>CM060921.1:303912154-313912154 GCA_030737875.1 Allium sativum
GCATCTGCCTCTGAACTGTGGGTAGGTCGGCGTCTAGGAGGCATATCTATCACAAACATATCATTTCGTATAATAATAACTCACATATCATTATGCACAACCATTACAAATAAACTCATACAACATATATTATCAAATGCAAATACAAGACCCATTTACATAAAAGAAGAAGAACCAGATAATAGGTAACCGTAGCATATCATGTAAGTTCACAACATAACACGGCGTGGGGAAACCTGACACTGGCGATCTGGGTGGCATCGGGGTGGTGGGATCCGGTTTTGACACGGCGACGTCGGTTAGAGGCTGAAGTATAGACGCAGGCGCTTATGGGAGGTCAACGTTGACAGGTTCTGGTGGTGTAAGCCTGGGAAGGCGGCGGATTCAATTGGAGGAAGCACTCATGATTTTGGCAAATAGGGAGCATCGTGTTTTGGCTTTGGGAATGGGTATTAGGGTTCTGAAAGTTGGCTGGTTGATGAAATAAGAGCGCGTCTGATTTTTTATGTTGGACATGGGCTGAAAGAAGCAACTGGGCTTGGGTCTTTGTTATTCATATAAAAAATAAAAGAAAAAAAAGAAATAGGATGGGACATAGTGGCAGAACGGTATGAAGTAAAGGATGGCGAGATTTTCCGTTCTGACTAGGTTAAATAGTGCATGTCGTGGATGGACTGTGTGGAGATAAGGCAATGCCAGTTTGATAATGAAGGTGAATTCTTAACCATTTTAATCATTGGTTTTAGTAATTAAAAATAACGAGTTCAACGTACCAAATTATTTTAAACATAATGGATTGTATAGCTATGTATATAATTAATGTATAAATGAAATGGAATTAGTTAGATAAATTATTAATTAGGATAGTTAATTAAAATATAATTAGACCGTTAATTCATTTAATTAAATTTGTATAACGTGAAATTAATAAATTTTTCATTCAGTAGCAGTATTGGACAAAACCAGAAGTATGGGAATCATAACGACAAGTACAATGTATGGAGCTGTTCTGATCAATACTGGAAGCTACCAGAATTTTTAATAAGATTAAACGCTAGTTTAGTTTTATCGACGGACACAAATCAAGGTGAGTTAAACTCACTCAGTTCTCCCATTTATATTTTATATAAATCGGGTTTATTATTTATGTGCTATGTTTGTAAATTATTGGTTGATTTGATGTTTGTTTGGATGTTTACCAATAATATTTATATTAACTGAAATACTTAAATTAAACATTTTTTAATTTAAATGAAATAAAAATCATACTTTTAATGATTCATTCCAATCGAGGTATTTTACCTTGCTGGTTACGTTTATAATAATATAAACGTATTTTAAATTAAATTGGATGGCTTGAATTATTATTATTAATGGACCACTATCAGTTGAATTGATTATCTAGTTGCATATGACTATTATATGGACTATTTAACCGATATGATCGGATTATTGATTGAATTATCGATTGTTGAATATAAATTCAACATTTATTTGTTATTAACCAATGAGTGATATTGGTTGAGGAATTTGTAGCAGATGGTCAGGATACAAACTGTTTTATAAAGATTGATTTACAGTCAAGTAAATCGATAGAAAATGAAGTTATGAAAATTTAATTTATAACAAAATATAGATTTTCAAATATATTATTTTAAAAGAATTTTATAAAAATAAATAAACCAACCATATACATATATTGTTTATTTTAACCACCAACCACCATTTTTTTATCAAAATATCTACAGTGTGCGAAGCACGTGCTTCATAGAAATTTTTCATAATTTATAAAGCTAATTCCTATGTTACTAAATTTGATGAGCAAGTGAGCAAGGATTAATGTACCGATTAACAATTGAGATTAATTGTTTTAACTAACAATTAAAATGGAATTATTTTGGATCGATTATTAGTTATTTAAATAATAATCGAAGTAAATGGAATAATTCAAATTAATTATATTATTAATTAATTTAAATCAAAAGATGATTTAGAGTTGATCAACAAGTTAATCATGTTTTAGAATTTGACCAAGTCAATTGTTTTAAACTGAAATTGATTTTTAAATTAAACTAGTTGTGCCGATTAATCTAATGAATTAATTTAGCGAATAATTATTTAACATAATGAGGTTTTGAAAAGGAAATTTAATTCCTATTAATGATAATTTTTATTTAAGAAATTATTTCTTATAAGAAGTTCAATTAAATAATCGAAGTAGTAATGTAATATAATTAAATTCCAAGTGAGTTTATGGATGGGTTTATATTTAAACCGAGTTGGTCAATTAAGTCAAAAAAGTGATTTTTAAGCAGATACAATAAGCTTAAAATTATAAAGGTCACTTAATATTTGAATTAAGTAAAGGAAAAAGGTTTGATACTAAACTAGAATAATATAAACGAAGTGTTAAGTTAAAGCGTTAATTTTTAATTAACGTCACTTAAGGATGGCCTTAAGTGAAAGGAATGAGATTTGAGATAAGATTTCCCTGAGGAAAGGATTGAACGGTTTAAAAAGAAAAGATATTTGTAATTGAATTTGGTAAAGATTTGGTAATAGGATTTGTAAAAAATCCAGATAATAAAACAAATAGTTTAAAGACGTTAAAGTTTAAAAGTTAATATTTATTTAATCATTTACTAAATTAACAAATTTAGTAATAATAATATATTTAAAAAGGAGATTTCAAAAGTAAGAAGGGTTGTAAAACCGCATGTTAAATAAACAGTGAAATGATAAATGTTGGTATCAGAATGAATACGGGTATGAATTACAATTTATATTTATCTAAAGATAAGAATGATGTTGATCAAGATCTGAGAGGTAATTAGAATACCCCAACTTGAACGACTTCAGGATTATCGAGACATGATATTAGTTGTAATGATAAAGATGTTAGAGGAGTGTTATTTTGAGAATATATAATGCAACATCATTTTGAAAGATTTGAGGATAGGTAATGAGATTCCAAAGTATAGGAAATAAATGAATTTGAAGAAATGCATTTCCAAATTAGCAGAAGGAAAAGGGGCTTGAGTATATGAAATGATATTTCCATAGTAAAGGAAATAAAGGGAGATTTATGTAAATATAACGGTAATTTCGAAGGAAATGAGATTTAAAATGGGTTTATTATGAAAGGATAAGTGACAATTATTTTGTTTAATTAACGAAACAAAAAGGGGATTTCGTAACGATTGTTTACGATGGTAGTTAACGGAAAATTGGAGATAATTTCAAAGTATTTATTTTAAGTATTTAATTAAAACGTTTTGAGGATATTTATGTATTAAAACTAATATATTATCTTTGGTATTACAACTAATGTATAATGGCCAAATGATGTTGTGTAATGAACCAATGGATCTGTTTTATTTTTATGGTTGTTTATTTTGATAGTTATACCAACTATCAAAATCTGGCCTAACGATATTGGTACGGAAAGACCGGGATCGAATTTATATTCGAAAACCATTCCAACCAATAAATACGAATACGTCAAAGATGCTGATCGAGATGGAGAAATTGAAGATCGTAAATCTTCATGAGCGGAAGAACTATCGTTAAATATCTCTGGCTGATCCCCAGAGTTAACGATGATTCTGTCGTGATTGGAATCTACGAGTTGCAAGGACTACTCGCTACTGATCTATACGGTGATTCCTAGGATGTGGTGGGAGGGTGCCTTCGGTTCATCCTATTCCTGGATGACTTATATGGCGATGTGAGCGGTGGCCAGATGTTCCAAAAGTCGATTATAACCTCAAGCCTCATCAACCGGAAATGATAAAAATCGGGCAGACAACATGGCTATGTGGGTCGCACCCATTAGGGTGTATTGTCACCATTTAGAGAATATTCATATTTGTTACTTCGTTTCGCTTCTGTATCTCCTGAGAACGGTTATGTTGCTAGCAACCGTAGATGACAAAATATTCGATACACTCAAGAGAAATGAGTGGTCGGTCATGTGTGGCCAGGTTGCAAGACATTCTTGTTGAACCCAGTGTATTCCCTCGAGAGATACACTATCGGCAGGTGGTTCCATACCTTGTCATAGTCGGAATCCAGTCTCCAATAAGCGCCCATGGTTTTGTTTGTATACTATATATGTGGAGCATGAGATGCAAGCGTTCTGCTAGATTCTATTTATTTATATTTAGACACTATTATAATCTCAGAATAAGATATGATTCCAAAAACGTTTTAGGTTATAGTAAGGCAAAAATCATTTGTTTTTATGTGTGGGCTAGTCTTACTTTTATCCTTTTCTTTCAAAAGGATTTTGAACCTTAAAATCGGTATATGGGTGTATTTAAACTTAGCGATTTTCCTTCTCACTCTGGTTCATCAGACTGACCCGGTGTTTGTGATGCTCGGGTTAGACCAGGCTGTACAGATTCAGGTTATCAGATGTTGTGAAGTCTAAAGATGAACTGAAGGAGTTCAGATGTATGATGCTATACCATTATCATTCCGTTGTGTATTATATAAGGACAGGTTGTTATAACTGCCCAGATGTACTAATATACTCCGATGTTGTAAGTATTATTTCAAGCTCTCAATAAAAGTTATTTCTATATTATATTTTGTTCCGCTGTGATGTGAGACTCTGTGTTGTGTTTGTTCTTCTTATTCTTCTATTCTAATTTTCTTTCTTATCTCATCTTATAATTTCTTTCTAATAACCTTTCAGTGTTTTCGATGCTTGAATGTTCAACATAGTGTTTTGTGTCGATTTTCGGGATTGAAAATCTCTGTTCGTTACATTTCTGGAGTGCTCCGTTAAAGGTGCCG
This sequence comes from Allium sativum, assembly GCA_030737875.1. NCBI lineage: Eukaryota > Viridiplantae > Streptophyta > Magnoliopsida > Asparagales > Amaryllidaceae > Allium > Allium sativum. The sequence continues at coordinate 303,916,955 of CM060921.1, forward strand.
AACAGGCCCTAAGTCGAACATTGAATTTAGAAGCAATCGACATAGGTCCATGAGAAGGTAGACAGACTAACAAATGTAACTTTTGCAGTTTCAGTTTTAAATAATATCCTTTAGTATGTGGCATAGATGGATTTTCAGAAAGCTAAGCTTGCCTTTTCTTTTTCTTTTTCGCTTTGTTAGATTTAACGGATGACTTCATTTGGTTTCGTTAAGCGTTGGTCAATCTATTTTTATACCGTCATCATTAATCCTTGTTGAACCCTTCTCACTGATTACCTGAAAAAATAATGTTGTTTTGTTTTCAAATTATGTACTTGATCATGTTTGAAAAAGAACTTGAATTTGGCTTCAGAAGTCATTATATAAACTGATGTAAACAGGTTTTTGAAAAGCTTCTGCTGTATAAACAAATTTTTTTTAAAAGAGAAACAATGTTTCCTCCCATTAAGCAGCTAGAAAGATGAGAGTAATCTACGTTTTTTTAATGTCCCTCACACCAAATTGTCTCTACTCCTGGAGAAACTCTGTTTTTGTTGAAAAATAAATCTTACTGACATAGTACTGTTATGGGCTTATGTAACGACCCAGGGATTTTCGGCCCCGAAAATCGATATAAATACCTTTACCGTATCTTATACCGATCCTCCAACACCGAAAACACTGGAGCGTCTAGAAAGAAGTTAGAGGGTGAGATAAGAATGGAAGAAAGTTAGGATAGAAGAAGAAGAAGTATCAACCCAACACAGAGTCTCACATCGCAGCGGAACAAAATATAGTACAGAAATAGATCTTTATTAAGAGCCTTTGAAAATACTTACAATATCAGAGTACAACATATCTCTGGACAATTTCAATAGCCTGTCTCATATACAACACACAGCGGGATAGTAATCATATCATAAATCTGAACACCTTCAGCTTGTCACTGGACTTCATGGTACCTGATAACCTGAACCTGTACATCCCGGGCTAACCCGAGCATTTACAAAACACCGGGTCAGTCTGGTGAACCAGAGTGAGAAAAACTCGCACAACATAAATGGTATCACACAACTTGATTTTAGAGTTAAAAACCTTTCGAAAGAAAAAGGATAATCGTAAGACCAAATCAACACATAAATACGGACGGTTTTTACCTTACGATAACCCAAAACAGTTTTCGAAATCAATATCTTTCCTGATATTATAATAGTGTCTAAATACAAGTAAATATCAATCTAGTAGATTGCTTGCATCTCACGCTCTACGTATATCTATAAAATCGAAAACCGCGGGTGCTTATTGGAGATTGGATTCCAACGATGACAAGGTATGGGACCACCTGCCGCTCGTGTATCTCTAGAGGCGAATACACTGGGTTCAACAAGAACGTCTTGCAACCCGGCCCTCACATGACCGACCACTCATTTCGCTTGAGTGTATCGAATGTATATCACCGACTGTTGGACTCAAACCACCGTCTCCCGATAAGGGACAGCATCGAACATAGATTAAGAAGCAATAGGAATTTCTCTAGATAGGTGATCATACATCCTAATGGGAGCGACCCACATAACCATGCTGCCTGCCCGATTTTTGTCATTTCCCGGTTGATGAGGCTTGAAGTCAGAGCACCTCTGATCATCATACACTTTGAATGCTACATCGTCAGATCCGCCAGATCACACTTGATTGACGTCCACAAACATACCCTAGCTATCTGGCTAGAGAATAACCATTTCTCCGCCATCAACTATGGTACGTTTGGAGAAATCAACGCATGTCAATCTTTTTGGAAATACTCTGTCAGACATCCGTCCATACAATTCATCCAGGAACAGGATGAACCGAAGGTACTCTCCTACTGCATCTCATATAGGAATCACCCCATGGATCAGTAGCGAGAAGTCCTCGCAACCCGCAGATTTCACCCACGACAGAACCACAGTTTAACTCTGACCGCGATCCAGAGGTTATTAGCGGTCCTTCCGTTTATGAAAATCCACAGTCTTCAATGCTCCATCTCGATCATCTTCCGATCTCTTCACGTATTTGTTGGTCGGAATGGTTTTCGAATATAATTCGATCCCGAACTTTCCATACCAACAAGCGTATTGGTCAAACTTCGATAGTCGGTGATTTAACTATCGAATAACAATAGTGTGAATACAACACTTGACACAACTCGACAACTTTAAAATATACTTAATTCTTTATTTAAGTAAACATCCCTTTAAAACACCACTTAATCTTCGGGTATTCTTTCACTTATAAACCCTTTTGATTTATAATGGAAATTCCTCGTCGAATGATTTGATTCCATTTGCTTGGACATTCTATAACAAACCCTTATCGTCTCTTTGGCTAAACCTCATCGTCAGTTAATCACTTGTTAATTTGATTCCCATTTATCAAATCTTGTTTGAAACTTGGATTTACAAATCCCCTTATTAAAATTCTTACTTAGCATTAAATTGACTTCACTACTTCAAATCATTTTAAATTAAAGAATAAATTTGCTTTGACATCTACTACATTAAAATATAGTTAACTTTAATCTTAACCAAATATAGCATTATTATCATGTTTACACGATTACTCAATAATAATCCAGGTTATCCGCAATAACCAATTCAATTATTCCTTTAGATATAGTTAATCAAAGACTAACTAATATCCAACACTATTCATTAAACTTTAACGAATATCTAAACCGATATTTATTTCCTTCGTCCATTTTACTCGAAATGGTGAATTTTACCAACCATACACATCAGTTAACTATTAACTGAATTCCAATTGTCATTTCCCCTTTCTTAAATTAATTAATTAACTTAATTAATTAAAGTCACTTTTTAATTGTTTGAAAACAATTATTTCCCTTTTTACCAACCCATGGAAATTTCTCGATTTCTGCTTCTCAACTGATCCAAACTATTTAACTAAATTTTCTTGATAACTCGATTAAAAATATTTCTTGTGAATTTCCAATTTGAAATCCCATACAAAATAATTTGAAATCTTAATTCAGTTATAATTGAATTTAAAACTTTAAAAATACGTCAATTTACCTGATGGGTCGAATGACGTTAAAACCTCTCATTTGGCCATTTACTGGCAATTATCAGATCAACTAACATCCAACTTAAACAATTCTAATAAATTTCAAACGCGTTTATAAACGTGATCAACCCAAGGAGTTACTTTGTTATGGGTCATCCCTAACAGTGGGTATTTTCTAAATTTAAACAATCGATGATCAACAGTATATATACCTAACAGTCGACCATTAACAATCAGAACACGCAAAATAAAATTCCCAGTTTATATATAATATAAACAAGGAGGCTGAGTGAGTTTAACTCACCTCGGTTGGAATCTGTCGATAAACGGTCTGTTCTGATCAAATTAACTGACGTTTAATTCAACTAAAAATCCCAGTCACTTCAGATCCAGACCAGGCCTGCTCCATCTCGAAGTACGCGTCTCCACGGTCCCAACGCAACTGACGGTGCCAAAATCTGACATCGTATGATCAAGAAATCACGAAAACAAATTTATAAAAGAATTTAAATTTTAAAAATCAAGGATTCCCTTTAATTAAACATTGGGCTTCCCTAAATATTCAGCCCACAAACCCGACCCGTCTCCCCCTTAAAATCCTTAACCACCCATCCTCTTCCATTCTATCGGCCGCCACAAACTTGATCCCAAACCCGAAAACCCTAAGTTGAAGAAAACTCTAAATCCCCTTTTGGCCACTTCGAGCCATACGACGTCGCCCTCCTCCCACTCTCCAACCTTCCCTCCTCCTTCCTACAACCCACCGAAACCCTAAGCAGCCGTCGATCAACTCTTGGTCCTCGCAGACGAACCACGAGCCTTCCAGAATCATACGAGCGAGTCAAACCATATTAAGCTAAGTTTTCCCACTCGATTTTTAATTGCAGTATTTTTCCTTCTTACTGTAATTTTTCTTGCGGTTTTGAAATGTTCTGATTTACTGTGTTGCGAATGGTTTGACGAACACTTGTGCTTGGATACATATTTATAGTTGTGTATGTTAGGATAAAATCAATGTCAAAATCGTATTGTTACTTCAATCAATATTCAGATCAGTACCTAGATTTTGCGTTCGGATCTTTCGTATTGTTGATGGAATTGATCACTGCGAAATAGTTCAACTGAGATTTTGTTGAATTAAGTACTGTATATCTCATTATACTGGTCTGCTCGAAAAACAGTGGTTGATCTTGTAGGTTAAGTTAGATTGCGGCTATCACTTGTTAAGTCAACTTTCAGAGATTCTGAATTTTACAATAGATTATATATATATATATGTATATATAAGAACAGTCCTATATGAATGGTAGGTGAGCTACTGCATATATAAAAATCCACGTTGGCTGTGTAGACTTGATGGTATAATATATACACACATCGGATTTCCTTCTAGCTGCACTGTCTTGTCTTTCTAGCTGTTGGCAAACTATTTTCCGTATCATTCTTGAATTTGATGTCTAAATGTATATGTAAATTCGGCTATTCATATATTGGTTTCCCATCAGCTATGTACTGCCTGATCTTTCATAGCTGTTCTAGCCATTAGGTTTCACTGCTTTCTTGAATAAAATAGTTCCTGTTGGAATTGGTGTTCACAATGCATTATATGGTCTATCCTGTTTGGCACGGTAAAATCAATTCATTAATGTTCATCTGCTATTTTAATGTGTTGTCTTGTTTTCCACTGTCATTTTTCTTGGATTTCTTTCTGTGCATTGGTCATATGAATTGTACTGCATATATATATATATATATATATATATATATATATGTAGATATACACATACATATGCAATTAGCTTGTTTTGATTTGATAAGTAGATGTACCCATGGCTTCTACTGTTTCCTGAAAGAACCATACATGCTGACTTTACATTTTAAAAAATGAATTTTACATATTTTATTTTCTTTTTAACCTTGATCTTTCATTTCCTTTTTCTGCTCAACTAATGTCATGAAATCACCCTTTTTTAATGGGTTTTCCCCTCTTTTCTTTTCGTAGATCATCTGGACCGAGATGGATTCACTAAAGCTGGAAAGCCGAGGCATTGCAGAAGTGAATTGATTTTTCTTCCCTTTGTGTTTTATTTTCTTGAACCTGTATATTTGTATATATATTTTTTTCTCTTCTTGAACTTGTACTATAATGTAAAATCTTATGTATTGGTTCTGGTTCATATTGAGTTGGTTCTTATGTTCATGTGGCACTTGTTTATTTTATTATTTCCTTATTCATACAATGCACATTTTTGTCTTTTCATTTTAATGAAGCAACCCATTTCATATTTGTTGGAATTTAGTTCTTTAGCTGCTACTACATTGTCGGAACTTTTAAAAATGTCGATAAAATATACATTAAATTCGAACAGCTAAATAAATTAATTACACTGTATCTACTACAACGACAGTTTCGACTCTAATTAGAAAATTTTCAAAATAAATCCTTTAATATGAATAAATAAATCGTTATAATTTAAAACTATTTCGCAGTGACTATTTCAAAATTACCGCGACATTTCCAACCCGTTTAAAATAATATATAAACATATACTTGAACTCAAATTTACATAAAAATTCAAATTAAAAATCCATTATAATTCAAATATAATATATAAACATATTTAAATATTCGAATCTAAATAGCCGTAAAATCTGGGACGTTACATTCTTTCCCCCTTAAAATAATTTCTTCCTCGAAATTGCAAAGTAAGAAGAATGTTTCGAATCATATTATTTTTAAAATTATTACTATTTGAATTAAATTCAAACAAATTTGGAACTCTAATTTTTTTTTTTTGATAATTTCGCCAGCGCATCTCCTGCATGGCTTGATCGGTACGAGTACCACCGCCACTCTGGGCCTCTATTTCTTTGAGAAGAAATTCAAATTTCGAATGGTAATTCACTTTATTTGAATTCCAATCTATTTATCCATTAGATTTTTAAACCCCAATTCAATTTAATTCATTTTCAAATTAAATTTACTTAATCATGCTCAATTTCGCTTCCATGCCTGAATTGATTTCAAATCAGTTCATCTTTATTTAAAAATTCAAATTTGATTTCAAATCAAATCAATCAAATCAAACAAACACCCAACATCCCTATAATACAGAAAATTAATCCTTTTTTTCCTATATAAAAAAAAATATACCTTGGGTGAAATTATTTCATTTACCCTCTTTCAAAACATACTGCGTCGGTTTATCGTACTTGAGTGTTTAGAAATCCCTATCGATACAGTGGATCAAACTGATCGACCAGAACCCATAAACAACCCAACCAACAAATCTCCACAATATAAAACAATTTTTTTTTTAAATCTACAAATACGTTTACTCGTATATATACTCACACTCAATCTAGGGTATTGCTAACCCCATCTCTTTTGAGTCACACCACAGAGCCAAGGCTATCTCTAAACCAATAGCTCTGATACCACTGTAACGACCCAGGGATTTTCGGCCCCGAAAATCGATATAAATACCTTTACCGTATCTTATACCGATCCTCCAACACCGAAAACACTGGAGCGTCTAGAAAGAAGTTAGAGGGTGAGATAAGAAAGGAAGAAAGTTAGGATAGAAGAAGAAGAAGTATCAACACAACACAGAGTCTCACATCGCAGCGGAACAAAATATAGTACACAAATAAATCTTTATTAAGAGCCTTTGAAAATACTTACAATATCAGAGTACAACATATCTCTGGACAGTTTCAATAGCCTGTCTCATATACAACACACAGCGGGATAGTAATCATATCATAAATCTGAACACCTTCAGCTTGTCACTGGACTTCACGGTACCTGATAACCTGAACCTGTACATCCCGGGCTAACCCGAGCATTTACAAAACACCGGGTCAGTCTGGTGAACCAGAGTGAGAAAAACTCGCACAACATAAATGGTATCACACAACTTGATTTTAGAGTTAAAAACCTTTTGAAAGAAAAAGGATAATCGTAAGACCAAATCCACACATAAATACGGACGGTTTTTACCTTACGATAACCCAAAACAGTTTTCGAAATCAATATCTTTCCTGTTATTATAATAGTGTCTAAATACAAGTAAATATCAATCTAGTAGAACGCTTGCATCTCACGCTCTACGTATATCTATAAAATCGAAAACCGCAGGTGCTTATTGGAGATTGGATTCCAACCATGACAAGGTATGGGACCACCTGCCCCTCGTGTATCTCTAGAGGCGAATACACTGGGTTCAACAAGAACGTCTTGCAACCCGGCCCTCCCATGACCGACCATTCATTTCGCTTGAGTGTATCGAATGTATATCACCGACGGTTGGACTCAAACCACCGTCTCCCGATAAGGGACAGCATCGAACATAGATTAAGAAGCAATAGGAATTTCTCTAGATAGGTGATCATACATCCTAATGGGAGCGACCCACATAACCATGCTGCCTGCCCGATTTTTGTCATTTCCCGGTTGATGAGGCTTGAAGTCAGAGCACCTCTGATCATCATACACTTTGAATGCCACATCGTCAGATCCGCCAGATCACACTTGATTGACGTCCACAAACATACCCTAGCTATCTGGCTAGAGAATAACCATTTCTCCGCCATCAACTATGGTACGTTTGGAGAAATCAACGCATGTCAATCTTTTTGGAAATACTCTGTCAGACATCCGTCCATACAAGTCATCCAGGAACAGGATGAACCGAAGGTACTCTCCTACTGCATCTCATATAGGAATCACCCCATGGATCAGTAGCGAGAAGTCCTCGCAACCCGTAGATTTCACCCACGACAGAACCACAGTTTAACTCTGACCGCGATCCATAGGTTATTAGCGGTCCTTCCGTTTATGAAAATCCACAGTCTTCAATGCTCCATCTCGATCATCTTCCGATCTCTTCACGTATTTGTTGGTCGGAATGGTTTTCGAGTATAATTCGATCCCGGACTTTCCATACCAACAAGCGTATTGGTAAAACTTCGATAGTCGGTGATTTAACTATCGAATAACAATAGTGTGAATACAACACTTGACACAACTCGACCACTTTAAAATATACTTAATTCTTTATTTAAGTAAACATCCCTTTAAAACACCACTTAATCTTCGGGTATTCTTTCACTTATAAACCCTTTTGATTTATAATGGAAATTCCTCGTCGAATGATTTGATTCCATTTGCTTGGACATTCTATAACAAACCCTTATCGTCTCTTTGGCTAAACCTCATCGTCAGTTAATCACTTGTTAATTTGATTCCCATTTATCAAATCTTGTTTGAAACTTGGATTTACAAATCCCCTTATTAATATTCTTACTTGGCATTAAATTGACTTCACTACTTCAAATCATTTTAAATTAAAGAATAAATTTGCTTTGACATCTACTACATTAAAATATAGTTAACTTTAATCTTAACCAAATATAGCATTATTATCATGTTTACACGATTACTCAATAATAATCCAGGTTATCCGCAATAACCAATTCAATTATTCCTTTAGATTATAGTTAATCAAAGATCAACTAATATCCAACACTATTCGTTAAACTTTAACGAATATCTAAACCGATATTTATTTCCTTCGTCCATTTTACTCGAAATGGTGAATTTTACCAACCATACACATCAGTTAACTATTAACTGAATTCCAATTGTCATTTCCCCTTTCTTAAATTAATTAATTAACTTAATTAATTAAAGTCACTTTTTAATTGTTTGAAAACAATTATTTCCCTTTTTACCAACCCATGGAAATTTCTTGATTTCTGCTTCTCAACTGATCTAAACTATTTAACTAAATTTTCTTGATAACTCGATTAAAAATATTTCTTGTGAATTTCCAATTTGAAATCCCATACAAAATAATTTGAAATCTTAATTCAGTTATAATTGAATTTAAAACTTTAAAAATACGTCAATTCACCTGACGGGTCGAATGACGTTAAAACCTCTCATTTGGCCATTTACTGCCAATTATCAGATCAACTAACATCCAATTTAAACAATTCTAATAAATTTCAAACGCATTTATAAACGTGATCAACCCAAGGAGTAACTTTGTTATGGGTCATCCCCAACAGTGGGTATTTTCTAAATTTAAACAATCGATGATCAATAGTATAGATACCTAACAGTCAACCATTAACAATCAGAACACGCAAAATAAAATACCCAGTTTATATAAAATATAAACGAGGAGGCTGAGTGAGTTTAACTCACCTCGGTTGGAATCTGCCGATAAACGATCTGTTCTGATCAAATTAACTGACGTTTAATTCAACTAAAAATCCCAGTCACTTCAGATCCAGACCAGGCCTGCTCCATCTCGAAGTACGCGTCTCCACGGTCCCAACGCAACTGACGGTGCAAAAATCTGACATCGTATGATCAAGAAATCACGAAAACAAATTTATAAAAAATTTAAATTTTAAAAATCAAGGATTCCCTTTAATTAAACATTGGGCTTACCCTAAATATTCAGCCCACAAACCCGACCCGTCCCCCCCTTAAAATCCTTAACCACCCATCCTCTTCCATTCTATCGGCCGCCACAAACTTGATCCCAAACCCGAAAACCCTAAGTTGAAGAAAACTCTAAATCCCCTTTTGGCCACTACGAGCCATACGGCGTCGCCCTCCTCCCACTCTCCAACCTTCCCTCCTCCTTCCTACAACCCACCGAAACCCTAAGCAGCCGCCGATCAACTCTTGGTCCTCGCAGACGAACCACGAGCCTTCCAGAATCATACGAGCGAGTCAAACCATATTAAGCTAAGTTTTCCCACTCGATTTTTAATTGCAGTGTTTTTCCTTCTTACTGTAATTTTTCTTGCGGTTTTGAAATGTTCTGATTTACTGTGTTGCGAATGGTTTGACGAACACTTGTGCTTGGATACATATTTATAGTTGTGTATGTTAGGATAAAATCAATGTCGAAATCGTATTGTTACTTCAATCAATATTCAGATCAGTACCTAGATTTTGCGTTCGGATCTTTCGTATTGTTGATGGAATTGATCACTGCGAAATAGTTCAGCTGAGATTTTGTTGAATTAAGTACTGTATATCTCATTACACTGGTCTGCTCGAAAAACAGTGGTTGATCTTGTAGGTTAAGTTAGATTGCGGCTATCACTTGTTAAGTCAAGTTTCAGAGATTCTAAATTTTACAATAGATTATATATATATATATATATAAGAACAGTCCTATATGAATGGTAGGTGAGCTACTGCATATATAAAAATCCACGTTGGCTGTGTAGACTTGATGGTATAATATACACACACATCGGATTTCCTTCTAGCTGCACTGTCTTGTCTTTTTAGCTGTTGGCAAACTATTTTCCTTATCATTCTTGAATTTGATGTCTAAATGTATATGTAAATTCGGCTGTTCATATATTGGTTTCCCATCAGCTATGTACTGCCTGATCTTTCATAGCTGTTCTAGCCATTAGGTTTCACTGTTTTCTTGAATAAAATAGTTCCTGTTGGAATTGGTGTTCACAATGCATTATATGGTCTATTCTGTTTGGCATGGTAAAATCAATTCATTAATGTTCATCTGTTGTTTTAATGTGTTGTCTTGTTTTCCACTGTCATTTTTCTTGGATTTCTTTCTGTGCATTGGTCATATGAATTGTACTGCATATATATATGTAGATATACACATACAAATGCAATTAGCTTGTTTTGATTTGATAAGTAGATGTACCCATGGCTTCTACTGTTTCCTGAAAGAACCATACATGCTGACTTTACATTTTAAAAAATGAATTTTACATATTTTATTTTCTTTTTAACCTTGATCTTTCATTTCCTTTTTCTGCTCAACTAATGTCATGAAATCACCCTTTTTAATGGGTTTTCCCCTCTTTTCTTTTCGTAGATCATCTGGACCGAGATGGATTCACTAAAGTTGGAAAGCCGAGGCATTGCAAAAGTGAATTGATTTTTCTTCCCGTTGTGTTTTGTTTTCTTGAACCTGTATATTTGTATATATATTTTTTTCTCTTCTTGAACTTGTACTATAATGTAAAATCTTATGTATTGGTTCTGGTTCATATTGAGTTGGTTCTTATGTTCATGTGGCACTTGTTTATTTTATTATTTCCTTATTCATACAATGCACATTTTTGTCTTTTCATTTTAATGAAGCAACCCATTTCATATTTGTTGGAATTTAGTTCTTTAGCTGCTACTACATTGTCGGAACTTTTAAAAATGTCGATAAAATATACATTAAATTCGAACAGCTAAATAAATTAATTACACTGTATCTACTACAACGACAGTTTCGACTCTAATTAGAAAATTTTCAAAATAAATCCTTTAATATGAATAAATAAATCGTTATAATTTAAAACTATTTCGCAGTGACTATTTCAAAATTACCGCGACATTTCCAACCCGTTTAAAATAATATATAAACATATACTTGAACTCAAATTTAAATAAAAATTCAAATTAAAAATCCATTATAATTCAAATATAATATATAAACATATTTAAATATTCGAATCTAAATAGCCGTAAAATCTGGGACGTTACAGCTTATGGTAGTGCATATAGATAATATAGTCGGTGTACGTTATTTTCTAAAACGATTTAGTTCTTATATTTCTGAACAAATTTAAGTACATATTCTAATCCCAGAATTGTATGCATACGATATTTAATTAATGGTCTTGACCACAGTAAATCCTGGCTTTTAAGTCGAACAAAAGTCACTAAACACAACTTACATTTGAACAAATCGTTACTTCTCTCTTCAAAAAATTCCTTACTTCATAAGTAGATTATATCAAATATTAAAGAACTACATCTCCCAGTCTTGTTACTGCATTATAGTTTATTCATTCCGAAATTAAAAAGAACACCAAGAATTTCTTTTAGACAAAATGACAGATGCGTGGGCACAACTCATCATATACACACTAAGCCAATAATTGCATTTAACCTATTAAAATAACAAAATGATCCTATTTAGTTTAGACATGCTGATCTGGCTTGACAAACTCATTTGTTTATGCCATCACCAGCATAGTGTATTTAATCCAACAAATGCATGCAAATCTACGATGGTACGATTATTGCAGGTCAAAGCATTGTGCTCAACTTTGTCGAAGTGTTCTAAAAGGAAGAAAATGACGTTGATAGGTATAAAATTCAAATTTTTAAGGGAGTTCTTTGTTCAGTGGTCAAGTTTCGAAACTGTTTCAAAATATTGAGGATTTGCATCAATTTTCTTGGCTGAACTACCATAGTGTATATTATTTGAGCTTATATTCTTGAATGAACAAGTTGACTTGCAACTTATCGATACACTTGATGATTATATATGGTTGAAATTTGATTGTTGACATTTCATGAAAGGAGACCTTTGAAAGTCGAGGTCATAGGATGGATAAGTCGGTAGGCAGTGTGAGCAGATTTAGCAGAAAATAGCTCAAAACTAGATTTCCTTTCCTATGTTTTACTTTGTTAAAATTGAAGATTAAGTACATGATCGTTTTTCAATTGACCTATTTGTGTAGCTTGATTTGAGTTGGTGGCAATTTTAACTTTAGTAATATGTACTAATATGAAACAGTGAAGAGTAGCAACAAAAATGTAATTACATCTCTGCTCTCAACATGGATTGCATGAATGAATGTGTTCTACAAAAACTTAATTTCACCTAGTGATTCTCTTTTTTCACTGTCATATTGATACAATGATATTTCTTCTGTAAAGTGGATTAATTAATAAACTTTCTTGGCGTTTATTTTATTTTATTTGTTGCTATTAAAACAATAATGAGAATATAGACAAAAATGGTCCGTAGTTGTGCGGAAACAAAAAATAATGGGAAAGTGTAAATTCATTGCACATGGTACTCGAATTCTTTGTGATGATAAATGCTAATTTTTTGGTTCTGAATTGGGGTGATGTTCACTTGATTTTGGATAGAAAGTAATCCAATGCTTGGTGATGAAGTGCAGTGGGCAGAAAGACACTGCCAATAAGAAAGATTATGTTATAGGTTGTTGCTTGGAATATGATACATTTAGTTGCTTTCTACACCAAAATGCCCTCCTAGTTTAATCCAGATTTTAGGCTGTAATAGGATTACAATACATTCTTCATAGAAATCAACAACTTATTGCCACTTACAACTAAAATATTGAGTAACTTAAGGAAATTTCTTCATTATAGACGGCAAAAAGATTCCCATTGCAGTGAAGAACATCAGCATCATGTTGTTTGAAATTTGGATAAAGCTAAAAGGATATGTTGATGTAGATAACAACATTCTTGTTTTGGTATCGTGGATTGCTAGTTAACCCGATTTCTAAATGTTTGGTATCTACGAGTTATGTTCGAGATTATTCTTTCGAGAAAGTAATATGGTATCTGTAACTGGACCAGCTCGTGGCTTGTTCAAACTTAATTGCGACAACTGACGATGCAGGTATTAGTGAGTTATGATGTATAGTGTGAGAATGTGGTATGGTAAGTTAGCCGCAATGTTACTGATTTCTTTACTTACTCCAAAATCTTTACATGATGGGAGTAAGTGGTTTCATAGCAATTATTGAACCGTTTAATGGTTCCATAAACTTTAATCATGGGGTGTTAATGTTAAATTAATGGAGCAACTTAAATGGTGTTATTAAATGTGCAGGGAGAAGCTTGATATGTAGGCTTTACTCAAAGCAGATCTTCACTTAGGCCATGCTTTAAATCATTAATAATTATATGTTTGCATGTTAGTGATAAGCATAAGTATATAAATGAGCTCATTGATTATAAAAACGTTACAGATACACTGGACTCCAAATTTGGCGGTGGAGGTCACGATCCTTTTGGCATCTTTCAGTCATTCTTCGGTGGTGGAGGATTTGGAGGTAACAATTTATTCAACCTTCTTTGTTAACTATACTAGTTTATCTGTACGTCTTTTTCTGCATTTGATGGGGTATATTCAGCTTATTCTTTATCATTATCCATGTTATAAAATCAAAAGTGATTTTTTATCCTTATCATTTAAAAAAAATTGATACATATTATGTCTGGACTAATTAAGTAGCCATAACATTGAAAAGGGGAGTTTGCATATTACTTGAATATTAATATTAATATTCTAATTTCAAGCACAGTAAGGATATTAATGTTCCACATTGTGATATTCTAATAAATAGGAATTGATAGAATTCAGCTATTTGTATGTCCCCAACAATGTTTTATCAAATGACTTGCTTCATCTGGTAGTTGTACCATACTTTGTTTCAAATTCAGTTATTTGTATGTCTAGCCCACATTTTTTCAAGGTATGTTGGTTCATGCTTTCACTGTTTGCATTAAAATTAGAAGTTTAATGTGTACTATTTTCATAGGTATTGGTTAACGTAGTTGTTGATCCTGAAGCTTTTCTACTAAGGTCAAATTCGGAGATGTACACCATTCAAGAGGCCGTCGAAAAAACTGTGGCTTGGCACAAAGACTTCGTTTCACTAGAGTAGCATGTACTTTTTAGCTTTTAGGTGTTATGTTGGACTACATTTTGGAATTGTTGGTATGGTATGCATTTTTGTTATGTATGGATCACGTTTGTTACTATGCAAAACTTTGAATGTAACTTCAACTAATATTATGTATGGATCGCGTTTATATTATGTGTGAATCTATTGTTTTGTTATTCCCTTTCTGAGTGTATGTTTATTTTTTCATAATACATCTTATCGTTATTATAGTAAATTATTAAATGCAGGTATTGGTGAATTGTTCTTGCAAAATGACCTGGTGCAACAACTTAAGACGGTTGCAAAAGATTTTGCAATTGTCAAATATAGTTGTAGTATCTTGTTTGTTGAATGTCTATTATAGGTTTACAACGTCATTTGTTGTTGCAAAATGATCTGCTGCAATAACAAAGGTCAGTTGCAAAAGAGTATACCGCAACATCTTATTGCAATAGGCAGAAAATGTTGCAGACTTTTTACAACTTCGGCTATACCATTACCAACGGGCGCGGGTATGTTCCAATAAGTCTACTGCAATAGATATCACCTGTTGCGAAAAGTGACTTTTTTTGTAGTGCGTCCAGTCGCCAGTTCGAGGATATAGATCTGAGAGAGAACGCAGAGCTAGGAAAATGAAAGGCGACACCTATAGAGATTCCGATCGATAACGATTACCCGACTAAAGTGTTGAAGATCAGATCCCTTCTGGACCCCTTATGGACGAGGGAGTTGACTGAATTCCTCCAAGCGAATCTTAACATATTCACATGGACCCATTCTGATATCTGTTGGGTATCTCCTACCATCATGTGCCACTCACTCAATATCAACCTATAGTATGTCCATGTCAAGAAGAAAAGGCGTGTGCTCGACCCAGGGAGGTCAGTAGCTTTAAAGGAAGAATTAGAGAGGTTTAAGGACAATGGATTCATTTGAGATGCAACCTATCCCAGATGGATAACAAACCCAGTTCTAATGAAGAAGGATAATGGGAAGTAGCGGACATGCATTGATTTTTTTGACTTAAATAAGGCATGCCTTAAAGACAGCTTTCCATTTCCTCGGATTGATCAGCTCGTCGACTCAACAACTGGACATGAACTTCTTTCATTTATGGATGCCTACTCCAGATATATCCAAATCCCGATGCATGTTCTGGACTTGAACATACAAGCTCCATAACTGATCTGGGATTATATTGCTATCTGTTTATGCCATTCGGTCTAAAGAATGCTGAGGCAACATACCAGCGACTAGTTAATAGCATGTTCCATAATCATATCGGCTAATCGATGGAGGTGTACGTAGGTGACATGCTTATAAATTCGAAGCAAACAGCCAATCATGTCAACAATTTAGCAGAGATGTTTGGTAACCTATGAAACTATGGAATGAATCTCAAACCTTTGAAATGCACTTTTGGTGTTGCATCATGGAAATTCTGAGGCTTTATAGTCAGCTGTTGAGGAATTGAAATTAACCCAGAACAAATCGAAACAATTAAGGGTATTCAAGAGCCTAAGAAAATCAGAGATGTATAGAGCCTAGCAGGAAAGCTTGCATCTTTGAGTAGATTCATTTCTAGAGCTACAGACAAATGCATTTCGTTCTTTGACTTAAGAAAACGAGGGTAGCGAAACTTCGCTTAGACGCCTGAATGTGTCGAAGCCTTCAAGAACCTGCCATTTGTAGAGGCCTCCCACACTATCTGAACCAGTAGACCATAAGGACTTGTTCGTGTACTTGGAAGTATCAATATACACTATCGGCTCAGCGCTTGTCGATGAGGAGGATCGGGTTCAACAACTGGTATATTATGTGAGCAAAAAGCTAACGGGGGAAGAACATAATTATTCAAAGATTGAGAAGCTCGCTTACGGTTTGTTGATCGCCTTAAGAAAGCTCCGCCATTACTTTCAAGCTCACCCCATCAAAGTCTACCCCGACAAATAGCTATGGCAGGTCCTTCAATCACTTGAGGCATCTAGGAGGTTACTCTATTGGAACATCGAGCTAAGTCAGTTCGGCCTGAACTTCCTTCCAAGAAAGTCTATCCGAGGACAAGCATTGGCAAACTTTATAGCCGAATTTACAACTTCCAAAGATGACATTCTAGAGGACGGTGCTAATCCTCCTAACTTCAAACCAAGACTAGACGCATGGAAGCTATTCAGGGATGGAACTCATAATGATTGATGCTCTGACATCGGGTTTGTCTTGTTAAATCATGAGGGACGATCGATTTATTACGCCTTGAAGTTAAACTTTCCCAAAACCAATAATGATTCCAAGAATGAAGCCTAGATTGCGGGGCCGAAACTCGCAAAGGAATTAGAGATGGTCGCATTGGACATTTTCTACGACTCATATATAACTTATTGTATTTTAGGTTCGAAAGAATTACCAAACTAAGAGGGCACGACTTGCCGCCTACCTCGAACGGGTGAAAGAATTGTTGGACGACTTTAACTATCATAGCATCATCCATATTCCGAGGATGGAGAATCAGAAGGCTGACATGTTAGCTGAACAGGCAAGTTATGATGCCCCATATAGAACGGAAATGATCCCGATTGAGATATTAGGCACTCCAAGTTTAGACCGGATGGAAATTGATCAAGCCTTTGAAGCCAAACCTAGAAAGGAGTCATGGATGACCCCCATCAAGAACTTTCTCCAACATGGAACCCTGCCGGAAAGAAAGAATGAAAAGCGTTCTCTCATGCGCAAAGCCTCGAGATTCATCATCCAGGGAGATACGCTCTACAAAAGAGGGTTCTTCATTCCTATAATCCGATGTGTAGCCGATGACGATGCCAAATGATTGTTGCGGGAAGTATGCAAAGGCGAATGCGTTGCTTACACTGGAGGGCAAACTCAAGTAAAGAAGGTGCTGCAATGCAGCTATTTTTGGCCTATCGTTAGTTGGGACGTGGCTAATTACCAAACGTTGCAGCAGGTGTCATAGATTAGCCCAAATCACAAGAGATCCCGACTCAACTAACTCAGATGGCTAGTCCTTGGCCATTGCTATATGGGGAGTGGACATCATAGGAAGCCTTCCAATCTCTAAAAGTGGAGCGAAGTATGTTATGGTGGCTGTGATTACTTTACGGAGTCGACATAAGTCGAACTATTGACCACGATCACAACGAAGCGGGTGATCAACTTCATTGTTAGAAATATCATATGCAGGTTTGGGCTTCCCAGGACCATCATAACTGATAGTTGGATCAAATTCAACATCTCAGAGTTCAGAGATTTCTTCTTACGATACCTTATCGAGCAGTACACTGTATTTGCACACCCACAATCAAATGGACAAGTCGAATAAGTTGAGGCTGTGAATAAGGTCATCAAGTCCACCCTGAAGAAATGATTGGACCAAGCCAAAGGAAAATGGGTCTATGAACTACCTTTGGCTCTTTGGGCATATCCATAACCCATAAGTCAACGACTGGCCATACTCCCTTCGCATTATCCTATGGCTCCAATGTGGTCATCCCAATAGAGGTTTAGGTCTCCTCTCATAGAGCGACGTATTATGACCTTTTGACTAATAATGCGCTTCTCTTAGAATCACTGGACATGATTGATGAGAAGAGAGAGGATGCTAACTTGTGATGTAGGGCATAGGCAGCAAGTCTCCCGATACTATAATAAGAATGTTCGACTCAAAACCTTTGACTTAGGCTACTTGTTTTGAAATAAGTCTTCTCGATCCTAGTTCACATGGATCCAAAGTGGGAAGGACCTTACGTCATTCAAAAGAGGCTTGATATAGAAACTTCAGGCTAATGACTGTTGTTGGCGATCCACTCCCGAGAGCATGGAATGCTGAGTAACTGCAGCATTATCTTGCTTATGATTTTATTTCTGTTCATTTCATTTTTTCAGCGTTGTAATAAGGCATGGCTCGCAACTTATTATTATTATTCACAAATACAAGTCCTTCCACGCTCTGTGACTGTGTACAGTGATTTAGCTAAGTGTTGTGATTGGACTAGGACATGTGGAGATTTGTACGAAGGGATTGACTGACTCCCTAACAACATTCATTCGCTTATGTTTCAATGAGCGAATTCGACCCCGTAACTAAAATTAACCAAGTCCAAGCATAACATAGACACTTAGAGTAGTGAATGTCACTTTAAAGGAACCTAAGTATAGGAACGATGCTTAAACAAGATCTTTAACTCATTCATATGTTTCGATGGGATGAGTATAAACAATGGGGATGTGATCCGACCACCCTGACGACGACCTTTGCCCTTGACGTTGGGGCATAGGAATAATGTCAGGGCAAGTGTGACCCGATCACTTATCTGACTAACTCCATTCCTCATAGATTGGAACAGAGTATAAACTAAGGACGAGTGTGATAGGAGCACCAAGACTAATGGCCACTCGCTCCTTAAATCCAACTCCTATTGATTAAGGAGAGAGAGTATAAAATGACACGCGTGTCTCGATGCTAACCCGCTTGACCTACGACTCTAACCCAGACCGAATATGGGAGAGTATAAAGGAGAAACCATGACATCCATACTAATTCCAACATCCTCAACTTGGACTAGAAGTTTAAACATTCAAGGACTAAATGTCCAATTAACTTAGCTTAACCCTCACCGACGCTAGGGAATCTTATAAAATAACTTCGATCGTGCCCCCACCGTGGTGCTTAATTCAAAGTTAATTAGGGGCATATGCACCATACTTATGGATTATGATGCGACCTGTCTTGCTCATTCAAGCGAAACAACTTATGAGTTAAGAGTGATTTGAAAAACATAAGTCATAAGTACAATAAACAAAAAACAAAATAAACTTGCAAAAGAAACAAAGTATTGTATTGACATTGCAGGTACAAAATCGAGGGTCGCACTCGCAAACAACCATAACAGTCCACCAAAAAAAAGTTGTAACATAAAGCCTCTAAGTCTTAGGATTCTTTGACTTCTTGTGTTTATTCTGCCCGAGAGCCACCTTCTATGCATCCATGTAGATACGTTTCTTTTGGGACTTGTTGCTTTGCGGCTCTTTAACTACAGACATGGGCTTTTTTCCCTTATGCTTTGAATGTATCTTAGGATGGGTCGAATCCGGCTGTTCTGTTGTAATTTCGGTGCTAGGAGGAAGAATAAGTTAAAGGGAATCAAAAGAACATTTAGCCAGTATGGTCTCAGTCTTTTGTTCATGAAGCTTCTCCTCCTGTTGCTTCTTGGTTTCACCAAACTCTAGGCTCCTATCGCCTAGGACTCCCCCGTGCAAACAACTTCTTCTTCACTAATGCCCTGGCTATTGGGACCCCTTAGTGCATCGATCATCCTTGATGGCCGTTAAATCCTAGCTGTGGATGTCAAGTTCTTTGTGGAAACGACTTTCCAACTCAATGTGCATTACCTTATACTCTCGATATCCACTTCCACTGCTTTCAATTTAGCATAAGTGTCAGTAATTCTTTATCAACGGAATCCAAAGACGATTGATTGCAGTCCCATAACTGCTTCTGGTTAGCCTGTTAGGGATTGTGAAATGGATCATTAAGGCAAAACTAACACTAGAAGGGGGGTGAATAGTGTTTTTGAGAATTTAAACAAAATCTAAAAATTATATGATCTACTGTATGAATGAAACACCATAGAAACAATCAAAGACACAAAATCAAACACAAACACAAAGGTAAACAAAAATAAAGTGCAGAAAAGGAAAGAAAACACTGGATTTTATACTGGTTCAGAATTGCTCCTATGTATAGTCCTATGCAACACTGGATTGCGTAGAGTTTTATTACTATATCAATATCCAATTACAATCCTCTCCTTGATTTCAAGGCTACAAGGGATACCACCGATTCCACACACTTGATCCAGCATATTGTCCTTGATTTCACGGCTACAAGGGATACCACCGATTCCGCTCTCCTTGACTTCACGGCTACAAGGGATACCAGCGATTACGTAAACTTCCCAAATGATTACAATAGCCTTATAACTCTTCAATAGCACTTTGATTCAGAGAGTAATGAGTACCGAGAGAGAAGAGAAGAAGTTTTATGTAAATAGAATTGAATTTGGCAGAGTATAGGTGCAGAAATCATAAAAATAAGAAAATATATTGGTGTAAAGAAAGGGTATGAAGATGGAGAAGAAGAATGATAAAAAAGTTCGAAATCAACCTCTATTTATAAGATTTGAAAGGTTGCAACGCTTCTGGAATGTTACAAATGGTGAAAAGACACCTCCTTTCAAATTTAAATTTCTGAACGTTATATGTCAACATACCCATGTATGTATGTTGACATATTCGTCATTTTTATGATTTTTGAACCATTTTTAAAGTATTAAAACAATATTTAAATTCTGGAAATTCGTGAAACAAAACTAGTTGCTAAAACATTATTTTTCAAGTATAAAAACATAAGAAAATATTATTTAAACATATGATTAAAAACTTTATATATATGTGATATAAAACTATATATAATATAATCATAAACATATATATAGGAATTTATAAAGAGATATTTATAAACTATATATAAACAAAAATTTATATGAAAATTTTGAGTTTAAATAAGAATATTATAATCAAATATAAACTTAGTAAAATATATTTCATAAAACTATATAAATAAGAATAACTATAAATTAGGAAATATATTTGAAATCATAAGTTTAAAATTCTTGGAAGATTAAAAATTATTTTGAGAGAAATTTTAAATCAATTTGAAAATAGTTTTGAAATTAATTTTAAAAAGAGATAATTTGAAAAAAACACAGTATGAACCTGGAGTGCTATCCAGAGTCTAACATAAAATAGACTCTATTACTATATTATTCTTGAACTCTTGAAATCTTGATAGCTTGATAACTCATGAGTCTTGAATCTATCTTGAATTCCGAATCTCTTGGAAACCCTAAAACTGTACAGTCTTCAGTACTTAAGTCCTGTATACAAATCCTGCATATATATGTCTATATAATATAGATAGAGACGTTAGTATGTATTTTATAATCAATGATAATTGAAATAAGGTTGTCGTGATCAAAACTCCATTCTCCAACATAGCCATGTCCAGCTCCAAGCTTCTGATGATTTCAAACAACTTCTAGGCATACTTACATTTTTCCTAATACTTCATGGAGGTGAAATCTATCTCTTTTTTGACCATATCGGACTAGTGTTCGGGTGCTGGCTGGAGAGAAGGTACAAAGTGTTAATGATCGAGGTAATAATGAGAGAATTATCCCTTCAAGATTTTCATCTGTCTACAACCAACGATTCTAGCATGATTAGATCAAATATTGAGATATCTAAGGACTTGCGCATCACTTGAAGAGGCGCTTACTTCTCTTACTTTTTATCATTGGAGGACGAATGCTTGTGAGGGCAAGGCTCTTTGCAGTTAGTTCCCTTTAGAAGGATCGTGGCCTTAATTAATGACTGATCACTCTCATGAGGGAATTGATGGTTCTTTGACTTGTCAGTGTCCCATAAGATGGGGAGCGCGAGCGAGACTAAGGATGGAACTTGTCCACGTAATAACACTTCTTTTCGTGATCTCTCTCTCCTCCCAATTCTGGTCCTCTCTGTATTCCCATTTCGAATCTGATGGATCGGGGCATGCCCCTCCTACCTTGGATAAGCTACTCTTGAATTTTTGGAACTCTTAAGATCGACGAGGCATTGTACCTGTAATCCAAGAAAAATATGTGTTAGAACTAGGAAATCATATGAAGGGCCAACGTTGTGATGTGCAGTGCGAGTTTCATGTGTGTCCTAGTGCGTCCCCCGACTGACCCGTCAGAGCTGCCTGACTTGTAGGCATAAGGTCTCCCATTGAAGTCAAAATGCATGCTCTTATAGATGCAGGGATAACAACATGTGGGGCTAAGTCCAGAAAATATTTTTTCTCAAAGGGAATATCCAAATTGTCTAGGCCTTTTGTTAAAGAGTCTGATTCTGCTTCCCGAGTGGGAGACTGAAATGATTGACCGTAGGGTGACGGGATGTTCTCGGGAGTATTTTTTCCGTATAACTCTCCTTATCAATAGGGAATTTCTCATAAACTATTTTCTCTGGAGGAGGTGATTTCCTGGCTTCTACCTCAGCGACCATTTCGAAGGTTCCTTCCTTATCTGCCCCTTACTTTGGCCTCTAACTGGGCTCACTAAGGCTTAATCTCCTCAATGCAGACCTTTTGATTTTCTTTTTGGGTGTAGCGGCAGCGGCTGAAGAACCCCTGACTGGAGGAACGATCACTGGCGGTATGACAACAGGTGGGGATTGACCTTCGCAAACACCCAAAGTCTGATTTGCATCGAGAGGATGATAACGATGTAGGAGTGCATCCGTAAGACATCTCTTGACACTTAAATCCTTCTTTAAGATGCTCGATAGTGTGTCCAGATGTTCATGGTACACTTAATGGATGGGTTTGGCTGGAGTGCCTCCTATAAAGAGTAAAAAATGTTAGATACCTTTTTATGAAGCTAATATAACAACGGTCTGGGATTCGATGCTTACTGCATTTGAGCCATCTTTAGGCGCATGCTAGTTATTGAGGTATATAAAACTATTCGGGCCTTATGTCTCCTAGCTTGGTATGCACCTCCTCAATGATCTTTCTTCCTCGAGTAGCCTCGAAAAAGATAAGTGAGGGAGTTTGGACCTACCTGTACTTGAAGTTGAAAAAGAAGACCATAATTGGGGCCTAACAAGGTGCTCCATGTATAGGATGTACAACGAAATCAAATTGGCATTTGCAATGTAATGAAGCTGCATCGGCGCCAGTTTCATGCGTCCGAGAAAGTCGATGATACTGTGCATATGCAATGTACTATGAATATCTGTCGACTAATCACCATAGATCCATTTAGCGAGTTGAGAGGAAACTCCTTCTCTCCGGGGATCCAAATGTCTCCCAAGAGGATTTTGTGCTTGGTACTTAACCTCCTTAGTTTTGCTTCGTCTATGGAAGGCCAGGAGTAGACGAGAGTCTCCAAGAATACGTCTCCAGTGGAAACACCAGGTTCTACTCCTTTCCTTTCTTCCTGTTCCTCCGCTTCTACTTCAGAGTTTCTTTCCTCTTCGGCATGCTGGCGAATGGAGAATATTATGTCATCATTCTCATATTTGGTTTCAGAACTAAAATGCTCCTTTGGGTCTACATGGACCACTTTGTTCTTTTCTGCCACAAAATAATGAGTTGGGTATTTTCCAGACATCTTAGCAGTGGTATACAAGAAAGATTATTGATTATGATAATAAAACGGACCCCCCATGTGTGTGTACTAGTGCAAGTGCGTTAGTGAAAATGTGTTGAAAGAGATGTATAAATTGAAAGAAATCTAATATGCTTAAGTCCGGATGGTTCAAGTTTATGTGCAATGTCAAGTTCATAATCCCTGTCTTAAGGGATCTAGCCTAACTATCGAGACACTCGAGTGAAGTTGATTTATTGACTGTTAATATTGTATGTGAAGTTATTGAGATAGACAGGATTAGTTAGAAATATCCAGGCATGGATCGGGGAATCCAGGCTCGGTACTCCTCGGGTCTAAGGAGTTCATTTCGAGTAACTCCACATATGTGGCTTCATCATATGCTAGCGAATATAGGTTGATATATCCTGGCTAGACCATCCTCCATTCGATCCGAACTCCAACTTTATGCCACTCTAGCCTATTCTTCGGCTCGACGTTCCTCGGTTAGGGCATGCCTATGACAACCGCGGGATTCGAACCCCCGACCTCTAGGAAAGCAACACCGCGCACTAACCACTGTGCTAAAAGATCTTTTTGTTAGCTTTTCGAAAGGGGTGTTACAGACTATCCCCCTTAAAGAGCCCAATGTCCTCGTTGGCTCATATCACTCACCATCTAGGCGTTGTGCATGAAACCCGCATCAATACCACACCGAGTGACATCCGCAACATTACACACACAATTCCGGCTAGATATAGGCTCTGATACCAAATGTGACAACCGCGGGATTCGAACTCCCGACCTCTTGGAAAGCAACACCGCGCACTAACCACTGTGCTAAAAAATCTTTTTGTTAGCTTTTCGAGAGGGGTGTTACAATGCCTCTATTCGACCCGGATCTTTCCCATCAACCAATTTTTTCCACTTCACTTCACCACCTCTTCACCCCTTCAACTCGACATGTCTTTCGTTTTAACCAAACTCCTAAAACTCGCTCCATCTTACGTTACAACAAACTTTGTGGGACAACGAGGAGGTTTTGGAACTTTCAACACCCATCCATCTCTTTCAGGCTCTCTCTGTCCTTCTCTCTAAGACAAGAATTATGAATCCAAATCCCAAACCTACCTCTATAGATTCTTCTATCACCTTCCCTTTCCTATCTTGTCATCTCACATGGCTTCCATGATCACTGAGACGAGGCGACATCACTATGGCCTTCGGTGACGATGCTGATGTCATCCTCGACCAAGATGAAACCAAGAAGGTGAAAGAATGAAATTAAACTTCAAATTTATACAAAATTACGGTTGCAAACGTGGATATATTGGTCAAAATCTACCTAGTATCGAGATCTAAAAAGGAAAAGAGTGGATTTCGTTGGATTGGTGAAGTTTTGTTTTATTTTATGAGTTGGGAACCCTCGGCTCATACAACAATTAAGGTCAAAGTAAAACAAAAAAGTGTGGCCTAGCTATTTATAATAAAACAAAGAAAGACTCTTCATGTTCCAGCTGAAGTGAAATGGCTTTCACAAAAATGGCTCTGGTCAGAAAGCATCGACCCAAGGCGGGTCGACCCGAAAACTTTAAACCAATTTCTGGTTCGACGGTCGACCCGACGAGGGCAACGAAGAGATGAAAGGAGATATTACTCGTCTATCTCATAAATTTGAAAATTATACTCAACATGGACTCACAAGATTTCAGTAACAACGTATTGACTCGAATATGGTCCCTTGGTCTGACTTGACCACGCGTTCAACTTGCATCCTCGCTTGGCAATGACCTATGCGTATGTCATCACATATGGGAGCCAATGATTTAACATGACAAATGACAAGATATTCATGTAGACAAGATAATTCGAGCATAATGGCTCTTCAAGTGGACACGACTGATCGTTACCATCATCCATAGAGTACAGAATATCCCATGGAATAATAGCTCAATTGATTCAAAGAACAACCCGCCTTCGACGCGTACTTCAGAGGGTAAAGTGTTGACCTGCCTTTTGGCAAGGTCATCAATGCTTCGGACATACCATAATCAATCCTAGTCATCCTGAATTGAATCATGTCCTGGATAAGTAGGGGTTCGGCTCAGCATAGGATCTACCACTCAATGACTAAGCATTGGGAAAAGCTTCATGAACCTAGATTGAATAAAGTCTCGGGTTGGCCAAGACAATCCTTCGGTTCGATATAAGCTTCGGGTTGGCCAGGCATGACGTACCGACCCGACCCAGGAACATAGGAAAACGTTCAACAAATGAGTCTGCAAGCCTCAGCCGAATCATTCTCGGCTTGATTAGGTCAACCCGGGCCTGCTCAAGTTGATGAATATCTCCCTAAAGACTTGTTCCAACTCCGATTAGACCATTTCCAACAATTCTAAAACACCGGATCAACATCCACGTGTCCATACCAGGCTGGGCCTTCTCCCACATTCTGAAGACTTCCTCCACACTTTCTACAATTTCTTGTCTAGCTCCACGTGTCCTAGTCGACCCGAGAACTTTAACATTTATAAATAGCCCCCGAGGCTATGAAAAATGGACTTTTTTTCCAATCTCTTGTCTTTTTATTTATTGTTATTGTATTGTACTCAGATTTAACCATTAAACCACCATTTGCACTCGAATTTTATCAATAATCAACAGATTATAAAGTGGACATAGCCTCGTTAACTCCGAACCACTATAAATTTGTGTGTTTCCTCATTTTAATTGATTGCTCTTCATTTATTTCTCTACTATATATCATTCTTAGGTGTTGTGCCACTTTCTGGTATCAACAGGGGAAATCCTTCTTGTAATGGCCAAGTCGAAGACAAGTATGATTGAGGTTGCTCCTAGTTATCTAGGCTGGCGGGATAGAAGCTCCAATCAAAGAAGGACAATTGTTAGAATAATGGCCTTTCTTGTTGCGCTTGAAGCAGGTAATGGAGTATAAATCTGTAGATTGCTTATGAGCTTAATATCCTATGCCTTGGGGATTCAGCTGCTTCTTTTTTATTATTGGAAATTAAACTACCTTTTCTTCAGATTTTTGGAGGATCCATGGGACTGCGATGTTTGGACAGCCTATTTTCCTATGGCATGAGGAAATCCTCAAATCGGGTTGCCAAACTTGCAAGGGTTGTGAAGGGCTTGTCCATATAGTTAATCAGATTGTTGTAGTATTCTGGGCAATCTCTATAAGTTTGTCATTTTACTTGAGAGGTCTTCATTAAGAGGAATGTCGATCAACTAGGTTCGAACTTAGATAACTCATTATACTTCCTTTCATACTCTCCGAATGTCATGCTACACTTTTGAAGATCCATAAACTCTCTATATAGCTACGACCTACAAGTTTCTAGTATACACTTTGCCGTAAAAGCATCTCTAAAATTTTATTTCAAGATCATGATAGGTTCAATGGAAAGATAACCTAGCATAATAAGATTTACTAAGGATTTATACCTAAACTGTTGCGAAGTGATGCCAGGTATGACACTCTGTGTGGTAATATTCTCCCATCAATTCTAGGCAGCATCTTGCAACTTCCAGGAGGATAACTAATGCTTCTGTGCTTTTTTAATCTTGAGATCGATAAAAATCCTTCTATTCTCTTTAGCCACTACTAGGCCTCAATGATAGTTTCAGAAAAGGTGAATTTGATACCTCCAGGCTCGGCGTACTTCTTGCAAAGTTGGGTGAATTTGACAGGCTGAATGGGCTGAGCTAAAAAATAGATGGAACACGATTGGCTAGGGTACTTCTACAACCACTATCTCTACCTCTAGTAATACTCATTTTGGTAGTTATATAGAATATATAAGGACAGGTTTTAGAACAAAGATAAGGATAATTCAAACTTAAAGAAATACTAATTAGAGAATTTTAATTAAGAATATGGGTTGAATTTTAGCCAAAAACATGGATTTAGAAAGAGAAATTTCAAAAAATAATTAATCTTTAAAACCAATTTTGTAGCGATCGCCCTGTACCATCAGACATTTCCCCCAAATGTGTTGTGACAATGCCCTACTAGCATGGGACGATCGTCAAAAGGGTTGAAACGATGAATTAACAAAGAACCTGTAGTATATCTCACAGCGCATGGAATAAAATATAATAATAACATAACTTGACATAAAACAGATGAGATAGTACATAAGCTGAAAGCCAAACCATATCCATCAGAGTAGCGGAATCCAAATTACAGCTTTGTATCTAATAATTACAACTTTAAAATACCGTCTCTAAAAGAAAATAAAAGAGGTACACTACTAATGCCCAAAGTATTGACTAGCAACAACACAGGGAGAATATAAATAGAGTACGTAGAACCCTCATGCTCGTCTCCGGATAGCTATTCGTGCATAACCACCTTAACTGCCTCTAGTTTGCTCATTTAGGAGCACTCAGAGTAATAAGAAGATACATAAAACTCTGGGTCAGACGAAAGTCTGTGTGAGCAATAGCAAATCTATGTAACCGAATAAAGCAATAACAGGTATAAATAATCATACCTGACCTGCAACCAAAGAGTTAACACAACAAGATGTACAATACTCTAAGGTAACACTAATATAGAGTGCAAAATGGAAGTGTATGTGTCATGGTGATAACAAACATCAAACATAGCAGTCATTCCTGACATCTCTCACTCAGTGCACAAAGCATACGATATCCACCGCTTTAATCACCAAATCCATTGGGGCCATGATGGGTCCACACCGCCCTGGACTCTGTGCAACTATTTCTATAAGCACACTGCCCTGGTCTATAGTCAATAACCATACCCATTCCGCACTGCCCTGGCTCTGGGGTACAAGCCAACCAGTCAACACCGCCCTGGCTCTAGGGTACAAGCTAACCACTCCAACCACCCTAGCTTTGGTTCGTCTACATTCCCCCTTTCTCAATGGTGAACCAAAGTTATAGATATCGATAACTCCTTTACACATGTCCCGTAGCAAAGCCCAACTCTTGAAGTTAACTCATTGGTTCCCATCTCGATCCTGAGCGATAACTTCCCACTTGGACTTCCTTTGCATCTCGTGTGACGACCTGCCCCGCACCAGCCGACATTTCTCATGAAACGCATTGTGCCAATGCCCGACTAGCACGAGATGGTTGTCAGAAGAAAAGAAAGAAGACGAAGAACTACCAAAGAACCTGTAGAATGTCTCACAGCTCATGGAATAAAATATAATAATGACATACTTGACATAAAACAGACGAGACAATGCATAAGTTTAAAACTAAACCATAGTCATCATAACAACGGAAATTCAAAATACAGTTTATTACAACTCCAACATACTGTCTCTAAAGCACAGAAAGAGGTGCACTACTAATGCCCAAAGTAGTGACCAGCAACAACACAGGGATAATATCTATATATCATACGTGGAAGCCTCATGCTCGTCTCCGGTACAGCTACTCGTGCATACCACCTAACCTGTCTCTAATCTGCTCGTTTAAGAGCACCCAAAGTAATAAGAAGAGATATAAAACTCTAGGTCAGACAAAAGTCTGGTATGAGCGATAAGCGGCTAAACAGAACAATAACAGGTATACTAAACCATACCTGAACCTGGAGCTGCAACCAAAGAGTTAGCACAACAAGATGCCCAATACTCTAAGGTGACACTAAAACATGGTGTCAAAGTAACGGGGGAGGGGGTGTGCATGTCATAGTGATGGTAAACAATCAAGCATAGCAACCATCCTCACATCTCTCACTCAGTGCGTAAAATATACGATATCTACCACTTTGACCACCATATTCCTTGCTACGATCACTCTGCCCCATGGAGTCATAACGACACCACTGCACTGATCCATAGCCACTAATCCTTTGCTATGTCCACTCTGCCCCCATGGAGTCATGATGGCTCCACTGCACTGGCTCATAGTCTTGTTACGATCACTCTGCCCCCATGAAGTCATGACAACTTCACTGCACTGACCCATAGCTAATATCCGTCTTTCCATGGTGAGTCAAAGCTATAGACGTCGATAACCCCTTTGCACACGTCCCGCAACAAAGTCCAACTCTTGAAGTTCACTCATTGGCTCCCATCTGGATCCTGAGTTACAACTTCCCATTCGGACTACCTTTGCATCTCGGGTTTGGTCTTCTCCGGATTCGGTCTTCATTTGGTTCATAGCTGATACCTCACATCCAAGCTCCTTGGTTCGGTTCCCAGTCACCATTCTAGTTCGGATTAGATTGCTCGGGTCGGGTCGGCTTCCCCATCCAGTTCGGTTCGTGGGCTCCAGTCCACTGCGGTTCGGTTCGTGGGTGGTTTCCGCTCCGGGTCGGATCGTGATGATGCTCCGGTTCGGGGTCAAACACCCTTGGTCTGTGTAGGCGGGTCGGCGTGGAGAATGATGCTTCCATCGGATCGGGTCGTGCCACCATTCACCAGAGGGTCGGATCTGAGAACTTCAGATGCAAATGGTCAGGTCGTGGGATGCTCTATGAGCGGGTCGGTTCGTCCCCACCGATCCGATCCGGTTCGGGTCACAATCCTGCACTTTTCCTGCAACTGTTTACGCCATACGATGGTGTTTTCGACAATTCTAACTGTTCTAAGCAATCATAAATCACACCAAACAGTCATAACAACATTTAACATCAACCATAAACACCAAAATGATAAATGGCCATGTCAAAATGGATTATACATACCCAAAACCCATGTTTTTCCCTTAATCATGTTTAAGCATAACTAATGATATGATTAGCAAAACTTATCCAACGTAACCCAAATTTCTAACAGAGCTCTAAAATAATATTTAAGAATTTGTAAATATTTTTCCATATTTTTAACATGCATAATTTCAATAATAAACACTAATCACCCTAATTAAATGTAATTAGTGTAAAAACAATGCTAATCACTCACCTTAGCCAAAATATAAACTCAGATCTGAAATGGTTCTTTAAATGGCAAGAATTCCAATGCACACAGCAGCCTTTGCCTCTAATTTGATGTTGATTTTCCTCGATTTGATGTTGATTAGCTTAATCTTCAATTAGAAAGTGATTTGAAGGTGTTTAAGAAAGTGGAGGCCATTGATAGGGTTGAAAGGGTGTTAGTGGCGGCTGAAAAATGACAAAGAAAAGGTTTTCCTAACACTAATCAGCCCTTATAAAGCTCTAATCCCGAAATCCCCCAATGGGCCTAGATGTTAATCACCCTATTTAGTCCGGTTAAGCTGTTTTTCACCTTCTAAACCTTGTTTCAGCCATATCTCCCAAACAGTGAGTCCATTTAGCTAATGTGACCACTCTACGGAAAGGTAAGCTATCATCCGAATTTAACGGAAGTGGTTTCAGGTCAAAACTCCTTACCAATCAAAAGTTCTGGCCGAAACAAGATCAGCTAGGGGCAAAACGGTCATTTAAAAATCGGCAAAAATCATGAACATGGGAAATGACCCCAATAGTCGTCTCACAAAGTTATATGGCAATACGACTTCGCATGAGAAAGAAATAAATATTCTACGATTCCCTGATGCGTAGATACCGGTCGTTACATTCTTCCCCCCTTAAGATATTTCGCCCCCGAAATTCCTTGACTAAGAAGCAAGTAAAGAATCCCGCATGCCTACCAACCATTCACAACAATCAAACATACAAAACAACAAACAAGTCTATCCCAGTATGTAGAAAACTAAATTACAATTAAAATCTTAACAGGCAAAGAGTTCTGGATATGTCTTCCTAATGCTCTCCTCGGTCTCCCAAGTATAGTCATTCTCATTCTCGCCCCACAGAACTTTGACTAGATTCACCACTTTCCTTCGAATTTGCTTCGTATCATGCTCGATAATACGAATCGGCTTGTTGTTCCCAACCGCCTCGGGTTCTACTTCGGTATCATCCAACTGATCAGAAATAGTCATATCTAGTCGTGCACGAATTTCCTTAACTAGGAAACATGAAATACGTTATGAACTCCGGCCATCTTGTCCGGTAACTCAACTTTATATGCCAAATTCCCAACTTGCTCGAGGATTTGGAATGGACCAACAAATCTTAGCGCCAACTTTCCTCTCCTTCCAAATCGAATAACATTCTTTAATGGAGAGATTTTGACAAATACTAGGTCGCCAACGGAGAATTTCAAATCCTTTCGCCTCTTATCGGCATAACTCTTTTGCCTATCTTGGGCAGCCTTCATTCGTTGTTGAATGATCTTAATCTTGTCTGAAGTTTCTCTTATCACATCTGGTCCTCAGGGGTTGCTGCCTTAATAGCATTCCACCAATTCATTGCCCGTCCGTGCAGCTGACGGGATGCTAGCTTCCTCTTCATCGCATCCTCGATACCCAAGCCTTTGAAGAAATGCTCACAGTTATCCAACCAATCCTAAACTTCTATAGCCGATTCCATCCCATGGAACGGCTTTCCACTAAGACTAGTGTAATCCTTGCATAGCCTGGCGAAATCGGCCCTTGGCGCCTGCACCGCTGCACCACCACCATTTGTAGCATTGGGGACGACTCCTTGCACATTTCTAAGCATCTCCCTCATGAAGTCAGTGAACATCGTCCTCATATCAGGAGCATTCCCATTATTAGCTCCTCTACCAGTACCCCTAATATATCGGCTCATCGTTCAATCTGTAAGGAGAAAACGATTAACCATCTCTTCAGTGTTGCCAGTGCAATGCGACTTCATCCTTAAATATACTAATAATATATATATATAACTTTTGAAAACCAAAATATAACAAATACGCACTCTCATATACGTACTATCTCTCCCTGGTGTCTTTCCCTAGGTTAACAACGCAACCTAGAGCTCTGATACCAAATGTGACAACCCACCCCGCACCAGCCGACATTTCTCATGAAACGCATTGTGCCAATGCCCGACTAGCACGGGACGGTCATCAGAAGAAAAGAAAGAAGACAAAGAACTACCAAAGAACCTGTAGAATGTCTCACAGTGCATGGAATAAAATATAATAATAACATACTTGACATAAAACAGACGAGACGGTGCATAAGCTGAAAGCTATACCATAATCATCATATCAGCGGAAATTCAAAATACAGCTTATTACAATTCCAACATACTCTCTCTAAAGCAAAGAAAGAGGTGCACTACTAATGCCCAAAGTAGTGACCAGCAACAACACAGGGAGAATATCTATATATCGTACGTGGAAGCCTCCTACCCGTCTCCGGTACAGCTACACATGCATACCACTTAAACTGTCTCTAGTCTGCCCGTTTAAGAGCACCCAGAGTAATAAGAAGGGACATAAAACTCTGGGTCAGACAAAAGTCTGGTATGAGCGATAAGCGGCTAAACAAAACAATAACAGGTAAACTATACCATAAACAAAACAATAACAGGTAAACTATACCATACCTGAACCCGGATCTGCAACCAAAGATTTAGCACAACAAGATGCACAATACTCTAAGTGTTGGCTAGCTTTTTGACCATGCCACCCAGGTTCATTCATAAGGAGAAAGTATGAAACTACATTCCCTAAGTACATGAAGGAACGGATCGCACCATCGACTCGCCCCTTACCGGATCGCACCTCGTCGGATCGCCCCCATATCATTAGCGAAACGACACCTCTATGCGATCCGATCCGTACACACATTACTGCCCAGTATAGACCAATCCGATCCCCTGACACACAGCGAAGCCTCTGACCCGTTCAAGCACGAGCTAGTCTTCTGCGATCCGAGACGCACAGATCCAGCGACACGTGTCCCCAACCGTCATTTTGACTGATTCTCCCCATTTGCTCGATCCGATTTTCAAAGGGATCGCGACACCTGTCCACAACGGCTAATTTAACTATTTCTTCATCAGCTACGACGCGATCCGATGTTCTCGGGATTCGTGCCACGTGTTACCACGACCCGCCTGACAAAATCAGCTATAAATAGTCCGGAGCTTGGCATTTTTTGGGATCTTTTTGGCAATATTGAGGACTGATTCCGCCATTATTGTCATACTACCATTTCTTATCAGTTTTATTACTAGATTACTGAGAGAGATCGCAATTGTAAAAGTGAGCTAGAGAGAAATTATTGATTGTACCAACATTCAAAGTATAATCAATAACATATAAAGTGGACGTAGGCTCGTTAACGCCGAACCACTATAAATTCTGTGTGTTATTTTCTTTTTCTTCATTCTTCAGTTAAAACTCTATAAGATTCAGAACAATTTGGGTGTTAGGTCCAAATTTTGATCTAACATTTTGGTGCTTTCACTAAGAAAACAGTCCTAAAGCTTCACTATTCAGTTCTTTGAAGATTCCAGCGATTCGGATATCATGGCTGGAAAGAGATCTAAGGAAGTACGAGCTTCACGAACCAATGAAACCGCGAATGAAGCAGTCGAAGAGAGTGTGCATGAGCTAGGCAATGAAGGAACTTTGGATCGCGGAGCGTAGGGGGCGAACCGATCCGATGAAGACGCCACGCTCCGAATCGACGAGAACGAGGCGATCTGGACTGCTGAAGGGGTTGTTACTCGATCCCGAGATAACGCCTCGAATCCTCCGCGTATTGTGACCACGAACCGATCCCGGGGGGCGCTGCGAGCCACCATCCTCGATTCACAGCGATCCGAGTTGATGATCGGACTACAACTCGACCTGAAAAGGAGCCCATGGCTCGCTCCTACCGTCCTGGCCCCTCCGCTCGACCTGGCTCAAGCTCTTTGCGTATAAGAGAAAGTGATGATGACCAATATGACCCTGCTGCTCCCGTTACTGAGGGGGATCTCTCTCGCTTTTCCAAAATGTGGGAGAGACTGTTTGATGAATTGGTTGCCCAAAGGCAGGAAAGCTCCGTTCTGCGACAAAATTTGACCGCTATGGATAGAAGGCTTAATGATGTCGTAAGGCAAAGGACGCCGCCAGTTCGTCCGCTCACTCCAGGATATTCTTCTTCGTCAGAGGAATCGCCGAGACCTCCGCGGCGACCATATGAGAGAGCCAAAAACATAGAGCAGCTTCGGTTCGGAACCCTGCCCTCACGGGAAGAAGAAGCACTGGAGGCGGGGCCCTCAAACCGTAATGTGAACGATCACGCCGCAACTCCCAGAGCTCGAGGTGTGGACAGTCCTGTACAGAACAGACTACCTCAGCCCTGTCGCCGCGCAAATGCTCATGGCAACAGGAGGCAACGAAGCCCAATCCGAGCCCCAGATTTTGTGACTGCTCCCGGAAGAGAGATTAGAGAACCCCGCCAAGCAAGAAGCACTGACCCTGAACCTCCGCTGACCAGTGAAAATGTTGCAGCTATGATCCATCAAATTCTGGCGGATAGCCGTGGGCAACGGAATGAAGATTGGGGAATTGACCGCAGTCACACCCCTTTCACTGATGATATTCTGGATGCGACTTTCCCGAGGCGTTTCAACATGCCACAGATGAACCGATACGTGGGTAGGTCTGATCCCGTCCAGCATCTGATGAAATATTCTTGGTCAATGACCGCTGCTGCAGCTTCTGACGCTGTCAAGTGCAAAGCATTTCCCATATTCTTGGAGGATGTAGCATTGTTATGGTTTACTCGCTTACCAGCAAGATCGATTTCTAGCTTCAGGGAGTTGAGTGAAAAGTTCGTAGAACAATTCCGCATCTATGCACAAAAGACAAAGAGTGTGATTGACTGGTTCCTTGTCAAGCAGCGACCAGGCGAGAGTTTGAGATTGTACCTAGACCGTTTCAACTTGGCCGCTACTGAAGTTAAAGATCCCCATGAGCCAACCGTTGTCGCAGCTCTGATTGATGGAGTAGATAAAGACACTGAATTTGGGAGATACCCGGCAGGCAAGCCACCCCATACTAGAGAGTTATTCTACGAAAAAGCTAACGTACATTTACGCCGGGAAGAAGTATATGCTAACCGAAAGGCAAAAACAGCCGATAAGGAGGAAATCCAGAGCAATGTCGCCATCAAGCAGATAGGAGACAGCTCGGGGAAGGTCGAAGTTAATGTCGGAAATCGGAATCAGGGTGGTCGTCAGTCAGGGAACAATGATAATAATAATAATGGCAACAACCGGAAGAGGAACCGAGGGAACGACTCCTAGAGAAGGACTCGTCCCAGGGCCTTTGAGAGTTATACGCCAATAAATGATACTCTGGAAAATATCTTCATGGATTCGTACAACGTCCTCCATAATAAGAGGCCGCCTCCTATAGAGTCGACGGAGAAAGAACGAGAAACGGGGAAGTTTTGTCTCTTTCATCAGATTCATGGCCATTCGACAATTGAATGCCGTCACCTAAGAGATGTAGTCGAGAGGCTTCTTCGAGAAGGAAAATTAGATGAATACAGAATAACGCCCAGAGATAGGGGGCAAGCAGTACAAGCCCCAAATCAGAACCAGAATCAACTTGCTGCCAGGCCAACTGCTCAGCAAAAGGGAAAGAACATCGTTATCAATACCGTAATCGGAGGACTTTATCACGCCGGACATAGTTCCAAGGCATTGGATCAATATGTCAATGCAGCCAAGCAACACCTCGAGGTAGGGGAGTGTAGCAACCCCGAGGACAATATCTCGGTAAAGCAACAAAAGATGATGTCCGACGATGTCGTTTTCCGCGAACGAGAAAGCATTGGAGTCCATGATCCGACTGAAGATCCATTTGTAATCACAGTACCTATTGGACCGGCCACTGTTCATAAGGTTTTAGTGGACAACAGGAGTTCCGTCAACATTCTTTTCAAAAGGACATTCGACCAGATGAACCTCGAAATAAAAGACTTGAAGCCCTGTCAGGGATGGATCCGTGGATTTAACGGAGCATCCACCGCTCCAATGGGTTATGTAGAGTTACCAGTTACACTTGGGGAAGGAGAACGCCAGAGAGTGAGAATCCTTCCCTTCGTGGTTTTGGATGTTGAATCACCCTACAATGCCTTCTTGGGCCGACCGACCCTCGCAAAGTTTAGAGCCTGTATAGCCCCCTGGTGCTTATTATTGAAATTCCCCACAGAAGTTGGCATTGGTATTGTCAGAGGAGATCAGGTTGCCGCACGAACATGTTATGTTGCCGAACTAAAGTTACTTCGCAATGGAGGGGACATAGAAACCAAGGGCGCTTCTCCCCCCACAAGGGCGGAGAGCTTATAGCAACTAAAGAGGATAACCGTTGGAGAGTCGCCCAGAGAGTTTCCCGAGGATATAGATCCCAGAGAGGACCAAGAACCTGGGGGCAGAATGGCAACTCCCAACGAGACAATTGTGGATGTACCGATCGATGATAGTGACCCGGAGAAGGTCCTTAAGATTGGATCCCAGTTAAATCCGAATCTCGCTAAAGAACTGACGGATTTCTTAAAAAATAACTTGGATGTATTTGCTTGGACCCACACAGACATGTGCGGGATATCCCCATCAATCATGAGCCATTCATTAAGCATTAACCCTAAACATCCTCCGGTAAAACAAAAAAGGCGAATGCTGGGCCCAGAGAGGTCCGCTGCCTTGAAAGAAGAGGTTGGAAAGCTAAAGAGTAATGGATTTATCAGAGACTTGATCTACCCAGACTGGATTTCAAATCCAGTCTTGGTAAAGAAGGCCAACGGGAAGTGGCGAACGTGTATCGACTTCTCGGATTTGAACAAAGCCTGCCCAAAAGACAGTTTTCCGTTACCCCGGATCGACCAGTTGGTGGACTCGACGGCGGGTCATGAACTTCTCTCATTTATGGATGCTTACTCAGGATATAATCAGATTCCGATGCATGTTCCAGATCAAGAACACACTAGTTTTATCACGGATCTGGGACTATATTGCTATGTAGTGATGCCCTTTGGTTTGAAGAACGCAGGCGCTACATATCAACGATTAGTCAATAGAATGTTCTATAACCAGATCGGGAAAACAATGGAAGTATACGTCGACGACATGTTGGTTAAGTCCAAGCAATACTCCCATCACACTACGGACTTGGCAGAGATGTTCGGCATTCTTCGAAAGTACGGAATGAAACTCAACCCAACAAAATGTTCATTCGGTGTTGCCTCCGGGAAATTCTTGGGGCTCATCGTCAGTTCCCGTGGGATTGAGATTAATCCAGACCAGATCGCGGCAATCAGAGACATTCAGGAACCTAGGCAAATTAAGGATGTGCAAAGCCTTGCAGGAAAAGTAGCCGCACTAAGCAGATTTATCTCCAGGGCTACAGACAAATGCATCCCATTCTTCGAACTAATAAAGCGGGGAAAACGCCACTTCAAATGGACGCCTGACTGTGTAGAAGCATTTCAGAACTTACTGAGGCACCTGGAGAAACCTCCGATATTATCTAAGCCGATGGATCACGAGGACTTATTCGTGTACTTGGCAGTGTCATCCCACGCGATCAGCTCAGCGTTGGTAAGAGAAGAAGATAAGGTCCAAAGACCTGTGTATTACGTGAGCAAAAAATTGACGGCAGCAGAGCGTAATTATCCAAGGATAGAAAAGTTGGCGTATAGTTTACTGATCGCCTCTAGAAAGCTTCGACATTATTTTCAGGCGCATCCCATTACCATATACACTGATCATCCACTCAAGCTAGTTTTAAAGAGACCAGAGGCGTCTGGAAGATTACTCAAATGGAACATTGAGTTAAGTCAATTTGATCTGAACTTTCAGCCCAGACGGTCAATTCAGGGGTAAGTGATAGCCGACTTCATAGAAGAGTTTACCGTCCCGGAGGAGGATATAGTAAACGAAGAAGTTGATCCCTCAAAGTTACTTCTCGATCCCAATGCTTGGAGATTGTATACTGATGGCGCTAGGAATGACGAAAGATCTGGCGTTGGAATAGTGCTTGAAACTCCCGAGAAACGATTGATATCCTATGCTATCCGGATGGAGTTTCACGCCACTAACAACGACTCCGAATATGAAGCCCTGATAGCCGGATTAAGGATCGCAAAGGAGTTAGAGGTCACAAAGCTGAACATTTTTTGCGACTCCAAGTTAGTTGTGAACCAGGTTACTGGGAAATTCCAGGCTAGAAGTGCAAGATTGATTTCATACTTGAAGAAAGTGAAGGAGTTGTTGAACGATTTTGATCACTACAGCATATCTCACATTCCGCGGTCAGAGAATCAGCAGGCGGATAAGTTGGCAAAGATGGCTAGTTCCGACGATCCTGAAGAGACCGGGCTAGCCCCCGTTGAAGTACTTCGGTCCCCTAGTATAGATCAAATGGAAATCGATCTAATACTAGAGACGGAACCAGAAAGGGAGTCGTGAATGACCCCTCTAAAGAATTTCTTGATGAATGGGGCACTTCCGACCAAGAAAAGCGAGAGGCGTAAAGTAATTCGTAAAGCTGCCCGATACGTTCTGCAAGGCGGAGTTCTTTACAGACAAGGATTTTCGATGCCCCTCCTCCGGTGTATAGCTCACGATGACATCAAGCGTGTGCTGCAGGAGGTACACGAAGGCGAATGTGG
Organism: Allium sativum; assembly: GCA_030737875.1. NCBI lineage: Eukaryota > Viridiplantae > Streptophyta > Magnoliopsida > Asparagales > Amaryllidaceae > Allium > Allium sativum. The sequence continues at coordinate 303,956,158 of CM060921.1, forward strand.
CGATCACACTGGAGGGTAAACTTTGGCAAAAAAGGTGTTGCGGCATGGTTATTTCTGGCCTACCATAAACAAGGATGCGGCAAGATACGCACGATGGTGTGATGCGTGCCAGAGATTTTCAAAAATACCTAGAGCACCTCCTAATCAGTTAAAAACAATGATGAGCCCATGGCCTTTCACTATGTGGGGAATTTATATCATTGGAAGTTTCCCCATAGCAAGGGGCGGAGCAAAGTTCGCTATTGTGGCCGTGGATTATTTCACTAAGTGGGTCAAGGCTGAACCACTGACTACAATCACAACCAAACGAGTGATCAATTTTATCGTTAGAAACATCATCTGTCGATTTGGGATTCCAAAGATTGTGATAATGGACAACGGAACTCAATTCGATAGCACTGAATTCAGAAATTTCTGCCAAAAATACCACATTTAGAATCGATACACCTCTGTGGCGCACCCGCAATCGAACGGACAAGTCGAAGCGGCGAATAAAGTGATTAAGTCCATTCTGAAAAGAAGACTGAAGTGGGCCAGAGCCATGTGGGCTGATGAATTGCCCTTGGCACTATGGGCCTACAGGACAACATATAAATCGGCAACAGGACATACCCCTTTCTCCCTTGCTTTTGGAACGGAAGCGGTCATCCCGGTTGAGATAAAGGTACCTTCTCACCGGGTGACTTATTATGATCCGATGACCAATAATGAATTGCTCCTTGAGTCCCTGGATATGATCGAAGAAAAGAGGGATGAAGAAGACCTGCGTGCCTTGAGATGCAAACAACAGGTCGCTCGATATTACAACAAAAAGGTTCGAGCCCGAACCTGGGAACCCGGAGACTTGGTTCTGAAACGTGTCTTTCCACCACCAACTCATATGGGAGCGAAGTGGGAAGGACCGTACTCCATTCTGAGCAAGCTTGATAATGGAACCTTCAAGCTGGCAACCGTAGATGGAAAGGAAATCCCCAGAGTGTGGAATGCCCAACACTTACGGCCATACTTAACATGAAATTTTCAAATCCATTCTTTTGCTTTGTTGAAAACCATGTACAAGGCACGACTTGCCTAGAATTGTCTGATTTCTTAAAGCAAAAAATTATAAAGTGGATGTAGGTCATGATTCGACCGAACCACTATAAAATATTGTGTGTCGTTTTCCTTTAATGCATTATTTATCTATCTTTCTATTTTTATGAAAATTACTGTGAATCATGCAATGATTTTAGGTGCCATCCATCAGAATGGAATGTAATCACTAGTCAAAATTCTGAGGATGCAATAAAGTAAATTATATCGTTGATGGCGCTCTAATTCTCCAGAGCCGAGAGAGAGCATAACAGACATGAAGCCGATGTCCATAAGTCATGGCGGTGTACCATGATGGGAACCGCCTTGACGGAACTCTAACTCTCCAGAGAGAGAGAGAGAGAGAGAGAGTATAAAAGCGTCTCCGATTGAGCGCTGAGAAAGAGCTCCTACCCTGCTGAAGGGTCGGGGAGCGATTGAATTGCTGAGCTCGAACTCTAACTCTCCAGAGAGAGAGAGTATAAAAGCGTCTCCGATTGAGCGCTGAGAAAGAACTTCTTCCCTGCTGAGGGAACAGGGACTGACTGAACTATTGAATTCGAACTCTAACCTCGGCAACCGCCAGGAGAGTATAAAGGAGTCTATGATTAAGCACTGAGAAAGGTGCCAGAAATTCAGTACCATAAGAACAGTTATCTTATGAAATTTTCTAAGTCCCCCATATTCAGAAATAGGGGGCAACATGCGAATAATGCTAATCAATCTTTAATAAGCCCTAGTTAAGTGCTACATTAACGATTGATTATGTGCCATATGCATATACACATGGACTTTAATGCAGCAATGCAGCACGAAAATTTTCTTTCTGTTGTTTGATTGATTTGTAGTTATAATTAGATGGTCTATAACTAAACATGGAAAGTTTATTTGAATACAGGTACACAATGATGCAAAAAGAGATAAACTTTCCTTTATATACGACAAGTCTACAAAGTGAAAAACAACCTAGAAAACAAATGTGAGGGCCAGTCTCATAATTACACTTCCTGGCCAGTGGAAAACCTAAAGACAAAATATAAACCAGCAACAATATCCTATTTATGCTTTGGCCTCTTCTCCTGCTTCTGTTTCTCCAGCTTCGCCTTGTCGGCGTCAGATTGATCTCCTTTCTTCCTCTTCCGTTTGTCTATGAGAGGAACATCCGACTCTTCGGAAGATTCCTCTTCCGCCTCCTTTCTCTTTCTTTTATCAGAAAGGGAAGCCGGGAAATCATCAGGATTCGCAAAATGAAGCTGTCTGCTGATGGATTTGGGCTGGATTTTCAAAATCATCCCAGTTTTGGGATCAAATTTTGCGATAGGGACTATGTCCAAAGGCTCTTGTCCCACCTTCTTCGAAGCCATCTCTTTTTCCTGCCTAGCTTTTCTGCTGGCCAAAGTTTCGTCGTCATCATCTTCGGTCTTTTTGGCGCCAGTGATATCCTCCTCATCCTCTACATGGCGCCCATCCATGTCTTTCAAGGCCTCGATGGTTTCAGCATCCTTGGGGACATCAACACTAGGTGCCAGGACGCTTTTTTCTGCTGTTGTAGCCTCAGTCTGCATCGATATATCAACACTAGCACCTGGCGAGACAGCCTCCTTCTCCGCCTCTTTTCCTTTTTCAACACCCTTGTTGACGGGATCACCACCTGTATTATGGGGAACATACGTTACTAATTCAATTGGTTGTTCTACCAGACGACGACAATTCACAATTGCTTTGACAAATTGTGGGGAAAAAAGGGGGATACCTTCTGCAGATCCTCCTTCTTGAGTAGCTGCAGGAGCTCCAACAACCACAGGAGTTAGGCCCAAAGGGATTAGCGGATCATCAGGATGGTGTTCCTCAACTCCAGAGGTCTTGGGCTCCACGGCTGAACTCGAACCTTCGTCAGCTTTGCCTTTACCCTTAGCCAGGGCCCTCTCCTTTTCTATCTCCGCTTGAATCAAACGACGACCCTCTGCCAGGTCCTCAGGCTCGTTATCCCTCAAGATGCTCTTCATCAACTCATCTTCATCAATTTCTTCGACTCCCAATCTCTGCTTCTCACCCTCAACAATGGCATCCCATAAATTGGCTAAAGTAACGTGGTAATCTGGGATCCACGAGATGTTGCGGGTTTTGAGGACTTGGCCAAGGAAGTCAAAAATCATCTCTTCAAACCCCCTCGATATCCTTCCCTCTCTCGAGGAGCTTGTTATTAGAAGCAGTGGCCATTTCGATGGCACTTTCAACATTCGTTTCGGCGAGAGCCGCCCGTCTCTCCGTATCCGCGACTTGATCATGTAAAATCACCTTTTCCGCTTCAACCAGAGCTAAGCTTTCTTTCAAACTTACTTTTTTTGCCTCCCAAGCAGCTCTCTCAGCTTCAAAATGGCCTTGTGCTGTCTCCTACTCAATGTTGGCCATTTTGAGATCTTCAACCTCCTTCTTTAAGGCCATTTTCTCTTGGCTATTGGAGTCAAGTTCCGAATGAAAGCGTTACTTAGCATTCTCCAACTCGGTCTTATAATTTTCGGCATCTCTCCGCGCTAAGGCGAGTTGGGATTGAGCATCTTCCAGGTCCTTCTCCATCTTTGTCCTGGCCCTTTCGTTGTTATCAAGTTTCGCCTTAGATCTATGTGCTTCTATTTCAAGTGTTCGAATGACTTCTGAAAGGTTAACTGCATGTTTCTTCATCATCTCATACTGCCTGGCAACGTGGCGGATGTGCCCGACAACTTCATTATCCCAGTTCTTAGGGACCAGTACCAAGGCTGGAACAAACGTCATCCTGTCGAAGAATATGTTTAGGAATTGTTCCCGTAGCTTTTCCAGCCTACCTTGAATCTCGGGACCATGAATGTAATCCCGTGACCCGGGGGCAGCCAACTCTGGCTGGCTGGAAGGGACGATGTCACTCCTCTCCTTTTCAGACTCTTTGATTGGGTCCTTGCCTTTATCTTAGATTCATGATGCCTTTTTGACGACCTGCTGTGAGAGGGAGCACTTTTCGGAGGAGTTAACTCTTTAGGAAGTTTCTTTCCCCCTGCAGGAACTACCGGATAACTGGAAAGCTTGGCAGATGTCGATTTCGGTGGAGACCGGGGTTGCGAGGAAGTCGGCTTGTGAGAAGGGCCGTGAGAGCGCTCAGTACCCGGATGAAGACTGGGTGTGCCCTCACGAAGAGAACGATAAGAATAAGATCGCCTATGGGGCATCTTTCCTGCAAAAGAGAAAAGAGCATATTAAAACTTTGAATACTGACGATATAAAAGTGCGGGGTCAGACATTGTGTGTGATTTGTGCATCCCATATAATTCCCCCTAACAGACCCGGGCCTGAAGACAGGCTCATCTGACTAGTTTCTTGTTCTCTAGTTGGGGCGATGGTCTCTTCAGAAGCAGGGAAGAATGGCTCCCCTTCGAAGTCCCTCTCTGTGTATATATCATCGGGCAGAGGAATTTTGCTCAGCTGGTTGAATAACTGTTCTTCTGTCAAATCATCAGGAGCAACGGGTTCGATTGGAGTAGAAATTAGGATTTCCTTGGACTTGTCACCGCGGACCTCATCCCCTCTGTATATGTTCAGGTCCTCATCGTCTTGGATGACTATCGGGGAAGGACTCTTGCGAAACTTAGTTGTTTTTACTGCTTGCGATGTTCCCTCTCCCTCCGTTAGGAGCATGTACTTATAGGGTTTGCCGCCAGCGCCAAGTCCAAATCTTATATCCAGAAGATGATGCTTATGAAGATTCTCGTCAGTAATGCATTTTTTGATCCTTAGAAAGTCAGATCTACTTTGTAGAAGAATAGACAATCGATTGTTGTATAACGGACCCTCCGTTTTCGGGAAGACGTGATCTGTTTAAGACAAAGAAAAAGGGGGGAGAATGTTAACGCTTCGACTTCTTGAACAAGATATTCAGTTAAAAGCTTAAAGTTTACTTGATCTAAGCCATCTTCTTGAGCATCCGGCATGTTTCTTTATATAGAACCAATCAGACTTAGGATCCCCTATATTGCTGTATCCATCGTACAGAACCTTCCTATTCGCCACCGATTCAAAGAAAGAGAAATTTGGGGTTGCCGAGGAACGATGCTTGAAAAGAAAGAAGAATGTCAAATCTCTGAATGTGAGTTCGGTATGTAGGATCTCCGCGTATGCAATATATAGGGTGTATAGAGATGTGTAGGCGCTAGGATGAAGCTGCATCGGAGCGATACCCAGTCGTTTTAAAGTCTCGATGGCGATTGGAGGAAACGGAGGAATAGCTCCTACCAAGCACATGGTTCGACTGATTGCCATATACCCTTCCGGAGCAAAGTGGGGTCTATCTTCGCTACCGGGTGTCATGACATCATCCCAAGGAATCCCATGTCTCAGGCAGATTCTTTTAAGCTTTATATCATCGAGTTTAGATGCTAAAGAATCCGAAAATTTATCTATTCCGAGCGCACCAGGAATCTCGTCGGGAGCTCGCCTGTCTATCTCAGACTCTTCACTAGATGAAGTACTTTCAAACGGATTCGATTCCGTTGCCTCGTATTCAGAGCCAGAATCTTCACCTCTTGGATTAATTGGAGGGACCTCAGGGTTGTATTGCTCAGGAACCTCGGACTCCATTTCTGTAGCGGATCTCAAAGAAGATTGGTTATCCGACATTACTGCTAGGCGAGAAAACATGAAAAATGAGATTAAAACTACCTGTCCCCCGTGTGTGCAAGTGTCGGTGTGTGTGCTTGTGCATGCATTAAAGATAAAGCGTAAAAGTTATCAAGATCATCAAAATATTAGTCGTCATATGCAGTCAAATTATGTGGTCATTTAGTGCAGAAAGTCCGACTTCAAGGCCCTAACCTAACTGTTCAGAATTTTATGGTGACAAGGCATCGTCTAAAGTTCAAAATTTGTTTGGATCGTGAACTACGAGTCGGATCGCGGTGTGTATAACAGTTCGCCCTCCTTCGGATCGCAAGGTAGAGGGATCGCCCTCCTTCGGATCGCAGGGCAGAGGGATCGCCCTCCTCTCGGATCGTGAGACAGTAGGGGTCGACCCTCTCACGGATCGTGAAATTGAGTGGTCGGGGTCTTTGCCAGATCGTTGAAGCCCCCCACGATACACGCCTCTGCCATCACCATGGCCCTCCGTCTCGCCACTGGCCTTCATCTTCTCCCTCTCCTCTCCTTACCCACGATCCAAACCGGCCTTCTCTCTTCTCCTTCCTCTTCCGTTTCTCTCCTCTCTTTCTCATTTCCAAACTCCAAACTCTGAACCCATCAGCCATGGCGCCTCGCTGGTCCCCCCAAAAATCACAAAATTCCATCGTTTCTTCCCTCAAACCAGTCGAAAAAACTCATAAAAACGAGAGCGATATCGAATAAGGATGCTTTCGGTAGATTACCTTTATAAAAGTTGGGAGAACAATGGGATTTTTGGAGGTTTGAAAAACTAGGGTTTTTCCTCAATGATGCCGGCGATACGATACGAAAGAAAGAAGAAGGAAGAAAGTGGAGAGGAGGGTCGACTTATATAGGCAAAAGGGCGACCGTTTGTCTCCCCTTTTTGTCTTATTCGATCCGCGAAAATAGACGGGCCGCGAACCAAAAGCCCACCACGTCTCGAAGAGAAGCCCATTTCGTTCCGTTCCGTGAAGAGGCCCAAGTGCTCACCAAAGAACGAGGCGAATGGCTTGCTAACGGACCGCGACTCGAGCACGCGATCCGAATCGATAAATGACCGACAGATCCAGTGATGAAGACTCTGAAAGATCCCAGAAAAGGAATTGTTCACTGATTTACGATTCGTTGTGAAAAGACGATTTTACAGCTTCGAAGCATGTTCCATCATCGATAAAACATACTTCGAGGGGGCAAAATGTTGGCAAGCTTTTTGACCAAGCCACCCAGGTTCATTCATAAGGAGAAAGTATGAAACTACATTCCCTAAGTACATGAAGGAACGAATCGCACCATCGACTCGCCCCTTACCGGATCGCACCTCATCGGATCGCCCCCATATCATTAGCGAAACGACACCTCTATGTGATCCGATCCGTACACACATTACTGCCCAGTATAGACCGATCCGATCCCCTGACGCACAGCGAAGCCTCTGACCAGTTCAAGCACGAGCTAGTCTTCTGCGATCCGAGACGCACGGATCCAGCGACACGTGTCCCCAACCGTCATTTTGACTGATTCTCCCCATTCTCGATCCGTTTTTCAAGGGGATCGCGACACCTGTCTACAACGGCTAATTTGACTATTTCTTCATCGGCTGCGATGCGATCCGATGTTCTCGGGATTCGTGCCACGTGTTACCACGACCCGCCTGATAAAATCAGCTATAAATAGCCCGGAGCTTGGCATTTTTTGGGATCTTTTTGGCAATATGGAGGACTGATTCCGCCATTATTGTCATACTACCATTTCTTATCAGTTTTATTACTAGATTACTGAGAGAGATCGCAATTGTAAAAGTGAGCTAGAGAGAAATTATTGATTGTACCAGCATTCAAAGTATAATAAATAACATATAAAGTGGACGTTGGCTCGTTAACGCCGAACCACTATAAATTCTGTGTGTTATTTTCTTTTTCTTCATTCTTCAGTTAAAACTCTATAAGATTCAGAACAATTTGGGTGTTAGGTCCAAATTTTGATCTAACACTAAGGTGACACTAACACAAGGTGTAAAAGTAACGGGCGAGGGGGCGTGCATGCCATAGTAATGGAAAACAATCAAGCATAGCAACCATCCTCACATCTCTCACTCAGTGCGTAGAGTATACGATATCTACCACTTTGACCACCCTATTCCTTGCTACGATCACTCTGCCCCATGGAGTCATAACGACACCACTGCACTGATCCATAGCCACTAATCCTTTGCTATGTCCACTCTGCCCCATGGAGTCATGATGGCTACACTGCTCTGGCTCATAGCCGTACTACGGTCACTCTACCCCATGAAGTCATGACAACTTCACTGCACTGATCCATAGCCAATATATATCTTTCTATTGTGAGTTAAAACTATAGATGTCGATAACCCTTTTACACACGTCCCGCAGCAAAAACCAACTCTTAAAGTTTACTCGTTGGTTCCCATCTGGATCCCGAGTTACAACTTCCCATTCGAACTACCTTTGCATCTCGGGTTTGGTCTTCTCCGGATCAGTCTTCATTTGGTTCATAGCTGATACCTCACATCTAAGCTCCTTGGTTTGGTTCGCAGTCACCATTCTGGTTCGAATCATATTGCTCGGGATGGGTCGGCTTCCCCATTCAGTTCGGTTCGTGGACTCCAGTCCACTGCGGTTCGGTTTGTGGGTGGTTCCCGCTCCGGGTCGGCTCGTGATGATGCTCCGGTTCGGGGTCAAACTCCCTTGGTCTGTGTAGGCGGGTCGGGTCGGAGAATGATGCTTCCATCGGATTGGGTCGAGCCACCATTCACGAGAGGGTCGGATCTGATAACTTTAGATGCAAGTGGTCGGGTCATGGGATGCTCCATGAGTGGGTTGGTTCGTCCCCACCGATCCGATCCGGTTCCGGTCACAATCCTGCACTTTTCCTACAACTGTTTACACCATACAACGATGTTTTCGACTATTCTAACTGTTGTAACCAATCATAAATCACATCAAACAGTTATAGCAACATCTAACATCAACCATAAACACCAAAATGATAAATAGCCATATCAAAATGGATCAAACATACCCAAAATCCATGTTTTTCCCTTAATCATGTTTAAGCAAAACTAATGATATGATTAGCAAAACTTATCCAACTTAACCCTAATTTCTAACAGAGGTCTAAAATAATATTTAAGAATTTATAAATATTTTTCCAGATTTTTAACATGCATAATTTCGTTAATTAACACTAATCAACCTAATTAACTGTAATTAGTGTAAAAACAATGCTAATCACTCACCTTAGCCAAAATATAAACTTAGATCTGAAATGATTCTTTAAATAGCATGAATTCCAATGCACACAACAACCTTTGCCTCTAATTTGATGTTGATTAGCTTAATCTTCAATTAGAAAGTGATTTGAAGGTGTTTTAGAAAGTGGAGGCCAATGATAGGGTTGAAAGGGTGTTAGTGGCGGCTGAAAAATGACAAAGAAAAGGTTTCCCTAACCCTAATCTGCCCTTATAAAGCTCTAATCCCGAAATTCCCTAATGGGCCTAGCTGTTAATTACCCTATTTAGCCCGGTTAAGCTGTTTTTCATCTTCTAAACCTTGTTTCAGCCATATCTCCCAAACGGTGAGTCCGTTTGGCTAATGTGACCATTCTACGGAAAGGTAAACCATCATCCAGATCTAATGGAAGTGGTTTCAGTTCAAAACTCCTTACCAATCAAAAGTTATGGCTGAAACAAGATTAGCTAGGGGCAAAATGGTCATTTAAAAATCGGCAAAAATCATGAACATGGGAAATGACCCCAATAGTCGTCTCCCAAAGTTACATGGCTATATGACTTCGCATGAGAAAGAAATAAATATTCTACGATTCCCTGATGCACAGATACAGGTCGTTACATATCGGGTTTTGGTCGTAATTGTGTTCGGTTCGATTTGGGTCTCCTCCTCCTATCAAGTTCGGTTCGGGTCTCCTCCTCCTATCCGATTCAGTTCGGGTCTCCTCCTCCTATCCGGTTCGTTCGGGTCTCCTCCTCCTATCTGGTTTGGTTCGGGTCTCCTCCTCCTATCTGGTCTGGTTCGGGTCTCCTCTTCCTATCCGGTTCGATTTGAGTCTCCACCTTCTATCCGGTTCGGCTCGGGTCTCCTCCTCTTATCCGGTCTGGTTCGGGTCTCCTTCTCCTATCCAGTTCGGTTCTGGTCTTCTCCTCATATTCGGTTCAGATTGGGTCTCCTTCTCCTACCTAGTTTGGATCGGGTCTCCTTTCCTATCCGGACCGAAACTCTGCAAGTTTTCCATCAAGCTATTTTCACCAAACGACGACGTTTTCAACCATTTTAACTTACCTATGCATCCATGAAACATAACAAACAGCAGTAGTAACATATAGAATCAACTAAAAACATCAAAATAATAATTTTACATGTTAATTTAGATCAAACATATCCAAATCCATGATTTCACCATTAACCCTATCTAACTATAAGATTATCAAATTTAATCCAAATTAACCCAAATTCATACCAACGAAATAAAATATGGTTTTATAATTTTTTACATATTTTTCTAGAATTTTTGGGTGTATAATTTTGCTAGTTATCACTAATCATCCCTAATTAGCCATAATTAGTGAATAAACATTTAATTACTCACCTTAACCAACAATAAATGATAGATCTAAAACTTTTACTAATTTGGCTCGAATTCCAATGTGGTGTAGTAGCTCTACTTTGAATTTGGTGTTAATCCGGCTTGATTTCTTGTAGATTTGAGTAATTTGTGATGAGAGAGTGATTAGAGAGAGATTTAGAAGATGGAAGCCATGATTAGGGTTTGAGAAAGGTTTGTAGCAGCTAGAATAATGAAAGGAGAAGATTCTCTAACTCCTTTCAGCCCTCCATAATTGTAATCCCGAATTGGGTTATGGGCCTAGCTGCTAATCACTTAATTAAGCCCAATTAGGCTGTTTTTCCATCTTCAATTCTTATTTCAACCATATCTCCCAAACGGTAAGTCCATATGATTAATGTGACCACTCTACGGAGTGGGAAACCAACATTCAAATCTAGTGGAAGTGGTTTCAGGTCAAAATTCCTTACCAATCAAATGTTATAGGCGAAACAAGATTCGCACGGGCAAAAATGGTCATTTTAAAATCCGGCAAAAATCGTGAATGTGGGAAATGACCCCAATAGTCGTTTATCAAAGTTACACGACCATATGCCTTCGTATGAAAATAAAATAAATACTCTACGGTCCTCCGATACACAGAATACTGGTCGTTGCACTCTTCCCCCTTTAATAAATTTCACCCCCGAAATTCCTTATCCAAGAAAACATATTATAGTGTCTCGCATGCCTATCAACCATTTACAAACAATCAAACATACATAATAAACACAACAAGCATGTCCTAGCATGCGGTTTACTAACGAGGGAATAACTATATCACGATTAAAATCTTACTAGTTAAAGAGCTCTGGATACGACTTCCTTATGTTCCCCTTGGTTTCCCAAGTACAGTCATTCTCATTATCACCCCACTGGACGTTAACCAGTTTCACCATCTTCCTTCGAAGTTGTTTCGCATCGTATCCGATAATACGAATCATTTTGTGCCTTCCAATAGCCTCGGATTCTACCTTGATATCATCCAACTGATCTGGTGAAATAGTTATACCAGAATCGTGTAAGAACTTCCTTAACTAAGAAAGATGAAATACGTTGTGCACTCCCGCCATCTTGTCAGGTAATCCACCTTTATACGCTAAATTCCCAACTTTCGAGAATTGGAAATGGACCAACAAACCTTGGTTCTAACTTACCTCTCCTATCAAACCGAATCACACTCTTCAATGGAGAGATCTTGACGAATGCCAAGTCATCAATGGAGAATTTCAAATCTCTTCGTCTTTTATCAGCATAATTTTTCTTCTTATCTTAGGCAACCTTCATTCGCTGTTGAATAACCTTGATCTTATCTAAAGTTTCTCTTATTATTTATGTCCCAAACACAAATTTCTCACTAGTTTCCAACCAACATGATGATGAGTCCCATGGTCTTCCATACAATGCTTCAAATGGAGTCATACCAATACCGGACTGATAATTATTATTATACGCGAACTCGACCAGATGCAAATGGTCATTCCATGACCGCCCAAAATCCAATATACAAGCTCTCAAGAGATCCTATAATACACGATTCACTCTCTTTGTTTGACCGTTGGTTTGAGGATGGTATGCGGTACTGAGATGTAATTCTTATCCTAAGGCCTCTTGTAAGCTCTTCCAAAATCCACTAGAAAATAATGGATCTCGGTCACTCACAATACCTTTAGGTACTCCATGAAATCTCACTACCCACTTCATAAAGTTCTGCTAACTTAGCCGTCGTTCTATTTAACTTGACTGGTATAAACCTTGCACTCTTAGTCAATCGATCCACAATCACCCAAATACTATCATGACCCGATCTAGTCCTTGGTATATCATCAATGAACTTCATTGGGACTTGTTCCCATTTCCATTCGGGAATTTCCGACGGTTGCAACAAACTACTAGCCTTCTTTTTCTTGGTTTTAACTAACTGGCAGTTCATGCACTTGGATATAAACTTCCCAACGTCTCTCTTCATCCCTTCCCAGTAGTAGATCTGCTTAATGTCTCGATACATTTTGTTACTACTAGCATGTATAGTTACTTTCGAGTGTTGACATTCTTTAAGCACTTCATCTCTCAATCCATTAACGTTGGGTACAACTAGTCTCCCATTCTTTCGAAGCAATCCTACTCGATCAAGTCCATACTTTTTCATTCCCTCACCGCAGATACCCATCTCTACCTTGGAGGTGATTTCCAATAGATTAGGATCGTCCCTCTGACTAGAACCGATCTATTCAATCAAAGTCGGTCTGATCATCAAACTTGCTAACATCTCTATATCTAATCCATACTTAGGCCTAAAATCATATCCCACGATATACTCCAGTTGTTTCCATTCAAGAAACATAGCCCCAAACTGGCATGTCTCCTACTTAATGCATCAGCTACCGCATAACCCTTCCCGGTTGTGTATGCAATATTGACATCATATGAAGCCAAGAACGAAGCCAAGAACTCTAACCATCTCTGTTGGCGAAGATCTAAATCCTTTTGAGAGAAAAGATACTTTAATGACTTATGATCGGTAAACAACTCGAGTCTTTCTCCTAAGAATACGTGTCTCCACATCTTCAGCACGAACACGATCACTGCCAATTCTAAGTCATGGGGAGGATATTTTTGTCATGTAGTTTCAGTTGCCGACTAGCATAAGATACAATGTTACCTCCTTGCAACAGTACAGCACCTAGTCCGGTAACACAGGCATCCGTGTATACCATCATCTCTTCGTTCCCCTTAGGAATAACTAACACTGGTGCACACGTCAACTTCTCCTTTAGACTCTTAAATGCATTCTCCACCTTTCATCCCAAACAAAAGCTTGATTCTTCTTGGCCAACTGAGTTAACGGTGCCGCTATTTTGGAGAAGTCATGAATAAACTTATGATAATATCCTGAACTTCTCATGTCCGTTGCATTCTTGGGCGTAAGCCAATCTTGCACCGTAGCCACCTTCACAGGGTCCACAGCAATACCATTCTTTGAAACAACATGGCCTACGAATCTCACTTCCCTCCTTCAGAAGTGACACTTAGAAAATTTAGCTTTCAATCGGTGTTTCCTAAACATCTCCATCACTACTCTCAAATGTTCCTTGTGTTCTTTCTCTGTCCTTGAGTAAACAAAGATATCATCTGTGACACAAGAACAAACTTATTTAATTGATTCCTAAAAACCCAATTCATACGATCCACAAAATATGCTGGTGCATTGGTCAACCCGAATGACATGAGCAACCACTCATAGAATCCAGATGGTTTTCGAAATGTCGTTTTAGGTATACTCTCAGGTGCTACTCGGAGCTGATGAAATCCTATCGCGAGATCCAACTGGGAGAACACTCTTAATCCATTTAATTGATCAAACAAGTCATCTATCCGTGGAAGAGGATACTTATTCTTCCTAATCACCTTGTTCAACTCGCAGTAGTCCACACATAAGCAAAGGTAACCATTGGCCTTAGTAGCAAATACAACTGGTGCTCCCCAACCGAGAACACTTCTGTAACGAACCGGAATTTTCTACTCCGAAAAACCAACATCAAACTATCATGTTGACCATTCAGACATCGAACATTCCAGATCATTAATAGAAAGAAGTTAGAGGGCGAGAATAGATAAGATAGAAATATTAGAATAGAAGAAGAAGAAGAACACCACAACACAGAGTCTCACATCGCAGCGGAACAAAATATAATACAGAAATAATCTTTATTGAAAGCTTTAAAATACTTACAGTATCAGAGTACACATCTGGACAGTGATAATAATCCGTCCTCATATAACACACAGCGGAATAGTAGTAATATCATACGTCTGGACCCTTCCAGCTCGTCTCTTCATAGCAGTCGATAACCTGAACCTGTACAACCCGGCCTAACCCGAGCATTTACAAAACACCGGGTCAGTCTGGTGAACCAGAGTGAGATAAACTCGCACAGTAATAAGGGTGAATCATCCAATCATGATTTTAAAGTTCAAAACCTTTTCAAAAGAAAAGGATAATCGTAAGACCAAATCCACACATAAACACGGACGGTTTTTACCTTACGATAACCCAAAACAGTTTTGAAACCAATATCTTGTCTGATATTATAATAATGTCTAAACACAAGTAAATAGAAATCTAGTGGGACGCTTGCATCTCACGCTCCACGTATATAGTATACAATCAAAACCCGCAGGCGCTTATTGGGAATTGGATTCCGACTTGACAAGGTATGGGTCCACCTTCCGATCGTGTATCTCTAGAGATGAATACACTGGGTTCAACAAGAACTTCTTGTAACCCGGCCCTCACATGACCGACCACTCATTTCGCTTGAGTGTATCGAATGTATATCACCGACGGTTGGGATCAGCAACCGTCTCCCGACAAGGGACAGCATCGAAACATAGATTAAGAAGCAAATAGGATTTCCTCTAGATAGGTGATCATACACCCTAATGGGAGCGACCCACATAGCCATGCTGCCTGCCCGATTTTTGTCATTTCCCGGTTGATGAGGCTTGAGGCCAGAATTAACTCTTGACATCTGGTCGCCATTTACTTTGAATGCCACATCGTCAGATCCATCAGATATCACTAATTGACGTCCACAAAAATACTCTAGCTGGAAGCTAGAGAATGGCAATTCCCTGCCAACAACTATCGTACGTTTGAAGAAATCAACGTACGTGACCCTTTGGAAATACTTTGTCAGACATCCGTCCATATAATCCACCCAGGAACAGGGTGAACCGAAGGCACTCTCCTACCGCATCCATATAGGAATCACCCCATGGATCAGTAGCGAGAAGTCCTTGCACTCGTGGATTCCAACCACGACAGAACCACAGTTTATCTCTGGCCGCTAAACCGGAGATTTCTTAGCAGTTCCTCCGCTTATGAAGTTCCACGGTCTTCAATGCTCTATCTCGACCGTCTTCAAATATCTTCACGTATTTGTTGGTCGGAATGGTTTTCAAATGTAAATTCGATCCCGGTCTTTCCATACCAACAATCGTATTGGCCAGCTTTGATAGTCGGTGTTTTAACTATCAAAATATACAGTGTTTCAAACATGACACTCCAATGAGTTCACTGGATCCGTATTCAGCATCATTTGGCCTTTGACAAACTAAATTCCCTTTTTGTTAAATTGAACTTCCAATTCTTTTAATATTCAAAAATACGATATTTGAATAACTCTAATTGATTAATTAACATTCGTCTTAACTCCATTCGCTTGACTCTAGATCACAGCGATCACAATGGTTACGCCTGAATCCCTCAGGAAACATCCGACCGCCGTAGGCTATCTGCAGCCTTGCGAATTACGCTAGCAGTCGTACGAAATGGCAACTCAACTTGAATAACTATGTTTTACTAATTTTATCTCGAATAACTATATTCTTGCATACTGATTTACGTTCTTCGGATCTCTTGTTATATTTTCCAAGATTCCACCAATGTTGCTTTATTATTTCACAAATGGAACTAATCGATTATCGCTAATCTCTCTTACGATTACCAACTAATACCATCTTCAGATAATCCCGATGTTGTTCAAGTTGGGGTATTTCAGTTACCTCTCAGACCTTAATCAACAACGTTCAAATCTTCAGATAAATATAAGTTGTAATCAGGAACTCAACATTCCATTCAAAACTCCAAACAAATTCCTTTTAACTCTGGTTTGGTTATACAACCCTATGACCCTTCATTTAACCCCAAATTCACATTTTCCAATCCCCTTTCAAATATATTTAACCTTTTCCCACTTTTGAAATCTCATTTCAAAACTCGCTTGTTCCTTGATTTCATTTCCAAATAACGTTAATGTAAAATTAACGTCTTACACTTTAAATCTCACTTAAACCTCTGGTTTGTAATAAACCCTTTTATCGTAACCTCTTTTCACTTAATTCATATAATTGAATACGTTTATTTCCTTTCACCATTCAATTGGCTTGCATCTCACATTCGGTAACTTTTTAAATGAATTCCATTTAAAAATATATTCCTAAATTCATCATTAATTAAAATAATAACTTATTTCAAACATTTACTACTTTAGTAGTTAATCCCTTTATTAACTAAAGTTAAATATTAAATCCCTTTTTAAATCCTTATTTAAATTCAAACAATATTCATTTAACTATTTTAGTCAAAACACATTAACTTGATAAACAATTCTAATTCCAAACGGTCGATTTAATTAACTCAAAAACTTGATGATCTCATTAACCGATTTCAACAATCCTCGCTTTAAATTAATTAAAAATATAATTTATTTAAATAAATTCTAATTAATTGTTTTCTTTACAAAACAATGATCAAAGTTTAACCCTTTCGATTCATTTCTTATTTTCATACTTGAAAATCTGATTAACATCAGCATATACTTTATAAAATAAACCAACCATAAATCAAGGTCTTGAATAAATAAAATATTTATTGAATTCCCTTTTATACTTTATTCAAATAATATATTTCAAGATCTGAGTCCAGTTATAAAATAAACTTTATAACTTCACTTTTATCGACTCACCTAACGGTGAATCCATATCTATAAACCGATTGATTTTTAAAGGCCATACTCTGCCAAACACTTAACCAATATCACCTATTGGTTCAAACCAAACAGAGGTTGAATATTCAATTAATAATCAACCATCAAATTAATCACACAAACATGTCAGTTCATATATGATAATATGAAAATAAATAATACATTTGAGGAATCCGGTTGGATCCCTCCAACCTGTTCGTCCCTGTATTCAAAACGGTTATCACAAACCAGGTCAAACAATTCCATTTAACTGATATATCATAGCAATTAGCAACCATTTTATATCAACTAACCAACAAAACATTTTCATCAGTTCCTCCAGTTCAAATGAAAACACGTTTATTTTATAAACGTGATCAACCAAGGTGAGTTACCTTTATTGGAACCAATCGCTAAAATAACGATTTGGTATTTCACTGAAATTAAACATAGTTTAATTTCATCGGTTAAATCAACAGATGAATAGATAATTAGCAAAACAGTCAACCATTGGCAAGCAGAACACACAAAATAAAAACACCCAATTTATATAAAATATAAAAAGGGTAACTGAGTGAGTTTAACTCACCTTGATTTGGTTCGCGTTAAAACAATTTGTTTCGATTCTTCGCACTCCATCTAATCCTGCTTCATGATGTTATATCCGTCGATATGATCACCACATCCTTTGGTTTGTCCAAATCTGTTGACATACGGTTACATTATTTAAGATTTAAGGCACAGTTTTTCTTCATTGCAACTCTTCTAACCCGATCGTCATGAAACCGATGAACGCTTTACTGTGAGGAATGTAACACTATTCGCAATTTTAAATAATACCGTAAACATTTCCACGTCCTCAACTATACGTAAACAAATGTACCATGTTTAGAAACTCCAGGGTATTTTCAGTGTTCTTTTTTTTTTTTTTTTTTTTTTTTTTTGAAGTGTAGCATCATATGATTCCTTAAATGCCCAACTGAATACTTGACTTTATCAAAACGGTGTACTGCAAATTTAGTTACAGTATAATAAGACTGCATTACCTTTTAGTAAATTCATGTCTGTAATATACGAACTAATTGTGTAATATTATATATTATTAATCAAATTAGGACTTACAGCGATGATTAGTCACGTAACACTAAACACTTAAATCATAAATTTGGTATATAATATATGAACTTACTGTTCATTTTCTTTTATACTATTACCTGTTGAATTACCCGGACCTATGATCCGCTCCTTCTCCATTTGTTTCTGGCAAACCCCATCTCATCAACAAACATGCTACTACCCCGTAGCAAACGAACCCTTCAGCTTCCTTCCATTTGTCAACGTTCGCCACCGTTCCCACCACTTGAGCATGATCTGTGAGCACCGGATGATGCGCCCAGGTTCCCTCTTTCGGCGCCCCACAGCTCGCAAAACCCGATGACCCCCTTCACGCCAGTAACGTCCCTCGGAAATCCCACACCACACAAGCACCCTCGTCCATTTTCCTCCAATACCAGTCCCCACGTTACCTTCCCCTTTTTGCTTTCCAGTTCTCACTTTTGTTTTGTGTTTTCGTGAAAGGAAAGAGTCTGTGCTATCATGCGTGTAGTAGAGGGGAATGCGTGGATGTATAGTGTAATGGGATTTGCAATTTCCTTAAGGAGTGAAAGTCTGTTAATTTAAATTTGTAAACCAGGGTTTTAGTTGCTTCCCCTTGCGCAAGAA
The DNA here is from genome assembly GCA_030737875.1 of Allium sativum. Lineage (NCBI taxonomy): Eukaryota > Viridiplantae > Streptophyta > Magnoliopsida > Asparagales > Amaryllidaceae > Allium > Allium sativum. The sequence continues at coordinate 303,974,787 of CM060921.1, forward strand.
ATGGAAGAAATGGCAGAGTATTTATAATCAGTGTTTCCGTGGTTGCCACGGTATGAACAGTATAACTAGGTCTGCGTGATGTCCTAGGGTTGGGGTAGCTCGTTTCATGGTGTGATTACCCAAACTACTTTGCCGGCACGTAATAGACAAATTGACGACCAAGGAAATGAAGATTTGACATGCAAGAAAAGAAAAGTGACAGTGTATAGTGGGGAAGGTTTTATTCCATTGAATAAATGAATTATTATATCCACCACTCTATGTTTAAAGAAGGGACCTCACATTCTCTGGTGTATAATGTTTACTTAGTTAGATCAATTGTTACACTGCCAAAGTACTCCCTAGGACATAGGTTAGAACTTAGAAGCTTACGATATGTTATCTGACAGAAAGAGTTGGCATAGGGTGATTTGATTTTTGTTTACTGATAAAGAAACTGTTCTTGATGTAAAACGATATTCCGGACCCAATGTGACAAGTTTCGTCGAAATCCGAGGTCGTATGGAAAATTTTCCTTTATAAAACCAGAAATGAACACGCGTTAAATTTTTCCGCGGTCACCAGATAAATCAAATCCACTTGAAACTGCGAACATTGACAATAACTTTTCGATACGAACCCAACGGCACTAATTTCGTCGCATTCTGAGACTGTTGCCCCGGTAGGCTGTTTTTACCCCGAACCGCCCTACCCTTTTTAACGCCAAATTTTCCGATCTCTAAAAATAACAAACTATATACATATCCTGACTCTAATCGACGATACGAACTCAACGGAACTAGTTTCGCGGTCTAATTCGATCGTCTGTTCTAGTTACACTCGAATGTCCCTTTATTTATTTAAATACGCGCTATAGAAATTGAACGGGCGTTTTCGGCTACCGTGGTCACATACGATATCGGTTTTCCACACAATTCACCACCGTACAATAATTTAGCGATACGGTTCTAATGAAACTGATTTCGTCGAAATCTGAGTCCGTTTGCAAAACGGCCATTTTAAAAGCCTATAATTTAATAACGATTTTCCATAGCGACTATCTCAAAATTTGATTTGGCCATAACTATCAAATTATAACACGAAATCTAGATTTTTCTCTTTCATATGAAAATTACCGTTAACATGGTCCCACCGTTTCTTGTTTCACAGAAATCCGACTTATATCGAATCCTGTATTCTCAGTTGAAGTTCAAAACTCTAATTTACGAACTGCACGCCATTTTCAAGCTCGAATTTATATTAATTATAAATTATAACGTTCAACTTCATTTCAATAACGAATTAAATATAAAACTCCATTAATATTTCCAATATGATATTAAAATAAATAAATTAAATTAAATATTTGACGGCCAAAAATGCGGGTCGTTACATTCTTCCCCCCTTAAAATAATTTCGTCCTCGAAATTGCTAAGGTAAGAAAGAACGTTATAAATTCATTAATTTTCAAATCGAATGTTATATTAAATTAGGAACCAATTCAATACTGTAAATAAATATTTTCAAAAATATCGAAAATTTTCTAACACATTAAATTTCCGAAAAATTTCGCCAGCACCTCCTCTGTACGGCTCAATCGGTACAACTCCAACTCGCCTTTCTAGGCCTTCTCCAATCCAAAAGAAAATGAAACAGCCAAGCGGCTTGCCAAACAGGCTCATAAATCTCCAAATTCATATAAAAATAACGTGTACCTTTTTGTCGGGCATATCATTATATCATTTTCATCTGCTGCCCTGTCAGCATATGCATTTCCAACAAAATTCCAATCTTATCCTCAAAACCAAATCCTTCACGCGCCCAAGCCAAACCTCATCCTTAACTCAATCTCCATCCATCATCAATTCCAACCAACACTATTTCAGATTCTTGTCTCATAAATTTCAAAATATGATTCTACTCGATATATTATCTCCCGATTCAATTTCCAGTTAATCGGTTTCAATTCAATCCATATTTGCTTTCACAAACTTTTATTTAATTTTGTTTTTGTTCAAACACTTTCCCCTGGGAGTATTTAAACAGTTCAGCTCTTTCAATAATTTAATATTCCTTTTCAGGATTCAAAACAACTTGTTTTTCTCAAAACCATTCAAAACAAAATCTTTGGTAGTAATCCGTCACTTACCACTCGAAAATGAACACCGATGATGTCCGGATCATCATCGGAATCTATTTTCCAGCTATCGAAGTGAGTTCAGTACTATATAACCATTTTCAAAACTAGTTCTAAACACTTTCATTTTGAAATCCATTTCAAAATAAAATTGATAATGCTTGCAAAACAATTAAAATCTCCCAGGATTTTAAAATTCTCATATTCAATCCAAGTTCATTTGCAATCATTTATCCTACTTTAAGAAATTTTAATTTCAATTCTGATTTAATTTCAGATTTAATAAATCTGCTTTTATATTATACAAGTTCCAATTGGTTATTTATATAACCATTTAAATTATAATCAACCAACACATCCAATATACTATAATACTTCAAATATTAATCATTATTGAAATATAATTTGGGTAAAATTATTTCATTTACCCTCTTTCAAAAACATACTGTGTCGAATTATTCTGTCCAAGAGTTTAGAAACACTTATCGACACAGTTTGCATTACTGTATCGACCAAAATTCATAAACTACTCGACAAACCAACCAACACAATATAAACAGTTTTTATATCAATTTACAAATACGCGCTCATATATATATACTCAAACTCAATCTAGGGTATTACTAACCCCATCTCTACTGAGTCACGCCACAGAGCCAAGGTAATTACTTAACCTGGCTCTGATACCACTGTAAAGACCCCGAGATTCGAGTAGGCTTTTCAACCATCCTCTCCTCCCTCGGCACTGGGCTAACCTCCCAGCGTGGCTTACAGAGATACCTCAGAACTGCTTTTACGGCCAGCCTCTCGACTCAACCAACCCACATTGTCGGGAGATGTAGGGGTAAGAGTCTCCCGTTCGCCACCTAACGCGAAGCGAGAACCCCCTATCATCCGTACCAATTAAGCAACCAGCTCTGATACCACTGTAACGAACCGGAATTTTCGACTCCGAAAAACCAACATCAAACTATCATGTTGACCATTCAGACATCGAACATTCCAGATCATTAATAGAAAGAAGTTAGAGGGCGAGAATAGATAAGATAGAAATATTAGAATAGAAGAAGAAGAAGAACACCACAACACAGAGTCTCACATCGCAGCGGAACAAAATATAATACAGAAATAATCTTTATTGAAAGCTTTAAAATACTTACAGTATCAGAGTACACATCTGGACAGTGATAATAATCCGTCCTCATATAACACACAGCGGAATAGTAGTAATATCATACGTCTGGACCCTTCCAGCTCGTCTCTTCATAGCAGTCGATAACCTGAACCTGTACAACCCGGCCTAACCCGAGCATTTACAAAACACCGGGTCAGTCTGGTGAACCAGAGTGAGATAAACTCGCACAGTAATAAGGGTGAATCATCCAATCATGATTTTAAAGTTCAAAACCTTTTCAAAAGAAAAGGATAATCGTAAGACCAAATCCACACATAAACACGGACGGTTTTTACCTTACGATAACCCAAAACAGTTTTGAAACCAATATCTTGTCTGATATTATAATAATGTCTAAACACAAGTAAATAGAAATCTAGTGGGACGCTTGCATCTCACGCTCCACGTATATAGTATACAATCAAAACCCGCAGGCGCTTATTGGGAATTGGATTCCGACTTGACAAGGTATGGGTCCACCTTCCGATCGTGTATCTCTAGAGATGAATACACTGGGTTCAACAAGAACTTCTTGTAACCCGGCCCTCACATGACCGACCACTCATTTCGCTTGAGTGTATCGAATGTATATCACCGACGGTTGGGATCAGCAACCGTCTCCCGACAAGGGACAGCATCGAAACATGGATTAAGAAGCAAATAGGATTTCCTCTAGATAGGTGATCATACACCCTAATGGGAGCGACCCACATAGCCATGCTGCCTGCCCGATTTTTGTCATTTCCCGGTTGATGAGGCTTGAGGCCAGAATTAACTCTTGACATCTGGTCGCCATTTACTTTGAATGCCACATCGTCAGATCCATCAGATATCACTAATTGACGTCCACAAAAATACTCTAGCTGGAAGCTAGAGAATGGCAATTCCCTGCCAACAACTATCGTACGTTTGAAGAAATCAACGTACGTGACCCTTTGGAAATACTTTGTCAGACATCCGTCCATATAATCCACCCAGGAACAGGGTGAACCGAAGGCACTCTCCTACCGCATCCATATAGGAATCACCCCATGGATCAGTAGCGAGAAGTCCTTGCACTCGTGGATTCCAACCACGACAGAACCACAGTTTATCTCTGGCCGCTAAACCGGAGATTTCTTAGCAGTTCCTCCGCTTATGAAGTTCCACGGTCTTCAATGCTCTATCTCGACCGTCTTCAAATATCTTCACGTATTTGTTGGTCGGAATGGTTTTCAAATGTAAATTCGATCCCGGTCTTTCCATACCAACAATCGTATTGGCCAGCTTTGATAGTCGGTGTTTTAACTATCAAAATATACAGTGTTTCAAACATGACACTCCAATGAGTTCACTGGATCCGTATTCAGCATCATTTGGCCTTTGACAAACTAAATTCCCTTTTTGTTAAATTGAACTTCCAATTCTTTTAATATTCAAAAATACGATATTTGAATAACTCTAATTGATTAATTAACATTCGTCTTAACTCCATTCGCTTGACTCTAGATCACAGCGATCACAATGGTTACGCCTGAATCCCTCAGGAAACATCCGACCGCCGTAGGCTATCTGCAGCCTTGCGAATTACGCTAGCAGTCGTACGAAATGGCAACTCAACTTGAATAACTATGTTTTACTAATTTTATCTCGAATAACTATATTCTTGCATACTGATTTACGTTCTTCGGATCTCTTGTTATATTTTCCAAGATTCCACCAATGTTGCTTTATTATTTCACAAATGGAACTAATCGATTATCGCTAATCTCTCTTACGATTACCAACTAATACCATCTTCAGATAATCCCGATGTTGTTCAAGTTGGGGTATTTCAGTTACCTCTCAGACCTTAATCAACAACGTTCAAATCTTCAGATAAATATAAGTTGTAATCAGGAACTCAACATTCCATTCAAAACTCCAAACAAATTCCTTTTAACTCTGGTTTGGTTATACAACCCTATGACCCTTCATTTAACCCCAAATTCACATTTTCCAATCCCCTTTCAAATATATTTAACCTTTTCCCACTTTTGAAATCTCATTTCAAAACTCGCTTGTTCCTTGATTTCATTTCCAAATAACGTTAATGTAAAATTAACGTCTTACACTTTAAATCTCACTTAAACCTCTGGTTTGTAATAAACCCTTTTATCGTAACCTCTTTTCACTTAATTCATATAATTGAATACGTTTATTTCCTTTCACCATTCAATTGGCTTGCATCTCACATTCGGTAACTTTTTAAATGAATTCCATTTAAAAATATATTCCTAAATTCATCATTAATTAAAATAATAACTTATTTCAAACATTTACTACTTTAGTAGTTAATCCCTTTATTAACTAAAGTTAAATATTAAATCCCTTTTTAAATCCTTATTTAAATTCAAACAATATTCATTTAACTATTTTAGTCAAAACACATTAACTTGATAAACAATTCTAATTCCAAACGGTCGATTTAATTAACTCAAAAACTTGATGATCTCATTAACCGATTTCAACAATCCTCGCTTTAAATTAATTAAAAATATAATTTATTTAAATAAATTCTAATTAATTGTTTTCTTTACAAAACAATGATCAAAGTTTAACCCTTTCGATTCATTTCTTATTTTCATACTTGAAAATCTGATTAACATCAGCATATACTTTATAAAATAAACCAACCATAAATCAAGGTCTTGAATAAATAAAATATTTATTGAATTCCCTTTTATACTTTATTCAAATAATATATTTCAAGATCTGAGTCCAGTTATAAAATAAACTTTATAACTTCACTTTTATCGACTCACCTAACGGTGAATCCATATCTATAAACCGATTGATTTTTAAAGGCCATACTCTGCCAAACACTTAACCAATATCACCTATTGGTTCAAACCAAACAGAGGTTGAATATTCAATTAATAATCAACCATCAAATTAATCACACAAACATGTCAGTTCATATATGATAATATGAAAATAAATAATACATTTGAGGAATCCGGTTGGATCCCTCCAACCTGTTCGTCCCTGTATTCAAAACGGTTATCACAAACCAGGTCAAACAATTCCATTTAACTGATATATCATAGCAATTAGCAACCATTTTATATCAACTAACCAACAAAACATTTTCATCAGTTCCTCCAGTTCAAATGAAAACACGTTTATTTTATAAACGTGATCAACCAAGGTGAGTTACCTTTATTGGAACCAATCGCTAAAATAACGATTTGGTATTTCACTGAAATTAAACATAGTTTAATTTCATCGGTTAAATCAACAGATGAATAGATAATTAGCAAAACAGTCAACCATTGGCAAGCAGAACACACAAAATAAAAACACCCAATTTATATAAAATATAAAAAGGGTAACTGAGTGAGTTTAACTCACCTTGATTTGGTTCGCGTTAAAACAATTTGTTTCGATTCTTCGCACTCCATCTAATCCTGCTTCATGATGTTATATCCGTCGATATGATCACCACATCCTTTGGTTTGTCCAAATCTGTTGACATACGGTTACATTATTTAAGATTTAAGGCACAGTTTTTCTTCATTGCAACTCTTCTAACCCGATCGTCATGAAACCGATGAACGCTTTACTGTGAGGAATGTAACACTATTCGCAATTTTAAATAATACCGTAAACATTTCCACGTCCTCAACTATACGTAAACAAATGTACCATGTTTAGAAACTCCAGGGTATTTTCAGTGTTCATTTTTTTTTTTTTTTTTTTTTTTTTTTTGAAGTGTAGCATCATATGATTCCTTAAATGCCCAACTGAATACTTGACTTTATCAAAACGGTGTACTGCAAATTTAGTTACAGTATAATAAGACTGCATTACCTTTTAGTAAATTCATGTCTGTAATATACGAACTAATTGTGTAATATTATATATTATTAATCAAATTAGGACTTACAGCGATGATTAGTCACGTAACACTAAACACTTAAATCATAAATTTGGTATATAATATATGAACTTACTGTTCATTTTCTTTTATACTATTACCTGTTGAATTACCCGGACCTATGATCCGCTCCTTCTCCATTTGTTTCTGGCAAACCCCATCTCATCAACAAACATGCTACTACCCCGTAGCAAACGAACCCTTCAGCTTCCTTCCATTTGTCAACGTTCGCCACCGTTCCCACCACTTGAGCATGATCTGTGAGCACCGGATGATGCGCCCAGGTTCCCTCTTTCGGCGCCCCACAGCTCGCAAAACCCGATGACCCCCTTCACGCCAGTAACGTCCCTCGGAAATCCCACACCACACAAGCACCCTCGTCCATTTTCCTCCAATACCAGTCCCCACGTTACCTTCCCCTTTTTGCTTTCCAGTTCTCACTTTTGTTTTGTGTTTTCGTGAAAGGAAAGAGTCTGTGCTATCATGCGTGTAGTAGAGGGGAATGCGTGGATGTATAGTGTAATGGGATTTGCAATTTCCTTAAGGAGTGAAAGTCTGTTAATTTAAATTTGTAAACCAGGGTTTTAGTTGCTTCCCCTTGCGCAAGAAATGGAAGAAATGGCAGAGTATTTATAATCAGTGTTTCCGTGGTTGCCACGGTATGAACAGTATAACTAGGTCTGCGTGATGTCCTAGGGTTGGGGTAGCTCGTTTCATGGTGTGATTACCCAAACTACTTTGCCGGCACGTAATAGACAAATTGACGACCAAGGAAATGAAGATTTGACATGCAAGAAAAGAAAAGTGACAGTGTATAGTGGGGAAGGTTTTATTCCATTGAATAAATGAATTATTATATCCACCACTCTATGTTTAAAGAAGGGACCTCACATTCTCTGGTGTATAATGTTTACTTAGTTAGATCAATTGTTACACTGCCAAAGTACTCCCTAGGACATAGGTTAGAACTTAGAAGCTTACGATATGTTATCTGACAGAAAGAGTTGGCATAGGGTGATTTGATTTTTGTTTACTGATAAAGAAACTGTTCTTGATGTAAAACGATATTCCGGACCCAATGTGACAAGTTTCGTCGAAATCCGAGGTCGTATGGAAAATTTTCCTTTATAAAACCAGAAATGAACACGCGTTAAATTTTTCCGCGGTCACCAGATAAATCAAATCCACTTGAAACTGCGAACATTGACAATAACTTTTCGATACGAACCCAACGGCACTAATTTCGTCGCATTCTGAGACTGTTGCCCCGGTAGGCTGTTTTTACCCCGAACCGCCCTACCCTTTTTAACGCCAAATTTTCCGATCTCTAAAAATAACAAACTATATACATATCCTGACTCTAATCGACGATACGAACTCAACGGAACTGGTTTCGCGGTCTAATTCGATCGTCTGTTCTAGTTACACTCGAATGTCCCTTTATTTATTTAAATACGCGCTATAGAAATTGAACGGGCGTTTTCGGCTACCGTGGTCACATACGATATCGGTTTTCCACACAATTCACCACCGTACAATAATTTAGCGATACGGTTCTAATGAAACTGATTTCGTCGAAATCTGAGTCCGTTTGCAAAACGGCCATTTTAAAAGCCTATAATTTAATAACGATTTTCCATAGCGACTATCTCAAAATTTGATTTGGCCATAACTATCAAATTATAACACGAAATCTAGATTTTTCTCTTTCATATGAAAATTACCGTTAACATGGTCCCACCGTTTCTTGTTTCACAGAAATCCGACTTATATCGAATCCTGTATTCTCAGTTGAAGTTCAAAACTCTAATTTACGAACTGCACGCCATTTTCAAGCTCGAATTTATATTAATTATAAATTATAACGTTCAACTTCATTTCAATAACGAATTAAATATAAAACTCCATTAATATTTCCAATATGATATTAAAATAAATAAATTAAATTAAATATTTGACGGCCAAAAATGCGGGTCGTTACAACTTCTTCGGATAATCCCTTCTTTAAAAGATTGCCTACTTGCACTTCGAGCTCTCGTTTCTCCCTTGGCGCCATATGACGAAGAGGCATTACTATAGGTCTGGAATCTTTCACTAAATCAATCTGAAACTCGATCTCTCGATGTGGTGGAAGTCCGGTCACTTCGTCAAAAATGTCCAGATACTCACCAACAACAGGCACATCTGATAACTCATGCGGGATGTCGAAGGAATTTAGAAAACTAGCCATCACCCCATCACTAGGTAGGCAACCCAATGCCATCCTCCGCCCATCATCTGCTCTAATGGTCACCAAAGACCCTTCACAATCTACCACCATCCCATACCTTTGGAGCCAACCGACTCCCAAAATAAAGCCAAACCCAGTAAAGCCCGAAACAAAGCAATCACAAGCAAACATACATCCATGACTTGATAAGACCTAATTTATACAAATTATATAAAGGCAAGTCGGACCAACGATCGGGTTCGTCACAACTAAAGGTTTATCGACAATCTCGGGTTTCAATTCCAACCTATCTATCAGGTCACTCGGTACGAAGGAATGGGAAGCCCTGGTATCAAACAATACTCAAACAAGAACATCATAAATAGAAAGCATACCTTAAATAACGACACCCTTTACCTTCTCCACCGCAGTTGGGGCATTCGACGAAGAAGGAACAACATTGATAGCATATGCTTTCACTATCTGCTTCTCCTTAGGGGGTTATGGACATTTATTCTTGAAATTTCCCACTTGGGTCATAGTTAAAGCACTTCCTTTCCCCCTGGCTTCGCTTGACAATCTTTGATATAATGGCCCTTCTTGCCATAGCCAAAGCACTCGTTATCTTTCTTATTTTTCTTTTTCTGACCATCCTTGGTTTGGTTCTATTTTATCTTATTTTGGGACTTCTTATTGCCTTCACCGCTTGCCTGCGGTTTCGGCTCCTCTGCAGATGTAATAGTGACCTCGGTCTTCGTCTTAGGGTAAAGGCTCCCCGATATCAATGCTTTCCCCACAACAGATTCGATAGTCTCATTGATATGGTTTATAAATCTTTCCCCAAAGTACACATCTAGGCCAGTTATGAACTTCTCATTCTTCTTCTCGGCAGTATCAATAAGAGATAATCCATACTTCGATAAGGTATTGAATTTGGAAAAATATTCCAAGACTGCACTACCACTCTTCTTAAGTTCCAAAAATTTCCAGAATAATTCTGATTTCTGAGTAGTTGGAATAAACTTGTCACTAAACCCAGTCTTAAACTGATTCCAAGTAACTTGATCTTTGGGAGTAGCGGCTTTAACAACATTCCACCAATTCAGTGTCTGTCCTTGAAGCTAACGCAATGCTAGCTTTATCTTCATTGCATCATCGATCCTCAAATCCTCGAAGATGTGCTCACAACTATCAAGCCGATCCTGAAACTCTGTAGCCGATTCTGTTCCATGGAATGTCTTCCCGCCAAGACTAGTATAATCCTTGTTAAGCTTAGCGGAATCGGCTCTAGGTGCCTGCACTGCTGCACCACCACCGTTAGCATCATTAGAAACTGTTCTCTGAGCATCCCTAAGCATCTCTCGCATGAAGGCAGTAAACATCATCCTTATATCAGGGACATTCCCATTGTTGCTCCTAAACCCGCTCACTCTTCAACTCCCAATGCGGGGTTCCTCACCATGCTCCTCGTGTTTCGGCTCATCGTTCAATCTGTAAAGAGAAAACGATTAACCATCTCCTCAAGGAGTTAGTGGTGCCAGTACAGTGCAACTTCATTCTTAGATATACTAATAGTGTAGATATATATAGTATTTGAAAACCAAAATATCACAAATACGCTCTCTCATCTACGTACTATCTCTCCCTAATGTCTTCCCCTAGGTTAATCTACGCAACCTAGGCTCTGATACCAAGTGTGAAGGCCACCCCGTACCATCAGACATTCCCCTAGATGCGCTGTGCCAATGTCCGACTAGCATGGGACGATCGACAAAAGGATTGAAACAATGAATTATCAAAAAACCTGTAGTATATCTCACAGCGCATGGAATAAAATATAATAATAACATAACTTGATACAAAACAGGCGAGATAGTACATAAGATGAAAACTAAACCATATCCATCAGAGTAGCGGAATCCAAAATACAGCTTCATATCCAATTATTACAACTTTAAAATACTGTGTCTAAAAGGAAATAAAATAGGTACACTACTAATTCTTAAAGCAGTGACCATCAACAACATAGGGAGAATATATGTAGAGTACGTGGAAGTGTCCTGCTCGTCTCCGGATAACTACTCGTGCATAACCACCTAACCTGCCTCTAGTCTGCTCGTTTAGGAGCACCTGGAGTAATAAAAAGAGACATAAAACTCTGGGTCAGACAAAAGTCTAGTGTGAGCATAGCAAATCTATGTGATTGAAAAAAGCAATAACAAGTATAAATAATCATACCTAACCTGGACCTGCAACCAAAGAGTTAGCACAACAAGATGTACAATACTCTAAGGTAACACTAACTTAGAGTGCAAAATGGAAGTGTGCGTGTCATGGTGATAGCAAACATCAAACATAGCAATCATTCCTTACATCTCTCACTCAGTGCGTAAAGCATACGATATCCACTGCTTTGATCACCAAATCCATTGGGGCCATGACGGGTCCACACCGCCCTGGACCCCGTACAACTATTGTTATTACCACACCTCCTTGGTCTATAATCAATAACCCTACCCAGTCCACACTACGCTGGATCTAGGGTACAGGCAACCAGTCCACACGGTCCTGGCTCTGGTTCGCTTACATAACCCCTCTTTCAATGATGAACCAAAGCTATGGATATCAATAACTACTTTGCACATGTCCTACAGCAAAGCCCAACTCTTGAAGTTAACTCGTTGGTTCCCATCTGGATCCTGAGCGATAACATCCTAGTTGGACTTCCTTTGCATATCGGGTTTTGGTATAATTGGTGTTCGGTTCGATTCAGGTCACCTCCTCCTATCCGGTTCGGTTCTCCTCCTCCTATCCGGTTCGGTTCGGGTCTCCTCCTATCCGGTTCGGTTCAGATCTCCTCCTCCTATCCGGTTTGGTTCGAGTGTCCTCCTACGATTCGGTTCAGTTCTCCTCCTATTATCCGGTTCGGTTCGGGTCACCTCCTTTATCCGGTTCGGATCGGGTCTCCTCCGCCTATCCGGTTCGGATCGGGTCTCCTTCTCCTATCCGGACGGAAACTCTGCAAGTTTTCCAACTAGTTATTTTCACCAAGCGGCGGCGTTTTCAACCATTCTAACTTCCCTATGCAATCATAAAACATACCAAGCAGCAGTAATGTGTAGAATCAACCAAAAACATCAAACAATAATTTCTCTTGTCAATGTAGATCAAACATACCCAAATCCATTATTTCCCCATCAATCCTATCTAACATAAGACTAGCAAACTTAAACCAAATTAACCCAAATTCATACTAGCGACATAAAATATGGTTTTATAATTTTTACATACTTTTCCAAAATTTTAGGTATATAATTTCGCTAATTATTACTAATCACCCCTAATTAGCTATAATTAGTGAATAAACATGCTAATCACTCACTTTAGCCAATAATAAATGATAAATCTAAAACTTTTACTGATTTGACTTGGATTCCAATGTGGTGTAGCAGCTCTACCTTGAATTTGGTGTTATCCGGCTTAATTTGATGTAGATTTGATTTATTTGTGATTAGAGAATGATTAGAGGGAGATTTATGAAAATGGAAGCCATGGTTAGGGTTTGAGAAAGGTTTGTGGCAGTTAGAAAAATGAAAGGATATGATTCTTCAACTCCTTTCCGCCCTCCCCTAACCCTAACCCCGAATTGGGTTATGGGCCTAGCTGCTGATCACTTAATTAAGCCCAATTAGGCTTTTTTGCATCTTCAAATCTTATTTCAGCCATATCTCCCAGATGGTAAGTCCATTTGATTACTGTGACCACTCTACGGAATGGGAAACCGTCATCCAAATCCAATGGAACTGGTTTTAGGTCAAAATTCCTTACCAATCAGAAGTTATAGGCGAAACAAGATTTGAAGGGGTAAAATAGTCATTTTAAATTCTGGCAAAAATCATGAATGTGGGAAATGACCCCAATAGTTGTTTCCCAAAATTACACGACCATATGACTTCGTTTGAAAATAAAATAAATACTCTATGATCCTGCGATATGTAGAATACGGATCATTACAAATTTTGTATCAAAACCATTTGAAATCATTTTAAAAAGCCTTAAAAATCTCTTAACTCATTTTAGAAATTATTAGAAATCATTCATACTTTAAAAATCCGACGAATTGATCATGATATTGATTTGATTCATTTTAGGGTATTGCTACTGTATCTCTAACGAATTATTACCTCAAAGGCTAAGGTTTGCCCAAAACTAAAGCACCAGTACCAACTTGTAACAACCCACTATTCCAAACCATTCAAATAGACAACAAGCAAGGCATATCAGACTTGAATCATTCAAAACAATATATTATTAATTAAATTTTGGGCAAATACGGATCATAATACATAATCACATACACAGAATAGCATAATAACACACCCCAGAAGAAATTAAACTATATTAGTACATGAAGTTACTGCTGAATACATAGTCCTACATAAGCATGTAATCAAAGTTATGAGCAAATACCATATAGATCTCATATACATAAATGATCTAATAATATATATACAACGGTAAAACTGGACATACCTAAATTAACTAAAGCAATATGTAGATTAGTAAAAATCCTAACAACAATCCAAGCTCTGAAAACGTGTCACAAAAGCTATGATACTCAGGCTGGCCTAAGCATAAAGCAAAAACAAAACGCTCGAGTCAGGACTAACATTCTCATGTAAGTAATTAACTCAAGTGAATGTTCATAGAAATGTATCAGTAACTTAAAGAATGCTTGGATTCCATCCTTTAAGGATCTGTGGAACTATACACATATAATACAATATGTTATTATGATAATGTGTATAATAAAAATACTATTAAAAATAGCTCAAGTGGGATTACCATATCACCATACACAATTTATAAGTGTCCTATTCTACCGCAAATTTACCGCACTATTGCTATCAGAGGGCAGTCCATAGAAAACAATCCTGGATCAAAATCATAGGGGGATCGACAAGATAAATATGACATAGCAATAAGTCTATACCCACATTAGGGTCCCACAGAATTGTGGACCCAAGCTGGTGATAACGCATAGCAACTACTACCACCTACCTGGAACAACACTCTGGTAATAAAAGGGCCCTAATCAATCAAAAAGCCAAAGATACGGTATCGAAGAAGTGTGTTCAATTGGAGAAGCGACCACACTTAGCCTGGGTACAAATCCTGTTGTTGGCATTTTAATTATAACTAGAAGGTTGTGGTTATTCCATTCTCTTAATTTATTCCAGTAACGTTCATCAAATCCATCCTACATCGTTTTGGATTCTCGATCACGTACACAATTGTTAAAATTGTATCTGTATTGATAGAGCGTATGTTGATATCAACTCCGGTCTGTTTGACAATTAGTTGCTTATTTCATACTGTGGTCATTTTTATATAATCATAATTTACACAACAATTCTAAAATATTTAACTTCACTTATATTTTAGATTTAAGCCATTATTAAATTCATATCAGACCAATTTGTTACATATGCCATATCTTTAAAATTCTATTTAATTTAACTTAATAAATTTCATTTCAACATATCATTTTAAATCAATTTCAACATTTAGCTTAAAATACATCTTGAAATTGGTCTAAGTAAATTAATTCAATTCATTTATATTAACAAAAGCCAAATTATTAAGTTTTATTTTAAAATCAGATTATATATTTGAAAATATTGTAACTTAAATGATAATTATCCCCATTTCCAGAACTTTAACCAATGACACTCAAAACACCCTTGCAATTCCTTTGATCAATGCCAATGATGATATTGTCCTCAATGTATTGCAACAATCTACAGAACCTTACTCCCAAATATATCCACCCCCAGGTTACCTTGATCCACCACCTTCCAATTCTCAAACAGCAAACCATGACCACTCCTTACTGTTCTTTAATAAAGTTGAACATAAAAATGTTCTAATCATCAAAATAGCCAATAAGAAGAAAGGCAACAAGAATAAATCTTATGATGTACCAGATATTAACCAAAACTCTTGCATCCTTCCTACAACCCCTACTTTACCTGCTTCTCATACTAGAAGCAAGAACAAACAGTCCCGCCAATCAAAAAAATTCCAATTACCCATAAGATTGGAGTTTGGAATGTTCGAGGTGCTCATCTTCCTTGTAAGCTTGAGCAACCTAAAGCTATTATCAACCATCATAACCTGCTTTTTTTTTTTTTTTTTTGCAATTTTGGAAACTAAGTTGAATCTCCAACTTACAACTAAAGCTGCAAAATTCATTAGACCTACATGGAATTTTTATCACAATCTTTTAGAAGCCCCATATTATAGGATGATTCTTTCTGATACTTCTTTCTTCGATGCTACTCCTATCTTGAATCTCAAGCAGTTCATACACTTAAACCTTGTCCATATCCTTTCTTCCATCTATTTCTTTCTGATGATAATTTATGTTGCAATCTTGCCACTTCTAGACAAGATTAGTTTGATTATCTCCCACATCTTTCCCAAAATACCCATTCATGGATCCTTACTGGTGACTTTAACTATTTATACAGCATTGGTGATAGACTTGGAGGCAATCCAGTCACTATTAAAGACCTTTCAACTCAGCTTTAAACACTTCTAATCTTCTTCATCTACCTTGCAAAGGTGCTAGGTTTTCATGGAATAACATAAGTAGATCTGGTAGGAGGATTTACAATAAGATTGACCATACCTTTTGTAATTACCTATCTTGGTTACTTTGCCTTCCATCTTCCTTCCCTACCATCTCCACTGTTATATGATCACTTTCCTCAATTTGTCTCCCTAGACATGGATGTCATGATGAGGATTTCCTTTTTTAATTTTTTTAACATTTGGACTCTTGAACCAGGTTTTTATGCTATTATCGATAATGCATGGCAATCTAAATTTTGTGTAACTCTTATACTTTTTTTGCAGCAGAAATTGAAGAGGGTCAAGAAAGATTTAACTACTTAGGCTGCGAATTTTTTTTGATGTGGTGATCTTCAGTCAATCACCCTTACGGCTGCTCTCGCTATTGCTCAATTGGAGGTTACATCAAACCCTGATGATGCTACATTAGCCAATTATGAATATGATCTCTTAGACCAGTAAAGGAATGCCCAAAATATTTAGGAGGAGATGAACAGGCAAAGAATGCGGATTAAATGGAATGCTGAATGGGATAGAAACTTTAAGCTCTTCCATAAATCCTTAAAAGTTAAGCATTCCAAAACGAATATTCTAAATATTGAAAACAAGAAAGATAATTTTGTTGATAGCCCTGATTTAGTTGAGCAAGATATAGTTGATTATTTCACCAATCTCTTGGGTAACTCAAATAACTTCATTCCTGATTTATATTTTGTTGATAATTTATCCCTTCCACCTTAAGTGTTAGTCAATAAGCTGATCTTTCTTCTGATAATAGTAGGGTGGCGATGTAGCAGAAGCAATAGGACTATCAAATTGTGTTCGAAACTCTGATGAATTCTCACACTAATCACAATTTTCTAATAAAACGATACAAATCTAGACACAGATAAATCGATATTTCCCAATTGTGTTTATCAAAATCGATGGTGGAAAGGTAATTAAATCTGTAGATCTCAATGAACTCGAGATAAATAGAAAACACAATTTCCATTGATATGAAGATACCCATGATCACCAACTCTCTGTTGATCTCCTGATGCCGGAAATATGATCTTCTAAGTCGTTGATTCACAAATGAATATTGAAAATGGGGAAGGAGAAACAACTCTCTAAATGGCGAAATGCAAAGTTTTAACAAAATATTAACTAACCTTTATAAAGTTCTCAACCCGCCTATTTATAGTGTTTAAAGGATGAGATGACACCGACAACACAAATGAAACGATACTAAAATCAAATACAAGTAGGCCGATACCAAAAATAAAATACATCAAACAAGTTAACCAGTACCAAAAGTAACTATAAGACAAAGCCCAGAACCATGGAATAAAAAAGGGAAGCAAATTCTCCATAAACTGAATTCGGAACCGGAAGCTTTTATTACTGAAGCCGAAAACTGGAATAGTAGAAACCCACAAAGCAGGTGACTTTGATACCGATACCAAAACTGAGATAGCGCTACCGAAACGGATGAACCCAACAACAAATTATCATAGAACTTATTTGATGCTGAGACAACTTCAACTCGAACACGTATACGATACCGACACTGCTATAGAGTCGATACTGATACCATTATAGTATGTTGCATCATCCTACCCAGGTTCAAAAGAATTCGTCTACGAATTAAAAGCAGACCCTTTCACCAAATCATCCTCGCAGTAGGCATCAAATGCTTAATATTGAAAACATCAGCAGAGCAAGTACAACTTAGTAGTCTCAATCAATAAGCATTTAGATTGATTTTTTCAATAGTTTCCATTGGTCCAATCTTTCTGGAACCTAACTTGTTGTTTGTACCAGCAGAAAATTGGTCTTTAATCAATACTGCCCACACGAAGTCACCTTTCTAAAATTCAATATGTCTACCTGCAGCTTACTTTTACTTGTGATTGGCTTCAACAAAGCATTCCTACATCATATGATGGAGCTCCTGTAAATCCAAGACAAGGTCAATGGCTTTTCCCTGCATTCCACCTTGTTGTGGTAGTAGAGTTAAATCCAATGGCCTTTTGGTACCACTGAGTACACAATTTTGAAAGGACTGAATCCAGTACTGCGATTCACAACATGATTATGTGCAAATTCAGCCTGACATAACTTCGAATCCCAGCTCTTCAAGTTGTCATTAATAAGACTTCTCAATAGGTTTCCCAATGATCTATTCACCACCTAGGTTTGTCCATTTGTTTGTGGATAACATGCACTACTAAATTTCTATTTCGTGCCCACCATCTTCCACAAACTCAACCAGAAATGATCAAATACCAAATATAGAAAACTGACATGATCGAATTCGGGAATCCATGGAGATGATATATCTCCTGAAAGAATAATTGAGCCACATTCACCGCATCTGCTGTTTTCTTGCAAGAAATAAAATGAACCATCGTTGAAAATAGATCAACGACTACATAAATGGACTCCTTGCCTCATTGTGTTCTTGGAAAACATAAAACAAAATCCATGTTCACAACGACCAAACCCTTGGTCGAGAAGGAACTAGCAATGACATGTACAACCCCACATTAGTTGTCGTTCCCTTGGACGCTTGACAAATGTGACACCTGTGCACAAACTTTTCAACTTCTTTCCGAACTGATGGCCAGTAAAATAAATCCAAGAATAGTTGTACTATATGGTCTTTACCGACATGACCTTCACCATAAAGCTCTTTGATTATCTTCATTTGAAGACTTCAATCTTAAATTCGCAACTGATTTCCTTTTAATATAAAACCTTCCACTACTGAAAATTTTGTTATTTCCCCTTTCTTGGCCTTTTCGAAAACCTTTGAAAAATAAGGATCTTATGTTAATAATTCTGAAAGTGAGTCAAATTACATTACTTCAACTCTCATTGTGGTCAAAAGATTTCCCCTTTGGCTTAGTGCATCGGCCACTCTGTTTGTCACTCCTGCCTTATGTTTCATTAAGAGGGTGAACTGCTGCACATAGGCAATGCATGACGCATGTCTTACGGCCACTTTGTTTTGACCTTAGAGATGTTTTAAAGCTTCATGATCTATGTACAAAACGAATTCATTGTGAAATAGATAATGTATCTAATGCTTGATAGATTGAACCATAGCATAAAATTCAACATCCTAAGTGTCATAAGCAATAGGTCTTCCATTTTGACTCAATACTCCTCCAATCCCAACCTTTGTAGCATCAGTATGAAGTTCGAATGGTAGATGGAAATCTGGAAGTACTAGAATAGGCGCTATAGTCAGCAAACTCTTAATATGCTCAAAAGCATGCTCTGCATTTTTCATTCCAAACAAACTGTTTTCCGTTCATACAATCTGTCACTAGGGCCATAATGCAACTGAAATGTGAAATGAATAATCTGTAAAAAGATGTCGAACCATGAAAACTATGAACTTCTGCAATATTTTTCGGTTGTGGCCAATCTTTAATTGTAGTAACTTTAGTCTGGTCAACCTGCAAACCCTCCTTTGAAACCACATATCCCAAAAATAGCACACTTGGAGTCATGAATGTACATTTCTTTATCGCGGCATAAATTTTTTCTTGTCGTAGGTTGATCAGAACTGCACGTAGATGTTGTAGATGTTCATTTGGACTAGAGTTGTAGATGAGAATGTCATCAAAGTAAACAACTATAAGTTTCCCAATATAATTCCTGAAAATCTAATTCATCACCCTCACAAAGGTACTTAGCGCATTTGACAACCCGAAAGGCATAATGAGTCATTTATATAACACCTCGCAAGTCTTGAAAGTAGTTTTCCATCATCACCTGGCCTAATTCTGATCTGATGATATCCACTCTTTAAATCGATCTTTGAGAAAATAATGGATCCACTAATTTGATCCAGTAAATCATAAAGTCGTGAAATAGGAAATCTATAAGTCACAGTAATATTGTTACGAGCTCGACTGTCTGTGCCCATCCTCCATGAACCATCCTTTTTTGGAACTAACAATGCAGGTGTAGCACATAGACTAAGGCTTTCTCGAACACGACCTTGACTTAATAAATCCTCTACTTCTCATCACAACTCTTCATTCTCTCTAGGACTCATTAGATAATGTGGCTTATGAGGTAAGACAATACCTGGTTTCAAATCTATTTGATGTTGGATGTCTTGTAGAGGTGGAAAACCATCTTTAGCTCTTTCAGAAACACATCTTCGAGTTCACACAATAATGGCTTTACTGGTTTATGAATTTCATCACTCTCTGTAGTATCAAATCGCACTAGCAAATACATCTCACCACCTTCTTTTACCTCGTGCACATTCTTTCATTGAAAGCAAACTAACATTTTCTGGCTTCTTGTCAGACTTAGCTTCACTTTGACCATGCCTCTTTGGAACTAAAGTGATTTTAGTGCCTTCGAATATGAAACAATAGCTATTTGCATTCCCATCATGTTTCACAGCCCTTTTATATTGCCATGGCCTCCCCAACAAAAGATGACATACATCCATTTCACGATGTCACACCAAATTTCATCATTATATTTTAAGCCAATTGAAAAGGGAATAAAAGTTCATTTAGAAACTTTTACCTCTCCTCCTTTCTTCAACCATGCTAGCTTGTAGGGTCTAGGATGACTTTATCCCTTAGTTCCAAGATTTTGAATAGCCTCTTCTGAAATGATGTTGTCACAGCTTACCGAACCAATCACGAATCGACACTCTTTTCCCAAAATAGTGCATGTGGATAAGAAAATGTTGTTTTGTAACCATTCAAATTCATCATTTGAATTTGGAGTTAGACAAGTCCTCTTCATCATCAAATTATAACCTTTGTCACCAGTTACAATTTCTTATGGTTCTTTATCAAACCGTGGTGGAGTCAAAGTATCAAACTTTACCTCTTTGTTGCAAACTTCACTATCATCCGCTACCATAGTTCTCTTCTTCGGCTTTGTACAATCAAAACTTTTATGACCCAACTCGGGGAAATTAAAACACTTCAGATTACTACTTCCTTTTGCTTTCGCAGGGTCTAGGATAATTTTTTTATTAGCTAGAGCGCTATTTCCAACATTCTTACTTTGATCGTTTGAAGTCCAGAAACTACTCCCTTGTTTACCCTGCTTCTCCCACGCAAGACCTCTTTTATGTGCTTCAGCAAATAATTTCTAATCAAAAATATTAACCATATCTTGGATTTGAAATCGAACCCTCCAATATACCTCACAGCCAACTGCTCTTCGGTTTTCGATATATCATTACGGACAATTAGTTGAAAAAAATTCTGTGTAATCATCAATTGAACGAGTTCCTTGCCTTAAATTTTACAGTCGTGAAACATCAGGGATTGGTAATTATAAGGAAAAAATGTAGCCCTCGTTAGCTTCTTCATCTTTTCCCATGTAACCACTTTAGGTTTTCCAATCCTTGCTCGAGTCAACTTAGTTTGTTGCCGCCATGTTGTTGCCCTACCCCTCAAGCTTGTAGCAACCAATCTAACTCGAAGCTCTTCTGGAACTCCTTTAAATTCGAGAATTTCTTCTATGTTGGATATCTAATCCAAAGACTCTTCCACTTTCATACCACCCTTGAATGCTGTAATTTCTATTCTCGTACCCGATTCCCATCTTCTATTCATTACTTAAGTTTGGATTTGCAATCTCATATCTTCTCGATGTTGAGATTGATAACTTCCATGGTCTTCTTCCTCACCAAATATATTTTCAATGCAGGTGGAGCTTTATGCCTTTAATTTGATTCATGTCTAAAATTATTCTTTCCCAACGTCAAGTACCATCGTCAATTCTAACATTAAGATGTTCCTCCATTAGAGTTGCATCTTCCTACCTTTGAAAATCTCCAACGTTTTGATTTTTATTTGCTCGTCTTGGCAGCATTCTTCAATTTGAAATGGCAACAGTTTCTATGACTTGATTATGAATGAAGCTTCACTACAATGGAACAATGAACTCAAAACTTCGGAACCTTGAAACAATTCACCAATCTGAAGCTATGAAAAACAATTACTCGATGATCCACTTCAAAACCTAACTTCGAACCCAAATCAATGAACATCGAAAATACGAAACAATACTCTAATCTTGAATCGGTGAACAACAATCAAATATGAACCAACCTAGATTCATTGTTGAACTTCAAATCACTTTGAAACAATGAACAATTTCATAATTACTGATGATTCATCAGTCTATTCAGAACAATGATGAATTCTGAATCGATTTTGGCTCTGATACCAAACTGACATAGCAGGAACAATAGAACTTTCGAATTATATTCAAAACTCTAAAGAATTCTCAAACTAGTCACAATTCTCTGATAAAACGATACAAATCCAAACATAGACAAATGGATAATCCCAATTCTGTTGATCGAAATCAATGCCGGAAAGGCACTTAAATCCGTTGATCTCGATAAACTCAAGATAATCCAAAGACACTGAAAACATGATCACCAACTCTCCATTGATCCGTTTATGTCGAAAAGATGATCTTCCAAGTTGTTGATTCGCAAACTAATTCCGAAAATGTGGAAGGAGAAATGAAGCTCCAACAATGGTGGAATGCCAACTTTTAACAAAATATCAACTAACTATTATAAAGTTCTCAACCCACCTATTTATAGTGTTCAGAGGATGGGCCGACATCGACAAAACAAATGAAACGATACCGAAATCAAATACAAGTAGATCGATACCGAAAATAAAATACAACAAACATGTTAAACGATATCAAAAGCAACTATAAAACTAAACTCGGAACCATGCAATTGAAAACGAAAACAAATCCTTTTTGAACTGGAGTCGGAACCGAAGCTTTTATTATTGAACCCGAAAAATGAAATATTAGAAACCCACAAAGTAGATGACTTCGATATTGATACCAAATCTGAGTAAGCGATATCGAAACCGATGAACCGAACAGCAAATTATCATAGAACTTATTTGATGTCGAGACAATTTAAACCCGAAAAAGAATATGATACCGACACTACTATTGAGACGTTACCGATACCATTATAGCATGTGCTGCATCAGGAGGAGATCAAAGACAACATTTTCATTATGAATAAAGATTCATATGGCAGACTTGTTGGGTCTAATTCCCTGTCCTTTACCACTTGCGGGAACATACTCGAGAATGAACTGTATAAAGTTGTTCTTAACTTTTTCACCAATAGTAGAATGCTCTTTGGAATTAATGCAACTAATTTAGCCATGATTCCTAAGTGTGCTCATCCCACTTTGGTTTGTGAATTCAAGCACATAGCTTGTTGTTACATTATCTATAAATGTCTATCCAAGATTATTATAAGCAGACTTAAGGTAGTTCTTCCCTCGTTGATGTCTGAAAACCAAGCTGCTTTTTAAGTAATAGAAGTATCCCTGATAAGGTCCTAATTACTCATGAATTGTGAAAGGGTTATAATAAAACTTCTATTTCTCCAAGAGCAATGCTGAAGCTTGATATCAAGAAAGCTTATGACTCTTTACAGTGGACAACCATCGCTAGAGTGATGTTTAAAATGGGATTTCTTTCTCATTTGCTGTCTGGATATACACTTGTATCTCAACAGTTCATTTCTCCCTTTCTTATAATTGTTAGCCTACTTTGTGAACTAGGCTACACAAAGAGCAAATAGTGAGAAAGATACCAATAGGTTCGGATCGGAGGAAGATAGCGCAGGAGGTAAGTAAAGATCAAGAATGCGGAGATCACATCGGATCGGAGAGATACGTCAGCAATATCAAAGGATAACAAGTGGCCTCATCAGATCGGATCGGAGAGATACGTCGGCAATATCAAAGGATAGCAAGTGGCCTCATCGGTTAGGAGCGGAGGAGTACGTCAGCAACAACAGAAAACAAAAAATTGCCTCGTTGGATCGGATCGGAGGAGTATGACAACAACATCATAAAGCAGGTGGCTTCATCGGATCGGATCGGAGGCAACCGATTCGAACCCTTTTCTCTGAGCTTGTGACCGTTGTTGCACACACTCCCTGAAGGCTCGGACCAAGCATGACCATTTCTCCTACGATCTCCTGCCAAATCAATGCGTTGTCACCATCTGGAAGCCTCTGAACCCGACTCATATGGGATGGGTGCCACGCAATTCCGAACCGAAGCCACTTCGAAGAGATTTTTCACCTATAAATACACCATCTAGAGGCATTTAAAAGGATCTTTTGGCAAATTCTCAGTTCTAACTTCCTCCATAACCGAATTTCATAGCTACATTCAGATCAAAATCGTCTCTTAAAGTCTATTCTTGAGAGATTTGAGTGAGTTTGTGCATTGTAATTGTGGAGTTGAGAGAGAATCATTGCTGTATTTGTATTCAGATCATCAATTAAAAGAAAACAAAGTGGACGTAGGCTCGTTAACGCCGAACCACTATAAATCGCGTGTTCTTTGTTGCTTTTTGATTCTATTTCATTGAAATCATAATTAATTTGGGTGTTAGAACCAATTTTTGGTCTAACATTTTGGTGCTTTTACTGAAAACCTTCGAATTCTCAGCTTTTTCGGGATTATCATTCTACTATTTGGACTTTCAAGTTCAAAGAAGTTAATCCCTTCTCTCTGGCATCTTTCAATACTTGTTGGCTAACCGTGGAAGAATCAAGTGTTATAGCTAAGACCAAAGGAAAAGAAGTGCAAGGCGCTAGGGGAAATGATTCCAGAGAAGATTAGCAAGCTATCGTGTTAACAAGGTCACGCGCTCAAAGCTCTGGAGCAGATCACTCCAACCAGGAGGATCCGAACTGGATCGGAGGTGTCGATCCGAACCGGGTGGATAGCACCAATCCGATCCGATCTGATGAGGTCGGGGGCACACGCTCTCTCCATCCGAACCGCCCCGACTAGGCTGCTGTGAACCGATCCGATCTGAACCAGAATGAAGCTGGAACTTCTACTCGAGCTCCCTCCAATGCTCCGATTCCAGCCACGATGGCTAATGCTCAGCCTGATCCATCTACACCCATTACCCAGGGAGACTTTTCATGTTTTCCTGACATGCTACAGAGCACTAAAGAAGCATTGGAAGCCCAGAAGCGTGACAACCTTCGCATACAGGAAAACATGATCACTATGGGTAGAGAATTACAGGAGATCCGGAGGCAGAAGTCTCCTTCCCCAATGCGTCGTCTTACTACAGATGATTCGTCCTCTTCCGAAGAGGAACGCCCTCGCGTGAGAAGGCCGCTCGAACGACCTCAGAACCTAGATCAATTGACTTTTGGATCCTGAGAAGACGCTGCTCGTGCATTGGGCCCTGATGACCCGAGCATACAACAGCCTATGTTGCTACCCATGCACGGATCCCACATCTTACCCAGAGATCTTGATATCACCAACCCCACGCAGCAACAACTTCTCCTACCTCTACCTCCTAAGGTTGACCGGGAACACACAGAGCAATGCAGAGTAGCTACCGCCAAAAACAGGAGGTTATCCCCTGATCAGGAACCCAGGGGTAACCCGAACATCAGATCGAGAGAGCCTGTGCAGACATTAACAAATGCCGATGTATAGGTAATGGTGCGCAAGATCACGTCCGAAAGCCGGCACTATACTAATGAAGACTGGGGCATTGAACACCCCCTTCACAAACAACATACTGAATTTCCAGTTCCCCCATCGATTCAACTTGCCTCAGATGGATCGATATTCAGGAAGAACAGACCCAGGGCAGCATCTGATGAGATAGGCATAGTTAATGCGGCAGCAGCTCCGGACGCCTTTAAATGCAAAGCTTTTCCAATCTATCTTGAAGATGTAGCGTTGATGTGGTTCACCCGACTCCCTCCTCGGTCGATATCAAATTTCACAGAGTTGAGTGAGCGTTTCATGAATCAGTTTCGACTCAATGCCCAAAAGTCCAAGACCGTTATAAAATTGTCACGAATTAAACAGGCCCCAGGAGAATCTTTGAAGTCATATTTGGATCGCTTTAACCTGGCCATCACCGAAGTTAGTGATCCCCATGAGCCCACTACCCTGATGGCCTTGATAGAAAGGGTAGATCCTGATACAGAGTTCAGGGATTAGTTGGCGGGAAAACCACCTCCTACTAGAGAACTGTTCTATGAAAAGGGTAATGTCCGCTTAAGGCGAAAAGAAGCTAAGGAAAATCGAAAGAGAAAGTCCGAAGGGGCCTCGAAGGAGGGTGTCCAGAGTAACATTGCTGTGAAAAAATCTGTGACAGTACAGGGAAGGTGGAAGTAAATGTTGGCAACCAGAGTGGTGGTAATAGCAACAAAAATGGGAACGGTAATAGAAGGAACAGAAACCGAGGGAATAGCTCTAATAAAAGACCCAGATTCCAAACTTTTGAAAATTACACGCCGTTAAATGATACGTTGGAGAAAATTTATTTAGATACATACAACATATTGCAGTACAAAAAACCACCACCTAGAGATTCTACAGAGAAAGAGATTTAAACAGGAAAGTTTTTCTTGTTTCATGGTACACATGGTCATTCCACCAATGAGTGCCATCATTTAAGGGATATCATCGAAAAATTGCTGCGAGAAGGGAAGTTGGATGAGTATAAGGCCTCCCCAAGGGACAGGGGCAAGGGGGACAAGCCCCGAACCAAGACCAGCCTGCTTCAAAACCCACAGCTCAGCAAAAAGGTAAGAGGATCGTCATTTACTCTATTATAGGAGGACGTCACCTAGTTGGTCGTAGTTTTAAAGAAATGGACCAGTACGTCAACGCCGCCAAGCATTTTGAAGTAGGAGAATGCAGTAGCCTTGAAGACATCAGTCCAATAAAATAGCAAAAAACGATGTCAGATGATGTCATATTCCGCAATAGAGATGATTTTGGAGTTCAGTCTCTAACCGACGATCCATTAGTATTACCACAACAGTTGGCCTTGCCTTAGTCCATAAAGTGTTAGTGGACAACGGAAGCTCGGTTAATATCCTCTTCAAGAAAGCTTTCGGACAAATGAGGCTCGAAGCAAAAGACTTAAAGCCATGTCAAGGATGGATACATGGCTTTAACGGAGTATCTACAGCTCCGATGGGTTTTGTGGAATTACCAGTCACTTTAGGGCAGGGAGATCGCCAGGGAATAAGGATCCTGCCATTTGTAGTTTTGGATTTGGAGTCACCTTACAATGTCTTCCTAGGCGCCGACCGACCCTTGCCGAATTTAGGGCATGTATTGCGCCTTGGTGCTTGCTGCTTAAATTCCCAACTGACTAAGGAGTTGGGACGATGAGGGGCGACCAAGCTACGGGACGAGCTTGTTAGTGGCAGAGTTAAAGATGTTAATGAAGGGGTTAAATATAGATGCAAAAGATGATTCCGCCCCTCCAAAGGAGGCCTCAACATAGCAACTAAGGGGTCCTGCCCCAAGAGAGTCGCCCTTAGACGTGCTCGAGGATATAGATCCCAGAGAGGATAGAGAACCCGGGGACAAGAAGGCAACTCCCAAGGAAATAACAGTTGATATACCTATTGATGAAACAGATCCAACAAAAGTACTAAAGATCGGCTCGCAACTGGATCCAGCTAGAGCGAGGGAATTGGCTAATTTTTTAAAGGCAAATCTGGATGTGTTTGCTTGGACTCACGCTGACATGTGTGGAATTTCGCCTACCATTATGAGCTACTCTTTGTGTATTAATCCAAAGCACCCACCAGTCAAGCAGAAGAGACGGATGTTGGGCCCAGAGCGGTCAGCAGCTTTGAAAGAAGAAGTAGAGAAGTTAAAAGGTAACGGATTCATTAAGGATTCGAAATATCCCGACTGGATATCGAATCCTGTCCTGGTCAAAAAGGCAAACGGGAAGTGGAGAACGTGCATCGACTTTTCTGATTTAAACAAGGCTTGCCCGAAGGATAGCTTTCCTCTTCCCAGAATTGACCAACTAGTAGATTCAACTGCCGGGCACAAACTTTTATCCTTTATGGACGCTTATTCCGGGTACAATCAAATTCCCATGCACATACCAGATCAAGAGCATACAAGCTTTATCACAGACTTGGGATTGTATTGTTACGTCGTAATGCCGTTTGGATTAAAAAATGCGAGAGCCACGTATCAGCGCCTAGTCAACCGCATGTTTTACAATCAAATCGAGAAAACCATGGAAATTTACGTGGATGATATTCTCGTGAAATCCAAGCAATCTCCTGATTATACGAAGAACTTAGCAGAAATGTTCGGCATACTACGAAGGTATGGGATGAAGTTGAACCCCTTGAAGTGCTCTTTTGGCGTGGAATCAGGCAAGTTCCTTGGCTTTATCGTGAGTTCCATATGAATTGAAATCAGTCTGGACCAAATAGCAGCAATTCAAAATATAGAGGAGCCACGAAAGACTAGGGATGTTCAAAGCTTAGCTGGGAAGGTCGCAGCATTGGGCAAGTTCATCTCCAAAGCAACAGACAAATGTGTACCTTTCTTCGATCTCATAAAACGGGGAAAGCGAAATTTTGAATGGACTCCCGACTGTGTGGAGGCATTCCGGAATCTATTAGACTTCTTAGAAAAGCCTCCAATATTATCAAAGCCTGTAGAACATGAGGATTTGTTCATCTATTTGGTCGTATAATCTCAAGCCGTTAGCGCGACATTAGTAAGTGAAGAGGATAAAACCAGAAACCTGTGTATTACGTAAGCAAAAAACTGGCTGCCATGGAACGTAACTATCCGAAGATAGAGAAGCTTGCTTATAGCCTCCTGGTTGATTCTCGCAAGCTTTTGCCACTATTTTCAGCACACCCGATAATTGTATATACTGATCAACCTTTGAGACAAGTTCTGCAGAAACCCGAAGCATCGGGGCCATTACTTTGATGGAATATCGATCTGAGTCAGTTTGATGTGAACTTTCAGCCACGAAGATCAATAAGGGGACATGCCTTGGCTGACTTTATAGCCAAATTTACAATTCCTGAAGAGGAAACAGTGGGTGACAAGGTAGTTGCTTTGGATCGAGGATTAGAGATTAGTCCGTGGAAATTATATACGGACGGAGCCAAGAATGATAGAAAGTCCGGTGCCGGAGTTGTTTTGATAACTCCTGAAGGACGATTTATCTACTATGCATTACGGTTAGAGTTTGCTGCTACTAACAACGATTCCGAGTATGAAGCCCTGATTGCCGGGCTGAAACTCGCCAAAGATTTATGAGTGAAGACACTAGATATATATTGTGATTCCAAGATAGTTGTATGTCAAGTTCGGGAAGAATTTGCTGCTAAAGGACCTCGACTCATCACTTATCTCAAAAAGGTAAAGGAGTTATTGGAAGGTTTGGATCATTATAGCATAACACACATTCCGAGAGTGGAAAATCAGAAAGCAAACCGACTGGCGAAGCTAGCAAGTTCTAATAATCTTAAAGAAACCGAAATGGTCTCGATAGAGGTGTTGGATTCACCAAGTTTCGATCTAATGGAAATAGAGCTAGCCTTGGAAGTCGAACCAGAAAGAGAATCCTGGATGACATCAATTAAGAATTTTCTCAAAAATGGAACCCTCCCATTGAAAAAGAGCGAAAGACGAGCTATAAGACATAAGGCCACAAGATATGTTTATCGTCAAGGGTTTTCAATGCCCCTATTACGGTGTGTCGCACACGACGACATCAAACGTGTACTGCAAGAGGTGCACGAAGGTGAGTGTTGAGATCATACTGGGGGCCAAACCCTAGCAAAGAAAGTGTTACGGTACGGATATTTCTAGCCTACCGTGAACAAAGACGCGGCTGATTATTCATGACGCTGCGATAGATGTCAAAGATATGCCAAAGTTCCCAGAGTGCCTCCGACTCAGCTCAAGTCAATGGTAAGTCCATGGCCGTTTGCCATGTGGGGAATTGACATTATTGGAGTGCTACCTATTGCCAAAGGAGGAGCTAAGTACGCGATCGTTGCCGTGGACTACTTCACAAAATGGGTGGAAGCTGAACCTCTAACAACCATCACAGCAAGGAAGGTGATCAGTTTTGTGGTCAGAAACATTATTTTTCGATTCAGGATTACGAAGACCATCATAACTAACAATGGAATGCAATTTGACAACATCGAGTTCAAAAGCTTCTGCCAGAAATATAAGATTGATAAACGATACACTGCAGTAGCTCATCCACAGTCAAATGGACAAGTCGAAGCCATAAATAAAGTCATTATATCAATTCTAAAGAAGCGGCTGGAGCAGGCCAAAGCCAGATGGGTAGATGAGTTGCCATTAGCTTTATGGGCCTACAGGACGACCTTTAAGACGACTACTGGCCATACTCCCTATTCACTTTCCTTTGGGTCTGAAGCGGTGATCCCGGCAGAATTGGAAGTCCCTTCTCATCGAGTTGCGTACTATGACCCGATGACAAATAAAGCGCTCCTCCTAGAATCTCTTGATATGATTGAAGAAAAAAGAGATGAAGCCGACTTGCATGCCTCAAGACATAGACATCAAGTAGCACGTTATTATGACCGGAAGGTTCACCTCAAAACCTTTTAACCAGGAGACCTAGTACTGAAGCGAGTCTTCCAGCCTTCAACCCAATTGGGTCTAAAATGGGAAGGACCATACACCATCCAACGGAAGCTTGATACAGGAGCGTTCAATTTAACGACCGTGGACGGTGAGGAGATTCCCATTGCCTGGAACGCTCAGCACCTACGACGATATCTGAGCTAAATATGAAATGTCATTTCTTTTGTTTTCAAAAGCTATGTAAAAAGGCACTACTTGCCTCAAAAAGTCTGTTTATGTGAACAAAAGATTATGAAGTGGATGTAGGCTAGGACTTAACTGAACCACTATAAAAATATCGTGTGTCATTTACTTTCCTGCCTTATTTATATCTTCAACAATTATTCTATTATGAATGTGAAACATGAAATGTTAAATTAAATTTGGAAAGTTGGAGATGACCTATATGCAGGAACAAACAAAACGACTGTTTGAACGATAAGACATAGAAGAATGGGAAGACGACATTCTTAACTCTAACTCTCTAAAATCGAGAGAGAGTATAAAGGACGGGAAGAAGACGTCCTCTGAGGCGTGAAGGTGCACCCAGATGAGAGACCGCCTCAATGAAAACTCTAACCTGGATATGAGACAGGAGATTATAAAGATGCCAGAAAGAACATGCATCAATGACGAAAGGAATATGGCCCCATCAAAGAAACGGGGATATTTGGATTTTTAAATTTAATTTAATCTTGAATAGTTCTTGCTCAGTTATCCAAGATTGACTGGGGGCATACATGTGCACACATATTCCCCTCCACCATGACTTCATTACATAACTTTAGTATGACATACTTTTGTATTTTCACTTAAGTGCTGAACTAACGACTATCAGGCATCGCAAGAAATAAATTATTTTTATTTACAAACGTGTGAGTTTGTACAAGGAAAACAAACAAAAAAGAATATGCGAGGACCGCACTCGCTGCAACAATTGCGAACCAATTAAATGCCAAAATAAAACAAAGCGCTTCATCATTTGGGCTTTGGATCGGACTTGGATTTTTTGGCAGCTTTCTGAGCAGACTTAGCTTCCTTTTCAGCATCGGTCATAACGCGTTTCAACTTTTTCTTCCCTGTAACCGAAGTGCTAGAATCAGTTGATTTTTCCCAGGAGTCGGAACGCCTGAATCAAGAGAAGACTTTTTAGCAAGCTCTTCTGTAAAAGATCTAGTTGAAAGCTTAATGACTAACCTTGATCTAGGATCCAGCACTGCAAGAGGCTTAAGGCTTTCGGGGTTCAGGTCTTCAACTTTTAGCTGCATACGTTTGTCTTGTTTGACTTTCATTTCAGCCAAAGTGATGTCATCAGCGCTTTTTGAATCCCCGACTATAGCCACATCAGGGTCTTCCTCATGTCCCTCGCTACTGCCATCGTCCTTCAAGGCGTCTATCGTCTCGTCATCATAAGGAGAATCAGCCTTGGACAATTCAGCTCCCCCTCCTGACTCTGCTGAGGCAGCCTTATCCTTTTCTCCTTGAGCCTTCTCCGCGGATTTTGCTCCGGTGGTGGTTCCCTGAGGCATGTCTGCCTTCTCGGTCGGTTCAACACCTACAGAATGAGAAGCAACAGTTACCAACTTAGGAGAAAATAAAGGATTCCTTCATTAATTGCCCGATTATGTGATGAAAAGTGGAGATAGCTTTGACGAATTGGGGTGAAAAGGTAGAAATACCATCCGATGATTTCTCAGCTGGAGTGACTGCCGTCTCTGACGCCGTCTCGGGTACGGGGGATAAAAGAGATGCCTGAGGGATCCCCGGGTTTTCGGGGTCATATCCCTCAACTTCAGAAGTTTCAGCGGCAGTAGAAGAAGAACCAATCTCGAAGATATTCTTTTGTTTGGCCATCCACTTCTCTTCCTCCATAGCAGCAGCGATGAGGCGACGCCCCTCGGCCAGACGTGCCAGCTTATCATCTCTTAGATATTTTTCCATAAGCTTGTCTTCGTCGACGGAATCTACCTTGAGTTCCTCTTTCTCCCATTCGATAATTTGGCTCCATACGTGAACCAAGGTAGTCGGATAATCTTCAATCCAAGAAATGATTCGACGACGAATTATATGTGCGAAGAATTCGATTAGTAATTCGCTGAAACCATGCACTTCCTCCTAGGCCTCTAACAGCTGCTTTCGGGTCTCTTTGCGGACTTAATAACACTTTCCACATTACCCTCCGCTAGGGCAGCCCTATTCTCGGCCTCTATCAATTTTGAAGCTAAGTCAGCGTTTCTCTTCTCCAATTCAGCGTTCTTTCTTGCTAACTCGGCTTTTTCTCGCTCAAGAGCATTGTAAGCAAGTTGCATTTTGGCGTTATCCGACTTAGAATCTTCTGCTTGCTTTTTCAACTCTAAGCGCTCTTGGCTATGAGATTCTAGCAAGTCATGATGACGCTTCTGTAACTCTTCAAATTGCTGTTTAAGTTGGTAGCATCTCATTGAGCGATTACAAGTTGGGCATGTGTGTCCTCGAGGTCCTTCTCCAAAATTTTCAAGGCCTTTGCGTTGGCACCTGCAGTCTTTTTCATTGATTCATTATCCGTAATTAAAGTTCGAATGATTCTGGAGAGGTTACGTGAATACTTGAACATCTCCGAATATTGTTTTTCGACTGCGTCAATCTTTGCTTTGGCCTCGTCTGCCCATCTCGAGGAAATAGGCTCGAGAGCAGGTAAGAAATTCATATTTTCAAAATAGTGGTCGGGAAATTGCTTCTCCAGATATGCCCGCTTAACCTTAGACTCAGCATCCAGCGGTGGAGGTGGGCAGTATGTTAGTTCAGTATCCTTATGTTTAGTGGGCACGATGGCTGCATCACCCTTTCTAGGCCGCTTATCAGAAACCTTATGTTTGCCTCGTGAGTCGGTATCTTTCGGCGGGCTCCTTTCCCTACTGCGTTTGTCTTGAGGAGAAGTTTGGTCTTTTGGCTGCGATGTGTCTTCTCCTCGACGAACCTGGTAGCTTTTGTATCGTTCTAGATCCGACCGAATGGGGGAGCGAAAGCGCGAGGTGCGCGACTGATAAGAATCATGAGGCCTTCTGTCCTCTCTACCCCGGCTTTTGCGGCGATCATGCTCAACATCGGAAGGGGGTCTAGCCATGCTGCGACGTATTTTCCTGACGTCATAGTAAGGGCGAGACATTGTACCTGCGCAACAATGTAAGTGGAATTCAAAGTCAGTATTCTCATGAGAAGTGAGTGCTGTGAAGTGTGGTGCTATTGTGTTAAGTGCATCCAAAGTGGTGTTCCCCGCGACAAACCCGAGTCTGAAGCCAAGCCAGCACGAGTGGGATCTTTGGCCTTAACAGGAGTAGTCTCCTCTGAAGAAGTAAAAACTAAAAGATTTGTGCCAAAATCCTCTAAAGTATAAATAGTTTTAGGAAGGGGGAGATCTCCTAAGCCCTGAAATGTAGGATCATCGGTAGTAGGGGCATCTCCTTGGGAAGTGTCTGTTGGCGGTTCTTTAGGAGATAGTGATTTCTCAAGAGAAATAGCATCCTCAGGGATGATGTACCCTTCTCGGTGCTTTTCGGCTATGTTGGCCAGCTCATCGTCTTGAGTTGAAGATGGAGAAGGTGAAGTCCGAAGAGGTATTCTTGGACTTTTCGAGCCCTCGCCCGTTTCAGGAATTATGTCCACAGGGGGGATGTATACATATGGACCCGACCCGTGACCTATGCTACGGGTAATGGACAATAGCCCGTGATGATGGAGGTATTCATCCTTAAGGACTTCATCGATGGTAAGAAATTTTTGATCACCATTGAGGAGCTGATGCATCCGATCAAAGTACACTTGACCCGATATTTGTTTTGGGTTATCAACTGCAAACAAAACAGAGAGCAAGTTAGTGTATTGGCATGAACGTTCAAAATTGAGATCTAGTAAATCAATGTTGTACTTGATTTTGTCCATCTCCTGGCGCACCCCGGCTGTTGCCTTATATAAAACCATTCTAGCTTGGAATCGCCGGCCTTGCTGCTGAATGGTGCTGAAATGATTTTCCTTTTTGGGACTGATTCGAAGTAAGAGAAGGAAGGAGTTTCTCGAGTCCGATGCTTGAAATTATAAAAAAAGTGAACGTCGTCGAAAGTGAGATCTGTTCCTAAAATCTCTCGGTATGCTATATATAAGGTATATAAGTAAGCATAGGAGTTGGGATGTAGCTGCATGTGGGCAATCCACATCTGTCTTAGAAAGTCGACAACAAAAGGCGAAAATGGTGGAATAGCCCCAACCATACACATCAATCGGGTATTGCCATAAATCCTTCTGGGGGATTGTGAGGACGGTCAGTTTTCGATGGCACCAGGTATCCCTTTTTAGTATCCCGTGCTTTAAACATATGCGGACAAGTCTATCATCATCGATCGTTGATTCAATAGAGTCTACGGGTGATTCCAAGATAATGGCAGACTCAAATTCATCAGGAGCTCGATTATCTCCTATCCCTCCTTCCTCTTCATAGCCCAGATAAATTTCGCTATTAGAAGGCGTTTCGTTGTTATGCTCTCCTACTTCATAATCTGGGCCCTCGTCTTCCCATTCAGGGTCTAAAGAAGAAGATATGTCATCAATGGTAACTTTTTCAGAAGTTTCCACAACTTCCATCTTCTTTGCCAATCTAGATTGAACGTCTTTCGGCCATAATCACTAGACTATTGAAGAAACAATAGCAAGAATTAGAGTAAAGTTTCCTGTGTCCCCCGCATGTGTATGTGAACTAAAGTGTGTGCTACGTGTAACAAAAATGCAGAGCAAATACATGAAAGCATAATTTAAAGGACCAAGGAAGCAGTAATGTTCAAAACAATTCTTGATATTTGTTTATGTTCGCAAGGCACTATCCTAATTGTCCATTAAGTTGAAGATTATATCAAGAATTGGTTTGACCAGCTAAGCAAGGTCTTATGTACAATCTTGGGCAAATTTTCGGTTCGGTTCGGGTACACGCATTAGGGTCGGATCGGGGAGAAAGCCTTGTGCTATCCTGGGACAAAAGTTGATGCCCAATGATCAAAGTCGGGTCGGTTCGGAGGTGAGTATTTGGACGGTCCGGATCGAGTTAAGCAACCATGATTCTCCCCTCCTTTGTTTCACATTTCGATCTGGTCAACTAAGTCTCGTTCTTCTCTTGGCTTGCAAGTCCGACTCGATCCGGTCAGTTGAGTCCCATTTTCATCTCCATCTTGTCACCCGAACCGATCCCCTGCATTTCTCCTCTCCCTCCTCTTTGGCGTCAAGCTCGATCCTATGTCGAAAGTCCCAACTGAAACCAAGTACCGATGCATTCAAATGCTCAATGAAGGATCTTAACCCCCTCCACCGTCGCCTCGAGATGGAGTTAGCGCCATTAACAACGATGGCGGAGTGGAGGAGGTCATGGCGACAAAATCCATTAAATACCTCGCTGGAATTGTTCAAGGTAACCATGAATCTAAGCTAAAAGTAATTATAAAGATGAGATTCAAGATTATAAAACTAGCTATGTGTTTGATTCGAGGATTAAAACGAGAATTTCAAAGTTTTTAAGAGCTAGGGTTTTGATGTATGAGCCAGAGAACGAGAACAGTAAAAGGAAGAGGAATGGAAGAAGAGGAGTAGTGAATTTATATAGATTCAAGATGGCCCCTTGTATTCCAGGCCTTTGATTTCGCTCAGACCGGAATAAAAGCCCGCGTTGATTGA
Organism: Allium sativum; assembly: GCA_030737875.1. Classification (NCBI taxonomy): domain Eukaryota; kingdom Viridiplantae; phylum Streptophyta; class Magnoliopsida; order Asparagales; family Amaryllidaceae; genus Allium; species Allium sativum. The sequence goes on from CM060921.1 coordinate 304,010,988, forward strand.
CCAGGCCCGTCCATTTGTTAACAATGGCTAGAAGAAAAACTGTTTGGACCGGTGGTGCTTACCCTCTTTGTTTTTTGCCCTGTTCAGACCGGAAATTAAGATTATGAAAATATTCTTGCACGATTAATCCAATGTGAAGCAATGCAGGAGAAAAGTCCATTCGGATCGGGTCCGAACTAAATGGGATTGAACACAACAACTTGGCGTTCGAGTTAAACTCAAAGAAAAGTAAAGAAAAAGCTTACCTGGAGGAATCACCGGACAATAAATAAAAGCTCTCAAAGTTGTTTGAAAATGAAGAATGTAATTCGTATGGATTATGGATATATATAAGCAGCAAAAGCCATGATTTTATGAAGCGACGTGGCACTACAAGTAAATGGAGGCGATCATTCAATGATTCTAATTCAAAGGATGTTTTGTAAATTGCTTCGAAGCACACTTTATCTTAAATAAGAGTGTACTTCGAGGGGGCAAAATGTTAGCCTACTTTGTGAACTAGGCTACACAAAGAGAAAATAGTGAGAAAGACACCAATCGGTTCTGATCGGAGGAAGATAGCGCAGGGTGTAAGTAAAGATCAAGAACACAGAGATCACATCGGATCGGATCAGAGAGATACGTCAGCAATATCAAAGGATAGCAAGTGGCCTCATCGGATCGGATCGGAGAGATACGCCAGCAATATTAAAGGATAGCAAGTGGCCTCATCGGTTCGGAGCGGAGGAGTACGTCAGCAACATCAGAAAACAACAAATGGCCTCATCGGATCAGATCGGAGGAGTATGACAGCAACATCATAAAGCAGGTGGCTTCATCGGATCGGATCGGAGGCAGCCGATCCGAACCCTTTTCTCTGAGCTTGTGACCGTTGTTGCACACACTCTATGAAGACTCGGACCAAGCATGACCATTTCTCCCATGATCTCCTGCCAAATTAATGCGCTGTCACCATCTGGAAGCCTCCGAACCCGACTCTATGGGATGGGTGCCACGCAATTCCGAACCAGAGCCATTTCGAAGAGATTTTTCACCTATAAATACACCATCTAGAGGCATTTGAAAGGATCTTTTGGCAAATTCTCAGTTCTAACTTCCTCCATAGCCGAATTTCATAGCTACATTCAGATCAAAATCGTCTCTTAAAGTTTATTTTTGAGAGATTTGAGTGAGTTTATGCATTGTAATTGTGGAGTTGAGTGAGAATCATTGTGGTATTTGTATTCAGATCATCAATTAAAAGAAAACAAAGTGGACGTAGGCTCGTTAACGCCGAGTCACTATAAATCGCGTGTTCTTTGTTGCTTTTTGATTCTATTTCATTGAAATCATAATTAATTTGGGTGTTAGAACCAATTTTTGGTCTAACAATAATGGTGGATTTGTTGGTATTTCAAGAGTGCTCAAGGGATTAGGCACGGGGATCCTATGTCCTCCCATCTCTTTATTCTTATCATGGAAGTGTTAACAAGATTTGTTAATAAAAATATGTTGATAGTAAAAGTATCTCTGTTCATCTTAAATGTCATGAACTTTTGATCACTTCTCATATGTACGTTGATTACTTAATAGTTTCCACCAAGCCTATAGTTAGCTCCACCTCTAACTTGCTTAAAATGTTGGATAATTTCTATAAATTTCCAGGGCTTGCCTTAAATAATGCTAAATCTTCACTTATGTTGGTTGGTGTTAATATGCAACCTGCCTCCATGTTATCCTTCCTAACTGGTTTGCCTTTGGCGAATGATGTTCCAAACTATCTTGAAATTCCCTTTGCCGCTTCTAGAATCACTACTACTAATTATATGAGCTTATTTGTAAAAATCACCATGGCCATGAATGGTTGGACTTGTAAAACTCTTTCTCATGCTGGAAGACTTACCTTAATTAAATATGTTTTACACTCCTACACCACTTGTTGGTGCATAACCTTCATCTTCCCCAAGAAGCTTATTAGCACAATTCGTAAAGCCTTCTATAACTTCTTATGGTCTGGTAACATGTACTCTAGAAAAATCAAACCTATAGTTATTCCAAGATCGAGAAAGCCAAGAGTGATGGGGGATTAGGGGTTCTCAGCCTTTATATATGGAACAAAGTTGCCTTTAGAACTCATCTTCGCATTTTTTTGACTAGAAAGAATAATGTTTGGGTTAACTGGACTGTTCGACATAAATTAGAAAGCAAAAAATTCAGGAAATGAAAGTACCTACTGCTTGCAGCAGCATATGGAAATTGATCCTCAACCTTAGAAATGTTTTCTACTACATGTTCAGGTGCTTGCCTCTGAGCACAGTGAAACTAGCTTTTGGCATGACCCTTGGGTTGGGAGGGTATTATAATTTCCAAAATTCTGAATTATAACTAGCGTATTCAAATTGGAATTCACCTTGATGCTAAGGGAAAATAGTTTTTCTATAATGGTGTAGTTCCTCTTCCTTATACTTCCAATCAAATTAGGCAACAATTATTGTTTTAAATCATGTTACAATGTAATGACACATATTCTATGTAATGGAGGATCATAGAACATTTATTTTATTTTCATATGAGGTCATGTGATCATGTAACCTTGTGAAATGACTATTAGGACCATTTCTTACTTCCACCATTTCTATCGAATTTTAATGTGATGTTTTTCCTTGGTGAAGCTTGTTTAGTCGATAACTTTTGATTGATAAGAAGTTTAGACCTAAAACCACATCTATTGGATTTAGATGATGGTTTCCCATTCTGTAGAATGGTCACATTACCAAACGAACAAGTCATTTTAGAGGAGTGGATGAATTAAAATCTGGTCTGGCTTAGGCAGCTTAATTGGGTAGGGTAAGGTCATTAAGGGAAGGGCCCAAATCCTATTTCGGGACTAGGGTTATGTGGGGGTTGGATGAGTTAGAGGAGTCATTCATTCTCACTTTTACAACTCTCAAAAAGGGCCCATCAACCTTTAATGGCTTCAATCTTCTAAAATCCTTCAAATCTCTTCTTTAGTTAGCCTAAACCCAAGATTAGTAAAGATTATATCATTTCAACATCAAATCAAGTTTGGGGTTGCTGCATAGCATTGGAATCTAAGCTAAATCATCATCAATTTTAGATTTAACCATTTAGGGGCAATTAAAGCAAGTTAGTATCATTACTCACTAATTAGGATTAATTAAAAGATAATCATCTCTGAAAATTACATAAAAATGTTTATAAATTGTAATTTAATATGTTATGGCATATATATGAATTTAGTTTGATTTGGTTAAGTTTTGTTAATCTCAAAAATTAGGGAAATTAAAATAACAATGCTCCCCTAACCTTGTCGTGATGATTTTCTTTACTTGGTATGCCTAGATTTTGCGTGTATGTGTTTGGCATGTTTGTATGATGTCTAGGAAGTTAAGGTTATATGAAAACGCAATTGAATTCGAAATATAGTGGTAGAAAGTCCTCTGGAATGGCTCTAGGTCTCAGGTTAAACAAAGTGGGATCAATTATACCGAGCCAGGCTAATTTCATTGGAATTTCTTGAAATTTTATAAGGATGAAAAGGAAGGTCCCAGCTAGCTATAGGCCAATTCACAAGTCATTTTGAGTTCTGGAGTTCAAGTTATGGAGCTTTGAAGATCAAGTCAGCGGGGTCATTAAGGTTAGATTCAGGTCAGCCGTAACCATGGGACGAAGAGGGTAGAAGGGGGAGATGAGTGGGGATCCCAAGTCAGTGTTCGAGCCGGTTAACCAACACATTGGAAAGCCCAAACTCAGGATCGATATATTTGATCCGGGTTCGAACCAAATAATCTAGATTGACTTTTTCGATCTAGAGGGCGTGACCAAAACCGGGTCGGCCACTAACTCAGATGAGGTGATTTAAACCCGGATCGTATGAGATGGCAAAGGTAGTGGGTTCTTTACCATTTTGTATGGCATTGTATTAATTCCTGATAACGATTGAATTTTTTTAAAGACACACTCTAATATGACTAATTAACCTAAGATGCGAAAGACAGTCTAAGTGGAAAATTACCACCTAGGATCCGGACTGAAACCATCGGGGTGACTTTTAAGTTAAACTTCGCTGTGGGAATGTATGTGAAGGGGTTAATTGTAATTAAGTCTTTAGTGCATCTGTGAGAGAGGGAAGATGTAGACGAATCTGAGCCAGGGTAGTGTAGAATGATTCGACCAGGACCTTAGAGCCAGGGTAGTGTGAAATAGGCATGGATAGTGACTATAGACCAAGGCAGTTGGTCATAGTGGAGCTGAGTCGAGAACTGTGAATTTAGTCATGCTACAGCCCCAATGGATTAGAAGAATACAGTGGTGAGTGCTATATACTCAATGCACCAAGTGAGGGAACGTGAGGATGTTTGAATGTTTGTTATCGTTAAGTCATGTACACCTCCATTCATACTTTGTATTGTGATTAAATATAGTAGCATACATTGTTATGTGCTAACTCTTTGGATGCAGGACCAAGTTAGGTATGATTTTCCATACCTATTATTGTTAGCCTGCTTTGTGATCGGGCTACACAAATCTAAGAGATTGCTAAATAAATGGATTTAAAGGAAGAATTCTTAGTTCGAACCCAGATCGGTTTGGAGGTCCTCGACCCGAACCCCTTGATTTCAAAACAAACAGAATCAGAGAATGGCTATTCCAGATTGGTTCGGAGATCTCCGATGTGGACTCCCCATTTAAACTCCCGACCCAAACCGAAACCTAGTAGTTATAGCGGTTATGATTCATAATCCCATCAGATGCGAAGCAGTTATATATCCACTCCCCTAAGTTCACCCATGAACATAATGTGCTGGCACCATCTCAGAGCTTCCGAAATCGACTCTAAAGGGATGGGCACCACGTGTATCCGAACCAAAGGCCTTTCAAGGCGATTTTCTGCCTATAAATACATCATCAAGCATAATTTTGAAGGATCCTTTGGCAAATTGTTGGCTCGAAGTCTTACTACCACCGAATTTCATCACTTTGTCTAGATCATTCCAAACTATTGGAGCATATTTCATAAAATATTAAGTGAATTTACCTATTGTAAAAGTGATATTGAGTGATAGTCATCATTGTATTTGTATTTGAATCATCCATCAACAAAGTATAAAGTGGAGTAGGCTCTTTAATGCCGAACCACTATAAATCGTGTGTTCTCCTTGTTTTTCTCTCTTAATTATCATTAAGTTGGGTCTTAGGGCCACTTTTTGGTCTAACATTTTGGTGCTTTCACTGAGAACGTTTGAATTCTTAGCAATTTGGATTAGCATTCTATTATTTGGACTCTCAGGTTCAAAGAAGTTAATCCACTTTTTTCGGCATTCTTGGAAGTTTACTGACCAATCTCCTAAGAATTGGATATCATGACTAGAGGAAAAGGAACAAAGATCAGCAAGCTATGGTTGTAACCAGATCGCGGGGGCAAAGTCCAGGAGCTAGCCGGTCTGGTAAAGCATCTCCGAACCGATCCGACCACGAAGCTCTGATCTGATCCGGTGATGCCGAACCGAATTGGATTGCTAAACACTACTGATGACTCCCCCTGATCCGAACCGCAGAGATGAATATGGCCTGATTCAAACCAAATGCGTTCGAGGCTGGAAACTCTATTCGAGCCCCTACAAATGCTCCAATACCGGCCGCAAGAACTAGTAATCAGCCTACCCCCTCTGCACTCGTCATACACGGAGATTTTTCGCGCTTTCTTGATATGCTTGACAGCACCCAGGAGGCTTTAGAGGCCCATAAACAAGACAACGTTCTTATGCGGGAGAATATGAAAACGATGAGCAGAGAGATAAGAGAACTTCGTAGATAAAGAGTGTCCTCTCCGACTCATCGTTCTACCATGGATTATTCATCATCTTCAGATGATTATTGCCCGCGTCTAAGGAGGCCGTATGAAAGGCCCAAGAATTTGGACCAGTTAACATTTGGATGATGGGGTCTCGCGATGACGTAGCCCGGACCCTTAGAGCAGGAGATCCAGGTTTGAGGGGATTACATGTTTTACCTGGAAACCCTAATATCGTCAGTCCTACTCAAGGCTAACCTCTCCAGCCAAATCGTCCCATGAACGACTGGGATCGCAGAAGGCGGGGAAGTTCAGCCGCAAATCGAAGCCAAAGGGCGTTGCCTGATGTGGACGCTGGACGTATTAAAAGAGATAGAAGTGTAGATTCTGAACCTACTCTAACCAATGCAGAAGTAGAATTGATGGTGCGCCAAATCATGGCTGATAGTCACCGCTATACCAACAGGGATTAGGGTATTGAGCATAGTCACACTCCATTCACCGACGACATTTTGGACTTCCAATTTCCCCGATGATTCAACTGCTAGAGATTGGACCGATATGCTAGGAGAACAGATCCGGGAGAACACCTGATGAGGTATGCATGGTATATGAACGCCGCAGCCGTGCCTGATGCTGTGAAATGTAGACCCTTCCCGATATACCTAGAGGATGTTGCATTGTTGTGGTTCACTCGACTTCCCCGCGATCAGTGTCGAGCTTTAAAGAATTAAGCGAACGTTTTATGAACCAGTTCCGGATCTATGACTGGAAAGATAAAAGTGTCATTAAACTATCCAGAATCAAACAGGCCCCCGGAGAATCTATGAAGCTTTACACCACGTATGCTGATTAGGCTGTGTTTTTAGACGTATCTAAAGCCGTTGGGCACGGTAAAAAGCATATCAAAAAGTGGCATGTCTAATTATTAGATACAGCTACCAACCGTATCTCAATATATTATCATACGGCTTTTAGTCGTATCTAAAGTCTAATAAGACACGGTCTTTGACTGTATCTAATTATATGTGTGTGTGCGCATATATATATATATATATATATATATATATATACACACACACACATACATACACCCCCATGTATATATATATACCATATATGTGTATGTATAAAAAACAGAAACTGTATCACATATGTTTCATAACACAGAGCATACATACCACAAAGTATACACAGGAATAACACAAATTATATATATATATATATATACATATATATATATACACACACACACTCAAAGCTTTACAAGGTTTGTCATAACACGATGTGTACATACAAACATATACAATAAAAGGAAACTGTATTATATTCTCATCACATTACGAAGTAACAAAAATGAGGTAAAAAGATAACAGCCTGATAAACAGTCCATTTAAGGCCGAGAAGTCCAGTCCAGTCGAGGTCGTGATATAAAGCCCGCAGCCTGATCGTTCCAGCAAAGCACCATAATCTCCAATAAGACTGCCTATAAAATACAAGAAACAGTTATTTCAATATACAACATTGGTTCAATATACAGCAATGTAGATCGACATTGTAACATTTGGTGACTGAGATGCAAACATGAATACAACAATGGTTCTAACAGTGAAAGCTTCAGGTATTAAACCCATCCATGGTGACTGAGATGCAAACATGTGTTTGTGTAGTCGATTAGTATATGTCTCAAAAATTGATGAATACACATTGTAAACCCAAAAGAAGAATCACTTGAAGTGTTAGTCCATCTGCAACACCGGTAGTTCGTACCCTAGCATATAGAACATCCTCCTATACACACAAAAAGGAACAAATAAATGAAAAGAATATTCAAGATATGCACACAAGTACATGTCCATTCAATTCTTATGTAAGATACTACGTAGAGATAAGTGTAAAATAATATATACCTGCTCCAACGTCTAAAGATATCGAATCATCATCATCGGATGACACACATACTCGGCTTTCTGATTAAGAATTTACTGAGCGATCCACCAGGTGGCTGAGGGTCAGTAATCCATGCTAATTAGTTTTATTCAAATGTCGAATGCCCCTCCACTTATCCTATGGAAAAAGCTGCTTTCACTTGCAACTTTCAGTTTCTTTACTGTATAGTGCAAGACTACTTACACTAAAGTCTCTGCTACAAAGTAAGGGAAAAGTTGTTAGTGAAAGCAGCTTTTTACTAAGGTTATGTGCAGCAGAATCCAACATTTGAATAAAACTAATAAGCATGGATACCCGATCCTACACGTGAGCTAAAATGCATCCACCTGGTGGATAGCCTATTAAAATATTAACCAGAAAGTCTAGTAATCATCCATCTACCAAAATTTTCAACAAACCTGTTAAAATATTTTCAGTACATGTGTTATCTCTCAAAACAGAGTAAACTTGTTATAAGACAACCCAATTTAAATTTCAAACATACGGCAAACAAACAGTCAAATGACGAAGAAATCATGGTTAAATATTGAACTATAGAATTATCCATTTGCTCAGTTTAAGAAATAAACAACTTTTAGTTACTAAATAGTTAAACTAAAAATCAGTGACAACTTGTACATGACTGCGGTTACTACATTTCGGATTCAACATGGAAAGAACATATTAACAAACTAGTTAAACTCATTGTTTTTTCTTTGTTTCATGGATAAATATACCGCAATCTAAAATTATACCATACATGTTTCAATTCAATTGAAATAGCTAACACATTAACAACCAGCTAATTAACACACTAGTACCATACATTTCTGATTCTAGGGTATAACAACCAGCTAACACACAAGTACATACCAATTCAATTGAAATAGCTAACAAACTAACACAAAGTAGCAATCGGCTTACACATAAAGACTTCAACTTGTTCCGTAATCCCTATTATCAGGCAAGCACAACACAATTCAATTGAAACAGCTAACAAACCAACACAAAGTAGCAATCAGCTAATAAGCAAAGACTTCAACTTGTTCCCTAATCCCCACTATCACACATGTAAAACACGATTAAATTGAAGCACATACCTGCGGTGAACGGAGGGCTACGGAATAAGGGTTGCTGCGTCGAAGGAGAGGGTTGTTTACTTGTTCGTCTCTGTCGGTAGGGGAGATTCCAGAGAAAGGTGAAGGCAAAATTTGGTGACCGAAAACACTAATTTGGGTTTTCGGTCACCATTGAAGTAAAACAGAGGGAAATGGGAGCGACCAAAATTTTAATTTGGAGTGCCTAATGGGGTGCACAATATGATACGCATTCGATTTGGCCAAAAGTTGTATCAAATTAACTGATCCATAGCTTCATTGATAGACAGTTAGATTTAGGGTGTTTGGGGTGGTGCGGATCGCAAAAGGAGTTTGATACGGATCTTAGCACTATCAAATATGATACGGCTATAAACCATAGTTTACTTCCACATCCTGGTGTGCCAAATTGGCTGATTTGGTGTAGTGAAGTCATACCTGGACCGCTTTAACCTAGTAGTTACCGAAATAAGCGATCCCTATTAACCAACCATTTAATAGATAAGGTCGATCCAGATACTGAATTCAGAGGATGTCTAGCTGGAAAACCGCCACTGACTAGGGAGGCATTCTATGAAAAGGCAAATATTCACCTACGCGGGAAGAAATATAAGCTAGTCGAAAAGAAAGTCTGATGTAGCTTCAAAAGAAGATATCCAAAGTAATGTTGCTATGAAATAGTCTGACGATAGTTCGGGGAAGGTCGATGTGAATGGTGGCAACAAAAACGGAGGAGGCAGCAATAGGAACGAGAATGGCAATAAAATAAATAGGAACCGAGGAAACAATTTCGGAAAAAGACCTCGATTCCAAACTTTTTGAAAACTACACACCGTTGAGCGATATTTTGAAAAACATCTACTTGGATACTTACAATATCTTTCAATTTAAGAAACCTCCTCCCAGAGATTCCCCTGAGAAGGAGCTTACGATTGGAAAATTTTGTCTGTTTCATGGAACTCACGGTTACTCTACAAATGAGTGTCAACATTTAACAGACATTGTTGAAAAACTGCTATGGGAAGGAAAGTTAGATGAATACAAGTTTTCCCAAGAGATAGGGGCAAGCCCCGAATCAAAATTAGCCTGCTCCTAAACCCACAGCTCATCAAAAAGGTAAAGGAATCATTATCATCACTATAGTTGGGGAGCCCCGTCCAGTTGGCCATATCTACATGGCAATGGACCAATATGTTAATGCAACCAAACACCTCGAAGTGGGGGAGTGCAGTAACCTCGAAGATGCCGCCCCGGTGAAGCAATAGAAAACGATGTCAGATGATGTCATATTTTATGACAGAGATGATATCGGAGTTTAATCACTTACCGAGGATCCATTGGTGATCACTACCACTATCGGTTCTGCTCTAGTTCACAAGGTATTAGTGGATAATGAGAGTTCAGTTAATATTCTATTTAAGAAAGCATTTGATCGGATGAAACTTGAAGCAAAGGACTTAAAGCCTTGTGAGGGATGGATATGCGGGTTGAATGGGGCCTTGACAGCTCCAATGGGATATGTAGAATTGTCAGTGACATTGGGACAGGGAGACCGCCGGAGAGTGAGAATCCTCCCGTTTGTAGTTTTGACATCGACTCACCCTATAACGCCTTTTTGGGCCGGCCAGCCATCGCAGAATTCAGGGCCTTTATCGCGCCCTGTGCCTATTGTTGAAATTCCCCACCGAAGCAGGAGTAGGAGTAACGAGAGGTGATCAAGCCATAGAATGAGCCTGCTACATGGCAGAATCGAATATGTTGCTAAAAGGTTTAAACATAGAAACTAAAGGTGTTTCCTTCCCTGCGAAAGAAGACTCGGCATAGCAATGAAGGAGGCCGACCCCGAGGGAGCTGCCCAGAGAGTTGCCCGAGGACATAGATCCCAGAGAGGATGAGGGGACTGGGGGCAGGATGGCGACTCCCAACAAAACAACTATGGATATCTTCGTTGATGATGTTGATTAGACGAAGGTTTTAAAGATTGGATCCCAACTAGATCTGCTTTGAGCAAAGGAATTGACAGACTTTTTGAAGGCAAATTTGGATGTGTTTGCCTGGACCTACGCTGATGTGTGTAGGATATCACCCTCCATTATGAGCCACTCATTGAGCATAAACCTAATGCATCCACCTGTTAAACAGAATAGATGTATGTTAGGCCCGAAGAGATCAGCAGCTCTAAAGGAGGAAGTAGAGAAGTTAAAGAGTAACGGGTTCATTAGAGATTCGACATATCCCGATTGGATACCGAATCCCATCTTAGTCAAGATATTAAATGGGAAATGACGAACATGCATTGACTTCTCCGATTTGAACAAGGCTTGTCCAAAAGATAGCTTCCCACTCCCTAGGATTGATCAACTGGTGGAGTCAATAGCCGGACATGAACTTCTCTCCTTCATGTACGCGTACTCTAGATACAACCAGATCCCCATGCATATATCGGTTCAAGAGCACACAAGTTTTATTACAAACTTGTTATTATACTATTATGTGGTGATGCCATTCGGACCAAAGAATGCCGGAGCCACGTATTAGCGTTTGGTGAATCGAATGTTTTATAATCAGATCAGAAAAACTATGGAAGTTTATGTATATGACATGCTCGTGAAATCCAGACAGTCTCCCGATCATACAAAAGATTTGGCAGAAATGTTTGATATTCTACGGAGGTACGGGATGAAGTTGAAACCCTTAATATGCTCATTTAGGGTTGCATCAGGAATTTTTTTTGGTTTCATTGTAAGTTCTCAAGGAATCGAATTTAATTCTAACCAAATAGCAGTAATCAAGAATAGAGAAGAGCCACGGAAGATTAAAGACGTTCAAAGCTTAGCTGGGAAAGTTGCAGCGTTGAGCAGATTCATTTCCAAAGCCACGGACAAGTGCGTTCCATTCTTTGATCTAATCAAACGAGAGAAACATAATTTCGAATGGACCCTCAACTCTGTAGAGGCCTTCCAAAATCTGTTGAACTTGTTATAGAAGCCTCCAATATTATCTAAGCCGGTGGATCATGAGGATCTGTTAGTATATTTGGCGGTGTCATCTCATGCTGTCAGCACAGCTTTGGTGCGCGAAGAAGACAAGATCCAAAGGCCAATGTACTATGTAAGCAAGAAGTCAGCAGCGGCAGAACGTAATTATCCGAAAATAGAAAAACTTGCTTATAGTCTCTTAGTTGCATCTTGAAAACTCCATCATTATTTCCAAGCTTATCCGATAGTCATATACACTAATCAACCACAAAGACAAGTGTTACAACGACCCAAAGCATCGGGGCGACTAGCTAAGTGGAATATCGAGTTTAGCCAATTCAATTTAAATTTTCAACCAAGGAGATCGATAAAGGGGCAAGCCCTGGCTGAATTCATAGCAGAGTTCACAATTCCCGAGGAAGAAGCATTGGATGATAAGGACGACTCTTCAGAATGTAATTTAGAACTTAGTCCATGGAAATTATATACGGGCGGGGATAAGAATGATCGAAGGTGCAGCATCGGAGTTATTTTAATTACTTCTGAAGGACGACCCATTTACTACGCCTTACAGTTGGAATTCTATGCCACCAACAATGATTCCAAATAGGAGGCACTGATTGCCGGGCTAAAACTCACTAAGGAACTAGGGTTGAAGACACAGGACATATTCTGTGACTCTAAGATAGTTGTCTCCTAAGTTCGAAAGGAATTCAAAACCAGGGGACCTCGGCTTGTTACTTACCTTGAAAAGGTAGAGAAGTTACTGGGTAAGCTGGAACATTATAGCATAACTCACATCCCGAGAATAGAAAACCAGAAGGCAAACCGACTGCCTAAGTTAGCAAGTTCTGACAACCCATATGAAACCGAGATGGTTCAAGTAGAGGTATTGGAATCACTAAGCTTGACCAAATGGAAATCGACCGAGCCCTGGAAGCTAAACCAAAAAGGGAGTCATGGATGACACCGATTAAGAACTTCCTTAGGAGCCCCTATCGAAAAAGAGCGAGAGACGAGCTGTAAGACGTAAATCCGCAAGGTACGCTTTACATGACGACTTCCTTTACCACCAAGGATTTTCTATGCCTCTATTAAGGTGTATAGAACACGACGACATCAAGCATATACTGAGAGAAGTGCATGAAGGTGAGTGTAGAGACCACAACGGAGGCCAAAATTTAGCAAAGAAAATATTACGATATGGCTATTTTTGGCCTACCGTAAATAAAGATGTAGTTGATCATTCAGGATGTTGTGATAAATGACAGAGATTCGCTAAAGTCCCAAGGACACCCTCGAGACAGCTTAAATCAATGGTTAGCTCATGGTCGTTCACTATGTGGGGCCTAGACATCATCGAGACCCTGCCAATCGCCAAAGGAGGACTATTTCAACAAATGGGTAGAGGCTGAACCCTTAACCACGATCACGACGAAACGAGTGATAAACTTTCTGGTCAGGAATATCATCTGTCAATTTGGGATACCAAGAACCATTATAACCGATAATGGAACCCAATTCGATAGCACATAATTTAGAAATTTCTTCCAGAAGTATAAGATTAATAAGAGATATACTGTCGTAGCTCACGCACAGTCGAACGGACAAGTTGAAGTGGTAAATAAAGTTATTAAATCCATTCTAAAAAAGCAGTTGGAACAAGCAAAAGCTATGTGGGTTGACGAATTACCACTAGCTTTATGGGCCTATCAAATGACCTTCAAAACGGCGACTGGACACACCCCCTTTTTCACTTTCCTTTGGATCAGAAGCGGTAATTCCGGTGGAGCTTAAAGTCTCCTTTCATAAGGTGATGTTTTATGGCCTGATGATAAACAAAGCACTCCTCTTAGAGTCCTTGGACACGATTGAAGAGAAGAGGGACGAAGCAGACTTGCGTGCCTCGAGGAACCGACGCCACGTGGCACACTATTATGACAGAAAGGTGCACATTCGGACCTTTGAACCTAGAGATTTAGTACTGAAGCGAGTCTTCCTGCCCCCAGTTCATTTAGGTCCAAAGTGGGAAGGACCATATACCATCCAATGGAAGCATGATACGGGAGCATTCAAGTTAATGACCGTTGATGGTGAATAAGTTCCTAGAGCTTGGAACGCCCAACATTTGCAGCGACACTTGACTTGAATTTGTACTATTTTCTTTTATTTTACAAGCCATGTAAAAAGGCATGATTTCCCTGGAAAATTCTGGTTGATATAAACAAAAGATTATGAATTGGATGTAGGTCACGACTTGGCCGAACCACTATAAAATATTGTTTGTGATTTATTCTTCCTGTTCGAATTTTGTTTCATGTATATTCTATGATTCTCATAATACAAGTGGAAAACATTAGAAATTTAAATCGACACCAAAGCAAATGAATTAACCGTTTGCGTAACAACATAAAGAGGACGGGAAGACGACATCCCAAACTCTAACTCTCTCAATTCGAGAGAGAGAGAGAGAGAGTTTAAAGGACGGGAATACGACGTCCTTAAGGCCTGAAGGTGCACCATGACAAAAGACCGCCTCGAATCCACTCTAACCTAACCATACGACAGGAGAGTATAAAGGTACTAGGAATAAGTACCAATGAAGAAGAATTAGTCCCGCTAAAAGTGCCAGGTGCAGTTTAATGTCAAACTTAATCAATCTCGAACAAGCCCTGGCCAGGCGTTATATTCAAGATTGATTGGGGGCATACACATCACAACCCCTGTCATCGATCATTTATTTTGTTTGAGCGACAATTTATGTAAACGATATTTTCCCTGTCTATAAACTTGCAGGGAACGTAATTGGGACTTAAATTGTTGTTTACCACTTATTCTTATTAACTTCTTGACATTAATAGAGACAAATAACAAATTTGCAAGCATTTGACATAGTGGGAAACAAACTACTTTATTTGCATAGCTGCAGGTCTATATAAAAGGACTAAACAAATAAAGGCGAGGGCTGCACTCACTATAACAACAACGAGCTAGGGGATAGGCAAAACAAAAGATAGAGCTACCTTTCATTTGGACTTCGGAATGGACTTCGCTTTCTCGGCAGCCTTAAGTTTTTCCTTCTCCTCTTTTTCATCCTCGGTCATGACACGCTTTGGTTTCTTCTTCCCTGGAACTGGAGCACTGGGATCAATAGAAGACTTTTTAGCTAGTTCTTCAGTAATTGACCTGGTTGAGTGTTCGAAAAATAACCTGGATCCAGGAGGTATTGTCGCTAGAGGTTTATTAGCCTCGGAATCTTCTTTCTCGGCTTTGAATTTTAGGATCATATCCTGCTTGGCCTTCATATCAGCCAAAGTCTTGTCATCGGCATTCCCCAATTCTCCAGTCATGACAACATCACCATCTTCCTCCTGCCCATCATTGCCACCATCGTCTTTTAAGGCATCTATCACATCCTCGTCTTGGGATTTTCAGTGCTAGATGGCATGGGAGTTTTGTCAGCAACCTCTTCCTTACCCTCGACCCTCTCCGCAGGTTTTGCGTCAGTGACTTCATCATGTTTCTCTTAGGTCTCCCCAATAGACTTTGCATCAGTGATCTCTTTTCGTCACTCATCGGCCTTTTCAACTGGCTATGCACCTATAGAATGAGAAGTAACTGGTATTAACTCAATAGGAACAATATGTTCTTCGGTTGTCTGTCCGATAATGTAGCGAAAGGTAGAAATGGCCCTAATAAATTGAGGTGAAAAGGTAGAGATACCTTCGGATGATTTCTCAATTGGAGTAATAAGAGTCTTTGGTATTGTTTCAACAATAGGAGACAAAAAGGATGCTTTAGGGATTCCCGGATTCTCTGGATCATATCCCTCCATTCTGGTATCTCCAAGGGCAACAGAAGAAGAACTAGTTTCAAGGACATTTTTCCCTTTAGCTTGATATCTCTCTTCTTCCATAGCTGTAACAATAAGTCTGCGTCATTCAGCCAAGTGTGTCGGTTCTCCACCCCTTAGAAATTTCTCCTTAAGTTTGTCTTCATCGAATGGAGCCCACCTTGAGCTTTTTCATCTCCCATTCGGTGATTTGGTCCCACACATAGACCAAGGTTGTCAGATAATCTTCAATTCAAGGGATGTCCTGATGACGAATCACTTGGGCAAAGAATTCTTTCATTAGCTTATTATAACCATCCAATTCTTTCTAGGTCATAGAAAGCTGTGAGTGGGCCTCTTCGGCAGATCTAATTGTAATACTCGCATTCCCTTCAGCTAAGACCACTCTGAATTCAGTTTCTATCAGTTTGGCTTCCAATTTAGCATTCCGTTTTGCCAACTCAGCATTTTTCTTCGCTAACTTATCCTTTGCTTGTTCAAGAGTAGTGCAAGGCAATTGTGCTTTAACAGTCTCAGGTTTAACATCCTCAGCTTGTTTCTTTAAATCTAAGCGTTCTTGGCTATGAGATTCCAATAAAATGTGATAATGTTTTTGTAACTCCTCATATTGTTTTTTGTAGCTGTCATTATCCCATAGAGCAAGAGCAAGGTGAGCCTATGCATCTTTCAGATCTTTCTCTCAATTTTTCAAGATGCTTTTGTCGTAATCGGCCATTTCCTTCATGTGACCTATATCAGCAATTAAGTCCCGAATAATTTAAAAAAGATTGCGCAAATATTTATACATCTCCGTATATTTCTTGTCTACTAAATCTATCTTTGCTTTAGCATCATCCGCCCACTTCGAAGGAACAGGCTCAAGTGCGGGAACAAACTTCAGATGATCAAAATAATGATCCAGAAATTATTTCCTCAAATACGCTAGTTTTGCTTTATTGTCGGAATCAAGTGACATGGGTTTGGATATGGGTAACTCAACATTTCTTCGCTTGGCATGTAAAATGGATATTTCACCTTTGACTGACCTTTTCTCATAAACTTTATGTTTATCCTGCGAATCAACATGCTTCATGGTGGCATCTCTTGAGGATGCTTCTCCTTAGGAGGAATTGGAACATTGGAATATGGTTTGTCCCCTTCATGACGATCTCGGTATCTCTTTTTCTTGTCTAGTTCTGACCGACGGGGAGAATGGGAGCGCGAAGAATAAGAACGACTGGAATCATAATATCTCCTGCCATCCCTACCACGGCTCTCGTATCGATCATGTTCAGTGTCAAAATCAAATCTAGGCATGCTGGCACGGACTTTCCTGACATCATAATGGGCGCATGTCATTGTTCCTACAAAATAACATAAGTAAACTTCAGAGCCAATATTTATGTAAAGCACGGGTGTTGTGACGTGCAGTGCTAGTGTGTTGTGCATATCCTAAGTGATATCCCCCCTAACCAACCAGAACCTGGGGTTAGGCCAGTATGTGTAGTTTCCCCAGTCTTCACAGGATTAGCTTCTTCTTCGGAAGTGAAGGTAAGAGGATTCGTTATAAGATCTTCTGAAGTGTAAAGGGTCTTGGGGAAGGGAAGATTTCCCAAATCCTGAAATATAGAATTATCTACAATGGGATCTCCTTGGGGAATGACTGACAGCAAATCTTTTAGGGAGATTGGTTTTTCAGGAGTGGATGCATCCTCAGGAGTGATGTATTTATCTTTTTTTTTTTTTGATATATTTGCTAATACGTCATCTTGAGTCAAAGTGGGATAAGGAATCTTTTGAGGTGTCATCGGATCCTTCGAACTCTCTCCATGCTTGGGTAGAATTTCAATTGGCCCCTCGACCGGAGGTGTATACACATAAGGCCCTCTCCATGACCTATTCCATGAGTTATAGCGACTAAGTGATGCCAATGAAGATATTCATGCACTATGCAATCCCTAATAGTCAAAAAATTTGATCACTATTGAGTAATCGGTTCAAGCGATCAAATTGCACCTGATGCTTCTCTTGTGCCAAGTTAGGAACTACAAGTGAAAATAGCAATGGTTAATACATTTATGATGGAGATCGGAACCAGAATTCAAAGGCTGATTTTTTTACTTGATTTAAGCCATCTCCTGAAACTACCCGATTGTTGCTTAATGTAGAACCATTCGTGTCTTGGATCGCAAACCATGCTACTAAATGGAATGGTTATTATTTTTCTTTTGGGCACCGATTCAATGTATACAAAAGTAATGGTATCCTGAGTTCTATGCTTGAAATTATAGAAGAAATGAACGTCCTTGAAAGTAAGCTCAACACCTATAATTTCTCTATATGATATGTACAAAGTACATAGATAAGCATAGGAATTGGGTTGAAGTTGCATTGGGGAAATCCGCATCTGTCTCAGAAAATCGACGACGAATGGAAGAAATGGAGTTATCGCCCCAATAAGGCACATTAGTCTATTGATGGCTACGTACCCTTCGGGGGGGTTGTGAGGACGATCCGTTCTAGAAGGCAACTCGGTATCTCCTCGAAGTATTCCATGTTTCAAACATATATGTGTGAGTTTGTCATTGTCAATTGCTGAGGCAACCGAATCACTGGGTTTCTCCAAGATAGTAACATTCTCAAACTCGTCGGGAGCACGGTCATCTCCAACTCCTCCTTCATCATCTTCATCCATTGAAACATCACCCCCGGATGATGCTTTGCTATCATGAGTTCCCATTTCATAGTCTGGACCCTCACTGCCTCACGTTGGTTCTGAAGTGGAGGACATATCTTCCATAGTAAGATTTTCAGATGTCCCCATGGCTTCTCTTCTCTCTGCTAATCTAGACGAACATCTCTCAGTCATTTCTTCTGTACTATCGAAGAAATAATACCAAAAATTAGAGTGAAGTTGCTCGAGTCCCCCTGTGCATGAGTATAAGCTAAAGTGTGCAAATGTGTGTGCTATGATGAAATTAAAGAATGTAAGGTAAATATGAAAGAATGCAACGCGAGATAAGAAAAATAGTTGTGTATCCATAAGCAGTCCAAAAGTTTATTCAAGAAGGCTCTATCCTAACTGTTCATAAAGCCACGAGCTGTATTTAGTAATGGTTGAGTTAATTAAAGTGTGATTGTGTTGCAAGATGTATAACTATGGATCGGCCTGGGTCAGTGTGTCATTATCGGATCGGTTCGGGTATACACATCTGAAGAAGGTTGATTCGGGCATGTACGTTTTGACCGGATCGGTTCGTAGATTTGAGGATGAAAACATCGGATAAGTTTGGAAATTTATGTGCAAGTGCCGGATCGGGATGAAGATGATTGAATGTTAAAAGTGTCGGATCGGTTCGGAGCTCTAAAACAAATGGAACCAGATGAAATAACTTCAATTTGGCGATTCTTTAACACCGAACCAAACCGGTTTATCACCCTAAAACTCAAAACCTATCCACTCCACTAATTTCAATGCTTCAACCATTATCATCTCCCCCGACCCAAACAAAGATCACATGCCTTATCTCAGATGCTCTGAAATCATCCGCTCCGCCTCGAACCGATCCCATTCCTCTCTTCTCCTTCTGCTCCTACTCCACTTCTCCAGCATCACCAAACCCGTTTCTTCTTTAAAAATCACACCCAGGCAAAGCATCTATGAATCAATGTACACAACACCATCTCAAACCTCCTTCACGACCGCCTCGAGGTGGCGATGAGACTGCCAGCGACTATATCAGTGGGGCAGAAGATGCAGCGTCACGCTCGATGTAACATCAGGTAGAATCAATTAAATTGCTTCTAACTTTCGATTTAAACCAATTAAAACCAAGTTAGTCAAAGACTAAATTCCCACCTATATGTTTATTTCGGAGATTGAGAAAGTTTTCTTCGAGATTTGAAAGTTAGGGTTTTGGAAATGGGGAAGGCGGTGGTAGAAAGTAAAAATTACAAAGAAGCACGTGAATATATATATATGCGAGATGGGTGTCCCTTTGTATTCTAGTGGACTAGATGCTTTAGCCCGATCCGATCAGCACATGGCCCTCCTAACATAAAGCCTTTCAGCGCATTTGTGTAACGATAGTTGGAGCATGGACTAGGTTGGATAAGACCAACCCGACCCGAAGCGTAGTCACCAAAATCAGTATAGCATATGAAACAAACCAAAAGGAGGATGTAACAAATTATAAGTATGCATTATAAAAGTTTACCTGGAAGATTTACTTGGACATTAAATGAAATTCTCGAAGCTATTGAAAACAACAGAAACAATTCAGACATCCACTGTTATATTTATAAACACCATAAGATGTGACTTTATGAAACGTCCTCACTTTACAGACGAGTAGAAATAACTATTCAATGACTTTGATTCAAAAGCAAATAGGTGAAGTATTTCGAAGCACACTTTATTTTCAACAAATGTATACATCGAGGGGAAAAAATGTTAGCCCGCTTTGTGATTGGGCTACATAAATCTAAGAGATTGCTAAACAAATGGATTTAAAGGAAGAATTATTAGCTGGAACCTGGATCGGTTCAGAGGTCCTCGACCCGAACCCCTTGGCTTTGAAGCAAACAGAATTAGAGAATGGCTATTTCAGATCGGTTTGGAGATCTCCAATCCAGACTCCCCATTTTAACTCCCGACCCGAACCGAAACCTAGTAGTTACATCGGTTATAATTCACAATCCCATCAGATGCAGAGCAGTTTTATATCCATTCCACCACGAACAGAATGTGCTGGCACCATCTCAGAGCTTTCGAACCTGACTCTAAGGGATGGGAACCACATGTATCCGAACCGAGGGCCTTTTAGGGGGATTTCTGCCTTTAAATACATCATCAAGCATCATTTTAAGGGATCCTTTAGCAAATTGTTGGCTCTAAGTCTTACTACCACCGAATTACACCACTTTATCTAGATCATTCCAAACTTTTGGAGCATATTTCATAAAAGATTGAGTGAATTTACCCATTATAAAAGTGAGATTGAGTGATAATCATCATTGTATTTATATTTGAATCACACATTAACAAAGTATAAAGTGGACGAAGGCTCTTTAACACCGAACCACTATAAATCGTGTGTTCTCTTTGTTTCTCTCTCTTAATTATCATTAAATTGGGTGTTAGGAGGTCTAACAATTATGTTACCCTATTTAGTGATTGATATTATTATCACTCACACCAGAATTTATATGACTTGGAGTTTTGTGATCTTCTTCTTATTACTATAGGTGCTCTTAAATGAGCATACTAGAGATAGGCCAATGTGCTCAAGTAGCTGATCAGAGACAAGCAGAAGGCTCTCACATATTTTATACACTCTTATCCATGTTTTTTCAGTTAAGCACTACTTTGGTCCTTAGTAGTGTATTTTTTTAGAGACAGTATTTTGGACATGTACCTATATTTATCGATTTTGACTCTACTATTCTGGGGTTGTGATTCATTTAGTTGCATTGTCTCGCCGGTTTTATATCATGTGTTACGTTATTATTATATTTTGTTCCATGCTTTGTGAGATGTATGACAGTTTACTTGGGTTTTATTATTTCAACTTTGATGATCGTCTTGTATTGGTCGAGCATCACCACACTACAATTTGTACGTGTGTCGGCTAGTGCAGAGTGGTCATTACATTTGGTATCAGAGCTTCGGTTGCATATTTTAACTTAAGTGGGTGGTGCCAGGGGAAGAGTATACTTATACGAGGGCGTATTTGTGGTATTTTGTTTTCTAGAACTATACCTATATGTATACTATTAGTATATTAAAGGGAAGTCGCAGTGCATATGCACTACTATGTGAGATTCCTTGAAACGATGATTTATCAACTTCTTTTTAGATTAAATGATGAATCTGAAGCAAGAAACACTACTAGAAACTTCGCTTTTGGAGTTGAAGAGGGAGCAGGCTCAGGAGCCAATAATGCTAATCCTCCTAATGTGCTAACGATGTTTACTACTTTTGTGAGAGAAATACTTAGAAATACTTAAGTAGCTGCATTGAATGTTGCCAAAGGAGGTGGTGTACTAGTGCAGGCGCCAGTGTCGACTTTGCCAAGTTGATTAAGGACTTCACCAGTTTAGGAGGTAAACAATTCCAAGGAAAGGAATCGACTATGGAGGTGCAGGATTGGATTGACAGATGTGTTGAGGATCTTTGACTTGAGAATGCCACTAAAAAGAGGTTGGTTTCATGTTATCTTCAGGGAAGGGCCATGAATTGGTGGAATATTATTAAAGTTGTTACTCCTGAGGACCAGTTTACTTGGGATTAAGTCAAGGATTGATTTTGTGGGAAGTTTATTTCGGCTGCTCAGAAGTCGGAGCTGTTTCACAAGTTTGCAAAGCTTAAGCAAAATGATAGGACCATTACAGAGTACGTTGTTGAATTCGACGCATTGTCAAAATACGAGATGTCTTTTATTGATCCGACTGAGAAGAAGAATGAGAAATTCATCACAATATTGGATACTTACTTAGAGAGAGTCTTATGAATCACATCGATGAGACTTTTGAGTCAATCATCGAAAAAGGTTTGAGATCAGAGAGCCTTTTCCGTAAGTCAAAGCTTGAAGCTGCTGATGTTTCTGAGGAATAGCCATAGCCATAGGTAGGCGGCAGAGACAAGAAGAATTCTCTTAATAAGAGGAAGCCTTTCCACGCCAAGGATGGGAAGAAGAAAAAGGCCAAGAAAGAGATAGGGTATTATGGGTATGGTAATAAATGTAATTGTATCAAGGATTGTAGTCGGGGAAAGGAAGTGTTTAAACTGTGACAAGGAGGGGCACTTCAAGAAAGATTGTCCAAGTGCCCAAGGGATAAGAAGTTAGTGAAGGCATACACTCTCAATCTTGTTCCTTCTTCGTCTGATCCCAAACATCGGTAGACAAAGGAAAGAATATCATCATCTAAGATATGCTTTCAGTTTATGATCTTCCTATTTAAGAATTTTATTATACTATGGCTTTCCATTCCTTCATATCTAGTAACCTGGTAGATAGGTTAGGATTAGAACCTGAGATAGTTGACCTACCTTTAGTTTTAACAAACCTGATTGGTGGCTCTACTAGCCTTTGCATGATTTGTCGTGGGTTGGTCTTATCGGGCCATGGCTGCATTTTATTATTTGATTAGGTTTGGTATTATCCTTGGAGTCGTTTGGTCCACATGCATAGGGTAGGGCGGATTGTGAGAGGTCTTCAGTGACCATTGGTAAAGATGATGGGTGAAGGGTAGTGTTGGGTTGCCTACCTGGTGACGACTAGTTTTCGGTATTCCCTCGACATCTCGCACATTGAGCTGTCGGGTTTGCCAGCGAGTGTCCAGACATCTTCGAGGAAGTGATTGTACTTCCACCACACCTTGAGATTGAGTTCTGTACAGATTTAGTGAAAAATGCTAGACCTATAGTAATGCCTCTCAACGGTAGCTCGAGGTATATATGAGTGATCTCTTGAAGAAAGGATTTATTTGGAGAAGTATTTCCAAACGGGGAGCACATGCTGTGTTCACTACGAAAATGGTTGGTTCAATTAAATTTTATGTAGACTACTGCGAGCTGAAAAAGGTAACAAGAAAGAATAACTATCCACTTCCACGAATAGATGATTTGTTTGACCAATTTAATGGTGCACCGATATTCTCTCGATTAGACTTTGCAATAGGATTCCATCATCTACAGGTAGCAGAAGAGAGTGTGTCGAAGACACCATTTCGAATGCCGTCTAGATTTTACGAGTGGTTGGTTATGCTGTTTGGACTGACGAATGCACCAACATATTACGAGGATCTCATGAATCATATTTATAGATCACTTGAATAAGTTTGTACTTGTATTTGTTGACGATATTCTAATCTACTCACGGACATAAGAAGAGCACAAGGACCATTTGAGAAACACGATCAAAGTGCTAAGCAAACACTGACTTAAGGCTAAAATTTTTAAATGTCACTTCTGGATGAGAGAAGTGAGGTTCTAGGGCCATGTTGTTTCTGAGAATGATATTTCTGTGGACCTTGTGAAGGTGGCGAAAATACAAGATTGGTTTACGCCCAAGAATAAAACCGATGTGAGAAGTTTCTTAGGGTTAGCTGGATATTATCGTAAATTTATCTAGGACTTCTCTAAGATAGAGTCATCGTTAACTCAGTTGCCTAAGAAGAATCGGGTTTTTGTCTGCAATGAAAGATGTGTGCATTTAAGAGTCTAAAGGAGAGATTGACGAGTGCTCCAGTGTTAGTTATTCTGGAAGTAAGTGAGGAGATGATGATATACACTAATGCTTGTGATACCGTGTTAAGTGCATTACAAATGCAAGAATGTAAGGTTGTCGCTTATGCTAGTTGGCAACTTAAAGCACATGAGAAGAGGTGCCCCATGCATGATTTGGAAATGGATGCAATTGTGTTTGCATTGCAGATGTGGAGACATTACCTTTTGGGGGAAATATTTGAATTGTTTACTGACCATAATTCAATGAAGTTTCTTTTCTCTTAGAAAGATTTAAATCTTCGTCAAAAGTGGTGGTTGGAGTTCTTGACTTCTAATGATTTTAATATCGCATGCACCCGAGGAAAGGGTAATGTGGTTGCTGATGCATTAAATAGGACACATGCCAGTTTGGGGGCTATGTTCCTAGATTGAAAGCAACTAGAATATATCGATGGGTATAATTTCAGACCTGGATGTGAATTGGATCTAGAGATGTTGGCAAGCTTAGCGATTAGACCAACCTTGTTTAAACGGATCGGTTCTTGTCGGAGGACTGATCCTAGATTATTTAAACTATCATCAAAGTGGAATCCAGTGAAGATGATAAGGTTAAGGTCACGTAAGAACTCGACCGTGATGATTTACTACAGAAAGGTGGGAGGTTAGTTGTGCCTAACATCAAAGGATTAAGAGATGAAGTACTTAAAGAATGTCATCAGTCGAAGTTAATCATACACCATTGTGGCAACAAGATGTTTCGAGACATGAAAAGAGTATACTACGGGGAAAGGATGAAGAGTGACGTTGGGAGATTCATATCCAAGTGCATGAACTGTCAATTGGTTAAAGCTGAGCAGAAGAATCCTTGTGCTTTGTTGCAACCATGGGAGGTTTCCGAGTGGAAATGGGATCAAGTTTAGATGGACTTCATTGATGGTTTGCTAAGGACTTGAGCAGGGCATGGTAGTATTTGGGTTAATGTGTATAGGATGACCAAGAGCGTTATGTTTATACCTGTCAAGTCAAATAGGATGGCAGCCAAACTAGCATAGTTGTATGTGAAATGGGTTGTTTGATTCCATGGAGTACCAATAGGAATTATGAATGACCGAGGACAATTGTTTATTAGTAGGTTCTGGAAGAGCTTACAAGAGGCTTTGGAATCAGAGTTACATCTTAGTACCATTTATCAACCTCAAATTGATGGTCAGATAGAAAGGGTAAATCTCATATTAGAATATCTTTTAAGGGCGTGCATCCTAGATTTTAGAGGATCGTGGGATGATCAATTGCATTTGGTTAAGTTTGTATACAATAATAGCTACCGATCAAGCATTGTCATGGCTGCATATGAAGCATTATACGAGAGGTCGTGCAACGCTCTCTCCTGTCAGTGGAAGGTAGGTAAGAAGTTGGTACATGAGATGGATATGATTAGAGAAACTTCAGAGAATACTGACATCATCAGGCAATGGATGAAAGCAACCCAAGATAGGAAAAAGAGCTATGTTGGTAAGAGAAGGAGGGACTTGGAGTTCTCCGTGGGTGATTTTTTGTTTGTCAGGATTTCTCCTTTAAGGAATGTGATTTGGTTTAGTAATAGAGGAAAGTTAGCACTGAGTTTTGTCGATCGATTTCCAGTTCTCAAGCGGGTTGGAAATTTAGCATATAAAGTGGAACTACCTTAAAAGATGGATGGGGTACACAATGTGTTCCATGTTTCCCATCTAAGGATGTTTGTGCACGATTCCAATACAACCATCACGCCAGATCATATTGAGGTAGAACTAGAAGCCAGTGGAGCCTATAGACCAACTAGTATCGTTGGACGCGATACGAAACAACTAAGGAGGAAGATTGTGAGGCTTATTAAGGTTCTGTAGAGCGAGAATGAAAGTGATTGCACTTGGGAGACCGAGAAGAGCATGAGGATGTTTTATCTGGATCCTTCCACTTAGTAAACTTTTAATATACCACTTTTGAAAGTTCCATTCGTGATATCATTGGTTATCTCATTTAGTACTCTGCATGCTTGGCTTGAATTTTTTTGTTACCATGTTACTATGTATGTTGAGTACTTGTGGATGATTGATAAGCATGCGGGACAACCTTATTTGTTGCTTAAGGAATTTCGAGGGCGAAATTTCTTAAGGGAGGAGAATGTAGCAACCCATTATCTATGCGTCGGAGGATAGTTTCATATGGAGTCATTTGACCGTGTAACCTTGGGAAATGGCTATTAGGGCCATTTCCAACTTCCACCAATTTTGTCGAATTTTAACGTGTTCGTTTTTCCGTTGAAATTTTTTGTTTCGCCCATAACTTTTGACTGAAAAGGAGTTTAGACCTGAAACCACTTTCATTAGATCCAGATGATGGTTTCCTATTTCGTAGAGTGATCACATTAGCCAAACGAATTAGCCGTTTAAAAGAAAGGATTGAATTATGATCCGGGCTGATTTAGGCATCTTAATTGGTTCAGATAAGGTCATAAGGGAAAGAGCCAAAGCCTATATCGGGATTAGGGTTAAGGGGGGCTGGATGGGGCAGAGGGATCTCATTTTTTTAACTCCCAAAAAGGATCCCGTCAACCTCTAATGGCTCCCATCTTCTAAAATACTTTCTAATCTCTTCTTCAATTTGCCTAAACCTAAGATTAGTGAAGATTATATCATCTCAATGTCAAATCAAGTTTGGGACTGTTGCATAGCATTGGAGTCCGAGCCGAATCATCATCAATTTTAGATCTAACTATTTGAGGCAATTAAGGTGAGTGATTTGTATCATTACTCAATAATTAGGGTTAATTAGAAGATAATCATCTCTGAAAATTATAGAAAAATGTTTATAAATCTTAATTTAATAGGTTATGTCGTATATATGAATTTGGATTAATTTGGTTAAGTTTTGTTAACCCAAAAAATTAGGGAAGCCAAAATAACACAATGCTTTCCTAACCTTGTCGTGATGATTTTCTTTACTTGATTGGCCTAGATATTTCTTGTATGTGTTTAGCATGCTTGTATGATGTCTATGAACCTTAGGTTGGATGAAAACACCGTCGAATGGAGAAATATAGTGGTAGAAAGTCCTACAGAATGGATCTAGGTCTCGGGTCAAACAAAGCTGGTTCGACTATACCAAGCTGGGTTAATTTCACTAGAACTGCTCGCAAACTTGTTGAGATGAGAAGGAAGGTCCCAGTAGGCTATAGGCCAAATCTCAAGTCATTTGGATTTCTGGAGTTCGAGGTATGGAGCTTTGAATTTTAGGTCAACAGGGTCGGTTTGGCTGGATTCGGGCTGGCCAGAGAAAAGAGAAGAAGAGAGTAAGATGGGGGTGAGTGGGAATCCTGGTTTGATGTTCGAGCCCGTGGTCCGACTCATTGGAAGGCCTAGAATCCGAGCAATATATTCGATCCGAGTTCGGATCGAATGATTTGGATCGATTTTGTTGATTTGGAGAAGGTGACTGAAACCAGGGTCGACCACCGACCTAGATGGGATGACCTAAATCCGGATCGGTATACCCAATCCAAAAATAGCAATCCTTGCCCGGCTCGACTATACCAAGCCAGGGAAGGACGATTCGAGGCAAGGGTAGTGGATTCTTTACCGTTCGGCGTGGCATAGTATTACTTTTTGATAACAATCAAACTCTTTTAACGACACACTCCAATATGACTAATTCACCTAAGACGCGAAAGAAAGTCTAAGTCAGAAGTTACCACCTGGGATCTAGATGGGAAACGTCGGGGTGACTTTTAGGTTAGACTTCGATGTGGGAATATGTGCAAATGAGTTATTAGTACTTAAGACTTTAGTGCATCTATGAGAGAGGGGACATGTAGACAAGTCAGAGCCAGGGTATTGTGGACTGATTCGGCTAGGACCCCATAGCCGAGGCAGTGTAGATTGGGTAAAACTAGTAACTATAGATCAGAGCTGTTGGTCATACCAGAGCTGTGTGGAGACCATGGCAGTTGGTCCTACCATGGCGCCAATGGATTAGACGACTAAGGCAGTGAGTGCTATATACTCAATGCACTGAGCGAGGGAACGTGAGGATGTTTGCTATGTTTGAATGTTTATTATCATTATGTTATGCACACGTTCATTCACACTTAGTATTGTGATTACCAAAGAGTAGCTACATGGTTATATTTGCTAACTCTTTGGATGTAGGACCAAGTCAGGTATGATTTTCCATACCTATTATGTTACCCTATTTAGTGATTGAGATTACTATCGCTCACATCAGACTTTGTCCTACTTGGTGTTTTATGTTTTGCTTGTTATTACTCTGGGTGCTCTTAAATGAGCAGTCTAAAGACAGGTTGGTATGCTCGAGTAGCTGATCGGAGATGAGAAGGGAGCTCCAACGTACTATATATACTCTTATCCCTATTTTCTTCTATTGAGCACTACTCTGGCCATTAATAATGTATTTTGTTTTAGAGACAGTATTTTGGATATGTACCTATATTTATCTATTTTGATACTTAGGTTGAATATGGATCCATTGTTCTAGGGTTGTGATTCATTTAGGTTCACTATCTCGCCTATTTCAAATCATGTGTTATGTTATTATTATATTTTAATCCATGCATTGTGAGATATATGTAGGTTATTTGGGTTTTATTATTTCAACTTTGATGATTGTCTTGTATTGGTCGAGCACCACCACATCACAATTTGTATAGGTGTCGGCTGGTACAGGGTAGTCTCAAACACAACATTGTCGTTATGCAACTCATGATAAGGTAGTGTGGTCACACGCTTTTATTATGTACTCGGTCTCATCAGTGTACAGATGCATGAATGGATCTAGTGGTTTTCATTTTGCATGGAACAAAAGTATCTAGTATATAGTAATGAAGTTGACAACTTAATTCGTTTGAAGGTCTTGAGAAATGATATGAATACAAAGGACAAATTGTACAGAATACACATACTAGCTGCTCTTACTTTTGATGACGAGGATGCATCCAATGTGCATCTCTTCTTCAATTGCTTATTTGCTTTCCACCTGTGGCACAAGCTTATGATCAACATAGGAAGAACTGAAGTCTTGAGGATCAACACAATAGAGTAGTGTAATATTTCTAAGGTGACGAGGTGGAAAAATAATAGTGGCACCTTGATGCAAATTATGCTTAATAAATTTGTCAGTGTCATTTGGAGATACAAAAATGAGGTCATATTCAAAGGCAACATTAAGCCTGAACTGGAGATCTAGAAGGAGGTGATTATTGCCATCAAGAATGGGATAAATAGTTGTGAATTTCCATTTAACAACACGATGGTTTTGTCCACATTTTTCAGCTATTAATTTCTTCTTTCCTTTCTTGTGTTGTATGTAGATAGATCTTCGTTCTTGCTCATGTACTTATTGTTTCCATTATTTGTTATAATGAAAGTAGTTGTGACCACTACAAAAACTAGCTTAACTTTGCTTGGAAAAAAATAAACTTACTAAAATCTTAAAAATAACTTTATCCCTTAAATTACTTTATATTAACGTTATTAAATAAATTTGAATAATAAAATTTAAAGTAAATTTATATAAAATTTTAAAAACCATTTTAACGTTTATTTTTAAAATTTAATTATTTTGTTAATTATATACTAAATGTTATTTTATAAAATATATATTTATATATTAAATCATTTTTATTTTATTAAGTAGCATTTAAATTACTTATATTTAAAACTATGTAGTAATATGCTTTAAAAATATTAAATTTGTATTTTAAAAATATGTTAATCAAAATTCAAATTTAAAACATATCATTATATTTTAGAAATTAAAGTTTGAATTTGTACTAAATTAACTTAAAAAATAAATTTTGTAATAAAAATCTTAATTTAAAATTCTTAAATAAATTTACTAAAAACAAAATATATTTATAATTTTTAGAAAATACTTAAAAATAAACCAAAGTTGACCATATATATGCCTTGCCAAAAAACAAAGTTGTCCATACATAATTTTCTGCATAAGTCAAGTAATATGGATATGTATAATTCAGTTTGTTTGAATTCAATTTTTAGGTATTTATCATTTCAACTTGAATCTCAATAAATTCAGCTAAAATCTATACAATAATTTGAGTATGTATCACTTCAACTCATATTGATTTTCCTAAATCTATGGCAACTTACAGTGTGAGAACGAAATAAATATAACATTACAGACATCATACATAAATCAGAATATGTCATATAACCACTTGCGTAATTTTCGTGTCATACATATCACAAATGTACGTGATACATGTACACAAGTTACATAATAGATATTCATGATTTTTCTAAAGAAATTCTAATCAAACCGACCATTAGGGAGGTTTGCTTACTGCCAGTTGCCCAAAATGGATTTCTCTCAAGCCAAAACAAGCTACGCCTCCTTCGATTCTTTTCTCCCTGTATCCTATTTCTTCTCGTTTCCCTATTTATTTTCTATATCCCTGATTCTTCTCGTTGTTCTTTTCTTCCCGTTTTTTCTCCGTATTTTCTGAAATACAATATCCACTCTAAACGCAACTCTACTTCACCAATACCATCGTACTCCCAAAACAACCCACCTCCGAAAACCTTACCCGCAAACGATCTGAAATTTACATCACACCATCCGATTAATCAGATCTACGACTTTGTTCAACATCCTTCTGTCCAGGTATCATCCTTTTATTTTTTTTCCTTTGTTTTTCTAGTTCAATCACTTTTCGGTAGTCAAATTTTGAATTAGTGTACTGATTTTTGATCCACATATGAATTTTTATTATTTCAAATCTTGATAAAAAGCGAGTTTTATTTATCTGAGATAGCTTATGAGCGTCAGATTCCTACCATCTGTTTATGCATGGGATTTGAGGAATAAGGGATTAAGTTGTTCATATATTCTATTGCTCGGGTTTTTATTCGTATTCTGTACTTTGGAACTTTTGTGTTACTCCTATCAACTCCTAAGTTTAGTGTTACTCCAAGCAATTATGGTTATTCGTGATTTAAAAGTTTAGTGTGGAAAATGATATAATAAATCTTGTTCCTACTGAAGGTAAAAGGTATAATTCATATAAAATAAATAAATAAATATGTAAGATATGTAGAAAATATTTTAGAGATGAAGAAATTTTAGGGTAAGACAAATTTTATTTCTTTTCTTTTTCTTGATTGCTTGATTTCTTACATTGACACAAGATGCTTCTTTTATACATGATTTTTCTAATTGAAAGAAAATTCTAGATAAGATCACAATAATACATTACCTAATATAACCAAATAAGCAAATCAGAAAATTATATTGCAATTAACACATGCAATAATTAATGCATGTTTAATTTATTTTCAACAATGTCTCCCCTAAATTAAACTTGCTTCTTGTTCCCAAATTCTCTGCACTTCTTCTGAAGACTTGTCCGCTTTGTGCCTTTGTCAAAATATCAGTCATCTGATCACTTGTTCACAATATCTCGATTTTGATTCCTTTATACCCTATGTGCTTTGGCAAGAAAAAGAACGATATGATTATACATTTGTTGGTTACACTGACTTTGTTATTCTCCGTTGAGCTCTTCAAAGCAAAATCATGAGTCTTCCTTTTGCTCTTATCATGTCTTCCATAATTCTCCGGACATGAAAATTCAGACATTTGAACACTTTCATTGTTGTAACCTTTGATCAACACATTTGAATTTTCTTCATATATTTTCCAAGTTTCAAACATCTTAAATTTTCCAAAAACTATTGACTCAAAAATAAACTCGTTATTTATATGAGATAAATAATCAAACTTGTTATTTGAAATTGCATTAACATCTTTAACTGCAATTTTATTTTCTTCTCCCACAGTATCATCCTCTTTCTCATCTTTATTTTTCTTCTTACATTTGTCCTTTGGTTCTTTTTCCTTAACTCTCTCTTCTTTGTTCTTTTTTGCTTCCTCTTTTTCACTCTTCTCTTCGTTCTTTTCATTGTCTTTCGCTCTACTTTTCTCTTTCTTCTTCTTAACGTCACCTTCTTCATTTTCATCTCCTTTACTTTTACCCTTCTTTTCTTCTTTATCCTTCACTTCTTCATATTCATCCTTTTTGTGCTTCACCTTCTTTTCTTTCCCTTCTCTCTTCTCCTTTGCATCATCTTCTGCATTTTCATCTTCTTCTTGTTTTCCTTTCTTTTCCTTTTGTTTGTTCTTCTCTGCCTCTTTGCCTTCATCTTCTTCATACTTGTCCTTCTTTTCTTCCCCTTTTTTCTTGTCTTTCTTCTCCTTTGCGTCTCCGTCTTCATTATCTTCTTCTTGATCTTCATCAACAATCTTCTTTTCTTTCTCTTCTTCAACTTTTTAATTTTCTTCTTCAATGAATGAGCTTTGCAAAATCTCTCAAGCTTGCTTTGCAGAAGTGGCACGATATATTTTGTCAAAAGCATCATCATATGTATCTATTCCCTGATAGACACAATACAATGCTTGTTTGTCTTTCATTTTCAATGTTCTCAATTTATTCTTTTCAGCTTGTGTTAAATTTTCCTTATCTTCAACTTCGGTGTACCCGCTTTCAATAATCTCCCATGCTTCTTGAGATCCAAGAACAAATTTCATTTGAACACTCCATTCAATATAGTTTTCTTTAGTTAACTGAGGAACAAAAGGAATAATGAAAGAATTGTTCATTTCGATCAAACAAGGCTCCTATACCAATTTGTAGAAAATTGATTGGAAAGAACTTATAGAAAATTAATTGGAGAGGAAGAGATAAAGAAGTTTTGGGGGAAGACAAATTTTATTTCTTTTCTTTTGCTTGATTGCTTGATTTCTTATATTGATACAAGATGCTTCTTTTATACATGCTTTTCTAATTGAAAGAAAATTCTAGATAAGAACACAATAATACATTACCTAATATAACCAAATAAGCAAATCAGGAAATTATATTGCAATTAACACATGTAATATTTAATGCATGTTTAATTTATTTTCAACAAGATATACTAGATTAGCCATGAGAGTTTTGTCATATATAAAAGTTCATAATTATACAAGTTTTAACGTTTATGTAACTTTCATTAATACCATTAACATGAATCTGAGTGTTGAAGCTAATACATAAGATTCCCCAAATGGTTGAAAGTTCTTAGAAACATGTGTACTGAACATGGATATTTTGTATGGAGGTCGAATGACAGTACTAACATGGATTTTCTATTGAGTAATCTATTAAACATGTTTCAGTAAATGGGGAAAATTTATTTTTTAAATGTCGAGTTACATGGATTTTTTATATCAGACTATGCTTGCAATGTTAGCTGTTAAATTTGATTCAAAATAAATTTGATTATCATGCAATGTTAGCTGGACATTAGTGTTTGTTATGTGCTTGTTGTTTATATCAGACCATGCTGGCAAAAGATGTTGCAACCAAGTGCAAAACTAAATGTTTCAATATTTTAGCCTCATCAATTGTAAGCTAATGTCCAAGGATTGTTTGTTCTTCAAAATTCACAATTTGCCTAGCATAAGTGGCACATGGCAAAGTTAATATATTTACAGGAACTTATGAAGATATCAACATAACTGGCACTTTGATATTCACATTCAAAGAATGTTATTTTATTGGGTTATCATTACTAAAAAGCTATCATTACTGTCTTGAGCCTATATCCAAATCATGTTTCCAAAATTGGACTAGAGATAGCTTAAAAAATTTAAGTGAAATCATGAATATTATTCTAAACATATGAATCTCGATGGACTATGCTTTTTAGTTTAATAAGTTTGCATTATGCATAAATATTAAAATTGTTAATGGGTTATCCTTTTTATTTTTATCTAGAATGGTTGATAATTTAATTCTATTAAAGGTGGGTTGCATTCAATATAAAAGAAATGATAGGAAAATATTTGCATGACCGTAAAACAAATTCTTTGTTTTACCAATTATGTTGACTTAGTAACATGAAAAGGGGAGAATATAAAAGGTAACCAATTTTCTTTACCCGATTGTTATATTTACTTTACTTTGTAAACATCACGGAGGGAGATAGTAAAATGTTAAATGAAAATGTATATCTTTTTCGTTATATTTTCTCTCTCTTGATGTCAGCGTACATAAATTTATTGTTCAGTGATTAATGCCTAACGTATTATATATTGTTCTTTATTTGGGAAACAGAAGCTGAAAGATTTGACAAAACAATTAGAAGTTTGTGATGATGTAAACAAAACAATGGATGAAATTAATTTGCAGACCTGGAATATGAAAGAAATTCTAGAAGCATAGACTACCTCCAATCGAGCAGGAGCTGATTTTGAAGAGGATGAATTAGAAGCTCAGCTTGAGAAAAGGAGATGAATTGGAAGAGCAGTTCCTTAATTCATCCTAATACTTCTGCTCCTGCTTCTTTTGGAACTATTTCTTCAGGAAATCAACAACTTCGACCTATTGTAAAAAGAATATAAGTAAAAAAAAAATGAGCATGTAGCATTACAACTGTTTGAAATCCGATGATATTTAAACACAATTGAAGTCCGTTTGTGAAAAAAAAATGATACTTTATCCTTTTGGACACATTTATCTCCAATAAATTCAGTTTAGAAGACTTCTGTATAACTCACTTTGGTCCATTGTTTTCTCTGTGTGCAGTGCATGGTGCTGTAATCACCTATACAATTGTTTTGTTTGCATGTGCAGGCCATTCTATTATAAGTGATAAAATGTATTCCTGCAATATCTTATATGGCAAAAAAAAATTATTGGAGTATATTCTGATGTATACTATTACTATGTAAACCCACCGAACTCTCAATTTGTAGAGGTAGTGGATTTTTTTGGTAGTTACTTAATAAAGAATTTTGTTTTTGCATTTGACTTAAAAGAGAGAATAAGTGGAAGTAGAGGGTGAGTGAAATAGGTGGTGGAAATCAAAAGCCAATGGCGTACAGCACTGTTTCGGATGTTATTGAACGTGTGTGTGTGTGTGTGTGTGTATATATATATATATATATATATATATATATATATGAAAGTCTATTTAGACACAAAATTTTAACATAAACGGTGACAAAATTGATTTACACCATTAGATCACCCCATGAATTGCGCGTCTAGATCTTGGCATCTTTATATATGATTTGGAAGATGAATTGAGGTGTCTATATAATTTATAAGTAGGACGTATATTACGAAAAAACCCGTAGACAACATTGACAACAGTGGATCATCCAATTTGTCGGCTTAGAACTATTCACTATAATTTTTTCTTAAACTACGCCATAACTTTTTTTATTTAAAATAAATTTTAATAGATATTTTTTTATTTTTTATTAATACTTTAACGGTCGGTTTTCCCACCATTGTGCGGTAATACTAGTATTTCATACGCTATTTCAGACATGTTAATTTATTTAACATGATTAGATTGTAGTGAGCGAGTCAAAACTCACCTTTTGTGGCAAATAAAAAGGAGATGAAATGAGAAAATACGGATATGAACAAGCACGATCAAACAAACCAGGCACGATCAACTCAAACAGCACAAAATGAGTCAACTAGCAATCCTGATCAAACAAGATTATGAACTAACTCGACCAAGCTAGATTAACATACCGCTTTCAGAATCCAACTCTAACACAAAGTTCCATCATTTCTCAGCAAATATGAAGGAAAATTGCACAAACTCTAGCAAATAAATACCAATAAAAAATCGTCCCGATGCAAACCAAGGGAGAAATGGGTCACAACCTGGGTTTAGCTGGGTATTCAGATGGGTTGTTTAATTAGATGGTGGCAAGGTGGTTCAAAGACTTGAATAAGGAAGAGATTACAAGAGGGGATAAGCCTTTGGGTTCAGGCGTGGTTGCAAGGTGACTGTTAGGTGGCAGTAGGGACACTGGAGGGTATCGACGCTATCAGGTCGGAAGGTAGGCCTTCAGATGGTTGTGTGTTGCTTGACGAGGGGTGTAACAATTAAGTTTTAATGGTGGTTATGGGTTTTCTTAGGTTTTCAGCAGTTCGATGGTAGTCGAGGGGACTACGGTAATCGAAGTGGGTGCAGACTAAGGATGACAATGGTGGCAGGTCTAGGTACAAATCTAGTTGGTCTACCCATGTTTTGGCCTATTTAGACCCCTTCCATTGGGTCTTCAGGGAGGGTAGTGTTGCGGAAAAAGCGAATAGGAACGGATTGATGGTGAGGCAAAACAAACAAAGATAGTCACCAGTAAAGCAATCACAAATCTAGCAATAAAAGAAATAACACAAGAGGTTTATAGTGGTTCCACTAACGTCTTGTTAGTGTACGTCCACTTGGGGAGAGGAGATTTTATTACTTTTCTCAATAAGAAAAAATTACAAGACTGATAGTAGGGAAGAAGAAGAACTTTAAGATATGATCATACATTCACCAAATCCCTATCCTTATATAAGGATTAATGTATAGGGTTGAAGTAATTGATTTATGATATAAATCAATGCCTAATTAATTCTCCAATTCTCCTGATAGGCTTCCTTGTTTAACCAACCAATTAGGGAATTAATTCCTTACTTCACTATCCCAAAAATAAACCTTCTTCAAATCCTTCCACTTATGTAGGTAATTTATTGCCTATCCCTTTTACAAATAAAAGAGCAATAAATGTCTGATATCTTCCAAATCTTCTGCAAATTGGAAATATTATGTTCCCTAATTAACAATATTTCCCAAATCTTCTCTAATTGGAAATATTCTATCACCATAATCAATAATATCTTCCAATCTTCAGCAAATGGAAATATTGTATCACAAATTCTAACAATCTCCACCTTGATACTATATTTCCTTGAAAGAATACCAACTCCACCTACATCCTCTTACTCTAAGCATCTTCTCGGATAAGACAACATGGTTACTTCCCCCAATGAGCTTCGGCATGGCCATCACCCATTGCACTTTGTCAACAAACTCCGGCAACGCCACCGCCTGCCAACAAAGTGTACAAAGTAACCCCTTCAAGTAAGACCTATCAATCTTCACCATGAAAACAAACGTCTCCATGAACCATCTCAACCCTCTCCCCACACCGTGCCACCACGTGGCACCTAGCATTTCGATAAGCGATTCCAGTTCGAGCAACGCTCGAAATCAGTAGTCTGCAAAGACTTATGCATATCCACTGCTTTCTCCTTTGATCTCTGACCAACTTCAGACGATCCCTTCTTCCGCTTATCAAGCACATCCTTTTGGTAAAGTCCCACCTTGTTGAAGCTTTCCCCTTTGGTCATATTCTGCCTATGCAGAAACTCAAAGTCCCTTCTCGTATGGCTAGCTTTGACATCTTCTCCACGAGAACTGTAGGCTCCAACCCTTGACTCTCCAAGTACAGTGCTTCCCCTCAGGAGATAAAAATTATGAAACATATCTCCCTTCATCACTACAAATGCACCCTTAGAAACCCTTAGACTATCCTTATCAATAGTTACCTCGCATCCTTTCGATGCCAACTTCCCAAGAGATATCATTGACTTCCGCAGACCTGGAACATAACGGACACCTGTCAAGGTGCGTATTACCCCATCATACATGTGAATCTGCACAGTACCTTCGCCCATGACTCTACAACTAGCATCATTTCCCATAAGAATTAGTTTCCCTCTTTTTCTTTTAAAAGAACTGAAATAATTCTTATTAGGTGTCATATGAAAAGACGCCCCCGTATCTAGCACCCAATGGTCTGATACATTTGATACCACCGCTGTCAAAAAGTCATCAGACAAAAATTCCTCCATCGCCACCGATGAATTTCCAGTTACAATCTTTTTCTTCAAGTCTGGACAATCTCTCTTCCAATGGCCTGGTTTCTTGCAAATGTAGCACTTCCCATCTCTTGACTTTGTTTTCTTCTTCTCCCCTTTCTCCATACCAGCTAATAAGGCTTCCATACTACTTCCTCCTCTACCTTCACTCAACCCCTTCATCTGATCCCTCAAGTCCTCAGAAAGAAGACCTGCCTTCACATCATCTATTGTCAGTGTATCTCTGGCATAGATAAGACTATTAGTGAAACCCGTGTATCGCTCCGGAAGAGAACACAAAAGAATCATTGCTTTTTGCTCCTCATCTACTTTCAAGTCAACAGTCTTCATCTTCATCACGAGATCATTAAAGAAGCTTAGATGTGCCTTCACTGAAGTACCCTCTCTCATCCTCATGGTGAAAAACATCTTTAGCAAAATCAGACGGTTGGTTAGTGACTTGTTTAGATAGAGTTTTTCCAGCTTGGTCCAAATGCCCTTAGCAGTGGTCTCACCGCTAATCTCTGAAATGACATTTTCTCCCATTTCTAATTGTAAAGTAGTAAACGCCCATCGTTCCATCTCCTTCCTTTCCACGGCTGAAATATCATCTGTCAACTCCTCAGGAGCAAATACCACAGGATGAACATTGTTTCTCAGCAGAACAGCTTTCATCCTCCATTGCCACTTCTCGAAGTCTTTATCCCCATTCCATCTTTCTATTGCTAACTGAGATCCTGCTTCCATATATGTCCCTTTCACATATGGCCTTGATACAATTGCTGGATTCTCCTTATCTCCTGCCATAATGCCTAACACCCTTCCTCAATCAACCTCGTGCTCTGATACCAATTGTTGCGGAAAAAGCGAATAGGAACGGATTGATGGTGAGGCAAAACAAACAAAGATAGTCACCAGTAAAGCAATCACAGATCTAGCAATAAAAGAAATAACACAAGAGGTTTATAGTGGTTCCACTAACGTCTTGTTAGTGTACGTCCACTTGGGGAGAGGAGATTTTATTACTTTTCTCAATAAGAAAAAATTACAAGACTGATAGTAGGGAAGAAGAAGAACTTTAAGAGATGATCATACATTCACCTAATCCCTATCCTTATATAAGGATTAATGTATAAGGTTGAAGTAATTGATTTACGATATAAATCAATGCCTAAATAATTCTCCAATTCTCCTGATAGGCTTCCTTGTTTAACCAACCAATTAGGGAATTAATTCCTTACTTCACTATCCCAAAAATAAACCTTCTTCAAATCCTTCCACTTATGTAGGTAATTTATTGCCTATCCCTTTTACAAATAAAAGAGCAATAAATGTCTGATATCTTCCAAATCTTCTGCAAATTGGAAATATTATGTTCCCTAATTAACAATATTTCCCAAATCTTCTCTAATTGGAAATATTCTATCACCATAATCAATAATATCTTCCAATCTTCAGCAAATGGAAATATTGTTTCACAAATTCTAACAGGGAGACCGTCGACTCGCCTTGATAGGTCCCGGTCTAGGGTCTGAGGCATGACTAACCCTTCTCAATTCGACCTGCATTAACGAAACGTTATTAAACTGCTAAGCTATAATGATTACTTATCAATCTTTTTATGTATACGTGGTTATAACATGAATATTATATACTTTCAATAAATAAGCTATAATTTTTTTATAGTATTTAGTTGCATCAATGATAATTATGCAATTGCAAATGGATACATTCTAAACTGTTATCGTACAATTCATTTTGTTATATTCCCTTATCATTGCAAACACATTTTAATTAAATTTAACTTATCATTTAACAATAAAAAAAATATAAATAAATAAAATTTAATATATTGGTAGATAATTTAATCGGATCTTGGGGCGAGTCGGATCCACCCAGACCTATACAGGTTTCAGGTATAGGGAAAATTCCAAATCCACACCAGGTCTATACAGCAGGTCTGGAGAGAAGTTCGTAAGCCTTAGGGTGATTCTAGAGCAATAAAAATGGCCTCAACCCACTCTATTGTCATTCCTAGTGCAGGTGAGGCTGGTGGTGGCAAATTAGGTTGCGAAGGTAATGAATTCTCTTGGAGACAATAATCAGATAGAAGAGGTGAAAGTCAGTTGAAAGGAGGTGAAGATGAGTAGAGAAAAAGAAGGGGACGCTAAGGCCTTTGGGAATGGAAACAATCAAATGGGATGCTACTGATGGCGGCATGATCAACCTAGATAATGGTGCGGCTTTGAGAGGGCAAACGTGAACGTTGGAAGAGGGAGGGAGGCTTCGGCTGAAAAAAAGAAGAGATGTAAATTTTGTAATGATTTTTTCCTTCTTTAATTATTTCTTTAATGTGGAAAATAGGGAAAAGGACAAACTTAACAAAAAATTTGGTGAAAAGTTTGAAGAGTTTAAAATTTAGTGAGAAGGACAAATATTAGTTTAAATGGAAAAAGGATAGTGGGCCCCCTGAATTCCACTTTTAGTGTAAATGTGTCTTTCTCCCTAATTTTGAAACTTTCTATACTACTCACCAATTTTTTTGCGAAGTTTGTCCTTTAAAAGAAAATCCTCTTCTTTAATTTGCTTTGAGAAAATTTTCTTTCTCTTGGAAGAAGAAGACATGCAAGTGAGAAGGGAAAAGAAACAATACCGTTTTCTTCTAAATATGATGTAGAATAATTTGGACAGGTGTTAACAATGAAGCCCAAGTATTAACAAATGTTCATTTAGAATAAAAGAGATTACAGTTGTAACATTAAATTTGTTAATTAAAGATTCCGTTTTTCCTTTTTAAGTGATATGTAAATTTAAAATACCTACAAATACACATAGTAGAAAAATACGGATGAGATACAAGACGAGATAAACAAACAAACATTGTTTGTTTTGCGTGTTTTTGCAATGTTAAACGCGAATTCCGAGCAAACAAAACTGGATTTTGACAAAACAAAAATTGTTAAACCATTTAAAATTTAATGTAGAATCATAAAAAAATCAAAATTTAGACCTTTTAAATATTTAATCAAATTAAAATTTTGACTATGTTTGACCAAATTGACCTTTTCAAAAAATTCGTATTTCAACATTTTTGGAAAATCCTATTTTTAGTAATTCAAATTCTTTATTTAAATTCAAGTTTCAAAATTCATTTTGAATTTAAATTTATAAATCATTCAAAATTTTGAGTTGTTACATGATGGCAACGACCCATCATAGGAGACACCTCGTCTTATGTTGGTGTTGTGGTTGAAAGTATATGGATCATCAATATTAAATTTATTCAGCATCTTTATATTATATATTATCCATAATTTATTAAATATTTATTCTATATTCATTATGGAGGATTCAAGCTTGTGCAATCGTCTACAGTTCTTTCTAATATGATGTTGACATATATTAATAGAATGACTTTTTTGACCCAAGTGGAGCAAGATTCGGACCGCATCAAGGAGAGTATTTGATAAGACTTCCTTGTAAGTGTAAATTTATATATTATTATATATTACCACTATATAATTTGTAAACTATTTATAAATGTGTGCCTTTCATTTTCTCAATGTACATGTGTGGTTTGACCTTAGTAATCCAAAACCATTGGATTTCTAAAGTTGCTAAAAAGCATTGGGATATAATGTCTACCATGAGAAAACAAAGAAAAAAACCAATTGGATGGGCGCTATCGCGTTGGATTCAAATGTTACATGGTGGAACAACTTGGAGTCTAAGGTAAGCTTACCACATAACACTTTAAATTAATGCATATGTATAATACCTAACTTACAACTATAAAGCATAATTTTCAATTCAATTTTTTCCAAGCCATGGAGGAACTTAACAAATAGAAATACAAACCTAGTCACACATCACGATGGTTCCATGTCATTCTTGCATCATCTCGAGGAATTAACAAATGTATTAATTACAATTATAAATAGTTATTACATTTTTATATTTTATTTATGAGATATTAGTAAAAAAAAATATTAAAACAATAATATATGTTCTAATTACTTCAGGAAAGAGCTCGTGAGGGTCCCATGACATATTTGGATGGTTTGCTTATATTTATGCCATGAAGCCTACTGACGAGGAGAGCTCGGTCACGTATGCATGGAAGAAGGATGATAAAGCGAACATTGCATATGTAAGTATATTATAATTAAGTTCTAACTTGTATTAATAAGGATTTTTTATATTAAAAGTTATAAGTTAAGCACACATCTATGGATACTTTAATTAGTGTCTTTTATATTTATGACAATTTATATACTTTAATTAGTGTCATTTATACTTACGATCATTCAGTCTGCGAACAAGTCTTCGCTGCTCAATTTTCCATATAAACTATTGTTTCTTACAAGTATTCAGTCATCGTATAACATCGTAAACATAAAAAAAGGACATCTCTTATTATTCATAGTGATTAGTCTAATTAATAATGAGTAGTTTAATTAACTAGTTATAAAAAATTAAAATAATATTTTGTGCATTTCAATTGTATTTTTCATTACAACAAAAGTGCCTTAAATCACGAGCATAGATGTTGGATGAGACAAAATGAGATAAGCTGACTATGGATGAGGAGGATACTATTTTGTAGTCTATGATAGATCCACATTACGATGCATTATGGATTTGGCAACCTGATGGTAATTATAAAAATAAATTAAGTTTACAAATTGTATTTTTTTTTATAAAAATTATGTAAATTCTATAAAACCTTATTTTCATCCATAGGTTACGACCTCTACAAAGTGTATCGGATTGTTTAAGATGAAGTAGAGATTACAAATGTAACGATCTATATTCTACATATGGTGGATCATAGAATATTTACATTATTTTTAGATGAGGTCATAAGATCCTAACTCTAGGAAATGGATTGTAGGGGTCATTTCCCACTTCTATGATTTCTGTAAAAACATATGATTATTTTACCCCTAACGAAATGTTTCATCTATAGCTTATGACTACAAAGAAATTTGAACTTGAAAACTTCTCCCATCAGGTTCAGATGATGACTTCTCTTTCCGTAGAGCGGCCACATTAAGAAAACAAATCAATCATTTGAGAGTTATGGTTGTTTTAATATTTAACAGAGTTTATACAGCTTAAATGGGTAGTTAAGATAATTAAAGAGGCAAGTCCAAACCCATTTCAGAATTAGCGTTAATGAGGGTTGTAGGAGCAGATGAGACATTTCATTTGCCATTTCACAACTCCCAAAATAGATTTAATATCTTCTAATGGCTTCCTCCTCTCAAAGTAACCAATAAACTTTACTTCAATTTATATTATTATGAAGATTTTAGTGTTGCTTAACATTAAAATTCAAGGAAGAGTAGTTATAACCCCCTAGAAACTCATTGCTATCACAGTTCGTTAAGATTTAAAAGGACTCTTGGGATTAAGGTGAGTGATTAGTGATCTCCTAAATAATGAGATTGAGTTACCTTTTAAACATCTCTTAAAATATTAGAAAATTAAAGATAAATAATATTTTAATATGTTATCATACATATATATGAATTTGGATTAAACTGGATATTATTTGTAAAAATCAAGGTTATAGTTGCCTCTATGTATTCATAAGAACATGACCATTTCTACTTGTTTATGTTTTAATTCACTTTGAATAGATATAATGTTTGTTTCAATTTGTTTTACATGTCATATTTTTACTGCAAAATTGTGTGAATGGATTAAAAGCTGATCGAATGGCAAAAATTGATTAAAAATGATATGGTCATGGCTTTATTTTAGGCCAGACCAATTGGGGTGATTCCCCATATTTGCGTGCAAATCATGGAGATGACAAGAAAGATTCCCTAATGTCATACGTCATATTTCAAGTTGTTCAGAATTTTCATGCTCAAGTTATGGCCTTAGGAATATTGTAGCAGAATTGAAACACCCCACCTCCGTTAAGGTCACTCACAAAGGGAATGCCTTAATTTTGGTGGAGGTTTATAAGTAAAAGACACAGATAAAACACAAGACAGATATAAACACATATAAATAAGCAGCGGAAAAACCAACAAACTTTTATTATCATAAATACGTGTTCATACAGAACATTTCCAACATTGTGTTAAAACAAACTTCCAATTATTACAACCATAATACTGTCTTGATTTTTAAAGTTAAAGAAGCATGAAACATAAATAAAGCTGCATAATCACCATAAATGATATCCAAAGCCATGGTCCAAATGAAAGAAATCCAAGCAATACATTCTCTCTCTTCAAACTGGATGAAAAGCTGACTAGGCTGCGGTGTTTCCTCCCTATGGACCTGGTTGGGGAGGGGGGGGAGGGAACGGAAGAAAAGAAGACGAAAGGAAAATGGGTCAGACATAAGTCTGGTAAGTCTAGCTATATTCCTAGAACGTTAATAAAAGAAAGATCATGACTTGCATAAAGTGAGAACAGGACGATATCAGGATAATAGACTATCCTAGAACTAGATAAGGTGCCCTAAAACGAACATACCTTCGCACCCTATTTTAAATCTTTATCTCCGCACCTACTAATTCTTATACCAACAGGCA
The DNA here is from genome assembly GCA_030737875.1 of Allium sativum. Lineage (NCBI taxonomy): Eukaryota > Viridiplantae > Streptophyta > Magnoliopsida > Asparagales > Amaryllidaceae > Allium > Allium sativum. Next base: position 304,055,172 of record CM060921.1, read on the forward strand.
CCCCGTGATTGGGGTGAAGTGATCCCTTTCTCTTTCTTTAAAAGATCGGCTCCTACTCGTATATTCACATGTGTCCTACGACCCTATATGGTAGATACCTATGCTGGTCCCACCATGGGGTGTATCAAGTCCCATGGTGGCGGCCCCGACACAATTCTAGCATGCATAAGGTATAATACTGATGCTCCAGTGCCCTGACTTGTCTGCTCCAGAGTGTGTGCACGCTCGCACTCTGTTAGAACCCAAACTGTGCACCAACCGCCGTCGCTTTTGACCGCTTACAATCAGCCCAGTAATCGTGCCCCACCCTGCCTAATTCAGGGTACCATGATACCTAATTGGGTTACTGCTGAAACGGGTCCCCGTTACTAGATTTTCTAGTCTAACATGTTAAGTGGTTAAGTGTCTGAATGAACCTAACCCCCACCCATCCAAATTATTTAACATGTTGAATTTGGTTAAGTATTTATTAAATTGACTTAACCCTATCAGTCCTAACTCGGCTCTAATTGTCTTATTAGAGCACCAACCTCTCAGATTAGACAGATATTGTTGTGGCTGCCTGTATGCCGGTTGGGTCCGGGCAGTCTTACGCCACAACTCAGTTTAACCTCAGGTCTTTATTGGGCCCCATGCCTTAACCTCTCACATTGGATAGCTATTGTTGTGACAACTGGACAGCCGGGCGGGTTCGGGCAGGTTTACGTCACAACTCAATCCAACCTCGGGTTAAGCGCGTTCGTATTTTCTAATTTACATTTTAATTATGTAAATTATTCAAATTCAAATTACTGTCACATTCATTTCCAATTAATCTCATTAATTAATGCCATAAATCACATATGTGATTAATAACCAATATGTAAATTAGAAAATATTCATATTACTGTCACATTCATTTCCAATTAATCTCATTAATTAAGGTAATTAATGCCTTTTTAGGCCATAAATCACTTATGTGATTAATGACCAATTTATGGCAAGTTTTCCTAAAATTATCATTTTAACCCAACGTTACCCCATCCAATATTAGGCTAACCATCTCAGCCTAATTTACGTTCGCATGTTTTTTTGTGTAAAGTATTAGGCTAAAAACTTAGCCTAATTTAATATACGCAAATTGACATAAATTAGCACAAACATGACAAGGGTATAACTTTGGTATTGATGGCATAATCAATATGAACATAATAGGGTGTACTTGCAAAATAACTAACATGAACATTTTAGGGGTGAACTTGCAAAATAACTAACATGAACATTATAATGTCATAGGTATAAACTTGCAAAAAGATTAACATAAACATTATAATGTCATAGGTATGAACTTGCACTTATATGCTAACTCAACATATATGTGTTTTTTAACATAGGCCATATTAACAACATACATGAGAATTAGCAATATGAACTAATCCATATACATATGTTAATTTGCAACATAGGCAAATCAACACACGTATATGTGAGTTAGCAACATAGGCTAATCAACATACACATGTGTTAATTAGTAACATAGATTTAAACATACTTGCAAATTAATCCCAACATATGATAAGTGTGAACATGGCATAAGTTTTGAATAAACATGAACATATAGATTTGACAATTGGTCGCATAACTTCACTACATAAACTTGCATAATAAACTACACAATTCTCATAAGATGTTACAATCCAAGTCCATGCTTATACAAATAATCTAATCCAATAATCCCAAATTTAACATGATAATAGAATCAAGTCACTGGCATAGATTAATATTATAAAACATAATAAACATCATACTTAATAATTCTCAATTCAACATGATAATAGAATCAAATCACAAACGTATATTAATAACATAACGAGTATCGTACTATTATCATTTCATCGCAACACATGATATTCATATTAATTCGCATTCTAAAAATGTAGCTAAACTTACAATCGTAGACGGTCTTGTTTTCTGAGTTCTGAAATTCTGAATTTGCAAAGCTTTCCTTTGGGAAGACGTTGCTTTGATTCTAATTTGTTGTTGCTTTTTAATCTTTTAGTTTGTATTCGCTATGTTGTTCGTCTCTTTCAAGTGGGGGCTCCCTCTAGTTCTCAGCAGACAACATAGTGGCTCCAATTCTTATTCTTTTTTTTTTTGTGAATTTTTAGTTTGAGACCTAGTGTCTTTTTATAGAGTTGCAAGTTAATTTGAGCCGTCGATGAAGCTAGGGTTAACCAGAGCCGTCCATTGTAAAGAGAAGCCAATTATGTTCACCATTTCTTTCTTAATGTACATTTACTATTATTTGTCAATCCATATAAATACGTACGCATTAGATACATCTCCCCTTTACACATTTATCATTATTTTTGTATGCACATATGATACATCTGCCCTTTAAACATTTATTATTATTCTTGTATGTACATTAGATACATCTCCTCTTTACACATTTATTATTATTCTTGTATGCACATTAGATACATCTCCCCTTTACACATTTATTTTTGTATTAGCAACTTTAGTGTTAACAGAAATACAAGGTGTTACATTCTCCCCTCCTTAAAGGATTTCATCCCCGAAATCTCCAAGTCTAGGAGAACATATATCCTACCATCCAAATGTCCATCTACTCAATCATCAAACACGAGCGTCCACTGTCCTTAAAAGACTTCTAATGCTTCATGATCATATGCATCGTGTGTGTACATGTCCTTATCTAATGCAAAAATCAGGCGGTCTACTGATTCAGTTGACCTCCTTAATGCAAATTATGTAAGTGTCATGAATCCATTATGTATGCAAACTTTTTCCTATTCATAATTATACATGATTGTTCAATCATTCAAACAAATGCGACATCCATATGACGACATATTAAGCTTCAACCATATACAAACATAAGCACATATATGCATATGCAATATGAAGTGACTGAGCCGATCTAAAACCCTAGATTGTGTGTATATGCATCCACGAGCAACCACTAGCAAACATTTGCAACCACTTGCAACCATCATCCATAACATGTTTCAATTACATGTTCACATCCAAAGGGGTTTCCACCTAAGGATAAAAGGGTAAGGTCGGGGAGATATTCCTAAAAAGATAGATACTAACATGACCTTAAGGAAAAAGAGAGATAAAAAATGTACCCTCAAAAAGAAAATGGTAGGCTGTGCGTATTCTATCCTCAGTTTCCCAAGTCGCGTCTTCCTCGGCATTGCTCAACTGAACTTTGACGAGTTTGACTTCGCGGTTGCGTAGCTTTTTCACTTCAGTTCCTAAGATGCGAGTTGGAACTTTCCTCACAGTTGCTTCGAGTTCTACTTCAGCTTCTTCTAAAATGATTGGCTCTACCACTTCCGCTGACTCGTGTAGATACTTCCGGAGGTGAGAAACATGAAAGACGTTGTGAACTCCGGTCAGTCTCTCGGGTAACTCTAACCTGTAGGCCATCTTCCTATTTTTCTCGATGATAGGAAACGGCCCTACAAATCTTGGTGCTAGCTTCCCTGTGGATCCAAAGCGAACGACGTTCCTTAAAGGAGATACCTTAAGGAAAACCCTGTCCCCAACCTCAAATTCAAGGTCGGTCCTTCTCTTGTCTGCGTAGGATTTTTGTCTGTCTTGGGCTGTCTTCATTCTTCTCCGTATTAAGTCTACTTTCTCTGAAGTCTCTCGGATCATATCTGGTCCAAGTATGAGCTTTTCAGTAGACTCCCACCAACAAGTGGGCGATCGGCACGGTCTTCCATATAAAGCTTCGAAGGGCGCCATTCCGATGGTGGCTTGGTAGCTGTTGTTGTAGGCAAATTCCACCAAAGGAAGATGGTCCTCCCAAGTCCCTCCAAAGTCAAGGACGCAAAGTCTCAAAAGGTCTTCTAAAATCCTGTTCACCCTTTCCGTCTGACCATCGGTTTAGGGGTGATAGGCCGTGCTCAAACATAACTGTGTGCCTACAGCTTCTTGCAGACTCCGCCAAAACTCGCTTGTGAAGATAGGATCTCTATCGCTAATAATGCTGGAAGGTATTCCATGGAGTCGAACTATCTCCTTAAGATAAAGAGATGCTAGAGACGAGGCAGTCCTTCTACTCTTGACAGGTAAAAAGTGGACGCTTTTAGTAAGCCTATCCACTATTACCCAAATGCTAGTGTTGCCTCTTCTAGACCAAGGCAGCCCATCAATGAAGTCCATTGAAATGCTATCCCACTTCCACTGTGGGACCTCTAGAGGATGGAGCAGATCACCAGGCTTCTTCTGCTCTGCCTTGACTTGTTGGCAAATCATGCACTTAGAAACAAAATCTGCCATGTCCTTCTTCATGCCACTCCAAAAGAAAACTCACTTTAAGTCCTTGTACATTTTGTCCCCGCCTGGATGTATTGTCATCTTGGAATGATGTGCCTCCTCAAGAACTTTCTTCACCAACTCCTTTGCCTGTGGGACGCATAGTCTTCCATCCTGTCTTAACCACCCTTTTTCGTTGATGGTGTATCTATCGAGCTGACTAGAAGTCTCATCCCTAACGAGCTTATCAACCACTTCTACAAGCTGAGGGTCTTCTCGTTGTGCGGTCCCTATTGAGTCTAAGAGAGTGGGTCGCACTTCTAGCGATGCTAACAGACCGGGTACAAAATCAGAGAAGGGCCTAAAGTCAAAACTGGCTATAAACTCTAGGCTTTGCCTTTCAACAAATAGCGGGCTCAACGTTAGCTTCTTTATACTCAAGGCATCTGCGACTACGTTGCCCTTGCTAGGAGTGTAGGAAATCTCGAAATCATACGAGGCAAGAAACTCCATCCACCTTTGTTGCCTTAAGTTAAGGTCCTTCTGCGAGAAGATATACTTCAAAGATTTATGGTCAGTATACAGTTCAAATTTCTCACCTAGGAGATAGTGGCGCCAAGACTTAAGCGCAAAGACGATGGCGGCCAACTCAAGGTCGTGGGTTGGGTAGTTCCTTTCATGAACTTTCAACTGTCTTCCGCCATAAGCTACTACCCTTCCTTCTTGCATTAGGACAGCGCCTAGTCCTGTCCCGCATGCATCCATGTATGCTGTAAATATTTTGCTTCCATTCGGTAAGGTCAGAATTGGGGCTGTTGTAAGAGCCCTTTTTAAGCGTTGGAAAGCAAACTCGCAACCCAAATCCCAAGAGAAAACTAGATTCTTCTTTGTTAGCCTTGTAAGAGGAGCTGAGATTTTTGCAAAATCTCTGATGAACTGCCGATAAAAGCCTGCAAGCCCAAGGAAGCTTCGGACCTCGGTTGCATTCCTTGGTGCCTTCCAATCTTGCACCGCTACTACTTTTGCGGGGTCTACAGCTAACCCCTCTTTGGACACTATATGCCCAAGAAATCTCACTTCTTCTCTCCAAAAGTGGCACTTGGAGAATTTAGCTTTTAACTGATGTGTTCTAAGAGTCTCCATGATTGCCTTTAGGTGCTGAGCATGCTCTTCCTCATTTTTTGAGAAGATCAAAATATCGTCTACGAAGACCACCACGAATTTATTGAGGAAATCTCTGAACACCCTACTCATTAGGTCCACGAAGTAAGCGGGTGCGTTTGTCAAGCCAAAAGGCATGAAAAGCCACTCAAAGAATCCGTCTGGGGTTTTGAAAGCTGTCTTATCGATGCTATCATCAGCTACCCTTAGATGATGAAATCCAGTCGCCAAATCAAGTTGGGAGAAAACTGACTCTCCTACAAGCTGGTCAAACAAATCGTCAATTCTGGGGAGAGGGTGCCTATTCTTTTTAGTCAGCTTGTTCAGCTCCCTATAGTCAACACATAGACGGAGTGAACCATCCGCCTTTGTAGCGAACACCACTGGAGCACCCCATTCTGAAATGCTCTGCCTAATGAACCCCTTTTCTAAAAGCTCTTTAATCTGCTTACTGAGCTCTTTCCTTTCCCTAGGAGCCATGTGCCTAACAGGAAAAGCAATGGGCTTCGCATTGTCAACAAGATAGATGCGGAAGTCTATTTCCCGTTTCGGAGGTAAGCCCTTCACCTCATCAAAGACATCCGAATATTCTCGGACCACCTTAACTGACTGCAAATTCTCAACAGAAGCGTCAAGCGATTCAAGATAACTAAGCATAACCACATTCGAGGGATTACAAGTAATTTCCAGAGTGTTATTGAGTTGGGTTAAAAGCCTAACCACTCTTTTCTCACAATTAAGGATGGCACCATTACTGGATAGCCAGTCCATGCCCAAAATCAATCCATACCCCGAGAAGCCCAAAACAAAGATACTACATCTAAATTCTACACTTAGAATAGAGATTTTCAAATTCATACAGATCATTGACAAATAAACTGGGCCTCCAATTGGATTGGAGACAACCAAGGGATCCTCTACCATACTAGTTTCTAGGTGCAGAGATTCTACTAAAGCAGATGAAATAAAGGAGTGTGATGCACCAGAATCAAATAAAGTGCGAACTGCGTGATCATAAAGATAAACTACACTTTCTACAGAAGTATTTCTACCTCGTTGTTGCAGAGGAGGTGCCTCCAGTGCATGAACTAGTCCATCCGAAGTGGATGCAGCTTTCTGCGCCTGCCCTCGCCTCTTAGGGCAGTCCTTAGCTATGTGACTTGTTTCTCCACAATGAAAGCAACCACCATTCATCTTTGCCTTCTTCTTCCTCCAGTCTTTCACCACATGTCCAACCACACCACAGAAATTACACTTTATTGTTTCGCGAGCTTTGTTGTTTTTCCTGCCCTTCTTAAAGTATGTTTTCTTATGCTGTAAAGCTTCTTTCTTTCCCTGAGACCCTTCTGCCTTTGTCTCCTTCTTGCCTTTATCCTCCTCATGTAGTAACGCCATCTGTACCAGCCTTTCATATGTAGCTCCCATAGGTATATGGGTCATGGCCAGGCTATGAAGCGGCTCATTCAGTCCCTTGACAAAGCGGAGAGCCTTCTTGTGTTAGGTGTTGACTAGGTCCAGTCCGAACCTAGCCAGCTGATCAAACTGGTTGACGTACACTTTGACGGTCATACTCCCTTGCTTAAGGGATAGGAACCTCTCCATTTGAAGACTTCTCTCAGCTTCTGAAAGGAACTTCAGCTCAAATCTAAATCTGAAATCTTCTCATGTTTCTACTGGTCTTTCTGCATTGGTGACTTCCCACCAGTAGGAAGCGTCTCCTTTGAGCAACCACACTGCCAGTCTTACCTTCTGCCTGGCTTCTACCTCGAAGATAACAAAAAGATCTTCGGTCTCTTTCAGCCAGTTCCTAGCTTCTAAGAAGGACTTGGTTCCATGAAAGCCTTTCCCACCCGTAGCTTTGAAATCTCTACAAGTCTTGGCAAAAGCATTTCCTCTCGGAGGAGGAGGAGGAGGGGGAATTTCAGCAACTGGGGGAGGAGGAGGAGGAATAGCTGCAGCTGGGGGAGGAAGATTCACTGGGCCCGCCTCATTGGCCCTAGCTTCCAAGTACCTTCTAAACCAACCAGGTACAGTCACACCTTTTGGAAGGTTAAATTCTCCCGACATGCTGAAACAAAAAAGGAAAGATTCAAAACGAAGGATAGATAATTCACATGGCTTTAGGGGATTATGCCTTTCTAAAACTACAAAACAATTCTTTTTCTTGAAAAATTCTTCTTTAAATTTTAATTTGAATATAGTTTCAAATTTTTTTTATCTGGTCTGGTAAACCTATGCTCTGATACCAAGTGAAACACCCCACCTCCGTTAAGGTCACTCACAAAGGGAATGCCTTAATTTTGGTGGAGGTTTATAAATAAAAGACACAGATAAAACACAAGACAGCTATAAACACATATAAATAAGCAACGGAAAAACCAACATACTTTTATTATCATAAATACGTGTTCATACAGAACATTTCCAACATTGTCTCAAAACAAACTTCCAATTATTACAACCATAATACTATCTTGATTTTTAAAATTAAAGAAGCATGAAACATAAATAAAGCTGTATAATCCCTATAAATGATATCCAAAGCCATGGTCCAAATGAAAGAAATCCAAGCAATACATTCTCTCTCTTCAAGCTGGATGAAAAGCTGACTAGGCTACGGTGTTTCCTCCCTGTGGACCTGGTTGGGGTGGGGGGGAGCGGAAGAAAAGAAGACGAAAGGAAAATGGGTCAGACATAAGTCTAGCTATATTCCTAGAATGTTAATAATAAAAAGATCATGACTTGCATAAAGTGAGAACAGGACGATATCAGGATAATAGACTATCCTAGAACTAGATAAGGTGTCCTAAAACGAACATCCCTTCGCACCCTATTTTAAACCTCTATCTCTGCACCTACTAATTCTTATACCAACAGGCACCCCGTGATTGGGGTGAAGTGATCCCTTTCTCTTTCTTTAAAAGATCGGCTCCTACTCGTATATTCACATGTGCCCTACGGCCCTATATGGTAGATACCTATGCTGGTCCCACCATGGGGTGTATCAAGTCCCATGGTGGCGGCCCCGACACAATTCTAGCATGCATAGGGTATACTACTGATGCTCCAGTGCCCTGACTTGTCTTCTCGAGAGTGTGTGTGCACGCCCGCACTCTGTTAGAACCCACACTGTGCACCAACCACCGTCGCTTTTGACCGCTTACAATCAGCCCAGTAATCGTGCCCCACCCTGCCTAGTTCACGGTACCATGATACCTAATTGGGTTACTGCTGAAATGGGTCCCCGTTACTAGGTTTTCTAGTCAAACATGTTAAGTGGTTAAGTGTCTGAATGAACCTAACCCCCACCCATCCAAATTATTTAACATGTTGAATTTGGTTAAGTATTTATTAAATTGACTTAACCCTATCAGTCCTAACTCGGCTCTAATTGTCTTATTAGAGCACCAACCTCTCAGATTTGATAGATATTGGTGTGGCTGCCTGTATGTCGGTTGGGTCCGGGCAGTCTTACGCCACAAATCAGTTTAACCTCGGGTCTTTATTGGGCCCCATGCCTTAACCTCTCACATTGGATAGCTATTGTTGTGACAACTGGACAGCCGGGCGGGTCCGGGCAGGTTTACGTCACAACTCAATCCAACTTCGGGTTAAGCGCGTTCGTATTTTCTAATTTACATTTTAATTATGTAAATTATTCAAATTCAAATTACTGTCACATTCATTTCCAATTAATCTCATTAATTAATGCCATAAATCACTTATGTGATTAATGACCAATATGTAAATTAGAAAATATTCAAATTACTGTTACATTCATTTCCAATTAATCTCATTAAGGTAATTAATGCCTTTTTATGCCATAAATCACTTATGTGATTAATGACCAATTTATGGAAAGTTTTCCTAAAGTTATCATTTTAACCCAACGTTACCCCATCCATATTAGGCAAACCATCTCAGCCTAATTTACGTTCGCATGATTTTTGGTGTAAAGTATTAGGCTAAAAACTTAGCCTAATTTAATATAAACAAATTGGCATAAATTAGCATAAACATGACAAGGGTATAACTTTGGTATTGATGGCATAATCAATATGAACATAATAGGGTGTACTTGCAAAATAACTAACATGAACATTTTAGGGGTGAACTTGCAAAATAACTAACATGAACATTATAATGTCATAGGTACAAACTTGCAAAAAGACTAACATAAACATTATAATGTCATAGGTATGAACTTGCACTTATAGGCTAAATCAACATATATGTGTTTTTTAACATAGGCCATATTAACAACATACATGAGAATTAGCAATATGAACAAATCCATATTCATATGTTAATTTGCAACATAGGCAAATCAACATACGTATATGTGAGTTAACAACATAGGCTAATCAACATACACATGTGTTAATTAGTAACATAGATTTAAACATACTTGCAAATTAATCCCAACATATGATAAGTTTGAACATGGCATAAGTTTTGCATAAACATGAACATATAGATTTGACAATTGGTCGCATAACTTCACTACATAAATTTGCATAATAAACTACACAATTCTCATAAGATGTTGCGATCAAAGTCCATGCTTAAACAAATAATCTAATCCAATAATCCCAAATTTAACATGATAATAGAATCAAGTCACTGGCATAGATTAATATTATAAAACATAATAAAATCATACTTAATAATTCTCAATTCAGCATGATAATAGAATCAAATCACAAACGTATATTAATAACATAACGAGTATCGTACTATTATCATTTCATCGCAACACATGATATTCATATTAATTCGCATTCTAAAAATGTAGCTAAACTTACAATCGTAGACGGTCTTGTTTTCTGAGTTCTGAAATTCTGAATTTGCAAAGCTTTCCTTTGGGAAGACGTTGCTTTGATTCTAATTTGTTGTTGCTTTTTAATCTTTTAGTTTGTATTCGCTATGTTGTTCGTCTCTTTCAAGTGGGGGCTCCCTCTAGTTCTCAGCAAACAACATGGTGGCTTCAATTCTTATTCTTTTTTTTGTGAATTTTTAGTTTGAGACCTAGGGTCTTTTTATAGAGTTGCAAGTTAATTTGAGCCATCGATGAAGCTAGGGTTAACTAGAGTCGTCCGTTGTAAAGAGAAGCCAATTATGTTCACCATTTCTTTCTTAATGTACATTTACTATTATTTGTCAATCCATATAAATACGTACGCATTAGATACATCTCCCCTTTACACATTTATTATTATTTTTGTATGCACATTAGATACATCTCCCCTTTACACATTTATTATTATTATTCTTGTATGCACATTAGATACATCTCCCCTTTACACATTTATTTTTGTATTAGCAACTTTAGTGTTAACAGAAATACGGGGTGTTACATGAATGTTTCATATTAGAGTATGTCAGATTGGAGTAGTTTAGATCAAAGAGGGCTGGGGTGTTTAGAATTCAAGCACATTCGGATCGGAGTGCCTCAGACTGAAGTAAATCTAGATCGGTGTGCCTTTGGATCAAAGTGTTTTAGATAGAATTAACTTTAGATTGAGGTAAATTTCAAATGAGTGTAGCTTTTACAAACGAAGTTTGTTCTGGATGTCGTCTATTTCTATTGGAATCGTGGTGGCGAGATCTACGTTTTGAAAAGGAGAAACTTCGAATAGGACCAGCTTTAGGTTGGAGCACTTTGGACCACCATGTGCTTGATAATTCAAATCAATGTTTTCATGTGGTTCAATGACGACTCTATCTTCATGATGAACAACTCCAAATATGACTAACTATATTTCGAGATGCAGTGCATCCAAAATTAGTGGGGAAGCTATTAAAGAGGGACAAAGATATGATGACAAAATCAATTGTCTACGATTAGTCCCAACCAAGGAGGTTCTACGTTTGGAACCACATGAGTAGTTCCAAGAATAGGATCTACTGCGGATAACATATGGAAATGCATTAGGTTTAGATGGATGCTCAAGAAGAAGGGTAATGGGTGTGGTGTCCATTCGGACTAAGTCTGGTTCCTTATCTTTAGGTCCAGGAGATTGTTTCCAAGTCCGAGAAGCTTACGACATGCACTTGGACCACGTTCGGCCCCTTACCTTAGGATATACAAATTGGTACAGGTTAGTTCCGAACCTATTGGGTGGCATAGATTCGAGTTCCATAGAATCTGAACATTATCATATATCTGAGGCACTAAGTAAGCGAATGGATGATGGGAGTTATGTTTTCTTATTGCTATCACCTTATCACATACTCATTTACTTACACTTAGTGATATGATGACATTAAAGTAGAGACTACATTATTACGTGTGCCAACCCTCTGGGACAAGTTAGTATGACTTTTCATAACAATTGTATTATTCTTTAGTATAAGAGATTATTATCGCTAACAACAGACTTTTTTGATCTGGAGTTTTATGTATTGCTTCATATTACTCTGAGTGATCTTAAATGAGCAGAATAGAGACAAGTTAGGAGTGAGCACGAATAGTGGAATAGGATGCAAGCAAGAGGCAATTTCTTATACTATTTGTATGTACTCTGTTAGTATCCATTGTTCATTGCTGTGGGGCATTGTAGTACTTTAATCTAAGAGACAATTAAATTTGAATTGTTTCCACATGTATAACTTTATTTTTGTTATGCTGTATCATGGATCTATTATACTTATGTTAATGACTCATTATCAGCTATTCACTGCCTCGCCTATTTCATACCAGTGATGTCTTACTATTATATTTTATTCCATACGCTATGAGATATACGATAGGGTTTTGGTTATTTTATTTTCTTTAACTTGATGATCTCTAAACATCGGTCGAGCACCACCATAGTGCACTGTTTGTGTATCGACGATATAAGGCAGTCATCACTGCAGAGCTACGAGCCATGATTGCTGAGCTTTAGGAACATGACTGTCATCATGCTATGGAGATGGAGCAGCTGAACCAACACTTAGCGAAGTATATGTAGAAGCATGAGCCATTCCCTTCGTCTAGGTGGTTCCGAAAAGGATGACGAGTTTTAATAGGTATGGTTTTTCATGTTTTTTTTAATTATATGTATACGATTAGAGATGCTAAGGATGTGTTTAATACATTTTGATGAGAGTATGGATGTTTTTTGACGTTGATTTGGGTTTGTTTTGATTATTATGTAGAGACGATGGATGTTCGAATTTTCTAATGGTTGCTACCTTATTCCGATAACTATTTGGTCCCTAATTTTCGATGGCATATTAATCTCTTAATTTCCATATGTACAACCTTAGCCTTTGGAATATGCATAGGAAACCATCATTAATTTTCGTAAGTTACCATGGGAAATAAGGCATCAAATCCACCAGAAGGCATTTAATATTCTGGAGCTTCTATCATCTGCTTTCAATGGTTGTCGACGGCATACAGTAGTCGGAAATTATCCTTATTGTTTTAATGTTTGCTATAATACAAAATCAGTATGGGAAGATCGGACGGATTCCATTCCAGATTTTTTTTTATTACTTGTTGGGACAACGTTAAATATGATTCCCAGAAAGCTATCAAAAAATTCTTCATAAGCAATATGATGCCAAGTGGAATAAATTCCACTATGAAAAGTCTAATACCTAAAGTCAAGAACCCAAGCTTTGTTAAGCCTTTTAGACCAATAAATTGTTCCAATACTATTATAATCTAGGACAATTCGAATTTGAGAACACTTTAGTAATTCCAAATCCTTGGGTCAACAGAATTTAGGAAAATTGTGGAAGTGAACAACATAATTTATTTTGTTGAGCGATCCTTAAAAATGGATTGCTCACAAAGGGTAAGCCAGCAAGAATGGGAATGAGTAATTATACAATATGAAGTTTATGCAAGGAAGGAGCCAAAAACAATTTACATCTTTATTTTAGATGCAAATTTTTCCATGTAATCTGAAAAGTGTTTCTAGATGCTGGAGGCTAAACAAATAGATATGGTAGTAAATGATGGACACCATTATTTTGCAACAAGATGATGTAAGGGAAATCCAAGGTGCCAGTTAGATTTCTATGTAGAATTTTAAACTAAATAGTTTGTATTCGATTAGGATTCAAGAAAACAGAGTTGTAAATGTAAACTAAATGGAATTGCTATTGAAATGATAATAAGAATCATAGTTTGTATTCACGGTATTACAGTCATACATACATATATATATATATATATATATATAGGTAGAAAGCAGGCAAAAGAACATGTTGGGACAGATATGTGTGTTACTGTAGCGGTAACAAATACATATATTATATGTCTCGTTTATACCCTCCTCAAACATAACTGGGTTAGGGTTGCTATGAAAAAAATAGTAAATAGCGATTGTGTTGAATCTTCCCTCTTTTTTCATCTTTGAAAGAAGTTTCTGCTTCATTAAGAGAGAAAAACTCAAATGGGTCATAGCTAATAGCGGGTAGACAAATTTTGAAGCAATTTCGATTAAGGTTACTTAAGAGGGATATTTCAGCAAGTAAATGTTGGAAAATGGGGTGTTTACAACACAATTTTGATGGATCTTAAGGCTATTAAGATACTAAAAGTGGTGAAATATGTACTGACTACTTATTTATGAATATAAGACAGTTTTAGAGTTATCGAGTTTGCCGATGCTAATAACAAATCCTTTCCATATTTATCCAAGGTTCAATTGATTCCTTGTCATATGCTTTGAGCATCCTCTAATTAAAACTTGAAATATTATAAACTGTGCAAAATGGTAACCTTTTTATTTGGGGTCCATGGGGTTAAGTCTTGGGATGCCAAACCCATGAGGAGTCTGAATGCCCTTTTAAAATATAATCATTAGATGAACGGACCTTATTAATAAAATTATCAATATATTTTTCTTTTTCTATATTATCCAACCTTTTTGGAATTTATAAGTTAACGAACCTATTTAGAGGATTTAACTTTAATTTCTTAGGTTTTGGTTTGAAACTAGTATCGTTAACAAACTTAGTACTTTGAGTACTATTTTTCTTTAATTTAGCCTTAGTGTGTATCCAATGCCATGTTTGTTAGTGTTTTTAGATACACATAATAATCTTTCTAAATTATCCTTACCTTTGTTAAATTTATCACTATCATTTTTCATTTTGTCAAAATCTTTACTATGGTTAAAAATAACATTGTCGAGAGATGTTATTTTGTCATTCAGATTAGTGATTTGTGGCTTCAATGAAATATTTTCTGATTTTAAGGACTCATTTTCACTTTTTTTTCAAAACTTACAAGTGTTAAACCCTTTCCATTTTAATGACCATTAGAACTTTAATTTCATCTTCTAAACATTTTTTTTCTTTACTCAACTTCTCATTAAACATTGTTAATTTATCTATTTCTGTCAAACTACTGTTGAGCTCTTTCCTAAATATTTTATATCCCTGATGTATATCATTCCAAATATTAGTAATTTCTTTATCAAAATTCCATATTTGGTCATCCGTTGCCCTGAAGAACATGTTAGCATTTTTTGTTTCTGAATCACTATCAGTTGACGATGTATCTAAATCATCCCATGTTGCATTGAATGCGTGTTTCCTCTCCTTACTGAAAGTAATGTAGTTTGATTTCTTCAAATTAGGGAAGTCTCTTTTCAAATGACCGGGTTTATCCAAATTGAAACATTTAAAAACATTTCCATTTCTGGAATTATTGTTGTTATTTTTAGTATTTTGTTCATTATCCAGTACTTCAAGAATTTTTTGATCTTCTTGGTAATAAACTCGATATCATCATCATTATCTGGTTCATCATTGTCGATCATAGTATTAAGTGCTAGTGGTTTCTTCTCATTTCCCTGATTTTATTTTTAACATGTAACCTTACTTCATACAATATTAGATTACTAGTTAATTCTTCTATTGTCATAGTACTAATATCATTGGCTTCTTCGATTGACAAAATCTTCTAATCGCATTCACTTGGAGGTGAATTCAAGATCTTTCTAACTTGGTCTATTTCAGTAAATTTCTTTCCTAATTATATTAAGGCATGTACTATATCTTGAAATCTAGAATACATATCAGAAATAGACTTATGTGGTTTCATTTGAAAGAGTTGAAACTATTGAGTTATCATAGATATCTTTGACTATTTTACTCTACAAGTGCCTTCAGGTGTGACTTGTTTTGTTCTTCGAATTTTATATGCAAAATAAAATAGACACTTGATTAAATTCATTTCTATTTATGGAGCAAAAAAAAATGTTCATGACCTTAAAATTATTAAGTGCTTGTGTCTTTTAGCCTAGTGTCCATTTTGAATATTCAATTTGAGGCTCTATGTATTCTATTTGGGTAATGTTTCATGTATTTAAACCATTAGACTACAAATGAAATTTCATCCTGCAAGTCCAATAAGCATAATTGTTGCCATCAAATAGAGGGTGTCTAGTGGTAGATTGCCCTTCTATAGAAGTGTTAATAAAAACGTGTTACTAGTGTCATAAGCCATTCATACTTTCCAAATACCAAGTTATGAATTTGTGAAAACTAATGTTTTGATACAAATTGTTGGAAACCGAGGGTCTACAACACAATTTTGATGGATCTTAAGGTTGTTAAGATACTAGAAGGGGTGAAATGTGTATTAATTACGTACTTATGAATATAAGACAGTTGACTCAAGCAAGAAACAAGTAATCAGAGAATAAATAAGTAATAAAGCAGAAAAGTAATAACACCTGGATTTTTGTACTGGCTTGGATTAATCAATCCTACATCCAACCCTGCACTCCACAGTGCAAGATTTCACTATAACCGCTTGCTTTCCACGAGTGGAACGAACACCATTACAATCTTGATTTCACGGGCCAAAAAATACACTTTCCCCTTATCAACAACAACATAAACTATGGTAAGTAGTCGTATCTTCAATACAAATTCTTGTAGATTCGATACAATGATCCTATAGACCTCCAGTGGCAATATATTTTTGAATTCTTTGAGGAAATAGAATGAAATCAAAGAGAGAATGATGTGAATTCAAGTATAACTCTCTGGTATTGTGTGGTATTCAAATACTTGAAGAATTGGAGTGAAAGAGAATGGATTTGCAAAGATAATTAATAAATATTCAATGTATTTGTATTGCAAATGCATGGAGAAGGAGTAGAAGAAAATAAGAAAATTTGATGTTAAAATTTATTTTCAGAGGCCTTTATATAGTGCTTGAAGAGATGTTTCTTTTAGTGAAGAGAGAAGGGAAATGTCTCTTCACCTAAAATTTAAAAAAACTGAAAAATGGCTACCATGACGACATGCCCTACCCTTCATACTGACATGCGTTCTTCTAAAAATGAACAACAACACTAATAACTATTACAATTTTTCAGCTATTCAAATTTCGTTATATTTATGGATTTTGGTGATTCAGTTGAGGTCAGTAATTGATGAGCTTCAAGTGTAATGTCATGGTATATTTAACAAGAGATTCTAAGTTCAATTAACTCCTCATCGCTTCAAACAAATCTTCTCTTCAACATTCTTTTCTAATAGAATTTGGTCTTTAATTGTTTTGATTATCCTTCATCTTTTATTCCTCTATTAGTCTAATTAACCTTCTCTTCTATAATTCTTCTTTAGTACTCTTGTTTATCTCTATAAATGACTCCATCATATATCCAATGTAACATCACAACTCGAAGATATGTTAGTAGTAATGTTTATATGGTTGTTGTTATAAAAATCAATACTTAGGATATTAATAATAAACAGGTATATCGGATCTGATGTCATGATCGACTTCATTGACATTGGGCTCGCTGTTGAGTCTGGTGAAGTTCAATATGGACATAGATTTGTAATATGTTTGCCTTTTGATGGGTTGAAGGTATATATCAATTTTTTAGCTTGTCTTGCGTAACATTTTCACAAGTATAGTACAGACCCAGTTCTGTGTGTTTTGTCTTTAAATGTAGAACAAGGTTTGCTACGAGAGAAATTGGACTTATGTTGTCGCACCATATTGTAGCCTTTCGATCAGATTTGAGTTTAAGTTCACTTAGCAAAGATTATATCCATATAATCTCTGTTGTAGTGCTTGCTACACATCAAAATTCGGCTTCAGTGCTGGATCTCGAGATAGTATTTTGTTACTTTGCACACTAGGAGACTGGATTTTTCCCGATAAAAATATGTAATCCTCGATATTGGGTTTTTTGTCATCATGTTCAATTCCCTAATCAGCATCAGCATATTCATTAGTATTGAGTGTTCTGCTAGTTTTGAGTATAAGTCCTTGATTAATTGTTCCTCTTACGTACCGAGTATCCTTTTTACTACTTTCAAATGTCCATCAAGACAATTTTCATGTACTGGCTTACCTTATTAACACTATATGATAGTTTGGTCTAGTGATTGTAGCAATTGTAGTGTTTCAACAATTCTTCTACATTGTTTATCATTTAGTATTGGTTCCCTTATGATATTTGACAGATTTAAATTATAAATCATTGGAGTTAGAAGTGAATTTGCTTAATCCATTTTTTCTCTTGATAGAATTCCAGTGATATATTTCCTCTGATTAAGAATCATTTCTGAATTGTCATTCTTTTTTACTTCAATTCCCAGAAAGTAGCATAAATGCCCAAGGTCTTTGATTGGAAATTTAGTATTCGCATTATGAGTAATTCCATTGATCTCTGGTTCATTATTCCCAGTAATGATAAGATCGTAAACATAAATTAATATGTAAGTGATAGTGACATCAGTAGATTTTGTAATTATAACATTATTAGATTTTTTTGATTTGTATCTATGTTTGATAAGTGTTGATTCTATCTTTTCAACTCAAACTCTTGGTGCTCGTTTCAGTCATAGATTGCTTTATGTAGCTGGCAAACTTGTCCTTGTTTCCCTTTTTGCATAAAGACTTGTGGTTATTCCATATACACTTCTTCCTGCAAAGCACCGTACAAAAATGCATTATTCACAACAATTTGTTTAATACTTCAGTTCTTGTATAAGGCAATGGTTAAAATTATCCTAATTGAGTTAGGTTTCACAATAGGTGAAAATGTTTTAGAAAAATCAAATCCATTCTATGAATATCCCTTCGCTACAAGTCTTGCCTTATACTTAGAGATTGAACCAACAACATTTTTCTTGAGTCTAATGATCCATTTGCAGCCAATTATATTCTTATGATCCGATAATGTGATAAGTGTCCATGTATTATTTTTGATCAAGGCATTGTGTGCTTTGTTAATTGTTGACTTCCACTTGTCTGATTTCGTGGCTTCTTGATAGGATGATGGTTCTTGAAGGTCCAAAGTATTACTGCATATTTTTGGTAAAAATATTCCACATTTTGCCTTTGTCATCATATGATGCTAGTTTGAATTAATTTTCTTTATTAGTTGTGCTTTTATCAGTATCACATGTCACATTCTCATCAGATCTTTGAATTTCTTTATTTTCATTGGTAACTTGTTGTTGAGTGCTACGATCGGTATTGGTTAATATACTTTGCTTCTCTTAACATGGCCCATGTGAAGGCATAGTGAGTTGAGAGTCATTGTCAATGCTAGCATACTTGTGATGATCTGGCATTATAACCTCCTGATCATCAAGTATGCCTAAACTGTTTTGGCTTGGATTCTAAACCTTCTTAGTGGTCATAATTTCTGCTTTGCTAAATGAATTCACTTCATTATTGAACACAACTCCCTAGAGATATATATTCTTCCGTTGCTTCCTAGGTGCTTATATTTTTTTTTATTATTTTAAAAACCCTAAAATGTAAAAGGTTATGATCTATATTCCAATTTATGTGTGTTATAGTCCCTAAATAGGAGAAGTATTGATACCCAAACACTTTCAATATTTGTAGTCTGGTTTGTTTTCTGTTAGTAGCTCTTGGGAACATTTGAACTTAAGTGATTTTGTTAGTAGTAAACTAATCAAATGTACAGTAGTTGTAAAGGCTTCTGACCAAAATTTTAGTGGCATAAAACTTTTCCAAGTAAGGTTAGCCCAGTTTCTACAAT
Organism: Allium sativum; assembly: GCA_030737875.1. Lineage (NCBI taxonomy): Eukaryota > Viridiplantae > Streptophyta > Magnoliopsida > Asparagales > Amaryllidaceae > Allium > Allium sativum. Next base: position 304,074,596 of record CM060921.1, read on the forward strand.
ATTTTTATGCTTTCTCTCAATAATACATTTCGTTTATAAGTGTAGCGGAAGATAGTTCTATGAACTATGCACTTTTTCAAAAAAATATCGTTTAAGAAGCAAAAACCATTAGTTTGAAATTCTTTTAATTTATTTCTAGTGATAATTTTAACTAATGTAATGAAGCGTTGAACAACATTGCATGTTTTTGATTTGTTTCTAATTAAATATATCCATACAGATCGTGAATATGCATCAACAAATGATATATAATATATATATCCAGATTATGAACAGATTAGGACAAGATCCCACAAATTAGTGGCTATTAGTTCCAATGGTCTTAAATAGGTATATTTTAGAGTTTGAAAATGCAATCATATTATTATTTCCCATTTAACAAAATATGCAAACATATGACGTAGGAATTTTATCAGCACATAAATTATTACTATCAATTACATGTTTAATAGTCCTTATGCTGGGGAGCCCCAGTTTACTATGCAACATATCAAAAGCTTTACAACACTCATGATCATTAACGACAATCAAAACATAGTTATTCCTTTTAGTTTAGACTTTCTTGAATTTGTGACATTACATTTATATAGGCCATTACTTTCACTACCCCCCAAGATGATTTCATGGGTTAATATGTCTCTTACCAAGCATACATTTAGAAAAAAAATTCAAAATACACATTGTTATCTTTGGCAAACTGGGAAATCCTCATTAAGTCTCTTTTAATTAATGGTACCCTCATTAATTTTTTGAGGTAAAGCTGCCCATTAGTTTTTTGCATTTTCAATGTGTGTTATATGAATAGTTTTATCATTTTCAACAAGTAAATTTTGTATACCTTTGTAATCATGATTGCCAAGATTTAAGTTCCTCAAGTTGTTAGTCACATGGTTGTTAGCCTAAGTATCAAGATACAAGCTATCATCACTTATGTGTTTAATATTTGTTGTATTAGTATTTAAAACTTCTTATTGGCTTCTGCTACTTTTTGAATGTTTATAGTATTTGCACTTCGACTTTTGTTTTGTTGAAAGGGTGTGAAGTTAGCATTGATATCACTATTTAGTTTGTGACCATACTTTTCACAAATTTTACATATAAGTTATTAATTCTGCCTTCTTTTCCTCTTTCTCTATTGGAGTATCCACCTCTTTATTTGTTATTGTATTGTTGTATTACCCATAAGTTTTTTCTTGTTGCTTGCCTTTATTGTAGGTGGTGTAGTTGATAAAAAATAATCTAAATTGACATCCTCTTTTTCTTCTATCCTTCCCTCATGGGCAAGCAGCATTGAACAAACATATTACATAGTTAGCGTGGATTCAATAAACAAGAATATAGCAACCACTAACTTGTAATCATCATCGAGTCTACTAATTATTGAAAGCACTTGTTTAGATACTGTAACCTTATGAATAACAAGAACTAATTGATTACAAGATTTTGACCTTGACTAAATACTCATTATTGAAAGCACTTGTTTATTTATCAATCCTCATTGTGTGTTGTTTTAACCATTGCCGATCACTTATAAGTATTGTGCTGGCAAAATGAAGACTATTAGCTTCCTCCAGATAGGGCAGAATATTAAACTCAGCTAGGGCGGTCACTTGCCCTTGTTCTTTTGAGCCTAGACACCAATTTTGAAGGTGGAGCAAAGACCCTAGCTGGCCTAATACTGCCTTTGCCTCTGTGTATATATATATATATATACATATATATATATATGTATATATACATATATATATTTGTGTGTGTGCCTGTGTATAATTAAAGGAATTCCACTTGTTTCCGCTTTAATGGCGGAACCCGCCAAAAATTCAAATTCTCAATCTGATTTTCTATGATCAAATCCTTCGATTTCAACTTCCAATCCCGTGTCATCTTCAATATCTGGTAACTCTGTACCTGTTTTGAATCCTAGCAATGTTAATATCAATCGAAATCAAGGAGCAATTGCATCAAGTAACCGGGGATTGAATTTTGTCAGATCTGAGTCTGATTGTGTTCGAATTTCAGGGAAAATTTATAATGATTCTGAATTAGCTTGGACGTATACAATTGCTTTGATTCCGATATATTTTAGGTTATCTGAGATAAAATTAAAGGATTATATCAAAAAGGTTTGGAGACCTTCTGGTAACTTCAGTGTTCATATTTCTTCTTCCTATAATGTTGTTGTCCAATTTGAAGATCAGAAAGATTTTTTTCGAATTATTGAAAGTAATACTTACTCTTATTTTCATCGAGTGCTTTTAGTGATTGCATGGCATCCAGGTTTTGATTAAAAAAATATACAAAGTAATAGTGTCCAAATTTGGATTAGAATTCATGATCTCCCCATGGAGTTATGGACCAAAGAAGTTATCCAAATGATTGCAAGCTTTATAGCAGTTCCTCTTTTAATTGATGAAAATACTGAAGCTAAAAAGTTTACAAAGTGTGCTAGAGTCTTAATTGAAATAGATCCAAAGACAGAACTCATGCCAGTAATTCCTATTCTATTACACAATGGTCAGAAAATCTCTCTCAATATAGAATATGAATTCGTTCCATTGATATGTGAGAAATGTCTTATATTTGGTCATGATGAAAGCATGCATGAAACTTCAAATGATTCTAAATGGAATGCTGCAGAGATCCCTTCCTCTTCTACTAGTCCAAATGATGAATCTATAAATCCTGATCATGTAGCTGCAAGTGCCGAAAACCATAGTTCTAACTTTGGGAATGATCTTGACTTTTTGAATCACAATTTGCCTAATGTCCTGATTTCAGATGATCTGCAAAATGTAGCTGAGATTATTGAAGAGAGTGATAAACTGGAAAACAATGATAAAGGTGAACAAGTCGATGTTTCTAGTTATATTGACAAAAATCCAAACTATGTACAAAATAAAGAGAACTCATCACATGTTACTTTTAGTGCTCCTCCTAAAAGATCAACTAGGAGCTTTTCTTCTATTAAATGACAATTATAGCTTGGAATGTTAGGGGTATGAACACCATTTCTCGTATGAAAGAAGTGTTTAAAATCCTAACATTAGATAAACAAATTATACTTGGTTTAGTGGAAAACAAATTATTAACATCTAATATGGCTCTATTCATTTCTATGTTGCCTAGTAGTTGGAAGAATTTAAATAACAATTCTGTTTCTTCTAATGGTCGTATATTGTTGATATGGGACTCAAATGTTTGGGACTTGTCAAGCTTGGCATCTTCTTCATAGCATATTACTGTTTTAGCTAATAACAAAGGAGGTTTCTCTATGGTATTCTCAATTATATATATGCAAGCAATTTCTTCAGTGACAGACAAAGGTTATGGCAATTTCTTGTAAATGATTCTTCATTAGTGGATGGTGCTTGGATACTTATGGGTGACTTTAATAATACTCTCTCTCCTAAAGACAAATGTGGTGGTTTACCGGTTCCCTATTAGCATCTAAGAGGGTTTCAGAATTTTATTGTCTAAACTGATTTGTCTGAAGTTAAACCAGTGGGATTCAAATTTACTTGGCGAAGGAAAGGTATTGCTACTTATATAGATGAAGTCTTTTTAAATAACTGTTGTTTACAGCAGTTTTTAAATTTGAAAGATTTATCATTATCTCAACACTCTAGCGATCACAATCCAATTTTATTGGACCTCGTTCCTACTGCAAATTCTAGAGGGTATCCTTTCAGATACAAGAATGAATGGCATAATATTTCAGGTTATAGAGAAGCTATTGAAAGGGGATTAAACTGTTCTACATGGGGGTTTCAAAGTTTTAGATTACTCCAGAAATTCAAAAGCTGTAAAGCAGAACTGAAAAAGTGCAACAAAGTAAGGGATAAGAATGATTCTAACCTGTCAAATGTTAAGCAATTCCTTAAAAATCTAGAGCTTGCTATAGACCAAAATCCTGAAAATATGATGATTTATGAAGATTTTTTCGAGGCTAAATCTGAATATCAAAGACTTCAGAAAATTTATTTTGATGGTTTTAATCAACAAGCAAAGGTGAACTAGTTACAGTAGGGGGACACTAATTCTAAATTTTTCTATGCTCGTATGTCTAAACGTAGATTCTTTAATTATATCTGAGCTTTAGTGGATGACAATGGCAGTCTTATTTTCAAACCTGAAGAAATTGAAATGAGGTAATCAATTATTTTTCAGAACTTTTCAATGGTCACTATTCTCGGGTGTTTCCCAATTTTCATCCTATTTCTTATATTAATGAGCAAGGAAATAATTTTCTTCTTAATGAGATATCTCTTACTGAAGTTCATGGAGCCTTGTTTTCTATTAAAGATGATACTAGTGCTGGCCCTGATGGTTTTAATTCGAAATTTATGAAACTGCATTGGGATACATTGAAAAATGTTCTACTAGTTGCCATGTCAGATATTTTTCATTTACGTAAATTGTCAAATTCTATTAATCATACATTCATTACTCTAATCCCAAAGAATGAGAAGCCTACTGCAATTTCACGTTTCAGACCAATATCATGTTGCAATGTGTACTACAAAATATTTGCTAAAATCTTGTGCAATAGATTGAAGCATTTCCTGCTTATTCGATTTCTGAGAATCAAAGTGCCTTTATCAAAAATAGAAATATTGGAGATAAATTATTGTTGGCTCATGAACTCCTAAGAGATTTCAAAAGCAAAGGATTGCCTAAATTCTGTGTAAAAGTGGATCTTCAAAAGGCTTATGATCGAGTTAATAGAGAATTCATATGTCGAGTTATGTCTCTTATGAAGTTTCGTGTGCATTTTATAAACTTAATATAAGAATGTATGTCTACGACTATATTTTCTGTATTAATTGAAGGCAAACCAAAGGGATTTATTTCTTCTTCTAGAGGGATTCGACAAGGAGATCGTCTTTCTCCTTATCTATTTGTCATTTCTATGCAATTCTTTTATTTTCTTATGGATTATGCCACAGCTAAAAAGAATTTCAGCCTAGTTGTGCAGTGCAACCTATTATATCTCATCTATTGTATGCTGATGATTTGCTAATTTTTGTAAAGTCTACACCTCATAATGCTTATACTCTCAAAGTTATATTTCGTTAACTTGAAGACTATGCAAGTTCAAATGTTAGTGCAGGCAAAACTAAGGTTTTCTTCAGCAATTCAGTCAGTAATGCAGTAGAAATATTGAATATACTTGGGTTTGAGCAAGACCAATTGCCAATTAAGTATTTGGGTGTTCCTCTTTCCTCCAATTATTTACACTATGCAGAGTGTAATTCTCTCATTCAAAAAGTGCAAAGTAAGATTCAAGGGTGGGAAACTAAGTTTTTATCTTTTGCTTGAAGGGCTGAACTAATAAATGGCATTTTAACTCCTACTGTCCTATATTGATTATTCATTTATCAAATTCTTGAATACACATTGGAAAAAATCCAATCCTTATGTGCATATATTTTTTGGGGTGGGTCTGCTCGTAAAGTAGCTTGGAAAACTTTTTGTAACCTAGAAGTAAAGGTGGTATTGGTTTGAAAAGCTTTAACGATTTGAAAAAGGCTGCTTGCATAAAATTATTATGGAAATTTCTAGTTGCAGATTCTCTATGGAGCAAATGGACATCAAGTAAATATTGTAAAAATAAACACTTCTGGATTGTTACTGTTGATAATAATGCTTCTTCTGTTTGGAAATCATTGTTAAGAATTCGCGCAAGATCTAAGCAACTTTTTAATTGAAGCATAGCAAGCGGAGAGAAAACTTACTTATGGCATGATCCTTGGATCAACTGCCAATGCTTAGTGGACATTGTTGGTTTTGATAGATTACATATGATGGGGAATGCTGATATTCGAGCTAATTCTTTAATTGTTAATGATGCTCTGGATCCTTATGTCCACCCTGCAACAAGAGAACTATTAAATGAAATAAGCAGTGTTCAAATACATCATAATAAAGCTCATGATTCATATGAATGGGGAAATGGTGGATGTTTCACTTTTCATAAGGTATGGGAAGAAGTTCGAAATCAAGGTGAAAAAGATGCATCTTTTGATGTGATTTGGCATAAGAGAAATAGTAGGAGAATGACATTTATTTCATATCTTGCTATTATGGGGAGATTAAATACTAAAGACAGAATTGCTTACTTTGGCAATGTGTCAAACAACTTATGTCTGTTATGTGAAGCTTACCCTGAATCTATAAAGCATCTGTTTTTTGAGTGCGATTATTCATCTTTTATATAGATGTCTATAAAGCAGAAACTACAGTATCTTTTCCTATTCAAGATAGCATTAAAGAGAAAGCGAGATCCATTTATCTTAATTTCAAAACTCATGACCAGACTCGTGATGTTGCATGTGGAGCATTTACAACTACAATTTATTCTATATGGAACGAAAGAAACTTGATAATTTTTCAAAATAATAGAATTACTGCTACTATTAAGCTGGTTCAAATTGAGAGAGATGTCAAGTACCTTGTCAGAAACAGTGGAAGCAAAATTGTTCGTAATTTGAGGAATTATGCTTTTCTTGAACGTTAGGGGATTGAGTTCTGTGACACTAGGTAATTGAGGAGATTATGCAGCTGTTTCGTAGAAGAAGGTTTGGAGTGATGGGCCATGAAACGGGTTTCTTTCTTTGTTTGGGCTTTTTGATTGTATTGAGACTCGTATGTTTCTATTTGTTTAATGTTCACCAAATTTATATGTGCTCTTTTACCCTATAAGGCACCCATATAGGTTAGGGAGATTACAAGGTTTTGGCTAGGCATGTAAAGGAGGTTTTTTATTGGTATTAGCAATAAAGAGCACCAATTTTCAAATATACACTATAAGAACTGGTCCATTTGGTTACAGACCATAGCGACGGCTGGCGACGGCAAAAAAGCGGCCCTCGCTAGCCGTCGCCCAAAAGAATAAAACCGCGAGGCTACAGGAAGAATTATCATTTCCACGATTTGCTCCCCCAAACTGAAAACCCCCGATCCCAAAACCCTACCCCAGCTTCCCTCGTCGCCCTTCACTGCCGATCAACCACCGCCGCCCATCTCTGCCCCCCGCCGGCCTTCTCAAGCCCTCTCCACTCCTCTAAACCAAGTTATTGCTCTCTCTAAGGTATGATTTCTAACCTAGTTTCATGAATTAATTACTTGATAATGATATAAATGTATATGTTAGTTGATTATACAATGATTTTTTAATTAATGTAGTTGATTTAGTAATGATTGGAACCCTAAATTGTGGATTTAGTTGTTTATCGGTGTGATGGTTGATTTTGTGCGTATGTATGTGTTAATGAACCGTTACTTTATGCCAATCAATTATTGATGTTGAATTTATAATATAACTAGTTAGATTTTAAATTTAAAAGTTATTTAGGTAATTATCAATTAGAAATCGACTAATAAATTTTGTGAATTTAGTTGATTGGTATACACGTTGTTGTTTCAGGGTTCTGTAATTGTTGGATATTGGATTGGTATACATGTTGTTGGATATAGCTATTTAAAAGCGATGGTTCTGAAATTGTTGGGTTGTAGACGGGGCTTGAAAATGAATTATATTGTGGAAATTATTGGAATAGAATGACTATGTATGACACAAGCCAAGGCCTAGGATAGGTGAGGAGCCATGCTGGACACGGTGTCGGTGCTGCCCACCCTGCCGTTGTAATGCCGAAATTTTCTAAAATGAACTATGAAAAATATTCTTGTGTTGAATAAATTCTTTGAACAATAAAAATCACATTTTTATTGTATGTATGAACCACTAAAAATATTCATGTGTTGAATAAAGTTTTTGAACAATAAAAATCACATTTTTATTGTATGTATGAAACCACTAAAAATATTCATGTGTTGAATAAATTCTTTGAACAACAAAAATCACATTTTTATTGTACGTATGAACCACTAAAAATATTCATGTGTTGAACAAATTCTTTGAACAATAAAAATCACATTTTTATTGTATGTATGAACCACTAAAAATATTCATGCGTTGAATAAATTCTTTAAACAGTATATGTATGTGTTATCGAAATCACTGACATATATTTTTGAATCAGGAAAAATGTTCGATTATTACATTGACCGTAGTTGGATGTATGAAGTTAGAATTGGAATGAAAGGCTCAGTGAAAGAACATTTCTATAATGGTGTAAATGAATTTGTTAGATTTGCAGTATCTAATAATCGAAATTACGAGGAGCTTCGTTGTCCGTTTAGTAAGTGTAAACTGATGAGGTTTCATAAAACAGACATCGTTAAAGTACATTTGTATAAATCAGGTTTTGTGCCAAATTATTATTTTTGGGATCGTCATGGAGAACTTGTTGCACCTACAGTGAATCCTATAGCATCGGAGATCGAATTAATTATGACGAATCCAATAGAAGATATGGTGGAAGATGCAACACAGTCAATGTTCTCTACAGGTCAGGTTGACAAGATGACGTCAATATTGAAGTAGAACCGAACACGGAAGCCAGAAAAATATATGATTTATTGGCTTTAGCTAAGCGGCTATTGTGGAATGGTTGTGAAAGTGGAACTGAATTATCGGTAACCGCTGAGTACATCATCATGAAATCAAAATTTAACTTACAGAAGCTACATTTAGAGCGGTTGTACAAGCTGCAAAAAGACATATGCCACCCGATAATCTGATGTGCGATAGTCATTACAAAGTTAAAACACTAATGTCAGCTTTCGGTTTGCCGTACCAAAAAATAGGTACTTGTGTTAAAGGTTGCATGTTGTATTGGAAAGATGATATTAATCTTAGAAACTATAAAAAATGTGGCGGGGAAAGGTATAAACCTAGAAGAAAGAAAGGTAAGGAAGTTACGTATACGAGAATGCATTATTTACCAATCATCCCTAGACTACAACGGTTATATGCATCCTCGGTCATTACATGTCATATGCAACGACATAGTGTGCGAACACAAGAAGATGGAACTTTGACACATCTATCGGATGGAGAAGCATGAAAACATTTTCATAGGACGTATCGTACATTTGCCGTAGAGAGCCGTAATGTCAGACTTGGTTTATGTACAGATGGGTTTTCACCATTTTCTCAGTTTGGTAGTAAATATTAATATTGGCCAATTATCGTTACTCCTTATAATTTACCTCCATGGATGTGTATGACAACTCCATATATGTTTCTCACTGTTGTCGTTCCTGGTCCTAATGATCCAAAACAAGGCATCGATGTTTATCTACAACCACTAATCGAAGAGTCGAAAAAACTATGGGATGAAGGAGTTGAAACACATGACATTTCAAAAAAAAAGATTTTTCGTATGTTTGCTTCTTTGTTATGGATGATTAGTGATTTTCTTGCATGTGGGATGCTTTCAGTTGGAGTACGGGCGGTCATCTATCTTGTCCTTTATGCATGGAAGAAACACAAGCATTTTTCTTACGATATGGAAGAAAGCACTCGTGGTTAGATTATCACCGTTGTTTTCTGCGTACCAATCATACTTTTAGAAGAGATAAAAAAACTTTAAAGCTAACAGCGGAATGACTGTGCAAGCACCTAAAATTTGGACAAGTGAAGAAATATACGATATTGTAAAGGATTATCCCAAGATCCATGAGACTGAAGAACAGACAAAAATCCCGGGTAAATTTGACATTCATTATTGGTGTAAACAAAGCATATTATGGGTGCTACCTTATTGGAAAGATCTCAAACTTTGACATAATATCGACGTTATGCACAATGGAAAAAATGTATTTTATAACGTGTTTAATACTGTTTTGAATGTTAAGTGAAAAAAATGGACGATATATATTCGAGACGTGACATAGAAGAATATTGTAAACGTCCAGAACTTCATATGAAGCCTAATGACAATATAAAACCCGAAGCGTGCTATGAACTAGACAACAAACAAATAAAACTGGTACGGAAATGGGTTGAGGGACTGAAATGTCCGGATGGGATTTATTCTAATCTTCGTAGATGTGTTGACTATAAAAACAATAAATTGAGTGAGATGAAAAGTCATGATTGTCATATCATGATGGAATATTTATTACCAGTGGTGTTCAAAGAATTATTGCCTGTAAAAGTGTGGTGTGCTTTAACAGAGTTAAGCTTATTCTATAAACAGCTTTTTTCGGCAACGTTAAAAATTGATCGTCTCCATAAACTTGAAGTAGAAATTCCGATATTGATTTGCAAATTAGAGAAAATCTTCCCTTCAGGATTTTTTAATGTAATGGAGCATTTACCTATTCATCTTCCATCCGAAGCTATTCTTCGAGGTCCAGTGCAATATGGATGGATGTTGTTAGACCAAAAAGTGGTTCTAACACCCAAATTGACTAAAAATACGATAAAAATGAGATCAAAAATATAAAAGAGACACAAGATTTATAGTGGTTCGGCGTTAAAGAGCCTACGTCCACTTTATATCACTTTGTTTGATGATGTAGATAAAAATACAACAAGATATTCACTCAATCTCACTCACTTTTCATATACATTCACTCAATTATCCTCAAAATATACTTTGATGATTTGGATTGTTTGGGAGTGCTGGAATTCTGTTCTCAAAGATATTCAAACTCTTAGAATGCCAAAAAGATCCCTTCAAGTGAGCCATAGAGGTCTATTTATAGGTGCAAATTCTCCCAAAAAGGGGTTTGGATCGGAGGTACGTGGCATCCATCCCTGGAGATGCGGGTTCAGAGCTCTCCAGATGGTGACAGCGCATCAAGCGAGTGGGAGAACGTGGGCAATCATGCATGTAACCGCTCCGCATCTTTAGAAGAACATGGGAATGAAGCAGCTTTCATTCTGTGCTCGGGTCGGATAGGCCAGGTAATGGGGTTCGGATCGGAGCATCATATCCGATCTGGACCGGTTCGAGTTCTATCTTTCCTCACTTTGTCTAGCTTTGTTTTTCTCTGACTACATCCAATCTGATCCGGTTTCTAGGCAGATTATTCTCTAATACTTGATCCTTTAGCTCTGTGTAGCCTATTTCACAAAGTAGGCTAACATTTTGCCCCATCAAAGAATTCTTCTATTGAAGACGAAGCGTGCTTTGATGTTATCTGCTCATTGGTCTTTGAATTTGATTTTGAATTGTTGGGAAGTCGTTTCTACTGACATATAAAGACACGTTGCTTCAGAAAGTTGCATCTCTTGATGTCTATATATACTTCGCATAGCATGTGAATCCCTTTCTTTATTTTCAAACAACTTGGAGAACTCTTGTTAACATCCAGTTATCCTTCCAAGTGATTTTCTTTTTGATTTTTCTTTGTATTTAATTCAATTCAGATGCTAAGTTAATACATGAAATTCCATTCGGTTCGGGTTCCGAACCGAACAGTCTCACCTCTTCTTTCATTTGGTATCAAGTTAGCGGGCCAGACTACGTCACTGGGCTCTCATTTCGGTCCGAGCGGAAAAGTAGGCAGGAATACGAGTAGTCACCGTAACTCTATGTAAGCCTATCACCTTTTTCTTTCTTCCTCTCTTTCTTCTTATTTGCTTTTTCTTAGCCGATTGAACACAGAAACCCTAGCCCTCTGAAACTCAAAAAACCTCCTTATTAATCATCAAATCGAATTTGTAAGTGAATCTTAAACTTGATTTTCCTGATAATAATCGATTTCGATTATGAATTACAGTCGGTTTGATCGATTTGGGCATGGGTTTGGTTCGATTTGCTAGTACAACCTCCTCTTCCCTCACCATCGTCCTTGGTGGCTCAGTCGCCTCTTCGAGGCGCTGGGAAGATGGAATTAGGGCTCGCCATAATGGATAAAACCAATGAAAACTTGATCTTGGTTGGGGCCATGAGTATGAAATTAGGTTCTAAGTTTGAAAAAGAGGAAGAAGAAAGAGGTTGCAGGGGATCGGTTTGGGTGATGGAGTGTGGATCATGGTGAAGAAGAAAGGGAAGAGAAGCTCACATAATCGGATCGGGTCAGAGTAAAGAATCATGAAGAGAAGCTGGACTTACTCCATCGGATCGGGTCAGACTTGTAAACAAAAAGGAGGACATGAATCGCCTTATCGGATCGGATCGGGAATTGAAACAAAGGAATAAAAGGGGATGGCTGCTTAATCCGATACGGACCATTTCAGAAGTCCTCCTACGAACCGATCCGATTTTGATCCCCGGACACCAATACTGATTCTTAGCTAAGATGAGGCCTTACCCTTCGATCCGATCCTAAAGCACACAACCGACCCGAACCGAAGAAAACAATCCAATTTAACACTTAAGAACTTGCTTAACTAGCCTATTCAATTCTTGACATGATCTTCCAACTTAATGGACAGTTAGGATAGTGCCTTACGAATCATAAACAAACGTCGAGAACTGTTCTGAACATCATCGCTTTGCCAGAACCTTACATTATGCTTTCAAGTGTTCACTCTACATCTCCTGCACACACCGTACACACTTCAGTTCACACATGTGCACAGGGGGACATGGGCTAATTTACTCTAACTTATGTTATTACTTCTTCGATAGTTTAGTGATCATGTCCGAAAGACATTCTTTTAGACTGGCAGAAAAGAAAGAGATCCCAGAGACATCCAATAAAGTCACTCTTGACGACATATCTTCTTCCTCAGAGCCTGAATGGGACGACGAGGGATCAGATTATGAAGTAGAGGCGCATAACAGCGAAACGCCTTCTGACAGTGAAGTTTCCCTGGGCTATGAAGAGGAAGGAGGGGTTGGAGATAATCGAGCTCCTGACGAATTTGAATCTGCCATCGAAGACTTACTCGAATACGCTTAAAGCACGGGATACTGAAAAAGGATACCCTGGTGCCGTCAAAGACTGACCGTCCTCATAATCCTCCGGAGGGATTTATGGCAATCACCCGATTGATGTGCATGGTTGGAGCTATTCACTGTTTTCTCCTTTTGTCGTCGACTTTCTAAGACAGATGCGGATTGCCCCCATGCAGCTGCATCCCAACTCCTATGCTTACCTGTATAACTTATATGTAGCATATCGCGAGATCTTAGGCACAGAGCTCACTTTTGATGACGTTCATTTCTTTTATAACTTCAAGCATCGGACTCGAGAAACTCTTTCTTTCTCTTACTTCGAGTTTGCCCCAAAAATGAAAATAATTTCAGCACCGTTCAGCAGCAAGGCTGACGATTCCAAGCTGGAATGGTTTTATATAAGGCAACAGCGGAGGTGTGCTAGGAGATGGACAAAATCGAGTAAGGCACTGGTTTTCTAAACCTCAACTCTGAGTGTCCACGCCACCACATTAATCCGTTTTCTTTTTGTTTGCAGTTGATAATCCAAAGCAAATATCGGGTCAAGTGTATTTTGATCGGATGCATCAGCTCCTCAATGGTGACAAAAAATTTCTAACTATCGACGAGGTCCTCAAGGACGAATATCTTCATCACCACAGGCTGTTGTCCATTACCCATAGCACAGGTCACGGGTCAGGTCCATATGTATATCCCTCCGGTGGATGTAATTCTAGAAATGGGCGAGAGCTCGAAAGGCCCTACCATGCCACTTCGAACTTCACCTTCTCCAATTTCGACTCAAGATGATGAGTTGGCTAACATACCTGAAAAGCGCCGAGAAGGGTACATCACCCCTGGGGATGCTATTTCTCCTGAAAAATCAGTGTCTCCTAAAGAACCGCCAGTAGACGCTTCCCAAGGAGATGCCCCTACTACTGATAACCCTATATTCCAGGGCTTGGGAGAACTCCCCCTACCTGAAACTATCTACAATTCTGAGGATTTTGGCACAAATCCTTTAGCTTTTACATATTCAGAGGAGACAACTCCTGTTAAGGCCAAAGAGCCCACTTGTACTGGCTCGGCTTCAGACTCTGGTTTGTCGGAGGGGGGACACCACTTAGGATGCACTTAACACAATAGCACCCCTCTTCACAACACTTACTTCTTATGAGAATACCGGTTCTGAATTCCACTTACATTGTTGTGCAGGTACAATGTCTCGTGCTCACTATGACATCAGCAAACTACGCCATAGCATGACTAGATCCCCTCTTGATGTTGATCATGATCGCCGCGAAAGCCGCGGTAGGGAGGATAGAAGGCCTTATGATTCTTATCAGTCGCGGACCTCGCGCTCTCGCTCTCCCGTTCGGTCGGATCCAGAGCGATACAAAGGCTACCAAGCCAATCGAGAAGATGACAAGTCGTAGTTAAAAGACCCAATTTTTTCTCAAGAGAAACGCAGTAGGGAAAGGAGCCCGCCGAGAGATACCGACTCGCGAAGCAAGCGCAAGGTTCCTGCTAAGCGGCCTAGAAAGGGTGAGGAGGCCATTGAGCCCTCTACACATAAGGATACTGAGCTGACATTCCCCGCACCTCCACCATTAGACGCTGAAACTGCAATTAAGCGAGCATACGTGGAGGAGCAGTTCTCCGATCACTACTTCGAAAACTTGACTTCCTTACCTGCTCTTGAGCCTATTTCCTCGAGGTGGGCAGACAAGGCCAAAGCAAAAATTGATGCAGTCGAAAAACAATATTCGGAGATGTTCAAGTACTCGCGCAACCTCTTCAGAATTATCCAAACTCTAATCATGGATACTAACTCGATGAAGAAGACTGCAGAAGCTGACGCAAAGGCCTTGAAAAATTTAAGGAAAGACCTTGAGGATACACAGGCCCAACTTGCTATCGCTCAACGGGATGCTGCTAGCTTCAAGCAACAATTTGAAGATCTACAAAAACGTTGTCATGACTTGTTCGAGTCCCATAATCAAGAGCGTTCGGAGATGAAAAAACAAGCAGAAGACGCCAAGTCGGATAACGCCAAAATGCAACTTGCTTACGCTGCCATTGAGCGAGAGAAGGCCGAGTTAGCGAAGAAAAATGCCGAATTGGAGAAGAAAAACGATGACTTGGCTTCCAAGTTGATGGAGGCCGAGAACAAAGCTGCTCTGGCGGAGGGTAATGTTGAAAGTGTCATCAAGTCGACCGAAGAGTCCCGCAAGCAGTTGGCAGAGGCCCAGGAGGATGTACAGGGCTTTGGTGAATTACTGATCGATTTTTTTCACATATAATCCATCACCGAAACATCTCTTGGATTGATGATTATCCGACTACCTTGGTCCATGTGTGGAGCCAAATTGTTGAGTGGGAGAAAGAAGAACTCAAGGTAGATTCCATCAACGAGGACAAACTCATGGAAAAGTATCTAAGAGATGACAAGCCGGCAAGTCTGGCTAAAGGGCATCACCTGATTGTTGCTGCCATGGAGGAGGAAAAGCGGAAGGCTAAACAAAAGGACATCTTGGAGGTTGGTTCTTCTTCCACTGCCGCTGAAACTTCTGAAGCAGAGGGATATGACCCCGAAAACCCGGCGATCCCTCAGGCATCTCTTTTATCTCCTATTCCTGAGTCGGTTTCAGAGACGGCAGCTACTCCAGCTGAGGAATCATCGGAAGGTATTTCTACCTTTTCACCCCAATTCGTCAAAGCTGTCTCCACTTTCCATTGCATAGTCGGGCAATCGTAGAAGGACCCTTTATTTTCTCCCGAGTTGATAACTGTTGCTTCTCATTCCGCAGGTGCTGAACCGTCCGAGAAGGCAGACGTGCCTCAGGGAACCATTGCCGAAGCAAAGTCAGCGGAGAAGGCTGAAGGAGACAAGGGTAAGGCTGACGCTCCTCATGATGGCGAGATGATAGACGCCTTAAAGAATGACAGTGGCAATGAGGGACATGAGGAAGACCCTGAGGTGGCCATAGTTGGGGAGTCAAAAAGTGCTGATGACATCACTTTAGCTGCCTTGAAAGCCGAACAAGACAAGCGTATGCAGCTTAAAGTCGAAGACCTGGACCTCGAAAGCCTTAATCCTCTCGCAGTGGTGGATGCTGGATCAAGGTTAGTTGTTAAGCTTTCAACTAGGTCTATCACAGAAGAACTTGATAAAAAGTCTTCTCTTGATTCCAGTGTTCCGATTCCTGGGAAAAAATCAACCGATTCCAGCACTTCAGTCTCAGGGAAGAAAAAATCAAGGCGCATTTTAACTGATGCTGAAAGAGAGGCGAAGGATGCTCAGAAGGCTGCTAAAAAATCCAAGTCCACTTCAACGTCTAAGTGATGAAGTGTTTTGCTTTATTTTAGTATTTGATTGGCCCACAATTGTTGTAACGAGTGTGACCCTCGCATCTTCTTTTTTGCTTGTTTTCTTGTACAAACTCATACGTTTGTAAATAATTCATTTCCTGCAATGCCTATTAGTTGTTAGTTCAGTACTTATGTAAAAATGCAAATGCATGTCCTATTAAAGTTGTGTAATGGAGTCATAGTGGGGGGGATATGTGTGTACATGTATGCCTCCAGTCAATCCTGAAAAACTATTCAAGATTAAATTAAAAAGTCTGAATCTCCCCGATTCTCTGACGGGGATCGCATTCCTTTCGTCATTGATGCCTGTTCTTTTCCGGCATCTTTTATACTCTCCTGTCTTATATCCAGGTTAGAGTTCTTGCTGAGGCGTTCTCTCATCTGGGTGCACCTTCAAGCCTCAGAGGACGTCGTCTTCCCGTCCTGTATACTCTCTCTCAATTCTTGAGAGTTAGAGTTAAGAATGTCGTCTTCCCATTCTTTTATGTCTTATTGTATAGACAGTCGTTGTGTTTGTTCCTGCATATAAGCCATCTCCAACTTTCCAGATTTTAATTTAACATTTCGTATTCCACAGCCACAATAGAATAATAGTTGAAGATATAAATAATGCAGGAAAGTAAATGGCACACGATATTTTTATAGTGGTTCGGCTAAGTCGTAGCCTACATCCACTTTATAGTCCTTTGTTCGCATCAACAGACTTTTCTAAGGCAAGCCATGCCTTTTTACAGGGTTCATAAAAAAAATACAACATCCTTAATTCAAATATCGCATCAAGTGTTGGGCATTCAAGGCCCTAGGCACTTCTTCGCCATCTACAGTCGTTAACTTGAAGGCTCCTGTCTCAAGTTTCCGTTGAATGACGAATGGTCCTTCCCACTTTGGACCAAGACGAGGAAGGGATGGAAAAACTCGCTTTAGCACCAAATCTCCTGGTTCAAAGTTTATAAAACGAACTTTCTAGTCATAATAGCGTGCCATCTGACGTCGATGTCTTGACGCACGCAAGTCGGCCTCGTTCCTTTTCTCTTCGACCTCATCAAGGGACTCGAGGAGGAGTGCCCGATTCGTCATCGGGTCATAATATGTCACCCTGTGAGAGGGAACTTCAAGCTCTACCGGTATTACCGCTTCTGAACCAGTTGAGAGAGAGAAAGGAGTATGGCCGGTAGCTGTCTTAAACGTTGTTCGATATGCCCACAGAGCCAAGGGCAATTCATCCACCCAGTTTGCTTTTGCACGTTGCAACCGCTTCTTGAGGATGGACTTTATGACTTTATTTATTGCTTCTACTTGCCCATTTGACTGTGGATGGGCGACTGCAATGTACCGCTTGTCAATCTTGTATTTATGGCAAAAATTTCTGAATACGACACCATCGAACTAGGTTCCATTATCGGTTATAATGGTCCTTGGAATCCCAAATCGGCATATGATATTTTTAACCACGAAACTTATCACCTTTCTCGTTGTGATTTTGGTTAAGGGCTCAGCTTCCACCCACTTCGTAAAATAGTCCACGGCGACTATTGCATACTTCGCTCCTCCTTTGGCAATCGGTAGAACTCCGATGATGTTAATTCCCCACATGGCAAACGGCCACGGACTCACCATCGACTTGAGCTGGGTCGGTGGTGCTCTGGGGATCTTGGCGAACCTCTGGCATTTGTCGCAGAGTCGTGGGTAATCAGCTGCATCTTTATTAATAGTGGGCCAAAAATAACCATACCGCAATACCTTTTTTGCTAAAGTCTGACCCCCCATATGATCTCCACACTCACCTTTGTGTACTTCCCTTGGTACACGCTTGATGTCGTCGTGCGCTATACATCGTAACAGGGGCATAGAAAATCCTTGCCGATAAAGGGTATCATCTTGAAGGATGTATCTGATAGCTTTGCGAACTATGGCTCGCCTCTCACTCTTCTTTGGCAGGAGTACTCCATTTCTAAGGAAATTCTTGATTGGGGTCATCCATGACTCCATCTCCGGTTCTGCTTCGAAAGCTAATTCAGTTTCCATTAACTCAAAGCTTGGCGATCCCAACGTCTCAATTGGAACCATTTCGGTTTCCTTCGGATTGTCGGAACTTGCCAGCTTCGCTAGCCGGTCTGCCTTCTGGTTTTCAGCTCTTGGAATATGCGTTATGTTATACCGTTCCAAGTTGCTCAACAGCTCCTTCACTTTTCCAAGATAGGTAATAAGTCAAGGTCCCTGGGCCACAAACTCCTTTCGCACTTGGCAGACGACTATTTTGGAATCGCAGAATATATCCAATGCCTTTATTCCGAATTCCTTAGCAAGTTTCAGCCCGGCAATCAGGGCTTCATATTCAAAGTCATTATTGGTCGCTGAAAATTCTAGTCGTAGAGCATAATATAACGATCGTCCTTCAGGAGTAACTAAGATGACTCCAGCTCTGGACCTTCGGTCGTTCTTGGCTCCGTCTGTGTACAACTTCCATGGATCTAAATTTAATTCCTCCTCTGATTTGACCACCTTATCATCGATCGTCTCTTCCTCTGGAATTGTGAACTATGCTATAATGTCA
Source organism: Allium sativum (assembly GCA_030737875.1). Lineage (NCBI taxonomy): Eukaryota > Viridiplantae > Streptophyta > Magnoliopsida > Asparagales > Amaryllidaceae > Allium > Allium sativum. Next base: position 304,093,262 of record CM060921.1, read on the forward strand.
GCCAGAGCTTGCCCCTTGATCGATCTCCGCGGCTGAAAATTTAAATCAAACTGACTTAATTCAATATTCCACTTGATCAATCGTCCTGATGCTTCAGGTCTTTGCAACACCTGTCTCAGAGGCTGATCAGTGTATATGATTATTGGGTGAGCTTGTAAATAATGGCGAAGTTTTCAGGAGGCGATTAGAAGGCTGTAAGCAAGCTTTTCAATCCTTGGGTAGTTACGTTCTACAGCTGCCAATTTCTTACTTACGTAATATACTTGCCTTTGCACCTTGTCTTCTTCCCTGACCAAGGCGGTGCTAATGGCGTGAGCCAATACTGCTATAAACAAACAGCTCTTCGTGATCCACCGGCTTCGACAAATTCGGTGGTATCTCTTGTAAGTCCAATAGATTTCGAAAGGCCTCAACACAGTCCGAAGTCCATTCGAAATTTTTCTTTCCCCTTTTTATCAAGTCAAAAAACGGAATGCATTTGTCTGTTGCTTTGGAGATAAATCTACTCAATGCAGCCACTTTCCCCGCAAGACTTTGGACATCTTTGATTCTTCGTGGTTCCTCAATGTTCCTTATTGCTGCTATTTGACTGGGATTAATTTCAATTCCTCGAGAGCTCACGATGAAACCTAGAAACTTTCCAGATGCCACCCCAAACGAACACTTCAAAGGATTAAGCTTCATCCGATACTTTCGCAGGATACCGAACATCTCTGCCAAGTCTTGCGTATGGCTAGAGGACTGTCTCGATTTGACAAGCATATCGTCCACGTAAACCTCCATAGTCTTCCCTATTTGGTTATAAAACATCCTGTTCATCAAGCGTTGGTAGGTAGCTCCAGCATTTTTCAATCCAAAAGGCATGATCACATAGCAATACAACCCCAAATTTGTAATGAAGCTTGTGTGCTCTTGATCGGGCACATGCATGGGAATCTGGTTGTATCCGGAATATGCGTCCATAAAAGAAAGAAGTTCATGTCCCGCCATCGAATCCACAAGCTGGTCTATTCTGGGGAGTAGGAAGCTATCTTTCGGGCAGGCTTTGTTCAAGTCTGAAAAATCAATACACGTCCGCCACTTTCCGTTTGACTTCTTTACCAAAACATGATTTGATATCCAGTCGGGATATGTCGAATCTCTAATAAATCTGTTTTCTTTCAGCTTCTCCACTTCTTCTTTCAGAGCTCCCGACCTCTCTGGGCCCAGCACACGTCTCTTTTGCTTTACAGGCGGGTGTTTCGGGTTTATACTCAGCGAATGACTCATGATGGATGGTGATATTCCACACATGTCAACGTGGGTCCAGGCAAACACATCCAGGTTTTCCTTTAGAAATTTAGCCAGTTCTTTGGCTCGGTGCGGATCCAACTGGGATCCAATCTTTAAAACTTTTGCTGGATCGGCTTCATCAATGGGTATATCCACTGTCGTTTCGTTAGGAGTCGCCTTTCTATCCTCAGGTTCCTCGTCTTCTCTGGGATCCAGGTCTTCGGGCATTCCCTTAGGCAACTCCTTCGGGGCTAATCCCTCTAATTGCTACGCTGAATCCTCCTTTGGAGGAGGTGAAGTATTTTAAGTTTCGATGTTTAGTCCCTTCATCAGCATCTTTAATTCAACATTATAACAAGCTCGTCTGGAGACTTGATCTCCCCTCATTACTCATGTTCCGGCTTCAGTTGGGAACTTTAGCAATAAGCACCATGGTGCAATACAAGCCCTGAACTCTGCAAGGGCAGACCTTCCTAAAAATGCGTTATAGGGCGAATCGATATCTAGCACTACGAACTGAAGCATTCGTACTCTTCGACGATCCCCTTGTCCCAATGTTACGGGCAGTTCTATATACCCCATTGGAGCTCTCGATGCCCCATTGAAGCCTCGGATCCAACCTTCACAGGGCTTCAAATCTCCAGACTTGAGTCTCATCTGATCAAACGACTTCTTAAACAAAATGTTGACAGAACTTCCGTTGTCTACTAGTACCTTATGGACCAATGCCGGCCCAATAGTAGTGGTAATAACCAACGGATCTTCGGTAGGTGATTGGATTCCGGTATCGTCTCTGCTACGGAACACCACATCATCGAACATTGTCCTCTACTGCTTCACAGGGGTGATATCTTCCAAATCATTACACTCGTCCACATCTATGTGCTTAACTGCATTAACGTATTGGTCCATTGCTCTGAAACTGTGGATGGCTGGATGGGGTCCACCTACTATGGTGTTAATGACAATCCCTTTGCCCTTTTGTTGCGCTGTAGGCTTGGGAGCAGGCTGGTTCTGGTTTGGGGCCTGTCCTCCTTGCCCATGTCCCTTGGGGCAGCCTTATACTCATCCAACTTACCTTCACGCAACAACTTCCCAACCACGTCTCTCAAGTGTCGACATTCGTTCGTTGAATGTCCGTGGGTTTCATGAAATAAACAAAATTTTCTGGTAGCAATTTCTTTTTCTGTCAAATCTCGCGGCGGCGGTTTTTTGTATTGCAAAACATTGTACGTGTCCAAATAAATGTTCTCCAAAGTGTCATTCAACGGTGAATAATTTTCAAAGGTCTGGAACCGGGGTCTTTTGTCAGAATTACTTCCTCGGTTCCTGTTTCTCCTATTACCATACGCATTACGGTTGCTGTTGCCCCCGTTTTCATTATTATTGTTTCCATTCTTGTTTCCAACATTCACTTCGACTTTCCCAGAGCTTTCCCCAGACTGCTTTACAGCAACATTACTCTAAATAGCTTCTTTTGAGGCCACTTCGGACTTCCTTTTTCTGTTTTCCCTTGCTTCCTCCCATCTTAACTAAATATTGGCCTTCTCATAAAACTACTCTCTTGTATGAGGCGGCTTCCTAGAAAGATAATCTCCAAACTCTGAGTCAAGATCAACTCCCTCCATTAAGGCCATCAAGATGGTAGGCTCATAAGGGTCGCTGACTTCTGTTACAGCTAAATTGAAACGGTCTAGATACGACTTCAAGGACTCACCGGCGCTTGCTTAATTCTCGATAATTCGATAACAGTCTTAGACTTTCGGGCGTGAAGTTGGAATTGATTCATAAAACGTTCACTTGGTTCTTTGAAATTCGATATCGATCGAGGAGGAAGTCGTGTAAACCATAGTAATGCTACGTCTTCTAAGTAAATCGGGAAAGCCTTACACTTCACAGCGTCAGGAGCAGCTGCAGCATTCATAAGCCATGCGTATCGCATTAGATGTTGTCCCGGGTCAGTTCTCCCGTTTTATCTGTCCATCTGCGGCAAATTAAAATGTCGGGGGAACTGAAAGTCAAGAATGTCATTAGTAAAGGGAGTATGGCTTCGCTCAATACGTGGCATCCATCCTTGGAGATGCGGGTTCAGAGCTCTCCAGATGGTGACAGCGCATCAAGCGAGTGGGAGAACATGGGCAATCATGCGTGTAACCGCTCCGCATATTTAGGAGAACATGGGAATGAAGCAGCTTTCATTCTGTGCTCGGGTCGGATAGGCCAGGTAATGGGGTTCGGATCGGAGCATCATATCCGATCCGGACTGGTTCGAGTTCTGTCTTTCCTCACTTTGTCTAGCTTTGTTTTTCTCTGACTACATCCGATCCGATCCGGTTTCTAGGCAGGTTATTCTCTAATACTTGATCCTTTAGCGTTCTTTAGCCTATTTCACAAAGTAGGCTAACAGATGTATTCTTTTGAAAGGTAAAATTTATGCTTACAATTCAAACTGACATTAGTGCATATAAATTGAATTAATTTTATTTTAGGCTTTCGAATCATCTTAATAAAAAAGTACGACAAAAAGCACGAGTTGAAGGTTCGATTTGGAAGCTTCGTTCTTTTTTCTCATTACTTCAGTGATCATGTGACCTATCATTTGTAAGTGGTCCTCGTAATGATGAAACCGTGGAACCCAATTTTTGTCCCACAATGTTATCTATTTTTAGACAACATGGACTATCTTTTGGAAAATGTGTAGAAATATGGTTAAATGATACAAATCACCATGTAGCACACACATATGTTCTTCTAAATTGTGCTGAAGTTCCACCATTTGTTAGGTACTAAATTTTTAACTTTATTACAGTTATGTGTACATCAATTGTTAGCTAGTAATAAAATCATTTATATTTGCAGTATTTACGAATCAGAAAATCCAGATGGCGATCTCAGTAAAGATTTTGCTAAATGGTTCTCGAAGTACGTTTATGATCCAATAAACTGCTTCAATGACGAGGGTTTGCAACATTTTATGTTTGTACCAAAAAGAAATGTTAAGACTTATCCAATATTCTTCATCAATGGGTTTAAATTCAACACCAAAGACCATGGTACTGATAGATTAACATATAACAGTGGTGTATTTGTCAAAGGCAGTGATGATCCCGAAGAGCATATAAAATACTTTTATGGCATCTTGACATAGATTTTAGAGTTGACATATTATGTACAACCCATTGAAAAAGTTGTTCTATTCAAGTGCAATTGGTTCAGCAATGTTCCTAGTACTGGAATCAACATGCATAAAGATTATAAGCTTATAGAAATAAAGCACACATCACATTACTACAAGTATGATCCTTTTGTATTGGCAAAGCAAGCATTACAAGTTTATTTTGCTTCATATCCATCCTTAAAAAGAGATAAAGCAAATTGGTCAGTTGTAATTAAAACAAAGGCAAGATTTATATTTGAAGGAATTGTTATTCCAGACGATGCAACATATCAAACGGATGCAAATCAAAACGATGAAATAATAATTGCTAATGATGTTAATTTAGAGACTTTAAACGATGAAACAAATGAATTAATAGAAGCTTTTGAGAGTACAGAGGACAACGATATAGAGTATGAGACCGAGACTGAATCAGAAAATGAAGAAGAATAATATTATTTGTATCGTTAGTTGTTTACATACGTACGTACAATGATTTAGGCATAATGATATATGAGTTATGTTGTAAACTTATATGGTGTGCTATGTTGTGAACTTCGTCCCTGACAACCACCTTCCACCACGACTTAAATACTACTTAGATTCAACGAGTGAAACTCGAATTCCCCGATGGATTCAACCCTAGCACATGGTTTGAAAATGAGCATTGGGCATCCATGATTCTGAACGCAGCAAATCACGTATGTATATATTTCCCCATTTTTAGATACCTTATTGTTTTATTTTGGCTTCATCTTTAAGTTGTTGTTTGATTTTTTTGGTGTGTATATAGTTTGATAATAAATTTCAAAGCCATCATAGAACTGACAGCTTCCATTTTGGTTTGCAATGGAATGGAAGGAAGTGCGCCCATATTTATAGATTGGAGGGAAAGAGATAGATTCAGTCTTTTCGCTGAACAAGATGTTAGGCATGAGATGGTGTATGTTTTCAGGTTAGGATAGGCTGCACAAGGAAGGCGTGGGTGATGGACCTTCACAATGGTGTCCTGGACATTAAATCAGTCATTTCTTTAGGTTAGGGTCTGAACTTTTGTTTCCATATTCCCTTCAAGAAAATTATTAAAGTAACATCTAATTTCTTAGCACCTTGCAGTAGCACTTGTGATCTCAGTTTTGATATGGTAGTTTCGTCGTTGGAGAATGAAATAAGGGTTATGTAGCACAATTATTATAGCTACCCATGCAGTTACACTCATGTACGTTCATTGTGAAGACTTAAAAGTCTGCCACTATGATACTTAATATTACCAAACTTATGTCTGATATTGTTATAGGGAATACAATCATGTCAGTGCTAGTCCAGAACCAAAATTTCAGGGATTTGACAATACTCCTACATGACAAAAGCATGGGCATGAAAAACTTGTGGTAGCTGACATTTGATGAAGACTTTCATATTTCATTAGGTGGTTGGTAGCATGTGGTTTACAAAAATTATTATTCTTCTCCATTCAGTTGTTCATTCTTGTGAAAGATAGGAATAAATAGTAGGTAGCTGGGTGCATGAATTTCCACTTCCTTAGGGCTGCGTCGAATTGGACGTGCTGAGTTTTCTTTTTCATATCACTGTATTTATTATCCTATCAATGTATGTATTCAATAGTAGGTTGTGTATTTGTGTGTTTTGTCTCAGCGATTACTAACATCCAGTATGTGCTTCCTCCAAGTTTTAGACATTAAATCAATAAAAAAATGGATTTGACCCGGTAGTGTATTCGTACTTTTGGCTATATGCAGTGTTTAATATTCTATTGCAAATACAATTGGTGTGATAATTACATGTAATATTTCTGTTGTAATCGTTCATTTATTGGCTTAAGCAAGTTTCAAGGTATGAATTGCTAATATTTCCACTGATTATGAACTCTCAATGACATGGATATAAATTTTAATATTATTGTGATTTTACGTGAAATCACTACATGATTATTAGCTTTAAAATTATTTCTTGTTTATTAACTTACGAATTTCTTGTTGTAAATGGCTTTAGTAATTTAGTGGTTTTGTATTCATTTTTATACGTTGATATCCATGATGACGATGATACTCGATAATGTGACAATTTCTTCATGCAAGAGAACTAACAAAAGGTAATAAAAGTAATGGAAAGGTTAGATTGGGCTATTCTTTTAGTAATTCTATTATGCATGATTAGATGATCTGAAAACATTGAAATAACAAAGTGTAGATAAAATAATCAATACTTATACACAAAAATGGTTTAAGTTTATATATCTAATTAAAATAACATAAAGCTTTAAATTTAACTAATATAAAATTATAACTCAATGTTAATATCCTCCGGTTAAACGATATTGAAATATATAGAAATCCTTATTTAATTTATTAAATAAACTTATCATTTATTAACGAATTCCATGGCGACTATTTTAAATTTGAATTGGGTATAGCTTGAAATATGTAAGCTGAAATCTCAATTTTTCTTTTTCACTAGAAAATTATAATTACTTAGATTCCAAATTTTCTTGTTTCACATAATTCCGACTTAAAATGGATTATAAATATTCAGTTGAAGTTCAAAACTCAATATTTCGAACTACCACGTCATTACGAGCTCGTTTATAATATAAATGTTAAATCATCGTTTTATTAACGAATTAAATATTAAAAATCCGTTAATATTTCAATTATAATATTTAAAATAGATTTAAATATTCGAAATCAAATAGCCGAAAAATCCGGGTCATTACATTCTTCCCCCTTAATAGAATTTCGTCCTCGAAATTACCAAGCTAAGACGAATGCCCAAACCCAAATATTTCCAAAATAATTAATTTCAAACCATAATTATATAATTTTAGATTTTAAAAGTTATTGTCATAATATTCTATGTTTTAAAGATTTTCGAAAATATTTGTCAGCACCTCCCTGTACTGTTTGATCCAAACTACTATAACTCGCCCTCCGGGCTTCACATCGATCAAAAGAAAATAAAGCCAAGTGGATACCCAATTCAGGGGCATAAAATCGAATACCCAATTATAATAAGGTTTACCTTTTGTTTGGAAACAAATGCTCTAATCACAAAGCACAACAATAACAGCTCTTCCTCTCCCAATCTACACTTAACTCGATATAATACAAATAAATATAATATGTTTAAATCATCTTGTTTTACTTCATATTGATTCTTTTCCCGTCCATTACACTGTAACTCATTCTCTTAGCTTCTAATTTATTTAATTTTTGATGAATTTTTGTACTCAACAAATCTATCATCCAATAACAACAATCAATACAACCAAATCATTTATATTAACTTATTTTTAGGTTAACTCCAGGTTCTTTTAATTCCATATATTTACATTCACAATTCCTATATTTTAAATTCTCTTTTGGTTTTATCAAACCATTCAAAACCAATTTGAATTTTCATTCAAATCAACCAACCAACCAATATATTAATAATTCGATAAAATTATTTCCTTTATATATGAAAATATAATTTGGGAAAAATTACATCATTTATGCACTTTTCAAAACAATATTGTATCAATTACTAGCTCTGTTTGAACCAATCAAATAGTGCAATATAAAATATTTGTATATAAAATCTACAAATATGCGCTCTCGTATATATACACTCAACTCGATCTAGGGTATTGCTAACCCAATCTCTATCGAGTAATACCACTGAGCCAAGGTTATTACTAAGCCATTGCTCTGATGCTACTATAACGAACAGAGATTTATGATCCTGAAAATCGACACAAGACACTATGTCAAACATTCAAGCATCGAAAACACTGGAACGTTATTAGAAAGAAATTAGAGGGTGTGATAAGAAAGAAAGAAAGTTAGAATAGAAGAATAAGAAGAACTAACACAACACAGAGTCTCACGTCGCAGCGGAACAAAATATAATATAGAAATAACTTTTATTGAAAGCTTGAAATAAAACTTACAACATCAGAGTATATTAGTACATCTGGACAGTTATAATAACCTGTCCTCACATAATACACAACAGAATAATAACGGTGTAACATCATACGTTTGAACTCCTTCAGCCCATCTTTGGACTTCACAGCATCTGATAACCTGAATCTGTACAGCCCGGTCTAACCCGAGCATTACAAACACCGGTTTAGTCTAGTGAACCAGAGTGAGAAAAAACTCGCTAAGTTTAAATACACTATCGATTTTAAGGTTCAAAATCCTTTCGAAAGAAAAGGAAAATAGTAAGACCAGCCCACATATAAAAAAAGATGGGTTTTACCTTACTATAACCCAAAACGTTTTTGAAATCATTTCTTATTTGATATTATAATAGTGTCTAAATACAAATAAATAGAATCTAGCAGAACGCTTGCATCTCACGCTCCATATATATAGTATACAAACAAAACCGCGGACGCTTATTGGAGATTGGATTCCGACTATGACAAGGTATGGAACTACCTGCCGATAGTGTATCTCTAGAGGGGAATACACTGGGTTAAACAATAACGTCTTGCAACCCGTCCACACAAGACCGACCACTCATTTCTCTTGAGTGCATCGAATATAATGTCACCTACGGTTGCTAGCAACATAACCGTTCCCGGGAGATACATAAGCGAAAAGAAGTAACAAATATGAATATTCTCTAAATGGTGACAATACACCCTAATGGGTGCGGCCCATATAGCCATGTTGCCTTCCCGATTTTTATCATTTCCCGATTGATGAGGCTTGAGGTTATAATCGACTTTTGGAACATCTGGCCACTGTTTACATCGTCCATACAAGTCATCCAGGAACATGATGAACTGAAGGCACCCTCCTACCATATCCTAGGAATCACCCTATAGATCAGTAGCGAGTAGTCCTTGCAACCCGTAGATTCCAATCAAGATAGAATCATCGTTAACTTTGGGGATCAGCCAGAGATATTTAACAATAGTTAATCCGCTCACGAAGATTTACGGTCTTCAATTTATCCATCTCGATCAGCATCTTTTTCGTATTCATACTTATTGGTCGGAATGGTTTTCGAATATAAATTCGATCCCAGTCTTTCCGTACCAATATCATTGGGCCAGATTTTGTTAGTCGGTTATTTAACTATCAAAATAAACAATCATAAAAATAAAACAGATCCATCAGTTCATTACACAGCATCATTTGTTCATTATACATTAGTGATAATACCAAAGATAATATATTAGTTTTAATATATAAATATCCTCAAAATGTTTTACTTAAATACTTAAAATAATTACCTTAAAATTATCTCCAATTTCCCGTTAACTACCATTTAAAACATTTCTGCAACATTAATTATTACTTATACTTAGAGAATCAATTCAATTTATCATCGTATACGAAATCCCCTTTTTGTTTTGTTAATTAAACAAAATAATCGTCACTTATCCTTTCATAATAAACCCATTTTAAATCTCATTTCCTTACTCCGAAATTATCGTTATATTTACATAAATCTCCCATTATTTCCTTTACTATGGAAATATCATTTCATATACTCAAGCCCCTTTTCCTTCTGCTAATTTGGATATGCATTTCTTCAAATTCTTCTGTTTCCTATACTTTGGAATCTCATTACCTATCCTCAAATCATTCAAAATGATGTTGCATTATATATTCTCAAAATAACTCTCCTCTAACATCTTTATCATTACAACTAATATCATGTCTCGATAATCCTGAAGTCGTTCAAGTTGGGGTATTCTAATTACCTCTCAGATCTTAATCAATATCATTATTATCTTGACATAAATATAAATTATAATTCATACCTGTATTCATTCTAATACCAACATTTATCATTTCACTATTTATTTAACATGCGGTTTTAAAACCCTTCTTACTTTCAAAATCTTCTTTTTAAATATATTATTATTACTAAATTTATTGATTTAGTAAATGATTAAATAAACATTAACTTTTAAACTTTAACGTCTTTAAACTATTTGTTTTATTATCTGGATTTTTTTACAAATCCTATTACCATATCTTTACCAAATTCGATTACAAATGTCTTTTCTTTTTAAACCCTTCAATCTTTTCCTTGGGGAAATTTTATCTCAAATCTCATTAAGGCCATCCTCAAGTGACGTTAATTTAAAATTAGCGCTTTAACTTCACACCTTGTTTGTATTATTCTGGTTTAATATCAAACTGTTTTCCTTTACTTAATTCAAATATTAAGTGACCTTTATAATTTTAAGCTTATCGTATCTGCTTCAAAACCTCTTTTCTGACTTAATTGACCAACTCAATTTAAATATAAACCCGTCCATAAGCTCACTTGGAATTTATTTATATTACATTACTACTTAGATCACTTAATTGAACTTCATTTAAGAAATAATTCCTTGAATAAAAATTATCATTAATTGGAATTAAATTTCCTTTTTAAAATCTCATTAAGTTAAACAACTATTCGCTAAATTAATTCATTAGATTAATCGGCACAACTAATTTAATTTAAAAATTAATTTCAGTTTAAAACAATTGACTTGGTCAAATTCTAAAACACGATTAACTTGTTGATCGACTCTAAATCATCTTTTGATTTAAATTAATTAATAATATAATTAATTTGAATTATTCCATTTACTTTGATTATTATTTAAATAACTAATAATCGATCCAAAATAATTCCATTTTAATTGTTAGTTAAAACAATTAGTCTTAATTGTTAATCGTTACATTAATCCTTGTGTAACGGCAAGGAATTTCGCTCGATCTGAATCAGTCGTTAAACCGATCTAGACCGTTCGGAACCCCTGATCGATTTGAGAACAGGACAAATTGGAACGCAGACGGAAGAACATTTCATTGTTTTTACAACAATTCCATCAGATACAAGAATATACAGAGTATAAATGAATAAATTACATTCTATAAATATCAGAGATTACAATAAATTACATAGCAGCGGAAAATATACAAAACACAACTAGAAGAGATACACGGATACAGAGCTTTCCGAATATCGTTCCAGCTGTAAATCAGGACCCTATGAATATAAATCTGCAAAACCAAAACTACTAGCAGCCCGTGTAGAAAATTGGGCACCCAGAGTTTAGGTTAAAACAATAAACTCCAGGTCAGTCATGTGACTGGTGTGAGAACTAAAATAGTTATTAATCTTTATTTTTAAAGTTTGGTAAATCAAGGGACCACGCCGTATAACACGGAACGGGTTTCCTCCCAAGAATACCAGTGCATAGAACAAACAGCGCAATGCTAAATAAAGAAAAATGAAGCTGTTATAAGACCCAGGTCCCATCACATAATGCAACGCAAGCCGGAGGATAGGGTTTTTACCTTATAATAGCCAAAGCATGCTTGATACGTTTAAAACACATTATTTTGATATTACCATAAGTGTATAGTGTCAAAACAACTTCAATCATAAATATCAATCATAGGCGGCATTAATGACCCATACCACTATGTCTCCATACTAGGTTCTACAAATAAAACCGCACTATCACGTATTGGAAATTGGATTTCCATCATGAGTCGAGGCAAGGGGGAAGCTCCTCTCCGCGTTCGAGACACTCTAGCAAATGCCTCAGGACCCCACTATGATCCTTTGGAACCTCCAACGCCGGTCCTCTCTTAATTTTGAGGATTAGTTATTCCTGAACACACGTTTCCCGGTCCTTACAGACCTATATCTGAGGCGCCTCGTATCCAACAACCACACAGGTGAAAAGTATATAAATGTCAGAGCTGGTAGGTCACTGACACCAACCTAGCTAGAAAGAAGCGTCGTGCACTCCTTGGGTCCATCTCCCGTTTTTGACTCATACCGAGGTGTGAGGCTCGCAAATTCATGCTATACACAAAGATACGCCACACAGGCCGTGCTTTGATCATCAACCACAAGACTTTGCTTTTCAACAGAAGCCTTGATCAATTGCCACTTACGCGTGCCACACTGGCAATTCACTCCATGCGACTGATGTCCATCGATATACAACCTCTGAGCTCGTACGTCTCAGAGAAGGGCGTTAAGCAAGAGAATAAATTCTCCGCCGCCAAACAGATGTATATTTAATAGAGATCAATCAACACAGAATAAAATCCAATGTCAGACACACAATCCATTTACAAGTTCGCTCTGGGTCTGAACGAAACCGGAGGCACTTTCCTCGCATATCCATCCATCTCCAAGTACATCTGGACGATCACTAACTGTTTCCCTCATCTTGGGTGTACAACCCAATCAAGATCATCAGTAATCACCCAAATGATGTGAAGACTTCCGGTCTTCAACCACCGTCTTCATCTTCGACATCTCATCGAATCGGTTATTCAGAATGGGTATAAACCCGGCCTTTCTGAATAACCCACGTATATGATGAACAAATGTTACACCAACACAACAAACACCTCATTCCAATTCAGAATATTCTTTTATTCACAAAATCACATTCTTAGGGAAAGGTTCCCATTAATTTTATCCAAGATAAATTCTTCTAAATTTATTCTTTAATCTTCCTTTGGATATCATTTCAAACTAGTCGGGATTAGCGAGCCACACCGAAGTAATTATTTATTTTATTTCCCAACCCCAACCTATATATCCCATGGAGAAAACTGGTAATACTCCACATCTAACACCACGGTGTTATCGGTAAAATTAATTACCATTTCACGTTCAAATCTAATTAAAGATTTAACTATCGCTTTGGAGCAAAACTGGTGGTACTCCATTCTCGATCACCTTTTAGATTTGATAATTTAAATTATCAATTCACATTTCAATCTAATTAAAGATTCATTAAAACCCCACTTAGTTTTAATCTTTTCAAAAATCAATATTCTGCCTTTAACTGGTTTAAAGAACCAATGTCATTTAAAACACGATTCACGATAAACCCAAATCACATTTGATATTAAATACAAGGCTCTGAATAGAAAATATACTGGCTTATATTCAATATCAAATTCTGAAACCAACAAATATCATATTGGAAATAACGATATAAAATATATCTTTCAAATTCCCATAACAATATCTGTATAGTCACGAAATCCAATATCGAAATATTCCGAAGATAATTTCGATTCAACTCCAGTCCAATTCACGTATTGGGAATATTGATTATTTTTAAAATCACTTTCAAATTCAATTTATTTATTTCAAAAATAAATTGATTTTAATTCTAGTTCAAAACTAGTTCATTTCGATAAAAATCTATTTTTATCTTTTCAAATGTGGAATTCTTCAGCCCAGTTTTTCTCAAATCATTTCTTATGATTTTATACAAATTATAGATATTTTTAATAATTTTATCAAGGCCCGTACAGTCAATTTCCATCAACGACCATCGAACTGCACTTACAGCAATCTTTTTCAAATTTGTTTTGGACATAATTCCAAATCCAACCTTAGATTTCAAATTTCTAATATTCATTGGAAACTCTTTTCGATACGAACCCAACGGTTCCGGTTTTAGGAGAATCCGACGGTCGGATCTCCCGCAACATTAGTTCAAAGTCAATGGTCGAAATTCACGAACTGCCGCGGCGCGACGCGTTCTATTCAGGCCATTATATATATATTATATATATTTCGTCGATTTCCTTTTTAAAACGTATTATATAAATCGTTTTAAATTCGTTATCAAAACCATTTCAACGCTACATTCAATTTCAAATCGATTTGATTTCAATTCAATTCGAATTCATTTCAATTTTTATTTAATTCGAACTCAAATTCGTTTCAATCCAATTCTAATTCTAATTCGTTTCAATTCAATTCAATTTGAATTTACCTTCTATTTAATTCAATTCGAATTCATTTCAAATTGATTTCAATTCAATTTCAGTTCATTTTAAATTTCATTCAAAACGATTTCAATTCGTTTTAATTCAATTTCAATTTAATTCAATTTGAATTCATTTCTATTCAATTCGAATTCAAATTCACTTTCTATTCAATTCAAATTCTAATTCACTTTCTATTCAATTCGAATTCAAATTCACTTTCTATTCAATTCAAATTCTAATTCACTTTCTATTCAATTCAAATTCTAATTCACTTTCTATTCAATCCGAATTCATTTCAAATTGATTCAATAAAATTTCAATTTGAATTTTAATCTAATTCAATTTGAATTTCATTTCAAAATATTAAATTTTGAAATCACTTTTCAATATTCATTATAAAACGAATAAAATCGATATAAATATCGTTCGCGTCAAAATGACGCATCTCTAATCCATACGACTTTATATTTTTCAAAAACTTCTTTATTCTACTCAACAAATGAATATTTATTCTATTCATCACATGAGTCTATATTTCTTTCAACACACGACTATTTTTGTTATGTAAAATATTTTATAAAACTATGGTATCTATCGTTTGATTTTAATTAGACTCCACCGTGAAGTAGATTCTAATTGTAAATATGATAAAGATGTAATTTTTATTATTTAAAATATTTTACTCATCACACAAATATTTTCAACACATGAACATCGTCAACACATGACTATTTTTATATTCAACACATGAATTTTCTTTTATAATATTCATTATTTTCCCGATTGGAATGAGGCCCAATCAATCACCATATAATGTTAATTATATCGAATCCATACAACACATGTATATAATAGCAACGATAAACCATCAACCATCATCCAAAGTGCACAACACAACTGCATAAGCATCAAATATAATTAATTAACGCTTACACAGCCTGTCGACCAATCGATCGACATTCAATTAAATAATTGGGATTAGTGTGCGCCAAATGTCATCCCAACACCCGTGTGGGGTTTCAAATCAACAAACACATATTTTATTTGTGCAGTTGGGCGATGTGTAAAATTTATCGACCCAATCAATATAAGTCAAATCAGTGTATATAAACAAATCGGCCGATTTGTTTATAAATATTTATTTATTCACTTTCACGTTAAAAATTATATTTTTGACGATAATTAATTTATTTCAACACATCTGCATTTTATTATCGATTTCACATCCTCATCACAAACAATTTTCACAACACATCAATTAAACAAACAAGCCATCCATGGTATGTGGATGACGGGTGTCGGGTGCTGCCAAGCACCGTCTGCATCCTAGCATATATATATATATATATATATATATATATATAACTAGAAAAAGAAATTGAAGAGTGAGAAGTTCTCACCGATAGCTATTCCAACTCCACGACACTTCATTTATAGAAATCTTCATCGTTCTCGCCTTTTTGTCAACTTCGTTGCCCGTATTCACTATATATATAAAAATTGAATTTTTACTTCGCTATTCAATATATAAAAATCATATTTTTACATAGCTATTCAATATATAAAAATCATATTTTTAAACCGCTACTATATAGATAAAAATTCTATTTTTACAACGATTTTATATAGATAAAAATTCTATTTTTACAACGATGTTATATAGATAAAAATTCTATTTTTATCACGATGTTATATAGATAAAAATTCTATTTTTATCATGCTATTCTTCATATAAAGATTTTGCCTTTTCAAATATAAAGATTTCGCCTTTTCAATTAAATAGATTTCGCCTTTTCAAATATAAAGATTTCGCCTTTTCAAATATAAAGATTTCGCCTTTTCAAATATAAAGATTTCGCCTTTAATAACATAAAAATATCGTCTTTCATAACATAAAAATTTCGCCTTTTATATCCTACCATATAAAGATCACATTTTTATTATCTATATAATATGAAAATTGTATTTTCAACCTTTATATGCGATAAAAATTATATTTTTAACCTTTCTATATAATAAAAATTATATTTTTCCCCTATAAAAATCCTATTTTTATTATCGCCATTCGATAAAAATTCCACCTTTTTAATTTAACTCCTAACTTATAACAAAAATTTGATTTTTATTTAAATTAATGACTTTCACACAAGAAAACTGATTTGAAAACATTAAATAAAAATAAATAGAAGAACTTACAGAAGGTGGAGAAGAAGGCGGGGTGGCGCTGCGTCTAGGTGGCAGGAGGGGTTCGGCGAGGGTGGTCAGGTGGCGGTGGAGGTCGGTGCAGGCGGTTGCGGTGGCTGATGTGCTTCGCGGTGGTGGTCAGGGCGTGGGGTTGAGGGCTGCGTCGAGTTCGATCAGGAGAGGGGGAAAGGAAGGAGAAGAGGAGGGGCGGCGGATGGAGGTGGGGCGCCCTGCCCCGAGCGGCGATTAGAGGGGGGTGGCGGCGATCGATCGCGTCCCCCCTTTCTCTTGTTTTTTTTATTTCTGTATGAATCGATTTTGAACAAAAGGGGGGGCCAGAAGTTAAAAGGAAGAGAGGTTTTTTTTTTTTTTTAATTTTAATTTCAAAAAGTTGACTTTTATTTTCGACCTCTAAATGAGGCCCACCGCCTGCCGTCCATAGCTAATTACCCCCATTCCGAACATAATGGGATATGTATCGCAAGCTAATTCGACCGTTTCGATCAGTTTCCATTAAAATCAACATATAACTCTATATATTGAATTTGAACGCGCATTTCAATTTACCGGGGCCACATACTAACTCTAAAAATTCCCGAAAAATATTTTCTAGCTTCGTATTGTCTATACGGTCCTAACAAAACTAATTTCGTCGAATTCTGAGACCGTTGGAAAAATGGCCATTTTCCAGTCGATTAAAATCAACTGAAACTGGTCAAACACGTTTTCTTTTGCCACGCTCACATATTGATTCAAAAAATTATGGAATTTGGAATCTAGCAATAACTTGACATCACGGATCCAACAAAAGTGGTTTCGTCGAAATCCGAGGTCGTTTGCAAAATGGCTATTTTTAAGGGCCTGAATTCCATAGCGACTATTCAGAATTTTGAACTGGACATATCTTTTGATTCCCGCTGTGAAATTTCGATTTTTCGGATTCGTTGGAAAGATATCCTCACATAGATCCTATTATTTTTGGTTTCACTAAAATCCGGATTGTTTTGCACCCGGTACATTCGATTGAAGTTTGAAATCGAATTATCGAACTACCGCGCCATTTTCAATTCTATTTATAATTTAAAATAAATATTTATATTCTAACGACGACGTATATAATATATACGTTCAATTTCATTTCGAAATAAATTTTTCGTCGATATTAATTAAAATAATCTATTTTAAATGTTCAAAATTCGCTAAAATTTCCAAAACAAAAATTTTAAATTGGCCCAGATTTTCGGGTTGTTACAATCTCCCCCACTTAAAACTTTTCGTACCCGAAAAGGAACAAAGTCGAAAGTGGTTTGATTAATCAACTCTACGTTCGATCTAGCTTTCATTCTCCAAATTTTCAGTTTCTGAGAATTTTCAAATTCTTCAAAAATTTGGCTAACACCCTAAATTTTCGTAAAATTTCGCCATAACCTCCCCTGCACCGGGAGCCACGGGAAAATCCCGAAATTTCCATACAGGCCTTCTGATCTCAAAAAGAAAAAGAAAAAGCCAAGCGGCTAGCCAATAGGCTCATAAAATCATCATCACCCAAACAAAACAGTAAATTATATAGTAAACATGTACCTATTTGTCGGGCAAACAAATTTTATTCTCTGCTCTAGCCTCCTTGCTATGACCTGTTCAATGTAAGCACATATATATGCAAGCAAATATGACCAATTTTCAATACAATTCAATATTTGGTTCAATTAGGCTAAATGGTTCAATATTATCAAACAAACAAACAAATAACACAAACATCAATCAATTAGTGAATTAAAGTTTCAAATTCATAATTTTGTATATATATAGACAGAAAATCATGTTTTTGATGCCAATTCACAACAATGAATCTATCTATATTAGTTTTGGTTCTCACACCAGTCTAATGGAAATACATAGAAATCACACATTCGAAACACGAATATAAATATTGATGATGCCATGGTCATTATCGACATCATCTCCGGGCGACTATAGAATGATTCTATATCTATCCAGTATATTAAAACTTCGACTATACGTTCATGACGCGTATTCGCGAAATCTTTATATACTCGATTGTCCAAATTCAAAATAAATAAATATTCAAATACGTATAAAGCGACTTAAATTTTCAAAACAAAATTGTTTTCATTTGGAAAATATACTCTTCACACTCGTTCTAGGATACTACTGATTCTATCTCTAACGAGTCATTCTAATTGGATATTGCTAATCCAATATCTGATGAATTCTTTCGTATGGTTCTAATGTGTCTTGTTCTCGAGCTCTGTAAACCAAAGCTCTGATACCAAACTGTAACGACAAGGAATTTCGCTCGATCTGAATCAGTCGTTAAACCGATCTAGACCGTTCGGAACCCTTGATCGTTTTGAGAACAGGACAAATTGGAACGCAGACGGAAGAACATTTCATTGTTTTTACAACAATTCCATCAGATACAAGAATATACAGAGTATAAATGAATAAATTACATTCTATAAATATCAGAGATTACAATAAATTACATAGCAGCGGAAAATATACAAAACACAACTAGAAGAGATACACGGATACAGAGCTTTCCGGATATCGTTCCAGCTGTAAATCAGGACCCTGTGAATATAAATCTGCAAAACCAAAACTACTAGCTGCCCGAGTAGAAAATAGGGGCACCAAGAGTTTAGGTTAAAACAATAAACTCCAGGTCAGTCATGTGACTGGTGTGAGAACTAAAATAGTTATTAATCTTTATTTTTAAAGTTTGGTAAATCAAGGGACCACGCCGTATAACACGGAACGAGTTACCTCCCAAGAATACCAGTGCATAGAACAAACAGCGCAATGCTAAATAAAGAAAAATGAAGCTGTTTTAAGACCCAGGTCCCATCACACAATGCAACGCAAGCCGGAGGATAGGGTTTTTACCTTATAATAGCCAAAGCATGCTTGATACGTTTAAAACACATTATTTTGATATTACCATAAGTGTATAGTGTCAAAACAACTTCAATCATAAATATCAATCATAGGCGGCATTAATGACCCATACCACTATGTCGCCATACTAGGTTCTACAAATAAAACCGCACTATCACGTATTGGAAATTGGATTTCCGTCATGAGTCGAGGCAAGAGGCAAGCTCCTCTCCGCGTTCGAGACACTCTAGCAAATGCCTCAGGACCCCACTATGATCCTTTGGAACCTCCAAGGCCGGTCCTCTCTTACTTTTGAGGATTAGTTATTCCTGAACACACGTTTCCCGGTCCTTACAGACCTATATCCGAGGCGCCTCGTATCCAACAACCACACAGGTGAAACGTATATAAATGTCAGGGCT
Organism: Allium sativum; assembly: GCA_030737875.1. Lineage (NCBI taxonomy): Eukaryota > Viridiplantae > Streptophyta > Magnoliopsida > Asparagales > Amaryllidaceae > Allium > Allium sativum. The sequence continues at coordinate 304,112,971 of CM060921.1, forward strand.
GGTAGGTCACTGACACCACCTTAGCTAGAAAGAAACGTCGTGCACTCCTTGGGTCTGTCTCCCGTTTTTGACTCATACCAAGGTGTGAGGCTCGCGAATTCACGCTATACACAAACCTACGCCACACAGGCCGTGCTTTGATCATCAACCACAAGACTTTTCTTTTCAACAGAAGCCTTGATCAATTGCCACTTACGCGTGCCACACTGGCAATTCACTCCATGCGACTGATGTCCATCGATATACAACCTCTGAGCTCGTACGTCTCAAAGAAGGGCGTTAAGCAAGAGAATAAATTCTCCGCCGCCAAACAGATGTATATTTAATAGAGATCAATCAACACAGAATAAAATCCAATGTCAGACACACAATCCATTTACAAGTTCGCTCTGGGTCTGAACGAAACCGGAGGCACTTTCCTCGCATATCCATCCATCTCCAAGTACGTCGGGACGATCACCAACTGTTTCCCTCATCTTAGGTGTACAGCCCAATCAAGATCATCAGTAATCACCCAAATGATGTGAAGACTTCCGGTCTTCAACCACCGTCTTCATCTTCGACATCTCGTCGAATCGGTTATTCAGAATGGGTATAAACCCGGCCTTTCTGAATAACCCACGTATATGATAAACAAATGTTATACCAACACAACAAACACCTCATTCCAATTCAGAATATTCTTTTATTCACAAAATCACATTCTTAGGGAAAGGTTCCCATTAATTTTATCTAAGATAAATTCTTCTAAATTTATTCTTTAATCTTCCTTTGGATATCATTTCAAACTAGTCGGGATTAGCGAGCCACACTGAAGTAATTATTTATTTTATTTCCCAACCCCAACCTATATATCCCATAGAGAAAACTGGTAATACTCCACATCTAACACCACGGTGTTATCGGTAAAATTATTTACCATTTCACGTTCAAATCTAATTAAAGATTTAACTATCACTTTGGAGCAAAACTGGTGGTACTCCAATCTCGATCACCTTTCAAATTTGATAATTTAAATTATCAATTCACATTTCAATCTAATTAAAGATTCATTAAAACCCCACTTAGTTTTAATCTTTTCAAAAATCAATATTCTGCCTTTAACTGGTTTAAAGAACCAATGTCATTTAAAACATGATTCACGATAAACCCAAATCACATTTGATATTAAATACAAGGCTCTAAATAGAAAATATACCGGCTTATATTCAATATCAAATTCTGAAACCAACAAATATCATATTGGAAATAACGATATAAAATATATCTTTCAAATTCCCATAACAATATCTGTATAGTCACGAAATCCAATATCGAAATATTCCGAAGATAATTTCGATTCAACTCCAGTCCAATTCACGTATTGGGAATATTGATTATTTTTAAAATCACTTTCAAATTCAATTTATTTATTTCAAAAATAAATTGATTTTAATTCTAGTTCAAAACTAGTTCCTTTCGATAAAAATCTATTTTTGTCTTTTCAAATGTGGAATTCTTCAGCCCAATTTTTCCCAAATCATTTCTTATGATTTTATACAAATTATAGATATTTTTAATAATTTTATCAAGGCCCGTACAGTCGATTTCCATCAACGGCCATCGAACTGCACTTACAACGACCTTTTTCAAATTTGATTTGGACATAATTCCATATCCAACCATTATATTTCAAATTTCTAATATTCATTAGAAGCTCTTTTCGATACGAATCCAACGGTTCCGGTTTTAGGAGAATCCGACGGTCGGATCTCCCGCAACGTTAATTCGAAGTCAATGGTCGAAATTCACGAACTGCCGCGGCGCGGCGCTTTCTATTCAGGCCATTATATAATATATATATATATATTATATATATATTTCGTCGATTTCCTTTTTAAAATGTATTTTATAAATCGTTTTAAATTCGTTTTCAAAACCATTTCAATGCTACATTCAATTTCAAATCGATTTGATTTCAATTCAATTCGAATTCATTTCAATTTTTATTTAATTCGAACTCAAATTCGTTTCAATCCAATTCTAATTCTAATTCGTTTCAATGCAATTCAATTTGAATTTACCTTCTATTTAATTCAATTCGAATTCATTTCAAATTGATTTCAATTCAATTTCAGTTCGTTTTAAATTTCATTCAAAACGATTTCAATTCGTTTTAATTCAATTTCAATTTAATTCAATTTGAATTCATTTCTATTCAATTCGAATTCAAATTCACTTTCTATTCAATTCAAATTCTAATTCACTTTCTATTCAATTCGAATTCAAATTCACTTTCTATCAATTCAAATTCTAATTCACTTTCTATTCAATCCGAATTCATTTCAAATTGATTCAATAAAATTTCAATTTGAATTTTCATCTAATTCAATTTGAATTTCATTTCAAAATATTAAATTTTGAAATCACTTTTCAATATTCATTATAAAACGAATAAAATCGATATAAATATCGTTCGCGTCAAAATAACGCATCTCTAATCCACACGGCTTTATATTTTTCAAAAACTTCTTTATTCTATTCAACAAATGAATATTTATTCTATTCAACAAATGATTATTTATTCTAATCAACATATGAATCTATATTTCTTTCAACACACGACTATTTTTGTTATGTAAAATATTTTATAAAACTATGGTATCTATCGTTCGATTTTAATTAGACTCCACCGTGAAGTAGATTCTAATTGTAAATATGATAAAGATGTAATTTTTATTATTTAAAATATTTTACTCAACACACGAATATTTTCAACACATGAACATCGTCAACACATGACTATTTTTATATTCAACACATGAATTTTCTTTTATAATATTCATTATTTTCCCGATTGGAATGAGGCCCAATCAATTACCATATAATGTTAATTATATCGAATCCATACAACACATGTATATAATAGCAACGATAAACCATCAACCATCATCCAAAGTGCACAACACAGCTGCATAAGCATCAAATATAAATAATTAACGCTTACACAGCCTGTCGACCAATCGATCGACATTCAATTAAATAATTGGGATTAGTGTGCGCCAAATGTCATCCCAACACCCGTGTGGGGTTTCAAATCAACAAACACATATTTTATTTGTGCAGTTGGGCGATGTGTAAAATTTATCGACCCAATCAATATAAGTCAAATCAGTGTATATAAACAAATCGGCCGATTTGTTTATAAATATTTATTTATTCACTTTCACATTAAAAATTATATTTTTAACGATAATTAATTTATTTCAACACATCTGCATTTTATTATCGATTTCACATCCTCATCACAAACAATTTTCACAACACATCAATTAAACAAACAAGCCATCCATGGTCTGTGGATGACGGGTGTCGGGTGCTGCTAAGCACCGTCTGCATCCTAGCATATATATATATATATATATAACTAGAAAAAGAAAGTGAAGAGTGAGAAGTTCTCACCAATAGCTATTCCTACTCCACGACACTTCATTTATAGAAATCTTCATCGTTCTCGCCTTTTTGTCAACTTCGTTGCCCGTATTCACTACATATATAAAAATCGAATTTTTACTTCGCTATTCAATATATAAAAATCATATTTTTACATAGCTATTCAATATATAAAAATCATATTTTTACACCGCTACTATATAGATTAAAATTCTATTTTTACAACGATGTTATATAGATAAAAATTCTATTTTTTCAACGATGTTATATAGATAAAAATTCTATTTTTATCACTATGTTATATAGATAAAAATTCTATTTTTATCATGCTATTCTTCATATAAAGATTTTGCCTTTTCAAATATAAATATTTCGCCTTTTCAATTATAAAGATTTCGCCTTTTCAAATATAAAGATTTCGCCTTTTAAAATATAAAGATTTCGCCTTTCATAACATAAAAATATCGTCTTCCATAACATAAAAATTTCACCTTTTATATCCTACCATATAAAGATCACATTTTTATTATCTATATAATATGAAAATTATATTTTCAACCTTTAAATGCGATAAAAATTATATTTTTAACCTTTCTGTATAATAAAAATTATATTTTTCTCCTATAAAAATCCTATTTTTATTATTGCCATTCTATAAAAATTCCACCTTTTTAATTTAACTCCTAACATATAACAAAAATTTGATTTTTATTTAAATTAATGACTTTCACACAAGAAAACTGATTTGAAAACATTAAATAAAAATAAATAGAAGAACTTACAGAAGGTGGAGAAGAAGGCGGGGTGGCGCTGCGTCTAGGTGGCAGGAGGGGTTCGGCGAGGGTGGTCAGGTGGCGGTGGAGGTCGGTGCAGGTGGTTGCGGTGGCTGCTGTGCTTCGCAGTGGTGGTCAGGGCGTGGCGTTGACGGCTGCGTCGGGTTCGATCAGGAGAGGGGGAAAGGAAGGAGAAGAGGAGGGGCGACGGATGGAGGCGGGGCGCCCTGCCCCGAGCGGCGGCGGGGATTAGAGGGGGGCGGCGGCGATCGATCACGTCCCCCCTTTCTCTTGTTTTTTTTTTATTTCTGTATGAATCGATTTTGAACAAAAGGGGGGGCCAGAAGTTAAAAGGAAGAGAGGTTTTTTTTATTATTTTAATTTCAAAAAGTTGACTTTTATTTTCGACCTCTAAACGAGGCCCACAGCCTGTCGTCCATAGCTAATTACTCCCATTCCGAACACAATGTGATATGTATCGCAAGCTGATTCGACCGTTTCGATCATTTTCCATTAAAATCAACATATAACTCTATATATTGAATTTGAATGCGCATTTCAATTTACCGGGGCCACATACTAACTCTAAAAATTCCCGAAAAATATTTTCTAGCTTCGTATTGGTGATATGGTCCTAACAAAACTAATTTCATCGAATTCTGAGACCGTTGGAAAAATGGCCATTTTCTAGTCGATTAAAATCAACTGAAACTTGTCAAACACGTTTTCTTTTGCCACGCTCACATATTGATTCAAAAAGTTATGAAATTTTGAATCTAGCAATAACTTGACATCACGGATCCAACAAAAGTGGTTTCGTCGAAATCCGAGGTCGTTTGCAAAATGGCTATTTTTAAGGGCCTGAATTCCATAGCGACTATTCAGAATTTTCAACTGGACATATCTTTTGATCCCCGCCATGAAATTTCGATTTTTCGGATTCGTTGGAAAGATATCCTCACATAGATCCTATTATTTTTGGTTTCACTAAAATCCGGATTGTTTTGCACCCGGTACATTCGATTGAAGTTTGAAATCAAATTATCGAACTACCGCGCCATTTTCAATTCTATTTATAATTTAAAATAAATATTTATATTCTGACGACGACGTATATAACATATACATTCGATTTCATTTCAAAATAATTTTTCCGTCGATATTATTTAAAATAATCTATTTTAAATGTTCAAAATTCGCTAAGATTGCCAAAACAAAATTTTTTAATTAGCCCAGATTTTCGGGTTGTTACACCTTGCTTACTTGCTCATCCATCTTAGTAACATAGGAATTAGCTTTATAAATTACGATAAATTTATATGGAGCACGTGATTCGCACACGGTAGATATTTGTTAAAACAAACAAGTATATATGTGGTTGGTTTATTTCTTTTTATAAACTTCTTTTAAAATAATATATTTAAAAATCCATATTCAGTTATAAAATAAATTTTCATAACTTCATTTTCTATCGATTTACCTGACTGTAAATCAATCTTTATAAAATAGTTTGTATCCTGGCCATCTACTACAAATTCCTCAATTAATATCGCTCATTGGTTAATAACAAACAAATGTTGAATTTATTTTCAAAAATCGATAATTCAATCAATAATCCATTCATATTGGTTAAATAGTCCATATAACAGTCATATGCAACTAGACAATCATTTCAACTGATAGTGGTCAATCAATAATAATAATTCAAGCCATCCAGTTTAATTTAAGTACATTTATATTATTATAAACATAACCAGCAAGGTAAAATACCTCGATTGGAATTAATCGTTAAAAGTATGCTTTTTATTTCATTTAAATTAAACAAGGTTTAATTTAAGTTATTCAGTTAATATAAATATTATTCGGTAAACATCCAAATAAACATCAAATCAACCAGTAATTTACAAGCATAGCACATGAATAATAAACCCGATTTATATAAAATATAAATGGGAGAATTGAGTGAGTTTAACTCACCTTGATTTGTGTCCGTCAATAAAATTAAACAAGCATTTAATCTTATTAAAAATTCTGGTAGCTTCCAGTATTGATCATACCAGCTCCATACATTGTACTTGTCGTTACGATTTCCATACTTTCGTTTTGCCTAGTACTGCTACTGAATGGACAATTTTTTAATTTCATGTTATACAAATTTAATTAAATGAATTAACGGTCTAATTATATTTTAATTAACTATCCTAATAAATAATTTATCTAACTCATTCCATTTCATTTATACATTAATTATATACGTAGCTATACAATCCATTATGTTTAAAATAATTCGGTATGTTAAACTCGTTATTTTTAATTACTAAAACCAATAATTAAAACGGTTAAGAATTCGCCTTCAGTATCAAACTGGCGTTGCCTTATCTCCACACAGTCCATCTACGACATGCTCTATTTAACCTTCTCAAAACGGAAAATCTCCCCATCCATTACTTCATACCGTTCTGCCACTGTCTCCCTTTCTATTTCTTTTTTCCCTTTTCTTTTTTATATGAATAACAAAGGCCCAAGCCCAGTTGCTTCTTTCAGCCCACGTCTAACATAAAAAACAAGACCCGCTATTATTTCATCGACCAGTCAACTTTCAGAACCCTATTACCCATTCCCTAAGCCAAAACGCGATGCTCCCCATTTGCCAAAATCGCGAGTGCTTCCTCCAATTGAATTCGCCACCGCCCCTGACTTACACCACTAGAACCCATCAATGTTGACCTCCTATAAGCGCCTGCGTCTATACTTCAGCCTCCAACCGACGTCGCCGTGTCAGAGCCGATCCCACGACCCCGATGCCACCCAGATCGCCAGTGTATGGTTTCCCCACGCCGACCATCCCTGACAACCACCTTCCACCACGACTAAAATACCACTTAGATTCAACAAGTGAAACTCGAATTCCCTGATGGATTCAACCCTAGCCCACGATTTGGAAATGAGCATTGGGCGTCCATGATTCTGAACCCGGCAAATCACGTATGTATATGTTTCCTGATTTTTAGATACCTTATTGTTTTGTTTTGGCTTTATCTTCAAATTGCGATTTGATTTTTTTGGTGTGTATATAGTTTGATAAAAAAATTCAAAGCCATCATAGAACTGACGGCTTCCATTTTGGTTTGCAACGGAATGGAAGGAAGCACGCCCATATTTATATATGCGAGGGGAAGAGATAGATTCAAAGTCTTTTCGCTGAACAGGATACTAGGCATGAGATGGTGTACGTTTTCAGGTTAGGATAGGCGGCAGAGGGAAGGCGTGGGTGATGGAACTTCACAATGGTGTCCTGGACATTAAATCAGTCATTTCCTTAGGTTAGGGTCTGAACTTTTGTTTCCAGATTTCCTTTAAGAAAATTATTAATGTAACATCTAATTTCTTAGCACCGTGCATTATCACTCGTGATCTCAATTTTGATATGGTAGTTTCATCGTTGGAGAATGAAATAAGGGTTATGTAACACAATTATTATAGCTACCCATGCAGTTACCCTCATGTACGTTCATTGTGAAGACTTAAAAATCTGCCACCATGATACTTAGGGCATCTCCAACAATTCGGGTGTAGAAATCCAAATTTCTACACTCTGAATAATCGGATCAGGAAAATATCCCAACAGTTTTGAGACCATACGCTTGTTAAACAAACGTGTGGATCTATTCGCTTGTTGAACGAGCGCATAGGTCACACGTTTGTTTAACAAGTGCGTAGGTCCATGCGTTTGTTAAACAAACACATGGTTCCTAGGTTTAAAATTTCAAATTTTCTTTCCAATTCTAATATAATCATGCTAAAATTTTCTACTACTATTTTAATATATTGTTTGTACTCATTTTAACTATTCCTATTTATTTAAAAATATGTTTGTATACTGCTTCATATTTGATTTGAATTTATATTCATATTAGAAGAGCATAACTGGTACTGAAATTTTGACTACAAAGTTGCTTACAAGAGGTAACAATGAAATAAGTACTAAAATTTATGATGCACCTACAAGCAATAAGCAAAATCATTTGCCTATTTAGCACCATATCGGGTTATCCAACTATAACGCAGTTTGTAGGCTTTGTATCCAACAAAATCAGTCCCATACTCTGCAAGGTAACAAGAATCAAAAGTTGCCCAATTCGTTTTAAATATGTTTTCATCTTCAACTGTCTATATAATCTTCTGGTATCATTCACAAGTATTAACGAAAAGCCGATGAGCCATATGAATTTCAGCAGAAGTTCGTGTAGTGGTGTATTTACGATGATTGTAATGTAATCTTGTTATCATGGACCAAAATTCTTCATGGGTAAGCCCTCCTCCATTTTGCATCAGCATCAAATATCTTCTATCGTAAGCTTCAATATAGGATTTCACGAGTATAAGTAAGTCCCGAGGAGAGAATTCTGTTGTAGTACCACTGGAGCTAACATCACTTTGGTTGGGACGATTACGGTTAACCACTTGCCTTCTTATGTTTTTGCGTGGCCATCCTTTTGGTTTTTGAACCTCAACTATTTGTTGAGTACTACGAACAATTTCATTTTGAACTGGTTCTTACGCCTCTTCTACTTGTGTATCTGGAACGAAACCACCATCTTTTTCCTCCTCCTTGTTCCGTTCAAACTCATCAAACATTTTATCTACGAGTTCATCACTTATTACCCAATCGTCCATTTAAGCTACTCGGAAACAAGAAACATATTATGTACACAAAGAAGTACGTAAACACGTACAAGGAAGAAGAGTACTAGTTTCTCACCTTATCATCGTGGTTGATGTAGAACACACAATTTTGTAGGTATGGTTGTGGGGAAGAAGTGTAAACTATTTAAACAAGGGGTTTGCTTTTTGGTAAAGCTCTGTCATCATTAATTGAGCAGTAGGATACAGATATATAACAAGACAACCCTCTGTCCTCAACAGTTGAGTTGCTACGGCTCTGCATTTCAGCAGTTGATGTTACTACATGACTTGACAACTCGTACTGATTAAAGATGACTTGACCACTGATTTAATAAAGCAAAGCCAGAAACAAGGGACTTGTCGACCGTTTATGAAGCAAAGCCAGAAACTAGGGTCATCTCCATGTATATTCTTAGTTTATGGGGTCGTCACGTGTAAAGTTAAACCGTAAATGTTCAACAACAACGGTCGCACTACTACAACCCTACAGTGTAGTCCTTTGTCCTGTTTGGGTCGTCCTCGATATACGTTATCAATCAAAAGCAGATTCCCTACAATATTCCCTACAGCGGTATCAGTGTCTTGTCTTGTTGCATCATATGTATGTTTACTCCACAAATTGCACCTATAAATATATACGGTTACTACTTTTAAGTTAGCTGGAACCAAAATTTTCATCAAAATAATAAAATGTCTTCATGGCCATGGCCCTTGTCAATGGATTCGAACTATGATCAAAACTTTCCTGAGTGTCCACCTTCAAGTCCAAGAACATATATTGATTGGTATATCAAATACCAAGAGCGGCACTACGAGGACCTGCGTGTGACTATCCGGAGCTGGCCCGCCTGACGATTCATCTGCCAATTGCTCAAGTTCCAAATGTAGGTCATCAAGTAGACCAAACTGTAAATGAAGAACACTTACGAGCAGCTACAGTCCCTCATCCTCCGACTGTTCCAGATGTAGGTCATCAAGAGGTACGACGAGTTTCAGTTAACCAGCCTCCTAACGAGCAGGAAGTTGACTCCTATCCCGTTTGTTACCACCGTGGTTACGCGGTAGAGGTGGTAGTCCGGGCTGACAGAGAGAATATTGGTCGTAGGATCGATTTATGCTCGCTATGGCCTAATGGATGCAATTATTTTGAGTGGAGAGACGACATTTTTTGTCCAAGGGCTATTTCTTATGCCAATGAGTTAGAACAAGAGAATAGGTGACTTCGAACCTCTTTAGAATCCCTTCAGAATGAGCGTAACAATTAATGTGTTTGCGTAATGGATCTACTATCATAAGTTGTTGTATCTTTAAAAGCTTTTGTATCTTTACGCTTATTGTTGGATCTATTAGTGTTATAGTTGTATCCTTAAGTTTATTGTTGGATCTATTGGTGTTATTGTTAAAAATGAACAATACGAGTATTAACAATAACAAGATAAGTTACAAGGTACAAAAGAAAGAGACACACAGATAACAATACAATACAACCATTACAAGATGATACAGCCACTACAGCTTGTACTGTTTTATATCAGAACTACAACAAGTGTTGCTTTACGTCAGCAATAAAGCCATTATTTCTTTATGTCAATATTAAAGCACTGTTGCTTTATATCAGTAATAAAGCAAATGTTGCTTTAAAAAAGTGTTGCTTTATGTCAGTGATACAGCCACTGCAGCTTTATTTCAAACATTTGAATGGATATGAATGACAAAATGCGGTATCTAATGAAGACTAGATTGTAGAAAAAGTGTTGCTTTATGTTAGTGATACAGACACTGCAACTTTATTTCAAACATTTGAATGTGGTAACCAATGCATGACTTGCTTTATAACAAGCATACTGCGGTAACCAATGCATGACTTGCTTTATGACTAGCGTACTGCGGTAACCAATGCATGACTTTCTTTATGACAAGCATACTGCGGTATCCAATGAAGACCAGAATGTATAAAAACTATGTTATATAAGGAGGAAAACTTGCAGCATACACTACTCAAACACAGTCCGCTATTTTTAGTACATACACTCAAAAACTCAAAAGTCCACAATGGCCATCAAAGAATGTTTGTTGTTCGATGATAGTGACGAAGACTTTGATATTATGGTGGATGATCATTTTCATTGAAAAAGACAGCTTATAGCTGCGTTAGGAGATGGTGAATCTAGCAAAAAACATTGAGGTTCTATTGTAGGCCGTCGATATAAAAATCGACATCATGCATTGCACAACGAGAGACTAATGGAAGATTATTTTGTTTCAAATCCGAGGTATACAGGTACAGAGTTTAGAAGGAGATTCTGAATGAGGCATCCTTTGTTTCTTCGAATCCTAGAATGTATTAAACAACACGATTCCTACTTTATCTACAAACGCAATGCATCTACGACAATGGGGTTCACCGGAATTCAAAAGATGACAGTTGCACTGCATATGATAGCCTATGGAGGTCCTGCTGACGCTCAAGATGAAAATTTGAAAATGGCAGAAAGCACAGTACTAGAATGCTTAGAACATTTCTGCCAAGAAATCGTAGATGTTTACGGTAATCAATACTTGCGTAGACCAAACGAAGTCGACATTGCAATGTTAATGGATATGCACGGTAGTAGAGGATGGCCGGGGATGTTAGGATCTTTAGACTGCATGCATTGGGAGTGGAAGAATTGTCCGAAAGCATATGCTGGAGCTTATCAAGGTAAGTCCCATACGTCAGCTATTATACTTGAAGCTGTAGCGTCGTACGACTTGTGGATATGGCATGCTTTTTTCGGAAAGCCAAGTTCAAACAATGATTTGAACGTAGTTGAACGCTCAATGTTGTTTAACGATTTGGGGAACGGTAGATCAGTTTCACATCATTTTACTTTAGAGGGTCACGAGTACGACCATGGATATTATCTAGGTGATGGTATATACCCGCTATGGAGTACTATTATTAAGACAATACCGAACCCACAAAACAATAAACCAGCAAGGTTTGCAGCAATGCAAGAAGGACAAAGAAAGGATATAGAAAGAGCATTTGGCGTTTTACAATCCATATTTTCGATAGTCAGTAATCCATGCAGACTTTGGTCTCCAATTAAAATGACTAGGATAATGTATACTTGTGTTATTTTACATAATGATTATAGAGGACGAAAGAGACATGGAGGATGATTTCAATTACGACTGCACTGCTCCACCACCTGAGATTTGGCTTGAAAATATGATTGAAAGTGAACTAGAGCTTGAGTTTCACGTCGAAAGCCAAATATCCTACCGTCACGCTCTCGTTCATCGAAGACTCCAGAAAGATTTAACAGATCATTTGTGGAACTTTGTTGGAAGTCAGTAAAAATATTTACCCTTAGTTGTTGTGTTTTTGTTACTTTAGTATTTCTAATACTGTACTTTGTATCCTTTAATCAATATCTGAAACTATGTATCCGTTAAATGTTAGTGAAATCATGTACCTTAAGCTTTTGTATAATTATTCATTGTTTTTGTTTAATTACATCTTCGTGTCTAAATTTTGGTGGAAGGAAGATAAATATCACAAAATTTCATCTACTGATTCCACGCGTCTGTTAGTGAAATCATGTATCTTAAGCTTTTGTATAACTGTTCATCGTTTTTGTTTAATTACATCTTCGTGTCTAAATTTCGGTGGAAGGAAGATAAATATCACAAAATTTCATCTAAAGACTCCATGCATCTGTTAAACAACCGCGTGAGTACACGCGCTTGTTCAACAGATGCGCGCTTGTTGAACAGACGACTTTTTCCTCGCATTTGTTCAACAAGTGCTTTGGGAGTTTGGAGATTTCGAAACTATTCCCCCCGATTTATGAACTGGTTGGTATTTCTAACCTCCGTTGGAGCTCAAAACGGGTGTAGATTTCTGAAATTTGGAAATCCAAGTCTTTGTTGGATTTGCTCTTAATATTATCGAACTTATGCCTGATATTGTTATAGGGAATACAATCACGTCAGTGCTAGTCCAGAACCAAAATTTCAGGGATTTGACAATGCTCCTACATGACAAAAGCACAATACAAGTTTGTTGACTCCATTTTAACGTGTGTCACCATGACACCACTAATGGTGTTAATGGTGTGGCTAAGATTGCCTCCTGAATTTCTGCTTTTAATTCTCAGCCACACACCACTAACATCGTTAGTGGTGTCATGGTGACACATGTTAAATAGTTGAAAGAGTCTATGCAGCGGTATATGATCGTGTAGTATGGAGTATAAATATAGAATGGTAAAGTAGTAGCTGTAAGTAAGATCACACGATCGATTTTATACTGGTTCGGACCACTGTCCTACGTCCAGTCCCAGACTCACTTCTGGAATTTCACTAACACAATAACCCTCACTTCACCCGGAAGAATAGGTTTACAGCTACCCGAACAGCCGAACAGGATTTCTTGCCTCAACTGTTAAAGAGGACTTCCACAATACAGAAAACTTGTTGACTACTTGTGTTCTTGTTAACACGGATATGTCAAGTCGAAGTACACCCTTCCTATAACCTTTCCTTGATGATAGTAGTGTAATTCGTGAAGGAATATAGAAGGTTTAAAAGATTATAATCTTTAGAGTATGAAGATAAAGTGCTTAGAGATCTTTTAGAAAAGATAGAATGAATTGTAGTAAGATTCGGTTATTTGATCACTTAATCAAGTTTCTATTTATAATATACAAAAGGATATAACTTATCATGAAGATATTTGATAAAAAGATATGGATTAGAAAGTTTTAACTCTTCATCTAAAGTTGCATCTCTTCGTATTCAGATGTCTGAATGAAAATTTAAGATGTCTGTTCTGATTTAAAAACAAAACTGCAAGAAAATAGGCAATTTCGAAGCAGATTCAGATGTCTGAATTTTTTAATTCAGATGTCTGAATTAAAAAAGTCAGATGTCTGTTTTTGAATAAAATTCAAACAGCAAGGAAATAGGCCATTTTGGAGGTTATTCAGACGTCTGAAATTTTTGACTCAGACGTTTGAATATTACGGGAAATTTATTCTTTGCTTCAATAGACAGACATCTGAATTAAATAATTCAGATGTCTGTTTTCTGTAACAGACCTATGCCTTGTGCATGTCATATATAAATCATATATATATATATTAAAACGTGCATGTGTGTGTTTCATCAAGGAAGATTTTAACTATTAATACTAATACTAACAAACTCTACACATATTTAATCTTCGATTATAGCTCTTGAATATGTTGTTTAATATCTTCCTGCAAAACAAAGTTAGTCGATAATAATATATATGTACATGATAGTTGTCATAATCAAAACGCTATATAGTGAGATCTAACATTCTCCCCTTTTTGATAATTACAACTACGTATGTGACTCCCCCTGTCAATATACATATATCATATATTTCTCCCCCTTTGTCATTGACAAAAAGGAGATACCTATGTAAATAATTCATGAATATGCCCAAACACACAAATGATACACATACGTAATAAGCACAATCAAATAGACAGATGAAAGACATTTTAAGTTCATTCAAACGACTGAATTATGGGATAAAATTTTGATCCCATGAATATTCATACAACTGAATCTTGGATTTAGTCGGTTGAATATATAGTTTTTCCGAGTTATGCATATGATATTCATGTTTATATATAACTTGTAAGTTTATATTCAAGTTCAATATATATTTCATGTCATAAGCTACAATTTGATCATATGAAAGCATATTTACACAATCATTTAGAGATGTATTCATATATAAGTCAAAAGAGAAATTATAAGATTTATTTACTTATGAGCTTGTGATATATGAAGTATTTCCATAAGAAACTGTATAAAAATATATAGAAATGATATAGTATATCTATTGACCATCAATATGAAATATGATGTGTAAAAGAATAATTGCATATCAATATAAATATATAAGATTACCAATTTTTCTGATTTATTCTTTCATTTTGAGCTCTGTTTCCAAAACTTTCAGAGATATTGGAATAACCTTAGTGTTGTGGTGTACCTGCAAAAAATATGATAAATACTTTGGTACCCATTCCATTGTCAGGGTCCAAGGGTTAAATGGAAGGTAACCATACCCAAGAGGGTGTAATGGAACCTTTAAAAATAAAATTTTCATTATTAACTACTGAATCAAAATAATCATCTATATATCTTTCTCTATTTTTCCAATTTACAGGAACCCAAATACTTAAATAATTTATATTGATATTTTCTTTGGTACTTCTAGATTTATTATAAATATCTCTAGTCATAGGAGTATTCGAATTTCGATAAAAATTGAATCTTGGATTTATTCGTGCTTTAGTACTAACAGTGATATTTTTCATAAAAGCATATCTCGTACTATTCCTCCGATTAGTTTTATTATATCCTAAACCACTTTTGTCGTGTAAAGGTTTAGAACTAGATAAAATCACATTTAAATCATTTTTACCTTTATTGAATTTTGCGAACTTATTTGTACATTTTTCAAATTTGATTCCAAAGTCACGATTAATAGTTTCAAAAGAAATTTTGCTACTTTTTAAATTATCATTTCCCTTATTTAATTCAGAATTCTTCCTTTTCAAGGTACTATTCTCATTTTCAAGATGATAAATTTGAGATTCTGAATTAAAAGACGGATGTAAATTTTCAAAATTTTCTTTTGAGTGACAAATTTCTTTTTGCAAAATATTATTATTAACTTTCAAAAAATCACATCTTTAGATAATTCTAAATTCTTTCCAATTAAAGCTTCATTCTCTTTTTCAAGAGACAAAATTAAAGAACAAGAATTATCTAAAGAATCTTCTATAGATGCATTTTTATTTTGTAAAAGATCAATTTCCTTTAAAAGAACCTTGTTTTATCTTCTAGTTGCTCATTTTCTTTTTGAAGGAAATCTTTTTGAAAAACAAGTTCTTCTAAAGTATTTTCGAAACAATTGGCTTGTTTTACTAAAAATTTATTTTCCTCTTTTAATTTGGAATTTTCTTGCTCACAATCTTTAGATTTGGCTAAAATAATTGCATTAAGTTTACCCAAACTTTTAAAATATTTTAACAATTTTTCATGGTCTAACAAAAGATCTTTATATAATGAATCTACACATACCGATTGTGATCTGACTTTAGCCATGAAACATTGTTCTTTTGATTCTGCTTTGTTGCTCTTCTTCTTTCTAATTCCTTGACTAGATTTCTTTATTGCCATATATTCTAGGATGTTGTTACGATATCTAGAATCCCTTGCTTAGAGACCAATTGAAAGAGTCTATGCAGCGGTATAGGATCGTGTAGTATGGAGTATAAATATAGAATGGTAAAGTAGTAGCTGTAAGTAAAATCACACAGCCGATTTTATACTGGTTCGAACCACTGTCCTACGTCCAGTCTCAGACTCACTTCTGGAATTTTACTAACACAACAACCCTCACTTCACCCGAAAGAATAGGTTTACAGCTACCCGAACAGTCGAACGGGATTTCTTGCCTCAACTATTGAAGAGGACTTCCACAACACAGAAAACTTGTTGACTACTTATGTTCTTGTTAACACGGATATGTCAAGTCTAAGTACACCCGTCCTATAACCTTTCATTGATGATAGTAGTGTAATTTGTGAAGGAATATAGAAGGTTTAAAAGCATGGGCATGAAAAAGGTGTGGTAGCTGGCATTTGATGAAAACTTTCATATTTCGTTAGGTGGTTGGTAGCATATGGTTTAAAAAAATTAGTGTTTTTCTCCATTCAGTTGTTCATTCTTGTGAAAGACAGGGAAGAATAGTAGGTAGTTGGGTGCATGAATTTCCACTTCCTTAGGACTGTGTTGAATTTGACGTGCTGAGTTTTCTTTTCATATCACTGTATTTATTATCCTATCAATGTATGTAGTCAATAGTAGGTTGTGTATTTGTGTGTGTTGTCTCAACGATTAATAACATCCAGTATGTGCTTCTTCAAAGTTTTAGACATTAAATCAATAAAAAAGTGGATTTGACCCGGTAGTGTATTCGTACTTTTGGCTATATGCAGTGTTTAGTATTCTATTGCAAATACAATTGGTGTGATAATTACATGTAGTATTTCTGTTATAATTGTTCATTTATTGGCTTAAGCAAGTTTCAAGGTATGAATTGCTAATATTTCCACTGATTATGAACTCTCATTGACATGGATATAAGTTTTAATACTGTTGTGCTTTTACATGAAATCACTACATGATTGTTAGCGTCAAAATTATTTCTTGTTTATTAACTTACGAATTACTAGTTGTGAATGGCTTTAGTAATTTAGTGGTTTTGTATTCATTTTTATACGTTGATAGCCATGATGACGATGATACTCGATAATGTGACAATTTCTTCATGCAAGAGAACTAACAAAATGTAATAAAAGTAATGGAAAGGTTAGATTAGGCTATTCTTTTAGTAATTCTATTATGCATGATTAGATGATCTGAAACCATTGGAATAACAAAGTGTAGATAAAATAATCAGTACTTATACATAATAATGGTTTAAGTTTATATATCCAATTAAAATAACATACAACTTTAAATTCAACTAATATAAAATTATAACTTACCGTTATTATCCTCAGGTTAAGCGATATATGAAATATACAGAAATCCTTATTTAATTTATTAAATAAACTTTATCGTTTATTAACGAATTCCATAGCGACTATTCTAAAATTTGAATTGGGTATAGCTTGAAATATGTAAGCTGAAATCTCAATTTTTCTTTTTCATAGAAAATTATAATTACTTAGATTCCAACGTTTCATGTTTCACATAATTTCGACTTAAAACGGATTATATATAATCAGTTGAAGTTCAAAACTCAATATTTCGAACTACCGCATTGTTACGAGCTCGATTATAATATAAACGTTAAATCGTCGTTTTATTAACGAATTATATATTAAAAATTCGTTAATATTTCAATTATAATATTTAAAATAGATTTAAATATTCGAAATCAAATACCCGAAAAATCCGGGTCATTACTAGAAATGGACACATCGGACGCGTCCATTTCTAAATGGGGTAACAACTCCGTTTCCCCAACAGACCAAAATTGGTCTGTTGGGGCCCAACGCGTCCGACACGTCAGATTTAATTTAATTAAAATCTGATTTAATTTAATTAAATCATTAACTATTTAATTTAATTAATTATTTTAATTTTTAGTAAACTTTAAAATTTGATAACTTTTGGATATGAGATCCGTTTGAGACACGGTTTTTTGCGTTGCGATCGTATCGAAGTGCTCTACGTAATGAAGTTGGTTTGAACTGAACTGGAGTAACTTATATTTTTTCAATTTATTTATTTATATGAATTATTTATACGTATTATTTATTAAAAACAAATAATAAACTAATTAATCATAAATTAATTAAATTACAACATAAAAATAAAATGGTACGCTTAAATGCTCCGCTCAAATAGTCCTCTTAACACGCCAAACGCATTCTCCGCTATCTACAATTATCCGCTCAAACTCTCCGCTTAAATTCTCCGCTTCCGCTTGCGCTAAACACACCCTTAGTAAATTATAATGCTAAATATGAAAACTCATCACTTTATATAAATTTAACTAAACATGCTTTATTTCAAAGATGTCTAAATGTTTAATAAAACAGATTCCGTATCTTATTTTAGTGGAAAAGCGTTCACATAATAACTCCTTTATCAGAAAATAATAATAATACAAGTAGCTAGTTTTTGGAGGGATATATATATATATATATTTGGATATTTATGTTTCTAGAAGCTTTCTTCATGTTCTTATACTACATTGATCCGAACAATAAAACATATATATAGTTATTATATTCAAGATATTTTGATGTAACAAATATGGACAATGGATTCACACAATTAATAAGAAATATAGGATGTAAATAACAATAATAATATGTTAGATAATAAGCTTAGTGAAAATAGGAAAAAGGAGTGTAGCAGGCACAAGTATTTTAAATTATTCAATTGTGACTGCAGCACATAAATCAGTTGTTATGTTAAGTCTACTGGAACTAATTGTTAACTATGACAGTAGGAAGTGTTGTCTGATTATAATAGAAATGAATGAAAATAGTTTGTATGTTACCGGTTCCGATGTAATATTGCTTATTTGTCTAGCACCCAAGCCCATGTATATTTTGAATTATAAATAGATCAGCTATGTACAACTGGAAATAATCAAAATAAAGATTTTTGTTTTCATTTCCCTCAACTCAAATCCACACATTATATCATCTTGATGCAGTGGTCAGCGACGATATAATAACATCCCACTTCTTCAAATAATTAAAATACTTGAGCCTAAAGTAACTTCTAAAGATTCCACATTCTAATATCCAAAGCACTATAATATATTGAACTAATATGTAACTAGGCAAATTATAGTTACCATAAGTTGGAGGTTAATTAATCTGGGACTGTCAATCCTTAGTCCTCCAAGAAGCAGCGATTGCC
Source organism: Allium sativum (assembly GCA_030737875.1). Taxonomy (NCBI): domain Eukaryota; kingdom Viridiplantae; phylum Streptophyta; class Magnoliopsida; order Asparagales; family Amaryllidaceae; genus Allium; species Allium sativum. The sequence continues at coordinate 304,132,347 of CM060921.1, forward strand.
AAAACCAGCAGCACTAACCACCAGTCTGTCCTAATGACCAGCACATAAGTCAAGCCGATAAGAATTGGGCTAATTAGAGCTAAAATATGGTAGGCACTTTGTGGAAAACGCCCACAGTCAAAACCTACTAGCTGCAAGAACATTAAATCGGAGGTGGAAGACGAGGCGCAATAGTGCGACTTGCTCGTAAGGTGCAGATTTTAGGGAAATCGAATAGTTGCGACTCAGATCCCAAATCCCGTCCTTCGCTTGTCCCAAACCCTACTTTAGACCCTAACCCGCAACCACTTCTTGCGCCTCTCCCTTCTCCGCTTTTCCTCCTACCGAGATTCAGATGTTTTTCTAATTTTAATATGGATTATTTTTGTTGAGAAAGAGTATTGAGGGCTTTGAACTAGATTTAGAATGAGAAGATGGGAAGAGCAAGTAAATGGAAAAAAGGAAGTGAAGCGGGCATGAAATATTAGGTGCGAAGCGGTCCTCAAATTTTCGAGAGACCGCCATTTTAATTTTGGAGCTCGCCTTATGTTATTTACCAGTCTTACGTTATTTGCTCCATTCCTTATTACAGCCTTACATTATTTATTTATTAGCCTGTCATAAATAATAGTTTAAATTTGTATACTTTTGAACTTTCGTCCGAGGAAAAAAACGTGACTTGAATTTATTGATCACCAATAATTAAATATAACATTAGAAATATAAAAATTAATTATTAATGATAACTAGAAGCTATTAATTAATTCATAAAAATACCTCTACAAACACAAATTATAAATTAATCCATACAAGAAATTATTATTAATTACTCCTTAATAGTAATATTAATCGATTACCATTTATTTATTATTAATTTATTAGTTTTTTAATTATTAAATATTTAAACATATTCATATTTCAAATTAATTATTAATTATTATCCATTAGTTTTTTACTATTAATTAATAATTATTTATTTATTTTATTATTTTTTAAATGTTAATTATTAATTATTTTTATTTAATCATCAGTTATAAATATCACTTTATAATGCTTAAATTTTATTATTAACTATTTATTATTAAATATTAATCTTAATTATTATATAATTACTAGCAGTTAATCATTTAATAATAACTATTTAAAATTAATTATTAAAAGTTAATCATTAAAAGCTTATGTTTATTTTTGATAGTATGTTTTTCGCAACTGGCTTTTCCAGTTGTAAAAAATGCAGTTATTGCAAGTGGCGAAAACAGTTGCTAAAGATATTTATTTGCAACTGACTAGGAAGCACAGTTGCAAATAATATGTTTGTTGCAACAATTCTAAAAGCAAAGTTGCTAAAAGTATGTTTTTGCAACAGGAAGGGAAACACAGTTACTAAAAATATGCTTTTCGCAACTGAACAAAAGACCTATTGCTAAATCTCATTCATTGCAACTGCTACAATAGGTCTGTTGCTAAATATCATTTACTGCAACTGTCATGTTTCGCCTGTTGCAAATAACTAGTTGCAATAGGGTATTTTTCTTGTAGTGACGGTTTGGAGCAGGATGCCTTTATTTGCTATTCATCCACTTCCGTAGCTGAAGCGGAGTTTCTTTAGGATATTCGCCTTCCCCATTGCGGTTTTCCTTCCATTCTGCTAAGTAGCATGCTCATCCAGCTACTTGATCTTTTGGTACCACTCCAACTCCAACTTCAGTCGGAAACTTTAGAAGCAGGCACCAGGGAGCTATGCATGCTTGAAATTTTGCTAGGGTCGGTCGGCCCAAGAAGGCATTGTATATAGAGTTTATATCCATCACAAGAAATGGAAGGATCTACACTCTCATACGGTCCCCTCTCTCAGTTCTACTAGCAACTCAATTATTCGCACCAGTTCGTTAGTTTAGCCATTAAAGTGGCGCATCTTTCCTTGATACGGCTTTAAACCTATCTCCTCTAACTTCATCTGGACATAAGTTCACTTGAACATAATATTTATGGAACTCCCGTAGTCTACAAGAATTTTCCGTACTGTGGCTAGGCTAACGATGGTTGTAACTACTAAAGGATCGATGTCTGGGGTTCTCCACACCCTCTGACTCTCTGTCACGAAGATAATATCGTCCTCCATTATCTTTCTTTATTTTAAGGGGCCCACTGCTTCGGGGGTGCTACATTTCCTAATGTACAAATTGTTTGCCGCCTTTACATATTGCTCCGTGGTATGATCACTATGACCTGTCGGATACGGTCCTCCAACAACTGTATTAATAACTTCCCTTTAGCCTTCTGCTAGGCGGTAGCCTTATGAGCCACCTGACATTGTTTGGAGACAAGGTCCCCTGCCCTTGTCTCTTTGGTTAACTTTGTATTCATCGAGCTTTCCTTCTCTAATCAGCTTCTTGATGATATCCCTGAGATTTTGGCGCTTGTTAGTCATATGGCTATAAATCTTGTGAAACAAACAAAACTTCCCCATTTCACGCTCTTTCTTCATGGATTCTCATGGAGGTGGTTTCTTGCACTGCATTATACTACACGTGTCAAGATAAATATTTTCCAATGTGTCATCCAGCATTATATAGTTGTCAAACGTCTAAAATCGGGGTCGCTTCCTAGGATCCCCTTTCTGGCTAAGGCTTCCATTGCCGTTCTTTCATTGGTTACTATTTCGCTTGCCATAGTTTCCAACATTCACCTCAACCTTTCCGGAATTATCTCCGGACTGCTTCATTGCTATGTAGCTTTGATGCCTTTGCTCAATGAATCGTTCGACCTTTTTTCTATTTAGTTGCACGTCTTCCTATTGTAGGCGCACATTGGCCTTTCCATAAAACATCTCAAGTGACGTAGGAGGCTTTCCAATCGAATACTTCCCGAATTATGTTCCTTTGTCGAATCCAATGACCATTGCCATCAATATGGTTTAAGGATTGGGATTACCAACTTCAGTAATGGTTGTATTGAATCAGTTAAGATAATCCCTCAGAGACTCTTCTAAGGCTTGCTTGATTACAGAAAGAGTCATGACATGTTTTGACTTAGTGGTGTGAAGGTGAAACTGGTTTAAGAACTTCTCACTCATGTCTTTAAAGTTTAGCATTGCTCTTGGGAAAAGTCACGTGAACAACATGAGTGCCACCCCGTCAATATATATCGGGAAAGACTTGTACTTAACAACATCCGGAGTAGCTGATGTCTCAATGTGCCATGAATATCTCATCAAATTTTGTTGATGGTTTGTTGTTCTTGAATAGTGGCTAATCTATTTCATGTTGAATCTTCTCGGGGACTCCGCTTGCAGAATATCATCTGTAAATGGAGAGTGGCTACGATTAATCCCCCAATCTTCATTCTTGTAGCCTTTGTTGTTATTCATGATCTACCGCACCATGGAAGTCAAATTGGGGGTACTGAAGAAAACCTGCTTTGAGCTCTCAGCATTTTGGGCTCCTCGCGCCCGCACACTAGTCAACGCCACCGGGGCCGCCGCCTGGGCGGTAATTCCTTGGCCCTAATTGTCCTGGTCAATCACATGACGCACGTGAGGAAGCATAGAAGCATATGTGGCTCTGGAAGTGTCATGTTTAGATGAATGCAGAGGGTTGCAGGTAGGTATAGTGTTTGGCTCGATAAGCCTTAGCTCAATATGTCCCTGCTCGACAATGTCAAACGAGCCAGGTCAGCTTTGTCGAGTCAAGATAGGAGCCTCCCAAAGCACAATTATCATATGTTCTATGGTCTTTTGAGTGGCCGTCATTGTCGTGGCTTATCATCGTTCCTCCTAAATGAAGATAAGCCTTCTACAACTTGACGTCACGATGGAGAAGTAGCCTATCGGTTCCTGATCTCCTCCCACTGTCTCGTCATTCGGTTCATATCCTGCCTCATTGTGGTAGTCTCCCATGCTTGAGCATCCAGTGCTTCCATTGTTTCCCAAAGTTGGTTCATCAATAGCATGAAATCATCACGAGTAGCGCATGACGAGGGAGTAGGTTGCTTGGATGGGGAAGGACGTGCTGGAGAATGGTTTGTTGGTTGAGCACCGGTTCAAGTCGACGTCGACCAAAGAACTACCGACCCAACTTGCGTCGAGCTACAAGCTGAAGCAAGAGAACATTTGACGCATGGTAGAGTTTTGCTATTGAGGCTATTTTCTAGAAGCATGGATAGAAGTCTATAAACCATTGTTACTAAAGATGACGAAAATTAGGATTTTATCTTAGACTTAGTGATCCAAAAGTTTATTAAAACCCTTAAACGCTGAGAATTGAGATTTCTTAGTGAAATCACCAAAGTGATGACACCAAAAAGTTGCGCAACACCTAAGAATGATATAAATAAGAGAAATAAATGAAGCATAATCAATTTAAATGAGGAAACACGTAAATTTATAGTAGTTCGACTTAACGAGCCTACTTAACTTTATAATCTCTGGATTATCTATAAGATTCGAGTACAAATAGTGGTTTAATGGTTAAAGCCAAGTACAATGTAGTAACAAGAAATAAAATCATAAGTGATTGGCCAAAAGTCATTTTTCATAGCCTCAGGGGCTATTCATAGGCCATACAATTTTTGGATCAGCTAAGACATGTAGGGTTCTAAACGAGAATGTAGAAAGTGTGGAGGAAGTATTCACAACAAGTGAGAAGGCCCGACCCAGTATGGGCACGTGGACGTTGATCCGGTGTTGTAGAAGTGTTGGAAGTGGTCTAACCACAGATGGAACGAGTCTTTAGGTAGATATTCGTGAACTGGAGCAGGCCTAGGTCTGTTGGAAGTGGTCTACCGCAGCTGGAACGAGCCTTTAGGGAGATATTCGTGAACTGGAGCAGGCCTTGGTGGACCTAGTCGAGATGAGAATGATTCAATCCAAGGCTTAGAGACTCGTTTGTTAAACTTCATTTTGCGTTTTGGGGTCTGGCCGGTATGTCATTCTTGGTCGACCTGAAGCTTATATCGCCCCGAAGGATTGTTATGGCCAACCCGAGACTTTATACGAGCCGAGTTCATGATGCTTAATCACGTGCTTAGTCATTGAGTGATGGGTCCTACGTTAAGCTGAACCCCTACCGATCCAAGACTTCATTCGGTCTGGGATGGTCTAGGATTAATTGTGGTATGTCTGAAGCACTGACAACATTGCCAAACGGCAAGTCAACAACCCCCAACAGAAGCGCAAGACATCTGGAGTTTTTGCTATGACCTCTTCTACTCGTCAAAGTAGTGACGATACTCAAGGTATGCTTCATTGTACATTTACTTTACATTCTTAGCCAATTCACGTTTATTTTGCTCCAGTTATCTCATGGTTTTATTTCTACTAATTTCTACGATAAGTTTGAACATACTTTAGACACTGAGTATGCATTTGAGTCCTGGTCTGTGCCTGATCCAATTGGTCATTCAACCAATCTTTGTATGATTTGTAACGAGGAGAAACTCTATAGTGACCTGTAACTTCCCCATGAAGGAATGAGCGGATACTTTGAGAACAACACACAAAAGAACGCAGATAGAAGAACATTTCATTGTATATTACAACAATTCCATCAGAATACAAGAATATACAGAGTATGAACGAATAAAATACATTCAATAAATATCAGAGGTTTAAATTACATTACATAGCAGCGGAAAATAATACAATACACAACTAGAAGAGATATACGGATACAGAGCTTTCCGGATATCATTCCAGCTGTAAACCAGGTTCCTGTGAATATAAATCTGCAAAACCAAAACTACTAGCTTCCCGTGTCAAAATAAGGGCACCCAGAGTTTAGGTTAAAACAATAAACTCCAGGTCAGTCATGTGACTGGTGTGAGAACTAAAACAGTTATTAATCTTTATTTTAAAGTTAGGTAAATCAAGGGACCACGCCGTATAACACGGAACGGGTTTCCTCCCAAGAATACCAGTGCATAAAACAAACAGCGCAATGCTAAATAAAGAACAATGAAGCAATTATAAGACCCAGGTCCCATCACACAATGCAACGCAAGCCGGAGGATAAAGTTTTTACCTTATAATAGCCAATAATGCTTGGTACGTGAAATTTCATGTTTTATTATTACTATAAATGTATAGTGTCAAAACAATTTCAATCATAAATATCAATCATAGACGGCATAAGTGCCTCATACCACTATGTCGCCATATATAGGTTCTACAATCAAAACCGCAAAGTCACGTATTGGAAGTTGGATTTCCATCTGTGAACCGAGGCAAAAGATAGTCCTCTACCGATTCGAAACGCTCTAGCTCATGTCTCAGGACTCAGACTCAGGTGGGCCCTTGGAGCGACAGGGCCGGTCGACCGATGTGGAATAAAATGCCTGAACACTGCGTTTCCCCACCCTTTGGGGTGTCAATGAGTCCAATGACTCCATCGGTCCCGGATGGACCGCTATATCCGAGGCACCTCGCAACAGCAACAACCGCATAAGTCAAACTTGTCAGGGCGTGCAAAACCACTGACGCCACTTCTAGCTAGAAGGAAACGCATGTCCTCCCTGAGATCCTCTCCCGTTTCTGGTTCACAACCGGGGTGTGAGGCTCGCGAATCCACGCTACACAAAGCTATGACACATAGGCCGTGCTTTGATCATCAACCACAAGACTTTGCTTTTCAACAGGAGCCTTGATCATATTGCCACTTAGGCATGCCACACAGGCAATTCACTCCATGCGATTGATATCCATCAATATATAACCCCTGAGCTCGTACGTCTCAGAGAAGGGCGTTAAGCAAGAGAATAAATTCTCCGCCACCAAACAAATATATATTTAATAGAAATTAATCACACATAAAAAAATCCAATGTCAGACACACAGTCCATTTACAAGTTCGTTCTGGGTCTGAACGAAACCGGAGGCACCTTGTACCTCGCATATCCATCGATCTCCAAGTACGTCTGGACGATCACCAACTGATTCCCTCCTCTTGGGTGTACGGCCCAATCAAGATCATCAGTAATCACCCAAACGATGTGAAGACCTCTGGTCTTCGACCACCATCTTCATCCTCGACACCACGTCGAATCAGTTATTCAGAATGGGATAAACCCGGTCTTTCTGAATAACTCGCGTATATAATAAACAAGTGTTACACAAACATAACATACGCCTCATTCCAATTCAGATTATTCTTTTATTCAAATATTCTTATACTTTGGGAAAGGTTCCCATTAATTTTATCAAAGATAAATTCTTTAAATTTGTTCTTTAATCTTCTTTTGAATATCAATTCAAACTAGTCAGGATTAGCGAACCACACCGAAGTAATCATTTATTTTATATCCCAATCCCAACCTATTCATCCCATGAAGTAAAACTGGTCACACTTCACATCTAACACCACGGTGTTATCGGTAAATTCAATTACCATTTCACGTTCGAATCTAATTAAAGATTTAACTATCGCTTGGAGCAAACTGGTGATACTCCATTCTCGACCATTTCGATCTAATTAAAAATTCATTAAAACTCCACTTAGTTTTAATCTTCCCAAAAATCAATATCCATGATTATTTAACTTGGGAAAATCACATCCTGGCTTTAATTGGGTTAAAGAACCAATGTCATTTAAAACACGGTTCACTATAAACCCAAAATCACATTACATTAATTATCGGGTTAAAGAACAAGTGTTATTTAAAACACCGTTCACGGTAAACCCAAAAATCAATTCAAATTCAATTCCAATTAAATTCCATTTAATTGGTACACTTCATTAAATCTAAATAAAAAGATTTAATATTTTTTTCAATTGGGTTTAAGAACAGGGTTAATGAAGACACCGTTCACGACAAAACCAAATCCCATTTGATATTAAATACAAGGCTATGAATAGAAAATATATCGGCTTATATTCAATATCAAATTCTACGACCAACAAATATCGTATTGGAAATAACGATATAAATATATCTTTCAAATTTCCATAACAATATCTGTATAATCACGAAATCCAACATCGAAATATTTCATAGACAATTTCGATTCAAGTCCATTCCAATTCAATTATTGGAAATTATGCTCACTTTTAAAACCATTTCAAATCCAATTTATTTATTTAAAAATAAATAAATTATTATTCTAGTTCAAAACTAGTTCATTTCGATAAAAATCTATCTTTATCTTTTCAAATGTGGAATTTTTCATCCCAGTTCCTCGCAAATCATTTCTTATGATTTTACACAAATTATTAATATTTTTAATAATTTGATCAAGGCCCGTACAGTCAATTTCCATCAACGGCCATCGAACTACACTTACAACGGCCTTTTCCAAATTTTATTTGGACATAATTCCAAATCCAACCGTTAGATTTCAAATTTCTAATATTCGTTAGAAAGCTCTTTTCGATACGAACCCAAGGTTCCGGTTTTAGGAGAATCCGACGGTCGGATCTCCCGTAATATCCATTCGAAGCCCGTGATCTAAATTCGCGAACTGCCGCAGCGCGGCGCGTTATATTCAGGTCATTATATATATATATATATATAAATATTATATTTCATCGATTTCCTTTAAAAACGTATTTTATAAATCGTTTTAAATTCGTTTTCAAAACGATTTCAACTTCATATTCAATTTCTAATTCAAAATTGAATATTCCCCACCATCGCTATACAAATGATAATATTTTCAAAACGTTATATTTTGAAATCACTTCTTTTCTATATTCATTACAAAAATAAATAAAATCGATATAAATATCGTTCACGCCAAAATGGCGTCAATCTAATCAACACGACTTTTATTCAACACATAAATGTTTATTCTATTCAACACATGAATTTATTTTCTAAATTGGAATGAGGCCCAATCAATTACCATATAACGTTTATTATATGGATTTTCTACAACACATGTATATAATAGCAACGATAAATAATCAACCATCATCCAGAGTGCACCACACAACTGCATAAGCATTAAATATAAATAATTAACGCTTACACAGTCTGTCGACCCATCGATTGACATACAACTAAACAATCGGGATTAGTGTACGTCAAATATCATCCCAATACCCGTGTGGGGTTTCAAATCAACAAACACAGAATTTTATTTGTGCAGTTGGCCGATGTGTAAAATTAATCGTCCTAATCAATATCAGTCAAATCAGTGTATATAAACAAATCGTCTGATTTGTTTATTACTATTTATTTTATATACACGTTAAAAATCATAATTTTAACAATAAAATATTTTCCACTATAAAATATTTATTAATTCACATACCCATTAAAAATTATATTTTTAGCGATAAAATATTTTTAACTATATAAATATTTTATTTCATTTCACATCACACAATCAATTTTTACCACAACAAACAATCAAACATACAAGCCATCCATGGTCTGTGGATGACGAGTGTCGGGTGCTGCTAAGCACCGTCTGCATCCTAGCATATTTTTTAACTAGAAAACAAGATAAAAGTGAGGAGTTCTCACATAGGGTTCCACTCCACCATTCTATTCTGAACCATTAGGATTTGTCTACCATGCCAACGCAGTCTCCTCTACGCTGTTCATATTAAAAATCACATTTTTATTATCACTACACGTACATAAGAATCATATTTTTATTTCCACTTCATATATATAAAAATCGAATTTTTATCATCACTTCATATATATAAAAATTGAATTTTTATCTTCTCTACCTTATAAAAATCGTATTTTTATAATCTCTAATATATAAAAAATCATATCTTTATATTCTCTACTATATAAAAATCATATCTTTATATTCTCTACTATATAAAAATCATATTTTTATATTCTCTACTATATAAAAATCATATTTTTATATTCTCTACTATATAAAAATCATATTTTTATATTTCTTTTTAAAAATCATGTCTTTCTTTGCGTTTCTAAAAATCTCGCCTTTCTATTTTTAAAAATCTAACTTTTCTATATAAAACCTCTACATATAAAAATTGAACCTTTTTCTCTATGAAAACATTATATCTTTAATTCAATAGAAGCCATAACTTTAATTTAATAAAAATCATAATTTTATATATTATTAAACATATACATTATATATATATAAAGATAAACTTTGCTCAAATAAAAATAATACCTTTATATTCTAAAATCTAATTACTAAATTAATCACATTCATATAAATAGAAATAAATAAATAAATAAAATTTTAAAAACTTACAGGAGGGGGGAAGGTTCGACGAACTGAGAGAGAGGGGGAGGGAAGAAATCGTGGCGCTCGAAGGCGAGGTGGGTGGTCAGCCGGCGTCGGGTTTGGGTGGAGGAGGCGGAGTCCGCGTGATGGGGGCGGATGGGAGTGGTCGCGGCAGCTGTTGCAAAGGGGGGTCGCGGTCGTTCTCGCGGGTTCGATCCAATGGGGTGAAGGAGGATGGGAGGTGGCGGTTCTCCAACGACGGTTGTGGGGAGGCGATGGAGGCTAGGGCGTCGGGGTGGAGGATCGATGCGTTTTCTTTTTTTTGTTTTTTTCCCTTATCTAGCGTTGACCGAGTTGTGGAGTGGGAGAGAAGGAAAAAGGGGGTGGAGTAAAAGGGGTTTTATAATTATATTATATTATTTATTTCCCTACGGTTACATTTTAAATTCAAACTCAAAATTGAGCCAACCGACTGTCGTCCATATCTAATTACCCCCATTCCGAACACAATGGGATATGTATCGTAAGCTGATTCGATCGTTTCGATCAGTTTTCGTCAAAATCAAAGTATAAATATATATATTGAATTTGAACGCGTTATTCAATTTACCGGGGCCACATACGGACTCTAAAAATTCTAGAAAAGTATTTTCTAGCTTCGTATTGACGATAGGGTCCTAACAAAACTAATTTCATCAAATTCTGAGACCGTTTGAAAAATGGCCATTTTCCAGTCGATTAAAATCAACTAAAACTGGTCAAACGCGTTTTCCTTTGCCACTCTCACATATTGATTCGGAAAATTACGAATTTTGAAACCTAGCAATAACATGACATCACGGATCCAACAAAAGTGGTTTCGTCGAAAACCGAGGTCGTTTGCAAAATTTCGATTTTTAAGGGCTAGAATTCCATAGCGACTATTCTGAAATTTCATCTGGGCGTAACTTTTTATCCCCGCTATGAAATTTCAATTTTTCGAATTCATTGGAAAGATATTCTCAAATAGATTCTAATATTTTTGGTTTTGCCAAAATCCGGTTTATTTTGAATCCCGTACATTTATTTGAACTTTGAAATTGAATTTTCAAACTACCGCGCCATTTTCAATTCCTTTTATAATTAAAATAAAATATTTATAATCTAACGACGATCTATATAAATATATATACGTTCTAATTCTATTCAAAATAAATTTCTCGTCGTTATTATTTAAAATAATTCATTTTAAATAATCAAAATTCACTAAAATTGCCAAAATAAAATTTCTAAATTGGCTCAGATTTCCGGGTTATTACAAACTCCTTTATAACTTACGTTGTTTCACTGGCAATTTCTATATCCTTAGCTTTAATGCTTTTGGTATTTTTCTTAATGATGATTGGTTGAAGAAGTATGGTGTTGTTATTTCTTGTAAAGCCCGAACTCTTTTTTTAGTTGATGATGAAGGTAATCCTTTGGTAATCGAATGACATATGCCTATGGTGTATGTTATCAGCTTCATCTTTTCTATTGATTCCCATCCCAAAAAATTTAGCTCTACCCCATTGTCCAAAAATTTCCTGATGTGTTTTATGAAGTTACCTCTCTTCCTAGTAGGTGGGAAATTCAATTCCATGTAGACCTTATTCCTACAGTGCGACCATTAGTTCTTCATCCTTGAAGGATGAAACCTAAGGAGAAAGACGAACTGAATACACAAATTGAAGACCTATTCTCTAAGGGACTGATTAGGCGGAGTTATTGAAAATAGGGAGCTGCATAGTATTCATAACTAGGCCCGATCGTTCTTTGCGAAGACGTTTTGACTATAGAGAGCCGAATTATCTCACCCTAAAGAAAAGGTATTCGATGCCTCGAATTAGTTGTATATTTGATCGGCTTTGTGAAGCTAAAGTATTCTTCGAACTTGATCTTGCTACCAAGTTCATTTAGCTTAGAGTGGTTGAGGAAAGCATCCCCATAACTACTTTAGGAATAGAGAACGATTTCTACAAGCAGTTAGTTATGCCTTTCGCTTAATTAATGCTCAAGCTTTCTTTGTTAATCTTATGACTTGTGTCTTCCATGATTTTCTCAACAAATTTGTTCTCGTCTTCATCAACGATATCCTCATCTTTTCGAAATCTAAGAAAGATCATGATTCACATTTGAGATATGTCCTTATAACCCTAAAAATCCACCAATTAAGGGACAAATTTTTAAATTTCATTTTAGAAGGACGAAGTCCTACTTCTTAGCCATATTTTTTTTAAATGGTGTTTCGATTGATCTAGCTAAGGTCGCTGCGATCAATGTAAGTTATATGCATTTCTTTCTTTCGTATCTTAGTCATCTTTTCCTTCGATTAATCTTGAGTTCCCCATTCTATTTTAGGGTTTGGAAATACTTAGACTCCAATAGATATTCTAGGTATCTTAGGCCTCGTGGGTTACTATTGGAGACTTAAAGAGATTTTTTTTCTCAATTTGTTCTTCTTTTGACTTTTACTCGGAAGAATACCAAGTTTGTTTGGAGCAAAAAATGTAAGGTTGCATTTAACGAGTTAAAGAAAAAGCTCAATACTACTCTTGTTCTAACTTGTTCTAACTGTCCTAAATGGAAATGAGGGATTCACAATATAATGATGCTCATAGAGAGGGTTTGGGAGCTGTTCTGATCCAGAACGGGAAGGTGATCACTTATGCCAGCCATCAACTGAAGACTCATAAAGCTAATTTTGTGGCTCATGATTTGGAATTTCCTATTGTGTTTGCTCTATAATTATCAAGGTGTCATCTTCTAGGACTCAAGTTTGAGTTATTTACCAATCATTAGTCAAATATATTTTAACCCAGAAAGATCTAATTAGAGACTAGTCAGATGGCTCAACTTTCAAGCTTCCTATGATTTTGACATCAACTACATTCCGGAAAGGCTAATGTGGTAGCCGACGTCTGTTAGTACCTGCATTATTGAGCTATATTTTGACTATGACAACTATATATCGACAATATCGTTCTCTAAAATCTATCATAGGAAAATGGAGAAGAATAGAGCTTAAATACAAGAAAATTCATCAACAAGATATATTGGTATATTACGATTGTAATTGAGTCTATATTCAATTAGTTTTAAATGTTAATATGTCATATAATATATATATATACATACATATATATAGTTTTTCTTAAATATCAAAGGATGAAGCACATATACACAAAAGCATGTGCGTCAGCCGCCTGAATCAAAAATTCACCCGGCTGATTGCTCCGTGATCAAACTTTTTAAATTGGAACATTCAATCAACTGAATTATTGGTTCAGCCAGCTGAATGGCATGTTTTGTGCATATACATACTAGTTTCAAATTATAGCCCTATTTTAGCCAGCCAAATCCTAAATTCAATCGGGTGAACTGAAGGTTTGCAGATTTTTAAAGAGAAATAACTCTTTAATCCAAGAGTTATGACTATATCTTTTAATCAAACTTTTTCATGAATAATTGTAACCTTTTAGTTAATATAAATACATTTAAGAATCACTAGTTCTAATCATTGAACTTTCCTAATCTTTATATTCTCTAGATTTTGAAATAATTCTATATAGTATTCACTTATGCTCTCAGTCTTTCTTATTATGTGATTATAAATCACTTTCCTTTTTAAATCTTCATGCACTTACAAATATATATATATATACACAAAGGAGAAGTGTATATGAAAGGTGTACTATATATTGACTTATCTATGTTATTTAGAACATACAAATGTTCAAATAAATATCTGTATTAGTTTAAGTCATGTTTCGCTGCTAAGGAAGAAGTACTCTTCGGCTGCTGAGGCGAAATCCTATTCTACTGCTCAGGTCCCTGTCCTGCTGCTCAGGTGTTGTAATAACTATTCCTCTGGGTTCAATGAGGGGTTTTTATTGGTACAAATTCCAAAAGGAGTCTAGGACTGGACCTAGGATGATGCTCCAAACCATTATAAAAATCTCTGGTGTTCCTTACTTTTATTTACTGCTTTTATGTTGATTACGTGTAGCATCATTTCCAATTATTTATCTCATTAAATATTCACTTGCATATATTAAAGATAATATACTATATGTTAGGTCTTCCACATTACACGTGCTTCCATATTACTTGATCCTACTCGTTCTCGACTTTTCATTTTGTATCAGAGCAGGACAACTTATAACCGTAAAACGGTTATTTGATATCTCGATAATATGGAATATAACACTAACACAAGCATTAACACTAGTTTTATAGAATGACACGACCCGAATTTCCCCGTGAAGGAAAGCACAGATTGCGTTGAGGACAAGACAAAATAGAACGCAGACAGAAGAACATTTCATTGTTATTACAACAATTCCATCAGATACAAGAATATACAGAGTATAAATGAATAAATTACATTCAACAAAATTCAGAGATTTAAATTACATTTAAATACATCGTAGCGGAAAATAATACAAAACACAACTTAAAGTAATACATGGATACAGAGCTTTCCGAGCATCGTTCCAGCTGTAAATCAGGACCCTGTGAATATAAATCTGCAAAACCAAAACTACTAGTTGCCCATGTGGAAAATAGGGGCACCCAGAGTTTAGGTTAAAACAATAAACTCCAGGTCAGTCATGTGACTGGTGTGAGAACTAAAACAGTTAATTAAAACTTTACTTTAAAAGAGAGTAATTCAAGGGACCACGCCGTATGACACGGAACGGGTTTCCTCCCAAGAATACTAATGCATATAACAAAACAGCGGAATGCTCTTTGGAAAAATAAAGCTATTATAAGACCCAGATCCCATCACACAATGCAACGCAAGCCGGAGGATAGGGTTTTCCCTTATAATAGCCAAACATGCTTGGTACGTTTAAAACAAATCACTTGATACTATTATAAGTGTATAGTATCAAAACAATTCAAATCATAAATATCAATCATAGGCGGCATGGGTACCATCTATCATGTCGCCATACTAGTTCTATAATTAAAACCGCAATATCATGTATTGGAAATCGGATTTCCGTCATGAGTCGAGGCAAGGGGCAAGCTCCACTCCGATTCGAGACACTCTACTAAATGCCTCAGGACCCCACTATGATCATTTGGAACCTCCAGGGCCGGTCCTCTCTTACTTTTGAGGATTAATTATTCCTGAACACACGTTTCCCGGTCCTTACAGACCTATATCCGAGGTGCCTCGTATCCAACAACCACACAGGTGAAAAGTATATAAATGTCAGGGCTGGTAGGTCACTGACACCACCCTAGCTAGAAAGAAACGTCGTGCAATCTTTGGGTCCGTATCCCGTTTTTGACTCATACCGAGGTGTGAGGCTCGCGAATTCACGTTATACACAAAGCTACGCCACACATGCCGTGCTTTGATCATCAACCACAAGACTTTGCTTTCCAATAGAAGCCTTGATCAATTTCCACTTACGCGTGCCACACTGGCAATTCACTCCATGCGACTGTTGTCCATCGATATACAACCTCTGAGCTCGTACGTCTCAGAGAAGGGCGTTAAGCAAGAGAATAAATTCTCCGCCGCCAAACAGATGTATATTTAATAGAGATCAATCAACACAGAATAAAATCCAATGTCAGACACACAATCCATTTACAAGTTCGTTCTGGGTCTGAACGAAACCGGAGGCACTTTCCTCGCATATCCATCGATCTCCAAGTACGTCTGGACGATCACCAACTGGTTCCCTCATCTTGGGTGTACTGCCCAATCAAGATCATCAGTAATCACCCAAATGATGTGAAGACTTCCGGTCTTCAACCACCGTCTTCATCTTCGACATCTCGTCGAATCGGTTATTCAGTATGGGTATAAACCCGGCCTTTCTGAATAACTCACGTATATGATAAACAAATGTTACA
Organism: Allium sativum; assembly: GCA_030737875.1. Classification (NCBI taxonomy): domain Eukaryota; kingdom Viridiplantae; phylum Streptophyta; class Magnoliopsida; order Asparagales; family Amaryllidaceae; genus Allium; species Allium sativum. The sequence goes on from CM060921.1 coordinate 304,148,374, forward strand.
CAAACACAACAAACGCCTCATTCCAATTCAGAATATTCTTTTATTCACAAAATCACATTCTTAGGGAATAGGTTCCCATTAATTTTATCAAAGAAAAATTCTTCTAAATTTATTCTTTAATCTTCATTTGGATATCATTTCAAACCATATTATGGTTTTCCAAACTAGTCGGGATTAGCGAACCACACCGAAGTAATTAGTTGTTTTATTTCCCAATCCCAACCTTTTCATCCCATGGAGCAAAACTGGTAATACTCCATATCTAACACCACGGTGTTATCGGTAAAGTTAATTACCATTTCACGTTCAAATCTAATTAAAGATTTAACTATCGCTTTGGAGCAAAACTGGTGATACTCCATTCTCGATCACTTTTCAGATTTGATAATTTAAATTATCAATTCACATTTCAATCTAATTAAAGATTCATTAAAACTCCACTTAGTTTTAATCTTTTCAAAAATCAATATCCTGCCTTTAACTGGGTTAAAGAACCAATGTCATCTAAAACATGATTCACGATAAACCCAAAATCGCACTCTATTGCTAATCGGGTCAAAGAACAGGTGTTGTTCAAAACACCGCTCACGATAAACCCAAAAACCAATTCAAATTCAAATTCAATTAAATATTATTTAATTGATACACTTCATTAAATCTAAATAGTAAGATTTAATCTTTTTCCCTATTGGGCTTAAGAACAGTGTTAATGAAGACACCATTCACGACAAACCCAAATCACATTTGATATTAAATACAAGTCTCTGAATAGAAAATATACCGGCTTATATTCAATATCAAATTCTGAAACCAACAAATATCGTATTGGAAATAACGATATAAATATATCTTTCAAATTCCCATAATAATATCTGTATAGTCATGAAATCCAACACCGAAATATTCCGAAGATAATTTCGATTCAACTCCAATCCAATTCACGTATTGGGAATATTGATTATTTTTAAAATCACTTTCAAATTCAATTTATTTATTTCAAAAATAAATTGATTTTAATTCTAGTTCAAAACTAGTTCATTTCGACAAAAATCTATTTTTATCTTTTCAAATGTGGAATTTTTCATCCCAGTTCTTTCCAATTCGCATATTATGATTTTACACAAATTATTAATATTTTTAATAATTTTATCAAGGCCCGTACAGTCGATTTCCAACAACGGCCATCGAACTGCACTTACAACGACCTTTTCTGAAATTGATTTGGACATAATTCCAAATCCAACCGTTAGATTTCAAATTTCTCATATTCATTGGAAAGCTCTTTTCGATACGAACCCAGCGGTTCCGGTTTTAGGAGAATCCGACGGTCGGATGTCCCGCAACGTCAATTCGAAGTCAATGGTCGAAATTCATGAACTGCCGCGGCGCGGCGCGTTCTATTCAGGTCATTATATATATAATATATATATATATTATATATATTTCATCGATTTCCTTTTAAAACATATTTTATAAATCGTTTTAAATTCGTTTTCAAAACCATTTCAACTCTATATTCAATTTCTAATCAAAATTGAATATTTCCTATCATTCCTATATAAATGATAATATTTTAAAAATGTTATATTTTGAAATCACTATCTTTTCACTATTCATTATAAAAACGAATATAATCGATATAAATATCGATCACGTCAAAATGGCGCAACTCTAATCAACACGGCTTTATATATTTCAATAAATTCGTTATTCTATTCAACAAATGAATATATATTCTATTCAACACATGAATCTATATTTCTTTCAACACACGACTAATCTCAACACATGAGTACTGTTAACACACAACTATTTTTGTTATGTAAAATATTTTATAAAACTATGGTATCTATCGTTTGATTTTTAATTAGACTCCACCGTGAAGTAGATTCTAATCGTAAATATGATAAAGATGTAAATTTTATTATTAAATTATTTTACTCAACACATAAATAGTTTCAACACATGAACATCGTCAACATGTTACTATTTTTATATTCAACACATGAATTTTCTTTTATAATATTCATTATTTTCCCGATTGGAATGAGGCCCAATCAATCACCATATAATGTTAATTATATGGATTCCATACAACACATGTATATAATAGCAATGATAAACAATAAACCATCATCCAAAGTGCACCACACAACTGCATAAGCATCAAATATAAATAATCAACGCTTACACAGTCTGTCGACCAATCGATCGACATACAATTAAATAATTGGGATTAGTGTACGCCAAATATTATCCCAACACCCGTGTGGGGTTTCAAATCAACAAACACTGAATATTATTTGTGCAGTTGGGCGATGTGTAAAATTTATCATCCCAATCAATATCCGTCAAATCAGTGTATATAAACAAATCGGCCGATTTGTTTATAAATATTTATTTATTCACTTTCGCGTTAAAAGTTATATTTTTAACGATAATTAATTTATTTCAACCATCTACAATTTATTATCGATTTCACATCAACATCACAAACAATTTTCACAACACATCAAACAAGCATACAAGCCATCCATGGTCTGTGGATGATGGGTGTCGGGTGCTACTAAGCACCGTCTGCATCCTAGTATATATTTTAACTAGAAAAGAGAATTTAAAGTGAGAAGTTCTCACCAAAGCTATCCCATTTCCACGACACTTCAAATGTAGGGAATCATCACTGTTCTCGCGTTTTGTCACTTTCGTTGCCCGTATTCACTACATATATAAAAATCACATTTTTATATTGTTGTTATGTGTATAAAAATTATATTTTTATAATCACGCTATATAGATAAAAATTCTATTTTTACACCGCTACTATATAGATAAAAATTCTATTTTTACATCGCTACTATATAGATAAAAATTCTATTTTTACATCGCTACTATATAGATAAAAATTCTATTTTTACATCGCTACTATATAGATAAAAATTCTATTTTTACATCGCTACTATATAGATAAAAATTCTATTTTTACAACGGTGTTCCTATAATAAAGATTATATTTTCATCACGCTATTCTCTGTATAAAGATTTCGCCTTTTCAAATATAAAGGTTTCGCCTTTTCAAATATAAGATTTCACCTTTTCAAATATAAGATTTCACCTTTTCAAATATAAAGATTTCACCTTTTCAAATATAAAGATTTCATCTTTTCAAATATAAAGATTTCTCCTTTTCAAATATAAAGATTTCGCCTTTTCAAATATAAAGATTATATTTTTACTATCTATAAAATATAAAAATCGTATTTTTAATATGCCACTAGTATACAAATTATATTTTTAACCTTCTATATAAAAACTATATTTTTTCTTTGTTTAATCAAAAATCCTATGTCATTAAAAATCTCGTTCCTAACACATTAAAAATCTCATTTTTAACACATTAAAAATCTCATTTTTATCGGTATAAAAAATCTCATCTTTATCGGTATAAAAATCTCATCTTTATCGGTATAAAAATCTCATCTTTATCGCATACAAAAATCATATATTTTTTTTCCCAAGTAAAAACTAAAAAAAACTAAAATTAAAATTAAAAGGGATAAAACTCACCCTTTTTTTCATCGTTGAAATCGGATTTTAGAAGGAGGGAGGGGGGTTGCGTCTTCAGCGGAAAAGGTGGAGGAGAGAGGCGGATGCGGCGTCACGGGGGTTTCTGTTGGCGCGCAGGTCAGGGAGGAGATGGAAGAAGAAGCAGCAGAGGCGGCAGCAGCTGGAGGAGGGGGTGCGGTGGTGGAGCATGGGCCAAGGGGATTTCGGGTGTGCGGTTTTTTTCAGAGGAAGAAGAAGAAGGAGAGGAGGAAGAAGGAGAAGGGGGAGGCGGCGCGTTGGCCCCGCCTTGGGCGGCGGCGGCGATCGATCGGGGGGGGGGGGGGGCTGCGTGAATCGCGTCCCCCCCTTTCTCTTTCTTTTTTAAAAAAAATGGAATCGGGCGGGGGGGGGGGTGCGCTGAGAGGGAGTAAGGAGAGGAAGGGGATTTTATTTTTTAATTATTTTAATTATTTAATTTACAAAAAGTTAACTTTTTCATACGACCTCTAAACGAGGCCCACCGCCTGTCGTCCATAACTAATTACCCCCATTCCGAACACAATGGGATATGTACCATAAGCTGATTCGACCGTTTCAATCAGTTTCCATTAAAATCAACATATAGCTCTATATATTGAATTTGAACATGCATTTCAATTTACCGGGGTCACATACCAACTCAAAAAATTCCAAAAAAATAGTTTCTAGCTTCGTATTGACGATACGGTCCTAACAAAACTAGTTTCATCAAATTCTGAGATGGTTGGAAAAATGGCCATTTTCCAGTCGATTAAATTCAACTGAAACTGGTCAAACGCGTTTTCCTTTGCCACGCTCACATATTGATTCGAAAAATTATGAAATTTGGAATCTAGCAATAATTTGACATCCCGGATCCAACAAAAGTGGTTTCGTCTAAATCCGAGGTCGTTTGCAAAATTTCCATTTTTAAGGGCCTGAATTCCATAGCGACTATTCAGAATTTTCAACTGGAAATATCTTTTGATTCCCGCTATGAAATCTCAATTTTTTGGATTCGTTGGAAAGATATTCTCAATTAGATTCAAATATTTTTTGTTCTACTAAAATCCGGTTTGTTTTGCACCCGGTACGTTCAATTAAAGTTTGAAATCGAATTATCGAACTACCGCGCCATTTTCAATTCTATTTATAATTATAAATAATTATTTATATTCTAACGACGATGTATATAAATATATACGTTCGAATTATATTCAAAATTAATTTCTCGTCGATTTTATTTAAAATAATTCATTTTAAATGTTCAGAATTCGCTAAAATCGCCAAAATAAAATTTTTAAACTGGCTCGCATTTCCGGGTTGTTACATAGAAGGTCAATTCACTTCATGACCTCCACTATTTAATGACATGTACTGTAACTATTGGGCTGCGCCAATGAGAACGCATATGTAAGCAAATAGGTTTGATGCACGGAATATTACTCAAAATGAATATACACCTCCTACTACTAATTATTCTGAATGGTCAAACTCACAAAAATCAGATTCCACCGCAAAAGCTAAAGGTATGAATATGTTTTGTTTCTCCTTGGATAAAAATGAGTTTAACCATATTAACATGTATAATACTGCATATGAAATATAGTAAATATTCGAAGGAACTAACAAGGTAAAGCAAAGTATGATATATGTGCTTAAAATTCAATTTCAGTCCTTTAAAATGAATCAAGATGAATCTATAAATGATATGTACTCCGTATTCAAAATGTTTATCACTCAATATTAGGTCTGGGAGAAAAATATTTTGATTTTGATGTGGTATCGAAAATCCTGAAGTCCTTAACAGAAGATTGGGAAAGAAAGATCTTAGCAATCGAAAAAGTTAATAATCTCTCTACCATGAAATCAGAAGAGTTAATAGGAAATCTAATGTCGTAAAAAGTTAATTTGTAGGCAAAAAGAGTTCATGCTTAAGACAAGAAAAATCTAGCTTTCCATGTGTTGACGATATTTTTCATCAACACTAAAGACAGGCCGACTGGGGTGGATCTAAAGGAGGGAATGGTTGGTAGGTTGTTTTACGGGTCAAATCGGGTTACTGCCCCGGAAGTGGAAATGGGGAAAAATGTGTTTGCCAAGGGCAATTAAAATGGGTTTCGAAGCTGTTTTACTAATCAAGGGCGTATTGAAGAGGAAATCCAATCCAAATCTAAAAAGGAAAACAAGCAACCACAATGGTGATGATCAGAATATAGAAATACACACTTACAGAGCAATTTTCTTGTGATAGATTCCCTTTTATTCAATTTTCACTAAGAATACATGAATGTCATTGGGGGATTTCCCCATTGATCTCTTTTCTATGTTAATTTTAAGAATACAATTGTTTTGGAGGCCAAAAATCTCTCCCTGAATGTGACCACTGGGGTCTTATTTATAGTGGTTCTGTGCTCCTTCGGCTGACAGGCTATCGGGCCTACGGAAGTCTTTGCCGGTTACTTTTTTCCTGAGTTTCGGGCGCTTGCCTTTCGGCCATTCTTGGAATATCAGGCATGGTCCTTGGATATAGGCTTTCGGTTACGAGATCTCGGATGTAGGCCTCCGGCCTTATCGTGAATACTTATAGAGGCTTGCTATCATGTTGTATGTTGATAACCGCTAGTTCGAAGCCGCCACGGGTTCCGGTACTAAGTGAATTAGTACAGGTAGCATGTATACCCGCTTGGGTCTCGGTTAGCTTTTCGATCTCCATGCAGTAGGTGCTCCGGTAGTTGGTTCTGGATGGCCTTCATGTTCTTCCGGTTTGGTGCCTTCGATGCTTTCGTCTTCGGGTGTGTCGGCATTCGGGCTGGTCATTACTAAAGATTCTTTTGGGCTTCGTTTATCGAGTTTATCACTTTTGGCTTACTTGGCTTTAGGAGATGGGTGGTTCCTCATATGGAGTCTTCCATTGAGATGATACTGACGGAAGGGTCTTGTCGGATTAACCCTGGCGGATGAACCCTGTCGGTTATACCCCATAGTTCTTTATGATCTTTCCCCTTAGAGGGAGAGAGGAAAGAAGACTTCGGGTGATGTGGCTTTTTGGACTATTTCTTCTTGTTCTTGTCCTTCTTGATATCTAGCTCCCACTTTCTATTGGGCCTTCTGTGAACCTTTGATCACCCGATGCCCCTTCACCACTAGCTCCCTCCGTTGTTGACTTTTGATAGTAACATTTGCCCCCCTTTTGTGAAGGGGTGTCTTCGACTTTTCAAGTCAAACTCTTTGTCTTTTCCGAGGCGTCCTATCGGAGTCCTTTGATCTTCCTTGGCAGAGGGACATTGATTGGTCTTCGTTTGTGCGGTGGGGATTTAGGTAAATATCCTTGCATAATTACCACTACTTTTTCTTCACTTTTACCTGCAACATTAATTTCCCGAGCCATATTATTCATTCATTGAGGATTTGAAGCTTATCGTAGAACGCTTTCTACCTAAGCCTTTGGTAAATGCCCCTCTTTACTTACCCCTTTTTTTAGGCTTAAGCGTAATCTCTTCCAGATGTTCTAATGAATGAGATATAAACTTTATATGTTTCACGAAATGATATCACCTGACAGTGTCATGTCTAATGAGATGAGTTCTGGTTTGTCACCGGTTGATGCTTGTGGTCTTTCTCGGAGAGAAAAATCTCTTTTCCTGAAGAAATCGCTGGTTACTTCTCAGCATGATACTTCTCAGGATGACGTTAGTTCCATTCTTGCTAGCTTTGTAATGGATGATGTGGTGGCTATTCCTGCTACCGAACTTAATGATATCATGCATCCTCCTGAGGGATATTTTGCCTACTCATCTATTTATGTCTAGAATGATGGCTTCTTTCCTTTTCCATCCTTTATGCTTCGGCTTCTGCGGGATTTGGGAGTCACGCCAATTCAATTTCCCCCTAGCGCCTACACATTACTCTTATGCTTGGAAGTTCTTTCTCTGGAATTGGGTCAGATTTCTCTTACATCGAATCTCGCCCGTCATTTGATGTGCTTTTCAAGGGATGAAAATTTTCCCTTATTCCATGCTACCACTTTGCGGAGGATTGTTAATGATGGTGCAGGAAAGGTTATGCCTTAAGAAGACCAATTCTTTTTCTTTAAACGTCCTGTCGGTGTTTCTGGTCAAATTGTTGATCGTAGTAAGCCCCTTTAACCTTTCGTAGGTGGTTATCTTGGTATTTGTAGTGTATTCTTAATTCCTTTCTTTCAGATTTTACTTTCGAGACAGTGTCTTTAACCGAGAGCGAATCTCATGTGTATAAGCTTATCTTGGGATTGTTCGAAAAGCCGCCGAGTCGGTCCGCTCTACTAACCAAGGATAAGCTGCGTCTTTACAAGCTCCTCCCTCATGGACAGAAGACAATGGGGCGATCACCTGTCCGTCTTCCTGGTACTAATCACTTGTTGGCAGGTTCGGAGGTGTTTGCTCCTTCAACTCCTTTATCCCTCGATATATTTTATCAGTTCTACAGTTTCTGCATTGAGATCCCTTTTTGATACTAACACTTCATGCTTTCGACCTTTTCCTAACTTTCGTTTGGCTAGGGGTTCCAGCTTCGGAAGCCCCAACTCTTATTGGTGCCTTGAACCGGACTACCGCTGCTGCCCTTAAGAGGTTAGCTGAATCTCCTGCCGATTCGTCAACTAAGAGACCGAGGTTCAACACCTCTACCTCCGTGATATCTGGAAGTGTCTTTAGAAAGGAGATGAGAAGTGGGGTCCTCTTACCGTTTTCTTCAAGCGCATCCAGGGAGGGTGTAAGTGCCATGCAGCCTACTTCTACTTCTCATGACGTGGTCCTTCGAGACCCCTTTGATCTCCTGTTATATGTTACTAATCTCGTGAAATTAATTCTTTCGGGACCCGAATTTTCTGATATTTCGTCGCCTCCCACTTCCTCCGACATGAAGGATTTTTATCGGTGCCTGATTTCTCAACAACTTAAGGTATGACCGTTTCTTTTTACTCCTGGGCTTCCCGCCTACCGCAACTATGTGCTGAGTGTTTATACCTTCCCAGGCTTTTAAGAACTGGCATGTGTCTCAGCTCATCCCTTCTTCTTCTGTCACTGAAATTACTCGGCTTCGGGAGGCTAACGCAATTTTGAGCGAAGATTGTGAGAGGTTGAAGGCTTCCTTGGAACATGCTGAGTTGGCCTTAGAAAAAGAGAGGTGGGCTAGGGATGTAACTCCCGACGGGGTATCAGCCTTAGAGCATCAGATGACAAAGGATGCAGTTACCCATGCTGATGTGCTTCAGAAGAAGAATGAAAAACTTTCTCATGCCGCCCAGATCATTTATGCAGCCCGGGATAGGATTTTTGGTTTCTTGCAAGTCAACCTTCCGCGGATTAAGTCTGGATGTTATGAAGATGCCCTATTCCATCTTTTTTCTAACCACCTTCAGAATCTTTTTGAACTCCGAACCTACCTCATTCCTTCCTTCACCCCGGATTGGGTTATGAAAAGGATTAAGTTGAGCGAGGAAGGAGTTGAGGCACCATGAAGGAGTGACCCTATAATTGAGGGCCTTTTATACATCGATAGACTTTCGGATGATTTAAGCGAGGAGGGGGTGGCTCCTGGCTCCTTTGGCAGTGATAAGGAGAGAGGGGGTATCAGTTCCAGAGATGGTAACTGCATAGGCGAACTATTATCCATAATTCTGAACCATCATCACCCAGAGAAGTCAGTTTTTCTGGCTTTCTGAGAGGGAAGGTTGTTGTTGATTACGAAGTTCCCTCCCTTCGGGTATAACTTTTTCTTTGGACGTATTTTCCCTTTTTCTGGATGCTTAACTTTTGAATAGTTTCCTGTTGTTATAATAGATAAAAAGAAAAACTATTTTCCAGCTTTGAGCAGAATTAGGTGACAAAAGTTCAAGCCATTTTTATGTTGGGCAGATAGTACACTTGTATATATAGTTCCGCAGCCTACGCAACACTTGTATGGGGTCCCCCTTTGCTATCGGCGAGGGTTAATGTGATTATTTGCATTATGACTGAGTTCAATTTACTATGAGGAGGAATTATGCATGGTCTGTAGGCTGAGAAAAGAGTTTCGCACGACGCCTATCCATACTTTCAAGGAAACACGTCTCCTCAAGGGACTTGAGTGTGTTTATACTGCATTTCCTCAGCTCTTCTTTAACTTGTGGAGTGGGGATCATGAAGTTATGTTAAGGAATCTTAGGATTAAACATGTTGAGGCACCATGTAAACGATAGACATGTGAAAAAATGATGTCTTTATAATTTACCTTTCTGCCCATATCTTATAGTTGGTAGGCTTTGGTAACCCATGTACTGATGTATAAGAAAAGAAGGGGGATATAACGTTCGAACATCCAACAAAGAGAAAACAGAATCGTAATCACTTTCTTGTATATTTATGGACAGGTAGATCAATGCAAGATTCCTTCCTCCCTGAGCGAAACACCACCGATAAGAGAGGTCCTCCCTATGTCTTATGAAAAGAAGATCTTACATCAGGATTTATCCATTAAACACTTGACTGAGAGGATGACCATTTAGAAAAGACAGTTGGAAGGGAAGGATAGAACCATTCCGCGGTTGAGGACGTACATAAAGACCAAACCGTCTGTCGAGTTCGAGGACGAGCTAAAGAATCTTCGTCAACATGTCATTGACTTCGAAATCGATTTAAACAATGCTACTACAAAGTGCAAGACGTGGGAACATTGCTTTGAGAGTACCCCTATAATGACGGGACCTTCGCCCCCTGGCGTCGCGACAGCACGTAAGGCCTCTGCTCTTCAGAAATGTTGTTACTTGAATAACCCCGCACGGGGTTTAAAGGAAGCAGTTATTTTTGAGTGGTGTAAAAGAGTGGTAGCCGAGATGAAAGGAATCTATGTTACTAGATTAATCAAGGATTCTCACGACCATGTCATCAGATATGTCGGCCAAATCAGACATTCGGAAGAAGAAAATCACGATTTGTGCATAAGCGTTTTTGATTTGGAAAAGGAAAACAAGTCTCCTAGGTCAATGTGCAAGGCTTACAACAGAGCTTTGAAACTCCAGCCCAAACCTTTCGATCACTTGAAGGGACATAGACAAGTGGGAAAGTTCAAAAACTTAACAAGTTACTAGGTGTGGCACTTCACTATGCCATCGACCCCCCTTTACCCAAGGATGAAGAAGATCCAGATATTCATAATATTCAATAAAGAAGACACATAATTTTGCTTACGATAAGGGTACTGATAATGTAATCTTTTTGGTGAATAAACTTATGCACTGATAACATTTAGTATTTAAATTTCTGTTGGTATGAGACATGAGTGAGGATTGCTCGTATGATGAATGACTTAAGAGGTTTCCTTTGAGTATGAGAAAATACAACCTCTTTTTTTACCTGGCTTTGTTTCTGACAATGAGCTCTCCGTCAGCTTCAGAATTTTGTGGGTCTTCCTTCGTAGGCATACCTATGGTTGCCTTGATCTGGGATCATTACCTTGGAGGTATTCAGGCCGTTGTCTCGATGGTTGGAACCCTCTTTCAATACTTACAAAAGGGTTCCTTCTACCAAGTTTCGGATATCGATATGTGGAAAACTTGCCTCCCCCGGCATTGGTTCAAAGCCGAATCGATCTGGATTCAGGTATAGACAGTTTTAGTCCGGGACCTTCTTCAGCATCGGGAAATACTGAGTCTTGCCTAGATTTGGGCACAATAGTTGACCGTGACCTCTTCCGGTATTTGTACGGAGCTGGGTTGACCTAGATTCGGATGTCGACAATAATAGACCGGAACCCCCTCCGGTACCTGTGAAACGCCGAATTGAGGGTGGTAGCATTGATACCGGAACCTCCACTGGTATTAATGAAGTGTTGGATCCACCCAGATTTGGGTAGTAGCATTTGAAGACTGGAACCTCTTCCGATATTGGTAGAGTGCCGAATCGACCCAAATTCGGATAGTAGCATTGATGACCGGAACCCCTTCCGGTATTAATGAAGTGAGTATCCCTTTCGATTTGATTTGAGAAGCAGAGGTTGTACGTGCTTCTTGAGCCTTCCCTAGGGCTTTTGATGTCAAAGCAGAGGATGTACGTGCTTTGTTGGCCACTCTCAAGGCTTGTGGGTCCGATGCGCTTGGCAAGTTTATCTACAAGCACGGCCCAAGGACTTACCCGACCTCCCTCCAGGAGGCACCTTATACTGACCATCGTAGGCGATGATAAGGACTTAGAAACTTAGACGGGGCCCTCGTAGGCACAGGACTAAGGTTTACTCTTTTGACGCTCTATACGGACCATTGTAGGCACTGATAGAGGCTTATACGCCACCCCCCGCCAAGGGGTCCCCTATCCTGACCATCGTAGGTGATGATAGGGGTTTGCATTCCCTTCTGCGGGTAACGCCGAACATAAGCAGAGGTAGGACGTGCTCTTCTGCGAGCAGAGGTAGGACGTGTTTAGTTCTAGCAGAGGTAGGGCGTATTCTTTTGCGAGCAAAGGTAGGGCATGCTAATTTTAGATGCACCGCCATGACCATTTCTGGTGTGAAATGGCGGCTTATGCTTTCGATGCTTTAACCCTGCCCCCTCTGATTTGGGCATGGAGAAAGACTAACACACTATCCCCCTCCGGGGGATGCCTTGCTCGGACTAGTTTAGTGTTGGCAAGGGTTTTTCTTCTCTTTATCCATTTGTGGTCTGACCTTTCCTTGATCATTTCGTTTGTAGAGTTTTTCTACTTTGTAATAGGGGGAATAATACTTTACTTGTTAATTTTGGAGGATCTCGATGATGGGACCTCCTATGCTTTCCTTACATAACTTTGTAATTTTCCTTGGTTCAAGAATTTGATGATCATCCCCTCCACCACCCTACAATGGTTGGTTTCGTGTCTGTTTACCATATGGTAGTAGCAATACGACCTTTCTCTCTTAGCTTCGTTCTTGGGTTTCTTTTTGGGCGACGGCCAAAAATTTAATTCATGTCTAGTCACGAAATAGATACGCTCGATTGATATAGTGGGCTGATAACCCTTTGGTAATCTTGACTAAGAATTCTTCTTCTGCAGTTGCATTTTGGTCTTTTTGTTATTCTCTACACTTCCGTTTTACTGCCCTCCGATGTGGGAGTAAATCTTCTTCAGACTATCCATCGATCAGAGGGGCAGGAGTTTTCTCTATGTTTCATTCGGATATGGTTTCCCAAACTTTTGTAAGGATGGCTTCTTTGGTGAGGAGAAAGGAGTTGTATCTTTCAGTCGAGGGCTGGTAAAAGGCAAAAATCGAGGTTAATCCATGTGGAAGGGGTTAATGCTCCATCGATCGGGGTCACAAGGCTCTACGTCTTTCTCTATCTCTTGAATATGGAGGTTTTCCAATTTGAATCTTTCGATCTCCCATGGCTCTTTGATGTTCGCTCCAGCCATGGTAAATCTATCAGTTATCGGTGGAGATCCTTTACTCATAATGTTTGCCTCTTCAAGAACTTAGCTCAGGATGGGACAATCACAGGTAGGTATGCGGTAGGGTTAACCACGAGATAGGAAGTTCAGGCCCTCATTCTAGCGCCAAAATGTTAATGATATTTTTTGTCAACACCGAAGACATGCCAATTGGGGTGGATCTAAAGGAGGGAATGGTTGGTAGGTTGTTTTACGGGTCAAATCAGGTTACTGCCCTGGAAGTGGAAATAGAGAAAAGGGGTTTGCCAAGGTCAATCAAAATGGGTTTCAAAGCGTATTTTCCTAATCAAGGGCATATTGAAGAGTAAATCCAATTCAAACTAAAAAGGAAAACAAGCAACCGCAATGGTGATGATCAAAAAATGGAAATACACACTTATAGAGCAACTTTCTTGTGATAGATTCCCTTTTATTCAATTTTCACTAAGAGTACATGAATGTCATAGAGGGATTTTCCCATTGATCTCTTTTTTAAATTAATTTTAAGAATACAATTGTTTTGGAGGCCAAAAATCTCTTCCTGAATGTGACCTCTGGGGTCTTATTTATAGTGGTTCGATGCTCCTTTTGTTGATGGGCTATCGCGCCTACGGAAGTCTTTGTCGGTTACTCTTTTCCTGAGTTTCGGGCGCTTGCCTTTCGGCCATTCTTGGAGTATCAGCCATGGTCCTTGGGTATCGGCTTTCGGCTATGAGCTCTCGGATGTAGGCCTCCGGCCTTATCGTGAATACTTAGAGACGCTTGCTCTCATGTTGTATGTTGATAACTGCCAGTTCGAAGCCGCCACTTGTTTCGGTACTAAGTGAATTAGTACGCACTACACCATACAAGCAGTTTTGCAACTCCCTAAGGCGGACGTTTCGCAACGGCTTTGGACCGTTGCTATTTAGCAACGGCTTTAACACATTGTAAAAATTAGTACAACGGTCTTAGTCCGTTCTATCTTTTGGAATGGCTCAAACCCGTTCCCCAATTTCGAACGCTTTACAATACACTCCCCCGTTCCCAATACACTTCATTTTTCTTCGTTCATTCTTCCATCAAAGAAAGCTTCGCACTTGAAATAACTAGATTCCAATCTTCTTTCCAGAATCCCTTTTGTTCGAGTTCAACAATCAAGGAAATTACCTAATTAAATCTCGATCGAATCAAGTGCTTTTTTCTAGAACAAAAGGCTCACGAGATCTCGATTTGAAGTCGTTCTCTTCTTGGTATGGAAAAATTGTTTTTTATTGTTGATTTAATGTCATAGAATAGAATCGTTAATTAGATTTTAATAGTGAATGATTGTTTGTTCAATCTTGAATGAATTCAAAATACAATAAATCGTGAACGATTGTTTTGTCATTTATTTAATTGTTCTTGCAAACAACTTCCTGTATCTGATTCTTCATCTCCCAATGTTGTTGCATTTTCTTATTTAATGATTCTTGCAAACAACTGCCTGCTTCATCTCCATATATTCTTGCAAACAATTGCGAACATTGTTTTATAGTTGATTAGATTTTAAAACAAACCTAACAAAATAAAAAAAGGACATAATGCAGCATTTTCTTGTACACCTTTTCTTCCTCCTAAAAAGCCTCATTTTCTTTGTCTCTCTAGGAGGATTTGATTGGATTAAGCGTATGTCCTTTTGCTACAAGGTCAGATTCTGGTAATGCTTATTTATTTGTTTGCTAACTCATTGATTGCCTTTTTTGTTTTTATTTAGTTTACGGTTTCATTGACATACATTAATTCTTAGCACTTCATGTTTGATCTATTTAACCTTTTGCTGGTTGCAAGTCTTCTTATAGATTATAAGAAATCTGTTTTGTTATGACTACGCTATACCCAATAGTTATGGGTCAGTCTTCTTAGATTATTTGAATTATAAAAATTCTGTAAATACTGGATGGCTGATATGATGTGAAATCATAATGGAGAAACGAAGTCATGCATGCTATTAAACTCATTTTGAACACACAAAGCGAGCACGTAAGCTTAGCAAGCCGATGGAGTTGTACGCTCAAAGCTTATTTCATTTGCAAGGACTGACTCATTACTATCGTCTGCTCAAGTCCTTTCCTTTTTTAGAATTGTAGGAGCATGCATGCCTGTCAAAATCCCAAAATGATGTTTATAAACAAATTATCGAGCACATAATAAATTAGTTATGCACTTTGCCTCTTCGCAATATTAAGGTTCTGATGAATCCCCTAAGGCAGTACCTCCGTGGTCAAATACGTGAACCTCCATTCCATTAGATTCCTGCATAAAGGGTGCAGGAGTTATATAACTTACTAGTTGATTGGCTGTTTTGAGGTGCAAATGGAATAATTCTGAACAATTTAAACTCTAACATGAAACTAAGGAATAATTTAAACTCTAAACCTTTGTAAGAACATTGTTTGCACTATTTACTGACCATTAATTATGCACTGTGCTAAGTCCCCAGTTATTATTCCAGTATACCATTCCATATTGAACTCTCATGTTAATGAACATCTATGATGTTTGACCAATTATGTAATGTCCAATAGCTTCCGACATTCTATAAAGTATAAACAGATTTTACCAGACTTTTTTGCTTCTGTTTTTATTAGCATTTCTCAACGTAAACGATTTTGTTTACTTGACTTTTGTGGCTTAAACTTTGGATACATAGGTAATGAACTAGCAAAAGTTGTTTTCTTTATGTTTGGTTTATCTCTCAAATGTATTGGATCATATTAATTCTAATTTCCTACGTGAACCCAAAAGGATATACACTGGATACTTGAAAAATCTTCAGAGTTAATAACTTAATGATTCAACTTTAGCTTCATTTAATTTTTGTGTGTTGGCTATTAGGATGTGAATTTTATAAAGATTGTTCTATACTGCACCACTTATGATTTTTGATTGTTGAGCGAAATGTAACTCCTGACTCTGTAATTCTGGATTTCTATTGTTTGTTGATGTCACATTTATTGGATTACTCCTTCCTGTCTAAATGTAAATTGCTCATATCATACTCGGACACAACATTTGTCAAATCAATATGGTACTAAGATAATATGATGTTGTGTGTAGAAAAAAGGGCGCCATAGCTAGAAAAAATATATATTATACTAAGATAATATGGGACAGTATGCACAAGAATCAAATCAATTTTCCAAAAATGCTACAATACATGGTTTTCTATGTTTTGAAGCATAAATGATTTACAGCATAAGTTGGGGTACTAAACTAAAAATAAAGTTAATTTTGAAGCTAACCAAGTATTTTTCAATTAGTTGCACATTGTTTTCACCCAAATACTATAACATAGAATAACTTGTTAGAACTTTTGTAATTACACAATTGTATTACAAACAGACAGCAACAACAATCACTGTTAATCAATTATGTCACAATTGTCACGTCAAACTATGTTTACAATAATCATAGAAAGTGTAACCGATTTGTGCATAAAATCAAAGATAAACAAAAAGTATTCTGCTTAAATAATGTCCAAGTCCAGAACTTTTCTGTTTCCTTGAAACAATATTGCCGTCGTATACACCAATCGACGTAGTTGCAATTTGTTTCCCAGGATAAAACGGACCAACTCCGTAGCTTAGTGCCAGCAAACGGAGCTCCGACGAACTGAAGTTGGTTATAGAAACTAGATCAGAGAATTACGTTGAAGAAGAAGGAATAATGCAGTAGAAAAAGTGAATTCTGTCTTTGTTTTGGGCAGTGTATATATAGGCAGGGAGGAGTGCCTGTTCGCATGCATCAGTAACCATCAGAACAGGAAAGGTTGCGACCCTTTAACCGCTTTGTTATTAATATGCATATGCTGAGAATTCAAATGGTTGTACTCGTTCAGTTAACAGACATTCCTTTCGAATTCTGGACTGAACAGACACACCTTTTAAAATTCCGAGAAAAAATATTCTCATGTCAGTGCACTAGCCCAATCAGCAACGTCGGCCATATCCAATTAGGAGACCCCAAGAGCCCCAAGGCTCAAGGCCCTTATCTTTGACTTTTTAATGTATTTAATATGGCCAAGTCCACATCCTTTTATCATCCCTCTCTTTTTTATTTTACATAAGCCTATTTGGCTTCTAATATATAAGGAGAGATTGTGCTAATATTTCTATGATGTGGGACTTTAAATGTTGCTACCCCTATCTCTTCTTCTTCTTCCCATTTTTCTATTTCTTTTCTCATTCATTTTCCAACATAACTTACTAGGAAGTAAATTATATTTTGTACATGGTCGAGTAATGCAGCAGCTAAATGTCAACTGGTTCATGTCTTTGAGCATGTTGATTCTCCTTTATGTGCACTGTGTGCACATCCTGTTGTGCACCCTCGTGTTGTCTTACGAAGTTTGAAATTTTTGTTGCAATCGAGTAGTTTGTGTTGCATGATTCTTGGGCCTTACGAAGGGAAGTTTATCTTGGGATGTGATGCCTCCGTTTGTTATGATATACTGGTAGGACTCTTGTGCATCGTCGAGTCAGTTGCAGCCGGATGGGTCATTTGGGTGGATGCAATGACGAGTTGCTTCTCAGAGAGTTGGACTAGTCTTTTGTTTTGGATGTAATTTATTCCTTTTATTGCTACCACGGCCGAAAATGTCCAGCAACATTCTGCATTTTTTTTGGAAAAAATTGATATATGTATGTTAATTATATTGTAGTAATTTTATAATTTTTATCACCTGAACTAAAAACAAAATCTATTTGTATGTATATTATAATTCTTTTCTTAATCAATAATTGATTAGCCTATAGGAATGTATATTATGATTAAAAAGTTCATATTTTTCTTTACTGTTCACTTACAGTTTGCAAATTTGTCTAGAGTTTCTAATTTACAGTACATTACTGTCTTATTACGTGTGGAGCATGCAATAAGAAAGCTATAATAGGATCAAGTTATACTCAAAGAATATGCATAATTCAAATTTTTTCATGTAAAAAAATTTAATCTTCTTAAAAGTTACAAGAATTTTAAGTAGAATGTTGTTTAATCAGAAACATAAGAGTTTACGGAAATTTCGAAACAAGCTTGTTTTCTGTATTTGAGAATTATTTTGCTTTGTCTTTCTCAATGCAATGAACTGTCATAAAATTTGCCACTAGCACTATTCCTTTGAAATTTCCCTAATTAACTTTTTAAAATCATGCTCTATCCAGAGCTCTAAATGGACTGGTGAAGACAATGGATATGCTTTACTTGATTGCAAGTATTTAGGTTTGAGTTTTCAAGGAAGATGTTTCCATTTATTTTGCATGTGTGTTTAACAATCAACTTTATTATTGATAGGAGAATGATGCATAATATTAGGATATCACTTAGAAGGGACACTTGCATGTTTTTGTATGTGATGAGGTAATATATTAAGCCAATTGAAAAATAATGAAGACATATCTTATATATAGAAGGTCAATATGTCTTCATTACCATAACTTTCAGATAAAATCTTAACTTTTATATGCATTCACTACCATAATAATGTTGTCAATTAAAATCTTAACTTTTATATAAAATCTTAACCTTTAATAATGTTTTTGCATGTTTTTAGTAATGTTGTCAATTAAAACTTAACATTTATATGCATTCACTACCATAATAGTGGCGTATGTGTATATATTATCTTAAATATGTTTACTTCTATTTCTAAATGGGTTTGTATGTGCTCTAGATTAAATACTTGTTGACCTGTACACATGTCCGACTACTATGTTATCTATTTTGGGTTATGCTAAATCAATTAAATATTTTGTCTTTTTCTTTAAACGAAAACTTTTATACGGTTTCATGCTAACATAATTTAAATTTCCCCAATTTTTCTTTTCAACTGGACATGAGTTTTCCAATTATTTATGGATCAGTGTAGCTATAACCTTTAGAGACGGTTTTTTGTCCAAAGAATTCTACTAATATTTGTTGACAAATACTCTAATGCTCTATCAATTTTACTGATAAATTTTACTGCCAACAGAAAATTCAGAAATTCATCTTCCAAAAGATTGTTGACAAATACTCTATCAATTTTACTGCCAATAGAAAATTTGTTACCATCCATCCAAGTATAAAAATTACTTGTGAACTCAAGCGCAATCAATTTTGAATAAATAATGCAGTCCGACTACTATGTTATCCGCTCCTTTCTTTGTTTAGCTAAATTTGACCATATATAGTTGTGCAAATTATGCTGATGCCAGCCGCATCATGTAGAATGCAAAAATGTATTGACTTGAAGAGTGAAATAAAGTGGAAGACCAAGTATAAACATTCCATAATCCATATAATTAAAATATCTTTTCTGGTATAGAAGTTTCAGCCCTTCATTTGAAGCATGTTTATAGGCCTTTGATTTAGAATTTTGATTCAACTGTGGCTTATTCAATTTCACTTGTCGCTTCATCCAGCTTGCTCATTAGGTATATGTCGTCTATAGGAATTTTGGGGTAGGTATTTATCTCAGGCATGTATACATAAATGATCCGATTAAATTCTTCTGTTCGTAATACAAGCTACACATTATGGGGCATTTAATGCCTATCTTAATTGTAGCCACATGCTTGAAATTCCATTATGTTGTAATACTTTTGTAATTCCTGGCTAGTCAGTCATAAACGCGGCACTCCCACATTTGTTATCATGTGTGACCATATCATTCAAAAAAAATTCTAAGTAGCACCAATTTTCTTCTTGTGTCAGTTCAAACAGTTTGGAACCATGTGCCACCAAATCCATGTGCCATAACCAATTTTCAAGAAAACTCATAGCCAGAACATTAGCCTGTTGCACTTAAATAGCTTTTAGATTTTAATTCAACAAAGAGGGTGCCAAGTTATTGTTCTATTCAATAACCATTACTGTGAAATCCTACTTTGCAACAAATTAGTTTTTTCGCTTGTTTATCTCTTTTGTTTCTTAACCATTCTTGTTTGCTGCATTTTACTCGAATATCCATGGTTGGAAACGGATCAACGAAATTTCGTAAGCTAAAAAAAATAAACGGTTTCATTAATTATAAAAAAAATCCAAGTAGCACCAATTTTCTTCTTGTGCCAGTCCAGACAGTTTGGAACCATGTGCCACCAAATCCATGTGCCATAACCAATTTTCAAGAAATCTCATAGCTAGAACATTAGCCCGCCGCACTTAAATAGCTTTTAGATTTTAATTGAACAAAGAGGGTGCCAAGTTATTGTTCTATCCTAACCATTATTGTGAATGCCTACTTTGCAACAAATTAGTTTTTTCGCTAGTTTATCTCTTTTGTTTCTTAACCATTCTTGTTTGCCGCATTTTACTCGAATATCCATGGTTGGAAACAGATCAACGAAATTTAGTAAGCTAAAAAAAATAAACGGTCTCGTTATTTTTTTATATATAAAAAAATTGTTAAAAAAAGAAAAGGAAAAAGAAAGGAAGTGGGGAAACAGAAAGACTTGGAGGCTTCTGTGTTTGTTCATCGTTTGCCAAGTAGTCAGTCATAACCTTTCGAAATTGTACAAGTCAACATCCATGTGCCACCAAATCTGCAATAATTTTTCTCTACCACTATGCTTTCTCCTTGCGATAAACACCAGGTCAAGCCTTATGAATGATTCAATCATGCAACATTCAAGGATACATTACTGAATATTGCCGGATGATGTAGACAATCTACGACTTGTTCATTGGGCTTATTTTTCAAGATTTTATTATGTGGTCGAGCATTATTCATAGTGGATCCTCTTCTATTGCGGGGACTGTTACAGTTTTGTCGGTAGTTTTTTAGGTCAGTTGCTTGACTTCTGTTATTTTCTTTTCCTGTTATGGTGCATTAGTTGAAGACATGTTTTATATTCATTTGTAAAAGTAGGTAACCCATTTCTAAGCCAGCCAAGATTAGCTTAGGGAAAAAGTAGCTGAGCAATACCAGAGGGAAAATATTCTGTCACTTATGTCATTCCTCCATCTTGTACATACACCTCAATGCATTCACAACATTATGATATGAAAGCCTAAGATATGAGTGATACATCTACATAAGATATATCCTATTATAGTTTGTCAGTGGTATAATTATTTTAGCAAAATATAAGACAACAAAAGAGATGTGGAACCATAGCTGAACATAGTTGATATTAACACTCCAGTCCAACATTATGCATAATCATCATATTTACTACAATGTTAACATCGTGATCGAATACCTAATTTTATTACATCTTAGTCTTACATAAGCCATTGGTCTTCTGCTTAACCCACATCATTTGCTTTAGTGGTTTCCATAGGTTGCGTGTAAGAAATGGAGATTAGCTAGGACCAAAGTTATCTCACTGATCATATACCCATGCCACACTGCATATTTTATCTTCTACTGACTCTTTGAATTTCAACCTAAGTACACTAATCTTTTTAATGATCAGTTGCTTATAATTTTTCCAGCATAATATTTTTTGGTAATATCAATTATAACTGCTGAGTTTCAAGAGTGGACATTACTGCAGTCTTTATTATTATTTGTTCTTCATGTATTAGTTAATTAGCTTATACATCCGGATACAGTTTGATATTTCGATCGTTGTTGCTTGGTAACTAAAATTCAAATGAATTTCGAAATATATTGTCCTTTTTTAATGAAAATTTGATTTTCCATGTAGAAATTTATCGGTTAAAAATCATTAGTTAAAATAAGTTATACTTTGCTAATAAATCTTTGGCTTATGCAGCAGTAGACAAAGCCCCGTTGACATGGAGTACTAGAACTCAAATAGCTATTGATGTGGCTGATGCTCTTGTAAGCTTTACTTAATTTCTCGTTTCTTATCTCTGTATTAATTTAGCACATATATTATTGTGAATATGACTCTATAAATCTAAAAATTTGTCTTTAATCAATGTTAGATTGTTGATTTCTGGTGATGATAGAGGTTTGCTCAAGAAGAAATTAAGCAACAGTAGAATTACGTAATGTATGATATATATGAACAATTGATGTTGTAATATTATGGTGGTGAAGTTGAAATGTACCGTACTATTTTTTTGGCCACTGCTATTGAACTTGGAGTGGATGGTAATATTATTTTTGCTGTTGTAAACTGTTAGACTTTTAATTTTGTAATATATTGTTGAACTTTAAAATTAGTTTGTTGTTAAATTTGATCTTTATGTTGAATTTATTGGAAGATTTCAGTTTATTGATATTTCTTTTGTGATATTATGTCAAATCTGTAACCATTTGTATTGAATTGAAACTAGCGAAGGAGGGGGGATGAAAAGATATTTTTTTTAAATAATGTCAATTAGCAACGGCCAAAAGCCGTTGCTAAATTAAAATAAGCAACGAACTTCAGCCGTTGCAAAATGGAAGATTGCAACGGGTTAAGACCGTTGCAAAAACAAGAAATTGCAACGGCTCTAGGCCGTTGCAAAATTTTAGCCAACCCAGATTTTACAACGGCTTAGAGCCGTTGCAAAATCAATCTGCAACAGCCTAAAGCCGTTGCAAATCAACGTTTTTGGTGTAGTGATGTCTAGCCTGTATATCCACTTGGGTCTCGGATAGCCTTTCGATCTCCATGCAGTAAGTGCTCCGGAAGTTGGTTCTGGATGGCTTTCATGTTCTTCCGGTTTGATGCCTTCGATGCTTCCATCTTCGGGTGTGTCGGCATTCGGGCTGGTCATTACCAAAGATTCCTTTGGGCTTCGTTTATCGAGTTTATCACTTTTGGCTTACTTGGCTTTAGGAGATGGGTGGTTCCTCGCATGGAGTCTTCCATTGAGCTGATACTTTCAGAAGGATCTTGTCGGATTAACCCTGGCGGATGGACCCTATTGGTTAAACCCCATAGTTCTTCACGATCTTTCCCCCTAAAGGGAGAGAGGAAAGAAGACTTCGGGTGATGCAGCTTTTTGGACTATTTCTTCTTGTTCTTGTCCTTCTTGGTATCTAGCTCCCACTTTCTAGTGGGCCTCCTACGAGCCTTTGATAACCCGATACCCCTTCACCCCCAGCTCCCTCCGTTGTTGAGTTTTGGTAGTAATACCATACAGAAAAAGAAGAATCAGATTCAAATGAAGAAGATCTAGCTTTTGCTGCTAAAAATTTCAATTTTTTTTGAAATATAAGAAAGGAAACAAAAAAATAGGATAAATAATTTCAATAACAATAAAACATCATCATCATCTATTTAATATTTCAGATGTCACAAGAAAGGGCATTTGCAGAAGGATTGTCCAAACCAGAAGAAATAATATCAAAAGAAAAATAGGAAGGACAAATCTAAGAGGAAGGCATTTTCAATTACATGGGATTATTCAGATTCGTCTTCCTCAAAGAGCGAAAGTGATAGTGACAACGAACAAGCCAACATATGCTTCATGTCTAGAGAAAACGGGGTTAGTAATTTTACTTTTGATGATATGGTTAAAATAAACTCAGAGTTATTAGAATCTTGGAATAATTTCAAAAGAAAATAAAAACATGCTAATGAGGATAAAAAAAAAGGCGGAATTCAAAAGAGATATTCTTAAAGATGAGAAATAAATATTAGTAGAAAAACTAAGAAAACTTCAAGAAGATTTTTCTAATGTTAACTATCAACTTTCTTTATTGAGTCAAGAAGATGAAACTCAAAAAGAAAAGAATAATGCACTTATTTCTAAAAATCAAGACTTGGAAACTAAGATTAAAATAACGAAACTAGAAAATTCTAGTCTAAAAATCAAGTTATAAGAATTCACTAAAAATGTCTAGAATTTCAATAAAGGAAGAAAATCTATCTAGAATTATAGAAAATTCTCAACCTACATCTAACAAGAAAGGACTAGGATATTAAAAGAAGTCTGATATTCAACCTAAAAATAAATACAACAAAAAGAATTTGAAACCTTGGATTTCATCAAAGAAAACAAAAGAAAAAACAATTCCTAAAACTATTAATATATGGGTTCCTAAAACAAATAATATTTTAATTAGGAATAAATATATAAAATCATTTTTAGAAACTATCCATAAAAAATTAAAAGGACACTGAACCCTCTTGGGTTTGATTTTATAAGAACTAACTCTTAGGACCCTATTTAAAATGAGTACCAACGTTATTTCATATTTTTCGCAAGGGCCACTCAAGAAAAGAGAAAATGGATACTTGATAGTGGTTGCTCAAAACATATGATCGGAGACAAAGAAATGATGACAAATATTAACTGCTCAAAAGGAAAAAACATCACTTTTGGAGATAATTCCAAGGGATTAATCGTTGGCAAAGGCGATGCGATAAATTATGGTACATTTAATTTACCTCTTATTACTGATTTTCTATTATTTAAAATTTTAAAGCATAATTACTTAGTATCAGTCAACTGTGTGATAAAGGATTTAAAATCTCATTTTCGGAAAATAAATGCCGTATTTCTGATAAAAAATCAAAATCTTTTTTTTTTTAAGGAGATAGAGATAAAAATATATGTTCTAGATGTGACAATCAATCATAATCCAGATATGTGTTTAATGGCCAAAGAAAATGATCCTTGATGGCACAAAAGGTTTATTCATATAAATTTTAAAATTGTAATTAAAATTTCGAAAAATGAATTAGTAAAAGGACTACCAAAAATGAAATTCAAAGTTAACCTTCTTTGTGATGCTTGTCAATTAGAAAAATTAACTATATCAATATTTAAACCTAGAAAGGTCATTTCAACATAAGAACCATTGGAATGACTTCATATGGATATTTTGGGCCAACCCAAGTTCAATCTGTAATCATAATAGATATGTGTTTATAATTATTGATGGTTTTTTTAGATATACTTGGACAATTTTTATGAAAAATAAAAGTGATACTTTCGATCATTTTTTAATCTTTTGTTAAAAGAATTCAAAATCTAAAAGGATTTAATATAAGAATATAAAAAGCGATCATGAAGGAGAATTCGAAAATGAAATATTTGATCGATATTGTAAGAAGAAAGAAAATTTTCATTTCCTCGAACTCCACAGCAAAATGGAGTTGTAGAATGTAAAAACAAAACGTCAGAAGAACAGGCTAGGACGTTACTAAGCGAAGCACATTACCGAAACATTTCTGGGCAGAAGCATTTGAAACGACCTATTATGTATTAAATTGTGTTTCTATTCGACCTCTACGAAAAATAGTCCTTATGAACATTTTAATGGTATAAAACCAAATATTTATTATTTCAAAATCTTTTGTTTTAAACACAAAAGATCAAATCGGTAAATTTGATTCGAAATTGAATAAAGGAATTTTCTTAGAATATGCGGACCAAAGCAAAGCTTATCAAATTTTTAATAAATGGACAAATAAAATAGAAGAAATTATTCACTTATCCTTTGATGAAAATTGTAATCATGAAACTTATGATAAAAATAAATAAATTCTGAATAATAAAAATTCTAGAGAAGATGAAAACATTATCCGTGATATTAGAGAAGATGAAAACATTATTCGTAATGCTAACAATAACATTAGAGAAGATGAAAACACTATTCAAAATACTAGAGAAGATGAAAACATTGTTCATTATTGCGCCTATAAAAGGCAAACAAAGTTTCTCTCCTTGTTAGTGGAGAATATAAAAGGCGATAAGTAATTCTTAAGGAATTCTTCATGGTTTCTTTCCCTCTTCAATTCTGATCTCTTACACAATTGCGCTCCTCCTCCTTTCTCTCCTCTTCTCGCTCCTTTCTTCCTTGCTTTCATCAAGCGTGGTCGCCTTAACGAGGATCTCTTCGTCACTTTCTGCCTTCGGCTCTTACATTAAATGCCCCCTTTCTTAAAATCTAACTCCACTATAATTTTTACTTGAACCCTTTTCATACTTCACTCTAACGCTCTATGTGGTGGATATTTAGGCAACTACTTTTCGTTTATCAATATTCAAGCCACGATTTTCTAGATCTGTGTTTGATTTGATAAATGACTGGTTATTCAAGTATAGTTTCTACTTGTAGCATTTTGGAGATTGTGACCAACGTGGAGTACTAATTTTATGTAGTAACGCCTACCATAGCGTGTAAACTTTCATTTCATCAAGCTTCTGATATGATGGATCCATACGTCGTGGTTAGTATTCAATGTGCTTTTTAGTTTTGACTTATGGGTTGCTTCTGTTGTCCTAATTGTGGTTTGGGTAGTAATTTTTGTGCTTTGTAATCTTCTTCAGGTGCTTAGAGTTGTCACTGTGGTTTTGGTTGAACTGTTGTTGAGGAAACTTTCTTGAGTTTGGTATTGTCTGGTAGGGTTGTTATGCACCAGCTGTTGGATCTAGATTAACCCTAGAAGGGGGGTGAATAGGGTTTATCATAGTTTTTTTATGAATAAAAAAATGATGGAATAATAAATAATAAACAGATTACAGACTACAGTAGAAATAAAAAGCAGAAAAGAAATAACACACAGAGATACCCAGCTTCGGCAAAATCCTGCCTAGTGCTGCATTGCTAAGGTTTCTACTAGGTGTTATAAACAGATCCCGCATACAAGACCATGTACACTCGCAGCGCCTGCTCCTGTCCTAAACCTACGCTCAAAACCTTAGACTGGCCGATATCCCCTCGACCAGATTTCCCCTGATTATGACCCTATAACCAGTAACCCTAGTTTTTACAGACTCGAGTAAACTGCCAGTCAACACTCTGACTGGTTCCCCCTAGAATTTTACAGACTCTAGAAAACGGGTTCGACGATTTTACATCTCAAATTAAAAAAATACAACAAAAAACAAAACCATGAAAACCCTAGTCTAAATTGACTTAGCCAATGTGAAAATAGGCTGGCCCTTTCACTTGAAAGCTTTTCTTTAATTAAAAATGTCGGCCTTCTATTTCCATCTGAAAATGAAATGGTGGCTAGGCGATTTCTAGGGTTCTTCTCTGTTGCTTCCAATCAAAGATTCAATTTGTTGATTTGATGCTTTCGGTGCTTTGAATCAGATGTGTTCCTCTTTGTCTTCGATTGACAACACTGAAGACTTGCGATCGAAACCCTAGAAGATGTAAGCTTTCTGACTTTTGAACTTTGATTACTTGAATTGATTTTGTTGGCTTCGATCGATTGTGCCGATGATGTAATGGTGATTTATATAGGATAATAACATCCAAAATTCTCTGATTTCCTTGTATGACTCGGTTTGATTGCTTAGATGATTTTGTAGTTTCCCCTTTCTGATTTGCGAGTTTCCTCCTTTTGATTTGTGGCTTGAGCTTGAATTTGTTGCCGTGATTATTGTGATAAGTCAGGATATGTTTTTGAAATCTTTCCATAGCTGGCTCTTCTAAATTTGCTCGCCTTGATTGAATCAAAGACTAGAAAGACATGGTTTGAAATTTCCTAGTTGCTCAATGTTGATTCATCATGCTATATTTGCACACAATTAATCATTATCCATAGAGAATTTTCTGCTCGATTTATTTGCCAAGTATTTATTATGCAATCTAAAAATTAAAAATCTTGGCCCACTTTGCATGATTGCTGGAATTTATCATCACTAGGTCTCGCATTTGTTCCTTGCCAAATTTGCTGCTATGATTGATTTCCAAACATGATTTCTCCTAGTAAAAAGTATAATGCTTTAAAGTAATGAAACCTTTGATGATGCTTGCACATATCCAAAACTGATTTTTTAAGTATTTCACTGAAAATAAATTTAAAACAGATATTGCCTTTGCATGATTGATGACAAATAAATTATTTCTTGTCAAAAATCATCACTTTAATTTCTAGAACCATTTTAAACTTGGTTTGCTCTTGGATAATTGGCTTGACCATTTGTCTGAACTGTTGCGGCATATTCTCTATGCTTGATAACTGACTATATGCATGTTACCAATTTCTCTATACTAGATCAGTGCATTTCAACTGTCCAATACTTGCAACAGAATTGTGTGAATCAGCATGTGCTTGTGATTAGAAAAGTTTCACTCTGTCTTGATCATGTTTTTGTACTTCCATGTCCATGCTTGTATTCACATGTATTATGTTGATCTGCACAATGTTGAAATGCACATGCTCCATTGTTTGAGATCCTTTATTCGCTACAGCACTTTGCTAAGTTGTTTGATTTGCATGTACTTAAATGTGCTGGTTACATTGTACATGTATGCTTGTTCCAAAAAGAAACTTGTGCTTAAAAAAATCCTGCTTGAATGCTGACATGTGCACAATTCTGAAAGCACATTTATTATTTGGCTTGACTGCTTTCCTTTGTGTACACCTGACTTGAACATTTAGTGTTTGTGGCATTGACTTCTTACTTGCCATTGTGCCATTGAATTGTTGTGCATGATTCATTATATATAAATTTGGTATGCCGACCTGACATGTTCCAAACTTGCTTTTGTGTGTTTGCTGAAATATTAATATGAGCTCGACCATATTTCAGTTGCACTTACATGTACACCTAGTGTTTACACCATCTTGTTCACAACATGTTGCCACATATATTTGTGCACTTGTTTATATTTCTTTGTGTGCACTTGTGCATCATCTTTGCTTGACCACTCGAGCATTTTGAATAAGCTGCTTTGTACATGATTTGAAATTCTTGGCTCGATGCTTTTGTTGTTGTGTTCACTTGTCCATTTCACTGTGTCGAGCTTGGTCCATGTGGCTACTCCACAGCTACACTCTGATTGGCGAGGCAGTGCACACGTGTATATCTATACACGTATGTATATGAAGTCATGAAAAATGATGAGAAACACACCAGAAAACTGAGGCAAATAAAATTTTAAAAATAAAATTTATATTCACATGTATTCAGTTTTATTCTTGTTGCAGTGTACTGTGTGTTTCTGTTTCATGTGACAGGTATTAAGATGATGACTGAACTGACAGTGAGCAGCGAAGACAGAAGACTGAAGTCAGAAGACAGTGACTGAACTGATAGTGAAGCATTCAAAAAACACAAGACAAGAAAAAAATGACAGTGAATGAGTGTAAAATGAAATTGTACAGAGTGAATGTGAATGACTTGTAAATGAATGTACAAAGAGTGTAGAGTGAACTGTATATGAGTTAGACAGTGAAAAAGTATGTATATATGAATTGTACTGTTATTTGTAATAAACAAATTCGTTTGAAATTAAATATTATATTATTGTTGTCAAACAAACTTGTCTATTTTATTCAGTCAATTTGCAAGTACAAATATTCTGTGAATGTATTTAAATAATGGAGTATTAAATAGCTGTACTGTTTGAATGTTGAAATAGAATATTCAATTTAAATAAAATAATGTATGTATATATGAATGTCTGTACAGTCGTATTCTATTTAAATATAAATATTATATTCACGTCTTTGATGTATATATAGAACAGTACAGTAACAAACACATTTCAAAATAATAAATATTTGGTTGTTATCATTAAACAAAAAAATCATATAATTGTGTATACAACACCATTATATACAACAATCTCCCCCTTTTGATGATGACAAACAAATAAAAAAATTTGAGCATAATAAATGTGTTTGACAGTTAAAATTGAACTCCCCCTATTTATCAGCTCCCCCTGCAACAGACAACTCCCCCTATAACTGTGCATGAGTGAAATGAATGATATGAATAATAATAAATTTTCAAAATTAATAATATTTATAAAATATTAACTCATAAATCAAAATCTCAATCTATTCTCCCCCTTTTATCATCATCAAAAGGATTCAGAATTTAAAATATAGGTGAAAATTGACTAAAAATATAATTCAACATAAGAGGAAGAACGGTCATCATAAATCTCAATTAGTCAAACAAAAATCATAATAAACTGAGAACTATTGGCATATTTCACATTTTAAATGACGGATTTACGATGAAATTCATATATAATGGAGAGAGTTACAAAAATATGATTTCCAATTATTTTCCAATGAAAATTTAAAAAATGAAGCACAAAAACAATGATGGATTTCGGCTATAATTATAAATTCAACTTAAGTGACAAAATAGTATAATCTCAAATCCCAATAGCTACCAATCAACAAATCATAATACGTCATAAAATAATAACACATTTCACAGATTAGAAAATGGATTGATAGGCTGGTTTTTATACACAAAGGAGAATTTCAAATTTATTTCAATTTATAGCACATTATTCCCTTTTTTTTATTTAAGAGCAAACTGACCACGCATAACTAGAGCTTGGATTTTTAAATGAGGTCAGTCGCAGCTTAAATTATAAGTTGTCTCGTAACCATGCATAACCAAAGCTTGGACTTTTAAATGGGGTTAAAGACACACTTATGTATTAATTATATATTTTATCATTTTCAGCTTTAAATAGAAAAACTCCTCAGTATATACAACCAATATGAATGATAGAAATGCTACAGAAATGGACTGTGAAATAAAATTTTAAATTAATTATATTATGAAATACGTTTGACTGTATTGGGATCATTGAAAATTTTCAATTATCACTAATTCTGAATAATAACATAGTCCAATTTCTATCACAAACATTTTCACTGTTTATTCAAAAAGATTTTTTTTTTAAAAAATTAAACTCTCCACATTAAGATAAAAGACATGATGGATGGCAGAATGATGATAGATAAAGGAGATGGTCGTGAACTGCCAATTCAAAGATATTATAATAACCGTTCAACCATCATGAAAATCTAAATAAAATCTCCACTTGTTGTGAAATATACTGCAATCACAATTCGTTACAATTTCAAAATCTAACAATGATTTTGATGAATTATAAATACAGTTCTATATGGATATTGATTTCAATTTCTGAATGAATAATCAATAAATAACTTTAAAATTGAAAATCAATTACAAGAGGGATATGCAAAACTATACAAGTCAAGATGGATTAAAAAAATATATACACAAAAATTCAACACTTCTAACAAGATATCACTTGTTGTCTCTGTTAATGTGGATTATAACACGATACTGGAGACAAACAAGGATGATTCAGACAATAGAATTTTAACCACAAAACCCAAGCAGACACGGTTAACAAATCAAGCAAAATAATTTCATCTTTCAGAGCATGGTATATATTTGATACCAAAACAAGCAGTCACCAAAAAAAATTCAAGAACAATATCTGAGTAGCATAAAAATCAGATTCAAATCAGACTTGTCAAGATGACGGTCACATAAGATGATTCATGATCAAATGAATAAAAATATTGTTTATTTGAAATCATTTGAGGAATATGAAACTCTCAAGATTTAGTGAATCAGTCACACCAGAATGTAAATTTCAAATTCAAGATTTGTGTGTGATTCAATAAATCAATAACTTCAAATGATTTTAAACAAACATATATTCAAATCAAATAATCAAAGAATTTTCAAACTTATCTCTGACAAGTATAAGAGAAATTTCAGATCATTTACATCAAATTTGAGAGGTATTCATGATCCAGAAAATTTAAAATAATTTATTTGAAATCACTTGAATCAATGTCAAGTTCGAGATATAATGAATCATTCACACAAGATGATAATTTCAGGAATGAGAAGTGTGTGATATTCAAATATCAAGAATTTCAGATGATTTCAAACAAACAAATTTCAACCATAATAATCATGAATACAGGTGAAATTCAAGATGTATCATTGTGATTCAAGCCAATCCAAAAATCAATGAAATTATCATGAATGATAAGAAGCAGTGTACGGTAATGAGTATAATTTTTTAAGCCTTTCCAAAATGAATTTGGAAGAAACTCAAAACAGCATAAGTGTGAGAAATTTCATTAATTATTCAGATCTTCAAAAATTTAGAATTCAAAATAACAGTGTTCAATATATGATATTAATGCTTCAGCACTGTTAAGAATTCAAAAATAAAAAGTAAACTTCAAAACAATTGTAGACATATGCAAGTTTCAATTGAAGATCTGGAAATAATTAAAACATCAAAGTTCTATTCAACTAAAGCGAATTTCCAGATGGTCATGAGTACTGCAATTTGAAGTTAAGAAAGTACAGACTAAGAAGAATATGGCAGTGTCAAATCAAAAACAAAAAGCCAAAAAAAATAGAAGGAGGTAGAAGGAGAAATAAGCAAGAAAAAAATATTTACAAAGATGAGTTTAGAAATCATACCTGAAAGATGATGAAAATCAGAATCTCTAACTCATCCGACTTGGCTAAGGAACATATATCAATTATCCTTGAAATGTGGAACGATCTTTGATTCTTCTTAGACAGTCATTCCTCAGCAAACCTTCGGTACCTAAGTATTTTGGTAATCAAGTGGTCTGACAAAAACTGTAAAACCACTCATAGCTGTGTGTCGAACTTTTGGTACCTAAACCTGTTTGTATAACAACCCATAAAATTTACCTTTGTACCCATTGAAACCGAAAATTGTTTGAATTTAACGAAGTTTGATTTATTTATTTTTGGGATCTAGGATTGTTTGAAAGGTTTGTTATAAAACAATTTTTCATCTCGGTTGTGATTTAAAAATCCTTTGAATTTATCAGAGTTCAAATTTTCAAAACGATTCTTTTCAAAGTAGTTTGAAGGATTTTAAAAATCAATGGAATTCCATCTTTCAAAAACATTATTATTCCCAAAACCAATACCTCGTTTATTTCCAACAGAAAATTGGTTTTTCAACAACATATTCAAAGATTTTTCACAAATAGAAAATTTAGTCAAAGTTGACTCTAGTCGTTGAATTTTGAATTTAAGATCACCGTTCTCTTTTATTAAATCTGAACAACGGTTATTAGTGATCTTCCTTCCAACATCATATTGTTTCAAAACCAAATTTTTAGATTCAAGTAATTTAATTTTGGTTTGGGATTAAACAATTTCAAATTCAAAATGTTTTCGACTTTCAGATTCAAAATTCTTGAGTTTTTCAATCTCAATTTCTAGCTCATCCAGAATAGACTCAGTTTTCAACAAATTGTGTTTTTCAGCAAAAATAAATTTGGAATATTCAGTCGTCTTGAAATTTTCAAATTCTCTTTGCAAAAAATTGCTTGTGCTTTCAAGCATTATCTTGTTCTCTTTAAAATCAGAATTTATTTTCATGTTTTTGAATATTTTTATTTTGATGAACAAGATTATTTTTCAGATTTAAACAATTTTTGCAATTAGAATTTGAAGACTTCTTGACGTTTTTGAGTTTTGATTCCGAAAGATTATTTTTGCATATCAACTCAAGCTTCTCATATTTTAGAAGTTTATTTTTAAATTTTAGATTCTCAACAGATTTAGTTAAACCATTCAAACGATGAATTAAATATTTATGAGAAGGGTTTCCTGTTGAGTCTCCATCTGTATTTCCTTATGTGCAACCTGTTAAGCACAAATCTGAAGCTGAGTTGTCTTTCTGGGGTTTTGAACACTTGTCAGTTTTTCCATATAGCCCGTTGAGAGTCTGCCAGATTTCTTGCGCAGTTAAACAATGGGAAATAAGGCTATATTGTACATCATCAATATAAGAATATAAAAGATGAGTAGCCCGTAAATTAAATTCAGTATCAACCCTATATACAATATCATACCCATTTAAAATACTATTCCAACATTTAATATCAACTTATTTTAAATAGGATTTCATTTCTGATTTCCAGTTTAAAAATTCTGTACCATTAAAAACAGATGGAATATGACTGGACTGACTCTCTGAAGACTGACAACAAGGGATCACCATAACTCTAAAGTTAACAGAATACCTGCTTTGATACCAATTGTTGGATCTTGGTTAACCCTAGAGGGGGGTGAATAGGTTTTATCACAGTTTTTTTATGAATTAAAAAAACTGACGGAATATTAAATAATAAACAGATTACAGACTGGAGTAGAAATAAAAAGTAGAAAAGAAATAACACATAGAGATACCCAACTTCGACAAAATCCTGCCTACTGCTGCATTCCTAAGGTTTCTACTAGGTGTTATAAACAGATCCCGCATATAAGACCATGTTCACTCGCAGCGCCTGCTCATGTCCTAACCCTACGCTCAAAACCCTAGACTGGCCGATATCCCCTCGACCAGATTTTCCCTGATTACGACCCTGTAACCAGTAACCCTAGTTTTTACAAACTCTAGTAAACTACCAGTCAACACTCTAACTGGTTCCCCCTAGAATTTTACAGACTCTAGAAAACTGGTTCGACGGTATTACAACTCAAATTAAAAAAATATAACAAAAAACAAAACCAATGAAAACCCTAGTCAAAATTGACTTAGCCAATGTGAAAATAGGCTGGCCCTTTCACTTGAAAGCTTTTCTTTAATTAAAAATGTCAGCCTTCTATTTCCATCTGAAAATGAAATGGCGGCTAGGCGATTTCTAAGGTTCTTCTCTGTTGTTTCTAATCGAAGATTCAATTTGTTGATTTGATGCTTTCGGTGCTTTGAATCAGATGTGTTCCTCTTTTTCATCGATTGACAACACTGAAGACTTGCGATCGAAACCCTAGAAGATGTAAGCTTTCTGACTTTTGAACTTTGATTACTTGAATTGATTTTGTTGGTTTCGATGGATTGTGCCAATGATGTAATGGTGATTTATATAGGGTTATAACATCCTATAATCTCTGATTTCCTTGTATGACTCGGTTTGATTGCTTGGTTGATTTTGTAGTTTCCCCTTTCTGATTTGCAAGTTTCCTCTTTTTGATTTGCGGCTTGAACTTGAATTTGTTGCCGTGATTGTTGTGATAAGTCAGGATATCTTTTTGAAATCTTTCCATAGCTGACTCTTCTAAATTTGCTCGGCTTGATTGAATCAAAGACTGGAAAGACATGGTTTGAAATTTCCTAGTTGCTCAATGTTGATTCATCATGCTATATTTGCACACAATTAATCATTATCCATAGAGAATTTTCTGCTCGATTTATTTGCCAAGTATTTATTATGCAATCTGAAAATTAAAAATCTTGGCCCACTTTACATGATTGCTGGAATTTATCATCCCTAGGACTCGCATTTGTTCCTTGCCAAATTTGGTGCTATGATTGATTTCCAAACATGATTTCTCCCAGTAAAAAATATAATGCTTTAAAGTAATGAAACCTTTGATGATGCTTGCACATATCCAAAACTGATTTGTTAAGTATTTCACTGGAAATCAGTTTAAAACAGATATTGCCTTTGCTTGATTGATGACAAATAAATTATTTCTTGTCAAAAATCATCTCTTTAAATTCTGGAACCATTTTAAACTTGGTTTGCTCTTGGATAATTGGCTTGACCATTTGTCTGAACTGTTGCGGCATATTCTCTATGCTTGATAACTGACTATATGCATGTTAACAATTTCTCCATACTTGACCAGTGCATTTCAACTGTCCAATACTTGCAACAGAATTGTGTGACTCAGCATGTGCTTGTGATTAGAAAAGTTTCACTCTGTCTTGATCATGTTTTTGTACTTCCATGTCCATGCTTGTATTCACATGTATTATGTTGATCTACATGATGTTGAGATGCACATGCCCCATTGTTTGAGATGCTTTATTCGCTATAGCACTTTGCTAAGTTGTTTGATTTGCATGTACTTAATTGTGTTGGTTACATTGTACATGTATGCTTGTTCCAAAAAGAAACTTGTGCTTAAAAAAATCCTGCTTGAATGCTGACATGTGCACAATTCTGAAAGCACATTTATTACTTGGCTTGACTGCTTTGCTTTGTGTACACCTGACTTGAACATTTAGTGTTTGTGGCGTTGGCTTCTTACTTGCTACTGTGCCATTGGACTGCTGTGCATGATTCATTATATATAAATTTGGTATGCTGACCTGACATGTTCCAAACTTGCTTTTGTGTGTTTGCTGAAATATTAATATGAGCTCGACCATATTTCAGTTGCACTTACATGTACACCTAGTGTTTACACCATCTTGTTCATAGCATGTTGCCACATATATTTGTGCACTTGTTTATATTTCTTTGTGCACACTTGTGCATCATCTTTGCTTGACCAGTCGAGCACTTTGAATAAGCTGCTTTGTACATGATTTGAAATTCTTAGCTTGATGCTTTTGTTGTTGTGTTCACTTGTCCATTTCACTGTGTCAAGCTTGGTCCATGTGGTTGCTCCACAGCTGCACACTGATTGGCGAGGCAGTGCACACGTGTATATCTATACACGTATGTATATGTAGCCATCAGAATATTTTTCTGTCCCTATACTATACATACAAAATGACTAGACGCAGATGAATCAAGTCATGAAAAATGATGAGAAACACACCAGAAAACTGAGGCAAATAAAATTTTAAAAATAAAATTTATATTCACATGTATTCAATTTTATTCTTGTTGTAGTGTACTGTGTGTTTCTGTTTCATATGATAGGTATGGAGATGATGACTGGACTGACAGTGAGCAGTGAAGACAGAAGACTGAAGTCAGAAGACAGTGACTGAACTGATAGTGAAGGATTCAAAAAACACAAGACAAGAAAAAAATGACAGTGAATGAGTGTAAAATGAAATTGTACAGAGTGAATGTAAATGACTTGTAAATGAATGTACAAAGAGTGTAGAGTGAACTGTATATGAGTCAGACAGTGAAAAAGTATGTATATATGAATTGTACCGTTATTTGTAATAAACAAATTCGTTTGAAATAAAATATTATTTTATTGTTGTCAAACAAACTTATCTATTTTATTCAGTCAATTTACAAGTACAAATATTCTGCGAATGTATTTAAATATTGGAGTATTAAATAGCTATACTGTTTGAATGTTGAAATAGAATATTCAATTTAAGTAAAATACTGTATGTATATATGAATATCTGTACAGTCGTATTCTATTTAAATAAACATATTATATTCATGTCTTTGATGTATATATAGAATAGTACAGTAACAAACACATTTCAAAATAATAAATATTTGGTTGTTATCATCAAACAAAAAAAATCATATAATTGTGTATACAACACCGTTATATACAACACCAGCATTCTGCAGTTATGACCTTAGCATATACTTTGGTGTTTTCTTCTGCTCGGCATGCCTTGCTCTCGGAAATTGTCTTAGTGCTAGTTTGGTCAATCCCCTATGTTATCGACATTGGAAATTTGTATATGTAATTGGTTTCCGGTTGGGTGATATTTCGTTCAGTTCGAATGGAATTTTGGGTTATTTTATCCTTGCTTCCCTATACGATAATACATGTGAAGCATTGCCCATAAATTTTCCATTACAGCCAGAGCAGTCACTAAGCCTTCCATGTTGGCTTCGCAATTCATACCCTTCATGTGATGGTTTCAAGCTATTTTCCCTATTTTTTCTAGGATGTGATGGGGAATGACCTTTTGGTCCTTACCTACTTGAGCATCTTTGCTCTGCTTATCCTTCTTCTAATGGCAAATAGTGGCTCGTGGGAGGCACTTGCTATGTAGTGCATGTCATGTGATGTTGTCCACCACAACTACTTCCCAAGCCATGAAGTGTATTCGCTTGTGCATGTGCATGTGTACTTCATGCGGCTACATTGTTCCTTAGCTTAGTATTTTGTTTATGCAGTTTTTGGGATTCAATATGTAACTCATTTGTAATTCAAATATGCAATGTGTAATGTAATATTCTCCTTGCACAGAGATTTTTATTGTAGTCTAGTTAAATTAGAATAGCTCCAGTTCTGTAAGCCTGTAAGGTTGAGTGGACGGAACACTATAAATTCCGTAAGCAGTGGACGGTCCATCTTAAAAAACCGAAGTAGCTGATTGTCAACAAACAATCACCGGTACTATACTATATATTTTATTATTAGTTATAGTAAAAGGTGTTTACGGTCACCATAAAAATCGGTCGGCTTTGCCCAAAAAAAACATTGTTCATAATAATAACGAAATAAGATCTCCACCAAAAATATTATGGGATCATCCTATTCAAAATATTATTGGGGCGATTAATTCAAATGTAAGAACTAGAAATCAATTAAGTCTAGTATGTCATATAGATTTCTATCTAATATAGAACCTAAAAATACAAAAGAAAGCGCCATTGATGGCAACTGGACTATAGCTATGCAAGAAGAGCTAAACCAATTTGAACACAATGAAGTTTAGGAATTAGTTCCTAGACCAAGTGAACAAGCAGTCACTGGTATTAAATAGTTATATAAAAAAAAGTTGACAAACTAGGAAATATAACTAGAAATAAAGCAAGATTTGTCGCATTAGGATATAATCAAAAGAAGGAATAAAGTATGAATAAATGTCTGTTCTCATAGCCAGATTAGAAGCAATACGTATCTTAGCCTATGCCAATTATCATAATTTCAAACTCTACCAAATGGATGTAAAAAGAGCTTTATTAAATAGATTAAAACAAAATGTTTAGTTGAACAACCACCCTTATTTACATAATAAAAATTTCCTGATCATGTGTATTAGTTAAAAAAGGCTTTATACGGTCTAAAACAAGCACCTCGTGCTTGGTGTGAACATCTTAAAAACTATCTTATAAGCTTAGGATTTCAAATTAGAATGTCGATCAAACGCTTTTTTATAAAACCGTCTAAGACAGATATATTCGTAATCCAAATATATGTAGATGATATTATTTTTGGTTTCACTCACGAAAAACCATGTCAAGAATTTTCAGAAATAACGACTAAGGAACCTGAAATGTCCCATATGAGAGAATTATCTTATTTTCTTAGTTTACAAATTAAACAATTACCTAACGGAATTTTATAAACCAAAAATACTTTAATAATTTAATTAAACGGTCTGGAATGGAAAACATGCTAAACCAACTCTTATGAGTACAACAACACATCTCGATAGAGATGAGAATGTAAAAAGTGTTGGCTAAAAATTATGTAATACTATGATAGGATCTTTATTATATTTAACCGCAAGTTGACTTGATATAATGATGAGTGTTTGTTTATGTGCACGATTTCAAGCTAAAACAAAAGAATCACATTTACGTGCAGTAAAACATATATTGTGTTATTTAAGCAATACCATGAACTTTGGACTTTTCTATCTGAAAGATTGTTCTTTCGAGTTAATGTTTTTCTATGATGTTGATTTCATAGGATCACGAACAGAACGAAAAAGTACAAGTGACAAACGTCATTTTATTGGCAAATCATTAGTCTCTTGGTTTTACATGAAACAAAATTGCATTTCACTATCTACATATGAAGCTGAATATATATATCAACGGCTTTGGCTTATGCTCAAGTCAAATACATGCAACAAACACTTAAAATTTTGATATAAATTTGTTGAAATTAGCTATCTATTGTGGTAACACTAGTGCAATAAATCTATCTAGAAATCCGATTAACCATTCATGAGCTAAACACATATATATATTCTTCATCGCTTTCTATGTGGTAATATTGGAAAAGAAATAATAAACTTAGAATTCGTCTCATATGAAAATCAAATTGCAGATATTTTTACAAAACCATTACTTGAAAATATATTTATAAAATTAGGACATGAAATTGGAATAGTATCTCTTAAATAATTACAAAAATTCAAAATTTTACATAAAAATAATTTTTTTTGTTTTTGCAT
The DNA here is from genome assembly GCA_030737875.1 of Allium sativum. Taxonomy (NCBI): domain Eukaryota; kingdom Viridiplantae; phylum Streptophyta; class Magnoliopsida; order Asparagales; family Amaryllidaceae; genus Allium; species Allium sativum. Next base: position 304,187,866 of record CM060921.1, read on the forward strand.
CTACCATGACTCAAACCCTGGTGGCTTGAACACCGGTAATATGCTCTTTCCATTTAGCTAGTTGGTGTTTCTTGCTTACTCTGAAAAAAATATTGTATTTCCATTAGAACATATTCAAATTTTAAATTTTAATCAATAAGTTTATAGTTTATTTATATAATATATATATATATATATTAAGGTTCATAATTTGTAAGTTCTATAAGCTACGAGGTCTATTCTTAATATTTAGAAAATTTTCACTATAAATACAAGCTATAAAGTGTAAAACTTATTACACACAAACAAAGTCTTATGTAAAAATCCCCACTAACTCGAATTTCAATTCATATTATTTATCATGTCTTCAAATTCAATCTCTAAACACATCCTTCATCTCTGCTACCAACTCCAACACAAAAAGAAACATGATATAAATGGTCATCATATCATACTGGTTATACAACATATAACAAAATGTCAAAACAAGCAATGGTTGTCTCACTATTTACGAAAGAGTAGATAGACGACGTTCATCATTTTCAACAATGTCAGTTAGAGCTCCAATGAGAACTATATTTCGAATAAAAGAATACTATGCAAAGATTGATGTTTCTAGAGAAAAATAGCCTTATGTATCTACAGATTTGTTAAAAAAGATGTTTACGATCTTTCCTTATCTTATAACCCATTACATCTATATCCCCTATGACCTCCATATTCGCCAAATTCTTGGGATAGGAATTACAGCCAATGAAGAAGCCCGCAAAGAAAAATCTTCTAAGAAATCTACCTCATCAGCTTCTGAATGGTTTCCTAGATTCTTGAATATATATGGTATAGTCGTTTTGTTCACTTATCTAAATTAAAATATGTCATCGATAATGTATCATTGTGTAATTTGAATTAATAATAAGTTTGCTTTCATAAATTTTGATTTAATGTTTGCTAAGTTTTTCTTTAACTAAACATAACATTGTTAATAAATTATTTTATGGTATGTGAAACTAAAATATGTATTTACATCCAAAAACATATGAAAGGAATGCTATTCGTATACTTTTCATATAAGATTCCATTTCAAAAATCATAACTTAGTTTGAAATACTTATTAAAAACTTCCTTTATAATAAAACATAGTTCCTAAACTACATTAACTATAATAGGTATTACATGAATTTATAAATAAAGCAACTTCAATGCGTCTCATGTTATGGAACATATAAAAAGAGATTAAAAAATATACTACTTAATGGTGTATATTATATATTTACCAAACTCAAAGATTAAGCATTTTCTATATATATATATATATATATATATATTTGAGGAGTTATACTCTTAAAAAACAACAAAATTTAAAACAGTAAAACATGAGATTCATATTTAAATGAAGATAGAACATAAAACATGCACATATCAACAAAAACCATATTGAGACATTTGAATCTAAAATTTAGACGGTTGAACACTCATACCAACAAAAAGAAATCAACCGAGAATTCAATCGACTGACCCCTTAAAAACAGCCGGCTAAAAAATTAGTTTGCTCCTTGGTTGGAAAAATTCTTAATTTAGACGACTGAGTTGAAATCCAGCGACTAAACTATAACAATCGATTTTTTTAGGTTTTTGAAAGCGAATCCCCCTTCAAATACATACGTATACCTTCACTTTCTCAGTTTTATTCATCATTTTAAACCTAATTTCGAATTCTCCATCACCTTTTTCAAAAACTTCTTATCAAAAATTCAAATTCAATCAAATAAATATGCCTCCTCGATCAAAAAAGCTTAAACAAATGGTCACCGATCCAAGGGTAATCAAATTTGACAATAGCTGCATAATGACTTTGTTGTTCAATGATTCAAGGCAATGAAGGACCCAAAGATTTATCCTGGATCATTCATTTAGTTTTTAGAATTCACCGGATACCAGATTCAACAAGCTACTAGGTGAACTCATTTCGATTCGCTCGTAGACTTTGACGCAAATAATAAAAATTTAGATCATCTTCTTATCAAGCTATTTCTTTCTAATTTTAATGTTGACTTTGAAAATCCCGAGGATAAAAACAACGTTATTTGAGCAAAAGTTTTTGAAATTTCAATCTTTTTACCAATAGCTCGCTTACATTAGATTTTACATTATGCTCATGAAGGGATGGATATCAATGATGCAGAAGTTGATACGGATATCGATTCCTCTTCGATATCTTAGTGGATATGACCAAATTGAAGTCTAGTGCATAAAGAGCCCTAGCTCGTATTTCGCATAAGGCCATGATTCGATCTCTATAACCGAGAACCGGAGGCTATGAGAAAGTCTAAGAAAGAGAGCACTTTACGTTATAATATTACTCTGGTGAATTGGGCTAAGATCATTGTGAATGAATTTCTCGATATTACATATAAAAGGAAATATAAAACGATTCATTATGGTGCCTGTATTATGAGAATCCTCATCGATTCTAAAGTTAAGCTCACATATTCTACGGTCTATTCGATTTGTGAGGTTGGAGCTAAGACTTTGGCTTTGATGCATATTTCCGCAAGACTGGAAACACTTAACATAATATCCATTGCTCAATGGAAACCCAACAACGCTCAAAACATCACCCAATGTACCGAGCCTAGGACATCCAATAAAACTTCTTCCTTTGTGACTATAGAAGATGAAGATTCTATTCAAATTATAAGTCCAGAAGAAACTCTGAAGCAAGCCCACGTCACCCTCTCCAAAAACTAACTTAAGCTTGAACATCAAATTACAAGGTTGGAAACAAAAACAAAAAACATTTTAACTCAATCAAGGGATTCTTAGATAAGATTTGGGACATGATATCTAGCATTGGCTCTTCTTCTTCTGAGGTACATTGTCCTATCTTATTGTTTGACATTTTTTATGGAATAGAAAAGCGTAAATTTATTATAAATTACTGCAAGTGCACAGGTATGTAGTATGCAGGTCGAACATGGGGGGAGGGGGGAATTAAATTTTATTATTTATATATTTTGTGGGCGATTTAGAAGAGTTTGATTGAAAAAAATGAAATTGCAATTTGATTCAAAACTGATCTAGTTGAACTGACGACCAAATCACAATAATCAACTGAAACAAATTAAAAATGCAATTGAATTCACTACAGATTCGAATCTAATCGGATCTATAATAAATTCATTGATAAAAAATAAACAGAATACTGAAATAAAAATAGCAGAAAGGAAATAAATGAATAAAAAATAAAATTAGGATTATCGTTGAACCTAATCAGATGGTCAATAACTAATGGTAAAAATAAATACAATAGCAAACTATGCTCTACCAAATCTAATTGAATAGGCGGCACAAATTTACTAGACCCAAGAGGAGTATAGAAAAGAAAACTCTTAATTCCTGGATGAAGTTTACAATGTGAATACATGGGTATTTATAGGATAGGTAACCAACCTAAACCCTAATACAATCACAAATGGGCCTTAGTTAAATCTAATAAATTTGGGCCTTTCCTCTTTTCCTCTAGCTTCCATGACAATTCTTCATTGATTGGTGATATGCATATCCTTTATACCAATTAATTTCTAGTCCAAAGAGCAATTTGATGTGATGTCTTCATCTGTAAGTCTTCATATATAAATACACAACATTTTGATCTCTATTTTCTATTTTTCTGGCTGTATATGGCTTGGTCGGCATATCTGTAAAAGTGACAAAATAATGCCCAAGTAATATTTATTTATACATAAAAAATAAAATATAAGAGCATAAAATAAACACATTTCCATATTAATCATATACCCCCAGACTTATCTTTTACTTGTCCTCGAGTAAAATCAAAAATGAAAAACTAAACTAGATAGGTCACACTTTTGTAGGAACCATGATTGCATTGAGCATATGCAACAAGTCGTCAAACCTCTAGGTGTCCCAAGTAGGATGAGTGGTGTTTCGTGAGGGTTTGTAGCTGATACTGCCCACAAAATCCAAATGTAGTATGATATGATTCTAATGTAACCACATGAATGCAATAGACATATGCAATTGAAAACAAAAATGAAAACATGACTTGTATAAGAAAAGTTGCAGCATACCAGTATATAATTAAAAGTCAAACTATAGAAATTTTTGGTTCCCTAACTCATCACAAATTTTCAACATAATTCAAGTTTTCATACGTTAAATTCTAGTTTGGTCAGTTAGTTCGGTTGATAACATAGTGCAGCCATGAAATAAATTCTTAGTTTGTTTGTCACAGTTTTCAAAGCGGTATTCTCATTTCCTTATGTATGACTAGTCAAATCAATAAGGTCAAGAAGTGTTTGGGCATCGTCGCTTATTCTCTGTCTCTATAAAAATGAATATTTATAATTAATTACACACACCTAATTTAAAGACCAAGATATACAACCCGTGCACTGCCTCATGGACTGACGTGGGAGTTTAGGATAGAGCTTAGTGGATTGTGCAAATCGGCGCAGACTTTGTCAACAAGATGTCGGTAATCCTTAGGTGTCAAACTCATAAAATGAGACCAAGGTATATCACCCATGCACTGCCACGTTGTGAAAAACCACACGGAATGACCTAAATTTCGGCCTTAGAAAGGCAAATCAAAACTTAAAGCCACTCTAAACGAATCGTTGGTTCCTATAAGGAAATGGTATAACAGATAATCGTATCATACTATACGAAATCAGAATCTCACACACCGGAAGGGATAAAATATAATAGCTTGAAATAGATGTACCTTTAGTTTAAAACCATCATAATTATTACCTACAACGAGTCTCACGCAATAATAGGTACACCAGTATCAAATATCCCACTTTAATAAAACTTCCATAATGCCTAATAGCTATCACCATTAGGCTCCATCATCATTCGTCCATCGAGTCTCTATTCCACCTAAATACCTATTGGATATGTTGAGGAGATGGGTCAGAATATAAAGTTCTGTGTAACTAAAATATAGTATTTACTTGAAGTCCATATCCTAGAATTAGCATATTACATATATCAAGGTATGTCTACGCAACACACAAACATTCACATAAACACAAAATATCTAACTAATAGGGTGGATATACAAGTCAATCGCTCATTAGTGTATTTAGGGTAAAGATGCAACGAGGCGGGCATTCTCAGTCACTTATGGCCCTATTAAAAGCGGGCATTCTCAGTCACTTATAGCGTCAATGTTCTTAAGTCTATACTCTCACTTGTAATATGAGAAGTAGTATTGCGAATGTTACTACTTAACTGATATTACAGTAGAACACCTATGTCGCTTAAGACTTCTGTTAGATAGTTGTTGAGCATGTTATGTCCACATATCTTTTATAAAATAGTCATGTCCCTAGTTGAGCCCCTATAAGCTTCTAGAGGAAGTGGACATCCACCGTGAACTACCCTATTCTGTTACCGCTATGACTAACCAATTTGGAGAAGGAGGACCTATTGGCTTACTTCGAATCTAATAAGGGTGGATCCCATGACTTTGGTTCCTCTCTAAGGAATAAAACTTCGGAGGTGATCCTAGTCCTAACCACTTAAGACCCAAACTAGATAAGAAGAGTCTCAGCCACTTATGACATTCTCAAGGTGTAATAAACGAGGCTATTTACACACAATAGATTTATATATATATACACACACACACACACACTAGACATCTCACATTAAAATGTACACCTGTAGATGTTGGATATGCCAGGCGGTTCCAGGCAGGCTTCTACTATAGGTATGTTTAACCTTGTGTCATAGTGTACTAGTTTTGAATGGCTCATGCCTCCCAGACCTCTCGCGTTAGTTGGGCCTACTTTTGGTTGCTGGATTTGCCGGTTGGTTTAGGGCAGGCTTATACCACAAATGACAACTAACCTCGTGTCTATGTGTCACTATTAATATATATACAAGCAATTCTATAAACACACACGCACAAGCAATCAATATATTTATGGGGACATTTCAAATTCAAATCCTATCCAAATAGCATGTACATCATTATTACATTAATTGTGTTAATTACGCTATATAAATATAATATTTAAAATGTATAAATAACGCTAATTTTTGTATGAACAAAAAATGTTCTAACGAGATAAAAATTGTCAATTTTTCCTATGTTTAAGGTATACAAGTCAATTTCTAAGGTTTTACGGCTACATTTAATGTATGATGGCATAATTATATAATAACAGATAACACTGGATGGAAAACACAACATACATACAAATTTCAACTTGCATCCTAGGTTTATTGGAATGATTTTAGTAATGGACCGAGAATAGAGTATAATATACATTTATACATAAATACATACATGTATATACATAGACTTCATTTTATCTAATTTACCCCTTTTTACATATTGCACATAAAAACGTTCATATTTGATCGGTTCAGATCAGAATACGTTTGGATTCAGAATAAAACCCAAACCTAATCAAATGATGGATCAAATCAAATCTAAACCTTTTAGGTTACAATCAAATATTTAAACATAAGGATAAATTACATATAACAGAAGACATCACCCTTTTTGTTCTCAATTCACTACTAAGACCAAGATCCACAAACCCAATAAATTAAATATTCTTGCGCAATACACCAAAATAGAGGATTTATGGGTTTTATAGTTTTATATTATCATTGTACCAAATCTTCTTAGGCATACAAATCAATATGCAAATCTACAAAAAGTAGAATATGCCTAAGGAAATAGAATATTCAACTCACAGATCTAAAAGGAAGAATAATAGAATTCTTGTTATAGATTCAGATCTGGATTCAGACTTCGTTATAAACGTACTCCAATCCCTCTAATATATTTAAGAATCATCTTTAGAATCTTATGCATATAGAAAACTAAATTCCATAATTTATATTAAAATATATATGGATTTAGATTAGAGAAAAGATAGAATGAATGTTAGAGGGATATAAGAGAAATTCCTAACCTTTCTGGAATTCAGCCACGGCAGAAAGATAATGTGGAGGCGAAGATAAAGAGAGTAGCTAGGGTTTAGTTGTGAAGTCTAGGGGTCTATTTATAGTTGCTTGTGTAAGCTATGGCCGTAGAATCATTTTGATATAATCCTAGTCGTCTGTTTATATATATTACCCCTAAAAACCTAACCAAACCTAGCATTATTGGGTGTATTTCCCGCCAAGCGGTCAAGCTCCCCTCTAGAAAGGCGGTCGACACCCTTTCTGGAGGGGAGGTCGAGCTCCTGGTCACTGAAGTGCCCAATTAATGTATATGGTACTGAGGTGTTAAATTATATATAACGTTTATTTATTTGCATTATATCTTACCTTGTGTACAATATTCTTTGTCCCCTCCTCCTTATCCTGTATTTGAAATTCAAACTTATCCACTTTATTTTATTTCTTGGATATATATTATTTATGTAGCCATACATATATATTTATGCGTGCGTCATCCAATTTCATTTGATTGTATCTTCTTCATACTATCACCGTTTTCAGCATATTATATATGAAAACAATTCAAAGCTTCGCCACGAATCCAAACAAAAGATTTTCGTAGCCAAATTCTTAATGCTGCAAAATCTCATTTTCCAGCCTATTCATATTTTATTATTAAATTGTTTATTTTTATTGATTATTAATATTTTTATATTTAGGTATATTTTACGGGGTGTTACATTCTCCCCCTCCCCTCTCTTAAAATTGATTTCGATCCGAAATCCATTTGAAGGGGCGAAAAACACAACTCGCTCTAATGTCCATATTGTACACCCATGTTATTTATAATTCATCCATAAACATCCCTAACTCGAAGTGATTATGAACTACAGACTTACTAAAGTGAGCTCAATCCTAGCGTATATGTGTAATAAGTGATGCAGTATGTATGCAAAACATTCTAATATGCATATATTTTTATATGAGTGCACTGTGCAGTTGTGTTGCATCCATTTCCTAACATCCAATCTTGCAACTACAATGCAACAAAAAATCCTAAATTTTTGAGGGAGGTTACGTAATTGGATATTTTCATGTCTTTCCTCCAATTTTTCTTACGTACTCGAACCATTCTAATATTGCGGAATCTTGAAGTTCCGTGCTCCAAAATTTCTATCGTTGCACGAAACTACCAAGGCTCCGTCTTCGTCCCCATTTGTTGATTAAGCCCTACTAAAAATTTATTTGTACCATGAAGATTTCTAATCAAACTTAATACTTTTATGGGTTCCTACTAACAGTATCATATAACCTCCTAGTTCAGGAAAATCCCAAAATATAATATTGAGTCGTTATCCTCCATAGTCTGACTAATCAAATTAGACTTTTTCTAAAGTCTAACCACAAATTTGGTTTGAGTAAAATTTTGTCAATTGTCATCCCATCAACATTTTGGTATTTTAAGTGGCCTCCATGAAATTCTTCAAGAACGCCCACTAATTACCAAAAAGATAACTATGCTAATCCTATAAATATTACTATCATTCCTATTATTTAAAGGGATAATTCTTCTAATCCTTCTTCTAATCTCCAAAGCTTTTGGCTGTCTTCATTTTGTTCTCCAGTCATCAGGTGAAGTTTGATCCAAATGGAATTTCCTAAATTAAATCTCTAGATCTAACTAGTCAATTTCTAATCTATATAAATGACTGTAATATTTTTCTATGCTCCAACTTACTATATTTTAAACCTGGGTAAGATCTTTTGTTTTAATTTCCATAAAGTTGCCCAAATAATAACATTGACCTATTTAAAATTACAAGGAATGAGTATTGTTTTATTTTGGATGGATAGTGTGATTTGCATGCAAATATGAAAAATTACACATCACATTCTTTTCATTTTAAGCACATTCCTCACAATCTTAAATATAGTATTTTTTTTTGAATAACGGCAAAAGGGATAATTAAAAAAAATTAAACAGGTACCTTTAAACAAAGAAAAACACGGTTATATTCAAACTATAAGGTTAATGCAACTCCAATATCTCATATTTTATGTTCTTATTCTTGAAGGTGGCATTCCATGAGGCTAAATTTCCAAAAATCCATAAGACCAACAAACTTCCTCTATGTACGCTATAAATCTAATTATGTTATTAACTTCCAGATTCCATATATAGTAAGTCACTAGTTTGAATGCCCCAGGTAAGGCTCTTACTCTACTTACACCTTTATCTTAAGAATTAATAAGAGTTTAAATCCCAACATCTCATGCATAACAGGGATTTGCTACTTATATCACATTTATACCCTCATCTAAGCCATATGGGGGAACAACTAACGATCACAATCTAAAGATTATGTTGGAAATCTTCTGTTATAATTAAATGGTCCATATAGTACTGAGGTCTTATTACTTTTAATCCAAATCCTTAAGATGCCAAATCCATACTTTTAAATCTTCCATCTGTCATCTTCTATAAATGTGGTCCATTCAAATATGTGTATGTGCCACTATACCGCTCCCTGAATATTTATTTAATTCCCTCAAAATCGTTCCAGCTTGAAATATATCCATTTTCTCCAAACCAATTTGTCTTTTAAATCTATCCCCAAAACTTCCTTTTAAATCGTACTGACTACAAATTCATTGCACAATAAATTTACAAATTTATAGTCATGAATTCTATTTTTCTGAAATTATGCATTACATTTTTTTATTATACCTATATCTTTAGTGTGTTGCTAAAAGCACTCTTAAATGTGCTTCTTAACACCATAACTAAACACCACCATCCTTCGTATACCCATATGCTTCTGGCCACCACGAAATAAAAAATAAGCACCCAACCCTAAATTATTCCCATTGTTCCTTCATTCGACGCTTCGAACTTCTCAATGCCACTCTCGTTATCTTCATCGCTCTATTAACCAAATGATATAATTTACTTACGTCGGACGGTTCAATCTCTACATCGTCAATCTTCACATCATCAAATTTTGTATACCCCACAAATTCATTCAGAAAATACTGCAAATGGAACAATTTTGTTAATCCACAATGTAAAGATAAAAATTCAAATATGTGAACAACCATTATATACCTCATTCACATCATTGGAATTTTCTTTTGGATTATCGTTGTTTGAGTTCAACATACTCAGTGTATCCTATTACTCACAACAAAAAATTAAATCCATAACAATAATTTTAATTTTTAAAAATCAGAAGAAAAAAAAGACAATAGCATTAGAAAACAATACAATTTTTTTAAGATAATTAACCTCATCTTCTTCAATAGAGATTGGCTACTTGCGAGATCACCGTTTGTGTATAAGTTCCCGCCCTTCGTTGCTAAGCAGTCCAATGGTTTCAATATCTATTTTAAGTATTTCTCCAATCACAATAAATTTGGGAATTAGGGTTTAAGAGTAATCAATTTGAGAAGAAGTAGATGGCGGATCATGTCAGTAAGCAGATCAGGTTGACGTTTAAATTTGATCGATCGAGATGAAACGATAAAGAGAATTAGGGTTTAAGTTTGAACTTATGGCGAGAGAGGAATATGTTCGGTGATTAGGGAATGAGTGGAGGAATAAAACTGGTGTTAGGAAGTAGATTAAATTAATTAAGTGTGATTAAATTAAGCATGGTGTTAGGAAGCACGTTTCAAGGTGCTTTTAGCAGCAAACTATCTTTATATTCGTATATATTACTAACCATTAAACACGGTTATTAATGAATTAATTCTTGACTAAATTACCATAGCCAGTTTAGTTTACAACCAAATTTTATTTCTAGAAATATATATGCTAACTCTTCAAATATTGTTCTTTTTGGGACTGACATTAAAATTATCAAATTTAGTTGTACAAGTTATTCGATCCTAATCCTGATTTGCCTAATTTACTATTACTACTAAATCTGTTTCTTTTATAACAGCATATGTCTCAACAGTGACTTAAGTAAATTCATTTGTAATGTTACGTCATTTATATACATGTATGTATACATATATATACCACAATTTTACAACAATTTGTTAAGGTTTCCAACAATATTCATTCGGTGTCTTTTTAAATGTTGAAGCATTAAAATTTTAAATTTCCACTTTAAAATTATAATCCTATTATTCTTACGAATCAATGTCTAATAAATGTCTCTTGCTTACCAAATAAAATATTGATACATGCCTAGTTTTAATAAGGCATTATCATTATTATTTATCTTTCAAAGATTCCAAAAATGTTGATGTCCTTTTCAATTCTTATATTTATCGATATGTTACACGCTTGTCATAAATACCCTATAGGAATATTAAACATTTGAGACTTGTAAGAAAACAAAAGCAAATTCTATTAAAAATAAAATCTTGATTAAATGCCAAAATTTAATTAGGTGACATTAAGTTTCCTAAAAATGTGTAATTGGCATTCATTATCATACTTCCAAAATATGTTATGACTTCTTATAATAACTCTTTTTGAAACACTACTCAATATAGATAAATAACTTCTTTATTTTTAGAAAAATGTTCCAAATGAAGATCTCAATTTGAAAGTTTCACAAATATTTACTATACACCCAAAACCTCTTAATTTAAGAGTAAAATATTTTTCCTTATTCCAACGCTCATCTTTTATTTGTATATTGAACTTAAATTGTTCATTTCTATTTGAAATTGAGACTTAAATTTCCTAGCATTGAATTAATTAGCAATTAATTCATTTATTCATATCTATATTTTTACTGCAAATATATTTTGAAACATTAGAATGTACACTCATTTTGGCTTAAATTTTTCATATATATATATATATATATATATATATATATTGAAAGTCCTTAATGATCATAATCATTCATTACTCTTTTATTTACACAATGAGAGGTCTTTCAAACCTTAATTTAATTGTTACATATAAATTCCAAATTGCTAAATAAATTCCTTAAGTAGTCTTTTATCTTTTATATTACTCCTAATATTCTTATTTTCTCAAATTCTTCTCATTTAACAAGGATTTTATTATTTCAGTCTTACCCAACTTTAGTAAATAAATTTGCTACCTTTTTTTCTTTTAATTGAGTATGTCAATGACATTTATTTTCCAAGCTTATATGTCTTTCCTTGTTTCTCTTTTTGATTAAATGCCAACTCACTATCACAATTTGCACTAAACTTTAGGGAAAGAATATTTTCAAATCTTAACTTTAAAGGCTTGTTACATCAAGACCATTCAAATTAACCATCTAAATGTTTAGTGCTTGTTGCTTTAATTTCCTTGCATTAAATCTCTTATTTACAACTACCCTTTCATATTTGTTTTTGCTAAAAACTCATATATATATATATATATATATATATATTCAAAATAAATTGGCAGTATGTCAAAATTCATATTTGTAGGCTTTACATTTCTTTGTCGATTAGGAAGACATATTTGTTCTTTCAGTTTTCCTACCATACCTACAATCTTTTCAACGAAGGATGATATCTCCATTTACAGAAGTTAGTATCTTGTGTTAACCCTTATCTTCCGCATTCTTTATTTTTTTTCCTATTTCTACACATTCCTAATACATGTTCATTATGTCTATTTAAACTCTTTTAAATACTGCTTATTCATATGAACCTTTTTAATATCTCATCCAAAAATGTGTTTCCTATAAATGGTCTTTATAAATTCACTAGTACTTTCCTTTCTGACCATTTAGCATTCCTTTGAAATTTTAGGCATTCATGGCTCTATTTTGTGTCAATAATCAAAGGTGTACGTCCGTTTCTTAGCAAAACCCGACATATTTCCCAAATTGGTCCATATTAATTATTTACCAAATGGACATTTACTTGAATGTTTTATTTATCATAATAGATGATTCATCTGATTAACCTCCATTTATGGATTACTGAATGAGGAGGTTTCAATCCTTTCCATTCCTCATATTCTATAACCATCCAATGCTTAGAGGTATCTAGGTTGACAAGGAGGTTGCTATATTACTATAGGGCCTCTAGAATATTTCTAGAATCTAATATCAAAAGTAACAACCCGCTTAGAATGGACCTAAATTTCGACCCAAAACAGGAAAATCGAAACTTAGAGCCACTCTAAACGGATCGTTAGTTCCTATAAGGAAAAGGTATAACAGATAATCAAAGCATACTATACGAAATCAAAATCTCACATAACGGAAGGGATAAAATATAATAACTTAAAATAGATGTACCTTTAGTTTAAAACAATCATAAATATTATCTACAACGAGTCTCATGCATTAATAGGTAAACAAGTATCAAATATCCCACATTAATAAAATTTCCATAATGCCTAATAGCTACCACCATTAGGCTCCATCATCGTTTCGTCCATCAAGTCGCTACACTACGTAAATACATGTTGGATATGTTAAGGAGATGGGTCAGAACATAAAGTTCTGTGTGATTGAAATATAGTATTTACTTAAGGTCCATACCCTAGATTTAGCAGGTTACATATATCAAGGTATGTCTATGCAACACACAAACATTTAAACAAACACTAAATATCCAACCAATGAGGTGGATATTCAGGTCAAATGCTCATTAGTGTATTTAGGGTAAAGACCCAACGAGGCGGGCATTCTCGGTCACTTATAGCCCTATTAAAGGTGGATTCTTATGTTCTCTTATAACCCCGAGGGAGACCCTAGCCTCTTAAGACCCCGTCCTAATACGTTAATGTTCTTAAGTCTATACTCTCACTTGTAATATGAGAAGTAGTATTGTGAACGTTAATACATAACTGATATTATGGTAGAACACCTATATCGCTTAAGACTTCCCTTAGACAATTGGTGAGCATGCTATGGCCACATATCTTTTATAAACTAGTCCTATCCCAAGTTGATCCCATATAAGCTTCTAGAGGAAGTGGACATCTCCCGTGAACTACCCTACTCTGTACTATGCCTAACCACTTTAGAGAAGGAGGACCTATAGACTTACTTCGAATCCAATGAAGGTGGGTCCCTCGACTTTGGTTCCTCTCCAAGGAGTAAACCTTCTGAGGGGATCCTAGTCCTAACCACTTAAGATCCAAAGTAGATAAGAAGACAGTTAGCCACTTAAGACCTTCTCAAGGCGTGGTCAACCTGCCTATTTACACACGATACACACATACACATGCACACACACGAACTCTCACATTAAACCATATACATGTATATGCTGGATATGCTGGGCGGTTTTGGGCAGGCTTCTACTATAGGTAGGTTTAACCTCGTGTCATAGTGTACTAGTTTTGAATGGCTCATGGCACCCAGACCTCTCATAATAGTTGGGTCTACTTGTGGTGGATGGATTTGCCGGTTGGTTCCGGGCAGGCTAAAACCACAAATGGCACCTAGCCTCGTGTTTGTATGTCACTACTAATATATATATATATATATATATATATATATATATATATATATATATACACACACACACACACACAGGCCATTCTGTACACGCACTCACAAGCAATCAATATATTTACAGGGACATTTCAAATTCAAATCCTATCCTAAATGCATTTATTATGTCACTATTACGTTAGTTACGTTATTACACTATATAAGTATAATATTTGAAACGTATAAAAATGCTAATTTTTGTTTGAACGAAAGAACGTTCTAACGAGATAAAAATTGTCAACTTGTCCTAAGTTTGAGGTATGCAAATCAATTTCCATGTTTTGACCACTATATTTAAGGCAAGATGGCACAATTTTATAATAACAGATAGTAGTGAATGGAAAACACAACATAGTACAAATTTCAACTTGCATCCTTGGCTTATTGGAATGATTTTAGTAATGGACCAAGAATAGAATATAATATACATATATACATAGATATACATAAATACATGCATGCATATATATAGACTTCAATTTATCTAATTTACCCCTTTTATATATTGCACATAAAAACGTTCATATTTGATAGGTTCATATCTGAATACGTTTGGATTCATAATAGAACCCAAACCTAATCAAATTATGAATCAAACCAAATCTAAACCTTTTAAGGTTACAATCAAATATTTAAAAATAAGGATAAATTACATAAACCAGAAGACATCGTCCCTTTTTGTTCTCAATTCATTACTAAGATCAAGATCCAAAACCTTATAAATTGACAATTCTTGCGCAATACATGAAAATAGAGGATTTAAGGGTTTTGTATTTTTATATTATCGTTGTATAAAATCCTTTTAGGAATAAAAATCAATATGTAAATCTGCAAAAAGTAGAATATGCCTCAGGAAATACAATATTCCACTCACTGATCTAATAGGAAGAACAATAGAATTTTTGTTGTAGATTCAGATCTAGATTCAGCCTTCGTGATAAACGTGCTCCAATCCTTCCTATATATAAATACACACACATATAAGAATCATTTTTAGAATCTTATGCATATATAAAACTGAATTCCATAATTTATATTAAAATCTATATGGATTTAGATTAGAGAAAAGATATAATGAGGATTAGAGGAACAAAAGAGAAATTCCTAAACTTTCTGGAATTCAGCCATGGCAGAAGGATAATGTGGAGGCGGAGATAAAGAGAGTGGCTATGGTTTAGTTGTGAAGTCTAGGGGTCTATTTATAGTTGCTTGTGTAAGCTAGGGCTGTAGGACCATTTATATATAATCCTAGTTGTCCGTTTATTTATATTACCCCTAAATACCTAAACAAACCTAGCATCATTGGGTGTTTTAGCTACCACGTGGTCAACCTCCCCTCTAGAAGGAAGGCCAACCAGGGGTCGACACCCCTTCTAGAGGGGCGGTTGACCTCCTAGTCGCTGAAGTGCCCAATAAACGTATATGGGGCTGAGGTGTTAAATTATATATAACGTATATTTATTTGCATTATATCTTACCTTGTTTACAATATTCTTTGTCCCACCCTTCTTATCTTCTATTTGAAATTCAAACTTATCCAATTTATTCTATTTCTTGGATATATATTATTTGTGAAACCTTACATATATTTATGCGTTCACCGTCCAATTTCATTTGATTGTAATTTCTTCATAATATCACCATTTTTAGCATATCATATATGAAAACGATTCAGAACTTCGCCACGAATCCAAATAAAAAAAATTTGTACCTAAATTCATAATGTTGCAAATTCTCATTTTCCAGCCTATTCATATTTATTATTACATTGTTTATTTCTATTGATTATTAATATTTATATATTTAGGTATATTTTACGGGGTGTTACACTCGCGGACTGACGTGAGAGTTGGGAAAGTGCTTGGAAGGTTTGCACACCAAGCTAGATTTACAAGAAATATTGGATACCCTTTGAATACTATTATTACTGAATATAAAAAGAAGAGAGAGTTATGTAAGTTCAGCTTAGCACAACTTAGTTTTAAAAATTCAAAAAGCCACTATAAGTATTTTATGTCCTCCAGTCATTAAACAAAGACTACATTTTAAAATAGAATTCATGGTCATCACCAAAGAATCTTCCTATGTATGGATTACACTATTATCGCTCGTAATTCAACTTTTCAGTATATTTCTTATTTGATCTTAGTTGAGGGGGAAAAATTACTATAAATTGATCAAAAAAATGTTAATTTACTTTGTTGTGCCAATCTACAATAAGTCGTATTCCAAAAAAAAACAATTTGGCATGTTACTATGACTTAAAATTAATTATGGTCCTATCTAAATGCGTGATGGTCCTATCTAAATACATAAAAATGAAAAGATATTTTTTAAAGAAAGCTAAAAAGAATGCAATGATGTTCCCCTTCCCCCCAAACTAGATCTAAACGGTGACCACACTATAAACACGTTTCCTAAATTTGAAAGATAACACCCAAAGATGGGTGAGATGCAAAATTATTTGTAAAATGAAATGAAGTTTAACCACTATATGTGTGTGCCAATTATATGAGAAATGATTTCTATGAAGATGTGAATGTTTTGTGAAAAATAATGTTTATGTTCCTCGCACACTTGTCTTTATCGAAAATGATACGCGATGACTTCCTATTTGATTTTTGAAGTATAACAGGCATTTCAATGAATTCGAAATCTATATCTCTCCTATGCGAAGTTTATTGTGACAGTGATTTATGTCATGTAGAAGAAAATTACCATAATCCCATACATTTAAGCGTTTAACCATAATTTCTTTTGCTGATATGGAATTAAGGTTATCTTCGAGGTGTACTCCAAATTCGTCATTTAAAAATTTAAGTTCATCCTCAAATAGTTCTTCAAAAGATATAAAGGATACGCCTATTGAGATAGGAGAGTTATAGTGGCTAAAACTATTTTCACTCATTGTTGTGGATTATAGACAATCCAAAACTTAAGGTTGACACAAGTAGCTCTTATTACAAAATAGATAAAATACTCAAATATCTCTTATTAGTTAATAATCTCGATTTGAAAGGAGAAGAGGGTCTTATGGCCGTTCACGTATAGTATAAATACTAAGTGATACGACCAATGTTTTATGGGTAGTATGCAACTTCTTTTGCTAAAAGTTAAATAATTGAACTAATATATGTCCACGATCAAACCCTTGAGAGAATCAATTTCACAAAATACACTTTTGTAGTTAAATTTTTTGCAACCTCTAATCAAGTTTTTTAGTTAAAACGATGAGAATGATGTTTTCAATTATGGAAATTCGTTCCTTACCAAATATATTCAGATTTTTCAACAAACACATCAATCAAACAAGAATGACTGCAGGAAATAAAAAAAATGTATAAGCAAGCCACTACCCCTGTAGAAATTTTGTACAAGCATTCTATAGATTCTTAAGCAATTGCAGCACTTGTAGAGTTAATTTTTTTACAGTGGTTTATTTCTGTTCGTCCAAAGTAGTTTAGTAGCTTGATCGATTAAAATCTCACTGTTTGCATATCGCTTGACCGCTGAATTCCCTGTTTGATGCTCGATTTTTATTCACTATGGATTTTGTTTTATTTCTCTCTGTCTTTTTTTTTTTTTTTTTAAGAAAAAAAAGCACTATAAAAAACACAGAAAAAAGAAACAAAAATCTAGACCCAACTAATTAAACAAAAAGAACGATTGTTAAAAAGGAAGGAAAATAAAATTAAAAAAGAATAATAAAACAAATAAACATACTAGTTGAACAAATTGAAACTCAAATAGAAGGCAGACCATACTCGGGTTAACAAATCCACACACTTGGTAATGAAAGTGTTCATTGAAAATTAAACGTGTAATCTACCACCCAAAACAAGATAAAAATCAGGGACCACAAGGTACAGCACCCAACTTTCTAGATTTACCAAAACAAAAGAAAACAACAAGTCCATGGTATATTTTTTCTTTTTGTAGACACCAGAATCGCGAATTCACAAGTGGAAGAAAATTAGGTTTCTACCTTTATCACTGAGCCGAACCGGTTTTCGGTTGTCTGAGCTAGGTTTTTTCGTCTTCGAGTTGGTTTTGGGGGTGATTTTGGGCATTCTTTGAGTTGAAATTGGGTAAACGACTATTGCTGGTGGGTTCTGCGAATTATGGTGGGTGATTGAATGTGGTTGCTGTGATTGTGGAATTGGTGAGATGGTTTAAGGAAGTCTGCAAACACGGTTTTGGTGGTGCGTGAGTTAAGTGTTCGTTGATGGTTTTGTAGTGAAAATGGGTTCGGATGCACATGTTGGTTGTTCAGGTCGAGGTCTGCATATGAGGATGGTTGGTGATGTGATTTTGTGGCAATGGTCTGACAGGTTTGCTGATCAAGATGGTCAGATTTTTTATTGAACGAGGTAGGCGGTTGATGAACTTGGAGTTGTGCAGATGAGGGATGTTTTTGTAGGGTTTGTTGATGTTCGAGGTTGTTGTAGTTGCTCGAATTGTGGTGATGAGTAAGGTTTCGAATTGAACTTGGAGATGATGCAGTAGGCTCTTGCCGGGCATGGTGTTGGATGGACACATTGAAAGAGATATTTGTGCTGGTGGAAGATGTTGGGTATGGTGAAGGTGGGTCTGCCTTGGTGATAATGAAGTGAATGATCAAAAGTGATGCTTGTGCGAATTTGAGGGTGTGGTAATGGAGGATGTGGTGCTTGTGCGATTTTGAGTTCAGATGGTTGTGGGTAGCGTTCGGGTGGTCTTGTGGATGTGATTATCGGAAGTTGCGGCCGAAGGTTGATGAAACTGGTTGAACGGTGCGAGGTTGCCTTTGTTGTATGAGCTTTTTGGTAAGGCAGAATGGTATGGTTGTAGAAAGACGGAAGAAGAAATATGGAGCAAGGAGAAAGAAAACTTTGAAATAATTTGTTTTTTTGTTTTTGGTGAGACTTGCAAAAGAAGAAAGAAGATTTTGAAAAGAATTTGGAAAGAGGAAAGAGAAAATGGAAAGGTTTTTTTTCTCTTGTTTAGAAGGTTATAGTATCATAAATAATACCAAATCTAACCGATTAAGATTTTTTTTCTGTATATGCAATAAAACAAAAGGAAAAAATAAAATAAAAACTAATACAAATTGAAAATTAAATAAATAATAAAATTCAATGTTTACCTCCTCAGCAACGGTGCCAAAAACTTGTTTGATGCTTTCTTATAGAGTAGAAAAGCGAAAATTTATTATAAATTGTTGCAAGTGCACAGGTGTGTTGTATGCCGGTTGAACACTGGGAGGAAAATTAAATTTTACTATTTATATAGTTCGTGGGCAAGCTAGACGAATTTGGAGGCTTTGATTGAAAATAGTAAAAATTGAAAGTGCAATTTGATTCACAACAAATCTAATTGAACCGACAAACAAATCACAATTATCAATTGAAACAAGTTAAAAGTGCAATTGAATTCATTACAGATTCAAATCTAATCGGATCTATAATAAATTCAATGATAGAAAAATAAATAGAATGTTGAAATAAAAACTGCAGAAAGGAAATAAACGAACAGAAAATGAAATTAGGATTACCATTGAATCCAGTCACATGGTCAATCACTAATGGTAAAAATAAATGCAACAGCAAACGGTGCTCTACCAAATCTAATTGAATAGATGACACAAATTTACTAAACTCATGTTGACCAGCTTTTTAGCAAAAGCCGTCACAACTCAAGATTGAAGCTTACTACTAAACATCGGTCCAGTTTTTACCTTCATGGTCGACTTTCATCCTAAGATGATCGATTATAAATCAACCTGAATCAGATTCGCAACAAGTAAAATCTCTCCCTCAAAGTTGATATTCTTTCGAAGTCAAAACCAAACAGACAGATCGCGTCATCGACCAATCGACTGAGCCATTCCTGAAAGATCGGATCAAGCCCGAAATATCAGATAAGAATATTCGACTAAGATATGCGCTACCAAACGAAGTCCTACTCCCACAGCCACAGATTCGGTCAACTTTATCTCGCATAGCATTTTATATGCCAGAATCCAAGCTCTAGTATGCCACAATTTCCGAGAAGAACCATTAATCAGCAGTAAACCGGGCCCTTCCGCCTACGACTACTCTATAGGATCGAGTTACACGTGTCCAAGCCGGAGAAAGATGTGTGCCACACCGCATACAAACTCGACCGACCTTCTCGCCTATAAATACAACCATTTCCATAAATAAAAGGGCATTCTGAACTACCTTGAATCCCCACAGGAAAGCTCTAATTTGGCACTCAAAAAATAGTATGTCGTATACTCCAAGTACAACACAAGGATATTGTATATAAACAACTTCTTTCTATACTCTCTTTCGATAAAAAACAACAGTAACCTGTAATCAACAGTATAAACAAAGATTATATAGTGGACATAGGCTTGGATTAAGCCGAGCCACTAAAAAATTATTGTTTCTCCTATGTTTGCTTACTTTTTCTTGCATTTTGTGACTATTATTGTGTGTTATTAACGCACTTTGGGGGTTGATTGTCATTAGACCAACTTTTGACGTCAACACTTTGGCATGCCACGTAGGGGCAAATAGATCTACCATATGACCTTCGACAATTCTTAAAGAAGCAATGGAAAAACGGAAGAAGGATTCAACACTTCTCACACTCAATCTCAACCTGTAGATGCAGCAGATGCAACAGCAAGGAGGGAAAGCTAGGAGGATTCCTACCACGAAGATCCGTCCTAATACTTAACCAAGGACGAGATGGATAAAGTTTTGGCCGAGCTCGGAGCTCAGGTAGTGCACCAGGATGGACTCCTCGCAAAATAGCAGGAAATGATGAAGGATTTCCTCGCTCGGATGGAGGGGAGACCAAGCAACCAAGTATCACTTCCTGCACAAAACGAAGCTGGGCCAATAATTAATCTACAATCGGATGAAATCCAAACCCCCAGATAGGTCTAATATTTTTCCTGGATCTTCACTTCCCGATCAGCCAGATCTATTGTCACACTCGATGTTGTAGTAGCTGCAGATTCTAAGGTCGACCATGGCCAAGTTCCAGATTGGTCGACCATTTTGCCTCCACTCCAAGGGTCGACTCAACTCTTTGGACAAGCATCTCTTGAACCAGTGCAACCTTTGGGTCGACCAGAACATAGATTGATGCAACTTCTGGTCCTACCTAATATCTTACTGGAAACCGATCTTATGCGGCCTCCTGCACAGCCTTCCAAGCTTGCCGACCCAAGCAGGACTGGGGGCAGTAACCCTCCGTGCCACCAAGATCACTCTACAATACTGGTCCCCAATGTGGCGGAGGGAAACGCTACGGTAAATCGCTCTGGTGTCACCCCAAGCGGGGGAAATACCGAGCCTCGAGTTGATAATTCTCTCCTGAGCCAGTTTGGTCCTACCGCCATGTGTATGGTTCAGACCAGTACTTAGTTTAACCAAGCGACTTGAGCCAACCCTGAACCAGTAACTATGGCTGGGGACCACTTTCACTAAACTTTCATGGGCCGAACCGAAATGACCCCACGAACTCAAAACATGCTACCCCCTCCCCTTCCCCCCCATCCCGATGACGGGATTCTCACCAATGTCCATCGTGCATAATTGGATTTGTGGAAATAGATTCTTCGGGGTGGAAGTCAGATTGCAAGCATCATCAAGCACTTCACCAGAGGCACCTTTTCTTAATAGGATGTGGACAACATCCACGCAGTCTATTCGCACGGGAAATAAAAAACTCGTGCAATCCACCGGACTTCATGCTTTCGGTTCTGGAACCCTACAACGGCAGGATCAACCAAAACATACATCTCATGCGGTACATGCATCACATGGAAGTGCTATTAGCATCAACCAACGTCATGGCCAAGTGCTTCCCTCTAATTCTCATCGACATAGCTGGAATGTGGTTTCGTCTACTAATGACCGAATCAATTAACAACTGGAATATGTTGGTCACCTACTTCAAGTAGTTCAGAGTTCATATCTCTATACCGAAGAGCGTCATGTTCCTCACATCCATCAAGCAGTGGTTCGGTGAGACCCTGCACTCCTTCTTAGAAAGATTCAACGCAGTCGTAGCATCAATTGATTGATCTAAGCCATCGATGGTGCTATTAGCCGCCATAGCCGGTGTTCAGAGCTGAACTGATTTCAAGATCTCTCTAAATTAGGGATCCCCCAAGGATATCGAAGAATTCTACTCTGAAGTCGACAGATTCCTCCGACAAGAAGATACAAACATCGAGATGGAAAATCTCGAAGTACTCGCTACAAAATACGGAGGCCTATCCAATACCAACGGCCAGAACAAAGGAAAATGGAAAGCCTCGGAAAGGAACAACCGGAATGTGCGATTCTAGAGAGAAACAAATACAATCAATGCACCGAGCTCAAATCATCCCTACTGGACATCTACCTCGACGTGCGAGGATCTCTACCTTTTCCAAAGCCTTTCAAGAGGGAGACGACCCAAAGAGAACTTGAATCAGGAAAGCGCTGCATGTATCATGATATAGCAGGTCACAACACCAATGAATGCAGGTATATGCACGATCTCATCGAGGAAAGGATCAGATATGGGGAGCTAACCGAGTATGTTAAAAAATCTACACCAACTGCACAGCCATAACCACCTTCCCAAGCTCCTCAGGTGGTCCCCGAGCTCGTCGAGCTGGGAAAGACCCCGAGTCTAGCAATCGTGGCATCATCGTCAACTGATCTAGTTTAAATCATTATAGATACATCCCATTTCTTAGGATATATGAAATGTCCTTTTTTTTTTAATAATGTGGTTATGTTTAAGTACACACTTACGGGGTTAGGACCAAATTCGTAGGTGTGCTCTAGATTCGACTATAAACCCATTAGGATTTGTTTTAATTTCTGTAATAGCTTCTTAGAAGCATAAATTTTCTTTCTCAAACATGGATTATGTTTGATCGATCCAAGTATCTTATCGGGATTCGACAAATGCCTCAAAGCCGAGTACGGTTAATGCTCTCCCACCTTCTCAAACTGAGTATGGTTAATGGTCGTCAACCTTCTTAAGCCGAGTATGGTTAATGCTCACCAACCTTCTTAAGCTTCTTAAGCCGAGTATGGTTAATGCTCGTCAGCATTCTTAAGCTGAGTATGGTTGATACTCGCCAATTTTTACAAAACGAGTATGGCTTATGCTTGTATTTATGGTAATAAATCACGAGTATGGTTTTTACTTGATCTCTTTGGAAAGATTACTTCCCGGGCATGGCTGATGCTCGAACCCTAGCTTCTCAGGTATGGCTTATGCCTAAAAGAACCATGAACTATGCCAGGACATGGCAAACTAGCCTGATCACCTCCTGAGCATGGTTAGTGTTCAATTATAAAAACCGAGTATGGTTTATGCTCATACCCAGGATATGGTTTATACCCCCACTTCACAAGCCGAGTGTGGTTTATGCTCGTCCTCCGGGTATGGCTTATACCCCTTGTCAAAAAACGAGCATGGTTTATGATCATCCTCCTTAAGCTCCGGGTATGGTTGATACCTCACTTTAAAAACACCAAGTATGGTTTATACTTATAACACACCCAAGCATGACTGATGCTTGAACACACCGAACGACATCGCTAGGATTTGGCATGTCTATCTTAAAACCATTACAAGAACTACTATAATTGGCAAGGTCCCGGTTCTACTGCTCTTCTCTGAAGTCGACTTGGTATGGTCGATTAGTTTTCTAGTATTCTCGAAGACCCTTCCTTAACACTATCATTAGTGATTGTCGGTCTTCCGACCTTAATACGACCCCTAGCAGACGTCGGTTTTCAGGCCTTAATATAATCACCAGTGATCGTTAGTTTTCTGGCTTTTCTCATAATATGGTTTGGCGTAACCATTGCTTCCTGGATCACAATACATTGGACTTTTATTCAATATTCTCTGGAAGATCCAGAACACATCTTTCTCCAAAAATATATGTTCTGGGGGGTTAAGTGTTGACCAACTGTTTGGCAAAGCCGTCACAACTGAAGATCGAAGCTTGATACTAAACATCGGTCCAGTTTTTACCTCCATGGTTGACTTTAATCCTAGGACGATCAATTATAAATCAACCCGAATCAGATTCATAACAAGTAAAGGCTCTCCCTCAAAGTTGATATTCTTCCGAATTCAAAACCAAACTAATCAATTGGGTCATCACTGATTGATCGAGCTGTTCCTGAAAGATCGGATCAATCGCAGAATATCAGATAAGAATATTTGACTAAGATATGTGCTACCAACGAAGTCCTACTCCAAAGGCTACAGAATCGGTCAGCTTTATCTCGCATAGCTTTTTATATGCCAGAATTCAAGTTCCACGTATGCCATGATTTCCAAGAAGAACTATTAATCAGCAGTAAACCGGGTCACTCCGCTACGACTATACTATAGGATCGAGTTACACGTGTCCAATCCCGAGAAAGATGTGTGCCACGTCGCATGCAAACTCGGCCCACCTTCTCGCCTATACATATAACCATTTCATTAAATAAAAGGGAATTCTAAACTACTTGGAATCCTCCACAGAAAAGCTCTAATTTAGCACTTGAAAAGTAGTATGTCGTATATTCCAAGTACAACACAAGGATATTGTGTACAAATCACTTCTTTCTCTACTCTCTTTTGATAAGACAACTGTAAGCTATAACCGACAATATAATCAAAGATTATAAATTGGACGTAGGCTTGGATTAAGCTGAACCACTATAAAAATATTGTGTCTCCTATGTTTGCTTACTTTTTCCTGCATTCTATGTCTATTATTATCGGTAGTAAACACACTTTGAGGATTGATTTTCATTAGACCAACTTTTGACGTCAACAACCCAGGAGGAGTATAGAAAAGAAAACTCTCAATTCCTGGATGAAGTTTACAATGAGAATACATAGGTATTTATAGGATAGACAGCCAACCTAAACCCTAATACAATCACAAATGGATCTTAGTTAAATCTAATAAATTTGGGCCTTTTCTCTTTTCCTCTTGCTTCCTTGACAATTCTTCATTGATTGGTGATATGCATATCCTTTCTACCAATTAATTTCTCGTCCAAAGAGCACTTTGATGTGAGATCTTCATCTGCAAGTCTTCGTATATAAATACACAACGTTTTGATCTCTATTTTCTATTTTTCTGGCTGTAAGTGGCTTAGTCGGCATATCTGTGAAAGTGACAAAATAATGCCCATGTAATATATATTTATATTAAAATAAACACATTTCTATGTTAATTACTTATTTGAGTGGTCTTCTAAATGGAAGATGACGATAATGAAGATAATGATGATGATGAGGGAGATGGAGATGGTGACAGTGAAGACGCTAGGGACGAGGGATCGTATTTTTAACTCATTTTTTTATAAATAATTCTTTTCTTTCTAAAAACTCTAGGTTTTAAAAATTATGATGTGTGTGTTGTTTTAACTCATGTTATTATTGTCTTGTTTTGATGTGTTTATATTATAAACATTATTATGTCTTTTGTGTTTGATGTGATGTTGCTATGTGAAAACTCATGATGTTAAACTCATTTTTGTTTAGTTATAGTGATATGTGCTTATATGCATTATTCATCAAATATATCACAAAGGTCTTGAGTTATGTGTGTTCATATGTGCTATTTTGTTCTATTAGCTATGACTATATGTGATTGATAATTGTCGTTTATACCAAATATTTTCATAAATATTGTATTCTATTTGCATATACTATCATCAGAAGTATAACATAGTTATGAATTTTGTAAAATAATAATTGCATACATCAAACATAATTTTAAATTGGATACTTCAGTAATATGAATACTATTGTATATATGTCTTAATAAATAATCCTCTTGTTAGTTCATATAACAATGATAAAATAAGTATGTTATTCATTTTTTACATAGCTCATCTAATCTAGCTTTGGATTCATATATATATATATATATATATATATATATATATATGTGTGTGTGTGTGTGTGTGTGTGTGTGTGTGTGTGTGTGTGTATGTATGTATGTATATATACATACACACACACACACAAATATATATATATATATATATATCTGTGTGTGTGATTATGTGTTCGTTCATGAGTTATTTGTATTTATTCCTGTAATTCCTTTTTGTGGATGACAAAGGGGGAGAACACACACACATGGATGTGTAGCATATATATATAGGGGAGCAATATACTCAGGGGAACAGAGGTAAAAATAAAAATAAATATTTAGCATTATTATATATATATATATATAAGTTGTATACAGTTATCATCATTAAAAGGGGGAGTTTGTTAGAACCTCCATTCTTGAGCTATATTTTGACCATGACAACTATATATCGACAATATCGTTCCAACGTCTATTACAGGAAAAAGGAGAAGAATACAACTTAAATACAAGAAGATTCAATAACAGGATATATTGGTATATTATTATTGTAATCGAGTCTGTATTTAGTTAGCTTTAAATATTAAAATCTCTCTTTTAATATATATAATGTTTTAAATATCAAAGGCTGAAGCACATATACACAAAAACATGTGCATCAGCTGGCTAAATCAAAAATTTAGCTGCCTGATTGCTGGATGTTCAAAGTTTTTGAGTTTAAACATTTAGTCGGCTGATTGTTGGATGTTCAAACCTTTTGAGTATGAACATTCAACTGGCTGAATTATTTATTCGGCTGGCTAAATGACATGTTTTGTGCATATGCACACTAATTCCAAAATATAGTTGTTTTTTAGCTAGGTGAATTCCAAATTCAGTCGGTTAAACTTAAGGGTTGTCACTTCTTAAAGAGTCATAACTCTTTAATCCAAGAGTTATGACAATATCTTTTAATAAAACGTTTTTAGGAATAATTGCAACATTTTATTTAATATAAATACACTTCAGAATCACTTATTTTAATCACCAAACTTTCCTCATCTTTATTTTCTCTTGATTCTGAAATAACTCTATACAATATTCACTTGGGCCCTTAATCTTTCATATTCTGTGATTATACACTTTCCTTCTTAATTCTTCACACTCTTATAATATATATATATATATATATATATATATATATGCACACAAAGGAGAAGATTATTGGAAGGGTATATATACTGTATATTGGCTTATCTATGTTATTTAGAACAATTAAATTGTCAAACAAATATCTGTGTTAGTTGAAGTACTATTTTCTCACTCAAGCAAGTGTTAGGGAATGCGGAATGGATCGTTAAGGCAAAACTAACACTAGAGGGGGTAGGGGTGGCAATTAGACCCGACCCGATAGACCCGGACCCGACCCGACGGGTCTCGATTCTTGGCGAGTCGGATTTTGGCGGGTCTGAACTATACATTTCAAAAATCTGGACCCAACCCGAGCTTCGGTTCGGGTCGGGTCGGTTCGGGTTCGGTTGACTAATATCACTATAAATACATATATTTTAGTACTTTTTGGTCGGGTCTTTCGGGTCGGGTCAATGTGAGTCAGGTTTTATTGGGTCTTAATTGTATTTTTCATCACCTAGACCCGACCCGAGACCCGTCGGTTTTAGGTTTCTTCAGGTCGGTTCGGGTTTTCGGTTCTCGGTTCTAATTATCCGCCTTAGAGGAGGGTGAATAGTGTTTTTAAGGATTTTAAGAAAATCTAAAACTAATATGATCTAATATATGAATAACACACAACATAGATGATCACAGACACAAAATCAAACACAAATACAAAAATAAACAGAAATTAAATGCAGAAAAGGAAAGAATACGATGAATTTTATACTGATTCGGATTACTCCTATGTTCAGTC
Source organism: Allium sativum (assembly GCA_030737875.1). Classification (NCBI taxonomy): domain Eukaryota; kingdom Viridiplantae; phylum Streptophyta; class Magnoliopsida; order Asparagales; family Amaryllidaceae; genus Allium; species Allium sativum. Next base: position 304,215,995 of record CM060921.1, read on the forward strand.
CCACGCAATGCTGCATTGCGCAGAGTTTTGTTACTATATCAATATCCAAGTACAACATCCTTGATTTCACGGCCACAAGGTTACCACCGATTCCAAACACCCTTGATCAATTATATTCCCCTTGATTTCTCCGGCTACAAGGTTACCATCGTTTCATTCCTTGATTGCACGACTACAAGGAACATACCGTTTCATACTATCCTAAAACTTTCCCAGAAGATTACAACAGCCCTATAACTCTTCAATAGCACTTCGATTAAGAGAGTAATGAGTAGAGATTGAGAAGATAAGAAGTTTTATATAATTAGACTTGAAATCGGCAGAGTATAAGTCTAGAAATCATAAAAATATGTTATAATAATGGTGTAATGAAAGGAGATGAAGATGGAGAAGAAGAATAGTTAAAAAATTCAAAATCAACCCTTATTTATAAGATTTGAAAGGTTGCAATGCTTCTGGAATGTTACAAATAGTGAAAAGACACTTCCTTTGAAAATTGAAAATATGATAGTTATACATCGACTTCTGTATATATTCGTGTCGATATATGTCTTATGGAATTTGAAATTTGAATGATTTTTAAAGTGTTTTACTATATATATATAATTCTGGAAATTCTTGAGTTAAATCATAGTAATATAAATAAGTATTATAAAGTAGAAAATCATATGAAATCATAAATATAAACTATATGAACATATTTATAAAATTATAAACTTTGAAACCATATAAATATAAAGTATATGACTATATATAAACATATATAAACTTATAATATTTAAAACTTGAGTTTAAAATCAAAAGTAGAATAGAAAAACTTACATGGAATTTTGATGTAGAATTTGAAATTTGAAAATAAGAATTTGAATTTGAATTTAAACTTGGAGAGCTATTCAGAATCTTACATAAACTAGACTATTTTACTATATTTATCTTGAATTATTGAACTCTTGAAATCTTGATTACTCATGAGTCTGGAATCTTCTTCGAATTCTGAATCTCTTGAATCTTCTCCGAATTCTGAATCTCTTGAATCTTTAAAACTCTAAAACTGTACAGTCTTCAATATTAATTCCTGTATACAAATCCTGCATATATATATATATATATATATTCTAGATAGAGATGTTAGTATATATTATATAATCAGTTAATATTGAAATAAGGTTGTTGTCATCAAAACTCCATTCTCCAACAATCTCCCTATTTTTTATGATGACAACCTTGGTTTTTATAAAATATTTGTACCTACTCATACCTGTTGATGTTGATCCGTCTGATACTCCCTCTGTCTATATGAATCCTTAAACTAAGTCTATATTTTATATTTTTCCCCCTTTGGCATTATCAAAAATAAATTCTAAAAATACTCATCCTAAATCCTATAACTCCTGTACTAAAGTAAAGTACTCCCTCTGAATCCTAAATATTTACTAAGTATACAAACTAATCCAAATATTATAATCACTTATGTTTTAAGTCATATAAACAATCCAAGCACACCAATCCAAGTATTAATTTACACATGTTTTAATACATGTTTTAAGTAATTCAAATCAATCATAAGATCAAACAAATTCAAATAAATCAAACCAATCAAATCGTACCAAATAATCAAACATTTGTTGGGACTTCTACCCAACCGTATTCTCTAAAGATAGGGTCCTTCTTGATGACCGCCCAATCCTCATCTTCCTTTGTTGGTGGTGCCTTAGCGAGATAGTTATCCTTATCTTCGAAAAGAGAAGAGAATAGCCAATGAATGGAATCAAAATGCTTCTCTTGCTGTTCAAACATCTTTATTTGGCTTAATTCAAGATGACGCTGGCTTTGTAGTATTATAGAGTGGATGCTCTTTAAGGAATTCAATGTTTCTTCAAGATTTTCACTTAGATAATGAATTAGATTTGCCATAGTTTTGACAATAATTGAATAGAGAAGAAGGAAAAATGAAATAATGATTTTTTCTGGAAGAAATAGGCTTAAATCGAGTTTAGAATTCATTGGATTTGAATGCGCATGAGTTAGTAATTTAATTTTAAATTTTGAAAAACTGGAAGTTATATGTCGACATAGCCAAGTATGTATGTCGATATACTTACTAAATTTTTTGAAAAGTTTCAAATTTTGAATCTTTAGTTCTTCTATTATATTATATTGCAATTCTAAAGTTTTTACAGAAACTTAAAGATTATTTTGACATAAATAAAACTCCATTCGTTACTTCATAAAAAGCGAATACATCCAAATAATTATGACACACTAAATATGAGATTTGAAAGCAAATACAAGCAAATATTTAAAGATAACTTAAACTAGATAGACTAGTTTTCAGCGGATGATGAGGAGGAAGATGAAATTCCAAGCTTTCTTCCTATCTTGCTCATGAACTTAGTCATTTTGGAAAAATTCCTTTTGTGTGCTTCTTTTGATTGTTGATTATCTTCACTTGATTTTAAACATTCATCTCTCTGGAAATGGTTCTACTGTTGATTGGACACTCAACACTTTCTAAAGAAGCTTTTCTTCTTCTTCGGATTCCATAGGCTCTTGTTCTTGTTGCATTCGAGCTTGTTTGTCTTCGAATGTCTCATACGGTTTGAAAGTGAGAGGAATTTGCATAAGGTGTATGTTTGTGGAGTTAAATACCTTTCTTGGCACAAATTCTTCTCCATGAAGATCAACTCTGAAATATTTTAAAATACGAGTGAGATAAACTCCATAGTAAAGAGTGTTTTCACTAGATGAAGTTTATATGGGTTTGAATTCTCTCGGGATCATGTCGGTCCAATTGATGTCATAGCCACCAATAATAGCAAAGAGTGCTTTTTGGACTTTGAGATTTGGGTTGTTAAAGTTTTTGGAACGAGGATTGATGGTATGTTGAAGGAGAAGGTTTACGATTCTTGTTTTTGGGCGGAAAAAGCGATTTTTGAATTCCATGTTAGCATCGCTTTCAAATATGTCGTGGTAGGTTTCCAAATTGGCTTCATCGATTTCGAAATCGGTAAAATCCGAGTCCGTGCTTCTATAATTTAAGATATTTCCCAAGATTTTACAATCTAGAACAATTTGCGTGCCTTTAACGATACTCCAAATTTGGTCTTCACTGCCTTCGAAAAATCCGCGATTAAGATTCGCATAGAACATCTTGACAAGCTTCGGTAACACACTTCATTGTTATCCCGAGAGTCAATTAAACTCAAGATTTCATTGTGATTGAAAAGAGAGATAGATCATAGGATGGAAAATCTCCAAAGACAGAAAAAGCACCCGTATTGACCTTTACATTTGCTAAATAGTCAACATAGGTTTTGATAGCTTCTTTATCATTATGAAGATAACCTTTGAAGGTTTTGGTTAACTTCAATTTCTAAGATGAACTTGAGGAAACCATTGAAGTGTTTTTTTTGAATAGTATAGATATGAAGAAAATAGTTTGAAATGCGAATGAAGAGTAGAAAGAAGAGATGTGTACATATAAAAATTGAAGGGATATGAATTGAATAGGCACAACTTTTCAGAAATCAATGACAACTTTTCGAACCTTGGGAGTTGGTGAAAAGTTGGAGGGAAGTTTGAAAGTTTAAACCTTTGAAATTCAAAATTTGAATTTCAAATTACAGGTTGATATATCGACATATATGTTCAATTTCAAAGGACACTTGGTTTTTGTGACTTTTGGTTTAAATTATCTATTTATATTTCAGGTTTAATTATTTCCTGAAATAATTCTAATCGTAGAAAACATCCAAAATTTAATTTTTTTTATTAATTATTATTTTATTATTGTTATTTTGGTATTTCAAAGTTCAAATTCAAATTTTAAATTTCAAGTTTGAATTTTAAAGTTTAAATTTAAAAAACAAAGCAAAAAGAACATCCATTCAATCAAGAATTTAAAATTTTATTAAAGCGTACCTGGCTTATAAATTCTTTTTTTCAAAATTTTCTGAATTCTGAAATGCCGTGAAGCACATTATGACTTTCCGGTTTCTGGCTCTTCATCACTTGATGATGAATCTGAATCGTCTAACATTGCTGCATATGCTTTCTTTCTTTTCTTTGATGAATTGCTATTGTCCGTTTGTTGAATCGATTTATCCAGATATGGACACATCCTCTTCATATGGCCTGGTTTATTGTAGTTATAACATCGCCTTTCATTTCTTCCTGAACTTCCTTGGTTATTATTTTGAAAATTATTTTTCCTTCTATATCTCAGAAATTTTGTGAAATGTCTTGACATTAAGGTTTTTTCTTCATCAGCTTCACTGCTCGAGTCAGAATCATTTGTTGTTTCTTTATATGCTATGGATTTCTTTTTAATTGGCTTGTTTTCCTTTCTTTGCTATAATTGGACTTCAAAAGACATCAGATTTCCGATTAACTCCCCAATCTTCATTTCACTGTTATTATGGGCTTCTTCAATTGCCAATGTTTTCTAATCCTATTCTAGAGTCAATGCATTCAATATTTTTCTGACTTGGTCTTCTTCAAAATAAGTTTTCCAAGTGTTGTTAATGAATGCGCTATCTCTTGAAATCTTCGGAGATAGATTCATTCTCATTCATTTTGAATAACTCAAACTAATTGACTAACATTGATATTTTTGTTTGTTTAATTTTACTAGTTCCTTCATGAGTAACTTGTAAAGTTATTCAAATCTCATAAGAAGTTTTACATACTGACACACTATTAAATTCATTCCTATATAATGAACAGAACAATATATTCATGGCTTTAAAATTGCTTTGTGTAGAAACCTTTTGTTCATTAGTCCATTGTGCATCTATGCATAATTCCACGTGTCTAATCCTACTGATTGTAAATATATTTTCATTCTACGTGCCCAATATGAATAAGAACTACCATTAAACAGTGGTGGTCTAACAGTGGACCAACCCTCTATAAAAGAACTATTATTATCATCAGTGTTGGTTGCCATTTCTAAAAAAAATTCAAAAATCAGATTATGAACTTTTTGAAAGACCTTGCTCCTATACCAATTGTTAGGGAATGCTGAATGGATCGTTAAGGCAAAACTAACACAAAAGGGGGTGAATAGTGTTTTCAAGAAAATCTAAAATTAATATGATCTACTATATGAATAACACACAACAGAGATGATCACAAACATAATAAAACACAAACACAAAAATAAACAGAAAAAATGCAGAAAAGGGAAGAATACACCGGATTTTATACTGGATCAGATTACTCCTACGTCCAGTCCCACACAATGATGGATTGCACAGAGTTTTATTACTATATCAACATCCAGGTACAACACCCTTGATTTCATGGCCACAAGGTTACCACCGATTCCAAACACCCTTGATCAAGTATATTCCCCTTGATTTCTCCAGCTACAAGGTTACCACCATTTCCTTCCTTGATTTCACAGCTATAACGAACACACCGTTTCCAATACTATCCCAAAACTTTCCTAAAAGATTACAACAGCCCTATAAGTCTCCAATAACACTTCGATTCAGTGAGTAATGAGCGAGAAGAGAAGAAGTTTTATGTAATTAGACTTGAAATCGGCAGAGTATAAGTGTAGAAATAATAAAATATGATAGAATAATGGTGTAATGAAAGGAGATGAAGATGGAGAAGAAGAATTGTTATAAAATTTGAACTCAACCCCTATTTATAAGATTTGAAAGGTTACAACGCTTCTGGAACGTTACAAATAGTGAAAAGACACTTCCTTTGAAAATTGAAAATATGACAGTTATATGTCGACATCCCTATATATGTATGTCGACATATGTCTTTTGAAATTTGAAATTTGAATGATTTTTAAAGTGTTTTATTATATATATACTTTTGGAAATTCTTGAGTTAAATCATAGTGATATAAATAAGTGTTATAAAGTAGAAAATCATATGAAATCATTAATATAAGCTATATGAACATATTTATAAAATTATAAAGTTTGAAACTATATAAATATAAAGTATATAACTATATATAAACATATATAAACTTATAATCTTTAAAACTTGAGTTTAAAATCGAAAGTAGAATAGAAAAACTTAAGTAGAATTTTGAAATAGAATTTGAAAATAGAATTTTGAAATTTGAAAATCAGAATTTGAATTTGAATTTTAACGTGGAGTGCTATTCAGAGTCTTACATAAACTAGACTCTATTACTATATTTATCTTGAATTCTTCAACTCTTGAAATCTTGATTATTCATGAGTCTTGAATCTTCTTTGAATTCTGAATCTCTTGAATCTTTAAAACTCTAAAACTGTACAGTCTTCGGTATTAATTCCTATATACAAATCCTGCATATATGTGTATGTATATATATATATATATATATCATAGATAATATATTTTATAATCAATTAATATTTAAATAAGGTTGTTGTCATCAAAAATCCGTTCTCCAACAGCAAGAAGTCCTATTTGGTTGCTGCGGCAAAATCATGTTCTATTGCTCAGGTTCCTATTCTATTGCTCGAGCGTGGTAATACTTATTCTTTCGGGTTAAGTGAGGGTATTTTGATTAGTAAAAATTCCATAAGGAGCCTACGATTGGACAAACTTGTATAAAAATCTCCAGCGTTACTTACTTTTACTACTTCTTTTATATTGATTACTTACAACATCATTTCTAATTATTTATCTCGTTAAATATTTACTTGCATATATCAAACATAATATACTATCAATTAAGTCCTTCACATGTACTTCCATATTACTCAATCCTACTCATACTTGATTTTTCAGCGTCTTTAGTTGATAGATGACAATATTGTGTCAGATTATCGTCTCATCTTCTCTTATGGATTGTATAGTAGTTAAGAAAGATGAAGACCAAAAGATTAAGCCTATGGAATATTGTATCTCAACATAGGAAGTGGTAATCATAATGAGATGGATGCATAGATTAACAAGAAGGGAATCCTATGGATTAGGAATAGGATATGTGTCCCGAACTTTGATGGATTGAGGCATGAGTTACTTTGGAAAACCATCCGTCTAGACTTTGTATCCATCCAGGTGTAACAAAGATATTTTAGAACATGAAAAGATTATACTGTTAGAGCTACATGAACTGCGATATTTCACTTTATGTTAGTATAGGTGTGCGACGTGCTAGCAGGTTACGACCGATCACTAGAACTTAGTTGGAGTACTACGTAACCTCTGGGGATCCCAAATTGGAAGTGGGATTAGGTTTCTATGGATTATACTAATGGTCTTACAAGGAGGAGGAGAGGTAATGAAAGTATTGAAGTGACCCACCCTTTTCCTTCCTAATTGTTTACATAAACAATTGTACTGAATTAATATCATTGAACCCTTGGATCACTTGCTTAATAAATTCTCTTATTAAGCCCCAAGATCACACATCCACCAGTATAAATATATTGGTATAATTGTTTAAACACGTTACTTAATACACTTCATTCATGAACTCCATAGCTTCTTGCAAAATGTCATTTTATTTGTGATGAAAATTCCAGTAATTATATGAAGTCATAGTTTCTTTAAATCCTAAAAGATATAAATCCATATCCTTATATATAAACATGATATATTCTTTGATACACTCATCTAATCATACTTCCTAAGGGGATTTCAAAATAAGAAAAGCCTTGAATGCACAAAGCTTTGGGTGTATGTGCACGTGCATAGGGTGTACACCTGCACAGCCCACTTTTGATGTATCTAAATATTATGAAAAAAAGGATCTTTTATCAGAAAGCACTTACATGGAGAAAATGTTATGTAATTTCTAAGATCATAACATTAAAAAAAAACCATTTGACATCTCATAGTGGCATTTCCTCAAACACATGACAAAATATATGATGAAATGCCTACACAAAAAGGATTACAAAAGCTTTATCTGATTTCGTGTGGAAGCTAAGACTTCACTCAAGATATAGCTTGTCGGTCCTAGTAAACCCCACATGTAGTGTATACCCCGATTTTCATCATCTTCGCACCACCAAGATAGTCACCCTAGAAATTGGTAGAGGCGGCCCTCAAACCTGAGACCTATGTCTCACCCAATTCGCCCGCCTCTAACCAACTGAGCTAGGAGTGTCGGGTAGAATTACAAAAGATTGGTATGGAAACTCATGTTTTTGCATCAAAAGGTTAAGAAATTTCATAAATACTCATTTCAAACAACACTTATGACTGGTGAAAAACATGATTGGTATGGGATGGATACAGCTTCTGGCTAAGCACTAAACTATACCTATTGATATGTCATAAACTTTATAAAGACAGAAAACCACTCATATACCTTAAATCATATTAGATACTTAAATAGGATTTGTTAGTCACTGGTAAAATTATAAAATACCTAAAGTAGACAAGGTATGAGAATGATTCAGTGATAAGATATGCACATTGTAACTGTGCAAACTACCACTTATAATTCATTACTGCATATAGGCAATAATGAGACATAAATGCTCTTATAAGGATACATGCCATCTATACTTTGTTTGTGCCAAAATGGCTTTTGTAGAGAATTCTATTATACCATATACCATGGCATAATAGATTACCCATTTTTGATATGATAATAAAGAACAAAACACTCACACTTTTACTAGTTCCATAGAGGCTCATGCATTACATTTTGCTTCATTCGTATAGCAGACAATTCTCTTAGTCTCTTGCAAACATTTGCATACGTTTATGTTTAACATAAAACTACTTAAAACTTTTAAGTTAACTGCAGCAATTCCACTTGATAAAGCATCCCAATTGGCACTTTCAAGACATCACACTCAAGCCCCTTTTCCTAAATCAATTCCATGAGCTATCCCATTACCAATGAGGCACCCTAAAGATTGGATAAACAACCAAATAGGGTCAGATTTGCAATCTGGTGTGAATATAAATCAGTATTTAAATGGCATTCTTGAACAAAATCCTGATCACAAACACTTATGCATATGAACACAACATGGCAAATGCAGACATTACTTAACATCATACAATGCACATACATAACCCCGGTCCCTCTCATACATGTCATTGTATCCCATACCTCATGTACTTGTTAAACCTAGATTGACAAACAAATTATACTAGTGGATCAACATCCTAAATACCATGTGTTGAACACTAGTGCACATTGTATTTCCTAAATACACGAAGGCCTACTGGGCTTATATTAAGCCATATGCATATATGACCTCCTTACTTGAGGATAGTCAGATCAACACAACCGGTGACTAACACCTCTACCTGATCCACTTCCATGTTTTTAGTTAGGTTTAACTGTTTTGACCCAACTACCCCACACATCCCTTTTCTTGATGCATGTTACTTCATCCCTAAAGATGAATGAACTACCCCAAATTAAGTGTGAGTGTACATACAGAGATTAAGGTGAACATTCATGTAACAACCCGCACCTCCGTTCACGTAAGATATTGTCCCCTACTTAGTCACCGTATAAGTGTGGGGTTTTGTTTCTCAAAAGGCTTCGGCGTTAGTAAGAGATGGGGTCTACTATATAAGTACCCACTTCACACAAGCTTCCACGATGTGGGACTCAGGGGTGTTACATTCTCCCCACCTACAGAGCCCAACGTCCCCGTTGGCTCACAAACACCTCACCCAGGCGCTGTGGTCCACACAAGAGCCACAATTCCAGCTGGGTATTAGCTCTGATACCACTGTAACAGCCAGCATCTTCGTTCACGCAAGATATTTTCCCCTACTTAGCCACCGTATAGGTGTGGGGTTTTGTTTCTCAAAAGGCCTCGGCATTAGTAAGAGATGGGGTCTACTATATAAGTACCCACTTCACACAGGCTTCCACGATGTGGGACTTAGGGGTGTTACAATTCATCCAAAATATCATCAATATACAATCATTCAGAAACATATAAAAACATGGTAGACATTTGCAAGTTTCAGTGAAAAGTGTTCAAGCTTTTAATCCACTATAATTATAAGTTTCTATTGTCGTGAGCATAGGATGGAGATGATTAGGACACCTCCTAACCCTAATATTTCTCTTTAATAAACTTGTGATTTAAATCAGAAAATATCTAGGGTAAATGGATAAGCTTATGAGCACTTATCATAGCTCCATTTCCCATTATTGAGAACACACATAAGCCTTAAACCTCCTTGTTTAATGTTGCCTGCTCTTAACATAATAACCCTACCTCATGACAATATATATATATATATATATATATTATTGTAATCTCATATCTACATGAATCCTTGCAGTTAACATCCATTTAGATTTCATACGTACAATCAAATGATCAAAACAAACAGGGAAACATTATACCATATTCAAACACTATATTACTGGTATGACAAAGGCTACCTGAACAGGTCTTATGGCCATTAAAAGCGTGAGATATACTCACCAAAGTTCTCCCTTATCCTAACTCTAAATTTTCTAGTTTCTTTCCTTATTTTCTACGGCTCCTTCATCAATTATTTTCAGAGATAATGTTATGGCATTACCCTATTCTAAAATGGTTTGTAAGCTATTTATAATCAGTGTTCTCCCTAGGGTTTTTCCTTATATCAAATACCAGTACTATCCTTGTTCATGTATATTAGTATGGCTACATTGCGATGTATAAAATCTCTCAGGTGTACTATTTTCAATGCATTTAGTTTGCAGACTATAATTGGCAATATAATTATCATTCAAATGTTGTGACTCTAGTTGGTCCCCTCCTCTTATTTCTGATTTTTCTTTTTTAAAACCAGAGGACAAAAATAAAAAGGACAAAAGAAGAATACCTAAAATTCAAATATCATCTCTTTTTCCTCGGCTACCATATAAATATCCTAAGTATAAATGGTGTACTCGCACATATTCCATGTTAAATCATGATTACTTGCCTAAATATTACCATCATCCCTTATACTGATTTTTAATTGTGTCCAATATTGTATATATCCATTTATATTCCACTTTGTAATGGGGGATTATCATTCATTTATATGAAATTTTTAAATGTGTAGAAACCTAGGGTTATCACATACACCCCTCCTTTAGGAATTGTGTCCCACAATTTTTTTTCTAATATTAGTATCTTTTTATTTAATTTAGTCTACCCCCATTCAGTTTGTGACTTTTGATATATCAATTCTGCAGTTTTTTTTACAAATAAAACATACATCCATAGCAAAACATGCATAATAGAATTAAATACTTACCCAAATCTAATTCAGATTCTTCCTTTCTATCAGAACATAATCCTGGGTAACTAGTTCTCATTTTATCTTCAACTCACATGTGCAATCATTTGAATCCAAACTCCACTGCACTTTAACCAGCTTTATGCTTTTGTTCCTTAATTTCTTTTCTGCTTTTGCTACAATTCCCATTGGTTCCTTTACATAGCTCAAATTTGTTTTGATCTTAACTTGAGTAGATGATTCTAAAATAGTTTCTTTATCATGTACCTACTTCCTTAGCTGTGACACATGAAATACATTATGAATGCCTCTTAATTCTTCTAGTAAATTCAATTTATAGGCTAATGTACCTATTCTTTCCAAGATTTCATAAGGACCCACATACCTCGGTGCAAGTTTTCCTGCTTTACCAAATCTTAATATTTCCTCATTGGAGAGACTTTAAGGAACACATAATCTCCTTCCTTAAACTCCATAGGCTTTCTGCTTTTATCAGCATATGTTTTCTGTCTTTCTTGTGCCACTTTCATCGTGTGCCACCATTTTAACAGTTGTTTCTTTAATATATTCTGGTCCTAACAGAATTCCTTTACCTCCATCCATCCAACATGCTGGTGAAGAACAAGGTTTTCCATATAAAGCTTCAAAGGGAGCCATCCCAATACTAAATTGGTGACTGTTATTATAAGTGAATTCAGCTAGATGTAAATATGCTTCCCAATTGCCACTAAAGTCTAATACACATGCTCTAAGCAAATCCTCCAACACTTTGTTTATGATTTCTGTTTTCCTATTAGTTTGTGGGTGGTATGCAGAAAACCACCCCAAAACTTGGATACTAGGTCACTTATAATGTTTTTGCATGGAGATACTTTCCCATTTCTACATGGGTACTTTTAGGGGATGTAACATGCCTGAAGGTTTTTGATAATTTGCTTTCACCTGTTGGCATATTAGACATTTGAAAACATAATTTACAGCATCATTCTTCATGCCTTTCCACCAGTAGCTTATTTTTAGGTCATGATACATTTTCATCCCTCCGGGATGAATTGTATATTTAGTTCCATGATGTTCATTCATTACCTCTTTCTTAATTTCCTTTAAATCTGGTACACATATTTTTCCTTTAAATTTTAAATACCCTTCTTTACTTAATGAAAATTTTTCCACTTCTTTTCCCCCTATCAACTGAATTTTCTTTTCCTTTAAGTATGGATCTTGATCTTGTAGTGATCCTATTTTATCCATCATAATTGGCTTTATGGTTACCACGCTCAACTTCCCATAATTTTGCCATTCAACTGATTCTTTTCTCTCAATTATTTCAACTGCCTCACTCAAAACAGTTAGGGATTTAAACTCTTCTATCATTAAATTAGCCAACCTAACCTGTTGCTTGCTCAATGCATCAGCAACCTTATTTTCTTTGCCTAGAGTATAAAAGATATCCAAATCATATGCATCAAGGAATTCAACCCATCTATGCTGTCTCATATTTAAAACTTCTTGTGAAAACAAATACTTTAAGGACTTGTGATAAGTGTACAAATCAAACTTTGTTCCTAGTAAGTAGTGTCACTACACCAGAATTCCTATTTCACAACGGCTTTGAGCCGTTGCAAAATCATTTAACAACGGCTATGAGCCATTGCAAAATCAAGGGTAGCAAAAAACTAGCAACGGCTCAAAGCCATTGCGAAATTTTAGCCGTTGCAAATTCGCAAAGCTCATTTTATTAAAAAAATTACTTATCTGGACTTCCCTATAATACGAAATTCATTTAATTTTCATACTCAATACAAACATTTATAAATTTAACATAATATCACAAAAGCGAGATCATTAAAACAAATATTTTTACATATTCAGAACAAAAACCAAACTTAACAACAATTTTTAAAATTATAACTTTACAATTCAAAGTTCGGCAGCAATAGCAATAAAAATATTACAAAATACAATACAAGGTTCACAAGCATATTAATATGTGCATATTCAACAATCATACTAAGTAAATAGTACAGTGCAAAAATATATCCTTGATCAGTACATAGTCATTGTCTCGAAATCTTCTTCCATATTGGCACTTGCCTTCATCGTTTCTTTTGAATTAATAATGCATGTTTTGTATAAGCAAGGGCTTCGTATCTAGTGACAATCGTTTTAAAACTACAAGTGCAATTGAATTTTTCAACCCTATTTAATCTTACAGGAATGATACGCTTTGACATGTTTAATATATGTAAACATAGAATCACAGAATGACAATTATACCTGGAATGCCTTTTTTAGATATTATAGCTCTTAGTCAAGATCTTCGATGCTTCGTTTGTAATCTTGAGTCAGTCAATGCGGATAATGGTGTAAATCCATAGACTAACCATAGAACTGCTGAAGTTAAAATTATTCATGTAACTATTGAATTAAATGATAACATATAAAGAAAATAACTTTTGAACCAATGAGTTGACATGCACCATACACACAAACTTTTACTGTTTGCATCCAACTCCTACTGTTTCATTCATGCATAAATGATTAAGCTTATTTATATTATAGAAAAAAAACAATTGAATAAATAAATATAGTTCATCCAAACCTTAAAATATTCCATGCAAGCTCCTACAGTGCACACAATAGTAAGGAGTTCACACTGCAAAAACATCCGTAGGAATATGAGCTCATGCACCCTTCCCAACCACATAACTGGATTTGACACAAAGAGGAGGTAGAAACACAAATAGCAGGCAACATACAAACACTAAAATTAGTATGTATTTACTCAGTACAATTTTTGACATGAGAAAAAACTGACACAAAGTGCAGACGAGGATACTCACCTATGATGAATGGCTTCGCTACTCTTCCCTGCTCACTTCCAGCTCTCCATTCTACATGCTATAGACACTTTCATCCTCAAAATTTTTATTAAACGCTTGCTTCTTTGATTGTATATGGGTACAGGGAGTTGAGAAGCCAAGATAGCGACTGTTTTGATTTACAACATTCAAATTTTTTTTAAGTTAATTTCTATGGCAGATTTAGTGGAGCTTAGTTCTAAAGTGAAAAGGATATACGTGTAAGTTATATGTATAAACGTACAGATTAGGGCTGTCAATGAATATCCGAAAAATCCGAAATCCGTTCGCATCCGTATCCGAAAAGCGGATAAATATCCGATATCCGGAAAAGCGGATGCGGATGCGGATATAGGCATATCCGCATCCGAAAATTATCCGTCCGCTTTTTTTTTTCAATTATAGCTTAAATTATGTACATTTTAACATAATTAAATATACTAATTTATTAATCTGCAAAATTAAAAGTCTACTAAACGCATGTTAATTGCTCAAAATTATATATTATCATCATATTTATTTATTTTTAGCACTTTAGTAATCAATTAGGTTGAAAAATATTAATATTAAGCTAAAAAAATTGATTTATATTCATTGATTTATCGATTGTTGGCGGAGCGGATAATTATCCGATATCCGTCCGTATCCGCGGATACGGATATCCGATATCCGAAAATGGTTTCGGATGCGGATACGGATATGGCAGTATCCGTATCCGAAAGTATCCGTTGACAGCCCTAGTACAGATGTTGATAAGTCGAAATTTCTAGAAATCGGATCTTTAGAATTGCATCTGAGAACAGGGACGAAGCCAGGAAATCAGCCAAGGGGGGCCAAAAAAATTTTTTTACACCAGTTTACCCTTAATTTCAACCTATAATGTCTTATATTATCAATAAAAATACCTTAAAAGTGGTCATTTTTGCTTAAATCGGTAATTTTTTTTTCCCTATTTCTTAAAATCTAGGGGGGGCACCGCCCCCACTTGCCCCCCCTCTAGATTCGTTCCTGTCTGAGAAGCCAAGTTCATTTATTTGTTTGTCCTATGGTGATGGGTAAATATCCAACCGCAGTAAGCATTTTAAACTTCAGATTGACTTAGTTACATGATTACCAATACCATGTTTAATTAGCTTTCATCCATATAAATTTATATATGCAGTGCTAATGAAAATCTAAAGTGCAGCATAGATCTGTAAGCTAAAAATATACAAAAGGAGATCACATTCTTTTCAGAGAAAAAGAAAGCACAAGACTATCAGCTTTATGACACACATCAACTACCTTGACTGTTTAATTAAATGACATAAACTACAATTTACCTATCATATTACTTGTATAATATGCATAAGTCATAACCCATCTCAATGGAGGAATGCATAAACATGACTTATATATGCATATGCAAATAGCCGTTCATTATTTATATACAACTATTATTAATATATTCACATACCTGACTTTGCAAACCTCTGTTTTGATATAATAGCATATGAAAGCACCAGACAATAGATTTCCTTTCCATATAACCAAGTGAACTCCTATTTTATCCAAGTGTAAACCACAACAAATATAAAAAGGGAAATTTTATATACATCCATATATTCTATTAGTTAATTCACCCTAGTTTTTAGGATGACTACCTATTTATATGGTGTTTAGACCATAACCAACAATCCGTTCTGTTCATTTCTTCTCTTTCATCCAAACAAACCATAATGCACCCAACAATACAAAACTAACCACAACCAACCACAAACCACTAAAAAATATATTATATAATACAAACAGTACAAAACAGCAAGCACCCTTTCCATCCAATATTACCTCTTTTCACCACAGCAAATAACGTTTGCATGCTTGTTTATTATTAAAAGTTTATAACGGCAAAGACTTTGCCGTTATAAATTTATAAAGGCAAAGACTTTGCCGTTATAAATTTATAACGGCAAAGACTTCGCCGTTATAACCACCAACCTCTGTTCACTCAACCAGCCAAGAACCACGTCCAAACTAGCCACGAGTGACTGAACAAGTCATACCTGGTTGCTCCGTGGCTTGTTTAGTAACTGAACAAGGCATTGTTGGTTGTGCTCTTATAATTAATTAAATTTGATTAGTTCATCCACGATATTTTTATCTTCTTCTCACGGTTTTTCTTGTTTCTCATGGTCAACATTCCCTTTCTCATGTTACTGCATTTACGTCTGTTTCAATTCCAAGACCACCAACCTTTTCCAGATCAACTTCTCTTCTTATCCAAATGCAGTTTTACTGATTTAGATTTAGATTCATAAATAGAATGCACGGTTTAAGGAAGAATGGTGTGTTATGAGGAGAAAAAAGGCATGAAAATTGTTTAAAAATATTAAACAAAAAAAATGTCAGTTTATGCAAGCATGACTGAAAATATCAGGAAAAGAAGACAAATTCAAGCACAAATCAAAGCATCAATTAGACGCTGTCAGTGAGATCTGTTTTCCATTCTTTATCATATATAAGTTTTCCATGGTATTGCAGTAAACCATGCAAATATTATTCCACAGCTATGTGATCTGTTTCAAGATATGTTGCAGGTTGCGTCCATGTGTTGTGAATTGTGATGTACTACTCTTGCTTTAACTTTCCATGATCTTTGGCTTCTTTCATTCCCCGATACATTCTGTTGCAGCACCTTGCACTAAACTGTCTCCAATATATTGTTATAAGTCACGTAGTTGGCTTAATTGATATACAAAAATCTACTCTTTCAGTTCCCTGGAAAAAAAACATGCGCTAAAGCCATTAACAATATATACTCGTGAACATTTGCGCCCTATATATTATCAATGTATACTCATGAAACAAATAATAAGGCCATCATCAGAGAAATAGGTTTTGTCAACAAAGACAACAAAATGTCTCAGAAGACCGTTGGGAGATATTTGAACCATTCTCATCATCTGGTTCACTTCAGTGGTCATCACGAGATATTGACGTGATGCAGAAAACTTATGTCATGCTAAGATATGATAAACTTCAATGGTCACAGTTTTTTATTCCCAATTTTTGTACGTAACGACAGTGTTGTGGACAAACCAAATGATTAAATAGAGGAAAGAAACTGGGTTGCAGTGTTCTAAAACACAGACTACGAGACCTTACACAGCCCACAGACTATGGTTGAATTTTACCAAATCATGAATTTTGCATGACAACTCCACAGTAAATTTTAGCTAAAATCAATAATACTGCATTTGGATAAGAAGAGAAGTTGATATGGAAAAGTAAGGTGGTGTTGGAATTGAAACAGGCATAAATGCAGTAGCAGGAGAAAGGGAACGTTCACCATAAGAAATAAGTAGAAACCCATGAGAAGAAGATAAAAATATTATGGATGAACTAATCAAATTTAACTAATTATAAACACCATAAAAAAAGGTAGTCATCCTAAAAACTAGGGTGAATTAACTAAAAGAATATATGGATATACATAAAATTTCCCATATAAAAAAGAACTGTTAATAAAAGGGTTATGAGCAAGAAAACAAATGTGATGGAGATGTGAGAGAGAATGGGGAAAGCATGCGGTATAGGAAAATAAATAAAATGAAATGGATGCTTGCACAAAAACGAATTCAAACAAATAAAATGAAATGGATGCCAACAGTAGGAGCTTGCTGTGGTGCTAATGTTATGTAGTACTGGTCTTCTAAGCCCAACCATTACCTAACCGGAACTTTTACATTAACAATATATCATACTTTTTCAATAATCCTTCTATTTAGGGTGTGTTTGGCGCAAACGGAAGCGGAGAATTTGAGCGGAGAATCTTAGCGGAGAATTGTAGTTAGCGGAGAATGTGTTTGGCACGTTAAGCGAAGAATTTAAGCGGAGTATTTTATTTTTATTTTGTAATTTAATTATTTAATGATTAAAACTTAACAATATGATTAATGGAAAATAACACACTTAACCGAATATATCATTTCAGTACAGAATAATATTTTATAACAGTTCAGTACGTAATAAAAAACGAAAACATAAAAGTTCAGTATATAATAAAAAATGAAAACGTACAACAAACTACTGGCGTCTGCGGAACCGTGAAATATGATAACCCATGTACCCCACCAACTCCATATCAAGTAAGGTCTCTACCACCTCCAAGATAATCCGATCGAGACGAAAAATATCAATGATCTCCCACTTGTCGACACTAACGATGGGCGAGAGAAGGTCATAGCATCGGTCCACCGCCACGGAGAAACGCTCTGTCTAAACGAATGTCGGTTTTGGAGGAGGTGCCCTACTAGATGTGGCGCGCGTCGACTGCCTCCGTGCAGACTGAACCGACGGTGGACTATCTACATCAGCCAGGGCTAAGGGCTGTGGAGCAGGGGGAATCTGATACATGCATGTGCTTGTGCCATGCAGCCCCCAAAAAGCTAGTACTGCTCCCAAAACTTCAAAGGCGGCTGTCTCCTAAACCTCTTGTACATGCGTGCAGCCCCATGCCACCAATCGTCCAATCCATCCAATTGGTCATACGAAGCATCCCAAAAACCGCCAGGTATCTGTAAAAGAGTATTTCAAGAAGTCTGGATCCTCTTCAGATTATCCCACTTGTTTTTGATTTGGGTCTGAGTCAAATCATCTTCAAACTTCTCGTTGAATTCGGTCTGCATAGTGTTCACGAATCTATTGGTTCCTCAAAGATGAATGTTACCGAGACAAATGTCTATGAAAGCTTCAGTTCGATCCGCTAGCCAAGCAGCATTGGGGGCGTTAGAAGAGCCAGAACCAGAAACAGAAGAATGTGTCATTTGACTAGAAAAAATAATTTAAAAATAATAATAAAAAATAACATAAACAGAAAATAAAAAGGGAAAAAAATTACCTGAAGGAAGCAGAATGAGATGGAAGTAGGGAGAAGTGAGGAGAAAGGGAGGGGGATTTAAATAGGGTGAGCCAACGGCTCAAATTTGAGCCGTTGGTTCAACGATCCTTTTTGGACCGTTGGGTAACAGACGCGTCCGTTACCCAAACGTTCCGTTATCCACAAAAGAACAGGCCCTTAACTTGAAGAAGAACAAACCTTGTAGTCAACAGACTGTTGTAGAAATATATGATGATGGGTTTTCCACTATCATCACGGGCTCTAGCATGCTATAATTATGAAATCAATATTTAATGCTAAACACGAGAAAAATAAAGCAAATGATATAGGAAACGTAGAATACATAAAAATGTATAGCTATATTAATCAAAATAACCATGCAGATAGCAATCTTCAAGCTTCCCTGTAATAAAAAATCGAGTATTTGGTCTAAAGAAGTTGCTTGGTTGCATCTGCAGCTTGCAGCAACCAATGCAGCTGTTGCTAGAGGAGAAAAGAAATATAAGTGTCGTGTTGTTCGTTACCAATGGTTTAAGGTTGTTTAGTTATGCATCTTGTTTGCTCTATTGATTAGTAATTTTCAGTTATCAAAATGAAAGTGGTGGGAACCATGCTTCGTACATGGTTATTGTTATGGTTGTTGACTTACCATTACTGATTGTAACAGAAACTGAAATATGCATGTGTATAAGTATCGTATGTTACACAAATTATTAGTATCGTATGTTACACAAATTATTCAAGACTGATGGTACATTTCATGTATAATAGAACTGATAAGTTGCATAATGACCCAAAGGAGATGCCGTAGTTTCAGGCTGAAAGTAACTGACCAAAGCAATGAAATTAGAATCTTTATCTGATTAATAACTAAGCATTTTAATATGACAATCTGTTCTGAAAGTGGACTGCTGCTTGAATAATAAATATGAGATTAAATATTGTTTTTCTAATCAATAGAAGTACATAGTTATCAGTGGTAGGACCATTGGTAATGTATTGGACAATAGTGCAATCACTTAATTAATTTTTGAAAAAAGAAAGCAAATTTGTTCAAATTCCTGTAACAATTAATGATGCATCAATTAAATATTGCGAATAAACAGTATAAATAACTGAGTAGAAAACTGAAATGACAAATCAGTTAATCAAGCTCTATAGATGTAAATATATATTAACGAAATACAATTAGACAAGCAGTCAAATAATCACCACTAACCTCGAAAACGCTGTGAGTCAGAATGGCTTGGTGACCTTCATTTCAGGATACATCTCAGCTTGGGTTGGATGTAGAAAACTACCCACATGATACACAACTGAAGTTGTAGCTTGTTAAAGTGAAAAATAAAAACCATTTTTAGAAGAAAAATAAAAATACATTGCCTTGCGCTTTTATGATAAATAAAGGTAATTTTACCTAACTGATGTCTGCATGAATCAATATGAATATAATTATTTAGTTTTGCTTTTGGTTTCAGATTTTCTAGAGATAGTTGAAAGCAAGATCTATCATAAAAAGAGCATGCTGAAGTTTACACATTTCTGTGTCCGACTATGATTATGACTATCTAAGTCCAAATAAATTAAGTATATTATTGGTAAAACTTTAAAAATAACAAACTGAAACTTAAAATATAATTTGCATGTTTTATTACATTTGCATTGTAACCTCTAATCTAACGGAATGCAGAAACATCCCCAAACGATCAAATTTCATTGCAGGTTTGCTTAATAAGTGAATATTCCAAAATTTCAACTTATTTTGTAACTACTGTGATATAATTTGTTAACTCTGTTTTTTCTCTAACCATTTTAATATATGTCCATATTGTATTGAGTAGTACTATGGAACCAAAATATACACAACGTTTTTCCCACTTTTCAATCATATATAGAACAGATAGCTAACTTACTACACCTGAGATGTAATATTATTGTCACATGTCATTGAAGCGCTTTGTTGGAACCATAGTTTTGAACGCCCTCTTCTTCTCTAAACTAGCAGCACTTTCTTTCTGACCGGTACTTGCCTACATTTCCATGAAAATTCTGTCACCACAAAATAATATGCAAACACAATGCCTGAAATTATTGCAGATCCAGATTTAAAACTTGGAATTAGCAGATTGAGAGAGTTAATTTAGTATACTGATGTACTTATTCTTTTGAACTCATGGATGTGTTTGAAACTGGCTACCAATTATGTGCCAACTATCAGTAAATTATGTGCCAACTGTTAGACCGCCTTATATGCCACTTCGATGGTATAAGAAACCCGCAGCGGAAAAAAACGCATTATAGAGCGATCAAACTTTTGTGATATTACAGTGAAGTTACAGCCAAAAACTTTCAAAGTAGTGCTTGATAGCAAGTCAACTTGCATAGACCAAAGCTAAAACATAGCATCTAAAAACATGTAGCAAAATCAAAAGAAAGCATAAGAGAGTTGGACAAGCATAAGACAACTCGAAAAGCACATGATATTGCTGTGTGCAAAGACAAATAGGGCCACCGATCTTTGTTTTGAAAGAGCATTAATAATTTTAATTATAGCATACTTTCAAAGGAAAATACTAATTGACCACTATTGTGCACCAATCAATTGATTAGTTTGAAGAAGAAAAATGTTTTATGCAGATGTAACACAAAAAATAGATCTACAAATAAGTACCTAAGTGCCCATGTTATTTTTTTTTTCTTTTTCCAACAAAACATGAATCGTATAACAAAACGAAAGGATGGATTGATCAGGTTTCCCAATTGATGCTTAAAATTTGACATTGAGAAAAAGTCCTTATATCAAAAATATCTGAAACACAAATTCATGCCATAACTCACTTCTTTATGCAAAAAGATAAATCATTATCATTTTTCTGTGAAATGATGGTTTTTATTTTTTCACATTAAAAGATAAATTCTTTCACCATATCACCTTTTACTGTAAAGAAAAATAGATTTATTTGATCAAAATGATGAATAATTTCATCAGTTTCTACAAAAACTCATGACTTTTTTTAATCAAAATAGATATAGAACAGCAAAAATGTTAAAAATATAGATTATATGTTACTAACATAATATCATATCTAAAATTCACAAGTTCATTCATGCTCTTTTATTTGATTTAGAGTAAACTGAACTTCTATTACTATGTGTATCTTATAATTCACTTAATTGTTCATCTCTTAAATATCTGTAAATTGAGAGGTTTGTTTGTTGTTAAAAAAATAAAATGATTCATAATAGTCGTTTTTTCTAGTAGAATGGTATGTAAGTGGTGATGAAGTGATAAAAATTAGCAATACTCCAAACAACGCAAACACCCTAACTTAAGAGAAATTAATGACTATGAAAATATTTACTCCACAAGCATGGATACAATAACAAATATGCATAAAATATGTTTTATGAGAGAGATCGAACATGAACACGATAGTTACTGAAGTTTTCAGTATAAATTAGCTCTTTATAAAAGAGCAATCTGATAATCGGTAATGATACTACAGGGAAATTTGTTCATGCTGATCTTCCGTTTTGATTTAGATTTAGAGTACACATGATTTTTATTACAGATTTCAGACTATAGGCACAAATTCTTTGACAAGACCAAGAAGGGGAAGAAGAAAACATTTTCAGCAAAAACTAAGGCATTGTGTACCAATCTTCAAAAATAAAATAATACACACTAATATCTGCTGATATTACAAGCAAATTCTTTCATAATACAAGTTATCCTTAAATGTACATGAATTGAATCAAGACGGTAAAATGGTAATGAATTTTTTCATAAATATAAGCTAGTCTAACATCTGGTGGGCACATAAATTATAAAATGAGGAAGAAAAGCAAGCTTTACACCAAAACTGAACACTGCTCACTTTAACATATAACTGGACGACTGTTGCCAAACACTATCACTTATATGTTTAATATCAAAATCCTAACAAATTGATGATTCGTACACCAAAAAAAAAGGCAGCAAACCAGTTATAAGTATCAGTCGATGAGCTGAGAGTTATGAAAGTATTGGCCCTAAAAAAGAAACACATTATTTGTTTGCAACAAGAAGAAAACTTCCAGAATCGATGAGTTGAGAGTTATGAAAATATTGGCCCTGAAAAAGAAAACCCTCAACTATCATTGGCCCTGAAAAAGAAAACTCTCAACTATCACTGGCCCTGAAAAAGAAAACTCTCAACAATCACTGGCCCTGAAAAAGAAGAAACACATGCAACAAGAAAGCACATCCTATAACCAACAGAACAATCGATGCAAAAAATCAAAGCTACCTTTTGTTTGCATCAACCCCATTCATTTTTGGTTCCATCAAGCTCTTGAACCATAATGTTATCAATTTAGGTTTGCTCTGTTGTGTCCTGTAAACAAAATTATTACAAAAAAAAATATTATTACCAAAAAAACATACTGTTAATCTCTCTATTATATATATATATATATATATATAATATATATATATATATATATATATATATATATTACATAAAATGAATTGTATATAAGATTCATATATCTAAAGTCTCATGTACCTTGCCAACCAATGCAGGTCCAATGATAGTGCTTACTTTGGCTACAGCCTAAAAAGAAGGATGAATATAACAAAGAATAAGCTAATGGGACATAAAATCTTAAAATTTAACGAAACAATCAAAAGTCCATTAATAAAACCAGCACGGAAAAATTAGAGAATTGTTCTTCTCTAGTTCACTCCATGATAACCTTGTCAAATTCAAATTCTATCTTTAATTTCATCGAACATACCCACCCACCATATTATTTGTTTGAAGTTTGTGATGTGAATCAGGACATTGATAAAGTGACTCAACTTTCAGATATGAAAGGAATTTTGTATGAAAGATTTTTTTGGGGGTTACAAAATTTGAGCGTTTTCAGCATGGAGTCGTTGTGTCTAAATAATTATACACTTAATAAGGTATGACCGAGCTTTTTATCCCCATCATATTTAAAATTGAATTCTCTTCAACAATGTCATTTTGTCAGTCAAACATAATCATGGGAATATATTTTTTACAGATACTACCATAACACATGGTTGGTTATGCTTGACCACGCTTAAGGTTCGATTACTCAAACTGCTTAGTTATATGATTTGGACTTCCATCTTTGTTTAGAACACAAGCAAAAAATGAAACCACTGTCAAAAATACATGCAGAATCTAGTTGCCCTTGTCAAAATATCCATTTGCATAATATTGAATAATCCACAAACCTCTTATGCGCATTAATAATCATTAAAATTGGAAAGCATTAGCAGTAAAAATCATTAGAACAGAAACAGATTAATATAAGAAGCATTAGCAGTAAGAATCAATAATCGCTTGAACAAAAAAAAAAACAACCTTCGCCTAATAGAAACAGATTAATGCTATCGACCATTCAGTTCAATCATACTTTAACCGTTCAATAAAAAAATGAAGTTCATTTTGAAATCAGATTCAAAATAGTAGATAATGAGATTGTAAGAACTTATAATAGTAGATTGCCAATTACCTGATGATGCAAGATGATAGCCGATTAAAGCCGGTTACAAGATGATCGACAAAGGCCGACTATGGATCGAATTTTCCAAATTAGAGCCCAGCGTCTATTTTCTTTCTCTGTGAATGAAAAAAAGGGGAAAAGGGAACGGGGGTGTATTGAAGTGGGTATTGAGTGGTGTAGTTAATTTTAGAACAGGTTAAGTCCGTACTAAAATACCGAACAGCTAATATGTCTGTACCAAACTAGTTTGCAACGGACTTTAGTCGTTTCTATTTCGCAATGGCTTAAAGCCGCTGTGAATTTTCCGCAATAGGGTGTTACAGCATTGCTTGTATGGTGTAGTGTGTCTCCACAATTTCAAAGCATATACTACAGCTGCAAGTTCAAGATCATGTATTGCATACCTAATTTCATTTGGTTTAAGCTGCCTAGATGCATATACAATTACCTGTCCATGTTGCATCAACATAGCCCCTAAACCAAAACCACTAGCATCAGTGTACACCACCAACCCTTCATTCCCTTCAAGAATTTGCAATATGGATACTTCCATCAAATCTTGCTTTAATCTCTCAAAGACTTGATCACACTTTTCAGTCCAGATAAAAGGCTGGTCCTTCCTGGTTAACATAGTCAAGGGTATGGCCACCCTTGCAAAATCTTTTATAAACATGCTATAATATCCAGCCATGCCTAAAAAGGTCTAACTTCAATCGCTGTCCTTGGTTTTTGCTATGCCTGCATTGCTATTACTTTCTGGGTATCCACGGCCGTGCCTTTTTCTGATATGATGTGTCCTAAATTTTTTACTTCGGATTGCCAGAAAACACACTTTGTAAACTTGGCTTTTAATCCATGTTGTCTCAATCTGGTTAGAACTAAATGTAAGTGCTCTTCATGTTCTTCTTTAGATTTTGAGTAAATCAGGATATCATCTTTGAACACTAAAACAAATTTATCCAAATAATCTCTAAAGGTTCTATTCATCAAATCAACAAAGTAAGAAGGGGCATTGGTTAAGCCAAAGGGCATTACTAAGTTTTCATATAATATATACCTAGTATTAAAAGCAGTATATTTGATACTTTCTTCCTCCACTTTCATCTGATGGAACCCTGATGCTAAATCCAGCCTGCTAAAAACCCTTTCTCCATTCAATTGATCAAACAGATCATCAATTCTTGGAAGTGGATATTTGTTCTTACTAGTTACCTTATTCAATTCTCTGTAATCAATACACATCCTTAAGGATCCATTCTGTTTTCTAACAAAACAACTGGGGAACCCCAACAAGAACTGCTAGGTCTTATAAACCCCTTTTTCTATAAATCCTCAAGTTGTTGTTTAAGTTCAGTCAACTCTTTAGGACCCATTCTAGTTGGTTTCTAAATTATAGGGCTTGCTCCTGGAACTAATCTGATTGGGAACTCCACTGGTCTCTCTTGTGGAACTCCACTTACCTCTTCAAATACATTAGAGTATTGATTAACTATGGGTATGTATTCTAAATTTATCATATTATCGTCTCCATTTACTTCCCAAATATTTCCTGATCCAAGCTTATTGGTCTCACACTCAATGATTATCCGTTTATTATTTGAAGTTATCAAAAAAATGGTAAATTCTTCAAGATTGATTATTGCCTTTTGTTTTTGTAGCCAGTTAACACCCAAGACTAATCCAATTCCGAGATATTTTAATACATATAAATCTGCTAAAAATATATGGCCTCTTGTTTTCATTTTTACCCCTATGCATTGCATTTCTAAAAAAACATGTACTTCCTAAAGGACTTTTTATATGCAAAGGTTTTGAACATACACACAAGTGAGTTTCAATTTATGGACAACATCATAGGATATCAAAGAGTGAGTAGCCCCTGTATCATAAACTACTGGTATGGGTAAATTTTCAATAAAATTATACCTTCCAGTTGACCAGCTATTTCCTCCTTTCCTTCAAAAGCTCCCATTTTTGCTAATTTCCTTGGCTCTGGGCAGTACTTTTTAATATGGCCTTCTTTCCCACAGTTAAAGCATTTAAATGCTGCTACTTTTCCAAACTTGCAAGTTGATTTCATGTGGCCTTCCTTTCCACAATTGAAGCAAAAGATTTTCTTCATAGTTTCAGAAGTTGTTCCATTTTCTCCTTTCTTAGCATTAGAATCCACTGGCTTCTTCTCATAAGGTTGAACTCTTGCTTTTCCCTTGTTGTTGTTCTTCATATTCCTGAATTTTTCTCTTGCATTGTCATGTTGTTCAAACTTCAGGGTTAAATCCAAGACCTGATCAAAAGTCTTCTCTATGTAGGGTAACATAGCCCTACTCAAGCCTGCATTAAGTCCTTGTATGTACCTCCCATTTTTAGTTGTTTCATTAGCTATTAGTACATTGCCATATTTTGATAAGCTCTCAAACTTCTGGGTTTATTCAGTTACACTCATATTGGCTTATCTAGGCTTAATAAATTCTTCTAGTAAATTTGCTCTTCCTGATGCTGGAACAAACCTTGCTTCCAACATTTCTTTAAACTAATTCCAAGTGATGTCATTTTCCGCCCTCCCAGCTATCATTACCTCCCACCAATCCAAGGCTACCCCTTTCAATCTTCTTGAAGCAATTTGTCTTTTCCTTTGATCATTTATTTGCATATCGGCAAATATCCTATCCAGTTTTCTCAACCAAGTTTGCATACCCATGACTCCTTCTGTGCCTTCAAACTCTTTTCCCCCTAGATGGGTATAGGTCTTCCGTAATTTAGACAGCTCTTCATGGGGTTCTCAGGCCTTGCCCCTATCTCATCCCTCACTGCTCTCATAAACTCTTGAACATTAATCATAGAAGGGTCATTTGAGCCCCCTTCTCCTTGATGAGCTCCTCTCCCAACCATGGATCTCTAATGGCAGTCCATACTTTCATTAAGTTAGTTATTGATATATCAGAGTAACTTAACTGTTATCATTACTGTTTGCAAACATTTTCAAACAAAACAACAATACAGTCACATATGTAACCATTTTCAAACAAGACAATCAATACAAATAGACATGTGACACCTATTCTAGCTATGTTTTAGTTCTACCATAGCTGTGATACCAAATGAAGTGACCTACCCTTTACCTTCCTAATTGTTTACATAAACAATTGTACTGACTTAATATCATTGAACCCTTGGATCACATACTTAATAAATTCCCTTATTAAGCCCCCAAGATCACACATCCAACAGTATAAATATACTGGTATAATTGTTTAAATACGTTACTTAATACACTTCATTCATGAAGTCCATAGCTCCTTGCAAAATATGTCTTTTTATTTGTGATGCAAATTCCAGTAATTATATGAAGTCATAGTTTCTTTAAATCCTAAAAGATATAAATCCATATCCTTATATAGAAACATGATATATTCTTTGATACACTCATATAATCATACTTCCTGAGGGGATTTCAAAATATGCAAAGCCTTGAATGCACAAAGCATTGGGTATGTGTGCACGTGCACAAGGTGTACACCTGCACAACCCATTTTGATGTATCTAAATATAATAAACAAAAGGATCTTTTATCAGAAAGCATTTACGTGGAGAAAATCTTATGTAATTTCTAAGATCATAACCTGAAAAATACCATTTGACATCTCATAGTGGCATTTCCTCAAACACATGACAAAATATATGATGAATTGCCTACACAAAATGAATTACAAAAGCTTGGTATGGAAACTCATGTTTTTGCATAAACAGGTTAAGAACTTTTATAAAAACTCATTTCAGACAACACTTATAACTGGTGAAAAGCATGATTGGTGTGGGATGGATACATATGGCTTCTGGCTAAGCACCAGTGTACCAAGTGCATTCAACTGCGCCTATTGATATGTCATAAACTTTATAAAGACAGAAAACCACTCATATATCTTAAATAATATTATATACTTAGAAAGGATTTGTTAATCACTGGTAAAATTATATAATAATTAAAGTAGACATGGCATTAGAATGATTCAGTGATCAGATATGCACATTGCGACTGTGCAAACTACAACTTATAATTCATTCTTCCTCATAAGCAATAATGAGACACAAATGCTCTTATGGGGATACATCCCATCTATACTTTGTTTGTGCCAAAACTGCTTTTATAGAGAATTTTATTATACCATATACCATGGCATAACAGATTACCCATTTTTGATATGATAATAAAGCACAAAACACTCACACTTTTACTAGTTCCATAGAGGTTCATGCATTACACTTTGCTTCATTCATATAGCAGACAATTCTCTTATCCCTTGCAAACATTTGCATACATTTATTTTTAACACAAAACTACTTAAAACTCTTAAGTTAACTACAGCAATTCCACTTGATAAAGCATCCCAATTGGCACTTTCAAGACATCACACTCAAGCCCCTTTTCCTGAATCAATTCCTTGGGCTACCCCATTACTAATGAGGCACACCAAAGATTGGATAAACAACCAAATAGGGTCAGATTTGCAATCTGGTGTGAGTATAAATCAGTATTTAAATGGCATTCTTGAACAAAATTCTGATCACAAACACTTGTGCATATGAACACATCATGACAAATGCATACATTACTTAACATCATACAATACACATACATAACCCCAGTCCCTCTCATACATGTCATTGTATCCCATACCTCATGTACTTGTTAAACCTGGACTTACATCCAAATTATACTAGTGGATCACCATCCTAAATACCATGTGTTGAACACTAGTGCACATTGTATTTTCCAAATACACGAAGGCCTACTGGGCTTATATTAAGACATATGCATATCTAACCTCCTTGAGGATAGACAGATCAACACAACAGGTGACTAGCACCTCCACCTGATCCACTTCCATGTTTCTAGTTAGGTTTAACTGTTTTGACCTAACTACCCAACACATCCTTTTTCCTGATGCATGTTACTTCATCTCTAAAGATGAATGAACTACCCCCAAATTAAGTGTGATTGTACATACAAAGATTAAGGTGAACATTCATCCAAAATATCATTAATGTACAATCATTCAAAAACATATAAAAACATGGTAGACATTTGCAAGTTGCAGTGAGAAGTGTTCAAGCTTTTAATCTACTATAATTATAAGTTTTTATTGCCATGAGCATAGGATGAGATGATTAGGACACCTCCTAACACTAATATTTCTCTTTAATAAACTTGTGATTTAAATCAGAGAATATCTTGGGTAAATGGATAAGCTTATGAGCACTTATCATAGCTCCATTTCCCATTATTGAAAGCACACATAAGCCTTAAACCTCCTTGTTTAATGTTGTCTGCTCTTAACATGATAACCCTACCTCATGACAATATATATGTATGTATGTATATATATATTATTGTAATCTCAGATCTACATGAATCCTATCAGTTAACATCCATTTAGACTTCATACATACAATCAAATGATCAAACCAAACCTGGGAAACCTTATACCATATTCAAACACTATATTATTGGTATAAAAAGGTTGTCCGAACAGGTCTTATGGCCATTAAAAGAATGAGATTCTCACCAAAGTTCTCCCTTCTCATAACTCTAAGTTTTCCAGTTTCCTTCCTTATTCTCTATGGCTCCTTCAACAATTGTTTTCAGAGATAATGTTATGGCATTACCTTATTCTAAAATGGTTTGTATGCTATTTATAATCAGTGTTTTCCCTAAGGTGCCTTATATCAAATACCAGTATTATCCTTGTTCATGTATATTAGTATGGCTACATTGTGATGTGTAAAATCTCTCAGGTGTACTATTTTCAATGCATTCAGTTTGCATGCTATAATTGGCAATATAATTATCATTCAAATTGTGTGACTCTGGTTGGTCCCCTCCTCTTATTTCTGTTTTTTCTTTTTTAAAACTAGAGGACAAAAATAAAAAGGACAAAAGAAAAATATCTAAAATTCAAATATCATCTCTTTTTCCTCGGCTACCATATTAAATATCCTAAGTATAAATGTTGTACTCACAAATATTCCATGTTAAATCATGATTACTTGCATAAATATTACCATTATCCCTTATACTGATTTTTAATTGTGTCTAATATTGTATATATCCATTTATATCCCACTTTGTAAAGGGGAGTTATCATTCATTTCTATGAAATTTTTAAATGTGTAGAAACCTAGGGTTATCACAAGTATATATGTATTAGTTGACAGAATGACAAAGTCTGCTCAGTTCATTTAGGTCAGAGCTAATCGCATTGCTTTAAGTTTAGCTGAGTTATCTATGGGAGGGATTGTCATATTACATGGTTCCAACAAGTATTGTATGTGACCGAGACCCCATCTTTAATATAACTTTTGGAAAACCTTTCAGGAATCTTTCGGTACTTGGTTGAATCTCATCACAGCTTATCACTCGCAACCCGATGGTTGGACGGAGAGGGTGAATCAGATTTTAGAAGATTTCTATCATACCAATGTCTTTGATTATGATGGATCTTGGGAAGATCATATCGATTTGGCAAATTCACTTATAACAATAGTTATCAGGTAAAAATTTTAGAATTGGATTTGAAATTATTATATTGTCATTCTTCAAATCCTATCTGTTGAACCCATTCTTTTGAGTCTAGGAGAGCATTAAGATGTTCCACTTGCTGCTTTGCATGACAACCATACAAATATTCTTTTTGTTGGATCGTACTTGGAGAACGTTTAGTTCTTGGACCAAATATGATATTGGATGCTTCAAAGAAAAGAAAATATGTTAGGAATAAGATGAGGATTGCCGGGGACCATCAGAAAATTTTTGCCGATGGGAGGAGAAGATGCTTGGAGTTCTCAGTGGGTGATCAGTTCCTTTTGAAGATCTCGGCACTGAAGAACATGGTTAGATTTGTTAGAAAAGGGAAGCTGGCTCCAACATTCATTAATCTTTTCCCTTTTTTTGAGAGAGTGGGTCCCTTAGCCTATCATTTGGAGTTACCAGAGATGCATGTACGTATGTCCAGCGTATTTCACGTGTTTCACCTCTAAAGGTATTTGGATGATTCTTCCTCATTTCTTTATCCCACTGCATCAGAGTTTTTGGATATTGAGCCTAATCTGACCATTAAGAGAAAGCCACTTCGTATCATTGATGGAGGTACGAAGCAATTAAGGGGGAAATCATTTAATCTAGTCAAAGTGTAATAGAGAGCTAATGATTGAGACCGTACCCCAAAGTTGAGAGAGAGCATGCGCGCTTCGGATCCAGAAATGTTCATTCCAGATATTATTTGTTTGAATATCTTGTCTGTCTACTTATATCTATTGTCTTATCTCATTCCTTTTTAGGAATGAAAAGTTTTGAATAAGGAAGAGTGTAGCGACTAAGAGATGCGAATGATTTTTAAACTTAAATTTCGAATGATTTTTTTTAGAATTGAATTTAAATAACAAGTTTGAATTATTAAAAAATAGAATTTTCCAAATCCATTGAAATATATTTTTTCTAAAAATGTTAATTTTGGTCAAACATAGTCATGATGTGAATTTAAATTGAAATTTAAAAGTTTCAAGTTTTGAAATTTTCTTTTTTTTTATGATTCTACCTTATATTCTAAATGGTTTAACATTTTTCGTTTCAACCAAATTTGATTTCATTTGTCCAAAATTCACATTTTACATTGCAAAAAACGCGCAAAACGGATAGCATTTTTTTATGTATCTCATCCCGTATCTCATATGTATTCTTGTATTATGTGTATTTGCATGTATTTGAAGTTTACGTATCATTTAAATTGGAAAAATAAAATTTTTAACTACCAAATTTAACGTTACACATGTTATCTCTTTTTATCTAAATAAGTACTTGTTAATACTTGGGCCTAATTATTAACTCCTATCCAAATTATTTTTTGTCCTTCTTAGAAGAGAAGCACGTTGTTTGTTCTCCTTACTTACTTGTTGTCTTCTTTTTCCTAGGGAAAGAAAATTATCTCCAAGTAAATCAAAGAAAGAAAGAAAAACCATTACAAAATCTTCATCTCTTCTTGTTTCAGCCGAAGCCTCCCTCCCTCTTCCAATGTTCACCTCCGACCTATCAGAGCCACACTGTCGCTTGGGTTTATTGCACCGCCATCAGCAGCCTCCCCTCTCCCATCATCTCTAGCTGCAAAAGCCTCGGCATCCCCTCCTATTCAACACTCATCTCTGCCACTCTTCACCTTCTTTCATCTGACTTTCCCTTCTTCCATTTGATCACCATTGCCCAGAGATTTCATCACTACTACCACATGATATGCACCCACAAACCTCTCCTGCACACACTCTGATCATCCCAGACCCCGCAGCTTCCATTCAACCCCTAAAACCCTAGGAAAACCCATGACCTCCACTGAAACCCTACCTTTACACCCCTCCTCAAGACACGCACCACCACCTGAAGGCCTGCCCTATGACCTGATAGCATCAAGATCCTCTAGCTTCCCTATTGCCATTCAGTAGTCACTTCGGCAATCCCTCCATTTCAGACCTAAACCAAAAGCTTGTCCCCTCTTATAGTATCTTCCTTCTCCAAATCTTTGCTCCACCTTTCCACCATCCATTCAACCAACCCATCTGAATGTCGTGTTGAATCAAGTTTGTGATCCTCTTCTCCTTTGGTTTGCTTTAGGAAGATTTTGTTATGGTATTTTTTCATTGGAGTTTATGCAATTTTCCTTCATATTTGCCAAAAAAATGGAGCACTGCATTGAATTAGATTTTTAATGTGGTGTGTTGATCCAGCTTTGTCAATTAGTTCATAGTCGTGTTTGATTCAAGATTGTTATATGATTCGTTTGGTGTTGCCGGAGTTGATCGTGCTTGCTTGGTTTAATCGTTCTTGTTCATATTCGTATTAACTCATTTCATCTCCTTTCTATTTGCTACAAAAGGTGAGTTTTGACTCGGTCACAAAAAATATTCATTTTAAGTAAACTAACATGTTTGAAATGGCATATAAAGTGTTATGATTGCTCTAGAAAATTCATGAATATCAGTTACGTAACTTGTGCACATGTGACACACACATTTATGACATGTATGACACGAAAACGGTATAAGCGATTGTTATGATCACATATTCTAACTTATGTGTGATATTTATAATATTATATTTGTTTTGTCCTCGTACCATACTTCCCGTAGATGTAGGAAAATCACTATAGGTTGCAATAATGCATACCTGAATGATTGTATAGATTTTAGAAATTGAAGTTGAATTTATGATTGGGATTTGGGTTGAAATGATAAATATTCGGAAATTGAATTTAAAACGAATTGATATGATACATATCTATTACTTGATCTAGGTAGAAACTTATATATGGGCATGGTTGGTCTAGTTTTAAATATTTCCTAAAATTTATAAATACATTTCGATCTAATAAGTTTGTTTTAGAATTTTAAATTAATTTTTTATTAAGAACCTTAAATTTTGAGTTAATTAAATAAAGATTTAAATTTTAAGTCCAAAGTTATAATGATATGTTTAAAATTTAGATTTTGGATTAATACATGTCTAAAATACAAATTTAAGATTTTTTAGGTATAACACTGTTTAGTTTTAAAATATAAGTATTTAATATGACTTAATAATATAAAAAATTAATAAGTAATTTAATATATAAATATAGAATCTACAAAATAATTATTTAACACATAATAAATAAAATAATTAAATATTAAAACTTAAATGTTAAAATGGATTTCAAAACTTTATGCAAATTTACTTTAAATTTTAATAAGATATATTTTATACATTCAATATAATATAATATAAGGGTTAAAGTTATGTTTTAGATTTAATTAAACTTATTATTTGTCTGAGATATGATATTTTGGAATATATAATTGGATTTTAAAATAAAACTTAATAATTCGGCTTGTATTAAAACAAATGAATTGAATTGTTTTAGTTAGACCAATTTCAAGAGATATTTGAAGTTAACTTTTTGAATTTGATTTAAAATCAATAACTTAGATGAAGTTTATTAAGTTAAGTTAAATTGATTTTTAAAGATATGACAAAGGAATGTGACAAATTAATTTGATATGAATTTATTAATGAATGGTTTAAATTAAAATATAAGTGAAGTCAAATATTTAAGAATTATTATGTAATTATGATGAATCTAAAATATAAGCAAAGTTAGATATTTTAGGATCGTTATGTAAATTATGTTTTTATTTAAAGTATGATTTTATAAAAATGACTATAGTGTGAAATAAACGATTGGTTGGTAAAGAGACCGGAGTTGGTATTTACATACTCTCTATCAATATCAATACCACTTTAACAACCATGCACATAGTAGAGAAACTAGAACGAAGTAGGAGAACGATAAAGGAATAGCCTTGACCTTCAGGTCATAATTAAAATGACTGAGCCATACCCGAACCAAGTGAGGTCGCTTTTTCGATCATACACACTTCTTTGGTACCATATCTTTTACTTTGTGATTGATTTGAGCCCTTTTGATAATAGGAGATTTTTTCAAGGTAGGCAGTAGTCGCTACTATGCGTTACCATCAGCCCAATCTGTAATCCGATAGAATCCTACCAGGGTATACACTCAGTGCCTAGTTATATCTACCACGATTGATACCCCTACGATTTTGTCTTGGTGTTGTTTTCTATGGCGTGCCCTCTAGTAACACAAATGAGGTGAATTTATAGTGTTGAGTAGACTATAATGCTTATAAACTGTGTACGGGTAATATGGTATTCTTGCTTATGCTATTTTCAATATTATATTTACCGTAGGCACTATTTTGGCATATTGTATTAATATATAGTTCCACAGATCCTTAGAGGATGAAATCCCAAAAATCCCTTGAGTTTCTGATGTGTTTTTACGAACATTTCACTTGATTAAGTTTACTTACGTAAGAACGATAGTCCTGACATGAGTTTTTTGTTTATGCTTTATGCTCGGGTCAGTCTGAGTATCACAGCTTTCGTGACATATCTTTCGAAGCATAAAGTATTGTTAAATCTCTATCCATCTATTTGTTGCTTTAGTTATTTCAGTTATGTCCATTTCTACGATTGCATATATATTGTTGGACCATTTATGTATATTGGATCTATGTTGTATTTTCTTATGACTCTATATTATGTACTTATGTAGGACTATGTATTTGGTAGTAACTTCATGTTCTATTATATTTAATTTCTCTCACTGCAAGTTATTCTAATATTCTGTGTATGTGATTTTCTGATGTAATTCGTATTCATCCCAAATTAATTAAAAATCTATTATTTTGAATGATTCAAGTCTGGCATGTGTGGTTTATAGTCGGGTTGAATGGTTTGGAATAGTGGGTCATTACAAACTGGTATCAGGGCTCTGGTTTTAGGCATTTATTAGACTTTGGGGTTATAACTCATTAGAGATAAGGTAACGATTAGTAAAATCAATATCATAATCAATTCTTAGAAGAGCGTATTTTAAAGTATAAACGATTTCTAATAATTTCTAAAAAGGGTTAAAAGATTTTCTAGGGTTTTTAAAATGATTTCAAATGGTTTTGATATAAATCTGGTTTTAAAGATTAAATCCTTTCTAAAATTTCCTTATTTTCGAATCCATATTTTTAGCTCAAATTCAGTCCATTTTCTTAGTTAGAATCCTTTTATTAGGATGTTTATTAAGTCTGAATTGACCTTTACCTTAGTTTAAAATCTATCTTTGAATATTCCAGATGATTACCAGAAGGAATACTTCTAGAGATAGAGGTATGGATTCAAGATGTACCCAAGCTGATCATGTTCCACCTATTGTTCCTGCTCAGCCTATTCAGCCTTTCAAATTTACCTAGTTTTTAAGGAATACACCCAGCTTGAGGGTACCACGGTCACCGGTTTTGAGACTATTATTAAGGCCCAATATGGATAAATTGTCTAGAAGAATTTTTACCGATCTCATGATTGTGGATACTCATAAGCACCAGTTAGCCGCCTATCAGTTGTTGGAGGTTGTGCAGGACTGGTGGGAGACCATTACCACACATACCATCGTGAATTACATCACTTGGAAAAAGTTTAGGTGTAAATCCTTATTAAATCTTATTCAGTTATGTTATCTTTCCTTTAGATCCGTCATAATCTTGAACCAAAATTTTGGGGATGCTTTTAATGCAAAGTGGATGCCAAAAGCTAAAGGGAAAAACTGTATAGAAAGCTTATGGATCTTCAGCAAGATAGCATGACCTTTGCAGAGTATGAAAGAAAGTTTAATGAGCCATCTAAGTTCGGACCTAGTTTAATCGACGCTCCTTTAAGGAAAAAAGTGAAATTCATATTTGGAACTCACCCAAAATGATACGATAGTCCGATCAACTATATAGACAAGCCATTCACCGCCCTTATGAGTATGGCCGCCCTATTTAAGAACCCACCTCATGCCAAAAGAAACCAAGTCGTCCGAACCCCGCAGTCTTATAGATCCTCCAACAATTCGAAGAAGAGAAAGTTCAATTTACAACAACACAATAAGTGACAGAATTCCAAGGGCATTGGATATTCATCTCAGAATCAACTTACGGACCTATCCTTCATTACCTGCTTCGAAAGGCCATTGCGCCAACAACTGTCCTACTTGACTGGAGTTTCTATCCTGTCAGCATATATGACCAGGAACAGCCTCTTTCATATTTTTCTTCAGCTTAGCCATTACAAGAAGGATTTCCCCCCAACAAAAGGGTAAGACGTCTGGAGTTTTTTCTATGACCTCTTCTACTCCTCTTACTGATGATGATACTCAGGGTACGCTCCAGAGTACTTTACATTCATAGCCTATTCACTTTTTATTTGACATCAGCACATCTCATAGTTTTATTTCTACTAATCCGTGTGATAAGTTTAAACATAGTTTAATCTCCTAGTATGGATTCGTATTCTTGTTTGTGTTTATTCTAATTGGCGGTCCGACCAATACTGGTGTTATCTGTAAAGGGGTGAAACTCCTTTATAATCTTCATCATTTCCTTGGAGATTTCTATATTCTTCACTTCGATTGCTTTCAACCTTTTTCTTGGCAATGACTGGTCGAAGAAGTATGATGCAGTTATCTCTTGTAAAGCTCAAACTGTCTTTCTAGTTGACGATGAAGGAAATCCTTTGGTAATTGAACACCGTATGATGTTAGCTTCACCTTTTATCTTGATTCCCATCCTAATGATCTTATCACTACCCCAATTTTCAAACATTTTCCCGATGTGTTTGGCGATACCTCTCTTCCACATAAGCGGTAAATTGAATTCCGCATAGATCTTGTCCTGCAGCACGACCTGTAGTTCATCCTCTTCGAAGGATGGCAACTAAGGAGAAATCCTAATTGAAGAACACAAATTGAAAACTTTTTTCTAAGGGACTGATTAGGAAGAGTTGATCAGAATAGGGAGCTGTAGCAGTATTTGTGACTAAGTCTTATGGTTCGTTGCAGATATATGTTGATTATTAATACCTGAATAAGCTCACCCTAAAGAACATATACTTGATACCGCAAATTAATGATATGTTTGATCAGCTCTATGGAACTAAAATATTCTTCCAACTCGATCTTGCTACCGACTTCCATCGGCTTAGGGTGGCCAAGGAAAGCATCTCCAAAACCTCTTTTTGAACGGAGAATGGTTTCTACGATGGTTAGTTATGCGTTTTGTCTTAACTAACTTCCAGCTTTCTTTGTTAACCTAATGAATCATGTCTTACATGATGTTCTAACAAATCTGTTCTCATCTTCATCGATGATATCCTCATCTTTTCCGTATCTAAGGAAGATCACGAGTCACATCTTGTGTAATTGGAATCCTTAAAAACCATCAATTAAAGGACAAATTTTCGAAATGTCATTCTAGAAGGACGAATTCTGATTTCTTATCAATATTTTTTCTAGAAATGGAGTTTTGGTTGATCTAGCCAAGGTCACTGCAGTCAATGTAAGTTATATTCATCTCTTTCTTTCGTATCTTAATCATCTTAATCTTCGATGAATCCGAAATTATCTATTTTATTTTTCGGATTGGGAAAAACCTAAGACTCCAACTGATATTCGTAGCTTCCTAGGCCTTGAGGGTTACTATCATAGGTTTATAGAGAATTTTTCTCGAATTTCTGTGCTTTTGACTACTTTTTCTCAAAAGAGCACCAAGTTTGTTTAAAGCATAAAGTGCAAGGCTGCATTTAACATGTTGAAAAAAAAGTTCATTCCTATTCCTATTCTAAATGCCCTGAATGGGAACAAGAGATTCATGGTATATTATAATGCTTATATAGAGGGTTTGGGAGTTTTTTTGATGCAAAATGGGAAGGTGATCACTTATGATAGCCATCAGCTGAAGATTCGGGTAACTGATTATGCGACTCACAATTTGGAATTGCTCACTGTTTTATTCACTCTGAATCTATGGAGGCATCGTCTTATGTGAACCAAGTTACAAAGGAAGCAATTATCATAATGAGATGGATGCGTAGATTGACGAGAAGGAAAACCTATGGATATGAATAGGATATGTGTCTCGAAAGTTGATTGATTGAGGTAGGAGGTACTTCAGGAAACCCATCAATCTAGACTATCTATCCATCTAGATGCGACAAAAATATTTCAGAACATTAAGGGATTACATTGCTGGAGCAGCATGAAGCAGGTATTTCACTTTATGTTAGCAGACGTGCGACATGTCAGCACGTTAATTAAGACTGATCATTCAAAGGTTGCTATATTACTGCAGCTTCTCAAGGTCCTAAATTAGAAGTGGGATCAGGTTTTCATGGATTTTGTTGATGGTCTTCTGGGGATAATGAGAGGTAACAAAAGTATATAGTTAATAGTTGACAGACTGACCAAGTCTACTACTACATTCTGGTCAGATCTAATCACACTACTTAATGTTTGGTTGAGTTATATACAAGTAACTTTATGAAAGCCTTTTATGAAGATTTTGGTACTCAGTTGAATCCCAGCACAACTTACCAGCCGCAAACCGATGGTCAGACAGACAGGATGAACCAAATTTTAGAAGATCTACTTCGTGCATGTGTCCTTGATTACGGAGGATCTTAGGAAGATCATCTTCATCTCAAAGGATTCTCTTATAACAACAATTATCAGGAAAACTCTTTAAATTTGAATTTCTTATATTGTCAATCTATAAACTCTGTCTTTGAGTCCATTCTTTTTAATCTCAGTGAGCATTAAGATTTCGTTATTTGCTGCTTTGTATGGGTGACCGTATAGATATCCTTATTGCTGGATTGAATCCAGAGGTCATATTTAGTTCATTGGCCAGTCATTTATTGGAACCTTCAGAGAAATGCGATGATATTAGGAATAATATGAGGATTCCCCTAGATTTTCAAAAAAAAGTGTGTCGTTAGCAGTAGAAGAAGCTTGGAGTTCTGAATGGGTAATAAGGTTTTTTGAAGATCTCGCTACTATAGAACGTGATTCTATTTGGTCAAAAAGGGAAGCTAGCTCCGAGATTCATTGGTCCTTTTCGCATTTTTAAGAGAGTTGGTCCATCAGCTGATCATATAGAGTTGCCCGAGACGCTTATGGTTGTGCACAATGTGTTTTATGTATCTCACCTTCGCAAGTATTTGCATCGTCCCTCCTCATTTGTTCATCCCACTGCATTAGGGAGTTTGGATATTCAGCCTAATTTGATCGTTGAGAGGAAGCCACTTTGTATCATTGATAGAGGTACGTAACAGTTAAGGAGGAAATCGATTTGTTTATTGAAAGTGCAGTTGAGCGCTGATGATCAAGATTGTACCTAGGAGATAGAGGAGAGCATGCGTGCTTCGAATCAAGGATTGTTCTTTCTAGGTATTACTAGTGCGAACCCGTGCTACGCACACGGGCTGTAGTATAAACCTTTATCAATTATTCTTTTGATGCCTTATATGGTTTGTAACATTGAAACTTGTTTACTAATTTTTGTATGAGCAATGCGACTGTTAGTGTAACCTTTAAGGTATTTAATAAAATTACCTGAGCCTTAAACCATAACTTTCAAAGTGATAAGTCTACAGTATTGGCATTGCAGTTAACTACGCTATTGAAAAGAAATGTATAGGCAGAATGAAGCTTTGAAACGAAATTAATCCAATAACTGGACCAATACCTTTACTGCACTTCCACATAACATTCTGGTTGACTAAAGATACGACAGTTTGGACCATGCTAATTTTTCCATGCATCAGTGATGCAAACATAGTTAAAGAAAACGTAAAGGTTAAATACCAAACATAATTAAAATGAATGAATACTTGATCACAATGGCGGGATTTGATTTTCCTTTACTACAAATAATGTCCCAACTAATATATAAAATAGTACATGCAGAAACAACACAGTACCAAATGTACAATGATACAACAAATCGAAAAAAAAAATTGAGAAATGGGAAGACAGCCTGTTGTACTCGGAATACTGCTATATTTCTGGAACGCAGAAAGGATATTAACATTATGAGGATCTCCAACTTGCTTGCATTTCTCCAAACTAAAAAAACATCAGTTCAGCATAACATAGAGGCATAATTAGGAAGCAACTGAAAGGTATAAAGTAGAAAGAAATTTTAATGCAAAATGGAACCAAGTTTGACTCTAGAATTGAAAACAAAAATGAACCTCAGTAAGGTGGCTACCATTGAGACAATTTAATCAGTGACCAATGTTAGATGTTAAGATTGTATCGCCAATCCATTACTACGAATTTGGTTCCTTATTCAAATGTTGCAAAGAAAAAACACATGACACTTAATATCATAGGGAAGGTTATGCTGATGTATTACTTTCAATGGTATAACTGAATTACGTATAGGATGTTAATTACGAAGTTTGTATGATGTAGGCATGGATAAGTGAACCATTATATACTTGATATTGCGCGCATACTCCAGAATGCGTACTGAAGAATTTGCTCATCAAATTACCAATCTTTCAATTAAGACAGTTAAAGAAAAACTAATATTTATTCATTGCCGCAGTATGTATAATTAAAAGGATGTCATTTCATGTAAGGATATGAAATGAGTTTTAGATGGCATATATTGACTACTGTAATATGTATTGATAATTTATAGCGGAAATACAAATTATCATACATTATAACAACAACAAAAACACAGTAAAATTGCACATCGCCAATGGATTGCTACTCGCTTAGATACATATCATGTAAGGATGTCATGAAAGGAAGAAGGATAAATATCAAAAGCCTATGTTATTACCTTGTCACGATCGTTATTCAGAATAACGATTTCTTCTCTTCTGTCTTCTCTTTGAGTTATTAGGATGTTTATGGTTTGCTTCTTATATTGTATCAAGGTACTTTTTTTTTATGGGACAGTGTTGATTTTATGACGTGCTCAACCTACACAGTAGATATAGGTAGAAAAGGAATAAGCATAATTCTCTTATCCATAAAATTGAAAATAAAATAAAAAATTATCACACACCGAACACATGCGTGTGTGCGTGTATTAGACACAGTTAGATACAATCAGTCACAACTATTAAATCTCCCTCTGAATT
Source organism: Allium sativum (assembly GCA_030737875.1). Lineage (NCBI taxonomy): Eukaryota > Viridiplantae > Streptophyta > Magnoliopsida > Asparagales > Amaryllidaceae > Allium > Allium sativum. The sequence continues at coordinate 304,257,993 of CM060921.1, forward strand.
CCACCTTCCATATATATAGTGTGTGTGTATGTCTATATATATATATATATATATATATATATATATATATATATATATATATATATGTATGTATGTATGTATGTGTGTGTGTGTGTGTAAATTATTGATGTATATGCATGTACATGCATTTACACATATACATACACATACAATAAAAAGGATATTAGGGACGGATCCCTAAAATGAAACTTAATTTAAAGCGGATCATGCTCTAAGTTTCAATGTAAAGCGGGTTCATATTTTACTATAACAGCGTATTTCTATGACTTTTTGCACTACGCTATATTCAAGATACTAATTAAAATAATGTGCACAATTTAGTTTGACAATAATGTTCCACAACCTACAATAAAAAACTATACTTAGTGAAATAATTTTAAATTTAATTCAATTAAACAACTTTTCAACGTCTATATTAACCTTTTGACATTGCAAACTATTAATTAAATTTGATAAAAATTTTATAGCAGCGTTGAAACATCATATTTTCTCAATTTTTTTTTAGAAATAAGAGAATTGCTAAAAACCACTAATAGTCCCCAAACATCGCATATATGTTATCCCACATATCCCATGTTTTTGAAGTGTTTCGCAATGTTGGCAGTATGCATAAAAATACAAAATTGCATGCTTCACAAATTATTCACCTACTTGGTGATAATTCAAAAACATGCAATACTATATATTGGATAGATAAACAAAGCAAGCATTATTTCATGATTATGTGTAAAAAAATAGGAATAACCAAAGTATAAAAACCATAAACAGTCTCCAAATCCCATGTATATGAAAATGCAAGAAGGATATTAAGAAATAAAAAAGAACCTGCAAATATGTAACTAATGCAAAACTGGACAGCGTAAAATATTATATCATAGGCACAAATAAGAAACATTAGAGAGGGCTGTCTATCCTTAGCTGCTATAGGAAAACAATATAGATGAAGCACAACACAAAATTGTTAAGAATTGAAATAGCGGAAAACATCGGTTGTGTGCCAAGAAAGGAAAACCATTTGGATTTTGAATATGCATTTTGAATGCATACTATTCACCAGTGGATAACTATATTTTAAACTAATCATGAATATTTATACAGTTGGCTTTAATAAGGGAAACCTTTTCAAAAAAAAAAGATTTCTTTTAAGAAAATGGGATTTCTTTTGGAAAAACAAAAATATAGCTTTCCATCATTTTATTAGTACATAAGTGATGAATGACGACTTTATAATCAATCATATATCTCTATTTTGGACAAAAACAATAAAATCTTTATAAATACATCATATAGTTTATCTTCTTCAATTTGCATCCTAGTTTAAAGTTGATCTAAAGCAACTGCCAAACTTTTCCGAAGACATTGTGTATCGTTAGGTGAATGTTTCATGTGTCATCTATTATTATAATGTGACATTGAAGGATAAGATTTTTTGGGTATAAGATTTAAGTTTTATTTTTGTATGGGTACTTTTTTTAATAGTTGATGATGAACCTTATATTAAAAGCAAATACAATAACAAAGAAATTCCACTAACATATAGGTATAAAACTTAGCATAAATTAGACAACTCGTTATTTAATAATATACAAAGGAGTTCAACAGTGCTTGTAAGCTTATTCCTATGCACCACTTATATGCAGCTTATCAAATTAATATATGAGATAAAAATGAGCATATGAATATATCTAAAAAGCATTAATTCAGACGATAATAAACTCAAAAACAGTTATAAAAATATGAATCATAACACGTATTGGTAAAGTCAATATGAATTATATCAACTAAGAACTTGAAACCATACCTAAATACATAACTTATCAGTTTTCAAGTAAGAACATCACCTACATTTTCCATATTTTCTCATGACCCTTTAGTACAAACATTTGTAAGGGCATGCGAATTTATTTCTAATAAAAACTTGCCCAAGTTAACAGCAAATTGAACTAATCATGCAGAACCAGCAATGACAAAACAAATGCAAATGCAAAGAATGAATCATTAATCATGCTAAATAAAAGTAAAAACGAATTTGGATATGAATAAGTGGCCTGGCAATTATCCAAGAGATAAGAGGATACAACTTAATATTTTTCCATTTATTGAATGATATAATATTACTACCATTTATTTACTTTTTCTTTTCATTCTTAAGATCGTTTTGACATTTTAGATGCAACAAAATTATTTTTTCCAAACCTATAACTATATAAGAATACATTTTCTTTTGGAATATTGTATAGCTCAAAGCTGAATTTTAGTAAACATGCAACTAAACAATGCTGTCATGTTCAAATTTTAACATATTGTCTTTAAATTGTATCGCTTAACAGTTTCAGATTTTAGAATCCAAATGCCATTTGTAAACTATGTTATTTAATGCATAAACAGAAATGACGCATGGTTATTTCGGGCAAGCAACAATTGTAATAAACCATAACCAGCACATTCATTTTTCTTTACCTTGAACATATATTTTTCAAACAAAGATAGTTACACATATTATTTATGTCTTCTAATGTTCACTGTAGTGAAGGAAAACATTATAATATGTCACCGTAGCTGACAATTACATGAGAAACAAAGCAATATTTTGTATAAAATACAAAATTTATAGAAAATGGTTTCAAACTTATGGGATGAATGATGATTTTCTTTCCAGAAACAAAATGAGAAAATCATTCCAACACGATTTAACAGACACAAACGGTAATAACTTTTGCATGATTCTTGATGGATATCGCAATGAAAAATGGATATCGTAATTAGTTACTTCACATTGAAGGACGAAAAAGTTTCGACAGTGGTTATGGCATTTGTTTCCTAGACAGTTGAATGGTTATAGAACGTTTACTTCTAATTAAAATTCTTTGGCATAACGCTATCTGAGCACACAAATGGAAAATAAGAAAAAGTTTGATGATGACTACGTAATTTTATGCATATCTTGTAAGTTTTTGGTTCTAAATGCTGTAAATAACCGTATTTGTCAGAACTACCAAAAAACACCAGATATGCATCATTAGATATTTCAGAAGTCGTTTACAAAATAAATCTTGCCATCATGTTTTCTAACTTCAGTGGTCGCCATTCACTTTAGTTGTGCAAGAAAATTCGGCAACCGCTATTTATATCATTGCATGTCTACCACAAATTCAAATCGGTGAACCTAAACCTTCCCGGCTTATTAAGACATGGGCATCAGGTCGACTAAAAGGAAAACTTATTCGGATGTTAGATAAATTGATAACTATGAGATAATGCTTGCTTTGTATTTCTATCCAAAATAGAGTATGCCAGCTTTGGGAATTATCACCAAGTAGGCGAATAATTTGTGAAACATGTTGTAGATAGGGATATAAACACAAACGTTATATTTCAACACATACTGCTAACATTATCACACTACTGTATAGACTAACATTGTTTTTAGACACCATTTAATTATGTTTATGTGTGTATAATTAAATAATTGATTTTACACATAATTTAAGATATAAGGTATCAATTGCCTAGCAAATCCACATGGTGTACAGTAAAATTTCAATGCAAAGCAATTCCTTTAATGCATAAAGTAGTCACTATTAACTCTTCATTATTAATCAATCAAAAACCAATATGAATACAATACAAAGACTTTGAATACAAAAAGTAATATATATATATATATATACTAAGGGAACATTTGGAGACTAATTTACGAAAACAGAGGAATCACGGGTAATTCATATTGATAGCGAAATACCAATTGAAAGCCTGTGCATGTCAATGTATTCTCAATGAAAATAATTTTGGTGATTCTTTAAAGTTTAATATTGCCTACATCAAAATATCATTCTCAGTGTACAAAAGGAAGATGAAGACAACATATATTTAACAATATCTATAGCGAAGCCTACATGAGGATAGTTTGGATAATACTTCCTAATTTATAAGCATCGAGGCAAACAAAGCTAAAAAATATAGAAAAACACTGAATAGATATACAGTGTAATTTTGCACGATCTATTAAAATTGATGAGAAATGTAGCATTTGAAAAAAATGTAAATTACACTCAAATTAAAGGCAGTTCATGGAATAGCTTTGTGTATAATAATCTAAAATATGGCATAGAAAATGATAAGCGATCAATGGTTACCTAAAATGTAGGATGTGCAGAAAATAGGCAGATCTGAAGCATGGAAAAAGCCGTCGAAGTGTAGAATCGAGTAGCAAAACTGAGAAGATGCTTATAGCAAGGAATTAATTGGTCAAGCAGTTCATATATACCAAATGTAAATTAGTTATGCTGACTTATAGGGTGTCTGTAGGATGCGACGAAAGGTAGCGGATGACTGGGTTAATTGTCGCGCATCATGTATGATGAGGGAAGGGCCATTCACCGTGGCTGGTTGGATTACACGTATCAGTGCGGCATGTTGATGGAGAAGAAAAGGTGGATGAAGGAGATGTGGACAGTTGAGGAAGCGTATTTTGTTATAGGGCTTGGAAGGAGGACGGGAAGAAATGGCGGTTGGGGAGCATATTTTTTCTAGCTCTTGGAAGAGAAATAAACAGGAAGGAAGGGCATAAAATGAAATACATTGAAACAGTAGGCTTGGTTGAGCCTTTAGATCTGGATAAAGTACACGTGGCAGCATATGGTTTTTTTTTGATAGAAACGGAACTGAAAGGTCTTCAGATAGATATTGAACTTTAATGTAATATATAAACCATTGTTACGCACACGAAACGTAATTAGTTTTTTTACAAATGATGTAGACGGTACGATATTTGAAAAAGAGGCCGTGGATAAAGTACATTACTGTATTTGTCTTTTGAGCAGTATCTTTTATTAAACATGACATTCACTGTTATTACGGCGCTCGACTAGTCACGACTAGTCGTCGACTAGTCGGCTAGTCGAGGTTCAAGCCTCGACATGAAACGTTGACTTGCCAAACGTCGAATGAAAACTGAAACCCTAGAAATCGAACTCACCGGAACCTTAAATCGAATTCTCGATGTCGGATTTGGAACCCTAAAATGATGAACTCGAAGTCGATTTGGAAGTCGATGTCGCATTTGAGTACTGGAAGTCGTTTCACTCTCATCATCCGTTATTGCAGATCAGCTAAGTGCTCTAGCTTCGAATTGGGGGCAGATGAAAACACGAGGCAGAGCCGCAGATAAAAGAGGATGTTGCCGATCCAGTGTCTTGAGTTTTATTTATTTATTTTTGCCTTAGTGCACATAGCAGACAAAAGCAGCTGCTGATAAAGACCCAAACGTAGGCTAAGACATTTTTATCTCATTTGGAGTGGGTAAGGCATTTTTATTTGTAGGTCAGGCTGTCATGTGGACCATGTTTGTCTCTTTTTATCAGCTGTCAAACTACATACCCATGTCGACATGTTAAATATGATCATATGTAGCCAACTACAAGTGGAAAAACAAAAGTTGAGAAACCAGGTTTAACATGTTAAATATGATTTACCATATGTCAGTACATATTTGAATTTTGTCCATATGTATTAGTTAGAAATTTCAAATTATATATGTATATATTTATTTATCGACTAGACTGACTAGTCTACGATTAGTCTACGACTAGTCCACTAGTCGATTAATTAGACCTTTATCGGATTTCTATTCTGAACTAATATACTGGTGCAAATGGCCCCAACATAAATGGAAGAAAAAAAAGATGCTAGACTAGATCTTATTGAGCAAGTTTTGAAAATGGCACTTAGATCATTGACGTAATGCTTTTTCTCGAAGCTCAATGGTCATGCGTGTTATGAAGTCAATTCGAATTTATGGAAGTTTAGAGTGTTTTATCCTTTCCATTTCTATATTATTCCCCAATAAGTTCTTTCCCCATTCTTTGTTTCTCATCCGAACAACCAAATAGTATCTGTTCTATAACCTATAAGCAATCCCAAAGTTTCTTTTTTTTTTCGACTTACCGCCGTGATAACCATGATGACATTAATGATAATCTGTAAGGCACATTAGGTAGAGGACTCAGATAAGAAAATGGCAAAATAATATATTGACATAAAATAAACTTAGACTTACTGTTGTATATTATTATTGAGGAAAATCTAACATTGACTATTGTATTCCATGTTATTCTTTAACACAAAGAGTCATATCTAGGGAAAAACCGTGAAAGATAATGTTATCTGCCTGCACACTCATAACAATGCATAATAAAATGAAAATCTTATTCCCCTACAACATTATTTGTATTGCATTTACTGCAATAATAATTCAAAAGAAGAAAAATACGTTATCTTGAGGCCATATTGTTAGAGGTCGTAAGAAGTACATATTGTGACGCAGACAGTCTCTAAGGTAGCTATTTGAATATGATTTTTGTATCCAAATTGTAATATTGAATGAAGACATGCAAGACATGAGATTTTTGCACTAAGATCAATATGTGATGTTAGTTAATTCTGGGAGAATGATCATAACATAACCATAAAACAATCTGTAGTACCGGTATGCTGATTGGCAATTTACTTCAACATTACACATATAACAATGCACTCTGTTAAAAGATTGAGTATTTTTACATTGCATCTTCTAAAATAACGATATTCAAATGATCTTTACTCTAAAGCAGCTCCAGGCTTTAAGAATTCTCATTGATTGCCTACTGTGATTATTATGTTGTAAAACATTTAGGCTATAGAGTACCTATTGTTGTCATAAACAACAATTAAAGTTGACCATTAATAAATAAAACATAAAAAAACGAAATACAATAAATCGTCTACTTGAATTAGTAAAAATGCTAAATCCATTTGTACTGTGCAACACTTACAATTGCAGAAAAACGCTGCCTCTTCTTTGAAAGTTATTCATATGGAATAAAGCAACGTTGGAGTTGTAGCGTCCAAAATTGGAAGCATACCCGTTCATTCCTGATGAAATATAAGAATTCCAAAGGTTATATTATATCAAAAGTATAACAAAAAAAGAGCTGCACATTGGCAAAAAAAACCCTTATATAATGCCTATATATTTTAACCGACATATCCATAAATGAAAAGCAGTTGAACATTAGGAGAACTGAGCATTTATTAAGTGAACTTAATAATGCATATATAATTGAAAATAAATAAATTAGTTAACTATGTTATAACGATTCTACTCATAGGTGGCATGGCCAAAATATATATTGGTGGCCTAACTTGGAAGTATGCAGTCGTTCATACAAAAAATAAGCACCAAAGCCAAGTTCATATTCTAAGTTCACGACCAGAAAAAAGCAGTTGGACTCCTTCAACAAATTTAGAAGTTAAAATAAGGCATTTATTAGAGAATGAAGAGTAAGATAAAAGTAAATCATGTTTGAACATGACAGGGCTTGTATTTTAGCAATTTTGGAATCACAGCCATTAATGGGGCAGTTCTCTTTACCTATTCACCTAAAATAAACTGTGTGTATTTAATTTTATTATTTATCAGCACTTTCATCACTTAAATCTTCTTGTATAAAATATCATTTGACGGAGCATTTGCCCCTTTAAACATTCAAGTCCAAACCAACGGTGGATAGCACAGATGTATAAATCCAATGGAGGAAAGCCAGCATGCATGAAGGTCGGAGATCAAGGACAAACAATATCGGGTAAATTGGGGAAAGAAGTATTTGTACCTGTTGCGGGGTGGAGGAGGAGGGCAGCCAAGGCAAAGAGAGAAGGTGATCGGCAGTGCGGTGTAAGAAGCAGGCGTCGGCTGAAGGAAGAGAATGGTAGGCACCAGAATCGAGGCACAAGGGAAGTCTGGGTCCCACCGACGGTTGGGTAGATCGGAACGGGGAGGACCAGTACTTGCGGCGCAGCCAATGAGAAGGGGAGGGGAGCGATTTTTGGGTTCAGTGGGGTTTGTGGGTAAAATGAGAAGGGGAGAGGAGCGATTTTTGGGTAAAAAAGATCTGTGGGTAAAATGATAAGGGAAGAGGACCAGTTGATGATGTATATGGAAACTGCAAACGCGTGGTATTCTAGTCAACTGAGGCCGAACGATATATGCGTGGGACACATGGCACCATCTTATTTTTTTAGACAAAAATGGATCTGAAGGGACTTTGAGTAAAGTTGTGCTTTCATATAAGATATTAGATAGATAGATTTGTTTGAATCTATTTATCTTGTCTATCTGGTTATACTTGTCCTCTATTTTCGTCCCTTTACAGAGATGAAAAGTTTTAAGCAGGGAAAAATGTAATGATTTGGAAATTCGAACGAATTTTAAATTTATATTTAAAATAAATTTTAGAACTTGAATTTAAATAACGAATTTGAATTATTGAAAAATAGGATTTGCCAACATACATTTTTTATTTTCTAAAAAAGTCAATTTTGATCAATTAGTCAAGATTTGAATTTGAGTTGAAATGTAAACGTTTTAAATTTAAAAATTTTCTTTTTTTTATGATTCTACAATACATTACAAATGATTCGACATTTTTTGTTTCATCGTAATTTTATTTCGTTTGTCCAGAATTCGTGTTTTACATTGCAAAAATATGCAAAACTGACAGCGTTCCTGTATCTCATCATGTATCTCATCCATATTCTCCTAGTACGTGTATTTGCCTGTATTTAAATTTTACACATCATTTGAAAACGAAAATTACAAGAAAATTTTTAATTTATAAATCTGATGTTACAAGTGTAATCTCTCTTGCCCAAAACGAACACTTGTTAATACTTGGGCTTAATTGTTGACATCTATCCAAAGTATTCTGCATTTTTTTTTCCTCCCGAGGAGGGTACAGTAAAGCTGTCCGCTAATCCAAACCCCCATACCGCCGGGTAAATTTATGTAGGATGAGTAAGCGCATGGTAGGAATCGAACCATCGACCTTTTACCAGGAAGTTAGGCCTCCTTTCCACTGCGCCGCACCCGCGGACAAGTATTCTGCATCCTGCTTACAAGAAAACCACATTTTTTTTTTCTTTTTCTCCCTTCTCACTTCCGTGTCTTATACTTCTCAAGGAAACTTTTTTCAAAGCAAATCTATTAAATAATAGTAAAGCAGAAGAATTTCTAGCTCTCTCCTTAATTCTCTCAATTTTCTTAATTCCCCTTAATTCTCTCAATTTTCTTAATTCCCCTTAATTCTGTCAATTCCCTTAGTTCTCATTGAAACTCTAATGATATTTTTATTAAATCATAATAATAGAACAATATAAATCTATATCTATACTAACTAATCTAATAAATAATAGTAAAGCAGATGCTTTTCAAAATATCTCCTTAATTCTCTGCTTTATCTCTTAAAGTCTCTTGATATTTTATATTAATCTATACTGTTATTATCTATTTCATGGCTTTGGTCCTCTCTCACCAATTTTAAAACCCAATCGCCTTCTCAGTATTCTTCCGCCTCTGATTTCTGCCTCTTCCTTCCCATCGATGTCCAGATCTCCAACGATTATTATTTTTAGATTCAACTTCGTGAACGGGGTATTTCCCTATTTCTATTTACAGTTTCTCTTGCTCTTGATCGAATTAGCATGATAAATTTTTCTATATTATATTTTCAAATCGTTTTGTACTTTTGATTTTGTGAATTTCATACATAACATTTAAGGAATCTTTTGGATCCATGCTCAATCAGGTATATCCTCAACAAATATGTGATTTTACTACTATATTTCCAAATCCAGTTCTCAATCGGGTATACCTTCGACGACTATGTGATTTTACTGCTATTTTCTAATTTTTCAGTTCTTACTCGAATCATCGGGTACCCGCTTGCGCTGTTTCTTATTCAGAACGTCAAAGGCTGAAGATACAAGGGAAACGGAGACAGGGTAATTGTCTGATGGGATTTTAGACCATATATTACGGTAGAAGAATCCATCAACTGTTGAATTACTGGCTTAGGTACGTAAGATTACTCAGTTATACTTATTTCTTTTCAAAGCATTGAGCTATATTTTGTTAGGCACAGCAGAGCAATGTGGAGAGATAGACAAAAGATTTAATTTTTTTTCCTTTGATGCTTGATTGATTACATGAGATACACCTTGTCTTTTATAATATAATGCGTTTTCTGGAATATTCCAGATAATACCTTATCTAGATTTATCTAATTATGTCATATATAGGAATAAATTATTCCCTACATTAATACAAAAGTATATTTGTCAATGCATTTAATTGTTGCCTATTAAAATTACAAATTAACTTTTAACACTCCTCCTTAATTTGTAATTTTTAATTGCTTCTTGAACTTTTCAAACTTCTCCAATGTGACTGCTTTAGTGAGGAAATCCGCTGGCTGCTCTTTTGTGCTTTGGTAGAAATAAAGAAATCATCTACAATTTCTTTTTCTTTTCTTCTTCTTTGTCATTATCATAGTCTTCGATGCAGTTTCACAAATCTTTGTTGCGGTGCTCCATTCATCTTTCTTTCTTTCATCACCATGCGATACTTCAAAAAATTGCTTGTGCTTCAAATTTCCACCAAGTTCTTCAATTTCTTTCTTTTTATGATTTACACATTTTCTTTCTTCTTTCGATTCTTCCTTTTTTTTTGACTCCTTAATTTTTGGCAATATTATCACATCTTTCTCCTTTTCAGCAATTTTCTTTTCTTCTTTCACGTCACTCAATTTGCCTTCTTCTTTTATTTCTTTAATCCACACATCTTCTTTGCTTGCATCTTCAAATAACTGCGGTTCACAAGAAAAAAGAACAACATTGCATGAGTCATAAATATCTTGTAAAGAACGCACCTTTCGAATAGGAGAGTCCAAATCTTCATATTCATTTTCATCATTTGAGCTGTAACTAGGAGCAGTATCTACATGGATACTTTGCTGAGATCGGACAGGTTGTGAGCTATTATTTTGAGATCTTTTAGGCTTCATAGAATTTGATTTTTGGTAGTCATCATGATCCCACTGCCATGCTGCCATTTCATCAAAGACAACATCTCTTGAGACAACGAGTTGATCATTTTTGGGGTTTAATAGCCGATATCCCTTCGACTCTTCGCTGTAACCAACAAAGACATATTTCTCTCCTTTCTTCTCAAATTTATCTTTGTTTGGGCTCTGGTTCAATGCATACGCTACACTTCCAAATACTTTCATGTGATCTACTTTGGGCTTTCTTTTATGCCAGGCTTCAAATGGTGTCATATTTTTAACAGCTTTAGTTGGCGAACGATTCAATATATAGACAGCCGTGTTAACAGCTTCAGCCCATAACTTCTTTGGCATGGATTTTCCTTCCAGCATACTTCGAGCCATTTCAACAATTGTTCGATTTTTCCTTTCTGCGACGCCGTTTTGCTGCGGTGTATATCGCACAGTAAGCTGCCTTGCAATCCCTTCTTTCTTGCAATGATTCATGAACTCGCTGTAAATAAACTCTCCTCCACGATCAGTTCGAAGAGTTTTTATTAAGTGTCCACTTTGGCGTTCTACAAGAGCTTTAAACCGTAGGAAACTTGAGAAAGCTTCTGATTTTTCACTTAAAAAATAAATCCACATCATACGAGTGTAATCATCAACAAAAAGAATGAAATATCTCTTGTTATTTAGTGAAGGAGTCCTTGTAGGACCAAAAATATCAGCATGTATCAACTCCAAAGGAGCTTTTGCTCGCCATGAAGTTTTCGGAAAAGGAAATCTATGCATTTTGCCAAAAATACAACCTTCACACACCTTATTTTCTTTCATGATGATAGGAAGACCAATAACCATATTCTTTGATTTCAGCAAATGCAACCCCTTGTTGCTTAAATGGCCATATCTCAAATGCCATAAATGAGACACATTAGAATTTTCAGATTTGAATGCACAATTCTCATTTAGAGACATAAATAGGCGGAAAATTTTATTTGGAGTCATGTCAATATTTGCCACTGTTAAATTACTTTTCTTATCAATGATCTTGCAAGAATTATTATCAAAATTCACCGCATAACCTTTTTGAACAAGTTGTCCAACACTTAAGAGATTTTGGGCTAAATTTGGCACGTAAAGCACATCATGAATAAATTTCTTACCTTTTTTGGTGTGGACTGCAATGATCCCCTTTCCTTCAACTTTTTGTGCCTTTCCATCTCCAAGCTTTATCTCTGATGAAAAATTTGCATCAAGTTCTACAAAAATGTCTTTGTTGCCGGTCATGTGGTTACTGCAACCACTGTCAATATACCAAGCATCTTGTGATTCATTTTCAGCAGATAAACAAGAGTAGAAAACCTGCTCTTCATTTTCTTCACTTGTAAAATTTGCTTTGTCCTTCTCTTTTTTATTTTGATACCAACAATCTCTTTGGGAATGATTAGGAATTCGACATCTCGTGCATTTGAAGTGACAATTTTCAGAATTATGATTTGATTTATTGCAAATAATGCAATAAGTGGAAGAATTACCTTGAATTTTCTGTTGTTCTCGTCGTTGTTCTCCTTTGCCTTGATAATTTCTTTCGTTGCCCTTTCTTTGAATTTGATTTTGCTTTTGAAATGAGCCCTTCTTTGAGTTGTAATAACTTCGTTTCTTTTCTGAAAAACTGAGGGTGGATTGGAATGCTTGCTCCAATGAATTTGCTGATGTTCTATTAATTCTTTGTTCATGAGCTTGAAGTGAACTCATTAGCTCATGTGTTGACATCTTGCCAAGGTCCTTTGATTCCTCTATTGCAGCGACGCAATGATCGAACTTTGGAGGAAGACATCTCAATATCTTCTCTACCACCTTCTTTTCTTGAATGTTATCTCCAAGGCATTGAATTTGATTTACAATTTCAGAGACTCTGGAGAAGAAATCTCTGATATTTTCAGATTCCTTCATTTGCAGGTTGTCAAAATCTCTCCATAAAGATTGAAGTTTAATGGAGATAACTTTGTCATTGCCTCGAAATTCTTTTTGCAAAACTTCCCATGCATCCTTTGCTTTTCTTTTATTGAAAATTCTTGGATAGATAGATTTACTCACTCCTTGTTTGATATACCGAAGTGCAGTTGCATCTTTCTTTTGATTTTCTTTGTACAACTTCTCTTGTGCAGCCGTCCATCTTGTAGAATCTCCATCTACAGGTGGCTCCGGATAATCTTTTTCGATGACATCCCATAAATCATGAGAGATGAAGAAGTCCATCATCTCACTGCTCCAATAATCATAATGCTCGCCTTCGAATATTGGCACTTCGCTTGGAGAGTACTTGAACATTGTAGGGACTACTGCCATTGTTTTTGAGTGACTGATTAATGCTGTTGATATGGCTCTGATACCAAATTTGTTAGGCACAGCAGAGCAATGTGGAGAGATAGACAAAAGATTTAATTTTTTTTCCTTTGATGCTTGATTGATTACATGAGATACACCTTGTCTTTTATAATATAATGCGTTTTCTGGAATATTCCAGATAATACCTTATCTAGATTTATCTAATTATGTCATATATAGGAATAAATTATTCCCTACATTAATACAAAAGTATATTTGTCAATGCATTTAATTGTTGCCTATTAAAATTACAAATTAACTTTTAACATATTTTATATACAATGTAAGTTTTTGATTTCAATTATAAATTTGAGTTATTGGACTAACTATTGATATTCAACAAGATTTTGAATTATACCTCACTTACCACAAGCTTTTGGACTAACTCTACTCAATTATGCCGCTATAGTTTAATAACTTCACCTAATGGTTTAGCTTAACACAATTACTTTTAATAATAGAATAATACTTCATCATTTTCTGTCACAGTATTATGAATATAAAAAATGATCTGAAATGTTGTTTTTGGTACAAGTTGTTTGTATTAGGTTAATTAAATGGTCTCCTAAAAATTATGTAATAAGCAGTCAAGTTTAAATCTTAGCTATGATAGTAAAAGTTGCATAATGATAAAGTTTGCTACTGTTAATGTGACAAAATATGAAGATGATCTTACTTGAATCATATACACATACATGTACGAAGTTTTCATTTTAGTTATACTCATTTCCAATGTTTGATGTTAAGTTCATTGTTTACATTCTTACAACGGTCTATTTTTTTCCCCCTATGTTTGCTTTCAGTTTGGGTTTGGTATATATGGTTGTGCTTAATCTGACATGAATCCCATTTTTTGGTAAACATCATTAACACGTGGCTTTTCTTAGTGCAGGTGTAGAATCCTTTTTTAAAAAAAAAACTGTGTAAATCTGAAATAAATAGTTATACTACTTATTTTTGTTTAGTAATTTTCTTTGTTATACCATTTGAGTTTTTTTACATGCTTGAATTCCTCAATCAGAGAATGATCCCAATATCCATGGTAGTTTTATATTTAAACATGTGTTTTCAGTATAAATTTCAATTTTTAGTTTTGGAGCTTGCCCTTGATGATTGTTCTTCCATCGTCACACTTCATGCAAGTCCAATATTTATGAACTACTCAAATTTGTTACTTACACCTACACGCAATCAAGTGTGCTAATATTTTGGATTGTCACATTACAGTGATTTGATCATCCTCACAAAATTAATTAAACCTTTGAACATTAAGCTTATCATGAATAATCTCCTAGGTCACATGCCTTTGTTGGATGTGAAAAATTGGAGGTATAAATTATACTCAAATAACTACTTCAGTGTGTTTGCTTCAGAGCATGTCTACATCTATTATGGGATTGTATTTCTTTGTATCTCATGTAGACTAGCCTTAAGCAAATGCAATTTTGTAGTTACTTTTGTTGTGATATATTATTGTAGTAAGTGCAATACAAATTATATACGAAAACAAGAATCTTATTACAGATATGCGTTGTTGTTATTTTGACTTTACAATATGATCATGAGGCATGCCTGCTTTTGCTGGAACATTGTTTATGGCATATTTCTTAATAAGCTCTCAAAATATTTGAGCTATTTTTCTTAAGTCTTTGGATTAAGAAGCATTTGGTGTGAGGTTATTTTTCATAAAAAATGTGTTAAAGCTTATTTCATGGTCATCATGTATATGGATCCACTTTATTTTAAGAATATGAGGTCCGGCCTGGTTTTTGACTTTGCAAATTGTACATACAAGCACAAACGCTAAATAAGTATTGTACTTTTTTTATTTTTTCGTAAGGTTCCTTCATCAAAATTTTCTGCTGTGTTGCTGACATATAAGAAACCCTTCTTAACATGGTTAATTTAAGTCCTCATTAAACTGGTGAACTCATGCTACTGATTCAATTCAATAGTTTTTTCCTTTCTTGGGAAGTGTCGAGAGGAACGGTAAAATTGCACAAATGAAGTGGAAGGATATATGAAAAATGTTATAATACAATAAATTTGAGTTGTTTATGATGGTCCCCAACTCAGGTGTGCCCCTCTGTCTAATTCAGTTAACCTTTCCTTTTCTCTTTTTGTGAAGAGTCCATTGGAGCGGTGAAATTGCATATATGATACTGAATGATGTTGGATTTATGGACTGTCATTATTTACTTCGTTACAAACAAAAGATTGTAGTTCATAGGAGATTTGGGCCTCAACAACAAAATGTCCTTTGTTTTGGTTTGTACGTAACACTATTTGGCTGCTTTAATATGATTTGGAGCATGGAAAAATATCGTCTATTGAATTATAACAGTTCATGAGACAAATACTATAACTTATAAAAAACGTCAACTAACATCGACTTTCTATCTTACTGCCACAATTTTATTTACCAATGACCCTTTACTTAATAAATCATGATTATACGACAAGTTTCAGTGACATTGTTTCCCAAAACACTACAATATTGCGACTCTCAATCATCTCTTGCCAATAAAGTAGAGAATTAAAGAGCAGATGATCAATAATAAAGAAAAGAAAAATGTCAACTGTGCAGAATGAGTGAAAAATTTATAAATGGAATAGTGGTATGATTTCAAACGGATGCCATGTGCGCTGCAGTTATTTCATGTGCATCCGTTCATAGTATAACTGTTTATTTATCTTTATATTATTACATTTTCCTTCATCTAAAAATTTACCTCTAACTGAAGTCTTATATATCATAATGGACTTGAACCTGTTGTTTCGGTTAGCTGTAATATATACTGTATAAAATATCATGTATTTACCCTACATCACTTGAAGTATTTCAGTGAATCTGAATGTGAAGTGTCTTAAGTTATGTGCATAACTAAGAATTCACAACTGTTAGGCTTAGGAAAAAAAGAACATGAATAATTTAAGATACAATCTTAGAAATGACAATGCACCGAAGTAAATTTAGAGTCTATTAAAAATAATTAGACGCTAATTAAAGTTATGCTTCAACAATACATATTTATTTGGTTTATATTATCTTATATATTGAGACAAAACATACTTAAATTTCAGTATATTGTGCAGAATTTTACCGTTGCATTGTTCATATAATTTATGTGGTTATACTAAATCTCCTACAGTTCTTGAGAAGTCATTTAGAGTCTTTTCCTGACAAATGCTCCTTTTTTCCTGTGAGTAACAGGTAATTCAGTGTGTAAGAAGTTATCCCGATGCCTTTCTCAAGTTTCCACTGTTCAGTTGGAACTTTGGATATCTTTTATAGCCAACTCATTTTGCTGTGCAAGTAAATAATCTCTCTTTGTTTTATATATGTCAACAACTATATTGCTACAGATTGGAAATTTCTGTTATTCATTATCTATGGTCAAAGGAATTGAGAAAGTCGGTCTTCAATTCAAATATTTGGGAGATCAACCTAATAGTATGACAAATTCTTGATGGTAGACATGTATTTGCATTGACAACTAATTTGTGTTCAATTTGGTCAGTGCCAAAAATCTTAGCCATTTCACACGAAGGCATGGGACTTGAAGAAAAGCAAACAGCTTCATTTTTCCCGCTCTAAGGTACAATATCAAAGATCAATAATTTTTGAGAAAACAACTTCATTTCATAGGTTAGTTTGAGCTCTTACATCAAAATGCTTCAATTGGATTTACTATTTGAAACTAAGTTTTTCTTGCACCAACGCAGTAGTATGTACAATGCCATACATGTAGATTTTTTTTCTTTTCAAGACGCAACTTAAAAAAGCATTATTTTTCTTAGTGCGTATGTGTTATGTGTATTGAGCACAATATTTTCCTTCAATTATTTTTTGGAGAAGCTGCTATCAGCTGATTAGGTGTTTACTGGTATGGTTTGTCGCAACTGTTTTAATTAGAAGTATAATGAATACGCACCATCTCATTGCATTTCATGATGCAATAATGTTGCATATATTTTTATTATCTATAAAAGGTTCACAATTTTGTTTATTGCTAATTTTTGTATTAGACATTCGCATTAATGGTTAATCAAGTATAACTACATGATGAATCAAAAGCTGCCTTTAATATACAGGAATGGAGATGATAGCACGTAACTCCGTTGCTTTAAAATCAATGGTATGTTTCTTCTAATTATGTGATGCGGCTCTTGGCATGCATAATAAGATATTATCGGCTGTTACCATGTTGAAATATATATTTTGGTGTGCTTGCTCCAAGAACACTGCCTGTTTTATATAAAAAATTAATTTATATTCCAAATCTTGGTAGGTACACTCCCAATGCACAGTCCACGTCAGGTCATCAATGCGATAGCTCGATAACTCTTAACTTCAGTTCAATGTGCATTCTAATTCTAAGTTGTGCATTGGTTTACCTTAGATACAATGTTCAAATTTACCATGTAATCAGCCATAACAATTGTGTGAGGTTATCACCGCCAAGATTCAATAAAATCCTGCACCAAAACATACTGATTTACTAGGAAGTCAAAATCAATATTGAAGTGCCAATAATAATTCAGATATTGTTGATATTGTTAAGCATAATTGGATGATTATAGTTGTGTTGTGCGGCACATAGGTATATATTGTTGACTAAGTCAACTGAAAGAGAGGAAGAACCATTAACCATAATTCGTGTAATCCTGTAATTAGTATGTATTTTGTTTGTGAGCCGCATTGATATGTTTTATTTATGCGCATTGTTGCCATACACTTTACATTATGATTATGTGTATGTACAATTCATCTTCATGAATAGCTCATTGGAAGGAGAAACATAAATTTGCCATCTTATTAACTCGGTGAATAACTCATTGCTTATATGTAACAGCCTCATTTCACATCACGAAGTGCATATTTGGGCTTAGTTATAGATTAGTTTACTTTGGTCTGAATATGTGCACATCTAAGTTTATGATTCAGCTACAAATTTGAATATTTGATTGGTCAACAACCAAATATTTGATGTGACAACATGAAATTTTAACAGTTTAAACAACGTGTTTAATTTTAATTTTGCTTAAGTGTTTAAAATTTTATTTATTTTAAGTAATAAAAATATGTATTTGATTTTTGAATATAGATATTAAAGTACATACGTCTAGCGTGAAAGATAGAATCAGAACGATCATTTAGTTTCAGAACGCATTAACGTAAAATTAGCGCAAAATCAATTATTTACTAAAATTGTAATTTTGATTTATAAATATAATATATTTTTATAAATTGATCCTATAAATTTTATAATGAAAACGTCAATTTTTGCTCGGTTCGCTTAAAATTGTTTTATGTGATCGATTTACGGTGGCGACAAGCGATATAACGTAACTAACGTTAAAAGTTTAAAATTTGAAATAAAATTCAGAATTTGATATTTGAGGTGCGTCTAACTAAACATAACGTGAGTAAATTTCGTTAAGAAATACTCAAGTTTGTTCCGTTTGCGTTAATTAAATTAAATATATAATAAATCGCTATGAGTAAAACGTTATCGGAGTAGTTCAACTATTTAAATATGCTTTTTATGTTTCCTTAAGCAAGAATAATTTGGATAAGCTTTTTGAATAGATGCATTACAACTTATTATTACAGAAAAAAAAATCTACATTTGGTGGTTTTTTAGTATGTTTTGTTCCTTACAAGTTTTCAAAATCATTAGGATCTATTTGGCTTTGTTTTAGATTTTGAGTTTTATGTTTTCGACGTGCACTAAGAGAAACTAAAGAATATGAGAAAAAGATTTACTGTTTTTACCTGTTGCGATAATCAATGGAAAAAGGAAAAGTTGAATCGTTCTTCGTACATTTGTTATTTCTAAAAGATGAAAAACATAACAAATTTATTTTCAATTTTCTATATTACTCTCATTTTTCAAAATTATTTGTTTTTCAACACTCATGGGTTCCAACGTACCAATATTTCACTTCCGTGTTATTTGCATTTGACTGGACTCTATTTGTAAGTATTCAACAAACTCTGCTCACTACACTTTATTCCCTCCACATTGAACTTTATTACAAAAGTTATACCAATTCATGGCTATTGCACTCCACTGTTATTATTTATAAGTACATGCGTAATCTAGACTACTTTCATGCCCACTTTGATATGCAGCCTTTTAGGCCTTTTAGGAGTGTGAAAATTAAGACATTGGTTGCCAACAAGGTGCATATAATAACATGCCAGTATTTTGCAAGTTTCATTCCAATTATTATTAATTTAATATCTTTATGCAAATACTTTCATCAGTCCGTGTGCGAAATACGGGTTCACACTTGTGATTTACAATTTATGTGTCTAATTTACCATGTATTACATTGTAATATTAATGTCAAAACGCCTTCATTTTAAAATTTATTTAGTTATTTATAAAACACTATACAATACCATTTAACATTGTACATTTAAACTAATTACATGTTTAAATTAATTATGTAATTTTGAATTTCATCAAAAAATTGTTAATTCATTTAACTGACGCTAAGTGTGATGTTTTAAAATGTACCATGTTCATGTCAACAAATGACAAAATCAATTTTTTCTTTCAAATATAATGTTAAATAAGTCACACAGTTTAAATCATACATGTATACAATAATAAAAAATTATTATATTATACACTTACCTGATCAATAAATTCATAAATTAAAGAAAATAATTTCCACTTTACCTGCATTTTTATAATTATTTGTTGAACTTCCTCAACTCTTTCGTGATATTCTGTATACCATTCCATATGCTTACACTACTCATGAAATCTTAAATTTTAATCATTTAAATAATCTTAGAGAGTGTTTAGTCCATTTTTCAAATAGCTCTTAAAAATATACACCAATTTTACTATGCATATTTATATTAGTAAATTGTAGTTTTCCATGCAATTATAAAAATATATAAATCACATAACATAAACTATGCATTTCAACAATAATAAAAAAGTTAATCTGTAAATTAGTTATGATTTATTTGTATCAAGAATTTACTATATATTATATTATAAATTTGTTTTTGAGCATCAATAACTCTACAACAATTTTTACATTTTTTTTGTAAATTTCTTTTCAATTCTTTCTGCTATACTATACCGTTAAACTAACTTCGTAATTTTACTTTTAACTTATTTAAACAAATTCTATTAAATAATGTTTGCTGATTCATCGAATAAATTACTAACATACATCGATTGCAACAAGTAAATCTATATTAGCAAAAAATAATTTTAAAAAAATCTCCAATACAGATACATATGTATTGTTTGTGTAAGCCATAGAACATATATTACACACAAATAATAATAACAATTTTAATTAATAATTTATGTATTTCACATCAAAATTTGTCATATATTACATAATAAAGTTCTATGTATAACATTAAAATAGTAAATACTATTTTTAATAAATTATCGTGTGCAACGCACGGGTTACACACTAGTCGAAGGAAGAAAGAAAGAAAAACCATTACAAAATTTACATCTCTTCTTGGTTCAGCTGAAACCTCCCTCCCTCTTCCAACGTTTACCTCCTCCCTGTCAGAGCCGATTCACCCCTTGGGTTGATAACGCTGCCATCAATAGCCTTCTGATCGTCTCCAGTCCCAAAAGCCTTGGCATCCCCTCCTTTTTCTCAACTCATCTCCATCCCTCTTCACCTTCTTTCAGCTTGACTTTCCCCTCTTACATCTGATCACCATCGCCCACAGAATTCGTCACGACTCACGTACGTCGCCGCCTCATGTGCCGCCACCATCCTCGACTGCATCCACTCCAATCACCGCAGCCCCCCTTGGCTCCCATCGAAACCTTAAGACCCTAAGAAAACCTATGACCTCTGTTGAAACCCGACTGTTACACCTTCCTTAAGCCAAGTGCCCACACTTGAAGTCCTGCCCTTCGTCCAGACAGGGCCGAGACCCTCCAGCTTCTCCACCGCCACCCAACAGTTACCTCGGCAACCCCTCCATTACCAGACCTAAACCAAAAGACCTATCCCCTCTTAGTAATATCTTCGATCCTTCTCCAAGCCTTTGCACCACATTTCCACTACCTAGTTAAACATCCTATCTGAACAGCTTGCTGAACCCCGTTGTGACCCTCTTCTTCCCTGGCTTGCTTCAGCCCGAATTTCTTTTCGTATTTATTTGTTGTAAATTGTAATTTTTGCAATTTTCTTTCATATTTGTTGAGAAAAGATAGAGCTTTTTGTTGAGTTGAAGTTAGAAAGGGGATCAATTCTTCTGTACCCAACTCGGATGTTCCCATTTGCCCGACAAATCACAACCACACATCAACCACATATATTATTAATAATTTAACGAACGTGTCCTACAATCCACTCAAAATCATTAGATTTTGTGCAAATCAGTGGCTAAGATTGAATCGACACATGGGAACATCCAATTTGGATATATAACAATTCATGCTGTTAGAAAGTAGTGTTTTGATCTAGCTTTGTCCGAGCTAGTTGTAGTCTTGTTTGATTCATGATTGCTATTTGATTCGTTTGGTTGTTTGAGTTGATCGTTCCTGCTTGGTATGATCATGCTTGCTTGAGAAACTAGCATTTGGTTGTGATAAGCGTATATTATGAAAAAGCGTATCATTATGACAAACATATCATTCACCTAAAAATATTATTTAATTATGGGAAACATATCATATAAAAACATATAATGATCTTCGAAACAAATTATGGTAGAACATAACATTTAATTATGAAAAACATCACTTTTAATGAGAAAAATGTAACATATATTGTCTTCTTCCAAAATGTACATTGTTAATCGGTCTTTGTTTCCATTTGTTTCAGTCTTGGTCTCATGCTCTATATTATTTTTCTCATTAGTCTTAAATGCTTCGATTAATACATTTGATTCATCATTTATTGGTCTAAAATTAGTTTGGTTGTCTGTTATCATTATTCCATTAATTTCCTCGGTATCTACTTGATAAGCTTGTCTGTTCAGTATTTTTTTCCCAATAGATGCATATCTTGTCTTCGTTTTACAAATAGCAGACTAAATGCTTTACTTCTTAGAGATGGATAAGAAACAAAATAATGTTGTAGCGCTTGTTAAGCTAGTATAAAAGGATCGTACTTATGATAATGCAAAGTATACTTTATTGTAGTAAGACTATATTTTAGGTGCAATTGTCTAGAACCTAAAACATTGCTAAACTTGTTGCATCTAAAAAAAACACTTCCTCGGTATGTTTTGTGAAATATGGAAATTGCAAAACCCACAATAAAAATCATTTATATATCTTTTGGATCATCACTACCCTTAAGAAATACACTAGTATTGTTAATTAATTATTCTCCTTCATATTCTTTAGTTAATTATTCATCAAAACCTGGGTTAATAGTTCCTCTTCATGGTTTGCTTCCACTTGATTGCTCGTCGGTTGATCTCTTTTTAGAATTCCCTTCAATGTGGATGCTTTGTCGTCAGGTTCAGGTCCCCTAAAAAAGTTGGTATGATGTTTGCTCTTTTTTTATTTTATTATACTCGGCTTCTTCGTTTTTTTTTAGTTGATGACGAATGGGTATTTATAGATTTCAAATCATGCATTTCTGTGAATTTTGATTTATTCTCGGCTATTTACTTTCTTATATTTTTAACCTTTTTGAATTGAGAACTTATTCAATTATATTCATAAATTTCTATGAATGTACGCTCAAAATTGATGTTGCTTATTGAGTTTTTCTTTGTAATGTATTTTGATTCAGGCAAAATTACTTCTACTTGCTTGGTTTTGGTAATTCGAATTCCAGGATTTATTGAACCTTGTGTTGCACTATCTTCGTTTATGTTTCTATGCACTGTGTTGAACATGATGCTGCTGTATTGTGTAACTGTGTTGTAACGACCCAAGATTTTCGATGTTTTAAAATATGTAGTTAATTTAGATTTAGTATTGCTATTAAGAAATTTATTTAGATTTTAAAATCTAGTTTATTTTAACTTGGTCTTGAATAAGTATTGTAAAAAAAAAAATTGAATCTAAATGGTTTTGTTAAAATTTAAACATTTTTAATATCTTAAACTAATTAAAATTATATTTGTTGGAATATTAGTAAATTTTGATTTTGAAATTTAACTTAAGAATTTTATTATAATTCATTTAATTTGGCTTGAAACTTGGCTTTAAATTAATTCAAGACATGTATTTGAAATATATTTGTCTGTATACATGGTATGTACACTTGGAAAAATTATTTCTTTAATAAATTATGACACTTCTGCATCTCCCCATTGCAAATCAACACTTGTACAATGTAGGCTGAAATATTAACACTTGTGAAAAACTTGCTGTAAAATTTTTAACACTTAGGGTGTGTTCTTTGCAAGCGGAAGCGGAGAATTTAAGTGGAGAATTTGAGCGGAGTATTATAGCGGAGAATAGTAGTTAGCGGACCATGCGTTTGGCGGTTTTAGCGGAGCATTTAAACGGAGAATTTAAGCGGAGTATTTTATTTATATTTTGTAATTTAACTAATTACAGATTAAAACATAACATTATAATTATTGCAGAATAACACAGCTAACAAAACATAACAGTTCATTACATAAAAACAGTACAGAAAGTGATACATTGCATAAATACAAAAAAAGCAGCTAAATGGATACATTGCAGAAATAAGAAAACAGTAGATAAAGTGATACATTGCAGAAATCTATTAGTGCAATCCTGCTGCAACAAGCTCGTCTCTTATGTGATCGCGACGCACTGCCATATCAGCGCTGCCTTGATAGCGTTGAGCCGGTGCTAGGTCATTATTGCCTATGTTTCGCACGTCGGCGTATTCTTGTTCGTACTCTTCTGGAATAAGATTTGGATCATCATCATAAGCCATAAAATCTGGATCACCCATATTGTATTTGCGTATATAATTGTGTATAGCCATCGTAGCAACAACAATTTTTGTTTGAGCTGCGAACTTGTAGGTTGACATATTTCTGAGTATAACAAAATTCTTTTTCCATATTCCGAATGTCCTCTCAATTGCCATACGTAAACTAGAATGGTAGAAATTAAAATTTTCATTATGGGATTTCGGTTGATTTGTGGTCATACGAAACTGGGGGATGTGATATCTAACATTTCGATATGGTGGTATATATCCAGTTGTAAGTGGAAAACCGGAATCCACAACATAATACTGGCCAGTAGGAGGATGAGGAAAATTGGAACTTCTGTCATTCACCACAGAATTAAAAATTCGACTGTCGTGTGCAGTACCTTCCCATCCAGATACAGCATACGTAAATAGTAAATCGAACGAGCATACATCCAAAATATTCTGTGTAGCGTATCCTTTACGTCCGATATACAAAACAATTTGATCTGGAGGTAAGTATGCCATAACATGTGTGCCGTCTATTGCACCAATACAGTTTTTAAAGTACGGATAGTAACGGTTATCATTGCTAATTTCAGCAGGAATTGAGTTAAATTGAGGATCACCCGGTTTTATAATAGCGGTAGATAATACTAGGACGACATTCAAAACAACATGAAAATAATGAAAGATTGTGCAACCTGACCTTTGAAATCTTTCAGCCACTTGTCTGTTCGAATTAGCGGTGGCAATAGTCCATAAAAATATCCCAACCGCTTCTCGAACAGTAACATTTTCTGAAGTGGTCAATCCGCAACTTTCCAGCCTATCGCATAACGAAAGAAAACATAACTGTTTCATACGAAACTGCCTTTGACATCTTGCCTGATGACCGTTAAGTATGTCGTCTATCCACATCAATCCGGTATACGTCGAAGTATGAATCCGTCGTCCTATTTCGCATCGGCGACCACGTAAGTACGCTCCAATTATGTAACACCCCACCTCCGCTAGGGTCACTCACAAAGGGAATGCACTAGGTTTGGAGGAGTATTATTGGTAAACATGCACAGAAATATTACAAGACAGAACATATATAAAATAGCGGAAGTAAAATCAAACTTTCATAACATGAATAAATAAGGTCTAAAGCCTTTTACATCAGAGTACATCAAAACCTGTCTTGCAATAATAAAGAAGCGTAAAGACTTTTTCATAAATTATTCCCCAAGAAAAAGCAGTAAAGTAGCCATAGCCAAGAAAAATCCAAGCCATCCATGATGACCTTCAAGCAGAAGAAGTCTGAACTAAACAACAGTATTTCCTCCCTGTAACCTGGGGGGGAAACGGAAGAAAAGAGGCAAAACAAAACGGGTCAGTCAAAAAGACTGAGTAAGCCCTATCTACTATTAGTATAAAAACTAGTAAAGTTAACTGACATGATAACAAGATAGATAAGCTAAATCAAAATAACAGGATGAACTACTGAACTCAGATAAACTAGGGTGTCGTGATAAACTACGATGTCAAGATAAAACAAGGTATCACATTGTCAGGTTTCTATCAAGTATAATATCCCAAGATATCTATCGCGTATAACGTCCCATGGCATCTATCCTATATATCCGCTCTGCACCTACCGTATTAGTACCCCAACTGTATTACGGGTTGTCCGTGAATGACCCCTACTCAAAAGTCGTGTAATGGTCCATGTCAACCTAATATGCCGCATATATAGGTTACTCGACTCATATGTTTCTTTCCATGTATAAGTTCAGTCCTTTGCCGTAGGCTGTACGGGCTTTCCCATGTAAACAGTTTATCCTTGAAGTTGTTTTGGACTGCAACCCTTGATCTAGTTGTGTTTCCTTACCATGAACTATCGCGCGTCCACTTAGGATTTATGCCACCTAGGACCGCTAGGGATTATGCTACCTAATGAACGTTTCCGTGTCTCGGTTTGGGTTTTCGCCACCTAGGACCACTAGGGATTACGCCACCCGTCAACCGCGCCCTTGATCCCACGTATGTATCGTGAATCGTTTTCCATGTCTAGATGCACATGTTCCCCAATGTGCCATCCGAGTTCCGTGCCAGGGCAAATCAAGAAATACGGAACTCGGTCGGAAGCTTTAAATCGTCTGCCAATGCAGATATCAAGGTCTGTTTTTGTACCCGTGGCTATGGTCCCACGTGACCCCTCCCTCAACTAATGAAAGGCAATCCAATAAAAATCATGTATAAGAACCACTCCCCGGCCCCACTATAGCCCACTTTCCTACGGGCCAGCCTCACCCATGACTCGATAGCAAGCACATGGTCTGTTGGGGGTTCCCTGCCTTTCCGCACGTACACGATTGACTAAAGATGGTAGGTAGTCGGCGATGTGCTATCCAGGGCAAAAACCAAGAATCGTCGACTCCACGCTAATCCATCCCAGTCTTTAGGTCGCTCGCATAGCAACCAAGGCATACTCTTGGTCCTTCTAACGTAGACCTTAACCTCTCATGGGCCTAGTATAATTACCTGGCAGCCCACAGAGGGATCCCAAGAATATCCTCACGTCCCCCGAAGCTTCCACTTCGGCACCCAGTGCGCTGGAGCTTTTATCCAAGTCAGATAACTTGCTCCCCCTCGTATACTAAGCGATGACCTACCGTATCAGGTTACTCATCGTTTTGTGAATTAGTCCTATGTCCTTAGCTAAGAATTATTACTTAGTTACCCTTAACTAAGGTTTACCACTTAGCTTTCTTTCCCGTTATCCTTGATTAACCACGAGTCTCTACCTAGTTCCTCTAACTAGGGTTTGTCTTATTGGGTTAAGTGTTATCATTCAAGTCCATGCCTCAACCCGCCCACGAATCACGTCAAGATTGGCTAAGTATTTAAGTTCAAGACTTAGCCCTACAAGTTGGTTAAGTATATATTAACTTGACCCTATCAAATTGCTTAGTCAAACCGGTCAAGTGTATTCAAGCGATTCGTGACTTAGCCTTATCATGTCTTCACGTTATATTGGTTAAGTATGGGTTAACTTAGCCTCCATAAATTCACGAGTTAGATTGGTTAAGTATAGATCACTTAACCACATCAAATTAACGAGTTAGATTGGTTAAGTTTGGGTCACTTAACCATATCAAATTAACGGGGTATGTTGGCTAAGTTTAGGTCACTTAACCATATCAAATCAACGGGTTATATTGGCTAAGTTTAGGTCACTTAACCATATCAAATTAACGGGTTATATTAGTTAAGTGTTTAACCTAACCCCCTTTAAACTACCAAGTGGGATTAATTAAGTCTAAGCTAACTTAACCCCATCCGATTATCGTGTTTAGACTAGTTGAGTCTAATCTTAACCCCATCCATTAACTGTATCTTTTGGTTAAGTGTCATTAAGAAAACTTACTTAACCTTGCCAACTTATCATGTTGGATTGATTAAGTGTTGGTTAACTCAATCCCCGTCCACTAGTCGTATAAAAATGGTTAAGCGTCATTAGGCAAATCAAATCACTTAACCTACCCAACCTTGTCATGTTTTGTTAAGTATCATTAGCCTAACCAATTTACTTAACCCATTTATCCATTTCATATTTGGTTAAGAGTCATTAATCAAATTAACTTAACCCTATCATGTGGCATTAATAACTTAATGCACCCCAACCTCTCACATTAGACTTTGTTGTGGTTACTAGTTAAGCCGGTCGGTTCCGGGTAGCTTTACACCACAACTTGGTCTAACCTCGGGTTCAAGCACAACATGACCAACTTCTCACATTGGGTCCTATTGTTTGCAACTACTAGTTAGGCCGGTCGGTTCCGGGTAGTTTTACGTTGCAAACTCAACCCAACCTCGAGTTGGCCACACTTATATTATCTAAGTGTCATATTCATCATGTTTCCAAAACATGTTACAAGTTTTTTTCAAGCATTTGGGTAGACCTAACTTAATAGGTAAATTCCCAAAGGGTAGACCTAACTTAATAGGTAAATTCCCAAGCTTATGTTTTTATGCATACTTACATGTCAACTTCCATGTTATATTTCAAGCCATGTTTTCAAGTTGTATTTTCATGTCATTAGAAATTACCCATAACATAACCCAACGCTTTTAAACTCGCATATACGTTCGCAACAACGTAATGGATTAAAAGAAGAGACTTGGCAAAGGAATGACAAAAATGGGTATTAAGCCACAAGTTAATCATGGTGGCAAATGAGGCACAAATGTGTTCATTAGCTTGCATGTTACATTCTTAAGCCTAAAAAACATGCATAAACCCAAACTCGGCACATAAGCGAATCATGGTGACAAAAGACATGGAATGATAGCTAGAAACTCGCATATATCATCATATAAGGATTATGACTTCATATGCAAGTTGACATAATGATTATGAAGATTCTCATGTTGCATAATGCAACATTTCAACATAAAGGTTGTGGCTTTTGGCTCATAAGATCAAGATAATGACTTCATAAACTTGCATAACATGATAGCATGCATCATTCTAATTAATCAAACCCAAACTTTCAACATGAACATTTAACTTCATAGTTAATATCTAAGAGTAGGGAAGGGCTTACTTTGCTATGAAGGCCTAAATCGATTAAACTAAAGCTTGTGATGAAGCCTATGCATGCCATCACCCAAAAACCCAAAGATGGATGCTCCAAACCACTAAAAACACCATCTTTAAGAACAAAGATCAAAGCTTTTGCCTTGAAATTAACTTGAGAAGCTCTCATACTAACATAGGGACTCTCTAACACTCTCATGATCATGGAACCTCTCATAGGAATGAAGTGGAGGCTAGGATAGTTGAGTGGAGGCCATGAGAGTAGAAATTTTGCCATAGTTTAGTTACATGAGTGAATAATGAGGGTTTAGGGGAGGGTTAGGGGCTTATTTATAGAAGATTAGGCTAGTTAGGACCCTTAGATTAACCCTAGGACCAACCTGAACCGTCAGATTTCAAACCAGGCCCAGAAACCTAGCCAAGATAGAAACAGGTGCACCAGGCAAGACTGCTCGTCTGAGCCAGGTCGACAGCCCAGTCGACAGGGCTGTCGACTTGGTCAGACCAAGTCGACTCCCAAGTCGACAGGGCTGTCGACTTGGGTACTGTGGCGGGAACTTTTCCCGCCTGGCCCATCTGGCCCAATTTTCCAAATTCAAGTTTGAATTTGAAATCTGTTTTTACTTAGAAATTTTCTGAAAACTTCGTTGGGCCTTAATTGGGTCATACGGACTCCGATTTTCGAAAACTCGGACTCTATTTCGCGTATTTTTCCGAGACGAACGCAATGGCACAGCCCGTTTAACTTGATTCAGAATTTAAAATTAAATTCTGCCTCGATTCTTGTCTTACTCATGTTATCGAAATACGGGTTGTTACAAATTAGGATGATATCCTCTAAAGCGTCTGAATCGGAATCACCATCATTTGGAAATGGATTCTCCATTGTAAGAAAGAGTGGAAGAAGGTGAGTTGGAAGAAGGTAAGTGAGGAGAAGATGAGTGAGGGGAGGATTTATAAGGATAGGGGAATGGGGGGAGAAGTGCCAACGGCTCAAAGTTGAGTCGTTGGCACAATGGCTCTAAACGAGCCGTTAGCCAACGGACGCGATGGACGCGTCCGTTGGCTAACGGACCCGTTTAGAGCCAAAGAACAACCCCTTACCTTGTTGTAACTCTCCATTGTCCTTTTTCCTTTTATTCTCTCTCCTCCCTTCATTTGCCTATCAACCGAAATGAGTTTCCCCAAAATCCAAAAATGGCCTTCACCCTAAATAGCTTCCTCACTTGTTCAAAATCGCCATTGCCTCGGCCTTTTTCTTTGCTGCCCTTACCAATCTCCACCTTCGACTTCGTCGTACCACCGTTCAACTCCGAGCCACCGCTTTTCGGTCCCTTCCTCCTCTTATGTTTGCTGCCAAACCACTTCAGGCCTGTACCTCCAGCTTCTAAGCAACCAAGTCAGCAGCCTCGACTCCATCTCCATCGCTGCCCTTTTTGATCATTGCTGTCTTAGGTGGGTATAACCTCACGATTAACTCATTTTAAGGGTTTTAGCTTTAATATGAACTAAATTAAAACAATCAGTTGGGTATGATTTTGTTTGGCTGTCGTATTTTTGTTGAGCCTTGCTCTGCTATTGCTTGTTGGATATTGACGTTGATCGAGTATATACGTGGAGGCTGACATGTATGTATATTTATACCTCCTTGTGTATGTATATGCAGATTTAACATACGTATATACTTGAATATACATGTTTATAAAACTCCTGCATGTGTATTTGCTGCACACTAAAGGAGGACATTTGTGTTGAGCTTTTGTAGCCTTGTTTCGATACTTTGCTTCGGCCTGGGTAAATATAAATGGGCAACCGGGCACTTAGTTGAATAATTTGGAATGTATACACTGTTTGTATTGGTTTGTACCACCTATCACATTTCGTTTACCCGCTGCATCCGTTAGAAAACTTCATTACCTACGTACCTTAAACTTAATGTAGTTGTTACCTTGTTTTCTTACCTAGTTTATACATTGAGACTTCCCTTTATGTATATTTGTTGCCTGGTCATACACAGTTGTGGTACTGCCTTCGCCCGAATGTTCATAATTCTACATGCTGACCATGTTTTTTGTGCCTAGACTTAAAACTGTCTACTTGCTTGAAACCTTCCTTGATTATATGACCATATTCATTTGTCTCCATGTCTTAGCTGGTTTGTTTGAACGTTTGCTGGCCACTTTGATTTTTCTTGCCGTCCTTGCTTTACCCACTACAAGAAACGGCTCAAATAGCGACGGCAAAAAACCGTCGACGGCCGTTGCTAACCAACGCCATTAGCCGTCACAAATAATGTGGACGCTAAGTAAATAGCGTCGACCATGGCGACGGCTGTGGACACCACATTAGCGACGGCTAGCGACGACAAAGTTGCCACGTGGACAAACGGTTATAATTCATACAAACGGCTATAAGCTGTCACAAACCGTCACCATATAGCCTTAACTAGCCATCGCTAACGGTCACTATTCTTTACTAATGAGTCGTCGCCAGCTGTCGCTATGCGTGGCAAAACTGGGTAAAATACCCTCGCAAGCCGTCGCTACCCGTCGCCCAACGTGACCAGAAACTCGTTACCAGCCGTCGCCAATCTGTAACTTTTTTTTTGCATTCCGGCAGCTAACAAGCTAACAAACCACACAAACTCAAAACGGAGTTCAACTGCAACTCATATACACTCAATTTGACAATCCATCAACTCAAATTCACATTCAATCACCTCATCAACACTATAAATCAACTCATACCATCAAAACGTCCAAAAAACAAAAATATAAACGATAAACTAGCAAAAAACCATCAACACGTCCACATCAAACAAACCATGTCCAAAATACCATCAAACAAAACATGTCTCCACAAAATACCACAAACATCTCACGTCTATCACCACCAACTAGTTTGTATTTATAAAACATGTCCAAAATAAATAAATAACCAAGTACCTACCTACTCATCATCGTCTCCGGTCTACTCGTCCTCCTCCTCCTCATCCTCATCGTCCTCCTCCACGGGCTCACTCGGCGGCATCACACCATGCTCTTGAAGATATGCAGCAATCCGCCCATGCAGCACGGTCTCAAGCTTGTTCTTCTGAAAATCCTCTAAAGCTGCAACTTGTTGTCGAAGCATGTGGATCTCCTCCTCATCCTGACGCCTCGTATAAGCGGCCTGAGTCCCCGCCATCGGTAATTATATTAAAATAGTTAGAAACCATTGTCAAAAGTTTTCAAAAACGACAACATTAGAATATAGAAGAAAGACGAAACTAATTTGGCCTGTTCTTGTAGTGAACGCTATAAAAAGTCTGGTTTTGCCAATAAAAAACGACAACATTAGAATATAGAAGAAGGACGAAAAAGGATGGGCAATATGCAAATTATTTTCAATATCCAATGCATTTCAAAAAATCTGTCTAAGCAAGTTGCGTAACATTGAATTATTTTGAATGATAATTCTTTTGAATGTTTATAAGCAATATAATTGAAGTCGTTCTATGGAAAGGATAACGCCCCTGAAGTCCATAGTTAAGATGAAAGTCTTAGGCAAACATATTGATATATTAGTTGCTATCTCACAAAATTGTTTTTTTATATACTATACATGCTTTATACAATTATTGTAATAGAGTTGTCGATATAAAATGCACACCAATTAATAAAACCAATTTTGTGGAGATTATTCATGCCAGTAATTAGTATTTGTTTACATGGATTGAGTTCCTAAGTGATATTAAGTAATAGCACTTGGGTATGTTTAAATCCTTTAATAAAACGCTTTACCTCTATGTTTCCGAAGCCGTAGCGTCTACCCCTGGTAGGCGGGTCGATGATTCTGTTCCAGATGCGATTGCACTCCTCCACATCCGACTCTTGACCTAACTGCGTCGCTCGAGCTTCTAAGGCCGCCATGTATTAGTCCCGCGATAGTGGACAATTATGGAATACATTAAATACTCAATTCAAAATAACAATGTGAAATACAAAATATTACAAATGCTAACCATCGTTTTGACTGACTTACGGTCCGACCAGGTATATGAGGTGTTACCCTCCTCATCTGTCCGCTCGACGGCATGAGTCTGTGTAAATACCTCAGCAAATGTAGGCTCCTGTTGGAGAGTCGACATCTGAAATGATAATATATATATTTGAAATTTATCAATACGATTTTAAAAGTTTAGAACTATTTGTATATGTGATTTATCGTCTATACCAATTCGCGATGATGCTGGGAGAAAGACTTAGACCCAGCCCGATGCAAAGCAGGATTTTTGAGCCTATTTGCTCTATTTCGCTCTGAAAGCTCCTGTATATTTAATTATATGATTAATTGATGGATATACAAAATAAAATTTTAAAATAAGCTTAATTAATTTACCCTCGCAGCTTCCGTGGCCCACAATTTCTGAAAATCGGCGTAGACCTCCTCGCTCATCCACGGAGGCCTCTTTGTCGCTGCTTTTGCCTTGTATACATTGCC
The DNA here is from genome assembly GCA_030737875.1 of Allium sativum. Taxonomy (NCBI): domain Eukaryota; kingdom Viridiplantae; phylum Streptophyta; class Magnoliopsida; order Asparagales; family Amaryllidaceae; genus Allium; species Allium sativum. Next base: position 304,291,194 of record CM060921.1, read on the forward strand.
TGAATAATTTTTCCTCATCTTATGGTTCCATGCGGTGAGGAAAACATCCATATCTTCTTCCCGGACCCGTACAGCACACTATAAATTAACAAACAAATTGTATTACATATTTCATATAATTTTGCAAATGAGAAATATATTTATACTTACAAGAACCTCCGCGAGGATGGCATTCCAAATCTGGATAGGAATATCGTCCCAGTGAGGCCACGCCTCTGTCCATCTAGCGACATATGCTTGCTTAGACACACGTAAAACAACCTCTCATGGAATAATATCAAACCCCCTACAGAAAGTACGATATTAGCATTTAATAACTTTTGAATACTAAGCATTTACGAAATCAAAAACTTACCCTGCGGACTTGGGCACGACCTCTACGACCGGACGTGTATCCGGTGCTGTACTGCTCGCACCCGCCTCTGAACTGTGGGTAGGTCGGCGTCTAGGAGGCATATCTGTCACAAACAGATTATTTCGTATAATAATAACTCATACATCATTATGCACATCCATTATCAAATAAACTCATACAACATATATTATCAAATGCAACTACAAGACCCATTTACATAAAAGAAGAAGAACCAGAAAATAAATAACCGTAGCACATCATATATAAGTTCACAGAATAGTACATCATATAAGTTCACAAAATAGCAAATCATATAAGTTCACAACATAGCACATCATATAAGTTCACAACATAGCGATACAAATAATATTATTCTTCTTCATTTTCTGATTCAGTCTCGGTCTCATACTCTATATCGTTGTCCTCTGTACTCTCAATAACTTCTATTAATTCATTTGATTCATCGTTTAAATACTCTAAATTAACATCATTAGCAATTATTATTTCATCGTTTTGATTTGCATCCGTTTGATACGCTGCATCGTCTGGAATAGCAATTCCTTCAAAAGTAAATCTTGCCTTTGTTTTAATTACAGCAGACCAATCTGCTTTATCTCTTTTTAAGGACGGATACGGAGCAAAGTAAACTTGTAATGCTTGCTTTGCCAATACAAAAGAATCATACTTATAGTAATGCAATGTGTGTTTTATTTCTATAAGCTTGTAATCTTTATGCACGTTGATTCCAGTACCAGGAACATTGCTGAACCAGTTGCACTTGAATAGAACAACTTTTTCAATGGGTTGTACATAATATGTCAACTCTAAAATCTGTGTCAAGATGCCATAAAAGTCTTTTATATGCTCTTCGGGATCATCACTACCTTTGACAAATACACCACTGTTATATGTTAATCTGTCAGTACCATGGTCTTTGGTGTTGAATTTAAATCCATTGACGAAGAATATTGGATAAGTCTTAACATTTCTTTTCGGTCCAAGCGCAAGATGTTGCAAACCCTCGTCATTGACGCAGTTTATTGGATCGAAAACGTACTTCGAGAACTATTTAGCAAAATCTTTACTGAGATCGCCATTTGGATTTTCTGATTCGTAAATACTACAAATATAAATGATTTTATTACTAGCAAACAATTTATGTACACAAAACTGTAATAAAGTTAAAAATTTAGTACCTAACAAATGGTGCAACTTCAGCACAATTTAGAAGAACATATGTGTGTGCTACAAGGTGATCTGTATCATTTAACCATATTTCTACACATTTTCCAGAAGATCGACCATGTTGTCTAAAAACAGATAACATTATCGGACAAAAATTGGGTTCCACGGTTTCATCATTACGAGGACCACTTACAAATGATAGGTTCACATGATCACTGAAGTAATGAGAAAAAAAGAACGAAGCTTCTTCTTCAAGATAAGATTTGCAAATCGAACCTTCAACTCGTGCTTTTTGTCGTACTTTTTTCTTCAGATGATTCAAATACCTAAAATAAAATTAATTCAATTTATATGCACTAATGCCACTTTGAATTGTAAGCATAAATTTTACCTTTCAAAAGGATACATCCATCCATATTGCACTGGACCTCGAAGAATAGCTTCGGATGGAAGATGAATAGGTAAATGCTCCATTACATTAAAAAATCCCGGAGGGAAGATTTTCTCTAATTTGCAAATCAATATCGGAATTTCTACTTCAAGTTTACGGAGATGATCAATTTTTAACGTTGCCAAACTTTTACAGGCAATAATTCTTTGAACACCACTGGTAATAAATATTCCATCATGATATGACAATCATGACTTTTCATCCCACTCAGTTTATTGTTTTTATAGTCAACACATCTACGAAGATTAGAAGAAATCCCATCCGGACATTTCAGTCCCTCAACCCATTTCGGTACAAGTTTTATTTGTTTGTTGTCTAGTTCATAGCACGCTTTGGGTTTTTTATTGTCATTGGGCTTCATATGAAGTTCTGGACGTTTACAATATTCTTCTATGTCATGTCTCGAATGTATATCGTCCTTTGTTTTTCCTTTAACATTCAAAACAGTATTAAACACGTTATCAAATACATTTTTTTTCATTATGCATAACGTCGATATAATGTCGAAGTTTGAGATCTTTCTAATAAGGTAGCTCCCAAAATATGCTTTGTTTACACCAATTATGAATGTCAGATTTACCCGGAATTTCTGTCTGCTCTCCAGTCTCATGGATCTTCGGATAATCCTTTACAATATCGTATATTTCTTCACTTGTCCAAATTTTGGATGCTTGCACAGTCATTCCGTTGTTAGCTTTAAAGTTTTTTTTTTATCTCTTCTAAAAGTATGATTGGTATGCAGAAAACAACAGTGACAATCAAACCACGAATGCTTCCTTCCATACTGTAAGAAAAATGATTGTGATTCTTCCATGCATAAAGGACAAGATAGACGACCGGCGGTACTCCAACCTAAAAGCATCTCATATGCAGGAAAATCACTAATCGTCCATAACAAACAAGCGAACATACGGAAATTCTTTTTTTTTGAAATGTCGTAGGTTTCAACTCCATCATCCCATAGTTTTTTCATACACATCCACGGAGATAAATTATAAGGAGTAACGATAATAGGCCAAGATGAATATTTACTACCAAACTGAGAAAATGGTGAAAATCCATCTGTACATAAACCAAGTCTGACGTTACGGCTCTCTGCGGCAAATGTTGGATACGTCCTATCAAAATGTTTTCATGCTTCTCCATCCGATGGATGTGTCAAAGTTCCATCTTCTTGTGTTCGCACACTATGCCATCGCATATGACATGCAGTGACTGAGGATGCATATAACTGTTGTAGTCTAGGGATGATTGATAAATAATGCATTCTTGTATACGGAACTTCCTTACCTTTCTTTTTTCTAGGTTTATACCTTTCCCCGCCACATTTCTTACAGTTTCTAAGATTAATATCATCTTTCCAATACAACATGCAACCTTTAACACAAGTATCTAATTTTTGGTACGGCAAACCAAAAGCCGACATTAGTGTTTTCACTTTGTAATGACTATCGCACATCAGATTATCGGGTGGCATATGTCTTTTCGCAGCTTGTACAACCACTGTAAATGCAGCTTCTGTAAGGTTAAATTTTGATTTCATGGTGATGTACTCAGCGGTTACCGATAATTCAGTTCCACTTTCACAACCATTCCACAATGGCCGCTTAGCTGAAGCCAATAAATCATATATTTTTCTGGCTTCCGTGTTCGGTTCTTCTTCAATATTGACGTCATCGTCGTTAACCTGACCGATAGGGAACATTGACCGTGCTGCATCTTCCACCGTATCTTCTATTGGATTCGTCGTAACTAATTCGACCTCCGATGCTACAGGATTTACTGTAGGTGCAACAAGTTCTCCATGACGATCCCATAAATAATAATTTGGCACAAAACCTAATTTGTACAAATGTACTTTAACGATGTCTAGTTTATGAAACCTCATCAGTTTACACTTACTACACGGACAACGAAGCTCCTCGTAATTTCGATTTTTAGATATTGAAAATCTAACAAATTCATTTACACCATTATAGAAATCTTCTTTCACTGAGCCTTTCATTCCAATTCTAACTTCATACATCCAACTACGGTCAATGTAATAATTGGACATTTTTCCTGATTCAACAATACATGTCAGTGATTTCGATAACACATACATATATTGTTCAAAGAATTTATTCAACGCATGAATATTTTTAATGATTCACACATACAATAAAAATGTGATTTTTTTTTGTTTAAAGAATTTATTCAACACATGAACATTTTTAGTGGTTCATACATATAATAAAATTTTGATTTTCATTGTTCAAAGAATTTATTCAACACATGAATATTTTTAGTGGTTCATACATAATAAAAATGTGATATTTATTATCTAAGCAATTTATTTCTATCATGAATAAATTATCATACATGAATATACTTGAACATATGAAAATAATTCAAACACATGAATATTTCTGAAAATTTCGGCAGCATAACGGCAGGCTAATTAAAACCGGCACCGTCCCGATGTACGGCTCCTCGCGCTACCTTAAAGCCTCGCAGCTTTTGACAAGGGGATTTCAATAATCTATTTCATACGCAGACGAATTTTTTTTTCCATAAACTAATCCTATTTGGTTTCAACCAAAATCAACCACAATCCTACTTGCGCCATACATAGTCATTCCATTCCAATAATTTCCACAATACTATTCATTTTCAAGCCCCGTCTACAACCCAACAATTTCACAACCATCGCTTTTAACTAGCTATATCCAACAACATGTCACCAATCTCATACCCAATAATTACATATGCACAAAATAACGGTTCATTAACACAAACATTAACACAAAATCAAACATCATACCGATAAACAACTAAATCAACAATTTAGGGTTCCAATCATTACTAAATCAACTACATTAATTCAACAAGCATTGTATAATCAACTAACACATACATTTATATCATTATTAAATAATTAATTCATGAAATTAGGTTAGAATTCATACCTTAGAGAGAGAGAAATTGGTTTGGAGGAATGGAGAAGGATTGAGAAGGCCGAAGGGGGGAGGAGACTGATGGGAGCACTCGGCGGCGGCAGGCGGCGGCGGCGGGGGGAGGGGTCAGCCGAGGGTTTTGATTTTGGGGTGGGTTTTGATTTGGGCGAGAATGATTTTTGTTCTTGTAGCTTCGCGGTTATATTCCGTTGGGCGACGGTTGGCGAGGGCCGCTTTTTTTAGCCGTCGCTCCGGTCCGTCACTATATTAAGTCATTCTTGTAGTGACCCCTTTGCTTGCAACATGCACATGTTCATTTACCCCTTCACTAGCTTGTACTTGATGAACCATATATATTTGACAAGTTTGTGGTATGCGGCCAAGTTGTGAAATGCTTTGTCGTTTGATGCATATGTGATGTGAATGTTTGTGGAACTAGTATTGCCCCCATTTTCTCTTACATGCACCTACATTTACTCTATTGCTTTGTTTGGTACTTGAAGACACATTTAGTTCACTTGTTTACATTATAGCTCTGATACCACTTTGTAATGACATGCCTTTTTGACAGCTTCAAATCGGTAATTAAATCAACTTAAACTGTTCAAAACGATAGGTTTTTATCGCTTATAGGGTTTAAAAAGAATCAGACATTGAATCACAATATAAAATACTACATAATATCTCGTAGTAGAATAATTTTATACAAAATAACATAGTCATGCAATAATTTTAAATCTTTCGATGTAAAATTATTGTATAACTCTGATATTTTGTATAAACTTATTCCGCTACGAGATATTGTGTAGTATTTTATTTTGTGATTCTATGTTTGATTCTGTTAAAACCCTACAAGCAATAACTACCTGTCGTTTTGAACAGTTCGAGTTGGTTTAATTAGTAATTTAAAGCAGTCAAAAAGGCAGGTCGTTACATCTACACTTTTGGTCATGTTGCCATCCTATGTGGCATTTCGTATTTGTGCATGTGCTCTTGAATTAGAACTGTTTTGGTTTGTGCTTGATGCTACTTCACATGTTAGGCTAATGAATTTGTGTCGAGGCATATTTATGCTATGCATATGCACTTGACCTTCCGATGTACATTTTCAAATTGTTCCTCCTTGCTGTATTTGACATTGCATTGCTCACTTGTGCTGTGCTTGTGTTTATACTCCAGTCAGCTCGATTTCTTGCATCTGGTTTGCTTTTCTCACGTGCATTCCTTTTCATTCATAGCTTATTTCTGTCACTTGTACACATGATCAAGTCAGTTTTGTATAGATGTATACAATCCTTTTCCTGCCTTTATAATATGTGCAGCTTGTGTTGTTATTTAGTTGTTATGCTTTCTTGAATATGAAATTGTTACCCTTGCACTAACCATATGTCGCTATTTTGGTTGTATTTTGCATGTACACTTGATCTCTTTTGGTTGCACTGGCCTTATATTGCACTATGCATTTGGTTCACATGCTCCTATCTACTTCATGTTTTGGTTGGACTGAACTATTTTGCATTGATCATTTACTTGTGGGTTAATCTTGTACAAAATGAAATTTGTGACTTCGTTAAATAAAATCTTTACTGTGGAGCATTTGAGTTGAACTCAACTTTACTTGACCTCGTGCTCACTTCCACCGAGTTAAACCACTTGACTTGACCTTTGCATTAATCCATGAAGGTGATACCATGCATGGTCTTATGGTATTTACAGTGAATCGCTATAATTTACAAGCTGTTCGAGCACATACATATGCATATTTGTCCCTGTCTAAAAATGAAGAGAAACAAACCTAAATATTGAGACAAATAAAAATCCAAATTTATATTTATATTTGCAATTTAAATTTGTTTCTTTTTCCGGTTTACTGCGGTGTTTATTTGGTAGATATAACGGACGATGGAACAATTACTAGAGCAAGCAAATGAAGGATTAAATCAAACGTGAGTGAGTGAGCAAGTATGATGTGTAATGAAGACATGTATGCGAGAGTATGCAAGTTTTTATAGTGATTGTGAATTGTGAAATTGTGCGAACTGAAATGTGTACTATATAAGTGTGTAATAAAATATTTGTTTGAGTAAATTATTTGTTCAAAATAAAATTTTGAGTCTAACTATTTTTGACTGCAAATATTTATTTATTATCATGGATTTTTTTTTAAATAGTACGGTAACAAACACATTTATGAAAATAGTGATGAATTTTGACCAAAAATACTTAAGTTCATATCAAGAGAGAAACAAATATTGTAAATTACAATTAATCAAAAAAATCATAATATTTCATCAAGTGGAACAAATTCCACTTCTTTAGAAGAATAGTAGGATTACAACAAATTTTATATAATGACAAAAGTTTGTCAATTTCAAATAAAGGAACGAGAGTTTCAAATTGTCCAATTAAATATTATATGCATAAGCAAAATTTTTAAGTACTTCCAACCATGCATAATTTTTAGGACTTTTAAATCAGGTTAGGAGTAACTTAAAAATGTCAAATATGTTCTAACTAGGAACAACCGTGAGGACTTTTAAATAAGATTAAAATTTCATATATTTTTATTTTTCTCTTATATGAGTTCCATTCGTGCATAATCGTGAATTTTTTTAAATGATTATGGAAGCATATATACAAAGATTAAGGTAATTCCTCGATGCATAACCGCGAGGAATTTTAAATGAGAGTGAATGCCTTAGGACAAAAATATGTTTTAAAAAATGTTGCCTAATTCTAAAAACAATCAAACTCTTTATGTCATATAAAATTACGGTGTATGGAATAAGAGAGATGGTAGTGAAAGAAATGATCATTGAATAAGTAATAATTAAAATATTATTATTATATTTGTTCAAGTTTCATGAAATTTTAAATAATATTTCCTGTTATTATAAAATATATTTTAATCACTACTCATCACAATTCCAAAATCTAAAAATGATTTTGATAAGTTCCAAATAGTTTCAACGGGTCAATAAATTGTTCTTTAAGTAAATTAATAATATTTTTGAATTGAAAATATGCGAAGAACAGTTTTCTCAAGAGAGGTTTTATTAAAAAATGTAAAAGTTGAAAATTAGCTTCAAAAATCAACCATCTGATTGCAATGAGATGATATACACTACCGCTTGTACTATGGTTTTTTCTACCATTATTTAATGATACCTTAGGTGTTGATTTTTCTTTAAGCCTATTGGATAATCCCCATAGTAACTTAAAATATCTAATTGATCTAATTATATCAAGTAGGACAACATTATCTATGTCGATAAAGCACATAAGAGAATCATAAACACAATTTATTAATCATACGGATGTACCTGGGTGTTAATTGATGTTTCAAGATATTGATTTGAATCAGTTCATTTGAAACAATTTTTTGAAAGCTTAAATCTGAGAATTCAAACTGGGTCAAAACATGAAAGTTCTCAATATTCGAACATATTGACAATCAAGACTAATTTCGGATTAAAGTTATCAAGTCAAACAGAAATTATGCCAGAATCTAACAACTTGTTTATGTAGAACAAAGATGGTTTTTAAGTAATATGTAGAATTGATTATAGATTTTCATGACTTTCCAAATTAGATTCGAAAAAACTTAAAATAGTAAAGTGGTGGGTTAATTCGTTAGCTTTTATAACTTCTTGAACTTAAAAAATCGGAATTATAGTGTTCAAGATATCATCGAAGCATTGTAGCTATGTTAAAAGTTCTAAAAACTATTTATAAATAATACTTCTAACAAATCGCTATTTTTCACTACTAAATTTCTGATTTTGGAAAAATGCAAAACATAAAACTTATGAATATTTCAATCTATTTTCCATAACATCTTGAGTTTTGAAAATCAAAGAAAAGAAGCACAAGTTATGATAAAAATACTACAACAATGTCAACTTGAAACCGCATCATCTAGAAAATATAAATAAAGTTTAGAGATTATAGCTGACTTATTTTTGATACTGTAAGTGTAACGACCCAGGTTTTAACCGTTTAATTTAATATTTAAAAATGGTTTTAAATGTTGATTCAGTTAAACAATAAAATAATAATTTAATTTCGAAATTAGCTGTATTTGTAATATTATATGATTTGACAACATAAAAGGATTTATTTGAGTTTATGTTGAACTTTATTAACGATTTCGTTTATTAAACGATGTTTGAACGTTTAATTTATAATTTTATTATAAAACAAGCTGCAGCGCCGCTGTAGTTCGTAATACAACGTGTTGAACTTCAATTGATTGCACATGATCCCATTTAAGTCGGATTTCTTCGAAACAAGAAACGTCTAAATCTATTGGACAATAATTTTCTAATGAAGCAGAAAAATTGAGTTTTCATGTTGTAGATTTTGTTTTATGTCCAAATCAAATTTTCAAATAGTCGCTATGGAATTCGTTTATATAAATAACGATTTATTATATAAAATAAAAGGATTTTAATATTGAATATCAATTGGGCTTGAAACTCGACCCGTGGTATTTTATTTTGGAATTATATGAAATTCTGCACAAATATGTCTGATCATGGTATTTTATTATTTTTATATTGAGATATTTTAAAATTGATTTGTTTTAATTTAAAATGGACCCTTAAAAAAAGACTTTATTCAAACGACCTTCGTTTTCAACGAAACGGATTTTATTAAGACCGTAATGGCTTATTATTGCTAGATTTCAAGTTCCGCGACAATTGGATTTATTTTGTGAGAACATCAAAATTAAATGTAAATAAATCGATCATTTAAGCTTAAACGAGCGCTATTTGAACAAACAGATTCAGAATTCGACTAAACAAGTTTCATCGAGTCCGGAATGTCGAATTATACCATGACGTCCATTCTCGTCGCGAATGGAATTCATTTGTCAACATACGAACCAATATACGACGTAAGGGATTGGCGATAGATACAAACGAAAATATCGTTAGTCAATGTCAAATCAATATCGTCGGTCGTTTCGAAAAAAATATCGTTCGTCATGTCATCAAAATATCGTTCCTTACATCAACAAAATATCTTGGATCATCTCATATTAAAATCGTTGCGCACATAGGTCCTTATGTCTCCATTTTAGACCATTTCTCGATTTGTGTGTCATCCTTGCGTAGAGGTCATGCTAATCTTCTCTGTATCGTTTCAATATTATCGAATATCCCCAAAAGGGACATGTCTCCATTTCTTCAGACAGGATTCGCATGCGACTTCTTTCCTTCATCCAAATCAAAACATATCATCCGCACAACAAATGTTTTGTCCCCAACTCAGTAAAATAAAAACACAGCAAAACACCCATGAAGCCGACGTCATCAAAAATTCATTTAAAATCGAATCTATAATGAATATACATGAGTCGGGATCCCTTGAGCTGCTGCAAGCTGGATCATCACGCCAATATACGTAAATATGAGTTAGAACAGCTTCTGGCGAGTTTATTATGATTGGAAGCCCAGGGTCGGTGACGTGCGAAGCTCCCAGTGGCACGGTTCGGGAGCAAAGGTCGGGGAGGGTACCAGTTGATCAGAGGCGCGATAGCGTGAGATTTGCATGATCATATTTTATTTGCGAGCTGGGTAATCGAAGAAGTAAGGGTCGAGATGGAAGAACAGAGGGATGTGGAAACTGGGCTGTGGAGTTGCGTGTAGAGGAAGTTTGTAAATAATGGGGAAGTATGTTGTTTTGTAGGAAGAGGATTAAATAGGAGGATTCTGTGTTCTTTTCTTCAAACTGTGAAGAAACATGGGGATATAAAGGGAAGGTTCAGCATACTGGGTTCGTTTGTTTCAAAAGAAATGGTATTTTCAAGGGTGTGTTTTGCACGCATTATTCGAAGAGGGCAGGTTAGGTTGAGATGTTGGTCAACATCACTACAAGGAGTGGCTCAATTTGCAACGGGTATGGGTGACGGCTAAAAAAGCGGTCGTCGCTAGCTGTCGCATGGTTTTGAAGTAATAAACAGCTGAGTCTTTCTTCTCTAAATCAGTTTACCTACGGAAATAAAAAAACCTTCTGCTGCGCCGTCGCCCTCCCTTGCTTCGATTTCAACCATTCAAACTCCATTCCATCATCTCAATTTGAGAAGTGTCTTTTAAACCCAATTTAAGGTTTCTTTTGGTTATTTAGGGTTAATTTGTATGTTTATATAGGGTTGCAAATTCATTGTTTATGGATATGAAATTGTTTGTCTTATGAGATGCATATGATGTTGATTTTGTTATACATTGATTTGGGAATAAGTGGAATTGATTAGGAGGTTGAAATTGTTGATTATCACATATGTACTAGATTTAGGAGCATGAAAACGACAACTGTCATGTATATAATTGGGCTTACGTTGATTGTGTTGTAGGATCATTTGAGAAAAAATGGAGTAAACGTGATTGTTTAGCGGTAGTAATTAACTTGATTATGACTATTGAAACGGTGTAGTGATGTACTTCTATGCATGCACTGTTAATTATGTCACCATTGGATGCATGAATAGTCGGTCCAAACAAATTTGAAGAATGCATTTGCAATATAAAAAAAATGTTGCTATAATATTTAATAAAAAAATGTTATTTTACAAATTTATACTTTAAACTAAAATTAACTAAAAGTAACTAAAACTAATTTATACTTCATAATTTTCTTTATCATGTTATTTTACAGATTGAAAGTACTGAAAAATATTATATAGATGCTATGTAGTTAACGCGCGAGCGTAGACGGAAAAATACGCAAGGCGCAACCAAGGGGTTTTTTGAAATTTAAGGCGCACCTATTAGTAAAGCGCAAAAAATCCCAAAGCGCAAAAAGCGCGCTTTTTTCATTTGAATTGTTTTTTTGGTTTAAACATAGATTGAATGTTTTTTTGACTATTTATGTGAACACCTTAGATAAATTTGGCCCCATTCGACAAGTGTTGTATATGATCGTTATATGGGTATTCGTTTTTACATAAAATGGAAATCTATATTCATCTGATACAATTTCGTTGGATTTGTCCTAGTATTGGACAAGTTACAAATATAATAATGTAAGCATATTTTATAAATCATTTCAGTTTAAATGGTTAATAAAGTTTCGATGGTACTTCCTTTTTGTTCCTTGTGTACACGCATTTATGTATGATGCAGGGACCAAAGGGAAGTGCTGCCGAAATTTTGTTGAACCGTTTAATCTGAAATGATTTATAAAATATGCTTACGTTATTATTTTTGTAATGGGAAGTAGATAGACCGGCCGTCAAAGTAAAAAAGAAATAAACAAAAAAATTGAAAACATGCAATAGTTATAAATGAAATTTTAAAAGATTTAAAATAATATAAAGTGTTACGTTCGATCGAACTTTCTAACATATTTGTTGCAAATCAGGAAAATGTTCGATTATTTTCGTGATCGCAGTTGGATGTATTAACCCCGAACCAATAAGAACGGGTCGATAAAGGAACATTTTTGTAATGGAATCCAAGAATTTATTAGATTCGCTAAATCTAATAATCGGAGTAACGTAGACATTCGTTGTCCGTGTAGTAAGTGCAGATATCTGAAGCATTGAAAGCCAGATGTATTAGAAGTACATCTGTATAAATTTGGATTTGTGTCGAATTATCACTTATGGGATCGTCGTGGAAAACTTGTTCAACCTACGTCTAACCCTGTAGTGGTAGAGGATGATAGTACAATGATGAACGATAATACATTGACGAATCCGATAGAAAATATGGTGCAAGATGCAGCATGATCAATGTTTCCTAACATTGAGCAAAGCGACGATGAGACTGGAAATGTTTAAGAACCAACGGCGGAAGTGAAAAGAATTTATGATTTATTGAATTCTGTTAAGAGACCGTTGTGGGAAGGGTGTACAAGCGAAACCGAGTTGTCTGTAACCGCTGAATTCATCACTATGAAATCAAAATTCAATCTTACAGAAGCTGCATTTACAGTAGTTGTACAAACTGCAAAACGACATATGCCGCCCAATAATTTGATGCGAGATAGTCATTATAAAGTGAAAAAACTTATGTCCGCTTTTGGACTACCGTATCATAAGATAGATACATGTGTTAAAGGTTGCTTCTGTATTATGAACTACAAGTGTTTTTCCGTGTATAGCATGCTTTCAGGTTAGAGCACAGTTGGACGTCTAGCTTGTCCTCATTGTATGGAGGAGACACGAGCATTTTCATTAAAATATGGGGAAAAAAAATTTCTTGGTTTGACTGTCATCGTTGCTTTCTCTATATTAATCATAAATTTAGAACGGATAAAAAGAACTTTAAAGCTAACAGAGTAGAGATTATGCTACCACCTAAAGTTTGGACAAGTGAAGAGATATTTGAAGTTGTAAGTGAGTACCCAAAGATACATGAAACTGGAGAGCAGGTTGAAATTCCAGGTAAACCGGACATTCATAATTGGTGCAAACAAAGTATATTTTGGGAGTTACCTCATTGGAAAAATCTAAAACTTCGCCATAATAATAAAAAAACGTTTTTAATACAGTTTTGAATGTAAAGGGTAAAACCAAGGACGGTGCGAAATTCGAGACGCGATATATTACACTTTTGCAAACGGCCGGAACTGCACTTGTATGACAAAAATAAAAAACCTAAAACAAGCTATGAGCTAGACAATAGGCAAGTAAAACTTGTGCTAAAGTGGGTGGAAGGATTACGATGTCCTGATGGGATTTCTTCAAACCTCCGTAGATGTGTGGACTTTAAAAACAGTAAATTGAGTGGAATGAAAAGTGATGATTGCCATATCATGATGGAATACTTTTTACCTGTGGTTTTCAAGGAATTGTTGCCTACGAAAATATGGAGTGTTATAACATAATTAAGTTTGTTTTATAAACAACTTTGTTCAACGACATTAAAGGTAGATCGTCTACGTAAGCTTGAATTAGAAATCCCTTTACTGAACAGCAAACTCGAGAAAATATTTCCACCTGGTTTTTTAATGTAATGAAGTATTTACCTATTCATCTTACGTCCGAAGCACTTCTTCGAGGTCCAATCCAATATGGATGGATGTATCCATTTAAGAGGAAATTTTGTATATAATTTCAATAATCGTGATATATTACAACTTAGATTATTGTACCAACATATAAATTAAATTAATCTTATCATAGGTACTTGAATCATTTGTAGAAAAAAAAATTAGGCAAAAAGCTCGAGTAGAAGGTTCTATTTGCAAATCGTACCTTGAAGAAGAAGCTTTAATTTTTTTTCTCTTATTACTTTAGTGAAGATGTGAACATGTCGTTGAGCAGGAGCATTCTCAAACAATGTTATCTATTTTTAGACAACACGGAAGACATGCAGGAAAATGTGTAGAAATATGGTTAAGCGATAAAGACTACAATGTGGCACACACATATGTTCTGTTAAATTGTGAGGAAGTTGCACCATTTGTCAGGTAATACTAAATTCATGTACTATTCGATTATATATACATATACATTTATTTGTGTCTATTAATAAAAAGGAACATAACACATATATGCAATATCTACGAATCACAACTTCCATTTGGTGATTTCAGTAAAGAATTTGCTAGATGGTGGGCTGTTATTAAAACAAAGGCGGAATTTACATTTGATGGAAATAATATTTCAGACGAAGCAACATATCAAGCGGATCTTAAGCCAAATACTGAAATAATAATAGCTGATGATATTGATGTAGGGTCGTTGATTGATGAAGCGGATGTATTATTAGATGCATTTGTAAGTACCGAAGAAAACGATATAGAGTATGAAACCGAGTCTGGATCCGAAGATGATGAAGACTGAGGTTTTGAACTTATGTTATGTGTTGTTCTGAGCTATGTACTATGTTATGTATTATTTAGAGCTATGTAATAAAAATGATGTTGATTGTTCTTAGCTATGAATTTACTTACGTTTGTTACTATTCTGATTTATGTAATGATAATGTTGACTATATATGTAATTCAGTATTGTTCTTCTCATTTACGATTTATGTTATGATAATGATGACTAATGTTAGTAATTCAAGTTATTTTGTATGCATATTATATGATTGTAACAGATATGTCAGATGATAGACGACGACGATCAAGGAGTACATCTCAGCCTACTCCTCCGTCATCTCCTGGACCAGGAGCAGGTCCGAGCAGCTCAATGCCAGATCTGCGCCGAGTTGCGGAGAATATTCCGAAGAGTGGTGGGTAAATGTCAAATTTATTTCAATTTAGTTTATTTAAAAAATATGAAATATCTATATCAACTTCTACATAGGGAATTCGAGATTGAGCCCGCACAGTTCATTTTAGATGTATCGAGGCTGTCTTACGTAAGCAGAATGTCGGGGGCTTGGCCACATTGGGATAGTATTCCACCTCATATTAAGAATGCCATTCTAACGATTTATTGGTAAGTATTTTTTATACTAATATTGAAAATTTATATACTATAAATAATTTAAAAAAATGTAATATGCAGGCTGTTGACATGCCCACTTTTCTGACCCAGGACATGCCTACTTTTCTGACTCATTGGAATATGAAGATGCGCAAAAATTATCGAGAGAAAGTTTCAAGGGCGAAGACATCTAGAAAAAAGCCTCCGTTTATGAGTGATGATGTTTGGGCAATTTTTCAAAAGTATTGGGAGACGGAAGAAGCTAAAGTAAGATATAATGATAAATATTCACATTTATAATATTGATTGCATTATTTTACATCATCGTGTATCAAATTTAATAGAAAGTAGCAGCTAGAAATAAAGCAAAAAGAGAAAAGAATCCTGCTCTACACCGCGATGACTCAAAATCATTTCAACAACATAGAAGGGATTTGGTATAAATTTTAAATATTTGAAGTATATGTTCACGTAAAAATTTAGTGTATATAATTCATTCTTATTTTTAATAAATATTTACTCAGACTGTGAAGTACGGAAGAGAGCCTTCGCTGGCAGACGTATTCAGACACACATATGCAGTGAAGCATACTGATGAAGAAGGAAATGTTACATATGATTGGGCGGATCCGAAGAGTGCTTGTATAATGGTAAATATGATTATCCGTACGAATTAAAATATTTCATATTCGTTCATATCACAGTATATAAATAAATTTTATAGCATTTGTGTTAAAATTATATTGTTGTTGTAGGGAAAGTATGATGCAGAGGCTGCTAGAGTAATAGAGACTACTGGACAGGAGCTTACGGTCGTAGAGTCTGATCGTATATGGCATTCAATCACTAATCCTCCTACCTGAGGAAGGCGATATGGTTTCGGCAATCAGGAGGTAAGACTTCTTTTTAGACATAAATTACGGTTTTAAAATATGAGAAATAATCTTATGCTATTTAGTATTACGTTTTGTTTACATTTGGACCACACTAAACTCATACATGTTTAACACAAACCATATACATGTTTAACACAAACCATATACATGTTTAAATAACTTTAATGTGAACTTACTTATTTTGCAGGATGTTCAGCGTGGTTATAGGAGGTCAATGGAGGAGGCGACTATTGCTCGGATGCAGGAACAGATGAATGAGATGATGGACTGGCGAAAAACCCAGATGCAACAGGAAATAGATGAGCGCATCGTAGTTTACTTTCAGGAGCATGGGTTCATGCCTGGGGAGGGAGGAGAGAGAGGAGATTATGCTGCTTATCAAGGGGAGGAAGAAGAAGACGACGACGACGAGGAAGACGAGGAAGATTAGCGTAGGTGCTGCTTTCTTAGTTTATGCTCTGGTATGTACGTATACTTGATTTTTTATATGCTAGATGCATGTACGATGGTATTTGACTATTGTTTGATGTGTTTTGTTATGTACGATGGTATTTGACGATGTTATGATGTGTTTTGATATATATGACGGTGTTATACGATGGTATGACGTGATTTGATATGTATAGTGTTTATAATTTTATTTTTTTAATTGGTGAATTGATTGTTGGTGAGTATTGGTAAAATGATGAGATGATATTGGTCAATTGAATTGATTTTTGATGAGTATTAGTGAATTGATGGTGAATTGATGAGATGAGATGATAGTGGTGTGGTTTGATGGAAAGGAATTGTTGTGCAGTGCAAAATTTTTGCTTCAGATTTGCGACGGCTAGCGACGACCAATTGTTCATTATAGCGACGGCTTGCAACGTCTTTTTGTAACGGATTTGCGATGGTTTACAACGGCTTCCCGATAAAAGAAACTACTTGCCACGTACGATGACACGTGTCAACTAACCATTGCAAGTCGTTGCTAAATGAGCGATGGAGTCGTCGCTCAACCCGTTGCTATTTCTATTGGCGACGACTTAAATAGCGACAACTAGCGACGACCACTGATAGCTTAAGGCCGTCGCAAAATACTGTGTTTTTTGTAGTGACAGTGGTGAGACGGGGGAAAACCGAGGGCTTATAAGGAAGATGGTGTATGTTTTGTCCATGAGTATTGGTGGAGCGCTGTGGGTTGTTTATTATAGGCAACGTTGGTGGTAGAAGTAACGTGATGGGGTGGAACTGCATGGGGAGACACGGTTCGTGTTCGAAGCATGCTGGGGAGCTCCAGAATGAGAATGAGGGAGGCGACAGTCTTGAGTGATGGTGGAGGTCACGTGACAGCAGCGGCCGTTTTCTGTTCCAAAGCCTAGTGGTTGTCATGGAACATATGATTATAAAGATATGAGAAGGAGGGGCAGGTGAGAATTTGGATGAAGGGGAAGGTCGGTCCTGGAGCGTGCGTGCATGGAAGAGAAGGGGTGGGATGGTGTTCATTTACGTGTGAAATGGTTAAACAGAGGAGGAGAAGAACTGGAATAGGCGGTTTGGGCTTTAAAGATGTTCATGGGCCTCAGCCGTATTATATATATATATATATATATATATATATATATATATATATATAGCGAGCATTCAGTGGCACCCCAAATAGTGCAGCACCCCTAAATGCTCCCTAATTTCCACTACATATTTCATTTCTCTCTCCTTCCACTCATTCTCTCACCTTCCACTCACTTATTTTAAGATTGCATATGTCTAAGTCAACATTTTGTATTACGTTTAATTTTAAATGCTCGTTTAAAATTAAACAAAACAACATGCAAATCGACAGTCGAAATAAAATAGTGAGTTAACTTTCACACTTTTCTGGAATTCTATGATGTGTTAAATTCATATAAAAATATAATTCACCGTTGATGATAATAATTGGATGATTGAATGCCTTGGTTACTCATTTGGTTGTTTAATGATTGACGACAATTATTATGTCGTATTGGATGATGTTGATTTAAATAATTATTTAATATGTTATTTTCAGTTGATATTAAAATCTGTGATGCAGGGAAGAAGTTTGGAGGGATCCGACCGGATTCCTCAAATATTTTGTAAGTTGTTTCTTTTTCCATATTATTCAAACATGATCTGTTCACCCCAAATGGTGTTATACTCTGATTGGATGTTGAACTTTGAATTGAAAGTCAATGTTGACGTGATGTTTTTAATAAATAAATGATATTGATTAAGTTACTGGCAGCAAATGGTCTAAACCATGTTTTATAACGTTGAAAATTGATGTTTAAGTTGACCGAGTCAATTGTTTAATTAGAAATGGTAATTATATTAATTGGCTTTTGATTAATCTAACAAGAATTGTTTAATGAATATTTATTTTAATTTAATGATATTTCCTGAATATTAATTATCTTTTTATTTAACGACGTTAGAAATGATTATTGAACTGATAATCGTTGATAATGTATAATGAAGTGATTAACTATTTTTAACTATCAATAAAGTAGACTATTTTACAAAAGTTTTTCCTTTTTTTAATTTTTCATGGCATCGTCCTTGGCCCACTTTCTCTCGCCCAATCACTTCCATCCTTTCAACCGTACCCACTCCACCTCGAGCGATACCCCTACAGTACCTCCCTCTGATAATCCGCCACCCTTGCCACCAGATCCTCCCTCTGACCCTCCGATACACAACAGCGCAAGCATTCTCCCACAAACCCTTCCCGTTGAACAAGAAAACATCAATGACCATGTAAGTCAACAACCCTTGACTTCTTTTCTTCTCAAGCGAAAGCCGATGAACGCAGGGAAGTACACGCCTGTTGGCATTACCTCTGTGATTGTTGACGATGCTCTCCAACTTGTAGATGGAGTAACTAAATCAGGTACTGCAGTTTGGAATGACGTCCTTGTGGGGTTCTTTTTGGATAAGCCCCTCTCCTACACGGCCGTGATAAACAAACTTCTACCGATTGTATATTGAAAGGTACGGTCAAAGTCAGGTTTGATGGAGTGCTTTTTCTTTTTGAGTTCTCTAATGATGATGACAAAATCAGGATACAACAAGCTGATCCTATAATTCTGAATAACAAGCTCTTCATAATAAAACCATATGACCCATCAACTAGCAATGTCCATGGTAAAATTAATTTGGTCCCAGTCTGGCTTAGACTTTATAATATTCCACTTTGCGTGGTCGAATTTTGGGATCAATAGATTATCTTGTAGACTGGGTAAATTGTTATGCACAGATGCTAAGACGGAAACTAGAGAGCGAATTCAACATGCCAAATGTTTAATAGAAATTAATCTAGACAAAGAGCTAGTGGATGACTTTTTAGCTAAAACACTTCAAGGGGGAGTGCATAGAATTTATGTTGAGTACCCGTAACCCGACATTTGTGTTAAATGTAAAGCATTTAGTCATCGCACTGATAAAGTTGAGATGAAAAAGAATGGTGTTAAGAACAACAAAGGGAAAGAACCAGCGAGTAGCGATGCTCCTACGTGTGTGAATAGCACCAATTAGAAGTGGCAAGTAGTTTATAACAAAAAGACCAATATTTCGAGCACTGCAGCAAACAAAGGAAATGCAAATATAGTGACTGGTAACAAAGTGATGACAAAAGAAAAGGTAATTGAGACTAATAACAACTTTGGTGTACTTTAAGAAGGTGAAATGGAGATTGAAACAATTGATCTTGATGAAGATCAGCTCTTTATTCAGGAGTTAGAAAATGAATGCATGGAAGAAATTAATAACTATAAAATTCCACCATTGGAAAACTTGTTGCAACAAGATAAAGTGCTGCCATGCCACAGTACTTTGATTGAAAGGCAAAATGGTGAAAACTGCTTTGAAGAAATCGATGAAATCAATGAAGTTAAGAGAATTTATGAGATGATCAAGGACATTGTTATGGAAGGAGAACAACATGATAGCATTGACGAGAACCGGAGAGATAAATCTGAAGTGCCTGAAAGAACCATAAGTGACCATGTAATTAACGAGGAAAGTAACTGTGTCAGTGTGCACATACAACTAGAAATTTCTGATGCAACTGATGCATTCAATACCCATGAAAATCACAGCCACAATAAAGAACCACCTAACATCCAAACCATGAAAAATCCATCACCCTCACCCATTACTGCTCAGCCAAATATACTCGAATATCCTCTACCCTTGTCAAATGCTTTAGTGAATACTCCAGCCAAGAGCCTTTACACTAAACTGATTCCACCCTTAGCCTTTAAATCCCCGCCTTCTGACTTCTTCAAACCCATTTCTTACAACAAGAATAAACCAAAAAAGAAGAGCACTTCTACCTCGGTACCCTGCAAGTACGGGTTAAGAAGTAAGAAAAGAGCCTTATCCATTTCCCCATTTGTTTAATCAATGTTGAAAACCATAGGCGTATGGAATATTAGAGGTTGTCATAAAGAAACGAAACTCGAACAATGTAAAGTACTAATCACTGAAAACAAACTCTGCCTCCTTGCTTTAGTTGAAACAAAACTCAACATTGTGTTAACATTGAAAGCTTCGAAGTTTATCAATCCAGCTTGGAACATGTTACACAACCTTGCTGAAGCTCCATACGATAGAATAGTTATGCTATTCAATCCCATGACCATACAAATAACTCACATCCTCTGCACTTCTCAAATGATCCACTGTAGTGCTTTTTTCCTATCCGACCAAATCCCCTTCAACTTGACAGTGATATATGCAGCAAACTACCTCAATGTCAGGCAAACACTCCTCAACACAATTCCCACTCTCCACCATACCTCCCATCCTTGGATAATAATGGGAGACTTCAACTGCTATTTCGAAGTCTCGCAAAGAGCTGCTGTAACTCTTTGTCCCCGTCTGAAATTCTACCGCTTAAGAATGCGATTGACAACAGTAATTTGGTTAACATAAGGAGAACTAGTCTTCCCTTTTTCTTGGAATAATAAAAGCCGATCTAGGCCAAGAACTTTCTCACTCATCAACCATGCTTTCTGTAACCCTCAAACCTTCAATGTTTGGCCTGCTATTACCTATAACCTTCCTCCTCCTTTGTTATCTGACCACGCTCCGATTATCCTTCACCTCAGTGGACATGTCATGGAAAATTCCTCTAGTTTTAAAAATTTTAACTCTTGGTTCAGTGAACCTGACTTTCTAAAGGTTTTCCTAGAAGCTTGGGGGAGACCTAAATATGGTAACCCAATGTATATCTTGCAGCAAAAACTGAAGGAGGTCAAGCAAGCTCTAAGGGACTGGGCAAAGCAGAGATTTGGAAAAGGCAATAAACAAACAACTTATTGGAAAACCAAGCTCGTAGAGATACAAACGACGATGACGAATAATCCTGCAAATCCTATACTCTCAGGCGAGGAGACTCTAATCACTAAACATTATGAGGATGTTCTTGAAACAGAAGTTGCGAAGACAAGGCAAAAAGCGAGACTAAGATGGAAGATGGATGGTGACATCAACAGTGCTTTCACGAATCTCTTAAGGACAAGCAAAGCAAGGTGAATCTTGTTGCGGTAGTCGATATGAACGGTAAGTATGTTAACACACAAAATGAAGTTGAAAATGCCTTCGTAAATTACTTTTCAGACCTGCTTGGGAACAAAGATGCTTTCTGTCCTGACATTGATTTAATCGACCCATACATATTGCCGAAGTTATCCAATCAAGACCATCTGTCCTTGTGTGGAGAAATAACTGCCGAAGAAGTCAAGAATGCTATGTTCTCTCTCAACAGTAATTCCCCCGTTGGCCCGGATGATTTCTACGTTTTCTTTTACCAGAAATGCTAGATCCACGTTCAACTCGTTGTATGCAATGCAATATTTCACTTCTTCAAGACTGCAAAAATGAATTCTTCTTTTAACAGTACAAATATTGCACTTGTTCCTAAGATTAAAAATGCAACTGGAGTATCCGACTATCGGCCTATCTCTTGTTGTAACACCATTTACAAATGTCTCTCCAAAATTATTGCTACAAGGCTCAAAGTTGTCATGTCGTCAATAATATCATCTAATCAAGCAGCATTTCTCTTTAGGAGAAGTATACTTGACAACGTCTTCTGTCGCACGAGCTTCTTAACGGTTATGCTAGCAGCAATATATCTCCTCGAGCTATGTTCAAGCTGGATGTTATGAAAGCTTTCCACTCACTTCAGTGGGATTCGATTGTCAGAGTGATGAGCTATATGAATTTCCCAAATTCCTTCGTCGCTTGGATTTCCTCTTGCATTTCCTCTCCTATGTTCTCCATAATGCTGAATGGTGCACCAGTGGGTTATTTTGCTAGCAAGCAGGGGATCAGACAAGGTGGCCTGATTTCTGCTTATATTTTCATTCTGATTATGGAGATGCTAACATAAATGTTAAATCTAAAAATTGACAATGGGCTAATCAAGGTGAACCCGAATTGTGATGAGCCAAGGATCTCTTCTTTAATATTTGTGGATGATCTCTTAATATTTTGCACACCCGAGCCAGATACCGTTGACAACATATTTGAAACTCTTTAAGGTTCTATGAAATGCTAGGGTTAAGAGTAAACATGTCTAAATCTAATCTGAAAATTGAGAGTCTAGACAGTCAACATACGAATGCTCTCTATTCTAAAAGTGGTCTTCTTAGTAGTAGTAATACCATTTCATATCTCGACCTTCTGCTTACTACTGCTAAAATCACGACGTCTCAATGCATGCCCCTCTTTGGTAGAATAACAGCTAGATTGTCCTACTGGACGAGCAGACTTCTTAGTCAGGCTGGTCGCCTTTACATTAATTAAATCCGTTGTGTTCTTTATGCAGGTATACTGGGCTAGGACCTTCATTCTTCCCACTAAACTCAAAAACATGATCAGATCTGCTTTCATGCGGTTCTTCTGGACTGGAAGAATGGAAGACAAGTACCATGCACCTATTGCATTTAAAATTACTGAAAAACAATTATGTTGTGGTGGCCTAGGTATTGTGAACATGAGTAAATGGAATAAGGCTGCGTTTATAAACCACATTGACAATTTCCTCAAAATATCAGCAAGTGTTTGGGTGGAATGGTCGACTGTTCACATCCATGAACCAACCTCAGAAACTTTCTTGGACTTGGAGAAGCATCTTCAAGCTTTGTGAGCTGTTATTGCCGTATTTTTGGTACAAAGTTAATAGCAACAAAAATGTTAGTTTATGGAACGATCCATGGTTGTCGAGTGGTTTAATTCTGAAAAGAGTTCTTTCTGCTATTGAAATTGAGGACACTAATGTTAGTAGAAAAGCATTAGTCCGGCATTATATTAATTCAGAGGTTATTAATCTACCTATGACTGCGATTCAAAAAATAAACCATTATTAGCGCGACGTGAACCAGCTCAAAGTGGGGGAGGTCTCTGATAACATCACTAAGTGGGGAGAGGAGGAGAGACCATATCGTATTAAGCACATGTATCAAAACTTGATGGGGCATGGCACTATGACCAGGTGCAAATGGTACAAGAAAATTTATAAAAATGATAATGGTGCTAAGGAAAATCTCCTACTGTGGAAAGTTATTAATAACATTACAAAAGAGAAACTGTACACACGTGGCATGCAAATTGATTTACACTGCGTGCTCTGTTCAAATACTGACGAGAACCTTAATCACCTTTTCTTTGAATGTACAACCGCCTTCAGTATTTAGTCAGAACTAATGCTTATAATTGGGATAAGAGGCACCAGTCAAAATAGTAGCATTAAATGGAGGAACATGAAAAGACAAACTAGTAGGAAAAACGACAAAGGTAGACTTCTCTGTTTTACTTTGAAGAAGTTATAAGCACCATTTGGAGGGAAATAAACTGTAGAGTCTTCAGTCATGTTGAGGCAAAGAGTAATGAACAGTTAAGTAAAAGTGTGAGGATGGAGATCAGAAATGGTTTGAAACTTTTGAGTTTTACATTTGATCCTGGGATCATGCAAAGACTTCTTTGATTCTGTAACAGTGTATATGTGTTTTTTTTTCCCGTGTTTAATGTACCGTATCTCTATGATTCTTATGTATGTTGTACTTCTCTCTTTCCGCGATACATTAATAAAAGTGGTAAGGGTCCACTCAACCTCGTCGGCCTTGCCAAGAAAAAGTAGACTATTTTACTTTAGTAAATAATGAAATTAACTATTATCTTAGTTAATAATGATCTAAGAAATTTATTTCTTAAATGGAAATCAATTAAGAAATAATCGAGTCTAAAAGGTGAATGTTGTTAAGGGTGATACTATACCCACCGGTTATGAAGTTAATATGCTGTGAATAAGTGTTTCTTTAAATTAAATTAAGTATACGCGACGGGATCAAAAAGTGATTTTTAAAAATATAAGGATGTGGAATGGATTAAAAGTTTATAACGAAGTTTAAACTCGGATGATCATTTTAAAATAAGTTTTTACTTAAGAAATAGGATTAAGTAAACGGTTATAAGTTGAAAGCAGATTTGAAATGTAAGTAAGCGATGTATGATTTAACAATCGTTGACTCGAGTTTGAAGTGTAAATTTATTTATACCTTTGAATTCAGAATATAGTGATTTTCCAAAGTGTAAGGAATGGAATAGTTTTGGTGATAATGATGTTCGAAGTAATGGAATAAAGTGGAGTTTGGTATGTACATTTATATATAGTTATGGTTATGGTTTCCAACGTAGCGAAAACAATGAGATTTGGAATAAGATAAAAACCGTTGTTTTAAGAAACGATGAAATGGTTTTGATAAATGGTTCTAAGTGAAAGGATCTGAGATGCCAATATACCTGACCATATTGTTCTGAGATTGATAGTTAAAACACCAAGTTATCAATGAAATATATTGGACCCTTTTGACGTGTTGTTTTGAAGAGACCGGGATGGGAATTAGACCCAAAACCACTTTGAATCAACGATGCGTAGAAAACTAACTTGCCGGAAATATAGATGGAGCAATTGAAGACCGTAGATCTTCATATAGTGGAAGAACTACTTATAATCTCTGGGTAGTTCCCAAGAGAAACACTATGATTCTGCCGTGGTTGAAATCTACGGATTGCAAGGACTTCTCGCTACTGATCCTTAGGGTGATTCCTATACAGGATGTAGTAGGAGGGTGCATTCGGTTCATCATGTTCCTGAATGACTTGTATGGATGAATGTCTGACAAAGTATGCATAATAGATCACGTAAGACGATCTTTTCAAGGTATTACGTTTCGTGGCGGAGGAATTCGTTTCTCTCATCTTTTTATACCCGTAATATTTTCGGAAGATCAACTAGTGATTTGACGGGTTTGACGATGTGGCATTCAAAGTGAATGGTGGTCAGGTGTTTTAAAAGTTAAGCGTGACCTCAAGCCTCGAAACTGGGAAATGACAAAAATCGGGCAGACGGCATGACTAATTGGGTAGCACCCAGCAAGGTGTCACAATCTAGAAAAACTCATGTTTGTTCTTCTTTTGTTTCTGCATCTTCCGGGAAGTATGGTGGGGCCATAAAACCATATGGTGACAATACATTCGATACACTCAAGTTGAATGAGTGGTCGGTCATGTGTGGCCGGGTTGCAATATGTTCTTGTTGAACCCTAGTGTATCTCCTCTAGAGTACACTGATTGAAAGGTAGTCCCATACCTTGTTACGGTTGGAATCCAATCTCCAAAAAGTGCCCTACGGTTTTTGATTTTATAATGAATATGTAGAGCGTGAGATGTAAGCATTCTACTAGATGGTTATTTATTTATGATTTGATAAAAACTATTATAATGTCACTGGATTTTGATATATCAAAAATGTTTTGGGTTATAGTAAGGTAAAACCATCTGGTTTATGTGTAAACTGGTCTTACTATTATCCTTGTCTTTCAAAATGGATTTCTAAAGTTAAGCAAGTTGTTTTGTCATGTGAATTTACCACTGAAAGTATTCAAGGTTGATCCGAATGAATTTTTCTTTGCTTCAAATGCGCTTGGGTCAGACCGACTATATTATCAGGTTAAGTTTCGCTTGGAAGCTTCAGAAGAGGCTGAAATCGAGATGTATTCCACATATTTACTGGTAGTAAGTTATTTCTTTGTATGTGTTGTATTGAGATATATGTACTCTGATGTTGTAATATATACATAAATCTTTTGTATAAATCATTTGATATATTTTGTCCGTTCCATTGTGAGACTTTGATCTTTTTATTCTTCTATTCTAATATTTGTTTCTTTCTTCTCTCACCTTCTAATTTCTTTCTCATAACTATCTTCTTTTCCGTCCAATTTGAGCTGATATGGATTGTTAGATGTTGGCTTAACTGTACGAAAAAAGTGGGTCGTTATAGTAAGCATATAAATCTCCAACTCAATATTCTAGACTAAGGAAAAGTGAAAATTTTCTTCAAAAGTGATATGGAACAATTTGAATTCTATCTATACTGAAGTTATTCTTTAACCAAATTTCACACCAAAATATTTAAGAGATCGAGCAGTCAAAGGATGTAGAACATCTCTTAAATTCACTTGTATACATCCCTGAATTGTTGCTTCTTGCTGTATTTGAGGTTGCATTGCTCACTTGTGTTAATGCTCTAGTCCGTTTGATTTTTTGCACTTGGTTTGCTTTACTCACTTGCATTCCTTTTCAATCACATCCATTATTTATCACTTGTACACATGTTTGAGTTAGTTTGGTATGGGTGTATCTAATTATCTTCTTGCAAACTTGGTTTCTGCAATTTTTGTTGTTGTTCGTTGTCATGCTTCCTTAAATCTAAATTTGTTACCTTTGCACCATCCATATGCTGCTGCTTGGTAGTCTTAAGCATGTACACTCGATCCATTTTGGTTTCACTACCCATTTTCATTGGCCCTATGCTCCACTGCTCCTGTCTACTTCATGCTTTCGTTGCATTGAACTATTTCAACCTAACCATGTACATGTTGGTTGTTCTTGTTGTTAGGAACTGAAATGATGGTCTTGATGAAAACTACCTTGTTAACTATTAATATTATAAATTGTGTGCTAACACTTCTCTCTCTATGTGTGTGTGTGTGTGTATGCAAGTATTGATTATTGAAGAATGTACAGTATAAAGACTCAAGACTGAGAATGAAGATATCAAGTTTGAAGACTCATGAGTATCAAGACCAAGACTTCAAAATAAAGACGAGCGTCCAATTTCTTTTGTTAAAACTTCGTAATAAAACCAATCTTTATTCCGATTTTCTTATGGGATCAAACTCATTTCTCTATTTGTTAATGTGATGGAATCCAAAGTGGAATGAAATCCATGACCAACTCCAGTTTTTGTGGGAATCAAGGCTTGACATGATAAAATACTCTGCAAGTTGGAACCCACAAAACAACTTCAAAATGATTTTCAAAATTGTTTTTTATAGACTTTTTAAAGAAAAAAAATTATATTTAAAACTCTCGTTAGCTTTTATTTTAAAAATATTTCAAATTACTTCCCGTTTTTAAGCTTACTTAACAACTTATTTTAAAACATCTCCTATTCTTAAACTTACTCAACAACTTGTTAAAAGACATCTCTTGATTTTAAACTAACTTTTGATTAAAAAAATTTAAGTCTTAAACCTAAAAATTGTTATATATACTTAAATTATAATATCAATTTTATATATACTATAAATATATGTTTTAAGTCTATATTTTTACTTTATTATACTATCAAATAATATAGGAATATAGTTCGTTGTAATTTAGAATTACTTAGATATATCAATACATAATTTTAAACTTTTTTTTCAAAATTCAATTTTAAAGTAGGGATGTTGAGATCATGGGATTCCCCATTTCGACATAGTGTCCGTTGATTTAAAAATTTCAATTTTAAAAGAAGTGTCTGTTCATTCGAATCTCTTCGTGAATGGACATGGTTATTGCTTCCCTATAAATACATTACCGGAAACGAATTTTTAACAACTTTTTATATATGTTCTATCTACTTCTTCTCCACAAATCCATTCTAATATATTCATATTTTCAAATATCTTGCCAAAACTCTGCCGAATTCTTTAGTAATCAAACTACCGCTACCTCTTATTTGATTCTGTGCCCGCTATTAAAGATTAAAGTGTTATTCGAAGTTACAGGATCATTTGTAACATAAAGTATATCGAGTCTTTCTACTTAAGGTATGGTTGTGCCTGGAAATCAATCAGGTGATCTCATGTCCTGTAAATCAAGAAAGTTTGTTTGGGACTCGGAGGCAGGAGGGTACCTTAAGTCCTTATAAATTGATGGTTGTAATATCGACACTGATTAAATAAACATCTGCACAAGGTATTGGTGCAGGATTGGATGTAGGGTAACTCCGAACTAGTACAAAATCCCGGTGTATCCTTTCTTTTTACTGTTTTTATTTACTTTCTACATCTATGACTGATTCTATGATTGTTCTATGTTTGAGTTCTATGTTTTTTTGTATTAAAGTTGAATTTGGTTCATTCAAGCCTAAATACCGTTAAACACTATTCATCCCCTTCTAGTGTTAAATCAACCTTAAAATCCCTAATCCGCATCCTCCTTTCAGTTAGGGTTGCACAAAGTATGGGTTGGGTCGGGTTAGACCAAATACTACATCCGACCCGCATAGGTATGGGTTTAAGGAAGTTCAACCCGTATCCGACCCTATATGAGGTTGGATATGGGTCGGGTTGAAGTATGGGTTGGGTCAGGTTAAGTAGGGTTGGGTCGCTTGAATATAATAAAAAATGAGAATAGAGGAATTTTTTTAAAAGTCGTATTAAAATATTCAGCATAATATATCAGATTTTTGCTAGCATAATGCATTTAAAATAACCGATTCATCAAAAGATATATTTTATTAAAATTCATTATAATACACATCATATAAAATTAATTTACTACATAGTAGAACTAGTGTTTCATTTTAAGATACATTGAAATGCACTTTAAAATATATTTGCCAAATTCTGTCTAGTTTGAATTGACATGAAATATGTTTTTTTTGTATATTTACTGTAGAATACATAAACATTATTCTAGGATTATACAATTCTAATTTTAAGTAGGTTGATATTAAATTTGTTTTTTAATATAGAGTTGGGTTGGGTTAAAATAAGGAGGGGTTGAACAAAATATCAAACTCGACCCGTATGTAGTATGGGTTACATATTGTAACCCATATCCGACCCGAACTAGGATGGGTTGGGTTGGGTTAATTTGGGTTGGGTCGGGTTAGTGGGTTGGGTCGGATTGGATATGGGTTGTATGCAACCTTACTTTCAGTTGGTATCAGAGCATAAGTTTCATAGTTTTCATAGTCTTAAACTTGAAAAGATAATAATGGAACTTTTATGAGATTTTTTTAACAACTGTTCATGCATTCCATCATTGTCTCATAACTCTACATATAATTTTCATTGAAAATCAAGTTATCTACCCAATTGGTATGTTTTGCAGAAGCTAGTACGTTATATGACTTTTGGAGAATCAATAACCAATGGAAAAATTGTGGAGATTGAGAAGGATGAATAGACATTTGATAGTGGTTGTTCAATACACATGACTGAAAATCCAGAGACACTCAAAGACATAATCTATAAAGATAGTGGACTGGTCAACTTTGGAGATAATTCAAAAGGATATGTGATTGGCATCGACAATTTGGTAACTCTAAAACTTCTCCTATTTATGATGTTTTGCTAGTTAGAAACTTAAAACATAATCTACTTAGTATAGGTCAACTATGTGATAAAGGCTTTAAAATTAAATTTGGTAAAGACAAGTGTCCACTACAAGAAAATATGTCATTAATAACGCCATTTAATAACGCATTATTCTAAACCGTTATTATTTATTGTTAAACGTTTGTTTTTTAATTCATTTTGCTCTATACTGTGCTGTGTAACTCTCTTCACTCAGAAATTTTTGTCTTTCGTCCTAAATAACAATTAATATGTGTCTCGCTCTCCAAAATACAATCATTTTCACGTCCCCCTCCAATTTTATCTATAACTAAATAACCCTAATCAAACTGCCCACTCCATCTCAGATCTTCGCAGCTATTTTCCTCCCTAACAATAGTTCGCTTCTCAATAGTCTACTCAACGATGGCTAAAATCTTAATCTCCGATTTTCGATTTCGCCTTTCATCGGTATTTTTAAGATTCGCTCCTCAGTAGTCAACCTGGAGATGGTGTTGATTTTGCAATCATTAAAACTTTTATGCGCCACGGATACCAAATGTCGATTTCTATGTTATTGCCCAAAAAACTAAAATGCCTATGTTTGATTAATGCTTTTTTTTGGAATTTTATTGCGGCATTTTGTCCTTTCCTATGCAAAAATTCCTTTATCATTTATCGTTCCAACTTTTCAAATTTTACTATCGATTTCTATGTTATTGCTCAAAAAACTAAAATTCGTGTTCTTACGGTTAATGCTAAACGAATTCTTGATTGTCAGGAACTCTGTATTATGTTAAATTCATTTATCGATCCAACTTTTAGTCTTATCAATTATCTTTCATCCGGATCAATCCACCTTTAGGAAAGTACTATCCTGTGAAGTAATTTCAAAAAAGATGTAAATAAAATTTGGTGTATTTTTCATTTTATGTATATATATTTTACAATGAAAATGGAAAAGCAGAGGAATTATGTCCCATAACAAATTAACTTTGCTTATGTGTTTTATCTTTCTCGATTTTAGAGCAGAGAGTATAAATACAATCGACAAGCTTTTCACCAAAAGGCTCGTGCATGGACTGAATAATATGCTAATGGCAAGGATACATGAAGGATAAATTCGTGCTTCCCTTCTGATGAAGTGCCAAACCTGGTAATTATCTGCTTATTTATTCATACTTTGCCTTGTTTTTTTAGTATAAAATGTAAAGCAATAAAAATGGAAAATGGTAAATCCTAATAAGACGCACTTTTTCTTACATGTTCTAACGTCGGGGTCCTTCAAAATGATGTTTAAATAGACCTTCTTTTAAGATATTTTGGAACCTTAAATAGCAACTAAGTGTGGAGAATACTGCTAACATTAACTTGGTATACGTTTCTTATCCTATTTCAAGAGTTGGATAGTGAATCTATAAAGGAAACCATGGAAGAAAATTGCAATAATGGCATGGGCAATAGACAGAAAAGGCTTAGATTATATGGACCAAACGACATATCGGAAATTATCTATAGCTAGCATCACCCAAAGGACAACTGTAGCACCGTATAACCGGCCTCTAGGTACTTTAATCTCAGAGCAATATGAATCCAACACCAAAAATGATGAGCAAGATGCAAACAATATGAAATAAATATAATCAATAATAGCATCAGATAGCGAAGAAAGTGACGAAGACGAGAAGCCTCGAATGTCAAGATTTTCATTGCTGAGGAAGAAAATGGCATGAAAATCTATCTAATTATGAATTACAAATTATACCCTATATTATTAGGTAACATTCAACAATTTTTATGTGTAATTGTTGCAACTCTTTCCAAGGACCGTGATGAAACTTGTTCTCAGAAATTGATATCTCTACATTCACAAAAACCTAAGGGCTTGTATACCCAGGTGATTGTTATTCCTTTTCTTTTCCAATTACTGAAAAATATTTGGTTATATTGGACATACATCAAAAATTCAGAAAAATTTAAATACATCTGGAATGAACTTTCATGGGAGGCTTTTCAATACATGTAGCCTAATCTGAAGTTGGCCATAACATCTGCCATTATGGTTTAGTTAGTTTGATCTTCCTAATAATATTTAGTTACATACTCTGTACATGGCGATGCAGAATCACAAATTGATTGAAACAAATTTGCAAAAAAAATGGAAAGTAAATATTTTTATAATAGGAATGCATTGATTGCATTTGATGAGATGGTAGAGAAATAAATGAAGGGATTAATTTCTTCCATCTATGCAAAAGAAACATATTGATTTACTTTCTATGTTTGCACAATTGTTGCTATGGCAGTTTTCCTCCATTATATTATTATATATGTTGGTTGGTAATATAATTGATGACTCACATGGATTTGGACTGGCTATATATTGAGGGGTAGACTTTAGTGTAAACCCATTCTGGCATGGAGCCAGTGATCCCCAATGGTGTCTCATCTAGTTAAGCCTGTTTGAGGTTTGGATATGTAAACTCTTATTTTGTAATCTCTTGTAATTCTCTCATGTGAAATAAAATCTCTCTCTTTTGGACTGGACGTACATTATCTTATGGAGGATAGTGGAACCATTATAAAGATTGTGTCTCTTTATTTTTTTATTATAGTTATTTACTATTTGATTGATGTAATATAATAATTGCTATCAGATTAGATTGATGTTCAATTGGCAAATCTAGATCCTGCTTATTGCGCTTCTGCATTCGCACAATTTTTGCATAACAGATTGGTATCAGAGCAATTTTCAGAGCGAGGCGATTTGTTTTAAATTGTGCATCAATTATTTCTACAAAGGTTGGTAGATTCAGTAGTAATTATGCTATTACTATTTTGGAGAAAAGGAAGACTTTGGTGGAGGAGATTATGTTGAGAGAGAAGAGTGTTCCAATCTAGGAACTTTGACGTAATATGGAGTTTACTGTGTTGAAGGGGCTATTGGATTTGGGAAGCTTTGATCATGTTTCTGACAAGGGTCTTCATGTTGATGATACTCGAGGGATCCAAGATGATCGGTAATGGAGCTCAAGTCAAGTGATAGACGGGTGTCGAGGCAGAGATCATTGTGGTTTAGACAGTGGTCTTCGCGTTGATGATGCTCGAGGGATCCGGGGTGATCGAGGAAGGAGCTTAGGTCAAATGTTTGACGGGGTGTCGATGTTATTGCAAGCACTTTTAGACCGTTGGTTTATATGCGGTGCAGCTCATGGTGGTAGATGCATCTTTCGTAGGAGGTGGGTGAAGTTTGTAATAACTAAGTGGCATGAGAGAGATTTTTTGTGCATACAGAGATTTGGATTTTGCCTCTGTATTTGAATTGGAGACTGAGAGAATTATTTTTGGCCTTGGCGGTGTTGAGATTACTTTGGTGTCTGCCTTCTTTTTTTATTTTGGATATTTGCAACATTTTGTTAGCGGGCGGGGGAACGTAGTCTGAGATCGTTAACATGGTGTGATGGGGGGTTGCTTTGCTGGAACCCATCAAGCAAATATTCATTTTTGATTTCTATCTCATTGTGAGATTTTGATTGAAGGTGGAGTTCTGTTGAAGAGTTTTATGATGTGAAGAGAATTTGATTCGAGATGAAGTGCTGGAGATATGTGATTTTGCATCAAGATGAAGTGTTAAATTTGGTGATACAAAATCACAAATTGATCGGAACAAATTTGCAAAAAAAATGGAAAGTAAATATTTTTATAATAGGAATGTATTGATTGCATTTGATGAGATGGTAGAGAAATAAATGAAGGGATTAATTTCTTCCATCTATGCAAAAGAAACGGATTGATTTACTTTCTATGTTTGCACAATTGTTGCTATGGTAATTTTCCTCCATTAATTATTACCATATGTTGGTTGGTAATGTAATTGATGACTCACATGGATTTGGACTGGCTATATATTGAGGGGTAGACTTTAGTGTAAACCCATCCTGGCATGGAGCCGGTGATCTCCAATGGTGTCTCTTCTAGTTAAGCCTGTTTGAGGTTTGGATATGTAAACTCTTATTTTGTAATCTCTTGTAATTCTCTCATGTGGAATAAAATCTCTCTCTTTTGGGCTGGACGTACACTATCTTATGGAGGATAGTGGAACTAGTATAAATATATTGTCTCTTTCTTTCTCTGTTATAGTTATTTACTATTTGCTTGATGTAATATAATAATTGCTATCGGATTAGATTGATGTTCAATTGGAAAATCTAGATCCTACTTATTGCGCTTCCGCATTCGCGCAATTTTTGCATAACATACGTATCATAACATCTTTTTTTGCTTTCTTACCATTATAGCTTGAAGTACGTTGCTTTTGATATTCTTGTGGTGCTTTTTGGACTACTTCTCAACCCTCAAGTCAGTACATTGCTCGTAGATTTGTGGTACTGTGCTTCATTTCCAATTAATAATTTCTTTTAGATGTATTTAATCTGTATAAACTTTAAATGTTGGAATCTAACTTTTTGGTAATCTGTTAATCTAGTAATAGCACACAAGCTATTGCATTCATGGTCATTTATGGATTCAGTGCCATTGTAAGGTACATACTTAAATTCATCATTCAAAATCATCTTAAATTGGTAGAAATAATTGAAAATTTCTACTAATTATAATTAAAAAAATTGCAGCATCAAAGTGTCAAATGAAATTAGGCTTAAAACATAGAAAAGACAAAGACAACGGTCTTTGTAACACTGAAGCTCTCATGTTTCCTTGCGTTGATTGTTTTGTTGTCTCTTGCACTTGGCTATGGTGACTGGGCTCGTCTTTTTGCTTCTAGCCCTATGATAATTAGAGAATTTGCATCTATGACACCGTTTCTTGTTTTGTCCATGCTGTTTGCTTTTGCGCAAGGAGTTGTATTAAGTGAGTGAATATTGATTGGTTGATTGATGTCTAAAAAATCAAGTTATTACTTAAATGATGTTTCATTGTTGAAGGGGTGGCGAGATAATGTGGATGGCAACATTTAACAACATGGAAAATTTAATTTGCATTTTACATCATCGGCGCACTTATGGTTGTACTGCTCGGATTCAAGCTAAAATTGTATAGTAAGTTAACCATTGTGTATTCAGAGCTTTTACTTGTCTAAAAATTAATGTTCGGGGGTATTGTGTATTTGAAACATACACAAACAAACTAAATAATAAAAAAAAAATTATTTTTGAAGTTGTAGTGCTGATTCAAAATCTACTTGCAGGGATTATATCTGGGATTGAGTTCAGGTTTATTTTCTCAAGTGGCATTACTTTTTGTGATCACCGCTCGTTGGAAGTGGACTTAGTTGCTACTTTTACAACTTCAAAGATAATTGAAGCTTTATAATTTTCATTTTTGATCTTTTTATTTAGAAAGTTGGTATGTTGTTCTTGAAATATCAATTTTGTTTAGTGGTGTTTAATGTTCATACATTAGAGAAATTTATAACTAAATGTTGACAAAAATTTCTAAAGACCATGTTATACAACATTGATTTTTTTGAATTTTGATCATGGGAGACGGTTGGTTGGGCCAGAGGGGAGAGAAGTTGTGTTGGAGGTAAGAGGAGTCGCCAGATTATGCAAGCAACGATCCCGACCTATGTCACGGGACAATCGCCCCTTTGCTACGCAAGACAACAATAGAGAGATGCTGCATAAAATCTCTAATTTCATGTCTTATTGTTACATTTTTGATAATAGGTACAAGGTAAAAGCATGGTTGATTTGAAAAAGGTAATTCGCGACTTTTTACTTTTTGACAATAGGTACAAGGCAAATCCATAGAAGCATGTTTGGTTTTGTTTCTATTAAATAGGTAATTGTAAAGTCCTACATTTGCATGACATAAGAGGAATCAAACACAGGGATACTATTGTGGCTTTACACCACCTTCTTGATTCCTTAGGCTACTTATGGCTAAGTAGATTAACTCGATCTTGCCCCTTATCAACATTTCTTTGTATAAATATGACCTTCGTTTGTCTTTTACAGAAAAAGGCATGGGGACGAAACTTAAAATATACATTATTATACTCTGACTTATTTGACTTATTTTTCTTTAAATTCGCACAGTTGATTGAAAGCTCAAAACTGACACATATATTGTATGCATGTATATGAAGTTAATCTTGTTTTTTTTTCAATGTAGTATGTCAAATTCATGTATATTCACCCACTGAAGATGAATCTAAAGAATAAAAATTAAATAGATCAGATTTTTTTGGAACCGAACGATTGGATAGTATCCATGGACTATTTGGTGGAAAAAGAAAGGCTTTGAGCAGTTGAAGTTTTTAGTGATGCATTTGGTATTTGTAAACTTTAAATATGAACTATATTTTTTCTTTTATGCACTCAAAGTGACATCAATATAAAATTAAAAACATATGTATTGAATTTGGAAACTCATGGATTGAACCATATTTTTGTCAGTTGGTACTTTTTTTTTTTTTTTGCTATTATGCATATGCGTTATATTTGCTGATTATTATTTGTTTTCCTTTCATACATTGCACTTTAAATTGTTCTGAAAACACATTTTGATTGCTATTATTAACATATAATATATAGGCATATCTCTTGAAAAGAGTTATAACTATATGACATGTTAATTTAATAGCGTCATATTGATGTTATCGAATAAATATGTTATAGCGGCTATATTATATTATAAAGATTTTCACTTTCATTGAGATTTGATGTATTATTGCGACATGTATGAGCTATTATCTTTAATATAGAGGCAAATTTGCATTATAACTCCATGCTCTTCTATAACACTATAGCAGCAGTTTTTGTGTTATAAACATTCAACGGTTTTATAACGACCCGTATTTTCCGGCTAATTATTTAATTTATTATTTAAAATATTGGTTTGAATTTAAATAATTGAATTTAATGATTTTATTTTGAATATTTTATTAATAAATAATATAATAATATTTTAATTCCAAAACGGTCGGAAAATGTTGTGTTTGCAGTATAATGTGAACGACCAGTTTAAAATGGTTTAAATTTGTTTATATTGATATTATATTGATATATTCGTTTATTTAACGACGGTTGAATGTATAATTTAATTATAAAATGAGCTGCAGCGGCGCAGTAGTTCGTAATATTTCGTTTTGAACTTTAATTGGCTGTACGAGATTCAATATAAGTCGGACTTTCTCGAAACAAGAAACGCTAGAATCTATTTGACAATATTTTTCTGACGGAAGAGAAAAATCGAGTTTTCATAGTGTAGATTTTATTTTATGTCCAAATCAAAATTTGAAATAATCGTTATGGAATTCCTTTACAAATTATGTCGATTTATTTTATGAAATAAAAGGTTTTTAAATATATTTTTAATATCGAACTGGCTTGGATTTCAACCCAGAGTATTTTATTTTGAATCTATATCAAATCCTGTCACATACGGCTAATTACAATATTTTATTTTCATTATATTGAGATATTTTTAAATTGATTTATTTTAATTCAAAGCGGACCTTTAAAAAGGGACTTTATTAAAACGAGCTCCATTTCCAACGAAATAAATTTTATTGGGACCGCAATAGGTAATTTTTGCTAGATTTCAAGTTGCATGCAAATCGGAGTTATTCTGTGAGCGTGGCAAAATTAAATGCAACTAAAACGATCATTTGGACATGAACGAACACCATTTGAGCAAACGGACTTGGAATTCGATGAAATAAGTTTCATTAGGGCCGTAATGTCAAATTATGCTATGATGTCCATTTTCATGGCGAACGGAGTTTGTATGTGAGTACAGGAGAAAATAAACGATGTTCAGAATTGCGATAGACACGAAATAAAAATCGTTGGTCGTTATCACTTGTCACATCAACTTAAAATACATTATTTCCTCATCTATATATATCCACAGCCCAAACCCTAAAGCCCCAAATCAGAATTCGTCATCTGTTTTTGCAAATAAGTCCTCATCACGTTT
Source organism: Allium sativum (assembly GCA_030737875.1). Taxonomy (NCBI): domain Eukaryota; kingdom Viridiplantae; phylum Streptophyta; class Magnoliopsida; order Asparagales; family Amaryllidaceae; genus Allium; species Allium sativum. The sequence goes on from CM060921.1 coordinate 304,329,033, forward strand.
CAATTTATTTCTTCAATTCAATGGTGAATTAGTACGGGCGACCAAAGGGAAAGTCGTGGGGGATGTCGAGGGGGAGCTTCACTAAAAATTTAAGGTGGTAAGAACTCCTGTGGTGGCTGGAATCAAGGGAAAACCGAAACTATACTATTTCGTTCTTTGGTGTTTTGCGGCGATTTAGTGAAGAAATTGATGTAGGTTCAAAAGGGGATGTTGTAAAGGAGGAGTAGGTAGTCAATTTCCCTTTTAGTTGGAGGAGCTGAAACTGAATGTGGTGGTTGGGTGATGGAGAAGATTGGAGACTAGTTTTTGGGTTGTTTTTTTATGTAGTGATCGGTTATGGTGGTTTTGCCGGGGGTGGAGGCCGAACTGGGTCGGATGACCTGAAGTAAAAAGGAGGGGGACTGCGAGGGGGTGAGAACGGTGGCAGTCATAGGGGTTACGATGAACCATGGACGGAGAATTTTTGGCGTAAACGTTCTCTGTTCGAACGCAGGTACTGGCGAATGGGGAAAACTATGGGCAGCGAGCTTCAAGGGGTTGGAAGAGGAGGTTTAGGGGGTTCGGTCGCTGGCTTAATTGGGGGTCCGATCATCAGAAATTGGCGGGAAATCGAAGGGGAAGGCTGGGACTTTTCCGTTCGAAGTCAGGAAGAAGATTGGAGTTATCGGGGAAAACAAAGTCCAAAGGGGAAACGCGTGGAAAATTAGTAAACGGTGCTGTTGTGGCCTTGCTTTATGGTGGTAATTAATGGTTAAAAACTGGTAATTTATAATAATTAAATATAATTAATTTATATTGTTTTAAAATTAAAATGTAATATTGTATTAACCATATCTAATTCATACGTTAATGGATTTCAGCGAAAAAAGATTCGTTGGGACCGTAATGACGAGCACTACGCTGTGGAACTGGTCTGGTCTGAATGGATGCAGTTGGAGAACCGTGTAATTTTAAACGCCAGTTTAAAATTATATGATATAGCGCATCAACCGTCAATCAAATAAATTGGTGAGTTGATTCTCACACTTTTCTGGACTGCTATGATGTGACAAATCCATATAACGTCATTAAAAATATATATTGGTTGATTGGCTGCTTATAGTTGAGTTAATGGTTGCTATTGATTATATCATTGTCGTTAATTTATTTATTTAAATTATATGCTATTATGAAATGTTATAATAATCCGTGATGCAGGGAAGGACAGGTTGGAGGGATTCAACTGGATTCCTCAAAATATCATGTTGTTGTTATTTTTATATTGTTTATACATGAACTAATTAAAACCCAAACTGACATTGCAACTTGTCTTAATGGTGATGGTTGAATGGATGTGATTGTTGTGGAATTTTTTATCAACCAACAGTTTGATTAAATGATTGGCAGTGATGGTCTTAATATACTATTCTATGACGTTGTTTTGCTGATAGGCGAAGTAACGAAGTTCAAATTTATATTATAAATAAATTGAAGATTTCAAGTTTATTTATATGAGACGATTAAAATTGAAGTTTATAATTATATTTATAAATTAAAATCATGTTTACAAATGTGATTATTAACGGTTTATATAATGAATTCTTACGCAGTTTTATGAACAAGAGTCTGGAGCTAACATACGGGTTATTGAAATGGAATAACTGTTTTTATAAAACAATTAACTGATGTTTTTAAATTAATTAAGATATTTAATAAATTTAAGAAGAAAAGGATAACAGGGAATTAGTTAACAGTTAGGCAAAAATCAACCATTAAATTTTAAATTGACGATTGGATTAAATTTGATTCAAATTAATCCAATCAATGGTTTTTCAAAATATTCGTTAAAAGGAATTAACTATGCTAGTTTTGGTTAATCGGAAAAGATAACTACTTGTATTTAATTATAACTAAATCGAGTACATTACGATTGGAATTCTTTTCTAAAAGGGAATTAAGTTATGAAATGGATTAGCATGGAAAGGATTTGAATTTAATTCAAATCATATAAACTAAGTTGTAAAAAAGGGTTTCACCAAAACAATGATTTTAAAAATATGCGTTCACATAAGAGATGAATTAAGTGGAACGTTTTAATGAAAATAAGGGAAGAATTTTGGTAGTTAAATCTATGTCGTCGAATATAAACGATGTCCCAAGTTAAAGGAAATGGAAAGTATGTTTATAAAGCTATAGCGATATTTTCAAATATAAAGGAGTATGGAAAGGATTTTTGAGAATATATAAACAGCCTTTTCACGACAGAAGAAAGTAAAAGATGTTGATAATAAATATGGAAATATTTCCAGACAAAGGAAATAAAAAGTGCAGTTGATAAAAAGAGCGCTAAGAAATGTTTTCAAAGTAACAGAACCAAAAGAGTTTTGACAAGATAAAATTTATGGAATCGATGATAAGAAATCGATGAAATGGTTTAATGAAATATTTCATATAAAGGACCTGAGCTGCCAATTCACCTAGATACACTATTACGATTTGATAGTTAAACAACCAACTATTAAAATCTGGCCTTTTATCGATTGTTGGTACGGAAAGACCGGGATCGAATTTATATTCAAAACTCATTCCGACCAGCAAATACGTAACGTTGAAATTATCAGAAGATGGTCGATATGGAGCATTGAAGACCGTTGATCTTCATGAGCGGAAGAACTACTCGTTAAGTTTCTCGGGCTAGCTACCAGAGTTATGATGACCCGTGATTCTGTCGTGATTGAAATCTTCGGATTGCAAGGACTTCTCACTACTAATCTATAGGGTGATACCTAGGATGTGGTAAGAGAGTGCCTTCGGTTCATCCTATTCTTGGATGACTTGTATGGACGAATGTCTGACAGAGTATTTCCTTAAAAATCATGTATGTTGATTTTTACAAATATACCAAGTTTGGTGGCGGAGAAATTCTCTTGCTTAACACCTAGAGTATATTTGTGGACGTCAATTAGTGATTTGATGGATCTGACGATGTGGCATTCAAAGATGTGCTGATTATTAAGATAAATGTAACCTCAAGCCTCATCAACCGGGAATGACACAAAATCGGATAAGCAGCATGGCTATGTGGGCCGCACCCATTAAAAGGGTATATCATTACCTGATCTGGAGAAATCAAATGTCTTCGGTTGTTCCTTTTATTTTACATGTATGCTATCGATTCGGTTGGCTGGCCCCCAACCGTGGTAATGATATATTCGGTACTCTCAAGTGAAATGAGGGGTCGGTCATGTGTGAGCTGGGTTGCAAGACGTTCTTGTTGAACCCCAATATATTCATCTCCGGAGGTACATTGTCGGAAGGTGGTACCATACCTTGCCAGGAAATCCATTCTCCAATAAGAGCTGCATTTTTGATTGTATACTATATGTGTAGAGCGTGAGATGCAAGCGTTCTGCTAGATTATTATTTATTTGTGGTTTGATATACATTATTATAATATCAGAGAAGATATTGATTTCAAAAATGTTTTGGGTTATAGTAAGGTGAAAACCGTCTGTGTTTATGTGTGGGCTGGTCTTACTATTATCCTTTTCTTTCAGAAAGGATTTTTCAAAGTTAAACAAGTTGTTCGTGCTGTGAATTTATCACTGAAAGTATTCCAGACTGATCCGGGTGAATTTTGCTTTGCTTCAAATGTGCTCGAGTCAGACCAAGTATATTTACAGGTTAGGTTTCGCTTGGAGTTTCGGGAGCTGGAAGCAGGAGGCTTCACCGTTAGCTATATAAGTGTATTTCCGCTGTGATTGATGTACGTTGTACTCTGATAAATGGTATGTATATATATAGTTTCTTTTACAAAAAGATTTGTTATATTATACCTATTCGTTCCGCTGTGAGATTCTGATATATTATTCTTTTTTCTTCTATTCTAAATTTCTTTCTTTCTATTTCCCATCCTCTAGCTTCTTTCTATTAATAGTTTGGGGTTCGATACTTGGATTTTTGACAAGTAATACAGGATGATGTATTATTGTTGAAAATTCGAGCGTCGAATTTTTTTTTCCGGGCCGTTACAGGTTTTTTATAAAATGTCGATATACAATGTTTATCAAACTGCTTTAGTACTGGTAATATCGATTATATGCCACTATAAAAGACAATTTCTGTTGTTGTGGTCACATCAAATGTAATAAATCAAATATTACATTTAAAGGAATTAGGAAGAAAAATATTTACATCCTTATATGAAAATTTCAAACGATAACCTATATCTTTTGGCTAATACAAGTGACCCTTGGATTTGGCATAAAAGATTTGGGCATTTGAATTTCAAATTATTATCTAGGTTATCAAAACTTGACTTTGTTAGAGGTCTTCCCAAATCGAACTTTAAAGTAGATAATAAATGTGATGCTAGTTGACTAAGAAAACTTAAGAAGAGTTTATTTAAATTAGAAGATATGATCTCTGCTTCTAAACCTCAAGAATTACTTCATTTAGATTTATTTGTTTCATCTCAAATCTAATCAATTAGTTTAATAAATATGTCTTTGTAATTATAAATGATTATTCTAGATTTACATGGACAAATTTTTCTTAAATTTAAAAGTGATGCTTTTGATTTATTTAATTTTTTTTGCTAAAAGAATACAAAATCATCTTTCATTAAAAATAAAGACTATTCATAGTGATCATGGTGGAGAATTAGAAAACGAAAATTTTTAGAATTTCCATAATCAAAAGGCAGTAACTCATAATTTCTCCTTTCTAAAAAATCCACAACAAAACGGAATGGTAGAACATAAGAATTGATCGATTCAAGAATGTATGAGAACCATGCTTTCTGATGGTAAATTACCTAAAAACTTTTGGGTTGAAGTAGTTCCTGGAACATTTTATAAATTAAATAGGATTTTAGTTAGACCATTAACCAATAAAACACCATATGAATTAGTACACAATAAGAAACCTAAGGTATCTTGTTTTAAAGTTTGTGGAAGCAAGTGTTTTATTTCTAATACAAAAGACAACTTATGAAAAATTGATCCTAAATCCGACAAAGTTATCTTTATCGAATATTCGAATATAACTAAAGCATTTAGAGTTTACAGTCTAAGAACTAACTCTATTGAAGAAACAATGCATGTATTTTTGATGGAAACTTCAAAGGCACTTTCAAATATATGATGAAGAAGATTTTTTTTTTACTTTAAATAATGTAACTAAGTGTGAATTAACGTCAAAAGGTAGTGTTTTGACAATCAACCCCCAAAATTGAACAAACACAACAATTCCAATCACAGAATAATCACATAATACAATAAAATAAAGGGAATGCACAAAATTTTTATAGTGGTTTTGCAATCTGGCCTAATCCACTCCAAGTATTCTTTTGATCTACTGTATTAATTACAAGTTACAGTTGATTTCTATTGAAATAAAATGGAGAAAAAAAGTAATTTTTAGCCTTAGCAATGTCCTTGCTACGCACAACTAGCCAAGAGAAATTCAATACCCTAAATATGGTGTAAATCCTGCTATTTATAGGTGCAAAGCAGGCTCGTTTCGATATGCCATGTGGCATAAGATGTGGCCATCCTGGAGTAGGAGACCTCTACTTCAGGTCGTGGGAAACATCCTTCCACGGTTCAACCAAGACAGGTGTCCTTCGATCCAAAGTTGTAGAGAGTGGTAGGCCATGTCTTTAGCCAAAAAGGTCAAGCATGCTTACCAGTGCTCGGTTCGACATGGTTGAATTGACCCGGTTCGACATAGTCGTTCCGACATGTCGAACCAATGTAAGCCTCTTCCCTGTTCCCTTCGTCAAGCCCAAGCCAAGCAAAACATGGTAGGACCAATGTCGAGCCGATTCATATGATATGAGATAAAGTGAGGAATTATTCATGTTTTTTCAGCTCTGTCGAGCCAAAGAGATAGCCGAAGTACCACATCGAGTTAGAATGAAGCACTGTTAAGGTAGGTCGAACCAATCTGACTGATCCAAAACCCAAGTTTATAAAGTCTATGTCTCCCAGTGTTTTGATGCTTCGATCGAGTTAATCCGGACACTCATGAGATTATGGTCAAATCCTAAACACTTTGATTGTCGGAAATCCTGTAATGTGTTTGCCTTACCAAGAGGCGGGTCAACACTACGCCCCCTAAAACATATCTTTCGGTGGAAGGTGTGTTTTGATTAACCCAAAAAATTCATAGAAATTTAATATTCAAAGATTGGAAATCCACAATCGTATCTGGGTGTATTAATCATAGAAAACTAGAAAACAATGATCATTCTATATTGTATTATCAGGAAACAAGAAGTCCAGAAATTCTGAGAAGTCCAACAATCGTCCCAGATCGTAAGGTAGTCCGACGATCTCTGTGGATCGTATTATAAGATAAAACCAAGGAATCTAAAATCTAAGGCATCAATGGGCATATCCAAGACGAGCACAATCCACACTCGAGCTGTTATCCAATACAAATTCATCCAATAACATTCTAGTGAAGGAATTCATAGCTCATCGTTATGAGTCCATATATCGCTCTTCGACGATGGTACTCATAGATAATTGATGTGAATCCATCCTACCGCCCTCCGACGATGGAACCCAGAGTTTATCGATATGAGTTGCTTTCCGGTGACGGAACCCATAGTTCATCGATATGATTTCGCCTATCGATCTTCGTTTACGGAACCTATAGCTCATCGATATGAATCCATCCTATCGCTTTTTGTCGACGGGACTCATTGTTCATGAGTTCTTCCTATCACTCTCTTGTAGCAGAACTCATTCTATCACTCTTGGGTGATGGAGTTCGCCCTTCATTGTGTGGATTCATCCGTTCACCTCAAATGAGAGGAATCCACGTTCAATGTCTGTCAGTCCATCCATTCACCATCCAGCGAAAGGGACTAGTAGTTGAATCGCACGAACCCATCCAATGACGATCTAGTGATAGGAGTTCGTGGATGGGGTCTCCATCTCTTCAGTTGAAGAAAAAAACATTATTTATTTAATTATTAATTGCCACTAAGGACGAGTCAAGGCAAAAAAAAAACATTAACAAAATGCAAATAAAGGGAAATCAAATCAAGGAGAGCCTCTTCGAGATCCACCATCGCCACCCATATGATGGGATGACAATTCGTGCTCTGGATTGAGGATCTCCTCGATCTTGGGTCGTAGACAGTTTCCCTTGCTTAGATATTATTGCCTCGGTGTTGACATAGTCTAGGAAGATTCCACTCCCGACATGTTCTTCTATTTCATCTCGGAGGTGTCCGCCCTCCGATGTATCATGCCCATTTAGCTCATGGAATATGTAGTACTTTCCAGACCTCCTTTCCCTTTTAGCATGCTTACTGGGAGCTGGCTTTCTATATAGGATTAAGGCCCTTGTATCCCAGTAAATCTTTTCCAGAGACGAATTCGGTTTTGTGTAAGAGCAATATTTTCGGCCCATCTTGCTCTTCTTCGAGCTTCCTTGCTCATTTCCAACTTCCCTTTTCCCATTATCACGCTTGACTCTGTTTCGAACGCTTCTTGATCGTTTAAAGCATTCATTTCAATCCAACTTTGTGCTTGCGTATCCTCTTGGCAAAAATACCTATCAGCTTTGAAGTAAAACCCATCGAGATCCCTTTGCAATTTAGCTTTAAATTCGGTATATCAGACACTCCACCTACGGCCGCCATCAAGACCATCGATGGCTTTGGCTTATCCACAATAGCCACCGTAGCATTTAATCTTTTTAGTAAGCTCTTCAGCATTTCCCCTAGCCTTTGCTTTATCGTTGTTAGTATCATCACATTTTTGGGATGAGCTATATGAACTCTGAACTTCCTCATGAATTTGTCCACGAGTTCGTCCCAAGTGCTAACAAATTCACTATTGAGATGCCTAAACCAAAGTGCAACCAAGTAAGTCAAAAACAGCGAAAAGTACTTCGCCATTAGCTCGAGAGATGCCCTTGACATATCCATGTTCTGGATGTAGCGTGTTAGAGTACTGTGGGATGCGATCTCCCATCGCAGGTCGTTAAAATGGTAGCTTGAAGTCGCGAGGTTCTCTTACATCCCAAATGTTGGAAGTAAATGGACTCTAAGTTTCGTCCTCATATCCAAGAATGGGTATTCCGCGTCTAGTTACTTGTCATATGAGTTCCGCCATCCTATCTCCATCGAAAGAAAGCTAAAAATCTTGTCCTTCACGCCTCGAAAAAAACTCAAGAATGTACTGCTTAGGTTTTACTTAAGCGATCCTTTCTCTTGTTGTTCAATGCCTGTCCTCGGCTTCCCTATTCGGTTCCACCATGCCCCCAGCAGCCAGTTTGACATAGTCGAACCAAGCCCATGACATAGTCGAGCCGAATTCCTGTGATTCCTGAGGCAATGGCACCACTCCTTTCCAAAGCTATATTGGTTCGTGTTCTACCAATATTTCCGGCATTTCCATTTAGAATATCATGATTTGAAGTGTCGTGACGTGGTTCACCATCTCCGAGGTAGTTGCGCTTGCCATGCTTGATTCGATGTTGGTGTTAGGTCGAATCAGAGCTTTCAACGCTCCCATCTGTGTTAACCTCTAGATGAGCCGTTGTTGCTGCTTCTGTTGCTGAGGCACTGCTAGTACCTTCTCCAACAACTAAGTTCCGACTGAGTTGTCTTCTGGACCCATGAAGTCTCGATAATAGGGTGTTCATCATTTCATCTTATTTGCAAAAAAGCTCGTCCTGCCACTCCATATGCAGTTTTAATTCTTTAATCAGCTCGTCCATCTCCTTCCAAGTGAGTTGATTAGAACCTGCCGATAAGGCCTTTTGACTTCCTTTGTTCCTAATGCCTTCATTACTAGTATCTCCTGCATGGGAGAATGTTCCATCTTTCTTCCTTTTGACCATCTTGGTAAGTTGAGAAATGAGAGCTAGTAATCAAAATTCAGCAAAGAATGAAGTTGCATGCCCCCCTCCTGACACATCAAAGTGTTAACGTCAAAAAGTGGTTTTTTTCAACTAACCCCCAAATTAACCAAACACAACAATTCCAATCAAAGAATAATCATATAATACAATAAACTAAAAGGGACACACAAAGTTTTAATAGTGGTACGGTATTATGACCTACGACCACTGTAACATCCCACGTCCGTTAATGTCACTCTTTAACAGAATGCATTAAGTTCCGTGAAGCATTATATGTACACAAAACAGAATCTCACAAGACATATATATAAAATAGCAGCGAAAATTTAAAATTTTATTTTCCAACAGAAAACATTATGGTCTCAAAATCCAGTTACAACATCAGATTGAAATATTGGAATAAAATACATTAAATAAAAACATATGTCTTGCGCTAAAAACCATCAGAGTTAGAAATGAAAAATCATAATCCCCATAAGTAGCCATAAACAAGTAGACAGGTAGTCAAAGCGATACATCGAAGTAGTTCCAAATCCAAGAAGAAACAGAAGAGAGAGTCCAAATAAAGCCTGAGCATTCCCACCCTGCGAACCTGGGGGGGGGGGGGGGAAGGGAAGAGAGAGAAAACAAAACAAAACGGGTCAGACATAAAGTCTAGTGAGTCTAGTGACTTTTAGCATATAAAGAAGTAAAAGTATCATGACAGGCATATAAACCGAATAAGACAACAATTGGATATAATAGGTATAAACAGAATGAACAGAAGTAACAAAATTAACAGAGTAGATTATGCTTCTCAAGTACTTTTCTCTCCACTAATACTAGTATACCGGATTAAGTATTTTTCAATTACTTAACAGAAATAGAATGGTCCCAAAGAAACATATGGTAGACTTAGGTGTACCTCTAGTAACGGGTTTTACCCTAAATAGAAATAACAGGTACATAAACAGAAATAACGGGTGTTACTCCAAACAGAAATATAGGTACTTAAACAGGACTGGATGTACCCTAATTATTTCCCCCAGCATTCGACTGCTTACCACGTAAATATCCTGTATCGGCCCTACAGTAGGGTGTATTACTTCCTAAAGGGACAACCCCCAGAAGGACATAGACCTATTTACAGGTGTTGTGGCGGCTTATTTTCCCAAGCAAGCTAGACCCATGCACGCACATAACTCTGTTAGAAAACGCCATCAGAACACCTCCACCCAAATGAACCTCTTACAATCAGTTCAGTAAGCATGCCCTGACCTCTACCACTTCTAAATATCTGACGCTAAATCAGTGTTTCTTTGTAGTGTGACAGTAAATCCATATTTAAAACGATTGATTTTTAAGCCATCTTCCTCCAATTACTCAACCAATATTACCCATTGGTTAATATCATAACAAACGTTAAATTACGATTCAGCAATCCATAAACAAATCAATCATTCAACCATATTGGTTAAATAGTTAATATAATTGTAATATGGAAATAAACAATAAATTTAAGGAATTCAGTTGGTTCCTCTAACCTGTTATTCCCTGCATCCAAATAGGTTACCTCAAACAATGTCATTCAATTCAACTAAACAGGAATAATATACAGTTATAAATAAATAACAGTAATTCAAACATCCATAATTTAATTTAATAATTACATTATTATAAACGTAACCAACAAGGTAAGTTGTCTCGTTTGGAAATAATCGTTAAAATAACGATTTGATTTAATTTAAAATAAACAAACGTTTAAATCAACAAATTCATCCAATATATATATATATATATATATATATACATATATTTATATATATATATATATGTAACATTTAGCACACAACAAACAATTATCAATCATAGCACACAAATTAAATTCCAACTAATATAAAATATAAGTGGGTAAAAACTAAGTGAGTTATACTCAGTTTGATTCCATTTATTTCTGAAATAGTTCGATTTCAATTATATCAAACAGTCATTTAATCTAACTATAAATTCCAGTTGCTACCAATCCTATTCAAATCAGTTCCACAACGTTCTGTTGGTCTCCACGATCACGATGCTTCTTGGTTTGTTTCATTCTGATAACTGAGTAAAAAGTTATATACTCGTTTTAGTAATACAATTTAATTAATTATAAATTCTTTTAGCCATATTTTTAATTAAATAAATTCCACATTTATACTCTATATTACGTTGGCTTTTTAATGGCTCGTCCCTCTTTGTTTGAAATGATAAACATGACCCGAACTAATATTGTTTTTGAAAATTACCAGGCCCAGTCTGTCCTTCCCACTTGAAAACCTCCCCAACCTTTTCAGGTCCTACTGTAAAATAAATCTTCAGCTTATTCTATTCATACACCTATAATTCCTTAACGCACACCGTAAAATGAAATAAAATAGTATACACCAGAAATTTCTTTTCATACACCATGTCTTTCAAAAAATTATCCTTTTATATTTTCATCAACTTCCTCTTTAACCTTAAAACTAAATTACAAAAAACTGGATATTCTGTTGCAATATATTTACCTAAAATTAAAAAAAAAAACTTTAATTTTAGCACTAGTATTTTAAATTATTTGATTGATTTTTTTTAAATCACTTTTAGTTTTAGATGATTGAACACACTTACATTAGATTTGAATGAAAGATTGTAGATTTAGTACTCTGGATAACATTAATTTAGTTGTTAGTTTTAAATTTTAATTTTTATATTTAATTAAGGTGAAAACTGTTAAAATTGATTATATATAAATGTTGTTTGTAACAATATGAATATATTGTAATCCTCAAAAGAAATATAAATTTAGTTTAACCAATGATATAAATTGGGTGCTACTATTCACACATCGGTTTACACTTCCGGCCACCTTTATAAATTTAATACAAATGAATGTTTTTTATATTCTTCTGGCCACCAAATCTTATTCTTTCACTCAGTTATTCACCACCGTACTTCTTCTAAAAAACACGTACTTTTGTACAATTTCAAACTCTAACAAAAACATATATTCTTCTATGTCTATTAAAGCTGGAAGATGAAGACAGAAAATAGTTTAAAATTGCTTGATTTTTATTGTTTTCTATTATGATATAGAACATGTTATTAGGGTTTTTGTTAATGGTTTCGGTTTTCCATTGAATTTCAGGATATTTCTTCCGCTCCATTGGAAATTTCAAGCTTGGAGGACATTAAATTTGATGACGTTGTAACAAAGAATGATAATGTAAGTTTTGGCTTGTACAGTTTTTATCTGTATAACTTACATATCTTCTTTTACAAATTGTTACATTAATTTAATTTTATCTTTTGTCGTTCGATAGATGAAGTATTTGAATGATGATAAATTGGACGATAAACCTAATAGTTGTGATAATATGATGCAAGATGTTCGTTCAAATAACCAAAAAGATGTAAATGTTGATTTATATGAATCATTTCACAACCGATGAAGTAAGTACTCATAAAAATTAAAATTGCTAATGTGGTTATGAAATTGTATTATGTTATTTTTTTTTCCTTGAATTATCTGTATGCGTTTAGTTGAAGGTGCAGATGGCCTCATTTTTTCGTTATTAAATTAAATGGTAGCCAGAAGAGGAAAATTGTAAATGTCGGGGTGTTTTTAGTTTTGGTGGCCAGAAGAGTAAAATGAAATGCGAATAGTAGCACCCTATAAATTAGTTTACTAACTTTACAAGAGAAATAATATTGAGTATACATAATGCAAATAAGGGTGAATTGTATATATTTTCATTCTTCAATATAGACTCGTTTTTAATAAGGTTTAGATCTGAAATTTTATTTGAAATCTCATGGTGTAAGTAAAGCAATTTGAGATGTCCAAATAGAAATAGAATTTGCCTCTTGGTTCCAAATTGCTTTTGAACTGCTGCTTTATTTCAGAACTCCTCACATCTTCTGCTACACGAACCGATTTGATTCACCAACGACCCGATTTGATTCCTTCTGCCTTTCTTTTAAAACTTCCTGGCAACCCTTTTTTAACCCATCAGCCACAAAATTGCCCTATTACTTTAATTCGCCCACTGCCTTCGTGAATACTGTTTCTTCCTTCACATTTTCAACAACCCAGCTCGATAGAAGAATCCCACTACCACCCCTAGCCACCTCCACCGACCGACGATTCGAGACCGCCGATCAACACTGCACGCCGTCCTCTCCCTTCGCCCCTGACCCTCTTGAATTCGGTGCCTCCGTTTGCTCATAAACCCAGTTCGAACGATGCCGGTTCGAGGACGAAGTCAGGCTATCTCAATCATCAGAAATCGATCACAGCGGGTCAAATTAAAGCTCTCACGAAGCTCTAATGATTTGCAGTTATGAGTTTTGGATGTAGATTCGTGGATTTGGAGTTTTAAGGTGTAAATGGTTCGAAGGTTTTCAGCTATCGATAGTTTGGAATGGCGGCTATTAGAGAGTTTGACCATGCATGAGAGGAAATTAGGTTATGTTGTTTAAGTAGGTATACATAGGAAGAGCTACTTCATTGCTAACAGGGTACACATAAATGAAAGCATCACGCTGGATAGTAGAAGCATGGTGAAAAGAAGGGATATATGCATTGAATTGCAAAGAAGGTGACAGATGTGAAATCATAGGAACATATATATAGTGTGTGTGTGTATGTATATTCTCTCCTACCCTATATAGATCGTTCCTTTATAGTACCTTTTTTCTTCTTATGTCAGACTTGCACATGGTGGTGCAAGAAAATTCAAAGTTTCAGTATACAAATTTCGAATTTAAACATTTTTAGCATTTTGATCCTGGAGTAAATCTTAGGTTTGCCTTGATTCAAAGAAAACAGATAGCTATATAGATACATGCAATGTTTTGCATATATAACTTCCATACTATTTTGTGCACGCAAGGTTTTATATATATCCATGTTAACGCTACTTAATGCCTAAGCAAACAAAGAACACTACATTAATATCAAGCCTGAGGTATATGTGGAGAGGAAACGACGCATTTAATGGTGATAAGAGTGAACATTGCAGGCCATTAAATGGAGATGGATGGTGACCCGCTGTCATGAGAAGATATGGTGTAGAGCGGTGCATTAGAAGGAATGAGTACATATATGTTTATTCAAGTTTTTTTTTTTTTTGAACAAGGTAAAAAGAATTTTGGCCCAAAGCCCAATCGGGTAATCACAAACAAGACCCAACACAAAAACAAAAACACCCCAGCGTCTCTCATTCTCTTAACCCTAGCCACCACTCAACAGAAACTCTGCTTCAACAATGGCAGACGGCAAGGGAAAAACATCTCGAATTGTCGCACGCCGAGCTTTATGGTGGCTTCCTTACTTCCTCCTTGCTCTTGTTGGTCTCCGCTGTGATGCTAGGATCCAAAAAGTCGTCTCTAGTCCTATTATCAGCTTCACTCTTCTTCCTATCAACAGATCTGAAATCTCCGGTACTGATAATGCTATCATTCATCCTTCTGTGACTCTTTGAGCTTCTAGCTTCCTTTCCGTCTCTAGATCTACTGCTTTCCCCATTACTCCAGCAAGATAAGTGATAAATCTAACCGTTAAGTTCGCTTTTGTAATGATTTCTGTCTATTTTAGTTAGGAACTGATATGATTGATTCCCATCTTTCTTGTGAAGAAGATTTGATCGATCTGGATCACTACTGGTTTGGATTTGTATCCCCTTCCCTGTAGCATGTAAGATTTTAACATCATAATCCATATTATTAAAAAAACACGCACTGTTAATATTGCTATCCTGTTTACTTCCCTTTGCATTCAGATTGTTACAGATATTGGGAAAGCAACCACCAGGAAGGACGCCAGAAAGATCTTCTGTCTCTATATAATCTGGATTTGTGTAAATAGAGCCATGAGAACTAACTTTGAGACTACTATCCCTCCTGTTCATGCTAATAGGATCATTGCTGGTTGGAGCTTGATCCCTATTCTCTGCAATGGGTAAGTAGCCCAAATTACTATTCGAATTGCAATTAAAAAAACTAGAATTGAAACAGTAATTCTGTTTACTCCCCTTGCAATTACTCTCTTTGTAGAGAAGAGTGGATCTGTCTCCATGAGTGAAGCCGTTAGTTCCAGCTTGCATGTTTCTGCCATCTTCATGTGTGAAGTGTCTTTTATTGCTGAGCTTACAATTGAGTATGAAATCCTCAACTTGATTATCTAAGCTAGCATCTTTATTAAGCTGATTATGATTACTATCATGCCTGTGCAAGTTAGCTTTTTTCTAAATAATCTGGCAGTCAGTTATTATACAATTCAAAAGCTGAGAACCACTAGAAACTTTGTTAGTGTGAAGTCTCTGGTTCCTTTCTTTCCAAATATAAAAGACAACAGCTGATAACATAATGCATGCTTTTCTAAAAATATAAGACTTGGGTTTTCAAAATATAATCTATACTACTCCTAATGTCTAGAGTAGGAATAGAGTTATTAAAACCTAAAGAACTTTTAATATTAAACCATATGAATTGGGAGAATGGGCATTCAAAAAACTGATGATTAGCACTTTCAGTGTCATATTTGCAAAATAAACAATGTTTGTCAGAGTTAGGGTTCCATTTGCAACACCTGTCTCTGGTTGGAAGTTTGTTTTGCAAAGCAAAGTAAGTACAATGAGCCATTTTGGGGCAATTAAATTTGCACCACACCACCTTGTGCCAATCCACTTCTGTTTCCTCACCTCTAAGGAATTCCCATGTTTTTTTGAAAGAAAATTTCCCTTTTGAGCAGAATTTCCACTCCCAGACATCCCTATGGCCATTCTGATCAATCCTAATATCTTGAATAGCATTTTTAAATATAGCAGCAGCAGAATAGTTATGTAAGTTCCAGCTATTATTAAGGATAATATTTTGAACTTTATCAGTAACACCTCCTAATAAATATAAATTATTCCAGCCAAGTAGGTCAACAAGCGAATTACCATGAATCCAGGGGTCAAACCACATACTAGTTTGACTACCATCAGTCAATGTTCTCTTAATAAAATATTTACCTCTACTTCTGCAATCTAAAATATTCTTCCACACTAATGAATGATGATTTTCCTTCCTGGATATCCAGAAATTTTTATTCTGAAGATATCTAGCTTTCATCCACCTAGCCCAAAGAGACTTACCCTCTAAAAATTTCCAGAAAAGTTTAAATTTACAAGTATCTGTCAGGTCTTTAATATTTCTGAGCCCTAACCCACCATAAATTTTGGGTTTGCACACCTTATCCCATGCAATTTTATGATGTTTACCTCTCCAAATGAAGTCAGCACATAAATTTTCAATTTTATGGATAACACTGATGGGAATACTGTGGGTCTGGACCCAGTACATTATGACTGCAGTGATGACAGTATGAGTAAGTTCCACTCTTCCAGCTAAAGAGAGGAATTTACTAGACCAACCTTCTAATCTATTATGTATAATGTTAATCAGTCTAGTACAGTCCCTGTCTTTAACTTGATTTATGCTAAGTGGGAGGCCAAGGTATTTAACAGGAAGAGAACCTTCTTTAAAATTTAATATTTTAAGAATTTCATTCTTCTGCTTAGCCTCTTTGCTAAAATAAATCTTGCTTTTTTCTATATTAACAGAGAGGCCAGCAAAGTTCTCCATATTATTTAGGATTCTCTTAATAGTAATTGCATTAATTCTGTCAGCTTTTAAAAAAAGAAGCATATCATCTGCATATAGAAGATGAGTAATGTGTGGTAAATTTCTGTTAATAGGATTAATGTTTCCCCTAATCAGTTCAGTTTCCATTTGTAATGAAAAATATTCCATAACTATTGAGAAAAGATAAGGGGACAATGGGTTCCCTTGTCTAATACCTCTATTGCTATGGATAAAACCTTTTGGGGAGCCATTGATCATAACAGAAAATGTAACACTAGTGATACACTCTTTAATTAAATCACAGAATTTCTCATTGAAACTCATTTGCATGAGCATGTATATAATGAAATCTCTATTAATTTTATCAAAAGCCTTATGTAGATCAATTTTGATACACATCAGGTTTTTGTTTTTCCTATTAAAATCTCTAATAAGCTCATGAGCAAGTAAAGTATTTTCAGAAATGAGTCTCCCTGGTATGAATGCACTCTGATTTTCAGATATTAAAAATTTAAGAAAGCACTTTAATCTATTACAAAGAATAGAAGATATAATTTTGTAAATGAAGTTGCAACAGGCAATAGGCCTGTAATCCCCCAGTCCCAGTGGAGAATCCACTTTAGGGATGAGAGTCATAAAGGTGTGGTTAGTGTTTTTCAGAAGAGAACCAAAATTGAAAAATTCAACAATGGAGTCATATAACAACTTGTGCATCTCATTCCAATGGGTTTTATAAAACTTGGCCCCAAACCCATCTAGCCCGGGGCTTTTATCATTGCAAGCATTAAAAACCACATTTTTAACATCTTCAATTTTGATGGGAGCAAGTAAAATATCTGCACTACAGGGATTAACAGTATACTTAAGAACAATACTGGGGAAATTATTGTGATATTGTGAAGTGTTGTATAGTGAATTAAAGTAATTAATAACCTCCTTTTCAATAAGGGAGGCATCATTAATTACAGTACCACAACTATCAATAACTTTCCCAATGTCATTCCTATTTCTCCTATTTGTTATTTTAGCATAAAAAATTTTACTTGCTTCATCCCCATTAGTTAACCAATCAACCTTGGCCTTTTGCTTAAGATTAATTGAGTTTATGTGCAGAGCTTTCACTAGATTGGCCTGAGCATTATAAAATGATTCAGCTATTTGTAAGTCTGAGCAGTTCATGTCAAGGTCATTCTGCAACTTTTCACACTCACTTCTAATATTATTAATATCACTCTTGTTTCTATTAATGTTCCAGGATTTAAGCTTGCTTTTAACAATCTGTAATGTTTTATTAAATTTGTATTATGCAGTCCCATACAAATTGTTAATAAAACAATTACTGGTAATATCCTTATAGTTGTCATCCTGAACCCATCCATTAATAAATCTAAAGGGTCTATTAATTTTACAACCCAAGGCAGAAGGGAAGGAGACAATAATAGGGGTACGGTCACTAGAATTTTGAGGGAGAGTGCTACACTGTACTTTAGGAAAAAGAATAATAAAATACTGGTTAAATAAAACCCTATCCAGCTTGCAGTGAATATTTCTGCAAGCCTCCGATTTCCATGTGAATTTATTCCCCTGGATTGGGGGTTCTATTAGGCCAGTTTTTAAAATAAAATTATTAACTTTTTCCAGCTTATTAAAAGGAATAGGATTCCCTCCTTTTTTTCCAGAAAAGTGAAAAACAGAGTTGAAATCCCCCATTAAAATCCATGGACTATCTATAACTCTATTGAAATTATCTAAGCAATTCCATAAAGTGTTCCTGTCATCCTCAAAATTAGAAGCATAAATGAAAGTGATTTTGAGGGACAGTCCACCTTTATTTTTGAAGATGCAATGAATGTACTGAAAATCAATATAATAATTAATGAGAGACCAAATAGTAGGATTATGTAAAACCATAATCCTACCATTTCCTCCCATTGAATTATTATTGATGATATTCCAGTTTGAGAGCCTTCTGATATGTATGTCAGAAAGCTTTTGATCATTGAGCTTGTGCTCAAGTATACCAATAATAGATGGTTTATACTTGAGCAAAAAATCAGTAAGATCTAATTGTCTCTCTGGGGAGTTAAGTCCCCTTATATTCCAAGCTATAATATCCATAATTAATTAATTAAAAAGTTAGGATACGATACCAAGGATACGCTGCAGCTACAATGCACCTCTGTCATTGTTGCAATCCACTTTAATGTCTAATTGTTTGCCACTTCTCTTGAAACTTTTGCTATCTGTAGCCTTTAGCTACTTTTCCCATTTACTGTTTTTATCTATGTATTTCTTTCTGAATTCCATATCAGTAAAGTCTTTAGTGTCCTCTACTAAAGATATGTCTGAAAGGCTTCTAGTTCTGGTTTTCCTTCTTTTTTTCACTGATACTGCAGGTTTAGGTGCTGCCATCATGTTGCTGATGCCTTTTTCGATATCAGTTTCAGTGATAGATGAAGCCCTCTTTGGAGCAAGCCCTTTAGCCACAAGCGAGTTGTCAGTGAAGATAGGATCCTCAGCAAGAAGATCAACACAGTTTCCCAATTTTTTGTTTAAATCATTTGTAAAATCTATGTCTGTAAATTGTCTTGAGTCCTCCTTGTGGGTGGGGGGTTCATGTAATTGTGTACCTGTACCCACCTCTGTTGATGAATTATTGATGGCGCTCGTAACGAGTGGCTCTTTCAGAACTGATGGCGTTGAAGACCCATTAGTTTTGGAAGAGACGTTTTTGGTCTGCATAGTCTTTGAAAGATCAGCAGGCCTCGATTGAGGGAAAGTAGCCTGATTTAATGTTGCATTATCATTTACCGTATGGCTAGCAGCTGGCTCGTCTAAATTCATTAAGTCCTCTGCTGTGCTTGATGGGGGAATATCATATTCGGGGGTATGAATAGGATCATCAACGGAAACATTTTCTTGATTGAGAATATTAACATCAGTAATGTTTTCTTGATCGATAGTATCCGAATTTTGGGGAAAATATGCAGCATCATTAACCTTTTCTGTGTTATGAACACAATCTTTGAGTGAATGCCCGAAGCAATTGCAAATCTTGCATCGATCGGGTATTGATTCGTATATGATCTGCTGAGATATATGCTCCCCATCAGGCATGTAAATAGAGGCCTCGTTGGGTAGCTCAGCATCTGCTTTGATTTCTACTAATATTCTCGCGTAGCTCAGTCGTGTTTCCCTGGCCGTTTGGTCATCCATTTTGATAGGAACCCCTACCACACTTGCTATTGCACTGAAAATTTCTTTGTCCCATAATCTCAGATTCAGCTCTGGAAGTTTAATCCATATTGGCATAGTAGACAATAAATCTTTATCAAGAATGATTTTTTTAGTCCATCTTTTTAGTATTATCAGGTTCCCATTAATAAAGAAAGGCCCTCCTTTCAATAGTTTTTCACAGTCCTCCCCATTCGTAAAACGAATAATGAAGAATCCATTTTCTCGAGTGAAGATTTCAAAATCTCCTGTTGGGTTCCATGTCCGAACCACAAAGGCTTTAAAATAGTGGTAAGCTGGCCTTTTCCCAAACACATATGCTACAATGGATCGTCCCCATTTCACCTATGTTCTTTCACTTGCTTCTTTCGATACAACAACAATCTTGTCTTCACCCAACGTCTCCTCTGGTTTGATGTATTCTAAATCATAATTCGATTCCTGGCCTCCTTTTTTAACCATTTCTGCCCATGAAGATGCCCCTGTTTCTTTAACTAAATTGGGTCTCATTGGCTGAAAAAGTTCTTGAGACTGTTTTTCTTGATCTCTGATTTGAAATCGGACCCCATTTGAGGGTGGGAATGGTTTTTGACGAGGTTTAAGGGGATGATCCCTTGCATTTCTATTCTCTTTATTAACATGAGAAGAGGAATTAAAACTCATGAAAGGTTTAGCCTTCTTTTTGCGATTAACCACCTTAGTAAAACCGTTGTCGTCATTTGGAGGATCAAAAGTGGGAGGAGCGTTGGAGGAGGGGGTGAGTGGATGGGCAGAAGAAGAAGATCCCTTTTTAAGGATGGGATTATCCTCGATGTTAGGATTCTTGAGAGGTTTTTTAGCAGCCATGGCTGCAAGGTGTTTCTTGGAGGAGCTCAGAATTTTTTTAGATATCAAGTCGATATGTAGAATCAATCTTTTATTTACTAATACAACTTTTTGTCTGGGTATAGTTTACAAACAGATGTGCAGGTATTCCTTTTGATAAAACTGGTGTTATTGTTTTTATCATTATACATATACATACATACATACATATATTTGTGTGTGTGTGTGTGTTTATATATATATATATATATATATATATATGAACATAAAGTTTAATTTCATGGTAAAAATTTAAAAATAAAATGCAGAGTCTTCATGGTCATCTTGCCACCTTATTTTTGCAAAATATATATTGAGATTTGATGATTGGAACGGCTACTCTGATATGAGTTCCTTTGGTTTATAGCGGTTGCATACATGACTACATTTTTATATTCAAACTGTTTGCTCCCTACAAATATAGTTAGAAAAATACCTTATAATTGAGCATGTGAAACAAGTTTGACCTTTGCAGCGAGGCACTGTATAACGTTGATAAAATATTCTATTTTGAGTATAAGAAAAATTCAATATTTAGGATGATGTTTTCTTCCATGTTTAGCTATGAAAATTATCCTAAACAAAGGATTTTTATGGTTTGCTTGAAAAGCAAGAAGTAAAATTATCTATGTTAAAAAAATTCCTTCATAAAGACAGATGTGATTATATCACTAAAATTACGATTTTTTGTTTTTAAGATGTATTTTGTCTAATAGAAAAAAGGATCAGATTTATAAGAGAAGATTAATAATCAACATACTACTAAATTTATAAGAGAAAATGTGCTTCACAAATTCTAAGGTTCATCTTAACTATTTAAGGAAATAGAGTTCAATTTTAGCCAGTAGATGGATGTTTTCTTTTCAGTTATACAAGATATATGCATTTATGTATAAAAATCTATACATACATATATTTATATAAGTGTGTGCATACACACACACACACACACACACACACACACATATATATATATATATATATATGTATATATATGTATAGAGGCTATAGGAACACAAAATTGGACACAAAAATATCTGGACCACAATATTTGTTTGTCTTTATGTATGAGGTGGAATTCAAGAGGAGATTTAATGGCTCAGATTTCGTGTCAACATTTTGTGTTCATTTAGACTTTCCCATATGTGTGTGTGTGTATATATATATATATATATATATATATATATATATATATATATATATATATATATATATATGGGGCAAGCGTTTGGTTGCACCCCAAAAATGAAGCACCCCAAATGCCCCCTGATTTCCACCTCTCATTTATATTAAAGAAAATGAGTGGAAGGTGAGAGAATGAGTGGAAGGAAAAAGGAAAGAAATGTGTGGTGGAAAATAGGGAGGTCAAGGGGGTGCTCCACTATTTCTGGTGTCATTGAAAATGTCTTCCTCTCTCTCTCTCTATATATATATATATGTATATATATGTATGTATATATATATATATATATATATATATATATATATATATATATATATATATATATATATATATATATATATATATATATATATATATATAGAGAGAGAGTGTAAATATATGTTTTGGAAGTGTTGACATTTTATGCGAACGGTTATATACTGTACAGCTTCATGGATTTGATAAAGTCCCATATGCCAAATGCCACAGAATTCTTTTATTCTCCAAATTTCTGTTCAGAGCCAAAAGATTTTGCATTCTAACAATTTTTTTTAGTTTCATGTTAGTGTGTCTTTTGAGAAAATAATCACCTATAATAATGCCTTCTAAAATTTTTGTTTTCCGTGGACAGAGCAAGTTTTAAGAAAGAAAATTCCCTGATTATTGGTTTGGGATCAAGTCTACTGGTTTGGTAGGATGTTATACGAATGATTAAATTATTTTTAAATAGGTTTTCACATGCATGGAAAGCTTGATTGGGATTTGGGAATGCCCTGAACACTGGCTAGATAAATCTGGGACAACCCATTCATGAAATGAGTAGATGATTAGGCAAAATGACAGAAACGTAATTGAGCTAGGGGTCAAAAGAATTACGTGTTCGTATAGACGAAAATTGGTCCAAGGCAATGCTTTCAAGCTTATATTAATGAGTTGAAGTTGTTGGTAATGAATCAATTTATTACTCAACGAGTTCAGATTATTGGAAATTTTGCGAATGAGTTTTTATTGGCAGTGGTTTAGCGAAGAAAATTCAAAAATGTGTTTTTCTTGACGAAAAATTAGTTGTAAAACTACTTAAAGATACGATGGAAATCAAGTTATAGTGCAAGTATAAGACATGAATGTTGCTTGAAATCTTTAACGTTTTCTTTCTAAAATCTCAGTACTGCTGTCCATTTGCGTGCTGTCGCATGTATATACAACAAGTACATAATGGCTCATTTATTTAATTAAACTATTTAAATATTGTAATATTTTTACTTTATCTATTTCTCAATTCATGTAAATAGTTTCTTGCTAAAGTGCAGTAAAATATAACCCTTTAAATCGGTACAAGTGCTGTTGGAATGCAAGTACATAAATGTGTGGAGATGCCTGAAGCTACCTAAAGTGGAAGTAACTCACACCTTTAAATGGATACAAGAGAAGCACCCAATCAAATAAAGCATAACAGAGAATGCGAGACAATGAAGGCTGAATAGTAAGCAGGTTTTGGTAAATTTTCTAAGGAGCACCAAGCCGCAAAGATGCCTGAAACTTAAAGCAAAAAGGAAGAAGCATCGTCAAAACTTCTAAGCTATAGTTATACAAGACTACTATGTAGGATAAAGTGAAGATGATAGTTGCTACTGAGATTAGAGCTCTATCAATGAATGGCCAAGCTGGCTGTTCGTAGGAACTATCACAAAGCGGGTCTGTGATTTAGTTACTAAATTGAGATGTGCAGTGTTACTGACCAGTTGTAGGTTGCAATATCACACATCATCCGAACAAGCAGTGGTGCTCTTCAAATGTACGTGGATAAAGACATTCAGCATGTAACTGAAAGCAATGGTTGAGCATCCTGGTTTGTTTATTGATGCTATATTAAGTTTATGCTAATTTATCCCACCTACCTAAGATTGGAGATGGTATCATTATTTTGTAGTCATGAAATGGTTGGTGATTCTGTTGTTGTGAACATGGCACATTTTCAGTAATAGTTTACTTTTATTACTAAAGCTTTGTATTCATGAAATTGTGATTATGTCTATTTTTTTATTGGTGTATGTAATGTCCGTAATGATCTCCATTTCACCCAAAAATGCTATTTTACCCGAATGAAAATAGGGTAACAGACCCGAATATGAGAGAAAAATGCAGGGACCATCCATGAATTGCTTGAATTCATCCTTAAAATTAGGATGTAGGGTCTCATATTTTTCTCTCTTGATCGGGTAAAATACCCGAAAGTAGTTTGGGTATTGTAGCAAAGTTGCATTTCACCATAGCCCGACATTTCAATTATTGTTATTTTGCATTAGTTTTTATTATTTCAGGTGCAAGTCACCTCTAGGCCTAATGTCCCTATCCCTGTGAGGCAGCCGATCACAGCACATGTGCAGCGTCCTAGAATTTTACTAATTTAATCTGTGAATTTTAGTTTAACTTAAATATTAATTTATGTGTTTTAATCATAAAATATTCTTTTTAATTTAGGTTAAAATAGATATTTTATTCTTATTATACAAATAATGGTTTTAATGATTAAATAGTCTTTATATTTTATAATTTAAGATAGAAAGCTTTTATAAAGTGTGTATATTAATATTAAGATTTTGGGGAAAAAATGTGCCTATATATAATAATAATAATAATAGTAATAATAATAATAATAATAATAATAATAACAACAACAACAACAACGAAATTATAAAAAAGTTTTTGTTAAAAGGGTACGTTATTATTTAAATTTTAAACAAGTAAAGGAACTTCAAATTTAGATCTATATTCAAGGACACGGAATGATGTTGACAAATGAGGCAGGGTATCATGATAAATTAAAGTACTTAATTAGTACTGAGGGTACAAATAAAATCATAACCAAAAGTACTAAAAGCATGTACCCAACATATAATACATGAGGCAGTAATTTTGATCTTCGAAATTTAAAAATAGTCCTGATGGTGCTACCAAAAAAAAAAAAGGTAAATATAAAACAATATTATGCATGGGTTGGAATCGTTATAACATGCTTTCTGTTCTTCACTTCCCCTTCTCTTTCAAATCTTCATGGTAGCAAGATCAAAGAATGAGAAATATTTAAAAAAAAAAAACAAAAAACAAAATGATGAAATATAAATGTGAAGTGAATTCTAAAGTATTTAACAAAATATACATGTGCTTCTCAATTAGTTCATTTTTACAGATATTTGCATTCATTTTTCATATGACTATCAACATACTACCGATGATTAATATTAACAAGAGTGCAATTCAGTTGCCAACTATGTATGATATTCTTATAGGACTTAAATTAACATGAACGAATGGTATTGTGATTGAAGTTAAATAGGTGAGTATGAAATTTTAAGACAAAACTATTTGGCATCTTTACTACGTTGAAAATAGTTAGAATGATTTGAAAGTTTAAATACGTTAATTCATTTCCATTGTATGAATAATCTCATGAGACAGTAAAGTAAGATGGCTCGACTTGAAAATTTTACAAATGAGCACAAACAGTCGGTGAAATACATCCCACGATTATAAAATTTGCAGCTCTGACTATTCTATATTATAAAAATGTTAAACTTAAGACTTGCATGGAAGCTAAATAGGCTAGCATCACTGAAACTGTGAAACATAAAGCAACTCAAATAAACTTGCACATAAAATCTCAGAGATCATTTAATTTCTCAATAGATAAAGCTTCATCACTCATGTTCTTTGAATCCCCCCTTAGTGTATATAACCTAGAAAACAAAGTATGAAAAATAAAATGGTCATTCAAAGCTACAAAATCGTATTAACCCCCCCCCCCCCCCCCCATATACATATACACACACATGCATGTTTGTGTATTCATTCTGTAACCGTAGAATTGCTATCGTAACAGGATAACTCATCCATCCGAAAAAAAATTAATTAACATTCACACACATGAAAATAACATTGATTTCACTCATGTTTACTCATCATTTTACCAAATCTACATGCATATATAGAAAATTGTATTTTAACTTTAAAGATCCATCAAGTTATTTAACGAAAAAATAACCATATCGAAAATCATACCATAATAAAGATAGAGAGAGATACACACTTAAAAAAATTGTTATCGGATATTATTCTTTTTTTAAGTTTTCATCTCAACTTTCTTTCGGGTTACGTCTATGTTAAATTTCAAAGTAATAAGATGAATGCTAAGAATGTGAAACATGTGTACTGTGTGCATACATCAAATTTTAGTCATTTTATACTGTGTTTCATTATGTATTTTAGTTATATTATTCACATGGGTGTTTATGCACTATAGGTTTACTGTAAACATTACAAACTTTATAATATGATCTAAGTTGCTACCGTTATCTGTTACTACAATTTTATAAAGTGAGTAATTATTTTTCAAATCGCTTTTTAAAAAGTTGAACTAATACTTTTAGCATTTTAATTGTTTGTGATATATCACGTACATGCTGCTTCTTCTTTTCTAAAAACTTCATAGGACTTAAAATCCCGCCTCCCAACTTCGCAGCTTTTACCTCAGTGTTTTTAACTGTTATTGTTAATGCCATGCTTAGAGGGTATAGCGAAATTATGCATGTTATGTCCAGTATTCCATCTCCATTCAAACAATTTAGTTCTTTCAGAAGAGTTTTAAAATGCAGTGAACCGATAAACGCTTTTTCATTTATTTCATATTTTGATTTCACTTTGTCAACCCTGATATCACTTAAGCTCCATTTAGATAATTTTATTTCAGTCTTTCTTTCGATTTTGAAAGCAAAAATATATTGGTTTTAAGCTCTAAAAAGTAAAAAAAAAACGAGACTTATTTTTATGGATCCAAACAAGCCGTTAGCTTCAATTTTAAATAATTACCTTTTTTCCTATCCAATTATTATAGCATTGTGACTCCATGGTTGCCATAAACATTATAATGTAATAACATCTATATCATCCATTTATTATTCAATTGTACACTAACCACATATGTCCCTTAATAAGTGACATATTTCTCATTCTACCATTTTCCTTTTTTTTATACTTTGTCAATCATCATTTTTAATTTTCTAACTCCTATCAACCAAAAATATCTATCAACCTTTCATCTTTTGATCCCGTGTGCGAAGCACGGGTGCGCACTTGTTTACATATAATTGAGAAGTGATAAAATATGTAATTTTAGAAAACACGGTATGCTTAACCCGAGGTTGGATTGAGTTGTGACGTAAACCTGCACGGACCCACCCGGCTGTCCAGTAGTCACAACAATACCTATCCAATGTGGGTGGTTAAGCATTGAACTTAATAAAGACCCGAGGTTAGACTGAGCTACGTTGTAAACCTGCTCGGAACCGACCGGCACATCCAGTAACCGTAGCAATATATGTCTAATGTGAGTGGTCGGGTGCTTTAAAAGGCTAAGGACGGATGGTAGGGTTAAGTCAACTATAAACACTTAACCAAATTCAACATGTTAACAAGAATTGATGGGTGGGGTTAGGTAAATACAGACACTTAACCACTTAACATGTTTGACTAGAAAACACTAGTAACGAGGGACCCGTTTCAGCAGTAACCCAAGTTAGGTATCATGGTACTCTGAAACTAGGCAGGGTGGGGCACGATTACTGGGCTGATTGTAAGCGGTCAAAGCGACGGCGGTGGGTGCAACAGTATAGGTTCTAACAGGGTGCGGGCGTGCACACACTCCGGAGCAGACAAACAGGGCACTGGGGCACCAGTAGTATAACCTATGCCTTTTAGAGTTGTGTCGGGGCCGCCACCATGGGTCTTGATACACCCCATGGTGGGACCAGCATAGGTATCTACAATTCTAGGGGGCCGTATGACACATGTTTACGCGAGTAGGAGCCGATCTTTAAATAAAAATGGGGATCACTTTACCCTCAGCATGGGGGTGCCAGTTAGAATAAGCTCAAGTAGGTGCAGAGATATAGTGTGGGTGCGATAGTACATTCGATTCTAAACGACACTTCCTTAGCTTGTGATACTTTCCTGTTTTTAGTTTATATCTATCATGCCCATTTTCTTATTCACATGCTGAAGAGTTACTAGATTTACTCAGGCTTTATGTCTGACTCTATTTTCTTTTCGTCTTCTTTTCTTTCGTTTCCCCCCTAGGTCCACAGGGAGGAAACAACCCAGCTTAGTACTCTTTTGCAAGCTTCAAGACCGTAGACGTATGATTTGGATCTCTTTTGCTCGGATCATGGCTTTGGATATCACTATGGGGATTTTTGTTACCTTTATTTATGTTTTATGCTTCTTTAATAATCAAGACAGTAATGAGGTTGTAATGATGGAAGTATTTAGAGATAATTATGGAAATGTTTTGTTTGAACATGTATTGATGAAATAAAAGTCTGTTTGGTTTCCGCTGTTCAAAATATGTGTATTTATATCTGTCTTGTGTTTATCTGTGGCTTTTACTTATAAACCTCCACCAAAGTTAAGGCATTCCCTTTGTGAGTGACCTTAACGGAGGTGGGGTGTTTCACTTGGTATCAGAGCATAGGTTTACTAGATAAGATAAAAAAAATTGAAATTATTTTCAAAAGAAAGTTTAAAGAAGTATTTTTCAAGAAAAAGTATTATATTCTTAAAGAGGCATAATCCCTCAAAGCCATGTGCACTCTCTCTCTCTATCCTTCGTTTTGAATCTTTCTTTTCTGTTTCAGCATGTCTGGAGACCTTAACCTTCCAGAAGGAGTGCCGATACCCGGCTGGTTTAGGAGGTACTTAGAAGCAAGGACCAATGGCGCGGGCCCAGCAGACATCCCTCCTCCAGTGGTCGCGGTTCCTCCTCCTCCTCCTCGTGGAAATGCCTTCGCAAAAACATGTAGTGCTTCTTTATAAATTAAATATAAATTTAACGTTCAAGTTTCGTTATATAAACAAATTATATATTATAAATTCATCTATAATTCCAATTCAACATTTAAATTAATAATATAAATTAAATACTTGACTACCAAAAATACTGGACGTTACATGAGTAGTGTGTTGTATTTCTCCATTTTATCAGTTTATGTAATATTATTATATAGTGGACTGTTCAGTTTGGTTTACTGTCTTGTTTTGCTTTAATGATGTTGTTATGTTTTAAACATAAATTAATTAAATTAAAAAACAAAAATAAAATGGTTCATTTAAATGGTCCGCTTAAATGACTTGCTTAAAGTCGTAAACGCATTCTCCATTAAGCAAAATACCCTGTTAAAATACACAGTTTTTGCTATCCTCAAACATACCCAACATCATGTGCGAGAAATTGTTGAGACAAGTCCAACATCGGAGAATTTATAAAATAACTGTTGTATAAATATTAAGGGCCTACCATTCACATTATCAGTTGATTTTGTGATAATTTGGGGTTATCTAACATGGTATCCGAGCGAGTTTAATTCATGTGCACATAACTGCCACACTTATCCATGTCACTTAATAAGATCCACGTGTTAGGCTCAGGATATGTGACACATGCGGGGGGAACGACAGTTGGAAGTAATAAAATTAAAAAAAGTTACAGGATATTTACATACATTCTTGAGTTCTCAACCTTTCATGAAATAGTGGAATTGTTTGTTTTAACTATGATTTAAGTCAATTACATTTTACCTTATTCGGTAATGCATGTTACGTGGTTGATATGAACTATAATTGTAGACAATGGCATCATACTCGTACGTTTGAAAAGTAGAAATATCGAAGAACCTGACATAACCAGTTTGAACTATTGTTAGATTAGATAAATAAGCAAAAAGAAAAAAAATCATTGTTTAAGCTACACGTTTTTTTATACATATGCAAACATTTAGCAATTAAAGTATCTGTATGCTAATATGAAACTTTTATAGTTGCAATGCCATATAAATCCATCTTTAATCGTAAAACTCAAAGTTTATGAAATAGGAAACAAATAAGGATTTGAGAGTATGCTTTTACAAAGTTGTTGCATTATTTATATGGTGCTATATGAAATTCAAGTATCATTTAACATAGTGACATACCATGAGAAAGGGAAATAAGACATTTAAATAAACTTGCACGGACATATTAAATAAATTGAATACCAATAAAACAACATTTTCCATAATCAGAAATGCTACTATGACAAAAGGCTTTTGTTGCTACGCTAAAGACATAAATTTAGGAAGGGCCACACATCAAATTACTATAGTACCTTCTGAATTTCACCAATTCCACCTAAAGTACATTATTCTGACATTTTGATAAAAACAAGTTTTTGTCATAGTAGCAAAACTTTTCCATAATCGATGGTT
The DNA here is from genome assembly GCA_030737875.1 of Allium sativum. Classification (NCBI taxonomy): domain Eukaryota; kingdom Viridiplantae; phylum Streptophyta; class Magnoliopsida; order Asparagales; family Amaryllidaceae; genus Allium; species Allium sativum. Next base: position 304,359,081 of record CM060921.1, read on the forward strand.
TGAGTGTTAACAAATTTAGGTCCTAATATTTTTCATGACAAGAACTTGGATTTTATAGTACACTTGTATAATCACTGCTACTACATTATTATGATATACCCATCCTCACTAAGTTGGAAATAATTACTTGTCAACTGCAGTAAAATTTATTTTTGAAACAGTAAACATGGAATATTCTCATTATTTGTTGTTGTTCCACACATGATATTTGAAAATCAACACAGTGCTTCCGGACCCATTGGATAGATGCTGCATATTTAAATAGTAGCGGTCTCCTAGCCCTGCATGCTATTAGGCCCAAAAGTTATTCCATGGAGTCATAAATCTGTTAAACATAATCATGCTTTCATGATAGTGAGAAGGTAAACAATTAAAGCGAAAAAACATTTGGTGCTTAATATGATACATGTCATAGTCAATTTGGAATTCATTAGTCTGTGTACCTTTTTCCAGTAACAGTAGGGATGATCCTTATTGTGTTCATGGTAAACCCTAAATTATTTTTTTGAGTCAAATAATGGTGGAGGATATAAGAAAGGGCGTATGGTAAATTATAAGGAAGGGGAATATTATGTAATTTTGGACCATATTTTGTATCCATGTGTGGGTGAAATTGGGTAGAAAATTATCGTGCTAATAAAATCTTTCATTTCCAATTACCCCTTAAAGCATTAAAAACAAAGTAAATTACCGTGAATATGGAGAGCAATTTTTTTTTTATGAATTTTTTCAAAGGGAAACAGATCGGAGTCGTAAAACCCTCCTAGTGCACCTAGTCTGGTCTGCGAGCACTCAAATTTAAGAATTAAGGTTAATTAGGAATTTATCTCAGAAATAAATAGGAAAATTATATTATATAGCGGCTCTAAAATTGAGTATCTTCATTCAGTTCAGTCAATGAAAGAAGGACTATATTATGTAAGCAAATAATCAGGTGTACTTAAAAATATTGGTATAGCCGGAGAAACAATGTCATAAAAGAAGAAACATAAAGCAAAGCCTAGTAATTAAGCTCTTACGTAAAGACCTACCTTTACGCACTATTTAAGTCGATAATAAAATCAACTCAAATAGTTAGAAACAACAATTTGTTATTGTTATGTGATTAAATATAAAAAAATCATCATAGAATCACATACAATCTCACAGTGGAATAAATAGAATACAATAGTAGTTCATTAAGTTACTAATACAAAGTCTCAAACTTGTACACAATATTAGAATTATAGAAGAAAATACAGCGAAAGTCTAAATTAAATGAATTTCTAATATAGAAGTCTATAAGCAAAATAAATAGAAAAAGATGAGGTCTTTAACAAGTCTTGTGACGACGCGCCATACAACACCAGTGCTTAGAACTAAAATTTGCGTCGAACAAGCACCCAATCGATGTAAAGAAAGAAATAGTAGAAAGGAAGAAAAAAGGGGAAGAAAAGAAGGAAATAGAAGAGAAGAGAAAGAAAAGAATATAGAATTCAATCATGGAACACGTCGTATATCTCACAACGCCTCAAATAACATATAATAATAGCCGTTACAGATATATAAATCCAACGAGACAATAGTAACTATATAAACTATATAATCAGAGTATATAGGCTCATGCAATTATACACAACGATAATAAAATTTATATAAGAGGTAAATAAACTCAAACCGTTAAGCCGTCTCGAACGAAGATACATAACACTGTCAAGGCTCCACAGTGGAATAAACAGATATAATACAAGTATATATATCTAAAACGCAGCCTCCTTCTAATCCATCTGCACAACTCTGAATAATACATATACACTTCACCTGGTCTGCTCATCAGCATCGTCGACAAGATAATAAGAGGGAAATAAAACCTTGGGTCAGACAACAGTCAGGTGTAAGTGGTAAAAAAATCTCATAGTATTGTCGTAATAATATATATGGCACGGAGCGTACGAAGAATCATATATGTCATGCCCCTACTTCTATAAAGTTAGCAAATAACAATCCATAAATGCTACACTATGATAAACATCATATAAAGAGGATGTGATAGATGTCCAAGTACTACATGGTGACAAACAAGTAAACAACCATAGCATCCATCAACCATCCTCACATTCATTCACTCAGTGCATAAGGCATATGGTATCCACTGCTTCAGTCACCAAATCCATCAAGACACCGGTGGATCTAACTGCCCGGTACTTCGCTAGACTCATTACACTAAAAAGATGCTTTAGCTACCCTTCATCTGATACGGCTAAAAGCCATGTCAAATATGTTACAGCTCTTAGCCATTAAATGTTTATGGCTAATAGCCCTATTATATTTGGTATGACATTTAACCCTATTCAATTATGTGCCTATTATTGGCCGAATTTTTACCCCCAAAATGCACAGCTTCCTCTCCAAATAATTAATTTTCCCACTTGTTTAGATACGGATATGAGTTGTATCAAATATGATACGGCTTAGCCGTATCTAATTCAGTGCCTATTTTTGGTGAGAAACTTTACAGGAAAAACACGCACACCTCTTTGTTTCCCCTGCGCGTATCCATTTTCCCCCATACCATTTTCCCCCAAATTACCAAACGCAAACCTCTCCACCTTGCAATCTCTTGTTGGTTATTTTTTTCTGGTCTCGATCAAGGTGTTGTCCTTTGTCTTCCTTGACTAGGGTTCTGAAATATTTTTGTTCTCAAGAAATTAAAAACTCTAATATGCAAATCGCCCTCTACCGCAAATCATCGTCGTCGACTCTTAGATGCCTTCGTAGGTGAGTTCGAATTCTGACTACATTTCTTTGCAATTTTATTTTAGTTTCTATTGGCTTTGACTGCCTACTTTAGGTCTATGAGTGCTGCTTTGAGATTTTAGTTTCTATTGGATAGTTGGATTGATTTTCTAAGCTCTTTATGAGTTTTCACTCACAATTATCTTTTGATTCAAATTCTTTTATTTAGCTGAGTTACTAGAATAGAATAGTTACGTTGGATGTGGCCTATGTGTTAACACGACTGTTGCTTTCGATTTCTTTCCCTGTTACGTGTTTGGGTTAGATTGTGTTGCTATAAAAGTTTAACTTTGTATTTGCATCTGGAAAATTTCTTGTAAGAATTCGATTGTATATGTATACACGTACATATGTATGTGTATATATGTACAACTTAATCTCAATATCACTTGGAATTTACAATAGTGAGTCAGTTGGCCTTGTCTATTTGTATCAATATGACGGTCTAAACTTCCCATTTGCACTGTTTGACATGTGTGTCATCATTTTGTTCACCCTTGTACTAGTAGGGCTGCACATACTTAGATTTTTGAGTTGCACCTGCCTTTGCTTACACTTGTTTTCTAAAGGATGGTTTGATATATTGGGATGAACTGGACCACCTGGTAGGCTTGATTTTCCTTGTGGCCATCATTGCTGGTTATTTGAGTTTGATGCTAAATACTTGTGTTGTTGGGTTCTTCCTTTTTTAAATGATTATTTGTTTGACCCCAAGCCTTCATAGATTTTCTAACCTCTTTACATTTTAGTTTAGTTGGGTTAAGCATTTATAAAGTGCATGTATACAGTATTCCTAACGAATTCAGATACAAGTCTCCTTAATGAATTTCAATATTCACATTTATTTTAGGACATGTTGCTTTTCTGAACTTAAGATAGAGAAAAAGAAAGAAGGGATATTTGTTCTTGCAGTAGGGATTTTTGTTCTTCTCATAAAAGGAATTCAATGTTGTATAGTATGCATATGTTATGCATGCCTGTAGTTCATGTTTTGTTTATGAGTTAGTTTTCAATTGACGCTTTTGCATCTTGGTATAATTGTGAGCTTTTGAAATCATATTCATATTTGAAGCCTGAGAATTTTTTGTACTTGTTATGTGTTTGGATGTCCTCTTCCAATAAAACCAGTTTATAAGACAAACTCATAATGGGTGATGAAGGAAATCGATTTCCTTCTAATATTTAAGACCCAGTAACATCAATTTTTTCAATATTTAAATATAATCAGGATGGAGAGTAAGCTCGATGCAACCATTAAAATAACGGAAGTGAGAAGAAAATAAAAAAAGATATGTAGTCAAAATTCTAAAAACGAAATTTAATGAATAATATTTATCTATTCCCACCTAATAATTCATAATACCTAAATGATTATTTTCCAAAGATAAAGTGAAAGCAAAACCATAAGCTTTTTCGGTTAGTTCTATTTGTGCTGTTTAATTAGAGCAATTTAACTGATCAACCATTTGCATGTCTTCTGTTCATTCATGTTTATATGTTAACATTATGTGTTTATTATTCGTCTTCATTGTCATGGAAAAAGTACATCAACTAAAGGAATATGTAAACTTTCTTTCGTTGGCTACATTTGTTACTTGATATAGATCATCGGTGTAAGGTTTTTAGCAATTTAGAAGTAAAATCCTTTTAACCTTTTGAACTATTATAGTCTTTTAAGTGAAGTTCCTTATTGTTGTTATCCATGAACTTTACATTAATTAATGGATGAAGGATACTTTCTATTTTGAGAAAAATAATCGTTCACTTTCTATTAACAATTTTTAATGCATTTGAAACATTACCTTGCATTTTGTCATACAATATACCTACCAAAGTTGAATATTATATCAATGATTTTTTTTTTAAATTCTTATAAATATATAGATTTGTATTGCTTGACTCATGCTTGAGTTATGCATTCATTTATATGTTTAATTTTATAAATAGTTATATTGTCTGAATTATGCTTCATTTCCAATCTTAAATGAGAATATGTTCTTTTTCAGATCTAAAGTTACTATTTGTTAAAGCTACAGGAAAAGACAAAAATAACAAAGCACACACTTCCATAATTCCAGTATGTTTATACCTTTTTACCGGTATCATTAATACTATGATCAAATCATGAATCAAACTGCAATGCACCACTATATGCGTATTTTTATGTTTATTAAACTAGTAATTTTGTATTAGAAAGCCAAGATTTCATTTTTATCACTTTAACACATTCTGATTTCTTATCACACTATTGAAAGAAAGAAAGTCATTTGTTAGTGCATTCAGTTTATTAATCCTGACCAATTGAGCAAATATTTATGTCTAGATTATTGGAGATATTCTAAAATGTATGCATACTATAGAAATTAAAAACAAAGATACATTTACGTTTAGAGTGTTTTCCTATTGTACATGTTAGTAGCCAAGATACATTTTTTTCAGCTTGACAATTAATGCCGATTGAATATCCAAGCTCATATGAATACGCTGACATCTTGTCTGGACCATCAAATCACAAAACCAAATTTGTCATTTCATAATGGTTATAAGTGTGACAAACTAAGTTGCCAATGGTTATAACCGTTGGTAGAAGGTTTGTGGTAATTTTTGTAACTCATTTGCTAATGATTATAACCGTTGGGAAATTTTGAGCTTTAATGGTTATAACCTTGGGAAATTTTAAGCTTCGAACGGTTATAATCGTTAGGAAATTTGGTTGTCCTAACGGTTATAATTGTTGGAAGAGTCTATAATTACAACGGTTCTAACCGTTAGAAATTTTTTTAGTTCTGACGGTTATAACCATTAGGAAAATTCAATTTCCAACTATTATAATAGTTTGTAATTTCAATACACATTCAAATACAAATGTTCCCAACACTTATATGTGTTAGGATTTTGGTATTGCTGAACCACACCCATTCAATATCTTATAGTATCAACATATGTTATTTAATTCAAATTTATAACAATAACAAGCATAAAATGAAATTTCAAAGTAACTTTTCCCCAAATTGAAAAGAAAATATCAAACATACTAAACAAGTCATATCAATTCTACAAAGTTCACTGTCATAACTTGAAGTTTCCCTACTACTGAAACGACCCAAACTCGCCCTTTCGGAAAAGCTCGGATTTAGTTGAGAACACGACAAATCAGAACACAAACAGAAGAATATTTCATTGTTGTTACAAACAATTACACCAGAGTACAGGAATATAACAGAGTATGAATAAATAATGTACATTTGATAAATATCAGAGATTAAAATAACAAAGCAGCCGAAAAATAATACATAACACAACTGAAAGAAATACACGGATACAGAGCTTTCCGAATATAGCTCCAGCTGTAAACCAGGACCATAGAAAAGAAATATCTGCAAAACCCAACTACTAGCTGCTCGTGTGGAAAATATAGGCACCCGGAGTTTAGATTAAAGCAATAAACTCCAGGCCAGTCATGTGACTGGTGTGAGAACTAAAACAGTTGTTAAATATTTACTTTAAAATAAAGTAAATCAAGGGAACACACCATATAACATGGAACGGGTTTCCTCCGAGAATACCAGTGCATAAATCAAACAGCGCAATGCTTTTTGGAAAAATGAAGCTATTATAAGACCTAGGTCCCATCACATAATGCAACGCAATCCGGAGGATAGAGTTTTCCCTTATGATAGCCAAACATGCTTGGTACGTTTAAAACTAATCATTTGATACAATTATAAGTGCATAGTGTATAAAGCAATTTCAAATATAAATGTATCAATCATAGACGACATGTGTACCATATATCATGTCGCCATACTAGGCTCTACAACTAAAACCGCATGATGTCATATTGGAAATTGGATTCCATCTATGAACCAAGGCAAGGGATCGTGTTGTATATAACGTGTTGTATACATAATTATATGATCTTTGTTTGATGATAACAACCAAATATATATTCTTTTAATAGTGTTTGTAATTGTACTGTTTCATATTCACATCACAGACAAGAATATATTATTTAAATTTAAATAGAATACGACTATGCACAAATTCAAATATTCAACAGTATTTTATTTAAATATTATATTTCATACATTCAAACAGTACAAATTTTATACTCCACTATTTGAATACATCATTGATATGCATGTCAATTTACATTCTTTTTCATATTCAATACAACACTCATACATTTCACATTCACTCATATACAATTCTACTTATACATATACACTTTTTCACACTGTTTTTGTTTTCTGCCTTCTATCATCTGTCTTCACAGCTCACTGTCAGTTCAGTCATCTTCTGTTTACCTGTCACATTAAACACACACAATACACTACAACAGAAATAATATTCCAAATTCTAACGAATATAATTTTTATTTTGAAAATTTATTTGCCTCAGAATTTAGGTGTGGTTCTCATCATTTTTCTAACTCGATATGATTTTTCTGACTGTGTCTAGACAGCTTGTGATATTCACAGTGATACACTGTAAATACCACAAGGCAGTCCGTGTATATATATAAAAAATATTTCAGTGTAGGGACAAGAAAATCAGTCTGACAGCTACGTATACACACGTGTATAAATATACACGTCTATAAATATACACGTGTGCACCGCCTCGCCAATCAGCGTCAACTGAGTAGTAGCCACATGGACCATCTCGACTCAGTGCAACACATGTCAATGTGGTCAATCACAGGTCAAATACCGTGCAGCATGGTCGAGCTAGTGAAATCATGGACATGCATGAACAATGTTTCAAGAAGGTGGCATGTACACAACATACAAGCAGGTTCATGAATTTTCAGACCCACATGGCACAAATAATTGATGCAAGCAAACAAAGTCAAAAATGGACAGCAAAGGGTGCAACAAGTCGGCAGGCAAGATGATACATGTGTTCATGGGCATGGTGCAAACTACACAAACATGGATGGTTCAACATAACAAGTTGGTCAGTCCACATGAACAAGTAAATGGGTAGCATGTTAGCAGCTACATCAACATAGCAGGAATACAACAACATATAACATGGATTAGATATTCATAGTGTAGTAGTTCAATGAAGCATGTGTGATGCACAAGCAATATATACATATGAAAGTCCTCAAAGTCAACAAATGACAAGAGACAACTATAGTTGTTTTAAAAAGCATGGTGACAAGAGTAGGTGCATGGATAAGTATAGTAAACTAGAGTGCCATAGCAAAAAAAATTGTGTGTGTTGGAGCAAGACAATGGCCGAGGCAACACCACAAAGCCAGGAACCTTAAGGGTGCATAGTAAACTAGTCAAGAGTGGTCGAACTAGTCTCATACTCGAGTACACGTAGCAACACAACACAGCTTTCGAGTAGAACAACACATGTACAACCAAGAAGGAGAATATTTTGTTAAGCCAATATACAAATCAACAATGGAAACTGCAGCATTGAAGATTCAGCATAAAGATCCAAGCAGCAGGCACACATTTTTTTTAAGTGAACATAAATGAAGGGTGATCATGATCATGGAAGCAGCAAGTTCATATGGCAACAACTCAAAACTATTTCAAGTTTATATACAAAGAAGATAACATGGCAGCTAATAAACATGGCAGTGCACAATGAATAAAGACAAGCATATGCACTAGCCTAAGCATGAATATATACATACATTTGGGTGTGTGTGTGTGTATATATATATGTTATACATGGTGAGAGGGTCAAGAGAAATGAGCATCATAATCCCAGTGATCAAAATCAGGAACAAATTCACAATTTACAGAGGAAAATCTTTAATCAAGGCAACATTTTGGAAAACATTTCAATCAGCTTTCATGACTATCAATTCTTTCCAGATTTTAACAATTCAACGCAGCTTCCAGATTTGGGAAAGTTTTTTTTGGAAAAACTTAATCAATTCTTTTTGGGCAAGTTTTTTAAAATATCTTTCAATAAAAATTCGAGGTGGACATATATATGTGTCAATCAAGCAACAATGAATCAAATTCCAGAAATCTCTTTTATATCTTTGGCAAGGGTTTACTCAATTTCAAAAATTCAGTGAAACATTTTCCTTTGTCAAATCATTTGTTTTTAGTTTTTGAACCAATCAGAGATATATGGAAGAGCACATATCATGCAAGTTTTTATCAAGGAAAGTATTTCAAACTCGAGTGAATTCAAAAGGGGAAATCCGCAAATTCAGACCAAATCAGAAAGGGAAAGCAACGCAATCAGGCCAAGCCATTTAATTGAAATCAGAGAGCAGTTTTAGGATAATATAATCCTATATGAACAACCATTCATCACAGGTAGTAAAAAAATTGAAAAACACAAGCCAAACTTTCAAGAGCAAATCAGAATTAAAATTCTTAAAACTCATAGTATGTTTTTCGATCGCAAGTGCTTCAATTCGAACGTCAAACCAGCATAAAGTAAAAGGAGCTTTAGAGAACAATATTTTCAATCTTTTCAGAAGTCACGATTCGATTTCAAGCAAATGAGAAGAAACCCTAGTCCCTTTTTGAAGCCGCCATTTTTTTTTGGAAGACAAAAGACATCTGGACAAAGAAAATAAAGAGGGGTCGGCCAAGATTATCAAGTGGGCTTGACCTAGTTTAAGTGTTTTTAAAACGGAGATTATTTTTACTTCTATACTAGGGTTTTTATTTTATTTCGTATTGCATTTGAATTCGAGTTGTATATCATTCTGGTATAGTTTCTAGGTCTGTAAAATCTAGGGGAATCCATTCAGGGTGTTGACTGACAGTTGCTAGAGTCTGTAAAATCTAGGTTACTGGTTACAGGGTTGTAATCAAGGGAAATCTGATCTAAGGGATTAGATAGTCTAGGATTTTGAGCGTAGGGTTAGAATAGGAGCATGGATTGCGAGTGTACATGGTCTTGTATGCGGGATCTGTTCTATCACCCGGTAGAACCTTAGGAATGCAGCAGTAGGCAGGATTTTGCCAAAGCTGAGTATATCTTGTGTCATTTACTTTCTGCATTTCAGTTTCTGCTATATTCTGTGATCTGTTTATTATTTAATATCCTGTCAGATTTTTAACTCAGCGAAAAACTGTGAAAAACCCTATTCAACCCCCCTCTAGGGCTATTCTAGATCCAACAGATTGTCCTTACCGATTTTGGGACTCTCTAGCCCAAGCCTTAGGGCAAGTACTCAGTCAAGCCCTTGGATCGTCAGAGCCGGTCCACCTAAGTGCAAAGTGGATTAATAACCCCTGAACAATATGTTTCTCCACCGTATGGGGCGTAAGTCTAGTCAGTAAGTCGACCATGTCATCCATCGGCCCCGTAGTGACCGATATATCCGAGGCGCCTCGCTATCCATCATCCACATTAGTAAAAATGCCTGGACTCCATACCATGACACCACTCCTAGCTAGAAGGAAACACATGTCCTCCCTGAAGTCCTCTCCCGTTTCTGGTTCACACCGAGGGGCGAGGCTCGCGGATTAACGCTATAGACAAAGCTATGCTATTTAAAGCCGTGTTTTGATCATCAACCACAAGACTCTGCTTTTCAACAGAAGCCTTGATCATTTGCATTTCAGCATGCCACACTGGAAATTCACGCCATGTGACTGATATCTATCGATATATAACCTCTAAGCTCGTACGTCTTAGAGAAAGGTGTTAAGAAAGAGAATAAATTCTCTGCCACCAAACAGATATATATTTAATAGAGATCAATCAACACAGAATAAAATCCAGTGGCAAACACACATCCATTTACTAGTTCGTTCTAGGTGTAAACGAAACCGGAGGCACCTTATTCCTCGTTCCATATGTCCAATACGGAAGAGAGGCCCTCGCATATCCATCGATCTCCAAGTACGTTTGGACGATCACCACTTACTACCTCGTCTTGGGTGTACAGCCCAATCAAGACATCAATAATCATCCAAATGATGTGAAGACCTCCGGTCTTCAACCACCGTCTTCATCGCCGACTTATCGTCGTATCAGTTATTCAGAATGGGATAAACCCGGTCTTTCCAAATAAATCGTGAATCTTATAAACAAGTGCTATTAAAACACAACATACGCCTCATTCCAATCTAGAATATTCCTTTGTTCAAATATTCATTTCACAATTTAAACCAAATTAAGGTTTTCCAAACTAGTCGGAATTAGCGAACATTATCGAAGTAATCATTTATTTTATTCCCAATCCCAACTTATTCATTCTATGGAGCAAAACTAGTAGTACTCCGTATCTAACACCCACGGTGTTATTGTTAAAATTAATTACCATTTCACGTACAAATCTAATTAAAGATTTAACTACCGCTTAGAGCAAAACTGGTGATACTCCATTCTCGATCATTTCATGAACTCGATAAATTTAGTTATCTCTGTAACGACCCGTATTTATACGAATAATTTTATTTAATTGTTTAAATAGTGAAAAGGGTTGTTTAATTAAATAATAGTGAATATTTAATTAATATAATAATTAAATAATATATTTAATTCTGAAATAATCAGAATTAGTGAATTGGCAATATAATGTGAACTGGGCAATTCAAATTATATAATTCAGTTTATAATTGAGTTATAATAACGAATATATTATATAAACGAAGTTTGAACGTATAATTCTATTATAATTAAATTCGGGCTTGAAATGGCGCGGCAGTTCGTCATTTGGCGATTTGAACTTCAACTGAATATACAGAAGCCGTTTTAAATCGGATTTCTATGAAACAAGAAACGCTCAGAGCTGGTGAAGTATATTTTTCTAATGGAAGAGAAAAATCGGGATTTCATTGTGTAGATTCTGATTTATGTCCAAATCAAATTTTAGAAAAGTCGCTATGGAGTTCCTTTATAATTTATAACGATATATATAAAAGGAATTTCAATATAAATCGAATATCGATATAACAGGGAATTTCAAAATATCGAGTTATAAATCTAATTGGAGCTGTATGGTATTCCGCTGTGAATATATACGATAATGTTTATTTTTAAATATTAAATTTAATTGTTTTTAAATATATTTATATATCTAAAAGGGTTATTTTGAGCTTTAAAAATAACCGGTTTTGCAAACGAGCTTCGTTTTCGACGAAACTAATTTTTGTTGGATCCGCAATATCAAATTATTGCTAGATGTCAAGTTTCGTGATTTTTGAAGTCAGTATGTGGTCGTACCAATTTTTAAAGTGAAAAACAGTCGATATTTTGACGGTTAAAAATACGCTGTGTGAGCAAACAGAGTCGGAATTCGACGAAACCAGTTTCGTTGGGACCGTAATGTCGAACTGTAACTACATAACCATTTTCACGATTTTTGAATATCGTGTGTGATCACACGGATTTTTAGAAAGTGAAATGAATATAAAAACTAAAATATCCTAAGAGATTGGTGACCCTAAACAAGACACGAACTCACCTTTTTCAGCCACACAAAATTTTGATTCCCGTTATACAATCTTGTTTTGAGCCGCTAGTTCTAAAATCTCAAATACCAAAATGAGAGCAAAGTAAATTCATAGAAATTCAAATAAAATAGTGTAAATTAGAGCATGGTGATTTTCGAGTTTGTCTTTGTCTTGGCTTTATCCCTATATGCTTTATATTGGGTTCAACGTCACTCTTTTTTCCCTCGGTTCTTCGGCGAACACCTAGGGTCGAGATTAGTGAATGATAAAGGAGGAGATAGTTGCTTTCAAGTACTTAGTTGAGTTCATGGTAGCAAGGGGGTGTTGTTGACGAAGTTGGGAAGGATTCCGTCACTTTCTTGTTCGGTGGTCACATAGTTTCACGCGATGAAAATAGGAAACCGCACCCTGTAATGAACCTTCGAATGCTACAAGAGTTATGCAGTTGTGAAGAGATTTATAAGAAAGGAATTGTCGTGATTTTAGTTTGATTTTTAAGTGCAAAGAAAAGGAGAATGGATGGAGTTTTGGTGCGCGGTTTTGGACATGGGAGGAGCAGGTTTGTCACGGCCAATTTAGGGAAGAAGGAAACGCAACGGTCTGGGCTTGCAACGGTGGGCGGGCCGGTTTAAGCGGGTGAAAGGCCTAATAACAATTGTTTTAAATGTTTAATTTAAATTTAAATACTAGTATAGCTTGTAAAATTCATATCTTATTCATACGTTATCAGAATGCAATGAAACAAGATCCGTTGGGATCGTATGGACGAATACTACCCAATGGAACTAAGTGGGAGTGGATTGGAGTTCATTTTAAGTTATGATGAAATAAATTGTTTAATTCAAATCAAACAACAGTTTATCGTTCTTTAATGATGAACTGCCAAATTGAGTAAAACTCACCAACTCTGAACAGTTATATTTCTGTAACATTTTTTTAGAACTGATAATTATCTGTTGATTGTTGTGTGTTAACTGTTTGGTTGAATTGCTTATGTATTGGGTGAAATTATAGATAATGATATATATGTAGGCAAATTCTATTTCAACCCACCATTTTAGGTAGTAGTCCCCCAAATCATGAAATAATCAGTAAACCCACAAATTTAGTTAGTAGTCCCCCTTTTAAAAAAAAAACCAAAAATACCCTTCCACGTAGGGGGACCACGTGGTTTTTCACTGTACCTCGTAGTTGCCCTACGTGGTTCATCAAAGTACCACGTAGATGATCTCCGTGGTTCATTCATGGACCACGTAGACATACTACGAGGTACACCAAAAAACCACGTAATGCAACTACGAGGTGTTCAAAAAACTGGAAAAAAATATAACAGTAAAAGGGCAGTTTGGTCATCGTATTTTTTTGATAAAATGGGGGCTACTAACTAATTATGTGGGTATATAAAAATCGTTAATCAAATATTGATTCTGTTTAGCAGAATATTTCATAGTGAAATGAAATCGATGTTAATTATATTGTTTAACATCTGTGATGCAGGGAAACAGGTTGGAGGGACCCAACTGGGTTCCTCAATATATAAAATACTGTTTTGTTTCATATATTGTGATATATGATGTCATATATAATCTGTTGTTGATTATGTGTGTTTGAATGATATCGATCACTGTTGTTTGGTATTTTAAATACCGTAAGAATACCCTGGGATGAAAAAGGAAAATTTCAATAACTATATTGAAATAAAATATTATATAAAATCGAAAGATTTTATATAGAAGGAAGATTTCAAACTGTATACTGAAATAGAATATTTATAAAATCAAAGGATTTTATATAAAGGAATATTTATTAAATGAAGGGATTTTATAAAGGAAATTATTTGTAAAACAAATAAAATAGAAAGAGAAATATTTGTAAAACATTTACAAATAAAATAGAAAGAGAAATATTTGTAAAACATTTACAAATAAAACAGAAAGAAAAATACTGGTAAAACAAATAAATAGAGTTATAAAAACGAAATGTTTATTTAGAAAATAAATAGACTTATAAAAGGAAATGTTTATTTCGAAAATAAATAGAGTTATAAAAGGGATTTATTGGGAAATGAAAAGAATGTCATATAAGGAGATATCTGGCAAATGAATAGAATTTTACATCAGGAAAATTTAGACCCGTGCTTCACACACGAGTATAACATGATATGGATTTAAAGCAAAGATCTTAAATAGAATCTGTTGTAACCAATAAATTGAGAAGATTAATTTATAAATAATATTTCATAAATTAAATAAAATATTTATCATTGGATAAATAGAATATATAAGTCAGGGCTTATATAGAGAAGTAAGAATCGATTTCAACATCGATATTTGAAACTGAATATGGACGTAGAGTTAATCAAAGGAGTTCATCAAAATGTGTTAATCAAAATGAGTTAGAGGAGTTAACCGATTAGAGTTAGAGTTAATCGATTAGAGTTAGAGTTAACCAGTTAGAGTTAATCAGTTAGAGTTAATCGATTAGAGTTAGAGTTAACCAGTTAGAGTTAATCAGTTAGAGTTAATCGATTAGAGTTAAATCGAACTAGAGTTATTCGGAAGGAGTTATTCAAAATAGTTTATTCAAATAGAATTAAAGGATTTATTCGAATTAGTTTATTCGAATAGAATTAAAGGAGTTATTCGAAATAGTTTATTCGAATAGAATTAAAGTAGTTATTCAAAATAGTTTATTTGAATAGAAAAAAGGGGATTATCGAATATAGTATATTCGAAAGAAAGAGTAATCGAATATAGTTTATTCGAAAGAAAGAGTAATCGAATATAGTTATTCGAAGAAAGGGTTATCGAATATAGTTTATTCAAAAGAGAGATTATCGAATATTAGTTATTCGAAGAGAGTTAATCGAATATAGTTTATTCGAAAGAGAGATTATCGAATATTTGTTATTCGAAAGAAGTTATCGAATATTTGTTATTCGAAAGAAGCTATTGAATATTTGTTATTCGAAAGAAGTTATCGAATATCTGTTATTTGAAAGGGTTATCGAATGTTAGTTATTCTAAAGGAGACATCGAATATAGTTTATTCGAATGGAGTTAAAAGGAGTTGTCGAATATAGATTATTCGAATAGAGAAAGGAGTTATCGAATATTAGTTATTCGAAAGGAGTTATCGAATATTAGTTATTCAAAAGGAGTTATCGAATATTAGTTATTCAAAAGGAGTTATCGAATATTAGTTATTCGAAAGGAGTTAATCGAATATTAGTTATTTGAAAGGAGTTAATCGAATATAGTATATTCGAATAGGAGTTAATTGATAAGAGTAAATTAGTTAGAGTTAGTTGAATAGAGTTAATCCAATAGAGTTAATCAAATAGAGTTAATAGAATTGAGTTAATCAAATAGAGCTAACTGATAAGAGTAAATAGATTAGAGTTAATCAAATAGTGTTAATTGAATAGAGTTATTCGAATATAGGTTATTCGAAGAAGAGAGGTTATCGAATATAGTTTATTCGAAAGAAAGAGTTATCGAAAAGAGATTTATTCGAAAGAGAGTTACGTAAGGAAGTTTGTTAAAGATTTAAAAGATAAACTTTGACTATTTCGAAGTTAAAACGTTATTCAGTTAATGTCTGAGAGGTAATTATACCCCACCTTGATTGACTTCCTTCTTAACTAAGGAATGGTAAGGTTTGATAGTGAAGGTTGGTTAAGTGAATATAGTTAATGAAGGTAATGGTTTGAATTGGCATAGCGATGTTTTATTTAAACATCTGTTTAAATCCAAGGAATGAGTTTTGGAAACATTTTTCCAAATATAATTAGAGATATTTTCTAATCATAGAAAATGAAATGTTAGATGATAAAGAATACTGGAATGACAGTGATACGTGGAAAGGAGATGGAAATGTTTTCTAACGAGTAATAACGTATATTTTCTAAATTTAGAAGATAAGAATTTATTTTTATATATGGAAACAGGAAATGGAGAATGAATAAATTAATGATAAACTAATTTAAGAGATAAATGTTGAATGTTGATTGATCGATAAAATTTCCATTTGGAAATAATATCGTTGTTTACATACATGTTTTTCTTTGATAGTTAAATCACATACTATCAAAGTTTTGACCATTTTTCCGTCGTCAATACGGAGAGACCAGTTGGATTATTATACGAGAACCACTCCGTATGGACGTTAGCATTTCGAATCAAATAGATCGAAGACAAATTAAAGACGGAGTTTATACAAGGGTTATTGTGTAAGTCCTAGATAGAGATTTCCTAAGATGGGTGTACGGAATAGTGCCTTCGGTTTGTCCAGTCCCAGGACAACTTGAATGGACGAATGTTTGACAGAGTATATCTGGTAGATCATGTAAGTTGATTGTTTCAAACGTATTTACGTTGGTGGTGGAGGAATTCGTTTCTCTTAGCTTATGCCCGTGGTATTTTTGGGGAAATCAATTTGTGATTTGATGGGTATGACAATGTGGCATTCGAAGTAAATGGAGGAGTGATCTGTTAAAAGATACGTTTTGACCTCGAGCCTCATCAACTGGGAAATGACAGAAATCAGGCAGGCAACATGGCTAAGTGGTTCGCAACCAAGTAGGGTATATTGTTACCATATAGAGAATATTCATATTTGTTGCTTCTTTCAATTTTGTATCTCCCGGGAATGGTTATGTTGGTTTACCAACTGTAAGGTGTCAATATATTCGATACACTCAAGCGAAATGAGTGGTCGGTCATGTGTGGCCGAGTTGCAAGATGTTCTTGTTGAACTCCAGTGTATCGCTTCTAGAGTACACTGAGAGGAAGGTGGATCCATACCTTGTCGTAGTTGGTATCCATTCCCCAAATAAGAGCCCGCGGTTTTGATTGTATATTATATATGTAGAACGTTAGATGCAAGCTTTTCTACTAGATTGATATTACATGTGTTAGACATTATTATAATATCAGAATAATATTGTTTTACTAATGATTTGGGTTATCGTAATGTAAAAACCATCCATGTTTATGTGTGGATCAGTCTTATGATTATCCTTTGTTTCAAAAGGATTTTGAAAGTTAAATCAAATAATTTGGGTTTACTCACACCAGTCACATGACTAACCTGGAGTTTATTTTGTTTTATTTTCCCTAAACTCTTGGATGTCCAATTTTGTACGGGCAGTCAAGTAGTCGGGATTTACAGTAACTTAAAGAGCTGGAGCAGGAGGCTTCAGCATTATATAGCTATGGTTATTCCACTGTGTTGTAAGTGCTATAGTTTAGAAATGATATGTATATTCAAGTACAGATTTATATTTCAAAGTTATGTTATGAAATATATCTTTTCGTTCCGCTGTGAGATTCGTGTTACTCTGATGATGTTGTATGTTCTTCTTCTTCTTCTTCTATTCTAAGTTTCTATCTTATCTATTCTCACCCTCTAATTTCTTTCATGGACTATCAAATATTTCCGATGCTTGATTAGTCGACATGGTGTTATATGTCGATAACTAGGATCGCAAAATTCGTGGGTCGTTACTGTGGTATCAGAGCAAAGGCTAAGCAATTATCTTGGCTCTGTGGCGTGATCAGTAGAGATAGGGCCAGTAATACCCTAGATTGAGTTGAGTGTATATATACAAGTGAACGTATTTGTTATTTGATATAAAATGATTTTATACCATGGAGATTTGTTGGTAGAGTTATTTATGAGTTCCAGTCGATCAGTTTGATCCACTGTATTGGTAGGGGTTTATAAACACTTGAATACGATGAACTGACACAATATATTTTGAAAAAAAAGGGTAAATGGAATAATTTTACCCCAATCATATTTTGATATAAAGGATTTATATTAGAATTATTATAAAATATTGAATATATTGGTTGTTATTATAATCGAGTAAGATTATAAATTAAATGGTTATGTAAATAACCAATCAGAATTCATATAAGTGAAATATATGAAAGCAGATGAATTGCATCTGAAAATAAAATCAGAATTGGAATTAAAAGTTAGAGAAGTGTTTGTAAATAGAATTAAATTAAGTATATGAGAATTTTAAAATTCTGGGAGATTTTAAATTGTTCTACGACATTGTGAATGGTGTTTTGAAAATTTCAAAATAGAAGTGTTTTAAGATAAAATTTTGAAATTGTTATAGTATTGAACTCACTTCGATAGTTGGAAAATAACCCTGATGATGATGGCCACATCGTTAGTGTCATTTTCGAGTTCTAAGTGACGATTACTACCAAAGAGACTGTTGTTGAAATTGTTTAGAAAAACAAGTTGTTTTGGAAGGGAATATTTGATTTTGAAGAGTAGAGCTATTTAGAACTCCCAAGAAGAGATAGTTTAAATTGAAAACAAATTAAGTAGAAATTGGGAAAAGCAAATTGAAATTGAACGGGATTAGAATGATATCGAGACAAATTGGATTTGTGAGATTTGAATTTGAAATGGTATTGGATTGAGGAGTTAAGAATATAAAAATCGAGAAGGGATCTTTGATTTGAAATTGAATTCGACTTAGGTATAAGCGAATGGTTGGATTTGTAGATAAAAACAGATTGGAATTTGATTGGGATGACATGGGTATATACTGAGTTAAGAGCAGATGGAAAAGATATATTGATATGCTTGACAAAAAGGTACCGGTTTATATTATATATGGGTTTGAGATTTTGATGAGCCGAATTGGCAAGCCGCTTGGCTGTTTGATTTTCTTTTGGGTTGGAGAAGGCCTAGAGAGGCGAGTTGGAGTTTGAGCTATTGACCAGTACAAAGGAGGTGCTGGCAAAAAATTTCAGGATTTTTGAAAATTTTCGTTAACAGAAATAAATTAATATTTTTTATTGTAATTAATCGGTTCAGTTGAAACTGAAGTCAAGAAGTAAAGAAATACTTTTAACCCAGTTAGTAGAGTTTGTTTCCTACCTTAGCAATTTCGAGGACGAAATTATTTTAAGTGGGTAAGAATGTAACGACCTGTATTTATACGGATAATAATTAATTAATTTAATTATTTAAATAGTGAAAATGGTTGTTTAATTAAATAATAGTGAATATTTAATTAATATAATATATTTAATTCTGAAATAATCAGAATTAGTGAATTGGCAATATAATGTGAACTGGGCAATTCAAATTATATAATTCAGTTTATAATTGAATTAGAATAACGAATATATTATATAAACGAAGTTTGAACGTATAATTCTATTATAATTAAATTCGAGCTTGAAATGACGTGGTAGTTCGCTATTTGGCGATTAGAACTTCAACTGAATATACAGAAGCCGTTTTAAATCGGATTTCTATGAAACAAGAAACGTTCAGAGCTGGTGAAGTATATTTTTCTAATGGAAGAGAAAAATCGGGATTTCATTGCGTAGATTTTGATTTATGTCCAAATCAAATTTTAGAAAGGGTGCGTTTTTTACAAGTCCCTATTAAGTTTCAAAATTAGGCTCACATCTGGTCATAAACTTGATATAAATTAGGTCCCTATTTTTGAATCGCGCGTTAACAAATTCCAGTTATGACCTTCTGACTCTGCAAAACCCTAAAACCAAGGATCTAAATCTAATTTCTGGACTTTGAACTCGTTCTTTGTCATGGCGGCGACATCTTCTTTCCGAAGTTCTGGACGTCGAACTCGTGCGATATGAAATTCAATTTCATCGACGGTTTTTCAGAGATTTATTTTAATCGAGATTTTTTTTAAAATGGATCTGTCCTCATAAAGGTAATTTATACCGTATATTTTTTTTCATTTTGAATACTGGTTCCTCGTATGAAATCGATTTTTGTTCATTCATTATTCTGCATTAGTTTAATTGTCTAGTTTTATTGATGAATTGTTTAATTCTTTTACAAAGATTTACTGTTATTGCTGATTGTACAATCGTATAAATTAATTTCTCAGCATATTTCTTTATTTATTTTGCATAGATGTATAAAAATATGCATATAATGTGAATATGAGAATATAAAAATGCAACTATTGGTGTAATATGTGAGGTTGGATGTATTCAGAAAAGTTTGCGTATATGTATGCATATTTTCTGTATATATGCATAAAAATTTTTAGCTCAGTTGAATTTCTTTTTGTTTACGGCCTGAAGATTAGTCGCGTATATGTATGAATATATCCTTAATATATGCATATTAGAAGTGTTCTGGATCTATTTGGAATAAAATATGTGCAAATATTTATCAATTTTGCATGTAAGTGTGCAGATATTACTGTTATTTGCGTAAAAGTATGCAGTTAGTTATAATTATGTGAACATGTTTTTGCAATTTTATTTGATTATTGTAGATTAGGCTGATTAATGTTTTCATTAAACAGTGGTGATACAAATATCGGTGTATTGGTGGAACGTCGTGAAGTTGCTTCTACTTGGAATAGCGTTTTATGCCCTGTTAATGAAACTCGGTTACGGAACCTACATTTAGAAGGAGCTTCGTGGTTTGTTATTAAATAAAGTGAATATAATATTGAATTTGATACTTGTTAATGGTTTATGTAATAGAGTTTGTTCTTGTAACGTGTGGCAAATTATTCTATATAGTTGAATAGAAGTATGCAATTATTATGTATAGTTGCATAGATGTATGTCATTGTACTGCATATCTGTATGCAATTATACTGCATATCTTGTAACGTAAACTATTGTGATTTTTTTTGTGTTGCTTTAAATTTAGTTCAGTATTCTAGTGATAATTCTGAGTTTTTAACAGTTTTTTTTTTGTTCATAATCTTTGGGTACGCAATTTTTCTATATAGTTGGATAGAAGGATGCAATTATTATGTATAGTTGCATAGATGTATGCACTTATACTGCATATATATATATATATATATATATATATCAACTTTGCCAGTATTTTGCATATATGAATAAAAGTTTGCAATTACTAGCTTACATGTTCACAGTCATATGTTTGCAGTTTTTTTTTGTTACATATTATGTAATACTTTTGCAGTTCTGTTCATACAGATAGTATTCTAAACATCATATATATATCAACTTTGCCAGTATTTTGCATATATGAATAAAAGTTTGCAATTACTAGCTTACATGTTCATAGTCATATGTTTGCAGTTTTTTTTGTTACATATTATGTAATACTTTTGCAGTTCTGTTCATACAGATAGTATTCTAAACATCAAAGACATCATCAGCTAATTGATTAATACTGCAAATATTTGCTGTCATGTAAGCAATTATTTGGAAAAAATGCATAACTGTATGCAAGTATTCAAAAAAATTCAAATATCAAACATTTAGAGCATTTGCATATATGTATGCAACTAATAATAATACTTTCATACAGATATGTTTAAAAGAAAACATCATCGTCTGTTGGAGTAATTCTGCAAATATTTGCAGTTACATAAGCAATTATACTGAAAAATGCATGTAAGTATGCAAAATTGTAACGACCCGTGTTTTTGCCTGTCAACTATTTAATTTAATTTATTTATTATATTGGGAATATTAATGAAATTTAGTATTTAATTCATTATTAAAAACGAAGTTGAACGTTATAATTTATATATATAATATAAATTCGAGCTTGAAAATGGCGTGCAGTTCGTAAATTGGAGTTTTGAACTTCAACTGAGAATACAGGATTCGATATAAGTCGGATTTCTGTGAAACAAGACACGTTGGAACCGTATTGACGATAATTTTCATATGAAAGAGAAAAATCCAGATTCCGTGTTATAGATAATAAGTTATGGCCAAATCAAATTTTGAAATAGTCGCTATGGAAAAGCGTTATTTAATTATAGGCCTTTAAAATAGCCGTTTTGCAAACGGACTCAGATTTTGACGAAACCAGTTTCACTAGAACCGTATCGTTAAATTATTGTACGGTGGTGAGTGGCGTGGAAAACCGATGTCGTATGTGGTCACGGTAGCCATAAACACTCGTTCATTTTCTATAGAGCGTATTTAAATAAATAAAGGGATATTTGAGTGTAACTTGAGCAGACGATCGAATTAGGCCGTGGAACCAGTTCCGTTGAGTTCGTATCGTTGATTAGAGTCAGGATAGGTATATAGTTTGTTATTTTTAGAGATCGAGAAATTTGGCGTTAAAAAGGGTAGGGCGGTTCGGGGTAAAAACAGCCTATCGGGCAAACAGTCTCAGAATGCGACGAAACTGGTGCCGTTGGGTTCGTATCAACAAATTATTGTAAGATTTGAAAGTTTCGAGTTGATTTGATTTATCTGGTGACCGTGGAAAAATTAAACGCGTGTTTATTTCTGGTTTTATAAAGGAATTTTTTTCAAACGAAGTCGGATTTCGACGAAACTTGTCCCATTGAGTCCGGAATACCTTTTTACATCAAGAATAGTTTTTTTATCAGAAGACAGAAATCATATATAGTGATTTTTAATACGATTTCTCCGTGACGAAGTTTTCATATAATTTTATATTAATAAATCCATCCCCTTTTCTACTTTAGCTTCTTTGCTCCCCTGTACGCTACTCATAGGGTTGTCTATCCTAAATAATCCATGCACATGCTTTGAAAATAGAAAGGGTACGTACAAACCTAACTAGTCTACCATATGTGTTTTCTTATCACCTTTTTGAAACTTGCCGACAAAGTTTGGCAAAATTCTGTCCTACTCTCTGATGTCCACAGCTAGGCTAATGTTTACTGCGAACCTATAAACCCAATTACTTGCCTTCCACGATGCCTTTCCTTATAAATAATTGTGCTTTGTTATTTTCTTTCGTTTGTTAAGCAAAAGCATGCCCCTATGTTTTAAATGAAAGTTGGATGACTGACCTATATATACTCTTACAAAGACAAACCCTAAGTTTTAGTCAGCATCTTCTTTCAGTGCCGCCACCCATTAAAATGAACGAACGAAACAAAACCATCGTTCTTCCTCTTTTTCCACTCAATCCTTCAACTTAAATTGAACACTTCAAGTGGAGAAAAGGAGGACCTCGGTGAGATGTTTAAATCTGAACTGTTGCGGTCTTTTCTAATGTACCAAGGAGGTCGAAATCCCACTATGATGTCACGGCTCTTACTAGTGATTTGTAGGTAGCGGGAGACCTCGAGCCGACTAAGTATTGGAGTGCGGAAAGGTGGAAGGGAGGTGCTCCGGTCGCCAGCTGTGGATGTGCCTTCGATGATGGCCTGGAGCGGAGGACAAGGGTTGTGGTGGCATCGAGCGGTTCAGGGAGGATGTGGCTACAGGTTTCCTCAATAAAGCACGAGTTTCTGCAGTCACAACACGAGCAGGAAGATGTTTCGAACACGTTGGTTCGTAATGGCCTGGGTTCGTGATTTAATTATTGATAAAATTGGTCTGTTGAATTCATTAATGGGTTATTAAGGATACTTAGTTAATAATTTGGTCACGTTTTGGATAACGCAGGAAAACTCTGTGAGCATGAATTCAAACAAGGTAATGGAGGGATTCGGCCTTAACAATGCTTTGGGGCCTTGAGGCAGAAAACAGGAGGGGGACTGACCGATTTTTGTGGAAACAATGTAATTATCGAAACAAAATTCTAACTATAATTTAGAAGTGGTGATCAGACCGGTGTCACTTTGAACGGTAGAAGAGATAGTCGGCCTTTATAACTAAAGTAATTGGCTAATTTAAAACTTGTTATGAGTTAACTA
Organism: Allium sativum; assembly: GCA_030737875.1. NCBI lineage: Eukaryota > Viridiplantae > Streptophyta > Magnoliopsida > Asparagales > Amaryllidaceae > Allium > Allium sativum. Next base: position 304,382,895 of record CM060921.1, read on the forward strand.
CAAAAATTTGTTACCTTAAAAACTTGATTAGGGATTTAAAAGAATTTATATAAAACATGTTTGTTACCACAGATGTAACGACAAGGGGATAAATTTAAGGGCCTGAACCCATTTTTAATTTGAACTGTAATTAGGTTGGAAAATTAATTAGTTTAGTCTAAATTATCATTAGGGGTTTAAGAGTTTATTTAATATTAACTCATATAATAACTAATTCATATGTGGTCAGAAATGGACAAACCATATGCTGTTGGAATCGTCCTCACGAGTACGACGTTCTGGAGCTGTTCTAGACAGAAATGGGATCAACTGGGATTTTTAATTAAATTAAACACCTGTTTAATTTATTTAAAAACTACCTGTTTCAACAACGGTATCATCTCCAGGTGAGTTAAACTCACTCAGTTTTCCCTATTTATATTTTATATAAATTGGGGTTTTTATTTTGTGCGCTCTGCTTGCTGATGGCTGCCTATTTGCTAGTTATATATTTGCTTGTTGATTAATTGATGAAATTAAACTGTGTTTAATTTCAGTGAAACACCAAATCGTTATTTGTAACGATTGGTCCCAATCAAGGTAACTTACCTTATTGGTCACGTTTATTTATAAACATGTTTGAATTGTTTGGATTGTTCAGTGAATTGGTTGATGTTAAAATTATCAGTTAAATAGAATGGGTTGACTTGATTGAGATAACCAGTGTGATACAGGGAAGAACAGGTTGGAGGGACCCAACCAGATCCCTCAAATATATTTTTTATTTTCATATTATCATATATGAACTGATCTGTTTGTATGATTGATTTGATGGTTGATTATTGACTGAATATTCAACATCTGTTTGGGTTAAACCAATGGGCGATATTGGTTAAGTGTTTGGCAGAGTATGGCCTTTAAAACCAATCGGGTTATGGATATTGATTCACCGTTCGGTGAATCGATAGAGTTGAAGTTATAAAAATTTATTTTATAACTGGAGTTAGATCTTTAAACATATTATTTGAATAAAAGTTATAAAGAGGAATAAATGAATATTTTATTTCTTTAAGACTTTGGATTTGTTATTGGTTTGTTTTATAAAGGAGATGCTGATGTTAATCAGAATTTCAAGTATGGAAATAAGGAATTAATTAACTTGGATAGTTGTTGTGTAAAGAAACAATTAATGGAATTATTTAGAATAGTTATATTTTTAATTAATTTAAAGTGGGAATTATTTGGAATCGATTAAAAGAATAATCGAGTTTTGACTTGACAAAATAGAGCGTTTTAACTGGAGTCAACTATCAAATTAGTTTGCTTCGAATTTGAGAAATGAAATGGTAAAAAAAAATGTTGTTTCACGTTAAACAAGATTTTTATAAAGGATATGCTATTTAATATAATAAGTAAATAAATTAACTACTGAAGTGTTCAATGATTGAAATAAGTTATTATTGTAATTAGTGACAATTTGGAAAATTTCCTTTTAAAGGAGAATGCATTTAAAAATGTGAATCGAGGTGAAATGTGATCCAATTGGATAGTGAAAGGAATCCATGAACAGGTTTTATATTTAAAACTCGAACTTCTCATAACGATGTTATAGAGAGGATTTCAAGCTAAGACGATAACTATAATTTAAGCGTTGCTTAATTATTTAAATTAAGGAAAAAGGTTTAAGATAAACCAGAGTATATAAACGAGGTTTATAAGAGTAAAAGCGTTAATATGGAATTAACGTTATTTGGAAAATGGGATCAAGTAAAAAGGGAAGTTTGAAATAAGATTTCAAAGTGGGGAAATAATCGAATAGATTTGAAAGGAAAGTGGTAAAAGTGATTTTGGTAAAAGAAGTGGGTTTTATAACCAAAGCCGAATTTAAATGAATCTGTTTTAACAGAGTTAGAAGTTTTAATTAAACAGAAGTGAATTAATTTGTTTAATTAAAAGGCCATGTGATGTTGAATACTGAACCAGTGAACTCATTGGAGTGTCATGGTTGAAACACTGTATATTTTGATAGTTAAAACACCGACTATCAAATATGTCCAATACGATTGTTGGTACGGAAAGTCCGGGATCGAATTTATATTCGAAAACCATTCTGACCAACAAATACGTGAAGATCTCAGAAGATGGTCGAGATGGAGCATTGAAGACCGTGGATCTTCATAAACGGAAGAACCACTAATATTCTCTGCCTGGCAAGTAGAGATAAGCTGTGATTCTGTCGTAGTTGGAATCTACGGGTTGCAAGGACTGCTCGCTACTGATCCATGGGGTGATTCCTATATTGGATGCAGTAGGAGAGTGCCTTCGGTTCATCCTGTTCCTGGATGACGTGTATGGATGGATGTCTAACAGAGTATTTCCAAAGGATCACGTATGTTGATTTCTTCAAACGTGCTATAGTTGTTGGCGGGGAATCGCCGCTCTCTTAGCTTCCAGCTAGAGTATTTTTGTGGATATCAATTAGTGATATCTGATGGATTTGACGATGTGGCATTCAAAGTAAATGGCGATCAGATGTTCAAGAATAGACTCTGACCTCAAGCCTCATCAACCGGGAAATGACAAAAATCGGGCAGGCAGCATGGCTATGTGGGTCGCTCCCATTAGGGTGTATAATCACCTATCTAGAGGAAATCCTGTTTGCTTCTTTAATCTATGTTTCGATGCTGTCCCTTTTCGGGAGACGGTTGCTGATCCCAACCGTCGGTGATATACATTCGATACACTCAAGCGAAATGAGTGGTCGGTCATGTGAGGGCCGGGTTGCAAGAGGTTCTTGTTGAACCCAGTGTATTCGTCTCTAGAGATACACTATCGGCAGGTGGTCCCATACCTTGTCAAGGTCGGAATCCAATATCCAATAAGCGCCTGCGGGTTTTGATTGTATACTATATATGTGGAGCGTGAGATGCAAGCGTTCCACTAGATTGATATTTACTTGTATTTAGACATTATTATAATATCAGACAAGATATTGGTTTCAAAACTGTTTTGGGTTATCGTAAGGTAAAAACCGTCCGTGTTTATATGTGGATTTGGTCTTACGATTATCCTTTTCTTTTGAAAAGATTTTTGAACTTTAAAATCATGATTGGATGATTTACCCTTATACTGTGCGAGTTTATCTCACTCTGGTTCACCAGACTGACCCGGTGTTTTGTAAATGCTCGGGTTAGCCCGGAGTGTACAGGTTCAGGTTAGCGACTGCTATGAAGAGACGAGCTGGAAGAGTCCAGACGTATGATATTACTACTATTCCGCTGTGTGTTGTATATGGGAACAGGCTATTATAACTGTCCCATGGTATGATGTACTCTGATACTGTAAGTATTTTAAAGCTTCCAATAAAGACTATTTATGTATTATATTTTGTTCCGCTGCGATGTGAGACTCTGTGTTGTGTGGTGTTTCTTCTTCTTCTTCTATTCTAATATTTCTTTCTTTCTTATCTCACCCTCTAATTTCTTTCTATTAATGATCTGGAATGTTCGATGTATGAATGGTCAACATGATAGTTTGATGTTGATTTTCGGAGTCGAAAATCCCAGTTCGTTACAGTGGTATCAGAGCTGAAGGTTAAGTGATTACCTTGGCTCTGTGGCATGACTCAGTAGAGATGGGGTTAGTAATACCCTAGATTGAGTTTGAGTGTATATATATGAGCGCGTATTTGTAAATTGATATAAAAATTGTTTATATTGTGTTGATTGGTTTGTCGAGTAGTTTACGAATTCTGGTCGATACAGTAATGCAAACTGTGTCGATAAGTGTTTCTAAACTCTTGAACAGAATAATTCGACATAGTATGTTTTTGAAAGGGGGTAAATGAAATAATTTTACCCAAATTATATTTTGATATAAAGGAAATATATATGTTGGAAATATCATAATATATGTGATGTGATGTTTGTTATTATAATCGAATAAGATTATAATTGAAATGGTTATATAAATAACCAATTAGAATTCGTATAATATGGAATCAGATGAATTAAATCTGAAATCTAAATCAAAAATTGGAATTAAAATTCCTTAAAGTGGGAAAGATGATTGCGAATGAACTTGAATTGAATATATGAGATTTTTAAAATCCTGGGAGATTTTAAATTTGTTACAAGCATTGAAAGGGATATTTTGAAATGGATTTCAAAATAAAAGTGTTTAGAACTGGTTTTGAAAGTGACATAGTATTGAACTCACTTCAATAGCTGGAAAATAGATTCCGATGATGATCCGGACATCATCGGTGTTCATTTTCGAGTGGTAAGTGACAAATTACTACCAAAGGTTTTGTTTTGAATTGCTTTGAGAAAGACAAGTTGTTTGAATCCTGAAAAAGATTATTTGATTTTTGAAAGAGCTGAACTGTTTAAAAACTCCCAGGGAAATTGTTTGAACAAAAACGAAATGAAATAGAAATTGTGAAAGCAAATATGAATTGAATTGAAACCGATTAACTGGAAATTTAATCGAGATATAATATATCGAGTAGAATCAGGTTTTGAATTGTGAGAAAGGAATATGAAATGGTGTTGGATTGGTAAATTAAGGATTTGAAATTGATAATGGATGGAAATTGAGTTAAGAATGGAATTTGGCTTGGACGCGTGAAGGATTTGGTTCTGAGGATAAAGTTGGAATTTAGTTTGGAAATGCATTTGTATATGCTGACAGAACAGCAGATGAAAAGAATATAATGATATGCCCGACAAAAAGGTACACGTTTATTTTTATATGGGTTTGGTGATTTATGAGCCTATTTGGCAAGCCGCTTGGCTGTTTCATTTTCTTTTGGATTGGAGAAGCCCAGAGAGGCGAGTTGGGGTTGTACCGATTGAGCCATACAGAGGTGGTGCTGGCGAAATTTTTCAAAAAATTAAAGTGTTAGAAAATTTTCGATATTTTTGAAAATATTTATTTACAGTATTGAATTGGTTTCTAATTTAGTATAAAATTAGATTTGAAATTAATAAGTTTATAACGTTCTTTCTTACCTTAGCAATTTCGAGGACGAAATTATTCTAAGGGGGGAAGAATGTAACGACCCGTGTTTTTGCCTGTCAAATATTTAATTTAATTTAATTTATTTATTATATTGGGAATATTAATGAAATTTAGTATTTAATTCGTTATTAAAAACGAAGTTGAACGTTATAATTTATATATATAATATAAATTCGAGCTTGAAAATGGCGTGCAGTTCGTAAATTGGAGTTTTGAACTTCAACTGAGAATACAGGATTCGATATAAGTCGGATTTCTGTGAAACAAGACACGTTGGAACCGTATTGACGATAATTTTCATATGAAAGAGAAAAATCCAGATTCCGTGTTATAGATAATAAGTTATGGCCAAATCAAATTTTGAAATAGTCGCTATGGAAAAGCGTTATTTAATTATAGGCCTTTAAAATAGCCGTTTTGCAAACGGACTCAGATTTTGACGAAACCAGTTTCACTAGAACAGTATCGTTAAATTATTGTACGGTGGTGAGTGGCGTGGAAAACCGATGTCGTATGTGGTCACGGTAGCCATAAACACTCGTTCATTTTCTATAGAGCGTATTTAAATAAATAAAGGGATATTTGAGTGTAACTTGAGCAGACGATCGAATTAGGCCGTGGAACCAGTTCCGTTGAGTTCGTATCGTCGATTAGAGTCAGGATAGGTATATAGTTTGTTATTTTTAGAGATCGAGAAATTTGGTGTTAAAAAGGGTAGGGCGGTTCGGGGTAAAAACAGCCTATCGGGCAAACAGTCTCAGAATGCAACGAAACTGGTGCCGTTGGGTTCGTATCAACAAATTATTGTAAGATTTGAAAGTTTCGAGTTGATTTGATTTATCTGGTGACCGTGGAAAAATTAAACGCGTGTTTATTTCTGGTTTTATAAAGGAATTTTTTTCAAACGAAGTCGGATTTCGACGAAACTTGTCCCATTGAGTCCGGAATACCTTTTTACATCAAGAATAGTTTTTTTATCAGAAGACAGAAATCATATATAGTGATTTTAATACGATTTCTCCGTGACGAAGTTTTCATATAATTTTATATTAATAAATCCATCCCCTTTTCTTCTTTAGCTTCTTTGCTCCCCTGTACGCTACTCATAGGGTTGTCTATCCTAAATAATCCATGCACATGCTTTGAAAATTGAAAGGGTACGTACAAACCTAACTAGTCTACCATATGTGTTTTCTTATCACCTTTTTGAAACTTGCCGACAAAGTTTGGCAAAATTCTGTCCTACTCTCTGATGTCTACAGCTAGGCTAATGTTTACTGCGAACCTATAAACCCAATTACTTGCCTTCCACGATGCCTTTCCTTATAAATAACCGTGCTTTGTTATTTTCTTTCGTTTGTTAAGCAAAAGCATGCCCCTATGTTTTAAATGAAAGTTGGATGACTGACCTATATATACTCTTACAAAGACAAACCCTAAGTTTTAGTCAGCATCTTCTTTCAGTGCCGCCACCCATTAAAATGAACGAACGAAACAAAACCATCGTTCTTCCTCTTTTTCCACTCAATCCTTCAACTTAAATTGAACACTTCAAGTGGAGAAAAGGAGGACCTCGGTGAGATGTTTAAATCTGAACTGTTGCGGTCTTTTCTAATGTACCAAGGAGGTCGAAATTCCACTATGATGTCACGGCTCTTACTAGTGATTTGTGGGTAGCGGGAGACCTCGAGCCGACTAAGTATTGGAGTGCGGAAAGGTGGAAGGGAGGTGCTCCGGTCGCCAGCTGTGGATGTGCCTTCGATGATGGCCTGGAGCGGAGGACAAGGGTTGTGGTGGCATCGAGCGGTTCAGGGAGGATGTGGCTACAGGTTTCCTCAATAAAGCACGAGTTTCTGCAGTCACAACGTGAGCAGGAAGATGTTTCGAACACGTTGGTTCGTAATGGCCTGGGTTCGTGATTTAATTATTGATAAAATTGGTCTGTTGAATTCATTAATGGGTTATTAAGGATACTTAGTTAATAATTTGGTCACGTTTTGGATAACGCAGGAAAACTCTATGAGCATGAATTCAAACAAGGTAATGGAGGGATTCGGCCTTAACAATGCTTTGGGGCCTTGAGGCAGAAAACAGGAGGGGGACTGACCGATTTTTGTGGAAACAATGTAATTATCGAAACAAAATTCTAACTATAATTTAGAAGTGGTGATCAGACCGGTGTCACTTTGAACGGTAGAAGAGATAGTCGGCCTTTATAACTAAAGTAATTGGCTAATTTAAAACTTGTTATGAGTTAACTACAAAAATTTGTTACCTTAAAAACTTGATTAGGGATTTAAAAGAATTTATATAAAACATGTTTGTTACCACAGATGTAATGACAAGGGGATAAATTTAAGGGCCTGAACCCATTTTTAATTTGAACTGTAATTAGGTTGGAAAATTAATTAGTTTAGTCTAAATTATCATTAGGGGTTTAAGAGTTTATTTAATATTAACTCATATAATAACTAATTCATATGTGGTCAGAAATGGACAAACCATATGCTGTTGGAATCGTCCTCACGAGTACGACGTTCTGGAGCTGTTCTAGACAGAAATGGGATCAACTGGGATTTTTAATTAAATTAAACACCTGTTTAATTTATTTAAAAACTACCTGTTTCAACAACGGTATCATCTCCAGGTGAGTTAAACTCACTCAGTTTTCCCTATTTATATTTTATATAAATTGGGGTTTTTATTTTGTGCGCTCTGCTTGCTGATGGCTGCCTGTTTGCTAGTTATATATTTGCTAGTTGATTAATTGATGAAATTAAACTGTGTTTAATTTCAGTGAAACACCAAATCGTTATTTGTAACGATTGGTCCCAATCAAGGTAACTTACCTTATTGGTCACGTTTATTTATAAACGTGTTTGAATTGTTTGGATTGTTCAGTGAATTGGTTGATGTTAAAATTATCAGTTAAATAGAATGGGTTGATTTGATTGAGATAACCAGTGTGATACAGGGAAGAACAGGTTGGAGGGACCCAACCAGATCACTCAAATATATTTTTTATTTTCATATTATCATATATGAACTGATCTGTTTGTATGCTTGATTTGATGGTTGATTATTGACTGAATATTCAACATCTGTTTGGGTTAAACCAATGGGCGATATTGGTTAAGTGTTTGGCAGAGTATGGCCTTTAAAACCAATCGGGTTATGGATATTGATTCACCGTTCGGTGAATCGATAGAGTTGAAGTTATAAAAATTTATTTTATAACTGGAGTTAGATCTTTAAACGTATTATTTGAATAAAAGTTATAAAGAGGAATAAATGAATATTTTATTTCTTTAAGACTTTGGATTTGTTATTGGTTTGTTTTATAAAGGAGATGCTGATGTTAATCAGAATTTCAAGTATGGAAATAAGGAATTAATTAACTTGGATAGTTGTTGTGTAAAGAAACAATTAATGGAATTATTGAGAATAGTTATATTTTTAATTAATTTAAAGTGGGAATTATTTGGAATCAATTAAAAGAATAATCGAGTTTTGACTTGACAAAATAGAGCGTTTTAACTGGAGTCAACTATCAAATTAGTTTGCTTCGAATTTGAGAAATGAAATGGTAAAAAAAAAATGTTGTTTCACGTTAAACAAGATTTTTATAAAGGATATGCTATTTAATATAATAAGTAAATAAATTAACTACTGAAGTGTTTAATGATTGAAATAAGTTATTATTGTAATTAGTGACAATTTGGAAAATTTTCCTTTTAAAGGAGAATGCATTTAAAAATGTGAATCGAGGTGAAATATGATCCAATTAGATAGTGAAAGGAATCCATGAACAGGTTTTATATTTAAAACTCGAACTTCTCATAACGATGTTATAGAGAGGATTTCAAGCGAAGACGATAACTATAATTTAAGCGTTGCTTAATTATTTAAATTAAGGAAAAAGGTTTAAGATAAACCAGAGTATATAAACGAGGTTTATAAGAGTAAAAGCGTTAATATGGAATTAACGTTATTTGGAAAATGGGATCAAGTAAAAAGGGAAGTTTGAAATAAGATTTCAAAGTGGGGAAATAATCGAATAGATTTGAAAGGAAAGTGGTAAAAGTGATTTTGGTAAAAGAAGTGGGTTTTATAACCAAAGCCAAATTTAAATGAATCTGTTTTAACAGAGTTAGAAGTTTTAATTAAACAGAAGTGAATTAATTTGTTTAATTAAAAGGCCATGTGATGTTGAATACTGAACCAGTGAACTCATTGGAGTGTCATGGTTGAAACACTGTATATTTTGATAGTTAAAACACCGACTATCAAATATGTCCAATACGATTGTTGGTACGGAAAGTCCGGGATCGAATTTATATTCGAAAACCATTCTGACCAACAAATACGTGAAGATCTCAGAAGATGGTCGAGATGGAGCATTGAAGACCGTGGATCTTCATAAACGGAAGAACCACTAATATTCTCTGCCTGGCAAGTAGAGATAAGCTGTGATTCTGTCGTAGTTGGAATCTACGGGTTGCAAGGACTGCTCGCTACTGATCCATGGGGTGATTCCTATATTGGATGCAGTAGGAGAGTGCCTTCGGTTCATCCTGTTCCTGGATGACGTGTATGGACGGATGTCTGACAGAGTATTTCCAAAGGATCACGTACGTTGATTTCTTCAAACGTGCTATAGTTGTTGGCGGGGAATCGCCGCTCTCTTAGCTTCCAGCTAGAGTATTTTTGTGGATATCAATTAGTGATATCTGATGGATTTGACGATGTGGCATTCAAAGTAAATGGCGATCAGATGTTCAAGAATAGACTCTGACCTCAAGCCTCATCAACCGCGAAATGACAAAAATCGGGCAGGCAGCATGGCTATGTGGGTCGCTCCCATTAGGGTGTATAATCACCTATCTAGAGGAAATCCTGTTTGCTTCTTTAATCTATGTTTCGATGCTGTCCCTTTTCGGGAGACGGTTGCTGATCCCAACCGTCGGTGATATACATTCGATACACTCAAGCGAAATGAGTGGTCGGTCATGTGAGGGCCGGGTTGCAAGAGGTTCTTGTTGAACCCAGTGTATTCGTCTCTAGAGATACACTATCGGCAGGTGGTCCCATACCTTGTCAAGGTCGGAATCCAATATCCAATAAGCGCCTGCGGGTTTTGATTGTATACTATATATGTGGAGCGTGAGATGCAAGCGTTCCACTAGATTGATATTTACTTGTATTTAGACATTATTATAATATCAGACAAGATATTGGTTTCAAAACTGTTTTGGGTTATCGTAAGGTAAAAACCGTCCGTGTTTATGTGTGGATTTGGTCTTACGATTATCCTTTTCTTTTGAAAAGATTTTTGAACTTTAAAATCATGATTGGATGATTTACCCTTATACTGTGCGAGTTTATCTCACTCTGGTTCACCAGACTGACCCGGTGTTTTGTAAATGCTCGGGTTAGCCCGAAGTGTACAGGTTCAGGTTAGCGACTGCTATGAAGAGACGAGCTGGAAGAGTCCAGACGTATGATATTACTACTATTCCGCTGTGTGTTGTATATGGGAACAGGCTATTATAACTGTCCCATGGTATGATGTACTCTGATACTGTAAGTATTTTAAAGCTTCCAATAAAGACTATTTATGTATTATATTTTGTTCCGCTGCGATGTGAGACTCTGTGTTGTGTGGTGTTTCTTCTTCTTCTTTTATTCTAATATTTCTTTCTTTCTTATCTCACCCTCTAATTTCTTTCTATTAATGATCTGGAATGTTCGATGTCTGAATGGTCAACATGATAGTTTGATGTTGATTTTCGGAGTCGAAAATCCCAGTTCGTTACAAAAATATTATGAATAACGGTACACAAGAACACAACATTTCATAATGTCGTGAGCAATTAGAACAACTTAATTTAATACATAAAATACCAAATTAGTTCAATTTAGATACTACATAATCATATCCACCAGTTCGAAAACAAAATATCAGTCATCATTGTGTTAAAAAATATAAACACCACTTTTCACCCTTTTAATCACTGGGTTTGTTTTCGTAATTACAGCTGCATCGTAATTACTAATACTCCCTCTTTTTCAATATGTACCAGAGGAACATCTTCCAGCATAGGTCTCTGTAATAAGAAGTAAAAAGTTATTAAATGTACAAAAGTTATAAATATGTGCGCACTAGTGTGCAAGCATTCTAACTATATGCCCAAAAGTGTGCAAGCATTCTGGATAAACTTAGGAAAGCTCGCAAATAATGTTGGCACATGCATAAACGTGTGCAAATATTCTGAACATATGCATACCATTATGCATTTAATTAAATATTCCAAACAACTGTATGTATTTGTTTACAGTTTCTGCATTATTGCATGCTATATAAACCAAAATATGGATAATTAAAAGCATATACACAAAGGAATATTATACTGTTCAGATTCAATTAATGAACACATGCAAATACTCAGACAAATAGCATATATGTATGATTAAAAACACGATAATTGATGTTATAAGTGAAAAATAAACTATAACACAACAAACCTTCAATTCCATTTTTTCCGGCAACAGCTATTAAGCATCCTTATCCACATCTATCAGTACCAAACATCAACAGCACCAATACACCATTATCAGTAGTAAAACTGTTATACAAAGCAAAGAATAAACATTAATAAACATAATCTCCAGTAATCAAATAACATTAGACAAAAATTTACAGAAATTAAAAATATTAACAATATATGCATATATTGAACATTTCAATATGCATATATTAAGAAAATATACATATTTGTATACAATTAATTAACAAACAAACACAAACAGATATTCAGAATAGTTTTATATTCTAATGCATTTATATGGAATATATGAATATATATATGCAAATTTCCCGAATATATGAAAATCCCTATACACCAGTTCTAACAATAGTTGCATATTTTTATACAACTATTAACAAATTATGCTTATTAGCATACACATATTCAGAATAAAACAACACATGTATTGCCAAACTAAACAATTAAATCTATACGATCTATAATAACATTAAAACTATATACAATATTGTCAATCAACAAGTATATGCAATTAAAGAAGATCAGATTAATCAATTAACAAAAATCAAGCAAAAAATGATACCCAAACCAAATTAAAAATTTTAAAAAGTATAAATTACCTGGAAGAATAAACATTCATTATATAAATCATGGATGGATCTAATTAAATCGCTGAAAGAATTCCGAGCACCATAAATTTTAGATCGATGTGTTACAAAAATTGAGAACGATGGAAGCGCCGCCATGAACAGAACTATATAATCGTAAAAATTAAAACCCTAATACGTCTTTCGTAATACATAAATTACGGCGTTAATTAAGTGGAAAAGGGCAGTTATGTAAAATAAGGAGTGGCTATTTGAAAATAAGGATGAAATTTATATGTTTCTAAAGGGGAGGATGTGAGCCTAATTAAGTTTAGTTTTAAGGATGTGAGCCTAATTTTCACTTTTAGAAAAGTCGCTATGGAATTTCTTTATAATTTATAACGATATATATAAAAGGAAATTCAATATAAATCGAATATCGATATAACTGGGAATTTTGAATTATCGAGTTATAAATCCAATTGGAGCTGTATGGTATTCCACTGTGAATATGTACGATAATATTTATTTTTAAATATTAAATTTAATTTTTTTTAAATATATTTATATATTTAAAAGGGTTACTTTGAGCTTTAAAAATAACCAGTTTTACAAACGAGCTTCGTTTTCGACGAAACTAATTTTTGTTGGATCCGCAATGTCAAATTATTGCTAGATGTCAAGTTTCGTGATTTTTGAAGTCAGTAAGTGGCCGTACCAATTTTTAAAGTGAAAAACACTCGATATTTTGACGGTTAAAAATACGCTGTGTGGGCAAACAGAGTCAAAATTCGACGAAACTAGTTTCGTTGGGACCGTAATGTCGAACTGTAACTACATAACCATTTTCGCGATTTTTGAATATCGTGTGTGATCACACGGATTTTTAGAAAGCGAAATGAATATAAAAACTAAAATATCCTAAGAGATTGGTGACCCTAAACAAGACACGCACTCACCTTTTTCAGCCACACAAAATTTTGATTCCCGTTATATAATCTTGTTTTGAGCCGCCGATTCTAAAATCTCAAACACCAAAACAAGAGCAAAGTAAATTAATAGAAATTCAAATAAAATAGTGTAAATTAGAGCATGGTGATTTTCGAGTTCGTCTTTATCTTGGCTTCATCCCTATATACTTTATAATGGGTTCGACATCACTGTTTTGGCCCTCGATTCTTTAGCGAACACCTAGGGTTGAGATTAGCAAACGATATAGGAGGAGATAGTTGCTTTCAAGTACTTAGTTGAGTTCGTGGTAGCAAGGGGGTGTTGTTGACGAAGTTGGGAAGGATTCCGTCACTTTCTTGTTCGGTGGTCACACAGTCTGACGCGATGAAAACAGGAAACTGCACCCTGTAATGAACCTTCGAATGCTACAAGAGTTATGCAGTTGTGAAGAGATTTAGAAGAAAAGAATTGTCGTGATTTTAGTTTGATTTTTAAGTGCAAAGAAAAGGAGAATGGATGGAGTTTTGGTGTGTGGTTTTGGACCAGGGAGGAGCAGGTTTGTCACGACCAATTTGGGGAAGAAGAAAACGCAACGGTCTGGGCTTGCAACGGTGGATGGGCCGGTTTGAGTGGGTGAGGGGCCCAATAACAATTGTTTTAAATGTTTAATTTAAATTTAAATACTAGTGTGTCTTGTAAAATTCATATCTTATTCATACGTTACCAGAATCCGACGAAACAAGATCCGTTGGGATCGTATGGATGGACACTACCCAATGGAACTAACTGGGAGTGGATTGGAGCTCCTTTGAAGTTATGGCGAAATAAATTGTTTGATTCAAATCAAACAACAGTTTATCGTTCTTTAACGATGAATTGCCAAAGTGAGTAAAACTCACCAACTCTGAACAGTTATATTTCTATAACATATTTTTAGAACTGATAATTATCTGTTGATTGTTGTGTGTTAACTGTTTGGTTGAATTTCTTATGTATTGGTTGAAATTATAGATAACGATATATATATATATATAAATCGTTAATCAAATATTGATTCTGTTTAGCAGAATATTTCATAGTGAAATGAAATCGATGTTAATTATATTGTTTAACATCTGTGATGCAGGGAAACAGGTTGGAGGGACCCAACTGGGTTCCTCAATATATAAAATACTGTTTTGTTTCATATATTGTGATATATGATGTGATATATAATATGTTGTTGATTATGTGTGTTTGAATGATATCGATCACTGTTGTTTGGTATTTTAAATACCGTAAGAAAACCCTGGGATGAAAAAGGAAAATTTCAATAACTATATTGAAATAAAATATTATATAAAATCGAAAGATTGTATATAGAAGGAAGATTTCAAACTGTATATTGAAATAGAATATTTATAAAATCAAAGGATTTTATATAAAGGAATATTTATAAAATCAAGGGATTTTATAAAGGAAATTATTTGTAAAACAAATAAAATAGAAAGAGAAATATTTGTAAAACATTTACAAATAAAACAGAAAGAGAAATATTTGTTAAACATTTACAAATAAAACAGAAAGAGAAATATTGGTAAAACAAATAAATAGAGTTATAAAATGGAAATATTTATTTAGAAAATAAACAGAGTTATAAAAAGGAAATGTTTATTTATAAAATAAACAGAGTTATAAAAGGGATTTATTGGGAAATGAAAAGAATGTCATATATTGGAAAATGAATAAAATTTTACATCAGGAAAGTTTAGACCCGTGCTTCGCACACGGTAAAACATGATATGGATTTAAAGCAAAGATTTTAAATAGAATCTGTTGTAATCAAGAGATTGAGAAGATTAATTTATAAATAATATTTTATAAATTAAATAAAATATTTATCATTGGATAAATAGAATATATAAGTCAGGGCTTATATAGAGAAGTAAGAAACGATTTCAACATCGATATTTGAAACTGAATATGGACGTAGAGTTAATCAAAGGAGTTAATCAAAATGAGTTAGAGGAGTTAACCAATTAAAGATAGAGTTAATCGATTAGAGTTAGAGTTAATCGATTAGAGTTAGATTTAACCAGTTAGAGTTAATCAGTTAGAGTTAATCGATTAGAGTTAAATCGAACTAGATTTATTCGAAAGGATTTATGCGAAATAGTTTATTCGAATAGAATTAAAGGAGTTATTCGAAATAGTTTATTCGAATAGAATTAAAGTAGTTATTCGAAATAGTTTATTCGAATAAAAAAAAGGGGATAATCGAATATAGTTTATTCGAAAGAAAGAGTAATCAAATATAGTTTATTCGAAAGAAAGAGTAATCGAATATAGTTATTCGAAGAAAGGGTTATCGAATATAGTTTATTCGAAAGAGAGATTATCGAATATTAATTATTCAGAGAGAGTTAATCGAATATAGTTTATTCGAAAGAGAGATTATCGAATATTTGTTATTTGAAAGAAGTTATCGAATATTTGTTATTCGAAAGAAGTTATCGAATATTTGTTATTCGAAAGAAGTTATCGAATATTTGTTATTCGAAAGAAGTTATCGAATATTTGTTATTCGAAAGGGTTATCAAATGTTAGTTATTCGAAAGGAGATATCGAATATAGTTTATTCGAATAGAGTTAAAAGGAGTTGTCGAATATAGTTTATTCGAATAGAGAAAGAAGTTATCGAATATTAGTTATTCGAAAGGAGTTATCGAATATTAGTTATTCGAAAGGAGTTATCGAATATTAGTTATTCGAAAGGAGTTATCGAATATTAGTTATTCGAAAGGAGTTATCGAATATTAGTTATTCGAAAGGAGTTAATTGAATATTAGTTATTCAAAAGGAGTTAATTGAATATAGTTTATTCGAATAGGAGTTAATTGATAAGAGTAAATTAGTTAGAGTTAATTGAATAGAGTTAATCCAATAGAGTTAATCAAATAGAGTTAATAGAATTGAGTTAATCAAATAGAGCTAACTGATAAGAGTAAATCGATTAGAGTTAATCAAATAGTGTTAATTGAATAGAGTTATTCGAATATAGGTTATTCGAAGAAGAGAGATTATTGAATATAGTTTATTCGAAGGAAAGAGTTATCGAATAGAGATTTATTCGAAAGAGAGTTACGTAAGGAAGTTTGTTAAAGATTTAAAAGATAAACTTTGACTATTTCGAAGTTGAAACATTGTTCAGTTAAGGTCTGAGAGGTAATTGTACCCCAACTTGATTGACTTCCTTCTTAACTAAGGAATGGTAAGGTTTGATAGTGAAGGTTGGTTAAGCAAATACAGTTAATGAAGGTAATGGTTTGAATTGGCGTAGCGATGTTTTATTTAAACATCTGTTTAAATCCAAGGAATGAGTTTTGGAAACGTTTTTCCAAATATATTCAGAGATATTTTCTAATCATAGAAAATGAAATGTTAGATGGTAAAGAATACAGGAATGACAGTGATACATGGAAAGGAGATGGAAATGTTTTCCAATCAGTAATAATGTATATTTCTAAATTTAGAAGATAAGAATTTATGTATATGTATGGAAACAGGAAATGGAGAATGAATAAATAAATGATAAATTAATTTAAGAGATATATGTTGAATGTTGATTGATCGACAAAATTTCCATTTGGAAATAATATCGTTGTTTGCACACATGTTTTTCTTTGATAGTTAAATCACAAACTATCAAAGTTTTGACCATTTTTCCGTCGTCAATACGGAGAGATCGGTTGGATTATTATCTGAGAACCACTCCGTATGAGTGTTAGCGTTTTGAATCAAATAGATCGAAGACAAATTGAACACGGAGTTTATACAAGGGCTATTATATAAGTCCTAGGTAGAGATTCCCTAGGATGGGTGTACGGAATAGTGCCTTCGGTTTGTCCAGTCCCAGGACAACTTGAATGGACGAATGTTTTACAGAGTATATCTGGTAGATCGCGTAAATTGATCGTTTCAAACGTATTTACGTTGGTGGCAGAGGAATTCATTTCTCTTAGCTTATGCCCATGGTATTTTTGGAGAAATCAATTTGTGATTTGATGGGTATGATGATGTGGCATTTGAAGTAAATGGAGGAGTGATCTGTTAAAAGATACGTTTTGACTTCGAGCCTCATCAACTGGGAAATGACAGAAATCGGGCAGGCAGCATGGCTAAGTGGTTCGCAACCAAGTAGGGTATATTGTCACCATCTAGAGAATGTTATTCATGTTTGTTACTTCTTTCAATTATGTATCTCTCGGGAATAGTTATGTTGGTTTAACAACTGTAAGGTGACAATATATTCGGTACACTCAAGCGAAATGAGTGGTCGGTCATGTGTGGCCGAGTTGCAAGATGTTCTTGTTGAACTCCAGTGTATCGCTTTTAGAGTACACTGAATGGAAGGCGGATCCATACCTTGTCATAGTTGGAATCCATTCCCCAAATAAGAGCTCGCGGTTTTGATTGTATATTATATATTTAGAACGTTAGATGCAAGCGTTTCTACTAGATTGATATTACTTGTGTTAGAAATTATTGTAATATCAGAATAATATTGTTCTACTAATGATTTGGGTTATCGTAATGTAAGAACCATCCGTGTTTATGTGTGGGTCGGTCTTATGATTATCCTTCGTTTCAAAAGGATTTTGAAAGTTAAATCAAATAATTTGAGTTTACTCACACCAGTCACATGACTGACCCGGAGTTTATTTTGTTCTGTTTTCCCTAAACTCTTGGGTGCCCAATTTTGTATGGGCAGTCAAGTAGTCGAGATTTACACTTGAAGAGCTGGAGCAGGAGGCTTCAGAATTATATAGCTATGGTTTGTCTGCTGTGTTGTAAGTGCTGTACTTTGGAAATGATATGTATATTCAAGTACAGATTTATATTTCAAATTTATGTTATGAAATATATTTGTTCGTTCTGCTATGAGATTCGTGTTACTCTGATGATGTTGTATGATCTTCTTCTTCTTCTATTCTAAGTTTCTATCTTATCTATTCTCACCCTCTAATTTCTTTCATGGACTATCCAGTATTTCCGATGCTTGATTAGTCGACATGGTGTTACATGTCGATAACCAAGATTGCAAAATTCCCGGGTCGTTACAATCTCATTCACATTCCAATCTAATTAAAGATTCATTAAAAATCTAATTCAGTTTTAATCTCAATAATCATTGCTTAATGATTATTCAAAGTTAAGAAATTAATCTTATCTTTAACTGGGTTAAAGAACTAATGTCATTTAAAACATAGTTCACGATAAACCCAAAATCCCATTCCATTAATTATGGAATCGTCACGGAAAACAGATCAATATACATAATCGATATAAACTTCTGTATCCAACCAATAATATAAATGGAATAACAACAAGGCCTTTTAAATTCAATTTATAGTAACGGTCTTCCTCCACAGAAGCTCACTTTGATTATCACCAAATCGAATTCCATTCCAATTTATTTTATTAAATTGGAATGCTTTACTTTGGAAAATTTCCAATAAATCTTAATAAAATGATTTATAATTTCCAAATCGCATTTCACTGTTAATCGGGTCAAAGAACGAATGTCATTAAAAAAAGCACTGTTCACAATAAACCCAATTCACATTCCATTCCAACTCCAAAATAATGTTAATTAATTGGTAAACTTCTCTAAATCTTAATTAAAAGATTTATTCTTTTCTCAATTGGGTACAAGAACAGTGTTAATAAAGACACCATTCCCGATAAACCCAAAATCCAATTCTTTTATTTAATTCCAATTAAATATTAATTAACTGGAAAATCTTCACTAAATCTTAATTAAAAGATTTATTCTTTTCTCAACTGGGTTTAAAAACAGTGTTAATAAAGACACCATTCACGACAAACCCAAAATCTAATTTTTTTTTTATTCATTCCAATTAAATATTAATTAACTAGAAATCTTCACTAAATCTTAATTAAAAGATTTATTCTTTTCTTATCTGGGTTTAAGAACAGTGTTAATAAAGACACCATTCATAACAAACACAAAATCCATTTTGATATCAAATACAAGGCTCTGAGTAGAAATTATATTGGCTTATATTCAATATCAAATTCTGAAACCAACAAGTATTATTTTGGGAATAATGATATATATATATATATCTTCCAAATTCCTCAACAATATCTGTGTGATCACGAAATCCAACATCGAAACATTCCGAAGATGATTCCCATTCAAATCCATTCCAATTCATATATTGGAAATTCTGGTTATATGAAAACCCATTCCCAATCCAATTTATTTATTTAAAAATAATTGGATTATAATTCTAGTTAATAACTAGTTCATTTTGATAAAAATATATTTTTATCTTTTCAAATATGGAATTTTTTAGCCTAATTCTTTCCAAATCATTTATACGATTTTAAACAAATTATTAATATTTTTAATAATTTTATCAACGCCCGTATAGTCGGTTTCCATAAACGGTCGTCGAACTGCACTTACAGCGACCTTTTCCAAATTTGATTTGAACACAATTCCAAATCCAACCGTTAGATTTCAAATCTCTTATATTCGTTGGAAAGCTCTTTTCGATACGAACCCAAGGTTCCGGTTTTAGGAGAATTGGATAGTAGAATCTCCCGTAATGTCAATTCGAAGTCAATGGTCGAAATTCTCGAACGGTCGCGACGCGGCGCGTTCTATTTAGACCATTAAATATATATAATATATATTTCATCGTTTTCCATTTAAAACGCATTTTATAAATTTGTTTTAAAACGATTCTAACTTCAATTTCAATTTTAAATCAAAATTGAATACTCTTTATCATTATAATATTAAAATGGTAATATTTTCAAAAATCAGATTTTGAAATCATTTCCTTTTCGATATTCATTATAAAAATGAATAAAATCAATATAAATATCGTTCGCGTTAAAATGGCGCAAATCTAATCAATTTCGTAGAGCCGGTGTTGCTGCTGTCTGCGCGTAGGGCCGTCCCCCATTCCCGTCCCGGGGCGCTAAGGGCTTTCGTTTTTGTACCTCCCGCTCACTTCGCTCGGACGAGGTTCTCACTTAAGCTCGCCTCATGCTTCGGTCTCCTCAATTCGGTCCTCTTAGGTATAAGTGTACTGGATCGCCTCACCCGAAAACCTACAATCCAAAAAAGGACTTCCATATACTTAAATCGAAGAGAAAAACGAGATATTCAATTTTGATGCTATGGAGTTTTGGCTAGAAATGCACGGTTTGGGATTTATTGGTGAAATAGTGACAGGGTGTTATTTGCAAAACCGAGATTTTGGAGAAAATGGGTTTTTGGGTGAAATGGGGCCCACGGCCGGAGCTGGGCTGAGGGGGTGGCGGCGCAGGCTTGACTGGGCGGCGGAAGGGTGCGGGTAGTGGTGGTGGCGCTGGAGGGGCCCACGGTGGTGGTTGTTTTCAATTTGGGGCTTAAGGTTTTGGATAGAAATGAAGAGAGAAAGAAGAGGAAGAAGAAGAGGAGAGGGAGGAGAAGGAGGAGGGAGAAGTGGCGGCGTCGGAGGTTGGGCGCGGAGGCGGCCTGGAAGGGGGGCGACGGGATCTCGTTATTTTTTGTTTCTTGTCCTGTTAACGGCGGGTTTGGTTTTGTGAGGGAAAAAGAGAGGGGTTTGACTTCATATAATTATATATATTTAATTATTTTAAATTCCAAAAAGTAAAATTTTCATTCGAACTCCAATTCAAACCAAAAGACTGACGCCCCTAACGAAGTACCCCCATTTCGGACACAATGGGATATGTCCCGTAAGCCAATTCAACTATTATGTTCAGTTTTCATTAAAATTAAATTATAAATTAATATAATGTTCAAAATTGATTTCAACATACATTTTAATTTACTGGGGCCACATACTGACTCCAAAAATTCCCCAAAAATAAATCTAGCTATGTTTTGACGATATGGTCCTAACAAAACTAATTTCGTCGAATTTGGAGGTCGTTTGAAAAATGGTCATTTTCCAGTCGATTAAATTCAAACTGAAATTACCAAACATGTTTAAATTCATTGCGCTCATATATTAATTCCAAAAATTATGAAAATTGGAGACTAGCAATAATTTGACATTCCAGATCCAATAAAAGTGGTTTCATAAAAAACGGAGGTCGTGTGCAAAATGGTTATTTTTAAGGGTTATATATTATATAAAATATATATAAATTCCATAGCGACTATTTTGAATTTTAAACTGGGCATAACTTTTTATTCCCGTTATGAAATCTGGATTTTTTTTACATTTGTTAGAAAGATATAATTAAACAGATCCAAATATTTTTGGTTTTACTGAAATCCGATTTATTTTGAATCCTGTACATTCATTTGAAATTTAAAATCGAATTTTCAAACTACCGCGCCATTTCAGACTCGTTCTATAATTAAAATAAATTTATACGTTCTAACTTAGATTAAAATAAATTTTAGTCATTATTATTTAAAATAAATCATTTTAAATATTCAAAATCCATTAAAATAACTAAAAGAAAATTTTTAAATTGGTTCTGAAAATCCGGGTTGTTACAACTACAAAAGATCTAAAGGTTTACAAAGAACGGATGCAACACTCTAGCACTAGATTTGGACTTTTGTCCCTCTTCTCCAGCTTCGATTAAAGCCTGGATATTTAAAAATAAATTTTAATTTTAAAACTGAGATTGATGTTAAAAAACTAATTAAGCTAATTCGTATAAAACGAAACTGAGATTGCAGGCTCAATTTGTATAAATTGAGACCAACGACCATTTACATAAAGCCAAAAAAAAATCTTGTTAATGTAGCTCAAAAATGAAGACATAATAATTAAAATGTTCACGTTATTTTCATGCAATTGTACAAATGCTATAATTTTCTTGAATAGGGTACCCTAATGACGCATATTGCCGGAAATCAAAATAAATGAGGTAAACTAATATTCAGATGATGGGAAAAAGGTACTTATAAACTAACTGATAGACATCAAATCAAATACCACATAGGGGCTTCCTTACACTGCAATACATGGAATTGCTAATACTAATGGGGTGGCATTCTACGTTAAAATGGTGCATGGTGATGGTTTGATTTTTGCTATCAGAGTAAATTAATAAAGCAACTTCTTGCGCTAGTTGAATACATTTGCTATCAGAAACAGTCGACAGCCGTCAGAAATCCCCGTCATAAATTAAGGCGTCGGTAAACAGGGTTTCCGATGGCTATCGACATAACTCGTCGTTCACGTTTCGTACGACTTAAATCAGCTGGTGTCGGTTCCTGACGGTTTCCGATGGCCATCGGAAACTGTTACTATCATTACCAATACGCCGTCCCAAGTCATCGGAAACCGTTGTATATTCATGTACCTGAAACCATTGAAAACCGTCGGAAAACCTACATATTTGTTTTTATTTTTCTGCTACTATTTAGCCTTCCACCACACATTTGTCTCAAACCATCATACTAGACCATCAGTCTATAACCAAGCACTCAAAAATTCATGCAAAACACAACATATCAACCAAAAAATCATGAAAAACAAAAAAAACATAAATACATACAAAATACATCAAGTTTACCATCACATCAACAAAACATACAGCAAGTCTACAACATTAACCATACCAAAACATGTCTACCGTCATAATACATACAAACTATTAAACCAAAGTCATACCCATACCATAGTCATAGCAACCCAGTCATATATGTACGTATGCCCCCAACAACAAAAAACATACCTATCCAACCACCACTGATCGTCATCTTCAGCAGATATAGCTGATGAGGGGAAGCACCCATACGGTTGCGCAACTCCGCTAAGCGCCCATCTAAAAGTAGAGTCGTCTCAATAGCTTGACGACGATTATGTTCCTCAAGCTGTGCCACCCTAGCACTCAGCTCCTCGATCTCTGTAGTGGCAGCTCTACTATGTCTACTCCGTGCCTGCTGACTGGTAGACTGTAACAATTATTTAAAATCTTTTAATCATGTACTATGGTGGCTTGAGGATTAACATATCATGATTTAGCTATAATCAAAATGGAATACTCATATTTGATCTAATTATTAAATACCAAGTGAAAATTAAACTAAGGTAAAACCAAATGAACCCCACAAAATCTATAAAACAAAGAGCATCAACCAATACTTTAATTGTTGATTAATTGATTATTGTTAGCGCAATTTGTTAGTGCAAGCTGTTAGATGTTTGATGGAACAGTGCACTATTAGGAACATGTGGTTCCCCATGTTTTGAGAAGTATATACAATGTAGTTATATCAACGTGAAGAGGAGAATGATGTTTGATGGAATATTGCACTAATCTGAATTTTATTTCTAAACTAAAAATTAAATTAAGGTAAAAAGCTTTACCACTTGATATCCAAATACTTAACGTTTATTCCGCGTCACTGGATCCATCACTAACTGGAAGATGATGTCCTCCTCGTCGGTAGTGAGCTTCTCCTGTCCAGTCTCAGCTAGACGCTTCTCACGTTGCTCCATAAACTTCTCCTGCAAGACCAAATAAGAATGTATCTAAAATTAATATCATGATATATTATTTTATTATAATTTTACAATTACTACAAATACTTATACATATAATGAAATCTTATGTGACTCTTCATAGACTTGTCGTCATGCCATGTGTATGTGATGTTCCCTTCTGAACCGAGACGCTCGATGGCATGCGAACGGGTGAACGCATCCATATATGAGACTGGACCCTGCCCCTCAGCCTCTTGAATATGATTATTACATGCAATTATTACATTTTCAAAATTACATAGCATATTAATTTTTATATAAGTCGCATTTAAACAAATTTACCAATTCATGTTGATACTGCTGAAAGGACGTTGATCCTCCTCGATGCGTGATTGGATTTTTATTCTGATTTGCACTGTTTATTTTTGACTTTGTCTACTCATTCAAAATTTCATACGTTACTTATCAAGTAAATATTTTTTATATTTTAAAAAAAAATTAGTACACTAACCGTTGCTTCATCACTTTCCCAATACTTTAGAAATCCTTCCCAAACGGCTGCTCCCATCCATGGAGGTTTTTTCATGCTTTTCTTCATTGTTGATATGCCATCTTTATAATTTTTCTCATTTTCTGCATCCAGTACGTCTGAGCCAGCTGTAAATCATACGTCTGTATATCCACCTCAGCCTGTATTTCACGTTAAACAAACATTACTATTAAATATGTACAGTATATCAGCGATTAGAAGAAACTAAAACGTAAAAAATATATAAGAAAATACTTACTAGCACATCCTGCCAAATGACCTCTTGTATGTGAGGTGGGATCAGATCCCACTTAGGCCAACATCCCAACATCCGAGTCCTATATGCCGCTCTCGAAACATCCAAAATAACCTTCGAAGGTTGCTGATCGAAAACCCTGTGTTAAATATAATATACATAAGTTATAGTAAAAAATAATTAACATTCTAAATAAAGTTTAATTTTTACCCTGTACTCGTAGGGACTAAGCAGATGACTGGATGCTTAGAGGGTTGCGATCCAGAACCCTCACCCGAAGAATTCCCTCTAGATGACATATCTGTCATATATAAATCATTTTAAAACATAACAATAACATCATATTCAAATTTATTTTACGGCTAACTTACACAAATGATATAAGCTGCTAAATAAACGACATAAAACATAATGAAATTGTTCATACCTGTATTTCATTGGGTCTCATGTTCCAAGGAGTAACATATTACATTGCAGATTTAAGATAAACAGGAAAAACAGAGTTACATGAATTGCATATGACATAAAAGATGTAAAAAAAATGATCATAATATTTGAAATTTAAACAGAGTTACATGAACTGCAGAATATACGTCGTATACTCCATAATTACATTACAACAACAAAGGTAATACACATCATGACTACATCAGTCATCATCTTCTTCTGATTCAAATTCAGCCTCAAATTCTACAATATCTTCCTCCGCACTCTCAAATGCTTCCACTAAAACATTTGTCTCATCGACTAGAGGTCCAAAATCTGCATGATCGTCTTCAATTAGTATTTCATTGTTCTATTCGAGTTTTGCCTAATAGGCTCCTTCGTTTGGAATATTCTTCCCGTTAAACGTAAATCTGGCCTTTGTTTTAAAAACTGCCGACCTATCTGCTTTATTTCTTTTTAGAGACAGGTAAGGGGCGTAATAAACTTGAAATGCTTGTTTGGCTAATACAAAAGGATCATACTTGTAATAATGCGATGTATGCTTTATTTCAATTATATTATAATCCTTATGCACATTAATCCCAGATCCTAGAACACTGCAAAACCAATCACATTTAAATAGAAACACCTCCTCAGCGGGTCGTGTGAAATATGTCAGTTGCAAAATTTATGTTAAAATGACATAAATTTAATTAATGTGATTTTCAGGATCGTCACTGCCTTTAATGAGTACACCTGTATTGTTCGTTAATTTTTCGACACTGTATTCTTTGGTGTTAAATTTATATCCATTAACAAAATATATTGGATATGTCTTGACCAATCTTTTTGGTCCCATTGCTAGATGTTTGAACCCTTCATCAACAACACAAATTTTGAGTTCATAAACATAATTTGTAAACCAAGCAAGAAATTCTTTACCGATATACCATTTGGATGTTCACATTCATAAACGTTGTAAATAGAAATAAAATTTTACATTAATCATACATACGCAAAAATGTAGAAATTATTAAAGCATTAATTGATATTTCAGATTACCTAACAAATGGTGCAACTTCAACACAATTTAGAAGAATAAAGTTGTGTGCTACATGGAGATCTTTATCGTCTAGCCATACGTCCCCACATTTTCTAAAAGGTCGACCATGTTGTCTAAAAATAGACAAAACTGTTTGGGACGATTCTTGTTCGCCTCCTTCGTCGTTTCGAGGAACACTTTCAGATGATATATTCACATGATTACTGAAATAATGAGAGAAAAAGAACGAAGCTTCTTCTTCGATGTAAGATTTACATGTTGAGCTTTCAACTCGTGTTTTTTGTGTTCACTTTTTTCTTCAAATGATTCAGATATCTATGCAAAATTAATTTAAATTATATCATATTTTTAAGTCCAATTAAATTAATGGGTAACATGTTTATATTTACCTCTCAAATGGATACATCCATCCATATTAAAACGGGACCTCGAAGTCGTGCTTCAGTTGGAAAGTGAATGGGTAAATGCTCTATTACACTAAAAAAACCTGGCAGGAATATTTTCTTCAATTTGCAAAGCAATATTGGAATATCTGCTTCAAATTTACGTAAACATTCCACTTTTAAAGTAGTCGACCCTTCAACCCATTTCAACACAACTTTAACCTGATTATTATCTAGTTCTTGACATGCTTTGGTTTTTTTTACTGTCATTTGGTTTCATATGAAGCTCGGGACATTTGCATAAATCTTCTATATCGCGCCTTGATTTCAATCATCTTTAATTTTCCCTTTAACATTCAAAATTGTGTTAAAGACATTATCAAATACACTTTTCTCATTATGCATCACATCAATATTACGATGAAGCAGAATATGTTTTCAATACGGCAACTCCCAAAAAATAGACTGTTTGCACCAATTGTGATAAATCGATTTGCCTTCAATATCTTTTTGAACTCCAGTTTCATATATCTTTTGATGATTTTGAACCATTTCATATATTTCTTCGCTAGGCCATAGGGTCGAAGGTTGTCTGGTTTCTGATCTATTAGCCAAAAAGTTTTTCTTGTCTACTCTAAAAGAATGATTTACATGGAGCAAACAACGATGGTAGTCAGACCATGAAATTTTCTTACCATGCGGTTGGGAAAACGCTCGTGTCTCTTCCATGCAATATGGACATGACAGATGACCAACAGTACTCCATCCTGAAAGCATTGCATAGGCAGGAAAATCACTTATAGTCCCCAACAAAGAAGCAAACATACAAAAAAAATCTTTTTCGAAACATTGTATGTTTCTGCTCCTTCGTTCCATAATGTTTTTAATTCTTCATTTAACGGTTGTAAATAAACATCATTTCCTTGTGCTGGATCATCGGGGCTAGGAACAACAACGGTAAGAAACATATGTTGTGTTTTCATACACATCCATGAAGGTAAATTATAAGGTGAGATGATAATGGGCCATAATGAGTATTTAGAACCAAATTGAGAAAATGGTGAAAAACCATCCGTGCATAATCCTAGTTTGGCATTATGACTCTCCACTGCAAAATTGGGATAAGTGTTATCGAAATGCTTCCATACTTCCCTATCGGTCGGATGGATCAACGTACCTTCTTCTTCCGATCTCACCTTATGCCATCTCATATGAGATGCATTTACAAAAGATGCATACATTCTTTGAAGCCTTGGAGTAATAGGTAAGTAATGCATATGTATGAATGGAACTTCCTTTCCCTTCTTCTTTCGTGGTTTATATCTTTCTTTATTACATATTTTACAATTTTAAGGATTACGTCATCTTTCCAAACAACATGCATCCTTTTAAACATGTATCTATTTTCTGGTAAGATAAACCAAATGCCGACATAAGTTTTTTAACTTTGTAGTGATTTTCACACATTAAATTATCCGGCGGCATGTGCCTTTTTGTAGCTTGTACAATACCTGTAAACCCAGCTTCAGTGATGTCGTATTTTAACTTCATCGCAATGTATTCTGTGATTACCGATAGCTAAGTGCCGCTTTTAAAACCATCCCAAATAGGTTTCTTAGCATTATCCAATAAATCATAAATTTTCTTAGCTTCAATATTCGCTTCTTCTTCATTTCCATCATCGTCGTCAACTGCAATCATAGAAAACATTGATCATGTTGCGTCTTCGACCATATTTTCAATACGGGTCGTACTAACATTTTCATTAACAGCACTTTCTACCTCTGTCTCTACAGGAGTATTTGATACAACTTCTCCATGACGATCCCAAAAATAATACTTGGGTACGAATCCGTTTTTGAACAAATGGACTTTTACAACATCGGGTAACAAATATTTCAAATATCTAAACTTGCTACACGGACAATGAATTTCAGGAACGCTTCCGTTATTACTTAAAGCGAATTCAACAAAGACATTTATACCATTATAAAAATCTTCTTTTATTTAACCTCTCTGTCCTCTTCTTTGGTACATCCAACTCCTCCGACCAACAAAATAATCAATCATTTTTCCTATTTGAGATTCAAATTCAGAATAATTTGTTTTTAATTATGGTCATAAAACGCACGTATATGTAACGGTTTAAAGTAAATAACATTTCACTAAGTTAAAAAAATAATCTAATTTGGCACTTTTTTACGGTAACACTTTTACATGGTCAGGCATCCTACTATCCATTATAAACAGAGTAAACATTTACAATTGTATACTACTTCATCTCAAACAATTCAACAAAATTTCGGCAGCATTTCCCTTTTGTTTCCTGCATTGTACACATGTACGCAGGAAACAAAAAGAAAAATTATACCAAAATTTTGTGAATCTATAGAAACGAAGTAGTATACAAAATGTACATGTTTACTGTGTTTATAACTTGAATCCAGCAAATATTGTACCAGATGAATATAAACGGTCGGTTTTTGATTTGACAAAAATGACTATTTATATAATGATCATGTACAACATCCGTTGGACGGGGGCGAATACACTCTACGAAATATTAGTCAATTAGATGTGCGCATTTTACTATAAAAATACATTTTACTGCAATACAAAAATATTTTATCGTATCACATCTGCTTGACATTTCAATAAACGTAAAGCTAATTTACTATTATCGTCGTTTCAATAGGCACAACTAGAATTTAGGCTCATGTTATTTCGTGCATAAGTCAAAATTTGCATGATGTACTATTCCTTGTTAATCCATTCATTTTTTCGTATGTCTACTAACACATACAAGAATGACAAGCGCACAACGGCGCACATGTACACAAATATCCTAAATTATACAACGGCAAAAACAAGCTAAATTGAAACATATACACATACACATACATACACACACACATACATTTTTAGTTTGACACGTGAATACACTAAAATCATCACTTTGGTATCTAAACATTATATTTCTAAAAGTTGACATGAAAAAATTCATCTTTTCTATTTTGTTATAAGCATTGTAATTAATTGGTCTTTTTCAATAGTTTTGAAAAAAGAAATCTGATCAAACCTATTTGTAATTGCCCGAGCTTTTTACCATTGTTATGACCACTGCTACAACAACCTATCCAAAACATGCCTAATTTTTGATGTACCATACACAAATAACCAAATATTGGACATAAATTTTTCAATTTCATTGTAGCACATGAAACATACACACAATATGATGATATAACCTGCTACAACACCATAGTAACCAATTGCAATAAACAATTAACCCTAATTTACTAATTTTAAAAAATTTAGGTTTAGGTAAAAATTGAATTTTTAAGAAAAAACGAGATCATACCTCAAATTGCTCGTGCTGGAGGTCTGAGTGGAAGTCGAGGACAACCGGACATGAAAATTTCGTTGTTTGGAAGGCAGAAAATCGTGGATTGGGATTGTAGGGTTTTGAAAATCGAGCTAAAAATGGATTTGGGGATGGTGGAATGATGGAGAAAAGCTCTCGGATGCTGAAAACACGTTTATAATCAATGGTTTCCGAAGGCCACCGACGACCCATTAAAAGCCGTCAGAAATAATCCGTCGGAAGCCGTCGCCTTGTTCTGTCGAAAATCCCAATGTTTCTTGTAGTGTCTATATAAGTGACATGGCAAATGAAACCAAGCAAACTAATAAGATTAACAATCCGAATTTTGGGTAGACAAGAATAAGTTAACATGAGAGTATCTAAGACTTAATGTAGTTATAAAGGATATAAAAGATCAGTAGTGTACGACTGAAAATTAATGAAGTTACATATTTTTATGATGAGAGCACATTTCCGGTTTTCCTACTTGTATGTGCTGCTTTCCACATCATTGCTCGTGTAAAACATGCCTTCCAGATTCTCTGCTTCCTACATAAATAGATGTCAATTAATTTGTAAATTATAAACAAACATTAAGATTATACGTATAGCGATTACTAAATTCTAATTCTACATAAAGTCAAGTAATAGGTTTTTCCCCAAAGTACGAGCTATGGTATTTTTTCCTTTTTTTTCCAGCATTCACTTTGCATTGTTTGGTTTTCTTATCGGTGTAGCCATTATTTTCAATCAGCCAAACATAAATTACGTAAAGAAGAAAAGACATCTATTTCAAACAACATTTAAGAAGAAAAATAAGCCAAGCTTCCAATTTATTTAATGAAATTACATTGCAGTTTTATTACACAGTTAAAAACTTACTTGTATAAAGAAGTTGGTTATAATGGGATTTAAGGTTTCATTATTTTTCGGCGTTCTTTTGTATACAGTAGCTTTAAATTTTGGGACAAGCTATAACCGAACTCGCTCTCTTTCTATATATATATACACACACACACACACACACACACACGTTCAGTAACACCCCAAAAATGAAGCACCCGTTTGACCCCTCTGTTTTCCACCTCTCATTTATATTAAATAAAGTTAGTGGAAGGTGAGAGAATGAGAGGAAGGAGAGAGGAAGGAAATGTATGGTGGAAAAGTGGTAGGCTATTGAAGTGCTAAATAATTGGTGTGCCATTGAACCTGCCTCATATATATATAGGTATATCGTCTTCAATTGGCTCATGCATCTACAAAGAATAATTTTAATGAAAATTCAAATTTAAAATATGCATGTACCTTTAAATAATAATTTTTTAATAAGATTTATATAAATTTTAGTCATCTTTATCTTCATTAATTAGTGTATTACTTTAGTGGCCCCCATGCAAACTTTCATTCAAACTTTTTATTGATAAATTCGTCATCTTCGTAAGAATGCCAAATGTACATACTGTTTTTACTAAAACTATCAGCATAAATAGCCAACTTCTTGTCTTGCTATAGCAACAACAACTGAAAAACAAAGACAAGGAAAAGTGAACATTAACTTGGCAAATAAATCGCTAAAGAACAGAGTAAAACTAAGAAATAGATAGAATATCAAAACATTATACTTTGAGTCCGAAGGTGCACTTACTTAAGAAAATACAAGATAAACTGCTTGACATTAGTTTGAAGATTTGTCTGATTGCCTGAATAAGCACCGATCATGGCATTTAGTAAATTTATGAAATGCAAACGAAATAGAAATATTAAGCAAGATCCAATACAAACAACTCACCATAATTACTTCTATTTCAAATTTATAAGCAAAAATAACCATTGATAATGTATGCTCAGGAAACCCATCCTCAAAAAATTCAGCATTAAAACTCAAAATCCCATCATTGAAAGGATACTGTTGAATATGTGATTTTTTGTTTGATGATAACAAACATATTTCATTTTACAAATGTGTTTGAAATTGTATTATTCTCTATTTTTACATCATACAGAAATAGAAATTGTTTTTGACTGATAATACTTCTACACATAATTGAAATATTCACACAAATACTTATTAGCCAAAAATAAATTTCATTTCATAAACAGAATGGTTCATTTTTTCTGAACTCTCATATATACAGTTAAATCTTTACATTCAGTATTGTACATTTGTTCCTCACTGCAATATCTCTCTAACTCGGTTACATTTATATGTTCACTCTTACTGTATCTTCATCTTCCTCTGATCTTGCCCTATCATCTGGAAACCTATCAAAAAAATAAACACACAGTAGATTGGAACTAAAAAATATAAATTTGAACAAATATAAATTTATTTTTAAATTTTATTCGCCTCAAATTTTTCTGGTGTCTTTCACATCATTTTTCTAACTTGGTCTGATTTATATGTATATCCATCTGTGTCTAGACAGCTTGTGATATTCACAGTTATTCACTGTAAGTACCACAAGTCAGACAATATCTGTGTTAGAAAGGGACAAATATATCAAGTATAATATGATCAGGTGAAGCTTGACAACAAAGATGTGCTGCAAGTATCCATGAACACACAAGAGACAGAAGCAACATCATATATACACACGTGATGTATATGTATACATGAAGTGTTCAACACTAATATATGAACAGTGCACAAGTTAAAGGCAGTTCAACATGACCAAAGACTAAGTTCAAAGGTCGGGTCATCGTGGTGCAAAGTAGACGGGCAGCATGGACAAAGTTTTAGGAGTGGCTAAAGTTTTTCAACCAAGTACAAATATGTCAACACTGCATGGGACAGTTCGAACATACACAAGTAGTCCAAGCAAACATTAACAAACAGCTTGTACAAACAGTGAAACAAAATATAGACAGCAAGCAAAATGACCGAGGCAACATTACATACAGTAGAGTACATATTGCAGCATGAACATAAAATCAAGTATACACAAAGCCAACATACACACAATTTCACACTGCTGCTGTGTTCACAGTGAACAAGGTTGTCCATGCTCATCAACAAAGTTCAGAAATGCATAGAAAAATTTCTAGAACAAAGTGAAAAAAAATGTTTCAGCAAGTTCAAACAGGGTATATTTTCACATGAGTTTATTTTCTAGCCATAAAATCTGAAATGTTTGATTATTTTTCAGTGTTTTCAAAATTAGTTCAAAATAAAAAAGGTGCTTTAATTATGACTTTGAGAAGTGATCATGGAGGTAAAGTTGAAAAATCTGACTTCGAAATTTTTTGTGAAGAAAATGGTTTTAAACATGAATTTTCCGCAGCTCGAACACCTCAACAAAATGGTGTGGTCGAAAGAAAAAATCGTACATTACAAGAGATGGCTAGATCCATGTTATGTGAGTGTAAATTGCCTCAAACTTTCTGGGATGAGGCAATTAATACTGCTTGCTATGTAATGAATAGAGTTATGATTAGACCAATACTTAATAAAACGTCATATGAATTATAGTCAGACAAAATGCCTAACATCTCATATTTCAGAGTTTTTGGATGTCCCTGTTATATTCTCAATACAGGTGATCAACATGGAAAATTTGAATCAAAAGTCGATGAAGGAATTTTCATGAGTTATTCATCAAGGGGATAAGCGTACAAAATCATCAACAAGTGATCAACAACAATTGTTGAAACCATTAATGTGAAGTTTGATGAATCAGACTTTGAAATAGATTGTGAAAAAGATGACGGTGTTGTACAAGGAAGTGAAAAGGAAAGCAATGAAGTTAAAGCGGGCAGTGATGAGGTTACAGAAGATATTGTTGAAACCGGGAAGTTGAAGTTCAAATCCAACCATCATCCAGATTTGGAATTTGTAAGTCCAATAGCTGATGTTCGCACTCGTTCCTCTCGCAATAAAAATGTATGTGCTTTTCATAATCATTACGCTTTTATTTCTGAAATTAAACCAAACTCTTATGATGTTGCTCTTAATGATGAATGTTGGGTTTTAGCTATGCAAGATGAACCCAACCAGTTTAAGAGGAATAAGGTCTGGAAATTGGTTCCTAGACCAAGTGACTATCGAATTTTGTAACAAAATGGATGTTTAAAAATAAACTTGATGAACCTGGGAATGTAATTAGAAACAAAGCTAGCTTGGTTGCAAAAGGATACAATCAAATCGAAGGCACTGATTTTGATGAAACATTTGCCCCAGTTGCTCGGTTAGTAGCAGTAAGAATATTGCTAAGTTTTGCTTGTTTTAAAGGTTTCAAACTTAAGAAAATGGATGTTAAGAGTGCCTTTTTGAATGGAGAGCTGAAAGAAGAAGTTTTTATTGAACATATCTTTTGGAAAATGGTTTTAAAAAAGGATGTGTTGACACACCTTGTTTCTTTTACATGATTGTAATGATTTCTTGATTGTTCATATTTATGTTTATGATATCATTTATGGTGCTACTAATGATATTTTGTGTGAGAAATTTGAAAAAGTTATGCAGGACAAATTTGAGGTGAGCTTGGTTGGCGACCTGAAGTACTTTCTTGGGTTTCAAATCAAACAAAGTAGAAATGGAATTTTCATTTCTCAAACAAAGTATGTGATGGAGCTGCTGAAAATTTTGGAGTTGAAGATGCAAAACCAATGAGAACACCAATGAGCCCAATAACCAAGCTTAACAAAGATGAAAAAGGTATTGTTGTGGATCAAAAAAATCGCGGTATAATTGGTTCACTTCTCTATCTTCCTGCTTCTAGAACCGATATTATGTTTTATGTTTGTTTGTGTGCTAGTTTTCAGTCTAATCCAATAGAATCTCATTTAAAAGCCACAAAATGAATTTTGAGATATCTTTTGCACACAAAGAAACTTGGCTTGTGGTATCCCTTTTGTGATAATTTTGATTTAGTTGGTTTTTCTGATGATGATTATGCTGGTTCACTCACTGATAGGAAGAATAGTAATGGAACTTGTTTCATGTTAGGACATTCTCTTGTTTCTTGGTCAAGTCGTAAACAAATTTTTGTTGCTTTGTCCACCACTGAAGTTGAATATATTTCCTTAGGAAGTTGTTGTGCATAGATTTTGTGGATGATGCAAACTATCTCTTATTTTAGGTAAATTTATAAACAAGTTCCTTTGAAATGTGACAGTAAGAGTGCAATAGATTTATCAAATAATCCTGTCCACCATTCATACACAAGACAAATTGATGTGAGACACTATTTCATTAGCAATCATATTGCTAGTGAGGACATTTTTATTGAATTTATTCTTACTGAACCTCAACTTGCTGATATTTTTACTAAACCCCTTCCCAAAGAAAGATTTTCAAGATTATGATTAGATTTTGGGATTATAGAAATTGATTAACTTCTTTGCATTTTTGCTTAAAAATTTTATGTGTGTTTTTGTTATCAATTTCATTATCTAATGAATCAAACAATTCTTTGAAATCATTGAGAAAGAACAGTTTCTTATGGATATTTGTGATAAAATTGTGACTGTAATATGTTTCAGAATATGAGATAGTTGAAAGATTCTCAATAATCCTGATTTAATTGAATATATTTCATAATATGTGTAATTTAGGAATTTATTTCACATTCAGCTCTATTTCTGTCATCCTTCTATCATCCATTATGGTTTTTTATATTAAGGGGATTTTGTGTATAATAATAATAAGTGTTTCTCTAACCTGATTTAAAAATCCAAGATCTGGTCATGCATGGTTATGAGATTACTTTTTTTTTTCATGTTGCAGCTTATCCCATTTAAAAATCCAAGATCTGGTTATGCGTGATTAGTGTGCTCTTGAAATAAATAAATTAAAAAAAGGTATCAGAAAAGAAGTAAATAATAATAACAATAATAATAATATACGTGAAATCCTCCCTAGTATGTAATAACTATTCTTCCAACCCACCCTCTATATTGTGAAATGTGTTTCTATCTTATGGGTTATTATGATTTTTTGTTTAATTGTTTTGGGATTTACGGTATTTTGATTCTGTCAATTGATTTGAATTTCATTTATTGTCTATGTCCTTTGCAAATTTCCAATTCTGTTCATTTTTTTATGATAACAAAAGGGGGAGAAGAGTTAAGATTTTGATGAGTATGTAGATATCTATAGAATTTAATTTTTCAATAATGCTAGGTGTTTAATTAATTTCTATATTTCTCAAATTTCTTTCATATTTATTGCGTCTGCTTTCAGTTATAGTGGTAGCTGTGTTATAGGGGGAGCACATATATATGGGGAATTCTCATATTTCATTGTCAAACACGTTCGCTATACTCAAAATCTTAAGTATGTTTGTCATTACTAAAAGGGGGAGATTGTTGAATATGTAAGTTTGTATTTGATGATAACAAACATATTTTATTTTACAAATGTATTTGAAATTGTGTTATTCTCTATTTTTACATCATATAGAAATAGAAATTGTTTTTGACGGATAATACTTCCACACATAATTAAAACACTCACACAAGTACTTGTTAGTCAAAAATAAATTTAATTTCATAAACGGAATAGTACAATTTTTCCGAACTCTCATATATACAGTTAAATCTTTACATTCAGTATTGTACATTTGTTCCTCACTACAATATCTCTCTCGCTCAGATACATTTATCTGTTTACTCTTACTGTATCTTCATCCTCCTCTGATCTTTCCCCATCATTTGGAAACCTGTCACAGAAATAAACACACAGTAGACTAGAACTAAACAAATATAAATTTTAACTAATATAAATTTATTTTTAAATTTGATTTGCCTTAGATTTTTTTGGTGTGTTCCTCATCATTTTTTTGGCTTGGTCTGATTTATATGTATATCCATCTGTGTCTAGATAGCTTGTAATATTCACCGTGATTCACTATCAATACCACAAGTTAGACAATATCTGTGTCAGAAAGGGAAAAATATATCAAGTATAATGTGATCAGGTGAAGCTTGACAACACAGATGTGTTGCAAGTATCCATGAACACACAAGTGACAGAAGAAACATCATACACACACACACACACGTGATGTGTATGTTTACAAGAAGTGTTCAACAATAATATATGAACAGTGAACAAGCTAAAGGCAGTTCAACATGACCAAAGACTAAGTTCAAAGGTCGGGTCAACATGATGCAAAGTAGACGGGCAACATGTACAAGGTTTCGGGAGTGGCCAAAGTTTTTCAGCCAAATAAAAATTTGTCAACACTGCATGGGACAGTTTGAACATACACAAGTAGTCCAAGCAAACATTAACAAGCATCTTGTACAAACAGTGAATCAAAATATAGACAGTAAGCAAAATGGCCGAGGCAACAATACATACAGCTGTGCACATATTTCAGCATGAACATAAACTCATGTATACACCATGCCAGCATGCACACAATTTCATATTGTCACTGTGTTCATAGTGAACAAGGGTGTCCGTGCTCATCAAAAAAGTTAAAAAATGCACAGGAAAATCTCAAGAACAAGTGACAAAAAATGGCTCAGCAAGTTCAACCAGGGTGATGGTTCAGCAAGCTCAAATAGGTGACACAAAATGGTTCAGCAAGTAAATCAGAAAACATTGAGTGGTAACAAAAACATTGCAACATAGCATTAATTGACTTGGCCGAATACACTTGAATACACGAGAAGACAAGGAACTACGAGCACTTGTTCAAATGCAGCTAAAGATAGTCAAGCATACTACACTCAAATTCTACACATGAACTTTGAAGCTAAAGTCACGGCAATCCAAGAATCAAAAGATCTGAGCAAGTTGAGCATGAAAGAGCTGACTGGAAATGTGATGACATACGAGATAGAGATGAAAGCATGAGAAGATCGCAACCACTCAAAATCAAAGAAGAAATCAATTGCTTTACAACATAGTTGACAACGATGATGAAGATCATATCGAATAACTTGCTATGGCCATCAGATATCTCAACAAGTGGAAGAAATTCAAACCTTGAAGAAGCAAGCCCAAAGCAAACAAATCAAAAAACTCTGATGATTCTGATGAGGAACCAACCTGCTACAAATGCAAGAAGCCTGGACATATCAAACCAAACTGCCTACTGTTTCAGAACAACAAAGGAAGTAAAAATAAGAAGAAAGCATTTGCAACAACATGGGATGATGGGGAAGGAGAAGACGTTTCTGATAGCAGCGAGGAAGAGGCTACAAATCTATGTCTTATGGCTCAATCTGATGGAGAAGAATCTAGTGAGGTATACAAATTTAAAAATCTTCTTTGGATGTGACAAGATCTTATTGAAACTAGTGATGCTCTTGAACTGAAAGTGAAGAAACTAAAATCTGATAGATTGAAGTTTATTCATGACAACAATAGGTTAGAATTTGAACTTGAAAAAGTTTCAAATATTCAAAACCTAAGATATGAAAAATGTAATTATCTGAATCTAGAGCTATCAAAACTCAAGTCTAACATTGAAGATCTTAAATAGAAAATCAGTTTTTGAAAGAGAATGATGAGATTAAAAAGAAGAATTTCATAGACAGATGTACCTCAATTGTGGCTGAAAACACAACACTTAGAACCAAAGTCCTAGCTCTTGAGATTACCTTAAATAATTTTTCATCTGGTCAAACTTCTTTTAAAATGTTGTTAGGAAATCAAATATTTGCTAACAATAGAAAAGGACAAGGTTATGGAAAGACACAAAATGTTGAAAATGATAATGCAAATGGTAGAAGCATCTTTCCTAAGTGTATGAAATATTGGAAAATTGGACATAGCCTTGAAAATTGTCTGGGTAAGAACAAACACAAAAAATTTACCCAAATTTGGATGCCTTAACACTTGGCATGCAAGTATCATAATTTTTGGAACACAAATAAAAGGACAAAACAAATCTGGGTTCCAATAGGTTCTTTCATTGTTAACCCTTCAGTCACTAATACTCTTGGATCTAGAAGCTTCTCTAGGTCATCCTCTTTTTTGTGTGTAGGTACGTTGGTGGGCTAAGGAGCAACAGAAATGGTACTTAAATTCAGGTTGCTCTAGACATATGGTAGGAGACAAGAAACTATTCCTTAGCCCAGGAAAATATAAAGGTGGGAATT
The DNA here is from genome assembly GCA_030737875.1 of Allium sativum. Classification (NCBI taxonomy): domain Eukaryota; kingdom Viridiplantae; phylum Streptophyta; class Magnoliopsida; order Asparagales; family Amaryllidaceae; genus Allium; species Allium sativum. The sequence goes on from CM060921.1 coordinate 304,421,532, forward strand.
TGACTTTGGGCGGTAATAGCAAATGTAAGATTATTGGTAAAGGTAAAGTAGGTAACAATACTTTTTCTTTAACTGATGTCTTTTATGTTGATAATTTACATCACAGTCTCATCTTTATAAGCCGACTTTATGATAAAGGAATGAATGTAGTCTTTGAAAGTGAGATTTGCAAAATCATTGAATCATTCACTGGTAACATTGTTTTCACAGGGAAAAGAAAAGGAAATATTTACACACTTTCTTTTGATGATCTAATTATTTCTAAGTGTTTGGTAGCCACAGATGAATAGGCAGTTTTAATGCATAGAAGACTAGCACATGCTAGTATGGCCTCTTGGAAAAGTTGGAAACAAAAGAGCTTGTTAGGGGTCTACCACATCAAAATTTCAAAAACAACAGTATGTAAAGCGTGCTCTATGGGAAAATTTAATCGATCATCATTTCACGTAAAAAATGTTGTTAGCACCAATCGGGTTTTTGAACTAATTCATATGGATATATTTGGACCAAATGATGTTGCAAGTTTAAATAGAAAACGTTATTGCTATTTATTGGTTGATGATTATTCTAGATTCACATGTGTTTATTTTCTAGCCAAAAAGTCTAAAACGTTTGATAATTTTTCAATGTTTTCAAAATTAGTTCAAAATGAAAAAGGTGCTTTAATTAAGACTTTGAGAAGTGATCATGGAGGTAAAGTTGAAAATTTTGACGTTGAAATTTTTTGTGAAGAAAATGGCTTTAAACATGAATTTTCCACAGCTCGAACACCTCAACAAAATAGGGTGGCCGAAAGGAAAAATCATACATTACAAGAGATGGCTAGATCCAAGATCCATGTTATGTGAGTATAAATTGCCTCGAACTTTCTGGGCTGAGGCAGTTAATACTACATGCTATGTAATGAATAGAGTTATGATAAGACCAATACTTAATAAAACATCATATGAATTATGGTCTGACAAAAAATCTAACATCTCATATTTCAGAGTTTTTGGATGTCCCTGTTATGTTCTCAATACAGGTGATCAACTTGGAAAATTTGAATCAAAAGCCGATGAAGGAATTTTCATGAGTTATTCATCAAGGGGCAAAGCATACAAAATCTTCACTAAGCGATCAAGAACGATTGTTGAAACCATTAATGTGAAGTTTGATGAATCAGAGTTGGAAATAACCTATGGAAAAGATGATGGTGTTGTACAAGGAAGTGAAAAGGAAAGCAATGAAGTTGAAGCTGGCAGTGATGAGGTCACAGAAGATATTGTTGAAGCTGGGAAGTTGAAGCATCATCCAGATTTGGAAATTGGAAGTCCAACAGCTGGTGTTCGCACTCGTTCCTCCCTCAATAAAAATGTCTATTCTCTTTGTAATCATAATGCTTTTATTTCTGAAATTGAGCCAAACTCTTATGATTTGCTCTTAATGATGAATGTTAGGTTTTAGCTATGCATGATGAACTCAACCAGTTTAAGAGGAATAAGTTCTAGATATTGGTTCCTAGACCAAGTGGCTATCGAATTGTTGGAATAAAATGGATGTTTAAAAATAAACTTGATGAATATGGGAATGTAATTAGAAACAAATCTAGCTTGGTTACAAAAGGATACAATCAAATTGAAGGCATTGATTTTGATGAAACATTTGCCCTAGTTGCTCGGTTAGAAGCAATAAGAATATTGCTAAGTTTTGCTTATTTTAAAGGTTTCAAACATAAGCAAATGGATGTTAGGAGTGCCTTTTTGAATGGAGAGATAAAAGAAGAAGTTTTTGCTGAACAACCCCTGGTTTTAAGAGTCAGGATTTTCCAAATCACGTGTACAAATTGGAAAAAGAGTTATACGGTCTTAAGAAAGCTCCTCGAGCTTGGTATGACTGTCTCTATACATATTTTTGGAAAATAGTTTTAAAAAAGGATGTGTTGACACTACCTTGTTTCTTTTACATGATTACAATGATTTCTTGATTGTTCAGATTTATGTTTATAATATCATTTATGGTGCTACTAATGATATTTTGTGTGAGAAATTTGAAAAAGTTATGCAAGACAAATTTGAGATGAACTTGGTTGGGGAACTGAAGTACTTACTTGGGTTTCAAATCAAACAAAGTAGCAAAGGGATCTTCATTACTCAAACAAAGTATGCGATGGAGCTGCTGAATTTTTTTGGAGTTGAAGATGCAAAACAAATGAGAACACCAATGAGCCCAACGACCAAGCTTGAAAAAGATGAAAATGGTATTGTTGTGGATCAAAAAAAATCGCGGTATAATCGGTTCACTTCTCTATCTCCCTGCTTCTAGACCTGATATTATGTTTTCTGTTTGTCTGTGTGCTCGTTTTCAGTCTAATCCAATAGAATCTCGTTTAAAAGCCACAAAACGAATTTTGAGATATCTTTTGCACACACAAAAACTTAGTTTGTGGTATCCCTCTTGCGATAATTTTGATTTAGTTGGTTTTTCTGATGCTGATAATGCTGGTTCACTCACTGATAGGAAGAACAATTGTGGAACTTGTTTGATGTTAGGACATTCTCTTGTTTCTTGTTCAAGTTGTAAACAAAATTGTGTTGCTTTGTCAACAACTGAAGCTGAATATATTGCCTTAGGAAGTTGTTGTGCACAGGTTTTGTGGATGATGCAAACTATCTCTGGTTTTAGGTTAATTTATAAAAAAGTTCCTTTAAAATGTGACAGTAAGAGTGCAATAGATTTATCAAAGAATCATGTCCATCATTCATACACAAAACCCATTGATGTGGGACACTATTTCATTAAAGAGATACTATTTCATTAGAGATCATGTTGCTAGTGAGGACATTTTTATAGAATTTATTCCAACCGAATCTCAACTTACTGATACTTTCTCTAAACCCCTTCCCAAAGAAAGATTTTCTAGATTACGATTAGATTTGGGGATCATAGAAATTGATTAACTTCTCTGCATTTTTTGTTAAATTTTTTTTGTATGTTTTTGTTATCAATTTCATTCTCTGAGAAATCATACCATTCTTTGAAATCATTGAGAAAGAACAGTTTCTTATGGATATTTGTGATAAAATTGTGACTATAATATGTTTCAGAATATGAGATAGTTGAAAGGTTCTCAATAATCCTGATTTGATTGAATCATAATATGAGTAATTTAGGAATTTATTTCACATTCTTCTATATTTCTATCATCCTTCTATCATCCATTATGGTTTTATATGTTAAGGGGATTTTGTGTATAATAATAAGTGTTTCTCTAACCTCATTTAAAAATCCAAGATCTGGTCATGAATGGTTACGAGTTTACTTATTTTTTTCATGTTGCAACTAATCCCATTTAAAAATCCAAGTACTGGTTATGCGTGATTAGAGTGCTCTTGAAATAAATAAATTAAAAAAGGTATTAGAAAAGAAGTAAATAATAATATATGTGAAATCCTCCCTGGTATGTAATAGGTATTCTTCCAATCCACCCTCTATGTTGTGAAATGTGTTCCTGTCTTATGGGTTATTATGATATTTTGTTTGATTGTTTTGGGATTTGCGGTATTTTGATTCTGTCGGTTGATTTGAATTTACATTTATTATCCATATCCTTTGCAAATTTCCAATTCTGTTCATTTTTTGATGATAACAAAAGGGGGGAGAAGTGTTAAGGTTTTCATGAGTATGCAGATATCTGTAGAATTTAATTTTTCAATAATGCTAAGTGTTTAATTAATTTCTATATTTTTCAAATTTCTTTCATATTTATTACATCTGCTTTCAGTTGTAGGGGTAGCTGTGTTATAGGGGGAGCACATATATATGGGGAATTCTCGTATTTCATTGTAAAACACATTCGCTATACTCAAAATCTTAAGTATGTTTGTCATCATTAAAAGGGGGAGATTTTTGAATATTTAAGTTTATATTTGATGATAACAAACATATTTTATTTTACAAATGTATTTGAAATTTTGTTATTCTCTATTTTTACATCATATAGAAATAGAAATTGTTTTTGACTGATAATACTTCCACGCATAATTAAAATACTCACACAAGTACTTATTAGTCAAAAATAAATTTTATTTCACAAATAGAATAGTACAATTTTTCCGAACTGTCATATATACAGTTAAATCTTTACATTCAGTATTGTGCATTTGTTCCTCACTACAATATCTCTCTCACTCAGATACATTTATATGTTCACTCTTTCTGTATCTTCATCTTCCTCTAATCTTGCCCCTTCATATGGAAACTTGAGATAGAAACAAACACACAGTAGACTAGAAATAAACAAATATAAATTTTAACAAATATAAATTTATTTTTAAATTTTATTTGCCTTAGATTTTTCTGGTGTGTTTCTCATCATTTTTCTGACTTGGTTTGATTTATATGTATATCCATCTATGTCAAGACAGCTTATGATATTCACAGTGATTCACTATAAATACCACAAGTTAGACAATATCTGTGTCAGAAAGGGACAAATATATCAAGTATAATGTGATCAGGTGAAGCTTGACAACACAGATGTGTTGCAAGTATCCATGAACACACAAGTGACAGAAGAAACATCATATACACACACGTGATATGTATGTATATAAGAAGTGTTAAACACTAATATATGAACAGTGCACAAGCTACAGGCATTTCAAAATGACCAAAGACTAAGTACAAAGGTCGGATTAGCATGGTGCAAAGTAGACGGGCAATATGTACAAAGTTTCAAGAGTGGCCAAAGTTTTTCAGCAAAGTACAAATCTGTCAACACTGCATGGGACAGTTCGAACATACATAAGTAGTGCAAGAAAACATTAACAGGCAGCTTGTACAAACAGTGAATCAAAATTTAGACAGCGAGCAAAATGGCCAAGGCAACAATACATACAGCAGTGTACATATTGTAGCCTGAACATAAACTCAAGTATAAACCGAGCCAACATACACACAATTTCACATTGTTGTTGTGTTCACAGTGAACAAGGGTATCCGTGCTCATCAACAAAGTTCAAAAATGCACAGAAAAACTCAAGAAAAAGTGATAGAAAATGGTTCAGCAAGTTCAACCAGGGTGATGGTTCAGAAGTTCAAACAGGTGGCACAAAAAGGTTTAGCAAATAAATCAGAAAACATTAAGTGGTAACAAAAACGTTGCAACATTTTTTCTGTAAAGGAAATATCATAAAAAAAAGGAGAATCAAGTCATTCTCCAATGGCTCACCAAAACAGTCTCAGTAGAGATGGCTACCAAAACTATGCGCACACACAAATAGATAACAATTCACCAAACATCTCAACACCATCCTGAGTACATAAGAAAGAAAAAAACTCTCAAGTCAGCTCTCTAGTCAGCACGAAATAGAACCAAGTCCTCGCCAAAGACTACTAAGGTCAAAAGTAGATAGACCAATAATCAAAGCCAGGGTGAGCCAGTCGAGACCAAAAAGAAAACAATAAACTCCAGCTAGGAACTCTGAAGACTCTGAAATAGCAGCTCATCCAAGACCAAGGATCCAACAGAGAAGCGACACCTACGTCTACCAAAGCCCCAAATGTAGGTGAGTCCAAAACCTGTTAATCCAGATCCTGCAAAAGTAGAAAACACCATAAAATCCGGGGGGAGGGATAAAAAACGGGGATAAAGTAAAGAACCAAAAACAATCCAAATCAGCCATTACCAGCTCTGTGAGCAGTTGGACTTGTGGTAACACCAAAAGTACCTACCAATCTCCTTGAGTGGGTGCCCTGAAGGGTCTTCCCCAGAACGTAAGGAATAAAACATTCCTCACCCCCCAGATGATAGACGGAGGTTCCATCGGCACTTCATCAAATCATTCCTTATTCCACGAGCATCAGATATGCCAGCAAATAAGATAAGGAATAGGACGAAGAAAGATCGATCAAATAGACTTTCCTGAGATTCCATCCCACCAGTTCCTTAGCAAATCTTCAAGCAAGTTGGCATTACTTCGGCAACATACCAGATTCCTAAAGTAATTCCAGACAGAAGAGGCGCAACCTCCTTGGAAAAACAAGTGTACAACGAATTCCGTAGAATCAGAACTGCAGCACGTGCAATGAGAAACGGTCGGGATGTCTATCCTCTGTAGTCGTTAAGAAGTATTCCGTTATGCAGGGTTCGCAACATGAATAGAGAAACCTTAGGAGGGATACAAACATCCAAGATGAAGGAAAAGATATAAAGGTGTTGGGCTGGAGTTATCACTGCATTCCAAGCCCCAGCTAAAGAAAAGGGACCGCCGTCCCATCCAGTTCCACCACCATGTGAATCCGATAAGGCTTTTACAAATTGCATATGTTTCCCCGTCTCATTAGTGTAAGATGGTGCTCCTGAATAGTCCAAACCAGATAGTCTATAGTACTTTACGTGAAGGAATGTCACCCACAGGGAGTCGTTCGCCCTAAACCTAGCCCATAGCTTGCAAGAAAAAGCAGAACAAATGTCCTTAGGGTTACGGAGACCCAGGCCTCCCTCACCTTTAGGGCGACAGATGGTGTTCCACGATATCTAATGGTGCATAGAAGCATTGTCCTTGTTCCCTTAGAAAAAGGACGAGGCCAAGGATCTGAAAGAGCGAAAAAGAAGAGGTATGAGTCATGGCAGCAAATACATGAGAGCCAATAGAGTCAAGAACTGACTTTATGAGAACTAGCCTGCCTGCCTGGGACAGAAGGGAAGCATTCCAACGAATAATCTTTCCCCTGGCTTTGTCCACAAGAGGATAGAAAAGGCGTTAAGCTTCCTGCCTCTGTAAAGAACATAACTGAGGTAAGGTGAAGGAAAGGATACAGCCTTAAACCTCGTGAAAGTTTCAATCCAAGAAACTCTCAAAGGTGGCAGGCATTTCGAGAAGACGAAGCAACTTTTACAAGAGTTCATGAGTTGCCCCGAACATTTCTCGTACTGCTAGATAAAGCCGATAAGAGGACGGACAGAGCGACGACAACTGATGGCAAAAATGATGATGTCGTCCGCAAAGGATAAAGAAGAGATAATGGGGCAACCACGAGGGAAGCCAAACCGTTGGATCTGTCCAGTTATCGTTAATCGATGCAGTACACATACGAAAGCCTCGGCAGCGATGACAAATAAAGAAGGGGAGAGGGGATCACCTTAACGAAGCCTTCGACCCACTCTAAAAAAACCGTTGGCCGATCCGTTGATGAGAACGGAGAATCAACAGTTTAAGATCAGTCTCCAAACCAGATCAATAAGGGGTTCCGGAAAACCGAAATCCCTTAGAACCTTGATGATGGAGAACCAAGGCATGTGATCATAAGCCTTCACCATATCTGACTTTACGACCACATTAGAACCACAGACCTTCTTGTCAATCAGGGAGATCAGCTCCTGGGCTTGTAGAATGTTATCCGTGATCAATCATCCTTTCACAAACCAGCCTATGAGGAAGAGATAATATGCTCGAGAAACGATGCTAGCCGGGAGACTAATATCTCGAAAAACATTACAATATAACATGATCTAACTTGGCTAAATACATTCGAATATACAAGAAGACAAGGAACTACAAGCACTTGTTCAAATGCAGCTGAAGATGGTCAAGCCTTCTACACTTGAATTTACATGAGTTATTACAAGTGCATACAAATGGTCAGACAACCCAAATATGTTCATAGCCAAAAATGTGGACAGTACAAAGTTTTTTTTCTTTCCAGATGCAAGGCTATATACTCTGATATGCATATACACAAACGTGTGTGTACATATATGATGTATTCTCCAAATAAAATCAGATTATATGTGCATGTTTAATTCTCATGAAAATTCAGTAATACGAGACTTTTTTATTCAATTAAATGGAATGTATTTATTCTCTGAATAGGTGGCAAAAGGCAAATTTGGAAACAAGACGTTGCAGATCTTATTTACACAATTCACAGAGGACAATCAACCAGCAGGAAAGTTTTCCAGTAGCAAATCGAAAAGTAAGTGATTTTAGAAAGCAATTAAATCACCAAATTCATTGAAGGCCAAAAACAAGACTGGGTTCATCAACCAATTCACGCAAGTGTCTAAATCCATAAATCCGAAGAAAACGTTTTTTGGAAACATATTAATTCCTGGTAAACTATGTTTTCAGATACGTTCAAATCTTTTTCAATTACCAGAAAATCAAATAAACTCTTTCCAGAAATACTCAACACAGTTTCAAAGGGGCAGCAAAATCAAATAAATGTTTTCCAAATTTTCATGAATCCAAATCAATCAAGCCATTTTTCGAAATCAGAGTTGTGGGGTTCTAAAACCCTATAAATTCACCTAAATCCTTATCGACCATTTTTATCAAACACACAGAAAAAAAATCGAGACCTCAAATAAAATCAGAAATCTTACAGTTTATAATCGAGCAAGATTTTGATTCGATATTGAGCAAACAAGCAGTGATCATCAACTGGAAGATTGCACAAAACCATGAACTGTTTTCTTAAGCCGATTTGAAGGAAACCCTAGATTGCTTTTTCTCTGGAAAACATTAAAAAGGGAGTCGGCCAAGTTCTTTTAATAAATAAAAACAAAGGGGCCAACCTTTTTTATGTGTTTATTTATAATTTGGAGTTTACCTTTATATTGAGTTTTTTTAACCATTTTAATTTTTCTAGTTTAATTTAAACTAGGGTGCTTTAACCACAGGTTGTCGTACTTAAGAAAATCACTACTTAGATTTTAAGTCATGTCAAGGTTTTAAGTTTAGGGTTAAAACGGTAGCATGAGTCGCAAATTTACAAGGTCTTGTAAGCGAGAGTCTGTTTTTTAATACCTAGCAGAAAACTTGTGAATGCAACAGTAGGCAGGGTCTTGCCGAAGCTGGGTAAAACTTAAATGTGATTTTATTTCTGCAATTTCTGTGTTTTCTGTGCTTTTATTTTTCAATAAACCATATTCACCACCCTGTAGGATTGATCTAGATCCAACAGATACAAATATGAAAATTAGCAAAAATAGGTGAAAAAAGGAGACATAAGTAATTTTGTGAACCAAAAACCAAAAAGGTAAGAGGATGAGCTATTTCGACCGCCATTATGTTTGTCCATAACAGTTTATCAATCTAATATTTTTTATTATATTATAATTTTTTTTGCCCAAATGGTACTATAAAATTTAAATCACAAAATATATATGCTGCTTTAAAATTATATCTAAGAATTTATTTTGAATTGTATAAGCATAATTTATAGCAAGTGTGCATTAATACCCATTGAGTATATAGTTCTCGTGTTTTTTCCATTGTTGTATTTTTGCTTTCTAGCCTGTATAGTAGAACATTTGAACTTACAAAATCTATATGGATTTTTCTCATTTTAATTTATATATATACATAATTGTGTAATAATAAGTAATAAAAAGTGGTCTGTAGCATTAACCCAGTGGATAAGGACTTGTGTCGAGGTAACAACGATGCGGGTTCGAAACCTAGAATGGCATGCTAAAAGGGTTTACTATGTGCATACTTTACGATTAGCCACTTATGTGGTGTCCGCAGACCAGCTCCGGTTGGTTTTCCCCCTGAACAAATTCAAAAAAAAAGTGAAAAAAATAAAAAGTGGATAGAATGATCAGAATATGTGTCAAATGAAGTTTCATTTATTGTTTTAACCAACTATAACGAAAGTAGAAAAAACAATCAAATGAAGCAATGTACATCTCGGATTTATGCACAACCGACACACAAATGTGAACTGCTATACATGTAAAAAGATCTAGTCACAAAATATACCTATTGAAAAATCCTTCTTTTGCTTTCAAGAAATCGGTTCGACGGCCCGACGAAGAAGTCATCTTTAAACATTCTCCCATCCCTTGTTTCCTGGTACAAATTTAAAATACATTTAAAAATAGTCAATTATTTTTAACGTTGTTGATTTCACCAATGATAACGTCAAATGGTATAATAATAACATAGTTTATATATTTTTAGCGTTGTTGATTTCACCAATGATACAATAGTCAATTATTTTTCTAAGGATAATTAACATAATTAAGCAACAATATATCAATAGCCTGAACGTGACATATCAACCATGCAATTATACTATTTACTATACAAAAATAAAGGATACATTTGATATTATATATATTGATTTTAATTCTATTGCGTTATTTTTTTTGTACGAGCACAAATAAAATCCAACAACATCTCAAAGCAACTACATATGGGTCACTGTTCATTCTTTTTCTTTCTCAAATCAATGTCTATTCAAATAACCACATTGTTCTCTTTCATAAAATTCTTTTTGATGCACAAAACAACCTCAGTTCAGTTTAAGACCATAATCAAATATAGAAAAAGTAAACCAGACATTGAATACACAGTAAACCAGCAAAAAAGTGCTGAAATCAACCATACATTAAGATCACAATCTAATATAGAAAAATAATGTCAATCGAGGATTCATTTCCTTGTAGTTGACTATAAGGCATAAAACAAATGCATGCCTCATCATTGCCTTAACTATTAAATGAAAATGAAATAATTAAACAGCATAACATATTAAGCATATAAGAAACTTGTATATATTTAATCAGTTGTCAACAACTAAGACATCGAAAACCCAAGTTATTTTAAAGTTAATAGGCCATAATCGTTTGTGACATATCATCTTTTAAGACTACATTTCATCGAGCATTCCCAGCAGTGTCCATATGGACTGAAATGGGGAGGATCCAAGCTTTTATTTTCAAATTCGCATCCGAGCAGAGTAAGTTCGAAGGTGGGGAGGAGATTGAAATGGCAAGCATCTCCATTTGAAAATTTGAGTGCCGATTGGCAAATGGTTTTCTAAAAATCGTATATAGTTAAACGGTTTTCTGAAAACCATTTTTAAATGGTTTTTAGAAAACCGTTTATAATATATAGACCATTGTGTTTAAATGCACATCCTTCTGCTTGTTTCCGTTTCATTTTGTCTACATTTGTGGTTGATTATTGTTTATAGTTTATGTATTGTGTTTACAAAGACTTATGTTTAAATTTTTAAATGAGTTTTGTATTTTTGAATTTGTTAAACATTTTAAGTTTCTAAATTTGTTTCCAATTTTTAAATTATTTAATTATTTTAAGTTTGTAGATAATTTTTTTTAAATTTGTTAATGCTTTTAAGTTTGTAAATTTGTTTCCTATATTTCAAATTCATTGATTTTTGAAGTTTGTAAATATATTTTTTAAATTTGTTAATTCTTTTTAAGTTTGTAAATTTGTTAGGTTACTTATTTTTTATAGTTGTAACTTTGTTTTTGATTTTTAAGTTTTAAAATTGTTTTTGCGTCACAGAATTACCCAAACTCCTTTTTTATTTTTCTTTGTATTTAAAATTATATACGCATAATTAACTATTTTAAATCTTTTGTTTTCCATAAGCACTTTATATCTTTCTAGTTTGATAGTTGGCAGTTGATATAACATATGTTAGTTATTAAAAATGTTATCAACAACACTAATTCCAAAAAAATACTTGCGATACAACAGATGTTCATTATAACATCACTAGCTAAACATAGAATAGAAAAGAAATAACTAAATACTAGCCACTAAAATATAGGATATAAGAGATGTTAACTAGGAAATTCAGTACACAAGCACATTAATTGTTACGTTCAATCTCAAGTGATTCTAAAGAGGTTCGAAGTAGCCTAATCTCTTGTTCTAACTCGTTGGCATAAGAAATACCCTGTAGACATAAACGGTCATCTATCCACTCAAAATAATTGCATCCGTTAGGCCATAGCGAGCATAACTGGGTCATACGACCAATATTCTCTTTGTACGTCCGTATTACTACCTCCATCGCGGAACCACAGTAGCAACAAACGGGATATGAGTTAACCTCTGGGTCATTGGGAGTTTGGTTAATTGAGACTCATCGTACCTCTTGTTCATATGGAGGCCGAACTACCGAGAATTGATGTACACTTCAGTTTGGACTACTTTATGACCAACATCTGGAACATGAGCAATAGGTGGATGAATCGTCGGGCGGGCCAGCTTCGGGTAGTCACAACGCAGGTCCTCGTAGTGCTGCTCCGGGTAGTCATAACGCAGCTTCAGGAATTATCATGCTGGATGTGCCTATTTTTTTTCCTCCCAGGCTCTCAATCTCGGATATGATTCTTGTTTCACCTCTTCTTTAACAATATATCCGCACATGGTCATATACTCAAAAAACCGGTACTGTAAAACAGAAAGATGCAATATTAAACACTAGAAAAAACCGCTAAGACATAAAAAACTTTGTGCTTACTATAGCTCACCGTACCTGCAGTAGCTCAATGAAACCAGTTATATGCCCTCCCTTAGTTACAGCAACATCCAAACTCTGGCACAGGTAACCCATAATCGTTGAGCCCCAATCAAACTGTTCCGCTAAGCCTAAATCAAATATGGCATCCAAATATCCCAGGCTAATAGTATCATTTGTCGTTGTAAAAAATAGAGTACCCATCATATGCAAAACAAAAATGCGGGCAATATGACTTTTGTTATCATTAGCCTCAAGATAATCGTCATGAAAGTACATCACAAGATGCGATAAAACAACATTTCCTACCCGATTATCTTTCTCCTCAAGAAGTGGCAATAGTTGCTTTGCATTTTCAAATTACCCCCAACTCTCATCATACAGTATCGTTAGATTATTCATTCCCATGGGAATGGATGTCAGCATGGTAAAATCTAACGGTGTAAACCCGATCTCTATACTAGGAAATAAAAAGGTATGCATAATCGGCCACCAACGCTCAACAGTAGCATGTATGCTGTATGCATCTGTTATTAGAGTTTTTCAATTCAATATCCATAAATTTTCCAAATATATTCACTATTGGATATCTAACTTGAGGATACACATTAACTTTCCTCCACCATTTCAACATTGTCCTAAATGCTCCATGACATCCCATGTTGTCGCGATTCTGGTTATAAAATGAAATCATGTAAATTATCTTTTCATATCAAATAATTTTAGTTAAAACACTTTGAAACAAAAAATAAATATACCGTAACCTCTTTCCCGCTGTTGCAAATATGTGCAACTCCGTCTTGTAGACTCGAGATAGACATGAATGGAAACGCCGGGTCAATTGTTGTCTCCTTCCTTGCTCCATAGCCACCTTTTTCGCTTTCAATCGTTTTTTGATTTATTCATGAAACTTTTCTCCTACGTAACCCACTCGTGGCACTTGTGCCTTCAATAATTTCCTCTTCCATCGTCAACCAATTCCACTGATTTGTTAAACCCATAAAATTGGCAAATTTGATATTTTAAGGTGGAGAATGAAGGAACTGATTGTGCTAAAGTGATGAGAAAGAGTAGATATTGATTTGTTTGAAATTGTAGAAAAAATCCTTTGTTTTTCAAAGAATTTTTAGATTAGGGTTTTGATATTTTGGGGTTTTCTGAAAACCGACATGAAGACTCGGCTTTTGTTTACAGAGAGGAATGACTCCGTAAACAGAAGCTTGCGATATTTTCTTTTTGGACTAAACGGTTTTTATTTGAAAACCGTTTAGTCAATAAACGGTTTTTAGAAAACCGTTTATTGTTTAATTTAAAAAAAAATATAATTGGCAGTGTCCCCCGACCGACTGCTGGAACGGTGGGGGGAATCAACGCTGAAAATGCTTATTCATGCTCCAAAAACTTCAAGCTGCTGGGAATGCTCTTAAAATAGTTAAGCGTACTTGTTTCAAACAGGCTTTTAAACTTCCAAGCATTCCCCGTCTTCAGTCTTAAACATTGGGTGTTGCCTTTGGATAAAAGGGAATTAAATAAACTTTTATAACTACTTCATCACATACCCATACCCCTAATTGAGTGGCAAATTAATAAATTTTAGGAAAGAAATTTCGACCATTCTGATAAACACTTACAAACAGAGGAGGAGCGGAGCAGCTGACAATCACCTTTTACTAGATCGAGGTAAAGGCAGAGCAGTCGATAACCATACAACGAGTAACGAGGCTGAGGTGAACCACCCTGAATGATAGCGAGACAGGGGCTTAAAGGCGGAGGTAGCGAAAGAAGAGGGAGGCTAAATGCAGATGTAGTGAAAGTCGAGACAGGAGAAAGTCCCTATAAACCAATTTAATTGCTAGAACGACCGGTGCGGAGTCCGATGAAATCATGCGACAGTAATATGGTGTGTTAAATGATAAAGCACTCTCGTGATTTACACTCGCCACGTAGGTTTGATATATTCTCCTCTTCATATTAGCCAGCCACATGCATTTTGTATGCTTCCACTGCTTTATTTGCGGTTGTTCTAGCATGGATTACGACAACGAAAGCATAAAAGTGGGAATAAGAGTGAGAAAGTGAGTGGCACAAATAAAAGACAAAATGATAATCTAACCCATGGTCCTTCGATTATTTACAAAATTACTGTACGTGATAACACTTATAACTGTTGTGATTTGTTATAATGGATAGAGAAACTGGAAAATAACCTGAAGGACAAATGAACAAAAAATTGTTTCAAAAGAACAAGGAGGCAAAAAAATTTCGATAAGGACAAACGTTAGTGCAAAGGTGGAATTATAGTGGTCCCCTGAATTCCTCCATTTACTCTAAATTTTGTCCTTCAGGATAAAATTTTGCCCCCTTGTTATTATGGAACAATTTTGTGTTTCTTTTGTCCTTTAGGGTAAAAACTCCAAGTGAAAAATATACCCCTTGAATGCAACTAATGCATAGAAGAGAAGTGTAGCGAAGCGCTGTCGAAATTTCACTACAATAAAATAATACTTTCTTAACATGAACTAATTACGGCATTAAAGTGCTATAATAATTTTTGGTTTTAACACAAAATAATAAAATTCAGCATTTTACACAGTTAATAATTAGGGCGCTAAAACATTTCATTTGCCTATATTTCATCAAATTCCACTGCTAAGAAACAATTCCCAAGTCATCTCCATCGAGAATAAAATTCCCCAAATTAATTCGACAATCCACATACATTACAGTCATCTCATTACACTCCATTTGCGGTCGTCCCATTATAGAAGTTCAGTTACAGTTGTCATCGAGGGATTGTCACCATAGTTGTCCTCGTCCCAGAATGGGGTTGCGCGATTTATATTCACGTCACATGAACAATGTTTTCTAATTCATTTTTTTAGTTTCTAAATATAGAAAAATTTCTGCTTAAACTATATTTTATTAATCAATCAAAAATTGTTGTATTACCATATAATTTAACACAACACTTATTTGATAATTTATTTGAGAATATGTGTTATCATGAACATCGGAGTATAAGTACATTCAGATTGGCTATCACCTGACTACACATGATGGAATTTTTCATAACCGGGTACTTCATTCTTCTTCTTTTTTATTTTATTCCAATGCCTGAACTAACCTATTTGTGGCTTCAATTCCTTCTGAGTTGGAATTTTCACTTCAGTGTCTTTTTTAGCCAGTGGACCATTTTGGTCACTTAATACTCTTTTTTAGCTAGTAGAATAGTTTGATTAATAAACATGTAATATTTAATAAAGAAATCTGACCTTTGTAACCTTGATTTTGGTTTTATGCATTAATTACAACAAGTAATTGTTAGTATCTATCACTTTCGAATTTTCTTTCAAAAAGTTTATTTAGTGGGCACACTTGACTTTTAATTGGTATTATGCACTTTGTTGGTGGCTTTGTCTTAGGAGTTGTTGCCTCAAAAGGCATTTCAGTTGTTGGTGTATCCACCATCTTGTTTACCTTTGCGACACCAAAAATATATTATCACCTTTTATTTGTTATCATGAATATGATGTTTGCTCTTTTTTTTTAAACCCAGTGCAGTTCAAAACTTATGAGATTCCAAAATTGTAGACTGTAAAGAATTTGAAGATACCACTGCCACTACTAGAAAAAGTTGAATAAACACCACCCTTTTAACATCAATAAATTTTAAAGCGATGTTAATTGATTCTTTAAACATCAGTTGTTAAAACAATCAATGTCTATCTTTTAAAAAAAAATCTATTACCTTCGGCCGTGAAGAAATGTATCTCCCAAAACCATTTCTCGTGCCTTCTATTTAAAAAAAAGGAAGACAAAACCCTTCATTGTTTCCTCGATCGTCTAGCCTGGCCACCTCCAAATCGCCTCGCTACCACCTGCAAATCACGAGCCACCTCTAGTAGTCGAGCAGGAATGAAAGTGAAAGCATTTTCCTCCTTCAAATTAGGGTTTTTGGGAAGAACCGATGCTTCACTTTCAGATCCGTTCTCTTATCTCAAGCACGGTAGTGATTTGGAAAATGTAAGTGATTCCATTTATCGCTTTGCTAGATCTGTCCTCTTATCTTAAGCACGGTTTATGTTTAAGCTTGAAATCGAATACACTCGTATGCCAATGATGATTGGGTTTTAAATAGGAGTTGAAACTCCTATTTTCTAGTCTGATTTTGATTGACCGATTCAAGTGATTTTGATTTGTTGTATGTTGATCAATTCATACACTCACTCAGAAAAATGTAATCTTTGTAAAATTGTTTATATAGTTCTTAGCTTAAATGGGAATTTATATAATTTCGTGGTTGTTGCTATACTGATAAGAATCTGTTTCTTGCAGCACTTGTATTCTATTCATGATATTTTGTATACTTGCTTTGCTTTAGATTTATATATGTATGAGTTTTATATATGTGATAACTCATACACTCCTATTGTCGCGGTGTGCTAATTTTTTCATGTCTATCATCAATGCATGCTTGGTACTCAGCTGCCCCTTAATTCTTTTATGCCTTACTTGATGTTGCATACTTGGAAACATGACTTGGTATTTACATGTATATACATATCGTTAGCATACGTACACTTGCTTAAAATTGATAAGAACATATACTACACTTGGTCAAAGCTGATAAGAATGGATAATATAGAATCAAAAGATAATGACAAACAACCCAAATACCTGAGGCAACAATATAAAAATATTTTTTTGTCAAGTTATATTTATTAGTTTCTGATGAGTGTCTCTTGTGATTATAAGTTGATCTACTTAGTAGTTTTTGCATCGGTTAGCGGTGAGGCTTGATCTTGTGGTTTTGGTCGAGATGTTCGCAACAATAGAAATGTCATCTGAGCTGGTGGGATAAGGCTAGTAAAAAGGGGACGCTTTTGGTTAGTTTAATCCCACCAACTTCTGGTAGCGTTCCTATAGTTGTCAGACAGTTCCACCTAAACCACATGATTGAGCCTTACCACTAGCTCAAAAAGGGAGCACAATTACTGTAGGTATGTTGACACTTTATACATGAATTTTTTGTTCAAGTTATATTTAGTGATTTTTGATGAGTGTCTTTTACTTGTGATTAAGGTTGATATACTTAGTGGTTTTTGCACCAGCTAGAGGTGAGGCATAAGTAATAATTTCCAAAAGATCAAAATTACAAAAGGTGTTGTTGGTTGCACAAGTAATAATTTGTATGCTACCTTAGGGTGCTTCTTACTTGAAGGACTTTAAGGCCTCTGAGGTAGCATACAAATTATAACTTATGCAACTAACAACACCTTTGAAATTTTGATCTTTTGAAATTATTATGTAAGCTTGTGGTTTTGGTGGAACTGTTTGTAGCAATAGGAACATCGTCCGAGTTGGTGGGATAAAGCTAGTAAAAAATGGACGATTTTGATTACTCTAATCCCACCAACTTCTGACGATGTTCCTATTGCTGTCGGACAGCTCTACAGGAACCACAAGCTTAAGTCTCACCCCTAGCCTGAAAAGGGAGCACAACTACGGTAACAATCCGGAATTTCTGAACCAATTTAAAATTTTTATTTTAGCTATTTTAATGTATTTTGATCATTTAAAATGATTTATTTTAAATAATAACAACTAAAAATTTATTTAAATCGAAGTTAGAACGTATAAATTTATTTTAATTATAAAAGAGCCTGAAATGACGCGGTAGTTTGAAAATTCGATTTTAAATTTCAATCGAATGTACAGAATTCGATATAAATCAGATTTTAGTAAAACAAGAAACATTTGAATCTGTTTAATTATATCTTTCTAATGAATGTGAAAAATTCAGATTTCATAATATAAATTGAAAGTTATGTCCAGTTTAAAAATTTAAAATAGTGGCTATGGAATTTATATATTTTTTAAATAATATATAGTCCTTAAAAATAGCCATTTTGCAACCGACCTCCGTTTTCAAAGAAACTACTTTTGTTGGATCCGGGATGTCAAATTATTGTTAGGTTTCAAATTTCATAATTTTTGGATTTAATATGTGAGTGTGGTGAATTTAAACATGTTTTGTCAATTCAGTTTGAATTTTATCGACCAGAAAAAGGCCATTTTTAAATGGCCTCCAAATTCGATGAAATTAGTTTTGTTAGGATAGCTAGATTTATTTTTCTATAATTTTTGATGTTAGTATGTAGCCCCGGTAAATTAAAATGTACGCTTAAAATTCAATATATTGATTTATATTTTAATTTAAAGAAAAAACTGATCGAAACAATTGAATTACCTTACGGAACATATCCCATTGTGTTCGGAATGGAGGTATTTGGTTAGGAGCGACAACCATTGGGTTTGATTTGGAGTTCGTATCAATAAACGGGTATTTTTGGAAATAAAATAATTAAAAATAATATAAGGGTATAAATAGGACACTTGGCAAACCCTAGCTCCCTCAATTGTTTTCCGCCACCAGGAGGGTTTCAACGGCCAGTGCGATTCGAAATTAAATCCATGAATTCTCTTAATCTATTCAATGATTTTAGAAACTTTCAATTGCAAAATTGACAAGCATCTCGAGATATGTATATTCAATGGCTAAGATCTGTTTTCTTATGGTAATCTACTCGAATTCTGAGCTCAAAATTAGAATGTTTTCATGCCGTTCTATGCCATCTGCAACCACCGACCTGGGCGAGTTCTTGGGCGTTGGAAGGTGATGCAGAAGGCTACGCCGTGGCGGCGACAGATCTAGGTCTGGTTGCTTTAGGGTGCGTGCATGAACATCTTGAGGAAATGATGAATGGGTTCGATGTATACAGAGGGTTATGGGTAGAAGAAAGCAATTAACAGAAGGTTAAGTAGTTAATTAATAATATTAATAATATTTAAATTATGTATAAAGCTTGTAAAATAAATATCTAGGCCGTACGATGTCGGAATTCAGAAATTTCAGTTGCGTTGGAATCAGAAAGATAAGAGCTTCGCAATGGAACTGGCTAGGACAGAAACAGAGCACGGTAGAATTTCAAGCAAACTCAAACCGTACTGAAATCTTCAATAAAGATTGGCGGAGTTTGAAAATGGCACTTAGATCATTGACGTAATATTTTTTCTCGAAGCTCAATGGTCATGCGTGTTATGAAGTCGATTCGAATTTATGGAAGTTTAGAGTGTTTTATCATTTCCATTTCTATATTATTCCCCAATAATTTCTTTTTCTCTCACTAAAATTTTGTATAGTTATTTAATTTATTTTATAACTGTAAATATATAGAAATTACCAGTATAGATTTTTATCTGTTGTATGGAGTTCAGCACTCGAATTCTTAAAAATCACATAAATTGGAAGCGATGTATGGATATTACCGACACTCGGATTTCATACTCCGCGAATCGCCACTTATGGCGCCATAAATGGCATTGGGTAGTTAAGTATTTATTTATTTGGATGATTTGGTGATTTGTGTTATGATTGTACTATTTAACATACTAATAATAATGTTATCATTAATGTGGTGGTTGAAATTAAATTATAAATATCCATTTATATTTTAAAAAGTAAAATTTGTTTAGTTAGAAAAATAATTCAAACCGAATTAGAATTGGTTAAATTTACTAACCAATGATTGATTTAAAAATATGCTGTTGTTGTTTGAAAATCCCACACGAGTACTGGGATGATATTGGACATACACTAATCCCGATATTTAGTTGTATGTCAATAGACGGGTTGACAGGCTGTGATGAGCGTTATTTATTTATTTTAATGCTTACACAGTTGTAAATTGCACTCTGGATGATGTTTGAAAGTTGAATGATTATTTATCATTATTTTTGAATACATGTGATGTATGAAATCCATATAACTGAAATACATGGTAATTGATTGAGTCGCATTCCAATTCAAAAAATAAAGAATATTTTAAAATAATATTCAGTTAATAGTCAAAATATGATTTTGACATCCGATTTTGGATGGACATGAAAATATTGAAATATATGGAGTCGATTTAAGTAGTTAAGCGCCATTTTTACTTGAACGAGTTTATCGATCGATTTTATTCATTTTACAATAATATCGAAAGAATTGATTTCAAAATCTGATATTTTGAAAATATTATCATTTTAATATTACAATGATCTGGAGCATTCAATTTTGATTTAAAATTGAAAATGAAGTTGAAATCATTTTAAAACGAATTTATAAATGATTTATAAAACATGTTTTAAATGGAAATCGATGAGATAGTGTGTATATATATATATGTGTGTGTGTGCATGCATATATATATATATTATAATGGCCTGAATAGAACGCGGCGCGTAGCGACCGTTCGCGGATTTCGACCATTAACTTCAAATTGATGTAATGGGAGATCCGACCATCAGATTCTCCTAAAACCAGAACCGTTGGGTTCGTCTTAAAAAAAAATTCCAATGAATACAAGAGATTTGAAATCTAATGGTTAGATTTGGAAATATGTCCAAATCAATTTCAGAAAAGGTCGCTATGGATGC
Source organism: Allium sativum (assembly GCA_030737875.1). Lineage (NCBI taxonomy): Eukaryota > Viridiplantae > Streptophyta > Magnoliopsida > Asparagales > Amaryllidaceae > Allium > Allium sativum. Next base: position 304,442,280 of record CM060921.1, read on the forward strand.
AGTTCGGTGGCCGTTATTGGAAACCGACTGTAAAGGCCTTAATAAAATAATTAAAAATATGGAAATATTGTGTAAAATCATAATAACTGATTTGGAAAGATTTTGGATGAAAAATTCCAAGTTCGAAAAGATAAAAATATATTTTTGTCGAAATGTACTAGTTATTAACTAGAGTAATAATCCAATGTTTTAAATACATAAATTGGATTTGAAATGGTTTTGATATAACCAGAATTTTCCAATGTATGAATTGGAATGGATTGGAATAGAAATAATCTTCGAAATATTTCAATAATTGGATTATGTGATTATACGGATATTGTAGAGGGATTTGGAAGATATAAATATCGTTATTCCCAATACGATATTTGTTGGTTTTAGAATTTGATATTGAATATAAGCCGATAAAATTTTTATTCAAAGCCTTGTATTTATTATCAAATTGGATTTTGGGTTTGTCGTGAATGATGTCTTAAATAACACTATTCTTAAACCCCGTTGAGAAAAGAATAAATCTTTTAGTTAAGATTTAGAGAAGTTTACCAATTAATTAATATTCAATTGGAATTGAATTGAAATTCGATTTTTGGGTTTATCGTGAACAGTGTGTTGAATAACATTTGTTCTTTAACCCAATTAACAGTGAAGTTATGATTTGGAATTTATAAATCGTTTTATTAAGATTTAATGGAACTTTTCGAAAGTGAAGTTTTCCAATTTAATATATTGAATTGGAATCAAATGGAATTCGATTTGGTAATAATCGAGATAAGCTTCTATGAAGGAAGACCGTTACTGTATATGGAATTTAAAAGGCTTCGCCATTATTCCATTTATATTATTAGTCTGATATGGAAATTCATATTGATTTTGAATAATCTAATTTCCATGGAGATTCCATTTTGATGGAATAGGATTTTGGAGTTTATCGTGAACTGTGTTTTAAGTGACATTGGTTCTTTAACCCAATTAAAGGCAGGATTGATTTCCTAAAGTTTAATAATCATTAAATAATGATTTTTAAGAAGATTAAAACCAATTGGAGTTTTAATAAATCTTTAATTAGATTGGAATGAGAATGGGACCATTAAATTTATCGAATTCATGAAATGATCGAGAGTGGAGTACCGCCAGTTTTACTCCAGGCGATAGTTAAATCTTTAATTAGATTCAAACATGAAATGGCAATTAATTTTACTGATGACACAGTGGGTGTTAGATAGGGTACTACCAGTTTTGCTCCACAGGATGAATAGGTTGGGATTGGGAAAATATAATAAATAAATGATTACTTCGGTAAAGTTCATTAATCCCGACTAGTTGATAAACCTTAATTTGGTTTAGAATTGTGAAAAAATAAAATAAAATCCTTTGAAATGGATATCCAAAGGTAGATTAAAGAAATAGTTTAAATGAACTTATCTTTGATAAAATTAATGGGAATCTTTCCCTAAAAATGTGAGTATTTGAATAAAAGAATATTCTTGATTGGAATAGGGCGTATGATGTGTTTTTATAGCACTTGATTTTAAGATCGTGAATTATTCGGAAAGACCGGGTTTAACCCATTCTGAATAGTTAATACGACGACTAAAAGTCAACGATGAAGACGGTGGTTGAAGACCAAAGATCTTCACATCGATTTGGATGATTGCTGATATATTAATTGGGTTGTACACCGAAGACAAGGTAATAAGTGGTGATCGTTCAGACATACTTGGAGATCGACCGGATATGCGAGGACCTCTCTCCTATATTGGACATATGGGACGAGGAATAAGGTGCCTCCGGTTTTGTTCAGACCCAGAACGGACTTTCAAATGGACGTGTGTCCGACATTGGAATTCATTCTGTGCTGATTGATTTCTATTAAATATATATCTATTTGGTGGTGGAGAATTTATTCTCTTTCTTAACACCCTTCTTTGAGACATACGAGCTTAGAGGTTATATATTGATAGACATCAGTTGGATGGCGTGGATTGTCAATGTGGCATGCTAAGATGCAAATGATCAAGGATTTTATTGAAAAGCAAAGTCTTGTGGTTGATGATCAAAGCACGGCTTTAATTAGCATAGCTTTGTGTATAGCATTAATTCGCGAGCCTCACACCCGGTATGAGTCAAAAATGGGACAGTGACTACAGGGAGTGCATGCTTTTCTTTCTAACTGGGAGTGGTGTCATGGTATGGAGCCCAGACATTTTTACTTATGTGGATGATGGATTGCGAGGCGTCTCGGATTTGAGTCCCTAGTGGCTCTTGATATGGTCGACGTACTGACCAGATTTTATGCCCTATAGGGCAGGGAAACGTATTGTTTAGGAATTACTAATCCACTAAAGTTAGTGTGGACCGGCCCTAAAGATCCAAGTGCAGTTGCGGCCGAATCCTGAGGCACAGGATAGAGTGTCTCGAATCGGTGAGGACGATCCCTTACCTCGATTCATAGATGGAATCCAATTTCCAATACGTGGCTTTTCGGTTTTAGTTGTAAACCTATATATATATATTTATATATATATATATATGGTGGCATAATATATGGTACCCATGTCGTCTATGATTGACACATTTATATTTGAAGTTGATTTTGACACTATGCACTTATAGTAATAAGAAAAATGATTTGTTTTAAACGTACCAAGCATGTTTGGTTGTTATAAGGGAAAACTCTATCCTCCGGCTTGCGTTGCATTGTGTGATGGGACCTGAGTCTTATATTAGCTTCATTTTCCAAAAAGCATTGCGTTGTTTTATTTTAAACTGATATTCATGTGGAGTAAACCCTTTCCGTGTTATACGGCGTGGTCTCTGGATTTCCCAACTTTTAAAGTAAAGATTTAATAACTGTTTTAGTTCTCACACCATTCCCATGACTGACTCGGAGTTTATTGTTTCTACCTAAACTCTGAGTGCCCATATTTTCCACACAAGCAGTTAGTAGTTTTGGTTTTGCAGATATTTCTTTTCCTAAGATCCTGGATTACAATTGGAACTTTATTCAGGAAGCTTTGTATCCGTATATTTCATTCAGTTGTGGTAGTTGATGTATTTTTCGCTGCACATTATATTTATGTATTATTTTCTGTTGTTTTTGTAGTTTGTAAATCTTTGATACTGTATTTTCAATGTGTAATACTTATTCGTACTCTAATATATTTTTGTACTTTGATGTAATTGTTGTAATAGTAATGAAATGTTCTATTGTTTGTGTCTGATGTGTCATGTTCTCAAAACAATTCGTTGTTTTCCGTGTCTTCGGAGATCGTGGGATTTCGGATCGTTATAACTACTGCAGGTATGTTAGGCACTTTATACATGAATTTCTGCATATTTGCACTTGTTTCACTTTAAACTGGAATTGAAACTGACCCATTGTTGTTACATACATTTGGCCCATGCTTTATTCATACTGGTGCATTTCTATTTGCTAGGTTATAATCATGTCTAGTTTTCTTCCCTTGCCAACTTTCGAACAAGATCGTGTATATGTGGTAGCTGCCACACATACGTGTATATGTAAACATTCCGTTTGTGTATATAAGTATCGACATCATGCATATATACAACAAACCCATACCATCTATGCATCTGCCTCGTTGCTTTTGTTGTGCTTTATGTATGACTGCCCTATCCAATTTTGTGATGTAGGCCATTTAGTTTTGTTGTGTGCACAAGGAATACAGATACAACAATAACATTTTTGCTATGTGCACAATTTTGGCTTTATGTGCATGCTTGCACTTGTATCATTTTAAATTGTAATTGAATCTAACCCTTAGTTGTTGCATGCATTTGGCCCATGCTTTATTCATACTGGTGCATTTCTATTTGCCGAGTTATAATCATGTCAAGTTTGCTCCCCTTACCTAGTTTTGAATAGGATTGTGTGTATGTGGTGACTACCGCACATATGTGTATATGTAGTCATTTTGTTTGCGTATATATGTATCGGCTGCATGCGTATATACGACAAACCCACCCCGTCTATACCATATGTTCATCTGCCTTGTGATAACCCTAGGTTTTCATCCTTTTATTGTATATGCTGATTCCTTTTACACATAAGTGATAAGGCAAAGATAGTGATAATTCTTAATATTATTGAAGCCATAGTTAATCAAAGAATATGGAATAATGATAATGTATTCAGAATAAAATTATTAGGTAGGTAATAGACTATGGTTGAACATGTAATATGTGTGTTTATATGACATTTACATTTAGATTTATATGAAATGGCCGAGGGAAAATAAAAGTTTAAATTGGCTATGCAAATTGTTTGTCACTATTCAAATTTTTCTAATTTGTTCTTATCTAAGGAAAATCGAAAGAGGGAGGGGACCATTTAGGAATCACACCATTTACATGATGAGTACATTACCAATTATAGCATATGGTCTAACTGTATTAAGAATGGTACATTTGAAAATCATTTTGCTTGAAAATGTAGCAATATAAGATAAATACAAATAGGGGATAACATTGGTATCTGGCATAAGATAAAATAATAGGAAATAATGGTTATAAATATTTTATAAACCATCCTTGAGAAGGTTAATGCCTGATATATTCTTTGGAAAATAACTGCGAATGAGGTCATAGAGATTATAGAATGAAACTAGATAACATTGTTAAGGGAAGGAAGAATTTTGTTGAGTAAATCTCACTATTTATAAGGCATTAAGGCAACCTATGTTTGTTATATGTTAATGTTTTAATCATTCAGTATTACATGTTTTCTTATTTGCATGGATTGAATGGTTATGTATGAATATGTGTTCCAATAAGTGTTCATGAGTCTGATCTGAAATAATGACATGAAATAATATTGCCATGGGGTAGGGTTGAAAGCATAAGGATAAGCAACAATAAACAAGAAGGTTTAAAGCTTATGTTTATTCTTAACAGTACTGATGATAAATAGAGCTATGATAAGTGCTCATAAGCTGATCTACTTACCATGAACATTTCTATGGTTTAAATCATATTTTCATGAAGAGAAATGTAAGGGTTGGGGGTGTCCAAATCACTCTCAACCTATGCTCAAGGCAATATCCTATTATATAAATATAATGATGGGTTAATAACTTAAAAGTTTTAGCAGTGAAATCCATTTATGCTATCACTAGCTACCTTATGCTTATCTAAGTCTGGATGATTGTCTGCTTGTGAATGGTGTGTTAATATGACTATACAGATTGTGTCTACATATATATATATATATATATATGAATATTTTAACATTTAAACGGGGATTCACATGCATCAGTGAGGATGTATGGGGTTGTTTGGGTATTAAAGAGTTAAAATGCCTAACTAAATATATAAGTAAAGGGTCTGGTAGGTGGTTTAACACATGTTGCATTGATCTATTCATCATCAGTGAGGATGATGGGTATGTACATGGTTTAACATAAACCCTGAAGGCCTCTGTGTGCTGGGATAACTGAGAGATAACCCAGGAAATGTGCACAAAGTGTTCAATGCATGGATACTTTAGGTATGTGACCCACTTAAAATGTGATATTCAGTCCAGGATTCATGTTAGAATTAGGGGAAATCACATGAAATGAAGGGAAGGGACTGATGTCTTATTTGTATGTGCGATATGATGATGATGCTATCTATATGTCTATAAGGATAAATAAGTAATGTAAATATTGATTTATTCACATACTAGGCTATGATGTTTGACCCTATTTTGGTTGCATTTCCAATCTGATGGGGGTGTCTCATTTTGATGAGGTAGTCCATGTATTAAATCTAGGAAAGGAAGCATAAGTTGTTGTCTTGAAGATGCTTTGTTAAGATGCTTTATGCCAAGAATAAGCTGCAGTAGGACTTAAAATCCAGAGTAGTTTAGTTGCTAGAAATAAAGAGGAGTTTGCTTTATGTATGCTAAGTGAATCATGAACCTATTTTTAGCTAATATGTAATAGGTTTATGCTTCATATGTTGTGCCATATCAGAAGCTAAAATGATTGATCAAACTATGTATTTTCATGTTATTGAACTGATTATATCTATCCACTTTAAAATGGTTTGATAGCATATGCATATAAATTTATAATGAACAACTAATTTTAGTAGGTTTTATGATGAAACTGGAATATACACAACCATTATATGTGACATAAATGGCATGCCATACAAGCACAATGTATACACTTTGCCACTAAAATGTCATGAGTCTGAATGCTCTATTATATCAAAATGATTCATATGGAATAAAATGGGATTTGTTTATTATATGAAAGAAATGATTTCTAGTAGATAAGAAGCTCCAAAAGTATTGTATATAATTATTTAGGTTCACTAAGGCATATATTATCAAATAGTTGACAATGTGTTTGTGGAAATGGTTTAAAGGGTATAAGATGCTTTCTGACTAGAATACTGAAATGGTTTAAGCCTATACTTTATTACTTTGTATGCCTTATAAATAAAAGAAGGATTGAGGGATAGTCAGAGTATAAAGAGTTGTGCATGTGCACAGTATATACATTGTGCATGTGCACAATCTCAGGGCAACAAATCCTTTAATTATCATTAATTTATAGATGTTTTGACTAATGCAGCATTAAATATAGTTGTATGAAGAGTAAACCATATTTTTTTAACCCTTGGTTATAGTAAGATTTTCATGTTTAAAGGTAGTCTGATTCAAAATATTAGAAAAGTGAGTTTTGCAATAATTCTGCATTATTAAGTATCCCATTTGCACATGTATCCCTACTCAAATACCAGGTTTTCTTCACTACTTGAACTAATATATTTATATTAGTGTGTAGATAAAAGGATCTAGAAGGAGAATTAATAGGGGTATATCCTATTAAGGAGGTGACCAAGGGTAAACCTGATGTAGTTTCAAAGCATTTATTATAAAATAAATGGATATAAATGGGGGGTCACTTCAGTTGGTATCAGAGCTATGTTAGTATAAAAACATGGCTACAACAGAAAGGGATAGTAGTCATATGTATGACTGTATTATTTGTTTTGTTTGAATGTGGTTGCAAACCATAATATGAATAGTTGAATTACTCCAAGATATTCAGATTTAACTTAATAAAATATGGGTTTCTATTAGAGATCCAGGGTGGGTAGGGGATCACATCAAGGTGCAAGAGGCTAAAATGAACCTCCCATGATTAATGTTCAAGACTTTATGAGGGAAGCAAGGATGGAATAGGAGCAAGACATGAAAACCCACATGAGGAATTATCCAAATTGCTAAAGACTTACGCTCATTTAGGTGGAAAGGAATTTGAAAGGATTGAAGGAGTCATGGGAGTGCATGTTGGGATTGCGGAAAGGATCGTTAAGGCAAAACAAACACTAGAGGGTGGGGGGTGAATAGTGTTTTTGAGAATTTAACGAAAATCTAAAACTTATGTTATACACTATATGAATCAAACACTACAGAAACAAACACTGACACAAAATCAAACACAGATGCAAAATAAACAGAAATAAAAATGCAAAAAAGGAAAGAACACACCGAATTTTATACTGGTTCAGATTGCTCCTACGTCCAGTCCCACACAACGCTGGATTGTACAGAGTTTTATTACTATATCAATATCCAGTTACAACCCTCCTTGATTTCATGGCTACAAGGGATACCACCGATTCAGCGTCCTTGATTTCACGGTTATCAGGGATACCACCGATTACATGTCCTTGATTTCATGGCTACAAGGGATACCACCAATTACCCTAAATACAACTAAAAATTTACAAATAGCCCTATAACTCTTCAATAGCACTTGATTCAGAGAGTAGAGAGTGTTGAGAGAAGAAGTTTGATCAAAAAAGAATTGAATTCGACAAAGTATAAGTGTAGAAATCATAAAAATGATTAAGAATAATGGTATAATGGAAGAGAGTGAAGTTAGAGACAAAGAGATGATAAAAAATTCGAATTCAAGCCTATTTTATAGTGTATGAAAGGATGCCACACTTCAGAACCTTCATAATTAGTGAAAAGACACTTCCTTCCAAAATTAAAAAAATGACAGTTATATGTCGACATATAGTTTTCTTTATGTCGACATATTCATAATAGAAATTTGATTTTTGAATATTTTTAAAGTGTTTGGAAATTCTTAAATTAAAATATAGTGTTATAAACTAATATTATAAATCATATGAAAACACAAAGATGAACTATATAAACATATTTATAAAATTATAAAGTTTAAACTATATAAATATAAAATGTAAAAATATAAATATATGAAATTTATATAGCTTTGAGATTGGAAAAAAATTAAAATAAGAAAGGAAAATAGAAAGGATAGAAAATAAAATAGAGAGGTTTGAAGATAGAATTTGAAAACAGAATTTGAAATGAACCTGGAGTGTTATTTAGAGTCTTACATAATCTAGACTCTATAACTATATTAGTCTTGGACTCTTAAACTCTTGAAATCTTGGATACTCATGAGTCTTGAAATTTCTCTGCTCTCTGTTTCTCTAATATCTTTAAACTGTACAGTCTTCAGTAATATTTCCTGTATATAAATCCTGCATATGTGTGTATATATTCTATACAAAAGTGTTAGTATATATTTTATAATCAATTAATATTGAAATAAGGTTGTTGTCATCAAAACTCCATTCTCCAACAATCTTCCCCATTTTTGATTATGACAACCTTAGTTTATAAAATATCATACCTGTATATACCTGTTGATGATGATCCTCTTAAATACTCTCCCTTGTCTATATGAATTCTATATTTTATAATTTCTCCCCCTTTGGCATTATCAAAAAGAAATTCTAAAAGTACTCCCCCTAAATTATATAACTATCTAAATAGAACTTAAGTCACTAACCTAATTATGATATTCCCCTTAATATATAACTAATTCAAAGTAAAAATACCCCCCCCTCTTAATCTATACAAACCTATAATGATAGTTTCCAGTAATATACAAACCAATCCAAGTATTATAATTACATATGCTTGTTTGTTATATATATATAAACCAAATCAAATCAAATCACATCGCACCATATGTCTTAATATATATACATGTTTAAAATCATAGAATCCAACTCAAATTCAACAAATCAATCAAATCGTACCAAACTATTAAACGTTTCTTGAGACTTCAACCCATTCATCTTGTCTAGTAATTGGGTTCTTCTTGATGTCCTTCCACTCTTCTTCAGTGTTATATGATGTTTGGTTATTTTCATTTTTGAAATGAGAAGAGATATCCCAACGAATCACATCAAAATGTTTTTCTTGATATTCAACCATCCTCATTTGAATTAACTCTAGTTTGCGCTGATTACGTAGTACTATGGAGAGAGTTTTCTTGAAAAAATTCAAAGAGTTATCAAGATTTTTGCTTATGTTATGAACAGGATTTGCCATGGATTTGAGTAGAAATGAATAAGGAAGAAGGAGAAATAGTATAATGATTTTTTCTGGAAGAAATAGACTTAAATAGGGTTTGGAATTCGTTGGATTCTAAATGGACATGAGTAGTTATTTTAATTTTAAAATTGAAACAATTTGAAAATATTGCAGTTATTTGTCGACATACACTTATTTTTATGTCGACATACTTTAGTGAAAATTTTGAAAATTTTCAAATTTTAAGTTCTTTTGAACTGTATTATATTATAACTATTTCTAAAGTTTTTACAGAGACATAAAGATGATTTTATCATAAATAAAACTCTATTCATTACTTAATAGAAAGCAAATACATCCAACTAATCAATACACACTTAAGTAAGAGATTCGAAAGCAAATACAAGGAAATTTAAATGAATACATAAAGATAGATTAAACTAGATGGCCTAGTTTTCAGATGATGATGAAGGAGGTGAGACTCCAAGCTTCCTTCCTATCTTGACCAAGAATTGGGTCACTTTGGAAAGTTTCTTGTTAAGCAACTTTTGATTTTTGATAATTTTCACTTGATTTTGAATAATTGTCTCTTTGTAAATGCGTTTAGTGTCGGTTGGATACTCAACACTTTCTATGTAAGCTTCTTCTTCTTCGACTTCTATTGGCTCTTGTTTTTGTTGCATTCGAGCTTATTTGGCTTCGAATGTTTCATAAGGTTCGAAAGTGAGAGGAATTTGCATGAGTTGAATGTTTGATGCGTCAAACACTTTTCTAGGCACAAATTCTTCTCCATGAAGATCAACATTAAAGTACTTGAAAATACGAGTGAGATAAACACCATAATAGAGAGTGTTTTCTCTTGACGATAATTCTATGGGCTTAATTTCATTTAGGATCGTTTCGTCCCAATTGATAGTATAACTACCCAAAATAGCAAAGAGAACCTTTTGAATTTTGAGAGTGGGATTGTTGAAATTTCCGGAACGGGGACCATCTTCAAATATGCCGTGAAAGGTTTCCAAATCGGTTTCGTTGATAACAAAATCCGAAAAATCCGAACCCATGCTTATACAGTTTATAATAGTGCCAAAGAGTTCGGCATTGAGAACAATTTGAGTGCCTTTGACACTACTCCAAATTTGGTTTTCATTGCCTTCGTAAAATCTCCGATTGAGATTCGCATAGAACATCTTGACAAGTTTGGGATAACACACTTCGTCATTATCACAAGAATCAATTAGACTCAAGATTTCGTTGTGTTGAAAGTGAGAAGTAAGATCGTAAGAGGGAAATTCGTTGAAGATAGCGAAAGCACCCGTGTCAACTTTAGCACTTGCTAAATAGTTACCATAGGTTTTGATAATTTCTTTGTCATTTTGAAGATAATCTTTGATGGTTTTGGTTATCTTCAATTTTTGAGATGAACTAGAAGAAGCCATTGAATTGATAGTTTTGAAGAGAATAGTTATGAAGAGTATTGTTTTGAGTTGTGAATGAAAGATATAAAGAATAGGTGTATATATAGAAATTGAATGGATATGAATTGAGTAGATATGAATTGAATAGGCACAACTTTTCGGATTGAAATGACTCATTTTCAGACCTTGGGAGTTGGTGAAAGGTTGAAGGGAAGTTTGAAAGTTTAAACTTTTGAAATTCAAAATTAAAATTTCAATTTTTTGACTGATATGTCGACATATAGTAAAACGTATGTCAACATATAGGCTAATTTTCAAAAAGAATTTGGTTTTGGTGATTTTTATTTTAAATTAACGATATATATTTCAGGTTTAACGATTTCCTGAAATAGTTCTAATCCTATCAAACATACAAACACTTTATTTTATTATTTTTATTTGTTATTTATTATATTATTTGAATTTCAAAATTCAAAATTTGAATTTGAATTTTAAATTTCAAGTTTAAATTTTAAAGTTTTTAAATTCAAATCAAAGCAACCATTCAACCAAATAAAATTAAAAACTAATTAAGGCATGCCTGGTTTTTAGATCCTTTTCTTCAAAATTTTCTGAACTCTGAATTGCTGTAAGGCATATATTCGTATTTCTGGTTTCTGGTTCTTCATCACTTGATGATGAATCTGAATCATCTAATGTTGTTGCGTACGTTTTCTTTATCTTTCTTGATGAATTGCTGTTGTCTGTTTGTTGAGTCGATTTGTTTGGATATGGACACATTTTCTTTATATGGCCTGATTTGTTGCAGTTATAACATCGACCGTCATTATTCTTGAACTTCCTTGATTATAATTATTCCTTCTATATCTCATAAATCTTCTAAAATGTTTTGTCATAAGTGTTGTTTCTTCATCGTCTTCACTACTCGAGTCAGAATCATTTGTTGTTGCTTTCAATGTAATAGATTTCTTCTCTGCTAATCTGTTTTTCTTTTCTGTAATTGGACTTCGTAAGACATCAGATTTCCAGTTAACTCTTCAATCTTCATTTCATTCACATCATTGGCTTCTTCAATTGCCGAAGTTTTCTGATCCCATTCTGGATTTAATGAACTTAATATTTTTCTGACTTGATCAGTTTCGGAATAAGTTTTTCCAATTGTTGTTAATAAATGCACTATCTCTTGAAATCTGCAATACATATTTGAAATAGACTCATTCTCATTCATTTTGAATAATTCAAACTGATTTACTAATATTGCTATTTTAGTTTGTTTAACTCTACTAGTTCCTTCATGAGTAACTTGTAAAGTTCTCCAAATTTCATATGCAGTTTTACATACTGACACTCTATTACACTCATTCCTATCTAATGAAAAAATAACATATTCATGGCTTTAGAATTGCTTTGTGCAACAGCCTTTTATTCATTTTTCCATTGTGCAAATGGCGTTGTGGTTCAACATGTTCATTTTGTGTACTATTTCATGTGTCTACACCTACATTGTAAATAAATTTTATTCTACATGCCCATATGAATAATTACTACCATTAAACAATGGTGGTCTAACAGTGGACTGACCCTCTACAAAAGAACTATTATTGCTGCTAGTGTTTGTTGCCATTATCGCTATTTTCAAAAATCAGATTATGAACTTTTTGAAAGACCTTGCTCTGATACCAATTGTTAGAGATATGTCGAGTCTCTGATGAACCCGTTATCTCTTAGCTTCTCCGCTTCCTCTTTCAAGGCGGCTGACCTCTTCGGCCCCAACATATGCCTATTCTGTTTTACTGGAGGATGCTTTGAGTTTATGCTCAGTGAATGACTCGTAAATGAGGGTGAAATCCCACACATATCAGCGTGGGTCTAGGCAAACACATCTAGATTTGCTTTTAGAAAGTCAGTTAATTCTTTTGTCCAGAAAGAATCCAAGTGAGATCCGATCTTCAAGAACTTTGTCGGGTCGTCGTTATCGATCGGAATGTCTACGATTGCTTCATTAGGCGTCGCCTTCCTGCTTCTTGTTTCTTTTTCTCCTCTAGGATCGATTTCTTCAAGCACGTTGTCAGGAGACTCCCTCGGCGACATTTTCTTTAGCTGCTATGCTGGGCCTTCCTCCATAGGAAGGGAAGCACTCTTGGATTCTGAATCCTTTCCATTACGCAGCATCTTAAATTCCTCTATGTAACTAGACCTTTCGGTAACTTGGTCACCACTAATCATTTCCACTCTATCTTCAGTTGGGAATTTCATTAACAGGCACTAGGGTGCGATGTAGGCTATAAATCTGCAAGGGCTGGTCGACTTAAGAAAGCTTTGTAAAGTGACTCAATGTCCATGATCACGAATTGGAGGATCCTTTCTCTTCGGCGTTCTCCTTACCCTAGCTCTACCGATAAGTCTACAATTCCAATTGGAGAGGTTGATGATCCATTAAAGCCATGTATCCATCCTCCACACGGCTTTAAATCCTTCTTTTCTAATTTCATCTGATCGAAAGCCTTTTTAAATAGGATATTAACGGAACTTCCGTTATTCACAAGGACTTTCTTACTTACTGCAGGTCTGATGACTGTAGTTATCACTAATTAACAGGTACTGGGCGCTTCAACGCCAACACTCTCTCTGCCTTGGAAGACAACATCGTCTGTAGCTATCTTTTGCTGCTTCACCAGTGCAGTATCTTCAAAATTACTGCAGTCTCCTATTCTTGGGTGTTTGGCTGCGTTAACATACTGCTTCATTGTTCTGTTGCTAGACCCAACTGGATGTGGTCCCCTAATTATGGTATTAATGACAATATTCTTTCCTTTTTCCTGGCAGTGGGTTTGGAGGCATACTGATTCTGATTTGGAGATTGTCCTCCTTCCCTCTGTCCTTTGGGGCGACTTTGTACTCATCCTCCTGCAAAAAGCAGCTTTTTAATGACATCTCTTAGGTAGCGACCGTAAGTTTCATCAAACAAGAAAATCTTTCCTGTTTCATGCTCTTTTTCGGTCGAATCCCTGGGCACAGGTTCTTGTATTGCACAACATTATAAGTATACAAATAGATGTTCTCCAAAGTGTCACTCAATGGCATGTAATTTTCAAACGTCTAGAATCGAGGTCTCTTTTTGGAATTATTCCCTTGATTCCTGTTTCTTTTGCCACTGTTTCCACTCTAGTTAACATTTCCTCCATTTTTATTACCAACATTTACTTCGACCTTTCCTGTGCTGTCTGCAGATTGTTTGATGGCAACATTGCTTTGAATGTCCTATCTGGGAACTCCTTCAGGTTTTCTTTTCTGACGCAGCGTCCAGGATCTAACTCCTCACGAATTCATGGATCTATGGAAATTCGACCAAGAATGAGATAGATGCTCGTCTCCGTTGATCTTTCGATGCCGGAATCTCGCTATCTTCAACACGTTGATCTCGTAAGATACTGTGTTATCGATCTACAATTCTTTGAACGTTGATCACTTGCAAGTGATACCGTGAATTGGCTTCAAATTCGTTGATTCGAGCGCACTCGAATATCCGAAAATGGAGAAAGGAGATAAACTCAACTTCCAATTTTAAAAGGTGGCACAAAGCTCACACAAGGGATTTAATCAAAATTCAACAACCTTTACAACTCACTCCACACCCCTATTTATAGGATTTACATCATGCTTTGCCAAAATGGACGACCCTAAATAGAGTCTCTACCCAATAAAGGCGATCGACCTTTACGAGGTACATACAGTAGAACGAATGACTCAACTATGAAATGACACAACAATGGAACGAGCGACCCCTATATAATTTTATCTTTTAACAACTCTTATTGTTTCAGCCAGCAGCGGCACAAAGGTGATCGACTCGATAGCCAACAATTCTAAACTAAATGACTTAGGTGCGACAACACAGAAGAGTGACCTATTAGCGAACGCTCTAGGTTTGATCGACTCTGGGGTGAGTGACTCAAATGCGAACAACTCATTCCTTGCACGATATAACCATGTTTTCTCAACCCTCTCCCTTTTACTCACACTGGAGAGCGACCATGTTGGATGGTTGGGCTTCTCTTCCTGATTCACTGCCTCACTGAGAGACCTTATTATGTCGTTGGTCGACCGGTTCTCCGCTTCTTCCAGATTTAGTTTTACGGACGATCCGCTCTTCCTTCCCTTTTGTTCTTGGTCTCTGAACGACAGGTAGCTCGCATATAAACATCCTCCATGGTGCGCTGCATCATCCTCCCCTGGTTGACAAGAATTCGTCCTCGAATTCACACATTCTTCTTTGTTGAAAAGATCATCTTCATAGTATGTACGTAGATATTTTACATTGAACACATCCGAAGTATACACACCTTCTGGCAGCTACAACTGAGAAGCATTATCATTGATTTTCTTTACAATTTTACGGGACCAATCTTTCGAGCCTTTAATTTGTGGTAAGTTCCCACAGAGAAACGATCTTTGGTTAAAACTGCGTAAACGAAATCTCCCTCTTCGAAGTTAACATTTCATCACTTCAAAACTGCAAATTGTTTATATTTTATATTTGACTTGAGCAATCTTTCCTGCACAACTTTGTGACATTCCTGCAGTTCATTAACAAAATCACTGGCTCGTTTAACAATCCCTTTTCGCGGTGGAACTATCGATAAATTTAAGGGTCCTCTCGATACGATTGAATATACAATCTGAAATGGACTGAACCCAGTACTTCAACAGACAACATGATTGTGTGCAAACTCATCTTGACACAATTTCACATCCCAACCTTTCAAATTATCATTCACAAGGCATCTCAACAAATTTCCCAAAGATCTGTTCACTACTTCTGTTTGTCCATCTGTTTGCGGATGATAAGCACTGCTAAATTTCAGTTTCGTTCCAATCATTTTCCACAAACTGATCTAGAAATGACTTAGAAAACATGTATCTCTGTCTGAGACAATGGATTCAGGTAATCCATGAAGTCGATAGATCTTTTTGAAGAATAACTGAGCAACATTCACAACGTCTACCGTCTTTTTGCAAATAATAAAATGAACCATTTTCGAAAAACAATCTACTACCACGTAGATAGTATCATTGCCTCGTTGCGTCCTCGGCAATCCCAAGACAAAATCCATACTAATGTCTATCCATGGCTTAGCAGGTATAGGTAACGACATATATAACCCAACATTAGTGGCAGTTCCCTTAGATACTTGGCAAACATGGCATCTTTGCACAAACTTCTCAACCTCTTTCCTCATAGATTGCCAAAAGTAAGAATGAACAATCAATTTTAAAGTACGATCACAGCCCATGTATCCTTCCTTATGTAATTCTTTGACAATTTTCATTCTTAAACCGCAATCTGGAATACATAATTGAGTTCCTTTAAATAGGAAACCATCGATTAGCACATAACCTTCCATATTTCCTTCCTTGACTTTGGCTATGATCTGCGAGAAATATGAATCAGTTGTTAGTAGTTCTGGAAGTACATCAAATCCGACTACTTCAACTCGCATAGTTGTAAGCAAATGATTCCTTCAACTCAAAGCATCAGCTACGCGATTAGTTGCCTCAGATTTGTGTTTTACAACAAATGTAAATTGTTGCAAATAAGCAATCCATGATGCGTGTCTAGCAGTAATCTTATCTTGACTTTGCAAATGTTTCATAGCTTCATGGTCAGTATATAGCACAAACTCTTTATAAAACAAATAATGTCTCCAATGCTTGACGGCTTGTACAATAGCATAAAACTCCACGTCATATGTATTGTATCTCATCTTTGCTCCAGATAGCTTCTCACTGAAATATGCAATAGGACGGCCCTTCTGACTCAACACCCCTCTTATTCCAATTTTAGATGCATCCGTATGTAGTTCAAATAATAGCTGGGAATCTGGTAACACAAGGACTGGCACGGTTGTTAAAAGTTCTTTAATCTTCTCAAAAGAAAATTGGGCTTCCTTTGTCTATGTAAAATATTTCCCTTTCATGTAATCAGTAATAGGAGCCATCACACTACTAAAGTGTGGAATAAAAATTTGATAGAATGATGTCAATCCATGAAAGCTTCTGACTTCCGTTATGATTTTTGGTTGAGGCCAATCTCTGATTGCAACAACTTTCTTCTGATCCACTTGTATCCCTTCCTTAGATACAATGTATCCTAAGAACAAAACACTTTGCGTCAGGAACAAACACTTCTTTGTTGCAGCATAAAATTGTTCGTGACGAAGAATCTTCAACACTGTTTTCAAATGTTGTATATGCTCTTCCATACTAGCATTGTAGATCAGAATACCATCAAAATATACCACCGCAAACTTTCCAGTGTAGGGTCTGAAAATCTGATTCATGACTCTCATAAAAGTACTTGGTGCATTCGATTGACCAAATGGCATAACCAACCATTCATACAACCCCTCACTAGTCTTGAAGGCGGTCTTCCATTCATCCCCTGGTCTAATTCGAATCTGATGATAATCACTCTTCAAATCAATCTTTGAAAAGATAACAGATCCACTGATTTGATCCAATAGATCATCTAGTCTCAACACTGGAAATCGGTATCGAACAGTGATCTTATTGAGAGCTCTACTGTCCGTGCACATTCTCCATGAACCATCTTTCTTCGGAACTAACAAGGCGGGCACGACATAAGGACTAAGGCTCTCTCGAATTCACCCTTGTTCAAGCAGATCTTCAACTTATCTCCTCAACTCTTCATGTTCCTTTGGACTCATTCTGTAATGTGGCCTATGTGGTAACACTACACCTAGCACCAAATCAATTTGGTGTTGTATACCCCTAGGTGGCGGTAGTTCTTTCGGCATCTCTTCAGGAAGCACATCTTCAAACTCTTTCAGCACGAGCTCAGCTTTAGCAGAAATATCAAACTCTTCATGAGATTCAAATCCAATCAACATAAACACTTCATGACTCTCTTCTACTTCTTCTACAAATTCCTTCAAAGATAAAATATTAGTCGAGTTCATCTTCTTCTCTGCTTTGACTTCATTTTGCTCGTACTTCTTAGGAACTAACGTGATTTTATGCCTTCAAACATGAAACTATAGTTGTTGGTTTGACCATTGTGATGAACTAATCGATCATACTGCCATGGTCTTCCTAAGAGAAAATGGCATACGTCCATATGAACTATGTCGCACCAACTATCATCTTTGTATTTTGACCCAATGAAGAATGATACAAAGGCATTTTTTTCATCTGTGACTTCTCCTCCCTTCTTTAGCCAAGCAAGCTTGTAAGGTCTAGGATGTTTCTTCGTCTTCAATCCCAGTTTCTTAACAGCTTCTTCAGAAATCATGTTGTCGCAACTCCCCGCATAAATAACAAATCAACAAATCTTTCCCAGAATAGTGCAAGTAGACAGGAAAATATTGTTTCGCAACCAACTTGAATCATCTATGTGGTTTGGAGTTATACATGATCTTCTTATCATTAAACTATTTCCCTCGTCTCCTGACTCTACTTCTTCCACATTATTTTCAATATCATCGTCAAATTTTGGTGGTAGAGAATAATCTACATCAGCTTCTACATCTTCAGCTATCATTGTTCTCTTCTTCAATTTTGGACATTCATTGCTTTTATGTCCAACTTCTTGACGGTTAAAGCACTTAACGATCGGGGTGACCTTTGGCTTTGTAGCGTCGTTGACAACAGGCTTTGAAATTGGCTTTGTAACATTAGTGTTGTTACAAATCCTTTTGCTTTGACTGTTAGTAGTTGTGAACACTCCTCCTCCTCGTCTTCCTTGCTTCTTCCAAGCGAGAGCTTTCTGATGAGCTTCCGCAACAATCATTGGATAGAACATATTCACCATATCCTGAATCTGATTCCTCATTCCCCCAACATATCTAGCAGTCAATTGTTCCTCTGTTTCCATGATATCATTACGAGCGATCAATTGATAAAACTCATCGGTGTAATCACTCACAGATTTTGCTCCTTGTCTCAAGTTCTGCAAACGTTGATACATAAGAGATTGATAATTATGAGGTAAGAAGGTAGCTCTCATCATCCTTTTCATCTTTTCCCATGTGACAACCTTCGGCTTTCCCATTCTTTCACGAGTTAGCTTAGTTTGTTGCCACCAGGCAATAGCTCTTCCCCTCAAACGAGTAGCTACTAATTTCACTCTTCTATTTTCTGGTACATTCTTGAATTCCATAATTTCCTCGACATTCGACAACCAATCTAGGAACTCTTCTGCAAACATTCCTCCCATGAATTCTGGAATTTCTGTCTTCATCCCTGATTCCCAATTACAATTACCTTCCGGTTGTCGGAAAGGATCTCGATCTCGTCCTGGAGAATGAAAACGAATGCTGCTTCTTTCATCTTCACAAACTGAATGATGACGATATCGATCATGAATATCTTCATGTCTTTCACTTCTACGGGACGGTTCACGAGAATAATCATCGCGATTCCTTCTTTCTCGGCCCAATTGTGGTGATCTTCTATGTCTTTCCGAATTTGATGGTGAGACTCGGTGTCCACCATGATTTGAATCGGGTGATATTCTTCTTCTGGTTTGATTCATATCTATCATCAGCTTTTCTAATCTTCCAATTCCTTCATCAAATTTATCATTGATTCTTTTCTCCATTTGTTTGGCTTCGTCTCTTCGATACATTTCCTCTAAATTTTGATGATGATTAACACGTCTTGGTGGCATAATAAATTCTCAAACAAAATGGAATGAACTTCAAATCTGAACAAACTTCAAAACACTTGTACTGTCCAAATTGCTGAAACGATCTTATCATGGACGATGATGGTTTAGCTGATATGGTGTTTAAAAGGAATTGGTGTATATCTGGTGGTCTACGGAATGGTAATCGCGACTGAATTAGATCTGATGATCTAATTAGTTCCGGCGATTGTGGACAAGTGATGGCGACTGATTAATAGATGCAACTGAACGAGATCTGATGATTTGAACAGCTCCGGTGATCTAAATCAGTGGTGGTCAGGACTGAATGGCGGCGGTTTAAAGTGGTAGCGGAAATAGAATGGACGTTGTCGGCGGCGATGGTGATAACCTAAATGGTTTCTGGTGATCCGACCAAGTGTTGGAATTCTCGCTCTGATACCAAACTGGTGCAGCGTCCAGGATCTAACTCCTCACAAATTAATGGATCCGTGGAAATTCGACTAAGAATGAGACAGGTGCTCGACTCCGTTGATCATTTAATGCCGGAATCTCGCTATCTTCAACACGTTGATCTCGCAAGACACCGCATTGTCGATCTACAATTTTTTGAACGTTGATCACTCGCAAATGATACCGTGAATCGGCTTCAAATTCGTTGATTCGAGCGCACTCGAATATTCAAAAATGAAGAATGGAGATAAGCTCAACTTCCAGTTTTAAAAGGTGGAACAAAGTTCACACAAGGGATTTAATCAAAATTCAACAACCTTTACAACTCACTCCACACCCTTATTTATAGGGTTTACATCACGCTTTGTCCAAATGGACGACCCTAAACAGAGTCTCGACCCAAAAAAAGTGGCCGACCTTTACGAGGTACAAACAGTAGAACGAACGCCTTAACAATGAAATGACACAACAATGGAACGAGCGACCCCTATAAAATGTTTTCTTTTAACAGCTCTTATTGTTTCAGCCAGCAGCGGCACAAAGGTGATCGACTCGATAGCCAACAATTCTAAACTAAACGACTTAGGTGCGACAACATAGAACGAGTGAGCTATTAGCGAACGCTCCAGGTTTGATCGATTCTTGGGTAAGTGACTCAAATGTGAACGAATCATTCCTTGCAAGATCTACCCATGTTTTCTCAACCCTCTCCCTTTTACTCACACTGGAGGATGACCGTGTTGGATTGTTTGGCTTCTCTTCCTGATTCACTGCCTCACTGAGCGAACCTATTATGTTGTTGGACGACCGGTTCTCCGCTTCTTCCAGCTTTAGTTTTATGGACGATCTGCTCTTCCTTCCCTTTTGTTCTAGTTCTCTGAACGACTAGTAGCTCGCATACAAACATCCTTCATGGTGTTCTGCATCATTTCCCTATTAGCATATATTTCCTCTCGCCTTAGGCGAATACCCGCTTTTTCATAAAACAATTCCCTTGTTAGAGGTGGTTTTCCGGCTAGGTATCCTCCGAACTCAATATCCTTATCGACCCCATCTATGAGTGCCATCAAGATGGTCGGTTCATGTGGGTAACTTACCTCAGTTACCGCTAGGTTGAAGCGATCTAAATATGACTTCAAAGATTCACCAGGAGCTTGCTTGATCCTAGTCAGTTCGATAACACTCTTGGACTTCCTTGCATGGAGTCGAAAATGGTTCATAAAGCTCTCACTCAGTTATTTGAAATTAGAAATTGATCGGGGGGAGTCGAGTGAAGCACATCAACACGACGTCCTCAAGATAAATGGGAAAAGCCTTACATTTACGGTATCGGGTGCTGCTGCAACATTTATGTACCATGAATACCTCATTAAATGCTGCCTTGAATCGGTTCTTCCTCCATATCGATCCATTTGGGGTAAATTAAATCATCGGGGGAATTGGAAATCTAGGATATCATCAGTTAAAGGGGTATGGCCACACTTAATGTCCAAAACTTCATTGGTGTAATGTCTACTGTCATCCATAATATGGCGCACCATTGCTTCCACCTTAGTATGGGCCAGCTTTGGCTTAGGGTCTGCACTTCTGGTCCTCCTGATATGTCCAATCCCTGTATCAGGCGATGCTCTTTGACTCCTAATGACAGCTGAGTTTCCTTGCCCCCTACAATCCCGGTCGTTCACATGACGAGTGGGCTGGAGGAGTTGTCCTTGAGTAGGATTAGTGATGTTGGGATCTCTGGGAAGGACATGAGATATCCGCATTGGCAGCGACATTGGTTCCCTCATGCTCGGGTGGTTAGGTCCCAAGACACGGGCAGCGTCTTCGCGGGATCCCAATGATCCAAATGCCAATTCTTCAATATTCTTGAGTCTCTCATACAGCCTCCTCTGACGTGGACGTCCCTTGTCCGAAGAGGATGAATGGTCTTCAACGAGATGATGAGTTGGAGAGGGTGTTCTTTGTTTGCGAAGCTTGACTATCTCTCTACTCATGGTTTTCATGTTTTCCCTCATCAGAACGTTATCACGTCTCTGAGCCTCTATGGCATCATTAGTCATGTCCAACATATCAAGCAAGCGCGAGAAATCCATATGTGAAACGGGTGCAGAGGCAGAAGGTGGATTACTAGTTGTCATGGCTGGTATTGGAGCATCTGCAGTAGCTTGAGTAGAAGTACCAGCCTCAACAGTAGCCGGTTCGGATTGTGGTAGTAACCTGATGGTCAAGTCTTCCATGTGACCCAGCCTGGGATCGGGTCGTGGTTGATCCCTGGGGTCGGGTCGTGATCTCCCTACTCGGACGGGTCATGACCTAGTTTCCTGGTGCCATCAAATTTCCTTCTTCACCTCTGGTCGTGGTCTCTCCATGGGATCAGGTCGCCCTCTGTGAGCCGCGAGCCGATGAGCCAACTTCAATCTGCTCTTGCGCATCATCTCTTTGCTCTTCGTTTGCCTCATTTACTCGTAGAGCTTGGGGTTCCTTTCCTTTTCTAGGAGCCATGAAATGTGAGTCCTTTTGATATCAATGAAACTTCAAAAATAGCGGAAATGCGGACTAATTTCTTCGGACTTTAGAATCCAAAAAGTAGAACGATAATCCAAAATGCTGAGAATTCAAGTTTCTCAATTAAAGCACCAAAATGTTAGACCAAAAAATGCTTCTAACACCCAGCAAAGTAAAATTTGTAGAGGATTATAACTAGAAATAAAATAAAAAGCAGCAAACATACACAATTTATAGTGGTTCGACGTTAAAGGGCCTACGTCCACTTTATATGATTTTGATTGACTTATTAATCACAAGTACAATCTAGTAATCCACTCAACCTCATAAGTACAATGATATATCCCTAAATATTAATCAAATAAAACTCAACAAGTTGGATTTAAATCTGAATAAGTTAAAGTAGATGTAACAATGGAGGAATAAAAATCAATCAAGTGCCAAAAGATCCCAAAAAATGGCAAGTCTTAGGCTATATATAGGCAAATTCTACAGGCGGGTAGTGAGATGACGTGGCGCTCATCCCGGAAATCTTGGAGCGGTTCGTGAGTGAGTGGAGTGGTAGTTACTTGGGCGGCTCGTGACACGTGGCAGAGGATCCATGCTTTTTGGGTAGTGGAGATCGTGTCTTCATTTCAGCCCTGAAAAGATGGGGTCGGGTCGCACCCCAAGACCCGAACTGGTCTTCTGCCCTTTTCATTGTGTTTTTTTTTTGAATGAGCTTATGGTCACGAGCCCGGTACCACGACCAGAAGATTTCTGACCATGCACTGCGAATCGAACCTTCTCTTCTGGAACGATGAGTATGTGAGCTATTTTTCCACTTGTTCATATACATCTAAGCGTTGTGTGGCTTGGTCACAAAGCAAGCCAACATGTATATAAAGTATGCAATTGTCCTTAGGTATAACACTATCTCTTTTAATTACCCCCTACACCAACTTCTTTCTAACATTGTCTTCATCATCACAACCCTTCAACGCTAGTGGTTGAAAGCACGTGGTTGTTGGTGGTCGCTGAATGAGATAATAAAATTCTATCGTGTTATGAGGTGCTTGATGAAATGCTAGAAACACTTATGTTATCTAATCGATGAGAGAAGATTGAAGGATTACGTTGACTTCAAACTTTTTTTGTAACACCCCACCTCCGTTAAGGTCACTCACAAAGGGAATGCCTTAACTTTGGTGGAGCATTTTAGTAAACAGAAAAGAAACTTACAAGACAGATAAAACAGTACTTGAAATTTTTTAACTTTATTACAGCGGAAACAGAAATTTATATGGTTACATCCTTTCAAATTTCAGAATTCAAGTACAAAATATCAGTCTTGTACAAAAGCCTTCAAAATGCATGGTTTAAAATCATAATCCCCATGGAACGGAAGCTATACAGAGCCAAGCCATACTTTAAGCACTTCAAGCAAAGAGAAATCCGGATCAAGCTAAAGTATTCCCTCCTTGGATAACCTGGGGGGGAAACGGAAGAAAGGAGGCGAAACAACAAGGGTCAGACAAAAAAGTCTGGCAAGTCCAGTGACTTTCAGCATATGAACAGATAATAATAATATGATATGAACATAAAACTGGATGTGAGATAACTGTAACAGGTGTAGCAGATATAACAGAAAAACAGAATGATATAAACTATTGTTTTACACTTCTCTGCACTAATACTAGTATAGCAGAATTAGGTGTCACCCTAATGTCTAAATTGAAGCAGGAACGGGTACAGAATACTTTAACAGAAACAGAATGCTAATAATGGGCCTTTACTACCCGATCAGAAACAGACAGAAGCAGAAACAGATTTATCCCTACGGAAACAGAATGTAGAATTAGGTGTACACTAGTAATGGGCCTTTACCACCCGAACAGACGGTACCACACAGAAACAGACAGGTGTTACCACCCAACAGAAACAGACGGTACCAACAGAAACAGACAGAACTAAGCGTACCCTAAAACCCTACCCCAAGCAATCGGCTCCCTAATACATAAATATCTTGTGTCGGCCCCACCGTAGGGTGTATCACTCCCTAAAGTGACAACCAATTGGCACAGACCTACTTACAGATGTCACGGCGTCTTACATCCTCAGAGGCAGACCGGGATCCATGCACGCACATGACCCGGTTGGAACGCACCATCAACACCCCTCGCCATTATCAGAATGAACCTCTTATAATTAGTTTAGTAAGCGTGCCCGGACCCTACTTACTGTTGGGTCAAAGTTTTGATACCAGAAAGGGTTACTGACTAATATGGGTCCCAAACAACAGATGACACAAGTAATTCCCCTCCTAACCTTGTGTCCCCAGACTAACAGATTTCAGATTAACTTGTTTACAAGTTCAGACATACAGAATTCAGATTTACTAATTCACAAATTAAGTTAACAAGTTTTCAGACTAACGGATCAGATGTACAGATTTTTCAGATTTGTCTAACTTTGTATTGGGCCTACAGATTCATGGACGGGTTTTACTACATCTATTAATCCCTTTGGTTTAACCCTATTTTTCCCCAATACGTTTTAGACGTCATTCTTATCTTAGATTTGCATTAATTAATTATTAATGCACAGACCTCTCACATTAGGTCGGTAGCTTGTGGCCGCTGGATATGCCGGGCGGTTCCGGGCAGACTTCTGCCACAAGCCAGACCTAACCTCGTGTCTTACGCATGTTATGACTAACTTCTCACATTAGAACCTATTGTTTGCGACCACTGGATGTGCCGGGCGGTTCCGGGCAGATTTACGCCGCAAACTCATTCTAACCTTGAGTTAGCCATGTTTATCTTTGCGGCCAATTAATTAATAATTTACCATTTATGCGCACGCCCAATATATATGCCAATTCAGATTATATCAATAACAGGATGATTATATCAACATAGCAGATAACAGATTTTATATGACTTAACGGATTTAACAGATTTAGCAACTTAGCAGATTTTGGCATATAACAGGTTAGGCATTTCAACCGACAAATTTAACAGATTAGGCATTTCAATCTAATTAGCAGTCTAGGCAATATAACAAAACTAGTAGTTTAGGCAACTTGACAAATTAGCAGATTTAGCAAATTTAATATTTCTAAAAGTTCTATTTACATGCCTTGCCCAATCATAAATTGGCCTAAATTCATATGCTTACATAATTGTCATGATTCACAACATATACTCCATGCTTGCATAAGCGCAGAATATGGACATAATTTGCCATATAACATATGTTCCAATTTTTGTTAAACTAGCATTTTACAGCAGATTCACATATAAATTATACCAAATATAACCATTAATTTCAATGCATGCCATATATCAAAAAAAATCCCTATTTAGGTGTAATCACAATAATAGATATCCTAATTAATGTAAATCTTTACACCTAAGTTTCCATATCTTCTTCTTTTTGAGTCATGAATCATTATGCAAACTATACCCAACAATATAAATCTTTAAATCATATCTTCTAAAAATCATATCTTGACTTTTATATGCATTTTGTCCAAAGTCTCAAATCATATGTAATCTTACAATGGTTCCTCTTTTCTTCTATCATAGAATATGCATAGATCCAAATCTAGTTTACAACATATGCTCATTAATTACAGTTCTAAATTACAACATAACTATGCATACAACATGCATAAATTATATGTTTATAGTCAAATTTATGCATATGTCCAATATATTTTATGCCTCAGACCTAAAGTCACACATTCAATTTAGTCTTGTCAAATTTCGCATCATTCATTATTTATCCCAAAATTTGCGTTCATACGTTCATCTCTTATGAGATTAGGCACAGGCTCGTGGTAGCCTGGCTATAAAAACAGAAAAGAAGAAAAGGGATACATAACAGTCACAGAAAAACAAATCTGACAGAAGAGAATATATATACAATCTCAGATTCAGAATTAAAAACATATCAAAATTATAATTAACGTTTATAGCGGAAAATAACTGTACTTGCCTTGATTGGATTAAAGAAAGAACTTTAACTTGTTGTAGAATCTTTGCAGAAACTTTAATCTCTAGTTTGAATTGAGTTGCTTAGGCTGATGTTGACTATCTTCTAGTTTTAATTCCAGCAGAGCAGCGACGCCATTTTTATTTTTTTTATTAGAAGAAGAGAGCAATGGAGGCTAGAGAATTGTGTAAGAAACCTAGGTAGAGTCTAGGGTCATTTTTATAGAGTTTATGAACTGATTAGGACCATCGATGTTGCTTGGATTGATCGTAGCCATTCATTTGAAAGAGAGACCAATTAGAGCCTGCCACCTAGCCCTAATGACAAAGCATGCTTCTGAAAATCGACCAACATAGACTAGGCCAGCCAGGGTGGACTGGGTTCGACCTGGGTCTGGACCAGGTCGACAGCCCTGTCGACAGCCCTGTCGACCTGGCTAGACCAGGTCGACAGCCCAGTCGACCTGGGTGTCTTAGGCGGGACTTTTCCCGCCCTGGCCAATTGGGCCCGATTTTTAATTTTAAACTTGATTCAGAAACTTCCGGAGGCTATATCTTCTTCATACGGACTCCGTTTTTCGAAAACTCGGACTCTATTTCGCGTATTTTTCCAAGACGAACGCAATGGCGTATCCCGTTTCCCTTAGTTCTTTGATTTCAAATTAATTATACTTTAATTTGTTAATTCTACAGTTATAGAATACACGGGGTGTTACATTCTCCCCCACTTAAAAGGATTTCGTCCCCGAAATCTTCAAGTTAAGAAGAATGTGTCCTACCATCCAATCACCCATCTACTCAACCATCATCCACAAGCATCCATTGTCCTTAGAAAACTTCTAATGTTGTATGAACATATGCAAAAGTGTGTGTATATGTTCCTTACCTAATGCAAAGATCAGGCGGTCTACTGATTCAGTTGACCTCCTTAATGCGAATTATGTCAGTGCCATGAGTCCAACATGTATGCAATAGAATTCTGATGATATATATTATTTCTATATGAGTGCACAACCATTCACTCAAATGCAACATCCATGTGCTGAATCAACCATTTTGCATCCACAAGAATTGAAAAATGCTCACCCATCCATATGCAGTATGAGAGTGTTTTCGAGCCGATCTAGTGCCTAGTGTGTGTATATGCATCCACGGGCAACCACTAGCAACCACTTGCATCCACTTGCAACCATCAAACATAACATGTCTCAAACACATGTTTACACCCATTAGTTTCTACCTAAAGTTCAAATATTCGATCGATAGGATACAGTCGAATGATGGAAGCGAGTACAGATAGAACGAAAATTTGGTTCCCATTAGGCATGGGTCCTAAGTATCGGCCCCAAAGACCGAAACCAACATCCAATTGATACCTCACGAAAACTCAGAATGTATGCGTCATACTTGACGCCTAACACAGATATCCCTCAAACCCCAGTCTCAAACAGATGATCCATAACCCTTATGGGTCTGAGTCTATAGCGGAATTCAGAAATAATACTAGCATTAAAGTGCAGAGTATCGATTACAAAATCAAAATACCAAAATCAGTAAAAGTCACAATCAGATAAAGAAATTAAACCTACTATAGAAATTTTCCTATTTCTATCCTAGCCACTAGCCTCAAGAGTGTTCGCCTGCCCTCCTTGTCCTCGTCTCTTCGGGCAGTCCCTAGTGAAGTGTCCCATCTCCCCACAGTTGAAGCAAGCGCCCTTCCTTTTTCTGCAATCCTTGTTCAGATGAGTTGAGCTCCCACAAGTAAAGCACTTTTTCCCCTTCTTATCTTCAGACTTCTCATCCTTCTTTTGTGTTTCCTTTTTGGGCCCCGCTTTCTTATTCTGTGGTTCTTCCTTCTTTGTCTCTTTCGGGCCCTTGTCTTCCTCGTGCAGTAGTGCCATATCCACCAATTTCTCGTAAGTTGCTCCCATGGGTACATGGGTCATGGCTAGGCTGTGCAGTGGCTCATTCAATCCTTTAACAAAGCGGAGAGCCTTTTTATGCTGAGTGTTGACTAAATCCAATCCGAATCTTGCTAGTTGGTTGAACTGGTTGACGTATTCCTTGACCATCATACTTCCTTGCTTAAGAGACAAGAACTTTTCCAATTGTAAACTTCGTTCAGCTTGCGAGAGGAATTTTGTCTCAAACCTTGTTCTGAAATCCATCCATGTCTCAACCGGCCTCTCGGCGTTAGTGACTTCCCACCAGTAGGAAGCTTCGTCTTTGAGCAGCCATACTGCCAACTGTACCTTCTGCCTATCGTCCACCTCGAAGATAACGAATAGATCCTCAGTTTCTTTGAGCCAATTCCTTGCTTCTACGAATGATTCAGTTCCTTTGAAATCCTTCCCACCCATGGCCCTAAAATCTCTGCAGATCTTTGAGAAAGCAATTGCACGAGGAGGGGGTGGAGGAGGGGGATCATTTGCTGGACCTGCAGCGGCGGTCCTAGCCTCAAGATATTGACGAAACCAACCGGGTACATGAACACCCTCTGGTATCTCAGATGCTTCAGACATGCTGGAACGAAAAAGGAAAGGTTCAATACAAAAAGGACTGAAAGAAAGATATATGGCTCTTGGGGATCATGTTTTTCAAAATAAGCTTTATTTTTGAAAATACTTCCTTTCAAAACCTTTTTTGAAAATAATTTTTCAAAACTTTTTTTTTTTTTATAAAATCTGGTAACCTTCATCTCTGATACCAAGTGTAACACCCCACCTCCGTTAAGGTCACTCACAAAGGGAATGCCTTAACTTTGGTGGAGCATTTTAGTAAACAGAACAGAAACTTATAAGACAGATAAAACAGTACTTGAAATTTTTTAACTTTATTACAGCGGAAACAGAAATTTATATGGTTACATCCTTTCAAATTTCAGAATTCAAGTACAAAATATCAGTCTTGTACAAAAGCCTTCAAAATGCATGGTTTAAAATCATAATCCCCATGGAACGGAAGCTATACAGAGCCAAGCCATACTTTAAGCACTTCAAGCAAAGAGAAACCCGGATCAAGCTAAAGTATTCCCTCCTTGGATAACCTGGGGGGGAAACGGAAGAAAGGAGGCGAAACAACAAGGGTCAGACAAAAAAGTCTGGCAAGTCCAGTGACTTTCAGCATATGAACAGATAATAATAATATGATATGAACATAAAACTGGATGTGAGATAACTGTAACAGGTGTAGCAGATATAACAAAAAAACAGAATGATATAAACTATTGTTTTACACTTCTCTGCACTAATACTAGTATAGCAGAATTAGGTGTCACCCTAATGTCTAAATTGAAGCAGGAACGGGTACAGAATACTTTAACAGAAACAGAATGCTAATAATGGGCCTTTACTACCCGATCAGAAATAGACAGAAGCAGAAACAGATTTATCCCTACAGAAACAGAATGTAGAATTAGGTGTACACTAGTAATGGGCCTTTACCACCCGAACAGACGGTACCACACAGAAACAGACAGGTGTTACCACCCAACAGAAACAGATGGTACCAACAGAAACAGACAGAACTAAGCGTACCCTAAAACCCTACCCCAAGCGATCGGCTCCCTAATACATAAATATCCTATGTCGGCCCCACCGTAGGGTGTATCACTCCCTAAAGTGACAACCAATTGGCACAGACCTATTTACAGATGTCACGGCGTCTTACATCCTCAGAGGCAGACCGGGATCCATGCACGCACATGACCCGGTTGGAACGCACCATCAACACCCCTCGCCATTATCAGAATGAACCTCTTATAATTAGTTCAGTAAGCGTGCTCGGACCCTACTTACTGTTGGGTCAAAGTTTTGATACCAGAAAGGGTTACTGACTAATATGGGTCCCAAACAACAGATGACACAAGTAATTCCCCTCCTAACCTTGTGTCCCCAGACTAACAGATTTCAGATTAACTTGTTTACAAGTTCAGACATACAGAATTCAGATTTACTAATTCACAAATTAAGTTAACAAGTTTTCAGACTAACGGATCAGATGTACAGATTTTTCAGATTTGTCTAACTTTGTATTGGGCCTACAGATTCATGGACGGGTTTTACTACATCTATTAATCCCTTTGGTTTAACCCTATTTTTCCCCAATACGTTTTAGACGTCATTCTTATCTTAGATTTGCATTAATTAATTATTAATGCACAGACCTCTCACATTAGGTCGGTAGCTTGTGGCCGCTGGATATGCCGGGCGGTTCCGGGCAGACTTCTGCCACAAGCCAGACCTAACCTCGTGTCTTACGCATGTTATGACTAACTTCTCACATTAGAACCTATTGTTTGCGGCCACTGGATGTGCCGGACGGTTTCGGGTAGATTTACGCCGCAAACTCATTCTAACCTCGAGTTATCCATGTTTATCTTTGCGGCCAATTAATTAATAATTTACCGTTTATGCGCACGCCCAATATATATGCCAATTCAGATTATATCAATAACAGGATGATTATATCAACATAGCAGATAACAAATTTTATATGACTTAACGGATTTAACAGATTTAGCAACTTAGCAGATTTTGGCATATAACAGGTTAGGCATTTCAACCGACAAATTTAACAGATTAGGCATTTCAATCTAATTAGCAGTCTAGGCAATATAACAAAACTAGTAGTTTAGGCAACTTGACAAATTAGCAGATTTAGCAAATTTAATATTTCTAAAAGTTCTATTTACATGCCTTGCCCAATCATAAATTGGCCTAAATTCATATGCTTACATAATTGTCATGATTCACAACATATACTCCATGCTTGCATAAGCGCAGAATATGGACATAATTTTCCATATAACATATGTTCTAATTTTTGTTAAACTAGCATTTTACAGCAGATTCACATATAAATTATACCAAATATAACCATTAATTTCAATGCATGCCATATATCAAAAAAATCCCTATTTAGGTGTAATCACAATAATAGATATCCTAATTAATGTAAATCTTTACACCTAAGTTTCCATATCTTCTTCTTTTTGAGTCATGAATCATTATGCAAACTATACCCAACAATATAAATCTTTAAATCATATCTTCTAAAAATCATATCTTGACTTTTATATGCATTTTGTCCAAAGTCTCAAATCATATGTAATCTTACAATGGTTCCTCTTTTCTTCTATCATAGAATATGCATAGATCCAAATCTAGTTTACAACATATGCTCATTAATTACAGTTCTAAATTACAACATAACTATGCATACAACATGCATAAATTATATGTTCATAGTCAAATTTATGCATATGTCCAATATATTTTATGCCTCAGACCTAAAGTCACACATTCAATTTAGTCTTGTCAAATTTCGCATCATTCATTATTTATCCCAAAATTTGCGTTCATACGTTCATCTCTTATGAGATTAGGCACAGGCTCGTGGTAGCCTGGCTATAAAAACAGAAAAGAAGAAAAGGGATACAGAACAGTCACAGAAAAACAAATCTGACAGAAGAGAATATATATACAATCTCAGATTCAGAATTAAAAACATATCAAAATTATAATTAACGTTTATAGCGGAAAATAACTGTACTTGCCTTGATTGGATTAAAGAAAGAACTTTAACTTGTTGTAGAATCTTTGCAGAAACTTTAATCTCTAGTTTGAATTGAGTTGCTTAGGCTGATGTTGACTATCTTCTAGTTTTAATTCCAGCAGAGCAGCGACGCCATTTTTATTTTTTTATTAGAAGAAGAGAGCAATGGAGGCTAGAGAATTGTGTAAGAAACCTAGGTAGAGTCTAGGGTCATTTTTATAGAGTTTATGAACTGATTAGGACCATCGATGTTGCTTGGATTGATCGTAGCCATTCATTCGAAAGAGAGACCAATTAGAGCCTGCCACCTAGCCCTAATGACAAAGCATGCTTCTGAAAATCGACCAACATAGACTAGGCCAGCCAGGGTGGACTGGGTTCGACCTGGGTCTGGACCAGGTCGACAGCCCTGTCGATAGCCCTGTCGACCTGGCTAGACCAGGTCGACAGCCCTGTCGACCTAGGTGTCTTAGGCGGGACTTTTCCCGCCCTGGCCAATTGGGCCCGATTTTTAATTTTAAACTTGATTCAGAAACTTCCGGAGGCTATATCTTCTTCATACGGACTCCGTTTTTCGAAAACTCGGACTCTATTTCGCGTATTTTTCCGAGACGAACGCAATGGCGTATCCCGTTTCCCTTAGTTCTTTGATTTCAAATTAATTATACTTTAATTTGTTAATTCTACAGTTATAGAATACACGGGGTGTTACATTTTTAATATTGGAAGTTCTATATTAAAAAGAAACCTTAACCAACCATTGCCCGCGTCTTATTTACGAAGACATTAGTACTTTTAATCTGTAACCAAACAACACTTTAGAGCATCTGTAGTAAGGAGCCTAAAATCAGCAAAAGGAAGAGAAAATAATGCATGATAAATCGCCACTTCTCAAGCAGTGACCGAGTTTTTTTTTCTATTCTATAAATGGTTTTTAGGAAACTTTTATTCTATAAATGATTTTCGAAAAACCATTTTTTTGATTCTTTTATAATATAAAGATACATTTCTGATAAAAAATAATATACCTTTTGTCTATAAATAACAATCTTATTGTTGTTTATTTTAAGAACAGTAATTTGATTGTGGTTTATGATATAAACGAGATTGTTTATGATATAAACGGAAATCAGATTCCCAATTATAATAGGAATTGTAAAAAAATAAATGGGGAAACCTTTGTTTTACTTCTTTCCCTATGTTGAAACTACAATTTCTCACTACAAGAAAACACTGATTTAGCGTCAGATTTTTGAAAGCGGAAATTTCCGTCGTTAATTTGCGACGAATTTCCATGTGATCTGTTAAGGATAGTTTTTTGTTTTTTCAACTTTTTTCTTTTATTTATTACCGTCGTCTTATGTCATCCCTCACTAAGTTGTTGCAAATTACGTCAAATTACCAACAGAAAATTTCTACCGCTATTTTCCGTTGCAAATCCAGGTAGAATGCCGACGAATATTTATTAAAGCAATTTTGCAGAAGAATTCTTACAGATTTGCAAGAGATGAAAATATTAGTTTATTATAATAATTATTTAATAATTGTTAGATCGAAATTTGGACCTAACACCCAAATTGTTATAAATTATAGAGAATTCTAAATGAGGAATACGGAAAAAGAAAAGAACACTCAGAATTTATAGTGGTTCGGCGTTAACGAGCCTACGTCCACTTTATCTCTTATTGATTATGCTTTAAAAGCTAGTACAACAGTGATTTCTCTCAATATTCCAGTGGTTTGGTAGCAATGGCGGACTCAGTATTCACTATTGCCGAAAAGATCCCGAAAGATGCCAAGCTCTGGGCTATTTATAGCTGATTTCGTCGGACGGATCGCGGACACGTGGCACGAATCCCGAGATTTTCGGATCGCATCGCCACCATTGGAGAAACAGTCAAACTAGCCGTTGTGAACAGGTGTCGTCAGATCCATGCAATTCGGATCGCTGAAGACCAGCTCATGGTTGAATGGGTCAGTGGGTTCGGTTCGTTGCAGGGGATCGGATCGCCTAGAGGTGGCGTTCGTCGACGAGACGAGAGCGATTCGTTCCGTGGCGTTCGTCGACGAGACGAGAGCGATTCGTTCCCTGGGCGAGTCGATAGAGTGCGATCCGAGCGGGGCGAGACGATGGCGTGCGATCCGAGCGGGGCGAGACGATGGCGCGCGATCCATTCTTCCATTTTCCTGGAGGACTTGGTTTCCTGATTTCCTTTCACGATTGACCCTGGATGGCTTGGTCGAAAAAGCAAGCCAACATTTTGCCCCCTCGAAGTATGTTTTATAGATGATGAAACATGCTTCGACGAGATTCATTGATTCTCTCCGGAAAGGATGCAAGTTTACAGTCGCATTGGTTCAAATTGACACAGGGGTGAATCGGATCGCCATAGGTCGACACGGTCCGATTTGGTCATCTGCTCGTCGCGTGCTGAGTTCTTAGGGTCTTGCACGATACAGGGCGCATCTTCCTTCGAGTCGTATCGGGCTCTGAGTTTCGTGGGCCATCATTTCGAAGCGGTCCGTGGGCTTCATTGTGATTCCGTCTTCAGATCGGGGCGCTTCGTGGATCGAATAAGACAAAGGAGGGGAGGCCAACGGTCACCTTCTTTGCCTATATAAGCCGACGTTCCCCCCTTCACTTTCCTTCTTTCTCCTCTCTACCGAATCGTCTCGCGCGAGCTGTTGAACAACGAATCCAACCCTTTAAAACTTTCGAAAATCCAAGAACTCTCTCAGTTTTTAGAAAGGTAACCTTATAGGAAGCATCCTCGTACTACTTTCCTGAATTTCTACGGTTGATTCCAGAGAAATACAATATAAATCCGCTACTTTTCGAAGAAATCACCAAATCGCCATGGCCATTGAACGTGGAGCTCGGAACTTGAGGATGGGAAGGAGATGAGGAAGAAGGATGGAGAAGGAGGAAGGAGGCTGATTCGGATCGTGGTCAACGATCGAGGACGGAAGCAAGTGGCGAGACGACAGATCGAGAGGGCAACCAAGGGTCGTACCGCGGTAGTCGCAACGGTTCGCGAGGGAGCCTTCCCTTCGCCCGGCGATTCGGTGAGGGGCAAACTCTCTGCTCTGCGATCGACAAAGGGGTGCGATCCCTCTGCCACGCGAGTCGAAGGGGGGCGATCCCCCTGTCGTGTGAGTCGGAGGGGGGCGATCCCTCTGCTATGCGATCCGCCCCACGGCTGGTGATACGAAGAAATTTCAATCTTTAATCAGCGCCTTGTCGCTACAAAACTCTGGACAGTTAGGATAGAGCCCTGACGTTGATCTCTCTGGACTAAATGACTTCATGATTTGACTGCATATGACGACTAATGACTTTTAATAACCTCGACTGCTTTCATGTTTTATTATCGCTTTTAATAACGCACACACACTAGCACACACAGTAGCACTCGCACACACGGGGGACGGGTAGTGTTAATCTTATCATTCATATTTTCTCGTCCTAGCAGCGATGTCGAACGACCACTCTTCCTCAAGATCTGTAGCCGAAACGGAATCTGAGACTCCTGAACAGCATAATCCTCAAATTCCTCCAATCAATCCCGAAGGTGAAGATTCTGGGTCCGAATATGAAGCCACAGAATCGGATCCGACAGACAGTACGTCATCCAGCAACAACTCTGATTCCGATGAGCGAGCTCCGGACGAAATTCCAGGCGCGGTCGGGATAGATAGATTCTCTGACTCTTTAGCGTCCAAGCTCGACGAGATAAAACTCAAGAGAATCTGCTTAAGACATGGCATACCTTGGGACGATGTCTTAACACCTGGAAGCGAAGACAGACCTCATTTAGCACCGGAAGGGTATATGTCGATCAGTCGGACAATGTGCCTAGTAGGAGCTATTCCTCCGTTCCCTCCAATTGTCATTGACACTCTGAGACGATTGGGCATTGCCCCGATGCAGCTTCACCCAAACGCCTACGCGTCTCTATATTCTCTATATGTCGCTTATGCGGAAATCTTGCACGCCGAACTCAAATTCAGAGACCTGGTGTTCTTCTTTCTCTTCAAGCACCGATCTTCTGCAACTCCCAACTTTTCCTTTTTTGAATCAGTGGCGAACAGGAAAGTTCTGTACGACGGGTACAGCAACATCGGGGATCCTAAGTCCGACTGGTTTTACATAAGAAGACAGGCTGGATGCTCACGGAGATGGCTCAAATCGAGTAAATTTTTATCGCCTAGTTGAATATCTTGCTTGGGGGAGTCTAAGTAATAACATTCTTCCGCTTTTTCCTTTGTCTTAAACAGATCATGTCTTCCCGAAAACAGAGGGTGCATTATACAACAACCGGTTATCCATTCTTCTGCAAAGTAGATCCGACTTTTTAAGGATTAAAAAATGCATTACGGATGACAACCTTCACAAGCTTGGCCTCTTGGATAGGAAATTTGGACTTGGAACCGGCGGTAAACCTTATAAATACGTGCCCCCGTCGGAAGGAGAGGGAACTTCACAAGCGGTGGAGACAACCAAATTTCACAAAAGCCCTTCCCCGATAATCATCCAAGACGACGAGGACTTGAATGTGTACAGGGGGGACGAGTCCCGTGGTGACGCGCCGAAGGGAATCCCTTCCTCTGCTCCAATGGGAACTGTCGGTGACGACGAATTGACAGAAGAACAGTTATTCGATGAACTGAATAAAATCCCTTTGCCCGACATCGAATACACGGAAAAAGACTTCGGCGAGGAGCCTTTCTTTTCTGCTTCCGAAGAGGTGGCTGACTTAGCAAGGGGACGTGAAACGGGTCAGACGAGCCTGTCTCCAGGCCCGGGTCTGTTAGGGGGAATTATACGGGATGCACACCTCACACACACTGCCTGATCGTGCACTACTACGCCGTGAATATTCAATGTGATAATAGGTTCTTCTTTTCTTTTTTGCAGGAGCGATGTCACGCAGGAGATCTTATTCGTTCCGTTCTCTCCGCGAAGGCACCCCCAGTCTTCGTTCGGGTACTGAGCGCCCTCGCGGTCCCTCTCACAAGTCGAGCTCTTCGCAACCTCGATCTCCACCCAAACCAACCTCTACCAGGCCTTCGAGTCACCCAATATCTTCGACCGGGGGGAAGACACTTCCAAAAGAGTTGACTCCTCCAAAGAGTGCGCCTTCTCACAGTCGGTCGTCCAAAAGGCGCCACGAATCCAAGGACGGGGACAGGGATTCATCCAAAGATACTGAGCAAACAAGAAGCAGCGTGGTCCCCATCAGCCAACCAGAATTAGCTGCCCCCGGCTCACGGGACTACGTTCACGGTCCTGAAATCCAAGGTAGGCTGGAAAAGCTACGGGAACAATTTCCAGGAATGTTCTTCGATAGGATGGTCTTTGTCCCTGCCTTGGAGCCGGTTCCTAAAAACTGGGATAAGGAAGTTATTGGGCATATCCGTCACGTGGCCAAGCAATACGAGGCGATGAAAAAGCACGCACTTAACCTTTCGGAGGTCGTCCGGACACTCGAGATAGAAGCTCACAGATCTAAGGCAAAACTCGAAAATAATGAAAGGGCCAGGACAAAGTTAGAGAAGGATCTGGAAGGCGCTCAGGCCCAGCTCGCCCTGGCACAGAGAGACGCCGCAAACTATAAAACTGAGTTAGAAAATGCCAAGCAGCGCTTTCACGCAGAACTGGATTCCAATAGCCAGGAAAAAATGGCTTTAAAAAAGGAAGCTGAAGA
This sequence comes from Allium sativum, assembly GCA_030737875.1. Classification (NCBI taxonomy): domain Eukaryota; kingdom Viridiplantae; phylum Streptophyta; class Magnoliopsida; order Asparagales; family Amaryllidaceae; genus Allium; species Allium sativum. The sequence goes on from CM060921.1 coordinate 304,479,941, forward strand.
CCTCAGAATGGCCAACATCGAACTGGCAACGGCTAAAGACCATTTTCTGACGGAGAAGGCTGCTTGGGAAGCGGAAAGAGCAAGCTTAAAAGAAAAGTTGGCTTTGGCAGAGGCGGAAAAAGTGATTTTGAATGATCAGGTGGCCGATGCGGAGAGACGGGCAACTCTTGCCGAAAAGAACGTTGATAGCGCCATTGAAATGGCCACTGCCTCCAACCATAAACTCCTTGAAAGAGAGAAAGAAATCGAGGGGTTTGAGGAGATGATCTTTGACTTCCTCGGTCAGGTTCTCAAGACTCGCAATATCTCATGGATCCCGGATTATCATGTTACTCTGGCCAACTTGTGGGATGCCATCGTGGAAGGCGAGAAACATAGGCTAGGGGTCGAAGAGATCGATGAAGATGAATTGATGAAAAGCATCCTAAGGGACAACGAGCCTGAGGATCTGGCAGAGGGCCGTCGCTTAATCTTGGCGGAGATGGAGAAGGAGAGGACCATGGCTAAAGGCAAAAGCAAAATTGACGAAGGTTCCAGCTCCGCCGCCAAGCCCAAAACTTCCGAAGTCGAGGAGTATCATCCTGACGATACGTTGATCCCCTTAGGCTTAACTCCCGTTGCAGCTGGAGCATCCGGATCTATCCAAGAGGGAGTATCTGCGGAAGGTACCTTTCTCTATTCCCAACAATTTGCCAAAGCGATTGCGAATTGTCGTCGTCTAACAGGGCAACCCATTGAATTAGTAATGTGTGTCTTTCATAATGCAGGTGGCGAGCCCGCCGACAAGGGTGTTGGAAAAGAGAGAGAGGTGGAGGAGGGGATCGTCCTGCCGGGTGCCGAAACCGATGTTTCAGAGCGAATCGAGGCCGCAACAGCTGAAGGAAGCATCTCGGTGCCTAGCGCCGACGTACCCAAAGATGCCGAGACTATCGAGGCTTTAAAAGACTTGGATGGTCGGCATGTGGACGATGAAGAGGATATCACCGGCACCAAGAAGGCCAACGACGATGATGATGATGAGGAACCCCTGGCCAGCCGAAAAGCCAGGCAAGAGAAAGAGTTGGCTTTGAAGAAGGCGGGGGATGAAGCTTTGGATGTGGTCCCTCTCGCAGAGTTCGATCCCAAAACTGGGATGATTATGAAAATCCAATCCAAGTCCATCAGCCGGCAACTCCACTTTGCAAACCCTGATGATTTCCCTGCTTCCCTCTCCGGCAGGAGCGAGAGGAAAGATGAGGGAGAGGAAGCCTCAGAGGAGCCAGACGCTCCCCTCGTGGACAAGCGAAAAAGGAAAAAGGGGGACCCATCCGAAGCCGACAAGGAGAGGCTGGAGAGGCAGAAGCGAGAGAAGATATCAAAGCATAAATAGGACGTTTAATGATATTTTGTCTTTTAAGCTTCCCACTGGCCAGGAAGTGTAATTGTGAGACTGGCCCTCACTTTTGTTTCTAACTTGTTTTCACTTTGCTGATTTGCGGTACATAAACAAGGGTTTGTTTCTTCTGACATCATTGTGTACCTGTATTCATAGAAACTTTCCACATTTAGTCGATAGCCAGCTATTAATAATTATAAATCAGTGAATCAACAGGAAGAAGAATGTTCATGCTATGTTACACTTGTTATATCAAAGTTTAGTGTTCGCATAGGAGAGCGCGATGCCCCCTAATCAATTGTTAGAGTTTTATGCTTGGCGATTCGTTCGTCCCCCGATTCTTCAGCGGGGAAGAAGCTATTTCTCAGCGCTCAATCGGAGACGCCTTTATACTCTCTCTCTCTCTGGAGAGTTAGAGTTCGAGCTCAGCAATTCATTCGCTCCCCGATCCTTCAGCGGGAAAGGAGCTCTTTCTCAGCGCTCAATCGGAGACGCTTTTATACTCTCTCTCTCTGGAGAGTTAGAGTTCGAGCTCAGCGATTCATTCGCTCCCCGATCCTTCAGCGGGAAAGGAGCTCTTTCTCAGCGCTCAATCGGAGACGCTTTTATACTCTCTCTCTCTCTCTGGAGAGTTAGAGTTCGAACCCAGCGATTTATTTGCTCCCCGATCCTTCAGCGGGAAAGGAGCTCTTTCTCAGCGCTCAATCGGAGACGCTTTTATACTCTCTCTCTCTCTGGAGAGTTAGAGTTCGAACCCAGCGATTTATTTGCTCCCCACACTCGTCTCAGGTTTACATTTTAATCCAAGCTCCGAGGATAAAAACCAGTCGGACAAACAGCTAGAGCGTTTACCAAGGCTTTTGGGTTCTTCTGATTAGTTTACGATAGGAACTGTCAACGCTGGACTTCGGGTACCTGCAATATTCACACTGATTTTCATAGGCAAATAGACAAAGACGCAGCAAAGGTAAATGACACACAGTATTTTTATAGTGGTTCGGTCGAATCATGACCTACGTCCACTTTATAATCCCTTGCTTTAAGAAATCAGACTGTTCTAGGCAAGTCATGCCCTGTTACATAGTTTTTTTTTTTTTTTTTAACAAAACAAAGGAATGGATTTGAAACTTCTCATGTTAGATATGGCCGTAGATGTTGGGCGTTCCACACTCTGGGGATCTCTTTTCCATCTACGGTTGCCAGCTTGAAGGTTCCGTTATCAAGCCTGCTGAGAATAGAATACAGTCCTTCCCACTTCGCTCCCATATGAGTTGGGGGTGGAAAGACACGTTTAAGAACCAAGTCTCCGGGTTCCAAGGTTCGGGCTCGGACCTTTTTGTTGTAGTATCGAGCGACCTGTTGTTTACATCTCAGAGCACGCAGGTCGGCCTCATCCCTCTTTTCTTCGATCATATCCAGGGACTCAAGGAGCAATTCATTATTGGACATTGGATCATAATACGTCACCCGATGAGAAGGTACCTTTATCTCAATCGGGATGACTGCTTCCGTTCCAAAAGCAAGGGAGAACGGGGTATGTCCTGTTGCTGATTTATATGTCGTCCTGTAGGCCCATAGTGCCAAGGGCAATTCGTCAGCCCACATAGCTCTAGCCCGCTTCATTCTTCTTTTCAGAATGGACTTAATTACTTTATTTACAGCTTCAACTTGCCCGTTCGATTGTGGGTGTGCCACAGATGTATATCGATTCTCGATGTGGTATTTCTGGCAGAAGTTTCTGAATTCAGCACTATCAAATTGAGTTCCGTTGTCGGTTATCACAATTTTTGGAATTCCGAATCGACAGATGATGTTTCTCACGATGAAGTTGGTCACCCGTTTAGTTGTGATCGTAGTTAGTGGTTCTGCCTCGACCCACTTAGTGAAATAATCTACAGCCACAATGGCGAACTTTGCTCCACCCCTTGCTATGGGGAGACTTCCAATAATATCAATTCCCCACATAGCAAATGGCCACGGGCTCATCATTGTCTTTAACTGGCTTGGAGGCGCTCTGGGTATCTTTGAAAATCTCTGGCATGCATCACATCGTCGTGCATATCTTACTGCATCCTTGTTTATGGTAGGCCAGAAGTAACCATGCCGTAATATCTTTTTTACCAAAGTTTGCCCCCCGGTATGGTCGCCACATTCACCTTCGTGGACTTCTTGCAGCACACGTTTGACGTCATCGTGGGCTATACACCGAAGAAGGGGCATTGAATACCCTTGTCTATAAAGGATTCCACCTTGCAGTACGTATCGGGCGGCCTTTCGAATCACTTTTCGCCTCTCGCTTTTCTTCGTCGGAAGCGCTCCATTCGTTAGGAAATCCTTTATAGGGGTCATCCACGATTCCTTTTCTGGTTCCGTCTCAAGTACTAGGTCGATGTCCATCTGATCAATGCTGGGAGACCGAAGTACTTCAATGGGGGCTAGCCCTATCACTTCAGAATCGTTAGAACTAGCCACCTTTGCCAACCTGTCTGCTTGCTGATTTTCTGACCGCGGAATATGAGATATGCTGTAGTGATCAAACTCATTCAGCAGCTCTCTTACTTTCTTTAAGTATAGAATCAATCTCGCACTTTTAGCTTGGAATCTCCCAGTAACCTGGTTTACGACTAACTTGGAATCGCAGAAGATGTTCAGTTTCGTGATTTCTAGCATCTTTGCAATCTTTAGTCCGGCTATCAGAGCTTCATATTCAGAATCGTTGTTAGTGGCCTGAAACTCCATTCGGATGGCATAAGTTATCAACCGTTTCTCGGGGGTTTCAAGCACTATTCCGGCGCCAGATCTTTTGTTATTTTTAGCACCATCAGTATATAATCTCCAGACATCAGGGTCGAAAAGTAATTTTGAGGGTTCCACTTCTTCGTTTGCTATGTCTTCTTCAGGAATTGTGAATTCTGCTATGAAGTCAGCTATCGCTTGCCCCCGAATTGATCGTCGGGGCTGAAAGTTCAAGTCGAATTGACTTAACTCAATATTCCATTTGAGTAATCTTCCAGACGCCTCTGGTTTCTGTAGAACTTGCTTGAGTGGGTGATCAGTATATATGATAATAGGATGTGCTTGAAAGTAGTGCCGAAGTTTTCTGGAGGCAATCAATAAACTATACGCCAGTTTTTCTATCCGTGGATAATTACGTTCTGCCGCTGTTAATTTTTTACTTACGTAATACACAGGCCTTTGGACCTTCTCCTCTTCCCTTACCAATGCTGAGCTGACTGCATGAGATGATACTGCTAAATATACGAATAAATCCTCGTGGTCTATTGGTTTAGATAGAATTGGAGGTTTCTCCAAGTGTCTAAGCAAGTTCTGAAACGCTTCCACGCAGTCAGGAGTCCATTTAAAGTGGCGTTTTCCCCGCTTTATTAATTCAAAGAATGGGATGCACTTATCCGTAGCCCTGGAGATAAATCTGCTTAGTGCGGCCACTTTTCCAGCAAGGCTTTGCACGTCCTTAATTTGCCTAGGTTCCTGAATGTTCCTGATTGCCGCGATCTGGTCCGGATTAATCTCTATACCGCGCGAACTGACAATGAATCCTAAGAATTTTCCAGAAGCAACACCGAATGAACATTTGGTGGGATTGAGTTTCATCCCATACTTTCGAAGAATGCCGAACATCTCTGCCAAGTTAGTAGTGTGTTGAAAGGATTGCTTGGACTTAACCAACATATCGTCGACGTATACTTCCATCGTTTTCCCGATTTGGTTATAAAACATTCTGTTGACCAAACGTTGGTACGTAGCGCCTGCATTCTTCAAGCCAAAGGGCATCACTACGTAACAATATAATCCCAGATCAGTGATAAAGCTAGTGTGCTCTTGGTCCGGAACATGCATTGGAATCTGATTGTATCCTGAATAAGCATCCATGAATGAAAGAAGCTCGTGACCTGCCGTTGAGTCTATCAACTGGTCAATTCGAGGTAAAGGAAAACTATCTTTGGGACAAGCTTTATTTAAATCCGAGAAATCGATACACGTTCGCCACTTCCCGTTGGCCTTCTTTACCAGGACTGGGTTCGAAATCCAATCTGGGTAAGTTGAATCTCTGATAAATCCATTGTTCTTTAGTTTCCCAACCTCTTCTTTTAAGGCAGCGGACCTCTCCGGGCCCAGCACTCGCCTTTTTTGCTTCACCGGAGGATGTTTGGGGTTAACGCTCAAAGAATGACTCATGATTGACGGGGATATCCCGCACATGTCCGCATGGGTCCAAGCGAATACGTCCAAGTTGTTCTTTAAGAAAGTCGTCAATTCTTCGGTAAGAGTCGGACTTAACTGGGATCCAATCTTGAGGACCTTCTCCGGATCACTGTCGTCGATTGGCACATCCACAGTTGCTTCGTTGGGAGTTGCCGTCCTGCCCCCGGGTTCTTGATCCTCTCTGGGATCTATGTCCTCGGGCGTCACTCTAGGCATCTCTCCAACAACCCTCTTCTTTGATTGCTATAAGGCTTCCGCCCCCAAAGGGGGAGGAGTGCCTTTAGTTTCGATACCCCCGCCGTTGCGAAGCAGCTTTAACTCGGCAACATAACATGCTCGCGCAGCAACTTGATCCCCCCTGACGATACCAACGCCGGCTTCTGTGGGGAACTTCAATAGCAAGCACCAGGGGGCTATACAGGCTCTGAATTTTGCGAGGGCCGGCCGGCCCAAGAAGGCATTGTATGGCGATTCGACATCCAAAACCACAAAAGGAAGGATTCTCACTCTCTGGCGTTCTCCTTCCCCAAGTGTAACTGGCAATTCTACGTAACCCATAGGTGCGGTGGATGCTCCGTTGAATCCACGAATCCATCCTTGGCAGGGCTTCAAGTCTTTTATTTCAAGGTTCATCTGGTCAAAGGCTTTTCTGAAAAGGATATTAACGGAACTCCCGTTGTCCACCAGTACCTTATGAACAGTGGCTGGCCCAATGGGTATTGTGATTACAAGTGGATCTTCGGTTGGAGCATGGACCCCAATGCTCTCTCGCTCTCGGAAGACAACATCATCAGTCATCATCTTTTGCTGCTTCACCGGAACACTGTCCTCGGGGTTGCTACATTCCCCCATTTCGAGGTGTTGTTTGGCTGCGTTGACATACTGATCTAAAGCTTTGGAACTGTGCCCAGCAAGGTAGAGTCCACCGATTACGGTGTTGATTACTATATTCTTTCCCTTTTGCTGAGCAGTTGGCCTAGCAGCAAGTTGATTTTGATTCTGATTTGGGGCTTGTACTGCTTGCCCCCTGTCCCTAGGTGCTACTCTGTATTCGTCTAGCTTCCCCTCTCGAAGCAACCTTTCGACTACGTCCCTCAGGTGACGGCATTCATTCGTCGAATGACCGTGAATTTGATGAAAGAGGCAAAACTTCCCTGTTTCACGCTCTTTTTCCGTCGATTCTCTAGGAGGCGGCCTCTTATTCTGGAGGACTTCGTACGCATCCATGAAGATATTTTCCAGAGTGTCATTTATGGGTGTATAATTCTCAAAGGCCCGGGGACGAGTCCTTCTCTGGGAATCGTTCCCTCGGCCCCTCTTCCGGCTGTTGCCATTAGCATTGTTATTGTTGTCGCCCGGCCGGCGACCACCCTGGTTCTGATTTCCGACGTTAACCTCGACTTTCCCCGAGCTGTCTCCAGTTTGCTTGATGGCAACATTGCTCTGAACTTCTTCCTTATCATTTGTTTTAAGCTTTCGGTTCGCGTACACCTCATCCCGGCGTAGATGTACATTGGCTTTCTCATAGAATAATTCTCTGGTGTGGGGTGGTTTGCCTGCCAAGTACCTCCCGAACTCGGTATCCTTATCCACTCCATCAATTAGTGCTGCGACGATGGTCGGCTCATGAGGATCTTTGACCTCAGTGGCTGCCAAATTGAAACGATCCAGGTACATCTTTAGACTTTCGCCCGGTCGCTGTTTGACAAGAAATAGATCGATCACGCTTTTCGTCTTCTGTGCGTAGATACAGAATTGCTCTACGAACTTCTCGCTTAGTTCCCTGAAGCTGGAAATCGATCTTGCCGGCAGGCGAGTAAACCATAGCAAAGCCATGTCTTCCAGGAATATGGGAAACGCTTTACACTTAACTGCGTCAGAAGCGGCGGCAGCAGTCATCGTCCAAGAGTATCTCATCAGGTGTTGAACAGGATCAGATCTTCCTGCATATCGGTTCATCTGCGGCATGTTGAAACGCCTTGGAAAAGTTGCATCCAAAATATCGTCAGTAAAAGGAGTATGACTACGGTCAATCCCCCAATCCTCGTTCCGCTGTCCACGGCTGTCGGCCAAAATCTGGTGAACCATGGCTGCAACGTTTGCACTAGTCAAAGGAGGCTCAGGATCAGTGCCTCTGGCCCGACGAGGCTCTCTGATCTCTCTTCGGGGAGCAGCCACAAAATCTTGGGCTTGGACGGGGCCTCGCTGCCCCTCGTTATCATGAGTATGGGTACGGCGACGAGGCTGAGGTGGTCTGTCATGCATAGGACTGTTCATGCCTCGAGTCCTGAGGGTCGTTGCTTGACCGTCCGCATTACGGTTTGTGGGCCTTGCCCCTAGTTCTTCTTCTTCTTGTGAGGGCAGGGTCCCGAACCGAAGCTGTTCTATGTTTTCGGCTCTTTCATACGGCCGTCGTGGAGGTCTCGGCGATTCTTCAGATGAAGAGGAATATGCTGGGGTGAGTGGACGAACTGGCGATGTTCTTTGCCTTGTTAACTCATCAAGTCTTCTATCCATAGCCGTCAGGTTTTGCCGTAGGATCGAATTTTCCTGCCTTTGGGCGGCTAACTCATCAAACAACCTATCCCACATTTCGACAAAACGGGAAAGATCCCCTTCAGTAACAGGAGCAGTAGGATCATAATGGTCATCATCACCCTCTCTTATGGGCACAGTGCTCGGACCGGGTCGAGCAGAGGTTCCAGGACGATAGGAGTGGGTCATGGGTTCTTTTCCAGGTCGAGTTGTGTTCTGACCATCAATCTGGGTAGCTGCGGTTCGTGGAGGTCGGTTCGCTGCGCCCCCCTGGGATCGACTCGCGGTCATGGTGCGTGGAGGCTGCGAGGCGTTGCCTCGGGATCGAGTAACAACCCCTTCCGTAGCGCGGATCGTCTCATCTTCATCGACTCGGAACGAGGCGTTTTCGTCGGATCGGATCGCCCCCTGCGCTCCGCGATCCAGAACCTCTTCATTGCCCAGTTCGTGCGCACTCTCCTCGATAGTCTCGTTGATCTGCGAAACTTTAGATCTTTTTCCAGCCATGATATCCGAATCGCTGGAATCTTCAAGAAAACGAATGACGAAACTTTAAGGCTGAGACTTCTCAGTGAAAGCACCAAAAATGTTAGATCGAAATTTGGACCTAACACCCAAATTGTTATAAATTATAGAGAATTCTAAATGAGGAATACGGAAAAAGAAAAGAACACTCAGAATTTATAGTGGTTCGGCGTTAACGAGCCTACGTCCACTTTATCTCTTATTGATTATGCTTTAAAAGCTAGTACAACAGTGATTTCTCTCAATATTCCAGTGGTTTGGTAGCAATGGCGGACTCAGTATTCACTATTGCCGAAAAGATCCCGAAAGATGCCAAGCTCTGGGCTATTTATAGCTGATTTCGTCGGACGGATCGCGGACACGTGGCACGAATCCCGAGATTTTCGGATCGCATCGCCACCATTGGAGAAACAGTCAAACTAGCCGTTGTGAACAGGTGTCGTCAGATCCATGCGATTCGGATCGCTGAAGACCAGCTCATGGTTGAATGGGTCAGTGGGTTCGGTTCGTTGCAGGGGATCGGATCGCCTAGAGGTGGCGTTCGTCGACGAGACGAGAGCGATTCGTTCCGTGGCGTTCGTCGACGAGACGAGAGCGATTCGTTCCCTGGGCGAGTCGATAGAGTGCGATCCGAGCGGGGCGAGACGATGGCGTGCGATTCGAGCGGGGCGAGACGATGGCGCGCGATCCATTCTTCCATTTTCCTGGAGGACTTGGTTTCCTGATTTCCTTTCACGATTGACCCTGGATGGCTTGGTCGAAAAAGCAAGCCAACAATAATTAATAATAAAATTTAATCAAACTGACCGTTAGAGAGGTTTGTTTACTGTTATCAAACCGACCGTATGGAGGTTTGCTTACTGTCACTTGGCCAAAATAAACTTTTGTAAAGCCAAAAATATACTTCCTTTTTCTCGGAATTGTTTTCTCCGATATTTTAAAAGCTCAAATTTTAATGTCTAAAGTTTCTAAAAAATATTCTTTATATTTCAAATCTACCATTAACATCATATTTCAACAGCAATATCCTTTGATATTTCTAAATAGATTATTTAGAAAATACAACAAAATTTAAAAATACAACAAATTCTTAAATCAATAATGCTTTTGTCAATTAATTTAAAAATACAATAAAATTTTCTTTTTTAAATTATATGGTAAAACGGTCGATTTTCTTGCCATTGTGCGGTTGTATAGTGTTTATCACTATAAGAAAAAATGGTAGTGGAACAGCAACTTTGGTTTGCAAGCTATCCGTTAACGAATAGAGAAGGAAAACCGATAATTTTGGCACTGTAAGAGCATTCCTAGCAGTGGATGCTTAATTGAGCGTGGATGCTCAATTTAGAGCGTGAATCCCCCCACCCATCCAGCAGTCGGTGGGGGGACGCTCTGTTCTTTTTTTTTTATTTGACAATTTTACCGTAAACGGTTTTCAGAAAACCGTTTATGGGTTAAACGGTTTTCTGAAAACCGTTTAATCAAAAAATGGTTTTATGAAAACCATTTGAATTTGGTTTTTTTTTTCTAGAATTTGGTCGAACGGCCAAAACGTAGTTAACGGCTATAAAATTGAATATTAAAATAAAGTTTAAATAAATAACCGTTGGTATACAGTAAAATACATTTCAAATTTAGAGCCATTGCAATTTATAGCCGTTATTGAATATACTTTAATACATTATTCTTTATATAGCCGTTGCAATTACGGGTTGAAGAAGCTATAAAACCACTTCAGGTGTGCACATTTAAGCTTCACAACACCAAAAATGTGTCATAATGTCCACAACGACGATTCTGTTTACGAATCAGATGCGCAAATCGAAGAATCAATAAACTCTAGCGACACTGATCTGGATTATACTGATTCTGATTCCGATGAAGGCAATGAAATGTGGAAGCATACAAAATTTCTGCAGTTTTCTTCAGATAGCTCGACCGATGGCGATAATTTACTGGTTATGATGCAAGCTGTTGCCGTGCAACAATTAAAGATTAACCAACATTTCTTGGCTGAAAGTTCATCTCGGGGTAATCGAGGAGGCGGCACGTACGGTCGTGTAGACAAACGGAAGACGCGGGATCATAAAGGAGGTACTGCAAGATTACTTAGAGATTATTTCAACACCCCTTGTACGTATGGTCCTGAAGACTTCAGACGCCATTTTCGTATGAGCAAGAATATGTTTATGCGCATTTTCAATGGAGTTGTTGAACACGATAATTATTTTGTTCAAAAACGTAATAGTGCGGGTACCTTAGGATGTTCGCCGTACCAAAAAATTATAGGCGCATTACGTGTAATAGCTTATGGAATAGCTCCAGATGCGTTTGATGAGGTTGTCCGAATGGGTGAAAGTACTATTACCTTAAGCCTTGAAAGGTTCTGTGTAGCCATAATTGAAATGTACGGTGAGGAGTATCTACGTGCTCCGACGTAAAGCGATGTCAACAAATTGAAAAGGCTAGGAGCCAAAAGAGGATTTCCCGGCATGTTAGGCAGTCTAGACTGCATGCATTGGGAATGGAAAAACAGTCCTACAGCATGGCACGGCCAGTTTATTGGACATTACCCTAAAGCGACAATGATACTCGAAGCAGTTGCTTCACATGATCTGTGGTTTTGGCATGCATTTTTCGGATGTCCTGGCTCAATGAACGATATTAATGTGCTTCACCAATCACATTTGTTTAAGAGCCTTGCACATGGAAAAGCACCTGCATGTGATTTTAATATTGCAGGAAATACATACGACATGGGGTATTATTTAGCAGATGGCATCTATCCTTCTTTGGGTACGCTTGTCAAAACAATTCCCACTCCTGAAACAGAGAAAGAAAAATACTATGCTAAAAGGCAAGAGGCAGCGAGAAAAGACGTAGAACGTGCATTCGGGGTTCTCCAAGCAAGGTTTGCGATTGTTAAAAATCCTGTTAAATTATTTAAGCCACAGGTTTTGAGCAACATTATGCGTGCTTGTATTATAATGCATAACATGATCACCGAAGAAGAAAGAGGAAAATTTCCGTCTTATTTGGGATATGATCCTGATAACACAGCAACTGTTGTTGCTGATCGAAATCCAACGACTCTTGAGGTATTTCTAAGGCGACTACGTAAAATTAGGTCTAGGGAGGTCCATAGTAAACTGCAGGACGACCTGGTTGAGCATTTATGGCATACGAAAGGTACTGCTTAGATATAGTCTATGAGGTTGTTGAACTATTGTAACGTTGTAGTACTCAATTATTGTATTGTTTTATGTACTTTAAATATTTTGCCTTTCTATTTAATAGTGTGGCTAATATGCAAAATGCACGTTTGATTTAATATAACTCATTATTTTCACTATTCAGAAGTGGACGACCCAAACTGTATATAACTTCTTGACTCCTTAAAAGCCTTAACTCATTATTTTCACAATTCAGAAGTGGACGACCCAAACTGTATAAAACTCCTTGACTCCTTAAATGCCTTAACTCTTTATTTTCACACTTCAGAAGTGGATGACCCAAACTGTATGTAACTCCTTGACTCCTTAAATGCCTTATTTTCAAATTTCAAAAGAGGACGACCCAAATCTGTAACTCCTTGACTCTTTATTAGGAGCACGACTTTTAATGTCAGTGGAGCACGACTTTTAATGTCAGTGGAGCACGACTTTTAATATGAGTTGAACACGACTTTTAATGTAAGTTGAGCAAGACATAAACTAAACGATATAATATAGCAATACATACTGAATACGATACATACTGAATACGACATACATACTATAACAATACTGAATTCACACATAAACCAAACGATAAACCAAACAATACATACCGAATACGACACATAAACCAAACGATACATACTGAATACGACACATAATATAACAATATACTACTCAAACTGTATAATATGATTGTACCATAAACCGTACGCTTCATGGCCGACGAAGTTTGAACGGTACTTGAAAAGATAGAGTGAGTCGTACGTCGACCGTTTCTCCTGAAAGACGCCATTCTTTTTTATCTCATCAATTACTTTGCGGTAATTCATACAGTCGCTAGTAAATAAGCAGAAGGCGCTTCTGGTTGCTAAGTTGGGCCTCTGTACTCTACACCTAGTATGATTGTTGTAAAAATCATTGAGGGTAGCCCAAAAATATTGATCTAACTCTTCTTCCATATGTACTACGTCTGCTTCAATGTATGCCTTTATCAAAACAACGTAGTCTGAAGCAGTCCAGTTTTCGTTTGCCATTTCGAAGTGTGTGGTTAAACTACAATTCAAACGTTTAATATAGGTAGAGCAAAGTTAAAGCAAAGAAAAGTAAAGTAAAGTAAAGAAAAGTTAAAGTAAAGCAAAGTAAAGTAAAGTAAAGTAAAGTAAAGTAGAGTAAAGTAAAGTAAAGCATCACACCATTCAAGGGAATCATTAAAGTTTGTTTGGTTATACAACATTACAGGGTCAGAGCAAGTAAACTTACCCTGTTTTCCTTATACTCGCATCCTTTACTTTATAAATACGGAGGTATGGTTGTTTTCCTTATACTCACAAACAAATCCACTTCTAAGCAAACAACAATGGCTGATCCCAACAACAACAATTTCTCTGGCTATACCGATGATAACATTGGTAATTTTACTAATTTATTATCTCAAGCCGACAACCCCTCAATGATTCCATCCCCGTTCCTATCTCCAGAACAAAGTCAATATCTCCACCATATGAACCTCACCCAGCAGTACAGTACCATGTACGACCAACTTCATAATCAAAACGTACACCAACAGATGTTTGCTCCGGCCCATGTACCGGAGAAAGCCAAGGCCAAACGGTCTTACACCAAGCGAAAAACAAAAGAAACTCCCGTTCAAAGTAGCATGGAAAAAACTGTAGCTACTGGTAAAATATGGAAAGCAGTTGATTATACAGTGTTAGCTAATGCATGGGTAAACGCGTCTGTTGTTGCTGAAGGCCGTTCTGGTGGTAAGTTTTTCTACCAGAGGGTTAACGATTTATACAACGGAGATCCTGAATGCGTGACACGAAGATCAATTGAGAGCACGAAGATTGCATGGTATAATTTGAATAATATGTGTACCAAGTACAAAGGGATAAAAGCATTAAGGGGGGATTCGCTTAGAAGCGGTCAAACATTCAGAGATCTGAAGGACGATTATGATACCGTATATCGTGACACATGTAAAACTGAATTCATTGCTCATGCAACATTGGAAATTCTTTCTTTTTGTCCACGTTGGGCCAATCTATGCGAAATGGATGATGTATATCTTGTGGACACCGAAGAATCAAACTTAAGAAATGTAGCTTCTAGACTTTCGGTGGATTCATCCCCGGGAAATACAGTTGAAGCTCCTATAGCTACAGACGAGGATGGGAATAACAGTACACCTGTGACTCCAAATTCGGGAATGATGTATGGTGGGGTTGAAACAAGGCCAGAAGGAATAAAATCAAGCAAAAGAGCACTGCTGAGAAATAAGGAAACAAAAGATTTAGCATCGTCTAGTGATAAACTAACTTCGTTGTTAAGTAATATATCACTCGCATCCGTCTCCAACAACGAAGACCGTGAAAAGCGTAAAGATAAGAAGCTGCAGATAATGGAGATGCAACTGCAGCAAGATGCCGCTAGAACTCCAGCTCTCATACAAAGAACTGCTTACAAAGAAAAACGTGAAAGACGTTTGAAGGAAAAAGAAGATGATGCGTTTCTATTAAGGGATATATCGCATTTGACCGGACAGGCTCTTCAGTATGCTTTAGCAAAAACAGACCGTATATTGAGGGCTCAGCAGAAACGATATCAAGGAGAAGAAGGAAGTTCCGAGATGTAGACACAGTCTATGTTGCTATTTCGAGTGTGTTGTATCCTAGCTTTAGTTTTCTAAGTTGGTTGTAATTCTGTTTTTTCTATGCTGCTATTTCTGGCTTGTTGTATCCTAGTTTTAATTTTCTATGTTGGGTGTATTGTTTTGTGGGTTATTAAATTTTTTTTTACTAATTTTAAGTAATTTATATTGAAATCCATGTTCTAAATTAATTTGAAAACTTATATTTACATAAGTTTAAAAATAAATTCACACATATTAGATTAACACATCAAAAAGCGTATTATCTTAAAAAAAATAAAACAATGTTTTATACGGTTCTCACATAACCGTATAAAACCAAAGGGTATTTAAAAACCGAAATTAACCCCTAAACGGTTTTCATAAAACCGTTTAGAGCTTAAACGGTCTTATGAAAACCGTTTAGGGCTTATTCGGTTTTCTTGAAACCGTTTAGGTCTCGACGCTCAAATTTCTGAAATGGCGAGCGTCGCCATTTTAAACTGCTCCCCACCCTCGTCGTGCCACTGCTGGAGAGCGTCGACTCCGCTTTCCTCCCCATTTCACCTCCCTCTACTTTGCTAGGAATGCTCTAAGAATGAAAATTGCACCAAAGCGGGCAATTTTCCATTTACGCGCCTAATTTCGCGCTTCTCCAGTCCTCAACCCTTCTTCCACCAAAACGAAACAAAACCTAGTCCCCATTTCTGCCTCCGCTGACAGTCATACTCCAAATCCTCTCTTCCCATTTTCTTCTATAAATCATGTTTCATCTGTATCATTCGCAACCTCTTTCTGCAAATATCAAAGCAATGGCGGTCAGGTATCAAAATTGAAATTATCTACCAAATTTGATCTACATGGCGCCTCCGCTGGTACCATTGGTCGTCAGCGCACATGTTAGATGAAGTTGTTGTCCAGCTTCATTCTAAAGGAATCCAGGTCTTTAATTTCTCCGACTTTAATAACTTGTCAGGGTTCAGCTGGTTCATTTTTAGTTGTTTTGCATATTTTGGTATTATGTCTGGATTGAGTATGTAAAATTGAAGGCTTGTTCAAATAATTTACTGCAATATTGTTGATGTTGCCCTTTTACACTAGAAACTACAATCCCATTTTCCTTATTGTATCCTGCAATTCCTTGCCTAAATTTTGTGATTCTAAATTAAACCAAGCGAGCTCAATTTTAAAACTGAGCTTCGTGGTTTTCTAAACTGAGCGAGCTCAGTTTTGAGCTGAGCCCAGGTCAATTTGTAGGGCATAGTTTGTGGAGTTTGAACCCCTCTCTAATTTATGTTGATTGCATAGTTCGTGGAGGATAGTTGTAGTGCCACACCTTTCACCTTTTTTTTAAACTGACAATCATGTTATAATAAGGCATTGGCTAGGTTGCAGTAGGAGACCTTGTATTGTATATAGAAGATGCAAAAGTAGGTAGTGATAACAATGTTGAACTAAAAGATGATGGTAACGATGAATATATCAACACTAGTTTACTCTACATATATGAAACATCGACGACTAAAGAAAAAGTTCAGCTTGTCAAGGTGCAAATGATTATATGTCTTCAACACAATAAAACAAATGGTTATATAATACCTGTTTCTGATAACTACGTCATGGTATCCTCCCTCCAACAGCTAAGCCTGACAATCGGAAATTTCAATACAATAAGCAGTTAAGTGAGGTTGATTTGGTGAACCCACGGGCAGTCCACCTTGAGCTAATGAAAACATTCATGTTATGTCTTTTGATCCCAATATTTCGGCTTGCTAATTGTTGGCATGCAGTCTTTTGCAGCAATCACCATAATCCAATTCAAATGCAAATTTATCAAGGGATAATGAGGTAGACTGCAATAATACATTGCTTACCCCAAGCACAAACTTTGCAATGTCAACCAATCATTGTTCCATATTTGATGCCTTTGGTTTACATCGTCATACATACCTATATTAGATTTGATGTATTGGGTGAAATTGGTTTAGAAAGTAATGGCTGAAAATGAATGTTTGGGTAAGGAGGTCACTACTTCATGTGATGAATTGTCTATTTTGCCTACCGTGCGAAAAGTAGATGTACTATGGCTTTGCTTGACTAATTTAATGGATATAGCAAAGGAATCCGACCATTAAAAAGTGGGCTGGATATTATTGGATTATTAAATCTAAGGCTTATACACAAGTAGGGTAATACTGTCACTAAAAAGCAACTAGAGAATTTAGTGTTGGGGGCTTTTGATTCTGTAGTAGTGTTATTTTACTCCAAACTTTTCCCATTTTCTTCAATGCCTTTCTAATAATATCTGTTATTAGATTGTATTAGTGTGTGCTGCTCACTTCATATTGTTGTGTAGGCGAATAATTAGTTTAGTTTAGATCAAATTGATGATTTGATGAGTATTTTTCGATTCATGTATTCCTGTTGATAACTAGATTCTGGAAAGCTGGTTCTCATGTTACCATTTCTGTTGGTTCATATAATAAGGGTGAGACATTACTCACTACAACTCTTTTGTATTCATTTACGTAGGCAAATAAGAAATAGTTAATCATGACAAGAAGTGTTCCTAGTAATAATAATGATAATAAAAAAACTGAAAAATACACAAGTGCCAGCTCGGAGAAGTTTCTTTATTTATATAACCATTTTTGTATTACATGTTACTTGAATATAATGTTTTAGTTTGTTGGGTGAGAATTCTTACTAAACAACTAGCTGATTTTTGATCTATATGGTAGACTATCATGCTGAACCTGTTGTAAATTTTCAAAATTAGTTTTGGGATATGGGTTTGTTTTTTTGAAGAAGAAAGTAGGAATGGAAGAAGATAAAGTGTAGGGGTTAGTCCCACATTGTAGAATATAAAGAAGTTTATCTCTATATAGGTAAAAGCTTGACATGTGATATCAAAAGAAAGAAGAGGAGCTATAAGGCAATGGGCCTTAGACATGAGCTTGGCGTAGATAATAATATTTAAAAAATATCAAAAAATGGGCTTTGGGCCTTTTCGAACAGAAATGACTGTTGCAACGCTTGCCTAATGGATGCCTCCTCTCGTCATCTATATATAGAACTGCGCAAATTCATTTTGAATAATCTAATTAATTAATCTTCTTCTTCCGCTTGAATTCTGCAACGCTGTCAAACTGTTGCAAAACAGTTCTGTCTGAAACACTTATATAGTGTTTCGGTTCTGAAATTGTTGCAGAGTTGCCATCCTCTACTTCTTCTTCTTTTCTTTATTCTACATTGCATCATCAGAGATCAAATATTAGAGTGTTCTTGGTCGGATCAAAATCGTACAAATTTTGAATCCGATAACGCTGTTTCAAGGCTTCATTGAATCCTGAAGTCAATAGTTCGATAACCCTTTTGTACCTGGTGGGTTGAACTATTGTCTGAAAGAATTTGCTCCGCAAATCCTTGAAGTCAGAAGTACGGC
The DNA here is from genome assembly GCA_030737875.1 of Allium sativum. Lineage (NCBI taxonomy): Eukaryota > Viridiplantae > Streptophyta > Magnoliopsida > Asparagales > Amaryllidaceae > Allium > Allium sativum. The sequence goes on from CM060921.1 coordinate 304,497,892, forward strand.
AAAATCTACTCCTCCAAAAGCGTCTCAAACCACAAAATACCCAACAAATTTTCAGACAATATCTTCAACGATGGAAGATTTGAGCATTTGACGAAGTTAGAGCGATTTGATGGAGAGAACTTCACTCGTTGGCAAGAGACCATGAAATTCTTCCTGATCACAGTCAAATTATTTCATATTCTCGAAGATGGATTGGAGAAAATGCCGGAGGAAACCGATAAGGATAATGCGGAACTGAAAGCTAAAAGAACAAAGCGCAAAGAGGAAGATTTTCTATGCAGAGGCCATATTCTGAATGCACTGTCTACTCCGATATACAATGCTCACAGGACCTTGGACACGGCAAAAGCACTCTGGACTGCGCTAGAAAGCTAATATCACATCTTTGAGGCAAGTAATAAAGAATTTCTTATATGCAATTTTATGGATTTCAAAATGGTCATCAACAAGTCCATAATTGGACAAGTAAGTGAAATTCTACTGTTGGTAAATCAACTTAAGGATGCCGGTATTGATCTCCCTGAATCTTTTGTTGTTGGAGTTATTATTTCGAGGCTTCCAAATTCTTGGAATGATTATAAAAAAATATTAAAACATGCGGAAATGGATTATGATTTAGACGGTTTATAGCGTCATCTTCGTATTGAAGAAGATTCTCGTAAACGCGAACTAGATGATAATCTGCAAACTGAGTCTCAATCTAAGGCTAATAATGTTGAGATTAACCATAAGTTGAAGCCTAAGAACGAGATACAGTTTAAAAAGAAAGATAATAATTCTAAGAACAAGAAGAAGAGTGACTGTTTCTATTGTCACAAGCCCGGCCATTATGCCCGAGACTATCGTCTTCGGAAGAAACAACAAAAAACGAATTTGGTCGAAGAAAAGCTTGTGGCTGTCGTACAAGAGGCGAACTCCGTTAGTGGTATTGATAATGATTGGTGGCTCGATACTGGAGCAACTATTCATATTTGCAAAGACCGTAATCTGTTCAAGACTTAAGATGAGAATAACGGAGAATCCAGCGAAGTAACTGGCGCAAACAAAGTTGCAAGCAAAGTTCTGGGAAAAGGCACTATTGAATTGACATTCACTACTATAGTCAATGTATTTTATGTACCTGATATGTGTAAGAATTTGATTTTTGGATACCTTCTTAACAAAGTAGGATTCAAGATGGTGTATGAGTCTGATAAGTTAGTGTTGTCCAAGAACAGCAAATTTATTGGACATGGATATTCTTGTAACGACATGATTAAGTTGAATCTAATGAAGAAATCTTCTGCTTATATTGTTGACTCTGTTAATTTATGGTATAGTAGATTAGGACATGTTAATTATAAGTCACTTAGAAATATGCATAAATTAGGATTAATTTCTGATTGTGATTTCGAATCTATTTCTAAATGTGAAATATGTGTTCAAGCAAAAATACATCGGAAATCCTTTAAATCTGTTGAAAGGAAAATTGGTTTGCTTGATTTAGTATATAGTGATGTGGGTGACTTGAAAAGCCATATCACCTATGGTGGTAACCAATACTATATAACATTTATTGATGATTATTCTAGATATGCTTATGTATATCTAATGAAATCTAAAGATGAAGCCTTTGATAAATTCAAAATTTATAAAGCAGAAGTCGAAACACAATTAGGAATTAAAATTAAAGTGTTACATTCAGATCGTGGTGGTGAATATTTTTCAAATGAGTTTACTTTGTTTTGCAAACAAAATGGTATTATTCACCAATGTACTGCCTCTTATACACCACAACAAAATGGTGTTGCTGAGAGAAAAAATAGAATTTTAGTAGAAATGGTTAATGCCATGCTCATAAGTTCTAATTTGCCTTATAACCTATGGGGTGATGCTATATTATCTGCATGTTACATTTTAAATAGAGTACCACTTAAAAGGAATAACATTTCTCCTTATGAATTATGGTTTAATAGAAAACCTAATCTTACTAGACTCAAAGTTTGGGGTTGCTTAGCTTATGTTAGAAAACCAGACCCTAAACGACCAAAGTTAGGTAATAGAGCTTTTAAGTGTGTTTTCATAGGATATTCTCTTAATAGCATAACTTATAGATTTATGATTCTTGATACCTTAGAAGTCATAGAATCTGTAGATGTAGATTTTTTTGAAAATCAGACTATAGAGAATCCATTAAAATCATCTAGTCCAGAACCAACTGAGACTAATGATACAAATGACGATGAATATGCTCCTGCTCAAAACAGCAAGGAAGTGTCAGTACCAGATGATAGTACTGAACACAGGAGAAGTAAAAGAGCGAGAATAGAAAATGACTATGGTCCTGACTTCATAACATATCTCGTAGAAGGCAATAAGGACGAAGTCCTTAATATGACAAGATATGTAATGAACGTCGATGATGATCCCAAAACTTATTCTGAGGGTATGAGTTCTAGAGATTCTGATTTTTGGAAAGAAGCTATCAATGATGAAATGAATTCCATAATGTTAAACCAAACTTGGGTATTAAGCGATTTACCTCCTGGTGCCAAACCTATAGGATGTAAATGGATATTCAAAAAAAAATTGAATACAAATAGATCCATTGATAAGTTCAAAGCTAGATTAGTTGCTAAGGGATATAAACAAAGAAAAGGAGTAGATTATTTTGATACATATGCTCTGGTGGCTCGCATATCTTCGATACGCTGTTTAATACCACTTGCATCAATTCATAACTTGGTCATACATCAAATGGATGTAAAGACAACTTTTCTAAATGGAGATTTAGAAGAAGAGATATACATGGTACAACCTGAAGGTTTCATAACCTCAGGCCAAGAAAAGAAAGTTTGTAAATTAGTTAAATCTCTTTATGGCCTGAAGCAAGCTCCTATGCAATGGCATGAGAAGTTTGATAAAGTTGCACTGTCATTTGGATTCATTGTTAATGATGCAGATAAATGTATCTATAGTAAATCGGATAACAACGGTTATGTTATAATATGTTTATATGTTGATGACATGCTGATATTTGGTTCCAACATATCCTGTGTGAATGAAACTAAGAAGTTTCTATCTTCTAAATTTGATATGAAAGATCTGCGAGAGGCTGATGTAATTTTAGGAATTAAAATCATTAGGAAAATGGGGGAGTTATTACTAACTCAATCTAATTACATTGAGAAATTCCTAAAGAAGTATAATCATTATAATGACAAACCAGCACCAACTCCTTTAGATCCAAGTATAAAATTAGAAAATAACACTGGACGTACCATTTCTCAATTGAAATATTCCAGTATTATTGGGAGTCTTATGTATGCTATGCATTGTACTAGACCAGATACCGCACATGTTATAAGTGTATTGTGTCGATTTACGAGTAATCCAGGTTTCGAACACTGGAAAGCCATTTCCAGAGTCTTAGCTTATTTGAAGGGAACCTTAAACTATGGTTTATCTTATAATGGATATCATGCTGTAATAGAAAGATATAGTGATGCAACCTGGAACAATATAGAATCGAAATTCAAATCTACGACTGGATGGATATTTACATTAGGAGGTGCTGCTGTGTTTTGGGCTTCCAAGAAGCAGACCTGTATATCTGATTCAACTATGTTGTCAGAATTGATTGCATTAGCAGACGCATGTAAAGAAGCGGAATGGCTTAGAAGTTTGTTAGTGGAAATCCCATTATGGAAGAAGCCATCTCCAACAGTCTTGATTAACCGTGATAATCAAGCAACGATATATAATGTTTCTAATAAAACATCTAATGGAAAGTCTAAACATGTGAGTCTTTCAAAGACATGTGAGACAGTTACTCAAAAGTGAAGTTATAACTGTTAACTACATAGAAACGAAGAAAAACTTGGCTGACCTACTTACTAAGAGTCTTTCAAAGGCTATGGTTTCTATAAAGTCAAAAGAAATGGGACTAAGGTCTGTGAATGAAGATTGATCATCCTTAACAGAAACCCAATTTGTGTCTTGAAAAGGATAGACAAAGTTCAATGGGTACCAACAAGTTAAGAAAATGATTATGGAACACTAAATCAATAATCCCATAATATTTAGTGTTGGATTCTGCATGAACAAAGGATGGATAAAAAATCCTTAATAAGTCTAGAAACCCTAAAAGGTGTCTCGCAGAAACACCTTAAGTGACTTACCTATATGAGTATGGAAATCAGGCCGTTTCCTAGGAAAGTAAGACCGCTTTCTAAGTAGACTCATGAACCAGGATTTAAGCACATGACCATGAACGTGCTGAGCAATACAGAACACTCTAACTAAGAAATACAACATATGTGATTGTTCCGGTTTTATCATTAAGGGATAGTTGATTCAAGATTCGTTCACCATTGAATCTCGATAGAACTTTGAATGATTTACACTAAGTAAAAGTTCAAATCCAAAAGATACTTTTATTTATGTGTTGTTTCCACGATGATGCAAAACTTGATTTTAGAACTATATAGGCGTGATCCCACTTGGGTATGTAGGAAGTCACACTAGTGACTCAGCCGTCCTCTTTAATTTATTTTGAAAATTAGGGGAGATTGTTGTAAATTTTCAAAATTAGTTTTGGGATGCGGGTTTGTTTTTTGAAGAAGGAAGTAGGAATGGAAGAAGATAAGATTAAGGGTTAGTCCCACATTGTAGAAGATAAAGAAGTTTGTCTCTATATGGGTAAAAGCTTGACATGTGATATCAAAAGAAAGAAGAGGAGCTATAAGGCAATGGGCCTTAGACATGAGCTTGGCATAGATAATAATATTTAAAAAATGTCAAAAGATGGGCCTTGGGCCTTGGACATGAGCTTGGCATAGATAATAATATTTAAAAAATGTCAAAAGATGGGCCTTGGGCCTTGGGGCTCTTGAGGTCTCGTGATCCATTAGTCCGTAGAAACAAATCAGTCGACATGTCAAAACTCAACCAGTCGACCGTTTTGTTCTCTGGTTGAAAACAGTCGACCGGTGAGATTTAGTCTGTCGACCGGTTTCAACCCGAAGGGAAACGACGCTTCAGAAGCGTTGCAAAACTGAAGGGATGCATATGTTCAAATTCGAACAGAAATGATTGTTGCAATTGAATGGTTGCAACGCTTGCCTAATGGATGCCTCCTCTCGTCACTTATATATAGAACTGCGCAAATTCATTTCGAATAATCTAATTAATTAATCTTCTTCTTCCGCTTGAATTCTGCAACGCTGTCAAACTGTTGCAAAACAGTTCTGTCTGAAACACTTATATAGTGTTTCGGTTCTGAAGTTGTTGCAGAGTCTACTTCTTCTTTTCTTTATTCTACATTGCATCATCAGAGATCAAATATTAGAGTGTTCTTGGTCAGATCAAAATCGTACAAATTTTGAATCCGATAACGCTGTTTCAAGGCTTCATTGAATCCTGAAGTCAATAGTTCGATAACCCTTTTGTACCTGATGGATTGAACTATTGTCTAAAAGAATTTGCTCCGCAAATCCTTGAAGTCAGAAGTACGGCAAAATCCACTCCTTCAAAAGCGTCTCAAACCACAAAATACCCAACAGAACCAATAGCCAATTTTTTGTAACGATGGTATACCATATGCTGATCCACATCAGTAGTGTTCGTTTCAAACATTTTCTCACTACAATCTTTGCATTCGTTATTTTGCAGCGAAATAATAAAGATTTCGACACCAAAGCATTTCTGATGCTGAATAATATAATTATCACGTTAAAGGTAAGTTATCTTCTTGCTAATTGTAAATCAAAATCAAATACAAAATGAACACTTGTTACTCTGTTGTTGATTGACAACATATTTGGATATAACTATCAATGAATAATTTGATGTTCATTAATAAATTGATCTCATTGTATTATGACTTTATTTACAAATGTATCATTTGTTAGGAATTTCAGTATACTTTAACAATATCCAATCGTGAAACCCTAGATCCAAATATGTAACCATATTGATTTAATTGAGAACAAATCAGAAAATAAATAACTTGATTAGCGGAAGCGTACCTGAATCTGTATTTAATCAGTGCAATACCTGAATCCGTAGTCGGTTGTTAAACGAGAAGATGAATTAGGTTTGGTCTTCCAAATTGACACAAACCCTAGATCTGAAATCAGCTCTCCGTAGAAGAGGTTAGAGAGTTGCTAAGGCTTGTGTAATTCGGGGACCATAACCCTTTATTTATAGAGTTGGCATTTTGTAATTCGGCCCTTCAACAAATTATAAAATGCCCCGGTATCTACACATTAGGCCCATGATAACTTAAACTTTAAGCCTATTAATTCTAATCCAAAATTAGATCACTTTAATTAGGCTTTACACCAAAATAACACAACACATTTTATTTTACATATGTGACCCAATTGTCGAGATATTCCAACAATCTCCCCCTGGTCACATATGAAATAAGCTTAAAATGTGTTTGACTTTATGAGCTCCAAAATTTGCTATTTATAACATATGGTGTATCTGAAATAATCTCGTCCATTAATTGGGTTGACAAAGGATCAAAGCGGCATTCGTTACATTTATCGTAACTATACCCATCAATGGTCACATATATCAATACAATCAAACGACATAGATCAATCATGGATGCGTAGCATGGAAATTACATGAAATGTGATCTATACATGTCTATTTGCAACTGGTCCTTCTTTAGTGAGATCAAATGTTTAATATTTAAACAACCTGAGTGCAAAGAAAAATTCATTACTTTATTTCTGATCAGAAAAAAGAACTTGATATGCATATATCTGTAACTGAAGTATAGAGCAATAAGTCATATGACAATACCAAATACAAACTCCCCCTGAACCAAAATATCCTTACATAAAGTTACACCAATTGAGCTACATGCTCATGAAAGACCTTAGGTGATAACCATTTGGTAAGCGGATCCGCCATAATGGAGTTTGTCTAAATATGCTCTATGATTTACCATATATTTTGCACTCTTCCCTTATTGTTTTCACAAAAACCGTTTCAATTCTCAGTAGATAACTTATACAAAATTAGTTATCGTTACCTATAGCACATCCTTGAAAACTTCTGAAGTATTTACTTAATGATCATTTAACTCTTGCCTTTGAATTCTATCACCTTTCAATATTCTTCATAACATTATAAGAATATTTAACCGTAGTAGGGTTGGTTGTAACCTCTTAGTTACAAGAGTTAAATCTATAAAGTCAAGAACAAATAACATGCTCTCATACAAATCCTTATATTTATCCCAAAACAAGATGGAAATATTCTTTAAATTGACAGATAATTCAGTTAAATTAGCTGAAAATGAACAAAAAATAAAATGAAGATTGACCGTATATGCTCATAGCCAAATATCAACCATAGTAAATTCAAATAATTGGTAAGTCTCTTCTCAAGATACCTAGTACACATTAATATCAAGTCTTTGGACAGTAATATTAACTGTAAGTGGTACTCTTGTTGTAATGATCAAATACTGACAATAAATTCAAGTCAAATAACAACCTTCCTTTGGGCCGATTAATTATTCACTCGAAAAACCTTATAATTGTCACGTATTTATCATCACACATGTGTAAGTGATTCGGCCAAACATTAGCCTTCCTTTGGGCCGACTAATATTCGCATGAATAACTACACACAAATATTAAACATTTTCATGAACCACCAAAATATAGAGGTCACTTTGGTGACATATTATTTTAAAGTTAATTCACTACTAATGTAAAATATTTACAGCTGTAAAGAGATGCCAAAATTATATTTGAATTTATCCTTAATATATGTGCAATATATTTTGAGAGTTATAAAACACTCTCAATGCTTTAGGTCTATATGACATCTGAAAAACTCAAAATTATAATAATAGCATAACGAGTTTTAGTCATAGTTGTCATAATCTGTTGCTTTAGGTATGTAGTTACATTCATGATATTTCCTTAATAAATATGATATAAGACATCATAAATAAATCACGATATCATAGATGAATGTCATGATCAATTACCACATAATATTATGTGTAAATAACATAATAAATATCATACTGAATAACCTGAATGACTGAAGTAATCATGATGTATATCCGAAGCATAATATAACATGTGCCTTTTTATACTGTCAACCGAACCAAACAAAAAAAAAACTTTTTTTTTTTTTTAAAACTATAGAAGTTACTGTAGTTTGACCATATTAAAGTAACCTACTAATCATCATCCTAAAACGTAGGTGAAATGGTTAAAGATTCAAACATGATAGCTAATTAGATTAAGCAACACAAATGCAAAATTTTATATACCAATCCCAAAAGACATAAAATAAAAGCATCATGACAGGTTACCGAAGCATCATACACATGCCATGAAACATTATTTGCATATGAAAAATAAGTTAATGTGGCATGTCCTACATCCATACAATAAGCAATAATTGTTCCAAACAGTACACATGGTATATAAATTTTTTTTTTTTTTTTTTTTTTTTTTTTTTAAAGCCCGTAAGGATATCATGAGATTCGCTCATTAGAGCTTCCAAAATTTTATGCATAAAACGGGTTCAAGACTTGGTCAAAACAAATAATATAGTATAATATATGACACCAGAAGTATATAACAATAGACCGGCGGCTGCAGAATGCAACTTATAACTAGACGTAATAAACATATGTTTTTGATATATTTTTTAAACAAAAAACCAGAACCCGTTGAATTAACATATTGACAAACTATATTATATTAACATTATTCATGCTGGATCCACAGAACCAATGAAAGAACGTGAAGGAGATAATAGATCTGAATCAATATAGATCTAAAATCTAAACTAAAAAAAAACATTTTTTTTTTTTTAAATATTATTAGCCGTAGTAAATAAAGTCAACCTGTTGTGAAATGAAAATATAACATATAAACCGTATGAATTGAAAACACAATTCAACCTTTGTTCTGAAATGGCAAAACAACATGTATAAAAGAAAAAAAAAACAAAATTTTCCCAATAGAATCAATAATGGTTGGCTCTGATACCACTAATTAGGATTTCAATATATATTAACAGCAGACAGTCATGAAACCCTAGATCCAAATATGTAACCATATTGATTTAATTGAGAACAAATCAGAAAATAACTTGATTAGCGGAAGCGTACCTGAATCTGTATTTAATCAGTGCAATACCTGAATCCGTAGTCGGTTGTTAAACGAGAAGATGAATTAGGTTTGGTCTTCCAAATTGACACAAACCCTAGATCTGAAATCAGCTCTCCGTAGAAGAGGTTAGAGAGTTGCTAAGGCTTGTGTAATTCGGGGACCATAACCCTTTATTTATAGAGTTGGCATTTTGTAATTCGGCCCTTCAACAAATTATAAAATGCCCCGGTGTCTACACATTAGGCCCATGATAACTTAAACTTTAAGCCTATTAATTCTAATCCAAAATTAGATCACTTTAATTAGGCTTTACACCAAAATAGCACAATACATTTTATTTTACATATGTGACACAATTGTCGAAATATTCCAACATCATTATTCTGTAATTGTGGCGTTGTTTTGAATACATGTAGAGACAAAAGAGTCAAGAAGGTTTGCATGTAAAGTTCTGTTGGATATTAGCTGCACTATGAAAGAAAATCATTTTACTGAAGCTGAAACAGAACTGCGAAGACTCCTCGATATGTTTTGTCCTGGTCACCTATATATGTTCATCTGAATGTTTGTTATAGTTTATAACTTTATATCACCACTTGCAGCATATAGCATAATATCATATTTGCTACTTATTGGAGAACAGGCTAACAAGAATAAACCAGATCAACTTAGTTGATTTCAATTATATTGGAGGCATTACCCTATGTGACTAATGTATACCATTTTTTTAGGCTTCCAAATTCTAGTAGCTGTTCGTGTAGAACGTTTGTATGCATTAAAGAGCATTGAAGAATGGTTCTTTTTGAAATATGTATGTTGTTTTCCAGGTGCAAAGGTTAAGAAAAAGCAAACATGAGTTGAGGCAGTTTATGGAAATGTATGAACATAAATCAAACAATTCCAGGTATTGTGATCACATTCTTTCTGAGACATATTGTTATTTATCTTATGCATTTCGACAAAAGAAAAATAATTGAATCACAACTTTTATGAATGGGTAATGTTTTGCTGTATCATTGTTTTGTATGAGACGACGTATGTTTTATGAGCAAATGATTTTCAAACTTATTTAACAATTTTTTGATTTCTGTGTATACGAATGGTGTCGACATGTTCTTGATGCTTCATTTATGTCTGTCCTAGGAGGTACTTACGCCATACCTAGAGCATTTGGCTGTGGTCAGAGAGTCTCTAATTTTAAAGGTAAGGTTTAACTAGTTTGGATAAAACCTACTTTATTATGTGGCTTTTGCATTTTCTGTTGTATCTCTTTTAGTATGCCGACTGCCGAGGTATGTTTATAATGAGCGAAGCATTATAGTGCTGCTGTTGGAGGTTGGTTAGTGCTCTATTGTCTTCTGGTTGAGTATAATTGCTTGGAGCAAACCTTGCTTCGGAATTGGATTTGAGAGGAGCAAATTTTGATTATGTTTGCTTATCACGTCGATTAGCCGGTTTGTTATCGAACTTGTTATTCTTTCTTCAGTTTTAACCTTTTGGAAACCTTCATCATTGTTATCAACAAAATTTCGATTTTGCTGTGCTTGATTTGGATTTGACAAAGGAGGAGAGATAGAAGGAAAAGAAGAATATGAGCCTTCGATTTGATTAGGATTTTCAACAATGGGTAAGCTCAGTTCTCTATTTTTTATTTTATTTTTATTCTGTTGTACAACCAATAGTATTTGAGCTGTAATATCTGATATTATTTGTATCCATGTAAATCCAGGTTAGGAACCATCTCCATTGGTGGTTTGCGTTTTTTGGCGAGTCAATTTTGGTGCTCCTGTGTGCTATTCTTGTTTTTGTATTCGGTATTTGTATAATTTTACTATGAAATATACATTGTCTTTTGTTATTCCATAATTGTTACGAAAGTATTGATTATGTATTAAACTTAACAATTTAATTATGTATTGTGTTTGTATGTTAATTGATATTCTATGTCGTTGTTTGATTATAAATGGTGTTATTTGAGTTCATATTAACTATCTGAATTAACATTGGTGTCCGTCAGTTGTAAATTAGTGTTTTATTGTAGTAACATTTATTGACCGAATAGAAAGGGAATACGAGTTAGTTTTGCAAATTTGCGTGTGATTGCCGATGGAAATAAAAAACAACTGTCATCAATAACTTTGCTAAATGTTAACATCTGTGATGAATTACCAGCAGATATCTAAGGTGAAGAAAAAGTTGAAATTATCCGTTTCTAATCTCTTTCGACGGATTTTTTTTAAATATATATTAAAAAAAAATCTATCGCTAAAATGTCGGTAATTTTTTTAAAAATTAAACTTAAGTATATTGACAAATGACGGCAAAGTGTCGGAGAACTGACGTTAATTTCCGTCGCAAAATGGTCACTAAAATACCAACGTGAAATTTTATCGATCAGTGCTATCCGTCACAAATCCGCCGTTAATACATGTCTAGCGACGGATTTATCCGCTGTAAAATTAGTGTTTTCTTGTAGTGATCTACAACGTGAGAAAAGAAGTTACAGCTGTGATTTCCCTCTTTTTTATTTATTTAGTGATGCTGCTTGAGATGCTCTTAGCATTTGAATATTAATATAGTCCAGTTTATTTGTTTGTCTATTTATCTATAATTTATATCGTTACAAAACCCATAATGAACAATTATAAAATTGGTATGGTTGATTTACTATTTTCATTTTTCGATTTTCACCCATGTAAATGTGTGCACAACACATGCCTATAGTGAAAAATGACTAATTTGAAAAATGAAGTTGACACACGAAATAAAATTTTATTTTTAAGTTAACACATAAACTTAAAACACGAAATACAAAATAAATCAAATGCCCATATAAGCTTTGAAGAAAAATGTGGTGTCTGGACCAAACCACAAATGGTAACCTTATCTAAATAAACTTGAACTCGGATACACTTCTGCATAACAAGTGAAAAATAAATAAAAGAAACACACAAGATCTGCATAACATGAAGAAAAAGCAAAAGAACACATTAGTATGTAAATACATCACAAGCACATGCATGTAGCAGAGGGGAAAAAGAAAAGTAACAAACACACAGAATCTATCTATCATTAAAACAAAAAACTGTACAATTTCTACTTGCTTTCTCCATTATTGAATATATTTTTCCCCCTTCTTTTCTACACAATCTTTGGTCCCCATGCAACATCACTCATTGTTTATTCAATTCTTCACCTTCTGTTATTTTTTCTGTGTCATTTCCTATTGCCATGTTTTTTCCCTTTGCTGTAACTTCACTGCTACTACATGAAATGATTGCTTCCACATTTTCACTTTCTACCTGTATGTCTTCTGTCCCTTTTGCTTCAAGCCAATCCATTGCATAATGTTGATTGTACAACTTCAATCCCACAATCAAAATAAACACTGTCCAAAACAGTTAAATACATGAGAATCTTTCATGTTACAATGCCCTCATCATCAAAATCATTTATATTATATTTGCTAAATAATATAGAATTTGCTAAGTTATCAACTTATCATGTTATATGTACTAGTCATGCTAATGTTATATTTGCTGAATAATACAGAATTTACTAAGTTATCATGTTATATGTAGTAGTCATGCTAACTTGTAAAATTATGTACCGGTTCGTTTTTTTTCTTAAATGATAGAAAAATGTATATTACCAGTCCAAACTCGAGCATCAGTAGACGAAATATTCCAGATGAAAATGAAGACAGATGCAGCAATGGCTTTCTTTTGTGTGCATGACTCCCATGCATCTCCAAACCTTTCTATCCAAAATTTACCTTCAACAATAATCAAGCATGCTTTTCAAAAAAGTTTATATAAACTGGTTTATTTCATGAAGTAATTAGTTAGTCATTCAAGTAAGCTTTAGGAAGTAATTACCATAACGAGCCAGTTGAACTGAGTAGGAGGATAACACTTTTGGTACAGTGAAAACTCCAAAAAAGGCTGCAGTAATTCAAACTAAGTTAATTTGGTAATTTAACCAAATGATAAATTTACATCTCACTGCATAAAAACATAAAAAATAGAAAGCCAGAAACATACAGAGTTTGCATAAGGTCCACATAGTAATGGAGTTTCCACATCTGGCCATCACGAACAAAATCACTGCCAACTGCCATGTACATACAGTTACAGAAATTGCACATCATAGAATTGATTAAAAGACAGCTAAAAAGATGTAAAAATAAATGAATAAGGGAGCATGGGTAGAAGAATTCAAAAGGTAAAAGAGAAGCAGCAGTACCTTGATTGTAGTCTGAGGACCTCCAGAAAATAGAGCCTTGATTTGAGCTAATAATTCATTTATGTATGGAAGTAATATTCTCAATATGCAGATTATATCTTCTTCTCTAATTGTGCATTTTGCTTCATTCTCTTTTTCATATTCTGCTTCTCCCCTGTTTCAAGTCAAAACTTGTTAATTTTATAGAATTTGTTTTCCTGTTTTTGAGATTTTTGTTTCTGGTTATTTTATTTTTTTTGCCTATAATTAATGATACTTAAATCGTAATGAACTCATCAATATATTATTGAACTGATCTGAACCATTATAGATCAATCAATCCAGAATCTTTTTTCCAATTTTCTAAGATAATTATCCACCCAGACATGCAATGTGGTTAAATATACTGCCATCTACACTAGATTATTTCAAGAAGCACCAAATGAATGACTTTACCTGGTAAGAATGGATCTGTAGAAGAAAATCAAAGCCAAATAGACAAGACCCACATAAGAAATTGCCGAAATAATGCTGCAAAATTGAAAGAAGAAGAAGAAAATTTTCAACGATTATGCTTTTCGGTTTTAATTATAATGCAAAATTGAGAAAAATAATACCTGAAGTTAAGATCTTTAGCATATGAAGAAGAAAGCAGTATAAATGTACCAAACCCAAAAACGAAACAAGATTTTGATACATCTCTCCACATTACCAAATCAACTACAAAAATCATTATCAATATCAGGATCTGATCTTTGCACAGTTATCAAAATGCAAAAGTGTATTTGTTTACCAATGTTCTGCATTCTGTTTCCAGAACTATACTCTTCTTCCACCCTTTCTTCTTCAGGTATCCCTAAAAACTAATCCACGTTACATTTACAATTAAAAACGAAACAATTACAAAATGCAGTATCTTACTCAAATCAGGCTCGATTTCTTCATGATATATCACAAGATCGAGATTACGAATTGGTTGAACAGGCAAATCAATTTGCTTATCATCGAAATTACCGACAACCCCATCAATTTCAATCTCATCATCCTCAACCTCCTCATCTTTAACGACTTCATGGCAGATTTTCGGAGAATTTGACAAATCCGAAGCTGCTTTTAGTAATAATGGAGATTTGGAATTAGTTTCGGGTGGCTTCCAGGTCCTTCTAGACTTGTCCTTCTCCACATTGCTATCGCTTTGGTTTCTTCTGAGCTTTTTTGGGGTTTTCTGCTCTTGCTCGGTCTTTAGTTTTGGTTGTGAATTGAGGAGGACTCCATTGTTGTTGTTGCTGTTCCTTGCTCTTCTTCTTGCTCCTGGCTGCATTTTTCCTATCTCGGACATGAAGATGGATAAGATTTTTTTCCCTTTTGCGTTAGTCACTGTAATATACTTTCGATTAAATTGCACAAGCATGTGGCCATGGCCCGGTGGAAAGTGCACATAGTCCTTGGTATAAAAAAAAAAAGATTACTTTTTAATTCATCTTGCAGCAGGTTGCCAATGATAATGTATAAATTATTGAAATATTACTGAATTAGTCATATTAAGCTTAATTAGCATACATCACATATCGCAAAAAGCTAATCGCTACAAATTTGTCGACACCTTACCGACCGACGGTGACCGACACGTGTCCGTTTTCTGCTCGCATGCGCTTTTCATATGTCCAGATCTCCTTTAATTTTTTTCTCGACATTAATTAGTATTGATAGTGTAAATGTATGATAGCAGCATGCAAATGTGCATAATTTACTCGCGATAATTAAAATATTACTGAAGATGAGTGTGGATTAAGTAAAGCACATGACGATGTTGGATCGGTAAACATTATCACTGACAATGCAGGAATCTTCTTAGTAAACGACGGCAGAAAATGTTTATTTGTATCTGTTAAACTTAGAAGATGACAATTTATTTTGACTTGTAAGGATGGTTTGGTGAATACTAGGACCATTATGCACAATTCATTTTAACTGTAAAGATGTAACCTGATTCAATAATTAATCATCTAATGTTATTACAATGGAGAAGCATACACCGAAGAAGTACACGAGAAGACAAAAAATAAACATAAATGGTGACACAATAAATATTCATTATTATAAATAGTGAAAACGCACAACTCATCTTATTAAGTGGAATTGTTACGTCCGTCCATACAAATTATATATGAATCGACAATGAGTTTCTACCATTTTTAAAGTAGTTGATGTGTTACTTTCCATAAGGAATAAATTATAAAACAAAAATTAAATGCAAACCAATGTATGTTTGTTAAATGTGCACTTTCCGTAAGCTACGTTTATGTATTTATCACTTTAGTTTTGTCCTTTGCCACTTTTTTATTTTTTTTAGCCTTTTTCCCTTTTACTTTTTATTTTGCTTGTATGTTTACTTGATATGTTAATCGAAATACATATAATTGAATATATTACATAATAGGCTTTGTGATAACCCGGAAATCCGAACCAATTTAAAATTTTTATTTTGACAATTTTGATGAATTTTGAATATTTAAAATGATTTATTTTAAATAATAACGACAAGAAATTTATTTTGAATAGAATTAGAACATATATATTTATTTGAATAGACGTTATAATATAAATATTTTATTTTAATTATAAAAGGAATTGAAAATGGCGCGGTAGTTCGAAAATTCGATTTCAAAGTTCAAATAAATGTACAGGATTCAAAATAAGCCAGATTTTAGCGAAACAAAAAATATTTGAATCTATTTGAAAATACCTTTTCAACGAATCCGAAAAATTGAAATTTCATAGCGGGAATAAAAAGTTATGTCCAATTGAAAATTTAGAATAATCGCTATGGGATTCTGGCCCTTAAAAATGGAAATTTTGCAAACGACCTCTGTTTTCGACGAAACCACTTTTTTTGGAGCCGGAATGTCAAATTATTGCTAGATTCCAAAATTCATAATTTTCTGAATCAATATGTGAGCGTAGTGAAAGAAAACGTGTTTTGACAGTTTTTGTCAATTTCGATCGACCAGGAAATGACCATTTTTCAAACGGTCTCAGAATTTGACGAAATTAGTTTTGTTAGGACCGTATCGTCAATACGAAGTCATCAATAATTTTTCTGTAATTTTTAGAGTCAGTGTGTGGCCTCAGTAAATTGAAATGCGCGTTCAAATTCAATATACATTGAATTATAATTTGATTTTAATGGAAACTGGTCGAAACAACTGAATTGGCTTACCGGGCATATCCCATTGTGTTCGGAATGGGGATAATTAGGTAGGGACAACAGTCGTTGGGTCTCGTTTTGAGTTCGTATGCAAAATCACTTATTTTGGAGGATTAAAATAAAAAAATTATATATATATATATATATATATATATATATATATATTCCCTTACCCCTTCTCTCCTCAGTCAACCAATGAAGTCAAAATAAAAAAAAAACAAAAGAGGAAACAGCACCCACAAACCCCCGTCGCTCCCTCCGATCCGCCGCCTGAGCCTCCACCTCACTGGCGCCCAACCTCCTCCGCCTCCCCTGACGTCAGCCGCTCGACCTCGCCCCTTCTCCTCCTCCTCTAAACAAACCTGAACCCCAAACCCCCTGAACACCCCGCCGCCACAACCGGGAAGACCGCCGCCACCTACAGGAGCCCAGCGCCGCCCTGCAGCCTCCTCCTCCCCGTCAGCGTCGCAGTGGAACCCCCCTCCCCTTCGTTGAAAAAGAAAAAGAAAAACTGTATGTTTTTAATTTAACTTTTTATTTCTTTTTCTTCTATATGTTTAGCTTTAAAAAAAATCAGTTTTATAAATATAAATACAAAGATGAGATTTTTATAAATCATAAAGTTATATTTTTATTTAATTAAAGTTATGATTTTTATTTAATTAAAGTTATGATTTTTAATCATGAAAAGAATATAAAAAGATTATATTTTTACATATGAAAGCGTTGTAAAAAGTTGTAATTTTTATATACGAAAGCGTTGTAAAAAGATATGATTTTTATTGACATAAAGATGGATTTTCTTTGCTATGAAATTATAATTTTCTTTGATATGAAAATATATTTTTCTTCGATATAAAAATATGATTTTTGAGAAAATAAAAATATGAACTTTATTTGATATGAAGTATAATAAAAATATGAATTTTATTTGATATGAAGTGAAATAAAAGTATGAACTTTATTTTTATCATGAAGTAGCGAGAATAAAGATTCGATTTTTATATCGGTAGTGGATTAAAAATAGAATTTTTATATAATAGAGAATATAAAAATATGATCTTTATATTTGTGGCAATATAAAAAGGCGATTTTTAATATAAACATCATATTAAAAATGCGATTTTTAATATGAACAACGTAGAACAGACTACGTTAGAATTTTGGGCAAATCCAGACCATTTAGGAATTCAGAAAAATAGAATGGCGGAGTGGAACCCAAAGGTGAGAACTTCTCACTTTTAATTTGTTTGCTAGTTGAAATATATACTAGGATGCAGACGGTGCTTAGCAGCACCCGACACTCGTTATCCACAGACCACGGACGACTTGTTTGTTTGTTGTTTGTGGTGTGAATATTGACTGTGTGATGGGCAATGGAATAAAATATTTTATAGTTAAAAATATAATTTTTTAACGTGTATATAAAATAAAAATTTATAAACAAATCGGACAATTTTTTATGTACACCCATTTGACTAATATTGATAGGGACGATAAATTTTACACATCGCCCAACTACACAAATAAAAATCTGTGTTTGTTGATTTGAAACCCCACAAGGGTGTTGGGATGATATTTGGCGTACACTAATCCCAAATAATTAGCTGCATGCCGATCGATTGATTGACAGGCTGTTATAAGCGTTAAATATTTATATTTGATGCTTATGCAGTGTAGAATGCACTCTGGATGATGTTGATTATTTATCGTTGCTATTATATACATTAGTTGTAGGGAATCCATATAATTAACATTATATGGTAATTGATTGGGCCTCATTCCAAGTTGCAAAATAAAGAATATTCATGTGTTGAATAAAAGAATATTCATGTGTTGAATAAAAGAAAATTCATGTGTTGAATAAAAGAAAATTCATGTGTTGAATAAAATATATATTCATCTGTTGAATAAAAGAATATTCATGTGTTGAAGAAAATATTCATTTGTTGAATAGAATAACGAAGTTATTGAAATATATAAAGCCGTGTTGATTAGATATGCGCCATTTTGACGTGAACGATATCTATATCGATTTTATTCATTTTTATAATGAATATCGAAAAAGAATTGATTTCAAAATATAATGTTTTGAAAATATTATCATTTATATATCGATGATATGGAGAATTCAATTTTGATTTGAAATCGAATATGAAGTTGAATTCGTTTTGAAAACGAATTTAAAACGATTTATAAAATATGTTTTAAAAGGAAATCGACGAAATATATATTATATATATAATATAATAGCCTGAATAGAACGCGCTGCGGCAGTTCGCGAATTTCGATCATTGACTTCGAATGGACATTACGGGAGATCCGACCGTCGGATTCTCCTAAAACCGGAACCATTGGGTTCGTATCAAAAAGAGCTTTCTAAGAATATTAGAAATTTGAAATCTAACAGTTGGATTTGGAATCATGTCCAAATAAAATTTGGAAAAGGTCGTTGTAAGTGCAGTTCGATGGCCGTTGATGGAAATCGACTGTACGTGCCTTGATAAAATTATTTAAAATAGTAATAATTTGTGTAAAATCATAAGAAGTGATTTGGAAAGAATTTGGATGAAAAATTCCATATTTGAAAAGATAAAAATAGATTTTTATCGAAATGCACTAGTTTTGAACTAGAATTATAATCCATTTATTTTTGAAATAAATAAATTGGATTTGAAAGGGTTTTAAAAGTAACTAGAATTTCCAATAATTGAATTGGAATGGATTTGAACCGAAATTGTCTTTGGAATATTTCGATGTTGGATTTCGTGATTATACAGATATCGTTATGGAAATTTGAAAGATATATTAATATCGTTATTTCCAATACGATATTTGTTGGTCGTAGAATTTGATATTGAATATAAGCCGATATATTTTCTATTCAGAGCCTTGTATTTAATATCAAATGGGATTTGGGTTTGTCGTGAATGGTGTCTTCATTAGCACTGTTCTTAAGCCCATTTGAGAAAAAGATTAAATCTTTTTATTTAGATTTAATGAAGTATACCAATTAAATGATATTTAATTGGAATTGAATTTGAATTGATTTTTGGATTTATCGTGAACGGTGTTTTAAATAACACTTGTTCTTTAACCCGATAATTAATGGAATGTGAATTGGGTTTATCGTGAACTGTGTTTTAACGACATTCGTACTTTAACCCGATTTACAGTAAAATGTGATTTGGAATTTATAAATCTTTTGTTAAGATTTAAAGGAGATTTTCTAAAGTAAGGTTTTACAATTTAATAAGATAAATTAGAATGGAATGGAATTCGATTTGGTAATAGTCGAAGTGAATTTTTGTGGATGAGGACTGCTAATATATATGGAATTTAAAAGGCTTTGGCGTTATTCCATTTATATTGTTAGTCGGATATGGAAGTTTATATCAATTATATATATCGATTTGTTTTCCATGAAGATTCCATTGTAAATGGAATGTGATTTTGGGTTTATCGTGAACGGTGTTTTAAATGACATTGGTTCTTTAACCCAGTTAAAGATAGGATATGATTTCCTAAGTTAAATAATCATTGATAGTGATTTTTGGGAAGGTTATAACCAAGTGGAGTTTTATTGAATCTTTAATTAGATTGAAATGATCGAGAATGGAGTATCACCAGTTTTGCTTCAGGCGATAGTTAAATCTTTGATTAGATTTGAACATGAAATGGTAATTGCATTTACCGATAACACCGTGGTGTTAGATATGAAGTATTACCAGTTTTACTTCATGGGATGAATAGGTTGGGATTGGGAAACTAAAACAAATGATTACTTCAGTAAGGTTCGTTAATCCCGACTAGTTTGGATAAACCATAATTTGGTTTGAATTGATATTCAAAGGAAGATTAAAGAATAAATTTAAGGAATTTATCTTTGATAAAATTAATGGGAACCATTCCCAAAGTATAAGAATATTTGAATAAAAGAATACTCTAAATTGAAACGAGGCATATGTTGTGTTTGTGTAACACTTGTTTATTATATACGCGAGTTATTCAGAAAGACCGGGTTTATCCCATTCTGAATAACTGATTCGATGATGTGTCGAGGATGAAGACGATGGTCGAAGACCGGAGGTCTTCACATCGTTTGGATAATTACTGATGATCTTGATTGGGCTGTACACCCAAGAGGAGGGAATCAGTTGGTGATCGTCCAGACGTACTTGGAGATCGATGGATATGCGAGATACAAGGTGCCTCCGGTTTCGTTCAGACCCGGAACGGACTTGTAAATGGACTGTGTGTCTGACGTTGGATATCATTCTGTGTGATTGATGGATATCGATGGCATGTAGTGATTTGCCTGTGTGGCATGCTAAGATGCAAGTGATCAAGGATTTTGTTGAAAAGCAAAGTCATGTGGTTGATGATCAAAGCACGACCTATGTGGCATCGCTTTGTGTAGCGTTTATTCGCGAGCCTCACACCCTGGTGTGAACCAAAAATGGGAGAGGACCTCAGGGAGGACATGCGTTTCTTTCTAGCTAGAAGTGGCGTCAGTGGTTTTACACGCCCTGACGAGTTTGACTTATATGGTTGTTGGAATGCGAGGCACCTCAGATATATCGGTGACTATGTGGAGCCGATGGAGTCATTGAACTCATTGACGCCCCATAGGGCGGGGAAACGCAGTGTTCAGGCATTTTAATCCACATCAGTGGACCGACCCTGTCGCTCCAAGGGACGATGCGTTCTGTTCCTGAGACACGGGCTAGCGCGTCTCGAATTCGATAAGGACGATCCCTTGCCTTGGTTCACAGATGGAAATCCAACTTCGAATACGTGACTTTGCGGTTTTGATTGTAGAGCCTAGTATGGCGACAGTGGTATGGGGGCACTTATGCCGTCTATGATTGATACTTATGATTGAAATTGTTTTGACACTATACACTTATAGTAATAATAAAAGATGAGATTTAGCGTATCAAGCATTCTTTGGCTATTATAAGGTAAAACCCCATCCTTCATCTTGTGTTGCATTGTGTGATGGGACCTGGGTCTTATAATAGCTTCATTGTTCTTTAATTAGCATTGCGCTATTGTTTTATGCACTGGTATTCTTGGGAGGAAACCCGTTCCGTGTTATACGGCGTAGTCCCTTGATTTACCTAACTGTAAAATAAAGATTAATAACTGTTTTAGTTCTCACACCAGTCACAAGACTGACCTAGAGTTTATTGTTTTAACCTAAACTCTTGGTGTCCCTATTTTCCACACAGGCAGCTAGAAGTTTTGGTTTTGCAAATTTATATTCACAGGATCCTGGTTTACAGCTGGAATGATATGGTTTACAGCTGGAATGATATTCGTAAAGCTCTGTATCCGTATATATCCTTCAGTTGTGTTTTGTATTATTTTCCACTGCTATGTAATGTAAATTGTATCTCTGATACTTTTCTGATGTGTAATATTTATTCATACTCTTTATATTCTTGTATTCTGATGGAATTGTTGTAATAAACAATGAAATGTTCTTCTCTTTGCGTTCTGATTTGTGTTGTTCTCAAAACAATCAGGAGTTTCGAACGGTTTTAGTCGGTTTAGCGATCGATTCGGATCGAGCGAAATTCCCAATTGTTATAGGCTTATATCAAGTAATCCAACAACGATGCAGCTCACTTCTTTATTGTAACAATCCGGGTTTTTGGGTATCCGAAATAAACAGATTTTAATGAGTTTCGTAATTTTAAAACTTTGAGAGGGTTGAAATACAAGTTCGGAAGTCTAACTCGTATAGTAATTCAAGATGTGAAATAAAAAAAATCATGGGTTTAGAGGAAATGTTTTAATCACTAAAAATGATTAACAATGGGACTTTGGTGATGGATATTTGATTTAAGGAAATTTATGCGAAATAAATTTGAAAATATGTGCTCGAGTTGGTTTTGGAAATTTAATAAGTAAGGGATAAAGCTTTAAAACTTTATAATGTGTGCGGAAATGAAGATAAATGGGAACTCATAAAATTCCTGTCGGTTTTGTTGCACAAAATTAAAATTAATGCGTAAACGATGTGTGCAAACCGACTTAAGTGTGCAAATAAATATTAATACGTGTAAATATGGTAAAAATAATAATTCATTTGGGCATTAACTTTTTTAAAATATATGAAAATTTATGTCACAATAATGTGTTTTGATAACATGAATAAGTAAAATATAAGTTTTGGGCAAAATATATTGTAAAAATGTACATTTTGTAAATATTGTAAATTTTAGTGAAAACAAGCTTAAAGTGGTGTTTAAAGTTATTAAACTATTGTATAAACTTGTGAATCTTTGGTTGAAGCAAGAAAACCCCAAGGCAAGTTTTGTATTTTGATAAAGTTTGACTTAAAACATGAAAAGAAAGGGGGTTAATTAGGCCAATCACTCTATAATTATATTCCTAAGGGATGATTAAGCCTAATTGGGTCCCTAATTCTTAATTAGTGGAAGAAAATTCTAGAGAAAGGAAGAGTACGTACTCCTTTCACTCAGAAACTAATCCTTATCCTCCTACACAAAACATACAGCAAAAAGAAATATTTACTTCCTCTTCCAAAATCAATCCCCAAACCACAAAACTCAAATCCAATGTGAATGTGCTGAAGTAAGGTCCAAGATAGGTGCTGAAACTAACAAAGGAGCTTCAATATCGTCAAATTGATCTAAATAGATGAAGTTTTCAACCTAATCTTTGTTGCATATCTTAGACGAGGATTCACTCATACTTTCTAGTTTGAATTCAAGTGTTGTTGATGATTTATAGTGGTAAATTTGCCGAAATTCCTTAATGTAACTTGAATTTCGTGAAAACAGTGCAAACATGCCTAGAATCCATGTTTGGATTGTTTTTATCTTCTTCGATTCTTGATGGATTTCAGTAATTTTTGTTTTAGTTGTAAGTCTGAGTTGCCTACTATGTGCATGTCAAATTTCGTATAAACCCGATGTAGTTTTAACCACTGTATGTTGCTTGGAAAACGAACCCGAAAGATTCAAATAACCCTGTAGGGGAATTGCGTTCTGTCTCGACATAGGGTGTAATGACCCGCATTGGCAGAGGTATTATTATATAATTTATTAAATTATATAAATGGTGGTATAGAGAATTTAATGGTCATGGAATTAAATAATGGTGAATATTTAATTAAAATAATATATTAAATAATATATTTAATTTTGAAATAAACAGAATTGGCTGAAATGGCGATATGGTGTGAACCGAATCATCTGTGATATTTAATTCAACTTGGAATTGAATTTGAATAACGAATATATTCAATCGTCGACAGTTGAACGTATAGTTTATAATATAATTATAAACGAGCTCGAAATGGCGCTGCAGTTCGTAAATTGGCGATTCGAACTTCAACTGAATGTACAGGATTCGTTTTAAGCTGGATTTCTGTGAAACAAGAAATGTGTGGAGCTAGTGGAGTATATCTTTCTAGTGGAAGAGGAAAAACAGGATTTCGTCATGTAGATTTTGAGATATGTCCAAATCAAATTTCAGAAAAGTCGCTATGGAATCGTTTATTGACCGAAACGGATTATTCGATATAACTAAAGATCGGGGTTGAATTTAGACAAGGTTCTTTTGGGACATAGCGATAATTTAATTTTTAGAATTTTACTGAAATTTTTAATTAATTAAATAAGTAACTTTTTATTTGGAGTATTTCGCACCCTGTAATCAATATTTTGAAGTTTCACAATATGAGCCAATCTACCGGTATTGTTATATTTTTGGGACCGAGACACACCGCTCGATATAACCGTATTCTCATTTCTGTCCAAAACGTCTCGGATATGAATGAAATCTTATGTAATACCGTACCCTACAAATGCAACTAGCATCAACGTATTCTTCAAGTGCAACGTGGAGTCCCACCTCACCTACCTATGCTTCAGGTCTGCCCTCTTTTACATACAAAGAATGATATACTCAAGTTTTTCAATAGTAATAAAACAAAAATATACACATATAATATAACCCTTTACTTGGCCATTTTGTTTCGAACGTACTGCAAGTTTTTCGCCAGTCAACATTTATGGACTGGGTAAGTTACACGTCCTATACTCGAAAACTACTTCATCACTAAGAAAAATAAACCATATAGATACACGGCATCTCCAACTAATAGCAACGAATTCAAGCCGCCAGGCTTTGTTTTTTTTCCAACCCAAAATGTGAGGAACTCAACAAACAGTTTCTTTGGTTGTAAAGGACAAAGACGAGTTGGGATACCACCTAAGTTCGAAGGTCCTTCACAGCCAAACCACTTTTAGATTTGGGACCGTAGTGGCTCGAGTTTAGTTGCGATCAAAGGGGAGCTGGTCTCAGTTTTGAACGTATGTGTGAGCCCTAACGAGACTGGAGTTCTGATGCGGACCAACGGTTGTGGGTGCGAACTGCTTTGTGTGGATATGGGAGGAAGCAGATGGATGTACGGTGAAGGAAAAGTGGAGGAACTGGTGCGATTGAGATGAAGGAAGGTGCGTGGTACTGTAAAAGGAGATGGAGAAGATGACTGTCGGGTTGGAGGAAATTGCGTGTAAAGGAGAGAGGAGTGAAACGAGATGTTTAATAGTGGAAATCGGTTTTAGGCTTTTGTCAAAGAATTGGAACAGATTTGGGTAGGAGGAAATACTGGAGTCGGATACATTTTAGATTGAAGAAGAAGACATACTATTAACGGGCGTGGGTCATTTAGCAAAGTGATGGGCCGATTTGAAATACGGTAAGGCCCATTTGGAAAAGAAATTTAGTTTGATTTAAATTCAAAATAGTATATTAAATTGTAAATCAAATATCTCCTTCATACTGTATCAGAATTTCGAACGGTCAGATCTGTTGGGATCGTATGGACGGGAGCAACACAATGAGACTGACCGAGAGTGAATCCGAGCTCGTTACAATTTATGACGAAATAAATTGTCCGACTGAATCAAATAACGCAAACCGTTATTTAACGGTTAACGCGCAAAAGTGAGTAAATCTCACCAACTCTGAACAGTTTATAATTTCATGTTATATTTTTAGATATTGGCTGATTGACTGTATGTTGACTGTTTGATTGAACTGCTAGTCAGTTAGTTAAATTTCTATATTGATTCTGTTTAGCAGAATATATCATACGGAACTGAAAGTGATGTTATCTATATTGTTTAACATCTGTGATGCAGGAAAACAGGTTGGAGGAATCCAACTGGATTCCTCAACATTTATTTTACTGTTTTCATATATTGTGATATATGATGTGTTATATAATCTGTTATGGATTATGGGTGTTGGAATGATGTCGATCATTTTTATTCGATATTTTAAATATCATAAAAGACCCTGGGATGTAAAAAGGATTTATTTCAATGTATACTGAAATAAAGGGATTTTATAAAATCAACAGATTTTATAAAAGGAAATATTTCGAAAGTAAAAAAAAGGGAAACATGTTTTTAAAACGAATAGAGTTTTATAAAAGGGAAATCATTTGTAAAGTGAAGAACTGTTACTAAAAGTAAATCTTTATAAATGAATAGTTAAATAGAAAGTAAAAAGAAGTTAATCGATGTTAGTTTAATCGATTAGAGTTAAGTAAAAAAGAAGTTAATCGATGTTAGTTTAATCAATTAGAGTTAAGTAAAAAGAAGTTAATCGATGTTAGTTTAATCGATTAGAGTTAAGTAAAAAGAAGTTAATTAATGTAAGTTTAATCGATTAGAGTTAAGTAAAAAGAAGTTAATCGATGTTAGTTAATCGATTAGAGAGAAAGTAAAAAGAAGTTAATCGATGTTAGTTAATCGATTAGAGAAGAGAAAGTAAAATGAGTTAATCGAATATAGTTATTCGAATAGAAAGTAAAAGGAGTTATCGAATATAGTTTATTCGAAAGGAGTTAAGTGAATATAGTAAATCAAATAGAATAAATCGAATAGAGATTTATTCGAAGGAGGGTTAGGTAATAAAGTTAGAAAAAGGAATATAAAGTGAACTTTGCCTATTTCAAAGTTAGAAATGTTGTTCAGTTAAGGTCTGAGAGGTAGTTCTACCCCAACTTGATTGGCTTCGTTTTTAACTAAGGGATAGTTAAGGTTCAGCAGTAAAGGAAATGGTTTGAGTTGGCATAGCGATGTTTGTTTAAACATCTGTCTAAGTCCAATGAAGAGGCTTTGGAAATGTTTTCCAAATAAGAAACCAGAAATGTTTTCTAATGAAGAAAACAAGAAATGGAAATGTTTTCCATTGTTAATAACGTATATTTTCCAAATCTAGAAAATACGAAATATTGAATATAGGGAAACAGGAGATAAGTAAATTTATGAAATAAAGAGATAAATGTTGAATGATGTTTGATTGATATAAATTTCCATTTGGAAATAATATCGTTGGTTGCGCACTTGTTTTTATTCGATAGTTAAATCACAGACTATCGAAGTTTCTGACCATTTTAACGTGTTAATATGGAGAGACCGGTTGGATTATTATCCAGAGAACCACTCTGTATTGGCATAAGCATTGCGAATCATATATGCCAAAGGAAATTTAAGACAGAGTTATGCAAGGGCTATCCTGTTTACAGAATAGTGCCTTCGGTTCATCCTGTTCCTGGGTGACTTGTATGGACGGATGTCTGACAGAGTATTTCCAGACGATCACGTATATTGATTTCTTCAACTGTACCAAGAGTGGAAGCAGAGAAGGAAACTTCTTTAGCTAACACATAATGTATGGTTGAGGACGTCAATCGGTGATTTGATGGATTTGATGATGTGACATTCAAAGTGAATCTGGTATGATGATAAAGCGTAGCTTCTAGCCTCACATCCGGTAAATGACAGAAATCGGGCAGGCAGCATGGCTAAGTCGGTCGCACCGAAGTAGGGTGTATAATCACCTGATCTAGAGTTTCATTTACTTCTAAAAATCTATTGTTGATGCTGTCCCATTCGGGAAACGGTTGCTGATCCCAACTGTTGGTGATATACATTCGATACACTCAAGCGAAATGAGTGGTCGGTCATGTGTGGCCGGGTTGCAAGATGTTCTTGTTGAACCCAGTGTATTCCTCTCTAGAGGTACACGTGCGAAAGGTGGTTCCATACCTTGTCATAGTTGGAAATCCATTACCCAATACGTGCTTGCGTTTTTGATTGTATACTATATATGTAGAACGTGATATGAAAGCGTTTCTGCTAGATGATTATATATATATACAGTGGTTGATAGACATTATTATAATATCAAAAGGTTTTTGATATAAAGATATTTTGGATTCTCATAAGGAAAAAACCCGTTCCGTTATGCGGCGTGGTCTTATGAGATATCGTTTACTTGTTCGAACTATTTTTAAACTGTTTTACTCATACCAGTCCTATGACTGACCCGGAGTTTACTTTGTTGTTTTCCCTAAACTCTTGGGTGCCTAAATTTGTACGGGCAGTCAAGCAGTCGGGATTTACAGATATACTGGAAGAGCTTGGAGTAGGAGGCTTCAGGATCATATAGCTATAGTTATTTCCGCTGTGTTGTAAGTGCTGTACTTTGATAATGATATGTATATTCAAGTACCAATTTTGTATTTCAAAGTTATGTTATGAAATATATTTATTCGTCCCGCTGTGAGATTCGTGTTACTCTGATATTGTGTTCTTCTTCTTCTTCTGTTCTAAGTTTCTATCTTATCTTTCCTCACCCTCTAATTTCTTTCACTAATTACCAGGATTTTTCGATGTTTTGGTTATCGACATCGTGCTTATGTCGATAACCAAAGTCGCTCAAAATCCGGGTCGTTACAGTTGGTATCAGAGCTTAAGTTAAGAATTACTTAGCTCTGTGGCGTGACTCGGTAGAGATAGGGTTAGTAATACCCTAGACTGAGATTGAGTGTATATATACGAGTGGACGTATTTGTAATTGATATAAAAAAATTGTTTTATATTGTGGAGATTCATTGGTTGAGTTGTTTATGGATTCTGGTCGATCAGTTTGATCCACTGTATCGGTAGGGATTTTGTAAACACTTGAATACGATGAACCGTCATGGTGTGTTTTGAAAAGAGGGTAAACGAAATAATTTTACCCGAATTATATTTGGATATAAAGGATATATATTGGTTGTTATTATAATCGAGTAAGATTATAAATTAAATGGTTATGTAAATAACCAATCAGAATTCATATAAGTGAAATACGTGAATTCAGATAAGTTAAATCTGAAATTTTAAACCAGGAATTGAATTAAAACTCTGGAGAATTGGATAAGTGTTTGTAAATGGATTGGGATTAAAAATAAGGAAAATTTAAGATCCTGGGAGATTTTAAATTGTTTTACAAGCAGTGTGAAATATATTTTGAAATGAATTTCAAAGTGGAAATGTTTAGAAATGGTTTTATAGTATTGAACTCACTTCGATCGCTGGAAAATAGATTCTGATGATGACAGCTGCATCATCAGTATTCATTTTCGAGTTGTAAGTGACGAATTACTACCAGAGATACTGTTTTGAATTTGTTTTGAGAAAGACAAGTTGTGTTGAATTTCAAAATGGGATTTAAAATATAGAATTGGAATTTTTAAATAGATTTGAAATATTAACTTGTTTTAAAAGAAATAAAACAAGTAGTCCTTTATAAACAAAGTTTATAAATAGTTCTTTTATAAACGAAGTTTATAAAATGAAGTGAAAAGAATTATCATTGGATAATTCAGAAAAATAATATACAAGTATGAAATTGAAAGGGAAATCTATTTTCCAAAGGTAGAAATATCGATTTCAAAAGGAATTGAAACCGAGACTTATTTAAAGGAATTTGAATAAAGGAAGTTCAAACATAGGATTTGAATATAGAAAATTCAAAGGGGATTTGAATAAAGAGAATTCAAATAGAAATTGAATATAGAAATTCAAAGGGAGTTTGAATATATGAAATTCAATGGAAGTGATATAGAATTTGAATATAGAAATTCAAATGGCGTTTGGATATAGAAAATATAAGAGATTTCAAATATAGGATTTGAATATCGAAAGTGAAATGAAATTTGAATGTCGAGGATTCAAATAGAATTGAAAATGAAATTTGAATAAAGAGAATTCAAATAGATTTGAATATAGAAATTCAAATGGAGTTTGAAAATAGATTTGAATAATGAAATTCAAATATGGAATTTGAATAAGAAAATTGAAACGAAATTCAAGTATAGAATTTGAATAAGAGATTTGAAATGAAATTCAAATATAGAATTTGAATAAGAGAATTGAAATGGAATTTGAATATAGGAAATTCAAATAGAATTGAAAAGGAATTCAATTAGCTGATAAACGAGTTAAAATATATTTGAACATGTATATTCAAATAAAAAGGTGAAATGGGCAAACCAGTAATTTGAAAATCACTTAACGAACTAAGTTAAAATGATTGGATTAAGTTGAAATGAATTAGAAATGTATAAATATACATGAGATAGGTATGGATAGATATGAAGGTATATAGATAGAATGCTCGACGGAAAGGTACGTATTTAAATTCACATATGAGATTTTATGCGCCGTATCGGCTAGCCCCTTGGCTTTTCTTTTTCTTTTTTGATTGGAGAAGGCCTGTGTGGCAGTTTGGGGATTTTCCCGATGCTCCCGGTACAAAGGAGGTTATGGCGAATTTTTCCGGGAATTTAAGGAGTTAGAATATTTTTAAGATAATTTGATAGTTAGAAATCAACGTATCGATATATATAGAAGTCGATAAGGAAACGAACTTAGAAATAGAATAGTATAATCAAAAAGGAAAGTCTAGAATAAAATCTATTAAAAATAGAAAGAGGAAGTGTGTACGTGTTTAAAAGTTAATCAGTAGTTGTATGGTATTGATTATTCGAGTAAGTAGTCATATCTGTTTTGACGTTATAAATGTTATTCAGTCAAGGTCTGAGAGGTAGTTATACCCCAACTTGATTTCATTATTAACAAATAAATAGTAAGATTTCAGGCTCGAAGATCAATGTTGAATAAGAGTTAGTTGAATATAGTATTTGGGTTGTCGTAACGATGTTTTGCACAACATCCGTTTTAACCCAAATAAGTGTGAACTTGGAAATAGAATATAGAATATTTCCTAAGTATAGAAATAAACGAAATCGGAAAAGAGATAAGTAATTGGAATATTTTCCAATTATAAATAACACCTATTTTCTAAAGTTTAGAAAATAAAGGAAGGCGATATTTGGAAATGTTTTCCAAATAACATAAAAGGCCAATATGGTTATTGAAAATATCTGGTTAACAAATATTGATAAAGAAATAAAGAAGTGAATTAACTAATGGGATATTAATTAAGGGCTCAGTTGAATTTCAAAAAGGAAAATTTGATTTTTGAAAGGAGTAAACTGTTTAAAAACTCCCAGGGAAAGACTGTTTGAATTAAAAACAAATTTAACAGAAATTTGTGAAAGCAAAGTTGAATTAAAGTAAAGTCAGTTAAGTGGTAACTGAAATTGAATTTGAATGATATCGAGACAAATTGAATTTGTGAGATTCAAATTTGAAGTGTAATGGGATAATCAAGTTAAGAGTTGGGAATCGAGAAGGAACTCGATTTGAAATAAAATTCGGCTTAGGATATAAGCGAATGGCTGTGTCATGGATAAAAGCAGATGGGAATTTGATCGGAATGATCCTTGTATCCGCTGAAGTAATAACAGGTGGAAAGGATATAATGTTATGCCGACAAAAAGGTCCAAGTTTATATTCGATATAAGCATGAGATTTATGAGCCGAATTGGCAAGTCGCTTGGCTGTTTGATTTTCTTTTGGGTTGGAGATGGCCCAGAGAGGCAAGTTGGAGTTTGAGATATTAACCAGTACGAAGGAGGTGCTGGCGAAATTTTTCGAAGAGTCAAGGCGTTAGAAAATTTTCAGGATTTTTGAAAATTTTCGTTGATAAGAATTAATTAAAAATTTAATTGAAATTAAATTGGTTCAGTTGAAACTGAAGTTAAGAAGTGAACAAATATGTTCTAACCAGTCGATGGGGTCGTCCTCTACTTCTAGCAATTTCGAGGACGAAATTATTTTAAGTGGCGAAGATTGTAATGACCCGCATTGGCAGAGGTATTATAATATAATTTATTAAATTATATAAATGGTGGTATAGAGAATTTAATGGTCGTGGAATTAAATAATGGTGAATATTTAATTAAAATAATATATTAAATAATATATTTAATTTTGAAATAAACAGAATTGGCTGAAATGGCGATATGGTGTGAACCGGATCATCTGTGATATTTAATTCAACTTGGAATTGAATTTGAATAACGAATATATTCAATCGTCGACAGTTGAACGTATAGTTTATAATATAATTATAAACGAGCTCGAAATGGCGCTGCAGTTCGTAAATTGGCGATTCGAACTTCAACTGAATGTACAGGATTCGTTTTAAGCCGGATTTCTGTGAAACAAGAAACGTGTGGAGCTAGTGGAGTATATCTTTCTAGTGGAAGAGGAAAAAACAGGATTTCGTCATGTAGATTTTGAGATATGTCCAAATCAAATTTCAGAAAAGTCGTTATGGAATCATTTATTGACCGAAACGGATTATTCGATATAACTAAAGATCGGGGTTGAATTTAGACAAGGTTCTTTTGGGACATAGCGATAATTTAATTTTTAGAATTTTACTGAAATTTTTAATTAATTAAATAAGTAACTTTTTATTTGGAGTATTTCGCACCCTGTAATCAATATTTTGAAGTTTCATAATATGAGCCAATCTACCGGTATTTTTATATTTTTGGGACCGAGACACACCGCTCGATATAACGGTATTCTCATTTCTGTCCGTAACGTCTCGGATATGAATGAAATCTTATGTAATACCGTACCCTACAAATGCAACTAGCATCAACGTATTCTTCAAGTGCAATGTGGAGTCCCACCTCACCTACCTATGCTTCAGGTCTGCCCTCTTTTACATACAAAGAATGATATACTCAAGTTTTTCAATAGTAATAAAACAAAAATATACACATATAATATAACCCTTTACTTGGCCATTTTGTTTCGAACGTACTGCAAGTTTTTCGCCAGTCAACATTTATGGACTGGGTAAGTTACACGTCCTATACTCGAAAACTACTTCATCACTAAGAAAAATAAACTATATAAATACACGACATCTCCAACTAATAGCAACGAATTCAAGCCGCTAGGCTTTGTTTTTTTTCCAACCCAAAATGTGAGGAACTCAACAAACAGTTTCTTCGGTTGTAAAGGACAAAGACGAGTTGGGATACCACCTAAGTTCGAAGGTCCTTCACAGCCAAACCACTTTTAGATTTGGGACCGTAGTGGCTCGAGTTTAGTTGCGATCAAAGGGGAGCTGGTCTCAGTTTTGAGCGTATGTGTGAGCCCTAACGAGACTGGAGTTCTGATGCGGACCAACGGTTGTGGGTGCGAACTGCTTTGTGTGGATATGGGAGGAATCAGATGGATGTACGGTGAAGGAAAAGTGGAGGAACTGGTGCGATTGAGATGAAGGAAGGTGCGTGGTACTGTAAAAGGAGATGGAGAAGATGACTGTCGGGTTGGAGGAAATTGCGTGTAAAGGAGAGAGGAGTGAAACGAGATGTTTAATAGTGGAAATCGGTTTTAGGCTTTTGTCAAAGAATTGGAACAGATTTGGGTAGGAGGAAATACTAGAGTCGGATACATTTTAGATTGAAGAAGAAGACATACTATTAACGGGCGTGGGTCATTTAGCAAAGTGATGGGCCGATTTGAAATACGGTAAGGCCCATTTGGAAAAGAAATTTAGTTTGATTTAAATTCAAAATAGTATATTAAATTGTAAATCAAATATCTCCTTCATACTGTATCAGAATTTCGAACGGTCAGATCCATTGGGATCGTATGGACGGGAGCAACACAATGAGACTGACCGGGAGTGAATCCGAGCTCGTTACAATTTATGACGAAATAAATTGTCCGACTGAATCAAATAACGCAAACCATTATTTTACGGTTAACGCGCAAAAGTGAGTAAATCTCACCAACTCTGAACAGTTTATAATTTCATGTTATATTTTTAGAACTGTTAGATATTGGCTGATTGACTGTCTGTTGACTGTTTGATTGAACTGCTAGTCAGTTAGTTAAATTTCTATATTGATTCTGTTTAGCAGAATATATCATATGGAACTGAAAGTGATGTTATCTATATTGTTTAACATCTGTGATGTAGGAAAACAGGTTGGAGGAATCCAACTGGATTCCTCAACATTTATTTTACTGTTTTCATATATTGTGATATATGATGTGTTATATAATCTGTTATGGATTATGGGTGTTGGAATGATGTCGATCATTTTTATTCGATATTTTAAATATCATAAAAGACCCTGGGATGTAAAAAGGATTTATTTCAATGTATACTGAAATAAAGGGATTTTATAAAATCAACAAATTTTATAAAAGGAAATATTTCGAAAGTAAAAAAAAGGGAAACATGTTTTTAAAACGAATAGAGTTTTATAAAAGGGAAATCATTTGTAAAGTGAAGAACTATTACTAAAAGTAAATCTTTATAAATGAATAGTTAAATAGAAAGTAAAAAGAAGCCAATCGATGTTAGTTTAATCGATTAGAGTAAAGTAAAAAGAAGTTAATCGATGTTAGTTTAATCGATTAGAGTTAAGTAAAAAGAAGTAAATCGATGTTAGTTTAATCGATTAGAGTTAAGTAAAAAGAAGTTAATCAATGTTAGTTTAATCGATTAGAGTTAACTAAAAAGAAGTTAATCGATTAGAGAGAAAGTAAAAAGAAGTTAATCGATGTTAGTTAATCGATTAGAGAAGAGAAAGTAAAATGAGTTAATCAAATATAGTTATTCGAATAGAAAGTAAAAGGAGTTATCGAATATAGTTTATTCGAAAGGAGTTAAGTGAATAGAGTAAATCAAATAGAGTAAATCAAATAGGATAAATTGAATAGAGATTTATTCGAAGGAGGGTTAAGTAAGGAAGTTAGAAAACGGAATATAAAGTGAACTTTGCCTATTTCAAAGTTAGAAATGTTGTTCAGTTAAGGTCTGAGAGGTAGTTCTACCCCAACTTGATTGGCTTCGTTTTTAACTAAGGGATAGTTAAGTTTCAGCAGTAAAGGAAATGGTTTGAGTTGGCATAGCGATGTTTGTTTAAACATCTGTCTAAGTCCAATGAAGAGGCTTTGGAAATGTTTTCCAAATAAGAAACCAGAAATGTTTTCTAATGAAGAAAACAAGAAATGGAAATGTTTTCCATTGTTAATAACGTATATTTTCCAAATCTAGAAAATAAGAAATATTGAATATAGGGAAACAAGAGATAAGTAAATTTATGAAATAAAGAGATAAATGTTGAATGATGATTGATTGATATAAATTTCCATTTGGAAATAATATCGTTGGTTGCGCACTTGTTTTTATTCGATAGTTAAATCACAGACTATCGAAGTTTCTGACCATTTTATCGTGTTAATATGGAGAGACCGGTTGGATTATTATCCAGCGAACCACTCTGTATTGGCATAAGCGTTGCGAATCATATATGCCAAAGGAAATTGAAGACGGAGTTATGCAAGGGCTATCCTGTTTACAGAATAGTGCCTTCAGTTCATCCTGTTCCTGGGTGACTTGTATGGACCGATGTCTGACAGAGTATTTCCAGACGATCACGTATATTGATTTCTTCAACTGTACAAAGAGTGGAAGCGGAGAAGGAAACTTCTTTAGCTAACACATAATGTATGGTTGAGGACGTCAATCGGTGATTTGATGGATTTGATGATGTGGCATTCAAAGTGAATATGGTATGATGATAAAGCGTAGCTTCTAGCCTCACATCCGGTAAATGACAGAAATCGGGCAGGCAGCATGGCTAAGTCGGTCGCACCGAAGTAGGGTGTATAATCACCTGATCTAGAGTTTCATTTACTTCTAAAAATCTATTGTTGATGCTGTCCCATTCAGGAAACGGTTGCTGATCCCAACTGTTGGTGATATACATTCGATACACTCAAGCGAAATGAGTGGTCGGTCATGTGTGGCCGGGTTGCAAGATGTTCTTGTTGAACCCAGTGTATTCCTCTCTAGAGGTACACGAGCGAAAGGTGGTTCCATACCTTGTCATTGTTGGAAATCCGTTACCCAATACGTGCTTGCGTTTTTGATTGTATACTATATATGTAGAACGTGAGATGAAAGCGTTTCTGCTAGATGATTATATATATACTGTGGTTGATAGACATTATTATAATATCAAAAGGTTTTTGATATAAAGATATTTTGGATTCTCATAAGGGAAAAACCCGTTCCGTTATGCGGCGTGGTCTTATGAGATATCGTTTACTTGTTCGAACTATTTTTAAACTGTTTTACTCATACCAGTCCCATGACTGACCCGGAGTTTACTTTGTTGTTTTCCCTAAACTCTTGGGTGCCTAAATTTGTACGGGCAGTCAAGTAGTCGGGATTTACAGATATACTGGAAGAGCTTGGAGCAGGAGGCTTCAGGATCATATAGCTATAGTTATTTCCGCTGTGTTGTAAGTGCTGTACTTTGATAATGATATGTATATTCAAGTACCAATTTTGTATTTCAAAGTTATGTTATGAAATATATTTATTCGTCCCGCTGTGAGATTCGTGTTACTCTGATATTGTGTTCTTCTTCTTCTTCTATTCTAAGTTTCTATCTTATCTTTCCTCACCCTCTAATTTCTTTCACTAATTACCAGGATTTTTCGATGTTTTGGTTATCGACATCGTGCTTATGTCAATAACCAAAGTCGCTCAAAATCCGGGTCGTTACATAGGGAGACTTCTATGACAATACAGTCTGGGAAAATCGCCCAGCTGATTCTCTTGTGCCAGTTGATGTATGCACCAGTTTTGGTGAAAGTTTTGCATGTTTCTCAACCAGATTTTCTTCTCTAATCTAAGCTTATATTATCAATATTCAGTGTTATATGTGATAAATCATCAAACCATGACATCCGCGTTTGTTTCAGTGATATGTTTGTGTGAAAATTGAGTATTTCACGTCGCTTTATTTAATTGTCAATCTGTGTTTTATGCGACTATATTTGGCTTGCTTCTACTATAAAAAGCCTTGATTTTCAATGAATCCATTGTTTGAGTTTAATGATTTTTCTGTGTTGATTACTTTTAAATTCCGAGTACACGTGCAAATTTCTCTTATTATTTTCAAAAGTATTTTATAACAAATTTTTATCATTATAAGAAAAATATTTTTAAAGCGATTTCTATGTAAAATATAGAATTTTAATATATTTCTAAACTTATAAAGAGATTTCAAAATCATTTTCTCACAATATTTTCCAAAATAAAACTTGACTTTTCTATAAAGTATTTTCTTATATAAACCCACACCACTTTGCACCCTTCAAGAAAGCAAGATTGGTATTTAAACGATTTAGTAAACCATGCGGTATGTGACACACATGTTTATTATTTTGGTTAATTCCACCCGTGTCTATTCGAAGTTATAGAGTTTTTGTGTTCCTTTTCCTAATGTGGTGTTGACTTGCGGAGTGTAAACCGTAAGTGAGAACGTATGGTATGAGACGTGACATTACCACTAATCGGGTTACTATCCGAGAGTCTGTGACACATTCTGTGGATAAATGAAAAAACTTTCTGGAGTGGTGTTACGACTTTGTTTTTTAAGACAAAACTGCTCGGAGAAGGTGCGACGACCTTGTCATGATGACAAAACCACTTGGGGAGGTGTTAGCGACCTTGTCTTTTAAGACGAAACTTCTTGGAAAGGTGTTAGGGACTTTGTCATGGTCGACAAGACTGCTCGGAGGAGGTGTAAACGACCTTGTCCTTGTGATGAAACTTCTCGAGGAAGGTGTAAGCGACCTTATCATGGCCATTATATTCTTGCCGGATTCGATTTGAGTTATTTACTAACATTTGAGTTTTCTCTACGATTTCACCATTCAAGACGATTATTATTATTATTATTATTATTATTATTATGTATATGGTGATTTCATTTCTTCGTTTTGAGCTCTTAACCGAGTTCCATAAGTTCTATGATTTGAACTCTTAACTAAGTTCCTAAGTTAAGTAATTCTCGTTATTTCCACGATTTTTGAGATTCCTGCAAATTTTGAGATTCCTGTGACCTTTGAGATATCCCATTTTGTGTTCATGTGGTACAAAGTGTTTGTTACCCTAACTAGAGTATTTGGGAAATCTGCACCCATGGAAATATTTGAGGGTGTATGTTCCTATTTTTCACGTGTAATCTGAGTATTATTTTATCATCTTATACTTAGAGGAATCATATTTTTCCAAGTTTTTAATATTCCTTTCCGATGTAAATGAATTACCATATCTGTGTCTCGAGAAAATCTGTGATTGTGAGATTCCTTTTCTTATGAAAAGAAATTGGTGTCTATTGACATTTGGTTACTTTTATCATATTCTAACTGATATATTCAAACTAGACCTACCAGTGTATTCATTGCTCGAGTCAGATTGAATTATTTCATGTTATAGTTGCGGTTGATTCGTGGTCAGCTGATACATATTGGACTATTCTTTTGGAGCTATTATCTTAGTTGTGTAGTCACATACTTGTGTCATTTGCATATTTTTTGTGTATATTGTATATGTATATGGTTTATATAAAACCATTCGAGTATGTTGCACATGTATATGTTATGTTCTGTTGATTGTATCCATATGTATTATGTTCTATGGTTTATTACCTTTGACGTGTTGTAGTTTGTTCTAAGTACGATCCTTGTCCATCATAGTTTTATATTAGATGAATCGAGCATGTTGATTCAC
The DNA here is from genome assembly GCA_030737875.1 of Allium sativum. NCBI lineage: Eukaryota > Viridiplantae > Streptophyta > Magnoliopsida > Asparagales > Amaryllidaceae > Allium > Allium sativum. Next base: position 304,536,322 of record CM060921.1, read on the forward strand.
TTGAGATAACAAAAATATATATACTCAACCGACATATTCGATACTCGTCTAATACAAGATTACGGATGATCGCTCCTAACCAGCAATATTCTGCTCTCTAATTTTACTCAATAATGATTTTTATTAGAGTGGATCTCGGGTAGGGAATTACATTTTCGTATCAGAGCAAAATTTGGAACAAAGTACAATAGGCACAGAACAGAACCAGGATAATAATGTGTAACAACACAGAAGGATACATTCATGTCTACTTTTATCTCTTTTATTGTTATTCTTATCCCGTGTTCCTTATTGGTTGATTCGTGTGAAAATCTTAGCTTGGGAAATACATCTAAAGATGTATTCCATTATGTAGTATTCCACGAGCTATATACCATTTTATGTGGTTTATCATTGAGGAAATTTCATCCTCTTAAATCCGTTCAATGTTTCAAATCATAGGTTAATTTTCTTTAGGAAAATTTAAACCCACTCCTCTTATGTCTGGTTGATTGTTTAATTAAACAAAATGAGTTGGGATGGGTAAATGAATTAATTCCAAGATAAAATAAGTGAAATTCATGTTGGGGTAAAAGACTGCTAAATTGAAATAAACTAAAGTTGCATAGTGGAAAAAAGTGAATTGGCCATGACGTGCTAAAATTAATAAATCTATAAGTGGAAATTATGGGATGGTAAACAAAAATGATTAGATGTTCGTTAAGAGTTAACTGAATAGTGAATATACATTAAGTGAGTAACTAGTGAAACTTAGTGTTGGGTTGCCTTTATTTGAAATTAATCAAGAGTAATTGTGATAATAAAACAATAAAGATGACTATATGCAAACTAAAAATATATGATTATCTATTGTGTTGAACTATTCGTTAAGTATTTTAAGAGTTCTGATCGGTACATCTGAGCACTGATACCGATAAGAATTTCATAAACACTTTAATGAGACAACTGAGCACATTATATTGTATAATAATTAAATTTTGGGAAAGAATAATGGAAAATATTATTTTGTGAGAATAGTGTTAAACCATTAAATTAGATGAGAATAGTAGTAGAGTTGGCAAGGCAATAACGACATTATATCAATTTTGCAGCCAAATGATGGGGGGAATCGTTATGAAATTTGGTGGTTTAATAGTATTTGAAACGAGTTAATAAGTTGTTAAGTGAAAGTTGTGTTTTAAGAAAATTAAGTGGATAAATATAAAGTGTTTTGAGTATAAGGAGTTGCTATAAATGAGTAACTATCATGAGCATGAACAATATTTATAAAATACGCTCTCATACTTGGGTTTAATAAGCAATTGCATCTGTCAAATTAGTGATAATAAATGATAACTCACAAGGTTGTTTGATATTATAATGAAAGCAATAGTCATTGTTTGGAAAATTAGGAAAAATTTGATGGTAAGGCAGCGTCAATTGTCGATTGGAAAGTGTTAAAGGTAAGTGTGTATTATCAAGATATGCTTTTCAAAGTATAAGTTATAACAACTTAAATTTTATGTAAATATTATTTGAGATGAGAATTAAATCCTTTGTAAAATAATAATTTTGAACTTCAAACTTTGTGTTCCGTGTGTGACAAATTGTTAAAAGAGAATGAAGACTTGAGTATAGTGTGTTTAATAGCTTAAACAAAAAATTTCCAAGGGAATAAATTTTGATGGGTCATTAGAATCAAAAAATATAAAAATATTAACTTAACTAAATTACAAGGATGCAATTTCTTTAATGGTGGAGTCTGTAAAAAAAAAAATCATGTTTTTGGGTGCATGAGGGAAACAGTAACGAGTCGTTGGGATTCAATGCTCGAATCCCGACAATATACTTAATCCCGTATTACTTGCCAAAAACCCAAATATTGGAAACTCTAGATAGTTAATAGAAAGAAATTAGAGGGTAAGAAAAGGAAAGAAAGAAATATCAGAATAGAAGAAAAGAAGAAGAATAACAACGCAACAAAATCAGAGTCTCACATCGCAACAGGACAAAATATAATATATAAATAAATCTTTATTGAGAGCTTGAAATAAATACTTACAATCATTATAGTACAGTAGATCATCAATACATCTGGGCAGTTATAACAACCCGTCCTCATATACAACACATAGCGGAATAAATACTAAATAGTATCATACGTTTGAACTCCTCCAGCATGTCCGTAGCATCCTATCCTGAACCTGTAAAACTCGGTCTAACCCTAGCATTGCAAATGCCATAGACGAGTCTAGTGATCCAGCGAGAGAAAACTCACTAAGTTTATAGAAAGAAAAGGATAATTGTATGACCAGTCCACAAATAAACATGGATGGTATTTACCTTATGATAACCTGAATTTTTTTTAATATCAATAATATTATGATATTATAATAGTGTCTAAATCAAATAAATAACCATCTAGCAGAATGCTTGCATCTCATGCTTCACATACTTAGTATATAATCATAAACCACGGGCGCTTATTGGAGTATGGATCCCAACTATGGCAAGGCATGAGACTACCTTCCTATTATGTATTGCTAGAGAGGAATACACCGGGTTTAACATCTTGTAATCTGGCTGAACATGACCGGTCACTCATTTCACTTGAGTTTTCCAAATGTATGTCACCAATGGTTGTGATCAACAACCATTACGAAAACCACACAGCAGCAGTAGAATAAAGAAGCAAATGGATATTCTCTAGATCATGTGATAATACACCCTAATGGGAGCGACCCACATAGCTATGCGACCTACCCCATTTTATGCCATTTCCCGGTTGATGAGGCTTGAGGTTACAATTACCTTTTTAAGATAGCAAACCACCATTCACTTTGAATGCCACATCGTCAGATTCGCTAGAAAATCACAAATTGGTTTCCGTAAAAATACGCTGGGTGTTAAACTAAAGAAGTTTCCTTCTTTGCAACTAAACATGGCACGTTTGAGAAATCAACATACGTAGCCCTTATGGAAATACTTTGTCAGATATTCGTCCATGCAAGTTGTCCTAGGATTGAAAAAACTGAAGGCACCCTCTTACCACATCCTAGGAATCTATGTATGGATCAATAGCGAGTAGTCTTTGCAATCCATAGATTACAACCACAGTATATCTCAAGGGGCCAGCAAGAGATTTTAAGTAGTCCTTCCGTTTATGAAGATCCACGGCCTTCATGTGCTTCATCTCAGTTTTATTTCAATAAAACTTCATTTCATATCTATAATATTCGTATATACATCTTATCATTAGATCTTAACTTTAATAGCCAAATTCAATCCACTTTAGGCTTCTGATCAATTTCATCTCATATCTCCTCACTTCTAAGATCAACATTATGTAGGTTATTTCTTTGTATTATAATCGAAATATAACTTGTTCGACAATTGAAATCATTTATAACATTAACTTGTTGCAAACTTGGATTTATAACTTTACCCTTACTTAGATTTCATAACTTTACATGGCTTGGATTTCATAAAATCCATTTCAATAGGATTCTTAATAAGAATTCATTTTTTCAAAATCAACTTATATTAATAAGATCTTGCTTAAACTTTACTTTAAATAGAATTTCTTTCATGAATTCAATTAAAAATCTAACTCATACTAATATGAGTAAAAGCTTATTTAAAATCTCTTTTTTTATTTTAAACAGTCTTAAGACCACATTAAACTCCATTAATTGAATTTCGATCATCAGATTAATTGTCTATTTTATAATAATCAACCTTAATATCCTTTAAACCACAATAGTTTACTTCATTATTAACTTTAACAGTTAATCTTCCTTTAAAAGTTACTTAAAATAACAGTTAACTTAATTCATACTAAATTTCAATTAAACATCCTTATACACAAAAAATTAAAAGATCATCAACCCTTTTAGGAACCATATTAGGTTTTTAACAATTAATTATCAAACTATTTCTATTATCTGATTTCAAATAAACAGTTATAACCCATGGTTATAATTATTAATTACAAATGCAATTAATCTAAATGTTCTCATTTTAATTGTTTCTTTTTAAATAATTAATCTAACTACTAACCATTAGGTTAACCTCTGACTTGCTTATAATTCTTATTAACATAAGAATTTCCTTCATAAAATCATTGTATAATTGCTTATAAATTTAAATAAATAATGATTTCACTTTTAATATATTTTTTATTAAAAATAATTTATATAATATAGATTTCAAAATCTATGTTCAGTTATAAAAATAATTTTTATAACTTTATTTCTGTCGGTTCACCTGACGGTAAATCAACATTTATAAAATAATGGATTTTTTGACCATCTACCGCCAGTTACTTAACCAATACTGCCCATTGGTTAATAACCAAACAAACATTGAATTTGGATTCAAAAATAAATAACCAAATAAATCATCCAATCATATTGGTTAAATAATTCATATAATGATAATATGAATATAAACAATAAATTTGAGGAATCCAGTTGGATCCCTCTAAATTATTTTCCCTGCATCCAAATAGGTTACCTTAAAATAATCTCATCCAATTCAATATTTAGATATAATTTCAATAATCAACCAATAATAGCATCCAACTATTAATTTTATATATTTACATTATTATAAACCTGACCAATAAGGTAAGTTACCGTGACGACCCAAAAACTTCTACCTTTCGAATCGACTATAAACCACACAAGTCTGATCCAAAAGGCAAAAACTCTAGAAACCTTTATGGGTTACAACACATCATAACGAAAATACAAAAGAATAATTTATTGTTATTACAAAATTTTTACATTAGAGTACAAGAATATAACAGAGTATACTGAAAATACGTACACGTGCGAAAAATACACGGCAGAAATAAAAACTCTAAGCGGAAGACAATGAAATTATCTAAAGTATAGCTCCAGCCATAATCCAGAATCCTTCTCTAAAAAGACTCCAAGACATATCCACAAAACCTTAACTACTAGCTGCACGTATGGAAAATATGGACAATCCAAAGTTTAGGTGGGAAATGATAAAATCTGCGTCATTCATGGGACCTGTGTGAGAAACAAAACAGTTATTATACTTTATTTTAAAGTTCTGTAAATTACAGGACCACTCCGCCTAACACGGAACGAGTTTTCTCCACATGAACACCGGTCATAACAACTCGCAATGCTTTTTGAAAAATGAAGCTATTATAAGACTCAAATCTCATCACATAATGCAACGCAAACCGGAGGATTGAGTTTTACCTTATAATAGCTGAACATGCTTGATACAAAAAGTGCTCTTTTATTATCACTAGTGCATAGTGTGCAAATTACTTTTACAAATAAATGTATCAATATTAGACGGCCTAATGACCCATCCCATTATGTTGCCATATAGGTTTACAACTGAAAACGCAAATCCATATTAGAAGTTGGATTCGATCAATGACAAAGGTAAAGATTCTTCCTTAACCATTTGGGTCATCTGTAGCAAGATGTCTAGGACTCATACGCATGTGATCGTTTAGAGTAACAGAGTCAACCCACCAATTCTCGGTGATTCGGGTTAATCCTAAACATAACGTTCCCCGATCGTATCTAACAGTCGTCCTGGTTGTATTTGATCATCATCCGAGGTGCCTTAATTCATCATCCACATAAGAAAATTGCTTGGGCTCCATACCATGGCATCACTTTTAGCTAGAAGAAAACATATGTCCTTACTCTGGCATCCATCATCCTGTTTTCAGCCATTCACGGATTGTGAGGCTTGTCGAAGTCACGTTTCAACACAAAGCTACGAGATACCAGCTATGCTTTGATCACCATCCACAAAGCTCTGTTTTCAACAAGAATCTTTGATCTTCTCAGCACTTAGCAAGCCATATTGTCAATTCACAATATATAATCAGTATCTATTAATATATAACCCTCCGAGGACACAAGTCTCAGAGGAAGGTGTTAAGCTAAGAGCATAAATTCTCCACCACCAACTGATATAACATCAGTAGAAACCAATTGGTTATATTGCAAAATACAACGTTAGACACATATCCATTACAAGTTCATTATGGGTCTGAATGAAACCGAAGGCACCTTATTCCTCATCCAATAAATGAGAGAGACCCTTGCATATTCGGACAATCTCCAAGTACATCTAGATGACCGCCACTTATAACCTCGTCTTGGGTGTACATCCCAATCGAGACACCAACAATAATACAAATGATGTGAAGATCCCCGTCTTCAACCACCGTGTTTAGTATATCAATACTTGTCGTATAGTTATTCAAAATGGGTAGAAACCCGGTCTTTCCGAAATAAATCGTATCTTTAAAATCAAATGATATATAAACATATGATGAGTCTCATTCCATTTCGGAATATTGTTTTACTGAAATCATCCTTTACATTTGGAAATACTCCCTTAAATCTTATCAAAGTTTACGTCTTATAAACTTTAGTTTAAATCTTTCCTTGGAAGTCATTTTCCCATCCTATTCATCCCATGGAGAAAAACTGGTAGTACTCAATATTTAATACCACTCATATTTTGGTAAGTTTAATTACCTTCTTTCATTTCAAATCTAATTAACATTCATTATAACTCTAACTTCTCAGTCTCCATTTCATTCGTTCAAATCTTTATTGAAAGATTTATTAAAACTCTGACTTAGTTTTAGTCTCCATTTCATTCACTCAATTCTTTACTGAAAGATTTATTAAAGTGAATATTAGGCACACATCCCTAAAACCAAACTTAATTAGGCCCACATCCAGTCATAAACTTACGGTAAATTTAGTCCCTATTTTTCGAAAATTCAGTAAAAAAATATATGAAAAAATCACGTAAATTCATAATTAATAAAAAAACGTAAAGGTTGAAAAATCAGATTAAAAAACAATCAAATAAGGTGTCAAAAAACAAAAAAACAGAAGAAAAAAAACAACGAAATTGCAGTTAAATGCATAATATTATGCCCAAATTTTTATTTTCCTGCATACATCCGTGCATGTTTTAGACTCATGCATCTGCTTTTGATATTTTTGCATACATCTATGCAAGTACTGCGTAATTTTGGCATACAAGTGTGCATAAATTCACATGCATAAATATTAGTTTAAATTTCTGCATGAAATATTTGTATACATGAGTGCATCTATTTTAAATAATTGCACGCATGTATGCAAGTTTCGGTCCAGATTTTCAATACAAAACAACGTATGCAATAGATGCATACATGTATGCAACTATTATCAAAAGTTGCATACATGTATGCAACATTTTTTTTGCGTGGACTTCCGAGAATATTTCCAGATTACCATGCGACCCACATTACCATGCGACTTACCCGATTTTATGTCATTTCCCGGTTGATGAGGCTTCAGGTTACATTTAACTTTTTAAGATAGCACACCACTATTCACTTTGAACCTCCACATCGTCAAATCTACCAGAAAATCACTAATTGATTTCCGCAAAATACGCTGGGTGTTAAACTAAATTAGTTTCCTTCTTTGCCACCAAACATGACATGTTTGAAGAAATCAACGTACGTGACCCCTTTTGGAAATACTCTATCAGACATTCGTCTATACAAGTTGTCCTGGGACTGGACAAATCAAAGGCACACTCCTACCACATCCTAGGAATCACCCTATGGATCATTAGCGAGTAGTCCTTGCAGACCGTACATTTCAACCATAATAGAACCACAATATATCTCAAGGGGCCAGCAAGAGATTTTAAGTAGTCCTTCCGTTTATGAAGATCCATGGTCTTCAATTGCTCCATCTTGATCAACATCATATATCTTTCACGTATTTGATGGTCGAAATGGTTTTCGAAATAAATTTTATCCCAGTCTTTTCATACCAAAAATCGTGTAGGAAAGAATTTGATAGTCAGTTATTTAACTATCAAATAAAAAAACATTCATCCATGAAAGTAAAATGGATTCATTGGTTTAGTATACAACTTCACTTGGCCTCTTTAATTAAACAATTGTTAATTTTTAAACTTCTAAAATTTCCCAATATTTAGAATACGTATTTCTCTTCTTATATTAATATAAGAATATCCAAAGCCATTTCATTTTAAAATACCTTAGGATCGTACTTCACATTTTGGTTAACGCTTATTGCATAAAAAATCATTATGATACTAGTAATCCAAATGGGTTACTATATACAATATAAACTTCTGGATCAATTTTCCATTATTTACCAGTTAACAACGAAGCCAAACAAGTTGGGGTACGGTTACCTCTAAAACATTGAATGAACAACATTATTAACATAAAAAATAATAGAAATTCCAAAACTTAATTACCACTTTAAAATGAGGTAATCATCTCAATCTTATAACCTTATCAAATATTTTACTTATAATATTATTTACAAAACGTTTGTTGCAACCATTATCAATATACTATTTTCGAACCCTTTCGTTACGACCATGTCTAGTATTCCATTTGAAAACCATTTACTAAAACCAAATTTTATACAAAGCCTTGATTTCGTAAATAATTTTATAACTATCCTTATAAGATCATTACAAACTCATCTTAGTTTTATTTCAATAAAACTTCGTTTCATATCTAAAATATTCGTATATACATTATCATAGATCTTAACTTTAATAGCCAAATTCAATCCACTTTAGTCTTCCATTCAATTTCATCTCATATCTTCTCACTTCTAAGCTTAACTTTATGTAGGTTATTTCTTCAAGTTATAATCAAAATATAACTTGTTCAACAATTGAAATCATTTATAACATTAACTCATTGCAAACATTTATAATTTTTTCCTAACTTGGAATTCATAACTTTGCACGACTTGGATTTCGTAAAATCCATTTAAATAGAATTCTCAATAAGAATCCTTCTTTTATAAAAAAAACTCAACTTATATTAATAAGATCTTGCTTAAACTTTTCTTTGAATATAATTTCTTTCACGAATTCAATTAAAATTCTAACTCATACTAATACGAGCAAAACTTATTTAAAATCCCTTTTTTACTTGAAACAGGATCTTAAGACTGTATTACACTCCATTAATTGAATTTCAATTATTAGATCAATCATCTTGTTTATTATGATCAACCTCAATATCCTTTAAACCACCATAGTTTAATCCATTATTAACATTAATAGTTAATCTTCGTTTAGAACTTATTTGAAATAATAGTTAACTTAATTCATAATTAAATTTCACGTAGGCATCCTTATACACAATAAATTTAAAAGATCATCAACCCTTTTAGGAACCATATTAAGATTTTTAAAATTAACTATCAAACTATTTCTATTATCCGATTTCAAATAAACAGTTGACTTGGTCGATTATAACCCACGGTTAACCTGCTAACCATGTTTAATTAATTATTAATTACAAATGAAATTAATCCAAATAATCTCATTATAATAGTTTCTTTTAAAAATAATTAATCTAACTATTAATGATAAGGTTAATCTTTGACTTACTTGCTTATAAATCTTATTGACATAAGAATTTTCTTTATAAAATCATTTTATAATTGCTTATAAATTTCAATAAATATTGATTTTGCTTTTAGTAAAAAAAATTAATAAAAATAATTTATATAAAATAGATTTCAAAATCTATCTATAGTTATAAAAATAAATTCTATAACTTTATTTCAATCAACTCACCCGACGGTAAATCAACTTTTATAAAACGATGAATTTTTAGGCCATTTGTTGCCAGTTACTCAACCAATACTGCCTACTGGTTAATAACCAAACAAACATTGAATTTGGATTCAACAATCAATTATCAAATCAATCGTCCGATTAGTTTGGTTTAACAGTTCATATAATGATAATATGAAAATAAATAATAAATTTGAGGAATCCAGTTGGATCCCTCCAACCTGTTTTCCCTACATCCAAATAAGTCACCTCAAAATAATCTCATCCAGTTCAATATTCAGATATAATTTCAGTAATAAACCAATATTATCAATCCAAGCATCCAACTATTATTTTTACACTTTTATATTGTTATAAACATGATCAACAAGGTAGTTACCTCAATTGGTTACAATCATCAATAATAACAATTAATTTTTAATTAAATTAAATGAATGTTTAATTTAATCAGTTCAGTCAATATGTATAAATATATATTCAGTAATCATTCAACAATAAAAAACCATATCACACAAATATTAAACCTGACTTATATAAGATATAAATGAGACATACTAAGTGAGTTATACTCACCTTGGGTATCTATTGTTGAATAATGATAAATATTCGATTAATCTGATCAGGCGTTTTATTTTTCATAAATTGCAACGACCTCCAAATCGCTCCAAGCCAGTTCCATTGCGTTGCCTACGTCGCTACGATTCCAAGCGACAGACGGTTCGTTAATCGGACATCGTATGAGCAAAAAGTAAGATTAATACGTTTAATTAAGTATTTGATTTATTTAAAATAAATTATTTTTTAAAATGGGCTTACCCACTTCGGCCCACCACTATAGACACTTGACCCTCCTCCTTCTACAATATCATCTTCCCCGGTTTTTTCCTGAAGCACATTCGTGCATGGCAAATAGTGACACTCCCAAAAACAATTCGAAACCAAAATCTGACTACACCAACAAAATTCTCTTCCTCTCCTCGACAACTGGACACTTCGCCACACCCCGATCGAAATCCGTGCCCTCGACCAAGCCTCCAGGTTTGAACCAAAATTTCACAAATTTTGGCAAAAAATTCTAGTGCTTGTGCATTCCTTTTAGGAACACTCCACCACTCTCTAATTTGTAACTCGACAACCCAGTCACCAGAAATCTTCAGCCCTACGTCTTAGCCTTCATTCCTGGTCACAGTCGCATTCCTAACAATGGGTACATAGTCAAATTTTGCATCGATGCGGGTTTAATGGAGTTGGTTTCACGATTTAGGAGGTGTATATGATTTTTTAAAAATTGTAGATGGTAGGGAATTTAATTTTCCTTCTCTGTATTTTCTCGTTTTGAGCTTCGAACTGAAGATAATTTCTTCAACTATGCTTCTATGTTTATAGCTGAAACATCTTAGCAATCTTGGAAAACATATATGCAATGATAGGTAGTGTTAGGTTGGCATTGTTTAATACCTTTGTCTGCACATTTCCAACATAAGTGGGCTGGATACAATTTTGGGTCGGACATAGGTCTGCGTTAGTTAGTACATAGGATAGTGAAAATAAGTTGATTGGAAAACTTAGCATGGCAGGAAGTAGGTAGCTAAGAGGATAGGCATGTGTATGTACTTTTACTTTTGCTCAGGGTGGAAGGAAATTACTTGGTTGAAAAGAAAGAGTTAGGGTAGGCTTGCAAGTAAAGTAATTGAGTCTTTTTTTCATATTTTTACCTACCCTTAAACGTTTAATATTCATACCACCACACACGAACTCCAAATGGGATGAAAATGGACATACTGCTATGTCTTGAGCTACCGGAAAAAATGAAATTCGTTTTGTTGAATTCCGACTTTATTTGTAGAGCAACGTTGTTTTAATTTCAAAATGTTTATCGGTTCACGATTAAATCTCGCAGGCACACAAACAATTCCTATTGGCTCCAAATTTTAAATCTAGCAATAATTAGCTGTTATGGATTTAATAAAATTAATTTCGTTGAAAATGGAGGTCGTTTGATAAATGGATATTTATAAGGATTATATAGTATCGATATAATATTATTTTATCTCAAAACAATTAAATTTAATAATAATAAATTATTATTGTCGAATATACCCAAATGAAATAATATATAGCTTCAGATATAAACCAATATGGAAGTATACCAAGACGACCCAAACCCCTCCTTACGGGAAAGTCCGGATTGAATTGAGAACACGACGCATCAGAACACGAACAATAGAACATTTCTTTGCTTATTACAACAATTCACATCAGAGTACAAGAATATATCAGAGTACGAATAAATATTACACAGAAAAATATCAGAGATTTAAAATACATAGCAGCGGAAATTTAAATGTATCAATACAATGTATAATGGAAAATATATCTACAACACAACTGAAGGGAATACACGGATACAAAGCTTTTCAAATATAGCTCTAGCTGTAATCTAGGATCTTGGGAAAAGAAATATCTACGAAAACCAAAATTACTAGCTGCCTGTGTGGAAAATATGGGCATCCAGAGTTTAGGTTAAAAAAATAAACTCCGAGTCAGTCATGGGATCGGTGTGAGAACTAAAATAGTTATTAACTTGATTTTAAAGTTTGGTAAATCAAGGGACCACGCCGTATAACATGTAACGGGTTTACCCCCAAGAATACCAGTGCATAAAACAAACATCGCAATTCTAAATAAAGAACAATGAAGCTATTATAAGACCTAGGTCCCATCACACAATGCAACGCAAGTCGGGTGATAGAGTTTTACCTCATAATTGCCAAATATTCTTGGTACACGGAATTTATCTTTTATTATTACTATAAGTGAAGAAATCAACTTCAAATATAAATGTATCAATCATAGACGACATGAATGTCCCATACCACTACGTCGCCGATAGTATACAACTAAAACCGTAAAATGTCGTATTGGAAGTTGGATTTCCATACTGATGGCTCCTGATTCGAAAGATTTATGGCGTAGTGCAATACACAACGGCTTACGTCCCAACTAGAGAAAACACTGTAATGCACATCCGCCCTTTTGGGAAATCTAGTATCACTGCGGCTTTCATCCCAACTAGAGAAAACACCGCTTACTATATCCCTATGGGAATCAGGGGGGTGCGCCCTATCCCTCTGAGCGTGTGGCGACCACACTCAGCTCATCTCGGTCGACCGAATCAATGACACCTCTATGGGTGTCTATCCTCCTCTCAAAAGTATAATGACCTGACCATTAGTTCACCATCATACCGGTGTGTGAGGCTTACGAATTAACGCCACACAAAGCTATGCTAATTAAAGCTATGCTTTAATCATCATCCACCAAGCTCTGCTTTTCAACAACAGCTTGGGTCACTGCAACTCAGCATGCCACACTATCAGTCCATGTCATACGATTGATTTCTACCAATATATAACCTCTAATCTCATACGTCTCAGAGAAGGGTGTTAAACAAGAGAATAAATTTTCCGCCACTAAACAGATATATATTTTGGAAGAGATCAACGAATACAACATAATGGAATACAATGTCAGACACTTGCAAGTCCGTTCTGGGTCTGAACGAAACCGGAGGCACCTTATTCCTCATCTCGTATGTCCAATATAGGAGAGAGAGGCCCTCGCATATCCGGACAATCAGCAAGTACGTCCGGACAGCTACCACTGTAGCCCCTTCAAGGTAGCTGCTCCCATCACGGGCATCAGTAGAAACCCATCCATTCAATGTGAAGATCGTCGGTCTTGCACCGTCTTCAATCCCTACGACTGTTAGTCGTCGTAACAATTATTCAGAATGGGTTAAACCCGGTCTTTCCAAATAACTCGTGTATATTATAATCAAGTGCTATAAAACCATATTTTACGCCTCATTCCAACCCAAAATATTCTTTTATTCATATTTCTTTATTCTGGAAAGCTTCTCATTAATCTTATCAAAGATTATCACTTTTAAACACACAACTTAATCCATTTCTTTAGAAATCATTTCAAAAGATTTTATAGTATCTTTTCACAGTTTAAACCAAATTAAGGTTTATCAAACTAGTCGGGATTAATGCCTAACAGAAGTAAGCATTCATTTTATTATCCCATCCCAACCTATTCATCCCATTGAGCAAAACTGGTAGTACTCCATATCTAACACCACTGTGTTATCGGTAAATTCAATTACCATTTCACGTTCTAATCTAATTAAAGATTTAACTGTCGCATGAAGTAAAACTGGTGATACTCCATTTTCAAACGCTTCTCAAATTTGGCAAATTTAATTACCTTATTCACATTTCAATCTAATTAAATATTTATTTAAAACTCCATTTAGTTTTAATCTCCAAAAATCATTATTTAATGATTATTCAAATTTAGGAAATAAATCCTGTCTTTACTGGGTTAAAAAACCAATGTCATTTAAAACAACGTTCACGATAAACCCAAAATCATCTTCCATCAAAATGGAATTTTCATGGTAAACAGATCAATATATATATATATATATAATTGATATAAATTTCCGTATCAGACTAATAATATATATGGAATAACGACAAAGCCTTTTAAATTCCATATATAGTAACTGTCTTCCTTTACAAATGCTCATCTCGATTATTACCAAATCAAATTCCATTCAATTCCAATTTAATATATTAAATTGGGGAACTTTACATTGGAAAATTTCGATTAAATCTTAATAAAAAGATTTATAAATTACGAATCCTCTCATCACTGTTAATTGGGTTAAAGAACGAATGTTGTTTAAAACATTATTCACGATAAACCCAAGAATCCAATTTCAATTCAATTCCAATTAAATATTAATTAATTGGAAAATTCACTAAATCTTAATTTAAAGATTTATTCTTTTCTCAACTGGGTTTAAGAACAATGTTAATAAAGACACCATTCACGACAAACCCAAAATCCAATTTGATATTAAATACAAGGCTCTGAATAAATATTATACTGGCTTATATTCAATATCAAATTCTGAAACCAACGAATATCATATTGGGAATAACGATATCTGTATCTTCCAAATTCCCATACCAATGTCCTTATAATCATAGAATCCAATATTGAAAAATTCCGAAGATTATTTCCATTCCAAATCCATTCCAATTTATTCGTTGGAAATTTCTAGTTATATTAAAACTATTTTCAACGTCCAATTTATTAATTTCTATAAATAATTGGATTATTATTCTAGTTATTAACTAGTTCATTTCGATAAAAATATATTTTTATCTTTTCAGATATAGAATTTTTCATCCAAAATCTTTCCAAATCATTAATTATGATTTTACATAATTTTATTAAGGCCCGTAGTCGGTTTCCATTAACGGCCACCGAACTGCATCCATAACGAACTTTTCCAAAATTGATTTGGACATATCTTAAAATCCAATAGTTAGATTTCAAATCTCTTGTATTCATTGGAAAGCTCTTTTCGATACGAACCCAACGGTTCCGGTTCTAGGAGAATCCGACGGTATTAATGGTCGAAATTTGCGAACGATCGCTGCATGGCGCGTTCTATTCAAGCCATTAATATATATATAATATATTTCGTCGATTTCCATTCAAAACGTATTTATAAAATATTTATAAATTCATTTTAAAACGGTTCCCACTTCTATTTCAATTTTAAATCAAAATTGAATTTTCTATATCATTATAATATTTAAAATGATAATATTTTCAAAACATCAGATTTTGAAATCACTTTTCAATATTCATTATAAAATGAATAAAATGGACAGAAAATCCCCTTAGTGTTAAAATGGTGTTTAACTACTTAACACGGCTTCACATTTCAATGTTTTCGTGTCCATCCAAAATCGGACATCAAAATCACATTTTGATTATTCACTGATTTTTTTTTTAAATATTCGTTAATTCTGAACTGGAATCAGGCTCAATCAATTACCATATAATTTCAGTTATATGGATTTCATACATTGCATGTATAAAGCAATAATGATAAACCATCATTAAAAATTCATACAACATCCAGAGTGTATTTTACAACTGTATAAGTATTAAAATAAATAAATAATGCTTATACAGTCTGTCAACCCATCGATTGACATACCACTTGTAACACCCCGTAATTTTATAACATTAAAATTCAAAAATTAAAGTATACTTAATTTTTAGAAGAAGAATTAAGTGAATGGGTTGCACTATTATGTTCGTCTCAAAATTTTGGGTCAAGATAAACATTTGGTTTGCACGAAACGGATACCTTATGTAGATGTTATTAAGCCTTGAAGTTTGTATGCATATGACAGAAATATATATATGTATATATATATATAGATATATATAAAAATTAAATAAACAAATATTCAAAAAAAGTTCAAAACAGTTAATCGGTAGGGAAAATAGCCGAACCGCACCATTTTTGGAGTCGACCCGAGCCTCGCTGGGTCGACTAGGGGTCGATCCAGGGTGTTTGGCTGTCAACCCGTGGCCCGATTCGCGCTGAGGGCTGATGTTGCATCTGAGTGGTCCTGATGATTTCTGGGTTAATCTAAGAGCTCTAATCGATCGTAGACATCTATATATACACCTTAAGACCTAACCATAATTCATAAATATTATCTATGACACCATTATGCTGTCAAATTCTCTCTTAAACCCTAGCCGCCGCCTCTAAATCAAATCTCAAGTGTTCAACTTCAACTCAAATTAAAGATTATAGCTTCTACAACAATTCAAGAAGATAAATCAGCAACACCACAACGTTTCTACACCAATTTCAGTGCATAATTCTATTCTTTAACCATGAAAGGTGAGTACGGTGATTTTCACAATATAATGGGATTAAAAGTAACATGATGAAGTCGTAAAGAGGATTCATATGTATGTATGTAATTTAAATCTCATCCAAGTCTTCACCTTTTTGATTCATGTCATCATATGCCTATGTTTCTATGTAAAGTTCATACCTTTTATCAGTTTATTCATGTTGAATCTGTCATTATGCCTCTATGCCAGTTTACATGCCCCTTATTTCATGATGTTGTGTTAATTCCAATTTTTGGTGATTTGATTCTCTCTTCTTATCCCTATTCCTTTTATTTTTGGATCTAGGCTACCTTCGAGCCTATGTTAAAAATACGCGCGAATGCGAATACGTGGGAACGATGGGAATATGTGAAATATGGAAAATTGGATATTTTGGATAATTGGATAATATGTGAAATTGGCATATTTGGGTATGAATTACATGGAATTGATGAAATTGCCTATAATTGTAAATTTGTAATTGAGGCTAATTAATATGTAATTAGTGACAATTTGGAATAGGCTATATTATAAACATGATTGCATGTTTAATTGGATATACATGACACGAAAATTGGGTATGAATGAAATACGATTTTTAGTAAACCTTTGACACGAGGTTAGGTGCAATTGTGGTGTAAGACTGCCCGGAACTGCCCGGCAAATCCAGCTGCCACGATTGGACATCTAATGTGAGAGGTCAAAGGAATGAATTGTAGGCGTAACGGTTAATGACACGCGGTTAGACCCGATTTGTGGCGTAAGACTGCCCGGAACCGCCCGGCAAATCCAGCGGCCATAAAGTGTTCGGTCTAATGTGGGAGGTCATGCACCGTTCGTCATAAAGCATGAATTAAGGAATACTAACCATAATAAGACATGGGTATGGTTAGAGGGTTAAGTGGGATGACATGTAAATTATGACACGTAAATATGGACTTAACCGGAAAAAGATAGGACATGTAAATTATGACATGTAAGTATGGACTTAACCGTAGCATGTATAAGACATGGACATTTAAATTAAAATGGTTAAGTGGGAGAAAAACCTAGTGGGGACCAAGCATAGGTGGGAGGCTTGTGTCGGATGGGGGCCCGTTTCAACCAGTAACCCGTTTGAGTATCTAATTGGGCCCGGTACTAGGCCGGGGTTGGGGCACGTTTATTGGGCTTGAATATAAGAGGTCAAAACGTGAATAGCGGTGGCATCGCAAGTCCAACGGGTTCATGTGCGTGCATGGGTCCGGGCTGGTAGGTAAGACGTTGTTGCATCGTGTAGGTATGGTCGTGCATTTTATGTTGGTATCGGGGTTGCCACTTTGGGGAGTGATACACCCAACTGTGGGGCCAGTACGGGTGCCTACGGGGTTTAGGGAGCCGATCGAATGGGTAGATTCAGGGTACCTTAGTGGTGGTAGGAGCAAGCCGACACCTATGATAGCATCTAGGCACAAGTAACTACCAAGTTTGTCATGTGAGTACAATTAGTGGGAAGGGATCAACCTCTAGTAAAAAGAGACTAGTAGATGTGCGGTGTAATTAAGTAATGTGGTGTAACTTAGCAAAAGTGCGGTGTAACGAAATACATGTTGGTTGAGTTGGATAGTCCTTTGGGTGCTAGTCTAATGTTGACTTCGGTCTTCGGGGTCAGTACTTGGAGGGTTGTTCGCTTAGCCAAGGTGTAGGATTGTCTTAGTACTTAGGAATGGAATCATCTTGTCCATCCTTTTTATCTACCTTATCTATGCTATAGCCATATCATGATACCTATTTATGTCTTGATCATTTACCTTACCTATTATTTGTTAAAATTGCTGGACTCGCCAGACTTTATGTCTGACCCATTTTGTTTCCACCTCTTTTCTTTCCTTTCCCCCCTCAGGTTTGCAAGGAGGGAATACTACAGCTTAGTGCCGATTTCTTTCAATTGCTTAAAGAGGGTAGATGTATCGCTTTGGACTCTCTCATCTTTATGGCTTTGCTTATGCTCAGTGGGGATTTATGCATTTATGTTATTTAAGTATTTGCTTCTTTATGTACTTTGAAGTTTTTGGAAAAGACAATTGATCCTGTTGTAATGGTTTTTGGAGACTACTTATATAAGCTTGTTTTGAAGTTATGATGCTATGAAATAAGTTTTATCTTCCGCTGTGTTTTATTTATTTATTCTTGTAATTTATTTGTTCTATACTACTATAATGCTTCATGACATTAATGCATTCCCTTTGTGAGTGACATTAATGGCTACAGGGTGTTACACGTGGTATCAGAGCTATGGTTACAAGAACAGATTAAAAGTTTTGAAAAGTGTTTTCAAAAGTATTATTTTCCTAGAAAGTATTTTCAAAAAACTTGTTTTAAAGAAGCTATTTTCAAGGAAAGTTTACTTTAAAGAGCATAATCCCCGCAAGCCATACATCTCTCTTTCGCTTCCTTTGTTTTGAAACTCTTCCTTTTTCTTTTCTATATGTCTGGAGCATCTAGATACCAGAGGGTGTTCATGTACCCGGTTGGTTTCATCAACATCTCGAGGTTAGGGCCGCTGCGGCAGGTCCGACCGACGTTCCTCCTCCTCCTCCCCCAGCTCCAGTCATTCCTCTACATGGAGATGCTTTCTCCAAGATATGTAAAGACTTTCGTTCGATGGGTGGAAAACCTTTTAGTGGGTCTGAAACGTTCGTCGAAGCTAGAAATTGGTTGAAAGAAGTGGATGATCTGTTTGGCATTTTCGATTTGGACGATTGTAAGAAGGTCCAATTGGATGCTTGGTTGATGAAGGACGAAGCTTCGTTTTAGTGGGAGGTTACTAATAGAAAGCGTGCTGTAGAGACATGGGCAGATTTTAGGGGAAGGTTTGAGTTGAAATTCCTTTCTCAAGCTGAGGAGAGTATGTACATGGAGAGGTTCTTGACATTGAAGCAGAAAAACTTGACCGTGAAGGAGTATGTGACTGAATTTAATAAGTTGGCGAGATTTGGGCTAGAGTTGGTGAATACGCCTCACAAGAAGGCCTTGAGGTTTGCAAACGGCCTAAATGAACCGCTTCACAGTTTGGCTATGTCCCACATTCCAATGGGGGCTACGTATGAAAAGCTTGTTGATATGGCATACATGCATGAAGAAGAGAAGGGTGTAAGTATTTTTAGGCCGCAAGATAAGAAGGAGGATCCAAAGAAAGCCCAACAACAAAAGAAAGGTGGTAAAGAAAAGAGGAAGTGTAACAACTGTGGGATACCCGACCATTTAAAGAAAGACTGTAGGAAGAAGAAGAAGTTCGCTTGTTATTATTGTGGTGATCCAGGTCATGCTGTCAAGGACTGTCCTAAGAAGCAAGGGCAGAGGGTAGGTTCATGCTCTCATGGCTCCAGGACAGGAAGGAGGTAGAAAAATTTCTGTTGAAAGTTTGATTTTCTTGTTTGATATCCCGTCCGTACTTTATTCGATTCTGGAGCATCACATTCGTTTATCTCTACATCATTAGTTGAAACACTGCACTTAAATACTAGTCTGATTGTGGATTGCATTGTAGTCTCAAGTCCTATTGGTGGGTCGGCTCATTTATCCATGGTTTGTAGGGATTTGAGATTGTCTATCTTAGGCATTGGTTTTGAATGTAATGCTTTTGTGCTTGGTTTCATGGGCTATGGGTTGATTCTTGGGATGGATTGGCTAGCCAGACATGGTGCCATCCTAGATTGTGAACGAAGGGTAGTAAAATTGTTGACTCGTAGTGGAAAGACCCTTGATATTTCTTGTGACCCTAGAGGATCGGTGATGCTAAGTTATCTTGAGTCACTTGACGCATCCAATGTTGATTTACATTCTGTTCGTATAGTCCATGAATATGTTGATGTCTTCGATGAGGTGAGGGGTCTACCCCCAAAACGTGAGATAGACTTTCGTATTTATCTTGTAGACAATGCAAAACCCGTATCTCTGCCAGTACGCCACATGGCTCCTCGTGAGAGGAGGGAACTCAATAAGCAAGTAGGGGAGTTGCTTGAGAAGGGGTTCATAAGACGTAGTATATCAGAGTGGGGTGCTCCAGTAGTATTTTCCACGAAGGCGGATGGGTCCCTTGGACTTTGTGTGGACTATAGAGAACTTAATAAGCTTACTAAGAAGAATAGGCACCTACTGCCGAGGATTGACGATCTCTTCGATCAGTTAGTTGGCACCTCAGTGTTTTCGCAGTTGGACTTAGCCACTGGTTTCCATCAGTTGAGAGTGGCTGAGGATAACATAGACAAGACTGCTTTTAGGACTCCAGACGGTTTCTATGAGTGGCTTGTGATGCCCTTTGGTTTGACAAACGCCCCACATACTTTGTTGACTTGATGAGTAGGGTGTTTAGGGAGTACCTTAATAAATTCGTGGTGGTCTTGGTGTATGACATCTTGATCTTTTCTAAGAACGATGAAGAGCATGCCCTACATCTTAGGGAAGTGTTGGAGATCCTTCGAGCGCATAACCTTAAAGATAAATTTTCTAAATGTCACTTTTGGAGGAAGGAAGTGCGATTCTTAGGGCACGTGGTTTCCAAAGAAGGGATAGCTGTGGATCCCGCGAAGGTGGTGGCCACCCAAGATTGGAAGGTCCCTAAAAATGCTACCGAGATGAGGAGTTTCTTGAGGTTGGCAGGCTACTATAGGAAGTTTATCAAGGACTTTGCAAAGATATCAGCCCCATTGACATGCTTGACGAAGAAGAACCTAGTTTTCACGTGGGACATAGATTGTGATGATGCGTTCCAACGTTTAAAGAGAGCTTTGACCACAATCCCATTCTTAGTGTAGCCAGATGGGAGTAAGCGATTTACCGTTTATACCGATGCTTGTGGGACAGGATTAGGTGCAGTTTTAATGCAAGAGGGGAGGGTAATAGCCTATGGAGGAAGGCAGTTGAGAGTGTATGAGAGGAATTACCCTACACATGACCTAGAGTTGGCCGTTATTGTTTTCGTGCTTATGTCTTGGTGCCATTATCTTCTTGGCGAGAAATTCGAATTGTTCACAAACCACAAATCGCTAAAATACTTGTTCTCTCAGAAGGGCTTGAACTTAAGGTAGCAAAGGTGGATGAAATTCTTAGCATCCTACGATTTCGAGATAGCATATACCCCTGGGAAGGGTAACGTGGTGGCAGACGCCTTAAGTAGGAAAAGGTTGTCCTTGAGTCCGTTGTTTGTTGAGCAACGAAGCTTAGAGTTTATCTCTACGTTTGACTTTAGACCTTCCATTGACTTTGTTCCCAGTTTGCTAGCATCCTTAGAGGTCAGACCAACGCTTTTGGGACGGATTGGTGAGGCACAGCGTGATGACCCACAGTTGGTTGAGTTAGTAGAGAAGCTCATAAGAGGGGAGTCATCGAGCCATCCCAGTTGGTATACCCTATATAATAAGGGTTGGTTATGTAGGGACGGTAGACTTTGTGTACCACGAGACAAGAACTTGAGGAAGACCATTCTTGATGATGCACATCGTTCGAAGATGACCATTCATCCCGGCAGGGACAAGATGTACATGGACATGAGACGGGTTTACTTTTGGGCCGGTATGAAGAGGGATGTGGCCAAGTTTGTCGCTAGATTCTTGGTGGGCCAACAAGTAAAAGCAGAGCAAAAGAAGCCCGGTGGGTTGCTTCACCCATTGGTGGTCCCACAATGGAAGTGGGAGAGTGTCTCGATGGACTTTGTTGATGGGTTACCAAGATCGAGGAAGGGTAATACGGGGATTTGGGTCATGGTAGACAGATTTACTAAGAGCTCCCATTTCATTCCCGTGAAGAGTAAGAGGACTGCTCCATGGTTAGCCTCCGTATACATTCGAGAGATAGTTCGTTTGCACGGTGTTCCTTCTAGCATAGTGAGTGACCGCGATCCTATCTATACTAGCGAGTTTTGGAAGAGCTTGCTTAGAGAGGTGGAAATAGAGCGTGATGCGACGATTCGACGAGCTCCTACATTCATTTTTGGGTTGGAGATTAAGAAGTTGAGGAATCGAGAGGTCAAGCTAGTCAAAGTGCCCTTTTCTTTTCGAGGGCATGTCTTTTAATTTCTCCTTTATCGTTTAGCTTGTACTTGTTCTATCTTTAGTATGTCCTCTCACTAGTATCTTTGACCTTTAGATAGGGTAGTTCTATAGTTGAAACATGTGTTTCAGACGTGTTATGTACGGTGGATGCATGTGGATGCAAGTGTTTGCTAGCGGTTGCTCGTGGATGCATATACACACACTTGAGGCACTAGATCGGCTCAATCACTTTCATATTGCATATTGCATATAAATGGATGTATTTAGTAAAATGAATGTACATTGAATGTGTGTATCATATGGATGTTGCATTTAAATAAATGGTTATGCACACATGTAGTAATGATATGTATAGGGTTCTTTGCATACATGATGATACATGGCACTATCATTATTTGCATTAAGGAGGTCGACTGAATCAGTGGACCACCTAATTTTGCATTAGTATACGGACATATACACACATTATGCATATGTACATGAAAATCATTAGAAATCTTTTAAGGACAATGGATGCATGTGGATGATGGTTGAGTAGATGGATGATTGGATAGTAGGATACATTCTTCTTAACTTGGAGATTTCGGGGACGAAATCCTTTAATGAGGGGAGAATGTAACACCCCGTAATTTCATAACATTAAAATTCACAAATTAAAGTATACTTAATTTTTAGAAGAAGAATTAAGTGAAATGTGTTGCGCTATTATGTTCGTCTTAAAATTTTGGGTCAAGATAGATATTTGGTTTGCACGAAACGGATACCTTATGAAGATGTTATTAAGCCTTGAAGTTTGTATGCATATGAGAGAAATATATATATAGATATATATAAAAATTAAATAAATAAATATTCAGAAAAAGTTCAAAACAACAAATTGGCAGGGGGAATAGCCGAACCGCACCATTTTTGGAGTCGACCCGAGCCCTGCTGGGTTGACTAGGGGTCGATCCAGGGTGTTTGGCTGTCAACCCATGACCCGATTCTTGCTGAGGGTTGATGTTGCTTCTGAGTGGTCCTGATGATTTCTGGGTTAATCTAAGAGCTCTAATCAATCCTAAAACATCTATATATACACCTTAAGACCTAACCCTAATTCATAAATATTATCTATGACACCATTATGCTGTCAAATTCTCTCTTAAACCCTAGCCGCCGCCTCTAAATCAAATCTCAAGTATTCAACTTCAACTCAAATTAAAGATTAGAGCTTCTACAACAATTCAAGAAGATAAATCAGCATCACCACAATGTTTCTACACCAATTTCAGTGCATAATTTTATTCTTTAACCACGAAAGGTGAGTGCGGTGATTTTCACAATATAATGGGATTAAAAGTAACACGATGAAGCTGTAAAGAGGATTCATATGTATGTATGTAATTTAAATCTCGTCCAAGTCTTCACCTTTTTGATTCATGTCATCATATGCCTATGTTTCTATGTAAAGTTCATACCTTTTATCAGTTTATTCATATTGAATTTGTCATTATGCCTCTATGCCAGTGTACATGCCCCTTTATTTCATGATGTTGTGTTAATTCTAATTTTCTGTGATTTGATTCTCTCTTCTTATCCCTATTCCTTTTATTTTTGGATCAAGGCTACCTTCGAGCCTATGTTAAAAATACGCGCGAATGCGAATACGTGGGAACGATGGGAATATGTGAAATATGGAAAATTGGATATTTTGGATAATTGGATAATATGTGAAATTGGCATATTTGGGTATGAATTACATGGAATTGATGAAATTGCCTATAATTGTAAATTTGTAATTGAGGCTAATTAATATGTAATTAGTGACAATTTGGAATAGGCAATATTATAAACATGATTACATGTTTAATTGGATATACATGACACGAAAATTGGGTATGGGTGAAATACGATTATTAGTAAACCTTTGACACGAGGTTAGGCGCAATTGTGGCGTAAGACTGCCCGGAGCTGCCCGGCAAATCCAGCTGCCACGATTGTACATCTAATGTGAGAGGTCAAAGGAATGAATTGTAGGCGTAACGGTTAATGAAACGAGGTTAGACCCGATTTGTGGCGTAAGACTGCCCGGAACCGCCCGGCAAATCCAGCGGCCACAAAGTGTTCGGTCTAATGTGGGAGGTCATGCACCATTCATCATAAGGAATGAATTAAGGAATACTAACCATAATAAGACATGGGTATGGTTAGAGGGTTAAGTGGGGTGACATGTAAATTATGACATGTAAATATGGACTTAACCGAAATAAGATAGGACATGTAAATTATGATATGTAAGTATGGACTTAACCGTAGCATGTGTAAGACATGGACATTTAAATTAAAATGGTTAAGTGGGAGAAAAACCTAGTGGGGACCAAACATAAGTAGGAGGTTTGTGTCGGATGGGGACCCGTTTAACCAGTAACCCATTTGAGTATCTAATTGGGCCCGGTACTAGGCCGGGGTTGGGGCACGCTTACTGGGCTTGAATATAAGAGGTCAAAACGTGAATGGCGGTGGCAACGCAAGTCCAGCGGGTTCATATGCGTGCATGGGTCCGGGCTGGTAGGTAAGATGTTTTTGCATCATGTAGGTATGGTCGTGCATTTCATGTTGGTATCGGGGTTGCCACTTTGGGGAGTGATACACCCCATTGTGGGGCCAGTGCGGGTGCCTACGGGGTTTATGGAGCCGATCAAATGGGTAGATTATGGGTACCTTAGCGGTGGTAGGAGCAAGCCGGCACCTACAATAGCAGCTAGGTACAAGTAACTACCAAGTTTGTCATGTGAGTATAGTTAGTGGGAAGGGATCAACCTCTAGTAAAAAGAGACTAGTATATGTGCGGTGTAATTAAGTAATGTGGTATAACTTAGCAAAAGTGCGGTGTAACGAAATACATGTTAGTTGAGTTGGATAGTCCTTTGGGTGCTAGTCTGATGTTGACTTCGGTCTTCGGGGTTAGTACTTGGAGGGTTGTTCGCTTAGCCATGGTGTAGGATTGTCTTAGTACTTAGGAATGGAATCATCTTGTCCATCCTTTTTATCCACCTTATCTATGCTACAGCCATATCATGATACCTATTTATGTCTTGATCATTTACCTTACCTATTATTTTTTACAATTATTGGACTCGCCAGACTTTATGTCTAACCCGTTTTGTTTCCACCTCTTTTCTTTCCTTCCCCCCCCCTCAGGCTTGCAAGGAGGGAATACTACAGCTTAGTGCCAATTTCTTTCAGTTGCTTGAAGAGAGTAGATGTATCGCTTTGGACTCTCTCATCTTTATGGCTTTGCTTATGCTCAGTAGGGATTTATACATTTATGTTATTTAAGTATTAGCTTCTTTATGTACTTTGAAGTTTTTGGAAAAGACAATTGATCCTGTTGTAATGGTTTTTGAAGACTACTTATGTAAGCTTATTTTGAAGTTATGATGCTATGAAATAAGTTTTATCTTCCGCTGTGTTTTATTTATTCTTGTAATTTATCTGTTCTATACTACTATAACGCTTCATGACATTAATGCAATCCCTTTGTGAGTGACATTAATGGTCATGGGGTGTTACACCTCTAATTATTGGGATCAGTGTATGTCAAATATCATCCCAATACTCGTGTGGGGTTTTCAAACAACAAATACTGATTATTATTTGTGCAGTTGGGCGAGGTGTATAATTTATCGTCCCAATCAATATCAGTTAAATAGGCCTACATAAACAAACCGTCCGATTTGTAAATGAATATTTATTTTCTTTTCATGATAATTTTTATACACATTTTATATAAATAATTTTATATATACAAAAATATCAATCCATGACAATGCCAATCACAATCACCATCCAAACAAACAATCAATCACGGTTTGTACAAAAAAATAGTGCCAGGAGCTACTAAGCCCCATCTACAACCTATTATATAATAATTGTAAAATAATTTGAGTGAGAGAGAGTTCTCACAATCTTTTTCCACTCCGTCATTCTTCATTTCCGAATTCCTATTCTGTTTTGATTTAAAATCGCCCCAAATTCTGATTTGCTCTGTTTTGATTCTAGTAAGTTCTAAAATGTAGTGTTCGTCGCTACGAACCCAATGTAACTTGATTCGTTCCATTCCGACTTCATACGAGAGAGGTATGATGATTTATACATTGATTTATAATTCAAGAAATTAAAATATAATTAATTAAACCTTTTTAATAACGTTTCACAAACATTATCTCCTTCATCGATTAATTCTTCTCCAAGAAAAAAAAACCTCGACGTCGACTTCTTCAATCCTCCTGCGTCGCCACCGCACTTCACCGGAGCACGATCTACGCCCCCCTCGACGCGCCGTCGAAGTACCTCCCACCGTAAATCGCGCTCGAACATCGCCACTTCTCACCCCAAATTTGAGCTCCACAACCACTAATCTTCATCAAACGCGCAAGAGAACGAAGCCCTGAACTTGCTCTTGAATTTCCCCTTCATAACCTTCGAATGATACGCCCCAGATTTGGAGAAAAATCGAAGAGTATTTGGGAGCGATTTGACCATTCAATTGAAGGGTCACGACGGCGTGGAGATAATGAATTAGGGTTTCCCCTTTTTTCCCTTTATAGATAATATTTTAATAATATTTAATTATAAAAATACTTGTTTATAGCTATGATCTCCAAATCAAACCCAACGGTTGTTGTTCTTAGCTAAATACCCCCATTCCAAACACAATGGGATATGTTTTGCAAGCCTATTCTATCGTTTTGATCAGTTTTCATCAAAATTAAAACATAAATTAATATAACGGTCAATATTGAATTTGAACGTACATTTTAATTTACT
The DNA here is from genome assembly GCA_030737875.1 of Allium sativum. NCBI lineage: Eukaryota > Viridiplantae > Streptophyta > Magnoliopsida > Asparagales > Amaryllidaceae > Allium > Allium sativum. Next base: position 304,563,582 of record CM060921.1, read on the forward strand.
GGGGCCACATACTGATTCCAAAAATTACAGAAAAATAAATCTAGCTATGTTTTGATGACAAAGTCCTAACGAAACTAATTTCCTCGAATTTGGAGATCGTTTGAAAAATGGCCCTTTTCTGGTTGATTAAATTTAAACTAAATTGACAAAATACATTTAAATTTACCACGCTCACATAATAATTCCAAAAATTATGAATTTTGAAACTTAACAATAGTTTGACATTCCAGATCAAAAAAAGGTGGTTTCATTTAAAATGGAAGTCATTTGTAAACTGACTATTTTTAAGGGCTATATATTATATTAATATATATATAAATTCCATAACGACTATTTTAAATTTTAAACTGGACATAATTTACAATTTATATTATGAAATCCGAATTTTTCACATTTATTAGAAAGATATTATTAAACAGATTCAAATATTTTTGGTTTTACTGAAATTTGACTTATTTTGAATTCTATATATTCATTTGAAATTTAAAATCAAATTTTCAAACTACCACACCTTTTCGAGTTCGTTTTATAATTAATTTTTTAATACATTCTAACTTCGATTTAAATAAATTTTTAGTTGTTATTATTTAAAATAAATCATTTTAAATATTCCAAATCCATTAAAAGAGCTAAAATAAAAAATTTAAATTGGTTTAGAATTTCCGAGTTATTACAATCTCCCCCACCTAAAATCTTTTCGTCATCGAAAAGGAATAGAGCTGAAAGTTGTTTAACTAACCAACACAACTTTCATTCCGGCTTTCATTCCTTAACTTTTCAGTTTCTAAGAATTTTCTAATTTCTCAAAATTTTTGTCTAACACCCTAAATTTTCAAAAAAGTTCGCCATAACCTCCGTTGTACAGCCTTATCGGTAAAACCACAACTTGCCTCACAGGGCCCTCATCAATCCAAAGGAAAAAGAAAGAGCCAAGCGGCTTATAAAATCATTAAACCCCAATAAATACAGTAAACATGTACCTATTTGTTGGGCATACAATTTTATTCCTCTTCATAGCTTCCATGCTATAACCTGTTCATTATATACACATGTACATATATGCAATTCTAATCAATTTTCAATTCAGTTCAATATTAAATTCGATTTTCCGTAATTCAGCTTTCATTTTCTTATTGGTTTTATCATTCCAGTATTTTTATTAGTTGGATCAATAATCAAACATCACTGCCAACAATCAATTTGTGAATTAAATTTCCAAAACATATAACTTTTGTATATATATCCAAAAGTCACATCTTTAGTGCCAAATCATAAACGTTAAACCGTATCAAAGTTTTGGTTCTCACACCAGTCAATTGGAAATATATAGATATCCACTTTCGAAACTCGAACATAAATGCTGATGATGTAGCTACAATCATCAGAATCATCTTCGGGCGAGTAGAGTGTGATTCTATACCTATCCAGCATATTTGAGACTTCGAATACACATTAATTACGTGCATATTCAAAATTTTCATATACCCTATAGTCCAAATTCAATATAAAATAAAATACTCAAATAGGTATTATAAGGTATAATTTTTAAAACTAAATTCGTTTTTTAATACACTTCAAACTCATTGTAGGGTATTACTAACCCTATCTCTAACGAATCATTCTTATAGGATGTTACTAATCCTATCTACGATGAATTCTTTCGTTTGGTTCTAACGTGTCTTATTCTCTAGCTTTGTAAACCAAAGCTCTGATACCAAACTAAGGCGACCCAAGCCCCCCTTACGGGTAAGCCCAGATTGAATTGATAACACGATGCATCAGAACATGAACAATCGAACATTTCATTGCTTATTACAACAATTTACATCAGAGTACAAGAATATATCAGAGTTTGAATAAATATTACACAGAAAAATATCAGAGATTTAAAATACATAGTAGCGGAAATTTAAATGTATAAATACAATGTATAGCGGAAAATATACCTACAACACAACTGAAGGGAATACATGAATACAAAGCTTTCCGAATATAGCTCCAGCTGTAATCCAGAAAGAAATATCTGCGAAAACCAAACTACTAGCTACTTGTGTGGAAAATATGGGCATCCAGAGTTTAGGTTAAAAGAATAAACTCCGAGTCAGTCATAGGACTGGCATGAGAACTAAAACAGTTATTAAGTTGATTTTAAAGTTAGGTAAATCAGGGGACCACGCCGTATAACACGGAACGGGTTTACCCCCAAGAATACCAGTGCATAAAACAAACAACGCAATGCTAAATAAAGAACAATGAAGCTATTATAAGACTCAGGTCCCATCACACAATGCAACACAAGCCGGTGGATAGAATTTTACCTTATACTAGCCAAATATGCTTGGTACGCAAAATTTATCTTTTATTATTACTATAAGTGATGAAATCAACTTCAAATATAAATGTATCAATCATAAACGACATGAATGTCCCATACCACTAAGCCACCAATAGTATACAACTAAAACCGTAAAATGTCATATTGGAAGTTGGATTTCCATACCGATGACACCTAATTCGAAAGATCTATCGCATAGTGCAGTACACAACGACTTACGTCCCAGCCAAAGAAAACACCATAATGCACATCCGCCCTTTTGGGAAATCAAGTATCACTTCGGCTTACGTCCCAGCTAGAGAAAACACCGCTTACTCTATCCCTATGGGAATCAGGGGGTGTTCACTATCCCTCTGAGCGTGGAGTGACCACACTCAACTCATCTCTGTCGAGCAAATCCATGACACTTCTAAAAGTGTCTATCCTCATCTGAAAAGCATACTGACCTGACCATCAGTTCACCATCATACCGGTGTGTGAGGCTCGTGAATTAACGCTACATAATGCTATGCTTTGATCATCATCCACCAAGCTCTGCTTTTCAACAACAACTTGAATCATTGCAACTCAACATGCCACACTATCAATCCATGTCATACCATTGATTTCCATTAATATATAACCTCTAAGCTCGTAAACCTCAGAGAAGAGTGTTAAGCAAGAGAATAAATTCTTCGCCACCAAACACACACACACACACACACAGATATATATATATATATATATTTAGCAGAGATCAACGAATAGAACATAATGGAATACAATGTCAGACACACCATCCATTTGCAAGTCGATTCTGGGGCTGAACGAAACCGGAGGCACCTTATTCCTCGTCCCCTATGTCCAATACAGTAGAGAGGCCCTCGCATATCTGTACAATTAACAAGTATGTCCGAACGGCTACAACTGTATCCCCTTCAAGGTAGCTACTCCTATCATGGGCATCAGTAGAAACCCATCCACTCGATGTGAAGATCATCGGTCTTGCACCGTCTTCAATCTCTTCGACTATTATTCGTCGTAACAATTATTCAGAATAAGTTAAACCTGATCTTTCTGATTAACTCACGTATCTTATAAGCAAGTGCTATAACAACACATCATACGCCTCATTCCAATGTATAATATTCTTTTAATTGTATTTCTTTATTCTGGAAAGCTTCTCATTAATCTTATCAATGATTATCACTTTTAAACACTCTATTTAATCCATTTCTTTGGAAATCATTTCATAAGATTTTATAGTATCTTTTCATAGTTTAAACCAAATTAAGGTTTATCAAACCAGTCTAGATTAACGCCTTACCGAAGTAATGATTCATTTTATTATCCCATCCTAACTTATTCATCGATGGAGAAAAACTGGTAGTACTCCATATCTAACACCACTATGTTATTGGTAAATTCAATTACAATTTCATGTTCAAATCTAATTAAGACTTAACTATGCATAAAGTAAAACTGGTGATACTCCATTTTCGAACACTTCTAAAATTTGGCAAATTTAATTACCTTATTTACATTTCAATCGAATTGAAGATTTCTTTAAAACTCCACTTAGTTTTAATCTACAAAAATCATTATTTAATGATTATTCAAATTTAGGAAATAAATCATGTCTTTATGAGGTTAAAGAACCAATGTCATTTAAAACATCTTTCATGATAAACCCAAAATCATCTTCCATCAAAATGGAATCTTCACGGAAAACAGATCAATATATATATAATTGATATAAATTTCCATATCAGGTTAATAATATAAATGTATAATGGCAAAGCCTTTTAAATTCAATGTATAGTAACGGTCTTCCTTGACAGAAGCTCATCTCGATTATTACCAAATCAAATTCCATTCAATTCAAATTTAATATATTAAATTGGAAAACTTTACTTAGGTAAATTTCCATTAAATCTTAATACAAAGATTTATAAATTCCAAATCATCTGGTCACTGTTAAATTGGTTAAAGAACGAATGTTGTTTAAAACATCATTCACGATAACCCAAAAAATCCAATTTTAATTCAATTCCAATTAAATATTAATTAATTGGAAAACTTCACTAAAACATAATTTAAAGATTTACTCTTTTCTCAACTGGGTTTAAGAACAGTGTTAATAAAGACACCATTCACGACAAACCCAAAATCCAGTTTGATATTAAATACAAGGCTCTGAATAGAAATATATCGGCTTATATTCAGTATCAAATTCTGAAACCAACGAATGTCGTATTGGGAATAAAGATATCTGTATCTTCCAAATTCCCAAAATAATATCCGTATAATCATGGAATCTAATATCGAAATATTCTGAAGATTATTTCCATTCCAAATCTATTCCAATTTATTCATTGGAAATTTTTGGTTATATTAAAACCATTTTTCAATGTCCAGTTTATTTATTTCTAAAAATAATTGGATTATTATTCAAGTTATTAACTAGTTCATTTCGATAAAAATATATTTTTATCTTTTTAGATATGGAATTTTTCATCCAAAATCTTTCCAAATCATTTATTATGATTTTACATAAATTTTCCACATTTTTAATAATTTTATTAAGGCTCGTACAGTTGGTTTCCAATAACGGCCACCGAACTGCATCTGTAGCGACCATTTCCAAAGTTGATTTGGACATATCATAAAATCCAACCATTAGATTTCAAATCTCTTGTATTCATTGGAAAGCTCTTTTCGATACGAACCCAATGGTTTCGGTTTTAGGAGAATCCGATGGTCAGATCTCCCGTAACATCAATTTGAAGTTAATAGTCGAAATTCGCGAACGGTCGTTGTAGGCGCGTTCTATTCAAACCATTGATATATATATATATATATAATATTTCATCGATTTCCGTTCAAAACGTATTTATAAAATATTTATAAATTCATTTTAAAACGGTTCCCACTTCTATTTCAGTTTTAAATCAAAATTGAATTTTCTATATCATTATAATATTTAAAATGATAATATTTTCAAAATATCATATTTTGAAATCACTTTTCAATATTCATTATAAAATGAATAAAATCGACAGAAAATCCCCTTCGTGTTAAAATGGTGTTTAACTACTTAACACGACTTCACATTTCAATATTTTTGTGTCCATCCAAAATCGGACATCAAAACCACATTTTGATTATTCACTGAATATTATTTTAAAATATTTGTTAATTCTGAGCTAGAATCAGGCTCAATAAATTACCATATAATTTCAGTTATATGGATTTCATGCATTGCATGTATACAGCAATAATGATAAACCATCATTAAAAATTCATACAACGTCCAGAGTGTATTTTACAACTGTATAAGCATTAAAATAAATAAATAACGCTTATACAGTCTGTCAACCCATTGATTGATATACCACTAATTATTGGGATAAGTGTATGTCAAATATCATCCCAATACCAGTGTGGGGTTTTCAAACAACAAATACTGATTATTATTTGTGCAATTGGGCGAGGTGTAAAATTTTTCGTCCCAATCAATATCAGTTAAATAGGCGTACATAAACAAACCATCCGATTTGTAAATGAATATTTATTTTATTTTCTTTTCATGATAATTTTAATATACATTTTGTATAAATAATTTTATATATACAACAATATCAATCCATGACAATCGCAATCACAATCACCATCTAAACAAACAATCAACCATGGTTTGTACAAAAAAATAGTGTCAGGAGCTGCTAAGTCCCATCTGTAACCTATTATATAATAACTGTAAAATAATTTGAGTGAGAGAGAGTTCTCACAATTGGTTTCCACTCCGTCGTTCTTCATTTCTGAATTCCTGTTCTGTTTTGATTTAAAATCGCCCTAAATTCTGATTTTCTCCGTTTTGATTCTAGTCAGTTCAAAAATGTAGTGTTTGTCGCTGCGAACCCAATGCAACTTGAATCTTTCCATTTCAACCTCGTATGAGAGAGATATGAAGATTTATACATCGATTTATAATCCGAGAAATTAAAATATAATTAATTAAACCTTTTTAATAACGTTTCATAAACGTTATCTCCTTCATCGATTAATTCTGCTCTAGGAAAAAAAACCTCAACGTCGACTTCTTCAATCCACCTGTGTCGCCACCACACTTCACCGGAGCACGATCTACACCCCCTTCGATGCGCCATCGAAGCACCTCTCACCGTCATGAGTGGCGGCCCACTCGGTGGCCCCAATGCATCGTAAATCGCGCTCGAACATCGCCACTTCTCACCCCAAATTTGAGCTCCACAAACCGCTAATCTTCATCAAACCCGTAAGTGAACGAAGCCCTCCACTTCTTCTTGAATTTCCCTTCATAACCTTTGAACAATTTGCCCTAGATTTGGAGAAAAATCAAAGAGGATTTGTGAGCGGTTTGACCGTTCAATTGAAGGGTGACGACGGCCTGGAGATAATGAATTAGGGTTTCCCTTTTTTTTCCCTTTATAGATAATATTTTAACAATATTTAATTATAAAAGTACTTGGTTATAGCTATGATCTCCAAATCAAACCCAACAACTGTATTTCCTAGCTAAATACCCCCATTCCGGACACAATGGGATATGTTTCGCAAGCTAATTCTATCTTTTTGATTAGTTTTTATCAAAATTAAAATATAAATCAGTATAATTGTCAATATTGAATTTGAACGTACATTTTAATTTACTGGGGCCACATACTAAATCCAAAAATTACAGAAAAATAAATCTAGCTATGTTTTGACAATACGGTCCTAAAGAAACTAATCTCATTGAATTTGGAGATCGTTTGAAAAATGGCCCTTTTCTGATCGATTAAATTTGAACAGAATTGACAAAACACGTTTAAATATACCACGCTCACATACTAGTTACAAAAATTATGAATTTTGGAACCTAACAATAATTTGACATTCCGGATTCAACAATAGTGGTTTTATCGAAAATGGAAGTCATTTGCAAAATGGCTATTTTTAAGGGCTATATATTATATTAAAAAATATATAAATTCCATAGCGACTATTTTAAAATTTAAACTGGACATAACTTACAATTTATATTGTGAAATCTAAAATTTTCACAATTCATTAGAAAGATATAATTGAAGAGATTCAAATATTTCTGGTTTTACTAAAATCCGACTTATTTTGAATTTTATACATTCATTTGAAATTTAAAATCGAATTTTCAAACTACCGCGCCATTTCGAGTTCGTTTTATAATTGAAACAAATTTATACATTCTAACTTCGATTTAGATAAATTTTTAGTCATTATTATTTAAATAAATCATTTTAAATATTCTAAATCCGTTAAAATATTTGAAATAAAAAGTTTAAATTGGTTCAGAATTTTCAGGTTATTACAGTAACTCAACATTAACATTTTCGAGTTAAACGACATCCAAATTATATAAAAATCCCTTTATAGTTTACTAATTAAACATTATGGTTTATAATCGATTTCATAGCGACTTTCAGGAAAATTGATTTGGATATAACTCCCAAATTATGAGATAAAATCTCGAATTTTCTCTTTCATTGTAAAATTATAATCTAATAGATTCAAACTTTCTTGTTTCGAAGAATTCCGACTTAGAATGGATTTTCTATATTCAATTGAAGTTTAAAACTCAATAGTACGAATTACCACGTCACTAGGAGCTCTTTTTAAATTAAGTATAGGTTAATACATTCAATCGCCGTTTATTAATGAATTCCATATAAAAAACCATTAATATTTCAAATATAATATTTAAAAAGTTTAAATATTCAAAATCAAATAACTAAAAAAATCCGGATTAAAACTGAAAATTGATTAAAATTGGTGGCTTTTGTGATGAGTGTTTGATTTGAGAAAATTTATACGAAAATCTGAAGTATGTGCTAGTGCTAGTTTTGGCAATTTAATCAATAAGGGATAAAGTTTTTGAAACTTTATAACGTACGTGAACATGAAGACAGATGAGTATTTGTAAAATTCCTATGGGCTTTATTGCACAAAATTGAAATAAATGCGTTAATGATAAATTTTTCTGTGCAAACCATTGTTTTGGGGAAAAAATAGTACACAAGTAAATATAAAAGCATGTAAATATGGAAAAAATATTCATTTAGGCATTAAAAACATTTTATTGAAAAATTTATGTCAAAATAATGTGTTTTATCATAACCTTAATAAGTAAAATATAAGCTTTAGGCAAAATATAATGTTCAATTGTACATTTGGTAAATATTGCAAATCTTAGTAAAACAAGCTTAAAGTGTGTTTAAAGTTGTTAAAAATATTGTATAAGTTTGTTGTGAATATTTACAAGCGATTGAAGCATGAAAATCCCAAGGCAAGTTGCATATTTTGCTAAAATTTAACTTAAACATTAAACAAATGGGGTTAATTAGGCCATTCAGTCCCTAATTATATGCCTAAGGGTTGCCTAATTGGGCCCCTTAATCCTTAATCAATAGAAAAAAAATCTGGAGAAAGGAACAGTACGTACTCCTTTCACTTAGAAACTAATCCTTCTCTTCTTACTTAAAACATACAGTTAACAAAGAATTTTACTTCCTCTTCCAAAATCAATCCCCTAGCGACAAAACTAAAATCCAAGGTGAATTTTTATGCTAAAGTAGGATTAAGACAAGTGCTGAAATTAACAAGGGATCTTCAAAATCATCAAATTGATCCAAATCGGTGAACTTTTCAACCTAATCTTTATTACATATCTAAGGCAAGGGTTCCCTCATGCTTTCTAGTTTGAATTCTAATGTTGTTGTTGATTTGTATTGGTAAATTTGCCAAAATCATTTATTGTAACTTGAATTTTGTGAAAAAGGTTTGAATATGGCAAAAGTTCACGTTTGGTTTGTTATATCTTCTCTGATTTTTGATGGATTTCAGTAATTATTGTTTCAATTGTATGTCTGAGTTGCTTACTATAAGCGTGTCAAATTTCGTATGCAAAAAAGGTAGTTTTGACCTATATATGTTGCTTGGAAAACGAACTCGAGAGGTTTGAACAATACTGTAGTGGAATTGCATTCAGTGTCGACGCAGAAAGTGCCTATTTCGACACAGGGATATTTGTGTATCTGTACAGTCTGGGAAAAATGCCCAGATGGTTCCTTTGTGTCAGTTAATGCGTGCACTAGTTTTTAGTGCAAGTTTTGCACATTTCTCGACCAGATTTTCATGTCTAATCCGAGCATATATTCTATGTATTTAGTGCTATATGTGATAAATCATCAAACCATGCAGTCCGTGTTTAGCGTGGTTTAGTTGATATGATTGTCTGAAAATTTTGAGTATTCCACATCACTCTTTAAGTGTCAATCTGTGTCCTATGCGACTGTTTTTTGCTTGCTTCTGCTATGCAGAAGCATGAATTTTCGATGAATCCCTTATTTATGTTTTAGTGATTTATTATATGTTGATTACTTTGACTTTCTGAGTTCACTTGCACATTTTTCTAATTACTTTCAAAGGTGTTTTTAAACAAATTTCTATCATTATAAAAATATTTTTAATGCGATTTTTATATAAAATATACAACTTTAATATATCTTTTAACTTATAACGAGATTTCAAAATCATTTTCTCGTAATATTTTTCAAAATAAAACTCAACTTTTCTATAAAGTATTTTCTCATATAAAACCACATAACTTTGCATTCTTCGAGAAAGCAAGTTTGGTATTTAAATGATTTAGTAAACGGTATGGTATGGGACACACAGGTTTATTATTTCGGTTAGTCCCAGTCTTGTTTATTCTAAACTATAGTGTTTCTGAGATTCTGTGTTCCTTTTCCATACATGGATTTGACTTACCGGGGGGGGGGAGGGGGGTAAATCGATAAATGAGAACGTGCAGTATTTGACGTACCATTACCACTAATCGGGTTACTGTCTCAGAGTCTGTGATACATTCCACATACAAATGACAAAAAATGCACAAAGAATTGTCAACAACATTGTCCTTTGACACAAGACTGCTCAGGTAAAGTGTAAATGACCTTGTCATGATGGTAAAACTACTTGGGGAGGTGTCTTTTAAGATGAAATTGATTGGGGAGGTGTTAGCGACCTTGCTCTAGCCAACGGAACTGCTAAGAGGAGGTGTAAGCAACCTTGCTCTTGTGACAAAACTTGTCAAAGAAGGTGCAAGAGACTTAATCATGGCGATTATATTCTTTATTTATCTGATCATAGTTATTTTTAGAGTTCTGAGTTTTATCTATGATTTCACCATTTTAGACGATTATTATTATATATATTGCTATTTTATTTCTGTGCTTTGAACTCTTAACTGAGTTCCATTAGTTGTGTGATTTTAACTCTTAACCCAGTTTCTTGAGTTTTGTGATTTCTATGATATAAACTCTTAACTGAGTTCTTAAGTTCCATGATTCTCCCGATTTCCGTGATTTTTGAGTATCCTGTGACTTCTGAAAATTTCCATCTTGTGCACATGTGGTACAAAATATTAGTTACCCTAATTAGAGTATTTGGGTAATGGCATCGATGGAAACATTTGAGGACGTATGTTCCTGCTTCTCACCTTATACTTTTAAGGAATCCATTATTCTAAGTTTATAATATTCCTTTTTGATGGAAAGGAATCACCATATCTGTGACTTGAGTAAATATGTAATTATGAGATTCCTTTTCTTATGAAAAGGAATTAGTGTGTATTGACATTTGATTTCACTTATCATATTCTAACTGATATATTTAAACTAGACTGACCCATGTATTCATTGCTTGGGTCAGACCGAGGTGTTTCAGATTATAGTTACGATTGATTCATTTTCAGCTGATACATATTGGACTATTCCTTTCGAGCAATTATCTTAGTTATGTAGTCGTATGTTTGTGTCATTTGTGTATTTATTCTTTTAGGGAATGTCATATATGTATATGGTTTATATAAAACCGTTTGAGTATGTAGCATATGGATATGTTATATTCTGCTGCCATATATATATATATATATATATATATATATATATATATGTGTGTGTGTGTGTGTGTGTGTGTGTGTGTTATGTTCTGCAATTTGTTATTTGTGATTACGATCCTTAGCCATTGCAGTTTTATATCCAAACCAAAGCATAAGAAAATACATAAGTATAGAACTACAAAATGGAAACCGTGGTTATGGAATCATTGTCAGTATGATTTATCCCAGACTAAGTTGACTTATTCAGTACAAAAACGGCAAAATGGGGCTAACCAATGTCATATAATTTAAAAAAAAAGTCACCTAATTGACGTATTCGATACTCGTATAATACAAGATTACATATGGTTGCTTCTAATCAACCCTATTTTCTGTTCAAATAGAAAACATGTAATGACCCGACTTTTCAGCTCTCGAAAATCAATACTAATACATCCTCTGTATTTATGTATCTCAAATCAAGTACCATAAAGTCTGTCAGTTAAGGGAAAAGAAAGGAGATAGAAGAATAGAAGAAAGAAGATACAAAACAGAATCTCACAACGGAACGAATAGTCTATAATAGTAACAGTGCTCTTTTACAAAAAAGCGGAAAAACTTTAAAATATACATATATCGATCAGAGTACACAACGAATCAGCCTGAACAGTTATAAACGACTTGTCTTTACAATTGTTGATACATACAATAACATATATAGCGGGATAAATAAAAGAATATACGTATACGTCTCATCACCAACTCCACTTTTGAAGCTCCAAAGCAATCCAAATCCGATCTGCAAATATAAGCATTACCGCAAAATAACACCCGGATCAGGCTAGCAACCGCGTGAGATAACACAACATTTAAGTAACAAATATCACATAGCATCATAATCACTAACAATCATAACCCATGATTAATCAGGTTCTGTAACCCCATCATCGCACAAGGATGATAAACAATCTGTCAAGCATCACCTTATGATCAACAGCCTCAAGTTAATACTTAACCAATCATTTATGCTACCTTAAACAATTCAAAGATCCAATTCCCAAATTCTCCACAAGTAAACAACATAGCATGAATTATTTACAAAGCCCGTACGACATACATAAGCCATTCGTACGTAATATCAAATTCGATCACTCTATCAATCACATGATTTCACTTCCAGACTAGTACCGCACACTCGATCACTCTAGTGTGGATTCAGATGGTTTCATGATTGGAAACCGCCTTTCTCCTTACATAGCCATACTATGATAGAGAATCACATAATCAAATCAAAAATCTTGTACCTAACTTCATCGTCAAGAATCGAGTGAAAAATACCAACTCTGATTGGTAAAAGCTACCAAAAAATCATGCACTCGAATCTGGATCAAACCGCAAAGCGAATAAAATGGCCTACGTAAGTCTTACATAATCATTCCAATTCTTATAATCAACTTGATTCTCCTACTTAGTATATTCTTCTATACTAATATTCCTTTGTGAATCATATCATAATACTTCAAGTTATTAACCATTATATAACTTAAAAGTATATACAAACGACCAATTTGTCTTATTTAAATAAGCATGCTAATAAATTTGGACTTTTCTTACTTAACTTCTGAACTACTTCCCATAATCTGTATGATTATATTTCTATAGTCCTTTCGTATTGAAATTCTTATTATAAATTGAACTGATTATTTACGTTTATAATCCATTCAACACTTAACACAAATTTCAACATACTCAAATCTTCGCTAAGAGTATAAACACAAAGATGTTCATTTTACTTAACTAAACTAGTTTAACAATTTCAAAACTAGTTTAAACTTAATGATTCTCAAATCTAATATTCTAAATATTCGATTTCATCCCTATTTTAGTTTTAAATCACGAACTACGAAACCGCGATTTTCCTAAAAATTTGATGTAGCCATAACTCGAAATCTACAACATGAAATCTAAAGTTTTCCCTTCCATTAGAAAATTATAATCCAATAGATCCGGATAATTCTTGTTTCAAAGAATTCCAACTTATATCAGATCTTTTACATTCATTTAAACTTCAATTCGGAAAATCACGAATTGTCGCTACGCGACAAACTCGTTTTAATTAAATTTAAATAAATTCGATATAACTTCCTTAAGTTTATAAATTATAAACCAAGTCTCTTACGCTTTCACATAAACTAGTCAAGCATCTAAATTCATTTGGAAATATCGACTATCCAAAATCGTCGAACATTCCATTCCATTAACAGATGAAATCTACCAAACATCAAATCAACTGAGATGCAACATTACATAACTCCAATGTATAAACTATATGCAACCTTATACAACTTAATTGAAAATTTTAGAATTGAACTTCCGGGTTTTAAATCCATGGTAGCAAGTTCTTACTGGGAAACTCGAAAACCAATATCGATGATGCTGCAGTCATCATCAACATTATTTTCCAGCGACCAAAGTAAGATCAACGCTTTTCTAATCTTTAAAAATCCTTTTTAAACACTTTCTGAACACTGCCAATATTTCTTTTAAGCTTTGAAAATCATTTCAAACTTACTGGAATTCCAGGTACTTCAATTTTCAACTCAATTTCTATTCCTACTCATAAACATCGTTTATAAAATACACTTGCAATTTCTTGTTTAAATTCGATTTAAACAACTTCCATTCATATTTAATTCTTACCCAACATCATTATCGAACGCCTTCCAGTCAAATCGTGAAACTGAATTCACAAGGTGTTCGTCTCCAATGTTCCCCAATTATAAATCTACCCATCCCATGCAAGCAAATGGATAAAATTTCTCTTATCCGTACATAGTAGTCAATACCGATAAACTGGTCAGACACAACTACAAATCAACCAATAAATGATAATAATTATATATCATCATTATTAACAAACAACTCAACCATATAACTAAATTTAGCCATGAAAACTTTCTTTATGTATAAAATGTATAAATCTTCGTAACTTATTTCATTTACCAAATTCGAAAACAATATCGACTCGAATGACTTGTTTGAATGTTTCAGAATCTTCATCAAAACGATGATCAGTTTATTGATTCGGATCCAGAATTCAGACTTACAAATCAAACCACCCAATACAAAATATTTTGTATTCACTAACTAGTACGCACTCATATATATATATAATATATACTCTCAAAACTCAATCTAGGGTATTACTAACCCTATCTCTAGTGAGTTATAACCCCATACAAGCCAAGGTGTTCGCTAAACCTATGCTCTGATACAGAATGTAACGACCCAACTTTTCAGCTCTCGAAAATCAATACTAGTACATCCCCTGTATTCATGTATCTTAAATCAAGCACCCTAAAGTCTGGTAGTTAGGGGAAAAGAAAGGAGATAGAAGAATAGAAGAAAGAAGATACAGAACAGAATCTCATAATGGAACGAATAGTCTATAATAGTAACAGTGCTCTTTTACAAAAAATTGGATTTTTTTTAAAATATACATACATCGATCAGAATATACAATGAATCAGTCTGAACAGTTATAAACAACCTGTCCTTACAATTGCTGATACATATAATAACATACACAGCGGGATAAATAAAAGAATACAGGTATACGTCTCGTCACCAGCTCCACTTCTGAAGCTCCAAAGCAATCCAAATCCAATCTACAAATATACTCGGTATGACCCGAGCATTACTACAAAATAACACCCGGATCAGGCTAGCAGTCATGTGAGATAACTCAACATTTAAGTAACATATATCTCAATACAATGAGAGGCTGTACGCATATCCGTAACGGTTATCCCCTCAATAACATCCAACCATTTATTAGGAGAAGTATGGTTGTATTCTAGATAATGTCTAATGTGTAGAATATAAATAAATTCACATAGAAGGAATGGTTACATTGGTTACATTCAACAACTATTAAGTGTACAAACAAAACCGATAAGGCATATTCGCATATTGGATTTCCCATCGGAGATCTCTTAATACAGATCCAAACTCCATGCAAAAGGGTCAGAGAGCACCTCCGAGCGTCGTATATCTCTAGAAAAAATATACCATAAGGTAAACACAACTGGCCCACGCACGAAAACACCGAAGTGCACCACGTGGAACCAGATATACCCAACTCCCGCTGTTACGTCCCACATTTTTTTGATCTATATTTGAATATTTAAATTTGTTTAAATATTGAATTCGTAAAATAAATGGAATTTTATATTAATTAAAACGAAGTTTGAAACGAATAAATATATATTAAAAATAAACGAGCTCGTAAATGGTGCGGTAGTTCATAATATTCAGTTTTGAACTCCAGTTGACTGTACAAAATTCGTTATAAGTCGGAACTCACTGAAACAAGAAATATTCGAATCTGTTGAACTATAATTTTGTAATAAAAGAGAAAAATCAGAACTTCATATTTCTTATTGACAGTTATGGCCAAATCAAATTTTGAATTAGTCGCTATGGAATCATATATAAACTATAACGATTTATTTAGTAAAATAAATAAATTTTAAATCAATAGAGTATTGGTTTAACGTGAAATGAAATATTGTATTTAAAATTCATATTGGTTTCTTTTGGTATTTATTTAATTCAGTTTGTGTATATTTTTATTATAATGGCAATTTATTTATTATTTTTAGTCGATTTATATTTAATCAAATTTAACTTTAAATCATCAATTTAATTCAATATCTTATGTATATGGTCGAATTAGACCGTTGAAATTGTTCCAGTGTGTTCAGAACAGTGCTAGAACCTAAGAAATGTCAGTCGTTGCATTTAGATAGGAGTTTGATAACAAGTGATATTTTAAATGGGGTGAAACCACACCAGTTCAACCGAAAATGAAAATAAAATTAAATCAATTATGTAAACAGAATAAATAGGAGATGATCTAACACATCTATTCTGTAAGCCTATTCCCCATCCTCTCTTTTCACTTTCAAATCGAAACACTTCCTTCTCCTTGAAGCTTCAGTAAGCTGCAAACCTCTCTACTACTGTAAAGCTATGCCTATCTCTAACCTATACTGAAAGACGTTGCTCTTATTGTCTTTACTTCGCTTCTATAAATTGCCACTGCCATCATTCCATTTTTAAGCCAACACAAGTTCTATTCTTTCATTTCCATTTTCTTCTGTAAAATCGCGAAATCATTCACTGTGTAAAATTTTTTATAGAGGAAACTGATATCGTAAATCACGAATTAGAGATCAACCGAAAGCCTTGAAGTTCCTTGGCATTTGTTCCTCTTGTCTCAGTCAAAATAAGAATCGCCCTTTGCTCAAATCAAAATCAATCCGTCCGATTTTTTTTAAATAAAGGGAATCGAAGTCGCTACTTAAACCGTGGGTTTCACCTGAGCTTGACACCAAGATGATCGTGTGCAAGGAAGTGGAGGGGACTGTCGTGATTTCTACAGATCGAAGAAGGGGGTTTTCGACATTGAGGAAGGATGCGATGTAAGAAAGGAGTACCATGATTTTAGTTTGATTGTTCTGGAAGTCGATGTAGGTTGATGGGGTTGTGCGATTCTTGGAAGCCAACAGTGCATTGGATTGGGAACTGGGTGACCGAGGTGGATTTTGAAGGTTGAGGAAGAACTGTGTGACGAGGATTCGGCAGTGGGAAAGGGTGTGAACGACAGTTTGATGGTATACTGTAGTTCGTTTGCCTGGTGATAAACGCAGTAACCAAAACTAGACTAATGGGCTTGATAGGTGAATGAGGGGTACGGGTCTTTGTTTTGGGGAATGATAATTAATGGAAATGTGCGATGGTTGGTGGAAGGACTGGAGTTGAGATTGATAATTAAATTTTGTGATGATGTCCGGGGAGTTCAGCATGTTTTTTTAGGGATGGGGATACTTGTGAAAATAGTGTTGTCTGTGATTTGATAGTGAATGAACGCAGGAATGAGGACTATCACTGTGTAGAAGTGTGTTGCAGTGAGGATTAATAAGTTTATGTCGTGGTAATTATGATTAAGAGGAAGGTATGGTGAGTTTGGTCAGAGGTTTACAGTGAGAGTTGGTCATATTTGTTGGTGCAATGGCAGCAGGACAACAGTTATAGGTGATGGTATAAGTGTCCAAGAGGTGTTCGATGCAACAAGGAGGAACAAATTAGTGTTTAGGCTGTTTTCTTTTCGTTTTGGGAGCTGTTCGAGATAAGTTTCAGAAATTAGTCGATGTGTGCAAGCCATGAGGTATAGATTTTAATAAATTTAAATTGTATAGAATACTATATTGTTAGTCGTTAATTTAAACAAATAATTATTTAATCGATGAATACACATAGGATAGTTTATTTTAAATAATTAGTTTAGACTAATAATTATCTAACCACTTAATTTAGAATTTATCATAGGTGAAAAATAAATTGTATTCGAGACAATTCAAGTATACACGTAGCCGAGACGATATAGAATGTAAACAGATATTTGGCATAGGAAAACCGAGGCGTGTTAAACTCACTCAGTTAATTATTGGAAACTATTTTCAATAGTTCAAATTTATTTTATTGCTTGCTGGCTGCTAAATTGATTGAGATAAAGTGATTATATTATATAATAATAATATATAAAAATAATATTGGTGATTGGTGATTAGATAATGCCCGCGGTACCATTAGCGGATGATTTCCCTATGTGCCCTACAATATATATAGTGGATGACCTTCTATACCGCGATGTCCTACCTCGAAGCAGGATGGGTATTATTATCGTTGACTAACATCTGTGGATGTAGGAAAAACAGGTTGGAGGGAACCAACTGGATTCCTCACATTTTTATTTTTGTTTCACATATATGCTGATATATGATCATCTGTGATAGCTTATGATATGGTTAGAAGTGTGAGTGACACTATTTGTTGATTTTGGATATTTTGAATATCCTAAATAGTAATATATGGATTTAAAAATAGAAATTTGAAATATAATAAGAATTCTTAAAAGGGATTATTTATTTCCAAAAACGGAAATGGTTATTTAGATCCAAATTAAATAGAGTTCAAAATTAAATAATTGTTTAAACCAATATTTTGAAGAAGTGATTTATAAACGACATTATAAAAAATAGGAATTGAAAACTAATCTGTTATTTTGAAATAGATTGGAATTTTCCTATTTGCAAGGGAAATTTTTTATTTGTAAATAAAAATGTTCATTTGAATATCCAAACTATAAGTACAATTTAAAAGGGAAGATTTGTTCAAACAAATGGGTTAATGAGGTGATTTTATAAATGACGTTCATAAAGAAATGAAACGGTTACCTTTTGAGAATTTTGGAAAATATGGATTTCAAAATAGAAATAAAAATATAAAGGGAGCTAAAAAAAAATTATTTTCAAATAGAAATGTTTATTTGGGAAACATAATTAAATAGAATTTAAAATATAAAATATTTGTTTAAACCAAATGAGATGAAGTGGCGATTATATAAGTGAAATTATTATTGGGAAATGTCTGAAATTGTAAAGCATTTGTGAATATGGGAAAGAAGTGGAAATCAAAAAAAATAAACTACGGTTTAAAAATAGATTGGAATCTATCTGATTTGCAAAGAAAGGTATAAAGAAAGATTTTATAACAAATATAAGTTTTAAGAGGAAATAGAATTTAAACTTGAAATTTGGAAGTAGGAAATTTAATTGATTAATAAGTCAAATATGAATTGCAGTAAGAAATATATTTCACGATTGAAACAAATAAGGGGTAAAGCAAATGTTTTACAAATGAAGGAAGGGTTGTTTTTAAATTATAAATTCCAATTAAGTCAACTAATTTGAATAATATAATATAAATTATATTAAAGGACTTTATAAATGATTTTAAATCATGCATATGAAATTATAAAGGATTGGCAAAGGTTATTCATATACGAATATTTTTATGGAATAAAACTATTGAAAATAAATCGAGATAAGTCATAATAAAACTATAAAGGTGTTTATAAAGAACATTTATGGAATATTCGATGATGGTTTTGTAAACCTCTGGAATGATGATAAATCTGAGATAAATATCTCGCTTAAAGTGATAATGAATAATTGAAATTTTTATTCATTTGAAGTTAAGAAATGGGAAATGAATATGAATTTGATATTTAAATAAAAATAGGAATTTTCCAGTTATAAGGAAAATATAAAAGAGATATATAACTCTACAATTAGAGGACATAAATAGATTGAAACTCGGAGTTTCAAGTATAAAATCGAATTTGACAATACAAGTCAAGTAGGGATTGGTATTGACGATGAAGGTGAATAGAGAGAATAAAGTAGTAGTGTGAAAAACAGAAATTTATAAAGGATTTTTTAATTCTAATTGAATTTAGATAGAATTGAATTGAGTAATATAATATAGATTATATTAAAGAATTTTACATATGGTTTATAAATAGTAAATATTATTAGAATTTGCAAATGATAAGTAAATACGGATATTGTAGAACATAAGTTATAAGTAGAATAGAACGGAGTTTAAACATATAAATGTTTATAGGAATTATTTGTGGAATAAAGGTTTGATATAGAACTTGGTTTATGAAGAATAAGATGAAATGGAATTGGATAATGAAGGTATATCACTATCTTGTTTCAGTTGAGATAAATATTTAGCAAATGTTTTGCAAATCAAAACCGAAAAGGAATATTGTATAAAGATTTGTTGTAATTTTTGTGAATATTATTTTTGAGAGATATATTAGAATGGTCATAAATTCGAGATAAACATTCCATGTAAAAGTGGTAATAAATATTGAATAATTTAGAAATAGAGTT
This sequence comes from Allium sativum, assembly GCA_030737875.1. Lineage (NCBI taxonomy): Eukaryota > Viridiplantae > Streptophyta > Magnoliopsida > Asparagales > Amaryllidaceae > Allium > Allium sativum. The sequence goes on from CM060921.1 coordinate 304,583,644, forward strand.
AAGAGAATTAGAAAGCTGACTGGAGAAGTTTTGAATTAACGAATGGATAATCAAAAGAGGCTATAATGGTAATGGATATCAAAATAGTGAATTTAATTTTGTTTTATGGATAAATGGATGTTTTATTTGATAGTTAAATAACCGACTATCAAATCTGGCCTAATACGATTGTTGGTACGGAAAGACCGGGATCAAATTTATTTGAAAACCATTACGAACCAACTAATACGTAACGTGAAAAATACAAATTGAAGATGGAGCAGTGACGACCGTGGATCTTCATAAGCAAAAGGATTACGTCGAATTCTCTGGAGTTGCGCCCGGAGATATTCTAATAGTGATCCTGTCGTGATTGAAATTGATGGAGTGCAAGGACTACTCGCTACTGATCTATAGGGTGATTCCTAGGATGAGGTAGGAGAGTGCCTTCGGTTTGTCCAGTCCCAGGACAACTTGTATGGATGAATGTCTGTCAGAGTATTTCCAAAGGACCACGTACGTTGATTTCCTCAGATGTATTTCGGTTGATGGCGGAGAGGGGCACTTCTCTTAGCTTGAACACTAGAATATTTTCGTGGGTGTCAATTAGTGATATCTGATGGATCTGATGATGTGGCATTCAAAGTGAATGGTGGCCAGATGTTCTAAAAATATAAAAATAAATAAAAGAATGCATTATGACCTCAAGCCTCACAACCACGAAATGACAAAAATCGGGCAGGCAGCATGGCTATGTGGGTCGCACCCATTAGGGTTATTGTAACCATCTAGAGAATATTCATATTTTTTACTCCTTTTTTCTTCTGTATCTCCCGAGAAACGGTTATGTTGGTACCAATTGTATGTGACAATATATTCGATACACTCAAGAGAAATGAGTGGTCAGTCATGTATGGGCCGGGTTGCTAGACGTTCTTGTTGATCCCAGTGTATTCCCCTCTAGAGATACACTATCGTAAGGTGGTCCCATACCTTGTCATAGTTGGAAATCCAATCTCTAATAAGCGCCCGCAGTTTTGATTGTGTACTATATATGTAGAGCGTGGGATGCCAGCATTCTGCTAGATTAATATTTATTTGTATTTAGACACTACTATAATATTAGAAAAAAATTGATTTCAAAAATATTTTGGGTTATCGTAAGGTAAAAACCGTCCGTGTTTATGTATGGATTGGTCTTACGATTATCCTTTTCTTTCGAAATGATTTTTACTTTAAAATCAAGTTGGATGCTACCAATAATTTAGTCGGTTTTTCTCATGCTGGTTCACTTGACTGACCTATGCGTTTGTAATGCTCGGGTCAGACCAAGTTGGGTCAGACCGAGTTATGCAGGTTCAAGATAAGATACGTATTTCAGGAGATAAGCTGGAGGAGTTCAGACATATGACATATACAGTATTCTGCTGTGTGTTGTAAATGAGGACAGACTGCTATAACTGTCTGAATGAACTGAATGTCCGTTGTACTCTGATAAATTGTAAGTATCATTTCAAATTTTGAAATAAAAAATTTATTTCTGTATTATATTTTATTCCGCTCTGATGTGAGACTCTGATATTGTGGTTAGTTGTTCTTCTTCTTCTTTTTCTTCTATTCTAATAATTTCTTTATTTCTTATCTCACCCTCTAACTTCTTTCTTTAATATTCTGGATTTTCGGTACTCGAGTTTGGACACGGCATATATTTGTGTCAAAAATTCGAGCATCGAATTTTCCGATTCATTACAGTGGCATCAGAGCAATGGTTTAGGCATAACATTGGCTCTGTGGCGTAACTCGATAGAGATGGGGTTAGTAATACCCTAGATTGAGTTGAGTGCATATATATTGTTGTAACCCGTATCTTCCCCGGTAAGGAAAGCACGAATTGCTTTGAGAACAAGACGAATCAGAACATAAACAGAAGAACATTTCATAGTTTATTACAACAATTCCATCAGAATGCAAGAATATATAGAGTATGAATAAATATTACACATTTGAAAAATATCAGAGATTACAATAAATTACATAGCAGCGGAAAAACAATACAAAACACAACTGAAAGTAACACACGGATACAGAGCTTTCCGAGCATCGTTCCAGTTGTAAATCAGGATCCTGTGAATATAAATCTGCAAAACCAAAACTACTTGCTTCCCATGTCGAAAATAAGGGCACCCAGAGTTTACGTTAAAACAATAAACTCCAGGTCAGTCATGTGACTGGTGTGAGAACTAAAACAGTTGTTAATCTTTATTTTTAAAGTTAGGTAAATCAAGTGACCACGCCGTATAACACGGAACGGGTTTCCTCCCAAGAATACCAGTGCATAAAACAAATAGCCCAACGCTAAATAAAGAAAAATGAAGCTATTATAAGACCCAGGTCCCATCACACAATGCAACGCAAGCCGGAGGATAGGGTTTTTACCTTATAATAGCCAAAGCATGCTTGATACGTTTGAAAACAGATTATTTTTATATTACTATAAATGCATAGTTTCAAAACAATTTCAATCATAAGTATCAATCATAGACGGCATAAGTGTCCCATACCACTATGTCGCCAATACTAGGCTCTACAAATAAAACCGAAATATCACGTATTGGAAATTGGATTCCGTCATGAGTCGAGGCAAGGGGCAAGCTCCTTTCCGTTCGAGACACTCTGGAAAATGTCTTAGGACCGCACATAGCGATCCTTGGAATCGGTTGGGCCGGTCCTCACCTAACTTTGGAGGATTAGTTATTCCTGAACACACGTTTCTCGGTCCTATAGGACCTATATAATGGTCTGTATGTCGGCTCACATAGTGCCAATTATCGACCATATATTCGAGGCGCCGAATAGAGTTGATTAATCAAACCACTTTCGACTTTGTTCCTTTTCGGGGACGAAAAGTTTTAAGTGGGGGAGATTGTAATAACCCGCAAAATCTGGGCCAGTTTAAAATTTTTATTTTGGCGATTTTAGCGAATTTTGAATATTTAAAATGGATTATTTTAAATAAAATCGACGAGAAATTTATTTTGAATATAATTCGAACGTATATATTATATACGTCGTCGTTAGAATATAAATATTTATATATAATTATAAATAGAATTGAAAATGGCGCGGTAGTTCGATAATTCGATTTCAAACTTCAATTGAATGTACCGGGTGCAAAACAATCCGGATTTTAGTGAAACCAAAAACATTAGGATCTAATTGGTAATATCATTCCAGCGAATCCGAAAAATCAAAAGTTCGTGGCGGGAATCAAAAGATATGTCCAGTTGAAAATTCTGAATAGTCGCTATGGAATTCAGGCCCTTAAAAATGGACATTTTGCAAACGACCTCGGATTTTGACGAAACTAGTTTTGTTAGGACCGTATCGTCAATACGAAGCTAGAAAATATTTTTCGAGAATTTTTAGAGTTCGTATGCGACCCCGGTAATTTGAAATGTACGTTTAAAATTCAATATAGTGATTTAAATGTAAATTCAACGGAAACTAATTCAGACGATCGAATCAACTTGCGATACATATCCCATTGTGTTCAGAATGCGGGTGAAACGCTATGGACGACAGGCGGTGGGCCTCGTTTTGAGGTCGAAAATAAAAGTTGTTTTTTTAAAAGTAATTAAATAATTAAATATATATATTTTTCATATAACCCCCCCCTCTTACAATGGTGATCATGCATCTAGTTCGCACGCAGGCGGCATGTATATATTTATTTCATTTCCACAAACTAATCCTATGTGGTTTCAACCAAATATTTCACAACCACCAATGGTTATTTTTCAACCACAATCAACCAATATCAATCACAAACAATCCCAAACAATCATTCGCTATCAATCAATTTTCACAACAATTTCAACCAATAAATATCGTCCATGGTTTGTGGACGAGGGGCGTATATATATATATATATTTATATATAGCAATTTATATATATAGCTATTCACTTTCATTTCACACACATATAATATTTTTAAATCAGAAATCTCACCAATAGCTATCCAACTGCACGACACTTCCTTAGAGAAATCTTCGCCTTTTTGTCGCTTTCACCCGTATTCTCTACATATGTAAAAATCGAATTTTTACGATGTTATTCAATATATAAAAATCGAATTTTGACTTCGCTTTCAATATATAAAGATATGATTTTTACTTCGACTTTCAATATATAAAGATATGATTTTTACTTCGACTTTCAATAAATAAAAATATGATTTTTACTTTGACTTTCAAAATAAAAATATGATTTTTAATTTTTAAAGAAATCAGTTTTCAATACCTTTTAAAAATCAACATCAGTTTTTCTTCTTTTAAAAATATCAGTTTTTCTTCTTTTTAAAAATTTCAGTTTTTTCCTCTTTTAAAAATTTCAGTTTTTCTTCTTTTAAAAATATCAGTTTTTCTCCTCTTTTAAAAATTTCAGTTTTTTCCTCTTTTATAAAAATTTCAGTTTTTAATTCTTTTATAAAAAAAAATCTGTTTTTAATTCTTTTATAAAAAATCTGTTTTTAATTCTTTTATAAAAAATCTGTTTTAACTTGCTTTTATAAAATCAGTTTTTAATTCTACAGAATAATAAATGAAAATAAAATAAAACGACTTACAGAGGGGGGGGGGGGGTTCTGGTGGCGTCGGCGGTGGAAGGATCGTCGGCTGGGGGGTTTTCTGGTGGCGGTCGGCGGCTTCAGCTTCGCGAGCGAGGGGGGGGTGGTGGGGGGGGGGGCTTCAACGGAGCTCGAGCGATCGGGGGGGGGGGGGGGGGGGGTCAGGCGGAGGACAGGGCGGTGGCGTCGATCGATAGGTTTAGGTTTTTTTTTTCTTTTCGTTCGAAATAAAAATGAACGGGGGTGGCCTGAACGAAGATAAAGGGGGGAGGGAAATTATATATATATATTTTTTATTATTTAATTATTAAATTTTTGTAAAAAGGTTGACTTTTACATACGACCTCGAAACGAGGCCCACCGCCTGTCGTCCATAGCGTTTAACCCCCATTCCGAACACAATGGGATATGTATCGCAAGCTGATTTGATCGTTACAATCAGTTTCCTTTTGAATTTACATTTAAATCATTATATTGAATTTTAAACGTACATTTCAAATTACCGGGGTCACATACTAACTAGAAAAATTCCAAAAAAATAATTTCTAGCTTCGTATTGACGATACGGTCCTAACAAAACTGGTTTCGTCAAATTCTGAGACCGTTTGAAAAATGGTCAATTTCCAGTCGATTAAAATCAACTGAAACTGGTCAAACGCGTTTTCCTTTGCCACGCTCACATATTGATTCGAAAAATTATGAAATTTGAAACCTAGCAATAATTTGACATCACGGATCCAACAAAAGTGGTTTCGTCGAAATCCGAGGTCATTTGCAAAATGTCCATTTTTAAGGGCCTGAATTCCATAGCGACTATTCAGAATTTTCAACTGGACATACATTTTGATTCCCGCTATCAAATTTCGATTGGTCGGATTCGTTAGAAAGATATCATCAATTAGATCCTAATGTTTTTGGTTTCACTAAAATCCGGATTGTTTTGCACCCGGTATATTCAATCGAAGTTTGAAATCGAATTATCGAACCACCGCGCCATTTTCAATTCTATATATAATTATAATTAATTATATTCGTTTTCAATTGTCGATTCAAACTCAGTTTTCATCGCCATTATTTAAAATATTTATTTTAAATATTTAAAATCCATTATTTTAGCCAATTTAAAAATTTTAAATTGGTTCAGATTTTCTGGGTCGTTACAATCTCCCCCACTTAAAACTTTTCGTCCCCGAAAAGGAATAAAGTCGAAAGTGGTTTGATAAATGTACAATCACACAACACAACCACCAATCCAATTGTTTTTAACTTTCAAAAATATACTAATCAAATCATATGCCCCTTAAAATCATTCAGACTGTATAATTAAAAGTGCACATCTATGAAAAGAAAATAACAATAGAGTAGAGAATTGAATGGTAGTGCAAAGTAGGGTAAATGTACCTTGCACCGGAGTCAATCAGAGATATCTACTCGGCATCTAGGATAAGCTTTCTGAATGCTCTCCTCAGTTTCCCAAGTACAATCTCGCGGATCTCCACTCCATTGCACCTTGACTAAGTGAACCTTCTTGTTCCTCAGCTCTTTGGTTTCTTTGCCGATAATCTTTAGCGGCTCACGCCTCACGGCTAATTCTGGAGTAATTTCAATGTCCTGCTGAGCTGCTTCTTCCACGATCAAGTCTGGATCATGAACGTGCTTTCGAAGTTGAGATATGTGAAATACATCATGCACTCCAGGCAACCAGTCAGGCAGTTTAACTTTATATGCGAGAATTCCGATCCGTTCCAGAATAGGAAACGGACCAATGAATTTGGGTGCCAACTTTCCAGTTTTACCGAACCTGATAACTCCTCTCATCGGCGATACTTTCAAATATACATAGTCGCCAACTTCGAAGGATATATCTCTTCTTCTTTTATCGGCATAGCACTTTTGTCGGCTTTGAGCGGCGAGCAATCGTTTCTTAATAAAATCGACTTTGTCGGCCGCTTCTCGAATCATATCAGGACCCAACACAAGTCTATTTCCAGGCTCGACCCAACAAGCAGGAGATCTGCAAGGTCTACCATACAATGCTTCGAATGGCGACATTGTCAGACTCGCCTGGTAGCTATTGTTATAAGAGAATTCAGCCAAATGCAGATGGTCTTCCCATGATCCACCGAAATCTAGAATACAAGCCCGCAATAGATCTTCTAAAATGCGATTCACCCTCTCAGTCTGACCGTCTGTCTGAGGATGATAAGCGGTGCTCATGTTTAACTTCGTTCCCAGTTCGACTTGAAATGCCTCCCAGAATTTACTAGTGAATATCGTATCTCTATCACTTACTATGCTGAGCGGCACTCCATGTAGTCTAACTATTTCCCTGAAGTATATCTGCGCCAGACTCTGAGCAGTTCTGTTTGATCTGACAGGTATGAAATGGGCGGTCTTCGTGAAACGATCTACGATCACCCAAATACTGTCATTTCCCTTTCTGGTTCTGGGCAAACCATCAATGAAATCCATAGAAATATGCTCCCACTTCCAACCAGGAACTTCCAGCGGTTGTAATAATCCAGCCAATTTCTGTTGGTCACTCTTGACTAGCTGGCAAGTAGGGCATCGGCTAACATATAAGGAAATGTCCCTTTTCATCGACTTCCACCAGAAAGTGTGTTTGATGTCATTATACATTTTGCTTACTCCCGGATGGATACTGAGTTTTGACTTGTGGCATTCATCCAGTACTTCCTTTCGAAGTTCAGGAATGTTAGGGACACAGATTCGACCTTTGAGCCTTAAAATCCCATCTTTGTCAACTTGGAAACTCGAAGGTTCGCCTTATTGAATTATCCCTCTGATCTTCTGAATGAAGTGATCATCCTCCATAAGAGCAGATATCTTATCTAGCAATGAAGTCGTGATAATAAAACTGGCGATCATTTCATTCTTTCGGCTTAACGCATCGGCTACGACATTGGCTTTCCCTGGAGTATATATAATTTCAAAGTCATATGCTGCAAGAAACTCCAGCCAACGCTGCTGCCTCAAATTCAAGTCTTTCTGAGTGAACAGATATTTTAGCGACTGGTGATCTGTAAACAGTTCAAATCTCTCGCCCAAAAGATAGTGTCTCCAGATTTTCAAAGAGAATATGATAGCCAATAACTCAAGGTCATGAGTTACATAGTTTTTCTCGTGCGGTTTCAGTTGACGGCTAGCATAAGCAATCACTTGGCCCCTTTGCATCAACACTGCACCAAGGCCTTCTCTAGACGCATCAGTCCAGACTTTTAAATCTTGGTTGCCATCGATGATGGTTAACACTGGAGCTGTTGTTAATCTTAACTTTAGCTCTTCGAAAGCCTCCTCACTTTCTTGAGTCCATTTGAACTTAGAATGCTTCTTTGTAAGCTTCGTTAAGTGGCCAGATATCTTCGAAAAGTTTTTAACGAACTTTCGGTAATAGCTAGCCAATCCGAGAAAACTGCGGACTTCAGTGGGAGTACTGGGCTGTTTCCAATTCTGAATAGCTGTGATTTTGCTTGGATCCACAGCAATTCCATCTTTCGATACGACATGGCCCAGAAATTTCACTTCATCTTGCCAGAATATACATTTGGAAAACTTGGCTTTTAATACATTCCGTCTGAGAATTTCTAACACTTGTTCCAGATGCTTTTCATGTTCGGCCTTTGATTTAGAGAAGATTAGAATATCGTCAATAAAAACCAGAACAAATTTATTCAATACTCCTCTGAATACTCTGTTCATCAGATCGACGAAATAGGCTGGAGCGTTACATAAACCGAACGGCATTACTAACCACTCGTAGAATAAGTCGGGGCCTCTGAATGCTGTCATTGGAACACACTCTTCGGCAATTCGAAGTTGATGGAAGCCTGTAGCTAGGTCCATTCTTGAGAATACTTGTGCTCCATTTAATCGATCCAACAAATCATCAATCCGCGGCAATGGATATTTGTTCTTTATTGTCTGTTTGTTCAGATCACGATAATCCACGCATAACCATAGAGTACCATCAGATTTCGGGACAAACACCACTGCTGCACCCCAATCAGAGAAACTAGGCCTGATCAGACCTTTCCATACTAGCTGTCGTGCTTGATTGTCTAATTCTTCCTTCTCTTTCAAGGACATTCTTCGAATAGCGTGAACTACCGGCCTTGCATTGGGAATCAAAGCAATCTTGAAATCTATTTCTCTTTGCGGAGGTAAGCGAACAACTTCTTCGAACACGTCCGCATAGTTCTTGACGACAGGAATATCTTTAATGAGGTCAGGAATATTCTCAGTGATTTCAGGGACATTTTCTATTTGGGATGGAGAAACATCCAAAGCTGCCCAGAAATCCTTTCTATTAGCATTCTGACCTTCACAGGGAATGGTTATATAATCACCTGATTTAATCTTCGCCTTTACGACTCTCTCGGCGCATTTAACCTCAGCTTCATATTTGGTCAACCAGTCTAACCCCAAGATAAGATCAAACTCTTTAAAATTCATAACAGCTGCGATGGTAGGAAACTGATAACGAGAAAAAGAAACCGGTACTCTACAAATCCAACTGAGATCAATGGAACCCCCAACCGGATTCTGGACAGTCATTGGTTCCTTAAGCTTTTTCAAATTCAAATCCAGTTTCTTAGCTGCATCTTTGGCAATGAAACTTCGTGACGCGCCAGTGTCAAACAGTACTTTGACTGGAATGTTTTTGACAGTAAGCGTTCCTTCTAAGACGTCGGCCCTTTCTTGACTAGCTGAGGGCTCAGAGGTTTCTGCTACTTCATTTATTTGAGCCACCTTGGTTGCCTTTAACAGCCGGCAATCCTGTCTGACATGGCCAAACCGATGGCAAATGCTGCATTCTCTAGTCTCTTGAAATTTCTTAATAGACTTAGATCCTTCATTTCTTTGTTTCTTTAGAGATCGGCAACTCATCGAGAGATGTCCTTGCTTATTGCAGTTAGAGCATACAGTTGTCGTTACTAGTTTCTTCTCTGATTTGGCCCTTTTTCTCTTGGCACTGGCCTTCTTACTGATCTCAGACACTGTACTTGCCTCTGGAATATCAGTTTCTGACTCTGTTGTGTCACTAGAATAGACTTCTTCTTCGTCGCGCAACATTCCTTTCTTGTCTAGATCTTCGTATTGATAAGCCATATAAATCATTTCTGAGAAAGGAAGCTTCACATGCCCCAATACTTTATTCCGGTATTTCCTTTGAAGCCCATGAATAAATCTCAGATTTTTCCTTTTGGGTTTTGAATTAGATGAGGAGCAAAGTGAGCAAGTTCGTTGAATTTCTTATGATATTCGGGAATGGTCATATCACCTTGTATTAGATAAGAAAATTCATCACATAATCTCTCGGTCGCTTCGGGAGGAGTAAATCTTTCTAACAAAATCACTTTGAATCTGTCCCAGGTGATATCACCTTCTGGATTATTCTCTATAACTGAATCCCACCAGAACAAAGCTTCATCTTTGAGTGCCCAGGAGGCCAGTAATCTTTTCTGGTCATCCCTAAGCTTTAATGCTTCGAAGATTTTCTCAGCCGAACGAATCCAAGCTTGTGTCTTCATAATAGATTCTTCACCAGAGAACGGTATTCCACCCATATTTCGATATTTGATTAATAGGGCCTCAATATCCGGTTCTGCATTCCTTCTGTTTCTGACACTCATTTTTCTAGTACTTCTGCAAATGGCAGATCAAGTGTCAGGTCACATAAAAGGTATTTTAAAATATAGAAACACATACTTCAAATGTAAATGTGTCTATCAAGGTGTAATTTCATTCTGCTTTACTCATACTAGGATATTACTGATCCTATCTGTATAGAGTTGCCCGTCCTAGAACACTACTGGTTCTATTTCTGACGAGTTCGTTCAAATGTTATATTCCAGAACTAAGCTTAACCAAAGCTCTGATACCACGATGAGACGACCCGATTTCCCGTTCTCACGGAAACAAGGTTATCTTTGGAATATAACACAGAAACATATAATAGCAGAACAGAATTAAATAAATACACCAGAATGAACAACAAAATATACTGGATAAAGTAATCATCAGAGTTACACAGTATACAGGATCTTACTTAGTACAAATACAGTTCAGCTATACATAAATGTCTACAGCAGAAATAAATAAAATATGTACAATAGGAGCTGAACAGCATAAAAAGAAATAAATGATAGAATCCATCTTCAGCTCCAGCTATCCAGAGAGAACCAGCTAAACCTGAATACAAGGCTGCCCGTGTAGAAAAAGGGGCACCCGAGTTTGAGAGTGAAACAAACTACGAGTCAGTCATGGGACTGGTATGAGAAATCCACTCAACACATATATAATTGGCTAATCACAGGACCACGCCACTTTCGTGGAACGGGTTTACTCCATTGGATTGCCAGTGCTTTAAAACAAATCTTTCTTTTAAACATCGCTATGCTTTTTATAAAAATGAAGACGTTATAAGACTCAGTTCCCATCACACAATGCAACGCAAACCGGAGGATAGAGTTTTTACCTTATAACGGCCAAGATATGCTTGATACGAATAAAACAAAGGCATTTGATATTATTGCTAGTGTTTATATGTTTTGAAAACAATTTCAAATCATAACTATCAATCATAGACGGCATGGGTACCATATATCATGTCGCCATATATATATACAATCAAAACCGCACGATCACGTATTTGGAAATTGGATTTCCGTCATGAACCAAGGCAAAAGATAGTCCTTACCGAATTCGTGACTCTCTAGCCCGAGCCACAGGCAAGCGCGCAGGCAAGCCTTTAGATCGTCAGGGCCGGTCCACCGATGTGGATTATTATGCCTGAACAATACGTTTCCCCGCCCTTTGGGGCGTAAACGAGCCAACGAATGACTCCATCGGACCCGGATCGTCCGATCAAACCGAGGCGCCTCGCAACAGCAACAACCACATAGGTGAAAAGTATATAAATGTCAGGGCTGGTAGGTCACTGACACCACCCTAGCTAGAAAGAAACGCATGCCCTCCCTGAGGTCCTTCTCCAGTTTTAGGTTCATACCGGGGTGTGAGGCTCGCGAATTCACGTTATACACAAAGCTACGCCACACAGGCGGTGCTTTGGTCATCACCACAAGACTTTGCTTTTCAACAGAAGCCCTGATCACTGCATCTTAGCATGCCACACAGGCAATTCACGCCATGCGATTGATGTCCATCGATATACAACCTCTGAGCTCGTACGTCTCAGAGAAGGGCGTTAAGCAAAAGAATAAATTCTCCGCTGCCAAACAGATGTATATTTAACAGAGATCAATCAACACAGAATAAAATCCAATGTCGGACACACAGTCCATTTACAAGTCCGTTCTGGGTCTGAACGAAACCGGAGGCACTAAATACCTCGCAAACCCTTCGATCAACACGTACGTCTGGACGATCACCACTCATTATCCATATTTCGGGATGCCTCCCAATTAGGACCTCGGTTACCATCCAAACGAGGTGAAGATCTCCGGTCTTCGACCACCGTCTTCATCTTCGACTTTCAATCGTCGATCAATTATTCGAAATGAGAATTAACTCGGCCTTTTCAAATAATTCACGTATATTTAGAATTTCAAATCGATTTATTTCAATGGTTAAATTATTTGACAACATCACGTTTGTTCTTTAATGTAATTTTCACACCAAACACATTCAACCATCAAATATCACATAAATCAAGCAAATTCAGTTTATTTCCATCCCATATTGTTTCCAATATTTTATAACGATTTATCGCTATTTTTATTTATTTTAAAATAGCCCATTTATTCAAAACGACGCTTCGGGCCATAAGGCGGCCGTGGCGCTGTTTTTCTTCAGATTTGATTTACACATATCTGAAAATCTAACCGTTGGATCTTCACAAAATTTACATCATTAGAAAGGTCTTTTCAAAACAAACCCAACGGTTCCAGTTTCGGGAAAATCCGACGGTCGGATCTCCCGGTACAATCGTTTGAAATTTCGATTTCAAAATACGAACTGCAGCGTCGTTATTCGATTAAATATAATTATATTTATATATATAAATAAATATAATCGTTTCTGGCGCTGTTTTTCTTCAGAATTGAATTAAACATTCCAGACAATCCAACCGTTGGATTTTTACAAAGTTGGTGCCGTTGGGAAGATATTTCCAAGGCGAACCCGACGGTTGAGGTTTCGGGAAAATCCAATGGTCGGATTTCCCGCACTAGTCGTTTGAAATCACGGTTTCAAAATACGAACTGCACGGCCTCGTTTCGTTTTAATTTTATTTATATTTATATATTTATATAAATATAGTTCATTCAACAATTTCAATATCGTTTTCACTTCAAAAAATTTTCTAACACCTTAAATTTTGGAAAAATTTCGCCATAACCTCCCCTGCACCGGGAGCATCGGGAAATCGCAAATAGCGTTCCCGGTCCTTCTAATCTCAAAAAGAAAAAGAAAAAGCCAAACGGCTAGCCAACAGGCTCAAAGTCATCACCCAAACAAATCAGTAAATGTGTACCTATTTGTCGGGCACAAAATTTTATTCCTCTTCTCTAGCCCCTTTGCTATAACCTGTTCAATGAATATGCATGTACATATATATACAGTTCTTATCATTTATCATTTTCTATTCGACTTCATATTTGATTTCAATTTGGTTTTAAAAACACCATTCATTCTAATGTTACATAAATAGGTGCAAATCATTTCATTAGCTAATTAATGAATATTTCAACTCATATATGTTTATTTTGAACAAGTGGCTATTTTTAACACTTCACATTTCAATGATTTATACATACAATAAAAATGTGATTTTTATTGTAAAACAGTTCATTTCAAAACACTATTTTTCTATATAGTTCATTTAGGTGACAAAATAGGATTTTTATCATAAAACAATTTCTTTTTAAACCGAGATTGTTTTACACAGTTCATATAGTCGATAAAAGGCGATTTTTATTATCAAACAATTTATTTCAAAATATGAATACCATTCAACACATGAATTTCTAAACAACGAATGAATATCAATTCAACACATGAATGTTTTCAATAGTTTTTATATATAGATAAAAATGTGATTTTTATTATCGAACAATTTATTTCAAAATATGAATACCATTCAACACATGAATTTCTAAACAACGAATGAATATCAATTCAACACATGAATGTTTTCAATAGTTTAAGCATATGAAAATAATTCAAACACAAGAATATTATTCAAAATTTCGGCAGCATAACGGCAGGGTAGTTACACCGGCACCGTCCCTAGTACGGCTCCTCGCTCTACCTTAAAACCTCGCGGTTTTTGACAATGGTGATCATGCATCTAGTTCGCACGCAGGCGGCATGTATATATTTATTTCATTTCCACAAACTAATCCTATGTGGTTTCAACCAAATATTTCACAACCACCAATGGGTATTTTTCAACCACAATCAACCAATATCAATCACAAACAATCCCAAACAATCATTCGCTATCAATCAATTTTCACAACAATTTCAACCAATAAATATCGTCCATGGTTTGTGGACGAGGGGCGTATATATATATATATATATTTATATATAGCAATTTATATATATAGCTATTCACTTTCATTTTACACACATATAATATTTTTAAATCAGAAATCTCACCAATAGCTATCCAACTGCACGACACTTCCTTAGAGAAATCTTCGCCTTTTTGTCGCTTTCACCCGTATTCTCTACATATGTAAAAATCGAATTTTTACGATGTTATTCAATATATAAAAATCGAATTTTGACTTCGCTTTCAATATATAAAGATATGATTTTTACTTCGACTTTCAATATATAAAGATATGATTTTTACTTCGACTTTCAATAAATAAAAATATGATTTTTACTTTGACTTTCAAAATAAAAATATGATTTTTAATTTTTAAAGAAATCAGTTTTCAATACCTTTTAAAAATCAACATCAGTTTTTCTTCTTTTAAAAATATCAGTTTTTCTTCTTTTTAAAAATTTCAGTTTTTTCCTCTTTTAAAAATTTCAGTTTTTCTTCTTTTAAAAATATCAGTTTTTCTCCTCTTTTAAAAATTTCAGTTTTTTCCTCTTTTATAAAAATTTCAGTTTTTAATTCTTTTATAAAAAAAATCTGTTTTTAATTCTTTTATAAAAAAATCTGTTTTTAATTCTTTTATAAAAAATCTGTTTTAACTTGCTTTTATAAAATCAGTTTTTAATTCTACAGAATAATAAATGAAAATAAAATAAAACGACTTACAGAGGGGGGGGGGGGGGGGTTTCTGGTGGCGTCGGCGGTGGAAGGATCGTCGGCTGGGGGGTTTTCTGGTGGCGGTCGGCGGCTTCAGCTTCGCGAGCGAGGGGGGTTTTCTGGTGGCGGTCGGCGGCTTCAGCTTCGCGAGCGAGGGGGGGGGGGGGCTTCAACGGAGCTCGAGCGATCGGGGGGGGGGGGGGCTCAGGCGGAGGCGGGGCTTGGAGGAGGACAGGGCGGTGGCGTCGATCGATAGGTTTAGGTTTTTTTTTTTCCTTTTCGTTCGAAATAAAAATGAACGGGGGGGGGGGCCTGAACGAAGATAAAGGGGGGAGGGAAATTATATATATATATATATATTTTTATTATTATTTAATTATTAAATTTTTGCAAAAAGGTTGACTTTTACATACGACCTCGAAACGAGGCCCACCGCCTGTCGTCCATAGCGTTTAACCCCCATTCCGAACACAATGGGATATGTATCGCAAGCTGATTTGATCGTTACAATCAGTTTCCTTTTGAATTTACATTTAAATCATTATATTGAATTTTAAACGTACATTTCAAATTACCGGGGTCACATACTAACTAGAAAAATTCCAGAAAAATAATTTCTAGCTTCGTATTGACGATACGGTCCTAACAAAACTGGTTTCGTCAAATTCTGAGACCGTTTGAAAAATGGTCAATTTCCAGTCGATTAAAATCAACTGAAACTGGTCAAACGCGTTTTCCTTTGCCACGCTCACATATTGATTCGAAAAATTATGAAATTTGAAACCTAGCAATAATTTGACATCACGGATCCAACAAAAGTGGTTTCGTCGAAATCCGAGGTCATTTGCAAAATGTCCATTTTTAAGGGCCTGAATTCCATAGCGACTATTCAGAATTTTCAACTGGACATACCTTTTGATTCCCGCTATCAAATTTCGATTGGTCGGATTCTTTAGAAAGATATCATCAATTAGATCCTAATGTTTTTGGTTTCACTAAAATCCGGATTGTTTTGCACCCGGTATATTCAATCGAAGTTTGAAATCGAATTATCGAACTACCGCGCCATTTTCAATTCTATATATAATTATAATTAATTATATTCGTTTTCAATTGTCGATTCAAACTCAGTTTTCATCGCCATTATTTAAAATATTTATTTTAAATATTTAAAATCCATTATTTTAGCCAATTTAAAATTTTTAAATTGGTTCAGATTTTCTGGGTCGTTACAGCCTCGCATTCCAACAACCACACAGGTAAAAAGTATATAAATGTTAGGGCTGGTAGGTCACTAACATCACCCATAGCTAGAAAAAAAACGTCGTGTTCTCCCAACGGTCCGTATCCCATTTTTGACTCATGCCGAGGTGTGAGGCTCGCGAATTCACGCTATACACAAAGCTATGCCACACAGGCCGTGCTTTGATCATCAACCACAAGACTTTGCTTTTCAACAGAAGCCTTGATCATTTGCCACTTAGGCATGCCACACTGGGAATTCACTCCATGCGACTGATGTCCATCGATATATAACCTCTGAGCTCGTACGTCTCAGAGAAGGGCGTTAAGCAAGAGAATAAATTCTCCGCCGCCAAATAGATGTATATTTAATAGAGATCAATCAACATAGAATAAAATCCAATGTCAGACACACAGTCCATTTACAAGTTCGTTCTTGGTTTGAACGAAACCGGAGGCACTTTCCTTGCATATCCATCGATCTCCAAGTACGTCTGGACGACCACCAACTGATTCCCTCCTCTTAGGTGTATAGCCCAATCAGGATCATTAATAATCATCCAAACGATGTAAAGATTTCCGTTCTTCAACCACCGTCTTCATCTTCGACTTATCATCGAATCGGTTATTCAGAATGGGTATAAACCCGACCTTTCCGAATAACCCGCATATATAATAAACAAATGTTACACAAACACAACATACGCCTTATTCCAATTCAGAATATTCTTTTATTCAAAAATTCACATTCTTAGTGAAAGGTTCCCATTAATTTTATCAAAGATAAATTCTTCTAAATTTATTCTTTAATCTTCATTTGGATATCATTTCAAACCATATTATGGTTTTCCAAACTAGTCGGGATTAGCGAACCACTCTTATTTTATTTCCCAATTCCAACCTATTCATCCCATGGAGCAAAACTGGTAATATTCCATATGCACCACAACAGTGTTATCGGTAAATATTAATTACCATTTCACGTTCAAATCTAATTAAAGATTTAACTATCACTTTGGAGAAAATTGGTGATACTCCATCCTCGATCACTTTAATCTAATTTAAGATTCATTAAAACTCCACTTAGTTTTAATCTTCCCAAAAATCAATATCCTATCTTTAATTGGGTTAAAGAACCAATGTCATCTAAAACACAGCTCACGGTAAACCCAAAATCACATTCCATTGTTAAGTGGGTTAAAGAACCGGTGTTATTCAAACACCGCTCGCGATAAACCCTAAAACCAATTTAAATTCAATTCCAATTAATATTATTTAATTGGACAATTTCACTAAATCTTAATTAAAAGATTTATTCTTTTCTAAACTGGGTTCAAGAGCAATGTTATTTAAGACACCATTCACTACGAACCCAAAATCCCATTTGATATTAAATACAAGGCTCTGAATAGAAAATATACCGGCTTATATTCAATTTCAAATTCTGAAACCAACAAATATCATATTGGAAATAACGATATAAATATATCTTTCAAATTTCCACAACCAAATCTGTATAATCACGAAATCCAACAACGAAATATTCCAAAGATAATTTCGATTCAAATCCATTCCAATTCACGTATTGGAAATTCTGATTATTTTCAAAGCCATTTCAAATCTAGTTCAAAACTAGTTCATTTCAATAAAAAAAAAATTTATCCTTTCAAATATGGAATTTTTCACCCTAATTCTTTCCAAGTCATATATTATGATTTTACACAAATTATTAATATTTTTAATAATTTTATATAGGCCCGTACAGTCGATTTCCATCAACGGCCATCGAACTGCACTTTCAGCGACCTTTTCCAAATTTGATTTGGACATAATTCCAAATCCACCGTTAGATTTTAAATTTCTAATACTCATTGGAAAGCTCTTTTCGATATGAACCCAACGGTTCCGGTTTCAGGAGAATCCGACGGTCGTATCTCCCGCAACGTCAATTTGAAGTCAATGGTCGAAATTCGCGAACTGCCGCGGCGCGGCACGTTCTATTCAAGCCATTATATATATATATATATATTATATTTCATCAATTTCCTTTAAAAACGTATTTTATAAATCGTTTTAAATTCGTTTTCGAAAAGATTTCAACTTCATATTCAATTTCGAATCAAAATTGAATATTCCACATCATCGATATACAAATGATAATATTTTCAAAACGTTATATTTTGAAATCACTTCTTTTTATATATTCATTATAAAAACGAATATAATCCATATAAATATCGTTTGTGTCAAAATGGCGCATCTCTAATCAACACGGCTTTATATATTATACTACTCAACAAATGAATATTTATTCTATTCAACACATGAATCTATATTTCTCTCAACACATGAATATTCTCAACACATGAGTATCGTCAACACATAACTATTTTTATTATTTAATATATTTTAAAAAATTATGATAAAGATGTAAATTTTATTGTTTAAAATATTTTACTCAACACATGAATATATATTTTATTCAACACATGAATATATATTTAATAATATTCTTTATTTTCCCAATTGGAATGAGGCCCAATCAATTACCATATAATGTTAATTATATGGATTCCATACAACACATGTATATAATAGCAACGATAAATAATCAACCATCATCCAGGGTGCACCACACAACTGCATAAGCATTAAATATAACTAATTGACGCTTACACAGTCTGTCGACCAATCGATCGACATACAACCAAATAATTGGGATTCGTGTACGCCAAATATCATCCCAACACCCGTGTGGGTTTTCAAATCAACAAACACGGGATATTATTTGTGCAGTTGGGCGACGTGTAAAATTTATCGTCCCAATCAATGTCCTTCAAATAGGTGTACATAAACAAACCGTCCGGTTTGTAAATGAATATTTATTTATTCACATTTGTGTTAAGAATTATATTTTTAATAATAATTAATTTATTTCAACACATGAATATTTATTTTATCCATTTCACATCAACATCACAAACGAACTTCACAACACATCAAACAAGCATACAAGTCGTCCATGGTCTGTGGACGACGGGTGTCGGGTGCTGCTAAGCACATCTACATCCTAGTATAAATTTTAACTACAAAACAAGATTTAAAGTGAAAAGTTCTCACCTTGGGTTTCCACTCCGTCAATCTTTGATTGTTAATCTTAAATTCTCTAGGAATCCCGCATGTCTATTTTGTAAATAACATGCATAAGTTAAAAATCACATTTTAACTATTGAATAATTATTTCATTACTTGTCTATTTTATAAATAACATACATAGGCTAAAAATCATATTTTTATCTTTCTAAAAATAATTTCATATTTTTATAATAACGATACATAGATAAAAATCACAATTTTATATCGTCACTTCATATATATAAGAATCGTACTTTTATATCTCTACTTCATATATAAAGATCAAAATTTTACTATCTATATATTATAAAAAGCATATTTTTAATTCGTTATAAGTGTAAAAATCATTTTTTTATATACTTCATACGTCATAAACCATAGAAGCTTTAAAGCGGAGAAAACTCACATTTTTTCTAATGCCCGGATTTGTTGTTCTGGTTCCAGAATTTGCAACCGAGCTCCAATATTCACACCATCTTTGTTCTAGCTTAAACACACCATTCCGGACAACTTTCGCCTAGTGGCCTTCCCTCTGAAAATGTGCCATTTCGCCGGAAATCGCGAAAAGACAGCATTTTGACAATGTTTGGACAACAGACATTGGAGGCGTTTTCCCGACAACTCCGCAATCCAAAATAGGACTATCATATACCAAATCGAAGAGAAAATCGTGCTCTTCAACTTTGGTATAGAGGAGTTTTGGCTAGAAATGCACGGTTTGGGAGTTATTCGCGAAATAGTGACAGGGTGTTTTATGCAAAACGGGATTTTTATGAAAAATGTGATTTTTGAGTAGGAGGGGGCCCACGGTCGGAATTGGGTGGCCACGGGGGGTCGCTGGGCCTGATTGGAGGTGGGGAGGATGCGGGTAGGTGGCGGAGGCGGTGGTGGTGGCCGTGGTTGCTAGGGTGGTGGTGATTTGAGTGTAGGGTCTGTGAATTAGAAGTGGAAAAGAGGAGGAGAGAGAGAGGAGGAAGAGGAGGCGGGGGAGAGAGGTGGGAGTTCGCCAGTCGCGGCGTCGGGTCTAGGAGGGGGCGGCGATCGTTGGCGCAAGGGGGCAATGGATTTTAGCTAGGTTTTTCATTTCTTTTTTTTAATCTGGTCAACGGTGAGGAAGAAAATAGAAAGGGGAGGGGGGTTTATTATAAATATATATATATATATATATATATATATAATTCAATTTATTTTTATAAAGCAACTTTTTATTTCGAACTCGAAATTGAACCCACCGACTGTCCTCCTTAGCTAATTACCACAATTCCGAACACAATGGGATACGTATCATAAGCCAGTTCGGCTGTTTCGATCATTTTTCGCTAAAATCAAAATATAAATATATATGTGTATATATATTCAATTTGAACGTACATTTTAATTTACCAGGGCCACATACAGACCCTAAAAATTTCCAAAAAATATTTTCTAACTTTGTATTGACGATACGGTCCTAACAAAACTAGTTTCATCAAATTCTGAGACTGTTTGAAAAATGGCCATTATCCAGTCAATTAAAATCAACTGAAACTGGTCAAACGCGTTTTCCTTTGCCACGCTCACATATTGATTCGAAAAATTATGAATTTTGAAACCTAGCAATAATTTGACATCACGGATCCAACAAAAGTGGTTTCGTTGAAAACCGAGGTCGTTTGCAAAATTCCCGTTTTTAAGGGCCAGAATTCCATATCGACTATTCTGAATTTTTAACTGGACGTATCTTTTGATTCCCGCTATGAAATTTTGATTTTTCGGATTTTTGGAAAGATATTCTCAAATAGATTCTAATATTTTTGTTTCGTTAAAATCCGGTTTATTTTGAATTATGTGCATTCATTTGAACTTTGAAATCGAAATTTCAAACTACCGCGCCATTTTCAATTCCCTTTATAATTTAAAAAAAATATTTATATTCTAACGACGATTCAAATAAATATATACGTCTATTTCTATTCAAATTAAATTCTTCGTCATTATTATTTAAAATAATTCGTTTTAAATATTCAAAATTCACCAAAATTGCCAAAATAAAAATTTTAAATTGGCTCGGATTTTCCGGGTTAATACAATCTACTCCACTTAAAAATTTTCGTCCCCGAAAAGGAACGAAGCTGAAAGTTGTTTAACTAATCAACTCAACTTTCATTATTTTCTTTGCGGCTTAAGTTCTTCAACTTTTCAGTTTCTAAGAACTTTTCAAATTTTTCAAAAATTTGGCTAACACCCTAAATTTTCGTCATAACCTCCCCTGCATCGGGAGCTTCGGGATATTTCAAATAGCCTCCCATGGACCTCATCAATCCAAAAAGAAAAAGAAACAGCCAAGCGGCTTGCCAATCGGCATATAAAATCATCCAAACCCAATAAATTTGTAAACATGTACCTATTTGTCGGGCAAACAATTTTATTCTTCTGCTCTAGCCTTCTTGCTATGACCTGTTCAATAGATATACATGTATATGCATGCAATTGCTATAAATTTTAAATACAATTCACTATTCGGTTCAATTTGGCCTAAATGGTTCAAAATTTAAAACAAATAAACAGACGACACAACCATCAATCAATTAGTGGATTATCGTTTCAAATTTATAATTTTGATATATATACAGAAAATCATGTTTTTGATGTCAAATCACAACAATAGATCCTATCTAATTTTGGTTCTCACACCAGTCTAATGGAAATATATAGAAATCCCACTTTCGAAACACGAACATAAATATTGGTGATGGAGCTCCATCATCAAAATCATCTCCGAGCGACAAGAGTGTGATTCTATATCTATCTAGTATATTAAAACTTCGAATATACGTTCATGACGCGTATATGAAAAATCTTTATATACTGGATTGTCTAAATTCAATACAAATAAAATATTCAAATACGTATACTGGTTTAAATTTTCAAAACAATATTGTTTTCATTTGAAAAACATACTCTTCACACTTGTTCTAGGATACTACTGATCCTATCTATAACGAGTCATTCTAATTGGACATTACTAGTCCAATCTCTGATGAATTCTTTCATTCGGTTCTAATGTGTCTTGTTCTCGAGCTCTGTAAACCAAAGATCTGATACCAAATGTGGTAACCCGTAACTTCCCCGGTAAGGAAAGCACGAATTGCTTTGAGAACAAGACGAATCAGAACACAAACAGAAGAACATTTCATTGTTTATTACAACAATTCCATCAGAATACAAGAGTATACAGAGCATGAATAAATATTACACATTTGACAAATATCAGAGATTACAATAAATTACATAGCAGCGGAAAAACAATACAAAACACAACTGAAAGTAACACACGGATATAGAGCTTTCCAAGCATCGCTCCAGTTGTAAATCAGGATCTTGTGAATATAAATCTGCAAAACCAAAACTACTAGCTGCCCGTGTCGAAAATAGGGGCACCCAGAGTTTAGGTTAAAACAATAATCTCCAGGTCAGTCGTGTGACTGGTATGAGAACTAAAACAGTTATTAATCTTTATTTTTAAAGTAAGGTAAATCAAAGGACCATGCCATATAACACGGAACGGGTTTCCTCCCAAGAATACTAGTGCATAAAACAGACAACGCAATGCTAAATAAAGAAAAATGAAGCTATTATAAGACCCAGGTCCCATCACACAATGCAACGCAAGCCGGAGGATAGGGTTTTACCTTATAATAGCCAAAGCATGCTTGATACGTTTGAAAATAGATTATTTTGATATTACTATAAGTGTACAGTTTCAAAACAATTTCAGTCATAAGTATCAATCATAGACAACATAAGTGTCCCATATCACTATGTCGCCAATACTAGGCTCTACAAATAAAACCGAAATATCACGTATTGGAAATTGGATTCCGTTATGAGTCGAGGCAAGGGGCAAGCTCCTCTCCGTTTGAGACACTTTAGCAAATGTCTCAGGACCACACACAGCGATCCTTGGAATCGGTTGGGCCGGTCCTCACCTAACTTTGGAGGATTAGTTATTCCTGAACACACGTTTCCCGGTCCTATAGGACCTATATAATGGTCTGTACGTCGGCTCACATAGTGCCAGTTATCGACCATATATTCGAGGCGCCTCGCATTCCAACAACCACACTGGTAAAAAGTATATAAATGTCAGGGCTGGTAGGTCACTGACATCACCCATAGCTAGAAAGAAACGTCGTGTTCTCCCAACGGTCTGTATCCCATTTTTGAATCATTCCGAGGTGTGAGGCTCGCGAATTCACGCTATACACAAAGCTATGCCACACAGGCCGTGCTTTGATCATTAACCACAAGACTTTGCTTTTTAACAGAAGCCTTGATCATTTTCCACTTAGGCATGCCACACAGGCTATTCACTCCATGCGACTGATGTCCATCGATATACAATCTCTGAGCTCGTACGTCTCAGAGAAGGGCATTAAGCAAGAGAATAAATTCTCCGCCGCCAAACAGATGTATATTTAGTAGAGATCAATCAACACAGAATAAAATCCAATGTCATACACACAGTCCATTTACAAGTTCGTTCTGGGTCTGAACGAAACCGAAGGCACTTTCCTCGCATATCCATCGATCTCCAACTACGTCTGGACGACCACCAACTGATTCCATGCTCTTGGTGTACATCCCAATCAAGATCATCAATAATCATCCAAACGATGTGAAGACTTCTGGTCTTCAACCACCATCTTCATCTTCGACTTATCGTCGAATCAGTTATTCAAAATGGGTATAAACCCGGCCTTTCCGAATAACCCGCGTATATAATAAACAAATGTTATACAAACACAATATACGCCTCATTCCAATTCAGAATATTCTTTTATTCAAAAATTCACATTCTTAGGGAAAGGTTCCCATTAATTTAATCAAAGATAAATTCTTCTAAATTTATTCTTTAATCTTCCTTTGGATATCATTTCAAACCATATTATGGTTTTCCAAACTAGTCGGGATTAGCGAACCACTCTTATTTTATTTCCCAATCCCAACCTATTCATCCCATGGAGCAAAACTGGTAATACTCCATATCCAACACCACGGTGTTATCGGTAAATATTAATTACCATTTCACATTCAAATCTAATTAAAGATTTAACTATCGCTTTGGAGCAAAACTGGTGAAACTCCATCCTCGATCACTTTAATCTAATAAAATATTCATTAAAACTCCACTTAGTTTTAATCTTCCCAAAAATCAATATCCTGTCTTTAACTAGGTTAAAGAACCAATGTCATCTAAAACACGGCTCACGATTAACCCAAAATCACATTCCATTGTTAAGCGGGTTAAAGAACAGGTGTTATTCAAACACCGCTTGCGATAAACCCCAAAAACAATTTAAATTCAATTCCAATTAATATTATTTAATTGGAAAATTTCACTAAATATTAATTAAAAGATTTATTCTTTTCTAAACTGGGTTCAAGAACAGTGTTATTTAAGACACCATTCACGACGAACCCAAAATCCCATTTGATATTAAATACAAGGCTCTGAATAGAAAATATACCGGCTTATATTCAATATCAAATTCTGAAACCAACAAATATCGTATTGGAAATAACGATATAAATATATCTTTCAAATTTCCACAACCATATCTGTATAATCACAAAATCCAACATCAAAATATTCCGAAGATAATTTCGATTCAAATCCATTCCAATTCATGTGTTGGAAATTCTGATTATTTTCAAAACCATTTCAAATCTAGTTCAAAACTAGTTCATTTCGATAAAAAAATATATTTTTATCCTTTCAAATATCGAAATTTTCACCCCAATTCTTTCCAATTCATATATTATGATTTTACACAAATTATTAATATTTTTAATAATTTTATCTAGGCCCATACAGTCGATTTCCATCAACGGCCATCGAACTGCACTTACAGCGACCTTTTCCAAATTTAATTTGGATATAATTCCAAATCCAACTGTTAGATTTCAAATTTCTAATATTCATTGGAAAGCTCTTTTCGATACGAACCCAACGGTTCCGGTTTCTGGAGAATCCGACGGTCGGATCTCCCACAACGTCAATTTGAAGTCAATGGTCAAAATTCGTGAACTCCCGCGGTGCAGCGCGTTCTATTCAGGCCATTATATATATAATATATATATATTATATATATTGCATCGATTTCCTTTTAAAACGTATTTTATAAATCATTTTAAATTCGCTTTCGAAACGATTTCAACTTCATATTCAATTTCGAATCAAAATTGAATATTCCACATCATCGATATACAAATGATAATATTTTCAAAACGTTATATTTTGAAATCACTTCTTTTTGTATATTCATTATAAAAACGAATATAATCGATATAAATACCGTTCGCGTCAAAATGGCGCATCTCTAATCAACACGGCTTTATATATTATACTATTCGACAAATGAATATTTATTCTATTCAACACATGAATCTATATTTCTCTCAACACATGAGTTTCGTCAACACATGACTAATATATTTTATAAAATTATGATAAAGATGTAAATTTTATTGTTTAAAATATTTTACTCAACACATGAATATTTTCAACACATGAATACATATTTTTTTCAACACATGAATATTCTTTATTCTATTCAACACATGAATATATATTTAATAATATTCTTTATTTTCCCAATTGGAATGAGGCCCAATCAATTACCATAAAATGTTAATTATATGGATTTCATACAACACATTTATATAATAGCAATGATAAATAATCAACCATCATCCAGAGTGCACCACACAACTGCATAAACATTAAATATAACTAATTGACGCTTATACAGTCTGTCGATCAATCGATCGACATACAACCAAATAATTGGGATTCCTGCACGCCAAATATCATCCCAACACCCATGTGGGGTTTCAAATCAACAAACACTGGATATTATTTCTGCAGTTGTGCGACGTGTAAAATTTATCGTCCTAATCAGTGTCCTTCAAATAGGTGTACATAAACAAACCGTCCGGTTTGTAAATGAATATTTATTTATTCACATTCACGTTAAGAATTATATTTTTAATGATAATTAATTTATTTCAACACATGAATATTTATTTTATCCGTTTCACATCAACATCACAAACGAACTTCACAACACATCAAACAAGCATAGAAGCTTTAAAGAGGAGAAAACTCACATTTTTTCTAGCGCCCGGATTTGTTGTTCTGGTTCCAGAATTTGCATCCGAGCTCCAATCTTCACACCATATTTGTTCTAGCTTAAACACACCATTCCAGACAACTTTCTCCTAGTGGTCTTCCTTCTGAAAATGTGCCATTTCGCCGGAAATCGCGAAAAGACAGCATTTTGACAGTGTTTGGATAACAGTCTTTGGACGTGTTTTCTCAACAACTCCGCAATCCAAAATAGGACTATCGTACACCAAATCGAAGAGAAAATCGTTCTCTTCGAGTTTAGTCTAGAGGGTTTGTGAATTTGAAGAGGGAAAGAGGAGGAGAGAGAGGAGGAGGAAGAGGAGGCGGGGGAGAGAGGGGGGAGTTCGCCAGTCGCGGCGCCGGGTCTAGGAGGGGGCGGCGATCGATGGCGCAAGAGGGCAATGGATTTTAGTTTAATTTATAATAAATATATATATATATATATATATATTTAATTCAATTTTTTTTACAAAGCAACCTTTTATTTCGAACTCGAAATCGAACCCACCGACTGTTGTCCTTAGCTAATTACCCTCATTCCGAACACAATGGGATATGTATCGTAAGCCAGTTCGGCAGTTTCGATCAGTTTTCGCTAAAATCAAAATATAAATTTATATATATTCAATTTAAATGTACATTTTAATTTATCGGGGCCACATACGGACCCTAAAAATTTCCAAAAAATATTTTCTAAGTTCGTATTGACGATACGGTCCTAACAAAACTAGTTTCGTCAAATTATGAGACCGTTTGAAAAATGGCCATTTTCCAGTTGATTAAAATCAACTGAAACCGGTCAAACGCGTTTTCCTTTGCCACGCTCACATATTGATTCGAAAAATTATGAATTTTGAAACCTAGCAATAATTTGACATCACAGATCCAACAAAAGTGGTTTCGTCGAAAACCGAGGTCGTTTGCAAAATTCCCATTTTTAAGGGCCAGAATTCCATAGCGACTATTCTGAATTTTTAACTGGACGTATCTTTTGATTCCCGCTACGAAATTTTGATTTTTCAGATTCGTTAGAAAGATATTCTCAAATAGATTCTAATATTTTTGGTTTTGCAAAAATTCGGTTTATTTTGAATCCTGTGCATTCATTTGAACTTTGAAATCGAAATTTCAAACTACCGCCCCATTTTCAATTCCTTTTATAATTTAAAAATAAATATTTATATTCTAACGACGATTCAAATAAATATATACGTCTATTTCTATTCAAATTAACTTCCTCGTCATTATTATTTAAAATAATTCATTTTAAATATTCAAAATTCACCAAAATTGCCAAAATAAAAATTTTAAATTGGCTCGGATTTTCTGGGTTATTACATATATGAGAGAGTATTTATAGATTTCTCATACAAATGTTTTGTATTGTGTTGGTTGATCGGTTCAACGGTTGAAAAGCATTGAACTGGAAATTGATACTATATTATTTTGTAAAGCAGCTAAATGAAATAATTATGCCCAAATTATATTTTTGTATAGAAAAGAAATAATTTTATCAAATTATTATTGATATCTGATTGCTTGGTTGATTTGAATGAAATTCAAATTGAATTATGAAATCAAATTGGTTTAATATAACCAGGAGACGAAGTAAATGATTTGTGAAATAAAAATCAAAACTTGGGTATAAATTGGTTCCAATATAAACGAATAGATTGAAACTTAATTGGAAGTAAGTTAAATTGACTTGAATTGAAATTAAAACCATATTAAACTAAAACGAAGTATTAAACTAGTTTGGAATGAAAATTTGTAAATTCAAGTTGAAATACCAATAAATTGAATATGGGTAATTTAAATAAAGATCGATGCATATAGTTTGAATGAGTCGATCAAAATGAGAAATGAATTAAAATAAATCCAAGTCGAGTAGTAATAATTGAATATGACTAAAGATGTTATTCAATTGAGTCTTGAAATTGAACTGAATATGCGTGTATATATTGAATAGTGAATATAAACTCAAAATATATGAAATTCAGTTGAATAGGAAATGAATGAAGAATGAATTGAATTAAGAACTCAAGTGTAAATTTAATTTGACTTGTAAATTAGAAATTAAACCTAAAACCTTTAGTTATAAATGAAGCTCGACTGGTTGTAAGCAAAAATATATATGTGAACATGCTTGTTTAAGTTGTCGCAAGTGAAGCAAGAGAATGAATTAATGGATAAATTGGCAAAGTGGAAGTAAAATGTTAAATGGATCGTGACTAAATAGGAATGGATATGTATATGATTGGACAAGTTTATTGGATGGAGCAAGTGTGAAGGATAAACAGGGGTTGCCCAACAAAAAGGTACATTTTTAATTCAATATGAGATTTTATGCGCCGAATCAGCAAAGCACTTAGCTTTTTGATTTTCTTTTTGATTGGGGAAGGCCTAGAGAGGCATTTTGTAGTTGTGCCGAACAACCCATATAAAGGAGGTGGTGGTGAAATTTTTCGAAAATTTAGGGAGTTAGAATTTTTTTTTCAATAGTTTTTAAAAAAATTTGTTAACAAAAAGTTAATCGAAGTTAAGGGTTAATGAGTGAAATTGGAAACTAGTAAGTTGATCGAATAGAAAGGATATTAAGGTAAATTTTGAGTTGCACAAGTGGATTGTGAGAAGTTAATAAGGTGTAGCAACAGTTCCTACTTAGCAATTTCGAGGACGAAATTCTATTAAGGGGGAAGGAATGTAACGTCCTGCATTTTTCATCTATATTTGAATATTTAAATTTGTTTAAATATTGAATTCGTAAAATAAATGGAATTTTATATTAATTAAAACGAAGTTTGAAACAAATAAATATATATTAAATATAGACGAGCTCGTAAATGGCGCGGTAGTTCGTAATATTCAGTTTTGAACTCCAGTTGACTGTACAAAATTCGTTATAAGTCGGAATTAATTGAAACAAGAAATATTCGAATATGTTGAACTATAATTTTGTAATAAAAGAGAAAAATTTGAACTTCGTATTTTATATTAATAGTTATGGCCAAATCAAATTTTGAAATAGTCGCTATGGAATCATAAATAAACCATAACGATTTATTTAGTAAAATAAATCAATTTTAAATCAATAGAATATTGGTTTAACATGAAATGAAATATTGTGTTTAAAATTCATATTGGTTTCTTTTGGAATTTTATATAATTCAGTTTGTGTATGTTTTTTGATAACGATAATTTATTTGTTATTTTTAGTCGATTTATACTAAATCAAATTTAACGTTAAATCATCAATTTAATTCAATATCTTATGTATATGGTCAAATTAGACTGTGGAAACTATTCCTGTGTGTTCAGAATAGTGCTAGAACCCTAGAAATGTCAGTCGTTGTGTTCAGATAGGAGTTTGATAACAAGTGATATTTTAAATGGGGTGAAACCACACCAGTTCAACCAGAAATGAAAATAAAATTAAATCAATTATATAAAAAGAATAAATAGGAGACGACCTAACACATCTATTCTGTAAGCCAATTCCCCGTCCTCTCTTTTCACTTTCAAATCGAAACACTTCCTTCTCCTTGAAGCTTCAGTACGCTGCAAACCTCTCTACTACAGTAAAGCTATGCCTACCTCTAACCTATACTGAAAGACATTGCTCTTATCGTCTTTACTTTGCTTCTTTAAATTTCCACTGCCATCATTCCATTTTTAAGCCAATAGAAGTTCTGTTCTTTCATTTCCTTTTTCTTCTGTAAAATCACGAAATCATTCACTGTGTAAAAAAAACATTATATAGAGGAAATTGATGTCGTGAATCATGAATTAGAGATCAACCGAAAGCCATGAAGTTCCTTGGAATTTGTTATTCTTGTCTCAGTCAAAATAAGAATCCGCCTTTGCTCTAATCAAAATCAATCCATTCAAATTTTTTTTAAAAAGGAAATCAAAGTCGCTACTTAAACCGTGAGTTTCACCAGAGCTCGACACCAAGTGGATCGCGTGCAAGGAAGTGGAGGGACTGTCGTGATTTATGCAAATCGAAGAATGGGGTTTACGACATTGAGGAAGGATGCGATGTAAGAAAGGGATACCGCGATTTTAGTTTGATTGTTATAGAAGTCGATGTAAGTTGATGGGGTTGTGCGATTCTTGGAAGTCAACACTGCATTGGATTGGGAACTAGATGATCGAGGTGGAGTTTGTAGGTTGAGGAAGAACTGTGTGACGAGGATTCGGCAGTGGGAAAGGGTGTGAACGGCAGTTTGATGGTATACTGGAGTTCGTTTTCCTGGTGATAAGCACAACAACCAAAACTAGGCTGATGGGCGTGATAGGTGAATGAGGGGTACGGGTCTTTGTTTTGGGGAATGATAATTAATGGAAATGTGCGATGGTCGGTGGAAGGACTGGAGTTGAGATTGGTAGTTCAATTTTGTGATGATGTCTGGGGAGTTCAACATTTTTTTTTTGGGATGGGGATACTTGTGAAAATGGTGTTGTCTGTGATTTGATAGTGAATGAACGCAGGAATGAGGACAATCACTGTGTAGAAGTGTGTTGCAGTGAGGACTGATGAGTTTACAGCATGGTAATTGTGATTAAGAGTAAGGTATGGTGAGTTTGGTCAGAGACTTGTAGTGAGAGTTGGTCACATTTGGTGGTGCAATGGCAGCAGGACAACGGTTGTAGGTGATGGTATAAGTGTCCGAGAGGTGTTCGATGCGACAAGGAGAAACGAATTAGTATTTGGGCTTTTGCTTTTCTTTTTGGGAGCTGTTTGTGATAAGTTTAAGAAATTAGTCGACGTGTGCAAGCCGTGAGGTATACATTTTAATAAATTTAAATTGTATAGAATACTTTATTGTTAGTCGTTAATTTAAACAAATAAATATTTAATCGATGAATACACATAGATTAGTTTATTTTAAATAATTAGGTTAGACTAATAATTATCTAACCACTTAATTTAAAATTTATCATAGGTGAAAAATAAATTGTATTCGAGACAATTCAAGTATACGCGTAGCCGAGACGATACAGAATGCAAACAAATATTCGGCACAGGAAAACCGAGGTGAGTTAAACTCACTCAGTTAATTATTGGAAACTATTTTTAATAGTTCAAATTTATTTTGTTGCTTGTTGACTGCTAAATTGATTGATATAAAGTGATTATATTATTAATAATAATAATATATATAAATAATATTGGTGATTGGTGATTGGATAATGCCCGTAGTACCATTAGCGGATGATTTCCCTATGCGCCCCACAATATATATACTGGATGACCTTCTATACCGCAATGTCTTGCCTCGAAGCAGGATGGGTATTATTATTGTTGACTAACATCTTTGGATGCAGGAAAAACAGGTTGGAGGGATCCAACTGGATTCCTCACATTTATATTTTTGTTTCACATATACGCTGATATATGATCATCTTGATAGCATATGATATGGTTGGATGTGTGAGTGACACTGTTTGTTGATTTTGGATATTTTGAGTATCTAAATAGTAATACATGGATTTAAAAATAGAAATTTGAAATATAATAAGAATTTTTAAAAGGGATTATTTATTTCCAAAAACAGAATTGGTTATTTAGATCCAAATTAAATAGAATTCAAAAGTAAATAATTGTTTAAACCAATATTTTGAAGAAGTGATTTATAAATGACATTATAAGAAATGGGAATTGAAAAGTAATCTATTATTTTAAAATAGATTGGAATTTTCCCATTTGCAAGGGAAATTATTTATTTGTAAATAGAAATGTTCATTTAAAAATATGAACTATAAGTACAATTTAAAAGGGAAGATTTGTTCAAACAAATGGGTTAATGAGGAGATTTTATAAACGACGTTCATAAAGAAATGAAACAGTTACCTTTTGAGAATTTTGTAAAATATGGATTTCAAAATAGAAATAAAAATATAAAGGGAGCTGAAAAGAAAATAATTATTTTCAAATAGAAATGTTTATTTGGAAACAGAATTAAATAAAATTTAAAATATAAAATATTTGTTTAAACCAAATAAGATGAAGAGGCGATTATATAAGTGAAATTATTAATGGGGAAGGTGTGAAATTGTAAAGCATGTGTGAATTTGGGAAAGAAGTGGAAATAAAAAAAATAAACTGTGGTTTAAAAATAGGTTGGAATCTATCCAATTTGTAAAGAAAGGTATAAAGAAGATTTTATAACAAATAGAAGTTATAAGAGGAAATAGAATTTAAACTTGAAATTTGGATGTAGGAAATATAATTGACTAAATAAGTCAAATATGAATTGCAGTAAGAATATATTTCACGATTGAAACAAATAAGGAGTAAAGAAAATGTTTTACAAATGAAGGAAGGGTTGTTTTTAAAAAATTCTAATTAAGTAAACTAATTTGAATAATATAATATAGATTATATTAAAGGACTTTATATACGATTTTAAATAATGCATATGAAATTATAAAGGATTGGAAAATGTTATTCATATACGAATATTTTTATGGAATAAAACTATTGAAAATAAACTGAGATAAGTCATAATAAAACTATAAAGGTGTTTATAAAGAACATTTATGGAATTTTCGATGATGGTTTTGTAAACCTCTGGAATGATAATAAAGCTGAGATAAATATCTCGCTTAAAGTGATAATGAATAATTGGAATTTTTATTCGTTAGAAGTTAAGAAATGGGAAACGAATATGAAATTGATATTTAAATAAAAATTGGAATTTTCCAGTTACAAGGAAAATATAAAAGTGATATATAACTCAACAATTAGAGGACACAAATAGATTGAAACTCGGAGTTTCAAGTATAAAATCGAATTTGGCTAAATAAATCAAGTATGGATTGGTATTGAAGATTAAGGTGAATAGAGAGAATAAAGTAGTAGTGTCAAAAATAGAAATTTATAAAGGATTTTTAAATTCTAATTGAATTTAGATAGAATTGAATTGATTAATATAATATAGATTAAATTAAAGAACTTTACATATGGTTTATAAATAGTAAATATTATTAGAATTTGCAAATGATAGGTAAATACGGGTATTGTAGAACATAAGTTATAAGTAGAATAGAACGAAGTTTAAACATATAAGTGTTTATAGGAATTATTTGTGGAATAAAGGTTTGATATAGAACTTGGTTTATGAAGATTAAGATGAAATGGAATTAGATAATGAAAGTATATCACTATCCTATTTTAGTTTTGAAATAAATATTTAGCAAATGTTTTGCAAATCAAATCCGAAAAGGAATATTATATAAAGATTTGTAGTAATTTTTTGTTAATATTATTTTTGAGAGATATATTAGAATGGTCATAAATTCGAGATAAACATTCCATGTAAAAGTGGTAATAAATATTGAATAATTTAGAAATAGAGTTAAGGGAATTAGAAAGCTGACTGGAGAAGTTTTGAATTAACGAATGGTTAATCAAAAGAGGCTGTAATTGTAATGGATATTAAAATAGTGAATTCAGTTTTCTTTTATGGATAAATGGATGTTTTATTTGATAGTTAGATAACCGACTATCAAATCTGGCCTAATACAATTGTTGGTACGGAAAGACCGGGAACGAATTTATTCGAAAACCGTTCCGAATCAACTAATACGTAACATGAAAGATACAGATTGAAGATGGAGTAGTGAAGACCGTGGATCTTCATAAGCGAAAGGGCTACGTCGAATTCTATGGAGATGCGCTTAGATATATTCTAATAGTGATCCTGTCGTGATTGAAATCGACGGAGTGCAAGGACTACTCGCTACTAATTTATCGGGTGATTCCTAGGATGCGATAGGAGAGTGCCTTTAGTTTGTCCAGTCCCAGGACGACTTGTGTAGACGAATGTCTGACAGACTATTTCTAAAGGACCACGTACGTTGATTTCCTCAAATGTATTTCGGTTGATGGTGGAGAGGGGCACTTCTCTTAGCTTGAACACTAGAATATTTTTTTGGGAGTCAATTAGTGATATCCGATGGATCTGATGATGTGGCATTCAAAGTGAATGGTGGCAAGATATTCTAAAAATATAAAAATAAATAAAAGAATGCATTATGACCTCAAGCCTCACAACCGGGAAACGACAAAAATCGGGCAGGCAGCATGGCTATGTGGGTCACACCCATTAGGGTTATTGTCACCATCTAGAGATATTCATATTTGTTACTTCTTTTCGCTTCTTTATCTCCAGGGAAACCGTTATGTTGGTACCAACCGTAGGAGACAATATATTCGGTACACTCAAGAGAAATGAGTGGTCGGTCATGTGTAGGCCGGGTTGCAAGACGTTCTTGTTGAACCTAGTGTATTCCCCTCTAGAGATACACTATCGTAAGGTGGTCCCATACCTTGTCATAGTTGGAAATCCAATCTCCAATAAGCGCCCGGGGTTTTGATTGTATACTACATACGTAGAGCATGAGATGCAAGCGTTCTGCTAGATTAATATTTATTTGTATTTAGACACTACTATAATATCAGAAAAGATATTGATTTCAAAAATGTTTTGGGTTATCGTAAGGTAAAAACCGTCCGTGTTTATGTATGGATTGTTCTTACAATTATCCTTTTCTTTCGAAATGATTTTTAACTTTAAAATCAAGTTGGATGCTACCAATAATTTAGTGGTTTTCTCTCAAGCTGGTTCACCAGACTGACCTGTGCATTTGTAATGCTCAGGTCAGACTAAGTCGGGTCAGACCGAGTTGTGCAGGTTCAGGATAAGATGCGTATTTCAGGAGATAAACTGGAGGAGTTTAGACATATGACATATATAGTATTCCGCTATGTGTTGTAAATGAGGACAGACTGTTATAACTATCCAGATGAACTGAATGTCCGTTATACTCTGATAAATTATAAGTATCATTTCAAGTTTTAAAATAAAAAATTTATTTCTGTATTATATTTTATTCTGATGCAATGTGAGGCTCTGATATTGTGGTTAGTTGTTCTTCTTCTATTTATTATATTCTAATAATTTCTTTCTTTCTTATCTCACCCTCTAACTTCTTTCTTTAACATTCTGGATTTTCGGTACTCGAGTTTGGACACGGTATATATTTGTGTCGAAAATTCGAGCATCGAATTTTCCGGTTCGTTACACCCGCGTGCAACTTCGAGGAGCTCCCGCACGATTCTATAATAAGCATACACTAGATATGGAGTCAATATATCCTTCTGCGGGTCAACAAAACCCTAGATTGTGCTCCTACTCTGTTTCTAGCCACCGATGCCGAGGTTTCGTTCGGCATCTTTCATACGAGTCTTCATCGCTCGAACCGAACAAGAATTCCTAGTTGGAATACTACAGCTCAATAGATCTTGGGATCGCACATAGATTCCTTTATAGATCTCGGAATCACACATGGATTCCAACTGTGACAACCCCAAACCCCCGTTCCACGGTGGCAAGGGTAATCTTTGGAATTTAAAATACAAACAAATAGCAGAACAGAAATATATAAATACACCAGATAATGTACAACAGAATACACTAGATAAACATAATCATCAGAGTTACACAGTATACAGGATCAAACTTAGTACAAAATACAGTTCAGCTTTACATAAAATGTCTACAGCGGAATCAAAACATAATATGTACAATAGGAGCGGAACAACATAAAAAGAAAGAAGTGATAGAATCCATCTTCAGCTCTATAGCCATCCAGAAAGAGCCTACTAAAACCTGAATACAAGGCTTGCCATGTAGAATATAGGGAACCCGAGTCTTCAAGTGAAACAAACTATGAGTCAGACATGGGACTGGTATGAGAAATCTACTTAACTTATATTATAATAAGGAAAATCATAGGACCACGCCGCTAACGTGGAAGTAAATCATTTACACATCGCAATGCATTTTATAAAAATGAAGCCATTATAAGACTCAGTTCCCATCACACAATGCAACGCAAACCAGAGGATAGAGTTTTACCTTATAATGGCCAAAATATGCTTAATACGAATAAAAAAACATTCGATATTATTACTAGTGTTTATAGGTTTCAAAAACAATTTCAATCATAAGTATCAATCATAGACGGCATGGGTACCATATATCATGTCGACATATATAGGTTTACAATCAAAACCGCACGATGTCGTATTTGGAAGTTGGATTTCCATCATGAACCAAGGCAAGGGATCGTCCTTACCGCTTCGAGACAATCTAGCCTACCATGTATCAGGGCAAGTACTCAGTCAAGCCCTTGGATCGTCAGGGCCGGTCCACACGGAGTGGATTAGAATGCCTGAACACTGCGTTTCCCCGCCCTATAGGGCGTAAATCTGGTCTGTATAAAGACCATCCATCAGTCCCGTAGAGACCGAAATAACCGAGGCGCCTCGCTATCCACCATCCACATAAGAAAAATGCCCGGGCGTGTAAAACCCAAAACACCACTCCTAGCTAGAAGGAATAGCATGTCCTCCCTGATATCCTCTCCCGTTTCTGGCTCATACCGGGGTGTAAGGCTCGCGAATCAACGCTAAACACAAAGCTAGCTATTTAAAGCCACGCTTTGATCATCAACCACAAAGCTCTGCTTTTCAACAAAAGCTTTGATCACAGCATCTCTGCATGCCACATTGTCAAGTTACAACGTCAGACACGCATCCATTTACTAGTCCATTCTGGGCCCGAACGAAACTGGAGGCACCTTATTCCTCTCCCGTATATCCAGTACATGAGAGAGGCCCTCGCACATCCGAACGATCAACAAGTACGTCCGGACAACCACCACTGTAACCCCTTCAGGGCCGCAACTCCGATCAAAGGCGTCAGTAGCCATCCATTTAATGTGAAGATCATCGGTCTTGCACCGTCTTCATATTTTCGACTTCTAACCGTCGATCAATTATTTGAAATGAGAATTAACTCAGCCTTTTCAAATAATTCACATATATTTATAATTTCAAATCAATTCATTTCCATGGTTGAATTATTTGACATCAATAATTCTGTTTATTAATGTAATTTTCACGTCAAACACATTCAACAATCAATAATTTTGTGCATTAATGTAATTTAAAAATAGCCAATTTATTCAAACGACGCTTCAGGCCATAACGCTGCCATGGCGCTGATTTTCTTTAGATATGATTTACACATATCTGAAAATCTAGCCATTGGTTCTTTACAAATTTTATATCATTGGAAAGATCTTTTCAAAGCAGACCCAACGGTTCCTGTTTTGGGAAAATCCGACGGTCGAATCTCCCGGTACAATCGTTTGAAGTTAAGATTTCAGATACGAACTGCAGCATCGTTATTCGATTTATTTTAATTATATATATATAATTCATTCTGGTGCTGTTTTCATTAATATTTGAATTAAACATTTCACACAATCTAACTGTTGGATCTTTGCAAATTTGGTACCATTGGAAAGATATTTCCAAAGCGAACCCAACGGTTTCGGTTTCGGGAAAATCCAACGGTCGGATCTCCCGTAATAATTGTTTGAAATCACGATTTCAAAATGTAACGACCCAAGGATTTTCGGCCCCGAAAATCGACATAAATACAATTCCGTATTCCTTGCCGATCCTCCAAACACCAAAAACACTAGATAGTTATTAGAAAGAAATTAGAGGGTGAGATAAGAATGAAGGAATATTAGAATAGAAGAAAAAGAAGAATCAGCACAACACAGAATCTCACATCGCAGCGGAACAAAATATAATATAGAAATAAATCTTATTGAGAGCTTTCAAAAATACTTACAATATCAGAGTACATCACACATCTGGAAAGTGATGATAACCTGTCCTCATATACAATCACACAGTGGAATAAGAATTAGATACAATACATCTGAACAACTCCAGTTGGACATCGCAGCACCCGATAACCTAAACCTGTACAACCTGGTCTAACCCGAACATTTACTAAACACCGGGTCAGTCTGGTGAACCAGAGTGAGAAAAACTCGCACAGTATTAAAGGGGATCATCCAACTTGATTTTAACATTCAAAAATCTTTTCGAAAGAAAAGGATAATCGTAAGACCAAATCCACACATAAATACGGACGGTTTTTACCTTACAATAACCCAAAACATTTTTGAAATCAATATCTTTTCTGATATTATAATATTGTCTAAATACAAGTAGATATCAATCTAGCAGAACGCTTGCTTCTCACGCTCCACATATACAATATACAATCAAAACCGTAGGCGCTTATTGGAGATTGGATTCTGACTATGACAAGGTATGGAACCACCTGCCGATAGTGTATCTCTAAAGGCGAATACACTGGGTTCAACAAGAACATCTTGCAACCCGGCCCACACATGACCGACCACTCATTTTGCTTGAGTGTATCGAATGTATATCACCAACGGTTGGGCTCAAACCACCGTTTCCCGAAAAGGACAACATCGAAATAGATTTAAAGAAGCAAAAGGAAGTTCTCTAGATAGGTGATTATACACCCTAATGGTAGAGTGTAACGACCCGGAAAATCTGAACCAATTTAATTTTTTTTAAATTGGCTAAAATAGTGGATTTTAAATATTTAAAATAAATATTTTAAATAATAATGATGAAAAGTATGTTTGAATCGACGTTTGAAAACGAATATAATTAATTCTAATTATAAACAAGTCCTGAAATGGCGCTGCAGTTTCAAAAATTGAATTCAAACTTTGTAGGACTGTACCGGGTGCAAAACAAAACGGATTTGAGTGAAACCAAAAATATTTAAATCTGTTAATGAATACCTTTCTAACGAATCTGAAAAATCGAAGTTTCATAGCGGAAAGCAAAAGTTATGGCCAAATGAATTTTTAGAAAGGTCGCTATGGAATTTATATAGCCCGTGAAATTGGCCATTTTGCATACGACCTCGGAATTCGATGAAACCACTTTTGTTGGATCCGGGATGTGAAGTTATTGCTAGGTTTCAAATTTCATAATTTTTGAAGCTAATATGTGAGCGTGGCAAAGGAAAATGTGTTTTGGTCAATTATAGTTAATTTGGATCGACCAGAAATGGGCTTTTTTGCAAACGGTCTCAGAATTCGACGAAACAAGTTTTGTTGGGACCGTATCATCAAAACATAGCCAGATTTATTTTTCTGGAATTTTTCGAATCAGTTTGTGGCCCTGGCAAATTGAAATGTACGTTCAAATCGAATATTGAATGTTATATATTTTAAATTGAATGAAAACTGGCTGAAACAGTCGAATGGGCCTACGAAAAATATCCCATTGTGTTTAAAATGGGGGTAAAACACTAGGGACAACAGTCGTTGGGTTTGGATTGGAGGTCGTGTCAGAAAACCCCTTATAAAACCTCCCGGCCAATCAGATTTTTTATAAAAAAATACCTTTCTCTTTCCCCGACGTCAACGGCAGAGCATCTCAAAACCTTCCCAGCCATTTTCCAATCAATCCACGCATCTATAGACCTCCCTCCAGTTGAAAATTTTAAAGTACTCTCTCCACTCTTCAAATCCATATAAGTATTGGATTTTTTTCGTGGCTTGTGGAGCTAGAATCGAGCTCGAGAAGATCAGAACTTCCAGCTGCCGCCGCACCCTGGTGGTGCCGTCGCACCTGACACCCCTGCCACCAATCTGCACGCCTTTCGAGGCTCTTCGACGTGGAGATGACCGATTTTGGTCTTGAGCAACGGATTAGAAGAAAATTCGAAACCTAGTTTCGAATCAAAAACTGAGGTATACGGTTAAATAATTTTCAACTGATTTTAACACCTTTAAACCGTTGCAAACTTTGAAAAATCATATCTTTTTCGTTTCTTGACGAAATTCGATGAAACAAGAAACATCGTGACCGTGTGGACGTCTTCTACATTGTAGAAGAGACCACATATTTTTCTGAGCCTTCTGCTATTTTTGGTGGAGTGGAACCCAATGTGAGATTTCTAATTTATAAACGATATGGAAACGACGATGTATAAATTATATAGTCGATGTATGGGTTATATAAGCGTTGTACACCTCATGTATAAGCGTTGTATAAGTTGTACGTTCGATGTATAAGTTATATATGCGTTGTAAAAATTATATATGTGTTGAAATAGAAGTGAATTGCTATATATAAATATATATTTATATATATACGCCCCTCGTCCACAAACCATGGACGATATTTATTGGTTGTGATTGGTGTGAAAATTGATTGATTGCGAATGGTTGATTGAAATTGTTTGTGCTATAAATTGATTGATTGTGGTTGAAAAATACCCGTTTGTGGTTGAGAAATATTTGGTTGAAACCACATAGGATTAGTTTGTGGAAATGGAAAAAAAATATACATGCCGCCTGCGTGCGAACTAGATGCATGATTCCCCATTGTCAAAAGCTGTGAGGCTTTAAGGTAGAGCGAGGAGCCGTACTAGGGACGGTGCCGGTTTTAACTACCCTGTCGTTATGCTGCCGAAATTTTGAATAATACTCATGTGTTAGAATTACTTTCATTTGTTGAAACTATATTTATTCGTTGAATAGAAAACCTTCATGTATTGAATTGAAATTCATTTGTTGAATAGAATTCATGTGTTGAATGGTATTCGTGTTTTTAAATATAAAAATCACCTTTTTATCTATATATACAAACTATAGAAATTCATTTGTTGAATAGAAATTCATGTGTTGAATGGTATTCGTGTTTTAAATATAAAAATCACCTTTTATCTATATATACAAACTATAGAAAACCTTCATGTGTTGAATAGAAATTCATTCGTTGAATAGAAATTCATGTGTTGAATTGTATTCGGGTTTTAAATATAAAAATCACATTTTTATCTATATATATAAACTATAGAAAACCTTCATGTGTTGAATTGATATTCATTCGTTGAATTGAAATTCATGTGTTGAATGGTATTCGTGTTTTAAATATAAAAATCACCTTTTTATCTATATATATAAACTATAGAAAACCTTCATGTGTTGAATCGAAATTCATTCGTTGAATTGAAATTCGTGTGTGGAATGGTATTCATATTTTGAAAGAAATTGTTTTATATTAAAAATCCAATTTTTATCATCGATATGAACTATATAAAATAATCTTGTTTTGAAATAAATTGTTTTATAATAAAAATCCTATTTTTATCACCTATATTAACTATATAAAATAGTCGAATTTTGAAATAAATCGATTTACAATAAAAATCATATTTTTACTATATACATGAATTGTTAAAAATAGTGAAGTGTTGAAATAGAAGACAGTTAGATAAAAATATCATTTTTATCAAATGTATGAAAAGAATATAGCTTGGAAATCGAAGAATCGATATATATATATATATATATATATATATATAAATAGAATTGAAATATATTGAATAACGAAGCTGCAGTTCGTATTTTGAAACCGTGATTTCGAACGATTAGTGCAGGAGATCCCACCATCGGATTTTCCCGAAACCGCAACCGTTAGGTCCGCTTTGGAAATATCTTTCCAACGGCACCAACTTTGTAAAAATCCAACGGTTGGATTGTCTGGAATGTTTAATTCAAATCTGAAGAAAAACAACGCCAGAATCGATTATACTTATATGTATATAAATATAATTATATTAAATCGAATAATGAAGCTGCAATTCGTATTTTGAAATCGAAACTTCAAACGATTATACCGGGGGATCCGACCGTCGGATTTTCCCGAAACTGGAACTGTTGGATTCGTTTTGAAAAGATCTTTCTAATGATGTAAATTTTGTAAAGATCCAACGGTTAGATTTTCAGATATGTGTAAATCAAATCTGAAGAAAAACAGCGCCACGGTCGCGTTATGGTCCAAAGCGTCGTTTTGAATAAATTGGCTATTTTAAAATAAATAAAAATAGCGATAAATCATTATAAAATATTATAAATGATATGGATGTGAAATTTAGAAACTAACTGAAGGTTGGCTAAGTCGAATGGTTTCCTGGATTTTGATATGATATTGGTTTCGGCCTTCGGGGTTAATATTTGGGAAATCGTTCTCTTACTGATTGACGGTTAGTGACTAATGAATTGAAATGATGCGTAGTAGTGTTTGTGTAGCACTTGTTTATTATATACGCAAGTTGCTCAGAAAGACCGGGTTTATCCCATTCTGAATAACTGAATCGACGATAAGAAATCGAAGATGAAGATGGTGGTCGAAGACCGGAGATCTTCACCTCGTTTGGATGGTAACCGAGGTCCTGATTGGGACGCATCCCAAAATATGGATAATGAATGGTGATCGTCCAGACGTACGTGATGATCGATGGGTTTGCGAGGTATATAGTGCCTCCGGTTTCGTTCAGACCCAGAACGGACTTGTAAATGGACAGTGTGTCTGACATTGGAATTTATTCTGTGTGATTGATAGCCATCAGTTGCACGGGGTGAATTGCCTGTGTGGCATGCTAAGATGCAGTGATCAGGGCTTCTGTTGAAAAGCAAAGTCTTGTGGTGATGATCAAAGCACCGCCTGTGTGGCGTAGCTTTGTGTATAACGTGAATTTGCGAACCTCACACCCGGTATGAACCAGAAATGGGAGAAAGGACCTCAGGGAGGACATGCGTTTCTTTCTAGCTAGAAGTGGCATCAGTGGTTTTACACGCCCTGACGAGTTTGACTTATGTGGTTGTTACTGTTGTGTGGCGCCTCTGTTAGATCGGACGATCCGGGTCCGATGGAGCCATTCGTTGGCTCACCTACGCCCCATAGGGCGGGGAAACGCATTGTTCAGGAATTTTAATCCACATCGGTGGACCGGCCCTGATGATCCAAGGGTCACTCGAGCTCTGATCCTGAGGGGTGGTCTAGAGCGTCTCGAAGTCGGTAAGGACTATCTTTTGCCTTGGTTCATGATGGAAATCCAATTTCCAAATACGTGACTGTGCAGTTTTGATTGTATACCTATATATGGCGACATAGTGGTATGGGGCATTAATGCCGTGTATGATTGATAGTTATGATTCGAAATTATTTTTGAAACCTATAAACACTAGCAATAATACCAAACGCTTTTGTTTTATTCGTATCAAACATAATTTGGCCATTATAAGGTAAAAACTCTATCCTCCAGTTTGCGTTGCATTGTGTGATGGGAACTGAGTCTTATAATGGCTTCATTTTTATAAAAAGCATTGCGATGTTTCAAAGAATGATTTATTTTAAAGCATTGGCAATCCAATGGAGTAAACCCGTTCCACAA
This sequence comes from Allium sativum, assembly GCA_030737875.1. NCBI lineage: Eukaryota > Viridiplantae > Streptophyta > Magnoliopsida > Asparagales > Amaryllidaceae > Allium > Allium sativum. The sequence continues at coordinate 304,627,216 of CM060921.1, forward strand.
AAGTGGCGTGGTCCTGTGATTAGCCATATTTTAAATGTGTTGAGTAGATTTCTCATACCAGTCCCATGACTGACTCGTAGTTTGTTTCACTTTCAAACTCGGGTGCCCCTTTTCTACATGGGCAGCCTTGTATTCAGGTTTAGCTGGTTTTTCTGGATAGCTGGAGCTGATGATGGATTCTATCATTTATCTATTTTAGGTTGTTCAGCTCCTATTGTACATATTATGTTTGTTTTCCGCTGTAGACATTTATGTATAGCTGAACTGTATTTGTACTAAGTATGATCCTGTATACTGTGTAACTCGGATGACTACGTTTATCCAGTATGTTCTATTGTTCATTATCTGATGTATTTATTTATTTATGTTCTGCTATTATCTGTTTCTGTGTTATATTCCAAGGATTACCCTTGTCACCATCCGTACGGGGTTTGGGGTCGTCTCAGAGAGACCCATATAGCCATGTTGCCTGCCCGATATTTGTCATTTCCCAGTTGATGAGGCTTGAGGTTTGAATTTCCTCTAAAACATCTGGTCACCATTCACTTTGAATGCCACATCGTCAGATCCATTAGATATCACTAATTGACGTCCACAAAAATACCCTAGTTATTTGTCTAGAGAAAAACAATTTCTCCACCATCAACTATAGTACGTTTGCAGAAATCAACGTATGTAATTCCTTTGGAAATACCCTGTTAGACATTCATCCATACAAGTCATCCAGGAACAGGATGAACCGAAGGAACCCTCCTACCACGTCCAAGGAATCACCCTATAGATAAGTAGTGAGCAGTCCTTACAATCTGTAGATTTCAACCACGACAGAACCTATGTTTATCTCTGGTTGCAACATCGGAGATTATTAGTAGTTCTTCCATTTATAAAAATCTACAGTCTTCAATGCTCCATCTCTATCATCTTCTAATATCTTCACATATTTGTTGGTCGGAATGGATTTCGAATATAAATTCGATCCTGGTCTTTCCGTACCAACAAGCGTATTGGCCAGATTCGATAATCGGTTATTTAACTATCAAAATAAATAGTGATTCAATCATGAGCATCCAATGGGTTCACTAGTTTAGTATCCAACATCAATTGGCATTTTAGTTAAAACAAATGTAAATTTAAAACTCTTAAATGTTTTGATATTATAAATATGGTTTTTTGCTACTTATTTAACATAAGATTTTATTTCCAAAACTATTTCAATACTTTAGAATTCGTTATATATATATATATATATATATATATATATATATTATATACACACACAACCTTGTTTTTGACCAATTTCACATAACCCATTGTTACTTGAAAATAATATCGAATCTCTATTCTTAGAATAAAACCATTTCAAAAACTTACCCTTTTTATTTCCTTTACTTTTGGAATATCGTTATATATGTAAATATATATATATATATATATATATATATATATATATTTTCTCTAATTTTCCCATTTCCGTTACTCTGGGGATTTCACTATATGTGTACTCAAATCCTTTTTAACTTCCTTTACTCCGGAACCCTCGTTATATATATCTTCCAAGTTTTCATTAACGTTGCACTATTATTTCTCTAATGGAAATAATACATTATTACTAACCTCTTTTACCATTACAACTAACATCATCCTCATATAGTGCTGATGTCGTTCAAGTTGGGGTATTTAAATTACCTCTCAGATCTTGATCAACAACGTTCGTATCATAAGATAGATACCAGTTGTAATCAAAAACCGATACTTCATTCTAATAGCAATGCAAATTCTCATTTTTACTATTTTATTTAAAATACGGTTTCATACAACCTTTGTATCTCTTTGAAAATCTCCTTCTCGAATATAACATTATTACCTAATTTAATAATTAAGTAATTCCTTACAAAACACAACTTTTCAACCTTTACCTCTTCAAACCATTTCATTTCATAATTCGGATTTGTTGACAAAATCCTATGACCCACTTCTTTTTATCAAATTCACTTTTTCCCTAATCCTTTTCAAATCCTTTCGACCTTTTTCCCGCTTGAAATTCACATTTCAATTCCTTACTTTTATTTAATCACATTATTAAGTAACGTTAGTGTGAAATCAGCGCTTTAACACTTTAAACTTCAATTTTCTAACTCTGGTTTAATATAAACCATTCTATCCCAATCTCCTTTAACTTAATTCATATAATTAAGTAACATTTATTTCAAACTTTTGTATTCGCTTGGAATTTCTTTTATAACTTTGTTATAAAAGCTTGGGTTTTAAATATAAAACCCGTACATAAACTCCTTTCACCATCCAACTAGATTTTGGTTTCAACTCCAATTACCTTTTAAATGAATTTCCATTTAAAAGGTAATTTTCTAAATTATTATCAATTAAAATAATAATTTACCTCGATCAATAACTACTGTAAAAAAATATTTAATTCCTTAAGTATAAAATAAATAGTAAATCCGCTTTTTTTTTGAATATCTTATTAAAATATAAACAATATTCATTGAACCATTCTATTCAAAATGCACTAATTTACTTCTAATTAAAAACGGTCGATTTAGCCAACTCAAAACATGGTTATCCCATTAATCGATTCCAATTCATTCTCCCTTTTAAATTAATTAAAAATATAAGAAATTTAAATAATTCCATTAATTGTTTCTTAACAAAACAATTATCCAAATTTAACTGTTAGGTTAATTTCTAATCACTTGCTTATAAATCTGATTAGCGTCAGAAATTTCCTTATAAAATCAATCAATGATTAATTATAAATTAAAATAATAAACAATAAATATTTATTTCCTTTTTACAACATATTTTCAATATAATTCAATTCAAAATCTATATCCAGTTATAAAATAAATTTTATAACTTCATTTCAGTTGATTTGCCTAACGATAAATCAACATTAAGAAACTATTGATTTCCTAGGCCATATACTGCCGCCAAATACTCAACCAATCACCCATTGGTTTAAACTAAACAGATGTTGAAATTTCAGTCAATAATCAACAATTAAATCAATCACCCCATTAGATCAGTTCATATATGATAATATGAAAATAAATAATATATGTGAGGAATCCCGTTGGATCCCTCCAACCTGTTCTTCCCTATATCAAACTGGTCATCTCAAATCAGGTTATTCAATTCCATTTGACTAAAAATTTCTATAACAGTAAGTAACAACCATTTAACATCAACCAATCAACAAAACAATTCAACAATTAAACACGTTTACAAATAAACGTGACTAATAAGGTAAGTCATCTCTATTGGATCCAATCGTTAAAACAACGATTTAGTATATCATTGAAATTAAACACGGTTTAATTTCATCAGTTAAATTAACAAATATATAACTAGCAGACAGTCAACCAATAGCAACCAAAGCACACAAAATAAAAACCAATTTATATAAAATATAAATGGGATGAACTGAGTGAGTTTAACTCACCTTGGTTTGATTTATTTCAGAAACAGTTCTGCTACAGTTAAATTAAATGGTCGTTTAATTTAACTGAAATTTCCAGTTGTCTCCATCATAGTCTAGAATAGCTCCATAATGTAGTGTTTGACGAGACGATCCCAACACAACTTGGTTTGTCTATTTCTGATAACATACAATGGAGTTGTTAACATTAGAAATTTATATAATTTAATTATATACAAATTTCTTATTTAAATATTTTCATTAACTCTAATTATATAACTAATGTAAATATGTCAATTAATTACTTTTCAGATAAAACGGGTCCGATCACTTTTCTTTGCTATTTCCTTTATCCCCATCTTCGTTGCTTTGGACATCAAAACCCACGACCGCTACTAATGTCCGTAACCTGTCCATGAGTTTACAAAATAGTTAACTTCAAATTCTAGGTATATTAAACTTTAATTCCTTAGTTACATTAATTCAAAACTAATTTCTTGGATTAATGAATTTAACAGGCTGGTGACTTCTGAATTCAAATGCTGACCGACTTGGTTTATCCCATAATAACATGTCACCTTAATAAACTAACCATTGTTCTAATCATTACAAATTAGAAACCGTGTGAATTAGTTTTGTTTTTACTAAGGATATCAGTCCGCCCCCTTTTGTTTTCTTACAGTTTATATTTTTTCTTCCTTTTATTTTTATATTTACCCAACTACTTACTCTAATTAATTTCTACCTTATTAACTACATTTTAATCACACTTAATTATATAATTTTATTTACGTTATAGCAGAAAATCAACTGCCTTTTTTACCACCGAACAAAACTTCTTTCCAGTATAAAAAGTCAACCCGCCTTCACCGAGTCCTTCGTTCTTTGCATTGAGACAATCGGCTGCCAACTTCATCTGATTGCTGCGCCAAAACCAAACGATCGGAATTCGATCGGAGGTCGTCACCCTGCATGCCAATGCCTGTTCTCCCTTCCCCGCCGGTATGGCGTGTCCTGCTTCCTCCGTTTGCTATCAATCGAACCATGACGGTCAGCTCTTCCACCATCAAACCTCTTCGAATTACTGCATATACCCGCCTCGATCCACACCACCTCATTGCAATAGACCGCATCACCACAGGGGCATCAGACTACCATCACTTAACGGTGGTGAGTACGCCAGAACCCCCCTCCTACTTCGCACAACCTTCGACAATTCTGGTGCCTCACTCCGCCTCTAGTAGGCTGTCGAACGCCGACACTTCATTGTCACTTTCTGGCCTGCTCGATGAATAAAACTCCATCGTGACCGTTGATCAGGAAGCTCTCCCTAAGACGAATGGTTTTGCATTTGGGCGATCATTGAATAAGTGTAAGAGTTGGAAGAAAATTGGGTAAGCAATTTGGTAGTTTCTGTTTGTTGATCCAAGGAGATGGCGGCTGTGAATTTTCTTTGACCACGAGATAAGTAAAGGGCAAAATGTAGGGTTTCCAATCCTTTTATAACCAACACCATCAATGTTATATTATAATTAATAACTTAACCGTGAATTAATCTTTAAAACTATCACATACAACTTCATTTTTTCGATAAAAATGCTAATCCTAGCATAAAAAAATATTCCGGACCCAATGGGTCAGGTTTCGTCGAATTCCGAGGTCGTTTGTGAAAAGTCCTTTATAAATATCGATGAAAAATCAAGCGTTTAAAATTCGTATAATTACAGAAAAAATCCAAAAAATCCGAGGCCTTGACATTTTAGTGGACCTCTTCCTTACAGATTCAATGAATCTTGTTCCGTTCAAATCAAAGTTCATTTGGCCAGTCGTTTATTCGTTTAAAATTACCTTTGTCTGAATTAACCAAATAATATAATTGATTTGGGCTTTTATCATTGCCACGATCAAACGGTAAGCCCGATTGCCACTTAAATTGAAATCCTACAATAGTTAATTAATACGAACCCAACGACACTAGTTTTGTCGCATTCCGAGACTGTTTCCCAGGACGATATTTTTAGGTGCACCACAATGCCATTTCAGACACTAAATTACCCGGTCTCCAAAAATAACAAGCTATATACATATTCTGACTCTAATCGTCGATACAAACTCAACGGAACTGGTTTCGTGGCGAAAATTGACCGTTTGCTCAAGTTACACTCAAATATCCCCTTATTGAATTTAATTAATTTACTTACACACTATAGAAATTGATTGGGCGTTTACGGCTACCATGGTCACATACGACATCGGTTTGCCATGCAATTTAATACTGTATAATAATTTAACGTTACGGTTCCAATGAAACTGATTTCATCGAAAACGAACTCTGTTTACACAATGGCCATTTTGAAGGCCGATATTTAAATAACAAATTTTCATAACGACTATTTTAGAATTTGATTTGGCAATAACTATCAATTTATAACGCGAAATCTGGATTTTTCTCTTTCGTTAGAAAATTTTCATCAATATGATTCCAACGTTTCTTGTTTCACAGAATTTCGGCTTATTTCGGATTCTGTATATTCAGTTGAAGTTTAAAACTCCATATTACGAACTGCCGCACCATTTCAAGCTCGTTTTATATTATACATAAATTATAACTTCAAACTTCATTTTAAATAACGAGTTCAGTATTAAAATCCATTAATATTCCAAATATAATATTTAAAAGAAATAAATAAAATAAAATATTTGACTGCCAAAAATATGGGTCGTTACATTCTTTCCCCCTTAAAATAATTTCGTCCTCGAAATTGCTAAGGTAAAAAAATGCTACAAATCCCATTAATTTCCAAATCCAGTTTATTTCTAAATTGAAAACAATTCAATACCGTAAATAAATATTTTCAAAAATATCGAAAAATTTCTAATACATAAAATTCCCGAAAAAATTCGGCAGTCTCCCCTATACGGAGTGACATCTGTGATATCACAGGAACAAATAATATATATACATCGACCAACACGGTCGGAAGACAAAAAATCAAAGCCCAAAATTCCATATTTACGCGTAGGCGTACCTTTTACGAGCGCTATTGAGCATAACTGCTCAATGTATATGCTATTTATTCAACTTATATCGATCTGCCTAGCCATCTGGCACCTGTACTTAACTCAATTCATATATGAGTATTAAATATATGAAATTCCAAAGTAATTTTTCACTAATCAACAAGTATAACTATTCCAATTCCAAGATCAAACTGATAGCATCCATTTATTTTCAATTACAGGGTTAAATTATAAATTTCAATTCATATGTAGTTTCATTCCAGTTTAATTATACCTGAAATTATTCTTTAGTTAATACTTCATTTAACTCCATTAAATCGTTGATTATTCCATTCAAGCAAACTATCATCCAATAACAAACAATTCACAATCAACAACCGGTATACAACCAAATCCATTGAATTTACATTCAATATTAATATTTTATTTTGGTTTCACATGTTTGAACATCAATCGATTAATATTCAATTGGTTTTGATATAATTATCATTTATTCGATTTTCAAATTCCAAATAAGTTTTATTTAATTTCACTTAGCTAGGTTAATTTCCAATTCAAATTTTCAATCCAATTTGAATTCTATTCAAATCAACCAAACACAATAATATCTTAATAATTTGATAAAATTATTTCTTTTCTATACACAGATATAATTTGGGCAAAATTATTTCATTTACCCTCTTTTCAAAACAATATTGTATTCATTGCCAGTTCAATGCTTCTCAACACTTGAACTATTCAACAAACACAATACAAAACATTTGTATATAAAATTTACAAATATGCTCTCATATATATACACTCAATATCGATCTAGGGTATTACTAACCCAATCTCAATCGGGTTATACCACAGAGCCAAGGTTATTACTAAACCAATAGCTCTGATGCCACTGTAATGACCCAAGTATTTTCGGCCCTGAAAATCAACATAAATACAATTTCGTATCCCTTGCGATCCTCCAAACACCGAAAACACTGGATAGTTATTAGAAAGAAATTAGAGGGTGAGATAAGAAAGAAATATTAGAATAGAAGAAAAAGAAGAACCAACACAACACATGATCTCACATCGCAGCAGAACAAAATATAATACAAAAATAAATCTTATTGTGAACTTTCAAAAATACTTACAATATCAGAGTACATCACACATCTGGAAAGTGATGATAACCTGTCCTCATATACACTCACACAACGGAATAAGAACTAGATACAATACATCTGAACAACTCCAACTGGGCATCGCAGCAACCTATAACCTGAACCTGTACAACCCAGTCTAAACCGAGCATTTACAAAACATTGGGTCAATCTAGTAAACTAGAGTGAGAAAAACTTACACAGAATTAAAGGGGATAATCCAACTTGATTTTAATGTTCAAAAATCTTTTCGAAAGAAAAGGATAATTGTAAGACCAAATCCACACATAAATACGGACGGTTTTTACCTTACGATAACCCAAAACATTTTTGAAATCAATATCTTTTCTGATATTATAATAGTGTCTAAATACAAGTAGATGTCAATCAAGCGGAACGCTTGCATCTCACGCTCCACATATATAGTATACAATCAAAATCGTAGGCGCTTATTGGAGATTAGATTCTGACTATGACAACGTATGGAACCACCTACCGATAGTGTATCTCTAGAGGCGAATACACTGGGTTCGACAAGATCGTCTTGCAACCCGGCCCACACATGACCGACCACTCATTTCGCTTGAGTGTAACAAATGTATATCACCAACGGTTGGGCTCAAACCACCGTTTCTCGAAAAGGACAGCATCAAAATAGATTTAAAAAAGCAAAACGAAGTTCTCTAGATAGGTGGTTATACACCCTAATGGGAGCGACCTACATAGCCATGCTGCCTGCCCGATTTTTGTCATTTCCCGGTTGATGAGGCTTGAGGTTTGAATTTCCTCTAAAACATCTGGTCACCATTCACTTTGAATGCAACATCGCCAGATCCATTAGATATCACTAATTGACGTCCATAAAAATTACCCTAGTTATTTGGCTAGAGAAAAACCATTTCTCTGCCATTAACTATAGTACGTTTGAAGAAATCAACGTACTTAATTCCTTTGGAAAAACTCTGTCAGACATCCGTCCATGCAAGTCATCCAGGAACAGGATGAACTGAAGGCACCCTCCTAACACGTCCAAGGAATCACCCTATAGATGAGTAGTGAGCAGTCCTTACAATCCGTAGATTCCAACCACGACAGAACCAAAGTTTATCTCTGGTTGCAACATCAGAGATTATTAGTAGTTCTTCCGTTTATGAACATCTACAGTGTTCAATGCTCCATCTCTATCATCTTCTGATATCTTCATGTATTTTTCGGTAGGAATGGTTTTCGAATATAAATTCAATCCCGATCTTTCCGTACCAACAAGCATATAGGCCAGATTTGATAGTCGGTTATTTAACTATCAAAATAAATAGTGATTCAATCATGAGAATCCAATGGGTTCACTAGTTTAGTATCCAACATCAATTGGCATTTTAGTTAAAACAAATGTAAATTTAAAACTCTTAAATATTTTGATATTATAAATATGGTTTTTCGCTACTTATTTAACATAAGATTTTATTTCCAAAACTATTTCAATACATTAGAATTCATTATATATATATATATATATATATATATATATATATATATATATATCCACGACCTTGTTTTTAATAAATTTCACGTAACCCATTGTTACTTGAAAACAATATCAAATCTCTATTCTTAGAATAAACTCATTTCAAAAACTTACCCTTTTTATTTCCTTTACTTTTGGAATATCGTTATATATGTAAATATATATATATTCTCTAATTTTCCCATTTTCGTTACTCTGGGGATTTCACTATATATATACTCAAATCCTTTTTAATTTCCTTTACTCCAGAACCCTCGTTATATATATCCTCCAAGTTTTTATTAACGTTGCACTATTATTTCTCTAATGGAAATAATACATTATTACTAACCTCGTTTACCATTACAACTAACATCATCCTCAGATAGTCCTGATGTCATTCAAGTTGGGGTATTTTAATTATCTCTCAGACCTTGATCAACAACGTTCATATCATAAGATAATACCAGTTGTAATCCAAAAACTGATACTTCGTTCAAACACCAATGTAAATTCTCATTTTTACTATTTTATTCAAAATACGATTTCATACAACCTTCGTATCTCTTTGAAAATCTCCTTCTCGAATATAACATTATTCCCTAATTTAATAATTAAGCAATTCCTTATAAAACACCACTTTTAACCTTTACCTCTTTAAACCATTTCATTTCATAATTCGGATTTGTTGACAAAATCCTACGACCCACTTCTTTTATCAAATTCACTTTTTTCCAAATCCTTTTCAAATCCTTTCGACCTTTTTCCCGCTAGAAATTGACATTTCAATTCCTCACTTTTACTTAATCCCATTATTACGTAACGTTAATGTAAAATTAGCGCTTTAACACTTTAAACTTCATTTATCTAACTCTGGCTTAATATAAACCATTCTATCCCAATTTCCTTTGACTTAATTCATATAATTAAGTAACATTTATTTCAAACTATTGTATTCCCTTGGAATTTCTTTTATAACTTCATTATAAAAAGTTTGGGTTTTAAATATAAAACCTGTACATAAACTACTTTCACCATCCAACTAGATTTGGTTTCAACTCCAGTTACCTTTTAAATGAATTTCCATTTAAAAAGTAATTTTCTAAATTATTATCAATTAAAATAATAATTTATCTCAATCACTAACTATTGAAAAAATTAATTAATAACTAAAATAAATTGTAAATCCCTTTTTTAAATATCTTATTAAAATTTAAACAATATTCATTAAACCATTCTATTCAAAAAGCACTAATTTAATTCCAATTAAAAACAGTCGATTTAGCCAACTCAAAACACGGTTATCCCATTAATCGATTCCGATTCGTTCTCCCTTTTAAATTAGTTAATAATATAAGCAATTTAAATAATTCCATTAATTGTTTCTTAATAAAACAATTATCCAAATTTAATGTTAGGCTAATTTCTAATCATTTGTTTATAAATCTGATTAACATCTGAAATTTCCTTATAAAATCAATCAATGATTAATTACAAATATAAATAATAAATAATAAATATTTATTTCCTTTTTACAACATATTTTGAATATAATTCAATTCAAAATCTATATCCAGTTATAAAATAAATTTTATAACTTCATTTCTGTTGATTTGCCTAATGGTAAATCAGCATTTAAAAACAATTGATTTCATAGGCCATATATTGCCTCCAAATACTCAACCAATCGCCTATTGGTTTAAACTAAATAGATGTTGAAATTTCAGTCAATAATCAAAAATCAAATCAATCACCCCATCACATTAGTTCATATATGATAATATGAAAATAAATAACATCTGCGAGGAATCCCGTTGTATCCCTCCATCCTGTTTTTCCTTGTACCAAACTGGCTTTCTCAAATCAGGTTATTCAATTCCATTTAACTGAAAATTTCTATAACAGTAAATAACAACCATTTAACATCAACCAATCAACAAAACAATTCAACAATTAAACATGTTTATAAATAAACGTGACCAATAAGGTAAGTTACCTCTATTGGATCCAATCGTTAAAACAGCGATTTGGTATTTCATTGAAATTAAACATAGTTTAATTTCATCAGTTAAATCAACAAATATATAACTAGCAAATAGTCAACCAATAGCAAGCAGAGCACATAAAATAAAAACCAATTTATATAAAATATAAATAGGATGAGCTGAGTGAGTTTAACTCACCTTGGTTTGATTTATTTTAGAAATGGTTCTGCTACAGTTAAATTAAACAGTCTTTTAATTTAACTGAAATTTCTAGTTGTCTCCATCACAGTCCAGAATAGCTCCATAATGTAATGATTGACGAGACGATCCCAACGCAACTTGGTTTGCCCATTTCTGATAATGTACGATGGAGTTGTCAACATTAGAATTTTATATAATTTAATTATATACAAATTTCTTATTTAAATATTTTCATTAACCCTAATTATATAACTAATGTAAATATTTCAATTAATTACTTTTTAGATAAAACGGGTTCGATCAATTTTCTTCGCTGTTTCCTTTATCCCCATCTTCGTTGCTTTGGACATCAGAACCCACAACCGCTACTAACGTCCGTAACCTGTCTATGAGTTTACAAAACAGTTAACTTCAAATTCTAGGTATATTAAACTTTAATTCCTTAATTACACTAATTCAAAACAAATTTCTTGGATTAATGAATTTAACAGGCTGGTGACTTCTGAATTCAAATGCTGACCGACTTGGTTTATCCTATAATAACATGTCACCTTAATAAACTAACCATTGTTCTAATCATTACAAATTAGAAACTGTGTGAATTAGTTTTATTTTTACTATGGTTATCAGACCGCCCATTTTTGTTTTCTTTTGGTTTAAATTTTTTCTTCCTTTTCTTTTTATATTTACCCTACTACTTACTCTAATTAATTTCTACCTTATTAACTAAATTTTTATCACACTTAATTATATAATTTTATTTATGTTATAGCAGAAAATCAACTGCCTTGTTTACCATCGAACAAAACTTCTTTCCAGTATAAAAAGTCAACCTGCCTTCACCCAGTCCTTCGTTCTTTACATTGAGACAACCTGCTGCCAACTTCATCTGATTGCTGCGCCGAAACCAAATGATCGGAATTCGATCGGAGATCGTCACTCTGCGTGCTAATGCCTGTTCTCCCTTCATCGTCGGTACGGCGTGTCCTGCTTCCTCCGTTTGTTGTCAATCGAATCACGACGGTCATCTCTTCCACCATCAAACCACTTTGAATTATTGCATATACCCGCCTCGATCCACACCACCTCAGTGCGGTAGACCGCACCACCACAGGGGCATCAGACCCCATCACTTAATTGGGGTGAGTACGCCAGAACCCCCTCCTACTTCGCACAGCCTTAGACAATTCCGGTGCCTCACTCCTCCTCTAGTAGGCTGTCGAACGCCGGCACTTCATCGTCACCTTCTGGCCTGCTCGATGAATAAAACTCCATCTTGACCGTTGATCAGGAAGCTCTCCCTGAGACGAATGGTTATGCATTTAGGCGATCATTGAATAAGTGTAAGAGATGGAAGAAAATTGGGTAAGAAATTTGGTAGTTTCTTTTCGTTGATCCAAGGAGATGGCGGCTGCGAATTTCCTTTGACCACGAGATAAGTGAAGGGCAAAATTTAGGGTTTCCAATCCTTTTATAACCAACCCCATCAATATTATATTATTATTAATAACATAACTGCGAATTAATCTTTAAAACTATCACATACAACTTCATTTTTTCGATAAAAATGTTAATCCTAGCATAAAAAAATATTCTGGACCCGATGGGATAGGTTTCGTCGAATTCTGAGGTCGTTTGTGAAAAGTCCTTTATAAATATCGTTGAAAAATCAAGTGTTTAAAATTCCTATAATTACAGAAAAAATCCAATAAATCTGAGGCCTTGACATTTTAGTAGAACTCTTCCTTACGGATTCAATGAATCTTGTTTCGTTCAAATCGAAGTTCATTTGGCCATTCGTTTATTCGTATAAAATTACCTTTGTCTGAATTGACCAAATAATATAATTGATTTGGGTATTTATCGTTGCCACGATCAAACGAAAAGTCCGATTGCCACATAATTCAAAATCCTACAATAATTAATTAATACGAACCCAACGACACCAGTTTCGTCGCATTCCGAGACTGTTTCCAAAGACGATATTTTTATGTGCACCACAATGCAATTTCGGACACCAAATTACCCGATCTCCAAAAATAACAAGCTGTATACCTATTCTAACTATAATTTTTGATACGAACTCAACGGAACTGGTTTTGTGGCTAAATTCGATCGTCTACTCAAGTTACACTCAAATATCCCCTTATTGAATTTGATTAATTTAATTACACACTATAGAAATTGATTGGGTGTTTACAGCTACCATGGTCACTTACGATATCGTACAATAATTTAACGTTACGGTTCTAATGAAACTGTTTTTGTCGAAAACGGACTCTGTTTGCAAAATGGCCATTTTAAAGGCCGATATTTAAATAACGAATTTTCATAGCGACTATTTTAAAATTTGATTTGGCAATAACTATCAATTTATAACGCGAAATCTAGATTTTTCCTCTTTCATTAGAAAATTTTCATCAATACGATTCCAACGTTTCTTGTTTCATAGAATTCCGGCTTATATCGGATTCTGTATATTCAGTTGAAGTTCAAAACTCCATATTACGAACTACCGTGCCATTTCGAGCTCGTTTTATATTATATATAAATTATAACGCTCAAACTTCATTTTAAATAACGAATTCAATATTAAAATCCATTAATATTCCAAATAAAATATTTAAAAAAATAAATTAAATAAAATATTTGACTGCCAAAAATACGAGTCCTTGCACAAAACGCAAACTGCAGCATCGTTATTCGATTTATTTTAATTATATATATATAAATATAATTCGTTCTTCGATTTCCAAATCATTTTCATTTCACACATGTGATAAAAATAATATTTTTATCCAACAAAAATTTATTTCAACACATGACTATTTTTAACACTTCATATATATAATAAAAATGTGATTTTTATTGTCAAAACAATTTATTTCAAACACGATTATTTTTAGCGATTCATATATATAATAAAAATGTGATTTTTATTGTTTAAACAATTTATTTCAAACACGATTATTTTTAGCGATTCATATATATGTAATAAAAATGTGATTTTTATTGTCAAAATAATTTATTTCAAACATGATTATTTTTAGCGATTCATATATATTATAAAAATGTGATTTTTATTGTCAAAACAACTTATTTCAAATATGATTATTTTTAGCGATTCATATATATAATAAAAATGTGATTTTTATTGTTTAAACAATTTATTTTAAGCATGAATATTTTTAGCGATTCACATATATAATAAAAATGGGATTTTTATTGTTTAAACAATTTATTTCAAAAATGAATATTTTTCCAACACATGAATATTAATCAAATATATGAATATTTCAGAAAATTTCGGCAGCATAACGGTAGGGTAGTTAAAACCGACACCGTCTCGAGTTCGGCTCCTCGCTCTACCTTAAAGCCTCGCAGCTTTTGACAAGGGGGATTCCAATAATCTAGTTTGTACGCAGACGAATTTTCCCAAAAACTAATCCTATTTGTTTTCAACCACAAACAACCATAATCGAATCAACCATTCGTAATGTTCACCAAATTTCACATCAATCAAAATCCAAACAATCACAACCAATATATATCGTCCATGGTCTGTGGATGAGGGGAGTGTATATATATATTTACGTATATAAATATATTTCGACTTCATTTCAATATCATTTCAATTCCATTCAACGCACATATGATTTTTACAACGCATATATAACTTATACATCGAACATATAATTTATATAATGCTTATACATTAGGTGTACAACGCTTATATAACTTATACATCGACTATGTAATTTATACATCGCCATTCCATATCGTTTATAATTTAGAAATCTCACATTGGGTTCCACTTCTCCAAAAATTGTAGGAAGCTCCAAAAAATCTCCGGTCTCTTCTAGAATGTAGAAGACGTCCACATGAGTCCAATGTTTACTATTTCATCGAATTTCGTTACCCTATGAAAAAGATATGATTTTTATTCTAAAATCATAAATCGTAACGGTTTTAAAGTGTTGAAACCCCTTTAAAAATTCAAAGCCATTACCTTCAGAAAATCTTCAAAACAAGGTTTTCAAATAACTTTCAATCCGTATAGCTAGTGGTCGATCGGGTTATACACTGTCAAAGAGGGAGGAGAGAGATTCTCGGTGCCGGTGGTGGGGATCAGATCGATGGCCTACCCTGGTCACGACGGCGTGGTGAACATCCCGACTTCGTGGCGACCGTTCTTCTCGAATTCGCTATGATACCTCACAAACCTTATATGGATTTGAAGAGCGGGATTAGATCTACAAATTACTCAACTGGGTCGTGGTGTTTGATTGCGTGGATTTGACAAAATCGAGGGAGGAAGAAAATTGTTGTGGTCGCCGTTCGATTTGGGAGAGAAGCGGGGAGAGAGAAAGTGATGGTGAATTATGATTGGCCCATAATATATTTAATTATTTATTTCCAAAAATACCCCTTTCTCCTACGAAATCCAATCCGAACCCAACGACTTTCATCCTCAGCTAGTTACCCCCATTATGAACACAATGTAATATGTTTAGTCGGCCCATACGACTATTTCAGTCAGTTTTTCTTCATATTAAAATATAAAATATTTAATATTTGATTCGAACATACATTTTAATTTTTCGGGGCCACACACCGATTCCAAAAATTCCAGAATAATAAATCTAGCTATGTTTTGGACAATACGGTCCCAAAAAAACTAGTTTCGTCAAATTTGGAGACTGTTTGAAAAATGGCCATTTTCTTGTCGATCTAGTTTGACTAAAATCAACCAAACACATTTTCTTTTGCCACGCTCACATATTAACTCCAAAAATTATGGAATTCGAAACCAAGAAATAATTTGATATTCCGGATCTAACAAAAGTGGTTTCGTCGAGAACGGAGGTCGTTTGCAAAATGTCTATTTTCAAGGGCTATAAAACTCCATAGCGACCTTTCTAAAAATTCATTTGGCCATAACTTTTGATTCCTGCTATGAAATCTCGATTTTTCAGATTCGTTAGAAAGATATTCATAAACAGATTTAAATATTTTTGGTTTCACCAAAATTCGTTTTATTTTGCATCCTGTACAGTCAGTCTAAGTTTGAATTCAAATTTTCGAATTGCCCCGCCATTTCTAGCCTTTTTTATAATTAAAATAAATATATTCACTGTAACTTCGATCCAAATAGATTTTTGGTCGTTATTATTTAAAATAATTTATTTTAAATATTCAAAATCCACTAAAATAGCCAAATTAAATTTTTTAAATTGGTTCAGATTTTCCGGGTAGTTACAATCTCCCCCACTTAAAATCTTTTCATCCCCGAAAAGGAACGAAGCTGAATGTTGTTTCATTAACCAACTCAACTTTCATTCTGGCTTCCATTCTTCAACTTTTCGGTTTCTAATAATTTTCTAATTCTTTAAAAAATTGGCTAACACCCTAAATTTTCGAAAAATTTCGCCATAACCTCCTTTGTACGGGGAGGGGTTTTGAAATTTATTGGGCCTTATTAGGAAGCACTTAAATCCTAAAAAGCATACACATATTTATAGTGATATATTCCGGTGTCCACAGGGGAGTGTGTATATATCATAACTCCAGAGAATAAATTCTCGTCACCCTATAAATGGTTTTTGTGCCTTAATGACCAGACAGACATGTTTATTGTCATCTCCAGTCCCGTGTAGGGTTTTTATTAATCTGGCAATTTACCTTTACATTTTATATAGTCCATTTCAGTCTTCGGTTCAATCTATAATATAGTCATCGCCACACATGCCTCTAGCTTGCATGTTAAATCTTCAACCTCGTCACTTAAGCTCCAAATGCTTATGTGATATATGATAAAGTATGCTATCTCCAAGAAGTATTGTATGTAGTATAGTCCAAAATTAATGGTTACTATCCTATGGCAATGTTTATTATTACACACAGAACAACTAGCACCCCGCATCCAATGACATTCACAGGAGTTGATATAATAAATAAAATTGTGCATCCAACTCATTAAGGCTTACCTATTTGTCGAGCATGCAAATAAATTCTTTACTCAACAGAAAATCCATTTACCTATTCAAACATATATAATGTACATGCATATATTTCTATCTATTTTCAAATTAGTTCAATATTTGATTCACTTTGCATAAATTTAACTTCATTCTCTTATTGGTTCTATTATTCCAATGCTATTCATTTAAACTAACAATAACACAACACAAACAATAATCAATTTGTTGGTTAACCCTTTCAAATATATACTAATTAATTCATATACTCTTTTAAAATTATTCAGACTATATAATTAAAAATTCTACATCCATGAAAAGGAAACAACAACCAAGTAGAAAATAATACGGAAATGCAAAATACAATAAATGTACCTTGCACCAAAGTTAATCAGAGATATCCACCCTGCAATTGGGATAGGCTTTCTTAATGCTCTCCTCAGTTTCCCAAGTACAGTCTCGAGGATCTCCACTCCATTGCACTTTGACTAAGTGATCCTTCTTGTTCCTCGGCTCTTTAGTTTCTTTGCCAATAATCTTTATCGGCTCTCTGCTCACAACTAATTCTGGAGTAATTTCCAGGTCATGTTGCGCAGCTTCTTCCACTACCAAGTCTGGATCATGTACATGCCTTCGAAGTTGAGACACGTGGAACACATCATGTACTCCAGGCAACCAGTCAGGCAATTGAACTCTATAAGCGAGATTTCCAATCCGTTCGAGCACAGGAAATGGACTAATAAATCTGGGCGCCAACTTCCCTGTTTTACCAAATCGGACTACTCTTCTCATCAGAGAAACCCTTAAATACACATCACCAACAGAAAAAGACAAATCTCTTCTTCTTGAATATGCATAGCTCTTCTGTCGGCTTTGAGCAGGTAGTAATCGTTTTTTAATGAAATCGACTTTATCCGCCGCTTTGCGAATCATATCTGGTCTCAATACAAGTCTATTACCAGGTTCTACCCAACATGCAGGAGATCTGCACGGTCGACCATACAATGCTTCGAATGGCGACATTTTCAGGCTCACTTGGTAGCTGTTGTTGTATGAGAACTCAGCCAAATGCAAGTGGTCTTCCCATGATCTGCCAAAATCAATAACATAAGCCCGTTATAAATCTTCTAGAATACGATTCACCCTCTCAGTCTGACCATCTATTTGAGGATGATAAGCGGTGCTCAAGTTCAGCTTCGTTCCCAATTCTGCTTGGAATGCTTCCCAGAATTTACTAGCAAAAATCGGGTCACGATCACTAACGATATTCATGAGAACTCCATGGAGTTTAACAATTTATTTAAAATAAATCTGCGCCAGACTCTGAGCGGTTCTATTCGATCTGACAGTTACAAAATGGGCGTTCGTGAAACAATCTACGATCACCCAAATACTATCATTTCCTTTCCTGGTTCTAGGCAAACCATCTATGAAATCCATATAAATTTGTTCCCACTTCCAACCTGGAATTTCCAACGGTTGTAATAATCCGGCGAGTTTCTGTTGATCGCTTTTGATTTGTTGACAAGTAGAACACCGGTTAACGTACAAGGAAATGTCTCTTTTCATAGATCTCCAACAGAAGGTGCGTTTGATATCATTATACATTTTTTTCACCCCTGGATGGATACTCAGTTTGGATTTGTGACATGCATCCAACACTTCTTTTCGGAGCTCAGAAATGTTCGGAACACAAATTCGGCCTTTCAACCTCAGAATCCCATCGTTATCAACCTGAAAACTCGAGGGCTTGCCTTTTTGTATTCTCTCTCTGATCTTCTAAATGAAGTGATCGTCCTTCTGAAGAGCAGACATGTTATCAATCAACGAAGGCATGATTATAGGATAGGCAATGATTACATTCTTTCTGCTGAGCGCATCGGCCACAACATTGGCTTTCCCCAAAGTATATAAAATATCAAGATCATATGCCGCGAGAAATTCTAACCGATGCTGCTATCTCATATTCAGATCTTTCTGGGTGAATAAATACATTAGTGATTGATGATCAGTATATAATTCAAATTTCTCACCCAATAGATAATGTCTTCAGATTTTCGTAGCGAACACGATAACTAACAATTCAATATCGTGAGTTGCATAATTCTTGTCATGTGGTTTCAATTGACGGCTAGCATAAGCGACTACTTGGCCTCTTTGCACTAACGCTGCACCAAGACCTTCTTTAGAAGCATCTATCCAGACTTTCGAGTCATGATTGCCATCTATAATTGTTAACACTGGAGCAGCTGTCAACCTTAACTTCAGCTTTTGGAAAGCTGCCTCACATTCTGGAGTCCAACTGAACCTTGAATGTTTCTTAGTGAGCTTCGTTAAGGAACTAGATATCTTCGAAAAATCCTTAACGAACTTCCAATAATAACTAGCTAATTCGAGAAAACTTCGGATTTCTATGGATGTAGTCGGCTGTTTCTAATTCTGAATAGCAGTGATTTTACTGGGATCCACAGAAATTCCTTCCTTTGATACACGTGACCAAGGAATTTTACCTCTTCTTGCCAGAATATACATTTGGAAAATTTTGCTTTTAAAACATTCTTTCTCAGAATCTCTAACACTTGTTCCAAATGTTTCGCATGCTCACTCTCTAACTTAGAGAAGATCAATATGTCATCAATGAAATCCAGTACAAATTTATTCAATACTTCTCTGAATACCATGTTCATTAGATCGACAAAATAAGCTGGAGCGTTACATAAGCCGAACGACATTACTAACCACTCGTAGAATAAATCTGGACCTCTGACTGCTGTCAAAAGAACACACTCTTTGGCAATACGAAGCTGATGGAAACCTATAGCTAGGTCAATTCGTGAAAATACTTGAGCTCCATTCAATCGATCCAATAAATCATCAATTCGCGACAATGGATATTTATTCTTTAACGTCGGCTTGCTCAAGTCACTATAATCCACACATAGTCTGAGAGTACCATCTAACTTTGGGATAAATACCACTGATGCTCCCCTATTAGAGAAACTAGGCCTAATCAAACCCTTCTACACAAGTTGTTGAGTTTGAGTGTCTAATTCTTCTTTTTCCTTCAAGGTCATTCTTCGAATAGCGTGAACTACTGGCCTTGCATTTGGAATCAAAGCGATTTTGAAATCGATTTCTCTACGCAGAGGTAAGCTAACAATTTCTTCAAACACATCCGCAGAATTCTTGACGACAGGAATATTTTCTTTGTCGAGCGGAACATTCTCTGTAACGACAGGGATATTTTCTATTTGATCAGGAGAAACATCCAGAGTTGGCCAAAAATCCTTTCTATCAGAATTCGGACCTTCACATGGAATGGTTATGTAATTCCCTGATTTAATCTTCGCCTTATCGACTCTGTCAGCGCATTTAACCTCAGCTTTATATTTGATTAACCAATCCAATCCCATAATTAGATCGAATTCTGTAAAATTTATGACGATCGAGATAGTAGGGAACCGATAACAAGAAAAGGAAACAGACACCCCACAAATCCAACTAAGATTGAGGGAACCCCCAACCGGATTATTGTGACGGCAAGGAATTTCGCTCGATCCGAATCAGTCGCTAAACCGATCTAGACCGTTCGAAACGCCTGATTGTTTCGAGAACACGACAAAATAGAACGTAGACGGAAGAACATTTCATTGTATATTACAACAATGCATCAGATTACAAGAATATACAGAGTATAAATGAATATTATACAACACAAATTATCAGAGATTACAATAAATTACATAGTAGCGGAAAATAATACAATACACAACTAGAAGAGATATACGGATACAAAGCTTTTCGGATATCGTTCCAGCTGTAAACCTGGATCCTGTGAATATAAATCTGTAAAACCAAAACTACTAGCTGCCCGTGTCAAAATAAGGGCACCCAGAGTTTAGGTTAAAACAATAAACTCCAGATCAGTCATGGGATTGGTGTGAGAGCTAACACAATTATTATTCTTTATTTTAAAGTTAGGTAAATCAAGGGACCACGCCGTATAACACGGAACAGGTTTCCTCCCAAGAACACCAGTGCATAAAACAAACAGCGCGATGCTAAATAGAGAAAAATGAAGCTGTTATAAGACCCAGGTCCTATCACACAATGCAACGCAAGCCGGGGGATATGGTTTTCCCTTATAACAGCCAAAGAATGCTTGATACGTTTAAAACAGATTATTTGACACTATTATAAGTGCATAGTGTATAAAACAACCTCAAATCATAAGTATCAATCATATGCAGCATGGGTACCATATATCATGTCGCCATACTAGTTCTACAATTAAAACCGCAAAATCGCGTATTTGGAAATTGGATTTCCATCTATGAACCGAAGCCAGGGATCGTCCTCTACCGATTCGAGACAATCTAGCCCATGTCTCAGGAAAGTACTCAGTCAAGCCTTGGAGCGACAGGGCCGGTCCACCGATGTGGATTAAAATTCCTGAACACTACGTTTCCCCGCCCTTTGGGGCGTAAATGAGCTTACGAATGGCTCCATCGGACCCGGATCGTCCGATCTAACCGAGGCGCCTCGCGACAGCAACAACCACACAAGTGAAAAGTATATAAATGTCAGGGCTGGTAGGTCACTGACACCACCCTAGCTAGAAAGAAACGCATGTCCTCCCTGCGGTCCTTCTCCCGTTTTTGGTTCACAACCGGGGTGTGAGGCTCGTGAATTCACAAAGCTATGCCACACAGGCGGTGCTTTGATCATCAACCACAAGACTTTGCTTTTCAATAGAAGTCTTGATCATTTGCATCTTAGCATGCCACATAGGCAATTCACTCTATGCGTTTGATATCCATCAGTATATAACCCCTAAGCTCGTACGTCTCAGAGAAGGGCATTAAGCAAGAGAATGAATTCTCCGCCGCCAAACAGATATATATTTAATAGAAATCAATCACACAGACTAAAATCCAATGTCAGACACACAGTCCATTTACAAGTTTGTTCTGGGTCTGAATGAAACCGGAGGCACTTTCCTCGCATATCCATCGATCTCCAAGTACATTTGGACGACCACCGATTGATTCCCTCATCTTGGGTGTACAGCCCAATCAAGATCATCAGTAATCACCCAAACGATGTGAAGACTTCCGGTCTTCAACCACCGTCTTCATCTTCGACTTATCATCGTATCAGTTATTCAGAATGGGATAAACCCGGTCTTTCCGAATAACTCGCGTATATTTTAAATAAGTGTTACGCAAACACAACATACGCCTCATTCCAATTCATCAGTCACTAACCGTAAATTAATCAAGAGAATAATTTCCCAAATATTAACCCCGAAGGCCGAAACCAACATTAGATCAATATCCAGAAAACCATTCTGCTTGGCTAACCGACAGTTAGTTTCTAAATTTCACATTCATAGGGAAAGGTTCCCATTAATTTTATCCAAGATAAATTCCTTGAATTTATCCTTTAATCATCTTTTGAATTTCGATTCAACTAGCCGGGATTAACGAACCTTACCGAAGTAATCATTTGTTTTAATTTCCCAATCCCAACCTATTCATCCCATGAAGTAAAACTGGTTATACATCATATCTAACACCACGGTGTTATCGGTAAATTCAATTACCATTCCACGTTCAAATCTAATTAAAGATTTAACTAACGCCTGGAGCAAAACTGGTGATACTCCATTTCGATTATTTCAATCTATTTAAAGATTCATTAAAACTCCACTTAGTTTTAATCTTTGACTGGGTTAAAGAATCAGTGTCATTTAAAACACGGTTCACGGTAAACCCAAAATCACCTTCCATTAATTATCGGGTTAAAGAACAAGTGTTACTTAAAACACTGTTCATGATAAACCCAAAAATCAATACTAATTCGATTCCAATTAAATATTATTTAATTGGTACACTTCATTAAATCTAAATAAAAAGATTTAATCTTTTCTCAATTGGGTTCAAGAACAATGTTAATAAAGACACCATTCACGACAAACCCAAATCACATTTGATATTAAATACAAGGCTCTGAATAGAAAATATATCGGCTTATATTCAATATCAAATTCTACGACCAACAGATATCGTATTGGAAATAACGATATATATATATATATATCTATATCTTTCAAATTTCCATAACAACATCTGTATAATCACAAAATCCCACATCGAAATATTCTGAAGACAATTTCGATTCAAATCCATCCCAATGCAATCATTGGAAATTCTGGTTATTTTCAAAACCATTTCAAATTCAATTTATTTATTTAAAAATAAATAGAATTATAATTCTAGTTCAAAACTAGTTCATTTCGATAAAAATCTATTTTTATCTTTTCAAATATGGAGTTTTTCATCCCAATTCTTTCTAAATCATTTCTTATGATTTTACACAAATTATTACTATTTTTAATAATTTTATCAAGGCCCGTACAGTCGATTTCCATCAACGTCCATTGAACTGCACTTACAACGACCTTTTTCAAATTTGATTTGGACATAATTCCAAACCCAACCGTTAGATTTCAACTTTCTAATATTCGTTAGAAAGCTCTTTTCGATACGAACCCAACGGTTCCGATTTTAGGAGAATCCGACGGTCGGATCTCCCGTAATATCCGTTCGAAGTCAATGGTCGAAATTCGCGAACTGCCGCGACGCGGTGCGTTCTATTCAGGCCATTATATTACATTTATAATATATACTTCATCGATTTCCTTTTAAAACGTATTTTATAAATCATTTTAAATTCATTTTCAAAACGGTTTCAACTACATATTCAATTTCAAATCAAAATTGAATATTCCAATATAAATTCGTTTTAAATTCATTTTCAAAACGGTTTCAATTCAAATTGATTTCTAATTCAATTTCAGTTCTAATTCAATTCAATTTCAATTCAATTTCAATTCGAATTCATTTCTATTCAATTTCAATTCGAATTCATTTCTATTCAATTTCAATTCGAATTCATTTCAAAACGATTTCAATTCTAGTTCAATTTAATTTGAATTTCAATTCTATTCGAATTTCAAATCACTCCCATTTATTTTGAATTTCTAATCAATATAATTTAAATTGAATTTCAAATCAATCCAATTTAATTTGAATTTCAATTCACTTTAATATTCATTTCAATTTGAATAAAATCGATATAAATATCGTTCACGTCAAAATGGCGTCAATCCAATCAACACGGCTTCATATATTTCTATTTTCCAATATTCTATTTCAAATATCTCTATGTCTAATATTTCTATTCTCAAATATTCTATTCAAATATTTCTATTTTCAAATATTCTATTCAAATATTTCTTATTTTTAAATATTCTATTCAAATATTGGAATGAGGCCCAATCAATTACCATATAATGTTAATTATATGGATTTTCTACAACACATGTATACATTAACAACAATGAATAATCAACCATCATCCAAAGTGCATTCTACACTGTATAAGCATCGAATATAAATATTTAACGCTTATAACAGTCTGTCAATCAATCGATCGACATACAACTAACTATTGGGATTAGCGTATGTCATATATCATCCCAATACCCGTGTGGGGTTTCAAACAATCAAACACAGATTTTATTTGTGCAGTTGGGCGATGTGTAAAATTTATCGTCCCAATCAATATCAGTCAAATGTGTGTATATAAACAAATCGTCCGATTTGTTTATCTTTATTTCTTTTCATATACACGTTAAAATTCTATTTTTAACTATAAAATATTTTCCACTATAAAATATTTTATTTTATTTCACATCACATCACATAATCAACTACACAACAAAATCAAACAACCAAGCATACAAGCCATCCATGGTCTGTGGACGACGGGTGTCGGGTGCTACTAAACACCGTCTGCATCCTAGTATATATTTATATAACTAGAAAACAAAATTAAAAGGTGAGAAGTTCTCACCGATTAGCTAATCCAACACCACGACTCTTCTTATGCAGAAATCTTCGTTGTTTCATCTTTCATCACTTTCTTTGCCCGTATCCTCTACAGATATAAAAATCACATTTTTACTTCGTTATTCAATATATAATAATCGAATTTTTACTTCGCTATTCAATATATAAAAATCGAATTTTTACTATACTATTCAATACATAAAAATCGAATTTTTACTTTGCTATTCAATATATAAAAATTGAATTTTTTCTTTGCTATTCAATACATAAAAATCGAATTTTTACTTTGCTATTCAATATATAAAAATCGAATTTTTACTTTGCTATTCAATATATAAAAATCGAATTTTTTACTTCGTTATTCAATATATAAAAATCGAATTTTTATATAATTAAAAATCACTTCTTTTGTCGATTTAAAATCACTTCTTTATATTGCTTTAGATCTATTAAAAATTCGTTCTTTTCTTTATAACGCTAATTTATAAAAATCGCATTGTTTTCTTTCTTTGTTTGTTTTTCATAAAAATCCTACTCTTTTTCTAATTTTAAAACACTAACATATATATATATATATATATTTCGGAATTTTAAAACAATGATTTTTGTAAATTATATTTGTAACAACCCGTATTTTTGAATAACATATTATAACATAAATGGAGGCAGAATTAAACTGTAAAATCTGAATCAAGGGAATCAGGCTATGCCATTGCGTTCGTCTCGGAAAAATACGCGAAATAGAGTCCGAGTTTTCGAAAATCGGAGTCCGTATGACCAAGATATGGCCTCGCGAAGTTTCACGAAAAATTCACAAATTAAAGTATACTTAATGGGTTGCGCAGAGAAATATATATATTGATATATATATATATATATAATTGAAAATTAAATAAATAAATATGCAAAAATGTTCAAAATAGCGAATTGGGAGAGGGGAATAACCGAACCGGTTGATTTTTGAGGTCGACCCAAGCCCGCTGGGTCGACTAGGGGTTAATCCAGGGTGTTTGGCTGTCAACCCGTGGGCCGATTCGCTCAAATGCAGATTTTGCATTTGAATGGTTCTCATGGTTCAGCTTTAATCTAAAGGCCCTAGATGGTTCCTACACTTGACTTCTTCCCCAAGACATGCTTTGATGGCTTGGATTGAATCTACGGTTAATCCTATGGCTAATATTACCCTAATCTTCTATAAAAAGGACCTAACACCTAGCCTAAATCATCATTATTCATTCCTACAACTAAACTATGTCAAAATTATTCCTCTCATGGCCTCCACTCTCATGCTAAAATTCCTAAGTTTATTTCTATAAGAGATTTTGAGTGCATACAAGTATTTTCAAGCTTGTATGAGTGTTCTTAGTTTGCATTCAAGTCAAGTTGCAACATTTCTATTACAAAGCAAGGGTTTTTATTGATTTGGCTCAAGGGTTTTCATTTGGAGCTTGCATATTTGGGTTTTTGGTGCTTGCATAAGGGCTTCGTCTCAATCTTTATAATAAATAATTATTTGTGTCTTCATAGCATTGTAAGCCCTTTTCTACTTTCTTTCTTTGAACTCTAAAGTTAAATGAATGATGCAAGTTTGGGGTTGATCATTATATGCAAGTTTGGTTGATCATTATATGCAAGTTGGTTGATCATTATATGCAAGTTTGGTTGATCATTATATGCAAGTTTGGATGATCATTATGCAAGTTGGTTTAATCATTATGTAAGACACATGTTGCTATGTTATGCAAGTTTGGGTTGATCATGTTATCATGTTATGCAAGTTAAACTTGAAGTTGTGAGCTTAAAGCTTTAAGCTTTATGTAGAAGGTTGCATTTTGGTAACATGGAAGTTATCATATCCCTTATGATAACTTGCATGTAAGGCTAAATGCGAACTTCTAGCAACTTCTACATGTCATTTATCACCATGTATCACTCATATGCTAAGTTTGGTTTTATGCATGCTTTTGAAGCCTAATAATGCAATATGCAAGTATATGAACATAAGTACATCTCATATGCCACCATGATAAACTTGTGGCTTCAACACCTTTTTGTCATGATTATGCCAAGTTCCCTATTTTACCCTTTATGCGTTGATGCGATTATGTAAACGATGGGATTACATTGGGGTTGGGTAACATTATGGCATAAACATGGTTTTTTTAAACATAACGTGATATGTTAACTTGTAATTATGTTTTGGAAACATAATGGACATGACACTTAGAAAATATGAGTGTGGCCAACTCGAGGTTGGGTTGAGTTTGTAGCATAAATCTACCCGGACCCGCCCGGCTTAACTAGTGGCTACAAACAATAGGACCCAATGTGTAATGGCGCGTTTTGTTAGCTGTCGAATAATTAATTTATTTAATTATTAAATATCGATTGGGCGATATCGATGACTTGAATTAAATAATATTAAATATTTAATTAAAATAAATAATATAATAATATATTATAATGTCGAAATAATCGGAAATCACCGAATTCACAATACTATGTGAATTGGATCAGCTAAAATATTTAATTCAGTTTAGAATTGAATTTGAATAACGAATCGATTTAATAATCGACGTTAAAACGGATTAATTATATTATAATTAAAATAGAGCGCGTAACGACGCGACAGTTCGAAATTTGGCGATTTGAACTTCAACTGAATGTACATGATTCATTTTAAGCCGGATTTCTGTGAAACAAGAAACGTTTGAATCTGTTAAGCTATATTTTTCTAATGGAAGACAAAAATGAAGAATTCGTCGTGTAGATTTTTAGTTATGTCCAAATCAAAATTTAAAATAGTCGCTATGGTATCGTTTATCGACCGCAACGGTTTATTCGATATAACTAGTTATCAAGATTCGAATTTGAACAAGGTTCTTTTGGGAAGTAGTGATAATTTAATTTTTAGAATTTTAATGTAATTTTTAATTAATTTAATAAGCGACTTTTTATTTGAAGCATTTCGCACCCCGTAATCAACATTTTGGGGTTTCACAATATGAGTTAATCTATCGGTATTATTATATTTTTGGAATCCTGGCACATCGCTGATTACAACGGTATATTTATTTCAGTCTTCAGCGCTCGTACATGGTATAATTGTACGTAATAGGGTATGCAGCTTTTATAAACCTTATAAAGGAAAATTTATAAACGATGGAGGCTTCTACACCATATAAAAACATAGCTGAAGACGTGGACCATAAACCAACCAAAGCAAAACCCCAAAACGTGGAGAATAGAACTTCACAAAAATGGGATCCAAGGACCTAATAATAAATACACAAGCCCATCGTTCATATCCCGTAATCAACCAAAGCAAGAAAAAAGGAAACGAGAGTAATCATCCTCACGAAACAATTAAAAACCCTGTACTCAATGAAAACAAGGTCACTCCT
This sequence comes from Allium sativum, assembly GCA_030737875.1. NCBI lineage: Eukaryota > Viridiplantae > Streptophyta > Magnoliopsida > Asparagales > Amaryllidaceae > Allium > Allium sativum. Next base: position 304,655,803 of record CM060921.1, read on the forward strand.
TTTTCTACAGATTAGCGTGAGAGACCATAGGGAGGATGCGAGGCAAAGCCGGACGAGCGGAGGAGTGTACAAGCGTTAGAGGTAAAAGCGAGTCCGCTGTTGAACTCGTGACATTGGATAAACTTCTATGGCGAATTTACTTTGGGGTATTGCGATAAAAAGCATTGCACATTTTGGTGGTAGTTTTTGGCGAAGGTCCGGGAAGGATATTTCGCACCTGGTGGCGCCATGATCGGAGAAAAGTAGCAAGGTCGGATTGTGAAGGGAGACGAGCGAGTTCGACGTGAGGTAGCAGGGGTTTCGACGCGGTTTTGCTGGGTTTGTGGGGTGATGTTTGACGCAGCAGAAGGAGGGTCTCGGAACGTGAAAAGGGGAGCGAGGATACTGTGAATGGGAAGATGAAGTTTGATTGTGAAACAACGTGAGTTTTGTTGCTTGTTAATGGCAACCGAAGTTTCGGATTTTGGAGTTAAATACTGAAGCTTTTAGTTTGGAAACTATGGAGACTTTGGCGAGAAGTAGTAGTGAAAGGTGTTTGTGAATATGGGGAGTGGCGCACGTCTGAAAAGGAGGAAAGGTGCTTCAGTGCATGGGTTTCTAGCTAGTGGGTGGGCCTGATCTAAAAGTAAGGTAATTATATACCCCAAATCGTCAAAGAAGATTGTTATTAGTGTTCATTTGTTAACGGTTAACCCTGGATCACTTTTAAAGTGTATAAGGATACAAGAGATACGGTTAGTGTGTTAATATTATATTGAAAATACCTCAAACATTTATACACTGTTAGTCTGTTAGTATGTAAATTATTAAGTCGTAGGTTTAAAACAATTGAAATATTAGTGTGTAGAGCCTAACTGTTTGGTAAACATTACGGTTAGTAAGTTATAATATGATGTTAAATTCCTCAATCGAACGGTTTAAACTAATATATATAGGACATGGGTTTGGAAACATGCATTTTGAACATGGATGAGGTTATATATTAGTTAAGCCATATAGTTATTTAATTAGCATATTAAATTGTTAACGCGGTACTTATCTCTTACGAACTCAGTTTTACGAACTGCTTGTCACGTTGGAACCGTATGGACGGTGGCTACGAAATGGAACTGACGGGAAGTGGATTGGGGCTCGTATGAATTTATGGCGAAATAAATTGTTTGACTCAAATCAAACAACGGTTTATCGTTCTTTAACGATGAACTGCAAATGTGAGTAAATCTCACTAACTCTGAACAGTTTATAATTTCATGTTGTATTGTTAGAACTGTTAAAATTGTCTGTTTGACTGTGTGTTGATTGTTTGATTGAACTGCTAGTCAGTTAGTTAAATTTCTATATTGATTCTGTTTAACAGAATACATCATATGGAACTGAAAGTGATGTTATCTATATTGTCTAACATCTGTGATGCAGGGAAACAGGTTGGAGGAATCCGACTGGATTCCTCAACATTTATTTTACCGTTTTTCATATATTGTGATATATGATGTGTTATGAAATTTGTTATTGATTTCATATGTTTGAATGATACCAATCATTGTTATACGACACGGTAAATACCGTAGGTGATACTAGAATGTAAAAAGGGAATTTTCAATGTTTATATTGAAAATAAATCTTATTTATAAAATCGATAGGATTTTATAAAATGAAAACATTTATTTATTTAGGAAATAAATAAAGGAACATTTATTTAGATTATAAATAAATGGAATAAAGGAATATTTATGTAGGGAATAAATAAAGGAACACTTGTTCGGAAAATAAATAGAATTATACAACGATAGATTTAAACACGTGCTTCGCACACGGTATAACACGATATGGATTTAAATGAGATATTAAATAGGAAATCTGTTTTAAACAGATAAATTGAAGTAGATTAATTTATAAATAATGTTTTATAAATTAAATAAATTATTTATCGTTGATAAATGGAATATAAATAAGTCTGGACTTATATAGGGAAGTAGAAACGTTATTAAAAGGACATTTATAAAGTGAAGAACCGTTACTAAAAGTAAATCTTTATAAATGGATAAATGTTGTAAAAAGTAAATCTTTATCAACGGATAAACGTTGTAAAAAGGAAATCTTTTGAAATGAATAAACGTTAATAAAAGGAGTTAATCGAATTTAGTTATTCGAAATGAGTTATTCGAATTAGATATTTGAATAGAGTTAAACACATTAGAGTGATTCGAATTACTTATTCGAATAGAGTTAAACAAAGTAATTTGTTAGGTTAACCAAAGCAAGTTAGTCGAGTTAATCAAAGTAATTGGTTAAGTTAACCAAAGTGAATTAGTTAAGTTAAACTAATTTGTAAATCAAAGTGAATTAGTTGCGTCAAACTAAGTGAATTAGTCAAGTTAAACTAATTGGTTAATCGAAGTAAATTAGTTGGGTTAATCAAAGTGAATTAGCTGAGTTAAACTAAGTAAATCGGTTAGAGTCAATCAAAGTGAATTAACTAAGTTAAACTAAGTGGATTAGTTCAGTTGATCGAGACAAGTAAATCAAGTTAGGTTAAACCATTTGAGTTAACCAGTTAGGTTAAACCATTTGAGTTAACCAGTTAAAGTTTACCAGTTAAAGATAAACAGTTAAAGTTGACCAGTTAAAGTTGACCAATTAAAGTTGACCAGTTAGAGTTGACCAGTTAGAGTTATCCAAGTGGAGTTAATCGAGTAGAGTTGCCGAATATCACTTATTCGAAGTAGAGTTATCAAATATAGTGTATTCGAGGGAAGAGTAATCGAATATAGTTTATTCGAGTGGAGAAATCAAATGTTATTCATTTGAGAAGAGTTACCGAATATTATTTATTCGAAGAGTAGTTATCGAATATTGGTTATTCAAAGTTAGTTAATCCAAAGGAGTTATTCGAAGTTAGTTAATCCAAAGGAGTTATTCGAAGTTGGTTAATCCAAAGGAGTTAGTCGAAGAGTTAATCGAATATAGTTATTCGAAAGGAGGTGTTAATCGAATATAGTTATTCGAGTAAAGTTAAAAGAGTTAATCGAATTTAGTTATTCGAAATGAGTTATTCGAATGTGTTATTCGAATAGAGTTAAACACATTAGAGTTATTCGAATTAGTTATTCGAATAGAGTTAAACACGTAAGAGTTAATTGAATATTAGTTATTCAATTTGAGTTAATCGAATGTAGTTATTCGAGAAGAGTTAGATCGAATTTAGTTATTCGAAAAGAGTTAATCAATTTGAGTTAAGTTAATCGATTTGAATTAAGTTGAATCGAAATGGAGTTAATCGATTAGAATTAAGTTAATCGAGTTAGAGTAAATCGAATATTGGTTATTCGAAGGTAAGTTATTCGAATTAGTTATTCGAAGGAGTTAATCAAATGAGTCGATCCAAAAGAGTTAGTCGAATATTAGTTATTCGAATAGAGTTAAAGGAGTTATCGATTTTAGTTTGATCGAAAGGAGTTATCGATTAGTAAATCGAAAGGACATTTTCGAATATGGCATATTCGAAAGAAAGAGATCAAATATTGTTTATTCGAAAGAGAGAGATTTCGAATATGAGTTATTCGAAGAGAGATAATCGAATATGGGTTATTCGAAGAAGAGTTAATCAAATAGAGATTACTCGAAAGAGGGTTATACGTCGAATTCGATTATAGCGAATTCGGGAAAGTACTATTCACTTTCCAGGGTTTAAATCAAGATTTAGTTATTGATTTAGAAATTTGGTGTCTGTTAAATTATTCGAGTTAGGAGATAAAGTTATAATTTAGGTTGGATATTGCAGAAGTAGGAATTATAACGTTATAGTTATAATCAAACGTTTTCATATAAGAAGTAGATTCGTAACCTGAATCCGAGAATTTGCATAAACAGATGATTGGAAAAAGTGAGTGTCGAGCTTCATCTATTTCACAGTAAAGGACGTTGTTCAATTAAGGTCTGAGAGGTAATGATACCCCAACTTGATTAACTTCAGAATTGACAAAGGAATAGTTGTGGTTCGATAGAAAAGGTTGATTTGAAATATAGTTAAGTAATAAGCGATTAATGGATTATGCGTAACGATGTTTTATACAACGTTCATTGGAAATCCGTAAATGAGTTTTGGAAACGTTTTCCAAATATAGTCAGATATGTTTTCTAAACATAGAAAATGAAATGTTTTCATGATAAGAATTTAAGAAATAGAGTTAAGCAAATTCAGAAACTGGCTGGAGAGGGTAAGTTGAACGGTTTTCTAAGTGACGATCTGATGTTGGTTTCGACCTTCCGGATTGATACTTAGAGAATGGTTCTCATACTAGTTACAGTTAGGGACTGATAGTTGCGAAAATATAGTGATGTGAAAATAAGCTATGGAAATGTTTTCCAATGATTAATAACATAGATTTTCTAAATATATGAAATAAGGAAATATGAACATATGATGATTGATCGATCGAATTTCCATTTGGAAATAAGATCGTTGTTTGTACACCGACATGTTTTCATTTGATAGTTGAATCACAGACTATCAAAGTTTTTACCATTTTAACGTTGTTAATATGGAGAGACCGGTTGGATTTTTATCCAAAGAACCACTCTGTATCGGCATAAGCGCTGTGAGCAATATATGCCAAAGATAAATTGAAGACGGAATAAAGTGCAAGGGCTGTTGTATAAGTCTTAGATAACAGTGACTAAGATGGATATACTGAATAGTGCCTTCAGTTTGTCCAGTCCCAGGACAACGTATATGGAAGAAGGTCTGACAGAGTATATCCAGTGGATCGCGTAAGTTGACCTGTTCAAACGTATTCACGTTTGGTGGCGGAGGAATTCGTTTCTCTTAGCTATATACCCGTGTTATTTTTGGATAAGTCAATTTGTGATTTGGCGGGTATGACGATGTGGCATTCAAAGTGAATGGTGATCAGATGATCTGAAGATAGACGTAGCTTCTAGCCTCACACCGGGAAGTAACAAAAGTTGGGCTAGGCAGCATGGCTAGTTGGGTCATACCCAAGCAGGGTGTATTGTCACCGATCTAGAGAATATTCATATTTATACTTCTTTTTGATTCTGTATCTTCGGATGACGGTTTGATGGCCTACAACCGTGGTGGCAATATATTCGCGACACTCAAGCTAAATGAGTGACCGGTCATGTGTGGCCGGGTTGCAAGACGTTCTTGTTGAACCCTGAGTGTATCACCTCTAGAGTACACTATTCAGAAGGTGCTCCCATACCTTGTCTGTTGGAATCCATTCTCCGATAAGCGCCCTGCGGTTTATGATTTTATACTATGTATGTAGAACGTAAGATGCAAGCGTTTCTGCTAGATTGATACCTATTTGTACTTAGACATTATTATAATATCACAATGATATTGCTTGTCAAAGTTTGTTAGATACTCATAAGGAAAAACCTGTTCCGTATTCACGGCGTGGTCTTATGAGATATCATATACTTTGTTGTTTTCCCTAAACTCTTGGGTGCCTAAATTTGCTTGTCAAAGCTTGTCAAAGTTTGTTTTAAACTGTTTTACTCATACCAGTCCCATGACTGACCCGGAGTTTACTTTGTTGTTTTCCCTAAACTCTTGGGTGCCTAAATTTGTATGGGCAGTCAAGTAGTCGGGATTTACAGATATACTTGGAGAGCTTGGAGCAGGAGGCTGCAAGATTTTATAGCTATAGTTATTTCCGCTGTGTTGTAAGTGTTGTACTCTGATAAGTGCTATTGTATATATATAACTGTTTACTTCAAAGTTATGTTATATATTATATGTTATTCGTTCCGCTGTGAGATTCGTGTTACTCTGATGATTCTGATGTTCTTCTTCTTCTTCTATCCTATTAGTTCTATCTTTTCTTTCTCACCTTCTAAATTCTTTCACTAACGTCTCGGAATTTCCGACTCTCGAGGAGTCGGAAATTTCCATCCGTTACACAATGTGAGAAGTTGGTCATGTTGTGCTCGAACCCGAGGTTAGACCTAGTTGTGGTGTAAAGCTACTCGGACCCGCCCGGCTTAACTAGTAACCACAACAAAGTCTAATGTGAGAGGTTAAAGTGCATTAAGTTAATTAATGCCTCCTGATTAGGGTTAAGTCATGGTCCACTTAATACTTAACCAATTTAGGCTTGATGGATTAATCGAGGTTAAGTCAGGAGCCTTGGGTACTCTTAACCGATTTAATCCACGTTTGGATCGGGTTAACCACATTTAACCCGTTAAGAAACCCTAGTTGTGTGGTCCTTTTCAGCAGTAACCTTCTAGGTAGTATCATAAGACCCTAGGACTAGGCTAGGGTGGGGCACGATTACTGGGCTAATTGTAAGAGACCAAAAGAGACGGCTGAATGATGCCCCGGTTGTTCAGGCGGACCATGGTCGTGCACATTAAGTCCGGAGTTGAACACGGGCACCGGTAGGTTTGGACTGTGCATCATGGTATGGTGTCAGAGGGTTACACCATAGGGCCTGATACACCCTAGGGTGGACCCTGCACAGTCAACTACATTACATGATTAGGCCGTATGACACCGACACTTGACGAGTTAGGCTTATAGGGAGCCGATCGACTAGACCGTGTAGTTGGACCTTAATTTAGGTCACCTCATGATGATGGGCCAAGCTTGAGCCAAGGGATCAATTCTTGTTTTTACTTGACATGTTAGAATGCTAGTACACCCGTGGTGCAAAACTTAACCTTAATTATGCGATGACACCTTTATCTATCTTGTTAGTTGATCATTATGCCAGTATGTTGTTATCCTTATGTTCATCTCAGCTTCTCATGCCAGTTAGCTTTACTAGTTCATAGACAGATAGTAGTAGGGCTTACCAGTCTTTTTGACTGACCTGTTTTCTTTCGCCTCTTTTCTTCCATTTCCCCCCTGCCTCAGGTTCTCAGGGTGGGAACATTGGAGCTTAGCTTGGATCTTTACAGCTTGCTTACTGGATTTGCTCATGTATGGTTTTGGACATTGAGCTAGCTATGGTTTATCACTTCATTTTGGGGATAGTACTTTATGTATTTCAGTTTTTCAATTTATGCTTTTATCTAGACTTTGTTGTTGGAAAATAATGACCAAGTACTTTGTTGTAACATGACTATGGTTTTGAAATGCTAAGTTTTATCCGCTGCTTTACTGCTCTGTTTCACTTATATGTTCTGTCTTGTGATATCTGCATGCATGTTTACCTTGTTTAACGCCCCTCCAAAGCTAATGTCCTTGCAAGAGTGGCATTGGCGGAGGTGGGGTGTTACATTTGGTATCAGAGCATAAGGTTTACAAGATTTGAGCAAAGGTGTTTTAAAACTTACCTTTTGAAAAACTATTTTCAAAACCAATTAAGTATTTTCCAAGAAAAGTCTAATTATTTTAAAGGCGGTTCCCCAAAAAGCCATAACACTATCCTTCTTTTCTTCGTTCTGAATCTATCTTTTTCTTCGTTTTAGTATGGCCGATCGCTTTAACATCCCAGAAGGCGTGCAAGTACCCGTCTGGTTCCGGAGATTTATGGAGGCAAGGGCGAATGAAGCCGGCCCCGCAAACATTCCTCCTCCTTCCCCCGTCGCTAACATCTCTCCTCCTCCCGTAGCTGAGGTTCCTCCTCACCCTCAGCATCCGTAAGAGGATTTTGCAAAGCTTTGCAAAGACTTTAAGGCGATGGGTTGCAAGAATTTTGTCGGAACGGAGACTTCTGTGGAGGCAAGAAACTGGTTAAAGGAAACTGAAGACCTCTTTGCTATCTTTGATGTGGAAGATCGTAAGAAAGTTTTGTTGGCGGTATGGCTATTGAAAGGGGAAGCTGCTTATTGGTGGGTAGTCACCACCAGTACTAGACCAATTGAGACTTGGGATGACTTTAGGAGAAGGTTTGGATTAAAGTTTCTATCATCGACTGAAGAGAATCTTCAGATGGAGAGGTTCCTATCTCTAAAGCAAGGGGACATGACCGTTAGGGAATACGTGGATAAGTTTAATCAACTTGCTCCGTTCGGTCTAGAATTGGTAAACACAGCTCGGAAGAAGGCCCTACACTTTGTTCTAGGATTGAATGAGCCATTGCGCGGTTTGGCCATGTCTCATATACCTCTGGGGCCGACCTTCGAGAGTTTGGTGAATATGGCCCTACTCCAAGAGGAAGATAAGAGTGACAAGAAGGAGGTCAAGGCAAATGAGTCCCAAGGCAAGAAGGAAGATACCGAGAAAAGAGACAAGAACAATAAGAAGAGGAAATGCAACTTCTGTGGGATTACTGGACACATAGCCAAAGATTGCAGGAAGAGGAAGTTAGGCGAGTGTTTCCATTGCGGAGAATCTGGACATTTTAGCAAGGATTGCCCCAAGAAGCAAGGACAAGGGCAAGAACGAACTCAGCGAGTAGGACCCTCTGGAGGGCAGTTGCAGGCTCTCCTCACTCTTCCAGCTTTTGGTCGAGGTAGTGTTTCTGTAAAAAAAGTCATGTTTACATTTCTGATTTCCCTGTTCATACCTTATTTGATTCTGGCACATCGCATAGTTTTATTTCTGATCTTATTTAAAGTTTTGCACCTAAGTACTAGTCTAGTTGAGGTCCCGTTAGTGTTTCAAATCCAATTGGGGGTTCCGCCCATCTACCTGTGATTTGTGTGGATTTCAAAATCTCTATCTTGAGCATAGAATTCATGTGTAATGTTTAGGCTCTCAGGTTTATGGGATACGGGTTGATTTTGGGTGTGGATTGGTTGTCCAGTTATGGAGCCGTTCTTGACTGTGAGCATAGGGTGGTGAGGCTCATGACTCGCCTCGGTAATACCCTAGAAATTTCTTGTAATCCTAGAGGTCCCACAATGGAAGTGGGAGAGTATTTCTATGGATTTTGTGGATGGATTGCCTAGGTCAAGGAGAGGGAACACAAGCATATGGGTCATAGTTGACAGACTTACGAAGAGTGCTCACTTCATCCCAGTAAAGAGCAAGAGGACCGCATCAGGGCTGGCGTCTATTTATCTCCGAGAAATAGTGCGGTTGCATGGAGTTCCTTCTAGCATAGTTAGCGATCGTGACCCAATTTTCACTAGCCAGTTCTGGAACAGTTTGCAAGAAGCGATGGGTACACGATTGAATCTGAGTACGGCCTATCACCCCCAGACGGATGGCCAAACCGAAAGGGTGAATAGAGTGCTAGAAGATCTCTTGAGGCTTTGTGTTCTCGACTTCGGTGGTACTTGGGAAGACCACCCTCCTCTTGTAGAGTTTGCGTATAATAATAGCTATCATGCCAGCATAGGGATGGCACCATTTGAAGCTTTATATGGGAGGCCGTGTAGGTCACCATCTTGTTGGTGGGAGACAACAGATAGACTTATACTTGGGCCCGATATGATACGAGACACATCCGAGAAAGTTGAATTAGTAAGAAGAAGGATGAAAGCGGCCCAAGATAGACAGAAATCCTATGCTGACAAGCGAAGGGCAGATATGGAATTCGAAGTGGGAGACATGGTTTTTGTGAAGGTTTCTCCTTTGCGAAATGTGGTACGTTTTGGAGCAGCGGGGAAGCTGGCACCAAGGTTCGTAGGACCCTTCCCTATCATAGAGAGAATTGGAAAGATGGCCTATAAGGTGGGATTGCCCGAGAAGCTAGCCGGAGTGCATAATGTCTTTCATGTCTCACATCTCCGAAAGTGCCTACATGAGTCCGCTGAGGTGGTTGAACCAAGCATTCTTGAAGACATTGAGGTAGAGAAAGAAGCAACCTTGAGAAGAGCTCCGATTCGTATCTTGGGAACCGAGATCAAGAAGCTAAGGAATCGAGAGGTCAAGTTGGTGAAAGTTCAGTGGGGTGAAGCCGACGAAGATGCAACTTGGGAAACCGAGGAGAAGATGCGTGGGCTTTATCCATTTCTTTTTGAGGGTACATTCTCGATCTCTTTTCCTAATTAGCATATCTTTCTTTTTATCCGCGTTTATCTAGTTTATCTTGTTTCGTAGATCTTGTCATGAGAACCTTAGGTAGAAACCCTTGGTTGAAACGTGTATTTGAAACATGTTATGCTTGATGGTTGCAAGTGGTTGCAAGTGTTTGCACGTGGATACTCGTGGATGCATGATACACATTAGGCACTAAGATCGGCTCACACACTTTCATGTTGCATATGCATGAGTGCTTATGCTTATTCATGGATGAAACTTGTTATGCTATCACGTGGATGTTGCATATGGATGAATGTTATGTGCACTCATGTAGAGACTATGAGTTATGTTAGGAATTTGCATACATATGGACTCATTTCACTAACATGCTTTGCATTAAGGAGGTTTACTGAATCAGTAACCGCCTGATTTTTGCATTAGATAAGTACATATACACACACCTTTGCATATGATCATACAGCATTTAGAATCCTTTAAGGACAATGACTGCACGTGGATGATGTTTTGAGTAGATGGGTGATGGGTGGTAGGATACATTCTTTCTAACTTGGAGATTTCGGGGACGAAATCCTTTAAGGAGGGGAGAATGTAACAACCCGTATTTTTGAATAACATGTTATAACATAAATGGAGGCAGAATTAAACTGTAAAATCTGAATCAAGGGAAACGGGCTGTGCCATTGCGTTCGTCTCAGAAAAATACACGAAATAGAGTCTGAGTTTTCGAAAATCGGAGTCCGTATGACCAAGATATGGCCTCGCGAAGTTTCACGAAAAATTCACAAATTAAAGTATACTTAATGGGTTGCGCAGAGAAATATATATATATATTGATATATATATATATAATTGAAAATTAAATAAATAAATATGCAAAAATGTTCAAAACAGCGAATTGGGAGAGGGGAATAACCGAACCGGCCGATTTTTGAGGTCGACCCAAGCCCGCTGGGTCGACTAGGGGTTAATCCAGGGTGTTTGGTTGTCAACCTGTGGGCCGATTCGCTCAAATGCAGATTTTGCATTTGAATGGTTCTCATGGTTCAGCTTTAATCTAAAGGCCCTAGATGGTTCCTACATTTGACTTCTTCCCCAAGACATGCTTTGATGGCTTGGATTGAATCTAGGGTTAATCCTATGGCTAATATTACCCTAATCTTCTATAAAAAAGGACCTAACACCTAGACTAAATCATCATTATTCATTCCTACAACTAAACTATGTCAAAATTATTCCTCTCATGGCCTCCACTCTCATGCTAAAATTCCTAAGTTTATTTCTATAAGAGATTTTGAGTGCATACAAGTATTTTCAAGCTTGTATGAGTGTTCTTAGTTTGCATTCAAGTCAAGTTGCAACATTTCTATTACAAAGCAAGGGTTTTTATTCATTTGGCTCAAGGGTTTTCATTTGGAGCTTGCATATTTGGGTTTTTGATGCTTGCATAAGGGCTTCGTCTCAATCTTTATAATAAATAATTATTTGTGTCTTCATAGCATTGTAAGCCCTTTTCTACTTTCTTTCTTTGAACTCTAAAGTTAAATGAATGATGCAAGTTTGGGGTTGATCATTATATGCAAGTTTGGTTGATCATTATATGCAAGTTGGTTTATCATTATATGCAAGTTTGGATGATCTATATGCAAGTTGGTTTAATCATTATGTAAGACACATGTTGCTATGTTATGCAAGTTTGGGTTGATCATGTTATCATGTTATGCAAGTTAAACTTGAAGTTGTGAGCTTAAAGCTTTAAGCTTTATGTTGAAGGTTGCATTTTGGCAACATGGAAGTTATCATATCCCTTATGATAACTTGCATGTGAGGCTAAATGCGAACTTCTAGCAACTTCTACATGTCATTTATCACCATGTATCTCTCATATGCTAAGTTTGGTTTTATGCATGCTTTTGAAGCCTAATAATGCAATATGCAAGTATATGAACATATGTACATCTCATATGCCACCATGATAAACTTGTGGCTTCAACACCTTTTTGTCATGATTATGCCAAGTTCCCTATTTTACCCTTTATGCGTTGATGCGATTATGTAAACGATGGGATTACATCGGGGTTGGGTAACATTATGGCATAAACATGGTTTTTTTAAACATAACGTGATATGTTAACTTGTAATTATGTTTCGGAAACATAATGGACATGACACTTAGAAAATATGAGTGTGGCCAACTCGAGGTTGGGTTGAGTTTGTAGCATAAATCTACCCGGACCCGCCCGGCTTTACTAGTGGCTACAAACAATAGGACCCAATGTGAGAAGTTGGTCATGTTGTGCTCAAACCCGATGTTAGACCTAGTTGTGGTGTAAAGATACCCGGACCCGCCCGGCTTAACTAGTAACCACAACAAAGTCTAATGTGAGAGGTTAAAGCTCATTAAGTTAATTAATGCCTCCTGATTAGGGTTAAGTCATGGTCCACTTAATACTTAACCAATTTGGGCTTGATGGATTAATCGAGGTTAAGTCAGGAGCCTTGGGTACTCTTAACCGATTTAATCCACGTTTGGATCGGGTTAACCCCATTTAACCCGTTAAGAAACCCTAGTTGCGTGGTCCTTTTCAGCAGTAACCTTCTAGGTAGTATCATAAGACCCTAGGACTAGGCTAGGGTGGGGCACGATTACTGGGCTGATTGTAAGAGACCAAAAGAGACGGCTGAATGATGCCCTGGTTGTTCAGGCGGACCATGGTCGTGCACATTAAGTCCGGAGTTGAACACGGGCACCGGTAGGTTTGGACTGTGCATCATGGTATGGTGTCAGAGGGTTACACCATAGGGCCTGATACACCCTAGGGCCTGATACACCCTAGGGTGGACCCTGCACAGTCAACTACATTACATGATTAGGCCGTATGACACCGACACTTGACGAGTTAGGCTTATAGGGAGCCGATCGACTAGACCGTGTAGTTGGACCTTAATTTAGGTCACCTCATGATGATGGGCCAAGCTTGGGCCAAGGGATCAATTCTTGTTTTTACTTGACATGTTAGAATGCTAGTACACCCGTGGTGCAAAACTTAACCTTAATTATGCGATGACACCTTTATCTATCTTGTTAGTTGATCATCATGCTAGTATGTTGTTATCCTTATGTTCATCTCAGCTTCTCATGCCAGTTAACTTTACTAGTTCATAGACAGATAGTAGTAGGGCTTACCAGTCTTTTTGACTGACCTGTTTTCTTTCACCTCTTTTCTTCCGTTCCCCCCCCCCTCAGGTTCTCAGGGTGGGAACATTGGAGCTTAGCTTGGATCTTTACAGCTTGCTTACTGGATTTGCTCATGTATGGTTTTGGACATTGAGCTAGCTATGGTTTATCACTTCATTTTGGGGATAGTACTTTATGTATTTTAGTTTTTCAGTTTATGCTTTTATCTAGACTTTGTTGCTGGAAAATAATGACCAAGTACTTTGTTGTAACATGATTATGGTTTTGAAATGCTAAGTTTTATCCGCTGCTTTACTGCTCTGTTTCACTTATATGTTCTGTCTCGTGATATCTGCATGCATGTTTACCTTGTTTAACGCCCCTCCAAAGCTAATGTCCTTGCAAGAGTGGCATTGGCGGAGGTAGGGTGTTACAATATTTCTTAATAAAAATTACCTTTTTACTTCGTTCTGCACTGCGAAAATTGCTCCTGGCCTAGGGTGGAACTTCCAGCCGCCTATAGTGACTTCAACGCCGATCTGGAGCTTCCCCGTGTTGGAGTGGCGGTGCGGTGCTTCGCGTCGGCGTAGGAGTGGAGGGAGGTGGTCTGTCGGAGCATGTGGGATTAGGGTTTCGGGTCTGGTGGGTGTTGGGGGTTCGCGGGTCTAAGGGGAGATCGACAGGAAGGAGGAGGGGTGGGTTCGCCTGAGGCGCGGCGGCGAGGTCGCGTGGGGGAGTCGGGTTCGTAGAGGAGAAGGAGTGCGAGAGGATGGAGAAGAAGGGAGGCGGATGGCGCGAGGGGGGAGGTGGACTGTGATGGGGCGGCGGCGGTTTCCCCTCCGCCGTCGTTCCCATTTTTTCTTTTTTTTTTCTCCTTTTTTTTTCTTTTGATTTAAATTGAACGGGGGGGGGGGGCATAAAAGCTAAAAGGAAGAGAGATTTTTATTTTTATATTATTTAATTATAAGAAAAGTTGACTTTTTATTTCAACTTCTAAACGAGGTCCACCGCCTATCGTCTATAGCGTTTTACCCCCATTTCGAACACAATGGGATATGTATCGTAAGCTGATTCGATCGTTTCGATCAGTTTTCATCAAAATCAACATATAACTCTATATACTGAATTTGAACGCGCATTTCAATTTACCGGGGTCACATACTAACTCGAAAAATTGCAGAAAAATATTTTCTATCTTCGTATAGATGATACGGTCCTAACAAAAGTAGTTTCTTCGAATTCTGAGGCCGTTGGAAAAATGGCCAATTTCCAGTCGATTAAAATCAACTAAAACTGGTCAAACACGTTTTCCTTTGCAACGCCCACATATTGATTCGAAAAATTATGAAATTTGAAACCTAGCAATAACTTGACATCACGGATCCAACAAAAGTGGTTTCGTCGAAATCCGAGGTCGTTTGCAAAATTTCCATTTTTAAGGGCCTGAATTCCATAGCGACTATTCAGAATTTTCAACTGGACATATCTTTTGATTTCCGCTATGAAATTTCAATTTTTCGGGTTCGTTGGAAAAATATTCTCAAATAGATCCTATTATTTTTGGGTTCACTAAAATCCGGTTTAATTTGCACCCGGTACATTCATTTGAAGTTTGAAATCGAATTATCGAACTACCGCGCCATTTTCAATTCTATTATATAATTATTTATATTCTAACGACGACGTATATAATATATACGTTCGAATTCCATTCAAAATAAATTTCTCGTCAATATTATTTAAAATAATCTATTTTAAATGTTCAAAATTCGCTAAAATTGCCAAAATAAAAATTTTAAACTGGCCCAGATTTTCGGGTTGTTACAATTATGGACAGTCACGGGTGCTTTGAGCATTTTCAATTTCAAATCTAGTTTCTTAACCGCATTACTTGCAATAAAGCTTCGTGACACGCCTGTATCAAATAGTACTTTAACTGGAATATTTTTGACAGTTAGCCTGCCTTCGAAAGCATCTGGTCTTGCTTGACTGACTGAGGGTGCTAGAGTTTCTGCCACTTCATTTGCATGTACTGCTTCAGATTTCTTTGATAGTCGGCACTCCCTTGCAACATGACCTGCTTGGTGGCATTTATGGAATTTCATTTCACCATGTGGGTTCTTGTCGAATTTAAATTCTTTTCCCTTCTGCTTCTTGAAGATTTACGGTTCCTCATCGAATGCCATTGCAGATTACACTTTAAGCATATGACTGCCTTAACCTTTTTCTGACTGGCCCTTGGCCTCTTATTGCCTTCAGAATTTGTACTCGCTTCAGGATGCGTACTTATCTCTGGGGTATCAGTTTCAATTTTTCTTTTGTTGCTAGAACTCATTCCTCTTCGTCTTTCAAAAGACCCTGCTTATCCTGATCTTCATACTGGTAAGCCATGTATATCATTTCAGAAAAAGGCAGCTGCACATGCGCAGTTACACTACTATGATACTTTCTTTAAAGCCCGTTAATAAACCTCAGACTCTACCTCTTAGGATCTCGAAATATATGCGGGGCAAAACGAGAAAGTTCATTGAATTTCTTATGATATTCCGGAATGGTCATATCTCCTTGTATCAGTTAGTAGAATTCATCACTTAACAGCTCAGTTGCTTCTAGAGGAATAAACCTTTCATTGAAAATTTCTTTGAATCTATCCCAGGTAATATTACCTTCTGGATTATCTTTAATAACTGTTTCCCACCAGATTAAAGCTTCGTCTTTGAGTGCCCAAGATGCCAATAATCTTTTCTGATTATCTCTCAGCTTGAAACCTTTAAAAATTCTCTCAGCAGAACGCATCCAAGCTTGATTTTGAATAATGGACTCATTGCCCGAGAACGGTACTCCACCCAGATTTCGATACCTCTTTAATAGAGCTTCTATATCTGATCCTGGCTGTGGAAGCACAACTGGCTCATTAGATTGTCGAGCCATAGGATTACTTCTTCTGCTTCTGCCACTCATTTTTCTATGTCTGCAAATAGCATACAAAGTGTCAGGCCAGCAGAAAAGGTATTTTAAAGCATAGAGACATATACTTGAATGTAAATGTGTCTACTAGGGTGTATTTCATTCTGCTACAATCATTCTAGGATATTACTGATCGTATCTGAAATGAGTGTTTCGTCTTAGAACACTACTGGTTCTATTTCTGATGAGTTCGTTAATGTGTTATATTCCAGAACTAAGCTTAACCAAAGCTCTGATACCACGTTGTGATGACCCCAAACCCCCGTTCCACGGTGGCAAGGGTAATCTTTGGAATATAACACACAAATAAATGATAGCGGAACAGAAATATATAAATACACTAGATAATGTACAACAGAATAAACTGGATAAACATAATCATCAGAGTTACACAGTATACAGGATCATACTTAGTACAAAATTCAGTTAAACTTTACATAAAATGTCTGCAGTGGAATCAAAACATAATATGTACAACAGGAGTTGAACAGCATAAAAAGAAAGAAGTGATAGAATCCATCTTCAGCTCCATAGCTATCCAGAAAGAGCCTACTAAAACCTGAATACAAGTCTGCTCGTGTAGAAAATAGGGCACCCAAATTTGCAAGTGAAACAAACTACAAGTCAGTCATGGGACTGGTATGAGAAATCTACTTAACTTATATTATAATAAGGCCAATCACAGGACCACGCCGCTAACGCGGAACGGGTTTACTCCATTAGATTGCCAGTGTTTAAAACAAGTAAATCGTTTAAACATCGCAATGCTTTTTATAAAAATGAAGCCATTATAAGACTTAGTTCCCATCACACAATGCAACGTAAATCGGAAGATAGAGTTTTACCTTATAATGGCCAAAATATGCTTGATACGAATAAAACAAAAGCATTTGATATTATTAATAGTGTTTATATGTTTCAAAACAATTTCAATCATAAGTATCAATCATAGACGGCATGGGTACCATATATCATGTCGCCATATATAGGTTTACAATCAAAACCGCATGATGTCGTATTTGGAAATTGGATTTCCGTCATGAACCAAGGCAAGGGATCGTCCTTACCGCTTCGAGACAATCTAGCCTACTATGTCTCAGGGCAAGTACTCAGTCAAGCCCTTGGATCGTCAGGGCTGGTCCACACGAAGTGGATTAAAATGCCGGAACACTGCATTTCCCCGCCCTATGAGGCGTAAATCTGGTCTGTATAAAGACCATCCATCAGCCCTGCAGAGACCGAAATAACCGAGGCGCCTCGCTATCCATCATCCACATAAGTAAAATACCCGGGCATGTAAAACCCAAAACACCACTCCTAGCTAAAAGGAAACGCATGTCCCCCCTGATGTCCTCTCCCGTTTCTGGCTCATACCGGGGTTTGAGGCCCGCGAATCAACGCTAAACACAAAGCTGGCTATTTAAAGCCATGCTTTGATCATCAACCACAAAGCTTTGCTTTTCAACAAAATATTTGATCACAGCATCTCTGCATGACACGTTGTCAAGTTAAACGTCAGACACACATGCATTTACTAGTCCGTTCTGGGTCTGAACGAAACCGAAGGCACCTTATTCCTCTCCCGTATGTCCAATACAAGAGAGAGGCCCCCGCACATCCGAATGATCAACAAGTACATCCGGACAACCACCATGGTAAACCCTTCAGGGCACCAACTCCCATCAAAGGCATCACTAGCCATCCATTCGATGTGAAGATCATCGGTCTTGCATCGTCTTCATATCTTCAACTTCTAACTGCCGATTAATTATTTGAAATGAGAATTAACTTGGCTTTTTCAAATAATTCACGTATATTTAGAATTTCAAATCAATTCATTTCCATAGTTAAATTATTTGGCATCAATAATTCTGTTCATTAATGTAATTTTCACGTCAAACACATTCAATCATCAAATATCCAATAAACCGAGTAAATTTAGTTTATTTCCATTCCATATCATTTATAATATTTTATAACTATTTATCGCTATTTTTATTTATTTAAAAATAGCTAATTTATTCAAACGACGCTTCAGGCCATAACGCGGTCATGGCACTGTTTTTCTTTAGATCTGACTTAGACATATCTGAAAATCTAACCGTTGGATCTTTACAAATTTAATATCATTCGAAAGATTTTTTCAAAGTGGACCCAACGGTTCCAGTTTTGGGAAAATCCGATGGTCGGATCACCCGGTACAATCATTTGAAGTTACGATTTCAAACTACGAACTACAGCGTCGTTATTCGATTTATTTTAATTATATATATATATATAATTCATTCTGGCACTGTTTTCATTTATATTTGAATTAAACATTTCACACAATCTAACCATTGTATCTTTGCAAATTTGGTACCATTGGAAAGATATTTCCAAAGCGAACCCAACGGTTTTGGTTTCGGGAAAATCCGACGGTCGAATCTCCCGTAATAATCGTTTGAAATCACGATTTCAAAATGGGAACTGCAGTATCGATATTCGATTTATTTTAATTATATATATGTGTGTGTGTATATATATAATTTGTTCTTCGATTTCCAAATCATTTTCATTTCACACATGTGATAAAAATAATATTTTTATCCAACAAAAATTTATTTCAACACATGACTATTTTTAACACTTCATATATATAATAAAAATGTGATTCTTATTGTCAAAACAATTTATTTCAAGCACGATTGTTTTTAGTGATTCAAATATATAATAAAAATGTGATTTTTATTGTCAAAACAATTTATTTCAAACACGATTATTTTTAGTGATTCATATATATAATAAAAATGTGATTTTTATTGTCAAAATAATTTATTTCAAACAAAATTATTTTTAATAATTCATATATATAATAAAAATGTGATTTTTATTGTCAAAACAATTTATTTCAAACACGATTATTTTTAGCGATTCATATATATAATAAAAATGTGATTTTTATTGTTTAAACAATTTATTTCAAACATGAACATTTTTAGCGGTTCATATATATAATAAAAATGTGATTTTTATTGTTTAAACAATTTATATCAAAAATGAATATTTTTCCTACACATGAATATTAATCAAATATATGAATATTTCAGAAAATTTCGGCAGCATAACGGTAGGGTAGTTAAAACCGGCACCGTCCCCAGTACGATTCCTCGCTCTACCTTAAAGCCTCGCAGCTTTTGACAAGGGGGATTTCAATAATCTAGTTCGTACGCAGACGAATTTTCCCATAAACTAATCCTATTTGTTTTCAACCACAAACAACCATAATCAAATCAACCATTCATAATGTTCACCAAATTTCACGTCAACCAAAATTGAAACAATCACAACCAATATATATCGCCCATGGTCTGTGGACGAGGGGAGTGTGTGTGTGTGTGTATATATATATATATATATATATGGATATAAATATATTTCGATTTCATTTCAATATCATTTCAATTCCATTCAATGCACATATGATTTTTACAACACATATATAACTTATACATCGCACATATAATTTATATAACGCTTATACATGAGGTGTACAACACTTATATAACTTGTACATCGACTATATAATTTATACATCGCCATTCCAAATCGTTTATAATTTAGAAATCTGACATTGGGTTCCACTCCTCCAAAAATTGTAGGAAGCTCCAAAAAATCTCCGGTATCTTCTAGAATGTAGAAGATGTCCACACGAGTCCAATGTTTCCTATTTCATCAAATTTCATTATCGTATGAAAAAGATATGATTTTTATTCTAAAATCATAAATCGTAACGGTTTTAAAGTGTTGAAACCCCTTTAAAAATTCAAAGCCGTTACATTCAGAAAATCTTCAAAACTAGGTCTGCAAATAATTTTCAATCCGTGTAGCTAGGGGTCGATCGAGTTATATAGTGTTGAAGAGGGAGGAGAGGGCTTCTCGGCGCCGGTGGTGGGGCCCAGATCGTTGGCCTACCCTAGTAACGGCGGCGCGGTGAACATCCCGACTTCGTGGCGACCGTTCTTCTCGAATTCGCTACGACACCTCACAAACCTTATATGGATTTGAAGAGCGAGATTAGATCTACTAATTACTCAACTGGATCGTGGTGTTTAATTGCATGGATTTTACAAAATCGATGGAGGAAAAAAATTGTTGTGGCCGCCATTCGATTTGAGAGAGAAGCGGGAAGAGAGAAAGTGATGGTGAATTATGATTGGCCCATAATATTTTTAATTATTTATTTCCAAAAGTACCTCTTTCTCCTTATGAACTCCAATCCAAACCTAACGACTTTCGGCCTTAGCTAATTACCCCAATTCTGAACACAATGGAATATGTTTTGTAGGCCCATTCGACTGTTTCTGGCAGTTTTTCTTCAAATTAAAATATAAAACATTCAATATTTGATTTGAACGTACATTTTAATTTGCCGAAGCCACATATCGATTCCAATAATTCCAGAAAAATCAATTTAGCTATGTTTGGACGATACGGTCCCAACAAAACTAGTTTCATCGAATTTGGAGACTGTTTGAAAAATGGCCATTTTCTGGTCGATCCAATTTAACTAAAATCAACCAAACACATTTTCTTTTGCCGCGCTCACATATTTACTCCAAAAATTATGGAATTTGTAACCTAGCAATAATTTGACATTCCAGATCCAACAAAAGTGGTTTTGTCGAAAACGGAGGTCGTTTGCAAAATGTCTATTTTCAAGGGCTATATACGACCTTTCTGAAAATTCATTTGGCCATAACTTTTGATTCCCGCTATGAAATATCGATTTTTCAGATTCGTTAGAAAGATATTCATAAACAGATTTAAATATTTTTGGTTTCACTAAAATCCATTTTATTTTGCATCCTGTCTAGTCAGACAAAGTTTGAATTCAAATTTTCAAACTACCGCGCCATTTCAGGCCTTATTTTATAATTAAAATAAATATATTCACTATAACTTCGATCCAAATTGATTTTCGTCGTTATTATTTAAATTAATTTATTTTAAATTCAAAATCCACTAAAATAGCCAAATTAAAATTTTCTAAATTGGTTCTGATTTTTCGGGTTGTTACACAAACACATCAATAGATCTTGGAATCACACATTGATTCCTTCATAGATCTTAGAATCACTACATTTGTTCGAGCATATCAATAGATCTCGAATTGCCACATAGCCTTCACTTCACAACTGCTTCCAAAACATAAATCCCGTATACTAGCTTTGAAGTGATTTTCGATAAGTAGAACACTTACCAATCTCAATCTCCTCAAAACCAGTCGCTAGATTTAAGGTCAAGTTCTATAGTCGATTAACCGACTATAATTCACGCAATAAACGATCGTATGGAAAACAGCCCTGCTTAATTTCCATAACAAATGAATAAACATTCAAGGCACTATCAATATCACGAAGCATGACAACCAGTCGAAGCATACTTAAATCATATAAACGGCCTCTAATCCCATTCCCACTTAATTAATCTTTCATTAATTAAAACTTCTGTTATTATTAAAACTCCTTTTAACTAATAAAACTCATTTGTCAAATACTATTTCGCTTATTAATCAATAACTCTTACTCGATTATTATTCCTTTATTAGTAAAATTTCTTTTAACTAATAAAACTTCATTTGTCAATTAAGATTTCCCTTATTAATCAATAACTCATACTTGATTAATATTCCTTTTTATACTAGCATCTATATTCAACATATACATATAAAAGACATATGCATATATTCTATGAATTCCTTATTCCTTTATGGTCTTAATACCTAAAAAGTATTAATATGCTTATCCCTCTGGTATAAGTATAATCACAATTCATTTTCAAGATTTCCTTTCTAACTTCACCACGTAAAAACGTATTCATATACTTATCCCTCCGGTATAAGTATATCCGTAATTCATTTCTAAGATTTCTTAAAATATAATCAAGGAGGTTTAAACCATTGTTTAATAAACAATCTCTTCTCTTTTATAAGTTAAACATCTTATTCACTATCATTATCCTGAAAGATTCCTATACTTGTTTCTATCTTTGAAATCAGTTATTAAAGATCTAAGTATATTCAAACTCATTAAACAGTATATTTCCAATTTAACTATATTCCAAGGGTTTAAAAACAAGTGTTGCTAAAACACCATTACAACAAACCCAAAACTATTTCTTTAATATAATTATCTTTGAACGTTCATTCAAAGATTCGATTATATTAACTTCAATGATATAATCCAATAGGGTTCAAGACGAATGTAAATAACATATTGTCACGACAAACCCAAATCCATTTCTATATATATCCACATCTTTAAAATAGTCCTTTAAAGATGTAAATATCGATAAATATTCAATACGGTGAACTACCAAGATTTCTAAACCATTGATTATAATAGATGTGTTATAATTCGAAATCATTTTCAAATCTTATAAAACCATTTCCAGTTTCCCCATTCCCGTTTCTACTCGTATAATTTCCCAATTTAGTCCCGTTGTGCCAAACACACCAACTTGTGTGAAACAGACAAACTCAACATATTATATAAAACAATATATTTATTTCACGATAATTTCACATATAACAATGTTATATAATCAATGGGTCCACGATTAGGTTTAACACACAATCAATTTATAATATAACATATGAATATAAATACGGTAACAATAATATTGAGGAATCCTGTTGGATTCCTCCAACCTGTCCCCCTGCATCACAGTTCAAATGTCGACACATACATATGTAATACAGTTCAATATTATTATATGGCATAACATTATTGCGATAGGCGTGAGTTAAACTCACCATCTATTCCAATAGACGATAATACGCCATTTTACCTAATTTCAAATAGCTGTTTGAAATTAGATAAAATGCAGACTCAAAAATATCAAACCACTACAGATGCGTAGTATTCTCTGTCACGCTCCCAACATAACTGCCCGTTCGTCAATCCGACCTCGTACGAGTAAGATATTGATTTTACAAGTTAACACGTGCTTCGCACACAATTAATTCAACAATTTAAATTAAACTTGAATACTCTCACCCCTAGATCACGTGACCTCTCCTTCCCCAAATTATTCCAAGTTATTTGAAAATTCGCTCCTCTCTTCACCGATATACATCCGCCCTTGACCGCCATCGACTGACTGCCACCACCCTCCATGATCACCAAACGTTACTGCCAATGCCACCAAATGACTTAGCTCGCGAAGCTCTACCACACCATCACCTCCTTATCACACTCGCACCCCTTACAGAATCTAGATCTGCTGCTCTCCCATCGTCACTATGGGTGACGCATTTCACCTCAGGGCGTCGGATGATGCTTCATCACCAGCAAACCGCTCCTCCGGCCATCACGAGTTCATCCATACCCTTGATTTCAACTCCAGCACCTCGATGGGATTTCCAACCTGCTACCTTAAACCGCGACTCCAATGTCACATTTAACCCTACGCGCTCGAGTTCTTCGAGACTTGTGCCAACGAACTCGCTGTGCATCCATGAACTCAACGATTCCCACAAGACCACCCCTCATCGCCTCCAACATCGAAATCCGATTACCCCGTAACTCACGGCTACAGGATAATTTTGGTGCGACATCTATTTTTACCGCACCCCCTCATTTCATCACTACATGAGCGCCTCGACTTCAGGAACCCGATGCCCCTCACGCCATGGCCAATCGTCACCCCCAACTCCAGCAGCACCGAACCCTGGCCTCACGGTGAAAAAGTCGAATTCCAGAAATGTTCATCGCACCAAATATGAAGACCACTACTACGAAGCTTGCCTATACATGAGTTGAATGAATCTAATTATTTGGGAGAAGAATTAAGAGAAGTGGCGGCCTGACATTTTGATTTCTACAAAGAACGGGATTTAGGTCTTAACCTTCTAAAGAGAGTTATTTATAGACACACATATCTAGATATTTTTATATATTTTCATTAATATAATCCATTATATTCACGTTTACCTTTTAAGCCCGTACGACTTCATAACAAACCTGTTTTCCACGAAATTTGTTATTCGGCTACACTACAATATTCCAGACTCAATAATCTAGTTTCGACGAATTCCGATACCGTTCGCAAAAACACTATTTTCATGCGTTAATTAAATCAAATAAATACCAGTCGATTTCCAAACACTTCTATTCTTCGATAACAACTTTATATTATTGTTCCCATTCAAATACGAATTCCCATAGGCTTATAATTCAATTTAATTTCATATTAAATTCCATATTCGATTCAGTTACTTTAAATAACTCGTATTTTCTGAATTCAAGTTATTCAACTTCTATTTTAATATTTAAATAAATTAAGTATTCTGATTCTAAAAACCTGGGTCATTACACAACCTTACTTGGTAATGCTCTTTATTAGGGTGGGTATTGGGGTGCGACGTTACATTTATTATTTTCTTTGTCTTTCTTCTTCTTCAATTTATTAATACCGAGAATTTCAAAGTAATCTGAGTTTTATAATTTTGGATTTCAATCGCGACTTGTCTTAGAAATTTTTTCTACATAATATCTTGTATCGAACTAAACCTCGTACAGTGACATGTTTCTCATCTTATAGCTCAGATTGACATCTCAAAATTTAAAATCCATATAGAGTCTATCTTGAAGTAATTTTAATAATTTGAATTTATAGTTAAAAGCATTTTATAATACATATTACCTAAGTATAAATTATTAGCATTTATATTATATACAATATATATATATATATATATATATTAAAAGGAAAATGGCGGAATGATATATTTGGTATTAATCGGATGAATTCTTCTCAACTAAATTCTAAAAACAAAATTTATAATATCTTTTATATTTGCTTACTATCACTAATTATATATATATACATATATATATATATATATATATAATTAGAAGACGAGTTCAAATTAATTAGAGAACAATTTCTTTTTAATACACAAAAGAAGTTAAAGAAATAATGAAATGTGCAAACATAACTTTGTATGAGATCTCTCCTTTCATATCTTAATAACTTTAGTGATATGAGTGTCAGATAAGATATAAACAATACCTATGTCTAATTTCACTAAGTCTCATTTCATACTATTTTAAAATAAGATCTCAGTAAATGGACAAGGTTTGAAATCGTGAAAACAATATCTATGTAGTGATCAACATTTGTTGAAAATTTGGTTGCTCAATAAGTTCAAAATTTTATGGTTCAATGTTGATTAGGTTTAATTCGAAATTGTAGTTCGATTTCAAATTTAAAACATCAAAAGTGAAATGTGTTGAATAGTTAAACCTGCACTACGAGAACCAATAGTAATTCTGATGGCTTATTCATCAATAACCGCAGAAAATAGACAGAAAAGTAAAGATATGAGCCACCGATCAATAGTTTCAACATACCATTCGATGGATCTATCGGCCATATCATCGTATTTTCCAATGACTGGTCATGTACACATTGAAGACAATGCTTTCACAAGTCAATCGTTGAAAGCCGCCCTAAGCCATAAGAATAGAACAACCTAACAACTATCGAAAACTACCTAAAACCATCACATAACAAAATCCTGATAGCCATGAAAGACGCCTTTAGCCATCGAAAATCTACGATATGAAAGTCACTGCTAACATTCCGAAATTTAACGTATTTTTCAGTTTATGGCCGCATTGCTAAATCGGTGTGGCAATGAATGAATGATTGCTACATACATGATCAATGGCCAATAGTATACATGGTTAAGTGCAGTAATCATAGCAATAACAATATAAATATAGTAGTAGAGGAAAATAAAAAAATTCCCTATATATTTGTGTACAAGTTCGGACCCCGACTTACTTCCAGTCACAGACTCTCTTCTAGATTTTAACTATCAATACTCTCTCTTCACCCGGGAACAGGTTTACAACTCCTACTTTATTTGAACAGGCTCCAAGCTCATCAACTTGATTTGACGAGCCAGAAGTTTACCCACTTGATTTAGATAGGTACAGCCTTGCATGTACAATAATAGAATGGTTTTGTCTTTGACTTTTGTATTCTATATACAATAATGATACGTCTCTTGTAGCACATCCTTCCTATAATCTTCTCCTCAAGTAGAATATGTTTATATGAATGTGCGCGAAGTTAAGGAAAACAAAGATTACTTTTAGAATACAAATTTAACTCTCAAATTGATTAAATATGAAAGCAAGTTTAAGAATTCACGAATAGAAAACAGTATATTGAATTGAATCGTTTGATTCTTGAATTTGTTTGTTTTTATAGATGTTGACGTGTTGCAACTTTATGTAAAAAGTTACGATGAAAAGAAATGGCTGGAACTCTATGTTGAAGAGATTTCTATTTGTGAAAGGAAGTATCTCTGTAGAAATTTTGAAAATAAAGCTGTTATAAAAGGTTCAATCGATCGAAATTATACTGTTATTCGATTAACATAAAAGAGAAATAAAATAGTTTATAAAAAATATGATTTTAGTCGACTGAATATATGGTTTGTAGACTGAACTAATGCTTAGTCAATTGATCATGCCTATTCAGTCAACTGTCCCATAGTATACAAAATATAACTGTACGTCCATAGGTTCAGTCAATTGAAATCTGTTTACAACTAAAGATGGTTATAGCTCTGTTGGTTAGAGCACTTTATTTTCATGTTGGTAACATAATTTCGAGTCTTTCTTCATGCCTTTTTTAACATTATTTGTGCGTACATATGAACTATTTGGGGATAGATTTTGATAATTCTATTCAACTGACACATACTCTAAGACATATGTAATTCCATGTTTGAATTCTTCTAGTGTTATCTTCGTCTTCATAGTTCATTATTGAAGATCTATGAATGTCCATTGTTTCTTCACCGTTTTTGTCTTTAAAAAGCTCGCTTTGTCAATTATCAAAATCTAGAATCTAATAATCTCTCCCTTTTTTACGATGATAGCTCTATAATGGATATAAGTGAATCTTTATGGTATTTGAGATGTCTCCAACAAAATTTTATAAACTTGTTGAATAGACTTCTCGAATCTCCCACTGAATACTTGAATTCTCACTTGTACTATTTTTCCTGAATAATCTGTTAGCTATTTCTGTTTTCTTTCCTTTTTTTTTTTTACAAAAAGAAGCGAATTATAATATTGAAAATAATGATTTGCAATATAATCGTCGTGAAATATGAATGTATAATAGTATATGATTTATGGGAAAGTCATATATAGACGAAAACATAACATAAATGGAGTTTACTAAGCATGTATTGAAATCCACATGTAGATTATCCTCCCATGAAATATATACTCCCTCTATTGATATGACCTCCCCTTGTCAATATAATCGTGTTTTATCTCCCTTTTTCAATAGAATGGAAATGAATATCAATAGAAGCAATATAAGATTTTAACATATAGAGAGTATGATTGAGTTCTAAATATAAGTTAAAAAAGTATAGGTTTACTAGATTCTCTATTTATTTCTTCATTTTTAGCTCTATTTCCAACGATATCAGAGATACTAGAAAAATCTCCTCGCCATATGTGGTGTACATGATAAAAAATAAGATATATATTTGGCACCAACTTCTTTTGTTAGTGTCCAAGGGTTAGGCTTTAGGAATCCAGAGAGGGTTACTTAAAAGAATAGTTTTTATTATTAGTTACATTATCAAAATAATCATTAATAATTTTTTCTTTATTTTTCCATTTAAAAGGCACCCAAATACTTATATAACTTTTATTTATTGTCAATAATTAAATATACAAGAAATGTTTTCAATTTCTAAGTATAATACGTTCTTGATATGAAGTGGATCTGGGTAACCTATATTTTCAGTACTAGTTTTAACAATTCTATAAATGTATACATATCTATTACTAATTTATGTTTCTTGCATTTATAGCCTACTTCACTTTTATTATTGTGAACTATGGGTAATTTTCTAGGAAGATAAGTCATTGTTTTACTTACTATAATTTTTCACTTTTTTATTTAATTCGCCAAAATTTTCTTTATGGTTACAAATTTCCTTTTCGAATATCATTATTTTCTTGTAAAATCTTGCATTCTTAAATTAAATAAGCACTATTCTCCTTTTCAAGGGACAAAAGATGACTTGTTCAAAGTATTCTCTAAGGGTAATTTATTTTATAAAGATTTATTTCCTTGTAAGATTACTATTATTATCAATCAACTTCTCATTTTCTTTCAAAAGGAATTTATTTTGTAAAGCATTCTCATCAAGAGTAATTTCAAAGATCTTTATTTGTTACAAAAAAATCATTTCTTCTTTTAATTTATCATTTTTAAATTCATAATTTCTTTTTTTTTTCTATAAAGCAGCACAAGTGATCTTATGTAAGGATTTGAAATCTTCAATTCAACTAACATATGCTAATATATCATTATAAATTGAATCATTACGTTCAAATTTAAATTAGAGTGTAGCCATATTGCACAATATTGAGATTTTATACCTTGTAGCTTGCTTTTAGAATTTACTTTTTTTTACTATCTTTGAATTTTGGCTGGATCTTCTCTTTTTGGTCATTGTTCTAAGATATTGTTACATTCAATAGAATACTAGGCTCTGATACCAATTGTTAAATTAATGTGGCGATGAATGAATTGTCACTACATACAAAATCAGTGATGACCAGTATAAATATAGAGATAAAGTGCATCTGTCACAGCAGTAGAAATATAAATAAAATAGCAGTAGAAAATAATAAAATCATACCAGAGATTTTTACACTGGTTCAAACCTCATCCTACTTCCAGTCCCAGAAGTCCTTCGAGATGTTAACTATCAACATCCACTCTTCATTCGAAGGAATAGGTTTATAACTCCTACTTGATTTTGAAGGACTCCAAGCTCACCACTAAATTTAATGAGCTATAAGCTTACCCCCTGATTTAGACATGCTACAGGCTTACATATACAACGGTAGAATGGTTTTCTCTTTGACTTTTATGTTATATATATATATATATATCTTTGACTCTTGTGTTATATATATGAAACTGGTTTGTTTCTTGTAGTACACCCATCCTATAATCTTCTACTAAAGTAGAATATTTTTATATGAATGTGCATAAAGATAAGGAAGATGAAGATTGCTTTTAAAATATAGATTTGAGTACTCAAATTGCTTAAATATGAAAGAAAGAAAAGCAAGCTTTAGAAATTCAAGAATAGAATATAGTAAATTGAATTGGATCATTTGATTCCTGAGTTTTCTTGTATGTTAAAATGTAACAATTCTCTGTAAAAAGTTATAATGAAAGTAAATGAATGCAACTCTTCATTGAAGAGATTTATATTTGCGAAAGTAAGCATCTCTTCTGAAATTTTGAAAATATAGCTATTACAAAAGATTCGCTCGACAAAATTTATATTTTTAGTTGACTAAATTAAAAAGAAGAAAATAGTTCAAAAAAATATGATATTAGTCAATTGAATATTATTGTTTATTTGACTAAATTAATGCTTAGTCGATTGACGATGAATATTCAGTTGACTATTCCATTGTATTTAAATAACAAGTGTATGTACATAGGTTCAGTTAATTAGGAATATTTGTTCAGTGGACTGAATTCTATATATAACTAAAGATGGTTATAGCTTAGTTGGTTAGAGCACTTTCTTTCCAAACTAACTACCTGAGTCTGAATCTTGCTTTCATGTATTTATTTACTATTTGCATTTACTTTACTGCTTTCATCAATTACTAAATATTTTCAGCATTTGCTTTACCGCTATATTTAAATAATAAATGTATTTAGAATTTAATTTTTTGCTATCATCTATAGTTCAAAATATATATACTACCCATATTACACGATCCATACGCACTTTCAATTGGTATCAAAGGAAATCAGTGTTGCATCTAGAGCGTAACAGTCAAAGACAAAAACCATTCTACCATTGTACAGATAAGCGTGTAGCCTATCTAAATCAAGAGGGTAAGTTTGTGGCTTTCTTAATCAAGTAAGTAAGATTGGAGCCCATTCAAATCAAGTAGGAGTTGTTAACTTGTTCCTCCGGGTGAAGAGATGTTGTTGATAGTGAAAATCCAGAAGGAAGCATGAGACTGGAACCAGAACGTGGTCCGGACCAGTATAAAAATATCTGGTGTGATCTTTTAATTTTCTGATTCTATTATACTTATTATATTATTGCTACCGTGATTTTTTCACTTCAACTCTGTATACATATTGGCCATTACCATTATGTACATAGCAACTATTTATTCATTGCCGCACTGATTCAACATGTACCTTTCCTCAAATAACACGCACACACACATGCGTGTTTGCGTATATATATATGGCAGCTCGTTTTAAGTATATAAATCATATATTTAAAATCCCAAATTACATATGTAACAAAATATATTAGATCAACAATAATAAAACATCAATATATACACCAAATCACTTAAATATCCGCAAATGCACCACAATCACAAATATTTGTCCACTTATCAAAATATACCAAGTACCACTGGATATCAAACTCATTAGCTCAAAATGTAACACAACTGTCAAATCACATCAACCACACCTATCTCATAGTACATGTAATTCTCAAACTACCTAAAAACATAATCAAACTGCTAAAATCGTCTCAAAATGCATATGTATATGATGTGCCAATATAACAACAGCAAAAAAATCATACCACCTTACACAGTTCATGGCCGTGAAATCTCATTGATGATGGAAATGTGTGATTATTTTGCATATCTGCAATGCACTTGTCCTCCATCTAATACACCTCCATAGGGTGACGCCGATCTTATCCCTCCAGGTCAGTAATGCGAGCTTTCAATTCTGTAATCTCAATGTTGTTCAGAACTTTTTAACAATTGATTGATTTGTTTTTATCTATACACCAATAACACTGTTGAACAAAGTGTATGAATACAATATTTCATGATTAATAAAATCAGTGAGTTATGGTTATTTATAATTATAATATACATACGTACATCTTTGTTCGTAAAACCATAATGTTTATTCCACTTTGGCGGCTCGTCGAGATTATCAAAGATTTGGTCCTTACCATCAGTGGTCATCTCTTCTCACCTAGTTCCCTCAAGCATCTTCTCTCATTCTTCCATGAATTTATTCTATGATCATAAGTAGAATTTCAATTATAATTAAAATTCATACTACTAGTTTAAATTATAAAATAACATATAATTTAAATTGATTATTAATAATTTATAATTTAAAATAGGCATACCATGACCTCTTGTAATTTTATTATGTCATGGCATGTGTATGTTATTAAGAGCATCCCCAACGAAGTGTAGGTTGGGGATGAACCGACCCACAACCAGGGGTCAGCTTGTCAGTTCTGGGTTGCTTTGAAAAGGGGCCATAGCTGGCTTATTTAAAGCCAGCTATGGGTAGTCGGGTTTAAATATGCCGGCTAGAGAGGAGAAAATTTTCTCCCCAACCGGCTTATTTAAAGATGGCTAAGGGGGCAAACATTATTTCTGTTGCCCCTTTAGTCGGCTTTGAATTAGCCGACTAAGAGAAACGACTATTTTTAGAGCCGTTGCTCCCTCCCCTCTCCAGTCTCTCTACCCCAATCATCCTCTATATATACAACATATTTTCTACTTTCATAACATAACATTATCTCGTATCTTATTCGATCTTCCAGCTTCCATTTTGTTTATCATCGAATTGCAATGTCCAAGAATATGAGCAGCAAGAATATTATAGGAAAAATGAATATGTCATCATAAAACAATCTGGATCCATACAATTTTGTTCAAGAGCAGCAAGAGTTTCCGATGCAAATTTTGTACTAGCGCAAGGAACATTCTAATTCAGGTACAATGCAAAACACTTCAAATTGTTATCTTCCGCAGCAGAACCATAACTTCTACCATTCATAGCAAAATTCAAGTCATTTTCAAAACACTCAAGTTTCTACCTACAGCCATAATCCCTCTTTTCAACAATCCCATATCAATCAACCTTATTCTTCTCCTGGCAGCCAACATCAATCGACCTTTCTTAATAATTCTCCCAATATTTCCAGAAATTTAAACTTGTTATATGGTGATGATTGCGTTGAAAACGATGGAATGTGAATTGATATCAATGAGATTACAGTGTCATGTACTACTCGCCTACCTACAAAGGTTACGAAAATGGTAAAATGGTCACATGATAAACAAGCTAAATTAGCCTTTTGTTGGGTTGAGTGTTCCAAAGATAACTTGAAAGGCACAAGTCAAACTGAAAGTTCGTTTTGGAATTCTATTTGTAAATTATTTAATGGCCGAAGTCCGTATAAGCCTCCAAGATCGATTGGCTCTTTGAAGCAGTCATAGAAGAGAGTCAATTCTAGTTGCCAACGTTGGAAAGAGATAATGGCCACGCTGGACAATAGACAACAAAGTGGTGCAAACGATATGGATTTGGTACTATATTTTAATAAACAATTTTTATTTCTCTTGTTTTATGACAATTCTGTTTACGTTAATTAATGTTATACAGCTTAGCAAAGCAAATGAAATGTATATGTCCTAACATAACAACCAACCCTTCAATTTGCACAATTGCTACGACACAATTTCTTGGTAAGAAAAATAGAGCAAAGTGCGATAGGAGCATACACCACATCAATTTATGCCACTTAGGCCGACCGAAGAAGTTAGCCTCGAAAGCTTAAATTCACAAGGAGACGCCCCTTTTACAACTAGTTCAGGTGGAAGGCCATTAGGAAGGTACAAAGGGAATAAAAAGACCATGAAAGATTATAGCCAGTATTATGAACAACTTGACGGACGTTTGGCAGCTGCGGAGGAATCAAATAAGCAGTGAGAAGAAAGAGACAAGAGGGAGCATAGGAAAGGCATCAACGACATGAAGAGCTTCAACAAACCACAATCATCGAATTGGAGTTAGGAAAAGAGGAGTTAGCTCAACAACAACGTGCAAATGAATTTTCTCTTATGACTGCCAAGCTAGATGATCTAAATCCAATTCAAAGGAGGTATATGGAAAAGCAAGTTGAAGAGTTCCAAAGACATAACACATAGTAGCCTGTGTCATTGTTTTAGTATGTTGAAGTTTCTGTTTATTTTAGTTATAGACGTTGTTGTTGTTTTAGTTTTTTAATTCAGTTGTTTAAATTCAGTTCTTTAATTAAGTTGTATTAGCAGTTTTATTGTTAAAAGTTGAATGAAAATTCAGTTGTAGCCATAATAAAAATTGTCATACCAAACCAAGATCTAGAAGTAGAGTTTACATTAAAACAAATCATATGATCATTAATTTAAAATAAAATAGATACTACCCGTAAGTACTGACACTTAAATTTAGATAATAAGTCTTTGATTTTGAACATTAAGTAATTATTTAATTAATTATTGGTTTCCCGTATGCTCCCAATAGTGCTCTACTAGCTCTTCTTGTAATTTTAGATGAGCTTGTGGATCTCTAACCTCTTCTAGTCGTCGCAAGTATTCTGCAAATGTATTTGGATCCTTAAAAGGTTTATTCCTAAATTCCACTGCAATGTTTGGGTGGTTTCGAAGCTTGAATTCATATCCTCCTCGTTCTTATTCAACAACCATAATACGTAAAATAATACAACAGTACATGATGTCAGCTATAACTTCTTTATCGTGGTATTTTACTTCCTTCCGAAATATATGAAACCTACCTTGGAGTACTCCAATGCTCGTGCAACATCTTTCCTCAAACTCTCTTGTTGTTTCGTGAGCAAGGCTTCTTTTGCATTGTTTGATTTTTTGTACGCTTGCACGAGAGTCTTCCATTTTGGATAAATTCCATCTACAAGATAATAACCAACATAATGATCCTTGTCCCCAATTTTGACGCAACAATAGAGCCGTCGCGCAGCCCACAAATTGTTTTAATGATCGACTAAAGAGTGAGCTTCTTATATGATGGGATCCAACACATCTAGCAGAGCAAAGCAACATTCCATTCTTTGCACACTTCCGCATTAGCGGTGAACTTGCACGGAGGTGAAAGGTCATTCATTAAATAAATATGATTGTCGTAATACATTAACATCGTTTAGACAAACAGGAATGCCAAAAATGCATGCCATATGTAAAGGTCAAACGAAGCAACAACTTCTAACACAATCGTAGACTTTTTGCAATGTCCCATGTATTGTCCTTGCAATGCCACTAGACAGTTTTTCTATGTCCCGTGCATACAATCCAAGCTACCCATCATACCTAGAAATCCATGTTGAGCTCCCATTGCTAATAATCACGCAATGTCATGAGTTGTTGGAGATCTAAGATACACTTCACCGAACTCACTTACGACAGTTTTGCAAAATTGTTTCATACATTCTACTGCCATTGACTCCCCAATTCTTATTTTGTCATCCAGTGAATCAGCAGAACTTCCATAAGAAATCATATGTAGTGCTACTATAACCTTCTGAAGGGGTGAAATGCCTTGAGGGCATTTCTTCTGTGTGTGAAAAATATGTTGGTTGCAGAAAGTTTGTTAAGTACTAGAGTAAATACCGTTTTTAACATACGAAATCTTCGACGGAAATATACATCTCCGTATACTGGGTTTGCCATAAAGTAATCCTTGACTAGTTGATTGTGATCACCAGG
The DNA here is from genome assembly GCA_030737875.1 of Allium sativum. Classification (NCBI taxonomy): domain Eukaryota; kingdom Viridiplantae; phylum Streptophyta; class Magnoliopsida; order Asparagales; family Amaryllidaceae; genus Allium; species Allium sativum. Next base: position 304,690,481 of record CM060921.1, read on the forward strand.
ATAGTCACGTCCATATCACATTTCTTTTCTACCAACAACGCTTCCACCTTGGGTTGAACCTGAGCTTTCAGCAATATCTCATTCTATCGCGTATCTTGTTTCTTCTTCAAATGATTGTTGCTATTTGTAATGGTGTTCAACATACTCGTCCGACGTTGATGAGGAAGAAGAGCTTGAAGCAGAAAATAATATTTTTTTAAGGCATTCATTGATATTTTAATTGATTTGAAAGGGTATGTGCCTGGCAGAAAGAAGAGTAGAGCGCACCAATTTAAATCAAATTACATGTGAACTGGGACTTAATTTCCTACACATCGTTTGTCCTTTAGCTCCCTATTCCCTATTTTTCCATGTAGTGAAATTGGAATATGTTAGTAGAACAATAAATGACATTCTCCTTTATTTGAATTTTTGTCCTGTAATGTGCTTTTTCTAATGAAGTAAAAGGTTTCTGGATAGGCTATGGTCACTGTATATACATGATTCCACGTTGAAAGGAGCAGATTGATTCCTTTTTTGCTCAATGCCATAAATTTATGTCTGTTCCTTTACTTTATTAGGGATTGATTCCTTTATTTCTTGTCCTAGAAAAGTGACCGTTCGAATTGACAATACGTTTCACGTTATACGTACAGACGTCTACCCTATTGTGTTATTGTGTACTTATGTGCATCACTGTATCACTTTATTACATTATGTTGTATCATTCTGTCAGTGATTCCACTGCTAACACTGCATTGCTATATAACTTTCTCCCTGATTGGACTATACATTAATGGCAGGGATTCCAGTGACATCAATTATGTATCACGAGTGTTCAAAGATATCCCTTGTGTGTGTTCCAACACAATTATATATATGCCCTTATTTTCTTCTCCTAACCAAACCAATATTACATACAATTTTCAATAGAATCTTTTTTTGTAGTAATTGTAATCTACTTCAGCTATGGAAAACTGGGAGATTGACGATGAAACGATGAAAAATGTTATGATGCACATGAACAGTCGCGGAAAATCTACGACAAAACAAGGATAAGGTAGAATTTGTTCCAGAAAATGAAGGTAATTCTAAATCGGCAAAGCCAAAAAAAATTTCTTTGAATGCTCGTTTAAGTGCAACTATAGCAAATCAAAGACTAGGAAAATAGATCGTATATGAAGGACAAGTAATCGAGCCCCTATGCCCAATTGGTACTACACTACTAGGTGGGGCCTACCATATTTGTTGTTGTGGAGATGAATCGGTTGTAGCTATTGCCAAAACCGTAAAAAATGCTAGTTGTCGATTTTTCGGTTATGCAAGGTACAAGGATCATAGATACCCTAATGAAGTTCAATGTTGTAATTTTATCCAGTGGATTGACTCTTCGATGTGCGAACGTGGACTTCAATATGCACTGGAAGCGCAAGCCAAAATAAGGAGATTGTTACTGAGGCAACTAGAGTTGGATTTCTCAGATATCCAGAGTAGGTTTATTGTACTTGGAATTTGATGTTTGTATGTTATGTTGCTCTAGTACGTATGATTGTAGTTTGGAATTTCTTAATGTTGTAATTGTCATTGTTGTATTCCTAATGTTGCATCTTTTAAACATGAACCACATATAAATGATTAACTTAATGGCTAAAAGATTAGTTTGTCCCAGTTAAACATAGCAGGTAAAAATAACAACGTAACGCGGCATACATATAACACCATATTTCCCATACAATCATCGAATAAAATATAAGTTCAAACAACTACCAAATCATAATACCATAAGCCTATTCAGCTCCATATCGGGTTAGCCAACTGTAGCGAAGTTTATACGCTTTGTGGCTAACAAATTCCTCACCGTATTCGAATAGGTAACAAGAATCATGAGTTGTTTTAGTTGCTTTGAATATGTCTTTGTCTTAAACTATCTTGATAATGTTACAGTAGTTATCAGAAGCGTCTGCAAATCGACGGTGAGCCATTTGGATTTCAAATGAAGATCGTCTGGTCGGGCAGGAACGATGTTGTTGTGTAACCTCGTGATCATTGCCCATCTTTCTTCATATGTTAAACCCCCTTGTCTTTGCATCAGTAACTCGTTTCTTCTATCAACTACAATATAGGATTTCACGAGGGCCAGTAAATCTTGGAAGAAAATTCTGGAGTTGCACAATTGGAGCTCGAAGAAGCGGGAAAATGACTTATGCCTGATGCTTAAGCACAACTATTTGGTCGAAATACTGGAGTTGGAAGTACTCGATGATGAACCTCTTCTATTTGCATATCTGGAACGAAGACACCCTATTTCTCATCTACTTGGTTCCGTTCGTACTCATCAAATATGCTTCACATTTGTTCATCACTTATTTCCTAATCACCCATTTAACCTGTACAAAAACAAAATTAATAAAATTGTTGAAAGTACGATTTTATTCAAACCTAAAACCGTAACGTTGATGCAAACAAGTAAATAAATTTCTCACTATCGAATGGAACGTTTTAGTTTGCACAAATTTTAGTTTTAGCATGGACTACCAAGTATGTAGTATTTAAAAGGATATGGTGTGTATGAATAACCAAGAGCTTTAATTCTGCAGCATGTCAGTGAAATCACGCGTCTACAGTTAAAGGGAATAGGCTACTCATTAATGAGTTACTATTCAATTTTGTACTATCTAACTTTTTCCATGATTAGACTATTCAGTCTTGTCGGTATTTTCCATGATATGAATTACGTATCACAAGACAACAGTTCAAGAGGGTATGCTAGTCTTTTATGTCGATTTCAACATTTGCTTTTCCATAGGAGAAATAAATATTGCTAGTACGCTCCAAACCGAGTGGTCTCTACAACTTATGAACGAGTTGTTAAATCCAACAGCATCGCATCAAAACATCTGTAATGAGTTGTCGAATACAGCAGTGATCCATCACTTTATGGGTTTATGTCATCATAAAGTCAACTCGCTGCTTTTACTTTTACTTTTACTTTATGTCCTCATTCACACATTAGGTATATAAGTGATCATCCACACGCCATATACATAGACTGATTAGTACCCATTCTTGAACTGCCTTATTCTTTTATTACAATCAAAATGCCTTCTTGGCCATCATCTACAAACACCGATGAACAGGCGTATGAACATATGAGACTTCAGGAGCTTGCAGACGAGTTCCCACATCTGAACCTACTGAGACCTCAGGATAAACCACCGTTTGTATAGGGAACGTACAACCTCCATATGAAGCTTGGGTACCACATGTTCAATTCTCGTATGAACAGTCGGTCGCTCAACCACGGTAGGAAGTAGAGGTATATCGAGTACAGCACGGTCAAATTTCTTATGAAAACCAAGTTGATTCTTATCCAGCTTGTTGCTACTGTGGTTATGCGGCCGAAGTTGTGGTTCGAGCAGAGGGCAACAATATAGGTCGACGCAGGCAGAAATGTCCATCCTATCCGAATGGATGCAATTACACGAAATGGATAGACGAAACTTTGTGCCCAAGAGGAATAGCATATACAAACGAACTCAAACGAGAGATTAGACGTCTCGAAAATGATATTGAACAGCTGCGATTGAACATAATAAGACTCCCTTGAGATTGAACGTAACATGTAGTAGGCTTAAGTAACTATTTCCTACTTTTGCGTTGATGTTTTATTTGGCATCTACTACCATTAGTTGTTGTATCTTTACGACCTGTTGTATCTTTATGCTTATTGTTAGTTTTATCGTTATGGAAAATATTAGTTCTATCATTATGATCATGACCACTTGTTTCTGTATGATTATTACCAATAGTGGCTAAATCTATTAATTAAGTGTCATTTTAGCGTATAACCGTTATGGTGTATAGGATAATCCATAACGACTTTTTAAAAATTTAATTTCAACATAAATTAAAATCTACATTATTAATACATGAAATTTCTTTTCCACTAAGATATTATACTCCAATAGATTCAAATGATTCTTGTTACAAGAAATTTCAACTTATATACGATCCCGTACATTATGTTAAAGTTCAAAACTTAAAATTATGAATTATCACGACGTGATGCGCTTGTTTTTAACTAAATTAAGTTTATGAATTCATGCATCTTGTAGTAAATGAATTCGTTAGTAAAATTTATAAGAACGAACACGCAGTTTACATATAACAACGTAGCAGTTACACATAAAAACGTACAGCCAGATAACATTTAGGAAAGTACTACAAATACATAACATACAACCAAAAAAGCTACTACAATGGGGTACATCATAATACAAAGACGTAAAGATACTACAATGAACTATCACTCAAAAAGATTCGCTGCTTCCTCGTTGCCGTCCCCATCATCGTCGTCTTCATCGTTGTCGCCCTCATCATCTCCTTCATCGACTCTCCGTCTGTGGCGGTATCGCTCCTCAACACCCATCGCAATCTCGCTAATACGAGCACTCAACTCATTTATACTCCGTTGGTGCTCAACGTACATCACATGTCGAAGTCCCAGCTGCATCTAATAGAGATCCTCATAAGAAAATACAGTTGGATCTGGATACTGCGTAACCACTGGGCATGGAATATCAATATATCTCTGTACCCCATATGTAGTGGGTATGACAACAGTCCAACCGTAGTCCGACATTGGGGTATACTGTGGAGGCTGTGGGGGCTGTGGAAGATGGTAAAACTGGGTGTTCTGTTAAATGTCCTGAATAATAAGGGGTACATGTCCACTACGAATAGCAAAAGGACCAACGAAATCAGCACCCGCGGCATGAACAAAACCCACCATTTGAGGTGGGTGGAGTACTACTGCCAGAAAGAAATATAATCCTGACCCATAATAATGAAGTCACTAGCTGGCCACCACTCCCAGACATGCTCCTGTAAGGCGGCGACAGAATAAACCCTGGGCGTAGCTGTATCTGGGTGAGGATCATCAGGAACAAAATCACCATCAAATATCTGTCTCCAGCAACGCTCCCCTAAGTACCGTAAGTAGCCTAAACTAGGTGGATAAGATACTAGAGGAAAACATCTTCACGACAGAAAATTAGCCTGCATTTCTAATTGGTCAGTCAAAATCGGTGCACCCTCAAACGGATGCCAAATAACTGACTCTCGTGTAGTCCGCATCTCAATCTGGTTATGAGCTATGGAAAATACATGTCGTGTTTGTCCTCCTGGAACTTGTCTACGGCTACCAAGACACCACACTCATACTCTAGGAAAGTAAAGGGGCAGCGACTGATCCAAGGTAGGAGAAGTCGTGTTGTGAAAGTACTCATAGTACCAGTACTGCAAGATCTCCCAAAAACCTGTAATCGAAGAAATCTTCGGCCTAACAACACACCGATGATCCAACGACCTATACAAGTATGCTAATATAGGTGTCCCCTAATCATACATAGTAGAACTACTGTAAAATGAAAACCCTTCAACAACCACCACTTAACCACAAGGCAGTGTGCTCGAAGCATTTTTAAAAAATAAATTCCCTTCATATACAAGAAAAAAAATCTGGCAATCTTCAAATGATGAACTCTAGAATGCATACGTAATAAAGCATGGATTGCATGTTTAATGAATGAGCATCTAATATGGAAATTAGTGGTGATATAACTATGTAAATCAAGATGTGGAAATAAACCACCCAAAAGGATGAAGTCTTGGAAGCGCTCAACATACGGCAAGGTTTCCCCTTCGCCTATGGCAATACCAGTAAGCATAGTAAAGTCTAGTGGAGTGAGTGTCATTTCCCTAAAACTAAAGTGGAATGTATGAGTTATTTTCCACCAACAAGCAGCCAACGCACCACATAACTTAACATCGTTATTTAAAAGGTTTTCGATACCTATTTAACAAATAATAATTAATTAACAGCGAAAGTAATGAATACGCAAATTAGTATGTACATATGACTAAAAGACGTACTCAAAAAATTGTCAAACCAATAGCATGGGGAAACCCATAAATAATAGCCTACGTGCCATACTCCCAAATATTCCTATATAGACGAACAACACTAACCCAAGAGCCACGTGTACGCTCGCGTCGAGATATTACGAACGAGACATATTTATTTTGTGTCGACATTAAACTAATAAATATTTTATTAATAAAACTTACAGATGCGTCAACTAAAGTGCTGACGTGCTCTACGATACCATACAACTCACGAAAATTGGCCAACTGTTTATCCGGTCTCAAGTTCGGATTCTTGTGAGAATCCAAAAATGTCTGATCACTGCGTCTAGCGCCACGTCTTCTTCTAACAGTTGGCGTACCACGACCTCTCGTATCCCCAGTCGGTACATTCTCTTCTCCCTATACGTGCTTCTCAGCCGGATCAACATTCCCATTACGGCTTCCACTCCCTTGTAATGCTCTCCATGTGCGTCTCACTTTTTTAAATTTTTTTAAGAAGGGATTGGGTTATTAAAATGGGAAGGAGAAGAGGGGAGGCGATTGGAATGAATGAATTAGGGTATAACGGGCTATTTATAAGGAAATCCTTATCCGGCTTATTTTAAGACGGATAAGGTTGTGATGTGGATTTAATCCACACTACAACGCGGATCGCCATCCAACGATCAGGGATTGCGATCCACGTGAAATGCTTTAGCCGGCTTAAAATAAGCCAGCTAAAGCATTTCTGATCTATTCCCCCGTTAGGGATTGCTCTTGGTTGACTCGCACTATGAATCGACCGCGAACAACCCCCTGTGTTGGGGATGCTCTAAGCTATCTTCATTGACATGCTTGATGACGTGAGTATGAGAGAAAACGTCTATGTAGGACACGTAACAGATGCGTTCACTTTCCTAATATATTTTTTATGTATTATATATAGTAAGAAGAATTTATGATCGCGACTGATAAATTTACCAGCATTTGACCATAATGTTGGAATGATAATTTTATTTTTTACTTATAGAATTCGCCTCTGGCTCTACTTGTAAATTTGAAATGAACAATTTACTTTAAGTTTGTAATTAATGTAATTATTGTACTAATTCTACATTTGTTAATTGAAAATGAATATTTTTTCTATTGGAATTTACCATCACTTCTAAACTTTTGCAGTGAACAACCCAAGCTTATTAACATGTCCACTAATCCAATTAGGGTTTCCCATATTTGTATGCCAAATATCGTGTCACAGTATATTTTTCTGTATTTTTTCATCCAAATACAGAGGGTAAGGTTGGATTCTAGTAAGTCTATCGCCTCCCACACAGTGAAAGTAAAATTGCTTACATGTTTATGCTTGGTTAATAATTTGTATAGTGGTTACATATAAAATGAAATGTGTACTCTTCCTCATAATGAAATCCGACCTAATACATTCTAAAATATAAAGTGAGATATTATCTCACCAAGTCTAGCACGTAATCATTTTGTTATTATAAGCTGCTTTGGAAACAATAAGAACAACATCCAAGGGATCCAGCTCAAATCCTCCATATTGGTTATGCTGTAAACTTTTAATAAATCACGAATAATAATATATCATATCAAAAAATTTATGATGTAGGCACTTGATTTACTTACTAACGTGGCTATTGGACGTGCCACCTACTATGATGAAAGGCTACCTTCGCCTCCTGAGTCCATCCCTCTTTGCCTAAAAGAGGGGAAAATCGATGTGAAGATTTTCTGTAACAACCTGCCTTTTTTAGTGATTTTAGATCGACAATAAATCGCACATGTCATAATTAAACCATTCGAAATGGTGAATTATTATATGAATTTAAAGAGAGGAGAGAGAAATAAAATACAGAATCTCACAATAAAAGGACAAAAAATAAGAGAAAAATTAAAGTATTGATTAGTTTACAGTATACATTTTCATGTATTATAGTTAAACAATCATAAAACATACCAATCATTACAGCGGAATATTCTAGATAATGCATCTGTTAAGCTCCTTCTTCAACTTCATAACGAGGTCTTCGCTAAACTGCTGACCCCAGCATAATGAAAACCATACATCGAGTCAGTACTAAAATATTTCATGTGAATCAAATCAAACAAATGAAATATGAGTGTAGCAGCATCAGAGATGTTTACGGGATTTTCCATCTCCTATCAAAGTGTAATATCCTAAGAAATGTTATGAGAATTTCAATCTTATAAGAATCCATTAAGCTAGATATTATATAATATGATGCACTATTATAATAGTGTCTATTCAGTGAAGTAAATTATTAAATAGCATAAGTTGGATTACATTTTTATCCTTACACCATATATACACATTGCCGTAAACATTGCATATAAAGCACCAATTAAACGGTCGGTATATAGAGATGTGAGGCTACATGACAACGTCAAATAAAAATCATGGGGCGCGAACATGATAATATGACAAGGCATTGGGAGGAAATACATGGATAGGAATTTACCCGTTGTGCTCCCGCACTGGTGGCAACACTTAGCCACAACTAGCACCCACCTTAAACAACACTCCCAAAATCATAAATGCACATCAAATCATATCAACCAAGAAACTATAATAATCACATAAGAAGTGTTGTCGATAAGGGTACCTAAACGACTTGTTCACGGTATAGATTTTATTTTAATAATTTTAATAATGACCCGAAGGTCAAGTATATCAATCATCATTATCTTACTTCATTTCAGTATCATTCGTCCAACCATCCTACTTTATTTTGGACTCATCCACCGCGTAAATAGTTGTTAAAGTGGCTCCCGGTATTGGCCAAAAGTATGACAATATATGACTCTGGTCTCTTTAACAACCAAATGTTTAAAATTTTTACATGTGGTCATTTATATTTGAATCATATTTCAATGTCATTAATCAATCTACTTCATTTATCGATTTAATTATCATTTAATTCAAATCACTTGAATATCCAGTTCAGTTTCAAATTTTCAAATCTCTTATTTCAAAATGGTTCATTATCAAAAATTCAATTTTCTATTTTAGATTTCAACGTTTCGAATATTGTTATTTAAAGTAATATTTGTAATCAAAATCCTGACTTATTTGCTCAAATTCAAAATATACTATTAGTTTAAAATTGTTAAATCTAATGCAATGAAGTTTGATTAAAAGAGTTATAAAATATAATTGTTAAATTAATATGGAGTATTTATTAAAATAGTTATAAATATAATAGTTGATTTAAATTGTTATAAAATAAAATAGTTAAATAAATATAAAACAGATTTATTAAGATAGTTATAAATAGAATAGTTAATTTAAATAATTATAAAATAAAATAGTTAAATTAATATAAAATAGTTTTATTAAGATTAGTAGGAATAACAGGGATAACTATTCCAAGCCTTAAGAGAGAGCACAACGCAGAAGGGTAGGATTCAAACCCGTGACTTCTAAGAACTTCGCTCCATGATTGCTAAGTGGTGCTAACTAATTGAGCTATGCCTCACGGACATATTTTTGTTAAGATAATTATAAATATAATAGTTAATTTAAATAATTATAAATTAAAATAGCTTATATAAAATAGTTTTATTAAGATAGTTATAAATATTATAGTTAAATTTAATAAAAAATAACTTTATTTGGAATAGTTATAAAGGTACAATAGTTAAATTAATATAGAATACTTTAATTAAAATAATTAAAATAATTAAAAAAGACGAAATAGTTAATTTTTACATATAATAGTTTAACATAAATTAGTTATAGAAGAGATAATAGTTAAGTTTTATATATAGTAGTTTTAATTAAAATAAAAAGTATGAAAATAAATTGTAAATAAAAATTAATTACATAATTTTGTTTAATATAAAATATTTCATTTGACCACGGCGTCCAAATTTAGTTTTCTACCATATAGCCAAGTGATAATTTAATTTTAATTTCATGAGTATATTTCATTTTAACTCGTATTAGATGTCATAGATATATATAATTTCAACATATTTCTTAATTCAAGTATGGGATGTCCAAGTATGTAAATTACCATTTTGTCCCGTTTCAGTGATACGTAGGGTGACAAGTAAACTTCATAATAAAAAATCATTAGCAATATCATCCAATCTATCATCACGAAAACAATTAAACATAACATAGAATCAACATCCAAACGGTAGATATATGTCACAACAGCATTAATTATCAAGTATTAAATGTGCACCTAGCAATTTAATTTCATTACTAACAAAATATCAATTCAAATAAATGGCAATTAACTGGAAATTCAAATTTAGTTCAATTCAAACATAAATTCAAATTGCAAAACAATCAATTTAACATGTGTCTATTAATAGTTATAACCAATTTCGATATCAAATTTAATTCTTAAATGTCATTTAAACAAATTATAATATATCATAAATTTAATTTAAGTAGAAATGTTATCTTAATACATTGTGAGTGAGTTAAAAATTCACCTTTGGTTTTGCGCCAAATCTGAAATTCAAATGAACGTCAAAATTTTGACAATGTCAAAATCCAACCAAACCAATTCCATCTCGTCCCGAGTTTCGATACGAACCCAATAGAGAAAATCGTGTGCCAATCTGAATTTGTATGCAAAAGTCATATGTGTTAACGCATTTGAAAATTTAAAAATAAAAAAAATGCCATTGAATTATACAACTTGCCACGTCGCCTTCTCTTACATGTTCGGGTACCCTATGCGCATAACAAACCCGACATTAACTAATCCATACACGTCTAAAATACCAAACTTTGACCATCCACAATGTTGAAAATCAAAACCTCTAACCAACACCATTAGGAAGCTAGCGCCAAGAGTTTCAACCTACACCTAGCCAAGATTGGTCCGAATCCTCTATCTTCGCTGCCGCCATGTCCAACCCTAGGGTTTTAGAACCCTAAAACCCAAATTCTCGCCTCCTCATGTTGTTTCATGCCATGCCACCACTTTCGTTGAACTTTTGACACAAAATTGTACAATACTCATATCTGTTATTTGTCTGAAATTGTCCAAATGAAAAATCCCCAGTTTGCCCTATTTTGATTTTGTGATTTTGAATTTTGGCCACACATTTAGGATGAATAGAGTATCAGATCCAAAAACGAATGATAGATTTAAGTTGCATTCGTCGAGACTATTCAAACGATATATAATATGACATAATTTGAAATATTTGAATTTTTGATGTCGTATTCAAATCTGTCACCGTCATTTTTTTTATTAGAAAATACTTCTGGATTTTAGAAGAATTCAGATGTTTTGAGAAAAGAAGATGACAGTTAGGGTTTCTTAAAACTAAATATATATAAGGGAGAATATGTTTATTGGGACATAGTTGTTACAATAGCCCAAAATCTCGTTTTCGACGCTAAATCAAATTTCGTCGTTTCATATTTTCAAATGTATGTTTCCGATATTTTTTAATGCAATAGATTTATCAAAATTTATTAAAACAAAATTTTGCTCAAGTTTGATTTTCTTATCGTCAACTTAATTTTTAACTTTCATTCGCAACTACAAGTTAATGACCATAATTTATTTTTCCATATTTCATTTTTTTTATTTGGCTTCCGCTTGTATTAAAATAAAATGTTCAAAAAAAATTGGCAGAGCCGACCGCTTTTTAAAGTGGTACGTGTTAATTATATTTTTCGTCAATGCCCAAACTAAGGTGAATAATACATATATTTTGTAGTTTGATGCACGAGTGATCTAAAGGTCATTGGAATGCAACCTTGAATCAGTGCTCTTTAACTAGTTCTACCATTCCCTAGGCACCATGACCTTAAGTCTAAAGATTAGTTACACTTCCCTCCGGGGGGGGGGGGGTAGTATCACGCTTACAAGACCATGAAGTCTAGGACAACCTTGGAGAAAGGTTTTTACTAGTTAAATAAGACTAAAACCTTATACAATAGCCACCTTTAGATCTAGGATAAAATAATATACATTGTGCTTAGAAAAAACAGGCTAATGCCTCACAACGCCCGGGTTGTTTTCATGCGATAGCACTTATTAACTTATATGATACTTCCGCATCGAACCAACCTGGAAAGACCTTGGTTGCGTCAAGTTATCAAGTCATAAGCTCACATCAAGCACCATCCTGAGGTTGGGTTACATTAGACTTACTATGAAAGAGCTAAGTCACATAATGACAGTTCGAAAGGGGAAAAGCCATGGTTTTATCTAGGACCTTCCCACCCACAAAAGAGCTGTGATTAACTCTTTCATAAGAAAGGTTAACATTAACTCCATGTCTGATCATTATAAACACAATATGAATATCAAATAGAGAAATACTAAAGTCATGGAATTCTCCTTTTTATTAATTGTGGATATATTACAGGAGTTGAAGAAATCCCTAATTCGATTTAGAAATTAGAGTTTGTTCCTAAGAGAAAGCGAATAAGATTGAGAAATGACAATTCAATCCCAAAAATGAGACCCCATGAGTCTTATTTACAGACAAATAGGGGCCCCTTTTTCCATTAGGCTAGTAGAAGCCTATGTCGTCCTCTTCTCCCTTTGGTCTGGGTTGCTATGGCCCTCGGCCGCCCTTTAGGTTTTGCTTACAGCTTTTTAAGGTGCCGGTTCTGGCTCTTAGAAGGATGTTCGCAGTCTTTAGAACTTCCTTTTGATGTCATGTCTATCTTCTTTGTATTTATACTAAGCCTGCCGTTGTGGATAACTTTCGAAAGGTTTAGGTTTCCGGATATGGGCTTCCGGTCATGAGCTTTCGGTCTTGCTATTAATTCCTCATGGAACTTTCCATCATGATTCAAGTGGATGGTTACTGGATCCGCCACCCTTGTCGGTATCGAGACTAAGCAAATTAGTGTTGATAGCTTGTCTTTCTTCGAGTTTTTGGCTTGCCTTTCGGTAGATTCCTGAAGTATATCTCGGCTTTCTGGAGGATTGCTTCCAGTGCTTCATTAGTTGCTTACTAAGTGGCCTCTTGGTGACCATCTGATGGGGGTCTCGGTTACTAGTTCCCAGATGATTCCCTTTTAAACTCTGTACTTTTGATTCTCTCGTTCTCGATGTATAAGTATTAAGCAAGTTAATACTAATAGCCCTTTCATCCTTTTAGGTCTCGATCTATAGGATTCCTGGTCTTTCTCTTCATTGCCTTACAGCTTTGGATGACCTCTTGTTAATTACCTTTCATGCCGGAACTACCTTGTCGGTATTCTTTCTTCGATGACAGTGTCGGTTGCTTCCCCTTCCGGATACTTCCTTTAAGCTTTTGGTTTTATCCTATGCTAGGTCATTACTGATGGATTATTCTTCTATGCTTGTTGACGGTACGGTACCCCTTCACCGCAAGTCTGTCTTGATGCAAATTTTGGTATTAACATTCCCCCCTAGGGAAGGGGTATCTTCAGCTTCTCGAGTCAAACTTCCTTTCTAGATCTCCTTGCATTTTCCAATATGAACTTCAGCAGCTGATATTTCGCGTTAGCTTTTACAGTTGCTTGCATATATCCCTGATAAGGTGTTCTTAAGGATTGAGCCCTAACAACACATTTGACTTGCGTCTACGGCTCAATGTTTATCTATACTTTTATTTATTATTGGAAAATAAAGAAGATAGTTTAGGAAACTTCCTGCTTGTCGACTGCGAATGGACATTATCATCAATATCAAATTCCACGATGAAATGCTCATAACGTTGTCTTTGTAGCGGGTTATCGTATATAGGATGGCAGTCTAAAGGATCCCTTCTCGAGTGTCCACAACTTAAAGTCATGACTTTGCTTTTCGGAAAGGAAGGAAAGTCTAGGTTCAATCCGTTATTTAGGCATTAAAGATTGAAGAATAGTATGAAAACCCGTAACTTCCCCAGTGAGGAAAGCGCGGATTGTTCGAGAACAAGCCACAGAATAACGCAGACGGAAGAACATTTCATTGTATATTACAACAATGCATCAGATTACAAGAATATACAGAGTATAAATGAATAAATATTACACAGAAATTATCAGATATTACAATAAATTACATAGCAGCGGAAAATAATACAATACACAACTAGAAGAGATATACGGATACAAAGCTTTCCGGATATCATTCCAGCTGTAAACCAGGATCCTGTGAATAAAAATCTGCAGAATTTCCATTTTTAAGGGCCTGAATTCAATAGCGACTATTCTGAAATTTCAACCGGACATATCTTTTTATCCCCGCTATGAAATTTTGATTTTTCGGATTCGTTGGAAAGATATTACCAATTAGATTCAAATATTTTTGGTTTCACTAAAATCCGGTTTAGTTTGCACCCGGTACATTCATTTGAAGTTTGAAATCGAATTATCGAACTACCGCGCCATTTTCAATTCCTTTTATAATTATATATAATTATTTATATTCTATCGACGATTTATATAATATATATGTTCGATTCATATTCAAAATAAATTTCTCGTTGATATTATTTAAAATAATCTATTTTAAATAATCAAAATTCGCTAAAATTGTCAAAATAAAAATTTTAAACTGGCCCAGATTTTCGGGTTGTTACAATTAGAAACCTTTTTCTAGTGTTGATTGCTAACTCTTATTTAGGCGTTAAAGATTAAAGATTACAAATCCACTTCTGGTAATAATAGTAGCCACGGACTAACCCTTATTCAGGTATTAAAGATTGAAGACCAGAAATCCACTGATGGTATTAATAGAAACCCCGAACCGACCCTTATTCGGGTATTAAAGATTGAAGACCAGAAATCCGCTTTGTTATTAATAGAAGCCCTGAACCAACCCTTATTCGGGTATTAAGCATTGAAGATCAGAAATCCACTTCTGGTATTAATAGAATCCCTGAATTAACCCTTATTCAGATATTATAGATTGAATTCTAGAAGTCCACTTCTGGTATTAATAGAAGCTACCCCTTTGGGTTTGATTTTTAGAGAAGTATAGGATGTACGTGCTTCTTTAGCCACTCACTGGGCTTCTTATTGTCAAAGTAGAGGATGTACATGCTTTGCTGGCCATTCTCTGGGCCTGTGTGTTCGATGCACTTGCCTAGCTTATCCATAAGCAGGGCCCAAGGACTTACCCGACCTCCTTCCAAGAGGCGCCTTATCCTGACCATTGTAGGCGATGATAAGGGCTTAGATGCTTAAACCGGGCCATCGTAGATGCTGAATTAAGGCTTACTCTTTTGATGCTTTATCCTGGCCATTGTAGGCGATGATAGAGGCTTACACTTCACCCATTCCAAGCGGTACCTTATCCTGGCCATCGTAGGCAGTGATAAGGGTTGGCGTTCCCTTCTCAGTTAACATAGAACATAAAAAGAGGTAGGACGTGCTCTTCTACGAGCAGAGGTAGGACATACTTAGTTCATAGCAGAGGTAGAGCATACTCTTCTATGAGGAGAGGCAGAGCATGCTAATTAGATGCTCCATCACGACCATTTCTGGTGTGGGTTGGAGGCTTACGCTTTTGATGCTTCAACCTGGCCCTTTCTGATTCGGGTGCGGAGAAACGATTAAACACCACCCCCCTCTGGGGGGGTGCCTTTCCCTGGCTAACTCGGTGGTTACAAGGGTTTTTATCCGTTTGTGATTTGACCCATCTTGGGTTATTTTGAATTTTGAGAGGTCTTCCATAGCCTTAGCTTTATGAGTGTTCTTTTGAGAAGACCTTCTTTTACTCATTTAACATTGAGAAGTACGACCATAGAAGTTTTGAGTTCCATGTTCTTGGTATGAGATCACCATTTGGTATGCATAATCGATATGTCCAAGGTATCACTTCATGATGGATGACCAAGGGTCCTTCCCAATTTAGACCAAGCGGCCCATCCGAGGTGTTCTTTGTGTTGGCCACTACCCTTCGTAAAACTAAAGTAATTTTCTGAATGCTCCGGTTTTAACCCTTGAGTTGTAGTATTTTTTGATTCTCCTTTGGTATTCGGCCGTTCTGATCGTAGCTTCGTCTCTTAACCCTTGTATTAGGTCTAAGGATTCCTTTTTTAACTCTTGGTTTAGATCAAATGCATAGGTTATCCTTCAATGTGAAGGGATTTCAGCCTCAACTGGAAGCATGGCTTCACATCCATAGGTCAACGAGAATGGGGTATGTCCTCTTGCCATTTGGAGGAATTTCTATATGCCTAAAGTACTAAGGGTTATTCTTCTGTCCAATTCCTTTTAGCTTGGTTTAGTCGTTTCTTGAGAATTGTTTTTATGGTTTTATTTGTGGCCTCAATTGATCCAATTGCCCTCGGATGTGCTACTGAGGAAAAGCTTTTGATGATCCCATTCTTATAAAAAAATCTAGTGAATTCCTCGCTATTGAATTGTGTTCCGTTATCTGATATGATTTTGTAAGAAATCCCAAAGCGAGTGACAATATTCTTTATCACAAATCTCAACACGTTATTAGATGTGATTGTTGGAAGGGGTTCCGCTTCCACCCATTTGGTAAAGTAGTCAATAGTCACTACTTAGCCCCTCCCTTGAAGACTGGCAGAGGTCCAATCAGATCTATCCCCACACATCGAAAGGCCATGGGCTTGAGATAGTGGTTAACTCACTTGGAGGCAGTCGAGGTGTCCTAGAATACCTTTGACATTTCTCATATTTCTTGACATATTCAATTTCATGGTTAACCATTTGTAGCTAGTAAAAGCCTTGTCGCGTGACCTTCTTGGCTAACTTAATTCCATTGGAATGGTCCCCGCACAAACCTTCATGTGCTTCTTTCAACAATTTAAGCCTATTCTTAAGGCTTGCACATCTCAAGTAGGGAAATGTGTGCCCTTTCTTATAGAGTATACCATTTGTAATTACAAATGTAGGGGCATGATGTTTTATCTTCCTCGCGTCTTGCTTACCGAGGGGTAAAATTCCGTTCAGAAGGTAATTTACGATATGAGCCATCCACGTATTTTCTTAATGGTAATTCATTTCTATTGAAGAAGGTTCCTTATCAGAAGAAACCTCCTTATCCATTTCATTTTCCTTTTTCAAATCTTGGGATCTAGTTAGGACCAAGAACTCTTTTCCTATTTTGGGCTCTTCATGCTCAATGCTGGGCCTTTCCTGATATCCTAGGAATTATCCGATTTTCGGGTGCTCCTCGGGATCTGGCCAGTTCATCTAGTGAATCGGGTTGGGCGTTCTCCTCCCTTGGGATTTGATGTATTGAGAAATCCTCAAATTAGGAAAGCATCTTTAGTGTTCTTTTTACATATAGGGCCAACCATGCATCTTTGGTTTGATAGGTTTGCTTTCTCTAATTTACATTTAGTTATGAACCACTAAAGATTTCTATTCGAGGTATTTTCAACTGTAGTGCTAGGTTCAATCCCACCATCATTGACTCATATTCGACCACATTGTTAGTAGCTGAAAACCCTAATTTCATTGCATAGTGCAAGCGGTGTCCATCAGGGGTAATTATGATGTATCTTGCCCCCCTTCCTTGTTCATTTGAATCCCCCTCTGCCAAAAATTTCCATTTATCCTATAGGTCATTTTCCTTGGTTAACTGTTCCGTAATAAAGCTTGTGCACTCATTCACAAAGTCTGCTAGAGCTTGTCCTTTGATGGTTGCTCAGGGTTGAAACTTAATCTCATATGGCTGAGCTCAATTCCCCATTTCACCAACCTTCCTGAGGTTTCTGGCTTGCTGAAGACTTGCTTAAGAGGAAAATTAGTTAAAACCTTAATGGGATGTGCTTGGAAATAACCTCTGAGCTTTTGTGCAGTAAGTATTAGGCAATATGCTAATTTTTCCATTATAGGGTATTGGATTTCTGCATCCTTTAGCCTTCTTCTAATGTAGTAAATTGGGTGTTGAGCTCCATCTCTTTCTCTTACAAGGACTGAGTGTGACAACCCCAAACCCCGATAAGACGGTGCAAGGGTAATCTTTGGAATATAACACATAAACTGATAACAACAGAACATAAATAATTAAATACACCAGATAATGTACAATAGAATACACTGGACAAATATAATCATCAGATTTACACAATATATAGGAACATACTTAGTACAAAATACAGTTCAGTTATACATAAAATGTCTACAGCGGAAAAGAAAACATAATATGTACAACAAGAGCTGAATAGCATAAAAAGAGATAAATGATAGAATCGATCTTCAGCTCCAGCTATCTAGAAAGTGCCTGCTAAAACCTGAATACAAGGCTGCCCATGTAGAAATAGGGGCACCTGAGTTTGCAAGTGAAACAAACTACGAGTCGGTCATGGGACTGGTATGAGAAATCTACTTAACACACTTTACAATATGGCTAATCACAGACCACGCCACTTTCACAGAACGGGTTTACTCCATTGGATTGCCAGTGCTTTAAAACAAGTAAATCTTTTAAACATCGCAATGCTTTTTATAAAAATGAAGCTGTTATAAGACTCAGTTCCCATCACACAATGCAACACAAACCGGAGGATAGAGTTTTACCTTATAATGGCCAAAATATGCTTGATACAAGCAAAACAAATCATTGGATATTATTTCTAGTGTATATATGTTTCAAAAACAATTTCAATCATAAGTATCAATCATAGAAAACATTAATGCCCCATACCACTATGTCGCCATATATATATACAAACAAAACCGCACGGTGTCGTATTTGGAAATTGGATTTCCATCATGAACCAAGGCAAAAGATAGTCCTTACCGAATTCGAGACGCTTTAGCCCGTGTCTCAGGCAAGTACTCAGTCAAGCCTTGGATCGTCAGGGCCGGTCCACCGATGTGGATTAAAATTCCTGAACACTGCGTTTCCCTGCCCTATGGGGTGTCACTGGTCATATCCGACAACACCATCGGCTCCGAAGAGACCGAAGTGAACCGAGGCCTCGCTTTCCATCATCCACGTAAGTAAAATACCCGGGTGTGCAAAAACCAAAGCACCACTCCTAGCTAGAAGGAAACGCATGTCCTCCCTGAGGTCCTTCTCCCGTTTCTAGCTCATACCGGAGTATGAGGCTCGCGAAACAATGCTATACACAAAGCTATGCCACACAGGCCGCGCTTTGATCATCAACCACAAGACTTTGTTTTTCAACAGAAGCCTTGATCATCTGCCATTTAGGCATGCAACACAGGCAATTCACTCCATGCGACTGATTTCTATCGATATATAACCTCTGAGCTTGTACGTCTCAGAGAAGGGCGTTAAGTAAGAGAATAAATTCTCCGCCGGCAAACAGATATATACTTAATAGAGATCATTCAGCACAGAACAACATCCAATGTCAGACACACAGTCCATTTACATGTTCGTTCTGGGTCTAAACGAAACCGGAGGCACTCAATACCTCGCATATCCGCACAATCAACATGTACGTCCGGACGGCTACTACTTCAACCCCTTCAAGTTAGCTACTCCTATCATGGGCATCAGTAGCACCCCTCCATTCGACGTGAAGATCATCGGTATTGCACCGTCTTCATATCTTCGACTTTTACTCGTCGATCAATTATTTGAAATGAGAATCAACTCGGCCTTTTCAAATAATTCACGTATATTTAGAATTTCAAATCAATTCATTTAAATGGTTAAATTATTCGATATCTCTAATTCTGTTCTTTAATGTAATTTTCACGCCAAACACATTCAACCATCAAATATCACATAAGCCAAGCAAATTCAGTTTATTTCCATTCCATATCGTTTATAATAATTTATCACGATTTATCGCTATTTTTATTTATCTAAAAACAGCCAATTCATTCAAACGACGCTTCAGGCCATAACGCGGCCGTGACGCTGTTTATCTTCAGATTTGATTTACACATATCTGAAAATCTAACCGTTGGATCTTCAAAATTTTTATATCAATAGAAAGATCATTTCAAAACAAATCCAATGGTTTCAGTTTTGGGAAAATTCGACGATCGGATCTCCCGGTACAATCATTTGAAGTTACGATTTCAAAATACGAACTACAGCGTCGTTATTCGATTTAATTTAATTATATATATATATATATATATATATATATATAATTGATTCTAGCGCCGTTTTTCATCAGATTTGAATTAAACATTCCAGACAATCAAAAAGTTAGATCTTCACAAAGTTGGTGTCATAGGAAAGATATTTCCAAAGCGAACCCAATGGTTGCAGTTTTAGGAAAATCCGATGGTCGGATCTCCCGCACTGATCGTTTGAAATCAAGGTTTCAAAACATGAACTACAGCTTCGTTATTCAGTATATTTTAATTATATTTATATAAATCTATATAAATATAATTCTTTCTTCGATTTCAAAACCATATCCACTTTATATATTTGATAAAAATGATATTTTTATCATCAAAAATATTTATTCCACACATCACCATTTTTAACACTTCATATTCACAATAAAAATGTAGATTTTATTGTTCAATTTATATATTCAACACATGAACGTTTTCGACTTCACACATATGATATAATATGATTTTTATCGTTCTAGTCCTTTATTCAACACATGAATATTTTCTATAGTTGATATATAATAAAAATGTGATTTTTATTGTAAAACAATTTATTTCAAAACACGATTATTTTATATAGTATATACATAAGGTAAAAATGTTATTTTTGGTGTTAAAATAATTTATTTAAAATACAAATATTTTATATGGGCTATATATATAATAAAAATCTGATTTTTATCTTTCAAATAATTTACTCAACACATGAACTCATTCAACATATGAATTTCTATTCAACACATGAATTTCTATTCAACACACGAATATAGTTTCAACACATGAAAATAATTCTAACACATAAATATTATTGAAAATTTCGGTAGCATAACGGCAGGGTAGTTAAAACCGGGACCGTCCCTAGTACGGCTCCTCGCTCTACCTTAAAACCTCGCAGTTTTTGACAATGGGGATTTCATGCATCTACTTCGTACGCAGACGAGCATGTTTATTTTTCTTTTCCACAAACTAATCTTATGTGGTTTCACCCAAAATAATTCTCAACCACAAACAAGTATCAATCAATCATTCATGATATTCACCAAATTTCACATCAACCAATAATCCAAACAATATCACAACCAATATATATCGTCCATGGTCTATGAACGAGGGGAGTGTGTGTGTGTATATATATATTCGTATATAAATATATTTCGATTTCACTTCAATATCATTTCAATTTATTTCAATGCATATATCACTTTCACAATGCATATATAACTTATACATCGAACATACAACTTACACAATGCTTATACACGAGGTGTACAACGCTTATATAACTCATACATCGACTATATAATTTATACATCGTTGTTTTCCATATCGTTTATAATTTAGAAATATCACGTTGATTTTCACGTCGACTAAAATCGTAGCAAGCTCTAAAAATTCCTCGGTCACTTCTAGAATGTCGTGTACATCCCTACGAGTCCGATGTCTCCTGTTTCATCGAATTTCGTTAAAGAATGAGCAAGATATGCTTTTTTTATGCTTAAAAATGAATTTGCAACAGAAATTAATTGTCGCAAACTTTTCTTTATATATCAGCCGTGGATTTTCAGCAGAGGTTCGAACTTAGGGTTCGATTTTTCTTCGTATCCTTCAAGCTTGGATACCATCGAAGTATGCCACGTTATAGAGGGAGGAGAGACGCTGCCGTTGATGGTGGTGGGGCTCAGCACGGTGGCGGAATGGAGGTGCAATCATGGTCGAAACGGCTCCACTTTCGAGCTCCAGATCTCAAGAAACACAAAAAGAGATCTGATTCAAGTATGGATGGGAAGCTCGTGAAAATCTCTACAAAATACTCTAAAGAAGGGGTTGATTTCGTTGAGTAGACTGAGAGAAAAAGAAGAGAGAAGGCTGGAATGATTTCCGCCGTGCCTGGGAGGTTTTCGGGAAGAAGGTCGAGGAGAGAGAAAGACAATGGGCCAATGATATTTATTTATTTATTTATATATTTTTAAATTTCTAAAATACCCCTTATCTCCTACGAACTCCAATCCAAACCCAATGACTGTCGTCCCTAGCTAAATACCCCCATTCCGAACACAATGGGATATGTTTCGAAGGCCCATTCGACCGTTTCAGTCAGTTTTCCTTCAAACTAAAATATAAAACATTCAATTTTTGATTTGAACGTACATTTCAATTTGCCGGGGCCACATACTGATTCTAAAAATTCCCAAAAAATAAATCTAGCTATGTTTTGATGATACGATCCCAACAAAACAAGTTTCATCGAACTCTGAGACCGTTTGAAAAATGACCTTTTTCTGGTCGATCCAATTTAACTTTAATTGACCAGAACACATTTTCCTTCGCCACGCTCACATATTGACTTCAAAAATTATGAAATTTGAAACCTAGCAATAATTTGACATCCCGAATCCAACAAAAGTGGTTTTGTCGAATTCTGAGGTCGTATGCAAAATGTCTATTTTCAAGGGCGATATATTCTCTATAGCGACCTTTCTGAAAATTCATTTGGCCATAACTTTTGATTCCCGCTATGAAACTTTGATTTTTCATATTCTTAGAAAGATATTTACTAACGGATTTAAATATTTTTGGTTTCACTAAAATCCGTTTTATTTTGCACCCAGTACAGTCAGCCAAAGTTTGAATTCAAATTTTGAAACTACCGCGCCATTTCAGGCCATGTTTATAATTTGAAATAATTATATTTATTTTCAAAGTTCGATTCAAACATACTTTTCGTCATTATTATTTAAAATATTTATTTTAAATACTTAAAATTCACTATTTTAGCCAATGAATTTTTTTTAAACTAGTTCAGATTTTCCGGGTTGTTACAATCTCCCCCACTTAAAACTTTTCATCCCCGAAAAGGAACAAAGTCGAAAGTGGTTTGATTAACTAACTCTACTTTCATCCTGGCCCCCATTCTTTAACATTTCAGTTTCTAAGAATTTTCAAGTTCTTCAAAAATTTGGCTAACACCCTAAATTTTCGAAAAATTTCGCCATAACCTCCTTTGTATGGGGAGGGGTTTGGAAATTTATTGGGCCGTATTAGGTACCCAATAAATCCTAATAAGCATGCACATATTTATAGTGATATATTCTGGTGTCCACAGGGGAGTGTGTATAGATCATAACTCCAGAAAATTAATTCTCGTCACCCTATAAATGGTTTTTGTGCCTTAATGACCAAAGAGACGTGTTTATTGTCATCTCCAGACCCGTGTGGGTTTTTTTTATTAATCTGGCAATTTACCGTTATATTTTATATGGTCCATAACAGTCATCAGTTCAACCTGTAAAATATAGTCATCACTATACAAGCCTCTCGCTCGTATAGTAAATCTTCAACCTCGTCTCACAAGCTCCAAATGCTTATGTGGTATATGATGAAGTATGCCTATCTTCAAGAAGTAAGCCATGTAGTGTAGTTCTAAATTAATTGTTACTATCCTATGGTGACGTTTATTATTACACACAGAACAACCAGCACTCCGCATCCAGTTGCATTCACAGGAGTTGATATAATAATAAAATTGCGCATCCAACTCATTAAGGTTTACCTATTTGTCGGGCATGCAAATAAATTCTTTACTCAACAGCTAATCCATTTACCTGTTCAAACATATATAATGCACGTGTACATATTTCTGTCTATTTTTAAACCAGTTCAATGTGCGATTTAATTGCATATATTTACCATTCATTCTACTATTGATTAAATTAACTATCATTCTAATAAATTAATTAATCAAATTCACACTCACACAACACAACCATCAATCAATTTTATTTTTTACTTTTCAAAATCATACTAATTAATTCATATACTCTTTTAACATCAGTCAGACTATATAATTAAAAAGTTTATATCCATGCAAGGAAGACAACAAAAAAGTAGTGAATAGAATGGAAATGCAAAATATGGTAAATGTACCTTGCACCAGAGTCAATCAGAGATATCCACCCTACACCTAGGATAGGCTTTCTTAATGTTCTCTTCAGTTTCCCAAGTACAATCTCGCAGATCTCCACTCCATTGCACTTTGACTAAGTGAACCATCATGTTCCTCAGCTCTTTTGTTTCTTTGCCAATGATCTTCATCGGCTCTCTTCTAACTGCCAATTCTGGAGTGATTTCCAAATCCTGTTGTGCGGCTTCTTCTACAACGAGATCTGGATCATGCACATGCTTTCGTAGTTGAGATACGTGAAATACATCATGCACTCCAAGTAACCAATTAGGCAATTGAACCCTATATGCGAGAGTTCCAATCCGTTCTAGAATAGGAAATGAACCAATGAATTTGGGCCCCAATTTCCCCGTTTTACCGAATCAGATGACTCATCTCATCGGAGATACCTTCAAATATACATAGTCGCCAACATCAAATGATATATCTCTTCTTCTCTTATCTGCATAGCTTTTCTATCAGCTTTGGGCGGCTAGTAATCGTTTCTTAATGAAATTGACTTTATCCGCAGCATCGCGAATCATATTTGGCCCCAATACCAGTCTATCACCAGGTTCTACCCGACAAGCAGGGGATCGACACGGTCTACCATACAATACTTCAAATGGAGACATTTTCAAGCTTGCCTGGTAGCCGTTATTATATGAGAATTCAGTCAAATGCAAATGGTCTTCCTTTGATCCGCCAAAATCAATAACACAATCCCGCAATAGATCTTCTAGAATACGATTCACCCTCTCAGTTTGACCGTCTGTTTGAGGATGATATGCGGTGCTCAAGTTCAGTTTTGTTCCCAATTCTGCTTGAAATGCTTCCCATAATTTACTAGCAAAAATCGGGTCACGATCACTAAAGATGCTCATGGGAACTCCGTGCAGTCTAACTATTTCCTTGAAATAAACCTGCGCCAGACTCTGAGCGGTTCTATTCGATTTGACAGGTATGAAACGGGCGGTCTTCGTGAAACGATCTATGATCACCCAAATACTGTCATTTCCTTTCCTGGTTTTGGGCAAACCATCTATGAAATCCATAGAAATATGTTCCCACTTCACACCTGGAATTTCCAATGGTTGCAACAATCCAGCGAGCTTCTGCTGATCGCTTTTGACTTATTGACAAGTAGAACACCGACTAACATATATAGAGATATCTCTTTTCATTTCCTTCCACCAGAAAGTTTGCTTGAGGTCATTATACATTTTACTAACCCCTGGGTGGATACACAACTTAGACTTGTGACACTCGTCCAATACTTCTCTTTTGAGCTCAATGTTGTTGGGAACACAAATTCTACCTTTCAATCTCAGAACTCCTGCGCCATCCACTTGGAAACTGGAGACTTTGCCCTTTTGAATTCTTCTGATCGTCTCCTTAATAAACCTATCGTCTTTCTAAAGAATAGCTATTTTATCAATCAACGATGATACAATGATAATACTGGCGATGATCACATTCTTCCTGTTGAGTGCATCAGCTACAACATTGGCTTTTCCTGGACTATATAAAATGACTAGATCATAAGCTACGAGAAATTCTAACCAACGCTGCTGCCTCCTATTCAGATCCTTCTGGGTGAATAAATATTTCAATGATTGATGATCAGTGTATAATTCAAACTTCTCACCCAATAGATAATGCCTCCAGATTTTCATAGCAAACACGATAGCTAGCAATTCTAGATCATGAGTTACATAATTCTTTTCATGTGGTTTCAATTGACGGCTAGCATAAGCGACTACATAGCCTCTTTGCATCAACACTGCGCCAAGGCATTCTTTAGAAGCATCGGTCCAGACTTTTAAATCCTGATTGCCGTCAATAATTGTTAGCACTAGAGCAGTCGTCAATTTTAACTTCAACCCCCGGAAAGCTGCCTCACATTCTGGAGTCCAGTTGAATCTCGAATGTTTCTTAGTAAGCTTTGTTAAGTGACATGATATATTCGAAAAATTCTTAACGAACTTCCTATAGTAACTAGCCAACCCGAGAAAACTTCTAACTTCTGTGGGCGTACGAGGCTGTTTCCAATTCTGAATAGCAGTGATTTTATTGGGATCCACTGAAATACCTTCCTTTGACACGATGTGGCCAAGAAATTTGACTTCTTCTTGCCAGAATATACATTTGGAAAACTTTGCTTTAAAAACATTCTTTCTGAGAATTTCTAACACTTGTTCCAAATGTTTTTCGTGCTCACTTTCTGATTTAGAGAAGATCAATATATCATTAATGAAAACCAGAACAAATTTATTAAACACTTCTCTGAATACCGGGTTCATTAGATCGACAAAATAAGCTGGAGCGTTACATAAGCCAAACGACATTACTAACCACTCGTAGAATAAATCTGGGCCTCTGGATGTTGTCAAAGGAACACACT
Organism: Allium sativum; assembly: GCA_030737875.1. Taxonomy (NCBI): domain Eukaryota; kingdom Viridiplantae; phylum Streptophyta; class Magnoliopsida; order Asparagales; family Amaryllidaceae; genus Allium; species Allium sativum. Next base: position 304,716,728 of record CM060921.1, read on the forward strand.
CTTCGGCAATACGAAGCCGATGGAAACCTGTAGCTAGGTCCATTCGAGAAAATACTTGTGTGCCATTTAATCGATCCAACAAATCATCAATCCGCGGCAATGGATATTTGTTCTTCAGCGTATGCTTATTCAAGTCACGATAATATACACATAACCTGAGAGTACCATCTGACTTCGGCACAAATACCATTGCTGCTCCCCAATCAGAGAAACTAGGCCTGATTAGACCCTTCCATACAAGCTGTCTAGTTTGATTATCTAATTCTTCTTTCTCTTTCAAGGTCATTCTTCGAATAGCGTGAACTACTGGCCTTGCATTCAGAATTAAAGAGATTTTGAAATCAATTTCTCTCTATGGAGGTAAGCTAACAACTTCTTCGAACACATCCACATAGTTCTTGACAACAGGAATATTTTCAATGTCGACCGGAATATTCTCGGGAACGACAGGAACAAGTTCTATTTGAGCAGGAGAAACATCTAAAGCTGCCTAGAAGTCTTTTCTATCAGAATTTTGACCTTCACAGGGAATGGTTATATAGTCACCTGATTTAATCTTCGCCTTAACGACTCTATCGGCGCATTTAACCTCAGCTTCATATTTGGTTAACCAGTCTAAACACAAGATAAGATCAAATTCTGTAAAATTCATGATGATCGCGATAGTGGGGAACCGATAACGGGAAAAAGAGGCAGGCACCCCACAAACCCAACTGAGATCGAGGGAACCCCCAACCGGATTATGAACAGTAATTGGTGCTTTGAGCTTCTTCATATTCAAATCCAGTTTCTTAACCGCATTCTTTGCAACAAAGCTTCGCGACGCGCCCGTGTCAAACATAACTGGAATATCTTTGACAGTAAGCGTGCCTTCTAAAACATCTGACCTTTCTTGACCGGATGAGGATCCAGGAACTTCCGCCACTTCATTTACCTGTACCATTTCAGATTTCTCCAATAATAGGCAATCCCTGGCAAGATGACCTGTCCTGTGACACTTATAGCATTCCCTTGTGTCATGTGATTCCTTTTGCTTCTTGGTGGGTTTGAGTCCACACTTTATTCTTTTCTTTAAGGGTCCGCAGTTTATCGACAAATACCCCAGCTTCTTGCGATTATTGCAAATTGCAGTCGTTACTGATACTTCTTCAGATTTAACCTTCTTCTTATCGACTCTAGGCTTCTTTCTGAACTCAGACTTCGTACTTGCCTCAGGCTGTGTACTCGTCTCTGGGCTATCAGTTTCAGTCTTCCTTTTGTTGCTCGAACTGACTTCCTCTTCATTGACTAAAAGACCTCGATTATTTAGATCTTCATACTGATAAGCCATGTATATCATTTCAGAAAAAGGAAGCTTCACATGCCCCATTACTTTATTCTAGTATTTTCTTTGAAGACCATTAATAAACCTCAGATTCTTCCGCTTTGGATCTTGAATTAGATGAGGTGCAAAATGAGAAAGTTCATTGAATCTCTTATGATATTCTGGGATATTCATATCTCCTTGTATCAAAAGATAGAATTCATCACATAACCGCTCAGTTGCTTCTGGAGGAATAATTTTTTTCTGAAAAGTTCTTTGAATCTATCCCAGGTGATATCACCTTCTGGATTATCTTTAACAATCGAATCCCACCAGAACAAAGCTTCATCTTTTAGTGCCCAAGATGCAATAATCTTTTCTGGTCATCCCTCAGCTTTAAACCTTCAAAGATTTTCTCAGCAGAATGAAACCAAGCTTGTGTTTTAATAATAGATTCCTCGCCCAAGAATGGTACTCCACCCATATTTCTATATTTCTTAAGTAGAGCTTCAACATCTGGTTCCAACCTACCTCTTCTACTTCTGCCACTCATTTTTCAAGTACTTCTGTAAATAGCCGATCAAGTGTCAGGTCAACAGAAAAGACATTTTAAAGCATAGAGACATATACTTGAACGTAAATGTGTCTATCGAGGTGTATTTCATTCTGCTATACACATACTAGGATATTACTGATCCTATCTGTAATGAGTTACTCGTCCTAGAACACTACTGGTTCTATTTCTGACGAGTTCGTTAATATATTATATTCCAGAACTAAGCTTAACCAAAGCTCTGATACCACGTTTGTGATGACCCCAAACCCCGGTAAGACGGTGCAAGGGTAATCTTTTGAATATAACAAATAAACAGATAACAACAGAACAGAAATAATTAAATACGCCAGATAATGTACAATAGAATACACTGGATAAATATAATCATCAGAGTTACACAGTATATAGGATCATACTTAGTACAAAATATAGTTTAGCTATACATAAAATGTCTACAGCGGAAAAGAAAACATAATATGTACAACAGGAGCTGAACAACATAAAATAGATAAATGATAGAATCCATCTTCAGCTCCAGCTATCCAGAAAGAGCCTGCTAAAACCTAAATACAAGGCTGCCCGTGTAGAAATAGGGGCACCCGAGTTTGCAAGTGAAACAAACTACGAGTCAGTCATGGGACTGGTATGAGAAATCTACTTAATACACTTTACAATATGGCTAATCATAGGACCACGCCACTTTCACGTAACGGGTTTACTCCATTGGATTGCCACACTACAACAAAATGACCCTATTACAACAGTGGAACACCATTGTAATATACATTTTACAACGGTGGGCTAACCGTCGTGTATTAAGAAGTAGTAATAGACTAAAATCTTTTACAACTTTTTTGCACTGTTGCAACACCGTTGTAATACGTATATTTTACATCTTTTTTCCACCATTGTAATAAACATTATTACAATAGTTAAACATCGTTGTAATAATATCTACTACAACTGTTATGCACCATTGTGATTGAGAGTTGCATTTAAAAAAAAAGATAGACCTTTGGCAACTAAAATGAACAATACACTAAATGTGGCAATACTCCATAAGCAAATCAGATATTACAATTATTTGCAAACTAATTTATTAAAATACTCAAATTTTTAGTATTACGAACAATAAGTTTTAGAAAACATTTCTTGCATTATTACATACTTGACCGTTACAAAGCAACTTAGTACAAACACAAGTACTCCATGAAATCTCAAGTTAGAACCACCCACGCTGAACCTGCATAACACAGAGAGAGAGAGAGAGAATTAATAACTCTTGTTATATTATTGTCATGATTTTTTAGTCTGACCTTAAAATCCAAAAAAGTCTTTATTATTCAAACGATGCAAAGAGTTTGAATCATTTCAATAAAAAAATTACCATTATCTATTATAGTGACGTTTGAATCCCATAAATGATTAATCAAGTTATATGTGTTATTTTTTCCCCTCAATAATGCTTCTGGTAAACTTGCCAAAGAAATGTAGAGAGAAACATAGTTGATAAACCACCAGCAGTAAGCAAAAACCTTTTAGGTTATTCGAAGGTTACCTGTGAATATTTTGAAAGCAGTGGGCAATTCTCTTTTTTTTTTTTTAACATAAATAGATCGGATTTGTTTGCACTATGAAGCACTGGATCGATAATCAGTTTTAACCGCAATGATATCTTCTTTACTTCTAGCAACAAAGGTTTTTACCGCAATACTTGTGTTTGCAAACAGAAATAAGTAAAGAATTTATCTAGCATACGTAGGACTCCAGTACAATGATAAAATCAGTTTTCAGTTTTTGTCAATGTATAAGAATTTGAAAATGTACCGCCACCAAGCAATACAATTGGTATTTAAAAACAAAATATAACTAATAGTCAAGCAAATAGATTACCTTAATGAAGCCATACTGCCGTAACCAAGCTCCACTCCATACATCGTCAAACTACCAATCTACTTGCCCATACAAACGACTACAACCTATAATTTCTAACCAAACTACTTCAACACCAACCACATCAAGATCATCACAGACCAAACCAACCCAAGACCATAAAAAAATGCAACCCATCAGAATCACGAACATCCAAAATGGAAACCACAACAAATACCACACCCAATCAGCATCGCCTCAGTACAAGAGTATTGCCTCCGCCATCGAGACCTACCTCACTTCGATCCGACCTTTGCAACCACCAAAGCCATCAACATTCAACAACCCTGCTCCACCATCTACATCACATCCACTTCCTCTAAACCGATAACCAACTTCCGAACTCCTCAATCCAATCCCGGATCGTCATCGCGACAGGTGACCTCACACCCAACTCGCTCACCAAAATTCACCAATGCCACCGCTCCCTCACGCTCCCTCTATAAGCAGTCTTCCAACCACACTTGAGAACCCACATCCTCCACCGCCAGATCAAACTTTGCCTCTTTCTGCTCTCGCCATCTTCCCTAATTCCGCGAATCAACTAGGAGAACGAGACTACCGCTAAAGTTTGCAGCATAGGTCGAGATTACAGGAGCGGATCTATACACAGACGAGCTAGGTCGCTGTCTCCGCTGAGGAATTCCAAATTTCAATAGCATGACAAAGAAGAAGGAGATAAACTATTCCCAAAACTATTCCCAAAATTTACTCAAAATTTGCCAAAACTTACTGCGAAAGTTAATTAGGAAACAATCATCTTCATTTTTTGTGGTGTGGTGGGAATTTACGGCGGCTGTGGAATTTGGAAATTAGGGTTGAATAGAAGAAGACAAGAGGGAATTGAAAATTAAAACGAGATGACGCTAGCGGGAAATGAAATTTTAGGGGGAGGAGAAGCGGTAAAATAAATAACGTTGTGACCTGAACGACAACCAAAAAAAGTTATTTTTAAATTAAGGAATGCTTCTAAATTCATTTTCTATTAATTGTTTTATTTAGTAGTGGCTATTGATGATTATTTATTAGTCATCAACCATTAATTAAATATGCAATTTTTATTTATTTATTATTGTTTTAATTAATAATTGTTGATAGAAATAATTTACGAAAGCTTTTAACTTTTTTATTTTATTATTATTACTATTTTTATATATTTTACGAAAGCTTTTAACCTTTTTTAACTTTATTTATTCTTATTTTTACTATTTTTTTTTAGTTAATATTGATTAAGCATTGTTTATTTCATATTAGTTTTGTTTATTGATTATTAATTATTTTTACTATAACTAATTAAGTATAGTTATTATCTAATATTGATTTTTGAGTATTTTAAAAATGTTTTCAATAGCCACTTCTTATTAATTCTTGGTGTTAATTTGTAAATTTATTATTGAATATGAATTATTCTTAAATGTTAATATTACAAATTACTAAATATAAGTTGTTATTAATATTTAATAGGTCTCTAATACAAGAAATAGAAAAAAGAGTTACTAAAAATAAGTTTAAACAACTTTCTAATTTAACTATTAATTATCAGAAATTAATTAGTATATATTAGTTATGACAACATACAAAGAAGAAAAGTTGTTATATATATGTTTATTACAACATTGATTTTTCCACAGTTGTAAAAAAACATTTATTACAATAGTGCGTTTTGCACAGTTGTAAAAAAAGCATTTATTACAACTGTGCTTTTTGCACAGTTGTAAAATTAAAGTTGTAATATGGTGTTTTTGTTGTAGTGCCAGTGCTTTAAAACAAGTAAATCTTTTAAACATTGCAATGCTTTTTATAAAAATGAAGCCATTATAAGACTCAGTTCCCATCACACAATGCAACACAAACCGGAGGATAGAGTTTTACCTTATAGTGGCCAAAATACGCTTGATACGAGCAAAACAAATCATTGGATATTATTTCTAGTGTATATATGTTTCAAAAATAATTTCAATCATAAGTATCAATCATAGACGACATTAATGCCCCATACCACTATATCGCCATATATATATATACAATCAAAATCGCACGATGTCCTATATGGAAATTGGATTTCCATCATGAACCAAGGAAAAAGATAGTTCTTACCGAATTCGAGACGCTTTAGCCCGTGTCTCAGGCAAGTACTCAGTCAAGCCTTGGATCGTCAGGGCCGGTCCACCGATGTGGATTAAAATTCCTAAACACTGCGTTTCCCCGCCTTATGGGGCGTCACTGGTCATATCCGACCACACCATCGGCTCCGAAGAGACCGAAGCAAACCGAGGCCTCGCTTTTCATTATCCACAGAAGTAAAATATCTGGGCGTGCAAAACCCAAAGCACCACTCCTAGTTAGAAGGAAACGCATGTCCTCCCTGAGGTCCTTCTCCGGTTTCTGGCTCATACCGGGGTGTGAGGCTCGCGAAACAACGATATACACAAAAGCTATGCCACACAGGTTGCGCTTTGATCATCAACCACAAGACTTTGCTTTTCAATAGAATCCTTGATCATCTGCCATTTAGGCATGCCACACAGGCAATTCACTCCATGCGACTGATTTCTATCGATATATAACCTCTGAGCTCGTATGTCTCAGAGAAGGGCGTTAAGCAAGAGAATAAATTCTCCACCGCCAAACAGATATATATATATTTAATAGAGATCAATCAGCACAGAACAAAATCCAATGTCAGACGCACAATCCATTTACACGTTCATTCTATGTCTAGACGAAACCGGAGGAACTCAATACCTTGCATATCCGTACAATCAGCATGTACGTCCGAATGGCTGCTACTTCAACCCCTTCAAGGTAGCTACTCCTATCATGGGCATTAGTAGCACCCCTCTATTCGATGTGAAGATCATCGGTCTTGCACCATCTTCATATCTTCGACTTTCACTCGTTGATCAATTATTTGAAATGAGAACTAATTTGGCCTTTTCAAACGATTCACGTATATTTAGAATTTCAAATCAATTCGTTTTAATGGTTAAATTATTCGATATCACTAATTCTATTCTTTAATGTAATTTTCACGCCAAACACATTCAACCATCAAATATCACATAAGCCGCGCAAATTTAGTTTATTTCCATTCCATATTGTTTATAATAATTTATCACGGTTTATCGCTATTTTTATTTATTTAAAAATAGAAAATTCATTCAAATGACGCTTCAGGCCATAACGCGGCCATGGCGCTGTTTTTCTTCAGATTTGATTTATACACATATGAAAATCTAACCGTTGAATCTTCACAAATTTTATATCATTAGAAAGATCTTTTCAAAACGAATCCAATGGTTTCAGTTTTGGGAAAATCCGGCGGTCGGATCTCCCGATACAATCGTTTGAAGTTACGATTTCGAAATACGAACCGCAGCATCGTTATTCGATTTAATTTAATTATATTTATATTTAAATATAATTGATTCTGGCGCTGTTTTTCTTCAGATTTGAATTAAACATTCCAGACAATCCAACCGTTGGATCTTCACAAAGTTGGTGTCGTTGGAAAGATATTTCCAAAGCAAACCCAACGGTTCCGGTTTCAGGGATATCCGATGGTCGGATCTCCCGCACTATTCGTTTGAAATCACTGTTTCAAACCACAAACTGCAGCTTCGTTATTCACTATATTTTAATTATATTTATATAAATATATATAAATATAATTCTTTCTTTGATTTCAAAACCATATCCACTTTATATATTTGATAAAAATGATATTTTTATCATCAAAAATATGTATTCCGCACATCACCATTTTTAACACTTCATATTCACAATAAAAATGTAGATTTTATTATTCAATTTATATATTCAACACATGAACGTTTTGAACTTCACGCATACGATAAAATATGATTTTTATCATTCTAGTCCTTTATTCAACACATGAATATTTTCTATAGTTGATATATATAATAAAAATGTGATTTTTATTGTAAACAATTTATTTCAAAACACGACTATTTTATATAGTCTATACATAAGGTAAAAATGTTATTTTTTGTGTTAAAATAATTTATTTAAAATACTAATATTTTATATAGGCTATATATATAATAAAAATGTGATTTTTATCTTTCAAATAATTTACTCAACACATGAACTCATTCAACACATGAATTTCTATTCAACACACGAATATAGTTTCAACACATAAAAATAATTCTAACACATGAATATTATTGAAAATTTCGGTAGCATGACGGCAGGGTAGTTAAAACCGGGACCGTCCCTAGTACGGCTCCTCGCTCTACCTTAAAACCTCACGGTTTTTGACAGTGGGGATTTCATGCATCTAATTCGTACGCAGACGAGCATGTTTATTTTTCTTTTCCACAAACTAATCTTATGTGGTTTCACCCAAAATAATTCTCAACCACAAACAGGTATTTTTCAACCACAATCAATCATTCATGATTTTCACCAAATTTCACATCAACCAATAATCCAAACAATATCACAACCAATATATATCGTCCATGGTCTGTGGACGAGGGGAGTGTATATGTATATATTCGTATATAAATATATTTCGATTTCACTTCAATATCATTTCAATTTATTTCAACGCATATATCACTTTCACAATGCATATATAACTTATACATCAAACATACAACTTATACAACACTTATACATGAGGTGTACAACGCTTATATAACTCATACATCGACTATATAATTTATACATCGTTGTTTTCCATATCGTTTATAATTTAGAAATCTCACATTGGTTTTCACATTGACTAAAATCGTAGCAAGCTCTAAAAATTCCTCGGCCACTTCTAGAATGTCGTGTACGTCCCTACGAGTCCGACGTCTCCTGTTTCATCGAATTTCGTTAACGAATGATCAAGATATGCTTTTTTATGCTTTAAAATGAATTTGCAACAGAAATTAAGTGTCGCAAACCTTTCTTTATATATCAGCCGTGGATTTTCAGCAGAGGTTTGAACTTAGGGTTCGATTTTTCTTCGTATCCTTCAAGCTTGGATACAATCGAAGTATGCCACGTTATAGAGTGAGGAGAGATGCTGCCGTCGATGGTGGTGGGACTCAGCACGGTGGCGGGTCGGGGGCACAGTCATGGTCGAAACGACTCCACTTTCAAGCTCTAGATCTCGAGAAACACAGCACGAGAAGATCTGATTAAAATATGAATGGGAAGCTCGTGAAAATCTCTACAAAATACTCTAAAGAAGGAGTTGATTTCATTGAGTAGATTGAGAGAAAAAGAAGAGATAAGGTTGGAATGATTTCCGCCGTGCCTGGGAGGTTTTCGGGAAGAAAGTCGGGGAGAGAGAAAGACAATGGGCCAATGATATTTATTTATATATTTTTAAATTTCTAAAATACCCCTTATCTCCTACGAACTCCAATCCAAACTCAACGACTGTAGTCCCTTGCTAAATACCCCCATTCCGAACACAATGGGATATGTTTCGAAGGCCCATTCGACTGTTTCAGTCAGTTTTCCTTCAAATTAAAGTATAAAACATTAAATTTTTGATTTGAACGTACATTTCAATTTGCCGGGGCCACATACTAATTCTAAAAATTCCTGAAAAATAAATCTAGCTATGTTTTGATGATACGGTCCAAACAAAACTAGTTTCATCGAACTCTGAGACCGTTTGAAAAATGGCCTTTTTCTGGTCGATCCAATTTAACTATAACTGACTAGAACACATTTTCCTTTGCCGCGCTCACATATTGACTTCAAAAATTATGAAATTTGAAACCTAACAATAATTTGACATCCCGGATCCAACAAAATTGGTTTCGTCGAATTCTGAGGTTGTATTCAAAATGTCTATTTTCAAGGGCGATATATTCTCTATAGCGACCTTTCTGAAAATTATTTGGCCATAACTTTTGATTCCCACTATGAAACTTCGATTTTTCAGATTCATTAGAAAGATATTCACTAACAGATTTAAATATTTTTGGTTTCACTAAAACCCGTTTTATTTTGCACTCGGTACCGTCAGCCAAAGTTTGAATTCAAATTTTGAAACTACCGTGCCATTTCAGGCCATGTTTATTATTTGAAATAATTATATTTATTTTCAAACTTCGATTCAAACATACTTTTCGTCATTATTATTTAAAATATTTATTCTAAATACTTAAAATTTACTATTTTAGCCGATTTAAAATTTTTAAACTGGTTCAGATTTTCTGGGTTGCTACACTGAGCTTACCGTATATTCTGAAACAGCTATATAGAGATATAAAAATCTTCTCCTTTCTTGGGACTGGACAAAACTGGGGTTTCCCCATGTAGTCTTTCAATTCTTGAAAGGCCCTTCTACATTCCACATTCCATTCGAAGTTCTTCTTTTTCTTTATAATTTATAACTTCAAAGAAATGGGTGCATTTATCAGTGGCTTTGAAAATAAACCTATTGAGGGATGCTACCTTTCCATTTAAGCTTATAACTTCCGTGCTCGTTTTAGGTTCTTCCATATCCTTTATGGCTTGGATTTTGCCAGGACTAGCCTCAATACCATGCTTGCTTGCGACATATCTTAGAAACTCTTCGAATTGGACCCCAAAGAAACACTTTTGAGGGTTTTGCTTCATTTGGTAGTCTCTCAAGATGTTTAACATCTCCTCTCGATCCATAAGGTGGTTCTCTGCTTTGATGGACTTCACTAGCATATCATCTACGTATACTTCCATGTTACGCCATATCTGCTCTTGGAACATTCTATTAACCAGCCTTTGGTATGTTACTCCTGCGTTTTTCAACCCAAAGTGCATTACTTTATAACATAATGTCCCCTAGTCGGTGATGGAGCTTGTATGTTCTACGTCAGGTTTGTGCATGGAATTTGATTATACCCCGAGTAAGCATACATAAGAGATAACATATTATGGCCACTTGTTGCATCAACCAACTGGTCTATCCGCATAAGGGGATAACATTCCTTTGGGAAAATTTTGTTTAATTCTGTATAATCAATGCAAGTTCGCAATTTTTGGTTGGACTTCTTTGCTAGCACAGGGTTGACAAGCCATTTGGGATTAAAAAACTTCTCGGATGAAATCATTTATTTCCGACCTTTTGATTTCCTCTTTTAAAGCCTCCGACCGATCTCTATTGTATTTCCTTTTCCTTTGTCGAACTGGGATTACAATGGGGTTAATGCTTAGGTAGTGGCTCATGATAGAAGGGTTGATTCCAACCATGTCCGAGTGAGTCTAAGCCACCACATCCTTGTTGAGCTGCAAGAATTGAACTAGGTCACTCTTCAAGAGTTCTATCAACCTTTTCCCTATCTTGATAACTTTGGTCTCATCTTTGGATCAACACTTATGTCCTCCAAATCCTCTATTGGTTTTATCCTTTCAGTGTCCCCTCGAGAATCTAGGTCTGTTATGATATCCTTTTCCACATTCAAGTTTATGTCATCGATTCTCTTCCTTTTTCATTTCAAGGAAGTGCACCTACCATTTGTACATTTGTCAATTTTACTGATTTTTATTTTAGCTTCTAATGTTAGATGTAAGAATCCATTATCCGAAGGTTGAAAGATAGTAGATGAATCAAAATATGAAGAATAATCACTTTTGTATTTTTCAACCTTTGCAAAGTACAATTCGCGAGAACTAAATTGTTCCCCTCTGATGGTACCCCATCCTTGCTTTAGTAAGAATTTCAGCATCAGGTATTTGGAGGAGCCAAAAGCATACATTTCCTCCAGTGCAGGTCGACCAAAGAAAGCTGTAACGATTCGAATTTCGCCCGGGCCTAATCGATCGCTAAATCCACCAAGACCATTCAAAAACCTGAATACGCTAATTCTGGGCATACAACACATCAAAACAGATAACAGAAGACTTCTATTACATCATAATAATGTAACATCAGAGTACAAAATATCAGAGTACATCAAATATAATGATACAACAGAGGAAGATTAATTTACAATAATTTTAATTCAAGGCAGCAGAACTAATAATCTAACATAGCGGAAGACTATCAATGCTCTAGACGCAGCTTTAAGCTTCGATCCAGAATCCTGCTCAACAAATAAATATCTGCAAAACAAGCCACTCGACTGCCCATGTGGAAAACATGGGCACTCAAGTTTGCAAGTGAAACAAACTACAGGTCAGTCATAGGACTGGTATGAGAAATCTTCTTCACTTATCTAATAAGAAGGCTAATCACAGAACCACACTGCTGACGCGGAACGGGTTTACTCCATTGGATTGCCAGTGCATAAATAAAGTAAATCGTTAAACAACACAATGCTTTTTAGAAAAATGAAACCATTATAAGACTCAAGTCCCATCACACAATGCAACGCAAACCGGAGGATGGAGTTTTACCTTATAATAGTCAAACATGCTTGATATGATAAAACAGATTTGACATTATTATTAGTGTATATATGTTTTGAAAACATTTCAATCATAATGTATCAATCATAGACGGCATAGCTACCATATACTATATCGCCATACTAGTTATACAATCAAAACCGTATGGGGTCGTACTGGAAGTTGGATTTCCATCATGAACCAAGGCAAGGGATCGTCCTTACCGAATTCGAGACACTCTAGCCTGTGCCTCAGGACTCAATCGGAACTGTACCCGGAGAGCCATGGTCAGTCCACAAATATGTTAGTGGATTAGTAATGCCTGAACAATACGTCTTCCCGCCCTATGGGGCGTAAATAGAGCCACTAGGGACTCAAATCCGAGGTACCTCTCTTTCTATCATCCACATAAGTAAAAATATCTGGGCTTGTAAAACCCAGACACTACTTCTAGCTAGAAAGAAACGCATGTTCTCCCTGGGGTCCTTCTCCCGTTTCTGGTTCATACCGGATTGTGAGGATCGCGAAGTATCGCTACACAAATCTATGCTAAATAAAGCTGTGCTTTGATCATCAACCACAAGGCTCTGCTTTTCAATAATAAGCCTTGATCATTTGCATCTTAGCATGTCACCTTGTCAGTCCATACCATACCATTGATTTCTGCCAATATATAACCTCTAAGCTCGTACGTCTCAGAGAAGGGTGTTAAGCAAGAGAATAAATTCTCCGCCACCAAAGAGATATACATTTAGCAGAGATCAACAAATACAGCATAAAGGAATACAACATCAGACATACCATCCATTTTTAAGTCCATTCTGATTCTGAATGAAACCGGAGGCACCTTATTCCTCGTCCCGTATGTCCAATATGGGAGAGAGGTCCTCGCATATCAGGTCGATCTCCAAGTACGTTTGAACGATCACCACTTATTACCTTGTCTTGGGATGCCTCCTAATCAAGACATCAGTTATCATCGAAACAATGTGAAGATCTCCGGTCTTCAACCACTGTCTTCATCTTCGACTTTTAATCGTCATAGTAATTATTCAGAATGGGTTAAACCCGGTCTTTCCGAATAACTCACATATTTTATAATCAATAAACAAGTTCTATAAAACACATCATATGCCTCATTGCAATTCAGAAGATTCTTTTAAATGAATATTCACATTTTTAGGGAAAGGTTCCCATTAATTTTATCAAAGATTAATTCTTTTAAATTTAATCTTTAATCTTCTTTTTAAATATTCATTAAAACTCCAAATTGGTTTCAATATCAAAAATCATTAATTAATGATTATTCGAATTTAAGAATTTTATCTTGTCTTTAACTGGGTTAAAGAACCGGTGTCATTTAAAACACAGTTCACTATAAGCCCAAAATCATCTTCCATTAAATATGGAATTTTCATAGAAACCAAATCAATATATAATCGATATAAATTTCCGTATTAGACTAATAATATAAATGGAATAACGATAAAGCCTTTTAAATTCCATATATAATAACGGTCTTCCTTTACAAAAGCTCATCTCGATTATTATTAAATCGAATCCCATTCAATTCCAATTTATTATATTAAATTGGAAAACTTTACTCTGGATAATTGCCATTAAATCTTAATAAAAAGATTTATAAATTCGATATTATATTTTCACTGTTAATTGAATTAAAGAATGAATGTCGTTAAAAACACCGTTCTCAATAAACCCAAAATCACCTTTCATTTTATTCCAATTACCAAATATAATTGGAAACTCTAATAAACTTAATTAAAAGATGTATTCTTTTCATACGGGGTTTAAGAATAGTGTTATTTAAGACACCATTCACGACAACCCCAAAAATCCAATTTATTTTATTTAATTCCAATTAAAAATTGTTTAATTGGAAAACTTTATTAAATCTTAATTTGAACATTTATTCTAGTTAATAACTAGTTCATTTTGATAAAAATATATTTTTATCTTTTCAAATATGGAATTTTTCATCCAAAAACTTTCCCAATCATTTATTATGAATTTACAAAATTTTCCATATTTTTAATAATTTTATTAAGGCCCGTACAGTGTGTTTCCAATAACGGCCACGGAACTGCATCCATAGCGACCTTTTCCAAATTTGATTTGGACTAATTCTAAATCTGACTGTTAGATTTCAAAACTCTTATATTCAATGAAAGCACTTTTTGATACGAACCCAACGGTTCCAGTTTTAGGAGAATCCGACGGTCGGATCTCCGTTACATCAATTTGAAGTTAATGGTCGAAATTCGCGAACGGTCGCTGCGCGGCGCGTTCTATTCAGGCTGTTATATATATATATATATATATATATATATATATATATATATATATATTATCGTCGATTTCCTTTTAAAACGTATTTTATAAGATATTTATAAATTCATTTTAAAATGATTTTTAATTTCATTTTTATTTTTAAATCAAAATTGGATATTCTAGATATTTATCATATTGTAATATTAATATTTTCAAAATATTATATTTAGAAATCACTACTTTTCGATATTCATTATAAAGTTAATAAAATCGATCGATACACCCATTTGGGTAAAAATGGCGTTTGCTACTTAACTCGGCTTCAAATTTTTATATTTGTGTCCATTCTAAGATGGACATAAAAACATAACTTTATACTTCACTAAATTTATTTTAAAATACTCTTTATTTTAAAATATTCTTTATTTCAAAATATTTGTTATATTAAACTATTCTTTTTAAAATGTTCTTTATTCTGAATCGGAATGTAATTCAATTAATTACCATATAATTTCAGTTATATGGATTTCATACATTGCATATATTAAACGATAATGATAAACAATCATCAAACAATCCATTCATATCCAATGTGAAGTTTATAACTATGTGAGCATTAAAATAAATAAATAACACTCATCACAGACTGTCAATCCATCGATTGACAATCAATTAAATATTGGGAGTAGTGTATGTCAAATATCATCCCAATATCCGTGTGGGGTTTTCAAACAACAACAGTTTATTTATTTAAATAAATTATTGGTTTATAGATTTAACCAAATATAATTCGTTTGAATTATTTTCTATTATCGCTAACATAATAATGATACTATTTTAATCTAGCAAATTTTCTAATATTGCTAATATAATAATGTTAATATTAATCAAATGTACATCATCCTACTTCTCTAACATGTTAACGTTAACATTAAACAAATGAACATTTTCTACTACTATAACATGTAAATGTTAATATTAAACATATAAACATTTTCTATAACATGTTAAGATTAATATTAAACATATGACCATTTCTACAGTTAAAACAGTTTTATTATGTTAAAACATTTTATAAAATTAAATCATTTTAGTGAATCATTTATATATTAAAAATGTTATTTTTGATGTAAACATATTCTAACCGAAGTTTAATCATTTTAGCCAATCCTTTATTACATTAAAAATGAAATTTTAATGTTAACATCTTCTCATCAAAGTGTGATCTTTTTAATCTTCCTTTCTTACATTATAAATGTAATCTTTTAATTTCAAACAATGTTCATTTTTATGTATACAACAAAAATGTGAATTTTTATGTTAACGTATTTGTTATTCGATGAAATTGATATTTTTGTTGTAACCACAAATCTACTTAATAAAAATGTTATTTTTTATTTTATTTTTATTTTGAAAAAAAATGTCCATTTTGTTTCAACCATTATATTTTGAAAAAATGACAAATTTTGTTTCAACCATTATATTTTGACAAAAATGACAAATTTTGTTTCAACCATTATATTTCGAAAAAAATGACAAATATTGTTTCAACCGTTATATTCAACAAAAATTGATATTTTTGTTTCAACAATTATATTCAACAAAAATTGAAAAAAAATGATCCTTTGATTTTGCTGAAAATTCTAATTCAACAAAAAGAATATTTTTATGTTGACAATTCTATCTAATGTAACATTTTCTAACAAAAATGATATTTTTAATCTAACATAACATTTCTAATAAAAATGATAATTTTATTTTAATATAACATATAATTCAACAAAAATGAAATTTTGTTTTGACACAAATATAATTCAACAAAAATGAATATTTTGTTTTGACACTAATACGATTCAACAAAAATGAATATTTTGTTTTGACACTAATATGATTCAACAAAAATGAATATTTTGTTTTAAACTATTCTATTTAACAGAAATGACAATTTTTGTTTCAATTATTCTCTTTAACAAAAATGATAATTTTGTCTCACTTGACATTTTCTAATCAAAATGTTATTTTTATTTTGACATAACATTATCTAACAAAATGTTATTTTTATTTTATCAAAACATATCCAACCAAAATGACATATTATTTTAAAGAACATATAATTCAGCAAATCAACAAAACCACCATTAGTCAATCAATCTAAATTTATACGGTGCCTATATTTAATATTACAATCACAATCATTATGAATATATATATATATATATATATTATTTTAAATCGAGAAATCTCACCAAGATTTTATCTGAATTTCCAACATGCTCTAAACCAGTTCCAGTCTGTACCATCATGTAGAGTTCATTTACGTAATCCCAACGCTTCAGAAATCACGCGATTCTGTTTTCGAACGAAAAAGATATGGATCTTTATTCATCAATTACATTAATAGAAAATTTAAATATTAATTATTTATTTTAATTACATCTTTAGGGTTAACAAACCCTTTTCTTCATCGCTCAACACTATACGCCGTTCAAACCCATCCTCACAAAAACAAAGCGCCAACTGCTCCTCCTGTGATCGCTGTGACCACGATCTGCAGGTGCCACCTCGTCGGGCATCGTCAGAACCTACAGCGCCGGTTGTCTCGGCCAACTCGCCAATCTCAGGTGGCCACGAAATGCCATGAAAGTCAGCGCATTTGGGTGTAAATTTTGAGAATTTCAGGATCCTAAAATCGACCACAACCGTCAGTTTTGTAGAGCTTGAGATGCTGGAGATTTTCCACTTTGGTAGCACTTTCGATTACTGCGTGAATTTTGATTTATTGGAGGAATTAAAATGGAGCATTATCAGCCATGAATTTCGAATGGTGGCGGCTCAGAAATAGAATTAGGGTTTGGGCCCTTAGGACATTTATAGGTTAGATTATTTTATTATTTAATTCTTTTTAAAGCTCAAAAATTCATGTTTACCCATACGAACTCCAAATCAAGCCCAAATAATATTGCCCCTAGCCAAATACCTCTATTCCAGACACAATGGACTAGGTCCCATCATCCCGTTTGATCGTCTTTAGCCTGTTTTCTTTAATTTAAAATATAAAACATTTGTTTATTTAATTCAATCGTACATTTAAATTCACCGGGGCCACATACTGACTCTAAAAATTACAAAAAAATTATTTCTATCTATGTTTTGACGATACAGTCCTAATAAAACTAATTTCATCGAAGTTGGAGACCGTTTGAAAAATGACCATTTTCTGGTCAATCCAATTTGACTGAAATTGTCAAAACACATTTTCTTTTGCCACGCACACATACTGATTCCAAAAATTATGAAAATTGGAATCCTGCAATAATTTGACATTCTGGATAAAAAGTGGTTTCATCGAAAACGGAGGTCGTTTGCAAAATGGCTATTTTTAAGAGCTTTGTTATAATTTAAAAATCAAAATTTTAATTTCTGACTCAATTTCTGTTAAAATTTCTAAAAATAAAATTTTTAAATTGGTTCTGATTTTCCGGGTTGTTACAATCTCCCCCACTTAAAATCTTATTAGATTTTTATTAGTTGAACTAATAACCACACAACACAATCATCAATCAGTTAGTTGATTAGATTTTTAAATATGTATAACTTTTATATATTCAAAAATCATATTTTCTAAGATCGGATTATATATATAATCACAAATACGTTAATTATAAAATTGTCACTCTCAACTCATTCTAGGGCATTACTAATCCCATCTCTAATGAGTTTTCTCATTCTAGGATACTACTGATCCGATCTCTAATGAGTATTTTTTGTAGGATATTACTAATCCTACCTTTGATGAGTCTTTTGTTCAGTTCTAACAAGTTGTACCTGAAAGATTTGGAATAACCAAAGCTCTGATACCACTATAAAGACACGGATTTCGCCCGGACCTAATCGATCGCTAAATCGACCAATACCTTTCAAAAACCCGAATACGCTAACTCTGGGCATACAACACACCAGAACAGATAACAGAAGACTTTTATTACATCATAATAATGTAACATCAGAGTACATAAAATCAAAGTACATCGAATATAATGATACAACAGCGGAAGACTAATTTACAGTAATTTTAATATAAGGCAGCGGAACTAATAAGCTAACACAGCGGAAGACTGTCAATGCTCTGGAAGCGGCTTTAACCTTCGATCCAGAATCCTACTCAACAAATAAATATCTACAAAACAAGCCACTTGATTGCCCGTGTGGAAAACATGGGCACCCGAGTTTGCAAGTGAAACAAACTATATGTCAGTCATGGGACTGGTATGAGAAATCTACTTAACTTATCTAATAAGAAGGCTAATCACAGGACCACGCCGCTAACGCGGAATGGGTTTACTCCATTGGATTGCCAGTGCATAAATAAAGTAAATCGTTAAGTAACACAATGCTTTTTAGAAAAATGAAACCATTATAAGACTCAAGTCCCATCACACAATGCAGTGCAAACCGGAGGAAAGAGCTTTACCTTATAATGATAAAACATGCTTGATACGATAAACGGATTTGATATTATTATTAGTGTATATATGTTTCGAAAACATTTCAATCATAATGTATCAATCATAGACGGCATAGCTACCATATACTATGTCGCCATACTAGTTATACAATCAAAACCGTATGGGGTCGTATTGGAAGTTGGATTTCCATCATGAACCAAGGCAAGGGATTGTCCTTACCGAATTCAAGACACTCTAGCCTGTGCCTCAGGACTCAGTCGCAACTACACCCGGAGCGCCAGGGTCGCTCCACAAACATGTTAGCGGATTAGTAATGACTGAACAATATGTCTCCCCGCCCTATGGGGCGAAAATAGAGCCACTAGGGACTCAAATCCGAGGTACCTCGCTTCCATCACCCACATAAGTAAAAATATCTGGGCTTGTAAAACCCAGACACCACTTCTAGCTAGAAAGAAACGCATGTTCTCCCCGGGGTCCTTCTCCCGTTTCTGGTTCATACTAGGGTGTGAGGCTCGCGAAGTATCGCTACACAAAGCTTTTATAAATAAAGCTGTGATTTGATCATCAACTACAAGGCTCTGCTTTTCAACAATAAGCCTTGATCATTTGCATCTTAGCACGCCACCTTGTCAGTCCATACCATACCATTGTTTTCTGCCAATATATAACCTCTAAGCTCTTACATCTCAGAGAAGAATGTTAAGCAAGAGAATAAATTTTCCGCCACCAAACAGATATATATTTAGCAGAGATCAACTAATACAGCATAAAGGAATACAACGTCAGACATACCATCCATTTACAAGTCCGTTCTGTGTCAGAACGAAACCTGAGGCACCTTATTCCTCGTCCCATATGTCCAATACAGGAGAGAGGTCATTGCTTATCCGGTCGATCTCCAAGTACATTTGAACGATCACCACTTATTATCTTGTCTTGGGATGCCACCCAATCAAGACATCAGTAATCATCCAAACGATGTGAAAACCTCTGGTCTTCAACCACCGTCTTCATCTTCGACTTTTAATCATCGTTGTAATTATTCGAAATGGGTTAAACCCTGTAGCGACCCAAATTTCTGGTACCTTTCGAGTTGACCAAACCACATCAGTCTAACCCAAATTGTACTGGAAACCCGGATGCCAATAGAAAGAAATTAGAGGATGAGATAAAAAAGAAAGAAATATTATAATAGAAGAAATAATAAGAAGAAAATACAACAGAATCAGAATCTCACATCGCAGCGGAACAAATATAATATAGAAATAACTTTTATTGAGAGCTTATAAAATACTTATAATCATCAGAGTACATCAATACATCTGGACAATTATACTAACCTGTCCTTATATACACAACACAGCGGAATAATGCCAATACGTTTGAACTCCTACAGCACGTCTTCTGAACTTCGTAGTGTCCAATAACCAGAACCTGTACAATCCGGGCTAACCAGAGCATTACAAATACTGGGTCAGTCCGGTGAACCAGGGTGAGAAACCCACTAAGTTTATGTAACATGCATATTGATTTTAAAGTCAAAAATTCTTTTGAAAGAAAAGAATAATAGTAAGACCAACCCACACATAAACACGGACGGTTTTTACCTTACTATAACCCAAAACATTTTGGAATCATATATTATTTTGATATTATAATAGTGTCTAAATACAAATAAATAACAATCTAACGGAAGCTTGCATCTCATGCTCCACATATATAGTATACAATCAAAACCGCAGGCGCTTATCGGAGATTGGATTCCGACTATGACAAGGTATGGAACCACCTTTCGATAGTGTATCTCTAGAGACGAATACAATGGATTCAACAAGAACGTCTTGCAACCCGGCCCACACATGACCGACCACTCATTTCTCTTGAGTGTATCGAATGTATATCACCAACGGTTGGGATTAGCAAATGTTTCCCGAAAAGGGACAGCATCGAAATAGATTAAAGAATGAAATGGATTTTCTCTAGATAGGTGATTATACATCCTAATGGGAGCGACCCACATAGCCATGCTGCCTGCCCGATTTTTGTCATTTCCCGGTTGATGAGGCTTGAGGCTACGTTTACTTATCAGGACATCACTTTGAATGCCACATCGTCAAATCCGTTAAATCACTAATTAACGCCCTCAAAAATACACTGAGCACGTTTGAAGAAATCAATGCACATGACCATCTGGAAATACTCTGTCAGACACTCGTCCATACAAGTCATATAGGAACAGGATGAACCGAAGCCACTCTCCTACCTCATCCTAGGATCAGTAGCGAGAAGTCCTTGAAATCCGCAAATTCTCACCCACGACCGAACCACGTCAGAATACCTTTGGTAGCTAGTCAGAGAATATTCGACAAGTAATCCTTCTGCTTATGAAGATCCATGGTCTTCAATGCTCTATCTCGGCCATCTTCTGATATCTTCAACGTTTACGTATTTATTGGTCGGTAGGGTTTTCGAATATAAATTCGATCCCAGTATTTCCGAACCAATAATCGAATTGACCAGATTTTGATAGTTGGTGATTTAACTATCAAAATAAACAACCATCATCCATAGAAAAATAAAGTGGATTTACTGGTTCCGTACACAGCATCACTTGGCCTTTGAATTAACCAATTATTAATCTATAACTATAAATCTTTCAAAATTTGAAGTAACGCCCTTTCACATATTACCAAAACATTTTATTCAACTTATAACACTTCGAATTTTAGTTTATACTATCCTTCACGCAAATATAAATTTTAACTTTCTTTTTTTTTCTTTTTTACTCCACTCGTTTCTAAACCAATGTCATTCCTGAATAATCATGGGGTCGTTCAAGTTGGGGTATTTCATTTACCTCTCAGGCCTTAAGTCGACAACATTCTCATCTTCGGAATAGATAGAAGTTTATTAATGAAATCTCACTCCGGTATTACTTCAACACTTCTATTTACTATAGAATCCCATTTATAACCACTTTGTTTCTAAAACATTTTATCGCTAGAGCTTATCATGAGATTTCCACTTCTATGGTCAAATTCAATCCATTTAAATTCCTTTACAATTTCAACTCATATTAATTATTTGTTTAAACTTCCCTTGTTTATAAAATTCCTTGCAGGGAATAAATCAAAATTCAAACTCATATAAATATGACTAAAGCTTATTAAAAATCCTTTTTAATTAAACATGGTTTTACTCAACCAATCCACTTATTACCATTGCTGTTTCACCCTGTTTTCTTTCAAATGCTATTTACTTTAAATGTTAACATTTTACTTCTCATAGAAGTCTGGACTTGATTCAAACCAACTTGGTTTCATTTGAAAACTTTATCATGTATTGAAACCTTGTTTACCGAGATACCTTATGAATTCATATTCATATTACATTTTAAAAAAAATCTCGTTTATGAATCAGATTCTCGTTAATAGTCTAACATACTTTAAATCAAATAGTTTACCTTATTACAAAATAATTAATCTCCCTTAAATGGTTATTTTAAAATGATACTTAATTTCAATAATAATTAACAATATAATAATCCCATTCAAGTAGTCGACTTGGTTATCTCAAACAAGGCTACTTTATTAACCATTTCTACTTGATTATTTCTTTTAAATTAATAAATTAATCTAAATAATTCCATTTAATTTAATTAACAATCTCATTTAATTGTTTATTGGAAACAATTAACCCATCTCTTAACTATTTGGTTAATCACTGCTCGTTTGCTTACAAACTCATTAACATTCAAATCTTCTTTTATATACTCGTTTTGTAATTACATGATAAATATATAATTATTATTTTCCTTTAATAATTTCATTTAAAAATAATCTATATAAAATAGATTTAAAAATTTATCTTTAGTTATAAACAAATTTATATCTTTCTTTCCGTTGATTTACCTGACGGTAAGTCAAATTCTGTAAAACGATTTATTTATAGGCCATTCACCAATAATCACTCAACCAACATCATCCATTGGTTGATATCAAAAAACTGTTGGGTTTGAGTTCAACAAACAATAATCAATCAGACTGACAGTTCGTATAATATGAAAGTAAACAACATATTTGAAGAATCCTGTTGGATCCCTCCAACTTATCCTTCTCTGCGTCAGGATGGTTATCTCAAATTTTCAATCTGACTATATATTTATCCATCTCGACAAACAGAAACAAATAGTTCAACTAATAACAATCAATAAACAATTTATAACAATCAATCAAGCATTCAATTGTTTGTCCAATACATTTATATTATTATAAACGTAACCAACTAGGTAAGTTACCTTGTTTGGAATCTAATCGTTAAAATAACGACTTGCTTTGATTAAATTAAACAAACACTTAATTTAATCCATGAATGTTAGATAATATTCATCATATAAACAAATAGTCATTCAATCATCAACCATTAGCAACATTGCACACAAATTAAATACCTAGCTTATAAAATATAAACGTGTTAAACTGAGTGAGTTGAACTCACCTTAGGTTTCCATTTGTTGTCAACATGGTCTGTTTTACTAGCTTCCAGTTGCGTTCAACTCTGTTCAAACCGACTCTACAATGTTGCGCTTGCCGATATGGTTTCGACGCCACTTGTTTTGTTCCATTATAATAACACAACCATACGTTACAAATATGGCTCACCCTTTAAAATAATATTTATTTAAAATTTTGAAATAATTGTTACCTAAATTTCTCAGTACGTTAACCAATGTAATTATACATGATTAACTTGGGTTAGGTATAAATATACAGGCCATGTCACAAATTCGTTCGTTGTAAATAGTTAATCCTAAGTAATAAATTTTATTAATGTAATCCCTACTCATGTTAATTTAAACCTTCGCTAGACATTTCCAATGGGCCAAGCATAGACAGTATATTGATTTCAGGCAAAATATGAATGGGCAAGGTATAAAAAGCTTAAGCACAGTTTGACATATTTTTATAAACTATAAATTTGGTGTGTTCTCATAACTAGGCACAATACATAAATGAATCGACATTCAAAAAGAACGTTTGGCATGTTTTAATCAACCGCATGCTATGCCACTTCAACTATTTCCATGCGAACCTGATAACAACATTCCCCCTTTGCATGCTGAACCATTTTAACTGGGGAGAAAACACGGTTACATTAAACCAGGATTAGGTATATAAGTGAAAACACAGTTAGGCTCCTTAATACACTGATTAAGCACGTCAAAAGGCTAGGCATAAATGTAGACGCGCTTAGGCACAAAATTTCCAGGCCACACGTTATAACTACTTAAGGTATAAATTAATACCATTAACCTAATCACTAAACAACTCATGTTAATTAACTAATCCGATTATGCACTATAAATCTAGGATTAGGCATACCGAAATAGATGGGTATATTACCTGTCACTATTCATTGTCTCTCCCACCAGCGAGTTCATGTTGCCAAACACCTTCTTCTATTTCGTTTTCGTTTTTCCAACTTTCTCTATCTCTTTTTTTTCTTTTTTTTCGTTTGGCAAGTGGCAACCAGAAAATGAACCTCCTCCGTATATGCCTGTTTCTCCATATGCTTCTCCGACCATTTTCCATGACTCACGCATTCTTCTGAACCCCATACTGTCTCATGCACTATTTTCTTTTATTTTAAACTCCACAGTATAAAATCGCATGTCCTCTTCTCAGCTCCACGTTAGAACAATTTCCTTCCCACTTTCAGTACCACTTCGTTTTTCCCTTTTTGATTTTCTTCCCATTTCCTTTACTGTTGATGCTTTCAACAACTCATGCTGTTATGTACCCTTCACGTTTCTCTATCCCATACTTCATCTCGCGCCATATCTCCTTAGGCACCGCCCCCTTCCTAGTTTGCCGTTGCTCGAGATACACACAACCACCCTTCCAGTTTGAACTCCATGTCTGTCCTTCCTTGCACCACGTAACCCATCCCCCTTACTGTCCATTATATTTTCGTTGTCCCCTCTTTACTACAGCATATCCTTACTCAATCTTTCAGTCCCCACTATGTAACGCATAGACCACCCCATTTTCCAAGTGCCGCACTCTCTTCTCAATCCCCTTTTCTTTCTACAGGAGGTCCCTCCCCTCGTGTGTCTCCCCCAGTGCATATTCAGGCCATTCTCGAACCATATATTGATCACCAGACTTTGCTGCTTCTCATGGTGAATTCATGCCCGAGTCCAGAGCCTTCTCGCCTCGTCCTTTTTCAATATATTTTTTTCGGGTTCAGTTGTTGGTTGAGAGGAAACCAGAGAATACTGGAGAAGTAAATTTGTTTGAACGAAGAAATAAAATGGTTTTATTTTGGATTGTGGAGAGATAGGTGGAAGTATTATTATTTATAGGGGAGGAGGCGTGGCTATCACGCCATTGAAAAGTATTTTTTTATTCGGGTAGCTGTTAGGTGGCATTACTTTCCAAAGCGTGGGGCGCACGCTTTTTAGGTGGATTGATCTACAAGGAACGGGGTAGTTTGGGATGCAAGGAACTAAAATTTAAAACGCAAGTAACCCAAAATTTACAATGTAATGAAGTAGACAGCAGTAAGTATTGACTGAGTTATATATATATATTAATATAAATATATATGTTTTATATGGTTATATTTTTAATATGGTATATAATTCTACCGTACTTTTCGTTGTTTTACCATTAACCATAAAATATATGTGCCACTACACATAAATTTCAAACAAAATGAAAATAGATACACCGTTACGAATTAATGTTCCAGACACAATAAAAATTTGTTTCGTGGTAAACGGAGATCGTTTGAATAGAAAACTATTTCCACCACCTCTATACGGTCGATAAAAATAGAATTAAATTCAAAATAATTCATTTTAAATCGAAATAAATCATTATAATCGTATATATCCAAGCAGAACAACCTATATATATTCTAAACTCAACATTCAGAAATTTGATTTAAAACGATATTAAATTATATAGAAATTTTTTTACATTTATAAAATAAACGCTATCGTTTATTAGTGAAATTCTATAGCGACTATTTGAAAATTTGAGTTAGACATAATTTGCAATCTATATTATGAAATCTCCATTTTTCTCTTTCATTATAAAAACATGATCAAATATATCCAACTGTTTCTTGTTTCACAGAATTCCGACTTATATCAAATCATGTATATTCAATTAATGTTCAAATCGAAAATTATGAACTACCGCGGCGTTTCGAGCTCGTTTTAATTATGTCATAAATTTATACATACGAACTAAATTTTAAATAAATAAATCCAATATAAAATCCATTTATATTACCAAATCAATATTTAGAACATATTTAAATATTCGAAATTAACGTTCAAAAATCTGGGACGTTATATTCGACCCCCTTAAAAGAATTTCGTCCCCGAAATTACAAGTTAAGAAGAATACTCCGAACCCATTTATTTTAAAATAAAAATATTTTGAATTATTCTCAAAACAAATTCAAACTCTTTGTAATTTTCGAAAATTTCGCCAGTACCTCCTCTGCACGGCTTGATCAGAATAACTGCAAATGTCATTCCGGGCTCAACCTCTCCAAAAGGAAACCGAAAACCAATTGGCTACCCAACTCATGGTATAAAACCAATCACCAACCAATAATATTAAAGTTTACCTATTTGTCGGGCAACTCAATTCCAAATTTTGCAGCAAATTAACTAACTGATCTACGCTTTCCAAGCTGTGCATCTAGTCTGTGTAACTAAATCATCTCCACAGCCTTCAGGATTCTGCACTTAACTCCACTTATAATGCAAATAACAATCCGAGTTAAATATTCAGTTCATTTCATAATTGATTTTATTCCCAATTCATTATACTGGAATTTATTTCCTTGCTTCCAATCCATTCAACTTCTTTACTGACCCATTTAATGAATTATATTCGACCAATCCAATATCCAAATAAAAACAATCAAATTATTTGAATTATATTTAGCACAGATGCTTACTGGTCTGTATTCACTTTGGTTTATTCATTAATATCGATCAGTTAATATTTGCTTAATTTCCATTATTATCTACTCGATTTCCGAATCCCAAATTATTTAATTCAATTCCATCTCTCAGATTAATTTTACTTAACCAAGTTAAGTTTCATTTTCATATCCAACTTAATTGACTAATTGGTTTCTAACCAGTTCAATTCCATTTCAATTTCAATCAAATCAATTTCAATTTCACACAGATCAACCAAAACATTCAAACTACCAATATTACTATAATATAGAAAATTGTTTCCTTTCTTCTATATAAAAATATAATTTAGCAAAATTTTTTAATTTACCCTCTTTACAAAATAATTTAAAAATAATTTTATAATCAATTACAAATACGCGCCCTATTATATATATACACTCCAACTCGATCTAGAGTATTGCTAACTCCATCTCTATCAAGTTACGCTACAGAGCCAAGATTATTATCGAACCAATATCTCTGATACCAACTGTAGCGACCCAAATTTCCGGTACCTTTTGAGCTGACCAAACCACACCAGTCCAACCTAAATTGTACTGGAAACCCAGATGCCAATAGAAAGAAATTAAAGGATGAGTTAAGAAAGAAAGAAATATTAGAATAGAAGAAATAATAAGAAGAAAATACAACAGAATCAGAATCACACATCGCAGCGGAACAAATATAATATAGAAATAACTTTTATTGAGAGCTTATAAAATACTTACAATCATCAGAGTACATCAATACATCTGGACAGTTATGCTAACCTGTCCTTATATACACAACACAACGGAATAATTGCCAGTACGTTTGAACTCATACAGCACGTCTTCTGAACTTCGTAGTGTCCAATAACCTGAACCTGTACAATCCGGGCTAACACGAGTACTACAAATACCGGGTCAGTCTGGTGAACCAAAGTGAGAAACCCTCTAAGTTTATGTAACATCCATATTGATTTTAAAGCCAAAAATTCTTTTGAAAGAAAAGAATAATAGTAAGACTAGCCCACACATAAACACGGATGGTTTTTACCTTACTATAACCCAAAACATTTTGGAATCACATATTATTTTGATATTATAATAGTGTCTAAAAACAAATAAAAAACAATTTAGCGCAACACTTGCATCTCATGCTCCACATATATAGTATACAATCAAAACAGTAGGTGCTTATTGGAGATTGGATTCCGACTATGACAAGGTATGGAACCACCTGCCGATGGTGTATCTGTACAGACGAATACACTGGATTCAACAAGAACGTCTTGCAACCGGGCCCACACATGACCGACCACTCATTTCTCTTGAGTGTATCGAATGCATATCACCAACGGTTGGGATCAGCAACTGTTTCCCGAAAAGGGACAACATCGAAATAGATTAAAGAATGAAAAGGATTTTCTCTAGATAGGTGATTATACATCCTAATGGAAGCGACCCACATAGCCATGCTGCCTGCCCGATTTTTGTCATTTCCCATTTGATGAGGCTTGAGGCTACGTTTACTTATCAGCACATCACTTTGAATGCCACATCGTCAAAACCATCAAATCACTAATTAACGCCCTCAAAAATACACTGAGCACATTTGAAGAAATCAATGTGCGTGACCATTTGGAAATACTCTGTTAGACACTCTTCCATACAAGTCATCTAGGAACAAGATGAACCGAAGGCACTCTCCTACCGCATCCTAGGATCAGTAGCGAGAAGTCCTTGGAATCCGCAAAATCTCAACCACGACCGAATCACGTCAGAATACCTCTAGTAGCTAGCTAGAGAATATTCGACAAGTAATCCATCTGCTTATAAAGATCCATGGTCTTCAATGCTCTATCTCGACCATCTTCTGATATCTTCAACGTTTACGTATTTATTGGTCGGAAAGGTTTTCAAATATAAATTTGATCCCGGTCTTTCCGAACCAATAATCGAATTGGCCAGATTTTGATAGTTGGTGATTTAACTATCAAAATAAACGACCATCATCCATAGAAAAATAAAGTGGATTTACTGGTTCCGTACGCAGCATCACTTGGCCTTTTAATTAACCAATTATTAATCTATAACTATAAATCTTTCAAATTTTGAAGTACTGCCCTTTCACATATTACCAAAACATTTTATTCAACTTATAACTCTTCGAACTTTAGTTTATAATATCCTTCACGCAAATATTAATTTTAACTTTCTTTTTTTTTTCTTTTTTACTCCACTCGTTTCTAAACTAATGTCATTCTTGGATAATCATGGGGTCGTTCAAGTTGGGGTATTTCATTTACCTCTCAGACCTTAAGTCGACAACATTCCCATCTTCGGAATAGATAGAAGTTTATTAACGAAATTTCACTCCGGTATTACCTCAACACTTCTATTTACTATAGAATCCCATTTATAACCACTTTGTTTCTAAAACATTTTATCGCTAGAGCTTATCATGAGATTTCCACTTCTATGGTCAAATTCAATCCATTTAAATCCCTTTACAATTTCAACACATATTAATTACTTGTTTAAACTTCCCTTGTTTATAAAATTCCTTGCAGGGAATAAATCAAAATTCTAACTCATATAAGTATGAGTAAAGCTTACTAAAATCCTTTTTAATTAAACAGGGTTTTACTCAACCAATTCCCTTTATTACCATTGTTGTTTCACCTTTTTTCTTTCAAACGCTATTTATTTAAAAGTTAACATTTTACTTCTCATAGAAGTCCGGACTTGATTCAAACCAACTTGGTTTCATTTGAAAACTTTATCATGTATTGAAACCTTGTTTACCGAGTTACCTTATGAATTCATATTCGTATTACATTTTAAAAAAAAATTGTTTATAAATCAGCTTCTCGTTAATAGTCTAACATACTTTAAATCAAATAGTTTACCTTATTACAAAATAATTAATCTCCCTTAAATGGTTATTTTAAAGTGATACTTAATTCCAATAATAATTAATAATATAATAATCCCATTCAAGTAGTCGACTTGGTTATCTCAAACAAGGCTACTTTATTAACCATTTCTACTTGATTATTTCTTTTAAATTAATAAATTAATCTAAATAATTCCATTTAATTTAGTTAACAATCTAATAAAATAATCTCATTTAATTGTTTATTGGAAACAATTAATCCATCTCTTAACCATTTGGTTAATCACTGCTCATTTGCTTACAAACTCATTAACATTCAAATATTCTTTTATATACTCGTTTTGTAATTACATGATAAATATATAATTATTATTTTCCTTTAATAATTTCATTTTAAAATAATCTATATAAAATAGATTTAAAAATCTATCTTTAGTTATAAAACAAATTTATATCTTTCTTTCCATTGATTTACCTGACGGTAAGTCAAATTCTATAAAACGATTTATTTATATGCCATCTGTCAATAATCACTCAACCAATATCATCCATTGGTTGATATCAAACAACTGTCGGGTTTGAGTTCAACAAACAACAATCAATCAGATTAACAGTTCATATAATATGAAAGTAAACAACATATTTGACGAATCCAGTTGGATCCCTCCAACCTGTCCTTCTCTACATCACGATGGTAATCTCATATTTTCAATGTGACTATATATTTATCCATCTCGACAAACAGAAATAAATAGTTCAACCAATAACAGTCAATAAACAATTTATAACAATCAATCAAGCATTCAATTGTTTGTCCAATACGTTTATATTATTATAAACGAAACCAACAAGGTAAGTTACCTTTTTTGGAATCTATCGATAAAATAACGACTTACTTTGATTAAATTAAACAAACGCTTAATTTAATCCATGAATATTAGATAATATTCATCATATAAACAAACAGTCATTCAATCATCAACCATTAGCAACATTGCACACAAATTAGAAACCCAGCTTGTAAAATATAAACGGGGTAAAATGAGTGAGTTGAACTCACCTTAGGTTTCCATTTGTTGTCAACACGGTCTATTTTACTAGCTTCAGTTGCGTTCAACTCTGTTCAAACCGACTCTACAATGTTGCGCTTGCCGATATGGTTCCGACGCCACTTGTTTTGTTCCATTCTAATAACACAACCATACGTTGCAAATATGGTTCACCCTTTGATATAATATTTATTTAAAATTTTAAAATAATTGTTACCTAAATTTCTTAGTATGTTAACCAATGTGATTATACATGGTTGAATTCGGTTAGGTATAAATAAATAGGCCATGTCACAAAACCGTTCGTTGTATATAGTAAATCCTAAGTAATAAATTTTATTAACGTAATCCCTACCAATGTTAATTTAAACCTTCGCTAGACATTTCCAATGGACCAAGCGTTCCACTCAACATTTACGATACAGAGTAGGAATACAATAGACAGTATATTGTTTTCAGGCAAAATATGAATGGGTAAGGTATAAAAAGCTTAAGCAAAGTTTGACATATTTTTATAACTATAAATTTGGTGTGTTCTCATAACTAGGCGCAATACATAAATGAATCGACATTTAAAAAGAACGTTTGGCATGTTTTAATCTACCGCATGCTATGCCACTTCAACTATTTCCATGCGAACCTAATAACAACGTTCCCCCTTTGCATGCCGAACCATTTTAATTGGGGAGAAAACACGGTTACATTAAAATAGGATTAGGTATATAAGTGAAAACTCGGTTAGGCGCCTTAATACACTGATTAAGCACGTCAAAAGGCTACGCACAAATGTAGATGCGGTTAGGCACAACATTTCCAGGCCACACGTTATAACTGCTTAAGGTATATTAATACCATTAACCTAATCACTAAACAACTCACGTTAATTAACTAATCCGATTACGCACTATAAATCTAGGATTAGGCATACCAAAATAGATGGGTATATTACCTGTCACTATTCATTGTCTCTCCCACCAGCGAGTTTATGCTGCCAAACACCTGCTTCTGTTTCGTTTTCGTCTTTCCAACTTTCTCTCTCTCTTTTTTTTTTCTTTTTTTCGTTTGGCAAGTGGCAACCAGAAAATGAACCTCCTCCGTATATGCCTGCTTCACCATAAGCTTCTCCAACCATTTTCCATGACTCACGCACTCTTCTGAACCCTATACTGTCTCATGCACTATTTTCTTTTGTTTTAAACTCCACAGTACAAAACCACATGTCCTCTTCTCAGCTCCACGTTAGAATAATTTCCTTCCCACTTTCAGTACCACTTCGTTTTTCTCTTTTTGATTTTCTTCCCATTTCCTTTACTATTGATGCTTTCAACAACTCATGTTGTTATGTACCCTTCACGTTTCAGCATCCCATACTTCATCTCGCGCCACCTATCCTCAGGCACCGCCCCCTTCCTAGTTTGCCGCTGCTCGAGATACACACAACCACCCTTTCAGTTTGACCTCCACGTCAGTCCTTCCTTGCACCACGTAACCCATCCCCCTTACTGCCCATTCCATTTTCGTTGTCCCCTCTTTACTACAGCATATCCTTACTCAATCTTTCAGTCACCACTATGCAATGCACAGACCATCCCATTTTCCAAGTGCCGCACTCTCTTCTCAATCCCATTTTCTTTCTATAAGATGTCTGTGACGACCCCAAACCCCATTCTGATGGTGGCAAGGGTAATCTTTGGAATATAACACATAAACAGATAATAGCAGAACAGAATTAAATAAATACACCAGATAATGTACAATAGAATACACTGGATAAACGTAATCATCAGAGTTACACAATATACAGGATCATACTTAGTACAAATACAGTTGAGCTATACATAAATGTCTACAGCGGAAAACAAACATAATATGTACAATAGGAGCTGAACAGCATAAAAAGAGATAAATGATAGAATCCATCTTCAGCTGTAGCTATCCAGAAAGAGCCTACTAAAACCTGAACACAAGGCTGCCCCTGTAGAAATAAGGGCACCCGAGTTTGCAAGTGAAACAAACTACGAGTCAGTCATGGGACTGTTATGAGAAATCTACTTAATACATTTTAAAATATGTCTAATTATAGGACCACGCCACTTTCGCGGAACGGGTTTACTCCATTGATTGCCAATGCTTAAAAACAAGTAAATCTTTTAAACATCGCAATGCTTTTTATAAAACGAAGCCATTATAAGACTCATTTCACAACACACAATGCAACGCAAACCGGATGATAGATTTTTAACTTATAATGGCTAAAATATGCTTGATACGAATAAAACACTTAAAATGTAAGTTTTGTCGTTTAATTCTTAATTAGACTCCAACTATAAAATAGTAAGAGAACGATTCCCTAGGTATTAACCCCGAAGGCCGAAACCAACATCAGACCAATACCTAGGAAACCACCCATCTTAGCTCGTTTCCAGTTAGTTTCTAATTTCATACACAATCATAAATATCAATCATAGACGACATGAGCATCCCATTCCACTATGTCGCCAAATATAGGGTTACAATCAAAACCGCACTATGTCGTATTTGGAAATTGGATTTCCATCATGAACCAAGGCAAAAGTTAGTCCTTACCGACTTCGAGACTGCCTAGCCCGAACCTCAGGATCCAGACACAGGTGAGCCCTCGGATCGTCAGGGCCGGTCCACCAATGTGGATTAAAATGCATGAACACTGCGTTTCCCCACCCGTTGGGGCGTAAATGAGCCAACGAACGACTCCATCGGTCCCGGATAGACCGATACAACCGAGGCGCCTCGCAACGGCAACAACCACATAGGTGAAAATAATATAAATGTCAGCTAGTTTAAGCACTGACACCATCTTTAGTTAGGAAGAAACGCATTCCCTCCCTGATGTCCTCTCCCGGTTGTGGTTCATACCGGGGTGTGAGGTTCGCGAATTCACGTTATACACAAAGCTACGCCACACAGGCGGTGCTTTGATCATCAACCACGCGACTTTGCTTTTCAACAGAAGCCCTGATTACTGCATCATAGCATGCCACACGGGCAATTCACACCATGCAACTGATGGCTATCAATCACACAGAATGAATTCCAGTGTCAGACACACAGTCCATTTACAAGTCCATTCTGGGACTGAACGAAACCGGAGGCACTATATACCTCGCATACCCATCGATCTCCACGTACATCTGGACGATCACCACTCACTATCCATATTTCGGGTTGCCTCCCAATCAGGACATCAGTTATCATCCAACCGAGGTGAAGATCTCCGGTCTTCAACCATCGTCTTCATCTTCGATTTCTTATCGTCGATTCAGTTATTCAGAAAGGGATAAACCCGATCTTTCTGAGCAACTCGCGTATATGATAAACATGTGCTACACAAACACAACGTACGCCTTATTCCAATTTATTAGTCACTAACCGTAAATTAGTAAGAGAACGATTTCCTAAATCTTAACCCTCAAGGCCGAAACCAACATCAGATCAAACCCCAGGAAACCATTCGACTTATCTAACCCTCAGCTAGTTTCTAAATTTCACATTCCATATCATTTATAATATTTTATAATGATTTATCGCTATTTTTATTTATTTAAAAATAACCAATTTATTCAAATGACGCTTCACGCCATAACGCGGTCGTGACTCTGTTTTTCTTCAGATTTGATTTACACATATCTGAAAATCTAACCGTTGGATCTTCACAAATTTTACATCTTTAGAAAGATCTTTTCAAAACGAATCCAACGGTTCCAGTTTTGGGAAAATCCGACGGTCGGATCTCCCGGTACACTCGTTTGAAGTTTCGATTTCAAAATACGAACTACAGCGTCGTTATTCGATTTAATTTAATTATATTTATATTTATATAAATATAATCGATTCTAGCGCTATTTTTCTTCAGATTTGAATTAAACATTCCAGACAATCCAACCGTTGGATCTTCACAAAGTGGGTGTCGTTGGAAAGACATTTCCAAGGCGAACCCAACGTTTTCGGTTTTGGGAAAATCCGATGGTCGGATCTCCCGCACTAATCGTTTGAAATCACGGTTTCAAAACATGAACTACAGCTTCGTTATTCGATTTATTTTAATTATATATATATATACATACAAATATAATCTATTCTTCGATTTCAAAACCATATGCTTTTCATACATTTGATAAAAATGATATTTTTATCCAACAGACATTTATTTCGACACTTCACTATTTTTAACAATTCATGTATATAGTAAAAATGTGATTTTTACTATAAAACGATTTATTTCAAAATACAACTATTTTTTATAGTTTATATAGATGTTAAAAATAAGGTTTTTATTATAAAACAATTTATTTCAAAACACGACTATTTTATATAGTTCATATTGATGATAAAACTATGATTTTTATTACATAACAATTTATTTCAAACACGAATACCATTCAACACATGAATTTCTATTCAACGAATGAATTTCTATTCGACACATGAAGGTTTTCTATAGTTCGTATATATAATAAAAATTTGATTTTTATTGCAAAACAATTTATTTAAAACACGAATACCATTCAACACATGAATTTCTATTCAACGGATGAATTTCTATTCAACACATGAAGGTTTTCTATAGTTCGTATATATAATAAAAATGTGATTTTTATTGCAAAACAATTTATTTAAAACACGAATACCATTCAACACATGAATTTCTATTCGACGAATGAATTTCTATTCAACACATGAAGGTTTTCTATAGTTCATATATATAATAAAACGTGATTTTTATTGCAAAACAATTTATTTAAAACACGAATACCATTCAACACATGAATTTCTATTCAACACATGAAGGTTTTCTATAGTTCGTACATATAATAAAATGTGATTTTTATAGCAAAACAATTTATTTAAAACACGAATACCATTCAACACATGAATTTCTATTCAACGAATGAATTTCTATTCAACACATGAAAATAATTTCAACAAATGAAAATAATTCTAACACATGAATATTTCAGAAAATTTCGGCAGCATAACAGCAGGGTAGTTAAAACCGGGACCGTCCCTAGTACGGCTCCCCGCTCTACCTTAAAGCCTCGCAGCTTTTGACAATGGGGATTTCACGCATCTAGTTCGCACGCAGGCGGCATGTATATTTTTTTCCATTTCCACAAACTAATCCTATGTGGTTTCAACCAAATAATTCTCAACCACAAATGGGTATTTTTCAATCACAATCAATCAATTTCAACCACAAACAATTCCAATCAACCATTCGCTATCAACCAATTTTCACAACAATTACAACCAATAAATATCGTCCATGGTTTGTGGACGAGGGGCGTGTGTGTGTATATATATATATATATTATAAGTATATTTTACTTCCATTCAACACATATACAATTTTTACAACGCATATATAACTTATACATCGAACGTACAACTTATACAATGCTTATACATGAGGAGTACAACACTTATATAACTCGTACATCGACTATATAATTTATACATCATTGTTTTCCATATCGTTTATAATTCAGAAATCTCACATTGGGTTCCACTCCACCAAAAATAGCAGAAGGCTCAGAAAAATTTGCGGTCTCTTCTAGAATGTAGAAGACGTCCACACGAGTCCATTGTCTCTTATTTCACTGAATTTCATCAAGAAACGAAAAAGATATGAATTTTACAGTGAAATCAAAAACAATAGCGCTTTAAAGTGCTATTAACTATAAAATAAAATAATGCCGTATACCTCACTATTTCGTTCAAAACTAGAGTGGAATCTTTCATCTAATCCGTTGTGCTATAGATCGATCAGGGTATGCAGCTCCGAAGAGCTTGGAAAGGCGCACGCAACCATGGTGGTGGGGCCCAACTCGCGGCGGCGGCTGTGGAGGAGATCGGTGGTGAACGCCTGAAGTTCGAGTAGGTGATTCCAACGATTTACACAACGATAAAATCCCAAACTGACATGGATTTGAAGAGAAGGCTTAGATCTTCAAAAAGTTCCAAAGGAGGGTGTGGTTTCGTTGAGAGATGGAAGAGAAAAAGAGGAGGGAAGAATCGGAGGAGTTCCGCCGTCGGTTTCAGGGGTATCGGGGAAGAAAGAAGTTTGACCGACCAATAGGATATTTTTTTATATTTAAAAATTTTAAAAATCTAAAAATACCCTCTTTCACACATGAACTTCAATCCAGACCCAACGACTGTCGTCCCTAGCTAAATACCCCCATTCCGAACACAATGGGATATGTTTTGTAGGACCATTCGACTGTTTGAGTCAGTTTCTCTTCAAATTAAAATATACAACATTCAATATTTGATTTGAACGTACATTTCAATACGCCGGGGCCACATACTGATTCTAAAAATTCCTGAAAAATAAATCTAGCTATGTTTTGACGATACGGTCCCAACAAAACTAGTTTCATCGAATTCTGAGACCGTTTGAAAAATGGCCCTTTTCTGGTCGATCCAATTTAATAGAAATCGACCAAACACATTTTCCTTTTCCACGCTCACAACTAGCTTCAAAAATTATGAAATTTGAAACCTAGCAATAATTTAACATCCCGGATCCAACAAAAGTGGTTTCGTCGAATTCCGAGGTCGTTTGCAAAATGGTCATTTTCACGGGCTATATAAACTCTATAGCGACCTTTCTGAAAAATCATCTAGCCATAACTTTTGCTTCCCGCTATGAAACTTCGATTTTTCAGATTCGTTAGAAAGATATTCACTAACAGATTTTAATATTTTTGGTTTCACTAAAATCCGTTTTGTTTTGCACCCGGTGTAGTCAATCAAAGTTTGAATTCAAATTTTGAAACTACCGCGCCATTTCAGGCCTTGTTTATAATTAAAATTAATTATATTTATTTTTAAACGTCGATTCAAACTTACTTTTCGTCGTTATTATTTAAAATATTTATTTTAAATATTTTAAATTCACCAAAATAGCCAAATTAAATTTTTTAAATTGGTTCAGATTTTCCGGGTCGTTACAATCTCCCCCACTTAAAACTATTCGTCCCCAAAAAGGAACAAAGTCGAAAGTGGTTTGATTAATCAACTCTACTCTCAATCTGGCTTCCATTCTTCAACTTTTCAGTTTCCAAGAATTTTCAAATTCTTCAAAAATTTGGCTAACACCCGGAATTTTCGAAAAATTTCGCCATAACCTCCTTTGTACGGGGAGGGGTTTGGAAATTTATCGGGCCGTATTAGGTACCCAATAAATCCTAATAAGCATGCACATATTTATAGTGATATATTCTGGTGTCCACAGGGGAGTGTGTATAGATCATAACTCCAGAGAATAAATTCTCGTCACTCTATAAATGGTTTTTGTGCCTTAATGACCAGAGCGATGTGTTTATTGTCATCTCCAGACCCGTGTGGGTTTTTATTAATATTGCAATTTACCGTTACATTTTATATGGTCCATATCAGTCATCAATTCAACCTGTAATATATAGTCATCGCCATACAAGCCTCTCGCTTGTATGGTAAATCTTCAACCTCGTCACACAAGCTCCAAATGCTTATGTGGTCTATGATGGAGTATGCCTATCTTCAAGAAGTATGCCATGTAATGTAGTTCAAAATTAATTGTTACTATCCTATGGCGACGTTTATTATTACACACAGAATATCCAGCACTCCGCATCCAATGACATTCACATGAGTTGATATAATAATAAAATTTCGCATCCAACTCATTAAGGTTTACCTATTTGTCGGGCACGCAAATAAATTCTTTACTCAACAGCTAATCCATTTACCTGTTGAAACATATATAATGCACATGCATATATTTCTGTCTATTTCTAGCTCAGTTCAATGTGTTATTTAATCGAATAAATTCTACCATTCATTCTCTTATTGATTAAATTAACTATCGTTCTAATAATTTAATTAATCAAATCCACTATCACACAACACAAACAACAATCAATTTTATTTTTAACTTTTCAAAAAATGTACTAATCAATTCCTATACTCCTTTACTTTTCAAATATATCTTTTATATATTCAAAAATCATATTTCTAAAACTAGGCTATATATATAATCACAAATACGTTATTTATAAACATATAACTCTTGACTCGTTCTGGGGCATTTCTGACCACTTCTCTAATGAGTTATTCTGATTCTGCTATACTCGTACTAGGATATTACTGATCCTATCTGTATTGAGTTACTCATCCTAGAACACTACTGGTTCTATCTCTGACGAGTTCGTTAATGTGTTATATACCAGAGCTAAGCTTAACCAAAGCTCTGATACCACGTTGTGACGACCCCAAACTCCGTACTGACGGTGGCAAGGGTAATCTTTGGAATATAACACGTAAACAGATAATAGCAGAATAGAATTAAATAAATACACCAGATAATGTACAATAGAATACACTGGATAAATGTAATCATCAGAGTTACACAGTATATAAGATCATACTTAGTAGAAATACAGTTCAGCTATACATAAATGTCTACAATGGAAAACAAACATAATATGTACAATAGGAGATGAACAGCATAAAAAGAGATAAATGATAGAATCCATCTTCAGCCCCAGCTATCTAGAAAGAGCCTACTAAAACCTGAACACAAGGCTGCTCGTGTAGAAATAAGGGCACCCGAGTTTGCAAGTGAAACAAACTACGAGTCAATCATGGGACTGGTATGAGAAATCTACTTAATACATTTTAAAATATGGCTAATCACAGGAACACACCACTTTTGCAGAACGGGTTTACTCCATTGGATTGCCAGTGCTTAAAAACAAGTAAATCTTTTAAACATCACAATGCTTTTTATAAAATGAAGCCATTATAAGACTCAGTTCCCATCACACAATGCAACGCCAACCGGAGGACAGAGTTTTACCTTATAATGGCCAAAATATGTTTAATATGAATAAAACACTTAAAATGTAAGTTTTGTCGTTTAATTCTTAATTAGACTCCAACTATAAAATAGTAAGAGAACGATTCCCTAGGTATTAACCCCGAAGGCCGAAACCAACATCAGACCAATACCCAGGAAACCACCCATCTTAGATCGTTTCCAGTTAGTTTCTAATTTCATACACAATCATAAATATCAATCATAGACGACATGAGCGTCCCATGCCACTATGTCGCCGAATATAGGTTTACAATCAAAACCGCACTATGTCGTATATGGAAGTTGGATTTCCGTCATGAACCAAGGCAAAAGACAGTCCTTACAGACTTCGAGACTACCTAGCCCGAGCCTCAGGACCCAGACACAGGTGAGCCCTTGGATCGTCAGGGATGGTCCACCGATGTGGATTAAAATGCCTGAACACTGCGTTTTCCCACCCTTTGGGGCGTAAATGAGCCAACGAATGACTCCATCGGTCCCGGATCGACCGATACAACCGAGGCGCCTTGCAACAACAACAACCACATATGTGAAAATTATATAAATGTTAGCCAGTTTAAGCACTGACGCCACCTCTAGCTAGGAAGAAACGCATTCCCTCCCTGATGTCCTCTCCCGTTTCTGGTTCATACCGGGGTGTGAGGTTCGCGAATTCACGTTATACACAATGCTACGCCACACAGGAGGTGCTTTGATCATCAACCACATGACTTTGCTTTTCAACAGAAGTCCTGATCACTGCATCTTAGCATGCCACACGGGCAATTCACACCATGCAACTGATGGCTATCAATCACACAGAATGAATTCCAGTGTCAGACACACAGTCCATTTACAAGTCCATTCTGGGACTGAACGAAACCGGAGGCACTATATACCTCGCATACCCATCGATCTCCACATACGTCTGGACGATCACCACTCATTAACCATATTTCGGGATCCCTCCCAATCAGGACATCAGTTATCATCCAACCGAGGTGAAGATCTCTGGTCTTCAAACACCGTCTTCATCTTCGATTTCTTATCGACGATTCAGTTATTCAGAATGGGATAAACCCGGTATTTCTACGCAACTAGCGTATATAATAAACAAGTGCTGCAAAAACACAACATACGCCTTATTCCAATTCATTAGTCACTAACCGTAAATCAGTAAGAGAACAATTTCCCAAATCTTAACCCCGAAGGCCGAAATAACATCAGATCAAAACCCAAGGAAACCATTCGACTTAGCTAACCTTCAGTTAGATTCTAAATTTCACATTCCATATTGTTTATAAAATTTTATAACGATTTATCTCTATTTTTATTTGTTTAAAAATAGCCAATTTATTCAAACGACGCTTCAGGCCATAACACGGCCGTGTCGCTATTTTTCTTCAGATTTGATTTACACATATTTGAAAATCTAACCGTTGGATCTTCACAAATTTTACATCATTAGAAAGATCTTTTCAAAACGAATCCAACGGTTCCAGTTTTGGGAAAATCCGACAGAAGGATCTCCCGGTACACTCGTTTGAAGTTTTGATTTCAGAATACGTACTACAGCGTCGTTATTCGATTTAATTTAATTATATTTATATATATATATAAATATAATCGATTCTGGCGCTGTTTTTCTTCAGATTTGAATTATACATTCCTGACAATCCAACCGTTGGATCTTCACAAAATGGGTGTCGTTGGAAAGATATTTCCAAGGTGAACCCAACGTTTTCGGTTTTGGGAAAATCCGATGGTCGAATCTCCCGCACTAATCGTTTGAAATCACAGTTTCAAAACATGAAGTGCAGCTTCGTTATTCGATTTATTTTAATTATAATTATATATACACACACAAATATAATCTATTCTTCAATTTCAAAACCATATGCTTTACTTATATTTGATAAAAATGATATTTTTATCCAACATACATTTATTTCGACACTTCACTATTTTTAACAATTCATGTATATAGTAAAAATGTGATTTTTTTTGTAAAACGATTTATTTCAAAACACGACTATTTTATATAGTTCATATAGATGTTAAAAATAAGATTTTTATTATAAAACAATTTATTTCAAAACATGACTATTTTATATAGTTCATATAGATGATAAAAATATGATTTTTATTATATAACAATTTATTTCAAACACGAATACCAATCAACACATGAATTTCTATTCAACGAATGAATTTCTATTCAACACATGAAGGTTTTCTATAGTTCGTATATATAATAAAAATGTGATTTTTATTGCAAAACAATTTATTTAAAACACGAATACCATTCAACACATGAATTTCTATTCAACGAATGAATTTCTATTCAACACATGAAGGTTTTCTATAGTTCGTATATATAATAAAAATGTGATTTTTGTTGCAAAACAATTTATTTGAAACACAAATACCATTCAACACATGAATTTCTATTCAACAAATGAATTTCTATTCACACATGAAGGTTTTCTATAGTTCGTATATATAATAAAATATGATTTTTACTGCAAAACAATTTATTTAAAACACGAATACCATTCAACACATGAATTTCTATTCAACGAACGAATTTCTATTCAACACATGAAGGTTTTCTATAGTTCATATATATAATAAAATGTGATTTTTATTGCAAAACAATTTATTTAAAACACGAATACCATTCAACACATGAATTTCTATTCAACGAATGAATTTCTATTCAACACACGAAAATAATTTCAACAAATGAAAATAATTTCACCAAATGAAAATAATTCTAACACATGAATATTTCAGAAAATTTCGGCAGCATAACGGCAGGGTAGTTAAAACCGGGATCGTCCCTAGTACGACTCCTCGCTCTACCTTAAAGCCTCGCAGCTTTTGGCAATGGGGATTTCATGCATCTAGTTCGCACGTAGGCGGCATGTATATTTTTTTCCATTTCCACAAACTAATCCTATGTGGTTTCAACCAAATAATTCTCAACCACAAAGGGGTATTTTTCAACATAATCAATCAATTTCAACCACAAACAATTCCAATCAACCATTCGCTATCAACCAATTTTCACAACAATTACAACCAATAAATATCGTCCATGGTTTGTGGACGAGGGGCGTGTGTGTATATATATATATATAAATATATATATATATATATATATTATATATATATTATATGTATATTTTACTTCCATTCAACACATACACAATTTTTACAATGCATATATAACTTATACATCGAACGTACAACTTATACAACGCTTATACATGAGGTGTACAACGCTTATATAACTCATACATCGACTATATAATTTATACATCGTCGTTTTCCATATCGTTTATTATTCAGACATCTCACATTGGGTTCCACTCCACCAAAAATAGCAGAAGGCTCAAAAAAAATGCGGTCTGTTCTAGAATGTAGAAACGTCCACACGAGTCCACTGTCTCTTGTTTCACTGAATTTCGTCAAGAAACGAAAAAGATATGAATTTTACAGTGAAATCAAAAACCGTAGCGCTTTAAAGTGCTATTAACTATAAATAAAATAATGTCGTATACCTCACTATTTCGTTCAAAACTAGGGTGGAATCTTTCGTCCAATCCGTTGCGCTATAGGTCGATCAGGGTATGCAGCTCTGAAGAGCTTGAAAAGGCGCGCGCAACCATGGTGGTGGGGCCCAACTCGCGGTGGCGGCTGTAGAGGAAATCGGTGGTGAACGCCTGAAGTTCGAGCAGGTGATTCCAACGATTTA
Organism: Allium sativum; assembly: GCA_030737875.1. Taxonomy (NCBI): domain Eukaryota; kingdom Viridiplantae; phylum Streptophyta; class Magnoliopsida; order Asparagales; family Amaryllidaceae; genus Allium; species Allium sativum. The sequence goes on from CM060921.1 coordinate 304,760,174, forward strand.
CACAACGATAAAATCCCAAAATGACATGGATTTGAAGAGAAGGCTTGGATCTTCAAAAAGTTCCAAAGGAGTGTGTGGTTTCGTTGAGAGATGGAAGAGAAAAAGAGGAGGGAAGAATCGGAGGAGTTCCGCCGTCGGTTTCAGGGGTATCGGGGAAGAAAGAGGTTTGACCGACCAATAGGATATTTTTTTATATTTATAAATTTTAAAAATCCAAAAATACCCTCTTTCACACACGAACCCCAATCCAGACCCAACGACTGTCGTCCCTAGCTAAATACCCCCATTCCGAACATAATGGGATATGTTTTGTAGGCCCATTCGACTGTTTGAGTCAGTTTCTCTTCAAATTAAAATATACAACATTCAATATTTGATTTGAACGTGCATTTCAAATTGCCGGGGCCACATACTGATTCTAAAAATTCCCGAAAATTAAATCTAGCTATGTTTTGATGATACGGTTCCAACAAAACTAGTTTCGTCGAATTCTGAGGCCGTTTGAAAAATGGCCTTTTTCTGGTCGATCCAATTTAATAGAAATCGACCAAACACATTTTCCTTCGCCACGCTCACATACTAGCTTCAAAAATTATGAAATTTGAAACCTAGAAATAATTTAACATCCCGGATCCAACAAAAGTGGTTTCGTCGAATCCCGAGGTCTTTTGCAAAATGGCCATTTTCACGGGCTATATAAACTCTATAGCGATCTTTCTGAAAATTCATTTAGCCATAACTTTTGCTTCCCGCTATGAAACTTCGATTTTTCAGATTCTTTAGAATTATATTCGCTAACAGATTTAAATATTTTTGGTTTCACTAATATCCGTTTTGTTTTGCACCCGGTATAGTCAGTCAAAGTTTGAATTCAAATTTTGAAACTACTGCGCCATTTCAGGCCTTGTTTATAATTAAAATTAATTATATTTATTTTCAAACGTCGATTCAAACTTACTTTTCGTCGTTATAATTTGAAATATTTATTTTAAATTCACAAAAATAGCCAAATAAAAAAAATTAAATTGGTTCAGATTTTCCGGGTCGTTAAAGGTCCCTCCCCTCACGTGTCTCCCCCAGTGCATATTCAGGCCATTCTCGAACCATATATTAATCAACAGACTTCCCTGCTTCTCATGATGAATTCACCCTTGAGTCTAGAGCCTTCTCACGTCGTCCTTTTTTCTAATATTTTTTTTGGGTTCGGTTGTTGGTTGAGAGGAAACCAGAGAATATTGGAGAAGTAAATTTGTTTGAACGAAGAAATAAAATGGTTTTATTTTGGATTGCGGAGAGATTGGCGGAAGTATTATTAGTTATGAGGTGTGGCTAGCACGCCATTGAAAAGTATTTTTTTATTCGGGTAGCTGTTAGGTGGCGTTACTTTCCAAAGCGTGGGGCGCACGCTTTTTGGATGGATTGATTTGCAAGGAACGGGGTAATTTGGGATGCAAGGAACTAAAATTTAAAAAGCAAGTAACCCAAAATTTACAACGTAATGAGGTAGACAGCAGTAAGTATTAACTGAGTTAAATATATATTAATATATATATATATATATATATATGTTTTATATGGTTATATTTTTAATATGGTACATAATTCTATCGTACTTTCCGTTGTTTTACCGTTAACCATAAAATATACATACCGCTTCACATGAATTTCAAACAAAATGCAAATAGATACACCGCTACGATTTAATGTTCCAGACCCAACAAAAATTTGTTTCGTGATAAACAGAGATCGTTTGGATAGAAAACTATTTCCACCGCCTCTATACGGTCGATAAAAATAGAATTAAATTCAAAATAATTCATTTTAAATCGTAATAAATCATTAAAATCGTATATATTCAAGCAGAACAACTTATATATATTCTAAACTCAACATTCAGAAATTTGGTTTAAAACAATTTAAGATATATAGAAATTCTTTTACATTTATAAAATAAACTCTATCATTTATTAATGAAATTCTATAGCGACTATTTGCAAATTTGAATTGGACATAATTTGCAATTTATATTATGAAATCTCCATTTTTCTCTTTCATTATAAAAACATGATCAAATATATCAAACCGTTTCTTGTTTCACAGAATTCTGACTTATATCGAATCCTATATATTCAATTAAAGTTCAAATCGAAAATTATGAACTACCGCGGCGTTTCGAACTCGTTTTAATTATATTATAAATTTATACGTTCGAACTAAATTTTAAATAAATAAATCCAATATAAAATCCATTTATATTACCAAATCAATATTTAGAACATATTTAAATATTCGAAATTAACATTTAAAAATCTGGGACGTTACAAACCCGGTCTTTCCGAATAACTCACGTATTTTATAATCAATAAACAAGTGCTATAAAACACATCATACACCTTGTTCCAATTTAGAATATTCTTATAAATGAATATTCACATTATTAGGGAAAGGTTCCCATTAATTTTATCAAAGATAAATTATTTTAAATTTAACCTTTAATCTTCTTTTTAAAGATTCATTAAAACTCCAATTTGGTTTTAATATCAAAAATCATTATTTAATGATTATTCGACTTTAAGGAATTTATCTTGTCTTTAACTGGGTTAAAGAACCAATGTCATTTAAAATACAGTTCACTATAAACCCAAAATCATCTTCCATTAAATATGTAATTTTCATAGAAATCAAATCAATATATAATCAATATAAATTTCCGTATCAGACTAATAATATAAATGAAATAACGGCAAAGCCTTTTAATTTCCGCAAATAATAACGGTCTTTCTTTATAGGAGCTCATCTCGATTATTATTAAATCGAATCCCATTTAATTCCAATTTAATATATTAAACTGGAAAACTCACTACACCAGATAATGCATTTCGTAGTGTTGTAAAGACGCTACTAAAGCTTATAGTAGCGTTTCGATAAACGTTACAACACGACAAGCAACTAAAAGTCTTAAAGTTTTTGTTGCGTTTAAGGAAACGCAACCAATTTTATCATGAACATAAACTCATTCTATAAATTGTTAAAGAAACAAAGATGTTAGAGAATGAACGTACAAGTCGAAGATGAAAACTCATATTATAACCAACACACGTCGAGTTGAACATGAAACTGATTTGCTAAAATGGTGAACAATCGGATAATTGATCGCTAGTTTTTTAAATCAGCTTTCAATTAACAGAATGCACTTTTAGTCTAAGCTATTTTTAGTGACAAATTTTTAAGCTAAATTAAGTACTATATAGATGAGTCTTTTCTCAATGTTACAAATGATAGAAGAATTTAAAAGCAGCTAGGTAAGATGGGCACATGATATTATTTTACCATAAAATACAAGAGATTCAGCCCTGTGTGCCCAATTACTATGCTGCAAGCTAGTTTTTCTGATTATATACATTTAAAATTTAAGGACTTGCAGCATAGTTTTGTTCTTTAGTATAGTATTTTAATTTAGAAAAGGCAAAACTTATTTTCATTAGAGATATAGAGTTCGGTATATTTAAGAAACAGACAACGCTTGTTTTGATGAGTATTGAAATATGTGTGTGAAAGAGTGCGTGCGCGCATTAGAGACATGGAGTTTGGTATATTTTAAAGACAGACAATGCATGTTTTGATGGATATTGATTTTGTAATTAATATTATTCAGAACATTTTCAATTCAGTTTGGCTAGCAATGGGATTTTTAGTAAACTTGCTGAAAGTTTTCAAATCTTTTGAAGAATGTGTAATTTAGTGTATGATATTACCCATAGCAGCACTCTTCATTAAATTATAGCCTTACAAAAACTCAATACTCTTGGTTATAATCTTACAGCAAGTCATGTAAGCAATAGTAAGTTAAAAGCTAATAATTTAAAAGGTATTACAGAGAAAATACGTAGAAATCATTAGGAATCATATGCAAATTCATATAATATTATATACTAAAATACAACTTTTACGTCTTTCAAAGTATTAGTATGTTTCCCATTTACATAACCCACAGGCAGAAAGGAGCGATTAAGCACATGAGGTTGACAAATGCGAATTGCAAATTCAACAAAAGTTGAAAAGAAAAAAGGTGTTATTGGAAGGAAAAAATATTGTTGTTTACTAGGAGGGATTTTAATTTAAGTAATTTACATTATGAGGGGTCAAGTTCTTCTTAACTATTTCTTTTTTCCTAAATTATCCATTCTATTTCTCCTTTAATAAACATAACCTAAATTAATTAACTCGGCTAAAATCAATTAAAACCAACATTATTTTAATTCAATGTCATCACAGAAGTTCCACCAATAATTATAACAGAAAGTGGTGATGATAAAAAGGTATTAGAAGTCGAATCAATATATGAGAAACAACTACTAATTTATGACTGAAATTTGATGTGCTAATGAGATAATAGTATGTTCTTTTCCCAATTTTGCATGTATGTTTTTTCTTCTGATTTTTATGTCCTTCTGTAAATTAAGGATCTGAAGTACAATATATCGGAGAATTTGGGTAGCAAGTCATGTAATGAGTGAAAATGTTTCAAACCTGTATGTAATGGTAGATAGACATAGCTCAGGTACATTCAGAGAATGAAAAATGACAAGAGATAAGCGAAGATTGAGTATGCCAATTTAATAAAATAAAAAATAACATGGATACCTTCATGACGAAAATTGAGTATGCCTTCAAGTATATAGATCTAGATGATAAATCCCTAACTCAATACCTGCATACAAGAAATATTAATTGGTTATCAAACAGATAAATTACATTTGTCTAATTTAAACATAAAAGATAATCACATTTACCTTAATTGCAACAACATTTCTTACACAACAATCATTGATCTAATAAGCAGACAATGGAAAAACAAACAAGAATGACATGTTCAAGTACTTGAAAACAATTCTCATAATCAAACAAAATACTTAAACTACTCAAGTATGCCTTCGCAATTCTCCCTTACATAACTAACATTTTCAACATCTACATTGGCATTATCGCAATCTTCAACGACATTGATAGCTTCTTCTTTATAATCATTTGTCTCTAAATCGTGAAGACCTCTAGGTGGTGCTTTCATTACAACATACCAATTCGACAAATCATTTTCTCTTGAATAAAATACTTGTTTCGCTTGAGATGCAAGGATGTATGGATCTTTAGAAAATGATGCTTGATTTTGATGTAAATTGACAAGAGTAAAACCATCCTCATCGACTTTTACTCCATTTCCTATATGTGCCCAACGACACTTAAAAAGGGGAATGTAAAACACATGATAATCCAATAAAATTATATCAGTCAATATCCCATAATAGGTGACCACATCAGCTACTTGAGAAATATCCTTTGCAATTGCTTTACACATAGTAGTCGCATCATAAGTCACTCCGCTATTTTGAGTTTCTCTTCCTACATCTTTTATATGAAAGCGTTGATCATTGATAATATATCCTTTGTAAGATAAGGAATCATTCTTCGGACCATATGCAATCCACTTCAACATTTCATTGTGATCATTAGAGTTTATAGGTATCTGCAAAAAATTCATTGACAACGGATATTTTAGAATAACACTCTTAGGCAAACGAGAGAATATTTAAGTAATCATTTAACCTTTTTTTTTTTTTTAATCCAATCAGCAAATTTTTTTGCATGTGTTTCCTAAAGTAAAGTTTAATTTCTTTCCATATGCTTACTTGAATTTTGCAATTCCTCCAAGTGCAAACTAGTATAAAACAAGACATGCTAAGTTTTATTTATTAGCACAGACACATCCAAATAATTGAAAAATAATGTAACGTATACGTACCCTAAAAATGGTTCAACCGCTGCCATAATCATTAACACGGCTAAATGAGCAATTTCTTTCTCATAGGAGGATAGTGTAACTAACTTAGACGCTGAAATTGGACGTCCTTCAAGTATTACACCGCTTTCATATTCTTCATTTCGAGCTGCTGTCTCCTCAACATGTCCTGATTTTTTTTAAAAATTCACTAAAAAACCTCATGCATTCATCTGCAAGATAAGATTCTGCAATACATCCTTCGGTCCGTGAATAATTTCTTACATAATCTTTAAGCGTCTTCATATATCTTTCAAATGGGTACATCCAACGAAATTGAACCGGACCACATATGGGTGCTTCTCTGCTAAAATGAATTGACAGATGTACCATTATATCAAAAAACGATGGCGGAAAATATTTTTCAAGCTCACACAAAATTTTAATAATCTCAATATTGATTTGCTGCAACTTCTCTATGTCAAGGACATGCTGACATAATTTACTGAAAAATGAACATAAACGAATTATTGCTTTTCTTGCCTTCTTTGACAATAGCCCTCTTATTGCTACCGGCAACAAATGTTGCATTAAAACATGGTAATCATGTGATTTCAAACCACTAATCTTACAATCCTCCAATGATATACGATTTCTCAAATTTGAACAATAGCCATCGGGTCCTTTAAAATCGTACAATCTTTTGCAAAATACTTTTTTCTCGGATTTTGATAAGGTATAAGGAGCCGGTGGAAGATATGATTTCTTCCCATGAGGTTGTGCATGAAGCTCGTGTCGAATTCCCCATTCTTCCGAATCCTTTCTAGAACTGATTCCATCTTTTGATTTGTTATCATGCAACATTGTGCCTAAAATGCTTTCACCAATGTTTTTCTCCACATGCATTACATCTAAATTATGACGTATCGGCAGTTCCTATAAAAAAACAATAATATAACACATAATTTTATGTATATTTAATTGTTGAAACATTTAAGAAAACATTCACCTCCCAATATGGCAAATCAAAAAAAATTAATCTCTTTTTTTTCATCTTGATAGCTCCAACTGTGTAGGATCGTTATCTTTATCGCCTTCATCGTTCATATCATGTGTACTCTTCCTCTTCCTCTTTTTCAGCTTAATAGGCTTTATCTTAATGGCATTTTTCTTATTGTTTCTCCTCTGCCTTTTTTTTCTCTTTCTCTTTCCCAAAATTATTTGCGAAATCTTTTAATAATACAGAAATATTTCTTCCAGTTAAAATTCTAGGAGCATTACCTAACTCCACTGTGTTATCAAACCAAGCCTTATGTTTCCTCCGTGAATCTGACATAGGTAGATATCTTCTATGACCCATATAAACATTCTTTCGACTATAATTCAACCAACGGTGATGAGTATTAACACCGCACAATGGACAAGCTTTTTCTCCCTTCACACAACATCCAGCAAGGTTTCCATAAGCAGGAAAATCATTAATTGTCTATAGCAAAATTGCTTTCATATTAAATAATGTTTTACTAAATGCATCATAAGCATCAGCTCCATTACTCCACAAATAATGCAAATCTTCAATCAAAGGTGCCAAATATACATCGATATTGTTTCCGGGCTGCTTTGGACTAGGAATAAGTAATGTTAACAAAATATTTTCCTTTTTCATACACAACAGAGGTGAGAGATTATATATCACAAGCATTACCGACCAACAACTATATTTGGAACTCAACATAGAAAATGGATTGAATCCATCTGTAATAAGACCGAGTCTAAGATTACGTGGATCGGCTGAAAAATATTTCCATCGATCATCCACCATATTCCATGCCATAGAATCCACCGGATGATGCATTTTTCCATCATTGCTTCTATTATTGAAATGCCATCTTAACTATTCGGCCATCTTTTGAGATCTAAACATTCTTCTAAATCTTGGAATTATTGGAAAATATCTCAACACTTTAATTGGAACACCTTTTATAACCTCTTTGGTATCTTGATTTATCTTCCATCTTGAAGAACCACATTTTGGACAAGTGTCTAAATCTTTATGTTCTTTTCTAAAAAGAATACAGTCATTCTCACAAGCATGTATTTTTTCAAAACCCATGTCAAATGCTTTAAGAAACTTCTTTACCTCATATAAAGTTTTCGGAAGTACATTATCCTTTGGCAAAAACAATTGTTGCATGTTTAACAGCTTGTCAAACCCACTATCGGACAGACCAGTCTCACATTTAAGATGGTATAAGACGGTGATGGCGGATAACTTTGTATGGTCCGTGCATCCGGGATACAATGGAGTTTCTGCATCTTCCAAACTCTTAAGTAGTTCATCCTCTCTTCTTTGAGAATCATCATCATCATTGTCATCCTTATCATTGGCAAAAAAATCAGAATTCAAAAAATCTTCATCTTCATAGTGAATCATCTTGAATAAGTCATATGCATCAAACGAATTTTTTTATCTATATTTTTTAGCTCGCCATGGCAATACCATCTACTAGTCTTGTATTTAGAATCCATTCCTTTTATAATTAAATGCTCAACGATGATGTGGTCATCTTGTCGGCTAAGATTTCGACAATCCATACATGGGCACAAAATTTTCTCCACATCTCGTAAATTTCTTTTTGCCACATGCAAAAAATTCAAAGCTCCTTGACGGTAATCTATACTGGTCCTAAAACAAATAGTAAATATAAATTTTACTATTAAAACATGTGTAACTTCTCTAGATACAAATTTAGGTTAAGCATTAAATAGTCACCTGTTTAAATACACCCAATCCTTTTCCATTGGCAATACAAACATTCAAATAAGTTTTCAAACTTTGATGTAGAATTTGATTTCCTGTTATAAGCAAACAACAAAATACTTCAAAAGCAAACATACATGAGATATGATATATTGTGATTGATTTTGTGCTTGTGAATTGCTTTTGTTTGTATTTAATTTTAAAAGATTTGTATAATTCATTAAACACTATTCACATCCTTTTAATGTAAATCTAGTCTTTAGATCCATAATCTACATTTCTCATGGAAAGATAAAGCACAGTAAGCACAAAACAATGTAGTCACTTGCTTGTTGCTAAGCTCAATTAGTACTAGTGGTAACTACCATTACAATTCAAACTAAAAGAATTAGGAAACAGATGCTAATTTTACAAAATCAAGGACATGCATAATGAAGTAGTGGATCCAAAAAACAGGAATAAAATCCACATATTTGAAACTGCGTTTTTTTTACTTAATCCTAAGCAATATAACTATTCACTTAAACTCTTTAACAAACTTATCTTCTCATAAACTAACGTATACACCAAGGTTCAAGAACTCGGTTTCGGTCTCGGTTTCGATCGTTTGAATTTTTTTTAGTTTCGGGTGATTTCGTAAATTTCGGTAGTTTCGTTTTTGTTTCGGTTTCGGTTCAAAATTCGATTTTCAGTATTTTGGTAATGGACTTGTTAATGATAGATTAAATTAAAAAAATATTACATGGAGAAACAGGTTACATAATACAAATAGATTAAATGAAATATAATATCTACGTGTGAAATAGATGCAACATAGAGACATATTTTCTAAAAGTTTAACAGTACAGAGATTTGAATTCTTTGCCAACCGTACTAAACAAATAAAATACATACGAATGACCAGTAGTTCTAAAACATGTCCAAACCCATCCCTCAAATAATAATTTACACACTGACACAAGCATTTGTCGTTTGTACCTTTCTTCTTTCCTTTTCAAGTCCATATTTTAGTTACATATTCATGTCCAATTCTTTACTGATAATAATTATTTAGCCCTTCAAAAGCATCGCAGAATCACGAAACAAAAAAATTCCAAAAAAACGAAAAGAGAAAGAAAAAAAAGATTCACCTACGATGCTTGAATTAGTGCAGTCAAAGCTTCTCAGTGATGTTGAAGCCCTCACCATGCTTGAATTCCATCGATTAAGGAATTTGTTACAGGTTATTTGATGCCTACCAGGGTTTTTGTGTTTTCTCTTTTGATTTGATTTTGCCCTATTTTGCTTCCGTCTTCCCTCTTCAATATCTGTCTACAACAGTTCACCTTTTACCATTTTTTTTCTACCCTAGTCCGAAACCGGATTTCATCACCGGTTTCGAACCGGAGCTTTGCGAAACCGGTCCGGTACCACCGGAATTTCGGGGTACCGGACGAAATCTTAAACCATGGTATACACAGTGAACATACTTAATAATTATATAAATAGCCAAAAGTTTATATAAAGTGAAAAAAAAATGTTTTTTTTTGGAGAACTATAAAACATTTTTTTTGATAGCATATTTTTGAAGAACAAGAAAACATTTTTTCACTTTATATAATTATTTAAAAAAACATTTTTTTTCACTTTATATTAGGAAAACAATAAAATAACCCAACATAAACATATTGAAAGCAGGACCTGCAATATGTCATATATGAAAATATTATATGGTTTCTGAAGTTCAATGATTGTTTGACATATTTCTCTTTATAGTATATATCAAGCAATCTTTGAGTCACTTTTTTTTCAACTGTAGCTACAATATTTTTACTGGTTAGTAATAAATTGCTAATATCTTTTATTTTCTAAATTAACTGATATGCAAAGCAAGCAATATGGAAAATTTCTTTATATGTGTCATGCACCCAATTATCTTTATATGCTTACAAAATTACAGTTTAATACTGAATATGAATCATGATTTGAATTCATGATTTATTTTTTTATTTTTTTGGAAATCATGTTAACTCTCTAATCTCTGGTGAAGTTGTTGAAGTTAACAACATGCTTACGGAAACACCTGGTCTACTATCAAAGCAAGGTCATAAACCAACAGCAATCATAAGGCAAGAATCATACAGTACGAGGATAACTAAATAGTAGTATGAATGGGCTCAAGTACCAGTCATTAAAAATTAAGAAGCAGCTACAGTTCAGAGATGAATGATATAGTAAAAGGATAACGAAGGCAACCGAGTAATTGCAGTTTTAAAAATAAGTCAACGCTGAAAACAGAAAGTCAATCAACAGAAGAAAAATAAAATCGAATATACTTTTATATCAGAGAAAAGATCAAGTCTGAAACTTTTATATCAGACAAAATATCAAGTATGAAAATACCACAACCGTTCATCACAAAATTGATGGTCGATCAAATTATGTTAGAGCATTCAAGTCAAAGTACATACTAAAAAATATAGGAAATTAATTGCTATATAAATCCTTCTATTAAACTATACGACTGACACTTTTTTTAAAAAAAAATTAAGGCAAACTAAAGCCTGTAAGAAAATGGATGGATGATCAAGCTCAAACTTAGAACCCCATCTGAACTGTAGTATGTTATTTTTAATTTTTTCTGTTGCATTTCACAACCAGTGATCCCATGACCCTTTCTCTAGTTAAAGGTATGTACATTTAACTTTATTTTGAACAGAACCTCAGTCATCCTTCAAAAAGAAACATTATAAAAAAAAATTGAAGAACAAGAAAACATATACTTAATAATTATATACAGGAAAAAAATGTTTTCCTGTTCTAACATGTAGGTAATTCTTGCTAACCTCATATATACTGATGGTCCTAGTTAATCTAATGAAAGAACATATAAAACTGTTCAGGCGTGTAGGTAGTATCTTCCATGAAACATTAGTACATAACCATTCAGGTGTGCATCCCTATTTTGTGTCTGTGTGCACTCATGTTGTGCATGTACATGTATGCATGAGCGTTTGCATACATACGTACACAATAATGGGAGTAACGGTCACCAGACTATATAAATAATAACATTTGAAAAGTTGTACATTTTCTTAAAAACACGATATCTGCATTCTAATTATAATATATTTTGGTGAAATGCACATCTAGATCGTATAATTACATTTGAAACTTCACTGTAGAAATTTTTTACATTGCAAGAAAATATGATGAAGGAAAATATGTAGGAAATTTGTTCATCTCAGTTGCAAATACAGTTGGGAAAAAATGTTTTCCCATCCAAGGATTATCCATTTGTCCAAAAGCTAATCTGAACGTTTTCATACTGAACTTTTTTTCACCATACTGTTTTGTTCTGCCCAGTCATGTACTAAATGTGTGTATCAATAAACAAAGCACCTATTGCCATGAAAGTTCAGTGTTTAAGCTCAATCGCTGAGATTATTTAGAATGCAAGGGGAGAGACAATAAAGCATGAGTTTCATCAATTTGAAAAGTCAGATAATTTGATGTCTAAACAATAAAATAGTCGACCAAACTTTAGCTTACTCTACTTTACTGTCTATTATATTTCCCTACAACTCCTGCTTTTAATTAATTGTTGAATAATACTAAGCTGTGTTTGATACTTTCTTTTCCCTTAAGCGTTGATTGTGATCGCAGTCCAGGACAGTAGTCAATGTGGTATATATCTTATGATCACCAACTAGCTCGTGCACTGTTGACTAAATAATCTTTGAAACAAGAAGAAGTTGATTTGTTTAAGTCAGTTGCACTATAATATGCTTTATTCATTCATCATCAATATACATTCATATAGTTTATTCAGTAGGTTCATTAAAGTCATTCAGAAAGTATTTTTACTTTTGGAAAGAAATTGATTATTTAATAAGCAGTTGGTACTTAAAAAAAATCTATTTAATTTTTTTTGTAGAAAATGGTCAAAACAACTTACTTAGTTTTCATATATTACAGTTTATTTAAATCCTTTTATTTTCCTTCGAACGACATTTAAATTATTGTACAGTAAAAAGATAGAAATATTCGTCAACATTATTTTATTTTATTTTTAATCTGAACTGGATAAAATTTGTATCAACTATAAATGTTGAATAAAAACTATAAACATGTATCAACTCAAAGATCCAGAATAAAAGCTATAAACTTGTTATTCACAGCATGAAAAGGGTATAAATGTAGAATCATTGTTTTTATATCAGATTAATTCTATATTCAAGCAAACATATTATCAAACTAATTTCATGCGATCACATCTAGTTGCAATTCAAGGCCTAAAAATTCTCGAGTGCTACGATGCAAGTTTAAAGTAATATGGTATAAGGTAAGCAAATCGCATTTGTCTCATTAGAACATATTAGACCTAGAAAAGGGAGTCCAGTCTTATTTTCTTTCAAAAAGAAAACCTATTGTTCTCTGCTATATCATACAACCTTGATCTTTATTCTACAATGAAGTCAATCCTAAAAAGATTACTGTACAAATATGAAGTCAATCCTCCAATCGTTCATTAGAACATATTATTATGGAATAAAAAGATTACTATACACATATGCATTTGGAAAAAATATTATTACGGCAATTTTCAATACATCTAACCTCAACCATAATTTCTTAATATACAAGATAATGAGTACATCTTACATCAACGTGAAACATAATCTCAATCAAAATCTAGATCTGAAAACGAGAATTTGTAAATAAGAAATAATTTTTAATAAATCTTACCTCAATCTGAACTAGGATCTAGTTGAATTCTAGATCTGAAACGACCCAAATTAGCAAACTCTGATGTTAGGTCTTCAAGCGATTGAACGGCTTCTGACCTAAAACAGCGACAGAAAGTGAACGAACGAGATGAAGGGCGAGATGAAACCGCAAGAGAAGCGGAAGCAAAATTTGAGGGGGAAAATTTTCAGAAGGAGGGAATTTTCGGCTGTATTTGAAGGAAAGAGGAACGAATTCTATGTGAAGCGTAAAATTTTGGGGGGGAAATTTTCTGGAGGAGGGAAGTTTTGGGGGAAAGGAAAATGGTAAACGTGACAAGGTATGGTCAGCTGAAAGGGTTAATTAGGCTTACATTAACGAATAAAAACAAAAGGAAAAGTGGATTAAAATAGTATTGGTTGCTATAATCCATAAACACTGCTAATAAATGTAACCAAATGTATATTTTCTTGTAGTGACTTTACTTTGGAAAATTTCCATTAAATCTTAATAAAAAGATTTATAAATTCCAAATTATATTTTCACTGTTAATTAGGTTAAAGAACGAATGTCATTAAAAACACCGTTCACAATTGTAACAACCCGGAAAATCAGAACCAATTTAAAATTTTATTTTAAGGAAATTTTGTTAGAAAATGCATCAGAATTTAAAAAATTCATTATTAAAAAAAAGTTAACAATAAAAATTTACATTTTGATTATTTATAAGAAATGATGTAAAATGATTATAGTTTGAATAGAAAAGTATAACAATAAAAATTTACATTTTTATTGTGTGTGAGCAACGATGATTAAAAAAATGTCACATTAAAACTTTACATTTTTAATATTAGAATGGTTCAATAAAGTAAAAAATTCTTTTTTTGATGAAAATGTTTTTACATTTAAAATTACATTTTTAATGTAGAATTAATCATTTAAAAAGATTCTAGTTGAAATATGTTGTTACATTTAAAATTACATTTTTAATGTATAATGATGCATTTAAAAAGATTCTAGCTTGAAACATGTTAACATTAAAAATGCCTTAGGAACTTTAATAAGATTTATTAATTTATATTGAAATGTTGATTGAAAATAATGTGTAGGTTATAATGAAATTAGTTCTAACAATATATATATATATATATATATATATATCTTTGTTTGTCCTCTTTAATATTTCGCAGGTCAATTCAAAATGTAACTTTTAGGAATTCAAAACGTAGATTACATGTTCAAAACCTTCATTAATTAGTCAATTTTGAAATGTGAAAAGTTGCAAACATTCATTTGTAACAATAATATTTAATACTGCAGTGTTAGATCTAATTTCTAACAAATAGCATTAATTTAGCATTCATTCTTTCCATTCCATTCTCTCTCTTTCTCTCTCTTTCATTATTATCTACTTTTGAAATTTGAATAAATAAATAAAATAAGATAGATGTGTCATTATAGCATGTAATCAAAGTGGATTTAAAGAAACATAAATGAGAAGTAAATATGCCACCTTAGCCTTAGTCAGCAATTCATTTTGTAGGTAAACATATAACATACAAAATATGGGTAAATGGGCCTTTTCGAAACAAAGGAATTAAATAGTATTAGCATATATATACCCTAAGATTTAGAAAACCCTAGTTCTAATATTTTAGAGACGCCGCCATGCTTTAAATCTATAGCCGAATTTATCCCAAATTCTCTCCTTAATCTCTCAAAATCCAAGCATAAATATTCAATACATATTAAGCGAATATTGTAGAGAATTTCATCATATTCCTATCCATACTGTGAGGATTAAAATTCGTATGATAATTCGCTCGATTTTTCTACTCAAAGCCGGTGCAATTATTGGTGGATTTCAGAGCATAGGAGGTTGCGAGCTAGGCCATACTCTAGGTGTGGGAAGGGGGTTCAAGGGTCTTCGATGTGGTGGGGTTTGATCATTGCCAGGAGGTGTCATGTGTGCTGCGTTTTTCAAAGAGGAGGAGCGGTTTTGGTTTCACGGCTACAGGGAAGCGACGAAGAAGAAGATAAAGATGGAGGACCCATTTTCTTTCTTGACCGAAGTAATTAATTAATTTTTAATTTACGAATAATTGTTTAATTAATTGGTGTAAGCTTATAAATTCAATAACTTACTCGTAGATTATCAGAATTCGATGAAATAAAATGCATTGGATTCCTCTTGTCGAGCACTACCACATGGAACCAACCAGAACCAAAATAGAGCAAACCAGGATTTCAGATAAATTTGAACGCGAAAAGAAATTAAGAAAATAAATACAAACAATTTCTGAAACTGATCAAGGTGAGATATCTGATTTTATAATTAAAATTGAATTATTTGTCGTTATATGAAATCCATGTATGTATGTTATTATGAAACATATACGTGATGTATGAAATTAGAATTGGTTAATTTTGATTGCGATGTATGAATGAGTTGGATTTTGATATTCATGTCTGTAGATCTGATTTTATAATAAAGATTTTTCTTTTATTTGAATCCATGAATTCTGATTTGGTCTTTGAAATAAAAATCTCATCTTTATCGAACCCATGAACTTTGATTTGGGTTTTGAAAAAATAAAAAAATACTTTTTATTGAAACTATGAACATGATTTTTGTTTAGATTTTTTTAACAATAAAATATCATTTTTATTGAATCTATGAACGTAGAATACATTAGATTTATTTCACAATAAAAATATCCTTTTTATTGAATCCATGAACTTGTTACTTAACATGTTTCATTAGATTAGAAAGAAGAACATTTTTTTATTTGTCACCTTGTTTCAATCAAAAAGATTAAAATAAAAAGTTCACATTTTTTTTGTTCCATTTGGTTGCAATATAAAGAAAGGAATAAAAAGAGTTGAAATAAAAAATTATATTTTTATTGTCAATTTGTTACAATAAAAAGAGTTGAAATAAAAAAACATATTTTTATTGCCATTTTGGCGCAATAAAAGATTAATTATTAAAGATGATATATTTTTATTTTTATCGTCACTTTGTTTCATTAAAAAGATTGAAAACAATGAAAAATATCATTTTTATCGTTCATTGTTTTCAATAAAAAGATTTCACATTAAAAATCACATTTTAACGGAGTTTAGATTTCATTAAAAAGACGAAACATGAAAAATATCATTTTTATTGTTCATTGTTTTCAATAAAAAGTTTGCACATTAAAAATTACGTTTTTAATGTAGTTTAGTTTTCAATAAAAAGATTGAACATTAAAAAATTACATTTTTAATGTAGTTTAGTTTCTTAGAGATTGAATTATAAAAAATGTCATGTTAGCATTAAAATGTCATTTTAGTAAAAAAAAAATGTCATATTAGCATTAAAATATCATTTTAGTAAAAATATGTCATGTTAGCATTAAAATATCAATTTAGTAAAAAAAATGTCATGTTAATTAGCATTAAAATATCATTTTAGTAAAAATGTAATGTTAGAATTAAAATATCATTTTAGTTAAAAATGCCACGTCAGAATTATCAACATTAATGCCACCATCACTTATATTCATTTTGTTGAACTATAATTGTTAACAAAATGAAATCATCACTTTTTATTCATTTTGTTAAACTAGAATTGTTAACAAAAATGAAATTATCCCTTTTAACCATTTTGTCAAACTAGAAATGTCAACATAAGTGCAATCGTCACTTATAGTAATTTTGTTGAGATAGAATCGTCAACAAAAATGAAAATATCATTTTAATCATTTTGCTAAAATAGAATTGTCAACCAAATGAATGAATCACTTTTAAATCATTTTGTTAAAATAGAATTGTCCACAAATTGGATGTATTACTTTTTATGCATTTTGTTGAAATATAATTTATATGCAAATATAACAATCATTTTTATTTGAAAACATACACTAGAATTTATATGCAAATATAAGAATCATTTTTATTTGCAAAACATACACTAGAATTTATATGCAAATATAAGAATCATTTTTATTTGCAAAATATACATTAAAATTTATATGCAAATATAAGAATCATTTTATTTGTCAAAAACATACATTAGAATTTGTATGTAAATTAAAGAATAATTTTCATGGTCAAAACAAACATTAGAATTGTATGTAAATTATAATGACATTTTATTGTTAAATTATACAATAGAATTTGTATGCAAATCCAAGTGACATTTGTATTGTTAAATTATACATTAGAATTTGTGTACAGAGTAAAGAGGCATTTCATATGTTATGATGTGAAACTATACATGTTATTAAAAAAATTCTTTTTATTTGTTAAAATTAAAAATATAAATTGCATACAAATAAAGGAAAATGAGAATTATCTTTTTATTTGTCATCATCAACAATGCCATGTAAATAAATTACATTTTATTAGACATTAGACACATGTAGGGAAATTATGCGAGTGAAATACATTTTTTCGGCATTAGGAATATAATAACATGTTTTGTTCATTATCATCAGCATGTTAGCGGGATTAAAATTGGTTAAATTCATTAACCAATGATTTATTTATAAGAACTATTGTTGTCTGAAAACCCCACACGGGTATTGGGATGATATTTGACATACACTAGTCCCAATATTTAGTTGTATGACAATCGATGGATTAATAGGCTACAATGAGCGTTATTTATTCATTTTAATGCTCATACAGTTGTAAATTTCACTCTGGATATAAATGGATTATTTAATGATTATTTATCATTATTGCCGTATGCGTGCGATATATGGAATCCATATAACCGAAATTGTATGGTAAATGATTGAGTCACATTCCGATTCAGAATATCTTTTAAATAAAGAACACTGTAAAATAAAGAATATTTTAAAATAAAGAACATTGTAATATAAAGATTATTTTTACATAAAGAATCTTTTTATATACAAAATATTTTTAAATAACGAATATTTTATAATAATATTCAACAAAGAATAAAATGATAATTTCTATGTCCGTTTTTGGATGGACACAAAGATTAAAATATATTTTTAGCGAAATGAACTAGTTATTAACTAGAATAAATCTTTTAAATTAAGATTTAATGAAGTCTTCCAATTAATTAATATTTAATTGGAATTAAATAAAAGAATTAGATTTTGGGTTGTTTTTGATGGTGTCTTAAATAACACTGTTCTTAAACCCCGTATGAAAAGAATAAATCCTTTAATTAAGATTATTCGAGTTTCCAATTATATTTAGTGATTGGAATAAAATGATATGTGAATTGGGCTTATTGTGAACTGTGTTTTAATTGACATTTGTTCTTTAGCCCAATTAACAGTAAAAATATGATTTAGAATTTATAAATCTTTTTATTAAGATTTAAAAAGAAATTTTCCAAAGTCAAGTTTTCCAATTTAATATATTAAATTGGAATTGTGTGTAAATTTGATTTGATCATAATCGAGATAGGCTTCTGTAAAAGAAGACTGTTACTATATATGGAATTTAAAAGGCTTTGCCATTATTCAATTTATATTATTAGTCTTATACGAAAATTTATATTGATTATATATTGATCTGATTTGTGTGAAAATTCTATATTAAAAGGAAGATGATTTTGGGTTTATTGTGAATAATGTTTTTTTAAAATGACATTAGTTCTTTAACCCAGTTAAAGATACTATTAATTTGTTAAAGTTGAGCAATCATAAAGTAATGATTTTTGATATTAAAATCAAATCGGAATTTTAGTGGATCTTTAAAAAGAAGATTAAAGAATAATTAAAAGAATTTATCTTTGATAAAATTAATGGGAATCTTTCCCTTTTAATATGAATATTTTATTAAAAGAATACTTTTAATTGAAATGAGGTGTATGACGTGTATTTATAGCACTTGATTTTTGATTATTAAATACATGAGTTATTTGGAAAGACCGGGTTTAACCCATTCTGAATAATTACTATGACGATTAAAAGTCAAAGACATTGAAGATGGTGATCGAAGACCGGCGATCTTCACGTCGAATGGGCGAATACTGATGCCTTGAACTGGGTCGCTCCCAAGAATGGTGTGGTAGTTGTCCGCACGTACTTGTTGATCGTATGGATAAGCGAGCACCTCTCTTCCGTATTGGATATACGGGATGAGGAATAAGGTGTCTCTGGTTTCGTTCAGACCTAGAACGGACTTGTAAATGGATGTGTGTCTGACATTGGATTTCATTCCATGTAAATTTATCTCTATTTAATATATATTTGTTTGGTGGAGGAGAATTTATTCTCTTGCTTAACACCCTTCTTTGAGACGCATGAGCTCAGAGGTTATATATAGATAGTTATTGATCGCATAGCTTGGATTGTCAATGTGGCACGCCAAGATGAAAATGATCGAGGCTTTTTTTGAAAAGCAGAGCCTTGTGGCTGATGATCAAAGCATAGCCTATTTCGATATAGCTTTGTGTATAGCGTTACCTCGCGAGCCTCACACCACAGTAAGAGTCAGAAACGGGACAAGGGAACGCAGGGAGTGCACACATTTCTTTCTAGCTACAAGTGGTATCCGGGTTTTTCAATCCCTGACATTTTACTTATGTGGTTGATGGATTATGAAGCCTCGGATTTATAGGTCGATAGTGACCAAATTATAGGTTCAATAGGACCGGGAAACGTGTGTTCAGGAATTGCCAATCCACTAAGGTATATTTGTGGACCGAACCTGCAAGATCCAAGGGTTCACTGCGGGGGATCCTAAGACATTGCTTGAGTGTCTCGAATTGGTAAGGTGATCGTCCCTAGCCTTGACTCATGATGGAAACCCAATTTCCAATACGACATAACGGTTTTGATTCTAAATCTATATATGGCGACATAGTAGGATAGGGTACTATGCCGTCTAGGATTGATGCATTTACTTTAAAGTATTTTAAAACTGATTTGACGCTAATAATAATATTAAAATATTATTTTCTACATATCAAGCATGTTTGATCATCATAAGGTAAAACTCTATCCTTCGGTTTGCGTTGCATTGTGTGATGGGACTTGAGTCTTATAATGATTTCATTTTTCTAAAAAGCATTACGTTGTTTTGAATAAAAATTTATTTAGTTTATGCACTGGCAATACAATGGAGTAAACCCGTTCTGCGTTAGAAGCATGGTCCTATAATTAGCCATATTGTTAGGTAAGTTAGGAAAGATTTCCCATACCAGTCCCATGATTGACCCGTAGTTTTTTTCACTTTGCAAACTCGGGTGCCCTCTTTTCCACACGGGTAATCGAGTAGCTTATTTTGCAGATATATTGAGCAGGATTCTGAATCGAAGATTAAAGCTGTATCCAGAGCAATGATAGACTTCCGCTGTATCAGATTATTGGTTCCACTGCACTATATTAGATTCATTGTAAATTATCTTCAGCTGTATTTTATTCGATGTACTCTGATATATTCTATACTCTGATGTAACATTATTGTAATATTTATAAAAGTCTTCTGTTATTTGTTCTGATGGGTTATATGCCCAAAGTTAGCGTATTCGGGTTTTTGAACGGTCTTAGTCGATTTTGCGATCGATTAGGTCCGGGATAAATTCGAATCGTTACAGTTGGTATCAGAGCTTTAGTTGGCTCAAATTTTTGGGGTACAACTCGTTAGAAGTGAACAAAAGACTCATCAGAGGTAGGATTAGTAATATCCTGTAAAAGAATACTCATTAGAGATAGGATCAGTAGTATCCTAGAATGAGAAAAACTCGTTAGAGATGGGGTTAGTAATGCCCTAGAATGAGTTTAGAGTGATAAGTTTATAATTAACGTATTTATGATTATATATATATAATCCAATCTTACAAAATATGGTTTTTGAATATATAAAAGTTATATATACTTGAAAAGCTAATCAACTAATTGATCGATGATTGTGTTGTATGATTATTAGTTCAACTAATAAAATTATTGAAACCAAATATATATATATATATATATATAAATGAAAATTGAGTCGGTTAGTTAAACTACTTTTAGCTTCGTTCTTTTTCGAGGACGAAAAGTTTTTAAGTGGGGGGGGGGGGTGTAACAACCCGTATGTCGATAACATGTTAAAACGAGAATCAAGGCAGAATTTAATTTTAAATTCTGAATCAAGTAAAACGGGTTATGCCATTGCGTTCATCTCAGAAAAATACGCGAAATAGAGTCCGAAATTTTGTAAATCGGAGTCCGTATGACCCGGTTAAGGCCCAAAGAAGTTTTTGGGAAATTTGAATTTTGAAACATGCAGAAATGGGGCCAGGCGGGAAAATTCCCGCCCAGACAAGTCGACAGTGCTGTCGACAGGGTTGTCGACTTGCAAGTCGACAGGGCTGTCGACTTGCCCTGTCGGCTGATTCTGGTCTGGTGCACCTATTTTCTATCTTGGCTAGGTTTTTGGGCCTGGTTTGAAATCTGACGGTTCAGGTTGGTCCTAGGGTTAATCTAAGGGTCCTAACTAGCCTAATCTTCTATAAATACACCCCTAACCTACCCCTAAACCCTCATTATTCACTCATGTAACTAAACTATGGCCAAATTTCTACTCTATTGGCCTCCACTCAACTATCCTAGCCTCCACTTCATTTCTATGAGAGGTTTCATGATCATGAGAGTGTAAGAGAGTCCCTATGTTAGTATGAGAGCTTCTCAAGTTGATTTCAAGGCAAAAGCTTTGATCTTTGTTCATAAAGGTGGTATTTTTGTTGATTTGGGGCATCCATCCTTGGGTTTTTGGATGATGGCATGCATAGGCTTCATCTCAAGCTTTAGTTTAATCGATTTAGGCCTTCATAGCAATGTAAGCCCTTCCCTACTCTTAGATATTAACTATGAGGTTAAATGTTCATGTTGAAAGTTTGGGTTTGGTCATTGAGAATGATGCATGCTATCATGTTATGCAAGTTTATGAAGTCATTATCTTGATCCTATGAGCTAAAAGCTACAACCTTTATGTTGAAATGTTGCATTATGCAACATGAGAACCTTCATAATCATTATGTCAACTTGCATATGAAGTCATAATCCTTATATGATGATATATGCGGGTTTCTAGCCATCATTCCATGTCTTTTGTCACCATGATTCGCTTATGTACCAAGTTTGGGTTGATGCATGTTTTTGAGGCTTAAGAATGTAACATGCAAGCTAATGAACACATTTGTGCCTCATTTGCCACCATGATTAACTTGTGGCTTAATACCCATTTTTGTCATTCCTTTGCCAAGTCTCTTCTTTTAATCCATCACGTTGTTGCGAACGTATATGCTAGTTTAAAAAGCGTTGGGGTCACATTATGAGGAAAACATGATGACATGAACATGATTTGGGTAAATGGGTATAAACATGACAATATGTAACGTTAAATATGACATGAAAATACAACTTGAAAACATGACTTGAAAGATAACATGGAAGTTGACATGTAAGTATGCATAAAAACATAAGCTTGGGAATTTACCTATTAAGTTAGGTCTACCCATTGGGAATTTACCTATTAAGTTAGGTCTACCCAATTGCTTGAAAACTTGACTATGAACATGACACTAGGCTAAACATGAAAGTGGCCAACTCGAGGTTGGGTTGAGTTTGCAACGTAAAACTACCTGGAACCGACCGGCCTAACTAGTGGTTGCAAACAATAGGGCCCAATGTGAGAAGTTGGTCATGTTGTGCTTGAACCCGAGGTTAGACCAAGTTGTGGTGTAAAACTACCCGGACCCGCCCGGCTTAACTAGTAACCACAACAAAGTCTAATGTGAGAGGTGAAGGTGCATTAAGTAATTAATGCCACAGGATAGGGTTAAGTTAATTAGATTAATGACCCTTAACCAAATATGACATGGACAAATGGGTTAAGTAAATTGATTGGGCTAATGGTACCTAACAAAACATGACAAGGGTGGGTAGGTTAAGTAATTTGATTTGCCTAATGACACTTAACCGATATGACATGAATGGGTAGGTTAAGTGGGACCGGACTTGATTTCTTAATGACACTTAACCATACAAGATGATTAGGGGATGGGGTTAAGTAATTTACACTTAACTAATCCGACTTGGTAATTAGATGGGGTTAAGTAATTAAGACTTAACTAATCTAAACATGGTAATTAGATGGGGTTAAGTAATCCACACTTAACCAATCTAAACACGGTAACTCGATGAGGTTAAGTTAAACACTTAACCAATTTAAACTTGGTAATTCAATGAGGTTAAGTAACCAATACTCAACCAACTTAACGTGGTAATTTAATGGGGTTAAGCAACTTATACTTAACCAAATATACATGATGATTTGATGAGGTTAAGTAACCCACACTTAACCAATCTAATACGCGGACCTGATAAGGTTAAGTCACAAGACCTTTTTAGAACCACTGTAGTACGATTAGAGGATGGGGTTAAGCCAACCTATACTTAACCAATCCGACTCGATAATCTGATGGGATTAAGATAATCTATGCTTAATCGATCTGGCAAGATAATCCGATAGGATTAAGGTAAGCTAGTACTTGACCAATTTGACTTGATAGGGTTAAGTCATGAGCCTCTGGGTACACTTAACCAACTTGTGGGACTAAGTCTTGAACTTAAATACTTAGCCAATCTTTGACGTGATTCGTGGGCGGGTTAAGTCATGGACTTGAATGATAACACTTAACCCAATAGACAAACCCTAGCTAGAAGAACTAGGTAGAAAACCGTGGTTAATCAAGGATAACGGGAAAGGAAGCTAAGTGGTAAACCTTAGTTAAGGGTAACTAAGTAATAATTCTTAGCTAAGGACATAGGACTAATTCTCAAAACGATGAGTAACCTGATACGGTAGGTCATCGCTTATTATATGAGGGGGAGCAAGTTATCTGACTTGGATAAAAGCTCTAGCGCACTGGGTGCCGAAGTGGAAGCTTCGGGGGACGTGAGGATATTCTTGGGATCCCTCTGTGGGCTGCCAGGTAATTATACTAGGCCCATGAGAGGTTAAGGTCTGCGTTAGAAGGACCAAGAGTATGCCTTGGTTGCTATGCGAGCAACCTAAAGACTGGGATGGATTAGCGTGGAGTCGACGATTCTTGTTTTTGCCCTGGATAGCGCATCGCCGACTACCTACCATCTTTAGTCAATCGTGTACGTGCGGAAAGGCAGGGAACCCCCAACAGACCATGTGCTTGCTATCGAGTCATGGGTGAGGTTGGCCCGTAGGAAAGTGGGCTATAGTGGGGCCGTGGAGTGGTTCTTATACATGATTTTTCTTGGATTGCCTTTCATAGTTGAGGGAGGGGTCACGTGGGACCATAGCCACGGGTACAAAAACAGACCTTGATATCTGCATCGGCAGACGATTTAAAGCTCCCGACCGAGTTCCGTATTTCTTGATTTGCCCTGGCACGGAACTCGGATGGCACATTGGGGAACATGTGCATCTAGACATGGAAAACGATTCACGATACATACGTGGGATCAAGGGCGCGGTTGACGGGTGGCGTAATCCCTAGTGGTCCTAGGTGGCCAAAACCCAAACCGAGACACGGAAACGTTCATTAGGTAGCATAATCCCTAGCGGCCCTAGGTGGCATAAATCCTAAGTGGACGCACGATAGTTCATGGTAAGGAAATACAACTAGATCAAGGGTTGCAGTCCAAAACAACTTCAAGGATAAAACGTTTACAGGGGAAGTGTAACACCCCGCCTCCGCTAGGGTCACTCGCAAAGGAATGCACTAGCTTTAGAGGGGCATTATTGGTAAACATGCACAGAAATATCACAAGACAGAACATATAAAATAGCGGAAGTAAAATCGAACTTTCATAAACATGAATACATAAGGTCTAAAGCCTTTTACATCAGAGTACATCAAAACCTGTCTTGCAATAGTAAAGAAGCATAAAGACTTTTTCATAAATTATTCCCCAAATAAAAACAGTAAAGTAGCCATAGCCAGGAAAAGTCCAAGCCATCCATGATGACCTTCAAGCAGAAGAAGTCCGAACTAAACAGCAGTGTTTCCTCCCTGTAACCTGGGGGGGAAACGGAAGAAAAGAGGCGAAACAAAACGGGTCAGTCAAAAAGACTGAGTAAGCCCTATCTACTATTAGTATAAAAACTAGTAAAGTTAACTGTCATGAGAAACTGAGATGAACATAAGCATGATACAAGATAGGTCAATTAAATCAAAATAACAGGATGAACTACTGAACTCAGATAAACTAGGGTGTCTTGATAAACTACGATGTCAAGATAAAACAAGGTATCACATTGTCAGGTTCCTATCAAGTATAATATCCCAAGATATCTATCGCGTATAACGTCCCATGGCATCTATCCTGTATATCCGCTCTGCACCTACCGTACTAGTATCCCAACTGTATTACGTGTTATCCGTGAATGACCCTTACTCAAAAGTCGTGTAATGGTCCATGTCAACCTAATATGCCGCATATATAGGTTACTCAACTCATATGTTTATTTCCATGTATAAGTTCAGTCCTTTGCCGTAGGCTGTACGGGCTTTCCCATGTAAACGGTTTATCCTTGAAGTTGTTTTGGACTGCAACCCTTGATCTAGTTGTGTTTCCTTACCATGAACTATCGCGCGTCCACTTAGGATTTATGCCACCTAGGACCGCTAGGGATTATGCTACCTAATGAACGTTTCCGTGTCTCGGTTTGGGTTTTGGCCACCTAGGACCACTAGGGATTACGCCACCCGTCAACCGCGCCCTTGATCCCACGTATGTATCGTGAATCGTTTTCCATGTCTAGATGCACATGTTCCCCAATGTGCCATCCGAGTTCCGTGCCAGAGCAAATCAAGAAATACGGAACTCGGTCGGGAGCTTTAAATCGTCTGCCGATGCAGATATCAAGGTCTGTTTTTGTACCCGTGGCTATGGTCCCACGTGACCCCTCCCTCAACTACTGAAAGGCAATCCAAGAAAAATCATGTATAAGAACCACTCCACGGCCCCACTATAGCCCACTTTCCTACGGGCCAACCTCACCCATGACTCGATAGCAAGCACATGGTCTGTTGGTGGTTCCCTGCCTTTCCGCACGTACACGATTGACTAAAGATGGTAGGTAGTCGGCGATGCGCTATCCAGGGCAAAAACAAGAATCGTCGACTCCACGCTAATCCATCCCAGTCTTTAGGTTGCTCGCATAGCAACCAAGGCATACTCTTGGTCCTTCTAACGCAGACCTTAACCTCTCATGGGCCTAGTATAATTACCTGGCAGCCCACAGAGGGATCCCAAGAATATCCTCACGTCCCCCGAAGCTTCCACTTCGGCACCCAGTGCGCTGGAGCTTTTATCCAAGTCAGATAACTTGCTCCCCCTCGTATAATAAGCGATGACCTACCGTATCAGTTTACTCATCGTTTTGAGAATTAGTCCTATGTCCTTAGCTAAGAATTATTACTTAGTTACCCTTAACTAAGGTTTACCACTTAGCTTCCTTTCCCGTTATCCTTGATTAACCACGGTTTTCTACCTAGTTCTTCTAGCTAGGGTTTGTCTATTGGGTTAAGTGTTATCATTCAAGTCCATGACTTAACCCGCCCACGAATCACGTCAAAGATTGGCTAAGTATTTAAGTTCAAGACTTAGTCCCACAAGTTGGTTAAGTGTACCCAGAGGCTCATGACTTAACCCTATCAAGTCAAATTGGTCAAGTACTAGCTTACCTTAATCCTATCGGATTATCTTGCTAGATCGATTAAGCATAGATTATCTTAATCCCATCAAATTATCGAGTCGGATTGGTTAAGTATAGGTTGACTTAACCCCATCCTCTAATCGTACTACAATGGTTAAGTATATTCTAAAAAGGTCTTGTGACTTAACCTTATCAGGTCCGCGTATTAGATTGGTTAAGTGTAAGTTACTTAACCCCATCAAATCATCATGTATAATTGGTTAAGTATAAGTTGCTTAACCCCATTAAATTATCATGTTAAGTTGGTTAAGTATTGGTTACTTAACCTCATTGAATTACCGAGTTTAAATTGGTTAAGTGTTTAACTTAACCCCATCGAATTACCGTGTTTAGATTAGTTAAGTGTGGATTACTTAACCCCATCTAATTACCGTGTCGGATTAGTTAGGTGCAAATTACTTAACCCCATCCCCTAATCATCTTGTATGGTTAAGTGTCATTAAGAAAACTTACTTAACCTTGCCAAATTATCATGTTGGATTGATTAAGTGTTGGTTAACTTAATCCCCGTCCACTAGTCGTATAAAAATGGTTAAGCGTCATTAGGCAAATCAAATCACTTAACCTACCCAACCTTGTCATGTTTTGTTAAGTATCATTAGCCTAACCTATTTACTTAACCCATTTACCCATGTCATATTTGGTTAAGAGTCATTAATCAAATTAACTTAACCATATCATGTGGCATTAATTACTTAATGCACCCCAACCTCTCACATTAGACTTTGTTGTGGTTACTAGTTAAGCCGGTCGGTTCCGGGTAGCTTTACACCACAACTTGGTCTAACCTCGGGTTCAAGCACAACATGACCAACTTCTCACATTGGGTCCTATTGTTTGCAACTACTAGTTAGGCCGGTCGGTTCCGGGTAGTTTTACGTTGCAAACTCAACCCAACCTCGAGTTGGCCACTTTCATGTTTAGTCTAGTGTCATGTTCATAGTCAAGTTTTCAAGCAATTGGGTAGACCTAACTTAATAGGTAAATTCCCAATGGGTAGACCTAACTTAATAGGTAAATTCCCAAGCTTATGTTTTTATGCATACTTACATGTCAACTTCCATGTTATACTTCAAGTCATGTTTTCAAGTATAAACACATGTCATATTTAACGTTACATGTTGTCATGTTTATACCCATTTACCCAAGTCATATTCATGTCATTATGTTTCCCCATAATGTCACCCCAACGCTTTTTAAACTAGCATATACGTTCGCAACAACGTGATGGATTAAAAGAAGAGACTTGGCAAAAGAATGACAAAAATGGGTATTAAGCCACAAGTTAATCATGGTGGCAAATGAGGCACAAATGTGTTCATTAGCTTGCATGTTACATTCTTAAGCCTCAAAAACACGCATCAACCCAAACTTGGTACATAAGCGAATCATGGTGACAAAAGACATGGAATGATGGCTAGAAACTCGCATATATCATCATATAAGGATTATGACTTCATATGCAAGTTGACATAATGATTATGAAGATTCTCATGTTGCATAATGCAACATTTCAACATAAAGGTTGTGGCTTTTAGTTCATAAGATCAAGATAATGACTTCATAAACTTGCATAACATGATAGCATGAATCATTCTAATTAATCAAACCCAAACTTTCAACATGAACATTTAACTTCATAGTTAATATCTAAGAGTAGGGAAGGGCTTACATAGCTATGAAGGCACAAATCGAAATGCAAAACAAAGATTGTGATGAAGCCTATGCATGCCATCACCCAAAAACCCAAAGATGAACACTCCAAATCAACAAAAATACCATCTTTATGAACCAAGATCAAAGCTTTTGCCTTGAAATCAACTTGAGAAGCTCTCATACTAACATAGGGACTCTCTAATACTCTCATGATCATGAAACCTCTCATAGAAATGAAGTGGAGGCTAGGATAGTTGAGTGGAGGCCATGAGAGTAGCAATTTTGCCATAGTTTAGTTGCATGAATGAATAATGAGGGTTTAGGGGTAGGTTAGGGGCTTATTTATAGATTAGGCAAGTGTTTTAGGCCATAGGATTAAACCTAGATTCAATCCAAGCCACCAAAGTATGTCTTGGGGAAGAAGTCAAGTGTAGGAACCATCTAGGGCCTTTAGATTAAAGATGAACCTTGAGAACCATCCAAATGCAAAATCTGCATTTGAGCGAATCGGCCCACGGGTTGACAGCCAAACACCCTGGATTAACCCCTAGTCGACCCAGCGGGCTTGGGTCGACCTCAAAAATCGGTCGGTTCGGTTATTCCCCTCTCCCAATTCGCTGTTTTGAACATTTTTGCATATTTATTTATTTAATTTTCAATTATATATATATATATCAATATATATATATATTTCTCTGCGCAACCCATTTCACTTAATTAAGTATCCTTTAATTTGGGAATTTTTCGTGAAACTTCGCGAGGCCATATCTTGGTCATACGGACTCCAATTTTTGAAAACTCGGACTCTATTTCGCGTATTTTTCCGAGACGAACGCAATGGCATAGCCCGTTTCACCTGATTCAGAATTTAAAATTAAATTCTGCCTTGATTCTCGTCTTAATCATGTTATCGAAATACGGGTTGTTACATGAAGCCCGTATGGCCTACGGCAAAGGACTGAACTTATACATGGAAAGAAGCATACGAGTTGGGAAAACCTACATATGCTATATATTAGGTTGACATGGACCATTACATGATGTTGGGCAAGGGACATTCATGGTTAACACATGACGCGGGTTGGGATACTGGTACGAGAGGTGCAGAGCAGATATACAGGATAGATACCATGGGACGTTATACGTAATAGATATCTTGGGATATTATACTTGATAGGAACCTGACGATGTGATACCTTGTTTTGTCTTAACATCGTAATTTATCATGACATCTTAGTTTATCTGAGTTCAGTAGTTCATCCTGTTATTTTGATTTAGCTTATCTATCTTGTTATCATGCTTATGTTCATCTCAGTTTCTCATGTCAGTTAACTTTACTAGTTTTTATACTAATAGTAGATAGGGCTTACTCAGTCTTTTTGACTGACCCGTTTTGTTTCGCCTCTTTTCTTCCGTTTCCCCCCAGGTTACAGGGAGGAAACACTGCTGTTTAGTTCGGACTTCTTCTGCTTGAAGGTCATCATGGATGGCTTGGAATTTTTCTTGGCTATGGCTATTTTACTGTTTTTACTTGGGGAATAATTTATGAAAAAAGGTCTTTATGCTTCTTTATCATTGCAAGACAGGTTTTGATGTACTCTGATGTAAAAGGCTTTAGACCTTATTTATTCATGTTATGAAAGTTTGATTTTACTTCCGCTATTTTATATGTTCTGTCTTGTGATATTTCTGTGCATGTTTACCAATAATGCCCCTCTAAAGCTAGTGCATTCCTTTGCGAGTGACCCTAGCGGAGGTGGGGTGTTACACGTGGTATCAGAGCAGAAGGTTACCAGACAGGGCAAAAGTTTTTAAAGACCTTCTGAAAACTATTTGAAAATCGTTTATAAAGAAGCATTTTTCAAGAAAATTTTCTTTTAAAAGAAAAAGGCTATTCCCCAAAGGCCATTAGCACTATCCTTGTTTCCTTAATTGAATCTCTTTTCCTTTCTTTCCTCCATCTGTAGTCACAGTGGTTTTAACTGCGACTAGTCTTTTCTATCTACGAAAGTGTTTTCCTTACGATGGAGGTGGTTCTCGAGAGACCAGTGGCCGCGTTATAAGAAAGGATAGTGAGGAAGAGGATAAAGGATACGAGCTTAAGGATGAGCAACTTGTTGGTATGGCTCAGCCCAGGACGAGAGAGAAGGATGAACAATGAAACCCATGACGAGAGAGTACCTTTGGCATGGTAAAACGGGACGGATAGTTAAGTATTATGGGAAAAGGACAAGATCATCGGGAGGGCAGCAGTATGCTCTCATTTCTAGGGTATCTCGGAAGGAGGGTGACGATCTTGTTAAAGGTTTAGCTTTTCTTCTCTATCATCCCGTTAGGACTTTGTTTTGATCATCGTATCATTTAAGTCTGCTTCGATAGTTGAGTCTCTACACCTTAAGTACTAGCGTAATAGAGAATCCCATTTTTGTCTCAAGTCCTGTGGAGAATCGGTCCATTTATTCATGACTTGTTTTGGAATAGAGAATGACATGCCTCGGTTATGGATGGATTCTAGGGATGAAGTGGTTATCCAGTAAGGGGTGCCACTCTCGGTTTTGATAGAAGGGTAGTTAGACTCTTGACTAGCCCTCGAAGTCTCGTGGAACCTTTTGGGTTCCGTCATGATTAGTTACCTAGAATCCCTTGATACCTTTATTGGAAATTTGAAGCCCGATCGAGTGGTGTTCGCCGATAAGACGGATGGTTTATTTCACTTATGCATGGGTTATAGAAATCACCTTAGTAAGTGCGCTTGATAACCTGTTTGGCATCTGTTTACTTTCAAGAGAAAGTTCTACTACGTGGAATACCTTATGGTACGAGGTCCGAGATTCACTAGTGAATTTTGGAAAGCTTGCATGAGATCATGAGTACGCAGTCATGTTTGCGCCAAGTGTGCGAGTGGAACGAGAGGCGACGAAGAAATGAGTCCCAGCTCATGTTATGGGAAACAGGAAATAAGAAGCTACGAAATCGCGAAGTTAAAAGATGGTCAAGGCACAATGGAATTGAGCTCAAGGAAGTACGACTTTGATGGTCAAAGACTAGATACGCGCATGATATCTCTTTTTGGGAGTATATCCTTGATCCCTGTTTTCTGTAGAGCTTACTTGTAGGCTATCTTTTGTGGACATCCTCTTGGTCCTATTTTCTGTTACAAACCCCATAAGGAGTTTGTCTTGTTTATCTTCTTGACCCTATTTCAGGGAATCCTAGGTAGAACCCTATGGATGTAAACATGTATTTGAAACATGTTATGATTGATATGGTTGCAAGTGGTTGCAAGTGGTTGCTCGTGGATGCGCGAATACACATTAGATACTAGCTCGACTCGGTCACAATTCATATTGCATATGCACGAGTATTTATACTTGTTTATGGATGAAATTGAATGTGTTATCATGCGGTTGTTGCATATGAATGAATGATTGTGCACGCATATAGTATCTATATGGCTAGGACTATTTGCATACATGTTGGATTCATGGCACTATACATATTTTTGCATTAGAAAGATTATTCAGGCCTGATCATTAGCATTAGCTAAGGAACATGTACACACACGGTTTGCATATATTCATATAGCATTAGAAATCATCTAAGGACAATGATTGCTTGTGGATGATTTTTTGAGTAGATGGATGAGGGATGGTAGGATATGTTCTTCCTAACTTAGAGATTTCGGGGACGAAATCCTAAAAGGTGGGGAGAATGTAACAACCCGTATTTCGATAACATGTTAAAACGAGAATCAAGGCAGAATTTAATTTTAAATTATGAATCAAGTAAAACAGGCTATTCCATTGCGTTCGTCTCAGAAAAATACGCGAAATAGAGTCCGAAATTTTGTAAATCGGAGTCCGTATGACCCGGTTAAGGCCCAAAGAAGTTTTCGGGAAATTTGAATTTCGAAACATGCAGAAATGGGGCCAGGCGGGAAAATTCCCGCCCAGACAAGTCGACTGGGCTGTCGACAGGGCTGTCGACTTGCAAGTCGACAGGCATGTCGACAGGGCTGTCGACTTGCCCTGTCGGCTGATTCTGGTCTGGTGCACCTATTTTCTATCTTGGCTAGGTTTTTGGGCCTGGTTTGAAATCTGACGGTTCAGGTTGGTCTTAGGGTTAATCTAAGGGTCCTAACTAGCCTAATCTTCTATAAATACACCCCTAACCTACCCCTAAACCCTCATTATTCACTCATGTAACTAAACTATGGCCAAATTTCTACTCTATTGGCCTCCACTCAACTATCCTAGCCTCCACTTCATTTCTATGAGAGGTTTCATGATCATGAGAGTGTAAGAGAGTCCCTATGTTAGTATGAGAGCTTCTCAAGTTGATTTCAAGGCAAAAGCTTTGATCTTTGTTCATAAAGGTGGTATTTTTGTTGATTTGGGGCATCCATCCTTGGGTTTTTGGATGATGGCATGCATAGGCTTCATCTCAAGCTTTAGTTTAATCGATTTAGGCCTTCATAGCAATGTAAGCCCTTCCCTACTCTTAGATATTAACTATGAGGTTAAATGTTCATGTTGAAAGTTTGGGTTTGGTCATTGAGAATGATGCATGCTATCATGTTATGCAAGTTTATGAAGTCATTATCTTGATCCTATGAGCTAAAAGCTACAACCTTTATGTTGAAATGTTGCATTATGCAACATGAGAACCTTCATAATCATTATGTCAACTTGCATATGAAGTCATAATCCTTATATGATGATATATGCGAGTTTCTAGCCATCATTCCATGTCTTTTGTCACCATGATTCGCTTATGTACCAAGTTTGGGTTGATGCATGTTTTTGAGGCTTAAGAATGTAACATGCAAGCTAATGAACACATTTGTGCCTCATTTGCCACCATGATTAACTTGTGGCTTAATACCCATTTTTGTCATTCCTTTGCCAAGTCTCTTCTTTTAATCCATCACGTTGTTGCGAACGTATATGCTAGTTTAAAAAGCGTTGGGGTCACATTATGAGGAAAACATAATGACATGAACATGATTTGGGTAAATGGGTATAAACATGACAATATGTAACGTTAAATATGACATGAAAATACAACTTGAAAACATGACTTGAAAGATAACATGGAAGTTGACATGTAAGTATGCATAAAAACATAAGCTTGGGAATTTACCTATTAAGTTAGGTCTACCCATTGGGAATTTACCTATTAAGTTAGGTCTACCCAATTGCTTGAAAACTTGACTATGAACATGACACTAGGCTAAACATGAAAGTGGCCAACTCGAGGTTGGGTTGAGTTTGCAACGTAAAACTACCCGGAACCGACCGGCCTAACTAGTGGTTGCAAACAATAGGGCCCAATGTGAGAAGTTGGTCATGTTGTGCTTGAACCCGAGGTTAGACCAAGTTGTGGTGTAAAACTACCCAGACCCGCCCGGCTTAACTAGTAACCACAACAAAGTCTAATGTGAGAGGTGAAGGTGCATTAAGTAATTAATGCCACAGGATAGGGTTAAGTTAATTAGATTAATGACCCTTAACCAAATATGACATGGACAAATGGGTTAAGTAAATTGATTGGGCTAATGGTACCTAACAAAACATGACAAGGGTGGGTAGGTTAAGTAATTTGATTTGCCTAATGACACTTAACCGATATGACATGAATGGGTAGGTTAAGTGGGACCGGACTTGATTTCTTAATGACACTTAACCATACAAGATGATTAGGGGATGGGGTTAAGTAATTTACACTTAACTAATCCGACTTGGTAATTAGATGGGGTTAAGTAATTAAGACTTAACTAATCTAAACATGGTAATTAGATGGGGTTAAGTAATCCACACTTAACCAATCTAAACACGGTAACTCGATGGGGTTAAGTTAAACACTTAACCAATTTAAACTTGGTAATTCAATGAGGTTAAGTAACCAATAATCAACCAACTTAACGTGGTAATTTAATGGGGTTAAGCAACTTATACTTAACCAAATATACATGATGATTTGATGAGGTTAAGTAACCCACACTTAACCAATCTAATACGCGGACCTGATAAGGTTAAGTCACAAGACCTTTTTAGAATATACTTAACCATTGTAGTACGATTAGAGGATGAGGTTAAGCCAACCTATACTTAACCAATCCGACTCGATAATTTGATGGGATTAAGATAATCTATGCTTAATCGATCTGGCAAGATAATCCGATAGGATTAAGGTAAGCTAGTACTTGACCAATTTGACTTGATAGGGTTAAGTCATGAGCCTCTGGGTACACTTAACCAACTTGTGGGACTAAGTCTTGAACTTAAATACTTAGCCAATCTTTGACGTGATTCGTGGGCGGGTTAAGTCATGGACTTGAATGATAACACTTAACCCAATAGACAAACCCTAGCTAGAAGAACTAGGTAGAAAACCGTGGTTAATCAAGGATAACGGGAAAGGAAGCTAAGTGGTAAACCTTAGTTAAGGGTAACTATGTAATAATTCTTAGCTAAGGACATAGGACTAATTCTCAAAACGATGAGTAACCTGATATGGTAGGTCATCACTTATTATACGAGGGGGAGCAAGTTATCTGACTTGGATAAAAGCTCCAGCGCACTGGGTGCCGAAGTGGAAGCTTCGGGGGACGTGAGGATATTCTTGGGATCCCTCTGTGGGCTGCCAGGTAATTATACTAGGCCCATGAGAGGTTAAGGTCTGCGTTAGAAGGACCAAGAGTATGCCTTGGTTGCTATGCGAGCAACCTAAAGACTGGGATGGATTAGCATGGAGTCGACGATTCTTGTTTTTGCCCTGGATAGCGCATCGCCGACTACCTACCATCTTTAGTCAATCGTGTACGTGCGGAAAGGCAGGGAACCACCAACAGACCATGTGCTTGCTATCGAGTCATGGGTGAGGTTGGCCCGTAGGAAAGTGGGCTATAGTGGGGCCGTGGAGTGGTTCTTATACATGATTTTTCTTGGATTGCCTTTCAGTAGTTAAGGGAGGGGTCACGTGGGACCATAGCCACGGGTACAAAAACAGACCTTGATATCTGCATCGGCAGACGATTTAAAGCTCCCGACCGAGTTCCGTATTTCTTGATTTACCCTGGCACGGAACTCGGATGGCACATTGGGGAACATGTGCATCTAGACATGGAAAACGATTCACGATACATACGTGGGATCAAGGGCGCGGTTAACGGGTGGCGTAATCCCTAGTGGTCCTAGGTGGCCAAAACCCAAACCGAGACACGGAAACATTCATTAGGTAGCATAATCCCTAGCGGCCCTAGGTGGCATAAATCCTAAGTGGACGCACGATAGTTCATGGTTAGGAAACACAACTAGATCAAGGGTTGCAGTCCAAAACAACTTCAAGGATAAAACGTTTACAGGGGAAGCCCGTATGGCCTACGGCAAAGGACTGAACTTATACATGGAAAGAAGCATACGAGTTGGGAAAACCTACATATGCTATATATTAGGTTGACATGGACCATTACATGACGTTGGGCAAGGGACATTCATGGTTAACACATGACGCGGGTTGGGATACTGGTACGAGAGGTGCAGAGCAGATATACAGGATAGATACCATGGGACGTTATACGTAATAGATATCTTGGGATATTATACTTGATAGGAACCTGACGATGTGATACCTTGTTTTGTCTTAACATCGTAAATTATCATGACATCTTAGTTTATCTGAGTTCAGTAGTTCATCCTGTTATTTTGATTTAGCTTATCTATCTTGTTATCATGCTTATGTTCATCTCAGTTTCTCATGTCAGTTAACTTTACTAGTTTTTATACTAATAGTAGATAGGGCTTACTCAGTCTTTTTGACTGACCCATTTTGTTTCGCCTCTTTTCTTCCGTTTCCCCCCCAGGTTACAGGGAGGAAACACTGCTGTTTAGTTCGGACTTCTTCTGCTTGAAGGTCATCATGGATGGCTTGGACTTTTTCTTGGCTATGGCTATTTTACTGTTTTTACTTGGGGAATAATTTATGAAAAAAGGTCTTTATGCTTCTTTATCATTGCAAGACAGGTTTTGATGTACTCTGATGTAAAAGGCTTTAGACCTTATTTATTCATGTTATGAAAGTTTGATTTTACTTCCGCTATTTTATATGTTCTGTCTTGTGATATTTCTGTGCATGTTTACCAATAATGCCCCTCTAAAGCTAGTGCATTCCTTTGCGAGTGACCCTAGCGGAGGTGGGGTGTTACAGGGGGGGGGGGATTGTAAAATCCGGAAAATCAGAAACAATTTAAAATTTTATTTTAAGGAAATTTTGTTAGAAAATGCGTCAGAATTTAAAAATTTCATTATTAAAACAAGTTAACAATAAAAATTTACATTTTTATTGTTTACAAGAAATGATGTAAAATGACCATGGTTTGAATAGAAAAGTTTAACAATAAAAATTTACATTTTTATTGCATGTGAGCAATGATGATTAAAAAAATGTCATATTAAAATTTTACATTTTCAATATAAGAATGGTTCAATAAAGTAAAAAATTCATTTTTGATGAAAATGTTTTCACATTTTTAATGTAGAATGAATCATTTAAAAAGATTCTAGTTGAAATATGTTGTTACATTCAAAATTACATTTTTAATGTAGAATGATGCATTTACAAAGATTCTAGCTTGACACATGTTAACATTAAAAATGCCTTAGGAACTTTAATAACATTTATTAGTTTATATTGAAATATTAATTGAAAATAATGTGTAGGTTATAAATGAAATAAATTCTAACAATATATATATATATCTTTGGTTGTCCTCTTTATTACTTCCCCGGTCAATTCAAAATGTAACTTTTAGGAATTCAAAACGTAGATTACATGTTCAAAACTTTCATTAATTAGTCAATTTTGAAATGTGAAAAGTTGCAAACACTCATTTCCAGCAATAATATGTAATAACCCGGAAATCCAAGCCAATTTAAAATTTTTATTTTG
Organism: Allium sativum; assembly: GCA_030737875.1. Lineage (NCBI taxonomy): Eukaryota > Viridiplantae > Streptophyta > Magnoliopsida > Asparagales > Amaryllidaceae > Allium > Allium sativum. The sequence continues at coordinate 304,797,739 of CM060921.1, forward strand.
GCAATTTTAGTAAATTTTGAATATTTAAAATGATTTATTTTAAATAATAATGATGAGAAATTTATTGAATAGAATTAGAATGTATATATTTATTTGTATCATTGTTAGAATATAAATATTTATTTTTAATTATAAAAGGAATTGAAAATGGCGCGGTAGTTTGAAAATTCGATTTCAAATTTCAAATGAATGTACAGGATTTGAAATTAACCGGATTTTAGCGAAACCAAAAACATTAGAATCTCCTTGAGAATATCTTTCCAACGAATCCAAAACATTGATATTTCATAGCAGGAATAAAAATTTATGTCCAGTTGAAAACTCAGAATAGTCGCTATGGAATTCTAGCCCTTAAAAATGGAAATTTTGCAAACGACCCTCAGTTTTCGACGAAACCACTTTTGTTGGATCCAGGATGTCAAGTTATTGCTAGATCCCAAAATTCATAATTTGTCGAATCAATATGTGAGCGTGGCGAAGTAAAACGTGTTTTGACAGTTTCAGTCAATTTTGATCAACCAGAAAATGGCCATTTTTCAAACGGTCTCAGAATTTGATGAAATTAGTTTTGTTAGAACCGTATCGTCAATACGAAGCTAGAAATTATTTTTCGGGAATTTTTAGAGTTAGTATGTGGTCCCGGTAAATTGCAATGTGCGTTAAAATTCAATATACATTGATTTATATTTTGATTTGAACGGAAACTGATCGTAATAACTGAATTGGGTTACGAAACATATCCTATTGCGTTCGGAATAGGGGTAATTAACTAGTGACGACAGTCGTTTTGAGTTCAAATGGAAAGTCAACTTTTTGGGGGAAAATATTATTAAATTATTATATAAATAAATATATTTGAACTCTCCTACCCTCCCTCACTTTCTCTCTCCCCGTCTTTCTTTCTGGAAAATTAAAAAAAAGAACATAACCCTAACCCCATGCGCCGCCGCCGCCCGGGGACCACCGCGCCACCGCTCTTCACGCCACCAGCCACCAACCTTACCCTCTCCTCCTCCAGCCGACATCTCCTCTCCCCTTAGCTCCTCTTTCCTCTTTGATTCAAACCCTTCCCCTTTCCAGCGTCGCCGGCCACCAATAGGCCCACAACTGACTGCCGCCGCCGCCTGCAAGGACAACCGACCACTCAACACCCCTTTCCGACCCGTGTGCCACCTGACCCCGTCTGTGGACCCCCTCCAACCGAAAAAATGTGAGTTTTGTTTTTATTTTCAGTTTTTTTTTATGATAAACACTGATTTATAAATATGATTTTAGAAATGAAATGGTTTTTTATAGAATTGAAAGTATATATTTTTGTAGAATAAAGAGTATGATTTTTATAGAATTGAAAGTATATATTTTTATAGGATAAAAAGAGTATAATAACGATATAAAAATATGGTTTTTAACGATGTAAAAACATGACTTTTATATATAATAATGAGGTAAAAATATGATTTTTAATTATGTAGAGTAATAAAAATATGATTTTTAATTATGTAGAGTAATAAAAATATAATTTTTATTATATGAGAAGTGAAATAAAAATATAATCTTTAAATATATGAAGTGAAATAAAAATATGAACTTTATTTTTATCATGAAGTAGTGAGAATAAAGATTCGATTTTTATATGAGTAGCAAATTAAAAATATGATTTTTATATATGTAGCGAAATAAAAATCTGATTTTTATTATATATCTAGCGTTGAAACAAAAATGTGATTCTTATAGCGTTGAAATAAAAATGTGATTTTTAATATGAGCAGCGTAGAGAAGACTGCGTTGGAATGTCAAGCAAATCTAGACTGTTCTGAATTTCAGAAATGAAATGGAGGAGTGGAACCCTCGGTGAGAACTCCTCACTTTTAATTTATTTTATTTCTAGTTGAAATATAAACTAGGATGCAGACGGTGCTTAGCAGCACTCGACACCCGTTGTCCACAGACCATGGACGACTTGTTTGTTTGTTGTTTGTGGTGTGAAAGTTGATTGTGTGATGTGGAATGGAATAAAATATTTTATAGTTAAAAATATAATTTTTAATGTGTATATATAACAAATATTTATAAATAAATCGGACGATTTGTTTATGTACACCCATTTGACTGATATTGATTGGGATGATAAATTTTACAAGTCGCCCAACTGCACAAATAAAACCTGTGTTTGATTGTTTGAAAACCCCACACGGGTGTTGGGATGAAATTGGACATACACTAGTCCCAATAATTAGTTGTACGTCGATCGATTGATTGACAGATTGTTATGAGCGTTAAATATTTAATGCTTATGCAGTTGTTTGGTGCACTCTGATGATGGTTGATTATTTATCGTTGTTATTATATACATGTGTTGTAGGGAATCCATATAATTAACATTATATGGTAATTGATTGGGCCTCATTCCAATTTGGAAAATAAAGAATATTATAAGTTGAAAATTCATGTGTTGAATAAAAGAATATTCATGTGTTGAATAAAAGAAAATTCATATGTTGAATAAAATATATATTCATGTGTTGAATAAAAGAAAATTCATGTGTTGAATAAAGTATATATTCATGTGTTGAATAAAAGGATATTCATGTGTTGAAGAAAATATTCATCTGTTGAATATAATAACGAAGTTATTGAAATATATAAAGCCGTGTTGATTAGATATGCGTCATTTTGATGTGAACGATATCTATATCGATTTTATTCATTTTTATAATGAATATCGAAAAAGAATTGATTTCAAAATATAATGTTTTGGAAATATTATCATTTATATATCGATGATATGGAATATTCAATTTTGATTGGAAATTGAATATGAAGTTGAAATCGTTTTGCAAACGAATTTAAAACGATTTATAAAATACGTTTTAAAAGGAAATCGATGAAATATATAATATATATTATATATATAATGGCCTGAATAGAACGCGCCGCGCTGTGGCAGTTCGCGAATTTCGACCATTGACTTCGAATGGACATTACAGGAGATTCAACCGTCGGATACTTCTAAAACCGGAACCTTGGGTTCGTATCGAAAAGAGCTTCCCAACGAATATTAGAGATTTGAAATCTAACGGTGGATTTGGAATTATGTCCAAATCAAATTTGGAAAAGGTCATTGTAAGTGCAGTTCGATGGCCGTTGATGGAAATCGACTGTACGGGCCTTGATAAAATTATTAAAAATAGTAATAATTTGTGTAAAATCATAAGAAATGATTTGGAAAGAATTGGGACGAAAATTTCCATATTTGAAAAGATAAAAATAGATTTTTGTCGAAATGAACTAGTTTTGAACTAGAATTATAATCCATTTATTTTTGAAATAAATAAATTGGATTTGAAAGGGTTTTAAAAGTAACCAAACTTCCCAATAATTGAATTGGAATGGATTTGAATCGAAATTGTCTTCGGAATATTTCGATGTTGGATTTCGTGATTATACAGATATTGTTATGGAAATTTAAAAGATATGTTTATATCATTACTTCCAATACAAAATTTGTTGGTCGTAGAGTTTGATATTGAATATAAGCCGATATATTTTCCATTCAGAGCCTTGTATTTAATATCAAATGGGATTGTCGTGAATGGTGTCTTCATTAACACTGTTCTGAAACCCAGTTGAGAAAAAGATTAAATCTTTTTATTTAGATTTAATGAAGTATACAAATTAAATGGTATTTAATTGGAATTGAATTTGAATTGAATTTTAGGCTTATCGTGAACTGTGTTTTAATGACATTCGTTCTTTAACCCGATTTACAGCAAAATGTGATTTAGAATTTATAAATATTTTGTTAAGATTTAAAGGAGATTTTCCAAAGTAAAGTTTTCCAATTTAATAAAATAAATTGGAATGGAATGGAATTCGATTTGGTAATAATCGAAGTGAATTTCTGCGGAGGAAGATAACTAATATATCTAGAATTTAAAAGGCTTTGTCGTTATTCCATTTATATTATTAGTCGGATATGGAAGTTTATATCGATTATATATATCGATTTGTTTTCCATGAAGATTCCATTCCAAATGGATTGTGATTTTGGGTTTATCATGAACCGTGTTTTAAATGGCATTGGTTCTTTAACCTAGTTAAAGACAGGATATGATTTTCCAAGTTAAATAATCATTGATAGTGATTTTTGGGAAGATCAAAACCAAGTGGAGTTTTAGTGAATCTTTAATAAGATTTAAATGATCGAGAATGGAATATCACCAGTTTTACTCCAGGTGACAGTTAAATCTTTAATTAGATTTGAACATGAAATGGTAATTGAATTTACCGATAACACCGTGGTGTTAGATATGAAGTATTACCAGTTTTACTTCATGGGATGAATAGGTTGGGATTGGGAAATTTAACAAGTGATTACTTCGGTAAGGTTCGCTAATCCCGACTAGTTTGGATAAACCATAATTTGGTTTAAATTGGATATTCAAAAGAAGATTAAAGAATAAATTTAAAGAATTTATCTTTGATAAAATTACTGGGAACCTTTCCCAAAGTATAAGAATATATGAATAAAAGAATATTCTGAATTGGAATGAAGCGTATGTTGTGTTTGTGTAACACTTATTTATTATATACGCGAGTTATTCAAAAAGACCGGGTTTATTCCATTCTGAATAACTGATTCGACCATGTGTCGAGGATGAAGACGGTGGTTGAAGACCGGAGGTCTTCACATCGTTTGGGTAATTACTGATGATCTTGATTGGGTTGTACACCCAAGAGGAGGGAATCAGTTGGTTATCGTCCAGACGTACTTGGAGATCGATGGATATGCGAGGTACAAGGTGCCTCCGGTTTCGTTCAGACCCAGAATGGACTTGTAAATGGACTATGTGTTTGACATTGGATATCATTTTGTGTGATTCATGGGTATCGGTTGCATGGAGTGGTTTTCCTGTGTGGCATGCTAAGATGCAAATGATCAAGGCTTCTGTTGAAAAGCAGAGTCTTGTAGTTGATGATAAAAGAACGGCCTTTGTGGCATAGCTTTGTGTAGCATTAATTCGCGAGCCTCACACCCCGGTGTGAACCAGAAACGGGAGAGGACCTCAGGGAGGGCATGCGTTTCCTTCTAGCTAGAAGTGGCGTCAGTGGTTTGACACGCCCTGATGAGTTTGACTTATGTGGTTATTGGGTTGCGAAGCGCCTCGGATATATCGGTGACTATGTGGAGTCATAGGACTCATTTACGCCCAAAAGGGCGGAGAAACGCAGTGTTCAGGCATTTTAATCCACATCGGTGGACCGGCCCTGACGATCCAAGGGCTTGACTGAGTACTTGTCCTGAGACTCGGGCTAGACAGTCTCGAAGCGGTGAGGACGATCCCTTGCCTCGGTTCACAGATGGAAATCCAACTTCCAATACGACATTTTGCGGTTTTGATGTAAACCTATATATGGCGACATAGTGGTATGGGGCACTTATGCCGTCTATGATTGATACTTATGATTGAAATTGTTTTGACACTATGCACTTATAATAGTATCAAGTGATTTGTTTTAACGTACCAAGCATGTTTGGCAATTATAAGGGAAAACCCTATCCCTCGGCTTGCGTTGCATTGTGTGATAGGACCTGGGTCTTATAATAGCTTCATTTTTCCAAAAAGAATTGCGTTGTTTTGTTATATGCACTGGTATTCTTGGAAGGAAACCCGTTCCGTGTTATACAGCGTGGTCCCTTGATATACCTAAACTCTGGGTGCCCCTATTTTCCGCACGGGCAGCTAGTAGTTTTGGTTTTGCAGATTTATATTCACAGGACCCTAGTTTACAGCTGGAATGATATTCGGAAAGATTTGTATCCATATATTATATTCAATTGTGTTTTGTATTATTATTCCGCTGCATGGTAATTTGTAAATCTTTGATACTTAGTAAATGTGTAATATTTATTCATACTCTGTATATTCTTGTATTCTGATGAAATTGTTGTAATAAGCAGTGAAATGTTCTTCTGGTTGCATTCCGATTTGTCGTGTTCTCAAAGCAATCCGGGCTTTCCTTCACGGGGAAGTTCGGGTTGTCTCATAATATTTAATACTGTAGAGTTAGTTCTAATTTCTAACAAATAGCATTAGTTTAGCATTCATTCTTTCCATTTCTTTATCTCTCTCTTTCATTGTTATCTACTTTTGAAATTTGAATAAATAAATAAAAGATAGATGTGTCATTATAGCATGTAATCAAAGGGGATTTAAGGAAACATAAATTAGAAGTAATTATGCCACCTTAGCCTTAGTCAACAATTCATTTTCTTGGTAAACGTATGACATACAAAATGTGGATAAATGGGCTTTTTGGAATAAAGGAATTAAATAGTATTAATATATATATACACCCTAAGATTTAGAAAACCCTAATTCTAGTGTTATAGAGCCCCCGCCATGCTTTAAACCTATGGCCGAATTTATCCCAAATTCTTTCCTTAATCTCTCAAAATCCAAGTGTAATAACCCGGAAATTCTGAGCCAATTTAAAATTTTTATTTTGGCAATTTTGATGAATTTTGAATATTTAGAATAAATTATTTTAAATAATATCGATGAGAAATTTATTTTGAATAGAATTCGAACGTATATATTTATATAGATCGTCGTTAGAATATAAATATTTTATTTTAATTATGAAAGGAATTGAAAATGGCGCGGTAGTTCGATAATTCGATTTCAAAGTGCAAATAAACGTACCGGGTGCAAAATAAACCGGATTTTGGCGAAACCAAAAATATTAGAATCTATTTGAGAATATCTTTCCAACGAATCCGGGAAATCGAAATTTCATATTGAAATTTCAGAATAGTTGCTATGGAATTCGGGCCCTTAAAAATGGGAATTTTGCAAACAACCTCGGTTTTCGACAAAACCACTTTTGTTGAATTCGGGATGTCAAATTATTGCTAGGTTTCAAAATTCGTAATTTTTCGAATCAATATGTGAGCGTAACAAAGGAAAACGCATTTGGCCAGTTTCATTTGATTTCAATCGACTGGAAAATGGTCATTTTTCAAACGGTCTCAGAATTTGATGAAATTAGCTTTGTTAGGACCGTACCGTCAATACGAAGCTAGAAAATATTTTTCTGGAATTTTGCGAGTTAGTATGTGACCCCAGTAAATTGAAATGCGCGTTCAAATTCAATATATAGAGTTATATTTTGATTTTGACGAAAACTGATCGAAACGATCGAATCAGCTTACGATACTTATCTCAATGTGTTCGGAATGGGGGTAATTAGCTAGGGGTGACAGTCGGTGGGTTCGATTTCGAGGTCGAGATAAAAAGTTGCTTTTTGAAAATTAATTAATATATATATAATTATATAATTACCTCTCTCTCTTCTATTATACTTCTGATCAAAAAAAAGGAAATCGCGTTCCCCCCTCCCCGAAATCGAGCGCTACAGTTGCATCCATCACCCCGCCCTCCTCCCTCACCGCCGCGTCAGTGCCCCCTTCCACTCCTCCTTCTCTCCTACCCCTTCTAATCCGATACCCCGATGTCCCCAGCCCCTAAACCCGACACCAATATCACCGCCCCCCCAACCTCTGGTCAACCCCGACCACCAGACCCCCTGCCGCAACCACCCTACCCCCTCCACGAGCCCTAGTTTGACGATGAGCCCCCCCGGCGACGACTTCGAATTTGGCAAGAAGGTTAGTTTTATAATTTTTAATTAACATAGAAACTGAATTTTTATGAGTTAGAAAAACTGATTTTTATTAGTTATAAATTTTTTGATTCTTATTGAATAAAGTTTAGATTTTTATAAGTGAAAAGATATGGTTTTTAATACATAAAGTTATAATTTTTATCTATATAAAAGGTTAGATTTTTATTTATCTAAAAAGTAGATGTTTATCTCTATAAAGATTCGATTTTTAAAACTATAAAGATTTCATTTTTAACATAGCGAAGATGAGATTTTTACTTATGTGAAGTTAGCGAAGAAAGGATTGATATTTATATTAGAAAAGATTTGATTTTTATGATTAGAAAAATATGGTTTTTATATGAAGAAAAATAAAAATATGAACTTTATTTTTATCATATGATTAGCGAAAAAAAAATGTGATCTTTTTATACGTGTAGTGATATTACAAAGATGTGATTTTTACATAAGTAGAGAATGCGATTTTTATATGAGTAGCGAGAAAAAAATTCGATTTTTATATATTTATATAGAGAAGAAAAATTCGATTTTTATATAACTAGCAACAATATAAAAATGTGATTTTTATATATGTAGTGGCTACAGACAACGAAAGCGACAAAAGGCGAGCACGACGAAGATTTCCTACATACGAAGAGTCGTGGCGTTTGGTTTAGCTATTCGGTGAGAACTCCTCACCTTTAATTTATTTCTAGTTTGAAATATATACTAGGATGCAGACGGTGCTTAGCAGCACCCGACACCCGTTGTCCACGGACCATGGATGAATTGTTTGTTTGATTGCTATGTTGTGAAATTTGATTGTGTGTTGTGGAATAAAATATTTTATAGTGGAGAATATTTTATAGTTAAAAATATAATTTTTAACGTGTATATAAAATAAATAGTAATTTACAAATCAGACGATTTGTTTATATACACTTATTTGACTGATATTGATTGGGACGATAAATTTTACACATCGCCTAACTGCACAAATAGAACCTGTGTTTGTTGTTTGAAAACCCCACACGGGTATTGGGATGAAATTGGACATACACTAATCCAAATAATTAGCTGTATGTCGATCGATTGATTGACAGACTGTGTAAGCGTTAAATATTTATATTTGATGCTTATACAGTGTAGAATGCACTTTGGATGATGGATTGTTGTTTTCATTGTTGTTATACACATTTGTTGTGTGAAATCCATATAATCAACATTATATGGTAGTTGACTGTGTCTGATTCCAGTTCAGAATTATCGAATATTTTAAAATAATATTCAGTGAATATTGAAATGTGAAGCCGTGTTAAGTAGTTGAACGCCATTTTAACACGAGCGGGAATTTTGTCGATTTTATTCATTTTACAATGAATATCGAAAGTGATTTCAAAATCTGATATTTTGAAAAGAATTGAAATTCGAATTAAATTGAAATGATTTGAAATTCGAATTAAATTGAAAAGAATTGAAATTCAAATTAAATTGAAATGATTTGAAATTCTAACTAAATTGAAACGATTTGAAAATTGAATTAGATTGAAACGATTTGAAATTCGAATTGAATTGAAATCGATTTGAAATGAATTTAAAACCAATTTATATTGGAAAATTCAATTTTGATTTGAAATTGAATATGAAGTTGAACTCGTTTTGAAAACGAATTTAAAACGATTGATAAAATACATTTTGAAAGAAGGTCGACGATATATATATAATATATTATATATATATATATATATATATATATATATATATAATGGCCTGAATAGAACTCGCCGCGTCGCGGCAGTTTGCGAATTTCGATCATTGACTTCGAATGGATATTGCGGGAGATCCGACCGTCGGATTCTCCTAAAACCGGAACCATTGGGTTCGTATCAAAAAGATCATTCTAACGAATATAAGTGATTTGAAATCTAATGGTTGGATTTGGAATTATGTCCAAATCAAATTTGGAAAAGGTCGTTGTAAGTGCAGTTCGATGACCGTTGATGGAAATCGACTGTACGAGCCTTGATAAAATTATTAAAAATAGTAATAATTTGTGTAAAATCATAAGAAATGATTTGGGAAGGATTGGGATGGAGCACTCCATATTTGAAAAGATAAAAATAGATTTTTATCGAAATGAACTAGTTTTGAACTAGAATTATAATTCTATTTATTTTTAAATAAATAAATTGAATTTGAAATGGTTTTAAAAGTAACCATAATTTCCAATAATTGAATTGGAATGGATTTGAATCGAAATTGTCTTTGGAATATTTCGATGTTGGATTTCGTGATGAAACAGATATTGTTATGAGAATTTGAAAGATATATTTATATCGTTATTTCCAATATGATATTTGTTGGTCGTAGAATTTGATATTGAGTATAAGACGATATATTTTCTATTCAGAGCCTTGTATATAATATCAAATGTGATTTGGGTTTGTCGTGAATGGTGTCTTCATTAACACCGTTCTTAAACCCAATTGAGAAAAAGGTTAAATCTTTTTATTTGGATTTAATGAAGTGTACCAATTAAATGATATTTAATTGGAATTGAATTTGAATTGATTTCTGGGTTTATCGTGAACGGTGTTTTAAATAACACTTGTTCTTTAACCCGATAATTAATGGAATGTGATTTTGGGTTTATCGTGAACCATGTTTTAAATGACATTGATTCTTTAACCCAGTAAAGGATTAAAACTAAGTAGAGTTCTAATGAATCTTTAATTAGATTGAAATGATCGAGAATGGAGTGTCACCAATTTTGCTCCAGGCGATAGTTAAATCTTTAATTAGATTTGAACGTGAAAGGGTAATTAAATTTACTGATAACACCGTGGTGTTAGATATGAAGTATGACCAGTTTTACATCATGCGATGAATAGGTTGGGATTGGGAAATAAAATAAATGATTACTTCGGTGTGGTTCGCTAATCCCGACTAGTTTGAATTGATATTCAAAGAAGATTAAAGAATAAATTTAAAGAATTTATCTTTGATAAAATTAATGGGAACCCTTCCCAAAGTATAAGAATATTTGAATAAAAGAATATTCTGAATTGGAATGAGGCGTATGTTGTGTTTGTGTAACACTTGTTTATTATATACGCGAGTTATTCAGAAAGACTGGGTTTATCCCATTCTGAATAACTAATTCGACGTTGTGTCGAGGATGAAGAAGGTGGTCGAAGACTGGAGGTCTTCACATCGTTTGGGTGATTACTGATGATCTTGATTGGGCTGTACACCCAAGAGGAGGGAATCAGTTAGTGATCGTCCAGACGTACTTGGAGATCGATGGATATGCGAGGTACAAGGTGCCTCCGGTTTCATTCAGACCCAGAACGAACTTGTAAATGGACTGTGTGTCTGACATTGGATTTTAGTCTGTGTGATTGATTTCTATTAAATATACATCTGTTTGGCGGCGGAGAATTTATTCTCTTGCTTAACGCCCTTCTCTGAGACGTACAAGCTCAGGGGTTATATATCGATGGATATCAATCGCATGGAGTGAATTGCCTGTGTGGCATGCCTAAGTGGCAATTGATCAAGGCTTCTGTTGAAAAGCAGAGTCTTGTGGTTGATGATCAAAGCACCGCCTGTGTGGCATAGCTTTGTGTAACGTTGATTAACAAGCCTCACACCTCGGTTGTGAACCAGAAACGGGAGAAGGATCCAGGGAGGACATGCGTTTCTTTCTAGCTAGAGGTGGTGTCAATGCTTAAACTGGCTGACATTTATATTATTTTCACCTGTGTGGTTGTTGCTGTTGCGAGGCGCCTCAGTTTAATCGGACGATCCGGGTCCGATGGAGTCATTCGTTGGCTCGTTTACGCCCCAAATGGCGGGAAAGCGTAGTGTTCAGGCATTTTAATCCACATCGGTGGACCGGCCCTGTGTGTAACACCCCGCGAATTCTATAACTGTGAAATTCACAAATTAAAGTATAATTAATTTCAAATCAAAGAACTAAGGGAAACGGGATACGCCATTGCGTTCGTCTCGGAAAAATACGCGAAATAGAGTCCGAGTTTTCGAAAAACGGAGTCCGTATGAAGAAGATATGGCCTTCGGAAGTTTCCGAATTAAGTTTAAAATTCGAACAGAATAAAACAGCTCAGAAAAACAAGTTTAAATTCCAAAATCGGGCCCAATTGGCCAGGGCGGGAAAACTCCCGCCTAATGCACCCAGGTCGACTGGGCTGTCGACCTGGTCTAGCCAGGTCGACAGGGCTGTCGACCTGGTCCAGAGCCAGGTCGAACCCAGCCCAACCTGGCTGGCCTATTCTATGTTGGTCGATTTTCAGAAGTCTGCTTTGTCATTAGGGCTACGTGGCAGGCTCTAATTGGTCTCTCTTTCTAATGAATGGCTACGATCAATCCAAGCAACATCGATGGCCCTAATCAGTTCATAAACCCTATAAAAATGACCCTAGACTCAACCTAATCTATTCATTCAAAAATAAGAACAAGGCCATCATGTTGCTGAGGAACGACTAAGAGTAGCCACCAATTGGAGAGAGGATTAGGAGGCAAATTCTGAAGCATAAAGCAACTTAATCAAATCAAATCATCAAGGAATCGCATCTCCAAATTCCTAAATTGGAGAATTCGCCACACAATTGTAAGTAGAGTATTATTTTGGTATGAACAAATAATTGTGTTGGTTTGTATACTTGATTTGTGGCGATAAAGTAATTCATATTTGTGCGTTACTATGATTCTTATCGATTTGGAATATTGTATACGTTTGGATATTCTCGAATTATGTTATTCATTAAAAAAAACTACATGTTTGCGGTAGTTTTATGCAAGTATACGTTTGGAATATTCGCAAATTATGTAATCCATGTTGAAGCTACATGTATGTAGTTGATTAATTGAAATTCATGCAAGTTTGGGGTTTTGCTACTATGCCATCATAATGTATATTTTTGTACAAAAATCATTTTGTACGTAATTGGAACAAATTTGGGTTATTATAGTTCATATGAAACTATGTTGAGATTTTGGCACATGATCTATGTATTAAGCCATGCTTTTGTACTAGAAAACCTATTTGCAAATATGACTAGGCTATGATTGATATTTTGCATAATTGAAATCCATGTTAGGTCTAAATTGTTAACAAGAATTATATGATGACATATGTGGTACATAGCTAGGTTAGATTCAAAAATCCCTTTTGCAAGTTTGCATGACTAAAGTAAAAATCATGATTTCATGTTAGAAATATTTATGCCATGGTTATGTGAATAGATTTAAAATCATGATTAAGTTGAACTATACTTTTGTGTTAGTAACAAAAGTAAGCACCTTTGTAAACATGTTGTAATCTTATGAACATGATTTGTTTATGTTTGACATTATGCCTGAATAAAAAATATAGGTTTATGTTGTAGTTAAGCCTATGTGTCAATAGTGATATTCTTAACTTAACTACAAGTTTACATGGTTTGATTCATGTCACTTATGCTTTATGACCAAAGTATATGTTACCACTATGCAAGTACACCAGTTTCTATTTTGTAGTCCCAACGTCACGTTGCAAGTTCATGCGTTCACATTCCCCTTTTTGTGTATGTAATCACGCTTTAAGCCTCCCCTTTTTCTCATGGCTAAGTTGGGCTTAAAAAGGCTAAGCCCAACATATATATAATAAACGGACGTGTTAAACGGGGGAAAATAACGTTGGGTTAAATTTATTAATAAATGAAAATATAAAGTAGAAGGGCCCAAATTCAAGTATGGGTTGGGCCCATGATTGGTGTAACCTTTACACCATTAACTTAATAATGGGCCGCAAATATTTACATATAAGAAAATAAAGAAGAAAGACAAAATATGTAAATGTAGAACATACGATGTGTTTAACCCGAGGTTGGATTGAGTTGTGATGTAAACCTGCCCGGAACCGCCCGGCTGTCCAGTAGTCACAACAATACCTATCCAATGTGGGAGGTTAAACATGGAGCCCAATAAGGACCCGAGGTTAGACTGAGTTGTGGCGTAAGACTGCCCGGAACCAACCGGCAACAGGCAGCCACAACAATACCTGTCTAATGTGAGAGGTCAAGGTTTTAATAAGACAATTAAGGCTGAGTCAGGATTGTTAGGATTAAGTGAACTAAAGACTTAATCAAAATGGAACATGCTAAACTAAACGGACTGGTGGGGGTTAGGTTAGAAAACACTTAACCAACTTAGCATGTTGGCTAGAGATAGAAAACCTAGTAACGGGGGACCCTTTTCAGCAGTAACCCTAGAAGGTGTATCATGATACCCTGAAACTAGGCAGGGTGGGGCACGATTACTGGGCTGATTGTAAGAGGTCAAATCGACGGCGGTGGTGTATCAGTGTAGGTTCTAACGGGGTGCGGGCGTGCACACACTCCGGCGCAGAAAAATAAGGCACTGGACACCAGTAGCATACCTGTGCATTCTAGGATTGTGTCGGGCCGCCACCATGGGACTTGATACACCCCATGGTGGGACCAGCATAGGTAACTACAACATCGGGGGCCGTAAGACACATGTAACTATGCGAGTAGGAGCCGATCATCATAGAATGGATCACATCACCCTGATTATGGGGTGCCAGTTAGAAACTAGTTTATATGGGTTCAGAGATTTACATGGGGTACGATAGTATATTCGACCCTAGACAACTTAACCAAGTTTATAGTGCTTTCCCACTTCTTGTTTATACTTATCATACCCAGTTCTTTATTCATAGACAAAATAGTCCTAGACTTACTCAGGCTTTATGTCTGACTCTACTTTTCTTTCGTCTTCTTTTCTTCCGTTCCCCCCCCCCCCCAGGTCCACAGGGAGGAAACACTGCAGCTTGACCAGCCTTAACATCCAGCTTGAAGAGGAGAAATGTATTGCTTGGACCTTTTCGTTTTGAACTATGGCTTTGGACAACCACTATGGGACTTTTGCAGTTTATCTATGTTTTCTTTATGCTTCTTTAAATAATGTAATCAAGACAGATTATGAAAGTGTTATGTTATGTTTTTGGAAAAGATGTAAGACAATTATGGTGATGTTGTTGTAGCACGTATTTGCTTTTATGAAATAAGAGTTGTTGTTTTTCCGCTGTTTACAAATATGTGTTCTTATATCTGTCTTGTATATCTATGACTTATACTTATAAACCTCCACCAAAATTAGGGCATTCCCTTTGAGAGTGACCCTAACGGAGGTGGGGTGTTTCACTTGGTATCAGAGCATAGGTTTACCAGATAAGATAAAAAGTTCTAAAAAATTTATTTTCAAAAAGGAAATTTAAAGAAGCATTTTTAAAAGAAAAATATTATTTTATTTTAAAAAGGCAAAGTCCCCCCAAAGCCATAGGTACTATCTCTTATCCTTCGTTTTGAATCTATCCTTTTTGTTTCAGCATGTCTGAAGAACTTAACTTGCCGGAAGGGGTACCAATACCTGGTTGGTTTAGGCGGTTCTTAGAAGCAAGGGCCACTCAGCCAGGTCCTACCGTTCCTCCTCCCCCAGCTGCAGGAAATCATCCAGCTGCAGCGGCACCTTTTCCTCCACCTCCTCCACGGGGAAACACATTTGCTAAGATATGTAAAGATTTTAAAGCTATGGGAGGAAAGGATTTCCATGGAACTGAGTCCTTCGTGGCAGCTAGGAATTGGCTGAAAGAAACTGAGGACCTATTCATCATCTTTGAGGTAGAGGATAGACAAAAAGTACAATTGGCAGTGTGGCTATTGAAGGGCGAGGCTTCCTACTGGTGGGAAGTCACTAATGCTGAAAGACCAGTGGAGACATGGGAGGACTTTAGGGCAAGGTTTGAGACTAAATTTCTCTCAGATGCGGAAAGAAGTTTGCAGTTGGAAAAATTCTTATTTCTTAAGCAAGGGGACAAGACAGTCAGAGAGTATGTGAATCAGTTCGATGAGCTGGCTAGGTTTGGGCTTGACCTAGTCAACACCCCGCACAAGAAGGCTCTCTGTTTCGTCAAAGGGTTGAATGAGCCATTACACAGTTTGGCCATGACCCATATACCCATGGGAGCCACGTATGAAAGATTGGTGCAAATGGCATTGCTGAATGAAGAGGATAAGGGCAAGAAGGAGACAAAGGCAGAAAGCTCTCAAGGGAAGAAGGAGGGTTTGCAGCCTAAGAAGACAGACTTTAAGAAGGGCGGGAAAGGCAACAAAGAGAAGAGGAAGTGCAATTTCTGTGGCAAAGTGGGGCACTTAGTAAAGGACTGCCGGAAAAAGAAGGCCAAGGAGAATGGTGGGTGCTTTTCTTGCGGTGAGACAGGCCACAGGGCTAAGGACTGCCCAAAGAAACGAGGACAGGGGAAGAGGGCTGGATCCACCCCAGGGGCACAGGTTCATGTGCTGGAAGCGCCACCTTTGCAACAGCGAGGTATAAATACTTCTGTAGAAAGTGTAGTTTATCTTTATGATCACCCCGTTCGCACTTTATTTGATTCTGGCGCATCACACTCCTTTATCTCGTCTGCTTTAGTAGAATCTCTGCACCTAAAAACTAGTATGGTAGAGGACCCCTTAATTGTTTCAAACCCAATTGGGGGCCCAGCTCATTTGTCTATGATCTGTTTGGGATTGAAAATCTCTATTCTAAGTGTAGAATTTCAATGTAGTGCCTTTGTTTTGGGCTTTTCGGGGTATGGTTTGATTTTGGGTATGGATTGGCTATCCAGTAATGGGGCCATCCTTGATTGTGAGAAAAGGGTTGTTAGGCTCCTAACCCAGCTCGGTAATACTTTGGAAATTTCTTGTAATCCCTCATACGCGGTTATGCTTAGTTACCTTGAAACGCTAGATGCCTCTGTTGAAAATTTGCAATCAGTTAGAGTGGTCCGGGAATATCCGGATGTCTTCGAAGAGGTGAAGGGCTTGCCTCCGAAGCGGGAAATAGACTTCCGCATATATCTTGTAGATAATGCAAAGAACGTTGCGTTGCCCGTTAGACACATGGCTCCACGAGAAAGGAAAGAGCTCAGTAAACAGATTAAAGAGCTTCTAGAAAAGGGGTTCATTAGGAGGAGCATTTCAGAATGGGGCGCTCCAGTGGTGTTCGCTACAAAGGTGGATGGTTCACTCCGTCTATGTGTTGACTATAGGGAGCTCAACAAGCTAACGAAAAAGAATAGGCACCCGCTCCCTAGAATTGACGATTTATTTGACCAGCTTGTAGGAGCGTCTGTTTTCTCCCAGCTCGATTTAGCAACCGGTTTTCATCAGCTAAGGGTGGCTGAAGATAGCATCGATAAAACGGCGTTCAGAACCCCAGACGACTTCTTTGAATGGCTTGTCATGCCTTTCGGCTTGACAAATGCACCTGCTTACTTTGTGGACCTGATGAGTAGGGTATTTAGAGATTTCCTCAACAAATTCGTAGTGGTCTTCGTAGATGATATCCTTATCTTCTCAAAGAGTGAAGAGGAACATGCTCAGCACTTAAGGGCAATCATGGAAACTTTGCGAGTCCATCAACTAAAAGCCAAATTCTCCAAATGCCACTTTTGGAGAGAAGAGGTGAGGCTCCTTGGTCACATAGTATCCAAACAAGGGTTAGCAGTGGACCCTGCTAAGGTAGTGGCGGTACAGGATTGGAAGACACCAAGGAATGCAACTGAAGTCCGAAGCTTTCTAGGACTAGCAGGTTTCTATCGAAAGTTTATAAGGGATTTTGCGAAAATCTCAGCTCCGCTCACGAAATTGACTAAGAAGAATCTAGTGTTCAATTGGGACTTGGATTGCGAGTTTGCTTTCCAACGACTGAAAAGGGCTCTCACAACAGCCCCAGTTTTGACGCTGCCAGATGGGAGCAAGATGTTCACTGTTTATACGAATGCATGTGGGACAGGGCTAGGCGCCGTCTTAATGCAAGAAGGAAGGGTAGTAGCTTATGGCGGGAGGCAGTTGAAGGTGCACGAAAAGAACTACCCAACCCACGATCTTGAGTTAGCCGCCATCGTCTTTGCACTCAAGTCTTGGCGACACTATCTCCTAGGTGAGAAGTTCGAACTTTACACTGACCATAAATCGTTGAAATATCTTTTCTCGCGAAAGGATCTTAACTTGAGGCAACAAAGATGGATGGAGTTTCTTGCCTCGTACGATTTCGAAATCTCCTACACTCCGGGCAAAGGCAACGTAGTGGCAGACGCGTTGAGCCGAAAGAAATTGACCCTAAGCCCGTTGTTTGTTGAAAGACAAAGCCTAGAGTTTATAGCCAGCTTCGACTTTAGGCCTTCCTCCGATTTCGTACCAGGCTTGCTAGCATCTCTCGAAGTGCGCCCAACTTTAGTGGATTCAGTAGGGACAGCACAACGCGAAGACCCTCAGCTTGTGGAAACAGTTGATAAGCTAATTAGGGGTGAGACTTCAAGTCACCTCAACAGATACTCCATCGACGATAAGGGTTTGCTAAGGCGAGACGGAAGACTATGCGTCCCACAGACAAAAGATTTAATAAAAAAGGTTCTCGAGGAAGCACATCACTCCAAGATGACAATACACCCAGGCGGAGATAAAATGTACAAAGATATAAAAAGGACTTTCTTCTGGAACGGCATGAAAAAGGACGTGGCAGAATTCGTTTCTAAGTGCATGGTGTGCCAACAGGTTAAGGCGGAACAGAAAAAGCCTGGCGGACTGCTACATCCTCTGGAGGTCCCGCAGTGGAAGTGGGATAGCATCTCAATGGACTTCATCGATGGGCTGCCTAGGTCTAGGAGAGGCAACACTAGCATTTGGGTAATAGTGGATAGGCTTACTAAAAGCGCCCACTTTTTACCTGTCAAAAGTAAAAGAACTGCCTCATCCTTAGCATCACTTTACCTCAAGGAAATCGTTCGACTCCATGGAATACCATCTAGCATTGTTAGTGACCGAGACCCCATCTTCACCAGTGAGTTTTGGCGGAGTATGCAAGAAGCAGTAGGAACGCAGTTATGCTTGAGCACAGCCTATCATCCCCAAAACGACGGCCAAACAGAGAGAGTGAACAGAGTTTTGGAAGACCTTTTAAGGCTATGCGTCCTTGACTTCGGAGGGACATGGGAAGACCACCTTCCTTTGGTGGAATTTGCCTACAACAACAGCTATCAAGCAACCATCGGAATGGTGCCCTTCGAAGCTTTATATGGAAGACCGTGCCGATCGCCCACTTGTTGGTGGGAGTCTACTGATAAGCTCATACTTGGACCAGATATGATCCGAGAGACTTCAGAGAAAGTAGACTTAATACGAAGAAGGATGAAGACGGCCCAAGACAGACAAAAGTCCTATGCCGACAAGAGAAGGACCGACCTTGAATTTGAGGTTGGAGATAGAGTTTTTCTCAAGGTATCACCGCTAAGAAACGTTGTTCGTTTTGGAACCACAGGAAAACTGGCACCAAGGTTCGTAGGGCCATTCCCTATCATCGAGAAAATTGGGAAAATGGCCTATAGATTAGAGCTACCCGAGAAGTTGGCCGGAGTCCACAACGTTTTTCACGTTTCACATCTCCGAAAATGTCTACATGAGTCTGCTGAAGTGGTAGAGCCAAATATCCTCGAAGAGGCCGAAGTGGAACGCGAAGCAACCATAAGAAAAGTTCCAACCCGCATATTAGGAACGGAAGTGAAGAAGCTACGCAACCGCGAAGTCAAGCTCGTCAAAGTTCAGTGGAGCGACGCCGAGGGAGACGCGACTTGGGAAACTGAAGCTAGAATACGCACTGCCTACCCTTTTCTGTTCAAGGGTACATCCTTGATCTTTCCTTTTCCTTAAGTTGCGCTTTTATCTATCTTTTTAGGTATATTTCCTCGACCTTATCTTTTAGGTAGAAACCCTTTGGATGGAAACATGTAATTGAAACATGTTATGGATGATGGTTGCAAGTGGTTGCAAGTGATTGCTAGTGGTTGCTCGTGGTTGCATATACACACACAATCTAGGTTTTAGATCGGCTCAGTCACTTCATATTGCATATGCATATATGTTTGCATTCGTATATGGTTGAACTCTAATGTGTTGTCATATGGATGTTGCATTTGTATTGAATGATTGTGCATTCATGTAGAATCATGAATAGGAAAATTTGCATACATAATGGATTCATGGCACTTACATAATTCGCATTAAGGAGGTCAACTGAATCAGTAGACCGCCTGATTTTGCATTTGATAAGTACATGTACACACACACTTCGCATATGATCATGAAGCATTAGAAGTCTTTTTAGGACAATGGATGCTCGTGTTTGATGGATGAGTAGATGGATGATTGGATGTTAGGATATACATTCCTCCTAACTTGAAGATTTCGGGGACGAAATCCTTTTAAGTGGGGGAGAATGTAACACCCCGCGAATTCTATAACTGTGAAATTCAAAAATTAAAGTATAATTAATTTCAAATCAAAGAACTAAGGGAAACGGGATACGCCATTGCGTTCGTCTCGGAAAAATACGCGAAATAGAGTCCGAGTTTTCGAAAAACGGAGTCCGTATGAAGAAGATATGGCCTTCGGAAGTTTCCGAATTAAGTTTAAAATTCGAACAGAATAAAACAGCTCAGAAAAACAAGTTTAAATTCCAAAATCGGGCCCAATTGGCCAGGGCGGGAAAACTCCCGCCTAATGCACCCAGGTCGACTGGGCTGTCGACCTGGTCTAGCCAGGTCGACAGGGCTGTCGACCTGGTCCAGAGCCAGGTCGAACCCAGCCCAACCTGGCTGGCCTATTCTATGTTGGTCGATTTTCAGAAGTCTGCTTTGTCATTAGGGCTACGTGGCAGGCTCTAATTGGTCTCTCTTTCGAATGAATGGCTACGATCAATCCAAGCAACATCGATGGCCCTAATCAGTTCATAAACCCTATAAAAATGACCCTAGACTCAACCTAATCTATTCATTCAAAAATAAGAACAAGGCCATCATGTTGCTGAGGAACGACTAAGAGTAGCCACCAATTGGAGAGAGGATTAGGAGGCAAATTCTAAAGCATAAAGCAACTTAATCAAATCAAATCATCAAGGAATCGCATCTCCAAATTCCTAAATTGGAGAATTCACCACACAATTGTAAGTAGAGTATTATTTTGGTATGAACAAATAATTGTGTTGGTTTGTATACTTGATTTGTGGCGATAAAGTAATTCATATTTGTGCGTTACTATGATTCTTATCGATTTGGAATATTGTATACGTTTGGATATTCTCGAATTATGTTATTCATTAAAAAAAACTACATGTTTGCGGTAGTTTTATGCAAGTATACGTTTGGAATATTCGCAAATTATGTAATCCATGTTGAAGCTACATGTATGTAGTTGATTAATTGAAATTCATGCAAGTTTGGGGTTTTGCTACTATGCCATCATAATGTATATTTTTGTACAAAAATCATTTTGTACGTAATTGGAACAAATTTGGGTTATTATAGTTCATATGAAACTATGTTGAGATTTTGGCACATGATCTATGTATTAAGCCATGCTTTTGTACTAGAAAACCTATTTGCAAATATGACTAGGCTATGATTGATATTTTGCATAATTGAAATCCATGTTAGGTCTAAATTGTTAACAAGAATTATATGATGACATATGTGGTACATAGCTAGGTTAGATTCAAAAATCCCTTTTGCAAGTTTGCATGACTAAAGTAAAAATCATGATTTCATGTTAGAAATATTTATGCCATGGTTATGTGAATAGATTTAAAATCATGATTAAGTTGAACTATACTTTTGTGTTAGTAACAAAAGTAAGCACCTTTGTAAACATGTAGTAATCTTATGAACATGATTTGTTTATGTTTGACATTATGCCTGAATAAAAAATATAGGTTTATGTTGTAGTTAAGCCTATGTGTCAATAGTGATATTCTTAACTTAACTACAAGTTTACATGGTTTGATTCATGTCACTTATGCTTTATGACCAAAGTATATGTTACCACTATGCAAGTACACCAGTTTCTATTTTGTAGTCCCAACGTCACGTTGCAAGTTCATGCGTTCACATTCCCCTTTTTGTGTATGTAATCACGCTTTAAGCCTCCCCTTTTTCTCATGGCTAAGTTGGGCTTAAAAAGGCTAAGCCCAACATATATATAATAAACGGACGTGTTAAACGGGGGAAAATAACGTTGGGTTAAATTTATTAATAAATGAAAATATAAAGTAGAAGGGCCCAAATTCAAGTATGGGTTGGGCCCATGATTGGTGTAACCTTTACACCATTAACTTAATAATGGGCCGCAAATATTTACATATAAGAAAATAAAGAAGAAAGACAAAATATGTAAATGTAGAACATACGATGTGTTTAACCCAAGGTTGGATTGAGTTGTGATGTAAACCTGCCCGGAACCGCCCGGCTGTCCAGTAGTCACAACAATACCTATCCAATGTGGGAGGTTAAACATGGAGCCCAATAAGGACCCGAGGTTAGACTGAGTTGTGGCGTAAGACTGCCCGGAACCAACCGGCAACAGGCAGCCACAACAATACCTGTCTAATGTGAGAGGTCAAGGCTTTAATAAGACAATTAAGGCTTAGTCAGGATTGTTAGGATTAAGTGAACTAAAGACTTAATCAAAATGGAACATGCTAAACTAAACGGACTGGTGGGGGTTAGGTTAGAAAACACTTAACCAACTTAGCATGTTGGCTAGAGATAGAAAACCTAGTAACGGGGGACCCTTTTCAGCAGTAACCCTAGAAGGTGTATCATGATACCCTGAAACTAGGCAGGGTGGGGCACGATTACTGGGCTGATTGTAAGAGGTCAAATCGATGGCGGTGGTGTAGCAGTGTAGGTTCTAACGGGGTGCGGGCGTGCACACACTCCGACGAAGAAAAATAAGGCACTGGACACCAGTAGCATACCTGTGCATTCTAGGATTGTGTCGGGCCGCCACCATGGGACTTGATACACCCCATGGTGGGACCAGCATAGGTAACTACAACATCGGGGGCCGTAAGACACATGTAACTATGCGAGTAGGAGCCGATCATCATAGAATGGATCACATCACCCTGATTATGGGGTGCCGGTTGGAAACTAGTTTATATGGGTTCAGAGATTTACATGGGGTACGATAGTATATTCGACCCTAGACAACTTAACCAAGTTTATAGTGCTTTCCCACTTCTTGTTTATACTTATCATACCCAGTTCTTTATTCATAGACAAAATAGTCCTAGAGTTACTCAGGCTTTATGTCTGACTCTACTTTTCTTTCGTCTTCTTTTCTTCCGTTTCCCCCCCCCCCCCCAGGTCCACAGGGAGGAAACACTGCAGCTTGACCAGCCTTAACATCCAGCTTGAAGAGGAGAAATGTATTGCTTGGACCTTTTCGTTTTGAACTATGGCTTTGGACAACCACTATGGGGCTTTTGCAGTTTATCTATGTTTTCTTTATGCTTCTTTAAATAATTTAATCAAGACAGATTATGAAAGTGTTATGTTATGTTTTTGGAAAAGATGTAAGACAATTATGGTGATGTTGTTGTAGCACGTATTTGCTTTTATGAAATAAGAGTTGTTGTTTTTCCGTTGTTTACAAATATGTGTTCTTATATATGTCTTGTATATCTATGACTTATACTTATAAACCTCCACCAAAATTAGGGCATTCCCTTTGAGAGTGACCCTAACGGAGGTGGGGTGTTTCACTGTGGCTCCTAAGGGTCGATGCGTTATGTCCCTGAGACATGGGCCATATTGTCTCGAATCGGTAGAGGACGATCTGTAGCCTCGGTTCATAGATGGAAATCCAATTTCCAATACGACACTTTGCGGTTTTAGTTGTAAACCTATATATGGCGACATTGTGGTATGGGGCATTCATGCTGCCTATGATTGATACTTATGGTTGAAATTGTTTTAAACACTATACACTTATAGTACTATCAAAATAATCCGTTTTAAATGTATCAAGCATCCTTTGGCTATTATAAGGTAAAACCCTATCCTCCGGCATATGTTGCATTGTGTGATGGGACCTGGGTCTTATAATAGCTTCATTGTTCTTTATTTAGCATCACGCTGTTGTTTTATGCACTGGTATTCTTGGGAGGAAACCCGTTCCGTGTTATACGGCGTGGTCCCTTGATTTACCGAACTTTAAAATAAAGATTAATAATTGTTTTAGTTCTCACACCAGTCCCATGACTGACCTGGAGTTTATTGTTTTAACCTAAACTCTGGGTGCCCTTATTATGACACGGGCAGCTAGTAGTTTTGGTTTTGCAGATTTATATTCACAGGATCCTGATTTACAGCTGGAACGATACTCGGAAAGCTCTGTATCCATGTATTACTTCTAGTTATGTATTGTATTTTCTTTCCGCTGTGATGTATTTAAATGTAATTTAAATCTCTGATAAATTATGTGTAATATTTATTCATACTTTGTATATTCCTGTATTCTGATGGAATTGTTGTAATAAGCAATGAAATGTTCTTCTGTTTGCGTTCAAATTTGTCGTGTTCTCAAAACCAGCAGGGGTTTCGAACGGTCTTGGTCGGTTTAGCGACTGATTCAGATCGAGCGAAATTCCCGGTCGTTACATCGTGGTATCAGAGCTTTGGTTAGAGAACAAGACACGTTAGAACCAAATGAAAGAATTCATCAGAGATTGGATTAGTAATATCCAATGAGAATGACTCGTTAGAGATGAGATCAGTAGTATCCTAAAACGAGTGCGAAGAGTATATTTTGAAAATGAAAACATTTTTTGTTTTGAAAATTTAAATCAATTATTCGTATTTGATTATTTATTTTATATTGAATTTGGACAATCCAATATATAAAGATTTTGCATATACGCCTTGCAAACGTATATTCGAAGTTTTAATATAGTGGATAGATATAGGATCACACTCTAGTCGCCCGGAGATGATTCTGATGATGAGGCCTCATCATCAGTGTTTATATTCGAGTGCTAAAAGTGGGATGTCTATATATTTCCAATTGATTGGTGTGAGAACCAAAGCTAGATAGGGCTTGTTGTTGTGATTTGGCATCACAAACATGATTTTCTGTATATGTACCAAAGTTATGAATTTGAAAAGCTAATCAACTAATTGATTGCTGGTTGTGTTGGTTGATTATTGTTTGATTAATTAAATGTTGAACCTTTAGCCAAATTGAACAAAAGTGAATTGTATTGAAAATTTATCGCATTTGCATGCGTATACACGTGCTTACATTGAACAGGTCATAGCAAGGAGGCTAGAGCAGAAGAATAAAATTGTTTGCCCGGCAAATAGGCACATGTTTACCATAATTTACTGTTTTGTTTGGGTGATGATGATTTTGTGAGCCGATTGGCTAGCCGCTTGGCTTTTTCTTTTTCTTTTGGATTGAAGAAGGCCATGGGAGGCTATATGAAATATCCCGAAGTCCATGGTGCAGGGGAGGTTATGGTGAAATTTTTCAAAAATTTAGGGTGTTAGCCAAATTTTTATGGCGAAATTTTTCGAAAATTTATGGTGTTAGCCAAATTTTTGAAAAATTTGAAAAGTTCTTAGAAACTGAAAAGTTAAAGAACTTAAGCCGTAAAGAAAATAATGGAAGTTGAGTTGATTTGTTAAACAACTTTCGGCTTCGTTCCTTTTCGAGGACGAAAAGTTTTAAGTGGGGGAGATTGTAATAACCCGGAAATTCTGAGCCAATTTAAAATTTTTATTTTGGCAATTTTGATGAATTTTGAATATTTAAAATGAATTATTTTAAATAATATCGATGAGAAATTTATTTTGAATAGAATTCGAACATATATATTTATATAGATCGTCGTTAGAATATGAATATTTTATTTTAATTATAAAAGGAATTGAAAATGGAGCGGTAGTTCGATAATTCGATTTCAAAGTTCAAATGAATGTACCGGGTGCAAAATAAACTGGATTTTGGCGAAACCAAAAATATTAGAATCTATTTGAGAATATCTTTCCAATGAATCCGGTAAATCAAAATTTCATGGCGGGGATAAAAAGTTATGCCCAGTTGAAATTTCAGAATAGTCGCTATGGAATTCGGGCCCTTAAAAATGGGAATTTTGCAAACTACCTCGGTTTTCGACGAAACCACTTTTGTTGGATTCAGGATGTCAAATTATTGCTAGATTTCAAAATTCGTAATTTTTCGAATCAATATGTGAGTGTGACAAAGGAAAAAGCGTTTGACCAGTTTCAGTTGATTTTAATCGACTCGAAAATGGCCATTTTTCAAACGGTCTCGGAATTTGACGAAATTAGCTTTGTTAGGACCGTACCATCAATACGAAGCCAGAAAATATTTTTCTGGAATTTTTCGAGTTAGTATGTGACCCCAGTAAATTGAAATGCGCGTTCAGATTCAATATATAGAGTTATATTTTGATTTTGACGAAAACTGATTGAAACGATCGAAACAGCTTATGATACATATCCCATTGTGTTCGGAATGGGGGTAATTAGCTAGGGGTGACAGTCGGTGGGTTCGATTCGAGGTCAAGATAAAAAGTTGCTTTTTGAAAATTAATTAATATATATATATATAATTATATAATTACCTCACTCCCTCCCTCTCTTTCTTCTATTATACTTTTGATCGAAAGAAAAAAAAGGAAATGTGTTGCCCCCCCTCCCCCGAAATCGAGCGCCGCCGCCGCATCCATCACCTCGCCCTCCTCCCTCACCGCCGCCTCAGCGCCCCCTTCCACTCCTCCTTCTCCTACCCCTTCTAACCCGCTACCCCGATGTCCCCAGCCCCTAAACCCGACACCCATACCACCGCCGCCCCCCCTCTGGTCAACCCCGACCACCAGACTCCCTGCCGCAACCACCCTACCCCCTCCACGAGCCCTAGTTTGACGATGAGCGCCCCCCCCCCCAAGCGACGACTTCGAATTTGGCAAGAAGGTTAGTTTTATAATATTTAACTGACATAGAAACTTATTTTTAATGAGTTATAAAAACTGATTTTTATTAGTTATAAAAGTTTTTATCTTTATAGAATAAAGTTTAGATTTTTTATAAGCGAAAAGATATGGTTTTTAATACATAAAGCTATAATTTTTATCTAAATAAAAGGTTAGCCATTTATTTATCTAAAAAGAAGATGTTTATCTCTATAAAGATTTGATTTTTAAAACTATACAGATTTCATTTTTAACATAGCGAAGATGAGACTTTTACTTATGTGAAGTTAGCGAAGAAAGGATTGATATTTATGTTAGAAAAGATTTGATTTTTATGATTAGAAAAATATGGTTTTTATATGAAGAGAAATAAAAATAAGAACTTTATTTTTATCATATGATTAGCGAAATAAAAATATGATCTTTTTATACGTGTAGAGATATTACAAAGATGTGATTTTTACATAAGTAGAGAATGTGATTTTTATATGAGTAGCGAGAAAAAAATTCGATTTTTATATATTTATATAGCGAAGAAAAATTCGATTTTTATATACCTAACAACAATATAAAAATGTGATTTTTATATATGTAGTGGCTACGGACAACGAAAGTGACAAAAGGCGAGCACGGCGAAGATTTCCTACATACGAAGAGTCGTGGCGTTTGGTTTAGCTATTCGGTGAGAACTCCTCACCTTTAATTTATTTCTAGTTTGAAATATTTACTAGGATGCAGACGGTGCTTAGCAGCACCCGACATCTGTCGTCCACAGACCATGAATGACTTGTTTGTTTGATTGCTGTGTTGTGAAATTTGATTGTGTGTGGTGGAATAAAATATTTTATAGTTAACAATATAATTTTTAACGTGTATATAAAATAAATAGTAATTTACAAATCGGACGATTTGTTTATATACACTGATTTGACTGATATTGATTGGGACGATAAATTTTACACATCGCCCAACTGCACAAATAGAACCTGTGTTTGTTGTTCGAAAACCCCACACGGGTATTGGGATGAATTTGGACATACACTAATCCCAATAATTAGCTGTATGTCGATCGATTGATTGACAGACTGTGTAAGCGTTAAATATTTATATTTGATGCTTATACCGTGTAGAATGCACTTTGGATGATGGATTGCTGTTTTCATTGTTGTTATACACATTTGTTGTGTGAAATCCATATAATCAACATTATATGGTAGTTGATAGTGTCTGATTCCAGTTCAGAATTATCGAATATTTTAAAATAATATTTAGTGAATATTGAAATGTGAAGCCATGTTAAGTAGTTAAACGCCATTTTAACACGAGCGGGAATTTTGTCGATTTTATTCATTTTACAATGAATATCGAAAGTGATTTCAAAATCTGATATTTTGAAAAGAATTGAAATTCGAATTAAATTGAAATGATTTGAAATTCGAATTAAATTGAAAAGAATTGAAATTCAAATTAAATTGAAATGATTTGAAATTCAAACTAAATTGAAACGATTTGAAATTCAAATTAGATTGAAACGATTTGAAATTCGAATTGAATTGAAATCGATTTGAAATGAATTTAAAACGAATTTATATTGGAAAATTCAATTTTGATTTGAAATTGAATATGAAGTTGAAATCGTTTCGAAAAAGAATTTAAAACGATTTATAAAATATGTTTGAAAGGAAATCGATGAAATATATTATATATATATATATATATATATATATATATATATATATATAATGGCCTGAACAGAACGCGCCGCGCCAGTTCACAAATTTCGACCATTGACTTTGAATGGATATTCCGGCAGATCCGACCGTCGGATTCCCCTAAAACCGGAACCTTGGGGTTTGTATCGAAAAGAGCTTTCTAACGAATATAAGTGATTTGAAATCTAACGGCTGGATTTGGAATTATGTCCAAATCAAATTTGGAAAAGGTCGCTGTAAGTGCAATTCGATGGCTATTTATGGAAATCGACTTTAGCCTTGATAAAATTATTAAAAATAGTAATAATCTGTGTAAAATCATAAGAAATGATTTGGGAAGGATTGGGATGGAGAACTCCATATTTGAAAAGATAAAAATAGTTTTTTATCGAAATGAACTAGTTTTGAACTAGAATTATAATTCTATTTATTTTTAAATAAATAAATTGAATTTGAAATGGTTTTAAAAGTAACCAGAATTTCCAATAATTGAATTGGAATGGATTTGAATCAAAATTGTCATTGGAATATTTTGATGTTGGATTTTGTGATGAAACAGATATTGTTATGGGAATTTGAAAGATATATTTATACCGTTATTTCCAATACAATATTTGTTGGGCGTAGAATTTGATATTGAATATAAGACGATATATTTTCTATCCAGAGCCTTGTATATAATATCAAATGTGATTTGAGTTTGTCGTGAATGGCGTCTTCATTAACACCGTTCTTAAACCCAGTTGAGAAAAAGATTAAATCTTTTTATTTAGATTTAATGAAGTGTACCAATTAAATGGTATTTAATTGGAATTGAATTTGAATTGATTTCTGGGTTTATCGTGAACGGTGTTTTAAATAACACTTGTTCTTTAACACGATAAATAATGGAATGTGATTTTGGGTTTATCGTGAACCGTGTTTTAAATGACATTGATTTTTTAACCTAGTTAAGGATTAAAACTAAGTGGAGTTTTAATGAATCTTTAATTAGATTGAAATGATTGAGAATGGAGTATCACCAGTTTTGCTCCAGGCGATAGTTAAATCTTTAATTAGATTTGAACGTGAAAGGGTAATTAAATTTACCGATAACACCGTGGTGTTAGATATGAAGTATGACCAATTTTGCTTCATGGGATGAATATGTTGGGATTGGGAAATAAAATAAATGATTACTTCGGTGTGGTTCGCTAATCCCGACTAGTTTGAATTAATATTCAAAGAAGATTAAAGAATAAATTTAAAGAATTTATCTTTGATAAAATTAATGGGAACACTTCCCAAAGTATAAGAATATTTGAATAATAGATTATTATGAATTGGAATGAGGCGTATGTTGTGTTTGAGTAACACTTGTTTATTATATACGCGAGTTATTCAGAAAGACCGGGTTTATCCCATTCTGAATAACTAATTCGACGTAGTGTCTAGGATGAAGACGGTGGTCGAAGACTGGAGGTCTTCACATCGTTTGGGTGATTACTGATGATCTTGATTGGGCTGTACACCCAAGAGGAGGGAATCAGTTAGTGATCGTCCAGACGTACTTGGAGATCGATGGATATGCGAGGTACAAGGTGCCTCCGTTTTCGTTCAGACCCAGAACGAACTTGTAAATGGACTGTGTGTCTGACATTGGATTTTAGTCTGTGTGATTGATTTCTATTAAATATACATCTGTTTGGCGGCGGAGAATTTATTCACTTGCTTAACGCCCTTCTCTGAGACGTACGAGCTCAGGGGTTATATATCGATGGATATCAATCGCATGGAGTGAATTGCCTGTGTGGCATGCATAAGTGGCAATTGATCAAGGCTTCTGTTGAAAAGCAGAGTCTTGTGGTTGATGATCAAAGCACCACCTGTGTGGCATAGCTTTGTGTAACGTTGATTCGCGAGCCTCACAACCCAGTTGTGAACCAGAAACGGGAGAAGGATTCAGGGAGGACATGCGTTTCTTTCTAGCTAGAGGTGGTGTTAGTGCTTAAACTGGCTGACATTTATATTATTCTCACCTATGTGGTTGTTGCTGTTGCAAGGCGCCTCGGTTTGATCGGACGATCCAGGTCCGGTGGAGTCATTCGTTGGCTCGTTTATGCCCCAAAGGGTAGGGAAACGTAGTGTTCAGACATTTTAATCCACATCGGTGGACCAGCCCTGTGGCTCCTAAGGGTCGATGCGTTCTGTCCTTGAGACATGGGCTACATTGTCTCGAATCGGTAGAGGACGATCCCTAGCCTCGGTTCATAGATGGAAATCGAATTTCCAATACGACACTTTGCGGTTTTAGTTGTAAACCTATATATGGCGACATAGTGGTATGGGGCATTCATGCCGCCTATGATTGATACTTATGATTGAAATTGTTTTAAACACTGTACACTTGTAGTACTATCAAAATAATCTATTTTAAACGTATCAAGCATTCTTTGGCTATTATAAAGTAAAACCCTATCCTTCGGCTTGTGTTGCATTGTGTGATGGGACCTGGGTCTTATAATAGCTTCATTGTTCTTTATTTAGCATCGCGCTGTTGTTTTATGCACTGGTATTCTTGGGAGGAAATCTGTTCCGTGTTATACGGCGTAGTCCCTTAATTTACCGAACTTTAAAATAAAGATTAATAACTGTTTTAGTTCTCATACCAGTCCCATGACTGACTTAGAGTTTATTATTCTATCCTAAACTCTGGGTGCCCTTATTTTGACACGGGCAGCTAGTAGTTTTGGTTTTGCAGATTTATATTCACAGGATCCTGATTTACAACTGGAACGATATTCGGAAAGCTCTGTATCTGTGTATTACTTCTAGTTCTGTATTGTATTATTTTTCCGCTGTGATGTATTTAAATGCAATTTAAATCTCTGATAATTTCTGTGTAATATTTATTCATACTCTGTATATTCCTATATTCTAATGGAATTGTTGTAATAAGCAATGAAATGTTCTTCTGTTTGCGTTCGAATTTGTCATGTTCTCAAAACAAGCAGGGGTTTCGAACTGTCTTGGTCGATTTAGCGACTGATTCAGATCGAGCGAAATTCCCGGTCGTTACACCAAGCATAAATATTCAATACATATTAAGCGAATAAAAAAGAGAATTTCAGCATCTTTCTATCCATTTGGTGATGATTAAAATTCGTATGACAGTTCGCTCGATTATTCTACTCAAAGCCAGCGCAATTATTGGCGGATTTCGGAGCATAGGAGGTTGCGAGCTGGGCCATACTCCAGTTGTGGGAAGGGGGTTCAAGGGTCTTCGATGTGGTGGTGTTTGATCATCGCCAAGAGGTGTCATGTGTGCTATGTTTTTCAAAGAGGAGGAGCGGTTTTGGGTTTCATGGCTACAAGGAAGCGACGAAGAAGATAAAGATGGAGGACGCGTTTTCTTTCTTGACCAAGATAATTAATTAATTTTTAATTTACAAATAAATGTTTAATTAATTGGTGTAAGTTTATAAATTCAATAACTTACTCGTAGATTATCAGAATTCGATGAAATAAAATGCGTTGGATTCCTCTTGTCGTGCACTACCACATGGAACCAACTAGAACCAAAATAGAGAAAATCTAGATTTTAGATAAATTTGAATGCGAAAAGAAATTCAGAAAATAAACGCAAAAAATTTCTGAAACTGGCCAAGGTGAGATATCTGATTTTATAATTAAAATTGAATTATTTATCGTTATATGAAATCTGTGTATTTATGTTATTTGAAACATATACGTGATGTATGGAATTAGAATTGGTTAATTTTGATTATGATGTATGAATGGATTGGATTTTGATATTCATGTCTGTAGATCTGATTTTATAATAAAGAATTTTCTTTTATTTGAATCCTTTAATTCTGATTTAGTTTTTGAAATAAAAATCTCATCATTATCAAACCCATGAACTTTGATTTGGGTTTTGAAATAATGAAAAAAAATACTATTTATTGAAACTAAGAACATGGTTTTTGTTTAGATTTGTTTAACAATAAAATATCATTTTTATTGAATCTATGAACATAGAATACATTATATTTGTTTCACAATAAAAATATCCTTTTTATTGAATCCATGAACGTGTCACTTAACATATTTCGTTAGATTAGAAAGAAGAACATTTTTTGTCACCTTGTTTCAGTCAAAAAGATTAAAATAGAAAGTGCACATTTTTTTTGTTTCATTTGGTTGTAATATAAAGAAAGGAATAAAAAGAGTTGAAATAAAAGATTATATTTTTATTGTCAATTTGTTACAATAAAAAGAGTTTAAATAAAAGAACATATTTTTATTGCCATTTTGGAGCAATAAAAGATTAGTTATTAAAGATCATATATTTTTACTTTTATCGTCACTTTGTTTCATTGAAAAGATTGAAAACAATGAAAAATGTCATTTTTATCATTCATTTATACTAATTTTGTCATTCTAGAATTGTCAATTTAAGTGCAATCATCACTTATACTAATTTCGTTGAAATAGAATCATCAACAAAAATGAAAATATCATTTTACTCATTTTGCTGAAATAGAATTGTCAACCAAATGAATGAATCACTTTTAAATCATTTTGTTGAAATAGAATTGTCAACAAATTGGATGTATTACTTTTTATAAATTTTGTTGAAATAGAATTTACATGCAAATATAAGAATCATTTTTACTTGCAAAACGAATTTGTATGCAAATATAAGAATCATTTTTATTTGCAAAACATACATTAGAATTTATATGCAAATATAAGAATCATTTTTTTTTTTGCAAAACATACATTAGAATTTATATGCAAATATAAGAATCAATTTATTTGTCAAAAACATATATTAGAATTTGTATGTAAATTAAAGAATCATTTTCATGGTCAAAACATACATTAGAATTGTATGCAAATTAAAATGACATTTTATTATTAAATTATACAATGGAATTTGTATGCAAATCCAAGTGACATTTGTATTGTCAAACTACGCATTAGAATTTGTGTACAGAGTAAAGAGGCATTTCATATGTTATGATGTGAAACTATATATGTTAATAAACAATTTCTTTTCATTTGTTAAAATTAAAAATAGAAATTGCATACAAATAAAGGAAAATAAGAATTATCTTATTATTTGTCATCAGCAACAATGCCATGTAAATAAATTACATTTTATTAGACATTAGATACATGTAGGGAAATTATGCGAGTAAAATACATTCTTTCAGCATTAGGAATATAATAACATGTTTTGTTCATTATCATCAACATGTTAGCGGGATTAAATTGGTTAAATTCATTAACCAATGATTTATTTATATGAACTGTTGTTGTTTGAAAACCCCACACGGGTATTGGGATGATATTTGACATACACTAGTCCCAATATTTAGTTGTATGCCAATCGATGGATTGACAGGCTGCAATGAGCGTTATTTATTCATTTTAATGCTCACACAGTTGTAATTTCACTCTGGATGTGAATGGATTATTTAATGATTATTTATCATTATTGACGTATACATGCAATGTATGAAATCCATATAACCAAAATTATATGGTAAATGATTGAATCGTATTCCGATTCAGAATATCTTTTAAATAAAGAACATTGTAAAATAAAGAATATTTTAAAATAAAGAACATTGTAATATAAAGAATATTTTTTACATAAAGATTTTTTTATATACATAATATTTTTAAATAACGAATATTTTAAAATAATATTCAACGAAGAATAAAATGACGATTTCTATGTCTGTTTTTGGATGGATACAAAGATAAAAAAATATTTTTAGCGAAATGAACTAGTTATTAACTAGAATAAATCTTTTAAATTAAGATTTAATGAAGCATTCCAATTAATTGATATTTAGTTGGAATTAAATAAAAGAGTTAGATTTTGGGTTGTCGTTGATGGTGTCTTAAATAACACTGTTCTTAAACCCCGTATGAACAGAATAAATCCTTTAATTAAGATTATTCGAGTTTCCAATTATATCTAGTGATTGGAATAAAATGATATATGAATTGGGCTTATTGTGAACTGTGTTTTAAATGACATTTGTTCTTTAGCCCAATTGACAGTAAAAATATGATTCAGAATTTATAAATCTTTTTATTAAGATTTAAAAAGAAATTTGCCAAAGTCCAATTTTCCAATTTAATATATTAAATTGGAATTGAGTGGAAATTCGATTTGATAATAATCGAGATAGGCTTCTATAAAAGAAGACTGTTACTATATATGGAATTTAAAAGACTTTGTCATTATTCCAATTATATTATTAGTCTAATACGGAAATTTATATCGATTATATATTGATCTGATTTCTGTGAAAATTCCATATTTAATGGAAGATGATTTTGGGTTTATCGTGAACAATGTTTTTTTAAAATGACATTAGTTCTTTAACCCAGTTAGAGATACGATTAATTTCCTAAAGTTGAATATTCATAAAGTAATGATTTTTGATATTAAAATCAAATAGGAATTTTAATGGATCTTTAAAAAAAAGATTTTAGAATAAATCTAAAAGAATTTATCTTTGATAAAATTGGTGGGAATCTTTCCCTTTTAATATGAATATTTTATTAAAAGAATATTCTGAATTGGAATGAGGCGTATGATGTGTATTTATAGCATTTGATTTTTTATTACAAAATACGTGAGTTATTCGGAAAGACCGGGCTTAACCCACTTTGAATAATTACTACGACGATTAAAAGTCAAAGACATAGAAGACGGTGATCGAAGACTGGCGATCTTCACATCGAATGGGCGACTACTGATGCCCTGAACTGGGTTGCTCCTAGGAAAGGTATGGTAGTTGCCCGGATGTACTTGTTGATCGTCCAGATAAGCGAGCACCTCTCTTCCGTATTGGACATACGGGATGAGGAATAAGGTGTCTCTGGTTTCGTTCAGACCCAGAACGGACTTGTAAATGGAAGTGTGTCTGACATTGGATTTCATTCCATGCAAATTGATCTCTTTTTAATATATATCTGTTTGGTGGTGGAGAATTTATTCTCCTGCTTAACACCCTTCTCTGAGATGCATGAGCTCAGAGGTTATATATTGATAGTTATTGATCGTATGGCGTGAATTGTCAATATGGCATGCCAAGATGCAAATGATCGAGGCTTTTGTTGAAAAGAAGAGCCTTGTGGTTGATGATCAAGGCATAGCCTATTTTGGCATAGCTTTGTGTATAGTGTTACCTCGCGGGCCTCACACCCCGGTAAGAGTCAGAAACAGACTAGGGAACGCAGGGAGTGCACACGTTTCTTTCTAGCTAGAAGTGGTATCAGGGTTTTGCAAGTCTTGACATTTTACTTATGTGGTTGATGGATTACGAGGCCTCAGATTTATTGATCGATAGTGACCAAATTACAGGTTCAATAGGACTGGGAAACGTGTGTTCAGGAATTGTCAATCCACTAAGGTATATGTGGCGACCCAAACCTCCCTGTGAAGAAAAGCACAGTTTGCTTTGCGGAGAAGACGAATCAGAACAAAACGGAAGAACGTTTAATTGCTTATTACAACAATTCCATCAGAAGACAAGAATATATAGAGTATGAATAAAAATTATACTTTAGAAAAATATCAGAGATTCAAATTACATTACATAGCAGCGGAAAATAATACAAAAACATAACTGAAAGAGATAAACAGATACAGAGCTTTCTGAATATCATTCCAGCTGTAAACCAGGATCCTGTGAATATAAATCTGCAAAACCAAAACTACTTGCTTTCCGTGTGGAAAATAGGGGCACCCAGAGTTTAGGTTAAAACAATAAACTCTAGGTCATTCATGTGATTGGTGTGAGAACTAAAACAGTTATTTAAAACTTTACTTTAAAATGGAGTAAATCAAGGGACCATTCCGTATAACACAGAACGGGTTTCCTCCCAAGAATACCAGTGCATAAAACAAACATTGCAATTCTTTTTGGAAAAATGGAGCTATTATAAGACTCAAGTCCCACCATACAATGCAACGCAAGCCGAAGGATAGAGTTTTACCTTATAATAGCCAAACATGCTTGGTACATTTAAAACAAATCATTTTGATACTATTATAGTGTAAAGTGTATGAAAACAACTTCAAATATAAATGTATCAATCATAGACGGCATAGTGCCCCATTCCACTATGTCGCCATACTAGGCTCTACAATCAAAACTGAAATGTCACATATTGGAAATTGGATTTTTGTCAAGAGTCGAGGCTAGGGATGGCTCCTCACCGCTTCGAGACACTTTAGCTAATGTCTCAGAACTACACACTCTGGGTAACCCCTGGGATCGGCTGGGCCGATCCTCCCTTACGTTTGAGGATTAGTTATTCTTGAACACACGTTTCCCAGTCCTATTTGTCCTGCCCATCGGCTCCGAAGAGACCGATATATCTGAGGCGCCTTGCAATCCAACAACCGCATAGGTAAAAATAATACAAATGTCAGGGCATGTAAAATGCTGACACCACCCGTAGCTAGAAAGAAACTTCGTGTTCTCCCAATGGTCCGATCCCGTTTTCAATTCATACTGAGGTGTAAGGCTCGCAAATTAACGCTAAAACACAAAGCTATGTCATTTAAGGACGTGCTTTTATCATCAACCACAAGACTCTGCTTTTCAACAGAAGCCTTAATCATCTACATCTCAGCATGTCACACTGGCAATTCACGCCATGCAA
Source organism: Allium sativum (assembly GCA_030737875.1). Lineage (NCBI taxonomy): Eukaryota > Viridiplantae > Streptophyta > Magnoliopsida > Asparagales > Amaryllidaceae > Allium > Allium sativum. The sequence continues at coordinate 304,834,713 of CM060921.1, forward strand.
CTGATGTCTATTGATATATAACCTCTGAGCTCGTACGTCTCAGAGAAGGGCGTTAATCCAGAGAATAAATTATCCGCCACCAAATAGATATATATTTAATAGAAATCAATCAACACAAAATAAAATCCAATGTCAGACACACAATCCATTTAAAGTCCGTTCTAGGTCTGAACGAAATCGGAGGCACCTTATTCCTCATCCCATATGTCCAATACAGGAGAGAGGTCCTCGCATATCCGTCGATCTCCAAGTACGTCTGGACGGTCACCACTTATTACCTCGTCTTGGGTGTATAGCCCAATCAATACATCACTAATCATCCAAAGGATGTGAAGACCTCCGGCCTTCAGCCACCGTCTTCATCGTCGACATATCATCGAATCAGTTATTCAGAATGGGTATAAACCCGACCTTTCCGAATAACTCGCGTATATAATAAACAAGTGCTATAAAAACACAACATATGCCTCATTCCAATTCGGAATATCCTTTTATTCAAATATTCACATTCTTTAGGGATAGGTTCCCATTAATTTTATCAAAGATAAATTCTTTAATATTTATTCTTTAATCCTCTTTTGGATGTCATTTCAACCCATATTAAGGTTTTCTAAACTAGTTGGGATTAGTGAACCGCTCCGAAATAATCATTTATTTTATTTCCCATTCCCAACCTATTCATCCCATGGAGCAAAATTGGTATTACTCCATAACTAACACCATGGTGTTATCGGTAAAATTAATTACCAATTCACGTTCAAATCTAATTAAAGATTTAACTATCACTAGGACCAAAACTGGCGATACTCCATTCTAGATCATTTTCCAAATTTGATAATTTAAATTATCAATTCACATTTCAATCTAATTAAAGATTCATTAAAACTCCACTTAGTTTTAATCTTTCCAATAATCAATATTAATGATTATTTAACTTTGGAAACACAAACATGCCACATCGACAATCTACACCGTACTATTGATTTCTGGCAATGTATAACCTTTAAGCTCGTACGTCTCAGAGAAGGGTGTTAAGCAAGAGAATAAATTCTCTGCCACCAAACAGATATATATTTAGCAGAGATCAACCATACAGTTCGAAATACGATGATAGACATGTATCCTGTCTTTAGCTGGGTTAAAGAACTAATGTCATTTAAAACACAGTTCACGATAAACCTAAATCACATTCCATTAATTATGGAATCTTCACGAAAAAACAAATCAATATATAATCAATATCAATTTCCATATCCGACTAATAATATAAATGGAATAACTTCAAAGCCTTTTAAATTCCATATGTATTAACAGTCTTCCTCCATAGAATTTCATTTCGATTATTATCAAATTGAATTCCAGTCAATTCCAATTTAATATATTAAATTGGAAAACTTTACTTTGGAAAATTCCTGTTAAATCTTAATAAAATGATTTATAAATTGCAAATCACATTTCAATGTAAATCGGGTTAAAGAACGAATGTCGTTAAAAACACAGTTCACAATAAACCCAATTCCAAATTTCAATTCAATTCCATTTAAATATTAGTTAGTTGGTATACTTCATTAAATCTATATAAAAAGATTTAATCTTTTCTCAACTGGGTTTAAGAACAGTGTCATTTAAAACACAGTTCACGTCAAACCCAAAATCCAATTTGATATTAAATACAAGGCTCTGAATAGAAAATATATCGGCTTATACTCAATATCATATTCTGAAACCAACAAATATCGTATTGGAATAATGATATATATATATATATCTTCCAAATTCCTCCACAATATCCGTATAATCACGAAATCCAATATCGAAATATTTCGAAGATATTTTCAATTCAAATCCATTCCAATTCGTATATTGGAAATTCTGGTTATTTTTAAAACAATTTCAAATCCAATTTATTTATTTTAAAAATATTGGATTTTAACTCTAGTTCATAACTAGTTCATTTCGATAAAAATATATTTTTATCTTTTCAAATATGGAATTTTTCATCCCAATTCTTTCCAAATCATTTATTATGATTTTACACAAATTATTGATATTTTTAATACTTTTATCAAGGCCCGTACAGTCGATTTCCATAAACGGCCATCGAACTGCACTTGCAGCGGCCTTTTCCAAATTTGATTTGGACATAATTCCAAATCCAACCGTTAGATTTCAAATATCTAATATTTGTTGGAAAGCTCTTTTCGATATGAACCCGGTTTTAGGAGAATCCAACGGTCGGATCTCCCGTAATGTCCGTTCGAAGTCAATGGTCGAAATTCGTGAATTGTCATGGCGCGGCACGCTCTATTCAGGTTATTATATATATATATATACAATATAATATATATTTCGTCGATTTCCATTTAAAACGTATTTTATAAATCGTTTTACGTTTTCAAAACGATTTCAACTTCATATTCAATTTCCAACCAAAATTGAATATTCCATATCATCGATATATAAATGATAGTATTTTCAAAACATTAGATTTTGAAATATTTTCCTTTTTGATATTCATTATATAAATGAATAAAACCGATATAAATGTAGTTCACGTCAAAATGGCGTCAATCTAATTAGCACGGCTTTATATATTGAAATATATTCGTGTCCATCCCAAATCGGACATCAAAATCAGATTTTGATCTGTTATTGAATACTATATTAAAATATTCATTATTTTAAAATATTCGTTATTTTAAAATATTCATTATTTCTGAACTGGAATCAGGCACAATCATTTACCATATAATTTCATTATATCGATTTCATACAACACACGTACACAACAACAACCAAACACAGTCAACCATCATCCATAGTGCATTCTACACTGCATAAGCATTAAATAATATTTAACTTTTATAATAGCCTGTCAAACAATCGATCAACGTACAACTAATTTTTGGGATTAGTGTATGTCCAATATCATCCCAATACCCGTGTGGGGTTTTCAAACAACAAACACATATTTATTTTTGCAGTTGGGTGAGTGTAAAATTTATCGTCCCAATCAATATCAGTCAAATGTGTGTACATAAATAAATCGTTCGATTTGTTTATAAATATTTATTTTATTCATATACATGCTAAAAATTATATTTTTAACTATAAAATATTTTACTCCACATCACACAATCAATTTTCATAACACAATCAAACAAACAAAACAAGTCGTCCATGGTCTGTTCGAAGTCAATGGTTGAAATTCGCGATGTCGATTTCCATTTAAAACGTATTTTATAAATCATTTTAAATTCATTTTCAAAACGATTTCAACTTCATATTCAATTTCCAATCAAAATTGAATATTCCATATCATCGATATATAAATGATAGTATTTTCAAAACATTAGATTTTGAAATCTTTACCTTTTTGATATTCATTATATAAATGAATAAAACCGATATAAATATCTTTCACGTCAAAATGGCGTCAATCTAATCAACGCGGCTTTATATATTGAAATATATTCATGTCCATCCCAAATCGGACATCAAAATCAGATTTTGATCTGTTATTGAATATTATTTTAAAATATTCATTATTTTAAAATATTCGTTATTTTAAAATATTCGTTATTTTGAAATATTCATTATTTCTGAACTGGAATCAAGCACAGTCAATTATCATATAATTTCATTATATGGATTTCATACAACACACGTACACAACAACAACCAAACATAGTCAACCATCATCCATAGTGCATTCTACACTGCATAAGCGTTAAATATAAATATTTACCGCTTATAATAGTCTGTCAATCAATCGATCGACATACAACTAATTATTGGGATTAGTGTATGTCCAATATCATCCCAATACCCGTGTGGAGTTTTCAAACAACAAACACAGATTTATTTGTCAAGTTGGGCGATGTGTAAAATTTATCGTCCTAATCAATATTAGTCAAATATGTGTACATAAACAAATCATCCAATTTGTTTATAAATATTTATTTTATTCATATACACGTTAAAAATTATATTTTTAACTATAAAATATTTTACTCCACATCACACAATCAATTTTCACAACACAATCAAACAAACAAAACAAGTCGTCCATGGTCTGTGGACGACGGGTGTCGGGTGCTGCTAAGCACCATCTGCATCCTAGTATATATTTTAACTAGAAATAAAATAAAGTGAGAAGTTCTCACCTTTGGGTTCCACTCCGCCGTGCTTTGATTGTCAATCTATATAGTATACCTACGTTAAAAATAATATTTTTAACCAATCAGTAATTATTTCTTTGTATGATTATTTTATAAATAACATACATAGGCTAAAAATTATATTTTTATCTTTCTAAAAAATAATTTCATATTTTTATAACAACGCTACATAGATTAAATTACATTTATATATCGCTATCATATAGATAAAAATTGAATCTTTCTATCGCTAATGAATATATAAAAATCACAACTTTACATTGCCATTCAAACGATAAAAATCCAATTTTTACTTCGCTTCCTAGATAATAAAAATCATATTTTTATTATCTCCATAATATAAAAATCATATTTTTATTATCTCTATAATATAAAAATCATAATTTTATTATCTCTATAATATAAAAATCATATTTTTAATCCTCTATATAAGTGAAAATTATATTTTTATTTTGCCATTCAAACGATAAAAATAAAATCTTTCTCATATTAAAAATATAATCTTTCTCAAACAAAAATCATATTTTTCTTCATATAAAAATCAAAGCTTTCTAAATTAAAAATCGTATATTTTCTATGTAAAAAAATCAAAACTTTTCTTTGTTAAAAACCATATCTTTGAAGTGTTATAAATAAGATTTTTAAGTAATTAATAAATAAACAAATAAAACTGAAAACTCACCTTCAAAGTCGAAGAAGGAGTGGAAGCTGGCGCTGGTGGTCGGGGTGGCGCTTGAGGTCGGCGGCGGTGGTGTTTTGGTCAAGGCGGTCGGGTTTTGGGTGCTCAAGGGGTTGGGTTCGGGTTGGGGCTTCACGTGGTCGAGGGGGAAGAGGGAGAGGCGGAGGGAAGGGGGGAGATCTCGCTGTCGGCGCCTGGCGTGAGAGGGGGGAGGCGAAGGGGTTCTGGCGCGATAGCGCCTTGCCCTTTTCTTTTCTTTTCTTTTTGATTTGGGGAGGATGGGTTTTGAACAAGAATGAAAGGGAAGGGGGTGATATGTAAATAAATTTATTTATTTTATTATTTTTAATTCTCAAAAAGTAACTTTTTATTTTGACCTCCAAACGAGACCTACCAACTGTCGTCCATAACTAATTACCCCCATTCCGAACACAATGGGATAGTATCGTAAGCCAGTTCAACTGTTTCGATCAGTTTCCAACAAAATCAATATATAAATCTATATATTGAATTTGAACACACATTTCAATTTACCAGGCCCACATACAGACTCTAAAAATTCCCAAAAAATATTTTCTAGCTTCGTATTGACGATACAGTTCTAACAAAACTAATTTCGTCAAATTTGGGGACCGTTTGAAAAAGGTCATTTTCTGGTCGATCCAAATGGACTAAAATTGACAAAAACACGTTTTCTTTTGCCACACTCACATATTGATTCAGAAAATTACGAATTTTGGAATCTAGCAATAACTTGACATCCTGAATCCAACAAAAGTGGTTTCATCGTAAACGGAGGCCGTTTGCAAAATTTCCCTTTTTAAGGGTTATATTTTCTATAGCGACTATTCTGAATTTTCAACTGGGCATAACTTTGTATTCCCGCTATGAAATTTAGATTTTTCAGATTCTTTGGAAAGATATTTTCAAATAGATTCAAATATTTTTGGATTCTCTAAAATCCGGTTTATTTTGAATCCTGTATATTCATTTGAAATTTGAAATCTAATTTTCGAACTACCACGCCATTTTCAGTTCCTTTTATAATTAAAAATAAATATTTATATTCTAATGACGATTCAAATAAATATATATGTTCTAACTCTATTCAGAATAAATTTCTCATCGTTATTATTTAAAATAAATCATATTCAAAATTCATTAAAATTGCCAAAATAAAAATTTTAAATTGGTTCTGATTTTCCGGGTTGTTACAGTATATTCGTGGACCGGCCCTGCAGGATCCAAGGGTTCACTGCGGGGGATCCTGAGACATTGCTAGAGTGTCTCGAATTGGTAAGGAGATCATCCCTATGCCATCTAGGATTTATACATTTAATTTGAAGTATTTTAAAACTGATTAGACACTAATAATAATATTAAAATATTATTTTCTATGTATCGAGCATGTTTGATCATCTTAAGGTAAAACTCTATCCTCCGGGTTGCGTTGCATTATGTGATGGGACTTGAGTCTTATGATGATTTCATTTTTATAAAAAGCATTGCGTTGTTTTGAATAAAAATTTACATAATTTATGCACTGGCAATCCAATGGAGTAAATCCGTTCCGCGTTAGCAGCGTGGTCCTGTGATTAGCTATATTGTTAGGTAAGTTAGGAAAGATTTCTTATACCAGTCCCATAACTGACCTGTAGTTTGTTTCACTTTGCAAACTCGGGTGCCCTCTTTTCCACATGGGTAGTCGTGTAGCTTATTTTGCAGATATATTGAGCAGGATTCTGGATCGAATCTTAAAGCTTTGTCCAGAGCAATGATAGACTTTCGCTGTATCGGATTACTGGTTCCGCTGCACTGTATTAAATTCATTGTAAATTATCTTCCGTTGTATTTTATTCAATGTACTCTGATATATTGTGTACTATGATGTAACATTGTTATAATGTTTATAAAAGTCTTCTGTTATTTGTTCTGATGTGTTGTATGCCCAAAGTCAGCATATTCGGGTTTTTGAATGGTCTTAGTCGATTTTGCGATCGATTAGGTCCGAGCAAAATTCGAATCGTTACAACAATAAACCCAAAATCACCTTTCATTTTATTCCAATAACTAAATATAATTGGAAACTCTAATAATCTTAATTAAAAGATTTATTCTTTTCATACGGGGTTTAATAACAGTGTTATTTAAGACACCATTCACGACAAACCCAAAAATCCAATTTATTTTATTTATTTCCAATTAAATATTATTTAATTGGAAAAATTCACTAAATCTTAATTTAAAGATTTATTCTAGTTAATAACTAGTTCATTTTGATAAAAATATATTTTTATCTTTTCAAATATGGAATTTTTCATCCAAAATCCTTCCAAATCATTTATTATGAATTTACATAATTTTTCCATATTTTTAATAATTTTATTAAGGCTCATACAGTCGGTTCCCAGTAACGACCACCGAACTACATCCATAGCGACCTTTTCCAAATTTGACATTATTCTAAATCTAACCGTTAGATTTCAAAACTCTTATATTCACTGGAAAGCTCTTTTCGATACGAACCCGACGGTTCCAGTTTTAGGGGAATTCGACTGTCGAATCTCCAATTACATCAATTTGAAGTTAATGGTAGAAATTCGCGAACGGTCGCTGCGCGTCCCGTTCTATTCAGGCCATTATATATATATATATATATATATATATATATATATATATATATATATATATATATCATCGATTTCCTTTTAAAACGTATTTTATAAAATATTTATAAATTCAATTAAAAATGATTTTTAATTTCATTTTCATTTTTAAATCAAAATTGGATATTCTATATATTTATCATATTATAATATTAATATTTTGAAATCATTACTTTTTGATATTTATTATAAAGTGAATAAATTCGATCGATACACCCGTTTGGGTAAAAATGGCGTTTGCTACTTAACTCGGCTTCATATTTTTTTATATTTGTGTCCATTCTAAGACAGACATAAAAATCATAACTTTATTCTTACTAAATTTGTTTTAAAATACTCTTTATTTTAAAATATTCTTTTAAAAATGTTCTTTATTCTGAATCGGAATGTGACTCAATCAATTACCATATAATTTCAGTTATATGGATTTCATACATTGCATATATTAAATGATAATGATAAACAATCATCAAACAATCCATTCATATCCAAAGTGAATGTATAACTATGAGAGCATTAAAATAAATAAATAATGCTCATCACAGACTACCAATCCATCAATTGACAATCAATTAAATATTGGGAGTAGTGTATGTCAAATATCATCCCAATACCCGTATGGGGTTTTCAAACAACAACAACAGTTTATTTATTTAAATAAATTATTGGTTAATAGATTTAACCAAATATAATTGAGTTTGAATTATTTTCTATTATCACTAAAATAATAATTATACTATTTTAATCTAGCAAATTTTCTAATATCGCTAACATAATAATGTAAATATTAATCAAATGTTCATCATCCTACTTCTCTAACATGTTAACGTTAACATAAAACAAATGAACATTTTCTACTACTATAACATGTAAATGTTAATATTAAACAAATGAACATTTTCTATAACATGTTAAGGTTAATATTAAACAAATGAACATTTCTACAGTTAAAACAGTTTTATTATGTTAAAATATTTAATCAAACTTAAATCTTTTTGGTGAATCATTTATACATTAAAAATGTGATTTCTGATGTAAACATATTTTAACCAAAGTTTTATCTTTTTAACCAATCCTTTATTACATTAAAAATGAAATTTTAATGTTAACATCTTCTTATCAAAGTGTGATCTTTTTAATCTTCCTATCTTACATTAAAAACCTAATCTTTTAATTTCAAACAATGATCATTTTTATGTATACAACAAAAATGTGAATTTTTATGTTAATGTATTTCTTATTCGACAAAATTGATATTTTGTTGCAACCACAAATCTACTTAACAAAAATGTTATTTTTTTATTTTATTTTATTTTATTTTTTGACAATAATGTCCATTTTGTTTCAACCATTATATTCAACAAAAATTGATATTTTTGTTTCAAAAATTATATTCAACAAAAATTGAATAAAAATGATCCTTTGATTTTGTTGAAAATTCTAATTCAACAAAAAGAATATTTTTATGTTGACAATTCTATCTAACGTAGCATTTTCTAACAAAAATGATATTTTTAATCTAACATAACATTTCTAATAAAAATGATATTTTTATTTTAATATAACATATAATTCAACAAAAATGAAATTTTGTTTTGTCAAAAATATGATTCAACAAAAATGAATATTTTGTTTTGACACTAATATGATTCAACAAAAATGAATATTTTGTTTTGGCACTAATATGATTCAACAAAAATGAATATTTTGTTTTGGCACTAATATGATTCAACAAAAATGAATATTTTGTTTTGACACTAATATGATTCAACAAAAATCAATATTTTGTTTTAAACTATTCTATTTAACAAAAATGGCAATTTTTGTTTCAACTATTCTCTTGAACAAAAATGATAATTTTGTCCCACTTGACATTTTCTAGTCAAAATGTTATTTTTATTTTGACATAACAATATCCAACAAAATGCTATTTTTATTTTATCAAAACATATCCAACCAACATGACATATTATTTTAAAGAACATATAATTCAGCAAATCAACACAACCACCATCAGTCAATCAATCTAAATTTATATAGTGCCTATATTTAATATTACAATCACAATCAATATGAATATATATATATATATATATATATATATTTAATTTTAATTTTAAATCGAGAAATCTCACCATGATTTTATTTGAATTTCCAACAACCAATTCCAGTCTATACCATCATTGTTAGCCTACTTTGTGAACTAGGCAACACAAAGTCAAGAAACCAGACATTGAAGAGCATTTTTAATTAGAAGACTTCGGTTCGGATTGGAGAAGACACTACAACCTAGATTGGATAGCTGCAGTTGTTCGGGTCGGGTCAGAGCAACATATCGGTTCGGGTCGGATAGAATCTTCTGTTCGGATCGGTGAGCTGCTGCTGAGGAAATTGGTAAGGTATATCTAATCGGATCGGAGGGCAACATAATCTCAATTGGATCGGAAAGCCACCTGTTTGCCACGAAAATGGATCGGAGCGGAGCAGATTAGAGAAGAAGAGAGCGTTGCATCCAAGCCAATCCGGGTCGGATCGGGTATCCCGATCCGAACCCCTTATCTGTGCGTCTCCGACCCGAGCCCATGTTCCATGTTATTCTCCTGCAAAAGCGCCTGGATATCCGGACCGGCTGTGACCAGTTCCTACCCATAACGTCCGTTACTTTGATGCGTTGTCAACACAATAATTCATCCGAACCCGAGGATAGTGGGATGGACGACACGTGGCCCCGACCCGGATCAAGTTTTGAGCAAATTTACACCTATAAATACCCCGTCTGGAGACAAAGAGAAGGATCTTTTTTAGGCACTTTGAGAATTCAACTACCTCCATAATCCGAACTCCATTACTCCCGGAGAATCCAAATCTTCTTTCATTATTTGTTTTAATCTATTGAGTGAATATAAGCGAGTTGTGAGTGAAATCAAGTGATAATTACATTGTATTTGCAACTGAATCATTGAATATAGTGAAAGATAAGTGGACGTAGGCATTTCTTCGCCGAACCACTATAAATCCTGTGTGTTCATTTTTATTTTTATCTCATCTTATTTGCTTTTAATCAATTTGGGTGTTAGAACCACTTTTGGGTCTAACATTTTGGTGCTTTCACTGAGAATCCTCATCTAAATTCTTTATTTTCCGGGATCTCTTTCTACTTTTTGGACCGTTGAGTTCAAAGAAGTGAATCCTTAAGTTTCTCCGCTTTTATATATTTGTTGAAGTGATTGTCAAAAACTCATGGCCAAAGGAAAAGGCAAGGAAGTTCAGTCTGTTCGAGGAAATGGAGCTGGCGAAGATCAGCAAAATGCTGTTGTAACAAGGTCTCGGGGGCAGAGTTCAGCAGCAGGAAGAACCAATGCAGGAAATCCGAGCCGCCAGCAGGGGGAGAGCTCCGATCCGATCCGGGTAGGAGATTCTGAAGCAGTGCATTCCCCCAATCTGAACCGACCCGAGCTGCTTGCCACGTACCGATCCGACCAGGCTCCCCAGCTCTGAACCGATCCGACCTCCTACCTCCGATCCGACCCGATGCTTGGTGAAGCTGGAACCTCTACTCGAGTCCCTACGAATGCTCCAATTCCAGCCACCAGGGTTGGTGATCAGGTCAATCCATCTGCGCCCATCACTCAAGGAGATTTCTTACGCTTGCTTGACATGCTTGAGAGCACGAGGGAGGCCATGAAAGTTCACGAGCGCACTAATCTCATGATGCAGGAAAATATGAGGCTCATGAGTCGGGAAATTAGTGAACTCCGTCGACAGAGAACTCCATCACCGGTTCGTCACACACCAGTGGATCAATCTTCATCTTCCGAGGAAGAGAGGCCCCGTGAACGAAGGCCACTCGAACGACCTCAGAACGTGGAGCAGCTGACATTTGGATCTTTGGGATCTCGTGAGGATATTGCACGAGCATTAGGAAACAATGACCCCACTCGGGGACAAAGACTCCAGTCCCCTCCTCCCGAGATCGACCGGGAGCGCAGGGAACGGAATCGAGCAGAGGCAGCACGAAGAAGAAGGGCATCTCCTGAACAAGAGCCCAGACGGAACTCGGATGCTAGGGCCAGGGAACCTGAGCGGCCCCTAACTAATGCTAATGTACAGGCAATGGTTCGCCAGATCATGTCCGAGAGCCGGAATTATACAAATGAAGATTATGGCATTGAGCGAAGCCATACTCCCTTCACCGACGATATCCTCGACTTCCAATTTCCCCGACGCTTTAACTTGCCATAGATGGACAAGTACAACGGAAGGACTGATCCGGGACAGCATTTGATGCGGTATTCGTGGCTCATGAATGCTGCTGCTGCCCCTGATGAAGTGAAGTGCAAAGAATTCCCAATCTACTTAGAAGATGTGGCATTGTTCTGGTTTACCCGACTTCCTCCTCGTTCGATTTCGAATTACAAGGAATTAAGCGAGCGTTTCATGAACCAGTTCCGACTACATGCCCGAAAGTCCAAAAGTGTTATTGAATTATCGAGAATCAAGCAGGCACCAGGAGAATCTTTAAGGGCATATCTTGATCGTTTTAACCAAGCTGTAACTGAGGTCAGTGACCCGCATGAGCCCACTATTCTGATGGCATTGAAGGAAGGAGTCGATCCTGAATCTGAGTTTGGAGACTACCTTTCTGGGAAAACACCCTCCACAAGGGAGATATTCTACGAAAAAGCTGATATTTATCTAAGACGAGAGGAGGCCAGGGCAAACCGAAAGAGAAAGTCTGAGACGGCTTCAAAGGAGAATGTGCAGAGTAACATCGCCGTAAAGCAGTCTGGGGAAAGTTCTGGCAAGGTTGAAGTAAATGTAGGAAACAAGGGTGGAAACAACAATGCTGGAAGCGGTGGTAACAACAACAATAACCGTAATCCAAACGGTAACAGAAGAAACAGAAATAGGGGAAGTGACCCTAACAAAAGACCCCGATTCCAGAACTACGAGGATTATACACCATTGAACGACACCTTGGAAAATATTTACCTGGATACGTATAATGTGTTACAATACAAAAGACCGCCACCTCGTGATTCGACCGAGAAAGAAATGGCGACAGGGAAGTTTTGTTTGTTTCATGGAACTCACGGGCATTCAACTAATGAATGTCGGCATTTGAGGGATGTGATTGAGAAACTGTTGCGTGAAGGGAAGTTGGATGAGTACAAGGTTGCCCCGAGGGACAGGGGGCAAGGAGAGCAGGCTCCAAAACAGATTCTACCTGCTCCCAAGCCTACAGCGCAGCAGAAAGGTAAAGGAATTGTTATCAACTCCATAGTAGGTGGACCTCACCCAGCAATCCGAAGTTTCAGATCAATGGATCAATATGTGAATGCTGCCAAGCATCTAGACGTGAATGAAGGTGATGATTTGGAAGATGTCACCCCCATAAAACAACAGAAGACCATGTTTGACGACGTGGTATTTCGCAGCCGAGACAATACTGGGATACAATCACCCACCAATGATCCGTTGGTTATTACTACCACCATTGGGCCGGCCTTGGTCCATAAGGTATTAGTAGACAACGGAAGTTCCGTTAATATTTTGTTCAAGAAGTCATTTGATCAGATGAAGCTGGAATCTGAAGATCTGAAGCCTTGTGAAGGATGGATCAGAGGCTTCAATGGGGCGTCGACGGCTCCCATGGGATACATAGAGTTGCCCGTGACCCTGGGGCAAGGAGAACGTAGAAGAGTGCGGATGCTTCAGTTCGTAGTATTGGACGTAGATTCGCCTTATAATGCATTTTTAGGGAGGCCTGCCCTCGCTGAATTCAGAGTTTGTATCGCCCCTTGGTGCTTGTTACTTAAGTTCCCAACCGAAGCCGGAACTGGAGTAATGAGAGGGGATCAAGTTTCCGGACGGGCCTGTTATGTGGCCGAACTAAAGATGTTGATGAAAGGACTTAACGTTGAGAGTAAGGATGCCTCGTCTCCCTCAAAGGGGGACTCGGCATAGCAATTAGAGAGATTGACCCCGAGGGAGTTGCCCAAAGGAGCGCCTGAAGACCTGGATCCCAGAAAAGACGAGGAACCAGAGGCTAGGAATGCAACTCCTAATGAAGCGACAGTGGAAATTCCCATTGATGAAGCTGATCCGACAAAAGTTTTGAAAATTGGTTCTCAATTGGATCCACGTCGAGCTAAAGAACTAACGGACTTCTTGAAGGCAAACCTAGACGTGTTCGCCTGGACCCATGCTGACATGTGTGGGATATTGCCATCCATTATAAGTCACAAATTGAATGTGAACCCGAAGCATCCGCCTATGAAGCAAAAGAGACGCATGCTGGGCCCAGAGAGGTCGGCTGCTCTCAAAGAGGAAGTAGAGAAGTTGAAGCAGAATGGATTTATTCGAGATTCGACTTATCCCGACTGGATATCGAATCCCGTCTTAGTAAAGAAGCCAAACGGAAAGTGGCGGACTTGCATTGACTTTTCAGATTTAAATAAAGCTTGCCCGAAAGATAGTTTCCTACTTCCCAGGATTGACCAGCTTGTAGACTCGACAGCAGGTCACGAACTTCTCTCTTTCATGGACGCATATTCTGGGTACAACCAAATTCCTATGCACGTACCAGACCAAGAACATACAAGCTTCATTACGAATTTGGGGTTATATTGTTATGTTGTAATGCCATTCGGATTGAAAAACGCTGGAGCTACTTATCAGCGCTTGGTAAATAGAATGTTTTATAATCAAATAGGAAAAACTATGGAAGTTTATGTGGATGATATGCTTGCCAAATCAAAGCAGTCCTCCGGCCATACGCAGGACTTGGCGGAAATGTTTGGTATCCTGCGAAAGTACCGGATGAAATTGAATCCTCTGAAATGCTCATTTGGAGTGGCATCGGGAAAGTTCCTTGGCTTCATTGTGAGTTCCCGAGGAATTGAAATCAACCCTAGCCAGATAGCAGCGATTAGAAACATCGAAGAACCGAGGAGAATTAAAGACGTCCAAAGTCTTGCAGGGAAAGTAGCGGCGCTGAGTAGATTCATCTCCAAAGCCACAGATAAATGTGTTCCGTTTTTTGATTTGATAAAAAGGGGAAAGAAGAACTTCCAGTGGACTCCGGATTGTGTTGAGGCCTTTCAAAATCTGTTGGAACTGCTAGAGAAACCGCCGATTTTATCAAAGCCCGTAGATCACGAAGAATTATTTGTTTACTTGGCAGTCTCGGCTCACGCTGTCAGCACAGCCCTGGTTCGAGAAGAAGACAAAGTACAAAGGCCGGTGTATTATGTAAGTAAGAAATTAGCAGCGGCAGAGCGCAACTACCCAAAAATTGAGAAGCTCGCTTACAGCCTCCTGATCGCATCCCGAAAACTTCGTCACTATTTCCAAGCCCATCCAATAACCATATACACCGACCAGCCCTTAAGGCAGGTGTTGCAGAGACCCGAAGCATCGGGAAGGTTAATCAAATGGAACATAGAACTAAGTCAGTTTGATTTGAATTTTCAACCACGAAAGTCAATCAGGGGGCAAGCTCTAGCAGACTTTATTGCGGAGTTCACCATTCCAGAGGAGGAAATAATCAATGACGGAGTGGTTAAGTCCGAGGATGAGCTAAAGATGAATCCGTGGAAACTATATACAGATGGAGCCAAGAACGACCGAAGGTCCGGAGCTGGAATTGTCTTAGTCACTCCCGAGGGACGGTCGTTATATTACGCCCTGCGATTAGAATTTTCGGCGACTAACAATGACTCTGAATATGAAGCCCTGATCGCCGGGCTGAAGCTTGCTAAAGACCTCGGAGTAAAAATGATAGACATATTTTGTGACTCTAAAATTGTTGTTTGTCAAGTGCGAGAGGAATTCGTGGCTCGAGGACCTCGACTTATCGCCTACCTCAAGAAAGTGAAAGAGCTATTGAATAGCTTAGAGCGGTACAACATAACACATATTCCCAGAGTTGAAAACCAGAAAGCGGATAGACTGGCAAAGCTGGCTAGTTCTGACAATCCAGAAGAGACTGAAGTAATTCCAATTGAAACGTTGGAGTCGCCAAGCTTTGAGTCAATGGAAATTGAATTCGCTTTTGAAGCAGAACCAGAGAAGGAGTCATGGATGACTCCAATTAAGAATTTCCTTAAGAATGGGACACTCCCATCGAAGAAGAGTGAGAAAAGAGCTGTAGTTCGCAAAGCTACCAGATATGTCATACAAGATGATACTCTCTATAGGCAAGGATTTTCTATGCCCCTGTTACGATGTATAGCACACGACGACATCAAGCGTGTACTAAGAGAAGTACACGAAGGTGAGTGTGGAGATCATACAGGAGGTCAAACTTTAGCAAAGAAAATATTGCGGTACGGATACTTCTGGCCTACGATCAATAAAGATGCAGCTGATTATTCACGACGCTGCGATAAGTGCCAGAGATTCGCCAAAATCCCCAGGGCACCGTCGACCCAGCTTAAATCAATGGTGAGTCCCTGGCCATTTGCCACATGGGGAATTGATATCATTGGAGTTCTACCAATTGCTAAAGGAGGAGCTAAGTATGCAATAGTAGCCGTGGACTATTTTACGAAGTGGGTGGAAGCTGAGCCCTTGACCAAGATCACAACAAGAAAGGTAATAAGTTTTGTGGTTAGAAATATTATATGCCGATTCGGGATCCCAAGGACGATTATAACTGACAACGGGACCCAATTTGATAGCACTGAATTCAGAAATTTTTGCCAGAAGTATAAGATAGACAAACGATATACTGCAGTTGCCTATCCGCAATCGAATGGGCAAGTAGAGGCAATAAACAAAGTAATAAAATCCATCCTCAAGAAGCGATTAGAGCGTGCAAAGGCAAAGTGGGTTGATGAATTGCCCCTAGCTTTGTGGGCATATCGAACAACATTTAAAAACGGCCACCGGTCATACCCCTTTCTCTCTCTCCTTTGGCTCAGAAGCTGTAATTCCAGTTGAACTAGAAGTTCCTTCCCACAGGGTGACATATTATGACCCGATGACAAATCGGGCACTTTTACTTGAGTCTCTTGATGAAGTCGAAGAGAAAAGGGACGAAGCAGATTTGCGTGCAGCAAGACATCGGCGTCAGATGGCACGCTATTACGACAAAAAAGTTCGCCTCAGGACTTTTGAACCAGGAGATTTGGTGCTAAAGAGAGTCTTTCCATCCCTTCCTCACCTTGGTCCGAAATGGGAAGGACCCTTTGTCATTCAACGGAAACTTGAAAAAGGAACCTTCAAGTTAACGACCGTGGATGGCGAAGAAGTCCCCAGAGCATGCAATGCCCAACACTTAATGCGATATTTGGATTAAAAACACTGTACTTTGTGTTATTTTTCTTATGAACTCTGTAATAAGGCACGACTTGCCTTGGGAAAATCTGACGATATGAATAAAGGACTATAAAGTGGATGTAGGCTACGACTTAGCTGAACCACTATAAAAATATTGTGTGTTATTTACCTTTATGCATTATGTATATATACATTTGTTAATTATTCTGTTGTAGGTATGAAGTACAGGGTGACTCACAGCCTAAAAAGGTTGAAAACAGTTTAGACATAAAAAGAAGCACAACGACTATTTGTGCGATAAGACATAAAAGAATGAGAAAACGACATTCTTAACTCTAACTCTCCAGAGAGAGAGAGTATAAAAGCGTCTCCGACTGAGCGCTGAAAAAGAGATTCTACTCCTAACTCTAACTCTCCAGAGAGAGAGAGAGTATAAAAGCGTCTCCGACTGAGCGCTGAAAAAGAGATTCTCCTCCTAACTCTAACTCTCCAGAGAGAGAGAGAGTATAAAAGCGTCTCTGACTGAGCGCTGAGAAAGAAATCTTTCCCCGTTGAAAGA
Source organism: Allium sativum (assembly GCA_030737875.1). Taxonomy (NCBI): domain Eukaryota; kingdom Viridiplantae; phylum Streptophyta; class Magnoliopsida; order Asparagales; family Amaryllidaceae; genus Allium; species Allium sativum. The sequence continues at coordinate 304,852,083 of CM060921.1, forward strand.
CCGGGGAATAAACAGATGACTGAACTCGAACTCTAACTCTCAAGAGAAAGAGGGAGAGTATAAAAGAAATGCCAGAAAAAAAAACGACAGGTACTGACGGCACAGGAAGTGCTATCCCGTCAGAAAATCGGGAGCTTTCGGATTGCTTGGTTAAGCATTGAATAACTTGTGGAAATTGACTGGGGACACTTATGTACACGCATATTTCCCCCCTCCACAACTTCGTTTCACAACTGTAGACATGCATAAGTGCAGAACTACTAACAAACAAACATTGCAAAAAGTGAATTATTTTTATTTACAGATGAATGAATTTGTACAGGGAAATAGCTAAAAAAGAAAGTGCAGGAGCTGCTTTTGTAGCAGCAATTATTGGTTCACAAAAATGCTAAAAAGATGCAGGGCAATCCACTATTTAGATTTGGAATGAGCCTTGGATTTCTTGGCGGCTTTCTCCGCATCCTTTGCTTCTTTCTCGGCTTCGGTCAAGATTCGTTTTGATTTCTTTTTCCCTGAAGATGCGGTACTGGAGCCAGTAGACTTCTTCCCGGAGGGCGGGGCACTGGAATCAAGAGAAGATTTTTTAGCAAGTTCTTCTGTAATAGATCTAGTTGAGATCTTAACAACTAACCTTGAACCCGCATCCACAACTGCGAGGGGCTTGAGGACCTCAGGGTCTAGTTCTTCGGCCTTTAATTGCAAGTGTTTGTCTTGATCAGCCTTCATTGCAGCCAAGGTAACGTCATCAGCACTTTTTGACTCCCCGGTTATTGCAACTTCTGGTTCCTCTTCATGCCCCCCGTCTCCGCCATCGTCCTTTAAAGCTGCTATCATTTCTTCATCATGGGGAGTGGAGACCTTAGTTGGCTCACTTCCTTCTCCCAAGTCTATAGAAGCAGCCTTGTCTTCCCCTTTTTTGGCCCCATCTGCGGGCTTTGTCCCAGCGGCAGCTCCTTGAGCTACATCTGTCTTTTCGGATGATTCGACACCTACAGAATGAGAAGCAACAGTTATCAACTCAGGCGAAAACAATGGGTCTCTCATCGAATGTTCAATCACGTAGCGAAAGGTAGTAATAGCTTTGGCAAATTGAGGAGAAAAGATAGGGATACCTTCCGAAGACTTCTCAGCGGGGGTGACTACTACCTCTGGGGCTATTTCAGGAATAGGGGATAGCAGAGTTGTTCGGGGAATTCCCGGATTTTCGGGATCATACCCTTCTACTTCGGGAGTTGCAGGAGCAGAGGAAGAGGAACCAGCTTCGAGAATGGTTTTTTGTTTAGACTTCCGTCTCTCTTCTTCCATGGCCTCAGCAATAAGGCGGCGCCCTTCAGCTAGGCGCTCCGGTTCATCATCGCTCAAGTATTTCTCCATCAGTTTATCTTCATCGAGGGAATCGACCTTAAGTTCCTCTTTTTCCCACTCAACGATTTGATTCCATACTTGAACTAGAGTGGATGGATAGTCCTCGATCCAAGAAATGTTTCGACGACGAATAATGTGTGCGAAGAATTCAATCATTAGCTCGCCGAAGCCCTGAATATCAGCCTCCGCCTCTGATAGTTGCTTGCGGGCTTCCTCCGCAGATTTAATAGCACACTCCACATTGCCCTCGGCCAAAGCAGCCCTGTTCTCTGCCTCCAACAACTTTGAAGCCAAGTCAGCATTCTTCTTTTCTAATTCAGCACTCCTCTTTACTAACTCGGCGTTTTTCCGTTCAAGCTCAGCATAAGCAAGGCGTGTCTTAGCAACTTCTGACTTGGCCTCGTCAGCTTGCTTTTTTAATTCAGAACGCTCCTGAGTATGAGATTCAAGCAATTCGTGATAACGCTTTTGCATGTCCTCGAATTGTTGTTTGAAATTAGAAGCGTCCCTTTGAGCGACCGCTAGCTGAGCTTGAGTGTCTTCCAAATCTTTTCCTAGAGCTTTTAAGGCCTTAGCATCCTCCTCCGCGGTCTTTTGCATTGAATCAGTATTTGTGATTAGAGTGCGGATGATTCTAGAAAGATTGCGTGAATATTTGAACATCTCAGTATATTGTTTTTGCACCACATCAATCTTTGCTTTGGCCTCATCTGCCCAATTAGACGAAATAGGTTCAAGGGAAGGTAAAAAAGTCAGAGTTTCGAAGTAGTGTTCGGGAAATTGCTCTTTCAAATATGCCCGCTTTATTGCAGTTCCCGCATCTGGTGGGGGAGGAGCGAGGATTGTCAATTCGGTGTCCCTTCCTGAGGAGGATTCTGTAGTCTCTTTGTCTGTCCTAGGTCGTTTAGTAGCAGGGACCTTTTGCTTACTTCGAGACCCGGTTTCTTTTGGAGGACTTTTCTCTCTACTGCGTTTTTCATAGGAAGAGGAGGAGTCTTTGGATTGTGGTCTATCCTCTTCCCTACGACTTTGGTAACCTTTGTATTTATCTTGTTCCGGCCTAACGGGTGAGCGAGAACGTGAGGGTCGAGAACGATAGGGATCATAAGGCCTTCTCTCCTCCCTACCACGATCATCCCGGCGATCATACTCGACATCCTGAGGAGGATTGGACATGCTGCGACGAAGCTTTCTTATATCGTAGTAGGATCGAGACATTGTACCTGCACGATAAAACGAACAAAATTTAGAATTAATGGATTCACGAGGAAAGAGGTGCAATGAAGGTTAATGCTGTTATGTAAAGTGTATCCTAAGTGGTGTGTTTCCCCCCAACCAACCCGAGTCTGAAGCTAGACTAGTACGGGCAGGCTCTTTGGCCTTAGCGGGAGTGGTCTCTTCAGAAGAGGTGAAGACTAAAGGATCCTTCCTGAAATCCTCTGAAGTGTATATAGTCTCAGGTAAGGGGAGATCCCCCAAACCCTGAAATATTTGATCATCAGTGCTAGGGGCATCCCCCTCAGAAGCGTGAAGTGGTGACTCTTGGGAAGATTTTGACTTTTCTAGAGAAGTAGTTTCCTCAGGGGCAATATATCCTTCACGATGCTTTTCGGCCAGATTAGCCAATTCATCATCTTGCGTAGAAGATGGAGAAGGTGAAGTGTGAAGAGGCGCTGTAGGAATTCCTGAGCCTTCTCCTGTCTCTGGGACTACCTCCACTGGAGGAATGTATGCGTATGGAACCGTCCCATGACCAATGCTACGAAAAACAGACAACAACCCATGAAAGTGAAGGTATTCGTCCTTAAGGGTTTCGTCGATAGTCAAGAATTTCTGATCGCCATTGAGGAGTCGGTGCATCCGGTCGAAGAACACCTGGTCTGATATCTGTTTGGGATTGTCAACTGCAAACAAAAAGGAAAAACAAGTCAAGGTGATGATTCAAATGTATAGAGCCCGGATTTAGAAAATCAGTGCTTTACTTGATTTTGTCCACATCCTGGCGCATCCAGGCTGTCGCTTCACGTAGAACCATTCTAATCTGGAATCTCCAGCTTTACTGCTAAATGGTGCAGAGATTATCTTCCTTTTTGGAACTGATTCAAAGTAGCAGAAAGATGGAGTTTCTCGAGTCCGATGCTTGAAATTATAGAAAAAGTGAACGTCATCGAACGTGAGCTCTATGCCTAAGATTTCACGATATGCTATGTACAAGGTGTGCAGATAGGCATATGAATTGGGGTGCAATTGCATGGGGGCAATCCGCATTTGTCTTAAAAAATCAACAATGAAGGGAGAGAATGGAGGAATGGCACCGACCATGCACATCAATCGAGTGACCGTCATATATCCTTCTGGAGGGTTGAGGGGACGGTCAGAGCGTGAAGGCACTAGGGTGTCCCTTTTCATTATTCCATACTTTAAGCAAATTCGAACAAGTCGATCGTTGTCGATTGTCGATTCAACGGAGTCTGGAGGTGATTCCAATATAATGGCTGATTCAAATTCGTCAGGGGCTCGATCGTCACCGATCCCTCCTTCCTCCTCAAAACCCAGAGAAACCTCGTTCTCCGAAGACGCCTCGTTGCTTTCTCGATTTCCAACCCCGTAGTCTGGACCCTCACTGTCCCATTCTGGATCAGACGAAGAAGATATATCCTCAAGAGTGATTTTGTTAGAAGTTTCCGGGGCTTCTTTCCTCTCAGCTAGTCGGGAAGAGCGTCTGGGCCTCATTGTCATAAAACTATTGAAGAAGCAATAGCACGGATTAGAGTAAATTATCCCGTACCCCCCTGTGTATGTGTGTGAACTAAAATGTGTGCAGCGAATGTGAGAAATGCAAAGTAAAAGTACAGCAATGTAAGACGAAACTTTGAAGAGAAAGTGATAGTCAGAGTAGTTCTTAATGTTCACTTATGTCCGCAAGGCACTATCCTAACTGTTCGTGAAGTTGGAAGTAATATCTTTTAAATAGTTGGACGAGAGTTTATGTTTTAGATTGAGTAGTGTTCGGTTCGGATGCAGACACCAGGTTCGGATCGGATGAGCAAAGGCCCATACTCAGAAAGATATATCCGGATCGGTTCGGAGATTGGCACCCGGAGCGGGTCGGATTAACTTGGATAACCAGACCCCTATTCTCTCTTTTGTTTTTCAACCGGGTCCGATCCAAGCGCATAAGCCTTGACCTTCATTGTATTCGTAGATCCGACCCGACCCGGTCAAGCAGTTTAAGACCCATTTCTTGGCCCTATTGCTCCGACCCGATCCGGCTCTGTAAATTTCTCTCTTTTCCTTTTTCTCCTACTGTTCCCCTACCCGAACCAACCTTCTTCAGTTTTCTTCCTCTTCCTCCTCTTAAATAGCGAACCCAACTCGAAATCCCAAGCTTTAATTAAAGTCGAGAGATTAAGCACTCAAGTTTTTAATAACGAGCTTCAATACTTTCCTCCAACGCTTCGAAATGGCGTCGATGCCATTGATGACGAAGGCGGAGGATGGAAGAAGACGTAGTGATGGAATTATTCAGTTACTTTGTTAAAGTCGTTCAAACTAACCGCGGATGTAAATTAAAAGCGATTATGGCAACAAGATTCAAGATTACAAGACTACCTATGTATTTGATTCGAAGATGGAAGCGAAAATTTTGAAGTTTCTTGGAAAGGCTAGGGCTTCGATATGGAATCGGTTCGGATAAACGAAAACAGTGAATGAAAGAAAAGAAGAAAGAAGAAGTGAATTTATATAAACAACAAGCTGACTATTCGTATTCCCGATCGGACCGGCTCGAAAAGCCCAGTAACACAGCTTGGCCCACTGGTTCATCGCAGAGTACAGGAGGAAGGAGATCTGTTCGGGTCGGAACCCAAGCCAGAAGTCCGTTCGGGTCGGAATCTGAACCGAACAGGATGAAGTACGACAACTTAGCGTGTGAATTCGAAAGGGAGGATGAAGCTTTTGCGCTATGGCAGTCAAAGCATGCTCCGTTTCCAACAGAAGCATCCTTTGAGGGAGCAAAGTGTTAGCCTACTTTGTGAACTAGGCAACAAAAAGTCAAGAAACCAGACATTAAAGAGCATTTTTAATTAGAAGACTTCTGTTCGGATTGGAGAAGACACTACAACCTAGATTGGATAGCTGCAGTTGTTCGGGTCGGGTCAAAGCAACATATCGGTTCGGGTCGGATAGAATCTTCTGTTCGGATCGGTGAGCTGCTGCTGAGGAAATTGGTAAGGTATATCTAATCGGATCGAAGGGCAACATAATCTCAATTGGATCGGAAAGCCACCTGTTTGCCACGAAAATGGATCGGAGCGGAGCAGATTAGAGAAGAAGAGAGCGTTGCATCCAAGCCAATCCGGGTCGGATCGGGTATCCCGATCCGAACCCCTTATCTGTGCGTCTCCGACCCGAGCCCATGTTCCATGTTATTCTCCTGCAAAAGCGCCTGGATATCCGGACCGGCTGTGACCAGTTCCTACCCATAATGTCTGTTACTTTGATGCGTTGTCAACACAATAATTCATCCTAACCCGAGGATAGTGGGATGGACGACACGTGGCCCCGACCTGGATCAAGTTTTGAGCAAATTTACACCTATAAATACCCCGTCTAGAGACAAAGAGAAGGATCTTTTTTAGGCACTTTGAGAATTCAACTACCTCCATAATCCGAACTCCATTACTCCCGGAGAATCCAAATCTTCTTTCATTATTTGTTTTAATCTATTGAGTGAATATAAGCGAGTTGTGAGTGAAATCAAGTGATAATTACATTGTATTTGCAACTGAATCATTGAATATAGTGAAAGATAAGTGGACGTAGGCATTTCTTCGCCGAACCACTATAAATCATGTGTGTTCATTTTTATTTTTATCTCATCTTATTTGCTTTTAATCAATTTGGGTGTTAGAACCACTTTTGGGTCTAACAATCATGTAGAGTTCTTTTGCGCGATCCCAATGCTTCTGAAATCACGCGCTTCTGTTTTCGAACGAAAAAGATATGGATCTTTATTCATCAATTACATTGATAGACAATTTAAATATTAATTAATTATTTTAATTACATCTTTAGTGTTAACAAACCCTCTTCTTCATCACTCAACATTGTACACCGTTCAAACCCATCCTCACAAAAACAAACCGCCAACCGCTCCTCCTATGATCGCTGTGACCACAATCTGCAGGCGCCACCTCGTCGGGCATCGTCAGAACCTCCAGCGCCGGTTGTCCCGGCCAGCTCGCCAGTCTCAGGTGGCCTCGAAATGCCATGAAATTCAGCGTGTTTGGGTGTAAAATTCGCGAACTCCAGGATCCTAAAATCGATCATAACCATTAGTTTTGTGGAGCTTGAGACGTTGGAGATTTTCCACTTTGGTAGCACTTTCGGTTAATACGTGAATTTTGAGTTATTGGAGGAATTAAAATGGAGCATTATCAGCCATGAATTTCGAATGGTGGCGGCTCAGAAATAGAATTAGGGTTTGGGTCCCTAGGATATTTATATGTTAGATTATTTTATTATTTAATTCTTTTTAAAACTCAAAAATTCATGTTTACCCATATGAACTCCAAATCAAGCCCAAATAATTTTGCCCCTAGCCAAATACCCCTATTCGGGACATAATGGACTAGGTCCCGTCATCCCGTTTGATCATCTATAGCCTGTTTTCTTTAATCTAAAATATAAAATATTTATTTATTTATTTCGATCGTACATTTAAATTCACGGGGCCACACACTAACTTTAAAAACTACAGAAAAATTATTTATAGCTATGTTTTGACGATACGGTCCTAACAAAACTAATTTCCTTAAATTTGGAGACCGTTTGAAAACTGGTCATTTTCTGGTCGATCCAGTTTGACTGAAAATTGTTAAAACACGTTTTCTTTTGCCACGTTCACATATTAATTCCAAAAATTATGAAAATTGGAATCCTGCAATAATTTGACATTCCGGATCCAACAAAAGTGGTTTCATAAAAAACAGAGGTCGTTTGCAAAATGACTATTTTTAAGGGCTTTGTTATAATTTAAAAATCAAAATTTTAAATTTTGACTCAATTTCTTTTAAAATTTCTAAAAATAAAAATTTAAATTGGTTCCGATTTTCTGGGTTGTTACAAAAGCATTGTAGTAAGATGGTTGGTCGATCATGCTAAAAAGAGTTTAAAATGTTTGGTGGAGAGGGGACAACCCGACTTGGGCCAGGAGGTTGATGTGTCCTAGTGGAGTTGATCCTTTGTTGTTGAAGCTAAAGATCGACTCATTGCTTGGTTCTAACTTTTCCTCGGAGATTCCCATATGATCAAAAGCATGTTTAAAGATGACGTTGAATGCACTTCCAGTATCAATAAGGATCCTAGCTACAACAGAGAGCCCAATTTGAGTTGTAATCATGAGAGGGTCATTGTGTGGATGACATACCCCTTTCTTCATCCCGTCTGGGGAAATCACCAGGTTGTGCATCTTAAGAGTATAACGGGCATTCTTCAATGATGGTTCCTCTCGAATGGAGAATATCCCTTCGTGAGCCTCCTATAGGTATCAATTCTTAGCTGCCAAGAAATTTCCAACAGGATGTGGCCCGCCATTGATCACATTGGTTCGGTTTATTGGTGGTCCCAAGTCTAGATGACCTTCCTCCACAGTGGCTTCTACTGCGTTAGCTGAAACATTTTGTTGTCCATTCGTATGCTAGGCAGATAATGACTTGTTCAAAACCAACTCTTTCAGATGTCCCTCGCGGATAAGCTTCTGAATATTCCCATCCAAAACCTTGCACTCGTCTGTCTTGTGTCCATTTGTTTTGTGATACTCACAATAGTTTCCACCGCATGAGGTTCTGGGCAATTCTTGGCTTTGAACAAGACGGGGAAGTTATTGACCCTTTATTTTTGCCATAGCATACAAAAAGGAAATGGGCTTGCTTAAAGCGATCGAGTTGGTATTAGAATCCTCCCATCTTGGCCTTTTCTGATTTCCATCCCGATTGAACCTTCCACCTTGGGGTTTCCATCCGAAGCCCAGCTTTCCTCCTTCCCCTCGAGGTCTAAAATTCTTCTTTGTAAAGTATAATTCATCCATGTTGATAAATTTATCAGCTTGGAAGTGAAAGTCTTGTAAGTCTTTACAGCCATGAACGTATAGTGCTCTCCACAAGGGGTATTTTCAATCAATCATGAATGCATAGCAATTAATTTGTCACAATCATTCATATCTTTGGCCTTTAATGCATCTATGTTGAACTTTTTCAAGTAATCTCCTATGGACTCCCCTTGCCTCTGTATGATATTAGCAATAGCTGTGTAGTCAACGGTCGGATCCTTACAGATGCAAAATTGTGTGGAAAATTCATAAGCGAACTGTTTCCATGAGTAGACGGTATTCTCTCTACATTGACTATACCATTTGTTTGCTTCTCCCTGGAGGGTTACTGGGAAAAGACGCCATCTTACGGCCCCTAAAGCATTATAGAGATCCATTCGACTATCGAAAGCCATTAGATGATCATCGGGGTTAGTGGTTCCGAGATACTTTATAGTGGGAACCTTCACCCTAGATGGTATTATAGTGCTCATGATCTCTCAAGTAAAGGGGCTACTCTTTCATTATCATTAATCCAATCATCTTGGGTTCTCTTCCCTTTGCATCCCAATAGGTCTTTGACGGTTTTTCTAGAGACATCTTTGAGATAAGCCTCCATGTTGTCATAATTCACCCATTTGGGATCATAACATTTTCAAGTAGAGCTCTTAGATTGCTCTTGTTCACATTGATTTCCTTTATGATTTATCGCTATTAAAAGGGATCTTTTCTTCCTAGAGGAAGCTGCTTTGAGCTTTTTTTTTTATTATTCAGAGTGTTGGACGGGAGATTTTCTCTTTAGAAACTCATCCACCTCCCTTTGGCTGTACTTTGTGAGCTTTCAACATTTCTTCGCTTGATCAGCGTTTATTTGAGCTTGCATTTCCTGGACCTATTTTTCCAAGGCCAAGATTTTATCAGCATTTGCCTCCATGGCATTTGGATTTGATGGTTGTGTCGGGTTAGAAGTTATTCCTTCTTCATTATTGTTTAGATTGAACGTAGGATCAACGTTTCTTTCACGAGTTGCATTAGGAGTTGGTTCCTTATTTCGCACCTCCAATCTTTTTGATTTCATCTTCCCCTGCCATGGAACAATAAGTTTAACAAATTAATTTTTAGCAGGGTAAATACGAAGTCGGAGTTTCAAGCCCTCATTCTAGCACCAAAATGTTAACGATATTTTTCGTCAACACCCAAACTAGGATTAATAATGCATATGTTTTGTAGTTTGATGCAAGGGTGATCTAAAGGTTACTAGAATGCAACATTGAACCGGTGCTCTTTGACTAGTTCCACCGTTTCCTAGGCGCCATGACCTTAAGTCTGAAGATTAGTTACTCTTCCCTCGGGGGTTGAGTATCAAGCTTACGAGACTTAAGTCGAGGACAACCTTGGAGAAAGGTTTTTACTAGTTAAATAAGACTGAAACCTTATACAATAGTCAACTTTAGATCTAGGATAAAATAATATACATTGTGCTAAGAGGAAACAAGCTAATGCCTAACAACGCTCGGGTTGTTTTCATGTCATAGCACTTATCAACTTATATGATACTTCCGCATCAAACCAGTCTTGAAAGACCTTGGTTGCGTCAGTTATCAAGACATAAGCTCACAACAAGCCCATTCCCGAGGTTGGATGCATTAGGCTTACTATGAAAGAGCTAAGTCACATAATGACTGTTCGAAAGGGGAAAAGGCATGGTTTTTTCCAGGACATCCTATAACTCCCTATCTGATCATTATAAACACAATATGATTATAAAATCGTGAAACACCTAAGTCTTGGACTTCTCCATTTTATTAATTGTGGATATATTACAAGAGTTGAAGAAATCTCCGATTCGATTAGAAATTAGGGTTTGCTCTTGAGAGAAAGCGAATAAGATTGAGAGATTAAAATTCAGCCTCGAAAATGAGACCCTGGTTATTATTTATAGACAAATCGGGGACCATTTGCTATTGGGCCAGTAGAAGCTTCTTTCGGCCTCTTCTCCCTTTGGCTCTCGGCCGCCCTTTAGGATTTGCTTACGGCTTTTTAAGGTGTCAGTTCTGGCTCTCGGAAGGATGGTCCTGTTCTTTGGAACTTCATTTTGATGTCATGCCTATCTTCTTTGTATTGATACTGAGCCTAGCGGTGTGGATAGCTTTCGGAAGGTTTAGGCTTCTGGATATGGGCTTTTGGTCACGAGCTTTCGGTCTTGCCATTAATTCCCCATGGAACTTGCCTTCATGATTCAAGTGGATGGTTACCGGATCTGCCACCCTGTCGGTATCGACACTAAGCAAATTAGTGTGGATAGCTTGTCTCTCTTCAAGGTTCCGGCTTGCCTTTCGGTAGATCCCTGAAGTGTATCTCGGCTTTCTGGAGGATTTCTTCTAGTGCTTTATTATTTGCTTACTGAAGTAGCCTCTCGGTGACTATCTAATAGGAGTCTCGGTAGCAGGTTCCCGGATGATTCCCTTATGTTTTAAACTCTGTACGTTTGATGCTCTCGTTCCTCGATGTATCGGTATTAAGCAAGTTAATACTGATAGCCCTATCGTCCTTCTATGTCTCGGTCTATAGGATTCCTGGCCTTTCTCTTCATCGGCTTCTAGTTTTGGATGACCTCTTGATGACGGTGCCGGTTGTTTTGCCCTTCCAGAAACTTCCTTTCAACTTTTAGTTTTATCCTGTGCTAGGTCATTATTTACGAATTATTCTTCTATGCTTGTAACGGTCTGATACCCCTACACCGTTAGTCTGTATCTGTGTTAATTTTGGTAGTAACAGTCCGTAACACTTTTTATTATAATAAATACAATATAAGTAGGAGTTAAATAGATCGCCTAACTACTAGTCTGATTTTCAAATTGGACTATCCACTTCAACTAAACTAGCTTAAAGAACAGAAGCTAGGCTTAACCCTAGACTACTATAACCTGGTAAACTCCAAGCGGTGATTATAGTAGCATTGAATCACAATAAAAAATCAAAAATACTAGTAACAACCTAATGCAGATTACAGAAATAACATAATAGACAATCTGTCATACACATAAAGTGTTATATAAGTTTGTAAACTATGTCGAGACCAGAGAGCTCAAATGCACAGCAAAAAACCTATGCAACACAATTTCTAGGAAATTGACATATTGGTTGTAAATAAAACACAAAGATCTAAAAAAAACTCTTGGAGAAGCTCAATTCCATGAAGTCAAAGAAGAACAACACCACTTTCATACCTCTCCATCATAGACAGACAACTCACTTGAAACCAACTCACATTTAACAACCATGGTAGAGAAGGGAAGGAAAACACCAACCAAATAGAGCATAGCGCACGACAAGGGACATCACTGAGAGAACAACCCAAAACAGAAATTATATTTACCACAACAAGGTAATCAGCACAATAGTGTTTATATTTCGAAGTTGCAAATCATGAAGACAAACGGAAACTGAATGTAAGACACAACACCTAACTAAAACAATGAACCTTGTAGCTAATGTGTAATAACCCGGAAAATCTGAACTAATTTAAAAATTTTATTTTGACAATTTTGATGAATTTATAATATTTTAAATGAATTATTTTAAATAGTAACAACGAGAATTATTTTGAGTAGAATTAGAACGTATATATTTAAGTGAATCATCGTTAGAATATAAATAATCATTTAAATTATAAAAGGAATTGAAAATGGGGCGGTAGTTCAAAAATTCAATTTCAAATTTCAAATGAATGTATAGGATTCAAAATAAACTGGATTTTAGAGAAACCAAAAATATTTGAATCTATTTGAAAATATCTTTCCACCAAATCCGAAAAATTGAAATTTCATAGCGGGAATAAAAAGTTATGCCCAGTTGAAAATTCAGAATAGTCGCTATGGAATTTTGGCCCTTAAAAATAGTCATTTTGTAGATGACCTCCTTTTTCGACGAAACCACTTTTGTTGGATCCCGGATGTCAAATTATTGCTATATTCCACAATTCATTTTTTTGAAAGCAATATGTGAGCGTGGCGATGTAAAACGTGTTTTGATAGTTTCAGTCAATTTGGATCGACCAAAAAATGGCCATTTTTCAAATGGTCTCCAATTTTGATGAAATTAGTTTTGTTAGAACTGTATCATCAATACGAAGCTTGAAAATATTTTTTGGGAATTTTTAGGGTCCGTATGTGGCCCCAGTAAATTGAAACATGAGTTCAAATTCAATATGTAAATTTATATTTTGATTTTGACGAAAACTGATCGAAACTGCCGAACTGGCTTACAAAACATATCACATTATGTTCGGAATGGGGGTAATTAGCTAAGGGTGACAGTAGTTGGGTGCGATTTGGATTTGAAAGAAAAAAAAGTGACTTTTCGAAATAAAAATAAATAAAATATATATTTATTTATATACGTTGACCTTCATATTCTCTTTCTCACCATCTTGTTAGAAATAGAAATGTAACAACCCGTATTTTCAATAATCTGTTATAATGTAAATCGAGGCAGAATTTAATTTATAAATCTGAATCAAGGGAAACGGGCTATGCCATTGCGTTCGTCTCGGAAAAATACGCGAAATAGAGTCCGAGTTTTCAAAAATCGGAGTCCGTATGACCCGATTAAGGCCCAACGAAGCTTTCAGAAAAATTCAAAGTAAAAACAGATTTCAAATTCAAGTTTGAATTTGAAAATTAAGTCAGATTGGGCCAGGCGGGAAAATTCCCGCCAGAGCACCCAAGTCGACAGGCCTGTCGACTTGGGAGTCGACTTGGTTGGACCCAAGTCGACAGCCGTGTCGACTTGGCTGTCGACTGGGTTCAGCCGGGCAGTTTTGCCTGGTGCACCATTTTGGGTTTGTGTTGAGCTTGGGGGCCAGATTCGGTTTTAAGGGCTAAGATTGGAATTAGGGTTTAATCCTAGGGTTGAAACTAATCCTAATCTCTATAAATAAGCCCCTAACCTAACCCTAAATCATCATTAATCAATCCTACAACTAAACTATGGCAAAATCATTCCTCTCATGGCTTCCACTCTCTTCATAAAATCCTAAATAAATTTGTATGAGAGATTTTCCATGCATACAAGTGTTTTCAAGCTTGTATGAGTGTCATTAGCTTGCATTCAAGTCAAGTTTCTATATTTGCATCATAAAGCAAGGGTTTTTATTGATTTGGAGCTTTCATATTGGGTTGATTTGATTGCATAAGGGCTTTGTCTCAATCTTATATTTGCTTATACTCATTTGAGTCTTCATAAGCATTGTAAGCCCTTTTCTACTTTCATATTTAAACTCTAAAGTTAATGAATGATGCAAGTTGTGTTTGATCATTATGATATGCAAGTCTACTATGATGTGTTATGCAAGTCTATCATGTTATGTATGCAAGTTTGCTATGTTATGATATGCAAGTTGCCATGTTATGTTATGCAAGTTTGATATGCAAGTTTTTCATATGATATGCAAGTTATGTTATGCAAGTTTGGGTTGATCATTTTGTTCATGTTATCATGTTATGCAAGCTTATCTTGGGTTTATGAGCTTAAAGCCTCAAGCTTTATGCTAAAGGTTGCATTTTGGCAACATGTAAGTTATCATATCTCTTATGATAACTTGCATGTGAGGCTAAATGCGAACTTATGGCCATTTCTACATGTCATTTATCACCATGTATCACCAATATGCTAAGTTTGGTTTTATGCATGCTTTTGAGGCCTAAAAATGTAATATGCAAGTATATGAACATATGTACATTTCATATGCCACCATGTTAAACTTGTGGCTTTAACACCTTTATGTCATGATTATGTCAAGTTCCCTCTTTCTATCCTTTATGCGCTATTGCGATATGTAAGCGATGGGATTGCGTTTGGGGTTGGGTAAACTTAAAAGACATAAAAACATAAGATTGGGAATTTACCTATTAAGTTAGGTCTACCCATTGGGAATTTACCTATTAAGTTAGGTCTACCCAAATTCTTGAAAACTTGTAACATGTTTTGGAAACATGATGGACATGACACTTAGAAAATATAAGTGTGACCAACTCGAGGTTGGGTTGAGTTTGTAGCGTAAACCTACCTGGAACCGACCGGCTTAACTAGTTGCTACAAACAATAGGACCCAATGTGAGAAGTTGGTCATGTTGTACCTTGAACCCGAGGTTAGACCAAGTTGTGGTATAAAGCTACCCGGAACCGACCGGCTTAACTAGTAACCGCAACGAAGTCTAATGTGAGAGGTTAAGGCACGTTAATTAATTAATGCCTCATGATTAGGGTTAAGTCATGGTCCACTTAATACTTAACCAATTTGGGCTTGGTAGATTAATCAGGGTTAAGTCGTGAACTCATCGTTACACTTAACCAAGTTAATCCATGATTAGCAAGAGGGTTAAACCGTACTTAACCCACTAGAAAATCCTACCAATGGGGGTCCACTCCAGCAGTAATCCCAAGTTTGTATCATTATGACCCTAGGGACTAGGCTAGGGTGGGGGCACGATTACTGGACTTGAGGTAAGTGACCAAAAACGACGGCAGAGTGGTACGCCGGTGTAGTTCCGGGCGAACTATGGTCGTGCACATAGTCCGAAGCCGGGGAAAACATGCACGGGTACCAGTAGATCGAGACTGTGCACTTATGTTTATGGTGTCCAGGGGTTGCCACCCTAGGGCTTGATACACCCGACGGGAGACCCTGCACAGTCTGACTACAATTATGTTTGGGCCGCATTGACACCAACACGTGACGAGTTAGGCTTATAGGGAGCCGATCGACTAGACCGTTTGGTTGGACCTCGTATTAGGGTCACTTCATGTTATTGGGCCAAAGCTTGGGCCAAGGGATCAATACATGTTTATTCAAGTCATGTTAGTTTGCTAGTGCACCTGTGGTGCAAAACCTTAAACCTGATTATGCGATGACACCTTTTATCTATCATGCCAGTATGTAGTTATCCTTATGATCATCTCAGTTTTCATCATGCCAGTTAACTTTATCAGTTTACATTGATTGTAGTAGGGCTTACTCAGTCTCTTTGACTGACCTGTTTTTCTTTCGCCTCTTTTCTTCCGTCCCCCCCCCCCCCCCCCCCCAGGTTCTCAGGGTGGGAATATTGGAGCTTAGCTTGGATTTCTGATCGCTTGCTTGTGGGATTTTAGCTCATGTACGGTCTTGACATGAAGCTAGCTATGGTTATCACTTATTTTGGGGATAGTACTTATGTATTTCAGTTTTTCAGTGATATTGTTTTTATCTAGACTTGTGTATTTGGAAAGTTAACATTATGTTGTACCAGACTTGTTTTGAAATAGTTTGAAATCTTCCGCTGTTTTACTTATCTTATTTACTCTGTTTACATATATACATATGTTCTTGTTCTGCCTTGATATATCATTATGCATGTTTACCTGATTCAAACGCCCCTCCAAAGTCAGAGTGCTTGCAAGAGACACCCTGGCGGAGGTGGGGTGTTACATTTGGTATCAGAGCATATGGTTTGCGAGAAGGAACAAAAAGGTTTTTAAAACTTTTGGAAAACTATTTTCAAAACCAAGTATAAAGTATTTTCCGAAGAAAAGTCTAGTTTATTTTAAAGGCTATTCACCAAAAAGCCATTAGCAAAATTCCTTCGTTTTTCTCCATTCTGAATCTGTCTTTTTCTTCATTTTCAGTATGGCCGATAACTTCGCTATTCCGGAGGGTGTACACGTACCTGTTTGGTATAGGAGACTTTTGGAGGCTAGGGCGACCGAAGCCGGCACCGTAGATGTTCCTCCTCCTCCTCCTCCGGTAGTTAATGTTCCTCCTCCTCCGGTAGTTAATGTTCCTCCTCCTCCTGTCGCTGAGGTTCCTCTTCCTCCTCCCCCTCAGCATCCTCAAGCTGACTTCGCAAAGACTTGCAAAGATTTCAAAGCAATGGGTGGCAAGAACTTTCAAGGCACTGAGACTTTTGTAGAGGCCAAAAATCAGTTGAAAGAGACCGAGGATTTATTTGCTATCTTTGGGTTAGACGATCAGAGGAAGATCCTGTTGGCGGTTTGGCTTATGAAGGATGAAGCCGCTTATTGGTGGGAAGTCACCAATGGTACTAGGCCTGTTGAGACTTGGGCCGATTTCAGGGCATGGTTCGTGCTTAAGTTTCTATCTTCTGCTGAGGAGAATCTGCAAATGGAGAGGTTCATAACTTTGAAACAAGGAGATATGTCTGTCAAAGAATATGTGAACAAGTTCAATCAGCTAGCTCGTTTTGGCTTGGATATGGTGAATACTCCTCAGAAGAAGGCTCTTCGTTTTGCTAGAGGATTGAATGAGCCGTTGCAGGGATTGGCTATGTCACATATTCCCTATGGGGCCACGTTTGAGAGCTTGGTTGATATGGCGTTACTTCAGGGAGATGTCAAGAAGGAGATCAAGATGAATGATACTCAAGCCAAGAAGACTGATTCCCAGTGGAAAGGAAATCAGGGTAATCCAAGCGGTCAGAACAGTCAAGACAATCAGAACAAGAACAAGAACAAGAGTCAAGGCAACAAGGGGAACAACAACAAGGGCAATAATAACAAGGGGAAGTGCCATTATTGCGGTTCAGTTGGGCATCTTATTAAGGACTGTAAGAAGAGGAAAAGGAAGAATGGTGAATGCTTTTTCTGCGGTGAGACTGGACATTTCAGTAAAGTTTGTCCGAAGAAGCAAGGGCAAGGCCAGGGTCAGACTCAGCGTGCTGGACCTTCAGGAGGGCAAGTTCATGCTCTCAATGTCGCTCCAGTTCCCGATCGAGGTAGTATTTCTGTTGAGAGCCTTGTATATATTTCTGATTTTCCAGTTCGTACCTTGTTTGATTCTGGTGCATCGCATAGCTTTATCTCATCTGATCTTGTTGATAGTTTGCACCTTAGTACTAGCTTGGTAGATGATCCCGTCTGTGTCTCAAATCCTATTGGGGGTTCCGCCCATCTATCTATGATATGTGGGGATTTGAGGATCTCTATATTGAGTGTAGAGTTCTTGTGTAGTGCTTATGTTCTTGGTTTTAGGGGATACGGATTGATATTGGGCATGGATTGGTTGTCTAGATATGGAGCCATCCTTGATTGTGAGCATAGGGTTGTGAGGCTCGTGACTCGCCTCGGAAACACCCTAGAAATTTCTTGTAATTCGAGAGGTCCCGTCATGTTGTGCTATCTTGAATCACTCGACTCGTCAATGGAAACTCTTCAGTCTGTGAGAGTGGTTCGAGAGTATCCAGATGTTTTTGATGAAGTTAGGGGGTTTCCCCCTAAGCGAGAGATTGATTTCCGCATTTATCTAGTGGATAATGCAAAGCCGGTTTCTTTGCCCGTTCGGCACATGGCTCCGCGTGAAAGGCGGGAGCTGAGTAAGCAAGTGAAGGAGTTTCTTGAGAAGAACTTCATTAGACGAAGTATATCTGAATGGGGAGCGCCTGTGGTATTTGCTACCAAGGCAGATGGTTCTCTCCGACTTTGTGTTGACTATCGAGAGTTGAATAAGCTGACTAAGAAGAACAGACACCCGTTACCGAGGATTGATGATCTCTTTGACCAGCTTATCGGTGCTTCTGTTTTCTCTCAGCTTGATCTTGCTACTGGATTCCATCAGCTCAAGGTAGCTGAAGATGGTATTGACAAGACTGCGTTCAGAACTCCAGATGGATTCTTCGAATGGCTTGTCATGCCGTTCGGCTTGACTAATGCACCCGCATATTTCGTGGACTTGATGAGTAGGGTGTTCAGGGAGTTCTTGAACAAGTTTGTCGTGGTCTTCGTAGATGATATTCTGATCTTCTCTAAGGATGAGGAAGAGCACGCAAGGCATCTCGTGGAGGTGATGGATACGCTTAGAGCGCATCAGTTGAAGGCCAAGTTCTCCAAGTGTCACTTTTGGAGAACGGAAGTTAGATTCCTTGGGCATATAGTATCTAAGCAAGGCTTAGCGGTGGATCCCGCTAAGGTAGTTGCAGTTCAGGATTGGAAGACTCCAAGGAATGCAACCGAAGTGAGAAGTTTTCTAGGTCTTGCAGGCTTTTACCGAAAGTTCATCAAGGACTTCGCGAAGATTTCCACTCCTCTCACTAAATTGACGAAGAAAAATTTAGTTTTTGCTTGGAGCATAGAATGCGAGCTTCTTTTCAGAAGCTCAAGAGAGCTCTCACATCAGCACCTGTTCTAGCTTTGCCCGATGGAGAGAAGTTATTTACAGTATACACCGATGCATGTGGCACGGGGTTAGGAGCTGTTCTGATGCAAGAAGGAAGAGTGATATGCTTTGGCGGTAGACAACTCAAAGTGCATGAGAAGAATTATCCCACTCATGACTTAGAGTTGGCAACAATAGTATATGCACTCAAGGCTTGGCGCCATTATCTTCTGGGAGAAAGATTTGAGCTTTATACCGATCACAAGTCATTGAAGTATCTCTTTTCTCAGAAGGATCTGAATCTGAGACAACAAAGATGGTTGGAATTCTTGGTGTCCTACGATTTTGAGATAGCTTATACCCCTGGCAAGGGGAATGTGGTAGCAGATGCATTGAGTAGAAAAAGGTTGACTCTGAGTCCTCTATTCATTGAGATGAAGAATTTAGAGTATGTGGCAACCTTTGATTTCTCTTTGGTGATTGAGTCGATGACCGGTTCTTTAGCATCTCTGGAACTCAGACCTACCCTTCTTGATCAAGTTGGGGCTTCGCAGAGAGAAGACCCTCAGATAGTTGAGATTATGGATAAGTTGATTCGAGGAGAGGCGTCTAGTCATCTTGCTTGATATTCTATTGATGACAAGGGTTGGCTGAGGAGAGACGGAAGGTTATGTGTTCCAATGGTAGAAGATTTAGTAAGAAAAGTTCTTGAGGAATCGCATCGCTCTAAGTTGACTATACATCCGGGCGGAGATAAGATGTATAAAGATATGAAGCGCATTTTCTTTTGGCCTGGGATGAAGAAGGATGTGGCAGAGTTTGTCTCTAGATGTATCATTTGCCAGCAAG
Organism: Allium sativum; assembly: GCA_030737875.1. Lineage (NCBI taxonomy): Eukaryota > Viridiplantae > Streptophyta > Magnoliopsida > Asparagales > Amaryllidaceae > Allium > Allium sativum. Next base: position 304,871,534 of record CM060921.1, read on the forward strand.
TTAAGGCCGAGTCGAAGAAGACTGGTGGGCTATTGCATCCTCTAGACGTTCCACTATGGAAGTGGGAGAGTATTTCGATGGATTTTATCGATGGGCTACCAAGGTCAAGGAAAGGGAATACGAGCATTTGGGTTATTGTGGATAGACTTACGAAGAGTGCTCATTTCATTCCGGTGAAGAGCAAGAGGACCGCATCTTGGCTAGCGTCTGTATATCTTCGTGAGATTGTGAGACTACATGGAGTCCCTTCTAGTATAGTCAGTGACCGTGACCCAATCTTTACAAGTCAATTCTGGAATAGCTTGCAAGAAGCTATGGGCACGAGGTTGAATCTAAGTACGGCTTATCACCCACAGACGGACGGTCAAACCGAAAGGGTGAATAGGGTACTCGAGGATCTGTTGAGGCTTTGTATTCTGGATTTTGGTGGTACTTGGGAAGACCATCTTCCTCTTGTTGAGTTTGCATATAATAACAGATATCAGGCAAGCATAGGGATGGCACCATTTGAAGCTTTATATGGGAGGCCGTGCAAGTCGCCTACATGTTGGTGGGAGACTACATATGAGCTTATACTTGGGCCTGATATGATCAGAGATACATCCGAGAAGGTCGAGTTGATTCGGAGACGGATGAAAGCGGCCCAAGACCGACAGAAATCCTATGCTGATAAGCGAAGAACTGATTTGGAGTTTGATGTTGGGGATATGGTTTTCGTGAAGGTTTCTCCTTTGCGGAATGTGGTCCGATTTGGAGCCGTTGGGAAGTTAGCACCGAGGTTTGTTGGACCATTCCCTATTATAGAGAGGATCGGGCAGATGGCTTATAGAGTGGAGTTGCCCGAGAAGCTTGCCGGAGTACACGATGTTTTTCATGTCTCGCATCTCCGGAAGTGTTTACATGAATCAGCAGAGGTTGTTGAGCCAAGTGTTCTGAAAGAAGTGGAAGTGGAGAAATAGTCTACCTTGAGGAGAGCTCCGATTCGTATCTTGGGGACGAAGACCAAGAAGCTAAGGAATCGAGAGGTCAAGTTGGTGAAGGTTCAATGGGGTGAAGCCGAAGAAGACGCAACTTGGGAAACCGAGGAGAAGATGCGTGGGCTTTATCCATTCCTTTTTGAGGGTACACTCTCAATCTCTTTTCTTTGTTAGCATATCTTTCTCTTTGCTATCCATGGTTATCTAGTTTATCGGGTTAATCTTGTCATGAGAACCTTAGGTAGAAACCCTTTGGATGAAACATGTGTTTGAAACATGTTATGTTTGATGTTTGCAAGTGGTTGCAAGTGTTTGCAAGTGGTTACTCGTGGATGCATTATACACATTAGGCACTAGATCGGCTCGCACACTCCTCATATTGCATGTGCATGAGTGTTTATGCTTATTCATGGATGAAAATTTTTGTGTTATCACATGGATGTTGCATATGGGTGTATGTTATATGCACACATATAGATGTTATACATTATGTTAGGAATTGCATACATATGGATTCATTTCACTAACATAATTTGCATTGATGATATTTGCATTAGATAAGTACATATACACACACCTTTGCATATGTTCATACAACATTTAGAATCTTATAAGGACAATGATTGCTCGTGGATGATGTTTTGAGTAGATGGATGTTGGATGGTAGGATACATTCTTCCTAACTTGAAGATTTCGGGGACGAAATCCTTTAAGGAGGGGAGAATGTAACAACCCGTATTTTCAATAACTTGTTATAATGTAAATCGAGGCAGAATTTAATTTATAAATCTGAATCAAGGGAAACGGGCTATGCCATTGCGTTCGTCTCGGAAAAATACGCGAAATAGAGTCCGAGGTTTAAAAAATCGGAGTCCGTATGACCCGATTAAGGCCCAACGAAGCTTTCAGAAAAATTCAAAGTAAAAACAGATTTCAAATTCAAGTTTGAATTTGAAAATTAAGTCAGATTGGGCCAGGCGGGAAAATTCCCGCCAGAGCACCCAAGTCGACAAGCCTGTCGACTTGGGAGTCGACTTGGTTGGACCCAAGTCGACAGCCCTGTCGACTTGGCTGTCGACTGGGTTCAGCCGGGCAGTTTTGTCTGGTGCACCATTTTGGGTTTATGTTGAGCTTGGGGGCCAGATTCGGTTTTAAGGGCTGAGTTTGGAATTAGGGTTTAATCCTAGGGTTGAAACTAATCCTAATCTCTATAAATAAGCCCCTAACCTAACCCTAAATCATCATTAATCAATCCTACAACTAAACTATGGCAAAATCATTCCTCTCATGGCCTCCACTCTCTTCATAAAATCCTAAATAAATTTCTATGAGAGATTTTCCATGCATACAAGTGTTTTCAAGCTTGTATGAGTGTCATTAGCTTGCATTCAAGTCAAGTTTCTATATTTGCATCATAAAGCAAGGGTTTTTATTGATTTGGAGCTTTCATATTGGGTTGATTTGATTGCATAAGGGCTTTGTCTCAATCTTATATTTGCTTATACTCATTTGAGTCTTCGTAAGCATTGTAAGCCCTTTTCTACTTTCATATTTAAACTCTAAAGTTAATGAATGATGCAAGTTGTGTTTGATCATTATGATATGCAAGTTTACCATGATGTGTTATGCAAGTCTATCATGTTATGTATGCAAGTTTGCTATGTTATGATATGCATGTTGCCATGTTATGTTATGCAAGTTTGATATGCAAGTTTGTCATATGATATGCAAGTTATGTTATGCAAGTTTGGGTTGATCATTTTGTTCATGTTATCATGTTATGCAAGCTTATCTTGGGTTTATGAGCTTAAAGCCTCAAGCTTTATGCTAAAGGTTGCATTTTGGCAACATGTAAGTTATCATATCTCTTATGATAACTTGCATGTGAGGCTAAATGCGAACTTATGGCCATTTCTACATGTCATTTATCACCATGTATCACCAATATGCTAAGTTTGGTTTTATGCATGCTTTTGAGGCCTAAAAATGTAATATGTAAGTATATGAACATATGTACATTTCATATGCCACCATGTTAAACTTGTGGCTTTAACACCTTTATGTCATGATTATGCCAAGTTCCCTCTTTCTATCCTTTATGCGCTATTGCGATATGTAAGCGATGGGATTGCGTTTGGGGTTGGGTTAACTTAAAAGACATAAAAACATAAGATTGGGAATTTACCTATTAAGTTAGGTCTACCCATTGGGAATTTACCTATTAAGTTAGGTCTACCCAAATTCTTGAAAACTTGTAACATGTTTTGGAAACATGATGGACATGACACTTAGAAAATATAAGTGTGACCAACTCGAGGTTGGGTTGAGTTTGTAGCGTAAACCTACCCGGAACCGACCGGCTTAACTAGTTGCTACAAACAATAGGACCCAATGTGAGAAGTTGGTCATGTTGTACCTTGAACCCGAGGTTAGACCAAGTTGTGGTATAAAGCTACCCGGAACCGACCGGCTTAACTAGTAACCGCAACGAAGTCTAATGTGAGAGGTTAAGGCACGTTAATTAATTAATGCCTCATGATTAGGGTTAAGTCATGGTCCACTTAATACTTAACCAACTTGGGCTTGGTAGATTAATCAGGGTTAAGTCGTGAACTCATCGTTACACTTAACCAAGTTAATCCATGATTAGCAAGAGGGTTAAACCGTACTTAACCCACTAGAAAATCCTAGCAATGGGGGTCCACTCCAGCAGTAATCCCAAGTTTGTATCATTATGACCCTAGGGACTAGGCTAGGGTGGGCGCACGATTACTGGACTTGAGGTAAGTGACCAAAAACGACGGCAGAGTGGTACGCCGGTGTAGTTCCGGGCGGACTATGGTCGTGCACATAGTCCGAAGCCGGGGAAAACATGCACGGGTACCAGTAGATCGAGACTGTGCACTTATGTTTATGGTGTCCAGGGGTTGCCACCCTAGGGCTTGATACACCCGACGGGAGACCCTGCACGGTCTGACTACAATTATGTTTGGGCCGCATTGACACCAACACGTGACGAGTTAGGCTTATAGGGAGCCGATCGACTAGACCGTTTGGTTGGACCTCGTATTAGGGTCACTTCATGTTATTGGGCCAAAGCTTGGGCCAAGGGATCAATACATGTTTATTCAAGTCATGTTAGTTTGCTAGTGCACCTGTGGTGCAAAACCTTAAACCTGATTATGCGATGACACCTTTTATCTATCATGCCAGTATGTAGTTATCCTTATGATCATCTCAGTTTTCATCATGCCATTTAACTTTATCGGTTTACATTGATTGTAGTAGGGCTTACTCAGTCTTTTTGACTGACCTGTTTTTCTTTCGCCTCTTTTCTTCCGTTCCCCCCCCCCCCCCCAGGTTCTCAGGGTGGGAATATTGGAGCTTAGCTTGGATTTCTGATCGCTTGCTTGTGGGATTTTAGCTCATGTACGGTCTTGACATGAAGCTAGCTATGGTTATCACTTATTTTGGGGATAGTACTTATGTATTTCAGTTTTTCAGTGATATTGTTTTTATCTAGACTTGTGTATTTGGAAAGTTAACATTATGTTGTACCAGACTTGTTTTGAAATAGTTTGAAATCTTCCGCTGTTTTACTTATCTTATTTACTCTGTTTACATATATACATATGTTCTTGTTCTGCCTTGATATATCATTATGCATGTTTACCCAGTACAAACGCCCCTCCAAAGTCAGAGTGCTTGCAAGAGCCACCCTGGCGGAGGTGGGGTGTTACAAGAAACAACAAAAAAGGGGGCAACGATGAAATCGACCTCTAGGATCGCTGCCCCACCATAGCATGCGCTCGCCGCCGCCTGGCCTAGCGCCACCCCCTTCCATCGACGCCCCCCTCACCCCCTCTTGTCTCTCATAGACCGAAATGCCCCCACCTAACTCTATTTGAACCCCGGCACCACACCAAAGCCCACTGCGCCACGCTGGGCCCACCGCCGATCCCCTTCAGCCTCCGGACACCCTCCAACACTCCCCTATGGTCGGTTGCCGACCAGCCGACCCCATTTGCCAAATACAGTGAAAATTTGTAAGTATTTTCTTTTCATTTATTTTATTTTATTATTCTTTAATTAATAAATCTTATCTACATGGAGTTATAAATTTTATGTATACAAAGTTGTGATTTTTAATTTATAAAGATTCGATTTTTAGTGTTATAAGAATCTGATTTGTTTTTTAATTTATCGGATTATGAATTTTAGTCGATGAAAGAATACAAATTTTTTTGATATAAAAATAAAATAAAGTTCCTTTGGTTAGAAAAATATGGCTTCTAAGTTATGAAATATGGTCTTTATTATACAAATGGCAACATAAAAATTTGATTTTCATTTATTTAAAAATCTATGATTTTTATTATATAAAGAGATTTGAAAAGATTGAATTTTTTTATACGCAAAGATTAAAAATTTAAATACGAAAAGATTGTATTTTTAAATTTAACATGGTAAGATTTTTATATATTAAATGACTAGATTTTTATATATAAAAATATATGATTTTTGTTTATAGAAAGTTATATTTTTATTTATGCAAAGAAAGATTATATTTATATTAATATAAAAATTCAATTGTTACATATGTGAAGTAGCGATAAAAACTAGATTTTATATAAGAAGTAGCGGGTTAAAAATATGAGTTTTAGCTTAGGAATGTTATTAATAAAAATAAATCGTGTAGGGTATTGTGTTCGCTTAAGGTTGTTGTCGACGAAGTGTTCATCTTCTTTTCTTTGAAAGGACGATGGAGTGGATCCCAAAGGTGAGAACTCCTCACTTTTATTTTATTTTTCTAGTTAAAATATATACTAGGATGCAGACGGTGCTTAGCAGTACCCGACACGCGTCGTCCACAGACCATGGACGACTTGTTTGTTTGTTTGACTATGTTGCGAAAATTGATTGTGTGATGTGGAATGGAATAAAATATTTTATACTTAAAAATATTTTATAGTTAAAAATATAATTTTTAACGTGTATATGAATAAAATAAATATTTATAAACAAATCGGGCGATTGGTTTATGTACATGCATTTGACCGATATCGATTGGGACGATAAATTTTACACATCGCCCAACTGCACAAATAAAATTCATTATTTGTTGTTTGAAACTCCACACGGGTATTGGGATGAAATTAGACATACATTAATCCCAATAATTAGTTGTATGTCGATCGATTGATTGAAAGACTATTTTAAATATTTATATTTGATGCTTATGCAGTGTAGAATGCACTTTGGATGATGGTTGACTGTGTTTGGTTGTTGTGTAGATGTGTTATATAAAATCCATATAAATTAAATTATATGTTAATTGACTATGTCTAATTCCAATTCAGAAAGAATGAATATTTTAAAATAACGAATATTTTGAAATAATGAATATTTTAAAATAATATTCAGTAACGGATCAAAAATGTGATTTTGATGTCCGATTTGGGATGGGCACGAATATATTTAAATTGTAAAGACCCGCAAATTCCCACCCTTTTGATCGACCATAAACCACACAGGCCTGACCCAAAAAGTGAAAATCTACGAATACTTTAACTTTGGGCATACAACACATTACAACAGATAACAGAAGACTTTTATAACACTATAATAAATGTTACATCAGAGTACAGAATATACATATCAGAGTACATTGGAATATAATTACAGCGGAAGATAAATACAATAAAAAAAGTAATATATTGCAGCGGAAGAAACACAGCGGAAGACTCTCTATCTCTGAACACAGCTTTAAGCTTCAACCCAGAATCCTGTTTAATATATCTGCAAAAATAGCTACTCGACTGCCCGTGTGGAAAATATGGGCACCCGAGTTTGCCAGTGGACAAACTGCAGGTCAGTCATGGGACTGGTGTGAGAATTCTACTTAACCTATAAAATATAATAAGGCTAATCACAGGACCACGCCACTTTCGCGGAACGGGTTTTCTCCTATAGATTGCCAGTGCATGACTAAAGTAAATCGTTAAAATAACGCAATGCTTTTTTTTTAGAAAAATGAAACCATTATAAGACCCAAGTCCCATCACACAATGCAACGCAAACCGGAGGATAGGGTTTTACCTTATAATGATCAAAAAATGCTTGATACGATAAACACGGTATTATATAATAATAGTGTGCAACCAATTTGAAATACATCAAAGTAAATGTATTAATCCTAGACGGCATGAGTGCCACATCCCACTATGTCGCCATATATAGGTATACAATCAAAACCGCGTGATGTCGTATTGGAAATTTGGGTTTCCATCTGAGTCAAGGCTAGGGAGGAGATCCTTACCGATTCGAGACACTCTAGCAAATGCCCCAGGATTGGTACTCTGTCCAACCCTTGGATCCTGCAGGGCCGGTCCATACGTTAACGCTTAATGGATTGGCAATTCCTGAACACACGCTTCCCGGTCCTTTTGGACCTATAATACGGCCAGTGGCGACCGCATAAACCGAGGCCTCGAACAATCCAACAACCACAATGAATAAATGCCAGCGCTGGTAGGTCCCTGGTACCACTCTAGCTAGAAAGAAACGTGCGCACTCCCTGCGTTCCCTTCTCCCGTTTTAGACTCTACCGGCTGTGAGGCTCGTGAGGTCACGTCGTACACAAAGCTATGCCTAAACAGGCTATGCTTTGATCGTCCCACAAGGCTCTGCTTTGCAACAATAAGCCTTGATCAAGTGCAACTTGGCATACCACATCAACAACTCATATCATGCGATCGGTAATTATTTAACATACAAAAGGGTGTTAAGCAAGAGAATAAATCCTCCGCCACCATGCATTTATATATTAAATAAAAACCAATTTAATTACATGAAATAAATTTCAATGTCAGGCATGCTATCCATTTACAAGTCCATTCTGGGTCTGAACGAAACAACGTATCCGTCGATCTCCGGTACGTCTGGAAGATCATCACTTTTTACCTTGCCTTGGGGGATCCGTCCCAATTCAAGATATCAGTCACCATCAACCAAACGATGTGAAGCTCTCCGGTTTTCAGTCACCGTCTTCATCTTCGACTCTTGATCGTCGTGATGATTATTCAGAATGGGTTAGACCCGGTCTTCCTGAATAACTCGCGTATTCGTAATTAAAATCAACCATACGCCACATTCCAACTTTGAATATCCTTTTAAATAAAAATTATTATTTATGTTAAAAGGTCCTCATTAATTTTATCAAAGATAAAATAAATTACATTTTAATCTTTCTAAAAAGATTATTAATATTCCAATTTTGATTTAATTTATAAAATAGATTTATAAATTTCAAATAGTAATTTCAATGTAAATTGGATTAAAGGATAAATGTTATTTAAAACATCGTCCACTACAAATCCAATTCACATATCAATCACCAACCATAATTGTTAAGATCTAATAATCTTAAATAAAAGGTCTATCTTAAAGATATTAATTCATTACTATATAAAAAAAACATTTTAAAATAATCAATAAAATATTCTATATATAAAAGATTCTGAATGTAAAATATACTTTATAATACAAAATCTTTTATTATATAAAAATTCTTTATTTAAAAAGAAATTCTGCATTGGAATGCAACTCAACCATGTACCATATAATTTGGGTCATATGGGTTTCATACATTTCATGTATAGGGTAATAATAGGAAATAATCCTCAATCCATCCATTAACAACCAGAGTGACAATGTCAACTGTGTGAGCATTAAAATAAAACAATAACGCTCATCGCAGCCTGTCGATCAATCGATAGACATATAATTAAACATTGGGATTTGTGTCAGTCAAGTATCGTCCCAATACCCATGTGGGGTTTTCATCCAACAAACAAATAATAAATTATTTGTGCACTTGGGCGATGTGTAAAAATAATCGACCCAATCACATAAACAAGTCGGATGACTTGTAAATGGAAGTGTAATATTCAATTTTGAATATACTAACATCACATTTAACACATCAAAATACAACATCACAGGCAAATATTTCAATACTCTTTATTATGAGCATATGACAATAAAAATCGTGACTTTTATTTATTTACCAAAAATGCATATTTTTGGTCTCATTCATTTTAATGACAAAATGAATATCTGACTTCATTCTTTTTAATGTATAAAAATATACATCTTTAATTCATTCTCTTTAATGTATGAAAACATACATTTTAAATCCATTCTTTTTTTTTTTCACATAAACAAATATGATGATTTTGTTTCTTTACCTCTAATGCAACAAAATGAGAATTTTGTCTAATCCTTTTCAATGAATAAAGATGTCTAGTTTTACTTCATTCATTTTAATGTGCCAAAAATGTCCATTTGTCTAATTCATTTTTAATAAACAAAAATGAGTATTTTGTTTTAATCTCTTTTCTTATGCATAAAAAAAAAATGTTTATTTTTAATCTATTCTCTTTAATGACACCAAGTGTTCATTTCTAATTGATCCTTTTTAATGACACAAAATGTTCATGTCTAATTAATCCTTTTAATGACACAAAATGTTCATTTTTAACTAATCCTTTTAATGTATAGAAAGGTTCATTTTCTAATTTTGACATGTTAACTCAAAATGACAATTTAAATTCACTAATCAAGTCTTGACAAGAATGTTGTTCTTTTTCATTTACAATAGAAAATGAAAATAAAAAGAATTCACATGTCTTGTTCTTTTATTTACCATAGAAATACCAATAAAATGATCAACATATTTTGGTCTTTCCATTTACAAAAGAAGTTGTAAATAAAGTGGCCCTCATATTTTTACTCTTTTCACTTACAATAGGAGTTGTAAATAAATGATTCTCATGTTCCTGTTCTTTTTATTTTCTATCACACCAAAAATTTCGATAAAAATGAATCACTAACATTGTCTATTTTTATCGCACCAAGAATGTCGATAAAAATGAATCACTAACATTGTCTATTTCTATCGCACTAAAAATGTCGATAAAAATGAATCACTAACATTGTCTATTTTTATCGCACTAAAAATGTCGATAAAATTGAATCACTAACATTGTCTATTTCTATCGCACTAAAAATGTCGATAAAAATGAATCACTAACATTGTCTATTTTTATCGCACCAAGAATGTCGATAAAAATGAATCACTAACATTGTCTATTTTTATCGCACTAAAAATGTCGATAAAAATAACAACATTAACCATTCTATTTTCACCGCGTTTTAAAATGACGATAAAATATTCAACATTAATCATTCTATTTTTACCGCATTCAAAATGACGATAAAATATTCAGCATTAACAATTCTATTTTTACCGCATTCAAAATGACGATAAAATATTCAACATTAACTATTCTATTTTTACCGCATTCAAAATGACGATAAAATATTCAATATTAACAATTCAATTTTTACTACATAGAAAATGTAAATAAATATATTTCTAAATTATATTCTTTTTATTTACATAACTGATTAACATGTTTTACTCCTTTTCTTTTACAAAGAAAATGTAAACAAAGTGATTAACATATTTTACTCTTTTTCTTGTACAATGAAAATGTAAACAAAGTGATTAACATGTTTTACTCTTTTTCTTTTACAAAGAAAATGTAAACAAAAACCGTTCACACATTATGTTCTCCTTTGGTTTCCATATAAAATGTAAACAATATGATTTACCCATTATGTTCTCTTTTGTTTTACATATAAATGTAAATAAAAACAATTCACAAATTATGTTCTCTTTTGGTTTACATCGAAAAATGATTTTACCTTATATTTCTGTTCATTTATTTACAAAAGCAATGTAAACAAAATGACTAACAAAACTTTATTTCTTTATATTTCTGTTCATTTATTTACAAAAGCAATGTAAACAAAATGACTAACAAAACTTTATTTCTTTATATTTCTGTTCATTTATTTACAAAAGCAATGTAAACAAAATGACTAACAAAACTTTATTTCTTTATATTTCTGTTCATTTATTTACAAAAGCAATGTAAACAAAATGACTAACAAAACTTTATTTCTTTCCTATCACCATATAAACATCAATAATGTGAATAACATATTTTTGGTCTTATCATTTACAAAGGAAGGTGTAAAAAAAAAGGATTAACCTATTTTGTAATGTAAAAATATGACCTTTTCTATTTTACAATGTAAAAATGATAACTCCTCTATTTTAAATATAAAAAGATCATCTTTTTATTTTCATCGTCAAAATTACATCTTTTGTGTTTTCAATATAAAAAGATTGTCTCTTTTAACTCTTTTTATCACATCTAAATGTGTTCATTTATTTACAAAGAAATGTAAAAAAAAAACTTGTTCTTTTATTAATAACAGAAATGTAAATAAAAACCCTTTTTTTTATTTTTTATTTTAAGGACAAAAAGAAATTCATTTGTGTACATGTTCTAAAAATAAAAGAGGATTTTATTTATTTTACAAGTTCTAATCCAATCTTAACATATATATATACTGAATAAAATATGTTATTATCTCATTTTAGATCCAATTTCTCCAACCGCAAATAAGATATATATAAATCCAAGCGGATTTGCAAATCATGTACAACAATCATTCAACAAACAATAATTATCACTCCAAACAACACCCAACATTTCAGGTCAGAATTAAACGATCAAACAATTAATTTTAATGCAAGAAAATAATTGATAATTAATTAAACAAATAAAATTAGAATCCTCACATTGAATTTTTGGCCAAAATTTTACTGTCTCCTTTTCAGCTGCGGTCTGCGCCATCGCGAATCTCTTAATTTTTTGATTCCAACGCAATTTACGGTTCGTCAAACGGACCTCGTATGAAAGAGTTATGAATTTTTAAAGGTCGGGTAATTAAATAATTAATTAATATTCGTGAAAATACCTAAAAATTTCACTGTCTCAGAATTGGACAAAATTAGTGTCCACGCGTCCATCTCGTCGCCACGATCCCAACGCACCTGAAATCGTCGATTTTCGACTCCGTATGAGTGAGTTATGCAATTTCAAAGTTCTGGAAATTAATTAAATAATTTAAAAATAAAATAGAAAATACCCTCAGCCCATTGACCGAAAAACACTGTTCACCGCCGAACTTTGACCGCACTTTGCCGCTGCCTCGGGCCACCTGACGCCACGGGACCACCGCCAATGTCTTCGTCTTGGCGAGACGCACCACCACCAGAAAGAGCCACCCCTAAAGCTTCTCCGATCATCGGGAAATCGCCTAGAAAGGATTTCGCCTCGCGGGTCCCACAGGCCGCCTCACACCTCCAAACTGCCTGAAATTTTCTGAGCATCTTCGTCTTGCGTAGACGAAGAACTTCCGTGTTCGTGACTTCGTCTAATTCTTCCTCGATTCACAGGAATTTCTTGATTTACGTTTTGAGCTGCTGAATTTCGAAAACAGCGAGCTTTAAGACGAGATTCCGGCGAATCCGAGCGCTGTTTGACAAAACCGACTACACCATTTGCTTCGTATCGTCGAGACTTTCGAGAAAACATATAATTTGCTATGGTTTGAAGAGATTTTATTTTTTATGAATTTTAGAGGAAAAGAGAGCCGCCATGGAAATTGGGAAAAATGATGGAGAAAAAAAAAAAAGTGGCTGCTGTGCATTTCGAATTTCAGCCCTAAATCTCAGAAAAAAGATAATATATACCATGGGTTTAATTTTGGTTTGGGCCCAAATATCATTATGTGCCCAATTACTCAATTTTCAACTGTTTTCTTCAATTCGGAAATTCTTATAAATACATGCGAATTTCAAAATTAATAAATTTTTAAACATAATTATTTCAGGTCATTACGAACCCAACGAACCTGATTTCGTAATTTTCCGATTCCGTATGAATTTATTATAAATTTCCGAAGTCTGAAAATAGGCTGTATTTCCACTGTAAAAATTATACAGGCCACAAAATAATTCCAAAAATTATAAATTTTAGAATTTAACCTTAATTTAATATTCCGAATCCATAGAAACTGGTTTCGTCGAATTCGGAGTTCGTTTGCAAAAATTCTATTTTTCAGGTGTATATTTTAATAATTAAAAATACCAAAAATAGTGGAATTTTTCCGAAACTCAAAAATATAAGTTCTTATAGTCATTTTTATATGTAAACAACATTCTAAAACCAATGGAGATGGTTTCGGGTCCTAATTCCTTATTCTGCAAAATTTAGCATTTTGGCCCTTATAAATTTCATAGCGACCTTTCTAGATTTTAATTTTGACATAACTTTTGATTCCCGTTATGAAATTTCGATTTTTCGGATTCGTTGGAAAGATATTTTTAAATAGATTCTAATATTTTTGGTTTCACTAAAATCCGTTAAATTTTGTATCCTGTACGGTCGGTCAAAGTTCAAGTTTGACTTTTCAAACTACCGCGTTATTTCTAACTCTTTTTATAATAAAATTAAATCATTCATTCTAACTTCGATTTGAATCAAATTTGTGATCACTATTATTTAAAATAGATTATTTAAAATATCAAAACTTATTAAAATCACTTAAAATAAATTTTTAAATTGGCCCCAAAATTCCGGGTTGTTACATAAATATATAAAGTCGTGTTGATTAGATTAACGCCATTTTGACGTGAACGATATTTTTATCGATTTTATTCTTTTTTATAATGAATATCGAAAAGGAATTGATTTCAAATCTAATGTTTTGAAAATACTAGCATTTATATATCAATGATATGGAATATTCAATTTTGATTTGAAATTGAATATTAAGTTGAGCATTGACTTCAAACGGACATTACGGGAGATCTAACTGTCGGATTCTCTTTAAACCGGAACCATTGGGTTCGTATCGAAAAGACCTTTCTAACGATATTAGAGATTTGAAATCTAACGATTGGATTTGGAATTTTATCCAAATCAAATTTGGAAAAGGTCGCTGTAAGTGCAGTTCGATAGCCATTTATGGAAATCGACTGTACGGGCCTTGATAAAATTATTAAAAATATCAATAATTAGTGTAAAATCATAAGAAATGATTCGAAAAGAATTGGGATGAAAAATTCCATATTTGAAAAGATAAAAATAGATTTTTATCAAAATGAACTAGTTATGTACTAGAAAAATAATTTATTTATTTTTAGAAATAAATAAATTGGATTTGAAATGGTTTTAAAATAACCAGAATTCCCAATATATGAATCGGAATGGATCAGAATCGAACTTACCTACGGAATATTTCGATATTGGGTTTCGTGATTATACGGATATTATGGAGGAATATGGAAGATATATATATATCGTTATTCCAATACGATATTTGTTGGTTTTAGAATTTGATGTTGAATATAAGCCGATATATTTTCTATTCAGAGCCTTGTATTTAATATCGAAATGGATTTTGGGTTTGTCGTGAATTGTATCTTTAATAATATTGTTCTTAAACCCAAATGGAGTTAAAAAAAATTAGAAACTGATTGGAGATTAGTTAAGTTGAATGGTTTCCGGGGTATTGATCTGATGTTGGTTTCGGCCTTCGGGGTTAATACTTAAGGAATTGTTCTCTTACTGATTTATGGTTAAAGACTGATGGAATGTGAATTCGGTTTATTGTGAACTGTGTTTTCAACAACATTCGTTCTTTTACCGATTTACAGTGAAATGCGATTTGGAATTTATAAATCTTTTTATTAAGATTTAACAGGAATTTTCCAAAGTAACGTTTTCCAATTTAATATATTAAATTGGAATTGAATGAAATTCGATTGATAATAATCGAAATGAAATTCTGTGGTGGAAGACTGTTAATAGATATGGAATTTAAAAGTCTTTGTCGTTATTCCATTTATATTATTAGTCGAATATGGAAATTGATATCAATTATATATTGATTTGTTTTTCCGTGAAGATTCCATAATTAGTGGAATGTGATTTGGGTTTGTCGTGAATGGTGTCTTCATTAACACTGTTCTAAAACCCAGTTTAGTAAAGATTAAATCTTTTTATTTAGATTTAATGAAGTATACCAATTAATTGATATTTAATTGAAATGGAATTGAAATTGGTCTTTGGGTTTATCGTGAACGGTGTTTTAAATAACACTTGTTCTTTAACCCGATTAATAAAGGAATAAGATTTGGGGTTGTCGTGAATGGTATCTTTAATAATACTACTCTTAGACCCAATGGAGTTAGGAAAATCAGAAACTAACTGGAGATTAGTTAAGTTGAATGGTTTCCTGGGTATTGATCTGATGTTAATTTCGGCCTTCGGGGTTAATACTTAGGGGATTGTTCACTTGGTACTTTACGGTTAAAGGCTGATGGAATGTAATGTGATTTTGGGTTTATCATGAACCGTGTTTTAAATGACATTGGTTCTTTAACCCAGTTAAAGGCAGGATATGATTTCCCAAGTTAAACAATCGTTAATATTGATTTTTGGGAAGATTAAAACCAAGTGGAGTTTTAACGAATCTTTAATTAGATTGAAATGATATCCAAAGGAAGATTGAAGAATAAATTTAAAGAATTTATCTTTGATAAAATTAATGGTAACCTTTCCCAAAGTTTATGAATATTTGGATAAAGAAATATTCTGGATTGGAATGAAGCGTATGTTGTGTTTTTATAGCACTTGTTTATTATATACACTAGTTTTTCAGAAAGACTGGATTTATCCTATTCTGAATAACTGATTCGACGATGTGTCGAGGATGAAGGCGGTGGTTGAAGACCATAGGTCTTCACATCGTTTGTATGATTACTGATGTCTTGATTGGGCTGTACACCCAAGGCAAGGTAATAAGTAGTGATCGTCCAGACGTACTTTGAGATCGACCGGATATGCGAGGGCCTCTCCCTAGTATTGGACATATGGGGGAGAAATAAGGTGCCTCTGGTTTCGTTCAGACCCACAATGAACTTGTAAATGGATGTGTGTCTGACATCGGATTTCACTCTGTGTGATCGATAGACATCGATTGCATAGCATGAATTGCATGTGTGGCATGATGAGATGCAAATGATCAACGCCTCTGTTGAAACGCAGGGTCTTATGGTTGATGATTAAAGCACGGCTTTGATATAGCGTAGCTTTGTGTAGCGTTAATTCGCGAGCCTCACACCCTGTGTGAACTAGAAACGGGAGAGGACATCGGGGAAATGGACATATGCTGGTTTCTAGCTTGGAGTGGTGTCAGCGTTTTGCATGCCCTGGCATTTTACTTATGTGGATGATGGATAGCAAGGCGCCTCGGTTATATCGGTCGATCCTTGACCGATGGAGTCATTGGGCTCATTTATGCCCTATAGGGAAGACTTGCATATCATTTACAGTATTTTTAATCCATTCCGCGTGGACCGGCCCTGAAGATCCAAGGTGCAGTTGCGGCTGTTCCTGAGGCTCGGGCTAGACAGTCTCGAAGCGGTAAGGACGATCCCTTGCCTTGGTTCACAGATGGAAATCCAACTTCCAATACGACATTTTGCAGTTTTAATTATAAACCTATATATGGCGACATAGTGGTATGGGGCACTTATGTCGTCTATGATTGATACTTATGATTGAAATTGTTTTGACACTATACACTTATAGTAAAAATAAAACATGAAATTTTACGTACTAAGCATTCTTGGCTTTTATAAGGTAAAAACTCTATCCTCCGGCTTGCGTTGCATTGTGTGATGGGACTCGAGTCTTATAATAACTTCATTGTTCTTTAATTATCATTGCGCTGTTGTTTTATGCACTGGTATTTTAGGGAGGAAACCCGTTCCGTGTTATACGGCGTGGTCCCTGGATTTACCTAACTTTAAAATAAAAATTAATAGTTGTTTTAGTTCTCACATCAGTCACATGATTGACCTGGAGTTTATTGTTTTAACCTAAACTTTGGGTGCCCTTATTTTCCGCCCGGGCAGCTAGTAGTTTTGGTTTTGCAGATTTATACTCACAGGATCCTAGTTTACAGCTGCAATGATATTTGGAGAGCTCTGTATCCGTATATCTCCTTCAGTTGTGTATTGTATTGTTTTCCGCTGCAGTAATGTATTTAAAATCTCTGATATTTATCGAATGTGTAATATTTATTCATACTTTGTATATTCTTGTATTCTGATGAAACTGTTGTAATAAGCAATGAAATGTTCTGCTATTTGTGTCCTGATTCATCTTGTCCTCAAGGAAATCCGGGCTTTCCCATAAGGGGGATTTCGGGTCGTTTCATTTTGGTATCAGAGCTTTGGTTTACAAAGCTCGGAGAATAAGACACGTTAGAACCAAACGAAAGAATTCATCAAAGATTGGATTAATAATATCTAATGAGAATGGTTCGTTAGAGATGAGATCAGTAGTATCATAGAATGAACCGAAAGGGTGTCAATTTTGAAATAAATGTGTAAACAACTTTTGTTTTGAAGATTTAAATTAGATTTTTCGTATTTGAATATTATTTTTATATTGATTGGACAATCAGGTATATAGAGATTTTAATATACGTCTGATCCACGTGTATTTGAAGTCTCCAATATACTGGATGGATATAGAGTAACACTCTAGTCGCCTGGGGGATAATTCTGGTGATGCGGCCGCATCATCATTATTTATGTTCGAGTTTCGAAAGAGGGATGTCTGTATGATTCCAATTGACTGGTGTGAGAACCAAAAATAGATAGGGCTTATTTGTTGTGACTTGGCATTAAAAGCATGATTTTTTGTATATGTATCAAAATTATGAATTTGAAACGTTAATTCACTAATTGATTGATGTTATGTTTTATGATTATTTGTTATCTAGTAAAACTATTATATGAAAGAACGGTACATATAACCAAATTGAACCAAATATTGAACTGTATTGAAAATTTATCGCATTTGCATATACATGTATATACACTGAACAAGTCATTGCAAAGAGGCTAGAGCAGAAGAATAAAATTGTTTGCTCGACAAATAGGTACATGTTTATTGTATTTCTTGGGGTTTTTGATGATTTATGAGCTGATTGGCTAGCTGGTTGGCTGTTTCTTTTTTTTTCTGGATTGGAGAGGCCTGTATGGCAATTTCGGGATTTTCCCGGTGCTCCCGTACAGGGGAGGTTATGGCAAAAAATTTCGAAAATTTAGGGTGTTAGCCAAATTTTTGAAAAAATTGAAAAGTTCTTAGAAACTGAAAAGTTGAAGAACTTAAGCCATAATGAAAATAATGAAAGTTGAGTTGGTTTGTAAAACAACTTCCAGCTCCGTTCCTTTTCGAGGACGAAAAGATTTTAAGTGGGGGAGGTTGTAACAACCCGGAAAATCAGAACCAATTTAATTTTTTTATTTTGGTAATTTTGATGAATTTTGAATATTTAAAATGAATTATTTTAAATAACAATGACGAGAATTATTTTGAATAGAATTAGATTGTATATATTTAAGTGAATCGTCATTATAATATAAATAATTATTTTAAATTATAAAAGGAATTGAAAATGGCACGGTAGTTCGAAAATTCGATTTCAAATTTCAAATGAATGTTCAGGATTCAAAATAAACCGAATTTTAGCAAAACTAAAAATATTTGAATCTATTTGAAAATATCTTTCCAACGAATCCAAAAAATTGAAATTTCATAGCGGGAATAAAAAGTTATGCCCAATTGAAAATTCACAATAGTCGCTATGGAATTTTGGCCCTTAAAAATAGCCATTTTGCAAACGACCTCTGTTTTCGACGAAACCACTTTTGTTGGATCCAGGATGTCAAATTATTGCTAGAATCCAAAATTCATTTTTTTTTTGAAAGCAATATGTAAGTGTGGCGAAGTAAAACGTGTTTTGACAGTTTCAATCAATTTGGATCGACCAGAAAATGACCATTTTTCAAATGGCCACCAATTTTGATGAAATTAGTTTTGTTAGAACCGTATCGTTCGTTAATACGAAGATTGAAAATATATTTCGGGAATTTTTAGGGTCCTTATGTGGCCCCGGTAAATTGAAACATGCGTTCAAATTCAATATATAAATTTATATTTTGATTTTGACGAAAACAGATTGAAACGGACGAGCTGACTTACGAAACATATCCCATTGTGTTCGGAATGGGGGTGATTAGCTAGGGGCGACAGTTGTTGGGTTCGATTTGGACATAAAAGAAAAAAAAAGTGACTTTTAATATTTATATACGTTGACCCTCATATTCTCTCTCTCGCCCTCTCGTTAGAAATAGAAATAATAATAAAAGGGGGGCAACGACGAGATCGATCTCCAGGATCACCCCCCCAAAAGCCTGCGCTCGCCGCCGCCTGGCCTAGCACCGCCCCCTTCCATCGACGTCGCGCCGCCCTCACTCCCTCAAATCTCTCACAGACTGAAACGCCCCCCCCAACTCGATTTGAACCCTGGCGCCGTACCAAAGCCCACTGCGCCACGCTGGGCCCACCGCTGATCCCCTTCAGCCTCCAGCCACCCTCCGACACTCTCCCATGGTCAGCCGCCGACCAGCAGACCCCATTTGCCAAATACAGTGAAAATTTGTAAGTATTTTCTTTTCATTTATTTTATTTTATTATTCTTTAATTGATAAATCTTATCTACATGAAGTTATGAATTTTATGTATACAAAGTTGTGATTTTTAATTTATAAAGATTCGATTTTTAGTGTTATAAGAATCTGATTTTTTTAGTTTATTGGACTATGAATTTTAGTCGATGAAAGAATATAAATTTTTTTGATATAAAAATAAAATAAAATAAAGTTTCTTTGGTTAGAAAAATATGGTTTCTAAGTTATGAAATATGGTCTTTATTATACAAATGGCAAAATAAAATTTTGATTTTGATTTATTTAAAAAGCTCTGATTTTTATTATATAAAGAGATTTGAAAAGATTAAATTTTTATATACGCAAAGATAAAAAATTTAAATACGAAAAGATTGGATTTTAAAATTTAACAAGATAAGATTTTTATATATATTAAAAGACTAGATTTTTATATATAAAAATATATGATTTTTGTTTATAGAAAGTTATATTTTTATTTATGCAAAGAAAGATCATATTTATATTAATATAAAAATTCAGTTGTTACATATGTGAAGTAGCGATAAAAACTAGATTTTTATATAAGAGGTAGCGGGTTAAAAATATGTTTTTTAGCTTAGGAATGTTACTAATAAAAATCAATCGTGTAGGATATCGTGTTCGGTTAAGGTTGTAGTCGACGAAATGTTAATCTTCTTTGCTTAGAAAGGACGATGGAGTGGATCCCAAAGGTGAGAACTCCTCACTTTTATTTTATTTTTCTAGTTAAAATATATACTAGGATGCAGACGGTGCTTAGCAGCACCCGAAACCAGTCGTCCACGGACCATGGACAACTTGTTTGTTTGTTTGATTATGTTGCGAAAATTGATTGTGTGATGTGGAATGGAATAAAATGTTTTATAGTTGAAAATATTTTATAGCTAAAAATAGAATTTTTAACGTGTATTGAATAAAATAAATATTTATAAACAAATCGAACGATTTGTTTATGTACACACATTTGACTGATATTGATTGGGATGATAAATTTTACACATCGTCCAACTGCACACGGTATTGGGATGAAATTGGACATACACTAATCCCAATAATTAGTTGTATGTCGATCGATTGATTAATAGACTGTTATAAGCGTTAAATATTTATATTTGATGCTTATGCAGTGTTGAATGCACTTTGGATGATGGTTGTGTAATGACCCGGATCCTTATGGGTTAATTTTTGAATATTTAATATTTAATTTAAATATTGGGTGGATAATATAAATGAAATTTTATATTATGTTATTAGTTTAATAATCAATTTCGATTTAAAATCGAATATATTAAATAACAAAATACGAAAATGGATTTAGATTGAATTCAAAATTTTGATTTGAATTGAAAACAGTTCAAAAGATTAATTGGAAAATTTATTTAAATTTATAAAGATAATAATATTAATTTATCATCGAGGAAATAAATTGTTTCGAATTTAATTCATATTGATTTAAATAAATATCTTTCACAGACGATCGAAATTGGACTTCGTGACCTATCCCATTGAGTTCAGAATAGTAGTATTACCCTAGGAATGAAAATTGTGGGGTTCAGTAAGGAGTTCAGAATAAAAGGGTATTTTAATTTTAGAAGATACCGGCTCAAAAACAAATCAAAGTAAAATAATTGGTGGCCTTCTTCCTTCTACCCTTCACCAATTAAAAACTAGTCGTGTTTCTCTTCCCCTCCACAAAGTAAAAGGGCTCGCTGTTCAAAAGTAAACCACACCATCCATTTATAAAACGATCGATGCCTGGTACTAATGAAAACACTGAAGTCCTCAATACCAAAAGAAAATGGCCGCAACCCTTTTACTTAAGCAAACCAAAGGATTTACAGTGTTTTTAACGACATTCGTTCTTTAACCCGATTTACAGTGAAATGCGATTTGGAATTTACAAATCTTTTTATTAAGATTTAACAGGAATTTTCCAAAGTAACGTTTTCCAATTTAACGTATTAAATTGGAATTAATCGGAATTCGATTGATAATAATCGAAATGAAATTCTGTGGAGGAAGACCGTTAATACATATGGAATTTAAAAGGCTTTGCTGTTATTCCATTTATATTATTAGTCAGATATGGAAACTGAAACGACCCAAACTTCCCCGTATACTCTCAGTAAAACCGAACCCATCATTCATCCATTAGGGCACGCCACCGCACATCCAGGAAGCCGCCAGACCACCATCACTCGCCGCCACATCGTCGGCCACCCGAAGACGCCCCCGTGCCCCAAGTATCACTCAACTCGGTGGGCCCCCTTCACTGTAATTCAGCCTCGAGCGCAGCACCTTGGAGCACAGAATTCGCCCTCCATACTCGATTAAATCCAATCATAGTCGTTCACAATGGAGATCTCGATCTCCTCTTCATTTTCATTTAATTGGTTTAGAATGAATCAACGTGGATTGAGAGAAATTCTTGGACTAGTTTTGGAGCTTCATGGCCATTCAAACTTGATGGCGGCGGTTGTACAGTAATAGGATTAGGGTTTTGATTTTGGGCCTTATTTATAATTTTATATTCTAATTAATTACAAATAACCCATTATTTCATACCAACTCCGATTCAATCCCAAAGAAAGTTGTCCCTAGACAAAACCCATGTTCTGGACGCGATGGGCTAGGTCCCATCAGCCTGTTTGATCATCTCCAGCTTGTTTTATTTAATTTAATATATAAATCATTTATTTAATTAATTCAATCTTACATTTAAATTCACCAGGGCCACATACTGACTTTAAAAATTATAGAAAATTATTCCTAGCTTTGTTTTGACGATACGGTCCTACCAAAACTAATTTCGTCGAATTCCGAGACCGTTTGAAAAATGGCTATTTTCAAGTCGATTGAAGTTGATTGAAATTGACAAAACACATTTTCGTTTGCCACGCTCACATGTTGATTCGAAAAATTATGGAAAATTAAACTTAGCAATAATTTGACATTCCGGTTCCAACAAAAGTGGTTTCATCAAAAACAGAGGTCGTTTGCAAAATTGCTATTTTTAAGGCCAATATATTATATTAAAATATATATAAATTCTACAGCGGCTTTTCTAAATTTTAAACTGGACATAACTTCCAAATTATAAAGTGAAATTTTTGTTTTTCAGTGTGACGACCCCAAACCCCGTACTGACGGTGGCAAGGGTAATCTTTGGAATATAACACAGAAACAGATAATAGCAGAACAGAAATAAATACATACACCAGATAATGCACAATAGAATATACTGGATAAACGTAATCATCAGAGTTACACAGTATACAGGATCATACTTAGTACAAATACAGTTCAACTATACATAAATGTTCACAGCGGAAAACAAAACATAATGTACAATAGGAGCTGAACAGCATAAAAAGAGATAAATGATAGATACCATCTTCAGCTCCAGTTATCCATACAAAGCCAGCTAAAACCTGAATATAAGGCTGCCCGTGTAGAAAAAGGGGCACCCGAGTTTGAAAGTGAAACAAACTACGAGTCAGTCATGGGACTGGTATGAGAAATCTACTCAACACATTTAAAATATGGCTAATCACAGGACCACGCCACTTTCGTGGAACGGGTTTACTCCATCGGATTGCCAGTGCTTTAAAACAAATAATTCTTTTAAACATCGCAATGATTTTTATAAGAATGAAGCCATTATAAGACTCAGTTCCCATCACACAATGCAACGCAAACCGGAGGATAGAGTTTTTACCTTATAATGGCCAAAATATGCTTGATACGAATAAAAAAAAAGCATTTGATATTATTACTAGTGTTTATATGTTTCAAAAACAATTGCTAATCATAAGTATCAATCATAGACGGCATTTATGCCCCATACCACTATGTCGCCATATATAGGTATACAATCAAAACTGCACAATCTCGTATTTGGAAATTGGATTTCCGTCATGAACCAAGGCAAAAGATAGTCCTTACTGACTTCGAGACTCTCTAGCCCGAGCCTCAGGGTCAGAGCGCATCGACCCTTAGAGCGATAGGGCCAGTCCACCGATGTGGATTAAAATTCCTGAACACTACGTTTCCCCGCCTTTGGGGCGTAAATGAGCCAACGAATGACTTCATCGGACCCAGATCGTCCGATCTACCCAAGGCGCCTCGCAACAGTAACAACCACATAAGTCAAACTCGTCAGGGTGTGTAAAACCACTGACACCACTTCTAGCTAGAAAGAAACACATGTCCTCCCTGAGGTCCTCTCCCGTTTCTGGTTCATACCGGGGTGTGAGGTTCGCGAATTCACGTTAATCACAAAGCTACGCCACACAGGCGGGGCTTTGATCATCACTACAAGACTTTGCTTTTCAGCAGAAGCCCTAATCACTGCATCTTAGCATTCAACATAGGCAATTCACGCCATGTAACTGATGGATATCAATCACACAGAATAAATTCCAATGTCAGACACACCATCCATTTACAAGTTCGTTCTGGGTCGAAACGAAACCGGAGGCACTATATACCTCGCAAAACCATCGATCTCCACGTATATCTGGACGATCACCACTCATTATCCATATTTCGGGATGCCTCCCAAATCAGGACATTAGTTACCATCCAAACGAGGTGAAGATCTCCGGTCTTCGACCACCGTCTTCATCTTCAATTTCTTATCATCGATTCAGTTATTCAGAATGGGATAAACCCGGTCTTTCTGAGCAACTCGCGTATATAATAAACAAGTGCAACACAAACACTACTACGCATCATTTCAATTCATTAGTCACTAACCGTCAATCAGTAAGAGAACGATTTCCCAAATATTAACCCCGAAGGCCGAAACTAACATCAGATCAAAATCCAGGAAACCATTCGACTTAACCAACCTTCAGTTAGCTTCTAAATTTCACATCCATTTCGTTTATAATATTTTATAATGATTTATCGCTATTTTTATTTATTTTAAAATAGCCAATTTATTCAAAACGACGTTTCGGGCCATAACGCGGTCGTGGCGCTGTTTTTCTTTAGATTTTATTTACACATATCTAAAAATCTAACCGTTGGATCTTCACAAAATTTACATTATTAGAAAGATCTTTTCAAAACGAATCCAACGGTTCCAGTTTCGGGAAAATCCGACGGTCGGATCTCCCGGTATAATCGTTTGAAGTTTTGATTTCAAAATACGAACTGCAGCATCGTTATTCGATTTAATATAATGATATTTACACATATATATATATAATATCGATTCTGGCGCTGTTTTTCTTCAGATTTGAATTAAACATTCCAGACAATCCAACCGTTGGATTTTTACAAAGTTGGTGCCATTGGAAAGATATTTCCAAAGCGAACCCAACTGTTGCGGTTTCGGGAAAATCCGATGGTCGGATCTCCCACACTAATCGTTTGAAATCACGGTTTCAAAATATGAACTGCAGCTTCGTTATTCGATATATTTCAATTCTATTTATATATATATATATATCGATTCTTCGATTTCAAAACTATATGATTTTCATACATTTGATAAAAATGATATTTTTATCTAACTGTCTTCTATTTCAACACCTCACTATTTTTAACAATTCATGTATTTAATAAAAATGTGATTTTTAATGTAAAACAATTTATTTCAAAACTCGACTATTTTATATAGTTAATATAGGTTATAAAAATAGAATTTTTATTATAAAACAATTTATTTCAAAACAAGATTATTTTATATAGTTCATATTGATGATAAAAATAGGATTTTTATAATAAAACAATTTCTTTCAAAATATGAATACCATTCAACACATGAATTTCAATTCAACGAATGATTTCGATTCAACAGATGAAGGTTTTCTATAGTTTATATATATAGATAAAAAGGTGATTTTTATATTTAAAACACGAATACCATTCAACACATGAATTTCAATTCAACAAATGAATTTCGATTCAACACATGAAGATTTTCTATAGTTTATATATATAGATAAAAAGGTGATTTTTATATTTAAAACACGAATACCATTCAACACATGAATTTCAATTCAACGAATGAATTTCGATTCAACACATGAAGGTTTTCTATAGTTTATATATATAGATAAAAAAGGTGATTTTTATATTTAAAACGCGAATACCATTCAACACATGAATTTCAATTCAACGAATGAATTTCGATTCAACACATGAAGGTTTTCCATAGTTTATATATATAGATAAAAAGGTAATTTTTATATTTAAAACACGAATACTGAAATGACCCGAAAATCGCCCTTGTGGGAAATCGCCGGATACGCTTACTTTGGGCTACAACACATCGGAATAACAACAACAGACTTTTATAACATCATAGTAAATGTTACATCAGAGTACAGAATATATATCAGAGTACATTAAATAAATTTACAGCGGAAGATAATTTTACATTACTTGAATACAGTACAGCGGAAATAAAATAACTAAGACAGCGGAAGACTTTTCTATGCTCTGGACACAACTTTGAGCTTCAATCCAGGATCCTGCTAAAGAGATAAATATCTGCAAAAAGCTACTCGACTGCCCGTGTGGAAAAGAGGGCACCCGAGTTTGCAAAAGTGGAAACAAACAACAGGTCAGTCGTGGGACTGGTGTGAGAATTCTTAACTAATATAACTAATAGTAATAAGGCAAATCCAAGGACCACGCCACTAAAGCGGAACGGGTTTTATTCCAATGGATTGTCGTGCATGATTTAAGTAAATCGTCAAAACAGCGCAATGCTTTGTAGAAAAATGAAACCATCATAAGACCCAAGTCCCATCACACAATGCAACGCAAACCGGAGGATAGGGTTTTACCTTATAATGGTCAAACATGCTTGATACGATAAAAACGATATTATTATTAGTGTGTATATGTTTTAAAACATTTCAAAGTAAATGTATCAATCCTAGGAGGCATAGGTACCATATGCTATGCCTCCGTACTAGTAATACAATCAAATCCGTAAGGTCGTATTTGGAATTTGGAATTTGGATTTCCATCTGAGTCAAGGCTAGGGAGAAGCTCCTACCGATTCGAGACACTCTAGCTAATGTCTCAGGAATCCCCGCAGTGAACCCTTGGATCCTACAGGGCCGGTCCACACATACAGCTTCGTGGATTGGCAATTCCTGAACACACGTTTCCCGATCCTATAGGACCTATCCGAGGCGCCTCATTCCATCATCCACATAAGTAAAATGTCAGGGCTGGTAGGTCACTGACACCACTCTAGCTAGAAAGAAACGTGCTGCTCTCCCTGCGTTCCCTTCTCCCGTTTTAGACTCCGCCGGTGTGTGAGGCTCGTGAAGTCACGCTATACACAAAGCTATGCCTAAACAGGCTATGCTTTGATCATCCCACAAGGCCTGCTTTTCAACAAGGCCTTGATCATATGCATCTTAGCATGCCACATCGTCAATCCATACCTTACCATTGATTTCTACCAACATATAACCTCTGAGCTCATACGTCTCAGAGAAGGGTGTAAAACACCAAACAGATATATGTTTAGCAGAGATCAACGAATACAGTATAAAGGAATACAATGTCAGACATACAATCCATTTATGCGCTTATGCTCTGGGTTTGAGCGAAAGCCAAAACCGTGCAATTAACACTACGTCCGGGCGGCTACTACTGTCGCCCCTTCAAGGTAGCTACTCCCATCATGGGTCTCAATAGTAACACACTCATTCGATGTGAAGATCGTCGGCCTTCAATCACCGTCTTCAAATCTTCGAAAGTCGTATCATTATTTGGAATGAGAGCAAACTCGGACTTTCCAAATAATTCTCGCATATATAAATTTGAAAACAATTTCATATCGTTAATATTAATTTATAACGATCAATCTTTATTTTTATTTATATAAAAATAATTAAATTCTATATAGCAACACTTCATACAAACAGGAGACAATGGCGCTGTTTTTACCCAAATTTGTTTTACGCATTTCTCTAAATCTAACCGTGGGATTTTGACACAATACATATCATTGGAAAGATCTTCCCAAGGCGAACCTAACGGTTTCAGTTTTGGGAAAATCCGACGGTCGGATATTTTGGTATGATCAATTAAAAGTACGATTCTAAAATGTGAACTACCATGCTCGATTCAAGTACTTTTAATTCATATATATATATATATATATATATATATATAATTTATATAAATATAATTCCTCGTCCATTTCATTTTACTATATTTTGCTAACAACAAATCTTCTTATTTATATCCAATATATCATCACACAAAACAATGGTTTCTTTTATTTTTCCATTTCCGTACATATCCTACAAACAAAATGTATTTTGTGTATCATTCCAATTACAACCAAAAATAGGAATTCTTGTGTTTCATTCCCATTACAATCAACATGCATATTTTGGTGTCAACTTCATTTCTATACAAAAGAATATATTTTTGTTTGTTTAATTTCAATGTAACAAAAATAATAATTTTGCTATTCTTTTAAATGACAAACAAAAATAATAATTTTTCTTATCTCTTTCAATGCAAAACGAAAATGATCTTGACTATTTAGAATGACAATGTAAATTCCATTCTTAAGTTACATCATAAAAATGAAATTTTAATTTACAATGTAATATCACACCTTAAGTACATAATAAAAATGTAATTCAAATTTACAGTGCAATTTCTCATTCATAGTTACATATAAAAATGTAAATTTCGTTCGCTTGCCAAATTTCGTATCATCGTTACAAATAAAAATATAATTTTTATTTGCATAGCAAGTATCATACTAGTTACATAATAAAAATGTAATCTTTATTATCAATGCACATTCCTACTTTTGTTTACATATAAAAATGTAAATTTTATTTACAATGCAAGTTCATACTTTTGAAATGTACTGATTTTATCGTAACTCTAATGACGATAAGAACGAAATGTTAACATCGCTATTTTTATCGCATCAGAAATATCGATAAAAATGTGATATTAACATTTCTCTTTTACCGCATCAAAATATTGATAAAAATATAAACATTCCAATTTATACTTTTATTTACATCTGACATGTAAATAAAAATACAACTCTTCAAAACATGCTTTTATTTTCATCTAAAAGGTAAGTAAACATTAAATTCATATTTTTATTTATATCAAAAATGTAAATAAACAATGCAACTCTTTAATTCATCAATTTTGACACTAAAAAGATGTCTACTTTTATCTAAACTATCATGACACAAAAAGGATCTTTTTTATATTAAAAAGAAATAACAATAAAAAATGATTCTTTTTAATGTTAAAAAGAATTAGCGACAAAAATGTTTTTTTTTACCATTAAGAAGAAATAGCGACAAAATGTTTCTTTTTATCTACAAAAGAAATATTGACAAAAAGGGTTTCTTTTTATCGACCAAAAAGAAATAAATAATGTTTCCTTTTCATCGACACAAAGAAATAAAAAATATATAAAAAAAATGTTTTTGTCCTTCTTTTACAGTTGATAAAATGAATCTTTTGTCGTTCCTATTTTTTTACCTTTCTTGTACGCTTGACAAAATGAGTATTTTGTCATTCCTTTACTTTTGTCAAATTGAATCTTATTATCTTTCTTATATTCTTATCTTTCTTTTATATTTGACAAAATGAATATTTTGTCATTCTTATATTTTCATATTTGACAAAATCTCTTCTTTATTATTGCATTAAAATGTAATTTACATTTCAAAGTCTAAACCTCTTTTTTTTTTAATGAAAATTTTAAAATCGTCAATTCTTTTCTCATGATTCATATCAACATAAAATATAATTTTTATGTTACATCATTTCTAACATTAAACATTAACAGGAAAGTGATATATTTGTTTGTCGTCAATTCTAACTCAACGAACAAATAACCATGATATTTTATATGTTACAAATTCAATGTATTCTAATGTCATAAAAAAATGATATTTAATACACTAATCATTTCTATGGATCTTAATTTCATATAAGAATGATATTATGCATATTCACAATTTTCTATTACTTCTAATGATATATAAAAAGTAAATATTATATCTTAACATATTTTCCATTCCTGGTAACATATAAAAGGGAATTCTATATGTTCACAAATTCATCTCATTACAATTGACATGTAAAAAGTGAATTTATATGTTAACAGATTCATTTCATTACTAATGACATATAAGAAGTGAATTTATATATTAACAAATTTGTTTGAGAATTTATATTTGTCTTTCTCATTCAAACAAAAATGATATCTTTTAATTTCATAATGAAAAGGGTGACCTCTCTATTTAACAAACAAAGGTGGAATTTTTTTTTATTTTTATTTAAAAAAAAAAGAAAGGTAAGATCTTTTTAATTATAACAAACCTACCGTCTTTTATGATAAGACAAAATCACAATCCTTATTCCTATAAAACAATCTTACCATCTTTTCTTAT
This sequence comes from Allium sativum, assembly GCA_030737875.1. Lineage (NCBI taxonomy): Eukaryota > Viridiplantae > Streptophyta > Magnoliopsida > Asparagales > Amaryllidaceae > Allium > Allium sativum. The sequence continues at coordinate 304,901,485 of CM060921.1, forward strand.
AAACAAAGTTACAATCTTTCATTATATACAACAAAGTTGGATCCTTTAAATTTCACAACCAAAGTTGAATCTTTTATACATTGATTCAGAAATAGAGTTCATATCTAAAATTTTACTCACAATCATCACATACAATCAATTTTAAGTTTTCTAATCTATGAACAAAAGGGAAATCACATACAATCATTCCCTAACAAATAACAGCAAATCTGAATCACAACCATAACAGAACAATCAACATGGAAATCATAATCTATGCAGCAACAACATGAAGTTCATATAATATGAATATAGATTTTGTAGTGAATTAAATAAATAAATAAATAATCATATTTTTAAAATAGAATTCTCACCTTTATATGGATGAATTTTCAAAGTGTTCAGATTCGGATCTGGTCAGTTCCATTGTGAAGATCAGGCCAAGACGATTCCAACAAAACTGAAATCGTTCGATTCCATTGTCATATGAATGAGTTTCGTCTGTTTAAACATTAATCCCATTAATATATTAATTAATTATATAATTACTTTAATTATTTGCCTTAACCTTTTTGTTAATCCTTCTTCCTTCGTTTACACCCTCCAACACGTTGGAACCCATACTCCAAAGAAGAACTTGCCCGTCGCTCCAACCTCAAGCCACCTGCCGACGATCCACCACCACCACAAGACGCGGCTCGGCCAGCACCACCCAAGCCCAAACCGAGGCCGAGCTCAGTGGTCCCTACCACCCTGGAAACCACCGTTAACATCGCCACTTCCTCCTCGAAATTCGAACAGCACGCACCTCCAGAGACGATCATCGCCGTACCAAATTGGAGAGCTCCAGAAGCTCTTCGATTTGTGCTTAGAATTCTTGAAAACCATTGAGTAATTTGGAAGATAAAAGGGGAAGAAGATAGGAGCACGTAGGCCATTGATGAGGATGAAAGGCGGCTGTAGCGTATAGGGGATTAGGGTTTGGTATACTGTGTATTCATACTGCGTATTTTCAGTTTTTTTTTATTTATTTCAAAAATTCAAGTTTATCAACATGAGCTCCAAATCAAATCCAACGAGTGTCACCCCTAGCTAAATACCCCCGTCCCGGACACAGTGGAATATGTTTCGTAACCCAATTCGGCTGTTACAATATGTTTTCTTAAAATTTAATTATAAGTCATTTAATTATTTAATTTAACCGTACATATAAATTCACCGGGGCCACAAACGAACTCTAAAAATTACAGAAAAATTATTTTTGGCTTTCTTTTGTCGATACGGTCCTAACAAGACTAATTTTGTCGAATTCTGAGATCGTTTGAAAAATGGTCATTTTCTGGTCGACCCGATTTAACTAAAATGGTCAAAACACAGTTTCTTGTACCACGCTCACATACTAATTCGAAAAATTCTGGAAAATTAAACTTAGCAATAATTCGACATTCCGATTCCAACAAAAGTGGTTTCGTCGAAAACCGAGGTCGTTTGAAAATTGACTATTTTCAAGGCTATATATTTAATATTAAAAATACATTTTTAAACAAATACTTCTGAAACTCGAAATATATAAGTGTTTACTGTTTTTCAATGCAGAAACGGCATTCTGAACTCAATGGAAGTGGTTTCGAGTCCAAATTCCTTCGTATGTGAAAAGTAGAATTTTTGACCTTTATATATTTCATAGCGACCTTTCTAAAATTTAAACTGGGCATTACTTTTGATTCCCGCTATGAAATTTCGATTTTTCGGATTCGATAGAAAGATATTTTTAAATAGATTCTAATATTTTTGGTTTCACTAAAATTCGTTAAATTTTGCATCCTGTACGGTCAGTCAAAGTTCAAGTTTGACTTTTCAAACTACAGCGCTATTTCTAACTCCTTTTATAATTAAAATTAAATTATTCATTCTAACTTCAATTCTTAATCACTATTTTTTTTAAATAAATTATTTTAATTATCAAAAACCTAATTAAAATTACTAAATTTAAATTTTAAATTTGCCCCAAAATTCAGGGTTGTTACAGTCTCCCCCACTTAAAAACTTTTCGTCCTCGAAAAGGAACGAAGCTAAAAGTGTTTAATTATCCTACTCCATTTTTCCACTCTTATTGGTTTAAATAATTTTATAGTTGATTAACTTTCAAATATATAATCTTTTACCCATTCAAAATCATATTTTCTAAAATAGATTATAATTACAAATACGTATATTATAGTCTTGTTACTCTCAACTCATTCTAGGGCATTACTAACCCCATCTATAATGAGTTTTCTCATTCTAGGATACTGCTGATCCTATCTCTAATGAGTATTCTTATTGGATATTTCTAATCCAATCTCTGATGAGTCTTTTGTTCAGTTCTAACGAGTTGTACCCCAAAGATTTGAGCAAACCAGAGCTCTGATACCAAAATGAAACGACCCGAAAATCGCCCTTACGGGAAATCGCCGGATACGCTTACTTTGGGCTACAACACATCAGAATAACAACAGCAGACTTTTATAACATCATAATAAATGTTACATCAGAGTACAGAATATATATTAGAGTACATTAAATAAATTTACAGCAGAAGATAATTTTATATTACTTGAATACTGTACAGCGGAAATAAAATAACTAAGACAGCGGAAGACTTTTCTATGCTCTGGACACAGCTTTGAGCTTCAATCCAGGATCCTGCTAAAGAGATAAATATCTGCAAAAAGCTACTCGACTGCCCGTGTGGAAAAGAGGGCACCCGAGTTTGCAAAAGTGGAAACAAACAACAGGTCAGTCGTGGGACTGGTGTGAGAATTCTTAACTAATATAACTAATAGTAATAAGGCAAATCCAAGGACCACGCCACTAAAGCGGAACGGGTTTTATTCCAATGGATTGCTGTGTATAATTTAAGTAAATCGTCAAAACAACGCAATGCTTTGTAGAAAAATGAAACCATCATAAGACCCAAGTCCCATCACACAATGCAACGCAAACCGGAGGATAGGGTTTTACCTTATAATGGTCAAACATGCTTGATATGATAAAAACGATATTATTATTAGTGTGTATATGTTTTAAAACATTTCAAAGTAAATGTATCAATCCTAGGAGGCATAGGTACCATATGCTATGCCTCCGTACTAGTAATACAATCAAATCAGTAAGGTCGTACTTGGAATTTGGATTTCCATCTGAGTCAAGGCTAGGGAGGAGCTCCTACCGATTCGAGACACTCTAGCTAATGTCTTAGGATTCCCCGCAGTGAACCCTTGGATCCTGCAGGGCCGGTCCACACATACAGCTTCGTGGATTGGCAATTCCTGAACACATGTTTCCCGATCCTATAGGACCTATCTGAGGCGCCTCATTCCATCATCCACATAAGTAAAATGTCAGGGCAGGTAGGTCACTGACACCACTCTAGCTAGAAAGAAACGTGCTGCTCTCCCTGCGTTCCCTTCTCCCGTTTTAGACTCCGCCGGTGTGTGAGGCTCGTTAAGTCACGCTATACACAAAGCTATGCCTAAACAGGCTATGCCTAAACAGGCTATGCTTTGATCATCCCACAAGGCCTGCTTTTTAACAAAGCCTTGATCATATGCATCTTAGCATGCCACATCGTCAATCCATACCATACCATTGATTTCTACCAACATATAACCTCTGAGCTCATACGTCTCAGAGAAGGGTGTAAAACACCAAACATATATATGTTTAGCAGAGATCAATGAATACAGTATAAAGGAATACAATGTCAGACATACAATCCATTTACGCGCTTATGCTCTGGGTTTGAGCGAAAGCCAAAACCGTGCAATTAACACTACGTCCGGGCGGCTATTACTGTCGCCCCTTCAAGGTAGCTACTCCCATCATGGGTCTCAATAGTAACACACTCATTCGATGTGAAGATCGTCGGCCTTCAATCACCGTCTTCAAATCTTCGAACGTTGTATCATTATTTGGAATGAGAGTAAACTCGGACTTTCCAAATAATTCTCACGTATATAAATTTGAAAACAATTTCATATCGTTAATATTAATTTATAACGATCAATCTTTATTTTTATTTGTATAAAAATAATTAAATTCTATTTAGCAACACTTCATACAAACAGGAGACAATGGCGCTGTTTTTACCCAAATTTGTTTTACGCATTTCTATAAATCTAACCGTGGGATTTTGACACAATACATATCATTGGAAAGATCTTCCCAAGACGAACCTAACGGTTTCAGTTTTGGGAAAATCCGACGGTCGGATATTTTGGTATGATCAATTAAAAGTACGATTCTAAAATGTGAACTACCATGCTCGATTCAAGTACTTTTAATTCATATATATATATATATATATATATATATATATATATATATATATATAACTTATATAAATATAATTCCTCGTCCATTTCATTTTACTATATTTTGCTAACAACAAATCTTCTTATTTATATCCAATATATCATCACACAAAACAATGGTTTCTTTTATTTTTCCATTTCCGTACATATCCTACACACAAAATGTATTTTGTGTATCATTCCAATTACAACCAAAATTAGGAATTCTTGTGTTTCATTCCCATTACAACCAACATGCATATTTTGGTGTCAACTTCATTTCTATACAAAAGAATATATTTTTGTTTGTTTAATTTCAATGTAACAAACATAATAATTTTTCTATTCTTTTAAATGACAAACAAAAATAATAATTTTTCTTATCTCTTTCAATGCAAAACGAAAATGATCTTGACTATTTAGAATGGCAATGTAAATTCCATTCTTAAGTTACATCATAAAAATGAAATTTTAATTTACAATGTAATATCACACCTTAACTACATAATAAAAATGTAATTCAAATTTATAGTGCAATTTCTCATTCATAGTTACATATAAAAATGTAAATTTCGTTCGCTTGCCAAATTTCATATCATAGTTACAAATAAAAATGTAATTTTTATTTGCATAGCAAGTATCATACTAGTTACATAATAAAAATGTAATCTTTATTATCAATGCACATTCCTACTTTTGTTTACATATAAAAATTTAAATTTTATTTACAATGCAAGTTCATACTTTTGAAATGTACTCATTTTATCGTAACTCTAATGACGATAAGAACGAAATGTTAACATTGCTATTTTTATCGCATCAGAAATATCGATAAAAATGTGATATTAACATTTCTATTTTACCGCATCAAAATATTGATAAAAATATAAACATTCCAATTTATACTTTCATTTATATCTGACATGTAAATAAAAATACGACTCTTCAAAACATGCTTTTATTTTCATCTAAAAGGTAAGTAAACATGCTACTGCTAAATTCATATTTTTATTTATATCAAAAATGTAAATAAACAATGCAACTCTTTAATTCATCAATTTTGACACTAAAAAGATGTCTACATTTATCTAAACTATCATGACACAAAAAGGATCTTTTTTTATATTAAAAAGAAATAACAATAAAAATGATTCTTTTTAATGTTAAAAAGAATTAGTGACAAAAATGTTCTTTTTTTTTTTACCATTAAGAAGAAATAGCGACAAAATGTTTCTTTTTATCTACAAAAGAAATATTGACAAAAAGGGTTTTTTTTATCGACCAAAAAGAAATAAATAATGTTTCCTTTTCATCAACACAAAGAAATAAAAAATATATAAAAAAAATGTTTTTGTCCTTCTTTTACAGTTGATAAAATGAATCTTTTGTCGTTCCTATTTTTTTACCTTTCTTGTACGCTTGACAAAATGAGTATTTTGTCATTCCTTTACTTTTGTCAAATTGAATCTTATTATCTCTCTTATATTCTTATCTTTCTTTTATATTTGACAAAATGAATATTTTGTCATTCTTATATTGTTATATTTGACAAAATCTCTTCTTTATTATTGCATTAAAATGTAATTTACATTTCAAAGTCTAAACCTCTTTTTTTTAATGAAATTTTTAAAATCGTCAATTCTTTTCTCATGATTCATATCAACATAAAATATAATTTTTATGTTAAATCATTTCTAACATTAAACATTAACAGGAAAGTGATATATTTGTTTGTGTCAATTCTAACTCAACAAACAAATAACCATGATATTTTATATGTTACAAATTCAATGTATTCTAATGTCATAAAAAAATGATATTTAATACACTAATCATTTCTATGGATCTTAATTTCATATAAGAATGATATTATGCATATTCACATTTTTCTATTACTTCTAATGATATATACAAAGTAAATATTATATCTTAACATATTTTCCATTCCTGGTAACATATAAAAGGGAATTCTATATGTTCACAAATTCATTTCATTACAATTGACATGTAAAAAGTGAATTTATATGTTAACAGATTCATTTCATTACTAATGACATATAAGAAGTGAATTTATATATTAACAAATTTGTTTCATTTCTAATGACATACAAAAAGAGAATTTATATTTGTCTTTCTCATTCAAACAAAAATGATATCTTTTAATTTCATAATGAAAAGGGTGACCTCTCTATTTAACAAACAAAGGTGGAATTTTTTTTATTTTTATTTTTTTTAAAAAAAAGAAAGGTAAGATCTTTTTAATTATAACAAACCTACCATCTTTTATGATAAGACAAAATCACAATCCTTATTCCTATAAAACAATCTTACCATCTTTTCTTATAAACAAAGTTACAATCTTTCATTATATACAACAAAGTTGGATCCTTTAAATTTCACAACCAAAGTTGAATCTTTTATACATTGATTCAGAAATAGAGTTCAGATCTAAAATTTTACTCACAATCATCACATACAATCAATTTTAAGTTTTCTAATCTATGAACAAAAGGGAAATCACATACAATCATTCCCTAACAAATAACAGCAAATCTGAATCACAACCATAACAGAACAATCAACATGGAAATCATAATCTATGCAGCAACAACATGAAGTTCATATAATATGAATATAGATTTTGTAGTGAATTAAATAAATAAATAAATAATCATATTTTTAAAATAGAATTCTCACCTATATATGGATGAATTTTCAAAGTGTTCAGATTCGGATCTGGTCAGTTCCATTGTGATGATCAGGCCAAGACGATTCCAACAAAACTGAAATCGTTCGATTCCGTTGTCATATGAATGAGTTACGTCTGTTTAAACATTAATCCCATTAATATATTAATTAATTATATAATTACTTTAATTATTTGCCTTAACCTTTTTGTTAATCCTTCTTCCTTCGTTTACACCCTCCAACACGTCGGAACCCATACTCCAAAGAAGAACTTGCCCGTCGCTCCAACCTCAGGCCACCTGCCGACGATCCACCACCACCACAAGACGCGGCTCAGCCAGCACCACCCAAGCCCAAACCGAGGCCGAGCTCGGTGGTCCCTGCCACCCTGGAAACCACCGCGAACATCGCCACTTCCTCCTCGAAATTCGAACAGCATGCACCTCCAGAGACGATCATCGCCGTACCAAATTGGAGAGCTCCAGAAGCTCTTCGATTTGTGCTTAGAATTCTTGAAAACCATTGAGTAATTTGGAAGATAAAAGGGGAAGAAGATAGGAGCACGTAGGCCATTGATGAGGATGAAAGGCGGCTGTAGCGTATAAGGGATTAGGGTTTGGTATACTGTGTATTTATACTGCGTATTTTCAGTGTATTTATATTTATTTATTTCAAAAATTCAAGTTTGTCAATACGAACTCCAAATCAAATCCAACGAGTGTCGCCCCTAGCTAAATACCTCCGTCCCGGACACAATGGAATATGTTTCGTAACCCAGTTCGGCTGTTACGATATGTTTTTCTTAAAATTTAATTATAAGTCATTTAATTATTTAATTTAACCGTACATATAAATTCACCGGGGCCACAAACGGACTCTAAAAATTACAGAAAAATTATTTTTGGCTTTCTTTTGTCGATACGGTCCTAACAAGACTAATTTCGTCGAATTCTGAGATCGTTTGAAAAATGGTCATTTACTGGTCGACCCGATTTAACTAAAATGGTGAAAACACAGTTTCTTGTACCACGCTCACATATTAATTCGAAAAATTCTGGAAAATTAAACTTAGCAATAATTCGACATTCCAGTTCCAACAAAAGTGGTTTCGTCGAAAACCGAGGTCGTTTGAAAATTGACTATTTTCAAGGCTATATATTTAATATTAAAAATACATTTTTAAACAAATACTTCTGAAACTCGAAATATATAAGTGTTTACTGTTTTTCAATGCAGAAACGGCATTCTGAACTCAATGGAAGTGGTTTTGAGTCCAAATTCCTACGTATGTGAAAAGTAGCATTTTTGACCTTTATATATCTCATAGCGACCTTTCTAAATTTTAAACTGGGCATAACTTTTGATTCCCGCTATGAAATTTCAATTTTTCGGATTCGTTAGAAAGATAATTTTAAATAGATTCTAATATTTTTGGTTTCACTAAAATCCGTTAAATTTTGCATCCTGTACGGTCAGTCAAAGTTCAAGTTTGACTTTTCAAACTACAGCGCTATTTCTAACTCCTTTTATAATTAAAATTAAATTATTCATTCTAACTTCAATTCTTAATCATTATTTCTTTTTTTAAGTAAATTATTTTAAATATCAAAAACCTCATTAAAATTACTAAATTTAAATTTTAAATTGGCCCTAAAATTCAGGGTTGTTACAAATACCATTCAACATGAATTTCAATTCAACGAATGAATTTCGATTCAACACATGAAGGTTTTCTATTCAACAGACGAATATAGTTTCAACACAGGAAAATAATTCTAACACATGAATATTATTCAAAATTTCGGCAGCATAACGAAAACCGGGACCGTCCCTAGTACGGCTCCTCGCTCTACCTTAAAACCTCGCAGCTTTTGACAATGGGGAATCATGTATCTAGTTCGCACGCAGGCGGCATGTATATTTTTTTTCCATTTCCACAAACTAATCCTATGTGGTTTCAACCAAATATTTCTCAACCACAAACGGGTATTTTTCAACCACAATTAATCAATTTCAACCACAAACAATTTCAATCAACCATTCGCTATCAATCAATTTTCACACCAATCACAACCAATAAATATCGTCCATGGTTTGTGGACGAGGGGCGCATATATATATATATATATATATATATATACATATAGCATTTCAGTTCTATTTCAACACATATATAATTTTTACAACGCATATACAACTTATACATCGAACGTACAACTTATACAACGCTTATACAAGAGGTGTACAATGCTTATATAACTCATACATCGACTATATAATTTATACATCGTCGTTTTCCATATCGTTTATAATTTAGAAATCTCACATTGGGTTCCACTCCACCAAAAATAGCAGAAGGCTCAGAAAAATATGCGGTCTCTTCTAGATGGTAGAAGACGTTCACACGAGTCCACCGTCTCTTGTTTCACTGAATTTCGACAAGAAATGAAAAAATATGATTTTTCAAAGTTTGCAACGGTTTAAAGGTGTTAAAACAGTTGAAAATAAACAAAGCCATATACCTCTCAAAATCCTTCAAAACTAGGTTTGGATTTTCACGCAAATCCGTGTAGCGGTTGGACGATCGGGGGGCGTGCGGCGCATGTGCGCCTGAAGGGGGGTTCCACTTCGGTGGCCCCAGGCGTCAACGGCGACGGTGGGAAGTCGAGAACATCCTGGCGTCCATCCTCCCAAAATAAACAATGAAAAAATCCAAACTATATATGGATTTGAAGGTGGTGAGGAGCACTACAAAATTCTCCAAAGGACCATATGGTTTTGGTGCGTGGATCGATCGGAAAATGGCTGGGAAGCGGGGGAGGCTTAATCGTCATTCGATGAGGGCTCTGGAAGTAAAGCGGGGAGAGAGAATAAAGTGTGGGCCAATCAGATTTTTTTTTTTTTTCAAAAATACCCTCTTTCACACACGAACACCAATCCAAACCCAACGACTGTCGTCCCTAGCGTTTTACCCCTATTCCGAACACAATGGGATATGTTTCGTAGGCCCATTCGACTGTTTCAGTCAGTTTTCATTCAGACTAAAATATAAAACATTCAATATTTGATTTGAACGTACATTTCAATTTGCCAGGGCCACAAACTGATTCGAAAAATTCCAGAAAAATAAATCTAGCTATGTTTTGACGATACGGTCCCAACAAAACAAGTTTCGTCGAATTCTGAGATCGTTTGAAAAATGGCCCATTTCTGGTCGATCCAATTTAACTATAATTGACCAAAACACATTTTCCTTTTCCACGCTCTCATACTAGCTTCAAAAATTATGAAATTTGAAACCTAGCAATAACTTCACATCCCAGATCCAACAAAAGTGGTTTCGTCGAATTCCGAGGTCGTTTGCAAAATGGCCATTTTCTCGGGCTATATAAATTCCATAGCGACCTTTCTGAAAATTCATTTGGCCATAACTTTTGCTTTCCGCTATGAAACTTCGATTTTTCAGATTCGTTAGAAAGGTATTCACTAACAGATTTAAATATTTTTGGTTTCACTCAAATCCGTTTTGTTTTGCACCCGGTATAGTCAGTCGAAGTTTGAATTCAAATTTTGGAACTACCGCGCCATTTCAGGCCTTGTTTATAATTCAGAGTAATTATATTTATTTTCAACTTCGATTCAAACTTACTTTTCCTCATTATTATTTAAAATATTTATTTTAAATATTTAAAACCCACTATTTTAGCCAATTTAAAAATTTTAAATTGGTTCAGATTTTCCGGGTCGTTACATTCAGATTCGTTAGAAAGATATAATTAAACAGATTTAAATATTTCTGGTTTCACTCAGTTCTGATTTAAAATGAATCTTGTACATTCAGTCAAAGTTCAAATTCAAATTTTCAAACTGCAGCGCTATTTTAAACTCCTTTTATAATTAAATTGAATTTATTCGTTTTTAAAATAAAAATTTTAGTCATTATTACTTAAACTAAATTATTTTAAATATTAAAATCCATTAAAATTCTTAAAATAAAAATTTTAAATTGGCCCCAAAATTCTGGGTTGTTACAAAAATTAATATCGATTATGTATTGATTTGTTTTTCCGTGAAGATTCCATAATTAATGGAATGTGATTTGGGTTTATCATGAATGGTGTCATCATTAACACTATTCTTAAACCCAGTTGAGAAAAGATTACATCTTTTTATTTAGATTTAATGAAGTATACCAATTAATTGATATTTAATTGGAATGGAATTGAAATTGGTCTTTGGGTTTATCGTGAACGGTGTTTTAAATAACACTTGTTCTTTAACCCGATTAACAAAGGAATAAGATTTTGGGTTGTTGTGAATGGTATCTTTAATAATACTGTTCTTAGACCCAATGGAGTTAAGAAAATCAGAAACTAACTGGAGATTAGTTAAGTTGAATGGTTTCCTGGGTATTGATCTGATGTTGGTTTCGACCTTCGGGCTTAATACTTAGGGGATTATTCACTTACTACCTTATGATTAAAGGCCGATGGAATGGAATGTGATTTTGGGTTTATCGTGAACCGTGTTTTATATGACATTGGTTCTTTAACCCAGTTAAAGGCAGGATATGATTTCCTAAGTTAAACAATCGTTAATATTGATTTTTGGGAAGATTAAAACAAAGTGTTGTTTTAATGAATCTTTAATTAGATTGAAATGATATCCAAAGGAAGATTAAAGAATAAATTTCAAGAATTTATCGTTGATAAAATTAATGGGAACCTTTCCCAAAGTTTATGAATATTTGGATAAAGAAATATTCCGGATTGGAATGAGGCGTATGTTGTTTTTTTTACAGCACTTTTTATTATATACGCGAGTTATTCAGAAAGTCCAGGTTTATCCCATTCTAAATAGCTGATTCGACGATGTGTCGAGGATGAAGACGATGGTTGAAGACCGGAGGTCTTCTCATCGTTTGGATGATTACTGATGTCTTGATTGGGCTGTACACCTAAGGTAAGGTAATAAGTGGTGATCGTCCAGACGTACTTGGAGATCAACCGAATATGCGAGGGCCTCTTGTAACAACCCGAAAATCTGGGCCAGTTTAAAATTTTTATTTTGGCCATTTTAGCGAATTTTGATTATTTAAAATGAATTATTTTAAATAATATCGACAAGAAATTTATGTTGAATATAATTCAAACGTATATATTTATTCGAATTGTCGTTAGAATATAAATATTTATATATAATTATAAATAGAGTTGAAAATGGCGCGGTAGTTCGATAATTCGATTTCAAACTTCAATTGAATGTACCGGGTGCAAAACAATCCGAATTTTAGTGAAACCAAAAATAATGGGATCTAATTGATAATATCTTTTCAGCGAATCCGACCAATCAAAATTTCATAGCGGGAATCAAAAGATATGTCCAGTTGAAAATTCTGAATAGTCGCTATGGAATTCAGGCCCTTAAAAATGGACATTTTGCAAATGACCTCGGATTTCGACGAAACCAATTTTGTTGGGTCCGTGATGTTAAATTATTGCTAGATTTCAAATTTCATAATTTTTCGAATCAATATGTGAGCGTGGCAAAGGAAAACGCGTTTGACCAGTTTCAGTTGATTTTAATCGACTGGAAATTGGCCATTTTTCAAGCGGTCTCAGAATTCGACGAAACTAGTTTTGTTAGGACCGTATCGTCAATACGAAGCTAGAAAATATTTTTCGAGAATTTTTAGAGTTAATATGTGACCCCGGTAATTTGAAATGTACGTTTAAAATTTAATATAGTGATTTAAATGTAAACTCAACGGAAACTGATTGTAACGATCGAATCAGCTTACGATACATATCCCATTGTGTTCGGAATGGGGGTAATTAGCTATGGACGACAGGCGGTGGGCCTCGTTTTGAAGTCGAAAATAAAAGTTGCTTTTTGTGGAAAATTAAATTAAAAAAACCTTTTCTTCCCCGTTAACCTTCTCTGGCCCCCACCCTCTCTCCTTTTAATCGATCAGAAAGAAAAAAAACCGTAGATCTAAATCGCGCTCCACCCCGTCGGTGGACGCCGCCCCTCGCGAGCGCCGCCTGGCCCCACACCCCCCCTCTGGCCTCAACCGCGACGACAGACACCCTTCCCCCTCCTCTCGATTTCCTTTCCCCATACGACGCCGAAGCCTCCTGCGCCTGACCAGAATCGCAGCCACCTCCCTCGCCGACCGCCGATCACCTGAGCCCCCCCCTCTTCTTCCAGTCCGCCGCTCTTCCAAACCCCCTCCGTCTTGAAAAACCTGTAAGTTCTATTTCTTACTATTCTCAATTGTGGTATAATTTAAAAACTTATTTTGTTATGATTTAAAAGCTAATTTTGTTATGATTTAAAAAACTGATTTTGTTACATTTAAAAACTGATTTTTGTTATATTTAAAAACTGATTTTGTTACATTTAAAAACTGATTTTTGTTATATTTAAAAACTGATTTTTGTTATATTTAAAAACTGATTTTTTGTTACATTAAAAACTGATTTTATTTTATGTTATAAAGCAATGATTTTTATTTAGAAATGTTTATTTTGGAAAAGGCGAAATCTTTATTTTAGAAAAGGCGAAATGTTTATTTTGGAAAAGGCGAAATCTTTATTTTAGAAAAGGCGAAATCTTTATTTTAGAAAAGGCGAAATCTTTATTTTAGAAAAGGCGAAATCTTTATTTTAGAAAAGGCGAAATCTTTATATGGAAAATAGCGTGATAAAAATATAATTTTTATCTATATAACATAGTAGTAAAAATTCGATTTTTATATATTGAAAAACGAAGTAAAAATTCGATTTTTACATATGTAGTTGCTACGGGCAACGAAGATGACAAAAAGGCGAGAACGAAGAAGATTTATATCAAAGAAGAGTCAAGATGTTTGGATAGCTATCGGTGAGAATTTCTCACCTTTCAATTTCATTTTCTAGTTATATATATATATACTAGGATGCAGACGGTGCTTAGTAGCACCCGACACAATCGTCCACAGACCATGGACTTGTTTGTTTGGTTGCATAGATTAGTTGGATATTTGATTTGAATTTGGTTGTTTGGTGAATTTGATTGATGTGTGAATGGCGTGGGCCTTCACTAGACCGGGGATAAGGCTAGGCCTTGTCCCGTTTCTAGTATCGTGCCGTTATGCCGCCGAAATTTTCTAAAATATGTTAGAAAGATAAAAATATCATTTTATTGATTAAATGAACCGAATAGAATATTCATAGTTTGAATAAAATATTTTGATCGTTAAAAATATAATTTTTAACATGAAAGTGAATAAAATAAAATATTCATTTACAAACCCGACGGTTTGTTTATGTACACCTATTTGAAGGACATTGATTGGGTCGATAAATTTTACACATCGCCCAACTGCACAAATAAAATCTGTGTTTGATTGTTTAAAACCCCACACGGGTGTTGGGATGAAACTTGAGGTTCACTCATCCTGATTGATTAAATATGTCGATCGATTGATTGACAGGCTGCTATAAGCGTTAAATGTCTATATTTGATGCTTATACAGTGTAGTGCACTTTGGTTGATGATTGATTATTTTTCAATGTTATTATATACATGTGTTGTATGAAAATCCCTATAATTAACATTATATGGTGATTGATTGGGCCTCATTCCAATTTAGAAAATAAAGAATAATATAAAATAAAGGTTCATGTGTTGACAGTACTCATCCATTGAGATTGGTCATGTGTTGAACGAAATATTTTGATAATAAAATTTACATCTTTATCAATATAAAATAAAGGTTCATGTGTTGACAGTACTCATCCATTGAGATTGGTCATGTGTTGAACGAAATATTTTGATAATAAAATTTACATCTTTATCAATATAAAATAAAGGTTCATGTGTTGACAGTACTCATCCATTGAGATTGGTCATGTGTTGAACGAAATATTTTGATAATAAAATTTACATCTTTATCAATATAAAATAAAAGTTCATGCGTTGACAGTACTCATCCGTTGAGATTGGTCATGTGTTGAACGAAATATTTTGATAATAAAATTTACATCTTTATCAATATAAAATAAAAGTTCATGTGTTGACAGTACTCATCCATTGAGATTGGTCATGTGTTGAACGAAATATTTTGATAATAACAACTATTTTGAAAAAAGAAATATTTGAAATAGAATATTTGAAAATAGAAATTTATGAAGCCGTGTTGATTAGATTGACGCCATTTTGACGTGATCGATATTTATATCGATTTTATTCGATTTCGAAATGAATTGAAAACGATTTCGAAATGAATTGAAATGAAAACGATTTCGAAATGAATTAAATTGAAAACGATTTCGAAACAAATTAAATTGAAAACGATTTCGAAATGAATTGAATTGAAAACGATTTCGAAATGAATTGAATTGAAAACGATTTCGAAATGAATTGAATTGAAAACGATTTCGAAATGAATTGAATTGAAAACGAATTCAAATTGAATTGAAAGCGAATTGAAATGAATTCAAATTGAATTGAAATTTGAATTGAATAGAAATGAATTTTAAAACGAATTTATAAAGAAGAATTCAATTTTGATTTGAATTGAAAAGAAAGTTGAAATTGCTTTTGAAACGATTTTAAAACTATTTATATAATTCGTTTTAAATAGAAATCGACAAAGTATATATTATATATATTATATATATAATATAATGGCCTGAATAGAACGCGCCGCGCCGCGCCGCGGCAGTTCGTGAATTTCGACCATTTATTTCAAACGGACATTACGGGAGATCCGACCGTCGGATTCTCCTAAAACCGGAACCGTTGGGTTCGTATCGAAAAGAGCTTTCTAACGAATATTATAAATTAGAAATCTAACGGTTGGATTTGGAATTATGTCCAAATCAAATTTGAAAAAGGTCGTTATAAGTGCAGTTCGATGGCCATTAATGGAAATCGACTGTACAGGCCTTGATAAAATTATTAAAAATAGTAATAATTTGTGTAAAATCATAAGAAATGATTTAGAAAGAATTGGGATAAAAAACTCCATATTTGAAAAGATAAAAATAGATTTTTATCGAAATGAACTAGTTTTGAACTAGAATTATAATTCTATTTATTTTTAAATAAATAAATTGAATTTGAAATGGTTTTGAAAATAACCAAAATTTCCAATGATTGCATTGGAATGGATTTGAATCGAAATTGTCTTCGGAATATTTCGATGTTGGATTTCGAGATTATACAAATGTTGTTATGGAAATTTGAAAGATATATATATATATATATCGTTATTTCCAATGCGATATTTGTTAGTCGTAGAATTTGATATTGAATATAAGCAGGTATATTTTCTATTCAGAGCCTTGTATTGAATATCAAATGTGATTTGGGTTTATCGTGAACAGTGTTTTAAATAACACTTGTTCTTTAACCCGATAATTAATGGAATGATTTTTGGGTTTATCGTGAACAGTATTTTAAATAACACTTGTTCTTTAACCCGATAATTAATGGAATGATTTTTGGGTTTATCGTGAACAGCGTTTTAAATAACACTCGTTCTTTAACCCGATAATTAATGAATGTGATTTTGGGTTTATCGTGAACCGTGTTTTAAATGACACTGATTCTTTAACCCAGTCGAAGATTAAAACTAAATGGAGTTTTAATGAATCTTTAATTAGATTGAAACGATCGAAATGGAGTATCACCAGTTTTATTCCAGGCGTTAGTTAAATCTTTAATTAGATTTGAACGTGAAATGGTAATTGAATTTACCGATAACACCGTGGTGTTAGATATGAAGTATAACCAGTTTTACTTCATGGGATGAATAGGTTGGGATTGGGAAATTAAAACCAATGATTACTTCGATAAGGTTCGTTAATCTCGACTAGTTTGAATTGATATTCAAAAATAGATTAAAGAATAAATTCAAGAAATTTATCTTGGATAAAATTAATGGGAACCTTTCCCTATGAATGTGAAATTTAGAAACTAACGGTCGGTTAGCTAAGCAGAATGGTTTTCTGGATATTGATCTGATGTTGGTTTCGGCCTTCGGGGTTAATATTTGGGGAATTATTCTCTTGATTAATTTACGGTTAGTGACTGATGAATTGGAATGAGGCGTATGTTGTGGTTGTGTAACACTTATTTAAAATATACGCGAGTTATTCGGAAAGACCGGGTTTATCCCATTCTGAATAACTGATACGACGATAAGTCGAAGATGAAGACGGTGGTCGAAGACCGGAAGTCTTCACGTCGTTTGGGTGATTACTGATGATCTTGATTGGGCTGTACACCCAAGAAGATGGAAACAGTTGGTGATCGTCCAGACGTACTTGGAGATCGATGGATATGCGGGGTACTAGGTGCCTCCGGTTTCGTTCAGACCTAGAACGGACTTGTAAATGGACTGTGTGTCTGACATTGGATTTTAGTCCGTGTGATTGATCTCTATTAAATATATATCTGTTTGGCGGCGGAGAATTTATTCTCTTGCTTAACGCCCGTCTCTGAGACGTACGAGCTCAGGGGTTATATATTGATGGATATCAAACGCATGGAGTGAATTGCCTGTGTGGCATGCCTAAGTGGCAAATGATCAAGGCTTCTGTTGAAAAGCAAAGTCTTGTGGTTGATGATCGAAGCACGGCCTTCGTGGCGTAGCTTTGTGTAACGTTTACTTCACGAGTTTCACACCCGGTATGAACCAAAAACGGGAGAGGACATCAGGGAGGACTTGCGTTTCTTTCTAGCTTGAAGTGGCGTCAGTGGTTTTACACGCCCTGACGAGTTTGACTTATGTGGTTGTTGCTGTTGCGAGGCGCCTCGGATTGATCGGTCGTTCTCGAACCGATGGAGTCATTTAGTTGGCTCACTTACACCCCATAGGGTGGGGAAACGTAGTGTCCAGGCATAATAATCCACATCGGTGGACCGACCCTGACGATCTAAAGGGTTGATGCGTTCTGATCCTGAGACATGGGCTAGATTGTCTCGAATCGGTTGAGGACTATCTTTTGCCTCGGTTCATAGACGGAGATCCAATTTCCAAATACGTGACAGCGGTTTTATTTGTAGAGCCTAGTATGGCGACATAGTGGGATGGGACGCTCATGCCGCCTATGATCGATACTTATGATTTGAAGTTGTTTTATACACTATGCACTTATAATAGTATCAAATGAATCTGTTTTAAACGTATCAAGCATTCTTTGGCTGTTATAAGGGAAAACCCTATCCTCGGCTGCGTTGCATTGTGTGATGGGACCTGGGTCTTATAACAGCTTCATTTTTCTTTATTTAGCATTGCGCTGTTTGTTTTATGCACTGGTATTCTTGGGAGGAAACCCGTTCCGTGTTATACGGCGTGGTCCCTTGATTTACCTAATGATTTAAAATAAAGATTAATAACTGTTTTAGTTCTCACACCAGTCCCATGACTGACCTGGAGTTTATTGTTTTAACCTAAACTATGGGTGCCCTTATTTTGACACGGGCAGCTAGTAGTTTTGGTTTTTGCAGATTTATATTCACAGGATCCTGGTTTACAGCTGGAACGATATCCGGAAAGCTTTGTATCCGTATATCTCCTTCTAGTTGTGTATTGTATTATTTTCCGCTGCTATGTATTTAAATGTAATTTAAATCTCTGATATTTCTGTGTAATATTCATTTATACTCTGTATATTCTTGTAATCTGATGCATTGATGTGATATACAATGAAATGTTCTTTTGTATGTGTTCTGTTGTGGTTTGTTCTCGAACTATCCGACGCTTTCCTTTATGGGGAAGTTACGGGTTTTCACACCTCTCCCCTATATTGGACATATGGGGAGGAATAAGGTGCCTCCGGTTTTGTTCAGACCCAGAACGAACTTGTAAATGGATGTGTATCTGACATCGGATTTCACTCTGTGTGATTGATAGACATCGGTTGCAAAGCATGAATTGCATGTGTGGCATGCTGAGATGCAAATGATCAAGGCCTCTGTTGAAAAGCAAGGTATTGTTGTTGATGATCAAAGCACGGTTTAATAAAGCGTAGCTTTGTGTAGCGTTAATTCGCGAGCCTCACACCCCGGTGTGAACCAGAAACGGGAGAGGACATCGGGGAAATGGACATATGCTGGTTTCTAGCTAAGAGTGGTGTCAGGGTTTTGGACGCCTTGGCATTTTACTTATGTGGATGATGGATAGCAAGGAGCCTCGGTTATATTGGTCGATCCGGGACCGACGGAGTCATTGGGCTCATTTATGCCCTATAGGGAAGACTTGCATATCGTTTATGGTATTTTTAATCCACTCCGTGTGGACCGGCCCTGACGATCCAAGGTGCAGTTGCGGCTGTTCCTGAGGCTCGAGCTAGACAGTCTCGAAGAGGTAAGGACGATCCCCTGCCTTGGTTCACAGATGGAAATCCAACTTCCAATACGAATTTTGCGGTATTAATTGTAAACCTATATATAGCGATATAGTGGTATGGGGCACTTATGCCATCTATGATTGGCACTCATGATTGAAATTGTTTTGACACTATACACTTATAGTAATAATAAAACATGAAATTTTACGTACCAAGCATTCTTGGCTATTATAAGGTAAAAATTCTATCCTCTGGCTTGCGTTGCATTGTGTGATAGGACCTGAGTCTTATAATAGCTTCATTGTTCTATACTTAGCATTGCGCTATTATTTTATGCACTGGTATTCTGGGGAGGAAACCCGTTCCTTGTCATACGGCGTGGTCCCTGGATTTACCTAACTTTAAATAAAGATTAATAACTGTTTTAATTCTCACATCAGCTACATGATTGACCAGGAGTTTATTGTTTTAACCTAAACTTTGGGTGCCCTTATTTTCCACCCGGGCAGCTAGTAGTTTTGGTTTTGCAGATTTATATTCACAGGATCCTGGTTTACAGCTGCAATGATATTAGGAAAGCTCTATATCCGTATATATCCTTCAGTTGTGTATTGTATTATTTTCTGCTGCAGTAATGTATTTAAAATCTCTGATATTTATCGAATATGTAATATTTGTTCATACTCTGTATATTCTTGTATTCTGATGAAATTGTTGTAATAAGCAATGAAATGTTCTTCTGTTTGTGTCCTAATTCGTCTTGTCCTCAAAGCAATCTAGGCTTTCCCGTAATAGGGATTTCGGGTCATTTCTTAATGCTAGCTTTGGTGGTGAAGTACCAATGTAGAAAGCACATCCTGCATCTCTTAAGCGCCACTCAACCAAACACAAATAGATCCAAAGACAAAGTTTGAGCTTAAAATCCCAACTACAGGAGGCGCTAAATATTAGTATAAGAAACTCACAGACAACGAAGAAAAATGTGACGTCCGGAAATTTCGCTCGATCCGAATCAGTCGTTAAACCGATCTAGACCGTTCGAAACCCCTGATCGTTTGAGAACAGGACAAAATAGAACACAAACGGGAGAACATTTCATTGTTATTACAACAATTCCATCAGATACAAGAATATACAGAGTATAAATGAATAAATTACATTCGATAAATATCAGAGATTACAATAACTTACATAGCAGCGGAAAAATAATACAAAGCACAACTGAAGGTGATATACGGATACAGAGCTTTCCGGATATCATTCCAGCTGTAAACCAGGATCCTGTGAATATAAATCTGCAAAACCAAAACTACTAGCTACCCGTGCGGAAAATAGGGGCCCCCAGAGTTTAGGTTAAAACAATAAACTCCAGGTCAGTCATGTGACTGGTGTAAGAACTAAAACAGTTATTAAAACTTTACTTTAAAAGAGAGTAATTCAAGGGACCACGCCGTATAACACGGAACGGGTTTCCTCCCAAGAATACCAGTGCATAGAAAAGACAACGCAATGCTTTTTCGAAAAATGAAGCTATTATAAGACCCAGGTCCCATCACACAATGCAACGCAAGCCGGAGGATAGGGTTTTCCCTTATAATAGCCAAACATGCTTGGTACGTTTAAAACAAATCATTTGATACTATAATAAGTGTATAGTGTCAAAACATTTCAATCATAAATATAAATCATAGACAGCATGGGTACCATATATCATGTCGCCATACTAGTTCTACAATTAAAACCGCGATACACGTATTGGAAATTGGATTCCGTCATGAGTCGAGGCAAAGGGCAAGCTCCTCTCCGCGTTCGAGACACTCTAGCAAATGTCCCAGGGCTACGCACTCTGGGAAACCCCTGGATCTTCAGGGTCGGTCCTCACTTACGTTAGAGGATTGGCAATTCCTGAACACACGTTTCCCGGTCCTTACAGACCTATAATCGAGGAGCCTCATCCAACAACCACATAGGTGAAAAGTATATAAATGTCAGGGCTAGTAAGTCACTGACACCACCAAAGCTAGAAAGAAACGTCGTGCTCTCCCTGCAGTCCGTATCCCGTTTTTAACTCATACCGAGGTGTGAGGTTCGCGAATTCATGTTATACACAAAGCTACCACGTAGGCGTGCTTTGATCATCAACCACAAGACTTTGCTTTTCAACAGAAGCCTTGATCATTGCATCTTAGCGTGCCACACAGGCAATTCATGCCATGCGACTGATGTCCATCGATATACAACCTCTGAGCTCGTACGTCTCAGAGAAGGGCGTTAAGCAAAAGAATAAATTCTCCGCCGCCAAACAGATGTATATTTAATAGAAATTAATCAACACAGAATAAAATCCAATGTCAGACACACAATCCATTTACAAGTCCGTTCTGGGTCTGAACGAAACCGGAGGCACTTTCCTCGCATATCCATCCATCTCCAAGTACGTCTGGACGACCACCAACTATTTCCATCCTCTTGGGTGTACAGCCCAATCAGGATCGTCAGTAATGATCCAAACGATGTGAAGACTTCCGGTCTTCGACCACCGTCTTCATCTTCGACATATCGTCGAATCGGTTATTCAGAATGGCCATAAACCCGGCCTTTCCGAACAACCCGTGTATATTTAAAACAAATGTTACACAAACACAACATACGCCTCATTCCAATACAGAATATCCTTTTTATTCATGAAATCACATTCTTAGGGAAAGATTCCCATTAATTTTATCCAAGATAAATTCTTTAAAATTTATCCTTTAATCTTCCTTTGGACGTCGTTTCAAACCAAATTATGGTTTTCTAAACTAGTCGAGATTAGCGAACCACACTGAATTAATTATTTATTTTATTTCCCAATCCCAACCTATTCATCCCGTGAAGCAAAACTGGTAATACTCCATATCTAACACCGTGGTGTTATCGGTAAAATTAATTACCATTTCACGTTCAAATCTAATTAAAGATTTAACTATCGCTTTGGAGCAAAACTGGTAGTACTCCATTCTCGCTCATTTGCCAAATTTGATAATTTGAATTATCAATACACATTTCAATCTAATTGCAGATTCATTAAAACTCCTTTTACTGGGTTAAAGAACTAGGTGTTATTTAAAACACAGTTCACGACAAACCCAAATCACATTCTATTTATTATCGGGTTAAAGAACTAGTGTTATTTAAAACACCATTCACGATAAACCCATTTCAAATCCAATCAAATATATTAGAAATTCCGATTATTTAAAACCCCTTTTTAAATCTAATTTATTTGTTTAAAAAAAATCGGGTTTTAAATTTAGTTCAATCTAATTCATTTCGATAAAAATCTACTTTTATCTTTTCAAATATGGAGTTTTTCACCCCAACTTTTCCCAAATCATTTCTTATGATTTTACACAAATTATTACTATTTTTAATAATTTTATCAAGGCCCATACAGTCGATTTCCAACAACGGACATCGAACTGCACCTATAGCGACCTTTTTCGAATTTGATTTGGACGTATCTCCAAATCCAACCATTAGATTTCAAATTTCTAATATTCGTTAGAAAGCTCTTTTCGATACGAACCCAACGGTTCCGGTTTTAGGAGAATCCGACGGTCGGGTCTCCCGTAATGTCCGTTTGAAATAAATGGTCGAAATTCACGAACTGCCGCGGCGCGGCGCGTTCTATTCAGGCCATTATATTATATATATAATATATATAATATATATATTTCGTCGATTTCTATTTAAAACGAATTATATAAATAGTTTTAAATTTGTTTCAAAAACAATTTCAACTTCCATTTCAATTCAAAGCAAAATTGAATTCTTCTTTATAAATTCGTTTAAAAATTCATTTCTATTCAATTCAAATTTCAATTCAATTTGAATTCATTTCAATTCGCTTTAAATTCAACTCGAACTCGTTTTATATTCAATTGAAATCAAATTCGTTTTCTATTCAATTGAAATTCGTCACATATGCAATTGAAATCAAATTCGTTATGTATTCAATTGAAATCAAATTCATTATATATTTAATTCATTTCGAAATCGGTTTATATTCAATTCATTTCGAAATCGTTTTATATTCAATTCATTTCGAAATCGTTTTATATTCAATTCATTTCGAAATCGTTTTATATTCAATTCATTTCGAAATCGTTTTCAATTCATTTCATTTCGAAATCATTTTATATTCAATTCATTTCGAAATCGTTTTATATTCAATTCATTTCGAAATTGTTTTATATTCAATTCATTTCCGTTTTCTATTCACTTTGATTCAAATTTCATTATAAAATATGCGATTTCGAAATCACTTTTCAATATTCATTTTAAAATGAATAAAATCGATATAAATATCGTTCACGTCAAAATGGCGTCAATCTAACCAACACGGCTTCATATATTTCTATTTTCAAATATTCTATTCAACAAATGAATATTTATTTTTGTCAACACACGACTAATCTCAACGAATGAGTACTGTCCACGTGTGACTATTTTTGTTAAATTATTTCGTTCAACACATGACTAATCTCAACGGATGAGTATAGTCAACACATGAAACTTTATTTTATATTGATAAAGAAGTAAATTTTATTATTAAAATATTTCGTTCAACACATGACTAATCTCAACGGATGAGTACAGTCAACACATGAACATTTTTTTTATATTGATAAAGAAGTAAATTTTATTATAAAAGTATTTCTAAATTGGAATGAGGCCCAATCAATTACCATATAACGTCAATTATATGGATTTTCATACATCAGACATATATAATAGCATTGAAAAATAATCAACCATCAACCAAAGTGCACTACACTGTATAAGCATCAAATATAGATATCTAACGCTTATAACAGCCTGTCAATCAACCGATCGACATATTTAATCAATCAGGATGAGTGAACTTCAAATTTCATCCCAACACCCGTGTGGGGTTTCAAACAATCAAACACAGATTTTATTTGTGCAGTTGGGCGATGTGTAAAATTTATCGACCCAATCAATATCAGTCAAATCAGTGTATATAAACAAATCGGTTGATTTGTTTACAAATATTTATTTATTCACATTCACGCTAAAAATTATATTTTTAACGATCAAATATTTTATTTTAACACATGGATTTCTATTCAGTTCCTGTACAAAATAAAAATGATATTTTTATTTTTCTAACATATTTTAGAAAATTTCGGCGGCATAACGGCACGATACTAGAAACGGGACGAGGCCTAGCCTTATCCCCGGTCTAGTGAAGGCCCACGCCATTCACACATCAATCAAATCCATTCATTTCACCAAACAATTCAATTTCAATCAAATAATCTAACTAATTTTTGCAATCAAACAAACAAGTCCATGGTCTGTGGACGATTGTGTCGGGTGCTACTAAGCACCGTCTGCATCCTAGTATATATATATGACTAGAAAAAGAAATTGAAAGGTGAGAAATTCTCACCGATAGCTATCCAACTCCACGACACTTCTTTTATAGAAATCTTCGTCGTTCTCGCCTTTTCGTCATCTTCGTTGCCCGTAGCCACAACATATATAAAAATCACACATTTTTATATTGCTGTCTTTTTTTTAAAATAAAAATCACATTTTTATTTGTTTACTTTCAATTTTAAAAATCATATTTTTATAATCACTTCATACATTTAAAAATCAAAATTTCACTCCGCTATTCAATATATAAAAATGGAATTTTCACTTTGCTATTCAATATATAAAAATCAAATTTTTACTATGCTATTCAATATATGAAAATCGAATTTTTACTTCGATGTCATATAGATAAAAATTCCATTTCAAAAATATAGATTTCGCCTTTTCAAAAATATAGATTTTATTTTTCTCGAAGTAAAAATCATATTTTTACTTCACTACTCATGTCAAAATATCGTCTTTTCATTTTTAAAAATATCGTCTTTTCATTATCAATCTTCTACATAGTAAAGACTATATTTTTTAATACTTTAAAAATATAAAAATCATATTTTGATTATCTTCCTTATATAAAAATTATATCTTTATTCTTTCCACGATATAAAAATTATATTTTTAATCTTCACTTACAATAAAAATTATATTTTTAATCGATTAAAAATCAGATCTTTTATCATATTAAAAATATATATAAAAACTGAATCTTTTTATGCACAAACATCTATTCTTTTCTATGAACAACTCTATGAACAAAATCTATTCTTTTTATAAATAAAAACCAAAGTTTTCCTATAAAATAAAATCAGTTTTCCATATGTAAAAATCTAAACTTTATTTTCAGATTTATATAAAAGTAATAATTAAAAGAAACTGAAATAAATAAACTAAAATAAATAAACTTTACCTTTGTTTCGAAGGGGGAAAGGGTTTCGTAGTTCGTCGGAGGGGTGGTGAAAAGTCTGACGCGGCGGGGGCCAATGGAGGGGAGGCGGCGACCTTTACTGGCGGAGGAGGGTTTGGGTGGGTGCCTGGAAGGGAGGAGAGGCTAGGGGGAGGGGTGCGGTTTCAGAAAGGGGGAAGAAACGAGGGAGGGGGGGTTCGCTCGCGTCAGCGCGATTAGGGGGGGTTCGATCGCGCGGCGGCGCGATTGCTGAGGAGGGGGGGTCTCGGAGGTGGCGCGGTGGTCTCGGGGAGGGCGGCGGCTCCCTGGGCGCGGCGGCGGCTGCTGTTCCTCCTTTCTTCTTCTCTTTTTTTTATTTTCCTGTAAAATGATTTTGAACAGGGGGGGTGGGCAGAGAAATAGAGAGGGTGAGGAGAGAGATTTAATTTTTAATTTATTTAATTAATTTATTTCCAAAAAGTTGACTTTTACATACGACCTCTATAAATTGCAGAAAACTATTTTCTAGCTTCGTATTGACGATACGGTCCTAACAAAACTAGTTTCATCGAATTCTGAGACCGTTTGAAAAATGGCCATTTTCCAGTCGATTAAAATCAACTGAAACTGGTCAAACGCGTTTTCCTTTGCCATGCTCACGTATTGATTCGAAAAGTTATGAAATTTGAAACCTAGCAATAACTTTACATCACGGACCCAACAAAACTGGTTTCGTCGAAATCCGAGGTCGTTTGCAAAATTCCCATTTTTAAGGGCCTGAATTCCATAGCGACTATTCACAATTTTCAACTGGACATATCTTTTGATTTCTGCTATGAAATTTTGATTTTTCGGATTCGTTGGAAAGATATTGTCAATTAGAATCTAATGTTTTTGGTTTCACTAAAATCCGGATTGTTTTGCACCCGGTATGTTCAATTGAATTTTGAAATCGAATTATCGAACTACCGCGCCATTTTCAATTCTATTTATAATTATATATAAATATTTATATTCTAACGACGACGTATATAATATATACGTTCGAATTATATTCAAAATAAATTTCTCGTTGATAATATTTAAAATAATCTATTTTAAATATTCATAATTCGCTAAAATTGCCAAAATAAAAATTTTAAACTGGTTCAGAATTTCCGGGTTATTACAATCTCCCCCACTTAAAACTTTTCGTCCCTGAAAAGGAACAAAGTCGAAAGTGGTTTGATTAATCAACTCTACGTTCGATCTGGCTTGCATTCTCCAACTTTTCAGTTTCTGAGAATTTTCAAATTTTCAAAAATTTGGCTAACACCCTAAATTTTCGAAAAATTTCGTCATAACCTCCCCTGCACCGGGAGCCACGGGAAAATCCCGAAATTGCCATATAGGCCTTCTGATCTCAAAAGGAAAAAGAAAAGGCCAAGCGGCTAGCCAATAGGCTAATAAAATCATCATCACCCAAACAAAACAGTAAATTATGTAGTAAACATGTACCTATTTGTCGGGCAAACAAATTTTATTCTCTGCTCTAGCCTCCTTGCTATGACCTGTTCAATATAAGTATATGTATATGCAAGCAAATGCGACCAATTTTCAATATAGTTCAATATTTGATTCAATTAGGCATAATGGTTCAAAATTATCAAACAAATAAACAAACAACACAAACATCAATCGATTAGGGAATTAGAGTTTCAAATTCATAATTTTGATATATATACAGAAAATCTTGTTTTTGATGCCAATTTACAACAATGTGTTCTAGCTATATTAGTTTTGGTTCTCACACCAGTCTAATGGAAATATATAGAAATCACACCTTCGAAACACGAAAATAATTACTAATGATGATGCGTCAATCATCAGAATCAGGTCCGTGCGACTAGAGTGTGATTCTATATCTATCTAATATGTTAAAACTTTGAATATACGTTCATGACGCGTATATGCAAAATCTTTATATATTGGATTGCCCATATTCAAAATAGGTAAATATTCAAATATGTGTAATACGATTTAAATTTTCAAAACAAAATTGTTTTCAGTTGAAAAATATACTCTTCACACTCGCTCTAGGATACTACTGATCCTATCTCTAACGAGTCATTCTAATTGGATATTTCTAATCCAATATCTGATGAATTCTTTCGTATGGTTCTAATGTGCCTTGTTCTTGAGCTCTGTAAACCAAAGCTCTAATACCAAATGTGACGTTCGGAAATTTCGCTCGATCCGAATCAGTCGTTAAACCGATCTAGACCGTTCGAAACCCCTGATCGTTTGAGAACAGGACAAAATAGAACACAAACGGGAGAACATTTCATTGTTATTACAACAATTTCATCAGATACAAGAATATACAGAGTATAAATGAATAAATTACATTCGATAAATATCAGAGATTACAATAAATTACATAGCAGCGGAAAAATAATACAAAGCACAACTGAAGGTGATATACGGATACAGAGCTTTCCGGATATCATTCCAGCTGTAAACCAGGATCCTGTGAATATATATCTGCAAAACCAAAACTACTAGCTGCCCGTGCGGAAAATAGGGGCACCCAGAGTTTAGGTTAAAACAATAAACTCCAGGTCAGTCATGTGACTGGTGTGAGAACTAAAACAGTTATTAAAACTTTACTTTAAAAGAGAGTAATTCAAGGGACCACGCCGTATAACACGGAACGGGTTTCCTCCCAAGAATACCAGTGCATAGAAAAGACAACGCAATGCTTTTTCGAAAAATGAAGCTATTATAAGACCCAGGTCCCATCACACAATGCAACGCAAGCCGGAGGATAGGGTTTTCCCTTATAATAGCCAAACATGCTTGGTACGTTTAAAACAAATCATTTGATACTATAATAAGTGTATAGTGTCAAAACATTTCAATCATAAATATAAATCATAGACAGCATGGGTACCATATATCATGTCGCCATACTAGTTCTACAATTAAAACCGCGATACACGTATTGGAAATTGGATTCCGTCATGAGTCGAGGCAAGGGGCAAGCTCCTCTCCGCGTTCGAGACACTCTAGCAAATGTCCCAGGGCTACGCACTCTGGGAAACCCCTGGATCTTCAGGGTCGGTCCTCACTTACGTTAGAGGATTGGCAATTCCTGAACACACGTTTCCCGGTCCTTACAGACCTATAATCGAGGAGCCTCATCCAACAACCACATAGGTGAAAAGTATATAAATGTCAGGGCTAGTAAGTCACTGACACCACCAAAGCTAGAAAGAAACGTCATGCTCTCCCTGCAGTCCGTATCCCGTTTTTAACTCATACCGAGGTGTGAGGTTCGCGAATTCATGTTATACACAAAGCTACCACGTAGGCGTGCTTTGATCATCAACCACAAGACTTTGCTTTTCAACAGAAGCCTTGATCATTGCATCTTAGCGTGCCACACAGGCAATTCATGCCATGCGACTGATGTCCATCGATATACAACCTCTGAGCTCGTACGTCTCAGAGAAGGGCGTTAAGCAAAAGAATAAATTCTCCGCCGCCAAACAGATGTATATTTAATAGAAATCAATCAACACAGAATAAAATCCAATGTCAGACACACAATCCATTTACAAGTCCGTTCTGGGTCTGAACGAAACCGGAGGCACTTTCCTCGCATATCCATCCATCTCCAAGTATGTCTGGACGACCACCAACTATTTCCATCCTCTTGGGTGTACAGCCCAATCAGGATCGTCAGTAATGACCCAAACGATGTGAAGACTTCCGGTCTTCGACCACCGTCTTCATCTTCGACATATCGTCGAATCGGTTATTCAGAATGGGCATAAACCCGGCCTTTCCGAACAACCCGTGTATATTTAAAACAAATGTTACACAAACACAACATACGCCTCATTCCAATACAGAATATCCTTTTTATTCACGAAATCACATTCTTAGGGAAAGATTCCCATTAATTTTATCCAAGATAAATTCTTTAAAATTTATCCTTTAATCTTCCTTTGGATGTCGTTTCAAACCAAATTATGGTTTTCTAAACTAGTCGAGATTAGCGAACCACACCGAAGTAATTATTTATTTTATTTCCCAATCCCAACCTATTCATCCCGTGAAGAAAAACTGGTAATACTCCATATCTAACACCGTGGTGTTATCGGTAAAATTAATTACCATTTCACGTTCAAATCTAATTAAAGATTTAACTATCGCTTTGGAGCAAAACTGGTAGTACTCCATTCTCGCTCATTTGCCAAATTTGATAATTTGAATTATCAATACACATTTCAATCTAATTGCAGATTCATTAAAACTCCTTTTACTGGGTTAAAGAACTAGGTGTTATTTAAAACACAGTTCACGACAAACCCAAATCACATTCTATTTATTATCGGGTTAAAGAACTAGTGTTATTTAAAACATCGTTCACGATAAACCCATTTCAAATCCAATCAAATATATTAGAAATTCCGATTATTTAAAACCCCTTTTTAAATCTAATTTATTTGTTTAAAAAAAAATCGGGTTTTAAATTTAGTTCAATCTAATTCATTTCGATAAAAATCTATTTTTATCTTTTCAAATATGGAGTTTTTCACCCCAACTTTTCCCAAATCATTTCTTCTGATTTAACACAAATTATTACTATTTTTAATAATTTTATCAAGGCCCGTACAGTCGATTTCCAACAACGGCCATCGAACTACACCTATAGCGACCTTTTTCGAATTTGATTTGGACGTATCTCCAAATCCAACCGTTAGATTTCAAATTTCTAATATTCGTTAGAAAGCTCTTTTCGATACGAACCCAACGGTTCTGGTTTTAGGAGAATCCGACGGTCGGGTCTCCCGTAATGTCCGTTTGAAATAAATGGTCGAAATTCACGAACTGCCGCGGCGCGGCGCGTTCTATTCAGGCCATTATATTATATATATAATATATATAATATATATTTCGTCGATTTCTATTTAAAACGAATTATATAAATAGTTTTAAATTTGTTTCAAAAACAATTTCAACTTCCATTTCAATTCAAAGAAAAATTGAATTCTTCTTTATAAATTCGTTTTAAAACTCATTTCTATTCAATTCAAATTTCAATTCAATTTGAATTCATTTCAATTCGCTTTAAATTCAACTCGAACTCGTTTTATATTCAATTGAAATCAAATTCGTTTTCTATTCAATTGAAATTCGTCACATATGCATTTGAAATCAAATTCGTTATGTATTCAATTGAAATCAAATTCGTTATATATTTAATTCATTTCGAAATCGGTTTATATTCAATTCATTTCGAAATCGTTTTATATTCAATTCATTTCGAAATCGTTTTATATTCAATTCATTTGAAAATTGTTTTATATTCAATTCATTTCGAAATCGTTTTCAATTCATTTCATTTCAAAATCGTTTTATATTCAATTCATTTCGAAATCGTTTTGTATTCAATTCATTTCGAAATTGTTTTATATTCAATTCATTTCCGTTTTCTATTCACTTTGATTCAAATTTCATTATAAAATATGCGATTTCGAAATCACTTTTCAATATTCATTTTAAAATGAATAAAATCGATATAAATATCGTTCATGTTAAAATGGCGTCAATCTAACTAACACGGCTTCATATATTTCTATTTCAAATATTCTATTCAACAAATGAATATTTATTTTTGTCAACACACGACTAATCTCAACGAATGAGTACTGTCCACGTGTGACTATTTTTGTTAAATTATTTCGTTCAACACATGACTAATCTCATCGGATGAGTACAGTCAACACATGAACCTTTATTTTATATTGATAAAGAAGTAAATTTTATTATTAAAATATTTCGTTCAACACATGACTAATCTCAACGGATGAGTACAGTCAACACATGAACATTTATTTTATATTGATAAAGAAGTAAATTTTATTATAAAAGTATTTCTAAATTAGAATGAGGCCCAATCAATTACCATATAACGTCAATTATATGGATTTTCATACATCAGACATATATAATAGCATTGAAAAATAATCTACCATCAACCAAAGTGCACTACACTGTATAAGCATCAAATATAGATATCTAACGCTTATAACAGCCTGTGAATCAATCGATCGACATATTTAATCAATCAGGATGAGTGAACTTCAAATTTCATCCCAACACCCGTGTGGGGTTTCAAACAATCAAACACAGATTTTATTTGTGCAGTTGGGCGATGTGTAAAATTTATCGACCCAATCAATATCAGTCAAATCAGTGTATATAAACAAATCGGTCGATTTGTTTATAAATATTTATTTATTCACATTCACGCTAAAAATTATATTTTTAACGATCAAATATTTTATTTTAACACATGGATTTCTATTCAGTTCCTGTACAAAATAAAAATGATAATTTTATTTTTCTAACATATTTTAGAAAATTTCGGCGGCATAACGGCACGATACTAGAAACGGGACGAGGCTTAGCCTTATCCCTGGTCTAGTGAAGGCCCACGCCATTCACACATCAATCATATCCATTCATTTCACCAAACAATTCAATTTCAATCAAATAATCTAACTAATTTTTGCAATCAAACAAACAAGTCCATGGTCTGTGGACGATTGTGTCGGGTGCTACTAAGCACTGTCTGCATCCTAGTATATATATATGACTAGAAAAAGAAATTGAAAGGTGAGAAATTCTCACCGATAGCTATCCAACTCCACGACACTTCTTTTATAGAAATCTTCGTCGTTCTCGCCTTTTCGTCATCTTCGTTGCCCGTAGCCACTACATATATAAAAATCACACATTTTTATATTGCTGTCTTTTTTTAAAAATAAAAATCACATTTTTATTTGTTTACTTTCAATTTTAAAAATCATATTTTTACAATCACTTCATACATTTAAAAATCGAATTTTCACTCCGCTATTCAATATATAAAAATGGAATTTTCACTTTGCTATTCAGTATATAAAAATCGAATTTTTACTATGCTATTCAATATATGAAAATCGAATTTTTACTTCGATGTCATATAGATAAAAATTCCATTTCAAAAATATAGATTTCGCCTTTTCAAAAATATAGATTTTATTTTTCTCGAAGTAAAAATCATATTTTTACTTCACTACTCATATCAAAATATCGTCTTTTCATTTTTAAAAATATCGTCTTTTCATTATCAATCTTCTACATAGTAAAGACTATATTTTTAATACTTTAAAAATATAAAAATCATATTTTGATTATCTTCCTTATATAAAAATTATATCTTTATTCTTTCCACGATATAAAAATTATATTTTTAATCTTCACTTACAATAAAAATTATATTTTTAATCGATTAAAAATCAGATCTTTTATCATATTAAAAATATATATAAAAACTGAATCTTTTTATGCACAAACATCTATTCTTTTCTATGAACAACTCTATGAACAAAATCTATTCTTTTTATAAATAAAAACCAAAGTTTTCCTATAAAATAAAATCAGTTTTCCATATGTAAAAATCTAAACTTTATTTTCAGATTTATATAAAAGTAATAATTAAAAGAAACTGAAATAAATAAACTAAAATAAATAAACTTTACCTTTGTTTCGAAGGGGGAAAGGGTTTCGTAGTTCGTCGGAGGGGTGGTGAAAAGTCTGACGCGGCGGGGGCCAATGGAGGGGCGGCGGCGGCCTTTACTGGCGGAGGAGGGTTTGGGTGGGTGCCTGGAAGGGAGGAGAGGCTAGGGGGAGGGGTGCGATTTCAGAAAGGGGGAAGAAACGAGGGAGGGGGGTTCGCTCGCGTCAGCGCGATTAGGGTAGGGGGTTCGATCGTGCGGCGGCGCGATTGCTGAGGAGGGGGGGTCTCGGAGGTGGCGCGGTGGTCTCGGGGAGGGCGGCGGCTCCCTGGGCGCGGCGGCGGCTGCTGCTCCTCCTTTCTTCTTCTCTTTTTTTTTATTTTCCTGTAAAATGATTTTGAACCGGGGGAGGGGGGGGCAGAGAAATAGAGAGGGTCAGGAGAGAGATTTCATTTTTAATTTATTTAATTAATTTATTTCCAAAAAGTTGACTTTTACATACGACCTCTATAAATTGCAGAAAAATATTTTCTAGCTTCGTATTGACGATACTGTCCTAACAAAACTAGTTTCGTCGAATTCTGAGACCGTTTGAAAAATGGCCATTTTCCAGTCGATTAAAATCAACTGAAACTGGTCAAGCGCGTTTTCCTTTGCCACGCTCACATATTGATTCGAAAAATTATGAAATTTGAAACCTAGCAATAACTTTACATCACGGACCCAACAAAACTGGTTTCGTCGAAATCCGAGGTTGTTTGCAAAATTCCCATTTTTAAGGGCCTGAATTCCATAGCGACTATTCACAATTTTCAACTGGACATATCTTTTGATTTCCGCTATGAAATTTTGATTTTTCGGATTCGTTGGAAAGATATTGTCAATTAGATTCTAATGTTTTTGGTTTCACTAAAATCCGGATTGTTTTGCACCCGGTATGTTCAATTGAAGTTTGAAATCGAATTATCGAACTACCGCGCCATTTTCAATTCTATTTATAATTATATATAAATATTTATATTCTAACGACGACGTATATAATATATACGTTCGAATTATATTCAAAATAAATTTCTCGTCGATAATATTTAAAATAATCTATTTTAAATATTCAAAATTCGCTAAAATTGCCAAAATAAAAATTTTAAACTGGTTCAGAATTTCCGGGTTATTACAAAAAACATCATCATACGCAGAACCAAATCCATCCAAAACCATGCCTCAATCAGCTGAAAATCAGTCTCGTTTTTAGAAACGAGAGGATGAACATACGAAGGTGCAGACTTATGGTAAGCCAACGTCTTCGTGCAAGATCCATGCCCTAGCAGATCATCAGAGTTGTAGGGATGAGCGAAATATAAGTGCTCTAGATCTAAGAGTTAAAAAAAGGGAATAGCGAAACATAAGCTGAGAAAACCTAGGCGTAGAGAATGCTAGATCTAACGAAGAGGGAAAGTATTAGGGAATGCAGAATGGATCGTTAAGGCAAAACTAATACTAGAAGGTGGGTGAATAGTGTTTTTAAGGAATTTAAGAAAATCTAAAACTTATATGATCTACTACATGAATCACACACCACTGAGAATCACAGACACATAATCAAACATAAACATAGAAATAAATAGACATAAAATGCAGAAAAGGAAAAACACACCAGATTTTATACTGGTTCGGATTACTCCAACGTCCAGTCCCATGCAACGCTGGATTGCCCAGAGTTTTATTACTATATCAATATCAAAGTACAACACCCTTGATTTCACGGCCACAAGGTTACCGCCGATTCCAAACAACCTAGATTAAGTATATTGCTCTTGATTTCCCGGGCTACAAGGTTACCACTGTTTCCTTCCTTGATTTCATGGCTACAAGGAACACGCCATTTCCAAAACTATCCCAATGATTACAAGAGCCTTATAACTCTTTAATAGCATTTCGATTCAGAGAGTAATAAGTAGAGAGTGAGAAGAGCAGTAAACTTGAAATCGGCAGATTATAAGTGTAGAAATCATAAAAGTATGATATAATAATGGTGTAATGAAAGGAGATGAAGATGAAGAAGAAGAATGGTTAAAAAATTTGAATTCAACCCCTATTTATAATATTTGAAAGGTTTCAATGCTTCTTGAACGTTACAAATGGTGTAAAGACACTTCCTTTCAAATTTAAATTTCTGACAGTTGTATGTCGACATACCCATGTATGTATGTCGACATATCCACCATATTTTTTAATTTTAAATCATTTTTAAAGGATTTAATTCAATATATATATTCTAGAAATTCCTAAAACAAAACTAGTTGTTAAAACATTTTTTGTCAAGTATAAAAACATAAGAAAATATTATTTAAACATATGATTAAAAACTTTATTAATATGTGATATAAAAACTATATATTAATAATTATAAACATATATATATATAGGAATTATAAAGAGATATTTATAAACTATATAAACAAAAAAGGTTATACCAAAACTTAAAGTGGAAATAAGAATATTATAATCAAATATAAACTTAGTAAAATATATATAAATGATTTAATAAAACTATAAAAATAAGAATACTTATAAATTAGGAAATATATTTGAAATCATAAATTTGAAATTCTAGGAAGATTTAAAAATTATTTTGAGAGAAGTTTGAAATCAATTTGAAAATAGTTTTGAAATTAATTTTGAATAGAGATTTTGAAAAATAGAGTTTGAACCTGGAATGTTATTTAAAATCTTACATATTAACTAGACTCTATTACTATATTTTTCTTGAAATCTTGATTGTTTGATAACTCATGAGTCTTGAATCTCTTCTGAATCCTGAATCTCTTGAAACTCTAAAATTGTATAGTCTATAGTATTTAAGTCCTGTACACAAATCTTGCATATATATGTTTTTATATTCTAGATAGAGATGTTAGTATATATGTTTTATAATCAATGATAATTGATACAAGGTTGTTGTCGTCAAAACTCCATTCTCCAACAGTTTCCCCCTTTTTGATGATGACAACCTTGGTTTATAAAATATTCATACCTGTTGATTCTGATCCTTCTAATACTCCCCTTGTCAATATTAATCCTATATTCTCTCCCTTAAACTAAGTCTATATTTTTTAGTTTCTTCCCCTTTGTCATTATCAAAAAGAGATTCTAAATATACTCCCCCTAAATCCTTTATCCATCTATACATATCCTATATTATTTGATTCTATTCTAAAACTTCCCCTAAATTTATGATATAAATGTTTCAAATATAACTATCTCTGGTTCTATAATATCCTTATATCTCCCTCTAAATCTATGATTCTAAGCCTAAAACATTATAACTCCCCTTAATATTATGACTATACTAGTCTAATAAACTAAATAAAAGGATAACAATCTAAGCAAAACCAATCAAATTTTATAATCAATTCAAACAATGAAGTAATTCGAACAATAAATTTAAACTATTAAATCAACCAAAGCAAAAATGCATGCCTAAAAAATGCTTCTTGAACCTTCAACTAATCCTTAGAAACTCTAAAACCACCCTTAATCTATTACAAGACTAAACCTATCATAAACTCTAATTCCCTTAAAACTATAAAAAGACTTTAATCTAGACTAAGAATTAGCTCTGATTAGATATCCTTAAAATTAAGATATAAGTTAAGTAAAGCAATTTAATCCAAACAATTGGTCAATTTAAGTTTTTTTTGTCATAAAACATCAATTCAAACATAAAAGCAAACATTGCTTGTAACTTCTATTTATCCTAAAACCTATATAACTCCTATCAACTACAAATGCATAAGTATTTTTCTAAAAAACCTATCAACCACTAATGAAATTTAACCATGTTAAGTTAGTCAGTCAAGTTATTCAAGTCAAACAAACCAAACAATCCAATCAAGCCAATCAATTCAAATAAGTCAATCAAGTTAATCAATACAAAGTAAATATGTTATGTATTTGATTAATAATCCTATATTTCTAATTAGATAAAAAACTTCTCATATACTATACTTGTTATGTGTAGATTTAGAGTTAACATGCAATGTAGTGTGTTGGTGATAATACAGTATATTATATGCAAAACTATATGTAATGATATATTGAATGAAATGCAACTTGTGATGTGAATGATTTTAATTTGAAATGCATTGTAATTTGTAATAATGGCATATGATATGAAATAAAATGTGTAACGATATTATGATAATATACGGAATGATTTGATGATGATATGTATTTCTGTAAAAGATATTTAAAGTAATATCTACATATATATATATATTATAAATTATTTGAATTAAACAAAGGTAATATATTAATTTCTAGACTTAGGTTAATGGTACTTATGAAAGAGATTGAAAAGATAGTAAAGACAAAAATTAAATAGTAAAAATATATTCATGATAGGTAGTAAAACATTCAAAATAATTCTATGAGAATATGAAGTTAAATAATCTTATTAGGGTGCTTCTTTAATATAGTAAAAAATTGAAGATCTTTTTAAAGAGAATATAGTGTTGTATCATATAAAGTAAATTATTTTTATATAAACATATATTTATAATAGTGTGTGTGTATATATTTATATAAACTAATTTTGAAAAGGACTTAAAATTTAATTTATTATGAAATATAAATCAATCTTATGATACAAATCAATGTTGAATTTAAACTTTTAGAAATTAAAATATATTAATTTGCTAAAGAACCATTTATATGTTAAAACTTTAAAAAGAAATCTATAGTCATAATAAAATTATGAAATCTGGATATAAATTAAACTATAACTTCTTATATTTAAGCTACATATTTAAGACATAAAATAACACACATATATATACTATTATTTTTATACCAAAATATTAGGTTAAATATTCAAGCTTTTATAAATCTTAATAAGAAATCAAAAAAAGTATTAAGTTACAAATAGTATTTGTGATAATGTAACCCGAAATTTTTACAAAATCGTATGAATAATATATAAGTTAAAATATGTATGTTAAAACTATAAAATAATTATATTAATTTTGTATATCGTATTAACATGTCTATATAATTTAACTAATTTATATAATTTTGAAACAAGATATATGAAAATAAGTAGATAGACAAAGATAATAACTAGAATTTGAACTAGCATTTTTTTAATTAAAAGATGGAGGGAAGTTTGAAAGTTTAAGCTTTTGAAACTCAAATTTTGAACTTCATTTTACAAGCTTTTATGTCTACATAAGGACATATGTTTGTCTACATACATGTATAAATTTCACAAGAAATATTATTTTGTGACTTTTGTTTAAATTATCGATTTATATTTCAGGTTTAACTATTTCCTAAAATAATACTAATCCTAGCAAACATCCAAAATTTATTTTATTATTTTGTTAATTATTATTTTATTATTATTATTGATATATTAATTTCAAATTTCAAGTTTGAAATTTTAAATTTTTAATTTCAATTCAAAGCAAAGAAAACAAGCAAGACAATTAAAGCATTCACTCAACCAAAAAAATTTAAAAATTAATTAAAGCATACTCGGTTTTTAGATCCATTTTGTAGATTTTTGTGAGTTCTGAATTACTATGAAACACATATTTGAATTTTCGGTTTCTGGCTCTTTATCGCTTAATGATGAATCTAAATCATCTGGATAAGGGCACATCCTTTTTGTATGGCCTGGTCTGTTGCAGTTATAGCATCTATCTACATTTTCGGTGTCTTTTGGCCAAATGTCATTAAATATAACTTCCTTCCCTGCAAAACTACATACCTTTTTGTTAAGTGACTTTTCAAAATAACTAATTGTAATTTGAAATAATAACATCTTGATGATTCTGTGATATATCCATTTAAACTTTTCAAGAAATCATATCATGATAACTTGATTTTTCAATAAAATTGAATGTAAACTATTCTAATACTGATGCAAGGCATGAATTTAAACTAATGTTCAAAAATTTCCATTTAATATTTTCAAAAATCAGATTATGAACTTTTTGAATAACCTTGCTCTGATACCAAATGTTAAGGAATGCGGAATGGATCGTTAAGGGAAAAATAAACACTAGAAGGGGGAAAATAGTGTTTTTAAGGAATTTAAGAAAATCTAAAACCTATATGATTCGTTATATGAATCACACAACACAGAGATAATCACAGACACAGAATCAAACACAAACACAGAAATAAACAGATATAAAATGCAGAAAAGGAAAGAACACACCAGATTTTATACTGGTTTGGATTACTTCTATGTCCATTCCTACGCAACGCTGCATTGCGCAGAGTTTTACTAATATATCAATATCTAAGAACAAAACCCTTGATTTCACGGCCATAAGGTTACCACCAATTCCAAACACCCTTGATCAAGTATATTACTTTTTATTTCCTTGGCTATAAGGTTACCATTGTTTCCTTGATTTCACGGCTACAAGGACCACTCCATTTTGAAAACTAACCCAAAACTATCCTAAATGATAACAACAGCCCTATAACTCTTCAATAGCACTTTGGTTCAGAAAGTAATGAGTAGAGAGTGAGAAGAGGAGAAGCTTTATATAATTAGAATTGAAATCGGTAGAGTATAAGTGTAGAAATCATAAAAATATAATATAATAATGGAATAATGAAAGGAGATGAAGATTGAGAAGAAGAATGGTTAAAAAATTCGAATTCAACCCCTATTTATAAGATTTGAAAGGTTGCAACGCTTCTGGAACGTTACAAATGGTGAAAAGACACTTCCTTTCAAATTTAAATTTCTGATAGTTGAATGTTGACGTATCCACCATATTTTTTATTTTAAAGAATTTTTAAAGGATTTAATTCAATATATATTCTAGAAATTCCTGAAATAAATCTAGTTGTTAAAACATTATAATTCAAGTATAAAAACATAAGAAAATATTAATTAAACATATGATAAAAAACTTTATATATATGTTGTATAAAAACTATATATTAATAATTATAAACATATATACATGAATTTATACAGAGATATTTATAAACTATATAAACAAAAAAGGTTATATGAAAACTTAAATTTAAAAAAAGAATATATTATCAAATATAAAATTAGTAATATATATAAATGATTTAGTAAAACTACAAAATTAGAATACTTCAACTTAAGTCCCCCGTGAAATGGTGACTGTGACATCTCCTCCTCCTCCTTCTCTTGCTAATTTTCATCCCCTTCCATGATCTTCTCCGCCTTTTCTGTAACAAGCCAAAATTCCCCGTGAAGGAAAGCATGGATTGCTTTGAGAACATGATAAAACAGAAGAACATTTCATTGCTTATTATGACAATTTACATCAGAGTACAAGAATATACAGAGTATGAATGAATAAAATACATTTGATAAATATCAGAGATATACAAATTACAATGCATCGGAAAATAATACAAAACACAAATGAAAGAGATAAACGGATACAGAGCATTCCAAATATCGTTCCAGCTGTAAACCAGGATCATGTGAATATAAATCTGCAAAACCAAAGCTACTAACTGCCCATGTGGAAAATAGGGGTGCCTAGAGTTTAGGTTAAAACAATAAACGTAGGGTCAGTCATGTGACTGGTGTGAGAACTAAAACAGTTATCAATCTTTATTTTAAAGTTCAGTAAATTAAGGGACCATGCCGTATAACACGGAACGGGTTTTAACCCCAAGAACACCAGTGCATATAACAAACAACGCAATGCTAAATAAAGAAAATGAAGCTATTATAAGACTCAGGTCCAATCACACAATGCAACGCAAGCCGGAGGATAGAATTTTACCTTATAGTAGCCAAACATGCTTGTTACGTTTAAAACAAATCATTTGATACTATTATAAGTGTTTAGTGTATAAAACAACTTCAAATATAAATGTATCAATCCTAGATGGCGTGGGTACCATATATCATGTCGCCAATACTAGGCTCTACAATCAAAACCGCGAATGTCACGTATTGGAAGTTGGATTTCCATCTGTGAACCAAGATAAGGGATCGTCCCAACCGCTTCGAGACAATCTAGCCCATGTCTCAGGCAAGCGCACAAACAAGCCTTGGATCGTGAGGGCCGGTCCACCCGAAGTGCAAAGGGTAAATTAAAATGCCTGAAAATGCATTTCCTCGCCCTATGGGGTGCTAGTCTGGTATGTATAAAGACCATATCATCCGTCGGCCCGTAGTGCCGATATATCCGAGGCGCCTCGCTATCCATCATCCACATAAGTAAAACATCTGGGCGTGCAAAACCCAAATACCACTCCTAGCTAGAAGGAAACGCATGCCCTCCGTGATGTCCTCTCCCATTTCTGGTTCACACTAGGGTGTGAGGCTCGCGAACTAACGCTATACAAAGCTGCGCTATATTAAAGTCGTGCTTTGATCATCAACCATAAGACTCTGCTTTTCAACATAAGCCTTGATCATTTGCATCTCAGCATGCCACACAAGCAATTCACGCTATGTAACTGATGTCTATCAATCACACAGAATGAAATTCGATGTCAGACACACATCCATTTACAAGTTCGTTCTGGGTCTGAACGAAACCGGAGGCACCTTATTCCACGTCCCGTATGTCCAATATAGGAGAGCGGTCCTCGCATATCCGGTAGATCTCCAAGTACGTCTGGAACGATCACCACTTATTACCTTGTCTTGGGTGTCCAGCCTAATCAAGACATTAGTAATCATCCAAACGATGTGAAGACCTCTGGTCTTCAACAACCGTCTTCATCATCGACTCATCGTCAGTTCAATTATTCAGAATGAGATAAACCTGGTCTTTCTGAATAACTCACGTATATAATAAACAAGTGCTATAAAAACACAACATACACCTCATTCCAATTCTAAATATTCTTCTACTTAAATATTCATATCCTTTGGGAAAGGTTCCCATTAATTTTGTCAAAGATAAATTCTTCAAATTTATTCTTTAATCTTCTTTTGGATATCAATTCAAACCAAACTATGGTTTATCCAAACTAGTTGGGATTAGCAAACCTTACTGAAGTAATCTCTTGTTTTAATTTCTCAATCCCAACCTATTGATCCCATGAAGTAAAACTGGTAATACTTCATATCTAACAGCATGGTGTTATCGGTAAAATTAATTACCATTTCACGTTCAAATCTAATTAAAGATTTAACTAACGCTTGGAGCAAAACTGGTGATACTCCATTCTCGATCATTTCTTGGATTTGATAATTTTAGTTATCAATTCATCTTTCAATCTATTTAAAGAATCATTAAAACTCTAATTCAGTTTTAATTACCAATAATAATTACTTAATGATTTTTCCAATTCAGGAAATAAATCCTGTCTTTAGCTGGGTTAAAAAACTAATGTCATTTAAAACACAGTTCACGATAAACCCCAAAATCGCATTCCATTAATTATGGAATTTTCATGGAAAAAAACCAATATATAATCGATATCAGTTTCCGTATCCGACTAAAATTATAAATGGAATAATGGAATAATGGAAAAGCCTTTTAAACTCCATATATATTATCAGTCTTCCTCCATAGGAGTTCATTTCGATTATTATCAAATCGGATCCCATTCCACTCCAATTTTTTTTATTAAACTAGAAAAAATTACTTTGGAAATTCCATTAAATCTTAGAATAAAGATTTATAAATTCCAAATCACATCTCACTACAATCGGGTTAAAGAACGAATGTCGTTAAAACACAGTTCACAATAAACCCGATTTACATTCCATTTCAATTCCAATTAAATGTTCATTAGTTGGTAATTCTTCTTTAAATCTTAGTTAAAAGAATTGTTCTTTTCATACAGGGTTTCAGAACAGTGTTAATGAAGACACCATTCCATTAGTCTCTAATTGTAATATAGTAAGAGAAAAATTACCTAAGTATTTATCCCGAAGGCCGAAACCAACATCAGATCAATACCTAGGAAACCATCCAACTTAGCTAACCTCCAGTTAGTTTCTAATTTCCTTAACTCCATTGGGTTTAAGAACAGTGTTGGTGAAGACACCGTTCATGACAAACCCAAAATCCCATTTGATATTAAATACAAGGCTCTGAATAGAAAATATATCGGCTTAAATTCGATATCAACTTCTGAACTCAACAAACATCATATTGGAATAACAATATATATATATATCTTCCAAATTCCTCCACAATGCCCATATAATCACGGACTCCAATATCGAAATATTCCAAAGGTAATTTCGATTCCAATTCATATATTGAAAATTCTAGTTATTTTTAAAACCATTCCAAATCCAATTTATTTATTTAAAAATAATTGGATTATAATTCTAGTTCATAACTAGTTCATTTCGATAAAAATCTATTTTTACC
Source organism: Allium sativum (assembly GCA_030737875.1). Taxonomy (NCBI): domain Eukaryota; kingdom Viridiplantae; phylum Streptophyta; class Magnoliopsida; order Asparagales; family Amaryllidaceae; genus Allium; species Allium sativum. The sequence goes on from CM060921.1 coordinate 304,945,063, forward strand.
TTTTTAGATATGGAATTTTTCATCCCATTTCTTTCCAAATCATTTCTTATGATTTTACACTAATTATTGATATTTTTAATAATTTTATCAAGGCCCATACAGTCGATTTCCATACACGCTCATCGAACTGCAGTTAAAACGACCTTTTCCAAATTTGATTTGGACATAATTCCAAATCCAATTATTAGATTTCAAATCTCTATTATTCATTGGAAAGCTCTTTTCGATACGAACCCAACGGTTCCGGTTTTAGGAGAATCCAATGGTCGAATCTCCTGTAATGTCCATTCGAAGTCAATGATCGAAATTCGCGAACTGCCGCAGCGCGGGCGTTCTATTCTGGCCATTGTATGATATATATAATATATATTTCGTCGATTTCAATTCAAAACGTATTTTATAAATCATTTTAAATTCGTTTGAAAAACAATTTCAACTTCATATTCAAATTTAAAACAAAATTGAATATTCTACATCATTATTATATAAATGATAATATTTGCAACACATTATAATTTGAAATCAATTTATTTTTGATATTCGTTATAAAAATGAATCAAATTGATATAACTATCGTTCACGTCAAAATGGCATTAATCTAATAACCACGGCTTTATATATTTAAATGTATTCGTGTCTATCCCAACTCGGACATCAAAATCAGATTTTGATCTTTTACTAAATATTATTTTAAAATATTCCTTATTTTAAAATATTCGTTATTTTAAAATATTACTTCTTTTTGAACTGGAATCAAGCACAGTCAATCAGCATATAATGTTGTTTATATGGATTTCATACAACACATGTATACAACAGCCATGATAAACAATCAACCATCATCCAGAGTGCATTCTACATTGTATAAGCATTAAATATAAATATTTAACGCTTACAACAGTCTATCAACCAAACGGTCGACATACCACTAAACAATTGGGATTAGTGTACGTCAAATATCATCCCAACACCCACGTGGGTTTTCAACCAACAAATACTGAATATTATTTGTGCAGTTGGGCGATGTGTAAAATTTTATCGACCCAATCCATATCAGTCAAATGGGTGCACATAAACAAATCGTCTGATCTGTAACTGAATATTTATTTTATTCATATATGCGTTAAAAATTATATTTTTAACGATAAAATATTTATTTGGTTCATTTACACAATAAAATGATATTTTTTATTGTACTAACATATTTTGGAAAATTTTGGTGGCATAACGGCGCGATACTGAAATCGGGTAATGTCTAGCATTACCCCTCTCTTGATATTGGCTCGTGCCATACGCACATAATAATTCAATCAATTCTATTCTCATCCCAAACCAATCCAAACAAATAAATCAACCAAACCAAACAATCAAACAAGTCGTCCATGGTTTGTGAATGACGGGGAGCAGTTCATATATGTAGTTATAAAATAAATAACTGAATAGAAAATTTTACTGAGGAGTTATCACCTTTGGGATCCACTCCACCATTTCATTTATGAATTTCTGAATCATTTGAATTTTTCCCTAATATCAATGCAATCCTTTTTCACGCTGTTCATAGTAAAAATCACATTTTTAATATGATGTTTATACATTAAAAATCATATTTTTAATCCATGATATTTATATTTAAAAATCACATTTTTCTTTCAACGTTACATATATAAAAATCATATTTTTACCTCATTATTATATATAAAGGTCATGTTTTTACGTCGTTAAAAACCATATTTTTATATCATTATTATATAAATAAAAATCGAATTTTTATGTTGCTACTACATCTATAAAAATCTTAACTTTTCAAATGTAAAAAATCGAATCTTTCTACTTTTAAAAAAATCTCACCCTTGTCTATTCTAAAAATCTTAACTATTCTATTTTAAAAATATAAACTTTCCTATATTAAAAATATAAACTTTTAGTTAAAAAATCAAATCCTTTTAGTTTAAAAATCAAATCTTTTTCTAAATGAAAAATTACTCCTTTTTCTTTTAATGCCACAATATATAAAATTGATTTTATTTAAGGCTATGCTATATAAAAACTGATTTTTATAATTCTAAAACTAATCACCTTAAATAAAATTAAAAATAAGGTAGATACTCACATTTCTTTTGGGTTTTCTGCTCAGAGGGGTCCCATAGAGGGATGATGTGGCGGGGGAGGCAGAATGGGGAGCGGGTTCAAGGATCGAGGAGGTGGTGGGCTGAAGTGGCGCCAGAACGAGGGGGGTCTCGTGGGCTTCGATTCTCGACTGGGGAGTCTTTAGCAGAGCGACTGAGGGGTCTTCGAGCTGTCGTCAAAGGGGAGGGGGTGCGGTTGTGATGTTGGCCAACCTCCGGCGGTGGTGGCGCAATGAAAGAGGGAGCGCAAGTGGGTTACAGGATTTTAATTTGAGTGGGAGGGGGCTTCTCCGTTGACTGCAGACGAAGAAAATTAGGGGTTTGACCCCTTTGAGCCCCCTATATTATATATATACCTAAAAACTTACTTTTTCATTCTAAGTCTAAATCGAACCCACCGATGGTCGTCCCTAGCTAAATATGACTACTCCGAACACAATGGAATATGTTTCGTAACCCAATTCGCTTGTTTTACTTAGTTTCTGCTAAATTAAAATATAAATCAGTATACATTCAATCTTAATGTACATTTTAAAGTACCAGGGCCACATACTGATTCTAAAAATTCCAGAAAAATTATTTCTAGATTCGTATTGACGATATGGTCCTAACAAAACTAATTTCGTCAAATTTGAAGACTGTTTGAAAAATGGCCATTTTCTGGTCGATCCAAATTGACCAAAACTATTAAAACACGTTTAAATCCGCCACGCCCACACATTGATTCCAAAAATTATGAAAATTGGAATCTTGAAATAATTTGACATTTCGGATCCAACAAAAGTGGTTTCGTCGAAAAGGGAGGTCTTTTGCAAAATGGCTATTTTTAAGGGCTATATTTCCATAGCGATTATTCTGAATTTTCAACTGGGCATAACTTTTTATTCCCGCTATAAAATTTGCATTTTTCGGATTCGTTCGAAAGATATTTTCAAATAGATTCAAATATTTCTGGTTTCGCTAAAATCCGGTTTATTTTGAATCCTATACATTCAATTGAAATTTTAAATCGAATTTTCAAACTACAGCGCCATTTCCAATTCCTTTTATAATTAAAATAAATATTAATAATCTAATTTCGATTTATATAAATATTTCCGTTCTAATTCTATTCAGAATAAATTTGTCATCATTATTATTTAAAATAACTCATTTTAAATATTTAAAATTCATTAAAATTGCCAAAATAATATTTTTAAATTGGTTCTAATTTTCCGGGTTGTTACAATCTCCCCCACTTAAAATCTTTTCGTCCTCGAAAAGGAACAGAGCTAAAAGTTGTTTAACCAACCAACTCAACTTTCAGTTTGGCATTCATTCTTCAACTTTTCAGTTTCTTAGAATTTTCCCATTCTTCAAAAATTTGGCTAACACCCTAAATTTTCGAAAAATTTCGCCATAACCTCCTTTGTATGGGGAGCACTGGGAAAATCCCCAAACCGCCACACAGGCCCTCTCATCTCAAAAAGAAAAAGAAAAGGCCAAGCGACTAGCCAAGCGGTTAGCCAATCGGCTCATAAATCATCCAAACCCAATAAATTAGTAAACATGTACCTATTTGTCGGGCATACAATTTTATTCCTCTTCTCTAGCCTCCTGTTATAGCCTGCTCAATTTATACACATGTATATGCATGCAATTCCAAATAATTTTCAATTCAGTTCAATATTTGATCAATTTGATTATATTTACTGTTCATGTTCATATTGGTTTCATTATTCTAATTAGTGAAACTAATAATCAAACAACACAACTAGCAATCAATTAGTTGATTAGATTTTCAAACATATGTCTTTTACATATATAGTCAAAATCATGTTTTTGATGCCAAATCACAACAAATAATTCTATGTAAGTTTTGGTTCTCACACCAGTCAATGGAAATATATAGATATTCCATCTTTGAAACTCGAATATAAACTCTGATGATGGTATACCGATCATCAGAATCATCTCCGGGCGACTAGAGTGTGATTCTATATCTACCCAGTATATTAAAACTTCGAACATATGTTCATGATGCGTGTATGCAACATCTCATATACTCGATTGTCCAAACTAAAATAAAGTAATACACTCAAATACGAATAATTATTATAAAATTTTAAAACTAAATTTGATTTTTTAAAAATTTCACTCTCCACACTTGTTCTAGGACACTTCTGATCCTATCTCTAACGAGTTATTCTTATTGGATATTACTAATCCAATCTCTGATGAATTCTTTCGTTTGGTTCTAACGTGCCTTGTTCTCGAGCTCTGTAAACCAAAGCTTTGATACCAAACTATAACAACCCGAAATTCCCTAAGAAGGAAAGCATGAATTGCTTTGAGAACACGACAAATCAGAACACAACAGAAGAACATTTCATTGCTTATTACAACAATTTACATCAGAGTACAAGAATATACAGAGTATGAATGAATAAAATACATTTGATAAATATCAGAGATTTACAAATTACAATGCAGCGGAAAATAATACAAAACACAACTGAAAGAGATAAACGGATACAAAGCTTTCCGAATATCATTCCAGCTGTAAATTAAGATCCTGTGAATATAAATCTGCAAAACCAAAACTACTAGCTTCCCGTGTGGAAAATAGGGGCACCCAGAGTTTAGGTTAAAACAATAAACTCCATGTCAGTAATGTGACTGGTGTGAGAACTAAAACAATTATCAATCTTTATTTTAAAGTTTGGTAAATCAAGGGACCACGCCCTATAACACTAAACGGGTTTTAACCCAAAGAACACCAATGCATATAACAAACAACACAATGCTAAATAAAGAAAATGAAGCTATTATAAGACTCAGGTCCCATCACATAATGCAACGCAAGCCGGAGGATAGAGTTTTACCTTATAATAGCTAAATATGCTTGGTACGTTTAAAACAAATCATTTGATACTATTATAAGTGCATAGTGTATAAAACAACTTCAAATATAAATGTATCAATCCTAGACAGCATGGGTACCATATATCATGTCGCCAATACTAGGCTCTACATTCAAAACCGCAAATGTCACGTATTGGAAGTTGGATTTCCGTCTGTGAGCTAAGGCAAGGGATCATCCTTACCGCTTTGAGACAATCTAGCCCTTGTCTCAGGCATGCGCGCAGATAAGTCTTGGATCGTCAGGGTCGATCCACCCGAAGTCCAAAGGGTGAATTAGAATGCTTGAACATGCATTTCCCCGCATTATGGGGCGTAAGTATGGTCTGTATAAAGACCATATCATCCATCGACCCGCAGTGTTGATATATTCGAGGCGCCTCGCAATCCATCATCCACATACGTAAAACATCTGGGCGTGCAAAACCCAAACACCACTCCTAGCTAGAAGGAAACGCATGCCCTCCCTGATGTCCTCACCCGTTTCTGGTTCACACCAGGGTTTGAGACTCGCGAATTAACGCTACACAAAGCTATGCTATATTAAAGCCATGCTTTGATCATCAACCACAAGACTTTGCTATTCAACAGAAGCCTTGATCATTTGCATCTCAGCATGCCACACAAGAAATTCACACTATGCAACTGATGTCTATCAATCACACATAAAAAAATCCGATGTCAGACACACATCCATTTATAAGTTCGTTTTGGGTCTGAACGAAACCAGAGGCACCTTATTCCTCGTCCCGTATTGTAAAGACCCGCAAATTCCCACTCTTTGAATCGACCATAAACCACACAGGTCTGACCCAAAGGTTGGAAATCTTCGAATACTTTAACTTTGAGCATACAACACATCAGAACAAAAACACAGACTTTTATAACATCAATATAATAATGTTACATCAGAGTACAGAATATATCAGAGTACATTGAAATAAAATTACAGCGGAAGATAAACTACAAAAGATTTAATACATTAAATAAAATACAGTAAACAGCGGAAGACTACTAAGCTCTGGACACAGCTTTAGGCTTCGATCCAGGATCCTGCTAAAAGAATAGATATCTGCAAAAAGCTACTCGACTACCCGTGTGGAAAAGAGGGCACCCGAGTTTGCAAAGTGAAACAAACTACGAGTCAGTCATGGGACTGGTGTGAGAATTCTAAACTAATATAACTAATAAGACAAATCCAAGGACCACGCCACTTTCGCGGAACGGGTTTACTCCTATGGATTGCCAGTGCATAAACCAAAGTAAATCGAGAAATAACGCAATGTCTTTTTGGAAAAATGAAACCATTATAAGACCCAGGTCCCATCACGCAATGCAATGCACACCAGAGGATAGGGTTTTACCTTATAATGGTCAAAAGATGCTTGATACGTGAAAACGATATTATTATAATTAGTGTGTATATATGTAGGTATATATATAATATACATTTAAATCATAATGTATCAATCATAGACGGCATAGTACCCCATCCTACTATGTCGCCATACTAGTTCTACAATCAAAACCGCAAGGTCGTATTGGAATTTGGATTCCATCATGAGTCGAGGCTAGGGGCAAGCTCCTCTTCGATTCGAGACACTCTAGCAAATGCCTCAGGATCCCCCGCAGTGAACCCTTGGATCTTCAGGGCCGGTCCCCGTCTATGGGCAGTGGATTAGTTATGCCTGAACACACGCTTCCCGGTCCCTTTGGACCTATAGTATGACCACCAACGGCCTATGAAAATAACGAGGCGCCTCAAAATCCATCATCCACATAAAAATGTCAGGGCTGGTAGGTCACTGACACCACTCTAGCTAGAAAGAAACGTGTGCACTCCCTGTAGTCCGTATCCCGTTTTTGACTCATACCGGGGTGTGAGGCTCGCGAAGTCACGCTATACACAAAGCTACGCCTAAACAGGCCGTGCTTTGATCATCAACCACAAGGCCTGCTTTTCAACAAAAGCCTTGATCAATGCATCTTAGCATGCCACATTGTCAGTCCATACTATACCATTAATATCTACCAATATATAACCTCTAAGCTCGTACGTCTCAGAGAAGGGTGTTAACCACCAAACAGATATATATTAAGAGAGATCAACGAATGTAGTATAAAGGACTACAACGTCAGACATACATTCCATTTATAAACTTATGCCCTGGGTCTGAGCGAAAGTCAAATCCGTACAAATCAACACTTCGTCCGAATGGCCACCACTGAAGCCCTTTCAAGGTAGCTACTCCTCTCATGGGTCTTAGTAGCAACACATCCATTCGACGTGAAGATCGTCGGTCTTCAATTACCGTCTTTAAATCTTCGACTTAGAACGTCGTATAATCATTTGAAATGAGATTGAACTTGGTCTTTTCAAATGATTCTCGCATATATATATATAATAATTTGAAAACATTTCCTGTCGTTATTAATATTTGATAACGACCTATCGCTACTTTTATTTATATAAAAATAGCTCGAATAAATTTAGCGACGCTTCGGGTCAATGGGCGACCCTGGCGCTGTTTTCAACCAAATTTGACTTACGCATATCTAACCGTTGGATTTTGATGAAATTTCTTTCATTGGAAAGATTTTCCCAAAGCGGTCCTAACGGTTCCTGTTTTGGGGAAAATCCGACTGTCGGATCTTTCGGTATAACCGTTTAAAGTTACGATTGTCGATACGCGAACTACCGCGCGTGTTTCGTTTAATTTATAATTTATATTTATATATATAAATATAAATCGTTTGACTATTCCAATTTTCAAAAGTCTATTCTTTTTATCGCATCTAAAATGACGATAAAAAAAATATCACTTTTAATAACTCTGTTTCGTTTATACTAAATGTAAATAAATTATACTTTTTTCTATATTTTGTTTTATTTACCTAAATGTAAATAAATTATATTCTTTCTATGTTTTAATTTATTTACCCTAAATGTAAATAAATTACATTCTTTTTCTTACCCTATTTATTTACCTAAATGTAAATAAATATATTCTTATCTTTTCTTACTTATTTACCTAAATGTAAATAAATGTTTTACTTTTACTTTTGTTATATTTATTTACATTAATTGTCAATAAATGTATTTAATTTCTTATTCATATTTATTTACACTATTTGTAAATAAATGGTTTCAATTTCCTTTGCAAATCCTATTTACATAGCAAATGTAAATAATTGTATTTCTTTAATTCTTTTCTAATATTCCCCTTTTAACATAAAAAGAATATCTTATGTTAGTTATTTTCTAACCTTTCTTTTTATTATTTACATAAGAAAATGTTAATAATTACTATTTACAAATTGATTCTTTTTATTTACATAAGAAAAATGTAAATAAATACTTATTCACATAATTATTATTTTTATTCTTTTTATTTACATAAGAAAATGTAAATAAATTCTTATTCACATATTTGTTCTTTACATTCTATTTATCCTGAGTTACAAAAAATGTAATTTTATTTCTTATAATCTTAATTACAAAAAAAAAATGTAATTTTCTTTACAGCCTAAAACATATTCTTTTAATTACATATAAAAATGTACTTTATTTAATCTCTTATTTATCTAATGTAAATATATATGTACTCCTTTGTCTATGTTTTATTTATTTACACTAAATATTTTGAAGCAATTTACATATATAAAATGTAAATTTAGAAAATTAGAATATGCTTTAACCTCCCACATTGGATAGGTATTGTTGTGATTACTGGACAGCCGGGCGGGTCCGGGCAGGTTTACATCACAACTCAATCCAACCTCGGGTTAAGCATACTAGTTCTTATTTATTTACCTAAGTGTAAATAAATACTTTTCTTATCTATTTTCCTAAATATAAATAAATATTCACTTTTTTAAGTTTCATTTGAAATAAAGAACATAACTAAAAGATGGACTTATTTCTCTATACTATATTTGCATTGGAGAAATGCAAATACAAAGATAAACTTTTATTTCGAAGGTTTATTTACATAAGAGAGTACCAATAAAAGATGCACTTTATTTCTATGTCATGTTTGGATTAAAGAACACAATTAAAAGATGTGATTATTCTCTAGTTTATATTTATGTTAGAGGACACAAAAATACATTTTCATTCCACCAATTTATATTTATGTTAAGAACACAAATAAAAAGGTCATTTCTTTTACTATGTTTATATTTGTGTTGGAATCACAATATAAAGAAGGTAATTCAATTTCTATGTTAATATTTGTGTTGGAAACACAAATAAAAAGATAATCCTTTAAACTTTAATTAACAAATAACGTTAATCTTGTCTTTTAAACTTTAATTAACAAATAATGTTATCACAAATAAAACAACACAACAATGCTATTTTTGTGTCATCACAATTAAATTAACACAACGACAGGTTTTGCGTCTTTACAAATAAAATAACACAATGATGGGTTTTGTGTCAAAATTTGATGAATCACAATGAAAGGTCTCATCCTTATTTTTATTTGTAAATCAAATAAAACATTTAATCTTTATTTTATTTTGTCAAACAAATAAAATATATAATCTTTATTACTCTTTAAAACATCCAAACTTTCCTTTATTTTATAAATCAAAATAAAGATTCAAACCTTCTTTTAAATTTGTAATTCAAGATGAAATCAAACAATCTTTTAATTTGTAAATAAAAGATTAACTCTCTTTTATTTTGTAAAACAAAGTAAAGATCAAGATTTGCATTTTATTTTTGTAGACAAAAATAAAGATTAAAAACTTTGTTATATTTGTAAATCAAACACAAAGATTAAAACTTTATTTATCCTTTTATTAAAATGTAAAAGATCTAAGCTTTCCTTAATTTATAAATCAAAAATCCAAAATAAAGATTTTTGTCTTTTTGTATAAATCAAGATAAAGATTCACCTTTCTTTTTATTTTGTTAACCAAAATAAAAACCCAACTTTTCATTTTATGTTGTGAATCATAAAGTAAAGGTTTAAACTTTCTTTTGTGAACCAGAAATAAAAAAAACCATTTTACGTTATATTTTGTAAGACAAAAGCAAAGGTTAAATTTCTCATTGTATTTAAGAAATAAAAATAAAAATAAATAAGGATGAGAATTTCACAGAGATTACACTAAAATTTACAGATCTAGAATAGCATCACAGGCATTACAAATCACAATCAGTCATACATTACAATCACAGCACAATCAACATCCAAATGAATATATACAACATAAATTTCATGCTGAGTGAATACCGTAAAATAAATAATTAATTAATTCTAATTTTAAAATAGGAATCTCACAGTCGTGCGTGATTTTAGTCAAAATTTCAAACAGTCCAGAATCAGCTCCAGTCAGTTTAGATGCGTAGATCTCAGTCACACGATCACATAGCTTCTGAAATCGTTAAATTTCGTTGACGTATGTGTTAGTTATAGTCTAAACAAGATTAATGATATTTATATTAATTAATTAATAAATTAATTGGAAAATAACCTCTCTTCTTCCTTTACAATTATCGGCCGTGGGTTTTTCTTTTTTGTTCAATTCTTTGATTCGAACTTGCATCCAATCCAAAGCACCAGAGCTCGATCGGGAAGTTGCGCGTCGGAGCTCTACCCGAGGCGCACCTGCGGTGTAGAGGGGGGCCCACTCGGTGGAGGCTGGTGGGTGCTACGGCGGTCGAGGCGGCTCGATTTTGGTGGCTTGGTCCTCCAGCTACGGGCGTTGGTTCGGGTCAAAACCCATATGGATGTGAAGAGGAAGAAAGGGGCTTCGGAGTGGTGTGAAGTATGGGGTTTAATTCGGGAAGAGGAGAGAGGAATTAGCAGGGGAAATTTCGGCCATTGATGGGAGGGTGGCGGCTGTAGGAGGAAGTGAATAGTAGCTAGGGTTTTAAAATCCTATTTTATAATCTTTTAAATGCAATTTTACGAATAAATCCATTTCTTTCAAACTGATTCAATTCCAGTCCAATAGATGCCCACCCTAGCAAATAGACCCTATTCCGGATCCAACGGGCTAGGTCTCGTCAGCCCAAACGGCTGTCTGTGGCCTGTATCGTTTAAATTAATATTTAAATCCTTTAAAAATTTAATTCTGTCATACAAATAAATTTACCGAGGCCACATACGGACTCAGAAAAATCCAAAAAAACATATTTGGCTTCGTTATGACGATACGGTCCTAACAAAATTAATTTCGTCTAATTCTGAGACTGTTTGAAAAATGGCTATTTTTCAGTCGATTAAATTTGACTGAAATGAACAAAACACATTTTCTTTTGCCACGCTCACATATTAGCTCAGAAAATTCTAAAAATTGAAACCTAGCAATAATTTGACATTCCGGTTCCAACAAAAGTGGTTTCGTCGAAAACAGAGGTCGTTCGAAAATTGGCTATTTTCACTGGCTTTAAATATTATTAAAAATGAAAATTTTAAATTCTGCCTCATTGTCCACTAAATTACTTAAAAATAAAAATTTTAAATTGGCTCCAAAATTCCGGGTTGTTACAATCTCCCCCACTTAAATTCTTTTCGTCCTCGAAAAGGAACTAGGCTAAAAGTTGTTTAATTTATTAACTAAATTTCAATTTTACTTTTATTAATTTCATTTGTTGGCTAACTTATCAAATATATATACTTTTATATATTTAAAAATCATATTTCTGAATTATTATTATATATATAATCAAAATACGTTAATTATAAGCTTATCACTCTGAACTCATTCTAGGGTATTACTAACCCATCTCTAATGAGTTTTCTCATTCTAGGATACTGCTGATCCTATCTCTAATGAGTATTCTTTTTATAGGATATTACTAATCCTACCTCTGATGAGTCTTTTGTTCAGTTCTAATGAGTTGTACCCTAAAGATTTGAGCTAACCAAAGCTCTGATACCACCTGTAAAGACCCGCAAATTCCCACTCTTTGAATCGACCATAAACCACACAGGTCTGACCCAAAGGTTGGAAATCTTCGAATACTTTAACTTTGAGCATACAACACATCAGAACAAAAACACAGACTTTTATAACATCAATATAATAATGTTACATCAGAGTACAGAATATATCAGAGTACATTGAAATAAAATTACAGCGGAAGATAAACTACAAAAGATTTAATACATTAAATAAAATACAGTAAACAGCGGAAGACTACTAAGCTCTGGACACAGCTTTAGGCTTCGATCCAGGATCCTGCTAAAAGAATAGATATCTGCAAAAAGCTACTCGACTGCCCGTGTGGAAAAGAGGGCACCCGAGTTTGCAAAGTGAAACAAACTACGAGTCAGTCATGGGACTGGTGTGAGAATTCTAAACTAATATAACTAATAAGACAAATCCAAGGACCACGCCACTTTCGCGGAACGGGTTTACTCCTATGGATTGCCAGTGCATAAACCAAAGTAAATCGAGAAATAACGCAATGTCTTTTTGGAAAAATGAAACCATTATAAGACCCAGGTCCCATCACGCAATGCAACGCACACCAGAGGATAGGGTTTTACCTTATAATGGTCAAAAGATGCTTGATACGTGAAAACGATATTATTATTATTGGTGTGTATATATGTAGGGATATATAAAATATACACTTAAATCATAATGTATCAATCATAGACGGCATAGTACCCCATCCTACTATGTCGCCATACTAGTTCTACAATCAAAACCGCAAGGTCGTATTGGAATTTGGATTCCATCATGAGTCGAGGCTAGGGGCAAGCTCCTCTCCGAATCGAGACACTCTAGCAAATGCCTTAGGATCCCCCGCAGTGAACCCTTGGATCTTCAGGGCCGGTCCCCGCCTATGGGCAGTGGATTAGTTATGCCTGAACACACGCTTCCCGGTCCCTTTGGACCTATAGTATGACCACCAACGGCCTATAAAAATAACGAGGCGCCTCAAAATCCATCATCCACATAAGTAAAATGTCAGGGCTGGTAGGTCACTGACACCACTCTAGCTAGAAAGAAACGTGTGCACTCCCTGCAGTCCGTATCCCGTTTTTGACTCATACCGGGGTGTGAGGCTCGCGAAGTCACGCTATACACAAAGCTACGCCTAAACAGGCCGTGCTTTGATCATCAACCACAAGGCCTGCTTTTCAACAAAAGCCTTGATCAATGCATTTTAGCATGCCACATTGTCAGTCCATACTATACCATTAATTTCTACCAATATATAACCTCTAAGCTCGTACGTCTCAGAGAAGGGTGTTAACCACCAAACAGATATATATTAAGAGAGATCAACGAATGTAGTATAAAGGACTACAACGTCAGACATACATTCCATTTATAAACTTATGCCCTGGGTCTGAGCGAAAGTTAAATCCGTACAAATCAACACTTCGTCCGAATGGCCACCACTGAAGCCCTTTCAAGGTAGCTACTCCTCTCATGGGTCTCAGTAGCAACACATCCATTCGACGTGAAGATCGTCGGTCTTCAATTACCGTCTTTAAATCTTCGACTTAGAACGTCGTATAATCATTTGAAATGAGATTGAACTCGGTCTTTTCAAATGATTCTCGCATATATATATATAATAATTTGAAAACATTTCCTGTCGTTATTAATATTTGATAACGACCTATCGCTACTTTTATTTATATAAAAATAGCTCGAATAAATTTAGCGACGCTTCGGGTCAATAGGCGACCCTGGCGCTGTTTTCAACCAAATTTGACTTACGCATATCTAACCGTTGGATTTTGATGAAATTTCTATCATTGGAAAGATTTTCCCAAAGCGGTCCTAACGGTTCCTGTTTTGGGGAAAATCCGACGGTCGGATCTTTCGGTATAACCGTTTAAAGTTACGATTGTCGATACGCGAACTACCGCGCGTGTTTCGTTTAATTTATAATTTATATTTATATATATAAATATAAATCGTTTGACTATTCCAATTTTCAAAAGTCTATTCTTTTTATCGCATCTAAAATGACGATAAAAAAATATCACTTTTAATAACTCTGTTTCGTTTATACTAAATGTAAATAAATTATACTTTTTTCTATATTTTGTTTTATTTACCTAAATGTAAATAAATTATATTCTTTCTATGTTTTAATTTATTTACCCTAAATGTAAATAAATTACATTCTTTTTCTTACCCTATTTATTTACCTAAATGTAAATAAATATATTCTTATCTTTTCTTACTTATTTACCTAAATGTAAATAAATGTTTTACTTTTACTTTTGTTATATTTATTTACATTAATTGTAAATAAATGTATTTAATTTCTTATTCATATTTATTTACACTATTTGTAAATAAATGGTTTCAATTTCCTTTGCAAATCCTATTTACATAGCAAATGTAAATAATTGTATTTCTTTAATTCTTTTCTAATATTCCCCTTTTAACATAAAAAGAATATCTTATGTTAGTTCTTTTCTAACCTTTCTTTTTATTATTTACATAAGAAAATGTTAATAATTACTATTTACAAATTGATTCTTTTTATTTACATAAGAAAAATGTAAATAAATACTTATTCACATAATTATTATTTTTATTCTTTTTATTTACATAAGAAAATGTAAATAAATTCTTATTCACATATTTGTTCTTTACATTCTATTTATCCTTAGTTACAAAAAATGTAATTTTATTTCTTATAATCTTAATTACAAAAAAAAATGTAATTTTCTTTACAGCCTAAAACATATTCTTTTAATTACATATAAAAATGTACTTTATTTAATCTCTTATTTATCTAATGTAAATATATATGTACTCCTTTGTCTATGTTTTATTTATTTACACTAAATATTTTGAAGCAATTTACATATATAAAATGTAAATTTAGAAAATTAGAATATGCTTTAACCTCCCACATTGGATAGGTATTGTTGTGATTACTGGACAGCCGGGCGGGTCCGGGCAGGTTTACATCACAACTCAATCCAACCTCGGGTTAAGCATACTAGTTCTTATTTATTTACCTAAGTGTAAATAAATACTTTTCTTATCTATTTTCCTAAATATAAATAAATATTCACTTTTCTAAGTTTCATTTGAAATAAAGAACATAACTAAAATATGGACTTATTTCTCTATACTATATTTGCATTGGAGAAATGCAAATACAAAGATAAACTTTTATTTCGAAGGTTTATTTACATAAGAGAGTACCAATAAAAGATGCACTTTATTTCTATGTCATGTTTGGATTAAAGAACACAATTAAAAGATGTGATTATTCTCTAGTTTATATTTATGTTAGAGGACACAAAAATACATTTTCATTCCACTAATTTATATTTATGTTAAGAACACAAATAAAAAGGTCATTTCTTTTGCTATGTTTATATTTGTGTTGGAATCACAATATAAAGAAGGTAATTCAATTTCTATGTTAATATTTGTGTTGGAAACACAAATAAAAAGATAATCCTTCAAACTTTAATTAACAAATAACGTTAATCTTGTCTTTTAAACTTTAATTAACAAATAATGTTATCACAAATAAAACAACACAACAATGCTATTTTTGTGTCATCACAATTAAATTAACACAACGACAGGTTTTGCGTCTTTAAAAATAAAATAACACAATGATGGGTTTTGTGTCAAAATTTGATGAATCACAATGAAAGGTCTCATCCTTATTTTTATTTATAAATCAAATAAAACATTTAATCTTTATTTTATTTTGTCAAACAAATAAAATATATAATCTTTATTACTCTTTAAAACATCCAAACTTTCCTTTATTTTATAAATCAAAATAAAGATTCAAACCTTCTTTTAAATTTGTAATTCAAGATGAAATCAAACAATCTTTTAATTTGTAAATAAAAGATTAACTCTCTTTTATTTTGTAAAACAAAGTAAAGATCAAGATTTGCATTTTACTTTTGTAGACAAAAATAAAGATTAAAAATTTTGTTATATTTGTAAATGAAACACAAAGATTAAAACTTTATTTATCCTTTTATTAAAATGTAAAAGATCTAAGCTTTCCTTAATTTATAAATCAAAAATCCAAAATAAAGATTTTTGTCTTTTTGTATAAATCAAGATAAAGATTCACCTTTCTTTTTATTTTGTTAACCAAAATAAAAACCCAACTTTTCATTTTATGTTGTGAATCATAAAGTAAAGGTTTAAACTTTCTTTTGTGAACCAGAAATAAAAAAAACCATTTTACGTTATTTTTTGTAAGACAAAAGGAAAGGTTAAATTTCTCATTGTATTTAAGAAATAAAAATAAAAATAAATAAGGATGAGAATTTCACAGAGATTACACTAAAATTTACAGATCTAGAATAACATCACAGGCATTACAAATCACAATCAGTCATACATTACAATCACAGCACAATCAACATCCAAATGAATATATACAACATAAATTTCATGCTGAGTGAATACCGTAAAATAAATAATTAATTAATTCTAATTTTAAAATAGGAATCTCACAGTCGTGCGTGATTTTAGTCAAAATTTCAAATAGTCCAGAATCAGCTCCAGTCAGTTTAGATGCGTAGATCTCAGTCACACGATCACATAGCTTCTGAAATCGTTAAATTTCATTGACGTACGTGTTAGTTATAGTCTAAACAAGATTAATGATATTTATATTAATTAATTAATAAATTAATTGGAAAATAACCTCTCTTCTTCCTTTACAATTATCGGCCGTGGGTTTTTCTTTTTTGTTCAATTCTTTGATTCGAACTTGCATCCAATCCAAAGCACCAGAGCTCGATCGGGAAGTTGCGCGTCGGAGCTCTACCCGAGGCGCACCTGCGGTGTAGAGGGGGGCCCACTCGGTGGAGGCTGGTGGGTGCTACGGCGGTCGAGGCGGCTCGACTTTTGTGGCTTGGTCCTCCAGCTACGGGTGTTGGTTCGGGTCAAAACCCATATGGATGTGAAGAGGAAGAAAGGGGCTTCGGAGTGGTGTGAAGTATGGGGTTTAATTCAGGAAGAGGAGAGAGGAATTAGCAGGGGAAATTTCGGCCATTGATGGGAGGGTGGCGGCTGTAGGAGGAAGTGAATAGTAGCTAGGGTTTTAAAATCCTATTTTATAATCTTTTAATTGCAATTTTACGAATAAATCCATTTCTTTCAAACTGATTCAATTCCAGTCCAACTGAAGCCCACCCTAGCAAATAGACCCTATTCCGGATCCAACGGGCTAGGTCTCGTCAGCCCAAACGGCTGTCTGTGGCCTGTATCATTTAAATTAATATTTAAATCCTTTAAAATTTTAATTCTGTCGTACAAATAAATTTACCGAGGCCACATACGGACTCAGAAAAATCCAAAAAAACATATTTGGCTTCGTTATGACGATACGGTCCTAACAAAATTAATTTCGTCTAATTCTGAGACTGTTTGAAAAATGGCTATTTTTCAGTCGATTAAATTTGACTGAAATGAACAAAACACATTTTCTTTTGCCACGCTCACATATTAGCTCGGAAAATTCTAAAAATTGAAACCTAGCAATAATTTGACATTCCGGTTCCAACAAAAGTGGTTTCGTCGAAAACAGAGGTCATTCGAAAATTGGCTATTTTCACTGGCTTTAAATATTATTAAAAATGAAAATTTTAAATTCTGCCTCATTTTCCACTAAATTACTTAAAAATAAAATTTTTAAATTGGCTCCAAAATTCCGGGTTGTTACACGTATGTCCAATACAGGAGAGAGATCCTCGCATATCCGGTCGATCTCTAAGTACGTCTGGAACGATCACCACTTATTACCTTGTCTTGGGTGGACAGCCCAATCAAAACATCACTAATCATCCAAACGATGTGAAGACCTCCGGTCTTCAACCATCGTCTTCAACGTCGACTCATCGCCGATTTAGTTATTCAAAATGGTATAAACCCGGTCTTTCTGAATAACTCGTATATATAATAAACAAGTGCTATAAAAACACAACACATGCCTCATTCCAATTCTGAATATTCTTCTATTTAAATATTCGTATCCTTTGGGAAATGTTCCCATTAATTTTATCAAAGATAAATTCTTAAATTTTATTCTTTAATCTTCCTTTGGATATCAATTCAAACCAGATTATGGTTTATCGAAACTTGTCGGGATTAGCGAACCTTACCGAAGTAATCACTTGTTTTAATTTCCCAATCCCAACCTATTCATCCCATGAAGTAAAACTGGTAATACTTCGTATCTAACACCACGGTGTTATCAGTAAAATTAACTACCATTTCACGTTCAGATCTAATTAAAGATTTAACTAACGCTTGGAGAAAAACTGGTGATACTCCATTCTCGATCATTTCTTGGATTTGATAATTTTAGTTATCAATTCATCTTTCAATCTATTTAAAGATTCATTAAAACTCTAATTCAGTTTTAATTTCCAACAATCATTACTCAATGATTTTTCCAATTCAGAAAATAAATCCTATCTTTAACCGGGTTAAAGAACTAATGTCATTTAAAGCACAGTTCATGATAAGACCCAAAATCACATTCTATTAATTATGGAATTTTCACGGAAAAACAAACCACTATATAATCAATATCAATTTTCGTATCCGACTAAAATTATAAATGGAATAATGGCAAAGCCTTTTAAATTCCATATATATTATCAGTCTTCCTCCACAGAAGTTTATTTCGATTATTATTGAATCGAATCCCATTCCACTCCAATTTATTTTATTAAGCTGGAAAACTTTACTTTGGAAATTCCATTAAATCTTAGAATAAAGATTTATAAATTCCAAATCACATCTCACTACATATCGGGTTAAAGAACGAATGTCGTTAAAACATAATTCACAATAAACCCGATTTACATTCCATTTCAATTCCAATTAAATGTTCATTAGTTGGTAACTAATCTTTAAATCTTAGTTAAAAGACTTATTCTTGTCACACGGGGTTTCAGAACAGTGTTAATGAAGACACCATTCGATCAGTCTCTAATCGTAAATTAGTAAGAGAACAATTCCCTAAGTATTAATCCCAAAGGCCGAAACCAACATCAGATCAATACCCAGGAAACCATCCAACTTAGCTAACCTCCAGTTAGTTTCTAATTTCCTTAACTCCATTGGGTTTAAGAATAGTGTTAGTGAAGACACCATTCACGACAAACCCAAAATCCCATTTGATATTAAATACAAAGCTCTGAATAGAAAACATATCGGCTTAAATTTAATATCAAATTCTGAACTCAACAAACATCGTATTGGAATAACAATATATATATCTTCAAAATTCCTCCACAATGCCCGTATAATCACAGAATGCAATATCAAAATATTTTGAAGATAATTTCGATTCAAAACCATTCCAATTCATATATTGGAAATTCTGGTTATTTTAAAACCCTTTCAAATCCAGCTTATTTATTTAAAAGTAATTGGATTATAATTCTAGTTCATAACTAGTTCGTTTCGATAAAAATCTATTTTTACCTTTTCAAATATGGAATATTTCATCCTAGTTCTTTCCAAATCATTTCTTATGGTTTTACAATAATTATTGATATTTTTAATAATTTTATCAAGGCTCGTACGGTCGATTTCCATAAATGGCCATCGAACTGCACTTACAGCGACCTTTCCAAATTTTATTTGGACATAATTCCAAATTCAACCATTAGATTTCAAATCTCTAATATTCGTTGGAAAGATCTTTTCAATACGAACCCAATGGTTCCAGTTTTAGGAGAATCCGATGGTCGGATCTCCCGTAATGTCCATTCAAAGTCAATGGTCGAAATTCGCGAACTACCGCAGCGCGTCGCATTCTATTCAGGCCATTGTATTATATATATATAATATATATATTTCGTCGATTTCATTTAAAAACATATTTAATAAATCGTTTTAAATTCGTTTTAAAAATGATTTCAACTTCATATTCAAATTTAAAACAAAATTGAATATTTTACATCATTATTATATAAATGATAATATTTGCGACACATTATTTTTTATATTCATTGTAAAAATGAATCAAATCGATGTACATATCGTTCACGTCAAAATGGCGTTAATATAATCAACACGGCTTTATATATTTAAATATATTCGTGTCCATCCCAAATCGGACATCAAAATTATATTTTGACCTTTTACTAGAATATTATTTTAAAATATTCCTTATTTTAAAATATTCTTTATTTTAAAATATTACTTCTTTCTGAACTGGAATCAGGCACAGTCAATCTCCATATAATGTTGTTTATATGGATTTCATACAACACATGTATACAACAGCCATGATAAACAATCAACCATCATGCAGAGTGCTTTCTACACTGTATAAGCATTAAATATAAATATTTAATGCTTACAACAGTCTGTCAACCAAACGATCGACATACCACTAAACAATTGGGATTACTGTACGTCAAATATCATCCCAACACTCGTGTGGAGTTTCAACCAACAAATATTGAATATTATTTGTGCAGTTGGGCGATGTGTAAAATTTTATCGTCCCAATCCATATCAATCAAATGGGTGTACATAAACAAATCGTCTGATTTGTAATTGAATATTTATTTTATTCATATACGCGTTAAAAAATATATTTTTGACGATAAAATATTTATTCGGTTCATTTACACAATAAAAATGATATTTTTTATTGTTCTAACATATTTTAGAAAATTTTGGCGGCATAACGGCGCGATACCGAAATCGGGTAATGTCTGACATTACCCCTCGCCTGATATTGGCTCGCGCCATATACACGTAACAATTCAATCAATTCAATTCAATTCTCAACCCAAATCAATCCAAACAAATAAATCAACCAAACAATCAAACAAGTCGTCCATGGTTTATGGACGACGGAGAGCAGTTCATATATGTAGTTATAAAATAAACAACTAAACAAAAAAATTTAGTGAGGAGTTCTCACCTTCAGGATCCACTCCGCCATTTCATTTTTGAATTTATGAATCGTTTGAATTTTTCCGTAATATCAACGCAATCCTTTTTCACGCTGTTCATAGTAAAAATCACATTTTTAATATGATGTTTACAAACTAAAAGTCATACTTTTAATCCACGACATTTATATTTAAAAATAACATTTTTTTTCAACGTTACATATATAAAAATCAAATTTTTACCTCGTTATTATATATAAAGGTCATGTTTTTACATCGTTAAAAACCATATTTTTATATCGTTATTATATAAATAAAAATCGAATTTTTATATTGCTTCTACATCTATAAAAATCTTATCTTTTCAAATGCAAAAATAGAATCTTTCTACTTTTTAAAAAATCTCACCATTGTCTATTCTAAAAATCTTAACTATTTTATTTTAAAAATATAAACTTTCCTCTTTATAAAAATATAAACTTTCCTATATTAAAAATATAAACTTTTTGTTTAAAAATCAAATCTTTTTAGTTTAAAAATCAAATATTTTCCTAAATGAAAAATTACTCCTTTTTCTTTCAATGCCACAATATATAAAATTGATTTTATTTAAGGCTTTGCTATATAAAAACGGACTTTTATAATTTTAAAACTAATCACCTTAAATAAAATTAAAAATTAGGTAAATGCTCACATTTCTTTTGGTTTTTCTGCTCAGAGGTGTCCCACAGAGGGATGACGTGGCGGGGGAGGCTGAATGGGGAGCGGTGTAACGAACCAGAAAATCTGAACCAATTTAAAATTTTTAAATTGGCTAAAATAATGGATTTTAAATATTTTAAATAATGGCAATGGAAAGTGAGTTTGAATCGATAATTGAAAACGAATATAATTAATTATAATTATAAACAAGGCCTGAAAAGGCGCTGCAGTATCAAAAATTGAATTCAAACTTTGTCGGACTGTACAGGGTGCAAAACAAAACGGATTTGAGTGAAACCAAAAATATTTAAATCTATTAGTGAATACCTTTCTAACGAATCAGAAAAATCGAATTTTCATGACGGAAAGCAAAAGTTATGGCCAAATGAATTTTCAGATAGGTCGCCATGGAATTTATATAGCCCGTGAAATTGGCCATTTTGCATACGACCTCGGAATTCGACGAAACCACTTTTGTTGGATCCGAGATGTGAAGTTATTGCTAGGTTTCAAATTTCATAATTTTTGAAGCTAGTATGTGAGCGTGGAAAAAGAAAACGTGTTTTGGCCAATTACAGTTAAATTGGATCGACCAAAAATGGGCCTTTTTGCAAATGATCTCAGAATTCGTCGAAACTAGTTTTGTTGGGACCGTATCATCAAAACATAGCTAGATTTATTTTTATGGAATTTTTCGAATCAGTTTGTGGCCCTGGCAAATCGAAATGTACGTTCAAATTAAATATTGAATGTTTTATATTTTTAATTTGAATGAAAACTGACTGAAACATTCGAATGGGCCTTCGAAACATATTTCATTGTGTTCGGAATGGGGGTAAAATGCTAGGGACGACAGTCGTTGGGTTTGGATTGGTGGTCGCGTCAGAAAACCCCTTTAAAACCCATCGGCCAATCAAATTTTTTATAAAAAAAAGAAAATCCTTTAATTTTCTGTCTCCCCGACATCCGTTAACAGGCGGAACCCCTTCGCCACCTACTCTCCTCTTTTCTGGCTGCTCCGATCACCGAAACGCCATGGCCCAGTTGAACTTTTTGTAGATCCCTCCGAGCTCTTCAAATCCGTACCTGGAGCACCCACCACCGTCGTTCCTACCTCGAGTTATTCCCTTCGAAAGAGGCGTCGTTCGAAACCCTCTACCACCCCCTAGGCATGCGCGAGTTCATCAGGAAGGGCACCCCCTGGTGCGCGACACCAAGCTCTTCGACGTGGTACAACCCGATCTTCGTATCGTGCAACGGATTGAGAGCAAGAATCAAACCTAGTTTTGAACATTTATTGAAGGTAACGGCTTAATTTATTTTCAGCTGTTTTAACACCTTTAAACCGTTGCAAACTTTGAAAAATCATATCTTTTTCGTTCGTTAACGAAATTCGATGAAACAAGAAACATCGTGACCGTGTGGACGCCTTCCGCATATTTTTCTGATCCTTCTGCTATTTTTGGTGGAGTGGAACCCAATGTGAGATTTCTAATTTATAAACGATATGGAAAACGACGATGTATAAATTATATAGTCGATGTATGAGTTATATAAGCGTTGTACACCTCTTGTATCAGCGTTGTATAAGTCGTACGTTCGATGTATAAGTTGTATATGCGTCGTAAAAATTATATATGTGTTGAAATAGAAGTGAATTGCTATATATAAATATATATTTATATATATACGCCCCTCGTCCACAAACCATGGACGATATTTATTGGTTGTGATTGGTGTGAAAATTGATTGATAGCGAATGGTTGTTTGGGAATGTTTGTGGTTGATATTGATTGATAGTGGTTGAAAAATACTCATTTGTGGTTGAAAAATATTTGGTTGAAACCACATAGGATTAGTTTGTGGAAATGAAATAAATATATACATGCCGCCTACGTGCGAATTAGATGCATGATCCCCATTGTCAAAAAACCGCGAGGTTTTAAGGTAGAGCGAGGAGCCGTACTAGGGATGGTCCCGGTTTTAACTACCCTGCCGTTATGCTGCCGAAATTTTGAATAATATTCATGTGTTTGAATTATTTTCATTTTCTGAAACTATACTTATTCGTTGAATAGAAAACCTTCATGTGTTGAATCGATATTCATTCGTTGATTAGAAATTCATGTGTTGAATGGTATTCGTGTTTTAAATATAAAAATCACATTTTTATCTATATATAGAAACTATAGAAAACCTTCATGTGTTGAATCGATATTCATTCGTTGATTAGAAATTCATGTGTTGGATGGTATTCATATTTTGAAATAAATTGTTTTATGATAAAAATCACCTTTTTATCATCTATATGAACTATGTAAAATGACCTTGTTTTAAAATAAATTGTTTTACAAAAAAAATCACCTTTTTATTATCCATATAGACTATATAAAATAATAGTATTTTGAAAAGAATTGTTTTACAATAAAAATCACATTTTTATTATATACATGAATTGTAGGAAATGTGAAGTGTTAAAAATAGCAACTCGTTCAAATAAATATGCATGAGTCGAAATATTCACTAATTAGCTAATGATATGATTTTTGCCTATGCATACAACATTAGAATGAATGGTGATTTTAAACCAAATGGAATCAAATATGAAGTTGAATGGAAAATGATAAGTGATAAGAACTGTATATGTGTACATGCATATTTATTGAACAGGTTATAGCAAAGGGGCTAGAGAAGAGGAATAAAATTTTGTGCCCGACAAATAGGTACACATTTACTGTTTTGTTTGGGTGATGATTTTATGAGCCTGTTGGCTAGCCGCTTGGCTTTTTCTTTTTCTTTTTGACATGAGACGCCCATGTGGCTATTTGGGAATTTTCCTAGCCCCTCCCGTACAAAGGAGGTTATGGCGAAATTTTCCAAAATTTAAAGGCGTTAGTGAAATATTTGAAGTGAAAACGATATTGAAATTGTTGAATGAACTATATTTATATGAATATATAAATATAAATAAAATTAAAACGAAACGTGGCCGTGCAGTTCGTGTTTTGAAACTGTGATTTCAAACAACTAGTGCGCGAAATCCGACCATTGGATTTTCTCGAAACCGCAACCGTTGGGTTCGCCTTGGAAACATCTTTCCAATGGCACCAACTTTGTAAAAATCCAACGGTTGGATTGTCTAGAATGTTCAATTCAAATATGAAGAAAAACAGCGCCAGAAACGATTATATATATATATATATAATTATATTTAATCGAATAACGACGCTGCAGTTCGTATTTTGAAATCGAAACTTCAAACGATTGTATCGGGAGATCCGACCGTCGGATTTTCCCGAAACTGGAACCGTTGGATTCGTTTTGAAAAGACCTTTCTAATGATGTAAATTTTGTGAAGATCCAACGGTTAGATTTTCAGATATGTGTAAATCAAATCTGAAGAAAAACAGCGCCACGGCCGCGTTATGGCCCGAAGCGTCGTTTTGAATAAATTGGCTATTTTAAAATAAATAAAAATAGCGATAAATTGTTATAAAATATCATAAACGATATGGAATGGAAATAAACTGAATTTGCTAGATTTATGTGGTATTTGATGGTTGAATGTGTTTGGTGTGAAAATTACATTAAAAAACAAAATTGGTGTTGTCGAACGATATAACCATTGAAATAAATTGATTTGAAATTCTAAATATACGTGAATTATTTGAAAAGGCCGAGTTAATTCTCATTTCAAATAATTGACCGACGACTGAAAATCAAAGATGAAGACGATGGTCGAAGACCGGAGATCTTCACCTCGTTTGGATAATAACCGAGGTCCTGATTGGGAGGCATCCCGAAATATGGATAATGAGTGGTGATCGTCCAGACGTACGTGGTGATCGATGGGTTTGCAAGGTATTTAGTGCCTCCGGTTTCGTTCAAACCCAGAACAGACTTGTAAGTGGACTGTGTGTCTGACATTGGATTTTATTCTGTGTTGATTGATCTCTAGTAAATATACATCTGTTTGGCGGCGGAGAATTTATTCTTTTGCTTAACGCCCTTCTCTGAGACGCACGAGCTCAGAGGTTGTATATCGATGGACATCAGTCGCATGGCATGAATTGCCTGTGTGGCATGCTAAGATGCAGTGATCAGGACTTCTGTTGAAAAGCAAAGTCTTGTGGTGATGATCAAAGCACCGCCGGTGTGGCGTAGCTTTGTGTATAACGTAAAATCGCGAGCCTCACACTCCGATATGAACCAGAAACGGGAGAAGGACCTCAGGGAGGGCATGCGTTTCTTTCTAGCTAGGGTGGTGTCAGTGACCTACCAGCCCTGACATTTATATACTTTTCACCTATGTGGTTGTTGCTGTTGCGAGGCGCCTCGGTTTGATCGGACGATCCGGGTCCGATGGAGTCATTCGTGGGCTCATTTACGCCCCAAAGGGCGGGGAAACGTACTGTTCAGGCACTATAATCCACTCCGTGTGGACCGGCCCTGACGATCCAAGGGGCAGTTGCGGTTGTTCCGGAGGCTCGGGCTAGAGAGTCTCGAAGTCGGTAAGGACTATCTTTTGCCTTGGTTCATGATGGAAATCCAATTTCCAAATACGACATCATGCGATTTTGATTGTATACCTATATATGACGACATAGTGGTATGGGGCATTAATGCCGTATATGATTGATAGTTATGATTTGAAATTGTTTTCAAAACATATAATCACTAGCAATAATATTAAATGCCTTTGTTTTATTCGTATAAAGCATATCTTGGCCATTATAAGGTAAAAACTCTATCCTCCGGTTTGCATTGCATTGTGTGATGGGAACTGAGTCTTATAATGGCTTCATTTTTATAAAATGCATTGCGTTGTTTAAAAGAATGATTTGTTTTAAAGCACTGGCAATCCAATGGAGTAAACCCGTTCCATGAAAGTGGCGTGATCCTGTGATTAGCCATATTATAAATGTGTTGAGTAGATTTCTCATACCAGTCCCATGACTGACTCGTAGTTTGTTTCACTTTCAAACTTGGGTGCCCCTTTTCTACACGGGCATCCTTGTGTTCAGGTTTAGCTGGTTCTTTCTGGATAGCTGGAGCTGAAGATGGATTCTATCATTTATCTCTTTTTATGCTGTTCAGCTCCTATTATACATATTATGTTTGTTTTCCGCTGTAGACATTTATGTATAGCTGAACTGTATTTTTACTAAGTATGATCCTGTATACTGTGTAACTCTATTGATTACTTTTATCCAGTATATTCTATTGTTCATTATCTGGTGTATTTATTTAAATTTGTTCTGCTATTATCTGTTTCTGTGTTATATTCCACGGATTACCCTTGCCGCCGTCAGTACGGGGTTTGGGGTTGTCTCATTTGGTATCAGAGCGAGGTTAAGCTTAGTGCTGGAATATAACATTTGAACGAACTCGTCAGAAATAGAACCAGTAGTTTTCTAGGATGGGTAACTGTATACAGATAGGATCAGCAATATCCTAGTATGAGTAAAGCAGAATGAAATTACACCTCGATAGACACATTTACGTTTCAAGTATTTGTCTCTATATTTTGAAATATCTTTTCTGTTGACCTGACACTTTGTCTGCTAATTGCAGATGCTCTAGAAAATGAGTGCGAGAAACGGAAGAAATACTGGTCAGGATATTGAAGTTCTATTTATGAAATATAGAAATCTGGGTGGAAAGCCATTCTCGGGCGAAGAATCTATTATGAGAGCACAAGCATGGATTCGTTCGGCTGAGAAAATCTTTGAAGGATTAAAGCTGAGGGATGACCAGAAAAGATTACGGGCCCCTTGGGCACTCAAAGATGAAGCTTTGTTCTGGTGGGATTCTGTTATTAAGGATAATCCAGAAGGTGATATCACCTGGGATAAATTCAAAGTGATTTTCCTGGAAAGATTTACTCCTCCAGAAGCAACTGAGCGCCTATGTGTTGAATTTTCTTATTTGATACAAGGTGATATGACCATCCCAGAATATCATAAGAAATTCAAGGAACTTTCTCACTTTGCCCCTCATCTAATTGAAAATCCGAAGAGGAAGAATATGAGATTTATCAATGGGCTTCAAAGAAAATATCAGAATAGTGTAATGAGGAACGTGAAGCTCCCCTTTTCTGAAATGATATACATGGCCTATCAGTACGAAGATCTAGACAAGAAGGGTATGTTACAGTACGATGAGGAAGTCAGCTCTAGTAATAAAATTGAGTCTGGAACTGATCGTCCTGAGGCTAGTACAATGTCTGAGGTCAGTAAGAAGGCCAGTGCCAAGAGAAAAAGGGCCAAATCTGAGAAGAAACCAGTAACGACGACTGTATGCTCTAACTGCAATAAGCAAGGACATCTCTCGATAAGTTGCCGATCTCTAAAAAAACAAAGAAAGGAAGGATCTAAGTCTAATAAGAAGTTTCAAGAGACCAGAGGATGCAGCATTTGCCATCGGTTTGGCCATGTAAAACAGGATTGCCGGCTGTTAAGAGCAACCAAGGAGGCTCAGGTAAATGAAGTAGCAGAAACCTCAGCACCCTCAGATAGACAAGGAAGGTCTGATGTTTTAGAAGGCATGCTTAATGTCAAAAATATTCCAGTTAAAGTACTGTTTGACACAGGCGCGTCACGAAGCTTCATTGCAAAAGATGCAGCTAAGAAACTGGATTTGAATTTGAAAAAGCTGAAGAAACCAATGACTGTCCAGAATCCGGTTGGGGGTTCCATTGATCTCAGTTGGGTTTGTGGAGTGTCGGTTTCCTTTTCTCGTTATCGGTTTCCTACCATCGCGGTCGTCATGAATTTTAAAGAGTTTGATCTTATCTTGGGATTAGACTGGCTGACCAAATATGAAGCTGAAGTTAAATGCGCCGACAGAGTCGTAAAGGCGAAGATTAAATCAAGTGATTATATAACCATTCCCTGTGAAGGTCAGAATGCAAATAGAAAAGACTTCTGGGCAGCTTTGAATGTTTCTCCAGCCCAAATAGAAAATGTCCCTGAAGTCACAGAGAATATTCCCGATCTAGTGAAAGACATCCCTGTCGTCAAGAAATATGCAGATGTGTTCGAAGAAGTTGTTCGCTTACCTCCACAGAGAGAAATAGATTTCAAAATCGCTTTGATTCCCAATGCAAGGCCGGTAGTTCACACTATTCGAAGAATGTCCTTGAAAGAGAAGAAGGAATTAGACAATCAAACACGACAGCTAGTATGGAAGGGTCTGATCAGGCCTAGTTTCTCTGATTGGGGAGCAGCAGTGGTGTTTGTCCCGAAATCTGACGGTACTCTACGTTTATGTGTGGATTATCGTGATCTGAACAAACAGACAATAAAGAACAAATATCCATTGCCTCGGATTGATGATTTGTTGGATCGATTAAATGGAGCACAAGTATTTTCACGAATGGACCTAGCTACAGGCTTCCATCAACTTCGAATTGCCGAAGAGTGTGTTCCAATGGCAACATTCAGAGGTCCCGACTTATTCTACGAGTGGTTAGTAATGTCGTTCGGCTTATGTAACGCTCCTGCTTACTTCGTCGATCTGATGAATAGGATGTTCAGAGGGGTTTTGAATAAATTTGTTCTAGTTTTTATTGACGATATTATGATCTTCTCTAAGTCAAAGGCCGAACATGAAAAGCATTTGGAACAGGTTCTAGAAATTCCGAGAAGGAATGTATTGAAAGCAAAGTTTTCCAAATGTATATTCTGGCAAGATGAAGTAAAAGTTCTAGGCCACGTCGTATCGAAAGAAGGAATCGCTGTGGATCCAAGCAAAATCACAGCTATTCAGAATTGGAAACAGCCCAGTACCCCCACTGAAGTCCGTAGTTTTCTCGGATTGGCTAGCTATTACCGGAAGTTCGTTAAAAACTTTTCAAAGATATCTGGCCACTTAACGAAGCTTACAAAGAAGCATTCAAAGTTCAAATGGACTCCGGAAAGTGAGGAGGCTTTTGAAGAGCTAAAGTTGAGATTAATAACTGCTCCAGTGTTAACCATCATCGATGGCAACCAGGATTTGAAAGTCTGGACTGATGCTTCTAGAGAGGGCCTTGGCGTAGTGTTAATGCAGAGGGGCCAAGTGATTGCTTATGCTAGCCGTCAGTTGAAGCCACACGAGAAGAACTACGTAACTCATGATCTTGAGTTATTGGCTATAGTATTCGCCTTGAAAATCTGGAGACACTATCTTCTGGGTGAGAGATTTGAACTGTTTACAGATCACCAGTTGTTAAAGTATCTGTTCACCCAGAAAGACTTGAATTTGAGGCAGCAACGTTGGCTGGAGTTTCTTGCAGCATATGACTTTGAAATTATATATACTCCAGGGAAAGCCAATGTCGTGGCCGATGCGCTGAGCCGAAAGAATGTAATGATCGCCAGCTTTATTATCACGACTTCCTTGATTGACAAAATATCTATTCTTTAGAAGGAGGATAACTTTATTAAGGATATGATTAAAAGGATTCAGAAAGGCGAACCCTTGTGTTTTCAAATAGATAACGACGAGACCTTGAGGTTGAAAGGAAGGATTTGTGTTCCTGATATCCCAGAGTTAAAAAGGGAAGTGTTAGACGAGTGTCACAAGTCCAAGCTGAGTATCCATCCTGGTGTGGCCAAAATGTATAACGATCTCAAATGAACATTCTGGTGGAAGGCTATGAAAAGAGACGTTTCAATATACGTTAGCCGATGCCCTACTTGTCAGCTAGTCAAGAGCTACCAACAAAAACTGGCTGGATTGTTGCAACCGCTAGAAGTTCCAGGCTGGAAGTGGGAACATATTTCTATGGATTTCATTGATGGTCTGCCCAGAACCAGAAAAGGGAATGACAGTATTTGGGTGATCGTAGATCGCTTCACGAAGACTGCCCATTTTATACCTGTCAGATCAAATAGAACTGCTCAGAGTCTGGCACAGATATACTTCAGGGAAATAGTTAGACTGCATGGAGTGCCGCTCAGTATAGTCAGTGATAGAGATACAATATTCACTAGCAAATTCTGGGAAGCATTTCAAGTCGAGCTGGGAACGAAGTTGAACTTAAGCACCGCTTATCATCCTCAGACAGACGGTTAGACTGAGAGGGTGAATCGTATTTTAGAAGATCTATTGCGGGCTTGTGTTATAGATTTCGGTGGATCATGGGAAGACCATCTGCATTCGGCTGAATTCTCTTATAACAATAGCTACCAGGCGAGTCTGACAATGTCGCCATTCGAAGCATTGTATGGTAGACCGTGCCGATCTCCTGCTTATTGGGTCGAACCAGGTAATAGACTTGTGTTGGGTCCTGATATGATTCGAGAAGCTGCCGACAAAGTCGATTTTATTAAGCGATTACTCGCCGCTCAAAGCCGACAAAAGAGCTATGTCGATAGAAGGAGAAGAGATATATCCTTTGCTGTTGGCGACTACGTATATTTGAAAGTATCACCGATGAGAGGAGTTATCCGGTTCGGTAAAACTGGAAAGTTGGCGCCCAAATTCATTGGTTGATCGGAACTCTCGCTTATATGGTCAAATTGCCTGACTGGTTGCCTAGAGTCCATGATGTATTTCATATATCTCAACTTCGAAAGCACGTTCATGATCCAGACTTGATCGTGGAAGAAGCAGCTCAACAGGATATTGAAACAAAGAAACCAAAGAGCTGAGGAACAAGAAGGTTCACTTAGTCAAAGTGCAATGGAGTGGAGATCCGCGAGATTGTACTTGGGAAACTGAGGAGAGCATTCAGAAAGCTTATCCTAGATGCCGAGTGGATATCTCTTATTGACTCCGGTGCAAGGTATATTTACCATACTTTGCATTACCATTTAATTCTCTAGTCTGTTGTTGTTTTCTTTCCATGGATATGCACTTTTAATTCTATAGTCTAAATGATTTTAAAAAGAATATAGGAATTAATTTGTATGATTTTGAAAAGTTAAAAACAAATTGCTTGTTGGTTGTGTTGTGTGATTGTAGATTAGATTAATTAAAATTATTGAAACGATAGTTAATTTAATCAACAATAGAATAATGTTAGAATTTATTCGATTATATCACACATTGAACTGATTAGAAAATAAATAGGAATATATATACATGTGTATTATATATGTTTGAACAGGTAAATGGATTAACTGTTGAGTAAAGATTTTATTTGCGTGCCCGACCAATAGGTAAACCTTAATGAGTTGGATGCGAAATATTATTATATCAACTCCTATGAATGCCATTGGATGCGGAGTGCTGGTTTTTCTGTGTGAAATAATAAACGTCGCCATAGGATAGTAACAATTAATTTTGAACTACATTACATGGCATCCTTCAGAAGATAGGCATACTTCATCATATCCCACATAAGCATTTGGAGCTTGTGTGACGAGGTGGAAGATTTACCATACGAGCGAGAGGCTTGTATGGCGATGACTATATTTTACAGATTGAACTGATGACTGATATGGACTATTTAAATTGTAACGATTAAACTGCCAGATTAATAAAAACCCCACACGGGCTGGAGTTGACAATAATCACGTCTCTCTAGTTATTAGAAACGACACATGGACTATTTATTTCCCACATGGGGCAGGGTGACGAGAATTTATTCTCTGGAGTTATTATCAGTACATGCTCCCCTGTAAACACCAGAATATATCACTATAAATATGTGTATGCTTATTAGGATTTATTGGGTACTAATACGACCCAATAAATTTCCAAACCTCCCTCCGTACAAAGCAGGTTATGGCGAAATTTTTCGAAAATTCCGGGTGTTAGCCAAATTTAGAAGATATGTTTCGATGAAACAGGAAACATCGTGACCGTGTGGACGCCTTCTACATTTTAGAAGAGACCGCATATTTTTCTGAGCCTTCTGCTATTTTTGGTGGAGTGGAACCCAATGTGAGATTTCTAATTTATAAACGATATGGAAAACGACGATGTATAAATTATATAGTCGATGTATGAGTTATATAAGCGTTGTACACCTCTTGTATCAGCGTTGTATAAGTCGTACGTTCGATGTATAAGTTGTATACGCGTCGTAAAAATTATATATGTGTTGAAATAGAAGTGAATTGCTATATATAAAAAATTATATATGTGTTGAAATAGAAGTGAATTGCTATATATATATATATATATATATATATATATACACGCCCCTCGTCCACAAACCATGGACGATATTTATTGGTTGTGATTGGTGTGAAAATTGATTGATAGAGAATGGTTGTTTGGGAATGTTTGTGGTTGATATTGATTGATTGTGGTTGAAAAATGCCCATTTGTGGTTGAAAAATATTTGGTTGAAACCACATAGGATTAGTTTGTGGAAATGAAATAAATATATACATGCCGCCTGCGTGCGAATTAGATGCATGATCCCCATTGTCAAAAAACCGCGAGGTTTTAAGGTAGAGCGAGGAGCCGTACTAGGGACGGTCCCGGTTTTAACTACCCTGCCGTTATGCTGCCGAAATTTAATATTCATGTGTTTGAATTATTTTCATTTGCTGAAACTATACTTATTCGTTGAATAGAAAACCTTCATGTGTTGAATCGATATTCATTCGTTGATTAGAAATTCATGTGTTGAATGGTATTCGTGTTTTAAATATAAAAATCACATTTTTATCTATATATAGAAACTATAGAAAACCTTCATGTGTTGAATCGATATTCATTCGTTGATTAGAAATTCATGTGTTGGATGGTATTCATATTTTGAAATAAATTGTTTTATGATAAAAAACACCTTTTTATCATCTATATGAACTATGTAAATTGACCTTGTTTTAAAATAAATTGTTTTACAATAAAAATCACCTTTTTATCATCCATATAGACTATATAAAATAATAGTATTTTAAAAAGAATTGTTTTACAATAAAAATCACATTTTTGTTATATACATGAATTGTAGGAAATGTGAAGAGTTAAAAATAGCAACTCGTTCAAATAAATATGCATGAGTCGAAATATTCATTAATTAGCTAATGATATGATTTTTGCCTATGCATACAACATTAGAATGAATGGTGCTTTTAAACCAAATGGAATCAAATATGAAGTTGAATGGAAAATGATAAGTGATAAGAACTGTATATGTGTACATGCATATTGAACAGGTTATAGCAAAGGGGCTAGAGAAGAGGAATTAAATTTTGTGCCCGACAAATAGGTACACATTTACTGTTTTGTTTGGGTGATGATTTTATGAGCCTGTTGGCTTGCCGCTTGGCTTTTTCTTTTTCTTTTTGACATGAGACGCCCGTGTGGCTATTTGGGAATTTTCCCAGCCCCTCCCGTACAAAGGAGGTTATGGCGAAATTTTCCAAAATTTAAAGGCGTTAGTGAAATATTTGGAGTGAAAACGATATTGAAATTGTTGAATGAACTATATTTATATAAATATATAAATATAAATAAAATTAAAATGAAACGTGGCCATGCAGTTCGTGTTTTGAAACCGTGATTTCAAACAACTAGTGCGGGAAATCCGACCATTGGATTTTCCCGAAACCGCAACCGTTGGGTTCGCCTTGGAAACATCATTGCAACGGCACCAACTTTGTAAAAATCCAACAGTTTGTATGGAATGTTCAATTCAAATCTGAAGAAAAACAGCGCCAGAAACGATTATATTTATATATATATATATATAATTATATTTAATCGAATAACGACGCTGCAGTTCGTATTTTGAAATCGTAACTTCAATCGGTTGTACCGGGAGATCCGACCGCCGGATTTTCCCGAAACTGGAACCGTTGGATTCGTTTTGAAAAGACCTTTCTAATGATGTAAATTTTGTGAAGATCCAACGGTTAGATTTTCAGATATGTGTAAATCAAATCTGAAGAAAAACAGCGCCACGGCCGCGTTATGGCCCGAAGCGTCTTTTTGAATAAATTGGCTATTTTAAAATAAATAAAAATAGCGATAAATTGTTATAAAATATCATAAATGATATGGAATGGAAATAAACTGAATTTGCTCGATTTATGTGGTATTTGATGGTTGAATGTGTTTGGTGTGAAAATTACATTAAAAAACAAAATTGGTGTTGTCGAATGATATAACCATTGAAATAAATTGATTTGAAATTCTAAATATACGTGAATTATTTGAAAAGGCCGAGTTAATTCTCATTTCAAATAATTGACCAACGATTGAAAATTGAAGATGAAGACGATGGTCGAAGACCGGAGATCTTCACCTCGTTTGGATAATAACCGAGGTCCTGATTGGGAGGCATCCCGAAATATGGATAATGAGTGGTGATCGTCCAGACGTACGTGGTGATCGATGGGTTTGCGAGGTATTTAGTGCCTTCGGTTTCGTTCAGACCCAGAACGGACTTGTAAGTGGACTGTGTGTCTGACATTGGATTTTATTCTGTGTTGATTGATCTCTAGTAAATATACATCTGTTTGGCGGTGGAGAATTTATTCTTTTTCTTAACGCCCTTCTCTGAGACGCACGAGCTCAGAGGTTGTATATCGATGGACATCAGTCGCATGGCATGAATTGTCTGTGTGGCATGCTAAGATGCAGTGATCAGGGCTTCTGTTGAAAAGCAAAGTCTTGTGGTGATGATCAAAGCACCGCCGGTGTGGCGTAGCTTTGTGTATAACGTAAAATCGCGAGCCTCACACCTCGGTATGAACCAGAAACGGGAGAAGGACCTCAGGGAGGGCATGCGTTTCTTTCTAGCTAGGGTGGTGTCAGTGACCTACCAACCCTGACATTTATATACTTTTCACCTATGTGGTTGTTGCTGTTGCGAGGCGCCTCGGTTTGATCGGACGATCCGGGTCCGATGGAGTCATTCGTTGGCTCATTTACGCCCCAAAGGGCGGGGAAACGTATTGTTCAGGCACTATAATCCACTCCATGTGGACCGGCCCTGACGATCCAAGGGGCAGTTGCGGCTGTTCCGGAGGCTCGGGCTAGAGAGTCTCGAAGTCGGTAAGGACTATCTTTTGCCTTGGTTCATGATGGAAATCCAATTTCCAAATACGACATCGTGCGATTTTGATTGTATACTTATATATGACGACATAGTGGTTTGGGGCATTAATGCCATATATGATTGATAGTTATGATTTGAAATTGTTTTCAAAATATATAATCACTAGCAATAATATTAAATGCCTTTGTTTTATTCGTATAAAGCATATCTTGGCCGTTATAAGGTAAAAACTCTATCCTCCGATTTGCGTTGCATTGTGTGATGGGAACTGAGTCTTATAATGGCTTCATTTTTATAAAATGCATTGCGTTGTTTAAAAGAATGATTTGTTTTAAAGCACTGGCAATCCAATGGAGTAAACCCGTTCCACGAAAGTGGCGTGATCCTGTGATTAGCCATATTATAAATGTGTTGAGTAGATTTCTCATACCAGTCCCATGACTGACTCGTAGTTTGTTTCACTTTCAAACTCGGGTGCCCCTTTTCTACACGGGCAACCTTGTGTTCAGGTTTAGCTGGTTCTTTCTGGATAGCTGGAGCTGAAGATGGATTCTATCATTTATCTCTTTTTATGCTGTTCAGCTCCTATTGTACATATTATGTTTGTTTTCCGCTGTAGACATTTATGTATAGCTGAACTGTATTTTTACTAAGTATGATCCTGTATACTGTGTAACTCTGATGATTACTTTTATCCAGTATATTCTATTGTTTATTATCTGGTGTATTTATTTAATTCTGTTATGCTATTATCTGTTTCTGTGTTATATTCCACGGATTACCCTTGCCACCGTCTGTACGGGGTTTGGGGTTGTCTCAAGCGGATTCAAGGATCGAGGAGGTTATGGCCTGAAGTCGTGGCGCCGAAATGAGGGGGGTCTCGTGGGCTTCAATTCTCGACTGGGGGGGGGGGTCTGTTACAGAGCGACTGAGGGGTCTTCGGGCTGGCATTAGAGGGGGGTGTGGTGGTGAGATTCGCCAACCTCCGGCGATGGTGGCGCGCTGAAAGAGGGGCGCAAGTGGGTTACAGGATTTTAATTTGAGTGGGGGGGGGGGGGGTTCTCCATTGATTATAGGGGAAGAAAATTAGGGGTTTGACCCCTTGAGCCCCCCTTATATATATATTATACAAACATATATATATATATATATATATATATATATATTCTCTAAAAAGTTACTTTTCATTCAAAGTCTAAATCGAACCCACCGACTGTCATCCTCAGCTAAATAACCCCTATTCCGAACACAATGGGATATGTTTCGTAACCCAATTCGCTTATTTCACTCAGTTTCTGCTAAAATTAAAATATAAATCAATACATATTCAAATTGAACGTACATTTTAAATTACCGGGGCCACATACTGATTCTAAAAAATTCCAAAAAAATTATTTCTAGCTTCATATTGACGATACCGTCCTGGCCGCTTGAAAAATGGTAGTTTTCTTGTCGATCCAAATTGATCAAAACTATTAAAATACGTTTAAATCCTCCACGCTCACATATTGATTCCAATAATTATGAAAATTGGAATCTAGCAATAATTTGACATTCCGGATCCAACAAAAGTGGTTTCGTCGAAAACGGAGGTCATTTGCAAAATGGTTATTTTTAAGGGCTATATTTCCATAACGATTATTCTGAATTTTCAACTGGGCATAACTTTTTATTCCCACTATGAAATTTGGATTTTTCGGATTCGTTGAAAGATATTTTCAAATAGATTCAAATATTTCTTGTTTCGCTAAAATCCGGTTTATTTTGAATCCTGTACATTCAATTGAAATTTGAAATCGAATTTTCATACTACCGCGCCATTTCCAATTCCTTTTATAATTAAAATAAATATTTATATTCTAATTTTGATTTATACAAATATTTCCATTCTAATTCTATTCAGAATAAATTTCTCGTCGTTATTATTTAAAATAATTCATTTTAAATATTCAAAATTCATTAAAATTGCCAAAATAAAAAAATTAAATTGGTTTTGATTTTCCAGGTTGTTGCATTTTCCCCTTGATCCGTCTCCTTCTAACCTTAATCATCCTTCTGATAAACCTCCTGAAGTGAATTGTGAAGCTCCATCGACATTTCAAGATTCAAGATTTGACAATTCTTCAAAAGCTTCTTTTCCTTCTTTCTCGAAGGTTGACTATGCCTCTCTCTTTAATTCTTTACCGAGAAATGTTAGAGTATTCAAGCCTGTTCATTTTGATACTCCAAGAGGTGGTGTTCCGCAAGTGATCCCTGACATAGTGAAGAATGAAGGTCTGAAGTTCTAGAGTAATCAACTTGTTCGTTTCTTTCTGGATGGATCTCTCGCCTATCCTATAGTGGTAAACTCCTTGCTTAGATTGTGGAAACTAGATGGTTCTGCTGATGTTAAATCTAATGGTGTTTACTTTTATTTTAAATTTTTTAATGAGTCTGATAGATCTAAAATTCCTAGATCTGATCCAATTTTCATTAGGGGTCATATATTCATCATTGCTACTTGGGATCCCTCTATAGGTCATGAACAATCTCATATTAAAAAGGTTCCAGTTTGGGTACATTTCTATAGGATTTCGGCTTTACTGTGGACTCTCTTAGGCATTAATTGGTTAGCGTGTCATATAAGAAGATTAATCTATTTTTACACTAGCACTGAAAGGTAACAAAGATTTCGATACGCAAAGGCTTTGATTGAGATTTCTTCGAATTTTGAATTGCTAGATCAGATAGTTGTAGATGGTTTGGGTAAAAATTGTCATCATGTTAGAGTCTCTTATGAATGGAGGCCGTGTATTTGTAAAATTTTAAAGTGTTTGGGCATAATACAGATTTTTGTGATTTTAATGTTGAATCAAAGGCAGATCTTGCTGATCAAGAAGCATGTAATAATGAATGTTAGTACAATAGAGACAATGTTTTTAGGGGTAATAATAACATTAAGACTAGTTCTCAGACTATCAATGGTGTTTGGGGTACTGTTAATAAGAAATATAAGAAGGTTTGGATGATGAAAACTGTTTTTAATGATAAAGAAAATTTTGTTGATAAGAATAATGGGGTGGATATTAGTGGTAATGCTTTTGAGGCTTTAGCTACTGAGGACAATGATAATAATGCTATAGTTGATGTTAATACACAATTTCAAGCTCAGGCTAATACCATTGGTGATGATCTTAATGTAGCACAGTCTGAGGGTGATGGTACTTTGTTGGTGATCTTTTTGATGAAACTATTGTTGCTTATGTTCATTCAGCTAGTTCTTTGTCTGATCATACTACTTCTACAAGCACCATGTCTGCAAGCTCTAATGCAATTGCAAGCTCAAAGTCTGCTAGCAGCATGTCTGCTTTTTCAACTGTGTGTAACTCCACAAAATCTCCAGCTTCTCTTTCTCAATCCTCAAATGCAAGTATTCCTTCCTCTTTTACTAAGGTAGCTGGTCAAACTTGCCCTTCTACTTTTAGCAATCCCTCTGGTTTAATGAATTATGCTTCTCCCTATGCTAATTTAGCCCCTCCCCCTCAGATTATTCTGCCTCCTTCATGTAAGCCAGTAGCTGGCTCAGGTCATAATTTTCCAATTATTAATCCTGCCTTATTATCATCTGCTGTGTCAACAAGCTCCATTCCTTCTTCTAAATCTAAGTGTACCAAATTGAAAGGAAAATTCTGGGATGATTTGGATGAGGGAGTAGAGTATAGCCAGGAGGATGTGATGCCATCTTGTAGTAGCAAATCTAAGTCGAATAGAAGACATACGAGGATTAATCCTTAATATTGAAGCTTTGATTGTGCAGTTTTTGTTCAGTTTGGTATTTGGATTTGTATAGATAGTTTGCAATGCTGTCGATAGTTTGAATTCAATTTTGATTTGTTGGCTAGAGTACCAACTCAATTATACAGATTGTAACAGTCTTCCCTGTTCAGTTGTGAAGAAGTCTTGACAGTTCATAGCCTGTTGGTCATGTAACGACTCGGGAAATTCGACGCCCAAATTTCGACAATAATACATAAAACTCGTATCACTTGCCAGAATTCAAGTATCGAAAACACCGGATAGTTATTGAAAGAAAGTAGAGGGCGAGATAAGATAGAAAGAAATATTAGAATAGAAGAAGAAGAACGCAACAATATCAGAGTCTCACATCACAGCGGAACAAAATATAATATATAAGTAAAAATTATTTATAGCTTTGAAGTAAATACTTGCAATCATCAGAGTACATCAACACATCTGGACAATTATAATAATCTGTCCTCATATACAACACACAACGGAATAAATATATATCATACGTCTGAACTTCTCCAGCACGTCTTCTAAACTTCGTAGTATCCAATAACCTGATCCTGCAAACCCGGGCTAACCCGAGCATTACAAACGCCAGATCAGTCTGGTGAACCAGAGGGAGAAAACTCGCTAAGTTTATATAATATCCATATTGATTTTAAAGTCAAAAATCCTTTTGAAAGAAAAGGATAATAGTAAGACCAGCCCATACATAAACACGGACGGTTTTTACCTTACTATAACCCAAAATATTTTCCAAATCATATATTTCACGGATATTACAATAGTGTGTAAATACAAGTATATAGCAATCTTGCAGAACGCTTGCATCTCACGCTCCACATATATAGTATACAATCAAAACCGCGGGCGCTTATTGGAGATTGGATTTCCAACTATGACAAGGTATGGAACCACCTTCCGATAGTGTGTCTCTAGAGGGAAATACACTAGGTTCAACAATCACTTTGAATGCCACATTGTAAGATCCGTCGAATCACTAATTGACGTTCACAAAAATATCCTGGGTGTTTAAGCAAAGAGAAGGTGTCTTCTCTGCCACCTACAGAGATACGTTTGTAAAAATCAACATACGTGATTCTAAGAAATACTCTGTCAGACATTCATCCATACAAGTCAGCCAGGCACAGGATGAACCGAAGGTACCCTCCTACCCCATCCTGGGAATCACCCTATAGATCAGTAGCGAGTAGTCCTTGCAAATCCGTAGATTTCAACCACAACAGAACCACAATAAATCTCTGGTTATAAATTTGAAATTATGTTTGTATATAGTAGACTTTGAAAACTATAATAGTAAACTGGAGATATACGTAATCTTTCCGTTTCATGAAGACCTATGGTCTTCAATGACTCCGTCTTGGTCATCATCTAGTATCTTCTCCATTTTGTATTTGCTGGTCGGAATGGTTTTCGAATATAATTCGACCCCGGTCTTTCCGTACCAACAATCGTATGGGTCAGATTTGATAGTCGGTTATTTAACTATCAAATAAACAACCATTCAACAATTAAAATAAAATGAATTTACTGGACCAGTACTCAGCATCACTTGGCCTTTTTAATTTAAAAACAAATTAAAACTTCTTAACACAATATTACTTCTTAAGGATATTCGTAAACCCCTTTTTAAAAACTTTAGAATTAATTCATATAAATATATATACTCCAAACATTTGAGTTCAATCAAATCCCACGTAAAACGTCATTACGAAATCTCTTTGCTTTTCATTACTGGGAAACAAAACAAACTCTTATTTCCTTTAAAATAAACCCATTCAAACTCATTCCATTAATTCCATTACCTCATCAATATCGTTATATTTATACACAATCTCCTTTTGTTCCCTTTACATTGAAATATTATATTATCTTCTAAAATCCTTTTTAATTTCCATTACTACGGAATTATTATAGTAATTCCTCAAGACCTTTTTCACAGTCGGAAACATTTCCATTTCTTAATTCTCTTATCTTAACTACTTATCTACCTATATGATTCCCCTTTTAATCCATTCAACCATTTCCCATTTGAAAATCTCGTTTCAATCCCATTTGTTTCACTTGATCTCATTATTAAGTATCGTCAACTTAAAAATCACGTTTTAGCCTTACACCCTTTTATAAACCTTATTTATGAAACTCGGGTTTTATATAAACCCCTTCTCTATTACGATTTCTTTTTACTTACTTCAACCTTAAATAAACATTTATTTAAGTCATCACTTTAATTCAAATTCTCTTTTATAACTTCGTTATATAAATTCGGGCTTTACCATGAAATCTGACCATTACTCTTTTCTAATTCAATTAGATTCATTCCAAACTCGATTATTGAAATAACTGGATTTCCTTTTAAGTAATAAGCACTTATATCCTTATAAATCAAGATAATAACTTATTCCATTATTAACTACTGTATAAGTAGTTAAATTCTTTAATATAAATAATAATATCTTTATTTAAAAAAACCTTATTGACATTTATAAATATTTGTTAAACACTTTCATTAGATTTATTTAATACTAAACTAATTAAATAATTAATTCCAGCTTAAGTGGTTGATTTATTCAACTCACAAACGTGGTTATCTCCTTACCCCATATCCAGTAAATTTTCCCTCTAAATTAATTAATAACATAATTAATTTAAATAATTCCATTAAATCTGATTTTTAAACTTGTTAGTTAATTTTTACTCATTTACCTATGAACTATATTAATATAAGTATTTGATTTACAAAACCACTTAATAATTTGCTTAACCTTAAATAATAAATATTTATTTTCACTTAAAATAACTTTAATTCCAATTAATAGCTTTAATATCTATTTTTAGTTATAAAATAATTTTATAACTTCATTACCGTCGATTTAATTGACGGTAAATCAACATCGTTTGATTTATAGGCCATATGCTGCCAATTACCCAATTAATACTTCTCATTGGTTAATACAAACAAACGCTGAATTTAGATTCAACGATCAATAAACAATTCAATCATCTAATCAGGTTGGTCAAACAGGTCATATGATGTGATATGAAAATAAATAATAAATTTGAGGAATCCTGTTGGATCCCTCCAACCTGTTCTTCCCTACATCCAAATTTGTCACTTTAATTTCAATAAACAGATATAACATTCAACGATCAATCAATATCAATTCAAACATTCGTATTTTAGTTTTGTACGTTTATATTTATAAATGTAACCAATAAGATAAGTTACCTCGTTTGGAATTAATTGTTAAAATAATGATTAGATTTTATTTAAATTAAAATCAATGTTAAAGCAACCATTTCAATTAATAAACAATCAGCATACCACACACAATTATCAAGCATAGCACACCAAATAAAACCCGATTTATATAAAATATAAATGGGTAAAAACTGAGTGAGTAAACTCACCCTGATTTGTTCGTTGAACGGTTCGGTTATAGTTAAATTAAACAGTATTTAATTTAACAGTAAATTTCTAGCAGTCTCCATCTCTGTCCACACTGGTTCTATATTGTAGATCCCGTTGTTACGGTTCTCATGTCTCTTACTTGGTTCAATTCTGATAACGTCAACAAGAAGTTATCAATATTTTCAGAGCACATGCTCAACTTTAAATAACTTACCCGAATTATAAAATTATATGGAACTTACTTATAGATCAAATTAAATTACGTCCCAGATCTTTTGTTAACGGCTGATATGCATGGGCACCCTTCGTTCCAATTCAACTGCTTTAGTTCCGCAAAACTACTCTACTTGATGTCTACACAAATTCGCGTTTAAGTTAAAATTGTAAATTACAAACTTAACACCTTTAATTAAAATTTAATTTAAACTTAATTACCTTGTGTATATACAAAACCGGTGGAACCAAATTCTTCTTACCCAGTCTTTCTTGCCACGCGATCCACTTAACTTACCTTTCAAAAAGAACCAGATCCACTTATACTATTGTCGATCCCTTTTTTTATGTTTTCACGTGAACCAATTCTTCCTATACCGTTTGCTACAACACGGTGCTGACTTTCCTTCGTTTAACTATTATAGTGCTTCAACCAAAAGAGGCCAATCTTTATTCCGTCTGAACCAAAATGCAAACTTTTTCTCCTTTTTTTTTTAACTTCACGTATTGTTTTGTTCACGTAGTTTCCACCACTCTTCTTTTATTTCTGCAGACACCTTCTTTGAAAACGCAAGCCCACTTTCTTCATTGAAAATGAACCCCACTTTTATATTTTCTTCACCGGGTTAATTTTCCACATCCTCTTCGTTTCTGCACCACGTTGGAGAATCCAACTACCCAGTATACCGCCACCTCAGCCCCGTAACAGCTGCACCCTTCTCATCCCGCCAGGCCCTTCCATGTCCTCACATTTGTATTTTCCTCCCACCGCAACACAGTACCTGCTCAGTTTTTGTTTTACTTCGTTCATATATACAAACCCAACTCCCATCTTCACCACCTTGCTAGACATCGCTCCTAGTTACACATTACCACCATTTTTACATCGTTATGCCCATCTTTTCTCAGTCCTTCACCGCCACTCCATTTACCTGCACCTCCCCATGCTCTTGTCCCAGTATTTTCCTTCTTTCCGTGTTTGCCTACTCCTCACTCTCGGTAGTTTGCA
This sequence comes from Allium sativum, assembly GCA_030737875.1. Classification (NCBI taxonomy): domain Eukaryota; kingdom Viridiplantae; phylum Streptophyta; class Magnoliopsida; order Asparagales; family Amaryllidaceae; genus Allium; species Allium sativum. The sequence continues at coordinate 304,989,041 of CM060921.1, forward strand.
AGACTTAAATTAATTCTTGGGTGGAAGATTTTTGGTTGCAAATGCTAAATGTAGATTGTCGAGGACATGAATATTTTGATTTCTTCTTGCTGGAAGAAACTGATGCAGAGAATGGGGAAACCGATGTGTGTATATATAGATAAACAATTGTGTGGATAAAAACAGTGTCATGTCTCTAGACAAGTAGGGGGCTGTATGGGTTTCCTCTTCAATAGGATGTGAGATATTTCAATCAGCATGTGCACGCGAGGAGGGTAGGGTAACTGGTGTGTTTTGAAAACACAACGTAGATGTAACACAGATGTGAAATCTTGAAAATACAAGACACTAGGTAGCATAAAAAGATTAGGGTGATGGTTTTCAAGAAAAATAGGAGTATGCCCTGTGCATGAATTGTCTTCAGTGTCCATTCTTTTCGTACAGGCATTAGGCAAAGTAGAATAGCTGAATGGAATTTCGTTTCAGGCAGAGATGCAGACGTACCCTTTTCTTAAGCATGAAGCATATGTATTCTAGGGTAGCTTTGCAGCTATGAAATTTCACTTCGAAATTTAGGCGTGATGTGCAGTCCATAACATTTGCAATAGAATAGGCTGCACCATTTATAGTTTGCCTCAGCATGTTCTTAGGGGTTGTACGCTTTAATTTTACTCAAAGGGTAAAGTGTTGTATATTTTAATTGGTCTGTTGACAAGATGATGAATATGCAAGTTAAAGACATGTGCAGTTTTTTGTAGATAGATGGGAAAAACAGTGCTGTGCGATTTAAAGTTTGTTGCAGAGGATAGTTTAGGCATGTATAATAGGGGTTGAAAATGATTTAGGCATTAGTTGCTATTAAATTTCTTAGGCCCGGCGTGTAGCTTGCATGTGCATTCTTTAATAAAGTATAGCACGTTTTGCAAACTTAACAACCAAGGTAGATGTGTATTTTTATACTTTATTTAAATTTCTGAAGCCTAAGTGATTATATTATCTTGTTTACCGCTATTAAATTATACCGTTAACTATCGTTGCAGTTTTATAATCGCACCGCAAAATATGAACCCCGAACGCAACGAATATATATATATATATATATATATATATATATCGCTATGTTTTGACGTTTCATTCTCGATGAAATTAATTTCGTTGAAAACGGACTCCATTTGCACCACATTGTTATTTCAAATTTATCGTTTCACCTTTAAATTTCACGCACCGATAAACAACTCCAATTGGCTCCAAATTGGAAATCTAACAATAATTAACCATACGCATTCCAATAAAATAGGAAACAGAGCTAATTTGGAAAATAAATCATTCCTAATGCCCATATAATATACCGAACAATTCCCCGTGTGCGAAGCAAGGGCCTCCTCATAAGGTAAGCAGTGCATTGATTTGAACGTTCTATTTCATACGATTATTTAATTTCATCGTCAATTGTCATTGAGCGTCTTATGTTCATACCGATATACATGAATTTCAAATCATAATTTACGGAATACCGCGAAGTTTACGAGTTCGAATTACATATGTTCAGTCTTCGTTATATAAACGAATTATAAATCCATTTAAAATTCAAAATTAATATTTAACAAAATAAGATATATCAAATGTATGTCGACAAAATACGGAACGTTACATTCCTTCCTCCTTAAAAGAATTTAGTCCCTGAAATTACTAAGGTAGAAGAGATGCTACAAACCCAATTATTTAATTTTTCTAAAATCCAGATTTATTACATATTTCAAAACTAATACATTATTGTAAATAAAAAATTACAAAAATATCAAAAAAATTCTAACACTTTAAATTTTCGGAAAAATTCGGTAGAGTCTTCCCTGTATGGAGGAACTTCTGCGATATCGCAGGATCAACAAATATATATACATCGACCATCACGGTCGGAAAATTAATTTCAAAAACCAAAAATTTATATTTTCGCATGAGCATGCCTTATGTGAGCGCTATTGAGCATACTGGCTTAATTTATTTTGATATACTCGACCAAAATCAACCTCAAAGCTTTCTGGCATCTGTACTCAACTCAATTCACTATGTGAGTAATATTCACATGAAATTTTATATAACATTTCATTAGCCAACAAGTTATCTATACCAATTTCCCCAATATACGCAGTCATTCATTTTCATATTCAGGGTTAAATGATCCAATTTCTATTCAAAATGAAATGTATTTCTTTTTATTATAATGGGATACAACTTTCAATTCACTCAACAATTTTATTTACCTGTGTATGAATCTTTATATAACCATCAAACAATCAACAAGCATTATACGATAACCAAATCATTCAATTTGTATTAACTTCCATTATTTTCTAACATTAATGTTTACTTATTATTTCACTTGGATTTTATATTAATTGATTCATATCTGATTGATCACCATTTAATTATAGTTAATTTTATTCCAAATTCCAGATTTATCCTATTAACTCTGATTTCCATTCTTGGATTAACTTTACTTGAATCAAGATAACTTCCAATTCATATTCAATTTACCAATTGATTTTCCAATTAATTTATTTCCATTGCAAAATCCAAATCCTGATTTTATTTCAAAAATCATCTATTATGTTCTGATTAATAGGTTAAATTCTGATCCATTCAATTCGTAATTGAAATTCTAATTCCCAAATTTCAAATATGAAACCTTCGGGCTATCAAACCATTCAAATGTTACACTCAAATTTGAATTTTCATTCAAATCAATCAAATATACCAACATATCAATAATTTGAGAAAATTATTACTTTTCTATACAAAAATATATTTAGGCAAAATTATTTCATTTACCCACTTTACAAAACAATATCGTGTCATTGCTAGTTCAGTATTGAACCAATCAAATATCACAACACAAAACATTTTTATTATATATAAAATTTACAAATACACTCTCATATATATATATATATATATATATATATATATATATATACACACACACACTGAACTCAATCTAAGGTATTACTAACCCTATCTCTATCGAGTTACACCACAGAGCCAAGATTATTACTAAACCTTATGCTTTGATACCACTGTAACAACCCGGGGAATTCGACGCCAGAATTTCGACAATAATACATAAAACTCGTATCACATGCCAGAAATCAAATATCGAAAACAATGGATAGTTATTGAAAGAAAGTAGAGGGTGAGATAAGAAAGAAAGAAATACTAGAATAGAAGAAGAAGAAGAAGAACACAACAACATTAGAGTCTCACATCCGAGTGAAACAAAATATAATATAGAAGAAAAACTTTATTTAGAGCTTTGAAATAAATACTTGCAATCATCAGAGTACATCAACACATCTGGACAGTTATAATAATATGTCCTCATATACAACACACAGCGGAATAAATATATATCATATGTCTGAACTTCTCCAGCACGTCTTCTGAACTTCGTATTATCCATTAACCTGATCCTGCAAACCCGGGCTAACCCGAGCATTACAATCGCCGGATCAGTCTGGTGAACCAGAGTGAGAAAACTCGCTAAGTTTATATAATATCCATATTGATTTTAAAGTCAAAAATCCTTTTGAAAGAAAATGATAATAGTAAGACTAGCCCACACATAAACACAGATGGTTTTTACCTTACTATAACCCAAAATATTTTCGAAATCATATATTTCTCTGATATTATAATAGTGTCTAAATACAAGTATATAGCAATCTAGTGGAATGCTCGCATCTTACGCTCAACATATATAGTATACAATCAAAACCGCGGGCGCTTATTGGAGATTGGATTTCCAACTATGATAAGGTATGGAACCACCTTCCGATAGTGTATCTCTAGAGGGGAATACACCGGGTTCAACAAGAAAGTCTTGCAACCCGGCCCACACATGACTGACCACTTATTTCGCTTGAGTGTATCGAATGTATATCACCAACGGTTGGGATCAGCAACCGTTTCCCGGAAAGGGACAGCATCGATAGATTAAAGAAGCAAATAGAATTTCTCTAGATAGGTGATTATACAACCTATTGGGTGGACCCACATAGCCATGCTGCCTGCTTGATTTTTGTCATTTCCCGGTTGATGAGGCTTGAGGTTTAACATTTCCATTTATCACAATCACTTTGAATGCCACATCGTTAGATCCGTCGAATCACTAATTGACGTTCACAAAAATATCCTGGGTGTTTAAGCTAAGAGAAGGTGTCTTCTCTGCCACCTATAGAAATACGTTTGTAAAAATCAACATACTTGATTCTAAGAAATACTTTGTTAGACATTCGTCCATACAAGTTATCCAGGCACAGGATGAACCAAAGATACCCTCCTACACCATCCTAGGAATCACCCTATAGATCAGTAGTGAGTAGTCCTTGCAAATCCGTAGATTTCAACCACGACAGAACCACAATACATCTCTGGTTATAAATTTTAAATTAAGTATGTATATAATAGACTTTGAAAACTATAGTAGTAAACCAGAGATATACGTAATCCTTCCATTTCATGAAGATCTATGGTCATCAACGGCTTCGTCATGGTCAGCATCTGGTATCTTCTCCATTTCGTATTTGCTGGTTGGAATGGTTTTCGAATATAATTCGATCCCGGTATTTCCGTACCAACAATCGTATGGGTCAGATTTGATAGTCGGTTATTTAACTATCAAATAAACAACCATTCAACAATAAAAATAAAATGAATTTACTGGACCAGTACTTAGCATCACTTGGCCTTTTTAATTTAAAAACAAATTAAAACTTCTTAACACAATATTACTTCTTAAGGATATTCGTAAACCCCTTTTTAAAAAATTTATAATTAATTCATATAAATATATATACTCCAAACATTTGAGTTCAATCAAATCCCATATAAAATGTCGTTACGAAATCTCTTTGCTTTTCACAACTGGGAAACAAAACAAACACTTATTTCCTTTAAAATAAACCCATTCAAACTCATTCCATTAATTCCATTACCTCATCAGTATCGTTATATTTATACCTAATCTCCTTTCATTCCCTTTACATTGAAATATTATATTATCTTCTCAAATCCTTTTTTATTTCCATTACTATGGATTTATTATAATAATTCCTTAAGCCCTTTTTCATAGTCGGAAACATTTCCATTTCTTAATTCTCTTATCTTAACTACTTATCCACCCATATGATTCCCCTTTTAATCCATTCAACCATTTCCCATTTGAAAATCTCGTTTCAATCCCATTTGTTTCACTTAATCTCATAATTAAGTATCGTCAACTTAAAGTTCACGTTTTAGCCTTATGCCGTTTTATAAACCTTATTTATGAAACCCGGGTTTTATATAAACCGATTCCCTATCACGGTTACTTTTTTACTTACTTCAACCTTAAATAAACATTTATTCAAGTCATCACTTTAATTCAAAATCTCTTTTATAACTTCATTATAAAAATTCGGGCTTTACCATAAAATCTGATCATTACTCTTTTCTAATTCAAGTAGATTCATTCCAAACTCGATTATTGACATAAACGGATTTCCTTTAAGTAATAAGCACTTATATCCTTATAAATCAAGATAATAACTTGCTCCATTATTAATTACTGTATAAGTAGTTAAATTCTTTATTATAAATAATAATTTCTTTATTTAAAAAAAATCTTACTGACATTTATAAATATTCGTTAAACACTTTCATTAGATTTATTTACTACTAAACTAATTAAATAATCAATTCCAGCTAAAGCGGTTGATTTATTCAACTCACAAACGCGGTTATCTCCTTAGCCCATTTCCAATAAATTTTCCCTCTAAATTAATTAATAACATAATTAATTTAAATAATTCCATTAAATCCGACTTTTAAACTCATTAGTTAATTTCAACTCATTTACCTATGAACCATACTAGTATAACTATTTGATTTACAAAACCACTTAATAATTTCATTAACTTTAAATAATAAATATTTATTTTCACTTAAAATAAAATTAATTCCAGTTAATAGATTTGAAATCTATTTTCAGTTATAAAATAATTTTATAACTTCATTACCGTCGATTCAATTGATGGTAAATCAACATCATTTGATTTATAGGCCATATGCTGCCAATTACTCAACTAATACTGCTCATTGGTTATAAACAAACAAACGTTGAATTTAGATTCAACGATCAATAAACAATTCAATCATCTAATCAGGTTAGTCAAACAGTTCATATGATGTGATATGACAATAAAAAATAAATTTGAGGAATCCCGTTGGAACCCTCCAACCTGTTCTTCCCTACATCCAAATTTGTCACTTTAATTTCAATAAACAGATATAACATTCAACGATCAATCAATATCAATTCAAACATTCGTATTTTAATTTTATACGTTTATATTATTATGAACGTAACCAATAAGATAAGTTACCTCGTTTAGAATTAAGTGTTAAAATAGCGATTAGATTTTATTTAAATTAAAATCAACGTTAAAGCAACCATTTCAATCAATAAACAATCAGCATACCACACACAACTATCAAGCATAGAACACCAAATAAAACCCGATTTATATAAGATATAAATGGGTAAAAACTGAGTGAGTAAACTCACTCGGATTTGTTCTTTGAACGGTTCGGTTACAGTTAAATTAAACAGTGTTTAATTTAACAGTAAATTTCCAGCAGTCTCCATCTCTGTCCACACTGGTTCCATATTGTAGATCCCGCTGTTATGGTTCTCGTGTCTCTTACTTGTTCAATTCTGATAACATCAACAAGAAGTTATCAATATTTCAGTGCACATGCTTAACTTTAAATAACTTACCCTAATTATAAAATTATATGGAACTTACTTATAGATCAAATTAAATTATGCCCCAAATCTTTTGTTAACGGCTGATATGCATGGGCACCCTTCATTCCAATTCAACTGCCTTTGTTCCACAAAACTACTCTACTCGATGTCTACACAAATTCGTGTTTAAGTTAAAATTCTAAATTACAAACTTAACACCTCTAATTAAAATTTAATTTAAACTTAATTACCTTGTGTATATATAAAACCGGTGGATCCAAATTCCTCTTACCCGGTCTTCCTTGCCACGCGATCCACTTAACTTGCCTTTCAAAAAGAACCGGATCCACTTATACTGTTGTCGATCCCTTTTTTTATGTTTTCACGTGAACCAATTCTTCCTACACCATTTGCTACAACACGGTGCTGACTTTCCTTTGTTCAACTACTACAGTGCTTCAACCAAAAGAGGCCAATCTTTATTCCGTCTGAACCAAAATGCAAACTTTTTCTCCTTTATTTTTGAACTTTACGTATTGTTTTGTTCACACAGTTTGCACCACTCTTCTTTTATTTCTGCAGAAACCTTCTTTGAAAACGCAAGCCCATTTTCTACATTGAAAATGAACCCCACTTTTATATTTTCTTCACCGGGTTAATTTTCCACATCCGCTTCGTTTTCGCACCATGTTGGAGAATCCAACTACCTAGTATACCGCCACCTCAGCCCCGGAACAGCTGCACCCTTCTCATCCCTCTAGGCCCTTCCATGTCCTCACATTTGTATTTTCGTCCCACCGCAACACAGTACCCGCTCTGTTTTTGTTTTACTTCCTTCATATATACAAACCCAACTTCCCATCTTCACCACCGCGCAAGACACCGCCCCTGGTTACACATCACTACCATTTTTACATTGTTCTGCCCATCTTTTCTTAGTCCTTCACCGCCACTCCTCTCTCCATTTGCCTGCGCCTCCCCATGCTCTTGTCCCAGTATTTTCCTTCTTTCCGTGTTTGCCTACTCCTCACTCTCGGTAGTTTGCAAGACTTAAATTGATTCTTGGGTGGAAGATTTTTGGTTGCAAATGCTAAATGTATATTGTCGAGGACATGAATATTTTGATTTCTTCTTGCTGGAAGAAACTGATGCAGAGAATGGGGAAACCGATGTGTATATATAGATAAACAATTGTGTGGATAAAAATTATTAATAGTCATATAATTTTACTAGGCTAAATATAGTATACATGACTTTATTTACACTAATGTACTAGTGCACATAAAGTACTAGTACACATAAAGTGGCTCTTGTAGTATATAGATTATTCTATGTAGTATACCATGAAATTAAGGGTTTACATCGTATTCTCTCAGGTTTTACACAACCTCATAAATTATTAATAGTCATATAATTTTACTAGGCTAAATATAGTATACATGACTTTATTTACACTAATGTACTAGTGCACATAAAGTACTAGTACACATAAAGTGGCTCTTGTAGTATATAGATTCTTCTATGTAGTATACCATGAAATTAAGGGTTTACATCGTATTCTCTCTCGTTGGACAAGTAGGGGGCTGTATGGGTTTCCTCTTCAATAGGCTGTGAGATATTTCAATCAGCATGTGCACGCGAGGAGGGTAGGGTAACTGGTGTGTTTTGAAAACACAATGCAGATGTAACGCAGATGTGAAATCTTGAAAATACAAGACACTGGGTATCTTAAAAAGAGTAGGGTGATGGTTTCCAGGAAAAATAGGAGTATGCCCTGTGCGTGAATTGTCTTCAGTGTTCATTCTTTTCGTACAGGCATTAGGCAAAGTAGAATAGCTGAATGAAATTTCATTTCAGGTAGAGATGCAGACGTACCCTTTTCTTAAGCATGAAGCATATGTATTCTAGGGTTGCTTTGCAGCTATGAAATTTCACTTCAAACTTTAGGCATGATGTGCAGTCCATAACATTTGCTATAGAATAGGTTGCACCATTTATAGTTTGCTTCGGCATGTTCTTAGGGGTTGTACGCTTTAATTTTACTCAAAGGGTAAAGTCCTGTATATTTTAATTGGTATGTTGACAAGATGGCGAAGATGCAAGGTAAAGATATGTGCAGTTTTGTGTAGATAGATGGGAGAAACAGTGCTGTGCGATTTGAAATTTGCTACAGAGGATAGGTTAGGCATGTATAATAGGGTTGAAAATGATTTAGGCATTAGTTGCTATTAAATTTCTTAGGCCTGGCGTGTAGTTTGCATGTGCATTCTTTAATAAAGTACAACACGTAATGAAAAAGATTTTTTCCATCAAATCATCCAAAATGGCAACAACCAATCCATCCACTCCAGATCCGCAAAATCCTCCCCCAATAACCATTGCTTCTCATCCATCAAATCATCCACCTGACCTACCACCAAGGCCGACTCCACCTGCACCTGAGCCTCCTCCCACCGCCAACCTACCAGACCCGCCAAACCCTACACCAACCCTTGTCGCCAACTCATATCTACAAAATCCTCTACCAAAAATCGTCTCTTTTCCGCTGCCCAATCAGCCTCTTGAACCTCCACCAAGATCGTCTCTACCCACTCCTGAGACACCTCCCTCCGCCAACACTTCAGACCCGACTGTCCCACCACCTCCTATTAATGCCTCTATAGATCCTCTACCCCAGCAAAAATGGTCCACGCTTTTCTCTGCGAAGCCAAAGAATGCCGGCAACTACGAGGTCAACGATATCGTCCTGAAATTTGAAGGGGAAAATCTGGTAGTTACTGATGACACAATATAGGCAAGTGTATAACAATGGAGCGGGTATCTAGTGGGGTTTTTCCTTGACACGCCACTGCCTTGCACTACCGTAATCAACTATTTGAAGTATCATTGGGGGCGCAAGGTACAATTGAGTTTAAATCGAATGGTATAGTCTTTTTCTTCCGGTTTTCGTCCATGGCAGATCGGATCGGGGTTCTGGAAGCCGACCCTGTCATAATCTGCAATAAACTTTTCATTGTTAAACAATGGGAACCAAGTTTGAGTAATGTTGCTAACAGCGTCATTGTTGTCCCAGTGTGGATTAAAATGTTTAACATCCCAATCGTTGCATGGTCGAAGCGGGGTATTAGCTATATGGCAACCAGAATGGGCAAGTTTCTGTGTATGGACTCCAATACTGAGAGTTTAAGCAGACTAGAATTCGCCAAAAGCATGGTTGAGGTTACCGCAAACTCTCCCTTACCATATAATTTTCCTGTTCGTAACCTTGATGGATCCATACAACTAGTGAAAGTATATTATCTCTGGAAACCTGAACTATGCACGCAGTGCTAAGTTTTTGGCCATTCGACTGTAAAGTGCAAAACCCAAGAGGATAAGGAAAGCATGAAAACTGACAAAGAAGCTGGAAATCGTGTTAATACATCCAAGCAACAAGTGGTACAAGTGAACACTAAAGAGAGCAGAACCATAGTTCCATTTTCCAAAATGAATAACAGACCCAGAGGGGTACTCCAGCGCTCACGAAAAGCAATAGTAAACAAAGATAACACATGGACCAGAGTAGTTAAAAGGAAGAATCCGGCTAGATTCATTTCTAGTGGTAAAGAAAAAGGTAAGCAAGTCCTGGTAGATGCGTCTCCGTCTGTTGTGAATGCAATTGGAACGTCTAATCGTTTCACGTTGTTGCCGGTTTGCGATGAGGTAGGGTCTTCTTATAAAATAAACTACGAGAAAGAAGATGGGGAGATTGAAAATGAATGTATGGATGACAATGGTAAGAATGTGAACAATGGAGGAGATGTGAACATAGTAAATGAGAACAAATATGAAAAGAAGTGGATAATAGAAAGCACTCAAGTCGAAGTAAGAAAGGATGATATCAAAATGAAGGAGACCGACGCAAGTCACATAGCTCAAGTTGATGAAATTCTATCGGCTACTTTTGGAAAACCCAAGGAAAAAGAAAAAGAAAGACCAACTGAAGGTGGAAATTTAATGTCATTTGCTTTACCTGAAGAGATGCAAAGTAGAGAGAACACTGATGAACAGAACCATAACATAAATTCAGTTGACAAGCACTGCAGGGACACAGTTCCTCAGAAAACAAGTGAACATATCACTTCATCTAACAACGTGAAGCAGATACAGGAACATAAAACTGCTCTGAGTCCAATTGAAAATGCTAGAAACGCACACATTCAGACTATAGATGCCGACATAATGACTATCTCTAGAGCACTCCGAGTTGAGTTAGCTCAAAGGGAAGTCAACTCACCGGAGTTTCTTGAAACAGAGAAGAAGGTTAAAATTTTTAATACATTTTGTTCTGGGATTGTTTATCATCAACTACATATTGCACAACTTGATAACGTGTCTGCGTTTATGCAAAAAATAATTGCAAGTGGCAAGAAGAAGATGCGAAAGTCACCAACTATCAAAGAGAAAGCGATCAACCCATACTCGCACATTGCACCCCCTGCAGCTTATAGGGAGAGACCACCTGACATCATTACTGAACAAATGAATTCTAACTCCATGGAAAAAGCAGGACCGAAAAATCATATAACTCGGAGTGTGAAGAAGGAAATGCTAAGAAATCTGCAAGAGAATGGCTAGCAGTCTGTCATTGGGCGGTGTTAGTCTCAGGGGATAAAAGAAGATGTAATTTAAAAAGTAATGTGAACTTGAAATTTTGAAATTGTGAAAGTCGTACCCGTCTTCCTTCTATGGAAGACTCAGCTGATATGTACTTTGTATATCACCTGTACTCTCATGTTTTATCAAATTTTTTAATAAAAAAGTGTTACAAAACACTATAAAAACCAGTCGGCTTTGTTAAAAAAAAAAGTACAACACGTATTGCAAAATTAACAATCAAGGTAGATGTGTATTTTTATACTTTATTTAAATTTCTGAGAGCCTAAGTGATTATATTATCTTGTTTACCGCAATTAAATTATATCGTTAACTGTCGTTGCAGTTTTATAATCGCACCGCAAAATATGAACCCCGAACGCAACGGAAAATTATATATATATATATATATATATATATATATATATATATATATATATATATATATATATACCGCAATGTTTTGACGTTTCATTCTCGATGAAATTAATTTCGTTGAAAACGGACTCCGTTTGCACAAAATTGTTATTTTAAATTTTATCATTTCACCTTTATATTTCACGCACCGGTAAACAACTTCAATTGGCTCCAAACTGGAAATCTAACAATAATTAACCATACACATTCCAATAAAATTTGTTCCATCGGAAACAGAGGTCATTTGGAAAATAAATCATTCCTAATGCCCATATAATATACCGAACAAGTTCCCATATGCGAAGCACGGGCCTCCTCATAAGGTATGCAGTGCATTGATTTGAACGTTCTATTTTGTACGATTATTTAATTTCATCGTCAATTGTCGTTGAGCGTCTTATGTTCATACCGATATACATGAATTTCAAATCATAATTTACGAAATACCGCAAAGTTTACGAGTTCGAATTGTATACGTTCAATCTTCATTATATAAACGAATTATAAATCCATTTAAAATTCAAAATTAATATTTAATAAAATAAGATATATCAAATATATGTCGACAAAATACGGGACATTACAGGTCAGCTGATGACTCCGAGTGATTATATTTGTATCCTAAGGCAATAAGGGAAAGCTTTTGTTAATAATGTGTAGACAAATAATAAGCCAGAGTTAGTTGCTTTTTGTGTATTCATATTGTAATGCATTTTTGATTTTTTTTCCAAGCTTCAACTTGTAATTCTATATTTTATTTTTTTTCTCGAAACTGCATATACAAGTGATTGAGTGATTTGTAAAGATTGTAACTCTTGTAATTGTCTTTTAGTGAATATATAAATCTTTCCTTTCAAAAAAAAAGTTTGAAATTCTTGGAAGATTAAAAATTATTTTGAGAGAAGTTTGAAATCAATTTGAAAGTAGTTTTGAAATTAATCTTGAACAGAGATAATTTGAAAAACATAGTTTGAACCTGGTGTGCTATTCAGAGTCTTGCATATAGAATAGATTCTATTACTATATTTTCCTTGAAATCTTGATAGCTTGATAACTCATGAGTCTTGAATCTCTTGTGAATCCTGAATCTCTTGAAACTTCAAAATTGTATAGTCTTCAATATTTAAGTCTTGTATAGAAATCCTACATATATATGTGTCTATATATTCTAGGAAAAGATGTTAGTATATATATTTTACAATCAATGTTAATTGATATAAGTTTTTTGTCATCAAAACTCCATTCTCCAGCAGAAGGAAGAGAGGACAGAAGAAAATAAAGAGCAAACAGAAGAAAGTGAAACAAAATGGAAGACACTTGTTTTATTTAATGCAAAGCACACACGTTTTCAATCAAAATTAATATTTTGGAGAGATAAACGTCTGAATTTCACAAAATGAAAAATGTTGTCTTACTCAAAAAATGGTTCAGTATTTTTAGACTGAAAATGCCTATGTTCTGATAAATTCTTATTCTTTAAACGATTTATTCAAATTTAACTGAATTCATGAATAGAACAAACAAGCGTATTTTGCCTCAAAATTTATTCCTACGATGTGTTTATTTATACGCATTTCAAATCTTAAATTTCATATTTTAATTCAAAATTTAAGTTATAAGGTAAATTATGATATCGGTGTTCGCTTCCATAAATCGACCAAGTAAATTGATTCAAAGAGAGCTAGAGAATGTTAACGTTTTCACAATAAAATATAAAGTGTAACGACCTAGAAATTTTGACATTTAAAATATACATTAAATTTAGATTAAATGAAAATTAAATGTTAATATTTGAAATTTTGTCTATGTTGGATGATATTTAAGAAACCACAAACGTGATTTACATCACTAACCATTTTGGATATTATGCGTTAGAAACTCCTTGTTGTTTGAAAATGAACATTATGGGAAGAATTGCACCATTATTAATTCATTTTGCAATTTAAGAAATGAATTTAATGTTTATCATGAAATGTGATAAAGAAGAATATGCATGCTTATATTTTAAATCTAGATTTGAAACTTTGTCTTGAATGCAACATTCACCTTTAAAATATATTGGTGTTCGTAATTGTAAGTTTAGAATGTTTTGTCAAGTTTGAACCGCAATAATGGAAATAAAATTAGCTTGAAATTTTATTTTGTTAAGAAGTTATTTTGGTCTTGTAATTTGGTAAGGAAAAATATAGGCTGGAGATTCAACTTAGAATTTGCACTGTCATTTAATGTAGTGTTCACACTAAAAATAAATGTGCATTATGAATAAGATGTCAATATAAACATTGTCAAAATTTATGATATTAATAAATAATGAGCCATTTGGAACAATTAAGACTTGACATTTGAACCCAAGTCAAATTTGAAATAAATTCCATTTGAGAAATGATTTATTTTGGGAAAAGGAATTTATTTGGAAACAGGCAATTAACTTTGAGACAAAATTTTCAATTGAGTAGAGAACTTTGTCGCCAAATAAAATACCAGACAATTAATGCAATGAAAACATTCAAACTTTATATGCATACATTAAGAAAGAGAAATCCCGAAATTAAGTAATCACTAGGATTGAGTTTATTAATTATGGTATGGTTACTACCAAAAATAAATAAATAAAGAAACTTTGAAAGATCACGTTTAATCAAACCGGAAAGCTTAACCATATTTGTATAAGAAAGCGCATTGAATGGATAGGAGTAAAATGTGAAATAAATGCAAATTTAATTAAAGAAACGAATTATTTTGAGTAAAGAATTTTGTGTAAAATAGAATAACATTAAAATAAATTCATTTCAAATCAAAGCATTGAGTAAATAGTATAGAGAAAAAATGATTAAATTAATTTTAACTTATAAAGTTGAAATTTTTAAGAGTGATAAATTTTGTTTTAACCGTTATGTTTAAATTTATTACTGTATGGATTGTAATACAGTGATGAAGGCAAGCAGTGAATTTTGGAATATAAACGGTGTAATTAAACTAAAAATATATTAATATAATCAATACATAATAAAGGAAACGAATAAATTAGCGACCAATTGAATTTAAATTTCGGTCGGTAACGGTTGAGTCTATAACGCTCAGTCAATAACAAAAACAATATTCATGCATCAGTCTAATACAACATTCATAGGAAACAAATTAAAATATTCTCCTTTTAAGGAGATATGGTAGACAACAAATATCTGATTAAATCTGTCCAAATCTTACCATATCTACATAAAGATTTTATAAATAATGGCCAAAGATTTAGCACTGTTCATGTACAGAGGAAGCTACACTGTACACAAATTAAATAATTTTGAATGGCAGAAATAAAAGGAGCTCTTCATCCTCACGGAGTACCACACTCCTCCCCTTATCTCGTTTCTTCCTCACACGCACCCAGTTCTTCTCCTACCTTTTCTCTTCATCTGATAATTCCATCCATTCAAATCTCTTTCTCTTTCCTCTTCCAGAACAAGTTTTGCCACCCTGTTTCCACGTTAACCTGCCACCGCAACTGTGTACCGCCACCCAAACGTGCTGCCTCTCCATGCAGTTCAACTGACCGCAGGCACCCATCATAGGCCTCGCTCCTCCTCTCCACAAACTCGCTATTTTTCCCTTTGGAAGAAAACATGCCACAAATCTCCACCACCTTTTCTCTAATCACACAAGGCCACACTACCTTTCCCCTCTCAAACTAGTCGCCTTCAGCCAAATCCCATACCAAAATCCCCTCATCAGCCTTTTCTCGTTCAGTTTTCCACCTTCCTTGTGGTGGGAGAATTAACACAAATAGAAGTATTAAAAAGAACAAATATATGTACGCGCTAGTTGACAAGAACAGGTGTACGATGTCCGTGGAAGAAGTATGAGACCAAATCAAGGCTTGTCGCAGTAAGGAGTGTTGACGGTGAAGGGTTGGAAAGCGATAAATTAGTGAGAACATTTATTTAAAAATTTATTTCGAAATAGTTAATCATGTCAAGTGCTTAGTTATAATTAGTTATAATTATAATTATTTGATATTGAAATGGCTACTATTGTTTGTGATGGATGTTTGTAGCTAGATCACACCAAACACAAAGCGTTATTCAATGAGACGCTTGCGCACAATTTGATGGTTGTTGAATTTTGATGAATGGACTAGTACTCATATGAATTGATGTTGTTGCATCACACACCATAGTGTGGAGTATATGGGTATTCGATTTCAATCTCCTCCTCATGTGCATAGAAATTTTATTAAATAAATAAATAAACAAAACTTAACTCTTGAATTTAATAAAAAAAAATCATAAAGAATTAAACTACCTTCCATAAGCATGAAATGATTTTGGCAATATCCTAAAATTGTTTGATTTTGAGTTGTATGTAAATGCTTAGTTCATAACCATCTTTAAGCTATAAAAAAAGGTTGAGTTATAGTTGTTTATATGAAAGATTAGCTATTCAAAAATTATTTATTTAAAGAAAACTTAATTTAAGCATGTAGTAAACATGTTTATTAATACATTGGTTCCATAAATTTTATTTATTAAGTTGGTTTCAATAATTTTAAAGTAAACAAGTTTAGTACATGGATTTCATTAACTGTAAAGTAAACAAGTTTCATACATTGGTTGCTTTAATTTTAAAGAAAACAAGTTAATACCTTGGTTCCATTATTTTAAGACCATTTGCAAGTTTAGACGATTTAACAAGTTGGGTAGCATTACATTTAGCTTCCAAGGAAATTGGATTAATTGTTTAATGGAACTATGTGAACTTTAATATGATTTTAAAGAAGATTTAACAATTTATGTTTAAACCATTATCGAATATATCCATACAAATGACATTTCTTCCAATAATAATATTTATACCAGAACGTTCTAGGGTGACAGAGAGGATAGTGTCTAAGGCTTGGGTATGGAAAATATAGTTTCCTGCTCTCCCTGGCTATCCCTAACTGATCCGACGAACGGGATGGTCAATTTAAAATCGGATTTGAAATATAATTCAACCCAATTGAGTTTTGGAATTTTTATGAATCATATTTCAATGATCTGAACTTTGGAAAGGATTTGAACCTATGTGGGATAAATGTCTATGCTATAACACTTTTGCATTTCCTTAATATATTTTAGTTGAAATTTATGAACCCAAGAATTCAAACTATAAAGGATTTGAAATATTTTGAAAGATTTTGGTGAGTTAAATAAATCCAAATTTAGAATTGGAAATGGAAAAATGAGTAAAGAAATCTTGGGTATGGTATGTATAAAGGGGCAATTAAGATGGTAATGAGATTTAAAGAATTTGAGATAATCCAACTTTATCATAAGCAACTTGATAAACATTAGGAAGGAGATTTGGATTGAAACTGGTATAGTCCATAGCTTGTTTTAAAATACGCTTATTACTTGGGAAGACCGGGATCAGACTTAAGTCTGAAAACCATTCCAAGTGGTAATACGACGTTATTGAAGACTTGGAAGTGAAAAATGAAGACCGGGAATCTTGGGATTATTCGGATAGATTGACATTTATGTCTCGAATCAGGCCGTACACCTGAAACGAGGTTATATGTGGCATGAGGTTTGAATATATTCAAGGATTTTCGGATTTTGTTCCGTTCAGAACCAGAATGGACTTGTATGGATTGTGTGTCTGACAGTGTAATTTGTCCACGTAGCACTGATTCCTGTGAATATATATCGGATTTGTAGCAATTGATTATTCCCGTCTCTAAGTTACGGTCTTAGAGGTTATGTATTAATAGAAATCAGTGACATGTTGTAAATTGACAATGTGGCATACTCAAGTTATGAAATGAGCTAGTGATGATAGCATTATGTATATCGTGACTTCGACGAACCTCACACCCCGGATTGATGGTAAACTGGCGGTTAGGTTGTATACATTTTATTGAAACTTGGAAGCTTCGGCGGTAGATCTACTTTGAAACTTGCAGGAAAAAAAGGGGTATGTTCGGTGTCCGTGTCTGGATGTTAATCGGTGACTTACCTGGTGTTTGGTGTCCGAGCCTGGATGAAAACCATGAACCGTGAGGTTGCACCTAGTTCCAGATTGATCTTTCGTGTCAGGAATCATTATATTGGAACCAAACAACCAATACGAGCCTTTCGTTTTATTTGTAAACTATGTTAGTGGGCATAGCCACTATGCTTGCTAAGATTAATATATTTATTTGTAAAACAGTTTTCAACATTATGCACTAATAGTATAAAGAGGATTTTCACGTATGAAAGCATGTTTGGTTATCATAAGACAAAACTCGCCCATTTGGTGTGCGCTTGCATTGTGTGATGTGGGACGAGTTTATGATAGCTTCATTTTCCAAAGGACATTACGAATTTATATGCACGGGCATTCACATGGAGTAAACCCTTTCCGCATTAGCGGCGTAGTCCGGTGAATCTCCCAACTTTAAAAATTAAGTCCTTAAAATAACTGTTTTATGTTCTCACACCAGTCCCATGACTGGCCTGGAGTTTATTGTTCTTTCCTAAACTCTGGGTGCCCACTAATTTTCCACACGGGCAGCTAGAGGTTTAGTTTTACAGTTATAGACCCCTTGGAGCAAGATTTGGACTGTTTTCTGGATTGGAGATTCGAGCTAAAGTTTGAGTTTCCGCTATATCACATCGCTTCTTCCGTTGAGAGTATATTTATATTTCCGCTGCTATATGTATGTAACTCTGATATTCTATGTAACTCTGATGAAACATTGTATCATGATATAAAAAGTACTGTTGTTTAGTTCAATATATGTTAGTACCCATAACAATTCGCCTTTGTAAACGGTTTAAGTTGGTTTAATTACCGGCGAAAACCGGGAAGAAAGACGATATGTTACATAAAGGATCAATCTTATATAAAATTATTACATTTGTTAAGAATTGGTATTTCAATATTTATATTGTTAATCAATTTCGTGTTAGTTTCAAAGCAACTAAATTATGAAATAAACGATCATTTTGATTTTTGTTATTCAAATTAGACGTACGTGCATTGATTTATATTCAGAAATCAATTTCATTCATTTTATATTTTTAAGTCAAATAAAATTCTAAGTTATTAAGTAAAAGTTCGGTTAAATACTTTATTTAAAATCATTAAAATTTCGGGTTGTTACAATCTCCCACACTTGAAAATTTTCGTCTTTGAAAAGAAACGATGTAGTGAAAGTAGTAATTAAGCAATTATATATATATATATATATATGTATGTATGTATGTATGTATGTATGTGTGTGTATGTGTGTGTATGTATATTAAAATCATGTTATACGTATTTGAACAACTTCCTTGCTTTTATACACACACACGCGCGTGCACTCACACACACACACACACACACACACACACACACACACATATATATATATATATACGAAGATATTTAAATCCAAAGTTTATATATGTTTCTCAAATATTTTTCAAATTAGTGTCAAATATAACTCGATCTCTCGACTAGTTCAAGGTACCTATCTCACTTTCAAAACAAAAAAATAAACAGCGATGATGCCATTAAAATCATCATCCGACTCATTTTCAAGCGACTAGAGTGTGATTATATATCTATCTAATACATATAGGATTTAATACATACGTTGGTCAAACGGATGCCAAAAATATTTAGGTACTTGATAGTCCAATCTTAACGTCAAGATAACTTTTTTTAAACACGAGATATACATAATTTCCATATGTATATACATGCTTACACACACAAACATACATACATACATATACATATATATATATATATATATATATCAAATCATTCATTTCTCATAAAATATAAAACAGGGAAAATATACACATCTCCCCTTCTCATTCATTTATCATATTTTGACAATAACCATGTATTCAAATATGTCTAACTTAGAGTTACAATGGGAAATTATATAAATAACATTTCCAAAAACGTATGTTGCATGCAATCAAGTAGCTTATTATTATATTCAATTTCTTAACATACATAAGTATTTCACTTAAATTAGCATTCTCTTAAGTTCTCAATTTCTACAAATAATCCATTTTAAGGTTTATTCACTAACTTCCATACTCAAATCTTATAATTATTAAGGATGTTCTATTTAAGTATAAATCAACATATCCATTAAGTTTAAATTGAATTCGATCTTCTTACATTAATTTCACATCAATATTATTCCCACACTTCTCAATGCTAGCAAGCTTAACTTATCAATAATATTTATTTTAAACTTCCCTGAGTTCAAGATTATTTCGAAGTGACAAAACAAAAATTAAAATGTACAATAATACATCTTAAAGTTAACGTTTTTCCAAATTGCACTTATAAATTTATTTAACATTAACTTTCATACATACATATACTAGATCATCATTTTTTGATATGTTTGTTGTCCATATAAAGCAAACTGTTATAATTCCATAAATATTTCTTTAAAAATCAGATCAGTGTTCCATATTTTTTTTTGAAATCAAGTTAATATTTCATAATTATTGGTCTTAAATGAAGATTAACAATGTGGAACATATCAAGCTTATGAAAATGAATAGCTTATTATTTCCATAACCATTTCATGAAATTTGTGAATTTAGTGAACTTATTTATTTTCCAGTTATCATTTTATAAATGTCACTTGTATAATTTTTTAATATAGTCTCTTTAAGTTTTATAACATATAATCTATTACAATCAATTTGGAAACCTATTCAATGTAAGTTACAATTACTCTTCAAGGGAAATATATATTATAGTACTTTCTAAATTCATTGTTTCAAAGCTATAGTAAAATAACTAACTGATTATTAACAATGTTATCTAGAAATTCTTGTATTCTGAATATAAGTTTCTTCTTCATTAAGTTTCAAAGATAAATCGTACTTATGTTTCTTCCAAATATCTCTTTATTTAAACTTAAGTATTTTCATGAATTATTAAACCAAACCTATCCTCAAAAGGATAAGTTCAAGAGAGTTAAACCATTCAATCCAATTAACTTATGCTTTTACTTATAATTTAGTTCAACGACATTTTATAATAACATGTAATAGTAATGCTTATAACAAGCCAATTATAACAAACAAACAAATTTGGAAAATTTTATTTCCTAAATAAGAAATCACAATTTATGTGATTATGAAACAACTCTCTTATATATAAGTATCATTGATAAAATTATTTGATTTACCCTTTTCAAAACAATATTGTGTCAGTCTATCTTATTAAGAATTTGGAAACCCTATTGATTCAATGACATCCCATGTAGCAACTTGAATGTTTAAATAATCAACTGGACAAACTAACACAATATAATTTTTTTTATAATTCTACAAATATGCTATTATATATACACACATACACACATACATACACACACACACTATCAAACTCATATAGGGCATTCCATTACCATATCTCTTAATGAGTTCCCCCAGTAGGCTTCGGTATTCTCTCAACCAAATCTCTGATAACAACTGTAATAACCCGCCTTTTCGAACAATTTTAGATCGATAATAAACCACACATGTAAGATTCAAACTGTTCAAAATAGTGAATTGTTAATGGAGATTTAATATAA
Source organism: Allium sativum (assembly GCA_030737875.1). Taxonomy (NCBI): domain Eukaryota; kingdom Viridiplantae; phylum Streptophyta; class Magnoliopsida; order Asparagales; family Amaryllidaceae; genus Allium; species Allium sativum. The sequence goes on from CM060921.1 coordinate 305,010,418, forward strand.
GAATTAAAAGAGAAGAGAAAGAAACAGAACATGGAAACTCACAGAGGAAAGACAAAATAGAATAAGAACATAAACTAAAACATTGATCAGTTTACAATATACATTTTCAAATATCAAAGTTGACCAATCACAAAACGTACCAATAACTGTAGCGGAATAATATTATATAATATGCCTGTCAAGCTCCATCTCCATCTTCTAATGAGGTCTTCGCTAAACTGTTGACCTGAGCATAATAAAGAAAACAATACACTCAAGTCAGGATTAAAATATCTCATGTGAGTCAAACCAAACAAATGAAATATGAATGTAGTATCATCATAGATGTTTATTGAATTTTCCATCTCATATCAGTGTATAAAGCGAATGTAGTAAATTAAGAGATGTTGTGGGAATTCCCATCTCTTAAGGATTCATTAAACTGGATATTGTACAATATAATGCGTTATTATAATAGTATATATTCAGTAAAGTAAAATATTAAAATAACATAAGTGAGATCACATTTTTACCCTTATACCATTTATAAACATTGTCGTAAATAGTGCATATAAAAAACCAATTAACGGTTGGTGGATAGGGATGCGCCACTATACGAAAACGTCAAACCAAAATCATATGGGGTGTAATAGGATAATATGAAAAGGCACACGAGGCAATACCCATGGTAGGAATTTACCAGTTGCACTCCTGGATTAGTGATAACACATAGCCATAACTACCGCCTACCTCGAAAACCACTCCTAAAATCACAAATGTGCGTCAAATCATATCAACCGACAAAATATAATAACCAAGAAAGAAGTGTTGCTGATAGGGGTAGCTAAGCCACTTGGTCACAGTGTAGCTCTTGTTTTAATCATTATAATTTTGACCCGAAGGTCAAGGATATTCGTCATCGTTTTCTTACTTCATTACAGTAGCATTTGCCAAGCCATCCTACTTCATTTTGGATTCATCCATCACAAATACAGTTATTAAAGTGGTTGCGGGTATGGGTAGAGAGTACGGCAATATATGGATCTGGCCTCTTTAACAACCAAACATTTAAAATTTTCACACTTTGGTCTTTTGTTTTTGAAAACGTATTTCAATGTCATAAATTAGTTTACTTTACTAATTGATGTAATTATCACTTAATTCAAATCACTTCAATATCTAATTCAATTTCAAATTTTCAAATCTCAAAATGGTGACCCGACTTTTCCATACCATTTAAGCTGACATTTAACCACAAATGTTGAACTCAAAAGGCACATGATAGTAGAAAGTTAAGGGAAAGAAGTTAAAGGGTGAGAAGAAAAAAGAAAGAAATGTTAGAATAGAAGAAGAATAGGAACATAAACACTACAAAATCAGAGAAAAATAGAATCTCACAACGTAATGAATATAATATATCGGTACTCTTTTTACAAAGAGAAACTGGATATATATAAGATTACACAATCAGATTACACAACTAGATCAGCCTATATAAATCTTATGAATACAACACCCACAGTGATAATAATTTAATACCAGAAAATACAGGAATACGCCTCGACTCTGGTTCCATTCCTAAAGCTCTAAGCAAAATATAATGCAACCAGGAAAATATAATCAGATTGACTCGAGCACATCTTGAGGAATGCAAAATCATTAGGATCAATTTGGAATTCTTTCAATGACAAAAGTCACATCACAAACCACTTGCTTAATTTTTGAAAATTCTCTGAAAGGATGGAACTCTCACAAGACATGACCACAAATAAACATGGCACATTGTTTTTTCCTTATAATTACCAAATCACTTTTTATATCAAATCCAATGATATTATAATAACGTCTATCAATCCACAAATAAAATTGGAATATAGCCAAAAAGCTTGCATCTCACTTTTTGACATAGTTGGTTTACATCTAAAAACGTACGGATCGTATTGGAGTTTCCGTTTCCATACATGACTAGGTATGGGACCACCTTCTGATCAATGTCCTCTAGAGATAAAACACTATGGTTCAACAAGAATGTCTTGAAACCTAGCCACACAGAATCAGCCATTCATTCACTTGAGTGTACAGAATATATCATCACCACGATTAGGATCAACAACCATATCATTCTAAAGCATACAAAAAGGGGCAATCGATTTCTCTAGAAAAAGTGATGATATACTCTAATGGGTATGACCCACATAGCCCTGCTGCCATGTGATGATCCAAACTCCCATAGTACGAAAGCAAGGATAATCATTGGAATATAACATATTTAAAACAATAGCAGATCTCAGATAGCAGCATAACATATAAATCATAGCAGCGGAAATAGAAATGTCATCAACATCAGAACATCAGAGTGGCACATTTACAGGATACAACTTAGCATTTAGAAAGCCTCAACAAATAAAAATAAGTCCAAAACTCCATTAAGTACATCATAGATAAAGGATGTCTAAATGTCTCAATGTAGAAATAAAAGATAAAGATGTTCTTCCTCTTCCTTCCATAAGCATACTCCAATCCAGCATATGTCCAAGATAACTTGAACCTGTCACTTCGCTGCCCGTGTGAAAAAGAGGGCACCCGAGTTTGCAAAGTGAAACAAACTACGAGTCAGTCGTGGGACTAGTATGGGAAATCTTTCCTAACTTATCTAACAATATGGCTAATCACAGGACCACGCCGCTAACGCGGAACGGGTTTACTCCATTGGATTGCCAGTGCATAAATTAAATAAATTTTTATTCAAAAACAAAGTAATGCTTTTTAGAAAAATGAAATAACTATAAGACACAAGTCCCATCACATAATGCAATGCAAACCGGAGGACAGAGTTTTACCTTATAATGATCAAACATGCTTGATATGTAGAAAATAATATTAATATTATATTAGTGTCTAACCAGTTTTAAAATACTTTCAAAGTAAATGTATCAATCCTAGACGGCATAGTACCCCATCCTACTATGTCGCCATATATAGGTTTACAATCAAAGCCGTAATGTCGTATTGGAAATTGAGTTTCCATCATGAGTCGAGGCTAGGGATGGCTCCTCACCGATTCTAGATACTCTAGCAAATGTCTCAGGATCACACCTACGGGCAACCCTTGGATCTTCAGGGCCGGTCCACAAATACTTTAGTGGATTAACTATGCCTGAACACACGTCTCCCGGTCCTATTGACTCTATCAATTGGTCACTATCGACCAATATATCCGAGGTACCTCATAATCCATCATCCACATAAGTAAAAATGTCAGGGCTTGAAAAACCCTGACACCACTTCTAGCTAGAAAGAAACGTGTGCACTCCCCACAGCCAGAATCCCGTTTTTGACTCATACCGGGGTATAAGGCTCGCGAAGTAATGTTATACACAAAGCTACGCCTAAACAGGCTGTGCTTTCAACATCAACCACAAGGCTCTGATTTTCAGCAAAAGCCTCGATCATTTGTAACTTGGCATGCCACATTGACAATTCATGCCATGCGATCAATAACTATTAATATATACCCTCTGAGCTCATGTGTCTCGGAGAAGGGTGTTAAGCAAGAGAATAAATTGTCCGCCACCAGACAGATATATATTAAATAGAAATCAATTTACATGGAATGAAATCCAGTGTCAGACACACATCCATTTACAAGTCCGTTCTGGGTCTGAACGAAACCAGAGACACCATATTCTTCGTCCCGTGTGTCCACTACGGAAGAGAGGTGCTCGCTTATCCGGACAGTCAATAAGTACGTCCGGACAACTACCATTTTAACCCTTTACTGGGAGCTACCCAATGTTGGGCATCGGTAGTCATCCATTCGATGTGAAGATCACCGGTCTTCAATCACCGTCTTCGATATCTTCGATTTAAGTTGTCGTATAATTATTTGAAATGAGATTGAACTCGGTCTTTTCAAATAATTCTCGCATATATATAATTTAAATCATTTATATCGTTAATATTATTTTATAACGATTTATCGCTATTTTTATTTATATAAAAATTGCTCAATTTAATTTAATGACGCTTCGGGTCAATAGGCGGCCCTGGCACTGTTTTCACCTAAATTTGATTTACACATTTCTCGAAATCTAACCTTTGGATTTTAATAAAATTTATACCATTGGAATGATCTTCCCAAAGCGGTCCTAACCTTTCCATTTTTGGGAAAATCCGATGGTCGGATCTTTCGGTATAATCGTTTAAAGTTACGATTCTGAAACGCGAACTACCGCACGCGATTCATTTCATTTTAATTTATATTTATATATAAAATAATATATATAATTAAACCATTCGACGATTCCACTAACGTGTTTAACACGCCAAATAAAAGAATGTTTTAATTTGCATAACCATTTCTATATGTTTATAATGTCAAATAAAATGTATTTTATTTACATGACATTTTGCTAATGACAAATAAAAAAGATAAATTTTATTTGTATTTCTATTTTTAACTTTAACAAATAAAAAGAAATATTTTATTTGTATATATTTTCAATGTATGTTTTGACAATAAAAATGTTTCTTAAATTTGCATACAAATTCTATTGTATGTTTTGACAATAAACATGATTCTTATATTTACATTCAAATTCTAATGTATGTTTCGACAATAAAAATGATTCTTAAATTTGCATACAAATTCTAATGTATGTTTTGATAATAAAATTGATTCTTATGTTTATATACAAATTCTATTTCAACAAAATGCCTAAAAAGTGATACATTCATTTTTGTTGATAATTCTAGTTAAACAAAATGATTAAAATGTGATTTATTCATTTGGTTGACAATTCTATTTCAACAAAATGATTAAAATGATATTTTCATTTTTATTGATAATTTTATTTCAACAACATGATTAAAAAGTGATTCATTCATTTTGTTGAAAATTCTATTTCAACAAAACGATTAAAATAATATTTTCATTTTTGTTGACAATTCTATTTCAAAAAAATTAATATTCTTGCTCCAACACAAATCTATTTAACAAAAATGTCAATTTTTGTTTTACCCCAAATCTATTTAACAAAAAAGTAATTTTTGTTTAACTCAAATCTTATTCGACACAAATGTAATCTTTGTTTAACTCAAAACTTATTTAACAAAAATTTAATTTTTGTTTAACTCAAATCTTATTTAACAAAAATGTAATTTTTGTTTTCAACCATCACATTTGACAGAATGTACATTTTTGTTTCAACTATTATATTTTGACAAAAATGTATACTTTGTTTCAACAAATCTATTCTGACAAAATGTACATTTTTATTTCGACTATTCTAATTTGAAAACATGTATATTTTGTTTCAACTACTATGTTTTGACAAAAATGTATATTTTGTTTCAACTAATATGTTTTGACAAAAATGCATATTTTGTTATAACATAAAAAAATAAATGATAATTTAAATCCAATTATTCTAATTAACAAAAATGATAATTTTTGTTTAACTCAATTATAATTAACAAAAATGATAATTTTTGTTTAACTAAATTCTAATTAACAAAAATGTTAACTATTGTTGCAACTATTTTCTTACAACAAAATGTCCTTCTTATTTCAACTATTTTGTTTCAATAAAAATGTCCTTTTAATCCAATAATTATATTTTGACGAAAATGATAATTATAATTCAACTATCCTATTTTGTCAAAAATGACAATTTTATTTCAACAATTCTAATTTGACAAAATTGACGAACTTAATCCAAGGATTACATTTTGACAAAAGTGATAATTATAATTCAACTATTCTATTTTGGTCAAAAATGACAATTTTAATTCAACAATTCTATTTTGACAAAATTGACAAACTTAATCCAATAATTACATTTTGACATAAGTGATAATTATAATTCAACAATTCAATTTTGTCAAAAATGACAATTTTATTTCAATAATTCTAATTTAACAAAATTGACAAACTTAATCCAATAATTACATTTTGACATAAGTGATAACTATAATTCAGCTATTCTATTTTGTCAAGAATGACAATTTTATTTCAACAATTCTAATTTGACAAAATTTACGAACTTAATCCAAGAATTACATTTTGACATAAGTGATAATCATAATTCAACTATTCTATTTTGTCAAAAATGATAATTTTATTTTAATAATTCTAATTTGACAAAATTGACAAACTTAATCCAATAATTACATTTTGACATAAGTGATAATTATAATTCAACTATTCTATTTTGTCAAAAATGACAATTTTATTTCAACAATTCTAATTTGACAAAATTGACAAACTTAATCCAATAATTACATTTTGACATAAGTGATAATTATAATTCAGCTATTCTATTTTGCCAAAAATGACAATTTTATTCAACAATTCTAATTTGACAAAATTGACGAACTTAATCCAAGAATTAGATTTTGACATAAGTGATAATTATAATTCAACTATTCTATTTTGTCAAAAATGACAATTTTATTTCAACAATTCTAATTTGTCAAAATTGCCAATTTTAATCCAATATTTCTAATTTGGCACAATGACAATTTTAATCCAACTTTTTTTTTCTTTCAACAAAAATTGGTATTTTTGTTTTCAACAATTTTATTCAACACAAACATCATCAAACTCATGGATCTACATAGCAAAATCAATTACAGATCAAATCACGTATGATAATCAACAGAGTATTACAGCGTATGAGCAATACCACAATTATGATTAATTAATTTTAATTATATATATATATATATAAGTAGAATTTCTCACATTGGGTTTTAATTCTGAATAATTCAGATTTGAAATTTGTCCAAAATCTGATCTGCTCGAAACTCGTTCTAATCAGTCCAAAAATGTAGATCTCGGACACACGATCGCAATGCTTCTGAAATCGTCAAATTCTGAATTCGTTTGAGTAAGTTATGAATTTATTTGCATTGTTAACATTTTTAAATTAATTAATTAAATAATTTAAAATAAAAATTACCTTCTTCCTCCTATCTGTAAACACAACCGACGTCCTTTTATATTTGTTCAACATTAAGTTTACACTTCTCGACAAAACCGTGGGGCACGAAGACGATCGAGTAATGGCATGTTGTAGGGGAAGGAGTGGCGCGCAGGGTGGGCCCACCAACGACCAGCTCGATCGGAGCAATTGGGAAGCGCGGCGAGGCAAACGGTCGCAGTTTGGGGGACTGTAACTCGACGGAAGTTCAATGGCAGGAGGGGTTATCCGTACTAATGTGGAGAGGATGAAAAGCTCTACGAAATTGTCAAAAGGCTGGGGTAATTTTACTGTGTGGATTGGAAGTTTTTAATGGAGGAACGACCGTGCATTCATGGCCATTAACCGATGATGAAGGCGGCAGCTTAGAATGGTATTAGGGTTTTGATTAATGTGTATTTATATCAAAATAATATTTAATTCTTAGTTTTGCAAATAAACTCGTTAAGTCTCAGTAGCTCCAATTTCAGCCCAAAGAGAGTTGTTCGCAGGAAAATACCCCTGTTCCGGAGACAATGGGCTAGGTCCTGTCATCCCAATCGATCGTTTTCAGTCTATTTCTTTAAATTTAAATTTAAATCATTTATTTATTTAATTCGATTGTACATCTAAATTTACCGGGGTCACATACGGACTCCAAAAATTCCCGAAAAATAAACCTAGCTATGTTTTCACGATACGGTCATAATAAGATTAATTTCATCAAATTTGGAGACCATTTGAAAAATGACCATTTTAAAGGTCGATTAAATTCAACAAAAATTATCGAACACAGTTTAATTTACCACGCTCACATATAAATTCCAAAAATTATGGAAAATTGAACTTAGCAATAATTTGACATTCCGGATCCGACAAAAATGGTTTCATCGAAAATGGAGGTCGTTTATAAAATGACTATTTTTAATAGCTTTAATATTATTTAAAAATGGAATTTTTAAATTCTGGTACATTTTCCAACAAAATTCCTTAAAATAAAATTTTAAATTGGTTCTGATTTTCCGGATTGTTACAGTCTCCTCCACTTAAAATCTTTTTGTCCTCGAAAAGGAAACAAAAGTAAAGTAGAAAACAAAACGGAAAATGCAAAATATTGTAGATGTACTTCAACACAAGAGTTACTCGGAGATGTCCACTATGCACTTGGGATAAGCCTGTTTGATGCTATCCTCGGTCTCCCATGTACAATCTCTAGGATCCCCGCTCCACTGCACTTTGACTAAGTGGATCCTCTTGTTCCTCAGAACTCGGGTCTCTTTGCCGACGATTTTCACTGGCTCCCTTCTCACTACTAAGCTCGGGGTAATCTCCAAAACTTGTTGTGCTGCTTCCTCCACAACCAAGTGTGGATCATGTACATGCTTCCGGAGTTGAGACACATGGAATATATCATGCACCCCTGGCAACCAGTCAGGCAACTGCACCCTATAAGCGAGAGTTTGAATCCTTTTGAGAATAGGAAATGGACTAATGAATCTCGGCGCCAGCTTCCCAGTCTTCCCAAAACGAACTACACCTCTTAGTGGGGAGACTCTCAAGTATACATAATCACCAACAGAGAATTCTAAATCCCTTCTTCGTTAGTCTGCATAGCTCTTCTGTCGGCTCTGAGTAGCCAATAGTTGCTTCTTAATGAAAGCAACTTTATCTGATGCTTCACGAATCATGTCGGGACCCAATACTAACCGATTACCTAGTTCCACCCAACATGCGGGAAATCTGCATGGCCTGCCATGTAATGCTTCAAATGGCAACATCTGCAAGCCTTCCTAGTAACTGTTATTCTAAGAGAACTCAACCAAATGCAAGTGATCTTCCCATGACCCGCCAAAATCAAGAATGCATGCTTGCAACAAGTCTTCAATTATACGGTTCACCCTCTCAGTCTGGTCATCTGTCTGAGGACGATAAGTGGTGCTCAAATTCAACTTTGTCCCCATCTCCTCTTGGAATGCTTCCTGGAATTTGCTAGAAAATATTGGATCACGATCACTAACAATGCTACTGGGAACTCTATGTAGTCTGAAAATCTCTCTGAAATAAAGCTGCGCCAGACTTCGAGCTATTCTATTAGATCTGACAGGGATAAAATGGGCGGTCTTTGTGAAACGATCTACAATCACCCATATACTGTCATTTCCTTTTCTGGTTTGGGGCAAACCATCAATAAAGTCCATAGAAATTTGGTCCCACTTCCAACTTGGAACCTCTAGCAGTTGTAACAATACTGCGAGCTTCTGTTGATCGCTTTTGACTTGTTGACAGGTGGAACATCTAGCAACATATATAAAAATGTCTCTCTTCATCTCCTTCCACCAGAATGTGCGCTTAAGATCGTGATACATCTTGCTTACTCCTGGATGAATGCTAAGTTTAGATTTGTGACATTCATCCATAACTTCTCTTTTTAGCTCAGGAATATCTGGCACACAGATTCACCCTTGCAATCTAAGAGTCCCCTTGCTGCCAATTTGGAAGCTGGAAGCTTCGCCCTTTCGAACTCGCTCGCTAACCATCTAAATAAACTTATCGTCTTTCTGAAGAGCAAAGATCTTATCCATTAATGTAGGCGTAATAATAAGACTGTCAACGATAAGATTGGCGCTATCCGCATTCTTCCTGCTGAGCGCATCGGCTACAACATTGGCTTTCCCTGGAGTATATAAGATGTCTAGATCATAGACCGCAAGAAATTCTAACCATTTTTGCTGCCTCAAATTCAAGTCCCTTTGGGTGAGTAGATATTTCAAGGATTTATGATCTGTATATAATTCAAACTTCTCACCCAAAAGATAGTGCTGCCATATTTTCAGAGCAAACACGATGGCCAACAATTCAAGATCATGAGCAGGATATCTCTTCTCATGCGGCTTCAACTGACGGCTAGCATATGAAACTACTTTGCCCTTTTGCATTAACACCGCACCAATAGCTTTAATAGAAGCATCTGTCCAGACTTTCAAATCTTGATTGCAATCAATAATGGTTAACACGAGAGCAGAGGTCAACCTCAATTTCAGCTCTCGGAAAGCTGCCTCACATTCAGGTGTCCAATTAAACTTTGTATGCTTCTTAGTCAGCTTTGTCAATGGACAAGATAGCTTCGAAAAATCTTTAACGAATTTCCGATAATAGCCAGCCAATCCTAAGAAACTTCTGAAGGAGTGCTAAGCTGCTTCCAATCTTGGATGGCTGAGATCTTGCCTGGGTCTACTGAAATGTCTTTCTTTAATACAACATGGCCGAGGAATTTCACTTCTTCTTGCCATAATATGCATTTAGAGAATTTGGCTTTCAACACATTCTTTTGTAGGATTTCCAAAACTTCTTTCAGATGCTTTTCATGCTCAGTAGTGGATTTACAGAAGATTAAGATATCATCGATGAAAACTAGCATGAATTTATTAAAGACATCCCGGAATACTCTATTCATCAGATCGACAAAGTAGGCAGGAGTGTTACATAAGCCGAAAGACATTACTAGCCATTCATAGAATAAGTCTAGACCTCTGAAAGCTATCAAAGGAACACATTCTTTGGCAATGCGCAATTGATGGAAACCTATAGCTAGGTCCATCCTAGAGAATACATGCGCTCCATTCAAGCAGTCTAATAGATCATCAATACGCAGCAATGGATATTTATTTTTCAGCGTTTGCTTATTGAGGTCACGGTAGTCCACACACAATCGGAGAGTACCGTCTAACTTTGGGACAAACACCACTGTTGCACCCCAATTTGAGAAGCTAGGCCTGATCAGAACCTTCCACAAAAGCTATTTAGTTCGATTGCTCACCTCCTCTTTTTCTTTCAGCGTCATTCTCCGAATAGCGTGTACCACAGGCCTTGCACTCGGAACTAAGTCAATCCTGAAGTTGATTTCTCTGCGCGGAGGTAAGCTATCGACTTCTTCAAACACATCCGCATAATCTCTGACAACAGGAATACTCTCTATAGAAGTAAGAGTAACTTCTAGAGAGGACCAGAATTCTTTCCTATCAGTTGCTAAGCCATGATATGGTATAATAATATTTCCAAGCTTCATCTTAACCTTGACGATTCTTTCTGCACATCTAACTTCGGCCTCATGTCTTGTTAACCAATCTAGCCCAAGAATAACATCGAATTCGGAAAAATTCATGACGATTAAACTAATAGGAAAATGGTAACAATAATAGGAGTTCGGCACTCTGCAGTATAAACCGAGAACAAAAGAACCTACTATCGGATTATGGACACCAACTAATTCTTTAAGATTTCTTGTTTTCAAATTTAACTTTTTAATTGTGTCACTAGAAATGAAACTACGTGATGCACCGGTGTCAAATAATAGATAACAGGAATATTCTTAATGGTAAGGGTACCTCCCAAGACATCAGGTTTACCTGCTCCTTCGGAAGAAGCTGGTGCAGTCGCTCCATCATATACATGAGCCACATCAGATTTCTTCAATAGAGGACAATTACTGATGAAGTGCCCCATCTTATGGTAGTTAAAGCACTCCTGAGTATTCCGAGGATTCTGACCGCGATTCTGACTAGGTCCAGACTCATGCCTCCTTGGTTTCTTTGGAGCTCGGCATTCGTTATCAAAGTGTCCCATCTTTTGGCAATTAACGCACCTGACTTATGGATTTCTTACTTCCTTGAGGCTTGGCGGCTGAAGAGCTGCTCGACTCCGGTTTCTTGTCAGCCTGCTTCCTTTTGTTGTTATTTTGATTCTTCTCCCGATCTTACTGCGAATTCCTGTCATTTTCTTCATATCGACAAGCCATCTCGACCACCTCATTGAATGAAAGCTTAATGTGTGTTGTCACTCTGTTTAGATACTTCCTTGAAAGGCCATTAATAAATCTCTTACTCTTCCGGAATGGGTCCCGGATTAATTCAGGAGCATAACGTGAGAGCTCTTCAAACTTCCGCACATACTCTGAAACAGTTTTATCTCCTTGTTGCAAGTTGGCAAACTAATTGTGAAGACGCTCTATTTCTTGCGGAGGAATAACTTTCTCGTTAAAGAGTTCCTTGAATTTCATCCAAGACATGTCGGCCTCATTATTTCCAACTATGACAGCCCCCCACCAATTTTGAGCCTCATCCTTCAATAGCCACGATGCCATAAAACGCTTGTGGTGGTCTTCAAGTTCCAGGCCTCCAAATATTTTCTCACAAGTCTTTAGCCATGCTTGAGCTTCCATCACCATCTCTTGGACTGTGAATGACACACCACCCAAATTCCTGAACTTCTTAGCTACCTTGTCCAGGTCAAAATGCTGGGGGGTGGAGGTGGTGATGGTGCTACAGCCTCGGGATTGGGCTGCTCCTAAATAATGGGGGTTTCATCCCTTCCTGGTCCTTTGGCTCCGCCTCTGCCTCGGGCTCTTGCTCTAGTGCTAATTTTCAGTCAGTTCTCTACTATCAAGGAAAGAGTCAGACCAACAAAAAGGATAATTTTAAAAGGGAAGTTAAAAGCAGGGACATATAGAAAGATGATGATGTAATGACTTATTAATATGTGCTATTCTGCTATGCTCATTCTAGGACATTACTAATCATACCTCTAATGAGCTACTCGCCTTAAAGTACTGCTGATTCTATCTAGAAGAATTGTTTTAAATATGTTATGCTCCATAGCTGAGGTTAACCTTTAGCTCTGATACCGACTGTGATGACCGCAAACTCCCGTAGTACGAAAGCAAGGATAATCATTGGAATATAATATATTTAAAACAACCATAGATCTCAGATAATAGCGTAACATATAAATCGTAGCAGCGGAAATAGAAATGTCATCAACATCAGAACACTAGAGTGGCACAGTTACAGGATACAACTTAACATATAGAAAGCCTCAACAAATAGAAATAAGTCTAAAACTCCATCAAGTACATGATAGATAAAGGATGTCTAAATGTCTCAAAGTAGAAATAAAAGATAAAGGTGTTCTTCGTCTTCCTTCCATAAGAATACTCCAATCCAGTACATGTCCAAGATAACCTGAACCTGTCACTTGGTTGCCCGTGTGAAAAAGAGGGCACCCGAGTTTGCAAAGTGAAAAAAACTACGAGTCAGTCATGGGAGTGGTATGAGAAATCTTTCTTAACTTATCTAACAATATGTCTAATCATAGGACCACGCCGCTAACGCGGAACGGGTTTACTCCATTGGATTGCCAGTGCATAAATTAAATAAATTTTTATTCAAAAACAACACAATGCTTTTTAGAAAAATGAAATCATTATAAGACTCAAGTCCCATCACACAATGCAACGCAAACCGGAGGATAGAGTTTTACCTTATAATGATCAAACATGCTTGATACATAGAAAATAATATTTTAATATTATTATTAATGTCTAACAAGTTCTAAAATACTTTCAAAGTAAATGTATCAATCCTAGACGGCATAGTACCCCATCTTACTATGTCACCATATAGGTTTACAATCAAAACTGCAATGTCGTATTGGAAATTGAGTTTCCATCATGAGTCGAGGCTAGGGATGGCTCCTCACCGATTCGAGACACTCTAGCAAATGTCTCAGGATCACACCTACGGGCAACCCTTGGATCTTCAGGACCGGTCCACAAATACTTTAGTGGATTAATTATGCCTGAACGCATGTCTCCCGGTCCTATTGAACCTATCAATTGGTGACTATCGACCAATATATCCGAGGTACCTCATAATCCATCATCCACATAAGTAAAAATGTCAGGGCTTGCAAAACCCTGACACCACTTCTAGCTAGAAAGAAACGTGTGCACTCCCTGCAGTCACGATCCCGTTTTTTGACTCATACCGGGGTGTAAGGCTCGTGAAGTAACACTATACACAAAGCTACACTCAAATAGGCCGTGCTTTGATCATCAAACACAAGGCTCTGCTTTTCAACAAAAACCTCAATCATTTGCATCTTGGCATGCCACATTGACAGTTCACGCCATGCGATCAATAACTATCAATATATACCCTCTGAGCTCATGCATCTTAGAGAAGGGTGTTAAGCAAGAGGATAAATTCTCCACCACCAAATATATATATATTAAATAGAAATCAATTTACATGGAATAAAATCCAATTTCAGACACACATCCATTTACAAGTTCGTTATGGGTCTGATCGAAACCGGAGATGCCTTATTCCTCGTCCTATATGTCCAATACGGAAGAGAGGTGCTCGCTTATCCGGACAATCAACAAGTATGTCCGGACAACTACCACTTTAACCCTTTACTGGGAGGTACCCAATGTCGGGCATCAGTAATCATCCATTCGACGTGAAGATCGTCGGTCTTCAATCACCATCTTCAATATCTTCAATTTAAATCATCGTATAACTATTTGAAATGAGATTGAACTCGGTCTTTCCAAATAATTCTCGCATATATATAATTTAAATCATTTCATATCATTAATATTATTTTGTAACGATTTATCATTATTTATTTATTTATATAAAAGTAGCTCAATTTAATTTAACGACGCTTCGAGTCAATAGGCGGCCCTTGCGCTGCTTTCATCCAAATTTGATTTACACATTTCTCGGAATCTAACAGTTGGATTTTAATAAGTTTTATACCGTTGGAATGATCTTCCCAAAGCGGTCCTAACGGTTCTAGTTTTGGGAAAAATCCGACGGTTGGATCTTTAGGTATAATCGTTTAAAGTTACGATCTCGAAACGCGAACTACCGCGCGCGATTCGTTTAATTTTAATTTTAGTTTATATATAAAATTATATATAAATATAAACCATTTGACGATTCCACTAACGTGTTTAACACGCCAAATAAAAGAATGTTTTAATTTGCACAACAATTTCTACATGTTTATAATGTCAAATAAAATGTATTTTATTTACATGACATTTTGCTATTGACAAATAAAAAAGATAATTTTTATTTGTATTTCTATTTTGAACTTTTAACAAATAAAAAGAAATACTTTATTTGTATATAGTTTAAATGTATGTTTTGACAATAAAAATGATTCTTAAATTTGCATACAAATTCAATTGTATGTTTTGACAATAAACATGGGTCTTATGTTTACATACAAATTCTAATTTATGTTTTGACAATAAAAATAATTCTTAAATTTGCATACAAATTCTAATGTATGTTTTGACAATAAAAACGATTCTTATGTTTACATACAAATTCTATTCAATAAAATGTCTAAAAAGTGATACATTCATTTTTGTTGACAATTCTAGTTCAACAAAATGATTAAAATGCGATTCATTCATTTTGTTGACAATTCTGTTTCAACAAAATGATTAAAATGTTATTTTCATTTTTGTTGACAATTCTATTTCAACAAAATGATTAAAATGATATTTCCATTTTTGTTGACAATTCTATTTCAACAAAATTAACATCTTTGCTCTAACACAAATCTATTTAACAAAAATGTCAACTTTTGTTTTACCCCAAACTATTTAACAAAAATGTAATTTTTGTTTAACTCAAATCTTATTTGACACAAGTGTAATCTTTGTTTAACTCAAATCTTATTTAACAAAAATGCAATTTTTGTTTAACTCAAATCTTATTTAACAAAAATGTAATTTTTGTTTTCAACCATCATATTTGACAAAATGTACATTTTTGTTTCAACTATTATATTTTGACAAAAATGTATACTTTGTTTCAACTAATCTATTCTGACAAAATGTATATTTTTATTTCAACTAATCTAATTTGACAACATGTATATTTTGTTTCAACTGATATGTTTTGAAAAAATGTATATTTTGTTTCAACTAATATGTTTTGACAAAAATGTATATTTTGTTACAACTAAAAAAAAGGAATGATAATTTAAATCCAATTATTCTAATTAACAAAAATGATAATTTTTGTTTAACTCAATTCAAATTAGCAAAAATGATAATTTTTGTTTAACTAAATTCTAATTAACAAAAGTGTTAATTATTGTTTCAACTATTTTCTTACAATAATATGTCCTTCTTATTTCAACTATTTTGTTTTAATAAAATGTCTTTTTAATCCAATAATTACATTTTACAAAAATGATAATTATAATTCAACTATTCTATTTTGTCAAAAATGACAATTTTATTTCAACAATTCTAATTTGACAAAATTGACAAACTTAATCCAAGAATTTCATTTTACATAAGTGATAATTATAATTCAACTATTCTATTTTGTCAAAAATGACAATTTTATTTCAACAATTCTAATTTGACAAAATTGACAAACTTAATCCAACAATTACATTTTGACATAAGTGATAATTATAATTCAACTATTATGTTTTGTCAAAAATAACAATTTTATTTCAACAATTCTAATTTGACAAAATTGACAAACTTAATCCAATAATTACATTTTGACATAAGTGATAATTATAATTCAACTATTCTATTTTGTCAAAAATGACAATTTTATTTCAATAATTCTAATTTGACAAAATTGACGAACTTAATCCAAGAATTACAATTTGACATAAGTGATAATTATAATTCAACTATTCTATTTTGTCAAAAATGACAATTTTATTTCAACAATTCTATGTTGACAAAATTGACAAACTTAATCCAATAATTACGTTTTGACATAAGTGATAATTATAATTCAGCTATTCTATTTTGTCAAAAATGAAAATTTTATTTGAACAATTCTAATTTGACAAAATTGGCAAACTTAATCCAATAATTACATTTTGACATAAGTGATAATTATAATTCAACTATTCTATTTTGTTAAAAATGACAATTTTATTTCAACAATTCTAATTTGACAAAATTGACGAACTTAATCCAAGAATTACATTTTGACATAAGTGATAATTATAATTTAACTATTCTATTTTGTCAAAAATGACAATTTTATTCCAACAATTCTAATTTGACAAAATTGACAATTTTAGTCCAATAATTCTAATTTGTGACAATGACAATTTTAATCCAACCTTTTTTTTCTTTAAACAGAAATTGATATTTTTGTTTTCAACAATTTTATTCAACACAAACATCATAAATCAATGGATCTACATAACAACATCAATTACAAATCAAACCACATATGACAATCAACAGAATATTGCAGCGTATGAGTAATACCAGAATTATGTTTAATTAATTTTAATTATATATATATAAGTAGAATTTCTCACAGTGGGTTTTAATTCTGAATAATTCAGATTTGAAATTTGTCCAAAATCTGATCTACTCCAAACTCGTTCTAATCAGTCCAAAAATGTAGATCTCGAACTCACGATCGCAACGCTTCTGAAATCGTCCAATTCTGAATTCGTTTGAGTAAGTTATGAATTTATTTGCGTTGCTAACATTTTTAAATTAATTAATTAATTAATTTAAAATAAAAATTACCTTCTTCCTCCTATATGTAAACACGGCCGACGTCCTTTTATATTTGTTCAATATTAGGTTTACACTTCTCGACAAAACCGCGGGGCGTGAAGACGATCGGGTGGTGGCACGCTGTAGGGGGAGGAGTGGCGCGCAGGGTGGGCCCACCAACGACCAACTTGATCGGAGCAATTAGGCGGCTCGGCGAGGTAAATGACCGGAGTTTGGGGGAATGTAACTTGATGGAAGTTCAATGTCAGGAGGGGTTATTCGTACTAATGTGGAGAGGATAAAAGCTCTACGAAATTGTCAAAAGGCTGGGGTAATATTACTGTGTGGATTAGAAGTTTTTAATGGAGGAAGGATCGTGCGTTCATGGACATTAACCGATGATGAAGGCAGTGGCTTAGAATGGTATTAGAGTTTTGATTAATGTGTATTTATAATAAAATAATATTTAATTCCTAGTTTTGCAAATAAACCAGTTAAGTCTCAGTAGTTCCAATTTCAGCCCAACGAGAGTTGTCCCTAGGCAGATACCCCCCTTTTGGACACAATCGGCTAGGTCTCATCAGCCCAATCGATCGTTTTCAATCTGTTTTCGTTAAATTAAAATTTATATTATTTATTTATTTATTTCGATCGTACATTTAAATTTACCGGGGTCACATACGGACTCCAAAAATTCCCAAAAAATAAACCTAGCTATATTTTGACGATACGGTCCTAACAAACTTAATTTTATCAAATTTGGAGACCGTTTGAAAAATGACCCTTTTAATGGTCAACTAAATTCAACAGAAATAATCGAACACAGTTTAATTTACCACCCTCACATATTAATTCCAAAAATTATGGAAAATTGCACTTAGCAATGATTTGACATTCTGGATCCGACAAAAATGGTTTCATCGAAAAAGGAGGTCGTTTATAAAATGACTATTTTTAATAGCTTTAATATTATTTAAAAATGGAATTTTTAAATTCTGGAACATTTTCCAACAAAATCCTTAAAATATAATTTTTAAATTGGTTCTGATTTTCCGGGTTATTACATGCTAGCCTGATTTCAGTCATTTGCGAATTAATGAAGCTTGTGGTCACGATTACCCTTTATGAAGTCACATTCAAAATCTTGAATGTCACATTGTCAGATCCACTAAATCACTAATTGATTTGCGTAAATATACTCTGGGTGTTAAGCTAAGACAAGTTACCTTCACTGCCACCGTACTTAGTATATTTGTTGAAACCAGCGTACATGGTTATTAGGAAATACTCTGCCAGACATTCGACCATATAAGTTATTCAGGAACAGGACAAACCGAAGGTACTCTCTTACTATATCCGATCGGGATAACCCCTAGGGTTAGTAATAAGAAGTCTTGGTATCATGCAGAACCCAGAATGTCGGGATTAATGCTACAAGTTTAATCTTGGTAGTTAACCAGAGACATCAGTGAGCATCCCTCTTGCTCCAAAATTCTATGCCTTTAAATCATCTTCATAGCATAAGAATATTTGTAAATTTAGTTTTTGAATGCAAAGTCAGTTCGAAGTGGGTTTGGGTCCATTTCACATCCTGGTCTCCTCGAACTAATATGTCAAGAGTTAAAATGGATATTTATTTGATATTCAGTTCTTTAACTACAAATCACGCTGTATAAACAAGTACATCAGCAACTCAGACCCTTTTAATTAGATCAACTCATTAAAACCATTTCATCGATTCGTAAAAATTAATTTCATATACTTGTCTCAACTAGATAATTATATTCACTAATCTCACTTGTTTCCATTACTTTGAAAATAAAAACCATACCCTTCTCTTTATAATGAGCGTATTCATGAAAAACCTTCTTTACTTCTTTTTCTTTAAAATATCGCTATATAAACAGAGCCAAATAATATAGGTCTAATCACCAAATCTTATATGGGCCAAAAAAATGTCATTCGGCATTTTGTTTATCATACAAACTCAAAACCATTTACTTTAACTTCCAAAACTTTGCCAATTAAAGTTTTATAATAACGCATATGGAAATACTAATTAAACTTTCAATATTTTCTTACATTTCTAAACTAGTATAACCTCTTGTTTCTTCTCTTTGAAATCCTAGCCATACTTATTCCTTGAAATAAGTGTATTCTCAAAACACATTATTTTCACTACTTAGAAAATAGTGCTATACACTTAACCGAATGGTATAAGTGTAGTTACACTTTATACCTGGACCAAACAATGTCAATTGATACATTGTTTATTATAGAACACAATAGTTTTATTTAAATTTCTAAACTTTGCAAATATAGTTGCAATATTTTTCTATGGAAATAATTATTATTTCCAACCTCTCTACCATTTAAAACTAGTACAACTCCTAGATATAGTGAAGTCATTTAAGTTGTGGTATTTTATCTATCCCTCAGACCTTGTCTCCACAACATTCATATCTTAAGATAGATAAAAGTTTATAACTCAAAAAATGATATTAATTATAATATCACACTAATTTCATTTACTATTACATTTAAATATGGTTTTATAAACCATTTCTTACAATTAAAAAAAATTTACTTTTAATTAATCACTTTTACTTAAGTAAAGACTTACTAAAACACATCATTTGGCCACAAACCATTTTAATACAACTTGGATTTTATTACAAAAATCCTTGACTAAATCCTTCACTGACTCCTTTACCAAATCCTTTCACACCAATCCATTAAATAATCCTCTTTATTGTTTTTGGAATTATCCTTTCAATTCCAATCATTTTACTTAATTTAGATATTAAGTATTATTTAAACAATCCCATTAGTTTAACCCTCTTTATAAATTTTGTTTATAAAAGTGGATTTATTTTAAAATCCCTTTCCAGATTCAACTAAAGTCTTATCACAAACTTGATTACAATCTTAATTGAATTCCAATTAAAAAAATAATCACTTTGATTATTATTAATTAAAATAATAATAACTTCATCATTAACTAAAGTAGAAATAGTTAACTTCTTTATAAACCAAAATTAGAATAGCTAATTCCTTTTTAGAAAGTTATTTAAATAATAACAAACTTCGCATATAATGAACAACTCGATAATTATCCTTATATACAATTAATTAAAAGATTAATTAACTTTTTTAAACATTCATTAAGTTTAAGTAATTATTTATCAAAACTGAAAACAAATTAATCTTATACCAATTTCAATTCAAACGGTTGACTTTGTCAACTTAAAACATCAATTAACTTATCAACTGATTTCGATTAATTCTTCCCATTAATAATATAATTAATTTGATATAATCCCACTTAATTGTATCTTAAAAAAATTATTTCAACTACAAACCTCAGCTTAATTTTTGCCTTATTTGCTTATAAAACTTGTTTAAAACATAGAAATTTGCCTCTGCCATTCGCCATGTCCATTATCTATCACCGCCGCAACGTCCTCTCATTGCTTAATCTCCCACCTGACCTTCATCTTTCTTGCCCCCTTTCCCTTCCCCCCATCGCGACTATGCCTAAGAATAGAAATTGAAAGTCACGCCTTGGAAAGAGCATTTCCAGATCTGAGCAGGTCTCTTCAAATCCGCCTGCCTTGACAAATCTTATTGGCTCATGTCTGGATCTTGCTTTGGATCTCGCCCCCTACCAATATTGCCTGTATTGCCATTATCTGGGCTGAACGTGACTGTGGATTCTCCGGTTAGTTCATTGCTTGATGGGATGGAATCAAAAGTACGCTGGAAGTTTTCCGATCCAATCTTTGCTACCGATCTAGGCGCAAGCCCCAGAACATAGCAAGTATTAACGAAGGAACTCAAATCGATAATCACCATGTTGGATCTAACATTAGTAAATATATTTTGGGTTTGAATGCCGTGAACAATAATAGTGATGATATGTGGTGGATTGTAGTTAGGGTGATCGTTTTGGAGCACTGCCAAACAATTCTGGTGTTGTTCTTAATTCCACCTCCTTTCTGATATGCCTTCCAAGTATTTGTGGTAATGTTGCAGCCAATCCCCTCCATGCAACTCGATCCACAAAACCAGCCTCTACTACGACCAATCCTGCTATAAATATTAGTGGACTCACTCCTCCTCAATCAGCAGTAAATATGCAAATGCCAGTGAACATTCCAAAGCCTGCGTACTCGTCCTTTTTCGCATCTCTACCTCGCTACGCAGAACTCTCCACGTGAATTTACATGTGATCCAGAAAATCCCCGACCTCCGATTGAGATTGTACAAGATGGTACTAACATCTGAAAAGATCACCTTGTGGGCTTCTTTCTAGATTCGGGTGTACCATATGAGGAAGTTCGTGAGCAATGTCGCAAAACATAGAACTTGAGGGGAGGCCTTCGAGTAAATTATTTGAATGGTATATTTTTTCAAAATTTCAGATGCGGAAGAAAGAAGGAAATTGTTAGAAGCAAATCACCTATTATTGGAGGGAAGCCTTTAATTATAACACCATGGAATTCATCGATTGAGAGTGCCAGAGAAAGGGTGCAGTCCATTCCGGTATGGACTGTTTTCATGCGGATTCCTTCGGTGCAGCAAACGCTTTTAGAATTGAATTTGTTGGCTAGTAGAATAGTTAAATTCAAATGTTTTGATGCTCATATGGAGGCTAGAAAGAATATTGTTTTTGTGAAAACTTTAATTGAAATATCTCCGAACAAACTGTTGCCTACCAAGCTTTTAGTCTCAGTTGATGGGTTTGATTCTTATGTTGACGTTCAGTACACTTGGCAACCAAATATATGCATTAATTGTCACTCATTTGAACACATTAGCAATGCTTGCCAACATCCAACAAATGCCCCCCTCAAGCCTGAATCTCCACTTGTAAAACCTCCCCCTCGTATTTGGGTTCCCAAGGCCAAAGTGATTGATGTTCTCCCCAATGATGTCGTTACGACAGCTAAGAGTGTTGTTGATGCTGTCGTTATTTCGATCTTTCAAGAGAGATCCTGGGATCATTTAGGTTTTGGAATGAGGTATGATCCCATCAATAAGGTCTATTATATGTTTATCTCGGATAAAGAGGATGAAAGTGTGGAAGCAAGAATTTTGCGTTATTACGATAATGGGAATGATTTGAAACTACATACCAACGATGTTTATGGGGAGTACAATGACGAAATCTTGGCTGATGACACTTGGGATAGAAAATTTTTATATGATACGAACCATGTTGGATATTTTCCTATCCTCGCTAGTCTCTTTGCCACATTGCTGAATGACACAGGCCCTGCATCTTCTACCTCATCTTCTGCCTCCACATCTTCTTCTTCGTCACGCTTAGCCAATGGAGATTAGTTGTTAGGTAAATTAGTAGTTGAAGCATTCCTGCTTCACTCCTGTATTCTCTGTATAATGAGTTGGACACTTCAATCTAGCACATGTGATGGACGGTCCACTTTAAAAACCATAGCTAATTGTCTACTAACAATCACCTGTACTCCTTTGTATTTTATTATTAGTTATAAAAACGGTGTTTGCGGTCACCTTAAAAACCGATTGGCTTTTCAAAACCAAACACATAAATTAGCTATATAAATCATTTTATAATACTTTACAAAAACCAAATTTAAATATTGATTAATTTATAAAAAAAATTGTTTTATATATTTATATAAAATAAAATTGAAAACCTTGCTTCATTTATAAAAATAAATTTATAACTAAAACTTTGTCAATTCACCTAATGGCAAATCAACATCTTAAAAAGATGGATTTTCGCATTCAATCACTTAATCAATACCATTTTTTGATTAACAATACATCAAATGTCGAATTCAATTCAACTATCAACATCCAAACATAATTTAACATTACTTAGGTTAAACAGTCCATATATGAATAATATAAAAAAACAAGTAACATCCAAAATATTTGAGAAATCCAGTTGGGTCCGTCTAACCTGTTTTTCCTACATCACAGCCTATAATATCATTTAATAAATGCATATGAAACAGAAATTTAATCTAATGCATTTAAGATGATGGAAATCTAAATATCGTCAATCAACAATCAAACAATAATCATCTAAACTCCCAATTTATACTAACAATGATAAATATAATAATATGAATTCAACTACATCACAATAATCCATAAAGCATGAGAGTTAACTTACATTTCATTTTCGATCATCGAATACGCTTCGTTTTATCTAATTTTAAATGAGCGTTTAAAATTAGACAAAATTCTCATCAGCTCCAAATGCATCCAAATCAAATCCAAGACAAAGATATCATTCTTGTGGATCCGACGCGACTGACCACGTTGGATTTCAACCTAAAACTAGTAGGATATTAGGTATACACCCTCGCAGATTAAATAATTAAATTAAACCCACTAATTACTTTTCACTTTAAGCTAGTTACCCTAGTTAATATAATCCTTCTTCCTTGTTGCTTATTCTAGGCCGCTACTTTCTTTAACGAACCCATCCTTTATGCCACCTTCTCTCCTCCTTATCATCCACTACACTCGATGAAAACCTCAATTGATTTAACCATCATTCATCACTTTGTGAAAGCTTCTGAATGCACCTACCTACTTCCAGCTCGCACGCCATGCTCAGGTTGCGATCTCCTACCGTTGTACGCACAACATAGTAAACTGCGAATATTTTTAATCATGAAATCTTCCCAAAAAGTCACGCAAGTATTAAATCACTCCACTAAACTTAAAACCAAGCTTCAAATTGCAAAATGAGCATCCTAATTCACAAAAAAAGAACCCTAATTTCGCTGTACAAATGGTCGGGCTTAAGAAAGACAATCGAGCCCTTCATAAAGTATACCAAGGCGTAGCTCTAGATTGTATGAGTTCAGAACCCACAGTTTTAGGATTTTAGGATTTTTACTATATTTATTTTGGTATTTTAAAGATCATGAGTTTTGTATTAAGCTAAAAAACGATGGTGGGTCGTTTTTCTAATGGAAAAATAGTCTTTAAGTTTTAGGAGGAGGGTTACCAATATTTATAGGCGGAGAAGGTTAGATATTTTATTTTAATATTCATTTATTCACATCTAGTGTCCTAAGCTCGTACGATCACAAAACAAATCCGATTATTGTTAAAATTGACATCCTACTACATTTCAATATTCCGGACTTGATGAAACTGGTTTCAATGGATTACGAGACCATTTGAAAACTCCTGGTAACACCAATTGATCTGACATCTTACAATAATTAACAATTATCGATTTTATAAAATTGGTTTCATTGAAATCCGAGGTTATTATAAAATTGACTATTTTCATTTGTTAAACTGAACTGATAAAATATAAATCGATTCCAAAACAGTCATATCCATTAATAATAAATTATTATTATCGTTCTAATTTAAATAGAATTTATATTAAACATTAGAATCATTTTCGATTCATTTTTAACTTAGATTTCAATTATTTCTCTTTTTCGTATTACGATAGTTTGATATATTCGAAATTATATCATATTTCGTTTATTAAATCGATAAACTCCATTTAAAAATCCATTTTCCAATTCAACGTTTAAAACAAATTTTTATGTTTAAAATAAAATGGCTTAAAATCCGGATTGTTACAGTTACCAAAAATTCAAGTTTTTTATATAGATTTCAACATTTCGAATATTGTTATTCAAAGTAATCTTTATAATCAAAATCTGGACTTTTTTATAGGATTCAAAATGTACTATTAATTTAAAATAGTTAAATCGAATACAATGGGGTCTGACTAAAAAAATTATAAAATATAATATTGGTTTATCAAAATAGTTATAAATATAATATTTTATTTAAATAGTTCTAAAATAAAATTGTTAAATAAAAATGGTTTTATAAGATAATTAAAAATATAATAGTTAATTTAAATAATTATATAATAACATAGTTAAATTAATACAATTTTTTTATTAAGATGGTTATATATATATAATAGTTAGTTTAAATAATTTTAAATTAAAATAGTTAATTTAATTTAGAATAGTTTTATTAAGATAGTTATATATATAATAGTTAAATTTAATATAAATGAATTTATTTAGAGTAATTATAATGGTATACTAGTTAAATTAATATAAAATAATTAAATTAAAATAATTATAAAAGATGAAATAGTTAACTATTACATATAATAGCTTAATATAAATTAGTTATAAAAGATATATTATTTAAGTTTTATTTATAATAATTTAAATTAAAATTAAAAAGTTCGAAAATTAATTGTAAAGAAAAATTAATTTAAATAAATTAGTTTATTATAAAATATTTCATTTGACCACGGTGTCCGTATTTAGTTTTCCACATATGGCCAAGTGATCATTTAATTTTAATTTTAATTTCACGAGTATATTTCATTTTAACTCGTATCATATGTCATAGGTTTATATCATTTAAATCTATTTCTTAATTCAAGTATTCGATGTCCAAGTTTGCAAATTTTCAGTTTATCCCATTTCCGTGACATATTGGTGATAAGTAAACATCATAGTCAATATTCATTGACAATGTCATCTAATCAATCATCACGATAACAATCATACACAACATAGAATCATCATCCAAACAGTCAATATATGTCATAATAGTGTTAGTCATCAAATATAAATGTATAGCTAATAATTTAATTTCATTATTAACTAAATATTAATTCAAATAAAGGGAAATTAACTAACAATTCAAACTTAGTACAATTTAAAGATACACCTAATTTGCAAACAATTAATCAGATAATATTTTTCATACAATCAATTTAACATGTGTCAAGTGTTAATTAACGATTATAATCAATATCAATGTCAAATCTTATTCCCAAATGCACCTGATTTATCAGTTGCTAACATCATGGGCCTTTGTCCACGTACTTTGTTTGAGCTTGAAGTACCAGATAAAGTTTCTTCGGTCTGCAACATTTTACAACCCATTCATTTATCTGATCGACCAGATTGCTACTTTTGCGCCTTGGGGCCAACGAAAGGCTTTCCGGTTTCAGCTTATTATAACTCCCTGGTCGTTGTTTCTCTTTTGGTCGCATATGGAAATGCCATCTTCTCCTATCTAATCTTCTTTTAATGCTGCCTCATTCATGCACGCATTAACACCAGGGACAGGCTTCACCGGATGAATATCACTGTGATTCTGATGTGCACTTTTTGCTCTTTGCAGGAAGAATCGATTAACCACAACTTTCTAGAATGTGAGTTCTCTTATTCTATGTTCGTAGCAACCAACCCCTTTCTTCTTGGTTACATCCCAACAATTCCTTCTTCAAATACTTGCAGCACAACCCTTCGAATCACAAACTTGACTCTTTCATTTCTATTTTCCACTGGTGTATTTGGATGGAACATAATGCACATGTGTTTAGCAAGACAAAGAAACATTGCACTGGTGTTTGTAGATATATCCTATATTTATTTGATCTCTGCACAGGTTCTTCTCGACCCGCACGTTTCAGGCACACCCTACCAGCTCCACTATCTCCAGGATCGCAGGAGAGCAGCTCGACAGCTCCGCGTTGACAAACCCATTCGTGCTATGCATTTTTGTTTCACTTTATCTGTGTAGCAACATTTGATATTGTACATTTATTATGATTTGTACTCTCATTTGCTACTCATGTTTTTGGATGACTTAAAGGACTACCTTATGTACTAGACTACTCTTTTATGTTACTGGTTTGGCTTGTCGACTAGAATATTTATCATATATATATTTAAGTTAATCGGATGTGTAGCATCACCCTACACACCCGTCCTACTCTAAAAAAGTGTTAGTTAAACGAATTATAACATATCATAAATTTAATTTAATTAGCATAGATATCTTATAAAGTCATGAGTAGGTTAAAACACTCACCTTTCATTTTGCATCAAATCTGAAATCCAAATAAAAGCAAAAAAAATTAACAATTTTCAAATCCAAGCAAACCTATTCCAACTATTCTGGAATTTTGATACAAACCCAATGGAGAAAACTGCGTGTCAATCTGAGTTCGTATGCAAAAGTTATACATGTTAACGCATATGAAAATTTAAAAATAAAAATAAAGAAAAATGCCAAAAAATTATACAACTTGCCACGTCACCTTTTCTTACATGTTTAGATACCCTACACGCGCAACAAACCTGGCATTAACAAACCCATACGCGCCTAAAAGACCAAACTTTGATCATCCATCATCTCCACCACACTGAAAATCAAAACCTTCGACCACCGCCAACAAGAAGCTAACGCCAAGAGCTTCCACCTACACCTAGTCATGGCTAGTCTGAACACCTTATCGATGCTGTTACAATGCCCAATCCTAGGGTTTTCAAACCACAAAACCCAAATTCCTGTCATCTCTGGTGGTTTTAGACCAAGCCACTTATTTCATCGAACTTCTAACACAAAGCTCTATAATACACATATATTCGATTTGTTTAGAATTTTCCTAATCTAAAATTCCTAATTTGACTTACTTAGATTTCTTGATATGAACTTTGACCATCAATTAAGGATGAATAAGTGTAAAATCCTGTAAATTTTGACCATTTAAGTTATTATATTTAATTTAATTATTGAATTTAAAATTGTTTTAGAATAAAAATTTATGATGTTATCAGAACGATTTCAAATTTATTTCTAATAAACAAAAATTTATAATAAGATGAATAATGATTCATAACAATGGAAACTATTATAGAATTGTTTGTGTATTTAAATAATTAATGTTGAAATTTGTAGTGAATATATTTATTTTAGGAGTCAATGTATAATATATAATAAATTTGTTTAAAAAAATTAATTTAGAAGTCAATATATAATTGATAATAAATTAATCAACGTTCCAGTTTAAACTGTATAAAAGAAACTGCAACAAAAGAAACAATATATAACATATGTTTTAACTATCATAGTCAGTTTATGTTAACATTAATAATAAAAAAAATTGTAACAACCCAAAAAAATCAAAACCAATTTAAAATTTTTAATTTGGCTATTTTAATGAATTTTGAATATTTAAAATAATTTATTTTAAATAATAACGGCTAAAAATTCTTTTGGATCGAAGTTGTAGTGAATATATTTATTTTAATTATAAAACAAGGCCTGAAATGGCGCGATAGTTTGAAAATTTGAATTCGAACTTTGACTGACTGTACAGGATGCAAAATAAAATGGATTTTAGTGAAACCAAAAAATTTAAATTTGTTTAAGAATATCTTTCTAACAAATCTGAAAAATCGAAATTTCATAGCGGGAATCAAAAGTTATGGCCAAACGAATTTTCAGAAAGGTTGTTATGGAATTAATATAGCCCTTGAAAATAGACATTTCGCAAACGACCTCCGTTTTCGATGAAACCACTTTTGTTGGATCCGGAATGTCAAATTATTGCTAGGTTTCAAATTACATAATTTTTGGAGTTAATATTTGAGCGTGGCATAGGACAATGTGTTTGGTTAGTTTCAGTCAATTTGGATCAACCAGAAAATGGCCATTTTTCAAACGGTCTCCAAATTGGACGATTAGTTTTGTTGGTGCCGTATCGTACAAACATTGCCATTTATTTTTTTGGAATTTTTAGAATAAATACATAGCCCTGGCAAATTGAAATGTACGTTCAAATCCATATTTGAATGTTTTATATTTTAATTTGAAGAAAAACTGACTGAACCAGTCGAGTGGACCTACGAAACATATTCCATTGTTTTCGGAATGGGGGTAATTAGCTAAGGTTGACAGTCGTTGGGTTTGATTTGGTGTTCGTCTAAGAAAACCCTAATTTTTTAATTTATATAAATATTGACCAATCAGAAAAATTCATTCATAAATTAAAAAAATTAAAAAAATGGGTTTCTCTCTCCTCGCCCCCCGACGAATGACGGAAACCACCTCCCATCTTCTCTCCTTATTATCTCTACATCCACTCAATAAAACTCAACGGTCCTGTTGGGGATTTTGAAGAGCACCTCGAAAGCTTTAAATCAATATCAGTTTGTATTTTTTCATTGAGAGTTCATCGAGATCTGACGCTGTGAAGTTTCCGACTTCATCCCACCGCCATGGACGCCAGAGACCACCGAAGTGGGCCCCACTTCAAGTGCACGTGCGCCCTCCCTCCCTCTTCGATGTTGCAAAGCTTGATCGGCTAACCACTTCACGAATTGATCGAAAAATCTAGACCTAGTTTTGAACCATTTACTGAGAGGTACAGCTTTGGTTTATTTAAACTGATTTCGACAAATAAAAGCGTTGCAAACATATAAAAATCATATCTTTTTGCTATGTTGTCGAAATCCAGTGAAACAAGAGACATTGGACTCGTGGCGTCGTCTTCTATATTCTAGAAGAGACCGAGAATTTTTGGAGCTTCCTACAATTTTTGTAGGAGTGGAACCGAATGTGAGATTTCTAAATTCAAAACGATATGGAATGGCGATGTATAAACTATATAATCGATGTATAAGTTATATAAGCGTTATACACCTCATGTATAAGCGTTATACACCTCATGTATAAGCGTTGTATAATTTATATATGCGTTGTAAAAATCATATGTGCGTTGAATGGAGTTGAAATGAAATTGAAATGAAATTGAAATATATTTATATACATATATATATATATACACACTCCCCTCGTCCACAGACCATGGACGATATATATTGGTTGTGATTGTTTGGATTTTGGTTGACGTGAAATTTGGTTGATAAATGCGAATGGTTAATAACGATTGTTTGTGGTTGAAAGAAAATTGGAATGGTTTATGGAAAAATTAATTGTGATATGAAAATGATCGGAATATTTAGATTATAACGATAAGCCCCTTAGGGAACACCGCGAGGCGTAAGGTAGTGCGAGGAGTCGTACTCGGGACGGTGCCGGTTTTAAACCCCCTGCCGTTATGCTGCCAAAATTTTCTGAAATATTCATGTGTTGGAAAAATATTCATATGACGAATAAATTGTTTGAATGATAAAAATCACATTTTTATCATGTACATGAAGTATATAAAATATTTTTGTTTACAATAAAAAATTTTAACAATAAAAATCACATTTTCATTATATATATGAATCGATAAAAATATCCATGTTTGAAATAAATTGTTTTAACAATAAAAATCACATTTTTATTATATATATGAATCGATAATATGAATCGATAAAAATATCCATGTTTGAAATAAATTGTTTTAACAATAAAAATCACATTTTATTGTATATATGAAGTGTAAAAAATAGTCATGTGTTGAAATAAATATTTGTTGGCTAAAAATATTATTTTTACCACATGTGTGAAATGAAAATGATTTGGAAATCGAAGAACAGATTACATTTATATATATATAATTAAAATAAAACGAATAATGAGACTGCAATTCGTATTTTGAAATCGTGATTTTAAATGATTATTGCGGGAGATCCGACCGTCGGATTTTCCCGAAACCAAAACGATTGGGTCCGCTTTGAAAATATCTTTCCAACGATACCAAATTTGTAAAGATCCAACGGTTAGATTGTATGAAATGTTTAATTCAAATCTGAATAAAAACAGCGCCAGAATGGATTATATTTATATATAATTGTAAATATAATTAAAATAAAACGAATAACGACGCTGTAGTTCGTGTTTTGAAATCGTAACTTTAAACGATTGTACCGGGAGATCCGACCATCGGATTTTCCCAAAACTGGAACCGTTGGATCCGTTTTGAAAAGATCTTTCCAATGGTATAAATTTTTTAAAGATCCAACAGTTAGATTTTCAGATATGTGTAAATAAAATCTAAAGAAAAACAGCGCCATGGCCGCACTACGGCCTGAAGCATCGTTTTAAATAAATGGGCTATTTTTAAATAGATAAAAATAGCGATAAGTCGTTATAAAATATTATAAACGATATGGAATGGAAATAAACCGAATTTACCCGGTTTATTGGATATTTGATGGTTGAATGTGTTTGACATGAAAATTATATTAATGAACTGAATTATGGATGTCAAATAATTTAACCAGGAAATGAATTGATTTGAATTCTAAATATACGTGAATTATTTAAAAAGGCCAAGTTAATTCTCATTTCAAATATTTGATCGACGATTAGAAGTTATGAAGACGGTGCAAGACCGGTGATCTTCACATCGAATTGATGGCTACTAATGCCTTTGATGGGAGTTGCAGCCTTGAAAGGGTTACAATGGTGGTTGTCCGGACGTACTTGTTGATCGTTCGGATGTGCGAGGGCCTCTCTCCTGTATTGGACGTATGGGACGAGGAATAAGGTCCTCCGATTTTGTTCAGACCTAGAACGGACTTGTAAATAGATGTGTGTCTGACGTTATACATTGACAACGTGGCATACAGAGATGTTGTGATCAAGGCTTTTGTTGAAATGTAGAGCCTTGTGGTTAATGATCAAAGCACAACTTTAAATAGCATAGCTTTGTGTATAGCATTGATTCGCGGGCCTCACACCCTGGTGTGAACCAGAAACAGGAGAGGACATCACGGAGGACATGCGTTTCCTTCTAGTTAGGAGTGGTGTCAGCGTTTTGTAAGCCCTGACGTTTCACTTATGTGGATGATGGATAGCAAGGCGTCTCGGTTATTTCGGTCTCTTTGGAGCCGATGGTTTGGTCGGGATATGACCCGTTTACACCCCATAAGGCGGGAAAACGCAGTGTTCAGGATTTTAATCCACTCCGTGTGGATCGGCCCTGACGATCCAAGGCTTGTCTGCGCGCTTTCCTGAGACATGGGCTAGATTGTCTCGAAGAGGTAAGGATGATCCCTTGCCTTGGTTCATGAAGGAAATCCAATTTCTAAATACAACATTGGGCGGTTTTGACTGTAAACCTATATATGGCGACATAATATATGCTACCCATGCCGTCTATGATTGATACTTATGATTGAAATTGTTTTTGAAACATATAAACACTAGTAATAATATCAAATGATTTGTTTTATACGTATCAAGTATATTTTGGCCATTATAAGGTAAAACTCTATCGTCCGGCTTGCGTTGCATTGTGTGATGGGACCTAGTCTTATAATGGCTTCATTTTTGTAAAAAGCATTGCGATGTTTAAATAATTTACTTGTATTAAACACTGGCAATCTAATGGAGTAAACTCGTTCCGCGTTAGAGGCGTGATCCTATGATAGGCCTTATTGTAAAATACGTTAAGTAGATTTCTCATACCAATCCCCTGACTGACTCGTAGTTTGTTTCACTTGCAAACTCAAGTGCCCCTATTTCTACATGGGCAGCCTTGTATTCAGGTTTTAGCAGGCTCTCTCCGGATAGCTATGGAGCTGAAGATGGATTCTATCACTTCTTTCATGTTGTTCGGCTCCTGTATGTATATTATGTTTGATTCCGTTGTAGACATTTTATATAAAGATGAACTGTATTTTGTACTAAGTATGATCCTGTATATTTTGTAACTCTGATGATTATTATTTATCCACTGTATTCCATTGTACATTATCTGGTGTATTTATATATTTATGTTTTGTTGTTATTTGTTTATGTGTTATATTCCAAAGATTACCCTTGCCACCGTGGAACGGGGGGTTTGGGGTCATCACAAAATTATATGTGTTCATTTTTAAATATGTATAAATTTACAAAGTAAATAAATCTAAATCTTGAAACAATATTTTATAGTCATTTAATAATAGTTGTACGATATAAAAATGATTTGGACGTTAAACTTAAAAACTTTAAATTTGAATTTGGATTACATGTGTTTAGTTTAATTCAAATGAATTAGATCGATTGTTAAATTACAAATTCCATAATTAAAATTCCATAATGCTTCCATTGAATAAAACACTAAGCGAATATGGTATGTAACAATATGTTTAAATAAACAAATGTGCAATCCTAATGTTTTGTATTCATATATACATTTATCAAAGCATTTATAAGCATATATATCAAAATTGTAGTGTATTATGCAGTTACATAAAACATATACAAGTATGATTTTACTACTTAATATAATTTATTTAGACACTTGTCTAATGCACATACTAAATATACAAAGAGAGAAAAATTAAAACATTGCCTTAATCA
This sequence comes from Allium sativum, assembly GCA_030737875.1. Classification (NCBI taxonomy): domain Eukaryota; kingdom Viridiplantae; phylum Streptophyta; class Magnoliopsida; order Asparagales; family Amaryllidaceae; genus Allium; species Allium sativum. Next base: position 305,043,808 of record CM060921.1, read on the forward strand.
GACGATTAATAGTAAGGGTGTTATTCCTAAATTCCTGCAGTCTCTTAATGGAATACCTAAAAAATGCTTAGGTTATTCAAATAAATTATTAAATGTGTTAATATTTGTCATTTACATGATTTGTTTGTAATAAATTACGTAGAATATTAGTTGTTGTTTACATTAAATGGTAGTTGTTAGTTTTATGAAATTAATGTGTCAATTTACATGGAATAATAGTTGTAAATCAATTGAATAATAAGTGACCGATTTATGTGATTATTTATGATTGTTAATCCTTATGTTATATCTATTGATATGTATGTTATTTAGATCGTCCGTTCATTTGACACCATTTAAGATATTACAATGCAAGTTCTTGACACTATATACTGTATATGAAACCATTATGAAATTGGATTGGGATGTGTTGAAACCGATATAACTTGATAATTTAAATTATATTATTAATTTAAATTAATTAATGTGAACATTTAATTTAAACCAATAAACTGAGCTGGTTTATGAAAATGGTTTAGAATTGAAATTTGAATGTCTGTTTTAAATTTAAACTGTTAAACTTTAAGTTGATTTGAAATTTGAAATATGAATTGATCCAAGTCTAGATTCGAAAATGCTGACATATACTTTCGATTGGATTAAGGAATATGGAATAATTGTAAATGAAAATTTGAACCTGAAGTTGAATTCATATGGTTTAGTCAAACTATTTTATATAAAAATGATTAAGCTAATTTCTCCTTTACTATTTTACATAATATTTGTCTATCATGCTTTATTCCTATTTTGTTTAAACTATTAAATTAAATATTTATATTTTATAACTATTTTAACAAACCGGTTTTATTAAATTTAACTTTGTATATTATAACCATTTTATATTAATTTCAACTATTTTTATTTTATAACCATTTTAAATAACTATTATATATTAAATTTGACTATTATAGTCATATGATTATTTTTGAATAATAGTCCATTTCCAATATGAATAGTTTAAGTTCAATTTGTTGGATATAAATATTTCACTAAGACAATCAATGACATGGAAGGCTAAATCAAAATCTAAATCAAAATTTGAAGTTTTATAATGACTCATCTTAAAGTACAAAGATTTGAATCTATAATTGAATCGAATATTAAAGTGATTTGGAAACGATAATGGAAATCAAAAATTAAACTAAATCAATATATGACATGAATTATGACGTTTATTTAATATCTGAACATTTCACTTGATTTGATTCACTTACATAAGAATGTTTGTCCTGACTCGGGTGTCTGGTTTTTCTTTATGCTTGGGTCAGACTGAGTGTTTTAGCACTTTGAAGAACTTTATTCTTGAAGACGAAGACGGAGTTGAAGACAGTATATCATATTTACTTTTGTTGCATTATCGGTACATTGTATTAAAGTGTAAGACACTGTTTTGTAAGCTGAAATAAAGTGAATATTATTTAATAGTTTTATGAAGACTCCTCCCAGTCTAACACCACCCCATATATTTGGAGCCAATCGAGTCCCAAAATAATGCCAAACCCAGTAAATCCCAAAACAAACAATCACAAGCAAACATACATCCACGACTCGATAAGACTAAATTACGACAAATCATGCAAAGGCTAGTCGAACCACCGATCGGGTTCATCACAGCTAAAGGTCTATCAACAATCTCGGGTTCCAATTCCAACCTATCCACCAGGTCACTAGATATGAAGGAATGGGAAGCCCTGGTATCAAAAAACACTCGAACAAAAACATCATAAATAGAAAGTATACCTTGAATAACGACACATTTTCCCTTCTGCGCCGCATTTGAAGCATTCGACGAAGAAGGAACAACGCTGATAGCATATGCTCTCACGATCTGCTTCTCTTTAAAGGGTAGTGGACATTTATCCTTGAAGTTTCCCACTTGGTCACAGTTGAAGCACTTCATTTCCCTTGGCTTTGCTCAACAATCTTTGGCATAATGGCCCTTCTTGCCACAGCTATAGCACTCGATACCTCTCTTATTCTTCTTTTTCTGACCATCCTTGGTCTGGTTCTGTTTCCTCTTATTCTGCAAATTATTCTTGCCTCCACCGCTTGCCTGCAGCTTTGGCTCCTCTGCAGATGTAATAGCAACCTCGGTCTTCGACTATGGTAAAGGCCCTCAGACTTCAATGCCCTCCCTATAATAGATTCGAATGTCTCATTGATATGGTTTAGGAGTCTCTCTCCCAAGCACTCGTCTAGGCTAGTTATGAACTTCTCGTTCTTCTTCTCGACGGTACCGATAAGGGACAATCCATATTTCGATAAGGTATCGAATTCAGCAATATTTTTCGAGACTGCCCTACCATTCTGCTTAATCTCCAAAAACATCCTAAACAATTCTGATTTATTTGCAGCGAGAATAAACTTGTCACTGAAGCGAGTCTTAAATTGATCCCAAGTAACTTGATCCTCAGGAGTAGCCGCTTTAATGGCATTCCACCAATTCATAGCGCATCCTTGAAGTTGACGCAATGTTAGCTTTCTCTTCATTGCATCATCGATCCCCAAATCCTCGAAGATGCGCTCACAACTATCAAGACAATCTCGAACCTCCGTAGCCGATTCCGTTCCATGGAACGGCTTTCCATTAAGATTAGTATAATCCTTGTTGAGCTTGGCGAAATCGTCCCTAGGCGCCTACACTGCTGCACCACCACTGTTAGCAGCATTAGGAACTGCTCCCTTGGCATCCCTAAGCATCTCTCGCATGAAGGTAGTAAACATTGTCCTTATATCAGGGACATTCCTATCATTGGCCCCTGAACCCGTACTCCTCATATTTTGGCACATTGTCCAATTTGTAAAGAGAAAACGATTAACCATCTCCTTAGTGGTGCGAGTGCAGTGTGACTTCTTCCATAGGTATATTAATAGTATATATATTTATAGTTTTTGAAAACCAAAATATCACAAATACGCGCCCTGATATACGTATACTATCCCTTCGTGATGTCTTACCCTAGGTTAACTACGCAACCTAGCCTCTAATACCAAGTGTGACAGCCCGCCCCAAACCAGCCGACATTTCTCCGAAATGCGTTCTGCCAATGCTCGACTAGCACGGGACGGTCGTCAAAAGAAAAGGGTTTGAAACTATAAATCACCAAAGAACCTGTAGTATATCTCACAGCACATGGAATAAAATATAATAATAACATAACTTGACATAAAACAGGCGAGACAGTGCATAAGCTGAAAACTAAACCATGTCCATCAGAGTAGCGGAATCCAAAATACAGCTTATGATCTAAACCATTATAACAACTTCAAAATACTGTCTCTAAAGCAAAATATAAAAGGTACACTACTAATGTCCAAAGCAGTTACCAGCAACAACACATGGAGAATATATGTAAATAGTACGTGGAAGCCTCCTGCTCATCTCCGGACAGCTACTCGTGCATACCACCTAACCTGTCTCCAGTCTTCCCATTTAGGAGCACCCAGAGTAATAAGAAGAGACATAAAACTCTAGGTCAGACAAAAGTCTAGTATGAGCGATATCAGCAAAATAAAATAATAATAGGTATAAATAATCATATCTGAACCTGGACATGTAACCAAAGAGTTAGCACAAGAAGATGTGCAGTACTCTAAGGTAACACTACCATATAGTGTAAAAATGGGAGTGTGCGTGTCACGGTAATAGCAAACACCAAACATAGCAATCATCCTCACATCTCTCACTCTGTGCGTAAAACATACGATATCAACCGCTTTGATCACCAAATCTATTGGGGCTACGATGGCAACTCCATACAACTATTTTTATGACCATACTTCCCTGGTTTATAGTCAATAGCCCTATCCAGTCCACACAAACCTGGCTCTAGGTTAAGGACCAACCAGTCCACACTCCCTGGCTCTAGTTCGTCTACATGCCCCCTCTCTCCAATGGTGAACCAAAGTTATAGATATTGATAACCCCTTTGCACAAGTCCCGCAGAAAAGCCCAACTCTAGAAGTTAACTCGTTGGTTCCCATCTGGATCCTAAGTAATAACCTCTCATTTGGATTTCCTTTGCATCTCTGGTTTTTGGTCTCCTCCGGTTCGCGGTTCGGTCTCCATTCGGTTCGAGTAAGTCAATTGCTCGCGGTTCGGTTCGATCTTCCTTCAGTTAGAGTGGGAGCTTTGGTTCGTGGGTGCATAATTCTCCTGGTCGGTTCGGAGCACTTTAAGGCTCGTGGCTCGCATGGGTCCGATTCATGACCTCCTGCTCGTGGCATCGATTCGTGGGGAGTAGGCAGCTCACGGTTCGGTTCGGGTGTTCGTTCTCGTAGGCGGCTCAAGGAAGCTTCATGGCTCACGGTTCGGGGTAGTGAGCAAGAGCCAGTTCGGCGACCCGATCCAATCCATTTCCTGCACTTTTCCAGCGAGCTTGTTTCATCCATTTTCGCCATACGACGGCATTTTTAGCCATTCTTACTTCACTTAACAATCATAAAACATTTCAAATAACAGTAACAACATATAGGTTCAATCAAAAACATTAAATCATCATTCATATGAGATATTTTAGATCAAACATACCCAAAAAGAATGATTTTCCCTTAATCCCCTTAATCGTGTTTTAACTATAGGGTTAGCAAACTTAATCTAAATTAATCCAAATTTTCACCAGTGACATAAAATAATATTTTAGAATTTCTACATAAATTTCCATATTTTAATGATGCATAATTTCGCTAATTATCACTAATCACCCCTAATTAGCTGTAATTAGTGAACAAAAGTGCAAGTCACTCACCTTAGCCACAAATGAATCTTAGATCTGAAACTATGACTGATATGGAACGAATTCCAATGTATAGTAGCAGCTCTATCTCTGATTTGACGCTAATTTCTCTTGACTTGATGTAGTTTTGGTTAATTAGCGATTAGAATGAGACTTGAAGGATGGAGGCCACTATTAGGGTTCAAGGAAATGATAGTGGCAGCTGGAAAAATGAAAAGAATCATTCTCCAACTCTTTTCATCCCTCCCATAACCCTAATCCTGAAATGGGTTATGGGCCTAACCACTAATCACCCAAGTAAGCCCGATTATGATGTTTTTCATCTTCCAAACCTTATTTCAGCCATATCCCCCAAATGGTAAGTCCGTTTGATTAAGGTGACAACTCTACGGAAAGGTAAACCATCATTTGAATCCAATGGAAGTGGTTTCAGGTCAAGACTCCGTATTAATCAAAAGTTATAGGAAAAACAAGATTTTCCAGGGGCAAAACAGTCATTTAAAATTTCGTAAAAATCGTGAACATGGAAATAGTCGTTTCCCAAAGTTACACGACCATATGACTTCGTATGTGAATGAAATAAATATTCTATGATCCTCCGATGCATAGAATGCAGGTCGTTACAATTTCACTCATGTGTTTTTCAATATTCATCAAATAAAATTTCCTGTTACATGAGTTTTTATCATGTAGTTATTGCAAATTGATCTAGGCGTTATTTTGCAATAATGCTTGGATTTGATTAGGTGTTTGGAGCTTACAAGAGGAGCTGGAGCTCAGGTTTCATACATTCATATTTTTCTTTTCGCTGGCATTCTTTGTAGTTTTCCGAGTTTCTTCGGATATGTTATTATAACTGTCTAAATTAGTTAGTTGGTTGCTCTAATATTGTATTTGTATATAAAATGTATTCATTTTTTTTGTAATCACTTTTCGTATATTATTCGTTATCCACTGCGATTATGAGATTATATCTTATCTTCTTCTTTTTTAATCGCAATGATTTAATTTTCTAGCACTCGGATGTTTTTTTATTCGAAGTTTTAACAAAAATGTTAGGAAACTTTTAAAACCATTTCAAACTTTTTCACAGCAAACAAAAGTATCGTAATGCGTTGCTAATTCAGTTGTAATCTTGTTACTACGTATAGTAACAACAAACTGTCACGAATTTGATGAAAATATGTTATGAATACAAAATGTGCAATTTACAAAGAATAAATCAAAAGTGTTACCAAGTAAAATGTTCAAGTTCAGTGATTGTTATTCCTTAGAAGCAATATTACTCCCTCTACGGTGCTTTAGATTGTTGAGCAATTATTTTCCAAGGTTGAAATAGACCCTCTCAACGATGATGTGCAACAATCACCGAGCGACGATGAATGTAGGAAGTTATTTTTTTGTAGAACAGATGATTGCAGGAAGAAGATGCAGAGGGGAGAAAATAGAATGAATTATTTGATTCCATTTTCTGTTTGCCTATATAAGGCAACGGGAGGTGTCTATTCGAGTAGTGGCGTAACTGCTCGAAAGGTCGTCACTGTTGGAATGTTTGGGACCGTTTACCAACAGACATGACCATTTATGTTTGCAAAAGAGGCACAGGTCGATTCAAAAAAGTAGTTATTTCAGTGCAATGCGACGGGCCCAAGTAGCAGTCGGAGGCCCATTTAATCACGAGATCCCAAGAGCCCTAAGGTCCAAGGCCCTATCTTTGACCTTTTAATATTAATTATGAATCCTTTTCATGCCATTGTCTCAATCCTCCCATCTCCTCAATTCCTTTTGATATAGCATATTAGGTTGTAGTATATATAGTGGAGTTAGCATTTTTATTTTCCAATGTGGGACATTATATGTCTTATTTCTTCCTCAAAACACTTATTCATTTCTAGCAATGCCCCACATATGTCAGTGGTTATCTAATCCGTATTGCAAAACATTTATCATATTGGTAAAAAAGTAGCACAATGGCTTGAACATTTACTATTGTTTTATTGTTATAACTTACCGGTGAATTAGTGGACTAGACTTTCTTTGAAATGTAAGCCATTTTTATAAGTCGATAAAGATAACACATGATAGGTGTTCTTTAACTCCTAAGTTCTCTTTTTGTGTTCACTTTTTTCCATGAACACCACTTTGGTTTAATGAATGCTTAAAGAATTCGACCTTACAATTCTTCTTGAAGCGGCGCCTTCGCACTCACATAGGTGATTCTATAAAGAGTATCCCATAATACTCTACTTGTTTCTTTATAACACCATGGTATAGACATTATTAAAACCTCAGCTTATCCTACTCTCCGAAGGGTTGTGTACTGACTTATCTTAGGAATGATTATAATGTTTCTTTCAATGCTACCAAGTTTTATCCTTAATATAGTTGTCTCTTTGAACCTAGATCTTGGAATCTCTTAGTCAACTAGGTTGAGTTTCCATTAAGGAAAATTTTTCAGTTTATAGGTCTTAAGCCCATTCTCATCCATAAGGTTTGAAATTTCTCTATAGGAAATCCTTTAGTTAGTGGATCTGCAATGTTATCTTTTGACTTTACATAGCCTATAGTGATAACTCCATTAGGGAGAAATTGTCTTACGGTTTTATGTCTATGACAAATATGTCTAGATTTACCATTGTATAGTCTACTATTAGCTCTTCCAATCAGATTGGCTATCACAATGTATACATACTGGGGATACTGGTTTTTTTCTTTCAATTTGGAATATATTCCAAAAAACTACGAAGCCAATATGCTTTCCCGTGGCTTTATCTAGAGCAGTGAACTATGATTCAATTGTTGACCTAGCTATATGGATGATTTCTATAAAATTGCTCCATTTCCTAATGTAAACACATAATCATTCGTGGATTTTGTATCTTTTGAACCAGTTATCCAAATTTCATCATTACAATCTTTTACTACATAAGGATACTTTTCATGTTGCAACATATGGTTTTGTTGTTACTTTAGATATCCTAGGACCCTAGTTATTGCTTTCCAATGATGTTTACCAGGATTACTGGTATATCTGCTTAGCTTGTTTAATCTTATGCAAAATCAGGCCAAGTGCAGTTCATGATGTATACAATACTTCCTAGTATACGGGAGTATTCAAGCTGATATATACCATCACCTGTGTTCTTTACCCAATTTTGGTTCATATCCACTAGTGATTTTGCAAGGGTTATATTATGCTGCTTGAACATTTCAAGTATTTTGGCAATGTAATGTGACTAAGATAATGCATTTCCTTACGAATTTTTTATAATCTTTATACCCAAGATTACGTCAGTCACTCCTAGATCTTCTTTATGTTGAATCTAGAGGATAACATATCCTTTGTAGATTTTGTTGTGGTCTTATTATTCCCTAGGATCAACAAATCATCAAAATAAAGAAAAACAATAACATATCTGTTGACGTCAAAAGCTGGTCATTAGTGACAGTCAACCCCCAATCGTGTGGAGAGCACATGAATAATAATCACAAAATGCAATAAATAAATAAAAAAAAGAACACGCAAGACATTTTATTATGGTTCGGCTAAGACGGTGCCTACGTCCACTTTATATGTATTGATTTGCTTTTGATTACTAGTACAACACTTTTTCTATTTGAAGAAAGAAGGAGATTTGGCTATTTTTGGAGTTAGCCGTAAGAAGAGCTTAGAATCGGAAGTCTTAGGTGGAGAATAGAGCATCCGAAAGAAGGTCTCTCCAGAGGTCCTTTTACATTTTGAGATTGGAGGTATTTATAGGTGAAGAAGTGGGCTGAGCGGACCGCCATGTAGCTTGCCTCTTTTGCGGAGCTCGGACATGTGGAGCTCGATCATTGGAAATAGTTGCGTCAGTGGGACCCGATCTACTGTTGATTAATAGTGTCCTCGAAAACTATGGCTTACGTGGCACTCGAGATGAGGTGTATCAAAAGTAGAGCTTTGTCCGAAAGTGGTTTGACCGCCTTTAATGCCTTGAGAATCGGGCCGAGTATTGAACAGCGACTCAGCTAAATATCTCCACAAAGATTCAGAGATACCTGGTAGATCCGATCTTTAAGGAAGAACTTCACTCGGTCGGTCCGGGAGACCGATTATGTCAGGGTGCGAGATGCTGCTGCTCGAATAAAATTGACTCAGGCCAAATCTTTTCTGAACTTTCTGAGGTATAAGTCGTTCCATCGGTTGATCGACCGACGTTGAAAAGTGAGCTTCTTAACATTGGGCTTCGATCCATTGAGCTGCGATAGATTTTTCCAAAATGTTGGTCAACACTTTGCCCCTCAGGATACATCTTTTTGGTAAAAGAGGTGTGTTCTGAATGTAGTATTGAAGCTCAATTTGAGGGTGGGGATGGCTACACCAAACCGTATCAAGGCCAAAAATCCGACGGTCTCGATGGTTGTATTAAGGCTAGAAAACCGACGATCAATATATATTGTATTGAGACAAGAAAACTGACAACCACCAAAGACCGCATTAAGGCTTAGAAGGCTATAAAGAGAGTAGCATGTTCTGACACCTATAAAGACAATGTATATCGTTTCTGGTATGGAGATGGATGTGAACCTGATTAGACGAGTATAAACGATACTTGACTTGAAGATAAGGGCGAGCCGTAATCACACTTGGCTTAGGGAAGTGGCGAGTATTATCCATACTCGGCATACAGAGATCGTATATTATCCATACTCGCTTACTGGGTTGGCGAGTATTATCCATACTCGGCTTACTGGGATGGCGAGTATTATCCATACTCGGCTTGTGGCAAGTGTTACCCATGCTCAGTGTATATAACTTTGTTCGTACTTGGTTGATGGTACGAGGTGATGTACAAGCGATTTTAAGTAGTAAGGGCGAGTGGGGAGTGCACTCAGTTTAGAGAAGGGGCGAGTATAATCCATACTCGGGTTAGAAAAGTCTTACCATACTCGGCTCGGGGAGTAGGTTCAGTTATGGTGGCAGGATTTGATCGTGCGTTGCGAACGATGGCTTAGCACTGAGCATATTCGGGTTGGTGAGCGTCAGTAACGCTTGACTTAAATCATTCAAACATAATCCATGTGACACCCCACGTCCGTTAATGTCACTCTTCATTGGAATGCATTAAGTTTTGTGAAGCGTTATAGGTAAACAGAAACAGATCATCATAAGACAGACATAAAATAATAGCGAAATTTAAAACTTTATTAAATAAAAATCATCATGGTCCAAAACCTAGTTACATCATAAGTCTAAAATATAGAAAACCCATTACATCAATTTAAAACTTCTATCTTGTACTAAAATCATCAGAGTACAATAATATATAAAAAGCATAGTCCCCAGAATATAGCCATATCAGATAAGACAGGAAATCAAAGCGATACATCAAAGCAGCTCTAAGCAGAATGAAAGAGAGAATCCAAATCAAGCCTAAGTATTCCCACCCTTATAACCTTGGGAGGGAGGGACAGAAGAGAGAGAAGAGGAAACAAAATGGGTCAAACATAAAGTCTGGCGAGTCCAGTTATTTTTAGCATATAAATAAGTAAAAGCGTCATGATAGGCATATAAACTGGATGAGAGAGATAACAGTATCATAAGACAGGTATAACAGAATGAGCTGTATAAGCAGAATAACTAGGAAAGAATAGGTTATGCTTCTCTAATAATTTTTCTCTGCACCAATACTAGTATAACAAAAACAAGATGATTCCTACAGAGACAGATGGTAGACTTAGGTGTACTTCTAGTCATGGGATTTACCCCTAACAATAATAACAGACAGCCCAACAGAAATGACAGGTGTTACGCCCAACGATAATAATGGGATTCTAAACAAGCAAGACTAGATGTACCGTAATTACTACCTATAACACCCCTAAGTCCCACATTGTGGAAGCCTTTGTGAAGTGGATAATTATGTAGTAGAGCCCATCTCTTACTAACGCCGAGGCCTTTTGAGGAACAAAACCCACACCTATACGGTGGCTAAGTTGGGGACAATATCTTGCGTGAACGGAGGTGCGGGTTGTTACAGTGGTATCAGAGCCAGGTTACCCAGCCGGAATTGTGGCTCCTGTGTGGACCACAGCGCCTTGGTGAGGCATTTATGAGCCAACGGGGACATTGGGCTCTGTAGGAGAGGAGAATGTAACAGCCCTAAGTCTCACATCGTGGAAGCCTGTGTGAAGTGGGTACTTATATAGTAGAGCCCGTCTCTTACTAACGTTGAGGCCTTTTGAGGAACAAAACCTCACACTATACGGTGGCTAAGTTGGGGACAATATCTTGCGTGAACGGAGGTGCGGGTTGTTACGCTACCCCAATCAATCGGCTCCCTACCCTATAGATACCCTGTGTTGTCTCCGTAGTAGGATGTATCACTTCCTAAAGTGGAAACCTGTTTATTTTCGAGATGCACAACAATATCTACTGATGTCACAACATCTTAATTTTCCCAAGCAAGCCGGAACCATGCACGCACATGACTCCGGTCGATCCCACACTGTCAACACCTCCACCTATTTGAACCTCTTACAATCAACTCAGTAAGCGTGCCTTGACCCGACCTAGTTCGGGGTTCCCCGTTTGATACCAAAATGGGTTACTGACTTATACGGGTTCCACACAACAGATGATATAAGCCACCACATAGACCTGCATCCCTACTACTAGGATTTTGACATGTTATGCCTAACAGTCTAACAAGGTTGCATAACCCCAACATGTAATATAGGTTAAGATTGTCAGGCTTATATAACCCCTCATAGATTTAACAAGATTAACTTAACCCTCACTAATTCAAGCAAGTTTACTTAACCCCTACTCAATTCAACAAGTTCATATAACCCCTGTTGAAAACAAGAATTTTGATTAATGTCAACAAAGAGAAGAGCAATGGAAATCATATCATGAAGATAAGGTTATATATATACATTGAGTCGTGTTAGAATTACGTTAAATTCTATCCTCAAGTATAACACGAATATACAAAACGAGATATAATATATATATATATATATATATATTTAAAAGGCTTTAAAAAGCCATGACTGTACAGTCTCAGTTGTACCAGTCGAATGGTAGTAATTCAACCAGTCGACTGGTCAGCCTGTCTCTGTACAATAATGGCCAGTTTTGAATGTTTTTAAAACCAAACATTTTACAATATGATTCAACCACTCAACTCATGGTTTTTAGACTAGTTGACTGATTCAAAACAGAAGCCTTTTCTATGAAGAGTCACCTTCTTTCAGGAAGAGATTTCTCTTCAGTTACAAATGGAAATGGACGTAACTTTTTATTGAAATCCTTCGTGAAGGAATGCTACTCTTCCGCTATTATATAAGCAATAACAAAATGTTTTTCAAATCACAAATTTACCAATTCTTATTCTATTCTCTCTATTTTCTGAAATTGCACTTCTATATTCTTTGCAATATAAAGCTCTCTCAAATTCAAGTTACTTGTTGAATCTTTGATATCATTTCACATTTTTAATTCAACAAGCAACAAATCTTCCTTAAATCTTCACATTCATTTCAAATACTTAAGGATAAGATTATAGAAAGGGTGTACTTCATCGTGACTATTCTGTGTTGATTGGAGAACACATTCAAGAGTCAAAAACCTTAGTAAAGTGTGAAGTCCTGTGTGGGTGCTCAGGTGGGAACATCCTTGTTGGTGCTCGGGTGTATTGTGGCCTATTCCTCCAGGTTAAGAGAGGGCGTGATAGCGAATTCCGAAGAGGAGCTTCGGGACTGGATGTAGGGCGGGAAGTCCAAACCAATATAAAATTCCTGGTGTGTTTTCTTATCGCATTTAACTTTTATTTGTGATATATTTATCTAGTTTAGCTTTTACTTGCGTAACTATTATAGATTACTAGTTAGTTTTTTTATTTCTACTTTATCTATATTAGTATCCTACCTAAGTTGTACTCCGACTTTTCATTTGGTATCAGAGCAAGTCATCATTTAACCGTAAAACCGTTATCTGACACGTAGTTCATATGGATAACAACACTAGTGCTAGCAATAATACTGAATATACTGAAGGCCAATCCACTGCAAGACCACCGTTTTTTAATGGCATGAACTATAGCTATTGGGCTACACGAATGAGGATATATATGCAAGCAAATAGTTTTGATGAATGGAACATCATACAAAAAGAGTATACACAACCTACTACTTGATAAACTGAATGGTCCACAAATGAAAAAGCAGAGGCTACCGCCAATGCTAAAGTCATGAATATGTTGCATTGTGCTTTAGATAGAAACGAGTTTAATCGGGTTCAGATGCGCAACACAGCATACGAAATCTGGAGAACACTCAAAGAAACTCATGAAGGAACCAGCAAGGTCAAACAAAGAAAAATATCTATGCTTAAAAACCAGTTTCAAAATTTTAGAATGAACGAGAATGAGTCTATAAATGACATGTATTCATGTTTTCAAAATAATTATCATTCTCTTTTAGGATTTTGAGAAAAATATTTTGATTTTGATATAGTTTCAAAAATATTGAACTCTTTGACGGATGAATGGAAAAGAAAAGTATTAGCTATTGAAGAAGCTAATGATCTTTCTACCATGAAACCAAAAGAGTTAATCGGTAATCTCATGTCCTATGAAGTAAATTTGCAGGAAAAGAAAGCACATGTACAAGATAAGAAATATTTACCTTTCCATGCTGAAAAAGAAGATTCAGATTTAGACGAAGAAGATATTGCTTTGTAGCAAAGAATTTTAGAAAGTTTCTGAAATATAGAAAAGGCCAAAGCAAGGGTATGAAAAGGAATTCATCAAAAGAGCATGACCCTGCACTGGTGGAATGCTTTAAATGTCACAAGACTGGACAATATCAAAAGAATTGTCCAAAATTGAAGAAAAATCACAAAAAAGAAAAATCAAAGAGACGAGCTTTGTTAGTCACTTGAGATAATTCGGATTCATCTTCTGAAAGTGGCAGTGCAGTGATAGTGAGTAATCAAATGTATGATTCACGGCTAAGGATACTAATGTAAGTGAATTTACATTTGATGAACTAGTAGAAATTAATACTGAAATTTTAGAATCCAGAAAACTATTTAAGCGAAAGTTTAAACAAGCTAACGAAGATAAAAGGAAAGCGGAATTTGAGAGAGATCTTTTAAAATATTAAAAAGAGATTTTAGAAGATGAGATTAGAAAATTAAAAGAATCTCTTTTAGTTGCAAATTCTCAAATTTCAATGTTGAGTCAAGAAATCGAGACTCAAAAGAATAAAAAAGATTTATTATCTTCTGAGAATCATGATTTAAATACTAAGGTTATAGTCATAGAATTAGACAATTCTAGTTTGAAAGTTGAACTAGAAAACATTTCTAAGAATGTTAACAATTTTAACAAAGGTAGAGAGAAATTATCTAAAATATTAGAAAATTCTCAACTCGTTTTTAGTAAAAAAAAAGGACGAGGATATGATCAAAAATTTGAAAATATCTTTCCAACGAATCCAAAAAATTGAAATTTCATAGCGGGAATAAAATGTTATGCCCAATTGAAAATTCACAATAGTCGCTATGGAATTTTGGCCCTTAAAAATAGCCATTTTGCAAACGACCTCTGTTTTCGACGAAACCACTTTTGTTGGATCCAGGATGTCAAATTATTGCTAGAATCCAAAATTCATTTTTTTTTTGAAAGCAATATGTAAGTGTGGCGAAGTAAAACGTGTTTTGACAGTTTCAATCAATTTGGATCGACCAGAAAATGACCATTTTTCAAATGGCCTCCAATTTTGATGAAATTAGTTTTGTTAGAACCGTATCGTTCGTTAATACGAAGCTTGAAAATATATTTCGGGAATTTTTAGGGTCCTTATGTGGCCCCGGTAAATTGAAACATGCGTTCAAATTCAATATATAAATTTATATTTTGATTTTGACGAAAACAGATTGAAACGGACGAGCTGACTTACGAAACATATCCCATTGTGTTCGGAATGGGGGTGATTAGCTAGGGGCGACAGTTGTTGGGTTCGATTTGGACATAAAAGAAAAAAAAAGTGACTTTTAATATTTATATACGTTGACCCTCATATTCTCTCTCTCGCCCTCTCGTTAGAAATAGAAATAATAATAAAAGGGGGGCAACGACGAGATCGATCTCCAGGATCACCCCCCCCCCCCAAAAGCCTGCGCTCGCCGCCGCCTGGCCTAGCACCGCCCCCTTCCATCGACGTCGTGCCGCCCTCACCCCCTCAAATCTCTCACAGACTGAAACGCCCCCCCCCCCCCAACTCGATTTGAACCGTGGCGCCGTACCAAAGCCCACTGCGCCACGCTGGGCCCACCGCCGATCCCCTTCAGCCTCCAGCCACCCTCCGACACTCTCCCATGGTCAGCCGCCGACCAGCAGACCCCATTTGCCAAATACAGTGAAAATCTGTAAGTACTTTCTTTTCATTTATTTTATTTTATTATTCTTTAATTGATAAATCTTATCTACATGAAGTTATGAATTTTATGTATACAAAGTTGTGATTTTTAATTTATAAAGATTCGATTTTTAGTGTTATAAGAATCTGATTTTTTTAGTTTATTGGACTATGAATTTTAGTCGATGAAAGAATATAAATTTTTTTGATATAAAAATAAAATAAAATAAAGTTTCTTTGGTTAGAAAAATATGGTTTCTAAGTTATGAAATATGGTCTTTATTATACAAATGGCAAAATAAAATTTTGATTTTGATTTATTTAAAAAGCTCTGATTTTTATTATATAAAGAGATTTGAAAAGATTAAATTTTTATATACGCAAAGATAAAAAATTTAAATACGAAAAGATTGGATTTTAAAATTTAACAAGATAAGATTTTTATATATATTAAAAGACTAGATTTTTATATATAAAAATATATGATTTTTATTTATAGAAAGTTATATTTTTATTTATGCAAAGAAAGATCATATTTATATTAATATAAAAATTCAGTTGTTACATATGTGAAGTAGCGATAAAAACTAGATTTTTATATAAGAGGTAGCGGGTTAAAAATATGTTTTTTAGCTTAGGAATGTTACTAATAAAAATCAATCGTGTAGGATATCGTGTTCGGTTAAGGTTGTAGTCGACGAAATGTTAATCTTCTTTGCTTAGAAAGGACGATGGAGTGGATCCCAAAGGTGAGAACTCCTCAATTTTATTTTATTTTTCTAGTTAAAATATATACTAGGATGCAGACGGTGCTTAGCAGCACCCGAAACCAGTCGTCCACGGACCATGGACAACTTGTTTGTTTGTTTGATTATGTTGCGAAAATTGATTGTGTGATGTGGAATGGAATAAAATGTTTTATAGTTGAAAATATTTTATAGCTAAAAATAGAATTTTTAACGCGTATTGAATAAAATAAATATTTATAAACAAATCGAACGATTTGTTTATGTACACACATTTGACTGATATTGATTAGGATGATAAATTTTACACATCGTCCAACTGCACACGGTATTGGGATGAAATTGGACATACACTAATCCCAATAATTAGTTGTATGTCGATCGATTGATTAATAGACTGTTATAAGCGTTAAATATTTATATTTGATGCTTATGCAGTGTAGAATGCACTTTGGATGATGGTTGTGTAATGACCCGGATCCTTATGGGTTAATTTTTGAATATTTAATATTTAATTTAAATATTGGGTGGATAATATAAATGAAATTTTATATTATGTTATTAGTTTAATAATAAATTTCGATTTAAAATCGAATATATTAAATAACAAAATACGAAAATGGATTTAGATTGAATTCAAAAATTTGATTTGAATTGAAAACAATTCAAAAGATTAATTGGAAAATTTATTTAAATTTATAACGATAATAATATTAATTTATCATCGAGGAAATAAATTGTTTCGAATTTAATTCATATTGATTTAAATAAATATCTTTCACAGACGATCGAAATTGGACTTCGTGACCTATCCCATTGAGTTCAGAATAGTAGTATTACCCTAGGAATGAAAATTGTGGGGTTCAGTAAGGAGTTCAGAATAAAAGGGTATTTTAATTTTAGAAGATACCGGCTCAAAAACAAATCAAAGTAAAATAATTGGTGGCCTTCTTCCTTCTACCCTTCACCAATTAAAAACTAGTCGTGTTTCTCTTCCCCTCCACAAAGTAAAAGGGCTCGCTGTTCAAAAGTAAACCACACCATCCATTTATAAAACGATCGATGCCTGGTACTAATGAAAACACTGAAGTCCTCAATACCAAAAGAAAATGGCCGCAGCCCTTTTACTTAAGCAAACCAAAGGATTTACAGTGTTTTTAACGACATTCGATCTTTAACCCGATTTACAGTGAAATGCGATTTGGAATTTACAAATCTTTTTATTAAGATTTAACAGGAATTTTCCAAAGTAACGTTTTCCAATTTAACGTATTAAATTGGAATTAATCGGAATTCGATTGATAATAATCGAAATGAAATTCTGTGGAGGAAGACCGTTAATACATATGGAATTTAAAAGGCTTTGCTGTTATTCCATTTATATTATTAGTCAGATATGGAAACTGAAACGACCCAAACTTCCCCGTATACTCTCAGTAAAACCGAACCCATCATTCATCCATTAGGGCACGCCACCGCACATCCAGGAAGCCGCCAGACCACCATCACTCGCCGCCACATCGTCGGCCACCCGAAGACGCCCCCGTGCCCCAAGTATCACTCAACTCGGTGGGCCCCCTTCACCGTAATTCAGCCTCGAGCGCAGCACCTTGGAGCACAGAATTCGCCCTCCATACTCGATTAATCCAATCATAGTCGTTCACAATGGAGATCTCGATCTCCTCTTCATTTTCATTTAATTGGTTTAGAATGAATCAACGTGGATTGAGAGAAATTCTTGGACTAGTTTTGGAGCTTCATGGCCATTCAAACTTGATGGCGGCGGTTGTACAGTAATAGGATTAGGGTTTTGATTTTGGGCCTTATTTATAATTTTATATTCTAATTAATTACAAATAACCCATTATTTCATACCAACTCCGATTCAATCCCAAAGAAAGTTGTCCCTAGACAAAACCCATGTTCCGGACGCGATGGGCTAGGTCCCATCAGTCTGTTTGATCATCTCCAGCTTGTTTTATTTAATTTAATATATAAATCATTTATTTAATTAATTCAATCTTACATTTAAATTCACCAGGGCCACATACTGACTTTAAAAATTATAGAAAATTATTCCTAGCTTTGTTTTGACGATACGGTCCTACCAAAACTAATTTCGTTGAATTCCGAGACCGTTTGAAAAATGGCTATTTTCAAGTCGATTGAAGTTGATTGAAATTGACAAAACACATTTTCGTTTGCCACGCTCACATGTTGATTCGAAAAATTATGGAAAATTAAACTTAGCAATAATTTGACATTCCGGTTCCAACAAAAGTGGTTTCATCAAAAACAGAGGTCGTTTGCAAAATTGCTATTTTTAAGGCCAATATATTATATTAAAATATATATAAATTCTACAGCGGCTTTTCTAAATTTTAAACTGGACATAACTTCCAAATTATAAAGTGAAAATTTTGTTTTTCAGTGTGACGACCCCAAACCCCGTACTGACGGTGGCAAGGGTAATCTTTGGAATATAACACAGAAACAGATAATAGCAGAACAGAAATAAATACATACACCAGATAATGCACAATAGAATATACTGGATAAACGTAATCATCAGAGTTACACAGTATACAGGATCATACTTAGTACAAATACAGTTCAACTATACATAAATGTTCACAGCGGAAAACAAAACATAATGTACAATAGGAGCTGAACAGCATAAAAAGAGATAAATGATAGATACCATCTTCAGCTCCAGTTATCCATACAAAGCCAGCTAAAACCTGAATATAAGGCTGCCCGTGTAGAAAAAGGGGCACCCGAGTTTGAAAGTGAAACAAACTACGAGTCAGTCATGGGACTGGTATGAGAAATCTACTCAACACATTTAAAATATGGCTAATCACAGGACCACGCCACTTTCGTGGAACGGGTTTACTCCATCGGATTGCCAGTGCTTTAAAACAAATAATTCTTTTAAACATCGCAATGATTTTTATAAGAATGAAGCCATTATAAGACTCAGTTCCCATCACACAATGCAACGCAAACCGGAGGATAGAGTTTTTACCTTATAATGGCCAAAATATGCTTGATACGTATAAAAAAAAGCATTTGATATTATTACTAGTGTTTATATGTTTCAAAAACAATTGCTAATCATAAGTATCAATCATAGACGGCATTTATGCCCCATACCACTATGTCGCCATATATAGGTATACAATCAAAACTGCACAATCTCGTATTTGGAAATTGGATTTCCGTCATGAACCAAGGCAAAAGATAGTCCTTACTGACTTCGAGACTCTCTAGCCCGAGCCTCAGGGTCAGAGCGCATCGACCCTTAGAGCGATAGGGCCAGTCCACCGATGTGGATTAAAATTCCTGAACACTATGTTTCCCCGCCCTTTGGGGCGTAAATGAGCCAACGAATGACTTCATCGAACCCAGATCGTCCGATCTACCCAAGGCGCCTCGCAACAGTAACAACCACATAAGTCAAACTCGTCAGGGTGTGTAAAACCACTGACACCACTTCTAGCTAGAAAGAAACACATGTCCTCCCTGAGGTCCTCTCCCGTTTCTGGTTCATACCGGGGTGTGAGGTTCGCGAATTCACGTTAATCACAAAGCTACGCCACACAGGCGGGGCTTTGATCATCACTACAAGACTTTGCTTTTCAGCAGAAGCCCTAATCACTGCATCTTAGCATTCAACATAGACAATTCACGCCATGTAACTGATGGATATCAATCACACAGAATAAATTCCAATGTCAGACACACCATCCAGTTACAAGTTCGTTCTGGGTCGAAACGAAACCGGAGGCACTATATACCTCGCAAAACCATCGATCTCCACGTATATCTGGACGATCACCACTCATTATCCACATTTCGGGATGCCTCCCAAATCAGGACATTAGTTACCATCCAAACGAGGTGAAGATCTCCGGTCTTCGACCACCGTCTTCATCTTCAATTTCTTATCATCGATTCAGTTATTCAGAATGGGATAAACCCGGTCTTTCTGAGCAACTCGCGTATATAATAAACAAGTGCAACACAAACACTACTACGCATCATTTCAATTCATTAGTCACTAACCGTCAATCAGTAAGAGAACGATTTCCCAAATATTAACCCCGAAGGCCGAAACTAACATCAGATCAAAATCCAGGAAACCATTCGACTTAACCAACCTTCAGTTAGCTTCTAAATTTCACATCCATTTCGTTTATAATATTTTATAATGATTTATCGCTATTTTTATTTATTTTAAAATAGCCAATTTATTCAAAACGACGTTTCGGGCAATAACGCGGTCGTGGCGCTGTTTTTCTTTAGATTTTATTTACACATATCTAAAAATCTAACCGTTGGATCTTCACAAAATTTACATTATTAGAAAGACCTTTTCAAAACGAATCCAACGGTTCCAGTTTCGGGAAAATCCGACGGTCGGATCTCCCGGTATAATCGTTTGAAGTTTTGATTTCAAAATACGAACTGCAGCATCGTTATTCGATTTAATATAATGATATTTACATATATATATATATATATATAATCGATTCTGGCGCTGTTTTTCTTCAGATTTGAATTAAACATTCCAGACAATCCAACCGTTGGATTTTTACAAAGTTGGTGCCATTGGAAAGATATTTCCAAAGCGAACCCAACTGTTGCGGTTTCGGGAAAATCCGATGGTCGGATCTCCCACACTAATCGTTTGAAATCACGTTTCAAAATACGAACTGCAGCTTCGTTATTCGATATATTTCAATTCTATTTATATATATATCGATTCTTCGATTTCAAAACTATATGATTTTCATACATTTGATAAAAATGATATTTTTATCTAACTGTCTTCTATTTCAACACCTCACTATTTTTAACAATTCATGTATTTAATAAAAATGTGATTTTTAATGTAAAACAATTTATTTCAAAACTCGACTATTTTATATAGTTAATATAGGTTATAAAAATAGAATTTTTATTATAAAACAATTTATTTCAAAACAAGATTATTTTATATAGTTCATATTGATGATAAAAATAGGATTTTTATAATAAAACAATTTCTTTCAAAATATGAATACCATTCAACACATGAATTTCAATTCAACGAATGATTTCGATTCAACAGATGAAGGTTTTCTATAGTTTATATATATAGATAAAAAGGTGATTTTTATATTTAAAACACGAATACCATTCAACACATGAATTTCAATTCAACGAATGAATTTCGATTCAACACATGAAGATTTTCTATAGTTTATATATATAGATAAAAAGGTGATTTTTATATTTAAAACACGAATACCATTCAACACATGAATTTCAATTCAACGAATGAATTTCGATTCAACACATGAAGGTTTTCTATAGTTTATATATATAGATAAAAAAGGTGATTTTTATATTTAAAACGCGAATACCATTCAACACATGAATTTCAATTCAACGAATGAATTTCGATTCAACACATGAAGGTTTTCCATAGTTTATATATATAGATAAAAAGGTAATTTTTATATTTAAAACACGAATACTGAAATGACCCGAAAATCGCCCTTGTGGGAAATCGCCGGATACGCTTACTTTGGGCTACAACACATCGGAATAACAACAACAGACTTTTATAACATCATAGTAAATGTTACATCAGAGTACAGAATATATATCAGAGTACATTAAATAAATTTACAGCGGAAGATAATTTTACATTACTTGAATACAGTACAGCGGAAATAAAATAACTAAGACAGCGGAAGACTTTTCTATGCTCTGGACACAGCTTTGAGCTTCAATCCAGGATCCTGCTAAAGAGATAAATATCTGCAAAAAGCTACTCGACTGCCCGTGTGGAAAAGAGGGCACCCGAGTTTGCAAAAGTGGAAACAAACAACAGGTCAGTCGTGGGACTGGTGTGAGAATTCTTAACTAATATAACTAATAGTAATAAGGCAAATCCAAGGACCACGCCACTAAAGCGGAACGGGTTTTATTCCAATGGATTGTCGTGCATGATTTAAGTAAATCGTCAAAACAACGCAATGCTTTGTAGAAAAATGAAACCATCATAAGACCCAAGTCCCATCACACAATGCAACGCAAACCGGAGGATAGGGTTTTACCTTATAATGGTCAAACATGCTTGATACGATAAAAACGATATTATTATTAGTGTGTATATGTTTTAAAACATTTCAAAGTAAATGTATCAATCCTAGGAGGCATAGGTACCATATGCTATGCCTCCGTACTAGTAATACAATCAAATCCGTAAGGTCGTATTTGGAATTTGGAATTTGGATTTCCATCTGAGTCAAGGCTAGGGAGGAGCTCCTACCGATTCGAGACACTCTAGCTAATGTCTCAGGAATCCCCGCAGTGAACCCTTGGATCCTACAGGGCCGGTCCACACATACAGCTTCGTGGATTGGCAATTCCTGAACACACGTTTCCCGATCCTATAGGACCTATCCGAGGCGCCTCATTCCATCATCCACATAAGTAAAATGTCAGGGCTGGTAGGTCACTGACACCACTCTAGCTAGAAAGAAACGTGCTGCTCTCCCTGCGTTCCCTTCTCTCGTTTTAGACTCCGCCGGTGTGTGAGGCTCGTGAAGTCACGCTATACACAAAGCTATGCCTAAACAGGCTATGCTTTGATCATCCCACAAGGCCTGCTTTTCAACAAAGCCTTGATCATATGCATCTTAGCATGCCACATCGTTAATCCATACCATACCATTGATTTCTACCAACATATAACCTCTGAGCTCATACGTCTCAGAGAAGGGTGTAAAACACCAAACAGATATATGTTTAGCAGAGATCAACGAATACAGTATAAAGGAATACAATGTCAGACATACAATCCATTTATGCGCTTATGCTCTGGGTTTGAGCGAAAGCCAAAACCGTGCAATTAACACTACGTCCGGGCGGCTACTACTGTCGCCCCTTCAAGGTAGCTACTCCCATCATGGGTCTCAATAGTAACACACTCATTCGATGTGAAGATCGTCGGCCTTCAATCACCGTCTTCAAATCTTCGAACGTCGTATCATTATTTGGAATGAGAGTAAACTCGGACTTTCCAAATAATTCTCGCATATATAAATTTGAAAACAATTTCATATCGTTAATATTAATTTATAACGATCAATCTTTATTTTTATTTATATAAAAATAATTAAATTCTATTTAGCAACACTTCATACAAACAGGAGACAATGGCGCTGTTTTTACCCAAATTTGTTTTACGCATTTCTCTAAATCTAATCGTGGGATTTTGACACAATACATATCATTGGAAAGATCTTCCCAAGGCGAACCTAACGGTTTCAGTTTTGGGAAAATCCGACGGTCGGATATTTTGGTATGATCAATTAAAAGTACGATTCTAAAATGTGAACTACCATGCTCGATTCAAGTACTTTTAATTCATATATATATATATATATATATATATATATATATATATAATTTATATAAATATAATTCCTCGTCCATTTCATTTTACTATATTTTGCTAACAACAAATCTTCTTATTTATATCCAATATATCATCACACAAAACAATGGTTTCTTTTATTTTTCCATTTCCGTACATATCCTACAAACAAAATGTATTTTGTGTATCATTCCAATTACAACCAAAAATAGAAATTCTTGTGTTTCATTCCCATTACAATCAACATGCATATTTTGGTGTCAACTTCATTTCTATACAAAAGAATATATTTTTGTTTGTTTAATTTCAATGTAACAAAAATAATAATTTTGCTATTCTTTTAAATGACAAACAAAAATAATAATTTTTCTTATCTCTTTCAATGCAAAACGAAAATGATCTTGACTATTTAGAATGACAATGTAAATTCCATTCTTAAGTTACATCATAAAAATGAAATTTTAATTTACAATGTAATATCACACCTTAAGTACATAATAAAAATGTAATTCAAATTTACAGTGCAATTTCTCATTCATAGTTACATATAAAAATGTAAATTTCGTTCGCTTGCCAAATTTCGTATCATCGTTACAAATAAAAATGTAATTTTTATTTGCATAGCAAGTATCATACTAGTTACATAATAAAAATGTAATCTTTATTATCAATGCACATTCCTACTTTTGTTTACATATAAAAATGTAAATTTTATTTACAATGCAAGTTCATACTTTTGAAATGTACTCATTTTATCGTAACTCTAATGACGATAAGAACGAAATGTTAACATCGCTATTTTTATCGCATCAGAAATATCGATAAAAATGTGATATTAACATTTCTCTTTTACCGCATCAAAATATTGATAAAAATATAAACATTCCAATTTATACTTTTATTTACATCTGACATGTAAATAAAAATACGACTCTTCAAAACATGCTTTTATTTTCATCTAAAAGGTAAGTAAACATTAAATTCATATTTTTATTTATATCAAAAATGTAAATAAACAATGCAACTCTTTAATTCATCAATTTTGACACTAAAAAGATATCTACTTTTATCTAAACTATCATGACACAAAAAGGATCTTTTTTATATTAAAAAGAAATAACAATAAAAAATGATTCTTTTTAATGTTAAAAAGAATTAGCGACAAAAATGTTTTTTTTTACCATTAAGAAGAAATAGCGACAAAATGTTTCTTTTTATCTACAAAAGAAATATTGACAAAAAGGGTTTCTTTTTATCGACCAAAAAGAAATAAATAATGTTTCCTTTTCATCGACACAAAGAAATAAAAAATATATAAAAAAAATGTTTTTGTCCTTCTTTTACAGTTGATAAAATGAATCTTTTGTCGTTCCTATTTTTTTACCTTTCTTGTACGCTTGACAAAATGAGTATTTTGTCATTCCTTTACTTTTGTCAAATTGAATCTTATTATCTTTCTTATATTCTTATCTTTCTTTTATATTTAACAAAATGAATATTTTGTTATTCTTATATTTTCATATTTGACAAAATCTCTTCTTTATTATTGCATTAAAATGTAATTTACATTTCAAAGTCTAAACCTCTTTTTTTTTTTAATGAAAATTTTAAAATCGTCAATTCTTTTCTCATGATTCATATCAACATAAAATATAATTTTTATGTTACATCATTTCTAACATTAAACATTAACAGGAAAGTGATATATTTGTTTGTCGTCAATTCTAACTCAACGAACAAATAACCATGATATTTTATATGTTACAAATTCAGTGTATTCTAATGTCATAAAAAAATGATATTTAATACACTAATCATTTCTATGGATCTTAATTTCATATAAGAATGATATTATGCATATTCACATTTTTCTATTACTTCTAATGATATATAAAAAGTAAATATTATATCTTAACATATTTTCCATTCCTGGTAACATATAAAAGGGAATTCTATATGTTCACAAATTCATCTCATTACAATTGACATGTAAAAAGTGAATTTATATGTTAACAGATTCATTTCATTACTAATGACATATAAGAAGTGAATTTATATATTAACAAATTTGTTTGAGAATTTATATTTGTCTTTCTCATTCAAACAAAAATGATATCTTTTAATTTCATAATGAAAAGGGTGACCTCTCTATTTAACAAACAAAGGTGGAATTTTTTTTTATTTTTTTTTAAAAAAAAAAGAAAGGTAAGATCTTTTTAATTATAACAAACCTACCGTCTTTTATGATAAGACAAAATCACAATCCCTATTCCTATAAAACAATCTTACCATCTTTTCTTATAAACAAAGTTACAATCTTTCATTATATACAACAAAGTTGGATCCTTTAAATTTCACAACCAAAGTTGAATCTTTTATACATTGATTCAGAAATAGAGTTCAGATCTAAAATTTTACTCACAATCATCACATACAATCAATTTTAAGTTTTCTAATCTATGAACAATAGGGAAATCACATACAATCATTCCCTAACAAATAACAGCAAATCTGAATCACAACCATAACAGAACAATCAACATGGAAATCATAATCTATGCAGCAACAACATGAAGTTCATATAATATGAATATAGATTTTGTAGTGAATTAAATAAATAAATAAATAATCATATTTTTAAAATAGAATTCTCACCTTTATATGGATGAATTTTCAAAGTGTTCAGATTCGGATCTGGTCAGTTCCATTGTGAAGATCAGGCCAAGACGATTCCAACAAAACTGAAATCGTTCGATTCCATTGTCATATGAATGAGTTACGTCTGTTTAAACATTAATCCCATTAATATATTAATTAATTATATAATTACTTTAATTATTTGCCTTAACCTTTTTGTTAATCCTTCTTCCTTCGTTTACACCCTCCAACACGTCGGAACCCATACTCCAAAGAAGAACTTGCCCGTCGCTCCAACCTCAAGCCACCTGCCGACGATCCACCACCACCACAAGACGCGGCTCGGCCAGCACCACCCAAGCCCAAACCGAGGCCGAGCTCAGTGGTCCCTACCACCCTGGAAACCACCGTTAACATCGCCACTTCCTCCTCGAAATTCGAACAGCACGCACCTCCAGAGACGATCATCGCCGTACCAAATTGGAGAGCTCCAGAAGCTCTTCGATTTGTGCTTAGAATTCTTGAAAACCATTGAGTAATTTGGAAGATAAAAGGGGAAGAAGATAGGAGCACGTAGGCCATTGATGAGGATGAAAGGCGGCTGTAGCGTATAGGGGATTAGGGTTTGGTATACTGTGTATTCATACTGCGTATTTTCAGTTTTTTTTATTTATTTATTTCAAAAATTCAAGTTTATCAATATGAGCTCCAAATCAAATCCAACGAGTGTCACCCCTAGCTAAATACCCCCGTCCCGGACACAGTGGAATATGTTTCGTAACCCAATTCGGCTGTTACAATATGTTTTCTTAAAATTTAATTATAAGTCATTTAATTATTTAATTTAACCGTACATATAAATTCACCGGGGCCACAAACGGACTCTAAAAATTAAAGAAAAATTATTTTTGGCTTTCTTTTGTCGATACGGTCCTAACAAGACTAATTTTGTCGAATTCTGAGATCGTTTGAAAAATGGTCATTTTCTGGTCGACCCGATTTAACTAAAATGGTCAAAACACAGTTTCTTGTACCACGCTCACATACTAATTCGAAAAATTCTGGAAAATTAAACTTAGCAATAATTCGACATTCCGATTCCAACAAAAGTGGTTTCGTCGAAAACCGAGGTCGTTTGAAAATTGACTATTTTCAAGGCTATATATTTAATATTAAAAATACATTTTTAAACAAATACTTCTGAAACTCGAAATATATAAGTGTTTACTGTTTTTCAATGCAGAAACGGCATTCTGAGCTCAATGGAAGTGGTTTCGAGTCCAAATTCCTTCGTATGTGAAAAGTAGAATTTTTGACCTTTATATATTTCATAGCGACCTTTCTAAAATTTAAACTGGGCATTACTTTTGATTCCCGCTATGAAATTTCGATTTTTCGGATTCGATAGAAAGATATTTTTAAATAGATTCTAATATTTTTGGTTTCACTAAAATTCGTTAAATTTTGCATCCTGTACGGTCAGTCAAAGTTCAAGTTTGACTTTTCAAACTACGGCGTTATTTCTAACTCCTTTTATAATTAAAATTAAATTATTCATTCTAACTTCAATTCTTAATCACTATTTTTTTTAAATAAATTATTTTAATTATCAAAAACCTAATTAAAATTACTAAATTTAAATTTTAAATTGGCCCCAAAATTCAGGGTTGTTACAGTCTCCCCCACTTAAAAACTTTTCGTCCTCGAAAAGGAACGAAGCTAAAAGTGTTTAATTATCCTACTCCATTTTTCCACTCTTATTGGTTTAAATAATTTTATAGTTGATTAACTTTCAAATATATATTCTTTTACCCATTCAAAATCATATTTTCTAAAATAGACTATAATTACAAATACGTATATTATAGTCTTGTTACTCTCAACTCATTCTAGGGCATTACTAACCCCATCTATAATGAGTTTTCTCATTCTAGGATACCGCTGATCCTATCTCTAATGAGTATTCTTATTGGATATTTCTAATCCAATCTCTGATGAGTCTTTTGTTCAGTTCTAACGAGTTGTACCCCAAAGATTTGAGCTAACCAGAGCTCTGATCCTAAAATGAAACGACCCGAAAATCGCCCTTGCGGGAAATCGCCGGATACGCTTACTTTGGGCTACAACACATCAGAATAATAACAGCAGACTTTTATAACATCATAATAAACGTTACATCAGAGTACAGAATATATATTAGAGTACATTAAATAAATTTACAGCGGAAGATAATTTTACATTACTTGAATACTGTACAGCGGAAATAAAATAACTAAGACAGCGGAAGACTTTTCTATGCTCTGGACACAGCTTTGAGCTTCAATCCAGGATCCTGCTAAAGAGATAAATATCTGCAAAAAGCTACTCGACTGCCCGTGTGGAAAAGAGGGCACCCGAATTTGCAAAAGTGGAAACAAACAACAGGTCAGTCGTGGGACTGGTGTGAGAATTCTTAACTAATATAACTAATAGTAATAAGGCAAATCCAAGGACCACACCACTAAAGCGGAACGGGTTTTATTCCAATGGATTGCCGTGTATAATTTAAGTAAATCGTCAAAACAACGCAATGCTTTGTAGAAAAATGAAACCATCATAAGACCCAAGTCCCATCACACAATGCAACGCAAACCGGAGGATAGGGTTTTACCTTATAATGGTCAAACATGCTTGATATGATAAAAACAATATTATTATTAGTGTGTATATGTTTTAAAACATTTCAAAGTAAATGTATCAATCCTAGGAGGCATAGGTACCATATGCTATGCCTCCGTACTAGTAATACAATCAAATCCGTAAGGTCGTACTTGGAATTTGGATTTCCATCTGAGTCAAGGCTAGGGAGGAGCTCCTATCGATTCGAGACACTCTAGCTAATGTCTTAGGATTCCCCGCAGTGAACCCTTGGATCCTGCAGGGCCGGTCCACACATACAGCTTCGTGGATTGGCAATTCCTGAACACATGTTTCCCGATCCTATAGGACCTATCTGAGGCGCCTCATTCCATCATCCACATAAGTAAAATGTCAGGGCAGGTAGGTCACTGACACCACTCTAGCTAGAAAGAAACGTGCTGCTCTCCCTGTGTTCCCTTCTCCCGTTTTAGACTCTGCCGGTGTGTGAGGCTCGTTAAGTCACGCTATACACAAAGCTATGCCTAAACAGGCTATGCTTTGATCATCCCACAAGGCCTGCTTTTTAACAAAGCCTTGATCATATGCATCTTAGCATGCCACATCGTCAATCCATACCATACCATTGATTTCTACCAACATATAACCTCTGAGCTCATACGTCTCAGAGAAGGGTGTAAAACACCAAACATATATATGTTTAGCAGAGATCAATGAATACAGTATAAAGGAATACAATGTCAGACATACAATCCATTTACGCGCTTATGCTCTGGGTTTGAGCGAAAGCCAAAACCGTGCAATTAACACTACGTCCGGGCGGCTATTACTGTCGCCCCTTCAAGGTAGCTACTCCCATCATGGGTCTCAATAGTAACACACTCATTCGATGTGAAGATCGTCGGCCTTCAATCACCGTCTTCAAATCTTCGAACGTCGTATCATTATTTGGAATGAGAGTAAACTCGGACTTTCCAAATAATTCTCACGTATATAAATTTGAAAACAATTTCATATCGTTAATATTAATTTATAACGATCAATCTTTATTTTTATTTGTATAAAAATAATTAAATTCTATTTAGCAACACTTCATACAAACAGGAGACAATGGCGCTGTTTTTACCCAAATTTGTTTTACGCATTTCTATAAATCTAACCGTGGGATTTTGACACAATACATATCATTGGAAAGATCTTCCCAAGACGAACCTAACGGTTTCAGTTTTGGGAAAATCCGACGGTCGGATATTTTGGTATGATCAATTAAAAGTACGATTCTAAAATGTGAACTACCATGCTCGATTCAAGTACTTTTAATTCATATATATATATATATATATATATATATATATATATATATATATAATTTATATAAATATAATTCCTCGTCCATTTCATTTTACTATATTTTGCTAACAACAAATCTTCTTATTTATATCCAATATATCATCACACAAAACAATGGTTTCTTTTATTTTTCCATTTCCGTACATATCCTACACACAAAATGTATTTTGTGTATCATTCCAATTACAACCAAAATTAGGAATTCTTGTGTTTCATTCCCATTACAACCAATATGCATATTTTGGTGTCAACTTCATTTCTATACAAAAGAATATATTTTTGTTTGTTTAATTTCAATGTAACAAAAATAATAATTTTTCTATTCTTTTAAATGACAAACAAAAATAATAATTTTTCTTATCTCTTTCAATGCAAAACGAAAATGATCTTGACTATTTAGAATGGCAATGTAAATTCCATTCTTAAGTTACATCATAAAAATGAAATTTTAATTTACAATGTAATATCACACCTTAACTACATAATAAAAATGTAATTCAAATTTATAGTGCAATTTCTCATTCATAGTTACATATAAAAATGTAAATTTCGTTCGCTTGCCAAATTTCATATCATAGTTACAAATAAAAATGTAATTTTTATTTGCATAGCAAGTATCATACTAGTTACATAATAAAAATGTAATCTTTATTATCAATGCACATTCCTACTTTTGTTTACATATAAAAATGTAAATTTTATTTACAATGCAAGTTCATACTTTTGAAATGTACTCATTTTATCGTAACTCTAATGACGATAAGAACGAAATGTTAACATTGCTATTTTTATCGCATCAGAAATATCGATAAAAATGTGATATTAACATTTCTATTTTACCGCATCAAAATATTGATAAAAATATAAACATTCCAATTTATACTTTTATTTATATCTGACGTGTAAATAAAAATACGACTCTTCAAAACATGCTTTTATTTTCATCTAAAAGGTAAGTAAACATGCTACTGCTAAATTCATATTTTTATTTATATCAAAAATGTAAATAAACAATGCAACTCTTTAATTCATCAATTTTGACACTAAAAAGATGTCTACATTTATCTAAACTATCATGACACAAAAAGGATCTTTTTTTATATTAAAAAGAAATAACAATAAAAATGATTCTTTTTAATGTTAAAAAGAATTAGTGACAAAAATGTTCTTTTTTTTTTACCATTAAGAAGAAATAGCGACAAAATGTTTCTTTTTATCTACAAAAGAAATATTGACAAAAAGGGTTTCTTTTTATCGACCAAAAAGAAATAAATAATGTTTCCTTTTCATCAACACAAAGAAATAAAAAATATATAAAAAAAATGTTTTTGTCCTTCTTTTACAGTTGATAAAATGAATCTTTTGTCGTTCCTATTTTTTACCTTTCTTGTACGCTTGACAAAATGAGTATTTTGTCATTCCTTTACTTTTGTCAAATTGAATCTTATTATCTCTCTTATATTCTTATCTTTCTTTTATATTTGACAAAATGAATATTTTGTCATTCTTATATTGTTATATTTGACAAAATCTCTTCTTTATTATTGCATTAAAATGTAATTTACATTTCAAAGTCTAAACCTCTTTTTTTTTAATGAAATTTTTAAAATCGTCAATTCTTTTCTCATGATTCATATCAACATAAAATATAATTTTTATGTTACATCATTTCTAACATTAAACATTAACAGGAAAGTGATATATTTGTTTGTGTCAATTCTAACTCAACAAACAAATAACCATGATATTTTATATGTTACAAATTCAATGTATTCTAATGTCATAAAAAAATGATATTTAATACACTAATCATTTCTATGGATCTTAATTTCATATAAGAATGATATTATGCATATTCACATTTTTCTATTACTTCTAATGATATATACAAAGTAAATATTATATCTTAACATATTTTCCATTCCTGGTAACATATAAAAGGGAATTCTATATGTTCACAAATTCATTTCATTACAATTGACATGTAAAAAGTGAATTTATATGTTAACAGATTCATTTCATTACTAATGACATATAAGAAGTGAATTTATATATTAACAAATTTGTTTCATTTCTAATGACATACAAAAAGAGAATTTATATTTGTCTTTCTCATTCAAACAAAAATGATATCTTTTAATTTCATAATGAAAAGGGTGACCTCTCTATTTAACAAACAAAGGTGGAATTTTTTTTGTTTTTATTTTTTTTAAAAAAAAGAAAGGTAAGATCTTTTTAATTATAACAAACCTACCATCTTTTATGATAAGACAAAATCACAATCCTTATTCCTATAAAACAATCTTACCATCTTTTCTTATAAACAAAGTTACAATCTTTCATTATATACAACAAAGTTGGATCCTTTAAATTTCACAACCAAAGTTGAATCTTTTATACATTGATTCAGAAATAGAGTTCAGATCTAAAATTTTACTCACAATCATCACATACAATCAATTTTAAGTTTTCTAATCTATGAACAAAAGGGAAATCACATACAATCATTCCCTAACAAATAACAGCAAATCTGAATCACAACCATAACAGAACAATCAACATGGAAATCATAATCTATGCAGCAACAACATGAAGTTCATATAATATGAATATAGATTTTGTAGTGAATTAAATAAATAAATAAATAATCATATTTTTAAAATAGAATTCTCACCTTTATATGGATGAATTTTCAAAGTGTTCAGATTCGGATCTGGTCAGTTCCATTGTGATGATCAGGCCAAGACGATTCCAACAAAACTGAAATCGTTCGATTCCGTTGTCATATGAATGAGTTACGTCTGTTTAAACATTAATCCCATTAATATATTAATTAATTATATAATTACTTTAATTATTTGCCTTAACCTTTTTGTTAATACTTCTTCCTTCGTTTACACCCTCCAACACGTCGGAACCCATACTCCAAAGAAGAACTTGCCCGTCGCTCCAACCTCAGGCCACCTACCGACGATCCACCACCACCACAAGACGCGGCTCAGCCAGCACCACCCAAGCCCAAACCGAGGCCGAGCTCGGTGGTCCCTGCCACCCTGGAAACCACCGCGAACATCGCCACTTCCTCCTCGAAATTCGAACAGCATGCACCTCCAGAGACGATCATCGCCGTACCAAATTGGAGAGCTCCAGAAGCTCTTCGATTTGTGCTTAGAATTCTTGAAAACCATTGAGTAATTTGGAAGATAAAAGGGGAAGAAGATAGGAGCACGTAGGCCATTGATGAGGATGAAAGGCGGCTGTAGCGTATAGGGGATTAGGGTTTGGTATACTGTGTATTTATACTGCGTATTTTCAGTGTATTTATATTTATTTATTTCAAAAATTCAAGTTTGTCAATACGAACTCCAAATCAAATCCAACGAGTGTCGCCCCTAGCTAAATACCTCCGTCCCGGACACAATGGAATATGTTTTGTAACCCAGTTCGGCTGTTACGATATGTTTTTCTTAAAATTTAATTATAAGTCATTTAATTATTTAATTTAACCGTACATATAAATTCACCGGGGCCACAAACGAACTCTAAAAATTACAGAAAAATTATTTTGGGCTTTCTTTTGTCGATACGGTCCTAACAAGACTAATTTCGTCGAATTCTGAGATCGTTTGAAAAATGGTCATTTACTGGTCGACCCGATTTAACTAAAATGGTGAAAACACAGTTTCTTGTACCACGATCACATATTAATTCGAAAAATTCTGGAAAATTAAACTTAGCAATAATTCGACATTCCAGTTCCAACAAAAGTGGTTTCGTCGAAAACCGAGGTCGTTTGAAAATTGACTATTTTCAAGGCTATATATTTAATATTAAAAATACATTTTTAAACAAATACTTCTGAAACTCGAAATATATAAGTGTTTACTGTTTTTCAATGCAGAAACGGCATTCTGAACTCAATGGAAGTGGTTTTGAGTCCAAATTCCTACGTATGTGAAAAGTAGCAGTTTTGACCTTTATATATTTCATAGCGACCTTTCTAAATTTTAAACTGGGCATAACTTTTGATTCCCGCTATGAAATTTCGATTTTTCGGATTCGTTAGAATGATAATTTTAAATAGATTCTAATATTTTTGGTTTCACTAAAATCCGTTAAATTTTGCATCCTGTACGGTCAGTCAAAGTTCAAGTTTGACTTTTCAAACTACAACGCTATTTCTAACTCCTTTTATAATTAAAATTAAATTATTCATTCTAACTTCAATTCTTAATCATTATTTCTTTTTTTAAGTAAATTATTTTAAATATCAAAAACCTCATTAAAATTACTAAATTTAAATTTTAAATTGGCCCCAAAATTCAGGGTTGTTACAAATACCATTCAACATGAATTTCAATTCAACGAATGAATTTCGATTCAACACATGAAGGTTTTCTATTCAACAGATGAATATAGTTTCAGCACAGGAAAATAATTCTAACACATGAATATTATTCAAAATTTCGGCAGCATAACGAAAACCGGGACCGTCCTTAGTACGGCTCCTCGCTCTACCTTAAAACCTCGCAGCTTTTGACAATGGGGAATCATGTATCTAGTTCGCACGCAGACGGCATGTATATTTTTTTTCCATTTCCACAAAGTAATCCTATGTGGTTTCAACCAAATATTTCTCAACCACAAACGGGTATTTTTCAACCACAATTAATCAATTTCAACCACAAACAATTTCAATCAACCATTCGCTATCAATCAATTTTCACACCAATCACAACCAATAAATATCGTCCATGGTTTGTGGACGAGGGGCGCATATATATATATATATATATATATATATATATATATATATATATATATATATAGCATTTCAGTTCTATTTCAACACATATATAATTTTTACAATGCATATACAACTTATACATCGAACGTACAACTTATACAACGCTTATACAAGAGGTGTACAATGCTTATATAACTCATACATCGACTATATAATTTATACATCGTCGTTTTCCATATCGTTTATAATTTAGAAATCTCACTTTGGGTTCCACTCCACCAAAAATAGCAGAAGGCTCAGAAAAATATGCGGTCTCTTCTAGATGGTAGAAGACGTTCACACGAGTCCACTGTCTCTTGTTTCACTGAATTTCGACAAGAAATGAAAAGATATGATTTTTCAAAGTTTGCAACGGTTTAAAGGTGTTAAAACAGTTGAAAATAAACAAAGCCATATACCTCTCAAAATCCTTCAAAACTTGGTTTGGATTTTCACGCAAATCCGTGTAGCGGTTGGACGATCGGGGGGCGTGCGACGCATGTGCGCCTGAAGGGGGGTTCCACTTCGGTGGCCCCAGGCGTCAACGGCGACGGTGGGAAGTCGAGAACATCCTGGCGTCCATCCTCCCAAAATACACAATGAAAAAATCCAAACTATATATGGATTTGAAGGTGGTGAGGAGCACTACAAAATTCTCCAAAGGACCATATGGTTTTGGTGCGTGGATCGATCGGAAAATGGCTGGGAAGCGGGGGAGGCTTAATCGTCATTCGATGAGGGCTTTGGAAGTAAAGCGGGGAGAGAGAATAAAGTGTGGGCCAATCAGATTTTTTTTTTTTTTCAAAAATACCCTCTTTCACACACGAACACCAATCCAAACCCAACGACCGTCGTCCCTAGTGTTTTACCCCTATTCCGAACACAATGGGATATGTTTCGTAGGCCCATTCGACTGTTTCAGTCAGTTTTCATTCAGACTAAAATATTAAACATTCAATATTTGATTTGAACGTACATTTCAATTTGCCAGGGCCACAAACTGATTCGAAAAATTCCAGAAAAATAAATCTAGCTATGTTTTGACGATACGGTCCCAACAAAACAAGTTTCGTCGAATTCTGAGATCGTTTGAAAAATGGCCCATTTCTGGTCGATCCAATTTAACTATAATTGACCAAAACACATTTTCCTTTGCCACGCTCTCATACTAGCTTCAAAAATTATGAAATTTGAAACCTAGCAATAACTTCACATCGCAGATCCAACAAAAGTGGTTTCGTCGAATTCCGAGGTCGTTTGCAAAATGGCCATTTTCTCGGGCTATATAAATTCCATAGCGACCTTTCTGAAAATTCATTTTGCCATAACTTTTGCTTTCCGCTATGAAACTTCGATTTTTCAGATTCGTTAGAAAGGTATTCACTAACAGATTTAAATATTTTTGGTTTCACTCAAATCCGTTTTGTTTTGTACCCGGTACAGTCAGTCGAAGTTTGAATTCAAATTTTGGAACTACCGCGCCATTTCAGGCCTTGTTTATAATTCAAAGTAATTATATTTATTTTCAACTTCGATTCAAACTTACTTTTCCTCATTATTATTTAAAATATTTATTTTAAATATTTAAAACCCACTATTTTAGCCAATTTAAATTTTTTAAATTGGTTCAGATTTTCCGGGTCGTTACATTCAGATTCGTTAGAAAGATATAATTAAACAGATTTAAATATTTCTGGTTTCACTCAGTTCTGATTTAAAATGAATCCTGTACATTCAGTCAAAGTTCAAATTCAAATTTTCAAACTGCAGCGCTATTTTAAACTCTTTTTATAATTAAATTGAATTTATTCGTTTTTAAAATAAAAATTTTAGTCATTATTACTTAAACTAAATTATTTTAAATATTAAAATCCATTAAAATTCTTAAAATAAAAATTTTAAATTGGCCCCAAAATTCTGGGTTGTTACAAAAATTAATATCGATTATGTATTGATTTGTTTTTCCGTGAAGATTCCATAATTAATGGAATGTGATTTGGGTTTATCATGAATGGTGTCATCATTAACACTATTCTTAAACCCAGTTGAGAAAAGATTACATCTTTTTATTTAGATTTAATGAAGTATACCAATTAATTGATATTTAATTGGAATGGAATTGAAATTGGTCTTTGGGTTTATCGTGAACGGTGTTTTAAATAACACTTGTTCTTTAACCCGATTAACAAAGGAATAAGATTTTGGGTTGTTGTGAATGGTATCTTTAATAATACTGTTCTTAGACCCAATGGAGTTAAGAAAATCAGAAACTAACTGGAGATTAGTTAAGTTGAATGGTTTCCTGGGTATTGATCTGATGTTGGTTTCGACCTTCGGGCTTAATACTTAGGGGATTATTCACTTACTACCTTACGATTAAAGGCCGATGGAATGGAATGTGATTTTGGGTTTATCGTGAACCGTGTTTTATATGACATAGGTTCTTTAACCCAGTTAAAGGCAGGATATGATTTCCTAAGTTAAACAATCGTTAATATTGATTTTTGGGAAGATTAAAACAAAGTGTTGTTTTAATGAATCTTTAATTAGATTGAAATGATATCCAAAGGAAGATTAAAGAATAAATTTCAAGAATTTATCGTTGATAAAATTAATGGGAACCTTTCCCAAAGTTTATGAATATTTGGATAAAGAAATATTCCGGATTGGAATGAGGCGTATGTTGTTTTTTTTTACAGCACTTTTTATTATATACGCGAGTTATTCAGAAAGTCCAGGTTTATCCCATTCTAAATAGCTGATTCGACGATGTGTCGAGGATGAAGACGATGGTTGAAGACCGGAGGTCTTCTCATCGTTTGGATGATTACTGATGTCTTGATTGGGCTGTACACCTAAGGTAAGGTAATAAGTGGTGATCGTCCAGACGTACTTGGAGATCAACCGAATATGCGAGGGCCTCTTGTAACAACCCGAAAATCTGGGCCAGTTTAAAATTTTTATTTTGGCCATTTTAGCGAATTTTGATTATTTAAAATGAATTATTTTAAATAATATCGACAAGAAATTTATGTTGAATATAATTCAAACGTATATATTTATTCGAATTGTCGTTAGAATATAAATATTTATATATAATTATAAATAGAGTTGAAAATGGCGCGGTAGTTCGATAATTCGATTTCAAACTTCAATTGAATGTACCGGGTGCAAAACAATCCGGATTTTAGTGAAACCAAAAATAATGGGATCTAATTGATAATATCTTTTCAGTGAATCCGACCAATCAAAATTTCATAGCGGGAATCAAAAGATATGTCCAGTTGAAAATTCTGAATAGTCGCTATGGAATTCAGGCCCTTAAAAATGGACATTTTGCAAATGACCTCGGATTTCGACGAAACCAATTTTGTTGGGTCCGTGATGTTAAATTATTGCTAGGTTTCAAATTTCATAATTTTTCGAATCAATATGTGAGCGTGGCAAAGGAAAACGCGTTTGACCAGTTTCAGTTGATTTTAATCGACTGGAAATTGGCCATTTTTCAAGCGGTCTCAGAATTCGACGAAACTAGTTTTGTTAGGACCGTATCGTCAATACGAAGCTAGAAAATATTTTTCGAGAATTTTTAGAGTTAATATGTGACCCCGGTAATTTGAAATGTACGTTTAAAATTTAATATAGTGATTTAAATGTAAACTCAACGGAAACTGATTGTAACGATCGAATCAGCTTACGATACATATCCCATTGTGTTCGGAATGGGGGTAATTAGCTATGGACGACAGGCGGTGGGCCTCGTTTTGAAGTCGAAAATAAAAGTTGCTTTTTGTGGAAAATTAAATTAAAAAAAACCTTTTCTTCCCCGTTAACCCGCTCTGCCCCCCCCCCCCCCCTCTCTCCTTTTAATCGATCAGAAAGAAAAAAAAAACCGTAGATCTAAATCGCGCTCCACCCCGTCGATGGACGCCGCCCCCTCGCGAGCGCCGCCTGGCCCCACACCCCCCCTCTGGCCTCAACCGCGACGACAGACACCCTTCCCCCTCCT
Organism: Allium sativum; assembly: GCA_030737875.1. Classification (NCBI taxonomy): domain Eukaryota; kingdom Viridiplantae; phylum Streptophyta; class Magnoliopsida; order Asparagales; family Amaryllidaceae; genus Allium; species Allium sativum. Next base: position 305,082,590 of record CM060921.1, read on the forward strand.
CTCGATTTCCTTTCCCCATACGACGCCGAAGCCTCCTGCGCCTGACCAGAATCGCAGCCACCTCCCTCGCCGACCGCCGATCACCTGAGCCCCCCCTCTTCTTCCAGTCCGCCGCTCTTCCAAACCCCCTCCGTCTTGAAAAACCTGTAAGTTCTATTTCTTACTATTCTCAATTGTGGTATAATTTAAAAACTTATTTTGTTATGATTTAAAAACTAATTTTGTTATGATTTAAAAAACTGATTTTGTTACATTTAAAAACTGATTTTTGTTATATTTAAAAACTGATTTTGTTACATTTAAAAATTGATTTTTGTTATATTTAAAAACTGATTTTTGTTATATTTAAAAACTGATTTTTTGTTACATTAAAAACTGATTTTATTTTATGTTATAAAGCAACGATTTTTATTTAGAAATGTTTATTTTGGAAAAGGCGAAATCTTTATTTTAGAAAAGGCAAAATGTTTATTTTGGAAAAGGCGAAATCTTTATTTTAGAAAAGGCGAAATCTTTATTTTAGAAAAGGCGAAATCTTTATTATAGAAAAGGCGAAATCTTTATATGGAAAATAGCGTGATAAAAATATAATTTTTATCTATATAACATAGTAGTAAAAATTCGATTTTTATATATTGAAAAACGAAGTAAAAATTCGATTTTTACATATGTAGTTGCTACGGGCAACGAAGATGACAAAAAGGCGAGAACGAAGAAGATTTATATCAAAGAAGAGTCAAGATGTTTGGATAGCTATCGGTGAGAATTTCTCACCTTTCAATTTCATTTTCTAGTTATATAGATATATACTAGGATGCAGACGGTGCTTAGTAGCACCCGACACAATCGTCCACAGACCATGAACTTGTTTGTTTGGTTGCATAGATTAGTTGGATATTTGATTTGAATTTGGTTGTTTGGTGAATTTGATTGATGTGTGAATGGCGTGGGCCTTCACTAGACCAGGGATAAGGCTAGGCCTTGTCCCGTTTCTAGTATCGTGCCGTTATGCCGCCGAAATTTTCTAAAATATGTTAGAAAGATAAAAATATCATTTTATTGATTAAATGAACCGAATAGAATATTCATAGTTTGAATAAAATATTTTGATCGTTAAAAATATATTTTTTAACATGAAAGTGAATAAAATAAAATATTCATTTACAAACCCGACGGTTTGTTTATGTACACCTATTTGAAGGACATTGATTGGGTCGATAAATTTTACACATCGCCCAACTGCACAAATAAAATCTGTGTTTGATTGTTTGAAACCCCACACGGGTGTTGGGATGAAACTTGAGGTTCACTCATCCTGATTGATTAAATATGTCGATCGATTGATTGACAGGCTGCTATAAGCGTTAAATGTCTATATTTGATGCTTATACAGTGTAGTGCACTTTGGTTGATGATTGATTATTTTTCAATGTTATTATATACATGTGTTGTATGAAAATCCCTATAATTAACATTATATGGTGATTGATTGGGCCTCATTCCAATTTAGAAAATAAAGAATAATATAAAATAAAGGTTCATGTGTTGACAGTACTCATCCATTGAGATTGGTCATGTGTTGAACGAAATATTTTGATAATAAAATTTACATCTTTATCAATATAAAATAAAGGTTCATGTGTTGACAGTACTCATCCATTGAGATTGGTCATGTGTTGAACGAAATATTTTGATAATAAAATTTACATCTTTATCAATATAAAATAAAGGTTCATGTGTTGACAGTACTCATCCATTGAGATTGGTCATGTGTTGAACGAAATATTTTGATAATAAAATTTACATCTTTATCAATATAAAATAAAAGTTCATGTGTTGACAGTACTCATCCGTTGAGATTGGTCATGTGTTGAACGAAATATTTTGATAATAAAATTTACATCTTTATCAATATAAAATAAAAGTTCATGTGTTGACAGTACTCATCCATTGAGATTGGTCATGTGTTGAACGAAATATTTTGATAATAACAACTATTTTGAAAAAAGAAATATTTGAAATAGAATATTTGAAAATAGAAATTTATGAAGCCGTGTTGATTAGATTGACGCCATTTTGACGTGATCGATATTTATATCGATTTTATTCGATTTCGAAATGAATTGAAAACGATTTCGAAATGAATTGGAATGAAAACGATTTCGAAATGAATTAAATTGAAAACGATTTCGAAACAAATTAAATTGAAAACGATTTCGAAATGAATTGAATTGAAAACGATTTCGAAATGAATTGAATTGAAAACGATTTCGAAATGAATTGAATTGAAAACGATTTCGAAATGAATTGAATTGAAAACGAATTCAAATTGAATTGAAAGCGAATTGAAATGAATTCAAATTGAATTGAAATTTGAATTGAATAGAAATGAATTTTAAAACGAATTTATAAAGAAGAATTCAATTTTGATTTGAATTGAAAAGAAAGTTGAAATTGCTTTTGAAACGATTTTAAAACTATTTATATAATTCGTTTTAAATAGAAATCGACGAAGTATATATTATATATATTATATATATAATATAATGGCCTGAATAGAACGCGCCGCGCCGCGGCAGTTCGTGAATTTCGACCATTTATTTCAAACGGACATTACGGGAGATCCGACCGTCGGATTCTCCTAAAACCGGAACCGTTGGGTTCGTATCGAAAAGAGCTTTCTAACGAATATTATAAATTAGAAATCTAACGGTTGGATTTGGAATTATGTCCAAATCAAATTTGAAAAAGGTCGCTATAAGTGCAGTTCGATGGCCATTAATGGAAATCGACTGTACGGGCCTTGATAAAATTATTAAAAATAGTAATAATTTGTGTAAAATCATAAGAAATGATTTAGAAAGAATTGGGATAAAAAACTCCATATTTGAAAAGATAAAAATAGATTTTTATCGAAATGAACTAGTTTTGAACTAGAATTATAATTCTATTTATTTTTAAATAAATAAATTGAATTTGAAATGGTTTTGAAAATAACCAAAATTTCCAATGATTGCATTGGAATGGATTTGAATCGAAATTGTCTTCGGAATATTTCGATGTTGGATTTCGAGATTATACAAATGTTGTTATGGAAATTTGAAAGATATATATATATCGTTATTTCCAATGCGATATTTGTTAGTCGTAGAATTTGATATTGAATATAAGCCGGTATATTTTCTATTCAGAGCCTTGTATTGAATATCAAATGTGATTTGGGTTTATCGTGAACAGTGTTTTAAATAACACTTGTTCTTTAACCCGATAATTAATGGAATGATTTTTGGGTTTATCGTGAACAGTGTTTTAAATAACACTTGTTCTTTAACCCGATAATTAATGGAATGATTTTTGGGTTTATCGTGAACAGTGTTTTAAATAACACTCGTTCTTTAACCCGATAATTAATGAATGTGATTTTGGGTTTATCGTGAACCGTGTTTTAAATGACACTGATTCTTTAACCCAGTCGAAGATTAAAACTAAATGGAGTTTTAATGAATCTTTAATTAGATTGAAACAATCGAAATGGAGTATCACCAGTTTTATTCCAGGCGTTAGTTAAATCTTTAATTAGATTTGAACGTGAAATGGTAATTGAATTTACCGATAACACCGTGGTGTTAGATATGAAGTATAACCAGTTTTACTTCATGGGATGAATAGGTTGGGATTGGGAAATTAAAACCAATGATTACTTCGATAAGGTTCGTTAATCTCGACTAGTTTGAATTGATATTCAAAAATAGATTAAAGAATAAATTCAAGAAATTTATCTTGGATAAAATTAATGGTAACCTTTCCCTATGAATGTGAAATTTAGAAACTAACTGTCGGTTAGCTAAGCAGAATGGTTTTCTGGATATTGATCTGATGTTGGTTTCGGCCTTCGGGGTTAATATTTGGGGAATTATTCTCTTGATTAATTTACGGTTAGTGACTGATGAATTGGAATGAGGCGTATGTTGTGGTTGTGTAACACTTATTTAAAATATACGCGAGTTATTCGGAAAGACCGGGTTTATCCCATTCTGAATAACTGATACGACGATAAGTCGAAGATGAAGACGGTGGTCGAAGACTGGAAGTCTTCACGTCGTTTGGGTGATTACTGATGATCTTGATTGGGCTGTACACCCAAGAAGATGGAAACAGTTGGTGATCGTCCAGACGTACTTGGAGATCGATGGATATGCGGGGTACTAGGTGCCTCCGGTTTCGTTCAGACCTAGAACGGACTTGTAAATGGACTGTGTGTCTGACATTGGATTTTAGTCCGTGTGATTGATCTCTATTAAATATATATCTGTTTGGCGGCGGAGAATTTATTCTCTTGCTTAACGCCCGTCTCTGAGACGTACGAGCTCAGGGGTTATATATTGATGGATATCAAACGCATGGAGTGAATTGCCTGTGTGGCATGCCTAAGTGGCAAATGATCAAGGCTTCTGTTGAAAAGCAAAGTCTTGTGGTTGATGATCGAAGCACGGCCTTCGTGGCGGAGCTTTGTGTAACGTTTACTTCACGAGTTTCACACCCGGTATGAACCAAAAACGGGAGAGGACATCAGGGAGGACTTGCGTTTCTTTCTAGCTTGAAGTGGCGTCAGTGGTTTTACACGCCCTGACGAGTTTGACTTATGTGGTTGTTGCTGTTGCGAGGCGCCTCGGATTGATCGGTCGTTCTCGAACCGATGGAGTCATTTAGTTGGCTCACTTACACCCCATAGGGTGGGGAAACGTAGTGTCCAGGCATAATAATCCACATCGGTGGACCGGCCCTGACGATCTAAAGGGTTGATGCGTTCTGATCCTGAGACATGGGCTAGATTGTCTCGAATCGGTTGAGGACTATCTTTTGCCTCGGTTCATAGACGGAGATCCAATTTCCAAATACGTGACAGCGGTTTTATTTGTAGAGCCTAGTATGGCGACATAGTGGGATGGGGCGCTCATGCCGCCTATGATCGATACTTATGATTTGAAGTTGTTTTATACACTATGCACTTATAATAGTATCAAATGAATCTGTTTTAAACGTATCAAGCATTCTTTGGCTGTTATAAGGGAAAACCCTATCCTCGGCTGCGTTGCATTGTGTGATGGGACCTGGGTCTTATAACAACTTCATTTTTCTTTATTTAGCATTGCGCTGTTTGTTTTATGCACTGGTATTCTTGGGAGGAAACCCGTTCCGTGTTATACGGCGTGGTCCCTTGATTTACCTAATGATTTAAAATAAAGATTAATAACTGTTTTAGTTCTCACACCAGTCCCATGACTGACCTGGAGTTTATTGTTTTAACCTAAACTATGGGTGCCCTTATTTTGACACGGGCAGCTAGTAGTTTTGGTTTTTGCAGATTTATATTCACAGGATCCTGGTTTACAGCTGGAACGATATCCGGAAAGCTTTGTATCCGTATATCTCCTTCTAGTTGTGTATTGTATTATTTTCCGCTGCTATGTATTTAAATGTAATTTAAATCTCTGATATTTCTGTGTAATATTCATTTATACTCTGTATATTCTTGTAATCTGATGCATTGATGTGATATACAATGAAATGTTCTTCTGTATGTGTTCTGTTGTGGTTTGTTCTCGAACTATCCGACGCTTTCCTTTATGGGGAAGTTACGGGTTTTCACACCTCTCCCCTATATTGGACATATGGGGAGGAATAAGGTGCCTCCGGTTTTGTTCAGACCCAGAACGAACTTGTAAATGGATGTGTATCTGACATCGGATTTCACTCTGTGTGATTGATAGACATCGGTTGCAAAGCATGAATTGCATGTGTGGCATGCTGAGATGCAAATGATCAAGGCCTCTGTTGAAAAGCAAGGTATTGTTGTTGATGATCAAAGCACGGTTTAATAAAGCGTAGCTTTGTGTAGCGTTAATTCGCGAGCCTCACACCCCGGTGTGAACCAGAAACGGGAGAGGACATCGGGGAAATGGACATATGCTGGTTTCTAGCTAAGAGTGGTGTCAGGGTTTTGGACGCCTTGGCATTTTACTTATGTGGATGATGGATAGCAAGGAGCCTCGGTTATATTGGTCGATCCGGGACCGACGGAGTCATTGGGCTCATTTATGCCCTATAAGGAAGACTTGCATATCGTTTATGGTATTTTTAATCCACTCCGTGTGGACCGGCCCTGACGATCCAAGGTGCAGTTGCGGCTGTTCCTGAGGCTCGAGCTAGACAGTCTCGAAGAGGTAAGGACGATCCCCTGCCTTGGTTCACAGATGGAAATCCAACTTCCAATACGAATTTTGCGGTATTAATTGTAAACTTATATATGGCGATATAGTGGTATGGGGCACTTATGCCATCTATGATTGGTACTCATGATTGAAATTGTTTTGACACTATACACTTATAGTAATAATAAAACATGAAATTTTACGTACCAAGCATTCTTGGCTATTATAAGGTAAAAATTCTATCCTCTGGCTTGCGTTGCATTGTGTGATAGGACCTGAGTCTTATAATAGCTTCATTGTTCTATACTTAGCATTGCGCTATTATTTTATGCACTGGTATTCTGGGGAGGAAACCCGTTCCTTGTCATACGGCGTGGTCCCTGGATTTACCTAACTTTAAATAAAGATTAATAACTGTTTTAGTTCTCACATCAGCCACATGATTGACCAGGAGTTTATTGTTTTAACCTAAACTTTGGGTGCCCTTATTTTCCGCCCGGGCAGCTAGTAGTTTTGGTTTTGCAGATTTATATTCACAGGATCCTGGTTTACAGCTGCAATGATATTAGGAAAGCTCTATATCCGTATATATCCTTCAGTTGTGTATTGTATTATTTTCCGCTGCAGTAATGTATTTAAAATCTCTAATATTTATCGAATATGTAATATTTGTTCATACTCTGTATATTCTTGTATTCTGATGAAATTGTTGTAATAAGCAATGAAATGTTCTTCTGTTTGTGTCCTAATTCGTCTTGTCCTCAAAGCAATCTAGGTTTTCCCGTAATAGGGATTTCGGGTCATTTCTTAATGCTAGCTTTGGTGGTGAAGTACCAATGTAGAAAGCACGTCCTGCATCTCTTAAGCGCCACTCAACCAAACACAAATAGATCCAAAGACAAAGTTTGAGCTTAAAATCCCAACTACAGGAGGCGCTAAATATTAGTATAAGAAACTCACAGACAACGAAGAAAAATGTGACGTCCGGAAATTTCGCTCGATCCGAATCAGTCGTTAAACCGATCTAGACCGTTCGAAACCCCTGATCGTTTGAGAACAGGACAAAATAGAACACAAACGGGAGAACATTTCATTGTTATTACAACAATTCCATCAGATACAAGAATATACAGAGTATAAATGAATAAATTACATTCGATAAATATCAGAGATTACAATAACTTACATAGCAGCGGAAAAATAATACAAAGCACAACTGAAGGTGATATACGGATACAGAGCTTTCCGGATATCATTCCAGCTGTAAACCAGGATCCTGTGAATATAAATCCGCAAAACCAAAACTACTAGCTGCCCGTGCGGAAAATAGGGGCCCCCAGAGTTTAGGTTAAAACAATAAACTCCAGGTCAGTCATGTGACTGGTGTGAGAACTAAAACAGTTATTAAAACTTTACTTTAAAAGAGAGTAATTCAAGGGACCACGCCGTATAACACGAAACGGGTTTCCTCCCAAGAATACCAGTGCATAGAAAAGACAACGCAATGCTTTTTCGAAAAATGAAGCTATTATAAGACCCAGGTCCCATCACACAATGCAACGCAAGCCGGAGGATAGGGTTTTCCCTTATAATAGCCAAACATGCTTGGTACATTTAAAAGAAATCATTTGATACTATAATAAGTGTATAGTGTCAAAACATTTCAATCATAAATATAAATCATAGACGGCATGGGTACCATATATCATGTCGCCATACTAGTTCTACAATTAAAACCGCGATACACGTATTGGAAATTGGATTCCGTCATGAGTCGAGGCAAGGGGCAAGCTCCTCTCCGCGTTCGAGACACTCTAGCAAATGTCCCAGGGCTACATACTCTGGGCAACCCCTGGATCTTCAGGGTCGGTCCTCACTTACGTTAGAGGATTGGCAATTCCTGAACACACGTTTCCCGGTCCTTACAGACCTATAATCGAGGCGCCTCATCCAACAACCACATAGGTGAAAAGTATATAAATGTCAGGGCTGGTAAGTCACTGACACCACCAAAGCTAGAAAGAAACGTCGTGCTCTCCCTGCAGTCCGTATCCCGTTTTTAACTCATACCGAGGTGTGAGGTTCGCGAATTCACGTTATACACAAAGCTACCACGTAGGCGTGCTTTGATCATCAACCACAAGACTTTGCTTTTCAACAGAAGCCTTGATCATTGCATCTTAGCGTGCCACACAGGCAATTCATGCCATGCGACTGATGTCCATCGATATACAACCTCTGAGCTCGTACGTCTCAGAGAAGGGCGTTAAGCAAAAGAATAAATTCTCCGCCGCCAAACAGATGTATATTTAATAGAAATTAATCAACACAGAATAAAATCCAATGTCAGACACACAATCCATTTACAAGTCCGTTTTGGGTCTGAACGAAACCGGAGGCACTTTCCTCGCATATCCATCCATCTCCAAGTACGTCTGGACGACCACCAACTATTTCCATCCTCTTGGGTGTACAGCCCAATCAGGATCGTCAGTAATGATCCAAACGATGTGAAGACTTCCGGTCTTCGACCACCGTCTTCATCTTCGACATATCGTCGAATCGGTTATTCAGAATGGGCATAAACCCGGCCTTTCCGAACAACCCGTGTATATTTAAAACAAATGTTACACAAACACAACATACGCCTCATTCCAATACAGAATATCCTTTTTATTCATGAAATCACATTCTTAGGGAAAGATTCCCATTAATTTTATCCAAAATAAATTCTTTAAAATTTATCCTTTAATCTTCCTTTGGACGTCGTTTCAAACCAAATTATGGTTTTCTAAACTAGTCGAGATTAGCGAACCACACTGAAGTAATTATTTATTTTATTTCCCAATCCCAACCTATTCATCCCATGAAGCAAAACTGGTAATACTCCATATCTAACACCGTGGTGTTATCGGTAAAATTAATTACCATTTCACGTTCAAATCTAATTAAAGATTTAACTATCGCTTTGGAGCAAAACTGGTAGTACTCCATTCTCGCTCATTTGCCAAATTTGATAATTTGAATTATCAATACACATTTCAATCTAATTGCAGATTCATTAAAACTCCTTTTACTGGGTTAAAGAACTAGGTGTTATTTAAAACACAGTTCACGACAAACCCAAATCACATTCTATTTATTATCGGGTTAAAGAACTAGTGTTATTTAAAACACCGTTCACGATAAACCCATTTCAAATCCAATCAAATATAGTAGAAATTCCGATTATTTAAAACCCCTTTTTAAATCTAATTTATTTGTTTAAAAAAAATCGGGTTTTAAATTTAGTTCAATCTAATTCATTTCGATAAAAATCTACTTTTATCTTTTCAAATATGGAGTTTTTCACCCCAACTTTTCCCAAATCATTTCTTATGATTTTACACAAATTATTACTATTTTTAATAATTTTATCAAGGCCCGTACAGTCGATTTCCAACAACGGACATCGAACTGCACCTATAGCGACCTTTTTCGAATTTGATTTTGACGTATCTCCAAATCCAACCATTAGATTTCAAATTTCTAATATTCGTTAGAAAGCTCTTTTCGATACGAACCCAACGGTTCCGGTTTTAGGAGAATCCGATGGTCGGGTCTCCCGTAATGTCCGTTTGAAATAAATGGTCGAAATTCACGAACTGCCGCGGCGCGGCGCGTTCTATTCAGGCCATTATATTATATATATAATATATATAATATATATTTCGTCGATTTCTATTTAAAACGAATTATATAAATAGTTTTAAATTTGTTTCAAAAACAATTTCAACTTCCATTTCAATTCAAAGCAAAATTGAATTCTTCTTAATAAATTCGTTTAAAAATTCATTTCTATTCAATTCAAATTTCAATTCAATTCAAATTTCAATTCAATTTGAATTCATTTTAATTCGCTTTAAATTCAACTCGAACTCGTTTTATATTCAATTGAAATCAAATTCGTTTTCTATTCAATTGAAATTCGTCACATATGCAATTGAAATCAAATTCGTTATGTATTCAATTGAAATCAAATTCATTATATATTTAATTCATTTCGAAATCGGTTTATATTCAATTCATTTCGAAATTGTTTTATATTCAATTCATTTCGAAATCGTTTTATATTCAATTCATTTCGAAATCGTTTTATATTCAATTCATTTCGAAATCGTTTTCAATTCATTTCATTTCGAAATCGTTTTATATTCAATTCATTTCGAAATCGTTTTCAATTCATTTCATTTCGAAATCGTTTTATATTCAATTCATTTCAAAATCGTTTTATATTCAATTCATTTCGAAATTGTTTTATATTCAATTCATTTCCGTTTTCTATTCACTCGATTCAAATTTCATTATAAAATATGCGATTTCGAAATCACTTTTCAATATTCATTTTAAAATGAATAAAATCGATATAAGTATCGTTCACGTCAAAATGGCGTCAATCTAACCAACACGGCTTTATATATTTCTATTTTCAAATATTCTATTCAACAAATGAATATTTATTTTTGTCAACACACGACTAATCTCAACGAATGAGTACTGTCCACGTGTGACTATTTTTGTTAAATTATTTCGTTCAACACATGACTAATCTCAACGGATGAGTACAGTCAACACATGAACCTTTATTTTATATTGATAAAGAAGTAAATTTTATTATTAAAATATTTCGTTCAACACATGACTAATCTCAACGGATGAGTACAGTCAACACATGAACATTTTTTTTATATTGATAAAGAAGTAAATTTTATTATAAAAGTATTTCTAAATTGGAATGAGGCCCAATCAATTACCATATAACGTCAATTATATGGATTTTCATACATCAGACATATATAATAGCATTGAAAAATAATCAACCATCAACCAAAGTGCACTACACTGTATAAGCATCAAATATAGATATCTAACGCTTATAACAGCCTGTCAATCAATCGATCGACATATTTAATCAATCAGGATGAGTGAACTTCAAATTTCATCCCAACACCCGTGTGGGGTTTCAAACAATCAAACACAGATTTTATTTGTGCAGTTGGGCGATGTGTAAAATTTATCGACCCAATCAATATCAGTCAAATCAGTGTATATAAACAAATCGGTCGATTTGTTTACAAATATTTATTTATTCACATTCACGCTAAAAATTATATTTTTAACGATCAAATATTTTATTTTAACACATGGATTTCTATTCAGTTCCTGTACAAAATAAAAATGATATTTTTATTTTTCTAACATATTTTAGAAAATTTCGGCGGCATAACGGCACGATACTAGAAACGGGACGAGGCCTAGCCTTATCCCCGGTCTAGTGAAGGCCCACGCCATTCACACATCAATCAAATCCATTCATTTCACCAAACAATTCAATTTCAATCAAATAATCTAACTAATTTTTGCAATCAAACAAACAAGTCCATGGTCTGTGGACGATTGTGTCGGGTGCTACAAAGCACCGTCTGCATCCTAGTATATATATATGACTAGAAAAAGAAATTGAAAGGTGAGAAATTCTCACCGATAGCTATCCAACTCCACGACACTTCTTTTATAGAAATCTTCGTCGTTCTCGCCTTTTCGTCATCTTCGTTGCCTGTAGCCACAACATATATAAAAATCACACATTTTTATATTGCTGTCTTTTTTTTAAAATAAAAATCACATTTTTATTTGTTTACTTTCAATTTTAAAAATCATATTTTTATAATCACTTCATACATTTAAAAATCAAAATTTCACTCCGCTATTCAATATATAAAAATGGAATTTTCACTTTGCTATTCAATATATAAAAATCGAATTTTTACTATGCTATTCAATATATGAAAATTGAATTTTTACTTCGATGTCATATAGATAAAAATTCCATTTCAAAAATATAGATTTCGCCTTTTCAAAAATATAGATTTTATTTTTCTCGAAGTAAAAATCATATTTTTACTTCACTACTCATGTCAAAATATCGTCTTTTCATTTTTAAAAATATCGTCTTTTCATTATCAATCTTCTACATAGTAAAGACTATATTTTTAATACTTTAAAAATATAAAAATCATATTTTGATTATCTTCCTTATATAAAAATTATATCTTTATTCTTTCCACGATATAAAAATTATATTTTTAATCTTCACTTACAATAAAAATTATATTTTTAATCGATTAAAAATCAGATCTTTTATCATATTAAAAATATATATAAAAACTGAATCTTTTTATGCACAAACATCTATTCTTTTCTATGAACAACTCTATGAACAAAATCTATTCTTTTTATAAATAAAAACCAAAGTTTTCCTATAAAATAAAATCAGTTTTCCATATGTAAAAATCTAAACTTTATTTTCAGATTTATATAAAAGTAATAATTAAAAGAAACTGAAATAAATAAACTAAAATAAATAAACTTTACCTTTGTTTCGAAGGGGGAAAGGGTTTCGTAGTTCGTCGGAGGGGTGGTGAAAAGTCTGACGCGACGGGGGCCAATGGAGGGGAGGCGGCGGCCTTTACTGGCGGAGGAGGGTTTGGGTGGGTGCCTGGAAGGGAGGAGAGGCTAGGGGGAGGGGTGCGGTTTCAGAAAGGGGGAAGAAACGAGGGAGGGGGGGTGCGCTCGCGTCAGCGCGATTAGGGGGGGTTCGATCGCACGGCGGCGTGATTGCTGAGGAGGGGGGGTCTCGGAGGTGGCGCGGTGGTCTCGGGGAGGGCGGCGGCTCCCTGGGCGCGGCGGCGGCTGCTGCTCCTCCTTTCTTCTTCTCTTTTTTTTATTTTCCTGTAAAATGATTTTGAACAGGGGGGGTGGGCAGAGAAATAGAGAGGGTGAGGAGAGAGATTTAATTTTTAATTTATTTAATTAATTTATTTCCAAAAAGTTGACTTTTACATACGACCTCTATAAATTGCAGAAAACTATTTTCTAGCTTCGTATTGACGATACGGTCCTAACAAAACTAGTTTCGTCGAATTCTGAGACCGTTTGAAAAATGGCCATTTTCCAGTCGATTAAAATCAACTGAAACTGGTCAAACGCGTTTTCCTTTGCCATGCTCACGTATTGATTCGAAAAATTATGAAATTTGAAACCTAGCAATAACTTTACATCACGGACCCAACAAAACTGGTTTCGTCGAAATCCGAGGTCGTTTGCAAAATTCCCATTTTTAAGGGCCTGAATTCCATAGCGACTATTCACAATTTTCAACTGGACATATCTTTTGATTTCTGCTATGAAATTTTGATTTTTCGGATTCGTTGGAAAGATATTGTCAATTAGAATCTAATGTTTTTGGTTTCACTAAAATCCGGATTGTTTTGCACCCGGTATGTTCAATTGAAGTTTGAAATCGAATTATCGAACTACCGCGCCATTTTCAATTCTATTTATAATTATATATAAATATTTATATTCTAACGACGACGTATATAATATATACGTTCGAATTATATTCAAAATAAATTTCTCGTTGATAATATTTAAAATAATCTATTTTAAATATTCATAATTCGCTAAAATTGCCAAAATAAAAAATTTAAACTGGTTCAGAATTTCCGGGTTATTACAATCTCCCCCACTTAAAACTTTTCGTCCCTGAAAAGGAACAAAGTCGAAAGTGGTTTGATTAATCAACTCTACGTTCGATCTGGCTTGCATTCTCCAACTTTTCAGTTTCTGAGAATTTTCAAATTTTCAAAAATTTGGCTAACACCCTAAATTTTCGAAAAATTTCGTCATAACCTCCCCTGCACCGGGAGCCACGGGAAAATCCCGAAATTGCCATATAGGCCTTCTGATCTCAAAAAGAAAAAGCCAAGCGGCTAGCCAATAGGCTAATAAAATCATCATCACCCAAACAAAACAGTAAATTATGTAGTAAACATGTACCTATTTGTCGGGCAAACAAATTTTATTCTCTGCTCTAGCCTCCTTGCTATGACCTGTTCAATATAAGTATATGTATATGCAAGCAAATGCGACCAATTTTCAATATAGTTCAATATTTGATTCAATTAGGCATAATGGTTCAAAATTATCAAACAAATAAACAAACAACACAAACATCAATCGATTAGGGAATTAGAGTTTCAAATTCATAATTTTGATATATATACAGAAAATCTTGTTTTTGATGCCAATTTACAACAATGTGTTCTAGCTATATTAGTTTTGGTTCTCACACCAGTCTAATGGAAATATATAGAAATCACACCTTCGAAACACGAAAATAATTACTAATGATGATGCGTCAATCATCAGAATCAGGTCCGTGCGACTAGAGTGTGATTCTATATCTATCTAATATATTAAAACTTTGAATATACGTTCATGACGCGTATATGCAAAATCTTTATATATTGGATTGCCCATATTCAAAATAGGTAAATATTCAAATACGTGTAAAACGATTTAAATTTTCAAAACAAAATTGTTTTCAATTGAAAAATATACTCTTCACACTCGCTCTAGGATACTACTGATCCTATCTCTAACGAGTCATTCTAATTGGATATTTCTAATCCAATATCTGATGAATTCTTTCGTATGGTTCTAATGTGCCTTGTTCTCGAGCTCTGTAAACCAAAGCTCTAATACCAAATGTGACGTTCGGAAATTTCGCTCGATCCGAATCAGTCGTTAAACCGATCTAGACCGTTCGAAACCCCTGATCGTTTGAGAACAGGACAAAATAGAACACAAACGGGAGAACATTTCATTGTTATTACAACAATTTCATCAGATACAAGAATATACAGAGTATAAATGAATAAATTACATTCGATAAATATCAGAGATTACAATAAATTACATAGCAGCGGAAAAATAATACAAAGCACAACTGAAGGTGATATACGGATACAGAGCTTTCCGGATATCATTCCAGCTGTAACCAGGATCCTGTGAATATATATCTGCAAAACCAAAACTACTAGCTGCCCGTGCGGAAAATAGGGGCACCCAGAGTTTAGGTTAAAACAATAAACTCCAGGTCAGTCATGTGACTGGTGTGAGAACTAAAACAGTTATTAAAACTTTACTTTAAAAGAGAGTAATTCAAGGGACCACGCCGTATAACACGGAACGGGTTTCCTCCCAAGAATACCAGTGCATAGAAAAGACAACGCAATGCTTTTTCGAAAAATGAAGCTATTATAAGACCCAGGTCCCATCACACAATGCAACGCAAGCCGGAGGATAGGGTTTTCCCTTATAATAGCCAAACATGCTTGGTACGTTTAAAACAAATCATTTGATACTATAATAAGTGTATAGTGTCAAAACATTTCAATCATAAATATAAATCATAGACAGCATGGGTACCATATATCATGTCGCCATACTAGTTCTACAATTAAAACCGCGATACACGTATTGGAAATTGGATTCCGTCATGAGTCGAGGCAAGGGGCAAGCTCCTCTCCGCGTTCGAGACACTCTAGCAAATGTCCCAGGGCTACACACTCTGGGAAACCCCTGGATCTTCAGGGTCGGTCCTCACTTACGTTAGAGGATTGGCAATTCCTGAACACACGTTTCCCGGTCCTTACAGACCTATAATCGAGGAGCCTCATCCAACAACCACATAGGTGAAAAGTATATAAATGTCAGGGCTAGTAAGTCACTGACACCACCAAAGCTAGAAAGAAACGTCGTGCTCTCCCTGCAGTCCGTATCCCGTTTTTAACTCATACCGAGGTGTGAGGTTCGTGAATTCATGTTATACACAAAGCTACCACGTAGGCGTGCTTTGATCATCAACCACAAGACTTTGCTTTTCAACAGAAGCCTTGATCATTGCATCTTAGCGTGCCACACAGGCAATTCATGCCATGCGACTGATGTCCATCGATATACAACCTCTGAGCTCGTACGTCTCAGAGAAGGGCGTTAAGCAAAAGAATAAATTCTCCGCCGCCAAACAGATGTATATTTAATAGAAATCAACCAACACAGAATAAAATCCAATGTCAGACACACAATCCATTTACAAGTCCGTTTTGGGTCTGAACGAAACCGGAGGCACTTTCCTCGCATATCCATCCATCTCCAAGTATGTCTGGACGACCACCAACTATTTCCATCCTCTTGGGTGTACAGCCCAATCAGGATCGTCAGTAATGACCCAAACGATGTGAAGACTTCCGGTCTTCGACGACCGTCTTCATCTTCGACATATCGTCGAATCGGTTATTCAGAATGGGCATAAACCCGGCCTTTCCGAACAACCCGTGTATATTTAAAACAAATGTTACACAAACACAACATACGCCTCATTCCAATACAGAATATCCTTTTTATTCACGAAATCACATTCTTAGGGAAAGATTCCCATTAATTTTATCCAAGATAAATTCTTTAAAATTTATCCTTTAATCTTCCTTTTGATGTCGTTTCAAACCAAATTATGGTTTTCTAAACTAGTCGAGATTAGCGAACCACACTGAAGTAATTATTTATTTTATTTCCCAATCCCAACCTATTCATCCCGTGAAGAAAAACTGGTAATACTCCATATCTAACACCGTGGTGTTATCGGTAAAATTAATTACCATTTCACGTTCAAATCTAATTAAAGATTTAACTATCGCTTTGGAGCAAAACTGGTAGTACTCCATTCTCGCTCATTTGCCAAATTTGATAATTTGAATTATCAATACACATTTCAATCTAATTGCAGATTCATTAAAACTCCTTTTACTGGGTTAAAGAACTAGGTGTTATTTAAAACACAGTTCACGACAAACCCAAATCACATTCTATTTATTATCGGGTTAAAGAACTAGTGTTATTTAAAACACCGTTCACGATAAACCCATTTCAAATCCAATCAAATATATTAGAAATTCCGATTATTTAAAACCCCTTTTTAAATCTAATTTATTTGTTTAAAAAAAAATCAGGTTTTAAATTTAGTTCAATCTAATTCATTTCGATAAAAATCTATTTTTATCTTTTCAAATATGGAGTTTTTCACCCCAACTTTTCCCAAATCATTTCTTCTGATTTTACACAAATTATTACTATTTTTAATAATTTTATCAAGGCCCGTACAGTCGATTTCCAACAACGGCCATCGAACTACACCTATAGCGACCTTTTTCGAATTTGATTTGGACGTATCTCCAAATCCAACCGTTAGATTTCAAATTTCTAATATTCGTTAGAAAGCTCTTTTCGATACGAACCCAACGGTTCCGGTTTTAGGAGAATCCGACGGTCGAGTCTCCCGTAATGTCCGTTTGAAATAAATGGTCGAAATTCACGAACTGCCGCGGCGCGGCGCGTTCTATTCAGGCCATTATATTATATATATAATATATATAATATATATTTCGTCGATTTCTATTTAAAACGAATTATATAAATAGTTTTAAATTTGTTTCAAAAACAATTTCAACTTCCATTTCAATTCAAAGAAAAATTGAATTCTTCTTTATAAATTCGTTTTAAAACTCATTTCTATTCAATTCAAATTTCAATTCAATTTGAATTCATTTCAATTCGCTTTAAATTCAACTCGAACTCATTTTATATTCAATTGAAATCAAATTCGTTTTCTATTCAATTGAAATTCGTCACATATGCAATTGAAATCAAATTCGTTATGTATTCAATTGAAATCAAATTCGTTATATATTTAATTCATCTCGAAATCGGTTTATATTCAATTCATTTCGAAATCGTTTTATATTCAATTCATTTCGAAATCGTTTTATATTCAATTCATTTGAAAATCGTTTTATATTCAATTCATTTCGAAATCGTTTTCAATTCATTTCATTTCAAAATCGTTTTATATTCAATTCATTTCGAAATCGTTTTATATTCAATTCATTTCGAAATTGTTTTATATTCAATTCATTTCCGTTTTCTATTCACTTTGATTCAAATTTCATTATAAAATATGCGATTTCGAAATCACTTTTCAATATTCATTTTAAAATGAATAAAATCGATATAAATATCGTTCATGTTAAAATGGCGTCAATCTAACCAACACGGCTTCATATATTTCTATTTCAAATATTCTATTCAACAAATGAATATTTATTTTTGTCAACACACGACTAATCTCAACGAATGAGTACTGTCCACGTGTGACTATTTTTGTTAAATTATTTCGTTCAACACATGACTAATCTCATCGGATGAGTACAGTCAACACATGAACCTTTATTTTATATTGATAAAGAAGTAAATTTTATTATTAAAATATTTCGTTCAACACATGACTAATCTCAACGGATGAGTACAGTCAACACAGGAACATTTATTTTATATTGATAAAGAAGTAAATTTTATTATAAAAGTATTTCTAAATTAGAATGAGGCCCAATCAATTACCATATAACGTCAATTATATGGATTTTCATACATCAGACATATATAATAGCATTGAAAAATAATCAACCATCAACCAAAGTGCACTACACTGTATAAGCATCAAATATAGATATCTAACGCTTATAACAGCCTGTCAATCAATCGATCGACATATTTAATCAATCAGGATGAGTGAACTTCAAATTTCATCCCAACACCCGTGTGGGGTTTCAAACAATCAAACACAGATTTTATTTGTGCAGTTGGGCGATGTGTAAAATTTATCGACCCAATCAATATCAGTCAAATCAGTGTATATAAACAAATCGGTCGATTTGTTTATAAATATTTATTTATTCACATTCACGCTAAAAATTATATTTTTAACGATCAAATATTTTATTTTAACACATGGATTTCTATTCAGTTCCTGTACAAAATAAAAATGATATTTTTATTTTTCTAACATATTTTAGAAAATTTCGGCGGCATAACGGCACGATACTAGAAACGGGACGAGGCCTAGCCTTATCCCTGGTCTAGTGAAGGCCCACGCCATTCACACATCAATCATATCCATTCATTTCACCAAACAATTCAATTTCAATCAAATAATCTAACTAATTTTTGCAATCAAACAAACAAGTCCATGGTCTGTGGACGATTGTGTCGGGTGCTACTAAGCACTGTCTGCATCCTAGTATATATATATGACTAGAAAAAGAAATTGAAAGGTGAGAAATTCTCACCGATAGCTATCCAACTCCACGACACTTCTTTTATAGAAATCTTCGTCGTTCTCGCCTTTTCGTCATCTTCGTTGCCCGTAGCCACTACATATAAAAATCACACATTTTTATATTGCTGTCTTTTTTTTAAAATAAAAATCACATTTTTATTTGTTTACTTTCAATTTTAAAAATCATATTTTTACAATCACTTCATACATTTAAAAATCGAATTTTCACTCCGCTATTCAATATATAAAAATGGAATTTTCACTTTGCTATTCAATATATAAAAATCGAATTTTTACTATGCTATTCAATATATGAAAATCGAATTTTTACTTCGATGTCATATAGATAAAAATTCCATTTCAAAAATATAGATTTCGCCTTTTCAAAAATATAGATTTTATTTTTCTCGAAGTAAAAATCATATTTTTACTTCACTACTCATATCAAAATATCGTCTTTTCATTTTTTAAAATATCGTCTTTTCATTATCAATCTTCTACATAGTAAAGACTATATTTTTAATACTTTAAAAATATAAAAATCATATTTTGATTATCTTCCTTATATAAAAATTATATCTTTATTCTTTCCACGATATAAAAATTATATTTTTAATCTTCACTTACAATAAAAATTATATTTTTAATCGATTAAAAATCAGATCTTTTATCATATTAAAAATATATATAAAAACTGAATCTTTTTATGCACAAACATCTATTCTTTTCTATGAACAACTCTATGAACAAAATCTATTCTTTTTATAAATAAAAACCAAAGTTTTCCTATAAAATAAAATCAGTTTTCCATATGTAAAAATCTAAACTTTATTTTCAGATTTATATAAAAGTAATAATTAAAAGAAACTGAAATAAATAAACTAAAATAAATAAACTTTACCTTTGTTTCGAAGGGGGAAAGGGTTTCGTAGTTCGTCGGAGGGGTGGTGAAAAGTCTGACGCGGCGGGGGCCAATGGAGGGGCGGCGGCGGCCTTTACTGGCGGAGGAGGGTTTGGGTGGGTGCCTGGAAGGGAGGAGAGGCTAGGGGGAGGGGTGCGATTTCAGAAAGGGGGAAGAAACGAGGGAGGGGGGTTCGCTCGCGTCAGCGCGATTAGGGTAGGGGGTTCAATCGTGCGGCGGCGCGATTGCTGAGGAGGGGGGTCTCGGAGGTGGCGCGGTGGTCTCGGGGAGGGCGGCGGCTCCCTGGGCGCGGCGGCGGCTGCTGCTCCTCCTTTTTTTTTTTTTTTTTCCTGTAAAATGATTTTTGAACCGGGGGGGGGGGGGGCAGAGAAATAGAGAGGGTCAGGAGAGAGATTTCATTTTTAATTTATTTAATTAATTTATTTCCAAAAAGTTGACTTTTACATACGACCTCTATAAATTGCAGAAAAATATTTTCTAGCTTCGTATTGACGATACTGTCCTAACAAAACTAGTTTCGTCGAATTCTGAGACTGTTTGAAAAATGGCCATTTTCCAGTCGATTAAAATCAACTGAAACTGGTCAAGCGCGTTTTCCTTTGCCACGCTCACATATTGATTCGAAAAATTATGAAATTTGAAACCTAGCAATAACTTTACATCACGGACCCAACAAAACTGGTTTCGTCGAAATCCGAGGTCGTTTGCAAAATTCCCATTTTTAAGGGCCTGAATTCCATAGCGACTATTCACAATTTTCAACTGGACATATCTTTTGATTTCCGCTATGAAATTTTGATTTTTCGGATTCGTTGGAAAGATATTGTCAATTAGATTCTAATGTTTTTGGTTTCACTAAAATCTGGATTGTTTTGCACCCGGTATGTTCAATTGAAGTTTGAAATCGAATTATCGAACTACCGCGCCATTTTCAATTCTATTTATAATTATATATAAATATTTATATTCTAACGACGACGTATATAATATATACGTTCGAATTATATTCAAAATAAATTTCTCGTCGATAATATTTAAAATAATCTATTTTAAATATTCAAAATTCGCTAAAATTGCCAAAATAAAAATTTTAAACTGGTTCAGAATTTCCGGGTTATTACAAAAAACATCATCATACGCAGAACCAAATCCATCCAAAACCATGCCTCAATCAGCTGAAAATCAGTCTCGTTTTTAGAAACGAGAGGATGAACATACGAAGGTGCAGACTTATGGTAAGCCAACGTCTTCGTGCAAGATCCATGCCCTAGCAGATCATCAGAGTTGTAGGGATGAGCGAAATATAAGTGCTCTAGATCTGAGAGTTAAAAAAAGGGAAGAGCGAAACATAAGCTGAGAATACCTAGGCGTAGAGAATGCTAGATCTAACGAAGAGGGAAAGTATTAGGGAATGCAGAATGGATCGTTAAGGCAAAACTAATACAAGAAGGTGGGTGAATAGTGTTTTTAAGGAATTTAAGAAAATCTAAAACTTATATGATCTACTACATGAATCACACACCACTGAGAATCACAGACACATAATCAAACATAAACATAGAAATAAATAGACATAAAATGCAGAAAAGGAAAAACACACCAGATTTTATACTGGTTCGGATTACTCCAACGTCCATTCCCATGCAACGCTGGATTGCCCAGAGTTTTATTACTATATCAATATCAAAGTACAAAACCCTTGATTTCACGGCCACAAGGTTACCGCCGATTCCAAACAACCTAGATTAAGTATATTGCCCTTGATTTCCCGGGCTACAAGGTTACCACTGTTTCCTTCCTTGATTTCATGGCTACAAGGAACACGCCATTTCCAAAACTATCCCAATGATTACAAGAGCCTTATAACTCTTCAATAGCATTTCGATTCAGAGAATAATGAGTAGAGAGTGAGAAGAGCAGTAAACTTGAAATCGGCAGATTATAAGTGTAGAAATCATAAAAGTATGATATAATAATGGTGTAATGAAAGGAGATGAAGATGAAGAAGAAGAATGGTTAAAAAATTTGAATTCAACCCCTATTTATAATATTTGAAAGGTTTCAATGCTTCTTGAACGTTACAAATGGTGTAAAGACACTTCCTTTCAAATTTAAATTTCTGACAGTTGTATGTCGACATACCCATGTATGTATGTCGACATATCCACCATATTTTTTAATTTTAAATCATTTTTAAAGGATTTAATTCAATATATATATTCTAGAAATTCCTAAAACAAAACTAGTTGTTAAAACATTTTTTTGTCAAGTATAAAAACATAAGAAAATATTATTTAAACATATGATTAAAAACTTTATTAATATGTGATATAAAAACTATATATTAATAATTATAAACATATATATATATAGGAATTATAAAGAGATATTTATAAACTATATAAACAAAAAAGGTTATACCAAAACTTAAAGTGGAAATAAGAATATTATAATCAAATATAAACTTAGTAAAATATATATAAATGATTTAATAAAACTATAAAAATAAGAATACTTATAAATTAGGAAATATATTTGAAATCATAAATTTGAAATTCTAGGAAGATTTAAAAATTATTTTGAGAGAAGTTTGAAATCAATTTGAAAATAGTTTCGAAATTAATTTTGAACAGAGATTTTGAAAAATAGAGTTTGAACCTGGAATGTTATTTAAAATCTTACATATTAACTAGACTCTATTACTATATTTTTCTTGAACTCTTGAAATCTTGATTGTTTGATAACTCATGAGTCTTGAATCTCTTCTGAATCCTGAATCTCTTGAAACTCTAAAATTGTATAGTCTATAGTATTTAAGTCCTGTACACAAATCTTGCATATATATGTTTTTATATTCTAGATAGAGATGTTAGTATATATGTTTTATAATCAATGATAATTGATACAAGGTTGTTGTCGTCAAAACTCCATTCTCCAACAGTTTCCCCCTTTTTGATGATGACAACCTTGGTTTATAAAATATTCATACCTGTTGATTCTGATCCTTCTAATACTCCCCTTGTCAATATTAATCCTATATTCTCTCCCTTAAACTAAGTCTATATTTTTTAGTTTCTCCCCCTTTGTCATTATCAAAAAGAGATTCTAAATATACTCCCCCTAAATCCTTTATCCATCTATACATATCCTATATTATTTGATTCTACTCTAAAACTTCCCCTAAATTTATGATATAAATGTTTCAAATATAACTATCTCTGGTTCTATAATATCCTTATATCTCCCTCTAAATCTATGATTCTAAGCCTAAAACATTATAACTCCCCTTAATATTATGACTATACTAGTCTAATAAACTAAATAAAAGGATAACAATCTAAGCAAAACCAATCAAATTTTATAATCAATTCAAACAATGAAGTAATTCGAACAATAAATTTAAACTATTAAATCAACCAAAGCAAAAATGCATGCCTAAAAAATGCTTCTTGAACCTTAACTAATCCTTAGAAACTCTAAAACCACCCTTAATCTATTACAAGACTAAACCTATCATAAACTCTAATTCCCTTAAAACTATAATAAGACTTTAATCTAGACTAAGAATTAGCTCTGATTAGATATCCTTAAAATTAAGATATAAGTTAAGTAAAGCAATTTAATCCAAACAATTGGTCAATTTAAGTTTTTTTTGTCATAAAACATCAATTCAAACATAAAAGCAAACATTTCTTGTAACTTCTATTTATCCTAAAACCTATATAACTCCTATCAACTACAAATGCATAAGTATTTTTCTAAAAAACCTATCAACCACTAATGAAATTTAACCATGTTAAGTTAGTCAGTCAAGTTATTCAAGTCAAACAAACCAAACAATCCAATCAAGCCAATCAATTCAAATAAGTCAATCAAGTTAATCAATACAAAGTAAATATGTTATGTATTTGATTAATAATCCTATATTTCTAATTAGATAAAAAACTTCTCATATACTATACTTGTTATGTGTAGATTTAGAGTTAACATGCAATGTAGTGTGTTGGTGATAATACAGTATATTATATGCAAAACTATATGTAATGATATATATTGAATGAAATGCAACTTGTGATGTGAATGATTTTAATTTGAAATGCATTGTAATTTGTAATAATGGCATATGATATGAAATAAAATGTGTAACGATATTATGATAATATACGGAATGATTTGATGATGATATGTATTTCTGTAAAAGATATTTAAAGTAATATCTACATATATATATATATTATAAATTATTTGAATTAAACAAAGGTAATATATTAATTTCTAGACTTAGGTTAATGGTACTTATGAAAGAGATTGAAAAGATAGTAAAGACAAAAATTAAATAGTAAAAATATATTCATGATAGGTAGTAAAACATTCAAAATAATTCTATGAGAATATGAAGTTAAATAATCTTATTAGGGTGCTTCTTTAATATAGTAAAAAATTGAAGATCTTTTTAAAGAGAATATAGTGTTGTATCATATAAAGTAAATTATTTTTATATAAACATATATTTATAATAGTGTGTGTGTATATATTTATATAAACTAATTTTGAAAAGGACTTAAAATTTAATTTATTATGAAATATAAATCAATCTTATGATACAAATCAATGTTGAATTTAAACTTTTAGAAATTAAAATATATTAATTTGCTAAAGAACCATTTATATGTTAAAACTTTAAAAAGAAATCTATAGTCATAATAAAATTATGAAATCTGGATATAAATTAAACTATAACTTCTTATATTTAAGCTACATATTTAAGACATAAAATAACACACATATATATACTATTATTTTTATACCAAAATATTAGGTTAAATTAAATTTTAATAAGAAATCAAAAAAAGTATTAAGTTACAAATAGTATTTGTGATAATGTAACCCGAAATTTTTACAAAATCGTATGAATAATATATAAGTTAAACTATGTATGTTAAAACTATAAAATAATTATATTAATTTTGTATATCGTATTAACATGTCTATATAATTTAACTAATTTATATAATTTTGAAACAAGATATATGAAAATAAGTAGATAGACAAAGATAATAACTAGAATTTGAACTAGCATTTTTTTAATTAAAAGATGGAGGGAAGTTTGAAAGTTTAAGCTTTTGAAACTCAAATTTTGAACTTCATTTTACAAGCTTTTATGTCTACATAAGGACATATGTTTGTCTACATACATGTATAAATTTCACAAGAAATATTATTTTGTGACTTTTGTTTAAATCATCGATTTATATTTCAGGTTTAACTATTTCCTAAAATAATACTAATCCTAGCAAACATCCAAAATTTATTTTATTATTTTGTTAATTATTATTTTATTATTATTATTGATATATTAATTTCAAAATTCAAATTTCAAGTTTGAAATTTTAAATTTTTAATTTCAATTCAAAGCAAAGAAAACAAGCAAGACAATTAAAGCATTCACTCAACCAAAAAAATTTAAAAATTAATTAAAGCATACTCGGTTTTTAGATCCATTTTGTAGATTTTTGTGAGTTCTGAATTACTATGAAACACATATTTGAATTTTCAGTTTCTGGCTCTTTATCGCTTAATGATGAATCTAAATCATCTGGATAAGGGCACATCCTTTTTGTATGGCCTGGTCTGTTGCAGTTATAGCATCTATCTACATTTTCGGTGTCTTTTGGCCAAATGTCATTAAATATAACTTCCTTCCCTGCAAAACTACATACCTTTTTGTTAAGTGACTTTTCAAAATAACTAATTGTAATTTGAAATAATAACATCTTGATGATTCTGTGATATATCCATTTAAACTTTTCAAGAAATCATATCATGATAACTTGATTTTTCAATAAAATTGAATGTAAACTATTCTAATACTGATGCAAGGCATGAATTTAAACTAATGTTCAAAAATTTCCATTTAATATTTTCAAAAATCAGATTATGAACTTTTTGAATAACCTTGCTCTGATACCAAATGTTAAGGAATGCGGAATGGATCGTTAAGGGAAAAATAAACACTAGAAGGGGGAAAATAGTGTTTTTAAGGAATTTAAGAAAATCTAAAACCTATATGATTCGTTATATGAATCACACAACACAGAGATAATCACAGACACAGAATCAAACACAAACACAGAAATAAACAGATATAAAATGCAGAAAAGGAAAGAACACACCAGATTTTATACTGGTTTGGATTACTTCTATGTCCATTCCCACGCAACGCTGCATTGCGCAGAGTTTTACTAATATATCAATATCTAAGAACAAAACCCTTGATTTCACGGCCATAAGGTTACCACCAATTCCAAACACCCTTGATCAAGTATATTACTTTTTATTTCCTTGGCTATAAGGTTACCATTGTTTCCTTGATTTCACGGCTACAAGGAACACTCCATTTTGAAAACTAACCCAAAACTATCCCAAATGATAACAACAGCCCTATAACTCTTCAATAGCACTTTGGTTCAGAAAGTAATGAGTAGAGAGTGAGAAGAGGAGAAGCTTTATATAATTAGAATTGAAATCGGTAGAGTATAAGTGTAGAAATCATAAAAATATAATATAATAATGGAATAATGAAAGGAGATGAAGATTGAGAAGAAGAATGGTTAAAAAATTCGAATTCAACCCCTATTTATAAGATTTGAAAGGTTGCAACGCTTCTGGAACGTTACAAATGGTGAAAAGACACTTCCTTTCAAATTTAAATTTCTGATAGTTGAATGTTGACGTATCCACCATATTTTTCATTTTAAAGAATTTTTAAAGGATTTAATTCAATATATATTCTAGAAATTCCTGAAATAAATCTAGTTGTTAAAACATTATAATTCAAGTATAAAAACATAAGAAAATATTAATTAAACATATGATAAAAAACTTTATATATATGTTGTATAAAAACTATATATTAATAATTATAAACATATATACATGAATTTATACAGAGATATTTATAAACTATATAAACAAAAAAGGTTATATGAAAACTTAAATTTAAAAAAAGAATATTATTATCAAATATAAAATTAGTAATATATATAAATGATTTAGTAAAACTACAAAATTAGAATACTTCAACTTAAGTCCCCCGTGAAATGGTGACTGTGACATCTCCTCCTCCTCCTTCTCTTGCTAATTTTCATCCCCTTCCATGATCTTCTCCGCCTTTTCTGTAACAAGCCAAAATTCCCCGTGAAGGAAAGCATGGATTGCTTTGAGAACACGATAAAACAGAAGAACATTTCATTGCTTATTACGACAATTTACATCAGAGTACAAGAATATACAGAGTATGAATGAATAAAATACATTTGATAAATATCAGAGATATTCAAATTACAATGCATCGGAAAATAATACAAAACACAAATGAAAGAGATAAACGGATACAGAGCTTTCCAAATATCATTCCAGCTGTAAACCAGGATCATGTGAATATAAATCTGCAAAACCAAAGCTACTAACTGCCCATGTGGAAAATAGGGGTGCCTAGAGTTTAGGTTAAAACAATAAATGTAGGGTCAGTCATGTGACTGGTGTGAGAACTAAAACAGTTATCAATCTTTATTTTAAAGTTCAGTAAATTAAGGGACCATGCCGTATAACACGGAACGGGTTTTAACCCCAAGAACACCAGTGCATATAACAAACAACGCAATGCTAAATAAAGAAAATGAAGCTATTATAAGACTCAGGTCCAATCACACAATGCAACGCAAGCCGGAGGATAGAATTTTACCTTATAGTAGCCAAACATGCTTGTTACGTTTAAAACAAATCATTTGATACTATTATAAGTGTTTAGTGTATAAAACAACTTCAAATATAAACGTATCAATCCTAGATGGCGTGGGTACCATATATCATGTCGCCAATACTAGGCTCTACAATCAAAACCGCGAATGTCACGTATTGGAAGTTGGATTTCCATCTGTGAACCAAGATAAGGGATCGTCCCAACCGCTTCGAGACAATCTAGCCCATGTCTCAGGCAAGCGCACAGACAAGCCTTGGATCGTGAGGGCCGGTCCACCCGAAGTGCAAAGGGTAAATTAAAATGCCTGAAAATGCATTTCCTCGCCCTATGGGGTGCTAGTCTGGTATGTATAAAGACCATATCATCCGTCGGCCCGTAGTGCCGATATATCCGAGGCGCCTCGCTATCCATCATCCACATAAGTAAAACATCTGGGCGTGCAAAACCCAAATACCACTCCTAGCTAGAAGGAAACGCATGCCCTCCGTGATGTCCTCTCCCATTTCTGGTTCACACTAGGGTGTGAGGCTCGCGAACTAACGCTATACAAAGCTACGCTATATTAAAGTCGTGCTTTGATCATCAACCATAAGACTCTGCTTTTCAACATAAGCCTTGATCATTTGCATCTCAGCATGCCACACAAGCAATTCACGCTATGTAACTGATGTCTATCAATCACACAGAATGAAATTCGATGTCAGACACACATCCATTTACAAGTTCGTTCTGGGTCTGAACGAAACCGGAGGCACCTAATTCCACGTCCCGTATCTCCAATATAGGAGAGCGGTCCTCGCATATCCGGTAGATCTCCAAGTACGTTTGGAACGATCACCACTTATTACCTTGTCTTGGGTGTCCAGCCTAATCAAGACATTAGTAATCATCCAAACGATGTGAAGACCTCTGGTCTTCAACAACCGTCTTCATCATCGACTCATCGTCAGTTCAATTATTCAGAATGAGATAAACCTGGTCTTTCTGAATAACTCACGTATATAATAAACAAGTGCTATAAAAACACAACATACACCTCATTCCAATTCTAAATATTCTTCTACTTAAATATTCATATCCTTTGGGAAAGGTTCCCATTAATTTTGTCAAAGATAAATTCTTCAAATTTATTCTTTAATCTTCTTTTGGATATCAATTCAAACCAAACTATGGTTTATCCAAACTAGTTGGGATTAGCAAACCTTACTGAAGTAATCTCTTGTTTTAATTTCTCAATCCCAACCTATTGATCCCATGAAGTAAAACTGGTAATACTTCATATCTAACAGCATGGTGTTATCGGTAAAATTAATTACCATTTCACGTTCAAATCTATTTAAAAATTTAACTAACGCTTGGAGCAAAACTGGTGATACTCCATTCTCGATCATTTCTTGGATTTGATAATTTTAGTTATCAATTCATCTTTCAATCTATTTAAAGAATCATTAAAACTCTAATTCAGTTTTAATTACCAATAATAATTACTTAATGATTTTTCCAATTCAGGAAATAAATCTTGTCTTTAGCTGGGTTAAAGAACTAATGTCATTTAAAACACAGTTCACGATAAACCCCAAAATCGCATTCCATTAATTATGGAATTTTCACGGAAAAAAACCAATATATAATCGATATCAGTTTCCGTATCCGACTAAAATTATAAATGGAATAATGGAATAATGGAAAAGCCTTTTAAACTCCATATATATTATCAGTCTTCCTCCATAGGAGTTCATTTCGATTATTATCAAATCGGATCCCATTCCACTCCAATTTTTTTTATTAAACTGGAAAACTTTACTTTGGAAATTCCATTAAATCTTAGAATAAAGATTTATAAATTCCAAATCACATCTCACTACAATCGGGTTAAAGAACGAATGTCGTTAAAACACAGTTCACAATAAACCCGATTTACATTCCATTTCAATTCCAATTAAATGTTCATTAGTTGGTAATTCTTCTTTAAATCTTAGTTAAAAGAATTGTTCTTTTCATACAGGGTTTCAGAACAGTGTTAATGAAGACACCATTCCATTAGTCTCTAATTGTAATATAGTAAGAGAAAAATTACCTAAGTATTTATCCCGAAGGCCGAAACCAACATCAGATCAATACCTAGGAAACCATCCAACTTAGCTAACCTCCAGTTAGTTTCTAATTTCCTTAACTCCATTGGGTTTAAGAACAGTGTTGGTGAAGACACCATTCATGACAAACCCAAAATCCCATTTGATATTAAATACAAGGCTTTGAATAGAAAATATATCGGCTTAAATTCGATATCAACTTCTGAACTCAACAAACATCATATTGGAATAACAATATATATATATATCTTCCAAATTCCTCCACAATGCCCATATAATCACGGAATCCAATATCGAAATATTCCAAAGGTAATTTCGATTCCAATTCATATAGTGAAAATTCTAGTTATTTTTAAAACCATTCCAAATCCAATTTATTTATTTAAAAATAATTGGATTATAATTCTAGTTCATAACTAGTTCATTTCGATAAAAATCTATTTTTACCTTTTCAGATATGGAATTTTTCATCCCATTTCTTTCCAAATCATTTCTTATGATTTTACACTAATTATTGATATTTTTAATAATTTTATCAAGGCCCATACAGTCGATTTCCATACACGCTCATCGAACTGCAGTTAAAACGACCTTTTCCAAATTTGATTTGGACATAATTCCAAATCCAATTATTAGATTTCAAATCTCTATTATTCATTGGAAAGCTATTTTCGATACGAACCCAACGGTTCCGGTTTTAGGAGAATCCAATGGTCGAATCTCCTGTAATGTCCATTCGAAGTCAATGATCGAAATTCGCGAACTGCCGCAGCGCGGGCGTTCTATTCTGGCCATTGTATGATATATATAATATATATTTCGTCGATTTCAATTCAAAACGTATTTTATAAATCATTTTAAATTCGTTTGAAAAACAATTTCAACTTCATATTCAAATTTAAAACAAAATTGAATATTCTACATCATTATTATATAAATGATAATATTTGCAACACATTATAATTTGAAATCAATTTATTTTTGATATTCGTTATAAAAATGAATCAAATTGATATAACTATCGTTCACGTCAAAATGGCATTAATCTAATAACCACGGCTTTATATATTTAAATGTATTCGTGTCTATCCCAACTCGGACATCAAAATCAGATTTTGATCTTTTACTAAATATTATTTTAAAATATTCCTTATTTTAAAATATTCGTTATTTTAAAATATTACTTCTTTTTGAACTGGAATCAAGCACAGTCAATCAGCATATAATGTTGTTTATATGGATTTCATACAACACATGTATACAACAGCCATGATAAACAATCAACCATCATCCAGAGTGCATTCTACATTGTATAAGCATTAAATATAACTATTTAACGCTTACAACAGTCTATCAACCAAACGGTCGACATACCACTAAACAATTGGGATTAGTGTACGTCAAATATCATCCCAACACCCACGTGGGTTTTCAACCAACAAATACTGAATATTATTTGTGCAGTTGGGCGATGTGTAAAATTTTATCGACCCAATCCATATCAGTCAAATGGGTGCACATAAACAAATCGTCTGATCTGTAACTGAATATTTATTTTATTCATATATGCGTTAAAAATTATATTTTTAACGATAAAATATTTATTTGGTTCATTTACACAATAAAATGATATTTTTTATTGTACTAGCATATTTTGGAAAATTTTGGTGGCATAACGGCGCGATACTGAAATCGGGTAATGTCTAGCATTACCTCTCTCTTGATATTGGCTCGTGCCATACACACATAATAATTCAATCAATTCTATTCTCATCCCAAACCAATCCAAACAAATAAATCAACCAAACCAAACAATCAAACAAGTCGTCCATGGTTTGTGGATGACGGGGAGCAGTTCATATATGTAGTTATAAAATAAATAACTGAATAGAAAATTTTACTGAGGAGTTATCACCTTTGGGATCCACTCCACCATTTCATTTATGAATTTCTGAATCATTTGAATTTTTCCCTAATATCAATGCAATCCTTTTTCACGCTGTTCATAGTAAAAATCACATTTTTAATATGATGTTTATACATTAAAAATCATATTTTTAATCCATGATATTTATATTTAAAAATCACATTTTTCTTTCAACGTTACATATATAAAAATCATATTTTTACCTCATTATTATATATAAAGGTCATGTTTTT
Source organism: Allium sativum (assembly GCA_030737875.1). NCBI lineage: Eukaryota > Viridiplantae > Streptophyta > Magnoliopsida > Asparagales > Amaryllidaceae > Allium > Allium sativum. The sequence continues at coordinate 305,114,796 of CM060921.1, forward strand.
ACGTCGTTAAAAACCATATTTTTATATCATTATTATATAAATAAAAATCGAATTTTTATGTTGCTACTACATCTATAAAAATCTTAACTTTTCAAATGTAAAAAATCGAATCTTTCTACTTTTAAAAAAATCTCACCCTTGTCTATTCTAAAAATCTTAACTATTCTATTTTAAAAATATAAACTTTCCTATATTAAAAATATAAACTTTTAGTTTAAAAATCAAATCCTTTTAGTTTAAAAATCAAATCTTTTTCTAAATGAAAAATTACTCCTTTTTCTTTTAATGCCACAATATATAAAATTGATTTTATTTAAGGCTATGCTATATAAAAACTGATTTTTATAATTCTAAAACTAATCACGTTAAATAAAATTAAAAATAAGGTAGATACTCACATTTCTTTTGGGTTTTCTGCTCAGAGGGGTCCCATAGAGGGATGATGTGGCGGGGGAGCCAGAATGGGGAGCGGGTTCAAGGATCGAGGAGGTGGTGGGCTGAAGTGGCGCCAGAACGAGGGGGGTCTCGTGGGCTTCGATTCTCGACTGGGGAGTCTTTAGCGGAGCGACTGAGGGGTCTTCGAGCTGTCGTCAGAGGGGAGGGGGTGCGGTTGTGATGTTGGCCAACCTCCGGCGGTGGTGGCGCAATGAAAGAGGGAGCGCAAGTGGGTTACAGGATTTTAATTTGAGTGGGAGGGGGCTTCTCCGTTGACTGCAGACGAAGAAAATTAGGGGTTTGACCCCTTTGAGCCCCCTATATTATATATATACCTAAAAACTTACTTTTTCATTCTAAGTCTAAATCGAACCCACCGATGGTCGTCCCTAGCTAAATATGACTACTCCGAACACAATGGAATATGTTTCGTAACCCAATTCGCTTGTTTTACTCAGTTTCTGCTAAATTAAAACATAAATCAGTATACATTCAATCTTAATGTACATTTTAAAGTACCAGGGCCACATACTGATTCTAAAAATTCCAGAAAAATTATTTCTAGATTCGTATTGACGATATGGTCCTAACAAAACTAATTTCGTCAAATTTGAAGACTGTTTGAAAAATGGCCATTTTCTGGTCGATCCAAATTGACCAAAACTATTAAAACACGTTTAAATCCGCCACGCCCACACATTGATTCCAAAAATTATGAAAATTGGAATCTTGAAATAATTTGACATTTCGGATCCAACAAAAGTGGTTTCGTCGAAAAGGGAGGTCTTTTGCAAAATGGCTATTTTTAAGGGCTATATTTCCATAGCGATTATTCTGAATTTTCAACTGGGCATAACTTTTTATTCCCGCTATAAAATTTGCATTTTTCGGATTCGTTCGAAAGATATTTTCAAATAGATTCAAATATTTCTGGTTTCGCTAAAATCCGGTTTATTTTGAATCCTATACATTCAATTGAAATTTTAAATCGAATTTTCAAACTACAGCGCCATTTCCAATTCCTTTTATAATTAAAATAAATATTAATAATCTAATTTCGATTTATATAAATATTTCCGTTCTAATTCTATTCAGAATAAAATTTTCATCATTATTATTTAAAATAACTCATTTAAATATTTAAAATTCATTAAAATTGCCAAAATAATATTTTTAAATTGGTTCTAATTTTCCGGGTTGTTACAATCTCCCCCACTTAAAATCTTTTCGTCCTCGAAAAGGAACAGAGCTAAAAGTTGTTTAACCAACCAACTCAACTTTCAGTTTGTCATTCATTCTTCAACTTTTCAGTTTCTTAGAATTTTCCCATTCTTAAAAAATTTGGCTAACACCCTAAATTTTCGAAAAATTTCGCCATAACCTCCTTTGTATGGGGAGCACCGGGAAAATCCCCAAACCGCCACACAGGCCCTCTCATCTCAAAAAGAAAAAGAAAAAGCCAAGCGACTAGCCAAGCAGTTAGCCAATCGGCTCATAAAATCATCCAAACCCAATAAATTAGTAAACATGTACCTATTTGTCGGGCATACAATTTTATTCCTCTTCTCTAGCCTCCTGTTATAGCCTGCTCAATTTATACACATGTATATGCATGCAATTCCAAATAATTTTCAATTCAGTTCAATATTTGATCAATTTGATTATATTTACTGTTCATGTTCATATTGGTTTCATTATTCTAATTAGTGAAACTAATAATCAAACAACACAACTAGCAATCAATTAGTTGATTAGATTTTCAAACATATCTCTTTTACATATATAGTCAAAATCATGTTTTTGATGCCAAATCACAACAAATAATTCTATGTAAGTTTTGGTTCTCACACCAGTCAATGGAAATATATAGATATTCCATCTTTGAAACTCGAATATAAACTCTGATGATGGTATACCGATCATCAGAATCATCTCCGGGCGACTAGAGTGTGATTCTATATCTACCCAGTATATTAAAACTTCGAACATATGTTCATGATGCGTGTATGCAACATCTCATATACTCGATTGTCCAAACTAAAATAAAGTAATACACTCAAATACGAATAATTATTATAAAATTTTAAAACTAAATTTGATTTTTTAAAAATTTCACTCTCCACACTTGTTCTAGGACACTTCTGATCCTATCTCTAACGAGTTATTCTTATTGGATATTACTAATCCAATCTCTGATGAATTCTTTCGTTTGGTTCTAACGTGCCTTGTTCTCAAGCTCTGTAAACCAAAGCTTTGATACCAAACTATAACAACCCGAAATTCCCTAAGAAGGAAAGCACGAATTGCTTTGAGAACACGACAAATCAGAACACAACAGAAGAACATTTCATTGCTTATTACAACAATTTACATCAGAGTACAAGAATATACAGAGTATGAATGAATAAAATACATTTGATAAATATCAGAGATTTACAAATTACAATGCAGCGGAAAATAATACAAAACACAACTGAAAGAGATAAACGGATACAAAGCTTTCCGAATATCATTCCAGCTGTAAATTAAGATCCTGTGAATATAAATCTGCAAAACCAAAACTACTAGCTTCCCGTGTGGAAAATAGGGGCACCCAGAGTTTAGGTTAAAACAATAAACTCCATGTCAGTAATGTGACTGGTGTGAGAACTAAAACAATTATCAATCTTTATTTTAAAGTTTGGTAAATCAAGGGACCACGCCCTATAACACAAAACGGGTTTTAACCCAAAGAACACCAATGCATATAACAAACAACACAATGCTAAATAAAGAAAATGAAGCTATTATAAGACTCAGGTCCCATCACATAATGCAACGCAAGCCGGAGGATAGAGTTTTACCTTATAATAGCTAAATATGCTTGGTACGTTTAAAACAAATCATTTGATACTATTATAAGTGCACAGTGTATAAAACAACTTCAAATATAAATGTATCAATCCTAGACAGCATGGGTACCATATATCATGTCGCCAATACTAGGCTCTACATTCAAAACCGCAAATGTCACGTATTGGAAGTTGGATTTCCGTCAGTGAGCTAAGGCAAGGGATCATCCTTACCGCTTTGAGACAATCTAGCCCTTGTCTCAGGCATGCGCGCAGATAAGTCTTGGATCGTCAGGGTCGATCCACCCGAAGTCCAAAGGGTGAATTAGAATGCTTGAACATGCATTTCCCCGCATTATGGGGCGTAAGTATGGTCTGTATAAAGACCATATCATCCATCGACCCGCAGTGTTGATATATTCGAGGCGCCTCGCAATCCATCATCCACATACGTAAAACATCTGGGCGTGCAAAACCCAAACACCACTCCTAGCTAGAAGGAAACGCATGCCCTCCCTGATGTCCTCACCCGTTTCTGGTTCACACCGGGGTTTGAGACTCGCTAATTAACGCTACACAAAGCTATGCTATATTAAAGCCATGCTTTGATCATCAACCACAAGACTTTGCTATTCAACAGAAGCCTTGATCATTTGCATCTCAGCATGCCACACAAGAAATTCACACTATGCAACTGATGTCTATCAATCACACATAAAAAAATCCGATGTCAGACACACATCCATTTATAAGTTCGTTTTGGGTCTGAACGAAACCAGAGGCACCTTATTCCTCGTCCCGTATTGTAAAGACCCGCAAATTCCCACTCTTTGAATCAACCATAAACCACACAGGTCTGACCCAAAGGTTGGAAATCTTCGAATACTTTAACTTTGAGCATACAACACATCAGAACAAAAACACAGACTTTTATAACATCAATATAATAATGTTACATCAGAGTACAGAATATATCAGAGTACATTGAAATAAAATTACAGCGGAAGATAAACTACAAAAGATTTAATACATTAAATAAAATACAGTAAACAGCGGAAGACTACTAAGCTCTGGACACAGCTTTAGGCTTCGATCCAGGATCCTGCTAAAAGAATAGATATCTGCAAAAAGCTACTCGACTACCCGTGTGGAAAAGAGGGCACCCGAGTTTGCAAAGTGAAACAAACTACGAGTCAGTCATGGGACTGGTGTGAGAATTCTAAACTAATATAACTAATAAGACAAATCCAAGGACCACGCCACTTTCGCGGAACGGGTTTACTCCTATGGATTGCCAGTGCATAAACCAAAGTAAATCGAGAAATAACGCAATGTCTTTTTGGAAAAATGAAACCATTATAAGACCCAGGTCCCATCACGCAATGCAATGCACACCAGAGGATAGGGTTTTACCTTATAATGGTCAAAAGATGCTTGATACGTGAAAACGATATTATTATAATTAGTGTGTATATATGTAGGTATATATATAATATACATTTAAATCATAATGTATCAATCATAGACGGCATAGTACCCCATCCTACTATGTCGCCATACTAGTTCTACAATCAAAACCGCAAGTTCGTATTGGAATTTGGATTCCATCATGAGTCGAGGCTAGGGGCAAGCTCCTCTCCGATTCGAGACACTCTAGCAAATGCCTCAGGATCCCCCGCAGTGAACCCTTGGATCTTCAGGGCCGGTCCCCGTCTATGGGCAGTGGATTAGTTATGCCTGAACACACGCTTCCCGGTCCCTTTGGACCTATAGTATGACCACCAACGGCCTATAAAAATAACGAGGCGCCTCAAAATCCATCATCCACATAAAAATGTCAGGGCTGGTAGGTCACTGACACCACTCTAGCTAGAAAGAAACGTGTGCACTCCCTGTAGTCCGTATCCCGTTTTTGACTCATACCGGGGTGTGAGGCTCGCGAAGTCACGCTATACACAAAGCTACGCCTAAACAGGCCGTGCTTTGATCATCAACCACAAGGCCTGCTTTTCAACAAAAGCCTTGATCAATGCATCTTAGCATGCCACATTGTCAGTCCATACTATACCATTAATTTCTACCAATATATAACCTCTAAGCTCGTACGTCTCAGAGAAGGGTGTTAACCACCAAACATATATATATTAAGAGAGATCAACGAATGTAGTATAAAGGACTACAATGTCAGACATACATTCCATTTATAAACTTATGCCCTGGGTCTGAGCGAAAGTCAAATCCATACAAATCAACACTTCGTCCGAATGGCCACCACTGAAGCCATTTCAAGGTAGCTACTCCTCTCATGGGTCTTAGTAGCAACACATCCATTCGACGTGAAGATCGTCGGTCTTCAATTACCGTCTTTAAATCTTCGACTTAGAACGTCGTATAATCATTTGAAATGAGATTGAACTTGGTCTTTTCAAATGATTCTCGCATATATATATATAATAATTTGAAAACATTTCCTGTCGTTATTAATATTTGATAACGACCTATCGCTACTTTTATTTATATAAAAATAGCTCGAATAAATTTAGCGACGCTTCGGGTCAATGGGCGACCCTGGCGCTGTTTTCAACCAAATTTGACTTACGCATATCTAACCGTTGGATTTTGATGAAATTTCTATCATTGGAAAGATTTTCCCAAAGCGGTCCTAACGGTTCCTGTTTTGGGGAAAATCCGACGGTCGGATCTTTCGGTATAACCGTTTAAAGTTACGATTGTCGATAAGCGAACTACCGCGCGTGTTTCGTTTAATTTATAATTCATATTTATATATATAAATATAAATCGTTTGACTATTCCAATTTTCAAAAGTCTATTCTTTTTATCGCATCTAAAATGACGATAAAAAAAATATCACTTTTAATAACTCTGTTTCGTTTATACTAAATGTAAATAAATTATACTTTTTTCTATATTTTGTTTTATTTACCTAAATGTAAATAAATTATATTCTTTCTATGTTTTAATTTATTTACCCTAAATGTAAATAAATTACATTCTTTTTCTTACCCTATATATTTACCTAAATGTAAATAAATATATTCTTATCTTTTCTTACTTATTTACCTAAATGTAAATAAATGTTTTACTTTTACTTTTGTTATATTTATTTACATTAATTGTCAATAAATGTATTTAATTTCTTATTCATATTTATTTACACTATTTGTAAATAAATGGTTTCAATTTCCTTTGCAAATCCTATTTACATAGCAAATGTAAATAATTGTATTTCTTTAATTCTTTTCTAATATTCCCCTTTTAACATAAAAAGAATATCTTATGTTAGTTCTTTTCTAACCTTTCTTTTTATTATTTACATAAGAAAATGTTAATAATTACTATTTACAAATTGATTCTTTTTATTTACATAAGAAAAATGTAAATAAATACTTATTCACATAATTATTATTTTTATTCTTTTTATTTACATAAGAAAATGTAAATAAATTCTTATTCACATATTTGTTCTTTACATTCTATTTATCCTTAGTTGCAAAAAATGTAATTTTATTTCTTATAATCTTAATTACAAAAAAAAATGTAATTTTCTTTACAGCCTAAAACATATTCTTTTAATTACATATAAAAATGTACTTTATTTATTCTCTTATTTATCTAATGTAAATATATATGTACTCCTTTGTCTATGTTTTATTTATTTACACTAAATGTTTTGAAGCAATTTACATATATAAAATGTAAATTTAGAAAATTAGAATATGCTTTAACCTCCCACATTGGATAGGTATTGTTGTGATTACTGGACAGCCGGGCGGGTCCGGGCAGGTTTACATCACAACTCAATCCAACCTCGGGTTAAGCATACTAGTTCTTATTTATTTACCTAAGTGTAAATAAATACTTTTCTTATCTATTTTCCTAAATATAAATAAATATTCACTTTTCTAAGTTTCATTTGAAATAAAGAACATAACTAAAAGATGGACTTATTTCTCTATACTATATTTGCATTGGAGAAATGCAAATACAAAGATAAACTTTTATTTCGAAGGTTTATTTACATAAGAGAGTACCAATAAAAGATGCACTTTATTTCTATGTCATGTTTGGATTAAAGAACACAATTAAAAGATGTGATTATTCTCTAGTTTATATTTATGTTAGAGGACACAAAAATACATTTTCATTCCACTAATTTATATTTATGTTAAGAACACAAATAAAAAGGTCATTTCTTTTACTATGTTTATATTTGTGTTGGAATCACAATATAAAGAAGGTAATTCAATTTCTATGTTAATATTTGTGTTGGAAACACAAATAAAAAGATAATCCTTTAAACTTTAATCAACAAATAACGTTAATCTTGTCTTTTAAACTTTAATTAACAAATAATGTTATCACAAATAAAACAACACAACAATGCTATTTTTGTGTCATCACAATTAAATTAACACAACGACAGGTTTTGCGTCTTTACAAATAAAATAACACAATGATGGGTTTTGTGTCAAAATTTGATGAATCACAATGAAAGGTCTCATCCTTATTTTTATTTGTAAATCAAATAAAACATTTAATCTTTATTTTATTTTGTCAAACAAATAAAACATATAATCTTTATTACTCTTTAAAAGATCCAAACTTTCCTTTATTTTATAAATCAAAATAAAGATTCAAACCTTCTTTTAAATTTGTAATTCAAGATGAAATCAAACAATCTTTTAATTTGTAAATAAAAGATTAACTCTCCTTTATTTTGTAAAACAAAGTAAAGATCAAGATTTGCATTTTATTTTTGTAGACAAAAATAAAGATTAAAAACTTTGTTATATTTGTAAATCAAACACAAAGATTAAAACTTTATTTATCCTTTTATTAAAATGTAAAAGATCTAAGCTTTCCTTAATTTATAAATCAAAAATCCAAAATAAAGATTTTTGTCTTTTTGTATAAATCAAGATAAAGATTCACCTTTCTTTTTATTTTGTTAACCAAAATAAAAACCCAACTTTTCATTTTATGTTGTGAATCATAAAGTAAAGGTTTAAACTTTCTTTTGTGAACCAGAAATAAAAAAAACCATTTTACGTTATATTTTGTAAGACAAAAGCAAAGGTTAAATTTCTCATTGTATTTAAGAAATAAAAATAAAAATAAATAAGGATGAGAATTTCACAGAGATTACACTAAAATTTACAGATCTAGAATAGCATCACAGGCATTACAAATCACAATCAGTCATACATTACAATCACAGCACAATCAACATCCAAATGAATATATACAACATAAATTTCATGCTGAGTGAATACCGTAAAATAAATAATTAATTAATTCTAATTTTAAAATAGGAATCTCACAGTCGTGCGTGATTTTAGTCAAAGTTTCAAACAGTCCAGAATCAGCTCCAGTCAGTTTAGATGCGTAGATCTCAGTCACACGATCACATAGCTTCTGAAATCGTTAAATTTCGTTGACGTATGTGTTAGTTATAGTCTAAACAAGATTAATGATATTTATATTAATTAATTAATAAATTAATTGGAAAATAACCTCTCTTCTTCCTTTACAATTATCGGCCGTGGGTTTTTCTTTTTTGTTCAATTCTTTGATTCGAACTTGCATCCAATCCAAAGCACCAGAGCTCGATCGGGAAGTTGCGCGTCGGAGCTCTACCCGAGGCGCACCTGCGGTGTAGAGGGGGGCCCACTCGGTGGAGGCTGGTGGGTGCTACGGCGATCGAGGCGGCTCGACTTTGGTGGCTTGGTCCTCCAGCTACGGGCGTTGGTTCGGGTCAAAACCCATATGGATGTGAAGAGGAAGAAAGGGGCTTCGGAGTGGTGTGAAGTATGGGGTTTAATTCGGGAAGAGGAGAGAGGAATTAGCAGGGGAAATTTCGGCCATTGATGGGAGGGTGGCGGCTGTACGAGGAAGTGAATAGTAGCTAGGGTTTTAAAATCCTATTTTATAATCTTTTAAATGCAATTTTACGAATAAATCCATTTCTTTCAAACTGATTCAATTCCAGTCCAATTGAAGCCCACCCTAGCAAATAGACCCTATTCCGGATCCAACGGGCTAGGTCTCGTCAGCCCAAACGGTTGTCTGTGGCCTGTATCATTTAAATTAATATTTAAATCCTTTAAAAATTTAATTCTGTCATACAAATAAATTTACCGAGGCCACATACGGACTCAGAAAAATCCAAAAAAACATATTTAACTTCGTTATGACGATACGGTCCTAACAAAATTAATTTCGTCTAATTCTGAGACTGTTTGAAAAATGGCTATTTTTCAGTCGATTAAATTTGACTGAAATGAACAAAACACATTTTCTTTTGCCACGCTCACATATTAGCTCAGAAAATTCTAAAAATTGAAACCTAGCAATAATTTGACATTCCGGTTCCAACAAAAGTGGTTTCGTCGAAAACAGAGGTCGTTCGAAAATTGGCTATTTTCACTGGCTTTAAATATTATTAAAAATGAAAATTTTAAATTCTGCCTCATTTTCCACTAAATTACTTAAAAATAAAAATTTTAAATTGGCTCCAAAATTCCGGGTTGTTACAATCTCCCCCACTTAAAATCTTTTCGTCCTCGAAAAGGAACTAGGCTAAAAATTGTTTAATTTATTAACTAAATTTCAATTTTACTTTTATTAATTTCATTTGTTGGCTAACTTATCAAATATATAAACTTTTATATATTTAAAAATCATATTTTCTGAAATATTATTATATATATAATCAAAATACGTTAATTATAAGCTTATCACTCTGAACTCATTCTAGGGTATTACTAACCCCATCTCTAATGAGTTTTCTCATTCTAGGATACTGCTGATCCTATCTCTAATGAGTATTCTTTTTATAGGATATTACTAATCCTACCTCTGATGAGTCTTTTGTTCAGTTCTAATGAGTTGTACCCCAAAGATTTGAGCTAACCAAAGCTCTGATACCACCTGTAAAGACCCGCAAATTCCCACTCTTTGAATCGACCATAAACCACACAGGTCTGACCCAAAGGTTGGAAATCTTCGAATACTTTAACTTTGAGCATACAACACATCAGAACAAAAACACAGACTTTTATAACATCAATATAATAATGTTACATCAGAGTACAGAATATATCAGAGTACATTGAAATAAAATTACAGCGGAAGATAAACTACAAAAGATTTAATACATTAAATAAAATACAGTAAACAGCGGAAGACTACTAAGCTCTGGACACAGATTTAGGCTTCGATCCAGGATCCTGCTAAAAGAATAGATATCTGCAAAAAGCTACTCGACTGCCCGTGTGGAAAAGAGGGCACCCGAGTTTGCAAAGTGAAACAAACTACGAGTCAGTCATGGGACTGGTGTGAGAATTCTAAACTAATATAACTAATAAGACAAATCCAAGGACCACGCCACTTTCGCGGAACGGGTTTACTCCTATGGATTGCCAGTGCATAAACCAAAGTAAATCGAGAAATAACGCAATGTCTTTTTGGAAAAATGAAACCATTATAAGACCCAGGTCCCATCACGCAATGCAACGCACACCAGAGGATAGGGTTTTACCTTATAATGGTCAAAAGATGCTTGATACGTGAAAACAATATTATTATTATTAGTGTGTATATATGTAGGGATATATAAAATATACACTTAAATCATAATGTATCAATCATAGACGGCATAGTACCCCATCCTACTATGTCGCCATACTAGTTCTACAATCAAAACCGCAAGGTCGTATTGGAATTTGGATTCCATCATGAGTCGAGGCTAGGGGCAAGCTCCTCTTCGAATCGAGACACTCTAGCAAATGCCTCAGGATCCCCCGCAGTGAACCCTTGGATCTTCAGGGCCGGTCCCCGCCTATGGGCAGTGGATTAGTTATGCCTGAACACACGCTTCCCGGTCCCTTTGGACCTATAGTATGACCACCAACGGCCTATAAAAATAACGAGGCGCCTCAAAATCCATCATCCACATAAGTAAAATGTCAGGGCTGGTAGGTCACTGACACCACTCTAGCTAGAAAGAAACGTGTGCACTCCCTGCAGTCCGTATCCCGTTTTTGACTCATACCGGGGTGTGAGGCTCGCGAAGTCACGCTATACACAAAGCTACGCCCAAACAGGCCGTGCTTTGATCATCAACCACAAGGCCTGCTTTTCAACAAAAGCCTTGATCAATGCATTTTAGCATGCCACATTGTCAGTCCATACTATACCATTAATTTCTACCAATATATAACCTCTAAGCTCGTACGTCTCAGAGAAGGGTGTTAACCACCAAACAGATATATATTAAGAGAGATCAACGAATGTAGTATAAAGGACTACAACGTCAGACATACATTCCATTTATAAACTTATGCCCTGGGTCTGAGCGAAAGTCAAATCCATACAAATCAACACTTCGTCCGAATGGCCACCACTGAAGCCCTTTCAAGGTAGCTACTCCTCTCATGGGTCTCAGTAGCAACACATCCATTCGACGTGAAGATCGTCGGTCTTCAATTACCGTCTTTAAATCTTCGACTTAGAACGTCGTATAATCATTTGAAATGAGATTGAACTCGGTCTTTTCAAATGATTCTCGCATATATATATAATAATTTGAAAACATTTCCTGTCGTTATTAATATTTGATAACGACCTATCGCTACTTTTATTTATATAAAAATAGCTCGAATAAATTTAGCGACGCTTCGGGTCAATAGGCGACCCTGGCGCTGTTTTCAACCAAATTTGACTTACGCATATCTAACCGTTGGATTTTGATGAAATTTCTATCATTGGAAAGATTTTCCCAAAGCGGTCCTAACGGTTCCTGTTTTGGGGAAAATCCGACGGTCGGATCTTTCGGTATAACCGTTTAAAGTTACGATTGTCGATACGCGAACTACCGCGCGTGTTTCGTTTAATTTATAATTTATATTTATATATATAAATATAAATCGTTTGACTATTCCAATTTTCAAAAGTCTATTCTTTTTATCGCATCTAAAATGACGATAAAAAAATATCACTTTTAATAACTCTGTTTCGTTTATACTAAATGTAAATAAATTATACTTTTTTCTATATTTTGTTTAATTTACCTAAATGTAAATAAATTATATTCTTTCTATGTTTTAATTTATTTACCCTAAATGTAAATAAATTACATTCTTTTTCTTACCCTATTTATTTACCTAAATGTAAATAAATATATTCTTATCTTTTCTTACTTATTTACCTAAATGTAAATAAATGTTTTACTTTTACTTTTGTTATATTTATTTACATTAATTGTAAATAAATGTATTTAATTTCTTATTCATATTTATTTACACTATTTGTAAATAAATGGTTTCAATTTCCTTTGCAAATCCTATTTACATAGCAAATGTAAATAATTGTATTTCTTTAATTCTTTTCTAATATTCCCCTTTTAACATAAAAAGAATATCTTATGTTAGTTCTTTTCTAACCTTTCTTTTTATTATTTACATAAGAAAATGTTAATAATTACTATTTACAAATTGATTCTTTTTATTTACATAAGAAAAATGTAAATAAATACTTATTCACATAATTATTATTTTTATTCTTTTTATTTACATAAGAAAATGTAAATAAATTCTTATTCACATATTTGTTCTTTACATTCTATTTATCCTTAGTTACAAAAAATGTAATTTTATTTCTTATAATCTTAATTACAAAAAAAAATGTAATTTTGTTTACAGCCTAAAACATATTCTTTTAATTACATATAAAAATGTACTTTATTTAATCTCTTATTTATCTAATGTAAATATATATGTACTCCTTTGTCTATGTTTTATTTATTTACACTAAATATTTTGAAGCAATTTACATATATAAAATGTAAATTTAGAAAATTAGAATATGCTTTAACCTCCCACATTGGATAGGTATTGTTGTGATTACTGGACAGCCGGGCGGGTCCGGGCAGGTTTACATCACAACTCAATCCAACCTCGGGTTAAGCATACTAGTTCTTATTTATTTACCTAAGTGTAAATAAATACTTTTCTTATCTATTTTCCTAAATATAAATAAATATTCACTTTTCTAAGTTTCATTTGAAATAAAGAACATAACTAAAAGATGGACTTATTTCTCTATACTATATTTGCATTGGAGAAATGCAAATACAAAGATAAACTTTTATTTCGAAGGTTTATTTACATAAGAGAGTACCAATAAAAGATGCACTTTATTTCTATGTCATGTTTGGATTAAAGAACACAATTAAAAGATGTGATTATTCTCTAGTTTATATTTATGTTAGAGGACACAAAAATACATTTTCATTCCACTAATTTATATTTATGTTAAGAACACAAATAAAAAGGTCATTTCTTTTGCTATGTTTATATTTGTGTTGGAATCACAATATAAAGAAGGTAATTCAATTTCTATGTTAATATTTGTGTTGGAAACACAAATAAAAAGATAATCCTTCAAACTTTAATTAACAAATAACGTTAATCTTGTCTTTTAAACTTTAATTAACAAATAATGTTATCACAAATAAAACAACACAACAATGCTATTTTTGTGTCATCACAATTAAATTAACACAACGACGGGTTTTGCGTCTTTACAAATAAAATAACACAATGATGGGTTTTGTGTCAAAATTTGATGAATCACAATGAAAGGTCTCATCCTTATTTTTATTTGTAAATCAAATAAAACATTTAATCTTTATTTTATTTTGTCAAACAAATAAAATATATAATCTTTATTACTCTTTAAAACATCCAAACTTTCCTTTATTTTATAAATCAAAATAAAGATTCAAACCTTCTTTTAAATTTGTAATTCAAGATGAAATCAAACAATCTTTTAATTTGTAAATAAAAGATTAACTTTCTTTTATTTTGTAAAACAAAGTAAAGATCAAGATTTGCATTTTATTTTTGTAGACAAAAATAAAGATTAAAAACTTTGTTATATTTGTAAATCAAACACAAAGATTAAAACTTTATTTATCCTTTTATTAAAATGTAAAAGATCTAAGCTTTCCTTAATTTATAAATCAAAAATCCAAAATAAAGATTTTTGTCTTTTTGTATATATCAAGATAAAGATTCACCTTTCTTTTTATTTTGTTAACCAAAATAAAAACCCAACTTTTCATTTTATGTTGTGAATCATAAAGTAAAGGTTTAAACTTTCTTTTGTGAACCAGAAATAAAAAAAACCATTTTACGTTATTTTTTGTAAGACAAAAGCAAAGGTTAAATTTCTCATTGTATTTAAGAAATAAAAATAAAAATAAATAAGGATGAGAATTTCACAGAGATTACACTAAAATTTACAGATCTAGAATAACATCACAGGCATTACAAATCACAATCAGTCATACATTACAATCACAGCACAATCAACATCCAAATGAATATATACAACATAAATTTCATGCTGAGTGAATACCGTAAAATAAATAATTAATTAATTCTAATTTTAAAATAGGAATCTCACAGTCGTGCGTGATTTTAGTCAAAATTTCAAACAGTCCAGAATCAGCTCCAGTCAGTTTAGATGCGTAGATCTCAGTCACACGATCACATAGCTTCTGAAATCGTTAAATTTCATTGACGTATGTGTTAGTTATAGTCTAAACAAGATTAATGATATTTATATTAATTAATTAATAAATTAATTGGAAAATAACCTCTCTTCTTCCTTTACAATTATCGGCCGTGGGTTTTTCTTTTTTGTTCAATTCTTTGATTCGAACCTGCATCCAATCCAAAGCACCAGAGCTCGATCGGGAAGTTGCGCGTCGGAGCTCTACCCGAGGCGCACCTGCGGTGTAGAGGGGGGCCCACTTGGTGGAGGCTGGTGGGTGCTACGGCGGTCGAGGCGGCTCGACTTTGGTGGCTTGGTCCTCCAGCTACGGGTGTTGGTTCGGGTCAAAACCCATATGGATGTGAAGAGGAAGAAAGGGGCTTCGGAGTGGTGTGAAGTATGGGGTTTAATTCAGGAAGAGGAGAGAGGAATTAGCAGGGGAAATTTCGGCCATTGATGGGAGGGTGGCGGCTGTAGGAGGAAGTGAATAGTAGCTAGGGTTTTAAAATCCTATTTTATAATCTTTTAATTGCAATTTTACGAATAAAGCCATTTCTTTCAAACTGATTCAATTCCAGTCCAACTGAAGCCCACCCTAGCAAATAGACCCTATTCCGGATCCAACGGGCTAGGTCTCGTCAGCCCAAACGGCTGTCTGTGGCCTGTATCATTTAAATTAATATTTAAATCCTTTAAAATTTTAATTCTGTCGTACAAATAAATTTACCGAGGCCACATACGGACTCAGAAAAATCCAAAAAAACATATTTGGCTTCGTTATGACGATACGGTCCTAACAAAATTAATTTCGTCTAATTCTGAGACTGTTTGAAAAATGGCTATTTTTCAGTCGATTAAATTTGACTGAAATGAACAAAACACATTTTCTTTTGCCACGCTCACATATTAGCTCGGAAAATTCTAAAAATTGAAACCTAGCAATAATTTGACATTCCGGTTCCAACAAAAGTGGTTTCGTCGAAAACAGAGGTCGTTCGAAAATTGGCTATTTTCACTGGCTTTAAATATTATTAAAAATGAAAATTTTAAATTCTGCCTCATTTTCCACTAAATTACTTAAAAATAAAATTTTTAAATTGGCTCCAAAATTCCGGGTTGTTACACGTATGTCCAATACAGGAGAGAGATCCTCGCATATCCGGTCGATCTCTAAGTACGTCTGGAACGATCACCACTTATTACCTTGTCTTGGGTGGACAGCCCAATCAAAACATCACTAATCATCCAAACGATGTGAAGACCTCCGGTCTTCAACCATCGTCTTCAACGTCGACTCATCGCCGATTTAGTTATTCAAAATGGTATAAACCCGGTCTTTCTGAATAACTCGTATATATAATAAACAAGTGCTATAAAAACACAACACATGCCTCATTCCAATTCTGAATATTCTTCTATTTAAATATTCGTATCCTTTGGGAAATGTTCCCATTAATTTTATCAAAGATAAATTCTTAAATTTTATTCTTTAATCTTCCTTTGGATATCAATTCAAACCAGATTATGGTTTATCGAAACTTGTCGGGATTAGCGAACCTTACCGAAGTAATCACTTGTTTTAATTTCCCAATCCCAACCTATTCATCCCATGAAGTAAAACTGGTAATACTTCGTATCTAACACCACGGTGTTATCAGTAAAATTAACTACCATTTCACGTTCAGATCTAATTAAAGATTTAACTAACGCTTGGAGAAAAACTGGTGATACTCCATTCTCGATCATTTCTTGGATTTGATAATTTTAGTTATCAATTCATCTTTCAATCTATTTAAAGATTCATTAAAACTCTAATTCAGTTTTAATTTCCAACAATCATTACTCAATGATTTTTCCAATTCAGGAAATAAATCCTATCTTTAACCGGGTTAAAGAACTAATGTCATTTAAAGCACAGTTCATGATAAAACCCAAAATCACATTCTATTAATTATGGAATTTTCACGGAAAAACAAACCACTATATAATCAATATCAATTTTCGTATCCGACTAAAATTATAAATGGAATAATGGCAAAGCCTTTTAAATTCCATATATATTATCAGTCTTCCTCCACAGAAGTTTATTTCGATTATTATTGAATCGAATCCCATTCCACTCCAATTTATTTTATTAAGCTGGAAAACTTTACTTTGGAAATTCCATTAAATCTTAGAATAAAGATTTATAAATTCCAAATCACATCTCACTACATATCGGGTTAAAGAACGAATGTCGTTAAAACATAGTTCACAATAAACCCGATTTACATTCCATTTCAATTCCAATTAAATGTTCATTAGTTGGTAATTAATCTTTAAATCTTAGTAAGTCTTGTCACACGGGGTTTCAGAACAGTGTTAATGAAGACACCATTCCATCAGTCTCTAATCGTAAATTAGTAAGAGAACAATTCCCTAAGTATTAATCCCAAAGGCCGAAACCAACATCAGATCAATACCCAGGAAACCATCCAACTTAGCTAACCTCCAGTTAGTTTCTAATTTCCTTAACTCCATTGGGTTTAAGAATAGTGTTAGCGAAGACACCATTCACGACAAACCCAAAATCCCATTTGATATTAAATACAAAGCTCTGAATAGAAAACATATCGGCTTAAATTTAATATCAAATTCTGAACTCAACAAACATCGTATTGGAATAACAATATATATATCTTCCAAATTCCTCCACAATGCCCGTATAATCACAGAATGCAATATCAAAATATTTTGAAGATAATTTCGATTCAAAACCATTCCAATTCATATATTGGAAATTCTGGTTATTTTAAAACCATTTCAAATCCAGCTTATTTATTTAAAAGTAATTGGATTATAATTCTAGTTCATAACTAGTTCGTTTCGATAAAAATCTATTTTTACCTTTTCAAATATGGAATATTTCATCCTAGTTCTTTCCAAATCATTTCTTATGGTTTTACAATAATTATTGATATTTTTAATAATTTTATCAAGGCTCGTACGGTCGATTTCCATAAATGGCCATCGAACTGCACTTACAGCGACCTTTCCAAATTTTATTTGGACATAATTCCAAATTCAACCATTAGATTTCAAATCTCTAATATTCGTTGGAAAGATCTTTTCAATACGAACCCAATGGTTCCAGTTTTAGGAGAATCTGATGGTCGGATCTCCCGTAATGTCCATTCAAAGTCAATGGTCGAAATTCGCGAACTACCGCAGCGCGTCGCATTCTATTCAGGCCATTGTATTATATATATATAATATATATATTTCGTCGATTTCATTTAAAAACATATTTAATAAATCGTTTTAAATTCGTTTTAAAAATGATTTCAACTTCATATTCAAATTTAAAACAAAATTGAATATTTTACATCATTATTATATAAATGATAATATTTGCGACACATTATTTTTTATATTCATTGTAAAAATGAATCAAATCGATGTACATATCGTTCACGTCAAAATGGCGTTAATATAATCAACACGGCTTTATATATTTAAATATATTCGTGTCCATCCCAAATCGGACATCAAAATTATATTTTGACCTTTTACTAGAATATTATTTTAAAATATTCCTTATTTTAAAATATTCTTTATTTTAAAATATTACTTCTTTCTGAACTGGAATCAGGCACAGTCAATCTCCATATAATGTTGTTTATATGGATTTCATACAACACATGTATACAACAGCCATGATAAACAATCAACCATCATGCAGAGTGCTTTCTACACTGTATAAGCATTAAATATAAATATTTAATGCTTACAACAGTCTGTCAACCAAACGATCGACATACCACTAAACAATTGGGATTACTGTACGTCAAATATCATCCCAACACTCGTGTGGAGTTTCAACCAACAAATATTGAATATTATTTGTGCAGTTGGGCGATGTGTAAAATTTTATCGTCCCAATCCATATCAATCAAATGGATGTACATAAACAAATCGTCTGATTTGTAATTGAATATTTATTTTATTCATATACGCGTTAAAAAATATATTTTTGACGATAAAATATTTATTCGGTTCATTTACACAATAAAAATGATATTTTTTATTGTTCTAACATATTTTAGAAAATTTTGGCGGCATAACGGCGCGATACCGAAATCGGGTAATGTCTGACATTACCCCTCGCCTGATATTGGCTCGCGCCATATACACGTAACAATTCAATCAATTCAATTCAATTCTCAACCCAAATCAATCCAAACAAATAAATCAACCAAACCAAACAATCAAACAAGTCGTCCATGGTTTATGGACGACGGAGAGCAGTTCATATATGTAGTTATAAAATAAACAACTAAACAGAAAATTTTAGTGAGGAGTTCTCACCTTCAGGATCCACTCCGCCATTTCATTTTTGAATTTATGAATCGTTTGAATTTTTCCGTAATATCAACGCAATCCTTTTTCACGCTGTTCATAGTAAAAATCACATTTTTAATATGATGTTTATAAACTAAAAGTCATACTTTTAATCCACGACATTTATATTTAAAAATAACATTTTTTTTCAACGTTACATATATAAAAATCAAATTTTTACCTCGTTATTATATATAAAGGTCATGTTTTTACATCGTTAAAAACCATATTTTTATATCGTTATTATATAAATAAAAATCGAATTTTTATATTGCTTCTACATCTATAAAAATCTTATCTTTTCAAATGCAAAAATAGAATCTTTCTACTTTTTAAAAAATCTCACCATTGTCTATTCTAAAAATCTTAACTATTTTATTTTAAAAATATAAACTTTCCTCTTTATAAAAATATAAACTTTCCTATATTAAAAATATAAACTTTTTGTTTAAAAATCAAATCTTTTTAGTTTAAAAATCAAATATTTTCCTAAATGAAAAATTACTCCTTTTTCTTTCAATGCCACAATATATAAAATTGATTTTATTTAAGGCTTTGCTATATAAAAACGGACTTTTATAATTTTAAAACTAATCACCTTAAATAAAATTAAAAATTAGGTAAATGCTCACATTTCTTTAGGTTTTTCTGCTCAGAGGTGTCCCACAGAGGGATGACGTGGCGGGGGAGGTTGAATGGGGAGCGGTGTAACGAACCAGAAAATCTGAACCAATTTAAAATTTTTAAATTGGCTAAAATAATGGATTTTAAATATTTTAAATAATGGCAATGGAAAGTGAGTTTGAATCGATAATTGAAAACGAATATAATTAATTATAATTATAAACAAGGCCTGAAAAGGCGCTGCAGTTTCAAAAATTGAATTCAAACTTTGTCGGACTGTACAGGGTGCAAAACAAAACGGATTTGAGTGAAACCAAAAATATTTAAATCTATTAGTGAATACCTTTCTAACGAATCAGAAAAAATCGAATTTTCATGACGGAAAGCAAAAGTTATGGCCAAATGAATTTTCAGATAGGTCGCCATGGAATTTATATAGCCCGTGAAATTGGCCATTTTGCATACGACCTCGGAATTCGACGAAACCACTTTTGTTGGATCCGAGATGTGAAGTTATTGCTAGGTTTCAAATTTCATAATTTTTGAAGCTAGTATGTGAGCGTGGAAAAAGAAAACGTGTTTTGGCCAATTACAGTTAAATTGGATCGACCAAAAATGGGCCTTTTTGCAAATGATCTCAGAATTCGACGAAACTAGTTTTGTTGGGACCGTATCATCAAAACATAGCTAGATTTATTTTTATGGAATTTTTCGAATCAGTTTGTGGCCCTGGCAAATCGAAATGTACGTTCAAATTAAATATTGAATGTTTTATATTTTTAATTTGAATGAAAACTGACTGAAACATTCGAATGGGCCTTCGAAACATATTTCATTGTGTTCGGAATGGGGGTAAAATGCTAGGGACGACAGTCGTTGGGTTTGGATTGGTGGTCGCGTCAGAAAACCCCTTTAAAACCCATCGGCCAATCAAATTTTTTATAAAAAAAAAAGAAAATCCTTTAATTTTCTGTCTCCCCGACATCCGTTAACAGGCGGAACCCCTTCGCCACCTTCTCTCCTCTTTTCTGGCTGCTCCGATCACCGAAACGCCATGGCCCAGTTGAACTTTTTGTAGATCCCTCCGAGCTCTTTAAATCCGTACCTGGAGCACCCACCACCGTCGCTCCTACCTCGAGTTATTCCCTTCGAAAGAGGCGCCGTTCGAAGCCCTCTACCACCCCCTAGGCATGCGCGAGTTCATCAGGAAGGGCACCCCATGGTGCGCGACACCAAGCTCTTCGACGTGGTACAACCCGATCTTCGTATCGTGCAACGGATTGAGAGCAAGAATCAAACCTAGTTTTGAACATTTATTGAAGGTAACGGCTTAATTTATTTTCAGCTGTTTTAACACCTTTAAACCGTTGCAAACTTTGAAAAATCATATCTTTTTCGTTCGTTAACGAAATTCGATGAAACAAGAAACATCGTGACCGTGTGGACGCCTTCCGCATATTTTTCTGATCCTTCTGCTATTTTTGGTGGAGTGGAACCCAATGTGAGATTTCTAATTTATAAACGATATGGAAAACGACGATGTATAAATTATATAGTCGATGTATGAGTTATATAAGCGTTGTACACCTCTTGTATCAGCGTTGTATAAGTCGTACGTTCGATGTATAAGTTGTATATGCGTCGTAAAAATTATATATGTGTTGAAATAGAAGTGAATTGCTATATATAAATATATATTTATATATATACGCCCCTCGTCCACAAACCTTGGACGATATTTATTGGTTGTGATTGGTGTGAAAATTGATTGATAGCGAATGGTTGTTTGGGAATGTTTGTGGTTGATATTGATTGATAGTGGTTGAAAAATACCCATTTGTGGTTGAAAAATATTTGGTTGAAACCACATAGGATTAGTTTGTGGAAATGAAATAAATATATACATGCCGCCTACGTGCGAATTAGATGCATGATCCCCATTGTCAAAAAACCGCGAGGTTTTAAGGTAGAGCGAGGAGCCGTACTAGGGATGGTCCCGGTTTTAACTACCCTGCCGTTATGCTGCCGAAATTTTGAATAATATTCATGTGTTTGAATTATTTTCATTTTCTGAAACTATACTTATTCGTTGAATAGAAAACCTTCATGTGTTGAATCGATATTCATTCGTTGATTAGAAATTCATGTGTTGAATGGTATTCGTGTTTTAAATATAAAAATCACATTTTTATCTATATATAGAAACTATAGAAAACCTTCATGTGTTGAATCGATATTCATTCGTTGATTAGAAATTCATGTGTTGGATGGTATTCATATTTTGAAATAAATTGTTTTATGATAAAAATCACCTTTTTATCATCTATATGAACTATGTAAAATGACCTTGTTTTAAAATAAATTGTTTTACAATAAAAATCACCTTTTTATTATCCATATAGACTATATAAAATAATGGTATTTTGAAAAGAATTGTTTTACAATAAAAATCACATTTTTATTATATACATGAATTGTAGGAAATGTGAAGTGTTAAAAATAGCAACTCGTTCAAATAAATATGCATGAGTCGAAATATTCACTAATTAGCTAATGATATGATTTTTGCCTATGCATACAACATTAGAATGAATGGTGCTTTTAAACCAAATGGAATCAAATATGAAGTTGAATGGAAAATGATAAGTGATAAGAACTGTATATGTGTACATGCATATTTATTGAACAGGTTATAGCAAAGGGACTAGAGAAGAGGAATAAAATTTTGTGCCCGACAAATAGGTACACATTTACTGTTTTGTTTGGGTGATGATTTTATGAGCCTGTTGGCTAGCCGCTTGGCTTTTTCTTTTTCTTTTTGACATGAGACGCCCATGTGGCTATTTGGGAATTTTCCTAGCCCCTCCCGTACAAAGGAGGTTATGGCGAAATTTTCCAAAATTTAAAGGCGTTAGTGAAATATTTGAAGTGAAAACGATATTGAAATTGTTGAATGAACTATATTTATATGAATATATAAATATAAATAAAATTAAAACGAAACGTGGCCGTGCAGTTCGTGTTTTGAAACCGTGATTTCAAACAACTAGTGCGCGAAATCCGACCATTGGATTTTCTCGAAACCGCAACCGTTGGGTTCGCCTTGGAAACATCTTTCCAATGGCACCAACTTTGTAAAAATCCAACGGTTGGATTGTCTAGAATGTTCAATTCAAATATGAAGAAAAACAGCGCCAGAAACGATTATATATATATAATTATATTTAATCGAATAACGACGCTGCAGTTCGTATTTTGAAATCGAAACTTCAAACGATTGTATCGGGAGATCCGACCGTCGGATTTTCCCGAAACTGGAACCGTTGGATTCGTTTTGAAAAGACCTTTCTAATGATGTAAATTTTGTGAAGATCCAACGGTTAGATTTTCAGATATGTGTAAATCAAATCTGAAGAAAAACAGCGCCACGGCCGCGTTATGGCCCGAAGCGTCGTTTTGAATAAATTGGCTATTTTAAAATAAATAAAAATAGCGATAAATTGTTATAAAATATCATAAACGATATGGAATGGAAATAAACTGAATTTGCTAGATTTATGTGGTATTTGATGGTTGAATGTGTTTGGTGTGAAAATTACATTAAAAAACAAAATTGGTGTTGTCGAACGATATAACCATTGAAATAAATTGATTTGAAATTCTAAATATACGTGAATTATTTGAAAAGGCCGAGTTAATTCTCATTTCAAATAATTGACCGACGATTGAAAATCAAAGATGAAGACGATGGTCGAAGACCGGAGATCTTCACCTCGTTTGGATAATAACCGAGGTCCTGATTGGGAGGCATCCCGAAATATGGATAATGAGTGGTGATCGTCCAGACGTACGTGGTGATCGATGGGTTTGCAAGGTATTTAGTGCCTCCGGTTTCGTTCAAACCCAGAACAGACTTGTAAGTGGACTGTGTGTCTGACATTGGATTTTATTCTGTGTTGATTGATCTCTAGTAAATATACATCTGTTTGGCGGCGGAGAATTTATTCTTTTGCTTAACGCCCTTCTCTGAGACGCACGAGCTCAGAGGTTGTATATCGATGGACATCAGTCGCATGGCATGAATTGCCTGTGTGGCATGCTAAGATGCAGTGATCAGGACTTCTGTTGAAAAGCAAAGTCTTGTGGTGATGATCAAAGCACCGCCGGTGTGGCGTAGCTTTGTGTATAACGTAAAATCGCGAGCCTCACACTCCGATATGAACCAGAAACGGGAGAAGGACCTCAGGGAGGGCATGCGTTTCTTTCTAGCTAGGGTGGTGTCAGTGACCTACCAGCCCTGACATTTATATACTTTTCACCTATGTGGTTGTTGCTATTGCGAGGCGCCTCGGTTTGATCGGACGATCCGGGTCCGATGGAGTCATTCGTGGGCTCATTTACACCCCAAAGGGCGGGGAAACGTACTGTTCAGGCACTATAATCCACTCCGTGTGGACCGGCCCTGACGATCCAAGGGGCAGTTGCGGCTGTTCCGGAGGCTCGGGCTAGAGAGTCTCGAAGTCGGTAAGGACTATCTTTTGCCTTGGTTCATGATGGAAATCCAATTTCCAAATACGACATCATGCGATTTTGATTGTATACCTATATATGACGACATAGTGGTATGGGGCATTAATGCCGTCTATGATTGATAGTTATGATTTGAAATTGTTTTCAAAACATATAATCACTAGCAATAATATTAAATGCCTTTGTTTTATTCGTATAAAGCATATCTTGGCCATTATAAGGTAAAAACTCTATCCTCCGGTTTGCATTGCATTGTGTGATGGGAACTGAGTCTTATAATGGCTTCATTTTTATAAAATGCATTGCGTTGTTTAAAAGAATGATTTGTTTTAAAGCACTGGCAATCCAATGGAGTAAACCCGTTCCATGAAAGTGGCGTGATCCTGTGATTAGCCATATTATAAATGTGTTGAGTAGATTTCTCATACCAGTCCCATGACTGACTCGTAGTTTGTTTCACTTTCAAACTTGGGTGCCCCTTTTCTACACGGGCAGCCTTATGTTCAGGTTTAGCTGGTTCTTTCTGGATAGCTGGAGCTGAAGATGGATTCTATCATTTATCTCTTTTTATGTTGTTCAGCTCCTATTATACATATTATGTTTGTTTTCCGCTGTAGACATTTATGTATAGCTGAACTGTATTTTTACTAAGTATGATCCTGTATACTGTGTAACTCTGTTGATTACTTTTATCCAGTATATTCTATTGTTCATTATCTGGTGTATTTATTTAATTTTGTTCTGCTATTATCTGTTTCTGTGTTATATTCCACGGATTACCCTTGCCGCCGTCAGTACGGGGTTTGGGGTTGTCTCATTTGGTATCAGAGCGAGGTTAAGCTTAGTGCTGGAATATAACATTTGAACGAACTCGTCAGAAATAGAACCAGTAGTTTTCTAGGATGGGTAACTCTATACAGATAGGATCAGCAATATCCTAGTATGAGTAAAGCAGAATGAAATTACACCTCGATAGACACATTTACATTTCAAGTATTTGTCTCTATATTTTGAAATATCTTTTCTGTTGACCTGACACTTTGTCTGCTAATTGCAGACGCTCTAGAAAATGAGTGCGAGAAACGGAAGAAATACTGATCAGGATATTGAAGTTCTATTTATGAAATATAGAAATCTGGGTGGAAAGCCATTCTCGGGCGAAGAATCTATTATGAGAGCACAAGCATGGATTCGTTCGGCTGAGAAAATCTTTGAAGGATTAAAGCTGAGGGATGACCAGAAAAGATTACTGGCCCCTTGGGCACTCAAAGATGAAGCTTTGTTCTGGTGGGATTCTGTTATTAAGGATAATCCAGAAGGTGATATCACCTGGGATAAATTCAAAGTGATTTTCCTGGAAAGATTTACTCCTCCAGAAGCAACTGAGCGCCTATGTGTTGAATTTTCTTATTTGATACAAGGTGATATGACCATCCCAGAATATCATAAGAAATTCAAGGAACTTTCTCACTTTGCCCCTCATCTAATTGAAAATCCGAAGAGGAAGAATATGAGATTTATCAACGGGCTTCAAAGAAAATATCAGAATAGTGTAATGAGGAACGTGAAGCTCCCCTTTTCTGAAATGATATACATGGCCTATCAGTACGAAGATCTAGACAAGAAGGGTAAGTTACAGTACGATAAGGAAGTCAGCTCTAGTAATAAAATTGAGTCTGGAACTGATCGTCCTGAGGCCAGTACAATGTCTGAGGTCAGTAAGAAGGCCAGTGCCAAGAGAAAAAGGGCCAAATCTGAGAAGAAACCAGTAACGACGACTGTATGCTCTAACTGCAATAAGCAAGGACATCTCTCGATAAGTTGCCGATCTCTAAAAAAACAAAGAAAGGAAGGATCTAAGTCTAATAAGAAGTTTCAAGATACCAGAGGATGCAACATTTGCCATCGGTTTGGCCATGTAAAACAGGATTGCCGGCTGTTAAGAGCAACCAAGGAGGCTTAGGTAAATGAAGTAGCAGAAACCTCAGCACCCTCAGATAGACAAGGAAGGTCTGATGTTTTAGAAGGCATGCTTAATGTCAAAAATATTCCAGTTAAAGTACTGTTTGACACAGGCGCGTCACGAAGCTTCATTGCAAAAGATGCAGCTAAGAAACTGGATTTGAATTTGAAAAACCTGAAGAAACCAATGACTGTCCAGAATCCGGTTAGGGGTTCCATTGATCTCGGTTGGGTTTGTGGAGTGTCGGTTTCCTTTTCTCGTTATCGGTTTCCTACCATCGCGGTCGTCATGAATTTTAAAGAGTTTGATCTTATCTTGGGATTAGACTGGCTGACCAAATATGAAGCTGAAGTTAAATGCGCCGACAGAGTCGTAAAGGCGAAGATTAAATCAAGTGATTATATAACCATTCCCTGTGAAGGTCAGAATGCAAATAGAAAAGACTTCTGGGCAGCTTTGAATGTTTCTCCAGCCCAAATAGAAAATGTCCCTGAAGTCACAGAGAATATTCCCGATCTAGTGAAAGACATCCCTGTCGTCAAGAAATATGCAGATGTGTTCGAAGAAGTTGTTCGCTTACCTCCACAGAGAGAAATAGATTTCAAAATCGCTTTGATTCCCAATGCAAGGCCGGTAGTTCACGCTATTCGAAGAATGTCCTTGAAAGAGAAGAAGGAATTAGACAATCAAACACGACAGCTAGTATGGAAGGGTCTGATCAGGCCTAGTTTCTCTGATTGGGGAGCAGCAGTGGTGTTTGTCCCGAAATCTGACGGTACTCTACGTTTATGTGTGGATTATCGTGATCTGAACAAACAGACAATAAAGAACAAATATCCATTGCCTCGGATTGATGATTTGTTGGATCGATTAAATGGAGCACAAGTATTTTCACGAATGGACCTAGCTACAGGCTTCCATCAACTTCGAATTGCCGAAGAGTGTGTTCCAATGGCAACATTCAGAGGTCCCGACTTATTCTACGAGTGGTTAGTAATGTCGTTCGGCTTATGTAACGCTCCTGCTTACTTCGTCGATCTGATGAATAGGATGTTCAGAGGGGTTTTGAATAAATTTGTTCTAGTTTTTATTGACGATATTATGATCTTCTCTAAGTCAAAGGCCGAACATGAAAAGCATTTGGAACAGGTTCTAGAAATTCTGAGAAGGAATGTATTGAAAGCAAAGTTTTCCAAATGTATATTCTGGCAAGATGAAGTAAAAGTTCTAGGCCACGTCGTATCGAAAGAAGGAATCGCTGTGGATCCAAGCAAAATCACAGCTATTCAGAATTGGAAACAGCCCAGTACCCCCACTGAAGTCCGTAGTTTTCTCGGATTGGCTAGCTATTACCGGAAGTTCGTTAAAAACTTTTCAAAGATATCTGGCCACTTAACGAAGCTTACAAAGAAGCATTCAAAGTTCAAATGGACTCCAGAAAGTGAGGAGGCTTTTGAAGAGCTAAAGTTGAGATTAACAACTGCTCCAGTGTTAACCATCATCGATGGCAACCAGGATTTGAAAGTCTGGACTGATGCTTCTAGAGAGGGCCTTGGCGTAGTGTTAATGCAGAGGGGCCAAGTGATTGCTTATGCTAGCCGTCAGTTGAAGCCACACGAGAAGAACTACGTAACTCATGATCTTGAGTTATTGGCTATAGTATTCGCCTTGAAAATCTGGAGACACTATCTTCTGGGTGAGAGATTTGAACTGTTTACAGATCACCAGTCGTTAAAGTATCTGTTCACCCAGAAAGATTTGAATTTGAGGCAGCAACGTTGGCTGGAGTTTCTTGCAGCATATGACTTTGAAATTATATATACTCCAGGGAAAGCCAATGTCGTGGCCGATGCGCTGAGCCGAAAGAATGTAATGATCGCCAGCTTTATTATCACGACTTCCTTGATTGACAAAATATCTATTCTTTAGAAGGAGGATAACTTTATTAAGGATATGATTAAAAGGATTCAGGAAGGCGAACCCTTGTGTTTTCAAATAGATAACGACGAGACCTTGAGGTTGAAAGGAAGGATTTGTGTTCCTGATATCCCAGAGTTAAAAAGGGAAGTGTTAGACGAGTGTCACAAGTCCAAGCTGAGTATCCATCCTGGTGTGGCCAAAATGTATAACGATCTCAAATGAACATTCTGGTGGAAGGCTATGAAAAGAGACGTTTCAATATACGTTAGCCGATGCCCTACTTGTCAGCTAGTCAAGAGCTACCAACAAAAACTGGCTGGATTGTTGCAACCGCTAGAAGTTCCAGGCTGGAAGTGGGAACATATTTCTATGGATTTCATTGATGGTCTGCCCATAACCAGAAAAGGGAATGACAGTATTTGGGTGATCGTAGATCCCTTCACGAAGACTGCCCATTTTATACCTGTCAGATCAAATAGAATTGCTCAGAGTCTGGCACAGATATACTTCAGGGAAATAGTTAGACTGCATGGAGTGCCGCTCAGTATAGTCAGTGATAGAGATACAATATTCACTAGCAAATTCTGGGAAGCATTTCAAGTCGAGCTGGGAACGAAGTTGAACTTAAGCACCGCTTATCATCCTCAGACAGACGGTTAGACTGAGAGGGTGAATCGTATTTTAGAAGATCTATTGCGGGCTTGTGTTATAGATTTCGGTGGATCATGGGAAGACCATCTGCATTCGGCTGAATTATCTTATAACAATAGCTACCAGGCGAGTCTGACAATGTCGCCATTCGAAGCATTGTATGGTAGACCGTGCCGATCTCCTGCTTGTTGGGTCGAACCAGGTAATAGACTTGTGTTGGGTCCTGATATGATTCGAGAAGCTGCCGACAAAGTCGATTTTATTAAGAAGCGATTACTCGCCGCTCAAAGCCGACAAAAGAGCTATGTCGATAGAAGGAGAAGAGATATATCCTTTGCTGTTGGCGACTACGTATATTTGAAAGTATCGCCGATGAGAGGAGTTATCCGGTTCGGTAAAACTGGAAAGTTGGCGCCCAAATTCATTGGTTGATCGGAACTCTCGCTTATAGGGTCAAATTGCCTGACTGGTTGCCTAGAGTCCATGATGTATTTCATATATCTCAACTTCGAAAGCACGTTCATGATACAGACTTGATCGTGGAAGAAGCAGCTCAACAGGATATTGAAACAAAGAAACCAAAGAGCTGAGGAACAAGAAGGTTCACTTAGTCAAAGTGCAATGGAGTGGAGATCCGCGAGATTGTACTTGGGAAACTGAGGAGAGCATTCAGAAAGCTTATCCTAGATGCCGAGTGGATATCTCTTATTGACTCCGGTGCAAGGTATATTTACCATACTTTGCATTACCATTTAATTCTCTAGTCTGTTGTTGTTTTCTTTCCATGGATGTGCACTTTTAATTCTATAGTCTAAATGATTTTAAAAAGAATATAGGAATTAATTTGTATGATTTTGAAAAGTTAAAAACAAATTGCTTGTTGGTTGTGTTGTGTGATTGTAGATTAGATTAATTAAAATTATTGAAACGATAGTTAATTTAATCAACAATAGAATAATGTTAGAATTTATTCGATTATATCACACATTGAACTGATTAGAAAATAAATAGGAATATATATACATGTGTATTATATATGTTTGAACAGGTAAATGGATTAGCTGTTGAGTAAAGATTTTATTTGCGTGCCCGACCAATAGGTAAACCTTAATGAGTTGGATGCGAAATATTATTATATCAACTCCTATGATTGCCATTGGATGCGGAGTGCTGGTTTTTCTGTGTGAAATAATAAACGTCGCCATAGGATAGTAACAATTAATTTTGAACTACATTACATGGCATCCTTCAGAAGATAGGCATACTTCATCATATCCCACATAAGCATTTGGAGCTTGTGTGACGAGGTGGAAGATTTACCATACGAGCGAGAGGCTTGTATGGCGATGACTATATTTTACAGATTGAACTGATGACTGATATGGACTATTTAAATTGTAACGATTAAACTGCCAGATTAATAAAAACCCCACACGGGCTGGAGTTGACAATAATCACGTCTCTCTAGTTATTAGAAACGACACATGGACTATTTATTTCCCACACGGGGCAGGGTGACGAGAATTTATTCTCTGGAGTTATTATCAGTACATGCTCCCCTGTAAACACCAGAATATATCACTATAAATATGTGTATGCTTATTAGGATTTATTGGGAACTAATACGGCCCAATAAATTTCCAAACCTCCCTCCGTACAAAGGAGGTTATGGCGAAATTTTTCGAAAATTCCGGGTGTTAGCCAAATTTAGAAGATATGTTTCGATGAAACAGGAAACATCGTGACCGTGTGGACGCCTTCTATATTTTAGAAGAGACCGCATATTTTTCTGAGCCTTCTGCTATTTTTGGTGGAGTGGAACCCAATGTGAGATTTCTAATTTATAAACGATATGGAAAACGACGATGTATAAATTATATAGTCGATGTATGAGTTATATAAGCATTGTACACCTCTTGTATCAGCATTGTATAAGTCGTACGTTCGATGTATAAGTTGTATATGCGTCGTAAAAATTATATATGTGTTGAAATAGAAGTGAATTGCTATATATAAAAAATTATATATGTGTTGAAATAGAAGTGAATTGCTATATATATATATATATATATATATATATATATACGCCCCTCGTCCACAAACCATGGACGATATTTATTGGTTGTGATTGGTGTGAAAATTGATTGATAGAGAATGGTTGTTTGGGAATGTTTGTGGTTGATATTGATTGATTGTGGTTGAAAAATGCCCATTTGTGGTTGAAAAATATTTGGTTGAAACCACATAGGATTAGTTTGTGGAAATGAAATAAATATATACATGCCGCCTGCGTGCGAATTAGATGCATGATCCCCATTGTCAAAAAACCGCGAGGTTTTAAGGTAGAGCGAGGAGCCGTACTAGGGACGGTCCCGGTTTTAACTACCCTGCCGTTATGCTGCCGAAATTTAATATTCATGTGTTTGAATTATTTTCATTTTCTGAAACTATACTTATTCGTTGAATAGAAAACCTTCATGTGTTGAATCGATATTCATTCGTTGATTAGAAATTCATGTGTTGAATGGTATTCGTGTTTTAAATATAAAAATCACATTTTTATCTATATATAGAAACTATATAAAACCTTCATGTGTTGAATAGATATTCATTCGTTGATTAGAAATTCATGTGCTGGATGGTATTCATATTTTGAAATAAATTGTTTTATGATAAAAATCACCTTTTTATCATCTATATGAACTATGTAAAATGACCTTGTTTTAAAATAAATTGTTTTACAATAAAAATCACCTTTTTATTATCCATATAGACTATATAAAATAATAGTATTTTGAAAAGAATTGTTTTACAATAAAAATCACATTTTTATTATATACATGAATTGTAGGAAATGTGAAGTGTTAAAAATAGCAACTCGTTCAAATAAATATGCATGAGTCGAAATATTCACTAATTAGCTAATGATATGATTTTTGCCTATGCATACAACATTAGAATGAATGGTGCTTTTAAACCAAATGGAATCAAATATGAAGTTGAATGGAAAATGATAAGTGATAAGAACTGTATATGTGTACATGCATATTTATTGAACAGGTTATAGCAAAGGGGCTAGAGAAGAGGAATAAAATTTTGTGCCCGACAAATAGGTACACATTTACTGTTTTGTTTGGGTGATGATTTTATGAGCCTGTTGGCTAGCCGCTTGGCTTTTTCTTTTTCTTTTTGACATGAGACGCCCATGTGGCTATTTGGGAATTTTCCTAGCCCCTCCCGTACAAAGGAGGTTATGGCGAAATTTTCCAAAATTTAAAGGCGTTAGTGAAATATTTGAAGTGAAAACGATATTGAAATTGTTGAATGAACTATATTTATATGAATATATAAATATAAATAAAATTAAAACGAAACGTGGCCGTGCAGTTCGTGTTTTGAAACTGTGATTTCAAACAACTAGTGCGCGAAATCCGACCATTGGATTTTCCCGAAACCGCAACCGTTGGGTTCGCCTTGGAAACATCTTTCCAATGGCACCAACTTTGTAAAAATCCAACGGTTGGATTGTCTAGAATGTTCAATTCAAATATGAAGAAAAACAGCGCCAGAAACGATTATATATATATATATATAATTATATTTAATCGAATAACGACGCTGCAGTTCGTATTTTGAAATCGTAACTTCAATCGGTTGTACCGGGAGATCCGACCGCCGGATTTTCCCGAAACTGGAACCGTTGGATTCGTTTTGAAAAGACCTTTCTAATGATGTAAATTTTGTGAAGATCCAAAGGTTAGATTTTCAGATATGTGTAAATCAAATCTGAAGAAAAACAGCGCCACGGCCGCGTTATGGCCCGAAGCGTCTTTTTGAATAAATTGGCTATTTTAAAATAAATAAAAATAGCGATAAATTGTTATAAAATATCATAAATGATATGGAATGGAAATAAACTGAATTTGCTCGATTTATGTGGTATTTGATGGTTGAATGTGTTTGGTGTGAAAATTACATTAAAAAACAAAATTGGTGTTGTCGAATGATATAACCATTGAAATAAATTGATTTGAAATTCTAAATATACGTGAATTATTTGAAAAGGCCGAGTTAATTCTCATTTCAAATAATTGACCAACGATTGAAAATTGAAGATGAAGACGATGGTCGAAGACCGGAGATCTTCACCTCGTTTGGATAATAACCGAGGTCCTGATTGGGAGGCATCCCGAAATATGGATAATGAGTGGTGATCGTCCAGACGTACGTGGTGATCGATGGGTTTGCGAGGTATTTAGTGCCTTCGGTTTCGTTCAGACCCAGAACGGACTTGTAAGTGGACTGTGTGTCTGACATTGGATTTTATTCTGTGTTGATTGATCTCTAGTAAATATACATCTGTTTGGCGGTGGAGAATTTATTCTTTTGCTTAACGCCCTTCTCTGAGACGCACGAGCTCAGAGGTTGTATATCGATGGACATCAGTCGCATGGCATGAAT
This sequence comes from Allium sativum, assembly GCA_030737875.1. Classification (NCBI taxonomy): domain Eukaryota; kingdom Viridiplantae; phylum Streptophyta; class Magnoliopsida; order Asparagales; family Amaryllidaceae; genus Allium; species Allium sativum. Next base: position 305,148,171 of record CM060921.1, read on the forward strand.
TGTCTGTGTGGCATGCTAAGATGCAGTGATCAGGGCTTCTGTTGAAAAGCAAAGTCTTGTGGTGATGATCAAAGCACCGCCGGTGTGGCGTAGCTTTGTGTATAACGTAAAATCGCGAGCCTCACACCTCGGTATGAACCAGAAACGGGAGAAGGACCTCAGGGAGGGCATGCGTTTCTTTCTAGCTAGGGTGGTGTCAGTGACCTACCAGCCCTGACATTTATATACTTTTCACCTATGTGGTTGTTGCTGTTGCGAGGCGCCTCGGTTTGATCGGACGATCCGGGTCCGATGGAGTCATTCGTTGGCTCATTTACGCCCCAAAGGGCGGGGAAACGTATTGTTCAGGCACTATAATCCACTCCATGTGGACCGGCCCTGACGATCCAAGGGGCAGTTGCGGCTGTTCCGGAGGCTCGGGCTAGAGAGTCTCGAAGTCGGTAAGGACTATCTTTTGCCTTGGTTCATGATGGAAATCCAATTTCCAAATACGACATCGTGCGATTTTGATTGTATACCTATATATGACGACATAGTGGTTTGGGGCATTAATGCCATATATGATTGATAGTTATGATTTGAAATTGTTTTCAAAATATATAATCACTAGCAATAATATTAAATGCCTTTGTTTTATTCGTATAAAGCATATCTTGGCCGTTATAAGGTAAAAACTCTATCCTCCGATTTGCGTTGCATTGTGTGATGGGAACTGAGTCTTATAATGGCTTCATTTTTATAAAATGCATTGCGTTGTTTAAAAGAATGATTTGTTTTAAAGCACTGGCAATCCAATGGAGTAAACCCGTTCCACGAAAGTGGCGTGATCCTGTGATTAGCCATATTATAAATGTGTTGAGTAGATTTCTCATACCAGTCCCATGACTGACTCGTAGTTTGTTTCACTTTCAAACTCGGGTGCCCCTTTTCTACACGGGCAGCCTTGTGTTCAGGTTTAGCTGGTTCTTTCTGGATAGCTGGAGCTGAAGATGGATTCTATCATTTATCTCTTTTTATGTTGTTCAGCTCCTATTGTACATATTATGTTTGTTTTCCGCTGTAGACATTTATGTATAGCTGAACTGTATTTTTACTAAGTATGATCCTGTATACTGTGTAACTCTGATGATTACTTTTATCCAGTATATTCTATTGTTTATTATCTGGTGTATTTATTTAATTCTGTTCTGCTATTATCTGTTTCTGTGTTATATTCCACGGATTACCCTTGCCACCGTCAGTACGGGGTTTGGGGTTGTCTCAAGCGGATTCAAGGATCGAGGAGGTTATGGCCTGAAGTCGTGGCGCCGAAATGAGGGGGGTCTCGTGGGCTTCAATTCTCGACTGGGGGGGTCTGTAACAGAGCGACTGAGGGGTCTTCGGGCTGGCATTAGAGGGGGGTGTGGTGGTGAGGTTCGCCAACCTCCGGCGATGGTGGCGCGCTGAAAGAGGGGCGCAAGTGGGTTACAGGATTTTAATTTGAGTGGGGGGGGGGGAGGGGTTCTCCATTGATTATAGGGGAAGAAAATTAGGGGTTTGACCCCTTGAGCCCCCCTTATATATATTATACATACATACATATATATATATATATATATATATATTCTCTAAAAAGTTACTTTTCATTCAAAGTCTAAATCGAACCCACCGACTGTCATCCTCAGCTAAATAACCCCTATTCCGAACACAATGGGATATGTTTCGTAACCCAATTCGCTTATTTCACTCAGTTTCTGCTAAAATTAAAATATAAATCAATACATATTCAAATTGAACGTACATTTTAAATTACCGGGGCCACATACTGATTCTAAAAAATTCCAAAAAAATTATTTCTAGCTTCATATTGACGATACCGTCCTGGCCGCTTGAAAAATGGTCGTTTTCTTGTCGATCCAAATTGATCAAAACTATTAAAATACGTTTAAATCCTCCACGCTCACATATTGATTCCAATAATTATGAAAATTGGAATCTAGCAATAATTTGACATTCCGGATCCAACAAAAGTGGTTTCGTCGAAAACGGAGGTCATTTGCAAAATGGTTATTTTTAAGGGCTATATTTCCATAACGATTATTCTGAATTTTCAACTGGGCATAACTTTTTATTCCCACTATGAAATTTGGATTTTTCGGATTCGTTGAAAGATATTTTCAAATAGATTCAAATATTTCTCGTTTCGCTAAAATCCGGTTTATTTTGAATCCTGTACATTCAATTGAAATTTGAAATCGAATTTTCATACTACCGCGCCATTTCCAATTCCTTTTATAATTAAAATAAATATTTATATTCTAATTTTGATTTATACAAATATTTCCATTCTAATTCTATTCAGAATAAATTTCTCGTCGTTATTATTTAAAATAATTCATTTTAAATATTCAAAATTCATTAAAATAGCCAAAATAAAAAAATTAAATTGGTTTTGATTTTCCAGGTTGTTGCATTTTCCCCTTGATCCGTCTCCTTCTAACCTTAATCATCCTTCTGATAAACCTCCTGAAGTGAATTGTGAAGCTCCATCGACATTTCAAGATTCAAGATTTGACAATTCTTCAAAAGCTTCTTTTCCTTCTTTCTCGAAGGTTGACTATGCCTCTCTCTTTAATTCTTTACCGAGAAATGTTAGAGTATTCAAGCCTGTTCATTTTGATACTCCAAGAGGTGGTGTTCCGCAAGTGATCCCTGACATAGTGAAGAATGAAGGTCTGAAGTTCTAGAGTAATCAACTTGTTCGTTTCTTTCTGGATGGATCTCTCGCCTATCCTATAGTGGTAAACTCCTTGCTTAGATTGTGGAAACTAGATGGTTCTGCTGATGTTAAATCTAATGGTGTTTACTTTTATTTTAAATTTTTTAATGAGTCTGATAGATCTAAAATTCCTAGATCTGATCCAATTTTCATTAGGGGTCATATATTCATCATTGCTACTTTGGATCCCTCTATAGGTCATGAACAATCTCATATTAAAAAGGTTCCAGTTTGGGTACATTTCTATAGGATTTCGGCTTTACTGTGGACTCTCTTAGGCATTAATTGGTTAGCGTGTCATATAAGAAGATTAATCTATTTTTACACTAGCACTGAAAGGTAACAAAGATTTCGATACGCAAAGGCTTTGATTGAGATTTCTTCGAATTTTCTAGATCAGATAGTTGTAGATGGTTTGGGTAAAAATTGTCATCATGTTAGAGTCTCTTATGAATGGAGGCCGTGTATTTGTAAAATTTTAAAGTGTTTGGGCATAATACAGATTTTTGTGATTTTAATGTTGAATCAAAGGCAGATCTTGCTGATCAAGAAGCATGTAATAATGAATGTTAGTACAATAGAGACAATGTTTTTAGGGGTAATAATAACATTAAGACTAGTTCTCAGACTATCAATGGTGTTTGGGGTACTGTTAATAAGAAATATAAGAAGGTTTGGATGATGAAAACTGTTTTTAATGATAAAGAAAATTTTGTTGATAAGAATAATGGGGTGGATATTAGTGGTAATGCTTTTGAGGCTTTAGCTACTGAGGACAATGATAATAATGCTATAGTTGATGTTAATACACAATTTCAAGCTCAGGCTAATACCATTGGTGATGATCTTAATGTAGCACAGTCTGAGGGTGATGGTACTTTGTTGGTGATCTTTTTGATGAAACTATTGTTGCTTATGTTCATTCAGCTAGTTCTTTGTCTGATCATACTACTTCTACAAGCACCATGTCTGCAAGCTCTAATGCAATTGCAAGCTCAAAGTCTGCTAGCAGCATGTCTGCTTTTTCAACTGTGTGTAACTCCACAAAATCTCCAGCTTCTCTTTCTCAATCCTCAAATGCAAGTATTCCTTCCTCTTTTACTAAGGTAGCTGGTCAAACTTGCCCTTCTACTTTTAGCAATCCCTCTGGTTTAATGAATTATGCTTCTCCCTATGCTAATTTAGCCCCTCCCCCTCAGATTATTCTGCCTCCTTCATGTAAGCCAGTAGCTGGCTCAGGTCATAATTTTCCAATTATTAATCCTGCCTTATTATCATCTGCTGTGTCAACAAGCTCCATTCCTTCTTCTAAATCTAAGTGTACCAAATTGAAAGGAAAATTCTGGGATGATTTGGATGAGGGAGTAGAGTATAGCCAGGAGGATGTGATGCCATCTTGTAGTAGCAAATCTAAGTCGAATAGAAGACATACGAGGATTAATCCTTAATATTGAAGCTTTGATTGTGCAGTTTTTGTTCAGTTTGGTATTTGGATTTGTATAGATAGTTTGCAATGTTGTTGATAGTTTGAATTCAATTTTGATTTGTTGGCTAGAGTACCAACTCAATTATACAGATTGTAACAGTCTTCCCTGTTCAGTTGTGAAGAAGTCTTGATAGTTCATAGCCTGTTGGTCATGTAACGACTCGGGAAATTCGACGCCCAAATTTCGACAATAATACATAAAACTCGTATCACTTGCCAGAATTCAAGTATCGAAAACACCGGATAGTTATTGAAAGAAAGTAGAGGGCGAGATAAGATAGAAAGAAATATTAGAATAGAAGAAGAAGAACGCAACAATATCAGAGTCTCACATCACAGCGGAACAAAATATAATATATAAGTAAAAATTATTTATAGCTTTGAAGTAAATACTTGCAATCATCAGATTACATCAACACATCTGGACAATTATAATAATCTGTCCTCATATACAACACACAACGGAATAAATATATATCATACGTCTGAACTTCTCCAGCACGTCTTCTAAACTTCGTAGTATCCAATAACCTGATCCTGCAAACCCGGGCTAACCCGAGCATTACAAACGCCAGATCAGTCTGGTGAACCAGAGGGAGAAAACTCGCTAAGTTTATATAATATCCATATTGATTTTAAAGTCAAAAATCCTTTTGAAAGAAAAGGATAATAGTAAGACCAGCCCATACATAAACACGGACGGTTTTTACCTTACTATAACCCAAAATATTTTCCAAATCATATATTTCACGGATATTACAATAGTGTGTAAATACAAGTATATAGCAATCTTGCAGAACGCTTGCATCTCACGCTCCACATATATAGTATACAATCAAAACCGCGGGCGCTTATTGGAGATTGGATTTCCAACTATGACAAGGTATGGAACCACCTTCCGATAGTGTGTCTCTAGAGGGAAATACACTAGGTTCAACAATCACTTTGAATGCCACATTGTAAGATCCGTCGAATCACTAATTGACGTTCACAAAAATATCCTGGGTGTTTAAGCAAAGAGAAGGTGTCTTCTCTGCCACCTACAGAGATACGTTTGTAAAAATCAACATACGTGATTCTAAGAAATACTCTGTCAGACATTCATCCATACAAGTCAGCCAGGCACAGGATGAACCGAAGGTACCCTCCTACCCCATCCTGGGAATCACCCTATAGATCAGTAGCGAGTAGTCCTTGCAAATCCGTAGATTTCAACCACAACAGAACCACAATAAATCTCTGGTTATAAATTTGAAATTATGTTTGTATATAGTAGACTTTGAAAACTATAATAGTAAACTGGAGATATACGTAATCTTTCCGTTTCATGAAGACCTATGGTCTTCAATGACTCCGTCTTGGTCATCATCTAGTATCTTCTCCATTTCGTATTTGCTGGTCGGAATGGTTTTCGAATATAATTCGACCCCGGTCTTTCCGTACCAACAATCGTATAGGTCAGATTTGATAGTCGGTTATTTAACTATCAAATAAACAACCATTCAACAATTAAAATAAAATGAATTTACTGGACCAGTACTCAGCATCACTTGGCCTTTTTAATTTAAAAACAAATTAAAACTTCTTAACACAATATTACTTCTTAAGGATATTCGTAAACCCCTTTTTAAAAACTTTAGAATTAATTCATATAAATATATATACTCCAAACATTTGAGTTCAATCAAATCCCACGTAAAACGTCATTACGAAATCTCTTTGCTTTTCATTACTGGGAAACAAAACAAACTCTTATTTCCTTTAAAATAAACCCATTCAAACTCATTCCATTAATTCCATTACCTCATCAACATCGTTATATTTATACACAATCTCCTTTTGTTCCCTTTACATTGAAATATTATATTATCTTCTCAAATCCTTTTTAATTTCCATTACTACGGAATTATTATAGTAATTCCTCAAGACCTTTTTCACAGTCGGAAACATTTCCATTTCTTAATTCTCTTATCTTAACTACTTATCTACCTATATGATTCCCCTTTTAATCCATTCAACCATTTCCCATTTGAAAATCTCGTTTCAATCCCATTTGTTTCACTTGATCTCATTATTAAGTATCGTCAACTTAAAAATCACGTTTTAGCCTTACACCCTTTTATAAACCTTATTTATGAAACTCGGGTTTTATATAAACCCCTTCTCTATTACGATTTCTTTTTACTTATTTCAACCTTAAATAAACATTTATTTAAGTCATCACTTTAATTCAAATTCTCTTTTATAACTTCGTTATATAAATTCGGGCTTTACCATGAAATCTGACCATTACTCTTTTCTAATTCAATTAGATTCATTCCAAACTCGATTATTGAAATAACTGGATTTCCTTTTAAGTAATAAGCACTTATATCCTTATAAATCAAGATAATAACTTATTCCATTATTAACTACTGTATAAGTAGTTAAATTCTTTAATATAAATAATAATATCTTTATTTAAAAAAACCTTATTGACATTTATAAATATTTGTTAAACACTTTCATTAGATTTATTTAATACTAAACTAATTAAATAATTAATTCCAGCTTAAGTGGTTGATTTATTCAACTCACAAACGTGGTTATCTCCTTACCCCATATCCAGTAAATTTTCCCTCTAAATTAATTAATAACATAATTAATTTAAATAATTCCATTAAATCTGATTTTTAAACTTGTTAGTTAATTTTTACTCATTTACCTATGAACTATATTAATATAAGTATTTGATTTACAAAACCACTTAATAATTTGCTTAACCTTAAATAATAAATATTTATTTTCACTTAAAATAACTTTAATTCCAATTAATAGCTTTAATATCTATTTTTAGTTATAAAATAATTTTATAACTTCATTACCGTCGATTTAATTGACGGTAAATCAACATCGTTTGATTTATAGGCCATATGCTGCCAATTACCCAATTAATACTTCTCATTGGTTAATACAAACAAACGCTGAATTTAGATTCAACGATCAATAAACAATTCAATCATCTAATCAGGTTGGTCAAACAGGTCATATGATGTGATATGAAAATAAATAATAAATTTGAGGAATCCTGTTGGATCCCTCCAACCTGTTCTTCCCTACATCCAAATTTGTCACTTTAATTTCAATAAACAGATATAACATTCAACGATCAATCAATATCAATTCAAACATTCGTATTTTAGTTTTGTACGTTTATATTTATAAATGTAACCAATAAGATAAGTTACCTCGTTTGGAATTAATTGTTAAAATAATGATTAGATTTTATTTAAATTAAAATCAATGTTAAAGCAACCATTTCAATTAATAAACAATCAGCATACCACACACAATTATCAAGCATAGCACACCAAATAAAACCCGATTTATATAAAATATAAATGGGTAAAAACTGAGTGAGTAAACTCACCCTGATTTGTTCGTTGAACGGTTCGGTTATAGTTAAATTAAACAGTATTTAATTTAACAGTAAATTTCTAGCAGTCTCCATCTCTGTCCACACTGGTTCTATATTGTAGATCCCGTTGTTACGGTTCTCATGTCTCTTACTTGGTTCAATTCTGATAACGTCAACAAGAAGTTATCAATATTTTCAGAGCACATGCTCAACTTTAAATAACTTACCCGAATTATAAAATTATATGGAACTTACTTATAGATCAAATTAAATTACGTCCCAGATCTTTTGTTAACGGCTGATATGCATGGGCACTCTTCGTTCCAATTCAACTGCTTTAGTTCCGCAAAACTACTCTACTTGATGTCTACACAAATTCGCGTTTAAGTTAAAATTGTAAATTACAAACTTAACACCTTTAATTAAAATTTAATTTAAACTTAATTACCTTGTGTATATACAAAACCGGTGGAACCAAATTCTTCTTACCCAGTCTTTCTTGCCACGCGATCCACTTAACTTACCTTTCAAAAAGAACCAGATCCACTTATACTATTGTCGATCCCTTTTTTATGTTTTCACGTGAACCAATTCTTCCTATACCGTTTGCTACAACACGGTGCTGACTTTCCTTCGTTTAACTATTATAGTGCTTCAACCAAAAGAGGCCAATCTTTATTCCGTCTGAACCAAAATGCAAACTTTTTCTCCTTTTTTTTTTAACTTCACGTATTGTTTTGTTCACGTAGTTTGCACCACTCTTCTTTTATTTCTGCAGACACCTTCTTTGAAAACGCAAGCCCACTTTCTTCATTGAAAATGAACCCCACTTTTATATTTTCTTCACCGGGTTAATTTTCCACATCCTCTTCGTTTCTGCACCACGTTGGAGAATCCAACTACCCAGTATACCGCCACCTCAGCCCCGTAACAGCTGCACCCTTCTCATCCCGCCAGGCCCTTCCATGTCCTCACATTTGTATTTTCCTCCCACCGCAACACAGTACCTGCTCAGTTTTTGTTTTACTTCGTTCATATATACAAACCCAACTCCCATCTTCACCACCTTGCTAGACATCGCCCCTAGTTACACATTACCACCATTTTTACATCGTTATGCCCATCTTTTCTCAGTCCTTCACCGCCACTCCATTTACCTGCACCTCCCCATGCTCTTGTCCCAGTATTTTCCTTCTTTCCGTGTTTGCCTACTCCTCACTCTCGGTAGTTTGCAAGACTTAAATTAATTCTTGGGTGGAAGATTTTTGGTTGCAAATGATAAATGTAGATTGTCGAGGACATGAATATTTTGATTTCTTCTTGCTGGAAGAAACTGATGCAGAGAATGGGGAAACCGATGTGTGTATATATAGATAAACAATTGTGTGGATAAAAACAGTGTCATGTTGCTAGACAAGTAGGGGGCTGTATGGGTTTCCTCTTCAATAGGATGTGAGATATTTCAATCAGCATGTGCACGCGAGGAGGGTAGGGTAACTGGTGTGTTTTGAAAACACAACGTAGATGTAACACAGATGTGAAATCTTGAAAATACAAGACACTAGGTAGCATAAAAAGATTAGGGTGATGGTTTTCAAGAAAAATAGGAGTATGCCCTGTGCATGAATTGTCTTCAGTGTCCATTCTTTTCGTACAGGCATTAGGCAAAGTAGAATAGCTGAATGGAATTTCGTTTCAGGCAGAGATGCAGACGTACCCTTTTCTTAAGCATGAAGCATATGTATTCTAGGGTAGCTTTGCAGCTATGAAATTTCACTTCGAAATTTAGGCGTGATGTGCAGTCCATAACATTTGCAATAGAATAGGCTGCACCATTTATAGTTTGCCTCAGCATGTTCTTAGGGGTTGTACGCTTTAATTTTACTCAAATGGTAAAGTGTTGTATATTTTAATTGGTCTGTTGACAAGATGATGAATATGCAAGTTAAAGACATATGCAGTTTTGTGTAGATAGATGGGAAAAACAGTGCTGTGCGATTTAAAGTTTGTTGCAGAGGATAGTTTAGGCATGTATAATAGGGGTTGAAAATGATTTAGGCATTAGTTGCTATTAAATTTCTTAGGCCTGGCGTGTAGCTTGCATGTGCATTCTTTAATAAAGTATAGCACGTTTTGCAAACTTAACAACCAAGGTAGATGTGTATTTTTATACTTTATTTAAATTTCTGAAGCCTAAGTGATTATATTATCTTGTTTACCGCTATTAAATTATACCGTTAACTATCGTTGCAGTTTTATAATCGCACCGCAAAATATGAACCCCGAACGCAACGAATATATATATATATATATATATATATATATATATATCGCTATGTTTTGACGTTTCATTCTCGATGAAATTAATTTCGTTGAAAACGGACTCCATTTGCACCACATTGTTATTTCAAATTTATCGTTTCACCTTTAAATTTCACGCACCGATAAACAACTCCAATTGGCTCCAAATTGGAAATCTAACAATAATTAACCATACGCATTCCAATAAAATAGGAAACAGAGCTAATTTGGAAAATAAATCATTCCTAATGCCCATATAATATACCGAACAATTCCCCGTGTGCGAAGCAAGGGCCTCCTCATAAGGTAAGCAGTGCATTGATTTGAACGTTCTATTTCATACGATTATTTAATTTCATCGTCAATTGTCATTGAGCGTCTTATGTTCATACCGATATACATGAATTTCAAATCATAATTTACGGAATACCGCGAAGTTTACGAGTTCGAATTACATATGTTCAGTCTTCGTTATATAAACGAATTATAAATCCATTTAAAATTCAAAATTAATATTTAACAAAATAAGATATATCAAATGTATGTCGACAAAATACGGAACGTTACATTCCTTCCTCCTTAAAAGAATTTAGTCCCTGAAATTACTAAGGTAGAAGAGATGCTACAAACCCAATTATTTAATTTTTCTAAAATCCAGATTTATTACATATTTCAAAACTAATACATTATTGTAAATAAAAAATTACAAAAATATCAAAAAAATTCTAACACTTTAAATTTTCGGAAAAATTCGGTAGAGTCTTCCCTGTATGGAGGAACTTCTGCGATATCGCAGGATCAACAAATATATATACATCGACCATCACGGTCGGAAAATTAATTTCAAAAACCAAAAATTTATATTTTCGCATGAGCATGCCTTATGTGAGCGCTATTGAGCATACTGGCTTAATTTATTTTGATATACTCGACCAAAATCAACCTCAAAGCTTTCTGGCATCTGTACTTAACTCAATTCACTATGTGAGTAATATTCACATGAAATTTTATATAACATTTCATTAGCCAACAAGTTATCTATACCAATTTCCCCAATATACGCAGTCATTCATTTTCATATTCAGGGTTAAATGATCCAATTTCTATTCAAAATGAAATGTATTTCTTTTTATTATAATGGGATACAACTTTCAATTCACTCAACAATTTTATTTACCTGTGTATGAATCTTTATATAACCATCAAACAATCAACAAGCATTATACGATAACCAAATCATTCAATTTGTATTAACTTCCATTATTTTCTAACATTAATGTTTACTTATTATTTCACTTGGATTTTATATTAATTGATTCATATCTGATTGATCACCATTTAATTATAGTTAATTTTATTCCAAATTCCAGATTTATCCTATTAACTCTGATTTCCATTCTTGGATTAACTTTACTTGAATCAAGATAACTTCCAATTCATATTCAATTTACCAATTGATTTTCCAATTAATTTATTTCCATTGCAAAATCCAAATCCTGATTTTATTTCAAAAATCATCTATTATGTTCTGATTAATAGGTTAAATTCTGATCCATTCAATTCGTAATTGAAATTCTAATTCCCAAATTTCAAATATGAAACCTTTGGGGTATCAAACCATTCAAATGTTACACTCAAATTTGAATTTTCATTCAAATCAATCAAATATACCAACATATCAATAATTTGAGAAAATTATTACTTTTCTATACAAAAATATATTTAGGCAAAATTATTTCATTTACCCACTTTACAAAACAATATCGTGTCATTGCTAGTTCAGTATTGAACCAATCAAATATCACAACACAAAACATTTTTATTGTATATAAAATTTACAAATACACTCTCATATATATATATATATATATATATATATATATATATATATACACACACTGAACTCAATCTAAGGTATTACTAACCCTATCTCTATCGAGTTACACCACAGAGCCAAGATTATTACTAAACCTTATGCTTTGATACCACTGTAACAACCCGGGGAATTCGACGCCAGAATTTCGATAATAATACATAAAACTCGTATCACATGCCAGAAATCAAATATCGAAAACAATGGATAGTTATTGAAAGAAAGTAGAGGGTGAGATAAGAAAGAAAGAAATACTAGAATAGAAGAAGAAGAAGAAGAAGAACACAACAACATTAGAGTCTCACATCCGAGTGAAACAAAATATAATATAGAAGAAAAACTTTATTTAGAGCTTTGAAATAAATACTTGCAATCATCAGAGTACATCAACACATCTGGACAGTTATAATAATATGTCCTCATATACAACACACAGCGGAATAAATATATATCATATGTCTGAACTTCTCCAGCACGTCTTCTGAACTTCGTATTATCCAATAACCTGATCCTGCAAACCCGGGCTAACCCGAGCATTACAATCGCCGGATCAGTCTGGTGAACCAGAGTGAGAAAACTCGCTAAGTTTATATAATATCCATATTGATTTTAAAGTCAAAAATCCTTTTGAAAGAAAATGATAATAGTAAGACCAGCCCACACATAAACACAGACGGTTTTTACCTTACTATAACCCAAAATATTTTCGAAATCATATATTTCTCTGATATTATAATAGTGTCTAAATACAAGTATATAGCAATCTAGTGGAATGCTCGCATCTTACGCTCCACATATATAGTATACAATCAAAACCGCGGGCGCTTATTGGAGATTGGATTTCCAACTATGATAAGGTATGGAACCACCTTCCGATAGTGTATCTCTAGAGGGGAATGCACCGGGTTCAACAAGAAAGTCTTGCAACCCGGCCCACACATGACTGACCACTTATTTCGCTTGAGTGTATCGAATGTATATCACCAACGGTTGGGATCAGCAACCGTTTCCCGGAAAGGGACAACATCGATAGATTAAAGAAGCAAATAGAATTTCTCTAGATAGGTGATTATACAACCTATTGGGTGGACCCACATAGCCATGCTGCCTGCTTGATTTTTGTCATTTCCCGGTTGATGAGGCTTGAGGTTTAACATTTCCATTTATCACAATCACTTTGAATGCCACATCGTTAGATCCGTCGAATCACTAATTGACGTTCACAAAAATATCCTGGGTGTTTAAGCTAAGAGAAGGTGTCTTCTCTGCCACCTATAGAAATACGTTTGTAAAAATCAACATACTTGATTCTAAGAAATACTCTGTTAGACATTCGTCCATACAAGTTATCCAGGCACAGGATGAACCAAAGGTACCCTCCTACACCATCCTAGGAATCACCCTATAGATCAGTAGTGAGTAGTCCTTGCAAATCCGTAGATTTCAACCACGACAGAACCACAATACATCTCTGGTTATAAATTTTAAATTAAGTATGTATATAATAGACTTTGAAAACTATAGTAGTAAACCAGAGATATACGTAATCCTTCCATTTCATGAAGATCTATGGTCATCAACGGCTTCGTCATGGTCAGCATCTGGTATCTTCTCCATTTCGTATTTGCTGGTTGGAATGGTTTTCGAATATAATTCGATCCCGGTATTTCCGTACCAACAATCGTATGGGTCAGATTTGATAGTCGGTTATTTAACTATCAAATAAACAACCATTCAACAATAAAAATAAAATGAATTTACTGGACCAGTACTTACCATCACTTGGCCTTTTTAATTTAAAAACAAATTAAAACTTCTTAACACAATATTACTTCTTAAGGATATTCGTAAACCCCTTTTTAAAAAATTTATAATTAATTCATATAAATATATATACTCCAAACATTTGAGTTCAATCAAATCCCATATAAAATGTCGTTACGAAATCTCTTTGCTTTTCACAACTGGGAAACAAAACAAACACTTATTTCCTTTAAAATAAACCCATTCAAACTCATTCCATTAATTCCATTACCTCATCAGTATCGTTATATTTATACCTAATCTCCTTTCATTCCCTTTACATTGAAATATTATATTATCTTCTCAAATCCTTTTTTATTTCCATTACTATGGATTTATTATAATAATTCCTTAAGCCCTTTTTCATAGTCGGAAACATTTCCATTTCTTAATTCTCTTATCTTAACTACTTATCCACCCATATGATTCCCCTTTTAATCCATTCAACCATTTCCCATTTGAAAATCTCGTTTCAATCCCATTTGTTTCACTTAATCTCATAATTAAGTATCGTCAACTTAAAGTTCACGTTTTAGCCTTATGCCGTTTTATAAACCTTATTTATGAAACCCGGGTTTTATATAAACCGATTCCCTATCACGGTTACTTTTTTACTTACTTCAACCTTAAATAAACATTTATTCAAGTCATCACTTTAATTCAAAATCTCTTTTATAACTTCATTATAAAAATTCGGCTTTACCATAAAATCTGATCATTACTCTTTTCTAATTCAAGTAGATTCATTCCAAACTCGATTATTGACATAAACGGATTTCCTTTAAGTAATAAGCACTTATATCCTTATAAATCAAGATAATAACTTGCTCCATTATTAATTACTGTATAAGTAGTTAAATTCTTTATTATAAATAATAATTTCTTTATTTAAAAAAATCTTACTGACATTTATAAATATTCGTTAAACACTTTCATTAGATTTATTTACTACTAAACTAATTAAATAATCAATTCCAGCTAAAGCGGTTGATTTATTCAACTCACAAACGCGGTTATCTCCTTAGCCCATTTCCAATAAATTTTCCCTCTAAATTAATTAATAACATAATTAATTTAAATAATTCCATTAAATCCGACTTTTAAACTCATTAGTTAATTTCAACTCATTTACCTATGAACCATACTAGTATAACTATTTGATTTACAAAAACACTTAATAATTTCATTAACTTTAAATAATAAATATTTATTTTCACTTAAAATAAAATTAATTCCAGTTAATAGATTTGAAATCTATTTTCAGTTATAAAATAATTTTATAACTTCATTACCGTCGATTCAATTGATGGTAAATCAACATCATTTGATTTATAGGCCATATGCTGCCAATTACTCAACTAATACTGCTCATTGGTTATAAACAAACAAACGTTGAATTTAGATTCAACGATCAATAAACAATTCAATCATCTAATCAGGTTAGTCAAACAGTTCATATGATGTGATATGAAAATAAAAAATAAATTTGAGGAATCCCGTTGGAACCCTCCAACCTGTTCTTCCCTACATCCAAATTTGTCACTTTAATTTCAATAAACAGATATAACATTCAACGATCAATCAATATCAATTCAAACATTCGTATTTTAATTTTATACGTTTATATTATTATGAACGTAACCAATAAGATAAGTTACCTCGTTTAGAATTAAGTGTTAAAATAGCGATTAGATTTTATTTAAATTAAAATCAACGTTAAAGCAACCATTTCAATCAATAAACAATCAGCATACCACACACAATTATCAAGCATAGAACACCAAATAAAACCCGATTTATATAAGATATAAATGGGTAAAAACTGAGTGAGTAAACTCACTCGGATTTGTTCGTTGAACGGTTCGGTTACAGTTAAATTAAAGTGTTTAATTTAACAGTAAATTTCCAGCAGTCTCCATCTCTGTCCACACTGGTTCCATATTGTAGATCCCGCTGTTATGGTTCTCGTGTCTCTTACTTGTTCAATTCTGATAACATCAACAAGAAGTTATCAATATTTCAGTGCACATGCTTAACTTTAAATAACTTACCCTAATTATAAAATTATATGGAACTTACTTATAGATCAAATTAAATTATGCCCCAAATCTTTTGTTAACGGCTGATATGCATGGGCACCCTTCATTCCAATTCAACTGCCTTTGTTCCACAAAACTACTCTACTCGATGTCTACACAAATTCGTGTTTAAGTTAAAATTCTAAATTACAAACTTAACACCTCTAATTAAAATTTAATTTAAACTTAATTACCTTGTGTATATATAAAACCGGTGGATCCAAATTCCTCTTACCCGGTCTTCCTTGCCACGCGATCCACTTAACTTGCCTTTCAAAAAGAACCGGATCCACTTATACTGTTGTCGATCCCTTTTTTTATGTTTTCACGTGAACCAATTCTTCCTACACCATTTGCTACAACACGGTGCTGACTTTCCTTTGTTCAACTACTACAGTGCTTCAACCAAAAGAGGCCAATCTTTATTCCGTCTGAACCAAAATGCAAACTTTTTCTCCTTTATTTTTGAACTTTACGTATTGTTTTGTTCACACAGTTTGCACCACTCTTCTTTTATTTCTGCAGAAACCTTCTTTGAAAACGCAAGCCCATTTTCTACATTGAAAATGAACCCCACTTTTATATTTTCTTCACCGAGTTAATTTTCCACATCCGCTTCGTTTTCGCACCATGTTGGAGAATCCAACTACCTAGTATACCGCCACCTCAGCCCCGGAACAGCTGCACCCTTCTCATCCCTCCAGGCCCTTCCATGTCCTCACATTTGTATTTTCGTCCCACCGCAACACAGTACCCGCTCTGTTTTTGTTTTACTTCCTTCATATATACAAACCCAACTTCCCATCTTCACCACCGCGCAAGACACCGCCCCTGGTTACACATCACTACCATTTTTACATTGTTCTGCCCATCTTTTCTTAGTCCTTCACCGCCACTCCTTTCTCCATTTGCCTGCGCCTCCCCATGCTCTTGTCCCAGTATTTTCCTTCTTTCCGTGTTTGCCTACTCCTCACTCTCGGTAGTTTGCAAGACTTAAATTAATTCTCGGGTGGAAGATTTTTGGTTGCAAATGCTAAATGTATATTGTCGAGGACATGAATATTTTGATTTCTTCTTGCTGGAAGAAACTGATGCAGAGAATGGGGAAACCGATGTGTATATATAGATAAACAATTGTGTGGATAAAAACAGTGTCATGTCGTTGGACAAGTAGGGGGCTGTATGGGTTTCCTCTTCAATAGGCTGTGAGATATTTCAATCAGCATGTGCACGCGAGGAGGGTAGGGTAACTGGTGTGTTTTGAAAACACAATGCAGATGTAACGCAGATGTGAAATCTTGAAAATACAAGACACTGGGTATCTTAAAAAGAGTAGGGTGATGGTTTCCAGGAAAAATAGGAGTATGCCCTGTGCGTGAATTGTCTTCAGTGTTCATTCTTTTCGTACAGGCATTAGGCAAAGTAGAAGAGCTGAATGAAATTTCATTTCAGGTAGAGATGCAGACGTACCCTTTTCTTAAGCATGAAGCATATGTATTCTAGGGTAGCTTTGCAGCTATGAAATTTCACTTCAAACTTTAGGCATGATGTTCAGTCCATAACATTTGCTATAGAATAGGTTGCACCATTTATAGTTTGCTTCGGCATGTTCTTAGGGGTTGTACGCTTTAATTTTACTCAAAGGGTAAAGTCCTATATATTTTAATTGGTATGTTGACAAGATGGCGAAGATGCAAGGTAAAGATATGTGCGGTTTTATGTAGATAGATGGGAGAAATAGTGCTGTGCGATTTGAAATTTGCTACAGAGGATAGGTTAGGCATGTATAATAGGGGTTGAAAATGATTTAGGCATTAGTTGCTATTAAATTTCTTAGGCCTGGCGTGTAGTTTGCATGTGCACTCTTTAATAAAGTACAACACGTAATGAAAAAGATTTTTTCCATCAAATCATCCAAAATGGCAACAACCAATCCATCCACTCCAGATCCGCAAAATCCTCCCCCAATAACCATTGCTTCTCATCCATCAAATCATCCACCTGACCTACCACCAAGGCCGACTCCACCTGCACCTGAGCCTCCTCCCACCGCCAACCTACCAGACCCGCCAAACCCTACACCAACCCTTGTCGCCAACTCATATCTACAAAATCCTCTACCAAAAATCGTCTCTTTTCCGCTGCCCAATCAGCTTCTTGAACCTCCACCAAGATCGTCTCCACCCACTCTTGAGCCACCTCCCTCCGCCAACACTTCAGACCCGACTGTCCCACCACCTCCTATTAATGCCTCTACAGATCCTCTACCCCAGCAAAAATGGTCCACGCTTTTCTCTGCGAAGCCAAAGAATGCCGGCAACTACGAGGTCAACGATATCGTCCTGAAATTTGAAGGGGAAAATCTGGTAGTTACTGATGACACAATATAGGCCAGTGTAGAACAATGGAGCGGGTATCTAGTGGGGTTTTTCCTTGACACGCCACTCCCTTGCACTACCGTAATCAACTATTTGAAGTATCATTGGGGGGCGCAAGGTACAATTGAGTTTAAATCGAATGGTATAGTCTTTTTCTTCCAGTTTTCGTCCATGGCAGATCGGATCGGGGTTCTGGAAGCCGACCCTGTCATAATCTGCAATAAACTTTTCATTGTTAAACAATGGGAACCAAGTTTGAGTAATGTTGCTAACAGCGTCATTGTTGTCCCAGTGTGGATTAAAATGTTTGACATCCCAATCGTTGCATGGTCGAAGCGGGGTATTAGCTATATGGCAACCAGAATGGGCAAGTTTCTGTGTATGGACTCCAATACTGAGAGTTTAAGCAGACTAGAATTCGCCAAAAGCATGGTTGAGGTTACCGCAAACTCTCCCTTACCATATAATTTTCCTGTTCGTAACCTTGATGGATCCATACAACTAGTGAAAGTATATTATCTCTGGAAACCTGAACTATGCACGCAGTGCTAAGTTTTTGGCCATTCGACTATAAAGTGCAAAACCCAAGAGGATAAGGAAAGCATGGAAACTGACAAAGAAGCTGGAAATCGTGTTAATACATCCAAGCAACAAGTGGTACAAGTGAACACTAAAGAGAGCAGAACCATAGTTCCATTTTCCGAAATGAATAACAGACCCAGAGGGGTACTCCAGCGCTCACGAAAAGCAACAGTAAACAAAGATAACACATGGACCAGAGTAGTTAAAAGGAAGAATCTGGCTAGATTCATTTCTAGTGGTAAAGAAAAAGGTAAGCAAGTCCTGGTAGATGCGTCTCCGTCTGTTGTGAATGCAATTGGAACGTCTAATCGTTTCACGTTGTTGCCGGTTTGCGATGAGGTAGGGTCTTCTTATAAAATAAACTACGAGAAAGAAGATGGGGAGATTGAAAATGAATGTATGGATGACAATGGTAAGAATGTGAACAATGGAGGAGATGTGAACATAGTAAATGAGAACAAATATGAAAAGAAGTGGATAATAGAAAGCACTCAAGTCGAAGTAAGAAAGGATGATATCAAAATGAAGGAGACCGACGCAAGTCACATAGCTCAAGTTGATGAAATTCTGTCGGCTACTTTTGGAAAACCCAAGGAAAAAGAAAAAGAAAGACCAACTGAAGGTGGAAATTTAATGTCATTTGCTTTACCTGAAGAGATGCAAAGTAGAGAGAACACTGATGAACAGAACCATAACATAAATTCAGTTGACAAGCACTGCAGGGACACAGTTCCTCAGAAAACAAGTGAACATATCACTTCATCTAACAACGTGAAGCAGATACAGGAACATAAAACTGCTCTGAGTCCAATTGAAAATGCTAGAAACGCACACATTCAGACTATAGATGCCGACATAATGACTATCTCTAGAGCACTCCGAGTTGAGTTAGCTCAAAGGGAAGTCAACTCACCGGAGTTTCTTGAAACAGAGAAGAAGGTTAAAAATTTTAATACATTTTGTTCTGGGATTGTTTATCATCAACTACATATTGCACAACTTGATAACGTGTCTGCGTTTATGCAAAAAATAATTGCAAGTGGCAAGAAGAAGATGCGAAAGTCACCAACTATCAAAGAGAAAGCGACCAACCCATACTCGCACATTGCACCCCCTGCAGCTTATAGGGAGAGACCACCTGACATCATTACTGAACAAATGAATTCTAACTCCATGGAAAAAGCAGGACCGAAAAATCATATAACTCGGAGTGTGAAGAAGGAAATGCTAAGAAATCTGCAAGAGAATGGCTAGCAGTCTGTCATTGGGCGGTGTTAGTCTCAGGGGATAAAAGAAGATGTAATTTAAAAAGTAATGTAAACTTGAAATTTTGAAATTGTGAAAGTCGTACCCGTCTTCCTTCTATGGAAGACTCAGCTGATATGTACTTTGTATATCACCTGTACTCTCATGTTTTATCAACTTTTTTAATAAAAAGTGTTACAAAACACTATAAAAACCAGTCGGCTTTGTTAAAAAAAAAAAAGTACAACACGTATTGCAAAATTAACAATCAAGGTAGATGTGTATTTTTATACTTTATTTAAATTTCTGAGAGCCTAAGTGATTATATTATCTTGTTTACCGCAATTAAATTATATCGTTAACTGTCGTTGCAGTTTTATAATCGCACCGCAAAATATGAACCCCGAACGCAACGGAAAATTATATATATATATATATATAAATATATATAAATACCGCAATGTTTTGACGTTTCATTCTCGATGAAATTAATTTCGTTGAAAACGGACTCCGTTTGCACAAAATTGTTATTTTAAATTTATCATTTCACCTTTATATTTCACGCAGCGGTAAACAACTTCAATTGGCTCCAAACTGGAAATCTAACAATAATTAACCATACGCATTCCAATAAAATTTGTTCCATCGGAAACAGAGGTCATTTGGAAAATAAATCATTCCTAATGCCCATATAATATACCGAACAAGTTCCCATATGCAAAGCACGGGCCTCCTCATAAGGTATGCAGTGCATTGATTTGAACGTTCTATTTTGTACGATTATTTAATTTCATCGTCAATTGTCGTTGAGCGTCTTATGTTCATACCGATATACATGAATTTCAAATCATAATTTACGAAATACCGCAAAGTTTACGAGTTCGAATTGTATACGTTCAATCTTCATTATATAAACGAATTATAAATCCATTTAAAATTCAAAATTAATATTTAATAAAATAAGATATATCAAATATATGTCGACAAAATACGGGACATTACAGGTCAGCTGATGACTACGAGTGATTATGTTTGTATTCTAAGGCAATAAGGGAAAGCTTTTGTTAATAATGTGTAGACAAATAATAAGCCAGAGTTAGTTGCTTTTTGTGTATTCATATTGTAATGCATTTTTGATTTTTTTTCCAAGCTTCAACTTGTAATTCTATATTTTATTTTTTTTCTCGAAACTGCATATACAAGTGATTGAGTGATTTGTAAAGATTGTAACTCTTGTAATTGTCTTTTAGTGAATATATAAATCTTTCCTTTCAAAAAAAAAGTTTGAAATTCTTGGAAGATTAAAAATTATTTTGAGAGAAGTTTGAAATCAATTTGAAAGTAGTTTTGAAATTAATCTTGAACAGAGATAATTTGAAAAACATAGTTTGAACCTGGTGTGCTATTCAGAGTCTTGCATATAGAATAGATTCTATTACTATATTTTCCTTGAAATCTTGATAGCTTGATAACTCATGAGTCTTGAATCTCTTGTGAATCCTGAATCTCTTGAAACTTCAAAATTGTATAGTCTTCAATATTTAAGTCTTGTATAGAAATCCTACATATATATGTGTCTATATATTCTAGGAAAAGATGTTAGTATATATATTTTACAATCAATGATAATTGATATAAGTTTTTTGTCATCAAAACTCCATTCTCCAGCAGAAGGAAGAGAGGACAGAAGAAAATAAAGAGCAAACAGAAGAAAGTGAAACAAAATGGAAGACACTTGTTTTATTTAATGCAAAGCACACACGTTTTCAATCAAAATTAATATTTTGGAGAGATAAACGTCTGAATTTCACAAAATGAAAAATGTTGTCTTACTCAAAAAATGGTTCAGTATTTTTAGACTGAAAATGCCTATGTTCTGATAAATTCTTATTCTTTAAACGATTTATTCAAATTTAACTGAATTCATGAATAGAACAAACAAGCGTATTTTGCCTCAAAATTTATTCCTACGATGTGTTTATTTATACGCATTTCAAATCTTAAATTTCATATTTTAATTCAAAATTTAAGTTATAAGGTAAATTATGATATCGGTGTTCGCTTCCATAAATCGACCAAGTAAATTGATTCAAAGAGAGCTAGAGAATGTTAACGTTTTCACTATAAAATATAAAGTGTAACGACCTAGAAATTTTGACATTTAAAATATACATTAAATTTAGATTAAATGAAAATTAAATGTTAATATTTGAAATTTTGTCTATGTTGGATGATATTTAAGAAACCACAAACGTGATTTACATCACTAACCATTTTGGATATTGTGCGTTAAAAACTCCTTGTTGTTTGAAAATGAACATTATGGGAAGAATTGCACCATTATTAATTCATTTTGCAATTTAAGAAATGAATTTAATGTTTATCATGAAATGTGATAAAGAAGAATATGCATGCTTATATTTTAAATCTAGATTTGAAACTTTGTCTTGAACGCAACATTCACCTTTAAAATATATTGGTGTTCGTAATTGTAAGTTTAGAATGTTTTGTCAAGTTTGAACCGCAATAATGGAAATAAAATTAGCTTGAAATTTTATTTTGTTAAGAAGTTATTTTGGTCTTGTAATTTGGTAAGGAAAAATATAGGCTGGAGATTCAACTTAGAATTTGCACTGTCATTTAATGTAGTGTTCACACTAAAAATAAATGTGCATTATGAATAAGATGTCAATATAAACATTGTCAAAATTTATGATATTAATAAATAATGAGCCATTTGGAACAATTAAGACTTGACATTTGAACCCAAGTCAAATTTGAAATAAATTCCATTTGAGAAATGATTTATTTTGGGAAAAGGAATTTATTTGGAAACAGGCAATTAACTTTGAGACAAAATTTTCAATTGAGTAGAGAACTTTGTCGCCAAATAAAATACCAGACAATTAATGCAATGAAAACATTCAAACTTTATATGCATACATTAAGAAAGAGAAATCCCGAAATTAAGTAATCACTAGGATTGAGTTTATTAATTATGGTATGGTTACTACCAAAAATAAATAAATAAAGAAACTTTGAAAGATCACGTTTAATCAAACCGGAAAGCTTAACCATATTTGTATAAGAAAGCGCATTGAATGGAAAGGAGTAAAATGTGAAATAAATGCAAATTTAATTAAAGAAACGAATTATTTTGAGTAAAGAATTTTGTGTAAAATAGAATAACATTAAAATAAATTCATTTTAAATCAAAGCATTGAGTAAATAGTATAGAGAAAAAATGATTAAATTAATTTTAACTTATAAAGTTGAAATTTTTAAGAGTGATAAATTTTGTTTTAACCGTTATGTTTAAATTTATTACTGTATGGATTGTAATACAGTGATGAAGGCAAGCAGTGAATTTTGGAATATAAACGGTGTAATTAAACTAAAAATATATTAATATAATCAATACATAATAAAGGAAACGAATAAATTAGCGACCAATTGAATTTAAATTTCGGTCGGTAACGGTTGAGTCTATAACGCTCAGTCAATAACAAAAACAATATTCATGCATCAGTCTAATACAACATTCATAGGAAACAAATTAAAATATTCTCCTTTTAAGGAGATATGGTAGACAACAAATATCTGATTAAATCTATCCAAATCTTACCATATCTACATAAAGATTTTATAAATAATGGCCAAAGATTTAGCACTGTTCATGTACAGAGGAAGCTACACTGTACACAAATTAAATAATTTTGAATGGCAGAAATAAAAGGAGCTCTTCATCCTCACGGAGTACCACACTCCTCCCCTTATCTCGTTTCTTCCTCACACGCACCCAGTTCTTCTCCTACCTTTTCTCTTCATCTGATAATTCCATCCATTCAAATCTCTTTCTCTTTCCTCTTCCAGAACAAGTTTTGCCACCCTGTTTCCACGTTAACCTGCCACCGCAACTGTGTACCGCCACCCAAACGTGCTGCCTCTCCATGCAGTTCAACTGACCGCAGGCACCCATCATAGGCCTCGCTCCTCCTCTCCACAAACTCGCTATTTTTCCCTTTGGAAGAAAACATGCCACAAATCTCCACCACCTTTTCTCTAATCACACAAGGCCACACTACCTTTCCCCTCTCAAACTAGTCGCCTTCAGCCAAATCCCATACCAAAATCCCCTCATCAGCCTTTTCTCGTTCAGTTTTCCACCTTCCTTGTGGTGAGAGAATTAACACAAATAGAAGTATTAAAAAGAACACATATATGTACGCGCTAGTTGACAAGAACAGGTGTACGATGTCCGTGGAAGAAGTATGAGACCAAATCAAGGCTTGTCGCAGTAAGGAGTGTTGACGGTGAAGGGTTGGAAAGCGATAAATTAGTGAGAACATTTATTTAAAAATTTATTTCGAAATAGTTAATCATGTCAAGTGCTTAGTTATAATTAGTTATAATTATAATTATTTGATATTGAAATGGCTACTATTGTTTGTGATGGATGTTTGTAGCTAGATCACACCAAACACAAAGCGTTATTCAATGAGACGCTTGCGCACAATTTGATGGTTGTTGAATTTTGATGAATGGACTAGTACTCATATGAATTGATGTTGTTGCATCACACACCATAGTGTGGAGTATATGGGTATTCGATTTCAATCTCCTCCTCATGTGCATAGAAATTTTATTAAATAAATAAATAAACAAAACTTAACTCTTGAATTTAATAAAAAAAATCATAAAGAATTAAACTACCTTCCATAAGCATGAAATGATTTTGGCAATATCCTAAAATTGTTTGATTTTGAGTTGTATGTAAATGCTTAGTTCATAACCATCTTTAAGCTATAAAAAAAGGTTGAGTTATAGTTGTTTATATGAAAGATTAGCTATTCAAAAATTATTTATTTAAAGAAAACTTAATTTAAGCATGTAGTAAACATGTTTATTAATACATTGGTTCCATAAATTTTATTTATTAAGTTGGTTTCAATAATTTTAAAGTAAACAAGTTTAGTACATGGATTTCATTAACTGTAAAGTAAACAAGTTTCATACATTGGTTGCTTTAATTTTAAAGAAAACAAGTTAATACCTTGGTTCCATTATTTTAAGACCATTTGCAAGTTTAGACGATTTAACAAGTTGGGTAGCATTACATTTAGCTTCCAAGGAAATTGGATTAATTGTTTAATGGAACTATGTGAACTTTAATATGATTTTAAAGAAGATTTAACAATTTATGTTTAAACCATTATCGAATATATCCATACAAATGACATTTCTTCCAATAATAATATTTATACCAGAACGTTCTAGGGTGACAGAGAGGATAGTGTCTAAGGCTTGGGTATGGAAAATATAGTTTCCTGCTCTCCCTGGCTATCCCTAACTGATCCGACGAACGGGATGGTCAATTTAAAATCGGATTTGAAATATAATTCAACCCAATTGAGTTTTGGAATTTTTATGAATCATATTTCAATGATCTGAACTTTGGAAAGGATTTGAACCTATGTGGGATAAATGTCTATGCTATAACACTTTTGCATTTCCTTAATATATTTTAGTTGAAATTTATGAACCCAAGAATTCAAACTATAAAGGATTTGAAATATTTTGAAAGATTTTGGTGAGTTAAATAAATCCAAATTTAGAATTGGAAATGGAAAAATGAGTAAAGAAATCTTGGGTATGGTATGTATAAAGGGGCAATTAAGATGGTAATGAGATTTAAAGAATTTGAGATAATCCAACTTTATCATAAGCAACTTGATAAACATTAGGAAGGAGATTTGGATTGAAACTGGTATAGTCCATAGCTTGTTTTAACATACGCTTATTACTTGGGAAGACCGGGATCAGACTTAAGTCTGAAAACCATTCCAAGTGGTAATACGACGTTATTGAAGACTTGGAAGTGAAAAATGAAGACCGGGAATCTTGGGATTATTCGGATAGATTGACATTTATGTCTCGAATCAGGCCGTACACCTGAAACGAGGTTATATGTGGCATGAGGTCTGAATATATTCAAGGATTTTCGGATTTTGTTCCGTTCAGAACCAGAATGGACTTGTATGGATTGTGTGTCTGACAGTGTAATTTGTCCACGTAGCACTGATTCCTGTGAATATATATCGGATTTGTAGCAATTGATTATTCCCGTCTCTAAGTTACGGTCTTAGAGGTTATGTATTAATAGAAATCAGTGACATGTTGTAAATTGACAATGTGGCATACTCAAGTTATGAAATGAGCTAGTGATGATAGCATTATGTATATCGTGACTTCGACGAACCTCACACCCCGGATTGATGGTAAACTGGCGGTTAGGTTGTATACATTTTATTGAAACTTGGAAGCTTCGGCGGTAGATCTACTTTGAAACTTGCAGGAAAAAAGGGGTATGTTCGGTGTCCGTGTCTGGATGTTAATCGGTGACTTACCTGGTGTTTGGTGTCCGAGCCTGGATGAAAACCATGAACCGTGAGGTTGCACCTAGTTCCAGATTGATCTTTCGTGTCAGGAACCATTATATTGGAACCAAACAACCAATACGAGCCTTTTGTTTTGTTTGTAAACTATGTAAGTGGGCATAGCCACTATGCTTGCTAAGATTAATATATTTATTTGTAAAACAGTTTTCAACATTATGCACTAATAGTATAAAGAGGATTTTCACGTATGAAAGCATGTTTGGTTATCATAAGACAAAACTCGCCCATTTGGTGTGCGCTTGCATTGTGTGATGTGGGACGAGTTTATGATAGCTTCATTTTCCAAAGGACATTACGAATTTATATGCACGGGCATTCACATGGAGTAAACCCTTTCCGCATTAGCGGCGTAGTCCGGTGAATCTCCCAACTTTAAAAATTAAGTCCTTAAAATAACTGTTTTATGTTCTCACACCAGTTCCATGACTGGCCTGGAGTTTATTGTTCTTTCCTAAACTCTGGGTGCCCACTAATTTTCCACACGGGCAGCTAGAGGTTTAGTTTTACAGTTATAGACCCCTTGGAGCAAGATTTGGACTGTTTTCTGGATTGGAGATTCGAGCTAAAGTTTGAGTTTCCGCTATATCACATCGCTTCTTCCGTTGAGAGTATATTTATATTTCCGCTGCTATATGTATGTAACTCTGATATTCTATGTAACTCTGATGAAACATTGTATCATGATATAAAAAGTACTGTTGTTTAGTTCAATATATGTTAGTACCCATAACAATTCGCCTTTGTAAACGGTTTAAGTTGGTTTAGTTACCGGCGAAAACCGGGAAGAAAGACGATATGTTACATAAAGGATCAATCTTATATAAAATTATTAAATTTGTTAAGAATTGGTATTTCAATATTTATATTGTTAATCAATTTCGTGTTAGTTTCAAAGCAACTAAATTATGAAATAAACGATCATTTTGATTTTTGTTATTCAAATTAGACGTACGTGCATTGATTTATATTCAGAAATCAATTTCATTCATTTTATATTTTTAAGTCAAATAAAATTCTAAGTTATTAAGTAAAAGTTCGGTTAAATACTTTATTTAAAATCATTAAAATTTCGGGTTGTTACAATCTCCCACACTTGAAAATTTTCGTCTTTGAAAAGAAACGATGTAGTGAAAGTAGTAATTAAGCAATTATATATATATATATATATGTATGTATGTATGTATGTATGTGTGTGTGTGTATGTGTGTGTATGTATATTAAAATCATGTTATACGTATTTGAACAACTTCCTTGCTTTTATACACACACACACACGCGCACTCACACACACACACACACACACACACACACACACACATATATATATATACGAAGATATTTAAATCAAAAGTTTATATATGTTTCTCAAATATTTTTCAAATTAGTGTCAAATATAACTCGATCTCTCGACTAGTTCAAGGTACCTATCTCACTTTCAAAACAAAAAAATAAACAGCGATGATGCCATTAAAATCATCATCCGACTCATTTTCAAGCGACTAGAGTGTGATTATATATCTATCTAATACATATAGGATTTAATACATACGTTGGTCATACGGATGCCAAAAATATTAAGGTACTTGATAGTCCAATCTTAACGTCAAGATAACTTTTTTTAAACACGAGATATACATAATTTCCATATGTATATACATGCTTACACACACAAACATACATACATACATATACATATATATATATATCAAATCATTCATTTCTCATAAAATATAAAACAGGGAAAATATACACATCTCCCCTTCTCATTCATTTATCATATTTTGACAATAACCATGTATTCAAATATGTCTAACTTAGAGTTACAATGGGAAATTATATAAATAACATTTCCAAAAACGTATGTTGCATGCAATCAAGTAGCTTATTATTATATTCAATTTCTTAACATACATAAGTATTTCACTTAAATTAGCATTCTCTTAAGTTCTCAATTTCTACAAATAATCCATTTTAAGGTTTATTCACTAACTTCCATTTTAAGTAAGTACTCAAATCTTATAATTATTAAGGATGTTCTATTTAAGTATAAATCAACATATCCATTAAGTTTAAATTGAATTCGATCTTCTTACATTAATTTCACATCAATATTATTCCCACACTTCTCAATGCTAGCAAGCTTAACTTATCAATAATATTTATTTTAAACTTCCCTGAGTTCAAGATTATTTCGAAGTGACAAAACAAAAATTAAAATGTACAATAATACATCTTAAAGTTAACGTTTTTCCAAATTGCACTTATAAATTTATTTAACATTAACTTTCATACATACATATACTAGATCATCATTTTTTGATATGTTTGTTGTCCATATAAAGCAAACTGTTATAATTCCATAAATATTTCTTTAAAAATCAGATCAGTGTTCCATAATTTTTTTTGAAATCAAGTTAATATTTCATAATTATTGGTCTTAAATGAAGATTAACAATGTGGAACATATCAAGCTTATGAAAATGAATAGCTTATTATTTCCATAACCATTTCATGAAATTTGTGAATTTAGTGAACTTATTTATTTTCCAGTTATCATTTTATAAATGTCACTTGTATAATTTTTTAATATAGTCTCTTTAAGTTTTATAACATATAATCTATTACAATCAATTTGGAAACCTATTCAATGTAAGTTACAATTACTCTTCAAGGGAAATATATATTATAGTACTTTCTAAATTCATTGTTTCAAAGCTATAGTAAAATAACTAACTGATTATTAACAATGTTATCTAGAAATTCTTGTATTCTGAATATAAGTTTCTTCTTCATTAAGTTTCAAAGATAAATCGTACTTATGTTTCTTCCAAATATCTCTTTATTTAAACTTAAGTATTTTCATGAATTATTAAACCAAACCTATCCTCAAAAGGATAAGTTCAAGAGAGTTAAACCATTCAATCCAATTAACTTATGCTTTTACTTATAATTTAGTTCAATGACATTTTATAATAACATGTAATAGTAATGCTTATAACAAGCCAATTATAACAAACAAACAAATTTGGAAAATTTTATTTCCTAAATAAGAAATCACAATTTATGTGATTATGAAACAACTCTCTTATATATAAGTATCATTGATAAAATTATTTGATTTACCCTTTTCAAAACAATATTGTGTCAGTCTATCTTATTAAGAATTTGGAAACCCTATTGATTCAATGACATCCCATGTAGCAACTTGAATGTTTAAATAATCAACTGGACAAACTAACACAATATAATTTTTTTTATAATTCTACAAATATGCTATTATATATACACACATACACACATACATACACACACACACTATCAAACTCATATAGGGCATTCCATTACCATATCTCTTAATGAGTTCCCCCAGTAGGCTTCGGTATTCTCTCAACCAAATCTCTGATAACAACTGTAATAACCCGCCTTTTCGAACAATTTTAGATCGATAATAAACCACACATGTAAGATTCAAACTGTTCAAAATAGTGAATTGTTAATGGAGATTTAATATAAGAATTAAAAGAGAAGAGAAAGAAACAGAACATGGAAACTCACAGAGGAAAGACAAAATAGAATAAGAACATAAACTAAAACATTGATCAGTTTACAATATACATTTTCAAATATCAAAGTTGATCAATCACAAAACGTACCAATAACTGTAGCGGAATAATATTATATAATATGCCTGTCAAGCTCCATCTCCATCTTCTAATGAGGTCTTCGCTAAACTGTTGACCTGAGCATAATAAAGAAAACAATACACTCAAGTCAGGATTAAAATATCTCATGTGAGTCAAACCAAACAAATGAAATATGAATGTAGTATCATCATAGATGTTTATTGAATTTTCCATCTCATATCAGTGTATAAAGCGAATGTAGTAAATTAAGAGATGTTGTGGGAATTCCCATCTCTTAAGGATTCATTAAACTGGATATTGTACAATATAATGCGTTATTATAATAGTATATATTCAGTAAAGTAAAATATTAAAATAACATAAGTGAGATCACATTTTTACCCTTATACCATTTATAAACATTGTCGTAAATAGTGCATATAAAAAACCAATTAACGGTTGGTGGATAGGGATGCGCCACTATACGAAAACGTCAAACCAAAATCATATGGGGTGTAATAGGATAATATGAAAAGGCACACGAGGCAATACCATGGTAGGAATTTACCAGTTGCACTCCTGGATTAGTGATAACACATAGCCATAACTACCGCCTACCTCGAAAACCACTCCTAAAATCACAAATGTGCGTCAAATCATATCAACCGACAAAATATAATAACCAAGAAAGAAGTGTTGCTGATAGGGGTAGATAAGCCACTTGGTCACAGTGTAGCTCTTGTTTTAATCATTATAATTTTGACCCGAAGGTCAAGGATATTCGTCATCGTTTTCTTACTTCATTACAGTAGCATTTGCCAAGCCATCCTACTTCATTTTGGATTCATCCATCACAAATACAGTTATTAAAGTGGTTGCGGTATGGGTAGAGAGTACGACAATATATGGATCTGGCCTCTTTAACAACCAAACATTTAAAATTTTCACACTTTGGTCTTTTGTTTTTGAAAACGTATTTCAATGTCATAAATTAGTTTACTTTACTAATTGATGTAATGTAAAGACCCGCAACCTCCCCGTAAAGGAAAGCGTCGGATAGTTCGAGAACAAACCACAGCAGAACGCATACAGAAGAACATTTCATTGTATATTACAACAGTGCATCAGATTACAAGAATATACAGAGTATAAATGAATATACACAGAAATATCAGAGATTTAAATTACATTTAAATACATAGCAGCGGAAAATAATACGATACACAACTAGAAGGAGATATACGGATACAAAGCTTTCCGGATATCGTTCCAGCTGTAAACCAGGATCCTGTGAATATAAATCTGCAAAACCAAACTACTAGCTGCCCGTGCGGAAAATAGGGGCACCCAGAGTTTAGGTTAAAACAATAAACTCCAGGTCAGTCATGGGACTGGTGTGAGAACTAAAACAGTTAATCTTTATTTTTAAAGCTAGGTAAATCAAGGGACCACGCCGTATAACACGGAACGGGTTTCCTCCCAAGAATACCAGTGCATAAAACAAACAGCGCAATGCTAAATAAAGAAAAATGAAGCTGTTATAAGACCCAGGTCCCATCACACAATGCAACGCAGTCGAGGATAGGGTTTTCCCTTATAACGGCCAAAGAATGCTTGATACGTTTAAAAACAAATCATTTGATACTATTATAAGTGCATAGTGTATAAAACAACTTCAAATCATAAGTATCAATCATAGGCGGCATGAATGCCCCATACCACTATGTCGCCATATATAGGTTATACAATCAAAATCGCAAAGTCACGTATTTGGAAATTGGATTTCCGTCTATGAACCGAGGCAAAAGATAGTCCTCAACCGATTCGTGACTCTCTAGCCCGAGCCACAGGATCAGAGCTCGAGTGACCCTTGGAGCGACAGGGCCGGTCCACCGATGTGGATTAAAATGCCTGAACACTACGTTTCCCCACCCTATGGGGTGTAAGTCTGGTCCGTCAGCCGACCAGAATGCATTCGGCCGAAACCGATATAACCGAGGCGCCTCGCAACAGCAACAACCACATAAGTCAAACTCGTCAGGGCGTGTAAAACCACTGACGCCACTTCTAACTAGAAAGAAACGCAAGTCCTCCCTGAGGTCCGTCTCCCGTTTTTGGTTCATACCTGGTGTGAAACACGCGAGGTAAACGTTACACAAAGCTACGCCACAAAGGCCGTGCTTTGATCATCAACCACAAGACTTTGCTTTTCAACAGAAGCCTTGATCATTTGCATCTTAGCATGCCACACAGGCAAACCATCCTATGCAACCAATATCAGTCACACAGAATGAAATCCGATGTCAGACACACAGTCCATTTACAAGTCCGTTCTGGGTCTGAACGAAACCGGAGGCACCTAGTACCCCGCATATCCATCGATCTCCAAGTACGTCTGGACGATCACCAACTGTTTCCATCTTCTTGGGTGTACAGCCCAATCAAGATCATCAGTTATCACCCAAACGACGTGAAGACTTCCGGTCTTCGACCATCGTCTTCATCTTCGACTTATCGTCGTATCAGTTATTCAGAATGGGATAAACCCGGTCTTTCCGAATAACTCGCGTATATATTATAAAAGTGTTACACAAACACAACATACGCCTCATTCCAATTCATTAGTCACTAACCGTAAATTAATCAAGAGAATAATTCCCCAAATATTAACCCCGAAGGCCGAAACCAACATCAGATCAATATCCAGAAAACCATTCTGCTTGGCTAACCGACAGTTAGTTTCTAAATTTCACGTTCAAATCTAATTAAAGATTTATCTATCGCCTGGAGCAAAACTGGTGATACTCCATTCTCGATCTTTTCAATCTAATTAAAGATTCATTAAAACTCCACTTAGTTTTAATCATTATCTGGGTTAAAGAATCAGTGTCATTTAAAACACGATTCACGATAAACCCAAAATCACATTCCATTAATTATCGGGTTAAAGAACAAGTGTTATTTAAAACACTGTTCACGATAAACCCAAAAATCAATACCAATTCAATTCCAATTAAATATCATTTAATTGGTACACTTCATTAAATCTAAATAAAAAGATTTAATCTTTTCTCAACTGGGTGCAAGAACAGTGTTAGTGAAGACACCATTCACGACAAACCCAAATCACATTCCATTAATTATCGGGTTAAAGAACAAGTGTTATTTAAAACACTGTTCACGATAAACCCAAAAATCAATACCAATTCAATTCCAATTAAATATCATTTAATTGGTACACTTCATTAAATCTAAATAAAAAGATTTAATCTTTTCTCAACTGGGTTCAAGAACAGTGTTAGTGAAGACACCATTCACGACAAACCCAAATCACATTCGATTAATTATCGGGTTAAAGAACAAGTGTTATTTAAAACACTGTTCACGATAAACCCAAAAATCAATACCAATTCAATTCCAATTAAATATCATTTAATTGGTACACTTCATTAAATCTAAATAAAAAGATTTAATCTTTTCTCAACTGGGTTCAAGAACAGTGTTAGTGAAGACACCATTCACGACAAACCCAAATCACATTCGATATTCAATACAAGGCTCTGAATAGAAAATATATCGGCTTATATTCAATATCGAATTCTACGACTAACAAATGTCGTATTGGAAATAACGATATAAATATATATCTTTCAAATTTCCATAACAACACCTGTATAATCACGAATTCCAACATCGAAATATTCCGAAGACAATTTCGATTCAAATCCACTCCAATGCAATCATTGGAAATTTTGGTTATTTTCAAAACCATTTCAAATTCAATTTATTTATTTAAAAATAAATAGAATTATAATTCTAGTTCAAAACTAGTTCATTTCGATAAAAATCTATTTTTATCTTTTCAAATATGGAGTTTTTCATCCCAAACTTTCACAAATCATTTCTTATGATTTTACACAAATTATTACTATTTTTAATAATTTTATCAAGGCCCGTACAGTCGATTTCCAACAACGGCCATCGAACTGCACTTACAGCGACCTTTTTCGAATTTGATTTGGACGTATCTCCAAATCCAACCGTTAGATTTCAAATTTCTAACATTCATTAGAAAGCTCTTTTCGATACGAACCCAACGGTTCCGGTTTTAGGAGAATCCGACGGTCGGATCTCCCGTAATGTCCGCTTGAAATAAATGGTCGAAATTCGCGAACTGCCGCGACGCGGCGCGTTCTATTCAGGCCATTATATTATATATATAATATATATAATATATACTTCGTCGATTTCTA
Organism: Allium sativum; assembly: GCA_030737875.1. NCBI lineage: Eukaryota > Viridiplantae > Streptophyta > Magnoliopsida > Asparagales > Amaryllidaceae > Allium > Allium sativum. Next base: position 305,182,406 of record CM060921.1, read on the forward strand.
TTTAAAACGAATTATATAAATAGTTTTGAATTCGTTTCAAAAACAATTTCAACTTCCTTTTCAATTCAAATCAAAATTGAATTCTTCTTTATAAATTCGTTTTAAAATTCATTTCTATTCAATTCAAATTTCAATTCAATTTGAATTCATTTCAATTTGTTTTCAATTCAATTCGAAATCGTTTTCAATTCAATTCAAAATCGTTTTCAATTCAATTCATTTCGAAATCGTTTTCAATTCAATTCATTTCGAAATCGTTTTCAATTCAATTCATTTCGAAATCGTTTTCAATTCAATTCATTTCGAAATCGTTTTAAAATTGATATAAATATCGTTCACGTCAAAATGGCGTCAATCTAATCAACTCGGCTTCATATATTCCTTTATTTTTAAATATTCTATTTCAAATATTTCTTTTTCAAAACTGGAATGAGGCCCAATCAATTACCATATAAAATTAATTATATGGATTTTCATACAACACATGTATATAATGGCATTGAAAATAATCAACCATCAACCAAAGTGCACTACACTGTATAAGCATCAAATATAGATATTCAACGCTTATAACAGCCTGTCAATCAATCGATCGACATATTTAATCAATCAGGATGAGTGAACTTCAAATTTCATCCTAACACCCGTGTGGGGTTTCAATCAATCAAACACATATTTTATTTGTGCTGTTGGGCGATGTGTGAAATTTATCGTCCCAATCAATGTCATTCAAATAGGTGTACATAAACAAACCGTCTGGTTTGTAAATGAATATTTATTTATTCACATTCACGTTAAAAATTATATTTTTAACGATAAAACATTTTATTTTAACATATGAATTTCTATTCAGTTCATTCTTTAAATAAAATGCTATTTTTATTTTTCTAACTTATTTTAGAAAATTTCGGCGGCATAACGGCACGATACTAGAAACGGGACAAGGCCTAGCCTTATCCCCGGTCTAGTGAAGGCCCACGCCATTCACACATCAATCAAATCAATTCGTTATGCAAACCACAAAATTTGGAGTAAGAGTCTAACCTAGCCTTACTCCTTCGCCTTATAACGGCGCACGTCTAATCCTAACCAATTTATCGATTCGATTTTTCACACCACAAATCACATTCAAACCAATATCGCAATCAATCACCAAACAATCAAACAAACAAGTCCATGGTCTGTGGACGATTGTGTCGGGTGCTACTAAGCACCGTCTGCATCCTAGTATATATATATATAACTAGAAAAATAAATTGAAAGGTGAGAAATTCTCACATATAGCTATCCTAGCTCCACGGCTCTTCATTTGCAGAAGTCTTCGTCGTTTCGCCTTTTTTTGTCACCTTCGTTGTTGCTTTCACTACATACGTAAAAATCACATTTTTACTTCGCTTTTCAATATATAAAAATCGAATTTTTACTTCGATGTTCAATATATAAAAATCGAATTTTTAGTTCAAAGTTCAATATATAAAAATCGAATTTTTATTTCAAAGTTCAATATATAAAAATCGAATTTTTAGTTCAAAGTTCAATATATAAAAATCGAATTTTTAGTTCAAAGTTCAATATATAAAAATCGAATTTTTATTTCGCTATTCAATATATAAAAATCGAATTTTTACTTCGATGTTCAATATATAAAAATTTCGCCTTTTTAAATTCAAAGATTTCACCTTTTCAAATTTCATCACTTGATTTCAATGTATATAAAATAAAAATCAGATTTTTATTTCGCCACATATACAAAGGTGATATTTTTAACTTCTCTATCCTATAAAGATTATATTTTTAATACTTTAAAATATAAAAATCATATTTTTAATATTCCTATATAGTAAAGATTATATTTTGATTTAAACAATACAAAAATTATATTTTCAAAGCAAATTCATTTTTTAAACCATAAAGTAAAATCAGTTTTTATTCATAAAAAAACAGTTTTTTACTTTTATAAAAATTTCAGTTTTAATTCATTAAAACAAACAGTTTTTATATAAAATAAAAATAAAATAAATAAAAATAAAATACAATTAAAACTTACTGAGGGTGGGCTGATGTCGGGTCGGAGACTGGGCGGTGCTGGAGTTCGACGAGGGGGGGGGCTCGGTCGCAGTCGGAAGGGGGAGATGGCGCGAGGGGGGTCGCGGGTGGTCGCAGGCGGTGGGGGCGGCTGGTGAAGTCGAGGGGGGGTCTGTAAGGGGAGAGGAGCGGCGAGAAGAGGGGGGGGGAGATGGCTTTGGTGGGGCTCCGGCGATGGGGGGGGGGGGGGTCACCTTCGATGGCGGCGGCGGCAGCGACTGGGGGGGCGACGCGATTCCGTCCTTCCTCGTTTTGTTTTTTTTTTTTTTTTTTTTTTTTTTTTTTTCAATCTGAATGAATTTCTATCGGGGGGGGCCTGGAGTATAAAGGGGAGAAAAGTTTATTTATTTATTTTTTATTTATTTATTTATTTATTTATTATATTTGGCAAAAAGGGTTGACTTTTACATATGACCTCGAAACGAGGCCCACCGCCTGTCGTCCATAGCGTTTTACCCCCATTCCGAACACAATGGGATATGTATCGCAAGCTGATTTGATCGTTACAATCAGTTTCCTTTTGAATTTACATTTAAATCACTATATTGAATTTTAAACGCACGTTTCAAATTACCGGGGCCACATACTAACTAGAAAAATTTCAAAAAAAATATTTTCTAGCTTCGTATTGACGATACGGTCCTAACAAAACTAGTTTCGTCGAATTCTGAGACCGTTTGCAAAATGGCCAATTTTCAGTCGATTAAAATCAACTGAAACTGGTCAAACGCGTTTTCCTTTGCCACGCTCACATATTGATTCGAAAAATTATGAAATTTGAAACCTAGCAATAACTTGACATCACGGACCCAACAAAACTGGTTTCGTCGAAATCCGAGGTCGTTTGCAAAATGTCCATTTTTAAGGGCTATATATTATTAAATATATATATAAATTCCATAGCGACTATTCTGAATTTTCAACTGGACGTATCTTATCATTTCTAAAGTGAAATCCTAGTTTGTTAACTTCGTTAGAAAGATCTTGTTCATCAGATTCAAATATTTCTTGTTTCGTTCAATTCTGACTTATATTGAATTCTGTATATTCATTTGAAATTAGAAATCGAATTTTCGAACTACCGCGCCATTTTCAATTCTATTTATAATTATATATAAATATTTATATTCTAACGACGACGCGTATAATATATACGTCGAATTTCAATTCAAAATAAATTTCTCGTCGATATTATTTAAAATATTTCATTTTAAATAATCTAAATTCGCTAAAATTGCCAAAATAAAATTTTCAAACTGGCTCGCATTTTACGGGTTGTTACAATCTCCCCCACTTAAAACTTTTCGTCCCCGAAAAGGAACAGAGTCGAAAGTGGTTTGATTAATCAACTCTACGCTCGATCTGGCTTCCATTCTCCAACCTTTCAGTTTCTGAGAATTTTCAAAATTTTCAAAAATTTGGCTAACTCCCTAAATTTTTGAAAAATTTCGCCATAACCTCCCCTGCACCGGGAGCATCGGGGAATTTCAAATAGCTTCCCCGGTCCTTCAGATCTCAAAAAGAAAAAGAAAAAGCCAAGCGGCTAGCCAATAGGCTCATAAAATCATCATCACCCAAACAAAACAGGAAATTATGTAGTAAACATGTACCTATTTGTCGGGCAAACAAATTTTATTCTCTGGCTCTAGCCTCCTTGCTATGACCTGTTCAATGATATATAGGTATATGCAAGCAGATGCGACCAAATTTCAATACAATTCAATATTTGGTTCAATTAGGCATAATAGTTCAAAATTATCAAACAATTTAAACAAACAACTCAAACATCAATCAATTAGTGAATTTAACGTTTCAAATTCATAATTTTGATACATATACAAAAATCATGTTTTGATGCCAATTCACAACAATGTATTCTAACTATATTAGTTTTGGTTCTCACACCAGTCTAATGGAAATATATAGAAATCACACCTTCGTCACTCGAAAATAAATGCTGATGATGTTTCGAACCACCATCAGAACATTGTCGGGCTACTAGAGTGCGGTTCTATATCTACCCGGTATATTAAAACTTCGAATATACGCGGATCAGACGTATACGCAAAATCTATATATACTGGATTGTCCAAATCAATATAAATTAATAATCAACTACGAATAATTGATTTAAATTTTCAAAACAAAATTTTGTTTTCATTTTAAAAATATACTCTTCACACTCGTTCTAGGATACTACTGATCCTATCTCTAACGAGTCATTCCCATTGGATATTGCTAATCCAATATCTGATGAATTCTTTCGTATGTTTCTAATGTGTCTTGTTCTCTAGCTTTGTAAACCAAAGCTCTGATACCAACTGTGACGGCAAGGAATTTCGCTCGGTCCGAACCAGTCGCTAAACCGACCCAGACCGTTCGAAACGCCCTATCGTTTGAGAACAGGACAAAATAGAACGCATACAGAAGAACATTTCATTGTATATTACAACAATGCATCAGATTACAAGAATATACAGAGTATAAATGAATATACACAGAAATATCAGAGATTTAAATTACATTTAAATACATAGCAGCGGAAAATAATACGATACACAACTAGAAGGAGATATACGGATACAAAGCTTTCCGGATATCGTTCCAGCTGTAAACCAGGATCCTGTGAATATAAATCTGCAAAACCAAACTACTAGCTGCCCGTGCGGAAAATAGGGGCACCCAGAGTTTAGGTTAAAACAATAAACTCCAGGTCAGTCATGGGACTGGTGTGAGAACTAAAACAGTTAATCTTTATTTTTAAAGCTAGGTAAATCAAGGGACCACGCCGTATAACACGGAACGGGTTTCCTCCCAAGAATACCAGTGCATAAAACAAACAGCGCAATGCTAAATAAAGAAAAATGAAGCTGTTATAAGACCCAGGTCCCATCACACAATGCAACGCAGTCGAGGATAGGGTTTTCCCTTATAACGGCCAAAGAATGCTTGATACGTTTAAAAACAAATCATTTGATACTATTATAAGTGCATAGTGTATAAAACAACTTCAAATCATAAGTATCAATCATAGGCGGCATGAATGCCCCATACCACTATGTCGCCATATATAGGTTATACAATCAAAATCGCAAAGTCACGTATTTGGAAATTGGATTTCCGTCTATGAACCGAGGCAAAAGATAGTCCTCAACCGATTCGTGACTCTCTAGCCCGAGCCACAGGATCAGAGCTCGAGTGACCCTTGGAGCGACAGGGCCGGTCCACCGATGTGGATTAAAATGCCTGAACACTACGTTTCCCCACCCTATGGGGTGTAAGTCTGGTCCGTCAGCCGACCAGAATGCATTCGGCCGAAACCGATATAACCGAGGCGCCTCGCAACAGCAACAACCACATAAGTCAAACTCGTCAGGGCGTGTAAAACCACTGACGCCACTTCTAACTAGAAAGAAACGCAAGTCCTCCCTGAGGTCCGTCTCCCGTTTTTGGTTCATACCTGGTGTGAAACACGCGAGGTAAACGTTACACAAAGCTACGCCACAAAGGCCGTGCTTTGATCATCAACCACAAGACTTTGCTTTTCAACAGAAGCCTTGATCATTTGCATCTTAGCATGCCACACAGGCAAACCATCCTATGCAACCAATATCAGTCACACAGAATGAAATCCGATGTCAGACACACAGTCCATTTACAAGTCCGTTCTGGGTCTGAACGAAACCGGAGGCACCTAGTACCCCGCATATCCATCGATCTCCAAGTACGTCTGGACGATCACCAACTGTTTCCATCTTCTTGGGTGTACAGCCCAATCAAGATCATCAGTTATCACCCAAACGACGTGAAGACTTCCGGTCTTCGACCATCGTCTTCATCTTCGACTTATCGTCGTATCAGTTATTCAGAATGGGATAAACCCGGTCTTTCCGAATAACTCGCGTATATATTATAAAAGTGTTACACAAACACAACATACGCCTCATTCCAATTCATTAGTCACTAACCGTAAATTAATCAAGAGAATAATTCCCCAAATATTAACCCCGAAGGCCGAAACCAACATCAGATCAATATCCAGAAAACCATTCTGCTTGGCTAACCGACAGTTAGTTTCTAAATTTCACGTTCAAATCTAATTAAAGATTTATCTATCGCCTGGAGCAAAACTGGTGATACTCCATTCTCGATCTTTTCAATCTAATTAAAGATTCATTAAAACTCCACTTAGTTTTAATCATTATCTGGGTTAAAGAATCAGTGTCATTTAAAACACGATTCACGATAAACCCAAAATCACATTCCATTAATTATCGGGTTAAAGAACAAGTGTTATTTAAAACACTGTTCACGATAAACCCAAAAATCAATACCAATTCAATTCCAATTAAATATCATTTAATTGGTACACTTCATTAAATCTAAATAAAAAGATTTAATCTTTTCTCAACTGGGTGCAAGAACAGTGTTAGTGAAGACACCATTCACGACAAACCCAAATCACATTCCATTAATTATCGGGTTAAAGAACAAGTGTTATTTAAAACACTGTTCACGATAAACCCAAAAATCAATACCAATTCAATTCCAATTAAATATCATTTAATTGGTACACTTCATTAAATCTAAATAAAAAGATTTAATCTTTTCTCAACTGGGTTCAAGAACAGTGTTAGTGAAGACACCATTCACGACAAACCCAAATCACATTCGATTAATTATCGGGTTAAAGAACAAGTGTTATTTAAAACACTGTTCACGATAAACCCAAAAATCAATACCAATTCAATTCCAATTAAATATCATTTAATTGGTACACTTCATTAAATCTAAATAAAAAGATTTAATCTTTTCTCAACTGGGTTCAAGAACAGTGTTAGTGAAGACACCATTCACGACAAACCCAAATCACATTCGATATTCAATACAAGGCTCTGAATAGAAAATATATCGGCTTATATTCAATATCGAATTCTACGACTAACAAATGTCGTATTGGAAATAACGATATAAATATATATCTTTCAAATTTCCATAACAACACCTGTATAATCACGAATTCCAACATCGAAATATTCCGAAGACAATTTCGATTCAAATCCACTCCAATGCAATCATTGGAAATTTTGGTTATTTTCAAAACCATTTCAAATTCAATTTATTTATTTAAAAATAAATAGAATTATAATTCTAGTTCAAAACTAGTTCATTTCGATAAAAATCTATTTTTATCTTTTCAAATATGGAGTTTTTCATCCCAAACTTTCACAAATCATTTCTTATGATTTTACACAAATTATTACTATTTTTAATAATTTTATCAAGGCCCGTACAGTCGATTTCCAACAACGGCCATCGAACTGCACTTACAGCGACCTTTTTCGAATTTGATTTGGACGTATCTCCAAATCCAACCGTTAGATTTCAAATTTCTAACATTCATTAGAAAGCTCTTTTCGATACGAACCCAACGGTTCCGGTTTTAGGAGAATCCGACGGTCGGATCTCCCGTAATGTCCGCTTGAAATAAATGGTCGAAATTCGCGAACTGCCGCGACGCGGCGCGTTCTATTCAGGCCATTATATTATATATATAATATATATAATATATACTTCGTCGATTTCTATTTAAAACGAATTATATAAATAGTTTTGAATTCGTTTCAAAAACAATTTCAACTTCCTTTTCAATTCAAATCAAAATTGAATTCTTCTTTATAAATTCGTTTTAAAATTCATTTCTATTCAATTCAAATTTCAATTCAATTTGAATTCATTTCAATTTGTTTTCAATTCAATTCGAAATCGTTTTCAATTCAATTCAAAATCGTTTTCAATTCAATTCATTTCGAAATCGTTTTCAATTCAATTCATTTCGAAATCGTTTTCAATTCAATTCATTTCGAAATCGTTTTCAATTCAATTCATTTCGAAATCGTTTTAAAATTGATATAAATATCGTTCACGTCAAAATGGCGTCAATCTAATCAACTCGGCTTCATATATTCCTTTATTTTTAAATATTCTATTTCAAATATTTCTTTTTCAAAACTGGAATGAGGCCCAATCAATTACCATATAAAATTAATTATATGGATTTTCATACAACACATGTATATAATGGCATTGAAAATAATCAACCATCAACCAAAGTGCACTACACTGTATAAGCATCAAATATAGATATTCAACGCTTATAACAGCCTGTCAATCAATCGATCGACATATTTAATCAATCAGGATGAGTGAACTTCAAATTTCATCCTAACACCCGTGTGGGGTTTCAATCAATCAAACACATATTTTATTTGTGCTGTTGGGCGATGTGTGAAATTTATCGTCCCAATCAATGTCATTCAAATAGGTGTACATAAACAAACCGTCTGGTTTGTAAATGAATATTTATTTATTCACATTCACGTTAAAAATTATATTTTTAACGATAAAACATTTTATTTTAACATATGAATTTCTATTCAGTTCATTCTTTAAATAAAATGCTATTTTTATTTTTCTAACTTATTTTAGAAAATTTCGGCGGCATAACGGCACGATACTAGAAACGGGACAAGGCCTAGCCTTATCCCCGGTCTAGTGAAGGCCCACGCCATTCACACATCAATCAAATCAATTCGTTATGCAAACCACAAAATTTGGAGTAAGAGTCTAACCTAGCCTTACTCCTTCGCCTTATAACGGCGCACGTCTAATCCTAACCAATTTATCGATTCGATTTTTCACACCACAAATCACATTCAAACCAATATCGCAATCAATCACCAAACAATCAAACAAACAAGTCCATGGTCTGTGGACGATTGTGTCGGGTGCTACTAAGCACCGTCTGCATCCTAGTATATATATATATAACTAGAAAAATAAATTGAAAGGTGAGAAATTCTCACATATAGCTATCCTAGCTCCACGGCTCTTCATTTGCAGAAGTCTTCGTCGTTTCGCCTTTTTTTGTCACCTTCGTTGTTGCTTTCACTACATACGTAAAAATCACATTTTTACTTCGCTTTTCAATATATAAAAATCGAATTTTTACTTCGATGTTCAATATATAAAAATCGAATTTTTAGTTCAAAGTTCAATATATAAAAATCGAATTTTTATTTCAAAGTTCAATATATAAAAATCGAATTTTTAGTTCAAAGTTCAATATATAAAAATCGAATTTTTAGTTCAAAGTTCAATATATAAAAATCGAATTTTTATTTCGCTATTCAATATATAAAAATCGAATTTTTACTTCGATGTTCAATATATAAAAATTTCGCCTTTTTAAATTCAAAGATTTCACCTTTTCAAATTTCATCACTTGATTTCAATGTATATAAAATAAAAATCAGATTTTTATTTCGCCACATATACAAAGGTGATATTTTTAACTTCTCTATCCTATAAAGATTATATTTTTAATACTTTAAAATATAAAAATCATATTTTTAATATTCCTATATAGTAAAGATTATATTTTGATTTAAACAATACAAAAATTATATTTTCAAAGCAAATTCATTTTTTAAACCATAAAGTAAAATCAGTTTTTATTCATAAAAAAACAGTTTTTACTTTTATAAAAATTTCAGTTTTAATTCATTAAAACAAACAGTTTTTATATAAAATAAAAATAAAATAAATAAAAATAAAATACAATTAAAACTTACTGAGGGTGGGCTGATGTCGGGTCGGAGACTGGGCGGTGCTGGAGTTCGACGAGGGGGGGGGCTCGGTCGCAGTCGGAAGGGGGAGATGGCGCGAGGGGGGTCGCGGGTGGTCGCAGGCGGTGGGGGCGGCTGGTGAAGTCGAGGGGGGGTCTGTAAGGGGAGAGGAGCGGCGAGAAGAGGGGGGGGGAGATGGCTTTGGTGGGGCTCCGGCGATGGGGGGGGGGGGGTCACCTTCGATGGCGGCGGCGGCAGCGACTGGGGGGGCGACGCGATTCCGTCCTTCCTCGTTTTGTTTTTTTTTTTTTTTTTTTTTTTTTTTTCAATCTGAATGAATTTCTATCGGGGGGGGCCTGGAGTATAAAGGGGAGAAAAGTTTATTTATTTATTTTTTATTTATTTATTTATTTATTTATTATATTTGGCAAAAAGGGTTGACTTTTACATATGACCTCGAAACGAGGCCCACCGCCTGTCGTCCATAGCGTTTTACCCCCATTCCGAACACAATGGGATATGTATCGCAAGCTGATTTGATCGTTACAATCAGTTTCCTTTTGAATTTACATTTAAATCACTATATTGAATTTTAAACGCACGTTTCAAATTACCGGGGCCACATACTAACTAGAAAAATTTCAAAAAAAATATTTTCTAGCTTCGTATTGACGATACGGTCCTAACAAAACTAGTTTCGTCGAATTCTGAGACCGTTTGCAAAATGGCCAATTTTCAGTCGATTAAAATCAACTGAAACTGGTCAAACGCGTTTTCCTTTGCCACGCTCACATATTGATTCGAAAAATTATGAAATTTGAAACCTAGCAATAACTTGACATCACGGACCCAACAAAACTGGTTTCGTCGAAATCCGAGGTCGTTTGCAAAATGTCCATTTTTAAGGGCTATATATTATTAAATATATATATAAATTCCATAGCGACTATTCTGAATTTTCAACTGGACGTATCTTATCATTTCTAAAGTGAAATCCTAGTTTGTTAACTTCGTTAGAAAGATCTTGTTCATCAGATTCAAATATTTCTTGTTTCGTTCAATTCTGACTTATATTGAATTCTGTATATTCATTTGAAATTAGAAATCGAATTTTCGAACTACCGCGCCATTTTCAATTCTATTTATAATTATATATAAATATTTATATTCTAACGACGACGCGTATAATATATACGTCGAATTTCAATTCAAAATAAATTTCTCGTCGATATTATTTAAAATATTTCATTTTAAATAATCTAAATTCGCTAAAATTGCCAAAATAAAATTTTCAAACTGGCTCGCATTTTACGGGTTGTTACATGTAATTATCACTTAATTCAAATCACTTCAATATCTAATTCAATTTCAAATTTTCAAATCTCAAAATGGTGACCCGACTTTTCCATACCATTTAAGTTGACATTTAACCACAAATGTTGAACTCAAAAGGCACATGATAGTAGAAAGTTAAGGGAAAGAAGTTAAAGGGTGAGAAGAAAAAAGAAAGAAATGTTAGAATAGAAGAAGAATAGGAACATAAACACTACAAAATCAGAGAAAAATAGAATCTCACAACGTAATGAATATAATATATCGGTACTCTTTTTACAAAGAGAAACCGGATATATATAAGATTACACAATCAGATTACACAACTAGATCAGCCTATATAAATCTTATGAATACAACACCCACAGTGATAATAATTTAATACCAGAAAATACAGGAATACGCCTCGACTCTGGTTCCATTCCTAAAGCTCTAAGCAAAATATAATGCAACCAGGAAAATATAATCAGATTGACTCGAGCACATCTTGAGGAATGCAAAATCATTAGGATCAATTTGGAATTCTTTCAATGACAAAAGTCACATCACAAACCACTTGCTTAATTTTAGAAAATTCTCTGAAAGGATGGAACTCTCACAAGACATGACCACAAATAAACATGGCACATTGTTTTTTCCTTATAATTACCAAATCACTTTTTATATCAAATCCAATGATATTATAATAACGTCTATCAATCCACAAATAAAATTGGAATATAGCCAAAAAGCTTGCATCTCACTTTTTGACATAGTTGGTTTACATCTAAAAACGTACGGATCGTATTGGAGTTTCTGTTTCCATACATGACTAGGTATGGGACCACCTTCTGATCAGTGTCCTCTAGAGATAAAACACTATGGTTCAACAAGAATGTCTTGAAACCTAGCCACACAGAATCAGCCATTCATTCACTTGAGTGTACAGAATATATCATCACCACGATTAGGATCAACAACCATATCATTCTAAAGCATACAAAAAGGGGCAATCGATTTCTCTAGAAAAAGTGATGATATACTCTAATGGGTTTGACCCACATAGCCCTGCTGCCATGTGATGATCCAAACTCCCATAGTACGAAAGCAAGGATAATCATTGGAATATAACATATTTAAAACAATAGCAGATCTCAGATAGCAGCATAACATATAAATCATAGCAGCGGAAATAGAAATGTCATCAACATCAGAACATCAGAGTGGCACATTTACAGGATACAACTTAGCATTTAGAAAGCCTCAACAAATAAAAATAAGTCCAAAACTCCATTAAGTACATCATAGATAAAGGATGTCTAAATGTCTCAATGTAGAAATAAAAGATAAAGATGTTCTTCCTCTTCCTTCCATAAGCATACTCCAATCCAACATATGTCCAAGATAACTTGAACCTGTCACTTCGCTGCCCGTGTGAAAAAGAGGGCACCCGAGTTTGCAAAGTGAAACAAACTACGAGTCAGTCGTGGGACTAGTATAGGAAATCTTTCCTAACTTATCTAACAATATGGCTAATCACAGTACCACGCCGCTAACGCGGAACGGGTTTACTCCATTGGATTGCCAGTGCATAAATTAAATAAATTTTTATTCAAAAACAAAGTAATGCTTTTTAGAAAAATGAAATAACTATAAGACACAAGTCCCATCACATAATGCAATGCAAACCGGAGGACAGAGTTTTACCTTATAATGATCAAACATGCTTGATATGTAGAAAATAATATTAATATTATATTAGTGTCTAACCAGTTTTAAAATACTTTCAAAGTAAATGTATCAATCCTAGACGGCATAGTACCCCATCCTACTATGTCGCCATATATAGGTTTACAATCAAAGCCGTAATGTCGTATTGGAAATTGAGTTTCCATCATGAGTCGAGGCTAGGGATGGCTCCTCACCGATTCTAGATACTCTAGCAAATGTCTCAGGATCACACCTACGGGCAACCCTTGGATCTTCAGGGCCGGTCCACAAATACTTTAGTGGATTAACTATGCCTGAACACACATCTCCCGGTCCTATTGACTCTATCAATTGGTCACTATCGACCAATATATCCGAGGTACCTCATAATCCATCATCCACATAAGTAAAAATGTCAGGGCTTGAAAAACCCTGACACCACTTCTAGCTAGAAAGAAATGTGTGCACTCCCCACAGCCAGAATCCCGTTTTTGACTCATACCGGGTGTAAGGCTCGCGAAGTAATGTTATACACAAAGCTACGCCTAAACAGGCTGTGCTTTCAACATCAACCACAAGGCTCTGATTTTCAGCAAAAGCCTCGATCATTTGTAACTTGGCATGCCACATTGACAATTCACGCCATGCGATCAATAACTATTAATATATACCCTCTGAGCTCATGTGTCTCAGAGAAGGGTGTTAAGCAAGAGAATAAATTGTCCGCCACCAGACAGATATATATTAAATAGAAATCAATTTACATGGAATGAAATCCAGTGTCAGACACACATCCATTTACAAGTCCGTTCTGGGTCTGAACGAAACCAGAGACACCATATTCTTCGTCCCGTGTGTCCACTACGGAAGAGAGGTGCTCGCTTATCCGGACAGTCAATAAGTACGTCCGGACAACTACCATTTTAACCCTTTACTGGGAGCTACCCAATGTTGGGCATCGGTAGTCATCCATTCGATGTGAAGATCACCAGTCTTCAATCACCGTCTTCGATATCTTCGATTTAAGTTGTCGTATAATTATTTGAAATGAGATTGAACTCGGTCTTTTCAAATAATTCTCGCATATATATAATTTAAATCATTTATATCGTTAATATTATTTTATAACGATTTATCGCTATTTTTATTTATATAAAAATTGCTCAATTTAATTTAATGACGCTTCGGGTCAATAGGCGGCCTTGGCACTGTTTTCACCTAAATTTGATTTACACATTTCTCGAAATCTAACCGTTGGATTTTAATAAAATTTATACCATTGGAATGATCTTCCCAAAGCGGTCCTAACCTTTCCATTTTTGGGAAAATCTGATGGTCGGATCTTTCGGTATAATCGTTTAAAGTTACGATTCTGAAACGCGAACTACCGCACGCGATTCATTTCATTTTAATTTATATTTATATATAAAATAATATATATAATTAAACCATTCGACGATTCCACTAACGTGTTTAACACACCAAATAAAAGAATGTTTTAATTTGCATAACCATTTCTATATGTTTATAATGTCAAATAAAATGTATTTTATTTACATGACATTTTGCTAATGACAAAGAAAAAAGATAAATTTTATTTGTATTTCTATTTTTAACTTTAACAAATAAAAAGAAATATTTTATTTGTATATATTTTCAATGTATGTTTTGACAATAAAAATGTTTCTTAAATTTGCATACAAATTCTATTGTATGTTTTGACAATAAACATGATTCTTATATTTACATTCAAATTCTAATGTATGTTTCGACAATAAAAATGATTCTTAAATTTGCATACAAATTCTAATGTATGTTTTGACAATAAAATTGATTCTTATGTTTATATACAAATTCTATTTCAACAAAATGCCTAAAAAGTGATACATTCATTTTTGTTGATAATTCTAGTTAAACAAAATGATTAAAATGTGATTTATTCATTTGGTTGACAATTCTATTTCAACAAAATGATTAAAATGATATTTTCATTTTTATTGATAATTTTATTTCAACAACATGATTAAAAAGTGATTCATTCATTTTGTTGAAAATTCTATTTCAACAAAACGATTAAAATAATATTTTCATTTTTGTTGACAATTCTATTTCAAAAAAATTAATATTCTTGCTCCAACACAAATCTATTTAACAAAAATGTCAATTTTTGTTTTACCCCAAATCTATTTAACAAAAATGTAATTTTTGTTTGACTCAAATCTTATTCGACACAAATGTAATCTTTGTTTAACTCAAAACTTATTTAACAAAAATTTAATTTTTGTTTAACTCAAATCTTATTTAACAAAAATGTAATTTTTGTTTTCAACCATCACATTTGACAGAATGTACATTTTTGTTTCAACTATTATATTTTGACAAAAATGTATACTTTGTTTCAACAAATCTATTCTGACAAAATGTACATTTTTATTTCGACTATTCTAATTTGAAAACATGTATATTTTGTTTCAACTACTATGTTTTGACAAAAATGTATATTTTGTTTCAACTAATATGTTTTGACAAAAATGCATATTTTTTTATAACATAAAAAAATAAATGATAATTTAAATCCAATTATTCTAATTAACAAAAATGATAATTTTTGTTTAACTCAATTATAATTAACAAAAATGATAATTTTTGTTTAACTAAATTCTAATTAACAAAAATGTTAACTATTGTTGCAACTATTTTCTTACAACAAAATGTCCTTCTTATTTCAACTATTTTGTTTCAATAAAAATGTCCTTTTAATCCAATAATTATATTTTGACGAAAATGATAATTATAATTCAACTATCCTATTTTGTCAAAAATGACAATTTTATTTCAACAATTCTAATTTGACAAAATTGACGAACTTAATCCAAGGATTACATTTTGACAAAAGTGATAATTATAATTCAACTATTCTATTTTGGTCAAAAATGACAATTTTAATTCAACAATTCTATTTTGACAAAATTGACAAACTTAATCCAATAATTACATTTTGACATAAGTGATAATTATAATTCAACAATTCAATTTTGTCAAAAATGACAATTTTATTTCAACAATTCTAATTTAACAAAATTGACAAACTTAATCCAATAATTACATTTTGACATAAGTGATAACTATAATTCAGCTATTCTATTTTGTCAAGAATGACAATTTTATTTCAACAATTCTAATTTGACAAAATTGACGAACTTAATCCAAGAATTACATTTTGACATAAGTGATAATCATAATTCAACTATTCTATTTTGTCAAAAATGATAATTTTATTTTAATAATTCTAATTTGACAAAATTGACAAACTTAATCCAATAATTACATTTTGACATAAGTGATAATTATAATTCAACTATTCTATTTTGTCAAAAATGACAATTTTATTTCAACAATTCTAATTTGACAAAATTGACAAACTTAATCCAATAATTACATTTTGACATAAGTGATAATTATAATTCAACTATTCTATTTTGCCAAAAATGACAATTTTATTCAACAATTCTAATTTGACAAAATTGACGAACTTAATCCAAGAATTAGATTTTGACATAAGTGATAATTATAATTCAACTATTCTATTTTGTCAAAAATGACAATTTTATTTCAACAATTTTAATCCAATATTTCTAATTTGTCACAATGACAATTTTAATCCAACTTTTTTTTTCTTTCAACAAAAATTGGTATTTTTGTTTTCAACAATTTTATTCAACACAAACATCATCAAACTCATGGATCTACATAACAAAATCAATTACAGATAAAATCACGTATGATAATCAACAGAGTATTACAGCGTATGAGCAATACCACAATTATGATTAATTAATTTTAATTATATATATATATAAATAAGTAGAATTTCTCACATTGGGTTTTAATTCTGAATAATTCAGATTTGAAATTTGTCCAAAATCTGATCTGCTCGAAACTCGTTCTAATCAGTCCAAAAATGTAGATCTCGGACACACGATCGCAATGCTTCTGAAATCGTCAAATTCTTAATTCGTTTGAGTAAGTTATGAATTTATTTGCATTGTTAACATTTTTAAATTAATTAATTAAATAATTTAAAATAAAAATTACCTTCTTCCTCCTATCTGTAAACACAGCCGACGTCCTTTTATATTTGTTCAACATTAAGTTTACACTTCTCGACAAAACCGTGGGGCACGAAGACGATCGAGTAATGGCATGTTGTAGGGGAAGGAGTGGCGCGCAGGGTGGGCCCACCAACGACCAGCTCGATCGGAGCAATTGGGAAGCGCGACGAGGCAAACGGTCGCAGTTTGGGGGACTGTAACTCGACGGAAGTTCAATGGCAGGAGGGGTTATCCGTACTAATGTGGAGAGGATGAAAAGCTCTACGAAATTGTCAAAAGGCTGGGGTAATTTTACTGTGTGGATTGGAAGTTTTTAATGGAGGAACGACCGTGCATTCATGGCCATTAACCGATGATGAAGGCGGCAGCTTAGAATGGTATTAGGGTTTTGATTAATGTGTATTTATATCAAAATAATATTTAATTCTTAGTTTTGCAAATAAACTCGTTAAGTCTCAGTAGCTCCAATTTCAGCCCAAAGAGAGTTGTTCGCAGGAAAATACCCCTGTTCCGGAGACAATGGGCTAGGTCCTGTCATCCCAATCGATCGTTTTCAATCTATTTCTTTAAATTTAAATTTAAATCATTTATTTATTTAATTCGATTGTACATCTAAATTTACCGGGGTCACATACGGACTCCAAAAATTCCCGAAAAATAAACCTAGCTATGTTTTCACGATACGGTCATAATAAGATTAATTTCATCAAATTTGGAGACCATTTGAAAAATGACCATTTTAACGGTCGATTAAATTCAACAAAAATTATCGAACACAGTTTAATTTACCACGCTCACATATAAATTCCAAAAATTATGGAAAATTGAACTTAGCAATAATTTGACATTCCGGATCCGACAAAAATGGTTTCATCGAAAATGGAGGTCGTTTATAAAATGACTATTTTTAATAGCTTTAATATTATTTAAAAATGGAATTTTTAAATTCTGGTACATTTTCCAACAAAATTCCTTAAAATAAAATTTTAAATTGGTTCTGATTTTCCGGATTGTTACAGTCTCCTCCACTTAAAATCTTTTTGTCCTCGAAAAGGAAACAAAAGTAAAGTAGAAAACAAAACGGAAAATGCAAAATATTGTAGATGTACTTCAACACAAGAGTTACTCGGAGATGTCCACTATGCACTTGGGATAAGCCTGTTTGATGCTATCCTCGGTCTCCCATGTACAATCTCCAGGATCCCCGCTCCACTGCACTTTGACTAAGTGGATCCTCTTGTTCCTCAGAACTCGGGTCTCTTTGCCGACGATTTTCACTGGCTCCCTTCTCACTACTAAGCTCGGGGTAATCTCCAAAACTTGTTGTGCTGCTTCCTCCACAACCAAGTGTGGATCATGTACATGCTTCCGGAGTTGAGACACATGGAATATATCATGCACCCCTGGCAACCAGTCAGGCAACTGCACCCTATAAGCGAGAGTTTGAATCCTTTTGAGAATAGGAAATGGACTAATGAATCTCGGCGCCAGCTTCCCAGTCTTCCCAAAACGAACTACACCTCTTAGTGGGGAGACTCTCAAGTATACATAATCACCAACAGAGAATTCTAAATCCCTTCTTCGTTAGTCTGCATAGCTCTTCTGTCGGCTCTGAGTAGCCAATAGTTGCTTCTTAATGAAAGCAACTTTATCTGATGCTTCACGAATCATGTCGGGACCCAATACTAACCGATTACCTAGTTCCACCCAACATGCGGGAAATCTGCATGGCCTGCCATGTAATGCTTCAAATGGCAACATCTGCAAGCCTTCCTAGTAACTGTTATTCTAAGAGAACTCAACCAAATGCAAGTGATCTTCCCATGACCCGCCAAAATCAAGAATGCATGCTTGCAACAAGTCTTCAAGTATACGGTTCACCCTCTCAGTCTGGTCATCTGTCTGAGGACGATAAGTGGTGCTCAAATTCAACTTTGTCCCCATCTCCTCTTGGAATGCTTCCTGGAATTTGCTAGAAAATATTGGATCACGATCACTAACAATGCTACTGGGAACTCTATGTAGTCTGAAAATCTCTCTAAAATAAAGCTGCGCCAGACTTCGAGCTATTCTATTAGATCTGACAGGGATAAAATGGGCGGTCTTTGTGAAACGATCTACAATCACCCATATACTGTCATTTCCTTTTCTGGTTTGGGGCAAACCATCAATAAAGTCCATAGAAATTTGGTCCCACTTCCAACTTGGAACCTCTAGCGGTTGTAACAATACTGCGAGCTTCTGTTGATCGCTTTTGACTTGTTGACAGGTGGAACATCTAGCAACATATATAAAAATGTCTCTCTTCATCTCCTTCCACCAGAATGTGCGCTTAAGATCGTGATACATCTTGCTTACTCCTGGATGAATGCTAAGTTTAGATTTGTGACATTCATCCATAACTTCTCTTTTTAGCTCAGGAATATCTGGCACACAGATTCACCCTTGCAATCTAAGAGTCCCCTTGCTGCCAATTTGGAAGCTGGAAGCTTCGCCCTTTCGAACTCGCTCGCTAACCATCTAAATAAACTTATCGTCTTTCTGAACAGCAAAGATCTTATCCATTAATGTAGGCGTAATAATAAGACTGTCAACGATAAGATTGGCGCTATCCGCATTCTTCCTGCTGAGCGCATCGGCTACAACATTGGCTTTCCCTGGAGTATATAAGATGTCTAGATCATAGACCGCAAGAAATTCTAACCATTTTTGCTGCCTCAAATTCAAGTCCCTTTGGGTGAGTAGATATTTCAAGGATTTATGATCTGTATATAATTCGAACTTCTCACCCAAAAGATAGTGCTGCCATATTTTCAGAGCAAACACGATGGCCAACAATTCAAGATCATGAGCAGGATATCTCTTCTCATGCGGCTTCAACTGACGGCTAGCATATGAAACTACTTTGCCCTTTTGCATTAACACAGCACCAATAGCTTTAATAGAAGCATCTGTCCAGACTTTCAAATCTTGATTGCAATCAATAATGGTTAACACGAGAGCAGAGGTCAACCTCAATTTCAGCTCTCGGAAAGCTGCCTCACATTCAGGTGTCCAATTAAACTTTGTATGCTTCTTAGTCAGCTTTGTCAATGGACAAGATAGCTTCTAAAAATCTTTAACGAATTTCCGATAATAGCCAGCCAATCCTAAGAAACTTCTGAAGGAGTGCTAAGCTGCTTCCAATCTTGGATGGCTGAGATCTTGCCTGGGTCTACTGAAATGTCTTTCTTTAATACAACATGGCCGAGGAATTTCACTTCTTCTTGCCATAATATGCATTTAGAGAATTTGGCTTTCAACACATTCTTTTGTAGGATTTCCAAAACTTCTTTCAGATGCTTTTCATGCTCAGTAGTGGATTTACAGAAGATTAAGATATCATCGATGAAAACTAGCATGAATTTATTCAAGACATCCCGGAATACTCTATTCATCAGATCGACAAAGTAGGCAGGAGTGTTACATAAGCCGAAAGACATTACTAGCCATTCATAGAATAAGTCTAGACCTCTGAAAGCTATCAAAGGAACACATTCTTTGGCAATGCGCAATTGATGGAAACCTATAGCTAGGTCCATCCTAGAGAATACATGCGCTCCATTCAAGCAGTCTAATAGATCATCAATACGCAGCAATGGATATTTATTTTTCAGCGTTTGCTTATTGAGGTCACGGTATTCCACACACAATCGGAGAGTACCGTCTAACTTTGGGACAAACACCACTGTTGCACCCCAATTTGAGAAGCTAGGCCTGATCAGAACCTTCCACAAAAGCTATTTAGTTCGATTGCTCAGCTCCTCTTTTTCTTTCAGCGTCATTCTCCGAATAGCGTGTACCACAGGCCTTGCATTCGGAACTAAGTCAATCCTGAAGTCGATTTCTCTGCGCGGAGGTAAGCTATCGACTTCTTCAAACACATCCGCATAATCTCTGACAACAGGAATACTCTCTATAGAAGTAAGAGTAACTTCTAGAGAGGACCAGAATTCTTTCCTATCAGTTGCTAAGCCATGATATGGTATAATAATATTTCCAAGCTTCATCTTAACCTTGACGATTCTTTCTGCACATCTAACTTCGGCCTCATGTCTTGTTAACCAATCCAGCCCAAGAATAACATCGAATTCGGAAAAATTCATGACGATTAAACTAATAGGAAAATGGTAACAATAATAGGAGTTCGGCACTCTGCAGTATAAACCGAGAACAAAAGAACCTACTATCGGATTATGGACACCAACTAATTCTTTAAGATTTCTTGTTTTCAAATTTAACTTTTTAATTGTATCACTAGAAATGAAACTACGTGATGCATCGGTGTCAAATAATAGATAACAGGAATATTCTTAATGGTAAGGGTACCTCCCAAGACATCAGGTTTACCTGCTCCTTCGGAAGAAGCTGGTGCAGTCGCTCCATCATATACATGAGCCACATCAGATTTCTTCAATAGAGGACAATTACTGATGAAGTGCCCCATCTTATGGCAGTTAAAGCACTCCTGAGTATTCCGAGGATTCTGACCGCGATTCTGACTAGGTCCAGACTCATGCCTCCTTGGTTTCTTTGGAGCTCGGCATTCGTTATCAAAGTGTCCCATCTTTTGGCAATTAACGCACCTGACTTATGGATTTCTTACTTCCTTGAGGCTTGGCGGCTGAAGAGCTGCTCGACTCCTGTTTCTTGTCAGCCTGCTTCCTTTTGTTGTTATTTTGATTCTTCTCCCGATCTTACTGCGAATTCCTGTCATTTTCTTCATATCGACAAGCCATCTCGACCACCTCATTGAATGAAAGCTTAATGTGTGTTGTCACTCTGTTTAGATACTTCCTTGAAAGGCCATTAATAAATCTCTTACTCTTCCGGAATGGGTCCCGGATTAATTCAGGAGCATAACGTGAGAGCTCTTCAAACTTCCGCACATGCTCTGAAACAGTTTTATCTCCTTGTTGCAAGTTGGCAAACTAATTGTGAAGACGCTCTATTTCTTGCGGAGGAATAACTTTCTCGTTAAAGAGTTCCTTGAATTTCATCCAAGACATGTCGGCCTCATTATTTCCAACTATGACAGCCCCCCACCAATTTTGAGCCTCATCCTTCAATAGCCACGATGCCATAAAACGCTTGTGGTGGTCTTCAAGTTCCAGGCCTCCAAATATTTTCTCACAAGTCTTTAGCCATGCTTGAGCTTCCATCACCATCTCTTGGACTGTGAATGACACACCACCCAAATTCCTGAACTTCTTAGCTACCTTGTCCAGGTCAAAATGCTGGGGGGTGGAGGTGGTGATGGTGCTACAGCCTCGGGATTGGGCTGCTCCTAAATAATGGGGGTTTCATCCCTTCCTGGTCCTTTGGCTCCGCCTCTGCCTCGGGCTCTTGCTCTAGTGCTAATTTTCAGTCAGTTCTCTACTATCAAGGAAAGAGTCAGACCAACAAAAAGGATAATTTTAAAAGGGAAGTTAAAAGCAGGGACATATAGAAAGATGATGATGTAATGACTTATTAATATGTGCTATTCTGCTATGCTCATTCTAGGACATTACTAATCATACCTCTAATGAGCTACTCGCCTTAAAGTACTGCTGATTCTATCTAGAAGAATTGTTTTAAATATGTTATGCTCCATAGCTGAGGTTAACCTTTAGCTCTGATACCGACTGTGATGACCGCAAACTCCCGTAGTACGAAAGCAAGGATAATCATTGGAATATAATATATTTAAAACAACCATAGATCTCAGATAATAGCGTAACATATAAATCGTAGCAGCGGAAATAGAAATGTCATCAACATCAGAACACTAGAGTGGCACAGTTACAGGATACAACTTAACATATAGAAAGCCTCAACAAATAGAAATAAGTCTAAAACTCCATCAAGTACATCATAGATAAAGGATGTCTAAATGTCTCAAAGTAGAAATAAAAGATAAAGGTGTTCTTCGTCTTCCTTCCATAAGAATACTCCAATCCAGTACATGTCCAAGATAACCTGAACCTGTCACTTGGTTGCCCGTGTGAAAAAGAGGGCACCCGAGTTTGCAAAGTGAAAAAAACTACGAGTCAGTCATGGGAGTGGTATGAGAAATCTTTCTTAACTTATCTAACAATATGTCTAATCATAGGACCACGCCGCTAACGCGGAACGGGTTTACTCCATTGGATTGCCAGTGCATAAATTAAATAAATTTTTATTCAAAAACAACGCAATGCTTTTTAGAAAAATGAAATCATTATAAGACTCAAGTCCCATCACACAATGCAACGCAAACCGGAGGATAGAGTTTTACCTTATAATGATCAAACATGCTTGATACATAGAAAATAATATTTTAATATTATTATTAATGTCTAACAAGTTCTAAAATACTTTCAAAGTAAATGTATCAATCCTAGACGGCATAGTACCCCATCTTACTATGTCACCATATAGGTTTACAATCAAAACTGCAATGTCGTATTGGAAATTGAGTTTCCATCATGAGTCGAGGCTAGGGATGGCTCCTCACCGATTCGAGACACTCTAGCAAATGTCTCAGGATCACACCTACGGGCAACCCTTGGATCTTCAGGACCGGTCCACAAATACTTTAGTGGATTAATTATGCCTGAACGCATGTCTCCCGGTCCTATTGAACCTATCAATTGGTGACTATCGACCAATATATCCGAGGTACCTCATAATCCATCATCCACATAAGTAAAAATGTCAGGGCTTGCAAAACCCTGACACCACTTCTAGCTAGAAAGAAACGTGTGCACTCCCTGCAGTCACGATCCCGTTTTTTGACTCATACCGGGGTGTAAGGCTCGTGAAGTAACACTATACACAAAGCTACACTCAAATAGGCCGTGCTTTGATCATCAAACACAAGGCTCTGCTTTTCAACAAAAACCTCAATCATTTGCATCTTGGCATGCCACATTGACAGTTCACGCCATGCGATCAATAACTATCAATATATACCCTCTGAGCTCATGCATCTTAGAGAAGGGTGTTAAGCAAGAGGATAAATTCTCCACCACCAAATATATATATATATTAAATAGAAATCAATTTACATGGAATAAAATCCAATTTCAGACACACATCCATTTACAAGTTCGTTATGGGTCTGATCGAAACCGGAGATGCCTTATTCCTCGTCCTATATGTCCAATACGGAAGAGAGGTGCTCGCTTATCCGGACAATCAACAAGTATGTCCGGACAACTACCACTTTAACCCTTTACTGGGAGGTACCCAATGTCGGGCATCAGTAATCATCCATTCGATGTGAAGATCGTCGGTCTTCAATCACCATCTTCAATATCTTCAATTTAAATCATCGTATAACTATTTGAAATGAGATTGAACTCGGTCTTTCCAAATAATTCTCGCATATATATAATTTAAATCATTTCATATCATTAATATTATTTTATAACGATTTATCATTATTTATTTATTTATTTATATAAAAGTAGCTCAATTTAATTTAACGACGCTTCGAGTCAATAGGCGGCCCTTGCGCTGCTTTCATCCAAATTTGATTTACACATTTCTCGGAATCTAACAGTTGGATTTTAATAAGTTTTATACCGTTGGAATGATCTTCCCAAAGCGGTCCTAACGGTTCTAGTTTTGGGAAAAATCCGACGGTTGGATCTTTATGTATAATCGTTTAAAGTTACGATCTCGAAACGCGAACTACCGCGCGCGATTCGTTTAATTTTAATTTTAGTTTATATATAAAATTATATATAAATATAAACCATTTGATGATTCCACTAACATGTTTAACACGCCAAATAAAAGAATGTTTTAATTTGCACAACAATTTCTACATGTTTATAATGTCAAATAAAATGTATTTTATTTACATGACATTTTGCTATTGACAAATAAAAAAGATAATTTTTATTTGTATTTCTATTTTGAACTTTTAACAAATAAAAAGAAATACTTTATTTGTATATAGTTTAAATGTATGTTTTGACAATAAAAATGATTCTTAAATTTGCATACAAATTCAATTGTATGTTTTGACAATAAACATGGGTCTTATGTTTACATACAAATTCTAATTTATGTTTTGACAATAAAAATAATTCTTAAATTTGCATACAAATTCTAATGTATGTTTTGACAATAAAAATGATTCTTATGTTTACATACAAATTCTATTCAATAAAATGTCTAAAAAGTGATACATTCATTTTTGTTGACAATTCTAGTTCAACAAAATGATTAAAATGCGATTCATTCATTTTGTTGACAATTCTGTTTCAACAAAATGATTAAAATGTTATTTTCATTTTTGTTGACAATTCTATTTCAACAAAATGATTAAAATGATATTTCCATTTTTGTTGACAATTCTATTTCAACAAAATTAATATCTTTGCTCTAACACAAATCTATTTAACAAAAATGTCAACTTTTGTTTTACCCCAAACTATTTAACAAAAATGTAATTTTTGTTTAACTCAAATCTTATTTGACACAAGTGTAATCTTTGTTTAACTCAAATCTTATTTAACGAAAATGCAATTTTTGTTTAACTTAAATCTTATTTAACAAAAATGTAATTTTTGTTTTCAACCATCATATTTGACAAAATGTACATTTTTGTTTCAACTATTATATTTTGACAAAAATGTATACTTTGTTTCAACTAATCTATTCTGACAAAATGTATATTTTTATTTCAACTAATCTAATTTGACAACATGTATATTTTGTTTCAACTGATATGTTTTGAAAAAATGTATATTTTGTTTCAACTAATATGTTTTGACAAAAATGTATATTTTGTTACAACTAAAAAAAAGGAATGATAATTTAAATCCAATTATTCTAATTAACAAAAATGATAATTTTTGTTTAACTCAATTCAAATTAGCAAAAATGATAATTTTTGTTTAACTAAATTCTAATTAACAAAAGTGTTAATTATTGTTTCAACTATTTTCTTACAATAATATGTCCTTCTTATTTCAACTATTTTGTTTTAATAAAATGTCTTTTTAATCCAATAATTACATTTTGACAAAAATGATAATTATAATTCAACTATTCTATTTTGTCAAAAATGACAATTTTATTTCAACAATTCTAATTTGACAAAATTGACAAACTTAATCCAAGAATTTCATTTTACATAAGTGATAATTATAATTCAACTATTCTATTTTGTCAAAAATGACAATTTTATTTCAACAATTCTAATTTGACAAAATTGACAAACTTAATCCAACAATTACATTTTGACATAAGTGATAATTATAATTCAACTATTATGTTTTGTCAAAAATAACAATTTTATTTCAACAATTCTAATTTGACAAACTTAATCCAATAATTACATTTTGACATAAGTGATAATTATAATTCAACTATTCTATTTTGTCAAAAATGACAATTTTATTTCAATAATTCTAATTTGACAAAATTGACGAACTTAATCCAAGAATTACAATTTGACATAAGTGATAATTATAATTCAACTATTCTATTTTGTCAAAAATGACAATTTTATTTCAACAATTCTATGTTGACAAAATTGACAAACTTAATCCAATAATTACGTTTTGACATAAGTGATAATTATAATTCAGCTATTCTATTTTGTCAAAAATGAAAATTTTATTTGAACAATTCTAATTTGACAAAATTGGCAAACTTAATCCAATAATTACATTTTGACATAAGTGATAATTATAATTCAACTATTCTATTTTGTTAAAAATGACAATTTTATTTCAACAATTCTAATTTGACAAAATTGACGAACTTAATCCAAGAATTACATTTTGACATAAGTGATAATTATAATTTAACTATTCTATTTTGTCAAAAATGACAATTTTATTCCAACAATTCTAATTTGACAAAATTGACAATTTTAGTCCAATAATTCTAATTTGTGACAATGACAATTTTAATCCAACCTTTTTTTTTCTTTAAACAGAAATTGATATTTTTTTTTTCAACAATTTTATTCAACACAAACATCATAAATCAATGGATCTACATAACAACATCAATTACAAATCAAATCACATATGACAACCAACAGAATATTGCAGCGTATGAGTAATACCACAATTATGATTAATTAATTTTAATTATATATATATAAGTAGAATTTCTCACAGTGGGTTTTAATTCTGAATAATTCAGATTTGAAATTTGTCCAAAATCTGATCTACTCCAAACTCGTTCTAATCAGTCCAAAAATGTAGATCTCGAACTCACGATCGCAACGCTTCTGAAATCGTCCAATTCTGAATTCGTTTGAGTAAGTTATGAATTTATTTGCGTTGCTAACATTTTTAAATTAATTAATTAATTAATTTAAAATAAAAATTACCTTCTTCCTCCTATATGTAAACACGGCCGACGTCCTTTTATATTTGTTCAATATTAGGTTTACACTTCTCGACAAAACCGTGGGGCGTGAAGACGATCGGGTGGTGGCACGCTGTAGGGGGAGGAGTGGCGCGCAGGGTGGGCCCACCAACGACCAACTTGATCGGAGCAATTAGGCGGCTCGGCGAGGTAAATGACCGGAGTTTGGGGGAATGTAACTTGATGGAAGTTCAATGTCAGGAGGGGTTATTCGTACTAATGTGGAGAGGATAAAAGCTCTATGAAATTGTCAAAAGGCTGGGGTAATATTACTGTGTGGATTAGAAGTTTTTAATGGAGGAAGGATCGTGCGTTCATGGACATTAACCGATGATGAAGGCAGTGGCTTAGAATGGTATTAGAGTTTTGATTAATGTGTATTTATAATAAAATAATATTTAATTCCTAGTTTTGCAAATAAACCAGTTAAGTCTCAGTAGTTCCAATTTCAGCCCAACGAGAGTTGTCCCTAGGCAGATACCCCCCTTTTGGACACAATCGGCTAGGTCTCATCAGCCCAATCGATCGTTTTCAATCTGTTTTCGTTAAATTAAAATTTATATTATTTATTTATTTATTTCGATCGTACATTTAAATTTACCGGGGTCACATACGGACTCCAAAAATTCCCAAAAAATAAACCTAGCTATGTTTTGACGATACGGTCCTAACAAACTTAATTTTATCAAATTTGGAGACCGTTTGAAAAATGACCCTTTTAATGGTCAACTAAATTCAACAGAAATAATCGAATACAGTTTAATTTACCACCCTCACATATTAATTCCAAAAATTATGGAAAATTGCACTTAGCAATGATTTGACATTCTGGATCCGACAAAAATGGTTTCATCGAAAAAGGAGGTCGTTTATAAAATGACTATTTTTAATAGCTTTAATATTATTTAAAAATGGAATTTTTAAATTCTAGAACATTTTCCAACAAAATCCTTAAAATATAATTTTTAAATTGGTTCTGATTTTCCGGGTTATTACATGCTAGCCTGATTTCAATCATTTGCGAATTAATGAAGCTTGTGGTCACGATTACCCTTTATGAAGTCACATTCAAAATCTTGAATGTCACATTGTCAGATCCACTAAATCACTAATTGATTTGCGTAAATATACTCTGGGTGTTAAGCTAAGACAAGTTACCTTCACTACCACCGTACTTAGTATATTTGTTGAAACCAGCGTACATGGTTATTAGGAAATACTCTGCCAGACATTCGACCATATAAGTTATTCAGGAACAGGACAAACCGAAGGTACTCTCTTACTATGTCCGATCGGTATAACCCCTAGGGTTAGTAATAAGAAGTCTTGGTATCATGCAAAACCCAGAATGTCGGGATTAATGCTACAAGTTTAATCTTGGTAGTTAACCAGAGACATCAGTGAGCATCCCTCTTGCTCCAAAATTCTATGCCTTTAAATCATCTTCATAGCATAAGAATATTTGTAAATTTAGTTTTTGAATGCAAAGTCAGTTCGAAGTGGGTTTGGGTCCATTTCACATCCTGGTCTCCTCGAACTAATATGTCAAGAGTTAAAATGGATATTTATTTGATATTCAGTTCTTTAACTACAAATCACGCTGTATAAACAAGTACATCAGCAACTCGGACCCTTTTAATTAGATCAACTCATTAAAACCATTTCATCGATTCGTAAAAATTAATTTCATATACTTGTCTCAACTAGATAATTATATTCACTAATCTCACTTGTTTCCATTACTTTGAAAATAAAAACCATACCCTTCTCTTTATAATGAGCGTATTCATGAAAAACCTTCTTTACTTCTTTTTCTTTAAAATATCGCTATATAAACAGAGCCAAATAATATAGGTCTAATCACCAAATCTTATATGGGCCAAAAAAATGTCATTCGGCATTTTGTTTATCATACAAACTCAAAACCATTTACTTTAACTTCCAAAACTTTGCCAATTAAAGTTTTATAATAACGCATATGGAAATACTAATTAAACTTTCAATATTTTCTTACATTTCTAAACTAGTATAACCTCTTGTTTCTTCTCTTTGAAATCCTAGCCATACTTATTCCTTGAAATAAGTGTATTCTCAAAACACATTATTTTCACTACTTAGAAAATAGTGCTATACACTTAACCGAATGGTATAAGTGTAGTTACACTTTATACCTGGACCAAACAATGTCAATTGATACATTGTTTATTATAGAACACAATAGTTTTATTTAAATTTCTAAACTTTGCAAATATAGTTGCAATATTTTTCTATGGAAATAATTATTATTTCCAACCTCTCTACCATTTAAAACTAGTACAACTCCTAGATAATAGTGAAGTCATTTAAGTTGGGGTATTTTATCTATCCCTCAGACCTTGTCTCCACAACATTCATATCTTAAGATAGATAAAAGTTTATAACTCAAAAAATGATATTAATTATAATATCACACTAATTTCATTTACTATTACATTTAAATATGGTTTTATAAACCATTTCTTACAATTAAAAAAATTTACTTTTAATTAATCACTTTTACTTTAGTAAAGACTTACTAAAACACATCATTTGGCCACAAACCATTTTAATACAACTTGGATTTTATTACAAAAATCCTTGACTAAATCCTTCACTGACTCCTTTACCAAATCCTTTCACACCAATCCATTAAATAATCCTCTTTATTGTTTTTGGAATTATCCTTTCAATTCCAATCATTTTACTTAATTTAGATATTAAGTATTATTTAAACAATCCCATTAGTTTAACCCTCTTTATAAATTTTGCTTATAAAAGTGGATTTATTTTAATATCCCTTTCCAGATTCAACTAAAGTCTTATCACAAACTTGATTACAATCTTAATTGAATTCCAATTAAAAAAATAATCACTTTGATTATTATTAATTAAAATAATAATAACTTCATCATTAACTAAAGTAGAAATAGTTAACTTCTTTATAAACCAAAATTAGAATAGCTAATTCCTTTTTAGAAAGTTATTTAAATAATAACAAACTTCGCATATAATGAACAACTCGATAATTATCCTTATATACAATTAATTAAAAGATTAATTAACTTTTTTAAACATTCATTAAGTTTAAGTAATTATTTATCAAAACTGAAAACAAATTAATCTTATACCAATTTCAATTCAAACGGTTGACTTTGTCAACTTAAAACATCAATTAACTTATCAACTGATTTCGATTAATTCTTCCCATTAATAATATAATTAATTTGATATAATCCCACTTAATTGTATCTTAAAAAAATTATTTCAACTACAAACCTCAGCTTAATTTTTGCCTTATTTGCTTATAAAACTTGTTTAAAACATAGAAATTTGCCTCTGCCATTCGCCATGTCCATTATCTATCACCGCCGCAACGTCCTCTCATTGCTTAATCTCCCACCTGACCTTCATCTTTCTTGCCCCCTTTCCCTTCCCCCCATCGCGACTATGCCTAAGAACAGAAATTGAAAGTCACGCCTTGGAAAGAGCGTTTCCAGATCTGAGCAGGTCTCTTCAAATCCGCCTGCCTCGACAAATCTTATTGGCTCATGTCTGGATCTTGCTTTGGATCTCGCCCCCTACCAATATTGCCTGTATTGCCATTATCTGGGCTGAACGTGACTGTGGATTCTCCGGTTAGTTCATTGCTTGATGGGATGGAATCAAAAGTACGCTGGAAGTTTTCCGATCCAATCTTTGCTACCGATCTAGGCGCAAGCCCCAGAACATAGCAAGTATTAACGAAGGAACTCAAATCGATAATCTCCATGTTGGATCTAACATTAGTAAATATATTTTGGGTTTGAATGCCGTGAACAATAATAGTGATGATACGTGGTGGATTGTAGTTAGGGTGATCGTTTTGGAGCACTGCCAAACAATTCTGGTGCTGTTCTTAATTCCACCTCCTTTCTGATATGCCTTCCAAGTATTTGTGGTAATGTTGCAGCCAATCCCCTCCATGCAACTCGATCCACAAAACCAGCCTCTACTACGACCAATCCTGCTATAAATATTAGTGGATTCACTCCTCCTCAATCAGCAGTAAATATGCAAATGCCAGTGAACATTCCAAAGCCTGCGTACTCGTCCTTTTTCGCATCTCTACCTCGCTACGCAGAACTCTCCACGTGAATTTACATGTGATCCAGAAAATCCCCGACCTCCGATTGAGATTGTACAAGATGGTACTAACATCTGAAAAGATCACCTTGTGGGCTTCTTTCTAGATTCGGGTGTACCATATGAGGAAGTTCGTGAGCAATGTCGCAAAACATAGAACTTGAGGGGAGGCCTTCGAGTAAATTATTTGAATGGTATATTTTTTCAAAATTTCAGATGCGGAAGAAAGAAGGAAATTGTTAGAAGCAAATCACCTATTATTGGAGGGAAGCCTTTAATTATAACACCATGGAATTCATCGATTGAGAGTGCCAGAGAAAGGGTGCAGTCCATTCCGGTATGGACTGTTTTCATGCGGATTCCTTCGGTGCAGCAAACGCTTTTAGAATTGAATTTGTTGGCTAGTAGAATAGTTAAATTCAAATGTTTTGATGCTCATATGGAGGCTAGAAAGAATATTGTTTTTGTGAAAACTTTAATTGAAATATCTCCGAACAAACTGTTGCCTACCAAGCTTTTAGTCTCAGTTGATGGGTTTGATTCTTATGTTGACGTTCAGTACACTTGGCAACCAAATATATGCATTAATTGTCACTCATTTGGACACATTAGCAATGCTTGCCAACATCCAACAAATGCCACCCTCAAGCCTGAATCTCCACTTGTAAAACCTCCCCCTCGTATTTGGGTTCCCAAGGCCAAAGTGATTGATGTTCTCCCCAATGATGTCGTTGCGACAGCTAAGAGTGTTGTTGATGCTGTCGTTATTTCAATCTTTCAAGAGAGATCCTGGGATCATTTAGGTTTTGGAATGAGGTATGATCCCATCAATAAGGTCTATTATATGTTTATCTCGGATAAAGAGGATGAAAGTGAGGAAGCAAGAATTTTGCGTTATTACGATAATGGGAATGATTTGAAACTACATACCAACGATGTTTATGGGGAGTACAATGACGAAATCTTGGCTGATGACACTTGGGATAGAAAATTTTTATATGATACGAACCATGTTGGATATTTTCCTATCCTCGCTAGTCTCTTTGCCACATTGCTGAATAACACAGGCCCTGCATCTTCTACCTCATCTTCTGCCTCCACATCTTCTTCTTCGTCACGCTTAGCCAATGGAGATTAGTTGTTAGGTAAATTAGTAGTTGAAGCATGCCTGCTTCACTCCTGTATTCTCTGTATAATGAGTTGGACACTTCAATCTAGCACATGTGATGGACGGTCCACTTTAAAAACCATAGCTAATTGTCTACTAACAATCACCTGTACTCCTTTGTATTTTATTATTAGTTATAAAAACGGTGTTTGCGGTCACCTTAAAAACCGATTGGCTTTTCAAAACCAAACACATAAATTAGCTATATAAATCATTTTATAATACTTTACAAAAACCAAATTTAAATATTGATTAATTTATAAAAAAATTGTTTTATATATTTATATAAAATAAAATTGAAAACCTTGCTTCATTTATAAAAATAAATTTATAACTTAAACTTTGTCAATTCACCTAATGGCAAATCAACATCTTAAAAAGATGGATTTTCGCATTCAATCACTTAATCAATACCATTTATTGATTAACAATACATCAAATGTCGAATTCAATTCAACTATCAACATCCAAACATAATTTAACATTACTTAGGTTAAACAGTCCATATATGAATAATATAAAAAAACAAGTAACATCCAAAATATTTGAGAAATCCAGTTGGGTCCGTTTAACCTGTTTTTCCTACATCACAGCCTATAATATCATTTAATAAATGCATATGAAACAGAAATTTAATCTAATGCATTTAAGATGACGGAAATCTAAATATCGTCAATCAACAATCAAACAATAATCATCTAAACTCCCAATTTATACTAACAACGATAAATATAATAATATGAATTCAACTACATCACAATAATCCATAAAGCATGAGAGTTAACTTACATTTCATTTTCGATCATCGAATACGCTTCGTTTTATCTAATTTTAAATGAGCGTTTAAAATTAGACAAAATTCTCATCAGCTCCAAATGCATCCAAATCAAATCCAAGACAAAGATATCATTCTTGTGGATCCGACGCGACTGACCACGTTGGATTTCAACCTAAAACTAGTAGGATATTAGGTATACACCCTCACAGATTAAATAATTAAATTAAACCCACTAATTACTTTTCACTTTAAGCTAGTTACCCTAGTTAATATAATCCTTCTTCCTTGTTGCTTATTCTAGGCCGCTACTTTCTTTAATGAACCCATCCTTTATGCCACCTTCTCTCCTCCTTATCATCCACTACACTCGATGAAAACCTCAATTGATTTAACCATCATTCATCACTTTGTGAAAGCTTCTGAATGCACCTACCTACTTCCAGCTCGCACGCCATGCTCAGGTTGCGATCTCCTACCGTTGTACGCACAACATAGTAAACTGCGAATATTTTTAATCATGAAATCTTCCCAAAAAGTCACGCAAGTATTAAATCACTCCACTAAACTTAAAACCAAGCTTCAAATTGCAAAATGAACATCCTAATTCACAAAAAAAGAACCCTAATTTCGCTGTACAAATGGTCGGGCTTAAGAAAGACAATCGAGCCCTTCATAAAGTATACCAAGGCATAGCTCTAGATTGTATGAGTTCAGAACCCACAGTTTTAGGATTTTAGGATTTTTACTATATTTATTTTGGTATTTTAAAGATCATGAGTTTTGTATTAAGCTAAAAAACGATGGTGGGTCGTTTTTCTAATGGAAAAATAGTCTTTAAGTTTTAGGAGGAGGGTTACCAATATTTATAGGCGGAGAAAGTTAGATATTTTATTTTAATATTCATTTATTCACATCTAGTGTCCTAAGCTCGTACGATCACAAAACAAATCAGATTATTGTTAAAATTGACATCCTACTACATTTCAATATTCCGGACTTGATGAAACTGGTTTCAATGGATTACGAGACCATTTGAAAACTCCTGGTAACACCAATTGATCTGACATCTTACAATAATTAACAATTATCGATTTTATAAAACTGGTTTCATTGAAATCCGAGGTTATTATAAAATTGACTATTTTCATTTGTTAAACTGAACTGATAAAATATAAATCGATTTCAAAACAGTCATATCCATTAATAATAAATTATTATTATCGTTCTAATTTAAATAGAATTTATATTAATCATTAGAATCATTTTCGATTCATTTTTAACTTAGATTTCAATTATTTCTCTTTTTCGTATTACGATAGTTTGATATATTCGAAATTATATCATATTTCGTTTATTAAATCGATAAACTCCATTTAAAAATCCATTTTCCAATTCAACGTTTAAAACAAATTTTTATGTTTAAAATAAAATGGCTTAAAATCCGGATTGTTACAGTTACCAAAAATTCAAGTTTTTTATATAGATTTCAACATTTCGAATATTGTTATTCAAAGTAATCTTTATAATCAAAATCTGGACTTTTTTATAGGATTCAAAGTGTACTATTAATTTAAAATAGTTAAATCGAATACAATGGGGTCTGACTAAAAAAATTATAAAATATAATATTGGTTTATCAAAATAGATAAATATAATATTTTATTTAAATAGTTCTAAAAGAAAATTGTTAAATAAAAATGGTTTTATAAGATAATTAAAAATATAATAGTTAATTTAAATAATTATATAATAACATAGTTAAATTAATACAATTTTTTTTATTAAGATGGTTATATATATATATAATAGTTAGTTTAAATAATTTTAAATTAAAATAGTTAATTTAATTTAGAATAGTTTTATTAAGATAGTTATATATATAATAGTTAAATTTAATATAAATGAATTTATTTAGAGTAATTATAATGGTATACTAGTTAAATTAATATAAAATAATTAAATTAAAATAATTATAAAAGATGAAATAGTTAACTATTACATATAATAGCTTAATATAAATTAGTTATAAAAGATATATTATTTAAGTTTTATTTATAATAATTTAAATTAAAATTAAAAAGTTGGAAATTAATTGTAAAGAAAAATTAATTTAAATAAATTAGTTTATTATAAAATATTTCATTTGACCACGGTGTCCGTATTTAGTTTTCCACATATGGCCAAGTGATCATTTAATTTTAATTTTAATTTCACGAATATATTTCATTTCAACTCGTATCATATGTCATAGGTTTATATCATTTAAATCTATTTCTTAATTCAAGTATTCGATGTCCAAGTTTGCAAATTTTCAGTTTATCCCATTTCGGTGACATATTGGTGATAAGTAAACATCATAGTCAATATTCATCGACAATGTCATCTAATTAATCATCACGATAACAATCATACACAACATAGAATCATCATCCAAACAGTCAATATATGTCATAATAGTGTTAGTCATCAAATATAAATGTATAGCTAATAATTTAATTTCATTATTAACTAAATATTAATTCAAATAAAGGGAAATTAACTAACAATTCAAACTTAGTACAATTTAAAGATACACCTAATTTGCAAACAATTAATCAGATAATATTTTTCATACAATCAATTTAACATGTGTCAAGTGTTAATTAACGATTATAATCAATATCAATGTCAAATCTTATTCCCAAATGCACCTGATTTATCAGTTGCTAACATCATGGGCCTTTGTCCACGTACTTTGTTTGAGCTTGAAGTACCAGATAAAGTTTCTTCGGTCTGCAACATTTTACAACCCATTCATTTATCTGATCGACCAGATTGCTACTTTTGCGCCTTGGGGCCAACGAAAGGCTTTCTGGTTTCAGCTTATTATAACTCCCTGGTCGTTGTTTCTCTTTTGGTCGCATATGGAAATGCCATCTTCTCCTATCTAATCTTCTTTTAATGCTGCCTCATTCATGCACGCATTAACACCAGGGACAGGCTTCACCGGATGAATATCACTGTGATTCTGATGTGCACTTTTTGCTCTTTGCAGGAAGAATCGATTAACCACAACTTTCTAGAATGTGAGTTCTCTTATTCTATGTTCGTAGCAACCAACCCCTTTCTTCTTGGTTACATCCCAACAATTCCTTCTTCGAATACTTGCAGCACAACCCTTCGAATCACAAACTTGACTCTTTCATTTCTATTTTCCACTGGTGTATTTGGATGGAACATAATGCACATGTGTTTAGCAAGACAAAGAAACATTGCACTGGTGTTTGTAGATATATCCTATATTTATTTGATCTCTGCACAGGTTCTTCTCGACCCGCACGTTTCAAGCACACCCTACCAGCTCCACTATCTCCAGGATCGCAGGAGAGCAGCTCGACAGCTCCGCGTTGACAAACCCATTCGTGCTATGCATTTTTGTTTCACTCTATCTGTGTAGCAACATTTGATATTGTACATTTATTATGATATGTACTCTCATTTGCTACTCATGTTTTTGGATGACTTAAAGGACTACCTTATGTACTAGACTACTCTTTTATGTTACTGGTTTGGCTTGTCGACTAGAATATTTATCATATATATATATTTAAGTTAATCGGATGTGTAGCATCACCCTACACACCCGTCCTACTCTAAAAAAGTGTTAGTTAAACGAATTATAACATATCATAAATTTAATTTAATTAGCATAGATATCTTATAAAGTCATGAGTAGGTTAAAACACTCACCTTTCATTTTGCATCAAATCTGAAATCCAAATAAAAGCAAAAAAAATTTACAATTTTCAAATCCAAGCAAACCTATTCCAACTATTCTGGAATTTTGATACAAACCCAATGGAGAAAACTGCGTGTCAATCTGAGTTCGTATGCAAAAGTTATACATGTTAACGCATATGAAAATTTAAAAATAAAAATAAAGAAAAATGCCAAAAAATTATACAACTTGCCACGTCACCTTTTCTTACATGTTTAGATACCCTACACGCGCAACAAACCTGGCATTAACAAACCCATACGCGCCTAAAAGACCAAACTTTGATCATCCATCATCTCCACCACACTGAAAATCAAAACCTTCGACCACCGCCAACAAGAAGCTAACGCCAAGAGCTTCCACCTACACCTAGTCATGGCTAGTCTGAACACCTTATCGATGCTGTTACAATGCCCAATCCTAGGGTTTTCAAACCACAAAACCCAAATTCCTGTCATCTCAGGTGGTTTTAGACCAAGCCACTTATTTCATCGAACTTCTAACACAAAGCTCTACAATACCCATATATTCGATTTGTTTAGAATTTTCCTAATCTAAAATTCCTAATTTGACTTACTTAGATTTCTTGATATGAACTTTGACCATCAATTAAGGATGAATAAGTGTAAAATCCTGTAAATTTTGACCATTTAAGTTATTATATTTAATTTAATTATTGAATTTAAAATTGTTTTAGAATAAAAATTTATGATGTTATCAGAACGATTTCAAATTTATTTCTAATAAACAAAAATTTATAATAAGATGAATAATGATTCGTAACAATGGAAACTATTATAGAATTGTTTGTGTATTTAAATAATTAATGTTGAAATTTGTAGTGAATATACTTATTTTAGGAGTCAATGTATAATATATAATAAATTTGTTTAAAAAAATTAATTTAGAAGTCAATATATAATTGATAATAAATTAATCAACGTTCCAGTTTAAACTGTATAAAAGAAACTGCAACAAAAGAAACAATATATAACATATGTTTTAACTATCATAGTCAGTTTATGTTAACATTAATAATAATAAAAAATTGTAACAACCCAAAAAAATCAAAACCAATTTAAAATTTTTAATTTGGCTATTTTAATGAATTTTGAATATTTAAAATAATTTATTTTAAATAATAACGGCTAAAAATTCTTTTGGATCGAAGTTGTAGTGAATATATTTATTTTAATTATAAAACAAGGCCTGAAATGGCGCGATAGTTTGAAAATTTGAATTCGAACTTTGACTGACTGTACAGGATGCAAAATAAAATGGATTTTAGTGAAACCAAAAAATTTAAATTTGTTTAAGAATATCTTTCTAACAAATCTGAAAAATCGAAATTTCATAGCGGGAATCAAAAGTTATGGCCAAACGAATTTTCAGAAAGGTTGTTATGGAATTAATATAGCCCTTGAAAATAGACATTTCGCAAACGACCTCCGTTTTCGATGAAACCACTTTTGTTGGATCTGGAATGTCAAATTATTGCTAGGTTTCAAATTACATAATTTTTGGAGTTAATATTTGAGCGTGGCATAGGACAATGTGTTTGGTTAGTTTCAGTCAATTTGGATCAACCAGAAAATGGCCATTTTTCAAACGGTCTCCAAATTGGACGAAATTAGTTTTGTTGGTGCCGTATCGTACAAACATTGCCATTTATTTTTTTGGAATTTTTAGAATAAATAAATGGCCCTGGCAAATTGAAATGTACGTTCAAATCCATATTTGAATGTTTTATATTTTAATTTGAAGAAAAACTGACTGAACCAGTCGAGTGGACCTACGAAACATATTTCATTGTTTTCGGAATGGGGGTAATTAGCTAAGGTTGACAGTCGTTGGGTTTGATTTGGTGTTCGTCTAACAAAACCCTAATTTTTTAATTTATATAAATATTGACCAATCAGAAAAATTCATTCATAAATTAAAAAAATTAAAAAAATGGGTTTCTCTCTCCTCGCCCCCCGACGAATGACGGAAACCACCTCCCATCTTCTCTCCTTATTATCTCTACATCCACTCAATAAAACTCAACGGTCCTGTTGGGGATTTTGAAGAGCACCTCGAAAGCTTTAAATCAATATCAGTTTGTATTTTTTCATTGAGAGTTCATCGAGATCTGACGCTGTGAAGTTTCCGACTTCATCCCACCGCCATGGACGCCAGAGACCACCGAAGTGGGCCCCACTTCAAGTGCACGTGCGCCCTCCCTCCCTCTTCGATGTTGCAAAGCCTGATCGGCTAACCACTTCACGGATTGATCGAAAAATCTAGACCTAGTTTTGAACCATTTACTGAGAGGTACAGCTTTGGTTTATTTAAACTGATTTTGAAAAATAAAAGCGTTGCAAACATATAAAAATCATATCTTTTTGCTATGTTGTCGAAATCCAGTGAAACAAGAGACATTGGACTCGTGGCGTCGTCTTCTATATTCTAGAAGAGACCGAGAATTTTTGGAGCTTCCTACAATTTTTGTAGGAGTGGAACCGAATGTGAGATTTCTAAATTCAAAACGATATGGAATGGCGATGTATAAACTATATAATCGATGTATAAGTTATATAAGCGTTATACACCTCATGTATAAGCGTTGTATAAATTATATGTGCAATGTATAATTTATATATGCGTTGTAAAAATCATATGTGCGTTGAATGGAGTTGAAATGAAATTGAAATGAAATTGAAATATATTTATATACATATATATATATATATATATACACTCCCCTCGTCCACAGACCATGGACGATATATATTGGTTGTGATTGTTTGGATTTTGGTTGACGTGAAATTTGGTTGATAAATGCGAATGGTTAATAATGATTGTTTGTGGTTGAAAGAAAATTGGAATGGTTTATGAAAAAATTCATTGTGATATGAAAATGATCGGAATATTTAGATTATAACGATAAGCCCCTTAGGGAACACCGCGAGGCGTAAGGTAGTGCGAGGAGTCGTACTCGGGACGGTGCCGGTTTTAAACCCCCTGCCGTTATGCTGCCAAAATTTTCTGAAATATTCATGTGTTGGAAAAATATTCATATGACGAATAAATTGTTTGAATGATAAAAATCACATTTTTATCATGTACATGAAGTATATAAAATATTTTTGTTTGCAATAAAAAAATTTAACAATAAAAATCACATTTTCATTATATATATGAATCGATAAAAATATCCATGTTTGAAATAAATTGTTTTAACAATAAAAATCACATTTTTATTATATATATGAATCGATAAAAATATCCATGTTTGAAATAAATTGTTTTAACAATAAAAATCACATTTTATTGTATATATGAAGTGTAAAAAATAGTCATGTGTTGAAATAAATATTTGTTGGCTAAAAATATTATTTTTACCACATGTGTGAAATGAAAATGATTTGGAAATCGAAGAACAGATTACATTTATATATATATATATATAATTAAAATAAAACGAATAATGAGACTGCAATTCGTATTTTGAAATCGTGATTTTAAATGATTATTGCGGGAGATCCGACCGTCGGATTTTCCCGAAACCAAAACGATTGGGTCCGCTTTGAAAATATCTTTCCAACGATACCAAATTTGTAAAGATCCAACGGTTAGATTGTATGAAATGTTTAATTCAAATCTGAATAAAAACAGCGCCAGAATGGATTATATTTATATATAATTGTAAATATAATTAAAATAAAACGAATAACGACGTTGTAGTTCGTGTTTTGAAATCGTAACTTTAAACGATTGTACCGGGAGATCCGACCATCGGATTTTCCCAAAACTGGAACCGTTGGATCCGTTTTGAAAAGATCTTTCCAATGGTATAAATTTTTTAAAGATCCAACAGTTAGATTTTCAGATATGTGTAAATCAAATCTAAAGAAAAACAGCGCCATGGCCGCACTATGGCCTGAAGCATCGTTTTAAATAAATGGGCTATTTTTAAATAGATAAAAATAGCGATAAGTCGTTATAAAATATTATAAACGATATGGAATGGAAATAAACCGAATTTACCCGGTTTATTGGATATTTGATGGTTGAATGTGTTTGACATGAAAATTATATTAATGAACTGAATTATGGATGTCAAATAATTTAACCAGGAAATGAATTGATTTGAATTCTAAATATACGTGAATTACTTAAAAAGGCCAAGTTAATTCTCATTTCAAATATTTGATCGACGATTAGAAGTTATGAAGACGGTGCAAGACCGGTGATCTTCACATCGAATTGATGGCTACTAATGCCTTTGATGGGAGTTGCAGCCTTGAAAGGGTTACAATGGTGGTTGTCCGGACGTACTTGTTGATCGTTCGGATGTGCGAGGGCCTCTCTCCTGTATTGGACGTATGGGACGAGGAATAAGGTCCTCCGATTTCGTTCAGACCTAGAACGGACTTGTAAATAGATGTGTGTCTGACGTTATAGATTGACAACGTGGCATACAGAGATGTTGTGATCAAGGCTTTTGTTGAAATGTAGAGCCTTGTGGTTAATGATCAAAGCACAGCTTTAAATAGCATAGCTTTGTGTATAGCATTGATTCGCGGGCCTCACACCCTGGTGTGAACCAGAAACAGGAGAGGACATCACGGAGGACATGCGTTTCCTTCTAGTTAGGAGTGGTGTTAGCGTTTTGTAAGCCCTGACGTTTCACTTATGTGGATGATGGATAGCAAGGCGTCTCGGTTATTTCGGTCTCTTTGGAGCCGATGGTTTGGTCGGGATATGACCCGTTTACACCCCATAAGGCGGGAAAACGCAGTGTTCAGGATTTTAATCCACTCCGTGTGGATCGGCCCTGACGATCCAAGGCTTGTCTGCGCGCTTGCCTGAGACATGGGCTAGATTGTCTCGAAGAGGTAAGGATGATCCCTTGCCTTGGTTCATGAAGGAAATCCAATTTCTAAATACAACATTGGGCGGTTTTGACTGTAAACCTATATATGGCGACATAATATATGCTACCCATGCCGTCTATGATTGATACTTATGATTGAAATTGTTTTTGAAACATATAAACACTAGTAATAATATCAAATGATTTGTTTTATACGTATCAAGTATATTTTGGCCATTATAAGGTAAAACTCTATCGTCCGGCTTGCGTTGCATTGTGTGATGGGACCTAGTCTTATAATGGCTTCATTTTTGTAAAAAGCATTGCGATGTTTAAATAATTTACTTGTATTAAACACTGGCAATCTAATGGAGTAAACCCGTTCCGCGTTAGAGGCGTGATCCTATGATAGGCCTTATTGTAAAATACGTTAAGTAGATTTCTCATACCAATCCCCTGACTGACTCGTAGTTTGTTTCACTTGCAAACTCAAGTGCCCCTATTTCTACATGGGCAGCCTTGTATTCAGGTTTTAGCAGGCTCTCTCCGGATAGCTATGGAGCTGAAGATGGATTCTATCACTTCTTTCATGTTGTTCGGCTCCTGTATGTATATTATGTTTGATTCCGCTGTAGACATTTTATATAAAGATGAACTGTATTTTGTACTAAGTATGATCCTGTATATTTTGTAACTCTGATGATTATTATTTATCCACTGTATTCCATTGTACATTATCTGGTGTATTTATATATTTATGTTTTGTTGTTATTTGTTTATGTGTTATATTCCAAAGATTACCCTTGCCACCGTGGAACGGGGGGTTTGGGGTCATCACAAAATTATATGTGTTCATTTTTAAATATGTATAAATTTACAAAGTAAATAAATCTAAATCTTGAAACAATATTTTATAGTCATTTAATAATAGTTGTACGATATAAAAATGATTTGGACGTTAAACTTAAAAACTTTAAATTTGAATTTGGATTACATGTGTTTAGTTTAATTCAAATGAATTAGATCGATTGTTAAATTACAAATTCCATAATTAAAATTCCATAATGCTTCCATTGAATAAAACACTAAGCGAATATGGTATGTAACAATATGTTTAAATAAACAAATGTGCAATCCTAATGTTTTGTATTCATATATACATTTATCAAAGCATTTATAAGCATATATATCAAAATTGTAGTGTATTATGCAGTTACATAAAACATATACAAGTATGATTTTACTGCTTAATATAATTTATTTAGACACTTGTCTAATGCACATACTAAATATACAAAGAGAGAAAAATTAAAATATTGCCTTAATCAGACGATTAATAGTAAGGGTGTTATTCCTAAATTCCTACAGTCTCTTAATGGAATACCTAAAAAATGCTTAGGTTATTCAAATAAATTATTAAATGTGTTAATATTTGTCATTTACATGATTTGTTTGTAATAAATTACGTAGAATATTAGTTGTTGTTTACATTAAATGGTAGTTGTTAGTTTTATGAAATTAATGTGTCAATTTACATGGAATAATAGTTGTAAATCAA
Organism: Allium sativum; assembly: GCA_030737875.1. Taxonomy (NCBI): domain Eukaryota; kingdom Viridiplantae; phylum Streptophyta; class Magnoliopsida; order Asparagales; family Amaryllidaceae; genus Allium; species Allium sativum. The sequence continues at coordinate 305,225,912 of CM060921.1, forward strand.
TTGAATAATAAGTGACCGATTTATGTGATTATTTATGATTGTTAATCCTTATGTTATATCTATTGATATGTATGTTATTTAGATCGTCCGTTCATTTGACACCATTTAAGATATTACAATGCAAGTTCTTGACACTATATACTGTATATGAAACCATTATGAAATTGGATTGGGATGTGTTGAAACTGATATAACTTGATAATTTAAATTATATTATTAATTTAAATTAATTAATGTGAACATTTAATTTAAACCAATAAACTGAGCTGGTTTATGAAAATGGTTTAGAATTGAAATTTGAATGTCTGTTTTAAATTTAAACTGTTAAACTTTAAGTTGATTTGAAATTTGAAATATGAATTGATCCAAGTCGAGATTCGAAAATGCTGACATATACTTTCGATTGGATTAAGGAATATGGAATAATTGAAAATGAAAATTTGAACCTGAAGTTGAATTCATATGGTTTAGTCAAACTATTTTATATAAAAATGATTAAGCTAATTTCTCCTTTACTATTTTACATAATATTTGTCTATCATGCTTTATTCCTATTTTGTTTAAACTATTAAATTAAATATTTATATTTTATAACTATTTTAACAAACCGGTTTTATTAAATTTAACTTTGTATATTATAACCATTTTATACTAATTTCAACTATTTTTATTTTATAACCATTTTAAATAACTATTATATATTAAATTTGACTATTATAGTCATATGATTATTTTTGAATAATAGTCCATTTCCAATATGAATAGTTTAAGTTCAATTTGTTGGATATAAATATTTCACTAAGACAATCAATGACATGGAAGGCTAAATCAAAATCTAAATCTAAATTTGAAGTTTTATAATGACTCATCTTAAAGTACAAAGATTTGAATCTATAATTGAATCGAATATTAAAGTGATTTGGAAACGATAATGGAAATCAAAAATTAAACTAAATCAATATATGACATGAATTATGACGTTTATTTAATATCTGAACATTTCACTTGATTTGATTCACTTACATAAGAATGTTTGTCCTGACTCGGGTGTCTGGTTTTTCTTTATGCTTGGGTCAGACTGAGTGTTTTAGCACTTTGAAGAACTTTATTCTTGAAGACGAAGACGGAGTTGAAGACAGTATATCATATTTACTTTTGTTGCATTATCGGTACATTGTATTAAAGTGTAAGACACTGTTTTGTAAGCTGAAATAAAGTGAATATTATTTAATAGTTTTATGAAGACTCCTCCCAGTCTAACACCACCCCATATATTTGGAGCCAATCGAGTCCCAAAATAATGCCAAACCCAGTAAATCCCAAAACAAACAATCACAAGCAAACATACATCCACGACTCGATAAGACTAAATTACGACAAATCATGCAAAGGCTAGTCGAACCACCGATCGGGTTCATCACAGCTAAAGGTCTATCAACAATCTCGGGTTCCAATTCCAACCTATCCACCAGGTCACTAGATATGAAGGAATGGGAAGCCCTGGTATCAAAAAACACTCGAACAAAAACATCATAAATAGAAAGTATACCTTGAATAACGACACATTTTCCCTTCTGCGCCGCATTTGAAGCATTCGACGAAGAAGGAACAACGCTGATAGCATATGCTCTCACGATCTGCTTCTCTTTAAAGGGTAGTGGACATTTATCCTTGAAGTTTCCCACTTGGTCACAGTTGAAGCACTTCATTTCCCTTGGCTTTGCTCAACAATCTTTGGCATAATGGCCCTTCTTGCCACAGCTATAGCACTCGATACCTCTCTTATTCTTCTTTTTCTGACCATCCTTGGTCTGGTTCTGTTTCCTCTTATTCTGCAAATTATTCTTGCCTCCACCGCTTGCCTGCAGCTTTGGCTCCTCTGCAGATGTAATAGCAACCTCGGTCTTCGACTATGGTAAAGGCCCTCAGACTTCAATGCCCTCCCTATAATAGATTCGAATGTCTCATTGATATGGTTTAGGAGTCTCTCTCCCAAGCACTCGTCTAGGCTAGTTATGAACTTCTCGTTCTTCTTCTCGACGGTACCGATAAGGGACAATCCATATTTCGATAAGGTATCGAATTCAGCAATATTTTTCGAGACTGCCCTACCATTCTGCTTAAGCTCCAAAAACATCCTAAACAATTCTGATTTATTTGCAGCGAGAATAAACTTGTCACTGAAGCGAGTCTTAAATTGATCCCAAGTAACTTGATCCTCAGGAGTAGCCGCTTTAATGGCATTCCACCAATTCATAGCGCATCCTTGAAGTTGACGCAATGTTAGCTTTCTCTTCATTGCATCATCGATCCCCAAATCCTCGAAGATGCGCTCACAACTATCAAGACAATCTCGAACCTCCGTAGCCGATTCCGTTCCATGGAACGGCTTTCCATTAAGATTAGTATAATCCTTGTTGAGCTTGGCGAAATCGTCCCTAGGCGCCTACACTGCTGCACCACCACTGTTAGCAGCATTAGGAACTGCTCCCTTGGCATCCCTAAGCATCTCTCGCATGAAGGTAGTAAACATTGTCCTTATATCAAGGACATTCCTATCATTGGCCCCTGAACCCGTACTCCTCATATTTTGGCACATTGTCCAATTTGTAAAGAGAAAACGATTAACCATCTCCTTAGTGGTGCGAGTGTAGTGTGACTTCTTCCATAGGTATATTAATATTATATATATTTATAGTTTTTGAAAACCAAAATATCACAAATACGCGCCCTGATATACGTATACTATCCCTTCGTGATGTCTTACCCTAGGTTAACTACGCAACCTAGCCTCTAATACCAAGTGTGACAGCCCGCCCCAAACCAGCCGACATTTCTCCGAAATGCGTTCTGCCAATGCTCGACTAGCACGGGACGGTCGTCAAAAGAAAAGGGTTTGAAACTATAAATCACCAAAGAACCTGTAGTATATCTCACAGCACATGGAATAAAATATAATAATAACATAACTTGACATAAAACAGGCGAGACAGTGCATAAGCTGAAAACTAAACCATGTCCATCAGAGTAGCGGAATCCAAAATACAGCTTATGATCTAAACCATTATAACAACTTCAAAATACTGTCTCTAAAGCAAAATATAAAAGGTACACTACTAATGTCCAAAGTAGTTACCAGCAACAACACATGGAGAATATATGTAAATAGTACGTGGAAGCCTCCTGCTCATCTCCGGACAGCTACTCGTGCATACCACCTAACCTGTCTCTAGTCTTCCCATTTAGGAGCACCCAGAGTAATAAGAAGAGACATAAAACTCTAGGTCAGACAAAAGTCTAGTATGAGCGATAGCAGCAAAATAAAATAATAATAGGTATAAATAATCATATCTGAACCTGGACATGTAACCAAAGAGTTAGCACAAGAAGATGTGCAGTACTCTAAGGTAACACTACCATATAGTGTAAAAATGGGAGTGTGCGTGTCACGGTAATAGCAAACACCAAACATAGCAATCATCCTCACGTCTCTCACTCTGTGCGTAAAACATACGATATCAACCGCTTTGATCACCAAATCTATTGGGGCTACGATGGCAACTCCATACAACTATTTTTATGACCATACTTCCCTGGTTTATAGTCAATAGCCCTATCCAGTCCACACAAACCTGGCTCTAGGTTAAGGACCAACCAGTCCACACTCCCTGGCTCTAGTTCGTCTACATGCCCCCTCTCTCCAATGGTGAACCAAAGTTATAGATATTGATAACCCCTTTGCACAAGTCCCGCAGAAAAGCCCAACTCTAGAAGTTAACTCGTTGGTTCCCATCTGGATCCTAAGTAATAACCTCTCATTTGGATTTCCTTTGCATCTCTGGTTTTTGGTCTCCTCCGGTTCGCGGTTCGGTCTCCATTCGGTTCGAGTAAGTCAATTGCTCGCGGTTCGGTTCGATCTTCCTTCAGTTAGAGTGGGAGCTTTGGTTCGTGGGTGCATAATTCTCCTGGTCGGTTCGGAGCACTTTAAGGCTCGTGGCTCGCATGGGTCCGGTTCATGACCTCCTGCTCGTGGCATCGATTCGTGGGGAGTAGGCAGCTCACGGTTCGGTTCGGGTGTTCGTTCTCGTAGGCGGCTCAAGGAAGCTTCATGGCTCACGGTTCGGGGTAGTGAGCAAGAGCCAGTTCGGCGACCCGATCCAATCCATTTCCTGCACTTTTCCAGCGAGCTTGTTTCATCCATTTTCGCCATACGACGGCATTTTTAGCCATTCTTACTTCACTTAACAATCATAAAACATTTCAAATAACAGTAACAACATATAGGTTCAATCAAAAACATTAAATCATCATTCATATGAGATATTTTAGATCAAACATACCCAAAAAGAATGATTTTCCCTTAATCCCCTTAATCGTGTTTTAACTATAGGGTTAGCAAACTTAATCTAAATTAATCCAAATTTTCACCAGTGACATAAAATAATATTTTAGAATTTCTACATAAATTTCCATATTTTAATGATGCATAATTTCGCTAATTATCACTAATCACCCCTAATTAGCTGTAATTAGTGAACAAAAGTGCAAGTCACTCACCTTAGCCACAAATGAATCTTAGATCTGAAACTATGACTGATATGGAACGAATTCCAATGTATAGTAGCAGCTCTATCTCTGATTTGACGCTAATTTCTCTTGACTTGATGTAGTTTTGGTTAATTAGCGATTAGAATGAGACTTGAAGGATGGAGGCCACTGTTAGGGTTCAAGGAAATGATAGTGGCAGCTGGAAAAATGAAAAGAATCATTCTCCAACTCTTTTCATCCCTCCCATAACCCTAATCCTGAAATGGGTTATGGGCCTAACCACTAATCACCCAAGTAAGCCCGATTATGATGTTTTTCATCTTCCAAACCTTATTTCAGCCATATCCCCCAAATGGTAAGTCCGTTTGATTAAGGTGACAACTCTACGGAAAGGTAAACCATCATTTGAATCCAATGGAAGTGGTTTCAGGTCAAGACTCCGTATTAATCAAAAGTTATAGGAAAAACAAGATTTTCCAGGGGCAAAACAGTCATTTAAAATTTCGTAAAAATCGTGAACATGGGATTAGTCGTTTCCCAAAGTTACACGACTATATGACTTCGTATGTGAATGAAATAAATATTCTATGATCCTCCGATGCATAGAATGCAGGTCGTTACAATTTCACTCATGTGTTTTTCAATATTCATCAAATAAAATTTCCTGTTACATGAGTTTTTATCATGTAGTTATTGCAAATTGATCTAGGCGTTATTTTGCAATAATGCTCGGATTTGATTAGGTGTTTGGAGCTTACAAGAGGAGCTGGAGCTCAGGTTTGATACATTCATATTTTTCTTTTCGCTGGCATTCTTTGTAGTTTTCCGAGTTTCTTCGGATATGTTATTATAACTGTCTAAATTAGTTAGTTGGTTGCTCTAATATTGTATTTGTATATAAAATGTATTCATTTTTTTTGTAATCACTTTTCGTATATTATTCGTTATCCACTGCGATTATGAGATTATATCTTATCTTCTTCTTTTTTAATCGCAATGATTTAATTTTCTAGCACTCGGATGTTTTTTTATTCGAAGTTTTAACAAAAATGTTAGGAAACTTTTAAAACCATTTCAAACTTTTTCACAGCAAACAAAAGTATCGTAATGCGTTGCTAATTCAGTTGTAATCTTGTTACTACGTATAGTAACAACAAACTGTCACGAATTTGATGAAAATATGTTATGAATACAAAATGTGCAATTTACAAAGAATAAATCAAAAGTGTTACCAAGTAAAATGTTCAAGTTCAGTGATTGTTATTCCTTAGAAGCAATATTACTCCCTCTACGGTGCTTTAGATTGTTGAGCAATTATTTTCCAAGGTTGAAATAGACCCTCTCAACGATGATGTGCAACAATCACCAAGCGACGATGAATGTAGGAAGTTATTTTTTTGTAGAACAGATGATTGCAGGAAGAAGATGCAGAGGGGAGAAAATAGAATGAATTATTTGATTCCATTTTCTGTTTGCCTATATAAGGCAACGGGAGGTGTCTATTCGAGTAGTGGCGTAACTGCTCGAAAGGTCGTCACTGTTGGAATGTTTGGGACCGTTTACCAACAGACATGACCATTTATGTTTGCAAAAGAGGCACAGGTCGATTCAAAAAAGTAGTTATTTCAGTGCAATGCGACGGGCCCAAGTAGCAGTCGGAGGCCCATTTAATCACGAGATCCCAAGAGCCCTAAGGTCCAAGGCCCTATCTTTGACCTTTTAATATTAATTATGAATCCTTTTCATGCCATTGTCTCAATCCTCCCATCTCCTCAATTCCTTTTGATATAGCATATTAGGTTGTAGTATATATAGTGGAGTTAGCATTTTTATTTTCCAATGTGGGACATTATATGTCTTATTTCTTCCTCAAAACACTTATTCATTTCTAGCAATGCCCCACATATGTCATTGGTTATCTAATCCGTATTGCAAAACATTTATCATATTGGTAAAAAAGTAGCACAATGGCTTGAACATTTACTATTGTTTTATTGTTATAACTTACCGGCGAATTAGTGGACTAGACTTTCTTTGAAATGTAAGCCATTTTTATAAGTCGATAAAGATAACACATGATAGGTGTTCTTTAACTCCTAAGTTCTCTTTTTGTGTTCACTTTTTTCCATGAACACCACTTTGGTTTAATGAATGCTTAAAGAATTCGACCTTACAATTCTTCTTGAAGCGGCGCCTTCGCACTCACATAGGTGATTCTATAAAGAGTATCCCATAATACTCTACTTGGTTCTTTATAACACCATGGTATAGACATTATTAAAACCTCAGCTTATCCTACTCTCCGAAGGGTTGTGTACTGACTTATCTTAGGAATGATTATAATGTTTCTTTCAATGCTACCAAGTTTTATCCTTAATATAGTTGTCTCTTTGAACCTAGATCTTGGAATCTCTTAGTCAACTAGGTTGAGTTTCCATTAAGGAAAATTTTTTAGTTTATAGGTCTTAAGCCCATTCTCATCCATAAGGTTTGAAATTTCTCTATAGGAAATCCTTTAGTTAGTGGATCTGCAATGTTATCTTTTGACTTTACATAGCCTATAGTGATAACTCCATTAGGGAGAAATTGTCTTACGGTTTTATGTCTATGACAAATATGTCTAGATTTACCATTGTATAGTCTACTATTAGCTCTTCCAATCAGATTGGCTATCACAATGTATACATACTGGGGATACTGGTTTTTTTCTTTCAATTTGGAATATATTCCAAAAAACTACGAAGCCAATATGCTTTCCCGTGGCTTTATCTAGAGCAGTGAACTATGATTCAATTGTTGACCTAGCTATATGGATGATTTCTATAAAATTGCTCCATTTCCTAATGTAAACACATAATCATTCGTGGATTTTGTATCTTTTGAACCAGTTATCCAAATTTCATCATTACAATCTTTTACTACATAAGGATACTTTTCATGTTGCAACATATGGTTTTGTTGTTACTTTAGATATCCTAGGACCCTAGTTATTGCTTTCCAATGATGTTTACCAGGATTACTGGTATATCTGCTTAGCTTGTTTAATCTTATGCAAAATCAGGCCAAGTGCAGTTCATGATGTATACAATACTTCCTAGTATACGGGAGTATTCAAGCTGATATATACCATCACCTGTGTTCTTTACCCAATTTTGGTTCATATCCACTAGTGATTTTGCAAGGGTTATATTATGCTGCTTGAACATTTCAAGTATTTTGGCAATGTAATGTGACTAAGATAATGCATTTCCTTACGAATTTTTTATAATCTTTATACCCAAGATTACGTCAGTCACTCCTAGATCTTCTTTATGTTGAATCTAGAGGATAACATATCCTTTGTAGATTTTGTTGTGGTCTTATTATTCCCTAGGATCAACAAATCATCAAAATAAAGAAAAACAATAACATATCTGTTGACGTCAAAAGCTGGTCATTAGTGACAGTCAACCCCCAATCGTGTGGAGAGCACATGAATAATAATCACAAAATGCAATAAATAAATAAAAAAAAGAACACGCAAGACATTTTATTATGGTTCGGCTAAGACGGTGCCTACGTCCACTTTATATGTATTGATTTGCTTTTGATTACTAGTACAACACTTTTTCTATTTGAAGAAAGAAGGAGATTTGGCTATTTTTGGAGTTAGCCGTAAGAAGAGCTTAGAATCGGAAGTCTTAGGTGGAGAATAGAGCATCCGAAAGAAGGTCTCTCCAGAGGTCCTTTTACATTTTGAGATTGGAGGTATTTATAGGTGAAGAAGTGGGCTGAGCGGACCGCCATGTAGCTTGCCTCTTTTGCGGAGCTCGGACACGTGGAGCTCGATCATTGGAAATAGTTGCGTCAGTGGGACCCGATCTACTGTTGATTAATAGTGTCCTCGAAAACTATGGCTTACGTGGCACTCGAGATGAGGTGTATCAAAAGTAGAGCTTTGTCCGAAAGTGGTTTGACCGCCTTTAATGCTTTGAGAATCGGGCCGAGTATTGAACAGCGACTCAGCTAAATATCTCCACAAAGATTCAGAGATACCTGGTAGATCCGATCTTTAAGGAAGAACTTCACTCGGTCGGTCCGGGAGACCGATTACGTCAGGGTGCGAGATGCTGCTGCTCGAATGAAATTGACTCAGGCCAAATCTTTTCTGAACTTTCTGAGGTATAAGTCGTTCCATCGGTTGATCGACCGACGTTGAAAAGTGAGCTTCTTAACATTGGGCTTCGATCCATTGAGCTGCGATAGATTTTTCCAAAATGTTGGTCAACACTTTGCCCCTCAGGATACATCTTTTTGGTAAAAGAGGTGTGTTCTGAATGTAGTATTGAAGCTCAATTTGAGGGTGGGGATGGCTACACCAAACCGTATCAAGGCCAAAAATCCGACGGTCTCGATGGTTGTATTAAGGCTAGAAAACCGACGATCAATATATATTGTATTGAGACAAGAAAACTGACAACCACCAAAGACCGCATTAAGGCTTAGAAGGCTATAAAGAGAGTAGCATGTTCCGACACCTATAAATACAATGTATATCGTTTCTGGTATGGAGATGGATGTGAACCTGATTAGACGAGTATAAACGATACTTGACTTGAAGATAAGGGCGAGCCGTAATCACACTTGGCTTAGGGAAGTGGCGAGTATTATCCATACTCGGCATACAGAGATCGTGTATTATCCATACTCGCTTACTGGGTTGGCGAGTATTATCCATACTCGGCTTACTGGGATGGCGAGTATTATCCATACTCGGCTTGTGGCAAGTGTTACCCATGCTCAGTGTATATAACTTTGTTCGTACTTGGTTGATGGTACGAGGTGATGTACAAGCGATTTTAAGTAGTAAGGGCGAGTGGGGAGTGCACTCAGTTTAGAGAAGGGGCGAGTATAATCCATACTCGGGTTAGAAAAGTCTTACCATACTCGGCTCGGGGAGTAGGTTCAGTTATGGTGGCAGGATTTGATCGTGCGTTGAGAACGATGGCTTAGCACTGAGCATATTCGGGTTGGTGAGCGTCAGTAACGCTTGACTTAAATCATTCAAACATAATCCATGTGACACCCCACGTCCGTTAATGTCACTCTTCATTGGAATGCATTAAGTTTCGTGAAGCGTTATAGGTAAACAGAAACAGATCATCATAAGACAAACATAAAATAATAGCGAAATTTAAAACTTTATTAAATAAAAATCATCATGGTCCAAAACCTAGTTACATCATAAGTCTAAAATATAGAAAACCCATTACATCAATTTAAAACTTCTATCTTGTACTAAAATCATCAGAGTACAATAATATATAAAAAGCATAGTCCCCAGAATATAGCCATATCAGATAAGACAGGAAATCAAAGCGATACATCAAAGCAGCTCTAAGCAGAATGAAAGAGAGAATCCAAATCAAGCCTAAGTATTCCCACCCTTATAACCTTGGGAGGGAGGGACAGAAGAGAGAGAAGAGGAAACAAAATGGGTCAAACATAAAGTCTGGCGAGTCCAGTTATTTTTAGCATATAAATAAGTAAAAGCGTCATGATAGGCATATAAACTGGATGAGAGAGATAACAGTATCATAAGACAGGTATAACAGAATGAGCTGTATAAGCAGAATAACTAGGAAAGAATAGGTTATGCTTCTCTAATAATTTTTCTCTGCACCAATACTAGTATAACAAAAACAAGATGATTCCTACAGAGACAGATGGTAGACTTAGGTGTACTTCTAGTCATGGGATTTACCCCTAACAATAATAACAGACAGCCCAACAGAAATGACAGGTGTTACGCCCAACGATAATAATGGGATTCTAAACAAGCAAGACTAGATGTACCATAATTACTACCTATAACACCCCTAAGTCCCACATTGTGGAAGCCTTTGTGAAGTGGATACTTATGTAGTAGAGCCCATCTCTTACTAACGCCGAGGCCTTTTGAGGAACAAAACCCACACCTATACGGTGGCTAAGTTGGGGACAATATCTTGCGTGAACGGAGGTGCGGGTTGTTACAGTGGTATCAGAGCCAGGTTACCCAGCCGGAATTGTGGCTCCTGTGTGGACCACAGCGCCTTGGTGAGGCATTTATGAGCCAACGGGGACATTGGGCTCTGTAGGAGAGGAGAATGTAACAGCCCTAAGTCTCACATCGTGGAAGCCTGTGTGAAGTGGGTACTTATATAGTAGAGCCCGTCTCTTACTAACGTTGAGGCCTTTTGAGGAACAAAACCTCACACTATACGGTGGCTAAGTTGGGGACAATATCTTGCGTGAACGGAGGTGCGGGTTGTTACGCTACCCCAATCAATCGGCTCCCTACCCTATAGATACCCTGTGTTGTCTCCGTAGTAGGATGTATCACTTCCTAAAGTGGCAACCTGTTTATTTTCGAGATGCACAACAATATCTACTGATGTCACAACATCTTAATTTTCCCAAGCAAGCCGGAACCATGCACGCACATGACTCCGGTCGATCCCACACTGTCAACACCTCCACCTATTTGAACCTCTTACAATCAACTCAGTAAGCGTGCCTTGACCCGACCTAGTTCGGGGTTCCCCGTTTGATACCAAAATGGGTTACTGACTTATACGGGTTCCACACAACAGATGATATAAGCCACCACATAGACCTGCATCCCTACTACTAGGATTTTGACATGTTATGCCTAACAGTCTAACAAGGTTGCATAACCCCAACATGTAATATAGGTTAAGATTGTCAGGCTTATATAACCCCTCATAGATTTAACAAGATTAACTTAACCCTCACTAATTCAAGCAAGTTTACTTAACCCCTACTCAATTCAACAAGTTCATATAACCCCTGTTGAAAACAAGAATTTTGATTAATGTCAACAAAGAGAAGAGCAATGGAAATCATATCATGAAGATAAGGTTATATATATACATTGAGTCGTGTTAGAATTACGTTAAATTCTATCCTCAAGTATAACACGAATATACAAAACGAGATATTATATATATATATATATATATATATATATATATATATATATATATATATATAAAAGGCTTTAAAAAGCCATGACTGTACAGTCTCAGTTGTACCAGTCGAATGGTAGTAATTCAACCAGTCGACTGGTCAGCCTGTCTCTGTACAATAATGGCCAGTTTTGAATGTTTTTAAAACCAAACATTTTACAATATGATTCAACCACTCAACTCATGGTTTTTAGACTAGTTGACTGATTCAAAACAGAAGCCTTTTCTATGAAGAGTCACCTTCTTTCAGGAAGAGATTTCTCTTCAGTTACAAATGGAAATGGACGTAACTTTTTATTGAAATCCTTCGTGAAGGAATGCTACTCTTCCGCTATTATATAAGCAATAACAAAATGTTTTTCAAATCACGAATTTACCAATTCTTATTCTATTCTCTCTATTTTCTGAAATTGCACTTCTATATTCTTTGCAATATAAAGCTCTCTCAAATTCAAGTTACTTGTTGAATCTTTGATATCATTTCACATTTTTAATTCAACAAGCAACAAATCTTCCTTAAATCTTCACATTCATTTCAAATACTTAAGGATAAGATTATAGAAAGGGTGTACTTCATCGTGACTATTCTGTGTTGATTGGAGAACACATTCAAGAGTCAAAAACCTTAGTAAAGTGTGAAGTCCTGTGTGGGTGCTCAGGTGGGAACATCCTTGTTGGTGCTCGGGTGTATTGTGGCCTATTCCTCCAGGTTAAGAGAGGGCGTGATAGCGAATTCCGAAGAGGAGCTTCGGGACTGGATGTAGGGCGGGAAGTCCAAACCAATATAAAATTCCTGGTGTGTTTTCTTATCGCATTTAACTTTTATTTGTGATATATTTATCTAGTTTAGCTTTTACTTGCGTAACTATTATAGATTACTAGTTAGTTTTTTTATTTCTACTTTATCTATATTAGTATCCTACTTAAGTTGTACTCCGACTTTTCATTTGGTATCAGAGCAAGTCATCATTTAACCGTAAAACCGTTATCTGACACGTAGTTCATATGGATAACAACACTAGTGCTAGCAATAATACTGAATATACTGAAGGCCAATCCACTGCAAGACCACCGTTTTTTAATGGCATGAACTATAGCTATTGGGCTACACGAATGAGGATATATATGCAAGCAAATAGTTTTGATGAATGGAACATCATACAAAAAGAGTATACACAACCTACTACTTGATAAACTGAATGGTCCACAAATGAAAAAGCAGAGGCTACCGCCAATGCTAAAGTCATGAATATGTTGCATTGTGCTTTAGATAGAAACGAGTTTAATCGGGTTCAGATGCGCAACACAGCATACGAAATCTGGAGAACACTCAAAGAAACTCATGAAGGAACCAGCAAAGTCAAACAAAGAAAAATATCTATGCTTAAAAACCAGTTTCAAAATTTTAGAATGAACGAGAATGAGTCTATAAATGACATGTATTCATGTTTTCAAAATATTTATCATTCTCTTTTAGGATTTTGAGAAAAATATTTTGATTTTGATATAGTTTCAAAAATATTGAACTCTTTGACGGATGAATGGAAAAGAAAAGTATTAGCTATTGAAGAAGCTAATGATCTTTCTACCATGAAACCAAAAGAGTTAATCGGTAATCTCATGTCCTATGAAGTAAATTTGCAGGAAAAGAAAGCACATGTACAAGATAAGAAATATTTACCTTTCCATGCTGAAAAAGAAGATTCGGATTTAGACGAAGAAGATATTGCTTTGTAGCAAAGAATTTTAGAAAGTTTCTGAAATATAGAAAAGGCCAAAGCAAGGGTATGAAAAGGAATTCATCAAAAGAGCATGACCCTGCACTGGTGGAATGCTTTAAATGTCACAAGACCGGACAATATCAAAAGAATTGTCCAAAATTGAAGAAAAATCACAAAAAAGAAAAATCAAAGAGACGAGCTTTGTTAGTCACTTGAGATAATTCGGATTCATCTTCTGAAAGTGGCAGTGCAGTGATAGTGAGTAATCAAACGTATGATTCACGGCTAAGGATACTAATGTAAGTGAATTTACATTTGATGAACTAGTAGAAATTAATACTGAAATTTTAGAATCCAGAAAACTATTTAAGCGAAAGTTTAAACAAGCTAACGAAGATAAAAGGAAAGCGGAATTTGAGAGAGATCTTTTAAAATATTAAAAAGAGATTTTAGAAGATGAGATTAGAAAATTAAAAGAATCTCTTTTAGTTGCAAATTCTCAAATTTCAATGTTGAGTCAAGAAATCGAGACTCAAAAGAATAAAAAAGATTTATTATCTTCTGAGAATCATGATTTAAATACTAAGGTTATAGTCATAGAATTAGACAATTCTAGTTTGAAAGTTGAACTAGAAAACATTTCTAAGAATGTTAACAATTTTAACAAAGGTAGAGAGAAATTATCTAAAATATTAGAAAATTCTCAACTCGTTTTTAGTATAAAAAAAAGGACGAGGATATGATCAAAAAGTTAAATCTAAAAACACAGTTCTAAGAAATCTATTTTTAAACTGGTAACTCCTGGTAGTAAATCAAATATTTCTACTAAGAAAAACTACTCGGGAAATATTAGTATATGGGTTCCGAAAACCAATAATGCTCATATTTGGAAAAAATATATTAAGAATTTTTTAGATTCTATTCATTATAATGAATATTTTTAGAAAGGACCCTGAACCCTCTTGGGTTTGGCTTTCTAAGATTTAACCCTTAGGACCCTAATGGAGGAAGTGTGTACTAATGAAATTTTAAATTATTTTTTTAGGTCCCACTAAACAGAAATAGAGAAAAATGGATACTTGACAGTGGTTGCTCAAAACACATGACAGAAGATAAGGAGATGCTAACAAATATCATTTATTCCAAACGAGGAACGGTTACGTTTGAAGATAATTCCAAAGGATATATCATCGGCAAAGGCGATGTGAGCAATTACGGTATATCTAATTCACCTCTTATTACTGATGTTTTATTAGTTAAGAATTTAAAATATAATTTATTAAGTATTAGCTAATTATGTGATAAAGGTTTTAAAATATCTTTTTCTGAAAATAAATGTAGTATATTTGATTCAAATCAAAATTTTATTCTTGAAGGAAATCGGGATAAAAATATTTATATTTTAAATATGGCAGATAATAATAATCCAAGAGGATTACCCAAAATAAAGTTTAAAACTAAAAATTTGTGTGATGCTTGTAAACTCAGAAAGTTAACCAAATCTTCTTTTAAATCTAAAAAGGTTATATCAACTGCTTGAATTACTACACATGGATTTATTCGGACCAACTCAAGTTCGGTGCAGAAATCATAGTAGATATGTTTTTGTAATTGTTGATGACTTTTCAAGATAAACTTAGACTATCTTTTCAAAGAATAAAAGCTGTAATGACCCGTATTTTAGCGATATAATAAATAATTTATTTAATTATATATATAGTGATTTAGAGAATTAAATGGTCGTTTAATTAAATTATAAGGAATATTTAATTAATATAATAATTAAATAATACATAAAATTCTGAAATAATCAGAAGTAGCTGAAATGGCAATTTGTGTGAATTGGGCGAATTCAAATTTATATAATTCAGTTTGGAATTGAATTAGAATAACGAATATATTTAAATAACGAAGTATGAACGTATAATTTATATTATAATTAAATTCGAGCTCGAAATGGCGTGGCAGTTCGCTATTTGGAGATTTGAACTTCAACTGAATGTACAGAGTTCGTTTTAAATCGGATTTCTGTGAAATAAGAAACGTACGGAGCTGGTGGAGTATATCTCTCTAGTGGAAGAGAAAAATCAGGATTTCGTCCTGTAGATTTTGAGATATGTCCAAATCAAATTTTAAAATAGTCCGTATAGAATCGTTTATCAACCGTAATGGTTTATTCGATATAACTAGAGATCGGGTTTGAATTTAGGCAAGGTTCTTTTGGGACATAACGATAATTTAATTTTTAGAATTTTACTATAATTTTTAATTAATTAAATAAGCAACTTTTTATTTGGAGCATTTTGCACCCTTAATCAGGATTTTGGGATTTCACAATTTGAGTTAAACTACCAATATTATTTTATTTTTAGGATCATAGCGTCCTGGTTGTCACGACTGTAATTTTATTTTTGTTGTTAGCGGCTCGGACGCAACCGAAATTTGTGTAACAAGATATGCAAAACTTATAATTTGAACTACTAATGTTACTCGTGGACACACTCATTTCACATTTATTTCTCTTTCACTTACTTTGTACACGTCTTCTTTCTGAAACTTAAACATAAAGCATGTGTTATATATGAGGTGTGTATTTTCAAGAGGAAAGGGAAGGTCCATGTGAATAACATGGACTGGTGATATTGGTTTCAATTATCAGGCGCAAGTATGAAAGGGGCACATATGAAACACGTCCTACCCACTTTTCCTATGTGAAGTATACTTAGCCACGAAGAAAGTTCTGCCAAATCGAAAACAGCAGAGTGATGTCTCTGTCCCCCATCCAATCCAAATACTTGGTCACTAAGTTTTGGGGACTTATTATAAATACAAACCTCACTTGCACCCATTATTTTTTTCTCCAGAAACGAAGATCAACGTTTCATTTAAAAACAAAAATGAACGATCCATGCTTCACATCTTCTCCACCTTCGTTCTTCTTCTGCGGGCTTACATACGAAAACGTTTATGAAGAAAGTTATATCCGCTGTGGGGAAAACCTACCTATAAATCAGCGGCTATCGAAGTTGGTGGACTGGACTGGGCACGACAACGCTGGAAGAAGTGCAACAGTAAGAACAGGCGTGAGTATGATTATGGGAGGGGTACTGTTCGTTATGGCATGCATAAAGTTGGTGAAACACATGTACCAGAGATGGGCATGAAGGATGATGCCTCTGTTTTACTGCTGTGTGCGAGAATCATTTTTAAGCGAGAAGTGGAAGCTGTCTGGAAGATGGGTTCAAGCAAGAAAACGTTGAGGAGAAAAGGGAAGTCAAGTTGGTGGAAAATAGCGTAATTGAATATAGGAGAAGGAGCGTTCAAAGGAGAGTTTGTGGCAAGCTTCAGTCCATGTTTTAGTAGAATGGGAAGAGCAGTCACGAAAATTGGTTCGGAGATGTTTTACTGGAAACACAGACTTACTAAGGGCGAGAGACTCCACATAATGGTACCACGGACAGAGCGTTTATGAAGAAAAGAACAGTAGTGGTCTCAAGTTTTGAAAGGGAAGGGGACGGTGAGGACAAAGATGCGTACGTGGAAGTGTTTGCAGCGTGATAAAGGAGGAGGGAGAAAATGGATGATGTGGCGAAGAGGTAATATTTGATGGAGAAGTGGTTGCGTGACAAACACTGAAGCACGTTTGGTATTGTTTCAAGGCAGGAGAGGAGCGACAATACTGGAACTATTATATACGTGTGTTCTAATTATATTAGAGGAGTAAAAGATGGTATAAGGCAGGCGTGGATTTTCATGGGTACTGGGCCGAAATGATTAAGTGTGAAGCCCATGGTTTAATACAGTGAAAGAAGATGCTAATTGGACACAGTAGTGGGTTTTAAACAAAAGGAGGTGGGCCAAATCGAATTAAGGTAAAGGTCATTTAATTAAAAAGGAAAGTTAGTTTATTTTAAAATAAATTTTGTATATAAAATTCAATTGTTAAGATCTCGTACATTCGTTATCAGAATTTCACAATCTTAGATCTGATGGGATCGTATGGACGAGAGCTACACACGGGAACTGACGGTGAGCGAATTGAAGCTTGTTACAATTTATAGCAAAATAAATTGTCCTTCTGAATCAAGCGATGGTTATCGTTATTAACGATGATCGTACAATGTGAGTAAAGCTCACCAACTCTGAACAGTTATATTTTTATAACGTATTCTTAGAACTGTTAATCATCTGTTGATTGTTGTGTGCTGACTGTTTGGTTGAATTGCTTATGTATTGCTTGAAATTACAGATAACGATATATATACATACATATATATATATATATATAAAAAAAATCGTTAACCAAATATTGATTCTGTTTAGCAGAATATTTCATATTGAAATGAAATCGATGTTATTGTATTTTTTAACATCTGTGGATGCAGGGATAAGGTTGGAGGAATCCGACTGGATTCCTCAACATTTATTTTACTGTTTATCATATATTGTGATATATGCTGTGATATAAAATCAGTTATTGATTTTATATGTTTGGATGATTTTGATCATGTTATTGGGTATTTTAAATACCATAATGAATACTGGAAAGTAAAAAGGGAATTTTCAAAACGTATATTGAAAATGAAATATTTATAAAATCATAGGATTTTATAAAAGGAATATTTATTTAGAAAATAAATAGAATTGAAAAGGAAATTTATTTATAACGGGATAGGATGTTATAAAAAGGAAATCCGTATAAGTGGAGAAACGTTATTAAAAGGACATTTTTTTTAAAAGTGAAGAACCGTTACTAAAAGCAAATCTTTATAAATGAATAAACGTTGTTAAAAGGAAATCTTTATAAATCAATAAAGAAATCGAATATTAGTATTCGAAAGGAGTTAATTAAAAAGGAGTTGAATCAAATAAGTTATTCAATAAGAGTTAATCAGTTAGAGTTAACCAGTTAGAGTTAATCAGTTAGAGTTAATCGGTTAGAGTCAAATCGAACTAGAGTTATTCAAATATAGTTAATCGAATTAGGGTTAATTGAATATTAGTTATTTAATTAAAGTTGATCAAATTTAGTTATTCGAGATAGTGTTAAAACAGATAGAGTTATTCAGGATGAGTTGCCATTTAGCACGACTGCTAGTGTAATTCGCAGGGCTGCAGATAGCCTACGGCGGTCGGATATTTCCTGAGGGAATCAGGCGTAACCATTGTAATCGCTGCGATCTAGAGTTAAGCGAATGGAGTCAATCGAATATTAGTTATTCGAATAAGAG
Source organism: Allium sativum (assembly GCA_030737875.1). Taxonomy (NCBI): domain Eukaryota; kingdom Viridiplantae; phylum Streptophyta; class Magnoliopsida; order Asparagales; family Amaryllidaceae; genus Allium; species Allium sativum. The sequence goes on from CM060921.1 coordinate 305,244,422, forward strand.
TTAATCAAATAGAGTTAAACAAGATTAGAAACTGACTAGAATTAGTAAGTTGAATGGATTTCTGAGTATCGATCTGATATTGGTTTCGACCTTCGAGGTTTATACTTAGGAAGTTGTTCTCTTGCTAGTTACAGTTAGGGACTGATAGTTGTGCAAGAATAGTGATACGTAAATAAGTTATGGAAATGTTTTCCAATGTTAATAACGTATATTTTCTAAATATAGAAAATAAGGAAATATGAATATATATATATATATATATGGTTGATGATTGGATCGATAATTCCATTGGGGAATAAGATCGTTGTGTGTACACAGACATTTTTCATTTGATAATTAAATCACCGACTATCAAAGTTTGACCATTTTAACGTTGTAATATGGAGAGACCGGTTGGATTATTATCTGAAGAACCACTCCGTATGGGCATAAGCGTTGCAAACCAAGTATGCTGAATATATTGAAGACGGAGTAAAGTGCAAGGGCTATTGTATAAATCTTAGGTAGAGATTGCCTAAGATGGATGTACTGAATAGTGCCTTACTTTGTCCAGTCCCAGGACAACTTGGATGGACGAATGTCTGATAGAGTATATCTGGTCAATCACGTAAGTTGATTGTTTCAAACGTATTTACGTTGGTCGCAGAGGAATTCGTTTCTCTTAGCTTACACCCATGGTATTTTTGGTGAAATCAATTTGTGATTTGACAGGTATGATGATGTGGCATTCAAAGTAAATGAAGACGTGATCTGTATAGAGATACGTTATGACCTCAGGCCTCATCAACTAGGAAATGACAGAAATCGGGCAGGCAGCATGGCTAAGTGGTTCGCAACCAAATAGGGTATATTGTCACCATCTAGAGAATATTCATATTTGTACTTCTTTCAATTATGTATCTCCCGGGAGCGGTTATGTTGGAATACTAACCGAGGGGTGGCAATATATTCGATACACTCAAGCAAAATGAGTGGTCGGTCATGTGTGGCCAAGTTGCAAGATGTTCTTGTTGAACTCCAGTGTATCGCTTCTAGAGTACACTGAGCGGAAGGTGGATCCATACCTTGTCATAGTTGGAAATCCATTACCCAATACGTGCTTGCGGTTTTGATTGTATACTATATACGTAGAACATGAGATGAAAGCGTTTCTGCTAGATGTAATATATCGTGGTTGACAGACATTATTATAATATCAAAAGGTTTTTGATATTAAGATATTTTGGATTCTCATAAGGGAAAACCCCGTTCCGTTATACAGCATGGTCTTATGAGATATCGTTTACTCGTTCAAACTCTTTTAAACTGTTTTACTCATACCAGTCACATGACTGACCCAGAGTTTATTTTGTTTTATTTTCCCTAAACTCTTGGGTGCCTAAATTTGTATGGGCAGTCAAGTAGTCGGGATTTTACAGATGCACTTGGAGAGCTTGGAGCAGGAGGCTTCAGGATTATATAGCTATTGTTTATTTCTGCTATGTTGTAAGTGTTGTACTCTGCAATGTTATTATATACATAATATTTGTATTTCAAAATATATGTTATATTTTATTCATTCCGCTGTGAGATTCGTGTTTACTCTAATGATGATGTTCTTCTTCTTCTATTCTAATAGTTCTATCTTATCTATCCTCACCCTCTAACTTCTTTCAATTAGTTCCCTGGTTTCCAGTGCAATTTGGGTTGGACTTGTGTTATTTAGTCAGCTCAAATTCTACCGAATTTTCGGGTCACTACAAAAGCGATACTTTTGATATCTTTAAAAATTTTGTCAAACAAATTCAAAATTTAACTGAATTAAAAATAAAGAACATTCAAAGTGATCATGGAGGCGAATTTGAGGATGAGAAATTTGATTTATTTTGTTAAAAGAAAGGAATTTTTCATAATTTCTCTTTTCCTAGAACTCCACAACAAAAAGGAGTTGTAGAACGTAAAAATAGAATTTTACAAGAGTGTGCCAAAACATTGTTAAATGGAAGTACATTGCCAAAACATTTTTAGACTAAAGAGTTGCAACAGCCTGTTATGTTTTGAATCGTGTTTATATCCGACCTCTTACTAAAAATACTCCATACGAGCTTTTTACTAGTAGAAAACCAAATATATCTTATTTCAAAGTTTTTGGTTCAAAACGCTTCATTTTAAATATGAAAGATCAGCTTGGAAAATTTGATTCAAAATCCGACAAATGAATATTCTTAGGATATTCTGAGCGTAGCAAGGCTTATCGCATTTTCAATAAGAGAATCGGTAAAATATAAGAATCACTTCATGTTTCGTTTGACGAAAATATATTTCGAAATTCATTTAATTCAGATATTATGAAAAATAATTCTTCTCATGACGATGATATTGATATATATATATATAGAGAGAGAGAGAGAGGGAGAGAAGATGAAAACATTGTTCATAATAACATAGAAAACAATACTATAGAAAATCAAGATAATATCGAAAATCAAAATATTTCTATTAATGAAATTAGATCTCCACCTAGAATATTAAAAGATCATCCAACTTAAAATATTATTAGAGAAATAACTTCAAATGTAAGAACAAGAAGTCAACTTAATTTAGTAAGTAACCTTCTTATCAAATACCGAACCCAAAAACCCTAAAGAAGCATCTACAGATGAAAATTGGATAATCGCAATGCAACAAGAATTAAATTAATTTGAATGAAAAGAAATCTGGGAATTAGTTCCAAGACCAACTGATCAAACTGTTATTGGAACAAAACGGGTTTACAAAAATAAAGCAGATGAATTGGGTAATATCACTAGAAATAAAGATAGACTTATTGCACAAATTTACAATCAAGAAGAAGGCATAGATTATAAATAAACTTTTGCTCCAGTTGCACGACCAGAAGCAATCAAATTCTATTAGCACACACTTATCATCATAATTTTAAGTTATATCAGACGGATGTTAAAAGAGCTTTCTTAAATGGTTATATTAAAGAACGAGTATATGTTGAACAACCTCCGCTATTTGCTCATGAAAAATTTCCTGATCATGTTTTTAAACTAAAAAGGGAATTATATGGTTTGAAACAAGCACCTCGTGCTTGGTATGAACGTCTCAAAACTTATTTATTAGATTCAGGATTTCAAATTGGAAAGGTTGATCAAGCACTTTTTATTAAGAAAGATAATAAAGATATTCTATAATACAAATATATGTAGACGACATTATCTTTGGATCAACGAATGATCAATTATGTCAAGAATTTTCAAAAATAATGACCAGGGAATTTGAAATGTCGCACATGGGAGAACTATCTTACTTTTTGGGTTTGCAAATTAAACAATTACCAGATGGAATTTTCATTAATCATGAAAAATATTGTACTAATCTAATAAAACGTTTTGGAATGGAAAACACTTCAAGTAAACCTACACCAATAAGCATGATGACTCACTTAGATAAAGACGAAAATGGTAAAAGTGTCGATCAAAAGTTATATCGAAGTATGATAGGTTCACTTCTGTATTTAACTGCTAGTGACCAGATATTATGATGAGTGTTTGCTTACGTGCTTGTTTTCAAGCTAATCCAAAAGAATCACATTTAAGGGCAGTAAAACATATATTACGTTAATTTAACATTACCAAAGATTTTGGACTTTTCTATCCGAAAGATTGTTCCTTCGAATTAGTCTCATATAGTGATGCTGATTTTAGAGGATCACAGATGGATCATAAAAGTACAAGTGGAACATGTCACTTTATCGGTAAATCACCTATATCTTGGTTTAGCAAGAAACAAAAATTTTGTCTCACTGCCAACATGTGAAGTTGTTCTGCTGCACTAGCTTGTGCTCAAGTAATATATATGCAACATACACTAAAAGATTTTAACGTAAACTTGTCTAATTCCATAATTTATTGTGACAATACAAGCGCAATAAATTTATCTAAGAATCTAGTAAACCATTCTAGAACTAAACTCATTGATATAAGACATCATTTCTTGAGAGATAATATTGAAAAACAATCCATTAATTTAGAGTTTGTAAACTCAGAAAATCAAATTGCTAACATCTCCAATAAACCCCTTTTAGAGAATTCTTTCATAAGACTTCGACGAGAACTGGGAATCGCATCTTTCAAAGATCTCTAAAATATTATTCGATTGCTTTGTGCTTATAGTGTTTAAATACTTTTTAATCGATGTCAAAGGGGGAGAGTTATATTTTCTATGATCACCATGATGAATCTATTTATTGAAAATATAAGTGCTAACATTTTGTTGCAGGAATCAATACGGCAAATTTATAAATTAATCAACTAACAAAATGTTGCAGAAATTCAGGGGGAGCAAATACTCAGGGGGAGAAAATCAAATATGTCGTCATCAATCAAAAAGGGGGAGAATGTTGAAAACAAGATTTTTGATTAATGTCAACAAATAGAAGAGCAATGGAAATCATGTCATGAAGATAAGGTTATATATATACATTGAGTCGTGTTAGAATTATGTTGAAATCTATCCTCAAGTTTAACACGAATATACAAAACAAGACATAATTATATATACAATTAAAAGGCTTTAAAAAGCCATGACTGTACAGACTCAGTTGTACCAGTCGACAGGTAGAAATTCAACCAGTCGACTGGTCAGCTTGTCTCTATACAGTAACGGCTAGTTTTGAATGTTTTTAAAACCAAATGTTTTATAGTATGATTCAACCAGTCGAGTGATGGTTTTTAGACCAATTGACTGATTCGATACAGAAGCCTTTTCTACGAAGAGTCACCTTCTTTCATGAAGAGATTTCTCTTCAGTCACGAATAGAAATGGACGCAACTTTTTACTGAAATCCTTCGTGAAGGAATGCTACTCTTCTATTATTATATAAGCAATACAAACATGTTTTTCAGATCACAAATTTACCAGTTCTTATTCTATTCTCTCTATTTTCTGAGATTTTACTTCTAAATTCTTTGCAATATAAATCTCTCTCAAATTCAAGTTACTTGTTGAATCTTTGATATCATTTCACATCTTTTAATTCAACATGCAACAAATCTTCCTTAAATCTTCACATTCACTTCAAATACTTGAGGATAAGATTATAGGAAGGGTGTAATTCATCGTGACTATTCCGTGTTGATTATAGAACACATTCAAGAGTCAAAAACCTTTGTAAAGTGGGAAGTCCTATGTGGGTGCTCAGGCAGGAACATCCTTGGTGGGGCTCGGGTATACTGTGACCTATTCCTTCAGGATAAGAGAGGGTGTGATAGTGAATTCCGAAGAGGAGCTTGGGGACTGGACGTAGGGCGGGAAGTCCGAACCAGTATAAAATTCCTGGTGTATTTCTTATCGCACTTTACTTTTATTTGTGATATATTTATCTAGTTTAGCTTTTACATGCATAACTATTGTAGATTACTAGTTAGCTTTTTTTATTTCCGCTTTATCCATATTGGTATCCTGCTTAAGTCGTACACTGACTTTTCAAACTCCACAGATTTAAACATGTTAAGTATTTTAGGTTAACAATTTATTATCATATTTCCATTTATGGTTGTTAATAGACTAGACCTCCCACTATAAGTCTACCACTTATGGATGTTGGATATGCTGGAAGATTCCGTGCAGACTTCTACCACAAGTCAGACTTAACCATGTGTCTTAGCGCAGTTACATGTATATCTACGCACTCGACCCCTCATATTAGATTAACCACTTGTGGTTTCTGGATTTGCCGAGCGGTTCTGGGCAGACTTCCACCACAATTGTAATCTAACCACGTGCCTAAGTGCAGTTACAGTCACTATTTACTGTAGTTTTAGGCATATTCTTTCTTATCCAATTATTCGCATTCATCATAGGTTATGCCCCAAATTATCACGGTATAAGTTATGCCCCAAAATCCCTATCATGTTTTCCAATGCAAGTTATGCCCCAATTTTAACATTCCCAACTATTCCCAATTTTGTGTGTTCGCATATTTCAGCGATAGGCCTAGGCTCGAAGGTAGCGGGGCTATAAAACTAAAAAGCGAAGGAGGAAGAGAAGAGAACAGGAATAAGCATAATAACAAAATAGACATACCATGTCAAAAAAGGCATACTGACTGAATAGGCATATGGTGACAGAAATAGGCATAGTAGAAGAATGGGCATATGATGACAAAATTAGGCATGATAACAGAAAAAGCATATCAGGAATAGGCATATGAGAAATAATCAGTAGATTAGGTGAATAACTAATAGCAGACATGATTAGTTATGATTCAAGTTATTAAGAGGCACCGATTTAGATCCAACTTATGAACATGTCAAGATTACTTTTTACATGTTTGCATCTAAAAATAACATAAACTCACTGTGACTGGATCTAAAGAATAGAGAATTGACTATTGATGTTGTAGCAGATATTCTTGAGTACATATAACTTGTTGTTGCAGAAGAATAGGCTAATTTAATCTGAGTTGGGGCAGCACCTCGTTGACTCCATTGTTTTTGATGAATAAAACAATAGAAATTAGGTCCTATTTATAGCCTACGATCAAGGAATATGGTCAAGAAACAAGTCCATGTTCAAAGAATTGGATCTGCCCTAGATATAGTTGGGGATGACCTAGGAATTGACACACTCATGTAGAGGTCGACTCATGGGTCTACACCCATAGGGCGTGGAGTCGACCCCTAACGGGTCGAATTCCCTCCTCTTCTCATTGTTTGATTTTTGTTTTTCTGGACATAATTTATATATATATATATATATTACTTATGTGTATACAAACTTCAAACCTTAATATCTTCTTCATACGATGTTCGTTTTACGCAAACTGGGGGTCTATCTTAAGAAGAATTCGTAGATGAACGCAATGGCATAGTCTATTTCCCTTAATTCCCAATATTTAATTAAGTATCTTTTAGTTTATCATTATAGTGCTCTTTTAAAAGTTACAAGGTGTTACATTCTCCCCTACTTAAAGGATTTCATCCCCGAAATCTCCAAGTTAAGAAGAATGTATATCCTAACATCCATCATCCATTTACTCATCCACCATTCACAGGCATCCATTGTCCTTAAAAGATTCCTAATGCTTATATAAACATATGTGAAGGTGTGTCTATATGTCCCTATACTAATGTGGAAAATCAGGCGGTCTACTGGTTCAGTTGATCACCTTAATGCAATGTATGTTAGCGCCATGAATCCAACATGTATGCAAATAATCCTAGTACAAAATGTAAGTTCTATATGTGTGCACAATCATTCATCCAAATGCAACATCCACATGATGATACATCTATTTCCTTCCATAAAGGAGAAAAAAAATGCACACGCATCCATATGCAGTATCAGAGTGATTGAACCGATCTAGTGCCTAATGTGTGTGTATATGCATCCACGAGCAACCACTAGTAAACACTTGCATCCACCGACCATAACATGTCTCAAACACATGTTTAAATCCATGGGCTCCCTACCTAAAGGTCGAAGATTAGATTGATAGGATATACTTAAATGACAGGAGCAAGTACGAATAAAAAGCTTTGGAAAAAGAAGTTAAGAACAACCCTTGAAAAGAAAATGGTACGAAGCACGAATTTTGTCTGCGGATTCCCAAGTTGCATCCTCTTGGTCATCTCCCCACTGAACTTTCATCAACTTGACCTCTCGGTTGCGTAGCCTCTTAACCATTGATCTAAGAATACGGGTAGGAACTCATCTAACTGTCACTTCCCATTCCACCTCTACTTCTTCAAGCATGCTCGGCTCTACTACTTATGCGGTATCATGCAAGCACTTCCGTAAATGAGAAACGTGGAAAACATCATGAACACCAGCCAGTCTCTCTGCTAACTTCACTCTGTAAGTCATTTGACCAATCCTTTCTATTATGGGAAATGGCCCTACAAATCTTGGTGCCAATTTCCCTACAGATCCAAATCAAACCACATTCCTAAAAGGTGATACCTTGATGAAAACCATGTGTAATGACCCGCATTCTACGCATCGGAAGATCGTAGAATATATATTTCTTTCTCATATGAAGTCGTATGGTCATGTAACTTTGGGAAACATCCCTTAGAGTCATTTCCCATGTTCATGATTTTTGTCGATTTTTAAATGACCGTTTTACCCCTAGTTGATCTTGTTTTGACCATAACTTTTGATTGGAAAGGGATTTTGACCTGAAACCACTTCCATTAGATTCGTTTGATGGTTTACCTTTCCGTAGAATGGTCATAATAGCCAAACGGACTTACCGTTTGGGAGATATGGCTGAAATAAGGTTTGGAGGGTGAAAAACTGCTTAACCGGGCCAAATCGGGTGATTAGTGAGTAGGCCCATAACCCATTTCGGGATTAGGGTTATGGGAAGGCTGAAATGAGATGGAGAATCATTCCATTTCAGTTTTCTAGCCTCCACTTATCACCAAGGAACGCTAAAAATGGCCTCTAACTTCTAAATCACCTCTAAATCACCTTTTTGTCAAGGATTTGGCTTAGCAACCTCTAATCAAGAAAGATCTACACCAAATCAACATTGGAGCTGCTGTTTAGCATTGGGATTTGCATCAAATCAGAGATTTATTTCAGATCTTAGTTTATTTGTGGCTAAGGTGAGTGATTTGCATAGTTTTACACTAATTATGGCTAGTTAAGGGTGATTAGTGTTAATTAGCGAATTTAAACATGATAAAATTCGGGAAAAATGTTCATAAATTCCTAAATAATGTTTTAGACCTCTGATATGAATTTGGGTTAATTTGGTTAAGTTTTGCTAATCTTATTCTTAGTTTCACCTAAACATGCTAAAGGGGAAGTATGAGATTTTGGGGTATGTTTGATCCATTTTAATCTATCATATTGATGTTTTGATGTTTGTGGTTGATTATGCATGTTGCTATGACTGTATGAAATGCTTTGTGATTGATTTCAATAGTTAGAATGGTCGAAAACGTCGTCGAATGGCGTAAACACTTGCTGGAATAGTTTCAGAAAACAGTGCAGGGTTCGGATCGGATCGGATATGGGGCTCGGATCGGATATGTTGAACTGGGCAAGGGATTCGATCGGATCGGAACCTAGCACTTGGGAAAAAGTGGCAAAAAGGAAGGACACGCTGACTGAACTGGGATCGGATCGGATTAAGGAGGACGGATTGGAGCGGAAGCATGAAGGTGGATCGGAGCGGATGCATGAAGACGGATCGGATAGGAGCATGTGAAGGAAGCATGGAGACGGATCGGAGCGGAAGCACGAACTAGAGGGGAATGGCACCCGACCCGAACCGAGGAGAAACACCCGACCCGAACTGATGGAGGGCACCCGACCCGAACCGCACCAGAAGAAAACCCGACCCGAACAGATGGAGGATACCCGACCCGAACCGATGGCTTGAGGAGGAACCCGACCCGACCCAGTATTGACCAATAACCCGAGATGCAAAGGTAGTCCAATATGGGAAGTTAGAGCTCAGGATCCAGTTGGGAACCAATGAGTTCACTTCATGGTTGGGTTTTGCTGCTGGATGTGTGCTAAGGAGTTGTCGACGTTCATAACTTCGATTCACCACTATAAAATGAATGATGGCAACTTATCAGTGCAGTAGGGTCATTATGACCTGAGGGGCAAGGTGATGGTAGCAAGACTACGTTATCAGTGCAGTAGGGTCATTATGACCTGAGGGGCATGGTGATGCGTAGTAAGACTATGAGCCAGCGCAGATGGGGTGAATAACTCCATGGGGCAAGTGGACATAGTAAGGATTAGTAAGGCTATGAGCCAGCGCAGATGGGGTGAATAACTCCATGGGGCAAGTGGACATAGCGAAAGATTAGTGGCTACGTTATTAGTGCAGTGAAGCCATTTATGACTTCATGGGGCAGAGTGATCGTAGCAAGGTATGTTGGGTGATCGAAGTGGTGAATATCGTATGCTTTACGCACTGAGTGAGAGATGTGAGGATGGATGCTATGTTTGATTGTTTGCCATCATTATGACATGCACACCTCCCCTACCTCCGTATCTATGCATTGTTTTATATGGCATCTTAGAGTGTTGTACATTATGTAGTGCTAACTCTTTGGTTGCAAGTCCAGGTTCAGGTATGTTTTAGTCTACCTGTTATTGTTCACTTTAGATGCTTATCGCTCATACCAGGCTTTATGTCTAACCCAGAGTTTTATGTCTCCTCTTTTTACTCTGGGTGCTCACACGAGCAGACTAGAGACAGGTTAGCTGGTGATGTGCGAGTAGCTGATTCGGAGACGGACAGGAGGCTTCCACCTATGATATATATATATACACATTCTCCCTGTGTCGTTGGTGGCCGCTACTTGGGCATTAGTAGTGTACCTTATTTATCTTACTTTTGCTTTGAGACAGTTTGAAAAGTTGTAATAAGCTGTATTTTGGATTTCCGCTGCTATGATGTTTAGTTCTGATTTTCAGCTTATGCACTGTCTCACCTATTTTATGTCAAGTATGTTATTATTATATTTTATTCTATGCGCTGTGAGACATTCTACAGGTTCCCGTATGTTCATTTCTTTCTTCCCTATTCCTTCTCATGACCCGTTCCGTGCTAACTGGACATGTGTACAGCGCACTTTTGGAGTAAATGTCGGTTGGTGCGGGGCGGGCCGTCACACTTGGTATCAGAGCTCTAGGTTGCGTAGTTAACCTAGGGAAAGACACTAGGGAGAGTTAGTACGTATATGAGAGTGCGTATTTGTAATTATTTTGGTTTTCAAAAGCTATGTATATATATACTATTAGTAGTATAAGAATGAAGTCGCACTGCACTAGCACCACTATGGGGTCGTTAATCGTTTCCCTTTTTCAGATTGACGATGAGCCGAGACACGAAGGGTTCTGGTAGAGGGACCAACCAGGGGAATGCCGCTGACATGAGGGCAATGTTTACTAACCTCATGAGAGACATGCTTAGAGAAGTGCAAGGGGCAGTTCCCAATCCCAGAGTTGGTGTTGGCCCAGTAGTGCAGGCGCCTAGGGTCGATTTCGCCAAGTTGTGTAAGGATTACACTAACCTTGGTGGAAAGTCGTTCCACGGGACGGAGTCGGCCACAGATGTTCAAGATTGGATGGATAGCTGTGACCGTATCTTCGATGACTTGGGTCTTGAGGATGCGATGAAGAGAATGCTAGCATCTCGTCAGCTGCAAGGGCGAGCGATGAATTGGTGGAATGCCATTAGAACAGCTACTCCAGAGGACTAGGTTACTTGGGATCAGTTCAAGGCTCGCTTTAGCGAGAAGTTTATTCCAGCTGCCCAGAAGTCAGTATTGTTCAAGAGGTTCTTGGAACTCAAGCAGAATGGGAAGGCAGTTTCTGATTATATTGCTGAGTTCGACACTTTGTCGAAGTATGGACTGTCTCTTATCGACACTCCTGAGAAGAAGAATGAGAAGTTCATTACTGGTTTGGATGGATACTTGGGGGAAAGGCTTATCAACCACATCGATGAGACTTTTGAATCGATTGTGGGGAAAACTTTGAGATCAGAAAGTCTTTACCCTAAGTCAAAGACTGAGGCTGCATCTGCAGAAGGGCCAAAGCCGCAAGCAGGCGGTGGAGGCAAGAATAACTCTCAGAATAAGAGGAAGCAGGACCAATCTAAAGGTGGCCAGAAAAAGAGCAAGAAGGATGTTGAGTGCTTCAGCTGTGGTAAGAAGGGCCATTATGCTAAAGAATGTCGGGCCAAGCCAGCGGAAAGGAAGTGCTACAACTGTGGTCAAGTGTGACATCATAAGGATAAATGTCCGCAACCTCTTAAGGAGAAGCAGATTGCGAAAGCATATGCTATTGATGTTGTTCCTTCTTCGTCGAATGCCCCAACTGCGGCGGAGAAAGGAAAGAACGTTGTTATTCAAGGTATGCTTTCTATTTATGATGTACCAGTTCGAGTTTTGTTTGATACTGGGGCTTCCCGTTCCTTCATATCTAGTGACCTGGTAGATAGGTTGGGACTGGAACCCGAGATAGTCGATAGACCATTGGTTGTGACGAACCCGATTGGTGGTTCGACTAGCCTTAGTATGATTTGCAGGAATTTGGTCTTATCGAGTCATGGATGCATGTTTGTATGTGATTGCTTTGTTTTGGGCTTTACTGGGTATGGCATTATATTGGGAGTCGATTGGCTCCAAAGATACGGGGTGGTGGTAGACTGTGAGGGCTTTTTGGTGACAATGAGAGCGGATGATGGGCGGAGGGTAGTGTTTGGTAGTCTACCTAATGATGGGGTTATGGCTAGTTTTGTAAATTCCCTCGACATCCCGCAGGATGAGTTGTCAGATGTGCCCGTGGTTGGCCAGTATCCGGACGTCTTCGAGGAGGTGACCGGGCTTCCACCACACCGAGAGATCGAGATCCGTATTGATTTAGTGAAAGATGCCAGACCTATAGTGATGCCGCTTCGTCGTATGGCACCAAGGGAGCAGAGAGAGCTCGGGGTGCAAGTCAGCAATCTTTTGAAGAAGGGATTTATTAGAAGGAGTGTCTCCGAGTGGGGAGCACCAGTTGTGTTTGCCACTAAGGTAGATGGTTCCCTTCGTTTGTGTGTGGACTATCGCGAGCTGAATAAGGTGACGAGGAAGAATAAGTATCCTCTACCACGGATAGATGATTTGTTTGATCAACTGGAAGGAGCAAGAGTGTTCTCCCAGTTGGACCTCGCGACAGGATTTCATCAGCTTAGAGTGGCAGATGAGAGTATTCCGAAAACGGCATTTAGGACGCCGTCTGGATTTTATGAGTGGTTGGTTATGCCATTTGGGTTGACCAATGCACCAGCCTACTTTGTGGATCTTATGATTCGAGTATTCAGAGATCAGTTGAATAAGTTTGTTCTTGTGTTCGTGGATGATATCCTTGTTTACTCAAGGACAGAGGAGGAACACAAGGGACACTTGAGGATAGTGATGGAGGTGTTGAGGAAACACCAATTGAAAGCGAAATTCTCTAAGTGTCATTTTTGGAGAAGGGAAGTAAGATTCTTGGGTCATGTTGTTTCAGAGAGTGGTATTGCCGTGGACCCTGCGAAGGTGGCTACGGTACAGGATTGGCCTACACCCAAGAATGTAACAGATGTGAGAAGTTTCTTGGGATTAGCTGGATATTATCGTAAGTTTATCCAGGACTTCTCCAAGATAGCAGCACCGTTGACTCAGTTGACTAAGAAGAATCAGACCTTCGTCTGGGACGAAGTGTGTGAGGATGCCTTCAAGAGTCTAAAGGAGAAGTTGACGCGCGCGCCAGTGTTAGTCATTCCTAAAGGGAGTGAAGAGATGACGGTATACATGGATGCTTGTGGTACCAGACTGGGTGTTGTATTGATGCAAGGAGGTAGGGTTATAGCTTATGCTTAAAGTCGCATGAGAAGAAGTATCCTACCCATGATTTGGAATTAGCAGCGATTGTATTTGCGCTGAAGATGTGGAGACACTATCTCTTGGGAGAAAGATTTGAGTTGTTTACCGATCATAAATCGTTGAAATATCTCTTCTCCCAGAAAGATCTGAATCTCCGTCAGCAGAGATGGTTAGAGTTCTTGGCTTCGTATGATTTTGATATCGCATACACACCTGGGAAGGGTAATGCGGTAGCCGATGCCTTGAGTAGGAGACATGCCAGCTTAGGGGCAATGTTTCTTGAGTGGAAGCAACTGAAGTATATCGCGGGGTTTGATTTCAGACCAAAGTGTGAATTGGATCCAGTTATGCTAGCTAGTTTGACGATCAGACCCACTTTGATAGAGCGGATTGGTTCTAGCCAGAGGGACGATCCTAATCTATTAGAAATCATCTCCAAGTTAGAGATGAACATCGACGGTGAGGAGATGAATGTGTATGGGCTTGATCGAGATGGATGGCTTAGAAGGAATGGAAGGCTAGTTGTGCCCAACATGAATGGTTTGAGGGATGAAGTGCTTAGAGAATGTCATCACTCAAAACTGACTATACATCCCGGTGGTAATAAGATGTATCGAGACATGAGACAGACTTACTACCGGGAAGGGATGAAAAGAGACGTTGGGAAGTTTATATCCAAATGCATGAATTGCCAGCTAGTTAAAGCCTAGCAAAAGAAGCCTAGTGAGGTGTTGCAACCATTAGAAATTCCCGAATGGAAATGGGAGCAAGTCTCGATGGATTTCATCGATGGTTTACCAAGGACTAGATCGGGATATGATAGCATTTGGGTAATTGTGGATCAATTGACTAAGAGCGCAAGATTTATACCAGTCAAATTGACCAGAACGGCAGCCAAGTTGGCAGAATTGTATATGAAGTGGGTAGTGAGATTTCATGGAGTACCCAAAAGCATTGTGAGTGACCGAGACCCGTTGTTCACTAGTGGGTTTTGGAAAAGCTTACAAGAGGCTCTAGGGTCAGGATTACATCTCAGTACCGCATATCATCCTCAGACCGACGGTCAGACGGAGAGGGTGAATCGTATATTGGAAGATCTCTTGAGAGCTTGTATACTGGATTTTGGTGGATCATGGGATAACCATTTGCATCTAGTAGAGTTTGCATATAATAATAGCTACCAACCCAGTATCGGTATGGCTCCATATGAAGCTTTGTACGGAAGACCGTGCAACTCACCATCATGTTGGATAGAGACTGGCGAGAAGTTTGTGCTTGGACCAGATGTGGTGAGGGAAACTTCCGATAAGATTAAGATCATTCAACAACGAATGAAGGCTGCCCAAGATAGGCAGAAGAGTTATGCTGATAAGAGGAGAAGAGACTTGAAATTCTCCGTTGGTGACTTGGTGTTCATCAAGATTTCTCCGTTGAAGAGCGTGATACGATTTGGCAGGAGAGGCAAGTTGGCACCAAGATTTGTTGGCCCATTCCCTGTTCTTGAACTAGTCGGGAATTTGGCATATAGAGTTGGCTTACCAGAGAAAATGGCGGGAGTTCACAATGTGTTCCATGTTTCCCAACTAAGGAAGTGCGTTCACGACTCAGATATGACTATTTCACCTGATCAGTTAGAGGACTTCGAAGTAGAACCCGAGGCGGTAGGGAACCGCAAGCCGATTCGTATTGTGGGGCACGATACGAAACAACTTCGAAGGAAGGCGGTGAGGCTAGTCAAGGTTCAGTAGGGCGAGGACGAGAATGATTGTACTTGGGAGACAGAGGAGAGCATTAGGAAGGCATATCCAGAACTCTTTGCCTGGTAAGATTTACTTTGCGATTTAGGTACTCCGCATGCTAGGATAGACTTATTTTACTTGTTTTGCATGTTTGATGGTTGTTTTATGGTTGATAGGCATGCGGGACCTTTGTGTGTGTTTGGATTAGGGAATTTCGGGGGCGAAATTTCTTAAGGGGGGAGAGTGTAATGACCCGCATTCTACGCATCGGAGGATCGTAGAATATCTATTTCTTTCTCATATGAAGTTGTATGGTCATGTAACTTTGGGAAACATCCCTTAGAGTCATTTCCCATGTTCATGATTTTTGTCAATTTTTAAATTGACCGTTTTGCCCCTAGTTGATCTTGTTTTGGCCATAACTTTTGATTGGGAAGGGATTTTGACCTGAAACCACTTCCATTAGATTCGTTTGATGGTTTACCTTTCCGTAGAGTGGTCATAATAGCCAAACGACTTACCGTTTGGGAGATATTGCTGAAATAAGGTTTGGAGGGTGAAAAACTGCTTAACCGGGCCAAATCGGGTGATTAGTGAGTAGGCCCATAACCCACTTCGGGATTAGGGTTATGGGAAGGCTGAAATGAGATGGAGAATCATTCCATTTCAGTTTTCTAGCCTCCACTTATCACCAAGGAACCGTAAAAATGGTCTCTAACTTCTAAATCACCTCCAAATCACCTTTTTGTCAAGGATTTGGCTTAGCAACCTCTAATTAAGGAAGATCTACACCAAATCAACATTGGAGCTGCTGTTTAGCATTGAGATTTGCATCAAATCAGATATTTATTTCAGATCTTAGTTTATTTGTGGCTAAGGTGAGTGATTTGCATAGTTTTACACTAATTATGGCTAGTTAAGGGTGATTAGTGTTAATTAGCGAATTTAAACATGATAAAATTCGGGAAAAATGTTCATAAATTCCTAAATAATGTTTTAGACCTATGATATGAATTTGGGTTAATTTGGTTCGGTTTTGCTAATCCTATTCTTAGTTTCACCTTAACATGCTTAAGGGGAAGTATGAGATTTTGGGGTATGTTTGATCCATTTTAATCTATCATATTGATGTTTTGATGTTTGTGGTTGATTATGCATGTTTCTATGACTATATGAAATGCTTTGTGATTGATTTCAATAGTTAGAATGGTCGAAAACGTCGTTGAATCGCGTAAACACTTGCTGGAACAGTTTCAGAAAACAGTGCAGGGTTCGGATCGGATCGGATATGGGGCTCGGATCGGATATGTTGAACTGGGCAAGGGATTCGATCGGATCGGAACCTGACACTTGGGAAAAAGTGGCAAAAAGGAAGACCACGCTAACTGAACTGGGATCGGATCGGATTAAGGAGGACGGATCGGAGCGGAAGCATGAAGGCGGATCGGAGTGGAGGCATAAAGACGGATCGGATAGGAGCATGTGAATGAAGCATGGAGACGGATCAGAGCGGAAGCACGAACTGGATGGGAATGGCACACGATCCGAACCGAGGAGAAACACCCGACCCGAACCGATGGAGGGCACCCGACCCGAACCGCACCAGAAGAAGACCCGACCCGAACAGATGGAGGATACCCGACCCGGACCGATGGCTTGAGGAGGAACCCGACCCGACCCAGTATTGACCAATAACCCGAGATGCAAAGGTAGTCCAATATGGGAATTTAGAGCTCAGGATCCAGTTGGGAACCAATGAGTTCACTTCATGGTTGGGCTTTGCTGCGGGACGTGTGCTAAGGAGTTGTCGACGTTCATAACTTCGATTCACCACTATAAAATGAATGATGGCTACTTATCAGTGCTGTAGGGTCATTATGACCTGAGGGGCAAGGTGATGGTAGCAAGACTACGTTATCAGTGCAGTAGGGTCATTATGACTTGAGGGGCAAGGTGATGCGTAGCAAGACTATGAGCCAGCGCAGATGGGGTGAATAACTCCATGGGGCAAGTGGACATAGTAAGGATTAGTAAGGCTATGAGCCAGCGCAGATGGGGTGAATAACTCCATGGGGCAAGTGGACATAGCGAAGGATTAGTGGCTACGTTATCCGTGCAGTGAAGCCATTTATGACTTCATGGGGCAGAGTGATCGTAGCAAGGTATGTTGGGTGATCGAAGTGGTGAATATCGTATGCTTTACGCACTGAGTGAGAGATGTGAGGATGGATGCTATGTTTGATTGTTTGCCATCATTATGACATGCACACCTCCCCCACCTCCGTATCTATGCATTGTTTTATATGGCACCTTAGAGTGTTGTACAGTATGTAGTGCTAACTCTTTGGTTGCAGGTCCAGGTTCAGGTATGTTTTAGTCTACCTGTTATTGTTCACTTTAGATGCTTATCGCTCATACCAGGCTTTATATCTGACCCAGAGTTTTTTGTCTCCTCTTATTACTCTGGGTGCTCACACGAGCAAACTAGAGACAGGTTAGCTGGTGATGCGCGAGTAGCTGATTCGGAGACGGGCAGGAGGCTTCCACGTATGATATATATATACACATTCTCCATGTGTCGTTGGTGGTCGCTACTTGGGCATTAGTAGTGTACCTTATTTATCTTACTTTTGCTTTGAGACAGTTTGAAAAGTTGTAATAAGCTGTATTTTGGATTTCCGCTGCTACGATGTTTAGTTCTGATCTTTAGCTTATGCACTGTCTCACCTGTTTTATGTCAAGTATGTTATTATTATATTTTATTCTATGCGTTGTGAGACATTCTACAGGTTCTCGTATGTTCATTTCTTTCTTCCCTTTTCCTTCTCATGACCCGTTCCGTGCTAACTGGACATTTTTACAACGCACTTTTGGAGTAAATGTCGGTTGGTGCGGGGCGGGCAGTCACACCATGTCTTCCAACTCAAACTCAATATCAGTTCTTCTCTTATCTGCATAGGACTTCTACCTGCCCTGAGTTGTCTTCCTGCGAATAAGATCAATCTTCTCTGAAGTTTCCCTAATCATCTCAGGTTCAAGTAGAAGCCTTTTTATAGATTCCCACCAATAAGTGGGTGATCTGCAGGGTCGTCCAACAATGCATCGAAGGGTGTCATGCCAATACTAGCTTGATAACTGTTATTATTGTAACAACCCGTATTTTTATAACATATAAAACTAGAAATAAAGGCAGAATTAAATTTTAAAATCAAAATCAGGGGAAACGGGTTACTCCATTGCGTTAGTCTCGAAATTTTACATGAAATAGAGTCCGAGTTTTCGAAAATCGGAGTCCGGATGAAGAAGTTATGGTCTGTACAAGTTTCAGCAGGTTTCAGGCAGGACTGGACCAGGGGGTCGACCATAGGGTCGACCTACTCCCCCCTCCACCCCCCCCCCCCCCCAAGTTGACCATAGAGTCGATCTACCCTCCAGGTCGACCATAGTGTCGACCTCCCCCCTACAGGTCGACCTGGTCGGCATGTTTTGACCCAGAACTCATTTCTGAAGCCTGAGACATGTTTTGATGGTCCGGATTGATTCTAGGGTTAATCTAAGGGCCTAAACTAGTTGCTACACCTATAAAAACACCCTTAGACCTAACCTAATTCATATCAAATCATTCTTACACCATTATGCTGCTAAAATACCTCTTGAACCATGGCCGCCGTCTCCAAATTAAAGTTCAAACATTCAAACTCAAATCAATTCAAAGAACAAGGCTTCTACAATGATTCAAGACAATAAATCTACAACGCCGCGACATTTTTACAAGAAATTCAGTTCTTAATTCATTAGCCATGCTCTGTAAGTTCTAGTTGTTTTTAGATTTAAACATTTAATTATAATATGGTCATGGAATAAAGTGGAATTGGATTTAAGTATGTTTATTGATCTATTTCTGTTGCTTCTTGGATCTTAAGTTTTGAGACTTGTCTATCTTTATTCCCATGTCTAATTTATGATCTATTCAGCCTGTGTAAATCATTTTTCTGGATTCATATTGATATTATTACCAAGTTATAATCTTCATGCCTGTGATGATGTTTTTCTCTCTGATCTTATTTTTTTGCAAAATTCTACCTTCCCCTATTTATTTTCTTTTGATGAACCTAGGTCAATTTCGGACCTAGGCCTAAACTACGATATACGTGCGATGGTATATAAGGGAAATATTGGAATATTGCCTAGTGGAATATATGTGTTTGGTGGAATTGATGGCATAACATAAAAATTGGATATTTGAGTATTACTACCCTTAACATGAAATTGGAAATTTGGGTATTGTCAATATAATTGAAATTGCAAGTTTGGGCATTGTCATAAATAATTTGGCATGAAGCGGGCATACATGAATTGGCATGTAAGTTAAATCACGAGTTTGGGACTATGTAAGTTTAAATCAAAAGATTGGGCTTATGTTAATTAGGCATATGTAGAATTGGGAATTTGAACATGAAAGCAATTGTAAATTTGATAATTGGCATAAACATGTATTATGAACTTGGGCAACTGACATGTATTGTAATAAAAAGATTATAGTTTGGGATAACTACATCATGAATCATGATGTGGGTTTATTGGGCATAAAACTTGATACATGTAATTTTGGCTAGGACTTGATATGGTAAAATGGCATAAAAATTGGCATACATGTAAAACGGAAAGAATTGAACATATGTAAATTTGGTATGAATTGGGCATATGTAAAACTGACATGTAACCTAGAACTTGGGCATATGTTAATTATGTAAAATTTGGAGTAGAAACATATATGATAATTTATGATTTGGAGAAAGTTTAATATGAATGCGCCTAAGTTGGGTTTTGGGTAGTTGGTATGTATTGGACATCTAGAAGGCACGTAAGCATGCTTATGAACTTGAAACATGAATTGGTTATGAATATGAATCATTAACTTGATAATAGGCATAAGTGAAAACATGAAACTTGACATGAAACTCGCCATGAAACTAGACACGAACCTGACATGAAACTTGAACATGGACATGACATTAGAATAAACATGAAAATGGCCAACTCGAGGTTGGGTTGAGTTTGCAGTGTAAATCTGCCCGGAACCGCCCGGCAAATCCAGTTATTGCAAACAATAGGATCCAATGTGGGTAGTTAGTCATATCGCGCTTGAAACCCGAGGTCAAACTGAGTTGTGGTGTAAATCTGCCCGGAACCGCCCGGCATATCCAGTGACCACAACAACAGGTCTGATGTGAGAGGTTGGGGTGCATTAATGAATTAATGCCACATGATAGGGTTAAGTCATGAACCGCTTGAATATACTTAACCACTTTGACACGATGATTTGGTAGGGTTAAGTCATGTACCTCTTGAATATACCTAACCAATTTGACACGATGATTTGTTAGGGTTAAGTCATGAACCGCTTGAATATACCTAACCAAATTGACACGATGATTTGGTAGGGTTAATCATGAACCGCTTGAATATACTTAACCAATTTGACACGATGACTTGATAGGGTTAAGTCATGAACCGCTTAAATATACTTAACCAATTTGACACGATGATTTGGTAGGGTTAAGTCATGAACCGCTTAAATATACTTAACCAATTTGACACGATGACTTGATAGGGTTAAGTCATGAATCGCTTGAATATACTTAACCAATTTGACACGATGATTTAATAGGGTTAAGTCATGAACCGCTTGAATATACTTAACCAATTTGACACGATGATTTGATAGGGTTAAGTCATGAACCGCTTGAATATACTTAACCAATTTAACACGATGATTTGATAGGGTTAAGTCATGAACCACTTGAATATACTTAACCAACTTGACAGATGATTCGTAGGGCTAAGTCATGAACTTGAACGACAACACTTAGCCAATTTAACATGACACGTTGGCGGGTTAAGTCACGATCTTGATTGACAACACTTAACCAACTTGGCATGCTAGACTGATGGGATTAAGTCTCGAATTTAAATGACAACACTTAACCTACTGAACGGAAACCCTAGTTGTGCGGTCCTTTTCAGCAGTAACCCACTAGATGTATCACGGTACCCTGGAACTAGGCAGGGTGGAGCACGATTACTGGGCTGATTGTAAGCGAACAGAACGACGGCTGAGTTGGTGCGCCATTGTAGGTTCAGGCGGACTATGGTCATGCACGTAGTCCGGAGTTGAAAAAGCAGGCATTGGGCACCGTTAGGTTTACACTGTGCGTGCTTGATTCGTGTCGGTGGTTGGCACCCTAGGGCTTGATACACCCTATGATGGACCTAGCACAGGTGACTACATTTCGTGATTGGGTCGTATGACACAGATACAAGAACGAGCTAGGACTTGTATGGAGCCAATCGATTAATTGATCATTACATGGAAAAAGGGTGTTGTTTGTTAGGTAGAATAATCCCTAGTGGTCCTAGGTGGCATAAACCGTAATTTAATCTAGGAAACGTTCAATAGGTAGCATAATCCCTAGTGGTCCTAGGTGGCGTAAATCCTAGTTGAACACGTGATAGTTCATCATAAGGAAACCTAGCATGAATAAGGGTAGCAGTCCAAACGATTTCAAGAATGGTGGCACTACATTGAAGTAGTATAGAAATACATGATGAAACCCATACGATATATGGCAAGGGACTGTACATATACATGGAAAGGATGATATGGTTGGGGTACTGGTTCAGTTGGTGCAGAGAATTTAGGAAATCAAAGAAAATAGTGGAATGGTGAAGCTTAGAAATCTTGCGATGTTATACTTAATAGAAACCTTGCAATGTGATACTTGGTAGGAACCTTGTGATGACACTCTTGATAGGAAGCATGGAATGTTATACTTGATTCATCGTGCCTGTAGCTTACCTTGTCATCATGCTTATGTTAACTTTCAGTTTATTTATGCCATATTATCTTCACCTGTTTTTATGCTGAAAGCCACTAGAACTTACTCAGTCTTTATGACTGGCCCAGTTTGTTTCGCCTCTTTTTCTTTCATTTTCTCCCCCCAGGTTCGCAGGGTGGGAATACAGCTTAGTTCGTATCTTACCATGCTCCAAGACTCTTTCATGTACTACTTGGATTTTTCTTGGTTATGGCTTGCTTTACTTTATTGGGGAATACTACAATTTATTTTCATGCTTCTTTGTTTTTGAGCAAGACAGATATTTTAGCTATGTAATTGGGTATTTAAAAGTGATGGGATTTTATTGTAAACAATTATATTTAATAAATGATTTGAAGACCTTCCGTTGTTTTATATATGTCTGTCTTGTAATATTTCTGTTCCAGTACCCATAATGCTCCATTGAAGTTAAGGCATTCCCTTTGTGACTGACCTTAACGGATGTGGGGTGTTACATTTGGTATCAGAGCAGAAGGTTACCAGACTGGGCAAAAGCTTTTAAAAACCTTCTGAAATTATTTTCAAAACATTTACAAAGAAGCATTTTTCAAGAAAAGTTTTATTTTTAAAGGCTATTCCCCAAAGCCATATGCACTATCTTTTGATTCTCTCCTTGAGTCTCTTCTCTCTTTCTTTTTCACCATAGTTTGTAGGCATGCGACACATGTAGGAGGGCAAAGAAGTGCCCAACTTCCATCTATAGCCGCAGTAGTTTTACTTGCGACTAATCTTATTTCAATCTTTGTTGGGTTGTCGTGCGATGGGGGTAGCTTTCGAGAAACTTGTCAACAAGTTATACAAGGATAGTAAGAACAAGGATAAAGAACACAAGCCTAAGGATGAGAAACTTGTTGATAAGGCGTAATCCACGAAGGAGGAAAAGGTGAAAGGGAAGAGGTCAAAGTAAAAGAATAATAAAACCCATGATAAGAAAGAACATCGTTGGTATGGTAAAAAGGGACATATAGTTAAGTATCATAGGACAAGGACAAGGGCAAAGAACAAGATCGTCGAGAGGGCAATTGTATGCTCTCACTACTAGCAAAACTAAGAGAGGTGGTAACGTTTCTGTTAAAAGTTTAGCTTCTCTTTTCTATCATACCGTGGGAACTTTGTTTTTATACATCGCATCCTTTTAATTTTGCCTCGATAGTTGAGTCTCTGCACCTTAGTACTAGCATAGTATAGGATCCCCTTTTTTTCTCAAATCTTGTTGGGGAATCGGCTCATTTATTCATGACTTATTTGGGTTTGAGAATGTCTATGCTAAATGTTGAGTTTAGAAGTAAAGCTTATGTTTTTGGGTTATGGGTTGATTCTAGGGATGGAGTGGTTGTCCAGAAATGGTACCATTCTCGAGTATGAAAAGAGGGTAGTTAGACGCTTGACTTGTCTTGGTAATGCCCTCGAAGTCGAGTGTAACCCTTAGGGTTCTGCC
The DNA here is from genome assembly GCA_030737875.1 of Allium sativum. Taxonomy (NCBI): domain Eukaryota; kingdom Viridiplantae; phylum Streptophyta; class Magnoliopsida; order Asparagales; family Amaryllidaceae; genus Allium; species Allium sativum. Next base: position 305,267,874 of record CM060921.1, read on the forward strand.
ATGTTTAGTTACCTAGAATCTCTTGATATTTATCGATCCGCTCGAGTAGTGTTTGCCACTAAGGCGGATGGTTCATTTTGCTTATGCATGAGTTATAGAAAAATCACCTTAGTAAGTACACTTGGCAACATGGTTGGCATTTGTTTACTTTCAAGAGATAATTCATTTATGTGGAAAACCTTTTAGTAAGTGAACGAGATCCAAGATTCACTAGTGAATTTTCGAGAGCTTGCATGAAACCATGAGTACGCAGTTATGTTGAGCCGAGTATACTAGAAAAAGAATAAATGAAAATGGAACGAGAGGCAACAGTGAAATGAGTTCCAACTCATATTTTGGAAACAAGAATTAAGAAGCTACGAAATTGTAAAGTTTAAAAACGGCCAAAGCACAATGGAGTTAAGCTCAAGGAAATGCGACTTAGAAGAGTGAAGACTAGATACGCGCATCATATCTCTTTTTAAGAGTATATCCTTGATCCCTCTTTTCCTATAGAGCTTACTTGCATGCTATCTTTTATGTATATCCTCTCGGTCCTATTCTCAATCTTATTTCTGTTGCAAACCCCATAAGGAGTATGACTCATCTGGTTGTGATATATATTTGGGTTTGAGGGTGTCCGTTGGGTTGACTAAACTTTTTGGGCTTTATAGGATATGAGTTGGTTTTAGGAAGGGATTTCTTGCGACCTAAAAGGAGTTTATCATGCTTGGTTTCCTAGAATCATATATATTGGTTTTGGGCTGGTGTTTAGGGTACAAAGTTTTTCTTTACTTGCTTCTATCATTCGGTTATACCTTTAGGTAGGAAATAATGGATGTAAACATGTGTTTGAGACATGTTATGGTTGATGGTTGCAAGTGGTTGCTAGTTGTTGCTCGTGGATGCATGAACACACATTAGGCACTAGATCGGCTCAGTCACATCTCATATTGCATATGCATAAATGTGTATACTTGTTTATGGATGGAATTGAATGTGTTATCTTGCGGATGTTGCATATGGATGGATGTTTGTGCACACATATAGTGTTTATATGACTAGGACTATTTTCATACATATTGGATTCATGGCACTAAACATATTTTGCATTTAAAAAGATCAATCAGGCCTGATCATTTGCATTAGATAAGGAACATATACACACACTTTCTGCATATGTTCATACCGCATTAGAAATCTCTTAAGCACAATGAATGCCTGTGATTGATGATTGAGTAGATGGATGATTGGATGGTAGGACACATTCTTCTTAACTTGAAGATTTCGGGGACGAAATCCTTTAAGGAGGGGAGAATGTAACAACCCGTATTTTTATAACATATTAAAACAAGAAATCAAGGCAGAATTAAATTTTAAAATCATAATTAGGGGAAACGAGTTATGCCATTGCGTTCGTCTTGAAATTTTACATGAAATAGAGTCCGAATTTTCGAAAATCGGAGTCTGGATGAAGAAGTTATGGCCTGTACAAGTTTCAGCAGTTTTCAGGCAGGACTGGACCGAGGGTCGACCATAGGGTCGACCTACCCCCCCCCCCCCCCCCCCAACCCCTAGGTCGACCATAGGGTCGATCTACCCCCCAGGTCGACCATAGTGTCGACCTCCCCCCTTACAGGTCAACCTGGTCGACCTGTTTTGACCCAGAACTCATTTTTGAAGCCTGAGACGTGTTTTGATGGTCCGGATTGATTCTAGGGTTAATCTAAGGGCCTAAGCTAGTTGCTACACCTATAAAAACACCCTTAGACCTAACCTAATTCATACCAAATCATTCTTACACCATTATGCTGCTAAAATAACTCTTGAACCATGGCCGCCGTCTCCAAATTAAAGTACAAACATTCAAACTAAAATCAATTCAAAGAACAAGGCTTCTACAATGATTCAAGACAATAAATCAACAACGCCGTGACATTTTTACAACAAATTCAGTTCTTAATTCATTATCCATGCTCTGTAAGTTCTAGTTGTTTTTAGATTTAAACATTTAATTATAATATGGTCATGGAATAAAGTGGAACTGGATTTAAGTATGTTTATCAATCGATTTCTGTTGCTTCATGGATCTTAAGTTTTGAGACTCTTCTATCTTTATTCCCATGTCTAATTTATGATCTATTCAGCCTGTGTAAATCATTTTTCTTGATTCATATTGATATCATTACCAAGTTGTAATCTTCATGCCTGTGATGATGTTTTTCTCTCTGATCTTATTTTTATGCAAAATTCTACCTTCCCCTATTTATTTTCTTTTGATGAACCTAGGTCAATTTCGGACCTAGGCCTAAACTACGATATATGTGCGATGGTATACAGGGGAAATATTGGAATATTGCCTAGTGGAATATATGTGTTCGGTGGAATTGATTGCATAACATAAAAATTGGATATTTGGGTATTACTACCCTTGACATGAAATTGGAAATTTGGGTATTGTCAATATAATTGAAATTGCAAGTTTGGGCATTGGCATAAATAATTTGGCATGAAGTGGGCATACATGAATTGGCATGTAAGTTAAATCACGAGTTTGGGACTATGTAAGTGTAAATCAAAAGATTGGGCTTATGTTAATTAGGCATGTGTAGAATTGGGAATTTGAACATGAAAGCAATTGTAAATTTGATAATTGGCATAAACATGTATTATGAATTTGGTCAACTGACATGTATTGTAATAAAAAGATTATAGTTTGGGATAACTACATCATGAATCATGATTTGGGTTTATTGTGTATAAAACTTGATACATGTAATTTTGGCTAGAACTTCATATGGTAAAATGGCATAAAAATTGGCATACATGTAAAACGGCATGAATTGAACATATGTAAATTTGGTATGAATTGGGCATATGTAAAACTGACATGTAATCTAGAACTTGGGCATATGTTAATTACGTAAAATTTGGAGTAGAAACATATATGATAATTTATGACTTGGAGAAAGTTTAATATGAACGTGCCCAAGTTGGGTTTTGGATAGTTGATATGTATTGGATATCTAGAAGGCACGTAAGCATGCTTATGAACTTGAAACATGAATTGGTTATGAATATGAATCATTAACTTGATAATAGGCATAAGTGAAAACATGAAACTTGACATGAAACTCGCCATGAAACTAGACACAAACTTGACATGAAACTTGAACATAGACATGACATTAGAATAAACATGAAAATGGCCAACTCGAGGTTGGGTTGAGTTTGCAGTGTAAATCTGCCCGGAACCGCCCGGTAAATCCAATTACTCCAAACAATAGGATCCAACGTGGGTAGTTGGTCATATCGCGCTTGAAACCCGAGGTCAGACTGAGTTGTGGTGTAAATCTGCCCGGAACCGCCCGGCATATCCAGTGACCACAACAACAGGTCTGATGTGAGAGGTTGGGGTGCATTAATGAATTAATGCCACATGATAGGATTAAGTCATGAACCGCTTGAATATACTTAACCAATTTGACACGATGATTTGGTAGGGTTAAGTCATGTACCGCTTGAATATACTTAATCAATTTAACACGATGACTTGATAGGGTTAAGTCATGAACCGCTTGAATATACTTAACCAATTTGACACGATTATTTGGTAGGGTTAAGTCATGAACCGCTTGAATATACTTAACCAATTTGACACGATGACTTGATATGGTTAAGTCATGAACCTCTTGAATATACTTATCCAATTTGACACGGTGATTTGGTAGGGTTAATTCATGAACCGCTTGAATATACTTAACCAATTTGACACGATGACTTGATAGGGTTAAGTCATGAACCGCTTGAATATACTTAACCAATTTAACACGATGATTTGATAGGGTTAAGTCATGAACCTCTTGAATATACTTAACCAATTTGACACGATGATTTGATAGGGTTAAGTAATGAACCGCTTGAGTATACTTAACCAATTTAACACGATGATTTGATAGGGTTAAGTCATGAACCGCTTGAATATACTTAACCAACTTGACAGATGATTCGTAGGGCTAAGTCATGAACTTGAACGACAACACTTAGCCAATTTGATATGACACGTAGGCGGGTTAAGTCACGAACTTGAATGACAACACTTAACCAACTTGACATGCTAGACTAATGGGGTTAAGTCTCGAATTTAAATGACAACACTTAACCTACTGAACGGAAACCCTAGTTGCGCGGTCCTTTTCAGCTGTAACTCACTAGATGTATCACGGTACCCTGGAACTAGGCAGGGTGGGGCACGATTACTGGGCTGATTGTAAGCGACCAGAACGACGGCTGAGTTGGTGCGCCATTGTAGGTTCAGGCGGAATATGGTCGTGCACGTAGTCCGGAGTTGAAAAAGCAGGCATTGGGCACCGGTAGGTTTACACTGTGCATGCTTGATTCGTGTCAGTGGTTGGCACCCTGGGGCTTGATACACCCTATGGTGGACCTAGCACAGGTGACTACATTTCGTGATTGGGTCGTATGACACAGACACATGAACGAGCTAGGTCTTGTAGGGAGCCGATCGATTAATAGATCGTTACATGGAAAAAGAGTGTTGTTCGTTAGGTAGCATAATCCCTAGTGGTCCTAGATGGCATAAACCCTAATCGAATCTAGGAAACGTTCAATAGGTAGAATAATCCCTAGTGGTCCTAGGTGGCATAAATCCTAGTTGAACACGCGATAGTTTATGATCTTACCAAGCTCCAAGGCTCTTTCATATACTGCTTGGATTTCTCTTGACTATGGCTTGCTTTGCTTTATTGGGGAATACTACAATTTATTTTCATGCTTCTTTGTTTTTGAGCAAGACAGATATTTTAGCTATGTAATTGGGTATTTGAAAGTGATGGGATTTTATTGTAAACAATTATATTTAATAAATGATTTGAAGACCTTCCGCTGTTTTATATATGTCTGTCTTGTAATATTTCTGTTCCAGTACCCATAATGCTCCATTGAAGTTAAGGCATTCCCTTTGTGACTGGCCTTAACGGATGTGGGGTGTTACAATTATATTCAGACTCTACCAAAGGAAGTGCTCCTCCCAAGTCCCTTTGAAGTCAAGGATACACAGTCTTAAAAGATCCTCAAGAACTCTATTCACCCTCTCCATTTGTCCATCGGTCTGAGGGTGATAAGCGGTGCTCAAACAGAACTGTATACCTAATGCCTCTTGTAAGCTCCTTCAAAACTCACTAGTGAATATTGGGTCACAATCACTTACTATACTGGAAGGCACTCCATGTAGACGGACTATCTCACGAATATAAACTGCTGTCAACCATGGTCCATGATGTCGTCCTTTACTCTTAACAAGAATGAAATAAGCGCTTTTAGAAAGCCTGTCAACTATAACCCAAACACTGGTGTTGTCTTTCCTCGATCTAGGCAAACCATCAATGAAATACATAGAGACGCTCTCCCACTTCCACTGTGGGACCTCCAAAGGATGAAATAAACCACCGGACTTCCTTTGCTCAGCTTTGACTTGCTGACATATCAAACATCGAGAAACAAACTCCTCTACATTTTTCTTTATCCCAACCCAAAAGAAAACCCTCTTCATATCTCTATACATTTTATCACCGCCGGGATGAATAGTCATCCTAGAATGATGGGCTTCCTCAAGGACTATCTTCAACAAACTCTCAACTCGGGGAACATAAAGCCTTCCATCTCGCCGCAACCACCTTTTATCATCCATGGAATATCTACTGAGATGGCTGGAAGTCTCCCCTTTATCGAGATTATCCAAGATGTCTGCTATCTGTGGATCCTCTCGCTGTGAAGTTCCTATCTGATGCAAAAGAGTAGGTCACACCTCTAATGATGCCAATAAACCAGGTGTGAACTCGATAGTGGGTCTAAAATCGAAAGTCGATATGTACTCCAAGCTTTGTCTTTCTCCAAGTAGAGGACACAAGGTCATCCTCTTCCTACTCAGTGCGCTACCACATTACCCTTGCCAGGGGTATAAGAAATCTCAAAGTCATAGGATGCTAGGAACTCCATCCATCTCTGTTGCCTCAAATTGAGATCCTTCTACGAGAAAAAGTACTTGAGAGTTTTATGATCGGCGTACAACTCGAACTTCTCTCCAAGTAGGTAATAGCGCCAAGACTTAAGCGCAAATACGATAGCAAGTAACTCCAAGTCATGGGTAGGGCAGTTCTTCTCATGAGTTCTCAATTGTCTGCCTTCATAACATACCACCCTTCCCTCTTGCATCAGGAACGCACCAAGCCCTGTACCACATGCATCAATGTATACCATGAATACTTTATTCCCAACAGGCAACGTAAAGACTGGGGTTGTTGTTAAAGCCCTCTTCAATCGCTAAAAGCATCCTCATAGTCTACATCCCAAGAAAATGTTAGATTCTTCTTTGTTAGCCTGGTGAGTGGGGCTGATATCTTTGCAAAGTCCTTAATGAATTTCCTATAATAGCCCACTAATCCAAGAAAACTCCTCACCTCCATTGCCTTCTTTGGAATCTACCAATCTTGAACTGCAACTACTTTCACGGGATTTACTGTGATCCCAACCTCAGATACCGCATGCCCTAGAAATCTCACTCTCTTTCTCGAAAAATGGCATTTGGAGAATTTTGCCTTTATCTGATGCGCTCAGAGAGTTTTCAAAACCTCCCTTAAATGTAGGGCGTGCTCTTGCTTGCTCTTCAAGAAAATCAACATGTCATCAACAAAGACCACAACGAACTTATTTAGAAACTCGCGAAACACCCTACTCATCAAACCCATAAAATAGGCAGGTGCATTTGTTAACCCAAAAAGCATGACGAGCCACTTGAACAAACCATCTGGAGTTCTAAAAGCAGTCTTCTCTATACTGTCCTTAGCCACCCTCAACTGATGAAACCCCGTGACCAAGTCTAACTGGGAGAAAACAAATGCACCAACAAGCTGGTCAAACAGATCATCTATCCTCGGAAGTGGGTGCCAATTTTTCTTAATGAGCTTATTCAACTCCCTATAATCCACACATAAACAAAGTGAATCATCCGCCTTAGTTGCGAATACGACCGAAGCACCCCATTCGTATATGCTTCACCTAATAAACCCTTTCTCAAGTAGCTCCCCCAAGTATATCCGGAAATGCAACTGGCTTTGCATTGTCCACCAAGTATATCCGGAAATCAATCTCGCGCCTCGGAGGCAAGCCCCTAACTTCCTCAAAAACATCAGGATACTCACAGACTACTAGTACAGATCGTAAATCATCGATAGGTGCATCAAGTGATTCTACGAAACTAAGCATAACAGACCCCTTGTGGTCACAAGAAATCTCGAGAGTCCTCCCACGGCAAGTCAAAAGTCAAAAAAACTCCTCTCACAATATAGAATGGCACCATACATGGCTAGCCAAGCCATCCCTAGAATCAAACCATAGCCCATGAAACCAAGCACGTATGCGTCGGACTTGAGCTTGACGCCCAACACAGATATTCTCAAACCCTGACAAATCATAGAAAATTAGTCGTACCTCCAATGGGGTTTGAGACGACAACGGGATCCAAAACCATACTAGTACTAAGGTGCAGAGACTCAACCACAGAATCAGATATAAAAGAATGTGAAGCGCCAGAATCAAAAATAATTCTAACAGGATGATTGGAAAAAGAAATCAAACCTTGAACAGAAATTTTCCTACCTCTGTCTGGTACACTAGCCACGAGAGCATGCACCTGCCCTCCAGAAGATCCTGCCCTTTGGCCCTGTCCTCCCTTCACGGACAGTCCTTAATAAGGTGTCCGACCTGTCCACAATGGAAGCAAGCATTCTTCCTTTTTCAGCAATCTTTGCTCAAATGACCCATGCGTCCACAATTATGATACTTCTTCTTGTCTTTATTTGAACTTTATCAGGCTTTCCTTCTTTTATCTATGTTCCCTTCTTGGGCCGCCATTTTTGTCATTCTTGGGTTGTGCTTCTTACTTGGGTAGTGCTCCTTAGCCCTAACTCGCTTATTCTCCTTTTTACCATCCTTATGTAACATGCTAACAAGTCTCTCGAAAGCTGCCTCCATCGCATGAAAATCCTTACAAAGCTTGAGAGAAAATTAGCCGCATGTGAAACTACTGCGGCTATAGATGGAGGTTAGGCACTTCCTTGACCTTCGACATGTGTCGTAGTTTTAACATGCCTACGGAACCATGTCGCAATGTGGGCACCCTTCGGGAAGAATCGGTTCCCCAAATATGCTGAAAAGAAAAGGAAAGGGGACTCGAGAGGAGAACCAAGAGATATTTTATATGGCTATGGGGAATATGTTTTTCAAAACAGACTTTTCTTTTAAAAATGCTTTCTTTTAAAACCTTTTTGAAAACAATTTCCAAAATCTTTTATCCGATCTGGTACCTTCGGCTATGATACCAAATGTGACACCCCTACGTCCGTTAATGTCACTCTTTATAAAAATGCATTAAGTTTCGGGAAGCAATATAGGTAAACAGAAACAAAATCATCACAAGACAAATATAAATAATAGCGGAATTTAAAACTTTATTGAATAGAAATCATCGTGGTTCAAAACCCAGTTACATCATAAGTCTGAAATACAAAAAACCAATTACATCAATTTAAAACTTCTGTCTTGTACTAAAATCATCAGAGTACAATAATACATAAAAAGCATAGTCCTCAGAATATATCCATATCAAAGAAGACAGGAAATCAAAGCGGTACATCTAAGCAACTCCAAGCAGAATGAAAGAGAGAATCAAAATCAAGCCTGAGTATTTCCACCCTGAAAACCTTAGAGGGGGAACGAAAGAGAGAGAAGAGGAAACAAAATGGGTCAGACATAAAGTCTGGTGAGTCCAGTTACTTTTAGCATATAAATAAGTAAAAGCATCATGATAGGCATATAAACTGGATGAGAGAGATAACAGTATCATAAGACAGGTATAACAAAATGAGCAGGATAAGCAGAATAAGCAGGACAGAATAGGTTACGCTTCTCTAATAATTTTTCTCTGCACCAATAATAGTATAACATAAACAAGATGATCCCTATAGAAACAAATGGTAGACCTAGTTGTACTTCTAGTGATGGGTTTTACCCTAAACAATAATAACAGACAACCCAACAGAAATGACAGGTGTTACCCTCAACGATAATAATGGGCTTCTAAACAAGCAAGACTAGATGTACCCTAATTACTACTCTAATCGACCGGCTCCCTACCCTGTAGATACCCTGTGCTGGCTCCACAGTAGGATGTATCACTTCCTAAAGTGGCAACCCGTTTATTTTCGAGATGCACAACAATATCAACTAATGTCACAACATCTTAATTTTCCCTGAGCAAGCCGGATCCATGCACACACATGACTCCGGTGGATCCCACGCTATCAACACCTCCACCTGTTTGAACCTCTTATAATCAACTCAGTAAGCGTGCCCTGACCCCAACCTAGTTCGGGGTTCCCCGTTTGATACCAAGATGAGTTATTGACTTATAAGGGTTCCACACAACAGATGATACAAGCCACCCCCTAGGCTTGCATCCACACTACTAGGATTTTGACATGTTATGCCTAATAGTTTAAGGAGATTGCATAACCCAACATGTAATACATGTTAAGTTTGTCGGGCTAATGTAATCCCTCACAGATTTAACAAGATTAACTTAACCTGCATTGATTCAAGTAAGTTCACTTAACCCCTACTCAATTCAAAAGGTTCATGTAACCCCCACAGATTTAAACAGGTTAAGTATTTCAGGTTAACAAGTTATTATCATATTTCCATTTATGGCTTTTAATGGACTAGACCTCCCACATTAAGTCTACCACTTGTGGATGTTGGATATGCCAAGCGGTTCTGGGCAGACTTCTAAAACAAGTCAGACTTAATCTCGTGTCTTAGCACCATTACATGTACATTTACGCACTCGACCCCTCACATTAGATTAACCACTTGTGGTTGCTGGATTTGTCGGGCGGTTCCGGGCAGACTTCTACCACAAGTGTAATCTAAACTCGTGTCTAGGTGTAGTTGCAGTCTCCTTTTGTTGTAGTTTTAGGCATATTCGTTCTTAGCCAATTATTCACGTTCAACATAGGTTATGCCCCAAATTAAAGCCTTAGATCATGGTATAAGTTATGCCCCAAAATCCCCGTCATGTTTTCCATTACAAGTTATGCCCCAATTTTAACATTCCTAACCGTTCCCAATTTCGTGCGCCCGCGTATTTCAGCGATAGGCCTAGGCTCGAAGGTAGCTGGCTATACAAATAAAAAGGGAAGAAAGAGAGAAGAGAACAAGAATAAGCATAATAACAAAACGGGCATATTAAGTCAGAAATAGGCATACTAACTGAATAGACATACGATGACAGAAATAGGCATAGTAGCAAAATGGGCATATGATGACAATATTAGGCATGATAACAGAACAAGAGTATCAGGAATAGGCATATGAGAACTAATCAGTAGATTAGGTGAATAAGTATAGAAAAAATGATTAGTTATGATTCAAGTTGTTAACAGACACTGATTTAGATCCAACTTATGAACATGTAAAGATTACTTTTTACATGTTTACATCTAAAAATAACATAAACTCACTTTGACTGAATCCAAAGAACAGAGAATTGACTGTTGATGTTGTAGCAGAGATTCTTGAATATGTATAACTTATTATTAAGTGTCTTTTAGTTTATCATTGTAGTGTTCTTTTAAAAATTATGGGAGTGTTACAATCCTTGTTTGCAAAAGAAAGTTCATTGTTGCTAAAGAACTATTACAAGAAAATGGAAATAAATTCTTAGAGGGAAACTTTTTATTCCAGAACATGCCTAGGAGCTAAATCCTAGCCTAGTACATGTGTAAATCAACATATCCATTTTATTGATAAAAATACATTGAAAATAAAAAAAATCTAAATCTTATTAATTGATGATGATGTTGCGAGTGTTAGGGTCAGGGTCCTTTCCGTTTCTAGGAGCTCGAGGACTGGCCTGAGGAGCTTGGACAGAAAATTGTGGCGGCATGACCAGTGCGTTATTCTTGACATACTCGGGAAGTTCTCCTCTCCTAACCCTATCCACAATGAGATCGGGTAAGTTCATGCATTCATTGGAGCTACGATCGGCTATATTGTGGAACATGTAGTTCTTTCCATAGTCGAGTTCTTTCTGGGTCGGCTCTCTTCGATGAGGTTTTGGGAAAGGTAGGGATCCTCGTACGTTAAGGTAGATGTCTAGCTATCAGTATATTGATCATACTTGGTCTCCCTTCGGAGTCGTATGTTACATTATTTCTTTTCTTAGGCCTTTCCTCTTCCCTTATTCTGCCTATTGGTGTTGGATGGACTTCCTCCCCTAGTGGCAAGGACCTCGAGGCTCTCCATCTCAATGCAGGCATCTTCTTGTTGTAGGAATCGCTCGGCCTCTGCATAGAAGTTGACAATGTCCTTGGGGCATCTCGGGTCAAAGAAATCAAGAATTCTGATCGGTTTTTGACACCTGCGATGGCGGCCATAACCACCATCGATGGCTCGGGTTGATCGACTGATGATACGACCGCGTTGAATCTTTCGAGGAAAGATCGAAGTGTCTCTCCTGGACATTGCTTGATGGAGGTCAGGAACATGACACTTTTTGGTCGGGAGATGTGAACTCTGAACTGCTCGATGAAGCAGGTGACTAGCGTGTTCCAGCTGTCGATCGACTCCGTTGTTAGCTGCCGAAACCACATGTCAGCTATATCTGTGAGAAAGATTGGGAAGCACTCGGCCATAACATTGGTCGATGCAGAGAGTACTTCCATACGACACATGTATCGCATGAGATGAATGGTCGGGTCGGTCCGACCATTGTAGGGTTCAATGGCTAGAAACTTAAAGTCTGGAGGATTGCGGGAGTTTCTGATTTCCGTAATGAAGGGGCTGCGGTGGATATTATCTATATCATGCTGAGAAGAAGTGCCCTAGTTGAAGGATCAGATGATGCTTGCAATATGGCTTCCATCTCGGAGGAGTCACTGCCATGAATCCAACTCTACATTTGGGAGAGCTCCAGCACTAGGGTCTAACGAAAGCTTGCTCGGAACGGTGGCCATTGGTTGGGCTCAACCTCCGAGAGTTGAGTGAAGGTGAAGGCGAGGGTCCATCGCAGTTGTTGGTTCTGGGCAAACTTGCGCCTCTTGAACCTAATGCGAATTGGTCTGAGCCATGCCCGTGATGGATGGTCCGGGCTGATCCAGCATAGCATGTGATGTCCAGGGTTCTTCTATGCCCCTGCCCGAAGTGATGTTAGAAGGGTCTATGGTAGCGTTTTCCTTCGCCTATCTTAGAACCGGTATGGTAGAGTGGCCTCCCTAATTCGAAGGGAAGGCTACACAAGCTCTTGGTTGAAGGAGAGGCGGCATAAGACGAGTATACTGTAAGATGTTGGGTCGTAAAGGGAATGACATTGATCCTGATGGACCCGGCAGTTGCTGGATTGGTCCGAGGGGTCGAGCTGGTCCCCCGGAGTGGAGGTAATACGGTCGAACGACCTAGATCTTGATCGCGGGCCTCTAGTGAATCTGCAATTGTAGATGCACTAATTGCTGGAAGCGATACTCCTAACAGCGATTGGTCGGGAGGTAGAGCAGAGCCAAGAGGAAGCAAAGATGTGATCTCATCTGTGGCTTGAATTTGTGCAGACCGAAGATCGGTTGTTGTCCTAGATTTGCTCGGTAGAGGAATTGATGTTGAAGCGTTAAATCCCTTTTCTATCCGAGCAAGAAGGTGATCCATCAACTGTTGTTATCGTTTGAGGAGTTTACCCTGAGATGTCATCTAGCCTCTAAATTCGGCTATAAGCTTATCCAAGTCGTCCCGGGTAAGATATCGGGATACGTCTTCATGAGGGGAGACTTCATGACTTGCCTCTGCAGCGTTTATTTTGGCTGCATCAGCGTTTGTGGGGGGCGAGAAGATGTTGCATCTTTCTTCCGTTTGTTCGCCATGGGTCAGAACATGCTGAAGGTCATAGAGTATGTCGACGCGTGCCCCCTTCCAGGCGCGCCAAAGTGTTGACGTCAAAAGCTGGACACTAGTGACAGTCAACCCCCAATCGTGTAGAGAGCACACGAATAACAACCACAAAATGCAATAAAATAAAATAAACAAGGAACACGCAAGACTTTTAGTAAGTCGTTCTGCTAAGATGGTGCCTACGTCCACTTTATATGTATTGATTTTCTTTTGATTACAAGTACAACACTTTTTTATTTGAAGAAAGAAGGAAATTTGGCTACTTTCGGAGTTAGTCGTAAGAAGAGCTTAGAATCGGAAGTCTTAAATGAAGAATAGAGCATCCAAAAGAAGGTCTCTCCAGAGGTCCTTTTAAATTTTGAGCTTGGTGGTATTTACAGGTGAAGAAGTGGGCTGAGCGGGCCGCCACATAGCTTGCCTCTTTTGCAGAGTTCAGACATGTGGAGCTCGATCATTGGAAGTATTTGCTGCAGTGGGATCCGGTCTACTGTTGATTAATAGTGTCCTAGAAAATTGTGGCTTACGTAGCACTCGAGATGAGGTGTATCAAAAGTAGAGCTTTGTCTGGAAGTGGTATGACCGCCTTTAATGCCTTGAGAATCGGGCCGGGTATTGAATGACTCAGCTGACTATCACCACATAGATCCGGAGATATTTGGTCGATCCAAACTTTATGGAAGAGCTTGATTCGATCGGCCCGGGAGAGCGATTAGGTCGGGGAGCGAGATGCCGCTGCTCGAGGGAAATTGACTCAGACCAAATCTTTTTTGAACTTTCTGAGGTATAGGTCGTCCATCGGTCGATCGACCGATGCTGAAAAGTGAGCTTCTTGACATTAGGCTTCGATCCGTTGAGCCACGATAGCTTTTGCCAAAAAGTTGGTCAATAATATCCAATATCCGTATATTTTATATTGATGCATTTATCTGATTTATTCATTTTGAATCCATTTGATAACATAGTTTCATCAAATTTCTCGTGCCATTGTTTTGGTGTTTGTTTAAGGCCGATTTTACTAATTTCATACTTTATTTTCATTCCCAGGCTTAGAAACCCTTGAGGTTGCTGCATATATATTTCTTCTTCCAGTTCACCATCTAAAAATTCAGTTTTCACATCCATTTGGTATATTTTCAAATTTATTGTGGATGTTGTTGCAATAAGCATCCTAATTGATATTATTCTAGTTATTGGTGAGTGTGTATCGAAGTAATCTAGATCTTCCTTCCGCCTAAATCCTTTTATTATGAGTCTTTCTTTATACTTGTATATTGAGCCATCAGCCTGTGGTTTTTTTCCTAAATATCCATTTATATCCTAGTGTTTTTTATCCTTTTGGTAGATCCACTAGTTCCCACGTATGGTTTTGTAAAATGGATTATATTTCACTTTTGACGGTCTCCTTCCAGTATGGAGCATAGCGAGATGACATTGCTTGTTGTTAAGTTAGAGGTCCATTTTCTATTATATATGTATATAAATCAAGTCCAAATATTTTAGAGGCCCTTTGTCGTTTTCTCCTTCTCGGATCCTCTACCTCTATTTCAACATTCCTTTCGTGCGCGTTTTGATCAACATTATCCTCAGGAGTATCTGTATCTCTCGATCTCTTTTGAACATGTTCTACACGTGAATGTCGTGAATTTATTAGTATCGACTATAAGGGTCAGAAAATCAGATCGCTACAAGGTCATTCCCTTTGTAAAGGCGGATGAAGCATTCACCGTGATTGCTCTCGATATTGACCAAAGAGGTGTTATTGTTCTGGACAATCCTCTAGATTCTTCTAACAATAGATTGATCAACTTGATCAACTAATTGGGATTAGACCGCTAACAAGGTTTCAATCCTCATCGAAGTGTATATTCTTTCTCAATTCAACCTACTTGACTTTAAAGGAGCTATTGAGCAATGATAGTGCATAAGACTATTTCCAGTTAAGGAAATGACAAGAGGAAAATATCGACGTCAACTCAAAGATTAGTTTTTGCATTTGAAGATTCAAGTCTGATTTTGGGTATGCTAGGTAAATTGATTATTGATCATTGCAATAATGTTACGTGCGATTTTGGTTGTCTCAAGCGAACATGGAATGGATAGGTTCTTGAGTTTTAGTATCTTGTTGTTCCAAAAGTTAAAGAAGGAAGGTAATTTCATTATTTAACCCTTGATTAATATTAAATGCAAAATAATTGCTACATATTTAAGGGGTATCTTTATCGAGATCAAATCCTCTGTCCCTAAAATTCCCTATACCTCTGTATCAAACCAATCAAAGTCTCTGATTTTCACATTTTTGGAATTAAGTCAGAGAAAAAAAAAGGGTTTAATTGCAAAAAGTGAAAATCAAGGGATCCCGATTGGTTGGGTACAGAGGGATAAGGGTTTTGGGTACATGGGATTTGATTTGATCTTTATCATATTTGGGGTCTATTTTACGTGCTACTTGCCTAATTAAGTTGCATATCATATGTACCTACATAATATTTCTTAAACATGACATTATTATATTAAATTATGAGTTAAATACCCAAGTATTAACACCATTCCTTAGATATTATCGTATTAGTATATTATCTACTCTAACGTATATTTATGTTATCAGATAAAATTTATATTACCTTTTAACAAAATAAAATGATACAAACACATGCATACACACACACGCACGCGCGCGCGCGCGCGCACACACACACATATATATATATATATATATATATATATATATATATATATATATACTAGAACAATATATATACATGTTATTCATCTTGGTCATAAAACATAGGAAGTTCTTCACTTTAGTTTATGCTATTCTAATAATTGAATGTTGTAAAATACTAAACAATGACTGAGTAAGATTTAAAATAAAGCATGCATATTTTCTGAAATCATCATAAAACATTAACCATTCTATTTTTTGCAAGCGCACATAAGAAAAAAAAACATAATAGATAATTTTTTTTTTCAGTTTTGCCTTTTTCAGATCGTTATCTAATGCACTTATTCTAACGGTCTTCACTTTGATTACTCCACATCGCATATAATGGGCCATCGTTCAAGATTTAGGCTTAAACAATTCAAACGTCACATGTAGGGGTAAATATTTACTTTTTAAGGAAGGGACCAAAACCAAACATTTTTAATGAAAATGAGTTTAGTAGGGTGTGTTGGATCATGGATGTGTCGGTAGTTTTTTGCTTTGACTCAAACCGGTTATAGTAAGAATACTGCTTCTTCATTTTTTGCTAAAAAATATATATATACAAGATAAATTTGTTTTTATTAGATTTTTGGTGGGCTGGAGTGCTTCTTGTAGAGGATGAGTATTAACTTAGTTTCTCTGCATTTAGTATTCTTCCTCCTTTGCCTTATACAGGGTTCAACCACTTATTTTTTTTATTTTTGAATGTGTTTCCTACTAATTAGTAGTATTAAATTATTTAGTGGTATGGTGAGCAGTAAAACCGATTAACTTTGGGATTAAGCTTGATACGGCAATGCCACATGTTGAGTGCTGCCTGCAGTACTGCGCATAGTTTATCATATGACAAATCCAATGCTGCATTGATTCCTCTTCCAATTATTCACACTTTCATTGATTTAACTTACAGCCATTTGCTTTCATCAAAGGCACGCCATCTAGCATTGCTCCTCAGTTATTCTTTTCTTCGTGAAAGTGCAGCGCAGTTCCTTCAATCTTTATCAACACTGACACTACACAACAGTGCTGGGAGAAAATAATACAGCCAAATGTTTGTTGATAAAAAAATATTACAAATTGTCGTGGTTTCCATTTGAATGTAACCGCAGCTTTATTTATGATCACTTGTATGGAAAAGTATTATAATATCAGAAACGACTCCATAAGTTGGGTTGCTTTGGACAATTACATATAGGTTAACCGCAAATACTAATAATTAATAAATAAATAAACAGAGAAGTTATTGATAACGAAAATTCACTCCATGTTAATTTCATTGTATTCTTTGAAATTTCGAAATGGCATTCCTCATCACTCGGCCAAGTATTTTTTTTAAAAAAAAAACACACATCAAGCTTAATCATTTTGATTTGATACCTAGTTTATTTCTATGTTAATTACATCTTGTATATGGCGTTTCAGCCATTCAATAAATAATTTTCAAATGACTTGATATCCAAGTTTTGCTCACTATTTCATTATTTATGTTGTTAAGGGCAATATAGCTTCTTCTTTTTTTCAAATTAAATATAAATTCAAAAATATAATATTTTGTTTGTTAATATCCTAATTTCTTGATTTATCATATTAGTTGTCAACGATATTTAATTGTTGATCAGTTGTATCTTGTCATTTGCAGTGAAAAACTGCCTACTATAACACATCTAAGACTTTGTTACATACTTCCTTGGCTTGTATATGATAATCAAATTTAAAAACACTCTTCGGTTATTTGCTATGTGTTGACACTGGATTTTGTCAACCAAACGCCAACACCCGATTTGTATGCAGATCAGATAAGTTACAATAAATAGTTATAGAGCAGTAATAGAATGCAGTAAAACTAAATGGAGACACAAGATCTACGACGATTCGGGAAGTGTACCTATATCCACTGAAGTGTAATCAATTATTTATGTTGTTTGATTACAAGTACTGTTCGATTTGATCTTAAGAACATCGAGAAAAAGTTGTTGTTAGACTTTTGCAATTTCCTTGCGTAGTACTGTCAAAAAGCCAAGAAAGACCCCCAAAGGATCCATTTGGTGTCCTATTTATAGCTGTAGACGAGCTCGGACTGATCACGAATCAAGGAGAAAAAGTGGATCAAAATTTGACCAAACCAGTAAAATTTTGTATTTGATCCCTAGTGCTACAGGGATTGGTACCGATCCCTCGAAGGATCGGTATTTTTCTTTTGTATCCAAGGTTGCAGATCTTGGATTTCGGAGAAAATATCAGGTTTATATCTCGATCGAAATAGGGAAAATTTAAAACACTTATAACAAAAAAATTGTCAAATCTCAGATCTCGGGTAAAATTTCGGATTTCTACCTCAAACGGGATGAGCGAGATTTAAAACCTTGCTCGTATTTGACGCCAAGTTTGCTGATCATCCAATTTTGGCTTGAATCCACGTACCCATCATTAGTTTTTAGCTAATCCGATCGAATGCATAAAATCCACTCTAATTCTAGTTGCTTATCTAAAATACCATTCCATGCTTTTTTGCTTTCTCATGATCTAATTATTTATACTTCGAGTTCGATTAGTTCGTTTTTGAATTTTTCATGCGTGTTGGTTACCGATTTTATGCATATCCACCTTTAATGTAGTGATCCGATCCGCTTATGTGTCCATGTAGTATCAATCCGATCAATTTCCCTAAATTTTCGATATGATCATTTATATTATGTCGATTCTATCCGATTGATTGCTCAAGTTCCTGAAGTTAATTCCATAAGTCGATCCATGCATTTTGAGTGATCGACCTGAGTCGATCATCACTTTCATGAATATCGAACTGGACTTTCTGAAGTAATCGGGTAAGTGTTGGATCGATCTAATCCTTGGCAGTTATACTCTTATAAGGTATTCCCCTTCATGTGCATGCAGGATAGATTGGTTTTTGGAGACAAGCTTACACTTGCAAGTTGCAACAGAAGGGAGATCGAGATTATAAAATGAAAAGGTACTATTAGATGAAAGGTGGTATATGGCTTTCATGTACTTCGTGGATTTACGGCTTTTGTTCCTGACCTTTCCGTATATTTTAGGAGATATATTGACAGTTAGGACCATTTATTGTGGTCTTTTGCTTGTTTTTTTTTATATAAATTCGTTGCATCTTTTTCATGTATTTACGGTAAATAACAATTGTTGCCTCTCCCTTGCATTAAATGTGTTTGTATACTTGTAAAAGAATTTATGTAATGTATCACATGTATTATGCCTATATAAATAAAATTGGACGAACTACTATAAAATTGTCTTCTCTTAGAAAAAAGTTGAAAAAAAAGCAAGAATCCTCATAATTTCATTTATCAATTGATGTCTAATCTTAATTTAATTGAAATGTTATTATCATCCTTAACGATGGTATTTTATTTTAAGGTATCCTGTACCTTCTTGTTTTACAATTTTGATGCAAATAAATGCATTTGTAGCACAGTGGGTAATGTAAAACCATGGGGAATACTTAGTTCTCTTTATCAAATGATAGAATGCGGGTGTTCTCCCACATTTCCAGCTTAGATTAACTTATTTCATGGTATAAGTCGTCCCACCCTTCGAGTCTTGTATTACATCTTAAGTCATATTCATTTCTTATCCCTAGGATAAGTTTATCTATTATTTAATCTTATCATTCCCTACTTTTCCTTGCTTTGATATTGTTATATTGGTTAATTTTGCCCATGTTTCCAAGTTGACTTAACCCCCAATCACATATTCAATTCAACCCACGTGTCATGTCAAATTGGTTAAGTGTTATCCAGCAGTTCACGTTGACTTAACCCACCCATATATCGAGTCAAATTGGTTAAGTGTTATCTAGCGGTTCACGTTGACTTAACCCACCCATATATCATGTTAAATTGGTTAAGTGTTATTTATCAGTTCGTGTTGACTTAACCTACCTATATATCATGTCAAATTGGTTAAGTGTTATCTAGTGGTTCACATTAACTTAACCCACCTTTATATCGAGTCAAATTGGTTAAGTGTTGTATAGTATTTCATGTTGACTAAACCTTACTATACTAGCATGTGTCATCAGCATTAATTAATTATTAATGCCCAACCTCTCACATTAGACCTATTATCGTGGTCACTGGATGTGCCAGTTGGTTCAGGGCAGGATTACACCACAACTCAATCTAACCTCGGGTATCAAGCACATTATGACTAACTTCTCACATTAGAACCTATTGTTTGCGGTCACTGGATGTGCCGGGCGGTTCCAGGCAGGATTACACCGCAAACTCATTCTAACATCGAGTTAGCCATGTTTTATATTTAGTTGATGTCCATTCTAGATGTCATATGTCAATTATCAATTCACAAGCATGTTCGTGTTTATTCTAGATGTCATATGTCAATTATCAATTTCATGTCATGTGTCGAGTTCCATAATTGAAAAAAAAATGGTTTGTCCAACATATTCCATTTTTAATTATGTTTCTAGGATATTAACGACATATCCAATTTCCAAGTCTCAAATTCAAGCTTTACCAAAAAAAACCAAATTTATATTCATGCTTATAATCCCATTAATAGGCTACCTATTATTCCAATTTTTCCATACATGTGTTCCTAATAGGTTACTATCATTCCTCATATGTTGGTTCAGTTTATTCATATGTCAAGTGCTACTTAACTGATTTCTACTTTGCTTATACAACCATTTG
This sequence comes from Allium sativum, assembly GCA_030737875.1. Lineage (NCBI taxonomy): Eukaryota > Viridiplantae > Streptophyta > Magnoliopsida > Asparagales > Amaryllidaceae > Allium > Allium sativum. The sequence continues at coordinate 305,288,259 of CM060921.1, forward strand.
TGAAATAATCTTTTTACCCAAATTACTCAATTATAGCCAAATTCACCAATTCCATGTTATTCATATCCAAACATTCCAATTTCCAAAGTCATATTATACCCAATTTCATAAAATCGATATTTCCCAATATATTTCCCCATGTTTATACATATAATATGATTCACCTTTTAGGCTTAATTTCGAGTCACAAATAAATTCCGCCAATTGTCCCAATATTTGCAATAATAATTGTTATGCCACAATTCCCCAAATTTCAGATTATATTCCTCGATTGCATAAAATAATTTATACCCTAATATTCTCATATTTCAATCGTACGTATGTATAATAAGATTTCGTCTAGGTTCATGATAACCTAGATCCAAAAATAAAATGGGAAGGAGAATAAAAGAACAATTATTATAACATAAATCTTGCATTGAATTTATAACTAGGGAATTGACGAACGATACGTATACCATTATGCAACAAGTTTACTATAATTCCACTCACCTTGACTGGATTGGAGAAATAAGCGATTTGTCGTTGATATAGAACGCTGATTTAATCTTCTTATTTGATTATTGGAGAAGAGCATGAATTGTTGATGAAGAACTTGCAATTCAATTTAGAGTTTTGGGGCGGCGGGCATGTTTGGTTGAAGTTTGGTGGCGAGGAGGCATCTTAAGGAATTGTTATGAATTTGGGTTAGGTTTTGCTATGTATTTATAGGTGTAGAGAATGTTTTAGAGCCCTTAGATTGACCTAGAAGCCATCCGACCCGTACAACACATCAAAACACGTCACAGGAACCGAAATCGCCCAGATCTGGGGATAGGTCGACCCCCTGGTCGACTTGACTCCCAAGTCGACTTGCCTGGTTTTGGCGGGAAATTTCCCGCTCAACTGCCTGGGTCGAATTTCGAACTATCTTGAATTTTTGTTGAATCTTCTAAAGGCCAAAACTCCTTCATGCGGAGTCCAATCTACGCAAACTTGGACTATATTCCAAGCAGAATTTCGAGACGAACGCAATGGTGATGTCCGTTTTACTTAATTCCTGGTATTTAAATTAAGTATCCATATTTTATTATCTTTTTCATTACGCACATTGCTATTGAATTATTTTTTCCTTCTCTTCCACATATTAATTAATTTTCATTATACATCACCATTATTTACCTATCTATGCATATACACATATTTTTAATTATATTAAAAATGCGGGGTGTTACATTCTCCCACCCTTAAAGAATTTGGTCCCCGAAATTCGATAAGAGTAAAAATAGATAACCCCTCGCAATATCCATCCATCAAGTGCGCATCCAATTGTTGCAAACATTGTGCACATGTGCAAAGTGATATACATCATAGTAAAGTATGTATGCCTAATTTGGATCCACCTATATGTATGCAAATTTTAAAAACTCTTTCAAAACATGATGCTCACATCCTAAATATACTTGCAGTTCTATATGAACGCAATATTCTTGAAAAATCAAAATATTTTTCGTCCAAGTTTTCCCACACTCTTATAGTACAAGAGCATAGTTCACCCAATTGTCGCATCCAAAACCCTACCATCCATCATTAAGTTCGAAATTTAGAAAAATCTAATTTTCCAAATTCGATTTCCTTATGTTACGAAAAGATATAAAACGGAAAAATTCACATCCTCTGTTTTTCTTTTCTAATCGTACTTGGATTTTTATATGAAGATTTCCTATTTTCCTATCCAACACAACCACATAATAAAATTTCTTCTTTTTCCACTTATCTTGGAAAAAAAATTCATATTTATTCAACTTTTTCTTAAGATTTCCATTTTCTTTTCCCGTCACATTTTTGCCTTACTGAATTTATTGTTTCTTGTTAGGTAGGCTTTTCTCTTTCTTAGCTTATTTGACTTAATCCAATTACTTAAGTTTATTATTTCAAATAAGCTTTTTCTGTTTTCAACACAAATAGCATCCTACACAGCTACTACTATGAGCCAAGAATCTTAGGACTTTGTCATCTCAGACAATTGCAAGTCCACACAACAGGATCTACCCACTTACTTGCCCTTTACTACTTAGTAGTCACTACAAGTCCTTGCTGTGTATTACTAGTCTATCCCTTTTTTCTTTTTCTCCAGCAACAAACCTAGGTTTCTCAATGCTTACGCATTATACGGGAAATTTTCCATTAGTTTAATATTAGCTAATCCCTGACTGTAAATTGGCAAGAGAGTAACTCCCTAATATCAACCCCGAAGACCGAAATCAACATCAGATTGACACTCAGAGAATCACTCAACTCAACCAATCTCTAGTTGGTTCCAATTGTTTAATTCATAGCTTTAACTTTCTCTCGTTCTGTTCTAGGAACTAATCCTTACCTACTCTATTTTTAAAACATGGTTTGGCCTTCTTTCTTTTTTTTACATTTTTCTTTCAAAAAAAATAAAAGTGTTAAAACTTTATTTTCTTCTCCAAAACTTGTTTTCGCCAAACCATAAAAACATGTCACAATATAAAATTGCAAAACATTTTTTTTTCAAATCACAAAGCTGGAGTAGGCAAGGATAACTATCGGGCTTACATTGTTTCTAATTACAATGTTAATTTTGGCTGCTAAGGTGCAAGCATCTACTCTATTCTTACACTCTACATCTTATTTTGTTCACCCAACAAAATTTTCTTTTTTAAAACAATAATCAAAATTTATTGTTAATAGAATAGAGATTTCAAAATTTCTTTTCAATCCTTACATATATGAAAACTAGCGAACTATACATGCTCTATAATATGCACCTTTTCATGAGAGAATTCTTTTAAAACAAGAAATCGTTGTTTTACCAAAATATACACCACTTTACTTTTAAAACCCAACATGCATTTATCAAAATACTTTTAAGATTAAATCTTGGAAAAATACCACAAACTCTTTTACAGATTCAAGTTCTTAAAAGCTTATCATTGGGTTAGACTCAAAGCGGGTCTTCAACTAACTAGGCTTTCCTAAGCACTTTCGCGAAATCAATTCTGTCGACTATATATATTCCTAATCCATTTTTCGTTTTCAACCTTTTCTAGTTTCTAAGGTTACACTTCTAAACCCACTAATCTGAAATACTAATATTTCAGTTTCCATCCTATGGGATACTTTTCTTTCTTTAGCTTGAAGTCATATTGTACACTTTCCCAACCACCTAATGGCTTCCAAATTCCTATGTTCATTCCTTGAGTGTACAAACTAGATATCCCAACTCTTTTCATGTCTAGTGGGTTACTATATGGATTTAGGTTTATATATATAATATATTTATATTTTAGAAAATACAAATACGTTCACTCATTATCTCCCTAAGATCACTAAACCGAAGCTCTGATACCAGATGTAACAACTCGGATTCCGACAGATCGATTTTTTTTTTCAAAAATCCAATCTATCGAAACCCGAGTTGGGTGCTATGGTATCCCGCAGAAAAAGATAGAGATAAACAAACATGTCAGAATTCGTAAAGTGTAATAACCCGGAAATTCTGAGCCAATTTAAAAAAATTTATTTTGGCAATTTTAATGAATTTTGAATATTTAAAATAGATTATCTTAAATAATATCGACAAGAAATTTATTTTGAATAGAATTAGAATGCATATATTTATACAGATCATCGTTAGAATGGAAATATTTTATTTTAAATATAAAAGGAAATGAAAATGGCGCGGTAGTTCGGAAATTTGATTTTAAATTTCAAATGAATGTACAAGATTCAAAATATACCGGATTTTAGCGAAACCAAAAATATTAGAATCTATTTGAGAATATCTTTCCGACGAATCCGAAATATTGAAATTTCATAGCGGGAATCAAAAGTTACGTCCAGTTGAAAATTCAGAATAGTCACTATGGAATTCTAGCACTTAAAATGTGAAATTTTGCATATGAGCTCAGAATTTGACGAGATGAATTTTTCTAGATTCATAATGACAAATTATTGTTGATTTCCAAAGGGTGCAACGAACGGAATTAGTACGTGGTCGTGCGAGCTAAAACAGTTCAGGGTAAAACATGCAGTCATTTTACAAAAGGAACGTTATTGATACGAGCTCAGAATTCGATTTTGTTTTTTTTATGGATTCGTATCATCTAATAATGGTTAAATCCAAAAGGTCATGATGTTTGGAGTTAACATGTGAGTGTGCAAGAAGAAATGGTGCACCAAAATCGCATTTTTAGAGCTTATCTGAGTATTTTTGAGAATTTTAACGGACGGTCAAACGAACTTGGAATTCGATGAAACTTGTTTCGTTGGACTCGTCTTCATGTCAACTATGTCGTGTCCGAAATCCGCAGCAATCGGAGATCGTTGGCATTCAAACAATACGCGAGAAACTAGCATATAATTAATTTTCCTCCTTTTCTACTTCATTATTTCACTTCTCTCTTTCTCTTCTCTTCGGAGATCGGGGAAGTTTGGGTCGCTACATTTGGTATCAGAGCTTTGGTTTACAGAGCTCGAGAACAAGACATATTAGAACCAAACGAAATAATTCATCAGATATTGGATTAGTAATATCCAATGAGAATAACTCGTTAGAGATGGGATCAGTAGTATCCTAGAACGAGTGTGAAGAGTATATTTTTAAAATGAAGACAAATCTTGTTTTGAAATTTAAATGTTTTATACATATTTGAATATTTCTATGTATTGAATTTGGACAATCCGATATATAAAGATTTTGTATATACACGTCATGAATGTATATTCGAAGTTTTAATATACTGGATAGATATACAATCGCACTCTAGTTGCCTGGGGACAATTCTGATGATGATTGCAACATCATCAGTATTTGTGTTCGAGTTTCGAAAGTGGGATTTCTATATATTTCCAATTGACTGGTGTGAGAACCAAAATATAGTTAGAATATATTGTCGTGGTTTGGCATCAAAAATCTGATTTTTGGACTATATATCAACGTTATGTGATTGAAAAGATAATCAACTAATTGATTGTTGGTTGTGTTGTTTGATTATTGTTTGATTAATTATATGTTGAACCTTTAGCCAAATTGAACCAAATAATGGATTGTATTGAAAATTTATCGCATTTGCATGCATGTACATGTACTTACATTGGACAGGTCATAGCAAGGAGGCTAGAGCAGAAGAATAAAATTGTTTGCCCGACAAATAGGTACACGTTTACATATTTATTGGGTTTGGATGATTTTATGAGCCGTTTGGCTATTTCTTTTTCTTTTTGGATTGATGAGGGCCATGGGAGGCTATTTGAAATATCATGAAGCTCCCGGTGCAGGGGTGGTTATAGCGAAATTATTCGAAAATTTACAGTGTTAGCCAAATTTTTGAAAAAATTGAAAAGTTCTTAGAAACTGAAAAGTTGAAGAACTTAAGTCGTAATGAAAATAATAGAAGTTGAGTTGGTTTGTAAAACAACTTTCGGCTTCGTTCCTTTTCGGGGACGAAAATTTTTAAATGGGGGAGATTGTATTAACCCGGAAATTCTGAGCCAATTTAAAAATTTTATTTTGGAAAATTTAATGAATTTTGAATATTTAAAATAGATTATTTTAAATAATATCGACGAGAAATTTATTTTGAATAGAAATAGAATGTATATATTTATATAGATCGTCGTTGGAATGGAAATATTTTATTTTAAATATAAAAGGAATTGAAAATGGCGCGGTAGTTCGAAAATTCGATTTTAAATTTCAAATGAATGTACATGATTCAAAATAAACCGGATTTTAGCGAAACCAAAAATATTAGAATCTGTTTGAGAATATCTTTCCAACGAATCTGAAAATTTTAAATTTCATAGCGGGAATCAAAAGTTACGTCCAGTTGAAAATTCAGAACAGTCGCTATGGTATTCTAGTCCTTAAAAAGTGAAATTTTGCATATGAGCTCAGAATTAAACGAGATAAATTTTTCTGGATTCATAATGACAAATCATTATTGAGTTCCAAAATTCGCATCGAACGGAGTTAGTATGTGGCCGTGCGAGCTAAAACAATTCAGGGTAAAACATGTAGTCATTTTACAAAGGAACGTTATTGATACGACCTCAGAATTCGATTTCGTTTTTTTTCTGGATTCGTATCGTCTAATAATGGTTAAATCAAAAAGGGCATGATGTATGGAGTTAACATGTGAGTGTGCAAGAAGAAATGGTGCGCCAAAAACGCATTTTTAGAGCTTATCTGAGTATTTTTTGAGAATTTTAACGGACGGTCAAACGAACTCGGAATTCGACGAAACTTGTTTCGTTGGACTCGTCTTCATGTCAACTATGTCATGTCCGAAATCCGCAGCAATTGGATATCGTTGGCATTCAGACGATACGCGAGAAACTAGCATATAATCACTTTTCGTCCTTTTCTACTTCATTATTTCACTTCTCTCTTTCTCTTCTCTTCGCAGATCGGGGAAGTTCGGGTCGCTACATAAAGCATCTCCCAGCGGAGGGAAATAAAATATTATATTCAAATATTGCTTGACCTTATTAACAATACTGCTAAACCAGTATCCAAAGCTATATCATCTATGTCATGAACCTAACCTGGAAGTATGTAATGAGGAGGGGGTCAGAACATAAGTTCTGTATGAGTGAACTTAGAATAAACTTCTGTATAATCCTACATATACAGTTAAGTTATATTTTCTTGCTTATTTGGTTATTCGCGATATTAGCTCTCTAGGCTATACTCATGTCCCGCTAGTAGGTTAACCTAATACAACGTATATGTAGATACCCCCAACTCGTCTAATCCTTTCCATGTATATATACAGTCCCTTGCCGTATGTCGTATGGGCTTAATCATGTAAATCTATACTATTGCCACCATTCTCGAAATCGTTTGGACTGCCACTCTCGATCTTGCAAGATTCCGTGTATCATCTAGATCTAATCTAAGGTTTACTATCGAGCGCTTGTAAGATTCAACCACGATTTACGCTACCCTGGGCCACTAGGGTTTATGCTACCTATTGAGCGCTTCTCGGATTCAGGGTTTACGCGACTTAGGTCCAACAAGGGATTATGCTACTGATCGAACGATGGCCCCTAGTTTAGGACACACTACCAGAGCGATATATGTTCCTAGACTTTCCCCATGTACGTGTCGTGAATTGTTATCGATGTCTAGTTGCATCTGTCCTCTATATGTGCGGCCCGAGTCCCGTGACAGGGCAAATCAAGAAACACGAAACTTGGTCGGGAGCTTTAAGTTATCTGCCGACGCAGATGCTAAGGTTTGTTTTTATCTGTGTGTGGCAATGGTCCCACTTGACCCCTCCCTCAACTAATGAAAGGCACCCCAGAAAATCAAGAATGAGAACTATACGCAGGCCCCCTATGCCCCCAAAAACCTATTGGCCAAACCTCACCCATAACTTGATAGCAAGTATATGGTCTGTTGGAGTTCTCCACCTTTCCGCTTCACGTACTCGATTGACTCAAGATGGTAGGTAGACGACGATGTTCTATCATAGGGCTAATCAAGATATCGCCGCCTCACGCTGGTCCATCCTAGTCTTTAGGTTGCCATATATTGCAACCAAGGCATACTCTTGGTTCTTCTAACGCAGACCTTAACCTCTATGAGCCCAGGAGGATCATCTGCAACCTCACAGAGGGATACCAAGAGTACCCTCACGTCCCCTCGAAGCCGCATACTTCGTAACCCAGACCGTTGGAGCCTTCTTCTTGGTCAGACAGACGTTCGCTCCTTCTCGTGTTCTACTTGGCTTTCTTGTCTAAGGTTTACTACTTAGTTCTCTTAACTAAGGTTTACTACTTAGTTTCCTGAATCGTTCGTTTTCTTAACTAAGGTTCACTACTTAGTCCACTTAACTAAGGTTTACTACTTAGTTTCTCTTAAGCGTTCATTTTCTTAACTTAGGTTCACTACTTAGTCCTCTTAACTAAGGTTTACTACTTAGTTTCTCTTAATCGTTCGTTTTCATAACTGAGGTTTACAACTTAGTCCTCTTAACTAAGGTTTACTACTTTGTTTCTCTTAATCGTTCGTTTTCTTAGCTAAGGTTTACAACTTAGTCCTCTTAACTAAGGTTTACTATTTAGTTCTCTTTCTCGTTATTTACTTAGTTCTCTTAACTAAGGTTTTTTACTTGGTTCTCTTAACCAAGGTTTGATACTTAGTTTCTATTACTTAGTTCTCTTTATCGAATGATAGCGTGCGAGTGTTCTCCCACATTTCCAGCTTAGATTAACTTATTTCATGGTATAAGTCGTCCCACCCTTTGAGTCTTGTGTTACGTCTTAAGTCATATTCATTTCTTATCGCTAGGAATAGTTTATCTATTATTTTATCTTATCATTCCCCACTTTTCCTTGCTTTGATACTTTTATATTGGTTAAGTTTGCCCATGTGTCCAAGTTACTTAACCCCCAATCACGTATTCAATTCAACCCACGTGTCATGTCAAATTGGTTAAGTGTTACCCAGCAGTTCATGTTGACTTAACCCACCCATGTATCGAGTCAAATTGATTAAGTGTTATCTAGCAGTTCACGTTGACTTAACCCACCCATATATCATGTTAAATTGGTTAAGTGTTATCTATCAGTTCGTGCTGACTTAGCCTACCTATATATCATGTCAACTTGGTTAAGTGTTATCTAGTGGTTCACGTTGACATAACCCACCCATATATCAAGTCAAATTGGTTAAGTATTATCTAGTATTTCATATTGACTTAATATTACTATATTAGCATGTGTCATTAGCATTAATTAATTATTAATGCCCAACCTCTCACATTAGACTTATTGTTATGGTCACTGGATGTGCCGGTTGGTTCCGGGCAGGATTACACCACAACTCAATCTAACCTCAGGTTTCAAGCACGTTATGACTAACTTCTCACATTGGAACCTATTGTTTGCGGTCACTGGATGTGCCGGGTGGTTCCGGGCAGGATTACACCGCAAACTCATTCTAACCTCGAGTTAGCCATGTTTTATGTTTAGTTCATGTCCATTCTAGATGTCATATGTCAATTATCAATTCACAAGCATGTTCGTGTTTATTCTAGATGTCATATGTCAATTATCAATTTCATGTCACGTGTCGAGTTCCATAATTACATAAAAACATGGTTTGTCCAACATATTCCATTTTTAATTATGTTTCTAGGAACTTAACGGCATATCCAATTTCCAAGTCTCAAATTCAAGCTTTACCCAAAAACCCCAATTTATGTTCATTCTTATAATCCCATTAATAGGCTACCTATTATTCCAATTTTTCCATACATGTGTTCCTAACAGGTTACTATCATTCCTCACGTTGGTTAAGTTTATTCATATGTCAAGTGCTACTTAACTGATTTCTACTTTGCTTATACAACCATTCATGAAATAATCTTTTTACCCAAATCACTCAATTATAGCCAAATTCACCAATTCCATGTAATTCATATCCAAACACGCCAATTTCCAAAATCCCATTATACCCAATTTCATAAAATCAATATTTTCCTAATATATTTCCCCACGTTTATACATACAATCGAATTCATCTTTTAGGCTTAATTTCAAGTCACAAACAAATTCCGCTAATTGTCCCAGTATTTGCAATAATAATTGTTATGCCACAATTCCCCAAATTTCAGATTATATTCCTCGATTGCATAAAATAAGTTATGCCCCAATATTCCCATATTTCAATCATACGTATGTATAATAAGATTTCGTCTAGGTTCGAGATAACCTAGATCCAAAATTAAAAAAGGGAAGGAGAATAAAAGAACAATTACTATAACATAAATATTGCATTGAATTTATAACTGGGGAATTGACGAACGATACTTATACCATTATGCAACAAGTTTATCATAATTCCACTCACCTTGACTGGATTGGAGAAATAAGCGATTTGTCGTTGATGTAGAACGCTGATTTAATCTTCTTATTTGATTATTGGAGAAGAGCATGAATTGTTGATGAAGAACTTGCAATTTAATATAGATTTTTAGGGCGGTGGCCATGTTTGGTTGAAGTTTGGCAGCGTGGAGGCGTCTTAAGGAATTGTTATGAATTAGGGTTAGGTCTTGCTATGTATTTATAGGTGTAGAGAGTGTTTTAGAGCCCTTAGATTGACCTAGAAGCCATCCGACCTGTACAGCACATCAAAACACGTCACAAGAACTGAAATCGCCCAGATCTTGGGATAGGTCGATCCCTTGGTCGACCTGACCCCCAGGTCGACATGCCCGGTTTTGGCGGGAAATTTCCCTCCCAGCTGCCTGGATCGAATTTCGAACTGTTTTGAATTTTTGTTGAATCTTCTAAAGGCCATACTCCTTCATAGGAGCCTGATTTATGCAAACTTGGACTCTATTCCAAGCAGAATTTTGAGACGAATGCAATGGTGATGTCCGTTTTACTTAATTCCTGATATTTGAATTAAGTTTCCTTATTTCATTATCTTTTTCGTTACGCACATTGTTATCGAATTAATTTTTCCTTCTCTTCCATATATTAATTAATTTTCATTATACAACACCATTATTTACCTATCTATGCATATACACATATTTTTACATATTTTTGATTATATTAAAAATGCAGGGTGTTACATTCTCCCACCCTTTAAGAATTTCTTCCCCGAAATTCGATAAGAGTAAAAACAGATAACCCCTCGCAATATCCATCCATCAAGTGCGCATCCAATTGTTGCAAACATTATGCACATGTGCAAAGCGAGATACATCATAGTAAAGTATGTATGCCTAATTTGGATCCACTTGTACGGATGCAAATTTTAAAAACTCTTTCAAAACATGATGCTCCCATCCTAAATGTACTTGCAGTTCTATATAAATGCAATATTCTTGAAAAATCAAAATATTTTTCATCCAACTTTTCCCACACTCTTATAGTACAAGAGCATAGTTCACCCAGTTGTCGCATCCAAAACCCTACCATCCATCATTAAATTCGAAATTTAGAAAAATCTAATTTTCCAAATTCGATTTCCTTATGTTACGAAAAGATATAAAACAGAAAAATTCACATCCTCCGTTTTTCTTTTCTAATCGAACTTGGATTTTTATATGACTATTCTATGAAGATTTCCTATTTTCCTATCCAAGCACAACCACATAAAAAAATTCTTCTCTTTTTCCACTTATCTTGGAAAAAAATTCATATTTATTCATCTTTTTCTTAAGATTTCCATTTTCTTTTCCCGTCACATTTGTTGCCTTACTGAATCTATTGTTTCTTGTTAGGTAGGATTTTCTCTTTCTTAGCTTATTTGACTTAAACCAATTACTTAAGTTTATTATTTCAAATAAGCTTTTTCTGTTTTCAACACAAACAACATCCTACACAACTACTACTATGGGCCAAGAATCTTAGGACTTTGTCATCTCAGACAATTGCGAGTCCACACAACAGGATCTACCAATTTACTTGCCCTTTACTACTTAGTAGTCACTACTAGTCTTTGTTGTGTATTACTAGCCTATCCTTTTTTCTTTTTCTCCAGCAATAAACCTAGGTTTCTCAATGCTTGTAACAACCCGTATTTTCAATAACCTGTTATAACATAAAACGAGACAGAATTTAATTCTAAAATCTGAATCAAGGGAAACGGGCTATGCCATTTCTTTCATCTCGGAAAAATACACGAAATAGAGTCCGAGTTTTCGAAAATCGGAGTCCGTATGACCCGATTAAGGCCCAACGAAGTTTTCAGAAAATTCCAAAGCAAAAACAGATTTCAAATTCAAGTTTGAATTTGAAAATTTGGGCCAGTTTGGGCCAGGCGGGAAAATTCCCGCCAGAGTACCCAAGTCGACAGCCCTGTCGACTTGGGAGTCGGCTTGGTTGGACCCAAGTCGACAGCCCTGTCGACTTGGCTGTCGACTTGGTCCAGCCGGGCTGTTTAGCCTGGTGCACCATTTTGAGATTGTGTTGAGCTTGGGGGCCAGATTCGGTTTTAAGGGCTGAGATTGCAACTGGGGTTTAATCCTATGGCCTAAAACACTTGCCTAATCTATAAATGAGGCCCTAACCTAACCCTAAATCATCATTAAACAATCCTACAACTAAACTATGGCAAAATTTTATCTCTCATGGCCTCCACTCTCTTCAAAAAAATTCCTAAAGAAATTTCTAAGTGATTTTCCATACAAGTGTTTTTAAACTTATATGAGCATCATTAGCTTGCATTCAAGTCAAGTTTCTACATTTGCATCATAAAGAAAGAGTTTTGATCATTTTGGCTCAAGGGTTTTATGTTAGAGCTTGCATTTTGGGTCTAATTGGTTGCATAAGGGCTTTGTCATAGTTTTGTGTGTCTTCATAAGCATTGTAAGCCCTATTCTACTTTCATACTTAAACTCTAAAGTTAAATGTATGATATGCAAGTTTATATGCAAGTTTACTATGCTATGAAATGCAAGTTTATCAAGTTATGATATGCAAGTTTATCAAGTTATGATATGCAAGTTTATCAAGTTATGATATGCAAGTTTATCATGTTGTAATATGCAAGTTTATATGCAAGTATGCCATGCTATTATGTGCAAGTTCATCATGTCATGTTATGCAAGTTTGATATGCAAGTTTGTCATATGATATGCAAGTATGTTATGCAAGTTTGATATGCAAGTTTGTCATATGATATGCAAGTTATGTTATGCAAGTTTGGGTTGATCATTTGGTTCATGTTATCATGTTATGCAAGCTTATCTTGGGTTTATGAACATAAGGCTTCAAGCTTTATGCCAAAGGTTGCATTTTGGCAACATGTAAGTCATCATATCTCTTATGATAACTTGCATGTGAGGCTAAATGCGAACTTATGGCCATGTTTACATGTCATTTAGTACCATGTATCACCAATATGCCAAGTTTGGTTTTATGCATGTTTTTGAGGCCTAAAAATGTAATATGCAAGTATATGAACATATGTACATTTCTTATGCCACCATGTTGAACTTGTGGCTTCAACACCTTTATGTCACGATTACGCCAAGTTCCCTCTTTCTATCCTTTATGCGCTATTGCGATATGTAAGCGATGGGATTGCGTTTGGGGTTGGGTAAACTTAAATGACATAAAAACATAAGCTTGGGAATTTACCTATTAAGTTAGGTCTACCCATTGGGAATTTACCTATTAAGTTAGGTCTACCCAATTGCTTGAAAATTTGTAACATGTTTTGGAAACATGATGGACATGACACTTAGAAAAGATAAGTGTGACCAACTCGAGGTTGGGTTGAGTTTGTAGCGTAAACCTACCCGGAACCGACCGGCTTAACTAGTTGCTACAAACAATAGGACCCAATGTGAGAAGTTGGCCACGTTGTACCTTGAACCCGAGGTTAGACCAAGTTGTGGTGTAAAGCTACCCGGACCCGCCTGGCTTAACTAGTAACCACAACAAGGTCTAATGTGAGAGGTTAAGGCGCATTAAATTAATTAATGCCTCGTGGTTAGGGATAAGTCATGGTCCACTTAATACTTAACCAACTTGGGCTTGGTAGATTAATCGGGGTTAAGTCGTGAACCCATCGTTACACTTAACCAAGTTAATCCATGATTATCAAGAGGGTTAAACCGTACTTAACCCACTAGAAAATACTAGCAATGGGGGGCCCACTCCGCAGTAACCCCAAAATAGTATCATTAAGGCCCTAGGGGCTAGGCTAGGGAGGGGGCACGATTACTGGGCTGGAGGTAAGCGACCCAATAAACGACGGCCGTATGGTACGCCGATGTAGTTCCGGACGGACTATGGTCGTGCACGTAGTCCGTGTTTGGAGAAGTCACCCATGGGTACCAGTAGATCGAGACTGTGCACTCATGTTTATGGTGTCCAGGGGTTGGCACTCTAGGGCTTGATACACCCGAAGGGTGGACCCGGCACAGTTCGACTACAATTATGTTTTGGGCCGTATTGACACCAACACGTGACGAGTTAGGCTTAGGGAGCCGATCGACTAGACCGTGGGGTTGGACCTTGTATTAGGGTCATTTCATGTTATTGGGCCAAATCTTGGGCCAAGGGATCAATACTTGTTTATTCAAGTCATGTTAGTTTGCTAGTACACCTGTGGTGCAAAACCTTAATCCTGATTATGCGATGACACCTTTATCTACCTTGTTGGTTAATCATCATGCTAGTATCCTTATGATCATACCTGCTGCTCATGCCAGTTAACTTTATCAGTTTACATTGATTGTAGTAGGGCTTACTCAGTCTTTTTGACTGACCTGTTTTCTTTCGCCTCTTTTCTTTCGTTTCCCCCCCCCCCCCCCCCCAGGTTATCAGGGAGGGAATATTGGAGCTTAGCTTGGATTTCGGACCGCTTGCTTGTGGGATTTAGCTCTTGTACGGGTTGACATGAAGCTAGCTATGGCTATCACTTCTTTTGGGGATTAGTACTTATGTATTTCAGTTTTATTTCAGTTGATGTTGTTTTATCTAGACTTGTGTATTTGGAAAATTGACATTATGTTGTACCAGACTTGTTCTGAAATGGTTTGAAATCTTCCGCTGTTTTATCTATGTTATTTACTCTGTTTACATATATACATATGTTCTTGTTCTGCCTTGATATATCATTATGCATGTTTACCTGATTCAAACACCCCTCCAAAGTCAGAGTGCTTGCAAGAGTCACCCTGGCGGAGGCAGGGTGTTAAAATGCTTATGCATTGTACGGGAAATTTTCCATTAGTTTAATATTAGCTAATCCCTGACTGTAAATTGGCAAGAGAGTAACTCCCTAAATATCAACCCCGAAGACCGAAATCAACATCAAATTGACACTCAGAGAATCACTCAACTCAACCAATCTCTAGTTGGTTCCAATTGTTTAATTCATAACTTTAACTTTCTCTCGTTCTGTTTTAGGCACTAATCCTTACCTACTCCATTTTTTAAACATGGTTTGGCCTTCTTCTTCTTTTTACATTTTTCTTTCAAAAAATTACAAGTGTTAAAACTTTATTTTCTTCTCCAAAACTTGTTTTCGCCAAACCATAAAAACATGTCACAATATAAAATTGCAAAACATTTTTTTTTCAAATCACAAAGCTGGAGTAGACAAGGATAACTATCGGGCTTACATTGTTTCTAATTACAATGTTAATTTTGGCTGCTAAGGTGCAAGCATCTACTCTATTCTTACACTCTATCGCTTATTTTGTTCACCCAACAAAAATTTCTTTTTTAAAACAGTAATCAAAATTTATTGTTAATAGAATAGAGATTTCAAAATTTCTTTTCAATCCTTTCATATATGAAAACTAGCGAGCTATACATGCTCTATAATATGCACCTTTTCATAAGAGAATTCTTTTAAAACAAGAAATCGTTGTTTTACCAAAATATACACCACTTTACTTTTAAAACCCAACATGCATTTATCAAAATACTTTTAAGATTAAATCTTGGAAAAATACCACAAATTCTTTTACATATTCAAGTTCTTAAAAGCTTATCATTGGGTTAGACTCAAAGCGGGTCTTCAACTCACTAGGCTTTCCTAGGCACTTTCGCGGATTCAATTCTCTCGACTATATATAATCCTAATCCATTTTTCATTTTTCAACCTTTTCTAGTTTCTAAGGTTATACTTCCAAACCCGCTAATATGAAATACTAATATTTCAGTTTCCATCCTATGGGATACTTTTCTTTCTCTAGCTTCAAGTCACATTGTACACTTTCCCAACCACCTAATGGCTTTCAAATTCCTATGTTCATTCCTTGAGTGTACAAACTAGACATCCCAACTCTTTTCATGTCTAATGGGCTACTATATGGATTTAGGTTTATATATATAATATATTTATATTTTAGAAAATATAAATACGTTCACTCATTATCTCCCTAAGATCACTAAACCGAAGCTTTGATACCAGATGTAACAACCCGGATTCCGACAAACTGATTTTTTTTCAAAAATCCAATCTATCGAAACCCGAGTTGGGTGCTCTGGTATCCTGCAGAAAAAGACAGAGATAAAGAAACTTGTTAGAACTCATAAATCATCTTACAGCGAAAGGAAATAAAGTATAATATTCAAATATTGCTTTACCTTATTAACAATACTGCTAAATCAGTATCCAAAGCTATACTGTCCCTATTATGAGCCTAACCTTGAAGTATGTAATGAGGAGGGGGTCAGAACATAAGTTCTGTGTGAGTGGACTTAGAATAAACTTCTATATAATCCTACATATACCGTTCAGTTATATTTTCTTGCTTATTAGGTTATTCACGATATTTGCTCTATAGGCTATACTCATGTCCCACTAGTAGGTTAACCTAATATAACATATATGTAGATACCCCCAACTCGTCTAATCATTTCCATGTATATATACAGTCCCTTTCCGTATGTTGTCCGGTATTGGATAGCTTTTTGACCAAGCCACCAAGGTTCACACACAAGAAGAAAGTATGAAATTATGTTCCTCAAGTCCATGAAAGATCGGATCGCACCAGCGGATCGCACTCACGGATCGCGCCCCTCGGATCGCCAGTATTGTTCGCGACCCGATCTGTCCACCTCATCACGACTCGATCCGCACCTACGCCACGACCTCGCTCCGATCCGATCCCCCCGCGCGCAGCGAAGCCCCGGACTTGTTCAACCACGAACTGGTCTTCAGCGATCCGAAATGCACGGATCTCGCGACACCTGTCCACAACTGTCATATTGACCAATTCCTCCTCATTGCTCGATCCGATCCGATTTTCTCGGGATCTACACCACGTGTGACCGCGAACCGCCTGACAGAATCAGCTATAAATAGCCCAGAGACTGGCATTTTTGAGGATCTTTTGGCAGTATTGAGTATTGATTCCACCATTACTGTCGCACCACTATTTCTTATCAGTTTTATTTCGAGATTACTGACAGAAATTGTAAGAGTGAGTTTGAGAGAAATCATTGGTTGTACTAGCATTCAAAGTATAATCAATAGCATATAAAGTGGACGTAGGCTCGTTAACGCCGAACCACTATAAACCTTGTGTGTTCTCTGCTTTTTTCTCATTTTCCAGTTATAATTCTCTACAAATCAGAACAATTTGGGTGTTAGAGCCAAATTTTGATCTAACATTTTGGTGCTTTCACTGAGAATTGAACCTAAGATATTGGATTGTTGTTCCGTTGTTTGGATATTCAAGTCCGAAGAAAACAGTCCCAAAACTTCACTGTTCAGATTTTTGAAGATTCCAGCGGCATCTGATATCATGGCTGGAAAGAAGTCTAAGGAGGTGCGAGCTTCACAGCTGAATGAAGCAGTTGAAGAAAGCGTACATGAACAGGTCGAGGAAGGCCTCGCGGATCGCGGAGATGTGGACACGATCCGATCCGAGCATGGCATCACGAGCCAATCAGAAGGGGGCACCGCGATCCGAAACGTTGAGGGCGACACGATCCGAACTGCAGAAGGAGTCGTCACCCGATCCCGAGACAATGCCGCGAACCCTCCTCGTAATCCTAATGCGATCCGACCCCAGGTGGGCGCTACGAGCCACAAGCACAGGTCCACCGCGATATGGAGTGATGACCAGACTGCAACACGACCTGGAAAGGAGCCTATAGCTCGCTCTTCCCGTCCTGGTCTCTCTATTCAACCTAGTTCAAGCTCTCTGCGCATAAGGGAAAATATTGATGATCAGTATGACCCCTCTGCTCCATTTACTGAAAGAGAACTCTCTCGCTTCGTTGAAATGTGGGATAGGATGTTTGATGAAATAGCTGCTCAAAGGCAGGAAAACTCCATGCTGCGACAGAATTTGACTGCTATGGATAGATGTCTGGATGATCTTGTAAGGCAAAGAACACCTCCTCCAGTCCGTCCGCTCACCCCAGAATATTCCTCTTCATCGGAAGAATCGCCAAGACCTCCGCGGCGACCATATGAGCGGGCAGAAAACATAGAGCAGCTCCGATTTGGAACCTTGCCGTCATGGGAGGAAGAGACACTTGGTGAGGGACCTTCAAACTACAACTTGAATAATCACGCTGCAACTCCTAGAGCTCGAGTTGTGAATAATCCTGTTGAGAATAGACCACCTCAGCTCCTCCGCTATGCAAATGCTCACAGTAATAGGGGGCAGCGAAGCCCAATCCGAGCTCCGGACTTCATGGATGTTCATAGAAGAGAGATCGGAGAATTCCACCGAGCTAGAAGCGCTGACCCCGAGCCTCCGATGACCAGTGCAAATGTTGCAGCTATGGTTCATCAAATCCTGGCAGATAGCCGTGGACAAAGGAATGAAGACTGGGGGATTGATCGCAGCCACACCCCTTTTACCAATGACATTCTAGATGTAACATTCCCTAGGCGCTTCAACATGCCTCAAATGAACCGTTACGCGGGTAGACCTGATCCAATCCAACATCTAACGAGATATTCTTGGTCAATGACCGCGGCCGCAGCCTCCGACGCTGTAAAGTGCAAAGCATTCCCTATATTCCTGGAGGATGTAGCGTTATTATGGTTTACTCGCTTACCAGCAAGATCAATTTCCAGTTTCAGGGAATTGAGTGAAAAGTTCGTAGAACAGTTCCGTATCTACGCTCAAAGATCGAAAAGTGTGATTGACCTGTTCCTTGTCAAACAACGACC
The DNA here is from genome assembly GCA_030737875.1 of Allium sativum. Lineage (NCBI taxonomy): Eukaryota > Viridiplantae > Streptophyta > Magnoliopsida > Asparagales > Amaryllidaceae > Allium > Allium sativum. The sequence goes on from CM060921.1 coordinate 305,306,887, forward strand.
AGGTGAGAGTTTGAGGGGGTATCTAGATCATTTCAACCTAGCCGCCACCAAAGTGAAGGATCCTCATGAGCCGACTATTGTGGCAGCCCTAATTGATGGGGTAGATAAAGATACTGAATTTGGGAGATACCTGGCCGGTAAACCACCTCATACTAGAGAATTGTTTTACGAGAAAGCAAAGGTACGCTTACGTCAGGAGGAGGTATATGCTAACCGAGAGATGAAAAAGGAAAATAAGGAGGAAATCCAAAGTAATGTCACCATCAATCAAACCGAAGACAGCTCGGGAAAGGTTGAAGTCAACGTTGGAAACCGAAACCAGGGTGGCGGCCGCCAGTCAGGAAACAATGGTAACAATAGTAATGGCAATAATCGAAAGAGAAATCGAGAGAACGATTCCCAGAGAAGGACTCGTCCCAGGTCTTTTGAAAATTATACGCCAATAAATGATACTTTGGAAAATATATTCGTCGACTCGTTCAACATTCTCCAACATAAAAGGCCTCCTCTAAGAGATTCGACGGAGAAAGAATGTGAGACAGGGAAGTTTTGTCTCTTCCATCAGACTCATGGCCACTCTACAAATGAATGCCATCATCTGAGAGACGTAGTTGAGAGGCTGCTCCGAGAAGGAAAATTGGATGAGTACCGAGTGACTTCTAGAGACAGGGGGCAAGCTATTCAGACTCCGAATCAAAACCAGAATCAACCTACCGCCAGGCCAACTGACCAGCAAAAAGGAAAGGATCTTGTTATTAATACCATAATCGGAGGGCTTCACCTAGCCGGGCATAGTTTCAGGGCGATGGACCAGTACGTAAACGCAGCAAAGCATCATCTCGAGGCAGAAGATTGCAGTAACCCTGAAGACAATGCCCCGGTAAAACAACAAAAGATGATGTCGGACGACGTCATTTCCCGAAACCGAGAGAGTATTGGAGTCCACGCTCCGACCGAAGATCCATTTGTAATCACAGTTCCTATTGGCCCGGCCATTGTCCATAAAGTTTTAGTGGATAACGGGAGTTCAGTCAACATTCTATTCAAAAAGACGTTCGATCTAATGAACCTTGAATCAAAGATTTAAAGTCGTGTGAAGGATGGATCCGTGGATTTAATGGGACATCAACTACTCCCATGGGATATGTAGAACTACCAGTGACACTTGGGGAAGGAGAACGCCAGAGAGTGAGAATTCTTCCCTTCGTAGTTTTGGATATTGAATCACCTTATAATGCCTTCTTGGGCCGACCAGCCCTAGCAAAGTTTAGAGCTTGCATAGCCCCCTGGTCCTTGTTATTGAAGTTTCCAACAGAAGCTGGTGTTGGCATAGTCAGAGGAGATCAGGTTGCTGCACGTGCATGTTACGTTGCAGAGCTAAAGCTTCTCCGTAAAGGAAAAGATATTGAGATTAAAGACGCTTCTTCCCCCGCGAGGGAAGGGACATCATAGCAATTAAATAAAATCACGATAGGTGAGTCACCCAGAGAACTGCCCGAGGACATAGATCCCAGAGAGGATGAAAAAACTGGGGATAGAATGGCGGCTCCCAACAAAACGACTGTGGATGTACCGATCGATGATAGTGACCCAGAGAAGGTCCTGAAGATTGGATCCCAGTTGGATCCAGTTCGAGCTAAAGAACTGACGGATTTCCTGAAAGATAACTTAGACGTATTTGCTTGGACCCACGCGGACATGTGTGGGATATCTCCATCAATCATGAGCCATTCGTTGAACATTAATCCAAAGCATCCCCCTGTAAAACAAAAAAGGCGAATGCTGGGCCCGGAGAGGTCCGCAGCCTTAAAAGAAGAAGTTGAAAAGTTAAGGAGTAACGGGTTCATCAGAGATTCAACCTACCCAGATTGGATTTCAAATCCAGTTTTGGTAAAGAAAGCCAATGGAAAGTGGCGTACGTGTATTGATTTTTCGGATTTGAATAAAGCTTGCCCAAAAGATAGCTTTCCATTACCCAGAATTGATCAGTTGGTAGATTCAATGGCAGGTCATGAGCTTCTCTCTTTCATGGATGCTTATTCAGGATATAACCAGATTCCTATGCATGTTCCAGATCAAGAGCACACTAGCTTCATTACTAATCTAGGATTATACTGCTACGTGGTAATGCCTTTTGGTTTGAAGAACGCAGGTGCTACATATCAACGGTTAGTGAACAAAATGTTCTATAACCAGATTGGGAAAACGATGGAGGTGTATGTTGACGACATGTTGGTTAAGTCTAGACAATCGTTCGATCACACTACAAACTTGGCAGAGATGTTTGGCATTCTTCGAAAGTATGGGATGAAACTCAACCCAACAAAATGCTCATTTGGAGTTGCATCCGGGAAATTCTTGGGATTCATTGTCAGCTCGCGTGGGATTGAAATTAATCCACAACAGATTGCAGCCATTAGAGACATTCAGGAGCCTAGACAAATCAAAGATGTGCAGAGCCTTGCGGGGAAAGTAGCGGCGTTAAGCAGATTCATCTCTAGAGTGACAGAAAAATGCATCCCGTTCTTTGAATTGATAAAACGAGTAAAACACAACTTTAAGTGGACTCCTGATTGCATTGAAGCATTCCAGAACTTGCTGAATCATCTGGAGAGACCTCCGATACTGTCTAAGCCAGTGGATCACGAGGATTTATTCGTATACTTAGCGATGTCATCCCACGCGATCAGTTCAGCGTTAGTGAGAGAATAAGACAAGATTCAGAGGCCAGTATACTACGTGAGTAAAAAATTGGCGGCAGCTGAACGCAATTATCCTAGGATCGAAAAGCTGGCATACAGTTTATTGATTGCATCTAGGAAACTCCGACATTATTTCCAAGCTCATCCTATTACCGTGTACACAGATCATCCGCTCAAGCAAGTTCTAAAGAGACCAGAAGCTTCTGGAAGGTTTCTTAAGTGGAACATTGAACTGAGTCAATTTGATTTAAATTTTCAGCCCCGACTGTAAATACGGGGGCAAGTGCTGGCAGATTTCATAGCAGAATTTACTGCCTCGGAGGACGACATGGTAAACGAAGAGGCTGACCCACCAAAGTTACTTCTCGATCCTAGTGCATGGAAATTGTATGTTGATGGCGCTAGGAATGATAAACGATGTGGTGCCGGAATGGTGTTTGAAACTCCTGAGAAAAGGCTGATATCTTATGCTATCCGGCTGGAATTTCACGCCACTAACAACGACTCCGAATATGAAGCCCTGATAGCCGGGTTAAGGATCGCAAAAGAATTAAAGATCGCGAAACTGGACATATTTTGTGACTCCAAGTTGGTTGTAAATCAGGTTTCTGGAAAATTTCGAGCTAAGAGCCCAAGATTGATTTCGTATTTGGAGAAAGTAAAGGAGTTGCTGATAGGTTTTGATCACTACAGTATCTCTCATATTCCACGGTCAGAGAACCAACAGGCAGATAAATTAGCCAAGATGGCTAGTTCCGACGATCCTGAAGAGATCAGACTAGCCCCAGTTGAAGTGCTTCGGTTCCCTAGTATAGATCAGATGGAAATTGATCTGGTACTAGAAACTAAGCCAGAGAGGGAATCATGGATGACCCCACTAAAGAATTTTCTAATGAATGGAACGCTTCCGACCAAGAAGAGCGAGAGGCGTAAAGTAATTCGTAAAGCTTCCCGATATGTTCTGCAAGACGGAATCCTGTATAGACAGGGATTTTCGATGCCTCTCCTTCGGTGTATAGCCCATGACGACATCAAACGTGTACTGCAGGAAGTGCATGAGGGTGAATGTGGCGATCACACAGGAGGACAAGCTCTGGCAAAAAAGGTGTTGCGTTATGGTTATTTCTGGCCTACCATAAACAAAGACGCAACAAAGTACGCGCGACGTTGCGATGCTTGCCAAAGATTTTCGAGGATTCCCAGGGCACCTCCTGGTCAGTTAAAAACAATAACAAGTCCGTGGCCTTTCGCTGTGTGGGGAATTGATATCATTGGAACCCTCCCAATAGCAAAAGGCGGAGCAAAGTTCGCCATTGTAGCCGTAGACAACTTCACCAAGTGGGTTGAGGCCGAATCATTGACTGCAGTTACAACCAAGCGAGTGATCAATTTCGTTGTTAGGAACATTATTTGCCGGTTCGGAATTCCGAAGATCCTCATAACTGACAATGGAACCCAGTTTGACAGCAGCGAATTCAGGAACTTCTGCCAGAAATACCACATTGAGAAACGATACACCCCTGTAGCGCATCCGCAGTCGAACGGACAGATCGAAGAAGCAAATAAAGTGATTAAGTCCATTATCAAAAGAAGATTGAAGCGGGCCAAAGCTAGGTGGGTCGATGAATTACCCTTGGCGTTATGGGCCTATAGGACAACATATAAATCAGCAACAGGCCATAACCCCTTCTCCCTTGCTTTTGGAGCAGAAGCGGTCATCCCGGTTGAGCTAAAAGTACCGTCTCACCGAGTTACTTATTACGATCCAATGACTAATAACGAGTTGCTCCTCGAATCCCTAGATTCAATAGAAGAGAAGAGGGATGAAGCAGACTTGCGTGCCTTGAGACACAAGCAACAGGTCGCCCGATACTACAATAAAAAGATTCGAGCCCGAACCTTTGAATCCGGAGACTTGGTTCTGAAGCGTGTCTTTCCACCCCCGACTTATATGGGTACGAAGTGGGAAGGACCGTACTCCATTCTACGAAAGCTTGATAATGGAATCTTCAAGCTAGCTACAGTGGATGGAGAGGAAATCCCCAGAGTGTGGAATGCTCAACATTTGCGGCCTTACCTGACATAAAGATGTCAAATTTATTCTTTTGTTTCATAGGACCATGTAAAAGGCACGACTTGCCTAGAATAGTCCTATTTTTTAGGCAAAATGTTATAAAGTGGACGTAGGTTATGATTTGACCAAACCACTATAAAAATACCATGTGTCGTTTACCCTTATTGCACTATTATTTATCAGCTTTTTATCTTTATGAAATTTGTTGTAAACTATGTGGTAATCACAGGAACACGTGACTCCAGGTGCCTTCCATTAGAATGGAGAGCAATCCGCAGCTAGAACTTTGAAGGTACAATAGAGTGAATCACGTCATTGACAGAACTCTAACCTTGGCGACCACCAGGAGAGTATAAAAGCGTCCATGATTGAGCGCTGAGAAAGAGCTCTTACCCCGCCGAAGGATCGGGGAGCGACAGAACAGCTGAGCTCGCACTCTAACCTTGGCGACCGCCAGGAGAGTATAAAAGCGTCCATGATTAAGCGCTGAGAAAGAGCTCTTACCCCGCTGAAGGATCGGGGGGTGACTGAACAGCCGAGTTCGAACTCTAACCTTGGCGACCGCCACGAGAGCATAAAAGCATCCATGATTGAGCGCTGAGAAAGAGCTCTTACCCCGCCGAAGGATCAGGGAGCGACAGAATAGCTGAGCTCGCACTCTAACCTTGGCGACCGCCAGGAGAGTATAAAAGCGTCTATGATTAAGCGCTGAGAAAGGTGCTGGAGACTCAGCGCCCCCAGAACTCTCTCCCCGCTGAAGGATCGGGGAGCAGAATGAAAACCAAGCTCGAACTCTAACCCGCTGAAGGATCGGGAGAGTATAAAGGCACTAGAGACTTAGCGTCACACAAATTCTAACTCGCTGAAGGATCGGGAGAGTATAAAGGCGTTAGAGACTTAGCGTCACGAGAATTTCTACCCCGTTAAAGAATCGGGGAGCAAACGGGCATGATGACATATGTCGTTAAAGGGATCCTATCCCGTTACACGATTGGGAACAAGAATGAAAAATGGAGCCCGAACCCCTCATTTCCGGGAATGGGGGCGGCACACACATGACTCTAATCAATCCCCAATAAACCCTGGCCAGGCACCATATTAATGGTTGATTGGGGATACACCCATACACATATATGCACGTAGAAGTGTAATGCAGAAATTTTTAAAAAAAGTTTTATTGCTAGAATGATTCATGATTTGAGTATTTGTGTTCGTGACTAAGTATGATAAACTTGCAGGAACACAGCAGTGTAAAAAGAAATAAACTTTCATTCATAAGCTGCAAACCTACAAGATAAAGAGGAACCTAAACAAAAGTGAGGGTCATTCTCAAAATTACATTTCATGGCCAGTGGAAAGCCTAAAAAATCCTAAGGACAAAATATGAACTGATATTTGCCTCCTGCTTATGCTGGGGGGAGGGGACTATATAGACTTCTTGCTCTTTTTCTGCTTCCCCGATGCCTCCTTGTGAACATCCGAACGACCACCTTTTTTCCTCTTCCTCTTATCAATGAGAGGCTCCGGTGAAGAACTAGAGGACTGAGAGGCTAGCTGCGAAGTTATCGATCGGGAGGAAAATCTTACGACCAACCCAGTTTTGGGGTCGATCTCAGAGATAGGGGGCACATATACTAGATCCTGTCCCCCTTTCATAAGAAGCAACTGCTGCTCCCCTTCGGCCTGTTGTTCAGCTAAGATTTCCTCATCACCGCCTCTGCTCTCTTTGGTAATGGCGACTTCCTCTTCATCACCATCGTGGCGCCCGTCCATGTCTCTCAAAGCCTCGATAGTTTCAGCATCCGGGGGGACATCAGCACCAACGCCTGGCAGGATGTCAATCTTCTCCGCCCCTGCCTTCTTTTTGGCATCCTTATCAATTGGCCCGCTACCGGTATCATGAGAAACAAATGTTATTTTGGGAGAGAATGCGGTTTGCTCAGTTGATTGTCCGACAAAGCGACGACAAGTGACAATTGCTTTGGCAAGTTGCGGAGAAAATATAGAGATACCTTCCGCCGATCCTCCATCCATGCCAGCAGCAGAACCCCCGACAGCTGGAGGAGTTGGACCCAGAGGAATCAATGGATAATCTGGATTGTATTCCTCGATTTCGGAAGCCTTGGGCTCTACAGCTGAGCTCGGGCCTTCTCCCATTTTCTCTTTGCCCTTCGCCTGAGTTTTCTCTTTTTCTATTTCTTCTTGGAGCAGGCGTCTGCCTTTCTCTAAATCCTCAGGCTCATTATCCTTCAGAATGGTCCGCATCAACTCATTCTCATCAATCTCGTCAACTCCTAATCGCTGTTTCTCGCTCTCAACGATTGCGTCCCATATGTTAGCTAGAGTGACATGATAGTCTGGGATCCAGGAGATGTTACGGGTCTTGATGACCTGACCAAGGAAGTCGAATAACATTTCTTCAAATCCTTCGATCTCCTTCTCTCTCTCAAGGAGCTTTTCATTAGAAATAGTGGCCATTTCAATGGCACTCTCCACATTATTTTCAGCAAGAATAGCGCGCTTCTCTGCACGCGCGAGTTGATCATTCAGAATCGCCTTCTCCTTTTCGGCCAGAGCTAAGCTATCCTTCAAACTTGCCTTTTCTTTCTCCCAAGCAGCTCTTCCGGCCTCGAAGTGATCCTGTGTTGTTTTCAATTCGGAGTTGGCCATCCTGAGGTCTTCCACCTCTTGCTTCAATAACACTCGCTCTTTGCTATTAGAATCAAGCTCATTATGGAAACGTTGCCTGGCCTCCTCCAGCTCTGTTTTGTAAGCTTTAGCGTCTCGTTGAGCCAAGGCAAGCAGAGATTGTGCATCCTCTAAGTCCTTCTCCATTTTTGCCTTGGCCCTTTCATTGTTATCTATCTTCACTTTGGATCTATGTGCTTCCATCTCAAGCGTTCGGATGACCTCTGAAAGATTAACAGCATGTTTCTTCATCGCCTCATACTGCCTGGCTACATGGCGAATGTGCCCGATGACTTCAGTATCCCAGTTCCTAGGGACTGGTTCCAAGGCTGGAACAAACATCATCCTTTCGAAGAAGATGTCGGGGAATTGTTCTCGCAACTTTTCCAGCTTAGCCTGAGTCTCAGGACCATGGATGTAATCTTGTGACCCGTGGGCAATCAAACCTTGTTGGCTGGAAGGGACAATGTCAATTTTCTCCTTCTCAGAATCCTTGATTGGATCCTTGCTTTTATCCTTGGGCTCGTAGTGTCTTTTTGTTGACCTGCTGTGAGAGGGTGCACTCTTCGGAGGGGTTAAGTCTTTAGGAAGTTGTTTTCCCCCTGTAGGTGGCACCGAATAACTGGGAAGCTTGCCAGAGGTTGGTTTTGATGGTGACCTGGATTGTGAAGAAGTAGGCATGTGAGAAAGGCCGCGAGCACGCTCAGGATTTGGATGAAGGCTGGGTGTAGCTTCACGGAGAGAGCGATAGGAATAAGATCGCCTGCGAGACATCTTTCCTGCAAAAGAAACAAGAGCATATTAAAACCTTGAATATTGTTGATATAAAAGTGTGGGGTCAGGTAGTGCGTGTGATTTGTGCATCCCATATAATTCCCCCTAACAGACCAGGGCCCGAAGTCAGGCTCATCTGAGTAGTTTCTCGTTCTCCAACTGGAACAGTTGTTTCCTCAGAAACAAGGGAAAATGGCTCCCCTTCAAAGTCTCCCTGTGTGTATACATCATCAGGCAAAGGAATTTTGCTCAGCTCTTTAAATAGATGTTCTTCTGTTAAATCATCGGGAGCAGCAGGTTCAATCGGAAGAGAGGCCCTTGAGGGGAAACCCCCCGGAGAAACTGGGATTTCCTTAGACTTATCACCATGGGCCTCATCTCCTCTATATATGTTTAGGTCTTCGTCGTCCTGAATGACTATCGGCGAAGGACTCTTACGAAATTTAATTGTTTCTGCTGCCCGTGACGTTCCTTCTCCCTCTGTCGGGGGCACGTATTTGTAGGGTTTGCCGCCTGCACCAAGTCCAAACCTTATATCCAGAAGGCGGTGCTTGTGAAGGTTCTCGTCAGTAATGCACTTCTTGATCTTTAGAAAATCGGATTTGCTTTGCAGAAGAAGAGACAGTCCACTATTGTATACCGAGCCTTCCGTCTTGGGGAAGGCGTGATCTGCTTAGGAAAAAAAGGCATGTTAATGCTTTGATTTCTTAAACAAGTTATTCAGTCAAAAGTTTAAAGTTTCCATCTTCTTGAACACCCAGCCTGTCTCTTTATATAGAACCAGTCGGCCTTGGGATCCCCTATGTTGCTATATCCGTCAGACAAAACCTTCCTATTTGCTACCGATTCGAAAAAAGAGAAATTTGGGGTTTTCGAGGAGCGATGCTTGAAAAGATAAAAGAATTTTAAATCTTTAAATGTGAGCTCGGTATGCAGGATTTCCGCGTATGCGATATATAGAGTGTATAGAGCCGCGTAGGCATTGGGATGAAGCTGCATCGGAGCAATACCCAATCGTTTTAAGGTCTCAATGGCGATTGGAGGAAACGGAGGAATAGCGCCTACCCAACATATGAGTCGGCTAACTGTCATATACCCCTCCGGAGCCAAATGAGGTCTATCTTCGCTGCCGGGTGTCCTCACATCATCCCAGGGGATACCATGTCTCAAGCAAATTCTCTTAAGCTTTATGTCATCAAGTTTGGAAGCTAAAGAGTCTGTGAATTTCTCTATTTCCATTGCACCAGGAACTTCGTCGGGAGCTCGGCCGTCTACCTCTGACTCTTCATCAAGCGAGGTACTCTCAGACGGATTCGATTCTGTTTCTGCCTCATATTCGGATCCAGAATCCGCACCCTCTGGATTAGTTGAAAGAACCTCGGGGTTGAGATGCTCATACACCTCGGGATCCGTCTCTGTGTCAGATCTTGAAGGGGAACGATTATCTGACATTACTGTTTAGGCGAGTAAACATGAGAAATAAGATTATAATTACCCGTCCCCCCTGTGTGTGTGAGTGCAAGTGTGTGCCTATGCATGTCTTAAAGAAAAAGCGTAAAGGTTATCAAGATCATTGAAGTGTTAGTCGTCATATGCTGTTAAGTTATGCGTTTGGTCAGTCCAGAAAGTCCATCATGAAGGCTTTAACCTAACTGTCCAGATTCTTGTGATAACAGTGCATTGTTTAAAGTTTAAAACGTGTATTGGATCCTCAACTAAACACGGATCATGAAGCAGCAGGGATCGCCCCTCTCTCGGATCGTGAAGCAGCAGGGACCGCCCCTCTCTCGGATCGTGAGGCAGCAGGGATCGCCCCTCTCTCGGATCGTGAGGCAGCAGGGATCGCCCCTTTCTTGGATCGTGATATCGCGTGGGTCGGTGTTCCTGTTGGATCGAAGCAGCCCCCTACGATCCGCAACTCTGCCACCACCACGATCGGATGAGCTAGGATCCGTCCCATTACCATCGCCACGATCCACTGCCTCGACATTCTTCTTCCTCTTCCTCCTCGTTCTTCCCTCTGATCCCACGATCCGAACCGACCTGCTCTGTCCTTCCTCTCCTCTTCTTCTCCATCGCCGAACGCAAGCAATCAAATCCATCAGCCATGGCGCCATGCCATCTTCCAAAACCTCGAACACCATAAATTATACCACTTTCTTCCCTCAAGTCAGTGAAAATTCAAGAAAAACGAAAGTGAAATCGCATGAAAGCTTTTTCGAGTGTAATTACCTTCCTGAAAATGGTGAAACAATTGGATGATCGGTGGTTTAAAAGCTAGGGTTTCGCCTAAGGGAACTGGCCGCGCAACGATAAAGAAAAAAGAAAGGAGGAAGATAAGGGAGGGCTCGGGTTTATATAGGAAAACCCGCGACCATTAGCCTTCCCTTTTTTGTTTTATTCGATTCGTGGGCCTCTGTTGGTCACCGAACCTAGCCCATCTGAAATTCAGGAGACCCAATCCCTTGATGGACTCGTGACAAAGCCCATCGTGCCTAAATCCCTCACGAAGGATGGAGCATAATGAGCATTACGCATATCGGATCGTGCAGTACCATGGCGACCCGATCCGACGAACACTCGTCAAAATGAAAATTCGGAAATAATTTGCAAAAAATTCAGAAGCTTACCTGGTATACTTGACGGCGAAGTCTCCAAAAAATTCCAGAAAAGAATTGTTCAATGAACGAAAAATGATCGAAGACTATACTAATATTTAACCTATCAAAAGATACGACTTTTCCGAAGTAGCAAGATTTGTCAGACAGGCACGACCATTAAATTGCGTCACATCGCAAAAGGACGTCTCTGCAATTTCGAAGCACGTTCCATCCTTGATAAAACATACTTCGAGGGGGCAAAATGTTGGCTAGCTTTTTGACCAAGCCACCAAGGTTCACACACAAGAAGAAAGTATGAAACTACGTTCCTCAAGTCCATGAAAGATCGGATCGCACCAGCGGATCGCACTCACGGATCGCGCCCCTCGGATCGCCAGTATTGTTCGCGACCCGATCCGTCCACCTCATCATGACTCGATCCGCACCTGCGCCACTACCTCGCTCCGATCCGATCCCCCGACGCGCAGCGAAGCCCCGGACTTGTTCAACCACGAACTGGTCTTCAGCGATCTGAAATGCACGGATCTCGCGACACCTGTCCACAACTATCATATTGACCAATTCCTCCTCATTGCTCGATCCGATCCGATTTTCTCGGGATCTACACCACGTATGACCGCGAACCGCCTGACAGAATCAGCTATAAATAGCCTAGAGACTGGCATTTTTGAGGATCTTTTGGCAGTATTGAGTATTGATTCCACCATTACTGTCGCATCACTATTTCTTATCGGTTTTATTTCGAGATTACTGAGAGAAATCATAATTGTAAGAGTGAGTTTGAGAGAAATCATTGGTTGTACTAGCATTCAAAGTATAATCAATAGCATATAAAGTAGACGTAGGCTCGTTAACGCCGAACCACTATAAACCTTGTGTGTTCTCTGCTTTTTTCTCATTTTTCAGTTATAATTCTCTACAAATCAGAACAATTTGGGTGTTAGAGCCAAATTTTGATCTAACATCCGGGCTTCATCATGTAAATCTATGCTACTTTAATGTAGTGCCACCATTCTCAAAATCGTTTGGACTGCCACTCTCGATCTTGCTAGATTCCGTGTATCATCTAGATCGAATCTAAGGTTTACTCTCGAGCACTTCCTAGATTCAACTAGGGTTTACGCTACTCAGGGCCACTGGGGTTTATGCTTGAAGGGAAAATCCGACCAGATCGGGTTCCTAATTAAGTTTTAACAATTTAAAACTAGGATCTTAGTAAGAAAAATAAATAAAAACTCGAACAATTTTGGGATAAAACTCATACCTGATGCGTGAAATCCAGAGGAGCGATAACGGCTTCGAAATAGGAATCGAATCGACAGCCCTCCATTTGTCGAGCCTCTAGAGAAGTCCACCGGAACGCCCCTTCATCAATCAGACTGGAGGAAGAATTAGGAGAGTGCGATGCTAGCCTCCATGACCGATTTAGGGCTTTGGGAAAAGGAAAAGTATGAGTGGCTAACGATATCAGATCTGATCTAAACCATTTTCTTTTAGGCTAAGCCGTGTATATATAAAAGAAGGATAACCTCCTTTTAAATACAAGTATCAACCTTAAAATTAGGATCCACTCAACATTCGTTCCAATCCCAAATAAAATATCAACAAATTGAGAATTTATTTATTCAAATCAGTTTCTCCTTTGTAACGTTCCTTTTGTGTGACCCTTTAGGTTACTACAATGTTGGCAATGGTTTTAAATCGTATTTAAAACCATAAACAGTGATTGGCATCTAGCAATGCATCGTTGCTACCCAAGCTATAATAAAATTATCGATTCGGTACATCCTTTCTGTGACTAGTGTATCAATGTAATATAATCTTTTTAACCAATATATCCAAGATTAAATTAGAGGCATGGATCATATCATCCTCGTTACGATTTAATCTATATTTCTTGATCGATGAGTAGACTGTTTAAAACAAATCAATATTTGAGCACGGCCATGCATTTCACAGTCTCACTCAATCAAGAGGCCCATGGATATCACTACGAATATTCGTAGGGTTAAATTCCATCTAGATCATTCATAATTTATATTTGATTCTAGATATATCTAATAATCACCGTTATCATTTACTCTGTTACGAAATAACTTTAGATGATATCAAAACACAAATATCCTCGAATAAAATTATAATGATTTTAGGTCTGAGGACCATTACATCACTGTCACTATGAGAATAACTTATGATACTGTTAATTATATTACATGTAGTTATCTCACAGTGGATCAGCCGAATACACTATTCTCTAATACGTATTTATATCTTGACTTTAATATCTCTTATATTAATGATCAATGAGATGTGATCATCGGTCAATCAATATACTAGTCTCAACGCTTTATTGTCATCCTGTATAAACAATAAAACTCGACTAGGGACTTTTAAGAATTATAATACTTGTTACATTATATAATCTTAAGTTCAGTCTTACTCGAACTATATAATTCCGTATTATTATTCTAAGGACTTCTATTATATTAATATTTATATTATGCAGTAAATATAATATAATAGGATATTATTTTATTCCAAATAAAATAATAACAACAAAATTGTTTTCAATCTTATCAAATGGATTGCCTCTAGGGTATAAACTCTAACAATCTCCCACTTGCACTAGAGTCAATCATTCACGTATCGTATACTTATGAAACTAGTGTAACTATTAAACTTATGTTGCGACAGAGTTTAATTCAGTAGGTCTGCAACATTACAACGTTTGTAACTTTGCAGATATGTTCATTTCCTTTGTGGACAACTTCACATAGGAATTATATTTCTTAAATATATGTTTGGATTAATAGTGAGTTTAAGTTTTTAGGCCTGAGCATCAGCCACATTGTTATCGCAACGTATATCATTGGATTAATAATGAATTAAGTTCAACCATGAACTTGTTAATCCAAACATTTTCTATTCTTAGAATCAGTATTTATTTCTTGTTTTTAAAACTAATATGATTCACAGTAATTAATGTGTTATCAAATAACATTAGAATTATTGTGTCACTCCCACTCAATTTCTTGTCTATACAATATTCAATGACATTATGTGGTTTTCGAGACATTTCGATTTCTATTTCATTCCCATCGGTATTTTAGAGACTGGATCTCCATTAAAATGAAAAATAATTCGAGCAATAAAATGTTTTATTCTCAGAGGATTTATAGAAATAATATCCATTTGTTTCTTGTGGATATTACACAAAATAGTTATTTGATTTGGGTTCGATCTTATCAGAGGAGGGACGTTTAACAAACGCCTTACATCCCAAATCTTTAAATTAGACACACTAGGACATTTCCTAGTCCATATCTTATATGACTTCTTTAAAATCATTTTAGTGGGATTTTAAATGCAATTGTTCTAAATTTAATTTAATGGAATATCTATATGACTTATCTTGGTCGTATCATATTTATAAGGTGTAATTACTCCTTTCAGACACACCATTTCAATATGGTGTTCTGGGTGGAGTAAGTTGTGAAACAATTTCAAACTCATATGGACAGTCATTAATTAATTGGCTTAAATATTCTTTTCGATATGTTCGAAAAGTATTTATTTTCTTTTAAAATTGGTTTCTATCTCCACTTTGAATTCTTTGAACTTTTCAAAGGATTCTGATATGTGTTTCTTAAGATACACATATCTGTACCTACTGATATCATCAGTAAATATAATGAAGTAATAAAACCAGCCTCTAGCTTATGTATCCATTGCTCCATATACATCATTATGTATGAGACCTGATACTTATCACTCATTCACTACGTCAAGTGAAAGGTGATTCGGTTATTTTGCCTAGTAAACAAGATCAGTATTCTTCATATGATTCGAAATCAATTGATTTCAAAATTCCATCATTATGGAGTTTTGATATACTTTCTTATTTACTGGGATAACTGGTTATACTAAAGGTACATTCGATTTAAATCACTAAATTTAATCCAGTCGTTATAGTTAAGGATTTACAAATATCATTAACTATTTGTGAAATTCCATACGATATTTCATTTAAATAAGATGAATAACAATTATTCTTTTATTACAAACGAAATTCAATATTGTCTAAACAAGATATTTTATGACATTTATTTTAGTTGGAATTTCATAAAAACAATTATTTTATTTATTTAATTAAGCCATCATATCCAACAAGAATCAACTTACTATGGATAATCTATCAACATTTGCTTCATTTCCAATTGTAAGTCCACTTATTCTTATATCAAATTTCTACTTATTCTGCAATTTCTATAAATCAACATACATTTATGTGATTTATATCTAGTATCTAATACTAAAATATATAAGTAGATTATTATAACAATTATATTTTATTTAGTTGAAGTCATACTTTAACTTATTTTAGATCCCCTATATTTGTTATAATAATTATGTTTTAATTTGTTTGAGGACAATCCTCAAATTTCAATGTTAGTTAGGAAATTCAATTTAATTTAATTTATCCTTCTTAAGGATTAATTTAAAATATCGGAGTTATTTGTTATTAAATATCTACAATAGATAATAAATAATAACTGATTTTTTAACATTTATTTAATACAAAATTTTGACAATCAAAGTTTATATTGACATAAATGTATAATTTTAAACTAAAATACGCTCCCACTCAAATTAACATCCCTCTGTTTATATATACATATCGATATATACATATAATGGTGTTCCAAGATCCATATCTAGTCATGTCTTGGCTCTGCTTTGGCAAATCCCCAAAACACAACCTTTTAGGTAGACATCTTGTGTCAATTATATCGTGTATATAATTCCTGGATCGCATGATGAACATTTTGTTCAGTATTATTCATTTGCTCAAATATAGAATAATTCATGTTGTTGTCTCTAAGGACATAATCTTATTATCTGGCCTTAGTTAAATCAGACCCAATAATACAGTCGAAGGACCACAATTACTCCTACCTCATATAACCAATATAAGAGAATGCACAACGCTTTGGCGTTACCTACACCCAATGATATTGGACATTGATGGGTGTACCATTGGAAGACTTCACCATGATTTAATATAACAAAATTTGCTTTAGAGGGAATTATAACTCGTAGTAGAAAACAATATTAGAGATATTTACATATATCAAATATATGTATTTTATATTCATAATATAAATTAGATTTAAATAAAATATATGGATCATACATATATAATAATTAAATTCAATGGTGTATCTGGGTAGATATCCTCTTTTATTGAACATTTCAAATGGTGGTCCAATTGCCCTTTTGAATATTATATTTACATATATATAGTCGATATAATATTATACAAAACACGACTAATCTATGTTATCGAAAGGGGTAACCATATTGTTTAAGTGTCATGACATTATACAAAACAAATCATATCATAATATATATTACACGGATCACATGCGTGTGAATATATGCATATAAACCATTTTTGTGCATTAATAAGAGGAACTCATAGCCCAATATAAGTGTATCCAATATTCTAGCCCATTAAAAAAAAATATTCAAGGTCATGCAAGGAAATCGACATTTATACTTAAGCAGAATTTCAAAGCCCAAGTCCTATTATAATTCAACATCCAAAAATGTATTCACAAAACATTTCCATTCAAGATAATTGAAATGCAAATCAATATGCAACATACATAGTCAGATCGGAACTTTAAACATTCTGTGATCAATCAAGTTTATACATACAGTCAAAAAATATACATACATTTACACTGCAATGTATAAAATACATGTTTATATATCCACCTATACAATTCTGACCGTGTGATTGTTATAGCAAGATATAACATGTCATAGTATAATAAATACAAACTCTATTCTGTATGCTTATGACATTCATAACTTCAAATATACATAGTCATCAAACCAAGTAGCACTTGCGTCCATGTATGTATCTGTAGCGTAGACTTAAGCATTTTTGTCGCTTCATCCTCTATTGAAACAATTTCAGTAGTATGCTAATGATTTCCACCTTTCCCTGTGAAACATATTTCAATCCATGGAGTTATTATATCAAACAATTTTGATATATAGGCAACAATTTTGATACATCAAATGCATTAAAATGTGTAAGCAATAACCTAAATACATCATATGTAGATGAACTTAGCTTAGCGGTACCATTAGCAATATGAATCAAATATTCATATAAATTGCAATAACTTGTGATTCGACTATAGTCACATATCAGTATCAGTATACAATACTTGTAGAATCATGTATCAAGTTATTAATAAAGCAACATTTATGAAAAGCTCATCTAACTTTTAGACTTATTCTAGCATAAGCTTTTAAATGCACAATTTACTCAAATTTAATAGCAATCAAATGCTTCAAATTTTCAGACATACTTGTTGTAATAGGTTTAAACTTAGACAGTGGTAATTAATGATCATAAAATCATGATTTATCTTTTAAAACAAGTCAAACTTGCTTTCTTCTTGATCCTATTTGCACTACAGTCATACTTATACACAAATATATATATATATATAGAACGAAGAATAACAAACTCTAAAGGAATGTTTGTGAGTAACAATTTTCTAGCATGACTTTCATGCCATATTCATACCAGAGGTCCTTTGTATATATATGTGCACATACATCTATATATATCTTAATATAGTACGTGTATGTTCACAGCTGTATAACGCCTTTGAAATAGGAATCGAATCGACAGCCCTCCATTTGTCGAGCCTCTAGAGAAGTCCACCGGAACACCCCTTCATCAATCAGATTAGAGGAAGAATTTGGAGAGTGCGATGCTAGCCGCCATGACCGATTTAGGGTTTTGGGAAAAGGAAAAGTATGAGGGCTAACGATATCAGACCTGTTCTAACCCATTTTCTTTTAGGCTAAGCCGTGTATATATAAAAGAAGGATAACCTCCTTTTAAATACAAGTATCAACCTTAAAATTAGGATCCACTCAACATTCGTTCCAATCCCAAATAATATATCAACAAATTGACAATTTATTTATTCAAATCAGTTTCTCCTTTGTAACGTTCCTTTTGTGTGACCCTATAGGTTACTACAACGTTGGCAATGGTTTTAAATCGTATTTAAAACCATAAACAGTGATTGGCATCTAGCAATGCGTCGCTGCTACCCAAGATATAATAAAATTATTGATTCGATACATCCTTTCTGTGACTAGTGTATCAATGTAATATAATCCTTTTAACCGATATATCCAAGATTAAATTAGAGGCATGGATCGTATCATCCTTGTTATGATTTAATTTGTATTTCTTGATCGATGAGTAGACTGTTTAAAACAAATCAATATTTGAGCACGGCCATGCATTTCACAGTCTCACTCAATCAAGAGGCCATGGATATAACTACGAATATATCATAGGGTTAAATTCCATCTAGATCATTCATAATTTATATTCGATTCTAGATATATCCAATAATCACCGTTATCATTACTCTGTTACGAAATAACTTTAGATGATATCAAAACATAAATATCCTCGAATAAAATTATAATGATTTTAGGTCTGAGGACCATTACATCACTGTCACTTTGAGAATAACTTATGATACTGTTAATTATATTCCATGTACTTATCTCACGGTGGGTCAGCCCAATACACTATTCTCTAATATGTATTTATATCTTGACTTTAATATCTCTTATATTAATGATCAATGAGATGTGATCATCAGTCAATCAATATACTAGTCTCAACGCTTTATTATCGTCCTGTACAAACAGTAAAACTTGACTAGGGACTTTTAAGAATTATAATACTTGTCACATTATATAATCTCAAGTTCAGTCTTACTCGAACTATATAATTCCGGATTATTATTCTAAGGACTTCTATTATATTATTATTTATATTACGCAGTAAATATAATATAATAGAATATTATTTTATTCCAAATAAAATAATAACAACAAAATTGTTATCAATCTCATCAAATGAATTGCCTCTAGGGTATAAACTCTAACAATGCTACCTATTGAACTCTTCTCGGATTCAGGGTTTACGTGACCTAGGTCCAACTAGGGATTATGTTACCTATCAAACGATGCCCCCTAGTCTAGGACACACTATCCAAAGCGATATGTATTCCTAGACTTTCCCCACGTATGTGTCGTGAATCATTATCGATGTCTAGTTGCACATGTCCTCTATATGTGCGGCCCGAGTCCCGTGGCAGGGCAAATCAAGAAATACGGAACTCGGTCGGGAGCTTTAAGTTATTTGCCGGCGCAGATGCTAAGGTCTGTTTTTATCTGTGTGTGGCTATGGTCCCACTTGACCCCTCCCTCAACTAATGAAAGGCGCCCCAGAAAATCAAGAATGAGAACTATACGCAGGCCCCCTATGCCCCCACAAACCTATTGGCCAAACCTCACCCATAACTAGATAGCAAGTATATGGTCTGCTGGAGTTCTCCGCCTTTCCGCTTCACATACTCGATTGACTCAAGATGGTAGGTAGACGACGATGTGCTATCACAGGGCTAATCTAGATATCGCCGCCTTACGCTGGTCCATCCTAGTCTTTAGGTTGCCTTATATTGCGACCAAGGCATACTCTTAGTTCTTCTAACGCAGAAATTAAGCTCTGTGAGCCCAAGAGGATCATCTGCAACCTCACAGAGGGATACCAAGAGTACCCTCATGTCCCCTCGAAGCCGCGTGCTTCGTAACCCAGACCGTTGGAGCCTTCTTCTTAGTCAGATGGACATTCGCTCCTTCTCGTGTTCTACTTGGCTTTCTTGACTAAGGTTTACTTAACTAAGGTTTACTACTTTGTTTCCTGAATCATTTGTTTCCTTAACTACGGTTCACTACTTAGTCCTCTTAACTAAGGTTTACTACTTAGTTTCTCTTAATCGTTCGTTTTCTTAACTAAGGTTCACTACTTAGTCCTCTTAACTAAGGTTTACTACTTAGTTTCTCTTAATCGTTCGTTTTCTTAACTAAGGTTTACAACTTAGTACTCTTAACTAAGGTTTACTACTTAGTTTCTCTTAATCGTTCATTTTCTTAACTAAGGTTTACAACTTAGTCCTCTTAACCAAGGTTTACTACTTAGTTCTCTTTCTTGTTATTTACTTAGTTATCTTAACTAAGGTTTATTACTTGGTTCTCTTAACCAAGGTTTGATACTTAGTTTCTATTACTTAGTTCTCTTTATCAAATGATAGCGTGCGGGTGTTCTCCCACATTTCCAGCTTAGATTAACTTATTTCATGGTATAAGTCATCCCACCCTTCGAGTCTTGTATTACATCTTAAGTCATATTCATTTCTTATCCCTAGGATAAGTTTATCTATTATTTAATCTTATCATTCCCCACTTTTCCTTGCTTTGATATTGTTATATTCGTTAAGTTTGCCCACGTGTCCAAGTTGACTTAACCCCCAATCACATATTCAATTCAACCCACGTGTCATGTCAAATGGTTAAGTGTTATTCAGCAGTTCACGTTGACTTGACCCACCCATATATCGAGTCAAATTGGATAAGTGTTATCTAGCGGTTCACGTTGACTTAACCCACCCATATATCATGTTAAATTGGTTAAATGTTATTTATCAGATACTCCGAATCATATAACTATAATGAAATATACGATCAACCAACATTTATTGAATTTGAAAGAGACTCAAGGCCTGCTCGGGAAGACTGTCTAATTCCCCAGAAAGGATCAATCGAAACCCCCTACGTGTTGACTTAACCTATCTATATATCATGTCAAATTGGTTAAGTGTTATCTAGTGGTTCACGTTGACTTAACCCACCCATATATCGGGTCAAATTGGTTAAGCGTTGTCTAGTATTTCATGTTGACTTAACCTTACTATACTAGCATGTGTCATTAGTATTAATTAATTATTAATGCCCAACTTCTCACATTAGACCTATTGTTGTGGTCACTGGATATGTCGATTGGTTTTGGGCAGAATTACACCACAACTCAATCTAAACTCGGGTTTCAAGCACGTTATGACTAACTTCTCACATTGGAACCTATTGTTTGCGGTCACTAGATGTGTCGGGTGGTTCCGGGCAGGATTACACCGCAAACTCATTCTAACCTCGAGTTAGCCATGTTTTATGTTTAGTTCATGTCCATTCTAGATGCCATATGTCAATTATCAATTCACAAGCATGTTCATGTTTATTCTAGATGTCATATGTCAATTATCAATTTCATGTCACGTGTCGAGTTCCATAATTACATAAAAACATGGTTTGTCCAACATATTCCATTTTTAATTATGTTTCTAGGAACTTAACGGCATATCCAATTTCCAAGTCTCAAATTCAAGCTTTACCCAAAAACCCTAATTTATGTTCATGCTTATAATCCCATTAATAGGCTACCTATTATTCCAATTTTTCCATACATGTGTTCCTAACAGGTTACTATCATTCCTCATATGTTGGTTAAGTTTATTCATATGTCAAGTGCTACTTAACCCATTTCTACTTTGCTTATACAACCATTCGTGAAATAATCTTTTTACCCAAATTACTCGATTATAGCCAAATTCACCAATTCCATGTTATTCATATCCAAACATGCCAATTTCCAAAATCCCATCTACCCAATTTCATAAAATCAATATTTTCCCAATATATTTCCTCACGTTTATACATGTCACCTTTTAGGCTTAATTTCAAGTCACAAACAAATTCCGCCAATTGTCCCAATATTTGCAATAATAATTGTTATGCCACAATTCCCCAAATTTCAGATTATATTCCTTGATTGCATAAAATAAGTTATGCCCCCAATATTCCCATATTTCAAATCGTACGTATGTATAATAAGATTTCGTCTACGTTCGAGGTAACCTAGATCCAAAAATAAAAAAGGGAAGGAGAATAAAAGAACAATTATTATAACATAAATCTTGCACTGAATTTATAATTGGGGAATTGACGAACGATACTTATACCATTATGCAACAATTTTATTATACTTCCACTCACCTTGACTGGATTGGAGAAATAAGCGATTTGTTGTTGATGTAGAACGTTGATTTAATCTTATTATTTGATTGTTGGAGAAGAGCATGAATTGTTGATGAAGAACTTGCAATTTAATATAGAGTTTTGGGGCGGCGGCCATGTTTGGTTGAAGTTTGGCGGCGTGGAGGCGTCTTAAGGAATTGTTATGAATTAGGGTTAGGTCTTGCTATGTATTTATAGGTGTAGAGAGTGTTTTAGAGCCCTTAGATTGACCTAGAAGCCATCCGACCCGTACAACACATCAAAACACGTCACAGGAACTGAAATCGCCCAGATCTGGGGATAGGTCGACCCCCAGGACGACCGCCTGGTCAACCTGACCCCCAGGTCGACCTGCCTGGTTTTGGCGGGAAATTTCCCGCCCAGCTGCCTGGGTCGAATTTCGAACTATTTTGAATTTTTGTTGAATCTTCTAAAGGCCATAACTCCTTCATACGGAGTCCGATTTATGCAATCTTTGACTCTATTCCAAGCAGAATTTCGAGACGAACGCAATGGTGATGTCCTTTTTACTTAATTCCTGATATTTAAATTAACTATCCTTATTTTATTATCTTTTCCGTTACGCACACTATTATCAAATTAATTTTTCCTTCTCTTCCATATATTAATTAATTTTCATTATACATCACCATTATTTACCTATCTGTGCATATACACATATTTTTACATATTTTTAATTATATTAAAAATGCGGGGTGTTACAGGTTTTATGAATATCCACCTTTGACGTAGTGATCCGTTCTGCTCATGTGTCCACGTAGTATCGATCCGATCAATTTCCCTAAAATTTCGATATGATCATCTATATTATGTCGATCCGATCCGATTGATTGGTCAAGTTTCTGATGTTAATTCCATGAGTCCATCCATGCACTTTGAGTGATCGACCTGAGTCGATCATCACTTTCATGAATATCGAACTGGACTTTCTAAAGTGATCGGGTAAGTGTTGGATCGATCTGATCCTTGGCTTCCATGCGATAGGGCTCTACCGATCGAGCTTTTGCAACGTGATTGATCTGATCTTGTTCCTAATCGATCAAGTGAATGTGGAGTGATCCCATGAGCAGATCCAGCTAATTTCTGAATGATCAGATGATGCCCGAAGGTGATTGATCCAAATTGATGTAATATCTGATTTCTAGACAAACATCAATTCAAATGCATGGTCCGAGTTTGTTCAAATCCACGCTCGAGCCACGAGTGATCCCAAATGTCCAAGTCCAAAGCGTAAAGGCCATGCTAAAAGACGGGTCAAAAGTTGTTAACCAAAACATGTATCTCTGTGGAAAAAGTGTTTTGTATGAGTTCGGTTTCAGCAATCTCTAGGGATTGGTCCCAGGTTCCATGCTCGTTCAAAGCCGTAATTATGATTTTGCATGATCTTTTTATGTATTTATAGCCTCACTGAGCTAGTATTGATGGATTGCCGAGCCTCATTGAGGTACGCAAACTCTTTGGGTTGGTATTTAGAATTCGAGACCGCACTGAGTCGATCCCTTGTTAAGCACCATCTGCACAAGACGATCCAAGTCTAGTTCGTACTAACCATAATCCACAGTTAGCATTCCAATCCACTTTAGTCATTTGATCAAGCATAATCCATATTCGTTGTACTTTAACCTCTACGAGTTTTATTCATATATAATCCATACATGATGATTTAGAGCCTCTCAAGGCCGTTGTTAAGCATCATATACTTAGCGTTCCGATTTTGGGTTGGTCCCCGTCAAATATCATCCATACCTGATTGTTTAAGGGTTTGGTTGGAACATCAAGAATCATCCATACTTAATAGACCATGGTTTGGATTCCTGCCAAACACAATCCATACTTGACCGTTCACCTTTTATTCGCATTTTACAAAGCATAATCCATAACTGATAATTTACAGCCTCTTCGGTTTGTTACCAAGCATCATCTATACTGCATGGCCTTTCGGGGATGCATAATTCGTACATGACGATCCAATGCCTCTTCAGGCTCTTGTCATGCACAATCCACACATGATGATCCATTTAATTAGAGAGTTTTAGATCAGCATCATCCATGCTCACGAAGTGACTAAAGTTGTTTGAAATCAAGATTTACATTCGCTGAGTGACATATATGTTCTATATAACGGTGTTGTATACACAATTATATGATTTTTGTTTGATGATAACAACCAAATATATTTTATAAATGTGTTTGTTACTGTACTGTTCTATATTTACATCACAGACAGGAATGTAATATTTATATTTAAATAAAATACATCTGTACAGAAAATCAAATATTTACTGTATTTTATTTAAAATATGAATATTATATTTCTAACATTCAAACAATACATCTATTTTAACTCCACTATTTAATCACTTCACATATCTGTACTTGTATATAAACAGAATAAAATAGACAAGCTTGTTTGACAACAATAAAATGATATTTTATTTCAATCAACCTTGTTTATTACAAATAAAAGTACAATTCTCATTTTTTTTTCATTTGCTCCTCACTGCAGAAACAATTAGACACTCATTTTCAGTTTCAATTTTACATTCACTTATTTACATACTCAACACTTTCTTGTTGTCTTCAGTATTTAGTCTTCTGTCTTCACAGCACTTCACTATCAGTCCAGTCATCTTCTTCATACCTGTCACAATGAAACACACACACACAGTACACTGCAATAGAATTTAAACTGAACATATACGAATATAAATTTTATTTTAAAAATTTCTATTTGCCTCAGATTTATGGTGTGTTTCTCATCCTTTTTCATGACTTGATCTGATATATATAAATATAGCACGAGCACGATACATGTATACACATACATGTGTATGTATATACACATATTACAGTGCAGGGACCGGAAAACTTGACTGATGGCTACATATACACACGTGTATAAATATACACGTGTGCACTGCCTCGCCTATCAGCGAGCAACTGAGGAGTAGCCACGTGGACCCGCTCAACTCAGTGCACATCAAAACAAAGCAACACAAAGTTTCAAGTTCAAAAAAAAAAAAAAATACAAAGCAATGCTGATTGAAAAGGGACAAGCAGAAGGTACTAACAAGGCTACGGCATATACAAGAACAAGGCAGGGTCATATAGCAAATGATGTGCAGTAGGGTAATCAAGACAGCTAACGACATGGCAAGTAGACACATGGATGGTGATCAAGTCCATGCACATGTTCACTGCCAAGTTCAAGCTTTCAAATACAGTGTAAAGCTAGACAGAGCACAGTCAAGGTCAAAACAGTTCATGCAAGTGACAAGTCAGCATGAGTACAAGAATAGTTCAAGTTCATGTCGACACAACAAGTCAAATATATGGAACAACAAATCAATGGTCGAGACGGTGCAAAATCACCAAGGATGTAGCAAGTAACATATCAGTATAGGTCAAATGCCAAGCATACAAGAATGCAAGTGAACAAGTGATATATGGGAAAGCATTTGGACTAGTAATCATGACTGGGTTATGCATGGCCAAGGCATGATGTGGACACAGCAATTATACATGAAAGCACAAAGCAAATCAGTGTTGTTCAAGTCAGTGTGAATGGCAAGAACAAAATGTACAGCAGTAAACAATAACAATATACGGAGCTCAGATCAGTTCATTTACATGAGCAGTTAATATCAAATGAAATTCAAGTGGACAAGTATGTGTACATGTGTGTACACAATGTCAAAATGGTGCAGCTAGATGTGGCATGCATCAGCATAAGAAGCCCAAGGTGATTCAAGTTCAACATTTGGCAGAAAATTTCAATTCATGGGAAAATAACAAGCAAATCAAGGTGACAGGTTTTTTTGTTTAACAAACTTCTCAAAACAGTGACATGCATCTCAAGATAGCAGAAATTCGAGTTATATCCTTTCAGATTTTTTTTTTGATCAATATTGTTTTTAAAAGGGATCAAGTCAATACAATAAATTTCATTTTTTAATTGGTGTCTAGAATTGCAAAAATCAGCAAGGAGTTATTTTTGCAAAGTCATCAATGCATTTGGGAAAGATTTCAAATTTCAGAATCTATTTTAAATGGGGAGTGGAAGTGTTTGACAAAGGAATCATTTATACACATTTCAGGAAACCATGCATGTGTGCAAGCAATAAAATCGACCAGCATATCTTTCAGTATCTTTTCCAAATACAGTGGCAAGATATATTGCCAGAAATACTAATAATACAACAACAACATAGTTGGCAAGAAACCATTCAAAAATTCGCAGTGATTTGGACTCTCTTTTTTTTGGCAAGTTTAAAATCAGTCTCTGGCAAATGGCAACATCTCAAAAAATCACACAAATATGAATTTAATCAAGTCCAAATATATCTCGCATGCTTTAAGCCGAAGAGAATCAATTTGGGAAAGTTTTTAATCTCGGCAAATTCCAAAATTCAATCAAGGGAACAATATCCAAATTCATCAAGTCATTTGTACACGCAAGAAACCATTTTTATCCGAATTTATCAAAAGAGGAAACCGCAATCAATCATCAAGCCAAATCAGCCGAGTCATTAAATGAAATCAGAGAGTTAAAGGATTTTCTAATCCTATTTTTACACCAATTCATCACTGGCAACGAAGTTGAAATCGAAACCAACAATTCAAGCAACAAAAGAGAAAAATTAAAATCACTTACAAGTTTCGATCGAGAGAGAAAGCAACCCCGAATCAAAACAGAAAGGCGCAGTGTTTCAAGCATCAGAGAAGTTCATTCCATCAAGCAATCGATTTGGACTCGGGATCAACCAGAAACCCTAGTTCCTTTTTCCCAAAGAGCTGCCATTTCTAAGACAAAGGAGTTCGGGCAAATGCAAATAGGAGTAGGCCGGTCAACATGCACTTGGCTAAGCCAAGTTTTTTAATATAAGGGAGATTTAATAGTTTTAAATCTAGGGTTTCTCCTTTTTTATTTCTTTGTGTTTTGTTGTAATTTCTCTTGTAAATCAATCTGAACAGTTTACTAGTCTGTCAAACTAGGGGTTACTGATTACGGGGTTGTAATCAGGGAGAATCTGATCTAGGGGTTTAGATCAGTCTATGGTTTTGAGCGTAGGGTTAGAATAGGAGCAGGGATTGCGAGTGTACATGGTCTTGTATGCGGGATATGTTCTATCACCTAGTAGAAACCTTAGAAATGCAGCAGTAGGCAGGGTTTTGCCGAAGCTGGGTATATCTGTGTGTGATTTATTTTCTGTATTTCTGTTTCTACTATATTCTGTGTTCTGATTATTATTTATTATCCTGTCAAATTTTTAATTCAGTGAAAAACTGTCATAAACCCTATTCATCCCCCCTCTAGGGTTAATCTAGATCCAACAATATATACTCATTAAATAGTGTTATTTGAGTTTTCTAATTGCATATTACATTTGACACTTGACGAGAATCATCCATACACGTTCAAGTGATCTTATTAAAGTGATGCAACATGAAATCTATGTCTAATAAGCATCATCCGTCCACGCCAAACAGCTATATTAGAATAGAAAATGATAATTTTTATTGAAAATTAATAGGTTTTCCACTATCGAGAGCTTGCCTGGGGATCTATTCGATTTTCGTACAAGAGTAAATAGCTTAGACTTATTATTAGAACTTGATTGAAAGCAAAAAAGATAAGTTTGATGGTTCATTGTTGTCCAAGAGCATGCATAGGGATCTCTTCGGATCTCGTGCATAGGTAGGAGACTTGGCCATCATTATTGCTTGTTTTTTACTTGTCAACTGATGATAAGGTCAGGACGAGTGCTGGACTCGCCTCTATCCCTTTCAAATAACGAATACTCTTGTTCCATAGCCATTGCTGCCATGTTTTTGACATACTGTTGTGGTTGTACATTTCTCACTTGCTCTTCGATGACGTCCAACAAGTGCTAGCATTCATTTGTTTCATTCCCGACATTCTCATGAAATAGACAGAATTTCCTGAAAGCTATGTTTTTTTAGTGTGCTCCCTTCCGGTTTGCCTTCTCGCTAGAAGGAAGTTTTTGATATCCATGAAAATTTTCTCTAGACCCGCATTTAATTGCATATACGACTTGTACTTTCGCCTTCTTTTCGTTTAGTTTTGCAAGCCTGTATTACCATCGACTTTCCGTTTTCCTTTAGTGTTTCTAGAGTTGGAAAATTCTCCATCTTTGACGGGATTGACTTGAAGATATTCGTGATTCGCTTCTGTGTCTTCCTGCCTTAGGAATCCGTTGGCTTCAAGATAAAATTCCCCGAGATTGCACTGGGGTCCATTTCCAATGAAATCTTGAATGTAGAATTATCTAAGACGCCAGCTGTTGCAGCAATTAGAACCATGGATAGATCTGTTTGATCGACTGAAGCCACCACAACATTGAAATGCTCTAGAAATTTACGTAGATTTTCTCCGGTCCTGTGTCTAGTAGTTGTCAAAGTCACTACATTTTTGTATCTAGCAATGTGGACCAAAACCAATTCAACAAAACTCTCCACCAGATTCCTCCAGCTTCCGATAGAGTTTGATTCCAATTGTCTAAACTACATAGAGGCCATGTCTGGTAGAAAGAGAAGGAAGCACTTTTCCGTGACATCGTGAGATGTCCTAAGTACTTACATATGGCAGATTTATCGCATGAGATGGGCAGTAGGATCCTTCCTACCATCATAAGGTCCAACATCGGTAGCCTAAAGTCTGGTGGATTCTTAGGGTTCCTGATGTTTTGATTTAATGGACTTCGATTCCAGTCCACGTCTGAGTGGGATAGTCCACCTCTCGATGTCCTCTTTATCGTGTCCATGATGTGATTGTGTTCGTTAAGCAGTTAGCTCCAATCTCCAATTCATATGAAATCATAATATAAATAAATATTCTAAAGTGTAAAATCATATGAAATCATAATAATATAATATATAAATATATTTATAAAGTTATAAGGTTTTAAAACTATATATAAACTTATATTTATTAAAACTTCAAACTTATACGTTTGAAATCATAAGATAAAATAATTTGAAATCAGAATTTGAATTTTGAAAACATAATTTGAAAATTAGAATTTGAAGATTAGAATTTGAACCTGGAGTGATATTCAGAGTCTTACATATAAACTAGACATATTTTTCTTGAACTCTTGATATATTGATATCTTGATAACTGTAAGTCCTGAATCTCTTCTGAATCCTGAATCTCTTGAAACTCTAAAACTGTACAGTCATCAGTATTTAAGTCTTGTATACAAACCCTGCATATATATATATATATATATATATATATATGTATGTATGTATGTATGTATTCTAGATAGAGATGTTAGTATATATTTAATAACCAATTAATAATGATAATTGAAATAAGGTTGTTGTCACCAAAATCGTAATGGGCTCGTATAAGGCATGTGACAAGGCATATGAGGAATGCCAAGGGGGATACACTGTTTGCAGAGCCGGACTAGTGGTAACACATAGCAACAACTACCACCCACCTCAAGATACACTCTCATATCAAATCAGAGGGTGACCAACAAACACATCACAAAAGTAATAGTATGGTATCGAAGAAGTGTGCTCGATAGGAGGAATGATCTCACTTGGTCTCGGCGTAGATCCCATTTTAGTCGCATCATGCTGACTCACGGTAGTCAGGGTCACGTAATTAATATGAAAATAGAATTTTTTTCGCCAAACCATCCTACTTCGTTCTGGATCTCCACCACGTACACAGCTGTCAAAGTGGTTTTCGGTATTGGCGGAGAGTATGACAATAGCCGATCCCAATCTGTTTAACAACCAATCGTTTACATTTTTCACACTATGGTCATTATTTTATAAATCAATTTATAAAATCGTTTATACGAAATCTCATATTTGAATTTGAAATCAAAATTAAACATGTAACTTCGATTATATTAAATTTTGAAAACAACACAATTAAATCACTTTAATCAAATCGATTCGGAAAATCATATCATAAAGATCTCAAAATATAGTATAAACTAATACTATAATATTTAACCTCGGTTTTATTTAATTTCTGAAAATATTCACATAAGGATTTTCAATTAAAAATCGGCTTATATTTAAATAATACTTAAAGATCGCAATTTTCATTTAAATCGATACCAAAATATTTAACTTTGAGAATATTTTGGTTTGATTTATATACATAAGAATTTAAGTTCAAACAATTCAAAAGCCTAATTTCACCTCTTATAAGAATTCGTTTTAGGTCGATTCAAAAATTCAAGCATTTAGGTTCAAATTTAATTTCTATAATTCAAATCAAAACTTACATTTCAATTTAAACAAATCATATTTTGTAACTCAAGTTGTACAATTCGAATTCATTGCTTATAAATTCAAATCATACAATTTAAAACTATTCTTATAAACTCAATTTAACAAATTTCCTAATTCAAACCAAACGATTTATAAAATCAATTCCATATTATATATATATATATATATATATATATATATATATATATATATCGATTCACACTCAATCGCTTTAAAAATCGAATTCATTTCATATCAATTACAAATTCAATTCATTTCCTTCAAATTTGGAAATTCAAATTTAGAAATCAATTTCACAATCAAAGTTCATCTCTCTTAAGAGTTCATATTTTAAAACCAATTCAAATTTATCTCTAATAAAAGTTCATATCAATTCAAATTTAAATTCATATCCTATATAAGTTCACTCGTTTAATGAAATATCAATATTAAATTTAAATCTTTAAACCTCGAATTTAAATCGCGAAATCTCAACCTATCTATCTTTAAGTTTATTATTAAAGTTTATAAAATATTTTAAAATTAAATTTTGAAAATAGAAATATATATAAGTTTATAAATTTATTAAATTTAATAGAAAATAAATTTACAAATTAATATAAGTCAAAATAAATTAAGAAATGTGTTTAAAAAATTATTTATTATAATATATTAAATTTTAAAGTTTAAAAATCATATATGATTATCTTTATTAAATTATATGGTTTAAAATAAATAAAATTATAAGTAAAATCTTAAATAAGTATTTAAATCCATATTTATTGATAAATTTATTTTAAAACATATAATTTAAAATTTACAAAGTTTAATTTTAAAATCTTTAAATTTAATATACATATATATAATACCTTAATTTATTGTTTTAGAATCAAAATTTTCCAAATCACTTTACTTCGAAAACATGACCAACAGTGTCCGTATATAATTTTCTACCCTATGGTCAAGTGATACGGATATTTATCATTTCAATCCGCAATTTAAAATTTTACGGGTATATATCATTTCAACCCGTACTCCCAAATTCAGTAAAAATCGTTCAGGTCTATCATTTTAACCCATAACGATTTTTCCCAAATCTAATGTCCGTTTGGGTATGTATCGTTTCAACCCATAGTGATTTTTCTAAAACTATGGAAATCAACATAGGTAAACAAAATAAATTATCACATAACATCAATATCATCACAAGTCATATATCATCAGTGCACCTACGTGTCATATATATATATATATATATACACACACACACACACGCATACACACACACACAAATATATATATGTGTATATATATATATATATATATATATATATATATATATATATATATATATATATATATATATCGTCGTGTCAGATATGAAAGGTGTATACATATCAAGTAAAATGATTTCTACAAACAATTCTATAAATTTCACCACAGTTCATATATGCTGAATTTAACATCCATGAAACAATAAAGGTCAAGTATGAGATAAACTCACCTTTCGTGGCATAAAACGGAGATAGCAGACGGTTTGACACAAAATAAAATGACGACTTCCAAGCACGACTCAGAATTGATTGAATCACGGTAACTACTCAATATATATATTTTATTTTACAAGAGGATGTTAGGGATTTCTCACGGATCGATACGGCTATTGGGTTTTTAGGACGGTTTTCGAACTCAACACCAAACTCAATTCAAAAATAAACACAACAAAATTATTTTTACAAAATAATATATATATTTATAATTTGACGCACACCAAAACTATATATATAAAATAAATTATGCATATATATATAAACACACAACACTAACACATACACACATCAAAATTATATATATATATATATATATATATATATATATATGATAGGATCAAAAGCACCCCATATAGTGCAGCACCCGTTTAGCTTCCCTGATTTCCACCACACAATCTCGTTTCTCTCTCTTCCCACTAATTTTCTCTCCTTCCACTAACTTTTTAAATTATAAATATGTGGCTAATACAGAGATGCAAAAGAGGTGCCATGTATGTATATATATATATATATATATATATATATATATATATATATATATATATATATATATATATATATATATCAAAAACACACACCATCACTAAGCACACTTCATACACACTGCACACATAGGACTATCTACACACGCAACATACACTCACGCCAGGGTATACACAATCACACGCATACATCAAAACCCACACACAAACAATAATCCCAAACACACACGCAAGCAGGCCACAAGTGGAGGCTTGGAAGCATGGAGGGGGTCGGCTTGGGTTATGGCCAGCAGGGATCGGTCGGAGTAGTTGGAGGAGCAGGGTGCAGCGTAAGGGAGTTCAACCAGAGTGGAGGTTGACGCGGGGAACAGCGGGGTCGGATGGCATGACGAGGCTGAAAGGAATGGACGTGGAAGTGGAGAGGCGGGGGCAGAGTTGGGCTTCAGGCGACTCGGATGTTGGTCGGATGAGTTCGGTGAAGACAGCAGGGCATAGGGAAAAGCAAGGCGGAGGGAATGGCATGGAAGCGGAGCTCGGCAGTTGGTACAGGGCGGAGGGGATGGTAGCAGGTTCGATGAAAGGCGGCTCAAGGCGGTTGACACGGCTTCTGATGGGCGGAGATCGGGTCAGCGCAGGTGGGGAGGGCATGGAGTTGCATGAAATTCGACCTCAATCCTTAATAATATACTAACAATATTATTATTAAATCAAACACATAACAATATTATTTTATACTATACCTAAATAATTCAAACCCATGTTATCTATATTTAAATTTATAAAACAAGTTTAATTTTATAAGTTTAACATATATATACGTTACAAATTAAAATCTTTATAAACTCATTTAAATTTATAAATTCCTATATATACATACATTTACAAATTATACCATTATAGATTATAAAATTGTAAGGTTTTTTACTTTCTTCACTTACAAAACATAAAGGTGAAGAAGGTGGTAAAACTTTAAAAAAAAAAAAAATAAGGTAGTGTTTGGTTTATTTTATATTTTGAGTTTTTTTTGTTTTCAGGGTTAATTATGAAAGTTGGAAAGATTTAAAGCATAGTGAAGGCAACGGATCTAAGGCGGAGGGATTGACAGAGGGGACCGCGAGATGATGGATAGATTAATTTGTTATTGTTATTTTATTGTTTCTCAAAATATATAAAATAATAAAAAGTTGTTTTTGGTGTTGTGTATGTTAACTTTATTTTGTAAAACGGTTGTTTTACACGGTATGTGTGCATCGTCGGTGCTTTTGTATGTACGAAAACTCAAAATTAAAAAAATATAAACAAAGGCGCCCTCAGAGTTCTCAAAAAAATGGAAAATTGAAAACGTGTACAAATAACAAACAGCTATTGTACAAAACACGCACAAAAAACAAACCGGTGGAGATCAAGTACAACATGGTCTGGTTTATTTACCCAGCTATTCTGGAAAAAAACCATTATTCATTTAAATTTAAAAATGTACTGCACCATTAAATATCAAACATAGGTACAAAAAAAATAGACGATGAAGAACGTGAGGTGTTGATTACATTAATTTCACAAAAATGCTACTCGAACCGAATCCGCTTCGGTTAATTTGTGTGAAAGGAAGCAAATATTATGGAGGTCCCCACATCATGATAGCTGAAATTACATGTTTATCCCCGTGAATTCAATGAATTATACTGAGCCGCACTTTTGGACCGAATATAAGTCAGTCTATCTAGCAATTCCCTTAATTTTATGAAAGTGCTTCCAAAGAGGATCAAAGTTATCTGCCTCTCACCTCTACTGATTTCGATATTTCATGGATTACACTTAACCAGGGCTGAATATGAAAATTTTCCGTTTCAACATGCAATTTTTCCATTTTTTCTGGTTGATGGTGAAAATAAGATGTGGTTAGAGTTTCGTTCCATCAACTCAGCCAAAATTCAATGAAATGAATGAAATTCATGGTTATTGAAAAAGAACGTAAGGAAGATGAAAATTCCATTACTTATCAAGAAAACCAACTAACAGTGAAAAATACAGATTTTAACAAAAATTTGCCATTTCAACCACATAACATTTTGCTGTTAAAATATGTGCATGACATACATGAAATAACACAATACATAGGTTTAGTAACTCAATGGTAAAAAAAGAAAAAAGAAAAAAGAAAAAAAAAAAAATAACACAATGCATAGCAGATAGATGCATAACGAAATAAATAACCCTGTAGATTTTGAATATTTGAGAAAATAATACAAACCATAGCTGTCAAACGTATACCTCCAACTTTCAAACCAGCAGCTAATCCTGCAGCAGCACGACAGTTTAGCCCATCAACAGTGTATATTATATTTAACATCATCTAATAGAGCAAACCAACGATAGTTGCTGTTGCTGCTCAGTTAAATTAAACCATCAAAAAAAACCTGCAGAAAATGAGAAAAGATACAAGCAAGTTAGATTAGTCTAATGTAAAACTATTATTATCATTGCTACTCCCCTAAAATTTAGAAAAGAAGATAATGGAGCATCATGGAAATAACATTTATTGTTCACATTTATTATGCAGTAAATCATAACATTTATTATTCACATTTAATTATTGAACTTAATTTTAATCCATCCCGAGTTTTCTTTTTGAATGCTTTTTAAACGTTTGTTAATATTGTTACTTCAAGCCTAACAAATTTTCAATCCACAATTCTCCTACACTTCGGTTTTCACAGCTCCTTAGAACCATGTTCACATGTAAGAGAATATTTACCAAAAGATAAGATTTAAAGCCAAAGTGCAGTGCTTTAGCCAATAAAATAAAGCAAACACCGACTCATACCCAAGAATAGAGATCAAGCAAAGACATTGGCCAGTAAAATAAAGCAAACAAATTTTGAACAATATTTTAACCATTACATTGATAAAATGATTGCTTTTCTTAATCATACAGTAATAACAAAGAAAAGGAAGAACGAATTGAAGCAAAATCCAAAAATGAAAAATCTAAGTACCTGAAAAAAATTAAAGGTAGGGTTTTTGACTAAACACAGATTCGCGCAAAGGCAGATGCAAGTGCAAACGCAAGGACTGAGAGCGCGGATGAGAAGATTGTTTCGAGTGCAAATGAGAAGATGCAAACCCAGATCGTGGATGAGAACGATGATTAAAGATTAGACATGGGATTTTTAGGAAACTGAATTGAGAATGAAGCAGAGAGAAACGAAATCAAACTGGTTATTTAGCCCAATAATGCTATTTTACCCAAAGAAAAACACACCCAAAACACAATCCAGCGGTTCTTTTTCAATTCAGTATTTGAATCCAATCACCCACTGTGAATTGCGGACATCCCGTACTGATAATTTCCTGTCATTCTAGCATGCCATATTACGTCATTACACGGGCTTGCCCAAGTAATTGCAGGAAACAATTTCCATTTGAAATTCTGAACTCTTTCCTGTAATTTCCCCTTTTTGCTGGAAGGAATTCCTTCCACTCTCATTTTACTGGACAATGTCGAAATTGATATTATAGGAAATAACCGGAAGGAATTTCGTGAAAATTGTAATGAAAAAAAAAAAAAAAAAAAACACTACATTTAACCACTAACGGATCCCCTGCTAAACAAGTAGAAATAAGCCCATTTAATTTCGTGTAAGTCACCCGATGATTCGTCTCAACAAATAAAAGATTAATGGTTTATTAATTTTTTGATTGTATTAATGAATATTAACTTTTATTTGCATTATGAGTGATTGCAAATTTTCAATGCTGTCTTCAAATTTAAGTGCATTATTCCTTGTGAAGTTTTGAGTATACCAAACATGACACTCACATTTAACAATTTAATGTTATTCTATGGTCACTGTTTAGCATGGTTTCAGTACATACCCCTATCTTCGTAGTCCCATAAATAGATTTAATATTTTCGCCATTACTTCACTGTAGGCAATATATCATGGGATCATATAGTTATTATCTCTAATACATGCAACATACATTTCATTGTTTAACCTAGTCATGAATGCATATAATTCTGTTATTATCATGATTATAACCTTCATGCACTGACAATATGTATTTCAGTAACATTAAAAGTATATATTCATTTAGTTAACCAATTTATTTATAATCTTGTTATGCTTCCGTAAGTTAGCATTAACCCTTCTTCAGTGTGTTAGTATTGGGCTATAGATTTAGATTCTACAGAAGCACCACCAATGTACATAATGTTGTTTTGCATTTGACTAACTATATTGTGATAATTGGACTATGTTTTTTTAGTTTAAGTTCAATAAGTGTGAACTTGTTAAATATTCAAATGTAGACTTAACATGAATGCAGCATTATTGATTGGCATCAATGCTACATTCCTCTGGAAATTTTCACCGTTTCTGTTTCTGCTAGAGAAATTAGTCTGGGATGAATCAATGATTCAGCTTCTAATTTATGTCTATACTTGAAAATGTCTTATTTTTCCATGTTGTGTTAAATGTTACAGTATGCAGGTGATATATCACAATTTTTGTGTTATTCAGTCCAATTTATGCGGTTTATTGATCTATTAGAAGTGTTACAGTCCATTTTATGCAGTTTATTGATTTATTATACAGGTTTGTTTTGCACTTTTTACTATCTGCTATAGCTTTCCTGACTTAGTTTGTAGTTCTTCGAATTAGATCTTACTTATAAGCAGTAGTTTTTATAATATTGAAAGATTATTTGTGCAGTTTTATTTTAAACCAATTTTGCAGCTTTTTAGGGTTTTATTTAATTAGAAAAAAGGTTGAACAGTTTGAGCTGGTTTTACACTTTTACCCATTAAACTTGCCGGTTAGGTTGGGTCGACCCATTCAATAAATAAGTCTAAAGGGTTGGGTAAGTTTTACCATTACATGGGTTGGGTTAATTTGCACCCAACCCAGTTATAATCCCCAACAAAACCCATTCGACGGCCCTAGATATTAGTCCTTACAACTGCAAAATAATCAAATTATTTATGGGAAAGTCTACTTAAACACAAAAATTTAACACAAATTCTCAATCATTGAATTCCCCTTGATTTCCACTCCTCACATAAAGACAAATTGATCCAACGGTTGAGATTTTGTGTCTCCTGATTTGTGTTTAAATAGCCTCTCCCTTTATTTATTTTAATTTTTTACAACATTTGAAACTTTGAATGTAAACATGTCAAAAAAAAAATCTAAAAATATACATCCAGCGTTCGCATTTTTTATATAGATAAAAAGTCAAAACTAAAAAGGATAAACCAAACACTACCTATAATTCTGAAATTATTTTTAAACAATAGCTATTAATTTGTTTATTCAAGTATTTTCTTAAAATAAATTGAATGTTTCTTCTCATTGCTTTTAAATTTAGTTTTAATCAAAATTCAAAAATCATATCACTATCAGAGATATTTTATTCAAAATAGGTCATAAATAGCGGATTATAAAAACAAAACCAATGAAAGTAATAAAAAAGATTTTCATGTAATATTAGACTAACTCTCCAAGAAGCTTAAAGGTATTTGTCTATCATGTTTTTCTGGTAACTTGATCTACTTAGTGTGGCATATGATAATGCTTCAACATGAAAGCAACTTTATAATTCATTTTGTGTGCATGATAAATTGCTGGCAGTTGATATAAATCTGCATGAGCTAATACTAGGTTGATGGATGCTGGTTTGTTAGGTTTTGGTCCTGCCCTTGAAAAATTCTATGGAAATTGAAATAAACTAGATTTTACAGATGGTTATGATTTTATGGACTCAAACGAATTCAAGAAAAAAAAAACACACATGAACAAGTGTGTTGCTTTGTAACTGTAGTAGGTAAATCCTGATTTTGTTTGGTGCAATAAAAAAATACCTATGCGTTATGCTAACAAACTTTTTCTATTGGAACAAACGAGAGAGTTGTATTTTTAACGGTCTAATGTTGGATGACAAAAGAAGAGAAATGATCCATTTTACTAGTTTTTTTTTCAGTAAGTTGAAGATCTATGAAGTGCATTTTAAATGGAAAAAACAAACAGTAGTACAAAAATTGAAAATAACATAAACATAAGGTTATTGGTTTTTTCTGAGGAAACATTGAAGCACGCTGGACAAGATCAAACCGAATCCATTGTTTCAGAAATTCGATGGCATGTTACTAAGAAGTAAGATTTTTTACATTTGAGTATTTACAAGTTGTAATAGTACATAATATTATTTACCAGTGTAGACCAATATAAAATCAAGATGCTTCTTTAAGAATGATAACGTTGCAAAAAGAAAATGAAGTGCTTATCATGACGACAAGACTACAGAAAATTTTTGAGTTCCCACAATAGAGAAAAACCATATAAATGATAAGCTCAAACCAGATGACTATAACAAAGTTGAATGAACTCCTGTAATAATTGTTAGTAAAAGAGTTGCCGCATGAAGTTTTCAAATCGGAGAGTTGTAAGAGAGAAACATTTCTTTATGCACTGGAAAAAGAATTGGTAGTGCGGTACTCAAATTTAGCTGGCAGTGACTTGATTTGGTTTAATCGGACTAAAAATGTAAATGCCTGCAAATGAAGTTTAGATTGCAAAGACAAAATCAAAAATAAACATCGATGCTTGATGAAATATTTTCTTCCAAGTTGGACTGTAAATCCTTGAAGAAGCAAGCATTCATGTTCATTTCTAATTTTTTCTTTGCAATCTAAACTTCATTTGCAAACATTTACATTTTTAAAACAAACCAAGTCACAGTTAGCACCTAAATATGAGCATTGCGCTAACATTTCTTTTTGTATCCCAGTGCACAAAAAAAAAAGTTTCTCTCCTATAACTCTCTGATTTGAAAACTTCATGCGAGCCCTTTTACTAACAATTATTGCACGAGTTCATTCAACTTTGTCATAGTCATCTAGTTTGAGCTTATCATTTATATGGTTTTTCACTGTTGTGGAAGTCAAATATTTTCTGGAGTCTTGTCTTCATGATAAGCGCATCAATTTCTTTTTGCAATGTTATCACCCTTAAAGAAGCATCTTGATTTTATGTTGATCTACGTAAATAATATTATGTACTATTACGACTTGTAAATACTCAAATGTAAAAAACCTCTTACCTTTCAAGAACAGGCCATCGAATTTCTGAAACAATGAATTCAGTTTGATCTTGTCCGGCATGCTTCAATGTTTCCTCAAAAAAAACCAATAACTTCGTGTTTACGTTATTTTCAACTTTTGTAGTATTGTCTCTGCTTTTCCATTTAAAGTGCACTTCCTAGATCATCAACTTATTGAAAGAAAAAGAAAACCTAATAAAATGGATCATTTCTCTCCTTTTGTCATCAATATTAGATTGCTGAAGATACAGCTCTCTCGTTTGTTCCAATTGAAAAAGTTTGTTAGCATAACGCATAGGTATTTTCTTATTGCACCCAACAAAATCAGGATTTACCTGCAAGTACAAAACAAACAAATGTCAGTCATAAGATGATTGAAAATTGCTTTCACCTTATGTCTCATCAGCAAAACACACTTGTTCATGTTCGATTTACTTCTTTGAATTAGTTTGATTCAAGAAGCTATAAATATCGTACAATTGTTATCATCTGTAAAATCTATTTTCTTCCAATTTCCATAGAATCATTTAAGGGTCGGACAAAACCTAACAAATCAACATCAATCAACCAAGAAATAGCTCACGCAAATGCATATCAACTGCCAACAATTTATCATGCACATAAAATGAATGAAAAAGATATGTACATGTTGAAACATTATCATATGTCACACTAAGTTGATCTAAGTTACCAGGAAAACATGATAGACAAAATACCTTTAAGCTTCTTGGAGAGTTAAACTAGTCTAATATTACACGAAAATCTTCTTTATTACTTATATTGATTTTGTTTTCATAATCCCGCTATTTAGGACCAATTGTGAATCAACTATCTCAAATAGTGATATGACTTTTGAATTTTGATTAAAACTAAATTAAAAAGCAATGAGAAGAAACATTCAATTGATTCCAAGAAAATGTCAAAAACACTTGAATCAACAAATTAATAGCTATTATTTAAAAATAAAGTCAAAATTATAGATGGTGTTTGGTTATCCTTTTTAGTTTTGAGTTTTTGTCTATATAAAAAATGTGAACGTCGTATGTATATTTTTAGAAAACAAAATTAACATGCAAAACAAAAAGTAACTTTTACTTATTTTTCGTATTTCGGAAAATAATTGAAGAACGAAAGGCAACTCATTCCTTGGTCATTCCTCCATCTCCTACGTCACTTCCTCCGTCGTTCTTCCATTCCCTCAATCAACCTCAATTCTTCCTTTTTTTGTCACTAACGTTGAAAACTCAAAACACAATATAAACGAAACATCACCTTAATGTTTCAAAACAAAAGTATAAAACGAGAGGGGGAGGAGGGTAAACTTCAAGTTTGAGACATAAAAACTCAATTATCAAAATTAATCTTTAAAAACATGAATTTCGAGGATAGAAAGAATAATTGATGCTTATACTCAAATGTCATCTAAGACCCTATACAGAGAAAACGTTTAACACACATGCAAATACACAAGAGAAGGATTCGGAAAATAACTACATCATAACCATAACAAAAAGACATTTGTCGTACTCTTTATATCAAGTTAATCATTAATTCCCAATATCAGTATCAGAAGTAAAAAAAGCTAATCTTATTAATTGTTGTAATATTAGTAATTATACCGATCAAAATCCCCGACTTCCTCCCATAAGAATAGAAAGAAGAAAACTCTGATCTTCCACCCACTGCAGCTTCTGCGGCATCCATATCTAGCCTTTTTTTAAGGTGAAAAGTTTTCAACTATGTATAACGATTTTCTTTTTTTAGTGTCTTCTATAAACATTTTGGATTAATATATCTACTAATATTTAGACAAGCATCATTGTTTCAGTTGATTGAGGAGTTGGGATAAGATGCAAGAGGTCATGAGTTCGATTCGATCGGACCCCTGTCATGTTAGTATGGTGCATACTACCAAACTTATGTGTGTGTGTGTATATATATATATATATACACACCGAATTTCCAAAAACAAACTGCTAATATGTAAGCATCAACACGTTTCAAATAAAAAATGTTGGTATCTTAATATTGGTATCTCTGTCAAATAACTCCAAAAGTAAAATTAATAAGATTGACATGGTATATTTTTATGTTTTATTATGTTTTATCGACGTGGGGAATCAATTATTAACTTGCTATAAACCTTACAGAAATGTTTTTTCTGCATATAAAAAAATGATTTAACATTTGAGCTATATGGATAACAATTTGAGTCGCATAGTAAAACACATGGTCCTGTTTTTTCCCCCTGATGACGAAGCAACCGCGCAACCACGACACCACCGAGATGTGCAATCTGCATCTGGATTATGAACCTCCACGTATCAATGGATAAAAAATCGATACAGTGCACAAGTAACCCCACTAGAGTAATGGGTAAAACCTTGTCTAGTTCTATTCATGATCCTAGATTAAAAAAACTCTGTTTTCAATAATTAAAATTAATCATTTCAAAGGGTTCCTCAACATTTATCCACAATAGGGAAATGGTTGTGATGAAATTGTCATTCCTCAATGATAACTTCAATGATACAATTTACCTTGATACAAGTGTGCATAACATAGCAGCTGTTATCATATAATAAATTACTCAAACAGATAATTCTACATAATCAGTACACTACCTACCACAATAAAATGCCCACAACAACAGCAAAACATCAGGTAATTTTACCTCAACAAGTTCATTGTCCATTCTCTACACCAAGTCCATACAACACACCAGCATATCTCTCTGTGGACCCATTAAAGAAACTCTCCTTCAGTTTCCTAAACGCACAAGCAGTCAACAAACTATCACTCCCTGCCTGATGACAAATCCCAACTCTCTCCAATTCAAGCAACTCCGCTAACTTATTCAATCCTCCATGCAAACTGTTGCAGAACCTCATCAAATGCTTGATATCATAAACCCGAGGAAAGTAGGTCTGTATCAAATCAAAGAACCCTTCCTGTGTATCTGGCAAACTATCGCAAGTCAAGATCTTCAGCAGATAGCCAAAATCATAACCTGAATGGAAAGTAATCCACTGCACAGAATCATTCAGCACAACTCCACTGGTCATCAGAAGCTCCCCAAATTTCACAACATCGACGCCGTACTCGATGTTCCTACCGAAATCGATCCCAGAATCTCGCAATAGATCGATTGAATCGGTGGCATACACGTCACACGAAGGGTCGAACTCTCGGAAGTTGAACTGGAACACAAAGCGGTGGTTCAGATCGGAGTCGGAGAAGGTGAGGCCTAGCTGGATGGGTTTTAGGAGATCGACGTTGGATTTGAGGGTTTGGTAG
Organism: Allium sativum; assembly: GCA_030737875.1. Lineage (NCBI taxonomy): Eukaryota > Viridiplantae > Streptophyta > Magnoliopsida > Asparagales > Amaryllidaceae > Allium > Allium sativum. Next base: position 305,349,484 of record CM060921.1, read on the forward strand.
TGGTAATCTGACGTGCTTTTGAAGGATCCAACAGGGCGAAGGATGACGCCGGGGAACTCCGTGTCCATTGCTATGTAGGGGTAGTCATCGATGATGTTGCGGATGAGCGCGAATGCGGATTCGAGATTCGACGACCAGACTTCACGGATCTCGACTGATTCGGGTTCGGGCAGAATGGAAAACATGAACAGTTTATTTCAATTTGGAATTCATAGAACCCTAGCTTGAAAGAGGTGAAAACATCACCTTGATTTATTGGGGAAATGGAGTGGGAACTGCTAACGTGGACAGAGAATATTAGCGGTTGATCTGGTTGTGGTGATCCGCGAGTGAGGTTGATTGGGTAAGAAAAGGTTACGTGGCACCTTATGATTAGTTCCATATGTTACAGACAAGTAAATTTTGCCTAATGCCTCGGAGTCTCGGACCTATAGCATAATCGACACTCTTTTGCCTTTTGTATAACAGTGGTCATTTCGAACTGAAAGGTCGGATTAAAAGAACCGAGAAATGGTAAGCTTAAAGAAAAAAGAAAAAAAAGAAAAAAAAAAAAAAAAACTGCGTTCTTTTAACGAAGGAGATAACACGCGAAAAGAAGAATTTATTGGTTTATAGTTTGTTTATATTACTATTTTATTTATGTTAATTATTTTAAAATACATAATACGACATACCAAAAAAAAAAATCATATTTCATAATACATAATACAAATGCAAAAATAGAAGTACCGAATAACAAAAACTGAAAATAAAATACAAAACAAACTGCATGGCCTTTCTCAACTTCTTAAGAAGAAAAACAACAATCTTACTAAGTTGAACAATGCATGCATAAAATTGTAATATTTGTTATCATAATCAATCAAACAAATTACAACCTCCCACGGTTTGTCTCATGTTTCGTTGCCATTCACTTATCGAGAATATGAACATGCGAAGAACCGCCCGTAGCTCGTAAACGGACCACCAGATGTCCAAGATACAAACGGTCCGCAACTGTTGATCCCCTTCGTATCATCCTGAAGGTAGTTTGATCACGTGTTTTGGTAAAACATAAACTTCGAAATTCTTCGTAGTTTGATCAAACAGAAATCACGCTCCTAAAAATCAAAAGAAATCACATATCGATTCCTACTTCCAATTCTTGATCATTGCTAGCGCGCGAATATGTAATCATCTCAATTAATGATTTCGATTATACATATTCAATCAAAAAAATTGTTTATTCATCTATTTTACATTAAACCATCCAATTTTAATATGATATTATGTTCGTTGACCTGATCCGATGCCTTTTAAGCACCCATACAACTTTCATGTGTCTTCATTGCGTTAACTATTATCATGTTATATTACATATGCAGCATTAGATTGTACACTTTAATTAGGGTTTAGTTTTTATGATTTACATTAAAGAGGATTATAGGGTTAATATTTGAATTTTTATTTATATGTTTAAGAGGATACTAATTCATTTTGTCCACTCATAATAATTGTACAAAGAATTAAAAATGTAATTCACTTAATCATAAGTAGAGTTTCTTAATTTAACAATCTTTGAAATAAAAAAGAAAGTTGTCGAAGTGTATACTTGCAAGTTGGAACCTATCAAATTTCCCAACAGCCGTCTCTTGAAAGTTTACCTATTTTCCGTGTTTTCTTCCGTAGGCATTTATATTGTTAGATTGTGATGATTATAAATCAGCAATTTTCAAAGAAAGAGTTTGGAGATATATGTGAAAAGATCACGTAGTCCAACCAACTGTTCATGTTTTGATGTTCATCCAATTACAACAAAATGTTCTTCTTGTACAATCTACACAAAGTCTTTCTACGGAGCGAGTATGTGTGTGTGTGTGTGTGTGTATTAAAAAATGTCTGCTAACTGGGTTGGCATATTGGAATTTTGGGATCAAGTCATCTTCTTTTGACATATTTAGCTGGTCATACATATACAAAGTTAAATAAAGTGTGGTGCTTAGGGCACCCCAATGTGTTCTTCCTAATACCGCGACTAAAAAGGATTAGTATTATACTCTTATTAATACCACACACTTAAAAAATAGGGGTTACCACACTGTTTTACCATATTTCTATTTCGTTCGATGTTCGTTCGTCCTCATTTGTAAAACCGATCAACGAGCTAAACCCTATATCTATAACCGATCAACGAATTCGACGCTGCAATATACAAAAGCCGTGAATAAGGTTTGACTTAAGCAAACTAGATGATAAAGTGAGAGATTAGGGTTTCAGATCACCAAACAATTGATAGAATACCGTATGAAATTGAATTTTCCCGCGAGAGATGCGAAGAAGACAGAGATTACGAGAGATTAGGGTATTTAGATTAACTTAGTACGTGATTAGTTCGACAAATAATGATTGAGTGAGAGATCAGAATGGAGAGGTAATGTGGTATTAGGAAGCATACAAAATTTAATGAGTTTTATTTTTTAATTGCGGCATTAGGAAGAACATATTGGGGTGCCCTTAGCATCACACTAAATAAGTGATCACCTCGAAAGCATAAAAGCTACTTGTAACATTTGCTGAAGCTGAATTGCATTGGATGTATCAAAAACATGCACAGTTTGCTGAACTCAAAATGTGCACTGATAAGCGCCTTAAAACAGGGAAGAACGGACCATGGATAGGCACCAGATTAGGACAAATTTGGGATGGGTTCGAAGACATACAAGCGTGCTGACTGCTGAACCAGAAGTGGAGTTACGTGGATTGAGCTTTCTGAAGCAATCTGGAACTAAAGTGACTCTAACTTGTATGCAAAATCATTAACTGCATTTAAATGAACCCCAACTAATATAAAGTGAAGTCAAAGCCGTCTCAGAGGCTAGGCTGAGCAGGCCGCCGCCTAGGGTAACCCACCGGACGGAGGCAACTGCCGGATCTGTTGATCAGTGATGAAATATAAATTTATATAAATAAGACTGAATGGACAAGGTTCAATAAAGAAGCATCAGTTCATATGGTGGGGTTGTGTGTTTTTCTGTTGTTTATGAGGTGAAGGGTTCAATACAAGGTTACGTTCACTTCCCTCCCATGCTTGGCTTTGTTTTGGGAGGGTAGCATTTTTCAGATTTTTGGGATAGGCAAGAAGAGAGAATATGGTGGTATGTGTTCTCTTTGTTCTCCTTCCATTTTTGGATTTTCGGTTTGTAAAGAGGAGAAAGCTGTACTAAAAGTGATGTAATTGAATGTGTACTAATTTAAAATTGTGGACGTTAACAATGATGTACATGCATGCAGGCATTGTATGTTGTTGTTGTAATCATTTGCTTTGGGAAAATGTTGGTGTTTGTTTCATTTGATTGCGAGATATGCATTTTGTTGTATATTTTTTATATTTTTTTTGGGGGCGGGGGGGGGGGGGGGGATTTTTCAGGTTTTTGGTATCTGGGATGTGTGTTTCCTCTAGCAACCCAAAATAGCGAGCCGGCCCAGAGTGAAATTCGACTGTAAAACAAAGCTGTTTGAAGTGAGTTCATTGTATGATGTGCTACATGAGATGGAATCTGCATTAAAGTTGAAGCGAAGTCCATGTGTAGGAACTTGAGAAGAACATGAGTAACACTAGAACGAGATAAAGATGCGGTATAACTACGATTTTACAACAATCTGTTTGTTGATTACTGTTCCCATGATCTGATCCAGTCTAGTGCTCCAATTTGGAATTTGTTCACTTTTTCCTATCCAGGGTCAAATATATCACTCAATAAAAAATTGAATAATATAAAGTATTTCTACATATTGTCAGAATATTGTCAATACGTGATTATATTACAATGTTAGATCTTTTGTCAATACATAATGTATTACAAATAGATAGTAGAAACAATCAATGTTACTCAATAATGCCACAATTGTCAAGTCAAACTGCGATTACAACAATGGCAATAAGCTAGACCGATTGTGCACTAGATTAGAGCGGTGCAGAACTGTCACCCATATACTAGAAGATGAATATTTCAGTAATGCCCGAGTCCAGAAATGATTTTGTTTCTTTGAAACAATATTATCGTCGTATGCACAGATTGACTTAATAGCGATTTGTTTCCCATGATAAAACAGACCAAACCCGTAGTGTGGTGCCAGCAAACGGAGCTCTGATGAGCTGAAGTAGAGTATATAAACTAGAACATAGGTGTACTCTGAAGAAGCAATAGCAGATTGAGAAGAATAACTAATGTGTATTCTATCTCGTTTTGGGCCATGTATGTATAGGCTGGAGGAGATGCCTATCTGAACATTAATGACCTTTGGAAAGGTTGCGACCCTTTAACCAAGCAGTGCATGAATGTGTGTACGCATTTAAAATGAAACGGTTGTATCCATTCAATTGAATGGACATGCTAGATTAATAATGATCAAAATAACTCGTTTCAGCGCAATATGCCGAAGCTACAATCAGCAGCCTATTTAACCATAAGACCCTAAGAGTCCCAAGGCACAAAGCCTAAATTTTGACACTAACATAATATTATGTCATAGACCCCAAGAGTCCCAAGGCACTAAGCTCTATTTTTGACATCAATATAATATTGTGTCTTGGACCCCAAGAGTCCCAAGGCACTAAGCCTTATTTTTGACATCAATATAATATTGTGTCATGGACCCCAAGAGTCCCACGGTACTAAGCCCAAATTTGACATTAATATAATATTGTGTCTTGGCTTAGCCACACTATATTTACAAGCCCTCTTCTACTTTATTTATATAATCCTATAGAGAAGTGGGTATTCATATTTCATAATGTGGGACTTAGGTTTGCTTTCCTCTCTTCTTCCAAAACTCCTCTTTCTCTTGCTCATTCATTTCCAACAATCCCCCAAATGAATGAGCAGTCGTTCTTAATTTCACGAATAATTTATTGCATCGCTTAAAGTAGCACATGGGCCTTGAACTTCCTAGTGATTACCTATTTAGATCACAGGCGAATCAGTAGACGTAGACCGTCCTTGAATTATAAGCCTTTTTTGTAATACCAAAGTAGATAACACACGATAAATGTTTCCAATAATCCTTCGTTCTCTATATGTGTTTGTTTCGTCCTTGAACACCTGCCTGGTCTCATAAGTGCTTAGAGAATTTGGCGTCATAATTCTCTTTGAAGCGACATCTTCGCACTTACATAGGTGATTCTGTAAAGGGTATTATCTAATTCCTCAAATACAGATGTAACAACCCGTATTTTCAATAACCTGTTATAACGTAAATCGAGGCAGAATTTAATTTATAAATTTGAATCAAGGGAAACGGGCTATGCCATTGCGTTCGTCTCGGAAAAATACGCGAAATAGAGTCCGAGTTTTCGAAAATCGGAGTCCGTATAACCCGATTAAGGTCCAACGAAGTTTTCAGAAAAATTCAAAATAAAAACAGATTTCAAATTCAAGTTTGAATTTGGAAATTAGGGCAGTTGGGCGTAGGCGGGAAATTTCCCGCCAGACCACCCATGTCGACAGCCCTTTCGACTGGGCAGTCGACATGGTTAGGCCCAAGTCGACAGCCCTGTCGACTTGGTTCAGCCGGGCAGTTTTGCCTGGTGCACCATTTTGGAGTTGTGTTGAGTTTGGGGGCCAGATTCGGTTTTGAGGGCTGAGATTGGAATTAGGGTTTAATCCTAAGGTTGAAACTAATCCTAATCTCTATAAATAAGCCCCTAACCTAACCCTAAATCATCATTATTCAACCCTACAACTAAACTATGGCAAAAAAATTCCTCTCATGGCCTCCACTCTCTTCATAAAATTTCTAAGTTATTTCTATGAGAGATTTTCCATGCATACAAGTGTTTTCAAGCTTGTATGAGTGTCATTAGCTTGCATTCAAGTCAAGTTTCCATATTTACATCATAAAGCAAGAGTTTTGATCATTTTGGCTCAAGGGTTTTTCTATTGGAGCTTGCATTTTGGGTTTATTTGATTGCATAAGGGCTTTGTCTCAATCTATATGTATTTTTGTGTCTTCATAAGCATTGTAAGCCCTTTTCGACTTTCATATTTAAACTCTAAAATTAAATGAATGATGCAAGTTTGGTTGATCATTATGATATGCAAGTTTGCCATGATATGCAAGTTTACTATGTCATGTTATGCAAGTTTGATATGTTATGCTATGCAAGTTTGTCATGTTATGATATGCAAGTTTATCATGTTATGTTATGCAAGTTTGCCATGTTATGATATGCAAGTTTATCATGTTATGTTATGCAATTTTGCTATGTTATGATATGCAAGTTTGCCATATGATATGCAAGTTATGTTATGCAAGTCTGGGTTGATCATTTTGCTCATGTTATCATGTTATGCAAGCTTATCTTGGGTTTATGAGCTTAAAGCTTCAAGCTTTATGCTAAAGGTTGCATTTTGGCAACATGTAAGTTATCATATCCATTATGATAACTTGCATGTGAGGCTAAATGCGAACTTATGTCAACTTCTACATGTCATTTATCACCATGTATCACTTATATGCTAAGTTTGGTTTTATGCATGCTTTTGAGGCCTAAAAATGTAATATGCAAGTATATGAACATATGTACATTTCATATGCCACCATGTTAAACTTGTGGCTTCAACACCTTTATGTCATGATTATGCCAAGTTCCCTCTTTCTATCCTTTATGCGCTATTGCGATATGTAAGCGATGGGATTGCGTTTGGGGTTGGGTAAACTTAAAAGACATAAAAACATAAGATTGGGAATTTACCTATTAAGTTAGGTCTACCCATTGGGAATTTACCTATTAAGTTAGGTCTACCCAAATGCTTGAAAACTTGTAATATGTTTTGGAAACATAATGGACATGACACTTAGAAAATATAAGTGTGACCAACTCGAGGTTGGGTTGGGTTTGTAGCGTAAACCTACCCAGAACTGACCGGCTTAACTATTTGCTACAAACAATAGGACCCAATGTGAGAAGTTGGTCATGTTGTACCTTGAACCCGAGGTTAGACCAAGTTGTGGTATAAAGCTACCCAGAACCGACCGGCTTAACTAGTAACCGCAACAAAGTCTAATGTGAGAGGTTAAGGCACATTAATTAATTAATGCCTCATGATTAGGGTTTAAGTCATGGTCCACTTAATACTTAACCAATTTGGGCTTGGTAGATTAATCAGGGTTAAGTCGTGAACTCATCGTTACACTTAACCAAGTTAATCCATGATTAGCAAGAGGGTTAAACCGTACTTAACCCACTAGAAAATCCTAGCAATGGGGGTCCACTCCAGCAGTAATCCCAAGTTTGTATCATTAAGACCCTAGGGACTAGGCTAGGGTGGGGGCACGATTACTGGACTTGAGGTAAGTGACCAAAAACGACGGCAGAGTGGTACGCCGATGTAGTTCCGGACGGACTATGGTCGTGCACGTAGTCCGTATTTGGAGAAGTCAAGCATGGGTACCAGTAGATCTAGACTGTGCACTTATGTTTATGGTGTCCAGGGGTTGACACCCTAGGGCTTGATACACCCGACGGGAGACCCAGCACAGTCTGACTACAATTATGTTTGGGTCGTATTGACACCAACACGTGACGAGTTAGGCTTATAGGGAGCCGATCGACTAGACCGTTTGGTTGGACCTCGTATTAGGGTCACTTCATGTTATTGGACCTCGTATTAGGGTCACTTCATGTTATTGGACCTCGTATTAGGGTCACTTCATGTTATTGGACCTCGTATTAGGGTCACTTCATGTTATTGGACCTCGTATTAGGGTCACTTCATGTTATTGGACCTCGTATTAGGGTCACTTCATGTTATTGGATCTCGTATTAGGGTCACTTCATGTTATTGGGCCAAGGGATCAATACTTGTTTATTCAAGTCATGTTAGCTTGCTAGTACACCTGTGGTGCAAAAACCTTAAACCTGATTATGCAATGACACCTTTATCTACCTTGTTAGTTAATCATCATGCTAGTATGTTGTTATCCTTATGTTCATCCCTGCTTCTCATGCCAGTTAACTTTATCAGTTTACATTGATTGTAGTAGGGCTTACTCAGTCTTTTTGACTGACCTGTTTTTCTTTCGCCTCTTTTCTTCCGTTTCCCCCTCCCCCCCCAGGTTCTCAGGGTGGGAACGTTGGAGCTTAGCTTGGATTTCTGATTGCTTGCTTGTGGGATTTCAGCTCATGTACGGTTTCGACATGAAGATAGCTATGGTTATCACTTATTTTGGGGATAGTACTTATGTATTTCAGTTTTTCAGTTGATGTTGTTTTTATCTAGACTTGTTTATTTGGAAAGTTATGTTGTACCAGACTTGTTTTGAAATAGTTTGAAATCTTCCGCTGTTTTACTTATCTTATTTACTCTGTTTACATATATACATATGTTCTTGTTCTGCCTTGATATATCATTATGCATGTTTACCCGGTACAAACGCCCCTCCAAAGTCAGAGTGCTTGCAAGAGCCACCCTGGCGGAGGTGGGGTGTTACATTTGGTATCAGAGCATATGGTTTACGAGAAGGAACAAAAAGGTTTTTAGAAAACTTTTGGAAAACTATTTTCAAAACCAAGTATAAAGTATTTTCCAAAGAAAAGTCTAGTTTATTTTAAAGGCTATTCCCCAAAAAGCCAATAGCAAAAATTCCTTCGTTTTTCTCCATTCTGAATCTATCTTTTTCTTCGTTTTCTGTATGGCCGATCGCTTTAACATCCCGGAAGACGTACAAGTTCCCGTCTGGTTCCGGAGATTTATGGAGGCAAGGGCGAATGAAGCCGGCCCCGCAAACATTCCTCCTCCTTCCCCCATCGCTAACATCTCTCCTCATCCCGTAGCTGAGGTTCCTCCTCCCCCTCAGCATACACAAGTGAATTTCGCGGAGATTTGCAAAGACTTTAAGGCGATGGGTTGCAAGAATTTCATTGGAACCGAGACTTATGTAAAGGCAAGGAATTGGTTGAAAGAAACCGAAGATCTTTTTGCCTTCTTTGATATAGATGACCGTAGGAAGGTTTTATTGGCAGTGTGGTTGCTAAAGGAAGAAGCTGCACGTTGGTGGGTGGTCACCACCGCTACTAGGCCAATTGAGACTTGGGATGACTTTCGGGGAAAGTTTGGACTAAGGTTCCTATCACTGAAGCAAGGGGACATGACTATTAAGGAATACATAGATAAGTTTAATCAACTGGCTCGGGTCGGTTCAGACTTGGTTAACACAGCTCAGAAGAAGGCCCTATACTTTGCTCTAGGATTAAACGAGCCATTACATGGTTTAGCCATGACTCATATACCCTTGGGGGCAACTTTCGAGAGTTTGGTGAATATGGCCCTACTCAATGAAGAGAATAGGAGTGACAAGAAGGAGGTCAAGATGAATGAGTCTTAAAACAAGGAAACGGAGCCCAAAAAGGAAATGAAAAAGAAGGAGGAGAAGTCTGAAGATAAGAAGGAAAAGAAGTGCTTTACTTGTGGAAGCTTGACTCATCTAAACAAGGATTGCAGAAAAAGGAAGGGCGCTTGCTTTAACTGTGGAGAAATGGGACACTTCACTAGGGATTGCACGAAGAAGCAAGGGCAAGGCCAGGGTCAGACTCAGCGTGCTGGACTTTCGGGAGGGAAAGTTCATGCTCTCAATGCCGCTCCAGTTCCCGATCGAGGTAGTATTTCTGTTGAAAGTCTTGTTTACATTTCTGATTTTCCTGTTCGTACTTTGTTTGATTCTGGCGCATCGCATAGTTTATTTCATCTGGTTTAGTTGAAAGTTTGCACCTATGTACTAGTCTAGTTAATGATCCCGTGTGTGTTTCAAATCCAAATGGGGGTTCCGCCCATTTGTCTATTATCTACGTGGATTTGAAAATCTCTATCTTGAGTATAGAATTCTCGCGTGATGCTTATATTCTCGGTTTCATGGGGTATGGGTTGATTTTGGGCATGGATTGGTTGTCCAGTTTTGGAGCCATCCTTGATTTTTGAGCATAGGGTTGTGAGGCTCATGACTCGCCTCGGTAATACCCTAAAAATTTCTAGTAACCCTATGAGTCCCGTCATGTTGTGTTATCTTGAATCCCTCAACTCGTCTATCGATAGTTTGCAATCGGTGAGGGTGGTCCGAGAATATCCTGATATCTTGGGTGAAGTGAAGGGGGTTACCCCTAAACGAGAGATAGATTTCCGCATTTATCTGGTTGATAATGCCAAGATAGTTTCGTGGCCAGTTAGGCACATGGCCCCGCAAGATGAGAGTTAAGAAAGCAAGTCAAGGAGTTGCTTGAGAAGAACTTCATTAGACGAAGTATATCTGAATGGGGAGCGCCTGTAGTATTTACTACCAAGGCAGATGGTTCTCTTCGACTTTGTGTTGATCATCGTGAGTTAAACAAAGAGAATAGACAACCATTGCCAAGGATCGATGATTTGTTTGATCAGCTTGTAGGAACATCTGTTTTCTCTTGATCTTGCTACTGGATTCCATCAGCTCAGAGTAGCTGAGGATAGTATAGACAAAACTGCGTTCAGAACTCCAGATGGATTCTTAGAATGGCTGGTCATGCCATTCGGTTTGACTAATGCACCCGCCTACTTCGTGGACTTGATGAGTAGGGTGTCTAGGGAGTTCCTGAACGAGTTTGTGGTAGTCTTTGTAGACGATATCCTGACTTTCTTAAAGAACAAGGAAGAACATGTTAGACATCTCAAGGAGGTGATGGATACGCTTAGAGCGCATCAGTTGAAATCCAAGTCCTCCAAATGTCATTTTGGATAAAAAGGAGTTAGATTTCTTGGGCACATAGTTTCTAAGCAAGGCTTAGTGGTGGATCCTGCTAAAGTGGTCGCGGTTCAAGAACGGAAAGCTCCGACGAGGACAATTGAAGTAAGAAGCTTTCTCAGTTTAATTAGTTAGTTAGCGTCCCTTGAGATTAGACCTACCCTTCTGGATCAAGTAGGGACTTCACAGAAGGAAGACCCGCAGTTAGCCGAGATCATGGACAAGTTGATTTGAGGCAAGATGTTAAGTCACCTCGCTATAGATGACAAGGGATGGCTAAGACGCGATGAGAGAAAGAAGGTTCTTGAAGATGCACATCACCCGAGGAGGTGGCTGAGTTTGTCCCAAGGTGCATGTTGTGCCAACAGGTTAAAGGCCGAGTCATAGAAGCCCGGTGGGCTATTATATCCATTGGAGGTCCCCGAAATGGAAGAGGGAAAAGCGTCACGAAGGATTTCGTGGATGGACTGCCTAGATCAAGAAAGGGAATAAGAGCATGTGGGTCATAGTAGGTAGACTCACGAAGAGTGCTCATTTCACTCCGGTAAAGAGCGAAAGGACTGCATCATAGCTAGCGACAGTTTACTTTCAAGAAATAAAGCGGTTGCACGAGGTTCCCTAAAGTATAGTTAGTAACCATGACTCAATTTTCACTAGCCAGTTTTGGAATAGTCTACGGGAAGTCATGGGCAAGCGACTGAATCTAAGTACGGCCTATCATTCACAGGCGGATGGTTCATTTCGTTCAAGCATGAGTTATAGAAAATCACGTTAGTAAGAGCAATTGGCAACGAGGGTTGGTATTTCCAAGAAAAGTTCTGCTGCGTGGAATACTTTATAGTAAGTAAACGAGATCCAGGATTCACTAGTGAATTTTGGAGAGCTTGCATGAAACCATGAGGTCATAGTTATGTTTAAGCCAAGAATGATAGAGGAGTAAGTGAAAGAGGAAGACGAGAGGCGACAATGAAATGGGTTCCAACTCATATTTGGAAATAAGAGTTAAGAAGCTAAGAAATCATGAGGTAAAAGACGGTCAAAGCACAGTGGAGTTAAGCTCAAGGAAACGTGACTTAGAAGACTGAAGGCTAGATACGCGCATCATATCTCTTTTTAAGAAGCATATCCTTGATCCTTGTTTTCCTGTGGAACTTACTCGCATGTTATCTTTTTACGTATATCCTCTCGGTCCCATTCTCGGTCCTATTTCTGTCGGGAGGTATGACTTATTGGCTAGTAATACATGTCAGGGTTTGAAGGGGTCCGTTAGGTTGACTGAACCTTTTGGGCTTTTATAGAATATGGGTTGGGTTAGGAAGGGATTTCTTGTAATCCGAAAGGGGTATATCCTGCTTATCTTCCCGATCTCTTTGTAGCATATCTTTTGCTATCCATGTTTGTCTTGATTATCTAGTTTATCATGTTAATCTTGTCATGAGAACCTTAGGTAGAAACCCTTTGGATGAAACATGTGTTTGAAACATGTTATGCTTGATGGTTGCAAATGGTTGCAAGTGTTTGCAAGTGGTTACTCGTGGATGCATTATACACATTAGGCACTAGATCGGCTCACACACTCCTCATATTGCATATGCATGAGTATTTACGCTTATTCATAGATGAAAATTTTTGTGTTATCACATGGATGTTGCATATGGATGTATGTTATGTGCACACATATAGATGTTATACATTATGTTAGGAATTGCATACATATGGATTCATTTCACTAACATAATTTGCATTGATGATATTTGCATTAGATAAGTACATATACACACACCTTTGCATATGTTCATACAACATTTAGAATCTTGTAAGGACAATAATTGCTCGTGGATGATGTTTTGAGTAGATGGAAGTTGGATGGTAGGATACGTTCTTCCTAACTTGAGGATTTCGGGGACGAAATCCTTTAAGGAGGGGAGAGTGTAACAACCCGTATTTTCAATAACCTGTTATAACGTAAATCGAGGTAGAATTTAATTTATAAATCTGAATCAAGGTAAACGGGCTATGCCATTGCGTTCGTCTCGGAAAAATACGCGAAATAGAGTCCGAGTTTTCGAAAATCGGAGTCCGTATGACCCGATTAAGGTCCAACAAAGTTTTCAGAAAAATTCAAAGTAAAAATAGATTTCAAATTCAAGTTTGAATTTGGAAATTAGGGAAGTTGGGCGCAGGCGGGAAATTTCCCGCCAGACCACCCATGTCGACAGCCCTGTCGACTGGGCAGTCGACATGGTTAGGCCATAGTCGACAGCCCTGTCGACTTGGGTGTCGACTTGGTTCAGCCGGGCAGTTTTGCCTGGTGCACCATTTTGGAATTGTGTTGAGTTTGGGGGCCAGATTCGGTTTTGAGGGCTGAGATTGGAATTAGGGTTTAATCCTAAGGTTGAAACTAATCCTAATCTCTATAAATAAGCCCCTAACCTAACCCTAAATCATCATTATTCAACCCTACAACTAAACTATGGCAAAAAATTTCCTCTCATGGCCTCCACTCTCTTCATAAAATTTCTAAGTTATTTCTATGAGAGATTTTCCATGCATACAAGTGTTTTCAAGCTTGTATGATTGTCATTAGTTTGCATTCAAGTCAAGTTTCCATATTTACATCATAAAGCAAGAGTTTTGATCATTTTGGCTCAAGGGTTTTTCTATTGGAGCTTGCATTTTGGGTTTATTTGATTGCATAAGGGCTTTGTCTCAATCTATATGTATTTTTGTGTCTTCATAAGCATTGTAAGCCCTTTTCTACTTTCATATTTAAACTCTAAAGTTAAATGAATGATGCAAGTTTGGTTGATCATTATGATATGCAAGTTTGTCATGATATGCAAGTTTACTATGTCATGTTATGCAAGTTTGATATGTTATGCTATGCAAGTTTGCCATGTTATGATATGCAAGTTTATCATGTTATGTTATGCAAGTTTGCCATGTTATGATATGCAAGTTTATCATGTTATGTTATGCAAGTTTGCTATGTTATGATATGCAAGTTTGCCATATGATATGCAAGTTATGTTATGCAAGTTTGGGTTGATCATTTTGCTCATGTTATCATGTTGTGCAAGCTTAACTTGGGTTTATGAGCTTAAAGCTTCAAGCTTTATGCTAAAGGTTGCATTTTGTCAACATGTAAGTTATCATATCCCTTATGATAACTTGCATGTGAGGCTAAATGCGAACTTATGGCAACTTCTACATGTCATTTATCACCATGTATCACTTATATGCTAAGTTTGGTCTTATGCATGCTTTTGAGGCCTAAAATGTAATATGCAAGTATATGAACATATGTACATTTCATATGCCACCATGTTAAACTTGTGGCTTCAACACCTTTATGTCATGATTATGCCAAGTTCCCTCTTTCTATCCTTTATGCACTATTGCGATATGTAAGCGATGGGTTGCATTTGGGGTTGGGTAAACTTAAAAGACATAAAAACATAAGATTGGGAATTTACCTATTAAGTTAGGTCTACCCATTGGGAATTTACCTATTAAGTTAGGTCTACCCAAATGCTTGAAAACTTGTAATATGTTTTGGAAACATAATGGACATGACACTTAGAAAATATAAGTGTGACCAACTCGAGGTTGGGTTGAGTTTGTAACGTAAACCTACCCGGAACCGACCGGCTTAACTAGTTGCTACAAACAATAGGACCCAATGTGAGAAGTTGGTCATGTTGTACCTTGAACCCGAGGTTAGACCAAGTTGTGGTATAAAGCTACCCGGAACCGACCGGCTTAACTAGTAACTGCAACAAAGTCTAATGTGAGAGGTTAAGGCACATTAATTAATTAATGCCTCATGATTAGGGTTTAAGTCATGGTCCACTTAATACTTAACCAATTTGGGCTTGGTAGATTAATCAGGGTTAAGTCGTGAACTCATCGTTACACTTAACCAAGTTAATCCATGATTAGCAAGAGGGTTAAACCGTACTTAACCCACTAGAAAATCCTAGCAATGGGGGTCCACTCCAGCAGTAATCCCAAGTTTGTATCATTAAGACCCTAGGGACTAGGCTAGGGTGGGGGCACGATTACTAGACTTGAGGTAAGTGACCAAAAACGACGGCAGAGTGGTACGCCGATGTAGTTCCGGACGGACTATGGTCGTGCACGTAGTCCGTATTTGGAGAAGTCAAGCATGGGTACCAGTGGATCTAGACTGTGCACTTATGTTTATGGTGTCCAGGGGTTGACACCCTAGGGCTTGATACACCCGACGGGAGACCCAGCACAGTCTGACTACAATTATGTTTGGGCCGTATTGACACCAACACGTGACGAGTTAGGCTTATAGGGAGCCGATCGACTAGACCGTTTGGTTGGACCTCGTATTAGGGTCACTTCATGTTATTGGACCTCGTATTAGGGTCACTTCATGTTATTGGACCTCGTATTAGGGTCACTTCATGTTATTGGACCTCGTATTAGGGTCACTTCATGTTATTGGACCTCGTATTAGGGTCACTTCATGTTATTGGACCTCGTATTAGGGTCACTTCATGTTATTGGGCCAAAGCTTGGGCCAAGGGATCAATACTTGTTTATTCAAGTCATGTTAGCTTGCTAGTACACCTGTGGTGCAAAAACCTTAAACCTGATTATGCGATGACACCTTTATCTACCTTGTTAGTTAATCATCATGCTAGTATGTTGTTATCCTTATGTTCATCTCTGCTTCTCATGCCAGTTAACTTTATCAGTTTACATTGATTGTAGTAGGGCTTACTCAGTCTTTTTGACTGACCTGTTTTTCTTTCGCCTCTTTTCTTCCATTTCCCCCCCCCCAAGGTTCTCAGGGTGGGAACGTTGGAGCTTAGCTTGGATTTCTGATTGCTTGCTTGTGGGATTTCAGCTCATGTACGGTTTCGACATGAAGCTAGCTATGGTTATCACTTATTTTGGGGATAGTACTTATGTATTTCAGTTTTTCAGTTGATGTTGTTTTTATCTAGACTTGTTTATTTGGAAAGTTATGTTGTACCAGACTTGTTTTGAAATAGTTTGAAATCTTCCGCTGTTTTACTTATCTTATTTACTCTGTTTACATATATACATATGTTCTTGTTCTGCCTTGATATATCATTATGCATGTTTACCCGGTACAAACGCCCCTCCAAAGTCAGAGTGCTTGCAAGAGCCACCCTGGCAGAGGTGGGGTGTTACATTTGGTATCAGAGCATATGGTTTACGAGAAGGAACAAAAAGGTTTTTAGAAAACTTTTGGAAAACTATTTTCAAAACCAAGTATAAAGTATTTTCCAAAGAAAAGTCTAGTTTATTTTAAAGGCTATTCCCCAAAAAGCCAATAGCAAAAATTCCTTCGTTTTTCTCCATTCTGAATCTATCTTTTTCTTCGTTTTCTGTATGGCCGATCGCTTTAACATCCCGGAAGACGTACAAGTTCCCGTCTGGTTCCGGAGATTTATGGAGGCAAGGGCGAATGAAGCCGGCCCCGCAAACATTCCTCCTCCTTCCCCCATCGCTAACATCTCTCCTCCTCCCGTAGCTGAGGTTCCTCCTCCCCCTCAGCATACACAAGTGAATTTCGCGGAGATTTGCAAAGACTTTAAGGCGATGGGTTGCAAGAATTTCATTGGAACCGAGACTTATGTAGAGGCAAGGAATTGGTTGAAAGAAACCGAAGATCTTTTTGCCTTCTTTGATATAGATGACCGTAGGAAGGTTTTATTGGCAGTGTGGTTGCTAAAGGAAGAAGCTGCACGTTGGTGGGTGGTCACCACCGCTACTAGGCCAATTGAGACTTGGGATGACTTTCGGGGAAAGTTTGGACTAAGGTTCCTATCACTGAAGCAAGGGGACATGACTATTAAGGAATACATAGATAAGTTTAATCAACTGGCTCGGGTCGGTTCAGACTTGGTTAACACAGCTCAGAAGAAGGCCCTATACTTTGCTCTAGGATTAAACGAGCCATTACATAGTTTAGCCATGACTCATATACCCTTGGGGGCAACTTTCGAGAGTTTGGTGAATATGGCCCTACTCAATGAAGAGA
This sequence comes from Allium sativum, assembly GCA_030737875.1. Classification (NCBI taxonomy): domain Eukaryota; kingdom Viridiplantae; phylum Streptophyta; class Magnoliopsida; order Asparagales; family Amaryllidaceae; genus Allium; species Allium sativum. The sequence continues at coordinate 305,366,279 of CM060921.1, forward strand.
ATAGGAGTGACAAGAAGGAGGTCAAGATGAATGAGTCTTAAAACAAGGAAACGGAGCCCAAAAAGGAAATGAAAAAGAAGGAGGAGAAGTCTGAAGATAAGAAGGAAAAGAAGTGCTTTACTTGTGGAAGCTTGACTCATCTAAACAAGGATTGCAGAAAAAGGAAGGGCACTTGCTTTAACTGTGGAGAAATGGGACACTTCACTAGGGATTGCCCGAAGAAGCAAGGGCAAGGCCAGGGTCAGACTCAGCGTGCTGGACTTTCGGGAGGGCAAGTTCATGCTCTCAATGCCGCTCCAGTTCCCGATCGAGGTAGTATTTCTGTTGAAAGTCTTGTTTACATTTCTGATTTTCCTGTTCGTACTTTGTTTGATTCTGGCGCATCGCATAGTTTATTTCATCTGGTTTAGTTGAAAGTTTGCACCTAAGTACTAGTCTAGTTAATGATCCCGTGTGTGTTTCAAATCCAATTGGGGGTTCCGCCCATTTGTCTATTATCTACGTGGATTTGAAAATCTCTATCTTGAGTATAGAATTCTCGCGTGATGCTTATATTCTCAGTTTCATGGGGTATGGGTTGATTTTGGGCATGGATTGGTTGTCCAGTTTTGGAGCCATCCTTGATTTTTGAGCATAGGGTTGTGAGGCTCATGACTCGCCTCGGTAATACCCTAAAAATTTCTAGTAACCCTATGAGTCCCGTCATGTTGTGTTATCTTGAATCCCTCAACTCGTCTATCGATAGTTTGCAATCGGTGAGGGTGGTCCGAGAATATCCTGATATCTTGGGTGAAGTGAAGGGGGTTACCCCTAAACGAGAGATAGATTTCCGCATTTATCTGGTTGATAATGCCAAGATAGTTTCGTGGCCAGTTAGGCACATGGCCCCGCAAGATGAGAGTTAAGAAAGCAAGTCAAGGAGTTTCTTGAGAAGAACTTCATTAGACGAAGTATATCTGAATGGGGAGCGCCTGTAGTATTTACTACCAAGGCAGATGGTTCTCTTCGACTTTGTGTTGATTATCGTGAGTTAAACAAAGAGAATAGACAACCATTGCCAAGGATCGATGATTTGTTTGATCAGCTTGTAGGAACATCTGTTTTCTCTTGATCTTGCTACTGGATTCCATCAGCTCAGAGTAGCTGAGGATAGTATAGACAAAACTGCGTTCAGAACTCCAGATGGATTCTTAGAATGGCTGGTCATGCCATTCGGTTTGACTAATGCACCCGCCTACTTCGTGGACTTGATGAGTAGGGTGTCTAGGGAGTTCCTGAATGAGTTTGTGGTAATCTTTGTAGACGATATCCTGACTTTCTTAAAGAACAAGGAAGAACATGTTAGACATCTCAAGGAGGTGATGGATACGCTTAGAGCGCATCAGTTGAAAGCCAAGTCCTCCAAATGTCATTTTGGAGAAAAAGGAGTTAGATTTCTTGGGCACATAGTTTCTAAGCAAGGCTTAGTGGTGGATCCTGCTAAAGTGGTCGCGGTTCAAGAACGGAAAGCTCCGACGAGGACAATTGAAGTAAGAAGCTTTCTCAGTTTAATTAGTTAGTTAGCGTCCCTTGAGATTAGACCTACCCTTCTGGATCAAGTAGGGACTTCACAGAAGGAAGACCCGCAGTTAGCCGAGATCATGGACAAGTTGATTCGAGGCGAGATGTTAAGTCACCTCGCTATAGATGACAAGGGATGGCTAAGACGCGATGAGAGAAAGAAGGTTCTTGAAGATGCACATCACCCGAGGAGGTGGCCGAGTTTGTCCCAAGGTGCATGTTGTGCCAACAGGTTAAAGGCCGAGTCATAGAAGCCCGGTGGGCTATTATATCCATTGGAGGTCCCCGAAATGGAAGAGGGAAAAGCGTCACGAAGGATTTCGTGGATGGACTGCCTAGATCAAGAAAGGGAATAAGAGCATGTGGGTCATAGTAGGTAGACTCACGAAGAGTGCTCATTTCACTCCGGTAAAGAGCGAAAGGACTGCATCATAGCTAGCGACAGTTTACTTTCAAGAAATAAAGCGGTTGCACGAGGTTCCCTAAAGTATAGTTAGTAACCATGACTCAATTTTCACTAGCCAGTTTTGGAATAGTCTACCGGAAGTCATGGGCAAGCGACTGAATCTAAGTACGGCCTATCATTCACAGGCGGATGGTTCATTTCGTTCAAGCATGAGTTATAGAAAATCACGTTAGTAAGAGCAATTGGCAACGAGGGTTGGTATTTCCAAGAAAAGTTCTGCTGCGTGGAATACTTTATAGTAAGTAAACGAGATCCAGGATTCACTAGTGAATTTTGGAGAGCTTGCATGAAACCATGAGGTCATAGTTATGTTTAAGCCAAGAATGATAGAGGAGTAAGTGAAAGAGGAAGACGAGAGGCGACAATGAAATGGGTTCCAACTCATATTTGGAAATAAGAGTTAAGAAGCTAAGAAATCATGAGGTAAAAGACGGTCAAAGCACAGTGGAGTTAAGCTCAAGGAAACGTGACTTAGAAGACTGAAGGCTAGATACGCGCATCATATCTCTTTTTAAGAAGCATATCCTTGATCCTTGTTTTCCTGTGGAACTTACTCGCATGTTATCTTTTTACGTATATCCTCTCGGTCCCATTCTCGGTCCTATTTCTGTCGGGAGGTATGACTTATTGGCTAGTAATACATGTCAGGGTTTGAAGGGGTCCGTTAGGTTGACTGAACCTTTTGGGCTTTTATAGAATATGGGTTGGGTTAGGAAGGGATTTCTTGTAATCCGAAAGGGGTATATCCTGCTTATCTTCCCGATCTCTTTGTAGCATATCTTTTGCTATCCATGTTTGTCTTGATTAACTAGTTTATCATGTTAATCTTGTCATGAGAACCTTAGGTAGAAACCCTTTGGATGAAACATGTGTTTGAAACATGTTATGCTTGATGGTTGCAAATGGTTGCAAGTGTTTGCAAGTGGTTACTCGTGGATGCATTATACACATTAGGCACTAGATCGGCTCACACACTCCTCATATTGCATATGCATGAGTGTTTACGCTTATTAATGGATGAAAATTTTTGTGTTATCACATGGATGTTGCATATGGATGTATGTTATGTGCACACATATAGATGTTATACATTATGTTAGGAATTGCATACATATGGATTCATTTCACTAACATAATTTGCATTGATGATATTTGCATTAGATAAGTACATATACACACACCTTTGCATATGTTCATACAACATTTAGAATCTTGTAAGGACAATAATTGCTCGTGGATGATGTTTTGAGTAGATGGAAGTTGGATGGTAGGATACGTTCTTCCTAACTTGAGGATTTCGGGGACGAAATCCTTTAAGGAGGGGAGAGTGTAACAACCCGTATTTTCAATAACCTGTTATAACGTAAATCGAGGCAGAATTTAATTTATAAATCTGAATCAAGGGAAACGGGCTATGCCATTGCGTTCGTCTCGGAAAAATACGCGAAATAGAGTCCGAGTTTTCGAAAATCGGAGTCCGTATGACCCGATTAAGGTCCAACAAAGTTTTCAGAAAAATTCAAAGTAAAAATAGATTTCAAATTCAAGTTTGAATTTGGAAATTAGGGAAGTTGGGCGCAGGCGGGAAATTTCCCGCCAGACCACCCATGTCGACAGCCCTGTCGACTGGGCAGTCGACATGGTTAGGCCATAGTCGACAGCCCTGTCGACTTGGGTGTCGACTTGGTTCAGCCGGGCAGTTTTGCCTGGTGCACCATTTTGGAATTGTGTTGAGTTTGGGGGCCAGATTCGGTTTTGAGGGCTGAGATTGGAATTAGGGTTTAATCCTAAGGTTGAAACTAATCCTAATCTCTATAAATAAGCCCCTAACCTAACCCTAAATCATCATTATTCAACCCTACAACTAAACTATGGCAAAAAATTTCCTCTCATGGCCTCCACTCTCTTCATAAAATTTCTAAGTTATTTCTATGAGAGATTTTCCATGCATACAAGTGTTTTCAAGCTTGTATGATTGTCATTAGCTTGCATTCAAGTCAAGTTTCCATATTTACATCATAAAGCAAGAGTTTTGATCATTTTGGCTCAAGGGTTTTTCTATTGGAGCTTGCATTTTGGGTTTATTTGATTGCATAAGGGCTTTGTCTCAATCTATATGTATTTTTGTGTCTTCATAAGCATTGTAAGCCCTTTTCTACTTTCATATTTAAACTCTAAAGTTAAATGAATGATGCAAGTTTGGTTGATCATTATGATATGCAAGTTTGTCATGATATGCAAGTTTACTATGTCATGTTATGCAAGTTTGATATGTTATGCTATGCAAGTTTGCCATGTTATGATATGCAAGTTTATCATGTTATGTTATGCAAGTTTGCCATGTTATGATATGCAAGTTTATCATGTTATGTTATGCAAGTTTGCTATGTTATGATATGCAAGTTTGCCATATGATATGCAAGTTATGTTATGCAAGTTTGGGTTGATCATTTTGCTCATGTTATCATGTTATGCAAGCTTATCTTGGGTTTATGAGCTTAAAGCTTCAAGCTTTATGATAAAGGTTGCATTTTGGCAACATGTAAGTTATCATATCCCTTATGATAACTTGCATGTGAGGCTAAATGCGAACTTATGGCAACTTCTACATGTCATTTATCACCATGTATCACTTATATGCTAAGTTTGGTCTTATGCATGCTTTTGAGGCCTAAAAATGTAATATGCAAGTATATGAACATATGTACATTTCATATGCCACCATGTTAAACTTGTGGCTTCAACACCTTTATGTCATGATTATGCCAAGTTCCCTCTTTCTATCCTTTATGCACTATTGCGATATGTAAGCGATGGGTTGCATTTGGGGTTGGGTAAACTTAAAAGACATAAAAACATAAGATTGGGAATTTACCTATTAAGTTAGGTCTACCCATTGGGAATTTACCTATTAAGTTAGGTCTACCCAAATGCTTGAAAACTTGTAATATGTTTTGGAAACATAATGGACATGACACTTAGAAAATATAAGTGTGACCAACTCGAGGTTGGGTTGAGTTTGTAGCGTAAACCTACCCGGAACCGACCGGCTTAACTAGTTGCTACAAACAATAGGACCCAATGTGAGAAGTTGGTCATGTTGTACCTTGAACCCGAGGTTAGACCAAGTTGTGGTATAAAGCTACCCGGAACCGACCGGCTTAACTAGTAACTGCAACAAAGTCTAATGTGAGAGGTTAAGGCACATTAATTAATTAATGCCTCATGATTAGGGTTTAAGTCATGGTCCACTTAATACTTAACCAATTTGGGCTTGGTAGATTAATCAGGGTTAAGTCGTGAACTCATCGTTACACTTAACCAAGTTAATCCATGATTAGCAAGAGGGTTAAACCGTACTTAACCCACTAGAAAATCCTAGCAATGGGGGTCCACTCCAGCAGTAATCCCAAGTTTGTATCATTAAGACCCTAGGGACTAGGCTAGGGTGGGGGCACGATTACTAGACTTGAGGTAAGTGACCAAAAACGACGGCAGAGTGGTACGCCGATGTAGTTCCGGACGGACTATGGTCGTGCACGTAGTCCGTATTTGGAGAAGTCAAGCATGGGTACCAGTGGATCTAGACTGTGCACTTATGTTTATGGTGTCCAGGGGTTGACACCCTAGGGCTTGATACACCCGACGGGAGACCCAGCACAGTCTGACTACAATTATGTTTGGGCCGTATTGACACCAACACGTGACGAGTTAGGCTTATAGGGAGCCGATCGACTAGACCGTTTGGTTGGACCTCGTATTAGGGTCACTTCATGTTATTGGACCTCGTATTAGGGTCACTTCATGTTATTGGACCTCGTATTAGGGTCACTTCATGTTATTGGACCTCGTATTAGGGTCACTTCATGTTATTGGACCTCGTATTAGGGTCACTTCATGTTATTGGGCCAAAGCTTGGGCCAAGGGATCAATACTTGTTTATTCAAGTCATGTTAGCTTGCTAGTACACCTGTGGTGCAAAAACCTTAAACCTGATTATGCGATGACACCTTTATCTACCTTGTTAGTTAATCATCATGCTAGTATGTTGTTATCCTTATGTTCATCCCTGCTTCTCATGCCAGTTAACTTTATCAGTTTACATTGATTGTAGTAGGGCTTACTCAGTCTTTTTGACTGACCTGTTTTTCTTTCGCCTCTTTTCTTCCGTTCCCCCCCCCCCAGGTTCTCAGGGTGGGAACGTTGGAGCTTAGCTTGGATTTCTGATTGCTTGCTTGTGGGATTTCATCTCATGTACGGTTTCGACATGAAGCTAGCTATGGTTATCACTTATTTTGGGGATAGTACTTATGTATTTCAGTTTTTCAGTTGATGTTGTTTTTATCTAGACTTGTTTATTTGGAAAGTTATGTTGTACCAGACTTGTTTTGAAATAGTTTGAAATCTTCCGCTGTTTTACTTATCTTATTTACTCTGTTTACATATATACATATGTTCTTGTTCTGCCTTGATATATCATTATGCATGTTTACCCGGTACAAACGCCCCTCCAAAGTCAGAGTGCTTGCAAGAGCCACCCTGGCGGAGGTGGGATGTTACAACAGACATCATTAAAAGTATTAATACTTATCCTTATTCAACATACAATGCACTGACTTATCATAGGAATGGTCAGTGTATAACAGTGCCATCAAGTTTCTCTTATACTTCGTTGTCCCTTTGAACCTAGGTCTTGGGATCTCCAATCAACTAGGTGGGGTTTCCATTTTTGAAAAACCTTTAGTCTATAGGCCTTAGCCCCATTCCCATCGATAAGGTTTGAACTCTCTTTAGGCAAGCCTTTTGTAAGTGGGTCCGCTAAGTTGTCTATTCGAATGTAATCTATTATGATAACCTCGTTAGAGAGAAGTTGCCTTATCGTTTTATGTCTACGACGAATATGCCTAGATTTACCATTGTATAGTGTACTATTAGCTCTTCCAATAGCTGATTGACTATCACAATGTATACATATTGGAAGCATATGTTTGCTCCAATTAGGAATGTCTTCTAAGAAGCTTTGAATCCATTCTGCTTCTTCAGCAGTCTTATGTAATGCAATAAACTCTGATTCCATCATAGATCTAGCGATACAAGTCTACTTGGATGATTTCCATGAAATTGCTCCATTTCCTAATGTGAACACATATCCACTTGTAGACTTTGTATCATGTGATCCAGTTTGCGTCACTGTATCCTTCCACTATTGAAGGATAGTTTGTATAGTACAGATCATAGCTCTGTGTATACTTTAGATATCTTAGAACTCTGATTATCGCTTTCCAATGATGTTTAATAGGATTGCTGGTAAATCTGCTTAGTTTGCTTACAGAATATGCGATATCAGGTCTAGTACAGTTCATAACATACATGATACTTCCTAGTATACGAAAGTATTATAATAGGTAGATACGATCACCGGTGTTCTTTACCCAATTTTGGCTCATATCTACTGGTGATTTTGCAGTAGTTACATTATATTACTTGAATTTTTCAAGCATTTTGGTGACATAATGCGATTGGGATAATGCATATCCCTGTGGTGTTCTTGGAATTTTTTACACCCAATATCACAAATATCAGCCAGCCCTAGGTCTTTCATATCGAGTCTAGAGGATAACATATTATTTGTAGATATTATCATGGTCTTTTTATTACCTAGGATCAACAGGTCATCAACATAGAGACCAACAATGACATATCCAATATGTGTGTGTTTTATGTACACACATTTATCCGATTCATTTATCATGAATCCATTTGATAACATAGTTTTATCAAACTTCTCATGCCACTGTTTTGGAGCTTGCTCAAGGCCATAAAGAGATTTCACCGGTTTGTAAACTTTATTCTCATTTCTGAGCTCAGAAATCCTTCAGGTTGTTTCATATAGATTTCTTCCTCTAGTTCACCATTCAAGAATGCAGTATTAACATCCATTTGATTTATTTCTAAGTCATGTATGGATGCAATAAGCATTCTTATTAACGTTGTCCATGTTACTAGTGAATATGTATCAAAACAGTCCAGGTCTTCCTTTTATCTAAATCCATGGACCACCATACGAGCTTTGTACTTGTCTATTGAACCATCAGGTTTTAATTTCTTTTTAAATATTCATTTATTACCTAAGGTCTTACATCCTTGAGGTAAGTCAACCTACTCCCATGTATGATTAGACATAATGGATTCAATCTTATTGTTAATTGCCTCTTTTCAATAAGGGGCATCGCTGGAAGACATAGTTTGTTTGTATGTCAATGGATCATCTTCTAACATAAAGGTATAGAAGTCCGTTCCAAAGGTTTTTAAGGTTCTTGACCTTTTACTTTTTCTTGGTTCTTCCATTTGTCGCTCAACACTATGTTGCTGAGTGTTATTTTGTTCAACATCCTTAAGAGAATTAGGAACTTTATCTTCCCTTGGTCTCTTAGGTGTATGATTTTCACTACCATGTTTCAAGGGAAATATATATTCGAGAAATCTAGTATTTCTCGAGTTAATGATGGTATTTTCATGAATATCATCTATTTTAGATTTGTGTACCAAAAATCGGTATGCAACACTATTTTGTTCATATCCAATGAATACACAATCAACTGTTTTTGGTTCAATTTTGACCTTTTTTGGTTTTGGTACCTCTACCTTGGCAAGACATCCCTACACTTTTAAGTATTTGTAGGATGGTGGTCTATTTTCCCAAAATTCATGAGGAGATTTAGAAGTTTTCTTTTACGGTATTCTATTTAAAATATGATTTTCCGAAAGAATAGCTTCTCCCCAAAAGTTATCTGGCAAGCCAGAATAAAGCATTCATCATTTCTTTAAGAGTTCTATTTTTCCGTTCGGCTATACCATTGGATTGAGGTGAATATGGTGTTGTAGTTTGGTGTAAAGTACCATGTTCAGTGCAAAATTCTTCAAAAGGGAGCACATATTCTCCTCCTCTATCACTTCTTAAAGCTTTGATTTTCTTGTTGAGTTGATTCTCAACTTCCGCTTTGTGTTGTTCAAACACATACATTTGTATGTATTATATCTAGCAGTTTTGTTTCTTGTTCAACATGATGAAACGAGGTTCTTGTCAATTTTGCTTCTGCACAAATTTGACATTTATAATTGGTGTTTAAGTTACACTTAGGTATAAATTATAGATTTATCAATTTCTGCAATGTATCAAATTTTACATGCCCTAATCTAGAATGTCACATGTTGGAAAAGTTAGCAATATAAACAGAAGATTCAATTTTATTCATATCAGTGTGTGGTACTATAGTGGTTACATTTTCTTTAAACGAACCATCACACACATATCCTTTTCCTACATACACTCCATTCTCAGCTTCAAGGATTAATTTGAATCCATGTTTGCTGAGTAATGATCTTGAAATCAAGTTCTTACGAATTTATGGAACATAGAGAATGTCATTTAAACTTAGTTCCTTTCCAGAAGTTAGTTTCAACACAACTTTTCCTTTGCCATCGATCTTTGATGAAGATGAATTACCCATGAAAAGTTGTTTATCATCGGTTGCAGTTTCATACGTTGTAAAATCCACTTATTGGCACATATGTGTTGAGTGGATCCTATGTTTACAAATCATCCATTAGACAAGGTTGCATTCTGATATTACTACAATAAATCCATATCAGCAATGCCTTTTTGAAATTTCAGCCAAATTTACTTTTGATCTTTTAAGAACATTTTTAGTCAGAAATTTGGCGAGTCCCAATGATGTTAGATAAAACAACATTTTCTATTGTCAATGCTTAAAATTAATGCTGCTGAACTTCTCTGGCCTTTCTCCATGAGACAGAGCCATTGTTGAAAGCACGGGCTCCATTGTTGAAAGCACTGGCTCAAGCAGAGCGTTGGTCACCGTCTGTGTCGATGTAAAATTATTGTTGCTATTATACGACATTGTTGTTGTCGTCTGCAACAATCCATATTGTTTCAAGATTGTAAGAATATTGTCAATACACGATTGTATTACATTGTTAGATCTTAAGTCAATACATGATTGTATTACAATGTTAGATTTTTTATCAATACATGATTGTATTATAATGTTAGATCTTTTGTCAATACACGATGTATTACAAATAGACAGTAGCAACAATCAGTTTTACTCAATAATGCCATAATTGTCAAGTCACATTGCGATTACAACAATGGCAGCAAGCGAGACCGATTGTGCACTAGGTTGGAGCGGTACAAAACTGTCACCCACAGACCAAAAGATGAATATTTCAGTAATGTCCAAGTCCAAAATGATTCTGTTTCCTTGAAACAATATTGTCATCATATGCATCGATTGACGTAATAGAAATTTATTTCCCATGATAAAACGGACTAACCCCGTAGCGTGGTTCCAGCAAACGGAGCTTTAACGAACTGAAGTAGAGTATAGAAACTAGAACAGAGGTGTACTCAGAAGAAGTGGTAGCAGATTGAGAAGAATAACTAATGTGTATTCTATCTCATTTTGCGCGATGTATTTATAGGCTAGAGGAGATGCCTATCTGAACATTAATGACCTTTGGAAAGGTTATGACCCTTTAACCGAGCGGTGCATGAATGTATGCATTTAAAATGAAACGGTTATATCCATTCAGTTGAATGGACATGCCAGATCAAAAATGATCAAAATAACTCGTTTCAGCGCAACATGCCGAAGCTGTAATCAGCAGCCTATTTAACATGAGACCCCAAGAGTGCCAAGGCACAAAGACCAAATTTTGACACTAATATAATATTATGTCATATACCCCAAGAGTCCCAAGGTACTAAGCCCTATTTTTGACATCAATATAATATTGTGTCTTGGACCCCAAGAGTCCTAAGGCACTAAGCCTTATTTTTGACATCAATATAATATTGTGTCATGGACCCCAAGAGTTCCACAATACTAAGCCCAAATTTGACATCAATATAATATTGTGTCTTGGCTTAGTCACACTATGTTTACAAGCCCTCTTTTCCTTTATTTATATAAGCCTGTAAAGAATTGGGTATTCATATTTCATAATGTGGGACTTTGGTTTGCTTTCCTCTCTTCTTCCAAAATTCCTTTTTCTCTTGCTCATTCATTTCCAACACATATATTATCGAGCATTCATTGATTCCTGTCCAGGGTATCATTGACATTACAAAATATGTTTTATAACTTTCTTAAATGCTGCAAAATGTAAACAACTTTTTTTTAAGAAATGAAAGAGATATTTATATTGTTTTAACCTACAACTTTATCCCCAGTACTATAAAATTAAAATTTTTGAAATTGAAATAACAGAATTCGTTAATTTAAAAACATGGGATTCATCTATTTAAACAATAACAATTTACATGCTTAACAAACTTCATTTTACACATAATATTCATAAAATAGTAGTATAACGCTCGTACTATGTTATTTCCACCACTGAGATAGTTCTTAGGTTCATCTTAGTCGCTTTAGTAAGTTCTTCCACGATCATTTCCCACAAAGTTTTACTACTGCCTCTTTTTTTGTCAAATTATATAATCGCCAATGCACCTTGTATTGTAATTGTTTGTATTATAGCCGCAAGCATGCCTTATGGATGCAATATGTACACAACCCATGCACTACACCTAAAACTTGCATATGATCCACCCAAGGATAATACACTCATCGTAACCTAGTCACAAGTAAGACAAAAACTAAAGCATGCACATGCAAGTTCTATGTCATGTTTATTCTTTGCATCTGCAGCAACCATATACCTAGACGTTTGAACTCAGCCAGAAGGTTATTGTCCGATGTCATCTCAAATTCTGCCTAGAGTGCTTGCGCATCTTTTTGGGTTGGTTTATCGCCATTTGTCAAAATACTTATACGAAATATGTTACAACCACGTTTTCTACAAGTAAAAAGGTGAACCTAACACAATATGATACTACTTGAGATTGCATTTCAATGGAATTGTGTTCAATCCCAACAACTCATTATTTCTGTTTTGCAACACACATAAAAATATATTCAGCAATGTTGATTGACATAGAAATGTGTTTATTTTATGCTCTTATTTCATATCTTTTGTATATAAATAAATATTACTTGGGTATTGTTTTGTTACTTTTACAGATATTCCAACCCAGCCGCATGCAACCAGAAAAATAGAGAAATGGAGATCAAATTGGTATATATTTACATTTTGAAGAATTGTAGATGAAGATCCCACATCCAGTTGCTGTTGGACAAGAAAATGACTGATAAAAAGGCCATGCACATTTCAAATCAAGGGAGGCTTGTCAAAGAATCAAGAGGAAAAGAAGAAAGGCCAAAACTTGATAGATTTAACTAAGGCTCATTTGAAACTCTCATTGTAGACTCTTTTGTAAATTCCCTAAGGCCCATCTATCATTGTATTAGGGTTAGGGTTTGGCTATCTATCCTATAAATACCCTTGTAATGTCATTGTAGCCACCATCCTATCTCCATTTTTCTGTATTCTCTTCTCCATTAATAAAAGTTCTTCTTCTTTTTACTATTTCTGCATTTTTCTTTCTTAGCAATCAGTGTTGTCTTCACAATTAGTTTTGGAAGAGCACCAATTGTATTTTACATTTTTTGTTAGTGATTAGTTGTTTGATTAGTTTCAACGACAATCCTAATTTACTTTTTGTTGTTCTTCTTTTCCTGCAATTTTACTTTCTGCATTTTATTTCTGTTTTGCATTTTAATTTCCAATTGATAGTTGTGATTTGATCGTCGGTTCAATTAGATTTGTTCTGAATCGGATCGCAGTTTCAATTTTTGTTGTATTCAAAACCAACCTCGAAAATCGTCTAACTCGTCCAAGAATAAATAAATAATAATTTTTAATTACACCTCCCTGTGTTCGACTTGTATGCTACACACCTGTATGCTTGCAGAATTTAATTTAAATGTCGCGCTTTTCTGATTCATAGATTAGCGACGATCAAGTTTTTGGCTCCGTTGCCGGGGAGGTAACGATTAAATTTTATTATTTATTTAATTTCTGATTCGTGTTAGTTTTTATTTTATTTTTGTTTTCTTGTATATATATATATATATATATATAAATCTCGATTAGTGGTGTGGCGTATCAATTACATTGATTCTGTTATGAACTAAGGAAGAGAAAAAGAATTGCCAAATTTCCTTTGATTTATTTCCTGTTTTCAGTACATAGTTTTTCTCCTTTCTACAAGTCTTAAAAAAATAAAAAATAAAAAATAAAAAAATCCTTAATTTCTTTCCATTCTTCAACTCCTTGCCATTTTTTCCCTTTCTCTTTTTCATTCTTTAGATCCTCTTGATTTCTTTATAACAAAAAAAAAACACTTGCCAATTTTCATTTATTTCCTTCCATCTTTAACTCCTTTCCATTTTGTTTACATTCTCTTTTTATTTATAACCTACTGTTCTTCTACCCAAAAAAAAAAACTATCTCAAAACCAACATCTCACGTCTCATCCCCAGTCAACCAACAGTTCAACTCCTCTTCCAACCTATTTTCATCCCCTACATCACACCAAAACCGTGCTCCTCCACACATCCACCGTGCAACACAGAAAATCGGACCATCCCCTAGCCATCAATCACAAACCCGTCCGAACCTTTCTTCATCACAACTGCTCAAAACCAATCCGTTCTTCTTCTACAAGCTCCAAAAAAAAACGAGGTTAATTTCTTTTTCATCTTTCCTCCTCTTCGAAATACATCACCGACGACAATCATCTTCTGCTACAAACCAATTTCCCTAAGTCCCCACTGCAAATTCAAAAACTCCCACATTACCATGTTCTCTCATCACCTGTATCAATCCACATCATCACAAGGTACACCATACAGAACTCACCACCCTCGTTTACACAATCTACGACCATATAATTCATCAGCACTTCCACTAACACCACACCCCCGTTCAGACAAAGTTTACTATCTCTCAGACATCACGCAGACTCCAACTGTTCGTACAGTCTTTCAAAAAAAAAAAAAAAAAAAACCATTTTCCCCTCAGACCCGAATAGCAGCTGTCATCTTCACATTCCCCCTTCTTCATCATAACAATCCACAGAACAATCCTCCTTCTCACTACCCAAACGCTGCATAAGGCCATCAATACCCTCACGCGCGCCAATCCTTCAGTCTACGCACCTCTATCAAGCTATCCTCCATACCCTACTGTGCCAAAATCACCCCCTTCGCAACAACATCCTCCGCTGCCCAATATCCACGTCCATCCAATAGTTCACACCGAAACTGAACAGCCTCCCTTTCCAATACAAAACCGATCACCCAATTCATAACCTCCTTCGACATCTGCACCTTGTTCTCCAACCACAGTTACAGCCTTCATCAAACCCGTGCATTCAACAGTCACCGCTTCCTACGGACATCTCCACAACCAAGATTCACGCACTCCCATAGTCAAAATCAAAACCTCCCACATCCCCTTTCACAACCGAAACAAATGCTATTCAAGAATTCCAAAAACCAATCCGATTCGAACCCAGTTCAAACACCAAATCGCACATCTGAAGCCTAACTTGAACCCATCGCAGGTACCCAAAAATCCCCAACTCGAGTCGCGAATAGAATCTGATTCGCAGTTTTTGATTCGGTGATTCGCGAAGCCAAATCCGCTTCGAACAAAAAAAAAAAAGAAGAAAGAAGAGGCGTTGTTGATTAGGGTTCAGGACGCAAGTCTTGTGATTTTGTGGTTCCATTATTTTGAGTTTGAGGTTGTGCTAGTGGAGTTTATAATCTAAATAAAAAAGGGGACGGTTTTCTTTCATATTTCTCGTTCACCAAGAAGCGTGCTTGTTTCTTCTGGAAGGCTGAGTCTCTTCGTTTTGTTTGAGCGACCTTTTTTTTTATGGTTTGCCTGAGTTTCGTTGAGTGTGATTAGTTCCTTATTCTGTACGAAAAATCAGTCTTATATACGAGGAAAGCCAGTGCGTAGTCCTTAAATTGATTGGAAAATTGATTTGTTTCCTTTTATTTGTTTGCACGGGTTTGTTTGAACAAACAGAGGGCGGCGTGTTGATTTGTTACTGAGGGTATTAGGCTTAGATTTTGTTGGGTACATTCCTTTTATTTAGCCTGCATGAGTTATTGGTCCGCGAAAAGTTTAGCTTTTGCTTTTGTTTGCTCTCTTTTCTTTGAGTTTAGTGTTTTTGTTTTGTTTTGTTTTTTTTTAATTTAAGTTATATTTTTTTAGTTTCTTTTTCTTGTGTCTTTGTTTTTTTTTGTGTTGTTGTTTTTTATTTCATTAAAAAAAAAGAGTCCAAATTCAAAGACAAGGGCCAAAGTGAATAGAGTTCAAACAGCGAACAAGGAGTCAAGCAAAGCGAAATTGAATAGCAAGCTACTCATTATTCTGGACGGACAGCCATATATCACTGTAAAATTTTCTAAACTCTACAGGTGCTGAAGCTGCTTTGAAAATATAGAAATTGCTTGTAAAAAATCTTCTGCAGGGGCAGCGGCTTGAATGTAAAAATTTTAATTCTGCAATTTATATTTCTATGACTGTTCTGTGACTGAAATTTCTGAATTAATTTGGTGTGGACTGACATTTCCATAACTGAAATCTTCATTCTCATTGTTTTCAACAATAAAAATAGACATTCCAAGATAATATAATTGAAAAGTGGTGCTTTGTGAAGTTAACTGTCTCGTATAATTAGATCGCGGATATATATTAGTTCAATTTTTTTGAACTATTAGCAAAAGAGGTTGCATACTACCCGTAAAACATTGGTCGTATCCCTTAGTTTCATACTATACGTGAACGGCCATAAGACCCTCTTCCCCCTTCTAATTGAGCCAGTTAATTAATAGAGCACAACTCGACATTTTATATTATTTTGAAGTGAGAATAAATTCTGTTTTTTCTTGATTTCATTCAAATGTCCGATTCAAAAAAATCTTTGAGAGAATTGTGGGATAATAATCGGAGTAGACGTCCTCTTGAAGAGTATGAGTATGAAATACAACTCATGAAGAAAGATTTTCCAAAATTTCGTGAGCCCAATGTTAACAATTTTCAAAATTTTCAAAATGACCAACATTTTCAAAGTTGTGATCGAAATGACGACTTCAATTCAAATTTCAATAATTTCGATTATGGGCCACAATCATATCAAAATAGCTTTGAATCGCAGCGTACCTTTGATCAACATCAATATGGGGTTGGAAACCAATTCGAAAATAATTTTGAAAATGATTTTCAAATCGATCAAAATTTTCAAAACTACAACCCATATCCACATCTTGAGAATGACCAAAATTGGAATTTTCCCACCAATTTTAACAATTTTGGTTACGAACCTAATTTTCAAAATCAAAATGATTTCCAATCTCAATTTCAATTTTCTGAAAATTCAAACTATTTTGAAAATCAAGAAATCCAAGGCGAGAGCTCTCAAATCAACGACTCTGCAGAGTGTCATTTTGATGAGAGGGCGGAAAGGCTAAATAAAAAGATGGATGAACTTCTTTGTTTAATGACATCTTATAAAGAACAATGAGAGAAAGAAAATCAAATTCAAACAAGCCTTGAATCAGAAAATAATCCAATTTCTACTGACATTGAAAATTTTCAAATAACGACTTTGGAAATTGAGAATAACCATCTAAATGAAGTTGTTCACAATCCAGCAAATGACTTAGACTTCAATTCTTTTCAAGAAAAAGATTTAAGCTCAGATTTTGATCTTCCTCTTTCAGGCTGTGAGAAAATTGAAATTCTAGGAATTGAACAGAATAAAAATGTTGAATTTTTCAACTCAGAAGTGGAAATGGATTTTAATGAACATGAATTCTTTGGATTGTATGAGGAGGAGTTGCCAAATGAGGAAGAAGTGGATTCACGTCACGAGTTCGAAAATTTTAACTTTGAGAAAATTTCGAATGAACTTGAGATTGTCAGTGTCGAAAATACGTTGTCAGTTAATCTTGAGAAATGTGATCACATAGTTTTGAATGACACTCAGAATTCAAATTTCACTGAATTTATATACGATTACAAATTTTTGGACAATTACACTTATAAATTTGTTGAGCACATGAATTATAGTTGGAATGTTAGCTTGATTGAAAAACTTCATGTTAGGACGACCTTGGACATTTATTTGCTGGACTATAAATCTAGGTATAAAGATGAGATTGTTTTCAAAAACCTTTGTTTATTAGAAAACATGCCTAGACATAGTGGGAATGGGACTCATCGGGCTAGAACCAAGTGTGGGGGAAAAAGTTGGTGGAATTCTTTATGTTGCATGCATCGCAAACACATATATCATTGTACATATAATTTTCATTCGCATATAGTGGCTAAACTCCATTTCATTCTTCAAATAATTTTGCATCTCATTCACCTTTGGGTACAATCTTTCAAATTTAGGAAACGTTCACAGTGTGGACACTGTTTAGTTCTAGTGTGGGGGGGGGGGGGGGGGGAGTCTGCATTTCACTCATTTTCGTTTTTTCTTTATTTTTCTTTCTTTTTCAATTTCATCCATTTAAATAGGACCATCATGCATTTTAGACTGTACTAACATGCCATTTTTTTTTGAAACATGACTCATTTTAGTTTGATACAACAAAATAAGTTAACAATTATTAGTCAGTTGATAGTGTTTTTTTCTCTCAACTTAGATCAAATAAGAAATATAATGAAAAGTTTAATTTTGAGGGATAATAGTGTAACCGGTACATAGGGAGATTCTTAGGTGATGGCCATGAAATCTATTCTATATTGTAGTCTTTGTTTAAATAAGTGGAGGACTTAAAATACTTATATTGGCTTTTCGAATCTTTAAAACTAAGTTGTGTTAAGCTGAATTCGCGTAACTCTCTTTTATGCTTATAATTTCAATAATAATAATAGTAATCCAAGGGTATCCAACATTGCTTGTATATCGAGCGTTGGTGTGCAAACCCACCAAGCTCTATCCGACATGTTGTTGACAAAGTCAGCGTTGGAATATCTTGGTCTCATTTTATGAGATTGGACACCTAAGGATTACCGACACGTTGTTGACAAAGTCAAAGTCGGCCTGCACAATCCGCCAAGCTCTTTACCCACTCTCCGTTAGTCCGCGAGGCAGTGCATGGGTGGTAAACCTTGGTCTTCTAAGTTAGGTGTATGTACTTAATCATAAATTTTAAAATTTTATAGAATAAAGAATAAGCGATGATGCCCAAACACTTCTTGACCTTATTGATTTGACTAGCCATACATGAGAAAATTAGAATACCACTTTGCAAACTGTGCCAAGCAAACTAACAATTTATTTCATGGCTGCCCTATGTTATCGACCGAACTAACTGGCCAAACTGGAATTTAACATTTGAAAACTTGATTTATATTGAAAATTTGTGACAAGTCGAGGTATCTAAAATAAAATCAACTGATTAGAAATTATTAACTTAATTTGTTGTACCACTTTCCTGAAATAAGTCGTGTTTTCATTTTTCGTTTTTATTTGCATATGTCCATTGCATTCATGTAGTTTCATTAGAATCATAGCATACTGCATTTGGATTTTATGGGTAGTATCCGCTGAAAACCCTCACGAGACACCACTCGTCCTACTAGGGACACCTAGAGGTTTAACGGCTTGTTGCATACGCTCAATGCAATCGTGTTTCCTACAAAAGTGCGACCTATCTAGTTAGTTTTTAATTTTTGTTTTACTCGAGGACGAGTAAAAGATAAGTGTGGGGGTATTTGATTGACATAGAAATGTGTTTATTTTATGCTCTTATTTCTTATCTTTTGTATATAAATAAATATTACTTGGGTATTGTTTTGTTACTTTTACAGATATTCCAACCCAGCCCGCATGCAACCAGAAAAATAGAGAAATGGAGATCAAATTGGTATATATTTACATTTTGAAGAATTGTAGATGAAGATCCCACATCCAGTTGCTGTTGGACAAGAAAATGACTGATAAAAAGGCCATGCACATTTCAAATCAAGGGAGGCTTGTCAAAGAATCAAGAGGAAAAGAAGAAAGGCCAAAACTTGATAGATTTAACTAAGGCCCATTTGAAACTCTCATTGTAGACTCTTTTGTAAATTCCCTAAGGCCCATCTATCATTGTATTAGGGTTAGGGTTAGGGTTGGGCTATCTATCCTATAAATACCCTTGTAATGTCATTGTAGCCACCATCCTATCTCCAATTTTCTGTATTCTCTTCTCCATTAATAAAAGTTCTTCTTCTTTTTACTATTTCTGCATTTTTCTTTCTTAGCAATCAGTGTTGTCTTCACAATTAGTTTTGGAAGAGCACCAATTGTATTTTACATTTTTTGTTAACGATTAGTCGTTTGATTAGTTTCAACGACAATCCTAATTTACTTTTTGTTGTTCTTCTTTTCCTGCAATTTACTTTCTGCATTTTATTTCTGTTTTGCATTTTAATTTCCAATTGATAGTTGTGATTTGATCGTCGGTTCAATTAGATTTGTTCTGAATCGGATCACAGTTTCAATTTTTGTTGTATTCAAAACCAACCTCGAAAATCGTCTAACTCGCCCAAGAATAAATAAATAATAATTTTTAATTACACCTCCCTGTGTTCGACCTGTATGCTACACACCTGTATGCTTGCAGAATTTAATTTAAATGTCGTGCTTTTCTGATTCATAGATTAACGACGATCAAATGTGAATGTACATGTTGATCTAGTTGTTGTGGAGAACATCGACCCAAGACCACTCAAATCAAAATCACATACATGGCGGAAGACAAGATCAAGGTAAATGTGCAAAACCAATCTCAACTTGATCCGGTAACCAATCACAATCAATCAATATCTCAAAACAATCTCAACCTGATCCGGTAACCAATCACAATCACCAAAAAAGAGAAATAATAGATAGGATTGTCAACGGATACTTTCGGATATAGATAGTGTTATATATGTATTTGTATCCGAAATCATTTTTAGATATTGGATATAAATATCCGCGGATACGGACGGATATCGAATAATTATCCTATCCGCCAATAATCAATAAATCAAGAAATATGAATGAAATTTTTTATTTTAACATAAATGTTTTATAATTCCCACTACAAGACACACAGTGAATAGCGACGGCAAAAAGCTGTCGGTGGCCGTCGCAAATAACCGTCGCTATTTAAGTCGTCAGGCACAGGAAAAGCAACGACTTTGTCGCTCATTTAGCAGTAGCTTGCAACAACAACTTGTCCACGTGGCATCATACATGGCAAGTAGTTTGTTTTACCGGGAAGGCATTGTAAACCATTGCAAATAGTTGCTTTGTTAGTCGTCGTAAGCCGTTGCATATTGTAACCAGAAAATCGTCTCAAGTCATAGCAATTAACCATTACAAACCATCACACACCATCGCAAGCTGTTGCAATATGTGGACCTATAAGTCATTACTAGCCGTCGCAAATCTGGAGCATATTTTCTATGCTACACAGCTATTCCTTCCCCTCGGTCCACAACACCAATACCATTCCAATATCAATTTACCAATTCATCACCATCAGACGGAGGTATCAAAGTTCCTTCTTCTGTTGTTCTTACATCATGTCATCGCATATGAGATGCTGTAGCAGAAGATGCATATAGCCGTTGAAGTCTGGCAGTTATGGGTAGATAATGCATTCTTTTTATATGGAACTTCTTTTCCTTCCTTTTTCCTTGGTTTATATCTGTCTTTGTTGCAAAATTATCATTTTCTAAGGTGAGCGTTTTCTTTCCAATACAACATGCAACCTTTAACATATGTAACTATCTTCTGATACGGTAGTCCAAAAGCAGACATAAGTTTTTTCACTTTATAATGACTATCGCACATCCAATTATTGGGCGACATATGTCATTTTGCAGTTTGTACAGCTGCTATAAATGCAGCTTCTGATTGAATTTTGATTTCATAGTGATGAATTCGACGGTTACAGATAATTCAGTTCTGCTTGTACACCCTTCTCACAACGGCCTCTTAGCAAAATTCAATAAATCATAAAAAAATTCGCTTCCGCCGTTAGTTCTTCAACATTTTTGTTCTCATTGTCGCCTTGATCAATGGTAGGAAACATTGATCGTGCTGCATCTTGCACCATATTTTATATCAGATTCGTTGTTGTATTATCATTCATCATTGTACTATCGTCCTCTACCACTACAGGGTTAGGCGTAGGTTGAACAAGTTCCCCATGACGTCCCATAAGTAATAATTCGACATAAAACCAAATTTATACAGATGTACTTCTACTACATCTGGCTTCCAATGCTTCAGATGTCTGCACTTACTACACGAATAACGAATGTCTATGTTACTTTGATTATTAGGTTTAGCGAATCTAATAAATTCTTGGATATCGTTACAAAAATGTTCCTTTATCGACCCTTTCTTACCGGTTCAGGGTTGATACATCCAACTGCAATCACGAAAATAATCGAACATTTTCCTGATTTGCAACAAATATGTTAGACATTCGATCAAACACTTCATATTAATTGAAATCTTGTAAAATTTCATTTATAACTACTTAATGTTTTCTGTTTTTTTTGTTTATTTCTTTTTTACTTTGATAGCTGGTCTACCTACTTCCCATTATAAATATAATAACATAAGCATATTTCATTTTAGGTTAAATGGTTCAACAAAATTTCGGTAGCACTTCCCTTTTGTCCCTGTATCATACACAAATGCATGTTCACAAGGAACAAAAAGGAAGTTCCATCGAATTTTTTTAACCGTTTAAACTAAAATGATTTACAAAATATGCTTACGTTGTTATATCCGAACTTGTCCGATACTAGGACATATCCAACGAATATTGTATCAGATGAATATATATTTCTGTTTCGTGTAAAAACGAATATTCATATAATGATCATATACAACACTTGTCGGATGGGGCCAATTTATGTAAGGGGTTTACATAAGTAAAACACATTATATAATTTGTAAACTAACGTCTACGTAATAATTTTTTTCATACTTTCAATTTGTAAACTAACATGACAATGAAAATTATGAAGTATAAATTAGTTTTATTTACTTTTAGTTAATTTTAATTTGAAGTATAAATTATGTGGTTAATTTTAGTTAGTTTAAATTTTTAAAAGATAATCTAAGCTTTCAAGTTAATTAATTAATTTCATTTAAAATTTAAAGAGTTAAGTTATAAATTTGATTTTCATTACATATAATAAGATTCTTAACAATATAAATCTAAATTAAGAACCATTTCAAATCAATATTTGTTTATTAAATGTTATAGCAACAAAACATTTTTTTTAATTGCAAATGTATTCTTTAAATTTGTTTGGACCGACCATTCTTGCATCCGATGGTGACATAACAGTGCACGCAGACGAGGGACATCATTACACTATTTCAATAGTAATCAATTTACTACCATTAAACAATTATGTTTATTTCATTTAATCTCAAATTATCCTACAACACAATCATTGTGAGCCCAATTACATACGTGATAATCATCGTTTTTACCTTCTAAATCAATTACATATGTGATAATCATCGTTTTCAACCTTCTAATCAATTACATTTATTCAAAAATCAATCTAAAACTAAATCAACATCATATGCATCTCACAATACAAACAATTTCATATCCATAAAGAATCAATTTACAAACCATATAAACATGCAAATTAACCCTAATTAAACATAGAATAGGGTTAGAAGACACACCGGCACAAATTAAGAAGCTTGGAATGGTGTAACACCCCGCATTTTATAACAATTAAATATTTAAATAGTGCATATGTGTATATATATGCATAGACAGAAATATTTAAAAGAAGAATAAAATAATGATAATATATGATTGCATGTAATAAAAAGAAGAAAAAGATTATGTAAATAATAATGCAATGCATGTATTAAAAGAAAGAAGAATTCAGTTGCATGCAGTGTAATATGTTGCATGCAATGATTGACAAATATTATGCATTAATAAGAAAAGAAAAAATGAAAGAAAAATATGCATGCTAATTGATAAGGTTACATGCAATAGTTTAAATAAAAGATTACAACAAATATGAAAAGGAGGAATAAGAAAAGAACAATGACCACCACTGTTCTAAACCTTGTTAACAAAAGACTAAGTAGTCCAGTTGGTTAGAATATGTGGCCCTCAAGTGGGAGGTGCAAGGTTCGATCCCCGCATGCACCATATTTTTGTTTTAAAGGGAACGACTAAAATAACACATGTTATAAAGAGAAAATATGTATAAACACACATATAAAGAAAAGTATACATATAAGGAAGTACAGGAAAATATATGTATATATGTATGTGAGAATATATATGTATATATGTGCATATATATATATATATATATATATATATATATATATATATATATATATACACAAGAGAAAAGTTCAAAATAAAGCTGCAATCAAAGAAATATTGTAAGAATTAAATAACAGTACAACGCCATTTGAATTTTAAAAACGAAATAAAAGTTGTACGTAAATATAAGTGTAATATGGTCATTAGAGGTTTTGTATATGTATAAGGACCTTATATATGAATATAATTCAAATCAATTCAAACTGAAGACTATGCACAGAACAGAAAAAAAGGAGAAGACCCGTTAGGGGTCGAGCCACCCAGATCCGGGCAGATTCACCGATGAATCTGGACTGTTTTCTTGACCAAGTTCGATGCTTACTCAGCGTTGCATGTATGATAAGATATTAAACACCTATAAATAGGCTAGCAGAGCCTAGCCTAAATCTCATATTTTTTGAGACGACGTCTATACTCTACCATTCTTCTTCCTCCTCAAATCTCTTCAGAAAAATAGAATAATTAGTTTAGGAAAATTCTAATTCAAGATCTGGACTAAAAGAATAAATATTAATAAAGAAGGTTTTCAGAATTCTATTTGAAGTAAGTAATTTCTTGGATCTGGTCTATTTGGATTTCTCTTCATTCTTCCCTTCTTTTATTTAAGAATTGTGGGTCCATGGTTATTTAGGGTTTAAATCCAGTTAGGGGAACCATGGAATGCTAGATTTAGACCAGGTTCAGGAATTGGAAAGCAATTTAGGTGAGTGGATTTAAAATATACCTTTTTGATAATGGTATATTTATCGTTTGACATTCCCCGTTAGTATGCAATGTAAATCTGCTAGAATGATTAAAGTGCTGAAATGTTAATATGACATATTGAAATATTAATATGTTGGAATATCCATATGTTGAAATGTTAATATATTGAAATGTAAACCTATTGAAATGAAAACCTGTTAAAATATGTGTAACGATTACTGTTGTATACATGCAAATTCTAATTACATGTTAACTTATGACATATTACATACTTGTACCCTTAACTGTAGAAATTGGGATAATTACATGTTAAATTGTTAGACTAGAATAATTACATGATTGATAGTTACATGTTATTACTCTAGAATAGAGTTAATTACATGTTAGAAAGAACATGCGACATGATTATAAGTTAAAATGGAATTAACATGATATCAAGTGTGACATGTAAAAATAGAATTGCAGTAAAAATTTGGAAAAATGGACACACCTAAATTACATGGAAAATTTACGGTAAATAGAAAACTGTAACCAAATTTAGACACGAGGTTAAATTCAACTTGTGGTAGAAGTCTGCTCGGAACCGACCGGCAAATCCAACATCCACAAGTTGTTAATTTAATGTGAGAGGTCTAGTGCTTAAATATACATGTAACAGTGCTAAGACACGAGGTTAAATTCAACTTGTGGTAGAAGTCTTCCCGGAACCGCCCGGTAAATCCTGCATCCACAAGTTGTTAATTTAATGTGAGAGGTCTAGTGCATAAGCACACACACACACACAAATATATATATATGAATATATGTATAAAAGGATAGAAATAAATGGCATTAATTGTAATTAATGGAAATGAATGGAATTGAATGGAAGTTACAACAGTAAAAAGGATTGGAGTGAACGGAGAACGATAATAACCTACTATAATTAATTACATTAATGAGAATGTTATATAATAGGTAGACTTGTCCTAGGGACAAGTGGAAATTATAACTTAGGTTATAATAAACGATGAATAAAATGGGATAACTTATGTAATGAAATAATTTGTAATTAATTATAAATTAAGTAATCTGTAAACTTAAGAATCTGAAATCTGCTAAGGATAACATGTTAAAGGCTTGTCCTAGGGACAAGTAGAAATTATAACATAAGTTATAATAAATGGAAAAGGGAACTTATTAGTAAACCTCAGTTAAGAGAACTAAGTTAATAAGTAAACAACAACGAGTTATAGTGACTATATAAGATGAAATTATGATTAAACGAGGAAGGATATGGTAAACTTATGGAATAAAATAAGTTATATTTAATCATAAATAATAAGTGACATGTTAAACAAAAACCATGTGAATTGAGATATACTTAATTACATATTAAGTAGAACATGTTATTGTAACTATGGAATCAGACAATGAATTATATAAAAAGATTGTAGATTACAGACCTTGGATTACGATCTAGAGAATAACATGTTATGGGCTTATTAATAAACTTAAATGGATTAAGTTATAACTAAAATTAATAAGCGAGAGGAACTTGGTAACTTGAATAAGAATTCAATATGACTGGGAATAATGAAGTTGAATGGAAATCTGAAAGGGAAAAGCAAGCGCGTAATTAAATGATTAGATTTATGGTCTAATAACATGTTAACCTGAGGCGTTTGGACCAGTCTGTACGTCTAAGGGTGAATAACCCAACAGGGTTGATTATCGTGGTGTCATGAGACACGAGGGGAGCGCATGCTCTTCTGATTATCCTGCTTGTTCTGCCTATTGTTCCGTTGATATTCTACTGGCTCCGAAGGACTGGAAAGGGAAGCACGCGGCTTCCTGGAACGTGGAAGGTACTCCTGGTAGTCCTCTGTGCTATGACAACATCTTCCTGTGCTCACAGAGGTTAGGTCTGCGCGTTTCTACCCGGTGAGTGTTCTTTGATTGCCACAGTAGTGGGCAATCAAAAGACTGTAGGGTGGCATAAGTGATTCGACGAACCAAGTAGCATTTTGACTAGGCTAGGTTATGATCACCCTTGAGTAACTGACAGGTCTAACCTAGGTGATAGAAATTCGTCGGGTACCTACCATTGACAGTCAGCTTGATACGTGATGCGCGATGCAGAAAGGCGGAGAGCTAAACCAAAACACCATAGACCTTTTGCTATCATGGCTTTGGGTGAAGAACATTCCAATTAGGATTTGTTGTTTGCTTTTGGGCCAGATCAGTAGTTCTCAAATCTTGTTCGCCTTTCACTAGTTGAGGGAGGGGTAAGGTGGGACCGTAGCCACTGAAAATACAGACCTTAGCATATGTTTATACAAATATCTGAAAAGATCTCGATCGAGTTCTATGTTTCTTGTACAGCCCTGCCATGGGACTCGGTGCACAGTAGAGGTTATGTGCGGTTAAGGCATCGAGTATGAGAAAGTCTAGATACATGCATGTTTGCTTTGGGTGCTGTATCGTAGACTCGAGGGAATTACTCTGTGGTGGATTTTGATTCGATCGAAGCCGTACGCTTACGTAGCATGGTAATGGCAGATATATGTGGAACGTTGCATTGTTGTATAGAGATCCATACGTCACTCCGGCATAGGATAAGGGACTGCGTACATTTATGTAGTGTTACGGTGGAGACCGTGTGAGTGGAGTACCATGGGGTGTACCTTAATATTGGGGGTAGCTACATATAAATTGTATTAGGTTAATCCATTGGGAAATAGATGGGTACGACGTGTGTGTAAGCCTTCAGTGCTATTAACCCAAGCAACCTAATAAACAAGAAAATGTAAATGAACGGTATATGTAGGATTATCCAAAATGTGTAGTTTAAATCCAGTCACAAGAACTTGTGTTCGGACCCTCTCCTCATAACATACTCACAGGTTAGATTTATGGTAGAGAAATGATAGCTTTGGATACTGGTTATGTAGTATTATTACTATGGTAAGGCTATATTTTGATTACATTATATTTTATCCATTCCGCTGTGAGATGTTTTTCTAAGCTTTGATATATTTTATATCTTTGTCTTTTCTACAGGATATCAGCGCAAACCAACATGAGTTTTGATAGATTAGAAATTTGGAAAAAATTCGGTCTGCTGGAATTCGGGTTGTTACAAATGGAGTTTTGGTGGGCGAAATCGCAATAGCGACGTGGGGCTTCAGGTAGAGTTTTTCTTTTTAGATTGCTGAAATGGAATGGGGGAGAAAGGTCTTGGCAGTTTGATATCTGCAAGTCATGCAACGGCTTGCGACAACTTGTGACGACCGCTTTTTTAAGCAGTCTCAAGTCGTTGCCCCTGCTCGTCGTAGTTTAGGATGCCTCTTGTAGTGTCCATTGATCAGAAAAGTGTTAAAAATAAACATATATGATGAAATTAAATAGATTTGAGTAGCTAATATGCATTTAGTGCATATAATATAAACCTTTGACTTAGTAAAGCAATAAAAAAAAATCTCATTCATTGTACTAAAACACATATAATTTTGAGCATAATGTTATATAAATTCGGACAAATATTTTTTAGATGTGGATAGCTATGTATCCGTATTTGCATCCATCTTTTCGTATATTGGATATTTATCCTTTTTGGATATAGATGCGGATGGATATCAGACTTTTTAGGTATTCATTGACAGCCCAAATAATATAGCAATAATGAAAAGTAAACCTCACAGCGATTTATATTGGTTCCACTAACGTCTTATTAGTGTACATCTACTTTGAAAGAAAATCTTTATTATATGCCAAGGAAAAGTAAAAGAGACCGAATACAATGATCAAAATTCTTAGAAAAAACTGATTTTGTCTGGATGAGAATTGAAGAAGAATAGGATTGCCAAAAACCCTAATCAGAATAAACCTAATCAATCTCTTGATTATTCCTTAGCCCCCTTTAGGATTTGGAAATAGCTTATATAGGGAGGGATAAATATTTGACAATTACCAAAATTGCCCTTGAACCATCACAAATCAGCCTGCTGAGTCCACAACTAAACTTAACCTTGAAATTGCCTTAGACGTTTGTCTCATATGGTCAGACATCTGTCCTGAGCTTGGGAAAAATTTCTGCTTCAGTTCAAATGTCTATCACCTTCTATCAGACATATGAGTTTCCCAATGCTCCAGCTTAGATGTCTGACCATTTGGTCAGACGTTTATCGCAACTCTCTGATTGCCTATCACCTAAGCTTAGACGTCTGTTACTTTAGCTCAAACGTTTGGGTTGAAATCAGCTGAAACCCACAACACACATTTACCTCTAACTTCCTCCTACGAGTTCCAATTTGTGAACCGTCTTCTCTGTTACGAACCTACTTTCAACCACTTCAATTCTAGCCTGCATAGTGTCACAAAATTTAACACTCTACCTTGACACTGTATCCATCTTCATTACCTTAACCAAATAATATCGAACCATCCTCTGCTTTCTACCAAGCAAACTTAAGTGTTTTTCAATGAACTCCGGCATAGCCACTGCCTATTGCACTCTGCCTATGAGTTCGAGCAGAGTCCCTAACTGCCAATAAAGTATTAAAATCATGAGTTTGAAATTTCAGAAATAACACGGGTTTGAAACAAAATAAACGCGTTAATAAGAGGAAATTAAAAATAAATATATACGCCTAATAATTTCAGAAGTCACACGAACTTGAAATCAGAAATAACACGGGTTTGAAATTCAAAATAAACGCGTTAATAAGAGGAAATTAAAAATAAATATATACGCCTAATAATTTCAGAAGTCACACGAACTTGAAATTACAAATAAATATATACACGTATTAATTTCAGAAATAACACGAGTTTGAAATAATGCATTAATAAAAGGAAATTAAATCATTGATTAAAGGAAAGAAATCAACATTTATAACCAACGTTTGTAAATTAGGATTTTAACAATTACACATCTGAAATAAACATATAGGGTTCGACCCCCACACCAATCAAGTCAAACTGTAGGCTGTCTAGTAAGTGCCCCGCTATTACCCCACCATATTCCCACGATATCGTGTAGCAGATTTCCACCGCAAGGATATTTCCAAATAGCCTCTAAAATAGCTTTTCCTCTTTAAGCCCCGCTATATTCCAATATTCCAGGTATATCCCATGATTTAAGCTATATTCCGTTATTTTTGCTAATTTTTTTATAAAAGAAATGAATTTAAAAATGATATTTATACATTATAAAATTTATGAGATTAGCTTTCAATATAAATTTTTAACATGTATTATTTTAAAACAGAAAATACTATAATATTCTATTAAGTTTAATCGAGCTAAATAAAAGTTTACATTTATTTACATATATTTGCATATGCTTTTATTTAAAATTAAGAATGTGTTAAATTATAATTAATCTAAATGTTAGTTTTTCCATTTATTTATCACTTATATATTTGTAAATGCATTAAATACGAGTTTTATATGTTATTTTAGACTCATCTGCTATATTCTGTTATTTCCGCGCTTTATCCCCGCTACAACTTTTTGAACCTCGACCGCATTGGATCCGATGAGTGCTTAAACTACACAACCTATAGGTCGACCCATATAGTGTCGGGTTGATCCTAGGGTCAACCCGCGTGGAGCGTGGGTCGACCTACACACGTCATTTTGACGTGTTTGATTGTGCTGTGTTCGGTGAGAGTTAGTTCGTTTTAAATCGAACCACTGACTTGATTTCAAACATATATAAATAAACTTGCAGGGCTAGCCTCTAAACTCATAATTTTTTGAGTGGATGCAGAAGCTCCACAATTTTCTTTTCTCCTTCATTATAAATAAATATTTTACCGTTATGTTTTCTGATCAGAAATTTAGAGGTAGAAATTGTAAATTTAGGAATAGATGTTTGATTTATGTCGTTCAAATGAGGTATGTTTTGCAAACTTGGTTTTCAATCTGGTTTCTTCTTATTCTTTTAGACAGGGCTATAAATTTTGTACGAATGTCTGATGTCCATTCGTGTTCTTGACAGAAATACATCTATTTGAGTCCGCCTGATTTTTATTTAGGACACGATAGGGGTGGCAATTAAACCCGACCTGATGGACCCGGACCCGACATGTCGGGTCTCGGTTCTAGGCGCATCGGGTTTTGTCAGGTCTGAACTATACTTTTCAAAAATCCGGACCCAACACGAGCTTCGGGTCGGGTCGGGTTCGGTTGGATTATAACACTAAAAATACATGTATTTCAATGTTTTTTGGTCAGTTCTTTTAGGTTGGATCCATTCGGGTCAGGTTTCATTAGGTCTTAAAAGTATTTTTTATCACCAAGACCCGACCCGAGACCCATCGGGTTCGGTTCAGGTCTTTTCGGGTCGGTTTGGGTTTTTGGTTCTCGGTTCTAATTGCCAGCCCTAAGACACGAGTTAGGACAACAAAATTTATACGAGAAAAAATCACGTTCGGTAATTCGTTTGAATTCATCTGAATTCCTCGTAGTTTGGTATATAATTGAGAGAAAACCCAAAAAAAAGTATAAAATTTGATACAAATAACCTTGTCCGACCGAGTCTGTGTCCGTAAAACGTATGTCCATGTCCAATTTATTTTATTTAGGATACGAGTTAGGACAGCAAAAATTGTACAAGAAAAAATTTCGTTCGGTCCGTGTCCAATCCGGTTTTACTTAGGACAAAAACTAAACACACCTCCGTCCGGTCCAATCCGACCGATTTACACCCCTACTTTTAGATCCAAATTTCTAACCATGTAAATTCCAGTTTGTAGATCTAAATGGGGTTGCAAAAGGGAAGACTTCGAGTAATATAGTTGGATTACAAATCAGATCTAGAACCTGAAGAGCTTTTCCAAGTGAGTGGATTTAAATTATGTATCTTTTCTATTAATAATATATAGTATCATTGGATTCTCGTTAAAAAATTGAATGTAACATAAGTTATGTTTGGGAAAAACTGTAAAACTACTTTATGCAAGTTATTCCTAATTAAACCATATATTGTTGAAAGTGTACTTATGTGAAATTGTTATTATTGTGGAATGGAATCCAAATAAATGATAATAATTAAAGTCGATTGAGAAATTATGGAAAAGGCATAAGCGTAAAAGTAAGAAATTTATAGTAAAGTGTTAAAATTTGGAAACTGAAAAAAGGGAATTCTAATGTGTATATTTGTTCGGAAGTTGCTATTAGGTTAGTTGGTTGATCAAGAAACAGAGATATATTTCCATAATTTAATATTATCGGAAATATGGTAAATGTAATTGTAAGAATGAAGGTAAAAAAAGTGTGATTAGTGCAAAATAGGGATATCACTGTATTTTGCACTATTTGACGATAAAGAAAAGAATAAGAAAATACCATATAATTATGTGTTATGATTGTGGTATTAATATTAAAAATAAGGAAATAGATTATTTGAATGCAATTTCTGTAACCAACCAAGTGGGGTGAGAGTACTTCCTATGTATTAAAAAGGAACTAGGATGAATTTAGCAAGTCTGAATATTTGCAAGTAAAATTACAACATATGGGTTATAAATAAAAGGAAAAAAAGAGGCTTATTATATTAAACTAGATCATGGATTAAGTTAATAAGAAAATGATTAAAGCCCAGGATTAAGTGAAATTGGATGGGAAATGTAAATCGGTAGCATAGTAAGAAAAAAAGTAATCTAAACGCATAATGAAAGATTAGACATGGGATTTAATAAAATAGTGAGATGCGTTTGAAGCAATCCAAATGAAGTATGGGTGAAGATCCCAACAAAGCGGATCATCGTAGATGATTTGGCACAGTGGGAGGGTGGGAGGGGAGGGGCACGTCCAACATGTTGTTCAACGACACTGGAGGGAAATGTGAGACTTCTGTGGGATGTGAGGATACTCGAGTATAGTCTTCTGGCATAGGCCTAACGAAGTGGCCCCTCTAGTGGTAGATCTGTATGGGTTCCATCAAAAGAGTATATGCCTTGATCGCATTAGTATTGTAGGCCTAACGAAGCTGTCATTTACTAGTGGTCAGAATGCTGATGGAAGGAGGGGGTATTCGTATAACACTTGGACTTATGACCATGGAGCAAGTTTTTGGTGGGCAAGGGCCCATAAGAATAGTCACATATGTATATCAACTATCATCGGTCGTAGCAAGAACGTGAAAGACCGTAGCTAAACTAATGCGCTAATGTTCCTTCACTACTTAGACATGGGATGGGAGACAACATCAATTGAATGTTTAGATTATTTCCAGTAGGGCACGGTCTCTTATTTCTTGATGGGACTTTCAACTAGTTGAAGGGGACCACATGGAGCCAAAGCCATGGAGAAAGAGACAGAACAAATATAATATCTATATTGTAGGCATAACAAAGCTATCTGTTGTAGATATAGAAATCCCCAACTAAGTTTCATACAAAGTGGGACTTATTAGTGGATCTTAGGTAGTAGAAAGTACGATAACGCGTAAGTCTTTAATGTATGCACTACGTAGTACATAATGGATTTTTGAGCATTTGTAGCGAGCTAATGTGGATGCAGTTTCACATTTTCAGACCAGACAAAGGACCATCTATATCATAGGCCTCACAAAGCTGTCTTTTACAGAAGTACTTTGAATACTCTTTAATAGCGAAACAACTGAGTCCTATCGAGGAGGGTATAGAGATTACTAAGGGTAGTACCTAGGAATACAATGTTCAATTAGGAATATAACTATATATATGTGTGTGGATTATGAGGTACGATCTACAAGAAGATAGAACGATACGATTTATGCCTAGGGGCGAGAGCATTGTAAACCGAAATAACCTGTTATAAATAAAAATGTAAATAGAACGGTATATGTAGTTTTGAACTTAAAATTTTGTAATTTGTCCATTCACCAGATTTAGTTCTGAACCCCTCCTCATAACAGTGCACAGATTAAATGGCAGATAGAGATTATTCAGGTTACAGACACTTGTTTAGAAAGTATACATAGTTTGGTGAATATTTACCTATTAATATATTTTAATCATTTATGTTGTTAGTTTCTTATTTGTGCTATGATATATTTATCTTTGCATATTTGTAGGATACCAGATACCCAATTCGGGCTTCAATGAACTTGGATTTTAGGGTTTTGCATAAAATAAGGGCCTGTTAGGGTTTGGATTGTTACATTTGGTATCAAAGCCTAGGTTTTGGTTTAAATAGGTAGTAAGTGAACGAGTTTGTATTTTAAAATATTAATGTTATATATGATACCTAGATCCATAGCGGAAATGTAACACCCCGTAATTTTAACAACACTAAGGATGATAGATTAAAGAATAATTAATTTAATATCCAAAATTATGTGAAACAGACTGCTCCATTGCGTTCACCTTGGATTTCTGGTCAAAATAGACACCTGGTTTGCGTAAAACGGACAACGTATGAAGAAGTTATTAAGGTTTGAAGTTTGTATACGCGCAAGAAGAATATATATATATATATATATATATATATATATATATATATATATATATATATATATATTAATCTAGAAATTCAAAAATCAGTTTGAAATTCAAAATTTGGAGAGGCAGCAAAAATCCCGCTTAGGGGTGTCGACCCGTGGGTCGACCCCTCAAGGGGGTGTCAACCCATGGGTCGACCCCCCTGCGGGAGTTCTGGCAGATTAGGGTTTTGGGGTCGGCTATAAATATGGCCTCATTTCTCATATTTTTGCACACCAAAAATAATGGAGAACTAGACGCTGCCACTGCCCAAAATCAAGTATTTTCTTCTTCAACAATCAACTAGAGTCATTCAAGTTTAGAGATCTGTGATTCAACATCTGCAACTATTCTTCCGTCTCTTAGATCTATTCTCTATGAGTCTACATTATTTTTAGATAAAATAATTAAAATGCTATCTTGACATGGCTATGAATTAGATCTAAGCCTGTGACTATTGGAATCATATCAAATCTGCTATATTTGTAAATCTAATTCACTGATTAGATCTCATCATGCCT
Organism: Allium sativum; assembly: GCA_030737875.1. Taxonomy (NCBI): domain Eukaryota; kingdom Viridiplantae; phylum Streptophyta; class Magnoliopsida; order Asparagales; family Amaryllidaceae; genus Allium; species Allium sativum. The sequence goes on from CM060921.1 coordinate 305,400,360, forward strand.
GTTTATGATCATGACAGTACGCATAATCAATCATGTTATTACATGTTCATCAGATCTGTTCTTATATGCCTATTTCTGTTCATCAAATCTGTTCTTATATGCGTATTTCTGTTCATCGGATCTGTTCTTATATGCCTATATCTATTCGTCGGATCTATTCTTATACGCTTATTTCTGCTATGATATGCCCAATTATGTTACTATTGGTTTTATCCCTATTCTGTCCTTCTCTTTCTCATTCCCTTTTTATTTTTATAGCCAGGCTACTTTCGAGCCTAGGCCGATATCTTCTGAAATATGCATACGAATGAAATTGGGTTAAATTGGGAATGATTGGAAATGGTAATTTGGGGGCATAACTTGTACTTTGAATCATGATTGGAATCTGGGGGCATAAACTATATTGTGAAATTAGACTAAAAATTGGGGCATGATTTATATGGTGAATTATGACTTGTGGTCTGGGACATGTAAATCTGTAGGCTTAATTTAAGATTAAGCGAAACATGTTAATGGAATTGTAAAGAATCTGTAAAGCCTGTTTAATCCGTTAAAATTGGGGCATAACTTGAATTGAAAATATGAATATGGATCTGGGCATAAATCAAATAGTGATTTATATCCTAATTTGGGGCATGCGGTACATGATGAACATGACTTGGGAAAGGGGTATGAAAACCTATAATGAAATAATTATAATTGGTTGATAATGGAAATGCCTAGATTTATGGTAATAAGTAACTGTAACCGCGCTTAGGCACGAGGTTAGATTACATTTGTGGTAGAAGTCTGCCCGGACCCGCCCGACATATCAAGCGACCACAAGTGGTGAATCTAATGTGAGGGGTCTAAGTGCATAAAGACGTGACGGTGCTAAGACATGAGGTTAAGTCCAACTTGTGGAAGAAGTCTGCCCGGACCCGATCGACATATCCAGCATCCACATGTGGTAGATGAAACATACCGTCTTTCGTCCACTTCAAGCCGGTAATTAAACCAACTCGAACCATTCGAAATGACATAATGTTATTAGCTTATGAGGTAAATAGAATAAATCACAAAATCATGGACACAGAAAAACATAATATCTAGCAGCGGAATAAATAAATTATACAATAGTAGTTCATGAAGCTACTAAATAAAAAACAAAATTTATACATAATATCAGAGTTACAAAATTAAATACAGCAGACGTCTAAATACAAGAATTTCTAATACAAAGGAGAAATAGCCAGAATCAACAGGAAGAGGTGCTATCTTCAACAGTCTCCAGCTTCAAAAGGTGAAGTCTCAACACTGCAATACATGATCTGACCCGAGCAATAATGCCAAACAAAATAACTCGGATCAGAACTAACATTCTCATGGAAATAAATCAACTCAATTGAAATGTTCAATAAAATGCATCATTAACTTAAAGGATGTTAGGATCACCATCCTCTAAGGATCCGTTTAAACTAATAACATATAATATAATATTCTATTATAATGGTGTCTATGGTTAAATATAACAAATTAAAATAGCGTAAGTGGGATTACATTTTTACCCATACACAGTTTATAATATTATAGTCTATACAGATACCGTAAAGTCCATAGTAACATAGTGGATATCAGAGGACACTCCATAGGTACGGTACAAATCAAAATCGTAGGGGCTCGATCAGGATAAATATGACAAGGCACCGAGGCAATACCCATCAGTAGGATTCTACCGGATTGCGGGCCCAGACCGGTGGTAACGCATAGCCGCAACTACCGCCCCCCAGACAATACTCCCAAAATCAAAGGTTCCAATCAATCACAGAGTAATATATATGGTATCAAAGAAGCATGTCTGCTAAGAGGAGCTAGCTCACATTAACCTAGGTATGGCTCCTGTTTTAGTCATTTTAATTATGACCCGAAGGTCAAGGCTATCCATCATCATTCTCTTTCTTCAAATCCAGTATTCGCCACCAAACCATCCTACTTTATTTTGGAACTCCATAGCGTACACAATTGTTAAAGTGGTTTTCAGTACTGGTTGAGAGTATGACAATATCCGATCTCGGTCTCTTTGACAACCAACCATTTACATTTTTCACACTGTAGCAATTATATAAAATCATATCTTGAAATAAATTAATTTAAGAAATTTCTTTAATTAAAACCAAATAGTTTATGAATCAATTCCATATATAAAATTATTTCAATTCATATTCAGTCAATTTATAATCGAATTCATATATTCATATCAATTATAAATTCAAATCAATTACTCAATTTACGTTCATTTCCTATAAAGTTCAATTTTTAAGTCAATTCAAAATTTGCATTTAGTTGATTTAAAATCAAATTCATTGAATCAAGTATCGTTATATAAATTTAAATCTTTAAACCTCGAATTTAAATCGCAGAATCAAAACTTATCCACCTACTGAGTTTATTATTAAAATTTATAAAATATGTATAAAATAAGCATTGAAAATATATTTATGATTTATAAATTTATATAGAAAATAGCTTTATAAATATACACAAGGTTTAAAATAATTTAGAAATAGGTTTAAAAAGAATAAATTATTATAATATATTAATTTAAAGTTAAAAATACATATATGATTAAATTATACAATTTAAAATAAATAAATTATAAGTAAAATCTTAAATAAGCATTTAAATACATTTTTACCCATAAAATCATTTTAAAACATATAATTTAAAATTTACAAAATTTAAGTATAAATCTTTAAAATATAAATATATGATCTCAAATTAATATTATTACAATCAAATTTTCCAAAACAATTTAATTCGAAAACATGACCGACAGTGTCCCTATATAGTTTTCTACCCTATGGTCAAGTGATACGGATATTTATCATTTTAACTTGCAATTTATAAAATTTCTACGGGTTTATCATTTCAACCTGCAATCCCAAATTCAGTAAACATCGTTCAGGTCTATCATTTCAACCCATAACGATTTTTCCCTAATCTAATGTCCGTTCGGATATGTATCATTTCAACCCTTAGTGATTTTTCCTAAACTAGGGGTATCTACAACATAATAAATCATTATATATCATCAATCACATCATAGTCGTATATAACCAATGTACATACATGTCATATTAATATCGTGTCACATATGAAAGTGTATATTTTAAACAAACAATTTCCACTTGCGATCCTATACATTTCATAAAAGTTCATTTAGTTGATCTAACATCTATGAAATAATATGAGTCAGGTGTGAAATCAACTTACCTTTCATGGCACAGAGTTAAGACAACAAACGTCTTGACATCGAATTGAAACAACGACTTCAAGGCACGATTAGAATGGATTCGATTACAGCAACAACTCAATATGTATATATATAATATATATGTATATGTATATTATTTTGAATGAGGCGGTAAAAGAATTTTTCAATAAATCAACATGGCTATTGGGTTTGGGAATGGTTTTCTGAACTCAACACCAACCAAATCATCACAAAATAAATGCAATGCTTCTCTTTTGTAAAATAATATTTATATACATACACAGTATAATTAATATATATATATATATATATTTAAAATTTGATGCACACCCAAAACCCAATTATATATTATAAATTATATAACGCGCTAAAATCATATTATATATATACACATATATAGATGTAAATAAAATACCAACTCAAAACACACATATTACGCACCCTACAATATTAATAAAACAAAATATATAAAATATGTATGCATACAAAATATATTCACAACTCATACAAATTACTCACGCCATATAAGAAACACACAAACCAGGCACAAATATAAAATCACAAACATATATATCTAATATAATAATATGTATAGCATATAAACACAACACCACATAATCACACACACACCACTTACATACAAACCTAAAAAGTCACGCACCAACTCACAGTTCATACCAACTCGCACTTCTCTACGCACAATGTCCACAAGAAAAGAAGAAGAAAAACAACCTGTACAACATATAGCCTTACCCACAAATTGTATATGAATATATATATATATATATATATTAAATTATATAATTAAACATTTATATAAAATATATGAAAGGAAATAAGTTCAGGCAAAGGTCGGTTTCCGACAAGGCAAGGGTTGCTCGACTGATCGGGTTACTGGCTATTGGAGTGGAGGGCTTCAACATGGGTTTGGTGAGGGAAGCAAGTGGGTTCGACCATCGGATGGTGAGTCAGTGGGTTTGGGGAGGAGAATGGGTAGATCTCGGTTGGCAAGTGACAGCAGGGGTTGAAGGCTGCGGATCTGGTGGCTCATGGGTAGGAGGAGATTGGTCTCATTCTCGGTGGAGCAGGAAAAAGGAGATTGGTGGTGGAATATAGCGAAAAGAGCTACTGCGTTGGAACAAGCTGAGTGGGACGGTTCGGTAAGGCAAAGCGAAGGTAGGATTCAATGGAGACGCAGCTATATGGAGGATGGTGGATGCTTGAAAATGGGCGAGAGCTGCTGCATGCATTTTGGTGAAGAAGAACATAAATAAAATTTGTAGGATGAAAGAAAGGAAAAGTGGCGATGGCTTTTTCGAAAGGGAGCAGCTGCTTTATAGGGATAAGCAACGTTTTAATGGTAGAGAGTTCTTGACTGTTTCAATTCACGAAGGATAAGGGGAAACACACTATTTTTTAGTACAATAGACTGCTTAGTTGTTGTTATTATTATTATTTAGAATCCATGCATTGTTTCATTTTAGAATTGGAAACAAATAAGTAGAAATTTCACATGCATCAGTATTGAAGAAATAAAAAGTAAAAATGACCGGTTTGAATTTTTTGAAAATAAAGAATTAAATAATGGGAAGAATCAAGGGTAAAACGATAAGAATAAGGAAAGAAATCGGAGGAGCTTTATTAAAGCTTAGCAACAAATAGAATGTATACGCATGAATTTTGGGAACAAATGGATTTAATTTTGAAAACATCGAACATGCAAGGAAAGAAATTAAACTAATGAAGGACGTCATTTTTAAATGGTAAACATTGATTACAAAAAAGAATAAGAAAAAAAATATAAATATTAAATACAAAGAAACCAGCGGTTTTCGGCAATATAAAATTAACAACAATTTTGCAAATCAAATATAAAATAAACGATATCAAAGAAAAAGAATCTGACAATTAAAATTTTACTATATTTACATCAACAACAATAAATACGAATAGAAATTAAATTAAAGAACAATTAAAATTTTGCTATTTACATCAACAACAATCAATACAAATTGAAATTAAATTAAAGATATAATTCCATATTGAAAACAGAGGATATAATTATACAAATTCAATATTTATATAAAAATTCAAGAATGAATGCAAATAAATAACTCGATAAAAATTTACCATAAATAAGGTTCTAAAATAGCAAATATTGAATTATATTATTAAATTGTATTCATATCAAAAATAAGATTCATTTGTTTTGTAAAATCCAAACAAATTTAGTTTTAAATAATCAAAATAAAAATTATTTCCATAAAAATGCAAAAAAATAAAATAAATAAACCAAAATTTTAAATTAAATCATTAATTAAAATACTCTAAAAATTGAGGTTGTTACAGTAGACTTAATGTGGGAGGTCTAGCGCATTATAACCATAAATGCATGTATGGAAATGAACTTGTAATACTTAACCTGTTTGAATCCATAAGGATTGTATGAGCATGTTAAACCTGTGGGGTTAAGTACACCCGTTAAGTATGTGGGGTTAAGTAAACCTGTTAAGTATGCGGGGTTAAGTAAGCCTGTTAAATCAGTGGGTTAAGTAAACCTGTTAAGTATGTGGGGTTAAGTAGGCCTCTTAAATCTGTGGGGTTAAGTAAGCCTGTTAAATCTGTAGGGTTAAGTAGCCTGTTAAATCTATGGGGTTAAGTAAGCCTGTTAAATCTGTAGGGTTAAGTAAACCTGTTAAATCTGTAGGGGTTATACGAATCTGTTAATTTAGAAAACTTGACCTGTTAAATCTATTGGGCTTATATGGACTCGTTAACTTGTAAAGTTTAACCCGTAAATCTGTAGGGGTTATGTGAATCTTTTAAATCTGTTAGGCATAACCTGTCAAAATCTTAGTTAGTTGGGGACACATGATCCGTAAGGGTTGGTTTGTGTCATATATTGTGTGGGATCCATATTAGTCAGTAACCCATTCTAGTATTAAAGAGAGACCCAGCACTTGGTAGGGGTCAGGGCATGCTTACTGAATTGGCTGTAAGAGGTTCATCTGAGAGGAGGTGTGTACTGGTGTGTTCCAATGGACTCATGTTCATGCATGAGTATGGCCTACATCTGGGAAAATAAGCCGCTATAGCACCAGTAAATAGCTCTGTATCCTTCTGTAGGTTGCCACTTTAGGAAGTAATACACCCTACCGTGGGACCGACACCGGGTATTTACGGGATAGGAAGCCGATCGTTTAGGGGTAGTAAATAGGGTACATCTAATCCTGTCTGATTTTGTAGGGTACCTATGTTTCTATCTGGGCTAACACTCATTATTTATGTTTAGGTACCGGTTAATTCTGTTCGGGTTAAAACCCGTTACTAGAGTACACCTAAAACTACCATTATATTTCTGTTGGGATCATCTTGTTTCTGTTAAGTAATTAGGGAATATGTAATCCTGTTACATATAATTCGTACTAGTATTGGTGTAGAGAAAGTAAAGTGTTAGGGAAGCGCTATTTATTCTATCATGATTAACCTATTTACCTTGTCATACCCATCTTATATGTTGTTATCTCTCTTATCCAGTTTATATGCCTGTCATGATGCGGTTACTTATTAATATGCTAAAAGTAACTGGACCCACCATACTTTGTGTCTGAAATATTTTATTTCCTCTTCTTTCTCTTTCGTTTCCCCCTAGGTTCTCAGGGTAGGAATACTCAAGCTTGATCAGGATTCTGCTTAGTTTTGCTTGGAGCCGCATAGATGTGTTGCTTGATTCGTACCTTCTCTACTATGGCTATGTTTTTGGGGATTATGCTTCTTTTATTTTTGTACGCTGATGATTTTAGTATGAGACAAAAGTTTTAAATTGATGTACTGGGCTTTATGCATTGCGGGCTTATGATGTAACTATGCTTTGAACCACGATGATGTATGTTTTAATAAAATTTTAAATTCCGCTGCTATTCTATATCTGCCTTGTAATATTTCTGTTTCTGTTTACCTATAACTCTTCACGAAACTTAATGCATTCTCTTAATGAGTGACATTAACGAACGTGGGGTGTCATAGGAAACCCACTTCTAAGAGGAGACATATAAGAATATTTTGGTAATAGTTTTGTACATTAAAATCAGGATAACGGGAATCCAAGAGTTGTAGGTCCTAGTGTGACTATGGTATGAGATGAACAATAAACTTTATGTAAAAAGGAAAATTCACATGTTGATACCATGAAGTTGATAGTATTTCAGATTAATGGGTAAGGCGGAAGTGCCTTAGAATTTATAGCAGCATAAGAGAGAAAATGTATTAGGAATATATATATATATATATATATATATGTATATATATAATGCACATTCCAGATTCCAATGTTATCCACATTCCAGATGGCAATAGTATGTTCAAATTAGTGATGGCTCTCAAATAATGCAAAAACAGATTGAAAGAATGGAACAAATTAAGGCCAAAAGAGGGTGACTTAATTCAGGGGCTTCAAATGCAGCTCGAACACACTCACAACCTCCTTGACTTAGACCCTCTGAACGATGGACTTAACAGTGACTTTTATGAAGTGCAGGGGCAATTGAAGGAGGCTTTATCAAAAAAAAAACTTTGGAAATCAAGCAAAAAGCCAAAGAAAAGTGGCTTACATAGGGAGATGAATGCAACAAATTCTTTTATACTAAAATGTCACAAAGGAAACATTATAACAACTTGCTTAATTGCTTAAATGAACAGGAGGATTCCACAAAGCAGACTAAGCAGCTTGAAGATACAACAATTGAATACTATACTGACCTTTTTAATGGGGAATATAATGAAAGCTTACCCAGTATTTAGTGTAGAAGGCAAATCTCTGCTGAGGGGAGGTTGTTGCTGGGTAGTGAAATCAGTAAGGGGGAACTAAAGAAGGCTTTGTTCTCCATCCATAACAACTCCAGCCCCGACCCTGATGGAATGGGGGCAGCCTTCTTCAAATTGCATTAGAAAAACCTGAAAGACTATATGTTAGTAGCTTATCAAGAGGCATTAAACTCAGGTGAATTTATTAGAGAAATAGAATTGAAGATTATAGACCAATTGCATGTTGCAATGTGGTTTACAAAGTTTTAAGCAAAATCATCTACAACTGATTAAATTCTGTGCTACCAAACCTAATATCTCAATGTCAAAGTGCCTTTATCAAGGGGTGATTTTTATCTGAAAATTCACTTATGACACATGAACTTATTTGAGAATTCAACAAGAAAGGGGCAGATAATCTTTATCTAAAAATTGATCTACATAAAGCCTATGATAGAGTCAATCGATAATTCATCATTCACATGCTAAGTTCTATGGGTTTACCTGCTAACCTCTTAAACCTAATTCAGTTTTGCCTCAGCTCCCCAACATACTCCGTCATTATCAATGGTGTCCCAGAGGGGTACATCACTAGCACGAGGGGAACTAGGCAAGGGGACGCACTATCCTCATACCTTTTTTGCAATGGCTATGGAATGGTTTACGCTGCAAATGGAATTGGCAAATGAAAAAAGGTTGATTTTGCTAATATATAATCATCAACCATTAGTCACTCATTTGATATATGCTGATGACTTATTAGTGGCGTTTAAGGCTACTACTTCAGCCATTACCCAATTGAAACACATTTTCTATAATATGGAAAGATGGGTTAGGCTTAAGGTGAATGGTCTCAAAACTAAATGCCACTTTAACAAATTCTGTAGTCACAAAAATGAGTTCCTAGAAGTAATTGGAGTACGAGAGGGTACTCTTCCAGTCAAGTACTTAGGGGTACCTCTATCAAATAACACTATTACTGATGCTGAATGTGGTAAACTGGTAGATGACATTCGTGAGAAATTACATGTAACAACCCGCATTTTATGTATCAAAAGATCATAAAATATTTTTATTTTATTCCCTGTGGGTTGGATCATTCTCAAATTTTGGTATGTTGCTTATGGGGATGTGATACATGTCAATTTTTACCAATTTTGTTTGTGACCATTTTGCCCCTATCAGTCTTGAACAGGGTGACCCATTTTGAATCAGAGGGTGAGACCTGTGCCATTGGAAAGGAATTAATGATTGGCTTTCCGCAGAGTGGTTACAATAAAGATTTGGCTAAGCGATTTGGGAGAAATCATCGTTTTAAGTTTTTTCAGTTGGTTGTCCAGGTTTGGTAAGCTGTAATGGGCTAAATTGGAGAGGCCATTAGTGGGCTGACGGGAGTGTATAAATAGGGAGTGAGGGATATGGGAAATAGTTTAGTTTTCATTTCCTCATTGGGTGGCCTCGTGCTCCTTCTTGCTCTAACACCTTTCCACCATTAAAAATTCAAATCCAAGGAGGGAAATCGAAGATCTACACCATTGGAAGCTAGATCTACATCATTTCAAGGGAGAATTCATCGGATCGAGGAGTTTGGTTCGAATTGCTCGCTGTCCGAATTCATAATTCTATCATTTTAGCACGTTTTGGAGAATCGGTGAGTGATTTATATCTCTCTCATGGATTCAATGAAGTGTATGAGTGTTTGATTATGTTTTTGTTCATCGTATTCAATCATTTTCCCATGGATCTATACCATTTTAAGTCCATTTTCATATAAATCACCCTATGATATGATTTAGTAAGTTTAGATAGGTAATTTCCATGATATTTCATATGCTTATGCAATTTAGATCTATAGTTTTGTTCATATAATCATTTTCCATGATTTGGAGTGATTTGCATAATTTTGGTGGAAATCGTTGTATTCATGTTGATGATGGTTTTATAACATGCTTGTGGTCATGTTGGATGAGTTGGTTTCGTCGAATCTATCGTTTGGCGAAGTTTTGGTCGAAATCGGAGTTGAATTGCAATATACAGGTTTTGGGTCGGCCATAGTTGGGTCGGTCGGTCTCAAATCATGTCTTGGAGTATAAGTCATATTGGGTCGGCATAAAGTGGGCCGGCATAGAGTAGGGTCGGCCTAAAGTTGGGTCCGCATAGAGTTAGGTCGACCTAATGTAGGGTCGGCATAAAGTTTGGTCGACACAAACTTCGGTCAGCACTAAGTGGGTCAGCACTAAGTTGGCTCGGCATAAAGTGGGTCGGCTTAAAGTTGGGTCGGCATAAAGTGGGTCGGCCTAAAGTTGGGTCGGCCTATTTTGGTCAGCGATTTCTGGTCAGCAGTTTCTGGTCGGACATTTCCGGTGATGATGTGACTTCAAAGTGAATTCAATTGCGAAGTTTGGAAGTGTTGAAAAGTGTTTGTTGATCGGCGTGGAATAACGAATGGTATGACCACTCAAAGGTGTCCTGAGTGGGGTGATAATGCTATAGACTATATTGAACCTTATATTGAAGTTGTTTAGTTCGATGGTGATGGTGGCTTCGACGAGAGTCCAGATGAGGATGTTCGAAGTGATGTGATTTGTTCATTGTTTGTTGTGTACAACGAATGTGGGAATGACTCAAGGATGTATTGAATTCATAGTAAAGAATGACTCAAGGATGTATTGAGTTCGTGGGTAATGGCTGCTCTAAGGTTCTAGTGGGCCCAAAACAGGGGTATAATAGGGGCACATAAAAGATGTGAAGGTCAAGGGATTATGAAGTCGTGGGTTCTAAAGATGTGAAGGTCGAGGGATTATGAAGTCGTAGGTTCTAGTGGGCCCAAAACAGGGGTATAATAGGGGCACCTAAAAGACTGGATGTAGGTTGAGTACCCTGGGTATCATTGAAAATGCCTAGGTACGTATATATGCAAACACGTACGAGGTTTTGCTAGGACCGGGGTTGCCATTAGCTGTCGACGAATGGCAGTATGGACCAGTCATACGATTACGATGGTTCCAAAGAAGGATTGGCGGTGGTAGCTAGAGTCAGTCATGGATGATTGGTTGTTCTGTTTGTACCATCTCACGTGGATTATCTAAAGTCGAGGGAGATGTTCCTTCAGTGCTTAATTGATATTGGTTTAGGCCTCTGGGGAGGGTGCTTGAGGGATGTTAAACTCGATTAGGATTGTCTACGTGAGGCCTAAGTAATCTAGATGCTATAGGTGTTATCGATGGTTTTTCCGATTTCCATGGGTGAATTGTTGTTACCTTGGGTGTTATGGATTGTAAAGGCTATCACTGTCCGATGTGGGGGAAGATGGGAGTTGTGCTCTTCTCTGGTGTTAGGTAGATTGGTTTGTTAATCTACCTATTCTTTTATACTTTATTGTTGAAGTTTGTTAGTTGTTTTATCGCTCACTAAGACTGTTGTCTGACTCAAGGTTTTATGTCTCCTCTTATTACCTTGGGTTGTTCATTTGGTTGTGGATGGGCAGACTAAGTAGCAGGTGACAGGTGATGCTTTAGTGAGGACGATGATGTTGATCAATGGCGAGCAGGAGGCTAGCTTATTGTATCTCTTACTATATAGTATTTGGGTTTCCGCTGTTGGTTATTCTACTCTAAGTGTTGCAGTGAGGCAAATTTGTACAGACATATGTTGTAATCCTAGTGTAATGATTTATTTTCTTGTTGTTTTGAAAATTTGAGATTTCTGCTCAAATATGCTTTACTAATATTACCTGTTGTATATGTTCTATTATATTTTATCCTTGCGCTATGAGATTTACGACAGGTTTCGCTTATATACCATACCTTGATGATCATCCATAGTTGCCTGACACACCTTTCAGCGCATTATTTCTCCTGTATAGTGGGGACGGCTGTGGGCGGTCGTCACATTTGGTATTAGAGCTCTAATTAACAATTTTAGCCAAAGTTCAAAGACATAATTACGTATGAGAGACGTATTTGTTGATTTCAGTTGGATATTTACTATATATATTAGCATATATAGTAGTAGCATTTGTACTTCTTTAGTAGTTTATCTTGTAAGTGGACTAATTATTCTATTTTGGATTTATAACGAGTCGTCAAACCTCTAGGAGTGTGTTTGGAACTGGAGGAGTAGGAGATGGAAGCCAACTGGGAGCTTTAGCTGTTGCACCGGAATACCTGGTTATGTTTGGGGCGGTCATGATGGCAACGACTATGTTAAGGATACCCATTCCAGAAGCGACAGTGAAGCGTGATGTTTTTGTGCAAGTACCCAGAAGGGATTCTAGTAAGAGACAGAAAGATTATTCACCTACAGATGAAGAAGATGAATTAAGAAGTATTAGGGCTTTGGAGCAGCTTCGACACCAAATTAAGGAGCAAGAAGAAAGAATTAGTGCTGCTTGGGATGAGGCTTTTGGAACCAGACATGAGCCTCAGAAGAAACTTTTTCTAGCACCAAAGATGGAAAGAAACTGAATAAGAAGAAGAAGAAGGGAAAGTTGACTTGCTTTAACTGTTGGCAGAAGGGCCATTTTTCCAAGGATTGTAAGAACCCCAGAGCTAAGAAAAAGTGCTTCAAGTGTGAAAAGCCTAGGCATGAGAAAAAGGATTGTACTAATTTTCTGAAGAATAAGCAACCAGGGGAAGCATGTGTTATGGATGCAATTCTGATTTCCTATTGCCTTCCTGATGAGAATTAGAAGAAATGTTGTTTTGGATATATACTTTCTACCAAGTGAGTTGTTGAGTTCTATTTGGTACTTGAGCATTGCTTTCATTTAACTATAATATGATTGTATGCTGAATAAGTTTGGAACTTGAAGTTGTAATAGACCTTTATTTGTAACTAATCTAGTTTGGGTTCATCTGCTCTTGGCATACTTTGTGGATCTAGTATCGTTTGATCAAAGATGCTTATTTATGAATGGATGCTTAGTGTGACTTTCGTTGAGTTTAGGATCATCTTGGGATGGACTGGACCAAGAGGTATGCAACAAGTGTGAATTGCAAAAAGCTAGAGGTGAAAGTCAGCAATATGGAAGGGCGAAAGGCGTTGGTTCGGGGTAAACCTAAGGATGGTGTCTTTATGAGTTGTTATATTCGCTTGTGATACCAGAAGAAGACTTGTCATCTGTGCTGACCACTAATGAGTATGAGGATGTCTTTGACAAAGTCAAAGAGTTGTTGCTGCATCATGAGATCAAGTTTAGAATACAGTTGGCCGAGGGAGCTAGACCAATCATAAAACTTCTTATGCGGGTGGGGCCTAAGAAACAACGAGAGTTGGAGGTGCGAGTTCATGAACTTTTAGGGAAGGGAAGGGATTCATTCAGAGAAGTGTTTCCGAATAAGGTGCAACGACCGTGTTTGCAACCAAGGCAGATGGCTCGTTAAGATTGTTAGTGGACTATCGTGAGCTGAGCTAGGTGACTAAGAAGAACAAGTATCCATTACCAAGGATTGATGACTAGTTCGATCAGCTCCAAGAAGCCAGAGTGTTTTCTCAGATGGATCTAGCAACGGGATTCCACTAGTTGAGAGTGGTACGGGATAAGGTTGTGGCTTACGCGAGTTGATAGCTAAAGCCGCATGAGAAAAATTATCCAACTCATGACTTGGATTTGGCGATGATTGTGTTTTCTCTGAAAATATGGAGACATTACCTATTGGGAATTCAATTCGAGTTGGTTACGGATCACAAGTCATTGAAGTATCTTTTCTCCTAAAAGGATTTGAACCTTTAGCGGCAATAATGGTTAGAGTTTCTGGCGTCATATGATTTTGGTACAACCTATACTTCAGACAAAGGTAATATAGTTGCAGATGTGTTGAGTCAAAGACACGCAAGTTTAGGAGCGATGTTTTCGAAATGGAAGAGTCTTGAGTATTTATCAAGATTCGATTTCAGGCCAAGGTGTGAGTTAGAACCTGAAATGTTGGTAAGCTTGTTGATAAGACCTACTCTTGTCGAACGGACTGGCGAAAGCCAAAAGCGAGATGTAAAGCTTGTCAAGCTTATCCAGAAGATGGACCCGAAAGATAAAGAGTTCGAAGTCAATCGAGAAGGTTAGCTTCGAGAGCAAGGACGATTAGCTATTCTTGATATCGACGGATTGAGAGATGAGGTTCTGAGGGAATGTCATCACTCGAAGTTAACAGTTCATCCCAGTGGTGATAAGTTGTATCAGAACATGAAGCAAATCTACTACTGGAAGGGGATGAAGCGAAATATGGGAAAGTTTATTTCCATGTGCATAAGCTGTCAGTTAGTGAAAGTTGAACGGAAGAAGCCAAGTTAATTTTGGAAAAGCTGCAAGAGGTTTAGGAATCAAGATGTGTTTGAGTACGACATATCATCCCCAAACTGATGATCAGACCGAGAGAGTCAATCGAGTTTTGGAAGATCTCCTGAGGGCATGTGTGTTAGACTTCGGTGGATCATGAAAAGACCATCTACATTTAGTTGAGTTTGTATGATAATAGCTACCAGTCGAGTGTTGAGATGGCACCATACGAGGCGTTGTATGGGAGGCCGTGCAATTCTCCATCTTATTGGTTAGAAATTAGAGATAAGTTGCAACTTGGGCCTGAAATGATTAGAGAAACCTCGGATTGTATCGAGATCGTTCGACAATGAATGAAGGCAGCCTAGGATCGTCAAAAGAGTTATGCTGATAAACGTCGTATGGACTTGGAATTCGACGTTGGCAATATGGTTTTTGTGAAGATTTCTCCATTGAAGCGTGTGGTTCGATTTGGAAATAAAGGGAAGTTAGCTCCTAGGCTGTTGGACCATTTCCTATGGACGAGAAAATCGGAAAGCTCGCGTACAGAGTGATTTTACATGAGAGATGTAGAGTGTGCACAATGTTTTTGTGAGTCATTTTTGCGAAAATATTCGCATGGTTCGGATGTTGTAGTACCTTCGGAGTAGTACGTCGACCTTATAGTTGAGTTCGTAGTTATGAAATCTCGTAAGCCGCTTTGTGTTATGGCGAATGACGCGAAACAACTTAGGGAAAAGACGTTTAATTTAGTTAAGGTATAATGGAGTGGGGAGGGTGACGATGTTACGTGGGAGACGGGGGAGAGTATAAAGATCACCGATCAAAAACTCTTCATCCGTGTGACCCAATGATATCACACCATCATTGTTACTTGTTATCTTTGTTGTTGTTTGATAGAATTCCACGTGCTAGGATAAGGCTATGGACGCATGGCTTGATGGTTGCTAGTTTGGGTGATAGAATTGGCTTCTCATGGATGGTAGGCATGCAAAATTGTTGTGATTGCTTATGTTTGCTCGGAATTTTGGGGGCAAAATTCTTAAGAAGGGAGGGGGGATGAATGTAACAGCCCGCATTTTACGTATCGAAAGATCGTAAAATATTTTTATTTTATTCCTTGAGGGTTGGATCATTCTCATCTTTTGATTTGTTGCTTATGGGGATGTGATACTTGTCCATAGTTTTTACCAATTTTGTTTGTGTCCATTTTGCCCCTGTCAGTCTTGAATAGGGTACAACTTTTGACTCGGTTCGAATTAGAGGGTGAGACCTGTGCCATTGGAAAGGAATTGATGATTTCTTTTCCGTAGAGTGGTCACATTAAAGATTTGTCTCAGTGGTTTGGGAGAAATCGTTGTTTTAAAGTTTTTCAGTCGGTTGTCCAGGTTTGATAAGCCATAATGGGCTGAACTGGAGAGGCCCATTAGTGGGCTGATGGGAGGGTATAAATAAGGGGTGAGGGATATGGGACATAGTTTAGTTTTTCATTTCCTCATTGAGTGGCCTTGTGCTTGTAACGACCCGGATTTTCGCCCGACCTCAACCGATCGCAAGATCGATCAAGACCGTTCAAATTCCGCGTACGTTAACTTTGGGCATATAACAGCATCAGAACAACAACACAGACTTTTATAATATCAATAATAAATGTTACATCAGAGTACAGAATATCAGAGTACATCGATAAATAATACAGCGGAAGATACATTTACAATAAATTAAATACATTGCAGCGGAACTAATCTCAGCGGAAGGCCATCAATATTCTGGACCCAGCTTCAGGCTTCAATCCAGGATCCTACTTAACTATATCTACAAAAAGTTACTTGACTGCCCGTTTGGAAAGAGGGCACCCGAGTTTGCAAAGTGAAACAAACTACAGGTCAGTCGTGGGACTGGTGTGAGAATTCTATGCCAAATTTATCTAATAAGTAGGCTAATCACAGGACCACGCCGCTAACGCGGAACAGGTTTACTCCATTGGATTGCCAGTGCATAAATAAAGTAAATCGTCAAATAACGCAATGCTTTTTAGAAAAATGAAACCATTATAAGACCCAGGTCCCATCACACATGCAACGCAAACCGGAGGATAGGGTTTTACCTTATAATGGTCAAAAGATGCTTGATACGTAAAAACGATATTATTATTAGTGTGTATATATATATATTTAAAACATTTCAAATATAATATCAATCCTAGACGGCATAGCTACCATCTACTATGTCGCCATACTAGTTATACAATCAAAACCGCAAGGGCGTATTGGAAATTGGGTTTCCATCAGGAGTAAAGGCTAGGGAGGAGCTCCTGACCAATTCGAGACACTCCAGCAATGCCTCAGGATTCGGACGTTGGCGAGCCCTTGGATACAGCAGGGCTGATCCAGAAATACTTTAGTGGATTAGTTATGCCTGAACACACGCTCCCCGATCCTGTTGGACCTACAAATCAGCCGAGGGCGACCGATAAGAATAAACCGAGGCCTCACAAAAATTCCATCAACCACATAAGAAAATGTCGGGCCGTGTTAAAGCCCAATCACCACTTCTAGCTAGAAAGAAACGTGTGCACTCCCTGCGTTCCCTTCTCCCGTTTTAGACTCAACCGGTGTGTGAGGCTCGCGAAGTCATGATATACACAAAGCTATGCCTAAAGAGACTGTGCTTTGATCATCAACCACAAGGCCTGCTTTTCAACAAAGCCTTGATCATTTGCATCTTAGCATGTAACATTGTCAGACCCTACCATATTATTGATCATCTACCAATATATATATAACCTCTAAGCTCATACGTCTTAGAGAAGGGTGATAAGTAAAGAATAAATTCTTCACCACCAAACAGAAATATATAATCAGCAGCGTTCAACAAATACAGTAGAAAGGAATACAACGTCAGACACGCAATCCATTTACAAGTCCGCTCTGGGTCTGAGCGAAACAACGTGTCCGTCGATCTCTAAATGCGTTTGGACGATCATTACTAAATACCTTGCCTTGGAAGGCCAATCCTAATTCAAAATACCAGTCATCATCATCCCAACGATGTGAAAACCTTCGGTCTTCAATCACCGTCTTCATCTTCGACTCTTGATCGTCATGATGATTATTCAGAGTGGGTTAAACCTGGTCTTTCTGAATAACTCGCGTATTTTGTGATTAAAAAGCAAATATTGGAAAATCACACATTATGCCACATTTCAACTCAGGATATTCTTTTAATAAGATATGCGTGTTTAAAAGATTCTCATTAATTTTATCAAAGATAAACTCTGAAAATAAAATCTTAAATCTTCCTTAAAAGATTTATTAAAACTCCCGTTTTGATTTGATATCAAAAATCATTATTACAAGATCATTTATTTAAGGAATAAATCTTTTCTTAAACAGGTTAAAGAACTAGTGTCCTTTAAAACACAGTTCACGATAAACCCTCAAATCAATTTCCAAAATATGGAATTCCACAGAAATCAAATCAATACATAATTGATATAAAATTTTGTATCGGACTAATAATATAAATGGAATAACGGCAAAGCCTCTTAAATTCCATCTATAATATCAGCCTTCTTTTACAGAAGCCCATTTCGATTATTACCAATCGAATTTCCACTCAATTCCAATTTAATATATTAAATTGGAAAACATGATTTTTAGAAAATGCCTTTTTAAATCTATAAAATAGATTTATAAATCCTAAATAATAATTTAAATGTAAATTGGATTAAAGGACAAATGTCGTTTAAAACATCGTCCACGATAAATCCACTTCACATCTCAATTTATTTCATATCACAACATATAATTGCAAATCCTAATAATCTTTAAAAACATATTTTAAAATAATCATTAAAAATATTCTTTATATAAAAGATTCTAAATGGGAAGTATTCTTTATATTACAAATTTTTATCTTTTACAAATATTCTTTGTTTTAACATATACTTGATTAAAAATACATTTTATGAAAATATATACTTTATATAAAAAGGATTCCTAATGTAAGAATATTCTTATTTAAAAGAACACTTGAACCGAAATGCGACTCAAACATTTACCATATAATTTTGCTTATATGGATTTCACACACATCATAAATATTATAACAACAGTATAATCATCAAATCATCCATCTACATCCAAAGTGTAATTTCCACTGTGTAAGCGTTAAAATGACACAATAACGCTCATTGAAGTCTGTCGATCTAACGATCAACATACAACTAAATATTGGGATTAGTGTATGTAAATTTTCATCCCAACACCCGTGTGGGTTTTTCAGCCAATAACAGTTCATAAAAATAAATGATTGGTTAAAGAATTCAACCAATTTAATTCTACTAACATGTTGATGATAATGAACTAACATGTTATAATATTTCTAATACCGAATAAAAATGTATTTTTATTTGTATAATTTCCCTATACATTTCTAAGGTCAAATAAACTATAATTTATTTATGTGGCATTGTTGTGGATGACAAATAAAAGATAATTTTCTATTTTCTTTTATTTATAAGTACATATTCTTAACTTTTACACACAAGTGAAATAACCTTATTGGCAAATGTTTTCAAAGTATATCCTAGCACATAAAATGTTTACTTTAGATTGCACACAAATTCTAATGTATGCAAAGGATGTTACTTTAACTCGCCTACACATCCTAATGTATGTGTTGACCAATAATATGATTTTTATATTTAGATATAGTTGCTAATGTAAATTTGTAAAATAAAGAAATGATTTTTATATTTGCTTATAATTTCTTCTACATGTTATGCAAATAAAGACAATTATTAAATTTGCATATAAATTATAAAAATGCTATTTGTGCTTAATTCTTTTATTTAGCAAAAATGTCCTTTTTGTTTTCAACCATCTAAAGTTGACAAGATGTACATTTTTCTCTCAACTAATATAATTGACAAAAATGTTATTTTCATCTCAACTAATCCTAAATTGACAAAAATGCATAATTTGTTTACACTAGTATAAATTGATAAAAGTGATTATTTTATTTCAACTAGTATAAATTGAAAAAAGTAATTATTTTATTTTAACTAATCAAGTTTGGCAAAAATGTTTATTTCATTTTAACTAAATCAAGTTTGACAAAAATGTTTATTTCATTTTTATGTTTGCAAATAAAAATGTAACTTTTATTTTTGATGTTATATTGCATTGTGGATTGCAAATAAAAGAACAAACTTTATTTTTCAAAGTATATTTACATTTGTGAATGTAAAAAGAGCAAATTTTATTTTCAATATATGTTTGCATTTGTGAATGCAAATAAAAGAAATAATTTTATTTTCAATGTAAATTTGCATTGAAGAATGCAAATAAAAGAACAAATTTTATTTTCAGAATATATTTGCATTTGTGAATGCAAATAAAAGGGCAAATTCTATTTTCAAAATATAATTGCATTAGGGAATGCAGATAAAAGAACAATTTATATTTTAATGTATATTTGCATTAGAGAATGCAAATAAAAGAATAAATTTTAATTTCAATGTATATTTACATTTGTGAACGTAAGAAGAGCAAATTTTATTTTCAATATATATTTGCATTTGTGAATGCAAATAAAAGAAATAATTTTATTTTCAATGTATATTTGCATTGAAGAATGCAAATAAAAGAACAATTTTTATTTTCAGAATATATTTGCATTTGTGAATGCAAATAAAAGGGCAAACTCTATTTTCAAAATATATTTGCATTAGGGAATGCATATAAAAGAACAATTTATATTTTAATGTATATTTGCATTAGAGAGTGCAAATAAAAGAATAAACTTTAATTTCAATGTATATTTACATTTGTGAATGTAAATAAAAGAATAATCTTTAATTTCAATGTATATTTGCATTGAAGAACACAAATAAAAAGTTAACTTATTTTTCCATGTTATATTTGCATTAGTGAATGTAAATAGAAGAACAAACTTTATTTTCAAAATATGTTTGCATTTTTGAACGCAAATAAAAGAACAAAACTTTATTTTCAATATATTTTTTATTTTCTAGTTTTATTTGTGTTGTCAAACACAAATAAAAATGTACTTTTTATTTTCAAGTTATATTTTCATTGTGAGATGCAAATAAGAAAAATGAATTTTATTTCATGCTATATTTGCATTGAAAAGTGCAAATGAAAAGCAAACTTTTAATTTCTATGTTTATTTGCGTTGTAGAATGCAAATAAAAAGTGTACTTTTATTTCCAACATTTTATTTGCATGGTAAAATGCAAATAAAAAGTAAAACTTATATTTCTATGTATATATTTGCGTTGAAAAACACGAATAAAATATCTATCCAATTTCTATGTAACTTCTGAAAATAATTTCTTATTTACATATAAAATGTAAACAAAATTGTGATTTCCATAACATGATTTTTTTATTTACATAAAAATGTAAACAAAAAGGTGGTTTCCAAATATAACCTATAATTTACAAATATAATGTAAATAAAGTTTTATTTTACTAATATGTTTTTAATATCAATAATAAAATTTAGTATTTTATTATTATTCTAATCTTAGAACATCTTACGTTTAATGTGACAGTAAAAAGAAGAATTTTTACTATAATTCATATTTCGTGTTCTAAATGCAAACAAATAAAATAGGATTTTTTTTGTTAACCAAATTCTGTTGTAATGAAACAAATAAAAATATATTTTATTTATTGTTCATATTCTAATGTAAATAAACAAATAAAAATAATATATTATTTGTCGTTCACATCTTATTGCAAAATAAACAAATAAAAATAAGGTTTTATATGTCGTCCAATTTCTATGGTGATATCAGCAAATAAAAATGAGTTTTTATTCGTCGTTCCAATTCTATTGTAGCATCAACAAATAAAGATATGTTTTATTTGTCGTTCAAATTTTATTGTAACATCAACAAATAAAAATAAATTTTTTATTTGTCGTTAAATTTCATTGTTCATTTCAGAATAATAAAAATAACATTCTAATAATTTAAAATAAATTAGAGCAACTATATTACGATTTAAATCTGAATAAAATATGATTTAGATCCAGTTTTATATCTAATTCTCTAACCACAAATAAATTCAACAATATATTAAATTCAATGCAGATCTAGCCTATCATGAATAACAAAACAAACCACCAACAACAATCAACCATTCATCAGTCACAGAACATTTCAGGTTTGATTTAACATCACAACACAATTATTTTTAATGCGAGAAAAATAATTGATAATTAATTAAATGATAAAAATTAGAGTTCTCACATAGATTTGATTCTGGAACTCCGTTCGCATTCAAAAATTGTTGAAATTTCAACAGTCCCCGTTTCAGATCTGGTCAGCGTCATCGCAAAGTATTCTTCGACCCGAGTCCAACGCAACGAAAATCGTCTGATTTCATCGCTGTGTGAATGAATTATTCCCTTTTAAACATTAGTCACTTTAATTAAATAATTAGTTTATAATTAATTTACAAATTACCCTCTAATCCCTTTCTTCCTCCTTCTGTAAACAAGGCCGTGAGTTTTCCCTTTGCTTCGATTCTAGGTCAGGGATTTTCGCTCGACTGGAAGCGCTGCAGGACAATCGGAGGTCACTACGTCATAGAGGGGGAGGTGGTGCGCCTGGGGGTCCACGTCGTGGCGTGCGACGGAGGTAGATGGGCTGGGCGGCGGTCCGTTCGACGGGTCTTCGGGGTCGCGGTTCTGGCGATTCACAGCTCCAGGGGTTGATCAGACCGTACCCAATCGAAGAGCAAGAAACTCTCTTCGATTCGTTCACATGTTGGAGTTCTGATTTGCAATGGATCGAGAGATAATGGTGTTTGAATTCGATAGCTTTCTGGCCATTCACTGAGTATGGCGGCGGCTCCATTAGGTTTTAGGGTTTGTATTGTTTTATTATTATTATTAAAATTCATTGAAAAACGTGTTTTAAAGGTAAATTTCTGGACTGTCTCTGAATTGGGCTTGCTTACTGTCGATCTTAACGTTTTGAGGCCTTCTGAACGCAATGGGATGGGTCTTGGGGTCCAATTCCGAAATCTGTAGAAATTTTATTTAAAATCTTATTAAAAATTAATTAATTAAATATTGACCGTACATTTAAATATGCCGGGGCCACATATAACCTCAGAAAATTCCATAAAAATTACTTTTAGCTTTCTTATGACGATACGGTTCTAACAAGACCAATTTCGTCGAATTCTGAGACTATTTGAAAAATAGCTATTTTCCAGTCGTTTAAATTTAACTCAAATAGTCAAAACACATTTTCTTTTGCCACGCTCACATATTAACTCGAAAAATTCTGAAAATTGAAGTCTAGCTATAATTTGACATTCTGGTTCCAACAAAAGTGGTTTCGTCGAAAACAGAGGTCGTTTGAAAAATGACTATTTTTAAGGGCTATATATTTAATATTAAAAATACATTTTTAAACAAATAAATTCTGAAACTCAAAATATATAAGTGTTTATATTTTTTAAATGCAGAAACATCATTCCAGACTCAATGGAAGTGGTTTCGAGTCGAAATTCCTTCATATGTGAAAAGTAGCCTTTCGGGCCATATATAATATATATATAAATTCTACAGCGACCTTTCTAAAAATTGAATTGGCCATAACTTTTGATTTCCGCTATGAAATTTCAAATTTTTAGATTCGTTAGAAAGATATGGTTAAATAGATTTAAATATTTCTGGTTTCACTCAATTCTGATTTATTCTGAATCCTGTACATTCAGTTAAAGTTTCAAATTAAATTTTAAAACTACCGCGCCATTTCTAACTCCATTTATATTTAAATTAAATTTATTCGTTCTAACTTCGATTAAAATAAATTCTAGCCATTATTAATTAAAATAAATCACTTTATATTCCCAAAATTCATTAAAATTTTCCTAAAATATTTTTTTTTAATTGGTTCAGAATCTGCGGTTTGTTACAGTGCTCCTCCTTCCTCTAACACCTTTCCACCATTAAAAAACCAAATCCAAGGATCGAAGATCTACACCATTGGAGGCTAGATCTACATCATTTCAAGGGAGAATTCATCGGATCGAGGAGTTTGGTTCGAATTTCTCGCTGGCCGGATTCATAATTCTATCATTTTAGCTTGTTTTGGAGAATCGGTGAGTGATTTACATCTCTCACATGGATTCAATGAAGTATATGAGTGTTTGATTATGTTTTTCATCATATTCAATCATTTTCCC
The DNA here is from genome assembly GCA_030737875.1 of Allium sativum. Taxonomy (NCBI): domain Eukaryota; kingdom Viridiplantae; phylum Streptophyta; class Magnoliopsida; order Asparagales; family Amaryllidaceae; genus Allium; species Allium sativum. Next base: position 305,423,926 of record CM060921.1, read on the forward strand.
ATGGATCTATGCCATATTAAGTCCATTTTCATATAAATCACCCTATGATATGATTTAATAAGTTTAGATAGGTAATTTCCATGATATTTCATATGCTTATGCAAGTTAGATCTATAGTTTTGTTCATATGACATTTTTCATGATTTGGAGTGATTTGCATAATCTTGGTGAAAATCGTTGTATTCATGTTGGTGATGGTTTCATAACATGCTTGTGGTCATGTTAGATGAATTAGATGAGTTGGTTTCGTCGAATCTATCGTTTGGCGAAGTTTTGGTCGAAATTAGAGTTGCACTGCAATATGCAGGTTTTGGGTCGGCCATAGTTAGGTCGGTCGATCTCAAATCATGTCTTGGAGAACAAGTCAAGTTGGGTCGACATAGAGTTAGGTCGGCCTAATGTTGGGTCGGCATAAAGTTGGGTCGGCACAAATTTAGGTCAGCACTAAGTGGGTCAGCACTAAGTTGGGTCGGAATAAAGTTGGGTCAGCATAAAGTTGGGTCGGCCTAAAGTTGGGCCGGCATAAAGTGGGTCGGCCTAAAGTTGGGTCGGCCTATTCTGGTCAGCCATTTCTACCATTTCTGTTTGGCTATTTCTGGTTGGGCATTTCAGGTGAAGATGTGACTACAAAGTGAATTCAATTGGGAAGTTTGGAAGTGTTGAAAAGTGTTCATTGATCGGCGTGGAACAACGAATGGTATGACCACTCAAAGGTGTCCTGAATGGGGTGATAATGCTATAGGCTATATTGAACCTTATATTGAAGTTATTTGGTTCGATGTTGATGGTGGCTTCGACCGAGTCTAGATGAGGATGTTCGAAGTGACGTGAGTTTTTCATAATTTGTTGTATACAACGAATGAGAGAATAACTCAAGGATGTATTGAGTTCAAAGGAAAGAACGACTCAATGATGTATTGAGCTCGGGTAATATCTGCTCTAAGGTGTTATAAGCTAATGGATAGTTGCAAGGGATGATGACTAAAGATGTGAAGGCCGAGGCATTATCGTGTTGTAGGTTCTAGCAGACCCAAAACAGGAGTATAATAGGGGCACCTAAAAGACCAGATGTAGGTTGGGTACCCTGGGTATCATTGAAAAGGCCTAGGTATGTATCTATGCAAATACATATGGGGTTTTGCTAGGACCGGGGTTGCCATTAGCTGTTGACGGATGGTAGTATGGGCCAGTCATACGATTACGATGGTTCCAAAGCAGGATTGGCTGTGGTAGCCAGAGTCAGTCATGGATGATTGGTTGTTCTGTTTGTACCATCTCACGTGGATTATCCAAAGTTGAGGGAGATGTTACTTGAGTGATTGACTTATATTGGTTTAGGCCTCTAGGGAGAGTGCTTGAGGGATGTTAAACTCGATTAGTATTGTCTATGTGAGACCTAAGTAATCTGGATGTTATGGGTGTTGTCGATGGTTGTTCTGATTTCCATGGGTGAATTGTTGTTACCTTGGGTGTTATGGATTGTAAAGGCTATCACTGTTCGTTGTGAGGGAAGATGGGAGTTGTGTTCTTCTCTGGTGTTTGGTAGATTGGTTTGTCAATCTACCTATTCTCATATACTTTATTGTTGAAGTTTGTTAGTTGTTTTATCGCTCAATAAGACTGTTGTCTGACTCAAGGTTTTATGTCTCCTCTTATTACCTTGGGCTGATCATCCGGTTGTGGATGGGTCGACTAAGTAGCAGGTGACAGGTGATGCTTTAGTGAGGACGATGATGCTGATCGATAGCGAGCAGGAGGCTAGCGTACTATCTCTCTTACTATATAGTATTTGGGTTTCCGCTGTTGGTTATTCTACTATGAGTGTTGTAGTGAGGCAAATTTGTATAGATATATGTTGCAATCCTGGTGTAAGAATATATTTTCTTGTTGTTTTGAAAATTTGAGATTTTTGCTCAAATGTGCTTCACTAATATTACCTGTTGTATATGCTCTATTATATTTTATCCTTGCAATGTGAAATTTATGACAGGTTTCGCTTATGTACCATACCTTGATGATCGTCCATAGTTGCCTGGCACACCTTTCAGCGCATCATTTCTCCTGTATAGTGCGGGGGCTATGGGCGGTCGTCACATTACAGGACTGGAGATCTAAACTACTGTCATTTGCTGGTATAGTGGAATTTGTACACACTGTAATTACTTCTAAAGTCAGATTTTGGCTGCAAACTTTCCAAATTCCAGATTGCTCGATAGCTAAAATCAATACAGTATGTGCAAATTTTATTTGGAAGGGAGGACTGCACAAAATCAGCTACATTTTTGTGTAGGCCCAAAAAAGGAGGAGTTGGGCTGAAAATTTTATTTGAACTTAAAAAGGCTTAGGGCTTAAACTAGCCTGGAATTTAACTTCTTCGAATAATTTATGGGCTGTGTAGATGAGGACCAGATACAGCATAAGAAACTTCTGGACTTCACCCATTGACAACAACTCATTGATTATTTGGAAAACTTGCCTGAAATTCAGACATGAGCTTAAGATCAGAATTCAGCGAGAGGTAGCTAATGGGAATTCAACTGACTTTGGCGTGACCCATGGTTGAATGGTAAAAGCTTAATTGATAGACATGGTTGGGACAATTTTTCAGCTTATGTTGCACCGAAAGTCACAGTGAACACTATTATCTCAAATAATACATGGAACTGCAACAATAATCTGATATTGCGCAATTTAGCTAATGAACTTGCAGGAAAAACAATTACCCCTAGCAATTCTGAAGATGAGTGGAAATGGTCCGAGGGAAAGTTTAATCTTAAAAATGTATGGGAGAGCATCAGGCAGGAGCATGGGCAAGTTCCTTGGAGCAAGGTGGTATGGACAAGGTCTTGCCCACAAACAAGTCTTATATAAAGCTATCCTAGACAGGCTACCTACTTAAGAAAGACTGCACAGATGGGGAATCATATACGCAGACATATGCTTACTATGCAATAAAGAAAGGGAAACCCTTAACCATTTATTTTTGAATGTCAGTACAGTAAAAGGCTATGGGCCATACAAAAATTAAAATGCTTCAATACCGATCAAATTGGAAGCCTGGAAGAAGAAATCAACTACCTGCATGATGGGAGAAATATGTCACAATTGATGATAGAGGTTGGCAAGGTTGGCCTCGCAACCACAGTGTGGTGGACATGGCGAGAACACAACACCCGTGCTTTCAAGAAGAAGGAAAATGACGTGTTTGCTAACGCAGCAGCGATCAATAGAGAAATTGCAATAATTATCGACAGAATTAAACCGAAGTATCTCACCACTGCATTGGAACGAGAATTATTGCAATTGGAGAAGTGGAACTGGAGGGCAATGACTAGAGGAAGGCGAAGAGAGAATCTACGACCGCCATGATGCACGTTTCCCTAATTTTACAATTAGGAACTTTAATTACTTTTTGCAGAAGATGTAGAACGAGCAAAAAAATTTCAATTGCTTATATTATGTTACCCGTACTTGAGGAATGGGCTTTGTACTATTTAGGCTGAGCCGGCTTTTGGGCTGAATAAAAATTTACCCACTTTCAAATATATATATATATATATATATATATAATGCACACGTATGGCGCTGGAACTAGATTCTAGTTTAAATATGGATAATATTAGAGGAATCAGTATAGAAAGTAATTAATCTAAGAAAATTACTTTGTGAAATATTTGGAAAGGAAATGGAAATTAAGAACCGACATTGAGTCTAACCCTAAAATTAAACTTTTACTAACGTGAAAAAAGGACCTTCGGAAAAGTTTTCAAGTTTTGAATTATAAAATTTGCAATTTTAAATATTTACTGGTTTAGTTGTGGAAAATTCGCGTTAAAATGGTTTTCTTTGGAAAAAAAATATTAATGACATAAAAAATTAAATAGACCGTGTGTGGTTAAGTATGGGGTTGAACGATATAAGCTATTGGGAAAAAGTCACAAATGGGAAAGAATAAGAAGTGGATTAGATCTACGAATATGACTTAAAGACTGGAAGACAACGCAGACTCCCCGTGGATGGTAGATTAAATGTTTGGAAACTTTGTCAAAGTCATAATAGCAACTTAACCGACTCAGAATTGTTGGAATAGTAGTAGGCTATAACGGTTAGGCAGGAAGGGAAAAAAATGCACGCAGAAGAAATGATTTTTTTTTAGTCCTGCAAGTCGACCAAACTAAAGGGCGGGTCCACCTACCTCTTTCGTTAAGCGCAAATAAAAGAGACAAAGTCAACAACTTTGCCACTTTATTTTCCTCCGTTCCAAGACCTTCAACTCTATCAAGAAACCCATCCAAACCACTATTTGCAACACCTCTCACCACCTCCAAACACTTCTATTTTATTTGAGATTAATGCCAAATAAAATTATGTTGAGAGATTTATCAATATCCATAGTTAATTTCTACAGAATTGGAAGTTTTTCGCCATGCCTCCGAGGTAATCATTGGCTAACATTTTCCTTAGTTGACACCACAAAGATTGCTTGGTATCAGGGAAATAAAAGGATAATTCAGGCAATATAGGTACAACCGCTTGCCAGTTTTTACAAGAAAGGGCGGTCATGTTCTTTGACTTTCCAAATATGCCTTTGGAGTAACTTTCAATCGATATTGGTTTGCAATATATTTTGAGCTATTGAACTATTGAGTGGAGAAGGTATCACAAATTAGTACGTCTCTTCAACGTTGACCTACATTCAGACATGGCTTTGAATGAGTTGGCCTCCGAGTCAGAAGTTAAGGGTACTAGGGTGGCATTTACTAAGACACAGTTTGCTACCATTTTAGATATTAGAGGGCATGGTATAAATATAGACCAGATTTAGATGGTAGATGATGCTATTTGGTAACGTATTTTTATAGACCCTCAGTAATCGATTTAGGTTATTGGGCGTTTGCCTCCGTTGGCTAGGATGGTTATACGCATTTTGCAGTATAACTTAGTATCGAAGATGGAGAGTTTCAACCAGATCTATATGGTAGTGAGGCAAACACCCGTGCCCTTTTCGGGGGAATCAGATGAACTAAGCTAAGAATATTATGGCCTGATACTTAGCAGCGATGAGAGATCGACGGTCTTATATCCCATTTTGTCATTCATGGACAAAGGTATTTAGATAGGTTAGGTTGGATTTGGATAAGGAGAGCTTAGTTGAGCAGACCTACCTGATGATAGATTCCTTAACCCTAAGGAGGATGCATCTTAAGTTAGAAAATTTGTAGATCCAACAGATGCAATAACATCAATTTGAGTTAAGCTAGAGCATCAACAATATCTTCTTTAGTATCAAATGTAGAAGTATTTTGAGCCGCCATTTGGGAGAGACGTCGAGCCCGTAAAGCCCATATAGTGGAGCTAATGGCCAGACCAGCCAGAGTCGTATGAGCCATGGGATATGAGGGGACAAATGGTAGCCATTTATGGTATACTTGATTAGTTAGCCTGTGAGCATCAAGAGACCATTCGCGGGCAGTTAGAGTTCGCTCAGACAACAACAAATGACCCAGACAAAACAAGCAGCTTTTGAAAGTACCAGATGGTAGGAGGAGCGTCTTAATGTATTGAATTCTTTTGTTAGGGACCTCTTCGGTCATAGGGGAGCAGGTCCTTGACCTCCTAACACTAAATGATGGTTGTGTTTAGTGCTATGTTTATTTGTGCGGTATCCCTATGTCTTAGTGTTTGTACGTTCTCTTTTAGCTTTGAGATTTGTATTTCTATGTTCATATTTGTACTCGTTGTTATGGAACTAGTACTTTTAGTATAATGTTCCCTTTTTGTGTTCCTGTAGTGATCGCTTTAAAAAGAAATATACATAGGAAGTAACTAATGAGAAACAAAGCAAAGAAAACATAACTATAAGGAAATTGAAGAACGTAAAAGTAAATGGCAAAATTTAAGGAAAGCAAAAAATGTGATAGCTGTAATAAATGAGAATTCTGAAAGGAAAGATGAATTCTCCCAAAACAAGCTTGGAAAGTTTAAGAAACTAGAATTTTCTTATGCAAACTATACTTGGAAAAAAATAGAATTTTTGAACAGAGCCTTGGAAAAGTTCCAAGTACAAAGAAAAATGTGTGTGAAAATAAAGCGACAATGTGATGTTTCCCATTTACTACCTTTTTATGACATACGAAATTGAGTATAAAAAATAAAATTTTCTAGAGTTCGAATATTAAAAGTTTAATGGTAAGGTTTTGAGGAAAAATTGATCACGTACAAAAACAATATTAATGTCTGAAGTTCTGTATCGAAAAATAATTAGATGAGTAAATGTACGTGAATATATTTATTTTATTAATGTATGCACTTATTAATTACAGAAATAACATACATTTGAAATTCAAAATAAACACATTAAAAAGGAAATTAATGATGGTGAAAAATGTCGTAACACCCAAAGATTCTTCATTACTTAGAGAATTATGTTTCGCGTGGAAATATTAGAGTAGAAAGTAGTAAATAACAAAGTAGATTTATAGTGGTTCAGTCCCGTGAGGGGCCTACGTCCACTTTGGAAGAGTCACTGATATTTTATTGCAATAATGAGTAGTAAGCTTGAAACTATCTCATGACATCCTTTTACAAGCATTTCTAAATATTTTAATGTCATAATCATCATATATGAATATTAAGAAAAAGTCACTTTTGTCCTTTTTCTTCCTCAAAGCATGGATGCCATTAAAAAGTCACTTGGAGCTCTCAATTGGTGTCAAATCAGCCAATTTCCAAACCCTTTGAAATGTAAGCCTGAGGGTATATATAGTGGAGTGGTTAGGTAGGAGTAGGTAGGATTTGGGGACCACAACAGTTCATTTCGTATCCCTGAGTATAGGCCTTCGGAATTTCAGATCCGTCTTGTCATATCTAGAAAAATTCATACCCCTCTTGTAATAACCCGGAAATTCTGAACCAGTTTAAAATTTTTATTCTGGCAATTTTAGCGAATTTTGCCTCATTTAAAATAGATTATTTTAAATCATATCGACGAGAAATTTATTTTGAATATGATTCGAACATATATATTTATACGCGTCGTCGTTAGAATATAAATATTTATATATAATTATAAATAGAATTGAAAATGGCGCGGTAGTTCGATAATTCGATTTCAAACTTCAATTGAATGCACCAGGTGCAAAATAATCTGGATTTTAGTGAAACCAAAAATAATAGGATCTATTCGTGAATATCTTTCCAACAAATCCAAAAAATCGAAATTTCATAACGGGGATCAAAAGATATGTCCAGTTGAAAATTCTGAATAGTCGCTATGGAATTCAAGCCCTTAAAAATAGACATTTTGCAAACGACCTCGGATTTCGACGAAACCACTTTTGTTGGGTCCGTGATGTCAAATTATTGCTAGATTCCAAATTTCATAATTTTTCGAATCAATATGTGAGCGTGGCAAAGGAAAACGCGTTTTACCAGTTTCAGTTGATTTTAATCGACTGGAAAATGGACATTTTTCCAACTGTCTCAGAATTCGATGAAACTAGTTTCGTTAGGACCGTATCGTCAATAAGAAGCTAGAAAATATTCTTCTGGAATTTTTCGAGTTAGTATGTGACCCCGGTAAATTGAAATGCGCGTTCAAATTCAATATATAGAGTTATATGTTGATTTTAACGGGAACTGATCGAAATGATCGAATCAACCTACGATACATATCACATTGTGTTCGGAATGGGGGTAATTAGCTATGGACGACAGGCGGTGGGCCTCGTTTAGAGGTCGTATGAAAAAGTCAACTTTTTATAATTAAAATAATTAAAAATAAAAAATCTCTCCCCTTCTCCTTCTATAAATTCTGCCCCCCCTCCCCCCCCATGGAAATTCATTCCAGAACAAAAAAAAAACAATGAGGGCGGAGCCCTAAATCGCACGCCGCCACCGTATCGCGCCCGCCACCAGTCGCCCCCTCCTCCTCAGCCTCGATCGAACCCACCCCCCTTCCTCGATCGACGCGTCGAATCCCCCCCTCACCCTAGGCTGCCTCGCGATCGAACCCCCCCATCCTGATGTCGGCCGCGCTACCCCCCTTCTCCTACTGCTGACCGAAGACCCTCCCCCCCCCCCCCCCCCCAGCGACGCTCTCCTCCCCGTTCGATCAACCACAGTAAGTTTTTATTTGTTTTAATTTAATTTAATTATTTCTTTTATAAATGATTAGCAGACAGAGAAAATCAGTTTTTGTATATGTTTTAAAATATAAAGTTAGAATTTTTCATATTAAAAAGGCGATATTTTTCATATTGAAAAGGCGATATTTTTATACGATGAAGAGTTATATTTGTATAACATGAAAGTTTATATTTTTAATAACAAAGAAATTATACTGTTAGTATAGTATGAAAGAAATGATTTTTATATATTGAATAGCATAATAAAAATTCGATTTTTATAAATTGAATAGCATAGTAAAAATTCGATTTTTATATATTGAATAACATAGTAAAAATTCGATTTTTATATATTGAATAGCATAGTAAAAATTCGATTTTTATATATTGAATAGCGTAGTAAAAATTCGATCTTTATATATTGAATAGCGATGTAAAAATTCGATTTTTAAATATATGAAGTGATTATAAAAATATGATTTTTAAATTGAAAGTGAACAAATAAAAATGTGATTTTTATTTTAAAGACATCGATATATAAAAATGTGATTTTTATATATGTAGTGGCTACGGGAAACGAAAGCGAAAAAAGGCGAGAATGGCGATGATTTCTCTAAATGAAGTGTCGAGATGATTGGAATAGCTTTGGTGAGAATTTCTCACTCTTCAATTTCTTTTCTAGTTATATATATATATATATATATACTAGGATGCAGACGGTGCTTAGTAGCACCCGACACAATCGTCCACAGACCATGGACTTGTTTGTTTGATTGTGTAGTTGGTTAGATTATTTGGTTTGAATTGAATTGTTTGGTGAAATGGAATGGATTTGATTGATGTGTGAATGGCGTGGGCCTTCACTAGACCGGGGATAAGGCTAGGCCTCGTCCCGTTTCTAGTATCGTGCCGTTATACCGCCGAAATTTTTCTAAAAAAAAGGTTAGAAAAATAAAAATATCATTTTATTATGTAAATGAACTAAATAGAAATTAATGTGATGAAAGAAAATAAAATATTTATATAGTTAAAAATATTTTATATTTTTAACGTGAATGTGAATAAATAAATATTTATAAACAAATCGGCCGATTTGTTTATATACACTGATTTGACTGATATTGATTGGGATGATAAATTTTACACATCGCCCAATTGCACGAATAAAAACCTGTGTTTGTTGATTTGAAACCCCACACGGGTGTTGGGATGAAATTTGAAGTTCACTCATCCTGATTGATTAGATATGTGGATCGATTGATTGACAGGCTGTTATAAGCGTTAGATATCTATATTTGATGCTTATACAGTGTAGTGCACGTTGGTTGATGGTTGATTATTTTTCAATGCTATTATATACGTGTGATGTATGAAAATCCATATAATTAACATTATATGGTGATTGATTGGGCCTCATTCCAATTTAGAAAATAAAGAATATTATAAAATAAAGGTTCATGTGTTGAGCGTACTCATCCGTTGAGATTAGTCATGTGTTGAACGAAATATTTTAACAATAAAATTTACATCTTTATCATTATATAAAGGTTCATGTGTTGACAGTACTCATCCGTTGAGATTAGTCATGTGTTGAACGAAATATTTGAAAAAGAAATATTTGAAATAGAATATATGAAAATAGAAATATATGAAGCCGTGTTGATTAGATTGACGCCATTTTGACGTGAACGATATTTATATCGATTTTATTCATTTTAAAATGAATATTGAAAAGTGATTTCGAAATCGAATATTTTGAAATGAAATTTGACTTCAATTGAATATATAATGAATTTGAATTGAATAGAAAACAAATTTCAATTGAATATATAATGAATTTGAATTGAATAAAACAAATTTCAATTGAATATATAATGAATTTGAATTGAATAAAACAAATTTCAATTGAATATATAATGAATTTGAATTGAATAGAAAACAAATTTCAATTGAATATATAATGAATTTGAATTGAATAGAAAACAAATTTCAATTGAATATATAATGAATTTGAATTGAATAAAACAAATTTCAACTGAATATATAATGAATTTGAATTGAATAGAAAACAAATTTCAATTGAATATATAATGAATTTGAATTGAATAAAACAAATTTCAATTGAATATATAATGAATTTGAATTGAATAGAAAACAGATTTCAATTGAATATATAATGAATTTGAATTGAATAGAAAACGAATTTGAATTGAATTGAATAGAAATCGAATTGAATTGAAATCAAATAGAAATGAAAGTAAAAAGGGTTTATAATAGAAAATTCAAATTTGATTTGAATTTGAAATAAAGGTTGAAATTGTTTTTGAAACGAATTCAAAACTATTTATAAAATTCGTTTTAAATAGTAATCGACGAAATATTTATTATATATATTATATATATAATATAATGGCCTGAATAGAACGTGCCGCGCTGCGGCAGTTCGTGAATTTCGACCATTTATTTCAAACGAATATTACGGGAGATCCGACCGTCGGATTCTCCTAAACCCGGAACCGTTGGGTTCGTATCGAAAAGAGCTTTCTAACGAATATTAGAAATTTGAAATCTAACGGTTGGATTTGGAGATACGTCCAAATCAAGTTTGGAAAAGGTCGCCGTAAGTGCAGTTCGATGGCCACTGATAGAAATTGACTGTACGGGCCTTGATAAAATTATAAAAAATAGTAATAATTTGTGTAAAATCATAAGAAATGATTTGGGAAAAATTAGGGTGAAAAACTCCATATTTGAAAAGATAAAAATAGATTTTTATCGAAATGAACTAGTTTTGAACTAAATAACAACCCATTTATTTTTAAATAAATAAATTGGATTTGAAATGGGTTGTAAATAAAATTGATTTGTGGGTTTATCGTGAAGGGTGTTTTAAATGACACTTGTTCTTTAACCCGATAAATAAGTAGAATGTGATTTGGGTTTGTCGTGAACTGTGTGTTAAATGACATTAGTTCTTTAACCCAGTAAAAGGAGTTTTAATGAATCTGCAATTGGATTGAAATGTGAATTGATAATTTAAATTATCAAATTTAGAAATTGAACGAGAATGGAGTATCACCAGTTTTGCTCCAAAGCGATAGTTAAATCTTTAATTAGATTTGAACGTGAAATGGTAATTAATTTTACCGATAACACCGTGGTATTAGATATGGAGTATTACCAGTTTTTCTTCATGGGATGAATAGGTTAGGATTGGGAATTAAAATAAATAATTACTTCGGTACGGTTCGCTAATCTCGACTAGTTTGGAAAAACCATAATTTGGTTTGATATGACATCCAAAGGAAGATTAAAGGATAAATTTTAAAGAATTTATCTTGGATAAAATTAATGGGAACCTTTCCCTAAGAATTGAAATTTAGAAACTAGCTGAAGGTTAGTTAAGAAGAATGGTTTCTTGGGTATTGATCTGATGTTGGTTTCGGCCTTCGGGGTTAATATTTGGGGGATTGCTCTCTTACTGATTTACGGTTAGTGACTAATGAATTGGAATGAGGCGTATGTTGTGTTTGTGTAACATTTGTTTTTAATATACGCGGGTTGTTCGGAAAGACCGGGTTTATACCCATTCTGAATAACCGATTCGACGATAAGTCGAAGATGAAGACGGTGGTCGAAGATCGGAAGTCTTCACATCATTTGGATAATTACTGATGATTCTGATTGGGCTGTACACCCAAGAGGATGGAAATAGTTGGTGGTCGTCCAGACGTACTTGGAGATGGATGGATATGCGAGGAAAGTGCCTCCGGTTTCGTTCAGACCCAGAACGAACTTGTAAATGGATTGTGTGTCTGACATTGGATTTTATTCTGTGTTGATTGATTCCTGTTAAATATATTTCTGTTTGGCGGTGGAGAATTTATTCTCTTGCTTAACGCCCTTCTCTGAGACGTACGAGCTTAGAGGTTATATATCGATAGATATCAATCGCATGGCATGAATTGCCTGTGTGGCATGCTGAGTTGCATGGATCAAGGCTTCTGTTGAAAAGCAAAGTCTTGTGGTTGATGATCAAAGCACGACCTACGTGGCATAGCTTTGTGTATAGCGTGGATTCGCGAGCCTCACACCTCGGTATGAGTTAAAAAGGAGATACGGACCGCTGGGAAGAACACGACGTTTCTTTCTAGCTTTGGTGGTGTCAGTGACTTACCAGCCCTGACATTTATATACTTTTCACCTTTGTGGTTGTTGGAACGAGGCGCCTCGATATTAGGTTTGTAAGGACCGGGAAACGTGTGTTCAGGAATTGCCAATTCTCGAACGTAAGAGAGGACCGGCCTAGCCGCATCTGGGGTTGCCCAGAGTGTGTAGTCCCGAGGCATTTGCTAGAGTGTCTCGAAGCGGAGAGGATCTTGCCCCTTGCGTCGACTCATGACGGAAATCCAATTTCCAATACGTGATATTGCGGTTTTAATTGTAGAACTAGTATGGCGACATGATATATGGTACCCATGCCGTCTATGATTTATATTTATGATTGAAATTGTTTTGACACTATACACTTATTATAGTATCGAATGATTTGTTTTAAACGTACCAAGCATGTTTGGCTATTATAAGGGAAAACCCTATCCTCCGACTTGCGTTGCATTGTGTGATGGGACCTGGGTCTTATAATAGCTTCATTCTTCGAAAAAGCATTGCGTTGTTTATCCTATGCACTAGTATTCTTGGGAGGAAACCCGTTCCGTGTTATACGGCGTGGTCCCTTGAATTACTCTCTTTTAAAGTAAAGTTTTAAATAACTGTTTTAGTTCTCACACCAGTCACATGACTGACCTGGAGTTTGTTGTTTTAACCTAAACTCTGGGTGCCCCTATTTTCCGCACGGGCAGCTAGTAGTTTTGGTTTTGCAGATTTATATTCACAGGATCCTGATTAACAGCTGGAACGATGCTCGGAAAGCTCTGTATCCGTGTATCACTTTCAGTTGTGTTTTGTATATTTTCCGCTGCTATGTAATTTATTGTAATCTCTGATATTTATCGAATGTAATTTATTCATTTATACTCTGTATATTCTTGTATCTGATGGAATTGTTGTAATACCAATGAAATGTTCTTCCGTCTGCGTTCTATTTGTCGTGTTCTCAAAACGATCAGGGATTTTGAACGATTTAGATCGGTTTAACGACTGATTCGGATCGAGCGAAATTCCTTGCCGTCACATTTGGTATCAGAGCTTTGGTTTACAGAGCTCGAGAACAAGACACATTAGAACCATACGAAAGAATTCATCAGATATTGGATTAGTAATACCCAATTAGAATGACTCGTTAGAGATGGGATCAGTAATATCCTAGAACGAGTGTGAAGAGTATATTTTTCAATTGAAAACAATTTTGTTTTGAAAGTTAAATTCAAGTATACGTATTTGAATATTTATTTGTATAGAATTTGGACAATCCAATATATAAAGATTTTGCATATACGCGTCATGAACGTATATTCGAAGTTTTAATATACTGGATAGATATAGAATCACATTCTAGTCGCCCGGAGATGGTACTGATGATAGCACGTGCATCATCAATATTTATGTTCGTGTTTCGAAGGAGTGATATCTATATATTTCCATTAGGCTGGTGGGAGAACCAAAACTTATATAGATAGATTTATTTGTCGTGAATTGGCATCAAAAACAAGATTTTCAGTATATATATCAAAATTATGAATTTGAAACGTTAATTCACTAATTGATTGATGTTTATGTTGTTTGTCTATTTGTTTGACAATTTTGAACCATTTAGCCTAATTGAATCAAATATTGAATTGTATCGAAAATTAGTCGCATTTGCTTGCATATGCATGTACTTACATTGAACAGGTCATAGCAAGGAGGCTAGAGCAGAGAATAAAATTTGTTTGCCCGACAAATAGGTACATGTTTACTATAATTTACTATTTTGTTTGGGTGATGATGATTTTATGAGCCGATTGGCTAGCCGCTTGGATTTTTCTTTTTCTTTTTGAGATCAGAAGGCCTGTATGGCAATTTCGGGATTTTCCCGTGGCTCCCGGTGCAGGGGAGGTTATGGAGAAATTTTTCGAAAATTTAGGGTGTTAGCCAAATTTTTGAAAATTTGAAAATTCTCAGAAACTAAAAAGTTGGAGAAAGGAAGCCAAATCGAACGTAGAGTTGATTGATCAAACCACTTTCGACTTTGTTCCTTTTCGGGGACGAAAAGTTTTAAGTGGGGGAGATTGTAATAACCTGGAAATTCTGAACCAGTTTAAAATTTTTATTCTGGCAATTTTAGCGAATTTTGCCACATTTAAAATAGATTATTTTAAATCATATCGACGAGAAATTTATTTTGAATATGATTCGAACGTATATATTTATACGCGTCGTCGTTAGAATGTAAATATTTATATATAATTATAAATAGAATTGAAAATGGCGCGGTAGTTCGATAATTCGATTTCAAACTTCAATTGAATGTACCGGGTGCAAAATAATCCGGATTTTAGTGAAACCAAAAACAATAGGATCTATTCTTGAATATCTTTCCAACGAATCCGAAAAATCGAAATTTCATAACGGGGATCAAAAGATATTCCCAGTTGAAAATTCTGAATAGTCGCTATGGAATTCAGGCCCTTAAAAATAGGCATTTTGCAAACGACCTCGGATTTCGACGAAACCACTTTTGTTGGGTCCGTGATGTCAAATTATTGCTAGATTCCAAATTTCATAATTTTTCGAATCAATATATAAGCGTGGCAAAGGAAAACGCATTTGACAAGTTTCAGTTGATTTTATTCGACTGGAAAATGGCCATTTTTCCAACGGTCTCAGAATTCGACGAAACTAGTTTTGTTAGGACCGTATCGTCAATACGAAGCTAGAAAATATTCTTCTGGAATTTTTCGAGTTAGTATGTGACCCCGGTAAATTGAAATGCACGTTCGAATTCAATATATAGAGTTATATGTTGATTTTAACGGGAACTGATCGAAACGATCGAATCAACCTACGATACATATCCCATTGTGTTCGGAATGGGGGTAATTAGCTATGGACGACAGGCGGTGGGCCTCGTTTAGAGGTCGTATGAAAAAGTCAACTTTTTATAATTAAAATAATTAAAAATTAAAAATCTCTCCCCTTCTCCTTCTATAACTTCTGCCCCCCTGGAAATTCATTCCAGAACAAAAAAAAAACAATGAGGGCGAAGCCCTAAATCGCACGCCGCCACCGTATCGCGCCCGCCCCCAGTCGCCCCCTCCTCCTCAGCCTCAATCGAACCCACCCCCCTTCCTCGATCGACGCGTCGAATCCCCCCCTCACCCTAGGCTGCCTCGCGATCGAACCCCCACATCCTGATGTCGGCCGCGCTACCCCCCCTTCTCCTACTGCTAACCGAAGACCCCCCCCAAGCGACGCTCTCCTCCCCGTTCGATCAACCACAGTAAGTTTTTATTTGTTTTAATTTAATTTATTTATTTTATATATGATTAGTAAACAGAGAAAATCAGTTTTTGTATATGTTTTAAAATAGAAAGTTAGAATTTTTCATATTAAAAAGGCGATATTTTTCATATTGAAAAGGCTATATTTTTATACGATGAAGAGTTATATTTGTATAACATGAAAGTTTATATTTTTAATAACAAAGAAATTATATTGTTAGTATAGTATGAAAGAAATGATTTTTATATATTGAATAGCATAGTAAAAATTCGATTTTTATATATTGAATAGCATAGTAAAAATTCGATTTTTATATATTGAATAGCATAGTAAAAATTCGATTTTTATATATTGAATAGCATAGTAAAAATTCGATTTTTATATATTGAATAGCGATGTAAAAATTCGATTTTTAAATATATGAAGTGATTATAAAAATATGATTTTTAAATTGAAAGTGAACAAATAAAAATGTGATTTTTATTTTAAAGACATCAGTATATAAAAATGTGATTTTTATATATGTAGTGGCTGTTGTATATAACGGTGTTGTATACATAATTATATGATTTTTGTTTGATGATAACAACCAAATATTAATTATTTTAAATGTGTTTGTTACTGTACTGTTTTCATATATCATCACAGATAGGAATATATTATTTATATTCAAACAAAATACAACTGTACAGACATTCAGATATTTACACAGTATTTTGTTTAAATATAATATTTTATTTCAATTTTCAAATAGTACAGTTTTACAACTCCACTATTTGTACACTTCACTAATATTTCACATTTCATATTCGTTCACATGATATTGTACTTGTATATAAACTGAATACGATAGATAAATTTGTTTGAACACAATAAAATAATATTTTATTTCAATCAAATTTGTTTATTACAAATATCAGTACAATTTTTCTCATTCTATACATTTGTTCCTCGCTACAAACGCTCATCACAAATACAGTCATTGTCTCACTACAGCATTTCACTCATTCACATTACAATTATGGAACACAAAAAAGGAGGAACAACATTTTTTTCTGTCCAAGTAGCTCACAATGATACTAATACAAATTATCAAGCCAAAGAACAAAGCAAGAAACCAAGTATGCAAGCAGGTGATGTTCACAAGTGTACAACAGTGAAAAAGGCATGTTTCAATTATTATTTTTTGAACATGTGAAAATTTGGCAACTACAAAGAAATCTTCATTTCAAGCAAGATGTTAAAAAAAAAGGCCAAAAGCAACAGTGTACAACATGCATCAAGATGCAAGGCTCAAGAGAACTAATTTGATGAAAATATACATGCAGAGGTTCAGTGGAGCAACAAAGAATTCTTTTCATGTTCAAATGGGTAAAAAAAAAGGGGAATCTCTTTTGAAATTTGAAAAGAAAAGTCACAGGTTCAAAAGAAGGAAATAGATTAAGCTTGCAACCTTGGCAAATGTAAAATTTGACAAGAAAAGATTTGGATAAAACATCTTTTTATCATGCATGTATTCATAATTGCATGGTGCAATAATACACAATCAAAAAGCAGTTTCCTGGTTTGAAAAATCTAGCACATGCAGAATCTAACTTAGAAAACATTTTTATTTTGTAGGAACATACAAGCAGAGGATAAGCCAACAAGCATGCATGCAACATCATGTTAGGGTGATACCTCAAGTCAACATGAACCAATATGATCAAGTATGGTCAAGCAAGTACAAAATAATGGACCAGTGAAAAACATGGAAGGTTTACACAAATATGTGTACGAGCAATTCAGAAAGTATACAAGGGAAGTTTCTTTTTAACTTTAATGCCTCATTTTTGGAAAAATATAAAAAGGCAATTTAGTTCATCAACATGCACAGTTTTTGGGCAAGAATATTCTCAAAAATGTTTTCAGTTTTTCAGAAGTATGGCAAAAAAATTATTTTTTGGCAAGTGCTTATTCACATTGATAAAGAACAGTGTCAAGGCCTGTGTACACATTCAACCCGACATGGCAAATTTTTTAAGTGAACAAGTTGCATGAACATGGAGCAACTTCAATGCATGTGAATACTGTTTTTGCATGTGGTGCAACACATGAATATGGACAACAATGGTGAAGAAGAGTGATCAAAGGCAGGACAAATCATGCACAACAAATCAGTTTCCAGAAAACCACAATTCAAGTCTTTATGGCAAAATAAAGTTTTTAAATGATTGTCTAAATCACACAAGAGCACACATGTTTTGGACAAAGATATCTTTGGCAAGAAAACATTTTTTATGTTTCAAGAATTGACAAAAATCAAATTGAACACTCTTTAATGTTTCATGCATTTAAGGATTTTATTCAGGGCCAAGAAAAACAATTGAATGATTTCCTAAATCATATACAATTGTTTTTTTCAGAAATGAATAAATATTGTGGCAAGTACTCAATCAGTGAACAACATTTTTTGGCAAGTAATTACATCTTTCCAGCAAAGCAATCAATTGACAATTTATGGCAAGTTGTAAATTTCCTGGAAACAAGTTTTTTTTTCCAGTATGGTACTAGGCAAGAAAACTTTTTAGGAAAAACATTTTTGGTGATAGTTTTTGTAGCATCAATCAAGCAAAATGTATTTTTTTCAAGAATTCAGAGAGACATATTTGGCAAGGTCTTTGAAATATTTCCTGAGATGTTCATGTCAGTTTTTAATTTCCAGGAAACATGCTGTCAAACATTTCCACAAATACACAATTAGTGAGGAATTCTTCTGTCAAGGTTCAATGTATTTCCAGCAATCAACAAGTTATTCACGGCAAAGTTTTTAAATCACTCAAATTCAAACTTGGCAACAAAGAAGGTAATTTACAGAGCATTCAAAAGGGGTAACAAAAAAATCAAAGCCAAGTCACTAGTCGAAATCAGAGCATTAATAGGATTCTATAATCCTATTTAATCACCACTTCATCATAGGCATTAGTGCATGAAAAAAACAAAAGCAACAACTCAAAAATAAAACAAGTTCAAATCAGTACTACTCACTTTGTTTTCGATCGCAACCTCAGCCAAATCATAGACAAAGAACAACGTTAAAGATCATCAGAGAATCATTTTTTTCCAATCGAAATCGAATTGATTTGGGGCAAAACCCCACTTTATTTTCTCAGCCACCATCAACAAAGAGGAGAGCAAGTTTTTTTTTTTGAAAAAGCAAAGTGGCAGGCCTATATTACTTTAGACAAAGGGGGTTTTATTGTTTTTATTGTTTATTTCTTTTGTAATCGTTCAAACAGTTTTCTAGAGTCTGTAAAATTCTAGGGGAATCCAGCTAGGGTGTTAACTGGCAGTTTACTAGCGTCTGTAAAACTAGGGGAAATCTGGTCTAGGGGATTTAGACTAGTCTAGAGTTTTGAGAGTAGAGTTAGAATAGGAGCGAGGGGTTCGCAAGTGTACATGGTCTTGTATGCTGGATCTGTTCTATCATCTAGTAGAAACCTTAGGAATGCAGCAGTAGGCAGGATTTTGCCAAAGCTGGGTATATCTTGTGTCATTTACTTTTCTACATTTCTATTTCTGCTATATTCTATGATCTTTGAATGTTTTAATATCCTGTGATATTTGAACTCTGCGATAATTTGCAATAAACCCTATTCACCCCCCTCTAGGGTTAAACTAGATCCAACAGTGGCTACGGGCAACGAAAGCGACAAAAGGCGAGAATGACGATGATTTCTCTAAATGAAGTGTCGAGATGATTGGAATAGCTTTGGTGAGAATTTCTCACTCTTCAATTTGTTTTCTAGTTATATATATATACTAGGATGCAGACGGTGTTTAGTAGCACCCGACACAATCGTCCACAGACCATGGACTTGTTTGTTTGGTTGTGTGGTTGGTTAGATTATTTGGTTTGAATTGAATTGTTTGGTGAAATGGAATGGATTTGATTGATGTGTGAATGGCGTGGGCCTTCACTAGACCGGGGATAAGGCTAGGCCTCGTCCCGTTTCTAGTATCATGCCGTTATGCCGCCGAAATTTTTCTAAAAAAAAAAAAGGTTAGAAAAATAAAAATATCATTTTATTATGTAAATGAACTAAATAGAAATTAATGTGATGAAAGAAAATAAAATATTTATATAGTTAAAAATATTTTATCGTTAAAAATATAATTTTCAATGTGAATGTGAATAAATAAATATTTATAAACAAATCGGCCGATTTGTTTATATACACTGATTTGACTGATATTGATTGGGATGATAAATTTTACACATCGCCCAATTGGACGAATAAAAACCTGTGTTTGTTGATTTGAAACCCCACACGGGTGTTGGGATGAAATTTGAAGTTCACTCATCCTGATTGATTAGATAAGTGGATCGATTGATTGACAGGCTGTTATAAGAGTTAGATATCTATATTTGATGCTTATACAGTGTAGTGCACTTTGGTTGATGGTTGATTATTTTTCAATGCTATTATATACGTGTGATGTATGAAAATCCATATAATTAACATTATATGGTGATTGATTGGGCCTCATTCCAATTTAGAAAATAAAGAATATTATAAAATAAAGGTTCATGTGTTGACCGTACTCATCCGTTGAGATTAGTCATGTGTTGAACGAAATATTTTAACAATAAAACTTACATCTTTATCTTTATATAAAGGTCCATGTGTTGACAGTACTCATCCTTTGAGATTAGTCATGTGTTGAACGAAATATTTGAAAAAGAAATATTTGAAATAGAATATTTGAAAATAGAAATAAATGAAGCCGTGTTGATTAGATTGACGCCATTTTGACGTGAATGATATTTATATCGATTTTATTCATTTTAAAATGAATATTGAAAAGTGATTTCGAAATCGAATATTTTGAAATGAAATTTGATTTCAATTGAATATATAATGAATTTGAATTGAATAGAAAACAATTTTCAATTGAATATATAATGAATTTGAATTGAATAAAACAAATTTCAATTGAATATATAATGAATTTGAATTGAATAAAACAAATTTCAATTGAATATATAATGAATTTGAATTCAATAGAAAACAAATTTCAATTGAATATATAATGAATTTGAATTGAATAGAACAAATTTCAACTGAATATATAATGAATTTGAATTGAATAAAAAACAAATTTGAATTGAATAAAACAATTTTCAACTGAATATATAATGAATTTGAATTGAATAGAAAACAAATTTCAATTGAATATATAATGAATTCGAATTGAATAAAACAAATTTCAATTGAATATATAATGAATTCGAATTGAATAGAAAACATATTTCAATTGAATATATAATGAATTTGAATTGAATAGAAAATGAATTCGAATTGAATTGAATAGAAATCGAATTGAATTGAAATCAAATAGAAATGAAAGTAAAAAGGGTTTATAATAGAAAATTCAAATTTGATTTGAATTTGAAATAAAGGTTGAAATTATTTTTGAAACGAATTCAAAACTATTTATAAAATTCGTTTTAAATAGTAATCGACGAAATATTTATTATATATATTATATATATATAATATAATGGCCTGAATAGAACGCACCACGCTGCGGCGGTTCGTGAATTTCGACCATTTATTTCAAACGGATATTACGGGAGATCCGACCGTCGGATTCTCCTAAAACTGGAACCGTTGGGTTCGTATCGAAAAGAGATTTCTAACGAATATTAGAAATTTGAAATCTAACGGTTGGATTTGGAGATACGTCCAAATCAAATTTGGAAAAGGTCGTCATAAGTGCAGTTCGATGGCCGTTGATGGAAATTAACTGTACGGGCCTTGATAAAATTATTAAAAATAGTAATAATTTGTGTAAAATCGTAAGAAATGATTTGGGAAAAATTAGGATGAAAAACTCCATATTTGAAAAGATAAAAATAGATTTTTATCGAAATGAACTAGTTTTGAACTAAAATAACAACCCATTTATTTTTAAATAAATAAATTGGATTTGAAATGTGTTGTAAATAAAATTGATTTGTGGGTTTATCGTGAAGGGTGTTTTAAATGACACTTGTTCTTTAACCCGATAAATAAGTAGAATGTGATTTGGGTTTGTCGTGAACTGTGTGTTTAATGACATTAGTTCTTTAACCCAGTAAAAGGATTTTTTATGAATCTGCAATTAGATTGAAATGTGAATTGATAATTTAAATTATCAAATTTAGAAATTGAACGAGAATGGAGTATCACCAGTTTTGCTCTAAAGCGATAGTTAAATCTTTAATTAGATCTGAACGTGAAATGGTAATTAATTTTACCGATAACACCGTGGTATTAGATATGGAGTATTACCAGTTTTTCTTCATGGGATGAATAGGTTGGGATTGGGAATTAAAATAAATAATTACTTCGGTACGGTTCGCTAATCTCGACTAGTTTGGAAAAACCATAATTTGGTTTGATATGACATCCAAAGGAAGATTAAAGGATAAATTTTAATGAATTTATCTTGGATAAAATTAATGGGAACCTTTCCCTAAGAATTGGAACTTAGAAACTAGTTGAAGGTTAGTTAAGAAGAATGGTTTCCTGGGTATTGATCTGATGTTGGTTTCGGCCTTCGGGGTTAATATTTGGGGGATTGCTCTCTTACTGATTTACAGTTAGTGACTAATGAATTGGAATGAGGCGTATGTTGTGTTTGTGTAACATTTGTTTTTAATATACGCGGGTTGTTCGGAAAGACCGGGTTTATACCCATTCTGAATAACCGATTCGACGATAAGTCAAAGATGAAGACGGTGGTCAAAGACCGGAAGTCTTCACATCGTTTGGATAATTACTGATGATCCTGATTGGGCTGTACACCCAAGAGGATGGAAATAGTTGGTGGTCGTCCAGACGTACTTGGAGATGGATGGATATGCGAGGAAAGTGCCTCCGGTTTCGTTCAGACCCAGAACGAACTTGTAAATGGATTGTGTGTTTGACATTGGATTTTATTCTGTGTTGATTGATTCCTGTTAAATATATATCTGTTTGGCGGTGGAGAATTTATTCTCTTGCTTAACGCCCTTCTCTGAGACGTACGAGCTTAGAGGTTATATATCGATAGATATCAATCGCATGGCATGAATTGCCTGTGTGGCATGCTGAGTTGCATGGATCAAGGCTTCTGTTGAAAAGCAAAGTCTTGTGGTTGATGATCAAAGCACGGCCTACGTGGCATATCTTTGTGTATAGCGTAGATTCGCGAGCCTCACACCTCGGTATGAGTTAAAAAGGGATACGGACCGCTGGGAGAACACGACGTTTCTTTCTAGCTTTGGTGGTGTCAGTGACTTACCAGCCCTGACATTTATATACTTTTCACCTTTGTGGTTGTTGGAGCGAGGCGCCTCGATATTAGGTCTGTAAGGACCGGGAAACGTGTGTTCAGGAATTTCCAATCCTCAAACGTAAGAGAGGACCGGCCCAGCCGTATCCGGGGTTGCCCAGAGTGTGTAGTCCCGAGGCATTTGCTAGAGTGTCTCGAAGTGGAGAGGATCTTGCCCCTTGCGTCGACTCATGACGGAAATCCAATTTCCAATACGTGATATTGCGGTTTTAATTGTAGAACTAGTATGGCGACATGATATATGGTACCCATGCCGTCTATGATTTATATTTATGATTGAAATTGTTTTGACACTATACACTTATTATAGTATCGAATGATTTGTTTTAAACGTACCAAGCATGTTTGGCTATTATAAGGGAAAACCCTATCCTCCGGCTTGCGTTGCATTGTGTGATGGGACCTGGGTCTTATAATAGCTTCATTCTTCGAAAAAGCATTGCGTTGTTTATCCTATGCACTGGTATTCTTGGGAGGAAACCCGTTCCGTGTTATACGGCGTGGTCCCTTGAATTACTCTCTTTTAAAGTAAAGTTTTAAATAACTGTTTTAGTTCTCCCACCAGTCACATGACTGACCTGGAGTTTATTGTTTTAACCTAAACTCTAGTTGCCCCTTTTTTCCGCACGGGCAGCTAGTAGTTTTGGTTTTGCAGATTTATATTCACAGGATCCTGATTTACAGCTGGAACGATGCTCGGAAAGCTCTGTATCCGTGTATCACTTTCAGTTGTGTTTTGTATATTTTCCGCTGCTATGTAATTTATTGTAATATCTGATATTTATCGAATGTAATTTATTCATTTATACTCTGTATATTCTTATATCTGATGGAATTGTTGTAATAGCAATGAAATGTTCTTCCGTCTGCGTTCTATTTGTCGTGTTCTCAAAACGATCAGGGATTTCAAACGATTTAGATCGGTTTAACGACTGATTCGGATCGAGCGAAATTCCTTGCCATCACACCTCCCTAGGGATACGAATTTCATACCCCATAGGGTACGAAATTCGTACCCATAGGATACGAATTTTGTACCCCGTGGGGTACATTAAATGTGTTAATGTCGTGGAGGAGTCTGAGATATTCAGGTTCGATATGCACTTGAGGAACCCGAGGCTTTTTAGATACAAAGCAAGGGACTCAAGGCTGATGGACTCGAGACTCAAGGATACGAAAATGGGAATTTAGCATAGTTTTGAGGAGCTATGAGGATTGTGATAGCATGACCACTTCCAGGCGTGTTTCCTTTGTCCTTTGGCGACACTTCGGACTTTTGCGTCACGCAATTTGTTGAGTCGAGCGTGTCTTGTATACTTTTGGGAACCAAACCAAAAGACCGGTTAACATTTTCCCTCCAAAGTACGTATTGTCTTGACATGATGTGATTTAAGTTGGTAGAAAAATGTTTGTTGGGTTACCTGATTCCTGTTGACTTAACGTTAGTCATTGTCGCTCGTTCTTGTCGTAATGTAAACGAGTTGTTGTCGATCTGACATCACGTATATGCTTACCCGTTTTTTCGCTGGATTTTGCACGGCATCTCTAGAAGTAAGAAATGAAAAGCAATGCATGTACTTGTATGGGCACTGACACATATGAGTATACATCCACAAGCGTTTGATTGTTTGGGATGGGAAGATTCGCGTTGTGGAAAGTATACGTATACACAGTTGCACGTGCGCCCGAAATGTTCACATACACTTATATATTTATATATGCGCATATATATAAATTTATTTTTTTGAGGAAATATATAAATGTATATATATGTTTACGCATTATTATTGTGTGTGTGTGTGTGTGTATATAAGAGATACTCGTATCCCATGTTTGGGGTATGAAAATTTCGTATCCCAAACAGAGATACGAAATCTTGTACCTCGGTGGGTTACGGAATCTCGCACACCATTTGGGTACGAGAGTTCGTATTCCATCATGGAACACGAAGAGTCTTTGGGCTAAACCCACTCCTTTCCTTCTCTCTATAAATTCGAACTACCGTCCCCACTTTTTCTTCTTCTTTCATTTTGCACAAATTTGGACTAGAACCTTGGAACTCAAATTTGTTTGGAGACAAGTGGGTTTGGATCTAATCATAGCCGATTGTATCTCAACTTGTGCTCGGTGCTGGCTACCGGGTCGTTCTCGGGTCAGATCTCGGCATGGCCTTAAAGTATTCGCGCTTTTGGGTTACCGAGATATTTGTGAATGGATTTGGGCCTAACAATGAGATTCACTCTTGAGGCAATGCCAAGGACTTGCGCAAGGCTTCTTGGTTGATGAGAGATAAAGTTTGTGAGAGGTGGAATCCTAAGGGGAGAGACTGAATGTTAAGCATAAGGAAAAAGAGTTGGGTTCGGAGTTGGAGAAGAAAGAAGAAAGGGGAGATGAAGTATTGGCCGAAGTGATGGAAATTTGTACCCCTTGGGGGGCGGGGCGGTTGATTTTTCATGCCCCTTATGGGGGGTACGAAATTTCGTACCCCCTATAGGGGATACGAAATATCGAACCCCTTAGAGGGGATAAGAAATTTCATACCCCTTACGGGGGGTATGAGATTTCGTACCTCTTAAGGGGTACGAGGTTCTTGTTGGCCTCGACATTTCGAGCCCACCTTAGCTATACTTCACCTTCCTTGTTTGAGACCCGAACTCTATACAACTTGCCCCTAGGTTCGTGTTGTGTTTGCGGCACTATACGATTGGGTTGAAATTTATTGTAACCATAATTGAATTGATGACTAATCCCGACACATAGAAATAAAGCATATATACCTAGACTGTGACCGAACTATAGAACGGTTGGACATGTTTTATCGATTCCAATCGAAACGTAGTCGCGATTCAGGTAATGTGGGTTGACGACGACGATGGCCATAGTCTCAGGGACTCATGATCGTTGCTAGGTCACAAGTTTTTATGTTATAACAATATTATCATGGTACTACACACCACTGCACATGCATGTTAGTTTGCACCAACACGAGGGGCACAAGTTATACAATTGCGATGTCTAACACTAGTATGTTGAAAGTATAACTAGCAATGAAGACATGGTCTATGACAAAGAAGACTTCAGAAGATGAGGCTTCGTTGCACTCATCACACACATCTGGTTCAATTAGCGATGCTTGCCCGAAGGGCAGTGAGCTTGGGTCTTTTGGGGCATTCACTTCTTCTCAGGCGATGAGTTCGCCGAAATCATCTAATTACGGGGTGCAACCGGAAAGACAACACTCTCCGATCGAGCATGAGGAGGTAGAGTACGTAGATATTGTTGAGGGAAGCACATTGGTGGCGCCAGATATGTTGGTGGGCACGGTTTACTCGAGAATCCACCTGATTGTCGTCTCACATGGATGAAACAGTGGTAAGGCGCATGGCATTGTGATTCTGTATTCCCGAAAGAGATGTTCTTACACCTAGAAAGGACGGTAGGGCTCACACATCACCATTGGAGTACACTAATTGGAACAGGCAGGTATGCGTTACTGGGTGCCTGCCCCCGGCTAACAACTTTATTCGCGATATGCTACACCACTTTCGCCTTGCTCCATTGTAGCTTCATCCGAATGTGTGTGCTTCCCTTCTAGTTACTTACATTCTCTACAGGGAGTGCCTATAGTTAGAATCCACTGTAAAGGGCCTCCGATGGTTGTTTTAGTTGAAAACGAGAGCTAATGTTTCGCCATCTCAATACTTCTTGGTAGCTTCGCCTAGCACCAAGTTCTTTAGTGGGAAATAGACTAAGTCGACTGTGTATAAACACGATTGGTTCTTCGTGCGTTGTCCCCTTGGTTCGCAAAGGAGATGCCTGGAAGGAAGTAAGCATTTCGCTTTACCTTTTGTTTGAAACTTACGGGTTTGGCTGCTTGAGTTTGACTTTTTTTTTTCATGATAGGAAACCCTAAGGCGCTTACAGACATCGTGTGCTAGCAGCGTCTCGAGTCGTTGCTAGCCATCTCGGCCAAGGATCGTTCCACAGAGAGCATTATAAATCAAGATCGACTTCGTTGTGCTGGATTACTCCCTAACGATCAAGCGATAACTAGACCGACACTCGCCGGAGGTGGAAGGAAAGTGGAGATTGGGAAAGGAGCGGTTCCTCCAGGTCGAAAAAGGAAAATGCCCATGTCAGGCCTAAGTTGCACAAAGCAGTGAAGATTCAGGAGGGAACCGGCGGAGGCGAGATTGGCGATGATGAGGCAGTTTCCAGGGGCGAGGACCCATCGAGTGCTCCTATTCTGCCTACGACAGATGAGGCAAGGTTAGGTGCTTCGACTAGGTCACAGTCTCATATAACTCCCTCTAAGTTCACCACCTCACTCAAAGAAGAGGGTCTATTTGATGAGCTTAACAAACTTCCTCTAGAAATGTTTTCCTGGTCTAGCGCCACAAATATGGAAGAACTAGCTTTAGATGCGGGGGTGATTGCTCCTTTGGGCGGACCATCATCCAGTCTGTTGAGAGAACACTTAGGATGCCCATTCATAAACACTGCATGACATACCATTTATTTGTATACGTAGGGAGTTCGAGTCTAAACCTTAAACTGTTTCTTTAGCAGGTGATATGGTTAGACGCAATGGTGGAGGCCGTGGTTACAGATTAAGGAGTCGTTGACCCTCGAGAAATGCCTTTCTTGATAGTTTCAGAAGGGAGACTAGCTTGTTTGATGAACCCTCGCACTCACATGATTATAGGAGAAAATACCTCCATAGAGAATGATCTCGATGATCTCCAACTCCTCCACCTCCTATTCGGATATCTGGGACAAATTCCCGGTTTGATGTAGCGGACACCAGACATTCCTCAATGATAGCTCCTCCTCATATTGCGCCTTAGGCTCATGCCCATGCCTCCAGAGGTAAAGAGTCAGAGTCTATTCGTTAGAGGAAGAAGGATATGGCGAAGAAGAAAAAGCAAGATCTGGTTGTTTCTGGGCCCCAAGAGCCCACTATCAAGGAGAAAAAGGCCCTGTTGAAGCAAAAATTTCTGGATCACTACTTGACGAATTAATCTTCCTTCCTGATATCAATCCGATTCCTATTGAATACAATGACGAGGTGTGGATGAAGGTGAGGGCTGCATACTTTCAAGTTAAGGAATTTAGAAAATATTCCGCGAATCTCTCGGACTTGATTATGAAGAAGAACTTGGAGATCCAGGATCGGGGGTTGACTATTGATGCTGAGCAGACCACAGTCCACAATCTAAAGAAAGAGATAGGTAAGGCCGGTCACTGTGGTGTGAGTTTTTCTCAGTTCATAGTAGTTTACTTGAATGCTAATCACTTGTTGTTGAAACAGCGGAGCTGAGGGAGGAGCATGCGAAGTTGAAAAGGGAGGTGGAGCATGCAGATTCAACTTTCAAGCATACGGTGGCCTCTTTAACAACCGAGAATACTCCCCTAAAAAGGGATAAACCTGATCTGGTATAGGTCAATGCCCGGTTGGAGAAGGATAATGAAAGGGTATCCCAGCTCCAAATGGATAATGGGGCCCTGAGGAAGGAGAACAAATGGTTGAAAGCTAAGAACAAGGGAACTCAGAAGCTTCGGGAGGAGTTGACGAGCTGAGGAGGCAACTGTAGGTGGTTAGGAAGGCGAAAGAGGAGGTTGCAGCCGGTAGTAAGGACATATTGAGCTCAGTGGATGGGTTGAAAGAGGAGTACCAGAGGTAAGTGGAGCGATTGAAGGAGGAGATCAAGGATGTGGAAGCTAGGGTGGAGGCGTACCTTGAGGAGCAAGTCCCAAAAATGTATGTCAAGGCCTTAAGTTTTGTGGAATCGTGTAGGTCAGAGACTACCCTCGGGTGCTGGCTCAAACATGGGAAAGGTTGGTTCCATATGAGGCTTGGCTACGTCAGGTGGATGTGGGATCTTTAAACGAAAATCAGCAGATGATAGATCTCCTGCCAGAGGATGAGAGAAAAACATTGAACAAGGGGAAGAGGTTGTTGCTGGAGAATGTCGAGAGGCCGAGAGCGTGGTAGTTGCTCATACATTCGCGGAGGGAAGCTCCTATCAACCACTAACTCCAACATCCGCCATAACTGGCGGTCCCACTGTTCCAGTTTAGGTCTCCGCTGAGTACGACCCGAACATCCAGGATTAGGGGCAACGGGATCCGCTTTTACCGCTATAGCGAGCACCCTTCCTATTATACCCACACAATTCCTTTCTGGAGGTAAATTTTCTTTACTGCGAATACCCGAAGATGATGTGATTACCGAATTCGTGGACTAAATAGTTGTGTTTTTACTGTGCAATCCCTCTTGGAGTTGATGTGCCTCCAGGCTTTGCCCCTATGCTTCCCCAAACAACTGAGTCTAGATTAGGACTACAAGGAATACAGTTTGGATTGGGAAGTGGTAACGTGGACACGTTCTCGGATGTTGAGCTAGGGTCCTACATTCATAAGTATCTTCTGGAGGAAGAAGGGGTTGTGGACGGCCAAAGTATCCATGTGACGAACCCAATGATGGTTAATGTGCTGATAATGCAAGCAATGGTGGAAGCCCAGATGGTGGAAAAATCTAAGGTGCAAGAGGAGAAGAGGAGGCAGGATTAGGCTGCCCTTCAAGAGGCATAGGAAAAAACAAGGCAGGATGCTAAGGAGAAGTCTGCCGCTGCAGTGGCAACGAAGAAGGCTAATGCTGAAGCAGAGAAAGAGAGGCCCACTGAAGAGGCCAGAAAGAAGAGAGCTGCCGACGAGTCCAAGAAAGAGAGATCCGCTGAGGAGGCTAGGAAGAAGAAGGCCTATTGCGATGCTAACAAAAAGTCCAAGGCAACCTTGAAGAAGCTTTGGGAGGATGCAACTGTGCAACTCAAGTCCAAGAAACTAGCTGCTCGGAAGGCCGCCAGAGTTTCTAAGAAGAAGGCAGAGGCCAAGAAAGCTCTAGGAGGAGGTGACGCCATGTTATCCCTTGCCTCTGGCATTACCCTTAAGTAGTGACAATGTATTGCCCCCGGGGATGTTAGGTAATCACAAGTGGCGAGGATGATGTCAGATGACGCGCCTCGGTGTCTCACGAGTCTGTTACTCCCACGAAGGGCAGAGGAGGAAAAGGTGGAAGCGGCTCAGGAAGGAAGAGGTGCATCACTAGTGATGACCTGTCTAGTGCTGAATCTATACGTAAAATGAAAACAAAGAAGAAAGATGAGTAGTATCAGTAATTATGGTATATGTTACCAATATTTTGGTTATGTATGCCGACAATATACGTGAGTACGACCCTCGCTTTTGGTCTTCGGAGGCTTGGTGTGGTTTTCATCTACAACCTGTCGTTAGAAAGAAGGATATTAGATATGTAGTTCACTTATGTTATATGAAATGAAAGTATTAGATAATTTTATCTGAATTGCATTTCATGTTAAGTGTTCAGTTGTTCATTTTATGTCTTCCAACGTCTTGTACTTGCACAAGCGTACTTGCTGTTACCTTTACAGAAATGCGATTGGGGATTATGGCCTGGGGGTCGCCCCAGTCGTGCGGAGGTTGCGCGTTGGTGCCCTCTCTCTTGGACATACCGAAGTATGTTTGTCCTAAGTCGTGAGATGGCATGGACGTCGTGGATTCGTCCTTTTTGGCTCTCCCATGGTTCATTTGGGATTGGAGCTCGAGGGCGTCGTTTAGTCGCCAAATGGTACCCGAATCCTTACCCGGTGGGTCAGATAGAGCCGCGGAAGTGGTCAGTATCACACTAGCTTGGTGGAAGCCAAGTCTAAGGACTTGACGACGAAATGATTTATCCTCGGTCTCGTTATTGGTTCAAGGTTCGAGAGGTACTCAGATCCTGACCCAATGGGTTAGATGGATCCCTGGTAGTGGTTGGTATCACACTAGCTTGATTGATGGGCTGCCCCAAGTCCGGAGATTTGGAAACGAAACGATTTATACTCGGTCTTGTCATTGGTTCGAGATTCAAGTGGGATTACTTAGACTCGGTTTCGTCATAGGACTAAGACTCAAGTGGTGTTATTTATACTCGATCTCGTCGTTGGTTCGAGATTCATGTGGCGGTATCGGCTTCCATGCTCAGGGTGCTGATTCGATGTTATTTTCATTCGGCTTCGTCGTCGGTTTGAGGCTCGAGAGGCGGTACCAGCTCCCATGCTCGGGATGCTGGTCCGGTGTTCATGTGTTTGTGCGTACAAGCTAGTTGTGATGGTCAATCAAACATATCATGTAGAAAGTAAACACATCGGGGACACAGAGAATTAAACATCATCTTTACAAATAACTTTGGCAGTAACAGCATTCACAATGCCTTTAATCTAAAGAGAACAAAACATTGTTGGAAAGCGAAAAAACTGTACACTAAGTTATGCGAGCGATGAATATGTTCATTGTTCCATGCCTTTGGGAGTTCGGCTCCATCTGCAGTTGTTAGCTTGAAGGTTCCATCTCTGAGCCTTCGTTGTATGATGTACGAACCTTCCCAGTGAGGACTGAAACCTGTCGGTGTGGGAAAGATCCGCTTCAGGACGAGGTCGCCGATATTGAGGTCTTTATGGCTGACTTTAGAGCTGAAGTATCGGGCTACTCATTGGCGTTGGGCGGCGGCTCTGAGCCCATCTTCGTTTCTCTTCGAGCAAGTCGAGTGATTCCATAAGTAACTCTTGGTTTGTCTTAGGATCATAATAAGTAACTCGATGAGATTAAAGATTCAACTCAATGGGAATGACAGCTTCCCTCCATATGTAACAACCCACTTTTTACGTAGCAGAAGATCGTAAAATATTTTTATTGTATTCCCTGAGGGTTGGATCGGTATCATATTTTAATATGTTGTTTATGGGGATGTGAGACATGTCCACAATTTTTTACCAATTTTGTTTGTGACCATTTTGCCCTTGTTAGCTTGTATAGGGCACAACTTTTGAGTTAGGTCGAATCAAGTGTTGAGACACGTGCCATTGGAAAGGAAATGATGATTCCCTTTCCGTAGAGTGGTCACATTAAAGATTTGGCTCAGCGGTTTGGGAGGAATCGATGTTTTAAGGTTTAACAGTTGGTTGTTCAAGTTTGATAAGCCATAATGGGTTGATTTGGATAGACCCATTAGTGGGCTGGTGGGTGGCTATAAATAGAGGATAGGAGGCATTGAGAATAGTTTACTTTCTCCATTTTCTCATTTGAAAGAGTGAGGGCTCCTCCATCCCTCTATTCTTTTCACCTTTCCACCATTAAAGCTTAGGGAATTTGAAGATCTACATCATTTCGGGCTAGATCTACTCAAATCAAAGAGGGAGTTCATCGAATTGAAGAGTTTGGATCGAGTTCTTCCTGTCTAGAATCATATTTCAATCATTCTTGGTTATTTTGGAGAATTGGTAAGTGATATGCATCTCTCACATGGATTCAGTCAAGTATATGAGTGTTTGATCTTGTTTCTTATCAAATTCAAGTGTTTTCTCTTAGATCTACATCATGGTAATTTTATTTCATATGAATCACTATAGGATCTAATTTAGCAACTTAAACCGATAATTTCTGTGCTATTTCATATGTTTATGCAAGTTAGATCCATAATTTAGTTCACTTGTTCATTTATCATGATTTTGATGAAATTTGCACAATTTTAGTGGTAATCGTCATATTCATGTTGTTAATGATTTCATAACATGCTTATGGTTGTGTTGAATGAATTAGATGAGTATATGTAGTCGATTGTGTTGATTGGCTAAGTTTTGGTCGATATTGGACTTGAATTGGGGCTGTACAGGTTTCTGGTCGGTCATAGTTTGGTCGGTTGGGTTGGAGTTGGTCGGTCGGTCGAAAGTGAGGCTTGGGGAGCAAGAAAAGGTTGGGTTGGTCGGTCATAACAAGTTCAGTCAGGATGTGAACAAAATGGGTCGGTCGCATGTTAACACTTCTGGTCAGTCGAGCACCAGGGTTGGGTCGGTCGGCGGATGGAGGTTTGGTTGAGGATGAACGGGTTGATCAGGGTGAATGAGTCAGTCGGAGCTTTTATATTTGGGTCGGTCATGTTTCACGAGAGATAGGGTCGGTCAGGCTAGATGTTGAGGGATGGGTCGGTCGGTCTGAAAATCTGGTCGGTCAAGCGAGTCCTGGTCGGTCGGTTGAGGGTTGATCGAGGCTTAGTTGGTCAGTCAGCAAGATCTGGTCGGTCGGCTCCAAAAGGATGGGTCGGTCACATAGGGTCATTTTTGAAAAATTATATTTTTTGGGTACGACCCGGATTTGAACAAAAGGGCCTAAAAAAATATTAGGGGCAACCACCTCCCCCCGGAACTCTAGCCGCAATGCAGTGATGTAATTTGGCTCAGTGATGTTGTGACTTTGAAGTATATTCAAGTGGGAATATTCGAAGTGTTGTAGGTTGTAACGCCCCACCTCTATACTCGCGTTAGCCAAGGCTAGTGAAAGCAGTGGTGTCAACTAACCCGAAGAATAAGGCTGTTGAGGAGCGACCATCTGTATATTAGCTTTGAATGAGTGTTAAATATGTCGGATAATACGGTCTTACGTTTTCAATTTCTCATGAGGAAATCCGACACATCTAATTCAAGTTCAAAACAGCTACACAACGGCTGTATATTATTCGGAAATCAATATAAAATACATAACAAAATAATCAGAGTTAGACACAGGTATTCACATCACTAAGGTGGAAATAGATATGAATATAACACATGAGTGTAAATACAAGATAGTGGTCATAGTCGATCCACTATTCAACAAAAGAATAAGTACAAGGCTACTCAAAATATTATGTTTACAAAGGAGTCTCATATACATATAACCCAAATAATACAACACTAAGGAAAATTTCCCAGAACAGGAGGATAAACCATGCTGGAGTCACGAAGAATCACTTGAAATACTTCGGTCTGACCCAAGTATTATTTACACAAAGATAAACAATAAACGGATCACTCTAGCTGTACTTATCTCATAAACTGAGATATAATAAGAGATATAAATAAATGTGGACATGCATACGATAATAATAATGTCATGCATAAGTGTGAATCCCAGAAATGTCTACGGTATATCTCAAACCAATATCAGAGCTATAAAAGAATATCTCATTCAAAATTATATAGCTACTCATAAGAAATGATAACTCAAATCAAATCAAATCAAAAATTGATAACTCAATATCAATAAATCTAAGATTGATAATATAGTATCAATAAAACTCTAAATTCCAGAAATCAATAAATTAGAAATCCAGAAAATCACAAAGGGAGGGGGTAAGGCCTTCTCTAAATGGGAGCCCGAAGACTCACCAACACGTGTATCTCGAATGAGACGCGATCTCTAGGTAGCTAGCCTATAATGTTAACCCGAAGTTCCTCGAATGGTCCAAAGATCGCGGGTCGCGACCCCACTCCAAATTGAACCGAAGTTCCTCAAGATGACCCGAAAGCCATCATAATGCATAAAATAAATGAAAAGATCACAATTAATCAAAGTAACGAAATTCCATAAAATGAAACGAAGTTCCTCAAAATGAGCCTGAGATCATTAAAGTACTCAAAATGAACCGAACACTACAACAAAATGACCCTATTACAATGGTGGAAAACAGTTGTAAAAGACTTTTTACAACGGTGGAGCCACCGTCGTCTCTTAAGAAGTTGTAATAGACTGGAATCTTTTACAACTTTTATACACCGTTGCGACACCGTTGTTAAATGTATATTTTACAACTGTTTTCCACCGTTGTAGTAATACATATTACAACATTTTTGCACTGTTGTAGTAATACATATTACAACTTTTTTTCACCGTTGTAGTAATTCCTACTACAATTAATTATAACAATATGATTTTTGTTTATTTATACATTACATTTCATATAAAAATAAATATTTATATTGAATAAAATGATACTACACTGAACTGAAATAATCAATTAAATATTTTATTTCAATATTTGAATCAGTACAACTTTGTGATCCACTATCGTACAACTCACTTTTACATAATACAGTCATAACAATACATACATTCCTCACTACAAACCGATCGCTCAACAAATCTGAGGTAGACGGTCTAGCTCTAGGCTTAGCAATGCATCGTTCTATGAAGGCCTTGATTTCAAGGTAAACCATCTATCATTCCTCCATTACCATCTGCAAATTTTAGTCATTTAAACATAATGGAGAAAACAGTAAAGATTAATGCAGTCATATTACCTCTTTTACATGTAAAATGACGTTCTGGATAAAATTTTGACATAAAACATATGATGTTTCGAAAGTCTGACTTATATTAATTTGAAACTATGTCAAAAGTAAAATTGGCGATTGTTATTTTCCATAGAAATTGTGTCCTTGAAAATTTTGTCCAAAACTTTGAACAACTTTCTTTGTGGATAGAGTACAGTAAAGCCAAAGCATCCGAAAAGAAGCCATATCAATGCAAATGAGTATACACATTTGCAGGTATCATAAACACAAATCTGTTGTTTTGATTGCTGTTTTGAAAAACTGAAGTAAGACCATGATTGAAATATGAGCTAAGATTGTGTACATTGATTCTCCATCACATATGCCCATTCAAATGCATGACAATGAAGCATACAAACGATTTATTGCTTAATGCTGGAACAGACTAGTAGACTTAGAAATGTTGCCAAAACAAGGAAGTAAACCAAAGGGACAATACGCATATATTGTGCCACAACTTAACTATCAACATGCAATGGTAGAGAATCACTAAATCAATGTAACCAACTGTGCATGCAAGAAATACAGTGCCTATTCTAACTTGGATCCACACGTGAGACATATATAAAACAAGAGGTGCTATTATAAGGAACATGCCGAAGTATATATGCATAGGAAGTGGAATTGTTTCTTTTTTCTTTTTTTCTTTTTTAGTTCGACAACACTGGTGTGCCAAAGTAACATGGTATCATCCTAATATGAGTGTATTATGAAATCTGAAGGTCAGGAATCAAGTATGGCTTCATAGTAGGATATTTAAAAGCATGCCACTAAAATGTGTACTTATTTAAATCAAGTCAAACTTAACATAAGACATGCATTCACTTCAAAGGTGAACAATAACCAGAAATCGATGACAATCAAGGTGACGGAAAAGCAGTAGCCAAACAGTGTGAATCAGTATGATGTAGTCCTGATTATCATATTATAAGGAGCACCATTGCAAATACTAAAATCAACCAATAACCGAATTTAAATTTATACAACCCCAGGACAGTAGGAAAGCAATAACCGACAAACTAATGATATTAGTGCAAACCGAAGTCGTACGCTTGAAACATGTTTAATCGTAAGAGAACTTACATTTAATCGGTGAAGGAAGCGTAGACAATGGCGGACGGTTGGCGTTGGCTGTAGAACGGTGAGGAGGTGTTGCTACAAACGACGGCGCTCGACTGCTGGAGGGGAGAACAGGTTGTCGGATGCGTTGTTCGGATCTGAGAGATGCTGAGGCGATTTGGTTTTCTGGCTTCAAGGAGGGAAGCACTGCGCGATGGCTGTCGAAGGAGGTGACGCGGCTTCACTGGACTGGAACAAGGGCACGCGTGATTGGGGAGCTCAGACGACGGGTGGCACGGCCCTTGTAGTTGGTGGCATTCGCGGTTGAGCTCGTGGGTTGACTCCGGTGGCGAGCGACGCCTGGTGACAAGGCCTTGTCGGCGGAGAGGGATTCGATGGCGAATGAAATGGAAACCGACGGCCTATTTTCGGGTTTTGGATGTGAGACGTTGGTCGATTTGTTGATTTCCCCAATTCGATTTCTAGGGCTTCGGCCATTTTTAAGTTTTTTTTTAGAACGAGAGAATGAAATGGAAACTGACAGCCTATTTTCTTTTATTTGCTTCATACGGCTAGGGTTTCACCATTGCCAATGTCCATTTTGCCCTTAGATTTAATGTTAACCCTTATAAAAGTTAAGCCCCAAATCATAACACTTAAACAAAATTTTCATGTCACATACACAATAAACAAACAAATGTGTGTTTATTCACCATTTTAATCATGCACAATTTCACATATTCATCATGTACATAGCACAAATGATTTATTTATTTATTCACCCCAAATATTATGGATTTAATTGAAATCAATATAATCTAGGATCATCAAATTTGGGTTCTCACATTATTAATCTCTACTTCTTAATTATTAATAGCAATCATTGATTATTCATGATTAGCATTAATTATTATATTTTAAGTATTAACTGTTTAATAGTAATTATGTAATATTAACTATATTTTTTAATTATTCTTCTTAATTGCTAAGTATCAAATATTATGGATTGATTATTAATTATTACTTCCTAATTGATTATTAATAGTAATTATTAGTTATTAATTACAAATAATCAACATAAATGTATTAAATATTAATTATTAGTTGTTAATTATATTAAACTATAGTCATATATTACAACAATCAAAAAATAGAAGTTGTTAATTATATTAAACTATAGTTAATATACATTTTAGTTAATTATAAATTATTATTATTATTTACTACTGATTTTTAACTTACAATTGTTACTTAACTAACGATTGTCGAACCCCGTTAGTGGGGGCGTTGCCCCCGCACCCCCACCTAGGGGGTTGCCACCCCCTGGACCCCCCCGGACCCCCCTCCATAGGGATCATATTTGACAAAATATTTTGGTAAAACTTTCAAAAACAATTACTTATTAAAAAATATTATATACTAAATATTAATTAGTACTAATAGTCATGATTAATTATAAATTAAATATTTATTAATTGTTATTTACTTATTGATTATTAATTAATTGATTATTAACCGCTCATTAGTTATTACTTACTAATTAATTACTAGTACTTAATAATGAAGTAGTTATAAATTAATTATTTTTAATTAAATATTAAATATTTATATATTGATTATTATTAAATAATTACTAATTGGTTGTTAATTAGTAATTATTAGTAGGAATTATTTATTTATTGATGTATTTTCAATTAAATATTAAATATGTATTTATTGATTATTAATTAATAATTACTAATTATAAACGGTTTTATTACAACTGTCAAAATAACGCAGTTGTTAAAAATAAATTTATTACAACTTTTCTGGAAAAAAGTTGTAAAAAACATTTATTACAACGGTGCTTTAACCACCGTTGTAAAATTAAAGTTGTAATATGGTGTTTTTGTTGTAGTTACAACGGTGTTTATACCACCGTTGTAAAAAACCATTTATTACAACGGTGATTTTACCACCGTTGTAAAAACCCATTTATTACAACGGTGCGTTTACCACCGTTGTAAAATTAAAGTTGTTATAGGGTCATTTTGTTGTAGTGGAAGTTCCTTGAAATGATCCGAAGATCATTAAAATACTCAAAATGAACCGAAGTTCCTCGAAATGATTTGAAGATCATTAAAAATATGGTATAAATTCCATAACTCGAAGACATCGCATAAAGCTAATCTAAAATCTCAAAAAGATCATAATTAATCTAGGAAAGTGTAAGTTACTCCAGGCTAGGAAATATAAGAGTTAAGCTACATGTCCCATAACCACTAGCTTTACTCGAATATTTACGAACAATGTGTATAGTCCACTAAAAACACAAAATGACCATTTCCATAGTTTCAATCGAACGAGTCCAAGAATTAACCGTCGAGGTAAATGCAAGGGGTCATAGTCCTTGCTTTTGCTAAGGCATTTAATTAGATTTCTCATACGAACGAGAAAAAGGGTTATAAAATATATACTAGTAGATTTGAAAACGATTTATAAAACCATTTCGTAAAATAACTTCTTATAATGAAGTGAGATTGGAAACCACTTTGGTAAAAGAATTTGGTATCTGCTAATAATATAAAACCCTTTATATATATATATATATTTTAGAAGTGGCAAATCTCATATAATAACAATCGAAATAATGATCAAACTAAGAATTCACGTTTTTATGACGTAAATTAAATCATATAAACGATTTCTAATGTAATTCACATTAAACAATGAGAATAGAATCAATTAAAGATCAACATGCAATGAATCAAACAATAATTAATGTCAATGAATCGAGCTACTGAAATCTGTGAATTTATGAAGCTGAAGTTCACAAACGAAGTCCGAACGACAGAGCTCTGGCAGGGAAAGAGCCTGGATAGGTGTAGACTGTGGACCAAGGTCCCTTCGGTCCAAAGTGGAAAACCGGTCGACCGGTCAAAATGGGGCAGTCGACCGATTTTACACAGAAACAGAACCGGTCGACCACCCCATTTTGGGCCTATCGACCGGTTTCGACCTGGGCCATGGCTGCAAAGGCGAACCACGGAATTGTAGATTCTCTGGCAGCTATGAGTCTAGCCAACAACTTGCCCTGTCCTCGAACTAAAGGTGCGTAGCGGGAACGTCTGCAAAGAAGGGTGGAACCGAAGAATGGCATTCATCGGGCCTCCCCTCTACTTACTTCTGTCTATGTTCTAAGAAATATTTACCATCCGGAAAGAGGAAAAAACGGAGTCTCAAGGAAAGAAACCTCATGATAACAAAAAAGGAAATAAATAGATATAGATAAAGCCCACATACTATATTCTATGGATAAAGAATCAAATTGATAAAAAAAGCATCGTAAAGATCAATTAGCGAGCTTTTGGGTCGATACAGTTAAAAACTGCCCCCCTAAGTATACTCTCCGACTCACTGGAGGGCTTTTGAAGGTGACGAATGCTGGGTTACGTCCTCCTGCCCTAAGTCGATCCTAAAAAAGTCTCTTCGATCTGGATTCAGAGGCTCCATCTAAGTAGAGAGAAAGAAGAAATGAATCCACTAATGGCTCTTGGGGGATAATGTCATGACTACCCACTGCCTAGGTCAAAACTAGGGGGATTCCCCCCTACGAGTGTCCGCAGTCGATCGTCAAGGCTCGTGACTTCTTTGGGGCATCAAAGAGACCTCTCTGATCCACCGTATTGACTCACAAAGCTTGAATGCATTAGTTTTGATTGTTGGTTCTAAAACGAACAAAATTCAAACCAAAATGAATAAGCGCGATATAAGGTAATTGTGAAGTCTTAGTACTTGCTGGTTGCGACAATGATACTTCACAACGCCAGTTAATCGACTTATGATGCGTGTAATAAGTCATGTGTACAACCCTCCCTCATTCTATTTCGAATGAAATTCAAACTAATAAAACAAAAAGTGTAAATTATCCTAACCAATTCAACAAGCAAATGTAACATGAAATGGTACTAAATTACACTTGTGCAAGCCATAAACTTGCAGCATAGATGTGAGTTCAATAAAGAACTCACCTTTGATCATAGGAAGCAACAAGGAGATGCAAAGCCAAGCTAGGGATATCTTCTCCAATATAACTCACGAATCTTCAATCTATACATAAATACACAATATTTCCTAAGAATTATTTTTCTCATATGAACGAGAAAAAGGTTTATAAAACATATACTAGTAGATTTGAAAACGATTTATAAAACCATTTCGTAAAATAACTTCGCATAAGAAGTGAGATTGGAAACCACTTTGGTAAAAGAATTTGGTATCTGCTAATAATATAAAACCCTTTATATATATTTTAGAAGTGGCAAATCTCATATAATAACAATCGAAATAACGATCAAACTAATAATTCACGTTTTTATGACGTAAATTAAATCATATAAACGATTTCTAATGCAATTCGCATTAAACAGTGAGAATAGAGTCAATTAAAGATCAACATTCAATGAATCAAACAATAATCAATGTCGATGAATCGACTACTGAAATTGGTGAATTTATGAAGCTGAAGTTCACAAACGAAGTTCGAACGGCCGAGCTCTGGTAGGGAAAGAGCCTGAATGGGTGTAGACTGTGGACCAAGGTCCCTCTGGTCCATAGTGGAAAACCGGTCGACCGGTCAAAATGGGGCGGTCGATCGATTTTACACAGAAACAGAACCGGTCGACCACCCTATTTAAGGCCTGTCGACCGGTTTCGACCTGGGCCATTGCCCAGGTCAAACCTAGGGGGATTCGCCCCCCCCTGCGAGTGTCCGTAGTCGATCGTCAAGGCTCGTGACTTCTTTGGGGCATCAAAGAGACCTCTCCGATCCACTGTATCGACTCGCAACTCTTGAATGCATTAGTTTTGATTGTTGGTTCTAAAACGAACAAAATTCCAAACCAAAATGAATAAGCACGATATAAGGTAATTATGAAGTCCTAGAACTTTCCAGTTGCGACAATGGTACTTCACAACACCACTTAATCGACTTATGACGCGTGCAATAAGTCGTGTGCACAACCCATGCCACATTCTATTTCAAATGAAATTCAAACTAATAAACCAGACAGTGTAAATTATCCTAACCAATTCAACAAGCAAATGCAACATGAAATGGTACTAAATTACACTTGTGCAAGCCATAAACTTGCAGCATAGATGTGAGTTCAATAAAGAACTCACCTTTGATCATAGGAAGCAACAAGGAGATGCAAAGCCAAGCTAGGGATATCTTCTCCAATATAACTCACGAATCTTCAATCTATACATAAATACACAATATTTCCTAAGAATTAGGTTTAGGAAATAACAAGGATTGAAGAGGAAACAAGTTGTAGAAGATGGAGAATGAGTCTATCCTTCTTCTTCATGGATTTGCACTTGATTTCCATATAAATTCGATTCCTAAGATTGAGCTAGGGCTTAGGGAATTTTAATTTCCCTTTCCCTTTCTCATTTCTATTTCTTTGAAGTGTTTAAGGTGGAATGAGGAGGAGTGGGCTGTGGGAGGTGCTAAGTTGGGCTGAAATGGGTTAGTTTGGCTAACCCAAGCCCTACCCGAAGTCCCGAATTTCACAATCTTCAAACATATCGAAGTTTATAGTCAAAAAGGTTGTAAACGATGATCTGGACTCAATGAAAATGGTTTCGAGTCCAAATTCATTCAT
The DNA here is from genome assembly GCA_030737875.1 of Allium sativum. Taxonomy (NCBI): domain Eukaryota; kingdom Viridiplantae; phylum Streptophyta; class Magnoliopsida; order Asparagales; family Amaryllidaceae; genus Allium; species Allium sativum. The sequence goes on from CM060921.1 coordinate 305,465,770, forward strand.
ATGCAAAATGTCACTTTTCGGACACACGCTCGATTAACGATTAACGACGTTATATTTAAATAAAATATTTAAATATATTATCGTTAAATTTGTGGGTTGTCATGGACTTCCCCCTTAAAGAAATTGCGTCCGCGCAATTATTTAAGGAAAAACTCATTATAGATAACAACCCAGCATTTACCATGAATTGGTATACATAATTATAATGAACTAAGAATCACTTATGAATTATTACACAAATTTTAAACTTTGAGTTACAAATCACTATATAACTTATGTTTATACAAGTATAATACTCAAGTATAATACTCAAGTAAAAGTCATGAGCATATACGAGATAATAACTCATTTTTCTCATAAGTGATTTCAACAGATTAGAATTTCCTTACACAAATTCTAAATGTTCAATAAGTTTATAAACTACAAACCCATACTCTTACATTTTCAATATGAACTAATAAACATTCCAAATTAAAAGTTGGAAATATCAACTGTCCAAATTCGTTGAACATTCCCTATCATATTTTGGCTAGACGGTTTTATCCATTAAAATTTCCTCAAAAGTATTCAAGCTTATTATATTTTCGTACATTGAAAAGGATGAGCGATCTCATTGGGGAAACAAGATCATGAAATAAAATCCGGGTTATACACCCGAAATAGGAAATATTAGCATGTTCTCTAATATTTCAAAAACAAATGAATTGGAGCTTTTAAGTTTCTAATAAACCCCAAAAATCTCAAATTTGAAATATTAGCACATCCTCTAATATTTCACGAACAACTTCTAAATCATGTAACGTGATAAATGGTAGAAGTTGGAAGAATTTCGTCTAGCTTGAAAACTTTTGGTTTTCAAACACACAAAATTATTACCAACCAAAATGAGGTTAAACCCATCGAGTTATGACCTCAAAAATTCGTATCATTAATGTGTGACAAAAAAAACTGGAATATTTGTTAGCCACAATGACAATACGAGCACAAAAATATAGGATTGGCGAAAATCGATCGCTAAGTCAAAAAGTGAAATGATTACAGCACAATTAACTTATCGAATAGATCATCAATCCGAGGTAAGGATTATACTAAGCTTGTCGTGGTCCCCAAGCTTAAAACATTCCACCGGATCTCTCCACAAAATGGCTTCCCTTTATCCTTAGTGGTCGGTCACTAAGGAGGACAATCAAATAGATAGATTGAATCAAAAAAATCAAAATCAAATTTTGAAATCAATCACTCACAAAGGTGTCACCCAAAAATAGGTGCAAGGTTCCCAAAAATTCATGAGCAATGTGAAATACAGAAAGCCGCCATCCTTAAGGTCATTCTCATTGTTATGAGAATTTATAAAACAAAAGGAAGCTAATGAATCTAAATTAGAATCGTTAAGAACAACAAAAATCTGTCTCGCAGGTGGGAGATGTTGAAGATGGATGATATTCTCAGAAAATAATATGTGAACCTCAGAATGGATAGGTCAATCCATCCCGAGAATCACCATGATACTAAAACAATCATGACATGCAAATAAGCATGGAAAGAATAACCGCATGAAGGAGAGTTAATCATCCATAAAAAATATGATTTAAAAAAGATCAACCAAAGTTAGTCTCAAGAATAATTTCTCAAAAGAATAACAACTTTTTGCAAAGTTGACCTATCAAAATACTAAACCCAATTTAGCACACAAGAGATGAATATTGGGAATCACACAAGATCCCCACATCATGAAAGCCCGAAGATCGAGAATAAAAATGCAGAAACAAGAGAATAAGTTCAATAAGAAAATTATAATTTATTGCTTTTTAAAAGAAGATCTGAGATAATTTTCAATGAAAACTCGAATCACCCAAGTTATAGAAACCACTCAAAGATATCTAAAGAAAAATGAAAAATGGAAAGAGACTCAAATCATAACAAGTGTGGATGTATAAATCCATAAATCAAAATGTTGTTCAAAAATGGTTCTTATAACACAAGAATGGATTCACATAAAAGTCCACAAAAACACAAATGAGGACATAGCTTTATAAATGAACACGTAAATAATTTGTGTTCTAATAAAATAAAGAGAACCCATGAATTACTGAAATCACCTTATAATCACAAATACTTCGACGTCTTCGAAGCAATGTAAATATATATAATAGTAGTCATCTGGAAAATGGTGAAGTTATGAACAACACAAAAACACACAAACAACATAAAGTGGATACGCATAGACTACAATGGCCTCGACAAGGTCGCTGACACCTTACAAAAGCAGTTTCACCATTATGATAAGGTTTCTGACACCTCTCAAAAGCATTTTCATTCTCCAGAAGATTGGAAAACAACTTAAATTCTCCACAAATGATCAAAAGATCCAAAACCACGAAGTGATCATCAATGATCAACAAAGAAAGTGTAATTTACATTAAGCTAGTAAATATGCGAGTTTAGCCAAATATCCCATAACCACTGACTTAACTCAAATATTCACGAACAAATTGCAAACTCTATCATAAAATGCAAAAATGATCATAACATAATTGAAAAAAAAAGCATAATCCAAAGGTTACTCAAGAAACATATAAATGGTCATCATAACCGAGCATAAGTAAAATGGAAACAAATTCAAACAATTCTTACTTAGAAATATGAAAATAAATCCCGATGATGCTGCAGTCATCACCAACATTATTTCTTTCAATATATCAAGTTTGACATCCAATAAAAAAAAATTCAATTGACCAAGTCCAAAAATTAACCGGCAAAGTAAACGCAAATGTGTCGACCCACTCGATTTCGCTAAGACGTTTAATTAAATTCCTTATTCAACGAAAAGGTAAAATTACTTGTTTGAAACAAGTAACACACAAAAGCAAAAGAGAATATGTAATCATTACCCAAAGAAAACTAAAGTCGTATCAATAGAAATGTAAATGGGTAATGAAAACTCAAGGTAGCATGTAAGAATTTTCACAAGACATTGGTTTGGAAAATCTACATACTTAGATATAAAGCAAGCACCCACAATTCCTAAGGACATGGTGTCCTTAAGTTCATTTGATGCAAAAAGGTAGATGGTCACACTTCAGAAGAAATCAAATGAGATGATCATGGTAATCATCATCATAAATGATAAAGAGGATAGTAACATTATATGCACTAGTTTCCTTACCAAAATTAAGATAGCTCAAATTCATAGTTAAAAATACAAACTATGAAAGGTGTAAAGGATATATACGATGGTCATATATATCCCATTCTCAAATTATCATTTTATTAATATCCCTATGGATTCAAATTAACAATCAATACTAATGATTTGTTTCCCTATTTATTTATATAAAGTTGTTAATGCTATGGTTCAATGGCGATGCACATCATTAATATTTAGTGTAAGGGTTGTGTCTGAATCATCTCACTGAAGTGTTTAGAAACTCTTTTTGATATCGTGGCATCCCACTTCTCAATTAGAACTCCTAGCATACTCCATGGGCAAAACTCAACACGATAAAATAAATTACATCCAAAGAGGGGCGCAAATTTATTAATAAGAAATCAAAGGTGCAACCATTTATTTATGAACTGAATTTCTGATCATAAATAAATAAACGAAAACATTTTATAGTGCTTAGCAGAAATTATTTATTCGTTTTCTCCTCGCTAAGCTAATCTCAAGAGGATTGGTATTTTACTTGGCTAATATGACTTTATTGAACCGTTTTATAAAATAATTTAGAGATCATCAAAACTAAGTCCCAAAAGTTATTTCAACCAAAAAATTGGAAACAATTTAAATTTCTACCCAAGGAAAGGGACGGGACTCAAAGTTTGTCAAGGCTAAGATGTCACAAAGATGAACTCAAATAAATTTGATTGGTCAAACAAGGATCATGATATAAGGTAGGATATGACGGGTCCTAAGACTCGAATAAAATCATAAACACGATTTATTAAGAGAGACTAAGGACAATGATCCTTGCCATCATATCCTATATTTTTCCAAACTTGGCTCTAATACCAAGTGTAACGCCACACCTCTATATCGCGTTAGCCAAGGCCAATGCTAGCAATGGTGTTTCAACTAACCTAAGAATAAGGCTGTTGAGGAGCAACCATCTGTATATTAGCTTTGAACGAGTGTTAAATATGTCGGACAATACGGTCTTACATTTTCAATTTCTCATGACGAAATCCGACAAATCTAATTCAATTTCAAAACTGCTATATAACGGCTGTATATTATTCGAAAAGCAATATAAAATACATAACAAATAATCAGAGTCAGACACAGGTATCACATCACTAAGGCAGAACTAGATATGAATATAACACGTGAGTGTAAATACAAGATAGTGGTTATAGTCGATCCACTATTCAACAAAAGAACAGGTACAAGGCTACTCAAAATAATATGTATACAAAGGAGTCTCATATACATATAACCCAAATAGTACAACACTAAGGAAAATTTCCCAGAACAGGAGGATAGACCATGTTAGAGTCGCGAAGAATCACCTGAAATACCTCGGTCTGACCCGAGTATTATTTACACAAAGATAAACAATAAACGGATCACTCTAGCTGTACTTATCTCATAAACTGAGAAATAATAAGAGATATCAATAAATGTAGACATGCATACGATAATAATAATGTCACGCATAAGTGTAAAGCCCAGAAATGTCTACGGTATATCTCAAACCTATATCAGAGCTATAAAAGAATATCTCACTCAAAATTATATAGCTACTCATAAGAAATGATTACTCATATCAAATCAACTCAAAAATTGATAACTCAATATCAATAAATCTAAAATTGATAACATAGTATCAATAAAACTCTAAATTCCAGAAATCTATAAATTAGAAATCCATAAAATCACAAAGGGAGGGGGTAAGGCCTTCTCAAAACGGGGGCCCGAACACTCACCAACACGTGTATCTCGAATGAGACGCGATCTCTAGGTAGCTAGCCCATAATGTTGAGTCAAAGCTCCTCGAAGGGTCCAAAGACCGTGGGTCGCGACCTCGCTCCAAATTGAACCGAAGTTCCTCGAGATGACCCTAAGGCCATCACAATGCATAAAACAAATGAAAAGATCACAATTGATCAAAGTAATGAAATTCCACAAAATGAACCGAAGTTCCTCAAAATGACCCTGAGATCATTAAAATACTCAAAATGAACCGAAGTTCCTTGAAATGATCCGAAGATCATTAAAATACTCAAAATGAACCGAAGTTCCTCGAAATGATCTGAAGATCATTAAAAATATGGAATAAATTCCATAACTCGAAGACAGCGCATAAAGCTAGTCTAAAATCTCAAAAAGATCATAATTAATCCAGGAAAGTGTAAGTTACTCCAGGCTAGGAAATATAAGAGTTATGCTACATGTCCCATAACCACTTGCTTTACTCGAATATTTACAAACAAGGTGTATAGTCCACTAAAAACACAAAACGGCCATTGCCACAGTTTCAATCGAACGAGTCCAAGAATTAACCGTCAAGGTAAACACAGGGGTCATAGTCCTTGCTTTTGCTAAGGCGTTTAATTAGATTTCTCATATGAACGAGAAAAAGGTTTATAAACCGTATACTAGTAGATTTGAAAACGATTTATAAAACCATTTCGTAAAATAACTTCGCATAATGAAGTGAGATTGGAAACCACTTTGGTAAAAGAATTTGGTATCTGCTAATAATATAAAACCCTTTATATAAATTTTAGAAGTGGCAAATCTCATATAATAACAATCGAAATAACGATCAAACTTATCATTCACGTTTTTATGACGTAAATTAAATCATATAAACGATTTCTAATGCAATTCGCATTAAACAATGAGAATAGAGTCAATTAAAGATCAACATTCAATGAATCAAACAATAATCAATGTCGATGAATCGACTACTGAAATCGGTGAATTTATGAAGCTGAAGTTCACAAACGAAGTTCGAACGGCTGAGCTCTGGCAGGGAAAGAGCCTGAATGGGTGTAGACTGTGGACTAAGGTCCCTCTGGTCCACAGTGGAAAACCGGTCGACCGGTCAAAATGGGGCGGTCGACTGATTTTACACAGAAACAGAACCGGTCGACCACCCCATTTAAGGCCTGTCGACCGGTTTCGACCTGGGCCATTGCCCAGGTCAAACCTAGGGGGATTCGCCCCCCTTGTGAGTGTCCATAGTCGATCGTCAAGGCTCGTGACTTCTTTGGGGCATCAAAGAGACCTCTCCGATCCACTGTATCGACTCGCAACTCAGTTTTGATTGTTGGTTCTAAAACGAACAAAATTCCAAACCAAAATGAATAAGCGCGATATAAGGTAATTGTGAAGTCTTAGAACTTTCCAGTTGCGACAATGGTACTTCACAACACCACTTAATCGACTTATGACGCGTGCAATAAGTCATGTGCATAACCCATGCCACATTCTATTTCAAATGAAATTCAAACTAATAAACCAGACAGTGTAAATTATCCTAACCAATTCAACAAGCAAATGCAACATGAAATGGTACTAAATTATGCTTGTGCGAGCCATAAACTTGTAGCATAGATGTGAGTTCAATAAAGAACTCACCTTTGATCGTAGGAAGCAACAAGGAGATGCAAAGCCAAGCTAGGGATATCTTCTCCAATATTACTCACGAATCTTCAATCTATACATAAATACACAATATTTCCTAAGAATTAGGTTTAGGAAATAACAAGGATTGAAGAGGAAACAAGTTGTAGAAGATGGAGAATGAGTTTACCCTTCTTCTCCATGGATTTGCACTTGATTTTCATACGAATTCGATTCCTAAGATTGAGCTAGGGCTTAGGGAATTTTAATTTCCCTTTCCCTTTCTCATTTCTATTTCTTTGAAGTGATTAAGGTGGAATGAGGAGGAGTGGGCTATGGGAGGTGCTGGGTAGGGCTGAAATGGGTTAGTTTGATAAACCCAAGCCCTACTCGAAGTCCCGAATTTCACAATCTTCAAACATATTGAAGTTTATAGTCAAAAAGGTTGTAAACGATGATCCAGACTCCATGAAAATAGTTTCGAGTCCAAATTCATTCATATGCAAAATGTCACTTTTCGGACACACACTCGATTAATGATTAACGACGTTATATTTAAATAAAATATTTAAATATATTATTGTTAAATATGCGGGTTATTACATATGTGTTTGTTGATCAGCGAAGAATAACGAATGAGGTGGCAACTCAAAGGTCATGAGTTGGTGAATAATGGTTGCTTGAGCTATGAAAAGTTGTCGGGCTAGATGACTAGAGATACGAAGGCCGAGAGATTATCGTTGTCGTAAGTTCTATTAGGCTCAGAGCAGGGTTACAATGAGGTTGCCCAAAAGACTGGTAAGTCACTGGTCGAGTACCCTGGGTATTGTTGGAAGATCTAGTTGTCAAGGTTGGACATACATACGTATCGTTGAAAGGCGTATGGAGTTTATTCCAGAACTAGGGTTACCATTAGCCCTTGACATATGGCAAGATTGGTCGTCATACGATTAACGAAGGTTCCGAAGCAAGATTGGCGATGATAGCCAGAGTCTGTCATGGACGTTTGGTTGCTTTATTTGAACCATCTCATGTAGATTGTCCAACATCAAAGGAGATGTTCCTTGGGTGCTTGTCTGACATTGGTTTATGCCTTTGGGGCTTGTGCTTGAGGGATGTTGAGTTCAATTAGGATGGTTTACATAAGACATATAATTTGGACGTCATGAGTGTGCTTTGCCATGATTGAATGGGTGTTCTGATTTCATGGAAGTATGGTTGAAATGTTGTTGTAAAGTCTATCACAGTCCAATGTGGGGAAGATAGGGTTGAGTTCTTCTCTGGTGTTGTGGGTAGGTTAGTATGTTTATCTATCCCTTCTCATATAATTTATTATTGATGTTTGTTAGCTGTTTTATTGCTCACTAAGACTGTTGTTTGACTCAAGGTTTTATGTTTCCCTCTTGTTACCTTGGGCTGTTCATCCAGTTGTGGATAGGCAGACTAGGTGGCAAGTGACAGGTGATAGCTTAGTGCGGAAGATGTGACGGTTCAGAGGCAAGTGGGAAGATAGAGTACTATCTTTCTACTATATAGTATTTGGATTTCTGATGTTTGTTATTCTCTGAATGCTATAGTGAGGCAATTTGTACAAACACTATTGTTGTAATCCGAGTGCATGGATATTACTTTCTAGTTGTTATGAAAGCCTAGTGTTTTCTGCTTCACTTGTAATACCTGTTGTATATGTTCTGTTATATTTTATCCTTGAGCTATGAGTTCTATGACAGGTTCTGATTGTGTTTACTTTATTTGATAATCGTCCATAGCTACTGCACCTTTCAGCGCATTATTTCCCTTGTTTAGTGCAGTGATTACGGGCGGTCGTCACACCATAGGCAAGGAAGAATGGAGTATGGCCAGTCCCTGATTTATGGGTGGTCCGGTAGGCTCATAGGGCCTGAGGAAGCTCATCTGTCATAAGCCTCCGGCCTTTTCCAGACGCTTCTTGATAATTGACTTAATCACTTTGTTGATAGCCTCGACTTTCACATTGGCTTGAGGGTGAGCCACTGCCGAGAACCTCTTTTCAATGTTGTGCCGTTGGTAGAAAGTCTTAAACACTACGCTCTCAAAATGGTCCCATTGTCGGAGATGATGGCTTGGGGGACTCCATGGCGGGTGATAATATTGTGAACGACAAAGTTGATTACTTTCTTGGTGGTGATTGTAGCGAGGGCTTCGGCCTCCGTCCATTTGGTGAAGTAATCAACCGCGACGATGGCGTATTGTGTCCTACCTCTAACTATCAGAAGAGTCCCGATGATGTCTATTCCACACATGGCAAATGGCCAAGGCTGACCATTTGCGTTAGCTCGGTAGGCAGGGATCTTAGGATCCTCGAGAACCGCTACCATTTTTCACACTTGCGGACATAGCTTGCGGCGTCTTGGTTGAGTGTGGGCCAAAAATAATCATATCTTATAATTTTCTTTGCCATAGTTTGTACCCTAGTGTGGTCACCGCACTCGCCTTCGCAGGTCTTGCAACACACTGTCGCGTCTTTGTGGACGGCACACTGGAGTAATAGAACAGAGAATCCTTTGCGGCAAAGCACTCCATCCAGGATTATATAGTGAGATGATTGGCGAGTGAATGCTCGTCTTTCTTTGTAGAGCTCAGGAAGGATTCCATGCTGTAAGTGGTTCTTGATTGGTGTCATCCAAGACTCAAGTTCAGTTTTGGTCTCTGTTGCGGTCGCCTAGTCGGTTTGCATCTGGTTGGTGCTCGTAAAATTGAGTATTTCGACTCGGGCCAGTCCCGCAAGCTGCACATCCCTAGAGCTTGCTAGTTTATCTAATGAGTCAGCCTTTTCATTTTGTTTTTGGAGGGATATGCGTGATGATATTGTGGTCGAAGTTGGTGAGTAGTTCGCGAATCCGAGCGAGATAGGGAGCGAGTCGTGCCCCTTTTGCTTGATACTCTCCCTTTACCTGGCGCACGATGAGTTGTGAATCAAAGTAAATCTAGATGTCTTCGATGTTAAGCTCGATTGCAATTCTGAGTTCGGTGATCAAAGCCTTGTATTCTGAATCGTTGTTGGTAGTGGGAAAGTTGATTCTTAAAGCGTAACATATGGGGCGCTTCTCAGGAGTGATGAGCACGACTCCGGTGCTGGAACACTTATTGTTGGAAGATCCATCCATGAATAGTTTCCATTGAATGTCTAAAGTTCGGGTGTCTTCCAAAGGAGGCTCCTCCGGGATGGTGAACTCCTCTATGAAATCGACGAGGGCTTTTTTGAGGATGGCTCGTCGAGGGATGAATGTGATCTCGAAACCACTCATCTCAATATTCCACTTTAGTAGTCGTCGTGATGCCTAAGGTCACTGCAGGACCTGTCGTAGCGACTGGTCAGTGTATACTTTGATGGGGTGAGACGGTCGTAGATTCTGGGAGGTGATCAACAAGCAGTAAGATAGCTTCTCAAGCTTTGGGTAGCTCTTTTCTACTGCCGTTAATCTCCTGCCGATGTTATACATGGTTCGTTGGATGCGATCTTCAATGCACACAAGCTCTGAGCTAATTGCCTGCATAGAAACAACCAAATAACATATAAGTCCTCGTGATCCATAGGTTTGGACAAGATAGGTGGTCGCTTTAAGTGATTCAGAAGGTCCATGAATGCGGCGACGCATTCCTGGGTCCATGTGAAGTTGCGCTTCCCCTTTAGGAGTAAGTTGGAAAAGGGAATGCACTTGTCAGTTGTAACAACCCAAATTATAAGCGTATTTTTATTTAATTATTTAATTTAAAATTTTGATTTTGGTTTTGTTTTGTTTATTTAAAACTCAATATAATAGTATTTTATTAAGATAACTATTTTAATTATAATTGAAAACTAAATTTATTTTGGGATTTTATATATAACAAATGAATTCGGTTTTCGATATAAATATGTTTGAATAATTGAATCAATATTTGCAATTTCAAAATCTTATTTATTTAATAAATTTTACCGAGTTTATTTATTTGGATTTGAAAATTTATTTCTTAAGATTTTAATTTAAATATTAAATTCATATTATTATATATTTCTTTTTTTCAATGTTGATAAAGTATACCTTTGATTTTATTTCAATATATTTCTCTTGTAAATCTGTCATTTGTATTGATTGTCGTCGTCATAAACATCGTTTGATTTCTAGTCTTCGTATTTGGTTTCTTTTGATATTTCGAAACCCCTTCATTCCTTTTTATAATTATGTATTTTTATAACCGTTCGTTCAAATGTAAACGGTTCGCCATTTCCCAATCGTGGTTGAGGAAAAAAAATAAAGCTATTCATTTCTTTCATGATTCCCAAGGCCGAATATCCACTTACAAATACGCGTTGGAACCAAGAAATGAAATAAAATGATGAAGTAGTAACCATTAACCATATTTGCCCATTTTCTTCTTCTCTCTCTTTGTGAAATAGAAGGAAAGCCGTGGCTCTTCATCCCATTCTCCACCGATTCTCACTCTCTCCCCATCGCAAGCCTCTTCAACATATCTCTGCACCAGACTCTCCACATCCGCAGTTCGTCCGACCCAAATCCGAAGCCACCTCCGGCCTTCGCTTTCCCCTCCGCCTACTCACCCTGACTCCTCCGACCAAGATCTGACCATCAGCTCCACCCGTGTGAAGCCCAACCACCCAATAGCAGCCCTGAACTGCCCTAAACCGAGCCTCAACCAGCTGAAGCTGTGTTGACCCCTCCAGCCTCACCATCAGCTGACCTGCTCTACCTGCCCCCTACTGTCATCCTCGACCAAGCTCCGACCGCGCCTGGTAGCCCGAGCCGACCACCACTACTCCCATAACAGATTCGCCCTGAGCCACCATAACCACCTAAGCCCCTCTATCTCTTGTTTTTCCTGTTGCCACGCCTTCCTTCCCCTGTCGAGTTCCATTTTTCCCGCTGACATGTGTTATTTTATGTGAGAGTATGTGTGGGGGTTCGTCATCATGTGCGTGCAGTCGTTTGTGTCCTGTGTGCATGCAGTCATGTGTGTCCTGTCTGCGTGCAGTTGTTTGTGTTTGTGCATAATGAAATGTGTGTGAGAGAGACGACATTTGTGTATGGTGCATATTTCAGATAAGCATTTGTAGAGGTATAATTATATACATATATTGTTTTATGTATGCGTTGTTTTAGTTGTGTATTAATATATATGTATAATGTATAATATATATTTTTTGTGAGCGTCAAATTTTGAAAACATTTTTGGGTGCACATTGAATTTTAAGTATATGTATGTTATGAATTTTAGGTGTATATATGTATATATGTATTTATATATAATTTTTGAAAATTTTGGTTAGTATTTATTATTGAATCGAATTGGCATTGAGTTCAAAACCGCCCCAAAACCCAATAGTCATACCAATCCTTTGAAATTTCCTCCTCATATAAATTGAAATAATATTGAGCGGTCATCGAGTAGAACCATTCTGAGTCAGGCCCGAATATCATCGCATCACTCTGTGTCCATCGTTTGTCATCTTCAATCTGTGCCACGAAGGTTGTTTATCTCGCACCCGACTTACATTATTTTATGGATGTTAGATCAACTAAATGAACTATTATGAAACATCTAGGATTTACTGTAGAATTGTTTGTTTAATATGTACACTTTCATATATGACACGATATTCATATGACACGTAGGTGCACTAATGATATATGACTATGATGTGATTGATGTTATGTGATGATTTGTTATGTTGCCGATGCCCCTAGTTTAGGAAAAATCACTAAGAGTTGAAATGATACATACCCGAACGGACATTAGAATAGGGTAAAATCGTTATGGGTTGAAATTATAAACCTGAACGATTTTTACTAAATTTGGGATCGCGGGTTGAAATGATAGACCTGTAGAAATTTTATAAATTGTGGGTTGAAATGATAAATATCCGTATCACTTGACCATAGGGTAGAAAACTATATACGGACACCGTTGATTATGTTTTCGAAGTAAACTAATTTGGAAAATTTAACTTTTTAAATAATAACTTAAGATTATATATTTATATATTTATATTTTAAAGATTTTATATTTAATTTTGTAAATTCTAAATTATATGTTTTAAAATGATATTTATGAGTAAATATAGATTTAAATGCTTATTTAATATTTTACTTATAATTTTATTTATTTTAAAATATATAATTTAATTATATAAATATTTTAAACTTTAATATTATAAATAATTATTTTAAACCTATTTCTATATTATTTTAATCTTATATATGTTTATAATCTATATTCTAACTAAATTTAGAATTTTATAAGCTTATATATATGTTTCAAAGTTAATATTTTTATATATTGATATATTTACAAACTTTAATAATAAACTCAGAGATGGATAAGTTAGATTTCGCGATTTAAATTCGAAGTTTAAAGATGTAAATTTATGTAATGATATTTGAATAACGAATGAACTCATATTAAGTTATTAATCTGAATTGACATGAACCTTTAGTAGAGATGAATTGGGTAAAAATATGAAATGAATTTGAATTCGAATTGGTTTGAACTTATAAGAGATAAATTTGAATTGTGAAATTGATTCTAAATTTGAATCTTTCAAATTTAAGAGAAAATGTATTTGAATTTATAATTGATATGGAATGAATTCGATTTAAGTAACTGAATGTGAATTTAAATATATAAAATTTATATATGGAATCACTTTTATAAATCGTATGGTTTTAATTAGAATATTTGTGAAATCAAACTTATAAGAATGGTTTAAAATTTGTATGAACTGTTTGAATTGAAATATAAGGTTTTGACTTGACTTTATAGTAACGAATTTGATTTTTTCGACTTAAGTTATATATTGTGATATGATTGTTGAAATTTAAATAAATAATTTGATTTCAATTGTATAAAACGGAATTTGAACTTAAGTGTGGGTTTTATAAATCAACCAAGCGAATGCTTTAAAAGAGTAAAACTAGATCTTATGAATTTAGTGAATTTATAAATAACAATTTCAAATTATATTGCTTGAATTATAAAACAAGCAACGATTTGGTTAAATTAAAAATGTAATTTTTGATTTGAATCGAATATATTGAATTTGAGGCGAAAAGTTGGATTTTCGTGAATCGACTTAATGAGTTCTTATAAAGATAAAATTGAATCATTTGAATCATTTGAACTTTAGTTTTTGATGAATATAAATCAAACTAAATATGATTAAAGTTAAATATTTTAGTATTAATTTAAATGGAAGTTGAGACCTTTAAGATATGATTTTATATAAGTTGATTTTGGATTTGAAATTCATTATGCGAATACTTTCAGAAATTATAATCGAAGCTGAATAGTATAGTATTAGTTTATACTACAATTGAGATCTTTGCGATATGGTTCTAAATCTATTTGATTTAAGCGATTTGAGTTGTTTTCAAATTTAAATATAATCGAAATTTGATATTTAATTTTAATTCTCAAATTTGAGTATGATATTTCGTATAAACTATTTTATAAAATGATTTATAAAATAATGACCACGATGTGAAAAATGTAAACGATTGGTTGTTAAAGAGACCTGGATCGGCTATTGTCATACTCGCTGCCAATATCGAAAACCACTTTAACAACTGTGTATGCGGTGGAGTTTCAGAATAAAGGGGATGATTTGGCGAATAACTCTATTTTGTATTTCATATTAATTACGAGACCCTGACTACCTCGAGTCAGCTTGATGTGGCTAAAATAGGAGCTACGCCAAAACCAAGTGAGGTCATACCTCCTATCGAGCAGACTTCTTCGATATTATTATATTACCATTGAGATTTGATTGGGCCCTTTTGATTATGGGAGTGTCTCGAGGTGGGCGGTAGTAGCAGCTATGCGTTACCACCAGTCCGGCTTTGCAAACGGTGAGTCCACCCTAGCATTCCTTGCGTGCCTTGTCACATGCCGTATACGAGCCCACTACGACTTTGTTTTGTAATGTTTTATATGGAGTGCCCTCTGATCAACCTCCAATTTACGGAGGAATTACGATACTGTATATACTATGGGAATATATAAACGGTGTAAGGGTAATATGGTAATCCCGCTTATGCTATTTTGATATTTTTACTTTACTGGTTGACACTATTTTATATAGCGTATTATACTAGATAGTATTAGTTTGACGGATCCTTAGAGGATGGTGATCCCAAACATCCTTTAAGTTACTGAGTGCATTTAATCGAACATTTCATTTGAGTTGATTTACTTCCATGACAATGTTATTCCTGATCCGAGTTATTTTGTTTTCATTATTGCTCCGGTCAAATCGATTGTCACCACTTCGAGATTCACTATTGGAGTTGGAGTTTATAATGGATTTGCTCACCTGTTCCTACATACTCGGCTGTTCCAGTTCTGTTTTTTTGGTCATCTCTATTTGAACTGTTATTAATTATATGTGTATTTGAAAATTCATTGTATTAGACTTTCGCTGTATAATTTATGCAAACTCTGATGTAAATTTTTATTTAGTAGCTTCATGAACTACTATTATATTATTTATTTCCGTTGCGAGATATCATATTTCTTTGTATCTGTGTCTGTAATATGTGATTCTTCAATTTTTTCTATTTATCTCAGAAGTTAATAACAGTCTATTGTTTTGGTCGTTTCGAGTTGATATGTTTTGTCGATTCAGCACGGTCAAAATGGCGGGTTGTTACAGGTGGTATCAGAGCTTTGGTTTATCAAAGCTTTAGCTTATGGGGTAAAAGCTCACTAGAGATAGGGTAGTGGTACCCTAAAATAGTGGAATCGGTCGCAGAATCCTTCTTGGGGGAGATAGGGGGGAGAGAGAGAGAGCGTATTTTGAAAGTATAAATGATTTTAAAAAAATGGTTTAAATGTTTTAAACAAACATTTTCGTATATAAAATTTTATTTAGCATTTGAATCTTTTTCCTGAAATCTCCTTGCCTTTCAAATCCGTTTTCCTTCATAGATCCTCTTTGATTAGGTTCTTTCGTCCATTCAGCTTTTAACTCGAATGCTATAACTTATCCTTGCCCATAATAAGGTAAGAATTAGAAGCAGAGTATAAGTCTTTCTACGAGTTCATTCCTATCTAAATATTGGTTTGAATAGGTATTATAATTCTCTTGATATAATATTGAAATTCTAATATATATTTTTAGAAGATGTATATTTAAAAATAACATTCTACTTCGGTAACACCAATATTCTGAAAGGATTTGATGTTTATTTTTTTATAAACCATATATTTTATATATGATTTAAATATGTAGATTTTGTAAGAAAACGGTTTTATTTTGGTTAAAAGTCTGCAACGGTACAGTTTATAAATGCATGTATATATAGGAATTTATAATTTATATGGGTTTATAAAAATTATATTTGTGTTGTATATATATGTTAAACTATGGAGTTAAACAAGTTTTAAATATAAATAACACTGATTTGAAAATATTTAGGCATTATACAGAATAATATTGTTATGTATTGATTTTATAATAATACTATTAGTATATTTATTAAAGATAGAGTTGAATTTTAATAAATAAATGAGTGGGGGAGAGATATAATTTTTCCTTACTTAAATTTTTTAATGATTTGAAATATATTATCTATAATATATGATTTGGAATTTGGTATATATTCTATTTAAATATAGAAAAATGCTTTGAGTGCTTACTTGAGGTTAAAGTTGGCCTATTGAATACTTAGTGATTTGGGTATACATCTGATCAACGTATATGTTAAATCCTATAGATACTAGACAGATATAGAGTCACACTCTAATCGCTTGAAAATGATTCTGGTGATGATCGCGGCATCATCAATATCTATTTTCAGGTTTGGAAAGTGGGATTGATATATATATATATATATATCGCAATTCCAGACATCGAGTGAATACTTAAAAACTATTTTGAAATATTTAAAAATATTTTAACTTTTGATATATATATAGTTTAGAATATATATATATATATATATATGAGAATAGATATGAACCATTGTTTAAATATATTATTTAATTACTATTTCTCTACCTCGTTTCTTTTCGGGGATGAAAAGATTTGAGTAAGGGAGATTGTAACAACCCGAATTATAAGAGTATTTTTATTTAATTATTTAATTTTAAATTTTGATTTCTATTTTGTTTTATTTATTTAAAACTCAATTTGCTAGAATTTTGTTAAGATAACTATTTTAATTATAATTTGAACTAAATTTAATTTGGAATTTTATATATAACAAATGAATTTGGTTTCCGATATAATATGTTTTAATAATTGAATCAAAATTTGCAATTTCAAATTCTTATTTATTTAATAAATTCTACCAAGTTTATTTATTTGAATTTGAAACTTTATTTCTTTAGATTTTAATTTAAATATTAAATTCGTATTATTGTATATTTCATTTTTTCAATATTGATAAAGTATACCTTTGATTTTATTTCAATATATTTCTCTTGTAAATCTGTCGTTTGTATTGATCATCGTCGTCACAAACATGGTTCGATTTCTAGTTGACTTATTTGGTTTCTTTTGATATTTCGAAACCCCTTCATTCCTTTTTATAATTATGTATTTTTATAACCATTCGTTCAAATTTTAACAGTTCGCCATTTTCCAGTCGTGGCCGAGGAAAAAAAACTATTCATTTCTTTCATGATTCCCAAGGCCAACCATCTACTTTCAAATGTTTTAATACAAACGCGTTGGAACCAAGAAATGAAATAAAATGATGAAGCAGTAACCACTAACCATCCTTCCCCATTTTCTTCTTATCTCTCTTCATGAAACCAAAGGAAAGTTACAGCTCTTTATCCCATTCTCCACCAATTCTCACTCTCTCCCCATCGCAAGCCTCTTCACCATATCTCCGCACCAGACTCTCCGCCTCCACAGTTCGCCCGACCCAAACTCGAACCCACCTCCGACCTTCGCTTTTCCCTCCGCCTGCTCACCCTAATTCCTCTTACCAAGATCTGACCATCAACTCCACCCGCGTAAAGCCCAACCACCCAACCACCCAACAGCAGCCATGAACTGCCCCGAACCGAGACTCGACCTGCTGAAGCCGTGTTGACACCTCCAGCCTCACCATCAACTGACCCGCTCCGCTTATCCCCTGCTGTCATTCTCGTCCAAGCTCCGACCGCGCCTGGTAGCCGGAGCCGACCACCACTACTCCCATAACAGATTCGCCCTGAGCCACCATAACCACCCAAGCCCCTCTACCTCTTGTTTTTCCTATTGCCATGCCTTCCTTCCCCTGTCGAGTTCCATTTTTCTCCCTGACGTGTGTTATTATATGTGAGTGTATGTGTGTGGGTTCGTCATCGTGTGCGTGCAGTCGTGTGTGTCCTGTATGCGTGCAGTTGTGTGTGTCCTGTCTGCGTGCAGTTGTTTGTGTTTGTGCATGATGAAACGTGTGTGAGAGAGACGACATTCGTGTGTGGTGCGTTTTTCAGATAAGCGTTTGTAGGGGTATAATTATATACATATATTGTTTTAAGTAAGCGTTGTTTTAGTTGTGTATTTATATATATATGTATAATGTATAACATATATTTTCGGTGAGCGTCAAATTTTGAAAACATTTTTGGGTGAACATGGAATTATATATATATATATGTTATGAATTTTATTTGTGTATATATATATATATTTATATTATTTTTGAAAAATATGGTTAGTATTTATTTTTAAATCGAATTGGCGTTGAGTTCAAAACTGTCCCAAAACCCAACAGTTGTACCAATCCTTTGAAATTCTCTCCTTACATAAATTGAAATAATATTGAGCGGTCGTGGAGTAGAACCATTCTGAGTCATGCCTGAATATTGTTGGATCATTTTGCGTGCATCGTTTGTCATCCCTAATCTATGCCACGAAAGGTGAGTTTATCTCACATTTGACTTACATTATTTCATGGATGTTAGATCAACTAAATGAACTGTTATGCAATGTATAGGATTGATAGTAGAATTGTTTATTTAATATGTACACTTTCATATATGATACGATAATCATATGGCATGACACGATATTCATATGACACGTAGGTGCACTGATGATATATGACTATGATGTGATTGATGTTATGTGATGATTTGTTATGTTATTGATACCCCTAGTTTAGAAAAAATCACTAAGAGTTGAAATGATACATACCCGAACGGACATTAGAATAGTGAAATATCGTTATGGGTTGAAATGACAGACCTGAACGATTTTTACTAAATTTGGGATCGTGGGTTGAAATGATAGACCCGAAGAAATTTTATAAATTGCGGGTTGAAATGATAAATATTTGTATCACTTGACCATAGGGTAAAAAACTATATACAGACACCGTTGATCATGTTTTTGAAGTAAACTGATTTGGAAAATTTAACTTTTTAAATAATAACTTAAGATTTTATATTTTTTATATTTATATTTTAAAGATTTTAAGCTTAATTTTGTAAATTCTAAATTATATGTTTAAAATGATATTTATGAGTAAATATAGATTTAAATGCTTATTTAAGATTTTACTTATTGTTTTATTTATTTTAAACTATATAGTTTAATTATATAAACGTTTTAAACTTTTATGTTATAAATAATTATTTTAAACCTATTTCTATATTATTTTAATGTTATATATGTCTATAATCTATATTCTAATTAAGTTTAGAATTTTATAAACTTATATATATTTATTTTCAAAGTTAATACTTTTATATATTAATATATTTTATAAATTTTAATAATAAACTTAGAGATGGAGAAGTTAGATTTCGCGATTTAAATTCGAAGTTTAAAGATGTAAATTTATATAATGATATTTGAATAACGAATGAGCACTTAAGTTATGAATTCGAATTGATACGAACCATAAGTAGAGATGAATTGGGTAAAAATATGAAATGAATTTGAATTGGTCTGAACTTATAAGAGATAAATTTGAATTGTGAAATTGATTCTAAATTTGAATCTTTCAAATTTAAGAGAAAATTTATTTGAATTTATAATTGATATGGAATGAATTCGATTTTAAAGTAACCAAGTGTGAATTTGAATATATAAATTTTGTATATGGAATCAATTTTATAAATCATATGGTTTGAATTGGAATATTTGTGAAATCGAACTTATAAGAATGGTTTAAAATTTGTATGAATTGTTTGAATTGAAATGTATGGTTTTGACTTGACTATATAGTATTGAATTTGAATTTTTCGACTTAAGTTATTGTTAAAACCCAAATTGGATTAAAACATCAAAGGTACACTAATGGTACTTCACCAATGCAGTAAGAGATTAAGAGGAGCCACAATCGTAAAATGCAAGTAAAAAGACAATGATTTTATAGTGGTTCGATCTTAGGAAAGAGCTACGTCCACTTTAGCAATAATTTCCATTGGTAGTTCAAGAGTTACAAATGTAGAATCACTCAAAAATACATTTATCTTCTCTTTAACACTTAGATTTCATTCTAATCAAAACAAATCAGCAAAGAATTAAGTAGATTCCACTAAAGGCAAGGAGAAGGGTAGAGGATCTTCACTCTCTAAGATGCTTGAGCACTTTTGGTAGATTTTATGATGGATTCAATGCTTGATCTTTGCCTTGGAATGGTAGGAGTTTGGATTACTTAAAACAAGAGAGAAAGCAATCTGGCAGCCCTTCGGGGTGATGGAAATTGGTTCCTTAAAGCATGGAAGCCATGGCCTATTTATAGGAGAAGTTGGAGTAAAGTGGTGAGCTTAAATGTGTATATGCAGGCTGTAGGTCGAACATACGAGAAATTACAGAAATGCCACTACTCGCTGTTGATAGCTGTATCCAGCTATTTTTATGAATCAATGTTCGACCAACCCACAAAGGGCATGTTAGACCGACCCTTCTGGAAGTCCACGATCGACCGACTCTGTAGTATTGCCATGTTCGACCTTGCTTATAACATATGCTCTACTGACCTGTGTAAAGAACAATCAACCCTAGATGTTCGACCCTTACCTGTTCGACCCTACGATGTCCAGGTCCTTTGTGTTATTCTGATGCCTGTTCGATCCGTGAGTGACGTTCGAGTGGCTTCATTGCTCGACCCATACTCATGTTCGAGTCACTTATTCGATCTATCAACGGGGTGCATGATTTTTATGGATAAACATTTTCCCCTTGAAGTTTGTACTTTTTAGTTTGTAAAAAATTACGAGCTTCGAAATATAACACCATTTAATAGATCGAACATTGGTTTTTAACAGGTTAGCAAATATGGTTCTATCACTAATCGAGAATCGAAAATTGAACTGGTTGTCATTGCACTAACCTGGTCGAACAAACATTTAAGGTCGAACATTGATTTGGGTCGGACGGACATCATGGATCGAACAAACGATTCGAATCGAACATGCAATCCAGGTCGAACAGGCTGTTCAGATCGAACACACAATATGGGTCGAGCAAGTCATTCAGCTCAGGTGCGTCTGTTTGTCTTCTCCTCATTTATATTGCGTCTGGCTCCTCATTTTTGCACTTTACTCATTCCTCCTGAAAAACTCAAATAATGGCGGCTGTTACTTCCTCTTGAAATTCCCCCACGCCACGATCTCCTTCTTCTTTCAATTCAGATAGCATCCCAAGTCACTGATCAGTAGCACTCGCTCGACCCTGGAACGAGATCAAAACCAACCTTGGATCGCTTTGGGGCAGTCATTGTTTTCGAATTCATGTTGCATCACTGTTTTAAAGGTAATTTCCTCCCTTCTTCGTATTACTTTTAGTTTGTAGACGCATACAATTCTGAAATGAAGTGTATAAAGTACGGCTTGAATATGATTTGGACGTTTTGGGTTGAAATTAATGAGAATCGAGTTGAATTTGGTCGAACTGAGGTTATGGACGTGCATTTGAATATGTTTGAGGCTGTATATGTGAGTGTTTGATGAACCCAAACTTCATAAGATACTTTGAATTTTGATTTGTATACAACACACATAAGGTGTTCGAGTAAACGCCCACTGACGTGAATTCTTTTTTATCTTGCTGACTTGTTCACATACTTGTGTTTGAGCGTTTTGTGATTGTTATTTGGAACCACCATTGCCGTGCTTAATTTGTATATGCTGCATCCTTCCAAGTTTTACTCAACCTGATGTTACCATGTCTGACCCTCATGCAACTCGTCTGGTTTGACCCACTTTGGTTCGAGTGCCCGACCTCATCCAAGTTTGAACATGTTTGATCCTATGTGATCATGTTCGATCCAGCTGAGGTTTGAACATGCTCGAACCTGTCTGGGTTTAATCATGTTCGGCCCTATGGGGTCGGTCATATTCGACCGAGATAAGGCTCGAACATGCTCGACCCTGCCTGGGTTTGAACATATTCGACCCTATGGGGTCAGTCATGTTCGACCTAGGTAAGACTCGCACATGCTTGACCCTGCTTGGGTTTGAACATATTTTTCCCTATGGGATTGGCCATGCTCGACCAGCTAAAGCTCGAGCATGCTCGACCATGTTTGGGTTTGAACATGTTTGAACCTATAGGGTCGACCATGCTCTACCAGATAAGGATCGAGCATGCTCGACCCTATTTGGGTTCATACATGTTCGATACTTATAGGTCAGACATGCTTTCCCCTTCTAGGACTCGAACTTGTTTGATTCTGTTTGCATACGTCTGAGTTGCTTGGGAACGAACATGGTTTCATTATTAGGCTGGAGCTTGTACTTGCAAATCTGATCATACAGAACATACATCCACAAACTTCTCGTTTTCTTGATCCAAAGTACTTGACCACGTTTGAGTCTGCTAAATTCAAGTCTGTTCGACTTTGATGAGGATCGAGCAGATGAGAATCGAACATGTTCGACCCAGTGTGGTTCGAGCATGCACGACCCCACTTGGGCTCGAGCATGGTCAAGAACTTTGGCATTTTTGCAACTTAGTTTGTGGTCTTTTACTGGTCTCCAAGTTTTTTCTAATGCTGAACCTGTAATTTATTTTTAAGCATAGTTGTTCGTATAGAAAATGTAAACCCGACAATAGTTACGCCAGAATCCCAAAGAAGGAACCATGTCTGGTGAAGTCGGAAGTTCTGAACAAGTTGTTGGAACCACATTTGGATCAAGCGCAAACCTTTCCTAAACCCCGACCATATTCCATTATACCACTTGAGATACATGAAATAAAACTTTCCTTTAACTCATTCCAACAATTGTGTAAAGAATATGGGATTTCAGAAAAGGAAGAAGCCAGATTCCCTGGAAAAAATGAATTTGCCAACATTCCACCTCTCGGATACGTCGCAATGAACCGATACATGTTGATGAGTGGGGAAATCCCTCTCTTTAATCCTTACTTAGAATCGATTCTTAATAGCTTGGCCATAGCCCCATATCAGTTACACCCAAATGGTTACTTTTCCTTAATGGGTCTTTATGTATTGTTTATGAGGGTCAAAGAGCGTGCTCCTACATTTCAAGATATCTGCTCTCTGCATTCTTTTAAAAGGAGGAAGGGTCATCCCTCAATTATTTTTATCGAGAGCCGGATCTCTAGGATTATTAATAAGTCGAGAGTGCCCGAGGGTTCCCTAACCAATATTTCTTTGTTTGTTGCCCTTCGAACTTCCATGGTTACTGGGCGGAAGGAGGTGAATATTCTACAGTCTTTTATTTCATTTTCCCCTTTATTCCAGTGCTCACATCTAAAATTATATTGCAGTGATTCCCACTGATAAAAATAATCCTTTCGATCAAGTTCTCTTTAAAACATTAACAACTATTATTGAGAATGAAAGGAGCAGGAGATTCTTACTCATGGAGGAGTTTCTCCGTCGATGCAACATGCTTCTTCCCTCACGAACTTTAGGGAAAGAGCCGAAAGATAAGAAAGATAATCTATATAAATCCCCGACCAAGAAGGCCCGAATAAGGAAGTGCATTGATCCTGCAGGAAGCAACAAAACTCCTCCCACATCCAAATTAGCTCCCATTGAAAGGGAGGTATCCAGGCAAAGTGAGGATAGGAGTCTTTTGGCTTTACCCGATCAAGCTGGGAAAGAGATCACTGTTCTGGATCCCGTGGAAGAAACTAAATAGGTTGATGGGGATGACTCTGCTTCAAAAACTGTTTCAAATTCCACGGAGGAGAATGAGCAGCCTGAAGAGGCTGATGTTGGTTCTGTGAGTAAACTAGATACTGAAAATCGTGACGAAAATCCCGTTGTTCAAGGCAGTCAAGGAGATAGTATGTCGGAGACTTTCAGGAATATTTGTGATCTTAGCTTAGCTAAAGATCTTATACCGGGTGATACTTTAGCTTCAAAGCCAACAGTTTCAGTTACGAAGATTAGAACTGAGAAATATTCATCTCAAAATCCTTATCCTGGAAAAACACTTGAGGACATAGGAATTTTCTTAAACGATCCTTCTTCGACCGGTTCATTATTAGACGTTTCAGGAACAAATTTTCTTTGCTCTTACTTAAGTCTTACGCTCTCAATACCTTATATGGGCCTTTTCTATTTTGCTTCAGTGCCTTCCACATTAACTACTGAAATTTTGCTCTCTCCCTTTCTCAGGTTTAGAAATGAGATTCTCTCTTGAGGACATCTTTGAACAGGTGCCCAGCAATTTAACCCAAAAAATTTCATTAAACCTCGATCTTCCCAACATTCGAAGCATTCACAACACCCCTAACTCGCTTATCAGCCTCACCGAACTAGCGATCTTATTGAAACCGAGCAGCAAAGGAAACAAAGACATGACCATTTTGATAGGTTGGAGGCTGAGAGGATTAAAGAGCTAGAACAACGAAAAAGGAAGAACGAGAAGAATAGAGAGAGGAGCGATGACACATATTTGGCTTCCCCTACCAGCTACTCTTACCTCTTATGACCTTCAGACCATTATAGATAGGCCTTGTTACAAGATAAGGCCAACCAACCTAATGCCTGCTGAGCGCTTCAAAGGATGGGATTTGAGAGGGATGTACTTTGACGTGGACCTGCATCCTAATGACAAGCGGGATCTTCTTGAGGAAATAGCTGGTACCAAAAGTAGTATGATCACTCAATATGACGTTGCCAAGAGTCAAGCCGAGGTCAAATTAGAAAAACTGAGCGAGCGCATCGAAGAGCAGCTTGGTAGTTGGAATGTATTTGCTCATGACTTCCAAAGACTTAATTCCACCTGCCTTGACCATATTATAACATTAGAGAATGACAAGGCTACTTTAATTCACATGCTTAAGTCTTAAAGCTCCGTGAAGGATTCTGAGGCTGAGATTGCTAAGCTTAAGGAAGAGCTTGTTGCTACCAAACAGAAGGAAAATGCGCTTGTGAAATAGGTCCAAGAAGCTCAAACTGCTCAACAGCTTATAGAGTCCCAATTGGCTGAAGAAAGAAACACTTTCTCTATTCTAAGACAAAGGAACTTGACCCTCCAACGTAGGATTTCTTCTTAAAGCTTATCCTTTGAGACGCTAACTATTAATGTTAAGTTTCTTGAGGAGGATAGAGATAAAGCCATGGATACTTATTTAAAAGTCAAAGAAAAGACCCAGGAGACCCTATTCAAATTTTATGTTTATAGTGTTATGGGCCGTGGTAGCTTGTATTATTTGGGAAAAACTTTCCTGAGACCCTGGCTCTTGTCTGGGAAGAAGTTCTCAGGATTGACGGGGGGATTGTTGTGAGGAGGATCTTATATAAGAGCTCTTAGATGAGACATACCATGAGGCTTTAGCAAAGGGAAAGGTTATTTTGAGGGAGAAGCGAGCATTACCTGGCGATGATGCTGGGCCTTCTGGAGGACAAACCCATGACGTAACAAATGCTAATGCCCTTTCTCTCCATACTAATACTGAGACTTCTGGTCTACCATTCTCAGACAATCCTCCTACTTCTCCGAAAGAAAAAGATACAGCATTTGAGGAGCATAACGTTGAGGAAAATTTAGTAGAGAAGGGTAGCAAGGATGATGAAACAGATGACGATACTGATGCAAGTAGAGAAGGATAGAAAAGATGTCGTGTTTCACACCTTCATATTTGTTGCGAGTGCAGCTTTAAGCATTGAGCAATGGGCATTTGAGCTATACCAATCGGGATGTGCTGTAATGATCACCAGGCCTTGTCAGGTCATAGATGTGTTAGCGTTCTTTTAGGGGACCTGCAATCAAAATCAATTTTAAGAAACTTGTATACAAGAATTTGCAAATGTATGATTTAGGCAAGTAAAGCAGCTTCTTCCATTAATATGTACAAAACCTGTAATGATGTTGCATGGAATTTACAATGCATGATGTTTACAACTTGTAAAATGAAAGAATTGTTAAATGAAGTACTGGTGAAGGTGTATGCTATTCCAAGCCCTTGGGAGCTGGATCCCATCCGTTGTCTTCAACTCAAACGTGCCATCTAAATTTTTTTGTCTTATCATATATGGCCCTTCCTAGTTGGGTCAAAATACTCCAGTTCCTGTCATGATTCTTTTTAGAACAAGGTCCCCAACTTGGGAGGTTCTCATTTTAACCTTAGCATTAAAATTATGAGCTATCCTTCTTTGATGTGCAACGATTCCGAGTTCTGCTTCTTTTCTTTTTTTATTGAAGAAAATCAAGTGCTTCGAGCTGTAGTTTCTCATTCTCCTCTTGGTTGAAGTGGATTCTTCGGTGAGTGGGAACTTCTAGCACCACTGGAATCGTAGCCTCAGATCTAAGTGCGAGTGAGAATGGAGTGTGCCCAGTCGCAGTTTTGTGACTTGTACGATATGCCCATAGTGCAAGAGGAAGCTCGTCTACCCAACCACCTTTAGCTTTTTCAAGACACATCTTGATGGTTGACTTCAAAATTTTGTTGAGCTTCGACTTGCCCATTGGCCTGCGGATGAGCGACGGATACAAAACTATTTTTAATCTTGTATTTAGCATAGAAATCTAGGAATTCACTACTCTCGAATTAAGTTCTGTTGTTCGTGATTATTTTATGAAGTACCCTTAATCGGCAGATAATGTTCTTTAAAACAAATTTGATTACCTTTTTTGAAGTTATAGTTGCTAACGGTTCAGCTTTGGCCCATTTAGTGAAGTAGTTCACTACCACAATTGCATATTTCATATTCGACTTAGCTGTAGGTAATGCTCCAATCAAATCTATGGCCCAGACAGTGAATGGCCATGGACTAACCAATTGATTCAATTCTGTAGGAGGTGCTCTTGGAATTTTTGCAAATCTTTGGTATCTGTCACATTTCTTAGCATAAGTCATTGCATCCAGGTTTACATCGGGCCAAAAGTAGCCATATCGCAGAATTTTCTTGGCCAGTGTTTGACCATCTGTGTGATCTCTGCATTCTCCCTCATGTAATTCTGCCAGGATTTCTCTAGATTCCTCCTTAGTCACACATCACACCAGTGGTATGGAGAATCCTTGGCTATACAACCTTCCGTCCTGGATAAGGTATAATGGAGCTTTGCGCAGTATCTTCCTCCGCTTTTTTGGTTCTTCTGAGAGTGTTCCGTTGATGATATACTCCTTGATTGGGGTCATCCAGGATGCAAGTTCGTTAACAGCCTTCATAATACAGTCAACATCTGCTTCTTCAATTGGGGGGGGGGGGGGTTGAAAGGACTTCGACAAGAATTATACCAAGCAACTGTGCATCTGAGGAACTGACATACTTAGCGAGAGAATCTAGCTTTGAATTCTCTTCCATAGGAATATGAGATATAGTTTAGTAGTTAAGGTCGTTGAGAAATTCTAAAGATTTGGCAAGATAAGAAGGAAGATTTCCATGTTAGGTCTGGAATTCCTTTAGGACTTGACACACCACCAGCTGGGAGTCACAAAGAATCTGTATAGTTCTCAAATTCAATTCTTTTTCCAATTTTAAACCTGCGATTAATGCTTCATATTTGGCCTCATTGTTGGTTGATGGGAATTCCAATCTCAAAGTGTAGCATAAGGAATGGCCTTTTGGAGTTTATAGGACAATTCCGGCCCCTGAGCAGTAATCATTCCTGGATCCATCGATGTATAGCTTCCAACTAATCATCGTCTCCATTGGTTCCTTTGTTTCCTCTCCCCTATCCATGAACTCGGCGATGAAATCCATTAAAGCCTGCCCATTAATAGCACTTCAAGGGTGATAAGCGATGTCATATTGACTGAGCTCTGTGTTCCCCTTTAATGATCTTCCCGAAGTTTCTATGCGAAAGAGATCTTGTCTTAGCGGTTGATCGGTGAGAACCTATATAGGATGGGATTGGAAATACGGCCTTAGATTTTTCGAGGCAATGAGCAGACAATACACAAGTTTTTCCAACTTCGGATAGTTTAGTTCTGCCCTAGTGAGCCTCTTACTGATGTAATAGATTGACCATTGGACCTTGGCATCCTCCCGAACAAGCGCTGCACTTAAGGCATGCGACGAGACAGCCAAATATAGGAACAATTCCTCTCCATCTTTCGGTTTAGAGAGCATCGGTGGTGACTCCATGTGCTTGATTAACTCTTTGAAGGCTGTTTGGCATTCAGGAGTCCACTGGAAATCTTTCTTTCCTTTCTTCAAAGCATCGAAGAGTGGGATGCACCAATCTGCTGCTTTAGAGATAAATCAGTTAAGTGTAGCTACTTTCCCATTCAAGCTTTAAAGCTCTCTCTTTTTCCTTGGAGCATGCATTTCCCGTAAGGCTATGACGTGAAGGATTCGCTTTAATGCCCCTGGCGTTGACCATGAATCCAAGAATCTTTCACAACGCAACTCCAAACGAGCATTTAAGCGGATTGAGTTTCATTCCATACTTTCTGAGGATTTGAAACATTTCTACCAAGTTTTCAAGATGGTCTTCAACTTTCTTTAACTTTACGAGCATATCATCCCCGTAGACTTCCATTGCGTTTCCAATTTGGGATTTGAACATGGAATTCACGAGGCGTGGGTATGTTGCTCCTGCATTTTTTTATTCTGAAAGGCATTACTCTATAGCAGTACAAGCCTCTATCTGTTATGAAACTTGTGTTTTCTTCATCTGGCTTGTGCATCATAATCTGATTATACCTAGAGTATGCATCAATAAAGGATAACAATTCGTGCCCCATCATCGCATCAATAAGTTGGTCAATTCTAGGTAATGGAAAGCTGTATTTAGGACATGCCTTGTTTAGGTCCGAATAGTCCATGCACACTCTCCACTTGCCGTTAGACTTTTTAACAAGAACTGGACTGGAAACCCAATCGAGATATGTAGATTCTCATATAAAGTTATTCTGGAATAACCTATATAATTCTTCTTTTAATGCCACAGATCTTTCAAGTCCTTGAATTCGTCTTCTTTGCTTTACTGGAGTTAAACTTGGATTAATATTCAACTTATGCACAATTACGTCGAGTGATATTCCATACATATTGGAATGCGTCCAAGCAAAAACATCTAAATTTTCCTTTAAAAACAAGATCAAATCTTTCTATGGCTTTAGGCTCAGCTGAGAACCTATTTTCAAGACTCGGTCAGGATCTTAATCATGCACTGGGATGAAGATTGTGGCTTCAACTGGTGCTGCTCTATCTTCCCCCACACTGGCTTTTATGGAATCGATTTCCTTTCGAGCTCCGCTGTGTTCGCCAGTGTGGGGGCCCCGCCCTAATTGCTATAATGAGGGGAGGGGAGTATAAATGTAGAGCGGAGGCTCCACATCCTTCTTCACTTCTTTCTTCCTAGCTTCAACAAGTTCTGCCATATAACATTCTCTCGCTGCCTGTTGGTCGCCTTTAATCACACCGATTCCATTTTCGGTAGGGAATTTCATTGTTAGGCACCATGGAGCCATTGTTATTCTAAAGGCTGTGAATTTTGGTCTTCCAAGGAAGGCATTATATGCCGAAAGCTCATCGACTATGACAAAATCTTGCTTTATGGCAACCTTCTTTTCCTCTTCTCCGAGTTTGACAAGCAATTTAATTTTGCCAATTGGTTGAGTGGGTTGCCCTATGAACCCGTGGATCTTATTTTGGCAAGCCCTCATGTCATACATGGAAGGTTCATCCTATTGAATGCATTAATGAAAAGGACATTGATAAAGGCCTCACTGTCAACCAAGACTCTTCTGACTATGGCCGGACCCGAACCAATGGTAATCACCATTGTATCTACCATCGGTGTTAGTTGTTCGTCTGAGTCTCTTTCTTTAAACATAATATCATCCTATGGGGTCTTCGACATCTTTGCCGGAAAAGCATCATTCATGATCATGAGTTCTTCTTCTTTAGGAAGGCTCTTCATCTCATTAGTGTACTTCACAATACCCCCCAGCTACTTCCAGCTGAATGAGGCCCACCTGAAATGGTATTGATGATTAGTCTTGGAATGATATAAACCGAAGCATTTTCATTCTGTCTAGGCTGTCCTACAGATGTTGCTTTCCCTTGAGCAATCTGATTGTTCTGCGGCTTCTTTGTATATTGTTGAAGCCAATTCTTCCTTATCAATTCCTTAATAATGTTCTTCAGATGGCTACACTTATTTGTATTGTGGCCCGGTTGGTTAATGAAACCGGTAGAACCTCCCTGACTTTATTGCGGCGTCACTGACCTTTGCTTGCTTCAGTGTTGGATACTCTTCACTATCTTTAGTTGCCATGAAGATGTTCCCTATGGTGTCGTTCAAAGGAGTCAGTTCTGAACTTTTAAAGGAACGGAATTTCTTGTTGTCATAGTTATCTTTTCCATCATTTCCCCTTTTTTGACCACCCGTATTCTTCTGGCCATTATCTACATCATTACTTTTCTTTTCGGGCTGTGCACTGTTTTGGGAACATCCATGGCATAGGATGGATCTTCATCCACACCTATGTATTCCTCAGCTTTGTCGAACAGTTCCTCAAGCATACTTGGCTTCTTCTTCTTAATCCATTGTCAAGATTGGTCATTTTGTTTACGGTTTTCTTTAAAGCCAAACGAGGCTCGAAATTCCCAACTTCAGCTGCGTTAGTGTTGATGTGGGTGAGAAAAGCCCTGATGGATTCTCTTGGCCTCTGCTCAAGCTCATTCAACTCCATGACATACTACACCATCATAGCTTAGAGTCTGAATTTCTCTCTGAATAGCTTGACTAAGGTAGCAAAATCATCTACAAACTTGGGTGGTAACTTCGTGAACCAAAGTGAAGCCACCCTTTCGTGGTAAGTTGGAAAGTACAAGCATTTCAACTCGTTTGTGGCATGTGCTCCATCCATATGTTGACTATATTTGAACAAAAATGCGTTGGGGTCACTAGTCCCATTGTAGGCTTGCACCGTCAGAGGTTTGAACTTATTTGGGTATGGAGCCATCTTGATCATTTTCACGAGTGGGGTTTTGGTAGGAGCGAACCCCCACTCCTTCTCATCGTCTTGCTTTCTCAAGCTTCTCTGCAAGATTTTGCGCACCATTTCCGATATGCGCTCCTCTTCATTGAGATGGTCCATGGGGCGGACGCCATCATCCTTGCCGGATGTTTTCCTAAGCAAACGGTCACGTTCAGATTCTGAGGACTTGGGCCTCCTGCTTGGGGAGGTACCCCTTTGGTAGTTCCAAGTTCGTGTCAAGAGTTTGCTTTATTGGTGTGGTTGTGCGTAGGTGGTTTAGCTTCTTTATGTTGAGGACCGTTAGGGTTTGCAACCTCTTGAATCGAATTTCCTCGATTTGGAGTCGAAGAGGAAGAGCTCGCATTTTCTGCATGATCAGTTTGAGAAGACTTAGCACGAGCGGCATTCATGGTATCTTTTGTTATAGCGGCCTACACGGAAAACATAGACTCAAGCTTCTTTATTATGGCATTGTTTGCAATGTCCATTTGGCTTGTTAAACCAGCAACAAATTCATCCAACTCCCTTCTCGTTGCAGCCGTTCCAGCCTTAGAAGTTTCTCCAACTTTGAATTGGTTGGTAAGAGGAGTATTTTCGTTGTTGACGGCGTTGTCAATCTCTTCGACAATCTTACTAACAGTCTTCTTCGATGGTCTACCCATGATTTCGGACAAGGACTTGATTTTGAAAGGAAGTTAGCCGATTGGCTTAGAATGTAGTCTCGTAGGATCTACGGTAGAAGTAGGCTTAGAACATTAATGCAAGGCCTTCAACCTTGTGAGAAAGTGCGAGGAAAGGAAGAGCAAATGCGGCCCCACGGTGGGCGCCAAATGTTAAAATCCAAATTGGATTAAAACACCAAAGGTACACAAATGGTACTTCACCAATGCTTTAAGAGATTAAGAGGAGCCAAAATCATAAAATTCAAGTAAAAATACAATGATTTTTATAGTCTTTTGATCTTAGGAAAGATCTACGTCCACTTTAGCAATAATTTCCATTAACAATTCAAGAGTTACAAATGTAGAATCACTCAAAAATACATTCATCTTCTCTCTAACACTTAGATTTCACTCTGATCAAAACAAATCAGCGAAGAATCAAGTAGTCTCCATAAAAGTCAAGGAGAAGGGTAGAGGATCTTCAGTCTCTAAGATGCTTGAGCACTTTTGGTAGATTTCATGATGGATTCAATGCTTGATCTTTGCCTTGGAATGGTAGGAGGAGTTAGGATCACTTAGAACAAGAGAGAAAGAAATTTGGCAGCCCTTCGAGGTGATGGAAATCAGTCCATAAAAGCATGGAAGCCATGGCCTATTTGTAGGAGAAGTTGGAGTGAAGTGGTGAGCTGAAATTTGTATATGCAGGCTGTGGGTCGAACATATAAGAAATTACCTAAATTCCACTGCCAGCTGTTGACAATTGTATCCAGCTGTTTTTATGAATCAATGATCGACCGACCCACAAAGAGCATGTTCGACCGACCCTTCTGGAAGTCCACAAAGAGCTAGGCCGAGACCAAGTGAGATCATACCTCCTATCGAGCACACTTCTTCGATATTATTCTATTACCGTTGAGATTTGATTGGGCTCTTTTGATTATGGGAGTGTGTCTCGAGGTGGATGGTAGTAGCTGCTATGCGTTACCACCAGTCCGGCTTTGCAAACAATGAATCCACCCTAGCATTCCTTGCGTGCCTTGTAACATGCCTTATACGAGCCCACCATGACTTTGTTTTGTACTGTTTTATATGGAGTGCCCTCTGATCAACCTCAAGTTTACGGGGGAATTACGGTATAGTATATACTATGGGAATATATAAACGGTGTAAGGGTAATTAAGTAATCCCGCTTATGCTATTTTGATATTTTTACTTTATTGGTAGACACTATTGTATATAACGTATTATACGATATAGTTTAGTTTGACGGATCCTTAGAGGATGGTGATCCCAAACAGCCTTTAAGTTACTAACTGCATTTCATCGAACATTTCATTTGATTTGATTTACTTCCATGAGAACGTTAGTCATCATCCGAGTTATTTTGTTTGCATTATTGCTCGGGTCAGATCGTTTGCCACCGCTTTGAGATTCACTATTGGAGCTGGAGTTTATATTGGATTTGCTCATCTGTGCCAACTTACTCGGTTGTTCCAGTTCATTTGTTTTGGTCATCTCTATTTGAACTGTTATCATTTATCTATGTATTTAAAAATTCACTGTATTAACTTCCGTTGTATTATTTATGTAAGCTCTGATGTAAAATTTTATTTTGTAGCTTTATGAACTACTATTGTATTATTTATTTCCGCTGTGAGATATCATATTTCTTTGTATCTATGTTTTTGATCTGTGATTCTATGATTTTTTCTATTTACCTCAGAAGCTTATAACAATCTGTTGTTTTGGTCGTTTCAAGTTGACATGTTTTTTCGATTCGGCACAGTCAAAATGGCGGGTCGTTACATCAGTGGCTTTATAGATAAACCGACTTAAATTGGCGACATTCCAATTTAAACTTTGAACATCCTTGATGCTCTGGGGGGATTGAATGTCCCGGATAGATTTTATCTTATTTGTGTTGGCACCGATGTCTCGCGATGTCACGATGAAACCCAGGAATTTTCCTTATGCAACGCCAAAAGAGCATTTCAAGGGATTGAGTTTCATGTCATAACGGCGGAGGACATCGAACATTTCCTAGAGGTCACGGACGTGGTCATTCGACATTTTTGATTTTATAAGCATACCATCCACGTATACCTCCATGGGTCTTCTGATTTGGTCTTTAAAAATGAAGTTGACCAGTTGTTGGTAAGTGGCCCCCGTGTTCTTAAGGCCGAAAGGCATGACGCGATAGCAATAGAGCCTGAGCTCGGTTATGAAAGAAGTATAATCCTGGTTCTGGAGATACATTGAGATCTAGTTATAGCCCGAGTAGGCATCCATGAAGAATAAAAGCTGGAATCTAGCGGTTGAATCAATGAGCTGGTCGACCTTCGGATGTGGGAAGCTGTCTTTGGGACATGCTTTGTTCAAGTCGGAGAAATCGACATATGTTTTCCACTTGTCGTTCGCTTTCTTGACCATGACTAGATTGGACATCCATTCAGAGTAGTGGGCTTCACGAATGAAATCGTTATTGAGTAGTCTATCTACCTCTTTCTTGAGTGCGTTCGATCTTTCAGTTCCTAAGAATCGATGTTTCTGTTAGACTCGAGGTTGCAAGGGGTTGAGAGTTATCCTGTGACAAGTGATTGTAGGGTCGATGCCACGCATATCAGAGTGAGTCCAAACGAACACATTGAGATTGACCCTTAATAATTCCATGATATCCTCTTTTATTACGGGATGGAGTTACAATCTTACATTCAAGACCTTTATCGGGTCGTCGAGGCTGACAGGAACATCCACTGTAGGTTCTACTAGGGTAGCCCTTTCAGAATCGGGCTTTTCGTCCTCCCTTGGATCAAGATCGTTGGAAAGATAACAGTGGCACCTGGGCCAAGGCTTAGACGCCTTTGATTGCTTCGTGGAGATGGTCTTGGTGCAAGAAGGCGGAGGCACGGTCTTGCCTTTGTCCTTATTGCGTACATTCTACCATTTTATTGCGTAGGAATCTCGAGCTGTTGCTTGGTCACCCTTGACTGTGCCGATCCCATTTTCTGTTGGGAACTTCATTAGGAGTGACCATGGTGACATGCAGACTCGGAACTCTGCGAGTAATGGGCATCCAAAGAAGATGTTATACCGAGAGATTACGTCATAAACCACGAAGGCGAGGATTTGGACCCGACTCCAATACCCGTCTTCGAGTGCTATAGGCAGGTCGACCATGTCTACCGGGTGATTGGAAGATTCGTTGAGGCCGTGGATCATGGCATGGAAGGGTTTCAAATCATGGCATGGCAGGTCGACTATGTCGACCATGTCTACAGGAGGTGTATATAGATGATATGTTAATGAAGTCAAGGCAGTCATCCGATCACATTAGAGACTTGTCGGAGATGTTCGACATCCTCCAAAGGTATGGGATAAGGCCCAATCCCTTGAAATATTTTATTGAGGTAGCATAAGGAAAGTTCATGGTTTTCATAGCTACCTCTGGAGGGATCAAAATCAACCCCAATCAGATTTTAGCCATCAAGGGAATTCCAGAACCTTGAAGAATAAAGACGTGCAAAGCTTGGCAGGAAAGGTCGTAGTAATGGGTCGATTCATATCCAAGGCGATCGGCAAGTGCTTACCCTTCTTTGAGAGTTGATCAAAAGAGGGAAACGAAACTTTGCTTGGACACCCGACTATGTCGAAGTCTTTCAGAACCTACTCGACCACCTGGAGAAACCCCTCATCTTGTCCAAACTGATCGATCATGAAGATTTATTTGGGTATTTGGCAGTATCTATGCACGCTATCAGTTCAGTCCTAATCTGTGAAGAGGATCAGATACAATGACCAATTTATTATATAAGCAAGAATTTGACAGGGGTTGAACGCAACTATCCAAAGTTTGAAAAGCTTGCCTATAGTCCGCTGATTACGTCACATAAGTCTCGACATTACTTGCATGCCCATCCAATCAAAGTGTTCAATGACCAACTGTTACGATAGGTCTTCCAACGACCTGAGGCAAGCGTAAGACTGCTCAAATGGAACATCGAGTTGAGTCAATTCGACCTAACTTTTGTCCCGTGGAAATCCATCCAGGGGAAAGCACTGGCCGGTTTCATAGTCAAATTCACCACTCCGTAGGATGATAGATTGGAGTATGGTACCGATTCTCCAGGTTCCTAGTTGAGGTCAGACATTTGGAAGTTCTACACAGATGGGGCCTGTAACGATCGACGTTTCGGTGCTGGCATAGTATTGTTATCCCCCAAACGACGGTCAATTTATTATGCCTTGAGATTGAATTTCTTGGCAACCAACAATGACTCCGAGTACGAAGCCCTAATTATCGGGCTGAAAATTGTGAGAGACTTAAGAATAACATCACATAATATCTTATGTGATTCTCAGCTCATTTTACTTCAGGTTCGGAAGGGATTTCAAACCAAAGGAGTTAGACTTGCCGCCTATCTTAAGCAGGTCGAAAAATTGCTGAAAGGATTTTATCAGTACAACATTTCCTAGATTCCCAGAGAGGAAAATTAGAAGGTATATAGGTTGGAAAAACTCGCTAGTTCTGATAACCTGAGTGAAGCAGAGTTGGTTCCTATGAAAACTTTGAGCATTCTTAGCATCGTTCAAATGGAAGTCAATCAAATAAAAGCCAAACCTAAAGAAGAATCTTGGACGACTCCCATCAAAATTTCCTCCTACATGGCACTCTCCTTGAAAGAAAGAGTGAGAGACGAGCTCTCGTGTGGTAAGTCGCCAGATACACCATGCGGCAAGACCAACTTTATAGAAGTGGTTTTTCGATCCCGATGCTTCAATGTGTGGCTAATGATGATGTCAAAAGAATATTGAGAGAAGTTCACGAAGCAGAGTGTAGCTCACATACAGGAGGACAAACCATGGCTAAGAAAGTGCTATGGTATATATACCTATGGTCGACTATCAGTAAGGACTCAGCTAATTATTCCAAGCATCGTGATAAGCACCAAAGGTTTGCACATATTCCATGAGCCCCACCGACAGAACTCACCCAGATGGTCATTCCTTTTCCATTCACAGTTTTGGGAATAAACATTATTAGAAGACTACCAATTTCTAAAGGAGGAAAAAATATGCGATCATGGCAGTAGCCTACTTTACAAAATGTGCAGAAGCCGAACAGATGAGCATGAACACGACATAGTGAGTCATCAATTTTATTGTCAAGAATATTATATGTCGGTATGGTTTGCCCCAGATTATCACAACTGATAATGGGGCTTAGTTCGACAACTCGGAATTTAGAGACTTCTTTAAACAATGTCACATCGAGAAGAAATACATTGCGATTGCACATCCACAATCTAATGGGCAAGTTGAAGTTGTTAACAAAATCATTAAATCTATCTTGAAGAAGCGATTGGAGCGAGCCAAAGGAAAATGGGTCGAAGAGCTTCCTTCAGCCCTTTGGGCGTATCGAACCACCCATAAAACTGCCACCAACCACACTCCTTTCACCTTGTCTTATGGATCAGTAGTTGTCATCCCCATAAAACTTGAAGTTCCTTCCTATAGAACCACATATTATGATCTGTTATCAAACAAAGCCCTTCCCTTGCAATCAATAGACATGATTGATGAAAAGAGAGAAGAAACAAACCTTCGTGCTGAAGCTCATCACTTTGGTGCTTTAACTAAGAACTTGATATTCTCGACATTTGAAGGATTTTGCTGTACTTTCACGAGACGAGATCCTACGTTTGTTTTTTCCAATATCATCGAGTCATGGTTGCTAAATCCTCAACATGTGCCACTGGAAAGCAGCATTTGGCTGCAACGTCAGTAAATGCGGTTTGAAGGTCGACCTTCTAGATCCCAATTCGAACCTGCCTGTTCTCCCATCTTTGGTACAACCTTCCACAACAAATCTAGCTTCTCCCTTAACTTTTCCCATCCTCGATGAGTTCATGACCATAATAAATCTACTCCAGAAAACCGCGTGGGCTTTAAATGCTCATTCCCAGCATAATGCTACAATGAGGTAGGATATGAATCGTATGTCGAGGCAATTCGAAGAATTCAGGAATCATCGATCTTCCCCTCGGTTATTGGACTAGAACTTGGAGAGCTCATCATTGTCCAAGGGAAGTAGAGGTAGACATCAACCGCAACACCCATTGGAGAGACCAAAAAATGTGTGACTATTTGGGAGGGCGCTCAGGACAACCAGGAATGGTGGGTCAAACTCAGGTCGATCTAACCGGTGTGGAGGTAATCGAAACCGTGGCTCGATAGGATCGAAATGCCTTTCCCTTGGCTTACCAAAAAAACGCTCAGACAGCCCAATCTGGTATCCTCCCTCCCCGACATCTTGTGAATGACCGATATGCCCAATGGAGAGGAAGGACCTCCCGGACAATGAGTCAGGCAACGCTGCCTGGAGAAGGAGCATAGAGGGGTCAGTCGGTCGAAGAGGCCGATCGATGTACGTTAATCACTCCAGATTTGACTGCCATGGTACGACAGATCATGAATGACAAAAAGGTTATAAAAATGAAGATTGGGGGATTAGCCAAAGCCATACGCGGTTTAAACAACATTCTATAGGTAGATTTCTCCAGAAGATTTAATATACTCCCGATGAACCATTATGATGGAACTACAGACCCGTAACAGCATTTTGTGAGGTATTCGTGGCATATGGAGGTGGCTGTAGCTCCAGATACCTATAAATGCAAGGCTTTCCCGATTTTCCTAAATGGAGTAAAACTTATGTGGTTTACTCATCTCCCCCCAAGGTAGGTCCCAAGCTTCAAAGACTTAAGAGATAAATTCCTGAACCAGTTCCGTCTCCATGCCTTTAAGTCGAAACATGTCATGGCATTGACAATAAGATGAAGTTCAGGAAATATCTAATCGGGAAGTCGCCCATGACCATTGAGATGTTCTACCAATATTTGATTGCATCAGGAATATGCGCAATTGGATGAAGAACATGGCACGAAAGACGTATATACCAAACCCACTCAGAATAATGTAGCAATCAAGTAGTCCGAAGATAATTTTGGGAAGGTGGAAGTGAATGTTGGAAACCACGGTAAACAAAATGGTAACGAACCCGAGGGAGCCAATGGAACCTTGGACAAAGAGGGAATTCCAGAAAGCGACCTCGGTTCCAAGTTTTTGAAAGTTATATGGCATTGAATGACACCGAGAGAACATTTATCTTGACACATGAAGTACAGTCCAGTATGATAAGCCGCCCTTGCGTGAATCCACCAAGAAAGAACAAGCAACTGAGAAGCTTTGTCTCATCCACGAGATTTATGGGTACAAGACTAATGAGTGTCGCCACCTACATGACATTGTTGAGAAGATGATTCGAGAGGGAAAGCTCGATAAATATAGGGTGTCCTTGTGAGACAGAGGGAAAGGAACATTAGCTCCGCAGCAAAGTCAGAAAACGCCTAAAGCCACAACCCAAGGAAAGGGAAAGGGGATATTGATCAATGCCATTGCTGGAGGCCCTCACCTAGCAGGGCATAGCGTTTGGACAATGGAAGGATATTTAAACTTCAAAAAGAATCTGGATTTGGTAGAGAAAATCACCCCTGAAGCTGCAATTCCCATAAAGCAAAGAAGGACGATGACTAATGACATCATTTTCCGCGATCCGGTGTCGATCAGTATAGATGCCCCGAGCATCAACCCATTGGTCATAACAACCATTATTGGCCTAGGCACAGTACGAAAGGTCTTGGTTGACAACAGAAGCTCAGTAAGCATATTGTTCAGATATTCCTATGACCAGATGAAGTTAGAATTGAAGGACTTGAAGCCATGCACAAGTCAAATACATGGTTTCAAAGTGATTGACCTATCACTAGAACTTCAAGATGGAGACCATAGGAGAGTACAGATCCTGCCGTTTGTTGTAATGAATATAAACTTCCAACACAATGCATTCTTAGGACGACTGGTCTTAGCAGAGTTCGGAGCTTGTATTGCTCCTTGGTGCCTGCTTCAGAAATTCCCGACCGATGGAAGGATCGAGACAGTGCAAGGAGATTAAGTAATAGGGCGAGCTTGCTATTTGGCAGAATGCAAAGAGCTGCGAAGCAAATGTAGATAGGAATCAGAAGATACCCCTCCCCCCGCGGAGGGGAGTGAAGCATAACAACTATACAAAACATCCCGGTCAGGATCGTCCATCTGCCAACTAGAGGACATCGATCCAAGAGAGGACAAAGAATCGGGATGAGGGAAGGTAGCCCCGAATGAAACTACAATAGAGATTTCGATCGACAACGGCGATCCAACTAGGGTCTTGAAGATCAGATCTCATCTCAGTCCCCTCTGGACGAGGGAGATAACTGAATTCCACCTTGCTAACTTTGACGTGTTTGCATGGACCCATGCTGACATGTGTAGGGTTTCACCCTCCATCACAACTCACTCTCTTAGTATCGAACTGAAGTATACCCTTGTGAAGCAGAAGAGGCAGATGCTCGTCCCAGAGAGATCTGCGGCCTTGAAGGAAGAAACTGGAAAGCTCCAAGCAAATGGGTTCATCCGGGATGCATCCTACCCCAAATGGATAGCCAACCCGGTACTTGTGAAGAAGGTTAATGGAAAGTGGAAGACTTGCATCGACATCTCTGATTTAAACTAAACTTTCCCTAAAATAGATTACCATTGTCTAGGATTGATCAACTGGTCGAATCAACCATAGGGCATGAACTCCTGTCATTCATGGACACTTATTCGAGGTACAATCAGATTGCAATTCACATCCAGACCAAGAATATACCAGCATCATTATGGATCTCAGGTTATACTGTTACGTAGTCATGCCTTTCGGATTGAAGAACGCTGAGGCGACTTATCAACGCTTGGTCAACCGGATTTTTCATAATCAGATAGGAAGAACAATGGAGGTGTACATAGATGATATGTTGGTGAAGTCAAGGCAGTCATCCGATCACATTAGAGACTTGTCGGAGATGTTCGACATCCTCCAAAGGTATGGGATGAAGCCCAATCCCTTGAAGTATTTTTTCGAGGTAGCATCGGGAAAGTTCATGGTTTTCATAGTTAGCTCTCAAGGGATCGAAATCAATCCCAATCAGATTTTGGCCATCAAGGGAATTCAAGAACCTTGAAGAATAAAGACATGCAAAGCTTGGCAGGAAAGGTCGTAGTAATGGGTCGATTCATATCCAAGGCG
Source organism: Allium sativum (assembly GCA_030737875.1). Lineage (NCBI taxonomy): Eukaryota > Viridiplantae > Streptophyta > Magnoliopsida > Asparagales > Amaryllidaceae > Allium > Allium sativum. The sequence continues at coordinate 305,506,509 of CM060921.1, forward strand.
ACCGAAAAGTGCTTACCCTTCTTTGATTTAATCAAAAGAGGGAAACGAAACTTTGCTCGAACACCCGACTATGTCAAAGCCTTTCAGTACCTACACGACCACCTGGAGAAACCCTCCATCTTGTCCAAACTGATCGATCATAAAGATCTATTTGTGTATTTAGCAGTATCTATGCACGCAATCAGCTCAGTCCTAATCTGTGAAGAGGATCAGATACAATGACCAGTTTATTATAAGCAAGAATTTGACAGGGGTTGAACGCAACTATCCAAAGTTTGAAAAGCTTGCCTATAGTCCGCTGATTGCGTCACATAAGCCTCGACATTACTTCCATGCCCATCTAATCAAAGTGTTCAATGACCAACCGTTACGACAGGTCTTCCTAAGATCTAAGGCAAGCGGAAGACTGCTCAAATGGAATATCGAGTTGAGTCAGTTCGACCTAACTTTTATCCCATGGAAATCCATCCAGGGAAAGCACTGGCTGGTTTCATTGTCAAATTCACCACTCCGGATGACGATAGCTTGGAGTATGGTACCGATTCTCTATGTTGTCCCCCAAAGGGGAGTCAATTTATTATGCCCTAAGATAGAATTTCTTGGCCACCAACAATGACTCCGAGTACGAAGCCCTGATTGTCGGGCTCGAACTCGTGAGAGACTTAAGAATAACATCACTTAATATCTTCTGTGATTCTCAGCTCATTTTATTTAAGGTTTAGAAGGAATTTCAAACCAAAGGAGTTAGACTTGCTGCCTATCTTAAGCAGGTCAATGAATTGCTGAAAGGATTTTATCAGTACAACATTTCCCAGATTCCCAGAGAGGAAAATTATAAGGTAGATAGGTTGGAAAAACTCGCTAGTTCTGACAACCCGAGTGAAACAGTGTTGGTTCCTATGGAAACTTTGAGCATTCCAAGCATCGATCGGATGGAAGTCAATCAAATAAAAGCCGAACTTAAATAAGAATCTTAGATGACTCCCATCAAAATTTCCTCCTACATGGCACTCTCCTCGAAAGAAAGAGTGAGAGACGAGCTCTCATGTGGCAAGCCTCTAGATACATCGTGCAGTAAGACCAACTTTACAAAAGGTTTTTTTTGATCCCGATGCTTTGATATGTGGCTAATGATGATGTAAGAAAGAATATTGAGAGAAGTTCATGAAGGAGAGTGTAGCGCACATACAGGAGGACAAACCCCGGCTAAGAAAGTGCTATGGTATAGATACTTATGGCCGACTGTCAGTAAGGATGTGGCTAATTATTCCAGGCATTATGATAAGTGTTAGAGGTTTGCACAGATTCCACGAGCCCTACTAATAGAACTCACCCAGATGGTCATTCCTTTACCATTCACCGTTTTGGGAATAAACATTATTGGAAGACTGCCAATTTCTAAAGGAGCGGCAAAATATGCGATCGTGGTGCTAGCCTACTTTACAAAATGTGCAGAAGCCGAACAGATGAGCACGAACACAACAAAATGAGTCATCAATTTTATTGTCAAGAATATTATATGTCCGTATGGTTTACTCCAGACTATCATAATTGATAATGGGGCTCAGTTCGACAACTCGGAATTTAGAGACTTCTGTAAACGATATCACATCGGGAAGAAATACATTGCGGTTACACATCCACAATCTAATAGGCAAGTTGAAGATGTTAACAAAATCATTAAATCTATCTTGAAGAAGCGATTGGAGCGAGCCAAAGGCAAATGGGTCGATGAGCTTCCTTCATCCCTTTGGGCGTATCGAACCACCCAGAAGACTGCCACCAGCCACACTCCCTTCACCTTGTCTTATGGATCAGAAGCTATCATCCCCACAAAACTTGAAGTTCCTTCCCATAGAACTACGTATTATGATCTGTTATCAAACAAAGCCCTTCCCTTGCAATCAATAGACATGACTGATGAAAAGAGAAAAGAAACAAACCTTCATGCTGAAGCTCATCACTTTGGTGCTTTCACTGAGAACTTAATATTCTCGACATTTGAAGGATTTTGCTGTACTTTTAGATCGCCAAGTCTGAGACGAGATCCTACCTTTGTTTTTACCAATATCATTGACTCATGGTTGCTAAATCCTCAATGTGTGCCACTGGAAAGCAGCCTTTGGCTGCAACGTCAGTAGATGCGGTTTGAGGGTCGACCGTTCTAGACCCCAATTTGAACCAGCCTGTTCTTCCTTCTTCGGTACAACCTTCCACGATAGATCCTGCTTCTCCCTTAACTTTTTCCATCCTTGATGAGTTCATGACTGTAATTAATCAATTCTAGGAAACCACAGAGGCTTTAAATGCCCATGCCCCGGATAATGCTACAACGAGGTAGGATATGAATTGTATGTCGAGGCAATTCGAAGAATTTAGGAATCATCAATCTTCCTCTTGGTTATTGGACCAGAACTCGGAGAGCTCATCATCATCCAAGGGAAGTAGAAGCCGACATCAACAGCGACGCCCGTTGGAAAGTCTAGAAAATGTGCGACTGTTGCATTTGGGAGGGCGCTCGGGACAGCCACGAACGGTGGGTCAAACTCAGGTCGATCTGACCGGTGTGGAGGTAATCGAAACCATGGCTCGATAGGATCGAAATGCCTTTCCCTTGGCATACCAAAACAACGCTCAGACAGCCCAATCTAGTATCATTCCTCCTCGACATTTTGTGAATGACCGAGATGCCCAATGGAGAGGAAGGACCGCCCGGACAACGAGTTAGGCGACATTGCCTGTAGAAGGAGTATAGAGGGGCCGGTCGGTTGAAGAGGCCAATCGATGTACGCTAATCCCTCCAGATTTGACTGTCGTGGTATGGCAGATCATGAATGACAACAAAGGTTATAAAAATGAAGATTGGGGGATCAGCCGAAGCCATACGCGGTTTAGACGACATTCTACTGGTAGAGTTCTCCCAAAGATTTAATATACCCCGGATGAACCATTATGATGGAACCACCAACCCATAACAACATTTTGTGAGGTATTCGTGGCATATGGTGGTGGCTGTAGCTTCAGACACCTACAAATGCAAGGCTTTCCCGATTTTCCTAAATGGAGTAATACTTATGTGGTTTACTCATCTTCCCCCAAGGTAGGTCCCAAGCTTCAAAGACTTAAGAGATAAATTCCTGAACCAGTTCCGCCTCCATGCCTTTAATTCGAAGCATGTCATGGCATTGACAATAGGACGAAGTTCGAGAAATATCTAATCGGGAAGCCGCCCATGACCATTGAGATGTTCTATGAAAATGCCAATATTCGATTGCATCAGGAAGATGCTCAATTGGATGAAGAACATGGGTCGAAAGACGTATATACCAAACCCACTCAGAATAATGTAGCAGTCAAGTAGTCCGAAAATAATTTTTAGAAGGTGGAAGTGAATGTTGGAAACCACGGTAAACAAAATGGCAACGAACCCAAGGGAGCCAATGGATACCTTGGACAAAGAGGGAATTCCAGGAAGCGAGCTAGGTTCCAAGTTTTTGAAAGTTATACGGCGTTGAATGACACACAGAGAACATTTATCTCGACACATGCAGTACAGTTCAGTATAATAAGCCGCCCTTGCGTGAATCCACCGAGAAAGAATAGGCAACTGAGAAGCTTTGTCTCTTCCATGAGATTTATGGACACAAGATTAATGAGTGTCTCCATCTTCAGGATATTGTTGAAAAGCTGATTCGAGAGGGAAAGCTCGATAAATATAGGGTGGCCTTGTGAGACAGAGGGCAAGGAACATCAGCTCTTAAGCAAAGTCAGAAAATGCCTAAAGCCACAACCTAAGAAAAGGGAAAGGGGATATTGATCAATGCCATTATTGGAGGAACTCACCCAGCAGGGCATAACATTTAGACTATGGAAGGATATTTAAACTTAGAAAAGAATCTAGATGTGTTAGAGACAAGCACCCTTGAAGCTGCAATTCCCATAAAGCAAAGAAGGACGATGAGTGATGACATCATTTTCCACGATCCGGAGTCGATCAGTATAGAAGCCCCGAGCATCAACCCATTGGTCATAACAACCATTATTGGCCTAGCCACAGTATGAAAGGTCTTAGTTGACAACGGAAGCTCGGTAAACATATTGTTCATACATGCCTATGACCAGATGAAGTTAGAATTGAAAGACTTGAAGCCATGCACAAGTCAAATACATGGTTTCAATGGGTTGTCCACTGAGCCTGTGGTGTGATTGACCTATTAGTAGAACTGCGAGATGGAGATCGTAGGAGAGTACAGATCCTGCCATTTGTTGTAATGAATATAAACTCCCAACACAATGCATTCTTAGGACAACCGGCCCTAGTAGAGTTCGGAGCTTGTATTTCTCCTTGGTGCCAGCTTTTGAAATTCCCGACCGATGGAGGGATCGAGATGGTGCGAGGAGATCAAGTAATAGGGTGAGCTTGCTTTTTGGAAGAATGGAAAGAGCTGCGAAGCAAATGTAGCTAGGAATCAGAAGATACCCCTCCCCCCACGGAGGGGAATGAAGCATAGCAACTACTGAAAACATCCCAGCCAGGGTCGTACATCTACCAACTAGAGGACATCGATCCAAGAGAGGAAAAAGAAACGGGATGAGGAAAGGTAGCCCCAAATGAAAGTACTATACAAATCTCGATCGACAACGATGATCCAACTAGGGTCTTGAAGATCAGATCTCATCTTGGCCCCCTCTGGACGAGGGAGATGACTGAATTTCTCCTTGCTAACTTTGACGTGTTTGCATGGACCCATGTTGAATGTGTAGGGTTTCACACTCCATCACAACTCACTCTCTCAGTATTGAACCGAAGTATACCCTTGTGAAGCAGAAGAGGCGGATGCTCGGCCCAGAGAGATCCGCGGCCTTGGAGGAAGAAATTGGAAAGCTCCAAGCAAATGGGTTCACCCGGGATGCAACCCACCCTAAATGTATAGCCAACCCGGTACTTGTGAAGAAGGATAATGGAAAGTGGTGGACTTGCATCGACTTCTCTGATTTAAACAAATCTTTCCCTAAAGATAGCTTACCATTGTCTAGGATTGATCAACTGGTCAAATCAACCGTAGGGCATGAATTCCTGTCATTGATGGACACTTATTAGGAGTACAATCAGATTGCAATTCACATCCAGACCAAGAGCATACCGGCTTCATTATGGATCTCAGGTTATATTATTACGTAGTCATGCCTTTCGGATTGAAGAACGCTGAGGTGACTTATCAGCACTTGGTCTATCAGATGTTTAATAATCAGATAGGAAGAACAACAGAGGTGTACGTAGATGATATGTTGGTGAAGTCAAGGCAGTCATCCGATCACATTAGGGACTTGTCGGAGATGTTCAACATCCTCCAAAGGTATGGGATGAGGCCCAATCCCTTGAAGTATTTTTTCGAGGTAGCATGGGGAAGTTCATGGTTTTCATAGTTAGCTCTCTTGAGATCGGAATCAATCCCAATCAGATTTTGCCATCAAGGGAATTCAAGAACCTAGAAGAATAAAAACGTGCAAAGCTTGGCAGGAATGGTCGTAGTAATGGGTCGATTCATACCCAAGGCGACCGACAAGTGCTTACCCTTCTTTGAGTTGATCAAAAGAGGGAAACGAAACTTTGCTTGGACACCCGACTATGTCGAAGCCTTTCAGAACCTACTCGACCACCTGGAGAAACCCCCCGTCTTATCCAAACTGATCGATCATGAAGATCTATTTGCGTATTTGGCAGTATCTATGTACGCAATCAGCTCAGCCCTAATCCGTGAAGAGGATCAGATACAATGCCCTGTTTATTATACAAGCAAGAATTTGATAGGGGATGAACGCAAATATCCAAAGTTTGAAAAGCTTGCCTATAGCGCGCTGATTGCATCACATAAGCCCCGACATTACTTCCATGCCCATCCAATCAAAGTGTTTAATGACCAACCGTTACGACAGGTTTTCCAACGACCTGAGGCAAGCGAAAGACTGCTCAAATGGAACATCAAGTTAAGTTAGTTCGACCTGACTTTTGTACCATGGAAATCCATCCAGGTAAAAGCACCGGCCAGTTTCATATTCAAATTCACCACTTCGAAGGATGATAGCTTGGAGTATGGTACCGATTGTCTAGGTACCGAGTTGAGATCAGACATTTGGAAGTTGTACACAGATGGGGCCCGTAACTATCGACGTTCCGGTGCTGGTATAGTATTGTTATCCCCCAAAGGGCAGTCAACTTATTATGCCCTGAGATTGAATTTCTTGGCAACCAACAATGACTCCGAGTACGAAGCCCTGATTGTTGGGCTCAAACTCATGAGAGACTTACGAATAACATCAGTTAATATCTTTTGTGATTCTCAGCTCATTTTATTCCAGGTTTGGAAGGAATTTCAAACCAAAGGAGTTAGACTTGCCGCCTATCTTAAGAAGGTCGATGAATTGCAGAAAGGATATTATCAGTACAACATTTCCCAGATTCCCAAAGAGGATAATTAGAAGGTGGATAGGTTGGAAAAACTCGCTAGTTCTGACAACCCGAGTGAAGCAGAGTTGGTTCCTATAGAAACTTTGAGCATTCCAAGCATCGCTCAAATGGAAGTCAATCAAATAAAAGCCGAACCTAAAGAAGAATCTTGGATGACTCCCATCAGAATTTCCTCCTACATGGCACTCTCCTTGAAAGAAAGAGTGAGAGACGAGCTCTCGTGTGGTAAGCCTCCAAATACATCATGCAGCAAGACCAAGTTTACAAAAGTGGGTTTTCGGTCCCGATGCTTCGATGTGTGGCTAATGTTGATGTCAAAAGAATATTGAGCGATGTGCATGAAGGAGAGTGTAGCGCACATACAGGAGTACAAACCCTGAATAAGAAAGTACTACGGTATATATACTTATGGTCGACTGTCAGTAAGGATGCAGCTAATTATTCCATTGATAAGTGCTAGAGGTTTGCACAGATTCCACGAGCCCCACCAATAGAACTCACTTAGATGGTCATTCCTTTGCCATTCACCGTTTTGGGAATAAACATTATTGGAAGACTGCCAATTTCTAAAGAAGGGGCAGAATATGCGATCATGGCGGTAGCCTACTTTACAAAATGTGCAGAAGACGAACTGATGAGAACGAACACGACAAAGTGAGTAATCAATTTTATTGTCAAGAATATTATATGTTGGTATAGTTTGCCCCAGACTATCATAACTAATAGTGGGCTCAGTTCGACAACTCGGAATTTAGAGATTTCTGTAAACGATATCAGATCGAGAAGAAATACATTGCGGTTGCACATCCACAATCTAATAGACAAGTTGAAGCTGTTAACAAAATCATTAAATCTATCTTGAAGAAGCGATGGGAGCAAGCCAAAGGCAAATGGGTCAATGAGCTTCCTTCAGCCCTTTGGGCGTATCGAACCACCCATAATACTGCCACCAAATGGGTCGATGAGCTTCCTTCAGCCCTTTGGGCGTATCGAACCACCCATAATACTGCCACCAGCCACACTCCCTTTATCTTGTCTTATGGATCAGAAGTTGTCATCCCCATAAAACTTGAAGTTCCTTCCAATAGACCTACATATTATGATCAGTTATCAAACAAAGCCCTTCTCTTGCAATCAATAGACATGATTGATGAAAAGAGAGAAGAAACAAACCTTCATGCTGAAGCTTGTTGGCGGAGGGTTTCCTGATATTATAATAAGAAGGTCTGACACAAGTCCTTCAATGTAGGTGATCTTGTCCTGAAACGAGTCTTCCCGACTCCGTACATATGGGCCCCAAGTGGGAAGGTCCCTATGTCATCCAACAGAAGCTTGATAATGGAAACTTCAGGCTAGCCACTGTCGATAGCAAAAAAATTTAGAGAGCATGGAATGCAAAGCATGAATGATCTTATCTTTATTAGATCGTTTTAGTTTTATTACAATTTTATCTGTTTGAGCATTGCAATAAGGTGTGCCTTATCACCCGTAATAGTTTATGGATAAAAGCTCCTTTCCTACTCTGACTTATTATTATAACGATTGAATGTTGTGATTCGACCGACATTAAGTCAAATGCTGACACCCTAACCTACTGTTCTATGTCATAGCGAGTCGACCTCGTCTAGGAATCAGTAGGGAATCTAGGAAGACTAACTCTGAGCTTGGTATTGACGCTCGAACCTTCGGGCCCTAATTTGTTGATCAAAAGTGAGGATGATGCAGATATAAACAATATGATTGTCTGTTTATAACAACTCTGATTCTCTTGACTTATGAAGGAGTATAAAATTACGAACGAGTGTGAAAGCTGCACCCAGACTAAAATACGGATTGATCCTTATAACTCTAACCCTTAATTGCTAGAGAAAGAGTATAAAAGAATTATGTATTCCTAACTGTTATCCTTCGATCCTCAAACTGGTCGATCTAATCTTGGGGTCGATAGGAAAACTTGATGATCGAACTGATCCCCTACGACACCGGGGCATGGAATATGCAAGTGATCTGACTACAATTTTCACTTAAATGACTCTCAGAGTCTAAAATGAATCAGGGACATTAATATTGCTCCCTTAGGATGTTCTCAAATACTTAGGCACATTAATGATACAAGTATTTGAAGACAATGAAGCATTGTTAAACATTTGGCTTTACTTACAAACTAAACATTGTTTACAGGTACTTCCAACATCGTCCACAAAAAAAAAGACTTTGCGATGACAAAAATGCGAGGGCCACACTCGCATGAAACTTCCAAAGGGCCTGAATCGAACATACATTGAAAGTTTCTGTGCTCTGGGAGGCATTCCACCAAACTTCTCCATTCCCTCCATTTCCTTTTCTCTCTTCTTGATCCACTCCTACATCTCCTCGGTGGTCAAACCTTGCTTTGATTTCTTGAGTGTGCTATTGAAAGAAATGGATCAATTGAGTGCTGCCGAGTCATGCTTCCTCTTGCACGGATCATTCGAAGTTAGAAAAGGAGCCATTATGACAGATGAAAGTATAGTCGGGGGGAGGTATTGGAGAGGAGGAATGTTGAGAGGTTCATCGGACTGTTCAGCTTTAAGAGAGGAGTCCTTTTCCTTATTTTTAGCCTTCATCTCCGCCATAGATGGATGGTCGGATGTCTTGATCTCACCCACAAACTCCACATCAACATCGACTGATTGAAGGTTACCCGTTCCTGGTTTCTTTGGAGCATCTGCTGTTTCTTCATCTTTGCCTGGGACGGTGAAAGTGTCCTTATCTAGCATTTCGGCCTCCAACCTGGATGCTACTTTCGCCGATGGTGTACCAACAATAGAAAGATCAAAATCTACGAATAAGGGAATACATGGTCGATAAACTTAAGAAGGAAGGAGTTAGTTACATTTGACCACAGACTCTGTTGGTCGGCCTGAAACCTTTATTTGTAAAACTGGAACAACTAAACTTTTCTTGGACAAAGAGAGATGAGAGTCATCTGGACTATATTCCTCCACCAAGACAGAAGATTAATTAAGGGGAGGAGGAATAGAGGATCAGCCAACCTCAACATTTGAGAAAGAGAGAGATGCTTTCGTCATACTTATGTCATCCTTGAGGACCATCTTCCCTTTGGCTTCATATCGTGCGACGTCTCTTAATGCCTTTAGACTTCTCTTACCCTCAGCCAGTACCTCTCGCTCATCGTCATGCAAATACTGAGCGATCAAAGCTTCCTCGTTTACCGGATCACCCTTTTCCGTCTCAACCTCCTCTTTCATAAACAACTCCCATGCATCGGTTAACACCCATTGGTAATCCCTTGCCCAAGCCAAGTTTTTGTGATGAAGAATGCAGACAAAGGACCGCATAATATTAGCACCAAATCTCTTGCTTAATTCTCTTTTCTCAACGGCGTGTTCGGCTTTAATCAAACGGATTTTGGTTTTATGTTGTAGGTGAGCGTTGCCAACATTTTCGATCGCAATAGCAGTATCCTTGGGCTGTTTTCGGGCAAGCTCAGATGCATCGAGACTAGCCTTGAGGTCTTGTACCTCTTTATCCAACCAACCCTTGTCACCTATTAAGACCTCATTTTCGATTCTCAAAGTCACGCACTCTTGAATCACATATTCAAATCGAGCCTCTAAGGTCCTCAGAGTTTCTTGACATTGTTCTTTAGCAGTAACCACCTCAGGTTCGTATTCCACTACCCTTTTATGGAGCATCTCAAAAGCCTTCTTGTTAGCCTCCAACTCTCTCCTCAGGCCTTTATTCTCTCCCGTTTTACTCCTAACCACTTCACACATTTGTCTTGTGTATGCATACATCGCATCAGATTGGGTTAGTGTAAGTCAACATTAGACCTTGTTTGATCATGCAAGTTCGGAGGGAATGGTTGCAGCATGGGGGCACGCCCGATACCAGTGAAATAGAGACCCGAAATGAGTTCTTCCATTTCTCTGATTTGTTCGATAGCTACCTTCTCTTGATGTGGATGGATCGATCGATCCCTGGGGACTTTTTTCAGAATGACTAGGAAGAGGGATAGATTCATGATCATGGGGTCCAGGTGATCGCGCCTCAGGAGATGGGTCGACCAGGAAAGTGGGATGACTGGGGGCAGCTTCGTTAGCAGCTTTGTCATCGTCCTTGGGGCTTTCGTCCTGATGGTGAGATGGAGACCGATGCTCGGAAGTTTCGGGTTCCTCCCCTCTTTCATGAGGCTTACTCCTCTTCCCTTCCTTCTCCTTATGATCTCGACATTCCTTGTTTCCTCTTCCTCTTCCTAGCTTTCTTTTCCTTCTTATTCCTCTCATTTTCAATTTCTTTCTATGATAGTCATCCCCACGTTCGCCCTCTTGCCTAACTTGCAGCGGGGCCAACCCAACGGGATTGCCTTCCTCGAAAAGAGACTCGAGGTTGACATGATAATATTTCTCATCAACCGCACCTGCATTACGACAAAGGGATATCAATCAATACACATAAGAGAAAATAGAGTTGTGGCATACAATGCTAGTGCTGTGTATATTAAGTTTTTCTCCTAAACTGACCTGAGCTTGAAACATGATATGTGCCTTTTGGGTCGGTCGGTATGAAATCTTCTCCAGACGTAGTATAAAAAAAGTCATCCGAATCCAAGTTCTGAGAAGAAATAAATGTATCTGGCATTTCCACATTTTGTAACTCCTGAAAAGCAAAGGCCGATTCTTCCTTTTGGGGACCATGAACAAGGGAAGAACCTATTCTAACATCAGCATCTTCCAGTTGGTGATTAACAAGCTCCTCCTCAATTGTTTCCACATGAACCTTCTCTGAAGCATCTGCTGCCGGGTCCTTTTGCATTTTTAGCAGATCAGACTCCCGGCGTAGTGTTTTAAAAGACGGCTTCTTCTTGCTGACTTAATGACAAATAATCTTTTTCCCTCCGGATTAGGGTTGAACATACGACCCATCGACTGAGGGAATAACCTTGACATCAATCAATTTCTTTTGGGGAAGAGGCACATCCAACTTAATGTTATACGAATGAGAACCCTTGCTGTCTGAGGGTCCTAATGACCTCCACTTATCCAGGAGATCATAACGACGAAGGTTTGCATCGGTCAAAAGCTCCTTGTGGTGTCAGTCTTCCTTCTTAAGAGCAACCAAGATATTATAACAATCCATTAAACACTCCCCCTATGGGCCTTGTCGACTCATCACCTACATGGAAAAATTCATATAAAGAGCGTTCTTATAATTAGTTTAACAGAGACGAAAGGCTTATGGAATTGAAGCCAGTAGCGGGCATATCCCAGTTGTTGCTTAAAGTAAAACCAAGCATGCTTAGTATCACCCAATTTGCTAGGGATGCCCTCGATGATTTTTCGATTGTGGACGGCCTAAAGTAAAGAAAGGAGGGAGACGTTTGCTCTCGATGTATGAAGTTAAAGATAAACATTATATCATCGAGTGTTGGGAGTTGATTCAGGTATTTCATGTATAAAACACATAAAAACAGTAGGTTGGCATACGCGATCGGATGAAGTTGCATGGCGGCAGATTCATTTTCCTTAGAAAGTTGAGTACGAATGGAGAAAAAAGGGATATCCCCAATTATGCACATTATGTGAGTAAGCGTCATATAGCCACTCGGTAGATTGTGAGGACGATCCATCACTGTAGGAGCAAGGAAATCACGCCATGGAAGTTTAAGTTTTGTACTCAATTTTCACAGGTATCTTTCAGTCATTATACCAGGCTAAGAGTCATTAGGGTATGTTATAAATTTAGCCTCAGGGAAAGTATCAGGTGCAGTTGCTGCCTCGCTTGATTCTCCAATTTCCATAGCATGAGGAGGATCGATCGACCGACCATGAGCATCAATGCTAAACCCAGATTTGGGATCGGTCCTGGATTTAGAAGCCGGGGAACTCTCCAAGTCTATAAGGGTGGATATGGCCTTTTTCTTCTCAACTTTGAGTCTACAAGTGTTGCGTCATTCGACCATTGTGGGTTATACTGTTCATTAAAAGCCATCGGTCAGATTGATGAGACTGTAACACCTCAACATATGTATTTGCAAGTGTGTGCAAGAAAAGTGATAGTTCAAGTTAAAGACAACAATCAAGAACGTATTCGACTTTATGGCTTCCAACCCTGAACAAGTCGACCGATAACCTTCTCGATCCAAGGTTGGGTAGTATTCCTAAATATGATAAAGGCAATCACTTGTTCTTCAACGCTGAGTTGGCAAGCACCAATTTTTAATATCATCCCTTATCTTCCTCTACCTGGCCATATAAAGGGCTATCATCATTGCCTTTTCACACCCGTACAATTATCCCCTCTCTACCACTTCCACGTGTCCCAAGAGTTGATGACGTCTTGAAATTTGAAATGTTTTGAAAAGGCGGAATACCTATTCATCCCCTACCTTTTCATGGAGATAGTTCTACCTTTTCCGCAGATTATCACCACTTATGAAACCAGAAGCACATCTGACTGCCGCCTAACCGCCATACCACGATTCTTGTGGGTTCGACACCGGCGATTTGGACCATAGGTTACATGGAATTCGAATTGAAGCGAAAAAGAAGGATAGGAAAGATTCATGTGTAGAATCAGTATCTTGAGAAAGAAGATGAGAAGAAAAATATTAATACCTGCGGAGAAGTCGGAGAATATGATCTTGATCTTCGGCAAAAAGAAGAAGAAGGGGTTTCCCAATTATTTTGGAAATTTACAGAGTTGACTGCGGTAAAAAGTGAAAAGTAAATAAAGATGGTAGGCCAACCTTTGATAATGAAATGAAGGGACTCTTCGTCTTCTGTAGAAAAGACTAATGAGCCTGAAACGGGGCTAACGTGGCATTTCATTAATGAGCAGAGCCTGATCGAACGGACGCTTGACTGCAGAGCTTCATTGTTTCCAGGACTAATGTTGGTTCCCATGACATTTGGTCGACCCTTAGACCGTATGATTCATAGAGAGTCCTTACAGTCGATGTAGATATGTACTTCTAATTTTATTGTGATGATGAATAATCCATAATGATATATTCAAAGCATGCCTTTTTCTTAACACGACATACTTTGTAGGGCAGAGTGTTGACCAGGCTTTTGTCAAGGCCATCAAGATTCATTGGTAGCATGGAATGTGATCCACATGATGAGAAATCCTGTGTGACCCCAGCCAAAGAACCGACTGATCCAGGTACAAGTCGATCGACACTTAAGACTTGAGACATGTAGAAGGACCTGATATGCGAGCTAGCTGGAACCCGTGACTTTCGGACTGACTGGGTCAGATTCATCCCAATACCATGCAAAATATCCTCTTGAAGATTTAATCTTGCTCCTACTTGAAGCTATTAGTCATCCTTTATGATTGGATCAGATGCCACCTATCACTGTTGATTTAAATAAAGCCGCCATCTACGAAAAGAACTCCTCTTTGGGATCTCCTTATGTCTTGGATCAGAGGACACATATCTCAACCAATTTAAATGTTGTAGCACCTATAAATAGACCTTCTGGGATCAGAATAAGGATCTTTTCAAATTTTTTTGATTATATCACTAGTGTAGCTATTCGATTGTAGTAGATCATTTGATATAAAAAGAATTATAAAGTGTACGTAGGCTCATTAACGCCGAATCACTATAAATCTGTGTGTGATTGTTTTCCTCTACAATTTTCATTTATTTGTCTTTATTTAATCTCTACAAATTTGTCTGTTGGGTGTTGTGCCAGTTTTTGGTGTCATCATCGGTGCCAGAATATGGGTTATTGGAGAGGTTTCCCCGAGAATCTCGATTTCGCCTTGCTTCTTCTTGGCACAGGAATTGCCCATCCTTTTCGTAAAAATCCTCTAGGCTTTTAGGCTGCTTTTGTCAATCCAGGCACCAAACTTGGAGTTAGGAAGGGCACCCTTTGCAAGCTAGAAGATTACAGTGCGAGGCTCTGGCTATCTACCTCGGCGAGAGCGGTATTGAATTGCGTGTGGTAGCTCTTTAGGAATTCACTACACCACAAAGCCTATTTTGTCACTCCCCCATCCTCTAAATTTGATACGGTCTATAACCATATCAAATTAGAGAGGGCTATAAGCCGTGCCTTTCTATTTAGATAAGGCTTAGAGCCTAATTTGAATTTGGCCCAAATTTTGACCGTATCAAACTTAGGAATAATTTTTTTGGCAACGCAGACTTGCTCCCCCCTTTTTTTAATTTCCCTCTCACGCATTATTTCCCCCTTTTTTTCTAATTTCCCTCAACCGTGCCCTCTATCGAATTGCGATCGAAAAAAGTTGGAAATAGAAAAAATTCATGCTTTCAGTTTTACAAATCTGGTAATTACTTATTTGATTCGATGGTTATTTGTTTCCATACCAAGTTTTAGGGTTACACCATTAGTGTTTAGTAAATCGTTATGGATTTCATGGATTTGATGTTTTAGGGTTACAAATCTGGTAAATACTTATTTGTTCGATGATTATTTCTTTCAAACTGCGTCAAACTAGTTCTTGTGTTAGGGTTACGAAGTTGATTCCCATACCAAGTTTTAGGATTTCACGGATTTTATGCATACTTGTTATTTATTAACATGTAATTTGCGGATTTCATGGATTTTATGCGTACTTGTTATTTGTTAACATGTAATCTGCGGATTTGATTGGCTTTATGTGTAGGAGAAATTTATTTAAGTCAAGGGAAAATCTCATTGTGTTTAATTGAACGATTATATTTTTACTAAAAAATATGTGAATATGGTTTCATACTTAGGGGAAGAGCATGGCCTACAGAAGGTTTTGCGGACTCTTCGAGCGACTTATGCCTGTCATGAGCTTCATGGCTCAGTTGAAACTGAGCGTAAGGCTCAGTTTCGCTGAGCCTTAAGGCTCAGCTGAAACTGAGCCTCACGGCTCAGTTTCGCTGAGCGTGAGGCTTAGCGAAACTGAGCCTCGGTGAAACTGAGCTTTACGGCTCAGTTGAAACTGAGCTTTACAGCTCAGTTGAAATTGAGCCGTAATGCCCAGCTGAAACTGAGCCTTACGGCTCAGTTTCACTGAGCGTTAAGCTCAGCGAAACTGAGCCGTCTGAATAATTGTTTTATGATTACACTATATAGTTGAAGTTGGATTGTATGACAAGCACTCACACACTTTTGATATTACGTGCTTCTGGTGATATCATAAATGTGATTTTCCTTCTATGGTGTTTCAGTCGTTTAACAAAATGTATAAATATGTCTACCTTAGACTATTATAGTATCAACAGGAAACAAATTGAATTTAGATTACATGTTTGGTGTCTGAATATGGGTTTGTTACTTGCAGGTATTAGAGCTTCAGAATAATCTAGCTTTTGCGAGGGACAAAAAAGTTGAATTGAGATACATTTGACCTGTAATAGTAAGTTCATTTGAGTTGATATCATTATCTCCTTTAATAGTAAGTTGATATCATTATCATTTTTCGAAATCCATTTTTTTCATGCATCTCGCATTCACAGGTATAAACTGCAAAACGTAAATTAATTTTATTTTCAGTGTCAAAATTAGTCGTCCTAAACGAGATATCTTTATTCACTTAACAGTCATAAGATTTTGCAAAAGGCGAGTAGTTCAATTTTATATTTCCAGTGCATCTTAATTTCTTTTATTCGTCATCTGCAATATTAAAATCAATTGATTTCTTTTCCCAAGTCGTTAAACTCCCTGTTTGTTGATTTTTTTTAAATCACCTGTAGATTGTCCTGTTGATAATTGATCAATTGCAAAAAAATTAAGATCTAAATGTGCTTCAGTGGTGTAATTTTCATGAAATATGAGATGCATTTTTGTGTTATTTTCCTGCAGCTTGAGTTCATGTGTTGTTTACAATTTTCAAATGTGTTTTTTAATTCTTTTTTTTTTGGGTGGGAGGATCCTTGGCATTCTGAACATTGATATTATTTTTTTCTCAATACTGAAGCTATTTGTTTTCATGTTTGTATTGGTGCATGTCCTTATAACCTGAGAATTGAAATGAACGTTGTTGGCTCGCTTTTTGACCAAGCCATCCAGGATCATTCGTAAAAGGAAACCAGGAAACCAAGTCCCCCAAGAAATTGGAAGAACGGATCGCACGCCATTGTCTCGCCCAGGAATGGATCGCACTCTATCGGCTCGCCCAGGAACGGATCGCTCCCATCTAGTCGACGAACGGCACCTCCAGGCGATCCGATCCCTTGGTACGAACCGAACCCTCTGACCCGTTCAACCACGAGCTGGTCTTCAGCGATCCGAATCGCACGGATCTGACGACACCTGTTCACAACGGCTAGTTTGACCGTTTCTTCAATGGTGGCGATGCGATCTGAAGATCTCGGGATTCGTGCCACGTGTCCGCGATCCGCCTGACAAAATTAGCTATAAATAGCCCAGAGCTTGGCATTTTTTGGGGATCCTTTGGGCAATAGTGAGTACTGAATCCGCCATTGTTGTCAAACCACTGAAATATTGAGAGAAATTACTGTTGTACTAACTTCTGAAGCATAATCAATAAATTATAAAGTGGACGTAGGCTCGTTAACGCCGAACCACTATAAATTCTGAGTGTTATTTTCTTTTTCCTTGTTCCTCATTTAGAATTCTCTACAGTTTATAACAATTTGGGTGTTAGGTCCAAATTTCGATCTAACATTTTTGGTGCTTTCACTGAGAAACTCCGTCTTAAAGTTTCGTCATTCGTTTCCCTGAAGACTCCAGCGATTCAGATATCATGGCTGGAAAAAGATCTAAAGTTTCGCAGACCAACGAAACGATCGAGGAGAGTGTACACGAACTGGGCAACGAAGAGACTCTGGATCGCGGAGCGCAGAGGGCGATCCGATCCGATGAAGACACCTCGCTCCGAGTCGATGAGAACGAGACGATCCGTGCTACTGAAGGGGTTGTTACTCGATCCCGGGGCAACACCTCGCAGCCTCCGCGCACCACAACCACGAGTCGATCCCAGGGGGGCGCAGCGAACCGCCCTCCACGAACCGCAGCTACCCGAACTGATGGTCAGAACACAACTCGACCTGGAAAAGAACCTATGACCCACTCCTATCGTCCTGGAACCTCTGCTCGACCCGGTCCGAGCACTTTGCCCATAAGAGAGGGTGATGATGACCACTATGATCCTGCTGCTCCTGTCACTGAGTGGGATCTTTCTCGCTTTGTCGAAATGTGGGATAGGTTGTTTGACGAGTTGGCCGCCCAAAGACAGGAAAGTTCCATCCTGCGGCAAAATTTGACGGCTATGGATAGAAGACTTGATGAGCTAGCAAGACGAAGAGCATCGCCGGTTCGTCCACTCACCCCAGTATATTCCTCTTCATCTGAAGAATCGCCGAGACCTCCGCGGCGACCATATGAAAGAGCCGAAAACATAGAACAGCTTTGGTTCGGGACCCTGCCCTCACAAGAAGAAGAAGAAGAACTAGGGGCAAGACCCACAAACCGTAATATGGATGGTCAAGCAACGACCCTCAGGACTCGAGGTGTGAACAGTCCTGTTCATGACAGACCACCTCAGCCCTGTCGCCGTACGCATAATCATGATAGCAGGGGGCAGCGAGGCCCCGTCCAAGCCCCGGATTTTGTGGCTACTCCCCGAAGAGAGATCAGAGAACCTCGTCGGGCCAGAGGCACTGATCCTGAACCTCCTTTGACTAGTGCAAACGTTGCAGCCATGGTTCACCAGATTTTGGCCGACAGCCGTGGACAGCGGAACGAAGATTGGGGGATTGACCGCAGTCATACTCCTTTTACTGACGATATTTTGGATGCAACTTTTCCAAGGCGTTTCAACATGCCACAAATGAACCGTTATGCAGGAAGATCTGATCCTGTTCAGCACCTAATGAGATACTCTTGGTCGATGACTGCTGTCGCCGCTTCCGACGCGGTTAAGTGTAAAGCGTTTCCCATATTCCTGGAAGACGTGGCTTTGCTATGGTTTACTCGCCTGCCGGCGAGATCGATTTCTAGCTTCAGGGAACTAAGCGAGAAGTTCGTAGAGCAATTCCGTATCTACGCACAGAAGACGAAAAGCGTGATCGATTTATTCCTTGTTAAACAGCGACCAGGCGAAAGTCTAAAGATGTACCTGGATCGTTTCAATTTGGCCGCCACTGAGGTTAAAGATCCTCATGAGCCGACCATTGTTGCAGCACTAATTGATGGAGTGGACAAGGACACTGAATTTGGGAGGTACTTGGCAGGCAAACCACCCCACACCAGAGAATTATTCTATGAGAAAGCCAATGTACATCTACGCCGGGAAGAGGTATACGCAAACCGAAAGCTTAAAACAACTGATAAGGAAGAAGTTCAGAGCAATGTCGCCATCAAACAGACTGGAGACAGCTCGGGGAAAGTTGAGGTTAACGTCGGAAATCAGAACCAGGGTGGTCGCCGACCAGGTAACAATAATAACAATGCTAACGGCAACAGCCGGAAGAGGGGCCGAGGGAACGACTCCCAGAGAAGGACTCGTCCCAGGGCCTTTGAAAGTTATACACCCATAAATGATACTCTGGAAAATATCTTCATGGATGCGTATGAAGTCCTCCAGAATAAGAGGCCACCTCCTAGAGAGTCGACAGAAAAAGAGCGTGAGACAGGGAAGTTTTGCCTCTTTCATCAAATTCACGGCCATTCGACGAATGAATGCCATCACCTGAGGGACGTAGTCGAAAGGCTGCTTCGAGAAGGGAAGCTAGACGAATACAGAGTAACGCCTAGGGACAGGGGGCAAGCAGTGCAGGCCCCGAATCAGAATCAAAATCAACTTGCTGCTAGGCCAACTGCTCAGCAAAAGGGAAAGAATATTGTAATCAACACCGTGATCGGTGGACTTTACCTTGCTGGGCACAGTTCCAAAGCTTTAGATCAATATGTTAACGCAGCCAAACAACACCTCGAAGTGGGGGAATGTAGCAACCCCGAGGACAGTATCCCGGTGAAGCAGCAGAAGATGATGACTGATGACGTTATTTTCCGAGAACGAGAAAGCATCGGAGTCCATGCTCCAACTGAAGATCCACTTGTAATTACGATACCCATTGGGCCAGCCACTGTTCATAAGGTTCTGGTGGACAACGGGAGTTCCGTTAATATTCTTTTCAAAAAGGCCTTTGACCAGATGAATCTTGAGATAAAAGACTTGAAGCCCTGCCAAGGATGGATTCGTGGATTCAACGGAGCATCCACCGCACCTATGGGTTATGTAGAATTGCCAGTTACACTTGGGGAAGGAGAACGCCAGAGAGTGAGAATCCTTCCCTTTGTGGTTTTGGATGTCGAATCACCATACAATGCCTTCTTGGGCCAACCGGCCCTCGCAAAATTCAGAGCCTGTATAGCCCCCTGGTGCTTGCTATTGAAGTTCCCCACAGAAGCTGGCATTGGTATCGTCAGAGGGGATCAAGTTGCTGCGCGAGCATGTTATGTTGCCGAATTAAAGTTGCTTCGCAACGGCGGGGATATCGAAACTGAAGGCACTCCGCCTCCTTTGGGGGTGGAAACATTATAGCAACCAAAGAGGATGATTGTTGGGGAGTTACCTGGAGTGATGCCCGAGGATATAGATCCCAGAGAGGATCAAGATTCCGGGGGCAGAACGGCGACTCCCAACGAGGCAACTGTGGATGTGCCAATCGATGACAGTGACCCGGAGAAGGTCCTTAAGATTGGATCCCAGTTAAGTTCAACTCTTGCCGAAGAATTGACGACTTTCTTAAAGAACAACTTGGATGTATTCGCTTGGACCCATGCGGACATGTGCGGGATATCCCCATCAATCATGAGCCATTCATTGAGCATTAACCCCAAACATCCTCCAGTAAAGCAAAAAAGGCGAATGCTGGGCCCAGAGAGGTCCGCTGCCTTGAAAGAAGAGGTTGGGAAGCTAAAGAGTAATGGATTTATCAGAGATTCAACTTACCCAGATTGGATTTCGAACCCAGTCCTGGTAAAGAAGGCCAACGGGAAGTGGCGAACGTGTATCGACTTCTCGGATTTAAACAAAGCTTGTCCCAAAGATAGTTTCCCATTACCTCGAATTGACCAGTTGGTAGACTCGACGGCAGGTCACGAGCTTCTCTCATTCATGGATGCTTATTCAGGATACAACCAAATTCCGATGCATGTTCCGGACCAAGAGCATACTAGCTTTATCACTGATCTGGGATTATATTGTTACGTAGTAATGCCCTTTGGTTTGAAGAATGCAGGCGCTACGTACCAACGTTTGGTCAACATAATGTTTTATAACCAAATCGGGAAAACAATGGAAGTATACGTCGACGATATGTTGGTTAAATCCAAGCAATCCTTTCAACACACTACTGACTTGGCAGAGATGTTCGGCATTCTTCGAAAGTATGGGATGAAACTCAATCCCACCAAATGTTCATTCGGTGTTGCTTCTGGAAAATTCTTAGGATTCATTGTCAGTTCGCGCAGTATCGAGATTAATCCGGACCAGATCACGGCAATCAGGAACATTCAGGAACCTAGGCAAATTAAGGATGTGCAAAGCCTTGCCGGAAAAGTGGCCGCACTAAGCAGATTTATCTCCAGGGCTACGGACAAGTGCATCCCATTCTTCGAATTAATAAAGCGAGGAAAACGCCACTTTAAATGGACGCCTGACTGCGTAGGAGCGTTTCAGAATTTGCTCAGACACTTGGAGAAGCCTCTAATTCTATCTAAACCAATAGACCACGAGGATTTATTCATGTATTTGGCGGTATCATCTCATGCAGTCAGCTCAGCGTTGGTAAGGGAAGAGGAGAAGATCCAAAGACCTGTGTATTACGTGAGCAAAAAATTAACAGCGGCAGAGCGTAATTATCCACGGATAGAAAAACTGGCGTATAGTTTACTGATTGCCTCCAGAAAACTTCGGCACTACTTTCAAGCACATCCTATTACCATATATACTGATCACCCACTCAAGCAAGTTCTACAGAGACCGGAGGCATCTGGAAGGTTACTCAAATGGAATATTGAGTTAAGTCAATTTGACTTGAACTTTCAGGCCAGACGATCAATTCGGGGGCAAGTGATAGCTGACTTCATAGCAGAGTTCACTGTTCCTGAAGAAGACATAGCAAACGAAGAAGTGGAACCCTCAAAGTTACTTTTCGACCCTAATGTCTGGAGATTATATACTGATGGTGCTAGAAACAACGAAAGATCCGGCGCTGGAATAGTGCTTGAAACCCCCGAGAAACGATTGATAACTTATGCCATCCGAATGGAGTTTCAGGCCACTAACAACGATTCTGAATATGAAGCTCTGATTGCCGGATTAAAGATTGCAAAAGTGCTAGAAGTCACAAAACTGAACATCTTCTGCGATTCCAAGTTAGTTGTGAACCAAGTTACTGGGAGATTCCAAGCTAAAAGTGCAAGATTGATTCTATACTTAAAGAAAGTGAAAGAACTGCTGAATAAGTTTGATCACTACAGCATATCTCATATTCCGCGGTCAGAAAATCAGCAGGCAGACAAGTTGGCAAAGATGGCTAGTTCTAACGATCTTGAAGTGATAAGGCTAGCCCCCGTTGAAGTACTTCGGTCTCCCAGCGTTGATCAGATGGAAATCGACCTAGTAATAGAGACGGAACCAGAAAAGGAGTCGTGGATGACCCCTATAAAGAATTTCTTAATGGATGGAGCACTTCCGACCAGGAAGAGCGAGAGGCGTAAAGTGATTCGTAAAGCCGCCCGATACGTACTGCAAGGCGGAGTCCTTTATAGACAAGGGTATTCAATGCCCCTCCTTCGGTGTATAGCCCACGATGACATCAAACGTGTGCTGCAAGAAGTCCACGAAGGCGAATGTGGCGACCACACTGGGGGGCAAACTTTGGCGAAAAAGATATTGCGGCATGGTTACTTCTGGCCTACCATAAACAAGGATGCAGAAAGATATGCACGACGATGTGATGCGTGTCAGAGATTTTCAAAGATACCTAGAGCGCCTCCAAGTCAGTTAAAAACAATGATGAGTCCATGGCCTTTTGCTATGTGGGGAATTGATATCATAGGAAGTCTCCCCATAGCGAGGGGCGGAGCAAAGTTCGCCATTGTGGCCGTAGATTATTTCACTAAGTGGGTCGAGGCAGAACCACTAACTACAATCACAACTAAACGGGTGATCAATTTCATCGTGAGAAACATCATCTGTCGATTCGGGATTCCAAAGATTGTGATAACAGACAACGGAACTCAATTTGATAGTGCTGAATTCAGAAACTTCTGCCAAAAATACCACATCGAGAATAGATACACCTCCGTGGCACACCCACAATCGAACGGGCAAGTCGAAGCTGCAAATAAAGTAATTAAGTCCATTCTGAAAAGAAGAATGAAGCGGGCTAGAGCCATGTGGGCTGATGAATTGCCCTGGGCACTATGGGCCTACAGGACGACATATAAATCAGCGACAGGACATACCCCGTTCTCCCTTGCTTTTGGAACGGAAGCAGTCATCCCGATTGAGATAAAGGTACCTTCTCATCGGGTGACTTATTATGATCCAATGTCCAATAATGAATTGCTCCTTGAGTCCCTGGATATGATTGAAGAAAAGAGGGATGAAGCCGACCTGCGTGCCCTGAGATGCAAACAACAGGTCGCCCGATATTACAACAGAAAGGTCTGAGCCCGAACCTTGGAACCCGGAGATTTGGTTCTGAAACGTGTCTTTCCACCCCCAACTCATATGGGAGCGAAGTGGGAAGGACCGTACTCTATTCTCAGCAAGCTTGATAACGGAACCTTCAAGCTGGCAACCGTAGATGGAAAGGAAATCCCCAGAGTGTGGAATGCCCAACATCTACGGCCATATTTAACATGAGAAGCTTCAAATTTATTCTTTTGCTTTATTAAAAAAAAAAACTATGTACAGGGCATGACTTGCCTAGAACAGTCTGATTCCTTAAAGCAAGAGATTAAAAAGTGGACGTAGGTCATGATTCGACCGAACCACTATAAAAATACTGTGTGTCATTTACCTTTATTGCATCTTTATTTATTTGCCTATGAAAATCAGTGTGAATAATGCAGGTACCCGAGGTCCGGTGCCAACAGTTCCTCTCGTAAACTAATCAGAGGAACCCAAAGCCTTGGTAAATACTCCAACTGCCTATCCGACTGGTTTTAATCCTCGGAGCTTGGATTAAGATGTAAACCTAAGACGAGTTTGATAAGCGTGCATGATTGCAGACCGCTGAGCTCGAACTCTAACTCTCCAGAGAGAGAGAGAGAGAGAGAGAGTATAAAAGCGTCTCCGATTGAGCGCTGAGAAGGAGCTCCTTTCCCGCTGAAGGATCGGGGAGCGAACGAATCGCCAAGCGTAAAACTCTAACAATTGATTAGGGGGCATCACGCGCTCCTATGCAAACACTAAACTTTGATATAATAGTGTAACATAGCATGAACATTCTTCTTCCTGTTGATTAACTGACTTATAATTATTAATAGTTGGCTAACGACTAAACGTGGAAAGTTTCTATGAATACAGGTACGCAATGATGTAAGAAGAAACAAATCCTTGTTTATGTACTGCAAATTAACAAAGTGAAAACAATTTAGAAACAAAAGTGAGGACCAGTCTCACAATTACACTTCCTGGCCAGTGGGAAACCTAAAAGACAAAATATCAACAAACATCCTATTTATGCTTCGATTTCTTCTCTCGCTTCTGCCTTTCCAGCCTCTCCTTGTCGGCTTCAGATGGATCCTCCTTCTTCCTTTTCCGCTTGTCCACAAGGGGAGCGTCTGACTCCTCTGAGGTCTCCTCTTCCCCTTCTTTTCCCTTGCTTCTGCTGGAGAGGGAAGCCGGGAAGTCATCGGGGTTTGCAAAGTGAAGTTGCCGGCTGATGGACTTGGACTGGATTTTCATAATCATCCCAGTTTTGGGATCGAACTCTGCAAGAGGGACCACGTCCAAATCCTCATCTCCCCCCTTCTTAGAAGCCAACCCTTTCTCTTGTCTGGCTTTCCGGCTAGCCAGGGGCTCTTCATCATCATCATCGTCGTCGGCCTTTTTGGTGCCGGTAGTATCCTCTTCGTCATCCACATGGCGACCATCCAGGTCTTTTAAAGCCTCGATAGTCTCAGCATCTTTGGGTACGTCGGCGCTAGGCACCGAGATGCTTCCTTCCGCTGTTGTGACCTCGACTCGCTCTGAAACATCGATTTCAGCACCTGGCAGGATGGTCCCCTCCTCCACTTCTCTCTCTTGTCCAACACCCATGTCGACGGGCTCGCCACCTGCATTACGAGAGACACACATTACTAATTCAATGGGTTGTCCTGTTAGACGACGACAATTCGCAATCGCTTTAGCAAATTGCGGGAAAAAGAGAGAGGTACCTTCAGCAGATACTCCCTCTTGAGTAGATCCGGATGCTCCAACAACCACGGGAGTTAAGCCTAAGGGGATTAGCGGATCGTCAGGATGATACTCCTCAACTTCGGGGGTTTTAGACTTCGCGGCGGAGCTGGAACCTTCGTCAATTTTGCTTTTGCCTTTAGCCATGGCTCTCCCCTTCTCCATTTCTGCTAGGATTAAGCGACGACCCTCTGCCAGATCCTCAGGCTCTTTGTCCCTTAGGATTCTTTTTATCAATTCATCTTCATCGATCTCTTCGACCCCCAGTCTATGTTTTTCACCTTCCACGATGGCATCCCATAAGTTGGCCAAAGTAACATGATAATCCGGGATCCATGAGATATTGCGAGTTTTGAGAACCTGACCGAGGAAATCAAAGATCATCTCCTCAAACCCCTCGATTTCTTTCTCTCTTTCAAGGAGTTTGTTATTGGAGGCAGTGGCCATTTCAATGGCGCTATCAACGTTCTTTTCGGCAAGAGCTGCCCGTCTCTCCGCGTCTGCCACCTGATCATTCAAGATCACTTTTTCCGCCTCTGCCAGATCCAACCTTTCTTTTAGACTCGCTTTCTCTGCCTCCCAAGCAGCCTTCTCCGTCAAAAAATGGCCTTGTGCCGTTACCAATTCGATGTTGGCCATTCTGAGGTCTTCAACCTCCCTTTTTAAGGCCATTTTTCCTGGCTATTGGAATCCAGTTCTGAATGAAAGCGCTTCTTGGCATTTTCTAATTCAGTTTTATAGTTTGCAGCGTCTCTCTGTGCCAAAGCGAGCTGGGCTTGAGCGTCTTCCAGGTCCTTCTCTAATTTTGTCCTAGCCCTTTCGTTATTTTCAAGTTTTGCTATAGACCTATGAGCTTCAATTTCAAGTGTTCGGATGACTTCCGAAAGATTAAGTGCGTGCTTTTTCATCATCTTGTACTGCTTGGCCACGTGACGGATATGCCTGATAACTTCTTTATCCCAGTTTTTAGGGACCGGTTCCAAGGCAGGAACAAAGACCATCCTATCAAAGAACATTCCTGGAAATTGTTCCCGTAGCTTTTCCAGCCTACCTTGGATTTCAGGACCGTGAACGTAATCCCGTGAACCGGGGGCAGCTAACTCTAGTTGGCTGGTGGGGACAATGTTACTTCTCTCTTGCTCAGTTTCTTTGGATGAATCTCTGTCCCCATCTTTGGATTCGTGGCGCCTTTTGGACGACCGACTGTGGGAAGGTGCACTCTTTGGAGGAGTCAACTCTTTTGGAAGTGTCTTCCCCCCGGTCGGAATTGTCGGATGACTCGAAGGCCTGGTAGAAGTTGATTTGGGTGGAGATCGAGGTTGCGAAGAGCTCGGCCTATGAGGAGGACCGCGAGGGCGCTCGGTGCCCGGACGAAGGCTGGGGGTGCCTTCGCGAAGAGAACGGTAAGAATAGGATTTCCTACGAGACATCGCTTCTGTAAAAAGAAAAGAAGAGCATATTATCATTTTGAATATCCACAACATAATAGTGCACGGTCGGGCAGTGTGTGTGAGGTGTGCATCCCATATAATTCCCCCTAACAGACCCGGGCCTGGAGACAGGCTCATCTGGCCCGTTTCTCGTCCTCTTGTTGAATCAGTCGCCTCTTCGGGAGCAGAAAAGAAAGGTTCCTCGCCGAAGTCTTTTTCTGTGTATTCAATGTCGGGTAGAGGGATTTTATTCAGCTCGTCGAATAACTGTTCTTCTGTCAATTCGTCATCACCGACAGTTTCCATTGGAGCAGAGGTAGGGATTTCCTTCGACACATCACCACGGGACTCATCCCCTCTGTATACATTCAAGTCTTCGTCGTCTTGGATGACTATCGGAGAAGGACTTTTGTGAAATTTGGTTGTTTCCACCGCTTGTGAAGTTCCCTCTCCTTCCGTTGGGGGCACATATTTATAAGGTTTGCCGCCAGTTCCAAGTCCAAATTTCCTATCCAAGAGGCGATGCTTATGGAGATTATCATCCGTAATGCATTTTTTAATCCTTAAAAAGTCGGATCTGCTTTGCAAAAGAATGGACAACCGGTTGTTGTATAATGCACCCTCTGTTTTCGGGAAGACATGATCTGTTTAAGACAAAGGAAAAAGCGGAAGAATGTTATTACTTAGACTCCCCAAGCAAGATATTCAACTAGGCGATCAAAGTTTACTTGATTTGAGCCATCTCCGTGAGCATCCAGCCTGTTTTCTTATGTAAAACCAGTCGGACTTAGGATCCCCGATGTTGCTGTATCCGTCGTACAGAACTTTCCTGTTTGCCACTGATTCAAAAAAGGAAAAGTTGGGAGTTGCAGAAGAGCGGTGCTTGAAGAGAAAGAAGAACACCAGATCTCTGAATTTGAGTTCGGCATGCAAGATCTCCGCATAAGCAACATATAAAGAGTATAGAGATGCGTAGGCGTTTGGATGAAGCTGCATCGGGGCAATGCCTAATCGTCTCAGAGTTTCGATGACAATTGGAGGGAACGGAGGAATAGCTCCTACTAGACACATTGTTCGACTGATCGACATGTAACCTTCCGGTGCTAGATGGGGTCTATCTTCGCTTCCAGGTGTCAAGACATCGTCCCAAGGAATATTGTGTCTTAAGCAGATTCTCTTGAGTTTTATCTCGTCAAGCTTGGACGCTAAAGAATCAGAGAATTTATCTATCCCGACTGCGCCTGGGATTTCGTCTGGAGCTCGCTCGTCAGACTCGGAGTTGTTGCTAGATGAAGTACTTTCTGTCGGATCTGATTCGGTGACTTCATACTCAGATCCAGAGTCTTCACCTCCGGGATTGATTGGAGGAATGTGAGGATTATATTGATCAGGAGTCTCGGATTCCGTTTCCGCTACAGATCTTGAGGAAGAGTGATCGTTCGACATTGCTGCTAGGACGAGAAAATATGAACGATAAGCTTAACACTACCCGTTCCCCGTGAGTGCAAGTGCTGGTGTGTGTGCTTGTGTGTGCGCATTATTAAAAACAATAATAAAGCATGAAAGCAGTCAAGGTTATCAGAAGTCGTTAGACGTCATATGCAGTCAAATCGTGAGGTCATTTAGTCCAAAAAGATCAATATCAAGGCTCTATCCTAATTGTTCAAAGTTTTGTGGTGACAAGGCGTTGATTAAAGTCTGAAATTTCTTCGTATCACCAGCCGCGAGACGGATCGCATAGCAGAGGGATCGCCCCCTTTCGACTCGCATGGCAGAGGGATCGCCCCTTACCGGATCGTAGGGCAAGGAGATCGCCCCTCATCGAATCGCCGGACGAAGGGAAGGCTCCCTCACGAACCGTTGCGAATGCCACGATACGACCCTTTGTTGCCACCGCCGTCTTTCGTCTCGCCACTTGCTTTCGTCTTCAATCCTTGACCACGATCCGAGTCGGCCTTCCTTCCCCCTCTGCATCCTTCTTCTTCATCGTCACCTTCCCATCCCCAAATTCTGAGCTCCACGCTCAATGGCCATGGCGGCTTGGTAATTCATTCAGAAAGTCGCGGATTTATATTGTTTCTCCCTCGAATCAGCCGTAGAAATTCAGGAAAGTAATATGAGAGTGCTTTCTATAAAGTTACCTTTCTAAAAAGACTAAGAGAATACTTGGATTTTCGAAAATTCAAAAGGTTGGGTTCGTTTTTCAATGGCTCACGCGAGACGGTTCGGCAGAGAGAAAGAAGAAGGAGAATGAAGAGGGGAGCGTCGGCTTATATAGGCAAAGAAGGTGACCGTTTGTCTCCCCCTCCTTTGCCTTATTCGAACCACGAAGCGCCCTACAGGCCACGATCCAAAGATGGAATCACAAAGAAGCCCACGGACCGCTTTGAGATGATGGCCCACAAAGCTCAAAGCCCGACACGACTCGAAGGAAGGTAGGCCCCGTTTCGCACAAGAACCTAGGAACTCGGCACGAGATGAGCAGATGACCAAATCGGACCGTGTCGTCCTATGGCGATCCGACTCATACATGTGTCGATTTGAACCAATGCGACTGTTGGCTTACATCCCTTCAGGAGAGGGAGAATAAGAATCTTCGAAGCATGTTTCATCATCAATAAAACATACTTCGAGGGGGCAAAATGTTGGCTCGCTTTTTGACCAAGCCATCCAGGATCATTCGTAAAAGGAAACCAGGAAACCAAGTCCCCCAAGAAATTGGAAGAACGGATCGCACGCCATTGTCTCGCCCAGGAACGGATCGCACGCCATTGTCTCGCCCAGGAATGGATCGCACTCTATCGGCTCGCCCAGGAACGGATCGCTCCCATCTAGTCGACGAACGGCACCTCCAGGCGATCCGATCCCTTGGTACGAACCGAACCCTCTGACCCGTTCAACCACGAGCTGGTCTTCAGCGATCCGAATCGCACGGATCTGACGACACCTGTTCACAACGGCTAGTTTGACTGTTTCTTCAATGGTGGCGATGCGATCCGAAGATCTCGGGATTCGAACCACGTGTCCGCGATCCGCCTGACAAAATCAGCTATAAATAGCCCAGAGCTTGGCATTTTTTGGGGATCCTTTGGGCAATAGTGAGTACTGAATCCGCCATTGTTGTCAAACCACTGAAATATTGAGAGAAATTACTGTTGTACTAACTTCTGAAGCATAATCAATAAATTATAAAGTGGACGTAGGCTCGTTAACGCCGAACCACTATAAATTCTGAGTGTTATTTTCTTTTTCCTTGTTCCTCATTTAGAATTCTCTACAGTTTATAACAATTTGGGTGTTAGGTCCAAATTTCGATCTAACAAACGTAATGTTTCAATGTTTGTACTGGTACATGCTTTTACATTTCTTTTCATGTTTTCATGAAGTTCCTTTTTTTACTCTTAACAATGAAGTACATGACCTTGTATCCTAAGAATTGAAATGCACGTAATGAATGAGGTAAGGAAAAGTTTTTTTACAAATTTTGTTGCCCTGATTATTTAAAATATACAACCCAACTTATTGTTTGAAAGTTCACAGAATCTTGAAATATATTTGAATAAAATAATTAGAGCAAGTTATGTATTAGTACATGGTTTTAATTTATAGCTAACTTAATACATTGTTTGTTCGGCACCAGCATTTATATGACCATTTGCTGACACTTCACTACCCTGGACTACATCTGTCCATATGAAAATTTGACTATACCGACATATGTGTTACCAAAATTTTAGTACTTTGTTGTAACTTCATCTTTTCATCTTTACATTTGCCTGTTTTAGGGGGTTGGGCACAGTATACTTGTGGCTACTTAGTTTGATAGTGTGCTTCTTAAACCGGTTGTGGATTCTTCTAGTATTGGGGATAAGGAGTTTCATGACAAATTAATGGATGTTGGTAATAGATTAAGGTCTTCCATTGACTATGATATTATGTATTCATATGGGTGGCAGTTTAAACATTTGATGTTAGTTGTTTTTTAAAGATATATAAGGCTAGGTTCTGCAAATGTAGTTAAGGCAAACTTGAAGTTTCATTAACAAGAAACGTATAAAGGCCACATGTGAAAGAACAGAAAAGACTGTTCTCCAAACTAATGGGGCAAAATGGCCCCATCAATTTTTCTTTAAGTTGGGTCAAAATCAATTGGTTGATTAAATAAAAAGAAAAAGATAAATTATTTTGATGCAAAATATTTGTGATATCGTCTGGATGCAG
Source organism: Allium sativum (assembly GCA_030737875.1). Classification (NCBI taxonomy): domain Eukaryota; kingdom Viridiplantae; phylum Streptophyta; class Magnoliopsida; order Asparagales; family Amaryllidaceae; genus Allium; species Allium sativum. The sequence goes on from CM060921.1 coordinate 305,537,025, forward strand.
TCCATAATTTGTAAATTTTATTTTTCTATATACAAGAACCAACCATTATGTATAACGATCGAGTCAATGAGTATTAAAATTATTGTTGAGTGGCTGAATATATTCAGTAAGTTTGCAATCCAGCTTAGATAAAATAAATGTGTATATATCATTTTTCCTACTACAGAAAATGGCAAAACTATCATATATATCATTTTTCCTACTGCAGAAAATGGCAAAACTATCGTATATATATCTTTTTCCTCATTTTTGGTTCTTATTTATTTATCTTACCTAATTCTTCTTACTGAAATTGATTTGTATATTATGTTCCTTCATTTCATTTAAGCGGTTGCGTATTTCTTTTTCTTAGACATTTGAACTAATCTAGTTCAATTAGGCGTTATGGGAAGAGATGAGAATCAAATGAGATGTATAAACGTGAATACTGCGACTTGGAATTCCTTCAACATTCTAGAAATTTCATAGTTTTTATTGTCCATTATAGAAATCTTACTCTAGTTTCCACCTTTTTAAAAAAATCATTTTGGCAGAAGTTGCAGTTTGTTTACTAGAGTTGGTACCATCAACTGTGTATTGAATTTGTTGAATTAAGTTTGGCTATTAGATATTGTGTCATTTGGTTTTGTTAGTCTGGAAGAAGATTATTCATATGTTGATATAATAAGTACAATATACTTGAAGGATGCGTGGATCTACAAACAAATGGGATGAGAGATTCTTTTGCTTTACTATTTTTATTTACATTTGTTAAACCAAACGTGTCATTTCTAATCTTATCTGCTTAACCGTATTGTTGTGGAAAAAAAATATTGGTATGTTGCTCAAACCTGTTTTAGCAAGAAAAAATATCTACAAGTTTATAGCACTGAACATGTATTTGTCCGGTTTTTGTTATTGGCTTTGTATAATATCTTTGCAAGCTTTAGCAATCAATACTTAAGATAAATTTTTACATTTAAATTAAATAAAACTTAAACCTTTAACTGTGGAATGACATCAATTTTGCTTTCAGTTTGATTATAATTTAGACATACACTCCTGTGGGAGCAAAGTAGATGTCATTTTTTCCAAACATGTAATTAATTTTTAAGAATTTCAGACATAGTATAATCAATTAAGTTAAGTTTAATACAATCTTTTTTGTAACTTTTTCTTACATTCCAAATTCACATGATGATATAGGCTCAGTTTCACTGAGCGTAAGGCTCAGCGAAACTGAATCGTAATGCTCAGCTGAAACTGAGCCTTTCGGCTCAGCGAAACTGAGCCGTAATGCTCAGTTGAAACTGAGCTTTACGGCTCAGTTTCGTTGAGCCTTAAGGCTCAGCTGAAACTGAGCCGTAATGCTTAGTTGAAACTGAGCCTTTCGGCTCAGCGAAACTGAGCCGTAAGGCTCAGGTGAAACTGAGCGTTACGGCTCAGTTGAAACTGAGCGTAAGGCTATAGGCCTTGAAGTTCCAGAGGGAAAGAGTCTTAAAGACGTTCAATGTTGAAATGATAAGTTGATAATAACAAAAACCCCAATCTCCTATTGATAACGTCCTATTGATCACTCAAGTTAGTTATATGAGAGGTAGTTGCAATTAAACTCGATCACTCAAGTAAATCAACCTTCAACATTAAGTTCAATCTAAAATGTATTTACATAAAGTTGACCCTTAACAATTTTTTCGCCAAAGCTAAAGATGTACAACTGCATTGATTGAAAAAGGCTACAATGACTGAAATGTTTTCAGTATTTATTGTCCATGTAATTTTATATGGACTGACACATTAAATTCGAAGCATTAAATGCATTTAGATGTTGAATTTAAACATTATCATTTAATGCCTTGATTCTTTTAAGCCTTAGGTTAAAACATATTTACAGCCTACAATCCATTCAAGTCTTCAAATATGCAGCCAGAATTTCAAACGTTCAGAAGAATTAGTTCAGCTTTCGTTTAAGTTTCATAAATTGTATCATTTAGACAGAATTTAAATATTATAATTTCAAGATTGGAATGAGTTCATAAAAAATGAAGCAACGCCTGAAGCGAGCGGAAGAAGGAACTCAGGCAAAAGAAATAGATTATTGCTCAATTATGGTCACCATGCAGGACGTAAAAGTCATGCAAGAATAGAACACGAATTGGTAATTTATATTCATTTTATTTCGAAAATAGTAAACCCCCCTCCCCCCCCCCCCAATTATGATAGAAAATATACATAAACTGGAATATATTGCAGACCGTTGCAGATCCATCTGCAAATATCAACCGTCGTGAAGTATGGGAGAAGACACACACGAAAAAAGATGGTAGCATATCAGATGTCGCTTCTGTGTACTTCGTAAGTTAAACAAATATTAACTTGCATATTATTTGAAATTTCATTATTCATTTAAGAATTATCATGTCTTAGGATAAAATTGCGAAAATGGAGGAAAAGATCACCGATAGTGATGAAGAAAAATTGACAGTGGATGATGATATTTTATCACAAGTGTTTGGTAAGGATACGAAGGGTAGGAGCCGCGGTGTTGGGACCGTCATACCAATGACTAATGTTAAGGCTTGTATGACTTTAACTATTTTATCTTGCATGACCAACTATAATTCAAGAATCGTCCAACGTAGTCTTCTTTCGGGTATTGCTAGTCTTATTCCAGTGGCGTTACCGAAGCAATTCTTCTTTCAGAGCTATTTCAGGTACGGTTTCGCTCTTATAAAATTAAGTTGCTTAAATTTTGTTTTCTCGACATTTTTCTTCATCCTTTTTTGGCCTTGAGGTTTTTTTTTTGTAAGTTATATGAGAGGTAGTATCTAGTAGTAGGAATTCAACATTGTATCCCAATCAGATTCTCAAAAATGCACGGGTATTTGGATGCAGTAGTCATCTTCACCGTATCCTACTTTATTTTTGGCGCTTGCACTCATCCATATACATATAATATGTATATTTTGCCTGGACTGAAAATTAGCGCAACAGATTGCATATCCATAAACAAATGTTCGAATTGCTGCATCCTTAAACTCCTACTCGTTGACAACATGGCAGCCTCCACACCTTTCTTTACCGCCTCCTGCCTACTTCATGGAATCCGCACAAACTTCCTTGCACACACTTGTAAACCCCCTTACACACACACGGCAGCCCCCACAAACTCTCATGCATTACTCCACCAAATTGTCACAAGCCACTTCGACTCCATACCACACAAACATCCCTCATTAGACATTAGGCATTCACTGTATATTATATTGTAGCTAGTTAAATTTATGTAGCCCAGCATGGACGGCTAAACCTATAATGTGAATTTATGGTAGCTTTATGACCTGCATAGCAATATTTGGCTAGCAAAATTTAGGCAGTCCATTCTAGAGGCTCTTTTAAGTAGAAAGGCCTTTTACTGCATTCTTAGCCAGTAGTATTGAGGTGTACAAATGTCAGGCTTATCATTTTTAAGAATTGTTTAGTTTTGTGTGTTTTAAATATCTCAAAGTATTTTTGCTTAGATTCTTTCAATTCATATTTGAAAGTACTTCTATAAAAGTAATCTCAAAATATTATTTGCTTTGTAATCTCTCGCAAGGCTGCTTGATGTTAAATTCAATGTTTGATTGTGAGTGTTTTGAGTAATTCGTTTGAAGTCATGTTTATGTTAACTGCGTTTTAGATAAAATATTGGTAGCAAAAAGAAAAAAATATCAACAAATTTAAAAAAAAATAATCTGGAAAAGGGTTGAAAGAACTTCAAAAAATTCTGAATAAGTTTGAGACATTGCCTCTTTTTGAAACTTTCAAGCAACTAGAAAAGGAAGCTTTGTTAATAAAAGCCTCTGCATTGACAACATCATCATCCTCAAGATAAGGACGAGTAATTTAGTCACACTTGGACAGTTTATATGTTTCATCAAGCATCCTTATTCCTGATTCTAAGTTAATCCCACTTAACATCTGGGCTGCCTTGGACCATTATTGCTCAGACTCATAAAATTTTGCAAGTTTGTCCCATATAATTAAAACCTGCTCTTCAAAAGAAACAACCCGAGGTTGAATCTGAGTTAATGCATGGTGAGCAATCTCCTTCTGAAAACTAACTTCAAAAAATAATCTGGAAAAGGGTTGAAAGAACTTCAAAAAATTCTGAATAAGTTTGAGACATTGTCTCTTTTTGAAACTTTCAAGCAACTGGAAAAAAAAAAGTGATCATGTTGGAAATTTGATATTGTTATTATGCAGTAGTGATCATATAAAATGCAGTAGTGAATAAGCATATGAATGTCATTTTCTTGCCTCAGGTCCTTTAATTGTATGTTGACATTCTTTAATCATTTTGTAGGCATTGTTGTTATGCATGACATTCTTTAATCAAGAGACCTACTGCCATTTTTTTTCTTTACTGCACCTACTGAGAAATTTACTCAATGCCTACTAAACCAATGTTTGTTATTTTAATTTCTTTTCAGGCTTTGGAACAAGCATGAGTTGTATGAGCTCGACAACTGCAGTTTTGTTGTCTATTTTTTTTTTAAAGGAAGAACTGTGAACATTATGCTTTGTATATATTGTGTTATGTATTAACTGAAGTTATGAATTATGTATTAATCGAATTATTCTTAGCGTATCTCTTCTTTATATACTGTTATATGAGTGTTAGTGTATCTTCTTTATTGTGTGTGTGTGTGTGTGTGTATATATATATATATCAATGGGTGCAGTGATTTTGTAAATTGCATATATGATATACCGATTTTGATACGGTTAAAAGCCGTATCTAATTCATTGTTATCATTGTAGGAGTGAGGCATTAAGCACGGTTTTGAGCCGTATCAGTATACTATTTTAATACGGTTATAAACCGTATCAAATTTCTCAACTGATACGGATTAAAACCGTATCCATCTAAAAATTGAAAGTGCCAGCATACAAATTTGACACGGTTTTAAGCCGTATCAATTGAGAAATTTAATACGGTTCTGAACCTTATCAAATTAGCAATTTGATATGGCTTAAAACCGTATCAGATATCTCATTTGATACGGTTTTAAGCCGTATCAAATTGCTAATTTGGTAAGGTTCAGAACCGTATCAAATTTCTCAACTGATACGGCTTAAAAACGTATCAAATAAACAGAGACGCCATTTTTTGATACGGCTTAAAACCGTATCAAATCGATTTTGATACGGCCATTAACACTGCCAAATTGGCATTTTTGGTGTAGTGATTTAGCAGGCTCTTGGTAAAGATTGGATAAGGTAAGGGCGTTCTTTGGAGTAGGAACGTGCATTCTGAATTACTTAACCACTTCCATGGCCAGCTGGTTGATGTTATTGACAGAATGAAGTGGAAGGTGAGAGAACTAGAGCACGGTTGTTCATGTCAAGAAGACCGAGAAACATTTTCATCTGACCACGTCGGTGGCCTGACTGGAATCCATTTTCCATTCATAGTGGTTTAGGAAGGCACAAGGGTCAACCGTGCTATCGTAGAGTGCTATATATTGTATGTTGAAGCGTCAGGGCCACTCGGTTTCGTGCATGATTCTAGTGAAGAGGTTACGCCTCAAGCGGGTTTCCTACGAGTCATTGGCATTCCCTGCATATCTCTCATGATCCTTCGGAACATGTCGGGGAGATACATTGGGTGCGGATCTTCGGGATTTCTGTTTCGTGGGCGTCTTTGGTGATGCATATCTGGCTCATCCTCTTCCATGTTGTCGACATCGATGGCCTGATTTCGGTATGGCTACTGAGGTTGAGCGTGTTTCTATGCATCCTAATCTGGAGGTGCCTGGACTTATTGGGTTATCGAATGCATAGGCCCCAAGTTCTAAGCGGCGATAGTTGGGTTCTGTTGAGGAGGGGTTCAGTTACTCGGACCTAGTTCGTCATTGATAATCAATTAGGAGTAGTCACGATAATGCAACTCCCAGCTGTAAGTGATGGTGATTCGATCACCATTTCCTTTTCCATTGTCATTATTGTTTCCATTAGTGTGAGCATTGGAGCGGACGACGACATTATTGATGAGGCTGAAACTCCTTCTTTAATATGGGCCCGTTGATTCAGAAGAAGAGGTTTTTGATACAGTGCGCAATGGTCGGGAGTAGTTCTGAGCGAGATGAAGTCGAGCAACGACGCGTTGACTTTCTTGAAGTTGATGCATAATGTCGATGTTATTTTTCAACGCCTGGTTGAGTTTAAGAGGTGTAATTTCATACTTCTTATTAAGCGCATGAATCTGCACATGAGTTATAGGAGCTTCGGGGTCCACAGGTGGAAGAAGATTCATTTCAGTAGGGTTCTCTACCGCTAGGAGTTGCTAAGAAGTACCATCATCAATTCGACATATCGAAGGAGCAATTTATTTTTTGGTCGCTTAGCCATCGTAAGCGGACTTGGCAACAGGTTATAAAAGGAACCTAAAGCGCATCGAAGTCGAGATGGGAATTTGTGACAAAGAAACAAATTTGAGTTCTCCCAATGAAAGCACTAGAATTTTGATGGTAAAAAATGTCGTAACACCCAAATATTCTCTGTTACTTAGAGAATTACTTTCCACATGGAAATATAAGTGCAGAAAGTAGTAAATAACACATTAGATTTTTAGAGGTTCGGTCCCGTGAGGCGCCTACGTCCACTTTGGAAGAGTCTCTAATATTTTATTGACAATAATGAGTTACAAGCTTGAGACTATCTCATGACATCCTTTTACAAGCACTATGTATTTTGATGTCATAATCATCATATATGAATATTAGGAAAAAAAATCACTTTTGTCCTTCTTCTTCCTCAAAGAAAGAATGCCATTAAAGAGGTCACTTGGAGATCTCAAGAGGTGTCAAATCAGCAAATTTCCAATCCCTTTGAAGTGTGAGCTTAGGGGTATTTATAGTGGAGTGGTTAGGTGGTAGTAGTTAGGATTTGGGGACCACAATTGTACATATCGTATCCCTGAGTACATGCCTTCATAATTTTGGATCCCCGTTGTCATATCTGGAAAACTCGTACCCCTACCTGGGGATACGAATTTCATACCCCATGGGGTATGAAATTCATACGCGGGGGATGCGAATTTCGTACCCCATGGGGTATAAAATCTGTACCTGGAGGATACGAATTTTGTACCCCATGGGGTACGAAATTCATACTTGTAGGATACGAATTTTGTACCACCATAGGGTCGAAATTCGTACCCCATGGGGTACGTTAAATGTGTTAATGTCGTGGAGGAGTCCGAGGTATCGGTACGACATGCACTTGAGGGACCCGAGGCTTTTTGGATACAAAGCAGAGGACTCGAGGCTGATGGACTAGAGGCTCAGGGACACGAAAATGGGAATTTAGCGTAGTTTTGAGGAGTTGTGAGGCTTATGCTAGCATGACCTCTTCTAGTGTGTTACCTTAGTCTTTAGTGACACTTCATGTTTTTTATCATCTTCACATATATATATTTGTGCGGCGCTACAACATTCTTAGTCATGGACGCACGTGCGGATATGCAAACACCCACTAACGCACCCGCCCACACATGAATTTCACATCGTATGACATTTTACGTGTTTTAATTCAATTAGTTACTATAATATACTTATTCCGGCCTCCTTCTAGAGCTATGATTTCATAGATGGAAGTTAATATAAGTTGGACAATATGAGATGCAGGCATTTTGAAATAGTTATGTATTCCGTGTTATCAGTGTTTCCTTAATTATTCCCTCAAACCGTTCCTCCATCATCTGCTTAGTTCCTTCTTACAGGCTTCAAAGTTTCAACCATGATGTTCCGAATGATCGCGATTTCTACCCTTTTCCCTAATCTGCTTTCATCTCTACAATAAATTTAGTTAAATCAGTTCTCAAATTCATCTCAACGATAACATAGTTGAACCACGCGTAACTTAGGTTTCAAGATGGGTTTTGGTTTTACAAAGTAAATTCATAAGTTGGAGTCGATCGGATCTAAATATATATATATTTTTTTGATGTTTAAAGTCGGATCTTCCATAACATTTGCCTTAGGATTTTTTTCAGGTATTGACCATTTTCGCCTTATGAAATTGGAAATTTTTGTAATCAAGATCAAGTTTATTATGTTAATAATTAATCATATGTATGCTGTCTTGTGTGTAGTATATACTATTTGAATGAAAACCCTTTGAACTTATTCGATTATTTCATTATTGGTGTTATTTACATCAACTGTCAGTACAACACCGCATCTTCTTTATTCTTCCCTCTTGAAAGCTACCCGTTTACTAGGGTCTGATACTCCAAACTATTCATCCCTGATGGCTACTTTTGCAGTTCGTTGTCTGCATATAGGATATGAATATACCGTCGATTGTTCTATTGTCTGTGAATATCCTTATTTTATTTTACAGGATTGACATTTAGTTTTATATGGATATAAAAATAATGATATTACATTTATGAATGGAATAGTATCATTCGGGATGTATGTATGTATCATATTTCTCTTCGATTCACTCACCATTTGTTCCTAACATTTCTGCATGTGACTTCGGATATGACACAGCTTATATAAAAGGTAATGACCCATTACTGTTTTTATGTTGTTATTAGAAAACACAATGTATATGACAGTATATGATACGCATATATATATATATATATATATATATATATATATATATATATACACACACACACATTTTAGCCTACCAGCTTTCCACCACACATTTCCTTCCTCTCTCCTTCCACTAACTCTCTCACCTTCCACTCACCTTAAGATAATATAATCGAGAGGTGGAAAACAGGGGGGCTAATAGGGGGTGCAAAATAAGGGGGTGCCATTGAACTCTCGCCTATATATATATATGTATGTATGTATATATACACACACATATATATACACACACATTTGTAGCCATATGTTTATTATTAATTAAGTTAGTGGGAAGAGAGAGAGTTAGTGGGAGGAGTGAGAAAGGGGAATGTGTGGTGGAAATCAGGGGGGCTAAAGGGGTGCTGCACTATTTGGGGTGCTCCTAATCCTATCCCTATATATATATATATATATATATATATATATATATATATATATATATATATGCGCGTGTGTGTGTGTATGTGTGTGTGTTCTTTACTGATTTTCAACCTCTAATGTGTTTGGTGATTTCAAGTGACGTTTAAAGCACTCAAAGATTGAGAAAGAAAGCAAGTATAACTATGTGTGAAAGGTATGGATTAGGTTATATTAAATAATTCAGTTTGATGAAAAATCAATTTTTGAATGCATTATGTTTAAAATTTTGTTAATTTTTTATAAGAAATAAGTATTAGATCCATTATCATTTCAGGTGGATTAGGGGTTTCTGTATTTATATAGGTAAGTTGTATTAAGTATCATCTTAAGCATATAGCACTAAAAAAATGTAAATTTATTTTGAAGATCTACTAGGTAGGGAAATTAGTTGATCATCTGATGGCTTTTATTTTGTATTACAAAGTTATTAATTCGAGCTTCAATTTTTGTATTTTGGATCATTATACTGATATAAAGGTATATTTACATGAAAATGCTATGGTGAAGTTTGGTCACTCCTAATCGATAAATATCAAACTGTTTTGTACATCTGACAGAACGATGTCTGAAAACAGCTACACATTTGCCCCTACAATAATGCGTTTACAGGACATAGGTAGTGGTTTAAAAAAATACTAAAACAACAACACAACTGAAAAAAATCAGTCTTACCACAACATAGACAACTGGTATGGATACAACTAACTAACTGATTATGCAATCTAAAGTTACTAAGATTCATCCACATTCAGCCAAATATTCAAGTTAACGTCAAAATTTTGATGCCCAAAAATATCAAAACAAATTTTCGATTGCATTTGTAAATTTATACAGATTTTAAGTATACAAATAGGCAATATGATGATAAAATATGTTTTCCATTAAAGTTTATTATACATGGAAGTGTAACTCTATCATAACAGCAACTAGTGGCAGAGCCATGTTTAACCTTAGCGATATGTTGTTACGGTTCTCAACGGCGGTTCTTCGACTTCTTGACCATCGTTGTAAAAACCATAGCTGTTGGAAAAGATTTCCAATATTTTAAATGGCTGCATTGTCATGATTTATTCTACTAACATAAATGTCATGCAGTTTTTATTGTTACCATTTTATTCTGATAGTTTATGATCGGTGGAAATTATTGATATCATACTGTTATAAATTTTAGTGTATAGCATATACGTTTACCGTACTGCTATCATATTCCGTGGTGATGACTTTTTTTATCTTACTGTTTCTCGCTTTTCTTAGCTACGGGTACATGTAGTTTTCCTAACAATCACAAAGTTGTACCTTTATGCTATACATTTTAGATTGATAGATTGATTAATATAATATGGAAGCATAAAATATACTAGATGGATCCTGAATTTTGAAACTCCCATAACATGTTCCTTGGTCATATATGTCAATGAATATTTCTCTGATCTTTTATTATCACCTGCATGCATGGAGTTTCACCATCATTGTGCAGTATGTAGACTATAGTATGCGTTTCCTATAAACTTCTGATACTACAACATTTTCTTATGTGTATGTATGTGTTTTGAATGCATGATGATTTAACAGCCCTCTGCAAAAGAAACTAAATTGGGAACCTTAAATTCAATCTCTCCACTTTTCATTAAAGTTAGGTGACAATCCGAAAATCCGAGGGGCGGTATTAAGGATAATCATTGGAATATAACACATTAATCATCATAGCAGAGTACAGATAATAGCAAAAACAATAAATAGAATAATTTTACATGGATATGACAGCGGAATCACAACATGTAACAACATCAGAATAGCACAACGTAGGATATAACTTAGTAAATAAAAGGGAAGTGATCAGTCATCATCGCCAGAGGCGGAATACATACATGCAGTGAGACATAATAAGGGTATCAGTCTACATCGCCGAAGGCGGTACATATACATACAATAAGAAGTACTGAAAGTAAAGCAGTCTGCATCGCCAGTGGCGGAATCATAATATAAGTACAATAATGGCGGAAAATGTCAAAGTCATCTCTGTGAAGTCAGCCTCGCCATGAGCCAAAATGCACTCTATGCAACAGTGCAGAGCCAAAACCAACCTGTCACCTGTGAACTAGGCTGCCCGTGTGAAAATGAGGGCACCCGCGTTTGCAAAGTGAAACAAACAACGAGTCAGTCATGGGGACTGGTATGAGGAATCTATTTAACAGTTAAACAACAGTAATAAGCAAATCATAGGACCACGCCACTTTCGCGGAACGGGTTTACTCCAGTGATTGCTAGTGCATTTAAAACAAAGTAAATTCTTTTAAAACAACGCAATGCTTTTAAAAAGAATGAAGCCATTATAAGACTCAGGTCCCATCATACAATGCAATGCAAGCCGGAGGATAGAGTTTTCCCTTATAATGGCCAAATATGCTTGATACGTATAAAGCAAAATCATTTGATATTATTACAAGTGCATATATGTTACAAAAATGAATAGCATCATAAATATCAATCATAGACGGCATGAGTGCCCCATACCACTATGTCGCCATACTAGTTCTACAATCGAGTCTGTCATTTCGTATTGGAAATTGGGTTTCCGTCATGAGTCGAGGTAAGGGGCAAGCTCCTCTCCGCTTCGAGACATTCTAGCAAACGTCTGTGGAATACACACTCTGGGTAACCCTGGATCGGCTGGGTCGGTCCTCTCTTACGTTTGAGGATTATTTATTCCTGAAAACACGTTTCCCGGTCCTTACAGACCTATAATCGAGGCGCCTCGCATTCCAACAACCACATAGGTGAAAAATAGATATAAATGTCAGGGCTGGTAAGTCACTGACACCACCATAGCTAGAAAGAAACGTCGTGCTCTCCCAGCGGTCCGTACCCCTTTTTAACTCATACCGAGGTGTGAGGCTCGCGAATCCACGCTATACACAAAGCCAGGCCACGTAGACCGTGCTTTGATCATCATCCACAAGACTTTGCTTTGCAACAGAAGCCTTGATCAAAACATCTTGGCATGCCACATAGGCAATCCACTCCATACGACTGATTTCTATCGATATATAACCTCTGAGCTCGTACGTCTCAGAGAAGGGCGTTAAGCAAAAGAATAAATTCTCCGCCGCCAAACAGATATATATTTAATAGAGATCAATCAGTATAGAACAAAATCCAATGTCAGACGCACAGTCCATTTACAAGTCCGTTCTGGGTCTGAACGAAACCGGAGGCGTCAATTCCTCGTATATCCGTCCAATCAACGTATACGTTAAGACGGCTACTACTTCCGTTCCTTCACGTAGTTACTCCGGTCAGGAACCTCAGCAGCGCCCATCCAACCGATACGAAGATCGTCGGTCTTGAATCGTCTTTGCATTTTCCAATTCGAATCGCTCGATAAATTATTTGAAATGAGGGTTAGCTCGGCCTTTTCAAACAATTCACGTAATTAGAATTTAAATCAATTCTTTCCATGGTTATATTATTCGACATCCATATTTCAGTTCTTTTAGTGTTATTTTCGTGTAAAACACATACAACCATCAAATATCAAACAATTCAAGCCCAATTGGTTTATTTGCAATCTATGTTGCTTATAATATTTTATAACGATTCTTCGCCATTTTTATTTATTTAAAAAATGGCCATATTTAATTAAACGACGTTTCAGGTCGTGCCTTGGCACTGGCGCTGTTTTTCCCCTAATTTGTTTTACACATATCGGAAAATCTAACTGTTGGATTTCTACAAAGTCTATATCAGTGGGAAGATATTCCCAAAGCGAACCCAACGGTTCCAGTTTCGTGAAAATCCGATGGTCGGATCTTCCACACTAGTCGTTTGAAGTTACGGTTTCAAAATTCGAACTGCAGTGTCGTTATTCGATTTAATTTAATTATATTTATATTTATATATAAATATAAACGATTCTGGCGCTGTTTTTCTTCATATTTGAATTAAACATTCCGGACAATCCAACCGTTGGATTTTTACAAGGTTGGTGCCGTTGGGAAGATATTTCCAAGGCGAACCCAGCTGTTGCGGTTTCGAGAAAATCCGATGGTCGGATTTCTCATACTAATCGTTTCAAATTACGATTCCGAAACACGAACTGCACGGCTTCGATTCCTTTTAATTATATTTATATATATATATATATATAGTTCATTCTATAATTCCAACTATAGTTCATTCTATATTTTCAACTTCGTTTTCACTTCAAATATTTCACTAACGCCTTAATATTTCGAAAAATTTCGCCATAACCTCCTTTGTATGGGGAGGGGTTTGGAAATTTATTGGGCCGTGTTAGGTACCCAATAAATCCTAAAAAGCATCCACATATTTATAGTGGTATATTCTGGTGTTTACGGGGGAGCATGTATAGATAATCACTCCAGAGAATAAATTCTCGTCACCCCCGTTTCCGTGTGGAAATAAATAATCCATGTGCCGTATCTAACAACTAGAGAGACGTGATTATTGTCAACTCCAGACCCGTGTGGGGTTTTTGTTAATCCGGCAATTTATCGTTATATTTTATAGAGTCCATATCAGTCATCAGTTCAACCTGTAGTATATAATCATCGCCATACAAGCCTCTCGCTCGTATGGTAAATCTTCCACCTCGTCACACAAGCTCCAATTGCTTATGTGGAATATGATGAAGTATGCCTATCGTCAAGAAGTATGCCATGTAGTGTAGTTCAAATTTAATTGTTACTATCCTATGGCGATATTTATTATTTCACACAGAATAACCAGCACTCTGCGTCCAATGGCATTCACAGGAGTTGATATAAAAATAAAATTGCGCAGCCAACTCATCAAGGTTTACCTATTTGTCGGGCATGCAAATAATTTCTTTACTCTACAGCTAATCCATTTTTACTGTTCAACACATGTATATATATGCAGAACAAAGCTAATAATAATATTTCTAGCAAACTATTATTTATTTCAACACGTGTGTATTTTTATCAAAGCGTATACATGATAAAAGAAGTATTTTTATCATCAAAAATATTTATTCAACACGTGAATGTTTTTAACACTTCATATTCACAATAAAAATGTAGTTTTTATTATCGATTCATTTTATTTTAAAATACGATAACATTCAACACATGAATTTCAACTCGACGAACGAATTTCAATTCAACACATGAATATTCTCTATAGTTTGTATATATATAAAAATGTGATTTTTATTGCTAAAGCTGTTGTTTAAATTCAAATATATTCAACAGATGAATTTTGATTCAACGAATGAATTTCAACTCAACACATGAATATTCGCTATAGTTTGAATATATATAAAAATGTGATTTTTATCGCTAAAGCTATATTGTTTAAATTCAAATAATATTCAACACATGAATTTCAACTCAACGAATGAATTGCAATTCAACACATGAATATCCGCTATAGTTTGAATATATATAAAAATGTGATCTTTATTGCTAAAGCTATTTGTTTAAATTCAAATATATTCAACACATAAATTTTGATTCAACGAATGAATTTCAACTCAACACATGAATATTCTCTTCAATATATGTAATTTATTTCAACGAATGAAAATTATTCTAACACATGTATATTTCAGAAAATTTCGGCAGCATAACATCAGGGTAGTTAAAACCGGGACCGTCCCTAGTACGGCTTCTCGCTCTACCTTAAAACCTCGCGGTTTTTGACAATGGAGATCATGCATCTAGTTCGCACGCAGGCGGCATGTTTTATTTTCAATTCCACAATCCTATTCTAATTTGTTTCAACCACAAGAGGGTATTTTTCAACCACGAGGGTATTTTTCAACCACAATATCAACCACAAACAGTTATTTCCAACCATTCGTCATACCATATAATATCACGTCAATCACAAGCAATAAATATCGTCCATGGTCTGTGGACGAGGGGAGTATATACATATATATTATATTATATTATATTATAATTCACTTGCATTTCATCACAATTCAAAGCATATATGTTTCATACAACGCTTGTATAACTTATACATCGCTAATATGACTTATACAACACATGTACATGAGGTATACAATGCGTATATAATTTACACTTTGCTTATATAATTTATACAACTCGATTCCATTCACACAATTTAGTTTAGATTCCTCACATTGGTTTGCAGTGATAAAAACCGTAGGAAGATCAGAAAAATCCGCGGCTTCTTCTAGAATGTAGAGAGCCTCCTTGCGGTCACGATGTCTCCTGTTTCATCGAATTTCAACCCCATAGCAAAAAGATATGATTTTTATATTAAAATCATGATTTGCAACACTTAAGAGTGTCATAAACAGTTTAAATATAATAGGCCGTATACCTTGCTTTGTTGTTCAAAATTAGGTCTTGCTTTAATCTCCAATCCGCTGCTCGATGTTGAAATCGGGCTTCACCACGTTGTTCTACTCGGAGGCGCACACCCGAGGGTGCCAGTCGCCGCCGGTTCGAAGTCAGGTTGGGGGAGAAAACTGGGCGCGAACGGTGGGTGTTCACGGGCTTCAAACTCGAGAAAAACACAACGATAATTTCCACAACCGGTATAGATTTGGAGAGGGTGTTGAGAGCTTCAAAACGGATACAAGAACGCTCGATTTCACTGAGAAATGAGAGAGAAATCTCTCCGGGAAGATTTGAAATCACTTCCGCTATGCGCCTGGAGCTCTCGGCTTTGAACGATGGGGAAGAAGAAATCTGATTGGCCGGCCTCTTTTTATTTTAATTTTTAATTTAATTAATTCCAAAAATACCCCCTTCCACACACGAACTCGAAATCAAACCCAACGACTGTCGTCTCTAGCATTTTACCTCCATCACGGACACAATGGAATATGTCTCGTTGCCCAATTCGACTGTTAGAGTCATTTTTTCTTCAAAATTAAAGTATAAAACATTCAATTTCTATTTTGAACGTACATTTTAATTTGCCGGGCCCACATACTAACTCGAAAAATTTCAGAAAATTTATTTCTAGCATCGTATCAACGATACGGTCCTAACAAAACTGATTTCGTCGATGTCTTAGACCGTTTGAAAAATGGCCCTTTTCAGGTCGAGCAGATTTAACTGAAACTATTCAAGCACGTTTTCCTTTGCCACGCTCACATACTAGCTTCAAAAATTATGAAATTTGAAACCTAGCAATAGTTTGACATCCCGGACCCAACAAAAGTGGTTTCGTCGAATTCCGAGGTCGTATGCAAAATATCTATTTTCAAGGGCTATATATGCTATATAGCGACCTTTCTGAAAATTCATTTGGCCATAACTTTTGATTCCCGTTATGAAACTTCGATTTTTCAGATTCGTTAGAAAGGTATTCATAAACAGATTTAAATATTTTCAGTTTCGCTAAAATCCGTTATATTTTCCACCCGGTACAGTCAGACAAAATTTGTATTCAAAATTTCAAACTGCCTTACTATACCCAACTCTTTATTTTATTGAAATATGTTATTTCAATTATTCAAATTCTTTGATAATAACCAATTTTAAAAATTTTAAATTGGTTCACATTTTCCGGGTTATTACAATCTCCCCCACTTAAAACTTTTCATCCTCGAAAAGGAAATGGCAGCTAAGTAGGAAATAAAATGTAAATGCAAAGTATTGTAAAGGTACCTTGCACCGGAGTTAGTCAGAGATGTCCACTCTGCATTTAGGGTAGGCTTGTTTAATGCTTTCCTCAGTCTCCCAAGTACAGTCTCTAGGATCACTACTCCACTGCACTTTGACTAAATGAATCTTTTTGCTCCTTAGCTCTCTAGTTTCCTTGCCAACAATCTTTAATGGCTCTCTTCTGAGCGCTAATTTTGGAGTTATGTCTATATCCTGTTGCGCTGCTTCCTCTACAACAAGATATGGATCATGAACATGTTTTATGAGTTGAGACACATGGAACACATCATGTACACCAGGCAACCAATCAGGTAATGAAACCCTATATGCAAGAGTTCCAATCCGTTCAAGTATAGGAAAGGGACCAATAAATCTTGGTGCCAACTTCCCAGTCTTGCCAAATCTGATTACTCCCCGTATTGGAGAAACTCTGAAATAAACATAATCGCCAACGGCAAACGATAAATCTCTTCTTCTCGCATCAGCATAACTTTTCTATCGGCTTTGTGCGGTTTTCAATCGCTTCTTAATGAAATCGACTTTATCCGATGCTTCTCGAATCATATCGGGCCCTAACACAAGTCTTTTGCCAGGTTCTACCCAACATGCGGGAGATCTACACGGTCTACCGTATAATGCTTCAAATGGAGACATTCCCAAACTTGCTTGATAGCTATTGTTGTAAGAGAATTCGGCTAGATGTAAGTGATCTTCCCATGAGCCTCCAAAATCAATAACGCAAGCCCGTAGTAAATCTTCTAGAATTATATTCACCCGCTCAGTTTGGCCGTCTGTCTGTGGGTGATAAGCGGTGCTTAAATTTAATTTGGTTCCCAATTCTGTCTGGAATGCTTCCCTGAATTTGCTAGTAAATAGGGGATCTCTATCACTAACTATATTGAGAGGCACTCCATGCAGTTTAACTATTTCTTTGAAGTAAATCTGTGCTAAACTTTGAGCCGTTCTGTTGGATCGGACAGGTATGAAATGGGCAGTCTTCGTGAAGCGGTCTACGATTACCCATATACTGTCGTTTCCTTTCGTAGTTCGAGGCAAGCCATCAATGAAGTCCATCGAAATTTGCTCCCACTTCCATCCTGGAATTTCTAATGGTTGTAATAGTCCAGCTAATTTCTGCTGATCGCTCTTAACTAGCTGACAAGTGGGGCATCTACTAACATATAATGAAATATCTCTTTTCATTGCCTTCCACCAAAAGGTGCGTTTGATATCGTTATAAATTTTGCTCACACCAGGATGGATACTTAATTTGGACTTGTGGCACTCATCAAGTATTTCTCTCTTTAGCTCGGAGATGTCGGGAACACAAATTCTTCCTTTTAATCTCAGAACCCCCTCACTATCCACTTGGATGCTGGAGTCTTTGCCGTCATTGATTCTTTTGATCATCTCCTTTACAAAATTATCCTCTTTTTGAAGGGTCGAGATCGTGTCAACTAAAGAAGACGTAATGATAAAACTGGCAATGATTTCATTCTTTCTGCTTAGCGCATCTGCTACAACATTGGCTTTCCCTGGAGTGTATAGAATTTCAAAATCATATGCTGCAAGGAATTCTAACCAATGCTGTTGTCTCAAGTTTAGATCTTTCTGAGTGAACAGATATTTCAAGGATTGATGATCGGTAAATAGTTCGAACTTCTCGCCCAGTACATAATGCCTCCAGATTCTTAAAGCAAACACGATAGCTAATAACTCAAGATCATGTGTTGCATAGTTTCTTTCATGCGGCTTCAGCTGACGGCTGGCATATGCGACCACTTGGCCTTTTTGCATTAATACTGCGCCTAGCCCTCTAATAGAAGCGTCGGTCCATACAGTCAAGTCTTGGTTGCCTTCTATAATTGTCAATACTGGAGCGGTTGTCAACTTCAGTTTCAGCTCCTGGAGAGCTTCTTCACATTCGGGAGTCCATTTGAATTTCTCATGCTTCTTTGTAAGCTTTGTCAATACACCAGATATCTTTGAAAAATCCTGAAAGAATTTCCGATAGTAACTACCCAATCCAAGGAAACTTTGAACTTCAGTGGGGGTAGTAGGTTGTTTCCAGTTCTGAATCACCGTAATTTTGCTTGGATCTACAGCAATCCCTTCCTTTGATACGACATGGCCTAGGAACTTAACTTCATCCTGCCAGAAGACACATTTAGAAAATTTAGCTTTCAAGACATTTCTCCTTAGAATTTCCAATACTTAATCTAAATGTTTTGCATGCTCGCCTTCCGACTTGGAGTAAATTAAAATGTCATCGATGAAGACTAGCACAAATTTATTCAACACACCACGGAACACTCTATTCATAAGATCGACGAAGTATGCTGGAGCGTTACACAAGCCAAACGGCATTACTAACCATTCGTAGAATAAATCGGGACCCCTGAAGGCTGTCAAAGGAATACAGTCTTTGGCTATACGTAATTGGTGGAAACCTGTAGCTAGGTCCATTCTGGAGAATACTGTTGCTCCATTTAATTGATCTAACAGATCATCTATACATGGCAAGGGATATTTGTTCTTAAGTGACTGTTTATTGAGATCTCGGTAATCAACACAAAGTCTTAGAGTACCGTCTGATTTCGGGACAAATACTACAGCTGCTCCCCAAGCTGAAAAGCTCGGTCTGATCAGACCTTTCCAAAGCAATTCTCGGGTTTGACTACCTAACTCTTCTTTTTCTTTCGGGGCCATTCTTCTAATTGGATGTACTACTGGTCGGAGCGTTAGGAATTAGATCTATCCTGAATTCAATTTCTCTTTGCGGCGGTAAGTTTTCTACTTCTTCAAACACATCCGCGTAGTTTTTAACGACTGGTATCTTTTCTAATGAAGGGGGAGTAACTTCTAAGGAAGACCAAAATTCTGTTCTATTAATTTCGGAACCATGGCATGGTATATATATAGGTCCAAGCTTCGTTTTAACTTTAACGATTCTCTCGGCACATCTAACTTCGGCTTTATATTTTGTTAACCAATCCAGCCCCAGTATAATATCAAATTCGGAAAGGTCCATAACAATCACTTTAAAAGGGAACCGATATCGAGAAAAGGAAATAGGTGCTTTACAATATGTACTGAGACTAACCGAACCTCCTATCGGGTTTTGAACTTTAATTGGTTCTTTAAGCTTTCTTCGTTTCAATTTTAACTTGTGAACAATGTTACCAGAAATGAAGCTACGTGATGCACCAGTATCAAAAAGTACAGAAATAGGAATATTTTTAATGGTAAGGGTACCTCCCAAGACGTCGGGTTTACCTGATCCATCGGTGGTAGCTGGCGGGGTCTCCGCGTCATACACATGAGCCACTTGTGCATTCTGCTTCAGAGGACAGTTCCTGCTATAGTGCCCTTTCTTATGGCAGTTTTAGCATTCGGTCGAGTCTGGATTTGCCTTTGGCTTCCTCGGGGCTTTGCACACATTAGAAAAATGTCCTGGCTTCCCGCAGTTGTAGCAATTTCCTTTAAGTATCTTTCCAGGTTTCTGAGTAGCGGCCGCTGTAATGCTAGACTCTGGCTGATCTACTGAAGCCATGCGCTTATTTCCAGCTTGTCTTTTGGCGCGGTCTTAGCTGGCGTGCCTTTCATCCATATCTTCATAATTGCAAGCCATTTCTACCAATTCTGAGAAGGAGAGTTTGATGTTGCTCATGGCTCTGTCATGGTACTTGCGCTTTAGCCCAAATATAAATCTTTTGTTCTTTGCTTTGTTAGTCATAATAAGCTCTGGAGCATAGCGTGACAACTGGGTGAATTTATTGAGGTAATCCTGGATAGAGAGATCTCCTTGCTGGAGATTAGCAAACTGCTCTCGCATCCTCTCTAAGGCCTATTCAGGTACAAACTTCTCGTTGAACATGGTTTTGAATTTCTCCCAGGTCCTGACAGTACCTGCTGCATCTTCTGAGGTGATGGCATCCCACCACAGCTCTGCTTCCTACTGTAGTAGCCAAATACCTAGTCATGCTTTGTTGTTGCTTCCAAAACCCATGCCTTCAAAGATCTTTTCACAGGTCTTCAACCAAGCTATAGCCTCTGTCACTGTACCAGTGCCAGAAAAGGGTTTTCCCCCCAGGTTCCTATACCTCTTCGGTACTCTGTCTAACTCGAAATCCTCAGGTGCTGGTGGCTGAACAATAGGGCCTCCCTCAACTACGGGGATATTCCCCCGTCCTCCTGCTACTCCTGCTCGGCCTCCACGGCCTCCTCTAGCTGCTGCTGCTCGTGTAGCCATCAGAGAGAGTACTGTATAAGCAAGAAAGGAGTCAAGCTCACATATTTGATAATTTTCATATATGATAAAGCAGGGGAACATAAGGAAAGATAATGATGTACTGATCAAATTGTTTTGCTAATCTGCTTAGCTCATTCTAGGACATTACTAATCCTATCTCTAATGAGCTACTCGCCTTAGAACACTACTGATTCTATTCTGACGAGGTGTTTAATGTGTTAGATCCCGGAACTAAGGTTAACCAAAGCTCTGATACCAACTGTGACGATCCGAAAATCCGAGGGGCGGTATTAAGGATAATCATTGGAATATAACACATTAATCATCATAGCAGAGTACAGATAATAGCAAAAACAATAAATAGAATAATTTTACATGGATATGACAGCGGAATCACATGTAACAACATCAGAATAGCACAGCGTAGGATATAACTTAGTAAATAAAAGGGAAGTGATCAGTCATCATCGCTAGAGGCGGAATACATACATGCAGTGAGACATAATAAGGGTATCAGTCTGCATCGCCGAAGGCAGTACATATACATACAATAAGAAGTACTGAAAGTAAAGCAGTCTGCATCGCCAGTGGCGGAATCATAATATAAGTACAATAATGGCGGAAAATGTCAAAGTCGTCTCTGTGAAGTCAGCCTCGCCATGAGCCAAAGTGCACTCTATGCAACAGTGCAGAGCCAAAAACAACCTGTCACCTGTGAACTAGGCTGCCCGTGTGAAAATGAGGGCACCCGTGTTTGCAAAGTGAAACAAACAATGAGTCAGTCATGGGGACTGGTATGAGGAATCTATTTAACAGTTAAACAACAGTAATAAGCAAATCATAGGACCACGCCACTTTCGCGGAACGGGTTTACTCCAGTGATTGCTAGTGCATTTAAAACAAAGTAAATTCTTTTAAAACAACGCAATGCTTTTAAAAAGAATGAAGCCATTATAAGACTCAGGTCCCATCATACAATGCAACGCAAGCCGGAGGATAGAATTTTCCCTTATAATGGCCAAATATGCTTGATACGTATAAAGCAAAATCATTTGATATTATTACTAGTGCATATATGTTACAAAAATGAATAACAACATAAATATCAATCATAGACGGTATGAGTGCCCCATACCACTATGTCGCCATACTAGTTCTGCAATCGAGTCCGTCATTTCGTATTGGAAATTGGGTTTCCGTCATGAGTCGAGGCAAGGGGCAAGCTCCTCTCCACTTCGAGACATTCTAGCAAACGTCTCAGGACTACACACTCTGGGTAACCCTGGATCGGCTGGGCCAGTCCTCTCTTACGTTTGAGGATTATTTATTCCTAAACACACGTTTCCCGGTCCTCACAGACCTATAATCGAGGCGCCTCGCATTCCAACAACCACATAGGTGAAAAATAGATATAAATGTCAGGGCTGGTAAGTCACTGACACCACCATAGCTAGAAAGAAACGTCGTGCTCTCCCAGCGGTCCGTATCCCATTTTTAACTCATACCGAGGTGTGAGGCTCGCGAATCCACGCTATACACAAAGCCAGGCCACGTAGACCGTGCTTTGATCATCATCCACAAGACTTTGCTTTGCAACAGAAGCCTTGATCACAGCATCTTGGCATGCCACATAGGCAATCCACTCCATACGACTGATTTCTTTCAATATATAACCTCTGAGCTCGTACGTCTCAGAGAAGGGCGTTAAGCAAAAGAATAAATTCTCCGCCGCCAAACAGATATATATTTAACAGAGATCAATCAGTATAGAACAAAATCCAATGTCAGACACACAGTCCATTTACAAGTCCGTTCTGGGTCTGAACGAAACCGGAGGTGTCAATTCCTCTTATATCCGTCCAATCAACGTATACGTTCAGACGGCTACTACTTCCATTCCTTCACGGTAGCTACTCCGGTCAGGAACCTCAGCAGCGCCCATCCAACCGATACGAAGATCGTCGGTCTTGAATCGTCTTTGCATTTTCCAATTCGAATCGCTCGATAAATTATTTGAAATGAGGGTTAGCTCGGCCTTTTCAAACGATTCATGTAATTAGAATTTAAATCAATTCTTTCCATGGTTATATTATTCGACATCCATATTTCAGTTCTTTTAGTGTTATTTTCATGTCAAACACATACAACCATCAAATATCAAACAATTCAAGACCAATTGGTTTATTTGCAATCTATGTTGCTTATAATATTTTATAACGATTCTTCACCATTTTTATTTATTTAAAAATTGGCCATATTTAATTAAACGATGTTTCAGGTCGCGCCGTGGCACTGGCGCTGTTTTTCCCCTAATTTGTTTTACACATATCGAAAAATCTAACCGTTGGATTTCTACAAAGTCTATATCAGTGGGAAGATATTCCCAAAGCGAACCCAACGGTTCCAGTTTCGTGAAAATCCGACGGTCGGATCTTCCACACTAGTCGTTTGAAGTTACGGTTTCAAAATTCGAACTGCAGCGTCGTTATTCGATTTAATTTAATTATATTTATATTTATATATAAATATAAACGATTCTGGCGCTGTTTTTCTTCAGATTTGAATTAAACATTCCGGACAATCCAACCGTTGGATTTTTACAAGGTTGGTGCCGTTAGGAAGATATTTCCAAGGCGAACCCAGCGATTGCGGTTTCGGGAAATTCCGATGGTCGGATTTCTCGTAGTAATTGTTTCAAATTACGATTCCGAAACACGAACTGCACGACTTCGATTCCTTTTAATTATATTTATATATATATATAAATATAGTTCATCCTATAATTCCAACTACAGTTCATTCCATATTTTCAACTTCGTTTTCACTTCAAATATTTCACTAACGCCTTAATATTTCGAAAAATTTCGCCATAACCTCCTTTGTATGGGGAGGGGTTTGGAAATTTATTGGGCTGTGTTAGGTACCCAATAAATCCTAAAAAGCATCCACATATTTATAGTGATATATTCTGGTGTTTACGGGGGAGCATGTATAGATAATCACTCCAGAGAATAAATTCTCTTCACCCCATTTCCGTGTGGAAATAAATAGTCCATGTGCCGTATCTAATAACTAGAGAGACGTGATTATTGTCAACTCCAGACCCGTGTGGGTTTTTTTTATTAATCTGGCAATTTATCGTTATATTTTATAGAGTCCATATCAGTCATCAGTTCAACCTGTAGTATATAATCATCGCCATACAAGCCTCTCGCTCGTATGGTAAATCTTCCACCTCGTCACACAAGCTCTAATTGCTTATGTGGAATATGATGAAGTATGCCTATCGTCAAGAAGTATGCCATGTAGTGTAGTTCAAATTTAATTGTTACTATCCTATGGCGATATTTATTATTTCACACAGAATAACCAGCACTCCGCATCCAATGGCATTCACAGGAGTTGATATAAAAATAAAATTGCGCAGCCAACTCATCAAGGTTTACCTATTTGTCGGGCACGCAAATAATTTCTTTACTCTACAGCTAATCCATTTTTCCTGTTCAACACATGTATATATATGCAGAACAAAGCTAATAATAATATTTCTAGCAAACTATTATTTATTTCAACACGTGTATTTTTATCAAAGCGTATACATGATAAAAGAAGTATTTTTATCATCAAAAATATTTATTCAACACGTGAATGTTTTTAACACTTCATATTCACAATAAAAATGTAGTTTTTATTGTCGATTCATTTTATTTTAAAATAAGATAACATTCAACACATGAATTTCAACTCGACGAACGAATTTCAATTCAACACATGAATATTCTCTATAGTTTGTATATATATAAAAATGTGATTTTTATTGCTAAAGCTATTTGTTTAAATTCAAATATATTCAACACATGAATTTTGATTCAACAAATGAATTTCAACTCAACACATGAATATTCGCTATAGTTTGAATATATATAAAAATGTGATTTTTATCGCTAAAGCTATATTGTTTAAATTCAAATAATATTCAACACATGAATTTCAACTCAACGAATGAATTGCAATTCAACACATGAATATCCGCTATAGTTTGAATATATATAAAAATGTGATTTTTATTGCTAAAGCTATTTGTTTAAATTCAAATATATTCAACACATGAATTTTGATTCAACGAATGAATTTCAACTCAACACATGAATATTATCTTCAATATACGTAATTCATTTCAACGAATGAAAATTATTCTAACACATGTATATTTCAAAAAAATTCGGCAGCATAACGGCAGGGTAGTTAAAACCGGGACCGTCCCTAGTACGGCTCCTCGCTCTACCTTAAAACCTCGCGGTTTTTGACAATGGAGATCATGCATCTAGTTCGCACGCATGCGGCATGTTTTATTTTCAATTCCACAATCCTATTCTAATTTGTTTCAACCACAAGAGGGTATTTTTCAACCACAAAGGTATTTTTCAACCACAATATCAACCACAAACAATTATTTCCAACCATTCGTCATACCATATAATATCATGTCAATCACAAGCAACAAATATCGTCCATGGTCTGTGGACGAGGGGAGTATATATATATATATTATAGTTCACTTGCATTTCATCACAATTCAAAGCATATATGTTTCATACAACGCTTGTATAATTTATACATCGCTAATATAACTTATACAACACATGTACATGAGGTATACAATGCGTATATAATTTACACTTCGCTTATATAATTTATACAACGCGATTCCATTCACACAATTTAGTTTAGATTCCTCACATTGGTTTGCAGTGCTAAAAATCATAGGAAGATCAGAAAAATCCGCGGCTTCTTCTAGAATGTAGAGAGCCTCCTTGCGGTCACGATGTCTCCTGTTTCATCGAATTTCGACCCCATAGCAAAAAGATATGATTTTTATATTAAAATCATGATTTGCAACACTTAAGCGTGTCATAAACGGTTTAAATATAATAGGCCGTATACCTTGCTTTGTTGTTCAAAATTAGGTCTTGCTTTAATCTCCAATCCGCTGCTCGATGTTGAAATCGGGCTTCACCACGTTGTTCAGCTCGGAGGCGCGCACCCGAGGGTACCAGTCGCCGCCGGTTCGAAGTCAGGTCGGGGGAGAAAACTGGGCGCGAACGGCGGGTGTTCACGGGCTTCAATCTCGAGAAAAACACAACGATAATTTCCACAACCAGTATAGATTTGGAGAGGGTGTTGAGAGCTTCAAAACGGATCCAAGAACGCTCGATTTCACTGAGAAACGAGAGAGAAATCTCTCCGGGAAGATTTGAAATCACTTCCGCTATGCGCCTGGAGCTCTCGGCTTTGAACGATGGGGAAGAAGAAATCTGATTGGCCGACCTCTTTTTATTTTAATTTTTAATTTAATTAATTCCAAAAATACCCCCTTCCACACACGAACTCGAAATCAAACCCAACGACTGTCGTCTCTAGCGTTTTACCCTCATCCCGGACACAATGGAATATGTCTCGTTGGCCAATACGACTGTTAGAGTCAGTTTTTCTTCAAAATTAAAGTATAAAACATTCAATTTCTATTTTGAACGTACATTTTAATTTGCCGAGCCTACATACTAACTCGAAAAATTTCAGAAAAATTATTTCTATCATCGTATCAACGATACGGTCCTAACAAAACTGATTTCGTCAAAGTCTGAGACCGTTTGAAAAATGGCCCTTTTCAGGTCGATCAGATTTAACTAAAACTATTCAAACACGTTTTCCTTTGCCACGCTCACATACTAGCTTCAAAAAATATGAAATTTGAAACCTAGCAATAGTTTGACATCCCGGACCCAACAAAAGTGGTTTCGTCGAATTCCGAGGTCGTATGCAAATTATCTATTTTCAAGGGCTATACATGCTATATAGCGACCTTTCTGAAAATTCATTTGGCCATAACTTTTGATTCCCGTTATGAAACTTCGATTTTTCAGATTCGTTAGAAAGGTATTCATAAACTGATTTAAATATTTTCAGTTTCGCTAAAATCCGTTATATTTTCCACCCGGTACAGTCAGACAAAGTTTGTATTCAAAATTTCAAACTGCCTTACTATACCCAATTCTTTATTTTATTGAAATATGTTACTTCAATTATTCAAATTCTTTGATAATAACCAATTTTAAAAATTTTAAATTGGTTCACATTTTCCGGGTTATTACAGGATGGGTGCAAAAACAAACAAAGCAGTGAACTGAAAATGAATTTGAAAAAGGCTGCTTCGTAAAGGGCTGACAAATCTACTGATTTTCTGCCTTTTGAAAGAGGCTCTGGTAAACTATTACCTATAGAAAAAGTAGAGCCGTTTGAAACTAGATCGACTGTATCGTATATTGGTCATATACCTCATGGATTTCGTGAAGAACAAATGGATGGCTTTTTTTAACCAACTTGGTATAATAAAGAGACTAAGGATGATGTAAAAAACTGGAAGGTCGAAGCATTATGTGTTCCTTGAATTTGAGAATCCTGAGGTAGCAAAGGTCGATGCAGAGACAACTAATGGTTATCACCTGTTTGAGCACACCCTTCAAGTTCAGGTTCTTCCTCTGAATCGAGTTCATTCCAAGTTATGGGCAGTTCACAAATGTAGGAAGCATAACAAAGGTTAAAACCCTAGCTGAACATCAGGAGTTGGTTGGTGATATTGTGAAACGAGATGGAAGGAAGCATACGCGGAATCATGGTAGCTGGTATCAATTATGAATGTCCTCCGTTGGTGGGTCTGGTTAAGCCGGCTACAAAGAAAATAAAATTCATCGAGGATGATGAAACTGAGGATAAAGAAGAATAGATTAGTGTGGTGTCAAGTGAGCTTAAATCTGTAGACTTCATTATCCAAGATTGAATGCTGCTGACATCACGGTTAAAGCTGAAAAGTGCTGCAGAAAAATGCTATGGTAGTTTCTTTTTTGTTTGTCAGGTCCGTGTTATATGTAAGTTGGCATTTATGAATTCTAATGGTGAACCAAGAGACAGTTTTGTTTACGTCTGCATTTATGTTTTGTTTGAAGTTTGCCTGCGTTTTAAAAAAATGGAATGCATAATGACCATCAATAATAGAAAATGAATAATTCATTGGTAGTATAGAAAATCTTAGTGAAGTTATCAGTTGGGACTCCATTAAAATTTAGGTATATATGATCAATTTTTGACGTTGTTTGTGTTTCTATACACGACATTAACATTTTTCGTGTTTATATCACGACTTAGAAGCAAAATCAGGGCTACCAAATGGAAGTTAATGTTATGATGCTTCCCTTGGTGAAATCCTTATCTGAAGCTGCTTGGGCTTGGAGGTTCAAATGATAGCGCTGCCTGGAGTTGCAAGTAACCCCGGTTCAAGTGTAAATGTTGTCTTTGAATACATTAAGCTGCAACAGGATTACAAAGCAGTTAGTAAGGATCAGTGGATGAGCTTTCTTTGATTTGCTAATGAGTTAAAATTTCCATCGCGCTTGACAGTTATGATGAAGGTTCTGCATGGCCTATGCTTTTTGATGATTTGGTTGATTGGGCTCAGGGATTAAATTAGCATGATCTAACAGCCAACACATGTATGCTGTCAACCATGGATCTTTATTTCCAATTTATATGTTCCTATGTGCTAAAGATATGGCCATCTATTATATTATTCACAAAATACATTTGATGCTTTTTCCGTGTAATTCGAATATTAAGAGTTTTATTATATATTGAATATTAGCTGCATAAAAAAACATGGAATTATCAAGGATATAAATTGTTCTAGCTACATTGTTTGTTCATCGTGCAGGCTCAGTTACTTGAATACAAGTTACAGAATCAAACTCTGTGAGCCAAATTAAATCTAATAATTGTATAGTTGGCTATGCAATATATGCATCAAACAAATTACTAATGAGAATTTGTAGTTTTCATTTTGGTTTAGAAAAATCTAGCGACATTCCTATAGCCGTGCCACCATTTTTAAATCTTCTAATGAATATGTACTTGGAGGGATAGTATATATAAGCATATGTGCCTATTCAACTATATGTTATATAGTTGTTGTTTGACATATTTTATAGTTACTGTTTGTGATTATGCATCCAAGCTACAAGATGTGGGTTTAAATGAACTAATTAACTCCATCTACACAAAAAAACCATGGCAAGAGGAACCAAAGCCCAAAGAGTGACATTATTTCGGTGCTTTAAACACGAAGTTACTGTAAATACCCGATGTGCTAAAATCACATAGGTTTGCATGTACATAAACGAAACGTGCAGGGATGAATCTTAGTAATTTCAGACTGTATATTTGGTCTATTTGTTATACACAAATTAGTTTGTAAAATAATGCTAAATTGTTTGCATGGGATAACACAACCCAGTTATTTGTAACTGCATACAACCGCTACAGTTTTTCCGTTAACTTGCTTTGTTACGAAACTGATCATGTTTACCCGGTTGGAATGTATATTATTTATTACCTACCAAATGTTGACTGTCCCCTTTCTTTTTTCTTGATATTAATTTTTGTTCAATTTTACAAACATGAAGTCATTAAGGAAAACTACCAACATGACCAATACGTACATCAAAATTTATCCATGTACTTTCTTTTTATTTATACATGGTTTTGTTTCACTAAATAACATTTATCTGTTCTATACTTAATACGTTTTTCTTTAGAGCAATTCAACTGCACAAATGGTACAAACTTTTTTACGCATCCATACACCGTCCAATAATACACTCACTCTTAGGGTGTGTTTGGCGCAAGCGGAAACGGAAAATTTAAACAGAGAATTTAAACAGAAAATTTTAACGGAGAATTGTAGATAGTGGAGAATGCGTTTGACACGTTAAGCAGACTATTTGAGCGGAGCATTTAAGCGGACGATTTTATTTTTATACTATAATTTAATTAATTTATGGTTAATTAGTTTATTATTTGTTTTTAATAAATAATACGTATAAATAATTCACACAAATAAAAACGTAAATAAATAAATTGAAAAAATATAAGTTACTCCAATTCAGTTCAAACCAACTTCATTACGTAAAGCACTTCGATACAATCGCAATGCAAAAAACCATGTCTCAAACGGATCTCATATGCACAAGTTATCAATTTTCAAAGTTTACAAAAATTTAAAATAATTAATTAAATTAGATAATTAATGATTTAATTAAATTAAATCAGACGCGTTGGATGCGTCCGACGTGTCGGGCCTCAACATACCGATTTTGGTCCGTTGGGGAAACGAGGTTGTTTCCCCGTTTAGAAACGGACGGGTCTGACGCGTCCATTTCCGGAGTGCCCCGTTAAAGGTGCCGAAAAGGCCAGGTCAACACATCTCTCAACGCTCTTCTCAGTATTACAACACATTGTCTAATCAATAAAAGTTAACGACTTAATCCTCCGCTGTGTGAACCTGTTTAATCCATTCTCTCACCATAAAAAAAACCAAGCATTCCATTTTCAAACTAATCTCAGCCATCGTATCATTACTACGTGGTATACAGAAGGAATACTACCTTTTTTTCGTTCCACGCACACATCATGCCTCATAACATCGTACACTTAGGGTGCGTTCTCGGCGAACGGAAACGGGGTATTCGATCGTGACATTTGAGCAGGGAATGTGAGCGTGGTACTCTAGCGAACGGGGAATGTGTGTTTAGCTAGGAACGGGGTATTTGAGCGTGTTATCTGAGCAGGGTATTTATTTGTTAATTTAATTGTAATTTATGATTAATTCATTTGTTAATTTATTTATTAATTTTAATTTATGTTTAATTTATTTTTGTTAATTCTATTTTTAATTTATTGTGTTTTGTTGAAAACAATTTCGTTGGGAATCTTCAGGGTACATGAACCAACGTGTGTAATGCGAAAGTATTTAATGCGTGGAAAGAACCAATGACTTTAATACTGGAAAGTAACCACTGACTTTAATACTAGAAAACAATTTCGTTGGGAATCTTCATGATACATGAACCAACATGTGTAAAAAGAATCGATGACTTTAATACTGGAAAGTAACCAAAGAGGCGGATGACTATGCATTTAATTAACACATGAACTTAGGAAATTAACAGACAAAAATGGGCTGGCGTTCGACGCGTCCGACGCCAACACCTTGATTTCCAGCGTTCAGCAATCGTTCCAACTGGACAGGGAGAAATCTATTGGCATCCGACGCGTCGGACGTCACCGAAATTTCCAGCGTGCCAAAATACTGCTGCGAACGCACCCTTAACTTCAATACTCAAAACAAACTCATGCAAACCTATTTTCTTCCTAATCAATACAACACTTTAACCATCTCATTTTTTTTCCATTCCTATTGGTTCAGAACGTGCATATCTGCCCGTGTGCGTAGCACGGGTCCCAACCTAGTTACTATGCATATCTTAATCTTGCATAATACCGTACACACATGTTAGCTTTCACTAACATGAGGGGTACAGGTTATTCCAATGTGATGTCTAATACTAGTGTCTTAAAGTATAGTTAACCATGCAAACAAGATCAAAGACGGGAAAAATCCTAGAAGCTGAGGCTTCTCTGTCATCGTCACATTCATCAAATTATATCAATAGCGGTAGCTCGAGTGACAACGAGCTTGAGAGTACCGAAGGATTTGTTCCTTCCCAATCGACCAGTTCACCCGAAGTGTTTGATCATGGGGAACAACTTGAGAGTCTACATTCTCCAGTCTAATTGGAATCTTGGGTGTTTATGACATTTTTTGCCGTCAACATTTGGTGCTTTCACTAAGAATTGAACTCAAGTTCGCGTTTTTGTCGCACGTTATCGTCTCGACTTCGACGAGCTTGAGGTTCCTTTGCTAAACCTGCTGCCGAGTCCGCTTACGATGGTAAAACGACCAAAGAATGCAATGGTCGACTCTTCAGCCACAGCCGAGGCCGGGACATCCCAACAACCTCAACCAGCGGACATCCTGATCACTAATGAAAACGTCCCTCCTATTGTGGACCCCGAAGCGCCTGCAACACAAGCTCAGATCCGCACGCTTAATGAAAAATATGAGAACACAACGGTCGAGCTCAATCAAACATTAAGGAATAACATCGACCTTATGCGACAACTTCAAGAAAGTTAGCGCATCGTCACCCAACTTCAACTAACTCGGAACAACGCTCGACCCCGACCAACTATCTCGGAAACTTATTCTTCCAAATAAAGGTGCCCGCATCAAAGAAGGAGGTTTAGCCTCATCAACAATGTCGCCGTCCACACCAACGCCCTCGACCATGGCCACGCCAACGGCAATGGAAATGGCAACGGCGACCGAACTACAATAACCCATAGCGAGGGGGCACGATACTGAGATTCCCTCTCGCTTGGTCATCAACGACGGACCGGATCCAACCTACCAACCCCTTCCCCAACAAAATCCAACGGTCGCCCATCGAGACGATCACTACAACAAAATGACCCTATTACAATGGTGGAACACCTTTGTAATATACATTTTACAACGGTGGGCAAACCGTCGTGTATTAAGAAGTTGTAGTAGACTCATATCTTTTACAACGTTTTTACACTGTTGCAACACCGTTGTAATATGTATATTTTACAACTTTTTTCCACCGTTGTAGTAATACATATTACAACATTTTTGCACCGTTGCAGTAATATATATTACAACTTTTTTCCAATGTTGTAGTAATTCCTACTACAATTAATTATAACAATATGATTTTTGTTTCGTTATACATTACATTTCATATAAAAATAAATATTTATATTGAATAAAATGATACTACACTGATCTGAAATAATCAATTAAATATTTTATTTCAATATTTGAATTAGTACAACTTTCTGATCCACTATCGTACAACTCACTTTTACATAATACAGTCATAAAAATACATACATTCCTCACTACAAACTGATCACTCAATACACTCAGTTACATACACACTTTCGTATAAATATACATACACACTGACATACACCAAGTCTTTATGCTCCAGCATCCCCAATCGATCATCCATTTCAACATCATGCTCATCGTCAAATATCCTTATTACTCTGTGTCATTCATTCATGAGTACAGTGATGCCCAAATGCATATATATTTTGCATTTCATTTATTTTTGTGTCGAAAAAAAATCAATTTATATATATATACACATACATATTTATATATATATGCATGCGCGCACACACACACACACATATATATTTTTATCGGTTTTGTGGACAGAATTACATATCTTCCCGGACAGACATAGCCTAAAAACTACTACTTTACCCAGAATTATGGAAAAAAATAGCATGCAAAACCTTATTTCTGAGGTAGAAACCTTACTTGATCTTGGATTCTTCAGCCAAACCAATGAAATTTTCATACTTTTTTCCATGTTAACTCCCACTCGAGTATCTATTAGAAAAAACATTTTGCCTTGCATTAGTCGCATATTAATAACAACAGATGGCACCAATAAAGAATAGATATAAACGTTTTATTTCAGCAATTTCGGCTAAAAATATGGTCTGACATGGTTCCCACAAATTATTCAGCTGAACCATGATCTATATTATACACATTTACTAACCCAACATATCGTTTGATAGTGAATTAGTGGTATCAGATATTGAAAACTGGATATTCCATCAGTTAAAACTTGTTGGTAGCAAAATTTAATTTAATCATAAGCATGAATCAAAATCAAATGAAATCCTGTCAATACTTAGATGCATGCTACTAACATCTTTGCAACTCCTAATCCAAAGTGGGATCAAAGGAGAATTATCGGGGCTAGATAACATTATCTGTTCCAATATACAGACATAAGAGTTATGTGTAACAATTATAAATTGTCAACAACAGTGCATTTACGCAAAACAAACAAGCTAGTTACTTGGACCAATGAAGAACATAAGGATAAGGAAAATTGGCAACCATCTATTTCTAAGTGTATTATTCACTAAGAGTGAGGTACATAGTTCTAGACAAACATATTAACACTTCAAAGACTAATATGAAATCGAAATAATTTAACACAATTTAACACTTCAAAGACAATCAATAAGAACTCCGACAAAGCACAACCGACCAGCAACCCAAAACCACCGAGCAATACCAACAAATCCTAAAGCTAACCAAAGCACAGACAACTCAAGAATGACCACACTAACACCCAAGTCAAAACACTCACAACACAAATGACATATAAAAGTTCCAACCAAGTCAAACAAACAAACCAACAAAAGACACTACAGTCACAATACCTTAAATTCCAATAGTGATGCTCCAGTACAATGAAGATATTGACAACATCTGGCACACTGGAATAAGTTTAATCCACAGCATATAGTAACTGCGAGATCTGAAAGAGGATTAGTGAGCTACGAACAAGGCCAAGACGTGCGTTCCCCCAAAACTTTTAAGGTGGGAAATATCAAATCCAAAACTTACCGTATTCAGCTAATCCAAAACAGATCCACAAAACAGATCGACTAAGAGGAGAAAACCAGAAAAGAGGCGGCCGATTATGTAGAGATAGAGGAAGAAAGGCGAGCTCCTACCCACGACGATGAAATCTAGGGCTAGAAGACGGAGAAGAGAGGGGACAAGAGGAAGGGATACGACGAGGAAAAGAAGAGCAGAAGAGCGGAAACTGAGGAAGAGAATGGGGCGGCGGAAACCCTAGTCACCATTGTAGGACAGGAAAGCTCGATTGCATTTTAGTTTTTGATTTGGGGAAACGAATGGTTGGAGGCAGGTCGATATTGATTTAGGGGAAGAATGGGTGGACGCAACTGTTAAAAAAAATACGAAGTAGGTCGGTGCTAATTTTTCGGTTTCCCGCTTAAACTTGAAGTAGTTGGAGCTATTTTTTTTGGTTTTCCGCTTAAAATTTGGATTGAACTATTAAACTGTCCCTAAAAATAGCTGCAGCGCGGAGCTATTACTTATTTAATATATGTTTTTATCATTAATTTCAATTATTATTTTAGTTAATTATAAATTATTATTATTTACTACTGATTTTTAACTTACAATTGTTACTTAATTAATGATCGTTGTTAAATTTTGAGTAAGATTCAAATTCAATAGTACACAAAATGTACCGTTTCGGATGGGGCGCTGCCCCGCACCTCGCCGGAGGCGTGCCCCCTGGA
Organism: Allium sativum; assembly: GCA_030737875.1. Classification (NCBI taxonomy): domain Eukaryota; kingdom Viridiplantae; phylum Streptophyta; class Magnoliopsida; order Asparagales; family Amaryllidaceae; genus Allium; species Allium sativum. The sequence goes on from CM060921.1 coordinate 305,572,064, forward strand.
CCCCCGCGACCTGACCGGGCAGGTCGAACCCCGTTAGCGGGGGCGTTGCCCCCGCACCCCCACCTAGGGGTGTTGCCACCCCCTGGACCCCCCCTCCGTAGGGATCATATTTGACAAAAGATTTTGGAAAACTTTCAACAACGATTACTTATTAAAAAATATTAATTACTACTAATAGTCATGATTAATTGTAAATTAAATATTTATTAATTGTTATTTACTTATTGATTATTAATTAATTGATTATTAACCGCTCTTTAGTTATTACTTACTAATTAATTACTAGTACTTAATAATGAAATAGTTATAAATAATTATTTTTAATTAAATATTTAATATTTATATATTGATTATTATTAAATAATTACTAATTGCTTGTTAATTAGTAATTATTAGTAGGAATTATTTATTTATTGATGTATTTTTAATTAAATATTTAATATGTATTTATTGATTATTAATTAATAATTACTAATTGGTTGTCAATTACTAATTATTAGCATGAATTATTTATTTATTGAAGTATTTTTAATTAAATATTTAATATTAATATATAGGTTATTAATTAATAATTACTAATTAGTTGTAAATATTAATTATTAAAAATTATTTAATGAAAATAATTAATATTATAATATAGTCATATATTACAACAGTCAAAAAATAAAAGTTGTGATAGGCTTTTATTACAACAGTCAAAATAACACAGTTGTTAAAAATAAATTTATTTCAACTTTTCTGGAAAAAAGTTGTAAAAAACATTTATTACAACGGTGCTTTAACCACCGTTGTAAAATTAAAGTTGTAATATGGTGTTTTTGTTGTAGTTACAACGGTGTTTATACCACCGTTGTAAAAAACCATTTATTACAACGGTGCTTTTACCACCGTTGTAAAAACCCATTTATTACAACGGTGCGTTTATCACCGTTGTAAAATTAAAGTTGTAATATGGTGTTTTTGTTGTAGTGGATCGACATACCATTCCAGCAACCCACGCTTTTCCAGAACAGGATCTGCATCAACCCGCTCCGCACCAGGATCTGATTATAGATGTCGAGGACATGGAAGAAGACGACCCGGACATCCATCAAATAAGACTTCCTCGCAACAGAACTTCAGAACCTCGCCAAGATCCATGAGTCCCAATGGCGGATCCCCATCTAACTTACCTTCCTGACATGGTTCGAAGGATCATGAAGGAAATGCGAGGGAATGTACATGACTCATGGGAAGCCCATATTAGGCGTAATCCTTTCACAAGAAGAGTAAATGAGGCCGAGTGGCCGCGATGCTTTAGCATGCCACATATGCCACTCTATGATGGATCCACCGATCCTTGTGCTTTCCTAAACCAGTATGAATGGCAAATGGATTCAAGCTGAGGCAACGATCCAGTCAAGTGCAAATGCTTCCCAGTCTTCCTATCTGGTTCCACTTTACTTTGGTTCTCTCGCTTCCCCTTGATTCCATCAACAACTTCGGCCAACTAGCGACAGAACTGGTCAAGCAATTCAGGTTGCATATCTCGACTCCAAAAAATGCCCTTACTTTGTCCAACCTATGCCAGGGACCCACTGAGTCGCTCAAAAGCTACCTCTCTCGGTTCAACATTGCCCTTGCCGATGTTGAGGATCCAGACCCTCGCACCATACTCTTTCAGTTAGCCAAATGTGTCCTTCCTACTTCCGAATTTGGGGCATGGATCGACCGGAAGTAGCCAAAAAGCCTCGACGCCATCTATGAGAAGGCGGGGCAGTACTTATGCCAAGAAGAGGCAAGACGGAACCGACTCTCCGAAACAAGTCGCCCTAACGACCTCCAAGCGGACACCACAAATAACAACCTTAAAGGAAAACAAGTCAGAGAGCCCTTCGATCAGAACAAGGGGGCAGGTCCCTATAGGCAAAGACCAAATAATGGTGGGCAAGGTGGCCGAAACAATGGTCAGACTCCGACAGAGGCGGAAACCCAGCCCTTACTGCGCTTTCGAGACCTACACCCCATTAAATGAACACTTAGAAACAATTTACTTGGAGACATGCAACACGTTACCATACTAGAAGCCGTTCACCAGAGAACCAACTGACTGTGAGAAAAATACTGGGAGGTACTGTTGATACCATGACATGTACGAGCACGATACCAATGAGTGCCACCAGCTTAAGGGCATAATCGAGAAGCTTATCCGTGAGAAACACCTCGAGCAATATGTCCAAGAACCCTTTCCTCCCAAGACAAATTCAAAGCCTCCGGTGCCACCACCTCAGGCGCCCGCCAAGGCGGTCTAGGTCCGTCTAACCCAAGGAGAGGGATCGTGATCAACACTATATTTTGCAGACCTTACCCCATACACGACAACTTTCGAAAAATGGAAGAGTATATGAGTTCCATAAAGCATGATACTTATGAAGCTTGCTCCGCTCCCAACGAATCTGTCCCAGCCAAGCTCCAAAAAACCATGCGGGATGACATTGTTTTCCACAAAAGAGATTCTACTGGGGTTGAGATCCTGACCACCAATCCACTAGTTATCACGGCTCAGATCGGTGTCGCTTCTGTCCTAAAGGTATTAATCGACTCAGGAATCTCGGTCAACATCATTCTTAAAGCTGCTTATGACCATATGAAGGTGGAAACAAATGACTCAATGACATGTCGCGCTACAATCCACGGCTTCAATGGGGCTTCTAGTTCCCTGGTGAGAATGATCGATTTACCTGTGGAACTAGGCGAGGGGATCAGAGCCGGGTCTGAATCCTCACTTTCGTGGTTATAGACATCGATTCCCCGTACAATGCTTTCCTTGGACGCCCTTTTCTCATAGAGTTTCAGGTCTTCCTATCGCCATGGTCTCTCTTAATGAAATTTCTGATAGAAAACAAGATTGGAATAGTCAGAGGCGACCAAGTAAATGCCAGAGAATGTTATGCAATAGAATGGAAAAATGCGCGCAATAAGGATAAGGGCAAAGCAGTGCCCACACCTTCTTGCGCCAAGACTATTTCAGCATAGCAATCAGCTGCGTCTGGGCCTTGGCTCAAGCGCCACTACCGTCTTTCCCATGACCTTGACCCATGGAAGGACGAAGAGCCCGAATATGAGAGGTCTACTCTGGTCGAACCTCTAGTGGATATTCCAGTTAATCCCAACGATCCATGAAGGGTGCTGAAGATAGGATCGCAACTCTATCCCGCAATCAAAGAGGATCTTGTAGATTTCTTGAAGGCAAATTTGGATGTGTTCGCATGGACTCACTTCGATATGAAAGGCGTATATCCCGCGGTCACTTGCCATTGTCTAATTATCGATCCCACCATACCTCCAATTAAGCAGAAGCGCCGTTTCTTGGGACCCGAATGGTCCAAAGCACTCGAGGAAGGGTAGACCATTTACTCAATAACAACTTTATTCGCGAAGTCGACTATCCCGAAGGGGTCTCCAATCCGGTCTTGGTCAAAAAAGCCAATGGTAAATGGCGAATGTGTGTCGACTTCTTCGATTTAAATAAGGCATGTCCCAAGGACAACTTCCCGCTCCCGAAGATCCACCGACTTGTTGACTCAACCGCCGGATACCAGCTACTATCTTTCATGGACGCCTACTCAGGCTACAATCAAATCCCGATGAGTTTTAGCGACCAAGATCATACCTCTTTCATAATAGACCTTGGACTTTACTGCTATCGCGTCATTGTCCTTCGGCCTCAAGAATGCCTGCGCCACTTATCAACGAATGATTAATGGTTAGTCGACTCTTTAAAAACCAAATTGAGGAATCCATGAAGGCGTACGTGGACGACATGTTGGTCAAATCAAAAGAGTTCAACGACCACGTCCACGACCTCTCTAATATGTTCGATATCCTTCGTCGGTAAGACATGAAACTCAATCCTCTGAAGTGCTCCTTCAGAGTCGCTTCAGGAAAATTATTGGGTTTCATCGTCAATTCCCGGGAAATCAAAGCCAATCTAGAAAAAATTCAAGCTATTCGGGACATCCAAATCCCCAAGAATATCAAGGATGTCCAAAGTTTAAATGGGAAGGTCGCTGCTTTAAGTCGGTTCATCTCTAAAGCCACCAACAAGTGCATTCCTTTTTTTGATTTACTTTGAAAGGGAAAGCGCAACTTCGGGTGGACCCAAGAATGCGTGTCCGCGTTCGAGGACCTTATGAATTACTTAGAGAGGCCACCTATTTTATCTAAGCCCGTGGATCACGAGGACATATATGTCTATTTGGCTATTTCTGTGCAGGCATTCAGCTCAGCACTGGTACACATCGAGAACCGCGTCTAATGCCCTGTCTACCACATAAGCATATGTCTGACGGGGGCATAAAAGAACTACCCAAAGCTGGAAAACCTGGCATTCTGCTTATTGATTTCTTCTCGGAATCTTCAACCATACTTCTAGTCTCATCCCATAAAGGTTTTCATCGACCAGCCATTACGACCGGTCCTACATTGACCCGAGGCATTTGGGAGGCTATTAAAATGGAGTATGGAGCTAAGCCAATTTGAAATAACATTCGTCCGTCGTCGAGCCATCCTTGGCCAGGCTCTCTCTGATTTCATAGTGAAATTCACTGCCCCCGAGGAGACTCCTGCAGAGAACACTGAAGCTCCCGACACTCAATGGAAATTGGTCGTGAACGGCTCCTCTAACAGAAAATGCTCTAGGGCTAGAGTTATGTTTGTCACCCCCGAAGAACGCTCGATATGTTACACACTAAAACTAAACTTTCTTGCTACCAATAATGACGCGGAATATGAGGCCTTGATAGCCAAAGTGAGAATCACGATCGAGCTCAAACAAAAAACTATCCAAATTTTCTCTGATTCACAGCTCATCATGCGTCAAGTACAAGGAGAATATCAAGCTAAGGGGTAACGACTCGCCCTGAACTTAACCCAGGTTCAGGAATTACTCACTTACTTCGACCACTTTGTCATCGTACACATTCCCCAAGAACAGAATGAAAAAAAAGATTCACTAGCCAAGCTAGCAAGCTTCAAAGATTCACAACTCTTGGGTTTTTATCCGTCGAAGTGCTCAACTCCCCTAGTATTGAGCAAACACAAACCAAGGCAGCCATGAACGCTGAATCCGAACCTAAATCTTGGATGACACCAATCAAGAATTACCTACAACATGGGACCCTTCCGGGAAGCTACAAGGAAAGACGAGCGCTCACCCGCCAATCGACTTGCTATCTTCTTATGGATGGGGTGCTCTACCGTAGAGGTTTCTCTGTCCCCTTTCTCAGATGCATAGCCCATCCCGATGCCATCAAAATCCTAACAAGTGTACATGAATGGGAGTGCGATGACCATACGAGAGGGAAAACCGTGGCCAGAAAAATACTTAGACATGGTTATTATTGGCCCACGCTCGATCAAGACGCCACAGACTACGCTTGCAAGTGTGACAAGTGCCAGTGCTTCTCAAAGATCCCAAGAGCCCCGCCTACAGAGTTGACACAAATGATCAGCCCATGGCCATTCGCCATGTGGGGAATCGACATCATTGGAACTCTTCCAATGGCCAGAGGCGGGGCACGATATACTGTCGTTGTAGTTTATTATTTTACCAAATGAGTAGAGGCCGAAGCTTTTGCCACAATCACCACTAAGAAGATGATCAACTTCGTTGTACACAAAATCATTACTCGATATGGGGTCCCCAAGCTATCATTTCCGATAACAGCACTCAGTTCGAGAGCGCCGAATTCAAAGCCTTCTGTCAACGCCACAGCATCGAAAAAAGATTCTCGGCAGCGGCTCATCCCCAAGCCAACGGGCAAGGCGAGGCGGTTAATAAGGTCATCAAATCCATTATTAAGAAACGTCTAGAAAAGGCTGGGGGCATCTGGGCGGACGAACTTCCTCTAGCCCTATGAGTCTACCAAACCACCCACAAGACTGCAATCGGGCGCACTCTTTTCGCCCTCGCCTACGGATCCGAAGCTGTTATCCCCATTGAGCTTGAGCTTCAATCTCATCGAGTTACTTATTTCGACCCAAAGACAAACCAAGATTTACTTTTGGATTCACTCGACTTGCTAGAAGAAAAGAGGAATAAATCTGACCTCAGAGTCGCCGCCTAACGGCAACGAGTAGCCCGATATTTCAATTCCAGGTCCGACGTAAGGACCTCAACGTCGGCGACCTCATCTTGAAACGGGTCTTCCCTCCGCTAACCGACCTCTCCCCTCGCTGGGAAGGCCCGTACACCATACAACGGAAGCTTAGCAATGGGTCTTTCAAACTTGCAACCGTGGATGGAGCTAAACTCCCGAGGGCATGTAACAGCGAACATCTCTGCCGCTACTTTACATAACTTAGTACACATTTGTTTATGCTTTCCAACGATTTTTTGTTTCCTAGCAATTCATGGTAATGTAAAGGCTATTACTGCCAAAGTTATTAGCAGAAATGATGTTCAGCTTCCCGTCTCTTCTTTATGTTTATCCCGCGCATGACACATTTGATTAATTCCCGACAACCAGCTGGCATAAAACCAGTCGATCATCGTATCGACCCCCGAGCATGGGAATCGATGCCACCATTCGAACCTCGAACCAACATTAAGGCCAAACAGCATTAGCTACGACCGGCACCCTGACCACGGGAGCCAGCAATGCTACACGAGTCGCCGGTCCGTGGCGCGATCGAGTATAAATAACCACGAACTCGAAATTCAGCCCCGTGCCGAGGTCGAGGATTAATCGTTCCGCGCCCAAGTCCCAAGCGACTTGCGGCCACCCAACAGCCAGCCACGGGTGATGTAAATTTCTCCCTGGCTACGGGTACCGGTCGAATCTTGGTGCAGCACCGAGACCGACCCTAAAATCATTTCTTCCCTAAAGCTCTCAAGGCTAAGGGGTAACCCATGACCACGATCGGACCCTATGGGCTGATGATCCGGGCTTCTCTTCCCAGGCGAATAAGCTACGTCTGCGGCTCGCTACAACCCGATGAACGACGGGAGAGCCACTTATCGGGAGGACCGCAAATTGCGACGCTCTACGCCTTTTGATATACTTGGGATCAACCCCAGGCAACCCAAAACAGCAGGCGTCCAGCCTGGTTTCACAAACTACGGGTCTCCTAAGCTGAGGGAGACTTACTGAAACCAACGCTCTATCTCGCCCCTCTGGAATAATTTACCTAGAGCGCAGCCACCTGATCGCTTTTTTGTTAAGTGTAACAATAAGTATGCTTATGCAAGTATAGGACGTTGGAAAACATGAGAAGAACATCCGAAAACTCGACATAAATCGCGATACTAATTCATACTCAATTTTCACACACACACATTGAACAAACTACATGTCTAACATCTTTCTTTCTAATGATATGGTGTACGTGAAAACCACATTGTGTCTTGAAAAAAAAAGCGAGGGTCCTACTCATGTAAACTATCGGCTTACACTACCAAAATAAACGATAACTTCTACTTAATTGCTAACACTAATCATGTCTTTTCTTTTTGTACTTGTGTTTATTTTTTGCAGACTCGGCACCTGATGGTTCATCCTACGCGCCATGCCTCTTCTTACCGGACCCACTCTTGCCTCCTCGGCTCTTCTGGGAAGTGGTCGATTCATGAGAAGCCGAGAGACGCCTGTCGTCTGCATCATCGCCACTAGAGATCTTCGTGATGTCAATAGCGGCAACATGCGGCATAGGCATGGGGGAACTTCCAACAAAAAGGGCTACCACAACATCACCCTTCTTCGAGATTGCCTTGCCTTCCCACTCAGCCTTCTCCTTGGCCTCTCTAGTGGCCTATCGCTCAGCGAGCTTCTGGGACTTATGCGTCGTAACATCACCAGCCTTGGTTTTCTCAAGGGTCTCGATGGCCCTTTGCTGGGTTTCCTCATCCTCCCTTTTCTTCTTGGCCTCTTCAGCGGCCCTCTTCTTCTCCGCCTCCTCATCGGCCTTCCACCGTGCAACCGTCACCGCGGCTCTCGCCTCTGCATTTCGTTTGGTCTTCATTAGGACCTCCTGCATGGAAGTCTCATCCTGCCTCTGCTTCTCCTCACCCTCTTCACACTTGGCCGTAACCTAGCCCTTCAAATTTTGCACCAAGTCGTGCAACGAAGGCACACCAGCCTCCACTGGGCCTCGGGCAGCCACACTTTGTCCATCTACCACCTCTCCTTCCTCGATAAGGCTTTCATACAGGCTAGGAGTTATCCTTATATCCGAGTAAGTGTCCATCTGATCGCCGATTTCTCCAAATTGCGTTCACGCAGGTCCCGCCCAGGTTCAGTTGTTTGTGGGATCACGGGGACGGGGCCCGATGTCATGGTCAGTCCAGGAATGACTGCACAGTAAAAACACAACCGTTTAGTCCGCAAATTCGGTAACCATGTCATCCTCAGGGATACATGATAAAGGGAATTTACCTCTGGTTAAAGATGGTGTAGAAAGAATGGGAAGGGTGCTCGTCAAAGCTGGTAAGGTGAATCCGGTCTCTCCTAACCCGGATGTTCGGGGTTATACTCAGCCGAAACCCGAGACGAGACTGCAGGATCAATTTCCATAACAAATCCAGAGGCCAATCACCGATAGAAGCTTCTTTCTGCAAATGTCTCCACAACAACCACACTTTCAGTCATCGCAGCCTTTCCCTTTTAAACGGCGAGCTTCGTCAGCCTCTCCCTCTCAACAACCTCCTACCTTCCTCCATCTTTTCACGCTCCTCGTCGGTCAGGAGATCAATCGTGAGTTAGCGTTCATTTAAAGAACTCACATCCACTTGGCGCAGATAAACTTCATATGGGACCAACCTCTCCCAAGTCCGAGCCAGTTCCCGGGAATAATCATCAACCCACGAGAGTCCACGGAACCTCAGAACCTTAACATACATGTTCTTGATATCTTCCATCACGAACGATTCTACCTGGAATTTCGTGTCCTCCAACTGCTCCCTCAGTCGCTCTACCTCTCTCAGATGTTCGGCTTTCAATCCATCCACCATGCTCAGTACATCCCGATTACTGGCCTCCGCATCCTCCTTCACCTTCCTCATTTCCTCGAGCTACCATTTCAGATTGCCATTTTCTGCTCTTAAAGCATTATTGTCATCCTAGAGCTGAGAGACTATTGCATTATCTCTTTCCAAATTGGCACAAACCTTATCCACCTCAGCCTTTTCCTTCTTTAGGGTTGTGTTCTCGATGGTTATATCAGCTACAGTTTCCATGAAAATAGTGCGAGAGTGATCCACCTCCCTCTTAAGTGTCTCATACCCTTGCCTCATCTCAGCTGAAAACAATGAAATCCATGAGTTAGTATTCAAAGAAACAATGGAAAGTAATGGACTCAATACAAAAGAGACAGACTCACCTATTTCTATGTTCAAATTGCGGACAGTAGTGCGCTCGACATCAATGATCAGCCTCTCATTGGTGAGCTCCATGTTCTTCCTCTTGATCAGCTCTAATAGACGAAAAGAATAGGCGTAAGCTCTTCGGCTTGGTGGTATGCTTCCCTCACATGCATCCAGATCTCCCCGGAATCCCTATTGGGAGGTAGGCGAAGAACATGAAGGATCGTCAGCTCATCAAAGTAGTGTCGAGGGAAAGTCTTTTTCAACCATGCCCTCCGTTCCTCCATAGAAAACCCTTGTTGCTAAGACTCTGCTATCTCTCGCGTCCCAGTTACGGTCGTCCTCTCTAGTCTTGCTTGTCCTAATGGCAGCTCCCTCCCTGTGGTAACGGGAGCGGAAGCCGAGGGTGTTGTAGGTAAATGAGATGTCAAAGACGGACGCTGAGAACCCCATAAATTGAGTCGAGAGTCTCCCGTGAACACCCGAATTGGGAGAGGAGGAGGAGGAGGGGTTAGAGATCGTCGAGACTGATCCCTACCTTGGTGTTCACTCTCGCAATTCGGTGGAGATGGAGTGTCATACAAGTTGGTCCCTCTCCTAAAGCCCTCAAAGAAAGGATTCCTAAGGCATTGGCGGCCTCCATGTCCATAACCTCATCATCCATGCCCTTTAGCCATATCACCTGTCAAAGGAAAGAAGCGAAGCTAGACAAGTAACACAATCAGGGGAGCCTAAAGCCATGCAGTGTGTATGAGCGTATTCCCTAAGTGTTCTCTCAACAAACTAAATTTTGGTCCGCTTGAAGGAATTAACTCCTCCGCAGCAATAGCTAATTCTTCCATGCTAGCCGTAACTGGCCACAAAGTTAATTCTAAGTGAAGTAGGTTAAGGGCAGCAAACTGGCCCTCCTCCTTGAGCGAGGCGGTGGCCTTGGTCGGAACCACAAGAGACTGTGGTTTGTCTAACGTTCCTCCCCCCGCCTCTCTTGTCGAAGGCAGAACTGGAATGCCCCTACAAACCTTCATCCTCGGTAGATCTCTCCTGACCACGAGCCTATTCTCCATGCATATCTCCTGTAACACCCCGTAAATTTAAAATACTAAAATTAACAAATTTAATAACACTTAATTTTAGAAGAAGAATTAAGGGAAGCAGGTTACGCCATTGCGTTCATCTCGGAATTTTGCTTGAGATAGAGTCCGAGTTTGCGTAAATCGGGCTCCATATGAAGAAGTTATGGAGCTTAGAAGATTTAAGTTTAAATAAGAATTAAATAAATAAATAATAAATCAAAATTCGAATTCAAACCAGCGAAAAGAAGTGTGCGGGAAAATTCCTGCCAGAGGGTATCAACCCTCCTATAGGGGTGTCGAAATAGGTGTCGACCCCCCCTGTAGGGGTCGAACCCTACTGACTATTCTAGACAGTGATGATTTTCTGAGTTGTCGGGCTACGTGACGACTTCTGATTGGCCTGATGATGCATTTTCTTGGACTGGACGGATCCTATGTTGATCTGAAGGCTTAAACTAATCCTATACTCCTATATAATCACACATTAACCCTAAACCTCATAATCCTATTCTATCATGCCACCATGATATCCATCTCTAAGCTAACCTAGCCTTTACCTTAACTAATCAAATTCAAGATAAAAGAGAAAGATTAAAGCTTACATCAACGGATTAGCTTATCAACTTCAAAAATCAGATTCCAGATCTTCTCTTCTTTCTTAATCTCTATGAGTTCATGTAGATTTCACAAGATAATTAAGCTAAAGTAATTATGATAAGTTGTAGATTGTGATCATATGATTATGCCTATAATGGATCTTATCAAATTTGCAAGTTGTCATCTTTTTTGATTCACGGCTTATGCTTTTATAATCAATTCTATCAGTTCATGCATGTTTGTGCTCATATACTTATGCCTATTTTGATACCATGATTCTCTTCCCTCTTCCTTTTTCCTTTTTCTTTTTTTATGAGTTAGGCTAACTTCGAACCTAACATATTATGCGAAATTCGCGCACTATAACGCTTGAATGATAGGGAAAACGTTTGGGAAATGTTGAATAACATGTGATTTGTAAAAAGGCATAAATTGATGATGGCTATGGTTTGGGAAAAATTATATATAATAAGCAAACATGAGACTTGACGTAAATGGGTTTGGGTGTAAACTTGTGATAATTTGGTCAGTTCAGTTATTTCTCAGATTTGGAATAGGTAATAGGAATCATGACTTGTAATGAATCGAATCTATAACTATGCCTAATTATAAGATAATCAATTTTGATTCATGCTTATCCTTTTTGTCAAAACTGAATTACCTATGCCTATGAGACTGTTGTGATGGAACCTATCATGTTGTACACGAAATTGGTGATTCTTTTATGTTTAATTCTATCGAATCTTTATGCCTATGATGTAACTTGCTCAGTTTAGCCGTACTTATTGTTAATGTACAACATGTCTATTGGAAACATGATTCTTGAGTTGGGTACACCTTTACATGCCTATTTTGTTCCTTATGTCAATTCTTGTGTTTCTCCTCTATCCCTCTCCATTTTATTTTTGGACCTTGTTGTATGTGTGATTGAAACGTGGGGAATTGGGTATAACTTAATTAAGTAATTTTGGGTATAACAAGTAAATGTGGCATAACTTGAATTGACCACACTTATTGATAATTTACATATAAATCTAGACTTGGACAGTAAATATGTAAATTGGTTAAAAGATGAACGCCTAAGACACGACGTTAGATTTGATTTGCGGTATAAGACTGCCAGGAACCACCTGTCATATCCAGCAACCGCAAATGATAGTCTTATGTGAGAGGTCAAAGGCATAAATTAGATGCTTAGACAAGAGGTTAAGTCTGGCTTGTGGTGGAAGTCTGCCCGGAACCGCCCGGCATGCCCAGCGGCAACAAGTGATCGACTTAATGTGAGAGGTCTGTGCATTAATAACTAATTAATGCTGAATATGATACCTAACGAGTTAGGTGGATGGGGTTAAGTTAACATGGTTAAGAAGACAACTTAACCAATATTACATGAACAAAGTGGATAGGGTTAAGGCAAGCTTAACCAATAATACATATGGACTTGATAAGTGGAAGGGTTAAGTAAATCTTGGGTAGGTGGGTAATATTAATATATATAGGCCCACAAACTTAACTGTTAAATAAACATGTGTGAATCAATGGAAAGGTTAAGTAATATATGAATAGGCGACACTTAACCAATACAACATGTTAATTAAAACAGATGGATGGGGTTAGGTTATATTGAGAACACTTAACCGTTATAACATGTTGATTAGGAAACCCTAGCAACGGGGACCCATTTCAGCAGCAACCCACATAGATTTATCACGGTACCCTGAATTGGACAGGGTGGGGCACGATTACTGGGCTGATTATAAGCGGTTAAAATAGCGGCGGGTGGTGCATCAGTGTAGGTTCCAATGGAGTATGGGCGTGCATGTGCTCCGGAGTGGAAAAAGCAAGCATGGGCGTCAGTAGTCATACACTGTGCATCTTGAATTATGTCGGGTTTCCATCATAGGGATTGATACACTCCATGGTGGGACCAGCACAGGTATCTACAAACAAGCGGGGCCGAATGACACAAGTAATGAATACATATGAGTTAAGGAGCCGATCGATTAGGGGTAGTATGGGGTCATTTAGTATCTATTATGGGCAAGTAAGTTGTCAAGGATTGTATGGTAGATACCTCTTATTAGATGTTACACCTGAGGGCTACCAATTGCGGGGTTGGGATCAACTTTCAGTATGGAACTAGTAACAGTGCGATATATTTAGCATTAGTGCAGTGTAGTAATTACCCTATAATGATTAGAAGTGCAATCAACATTTATCTTATTCATCTTGCCTACCTTGTCAGGTATTCTTATGTACAGTCATTTCTTACTTTCCAATTTATGTTTTATCCTGTTACTTTAATGACTATATTGTTAAAGTTACTGGACTCACCAGACTAATGTATGACCTAGTTTGTTTCACCTCTTTTCTTCCGTTCCCCCCCTCCCCAGGTTCTCAAGGAGGAAATATTCAAGCTTAGTTCAAATGTCTCTTTCTTCCAGCTTGAATTTGAAAGATGTATTGCTTGGCTTTGATTCTGCTTATGGCATTTTATGTTAGGGTTTATGGCTATAAAATTATGTACTCTGAAGCTTTTGTACAAGACTGATATTATGTACTTTGTTTTGTTTTTTTGAAGGTGTAACCAAACCTATTTTTGTTTCCATTGCAATAAAGTTATAAAATTTTCGAGTACTACTTTATCCGTCTTGTAATATTCCGTTCTGTTTACTTATAATGCTCCACGAAACTTAATGCATTCCTTTATGAGTGACATTAACGGACGTGGGGTGTTACACTTGGTATCAGAGCTGAAGGTTACCAAAAAAGATAAAAAGATTTTGAAAACCATTTTCAAAAGCATTTTTTTTATATAAAAGTATTTTCAAAAACATGTTTTAAAGAAGGAGTTTTCAAGAGAAAGGTTTATTATGAAAAACATAATCCCCAAAAGCCATACATCTTTCTTTCGTTTCTTTGTTTCGAATCTCTTCCTTTTTCCTTCTTGAGTCTCTTTCCCCATGTGTAGATGCTTTTTCTAAGATATGTAAGGACTTTTGTGTGATGGGTGGAAAACCGTTTCATAGGACTGAGACGTTTGTCGAAGCTAGAATTGGCTCAAGGAAGTGGAGGACTCGTTTGGTATCTTTGAGATAGACGATGGAAGGAAGGTTCAGCTAGTTGCTTGGTCGATAAGGGGGTTTAGGCTAAGGAGCACAACCCAAGGATGAGGAATTTGTTGATATGGCTTTAATCCATGAAGAATATAAAGAAGAAAGTGGAAAGAATAACTAACCCCGTGACAAAAGAAGGCGTCTTCATTGTGGTATAACAGGCCATGTAATTAAGAACCGTAGGAAGAAGAAGAAGCCTGGTTGTTTTCATTGCGATGAGGCAGAATATCTGATTAAAGACTGCCCGAGAAGGCAAGGACAGGGACAAGGGCAAGGGCAAAGAACAGGACCTACTTTTGGAGGACATGTTCAAGCTCTCATGGCACCAGGACATGAGAGAGATAGAAATGTTTTTGTTGGAAGTTTGATTTTTTCCTTTTTGATCATCTTGTTCGAACTTTGTTTGATTCTGGCGCTTCATACTTATTTGTATCTGTTTCGTTAGTTGAAACACTGCTCCTAAATAACTAGTCTAGTTGTAGATCCCATTGTAGTCTCAAATCCTATTAGAGGTTCGACTCATTTATCTATGCTTTGTCGGGATTTGAGAGTGTCTATCTTGGGCGTTGGGTTTCAATGCAATGCCTACATTCTTGGTTTCATGGGCTATCGCTTGATTCTAGGAGTGGATTGGCTAGCCAGGTATGGTGCCATCCTAGACTGTGACAGGAGGGTAGTTAGATTGTTGATTCATTGTGGAAGAACCCTTGATATTTCTTGTGACCCTAGAGGTCCGGTGATGCTTAGCTACCTAGAATCTCTTGACGCATCCATCAATGATTTGGAATCTGTTCGTGTAGTCCGTGAGTATGGTGACGTCTTTGATGTGGTTCGAGGTTTAAACCCAAGGAACGAGATAGACCTCCGTATATACTTAATAGATAATGCAAAGCCAGTTGCATTACCAGTGCGCCACATGGCTCCGAGAGAGAGGAGGGAACTCAGTAAGAAAGTAGAGGAGCTACTTGAGGAAGGGTGTTCATAAGAAGAAGTATTTCAGAATGGAGTGCTCCAGTTGTTTTTGCTACGAAGGTTGATGGTTCGCTTAGATTGTGCGTGGACTATAGGGAGTTGAACAAGCTCACGAAGAAGAACAGACACCCATTGCCGGGGATATATGAGTTGTTCGATCAGTTGGTTCGCTCTTCGGTTTTCTCGCTGTTGGATTTAGCTACAAGATTTCATCAGCTAAGGGCGGCTGAGGATAGCATAGATAAGATTGCTTTCAGGGCTCCCGATGGTTACTTCGAATGGCTCGTTCATGCCTTTTGGTTTGACGAACGCACCCGCATATTTCGTAGACTTGATGAGTAGTGTGTTTAAGGGGTTTCTAAACAAGTTTGTGGTAGTCTTTGTGGATGGTATTTTGATTTTCTCTAGAAACGAGGAAGAGAATGCCGTACATCTTAGGGAAGTCTTAGAGACCATCGAGAGCATCAAATCAAAGCTAAGTTCTCCAAATGTCATTTTTGGAGGAAAGAAGTGAGGTTCTTAGGGCACGTGGTCTCTAAGGAAGGGATTGCAGTGGACCCTGCGAAGGTGGTGGCAAGCTAAGATTGGAAGGTTCCTAGAAAAGCAACAGAAGTAAGAAGTTTTCTAGGGTTGGCGGGCTACTATAGGAAGCTCATTAAGGACTTTGCGAAGATATCAGCCCCAGTTTTGACTTTGCTAGATGAGAGCAAACCATTCACAGTATATACCGGTGCTTGCGGGATAGGGCTTGGAGCAGTTTTCGATGCAAGAGGAAAAGGTGATATGCAAAAGGTGGTAGGTACACAGTTATGTTTGAGCATCGCATATCGTCTATAGACAGATGGACGGACAGAAATGGTTAATAGAATCCTTAAAGATCTTTTGAGGTTATGTATCCTAGATTTTGGAGGGACATGAGTAGAGTACCTTCCATTTGTCGAGTTCGCTTATAACAATAGTTATTAAGATAGTATTAGGTTTTTATGGACGACCGTGTCGATCACCAACTTGTTGGTGGGAGTCTACGGATAAGATTTTGCTTGGACCTGAGCTGATCAGAGAGAAACTTCAGGGAAGATGGACTTGATTCGAAGGCGAATGAAAACAGCGCAGGACCGACAAAAGTCATACGCTGAAAAGAGATAGACCGATCTTGAGTTTGATGTTGGAGACATTGTTTTTATTAAGGTGTCACCGTTGAGGAACGTAGTTTGCTTTGAAGCTGCAGGGAAATTAGCACCAAGGTTTTAGGACCCTTTCCGATTACAAAGAGGATTGGACGGATAGCGTACAGAGTGAAGTTGCCGGAGAAGCTTAGTAGTGTTCATGACATGTTTCACATGTCGTATTTGCGGAAGTGTTTACAGGATACCGCGGAAGTAATGGAGCCGATCATGCTTAGAGAAATGGAAGTAGAGCGAGATGCCATGATTAGACGAGCTCCTACATGCATCCTTGGATAGGAGATTAAGAAGTTACGCAACAGAGAGGTCAAGTCGGTTAAAATCCAATGGGGAGATGATCAAGGAGACGCGACTTGGGAGACGAAAGACATGATACGTGCGTATTACCCTTTCCTTTTGTGAGGATATGTTTTTAACTTCTCCCTTTTCTACTGATTTGTATATACTTGTTCTATCGTTTAGTATGTCCTCTCGTTTACATCCTCGATCTTTAGATAAGAAAATCCTACAGTTGTAAACATGTGTTTGAGACATGTTATGTTTGGTGGATGCAATTGCATGCAAGTGTTTGCTAGTGGTTTCCCGTGGATGTATTTACACACATATTAGGCAGTAGATCGGCTCAATCACTTTCATATTGCATATGAATATGTGTGCATATTTAATTAAATGGATGTACATTGAATGTGTTATCATATGGATGTTGCATTTCAATGAATAGTAATGCACTCATGTAGAAATAATATGTATAATTAGGATTCTTTTGCATACATAATGGACGACACTATCATGATTTGCATTAAGGAGGTCAACTGAATCGGTAGACCGCCTGATTTTGCATTATATAAGGACATATACACACACTATGCATATGATCATGAAAGCATTAGGAATCTTCTTAAGGAAAATGGATGCCTGTGATTGAATGGTTGAGTAGACGAATGTTGGATGGTAGGATATACATTCTTCTTGACTTGGAGATTTCGGGGACGAAATCCTTTAAGGAGGGGAGAATGTAACACCCTGTAATTTTAAAATATTAAAATTAACAAATTTAAGAACACTTAATTTTTAGAAGAAGAATTAAGGGAAGCGGGTTACGCCATTGCGTTCATTTCGGAATTCTGCTTGAGATAGAGTCCGAGTTTGCGTAAATCGGGCTCCATATGAAGAAGTTATGGATCTAAGAAGATTTAAGTTTAAATCAGAATTAAATAAATAATTAATAAATCAAAATTCGAATTCAAACCAGCAAAAAGAAGTGGACGGGAAAATTCCCGCTAGAGGGTGTCGACCCCCCTTAAGGGGTGTCGACACTAGTGTCAACCACCCTATAGAGATGTCGACATAGGTGTCAACCCCCCAGTAGGGGTCGACCCCAGCTGACTGTTCTGGACAGTGACGATTTTCTGAGTCGTAGGGCTACGTGGTGACTTCTGATTGGCCTGATGACGCATTTTCTTGGACTGGATGGTCTGGACGGATCCTATGTTGATCTAAAAGCTCAAACTAATCCTATACTCCTATATAATCACATCAAACCTTAACCCTAAACCTTATAATCCTATTCTATCATGCCACCATGTTGTCCATCTCTAAGCTAACATAGCCTCCACCTTAACTAATCAAATTCAAGATAAAAGAGAAAGATCAAAGCCTATATCAACGGATTAGCTTATCAACTCAGAAATCGGATTCCAGATCTTCTCTTCTTTCTTAATCTCTGTGAGTTCATGTAGATTTCACAAGATAATTAAACTAAAGTAATTATAATAAGTTGTAAATTGTGATCATATGATTATGCCTATAATGGATCTTATCAAATTTGCAAGTTGTCATCTTTTTTGATTCATCGCTTATGCTTTTCTGATCAATTCTATCAGTTCTTGCCTGTTCGTGCTCGTATATTTATGCCTATTTTGATACCATGATTCTCTTCCCTCTTCCTTTTTCCTTTTTCTTTTTTTATGAGTTAGGCTAACTTCGAGCCTAACATATTATGCGAAATTCGCGCATGTATAGTGCTTGAATGATAGGGAAAACGTTTGGGAAATGTTGAATAACATGTGATTTGTAAAAAGGCATAAATTGATGATGGCTATGGTTTGGAAATAATTGTATATGATAAGCAAACATGAGACTTGACGTAAATGGGTTTGGGTGTAAACTTGTGATAATTTGGTAAGTTCAGATATTTCTCAGATTTGGAACAGGTAATAGGAATCATGACTTGTAATGAATCGAATTTAGAACTATGCCTAGTTGTAAGATAATCAATTCTGATTCATGCTTATCCTTTTTGTCAAAACTGAATAACTTATGTTTATGAGACTGTTGCGATGGAACCTATCATGTTGTAAGCCAAATTAATGATTCTTTTATGTTCAATTCTATCGAATCTTTATGCCTATGATGTAGCTTGCTCAGTTTAGCCATACTTATTTTTAATGTACAACATGTATATTGGAAACATGATTCTTGAGTTGGGTACACCTTTACATGCCTATTTTGTTCCTTATGTCAATTCTTGTGTTTTTCCTCTATCCCTCTCCGTTTTATTTTTGGACCTTGTTGTACGTGCGATTGAAACGCGGGGAATTGGGTATAACTTAATTAAGTAATTTTGGGTATAACAAGTAAATGTGGCATAACTTGAAATGACCACACTTATGGATAATTTACATATAAATCTAAACTTGGACAATAAATATGTAAATTGGTTAAAAGATGAATGCTAAGACACGACGTTAGACTTGGTTTGCGGTATAAGACTGCCCAGAACCGCCCGACATATCCAACAACCGCAAATGACAGTCTAATGTGAGAGGTCAAAGGCATAAATTAGATGCTTAGACATGACGTTGAGTCTGGCTTGTGGTGGAAGTCTGCCCGGAACCGCCCGACATATCCAGCGACCACAAGTGATCGGCTTAATGTGAGAGGCCTATGCATTAAAAACTAATTAATGCTGAATATGATACCTAAACGAGTTAGGTGGGTGTGTTAAGTTAACACGGGTAAGAAGACAACTTAACCAATATTACATGAACAAAGTGGATAGGCTTAACGCAAGCTTAACCAATAATACGTATGGACTTGATAAATGGAAGGGTTAAGTAAATCTTGGGTAGGTGGGTAATATTAGTATATATAGTCCCACAAACTTAACCGTTAAATAAACATGCGTGAATCAATGGAAAGGTTAAGTAACATATGAATAAGCGACACTTAACCAATACAACATGTTAATTAAAACAGATGGATGGGGTTAGGTTATATTGAGAACACTTAATCGTTGTAACATGTTGATTAGGAAACCCTAGTAACGGGGACCCATTTCAGTAGTAACCCACGTAGATGTATCACGGTACCCTGAACTAGGCAGGGTGGGGCACAATTACTAGGCTAATTATAAGTGGTCAAAATAGCGGTGGGTGGTGCGTCAGTGTAGGTTCCGATGGAGTACGGGTGTGCACGTGCTCCGAAGTGGAAAAAGTACGCACTGGGCATCAGTAGTCATACAATGTGCATCTTGAATTATGTCGGGTTGCCATCATAGGGATTGATACACCCCATGGTGGGACCAGCACAGGTATCTACAAACAAGCGCGGCCGAATGACACAAGTAATGAATACATACGAGTTAAGGAGCTGATCGATTGGGGGTAGTATGGGGATATCTAGTATCTATTATGGGCAAGTAGGCTATCAAGGATTGTATGGGGTGGATACCTCTTACTAGATGTTACGCCTAAGGGCTACCAATTGCGGGGTTGGGATCAACTTTCAGTATGGAACTAGTAATGGTGCGATATATTTAGCATTGGTGCAGTGTAGTAATTACCCTACAGTGATTAGAAGCGCAATCAATGTTAATCTTATTCAACTTGCCTACCTTGTCATGCATGCTTATGTACAGTCATTTCTTACTTTCCAGTTTATGTTCTTATCATGTTACTTTAATGATTATATTGTTGAAGTTACTGGACTCACCAGCCTAATGTCTGACCTAGTTTGTTTCGCCTCTTTTCTTCCGTTTTCCCCCTCCCCCAGGTTCTCAGGGAGGAAATACTCAAGTTTAGTTCAGATGTCTCTTTCTTCCAGCTTGAAGTTGAAAGATGTATTGCTTGGATTTGATTCTGCTTATGGCATTTTCTGTTAGGGGTTATGGCTTTAAAATTATGTACTCTGAAGGCTTTGGTACAAGACTGATTTTATGTACTTGGTTTTGTTGTTTTGAAGGTGTAACCAAATCTATTTATGTTTCCGCTGCAATAAAGTTATAATTTTTTCAAGTACTACTTTATCCATCTTGTAATATTTCGTTCTGTTTACTTATAACGCTGCACGAAACTTAATGCATTCCCTTTGTGAGTGACATTAACGGACGTGGGGTGTTACATCTCCTTGTAACTTGACAGTTTTTTTTGGTGTGGGCCCAGCCAAAGGCAGCTTTCTTTTCAAACCAGGAGCCGCGAGACCTTCCATCACCACCCTTCTTGGAACATTGCTCGCAACCGCGGGTTGAATTATAGCCCGATCATCAGGAAGCAACCCAGCACGGCAAAGACGCTCTTGACTCGTTACAGTATCAGTTTTGTGAGATTCCTCGTGGATCGCTCGCAGAGCATTAAGGCGTTGTCGGTACTCCTCACCGGTGGTTGCCTCTGGATTTCCTGCCATGATAAAAAAAATGAGACATGAGATCCAAGAACTTTATAGTAGGGAACGAAGTTCGAAAGTACTTACTCCCTTCTATCCACCTCCTTACAAATCCAGGAGGGCAGTGCATAAAGAACCAGTCTTGTTTGAACACCGACAGCCTCGGCCACTTCCTAACGAAGAATTTGGTGGCAGGAGACGCTTCCAGGAACTATTGGGAAGGCGACCCGCTAGCCATTCTCCTGAAATGGAAAAAATACTGAATGTCCTCTCTAGTAGTTTCCAAGTGTAAATATTCTTAATAGAGAACATAAATGCCTAAGAGTGAAGAATAAGCATTCAGATGCAGTTGCGAAGGTGCAAGGCGGAAGTAGGATAGCATATCCTGAATAAATTCATTGGCTGGAGGCACGCATCCTGCAAAACAAGCTTTCCTATTCCAGGCGGTCAAACCCTCGGGTGATGCATGAGCCCTGCCACCCTCTCCCTGTGCATGGACATCGCCCACCGGTATATTGAACCGCAGCGCCATCTTCCTAATTGTTGTGGTATCCATGCGCGACGGTACTGAATCTGTCGGATTTTCCAAGATAACTGCATCGGGCAACATATCCGGGGCTGCCGGAGTCGCCGGTGCATCTCCACTAATGATATCCACATTCTCGACCACTTCATGTATGACCGAAGAATGTAATCTCACGGTTTGTTCCCCGTGCTCAGATACTTCAACTGAACTGGCCATTTGAGAAGGAACGGATCCTTCAGTAGTCTTAAGCTCACTGCCAACCGAGCTACCAATGTTGGTAGAATCGAATGTATGTGACGATGGCGGAGAAGCCTCGGCTTCCAGAGTTTTCCCGGTCTTTGATCTTGTTTGCATCGCTAGCTATACTTTAACACACTAGTATTAGACATCGCATTAGAATAACCTGTACCCCTCGTGTTAGTGAAAATTAACATATGTGTTCAGCGTCATGCAAAATTAAGATGTACAGAGGAAATTTAAACAGTCCAACAGTTCAACCATAATTCTTATATATGATCTATCCTATGTAGAAGGTCGTAATATAGGCAATCGCGCAGTTACTAGGGCAACATAGGAGAACGATGGACCAGAACAGCGTAGGCAATCGCGAAAACGCATCCCGCCTGAGGCTCAAAGACACAAGACCCCTCGACAAGAACTGGAGGTTCGAACCCCCCACAGGGTTCGAATACTCAAACCCCCGCAGGGTTCGAATACTCGAACCTCTCAAGGTTCGAAAATTCGAACCCTTTCAGGGCTCGAAATCTTGAACCCTATCTGGGTTCGAAATCTCGAACCCCATCCGGGTTCGAAGGCTTGAATCCAGTGAGGCTCGAGAACTCGAACCGCATCACGGTACGAACGACCGAACCCCATCGGGGTTTGAAAGTTTGAACCACGCTGAGGTTCGAATGCTCGAACCCTCGCGGGGTTCGACTGCTCGAACCCTCATGGGGTTCGAATGCTCAAACCCTCACGGGGTTCGAGTATTCGAACCACCAGGGTTCGATTGCTCGAGCCCTGGTGAGGTTCGAGAGCTAGATCCCATCCGGGTCTGAAGTTTCCTCGTGGCATCCTCCTCCCAACCGAGTCCTCTCCCCCGCGCTCTCCTCATAAAACCTCGAGGACCTACCTAATTCGCGTTCGAAAATTCAAAGTACAAGGGGTTGAAGCTTTTTAATGGCAGTCGATCTTGGAGTTTGAAGAAGAAAGTGAAATGAAAGAGCGGGGCTATTTATAATAAAAAGAAAAGTCCCTTAGTATTCCCGAAAATCTCAAACCCGTGGGTTCGAAATTTCGAACCCGTAGGCTTCGAAATTTCAAATCTCAAGGGTTCGAAATTTCGAGCCTCAAGGTCTCGAAATTTCGAACCTCTGCGGTTCGAAATTTCGAACCCCCATGGTTCGAAATTTCGTACCCCGAATGCAAAAGTTCATACCCTCAAAAAAGAAGAAGAGAATATATATATATATATATGTGTGTGTGTGTGTGTGTGTGTGTGATATTCATACCCCCGGGTTCGAATCATCGCGCCATACGCTCCCATACACGTGCTCCCTACATATGCATATCCATCACCGCAAACACACGGAGGCGATGTACTACGAATACTTAGCAACGTGAACACAGCGTCGCACCCGCAACGACTCGCTTGCAATTCCACAGCGAACGAGTTCGATAACTAACATATGTTTTCCTTTAATTTACAGGACCAGTCGACAACTTGACTACTACCTCATTCAATGCAAAGCATATCGTGATAAGACAAGACGTACTTTGGGGGCCAAATGTTAACCGGCTTTTTGGTCCAGTACTCAAAAGTACATGAGCCATGCTCGACTCTACGCATCGCATGGAACTAAAGCGAAGAGGGACGTCAAGGAGCGAAGGAAACAGGTTGAAGAGGGATCACACCAACGGAGGCCTTGTAGTCCGAGTCGTGAACCCGAATCTCGGGCTACCAAAACACCCATACCCATGGCCTTCGCGCCTCTCATAAATATGACCTTTGTACCCCTCGGGGTGCAAGTTTCGCACCCCCAAGGGGTGCAAAATTTGCACCTAGTAGGGTGCGAAATTTGCGCCCATCAGGGTGCGGAATTCGCACCTAGCAAGGTGCAGAATTCGTACCCTGAGGTGCAAATTTCGCACCTCAAGAGGTACGAATTTCGCACCCCCGAAGGGTACGAATTTCGCACCCCACGATGTGCGAAATTCGCATCCCAAGGCTGAATGCGAAATTCTAGCATGCGCAGGTGCCAGGATCGAATTTCTGGGTGTAGTCCTCTATTTCTACCCACTCCTACCTAACTCCTTTCCTATAAATACCCTATGACCTCACATTTCAAAGGGGTTGGAATTTGTGAGCTTAAGACCTCTATAGAGCTACTTTAATGGCATCACCCATTTGAGGAAGAAGAAGGGAAAAAGTGTCTTTTTTCTAATATATTAAATATATGATAATTATGACATCATATAGCTTAGAGATGAATGTAATGAGATGTCATGAGATGGTCTTGGCCTTGTAACCTTGTGTTATCAATAATATTCCAACAACTCTTCAAAGTGGACGTAGGCCCCTCTCGAGGCCGAACCACTATAAATCTCTCATGTTATTTACCTTTTTCCGCTCTTGTCTATACGACCAAATTAATAATTCCTATGAATTGGAATCTTGGGTGTTTACGACATTTTTTGTTGTCAACAATAACAAAAGTAAAATTTTCAGATAATAATGTTAGTCGAAGTTACAATGGACTAAACAAGAAAACTTGCACATTTAAATATGTTATGTCTGTGGTGATCCGTTTAAATATTCTGTTTCCATTGTAAAATAAGAAATGCTTGCATGACTAGCAAATTTTTTAACGGACAAGTTATTCATTTCTTCCAGTTTGTAATTTTATTCCTCAGCATTATATGTTTGTAGATATTTTACTAAAATAAAGAAAATATTATTGATGTTTTCATGCTGGTCATATCTTAAAATATTTACTTATGAATTCCAAAAGCATCAATTTATATGCTTGACCGATCACCATCACAAGTATCTATCTGTTTTTGTTTTGCTTTCTTTAAACTTGAGCTTTTATTTTATACATGTTTTGACATATCCGAATTTAGTTATTAACACGTTATTAATTGCTCTTAAGCTTGGTGATGGAGTTTTTGTTGCTGAAACTTTGAGATGTTGGATCAATTGTTTAATGTTTTGCTTTGCCTTTTTTATTTTAGTTGTATATGAACAATGTAACTAATACAACTAATATAAATTTGGATACGTTGACATTGGGCTGACTTCTATATTAGCTGAGGTTTAAAAATGTTATTGAGTTTGAGATATAAAGTTTTAAGTAGTTAAATGTAAATTCCATTAGTTGTAATGAACTTAAGGTCTTGAATACATTCCTTTCATTCAGTTGAGATTAACTTCCATGAGTAAAAACTTAGACGGTATCTAATTTGCATTTCCTAACATTAATAAAGTGTTTATGCATACCATTATCGTTTCATAATGAAAAGAATTTGCTCATAACTTTACTTGCACAAATCCAACATGTGTATCTAATGTACTGGTATCTTTACTCAAGGGATTGTTTTCATACAACTTCCCTTGGTTGATCTCTATAAAAAAATTGTACTAAAACATGATTTTTAAATTTATTCATAATGCAAATTTTTTTTTTATCTCTTAGTTGTTTCTTATCGATTTAATGATCTATGTTATCGTTATATGGAAGTAGGTCGATATTACAAAGTGATATCAATGGATACCCGAAAAATTTAGACTAATGTCATATATCATGAAGAGATACCGATTATATATTAATTCCATTTTTATTCAATCACGTTAGGAATTGATTTATGATCTCCTTACGATTATATATTAACTCTCCTTTTGTCAGTCATGAAGGGAATTGATTTGTAATCTCCTTTTAATGACAACAATTCAAAATCATTGAAAATTTCAACTCTACGAAAGAACATGCAATTTGAATTATTTTAAAGCTTTATCAAATGTCTACTTACTTTCAAAAATAATAAAGTTGAAAATATCTATTTTTATAAATATATTTATTTTCATTCAAATTTTTAGCAAAAGAAACACGAATGAGAAAAATGTTCCCAAATAAATTATTTATTTATATTTTCAAAGGCAACAAATATATCTTATGTATTTCTTATGCTAAAAATAAAATTTAAGTAATAGAACATGTTTGTAGTCATTCCACTTATAAGATAAAAATTGGGTCAACTAACATTTGGTCCTACAAATAAAAAATATTGCAAGATTTCGTATTGATGTTGAGTTAATGCTCTTCATAAAATTCACGTCCAGTGTTTGAATTGGTCATCGAAAAAATCATGGTAAATGTTTTTGCCGCTATATCGAATGAGGAATAAAAAAAACCTAGGGTTAATTATTTGAAAAAAAGAATATATGATGACTTATTAAATGAAAGTCAAATATATGTGAAAATTAAATTTAAATGGAAAATTTAGTATTAAGCAATGTTAATTTGTTGAAGGAAGAGACAATTGTAGCCATTTGCCATTTATCTAATTTGTTTGGAAGATATGACATGATTTGTGCTGAAGTTTTAACTTTTCTACTGATGGACAATAATATGATTCATCTTCAATGAACCCGTTTCCACATGTTCTGGTCATAATAAATATTATTAACTATGGACGTTTCTTGCATTTTACAAATCATTATTTTACTATGTTGGATGTTTTACTTTAACCCATACATCTCTATTTCATAAATTCAGTTGGTAATATATATATTTTCATTACTTTGCTTCACTTACCATGTTTCTTTACGCATTTAATCTGAGAGAATATGACTAACTGAGTCTACTACATCTATTCTTAATTCTGTACATATTCACAACAAAATGCAAAAAATTAATGTGATACTACACGTATTCACAAATGCAAATCCAAATTACTACCCATAAGCATAAAAATCACAACAAGCAGGACAACATTTTGCCACATTTTACATAACAAAATTAATTTTTTTAATTAAGTATAAAAACTTGTTAAGTACATAATAAAAATTATTAGCGTAACCAATAATATCCTATTATTCAATTTTTTACTAGTCCTTCTTTGTTTTTTTCTTATTATCCGCTTTTGGGCCCACTATGTAAACTGATAACATAAATAAATATTAAATGTTGGAAATATTTTATAACATTAAGTGAATTATCAAAAATCTTGATTAAGTGTATGAATGGCTCCTATATGGGAATAGTCCCACATCATGGGATTATATGAAAGAAGCAAGTATTTATACTTGTTTTTAAGAAATCATGTTGGGACCTTGGGCTCCCAATACATGCATTGTTGTGAGGAGGGAGACCATGCATCATGACCACCACACACGTGCGCGCCACCGACCGACTCGACTCGACCCGGCCCGGTCCGGGCTCGGGCTCGGGCTTTGTGGTGTAGACACTTATATTTTTTGGACCATAAAACTTAGCCTTTTTCGAACCATTTTTCTATGGAAAAGATTTCTGCAACGTAAAAATTCTTATCCTTCATTAAAGCGGCCCACTAATCAGTAAACCCAAACCCTAATTCTCGTCCTATATATTATCATTAGCTTCAGACGAGAATACCTACCGAATCACAATTTCTCTTTTTCTCTCAGCCGCCATTAAAAAAATTTCTCCTAGAAATTCTCGAGCAGTATTTTAATTCAGAAAGTGCAAATCTACACTGATTTGTTGTGCAAGCAAATCAGTTATTGTTTTAGAGGCTGTTTTATCCTAGAGGCGGCGGCGAAGGAACGGACTGGTTTGCACCTCCGACCAGATCGCTGAATCGTCTTCAAGAAAGCGACCTAGTCCGCGACTCAGCCATTGTTTCCCAACAATTTGAGGACGATCTGAAACAATGGCTTCCAACTCAACCCTAGACGATTCTGCTCCACCCTCTGCTTTCCAGAATCCTCTCGTGACTGCTGCTCCATTCAGATTTAGAGGCTTGCATTTCAAACGATGGCGTCAGAAGATGGAGTTCTTCCTCACCATCAGAAAGGTTGTGGCTGCGCTGACTACTGACAAGCCGCAGCTTCCAAATAAACCTGACGAGGCTGATGCAGCGAAAATGGCATCATGGACTGAACAATCAAAGCAACTGCAGACCTGGACTGAACATGATTACTTACGCAAGAACTTTATTCTGAATGGACTGAGCGATGATCTGTATGATTACTATAACTCAGATGAAAAGACAACAAAGGAGATCTGGGAAGCACTGAAGAAGAAGTATGATACAGAGGAGGAAGGGGCAAAGAAATAAGCTGTGAGCCGTTACCTAAAGTACCAGATGACTGATGATAGATCTGTAGAGATGCAGTCTCATGAGCTGCAGAAAATAGCTCATGAGATCATCTCCGAAGGTATGGTCTTGGACGAACAATTTCAAATTGCTGTTATCATTGACAAATTACCCCTAAGCTGGAAAGATTTTAAGAATGTCTTGCGACATAAGACTAAGGAATTTTCCTTAGAGAGCTTAATTACACGCCTCCGTATTGAGGAGGAGGCACGCAAGCAGGACAAAAAAGAAGAGGTGTTGATTGTGAATAACAACAGTACTAAGAAGACCACTCCCGCTGTTCTGAAACCAAATCAGAAATCTTTTAAGAATCGGAACAGGCGCAACAAACAGAATGGGAATCCGCAAGGAAACCCAAAAGGACAGCAGAAACCAGCCCAAAAGAATGACTCTGGACAGTTGTTTCTATGTTACAACTGTGGAAAACCAGGTCATATGGCACGTAAGTGTCGGAACAGGCCAAGCTCTGCACCGCAGGCTAACCTGACTGAGGAGCCTCTTACGACTATGATTACTGAGATTCAACTTGTTAGTGGATCAGAGGGTTGGTGGGTAGACAATGGTGCTTCTCGCCATGTCTGCTATTATCGTGGCATGTCCTCGACATACACGGCTGCTGAAAATCAGAAAGTGTTGTTGGGAGATTCTCACATCACTAGAGTTGTGGGGATTGGCAATGTGGAACTCAAGTTCACCTCTGGAAAAACTGTAATTCTGAAAGATGTTATGCACACTCCAGAAATAAGGAAGAATCTGGTCTCTGGCTTCCTCCTTAATAAGGCTGGTTTCACTCAAGTAATTGGGGCTGATTTGTACACTCTAACTTATAAGGGAACTTTTGTGGGAAAAGGTTAGGCTTGTGAGGGTATGTTTAAACTGAATGTTGAATCTAATAAAATGACTACTTCTGCTTACATGTTGTGTGATTTTAATATCTGGCATTCTAGATTATGTCATGTTAATAATCGAATAATCCGTAACATGAGCACCCTAGAAATGATACCTAAAATGATAGAATCTGAACTTGATAAATGTGAATTCTGTACACAAGCTAAAATCACAAAGAAACCTCACAAATCTGTTGATAGAGTTCCTGAACCCTTAGACTTGATTCATTCTGACATATGTGAACTAGATGGCACTTTGACTAGGTATGGACATCGTTATTTTATCACTTTTATTGATGACTGCTCTAATTTCACATATGTATACCTTATGAAAAATAAAAGTGATGCTTTTGATATGTTTAAAACATTCAAAACTGAGATTGAGAATCAAGAAAATAGAAAAATTAAGAGACTTCGTAGTGATAGAGGAATAGAATACGAATCTAATTCAATTCTGGACTTCTATAAACAACATGGTATAGTACATGAGAGAACTGCACCCTATTCTCCTGAAATGAACGGTAAAGCAGAAAGGAAAAATAGGACCTTTACCGAACTAGTAGTTGCCATATTATTAAATTCTGGTGCAGCAAAACATTGGTGGGGGATATTTTATTGACTGTATGCTATGTTCTGAATAGAATCCCCAAATCTAAGAATAAAATTTCTCCTTATGAAATTTTAAAGAATCATAAACCCAATGTCTCATACTTTAGAACTTGGGATTATTTAGCTTATGTTCGCATTCCAGACCCTAAGAGAATAAAATTGGCATGTAGAGCATATGAATGTGCATTTATAGGCTATGCTATTAATAGCAAAGCATATAGATTTTATGACCTTAATGCACATAATATAATTGAATCAAATGATGCCGATTTTCATGAAACTAAATTTCCTTTTAAATTAAGGAATAGTGGGGGCACTTCAAATATGCCAATTAGAACAGAACTTAATGAAAATTCTGAAGCTGAACCTAGAAGAAGTAAAAGAGCAAGAACCATAAAAGACTTCGGTTCAGATTTTTGTGCTTTTACTATTAAGGAGGATCCCATAAACCTCCAAGAGGCCTTATCTTCTTTAGATGCCGATTTTTGGCAAGAGGCTATAAATGATGAGATGGATTCTTTAGAATCCAACAAGACTTGGCACTTGGTAGATTTACCCCCTGGTTGTAAATCTATAGGTTGTAAATCTATAGGTTGTAAATGGGTACTTAAAAAGAAATTAAAACCTGATGGCACTATAGATAAATATAAAGCACGACTAGTAGCTAAAGGTTTTAAACAAAAAGAAAATATAGATTTCTTTGACACTTTTTCACCTGTAACTAGAATAACATCCATTCGGGTTTTAATCTCACCTGCTTTCGTTCATAATTTACTTATACACCAAATGGATGTCAAAACTGCTTTTTTGAATGGTGAATTAGACGAAGAAATTTATATGGACCAGCCTGAAGGATTTGTAGTACATGGTCAAGAACATAAAGTATGTAAATTAGATAAATCATTATATGGTTTAAAACAAGAACCTAAACAATGGCATGAAAAAATTGATAACTTAATCATTTCAAATGGTTTTAAAGTTAATGAAAGTGACAAATGCATTTATTACAAATCTGAGAATGACATTTGCACTATTATATGCCTTTATGTAGATGACCTACTCATTTTTGGGTCAAATATTCATGCCATAAACTCAGTCAAATCCTTATTAAGTGTCAATTTTGATATGAAAGATCTAGGTGAGGCGAGTGTAATACTTGGTATTAAGATTACTAGGTCAGAAAAGGGAATTTCTTTGGATCAATCTCATTACATTGAGAAGATACTAAAGAAATATAATTACTTTGACTGTAAACCTGCAAGTACACCATATGATCATAGTGTAAAGTTATTTAAGAACACTGGTGAAGATGTAAGACAGTCTGATTATGCGAGCATCATTGGCAACCTTCGGTATGCCACTGATTGTACTAGACGCGACATTGCCTATCTCGTGGGATTATTGTGTAGGTTTACCAGTAGACCTAGTTTAAAGCACTGGCAAGCTATTGAAAGGGTAACGAGATACCTTAAACGAACCATGAACCTTGGATTACATTATTGTTAGACCAAAAAGTGGTTCTAGCACCCAAACTGACTAAAAGCAGAATGAAATAAGATCAAAATTAAAATGGAGACACAGAATTTATAGTGGTTTGGCGTTAAAGAGCCTACGTCCACTTGTCAATCACTATTCTCGACGATAGAGTTGCAATTACAATGGGATATTCACTCAATTTCACTCACAACTCGCATACATTCACTCAATTGTTTCAAAACAAATGTTGAAAAAAGATTTGGATTATCCGGGAGTGCTGGAATTCGGTTTATGAAAGTGGTTCAACTCTCCAAGTGCCAAAAAAGAAGATCCCTTTTTATTGTCTCCAGACAGGGTATTTATAGGTGAAGATTTGCTCAGAACCCGATCCGGATCGGAGCCACGTGTCTTCCATCCCATCAGCCTCGGGTTCGGATGGATTTCAGTGTTGACAACGCATCAGAGGAGTGGACGTTGTGGGCAGGAACTGGTCATACCCACTCCGCATATTCAGGCGATCATGGGGGAGTGTGATGTGGAATATGGGTTCGGATCGGAGGAGCGTGCAGGAGGGGTTCAGATCGGGGTATCCGATCTGACCCGGATTGTCCCAAGGCTAAATCTTCATCCACTTTTGCTCCATTCCGATCTGTCTCTGTAGCAGGTATCCCTCCGCTCCAACTGGCAGTGGGTTGCTCTCCGATCCGAACAGCAGTGCCTCTTTGATTCCAACAATAACAGCTCACCGATCCGAACAGCAAAACCTCTCCGATCCGAACCGCTACATCTCTCCGATCCGACCCGCTATAATGCTTTCCAAGTTCTTCAATGTTTCACATCTCGACTTTGTGTTGCCCAGTTCACAAAGTGGGCTAACATTTTGCCCCCTCAAAGGATGCTTCTGTTGGAGAGAGAGCATGCTTTGATTATCATTGCACAGCGTCTTCAAGGTAATTTTTCCTTTGATTTTCCTTATATTTTCATCTTCTTCTCCGAACTTCAATTTAATTCACTGCTGAGTTACAGAATTCTGTTTGGTTCGGATTCCGATCCGAACAGACCCCCTCTTCTTTCTATTTTTCGTTGGACTATTGGGGCCAAGCTCTGCTACTGGACTGTCGATCCGGTCCGAACGGGGAGACGAATAGTCACTCTGCTTCTCTATATAAACTGGGTCTTCTTCTTTCTCTCATTTCCTTTTATCGTTTTACCCTTTTTGCTTCGGAACTCCAGAATTTAGAGAAAAAGAAATAAGAACTTTTCACCATTTTCGTGCGAATTTCCAATTTACATACTCTGGTAGGTTTGAATCCTTCAATTAATTTTGTAACAATGGGTTTCAATTGAGATTTGCAGTTGATTTTGAATGATTTGAGCATGGATCCTCTCCTGCTTCGATATCGTGTCTCCCTCCTCCCCTGTCGTCGTCGTGGGTGGTTCTACTACCATCTCGAGGCGCTGAGAGGTTAAATGAAGCTTGCGCTCGTCTTTAACTGGAGCTTTGGAGATGGATGTGGATTTGACTGTGGTTGAGGAAGGGGAAGAAGAAGAGGATTGAGGGGATCGGTTCGGGTTGGAGTATAGAAGATGGATAAGAAGGAAAGGAAGAGAGATTCACAAGTTCGGATTGGGTCGGGGCAAAGGTCACAGATGGAAACAGAGCTCATTTGACCGGATCGGGTCGGAGAGGATTCTCAAAATCGGATCGGACCGGAAAGTGAAAAGGAGGAGAAGGGTGTTCACCTAACCGGATCGGGTCGGACTGTAAAATAAAGGAGGAAAAGCATGACTACGTGGTCCGATCCGAACCGTTAGGGGAATCTACCTCCGAGCCGATCCGACTTTGATTTCTAAGTTTCAAAGTTTATCCGAACCTAAGACAAGGCCACGCCCCCGATCCGATCCCAATGAATGCGCCCGAACCGAACTGAAGGGCAGTCCATCTTAATGCATGAAAACTTGTTTAACTGGCCCAATCAACTTTTGGCATAATCTTCAACTTAATGGACAGTTAGGATAGTGCCTTGCGAACGTAACTGGGCATCAAGAACTACTTCAATTCTTTATACTTTGCCAAACTTTTGCGTCGCACTTTTAAACATTTACTTTACACTTTCCGCATACACTGTTTACACTTTAGTTTGCACACATGCACGGGGGGATACGGGCTAATTTACTCTAATTTGTGCTATTGCTTCTTCAATAGTTTTATGACCATGAGACCCAGACGCTCTTCTAGACTAGCTGCTAAGAAAGAGGCCCCGGAGACATCCAACAAAGTTACTCTCGAGGACATATCTTCCCCTTCGGATCCGGAATGGAATGATGAGGGTTCAGATTACGACGTTGGAAATCGCGAAAGTGACAATGTGTCTTCGGAGGATGAAGTTTCTTTAGGTTTTGAAGAGGAAGGAGGGATTGGTGACGACCGGGCTCCTGATGAGTTTGAATCGGCTGTTATATTGGAATCACCCCAAGATTCTGTTGAATCAACAATCGACAACGACAGACTTATCCGAATTTGTTTAAAAGATACTAAAAAGGGACACTCTAGTGCCTTCGAGATCTGACTGTCCCCACAACCCTCCAGAAGGATATATGGCAATCACTCGGTTGATGTGCATGGTCGGTGCTATCCCTCCATTTTCTCCCTTCATCGTTGATTTTCTAAGACAAATGCGGATTGCCCCCATGCAGCTGCATCCCAATTCTTATGCTTACTTACACCCCTTATATATAGCATACCGTGAGATCTTAGGCATAGAGCTCACTTTCGATGACGTTCATTTCTTCTACAACTTCAAGCATCGGACTCGAGAAACTCCTTCTTTCTGCTATTTTGAGTTTGTCCCTAAGAGGAAGATAATTTCAGCGCCATTCAGTAGTAAAGCTGGAGATTCCAGACTGGAATGGTTTTATGTGAAGCGACAGCCTGGGTGTGCCAGGAGGTGGACGAAATCTAGTAAAGCACTGATTTTCTAAATCTTGGCTCTATACATTCAAGTCATCGCCTTAACTCGTTATTCTTTTTGTTTGCAGTCGACAACCCAAAACAAATATCAGACCAGGTGTTCTTTGACCGGATGCACCAGCTCCTTAATGGCGATCAGAAGTTCCTGACTATTGATGAAGTCCTTAAGGACGAATATATTCATTTTCATGGGCTGCTATCTGTTACTCGTAGTATCGGTCATGGGACGGCTCCATACATATATATTCCTCCCGTGGATGTAGTCCCAGAGACAGGAGAAGGTTCGGGAGCTCCTACAGTCCCTCTTCAAACTTCACCTTCTCCATCTTCTACTCAAGATGATGAATTGGCTAACTTGGCCGAAAAGCATCGCGAAGGGTATACTGCTCCTGAGGATGCCATTTCTCCAGAAAGGTCAACGTCTTCCA
Organism: Allium sativum; assembly: GCA_030737875.1. Classification (NCBI taxonomy): domain Eukaryota; kingdom Viridiplantae; phylum Streptophyta; class Magnoliopsida; order Asparagales; family Amaryllidaceae; genus Allium; species Allium sativum. Next base: position 305,606,262 of record CM060921.1, read on the forward strand.
AAGAGTCGCCAATTGATGCTTCCGAGGGAGATGTCCCTAGTACTGATGACCCATTATTTCAGGGTTTGGGGGATCTCCCCTTACCTGAAACTATATACACTTCAGAGGATTTTAGGAAGGATCCTTTAGTTTTCACCTCTTCTGAAGAGACTACTCCTGCTAAGGCCAAAGAGCCTGCCCGTACTAGTCTAGCTTCGGACTCGGGTTGGTTGGGGAGAAACACACCACTTAGGACTCACTTTACACAATAGCATTACCACTCATTGCACCTCTCTCTCTGTGAAACTATTGATTCTGAATTTCATTTGTCTTATTGTGCAGGCACGATGTCCCGATCTTACTATGATATCAGGAAGCTCCGCCGCAGCATGTCTAATCCACCTTATGACACTGAGTATGATCGCCGCGATGATCGCAGTAGGGAGGAGAGAAGGCCTTATGAACCCTATCGCTCTCGAACCTCGCGTTCTCGATCTCCCGTTCGGTCGGACCCAGAGAGATATAAAGGTTATCAAGGTCGTAGGGAAGAGGACAGGCCGCAACCAAAAGACTCCGCCTCTTCTCAAGAAAAGCGCAGCAGGGAGAGAAGCCGGCCAAAAGATACTGAGTCGCGAAGTAAACGCAAGGTCCCTGCTAAATGGCCTAGAACAGATAAAGAGACTATTGAATCCTCCACGCACAGGGATACTGAGTTGACGATCCTCGCCCCTCCACCACTAGATGCTGAAACCGCAATCAAGCGGGCGTATTTGGAGGAGCAATTTCCCGAACATTACTTCGAGAACTTGACTTTTTTACTTGCCCTCGAGCCTATTTCTTCCAGGTGGGCAGATGAGGCCAAAGCAAAGATAGATGCGGTCGAAAAACAGTATTCTGAAATGTTCAAATATTCACGCAACCTTTCCAGAATCATTCGTACTCTAATCACGAATGCTGATTCGATGCCAAAAACCGCGGAAGAATATGTAAAGGCCTTAAAGAATCTAGGAAAAGATTTGGAGGACACACAGGCCCAGCTTGCTGTTGCTCAAAGGGACGCTACTAGATTCAAACAACAATTTGAAGATATGCAAAAACGTTATCATGATTTGCTTGAATCTCACACTCAAGAGCGTTCTGAGTTAAAAAAGCAAGCTGAAGATGCTAAGTCAGATGCCGCTAAAACGCGCCTTGCTTACGCTGACCTTGAACAGAAAAATGCCGAGTTAGCAAGGAGAAATGCTGAGCTAGAAAAGAAAAATGTTGACTTGGCTTCTAAGCTAATGGAGGTGGAGAACAGAGCTGCCCTAGCGGAGGGTAGCGTCGAATGTGCTATCAAATCCGCTGAGGAGGCCCGCAAACAATTGTCAGAGGCGGAGGCAGAGATTCAGGGTTTCGGCGAATTAATGATTGAATTCTTTGCACATATCTTCCGTCGTCGGAACATTTCTTGGATTGAGGATTATCCATCTACTCTAGTCCATGTATGGAGTCAGATCGTTGAGTGGGAAAAAGAGGAGCTCAAGGTTGATTCCATCGATGAAGACAAGCTGATGGAGAAATACTTAAGGGATGATGAGCCATAATGTAACACCCTGTATGTTGAATAACTAGCTATAATATAAAACAGGTCAGAATTAAATTTAAAAATCTGAATCAGGGGAAACGGGCTATGCCATTGTGTTCGTCTCGGAAAAATACGCGAAATATAGTCTGAGTTTTCGAAAATCGGAGTCCGTATGACCCAGATAAGGCCCAAAGAAGTTTTCAGAAATTTAAATTCATATTTAAATTCAAAATTTTCAATTTTCAGAAGTGGTGGGAAAAATCCCGCCAGACCCAGGGGGTCGACTGGGGAGTCGACCTCCCCCCCCCCCTCAGGTCGACTGGGGAGTCGACCCTAGGGTCGACCTGGGTGTCGACCTCCCTGGTCGAGCCCAGGTGACCTGGGTGCACCAGCTTGTCTTTTGGGCTGTGTTTTTGTGGCTAGGACGTGATCTGACGGCTCTAATCTGATTTAGGGTTAATCTAATGGCCTAAAACACCTAACTACTCTATAAATACACCCTAAGACTACCCTAATTCATACTAAAAATAGAAACAATGCCGTCATGCCGTCAAAATGCAACTTGAAGGAGCCTCCATCAATTTGTAGAAGAAGATAGCATCTCAAATCAATCGCTAATCAACTCTAGCAACTTAATCTTCTTCTTAGGAGTGCAAATCAACAAGTTGTGAGTTTTCTATAGCCTTAATGACCAATTATTGAAATGATTATGATAGGATATAATGAGGTTATGGCTATGAATGTGGATTAATGCAAGTTATGCAAGTTATATGCTATGTGTTAATGTTGTTATGCATGTTATGCAAGTTATATGCTATGTGTTTGAGATGTTATGCATGTTATGCAAGTTATATGCTATGAGTTTGAGATGTTATGCAAGTTATGCAAGCCATATGCTACATGTTCATGATGTTATGCAAGTTATGCAAGTCATATGCTACATGTTCATGATGTTATGCAAGTTATGCAAGTCATATGCTACATGTTCATGATGTTATGCAAGTTATGCAAGTCATATGTTACATGTTCATGATGTTATGCAAGTTATGCAAGCTATATGCTATGTGATCATGATGTTATGCAAGTTATGCAAGTGTTCATGATGCTAGTTGCTATGATAAACATTGATCCACTATGACACCATGATTATGCAAGTTTGGTGTATGATTATATGCAAGTTCATATATGATATGTTATGCAAGTTTGGTGTATGATTATATGCAAGTCCATATATGACATGTTATGCAAGTATGGTGTTTGATTTTATGCAAGTAACATGTGCAAGTTTACACCTTAGTATGATATGCATACATATGCAAGTTAACCCCTTTACATGTCATACATACATATGCAAGTTTACCCCTTTGTATGACATAAGAAACTTATGCAAGTTAACCTCTTTATGACATATGTAATTCATGCAAGTTTGGGTTGATTATTTATGCTAGTTGGGTTTGATGCTATATGCATGTTGACACCTTTAAACCCATGTTGATGCTAATGTGTTATGCAAGTTGAACCCATTGTATTTGAGATGAATCTTCCCTTTTATGTCATGTTAGCGAATTACGTGGGGAACGATGGGGTTAATAAACATGCTAATGAAATTGTGTGAAGTTGGTATGATTATGCATACCACAAAGTGGATGGACATAATTGAGTCAATTATGTACATCATTAAAATTGGAATTAATTAGGGAAAATTAATTCGGGGGTGATTAATTAGGTGTAATTAATCGACTAAGACACGAGGTTGGACCCTTTTGTAGCGTTAGACTGCCCGGAACCGACCGGCAAATCCAGCGGCTACAAATGATTGGCCCAATGTGAGAGGTCTTAGGCACAAACCAAATACGTGACAAGTGTATAGACACGAGGTTAGACTCGATTATGGCGTAAGGCTGCCCGGACCCAACCGACAAATCCAGCTGCCATAAAAGATAGTCTAATGTGAGAGGTCTTTACAACGGTTACGTTTTTAATTAATTAAGAAACACTTAACCAGATAAGCATGTAGTGGGCATGAGGGGTTAAGTGGGTGCCTTGGGTGGCATGTGGAAATCAAGTAAGTGCCTTGGGTGGCATGAGGAAATCTAGTGGGTTGCCTTGGGTGGCAATAGAAAATACGATTAGATGACTTAACCAAGTGGAAACATGTAATTAAACATGATTAAAGGGTTAAGTGGGATGCACTAGATAAATTGACAAGCTTAGGTGGTAGCTTGTGGGGGCCCATTTCAACCAGTAACCCATATGTATCTTATTGGGCTCGACCCATGTCGAGGACGGGACACGCGTACTGGGCTTGATTATAAGAGGCCAAAACGGGGTAGCGGTGGCAACGCGAGTCCAACGGGTTTCATATGCGTGTGTGGACCCGGGCTGGTAGGTAAGACGTTGTTGCATCGTGTAGATATAAGCCGTGCACCATTTGTTGTATCGGGTTGCCACTTTGGGGAGTGATACACCCCATTGTGGGGCCAGCACGGGTATCTACGGTAGGGAGCCGATCGCTTGGGAGTAGTGGGTACACCTAGTGGAGATAGGGGCAGACGGCACCTATGTAGTCAGCTAGGGGTACACGAAACTACTGGGTAAATTCTCTAAGTCCTTGGGTGGGATCAACCTTTAAGTAGGAATGACTGGTGTGGTGCAGTTAGTAATTATCCTTGGGTGGGTAGATGCGTCTTTACCGTTATCCTAGTTCACCTTATGTTTAGTTGGCTACTTAGTGTAGTCATTTATCCCCAGTAATCCCGTACCAAGTTATATCATACCCTAATTACTTTAGTAATTGTGTGGTTAAAGTTATAGGGCTCACTCAGACTTATGTCTGACACCGTTGTTTTTATCTTTTCCCCCTTAGGTCCTCAGGTTGGGCCTAGCACTAGTGGGCTTTGATCAGATTTCTTTATCTATCTTCTGGAGCTTGGACCGTGATGTAAAGCCCAGCTTATCTTTTCTTTTATGGCTATTGTTATGTAGTGGGATTATGCACTTATGTTTTTATCAGGACGGATATTTAGTACTTGACTCTTTATGGTGTTGTAACTAAACATGTTTACCTTCTGCTGCTATGAAAATGATGTTCTAGATTTTCAAGTATTTATATCTGTCTTGTTGTAATTTTTCTGTTCTATACTCACTTAAAATGCTCCACCGAAGTTAAGGCATTCCCTTATGAGTGACCTTAGCGGGTGTGCGGTGTTACACGTGGTATCAGAGCGAAGGTTACCAGAACAGATAAAAAATTTTAGAAAACTATTTTTCTAAAAACATTTTTTGAAGAAGTATTTTCAAAAACATGTCTTTAAAGAGAAAAGTTTTTGAAACAAAAACATAATCCCCAATAGCCATATCTTTATCTTTCAAATTCTCCGTTTTGAATCTTTCCTTTTTCGTTTCAGCATGGCTGAGGATCTTAACTTTCCGGAGGGAGTGACGATACCAGTATGGTATAGGAGATTGATGGAGGCTAGGGCCGCCACTGTGGGTCCAGCAAATGTTCCTCCACCAACCGTAGCACCCGATCTTCCTCCTCCCCCTCCTCCTCCTCGTATGGATACTTTTGCTAAGACTTGCAAGGAATTTAAAGCTATGGGAGGGAAACCTTTTCAAGGATCAGAAACTTTTGTGGAGGCTAGAGATTGGCTTAAGGAGGTGGAAGAGTTGATAGACATCTTTGAGATGGAAGAAGGAAAGAAAGTCAAGTTAGCTGCTTGGTTAATGAAGGGAGAGGCCTCACTCTGGTGGGAGGTCACTAATGGGGAATGCCCCGTTGACTCTTGGGCGGATTTCAGGCAAAGATTTGTGACAAAGTTTCTCTCAAGGGCGGAGGAAAACTTGTATATGGAAAGGTTTTTGACTCTAAAGCAAGGAAATCTCTCGGTGAAGGAATATGTCAACAAGTTTAATCAATTGGCAAGGTTTGGCATAAACATGGTGAATACACCGGAGAAGAAGGCTTTGAGGTTCGTGAAAGGCTTGAATGATTCGATGCATGGATTAGCTATGACTCATATCCCTATGGGGGCCACATTTGAGAAGCTAGTTGACATGGCACTCATGCATGAGGAAGAGAAGGGTCCCAATGCTAATAAGGCACCCGAGAAGAAGGGAGATCAAAAGAGACCTCAACAGCAACAAAACAAAGGTGGGAAAGGCAACGGTGGCAAGGGAAAGAAGAAGTGCTTCAATTGCGGGATACCAGGCCACATAAGCAAAGATTGTCGGAAGAAGAAGAAGACTGGCTGCTACCACTGTGGTGAAGCAGGGTATCTAGTGAAGGATTGCCCCAAGAAGGGGCAAAGGACGGGATCTACCTCAGGAGGACAGGTGCAAGCTCTTATGGCACCAGGTCAGGAAAGGGGGCAAGTTCAGGCTCTCGCGGTTCCATCAACTCAGGAAAGAGGTAGAACTATTTCCGTTGAAAGTCTGGTTTTTCTATTTGATCATCCTGTCCATACATTATTTGATTCTGGCGCATCGCATTCGTTTATCTCATCATCATTAGTTGAGTCACTGCACTTAGACACCAGTCTAGTAGATGATCCCTTGGTTGTTTCAAACCCAATTGGGGGCTCCACTTATTTGTCCATGATATGTTTGGGTTTGAAGATTTCTATACTTAGCATTGAGTTTAGATTTGATGCTTTTGTTTTGGGCTTCACGGGCTATGGGTTGATTTTGGGCATGGACTGGTTATCCAGTAATGGTGCCGTTCTTGATTGCGAAAGGAGAGTTGTTAGGCTCATGACCCGCTTGGGGAACACTCTCGAGATCTCTTGAAATCGCATGGAATCTGTTATGCTAAGTTATCTTGAATCGCTTGACGCTTCGGTCGAGAGTTTGCGATCTGTTAGAGTGGTCCGGGAATACTCGGATGTGTGTTGAGGAGGTGAAGGGCTTACCTCCGAAGCGGGAGATAGACTTCCGAATATATCTGGTGGATAATGCTAAACCTGTATCTTTACCAGTGCGCCACATGGCTCCTCGTGAGAGGAGGGAACTCCATAAGCAAGTAGGGGAGTTGCTTGAGAAGGGGTTCATAAGACGAAGTATATCGTAGTGGGGTGCTCCAGTAGTTTTTGCTACGAAGGCGGATGGGTCCCTCAGACTTTGTGTAGACTATAGAGAACTCAACAAGCTCACAAAGAAGAATAGACACCCATTGCCGAGAATTGATGATCTCTTTGATCAGTTGGTTGGCGCTTCAGTATTTTCTCAGTTGGACTTGGCCACGGGGTTTCATCAGTTGAGAGTGGCTGAGGATAGCATAGACAAGACTGCCTTTAGGACTCCGGATGGTTTCTATGAGTGGCTGGTGATGCCATTTGGTTTGACGAACGCCCCTGCATATTTTGTTGATTTGATGAGTATGGTGTTTAGGGAGTTCCTTAATAAGTTCGTGGTGGTCTTTGTGGATGACATCTTAGTCTTTTCTAAGAGTGAAGAAGAGCATGCCCTACATCTTAGGGAAGTCTTGGAGACTCTTCGAGCGCATAGCCTTAGGGCTAAATTTTCTAAATGTCACTTCTGGAGGAAGGAAGTGCGGTTCTTGGGGTTGGCTAGCTACTATAGGAAGTTTATCAAGGACTTCGCAAAGATATCAGCCCCATTAACTCGCTTGACGAAGAAGAATCTAGTCTTCGCATGTTAGACCAAAAAGTGGTTCTAACACCCAAACTGACTAAAAGAAGAATGAAATAAGATCAAAATTAAAATGGAGACACAGAATTTATAGTGGTTCGGCGTTAAAGAGCCTACGTCCACTTGTCAATCACTATTCTCGACGATAGAGTTGCAATTACAATGAGATATTCACTCAATTTCACTCACAACTCGCATACATTCACTCAATTGTTTCAAAACAAATGTTGAAAAAAGATTTGGATTACCCGGGAGTGCTGGAATTCGGTTTATGAAAGTGGTTCAACTCTCCAAGTGCCAAAAAAGAAGATCCCTTTTTATTGTCTCCAGACAGGGTATTTATAGGTGAAGATTTGCTCAGAACCCGATCCAGATCGGAGCCACGTGTCTTCCATCCCGTCAGCCTCGGGTTCGGATGGATTTCAGTGTTGACAACGCATCAGAGCAGTGGACGTTATGGGCAGGAACTGGTCATACCCGCTCCGCATATTCAGGCGATCATGGGGGAGTGTGATGTGGAATATGGGTTCGGATCGGAGGAGCGTGTAGGAGGGGTTCGGATCGGGGTATCCGATCCGACCCGGATTGTCCCAAGGCTAAATCTTCATCCACTTTTGCTCCATTCCGATCTGTCTCTGTAGCAGGTATCCCTCCGCTCCAACTGGCAGTGGGTTGCTCTCCGATCCGAACAACAGTGCCTCTCTGATTCCAAGAATAACAGCTCACCGATCCGAACAGCAAAACCTCTCCGATCCGAACCGCTACATCTCTCCGATCCGACCCGCTATAATGCTTTCCAAGTTCTTCAATGTTTCACATCCCGACTTTGTGTTGCCCAGTTCACAAAGTGGGCTAACAATTATGAAAGATTTCCAGCTGTACTTGAAGGATATTCCGATGTAGACTGGAATACCTTATCTGATGATTCTGAAGCGACCAGTGGCTATATATTTAGCATCGCTGGAGGAGCTGTTTCTTGGAAATCCAAGAAACAGACTATTTTGGCTTAGTCTACTATGGAGTCTGAGATGATAGCACTAGCTACAGCTAGTAAAGAGGCAGAGTATTTGAGAAATCTGCTAGCTGAGATTCCCTTATGGGAAAAACCGATATCGGCTGTGTTGATACATTGCGATAATACCGCGGCTATTGCAAAAGTTCGGAACCGTTATTATAACGGTAAGAGACGACAAATACGTCGTAAGCACAGTACGGTTAGAGAACTACTTTCTACAGGTACAGTTAGAGTGGATTATGTACGTAGTGAGGAAAATTTGGCAGATCCTTTGACGAAAGGACTGTCCAGAGAGAAAGTCCATAACTCTTCTAAAAGAATGGGACTATTGCCCTTAGATTGTTGAGTCACGCACAATGGTAACCCGACATAAATAACTGGAGATCCCAAGAACTAGGTTCAATGGGTAATAACAAGTTGTGTAGTGATATGAGTTGAACATGCTATTTAATAAACCAAGAAGCATGTATTCCTGAAGTGATTAGAGGATGAGTTAATAGAAACTCTTAATGAGATCTGTACTCTATGTGGAGTGGAGTACCTACCTTCAGGAGTGCTCTTGATAGACTCACCTTTGTGAATGTGAAAATGTTGCCGTTTCTTATGGAGTTGCGGGCAAAACTTCTAGAGCATTCACTAAACTAGGATAGACATGCATGGCCATAAATGCACGGGCTTATTTGATTGCACTATAGAAAAGATTGTGTGTGGTTTGATGTCAGGAATAGAGTTCAAGACTACGTGCCACTCTAGTAAAAACTGAATCTTATTCACTATGCAAAGGTTCAAGTCGAAAGACACCTTTGTTTATGCACAATCTTATGTTTTTTAAGAAACTGCTTGAAAATATTTTTAAAAATTCAAGTGGGGGATTTTTGGAAATGTTTTATAACATTAAGTGAATTATTAAAAATCTTGAATAAGTGTATGAATGACTCCTATATGAGAATAGTCCCACATCATGGGATTATATGAAAGAAGCAAGTATTACTTGTTTCTAAGTAATCATGTTGGGGCCTTGGGCTCCCAATACATGCATTGTTGTGAGGAGGGAGACCATGCATCATGACCACCACATACGCGCGCGCGACCGGCCGACTCGACTCGACCCGACCCGGCCCGGCCTGGTCCGGTTCGAGCTCGGGCTTGGGCTTGGGCTTTGTGGTGTAGACACTTATATTTTTTGGACCATAAAACTTAGCCTTTTTCGAACTCTTTTTTTTATGGAAAAGATTTCTGCAACGGTAAAAATTCTAATCCTTCATTAAAGCGGCCCACTAATCAGTAAACCCAAACCCTAATTCTCGTCCTATATATTGTCATTAGCTTCAGACGAGAATACCTACCGAATCACAATTTCTCTTTTTCTCTCAGCCGCCATTAAAAAAAATTCTTCCAGAAATTCTCGATCAATATTTTAATTCAGAAAGCGCAAATCTGCACTGATTTGTTGTGCAAGCAAATCAGTTATTGTTTTAGAGGCTGTTTTATCCTAGAGGCGGCGGCGAAGGAACGAACTGGTTTGCACCTCCGACCAGATCGCCGAATCGTCTTCAAGAAAGCGACCTAGTCCGCGACTCAGCCATTGTTTCCCAACATTTAACATATTAAAAAAAAAACCACTTGATTAAATAAGTAAAAATAACAGATATATTTTCTTTCTCAAGCACAAAGTGTAATATATATAACATAAAATTATACATCATAACTTTAAAAAAATTATTCTAAAAATCAATCATTTTATTTAAATTATCGTACGATGCATAATATGCTTTCATTTTATTTACCATTAATAGTGCAAATGTTACATTTTAAAAAATAACGTGTGTAACGCATGGATTACACACTAGTTTAAGCAAATAATAGAAATTGTTGGAAAAGAAATATCGATAAAGAGAGATGTAAATAGAGAAACTGTTGGCTGCTAGTTTCTAGGGTAAAGCATGTATAGGTAGAATAAATAAATAGGATGGTATATTTTCAGGCCGACTTTTTCTTCAGCGTCTTTCCACCAACCCTTTCTTAAACGGTTATAAAGAATATATTTTTGTAAGGAATATGCGAAGCGTTTTTCCATTGATTTTCGGCTGATTTTAAAATATCCTGCTTTTTAGAATCATTTTTTTTAAATGTTAATTAAAGCACAATTTGGGTACTTCGTGGCTGGATCAGAATTTGTGTTTTCAAGATAATTATTAGTGAAGATTGGTTACCAATTTAATTGAAGTAAAAACATAAATAGAATGAAATTGAAGAATTCAACACGTAATAGCATGAATATTAAGTCAAGCAGTTACGTTTAAGGTCATAAAACTTTGTTTTCATAGCAAAATTGGAAGAAATGCATGATGGTTTAGCAGTTGTGTATGCCTATTTATATTAAGCAGTTGTTGGGCGTATGTGAAGTAACGACTGCTGATTGCTTAATGAAAAAGAAAATAAAAAGGCAACATACACAAAACGTGGAGTCGAACAAAAAATACACCATAACATAAAAAAATGAAATAGATCCCCCCACAGGATATGAAAATACCGTAAAAAACAAAATTAACAAAAAGTTTATCCATAAGAATAAGGAGTAAAAATTTTAAAATAAATTTTGATATAAAATATGAAATGATAGTGGATCCGCAAAATGAATTTTAGACTTTTGTCCTTGAATAAAAATTTTCTTGTTGTCCTTGTGCCTAGAGCTGAGCTGTTCAAAATTATAACTGGGCCAGGTCAGGTATGGGGGTAAAGGACACACGCCCGACCTGCCCCCATCGCCTAGTTCCAGGTATAAACGACCCCAATTCAATTCAGTTCTTTCAATCTTCTTCCTCTTCAAATGCTCAGGGTTTCGGAAAGACGCAGGTGTGCTACTGTTGCTTTTTCTTCCTATGCCTCTCTCTAAACCCCCGTTTTTAAATCGAGATTGTTTTGTCGATCTAAATATCTTTTTATTTTGTTTCACTTTGACGTTTAAATTGTAATGGCGATCCAGTATTGGACTAGAATGTTTAAATTTGCATTAAGCGAATTCCCTATTCTTAAAAAAAAATATGTTGATATTATTCTGTTATTAGAATTTTTGCAAGGCTTGATTGATTTACTTTGTGTCGCAAACGAACTAAAGATTTTATTCTCCAAAGATGTTTCAGTCGTGCTCAATTCATTTTAAGAACATCTTTGGCCATACCACAATTATCAAGGATGATTCTAATCATCTTTGGCTAGTGATTAACAGGATAAATCTATTGGAAAGTGTTTAAAAAATATAAGTACAAGTTTCAAGATTAATGAAAGAACCTGTAACTAATATTATTCATTTTATGAGTTTGATCCCTTGGGATTTCAACTTATGCTTCATGGAAGTAAACTCAGAGAGGCAAAAGAAGTTTTGGGAATAAAATTTGAGGCTAACTTACCATGTTTGTGTTGTGAAATTTGTTATCAAAAAAGTAATAAAAAACTTCCCAGTTTTGTACAGATTTTAAAGCCCTTTTTTACAGAAACATTAAATTAAATGAAATAATAAAGGTTGATTAGGTTGTATATGATAGCATTTTCAACTTCAATGGTTAATATTAGTTATTGAAATTATTTTTCAGCCCAAAGCAATAATCATCAGATGTAGATTAAAAATAAAAATAAAAAAAATCCCCTACTGTATGTATTGTGTAGTTATATGCTAGTGCGCAATAGCAAAATTTAATTTGTATAAATTTGAAAAGTGTAAATATGAAACTTACTGTTAGACCCAAATGTGGTTCTAACACCCAAATTGATTAGAAACAAGATAAAATAAAGCAGAAATAAAAAAGAACACACAAGGTTTATAGTGGTTCGGCGAAGAAATGCCTACGTCCACTTAGTTTTCACTATATTCAGGAATTCAATTACAAATACAATGTAAGATTCGCTCACAACTCACTTTTGTTCACTCAGAAAGATAAAAACAAGAAATAAAAGATGGTTTGGATTTTCCGGGAGTGAAGGAATTCGGATGATGGAAGTACTTGGATTCTCAAAAGTGCTGAAAAAGATCCTTCTCTTTGTCTCTAGTTGGGGTATTTATAGGTGTGAATTTGCCTGAAATGCAATCCGGGTCGGAACACGTGTCATCCATCGCCCTCTCTTCGGGTTCGGATGGGCCATCAAGCAGACAACGCATCAATGAGATGGACGTTAGGGGTAGGAATTGGTCACATCCGGTCCGGTTCTCCAGGCGGCTTTATAGGAGATTTTCCTGGATCATGGGTGCGGGTCGGAGACATGCAGGTTGGGGGTTCGGATCGGAATACCCGACCCGAACCGGAGTAGCTTGAACGTCTCTTCTTCTCTAATCATACTCCGCTCCGCTCCGAAGTCGCGGCAAGCAGACAGCTTTCCGATCCACCTGAGATTCATTGGCCTTCCGATCCGATCAGGTATGTTTTACCAATTTATCCAGTAAGAGATATCCGATCCGAACAGAGAACTTTACCCGATCCGAACCGATACGCTGCTATTAATCTGAACTGTGGAGCTTCCCTCCGATCCGAACCGAAGTCACATAACTTGAAATACTCTTCAACGGTTGGTTTCTTGACTTTGTGTTGCCTAGTTCACAAAGTAGGCTAACATTTTGCCCCCTCAAAGGATGCTTTCGTTGTACAAAGCATGCTTTGATGTCGTTTTAACCGCTAGCTCTTGAATTAGAACAGTCAGGAGGGGCGCACAGATTTATTCGGTTCGGGTGTTAGAAGAACGCACATTCTCTTCATTCCTGAGCAAATTTGGAAATCTTTTCTTGACATATAATGCTTCTTGCAGGCGTACTCTACCTTTGTTCTTCTTCTTTTGAACTCAATTCGAGTTAGATACTAAACTAACGTGTGAAATCCGCTCGGTTCGGATGCCGATCCGAAACGCCTTCATGGGTTTGGCTTTTTAACATTGGGCCTTCAGTGAGAGTTGCGTTTCTGGGCTTCCACCCCGGTCCGATCGGGCGAGACAAAAAAGGGAGACGAAGAGTCAACACTATTCTCTATATAAACCCGTCGCCGCTTTCATTCCTTCCTTCTTAGTTTCTATCGCGGCTCGGACCCCAGCATCGAGAATCTTAAAAACTTTAAAACTCCGAACTTCTTTCTTGTTGATTCCTCAAATCAATCACATAGGTAGCTTTTTAAACTCGACTAATCTTGTTGTAACCGTTCTCGATTTCGATTAGTGTTGGGTTAGGATGTTTTGGCCATAAGCATCATTCGAACCCTCCGCCGTTGCTGCTGGACGCGCCATCGCTCCGGGACGTTGCGAAGTTGAAGAGAGCGCGCATTTGTTCTTCATAGCGGCTTCGGTGATAAAATGGATTCATCTGTGAGTAGATGGGAAAGAAGAAAAGAGATAAAGAGTGGGATGACAAGCTGGAGTCGGCTCGGGTGGAAGACGAAGGAGCAGAAAGGAAAAGGAGGGAAAGGGGATCGGCTCGGGTTTCGTTCTTTGGAAAGATGGAAAGGAAAGAAAAAGTCGGTTCGGGTCGGAAAAGTAAATGGGATAAGGAGCTGAAGTAAACGGTTCGGTCAGGTGGTGCTGATTCGGATCGGATCGGGTCACCCGATCCGATCAGATCAGTTCTGCTTCCGAACCCACCGTTCCTATTGTCTTGAACTAGCCTTGCCTTACCGAAGCACCCGAACCGAATGTCTTCTGTATTGAGCCAATCATCACATGCATATCCGAACCGAACCGAACATATTGAACTTGACACATAAAGACCACCCAGCTAACTCAACTAACACTTATTCTAGACGAATATGCCTCGCGGACAGTTAGGATAGTGCCTTGTGAACATAAATGAGAATCAAGGACAACTCGGACTATTACTTTCTCTTTAAAGCTTCGTCTTATATTGCTGTACTTTTATTTTGCACTTCCCGCATTTGTTGCACACACTTTAGTTCACACACACACACAAAAAAAGGGGGACACGGGATAATTTACTCTAATCTACGCTATTGCTTCTTCAATAGTTCCATGACAATGAGGCCCAGACGCTCTTCTCGTTTAGCTGAGAGGAAAGAAGCTCCAGAAACTTCCCACAAAACCTCTCTCGAGGATATATCTTCTTCATCTGACCCAGAATGGGATAGCGAGGGTCCGGATTACGGAACTGGTCATCGGGAAAGCGATGAAGTATCTTCAGAAAATGAAGTTTCCCTAGGCTTTGAGGAGGAAGGAGGGATTGGTGACAATCGAGCACCTGATGAATTTGACTCAGCCATTATATTGGAATCACCTCCAGATTCCGTAGAATCAACAATTGACAATGACCGACTTGTGAGAATCTGCTTGAAGTATGGAATAATGAAGAGAGACACTCTAGTGCCTTCACGTTCTGATCGTCCACATAACCCTCCAGAAGGATATATGACGGTCACTCGTCTGATGTGCATGGTTGGCGCTATTCCTCCTTTCTCGCCTTTCATTGTCGACTTCTTAAGACAAATGCGGATTGCCCCCATGCAGCTACATCCCAATTCATACGCCTATCTGCATACCTTATTCATAGCATATCGTGAAGTTCTAGGCGTAGAGCTTACGTTTGACGACGTTCATTTCTTCTATAATTTCAAACATCGGACTAGGGAAACCCCTTCTTTCTGTTACTTTGAGTCGGTCCCAAAGAGGAAGATAATCTCTACGCCGTTTAGCAGCAAGGCTGGAGATTCCAGACTGGAGTGGTTCTATATAAAGCAACAGTCTGGATGTGCCAGAAGATGGACAAAATCAAGTAAAGCACTGATTTCCTGACCCTGGACTTTATGCACTTGAATCGTCACCCTGACCTGTTTTTCCTTTTTATTTGCAGTTGATAATCCCAAACAGGTATCAGACCAAGTGTTCTTTGATCGAATGTACCGTCTCCTCAATGGCGACCAAAAATTCCTTACTATTGACGAGGTTCTTAAAGATGAGTACCTTCATTCTCACGGGCTGCTATCCGTCTACCGTAGCATCGGTCATGGGACAGTCCCTTATGCATATATTCCTCCGGTGGAAACAGTGCCAGAAATAGGTGAAGGCTCGGGAATTCCTGCAGCTTCTCTTCAAACTTCACCCTCTCCCTCTTCCACTCAAGACGATGAGCTGGCTAATCTGGCCAAAAAACATCGTGAAGGGTATGTTGCCCCCGAGGAAACTACCTCGGTAGACAAATCAAAATCTCCCCAAGGGTCGCCACTTCACGCTTCCGAAGGGGATGTTCCTAGCGCCGACGAGCACATATTTCAGGGTTTGGGGGATCTCCCTTTACCCGAGACTATATACACTTCGGAAGATTTCAGAAAGGACCCTCTAGTCTTCACTTCTTCTGAGGAGACCACTCCTGCTAAGGCCAAAGAGCCTGCCCGCACCACTTTAGCTTCAGATTCGGGTTGGTTGGGGGGACACGTACACCACATAGGATGCACTTTGCACCGTAGCACTAGCACTCATCACACTTTTTTTTTTTTCATGGATCCGCTGATTCTAAACTTCGTTTAACTTATCGTGCAGGTACAATGACTCGATCCTCTTATGACATAAGAAAGCTTCGCCGCAGCATGTCTAATCCTCCCCAGGATGCCGAATATAACCGCCGGGATGACCGCGGCAGGGAGGAAAGGAGACCCTATGATCCTTATCGATCCCGATCCTCACGCTCCCGCTCACCAGTCCGACCGGAACAGGAAAAATACAAAAGCTATCAAGGTCGCAGGGAGGAGGATAGACCACAATCTAGGGATTCCACTTCCTCCCATGAAAAGCGAAGCAGAGAGAAAACACCTCCAAAGGAAACTGGGTCTAGAAGTAAGCAAAAAGTCCCTGCTACTAAGCGACCTCGGACAGATAAGGGCTCTACAGAATCTTCTTCGGGAAGGGGCGCTGAACTAACAATCCTAGCCCCTCCTCCATCAGATGCGGGAACCGCCGTAAGGCTGGCATACTTAAAGGAGCAGTTTCCCGAGCACTACTTCGAGACTCTGACCTTTCTACCTTCACTTGAACCTATTTCTTCTAATTGGGCAGAGGAGGCCAGAGCAAAGATTGATTTGGTGGAAAAACAATACACCGAAATGTTCAAGTATTCCCGCACTCTTTCCAGAATCATTCGCACACTACTGACAAATGCTGACTCAATGCACAAAACTGCAGAAGAAGATGCTAAAGCCCTAAAAACCTTAGGAAAAAATTTAGAAGATACTCAAGCTCAACTAGCTATCGCTCAAAAGAACGCTTCTAACTTCAAACAACAGTTTGAAGACATGCAAAAGCGCTATCATGATTTGCTAGAATCCCACACTCAGGAACGTTCCGAGTTAAAGAAGCAGGCTGACGAAGCCAAATCAGAGGCTACGAAGGCACGTCTTGCTTATGTTGAGCTTGAGCAGAAAAATGCCGAGTTAGCGAAAAGGAGCGCCGAGTTAGAAAAGAAAAACGCTGATTTGGCTTCAAAATTGTTAGAGGCGGAAAACAGGGCTGCTCTGGCTGAGGGCAACGTTGAATGCGCTATTAAATCTGCGGAGGAAACCCGCAAACAGCTATCAGAGGCGGAGGCCGATATTCAGGGCTTCAGTGAGCTAATGATCGAGTTCTTTGCGCACATCATTCGTCGTCGAAACATTTCCTGGATCGAGGACTATCCATCCACTTTGGTTCATGTGTGGAATCAAATCGTCGAGTGGGAAAAAGAAGAGCTTAAGGTCGATTCCCTCGATGAAGATAAGTTGATGGAGAAGTACTTGAGAGACGACGAACCGGAGCGCCTAGCTGAAGGTCGCCGTCTAATTGCTGAGGCCATGGAAGAAGAGAGGCAAAAGTCCAAACAGAAAACCATTCCTGAAGCTGGCTCCTCTTCTTCTGCTCCTGTAACTCCTGAAGTGGAAGGGTATGATCCCGAAAACCCGGGAATTTCCCGAACAACTTTGCTATCTCCCATTCCTGAAACAACTCCAGAGGTAGTAGTCACCCCCGCTGAGAAGTCTTCAGAAGGTATCCCTGTCTTTTCTCCTCAACTTGTCAAGGCTACTACTACCTTTGGCTACACGATTGAACGTTCAATGAGAAATCCTTTGCTCTCGCCTGAGTTGATAACCGATGTTTCTCCTTTTGTAGGCGTTGAATCCTCCGCGAAGGCAGATGTAGTTCAAGGAGCTACCACTGGGGCAAAGCCCGCTGATAGGGTCAAAGAAGGAGAAGACAAGGCTGCTTCCACAGACTTGGGGGAAAGGAGTGAATCAACTAAGGTGACTACTCCCCATGACGAAGAAATGATTGCAGCGTTAAAAGACGACGGAGGAGACGAGGGGCATGATGAGGAACCACAAGTTACCATAACCGGGGAGTCGAAAAGCGCTGAGGACATTACCTTGGCTGCCATGAAGGCTGATCAAGACAAGCGCTTGCAATTAAAGGCTGAGGAATTAGACCCTGAGGTCCTCAAGCCCCTTGCAGTTGTGGATGCAGGTTCAAGGTTAGTTGTTAAGCTTTCCACTAGATCTATTACCGAAGAACTTGCTAAAAAATCTTCTCTCGATTCCAGTGCCCCGCCCTCCGGGAAGAAGTCTGCTGGCCCCAGTACTACGTCTTCAGGGAAAAAGAAACCAAAGCGGATCTTGACTGAAGCCGAGAAGGAAGCAAAAGATGCAGAAAAAGCTGTCAAGAAATCAAAGGCTCATTCCAAGCCCAAATAGTGGGTTCTTCTGTGTCCTTTTAGCATCTTTGTAAATCAATAAGTGCTGCTACACCAGCAGCTTTCGCACTTTTCTTTTTTAGTCATTTCCCTGTACAAATTTATTCATTTGTAAATAAAAATAATTCACTTTCTGCAATGTTTATGTGTTAGCAGTTCTGCACTTATGTAAAAATGCATATCTATAGTTATGAAACAAAGTTGTGGAGAGGGGAGATATGTGTATATATATGTGTCCCCAGTCAATCTCCATAAGTTATTCAGTGCTTAACCATGCAATCTGAATATTCCCGATTCTTTAACGGGATAGCATTTCCTGTATCACCAACTTCTGTTGTTTTTCCTGGCATTCCTTTTATACTCTCTCTCATTCTCTCGAGAGTTAGAGTTCGAGTTCAGCTATTTGTTTATTCCCCGGTCGTTCAACGGGAAAAGATTTCTTTCTCGGCGCTCGGTCAGAGACGCCTTTATACTCTCTTTCTCTCTGGAAAGTTAGAGTTCGGAGTTGAACCTCTTTCTCAGCGCTCAGTCGGAGACGCTTTTATACTCTCTCTCTTTCTCTGGAGAGTTAGAGTTCAAAATAGAATTTCTTTTTCAGCGCTCAGTCGGAGACGCTTTTATACTCTCTCTCTTTCTCTGGAGAGTTAGAGTTAGAATGTCGTTTTCCCATTCTTTCACGTCCTATCGCACAAATAATCATTGTGCTTCTTTTTATGTCCAGACTGTTTTCCACCTTCTTTAGGCTCTCAGTTGTCCTGTATTTTATAATCACAACAGAACAACTAATGAATGTAAATGCATAAAAGTAAATAACACATAATATTTTTATAGTGGTTCGGCTAAGTCATAGCCTACATCCACTTTATAGTTCTTTATTCATATCACCGGATTTTCCCGAGGCAAGTCGTGCCTTATTACAGAGTTTACAGGAAGAACAGCAAAAAGTATAGCATTTCTAATCCAAATATCGCATTAAGTGTTGGGCATTCCATGCTCGAGGGACTTCTTCGCCATCTACGGTCGTTAACTTGAATGTTCCCTTATCAAGTTTCCGTTGGATGACAAAGGGTCCTTCCCATTTTGGGCCGAGGTGAGGAAGAGATGGAAAAACTCTCTTTAGCACCAAATCTCCTGGTTCAAAAGTTCTGAGGCGAACTTTTTTGTCATAATAGTGCGCCATCTGACGCCGATGTCTTGCTGCACGCAAGTCTGCTTCATCTCTTTTCTCTTCGACTTCATCAAGAGACTCAAGTAAAAGTGCCCGATTCGTCATCGGGTCATAATATGTCACCCTGTGGGAAGGAACTTCCAGTTCAACTGGAATTACTGCTTCTGAACCAAAGGAGAGGGAGAAAGGGGTATGACCAGTAGCCGTTTTAAACGTTGTTCGATATGCCCACAAAGCTAGGGGCAATTCATCAACCCATTTTGCCTTTGCACGCTCTAATCGCTTTTTGAGGATGGATTTTATTACCTTGTTTATTGCCTCTACTTGCCCATTAGATTGTGGATAGGCAACTGCAGTATATCGTTTATCTATCTTATATTTCTGGCAAAAGTTTCTGAATTCAGTGCTATCAAATTGGGTCCCGTTGTCGGTAATAATTGTTCTTGGGATTCCGAATCGGCATATAATATTTCGGACCACAAAACTTATCACCTTTCTTGTGGTGATCTTAGTCAAGGGTTCAGCTTCCACCCACTTCGTGAAATAATCCACGGCTACTATGGCATACTTAGCTCCCCCTTTAGCAATTGGTAAAACCCCAATGATATCGATTCCCCATGTGGCAAATGGCCAAGGACTCACCATCGATTTAAGCTGGGTTGATGGTGCCCTGGGGATTTTGGCGAATCTCTGGCACTTATCGCAGCGTCGTGAATAATCAGCTGCATCTTTGTTGATCGTAGGCCAGAAGTATCCGTACCGCAATATTTTCTTTGCTAAAGTTTGACCTCCTGTATGATCTCCACACTCACCTTCGTGTACTTCTCTCAGTACACGCTTGATGTCGTCGTGTGCGATACATCGTAACAGGGGCATAGAAAATCCTTGTCTATAGAGGGTATCGTCTTGCATAACATATCTGGTAGCTCTGCGCACTACAGCTCTCTTTTCACTCTTCTTTAATGGGAGTGTCCCATTCTTAAGAAAATTCTTGATTGGAGTCATCCATGATTCCTTCTCTGGTTCCGCTTCAAGAACGAATTCTATGTCCATTGACTCAAAGCTTGGCGACTCCAACGTTTCAATTGGAATTACCTCGGTCCCCTCTGGATTGTCAGAACTAGCTAATTTTGCTAGTCTATCCGCTTTCTGGTTTTCTTCTCTGGGAATATGTGTTATGTTGTACCGCTCTAGGCTACTTAATAGCTCTTTAACTTTCTTAAGGTAAGCGACAAGTCGAGGTCCTCGAGCCGCGAACTCCTCTCTCACCTGACAAACAACAATCTTAGAGTCACAAAATATATCCATCACTTTTACTCCAAGGTCTTTAGCGAGTTTCAGCCCGGCAATCAGGGCTTCATACTCAGAGTCGTTGTTTGTTGCCGAAAATTCTAATCGCAGAGCGTAATATAACGACCGTCCCTCCGGAGTGACTAAGACAATTCCAGCTCCGGACCTTCGGTCATTTTTAGCTCCATCTGTATATAATTCCCACGGATTCATCTTTAGCTCATCCTCGGATTTAACCACTCGGTCATTGATTATTTCTTCCTCTGGAATGGTGAATTCCGCAATAAAGTCTGCTAGAGCTTGCCCCCTGATTGACTTTCGTGGTTGAAAATTCAAATCAAACTGGCTTAGTTCTATGTTCCATTTAATCAACCTTCCCGACGCTTCGGGTCTCTGCAACACTTGTCTTAACGGCTGATCGGTGTATATGGTTATTGGATGGGCTTGGAAGTAGTGACGAAGCTTTCGGGATGCAATCAGGAGGCTATAAGCAAGCTTCTCGATCTTTGGGTAGTTGCGCTCTGCCGCTGCTAATTTCTTACTCACATAGTATACCGGCCTTTGTACTTTGTCCTCCTCTCGAACCAGAACTGTGCTGACAGCGTGAGCCGAGACTGCTAGATAAACAAATAGTTCTTCATGGTCTACGGGCTTTGATAAGATTGGCGGTTTTTCTAACAGTTCTAACAGATTTTGAAAAGCCTCGACACAATCGGGAGTCCACTGGAAGTTCTTCTTTCCCCTTTTTATCAAATCAAAGAATGGAACACATTTATCGGTGGCTTTGGAGACGAATCTACTTAGCGCCGCTACCTTTCCTGCCAGACTTTGGACGTCTTTAATTTTCCTTGGTTCTTCGATATTTCTAATCGCCGCTATCTGGCTAGGGTTGATCTCAATTCCTCGGGAACTCACAATGAAGCCAAGGAACTTTCCCGACGCCACTCCAAATGAACATTTTAAAGGATTCAATTTCATACGGTATTTTCGCAAGATACCAAACATTTCTGCTAAGTCTTGCGTATGACTGGAGGACTGCTTTGATTTAACCAGCATATCATCCACATAAACTTCCATGGTTTTTCCTATCTGATCGTAAAACATTCTATTTACCAACCGCTGATAAGTAGCTCCAGCGTTTTTTAATCCGAATGGCATTACAACATAACAATATAGTCCCAGATTCGTAATGAAACTTGTATGCTCTTGGTCTGGTACATGCATAGGAATTTGATTGTATCCAGAATATGCATCCATGAAAGAGAGAAGTTCATGACCTGCTGTCGAGTCTACAAGCTGGTCGATCCTGGGAAGTGGGAAACTATCTTTTGGGCAAGCCTTATTTAAATCTGAAAAGTCAATACAAGTTCGCCACTTTCCGTTTGGCTTCTTTACCAGAACGGGATTCGATATCCAGTCGGGATAGGTCGAATCTCGAATAAATCCATTTTGCTTCAACTTCTCTACTTCCTCTTTGAGGGCAGCCGACCTCTCTGGGCCCAGCATGCGTCTCTTTTGCTTTACAGGTGGATGCTTCGGACTTACATTCAATTTGTGACTGATAACGGAAGGCGATATCCCACACATGTCAGCATGGGTCCAGGCGAACACATCTAAGTTCGCTTTTAAGAAGTTCGTCAGCTCTTCAGCATGACGTGGATCCAATTGGGAACCAATCTTCACAACTTTCGTCGGATCAGCTTTATCAACAGGTATTTCCACTGTTGCTTCATTAGGAGTTGCATTCCTAGCCTCTGGTTCCTCATCTTTTCTAGGATCCAGGTCTTCAGGTGTTCCTTTTCGCAACTCCCTTGGGTTCAACCTCTCTAATTGCTATGCTGAGTCCCCCTTTGAGGGAGATGAGGCCTCCTTATTCTCAGCACTAACTCCTTTCATCAACATCTTCAGTTCGGCCACATAGCAGGCCCGTCCAGAAACCTGATCCCCTCTTATTACTCCAGTCCCGGCTTCGGTTGGGAACTTTAGTAACAAGCACCAAGGGGCGATACAAATTCTAAACTCAGCGAGGGCAGGCCTCCCTAAAAATGCGTTATATGGCGAATCTACGTCCAGTACTACAAACTGGAGCATTCGCACTCTTCTACGTTCTCCTTGCCCTAGGGTCACAGGCAACTCTATATATCCCATAGGAGCTGTCGTCGCTCCGTTGAAACCTCTAATCCATCCTTCACAAGGTTTCAGATCTTCAGGCTCAAGCTTCATCTGATCAAATGACTTCTTGAACAAAATATTAACGGAACTTCCGTTGTCTACTAATACCTTATGGACCAACGCTGGCCCAATAGCGGTAGTAATAACCAACGGATCATTGGTGGGAGATTGTATTCCCGTGTTGTCTCGGCTGCGAAACACCACGTCATCGAACATGGTTTTTTGTTGTTTGATGGGGGTGGTATCTTCCAACTCGTCACCTTCATTCACATCTAGATGTTTGGCGGCATTCACATATTGGTCCATTGACCTAAAGCTTCGAATTGCCGGGTGAGGTCCGCCTACTATGGAGTTGATGACGATCCCTTTACCTTTCTGCTGCGCGGTAGGCTTAGGAGCAGGTAGGATTTGCTTTGGAGCCTGCTCTCCTTGCCCCCTATCCCTCGGGGCAACCTTGTACTCATCCAACTTTCCCTCACGCAGCAGCTTTTCAATTACATCCCTCAAATGTCGACACTCATTGGTCGAATGTCCATGCGTTCCGTGAAACAAGCAAAATTTCCCTGTCGCCATTTCTTTTTCGGTCGAATCACGAGGTGGCGGTCTTTTGTATTGCAACACGTTATACGTGTCCAGGTAAATATTTTCCAACGTGTCATTCAGTGGTGTGTAGTTCTCGTAGTTCTGGAATCGGGGCCTTTTGTTTGGGTCGCTTCCCCTATTTCTGTTTCTCCTGTTACCGTTCGAATTACGGTTGTTGTTGTTTCCCCCGCTTCCAGTATTGCTGTTTCCTCCCTTGTTTCCTACATTTACTTCAACCTTGCCAGAGCTTTCCCCAGACTGCTTCACTGCAATATTACTCTGCACATTCTCCTTTGAAGCTGTCTCAGACTTTCTTTTCCGGTTTGCCCGGGCCTCCTCTCGTCTTAGATAAATATCGGCTTTTTCGTAGAATATCGCCCTTGTGGGGGGTGTCTTCCCAGAAAGGTAGTCTCCAAACTCAGATTCGGGATCGACTCCTTCCTTCAATGCCATCAGAATTGTGGGCTCATGCGGGTCACTGACCTCAGTTACAGCTTGGTTAAAACGATCTAAATATGCCCTTAAAGATTCTCCTGGTGCCTGTTTGATCCTCGACAATTCAATAACGCTCTTGGACTTTCGAGCATGTAGTCGGAACTGGTTCATGAAACGCTCGCTTAGTTCTTTGTAATTAGAAATTGAACGAGGAGGAAGTCGGGTAAACCAAAATAAAGCCACATCTTCTAGGTAGATTGGGAACGCTTTGCATTTTACTTCATCGGGGGCAGCAGCTGCATTCATAAGCCACGAATACCGCATCAAGTGCTGTCCTGGATCAGTCCTTCCGTTATATTTATCCATCTGTGGCAAATTAAAGCGTCGGGGGAACTGGAAATCTAGGATGTCGTCAGTGAACGGAGTATGGCTTCGCTCTATACCGTAGTCTTCATTTGTATAATTCCGGCTTTCAGACATAATTCGACGAACCATCGCCTGCACATCGGCACTAGTTAGGGGCTGCTCAGGTTCCCTGGCCCTAGCGTCCGAGTTCCTCCGGGGCTCTTGCTCAGGAGACACCCTTCTTCTTCGAGCTGCCTCTGCTCGATTCCTTTCCCCGCGCTCCCGGTCGATCTCGGGAAGAGGGGACTGGAGTCTTTGCCCCCGAGATGGGCTATCGTTTCTTAATGCTCGTGCGATATCCTCGCGAGATCCCAAAGATCCAAACGTTAGCTGCTCCACGTTCTGAGGTCGTTCGAGTGGCCTTCGCTCACGGGGCCTCTCTTCCTCAGAAGATGAAGATTGATCTACTGGTGTATGACGAACTGGCGACGGAGTTCTTTGCCGGCGGAGCTCACTGATTTCCCGACTCATGAGCCTCATACTTTCCTGCATCATGAGGTTGGTACGCTCATGAACTCTCATAGCTTCCCTCGTGCTCTCAAGCATATCAAGCAAGCGCGAGAAATCTCCTTGAGTGATGGGAGCAGATGGATTGGCCTGGTCTCCAACCCTGGCAGCTGGAATTGGAGCATTCGCGGGGACTCGAGTAGATGTTCCAGCTTCACCAAGCATCGGGTCGGATCGGAGGTAGGAAGTCGGGTCGGATCGGAGCTGGGGTCCCTGGTCGGATCGGTGTGCAGCGAGCAAGTCGGGTCGGTTCAGACTGGGGGAGTGCACTGCTTCAGAGTCTCCTACTCGGTTCGGATCGGAGCTTTCCCCTTGCTGTCGGTTCGGATTTCCTGCATTGACTCTCCCTGCTGCTGAACTCTGCCCCCTAGACCTTGTTACAACAGCATGTTGCTGATCTTCATCAGCTCCCTTTCCTTGAACAGACTGGACTTCCTTGCCTTTTCCTCGGGCCATGAGTCTTTGACAATTACTTCAACGAATGTAAGAAAGTGGAGACACTTATGGATTCACTTCTTCGAACTCAACGGTCCAAAAAGTAGAAAGAGATCCCGGAAAATAAAGAATTTAGATGAGGATTCTCAGTGAAAGCACCAAAATGTTAGACCCAAATGTGGTTCTAACACCCAAATTGATTAGAAACAAGATAAAATAAAGCAGAAATAAAAAAGAACACACAAGGTTTATAGTGGTTCGGCGAAGAAATGCCTACGTCCACTTAGTTTTCACTATATTCAGGAATTCAATTACAAATACAATGTAAGATTCGCTCACAACTCACTTTTGTTCACTCAGAAAGATAAAAACAAGAAATAAAAGATGGTTTGGATTTTCCGGGAGTGAAGGAATTCGGATGATGGAAGTACTTGGATTCTCAAAAGTGCTGAAAAAGATCCTTCTCTTTGTCTCTAGTTGGGGTATTTATAGGTGTGAATTTGCCTGAAATGCAATCCGGGTCGGAACACGTGTCATCCATCGCCCTCTCTTCGGGTTCGGATGGGCCATCAAGCAGACAACGCATCAATGAGATGGACGTTAGGGGTAGGAATTGGTCACATCCGGTCCGGTTCTCCAGGCGGCTTTATAGGAGATTTTCCTGGATCATGGGTGCGGGTCGGAGACATGCAGGTTGGGGGTTCGGATCGGAATACCCGACCCGAACCGGAGTAGCTTGAACGTCTCTTCTTCTCTAATCATACTCCGCTCCGCTCCGAAGTCGCGGCAAGCAGACAGCTTTCCGATCCACCTGAGATTCATTGGCCTTCCGATCCGATCAGGTATGTTTTACCAATTTATCCAGTAAGAGATATCCGATCCGAACAGAGAACTTTACCCGATCCGAACCGATACGCTGCTATTAATCTGAACTGTGGAGCTTCCCTCCGATCCGAACCGAAGTCACATAACTTGAAATACTCTTCAACGGTTGGTTTCTTGACTTTGTGTTGCCTAGTTCACAAAGTAGGCTAACACTTACTGATAAACATGCCCGAATAATTAAAAAGTTTTATAAATAATTCAGATCTTATTTAAGAAATTACAAAATTATATCGATAAAACATAAAATACTTAAGCTACAAAACGGTATAAATAGAATTAAGCAACTTCAATAGATATTTATAGCGACCAAATGATGTCACTACTTTAATAATATTGGCAATGCATGAAAGAGTCACTCTACTGACATGTAGTGACATAAAGTTGTGTCACTAGATTAGACTTTAGAGTAACAAGAGAAATATATGGTTGCGTGGTAAAAGATCAGTATGTTTTATGTCATCTACAATATGTAGTACTTGTTTATACTTGTGATTGAATAGTATAGCTTTAATTTATATGTTCAATTGTGATGTATTATAAAGTCGTTTATGATTAGGGTCATTTACTATCAATATAACCAGTGAGATAAGGTAGCATTTTGAATAATCAATATATTTGTTAATATCTATCTTTGTGCATATAAAGCATTTTGAATAATCGATGTATTTGTTAATATCTATCTTTGTGCATATAAACAATATTAGTATATGCAAGTCAGAATATACATTTTGAGAGAAAATACAAAGACACCTCAGATTTTGGATCTGGGCAGGTCGACTGGTATGGGTTTTAGATAGGATAAAATGTGAACCTGCATCGGGTCTGCAGCACGTCTAGGGTTGGGTTTTGTTTGATTTTGATAATACAATAATTTCATATTTAGAAGACTTTGAATATAGTTGAGTCAGTGCGAAATTATGACTCAAATTTATTGCCTCTTTTAATTCATTAAAATGACAATGAATTATCAATTATCTGAGTAATAACGAGTTATCTAAATGATTAAATAAGACATCTTTTCAGACACACACATATTGGAAGTAATTGAAAAAAATCAAAGTGATAAATGTTTTCCATTGGCGTTGATATATTATCATAAATCAGTTACTTCAACCCTAGACAATAATCTATTTTGACATTAACAAGATCCTCTCAAGTTGTTTTTTCTTTTCTCGAAAGTAATGGGATCTCCTCTCTGCAAAGTGGATGACACTATGTCACGATTGTGGAGCGACATAAATTATGTATATTCTGTTTGTGGATCTGTGATTTGTTTATTTTGGGATATTAGTTTTCTGTTTAGTCTATCTCACAATCCTATTATTTCTGCTGCATTTGGGGTGCGTTAATCCAGTTTACCAAACCCGGACCGGGTATGAGTATGAAAAACCCATCTTGTTGTCATCTCTAACTAAATCCACAACAAGCACTTAAAATATTGTCTGAGGAGTTTATGTTTGGCAAGTGTTACGACATTATGACCATTTAATCTTAAAGTTTTGCATTTTAACTGTGGCTACATTTTATCAACTTTCTGTACATATTATATTTTCCGTTTTTTTATTGATCAGGCATCAAGCAACGATGCTAGCAAGAATTGTAACATGGGTTAGGACACTGCTGATGATGGTAAAGTTTCTGATGATGTGGTGTGGCTTCGTTATAAAAGGTATAAGACTTTATCTATTAATAAAGATTCAACAATATATGTTCACAAGTTCATTTTTAGGTTCTACTTTTTTTTTTTTTTTTTTAAAAAAAAAGAATCTATTGGCTAACCAACATCTAAATGATTCACTCATAAACATGCATCACAGTAGAATGTTAGAGCCCTTATGGTGACGTTTTGCATATTATGTCTAGCATTTCCAATATGCACCGCAGAATATGAAGAGAGTGGGGAAGAAAATGTAAAATTCTTAGTGATTACGGTGACGAAGGCAATAAAGCATTTTTGTGGTTTTTATTTTTATTTTGGGGACATGGGAAGCAAAATGAATTTGCTTTTTTGTGCTTTTGGGACATGACAAAAGCACGTGGAAAAACTCATTCCGTCCATTTTTATTCATCGTTGTAATGGATATGAATTTTAGATAATATTTGTTTTTTCTTATATTTTGTAACACACAATGAAAACACAAAGCACAAAGCTTAAAAATGAAATTAAGCCTGGCCTTATAATTTAAAACTTTGAAGTAGCAGTAAATAATAGCAGATGATGACTCCTCATTAGGTGTGAATGGAAAATGCGGTCAAGTGAAGAGGAGAGAAGCACTGGATTTGAAAGAATTCTCATGGTTAGATCTGCCCACCGATGTTGTAAAAGTGATATTATCTAGGCTGCCATGTGTGGACGAGGCAAAATTTGCATGCGTGTGCAAGCAGTGGAGAGACATAGTTAAAACAGTACTGCCCTACTATCCGGTTGGCGAAAGCCCCCTCTTGCTCCATGTAAAATGCAAAGAAGAAGGGGACAAGTTGGCCATTTACCATTACTATAGCCCGTTCTTAAACAAAACATTCCAAGTGGAATGCATTTTGGACTTGAGAGGGTACGAGATCATTAGTGCAATAGATGGAACTCTACTGGTCTACAACCGGGATGAGATGCTGATGAGGATGGTCGACCCTTTACTTGGGTACTCGAAAGATTTTGTTAACGTAAGGAGCAACATATCCTTCAATGGTACCGCTATAGCATCGCATCACAACTCGTATGTAGTATTTTTAATCGACACGTCCCATGAGAACCAAGTCACCGTGCACTTGTACCATAGGAAGGTGTGGACTTTGGATTTGGTGTACGACAACGATAACGAGCCATTTTACATGTCATCGAACCCAGTGTACTGTGGTGGTCGGTTCTACTGCTTGAGTACCAAAGGCGACAGACTAGGAGTCTTTGATTTATTAAAACGGACTTGGAACATCTACAGTGTTGAATTCATGAACAAATATGACGAGGAGGATGATATCCACTGCTGCTACTACCTTGTTGATTGGTTGAACACGGTGATGGCGGTTCAGGTCAAAAACTATGGGAGCAGGATTCGGTTGTTTCTTCTTGATCGAAATAAGATGGTCTGGAAAGAGACTGTTGATTTGCGTGGCCGAAGCTTGTTTCTCGGATCTACCCTGTCTATGATGTTCCTGCCAACCACTAAAAGGCTTCAGAACAAGATCTTTCTACCCCACTCTCATCAAGATGAACCCAAGACGGTGATTGTGGCCGATCTTGAAGCTTACGTTGACGAGCCCTTGTATTTTTATTCAAAATTTTCTGTTTCAACCAAAGAAAAAAAGCTTGCTGTAACAACCATATGTTGCTGTGATAAGAGAGGGCAAGGATCACTGTATTTAGGTTCAATCCAAAATGAGATGTATCGTACTATTTGGTATAAGCCATGGTATGTCATATGCTTTCATGTTTTCTTTTTTATCTTCAAATGCGATCATAATACACCCAACCCCCACCCCACGCACGCCCACAGACACTCAAGCATGAGGACTTTGTCTTTCAACTTGCTTTCTTTGTTATACAGACTTATTATTATATCCTGACAGTATTGTTTTTATTTTCATGCAGGGTTATACGGTGGGAAGAGATGATAATGTGATGGCTTTTTAAATTATTTTGAAGATGTTTCCTCTTTTGTTCAGTTCGTTGCTTCTATCTTTAGTTATATGTATGAATCATGTGGTCTTCTTCATCCTTTTGTATATTTAAACTAATGAATGTACCAATTACTTATGGACTATGTGACAAAATCTATGCAAATTTAGTGTATGTTCCAGATATTAACCATGTCATAACTTTATATATATATATCAAGAAAAAGTAAAAGTAAAGACAGGATGGATACCCCTACCTGTTGCTTGTGTTCTAATATATATAGGCTGCCCTCTAAACATATTTGCAGATGTATATTAAATGAAACCTAACGATTTAGGGTTATTCTAACACCTATAAATAAAAGTTTAGACCCACATTCATTTTCATACAAATCTATAGGCAGCAACGAAGCTCTGCCATGGCTTTTCCTCTCTAACCTCTTCTAAAATAAAAATATATTCATATACAAACATAATCAATTATAGTAAACTTGGGTTTCAGGATATCTACCGGATTCAAGTGGAAAAAGCTATGGATTGGCGCTTAGGTTCTTTTTCTTCTTCTTCTTCTTCTTCAGATTTCTCCCTTCTTTTCTTATTTTCTTGCAAACTTGCAAATATGAAAGTATCCCCTTTCCAGAATAATTGTAGATTTGTAAAAATTTAGGAATTATAGGTCTTAATGGTTGTTCAGAATTATTTGGATGTTGTGCAGTTAAAGCGCTTAACAGTTTTATAGCGGTGGAGGTGCAAAAACGTGCAGCGGTGATAAAGCGGAGAAATAGAGGAGATGCAAAAAGGTTGATTATATGTAAAACCAAATATCTGAAATTTAATCAACCATCTTTCTCACATTTTGTGTGTACACGAAACTGATATTAACTAATGTGGAAAATATAATATAAATTCACGGAATGCCATAGTTATGCATGCTAAATTAGATGAGTTTAATTGATTGTTACTATATATTAGGCACTTACGCCTTAAATTTAGTTTTTTACGCTAGCTTTATTGAATTTTTTAAAAATAGAACTAGTCAAATCAAGCTCTATATATTAGTGTTCTAAAGTAAGCGCTAAAAAACCTTGATTTAGCAGATGCAACAAAAAATAGCGTGACTCAAAGCGGATATACTGTTCATCAACGCTAAATTGAAGTAGCGTAGCGATTGAATAACGGTATGGACTATAGCGGGGACATTGCAGAGCTTTAACTGCATACTTTGGATGACTTTCAGATGAGTGGGAAGTCTATATGCATAGTTTACAATAATCAGATTCCTTCGTTTGTTTTAGATTTGAAATGTATGCCTAAATGTTTATTAGAAATGTTTTGATCGGAAGTAATGCCTATCAGATCTGTTTATGAGTATTGTAAATCTGAAGAACAGTTGAAGTTTTGAATATTATTATCATTGTAAGCCTATTAGAATTTTTCGTATCTCAAGTTTAGTTGAAAAGAAATCTTTATTTAATTTGATTATAAAGATCTGAATAAAAGATTTAAACGAAAAGTTTAAATAAGTAAAATTTTGATAAGATTTGTTGGAGTAATTCCCAAATGTATAGAATGATTTGAGTAAAAGAATATTCCAAAATGGAATAGGACTTAGGACATCTTGTTTATCTTAATTGATTTGAAAGATGCGATAGTCAATCGGAATTATCGGGTCTCGACCCATTGTGAATAACTAAAATGACGTAGTGAAAACGACATTGATTGTGATAGAAGACCAGGGTACTTCACATCGGAAGGATTGCTCGTCGATGCCTCGATTTGATCCCTAATTATGAGGTTATATTATGATGACGATCTGACCGTACTTGGAGTGATCCGAGTTGCAAGGGCTTTTGCACATAGGTGGTGTCGTGGAATAACGCGCCTTTGGTTTCATTCAAAACCAAGAATGGACTTGTGAATGGATGTGCGTCCGACGTTGTAATTTACAACATAACTGATTGGTTTCAAATGATGTTATATCACTTGGTGGCGAAGAATCTATTCTTTTGCTTAACACCCTCCTCCGAGGCTTCAATATTCAGAGGGTTATATATTAATGGACACCGATCATATGTCATGAATTGACAATGTGACATGCGAAGTGTTGAGTCGATCAAAGCTATTGTTGAAAAGCATGGTTTTGTGGATGATGATGATCACATCATGATTGATATGGCGTAGCTTTGTGTTGAAACATGACTTTAGAACCTTACAACTTGTGAATGACCAAAGAAGATGTTGGACGGTAGAGATAAGGACTAACGTTTCCTATCTAGCTGAAAAGTGATACCATGGTATGGAGCCCAAGCAGGTTTACTTATATGGATGCTAGTTGAGGCGCCTTGAATGACGGTCAAATACGATCAGGGGAACGTTATGTTCAGGAAAGTTTCCAATCAGCCATTTAGTTCTGGCTGACTCCATCGCTCCGAAGGACCATGCGTTGAGTCTTGGGACATTTGCTAAAAAAATTCGAATGGTTAAGGAATATCCTTTTCCTTGGTTATTGTTGGAATCCAACTTTCCATATGAGATTACGATTTTCATTTGTAACTAGTAACCGAAATAATAGGATGGGACATTATGCAAGCTAATACTACAAGAAATTTGACCTTTACCTACCAATATTTTACCTACCAATAAATATGGGTAGGTAAAGAGAACCTTTATCTACCAATATTCAAAGTTAAAATTTATTGTAGGTAAATACTGTCATAGTTATAAAATTGTTGAAGGATGATTATCTACCAATAATTATAGGTAGGTAAAATGTATTATCTACACATATATAGTAGGGAATTTTTTTTTGTGATTAGTCCCTACATTTTTTTTCATATCATTTTAACATTTCATAAAAAATAATGCTGAGTTGTGTGATGATGTGTCAAAAACGTATATTCTAGTAATTTTTTTGAATTGAAGATTTCATTAACATATCCTAGCAATGTTTTTTGTAAAATCATTTCTTTATTAATTATTAATAATTATTTTGGAATATGAAATAATTAACAGTTAATGAAATGATAAACAGTTTAAATTGTAAATAATTAATGTTAAATAATCATTTATTAATAACTTATCATACATTATTTTTTTTCTAAACAATTGACTATAAAAGTTTTAACTTTAATTATTTTTTAAATGATTCACGATTTCACACTAATATGTCATCATCTGAAATGACTAAAACGTATTTTCTCTAGTTTATTGTAGAGTCACAATCCATACCATCATCTCAGCTTATTTTAAATCAAATCCAACGGTACAAATCTCAATCCACATGATCACTTTTGTGATCTCAATCCACGTAATCGCTTTTGATTGGCCACAATATAAACCACAAAAACTGCCACTACAAATAAATACCAAAAATCTTGATGACAACTATTTATTATAATTTCTATGTCTACATATCTTAATAGGGAAATTCTATTTGTACACGTTAAATTGCTTTAGATACACCATGCTTTTTTTTAAATCATATACACCACTTTTTGCTTAGTATACACCATGCATATTACTAAACTATCCTCAAACCTGAATAGAACAAAATAAATTTCTTATTTAGTATCTTTCTGACATGCATTGATTGAACTAAGGAATATTGATTTCTAAAATTAATGAATTCACTTTTGCAACTCAAATTCAAATCCTTAATTGGATTTATATTTATTTAATTATTCATATATTAGAATTTAAATTAAATTTTGAATAATAAAATACTAATCTACTTAAATTTTGACATTAAATTAAAAACAAATTTAAATATAACTAAAAAAATGAGAACTTAGTACACAACAAACCATACTAATTTTAGTACTTCATTTGTAAATTTATTTTTGTGACTAATTTGGAATGCATAATGTTAGAACTAACTATACATGAATATAACAAGAAAGAATATGAATAAAATATAATTTTTAAATAGAAGTTAAATTAAATTCACTTGATAACACATAGAAATTTCAATTATTTTATAAAAGATTTTTAACGATTGTGTGTGATGTGGGCATATGAAATTTTTATTATTTAATTTTATTTTGATTATTTTTTAATAAGGAAATTTTTGTCTTTAATTTAATTAATTTTTTTTAATGATGTAGGTAAAGTAATTTACGATGTATAAATTGAACTTGTCATCTTAATATTACAAAGGCTAAATATGGCAAAAATATATAAACTCCGTAAAATTTGAAAATATCGAAAACAAAAAAGCTTGTGTAGACATAAATTATTGCAACTTATGTATAACACAAATTGTTATTATTGTTTATATTTAAAAATTTATTGTGTGATATTTTTCCTTAACATATGCAGGTTTCCATTCTAGCTACCATCCAAAAAATCTCTTTTGATTGGCTGTAAGTTGGGACCATATCTTGCATCGATATCTCCACAATTCAAAATGGCTCCTATTACGCATGTTCTCCTTTTTTCATTTATTTTATCCCAAACCCCCCCCCCAAGCATGTTTCACCGTTACCTCATCTTCTCTATTTATTTCTTCCCCAAATATTACCCTTTCTCCTTTCCATCATTGTTCCTATTCCACTATTCCTTCTCAAATTCTTTCCTTCTCATAAAATCTGCTACAACTTCCTTTTAATTCCCCAATTTCTTCAATCCTAATATTTATCCCTTCAAAAACTATCTATCATCCATCATTCAAGGTTGGGCCATTCTTCTTTCCTCCATGACACCAGATAGCCCTTCCTTACTATTTTCGTTTTTCCTGTGTTGCGGGCGACAACTTTCTTCTTGCCTTCATCATATGTTCCTCTACCTCTCAAACCTCTGCTATGACTAACTACCTTTGAGGTAATCTTATGCTTTCGAATGTTTGTTGCTTAGTATATGATTTGTCACTTTTTTTTATGATTTTATTTTCTGTGTGTTTCCAAGTTTGATATTTGTTGGTTTTCATCTTGATTACTGTGTTTTTATTTTGACAAAATGTTGATTAATGAGACTTAATTTCATTTTAACCATTCTTTGGTGTATATGTATCACCATGATACTTTTACCTTATTTTTTTTCTTTTTTGTTTACGTCCACCTACCATCATCTCTTGACTTTCTATTCCGAATAATGCATACATGTTGCATTGCATATTAACGAATTTAGGCTCAAGTTGTTTTAAAAAAAAATGTCCTTCTTTCCTTTGATTTTTAGCACAAATTCTTTCTTTTGTTTATTTAGAACCATACGAATCCAATGCTTATGATATGTTTACCATTTGGAAAAAGATGGTTCTATTTTTAGATACAAATATATTGGGCATATATTTTTGTTTTTATACGTGTGTCAACCTATTGCCGTTGATATGGAATTAAAATAACAAAATGAAATGAAGTGTCAACTTTGACTAAAAACTTTATTTACTTTACTTTTTGCCCTTTTATATTTTTTGATACTAATACATACTATTGTTGACTGAAAATTGTATTTACTTTATTTTTTGTCCTTTTATATTTTTTGACACTAATACATACTATGTATTTACTTTTTGCTTATTTCTACTTATTTTGTACCATTTATGTTTGTTATTGAGGTACTAACATCCAATTTCTGTGTAGTACAAGCAAACAATGGAGTTATTTTATACCATTTATGTTTGTTATTTATACCATTTATGTTTGTTATTTTTACTTATTTTATACCATTTATGTTTGTTATTTCAACTTATTTGGAGTTATTTTATATCATTTGTTTGTTATTAAAGTACTGACATCTAATTTCCATGTAGTACAAGAAAACAGAGGAGTTATTTTATATCATTTGTGTTTGTTATTTTATACCATTTATGTTTGTTATTTCTACTAATATTATACCATTTATGTTTGTTAATTCTACTTTTTTGGAGTTATTTTATACCATTTATGTTTGTTATTAAGGTACTGACATCAAATTTTGGTGTAGTACAAGCAAACACAGGAGTTATTTTATACCATTTATGTTTGTTATTTTTACCATTTATGTTTGTTATTTCTACTTATTTTATACCATTTATGTTTGTTATTCCTAGTTATTTGGAGTTATTTTATACCATTTATTTGTTATTAAAGTATCCAATTTCCATGTAGTACAAGAAAATAGAGGAGTTATTTAATACCATTTGTGTTTGTTATTTTGTATCATTTATGTTTGTTTTTTGTACTTATTTTATATCATTTATGTTTGTTAATTCTACTTATTTGGAGTTATTTTATACCATTTATATTTGTTATTAAGGCACCGACATCCAATTTCCATGTAGTACAAGCAAACACATGAATTATTTTTATACTACTTATGATTGTTATTTTATACCATTTATGTTTGTTGCTTCTACTTAATTTATACCATTTTTGTTAATTTATAATTGATTGTCTTTAACTTATCGAACTTAAATATATCTTATTCCTTCCCTTTTCCTCCAAGTTGAGACATGACGTCTAAACCATTATGGAGCATCCTCTCACAGAATCTGGATGGGTCTCCATTTATGGTTTGTAAATGTAAGCATTTGTGAAATTTCACTAGGTTTAGGAGTTTCCTTCTTCTATATTTGGTTATTTTCATACTTGTGTGTATTCAATCCATTTTATTTTCAGAAACATGACCTGAAGTAGCGATGCATCAAGTACATGTACCTCTCCAGGGGAAGGTACAATTTTAAGAGAATCACATAAGAGTTTCAGATTGAATATGATGCTTGTATCATTTATAATATAAAAAATGGAATTGGCTACTTCCTTATTTGTTTATTGGTTTTTGTAGACGAGTTCAAGCTGATATTATTACAAATTAGTCAAATGGTAACTAAAAAAAAGGAATTAAATTGATTCTTTTCCAATTTACTATGTTATTTTACTATGACAGGTACGACAAACGACTGGACAAATTCTGGAGTAAGAAGCCAATGACTAAAACTAGAGTAATAGCGTGAGTGACTATGTACATGTATATGAGTGAATGAGTATCTAGTAAGGAGTCAATGTATACGAGTGAAATGTAGAGAGGAAGTTTATGTATAAGTGATTGTGTAATAGTGAGGAAACAAATGTGTACTATTCAAAAATGCAATAAATATTTATTTGAATAAATATTTGTTATTTGTTTAAAAATAAATTCTTTGTTAAATATTAAATTCTTGTAAATATTTATTTATATTAAATAATGTCATATAGCCTAAAAAATGATGTAATATGCACTAATCAAATGATGACACATGGACAAATTATTGTTTGACACATGAACCAACCATTAAATGCCAAGTGTCAGACTTAATATAAGCCATGTGTATACTACTGCGACAACCATGTCAACAGCCATGTAAGATGACACATCATCAGCCATGTTGGCAGCCATGTAGGATGACACATCATCAAACACGTCAGCTGATAACTCATCATTTGTGTCATAACATAGTGGGGTCCATTGATTCTTTTACCTAACAATAACAATAAGTGTAGGTAAAAGTCTTTCTCTACTAAGCTTTACCTACCAAGCTCTACCAATTCAATATTGGTAGCTAAAATATATTACCCACCATTATGTTAGTTTTACCTACGCTTACAATTGGTAGGTAAAGGCCCCATTTTCTTGTAGTGTAAGATTGATATATTTATTTTTGAAAGTGATTTCCATACCTAGTTATTAATAATAATATCAAATGTTATGTTTTAAAGAATATCAAGCATATTTGGCAAATATAAGGTAAAATTATATCCTCCGGTAGGCGTTGCATTGTGTGATGAGACTTGAGTCTTATAATAGCTTTATTTTCAAAAGCATGAATTCCAAAACCTTTGAATCTTGGTTGATGACTGTATGATTGGGTTATCGTTTGTTATCTAGTTTTTTTTTTGAACTGGTTAATCCAAGCCTGACCCGAGTGCTTGACGCTCGGGTTAGATCCAAGTGCGTGTTTTAGGTTAGCAGGCTGATGAGGATTATCGGTTGATTTGCTGGAGTTCTTTGTTAGATAGCAAGATGTGTTATATTGTCTATACTTGAATGTATATGGACTGGTGATGTTAGAGTGTGTTTAACTCAGTGAAAAATGTTTTTTCATTGTAAAAGTTTCGCTGTAACAGTTATATATTGAATATTATACTTTTTTCTGTTCTGCTTTGTTTTACTCCGATAAAATTCCGATGAATAGAGTTTGCGACATTTGGTTTTGCGATACATGAACACCGTGGATGTGTTAAGTATCGAGTATCGAAGGTCGAAGATTTGGTATATCGCAGGACCTTCCGTTGATGCTTGCATTGCAAACCGGACTTGTGTGGTTTATGGTCGGTTCAGAGGGCAAGCATATGCGGGTCGTCTCACTTGGTATTAGTGTTTTGGTTTAGATATAAACCTTGGCTCTGTAGAGTAAAATACTCGTCTAAGATATGATTAGTAATATCCTAGGATGAATAACTTATCTAAGATAGATCAGTAGCATCCTAGGATAAGTAGACTCATTAGAGATAAGGGTCAGAGATACCCTAGAATGAGTTGAGTGAGTTATATATATGAGAGGCGTATTTGTAGCTTTGGTTTTCAAAGTAAAAAGTAGTTGCAAAGAAGAAAAGATCGTGTTTTGATAATAAACAAAGTTAAGTCTTGAATAGTCAATCAACTAGTTGGTTGTTTGATGTGCTATAGGGATAAAAATTTTGAACTTGAAAATATGACAGTCGATAAATTCTGACACACATTAAGTTTAAGCTTATAAAGGAGTATATCCATGATTTTGGACAGTGGATATAGATTAAACTCGTCGTTACTTTAATTAGAAAAGTTTAGAGGTGCTGGTTTAAATTTGTGAACTGATTAGAAACTCTTTGGTTATTTTGTAGAGAGTAGGGGTAGACTGAGTATTGGTGGTAGGGGCAAGCGGTTAACTGTCCATCGATACTTGGCACATCTCCGTGAGCCAGTTCCCTCCTCAAGTTCTTCTTTGGAAGACATAGCTAGTAGTGATTCATCCAACTCGTTGTGTCGGGACAACGCCGACGAGTACTTATTTGACGCTACATCCACTTTCCGACTGATGGAGGTTATTGATTCCGAGTCTGATTCCACACTAACACCTGTAGAGTCTGACTCTGCACCGTCCGAGGACTCCGACATCTATGCTGACTGGATGATGGAAGATGATAAGGAAGTGGAGATTCAGCCTCCTGCCCTGCAGATTATACCCGATTATGTTCCAGAGCCGATCCACGAGGATTCAACACTTCTCGAGATACCGTTTCTCCAGATAGACGAGCCAGAGATTGACTTGGCACTAGAACTTGACGAGGAGGTCGAGGAAGAGATAGAGCTTGAGAACGAAGACGATGAGGTCGACGAAGGCGGCTACGAGGCTGACAATGATGAGGAGGAGGAATTTGAGAAATACAACCCGGATGCTTTCGTTTAGAAGCAGGTTATGACACATGGATGGGATGAAGGGAATGATCCGGCTATAGTTAATCAGCCGGATCAAGAGCCCGAGGAGATTTCTGTCTCAGGACCCTCTGTAGATGGCTCTGATGACTAGTAGATAGTTGGATAGCATATAGTCTAGTTTCGGGATATATGTAGTAGTATGTATACATAAATGATTAGCTTCGTTTTGCTGCAGTACAGGCACTTACTTTATCTTTTGGAGCATGATACCTTTTTGTATAGTCCACCTCAAGTACGTAGTACATGCTCATGTTGGTTGGTATAGATGCATATACATCTTTTATACCTTAAGTGTCACTATACACTAGGGTATAGTTATGTTTATGATATAGTTGATATTTTGGTTATGTTATGTTATATACTGTTTCTGTTTTCTGTTCTTTGCTTACGTCTTCTTTTCCTTTTCGAGGACGAAAAGAGTTTTAAGTAAGAAATAATGTAACGATCCAAAATTCTGGAATCAATTTAAAATTTTGAAAATTCTAGTTTTTGAGAATTTAAAATAATCGGGCATGGTTCTGGATACACACACTTATTTTTAAATACGATTTCTAAAAGTATGATGGTCAGATAAGTTATTTAAACCAGATTTATCAACTTATCAGTTCAAATAATTTTCAGCAAAAACGAAAATTTGATATTATTCATCAATTTTGGAAATTTCGAGATTCCT
This sequence comes from Allium sativum, assembly GCA_030737875.1. Lineage (NCBI taxonomy): Eukaryota > Viridiplantae > Streptophyta > Magnoliopsida > Asparagales > Amaryllidaceae > Allium > Allium sativum. Next base: position 305,645,762 of record CM060921.1, read on the forward strand.
GATAATATACGACTGGTATAATAATTAGAATAAGGTTGTTTGGTTTTTAAAATGATAAGCTAGAATAACATTTTTAAAGCCGTTAATTCAATATAGTATTAAAAAGTTAAGAAAAACGGAAATTTTGCAAATAATCTCGGGATTCAACGAAACTAATTTTATCAAATCTGTAATGAAAAATAATGATAAGGTTTCAGATTTCAAGTTAATTGGAGTTAGTGTGTAAGCGTGCGTAATATAACCCTAGGTTAGAAGAATTAGTTGGAAATCTGATAATAAGATATTGTAAGGCCATTTTGCAAGCGGTCTCCGAATTTGACGAGACTAAGACCATTAGAACCGTATCTAAAAAATATAGTAGGGTTTTAAATTTCATAATTGTTAGGATTAGTATGTAATTATATGAGTATTAAACATATAGGTAAAATTCAAAGAAAATTGAATTAAACGTTTCAACTAATTGGTTTTAAGATAATAAATAATATTTAAAATATAATAAAAATATATTATAGTTGTCTAATAATATAAAAATGTTTTTAGGACATAAATTATGTAAACGTCGATACGTCGTTATGCAACGTTTGGTAGTGTAATTGTTGTATAAAGAGCAATAATCAATTAGAGCTCGTTTTAAATAATAAAAATAATAAATAAAATATATTTTAAATTTTCTTTAAATATTCTCGAAGAACACGTAAAACTTTTGAATGTGACTGAAAAATATATTTGATATTGTATGCGTAGATATATCAACAAGTTGTATGAACGTTGTAAGCTAATTAGTTATAATATGTTAATTGGCTAATACTATTTATTTAGGAAGGAAATGTGTGTTAGTTTTGAGATGTAACCTTCCTAAGCCTCCCCTTTGTGATTCTTTGGAGTTGTCACTCCATTATAATGGATGATCGGCACCTCAGTGATCCAAACCACCATTCATTTTCCTATAAAAGGAAGCAGCACCCTGTCATTTTCTCACCATTTCTTCACTTCTTCCTCCATTCTTTCCTCCTTTATCCCCATACCCATCGCCCCCCTACAACAGCACCACCAACTCCTCCAATTCCCCCACGCCAGGCACAGGAGCCCCCTTCCATGTGGACCCCATACCTCCTAAACTCTCCTCCACCACTAAAATACCCCTTTTCTATCTGTTATACCTCAAAACACCATCCTCCACCACCCAAACAGCCCATGCCATCTCCACCTAGTCCCACTAGCATGCATTTAACGATCAGAAATTCCCCGATCTCCGAAGAGACGGAAAAGGACGTATTGCATTGAAGACAAGATTCATCAGAAACAAACAAAAGAACAATTTAATTGCTATTACAACAATTTACATCAGAGTACAAGAATATAACAGAGTACGAATAAATATTACACATTGGAAAATATCAGAGATTTAAATTACTAAGCAACGGAAAAATAATATATAACAGAACTGTAAGAAATACACGGATACAGAGCGTTCCGAATATAGCTCCAGCTGTAAATCCAGGATTCTGGAAAAGAAATATCTGGCAAAACCAAAACTACTAGCTTCCCATATGGAAAATAGAGGCACCCAAAGTTTATGTTAAAACAGTAAACTCCAGGTCAGTCATGTGACTAGTGTGAGAACTAAAATAGTTATTCAAAACTTTACTTTAAAAGGGATAAAAATCATGGGACCACGCCAACACGGAATGGGTTTACTCCACATAAATATCAGTGCATAAAACCAACATCGCAATGCTTTTGGAAAAATGAAGCTATTATAAGACTCAGGTCCCATCACACAATGCAACGCAAGTCGGAAGATAGAGTTTTACCTTATAATAGCCAGACATGCTTGATAAGTTTAAAATATAAATGTCAAAATCACTTCAAATATGTTTGATATTACAATAAGTATATAGTGTCAAAATATCACTTCAAATATGCTTGATAAGTTTTACCTTATAATAGCCAGACATGCTTGATATTACTATAAGTATATAGTGTCAAAATCACTTCAAATATAAATGTATCAATCATAGACGGCATAATATCCCATGCTACTATGTCGCAACACTAGTTCTACAATTAAAACTGAAATGTCATATTGGAAATTGGATTTCCAGCTGTGAACCAAGGCAAGGGATCGTCCTTACGATTCGAGACAATCTAGCCTATCATGTCTCAGGCTACAACCGTAATTGCACCTGGAGCGTTAGGGCCGGTCCACACTTAGTGGATTAATAATCCCTGAATAATACGTTTCCCCGCCCTATGGGGCAAAATGATCAGTATGTCGACTATATAATCCATCGGCCCCGTAGTGACCGATATATCCGAGGCGCCTCGCTATCTATCAAATAATATGCAACATCCATATGAGTAAAATGTATGGGCTCCATACCATGACACCACTCCTAGCTAGAAAGAAACGCATGTCCTCCCTGAGGTCCGCTCCCATTTTTGGTTCACACCGAGGTATGAGGCTCGCGAATTAACGCTATACACAAAGCTATGCTATTTAAAGTCGTGCTTTGATCATCAACTACAAGACTCTGCTTTTCAACAAAAGCCTTGATCATTTGCATCTCAGCATACCATACAGGCAATTCACGCCATGCGACTGATGTCTATCGATATATAACCTCTAAGATCATATGTTCAGAGAAGGGTATTAAGCAAGAGAATAAATTCTCCGTCACCAAACATATATATATATATATATATATATTTAATAGAAATAAATCAAAACAAAATAAAATCCAATGTCAGACACACATCCATTTACAAGTCTGTTCCGGGTCTGAACGAAACCGGAGGCACCTTATTCCTCGTCCCATATGTCCAATACAGGAGAGAGGCCCTTGTATATCCGGTCAATCTCCAAGTACATCTGGACTATCACCACTTATTACCTCATCTTGAGTGTACAGCCTAATCAAGACCTCAGTAATCATCCAAACGATGTGAAGACCTCCGATCTTCAACCACCGTCTTTATCGTCGACTTATCGTCGAATCAGTTATTCAGAATGGGTATAAACCCAGTCTTTTCGAATAACTCGCATATTTTATAAACAAGTGCTACACAAACACAACATACGCCTCATTGCAATCTAGAATATTCTTTTATTCAAATATTCATATCTTTAGGTAAAGGTTCCCATTAATTTTATCAAAGATAAGGTAGTGTTTGGTTTACCATTTTAAGTTTTGGGTTTTCGTCCATACAAAAATGTGCACAATGCATGTAAATCATGGAAAACAACAATTTTAGAAAACAAAGTTAACACACAAAATAAAAAACAACTTTTATCCATTTTTCATGTTTTGAGAAATGAGAGAAATATGGAGACCAAATCCTCATTTCATGATTGCTACATCCCCTCCGCGGTCCCCTCCATCTTGCTTTCATTCTACCATTCCTCCTTCTACACCTTTAAAGTTTTGTAATTAATTTTGCAAACTAAAAGCCCAAAACTCATTTTTAACCAAATACGCCCTAAATTCTTTTAAAATTATACTTTAGTCTTCCTTTGGATATCGTTTCAAAAGATTTCATTATCTTTCAATTCTAAACCAAATTAAGGTTTATCCAACTAGTCGGGATTAACGAGCCATACCAATGTAATCATTTATTTAATTTCCCAATCCCAACCTATTCATCCCATGGAGCAAAACTGGTGATACTCCATATCTAACACCACTATGTTATCAGTAAAATTAATTACCGTTTCCCGTTCAAATCTAATTAAAGATTTAACTATAGCTTGGAGTAAAACTAGTGATATTCCATTCTCGATCATTTCCCCAAATTTGATAATTTAAATTATCGCATTCACATTTCAATCTAATTAAATATTCATTAAAACTCCACTTAGTTTTAATCTCAAAAATAATTTCTTAATGATTATTCAACTTTAGGAAAATAAATCCTATCATTAACTGAGTTAAAGAACTAATGTCATTTAAAACACAGTTCACGATATACCCAAAATCACATTCCATTAATTATGGAATCAACACGGAAAATAGATCAATATATATAATCGATATAAACTTCCGTATCCAACCAACAATATAAATGGAATAACGGCAAAGCCTTCTAAATTCCATATATAGTAACGGTCTTCCTCCATAGAAGCTCACTTCGATTATTACAAAATCAATTTCCGTTCCATTCCAATTTATTTTATAAAATTGGAAAACTTCACTTTAGAAAATTTCCAATAAATCTTAATAAAAAGATTTATATATTCCAAATCGCATTTCACTGTTAATCGGGTTAAAGAACAAGTGTTATTTAAAACACCGTTCACGATAAACCCAAAAATCCAATTTCAATTCAATTCCAACTAAATATTAATTAATTGGTAAATCTCCTTAAATCTTAGTTAAAAGATTTATTCTTTTCTCAACTGGGTTTAAGAAGAGTGTTAATAAAGACACCGCTCACGACCAACCCGAAATCCAATTTGATATTGAATACAAGGCTCTGAATAGAAAATAATATCGGCTTATATTCAATATCAAATTCTGAAACCAACATATATCGTATTGGGAATAACGATACATATATCTTCCAAATTCCTCCACGATATCCGTATAAACACTGAATCCAATATTGAAATATTCCAAAGATAATTTCGATTCAAATCCATTCCAATTTATACATTCGGAAATTCTGGTTTTGTCAAAACCGTTTCAATCCAATTTATTTATTTAAAAATATTGGATTATTATTTCTAGTTAATAACTAGTTCATTTCGATAAAAATCTATTTTTATCTTTTCAAACATGGAATTTTTCATCCAAAATCTTTCCAAATCATTTATTATGATTTTACACAAATTGTGGCATCCCAAACTTCCCCGTGAAGGAAAGCCCGGATTGCTTCGAGAACAAGACAAATCGGAACATAAACAGAAGAACATTTCATTGCTTGTTACAACAATTAACATCAAAGTACAAGGATATACAGATTATGAATAAATATTATACACTTGATAAATATCAGAGATTTACAAATTACAATGCAACATAAAATAATACAAAACACAACTGAAAAGAATATATGGATATAGAGCTTTCTGAATATCATTCCAGCTGTGAACCAGGATCCTGTGAATATAAATCTGCAAAACCAAAACTACTAGCTGCCCGTGTGGAAAATATAGGTACCCAGAGTTTAGGTTAAAACAATAAACTCCAGGTCAGTCATGGGATTGGCGTGAGAACAAAAATAATTATTTAAAACTTTACTTTAAAATGAGGTAAATTAAGGGACCACGCCGTATAACACAGAACGGGTTTACCCCCAAAAATACCAGTGCCTAAAACAAACAACCCAATGCTAAATAAAGAAAAATGAAGCTATTATAAGACTCAGGTCCCATCACACAAGGCAACGCAAGCCGGAGGATAGAGTTTTACCTTATAATAGCCAAATATGCTTGGTACATTTTAAAACAAATCTTTTATTATTACAATAAGTGAAGAAATCAACTTCAAATATAAATGTATAAATCATAGACAGCATGAGCGCCTCATCCCACTATGTCACCATATATAGTATACAATCAAAACCGAAAAATGTCGTATTTGGAAGTTGGATTATTCGAAAGATCTATCGCGTATTACAATTCCCAATGGATTCCGTCGCAGGCATGCGAAAACGCCGTAATGCACATCCGCACTATCAAGGAAACAAGTTACCGTGGCTTACGTCGTAGGCATGCGAAAACACCGCTAACTCTATCCATCAGGGAATCGGGGGGTGTGCCCTATCCCTCACCTCGTTCGACCGAATCCATGACACCACTAAGGTGTCTATCCTCATCTCAAATGCATACTGATCTAACCATCAGTTTACCACCATACCGATGTGTAACGCTCGCAAATTAACGCTATACAAAGCCGTGCTATATTAAAGCTGTGCTTTGATCATCAACCACAAGACTCTGCTTTTCAACAGAAGCCTTGATCATTTGCCACTTAGGCATGCCACACAGGCAATTTACGCCATGCGACTGATGTCTATCGATATACAATCTGTAATCCCATACGTCTCAGAAAAGGGTGAAGTAAGGGAATAAATTCCCCTTCACCAGGTAGATGTATATTTAATAGAGATCAATCAGCACATAATAAAATCCAATGTCAGACACACCATCCATTTACAAGTCCGTTCTAGGTCTGAACGAAACTGGAGGCATCTTATTCCTCGTTTTGTATGTCCAATACAGGAGAGAGGCCCTCGCATATCCGCACAATCAACAAGTACGTTCGGACGGCTACCACTGTATCCCCTTCAAGGTAGCTACACCCGTCATGAGAAACAGTAGCAACCCATCCATTTGATGTGAAGATCGTCGGCCTTGCACCGTCTTCAATCTCTTTGACTTTTCTTCGTATTAGTTATTCAGAATGGGTTACCCGGCCTTTTTGAATAACTCGCGTATCTTATAATCAAATGCTATAACAACACATCATACGCCTCTTTCCAATCCAATATATTCTTTAATTCAAATATTCCTTTCCTTTGGAAAAGGTTCCCATTAATTTTATCAAAGATAAATTCTTTAAATTTATTCTTTAATCTTCCATTGGATAACAAACCATATTATGGTTTTCCAAACTAGTCGGGATTAGCGAACCACACCGAAGTAATCATTTATTTTATTTCCCAATCCCAACCTATTCATCCCATGGAGCAAAACTGGTAATACTCCATATCTAACACCACGGTGTTATCGGTAAATATTAATTACCATTTCACGTTCAAATCTAATTAAAGATTTAACTATTTCTTGGAGCAAAACTGGTTATACTCCGTTTTGATTATTTTCTTGAACTGATAAATTTTAATTATCACATCAATACCCAGGAAACCATTCAACTTAGCTAATCTCCAGTTAGTTTCTAATTTTCTTAACTCTATTGGGTTTAAGAACAACATTTTAAAAGATGTCATTCACGACAAACCCAAAATTCAATTCAGTTCAATTCAATTCCAATTAAATATTAATTAATTGGTAAACTTCATTGAATCTTAATAAAAAGATTTAATCTTTTCTCAATTGGGTTTAAGAGCAATCTTAGTGAAGACATCGTTCACGACAAATCCAAAATCCCATTTGATATCAAATACAAGGCTCTGAATAGAAAATATATCGGCTTATATTCAATATCAAATTCTGAAACCAACAAATATCGTATTGGAACAACGATATATATATATATATATATATATATATATATATATATATATATATCTTCCAAATTCCTCCACAATGTCCGTATAATCACGGAATCCAATATTGAAGCATTCCAAAGATAATTTCGATTCATATCCGTTCCAATTCATATATTAGAAATTCTGGTTATTTTTAAAACCATTTTAAATCCAATTTATTTATTTAAAAATATTGGATTGTAAATCTTGTTCATAACTAGTTCATTTCGATAAAAATATATTTTTATCTTTTCAAATATGGAATTTTTCATCCCAATTCTTTCCAAATCATTTATTATGATTTTATACAAATTATTGATATTTTTAATAATTTTATCAAGGCCTATTCAGTCGATTTCCATAAACGGTCATTGAACTGCACTTACACCGACCTTTTCCAAATTTTATTTTGACATAATTCCAAATCCAACCGTTAGATTTCAAATCTCTAATATTCATTTGAAAGCTCTTTTCAATACGAACCCAACAGTTTTGGTTTTAGGAGAATCCGACGGTCGGATCTCCAGTAACGTCAATTTGAAGTCAATGGTCGAAATTCGCGAACGGTCATTGCGCGATGCGTTCTATTCAGGCCATTATAATAAATATAACATACATATATATATTATATTTCATCGATTTGCATTTAAAACGAATTTTATAAATCGTTTTAATTTCGTTTTAAAAACGATTTCCACTTCCATTTCAATTTCAAATCAAAATTGAATTTTCCACTATAAATTCGTTTTAAATTCATTTTTTAAAACGATTTCAGTTTGATTTTCAAATTCAAATCAAATTTGAATATTCTATATAAATTCGTTTTAAATTCATTTCAAATCGATTTCCATTTCATTTTCAAATTCAAATCAAATTTGAATATCCTATATAAATTTGGTTTTTAATTCATTTCAAATCGATTTCCATTTTATTTTTAAATTCAAATCCAAATTGAATATTCCATATCATTTCAATTTTAAAATGATAATATTTTCAAAATATCAGATTTTGAAATCACTTTTCGATATTCATTATAAAATGAATAAAATCGACCAAATTCCTGTTCGTGTTAAATTGATGTTTTAACTACTTAACATGGCTTCACATTTCAATATTTTCTGAATATTATTTTAAAATATTCGTTAATTCTGAACTGGAATCAGACTCAATAAATTTCCATATAATTTTATTTATATGGATTTCAGCATCACATGTATACCATAATAATGATAAACAATCATTAAAAATTCATACAACATCCAGAGTGCAATCTATAGCTGTATAAGCATTAAAATAAATAAATAACGCTTATACAGTCTGTCAACCCATCGATTGACATACCATTAATTATTGGGATCAGTGTATGTCAAATATTATCCCAATACCTGTGTGGGGTTTTCAAACAACAAACACTATTGATTAGTTGTGCAGTTGGACGATGTATAAAAATTATCGTCCCAATCCATACCAGATAAATTAGTGTACATAAACAAACCGTCCAGTTCGTAAATGAATATTTATTTTATTTTCATTTCACAATAATTAATATATTTATTTTATATAAATAATTTTTATATATAACAGTATCAATACATGACAATCACAATCAATTTCTACATCACAATACAATCAAACAAGTCGTCCATGGTCTATGGACGACGGGGAGCAGTTCATATATGCGGTTACAAAATAAATAACGATACAAAAATAATAGTGAGAAGTTCTCACATTGGGTTCCACTCCGTCATTCTTTGTTGATGATTTTGATTTTGTTCATGTTCAAATTTTCATCGAATTCGAATTTGCTCCATTTTGATTCTAGTCTGTTCCATGTTGTAGCTCTCGAAAAATGGATTCCAACACAATTTAAATCATGCAGTTCTGATCACAAATGAATGAGTTATTAATATTTAAAGCCTAATAATTAACATAATTAATTCTTAACCAATATTTTAAATAATTAATTACATTAAAACCGGTGGCCCTTTCTTCTTCGTTTATTTGTTCCAGGTTGGTTCACGCACCCTAACCCAAAACATGCCGCCTAGGGCTTCAGGATGTGCCTCTTACTGACGGCCTTCTCACGATCATAAGCCACCAACGTTGAGCTCTTCACGCCTCCTTCCGATGCCTGACATGATGTTCAATTCGAACTCCCCTAGCCCCTCAAAATCTCGTGCGAACACCGCGCCTTCCATCAGTGATTGCTCGCCAATTTTCACGCTGAAGATGATCATTACTGTTCATCTTTGAGAGCTCGAGGAGATTGGCATTTTCGTAGTGGGAGGTTTTGAAAATCGATTAAGGATTGGAATATTTAATCCGAGGAAGGATCGAAAGTTTTCAGCGGTTGAATTCGCAAAAGGGAGGAGGAGGGAACCCGTTTGACCAAGATGAAAATTATGTTAGGGTTTGTCTGTTTAGAGAGAGAGTTATATACATATTATTTAATATTATTTTATTCAATTTAATTCTAGAAAGTTAATTTCACATTCTAACTCCAAATCAAACCCAACGATTGCCGCCCGTAGCTAATTACCCCCATTTCGAACATAATGGGATATGTTTCATTAGCCAATTCGGCTGTTTCAATCAATTTTCATCAAAATTTTTATATAAATTAATATTATAATCAATATTGAATTTAATGCACATTTTAATTTATCGGGGCCACACACGGGCTCCAAAAGTTCCCGTAAAATAAATCTAGCTATGTTTTGATGATACGGTCCTAACAAAACTAATTTCGTCGAATTTGGAGACCGTTTGAAAAATGGCCATTTTCTGGTTGATCCAATTCGAACAAAATTGGCCAAACACGTTTTCTTTTGCCACGCTCACATATTAATTCCAAAATTTATGAAAACTGGAATCTATCAATAATTTGACATCCCGGATCTAACAAAAGTTGTTTCATCGAAAACGGAGGTCATTTGCAAAATGGCTATTTTTAAGGGCTATATATATATATATATATATTAAAAAAAATATAAATTCCACAGCGGCTATTTTGAATATTCAACTAGCCATAATTTTTGATTCCTGCTATGAAATTTCAATTTTTCTGATTCGTTAGAAAGATATTTTCGAACAAATTCAAATATTTCTGGTTTCACTAAAATTCGGTTAATTTTGAATCCTGTACATTCATTTGAAATTTGAAATCGAATTTTCAAACTTCCGCGCCATTTCCAGTTCCTTTTATAATTAAAATAAATATTTATATTCTAACTTCGATTTAAATAAATTTATACGTTCTAATTCTATTAAAAATAAATTCCTAGTCGTTATTATTTAAAATAAATCATTTTAAATATTCAAAATTCATTAAATTGCTAAAATAAAAATTTTAAATTGGTTTTGATTTTTCGGGTTGTTACAATCTCCCCCACTTAAAATCTTTTCCTCCTCAAAAAGGAACGGAGCTGAAAGTTGTTTAACTAATCAACTCAACTTTCATCCTGACTTTCATTCTTCAACTTTTCAATTTCTAAGAATTTTCAATTTTTCAAAAATTTGGCTAACACCCTAAAATTTCGAAAAATTTCGCCATAACCTCCTTTGTACGGGGAGCATCGGGAAAATACCAAAACCGCCACACAGGCCCTCTCATCTCAAAAGAAAAAGCCAATCGGCTCATAAAATCACCAAAACCCAATAAACTAGTAAACATGTACCAATTTGTCGGGCATACAATTTTATTCCTCTGCTCTAGCCTCCTTACTATGACCTATTCAATAGATATACATGTACATGTATGCAATTCTAATCAATTTTCAATTCTGTTTCATATTTTATTCGATTTGGCTTAATTTCTCTTATTGGTTAAATTTGGTTCAATTCAAATTTTCATTCTCATATTGGATTTATTATTCCAATATTTTTATTTAGTTGAACTCATAATCAGACAACACAACCAGCAATCAATTTGTGAATTAAATTTCCAAAACCTATAACTTTTGTATATATATCCAAAAATCATATTTTTAGTGTCAAATCCCAAACAATAAATTCAAAATAAGGTTTTGGTTCTCACACCAGTCGATTGGAAATATATAGATATTCTACTCTCGAAACTCGAACATACATGCTGATGATGCCATGGCAATCATCAGAATCATCTCCGAGCGACTAGAGTGTGATTCTATATCTATCCAGTATATTTGAGGCTTCGAATACACGTAAATTACGCGTATATTCAAAATCTCCATATACTTGATTGTCCAAAATCAATCTAAAATTAATATTCAAATACGAATAAGTGATATGAAATTTTAAAACAAAATTTGATTTTTAAAAACAACACTCTTCACACTCGTTCTAGGATACTACTGATCCTATCTCTAACGAGTCATTCTTATTGGATATTACTAATCCAATCTCTGATGAATTCTTTCGTTCGGTTCTAATGTGTCTTGTTCTCCGAGCTCTATAAACCCAAGCCCTGATACCAAATGTAGTGACCCAAACTATCCCGTAAAGGAAAGCCCTCATTGCTTCGAGAACAAGACAAATCGGAACATAAACCGAAGAACATTTCATAGCTTATTACAACAATTTATATCAGAGTACAAGGATATACAGAGTATGAATAAATATTATACACTTGATAAATATCAAAGATTTACAAATTACAATGCAGTGGAAAGTAATACAAAACACAACTGAAAAGAATATACGGGTATAAAGCTTTCCGAATATCATTCCAGCTGTAAACCAGGATCCTGTCAATATAAATTTGCAAAACCAAAACTACTAGCTTCCCGTGTGGAAAATATGGGCACCCAGAGTTTAGGTTAAAACAATAAACTCCAAGTCAGTCATGGGACTGGTGTGAGAACTAAAACAGTTATTTAAAACTTTACTTTAAAATGAGGTAAATCAAGGGACCATGCCGTATAACACAGAACAGGTTTACCCCCAATAATACCAGTGCCTAAAACAAACAACGCAATACTAAATAAAGAAAAATGAAGCTATTATAAGACTCAGGTCCCATCACACAAGGCAACGCAAGCCGGAGGATAGAGTTTTACCTTATAATAGCCAAATATGCTTGGTACATTATAAAAAAATCTTTTATTATTACTATAAGTGAAGAAATCAATTTCAAATATAAATGTATCAATCATAGACGGCATGAGCACCCCATCCCATTATGTCGCCATATATAGTATACAATCAGAACCGAAAAATGTCGTATTTGGATGTTGGATTTCCATACTGGTGGTTACTGATTCGAAAGATCTATCGCGTAGTACAATTCCCAACGGCTTACGTCACAGGCATGCGAAAACGCCGTAATGCACATCCACACTATCCAGGAAACAAGTTACCGCGGCTTACGTCGTAGGCATGCGAAAACACCGCTAACTCTATCCATCAGGGAATCGGGGGGTGTGCCTTATTCCTCACATCGGTCGACCGAATCCGTGACACCACTAAGGTGTCTATCCTCATCTCAAAAGAATACTAATCTAACCATCAGTTTACCACAATACCGGTGTGTGAGGCTCGCGAATTAACGCTACACAAAGCCGTATTATATTAAAGCTATGCTTTGATCATCAACCACAAAACTTTGCTTGTCAACAGAAGCTTTGATGATTTTCCACTTAGGCATGCCACACAGGCAATTTACGCCATCCGACTGATGTCTATCGATATATAACCTCTGATCTCGTATGTCTCAGAGAAGGGTGAAGTAAGGGAATAAATTCCCCTTCACCAGGCAGATGTATATTTAATAGATATCAATCAGCACAGAATAAAATCCAATGTTAGCCACACCATCTATTTACAAGTCCATTCTAGGTTTGAAGGAAACCGGAGGCACCATATTCCTCGTCCCGTATGTCCAATACAAGAGAGAGGCCCTTGCATATCCGTACAATCAACAAATACGTCCGGACGGCTACCACTGTAGCCCCTTCAAGTTAGCTACTCCCGACATGAGCAACAGTAGCAACCCATCCATTCGATGTGAAGATCATCGGTCTTGCACCGTCTTCAATCTCTTCGACTTTTTGTCGTATCTGTTATTCAGAATGGGTTAAACCCGGCCTTTCTGAATAACTCGCGTATCTTATAATCAAGTGCTATAACAACACATTATACGCCTCTTTCCAATCCAGAATATTCTTTTATTCATATATTCTTTTCCTTTGGGAAAGGTTCCCATTAATTTTATCAAAGATAAATTCTTTAAATTTATTCTTTAATCTTCCTTTGGATAACAGACCATATTAAGGTTTTCCAAACTAGTCGGGATTACCGAACCACACCGAAGTAATCATTTATTTTATTTCCCGGTCCCAACCTATTCATCCCATGGAGCAAAACTGGTAATACTCCGTATCTAACACCACGGTGTTATTGGTAAATATTAATTACTATTTCACGTTCAAATAAAGATTTAACTATCGCTTGGAGCAAAACCGGTTATACTTCATTCTTGATCATTTTATTGAATTGATAATTTTAATTATCACATTCACTTTTCAATCGAATCAAAGATTCATTAAAACTCCATTTAGTTTTAATCTTCCCAAAAATAATTATTAATCATTATTCAAAGCTAAGAAATTAAGCTTATCTTTAACTGGGTTGAAGAACCAATGCCACTTAAAAAACGGTTCACGATAAACCCAAAATCACATTCCATTCCATCAGTCTCTAACCGTAAATTATTAAGAGAACAATTCCCTAAGTATTAATCCGAAATGCCGAAACCAACGTTAGATCAATACCCAGGAAACTATTCAACTTAGCTAATCTCAAGTTAGTTTCTAGTTTTCTTAACTCCATTAGGTTTAAGAACAACATTTTTAAATGTACCATTCACGACAAACCCAAAATTCAATTCCAATTAAAATTAATTAATTGGTAAACTTCATTAAATACTAAAAAAAGATTTAATCTTTTCTCAACTAGGTTTAAGAACAGTGTTAATGTCCTCACCGTCCACGACAAACCCAAAATCCCATTTGATATCAAATATAAGGCTCTGAATAGACAATATATTGTCTTATATTCAATATCAAATTATGAAACCAACAAATATCGTATTGGAATAACGATATATATATATATATATATATCTTCCAAATTCCTCCACAATATCCGTATAATCACGGAATCCAATATCAAAATATTCCGAAGGTAATTTCGATTCATATCCATTCCAATTCATATATTGGAAATTACGATTATTTTTAAAACCATTTCAAATCCAATTTATTTATTTAGAAATATTGGATTATAAATCTAGTTCATAACTAGTTCATTTCGATAAAAATATGTTTTTATCTTTTCAAATATGAAATTTTTCAATGCAATTCTTTCCAAATAATTTATTATGATTTTACACAAATTATTGATATTTTTAATAATTTTATCAATGCCCTTTCAGTCGATTTCCATAAACGGTCATCGAACTTCACTTACATAGACCTTTTCCAAATTTGATTTGGAGATAATTCCAAATCCAACCATTAGATTTCAAATCTCTTATATTCGTTGGAAAGGTCTTTCCATATGAACCCAATGGTTCCGGTTTTAAGAGAATCCGACGGTCGGATCTCCCGTAACGTCAATTTGAAGTGAATGGTCGAAATTCGCGAACGGTCGCTGCGCGGCGCGTTCTATTCAGGCCATTATAATATAATATATATATATATATATTATATTTCATCGATTTCCACTTAAAACGAATTTTATAAATCGTTTTAAATTCTTTTTAAAAACGATTTCCGCTTCCATTTCAATTTCAAATCAAAATTGAATTTTCCACTATAAATTCGTTTTAAATTCATTTTTTAAAACGGTTTCAATTTGATTTTCAAATTCAAATGAAAGTTGAATATTCTATATAAATTCATTTTAAATTCATTTCAAATCGATTTCCATTTCATTTTCAAATTCAAATCAAATTTGAATATTCTATATAAATTCTGTTTTTAATTCATTTAAATCGATTTCCATTTTATTTTCAAATCCAAATTGAATATTCCATATCATTTCAATTTTAAAATGGTAATATTTTCAAAATATCAGATTTTGAAATCACTTTTTGATATTCATTATAAAAAGAATAAAATCGACCAAATTCCCATTCGTGTTAAAATGGCGTTTAACTACTTAACACAGCTTCACATTTCAATATTTTCTAAATATTATTTTAAAATATTCATTAATTCTGAACTAGAATCAGACTCATTTAATTACCATATAATTTTATTTATATGGATTTCAGCATCACATGTATACCACAACAATGATAAATAATCATTAAAAATTCATACAACATCCAGAGTGCATTCTACAGCTGTATATGCATTAAAATAAATAAATAATGCTTATACTGTCTGTTAACACATCGATTGACATACCACTAATTATTTTGATTAGTGTATGTCAAACGTTATCCCAATACCCATGTGGGGTTTTCAAACAACAAATACTGTTTATTAGTTGTGCAGTTGGGCGATGTGTAAAAATTATCGTCCCAATCCATACTAGATAAATAAGTGTACATAAACAAACCGTCCAATTTGTAAATGAATATTTATTTTATTTTCATTTCACAATAATTTATATATTTATTTAATATAAATAATTTTTTTATATACAACATTATCAATACATGAAATCACAATCAATTTCTACATCACAGTACAATAAAACAAGTCGTCCATGTTCTGTGGACGACAGGGAGCAGTTCATATATGCAGTTACAAAATAAATTAAATAACTGTACAAAAATAATAGTGAGAAGTTCTCACATTGGGTTCCACTCCGTCATTCTTTGTTGATGATTTTGATTTTGTTCATATTCAAATTTTCATCATATTCAAATTTGCTCTATTTTGATTTTAGTCTATTCCATGTAGCGGGGCTCAGAAAGAACTGGATCCTCGAAAAAATAGTGCAAGGGATAATCGAGCGGAGCCCGTGGAGATCACGATACCTATTGCAGTTCATCCGAAAGATCCTAATCGAGTCTTGAATGTCGGATCTCAATTGGGCCAAAAGTTGCAGAAAGAGTTGATTGTTTCTCGAAAAATAGATTCCAACGCAATTTAAATCATGCAGTTCTGATCACAGATGAATGAGTTATTAATATTTAAAGCCTAACACAAATTAATTAACATAATTAATTCTTAACAAATATTTTAAATAATTAATTACATTAAAACCGGTTGCCCTTTCTTCTTCGTTTATTTGTTCCAGGTTGGTTCATGCATCCTTCCACAAAACACGCCGCCTAGGGCTTTAGGGCGCTCCTCCTACCGACGATCTGCTCTCGATCAAAAGCCACCAACGTTAAGCTCTTCACGCCTCCTTCCGATGCCTGGAACGATGTTCAATTAGAGCTCCCCTAGCCCCTCAAAATCTCGTGCGAACACCGTGCCTTCCATTAGTGATTGCTCGCCAATTTCCACGCTGAAGATGATCATTACTGGTCATCTTTGAGAGCTCGAGGAGATTGGCATTTTCGTAGTGGGAGGTTTTGAAAATCGATTAAGGATTGGGAGATTTAATCCGAGGAAGGATCGAAAGTTTTCAGCGGTTGAATTCGCAAAAGGGAGGCACAGGGAACCCGTTTGACCAAGATGAAAATTATGTTAGGGTTTGACTGTTTAGAGAGAGAGTTATATACATAGTATTTAATATTATTTTATTCAATTTAATTCTAGAAAGTGAATTCAACATTTGAACTCCAAATCAAACCCAACGACTGTCGCCCATGGCTAATTACCCCCATTCCGAACACAATGGGATATGTTTCATAAGCCAATTCGGTTGTTTCGATCAGTTTTCATCAAAATTTCAATATAGCTAATTGGAATTGAATCGAAATTGGATTAATTAATATTTAATTGGAATTGAATCGAAATTGGATTTTTTGGTTTATCGTGAACTGTGTTTTAAATAACACTTGTTCTTCAACCCGATTAACAGTGAAATGAGGTTTGGAATATATAAATGTAACAAACTGGGATTTTTGACTCCGAAAATCAACACAAAACTACCATGTTGACTATTCGAACATCGGAAATACCTGACCATTAATAGAAAGAAGTTAGAGGGTGAGAATAGATAAGATAGAAAATTAGAATAGAAGAAGAAGACCACTACAGAACAGAATCAGAGTAATACGAATCTCACAGCGGAACGAATAAAATATAATATATAACATAACTTTGCAATAAAATAGTATATATATATATATACACAATAACATTATCAGAGTACAACACTTACACAGCGGAAATAACAATAGCTATATAATCCTGAAGCCTCATTCTTCGAGCTCCTCCATGTATTTGTAAAGACCTGAACTACTTGACTGCCCGTACAAATTTGGGCACCCAAGAGTTTAGGGAAAACAAACAAAATAAACTCTGGGTCAGTCATGGGACTGGTGTGAGTAAACTCAAATCATTTGGTTTAACTTTTCAAAATTCTTTTCCAAAGAAATGATAATCGTAAGACCGATCCACACATAAACACGGATGGTTTTTACCTTACGATAACCCAAAACAGTTTTGGAAATCAATACTTTTCTGATATTATAATAATGTCTAATCACAAGTAAATAACAATCTAGCAGAACGCTTGCATCTCACGTTCCACATATATAGTATACAAGTAAAAATCGCGGGCTCTTATTGGGGATTAGATTCCGACTATAACAAGGTATGGGACCACCTGCCAATAGTGTATCTCTAAAGGCGAATACACTGGGTTCAACAAGAACATCTTGCAACCCGGCTCACACATGACCGACCACTCATTTCGCTTGAGTGTATCGAATGTATATCACCAACGGTTGGGAGCTACCCACCATTTCCCGAAAAGGGACAACATCGAAAATAGATAAAAGAATGAAATGGATTTTCTCTAGATAGGTGATATACACCCTAATGGGAGCGACCCACCTAGCCATGCTGCTTGCCCGATTTCTGTCATTTCCCAATTGATGAGGCTTGAGGTCATTACGTATCTTTTGGAACACCTAACCACCATTCACTTTGAATGCCACATCGTCATACCCGCCAAATCACAAATTGATTTTCCAAAAAATACCATGAGTATAAAGCTAAGAGAAACGAATTCCTCTATCACCAAACGTAAGTATGTTTGAAGAGATCAACTTACGTGATCCGTTAGATATACTCTATTAGACATTCGTCCATTCACGTTGTCCTGGGACTGGACAAACCAAAGGCACTACTCTGTAAACAGGATAGCCCTTGCATAACTTCGTCTTCAATTATTTTCATCATATTTGACTGCAACGCTAACGTCCATACAGAGTGGTTTTCAGATAATGAATCTGATCCTGATCTCTCCGTATTAACGATGGAAAAATGGTCAAAAACTTCAATAGTCAGTGATTTAACTATCAAAGAAAAATAGGAGTACAATTAACGATCTTATTTCCAGATAGAAAATTCGATCGATCAATCATCAATCATCAATCAACACTGATCTCCTTTAATTTAATTTATCATTAATTTATTCATTTCCCATTTCTATATATTTGTAAATTCTTATTTTCTACATTTAGAAAATATACGGTATTAATCATTTGAAACATTTCCATATTTGCTCCATTTCTTATTTTCTATATTAGAAAACATTTCTGATTCTTATTTGGAAAGCATTTCCAAAACTCCTTCATTTGATTTAAACAGATGTTTAAATAAGACATCACAAAGCCAATTCAAACCATTACACTCATTAACTAAATTCACTTAACCAACCTTCACTATTGAACCTTAACCATTCCTTAGTTAAAACCGAAGCCAATCAAGTTGGGGTATAATTACCTCTCAGAACTTAACTGAACAACATTTCTAACCTCGAAATAGACAAAGTTCACCCTTTTAAATCTTTAACAAACTTCCTTATGTAACTTTCGGATTCTATTTACGAATCTACTTCTTTTACAGAAATTATTTGATTATAACAATAGTGTTATAATCTCGTGCTTCCGAAATATAATAACTTAAGTAGAACTTTTATTTATTAATTTGGATAAATAAACAAAAAACTAATTTATTTATAAATAAATAAATCTTGATTAAAAATGGTAAGTGAATAGTGCTTTCCCGAATTCGATATAATCGAATTTCAACGTATAACTCTCTTTCGAATAATCTCTATTCGATAACTCCTTTTCAAATAAACTATATTCGATAACTTTTTCTTCGAATAACTATATTCATAATCTCTCTTCGAATAACTATATTCGATTAACTCTCTTCAAATGTTTTACATTCTATTAACTCTCTTCAAATGATTTACATTCGATTAACTCTCTTCGAATGATTTACATTCGATTAACTCTCTTCGAATAAACTATATTCGATTATCTCCTTTTAACTCTATTCGAATAACTAATATTCGATAACTCCTTTTAACTCTATACGAATAACTAATATTTGATAACTCCTTTTAACTCTATTCGAATAAATAATATTAGATAACTCCTTTTCGAAAAATCTCTATTCGAATAACTAATATTCGATAACTCCTTTTCGAAAAATATCTATTCGAATAGCTAATATTCGATAACCTCTTTTCAAAAAATCTCTATTCGATTTATTCTCTTTTTCGAATAACCTTATTCGATAACTCTTTCTTGGAATAAACTATATTCGAGTAACTCTAGTCTGACTAACTCTAATTCAATTAACTCTATTTGAATAACAAATATTCGACTAGCTCTTGTTCGATTAACTCTATTCGAATAACTCTAGTTCGATTTAACTCTAATCGATTGACTCTAACTGATTAACTCTAATAGGTTAACTCTAACTGGTTAACTCTAACTGGTTAACTCTATCTGATTAACTCTAACTGGTTAACTCCAACTGGTTTAACCCTATCCAATTTACTCTTTGTCCATATTCAGTTTGAAATATCGATGTTGAAATCGATTCTTACTTCTCTATATAAGTCCTGACTAATATATTCTATTTATCCAATGATAATATTTTTCTTAATTTATAAAACCTTATTTATAAATTAGTCTTCTTACTTTATCGGTTAAAACATATTTCTCTTAAATGTTCACTTTGAATTCATATTCTGTTATACCCGTGTGCGAAGCACGGGTCTAAACCTTCCTAGTGTAAAATTCTCTTTTTATACAATTCTATTCATTTTTCAAGTATTTCTTTTTTATAATCTATTTATTTTCGAAATAAATATTTCCTTTATAATTCTATTTATTTTCTAAATAAATATTTCTTTTTATAACTCTATCTATTTCATAGATAAATATTTCTATTTATAATCTATTTGTAAATGTTTTCTCCCTTTTCAATTCTATTTATAATTGTTTTTCAAATACCTCCTTTTCCTATTTGTTCACAAATATTTTCTTTCCTATATAAAATCCATTGATTTTACATAAATAATTCATTTTTAAAATACACTTTGAAAATCCCTTTTTCTACATTCTAGTATTTCTTACGGTATCTAAAATACCAAATACAATGATTGATATCGTTCAAACACGCATAATCATCGTGGATTATATATCACATCATATATTTCAATATATGAAAACAACAGTATTATAAATATTGAGGAATCCAGTTGGATCCCTCCAACCTGTTTCCCTACATCCACAGATGTTAAACAATATAATTAAGATCAACTTCATTTCAATATGAAGTATTCTGATCAACAAAATCAATATATATTTAACGATTTATATATATATAATTTCAACCAACTGACTAGCAGTTCATCCAAATCGTCAACACACAACAATCAACCAATATTTATCAGTTCTAAAAATACGTTATAAAAATATAAACTGTTTAGAGTTAGTGAGATTTACTCATATTGGACAGTTATCGTTAAATAACGATAATTGGTCATTGATTTGATTCAGGTGTTTAATTTCTCCATAAACCCAAACGAGTTCCAATTCACCCCCGGTCAGTTCCGCTGTGTAGTATTTGTCGAGACGGTTCCAACGTCTCTTGTTTCGTCAGATTCTGGTATCGAACGAATAAGTTATATATTTTTAAAGTTCATATATTATTTAAACACTATTAACACTAAACAAATTTTAATTAATAAAACATTAATTGTTGATTAGTCGCTTAAACCCAGGTTTAACCACTTAAGTTTTCTTCCTCCTAGGAACTTTCGAACGCAACTTCTCCAATGCCATAACCATGCCTTCCTTTGATCCCAAATGCCCTTACCATTTCATTATAAAGTAAACTAAAAACATCACTTCCCTTCTCTTAATCTCTCCTTTCTTCATAAACCATATGTACAAAACTCGATCACCCTTTTCCCCTTTACTGTCAAAAACCCGTGCTCCTATTCTTCGTCATATACGCTATTATCGCGATTTCCACCTTCCACCGTTCCCTCTTTATCACATGATTTCAAAATTGGACTTCACTATTCTCTTCTCCATCAACATCTCCTCATCACCAAACAAGTTTTCTCCAACTCGGTGCCTTTCTAGGAAATTGCGTCGCCGAGCATTCACACAGCAGCTGAAAAAAAAGAATCGACACTTTTTAATTTGGAAAAATCCCACAAATTCAAAATCGATGCTAAACCCAATACTGAACTCATATCAATACTCGAATTCACCTAACTCAGCATAAAATTCCCAAATTGATGAACCCTAGAACCCGCTGTGCTGAAAACAGCCGTCGAACTCCCTAGACAGTCATCACACAACTCAAAATTGCTACCAAATCGAAGAGAATCAATCAAGGAACTCACATATACAAGTATAACGATTTCTAGGATTTTATACGAATTGATTTTTGATTTATGAAGGTGGATTTCCTTTGTTTCGGAGAATAAATACAGGCGGCTCAAATTTGACCGCTGGAGAAAATTATGTAGGGTTTTGGGAGTTGGTAGTTAATTTATAAGATGGTTATATTTTTTTTAATCGAATGGTTTATTTCGTTTTAATGTATCGTTACTTCCATTCGTTGTTTAAAAATCCTTGTGATCACATACGATATCCAAAAATAATGAAAATGGTCATGTAGCTACAGTTTGACATCACAGACCCAACGAAACCGGTTTTATCGAATTCTGACTTTGTTTGCTCACATAGCGTATTTTTAAAGCCAAATAATTGACTATTTTTCACATTAAAAATCCGTACGGCCACACATTGACTTCAAAAATCACGAAAATTGAAATAGCAATAATTTAATATTGCGAATCCAATAAAATTAGTTTCATCGAAAATGGAGGTCGTTTGCCAAACTGGCTATTTTTAAAGCTCTAAATAACCCATTTAAATATATAAATATATTTAAAAATAATTAAATTAAATATAAATAAATATATATATTATCGTATATATATATATTCACATAGAATATCATATAGCTCCAATTGGATTTGTAACCAGATACTCAAATCCCGGTTGAATCGATATTCAATTTATATTGAAAATTCCTTTTATAATATAAATAAATCGCTATAATTTATAAAGGAATTCCATAGCGACTTTTCGAAAATTTGAATTGGACATAAATCAAAATCTACACAATGAAATCCTGATTTTTCTCTTCCATTAGAAAAATATACTTCACCAGCTCCGAATGTTTCTTGTTTCACAGAAATCCGGCTTAAAACGGACCCTGTATATTCAGTTGAAGTTCAAATCGCCAAATAGTGAACTGCCGCGCCATTTCGAGCTCGATTATAATTATATTATAATTCATACGTTCAAACTGTCGTTATCTAAATATATTCATTATTAATTCAGTTCCAAACCGAATTATATATTTTAAATTGCCCAATTCACACAATACTGTGAATTCTGTTATTTCCAATTATTTCAGAAATTAAATATATTACTCTATTTTATTTAATTAAATATTCACTATTATTTAATTAAATAATGATTTAATTCCCTAAATCACTATTTAAATTATTAAATGAATTAATTATTATATCGCTGAAAATACGGGTCATTACAATAAATCTTTTCATTAAGATTTATTGGAAATTTTCCAAAGTGAAGTTTTCCAAATTAATAAAATAAATTGGAATGGAATTCTATTTGGTAATAATCGAAGTGCGCTTCCATGGAGGAAGACCGTTACTATATATGGAATTTAAAAGGCTTTGCCATTATTCCGTTTGTATTATTGGTTGGATACGAAAGTTTATATCGATTATATGTATCGATCTGTTTTTCGTGTTGATTCCATAATTAATGGAATGTGATTTTGGGTTTATTGTGAACTGTGTTTTAAATGACATTAGTTCTTTAACCCAGTTAATGATAGGATTTATTTTCCTAAAGTTGAATAATCATTAAGAAATGATTTTTGAGATTAAAACTAAGTGGAGTTTTAATGAATCTTTGATTAGATTGAAATGTGAATGCGATAATTGTAACGACCCAGAAAATCTAAACCAATTTAAAAATTTTAAATTGGCTAAAATAATGGATTTTAAATATTTAAAATAAACATTTTAAATGATAGCGATGAAAAGTGAGTTTGAATCGACAATTGAAAATGAATATAATTAATTCTAATTATAAACAAGGCCTGAAATGGCGCGGTAGTTTCAAAATTTGAATTCAAATTTTGTCGGACTGTACCGGGTGCAAAACAAAACGGATTTGAGTGAAACTAAAAATATTTAAATCTGTTAGTGAATACCTTTCTAACGAATCTGAAAAATCGAAGTTTCATAGCTGAAAGAAAAAGTTATGGCCAAATGAATTTTCAGAAAGGTCGCTGTGGAATTTATATAGCCCGTGAAATTGGCCATTTTGCATACGACCTCGGAATACGACGAAACCACTTTTGTTGGATCTGGAATGAGAAGTTATTGATAGGTTTCAAATTTCATAATTTTTGAAGCTAGTATGTGAGCGTGGCAAAGTAAAACGTGTTTTTGTCAATTACAGTTAAATTGGATCGACCAGAAATGGGCCTTTTTGCAAACGGTCTCAGAATTCGACGAAACTAGTTTTGTTGGTACCGTATCGTCAAAAAATAGCCAGATTTAGTTTTTTGGAATTTTTTGAATCAGTTTGGGGCCCTGGCAAATTGAAATGTACGTTCAAATCAAATATTGAATGTTTTATATTTTAATTTGAAGGAAAACCGACTGAAACATTCGAATGGGCCTATGAAACATATCCCATTGTGTTCGAAATGGGGGTAAAACGCTAGGGACGATAGTCATTAGGTCTGGATTGGAGTTCGTGGCGAGAAACCCTATTTTTTTGAAATAAATACTCTCCGGCCAATCAGATTTAAAAAAAAAGAAGGAAAACCCTTTTATCT
This sequence comes from Allium sativum, assembly GCA_030737875.1. Lineage (NCBI taxonomy): Eukaryota > Viridiplantae > Streptophyta > Magnoliopsida > Asparagales > Amaryllidaceae > Allium > Allium sativum. The sequence continues at coordinate 305,670,295 of CM060921.1, forward strand.
CTCCTCGATCTCGACGACGAAAGCTACTCAAACCTTCCCGACCAGATCGCCGCCGCCTCGCTCCACGATAGGCCGCTCCACCACCTGAAAACGAAGCGCCTCTCCTCCCTCTTCAAATCAAGACCCACCCAGCCTCCCTCGTCGCCTGTGTCGAGAGCATCACCTCCGAGAAGATCGGATCTTCCCAGCGCCGCCGCGAGTTTCTCCGTCCATCGAACAGGCTGCGACCACCACCCCTTGGAGCGCCTCTCGAAGCTCTTCCGCGTGGCGTAGCCCGATCGCCACCTCGCTTCAAGGATTCGCCGAAAACCCTAAACCTAGTTTTGAACAGGTATACGGCTGATTTTCTTTGAACTGATTTTAACACCTTTAAACCGTTGCAAACTTTGAAAAATCGTATCTTTTTCGTTTCTGGACGAAATTCGATGAAACAGGAAACATTGTGACCGTGTGGATGTCTTTTACCTTCAAGAAGAAACCGCATATTTTTCTGAGCCTTCTGCTATTTTTGGTGGAGTGGAACCCAATGTGAGATTTCTAATTTATAAATGATATGGAAAACGACGATATATAAATTATATAGTCAATGTATGGGTTATATAAGCGTTGTACACCTTATGTATAAGCGTTATATAAGTTGTACGTTCGATGTATAAGTTATATATGCGTTGTAAAAATTATATATGTGTTGAAATAGAAGTGAATTGCTATATATATATATATATATATATATATATATATATACACACACACACTCCCCTCGTCCACAAACCATGGACGATATATATTGGTTGTGATTGGTGTGAAAATTGATTGATAGCGATTGGTTGATTGGAATTGTTTGTGGTTGAAAAATACCCGTTTGTGGTTGAGAAATATTTGGTTGGAACCACATAGGATTAGTTTGTGGAAATGAAATAAATATATACATGCCTCTTGCGTGCGAACTAGATGCATGATTCCCCATGGTCAAAAATCGCGAGGTTTTAAGGTAGAGCGAGGAGCCGTACTAGGGACGGTCCCGGTTTTAACTACCCTGCCGTTATGCTGCCGAAATTTTGAATAATATTCATGTGTTTAAATTATTTTCATTTGTTGAAACTATATTTATTCGTTGAATAGAAAACCTTCATGTGTTGAGTCGATATTCATTCATTGGATAGAAATTCATGTATTGAATGGTATTCGTGTTTTAAATATAAAAATCACCTTTTTATCTATATATAGAAACTATAGAAAACCTTTATGTGTTGAATCGATATTCATTCGTTGGATAGGAATTCATGTGTTGAATGGTATTCGTGTTTTAAATATAAAAATCACCTTTTTATCTATATATAGAATCTATAGAAAACCTTCATGTGTTGAATCGATATTCATTCGTTGAATTGAAATTCATGTGTTGAATGGTATTCGTGTTTTAAATATAAAAATCACCTTTTCATCGATATATATAAACTATAGAAAACCTTCATGTGTTGAATCGAAATTCATTCGTTGAATTGAAATTCATGTGTTGAATGGTATTCATATTTTGAAAGAAATTGTTTTATAATAAAAATCCCATTTTTAACATCAATATGAAATGTATAAAATAATTCTGTTTTGAAATAATTTTTTTTATAATAAAAATCATACTTTTATTACCTATATGAGCTATATAAAATAATAGTGTTTTGAAATGAATTTTTTTACAATAAAAATCACATTTTTATTATATAAATGAATTGTTAAAAAGAGTGAAGTGTTGAAATAGAAGACAGTTAGATAAAAGTATCATCTTTATCAATGTATGAAAAGAATATAGTTTTTGAAATCGAACAATCGATATATATATATATAAATAGAATTGAAATATATCGAATAACGACGCTGCAGTTCGTATTTTGAAACCGTGATTTCAAACGATTATACCGAGAGATCCGACCAACGGATTTTCCCGAAACCGCAAAACCGCAACCGTTGGGTTCGCTTTGGAAAAATCTTTCCAATGGCACCAACTTTGTAAAAATCCAACAGTTGGATTGTCTGGAATGTTTAATTCAAATATGAAGAAAAACAGCGCCAGAATCGATTATATTTATATATATACATAAATATAATTATATTAAATCGAATAACGACGCTGCAGTTCGTATTTTGAAATCGAAACTTCAAACGATTATACCGGGAGATCCGACCGTCGGAATTTCCCGAAACTGGAACCGTTGGATTCGTTTAGAAAAGATCTTTCTAATGATGTAAATTTTGTGAAGATCCAATGTTTAGATTTTCAGATATGTGTAAATCAAATCTGAAGAAAAACAGCGCCACGGCTGCGTTATGGCCCGAAGCGTCATTTTGAATAAATTGGCTATTTTAAAATAAATAAAAATAGCGATAAATCGTTGTAAAATATTATAAACGATATGGATGTGAAATTTAGAAATTAACTGATGGTTGGCTAAGCCGAATGGTTTCCTGGGTGTTGATCTGATGTTGGTTTCGGCCTTCGAGGTTAATATTTGGGAAATCGTTCTCTTACTGATTGACGGTTAGTGACTAATGAATTGAAATGATGCGTATGTATGTTAGTGTTGCACTTGTTTATTATATACGCGAGTTGCTCAGAAAGACCGGGTTTATCCCATTCTGAATAACTGAATCGACGATAAGAAATCGAAGATAAAGACAGTGGTCGAAGACCGGAGATCATCACCTCATTTGGATGGTCACTGAGGTCCTGATTGGGAGGCATCCTGAAATATGGATAATGAGTGGTTATGGTGCAGATGTACGTGGGGATCGATGAATATGCGAGGTATCTAGTGCCTCAGGTTTCGTTCAGACCCAAAATGGACTTGCAAATGGACTGTGTGTCTGACATTGGAATTCATTCTGTTCGATTGATAACCATCAGTTGCATGGTGTGAATTGCCGGTGTGGCATGCTAAGATGCAGTGAACAGAGCTTTTGTTGAAAAGCAAAGTCTTGTGATTGATGATCAAAGCACCGCCCGTGTGGCATAGCTTTGTATATAACGTGAATTCGCGAGCCTCACACCCCGGTATGAACCAGAAACGGGAGAGGACATCAGGGAGGGCCTGCATTTCTTTCTAGCTAGGAGTTGTGTCGGTGTTTTTACACGGCCTGACATTTTACTTATGTGGTTGTTGCTGTTGCGAGGCGTCTCGGATATACCGGTGACTATGTGAAGCCGAAGGAGCCATTCATTGGCTCGTTTACACCCCATAGGGTGGGGAAACGCAGTGTTCAGGCATAATAATCAACATCGGTGGACCGGCCCTGAAAATACAAGGGGCAGTTGCGGTTGTTCCTGAGGGGCGAGCTAGAGCGTCTCGAATTCGGTGAGGATGATCCCTTGCCTCGGTTCATGATGGAAATCCAATTTCCAAATACGTGACTATGCGGTTTTGACTGTGTACCTATATTTGGCGACATAGTGGCATGGGACGCTCATGTCGTCTATGATTGATAGTTATGATTCGAAATTGTTTTTGAAACATATAAACACTAGTAGTAATATCAAATGCTTTTGTTTTATTTGTATCAAGCATATTTTGGCCATTATAAGGTAAAACTTTATCCTTCGGTTTGCGTTGCATTTTGTGATGGGAACTGAGTCTTATAATGGCTTCATTTTTATAAAAAGCATTGCGATGGTTAAAAGAAAGATTTGTTTTTAAATCACAGGCAATCCGATGGAGTAAACCCGTTCCACAAAAGTGGTGCGGTCCTGTGATTAGCCATATTATTAATGTGTAGAGTAGATTTCTCATACCAGTCCCATGACTAACTCGTAGTTTGTTTCACTTTCAAACTCGGGTGCCCCTTTTTCTATACGGGCAGCCTTGTATTCAGATTTAGCTGGTTCTTTCTGGATAGCTGGAGCTGAAGATGGATTCTATTATTTATCTCTTTTTATGCTGTTCAGCTCCTATTGTACATATTATGTTTGCTTTCCGCTGTAGACATTTATGTATAGCTGAACTGTATTTGTGCTAAGTATGATCCTGTATACTGTGTAAATCTGATGATTACGTTTATCTAGTATTCTATTGTGCATTATCTGGTGTATTTATTTATTTCTGTTCTGCTATTATCTGTTTCTGTGTTATATTCCAAGGATTACCCTTGTCGCCGTCAGTACGGGAAATGGGGTCGTCACAATAATATAAATTACCAAATTTGGGGAAATGATCGAGAATGGAGTATCACCAGTTTTTCTCTAAGCGATAGTTAAATCTTTAATAAGATTTGAACGGGAAATGGTAATTAATTTTTACCGATAACACAGTGGTGTTAGATATGGAGTATCACCAGTTTTTCTTCATGGGATGAATAGGTTGGGATTGGGAAATTAAACAAATGATTACATCGGTATGGCTCGTTAATCCCGACAAGTTGGATAAACCTTAATTTGGTTTAGAATTGAAGATAATGAAATCTTTTGAAATGATATCCAAAGGAAGATTAAAGTATAAATTTAAAAGAATTTATCTTTGACAAAATTAATGGGAACCTTTCCCTATTGATATAAATAATTGAATGAAAGAATATTCTGGATTGGAATGAGGCGTATGTTGCGTTTGTGTAGCACTTGTTTATAAAATACGCGAGTTATTCGGAAAGACCGGGTTTATACCCATTCTGAATAACTGTTTCGACGATAAGTCGACGATGAATACGGTGGTTGAAGATCGGAGGTCTTCACATCGTTTGGATGATTACTGATATCTTGATTAGGCTGTACACCCAAGACGAGGTACTAAGTGGTGATCATCCAGACGTACTTGGAGATCGACCGGATATGCGAGGGCCTCTCTCCTGTATTGGACATATGGGACGAGGAATAAGGTGCCTCCGCTTTCGTTCAAACCCAGAACAGACTTGTAAATGGATGTGTGTCTGACATTGGATTTTATTCTGTGTTGATTGATTTCTATTAAATATATACATATATATATATATATATATATATATATATATATATCTCTGTTTTGTGGCGGAGAATTTATTCTCTTGCTTAACATCTTTCTCTGAGACGTAGGAGCTAAGAGGTTATATATCGATAGACATCAGCAGCCTGGCGTGAATTGCCTATGTGGCATGCTGAGATGCAAATGATCAAGGCTTTTGTTGAAAAGTAGAGTCTTGTGGTTGATGATCAAAGCACGACTTTAAATAGCATAGCTTTGTGTATAGCGTTAGTTCATGAGCCTCACACCCCGGTGTGAACCATAAACGGGAGAAGACCTCAGGAAGGACATGCATTTCTTTCTAGCTAAGAGTGGTGTCATGGTATAAAGCCCAGACATTTTACTCATGTGGATGTTGCATATTATTTGATGGATAGCGAGGCGTCTTGGATATATTGGTCACTACGGGGCCAATGGATTATATGGTCGACATACTGACCATTTCGCCCCATAGGGCGGGGAAACACATTGTTCAGGGATTATTAATCTGCTAAGCATGGATTGGCCCTGCCACTTCTGGTACAGTTGCGGCTGTATCCTAAGACATGGTAGGCTAGATTGTCTCGAATCGGAAGGACGATCCCTTGCCTTGGTTCACAGATGGAAATCCAATTTCCAATACGACATTTCGGTTTTAATTGTAGAACTAGTATTGCGACATAGTAGTATGGGATACTATGCCGTCTACGATTGATACATTTATATTTGAAGTGATTTTGACACTATATACTTATAGTAATATAAAAATGATTTGTTTTAAATGTACCAAGCATGTTTGGCTATTATAAGGTAAAACTCTATCCTTCGGCTTGTGCTGCATTGTGTGATGGGACCTGAGTCTTATAATAGCTTCATTTTTCCAAAAGCATTGCGCTGTTGGTTTTATGTACTGGTATTCATATGGAGTAAACCCATTTCGTGTTATACGGCGTGGTCCCATGATTTTTACCCCCTTTTAAGTAAAGTTTTAAATAACTGTTTTAGTTCTCACACCAGTCACATAACTGACCTGGAATTTATTGTTTTAACCTAAACTATGGGTGCCCCTATTTTCCACATGGGCAGCTAGTAGTTTTGGTTTTTCTAGATATTTCTTTTCCAGGATCCTAGATTTACAGCTGAAGCTATATTCGGAACGCTCTGTGTCCGTGTATTTTTTATAGTTGTGTTATGTATTATTTTTCCGTTGCTTAGTAATTTAAATCTCTGATATTTTCCAATGTGTAATATTTATTCATACTCTGTTATATTCTTGTGCTCTGATGTAAATTATTGTAATAGCAATTGAAATGTTCTTCTGTTTGTTTCTGATAATTATTGTCCTCAAAGCAATCCGTCCTTTTCCGTCTCTTCGAAGATCGGGGAATTTTGGATCGTTTAAGTTTGGTATCGGAGCTTTGGTTTACAGAGCTCGAGAACAAGATGCATTAGAACCATACGAAAGAATTCATCAGAGATTGGATTTGTAATATCCATTAAGAATGACTCGTTAGAGATAGGATCGGTAGTATCCTAGAATAAGTTTCAAAGAGTGTTATTTTTAAAATAAAAATGAAAACAAATTTTGTTATGAAAATTTTATACCTTATTATACGTATTTGAATATTTTATTTATATTGAATTTGGATAATCAAGTATATAAAGATTTTGCATATACGCCTTGCAAACGTATATTCAAAGTCTCAAATATACTGGATAGATATAGAATCACACACTAGTCGCCCGGAGATGATTTTGCATATACGCCTTGCATGTACACATCATCAGTGTTTTATGTTCGAGTTTCGAAAGTGGGATATCAATATATTTCCAATTGACTGGTGTGAGAATGAAAACATAGATTGGGTCTATTGTTGTGATTTGGCATCAAAAATATGATTTTTGACTATATATAAAATCTATATATTTGTAAAGTTAATCAACTGATTGATTTCTGGTTGTGATGTTTGATTACTAGTTTAACTAATAAAATATTGGGATGATAATTAATTTAACCAATATGTGAATGAACGGTGAATTTAGCCAAATTGAGTTAATATTGAATTGAATTGAAAATTGATTGAAATTTCATATACGTATATATATATATATATATATATATATATATGTGAACAGGTCATAACATGGAAGCTAAGAAGAGGAATAAAATTATATGCCCGACAAATAGGTACGTATTTATTATATTTCTTGGGTTTGGATGATTTTATGAGCCGATTGGCAAGCCCTTGGCTTTTTTTCTTTTTCTTTTGGATTGATGAGGGCCCTAAGAGGCAAGTTGCAGTTTTAAATATCAACACGTACAAAGGAGGTTATGGCGAAATTTTTCGAAAATTTAGGGTGTTAGCCAAATTTTTGAGAAATTAGAAAATTCTTAGAAACTGAAAAGTTGAAGAATGAAAGCCAGAATGACAGTTTAGTTGGTTAGTTAAACAACTTTCAGCTCCATTCCTTTTCGAGGACGAAAATATTTTAAGTGGGGGAGATCGATTATGAAATTTGAAATCTAGCAATAATTTGGCATTCCGGATCCAACAAAAGTGGTTTCGTCGAAAACGGAGGTCGTTTGCAAAATGGCTATTTTTAAAGGCCATATATTATATTAAAAAATATATAAATTCCATAGCGACTATTTTAGATTTTAAACTGGACATAACTTTCAATTCATAAAGTGAAATCTCAGTTTCTTACGTTCATTAGAAAGATATAATTATACAAATTCAAATATTTCTTATTTCGTCCAACTCTGACTTATATTGAATTATGTATATTCATTTGAAATTTGAAATCGAATTTTCAAACTACCGTGCCATTGCAAGTTTGTTTTACAATTAAAATAAATTTATACATTCTAACTTCGATTTAAATAAATTTTAAATCATTATTATTTAAATAAATCATTTTAAATATTCAAAATCCATTAAAATGGCTAAAATAAATTTTTTTAAATTGGTTCGGAAAATCCAGGTTGTTACAATGCAGCAGCCCCTTAGGCATACCTCCTCGAACCCCAAGCTTTGTCCATCTCTGTAAAAACCCGTAACCTCCCCGTAAAGGAAAGCGTTGGATAGTTCGAGAACAAACCACAACAGAACGCATACAGAAGAATATTTCATTGTTTATTACAACAATGCATCAGATTACATGAATATATAGAGTATAAATGAATATTACACAGAAATATCAGAGATTTAAATTACATTTAAATACATAGCAGCGGAAAATAATACAATACACAACTAGAAGGAGATATGCGGATACAAAGCTTTCCGGATATCATTCCAGCTGTAAAACCAGGATCCTGTGAATATAAATCTGCAAAAACCAAAACTACTAGCTGCCCGTGTCAAAATAGGGGCACCCAGAGTTTAGGTTAAAACAATAAACTCCAGGTCAGTCATGGGACTGGTGTGAGAACTAAAACAGTTATAAATCTTTATTTTAAATCATTAGGTAAATCAAGGGACCACGCCGTATAACACGGAACGGGTTTCCTCCCAAGAATACCAGTGCATGAGACAAACAGCGCAATGCTAAATAAAGAAAAATGAAGCTGTTATAAGACCCAGGTCCTATCACACAATGCAACGCAAGCCGGGGGATAGGGTTTTCCCTTATAACAGCCAAAGAATGCTTGATACGTTTAAAACAAATCATTTGATACTATTATAAGTGCATAGTGTATAAAACAACTTCAAATCATAAGTATCAATCATAGGCGGCATGAACGGCCCATAACACTATGTCGCCATATATAAGTTTACAATCAAAACCGCAAATGTCGTATTGGAAGTTGGGTTATCATTTATGGTATGAACCGAGGCTAGGGGCAAGATCCTCAATGATTCGAGACGCTCTAGTCCGCCCCTCAGGATCAGAGCTCGAGTGACCCTTGGATCGTCAGGGCCGGTCCACCGATGTGGATTAAAATGCCTGAACATGCGTCTCCCCACCCTTTGGGGCGTAAGCCTGGCCCGTCAGCCGACCAGAAGCATCGGCCGAAACCGATATCACGAGGCGCCTCGCTTTTCAGCAAGTAATAATAAGTAACATCCACATGAGTCAAACTCGTCAGCCAGTTCAAGCACTGACGCCACTCATAACTAGAAAGAAACGCATGCCCTCCCTGAGGTCCGTCTCCCGTTTTTGATTCATACCGGGTGTGATACTCGCGAATCAACGTTACACAAAGCTACGCCACAAAGGCCGTGCTTCGATCATCAACCACAAGACTTTGCTTTTCAACAGAAGCCTTGATCATTTGCATCTTAGCATGCCACACAGGCAATTCACTCCATGCGATTGATATCCATCAATATATAACCCCTGAGCTCGTACGTCTCAAAGAAGGGCGTTAAGCAAGAGAATAAATTCTCCGCCGCCAAACAGATATATATTTAATAGAGATCAATCACACGGACTAAAATCCAATGTCAGACACACAGTCCATTTACAAGTCCGTTCTGGGTCTGAACGAAACCGGAGGCACCTAGTACCCCGCATATCCATCGATCTCCAAGTACGTCTGGACGATCACTAACTGTTTCCATCTTCTTGGGTGTACAGCCCAATCAAGATCATCAGTTATCACCCAAACAACGTGAAGACCTCCGGTCTTCGACCATCGTCTTCATCTTCGACTTATCGTCGTATCAGTTATTCAGAATGGGATGAACCCGGTCTTTCTGAATAACTCGCGTATATTTTAAATAAGTGTTACACAAACACAACATACGCCTCATTCCAATTCATTAGTCACTAATCGCAAATTAATCAAGAGAATAATTCCCCAAATATTAACCCCGAAGGCCGAAACCAACATCAGATCAATATCCAGAAAACCATTCTGCTTGGCTAACCGACAGTTAGTTTCTAAATTTCACATTCATAGGGAAAGGTTCCCATTTATTTTATCCAAGATAAATTCCTTGAATTTATTTTTTTTATTCTATTTTTGAATCTCAATTCAAACTAGTCGGGATTAGCGAACCTTACCGAAGTAATCATTTGTTTTAATTTCCCAATACCAACCTATTCATCCCATGAAGTAAAACTGGTAATACTTCATATCTAACACCACAATGTTATCGGTAAATTCAATTACCATTTCACGTTCAAATCTAATTAAAGATTTAACTATCGCCTGGAGCAAAACTGTTGATACTCCATTTTCGATCTTTTCAATCTAATTAAAGATTCATTAAAACTCCACTTAGTTTTAATCTTTGAATGGGTTAAAGAATCAGTGTCATTTAAAACACGGTTCACGATAAACCCAAAATCACATTCCATTAATTATCGGCTTAAAGAACAAGTGTTATTTAAAATACTGTTCACGATAAACCCAAAAATCAATATCAATTCTATTCCAATTAAATATTATTTAATTGGTAAACTTCATTAAATCTAAATAAAAAGATTTAATCTTTTCTCAACTGGGTTCAAGAACGGTGTTAGTGAAGACATCATTCACGACAAACCCAAATCACATTCGATATTCAATACAAGGCTCTGAATAGAAAATATATCGGCTTATATTCAATATCGAATTCTACGACTAACAAATGTCGTATTGGAAATAACGATATAAATATATATCTTTCAAATCTCCATAACAACACCCGTATAATCACGAATTCCAACATCGAAATATTCCGAAGACAATTTCGATTTAAATCCACTCCAATGCAATCATTGGAAATTTTGGTTATTTTTAAAACCCTTTTCAAATTCAATTTATTTATTTAAAAATAAATAGAATTATAATTCTAGTTCAAAACTAGTTCATTTCGATAAAAATCTATTTTTATCTTTTCAAATATGGAGTTTTTCATCCCAATTCTTCTCAAATCATTTCTTATGATTTTACACAAATTATTACTATTTTTAATAATTTTATCAAGGCCCGTACAGTCGATTTCCAACAACGGCCATCGAACTGCACTTACAGCGACCTTTTTCAAATTTGATTTGGACATAATTCCAAATCCAACCGTTAGATTTCTAATTTCTAATATTCGTTAGAAAGCTCTTTTCGATACGAACCCAACGGTTCCGGTTTTAGGAGAATCCGACGGTCGGATCTCCCGCAATGTCCGCTTGAAATAAATGGTCGAAATTCGCGAACTGCCGCGGCGCGGCGCGTTCTATTCAGGCCATTATATTATATATATAATATATATAATATATATATCGTCGATTTCTATTTAAAACGAATTATATAAATAGTTTTGAATTCGTTTCAAAATCTATTTCAACTTCCATTTCAATTCAAAGCAAAATTGAATTCTTCTTTATAAATCCGTTTCAAAATTCATTTCTATTCAATTCAAATTTCAATTCAATTTGAATTCATTTCAATTCGCTTTCAATTCAATTTGAATTCGTTTTCAATTCAATTTGAATTTGTTTTCAATTCAATTCATTTCGAAATCGTTTTCAATTCAATTCATTTCGAAATCGTTTTCAATTCAATTCATGTCGAAATCGTTTTCAATTCAATTCATTTCGAAATCGTTTTCAATTCAATTCATTTCGAAATCGTTTTCAATTCAATTCATTTCGAAATCGTTTTCAATTCAATTCATTTCGAAATCGTTTTCAATTCAATTCATTTCGAAATCGTTTTCAATTCAATTCATTTCGAAATCGTTTTCAATTCAATTCATTTCGAAATCGTTTTCAATTCAATTCATTTCGAAATCGTTTTCAATTGAATTCATTTCGAAATCATTTTCAATTCAATTCATTTCGAAATCGTTTTCAATTCAATTCATTTCGAAATCGATATAAATATCGTTCACGTCTAAATAGCGTCAATCTAATCAACACGGCTTCATATATTGATATTTTAAAATATTCCATTTCGAATATTTCTATTATCAAAATATTTGTTATTATCTAAATATTCTTTATTTTCACGATTGGAATGAGGCCCAATCAATTAGCATATAAAGTTAATTATATGGATTTTCATACAACACATGTATATAATAGCAACGATAAATAATCAACCATCAACCAAAGTGCACTACACTGTATAAGCATCAAATATCGATATCTAACGCTTATAACAGCCTGTCAATCAATCGATCGACATATTTAATCAATCAGGATGAGTGAACTGCATATTTCATCCTAACACCCGTGTGGGGTTTCAAACAATCAAACAAATATTTTGTTTGTGCAGTTGGGCGATGTGTAAAATTTATCGTCCCAATCAATGTCCTTCAAATAGGTGTACATAAACAAACCGTCCGGTTTGTAAATGAATATTTATTTATTCACATTTACGTTAAAAATTATATTTTTAACGATAAAACATTTTATTCCAACATATGAATTTCTATTATTCATTTACACAATAAAATGATATTTTTATTTTTCTAACATATTTTAGAAAATTTCGGCGGCATAACGGCACGATACTAGAAACGGGACGAGGCCTAGCCTTATCCCCGGTCTAGTGAAGGCCCACGCCATTCACACATCAATCAAACCATTCAATTCACCAAACAATTCAATTTCAAATCAAATCATATAACTAACCTATGCAACCAAACAAACAAGTCCATGGTCTGTGGACGATTGTGTCGGGTGCTACTAAGCACCGTCTGCATCCTAGTATATATATATAAATAGAAATGAAATTGAAAGGTGAGAAATTCTCACCAATAGCTATCCAATTTCTTGACTCTTCTTTTGCAGAATTCTTCGTCGACCTCGCCTTTTGGTCGCTTTCGCCCGTATTCTCTACATATGTAAAAATCGAATTTTTACTTCACTATTCAATATATATAAATCATATTTTTATTTCGAAGTTCAATATATAAAAATTCTATTTTTATTTCGAAGTTCAATATATAAAAATTCTATTTTTATTTCGATTAAAAATCACTTCTTGTTGTATTCAAAAACCACTCCTATTCGTTTTCAAAAAATCAATTCTTCTTCATATGACTATCCTAAAAAGATTTAACCTTTTATAAGTTAAAAATATCGCCTTTTTATAATATATAAATCGAACCTTTATATTTTTAAAACAAAGAAGTTTATCTTTTCCAAACAGAGTATATTTTTCTTGCTATATTTCGAAAAACAAAGCATATTTTATTCTAAAACTTCGTTAATTTTATTTTCAAAAATAATGTTCCTTTCTACTTTCATTTTCAAAAATAATGCTAATTTTTATTAAAAAAAAAAAACAATGCTAATCTTTATTTTAAATAACAATGCTTTAGTAAATAATAATAAAAACTACCTTCATTAATACTAATCCACCTCCAATCAAATCTGGCCATCTTCTTGTTTAAACGCTCCAAGTCCACGCTCCTTCCTATTGCCACCAGAACGAGAAACCCAACCCGTCGCTACCATCTCTCTTCGCTTGCGCCGCCACCAGGCTAGCATCCTTCGATCAGCTTCCACCATCTCAACGCCCTACACACGAGATGCCACCGCCCCAACCAGTACGAATTCCGGTGGCCTCTTGGCCCTTCAATTCCTGGTTCGAACGAAGCACGTTTGTGCCCTTAGTTCGTGAAATCCAGGCCGTATAAACCCATCACCACCGTTGATTGGAAAGAGCTAGTCGAGCTCTTCGATTCCCCCTTTTAAGTATTGAATTTTGTTGCGTGATGAAGGAGAATGAAGAGGAGGAAGATTGGACGATATCGGCCCTCTATTTCTTTGAATGGCGGCTGAATAGTGAGGGATGAAGTTAGGGTGTTAGTCCCTTTATATAATATATATATAGTTATATTTTAATAAATCAATTCTAAAATTAATTGTTTATCACTATGAACTCCAACCTAACTCCAAAGACTGTCGCCTCCAGCTAAATACCCCCATTCCGAACACAATAGAATATATATCGCAAGCTGATTTGGTCGTTTCTATCAGTTTCCGTTAAATTTACATTTAAATCATTATATTGAATTTTAAACGTACATTTCAAATTACCGGGGTCACATACTAACTAGAAAAATTCCAAAAAAATATTTTCTAGCTTCGTATTGACGATACGGTCCTAACAAAACTAGTTTCGCCGAATTCTGAGACCGTTTGAAAAATGGCCAATTTCCAGTCGATTAAAATCAACTGAAACTGGTCAAACGCGTTTTCCTTTGCCACGCTCACATATTGATTCGAAAAATTATGAAATTTGAAACCCAGCAATAACTTAACATCCCGGACCCAACAAAACTGGTTTCGTCGAAATCCGAGGTCGTTTGCAAAATCGCTATTTTTACGGACTATATATTATATAAAATATATATAAATTCTACAGCGACTATTTTGAATTTTAAACTGGACATATCTTATCATTTATAAAGTGAAATCTCATTTTCTCAACTTCGTTAGAAAGATATTCACTATTAGATTCCATTATTTTTGGTTTCACTAAAATCCGGATTGTTTTGCACCCGGTACATTCAATTGAAGTTTGAAATCGAATTATCGAACTACCGCGCCATTTTCAATTCCTTTTATAATTATATATAATTATTATATATTCTAACGACGACGTATATAATATATACGTCGAATTATATTAAAAATAAATTTCTCGTCGATATTATTTAAAATAATTCATTTTAAATAATCAAAATTCGCTAAAATTGCCAAAATAAAATTTTCAAACTGGCTCGCATTTTACGGGTTGTTACAATCTCCCCCACTTAAAACTTTTCGTCCCCGAAAAGGAACAAAGTCGAAAGTGGTTTGATTAATCAACACTACGTTCGATCTGGCTTTCATTCTCCAACTCTTTAGTTTCTGAGAATTTTCAAAATTTCAAAAATTTGGCTAACACCCTAAATTTTTGAAAAATTTCGCCATAACCTCCCCTGCACCGGGAGCATCGGGGAATTTCAAATAGCTTCCCCGGTCCTTCAGATCTCAAAAAGAAAAAGAAAAAGCCAAGCGGCTAGCCAATAGGCTCACAAAATCATCATCACCCAAACGAAACAGGAAATTATGTAGTAAACATGTACCTATTTGTCGGGCAAACAAATTTTATTCTCTGGCTCTAGCCTCCTTGCTATGACCTGTTCAATGATATATATGTATATGCAAGCAAATGCGACTAATTTTCAATACGATTCAATATTCGATTCAATTAGGCTAAATGGCTAAAAATTAGCAAACAAATAAACAAACAACCCAAACATCAATCAATTAGTGAATTAGAGTTTCAAATTCATAATTTTAATACATATACAAAAATCATGTTCTTGATGCCAATTCACAACAAAGTGTTCTAGCTATATAAGATTTGGTTCTCACACCAGTCTAATGGAAATATATAGATATCACACTTTCGTTACTCGAAAATAAATGCTGGTGATGGTATACTTCATCATCAGGACCATGTCCGGGCGACTAGAGTGTGATTCTATATCTATCCAGTATATTAAAACTTTGAATACATGCGGATCAGACGTATACGCAAAATCTATATATACTGGATTGTCCAAAATCAATATAAACAAATAATCAAATACGAATAGTTGATTTAAATTTTCAAAACAAAAATGTTTTCATTTGAAAAATATACTCTTCACACTCGTTCTACGATACTACTGATCCTATCTCTAACGAGTCATTCTAATTGGATATTACTAATCCAATATCTGATGAATTCTTCCGTATGGTTCTAATGTGCCTTGTTCTCTGCTTTGTAAACCAAAGCTCTGATACCACGTGTAAAAACCCGTAACCTCCCCGTAAAGGAAAGCGTCGGATAGTTCGAGAACAAACCACAACAGAACGCATACAGAAGAATATTTCATTGTTTATTACAACAATGCATCAGATTACATGAATATACAGAGTATAAATGAATATTACACAGAAATATCAGAGATTTAAATTACATTTAAATACATAGCAGCGGAAAATAATACAATACACAACTAGAAGGAGATATGCGGATACAAAGCTTTCCGGATATCATTCCAGCTGTAAAACCAGGATCCTGTGAATATAAATCTGCAAAAACCAAAACTACTAGCTGCCCGTGTCAAAATAGGGGCACCCAGAGTTTAGGTTAAAACAATAAACTCCAGGTCAGTCATGGGACTGGTGTGAGAACTAAAACAGTTATAAATCTTTATTTTAAATCATTAGGTAAATCAAGGGACCACCCCGTATAACACGGAACGGGTTTCCTCCCAAGAATACCAGTGCATGAGACAAACAGCGCAATGCTAAATAAAGAAAAATGAAGCTGTTATAAGACCCAGGTCCTATCACACAATGCAACGCAAGCCGGGGGATAGGGTTTTCCCTTATAACAGCCAAAGAATGCTTGATACGTTTAAAACAAATCATTTGATACTATTATAAGTGCATAGTGTATAAAACAACTTCAAATCATAAGTATCAATCATAGGCGGCATGAACGGCCCATAACACTATGTCGCCATATATAAGTTTACAATCAAAACCGCAAATGTCGTATTGGAAGTTGGGTTATCATTTATGGTATGAACCGAGGCTAGGGGCAAGATCCTCAATGATTCGAGACGCTCTAGTCCGCCCCTCAGGATCAGAGCTCGAGTGACCCTTGGATCGTCAGGGCCGGTCCACCGATGTGGATTAAAATGCCTGAACATGCGTCTCCCCACCCTTTGGGGCGTAAGCCTGGCCCGTCAGCCGACCAGAAGCATCGGCCGAAACCGATATCACGAGGCGCCTCGCTTTTCAGCAAGTAATAATAAGTAACATCCACATGAGTCAAACTCGTCAGCCAGTTCAAGCACTGACGCCACTCATAACTAGAAAGAAACGCATGCCCTCCCTGAGGTCCGTCTCCCGTTTTTGATTCATACCGGGTGTGATACTCGCGAATCAACGTTACACAAAGCTACGCCACAAAGGCCGTGCTTCGATCATCAACCACAAGACTTTGCTTTTCAACAGAAGCCTTGATCATTTGCATCTTAGCATGCCACACAGGCAATTCACTCCATGCGATTGATATCCATCAATATATAACCCCTGATCTCGTACGTCTCAGAGAAGGGCGTTAAGCAAGAGAATAAATTCTCCGCCGCCAAACAGATATATATTTAATAGAGATCAATCACACGGACTAAAATCCAATGTCAGACACACAGTCCATTTACAAGTCCGTTCTGGGTCTGAACGAAACCGGAGGCACCTAGTACCCCGCATATCCATCGATCTCCAAGTACGTCTGGACGATCACTAACTGTTTCCATCTTCTTGGGTGTACAGCCCAATCAAGATCATCAGTTATCACCCAAACGACGTGAAGACCTCCGGTCTTCGACCATCGTCTTCATCTTCGACTTATCGTCGTATCAGTTATTCAGAATGGGATGAACCCGGTCTTTCCGAATAACTCGCGTATATTTTAAATAAGTGTTACACAAACACAACATACGCCTCATTCCAATTCATTAGTCACTAATCGCAAATTAATCAAGAGAATAATTCCCCAAATATTAACCCCGAAGGCCGAAACCAACATCAGATCAATATCCAGAAAACCATTCTGCTTGGCTAACCGACAGTTAGTTTCTAAATTTCACATTCATAGGGAAAGGTTCCCATTTATTTTATCCAAGATAAATTCCTTGAATTTATTTTTTTTATTCTATTTTTGAATCTCAATTCAAACTAGTCGGGATTAGCGAACCTTACCGAAGTAATCATTTGTTTTAATTTCCCAATCCCAACCTATTCATCCCATGAAGTAAAACTGGTAATACTTCATATCTAACACCACAGTGTTATCGGTAAATTCAATTACCATTTCACGTTCAAATCTAATTAAAGATTTAACTATCGCCTGGAGCAAAACTGGTGATACTCCATTTTCGATCTTTTCAATCTAATTAAAGATTCATTAAAACTCCACTTAGTTTTAATCTTTGACCGGGTTAAAGAATCAGTGTCATTTAAAACACGGTTCACGATAAACCCAAAATCACATTCCATTAATTATCGGGTTAAAGAACAAGTGTTATTTAAAATACTGTTCACGATAAACCCAAAAATCAATATCAATTCTATTCCAATTAAATATTATTTAATTGGTAAACTTCATTAAATCTAAATAAAAAGATTTAATCTTTTCTCAACTGGGTTCAAGAACGGTGTTAGTGAAGACACCATTCACGACAAACCCAAATCACATTCGATATTCAATACAAGGCTCTGAATAGAAAATATATCGGCTTATATTCAATATCGAATTCTACGACTAACAAATGTTGTATTGGAAATAACGATATAAACATATATCTTTCAAATCTCCATAACAACACCCGTATAATCACGAATTCCAACATCGAAATATTCCGAAGACAATTTCGATTTAAATCCACTCCAATGCAATCATTGGAAATTTTGGTTATTTTTAAAACCCTTTTCAAATTCAATTTATTTATTTAAAAATAAATAGAATTATAATTCTAGTTCAAAACTAGTTCATTTCGATAAAAATCTATTTTTATCTTTTCAAATATGGAGTTTTTCATCCCAATTCTTCTCAAATCATTTCTTATGATTTTACACAAATTATTACTATTTTTAATAATTTTATCAAGGCCCGTACAGTCGATTTCCAACAACGGCCATCGAACTGCACTTACAGCGACCTTTTTCAAATTTGATTTGGACATAATTCCAAATCCAACCGTTAGATTTCTAATTTCTAATATTCGTTAGAAAGCTCTTTTCGATACGAACCCAACGGTTCCGGTTTTAGGAGAATCCGACGGTCGGATCTCCCGCAATGTCCGTTTGAAATAAATGGTCGAAATTCGCGAACTGCCGCGGCGCGGCGCGTTCTATTCAGGCCATTATATTATATGTATAATATATATAATATATATATCGTCGATTTCTATTTAAAACGAATTATATAAATAGTTTTGAATTCGTTTCAAAATCTATTTCAACTTCCATTTCAATTCAAAGCAAAATTGAATTCTTCTTTATAAATCCGTTTCAAAATTCATTTCTATTCAATTCAAATTTCAATTCAATTTGAATTCATTTCAATTCGCTTTCAATTCAATTTGAATTCGTTTTCAATTCAATTTGAATTTGTTTTCAATTCAATTCATTTCGAAATCGTTTTCAATTCAATTCATTTCGAAATCGTTTTCAATTCAATTCATGTCGAAATCGTTTTCAATTCAATTCATTTCGAAATCGTTTTCAATTCAATTCATTTCGAAATCGTTTTCAATTCAATTCATTTCGAAATCGTTTTCAATTCAATTCATTTCGAAATCGTTTTCAATTCAATTCATTTCGAAATCGTTTTCAATTCAATTCATTTCGAAATCGTTTTCAATTCAATTCATTTCGAAATCGTTTTCAATTCAATTCATTTCGAAATCGTTTTCAATTCAATTCATTTCGAAATCGTTTTCAATTCAATTCATTTCGAAATCGTTTTCAATTCAATTCATTTCGAAATCGTTTTCAATTCAATTCATTTCGAAATCGATATAAATATCGTTCACGTCTAAATGGCGTCAATCTAATCAACACGGCTTCATATATTGATATTTTCAAATATTCCATTTCGAATATTTCTATTATCAAAATATTTGTTATTATCTAAATATTCTTTATTTTCACGATTGGAATGAGGCCCAATCAATTACCATATAAAGTTAATTATATGGATTTTCATACAACACATGTATATAATAGCAACGATAAATAATCAACCATCAACCAAAGTGCACTACACTGTATAAGCATCAAATATCGATATCTAACGCTTATAACAGCCTGTCAATCAATCGATCGACATATTTAATCAATCAGGATGAGTGAACTGCATATTTCATCCTAACACTCGTGTGGGGTTTCAAACAATCAAACAAATATTTTGTTTGTGCAGTTGGGCGATGTGTAAAATTTATCGTCCCAATCAATGTCCTTCAAATAGGTGTACATAAACAAACCGTCCGGTTTGTAAATGAATATTTATTTATTCACATTTACGTTAAAAATTATATTTTTAACGATAAAACATTTTATTCCAACATATGAATTTCTATTATTCATTTACACAATAAAATGATATTTTTATTTTTCTAACATATTTTAGAAAATTTCGGCGGCATAACGGCACGATACTAGAAACGGGACGAGGCCTAGCCTTATCCCCGGTCTAGTGAAGGCCCACGCCATTCACACATCAATCAAACCATTCAATTCACCAAACAATTCAATTTCAAATCAAATCATATAACTAACCTATGCAACCAAACAAACAAGTCCATGGTCTGTGGACGATTGTGTCGGGTGCTACTAAGCACCGTCTGCATCCTAGTATATATATATAAATAGAAATGAAATTGAAAGGTGAGAAATTCTCACCAATAGCTATCCAATTTCTTGACTCTTCTTTTGCAGAATTCTTCGTCGACCTCGCCTTTTGGTCGCTTTCGCCCGTATTCTCTACATATGTAAAAATCGAATTTTTACTTCGCTATTCAATATAAATAAATCATATTTTTATTTCGAAGTTCAATATATAAAAATTCTATTTTTATTTCGAAGTTCAATATATAAAAATTCTATTTTTATTTCGATTAAAAATCACTTCTTGTTGTATTCAAAAACCACTCCTATTCGTTTTCAAAAAATCAATTCTTCTTCATATGACTATCCTAAAAAGATTTAACCTTTTATAAGTTAAAAATATCGCCTTTTTATAATATATAAATCGAACCTTTATATTTTTAAAACAAAGAAGTTTATCTTTTCCAAACAGAGTATATTTTTCTTGCTATATTTCGAAAAACAAAGCATATTTTATTCTAAAACTTCGTTAATTTTATTTTCAAAAATAATGTTCCTTTCTACTTTCATTTTCAAAAATAATGCTAATTTTTATAAAAAAAAAAAACAATGCTAATCTTTATTTTAAATAACAATGCTTTAGTAAATAATAATAAAAACTACCTTCATTAATACTAATCCACCTCCAATCAAATCTGGCCATCTTCTTGTTTAAACGCTCCAAGTCCACGCTCCTTCCTGTTGCCACCAGAACGAGAAACCCAACCCGTCGCTACCATCTCTCTTCGCTTGCGCCGCCACCAGGCTAGCATCCTTCGATCAGCTTCCACCATCTCAACGCCCTACACACGAGATGCCACCGCCCCAACCAGTATGAATTCCGGTGGCCTCTTGGCCCTTCAATTCCTGGTTCGAACGAAGCACGTTTGTGCCCTTAGTTCGTGAAATCCAGGTCGTATAAACCCATCACCACCGTTGATTGGAAAGAGCTAGTCGAGCTCTTCGATTCCCCCTTTTAAGTATTGAATTTTGTTGCGTGATGAAGGAGAATGAAGAGGAGGAAGATTGGACGATATCGGCCCTCTATTTCTTTGAATGGCGGCTGAATAGTGAGGGATGAAGTTAGGGTGTTAGTCCCTTTATATAATATATATATAGTTATATTTTAATAAATCAATTCTAAAATTAATTGTTTATCACTATGAACTCCAACCTAACTCCAAAGACTGTCGCCTCCAGCTAAATACCCCCATTCCGAACACAATAGAATATATATCGCAAGCTGATTTGGTCGTTTCTATCAGTTTCCGTTAAATTTACATTTAAATCATTATATTGAATTTTAAACGTACATTTCAAATTACCGGGGTCACATACTAACTAGAAAAATTCCAAAAAAATATTTTCTAGCTTCGTATTGACGATACGGTCCTAACAAAACTAGTTTCGCCGAATTCTGAGACCGTTTGAAAAATGGCCAATTTCCAGTCGATTAAAATCAACTGAAACTGGTCAAACGCGTTTTCCTTTGCCACGCTCACATATTGATTCGAAAAATTATGAAATTTGAAACCCAGCAATAACTTAACATCCCGGACCCAACAAAACTGGTTTCGTCGAAATCCGAGGTCGTTTGCAAAATCGCTATTTTTACGGACTATATATTATATAAAATATATATAAATTCTACAGCGACTATTTTGAATTTTAAACTGGACATATCTTATCATTTATAAAGTGAAATCTCATTTTCTCAACTTCGTTAGAAAGATATTCACTATTAGATTCCATTATTTTTGGTTTCACTAAAATCCGGATTGTTTTGCACCCGGTACATTCAATTGAAGTTTGAAATCGAATTATCGAACTACCGCGCCATTTTCAATTCCTTTTATAATTATATATAATTATTATATATTCTAACGACGACGTATATAATATATACGTCGAATTATATTAAAAATAAATTTCTCGTCGATATTATTTAAAATAATTCATTTTAAATAATCAAAATTCGCTAAAATTGCCAAAATAAAATTTTCAAACTGGCTCGCATTTTACGGGTTGTTACAATCTCAAACCCCTTACCGTTAGCTCCTCGAACCAAAATTCTACCCAGTTATATGCCTATCTTTTTTATAAACCAAAACGCGTCGAACCCCTGTCTAATTTTTTCCAGAATAACACCGGTGACGCCGGAAGGTTTACAATTTTTTTTTGGGATCATTTAAACATGAAAATTATCGACTTTTTAAAAGTTAGATGGAGTGAAAACCAATGGTAAGCGACTATAGCTTACATTTTAATTAATAATTATTGTATGTGGTAGTTGATGTCATATTTAATTATATGCAAGTAAAAATATGTTATGTTGCATGACAATGGAGTTTGGATATGAATTATGGACATTGGTTAGGAATTAATGTGGTACCATAAGTGGTTAGTAGTTGAAATCGTAGATAAAAGACGATTAGTTGAACCGATTGATAGCTTTGTTGCAATGTTGCATAAACGTGACATATCTACGCATATAATATCAAGTAAGTTGGTACGTTAAACGACTGAAGAATCAACAATGAGGATTGGATAATTTACCATATCCAAACGACAAATGTATGTAGTGCTTGTGGTAGTTGAAAACATATATTTGAATAAATAAGTGCATGCGATGAATAGTAACTTTGATTTATATCGACACAACTTTTGTCGATATAAACCTAACATATGTACAAAACCTTGTATGTTGTACGTTGATTTATGAATGTGTGTTGCGGTTAATTTGTTGACTGACAAAAAATGTATAAACGTTAAATATTTACTGCTTACCTGTTGTGTATTATGCCACGATATGTGTGTGTTGGATGTTTGAATGATTGATGGATGTTAATGGGATATCATTAACATGCGTGATCCATATAAATCAAATTATATGGAAATTTGTTAAAGTATTATTCAAATTTAGTAAATTAACCGACATTTTAATAATATAATATTGGGAAAAAAATAAAAACCAAAATTTGACATTTGATTTTGGAAGGACGTAAAGTTTAATTCACTATGACAAACTTTTGTAAAAGCTAGAAATGGCTTCGAAGAAATTAAGTGCAGGTTATGGCCTTGTTGAAGTTTTATTTTTAAATGAATAGTAATTAGAAAAAGTGAAGTTTAGTTAGGGTATCTAGAAAACGGTTTAACAAAAGTTTCTTTTCAAAACTTCTTTGTTTATTTTTATAATGCTCTTCAAGAAGTTTTGAGCCCAAATAGACAAGTTTGAAAAAATAATATTATTTTAATCATAAAATAATATTATAATATCAATTTAATGAAAATATTTGAATTTGAAGTAAAATATTAAAACTATATTGCTGTAATTATTAGAAAATTAATAAGCTATTTTAAAAGCAATTCGATTCTATTTAAATATATAATCGAAATTGGGTTAGAACAGAACTCGTCGTGCAACAACAATTCGCGAACGTCGACCTGTAACATATAAATGATATACCGGGAGATCCTACTATTTTAAAAGCAATTCATTCTATTTAAATATATAATCGAAATTGGGTTAGAATAGAACTTGTCGTGTAGCAGCAATTCGCGAACGTCGACCTGTAACATAAAAATGATATACCGGGAGATCCTACCATCGGATTTTCCCGAATCTAGAACATTGAGTTTAAAATTAAAAAGGACTTTCAAATGAATATAAGAGCTTTAAAATCGAATGGATAGATTTTGAGTTCACTCCAATTCAAAATTAAATAAAAACAGCGCCACTACAACTGAATGACCTCAAACGTCATTGGGCTGAAATGACATGTTTTAAATTATTAAAAATAGGGAAAAATTACAATAATCATAATAAATGATTTCAAATTGGTTCGAAAAAGAAATATAAAGTTTTGAACTATATTTTAACTATTTTGCTTTTTTAGCCTCATTGACTGAAAACAGTAAAACAATGTTTTGAAAATTTATGTTAAATAGACTTAAATTATTTGGTTTATCAAATATAACCAAGTTTTGAAAGAAATTGTATGGATAAATCCTATTGATTTAGAAAAAATTTCAAATTTAAATAAAAATTGAGTTCAGATAGAAATAATCTTTGGATATTTGGTATTGGTTACCGTTGTGTAAATGTTTACTATTCCAGGAATTTGGAAGATGTTAATATTGTTATTCCGCTTGGAGTATTCATTGATTTCAGAAATTGGTGTTGAATATAAGTTGATATAATTCTGTTTGGATTCTTATATTTAATATCAATTGGTTTGGGGTTGTCGTGAACAATGTTTTAAATAACACTGTTCTTTAGCCCTGTTAAAAGAGAAGTTGATTACTCAAGTTTAGTTGAAATGATATCCTTGTTTAATTTGATTATAAAGATTTGAATCAAAGACTCAAACAAAAACTTTAAATAAGTACATTTTTGATAATATTTGTTGGAGTAATTCCCAAATGTAATTGAATGATTTGAGTAAAAGAATATTCCCAAAATGGAATAAGACTTAGGATATCTTGTTTATCTTAATTAAGTTTAAAGATGCAATAGTTATTCAGAATGAGTGGGTCTCCATCACTGTAAATAACTAAAACGACATAATAAAAATGGCGTTGACGGTGATAGAATCCCAGAGACCTTCACATCGGAAGGATTGCTCATCGATGCATCAGGTTAATCCCCTGTTATGTGGTTATATTATGACGGCGATCTGACCGTACTTAGAGTGATTCGGGTTGCAAGGACTTTCGCATCCAGGTTGGGTCATGGAATAAAGTGCTTTCGATTTCGTTTAAAACCAAAAACAGATTTGTAAATGGATGTGTGTCTGATTTTGTATTTTACAACATAACCAATTGCTTTCTATTAATGTTATATCAGTTGGTGATGGAGAATTTATTCTTTGCTTAACATCCGCCTCTGAGACTTTTGTATTCATATGATTCTATACTAATATATACCAATCATATGTCATGACTGGACAATGTGGCATGCAAAGTTTTGAGCCGATCAAAGCTGTTGTTGAAAATAAGAGTTTTGTGGATGATGATCAAAGCATAGCTGATATGGCGTTGCTTAGTGTTGAAACGTGGCCTTATTACCTCACAACCCGTGAAAAGCCAAAAACAGGATGATGGGCGACAGAGATAAGGACTAACGATTCCATTCTAGCTGAAAAGTAATGCCATAATATGGAGTCCAAGCAGGTTTTCTTATGTGGATGACAGTTGAGGCGCCTCGAATGCGGTCAAATACGACCGGGTGAACGTTATGTTCAGGAAAGACTCCAATTTGACGTTTAGTGCTGGCCAGCTCTGTCTCTCCAAAGGATCACGTGTTGAGTCCTGGGACATTTGCTAGAATGTTCCGAATGGTTAAGGAGGATCCTTTGCCTTGGTCATTGTTGGAATCTAACTTCCAATACGAGATTACAATTTTCATTTGTAACTAGTAGCAAACATAATGGGATGTGGCATTATGTGAGCTAAGATTGATACATATATTTTCGAAAGTGATTTCCATACCTGGTCATTATTAATAATATCAAATGTTTGGCTTAAAAGATTATCAATCTTATTTAGCAATTGTAAGGTAAAACTCTATCCTCTGGTATGCATTGCATTGTGTGATGGGGCTTAAGTCTTATAATAGCTTCATTTTTCAAGTGCATGAATTTCGAAAAATTTGAATCTTGGTTGATGAGTGTATGATATGGGTAATGGTTTGTTATCTAGTTTTTAGTTTTTAAACTGGTTAATCCAAGCCTGACCCGAGTATTTGAAACCCGGGTCAGATCCGAATGTGTGTTTTAGGTGAAGCAGGTTGATGAGGAGTTTTGGTTGATTTTGGAAAGCTAGAGTTCTTCGTCGGACGACAAGATGTATTATACTATCTATACTTGAATGTATATGGATTGGTGATGTAAGATTGTGTTTAACTCAATGACAAATGTTTTTCCGTTGTAAAAGTTTCCGCTATAAAAGTTATATATTGAATATTATATTTTGTTTCTGTTCCGCTGTATTTCGCTTTGATAAAATTCCGATTTATCAAGTTTGCGACGTTTGATTTTGCGGTACAAGAACATCATGGATATGTTAAGTATCAATTATTGAAGGTCAAAGATTTGGATTATCGCAGGACCTTCCGTGGATGCTCTCGTTTCGAACCAGAATTGTGTGATTTTGGGTCGGTTCAAAGGGCGAGGATCTGCGGTCATCTCATAATTTCACAATTTAAATTAAAAATACTTCATATGACATAATAATTAGTTCTTCCCAACTGATTAGGATAAGTAATCCAAAATACAAATACCTTTTGAATTCAATTTTGCAATTAGAATGTAAGGTATTTGATGATAATTATGATAAAATGTCTTAAAATTTCAATAAGATTACAAGAGGTATCCCAGATAAAACAATGAATTAATATTTATTTGGAGTACCTTGGAAAAACATTAGGATTTAAATATTAAATCAGAGTTCTCAATGATTTTTATAGATTCTGAACATGGTAAGAGAATAAATTAATTGGGTAAGTAAGTACGAATACCTTGTGAATTTAGTTTCATTATTTAACCTAAGGGTATTTGGCAATAAAGTAAAATTTATCTACTTAACTAAATCAAAACAAGTTGGATAACCCTTTTTCAAAAAAATATATATTAGAATATCACATAAGGACAAAGATGGAGTTTGGTCTATCAAGTATTGAATGGTGGATAACCCCAAAATAAGAGAGAAAAATTCATAACTGAAAAGAAAAATAACAAAGCCTTATATTGGGAAGGTCAGAATTTTAGGCGACTTTGGGCAATTGAAAAGTTCTGACACATGTTTAGGAAAGGAAATGAAATTTTTAAGCAATATAAATACTCAACAAATTAAGTTCCATAATTTTGACTGAAACATATTTGGCAAATAAGAATAATCAGAAATAAGGAGTTATCTAAACTAAGTATATAGATAAGCTAAGTTATAAGGTAGTATAACTTTTCCACATGAAGGTTAAATAATGATATTTTGGAAATAAGTTTTATGACTTTAATATTCAAAATAATATTATTTGTTTAATTATGATTTCTCCCCTTTTCAAGGATGAAAAGTTTTAAGAAGGAAGATCGTAATGATCCAGGATTTTTGACAAATTTAAAATCAGGATTTTAAATATATATAAAATTAAATTTTAATTTGATTTTAATATAAATACAGTTAAAGTGATAAAAATAGTATTTATTTTTTTCAAATATAAATGTAAAATACTAATAAATATTTATCAACTTTTGTTATAACAATTTTTCTAAGTATATATGAAATATGAATAAAACTATTCTTAACATAACATTTTCTAGTTAAATATATATATTTTATGCAACGAGCCGAAAGATTTTCGACTTGGAAAATCGACACACAACACCTGTCGGTTGTTCAAGAATCAAAAATACCGGAACGTCAATAGAAAGAAATTAGAGGGTGAGAAATAGAAAGAAAAAACTTACAATAGAAGAAGAAGATCACAACAAAATCAGAGTAACACGAATCTCACAGCGGAACGAATAAAATATAGTATACAACATAACTTGGAAATACAAATATATCATTTGAATATAACACCTACATCACAGCGGAAATAAATAATAGCTATAAAATGCTGCTGAAGCCTCCTGCTCCAAGCTCCATCTAGTGTATCTGTAAAAACCGACTACTTGACTGCCCATACAAAATTGAGCACCCAAGAGTTTAGGGAAAACAAAACAAAATAAACTTTGGGTCAGTCATGTGACTGGTGTGAGTAAACTCCAACCATTTGTTTAACTTTTAAAATTCCTTTCAAAGAAAGGATAATCGTAAGACCGATCCACACATAAACACGGACGGTTTTTACCTTATGATAAACCAAAATATTCTTTTATCAAATCTCTTTTGATATTACAATAGTCTCTGTCAACCACAACTAATAATCATTTAGTAGAACGCTTTCATCTCACGTTCTACATATATAATATATAAAATCAAAAACCACGGGCGCTTATTGGGTAATGGATTCCAACTAGCAAGGTATGGGACCACCTTCCGACAGTGTATCTCTAGAGAGGAATACACCGGGTTCAACAAGAACATCTTGCAACCCAGGCTAAACATGCCCTGTCACTCATTTCGCTTGAGTGTACCGAATGTATTATCACCAATGGTTGGGATCAGTGACCGTTTTCCCGAAAGAGATAGCATCGAAATAGATTAAAGAAGTAAATGGAATTTCTCTAGATTAGGTGACAATACACCCTAATTGGGAGCTAACCACTTAGCCATGCGACCTACCCAATTTTATACCATTTCCTGGTTGTGAGGCTAGAGGCCATAACGTATAGATCACACCTATATTTACTTTGAATATGACATTATCATACCCGCCAAATCACAAATTGATTTCCCCAAAAATACCATGAGTATAGAGCTAAGAGAAACGAATTCCTTCGCCACCAAATGTAAATACGTTTGAAGAGATCAAATTATGTGATCTATTAAATATACTCTGTAAGACATTCTTCCACACAAGTTGTCCTGGGACTGGACAAACCGAAGGTACTATTCTGTAAACACATCTTAGGCAATTTCTACTTAGTATTTGCCAGAACAGCCGTTGCATAAACTTCGTCTTCAGTTATCTTCACCATTTTTGCTTCGCAGCGCTAATGCCCATACAGAGTGGTTTTCAGATAATACATCTGATCCCGATCTCTCCGTACTGACAACGGAAACGATCAAAAACTTTGATAGTCAGTTATTTAACTATCAAAGGAAAACATGTGTTCAAACAACAGTTGTATTTCCAAATGGAAATCTTATTGAGCAAATCATCAATCAACACTGATCCCCTTTAATTAAATTTGTCATTCAATTATTCATTTCCCTATTCCCGTTTCCATTTATTCATAAATTCTTATTTTCTAAATTTAGAAAATGTACGTAATTAATCATTTTAAAACATTTCCATATTTACTCTCATTTCTTATTTTCTATATTAGAAAACATTTCTGATTCTTATTTGGAAAACATTTCCAAAACTTCTTCATTGGATTAATTTAAACAAATGTTTAAATAAAACATCGTGATGCCAACTCAAACCATTGCACTCATTAACTAAATTCACTTAACCAAACTTCACTATCGAACCTTAACTGTTCCTTAGTTAGAAAGGAAGTCAATCAAGTTGGGGTATAACTACCTCTCAGACCTTAACTGAACAACATTTCTAACCTCGAAATAGACAAAGTTCACCTTTTTAATCTTTATCAAAATTCCTTACGTAACTCTCGGATTCTATTTACGAATCCACTTATTTTACAGAAATCATTTGATTATAACAATAGTGTTAAAATCCCATGCTTGAATAATATAATAACTTAAATATAACTTTTATTTATTAATTTGAATAAATATAAAAAATAGATAAATAAATAATTAACTCTTGATTAAAAATCGGAAAGTAAATAGTACTTTCCCCGAATTCAATATATTTGAATTTGACGTATACTCTCCTTCGTGAAATCTCTATTCGATTAACTCTCCTTCATGAAATATCTATCGATTAACTCTCCTTTAAATGACCTATACGATCTCTTTCGAATAACTTATATTTGATTAACTCACTTCAAATAACTTATATTCGATTATCACTCTTCGAATAACTTATATTCAACTAACTCTAATAGAACAACTTATATTTGATTAACTCACTTCGAATAACTTAATATTCGACTAACTCTATTCGAATAACTAATATTTGATTAACTCTATTCGAATAACTAATATTCGATACTCTCTATTCGAATATCTAATACTTGATTCACTCTATTCGATTAAATCTAATTCGATTAACTCTAATTCAATTAACTCTATTCAATTAACTCTTATTCGGTTAACTCTAATTCGATTAACTCTATTCGATTAACTCTTGTTCGAATAACTCTATTCTAATAACTCTATTCGAATAACTAATATTCGATTAACTCTAATTCAATTTACTCTATTCAAATAACTCTTGTTCGAATAAGTCTATTCGAATAGCTAATATTCGATTAACTCCAATTCGATTAACTCTACTCGATTTACTCTATTCGATTAACTCTTGTTCGAATAACTCTATTCGAATAACTAATATTATTTTAACCCTGTTTCCTATCTTATTCAAATTCCCATTTGAGTTCCTATTTCAAAACCCAATTTTCCTTATAAATGTTCTAATTTATAAAATATTCATTTCAATCCACGATTCACATCGAATGTGAAAAATATTCCTTTCATATAATCCATTAAATTTGATTTTGTATTTTAAAATAATATCCATTTATCAAATTCTATTTATACTCCTATTTATAGAATTATTCATATGAAATCTCCTTTTTATTTCTAACACTTAAATCTCGTTTATAATTCCCTTTGTAAATGCTGAGTTCACATTCTATTTAAAATATCGGTGTCAAAACCTATTTCTACTTCTCTATTAAGTCCAGACTTATATATTCCATTTATCAAATAATAAATATTTTATTTAATTTATAAAATCATTAATTATGAATTAATATTCTCAATTTATCGGTTAAAACATGTCTATTTAATATCCACTTTAAAAAATCTTCTCATAATTCTTTTATATCTCATCAATTTCCTTTTATAATCCTATTTATTTTCCAAATAAATATTCCTTTTATAATTCTATTTATTTTCCAAATAAATATTCCTTTTATAATTCTATTTATTTTCTAAATAAATATTCCTTTTATAATTCTAAATAAATATTCCCTTTATAAAATCCTTTGATTTTATAAATAATTTCTTTTATAAAATCCTTTGATTTTATAAATATTTTCTTTTATAAAATCATTTGATTTTATAAATATATTATTTTCAATATACACTTAGAAAATTCCCATTTTACATCCCCGTATTACTTATGGTATTTTAGAAACACCAAATCACAGTGCCAGTGTCATCCACACGTACAAAATAAATCACAGAAAATATATCACATCATATATCACAATATATGAAAATAAACAGTAATAATATTTGAGGAATCTAGTTGGATCCCTCCAACCTGTTTTCCTGCATCCACAAATGTTAAACATTACAAATAACATTGATTTCATTTTAATATGAAATATCCTGATAAACAGAATCAATATTTGATTAATGATATATATATATATATATATCGCCATCTATAATTTCAACCAATCAAGTAGCAGTTCATCCAAACAAACAACACACAATAATCAACCATCATTTATCAATTCTGAAAATACGTTATAAAAATATAACTGAGTAGATTTAGTGATATTTACCCACATTGGACATTCATCATTAAATAACGATAATTGTCGATTGATTCAGACAGACAATTTATTTCTCTATAAATTGTAACGAGCTCCAATTCACTCCCAGTCAGTTCCATGTTGTAGCCATTGTCCATACGATCCCAATGGATCTTGTTTCGCTGAATTCTGATTATGTATGGATAAGATATATATTTTATAATTTATACATGATTTTAAATATCATTAACTTTGAATTAATTATAATTATCACCTTGATTATGTATTTAATTCTATCATTTCGGCTAATACATCTTCTTCCAGGCAAGGCCGCATGTTGCTTGTAATGACCCGTATATTGGCCATCAAATATTTAATTTAATTTATTATTTTAAATATTATATTTGGAGTATTAATGGATTTTAACATTCAATTCGTTATTTAAAATGGAGTTAAGGTTAATTTTATTTATAATATACAACGAGCTCGGAATCGCGCGGCAGTTCGTAATATGGAGTTTTGAACTTCAACTTGATATACAGAATCTGATATAAGTCAGATTTCTGTGAAACGAGAAACGTTAGAACCATATTGATTATAATTTTCGTACAAAAGAGAAAAATTCAGATTTCATGTTATAATTTTGTTAGTTATGGCCAAACCAAATTTTAAAATAGTCGCTATGGAAATTGTTATTTAAAATATACGTGTTAAAATAGCCGTTTTGCAAACGGACTCAGATTCCGACGAAATCAGTTTCATTGGGACCGTAGCATTAAATTATTGTATGGTGTTGAACTGCATGGCGAACCGATGTCGTATGTGACCATGACGGCCAAAAACACCCGTTCAATTTCTATAGCGCATAATTAATTTAATAAAGGGTTATTTGGATATAACCTGAACAGACGATCGAATTAGGCCGCGAAACCAGTTCCGTTGAGTTCGTATCGTCGATTATAGTCAGGATAAGTATATAGTTTGTTATTTATGGAGACCAGCTAATTTGGTGTCCAAAATGGCATTGCGGTGCACGTAAAAATAACATACTGGGGAAACAGTCTCAAAATGCGACGAAACTAGTGCCGTTGGGTTCGTATTGAAAATAATTATTATAGGATTGCAAGTTTCAAGTTGATCGTATTTATCTAGTGATCGTGGAAAATTGAAACGCGTGTTTATTTCTGGTTTTATAAAGGAAATGTTTTCAAACGACCTCAGATTTCGACGAAGCCTGTCCCGTTGGGTCTAGAATATTTTTTATATTAAGATTAGCTTTTTATCAGTGAACGAAAGTCGTTTGTGGTGGTTTCTGCGTGTTACTTCACGGTGAAGTTTCGATAATATTATTAAAATTCTAATTCAGACCCTATATATATCCTTATTGCGTACCACCTAAAACTTGCATCCCACACTACCTTTTTCTCGTGTCCCAATCCAATTACTAACCGTGACAGCCAAGTATTTGTTGAAATCTCCACCTCAGCTACTCTATATGTTCTGCAAACCTATATAACTCCTCGCCGCGCATGGATTTCTTCCCTATGTAAACACCATTCTCCATCTTTTACTCTTTTTTTTCTGATCTGGAGACTTTCTCCAACAAATGAAAATAAGCTTCAATCACGAATCACGATAAAATCAACACCACTCGAATGAGAACCCGTAAATACCGAAATACCTTTCATTTCTTTCCCTTACCTCGATCTTGATCCGCATACGGTTCCAGGGGTCGAATGTCTTCCCTGTGTTCAAAACTGTATATTGCAATGGGCCAGCGGTTGTGGTGCATTTTCTTTCTAGGTTAGTACTGGAAGTCGGGGGCGCCTGTGATGGGAGGGAGTGCCGTACTGTTCTGCGAACTGTTGGTGAATGCATCAGCGTTTGAGCATACGTGAAGTCAGAAGAAGCTGGAAGGGGAGTTACAGCATTCGAATGACAGTAGCAAGGTTTTGAACGAAGAGGACCATTGCGAGCTTGAAATGAAGGAAAGGGGTCAGTTTGTATTTGTTTGGCCAACGTGTGTGTGGTTTTAGGAAGTCAGAACGAAATAGAAGGGGAAACATGGTGCCGAAGTTTTGAAGAATAAATGGCTATAGATGGAAATAATATAAGAGGGAGGTGGGCATTAAAACAGAAAGTAGTGGAAGAAACCGGAAAAAAATGTATACATTGAAGTTGTTGGACCATGAGCCATTGTCCTGTTTGAATGGACGCAAAAGGGAATAGAGAAGGCATGGAGAAGAAAGGAATTCTACCGAATCATGCTGCTAAGTATTTTAGTTTGGTTACACTAATTGTGATTTGAAATATTGATGGTTTATGAATTAAAACGTAAATTTGCTATAGATGGTTAAGTTTATCTGGGTACAGAATTAAAAAGAGGTCGGCCCTTTACTTTTCTAAGATCAAAACGTAAGTGCGTTTGGTCTCATGATAATACATTTAAGTATAGTAGGGTATTAGTTTTATTGTAGGAAAATAATTTACAATAAATAAGACACTAATTGGTGTAGGTTATTAAGGCAGTAGGTATTGACGGGTATCATTGTGAAGAAAGGCAGAAGTAGACGATAGACTTAGAATTTTCAAACATGTAATTAGAAAATTTTTAAGTGATTAATTTGAACTAATCGGCGATTAATAATAAGTTATTTAATTGAAACTGTATTGATCTGTGCAGAAGAAAACTAAGGCAGTGAAGAAGAAAAAGTCGGCTTTTTATTTGGACTGAAGAATTAAAAGTAATAGTTAATAAACATGTAGAATCAGTTGATTAAAGATCTAATTATTTATATAAACTTAAAATAAACTGTATGATTATAATTTTATATCTCATGCATACGTCAACAAAATTGGACAGTTCAAGTTGCGTTACGATCGTCGTAAAGAGATCTACATCATGGAATTGTTCTATACAGGAATGGAGACAACAGGATTTTCAGCTAAATTAAACACGGTTTAATTTAACTGAAATCAAACCGATTCAATGATATATCAATTCGAGGTGAGTTAAACTCACTCAGTTCTTCCCATTTATATTTTATATAAATTGGGTTTTTATTTTGTGTGCTCTGCTTGCCAATGTTGACTGTTTGCTAATTATATATTTATTTGCTCATTTAACTGATAGAATTAAACTGTCGTTTAATTTCAGTGAAATACCAAATCGTTATTTTAATGATTGGTTCCAATAAAGGTAACTTACCTTATTGGTCACGTTTATCAATAAACGTGTTTAATGGTTTGAATTGTTTGAATTGTTTTGAACTGTGTGGAGACAACCGTTTGTATACAGAGAAGAACAGGTTGGAGGGATCCAACCAGATTCCTCAAATATATTATTTACTTTCATATTATCATATATGAACTGTCATGACGGGGTAATTGATTTTAGTAGTGATCATTGACTGAGAAGTCAACCTAGGTTGTGTTTTATCCAATGGGATATATTGGTTGAGTAATCGGCAGTAAATGGCCTAAAACTAAATTGTTTTGTTTATATTGATTTACCATCAGGTAAATTGATAGAACTGAAGTTATAAAATTTATTTTATAACCAAATATAGATTTGAAATATATATTT
Organism: Allium sativum; assembly: GCA_030737875.1. Lineage (NCBI taxonomy): Eukaryota > Viridiplantae > Streptophyta > Magnoliopsida > Asparagales > Amaryllidaceae > Allium > Allium sativum. The sequence goes on from CM060921.1 coordinate 305,705,475, forward strand.
TAAATAAAAACTTATTAAAAAAGAAATAAATATATATGTTTATAATTAAGTGTAAATTGATTTTACAAAGTCAAATCTGATGTTAATCAGATTTGTAAATGTGAGAATAAAGAAATTAATCAGATGGTTAAATTTGGATAATTGTGTTATTGAGAAACAATTTAATGAAATTATTTAAATTAATTAATTATATTATCTAAAGGGAAGAACGAATTGGAATCGGTTAATAAGATAATCGTGTTTTGGGTGAATAAATCGACTCGTTAATTGGATTGAGTACAAAATTAGTATGTTTGAATAGAAATAATTTAATGAATACTATTTAGATTATAATAAGATTTTAAAAAGGGATTTACTGTTTATTTTAATTAATAAATAAATTAACTACTAATGTAGTTGATGGTTGAAATAAATTATTATCGTAATTAACAATAATTTAGAAAATTAATTTTTAATGGGAAATCATTTAAAAAGTAATCGAAGTTAAAATGGAATTCAATTGAAAGACGAAAGTAGAGTGGGAATGGGTTTTGTTTAACACTTGAGTTTTATAACGAAGTTATTTAAGGAATGGTTATATCCAAGAAAGGGAATTTCAAATATATAAGAAGGGTTTTGAAACCGTACTTTGAATAAAATAGTTCAGTGGTATTTGTATTGGGATTAGAATGAAATATTGGTTTTGGATTACAACTTATATTTATTTGAAGGTAGGAACGTTGTTGATCAAGGTCTGAGAGGTAACTGAAATACCCCAACTTGAACGACTTCGGGATTATCTTAGAATGATATGAGTTGAAATGTAAATGTGGTTAAAAAATTATTATTTATTAGTGAAATGATAACGGAATATTTTTTGTGAAAAAATATATATAAATGATGATTTCAAAGAAAAGGGGAATAAAGGAGATTTCGTCAAATTATAGCTATATCCGCAAGGTTAAAAAGAAAATGTAAAGTTGAGTATTGAAATAGATTTACTCTATATTAATAAGCATTTGTTATCGTTGTCAAGCAATGAACGAAGATGTTTTCGTAAAGTTATGGTATGTGTAATAAGTTAAATTGATTTTCCAATATTATATGGTGATAATGTGGTAAATGGTTTGAAAGTGAAAATAGAAAAATATGGTATAGGATTATCCTAAGTAATGAATTGGTTTTAAAGAAGAATCTCATGTTAAATAAAGAAGCGACGAAACTATATTTATAATATCGAAAAATTTAAGAATTTTAAATTTACATTTGTTTTTGATTAAAAGGCCAAGTGGTGCTGAATACTGAAATAGTGAACTCACTGGATTGTCATGATTGAAACACTGTTTATTTTGATAGTTAAATCACCGACTATCAAATCTATCCAATAAAATTGTTGGTACGGAAAGACCGGGATCGAATTTATATTCGAAAACCATTCCGACCAACAAATACGTGGAGATATCAAGAGATAATCAAGATGGAGCATTGAAGACCATGGATCTTCATTAAATGGAAGAACCGCTAATAATCTTTGGTTAGCTCACAGGGATAAGCCGTGGTTCTGTCGTGATTGGAATCTACGGGTTGCAAGGACTTCTCGTTACTGATCCATGGGGTGATTCCTATATGAGATGTAGTAGGAGAGTACCTTCGGTTCATCCTGTTTCTGGATGACTTGTATGGACGAGCGTCTGACAGAGTATTTCCAGAGGATCACGTACGTTGATTTCGTCAAACGTGCCATAGTTGGTTAGCTCCCAACTAGAGTATTTTTGTGGACGTCAATTAGTGATATCTGGCGGATCTTACGATGTGGCATTCAAAGTGAATGGTGGCCAAATATTCCAGAAGGAAAGTTAACCTCAAGCCTCATCAACCGGGAAATGACAGAAATCGGGCAGGCAGCATGGCTATGTGGGTCGCTCCCATTAGGGTGTATAATCACCTATCTAGAGAAAATCCTTTTTGCTTCTTTAATCTATCGATGCTGTCCCTTTTCAGGAGACGGTTGGTCGCACCCAAACGTTGGTGATATACATTCGATACACTTGTGACGACCCCAAACCCCGTAACTGACGGTGGCAAGGGTAATCTTTGGAATATAACACATAAACAGATATTAGCAAAACAGAAATAAATCAATACACTAGATAATGTACAAAAAATACACTGGATAAACATAATCATCAGAGTTACACAGTATACAGGATCATACTTAGTACAAATACAGTTCAGCTATACATAAATGTCTACAGCGGAAAACAAACATAATATGTACAATAGGAGATGAACAGCATAAAAAGAGATAAATGATAGATTCCATCTTCAGCTCCAGCTATCCAGAAAGAGCCTGCTAAAACCTGAATACAATGCTGCCCGTGTAGAAAAAGGGGCACCCGAGTTTGCAAGTGAAACAAACTATGAGTCATTCATGAGACTGGTATGAGAAATCTACTTAACACATTTTCTAATATGGTAAATCACAGGACCACGCCACTTTCGCGGAACGGGTTTACTCCATTGGATTGCCAGTGCTTTATAACAAGTAAATCTTTTAAACATCGCAATGCTTTTTATAAAAATGAAGCCATTATAAGACTCAGTTCCCATCACACAATGCAACGTAAACCGGAGGATAGAGTTTTACCTTATAATAGCCAAAATATGCTTGATACGAATAAAACAAAAGAATTTGATATTATTACTAGTGTCTATAGGTTTCAAAACAATTTCAATCATAACTATCAATCATAGACGGCATGGGTACCATATATCATGTCGCCATACATATATACAATCAAAACCGCACGGTGTCGTATTTGGAAATTGGATTTCCGTAATGAACCAAGGCAAAAGATAGTCCTTACCGAATTCGAGACAATCTAGCCCATGTCTCAGGATCAGAATGCATCAACCCTTTGGATCATCAGGGCCGGTCCGCTGATGTGGATTATTATGACTGAACACACGTTTCCCCACCCTTTGGGGCGTAAATCAGCCAACAAATGACTCCATCAGTCATGGATCGATCGGTATATCTGATGCGCCTCGCAACAGCAACAACGACATAGGTGAAAAATAGTATAAATGCCATCTGGTTTTAAGCACTGACACTACCTCTAGCTAGAAGGAAACGCATGCCCTCCCTGAGGTCCTCTCCCGTTTCTGGTTCATACCGAGGTGTGAGGCTCGCGAATTCACGTTATACCCAAAGCTACGCCACACAGGCGGTGCTTTGATCATCAACCACAAGACTTTGCTTTTCAATAGAAGCCTTGATCACTGCATCTTGTCATGCCACACAAGCAGTTTACACCATGCAACTGATGGCTATCAATCACACATAATGAATTCCAATGTCAGGCACACAGTCCATTTACAAGTCCGTTCTGGGTCTGAACGAAACCGGAGGCACTATATACCTCGCATACCCATCGATCTCCACGTACGTCCGGACGATCACCACTCATTATCTATATTTCGGGATGCCTCCCAATTAGGACATCAGTTATCATCCAACCGAGGTGAAGATCTCCGGTCTTCGACCACCGTCTTCATCTTCGACTTCTTATCGTCGATTCAGTTATTCAGAATGGGATAAACCCGGTCTTTCTGAGCAACTCGCGTATATAACAAACAAGTGATACTCAAACACAACATAGGCCTTATTCCAATTCATCAGTCACTAACCGTAAATCAGTAAGAGAACGATTTCCCAAATATTAACCCCGAAGGCCGAAACCAACATCAGATCAAAACCCAGGAAACCATTCGACTTAGCTAACCTTCAGTTAGTTTCTAAATTTCACATTCCATATCGTTTATAATATTTTATAATGATTTATCACTATTTTTATTTATTTATTTATAGCCAATTTATTCAAACGACGCTTCAGGCCATAACACGGCCGTGGCGCTGTTTTTGTTCAGATTTGATTTACACATATCTGAAAGTCTAACCCTTGGATCTTCACAAAATTTATATCATTAGAAAGGTCTTTTCAAAATGAATTCAACGGTTCCAGTTTTGGGAAAATCCGACGGTCGGATCTCCCGGTACAATCGTTTGAAGTTTCGATTTCAAAATACGAACTACAGCGTCGTTATTCGATTTAATTTAATTATATATACATATAAATATAATCGATTCTGGCGCTGTTTTTCTTTAGATTTGAATTAAACATTCCAGACAATCCAACCGTTGGATTTTCACAAAGTGGGTATCATTGGAAAGATATTTCCAAGACGAACCCAACAGTTTTGGTTTTGGGAAAATCTGATGGTCAGATCTCCCGCACTAATCGTTTGAAATCACTGTTTCAAAACACGAAATGCAGCTTCGTTATTCGATTTATTTTAATTATATATATATACAAATATAATCTATTCTTCGATTTCAAAACCATATGCTTTTCATACATTCGATAAAAATGATATTTTTATCCAATAGACATCTATTTCGACACTTCACTATTTTTAACGATTCATGTATATAGTAAAAATGTGATTTTTACTGAAAAACAATTTATTTCAAAACATGACTATTTTATATAGTTCATATAGGTGATAAAAATAGGATTTTTATTATAAATTTTTTTATTTAAAACACGAATACCATTCAACACATGAATTTCTATTCAACGAATGAATTTTTATTCAACACATGAAGGTTTTCTATAGTTCATATATATATATATATAATAAAAATGTGATTTTTATTATTAAAGCAATTTATTTAAAATATGAATACCATTCAACACATGAATTTCTATTCAACACATGAAGGTTTTCTATAGTTCGTATATATATAATAAAAATATGATTTTTATCGTTAAAGCAATTTATTTAAAACACGAATACCATTCAACACATGAATTTCTATTCAACAAATGAATTTCTATTCAACACATGAATGTTTTCTATAATTCGTATATATATAATAAAAATGTGATTTTTATTGTTAAAGCAATTTATTTAAAACACGAATACCATTCAACACATGAATTTCTATTCAACGAATGAATTTCTATTCAACACATGAATGTTTTCTATTCAACACACGAATATAGTTTCAACACATGAAAATAATTCTAACACATGAATATTATTCAAAATTTCGGCAGCATAACGACAAGGTAGTTAAAACCGGGGCCGTCCCTAGTACGGCTCATCACTCTACCTTAAAGCCTCGCAGCTTTTGACAATGGGGATTTCATGCATCCAGTTCGCACGCAGGTGGCATGTATATTTTTTTTTTCATTTCCACAAACTAATCCTATGTGATTTCAACCAAATAATTCTCAACCACAAACGGGTATTTTTCAACCACAATCAATTAATTTCAACCACAAATAATTCTAATCAACCATTCGCTATCAACCAATTTTCACACCAATCACAACCAGTAAATATCGTCCATGGTTTGTGGACGAGGGGCGTATATATATATATATATATATATATATATATATATATATAAGTAAATTTCACTTCTATTCAACACATATATAATTTTTACAACGCGTATATAACTTATACATCGACCGTACAACTTATACAACGCATATACATGTGATGTACAACGCTTATATAACTCATACATCGACTATATAATTTATACATCGGCGTTTTCCATATCGTTTATAATTCAGAAATCTCACCTTGGGTTCCACTCCACCAAATATAGCAGAAGGCTCAGAAAAATATGCGGTCTCTTCGAGAATGTAGAAGATGTCCACTCGAGTCCACTATCTCTTGTTTCACTGGATTTCGTCAAGAAACGAAAAAGATATGATTTTTACAGTGAAATCAAAAACCGAAGCACTTTAAAGTGCTATTAAATAGTTTATTATAATTTAGGCCGTTACCTTCCTTTCGATGTTCAAAACTAGGTATCGATTTCTCGAGCAATCCGAAGCACGGTATGACGATCGAACTATGCCACCTTCTAGCGCTCCGAGAGGCGCACCGGGCGCTTCCCACCCTGATGAAATCGACTTGATGGTGGCGGAGGATTTTGGCCTCGAACGGCGCGACTTCTGGAGGTTAGTTCGACGAAAATATTCCACGCTACCGGGCAGGAGTCGTATGTATTTAAAGCTCTCTTGATGCTCTAAAAAAAACTCCAAAGGAGGGGTGGGTTTCGTTGAGTGTGAGATGAGAAAACGAGGGAGGAAGGATTGAAGATCTGTCGCCGTTAATCGTGAGGAGAGGGAGAGAGAAGACGGGGAGAGAGAAGATGACTTGGCCCAATGAGATATTTTCCTATATTTATAAATTTTTAAAAATCCAAAAATACCCCCTGTCCCACACGAACTCCAATCCAAACCCAACGAATGTCATCCCTAGCTAAATACCCCCATTCCGAACACAATGGGATATGTTTCGTAGGCCTATTCGACTGTTTCAGCCAGTTTTCCTTCAAATTAAAATATAAAACATTCAATATTTGATTTGAACGTACATTTCAATTTGCCGGGGCCACATATTGATTCAAAAAATTCCAGAAAAATAAATCTAGTTATGTTTTGACGATACGGTCCCAACAAAACTAGTTTCGTCGAATTCTGAGACCGTTTGAAAAATGGCCCTTTTCTGGTCGATCCAATTTAATAGAAATCGACCAAACACATTTTCCTTTGCCACGCTAACATACTAGCTTCAAAAATTATGAAATTTGAAACCTAGCAATAATTTGACATCCCGAATGCAACAAAAGTGGTTTCGTTGAATTCCGAGGTCGTTTGCAAAATGGCTATTTTCACGGGCTATATAACCTCTATAGCGACCTTTCTGAAAATTCATTTGGCCATAACTTTTGCTTCCCGCTATGAAACTTCGATTTTTAGATTCTTTAGAAAGATATTCACTAACAGATTTAAATGTTTTTGGTTTCACTCAAATCCGTTTTGTTTTGCACCGGGTATAGTCAGTCAAAATTTGAATTCAAATTTTGAAACTAACGCGCCATTTTAGGCCTTGTTTATAATTAGAATTTATTATATTTCAAACGTCGATTCAAACTTACTTTTCATCGTTATTATTTAAAATATTTATTTTAAATATTTAAAATCCACCAAAATAGCCAATTTAAAAATTTTAAATTGGTTCAGATTTTCCGGGTCGTTACAATCTCCCCCACTTAAAACTTTTCGTCCCCGAAAAGGAACAAAGTCAAAAGTGGTTTGATTAATCAACTCTACGTTCAATCTGGCTTCCATTCTCCAACTATTCAGTTTCTGAGAATTTTCAAATTCTTCAAAAATTTGGCTAACACCCGAAATTTTCGAAAAATTTCGCCATAACCTCCTTTGTACAGGGAGGGGTTTGGAAATTTATTGGGCCGTATTAGGTACCCAATAAATCCTATAAAGCATACACATATTTATAGTGATATATTCTGGTGTTTACAGGGGAGCGTGTATAAATAATAACTCCGGAGAATAAATTCTCGTCACCCTATCTAAGCCTGAAGGAGTGTGTATTTTTAATTACTCCAGAGAATAAATTCTCGTCACCTCGTCCTGTGTGGGAAATAAATAATCCATGTGTCGTATCTAATAACTAGAGAGACGTGATTATTGTCAACTCCAGACCCGTGTGGGGTTTTTATTATTCTAGAAATTTGCCATTACATTTTATATGGTCCATATCAGTCATCAGTTCAACCTGTAATATATAGTCATCGCCATACAAGCCTCTCGCTCGTATGGTAAATCTTCAACCTCATCACACAAGCTCCAAATGCTTATGTGGTATATGATGAAGTATGCCTATCTTCAAGAAGTATGCCATGTAGTGTAGTTCAAAATTAATTGTTACTATCCTATGGCGACGTTTATTATTACACACAGAACAACGAGCACTCCGCATCCAATGGCATTCACAGGAGTTGATATAATAATATTTCACATCCAACTCATTAAGGTTTACCTATTTGTCATGCACGCAAATAAATTCTTTACTCAACAACTAAGCCATTTACCTGTTGAAACATATATAATGCACATGTATATATTTCTATCTACCTTTAACTCAGTTCAATGTGTGATTTAATCGAATAAATTCTACCATTCATTCTCTTATTGATTAAATTAACTATCATCCTAATAATTTAATTAATCGAATCCACTATCACAAAACACAAACAACAATCAATTTTATTTTTAACTTTTCAAAAATGTACTAATCAGTTTATACACTCTTTTGAAAACATTCAGACTATAAATATAATCACAAATACGTTATTTATAAACATATAACTCTAAACTCATTCTGGGGCACTTCTGACCCCATCTCTAACGAGTTATTCCGATTCTGTAAGGACCCGTAACTTCCCCGGTAAGGAAAGTCCGAATTACCTTGAGAACAACACAAAATAGAATGCAGACAGAAGAACATTTCATTGTATATTACAACAATTCCATCAGATACAAGAATATACAAAGTATGAATAAATATTACACAAAAAAATCAGAGATTTAAATTACATTTAAATACATCGCAGCGGAAAATAATACAAAAGCACAACTAGAAATAATGCACGGATACAAAGCTTTTCGAGCATCGTTCCAGCTATAAATCAGGACCTTGTGAATATAAATCTGCAAAACCAAAACTACTAGCTACCCGTGTGGAAAACAGGGGCACCCAGAGTTTAGGTTAAAACAATAAACTCCAGGTCAGTCATGGGACTGGTGTGAGAACTAAAACAGTTATTTAAAACTTTACTTTAAAGGAGAGTAATTCAAGGGACTACGCTGTATAACACGGAACGGGTTTCCTCCCAAGAATACTAGTGCATATAACAAAACAGCGCAATGCTTTTTGGAAAAATGAAGCTATTATAAGACCCCGGTCCCATCACACAATGCAACGCAAGCCGGAGGATAGGGTTTTCCCTTATAATAGCCAAACATGCTTGGTACGTTTAAAACAAATCATTTGATACTATTATAAGTGTATAGTGTCAAAACAATTTCAATCATAAATATCAATCCTAGGCGGCATGGGTACCATCTATCATGTCGCCATACTAGGCTCTACAAATAAAACCGCAATATCACGTATTGGAAATTGGATTTCCGTCATGAGTCGAGGCAAGGGGCAAGCTCCTCACCGTTCGAGACACTCTAGCAAATGTCTCAGGACCCCACTTTGATCCTTGGAATCGGTTAGGCCGATCCTCACCTAACTTTGGAGGATTAGTTATTCCTGAACACACGTTTCCCGGTCCTAACAGACCTATATCCGAGGCGCCTTGCATTCCAACATCCACACAAGTAAAAAGTATATAAATGTCAGGGCTGGTAGGTCACTGACATCACCCATAGCTAGAAAGAAACATCATGTTCTCCCAACGGTCTGTATCCCGTTTTTGACTCATACCGAGGTGTGAGGCTTGCGAATTCACGTTATACACAAAGTTGCGCCACACAGGCCGTGCTTTGATCATCAACCACAAGACTTTTCTTTTCAACAGAAGCCTTGATCAATTTCCACTTACGCGTGCCACACTGGCAATCCACTCTATGCGACTGATGTCCATCGATATACAACCTCTGAGCTCGTACGTCTCAGAGAAGGGCGTTAAGCAAGAGAACAAATTCTCCGCCGCCAAACAGATGTATATTTAATAGAGATCAATCAACACAGAATAAAATCCAATGTCAGACACACAATCCATTTACAAGTTCATCCTGGGTCTGAACGAAACCGGAGGCACTTTCCTCGCATATCCATCCATCTCCAAGTACGTCTGGACGATCACCAACTGTTTCCCTCATCTTGGGTGTACAGCCCAATCGAGATCATCAGTAACCACCCAAACGATGTGAAGACTTCTGGTCTTCAACCACCATCTTCATCTCCGACATCTCGTCGAATCGGTTATTCAGAATGGGTATAAACCCGGCCTTTCTGAATAACCCACGTATATGATAAACAAATGTTACACAAACACAACAAACGCCTCATTTCAATTCAGAATATTCTTTTATTCACAAAATCACATTCTTAGGGAATAGGTTCCCATTAATTTTATCAAAGATAAATTCTTCTAATTTATTCTTTAATCTTCCTTTGGATATCATTTCAAACCAAATTATGGTTTTCCAAACTAGTCGGGATTAGCGAACCACACCGAAGTAATTATTTATTTTATTTCCCAATCCCAACTTATTCATCCCATGGAGCAAAACTGGTAATACTCCATATCTAACACCACGGTGTTATCGGTAAAGTTAATTACCATTTCACGTTCAAATTTAATTAAAGATTTAACTATCGCTTTCGAGCAAAACTGGTGGTACTCCATTCTCGATCACCTTTCAGATTTAATAATTTAAATTATCAATTCACATTTTAATTTAATTAAAGATTCATTAAAACTCCACTTAGTTTTAATCTTTTCAAAAATCAATATTCTGCCTTTAACTGGGTTAAAGAACCAATGTCATCTAAAACACGGTTCACGACAAACCCAAATCACATTTGATATTAAATACAAGGCTCTGAATAGAAAATATATCGGCTTATATTCGATATCAAATTCTGAAACCAACAAATATCGTATTGGAAATAACGATATAAATATATCTTTCAAATTCCCACAACAATATCTATATAATCACGGAATCCAACATCGAAATATTCCAAAGACAATTTCGATTCAAATCCACTTCCATTTCATATATATTGGAAATTCTGGTTATTTTCAAAACCAATTCAAATTCAATTTATTTATTTCGAAAATAAATTGATTTTAAATCTAGTTCAAAACTAGTTCATTTCGATAAAAATATATTTTTATCTTTTCAAATGTGGAATTTTTCATCCTAGTTCTTTCCAATTCACATATTATGATTTTACACAAAGTATTAATATTTTTAATAATTTTATCAAGGCCCGTACAGTCGATTTTCATCAACGGCCATCGAACTGCACTTACAACGACCTTTTCCAAATTTTATTTGGACATAATTCCAAATCCAACTGTTAGATTTCAAATTTCTAATATTCATTGGAAAGCTCTTTTCGATACGAACCCAACGGTTCCGGTTTTAAGAGAATCCGACGGTCGGATCTCCCGCAACGTCAATTCGTAGTCAATGGTCGAAATTCGCAAACTGCCGCGGCGCGGCGCGTTCTATTCAGGCCATTATATATATATAATATATATATTATATATTTCGTCGATTTCCTTTTAAAACGTATTTTATAAATCGTTTTAAATTCGTTTACAAAACCATTTAGACTCTATATTCAATTTCAAATCAAAATTGAATATTTCATATCATTACTACATAAATGATAATATTTTCAAAACGTTATATTTTGAAATCACTTCTTTTCTATATTCATTATAAAAAACGAATATAATCGATATAAATATTGTTCACGTCAAAATAGCGCAACTCTAATCAACACGGCTTTATATATTTCAATAAATCCGTTATTCTATTCAACAAATGAATATTTATTCCATTCAACACATGAATATATATTTCTTTCAACACCTGACTAATCTCAACACATGAGTATTGTCAACACACGACTATTTTTGTTATGTAAAATATTTTATAAAATTATGGTATATATCGTTTGATTTTCAATTAGACTCCAACCGTAAAGTAGTTTCTAATTTTAAATATGATAAAGATGTAAATTTTATTATTAAAATATTTTACTCAACACATGAACAGTTTCAACACACGAATATTCTCAACACATGACTATTTTTATATTCAACACATGAATCTTTATTTTATAATATTCATTATTTTCCCGATTGGAATGAGGCCCAATCAATTACCATATAATGTTAATTATATGGTTTCCATACAACACATGTATATAATAGCAACGATAAACAATCAACCATCATCCAAAGTGCACCACACAACTGCATAAGCATTAAATATAAATAATTAACGTTTACACAGCCTGTCGACCAATCGATCGACATACAATTAAATAATTGGGAATTGTATGCCAAATATCATCCCAACACCCGTGTGGGGTTTCAAATCAACAAACACAGATTTTTATTTGTGCAGTTGGGCGATGTGTAAAATTTATCGTCCCAATCAATATCAATCAAATCAGTGTATATAAACAAATCGACCGATTTGTTTATAATTATTTATTTATTCACATTCACGTTAAAAATTATATTTTTAACGATAATTAATTTCAACAAATGAATATTTATTTTTCAATCATTCCACAACACAATCAATTTTCACAACACATCAATCAAACAAACAAGCCGTCCATGGTCTTTGGACGATGGGTGTCGGGTGCTACTAAACACCGTCTGCATCCTAGTATTTATTTATAACTAGAAAAAGAAATTTAAAGTGAGAAGTTCTCACCAAAGCTATCGCAACTCCACGACACTTCAAATGTAGGAAATCTTCACCTTTTCGTCTTTTGTCACTTTCGTTGCCCGTGGCCACTACATATATAAAATCACATTTTTATATTGTTGCTATTTATATAAAAATTCTATTTTTACACCGCTACTATATAGATAAAAATTCTATTTTTACATTGCTACTATATAGATAAAAATTATATTTTTACAACGGTGTTCATATAATAAAGATTATATTTTTATCACGCTATTCAAATATAAAGATTTCTCCTTTTCAAATATAAAGATTTCGCCTTTTCCTTTCATCACTATAAAAATCACATTTTTATTTCAACATATATATAATAAAAATCATATCTTTGAACGACAAAAATTTAAACTTTTTTCATTTACCATATTATAAAAGTTGTATTTTTATATCACGGCTACATGTGTAAAATTCACTCCTTTACAACGCTACTTCCATGATAAAAATTATATTTTTATCTTGCTAGCAATATAATAAAAATTATATTTTTATTACTCTACATGAATAAAAATCATATTTTTAATATTTCTACTTTATAAAATTTATATTTTTATATTTCACATATGATAAAAATCATATTTTTATCTTACTACTCGAATAAAAATTATATTTTTATTCTTTACCTTATATAAAAATTTCACCTTTTCAAAAATAAGGACTTCGTGATCATGTTAAACAAAAAGAAATCGACTCTTTTTAAACGATAAATCTCGTTTCTATATATTATGAACCACATCTTCCTACAAATCAAAGATCATGGCTTTTATAAACTAAAAATCAAAACTTTTTACTATGTTATCTATGAAAAATCACGTTTTATTTTATCTACATGAAAATCTATATTTTAAAAACATAAACAAAAATAAAAATACGCTAAAACTCACTGTGGAGGGCATAGGAGGACGGGGGAGGCTCGGTTTTCGCGGGTGGAGCGCGCCAGGGTGGTCTCGGCGTCGGGCGGCAGTCTTGGTTGGTGGTAGGTGGTGAATGAGGCGTGGATTTGCGTTGGAGAAGGGGTTATTGAAGAGAGGGGGAGGCGTCAAGGGCTGCGTCGGTTCTGGGGGAGGGGGGGGGGCTTCGACGAGGAGAGAAGAAGAAGGGGAGGGGGCGTTGACGGTGGCGGCGAGCCACATTGGGGGGGGGGGGGGCGCGATGGAAGCGGCGGCGGCGATTCCCCCCGTCGCTCGCTCCTTTTTTTCTTCTTTGAACGATTTGAAAAGTCAAGGGGGGTCAGAGTATAAGGAGAGTGAGAGGTTTTATTTTATTTAATTTTTTTTCAAAAAGGTACTTTTTATTTTGACCTCGAAACAAGACCCACCGCTTATCGTCCATAACTAATTACCACCATTCCGAACACAATGGGATATGTATCGCAAGCTGATTCGATCATTTCGATCAGTTTTCATCAAAATCAACATACAACTCTATATATTGAATTTGAACGCGCATTTCAATTTACAGGGGTCACATACTAACTCGAAAAATTCCCAAAAAATATTTACTAACTTCGTATTGACGATACGGTTCTAACAAAACTAATTTTGTCAAATTCTGAGACCGTTGGAAAAATGACCACTTTCCAGTCGATTAAAATCAACAAAAACTGGTCAAACGCGTTTTCCTTTGCCACGCTCACCTATTGATTCGAAAAATTATGAAAATTGAAATCTAACAATAATTTGACATCACGGATCCAACAAAAGTGGTTTCGTCGAAATCCGAGGTCGTTTGCAAAATTGCTATTTTTAAGGGCCTGAATTCCATAGCGACTATTCAGAATTTTCAACTGGACATATCTTTTGATTCCCGCTATGAAATCTCAATATTTCGGATTCATTGGAAAGATATTCTCAAATAGATCCTAATATTTTTGGTTTCACTAAAATCTGGTTTATTTTGCACTTGGTACATTCAATTGAAATTTGAAATCGAATTATCGAACTACCGCGCCATTTTCAATTCCTTTTATAATTATAAATAATTATTTATGTTCTAACGACGGCGTATATAAATATATACGTTTGAATTCTTTTCAAAATAAATTTCTCGTTGATATTATTTAAAGTAATCATTTTAAATAATCAAAATTCGCTATAATTGCCAAAATAAAAATTTTAAATTGGCTCGCATTTTCCGGGTTGTTACAGATTCTGCTATACTCTTACTAGGATATTGCTGATCCTATCTGTAATGAGTTCTTCGTCCTAGAACACTACTGGTTCTATCTCTGACGAGTTCGTTAATATGTTATATTCCAGGACTAAGCTTAACCAAAGCTCTGATACCAGCTGTGACGACCCCAAACCCCGTAATTGACGGTGGCAAGGGTAATTATTGGAATATAACACATAAACAGATATTAGCAGAACAAAAATAAATCAATACACTAGATAATGTACAAATAATACACTAGATAAACATAATCATCAGAGTTACACAGTATACAGGATCATACTTAGTACAAATACAGTTCAGCTATACATAAATGTCTACAGCGGAAAACAAAAATAATATGTATAATAGGAGCTGAACAGCATAAAAAGAGGTAAATGATAGAATCCATCTTCAGCTCCAGCTATCTAGAAAGAGCCTGCTAAAACCTGAATACAAGGCCGCCCGTGTAGAAAAAGGGGCACCCGAGTTTGCAAGTGAAACAAACTACGAGTCAGTCATGGGACTGGTATGAGAAATCTACTTAACACATTTTCTAATATTGCTACTCACAGGACCACACCACTTTTGCGGAACGGGTTTACTCCATTGGATTGCCAGTGCTTTACGACAAGTAAATCTTTTAAACATCGCAATGCTTTTTATAAAAATGAAGCCATTATAAGACTCAGTTCCCATCACATAATGCAATGCAAACCGGAGGATAGAGTTTTACCTTATAATGGCCAAAATATGCTTGATACGAATAAAACAAAAGAATTTGATATTATTACTAGTGTCTATAGGTTTCAAAACAATTTCAATCATAACCATCAATCATAGACGGCATAAGTACCATATATCATGTCGCCATACATATATACAATCAAAACTGCACAGTGTCGTATTTGGAAATTGGATTTCCGTCATGAACCAAGGCAAAAGATAGTCCTTACCGAATTCGAGGCAATCTAGCCCATGTCTCAGGATCAGAACGCATCAACCCTTTGGATCGTCAGGGCCGGTCCACCAATGTGGATTATTATGCCTGAACACTACGTTTCCCCGCACTTTGGGGCGTAAATGAGCCAATGAATGACTCCATCGGTCCCGGATTGACCGATATATCCAAGGCGCCTCGCAATAGCAACAACCACATAGGTGAAAAATAGTATAAATGCCAGCTGGTTTTAAGCACTGACACCACCTCTAGCTTGAAGGAAACGCATGCCCTCCCTGAGGTCCTCTCTCGTTTCTGGTTCATACCGGGGTGTGAGTCTCGCGAATTCACGTTATACCCAAAGCTACGCCACATAGGCGGTGCTTTGATCATCAACCACAAGACTTTGATTTTCAATAGAAGCCTTGATCACTGCATCTTAGCATGCCACACAGGCAGTTCACACCATGCAACTGATGGCTATCAATCACACATAATGAATTCCAATGTCAGGCACACAGTCCATTTACAAGTCCGTTCTAGGTCTGAACGAAACCGGAGGCACTATATACCTCGCATACCCATCGATCTCCATGTACGTCTGGACGATCACAACTCATTATCCATATTTCGGGATGCCTCCCATTTAGGACATCAGTTATCATCCAACCGAGGTGAAGATCTTCGGTCTTCAACCACCGTCTTCATCTTCGACTTCTTATCGTCGATTCAGTTATTCAGAATGGGATAAACCCGGTCTTTCTGAGCAACTCGCGTATATAACAAACAAGTGCTACTCAAACACAACATACACCTTATTCCAATTCATCAGTCACTAACCGTAAATCAGTGAGAGAACGATTTCCCAAATATTAACCCCGAAGGCCGAAACCAACATCAGATCAAAACCCAGGAAACCATTCGACTTATCTAACCTTCAGTTAGTTTCTAAATTTCACATTCCATATCGTTTATAATATTTTATAACGATTTATCGCTATTTTTATTTATTTACTTATAGCTAATTTATTCAAACGACGCTTCAGGCCATAACGTGGTCGTGGCGCTGTTTTTCTTCAGATTTGATTTACACATATCTGAAAGTCTAACCGTTGGATCTTCACAAAATTTATATCATTAGAAAGGTATTTTCAAAACGAATCCAATGGTTGGATCTCCCGGTACAATCGTTTGAATTTTCGATTTCAAAATACGAACTGCAGCGTCGTTATTCGATTTAGTTTAATTATATATATATATAATTGATTCTAGCGCTGTTTTTCTTCAGATTTGAATTAAACATTCCAGACAATCCAACAATTGGATTTTCACAAATGGGTATCATTGGAAAGATATTTCCAAGACGAACCCAATGGTTTCAGTTTTGTGAAAATCCGATAGTCGGATCTCCCGCACTAATCGTTTGAAATCACGGTTTCAAAACACGAACTACAGCTTCGTTATTCGATTTATTTTAATTATATTTATATACATATATACAAATATAATTTATTATTCGATTTCAAAACCATATGCTTTTCATACATTCGATAAAAATGATATTTTTATCCAACATACATCTATTTCGACACTTCACTATTTTTAACGATTCATGTATATAGTAAAAATATGATTTTTATTGCAAAACAATTTATTTAAAAACACGACTATTTAATATAGTTCATATTGGTGATAAAAATAGGATTTTTATTATAAAACAGTTTATTTAAAACACGAATACCATTCAACACATGAATTTCTATTCAACGAATGAATTTCTATTCAACACAAGAAGGTTTTCTATAGTTCGTATATATTTAAAGAAATGTGATTTTTATTGTTAAAGCAATTTATTTAAAACACGAATACCATTCAACACATGAATTTCTATTCAACGAATGAATTTCTATTCAACACATGAAGGTTTTCTATAGCTCGTATATATATAATAAAAATGTGATTTTTATTATTAAAGCAATTTATTTAAAACACGAATACCATTCAACACATGAATTTCTATTCAACGAATGAATTTCTATTCAACACATGAATGTTTTCTATAGTTCGTATATATATATTAAAAATGTGATTTTTATTGTTAAAGCAATTTATTTAAAACATGAATACCATTCGACACATGAATTTCTATTCAATGAATGAATTTCTATTCAATACATGAATGTTTTCTATTCAACACACGAATATAGTTTCAACACATGAAAATAATTCTAACACATGAATATTATTCAAAATTTAGGCAGCATAACGACAGGGTAGTTAAAACCGGGGGCGTCCCAAGTACGGCTCCTCGCTCTACCTTAAAGCCTCGCAGCTTTTGACAATGGGGATTTCATGCATCTAGTTCGCATGCAGGTGACATGTATATTTTTTTTTTCATTTCCACAAACTAATCCTATGTGATTTCAACCAAATAATTCTCAACCACAAACGGGTATTTTTCAACCACAATCAATCAATTTCAACCACAAACAATTCTAATCAACCATTCGCTATCAACCAATTTTCACACCAATCACCACTAATAAATATCATCCATGGTTTGTGGACGAGGGGCGTGTATATATATATATATATATAAGTAAATTTCACTTCTATTCAACACATATATAATTTTTACAATGCATATATAACTTATACATCGACCATACAACTTATACAACACTTATACATGTGATGTACAATGCTTATATAACTCATACATCGACTATATAATTTATACAGCGTCGTTTTCCATATTGTTTATAATTCAGAAATCTCACCTCGTGTTCCACTCCACCAAAAATTGCAGAAGGCTCATAAAAATATGTGGTCTCTTCTAGAATGTAGAAGACGTCCACATGAGTCCACTGTCTCTTGTTTCATTGAATTTCATCAAGAAACGAAAAAGATATGATTTTTACAGTGAAATCAAAAACTGTAGTGCTTTAAAGTGATATTAAATATTTTATTATAATTTAGGTCGTTACCTTCCTTTCGATGTTCAAAACTAGGCATCGATTTCTCGAGCAATCCGAAGCACGGTATGACGATCGAACTATGCCACCTTCTAGCGCTCCGAGAGGCGCACCTGGCGCTGCCCACCCTGATGAACTTGACTTGGTGGCGGAAGAGGATTTTGGCCTCGAACGGCGCGACTTCTGGAGGTTGGTTCGACGAAAATATTCCACGCTACCGGGTGGGAGTCGTATGGATTTAAAGCTCTCTTGACGCTCTAAAAAAAACTCCAAAGGAGGGGTGGGTTTCGTTGAGTGTGGATGAGAAAAAGAGGGAGGAAGGATTGAAGATCTATTGCCGTTAATCGTGAGGAGCGGGAGAGAGAAGACTGGGAGAGAGAAGATGACTTGGCCCAATGAGATATTTTCTTATATTTATAAATTTTTAAAAATCCAAAAATACCCCCTGTCCCACAGAACTCCAATCCAAACCCAACGATGGGATATGTTTCGTAGGCCCATTCGACTGTTTCAATCAGTTTTCCTTCAAATTAAAATATAAAACATTCAATATTTGATTTGAACGTACATTTCAATTTGTCGGGGCCGCATATTGATTCTAAAAATTCCAAAATAAATAAATCTAGCTATGTTTTGATGATACGGTCCCAACAAAACTAGTTTCGTCGAATTCTGAGACCGTTTGAAAAATGGCCCTTTTTCTAGTCGATCCAATTTAATAGAAATCGACCGAACACATTTTCCTTTGCCACGCTCACATACTAGCTTCAAAAATTATGAAATTTGAAACCTAGCAATAATTTGACATCCTGGATCCAACAAAAGTGGTTTCGTCGAATTCCGAGGTCTTTTGCAAAATTGCCATTTTCACGGGCTATATAACCTCTATAGCGACCTTTCTGAAAATTCATTTGGCCATAACTTTTGCTTCCCACTATGAAACTTCGATTTTTCAGATTCATTAGAAAGATATTCACTAACAGATTTAAATATTTTTGGTATCACTCAAATCCGTTTTGTTTTGCACCCGGTATAGTCAGTCAAAGTTTGAATTCAAATTTTGGAACTACCGCACCATTTCAGGCCTTGTTTATAATTAGAATTAATTTTATTTATTTTCAAACGTCGATTCAAACTTACTTTTCGTCGTTATTATTTAAAATATTTATTTTAAATATTTAAAATCCACCAAAATAGCCAATATAAAATTTTAAAATTGGTTCAGAATTTCCGGGTCGTTACAACACTCAAGCGAAATGAGTGGTCGGTCATGTGAGGGCCGGGTTGCAAGACGTTCTTGTTGAACCCAGTGTATTCGCCTCTAGAGATACACTATAGGCAGGTGGTCCCATACCTTTTCATAGTCGGAATCCAATTTCCAATAAGCGCCTGCGGTTTTGATTTGTATACTATATGTGTGGAGCGTGAGATGCAAGCGTTCTACTAGATTCTATTTATTTGTATTTAGACATTATTATAATATCATAAAAGATATTGATTTCAAAAATGTTTTGGGTTATCGTAAGAAAAAAACCGTCCGTATTTATGTGTGGATTTGGTCTTACGATTATCTTTTTTTTTTCGAAGAGATTTTGACTCTAAAATCAAGTTGTGTGATACCCTTAATGCTGTACGAGTTTTTCTCATTCTGGTTCACCAGACTGACCCGGTGTTTTGTAAATGCTTCGGGTTAGCTTGAGCTGTACAGGTTCAGGTTATCGAATGCTGTGAAGTCCAGAGACGAGCTGGAGATGTTCAGACGTATGATATTATATAGCTACTATTCCGCTGTGTGGGAACAAGTTATTATAACTGTCCCATTGTGTGATGTACTCTGATATTGTAAGTATTTTTAAAGCTCTCAATAAAGATTTATTTCTGTATTATATTTTGTTCTGCTGCGATGTGAGACTCTAGGTTGTGTTATTTCTTCTTCTTCTACTATTCTAATATTTCTTTCTTTCTTATCTCACCCTTTAAATTCTTTCTAATAACGTTCCAGCGTTTTCGGTGTTTGGAAGGTCAGCATAGGTTACGGTAAATGAATTTATGTCGATTTTAGGGGCCTAAAATTCGTGGGCCGTTACAGTGGTATCAGAGCTATTGGTTTAGTGATAACCTTGGCCCGGTGGTGTAACTCGATAGAGATGAGGTTAGTAATACCCTAGATTGAGTTTGTTATATATATGACAGCGCGTATTTGTAATTTGATAATAAAATTATTTTTGAAAATTATTTTTGCCCAATTTGTATTATAATAAAATTAATGATTTTCTCAATTTATCGTAATATGGGAAATCGATTGATTTGTTAATGTTGATTTGAATGATATGTTTTGATTGTGATGTTGATTGCTTGAATATAAATCTGAAAATGATAGACTTGGCTTAAAAATAATATGAAATAAATAAGTTGGATAAATCAATCCAGATTAATAAACCTGAATCGATAATTAAAGGAATAAATGAAGTGATTATAAATAATTATGATCTCATGTGGATTAGATTGTGTAGAACTAGTTGGATTGTATGATATGGATATTTGAAACTAATTGATGTTGTTTTGGGGACTAATGAAATTTAGTTGAATTGAGAACAGGTGTAGAAGTGCCAGTTCATCTTTAAAATCCATCCAAGAGAAAATTCTGGAGTTAAACGAATCCAGTTTGAATAGAGCTGCATAATAACTAATCAAGCTCGAATATAAAATATTGCTTACCGCATAATAACGCTCGCAAAAAGGTACGCCTACGCAGAATATGAAATTTTGGTTTTTATTTGGATTTTGAGTTTGGTTTTTGAATTTTTCCGACCCTGTTGGTCGATGTATATATATTTCTTGAACCTGCAATATTGCAGATGTCCTCGTACAAGGGAGACTTTGTCAATTTTTTCCCAAAATTTAAGGTGTTAGAAATTTTTTAAGATTTTTGGAAAATTCTTTTATTTGAAATAAATTGGTTTTAAAAACCAATTAAATTAGTTTTGGATATAAAATCGAGTTTTAAATTTATTATTTTTGTAAAGATAATGGGTTTATAACGTTCTTTCTTACCTTAGCAATTTCGAGGACGAAATTATTTTAAGGGAGGAAGAATGTAACAACCCGTTTATTGGCCATCAAATATTTAATTTAATTTATTATTTTAAATATTATATTTGGAGTTTTAATGGATTTTAATGTTCAATTCATTATTTGAAATGGAGTTTAACGTTAATTTTATTTATAATATAAAACGAGCTCGAAATCGCGCGGCAGTTCATAATATGGAGTTTTGAACTTCAACTTGATATACAAAATCTGATATAAGTTGGATTTCTGTGAAACTAGAAACGTTAAAACCGTATTGATTATAATTTTCATATGAAACAGAAAAATTCAGATTCTGTGTTATAATTTGTTAGTTATGGACAAATCAAATTTTAAAATAGTCGCTATGGAAATCGTTATTTAAAATATATGCGTTAAAATAGCCGTTTTGCAAACGGACTCAGATTTCGACGAAATTAGTTTCATTGGGATCGTAGCGTTAAATTATTATATGGTGTTGAATTGCGTGGCGAACCGATGTCGTATGTGACCACGACAGCCAAAAACGCCTGTTCAATTTCTATAGCGCGTAATTAATTTAATAAAGGGTTATTTGGGTATAACCTGAATAGACGATCGAATTAGGCCGCGAAACCAGTTCCGTTGAGTTCGTATCGTCGATTATAGTCAGGTTAGGTATATAGTTTGTTATTTTGGAGACCGGCTAATTTGGTGTCCAAAATGGCATTGCGGTGCGTGTAAAAATAGCCTGCCAGGAAAATAGTTTCAGAATGCGATGAAACTGGTGTCATTGGGTTCGTATTGAAAAAAATTATTATAGGATTGCAAGGTTTCAAGTTGATCAGATTTACCTAGTGATCGTGGAAAATTGAAACGCGTGTTTATTTCTGGTTTTATAAAGGAATTTTTTTCAAATGACCTCAGATTTCGACGAAATCTGTCCCATTGGGTCTAGAATATTTTTTTAATATTAAAATAATCTTTTTATCATTGAACGAAAGTCATTTGTGGTGGTTTCTGCGTGTTACTTCGCGGTGAAGTTTCGATAATATTATTAAAATTCTAATTTAGACCCTATATATATCTCTATTGCGTACCATCTAAAACTTGCATCCCACACTACCTTTTTCTCGTGTCCCAATCCAATTACTAACCGTGACAGCCAAGTATTTGTTGAAATCTCCACCTACACTTACAGCTACTCTATCTGTTCTGCAAACCTATATAACCCCTTGCCACGCACGTATTTCTTCCCTATATAAACACCGTTCTCGATCTTTTACTCTTTTGTTTTCTGATCTGGAGACTTTCTCTAACAAATGAAAATAAGCTTCAGTCACGAATCATGATAAAATCAACACCACTCGAATGAGAACCCGTAAATAGCGAAATAACTTTCATTTCTTTCCCTTACCTCGAGCTTGATCCGCATACGGTTCCAGGGGTCGAATGTCTTCCCTGTGTTCAAAACTGTAGATTGCAATGGGCCAGCAGTTGTGGGCGTGTTCTTTAGAGGTTAGTACTGGAAGTCGGGGGCGCCTGTGATGGGAGGGAGTGCCGTACGGTTCTGCGAACTGGTGGTGAATGCATCAGCGTTCGAGCATACATGAAGTCAGAAGAAGGTGGAAGGGGAGTTACGACATTCGAATGACGTAAGAAAGGTTTTGAACGAAGAGGACCATCGCGAGCTTGAAATAAAGTAAAGGGGTCGGTTTTTATTTGTTTGGCCAACATGTGTGTGGTTTCAGGAAGTCAGAACGAAATAGAAGGGAAACATGGTGCCGAAATTTTGAAGAATAAACAGCTATAAATGGAAATAATATAAGAGGGAGGTGGGCATTCAAACAGAAAGTAGTGGAAGAAACCGAAAAAAAATGTATACATTGAAGCTGTTGGACCATGAGTCATTGTCCTGTTTGAATGGACGCAAAAGGGAATAGAGACGGCATGGAGAAGAAAGGAATTCTGCCGAATCATGTTGTTAAGTATTCTAGTTTGGTTACACTAATTGTGATTAGAAATATTGATGATTTATGAATTAAAACGTAAATTTGCTGCAGATGGTTAAGTTTATCTGGGTACAGAATTAAAAAGAGGTCGGCCCTTTGCTTTTCTCGGATCAAAATGTAAGTGAGTTTGGTCTCATGATAATACATTTAAGTATAGTAGGATATTAGTTTTATTGTAGGAATATAATTTACAATAATTAAAACACTAATTGGTGCAGGTTATTAAGGCAGTAGGTATTGACGAGTATCATTGTGAAGAAAGGCAGAAGTAGACGGTAGACCTAGAATTTTCAAACATGTAATTAGAAGATTTTTAAGTGATTAATTTGAAACTAATTTGCGATTAATAATAAGTTATTTAATTGAAACTGTATTGATCAGTGCAGAAGAAAACCAAGGCAGTGAAGAAGAAAAAGTCGGCTTTTTATCTGGACTGAAGAATTAAAAGTAATGAGTTAATAAACATGTAGAATCAGTTGACTAAAGATCTAATTATTTCTATAAACTTAAAATAAACTGTATGGTTATAATTTTATATCTCATGCATATGTCAACAGAATTGGACAGTTCAAGTTGTGTTACGATCGTCGTAAAGAGATCTACATCATGGAACTGTTCTGTACAAGAATGGAGACAACAGGATTTTCAGCTAAATTAAACACGGTTTAATTTAACTGAAACCAAACCGATTCAACGATATATCAATTCGAGGTGAGTTAAACTCACTCAGTTCTTCCCATTTATATTTTATATAAATTGGGTTTTTATTTTGTGTGCTCTGCTTGCCAGTGGTTGACTGTTTGCTAATTATATATTTATTTGCTCATTTAACTGATAGAATTAAACCGTCGTTTAATTTCAGTGAAATACCAAATCGTTATTTTAACGATTGGTTCCGGTAACTTACCTTATTGGTCACGTTTATCAATAAACGTGTTTAATGGTTTGAATTGTTTGACCTGTTTGAATTGTTTTGAACTGTGTGGAGACAACCGTTTGTATACAGAGAAGAACAAGTTGGAGGGATCTAACCGGATTCCTCAAATATATTATTTACTTTCATATTATCATATATGAACTGTTATGATTGGGTAATTGATTTTAGTAGTGATCATTGACTGAAAAGTCAACCTGGGTTGTGTTTTATCCAATGGGCAATATTGGTTGAGTAATCGGCAGTAAATGGCCTAAAAGTAAATTGTTTTGTTTATATTGATTTACCGTTAGGTAAATTGATAGAACTGAAGTAATAAAATTTATTTTATAACCAAAGATTGATTTGAAATATATATTTTAAATAAAATCTTATTATAAAGGAAATAAATATTTATGTTTATAATTAAGTGTAAATTGATTTTAGATAGTCAAATCTGATGTTAATCAGATTTGTAAATGTGAGAATAAAAAAATTAATCTAACGGTTAAATTTGGATAATTGTGTTGTTGAGAATAATTTAATGAAATTATTTAAATTAATTAATTATATTATCTAAAGGGAAGAACAATTGGAATCGGATAATAAGATAATCGTGTTTTAGGTGAATAAATCGACTCGTTAATTGGATTGAGTACTAAATTAGTATGTTTGAATAGAAATAGTTTAATGAATATTGTTTAGATTATAATAAGAGTTTAAAAAGGGATTTACTGTTTATTTTAATTAATAAAGAAATTAACTACTAATGTAGTTAATGGTTGAAATAAATTATTATCGTAATTAAGAATAATTTAGAAAATTACCTTTTAATGGTAAATCATTTAAAAAGTAATCGAAGTTAAAATGGAATTCAGTTGAATGACGAAAGGAGAGTGGGAAAAGGTTTTGTTTAACACTTGAGTTTTATAACGAAGTTATGAAAGGAATGGTTATATCCGAGAAACGGAATTTCAAATATATAAGAACGGTTTTGAAACTGTATTTTGAATAAAATAGTTCAATGGTATTTGTAATAGGATTAGAATGAAATATTGGTTTTGGATTACAACTTATATTTATTTGAAGGTAGGAACGTTGTTGATCAAGGTCTGAGAGGTAACTGAAATACCCCAACTTGAATGACTTCAGGATTATCTTAGAATGATATGAGTTGAAATGGTAAATGTGGTTAATAAACTTTATTATTTCATTAATGAAATGATAACGGAATATTTTTGGTGAAAAAATATATATAAATGATGATTTCAAAGAAAAGGGGAATAAATGAGATTTTGTCAAATTATAATTATATCCGCAAGGTTAAAAAGGAAATGTAAAGCTGAGTACTGAAATAGATTTACTCTATATTAATAAGCATTTGTTATCGTTGTCAAGCAATGAACGAAGATGTTTTTGTAAAGTTATGGTATGTGTAATAAGTTAAATTGATTTTCCAATATTATATGGTGATAATGTGATAAATGGTTTGAAAGTGAAAATAGAAAAATATGATATAGGATTATCATAAGTAATGAATTGGTTTTAAAGAAGAATCTCATGTTAAATAAAGAAGCGAGGAAACTATATTTATAATATCGAAAGATTTAAGAGTTTTAAATTTACATTTGTTTTGAATTAAAAGGCCAAGTGGTGCTAAATACTGAACCAGTGAACTCACTGGATTGTCATGATTGAAACACTGTTTATTTTGATAGTTAAATCACCGACTATCAAATCTGTCCAATACGATTGTTGGTACGGAAAGACCGGGATCGAATTTATATTCGAAAACCATTCCGACCAACAAATACGTGGAGATATCAGGAGATGATCGAGATGGAGCATTAAAGTCCATGTGTAACACCCCGTATTTTATGAGAATATTAAAAAAAAATGGTTAATTATGAAGAAGTTATTAGGCCTTGAAGTTTGTATGCATATGAGAGAAGTATATATAGATATATATAAAAATTAAATAAATAAACATGCAAAAAAGGTTCAAAACAGCGAATTGGGAGGGGGAATAACCGAACCGGCCCATTTTTGAGGTCGACCCAAGCTTTGCTGGGTCGACTAGGGGTTAATCCAGGGTGTTTGGCTTTCATCCCATGGGCCGATTCACTCAAATGCAGATTTTGAATTTGAATGGTTCTCATGATTCAGGGTTAATCTAACGGTCCTAAATAACTTCCTACACCTATATATACATCCCTAACCTAAACCTAAATCTCATATACAATTCTCTAGCCTCCATTGCTCTCTTCCTCTATAAAAATAAATAAATCAATGGCGTCTCTACTTTGCTGAAACCTAAGCTAGGACTTGTGCTTCTTCTTCCTCCAATTCTGATTAGGTTTAAAATAGAACAGCTACAACACCTTTTTCTTTTAGAATCCAACCAAGGCAAGTGCAGTTATTTTCCGATATAAACTTTAATTATAATTGTGACATGATTGTAAATCTGAATTTGAGATTGCGTATGTTCTGTTCTGATCTATTTTATTCTATATCTCTTTCTTCTTTCTGTTCTATAGCCAGGCTACCCCGAGCCTGCGCCAAATCTCATAAGAGATTAACGAACGAACGTTAAACTTTGGGACAAATAATGAATGATGGCATAATTGGACATGGCTAATCTGTGACTAAAAGGACATAGCTTGTAAACTAGATTTAGATCTGTGCATATTCTGTGAATTGGAAGAAGAGGAACCATTGTATATTAACATGTGACTTGAGACATTTGAAAAAACGCATATTTTTGAATTAAAGATCTGTTATAATTTAAAGTTCTAGATTGTTGGGCATATTGTTTATATAGAGATTCATGATTTGGGATAAAAAGTGAATATGACTTAGGTGTGAAGATTTATGCTAAGATTTGATAACTATAAAATGTGAATAACACCTAAGTGGGAGATTTTTGAATATATGACATGCATTGAAATCGATGGCTATATTTGGTATAATTTATATGTGAATCTTTTGTACTAGGCAAGTTTAACTAAATTTGAGACGTGTGTTATATGGTAAATTATGACCATAATCTGTGCCATGTAAATTCAATGCAAACGTGGGGTATATGATCATAATGTGAATCATGACAACTATTTAGGCATGCAAACTTAGCCAAATTTATAATTAGGCAAGATATGTTTATGAAACTTTAAGGAATGATTAAATCTGTTATATGGCCTAATCTGCTAGTTCTGTTATATTGCCTAATTTGCTAGTTCTGTTATATTGCCTAATCGGCTAGTTCTGCTATAATCTGCTATATCTATTCATATACCAAATCTGTCATCTGCTAAGTCTGTTGAAGATGCCTAAACTGTTATATGCTAATTCTGCTAAACTGCTTAATCTGCTGAATCCGTTAAGTCGCCTAATCTGCTAAATCTGTTATCTGCCATATCTGTTATCTGCCATATCTGTTGAGTTGATATATTTAGTCTGTTATTGACATAATCTGAATTGGCTATAATTATGAAAATTGACATGTATACTAGGCGTGGGCATAAATGGTAAATTAATAATTAATTGGCCGCAAAGATAAACATGGCTGACTCGAGGTTAGAATGAGTTTGCAGCGTAATCCTGCCCGGAACCGCCCGGCACATCCAGTGGCCACAAACAATAGGTTCTAATGTGAGAAGTTAGTCATAACGTGCTTGACACCCGAGGTTAGACTCAGTTTGCGGCAGAAATCTGCCCGGAACCAACCGGCCTAACCAGTAGCCGCAAACTGTCAGTCTAATGTGAGAGGTCTGGGCATTAATATTTAATTAATGAAAATCGGAGATAAATATAATGTATAAAATGTGTTGGGCGGATAGGGTTAAACCCACTAGACTAATGAGTTTAATAAATCTGTTCCGTGAATCGGTAGGCCCAATTATAGACAAATCTGTAAGTCTGTTAAAATTGTACATCTGATCCGTTAGTCCGAAAACTTGTTAACTTGAATGTCTGATCTGTGAACTAGTAAATCTGAACTCTGTATGTCTGAAACCTGTAACAAGTTAATCTGAAATCCGTTAATCCGGGGACACAAGGTTAGGAAGGGAAATACTTGTGTCATATGTTGTTTGGGACCCGTATTAGTCAGTATCCCTTTCTGGTATCAAAACTTTGACCCAACAGTTGGTAGGGTCCGGGCACGCTTACTGAACTAATTATAAGCGGTTCATTCTGATAATGGCGCGGGGTGTTGATGGTGCGTTCCAACCGGGTCATGTGCGTGCATGGATCCCGGTCTGCCTCTGAGGATGTAAGACGCTGTGACATCTGTAAATAGGTCTATGTCATTCAAAGGTTGCCACTTTAGGGAATGATACACCCTTCGGTGGGGCTGGCACAGGGTATTTATGTATTAGGGAGCCGATCGCTTGGGGTTGGGTTTTAGGGTACACTTAGTTCTGTCTGTTTCTGTTGGTACCGTCTGTTTCTGTTGGGTGGCAACACCTGTCTGTTTCTGCGTGGTACCGTCTATTCGGGTGGTAAAGGCCAAATTACTAGTGTACATCTTATGCTATATTATGCCTCTGTCTGTTTCTGATCGGGTGGTAAAGGCCCATTACTAGCGTGGAAATTATTCTGTACCTGTTTCTATTTCAGTTTGGACATTGGGGTGACACCTAATTCTGTTATACTAGTATTAGTGCAGAGAAATGTAAAGCAATAGCTTATATCATTCTGTTCTTCTGTCATATCTGCTACATCTGTTACAGTTATCTCTCATCCAGTTTTATTTTCATGTCATGTTATTATTATCTGTTCATAACTGAAAATCACTAGACTTGCCAGACTTTTGTCTGACCCTTGTTGTTTCGCCTCCTTTCTTCCGTTTCTCCCCCAGGTTTTGTAGAAGGGAATACTCTAGCTTGATCCAGATTTCTTCCGCTTGCAGTGCTTAAAGTATGGCTTGTCTTCTTCTGTGGGGATTATGATTTTAAACTATGCATTCTGAAGGCTTTTGTACAAGACTGATATTTTGTACTTGAATTCTGATATTGTGATTTGAAAGGATGTAACCAAGATTCTGTTGAAATAAAGTTATAAATTTTTCAAGTACTGTTTTATCTGTCTTGTAAGTTTCTGTTCTGTTTACTAAAATGCTCCACCAAAGTTAAGGCATTCCCTTGTGAGTGACCTTAACGGAAGTGGGATGTTACACTATGGATCTTCATTAAACGGAAGAACCGCTAATAATCTTTGTTAGCTCCCAGTGATAAGCTGTGGTTCTATCGTGATTGGAATCTACAGGTTGCAAGGACTTCTCGTTACTGATCCATGGGGTGATTCCTATATGAGATGCAGTAGGAGAGTGCCTTCGGTTCATCCTGTTCCTGGATGACTTGTATGGACGAGCTTCTGAAAGAGTATTTCCAAAGGATCACGTACTTGATTTCTTCAAACGTGCCATAGTTGGTTAGCTCCAACCTAGAGTATTTTTGTGGACGTCAATTAGTGATATCTGAGTATCTGACGATGTGGCATTCAAAGTGAATGGTGGCCAAATATTCCAAAAGGAAAGTTAAACCTCAAGCCTCATCAACCGGGAAATAAGAGAAATCGGGCAGGTAGCATGGCTATGTGGGTCACTTCCATTAGGGTGTTGTAACGACCCGCGTTTTTCAGCAATATAAATAATTTATTTAATTTTTAAAATAATGGTTGGTTATTTAAAATGACCAGAATTGAATAATATTGAATATTTAATTAAAATAAATAATATAATAATATATTTAATTTCTGAAATAGTCAGAAATAGTGGAATTCACAATATGGTGTGAACTGGATCATCTGTGATATTTAATTCAGTTTAGAATTGAATTAGAATAACGAATATATTATTGGAACGACAGTTAGAACGTATAATTATATTCGAGCTCGAGATGGCGCGGTAGTTCGCTATTTGGCGATTTGAACTTCAACTGAATGTACGGGGTTCGTTTTAAATCGGATTTCTGTGAAACAAGAAACGTTAGGAGATGGTGAGGTATATTTTTCTAGTGGAAGAGAAAAATCGGGATTTCGTCGTATAGATTGCAAGATATGTCCAAATCAAATATTCAAATAGTCGCTACAGAATCGTTTATCGACCGTAACGGTTCATTTGAAATAACTGCATACTAGATTCGAATTTAGACAAGGTTCTTTTGAGACATAGTGATGATTTAATTTTTAGAATTTTACTGTAATTTTTAAATAATTTAATATACAACTTTTTATTTGGAGTATTTTGCACCCTATATCAATATTTTGGAATTTTACAGAATAAGTTAACGGACCTATATAATTATATTTTTGGGATCGTGACACCTCGCTGAACACGACTGTATTTTCATTTCTGTCTGTAGCAGTCCGTAACGAACAAATAATTTTGCAAACGGGTATCCTTTATAAAATATATACAAGAAGTATGCATACCTTTTGTTTTAATTTACAATAAGGAAGACCGGATCATGGTAGTGATAAAATATTTGATGCACTTACTACAAATACCAACATACCAAGGTAAACAGTGAAAAATAGGTCTAGAAATTTGTGACCTTTAGTGGCTTTTGACAATTTCATGACGTTGAAGTATATGAAGGCTTCGACAAAACAACTAAGCTACCACCTAACTGACCTATTATCACCAACTGTTCTTTCAAAAAAAATCAAATCAACGTTGAGCATTTTAACAAGCAGTAAGCCGACCTATCCTCCTATCCTGTATTATCAAATCAGCTGTTGTTCCTTTCGACTTTGATTTCCCATACGCTCAAGGACTAATTTCGCTTAGATTGGCACATGCGGAAGCCTGTGTCCATTATATTTTCTCACAGGCTAAATATACTGTCTAAGTTGTCCTATCTTTTCAAATGAACTAGGAAATGAAATAAAGTAAACTATTACACTCATACCACCAGCATACGAAGACTCGACCAGTTATGTTTTTAAAAGCTATGAAGTGAAAACTTGAATACCGTACCCTGTACACACTGTTTCCTTTCAAATTTCAATGACGTAAACCATTTACTGCTCCCTTTCAACAATACACAGTGAAAACTCGGTGCAGACAACCTACGAAAGTAAAAACCAGTGCAACCCTATACTCCATTTTGTACGAAGTTTGTCGGCCAAGTATACTTGGCTACCACGCAGTTCCACCTGTATATAAACTTGGGAATGCCTTCAATCTGGGCTTCAGAAAACCAAAACAAAACCTTGGAAAATATATATATATATATATATTACAAACAAACGAAAAGAGTCAGCTGGAGCGTTTAAGTGCGGACGGTTTTTTTTTTTTTTTTTTTTTTTTTTTTTTTTTTTTTTGGGTTAGTGTGGAGTTGTACGTGAGAGAGTTGGGAAGTATGGACATACGAAAGGAGTGAAGGATCACATGAAGATCTGGAAATGTTGTTGGGATGCTCTGTAGCGAGTACTGCAATTTTTGAGGGAAGCATTATCTGAAAACTCGAGATGATGCAAAGGAAAGAAGGATGTTTGGTGGTATTGGTAGGAAGTGGTGAAATATAAAGAAGCAGTTGATGTGAACTGTGAACAATGTTGTTGATGGCATGTGCTGCTTGGTACGGTTCCAGTGTTCACAAAGAAGAAGGCGGTGTCCTTTAAAACATAAGGGTCGGCCAGGCGTGATTTTAAGGGAGCATGGCAGCGTTTCCCTTTCTGGAGCCTGCGTTTTGTATTGGGAAAATGGTGGGTGGGTGGTTTACTGAAGTTGTATTTGGAATTGTATGGAGGAATTGAAAGGAAGAGGAGCAGAATTGTTTAATACCGGAGAAGGATACCTTGTTGGGAAAGAAGAGTGGGCAAGCAGATTAGTTTGTCTTCCTACGTGGGTTTCACATGGTCGTTGGGCCGATTTTTGGACCTGTTGGAGTTGTACAAAGGGAGGCTACATTATAAAGCTAGATCGGAACCGTTTGGAGCACGCTAGATTTATGGCAAAATGGAACGGCTGACTGGATTGATCGACCACTAACCGTTATTCAACGATTATCGTCCAAGGTGAGTAACTCTCACTAACTCTGATCAATTCATATTTCTTTAAAGTATTATTAGAATTGAAATTATTGGTTGCTTTGTTGTGTGTTGGTTGTTTGGTTGGACTGCTAGTCAGTTGGCTGAAATTATCGATAATGATATATATAAATCGTATCGAAATATTGACTCTGTTTATCAGAATATTTTAAATTTGTGTTGACTGACATCTGTGGATGCAGGGA
Source organism: Allium sativum (assembly GCA_030737875.1). Classification (NCBI taxonomy): domain Eukaryota; kingdom Viridiplantae; phylum Streptophyta; class Magnoliopsida; order Asparagales; family Amaryllidaceae; genus Allium; species Allium sativum. The sequence continues at coordinate 305,738,137 of CM060921.1, forward strand.
AACGGGTCAGAGGGACCCAACTGGGTTCCTCAATAATTATTTTACTATATTCATATATTGTGTTATACGATGTGATATGAAACCTATTGTTGATTTTGTATGGTTGAATGATACCGATCATTGTTATATGGTATGTTAAATACCATAAGAAATACTGGAATGTTAAAAAGGAAATTTTCAATGTTATATTGAAAAAGAAATATTTATAAAATCAAAAGATTTTATAAAAAGAAAACTATTTATTTAGGAAATAAATAGGTTAAAAAGGGATATTTATTTGTAAATCAAATAGATAGAATTGAAAAGGAATATTTGTAAAATTATTTACAAATGGTTTTGAAAGGGAATATTTGTAAAATTATATTGAAAAGAAATATTTGTAAACTATTTACAAATAGAATTTAAAGGGATATTTATTTGGAAATAGACAGAATAAAAAGAGGAAATATTGTAAATAAATTGATTTTAAAAGGAATACTGGAAAAGTGACTAGTATTGTAGAAAAGGAGAATTTTACATTTGAAGGATTTAGACCCGTGCTTCGCACACGGGTATAACGGGTTATGAATTTAAAGAAAAGTTTTAAAATAGGATCCATTCTGACCGATACATTGGGAAGAATAATTTATGAATAATATTTTATAAATTAAATGAAATATTTATCATTTGATAAATAGAATATATAATTCGGGATTTATATAGAGACGTAAGAATCGATTTCAACATCGATATTTAAAAACTGAATAAACCTAGAGTTAACTAGATAGAGTTAATCAAATTAGAATTAATTGAATATATGTTATTCAATTAGAGCTGATCAAATATAGTTATTAGAGATAGAGTTAGTCAAATATAGTTATTCAGAAAGAGTTGACATTTCGTACGACTGCTAGCGTAATTCGCAGGGCTGTAGATAGCCTACGGCGGTCGGATGTTCCTGAGGGAATCAGGCGTAACCATTGTGATCGCTGCGATCTAGAGTCAAGCGAATGATGTTAAATCAAATAGTAGTAAATCGAATTGAGTTAATTAAGACGAGTTAGTCAAGTTGAGACAATTAAGTTGAGTTAAATAAGTCGAGTCAGTCGAGTTAGAGTTAATCGATCAGAGTAGATCAGTTAGAGTTAACCAGTTAGAGTTAATCAGCTAGAGTTAACCAATTATGGTAAATCAATTAGGGTAAATCAATTGGAGTTATATCGAATTAGAGTTATTCGAATGGAACTAATCAAGTGTGAGGTAGTCGAGTATTAGTAGGTTGAATAGAGTTAGTAAAAAGGAAGTAATCGAATATCGTTTATTCGAAGTAGAATTATCGAGTATCACTTATTGAAGCAGAGTATCAAATATAGTTGATTCGAGAAGAGTAATCGAAAATAAGTTATTCGAAGTGTATTAAAGAATTTGAAAGGTGAGCTTTATCTATTTCGAGATTAGAAATGTCGTTCAGTTAAGGTCTGAGAGGTAATTATACCCCAACTTGATTGACTTCATTTTGAACGAAGAAGTGGTTAAAGTTCGATAGTGAAAGTTGGTTAAGAAATTGAGTTAATAACCGTGATGGTTTAAATTGGCTTAGTGGTGTTTATTTTAAAACATCTGTTGAAATCACATGTATAAATTTTGGTAATATTTTCCAAATATAATCAGAAATGTTTTCTAATCATAGAAAATGAAATGTTGAGGAGAAAAAATACTGGAATGTCAGTAATACGTGAAACAGAGATGGAAATGTTTTCCAATGATTGAAAATGTATATTTTCTAAATTTAGAAAATAAGCATTTTCAAATATATAGAAATGGGGAAATGGATAAATTAAAGATAATTTTATAGAAAGAGATAAATGTGGAATGTTGATTTATCGATAGAGTTTCCATCTGGAAATAATATCGTTGGTTGCACACCTGTTTTTCTTTGATAGTTAAATCACCGACTATCGAAGTTTCTGACCATTTTTACGTCGTCAATACGGAGAGACCGGGATCAGATTTATTATCTGAAAACCACTCTGTATGGACGTTAGCGTTGCGATCAAATATTGAAGACGGAGTTGTGCAAGGGTTATCCTGTTTACAGAATAATGCCTTCGGTTTGTCCAGTCCCAGGACAATGTGAATGGACGAATGTCTGACAGAGTATATCTAACGGATCGCGTAAGTTGATCTCTTCAAACGTACTTACGTTTGGTGGCGGAGGAATTCGTTCCTCTTAGCTTTATACCCGTGGTATTTTTGAGGAAATCAATTTGTGATTTGACGGGTATGACGATGTGGCATTCAAAGTGAATGGTGGTCAAGTGCTTCAAAAGATACGTTTTGACCTCAAGCCTCATCAACCGGGAAATGACAAAAATCGGGCAGGCAGCATGGCTATGTGGGTCGCACCCATTAGGGTGTGTATCACCTATCTAGAGAAAATCCATTTCATTCTATTGTCTATTTCGATGCTGTCCCTTGTCGAGAAGACGGTGGGTAGCTCCCAACCGTTGGTGATATACATTCGATACACTCAAGCGAAATGAGGGGTCGGTCATGTGCGGGCCGGGTTGCAAGATGTTCTTGTTGAACCCAGTGTATTTGCCTCTAGAGATACACGGTCGGCAGGTGGTCCCATACCTTGTCAAGGTTGGAGTCCAATTTCCAATAAGAGCCTGCGATTTTTGTTTGTATACTATATATGTGGAGCGTGAGATGCAAGCGTTCTGCTAGATTTTAATTACTTGTGATTAGACATTATCATAATATCAGAAAAGTATTGATTTCAAAACTGTTTTGGGTTATCGTAAGGTAAAAACCATCCGTGTTTATGTGTGGATTGGTCTTACGATTACCTTTTCTTTTGAAAAGGATTATGGAAAAGTTAAACCGATGAGTTGAGTTTACTCACACCAGTCCCATGACTGACCCAGAGTTTATTTTGTTTTGTTTCCCTAAACTCTTGGGTGCACAAATTTGTACGGGCAGTCAAGTAGTTCAGGTCTTTACAGATATACTTGGAGGAGCTTGAAGCAGGAGGCTTCAGGATTATGTATAGCTATTGTTATTTCCGCTGTGTGTAAGTGTTGTGCTTTGATAATGTTATTGTATATATATACTGTTTTATTTCAAAGTTATGTTATAATATATTTTATTCGTTCCGCTGTGAAGTTCGTGTTTACTCTGATTTTGTTCTTCTTCTTCTTCTATTCAAATTTTCTATCTTATCTATTCTCACCCTCTAACTTCTTTCTATTAATGATCTGGAATGTTCGATGCCTGAATAATTAACATGGGTTTATGTTGATTTTCTGGGACGAAAATCCCAGTTCGTTACAGGTGTATAATCACCTATCTAGAGAAAATCTTTTTTGCTTCTTTAATCTATCGATGATGTCCCTTTTCGGGAAACGGTGGGTCGCACCAAACCGTTGGTGATATACATTCGATACACTCAAGCGAAATGAGTGGTCGGTCATGTGAGGGCCGGGTTGCAAGACGTTCTTGTTGAACCCAGTGTATTTGCCTCTAGAGATACACTATCGGCAGGTGGTCCCATACCTTGTCATAGTCAGAATCCAATCTCCAATAAGCGCCCGCGGTTTTGATTTGTATACTATATATGTGGAGCGTGAGATGCAAGCATTCTACTAGATTCTATTTACTTGTTTTTAGACGTTATTATCATATCAGAAAAGATATTGATTTCAAAAATGTTTTGGGTTATCATAAGGTAAAAACCGTCTGTATTTATGTGTGGATTTGGTCTTACGATTATCTTTTTTTTTCGAAGAGATTTTGACTCTAAAATCAAGTAGTGTGATACCCTTAATACTATGCGAGTTTTTCTCACTCTGGTTCACCAGACTGACACGGTGTTTTGTAAATGCTCGGGTTAGCCCGTGGTGTACAGGTTCAGGTTATCGAATGCTGTGAAGTCTAGAGATGAGCTGGAGATGTTCAGACGTATGATATTATATTTCTACTATTCCACTGTGTGGGAACATGTTATTATAGCTGTCCCGTTGTGTGATGTACTCTGATATTGTAAGTATTTTTAAAGCTCTCAATAAAGATTTATTTCTGTATTATATTTTGTTCCGCTGCAATGTGAGACTCTGTGTTGTGTTGTTTCTACTTCTACTACTATTCTAATATTTCTTTCTTTCTTATCTCACCCTCTAAATTCTTTCTAATAACATTCCAGTGTTTTCGGTGTTTGGAAGGTCGGCATGGGTTACGGTAAAGGAATTTATGTCGATTTCCGGGGCCGAAAATTCGTGGGCCGTTACATTGCTCCTCCTTATACGTGACATTTCTGCACCTCTTTCTTCGTCGTTCTTCCTCCACAATACACGAAAACATCTCCTGACTTCACCATTAATCTTCTCATCAAAGACTCCTTCAATCCATCCCAACATACTGCAATTCGAAGCCCACAACCCGTATCCGTTCTATAGCATCAACCTGCAACCGCCAAGAAAAGCATCAACACTTTTTATTCCTAAAAATTCCTAAAATTTTCGTGTAAGTGCTAAAACAAGCCACGAACTCGAATACGAACTCGATTTCCTGAATCGAGGCTTAAATCGAACCCTAGGTCGATCTGTACGCTTTGAGCATCACGAATAACACGTTGCACCAGCTATCACTGATATGAGGTGGAAGCTCTTCTCCCCAGGATCCCAAATATATTTATATATATATATATTGATTTATAGAATTTTCTATGAATTACTATGATTTTACAAAGAGGATTTTCCTTATTTATTTTACTGGAGGAACTAACTTGATGGCGGTTGAGTGTTGTTTGACCATAGCGAGATGGAAATGAGATTCTTAGGGTTAAGGGAATATTTATAGGTAATTTTTAATATATTTATATTCGATTAATATATTCATTTTATTTTAACGCTGTCCATATTTATTGTTAAAAAATCCTATGATCTCATATAATATCCAATTCCGATGAAAATGGACAAGAAGCTACAGTTCGACATTACGGACCCAACGAAACTTGTTTCGTCGAACTCCGAATTCGTTTGCTCACACAACATATTTTTAAAGCCAAAATTTTGACTTTTTTCACATTAAAATCATGTACGGCCACATAATGACTCCAAAAATCATGAAAATTGGAATCTAACAAAAATTTAATATTCGGGATCCAACAAAAATGGTTCCATCGAAAACGGAGGCCGTTTGAAAAACTGGATAATTTTAAAGCTCTACATAAACCCATTTCAATACTAATATATTTCAAAAACATTATATATAATATTAATAATATTACTGTAGATATTCACATAGAATATCATAAGGCTCCAAAATATTCTTATCTGAATTTATAACTCGATATTTCAAATCCAGTGTTAAATCGATATCCAATTTATATTAAAATTCCTTTTATAATATAAATAAATCGTTATAAATTATAAAGGAATTCCATAGCGACTTTTCTGAAATTTGATTTGGACATAACTCATAATCTACACAACGAAATCTCGAATTTTCTCTTCCATTAGAAAAATATACTTCACCAGTTGCGAACGTTTCTTATTTCACAGAAATCCAACTTAAAATAAATTCTGTATATTCATTTAAAGTTTGAATTACCAAATTACGAACTACCGCGCCATTTTGGGCTCGATTATAATTATAATATAAATTATACATCCAACTGACATTTAAAAATAAATTTGTTAATATAATTCAATTCTAAACTGAATTATATCTTATAAATAATCCAATTCACACATTATTGTGAATTCAACTTAATTCCGATTATTTCGAAATTAAATATATTATTTATATTAATTAAATATTCAATATTATTTAATTAAACAACCATTTACATCTCTAAATCACTATTTATATAATTAAATTAATTAATTATTATACGTAAAAATATGGGATGTTACATTTTAAATATAGTTATAAAATAATATAATTATTTTTAATTATTAAACTTGTTAATACACATCATCGGGATTTGATAACATTAGTCCTCGAATTTGAAACAACTAATTTGTAAACCTAGAATTGAAAAACAACAAAATACATAAGGCGTTTTAATTTTGCGACACTTTAAAGGTGTTACTAAAGTGTTTCTAATGAACCATGCGTAAGAATATGGTTTTTACATATGGGTTTCTTTGCATGAGTAGTTTAGGATATGTGTCCTTTAGTGACTTCCCCTTTTTCTCATCCTTATGCCTAAATAAGAAGCCTAAACCCCCTCTATTCTTTGTTCCATTTCTATTCCCTCTCCTTCTTCATAGCTTCTTCTCCCTTTCTATCCATGGCTTCCTAGCCCCTCTTTCCTATGATTACCCCAAACCCCGTTCCACGGCAGCAAGGGTAATCTTTGGAATACAACACATAAACCAATAATAGCAGAACAAAAATAAATAAATACACCAAATAATGTACAATAGAATACACTGGATAAACATAATCATTAGAGTTACACAGTATACAAGATCATACTTAATACAAAATACAGTTCAGCTTTACATATATGTCTACAGCGGAATCAAAATATAATATGTACAATAGGAGCTGAACAACATAAAAAGAAAGAAATAATAGAATCCATCTTCAGCTCCAGCTATTCAGAAAGAGCTTGCTAAAACCTGGATACAAGGTTGCCTGTGTAGAAAATAGGACACCCGAGTTCGCAAGCGAAACAAACTACGAGTCAGTCATGGGACTGGTATGAGAAATCTACATTAACTTATTTTATAATATAGCCAATCACAGGACCACGCCGCTGACGCGGAACGGGTTTACTCCATTGGATTGCCAGTGCATTAAAACAAGTAAATCTTTTAAACATTGCAATGCTTTTTATAAAAATGAAGCCATTATAAGACTCAGTTCCCATCACACAATGCAATGCAAACCGGAGGATAGAGTTTTACCTTATAATGGCCAAAATATGCTTGATATGGGCAAAACAAATCATTTGATATTATTGCTAGTGTTTATATGTTTCAAAAAAAATTCAATCATAAATATCAATCATAGACGGCATGGGTACTATATATCATGTCGCCATATATAGGTATACAATCAAAACCGCACGATGTCGTATTTGGAAATTGGATTTCCGTCATGAACCAAGGCAAGGGTTTATCCTTACCGCTTCGAGACTCTCTAGCCCGAGCCTCAGGGTTAGAGCGCATCGACCATGGATCGTCAGGGCCGGTCCACATGGAGTGGATTGAAATGCCTGAACAATACGTTTCCCCGCCCTATGGGCGTAAATCTGGTCTGTATAAAGACCATCCATCGTCTACGTAGAGGCCGATCTAACCGAGATGTCTCGCTTTCCATCATCCGCATAAGTAAAATGCCTGGGGGTGTAAAACCCAAAACAGCACTCCTAGCTAGAAAGAAACGCATGTCCTCCCTGAAGTCCTCTCCCGTTTCTGGCTCATACCGGGGTGTGAGGCTCGCGAATCAATGCTAAATACAAAGCTAGATATTTAAAGCCCTGCTTTGATCATCAAACACAAAGCTATGCTTTTCAACAAAAGCTTTGATCATAGCATCTCTGCATGCCACGTTGCCAATATACAACGTCAGACACACATCCATTTACAAGTCCGTCCTGGGTCTGAACGAAACCGGAGGCACCTTATACCTCGCACATCCGTACAATCAACAAGTACGTCCGAACATCTACCACTTTAGCCCCCTTTAAGGTAGCTACTCCCATCGTGAGCATTAGTAGCACCCATACATTCGATGTGAAGATCGTCAGTCTTACGCCGTCTTCATATCTTTGACTTTTAACTGTCGATCAATTATTTGAAATGAGAATCAACTCGGCCTTTTCAAATAATTCACGTATATTTAGAATTTCGAATCCATTCATTTCAATGGTTAAATTATTCAACATCAATAATTTTGTTCTTTAATGTAATTTTCACATCAAACACATTCAACCATCAAATTTCCAATAAACCGGGTAAACTCGGTAAATTTCCATTCCATATCGTTTATAATATTTTATCACGATTTATCGCTATTTTTATTCATTTGAAAATAGCCAATTTATATAAACAACGCTTCAGGCCATAATGCGGCCATGGCGCTGTTTTTCTCAAAATTTGATTTACACATATCTGAAAATCTATCCGTTGGATCTTTACAAATTTTATATCATAAGAAAGATCTTTTCAAAAAGAATCCAACGGTTCCAGTTTTGGGAAAATCCGACGTTCAGATCTCCCGGTATAATTGTTTGAAATTACAATTTCAAAATACGAACTGCAGCGTTGTTATTCGATTTATTTTAATTATATATATATATATATATATATATATATATATATATAATCGATTCTGGTGCTGTTTTCTTTCAGATTTGAATTAAACATTCCAGACAATCCAACCATTGGATCTTTGCAAAGTTGGTGTTGTTGGAAAGATATTTCCAAAGCGAACCCAATGGTTTCAGTTTCGGGAAAATCCGATGGTCAAATCTCCCACAATAATCGTTTGAAATCACGGTTTCAAAATACGAACTGCAGCTTCATTATTCGATTTATTTAAATTATATTATATATAAATATAAATACAATCTGTTCTTCGATTTCAAAACCATTTCATTTCCTATCTGCGATAAAAATGATTTTTTTTCCAATAGATATTTATTTCAACACATCACTATTTTTAACAATTCATATATATAATAAAAATGCGATTTTTATTGTCAAAACAATTTATTTCAAAACACGATTTTTTTATATACTTCATATATACTATAAAAATGTGATTTTTATTTGTAAAACAATTTATTTCAAAACACGATTATTTTATATACTTCATATATACTATAAAAATGTGATTTTTATTTGTAAGACTACTTATTTCATTCATTCGATAAAAATGTTATTTTTATCTTTCAAACAGTTTTATTTCATTCATTCGATAAAATATTATTTTTATCGCTCAAACAGTTTTATTTCATTCATTCGATAAAATATTATTTTTATCGTTCAAACAGTTTTATTTCATTCATTCGATAAAATATTATTTTTATTGTTCAAACAGTTTAATTTCATCACATGAATATATTTCAATACATGACTATAAATCCAACACAGAAATATTTCAGAAAATTTCGGTAGCATAACGGCAGGGTAGTTAAAACCGGCACTGTCCCTAGTACGTCTCCTCGCTCTACCTTAAAGCCTCGCAGCTTTTGACAATGGGGATTTCAATATCTAGTTCGTAGGCAGACGAATTTTTCCCATAAAATAATCCTATTGGGATTTCAACCACAATCAATCATATCAAATCAACCATTCGTGATATTCAACCAAATTTCACGTTAACCAAAATCCAAACAATATCACAGCCAATATATATCATCCATGGTCTGTGGATGAGGGGAGTGATATATATATATATATATATATATATATATATATGTATATGTATATGTATGTATACGTGTATAAATATATTTTGATTTCATTTCAATATATTTCAATTCCATTCAACGCATATATAATTTTTACAACGCATATATAACTTATACATCACACATACAACTTATACGACGCTTATACATGATGTGCACAACGCTTATATAACTCATACATCGATCGTATAATTTATACACCGTCATTCCATATCGTTTATAATTCAGAAATCTAACATTGGGTTCCACTCCTCCAAAAATTGTAGGAAGCTCAGAAAAATATCCGATCTCTTCTAGAATGTAGAAGACGTCCACGCGAGTCCAATGTCTCTTGTTCCACTGGATTTCGACAAAATAGCAAAAAGATATGATTTTTATAAGTTTGCAATGCTTTAGAGTGTTAAAATCAGTTCAAAATTACCAAACCCATTACCTTCAGCTGAAAGCTCGAAACTAGGTTTCGATTTTGCGCTAAATCTGAAGCACGAGGTTAGAATCGGACGGCACCACGCTGAAGCGCCAGGAGAGGCGCACCTGCGCCAGAAGTAGGCCCCACTTCGGTGGCTTGTAGAGGCCTCGGCGGCGCTGGGAAGTCGGCCTCTTCTCTGGGGTGATTCCAGCAATTTTCTCCACTATAAATTTCCTAATGGGTATGGATTTAAAGCTCTCGAGATGATCTTCAAAACGTTTTACTGGAGTGTTCGATATGGGTGAGCGGATTGAGCATTGGAGAGGAGAGATGAAGGGGCACGGTTTTCGTCGAAATCGAGAGGGTATCGGGGAAAAAAAGTGGAGATGCTGCTATGTGATTGGACGATGGTTTTATAATTTAATTTTTAATTTATTTTAAATCCAAAAATACCTTCTTCTCCATACGTACACCAATTCAAATGTAACGACTGTCATCCCTAGCTAAATACCCCCATTCCGAACACAATGGAATATGTTTCGTAGGCCAATTCGACTGTTACAGTTAGTTATTCTTCAAATTAAAATATAAAACATTCAATATTTGATTTGAACGTACATTTCAATTTGCCAGGGCCACATACTGATCCCAAAAATTCCAGAAAAATAAATCCAACTATGATTTGACGATACGGTCCCAACAAAACTTATTTCATCGAATTCTGAGACCGTTTGAAAAATGGCCATTTTCTGGTCGATCCAATTTAACTGAAATCAACCAAACACATTATCCTTTGCCACGCTCATATATTAACTTCAAAAATTATGATATTTGAAACCTAGCAATAATTTGACATCCCGGATCCAACAAAAGTGGTTTCGTCGAAAACAGAGGTAGTTTGCAAAATGGCTATTTTCAAGGGCTATATAAACTCTATAGTGACCTTTCTGAAAATTCATTTGGCCATAACTTTTGATTCCTGCTATGAAATTTCGATTTTTCAGATTCATTTGAAAGATATTCACAAACAGATTTAAATACTTTTGGTTTCACTAAAATCCGTTTTATTTTGCACCCAGTACAGTTAGTCAAAGTTTGAATTCAAATTTTCAAACTGCCATGCCATTTCAGGCCTTGTTTATAATTAAAATAAATATTTTTATTTTCAAAAATCGATTCAAATAGACTTTTCGTTGTTATTATTTAAAATTATTTATTTTAAATATCCAAAAATTCAATAAAATAGCCAAATTAAAAATTTTTAATTGGTTCTAATTTTTTGGGTTGTTACAATCTCCCCCACTTAAAATCTTTTCGTCCCCGAAAAGGAACGATGTCGAAAGTTGTTTAATTAACCAACTCAACTTTCATTCTTCCACTTTTCAGTTTCTAAGAATTTTCAAATTCTTCAAATATTTGGCTAACACCCTAAATTTCCGAAAAAATTCTCCATAACCTCCTTTGTACGGGGAGGGGTTTGGAAATTTATTGGGTTGTATTAGTTAACCAATAAATCCTAATAAGCATGCACATATTTATAGTGATATATTCCGGTGTCCACAAGGGAGTGTGTATAGATCACAACTCCAGAGAATAAATTCTCGTCACCCTATAAATGGTTTTTGTTCCTTAATGACCAGAGAGACGTGTTTATTGTCATCTCCAGACCCATGTGGGATTTTTTTTTAATCCTGAAATTTACTGTTACATTTTATATAGTCCATATCAGTCATCAGTTCAACCTGCAAAATATAGTCATCGCCATACAAGCCTCTCGCTCGTATGGTAAATCTTCAACCTCGTCACACAAGCTCCAAATGCTTATGTGATATGTGATGAAATATGCTATCTCCAAGAAGTATGCCATGTAGTGTAGTTCAAAATTAATTGTTACTATCCTATGGCGACATTTATTATTACACACAGAATAACCAGCACTCCGCATCCAATGGCATCCACAGGAGTTAATATAATAATAAAATTGTGCGTCCAACTCATTAAGGTTTACCTATTTGTTGGGCACGCAAATAAATTCTTTACTCAACAGCTAATCCATTTACCTATTCAAACATATATGATGTACATGTATATATTTTTCTATCTATTTTAAATCAGTTCAATACTTGATTCAATTGCACAAATTTAACTTCATTCTCTTATTGATTAAATTATCATTCCAATAATTTGATAATCAAAATTTTAACCACCCAACACAAACATCAGTTAATTTATTTTTAACTTTTCAAAAATATACCAATTAATTCATATACTATTTTTAACTCATTCAGACTATATAGATAAAAGTTTACATCCATGAAAAGAAAACAACAACAAAGTAGAGAACAAAATGGAAATGTAAAATATGGTAAATGTACCTTGCACCAGAGTTAATTGGAGATATCCACCCTGCACTTGGGATAGGATTTCTTAATGCTCTCCTCAGTTTCCCAAGTATAGTCTCGCGGATCCCCACTCCTTTGCACTTTGACTAAGTGAACCTTCTTGTTCCTCAGATCTTTTGTTTCTTTGCCAATAATCTTTAGCGGCTTTCTTCTCACAGCCAATTATGGAGTAATTTCCAAATCCCATTGCGTGGCTTCTTCCACGATCAAGTCTGGATCATGCACATGCTTTCAAAGTTGAGATACGTGAAACACATCATGTACTCCAAGTAACCAATCAGGAAATTGGACCCTATAAGCGAGAGTTCCAATTTGTTCTACAATAGGAAACAGACCAATAAATTTGGGCACCAATTTCCCTGTTTTACCGAACCGGATTACTCCTCTCATCGGAGATACCTTCAAATACACATAGTCGCCAACAACGAATGATAAATCTCTTCTTCTCTTATCTGCATACCTCTTTTGCCGGCTTTGAGTGGCTAGTAGTCGTTTCTTAATGAAATTGACTTTGTCTGCAGCTTCGTGAATCATATCTGGTCTAAATACAAGTCTATTGCCAGGTTCTACCCAACAAGCAGGAGATCGGCACGGTCTACCATATAGTGCTTCTAATGGTGACATTGTCAGGCTCGCTTGGTAGCTGTTGTTGTATGAGAACTCATCCAAATGCAAATGGTCTTCCCATGATCCAACAAAATCAATAACACAAGCCCGTAATAAATCTTCAAGAATACGGTTCACCCTCTCAGTTTGACCATCTATTTGAGGATGATAACCGGTGCTCAAGTTCAATTTTGTCCCCAATTCTGCTTGGAATGCTTCCTAGAATTTACTAGCAAAAATCGGGTCACAGTCACTAACGATACACATGGGAACTCCGTGAAGTTTAACAATTTCTTTAAAATAAATCTGCGCCAGACTCTAAGCGACTCTATTCGGTCTGACAGGTACGAAATGGGCGGTCTTCGTGAGACGATCTACGATTACCCAAATACAGTCATTTCCTTTCCTGGTTCTGGGCAAACCATCTATGAAATCCATAGAAATCTGTTCCCACTTCCCACCTGGAATTTCCAACGGTTGCAATAGTCCAGCCAGTTTCTGTTGATCGCTTTTGACTTGCTGACAAGTAGCACACCGGCTAACGTATAAAGAAATGTCTCATTTCATAGATGCCCACCAAAAAGTGCATTTGATATCATTATACATTTTGCTCACTCCTGGATAGATACTCAATTTGGCTTTGTGACATTCATCCAATACTTCTCTCCGGAGTTCAGGAATGTTCAGAACACATATTCGGCCTTTCAACCTTAGAATCCCATCGTTATCAATCTGAAAACTTGAAGGCTCACCTTTCTGAATTCTCTCTCTCTGATCTTTTGAATGAAGTGATCATCCTTTTAAAGAGCAGATATGTTATCAATCAATGAAGGCGTGATGATAAGACTGGCGATGATTACATTTTTTCTGCTGAGCGCATCAGCCACAACATTGGCTTTCCCCGGAGTATATAAAATAGATCATATGCCACGAGAAATTCTAACCAATGCTGCTGCCTCATATTTAGATCCTTCTGGGTGAATAAATACTTCAGTGATTGATGATCAGTGTATAATTCAAATTTCTCACCCAATAGATAATTCCTCCAGATTTTCATAGCAAACACAATGGCTAACAACTCAAGATCATGAGTTGCATAATTCTTCTCATGTGGCTTCAATTGACAGCTAGCATAAGCAACTACTTGGCCTCTTTGCATTAACACTGCACCAAGGCCTTCTTTAGAAGCATCGGTCCAGACTTTTAAATCCTGACTGCCATCAATAATTGTGAGCACAGGAGCAGTCGTCAATTTTAACTTCAGCTCTTGGAAAGATGCCTCACATTCGGGAGTCCAGTTGAATCTCGAATGTTTCGTAGTAAGCTTTGTTAAGGGACTGGATATCTTCGGAAAATTCTTAAAGAAATTTCAATAATAACCGGCCAATCCGTGAAAACTTCGGACTTCTGTGGGTGTACGAGGCTGTTTCCAATTCTGAATAGCAGTGATTTTACTGGGATCCACAGAAATTCCTTCCTTTGACACAATGTGACCAAGGAATTTGACTTCTTCTTGCCAGAATATACATTTGGAAAAAAATTCTTTTAAAACATTATTTCTGAGAATTTCTAACACCTGTTGCAAATGTTTTTCGTGCTCGCTTTCTGACTTAGAGAAGTTTAGAATACCATCAATGAAAACCAATACAAATTTATTCAATACTTCTCTGAATACCCTGTTCATTAGATCGACAAAATAAGCTGGAGCATTACATAAGCCGAACGACATTACTAACCACTCATAGAATAAGTCTGGACCTCTGAATGCTGTCAAAGGAACACACTCTTCGGCAATACGAAGCTGATGGAAACCTGTAGCTAGGTCCATTTGTGAAAACACTTATGCGCCATTCAATCGATCTAATAGACCATCAATTTGCAACAATAGATATTTGTTTTTCAATGTCTGCTTATCCACGTCAGGATAATCCACACATAGTCCAAGAGTACCGTCCGACTTTGGGACAAACACCACTGCTACTCCTCAATCAGAGAAACTAGGCTGGATCAGAACCTTCCATACTAGCTGTCGAGTTTGACTGTCTAGCTCTTCTTTTTCCTTCATGGTCATTCTTCCAATAACATGAACTTCTGGCCTTGCATTCGGAACTAAAGAGATTTTGAAATCAATTTCTCTACGCGGAGGTAAGCTAACAACTTCTTCGAACACATCCGCATAGTTCATGACAACTGGGATATTTTCTATGTCGACTGGAATATTCTCCGTAATGACAGGAACAAATTCTAATTGAGCAGGAGAGACATCCAAAGCTGACCAAAAGTCTTTTCTATCAGAATTCGGACCTTCACATGGAATGGTTATATATTCCTCCCCGAACTTTGTTTTCGCCTGAACTACTCTGTTGGCGCATTTAACCTCAGCTTCATATTTGGTTAACCAATCCAATCCTAGAATAAGATCAAATTCTTTAAAATTCATGACGATCGAAATGGCAGGGAACCGATAACGGGAAAAAGAGGCAGGCACCCCCACAAACCCAACTAAGATCGAGGGAACCCCCAACCGGATTATGGACTGTCATGGGTGCTTTGAGCTTTTTCAAATTCAAATCCAGTTTCTTAACCGCATTCTTTGCAATAAAGTTTCGTGACGTGCCTGTATCAAACAGTACTGGAATATACTTGACAGTAGGCGTGCCTTCTAAAACATAAGGCCTTTCCTTACTAGCTGAGG
Organism: Allium sativum; assembly: GCA_030737875.1. Taxonomy (NCBI): domain Eukaryota; kingdom Viridiplantae; phylum Streptophyta; class Magnoliopsida; order Asparagales; family Amaryllidaceae; genus Allium; species Allium sativum. The sequence continues at coordinate 305,753,661 of CM060921.1, forward strand.
GTGCAGAAGTTTCTGCCACTTCATTCACTAGTACTATTTCAGATTTCTTTAATAGTTGACAATCCTTCTCAAGAAGACCAGTCCAATGGCATTGACTGCATTTTCTATTCTCTTGAAATGTGTTATCAGGTTTGAACCCCTTCTTCTGCCTTCGATTGGATTTTGATCTTCCCTTCCGTTGTTTCTTTAAAGTTATGCAATTCATCGATGAATGTCCCGTCTTATTGCAGTTATTTCACACGGCAGTCGTTATTGGTACTTTTTCAAACTTAACTTTTTTCCTCTTGATTCTAGGCTTCTTTCTGACCCCAGACGTTGTTCCTGCCTCAGGTTGTGTACTTGTCTCTGGGCTATCAGTTTCAAATTTCCTTTTGTTGCTCGTACTGACTTCCTCTTCATTGACTAAAAGAGCTTGCTTATCCAGGTCTTCATACTGATAAGCCATGTATATCATTTTAGAAAAAGATTATTGCACATGCGCAATTACTTTACTTTGATACTTTCTTTGAAGTCCGTTAATAAACCTTAGATTCTTCATCTTTAGATTCTGAATTAATGTGGGGCGAAGCGAGAAAGTTCGTTGAATTTCTTATGATATTCTGGAATAGTCATATCCCCCTGTATTAGATAGTAGAATTCATCACTTAACCTCTTAGTTGCTTCTAGAGAAATAAATTTGTGATTGAAAATTTCCTTGAATCTATCCCAGGTGATATCACCTTCTGGATTATCTTTAGTGACGGTATCCCACCATATTAAAGCTTCGTCTTTGAGTGCCCATGATGCTAGCAATCTTTTTTAATCATCTCTCAGCATGGAACCTTCAAAGATTTTATCAGCAGAGCGCATCCATGTTTGCGTTTGAATAATGGATTCATTGCCCGAGAACGGTATTCCACCCAGATTTCGACACTTAATTAATAAAGCTTCAATATCTGGTTCTGACCTACCTCTTCTACTTCTGCGACTCATTTTTCAATGTCTGCAAATAGCAGACAAAGTGTTAGGCCAACATAAAAGGTATTTTTAAAGCATAGAAACATATACTTAAATGTAAATGTGTCTTCTGGGGTGTATTTCATTCTGATTTACTCATTCTGGGATATTACTGATCCTATCTGAAATGAGTTATTCATCATAGAACACTACTGGTTCTATTTCTGACGAGTTTGTTAATATGTTATATTCCATAACTAAGCTTAACCAAAGCCCTGATACCACGCTATGACGACCTGAAACCCCATTCCACGGTGGCAAGGGTAATCTTTGGAATACAACACATAAACAAATAATAGCAGAACAGGAATAAATAAATACCCCAGATAATGTATAATAGAAAACATTGGATAAACAAAATCATCAGAGTAACATAGTATACAGGATCATGCTTAGTACAAAATCCAGTTCAGCTTTACATAAATGTCTACAACGGAATCAAAACATAATATGTACAATAGGAGCCGAACAACATAAAAAGAAAGAAATGATAGAATCCATCTTCAGTTCCAGCTATCCTGAAAGAGACTGCTAAAACCTGGATACAAGGCTGTCCGTGTAGAAAATAGGGCACCCGAGTTTGCAAGTGAAACAAACTACGAGTCAGTCATGGGACTGGTATGAGAAATCTACTTTAGCTTATTTTATAATATGGCCAATCACAGGACCACGCCGTTGACGCGGAATGGGTTTACTCCATTGGATTGCCAGTGCTTTAAAACAAGTAAATCTTTTAAACATATCAATGCTTTGAAGCCGTTATAAGACTCAGTTCCCATCACACAATGCAATGCAAACCGGAGACCTTATAATGGTCAAAATATGCTTGATATGAGCAAAACAAATCATTTGACATTATTGCTATGTTTATATGTTTCAAAAAAAAATTCAATCATAAATATATATCATAGACGACATGGGTACCATATATCATGTTGCCATATATAGGTATACAATCAAAACCGCACGATGTCGTATTTGGATACTGGATTTTCGTCATGAACCAAGGCAAGGGGTCGTCCAAACCGCTTCAAGATTCCCTAGCCCGAGCCTCAGGGTCAGAGCGCATCGACCCATGGATCGTCAGGGCCGGTCCAATCGGAGTGGATTAAAATGCCTGAACAACACGTTTCCCTGCCCTATGGGGCGTAAATCTGGTCTGTATAAAGACCATCCATCGGCTCCGCAGAGACCGATCTAACCGAGACGTCTCGCTTTCCATCATCTGCATAAGTAAAATGCTCGGGTGTGTAAAACCCAAAACACCACTCCTAGCTAGAAGGAAACGCATGTCCTCCCTGAAGTCCTCTACCGTTTCTGGCTCATATCGGGGTGTGAGGCTCGCGAATCAACGCTAAACACAAAGCTAGCTATTTAAAGCCCTGCTTTGATCATCAACCACAAAGCTTTGCTTTTCAACAAAAGCTTTGATTACAACATCTCTGCATGCCATGTTGTCAACATACAACGTCAAACACATATCCATTTACAAGTCCGTCCTGGGTCTGAACGAAATCGGAGGCACCGTATACCTCGCACATCCGTACAATCAACAAATACGTCCGGATGGCTACCACTTTAGCCCCCTTCAAGGTAGCTACTCCCATCGTGAGCATCAGTAGCACCCATCCATTCGATGTGAAGATCGTCGATCTTGCACCGTCTTTGTATCTTCGACTTTTAACCATCGATCAATTATCTGAAATGAGAATCAACTCAGCCTTTTCAAATAATTCACATATATTTAGAATTTCAAATCAATTCATTTCAATGGTTAAATTATTCGACATCAATAATTTTGTTCTTTAATGTAATTTTCACGTCAAACACATTCAACCATTAAATATCCAATAAACTGAGTAAATTCGGTTTATTTCCATTCCATATCGTTTATAATATTTTATCACAATTTATCGCTATTTTTATTCATTTAAAAATAGCCAATTTATATAAACGACGCTTCAGGCCATAACAGCGACCATGGCGCGGTTTTTCTCTAAATTCGATTTACACATATCTGAAAATCTAACCATTGGATCTTTACAAATTTTATATAATTAGAAAGATCTTTTCAAAACGAATCCAACGGTTCCAGTTTTGGGAAAATCCGACGGTCGGATCTCCCGGTACAATCATTTGAAATTACGATTTCAAAATACGAAATGCAGCGTCGTTATTCGATTTATTTTAATTATATATATATATACACATATACATATATATAATCAATTTTGGCGCTGTGTTCATTCAGATTTGAATTAAACATTCCAAACAATCAAACCGTTGGATCTTTGCAAAGTTGGTGCCGTTGGAAAGATATTTCCAAAGCGAATTCAACGGTTTCAGTTTTGGGAAAATCCAATGATCGGATCTCCCACAATAATTGTTTGAAATCACGGTTTCAAAATACGAACTGCAACTTTGTTATTCGATTTATTTTAATTACATATATATATATATATATATATATATTTAAATACAATCCGTTCTTCGATTTTAAAAACATTTCATTTAATATCTGTGATAAAAATGATATTTTTATCCAATAGATATTTATTTCAACACATCACTATTTTTAACAATTCATATATATATATATATATAATAAAAATGTGATTTTTATTGTCAAAACAATTTATTTCAAAACACAATTATTTTATATACTTCATACATACTATAAAAATGTGATTTTTATTTGTAAAACAATTTATTTCAAAACACGATTATTTTATATACTTCATATATACTATAAAAATGTGATTTTTATTTGTAAAACAATTTATTTCATTCATTTGATAAAAATGTTATTTTTATCTTTCAAACAGTTTTATTTCATTCATTCGATAAAATATTATTTTTATCGTTCAAATAGTTTTATTTCATTCATTCGATAAAATATTATTTTTATCGTTCAAACAGTTTTATTTCATTCATTTGAAAAATCTTATTTTTATCGTTCAAACAGTTTTATTTCATTCATTCGATAAAATATTATTTTTATCGTTCAAACAGTTTTATTTCATCACATGAATATATTTCAATGCATGAATATAAATCCAACACAGAAATATTTCAGAAAATTTCGGCAGCATAACGACAAGGTAGTTAAAACCGGCACCGTCCCTAGTACGGCTCCTCGCTCTACCCAAAAGCCTCGCAGCTTTTTACAATGGGGATTTCAATATCTAGTTCGTACGCAAACGAATTTTTCTCATATACTAATCCTATTGGGATTTCAACCACAATCAATCATATTAAATCAACCATTCGTGATATTCAACCAAATTTCACATCAACCAAAATCCAAACAATATCACAACCAATATATATCGTCCATGGTCTGTGGACAAGGGGAGTGTATACATATACATATACATATATATATATATATAGGTAATATATATAGGTATACATATATAAATATATTTCGATTTCATTTCAATATATTTCAATTCCATTCAACGCATATATAATTTTTACAACGCATATATATATATATATATAACTTATACATCACACATACAACTTATACAGCGCTTATACATGATGTGTACAATGCTTATATAACTCATACATCGATCGTATAATTTATACATCGTCATTCCATATCGTTTATAATTCAAAAATCTCACATTGGGTTCCACTCCTCCAAAAATTGTAGGAAGCTCAGAAAAATATCCGGTCTCTTCTAGAATGTAGAAGACGTCCACGCGAGTCCAATGTCTCTTGTTTCACTGGATTTCGACCACATAGCAAAAAGATATGATTTTTATAATTTTGTAATGCTTTAGAGTGTTAAAATCAGTTCAAAATTACCAAACCCGTTACCTTCAGCTGAAAGCTCGAAACTAGGTTTCGATTTTGCACTAAATCCGAAGCACGAGGTTGGAATCGGACGACACCACGCAGAAGCGCCAGGAGAGGCGCACCAGCGCCAGAAATGGGCCCCACTTTGGTGGCTTGTAGAGACCTCGGCGGCACTGGGAAGTCGGCCTCTTCCCTGAGGTGGTTCCAGCAATTCGCTCCACTTTAAATTTCCTAATGTGTATGGATTTAAAGCTCTCGAGAAGATCTTCAAAAAGTTTAACTGGAGTGTTCGATATTGGTGAGCTGATTGAGCGCTGGAGAGGAGAGAAGAAGGGAGCACGGTTTCCGTCGAAATCGAGAGGGTATCAGGGAAGAAGAGTGGAGATGGCGCTATGTGATTGGACAATGGTTTTATAATTTAATTTTTCATTTATTTTAAATCCAAAAATACCTCGCCTCCATACGTACACCAATTCAAACCCAACGACTATCGTCCCTAGCTAAATACCCTCATTCCAAACACAATGGAATATGTTTCGTAGGCCAATTCGACTGTTACAGGCTGTTATTCTTCAAATTAAAATATAAAACATTCAATATTTGATTTGAGCGTACATTTCAAGTTGCCAGGGCCACATACTGATCCCAAAAATTCCAGAAAAATAAATCCAGCTAGGTTTTGACGATATGGTCCCAACAAAACTGATTTCGTCGAATACTGAGACCGTTTGAAAAATGGCCATTTTCTAGTCGATCCAATTTAACTAATATCAACCAAACACATTTTCCTTTTCCACGCTCACATATTGACTTCAAAAATTATGGAATTTGAAACCTAGTAATAATTTGACATCCTGGATCGAACAAAAGTGGTTTCGTCGAAAACAGAGGTCGTTTGCAAAATGGCCATTTTCAAGGACTATATAAACTCTATAGCGACCTTTCTGAAAATTCATTTGGCCATAACTTTTGATTACCACTATAAAATTTTGATTTTTCAGATTCGTTACAAAGATATTCATAATTAGATTTAAATATTTTTGGTTTCACTAAAATCCGTTTTCTTTTGCACCAGGTATAGTCAATCAAAGTTTGAATTCAAATTTTCAAACTGCCGCGCTATTTCAAGCCTTGTTTATAATTAAAATAAATATTTTTATTTTCAAACTTCGATTCAAATAGACTTTTCATCATTATTATTTAAAATAATTTATTTTAAATATCCAAAAATTCACTAAAATAGCCAAATTAAAATTTTTAAATTGGTTCTGATTTTCTGGGTTGTTACATTTCCTCTCCTTCTTTTCTTATCTTTCCCTCTCTTCCTCTCTTATCTTCCTCTCCTCCCCTTTCCTCCCATTTCTTCTCATCCCAGTCTACCCACGGCCAAACATCTCCCCACCTCCTCCTCCACCAACCCATGACCCCACCTCCACTACCCACCTTGTCCAAGCACTCCCACGCCACACCTCCATGCACCATCACTCCATTCACCTCGGCCTCCACCCCTAGCCCACTGCCATCCACTTCCGAAGGCCATCTCTTCCAAGACTGATCCAAATAATGAAATTCTTTTTTTCAAATCATGTATTTTTCCAATGGCTATAATTTTATGTTGAGCACTTTTACTACGTCTGAGCCTAGCTAGTCCAAAAATTCAGATCTTTGAAGACTATACTTTCTAGCTTTATTTTACTGAAACTGGAAGTACCTCCACTATTTCGACCAATCTCACTTAAAAGTAATCGAATTGGGTAATTCTTTGTTCTAAACAGTAGAGAAAAGAATTTAGTATAACTTTTTAGTTGGACACTTTTCCAAATTCAGAGAATAGCTTATCCGAAAACCTGATGGAAGTTGGTCTATTTTCGAAGTCATAAAAAATATAGCGCGGTACGCAGTTATGCTGTCTGATGGTACAATCAAGGCCCTACATTAAAGATTGCTGGAGTGGAATACTCGGTGAGAACTATTTTGATATTTACTATAATGATACTGGTTTCTTTCTGGTTGATATGGTTGCTTCGAAGTAGTTATGAATGTTATTACAATTACCATTAATCATATGTGTGTAAGCATTAATTACCTTAACTCTTAAATTATAAATAGGATGTGATGGATGAATAGTTGTTATGAATGTTATTATGATCGTCATTAGTGATAGTATAACACTCATTAGTGACAGTATAACACCCACCACCCATAGTTCCTTTTGGATAATATAAACGAATATTTTGTTCATTTAAGTGAAAATAAGACGTAAAAACAAAAGTTGGAATTTTATATCCCAAATCTAATAGAAATGAAATTAAAGTGTTTATATTTTTTTTGTAAAGGTGGAAATTAATTTGAACAAGGATTTGATATAAAACAGCTTGTTCCATTTTGATAATTGAAATCGATTTCGATAATGAAATGGAATTTGAGATAGGTATGTAAACGATATTTAAAACTCAAATTGATTTTTCCAATAATCTTATATAATTTTTAACTTGATTTCTACAAAATTTGAATTTCAAAAAGTTATTTTTTTTCAAAAATAATAATATTTTATTTATTAAGCCATAATATAACATTCATTAAAAATAAATATTTAAATTTAAAGATGAATTTTTGAAATAGTCTTATATATGTTTTAAATAGTTTTTTACATATTTTAAAGTAAATCGGCTAATTTTATAAAGTTAAAACATGGTTATAATAGAACGCGTCACATTACAGCAATTCACGAATTTCGACCATAAGCTTCAAATTGGTATAACGTATATTTTTCAAGTTATATCTAAAACAATTTTCAATAAAAATCGTGGTAGTGTAATTTAATGACCAAAGTTAGAAATCAATTAAGATAGCTATGTAATTATTTTAAAAAAATATGGAACAAATTTGATAAACCATAATAAATTAGTTAAAATTGATTTGAATTGGAAAATATATAATTTTGGGTAATATAAAGGTTATTTTTATCAAACTAGTCAATATAATCTATTTAACAACACTTTTGTAATGCTTTTGCAACACTTTTTTTCAGCCAATATTGGAATATAGTGGTTTTAATTTAAGAATTGTTATCCAAATCTTTTGTAAACATTAACAAATAGACAATGAAATATTTTAATAATAATTTGGGTAATGTTATTTTAAAATATAGGCTTAATAAGGTTAAGTTTTCCAATTATCAATAAATTTCATTTGGACAGAAATAATCTTCGGATATATATTAAATTCCGTAGAAAAACTTATAATATTTGAGGAATTTTAAAGGTATTTATTCCATTATTTTGCCTATATTATTTGCTAAATATGTTATTGGTATCGAATATAATTTGATATAGCTTCTGTACAAAAATATTATATTTGATGTCAAAGCTGGTTTGGTTTGGCTAAGGATTTAGGAATTGTTTTTGATCAAGGAATAAATGATGGTTTTAAAAACATCAGTTTAACAAAAGTGAAGTTATAATAGAATGTTTATTAAGATTAACAACGTTTATTTATCCAAATTTTAAATAATGAGTTAACTGAGAAATTTATGAAGTAAACCTTTTAATTAAGATTTATATCGGATTATAAAAGGAACATTGCTTATGCTTTGGTTTTATGGATTTTTTTGGATTAACAAGTTATTTCAAACTCAGACTCTGTTAAAGAGAATTTTTTAAGAGGGTTTAAATTAACCAATCTAAAATGTAAAGAGAGTTAACAATTCCTGTATTTCCATATGGTTTTAAATAAGAGCTCATTATTCAAATAGACTGCGATAAGATTTCTATTCAAAACCCAAACCGGATAATGATACGACGAAATGGAGCAAAAAAAAAAAGATTATGAAGATTAGATATTTTCAAATTGAAAGGACCACTCATTGACTTTCTCATCATTGGCCGATCACCAGTATATAAATGAAGATCACCCTTTTTAATAGTGGTCTGGACATATTTAGAAATTGTCGGATTGCAAGGATTCTATCTACTAAATGTTAGTAGGAGAATGCCTTCTGTTTCATTCAGTCCCAAAATGAACTTATATGGATGTGTATCTGACATTGCATTTTGTAATATATCAATTGATCTTTACTAAATATATTTCTTTTGATAGCAGATAAATTTATTCCTTAGCTTAATACCCTTCTTTTAGACGTATGAGCTCAAAGGTGATATGGTTAGTGGTTATCAACTATACATTATGAAATGATAGTGTGGCATACCAAGTGATTGAGCTGCGGATGATTAGAGCATGGCTTTGTATAAGCATAGCTTTGTGTAACATGACCTCATCAAGCCTCTCACCCTGGTATGGAGGTAAAACGATGGTCAGATTTGTATGCTTATTTCGGTGCACCGGGGTAAGATGATGAAACGGTACAACGAAGTCCCGAGTCGGGGACACTATTTGTTTGGATACTGTGATTCATGAAGTTGTGGATAGTATAGTGAAGTCTGAGTCCTTGGATGTGATTTGCGAATACTGTGATTGCGCGACAGGTGTTGAGTCCATACATTGATCTTTCATACCAGAGACCACAGGTGTAACACCCCACACCCGCTATAGTCACTCACTAAGGGAATGCCATAGCATCGGTGGAGTATTTTTTTAGTGAGTATAGAACAGTAAAATTACAACAAGACAGATATAATGTAATACTTGAAAATCTAAAACATCATCTCATAGCAGCGGAAAGTAAAACATGTTTGGTTACATCATAAAACCATAACAAGAGTCAAGTACAAAATATCCATCCTGAATAAAATAAGTACATAATCCCACTACTCATAACAAATAGCCATAACATAAAAGATAAGATAAGCTGAGCTCTACATCTATGGTCCAAGCTCCAAGAGATAGATAAAGCAAACTGATCAAAGCCCACTAGCACTAGGCCCAACCTGAGGACCTGAAGGAAAAAGATAAAAACAACGGGGGTCAGACATAAGCCTGAGTGAACCCTATCTCCTTAATAATACAATTATTAAAGTAATTAGGGTATGATATGAACTCGGTATGGTATCTTTGGGGATAATGACTACACTAAGTTGCCCACGAACACAGGACGAACTAAGATAACCGTAAAGACGCATCTACCCACCCAAGGATAATTACTAACTGCACCACACCAGTCACTCCTACTCAAAGGTTGATCCTACCCAAGGATATCAAAGATAGATATAACCAGTAGTTTCCTGTACCCTAGTTGACTACATAGGTGCCGTCTGCCCCTATCTCTACTAGGTGTACCCCACTACCCCAAGCGATCAGCTCCCTAACGTAGATACCCGTGCTGGTCCCACAGTGGGGTGTATCACTCCCCTAAAGTGGCTACCCAATACTATCAACGGTGCACGGCTTTATATCTACACGATGCAACAACGGCTTATCTACCAGCCCGGGCCCACACACGCATATGAAACCCGTTGGACTTGCGTTGCCACCGCTACCCCGTTTTGGCCTCTTATAATCAAGCCCAATATGCGTGTCCCGTCACTCGACATGGGTCGAGCCCACAAAGATACGTTTGGGATATTGGTTGAAACGGGCCCCCACAAGCTACTACTTAAGCTTGTCATTTTATCTAGTGCATTCCACTTAACCCCTTTTTATAATCATGCCCCCTTACATGTTAAGGTTTGGTTAAGTCATCCAATTATATAACAATTGCCACTTAAGGCACCCACTAGATTTCCGCATGCCACCCAAGGCACTTACTTGATTCCCCCATGCCACCCAAGGCACTTACTTAACCCTTTAATCATGTTTAGTTACATGTTCCACTCTGGTTAAGTATTCTAATCGTATTTTCTATTGCCACCCAAGGCAACCCACTAGTTTTCTCATGCCACCCAAGGCACCCCCACTAGTTACTACATGCCACCCAAGGCACCCACTTAACCCCTCATGTCCCACTACATGCTAATATGGTTAAGTGTTTCTTAATTAATTAAGACCGTGATCTCCCATAAAGACCTCCCACATTAGACTGGCTGTTATGACCGCCTGGTTAAGCCGGTAGGGTCCGGGCAGTCTTACGTCATAACAGAGTCTAACCTCGTGTCTTTACTTTAATCACGTATTTAATTTGTGCCTAAGACCTCTCACATTAGACTGGCTGTTATGACCGCCTGGTTAAGCCGGTAGGGTCCGGGCAGTCTTACGTCATAACAGAGCCTAACCTCGTGTCTTAGTCGATTAATTACACCTAATTAATCACCCCCATATTAATTATCCTTAATTAATATCAATTTATTCATAACATGGGTAGACCTAACTCAATAGGTAAATTCGCATGGGGTAGACCTAACTCAATAGGTAAATTCCCACTTATGTTAATTAATTTTTTATGGTATGCTTAATCATACCCATTTCAACATACTTTTAATTAACATATTAATTAACCCCGTCGTTCCCTACGTAAATCGTCATTATGACATAACATAATAAAGGGAAGATTTACCACACATAACATGGGTTTAGCATATAACTTTATCATGGGTTAAGAGGATGTCAACTTGCATATATGAGCATGTATTAACCCAACTATATTCAACCCAAACTTGCATATTATCAAACATGTGTCTTACATAACATGTTGCATATGAACTTACATATCATCAAACATGTGGTTTGCATAACATGTTGCATATGAACATACATATCATCATACATGTGATTTGCATAACATGTAGAACTTGCATTTTAGCATATACTTAACTTGCATAAGCACTCACATACTTGCATAAGCATTCATATACTTGCATTAGCTTGCATATCATGTTAAACTTGAATTTCAACATATACATAACTTGCATAAACATTCACATACTTGCATAGGCTTGCATATTATGTTAAACTTGCATTTCAACATATACATAACTTGCATAAACATTCACATACTTGCATAGGCTTGCATATTATGTTAAACTTGCATTTCAACATATACATAACTTGCATAAACATTCACATACTTGCATAGGCTTGCATATTATGTTAAACTTGCATTTCAACATATACATAACTTGCATAAACATTCACATACTTGCATAGGCTTGCATATTATGTTAAACTTGCATTTCAACATATACATAACTTGCATAAACATTCACATACTTGCATAGGCTTGCATATTATGTTAAACTTGCATTTCAACATATACATAACTTGCATAAACATTCATATACTTGCATAAGCTTGCATATTATGTTAAACTTGCATTTCAATATATACATAACTTGCATAAACATTCACATACTTGCATAGGCTTGCATATTATGTTAAACTTGCATTTCAACATATACATAACTTGCATAAACATTCATATACTTGCATAAGATGTTAAACATGCATATAAGCATATACATGACTTGCATAAGTACTCACATACTTGCATAACATGTTTGCATAATGGATCCATATTCACTTAGTGTTTTGCATCATAAACATCATGAAACAACTTGCATAAAAATATCATGATTACATATTATGAAACTTGCATGACATAAGGCATATAACTTGCAAAACACATAATATTCACTACATCAAGCTTGCATAAATATATGGATCCACAAACATAGCCATACTTTATCACATCTTATCATAATCAATTCAATAATTGATTATTAAGGGGATAGAAGCTCACCAAAACAAGACTAGCAAGTTAAATGAAGCAAATCCCAATGATTAAGTAGAAGAAGATGTAGATTAGCTTGCAAACCCTCTTAGGATTTTTAGTGGAGGCTCTCCAATTTTCTAAGTGGTGGCATAATGGCCTTAGATCTATTTTTGGTAAGGATAAGGGGGGTATTAGGGTGTATATATAGATTAGTTAGATGTTTTAGGACCATAGGATATACCCTAGAACCAATCCTAGCCTTTAAAGCATGTCTTGGGGAAGAAGTCAAGTGTAGGAACCATTTAGGGACCAAAAAAAACAGCCCAAAACTCATCCCGGGCCTCAAAACATGAGCAGTTTTCGTTTTTGATTTTTCGTGAAACTTTGACGGGCCATAACTTGGTCATACGGACTCCGATTTACGAAAACTCGGACTCTATTTCGCGTATTTTTCCGAGACAAACGCAATGGCACAGCCCGTTTCCCCTGATTCAGAATATTAAATTTAATTCTGCTCTGATTTATGTTATAACAAGTTATTTAACATACGGGGTGTTACATTCTCCCCTACTTAAAGGATTTCGTCCCCGAAATCTCTAAGTCAAGAAGAACGTATCCTACCAACCAAACAACCATCTACTCAACCATCAAACACTGGCATCCATTGTCCTTAAAACAATTTCTAATGATGTATGAGCATATGCAAAAAGTGTGTGTATATGTTCCCTATCTAATGTATGAACATATGCAAACCATGATAGTGCCATGCATCCATCATGTATGCGAGGGAACCCTATCGACACATACAATATCTACATGAGTGCACAATCATTCACCAAAATGCATCATCCATATGATAACACAATCATTATACATCCATAAATATAGCTTCCTACACACAATTTTATGCAATATGAAGTGATTGAGCCGATCTAGTGCCTAGAGTGTGTGTATATGCATCCACGAGCAACCACTAGCAAACACTTGCATCCACTTGCATTCATCATACATAACATGTCTCAAACACATGTTTCAACCATAGGACTATCCTATCTGAAGGTCAAAGGTACTAACGAGAGGACATACTAAGGATAAGATAAGTACCAGTCAAACGATAAAGGAGAAGTTAAAAGACATACTCTCAAAAAGAAATGAATACCAAGAACGCATCTTCGCTTCCGTCTCCCAAGTTGCATTGCTCTCCTCTTCTCCCCACTGCACTTTGACTAGCTGAACCTCTCGATTCCTCAATTTCCTAGTCTCTGACCCAAGGATGCGAGTAGGAGCTCGTCGAATAGTCGCATCACGCTCTGCTTCCACTTCTCTAAGCAAACTTGGCTCTACCACCTCTGCGGTCTTATGTAGGCACTTCCTCCCATGGAATACATCATGTACACCACTAAGTCTGTCGGGCAACTCCACCAATGGAAGATGCTCCTCCCATGTACCTCCAAAATCCAAGATACATAGCCTCAAAAGGTCTTCTAAAATATGATTCACCCTCTCGGTCTGGCCGTCCGTCTGAGGATGATATGCGGTACTCAAACGCAACTGAGTCCCTACCGCCTTTTGCAAACTCTTCCAAAACTCTCTAGTGAAGATAGGATCTCGATCACTCACTATACTGGAGGGTACCCGATGCAATCGAACTATCTCTCGAAGATATACAAAAGCTAGCCATGGAGCAGTCCACTTACTCTTCACAGGTATGAAATGGGTGTTCTTAGTAAGTCTGTCTACCACCACCCAAATTCCTGTATTACTCTTTCTCGATCTGGGTAACCTGTCAATAAAATCCAACGAGACGCTGTCCCACTTTCATTGCAGAACCTCCAATGGGTGAAGCAACCCACCCGGTTTCTTTCGCTCCGTCTTCACTCGTTGGCACACCAAGCATCGAGCGACATGCTCGGCCACATCTTTCTTCATACCGGCCCAGAAGAAAGCCCTCTTCATGTCTTGGTACATCTTACCCCCACCGGGATGAATGGTCATCCTAAAACGGTGTGCGTCATCAAGAATAGCCTTCCTCAAACCCTCGTCCTGCGGTACACAAAGTCTACTGTCTCTACGCAAGCACCCTCTATCATCTAGGGTGTACCTACTCAAATGGCTGGACGACTCCCCCCTTATGAGCTTCTCTACTAACTCAACCAACTGTGGGTCGCCCCTCTGTGCTTCTCCAATCCGCCCCAAAAGAGTAGGTCTAACTTCCAAAGAAGCTAGCAAACCGGGTACAAAGTCAACGGAAGGTCTAAAGTCAAACTTAGAAATAAACTCTAAGCTCCGTCGTTCAACGAACAATGAACTCAAGGACAACCTTTTTCTACTTAAGGTGTCTGTTACCATGTTACCCTTACTCATAGGATGCTAAGGATCCCATCCACTTTTGCTGTCCTAAGACTATGCGCTCGAAGAGTCTCCAACACTTCCCTAAGATGTAGGGCATGCTCTTCTCCACCAGAATATCATCCAAAATCATCACAACTGTCTCCCACGCAGACCACCCTAGTCGAATTCGGCATCCCCCAAATGCAAGCCCCAAAGGCCTAAACCAATATCAGACAAACACCCAAGGGATACCTCCTTCGAATTCAGACGACCTACGTGAGACGATACTAGTAAAAATGGCTAAATAATTAAGCCCTTGACCAATTCTGGATGTTCTCGCCAGTCTCGCTCCAAAACCGTCGTTTATCCTATACCGGCCCTGCTCAGCCTATTGAGCACATACGAAAACTTATTTCGCTCTTAGAAAAGACCCAGATGTCATCTACAAAGACCATCACGAACTTATTTAGGTACTCCCTGAACACCCTTCTCAACAAAGTATGCGGGGGCGTTCGTCAAACCCAATGGCATCACCAGCCACTCATAAAAGAAATCATCCGGAGTCCCAAAGGCAGTCTCCTCTATACTATTCTCAGCCACTCTCAACTGATGAAATCCCGTGGCTAAGTCCTACTACAAAAATACTGAGGCGCCAGCCAACTGATCAAGGAGATCATTAATCCTCGGCAATGGATATCTATTCTTCTTTGTGAGTTTCTTTAGTTCCCTTTAGCCTACACAAAGTCTGAGGGACCCATCCGCCTTCATAACAAAAACTACTGGAGCGCCCCACTCCGATATACTTCGTCTTATGAACCCCTTCTCAAGCAAATCGCCTACTTACTTACGGAGTTCCCTCCTCTCACTAGGAGCCATGTGGCACACTGGCCAAGATACTGGTTTGGCATTATCCACCAGATATATTCGGAAGTCAATCTCCCGCTTCGGAGGTAAGCCCTTCACCTCCTCAAACACATCCGGGTATTCCCGGACCGCTCTAACAGATCGCAGACTCTAGACCAACGTGTCAGGCGATTCTAGATACCTTAGCATAACAGATTCTATGGGATTACAAGAGATCTCGAGAGTGTTACTTAGGCGGCCCATAAGCCTAACAACTCTCCCTTCAAAATGAAGAACAGCACTCCTACTGGATAACCAGTCCATGCCCAAAATTAACCCATAGCCCGTGAAGCCCAACAAGCATCACATCTAAACTCAACGCTAAGTATAGAAACTTTCAAACCCAAACATATCATGGAGCCCCAACTGGGTTTGAAACAACTAAGGGATCATCTACCAAACTGGTGTCTAAGTGCAGTGACTCAACTAACAATGGTGGGATAAACGAACTCAATATATCAGAATCAAATAGAGCTTGAATCGGATGATAAAGAAATCCAAATTCCAACCTAGACGGTCATATCCCCATCTGGTACCCTAGTCGTGAGGGAATACAACTACCCTCCAGAAGATTCCATACCTTGCCCTTGCTTCTTTGAACAATCCTAATAAGGTGTCCTATTCCTCTTAAAAGGATAACCACTTGCCTTCTTCTTCCCTATTCTCCACTCGTAACCTCCCACCAATGAGGTTTCATCTTTCATTAACCAAACAACTATTTGAGCCTTCCTCCCATCGTTTATCCAATAGATACCTACCAGTCCTCCTCCTTCTTGAACCAACTTCTAATCCGACTAACGTCTAAGTCCCTTGAAGTGGTTTTCCATCCTTATCTATCTTAGAAAGATCATCTATACGCGGAGGGGAAACTCAAAACGAGAGAAAGGAAGAGATTCAAAATGGAGAATTCGAAAGATATAGATATGGCTATTGGGGATTATGCTTTCCTTTCAAAAACTTTTCTCTTAAAAGACATGTTTTTGAAAATACTCCTTTCCAAAAGTATTCTTAGAAAATAGTTTTTCTAAAAATTTTATCTGTTCCGGTAACCTTAAGCTCTGATACCACGTGTAACACCCCACACCCGCTATAGTCACTCACTAAGGGAATGCCATAGCATCGGTGGAGTATTTTTTTAGTGAGTATAGAACAGTAAAATTACAACAAGACAGATATAATGTAATACTTGAAAATTTAAAACATCATCTCATAGCAGCGGAAAGTAAAACATGTTTGGTTACATCATAAAACCATAACAAGAGTCAAGTACAAAATATCCATCCTGAATAAAATAAGTACATAATCCCACTACTCATAACAAATAGCCATAACAGAAAAGATAAGATAAGCTGAGCTCTACATCTATGGTCCAAGCTCCAAGAGATAGATAAAGCAAACTGATCAAAGCCCACTAGCACTAGGCCCAACCTGAGGACCTGAAGGAAAAAGATAAAAACAACGGGGGTCAGACATAAGCCTGAGTGAACCCTATCTCCTTAATAATACAATTATTAAAGTAATTAGGGTATGATATGAACTCGGTATGGTATCTTTGGGGATAATGACTACACTAAGTTGCCCACGAACACAGGACGAACTAAGATAACCGTAAAGACGCATCTACCCACCCAAGGATAATTACTAACTGCACCACACCAGTCACTCCTACTCAAAGGTTGATCCTACCCAAGGATATCAAAGATAGATATAACCAGTAGTTTCCTGTACCCTAGTTGACTACATAGGTGCCGTCTGCCCCTATCTCTACTAGGTGTACCCCACTACCCCAAGCGATCGGCTCCCTAACGTAGATACCCGTGCTGGTCCCACAGTGGGGTGTATCACTCCCCTAAAGTGGCTACCCAATACTATCAACGGTGCACGGCTTTATATCTACACGATGCAACAACGGCTTATCTACCAGCCCGGGCCCACACACGCATATGAAACCCGTTGGACTTGCGTTGCCACCGCTACCCCGTTTTGGCCTCTTATAATCAAGCCCAATATGCGTGTCCCGTCACTCGACATGGGTCGAGCCCACAAAGATACGTTTGGGATATTGGTTGAAACGGGCCCCCACAAGCTACTACTTAAGCTTGTCATTTTATCTAGTGCATTCCACTTAACCCCTTTTTATAATCATGCCCCCTTACATGTTAAGGTTTGGTTAAGTCATCCAATTATATAACAATTGCCACTTAAGGCACCCACTAGATTTCCGCATGCCACCCAAGGCACTTACTTGATTCCCCCATGCCACCCAAGGCACTTACTTAACCCTTTAATCATGTTTAGTTACATGTTCCACTCTGGTTAAGTATTCTAATCGTATTTTCTATTGCCACCCAAGGCAACCCACTAGTTTTCTCATGCCACCCAAGGCACCCCCACTAGTTACTACATGCCACCCAAGGCACCCACTTAACCCCTCATGTCCCACTACATGCTAATATGGTTAAGTGTTTCTTAATTAATTAAGACCGTGATCTCCCATAAAGACCTCCCACATTAGACTGGCTGTTATGACCGCCTGGTTAAGCCGGTAGGGTCCGGGCAGTCTTACGTCATAACAGAGTCTAACCTCGTGTCTTTACTTTAATCACGTATTTAATTTGTGCCTAAGACCTCTCACATTAGACTGGCTGTTATGACCGCCTGGTTAAGCCGGTAGGGTCCGGGCAGTCTTACGTCATAACAGAGCCTAACCTCGTGTCTTAGTCGATTAATTACACCTAATTAATCACCCCCATATTAATTATCCTTAATTAATATCAATTTATTCATAACATGGGTAGACCTAACTCAATAGGTAAATTCCCATGGGGTAGACCTAACTCAATAGGTAAATTCCCACTTATGTTAATTAATTTTTTATGGTATGCTTAATCATACCCATTTCAACATACTTTTAATTAACATATTAATTAACCCCATCGTTCCCCACGTAAATCGTCATTATGACATAACATAATAAAGGGAAGATTTACCACACATAACATGGGTTTAGCATATAACTTTATCATGGGTTAAGAGGATGTCAACTTGCATATATGAGCATGTATTAACCCAACTATATTCAACCCAAACTTGCATATTATCAAACATGTGTCTTACATAACATGTTGCATATGAACTTACATATCATCAAACATGTGATTTGCATAACATGTTGCATAAGAACTTACATATCATCATACATGTGATTTGCATAACATGTAGAACTTGCATTTTAGCATATACTTAACTTGCATAAGCACTCACATACTTGCATAAGCATTCATATACTTGCATAAGCTTGCATATCATGTTAAACTTGCATTTCAACATATACATAACTTGCATAAACATTCACATACTTGCATAGGCTTGCATATTATGTTAAACTTGCATTTCAACATATACATAACTTGCATAAACATTCACATACTTGCATAGGCTTGCATATTATGTTAAACTTGCATTTCAACATATACATAACTTGCATAAACATTCACATACTTGCATAGGCTTGCATATTATGTTAAACTTGCATTTCAACATATACATAACTTGCATAAACATTCACATACTTGCATAGGCTTGCATATTATGTTAAACTTGCATTTCAACATATACATAACTTGCATAAACATTCACATACTTGCATAGGCTTGCATATTATGTTAAACTTGCATTTCAACATATACATAACTTGCATAAACATTCATATACTTGCATAAGCTTGCATACTATGTTAAACTTGCATTTCAACATATACATAACTTGCATAAACATTCACATACTTGCATAGGCTTGCATATTATGTTAAACTTGCATTTCAACATATACATAACTTGCATAAACATTCATATACTTGCATAAGATGTTAAACATGCATATAAGCATATACATGACTTGCATAAGTACTCACATACTTGCATAACATATTTGCATAATGGATCCATATTCACTTAGTGTTTTGCATCATAAACATCATGAAACAACTTGCATAAAAATATCATGATTACATATTATGAAACTTGCATGACATAAGGCATATAACTTGCAAAACACATAATATTCACTACATCAAGCTTGCATAAATATATGGATCCACAAACATAGCCATACTTTATCACATCTTATCATAATCAATTCAATAATTGATTATTAAGGGGATAGAAGCTCACCAAAACAAGATTAGCAAGTTAAATGAAGCAAATCCCAATGATTAAGTAGAAGAAGATGTAGATTAGCTTGCAAACCCTCTTAGGATTTTTAGTGGAGGCTCTCCAATTTTCTAAGTGGTGGCATAATGGCCTTAGATCTATTTTTGGTAAGGATAAGGGGGGTATTAGGGTGTATATATAGATTAGTTAGATGTTTTAGGACCATAGGATATACCCTAGAACCAATCCTAGCCTTTAAAGCATGTCTTGGGGAAGAAGTCAAGTGTAGGAACCATTTAGGGCCCAAAAAAAACAGCCCAAAACTCATCCCGGGCCTCAAAACATGAGCAGTTTTCGTTTTTGATTTTTCGTGAAACTTTGACGGGCCATAACTTGGTCATACGGACTCCGATTTACGAAAACTCGGACTCTATTTCGCGTATTTTTCCGAGACGAACGCAATGGCACAGCCCGTTTCCCCTGATTCAGAATATTAAATTTAATTCTGCTCTGATTTATGTTATAACAAGTTATTTAACATACGGGGTGTTACAACAGGGTTGGAAATCCCTTCTCCTATACGAGCCCTTATGATTTTAGTTGTATATTTACATAAACATAATAAAATGGGGTATTATGTTGGCTAAGATTGATACATTTACTTGCAAAATGAGTTTCCACACTATGCATAATTATAATATCAAATGGTTTTCAAGTATCAAACATTTTTGGTTATCATAATGCAAAACTCGTCTAAATGTGTGCGTTCATTGTGTGTTATGTGGCGAGCCTTATGATATATTTATTGTAACACCCTATAATTTTAAAGAACATTAATGACAACAAACTAAAGAATACTTAATTTAATTTTGGGAATTAAGTACAACAGAATATATCATTGCATTCATCTTGGAATTCTGGTTCAGATGGGCTCTGAGTTTGTGTAATACTTTAGAGGTAGCAGACATGGTTTTCATCAGAGTATCACCCCCGAGGAATGTGGTTCGCTTTGGGTCTGTTGGGAAATTGGCACAAGATTTGTAGGGCCATTTCCCACAGTGGAGAGGATAGGACAAATGGTTTATAGGGAGAGATTATCAGAAGATTGGAGGGTGCTCATGATGTCTTCCACGTTTCCCATTTGCGAAAATGTTTTCGCAATTCGGCAGAAGTGGTTAAGCCGAGCATGCTTAAAGAAGTGGAGGTAGAAAAGGAGGCAACAGTTAGATGAGTTCCTACCTGAATACTTAGATCATAGGTTAAGAAGCTGCACAACAGAGAGGTTAAGTTAATAAAAGTGCAATGGGGATACAACTTGGGAAATTAAAGATAAGATTCGCCTTCATACCTTTTCCTTTTCGAGAGTATGTTCTTAACTTCTTTTTCCAAGCTTTTATTAGTACTTACTTCTATCGTTCATGTGTATCCTATCGTTCGAACCTTTTGATCCTTAGGTAGAAACCAATGGATGTAAAATTTGTTTGAGACATGTTATGTTTGATGGATGCAAGTGTTTGCTAGTGGTTGATCATGGATGGATATACACACACTAGGCACTAGATCGGCTCAAACAAACTCATACTGCATATGGATGCGTGTGCATTAGGATTTTATATGGATGAAAATGGATGTGTCATTATATCGGTGTTGCATTTAGATGAATGATGGTGCACACATATAGAGTTAACATAGTATACTAGGAATATTTGCATACATTTTGGTTACATGGCCTGAACATAAATTGTATTAAGGAGGTCAACTGAATCAGTAAACCGCCTGATTTTCGCATTAGTGTAAGGACATATACACACATATACACACACCATTGCATATGTTCATACAAGCATTAGAAAAAAATCTTAAGGACAATGGATGCTTGTGGATGATGGATAAGTAGATGGTTGTGATTGTTAGGATAGTAGCATTTTCTTCTTAACTTGGAGATTTCGGGGACGAAATCCCTTAACTATGCGATAATGCAACACCCCGTAATTTTGAAGAACATTAATGACAATAAAATAAAGAATACTTAAATTAATGTTGGGAATTAAGTAAAACGGAATGTACCATTGCGTTTGTCTCAAAATTATGGTTCAAATAGACTCCAAGTTTACGTAAAATGGACATCATACGAGGAAGATATAAAGGTTAAAAGCTTATATACTTATTAGAAGGATATATGTAAATAAAACAAACCAGAATTCAAAATAAATCCAATAAAAGAAGCGGTGAAACAAAGCGGGAATAATACCCACTGTGGGTCGACCCACACACCATCGGGGTCTGGGTCGACGCACTCAAGGGTGTGTCGACCCTAGGGTCAACCTCGGGGTCGACCCGCCCTTGATCTGGGCGGATTCATTTTTATAAACCTGGACTTGTTTGTTGTGTTTGTTGGAGACAGTCTATATAAAGTCCAACATTTCTATTGTTTTCCTACACCTAAAACAATGGAGACAAGGAGATGTTGCCTCAGCTTGTATTGAACTAGACTATTTTTTATAACATCAGCCTATACATACATCAGAGACATTTCTTGTACTCTGATCAAATCTCTATGAGTTCATGTTACTTTTAGATATAAAAATTTAACAGTAACCTTGAAATGTTAATAAACTGGATCTGAGCCTATGCCTGTTAAGAAACTGATTCATATCTAAACAATTCTTCTATAATTACATGCATCTTTCCATACATCTGTTTTGATGTTCAGTTGTTATTATATTCCTATTTCTGTTCTTCTCCCTCTCGTATCCCCTTTTTATTTTATAAGCCTAGGATAAGCCCAGGCCAATCTCGTAAGAGGCACACACATGAACGAAATTGGGAAAATTAGCGAATATTTGGGAATGAAAAAAAGTGGGATATTTAGGAATGAATATAAGAGGTTCATCTGAGAAGGGGTGTTTGATGGCGCGTTCCTATGGAGTCATGAGCATGCATGGGTTCAGCTATTTGTCTACATTTTATGGATACTTTTGGGGATTATGAATTTTCATTTCTTTACTTTGATGATTTTTAGCACAAGACAGATGTTTTTGTTTGATGGATTTAGTTCCAGTATTTTAGTCTGATGTTGTAATTGGATTTGAGACTACGATGTTTTCAGTTGAAAAATAAAGTTTTAAATTTCCTCTGCTTTTTTTATATATCTGTCTTGTGAGATTCTGTTTCTGTTTACCTATAATGCTTCACGGAACTAAATGTGTTCTGATAAAGAGTGACATTACCGGACTTGTGCTATCACATTTTTTTTAAAAGCATGTACGATTTTTCTGCATGTTATTCATAAGGGAAACTTCGTTACGTGTTTTTTAGCGTGGTCTTATGAGTTACCTCATTATATAAAATAAACTGTCTTTTAGTTCTCACAATAGTCCCATGACCGACATGAAGTTTATTGTTCTTTCACCTATACTCCGAGTGCCCATAATTTTTGATACGGGCATCCTATTAGTTAAGGTTTTCATATTACCTTGGAGTCGTTTCAGAGCAGAAAATGGATTAAGGCTAGAGTTGCATTTGGAGCATCTGTATTCTTCTGCTAGAGCCATTATATTTTCCATTGTAAATCCATTGTACTCTGATATATCTTGAAAGCTCTGATGTAAAATATTGTTATATCAATAAAAGTTTAATTTTATTTCTGTTCACATGTGTTATTACATCAGGAGATGCAGATTTTGACATCTGAATATCCATTATTCGAATACTGATTATATATTAGGTGCCAATTTCCGAAGGTCGAAAATCTGGGTCATTACATAAAGCCTACCGATAGTCTCGAATAGATTTCCTAAGAATCAGGACCGACCAACCCCTTTTTGGATTATATGGAACATGTCACCCCTTAATTGTGATCAACAGCCGACCGCAACATATAATAATAACCCGGAAATCTGGGCCAATTTAAAATTTTTATTTTGGCAATTTTAGTGAATTTTGATATTTAAAATGAATTATTTTAAATAATATCGACGAGAAATTTATTTTGAATAGAATTTGAACGTATATATTTATTTGAATGGTCGTTAGAATATAAATATTTATTTATATATAAAAAAGGAATTGAAAATGGCGCGGTAGTTCGATAATTTGATTTCAAATTTCAAATGAATGTACCGGGTGCAAAATAAACCAGATTTTAGCGAAACCAAAAATATTAGAATCTAATTGAGAATATCTTTCCAACGAATCTAAAAAATCAAAATTTCAGAGCGGGAATCAAAAGATTTGTCCAGTTGAAAATTTAGAATAGTCGCTATGGAATTCTGGCCCTTAAAAATGGAAATTTTGCAAACGACCTTGGTTTTCGACGAAACCCCTTTTGTTGGAACCGGAGGGTCAAGTTATTGCTAGATTCCAATTTTCATAATTTTTCGAATCAATATGTGAGCGTGGCACAGGAAAACGTGTTTTGACAGTTTCAGTTGACTTTAATCAACTGGAAAATGGCCATTTTTCAAACGGTCTCAGAATTCGATGAAATTAGCTTTGTTAGGACCGTCTCGTCAATATGAAACTAGAAAATATTTTTTGGGAATTTTTAAAGCTAATATGTGGCCCCAGTAAGTTGAAATGCGTGTTTAAATTCAATATATAGAGTTATATCTTGATTTTGACGAAAAATGATCGAAACAGTAGAATCAGCCTACGATATATATTCCGTTGTGTTCGGAATGAGGGTAATTAGCTAGGGACAACAGGCGGTGGGTCTCGTTTGAAGGTTGAAATAAAAAGTTTCTTTTTAAATTTTAAAATAATTAAATATAACCCCACTATAATCTCCCTAACCCTCCTCTCTCCCTTAAAAGTCAACACAGTCAAATAAAGGAAAAGAAAAAAAAATCAAAACCCGCTCAGCCCCCCCACCGATCTCGACTTCCACGACCCACCCCCTACGGTGACTGCGCCGCTCCCCCCAAAACCCCCCCTGCGCCACTCCCTCTCTCCTCTGGAAACCCGTCAAACCCTAGACCCCCTGACCGCGAGTCCCCAAACTGAGATCCCCCGAGGCAGCCACCGCGTGCCCTATCCCCTGCAGCCAAATCGCCAGCGCCGCCATACCCTAAGCCTCCGACCGCATCCGCCATTTCCGCCACCCTCCTGCGCAGGGCCACTCTTCCACCAGTCTGACGCCACAGCGAACATCAGAAATCCGTGAGTGTTTTACTTTGGTTTATATTTATTTTTGATTATATAAAAATATGTTTTTAATTTTATAGAAGGATGATTTTTAATTCAAAAAGAAACGATTTTTAATGGAGAAAGATCATATTTTTGTTAAGGAAAAAAATTATATTTTTACTCATGGAAAGATTAGTTTTTTAAGGTGATAAAGATTTGATCTTTATCATATGAAAGCGAAGAGAAGAAGAAAATAAAAATACACTCTTTGTTTAGAGAAAAATGCTATCTTTGTTATGGAAAGTTATGATTTTTATTGTTAAATCAGTAGAATAAAAATATAATTTTTTTCACGTAGAGTAATAAAAATATAATTTTTATTTAAGTAGCGAAGTAAAAATATGATTTTTATATTATATAGATAGTAAAGATTTGATCTTTATTATCTGAGCACCGTTATAAAAATAGAATTTTTATCTATATAGTAGCGGTATAAAAATAGAAATTTTATCCATATAGCGTAGTTATAAAAATATGATTTTTATATAATAAAGAGTATAAAAATGTGATTTTTATATACATAGCAACAATATAAAAATATGATTTTTATATATGTAGTGGATGCGGACAACGAAAGTGATAAAAGGCGAGTGGCGAAGATTTCCTACGTATGAAGAGTCGTGGTGGATTGGTTTAGCTAGTCGGTGAGAACTCCTCACTTTTAATTTATTTCTAGTTTGAAATATATACTAGGATGCAGACAGTGTTTAGTAGCATCCGACACCCGTCGTCCACAGACCATGGATGACTTGTTTGTTTGGTTGCTATGTTGTGAAATTTGATTGTGTGATGTGAAATGAAATAAAATATTTTATAGTGGAAAATATTTTATAGTTAAAAATATAATTTTTAACATGTATATAAAATAAATATTTATAAACAAATCGGACGATTTGTTTATATACACTGATTTGACTGATACTAATTGGGAAGATAAATTTTACACATCGCCCAACTGCACAAATAAAATATGTGTTTGATTGTTTTGAAACCCCACACGGGTGTTGGGATGAAATTGGACATACACGAATCCCAATAATTGGTTTTATGTCGATCGATTGATTGATAGGCTGTTATAAGCGTTGAATATTTATATTTGATGCTTATACAGTATTAGACTGCACTCTAGATGATGATTGATGATTTATCGTTGCTATTATATAAATGTGTTGTAGGGAATCCATATAATTAACGTTATATGATAATTGATTGGGCATCATTCCAATTTGGAAAATATAAAGAAAATTCATTTGTTGAATTGTAAAGAAAATTCATTTGTTGAATAGTAAAGAAAATTCATTTGTTGAATTGTAAAGAAAATTCATTTGTTGAATTGTAAAGGAAATTCATTTGTTGAATTGTAAAGAAAATTCACTTGTTGAATTGTAAATAAAATTCATTTGTTGAATTGTAAAGAAAATTCATTTGTTGAATTGCAAAGAAAAAAATTCATTTGTTGAATTGTAAAAAAAATTCATTTGTTGAATAGTAAAGAAAATTCATGTGTTGAATAGTAAAGAAAATTATTTGTTAAATAGAAATAAAATTCATTTGTTGAATAGTAAGGAAATTCATGTGTTGAATAGAGAAAATATTCATTTGTTGAGTAGAATAACGAAGTTATTGAAATATAAAAAGCCGTGTTGATTCGATTGATGCCATTTTGATGTGAACGATATTTATATCGATTTTATTCATTTTTATAATGAATATAGAAAAGGAATTGATTTCAAAATATAACATTTTGAAAATATTATCATTTGTATATCGATGATGTGGAATATTCAATTTTTATTTGAAATTGAATATGAAGTTGAAATCGTTTTGAAAACGAATTTAAAACGATTCATAAAATACGTTTTAAAAGGAAATCGACGAAATATATAATATATATATATTATATATATAATGACCTGAATAGAACGCGCCGCGGCAGTTCGTGAATTTCGACCATTGACTTCGAATGGATATTACGGGAGATCCAACCGTCGGATCCTCCTAAAACCAGAACCGTTGGTTCGTATCGAAAAGGGCTTTCTAATGAATATTAGAGATTTGAAATCTAATGATTGGATTTGAAATTATGTCCAAATCAAATTTGGAAAAGGTCGCTGTAAGTGCAGTTCGATGGCCGTTGATGGAAATCGACTGTACGGGCTTTGATAAAATTATTAAAAATAGTAAAAATTTGTGTAAAATCATAAGAAAAGATTTGGGAAGAATTGGGATGAAAAACTTCATATTTGAAAAGATAAAAGTAGATTTTTATCGAAATGAACTAGTTTTGAACTAGAATTATAATTCTATTTATTTTTAAAATAAATAAAGTGGATTTGAAATGGTTTTGAAAATAAACAGAATTTCCAATAATTGAATTGGAATGGATTGGAATCGAAATTATCTTTGGAATATTTCGATGTTGGATTTCGTGATTATACAGATATTGTTATGGAAATTTGAAAGATATATTTATATCATTATTTCCAATCTGATATTTGTTGGTCATAGTATTTGATATTGAATATAAGCCGATATATTTTCTATTCAAAGCCTTGTATTTAATATCAAATCTGATTTTGGGTTGTCGTGAACGGTATCTTCAATAATACTGTTCTTAGACCCAAAGGAGTTAAGAAAATCAGAAACTAACTGGAGATTAGTAATTTAAATGGTTTCTTAGGTATTGAACAGATGTTGGTTTCGGCCTTCGGGGTTAATACTTAGGGAATTGCTCACTTGCTATTTTACGGTTAAAGGCTGATAGAATGGAATGTGATTTTGGGTTTATCGTGAACCGTGTTTTAAATGACATTGATTCTTTAACCCAGTGAAAGATTAAAACTAAGTGGAGTTTTAATGAATCTTTAATTAGATTGAAAAGAGCGAGAATGAAGCATCACCAGTTTTGCTCCAGGCGATAGTTGAATCTTCAATTAGATTTGAACGTGAAATGGTAATTGAATTTACCGATAACACCGTGGTGTTAGATATGAAGTATTACCAGTTTTACTTCATGGGATGAATAGGTTGGGATTGGGAAATAAAATAAAAGATTACTTCGGTATGGTTCGCTAATCCCGACTGGTTTGAAGCGATATTCAAAGGAGGATTAAAGAATAAATTTAAGGAATTTATCTTTGATAATATTAATGGGAACCTATCCCTAAGAATGTGAAATTTAGCAACTAGCTGAGGATTAGCTAAGATGAATGGTTTCCTGGGTATTGATCTGATGTTGGTTTCGGCCTTCGGGGTTAATATTTGGGGAATTGTTCCCTTACTAATTTACAGTTAGTGACTGATGAATCGGAATGAGGCGTATGTTGTGTTTGTGTAACACTTGTTTATTATATACACGAGTTATTCAGAAAGACCGGGTTTATCCCATTCTGAATAATTGATTCGATGTGGTGTCGAAGAGGAAGACGGGGGTTGAAGACCGGAGGTCTTCACTTTTTTTGGGTGATTACTGATGATCTTGATTGGGCTGTACACCCAAGAGGAAGGAATCAGTTGGTGATCGTCTAGACGTACTTTGAGATCGATGGATATGCGAGGTACAAGGTGCCTTCGATTTCGTTCAGACCCAGAACGGACTTGTAAATGGACTGTGTGTCTGACATTGGATATCATTCTGTGTGATTGATGGATATCAGTTGCATGGAGTGGTTTGCCTGTGTGGCATGCTAAGATGCAAATGATCAAGGCTTCTGTTGAAAAGTAGAGTCTTGTGGTTGATGATCAAAGCACGGCCTGTGTGGCATAGCTTTGTGTAGCGTTGATTCATGAGCCTCACACCCCGGTTGTGAACCAGAAACGGGAGAGGACATCAGGGAGGGCATGCGTTTCCTTCTAATTAGAAGTGGCATCAGTGGTTTTACATGCCCTGACGAGTTTGACTTATGTGGTTGTTGCTGTTGCGAGGCGCCTCGGATATATCGGTGACAATGTGAAGCCGTTGGAGTCATTTGTTGGCTCATTTACACCCCAAAGTGCGGGGAAACGTAGTGTTCAGGCATAATAATCCACATCGGTGGACCGGCCCTGACGATCCAAGGGGAAGTTGCGTCTGTTCCTGAGGCTCGAGCTAGACAGTCTCGAATCGGTAGAGGACGATCCCTGGCCTCGGTTCACAGATGGAAATCCAACTTCCAATACGTGACGTTTTGATTTTAGCTGTAATCCTATATATGGCGACATAGTGGGATGGGGCGCTTATGCCGTCTATGATTGATACTTATGATTTGAAGTTGTTTTATACACTATACACTTATAATAGTATCAAATGATTTGTTTTAAATGTATCAAGCATTCTTTGGCTATTATAAGGTAAAACCGTACCTTCGGCTTGCGTTGCATTGTGTGATGGGACCTGGGTCTTATAATAGCTTCATTGTTCTTTATTTAGCATTGCGCTGTTGTTTTATGCACTAGTATTCTTGGGAGGAAACCCGTTCCGTGTTATACGGCGTGGTCCCTTGATTTACCTAACTTTAAAATAAAGATTAATAACTATTTTATTTCTCACACCAGTCACATGACTGACCTGGAGTTTATTTTTTTAACCTAAACTCTGGGTGCCCTTATTTTCGACACCGACAGCTAGTAGTTTTGGTTTTGCAGATTTATATTCATAGGTACCTGGTTTACAGCTGGAATGATATCCGGAAAGCTCTGTATCCGTATATCTCTTTCAGTTGTGTTTTGTATTATTTTCCGCTGCTATGTAATTTATTGTAATCTCTGATATTTATCGAATGTATTTTATTCATTTATACTCTGTATATTCTTGTAATCTAATGAAATTGTTGTAATATACAATGAAATGTTCTTCTGTCTGCGTTCTGATTCGTCTTGTCCTCAATACAATCCGGGCATTCCTTCACGGGGAGTTAAGGGTTTTCACAGTGGTATCAGAGCTTTGGTTTACAGAGCTCGGAGAACAAGTCACGTTAGAACCATACGAAAGAATTCATCAGATATTGGATTAGTAATATCCAATGAGAATGACTCGTTAGAGATGGGATCAGTAGTATCCTAGGACGAGTGTGAAGAATATGTTTTAAAATGGAAACAATTTGTGTTTTGAAATTTAAATCGTTTTATACGTATTTGAATATTTATTAATATTAATTTGGACAATCCAATATATAAAGATTTTGCATATACGCCTTGCAAACGTGTATTCGAAGTTTTAATATATTGGGTAGATATAGAATCACACTCTAGTCGCCTAGAGATGAAACTATTGATGACTGTACAACATCAGTCGTTTGGATTCGAGTTTCGGAAGTGGGATATTTATATGTTTCCAATTGACTGGTGTGAGAACCGAAACTAGATAGGGCTTATTGTTTTGATTTGGCATCAAAAATCTAATTTTTGAACTATGTATCAAAGTTATGAATTTGAAAAGTTAATCCACTAATTGATTGATGGTTGTGTTGTTGTTTATTTGTTTGATAATTTTGAACCACTTAGCCTAATGGAACCGAATGTTGAACTGTATTGAAAAATGATTACAATTGCATGCATATACATGTACTTACATTGAACAGGTCATAGCAAGGAGGCTAGAGCAGAGGAATAAAATTGTTTGCCCGAAAAATAGGTACATGTATATTATATTTCTTGGGTTTTGGATGATTTTATTAGCCGATTGGCTAGCCGCTTGGATTTTTCTTTTTCTTCTGGATTGAAGAAGGCCATGGGAAGCTATATGAAATATCCCGAAGTCCCCGGTGTAGGGGAGGTTATGGCGAATTTTTTCGAAAATTTAGGGTGTTAGCCAAATTTTTGAAAAATTTGAAAAGTTCTTAGAAACTGAAAAGTTGAAGAACTTAAGCTGTAATGAAAATAATGAAAGTTGAGTTGGTTTGTTAAACAACTTTCGGCTTCGTTCCTTTTCGGGGACGAAAAGTTTTAAGTGGGGGAGATTGTAATAATCCGAAAATCTGGGCCAATTTAAAATTTTTATTTTGGCAATTTTAGTGAATTTTGATATTTAAAATGAATTATTTTAAATAATATCGATGAGAAATTTATTTTGAATAGAATTCGAACGTATATATTTATTTGAATCATCGTTAGAATATAAATATTTATTTATATATATACGGAATTGAAAATGGCGCGGTAGTTCGATAATTCGATTTCAAATTTCAAATGAATGTACCGGGTGCAAAATAAACCGGATTTTAGCGAAACCAACAATACTAGAATCTAATTGAGAATATCTTTCCAACGAATCTGAAAAATCAAAATTTCATAGTGGGAATCACAAGATATGTCCAGTTGAAAATTCAGAATAGTCGCTATGGAATTCTGGCCCTTAAAAATGGAAATTTTGCAAACGACCTCGGTTTTCGACGAAACCACTTTTGTTGCAACCGGAGGGTCAAGTTATTGCTAGATTCCAATTTTCATACTTTTTTGAATCAATATGTTAGCGTGGCACAGGAAAACGTGTTTTGACAGTTTTAGTTGACTTTAATCGACTGGAAAATGGCCAGTTGTCAAGACCGATCACCCAGATGAATGTTCGACCGACCAGTAAGTGCGTGACTGACCAGGGAGTGTGCAACCGACCAGGAATCAACATGATTACTTCTCACTCGACCGGTATATGGTTCTGAACAATGTATAGGTGTTCATCCATGGAATGAATGATCGACCAGGGTTGTAGTGTACGAGCGGGTAGAGGATGTACGAGCGGCCCCTTGGTATCTTGGGTTACCTGCCCGCGAGATATGAATGACCGACCAGGGCAGTATCAGCAAACAACCAGGAGAAAGAATGAGCGATTAACCCTAATGTTTGAACATTGCACTTGTGTGAGTCAGTATGAAGACTGTTCTATGTTATTGAATGAACAAACATGTAATTGGACAATGTGCGAGCAACATGTACATCATGCGAACGACCGGTGAATCATGCTCTGAGAGACTGACCCCTATGTTTGTTTAACTTCAATCTATCAGTATGTGTGTAATTCTTATGGATAAACATTTTTCCCTCGAAGTGTGTAATTTTAGTTTGCAAAGATTACAGGCTTCGAAATATAGCATGATTTGATAGAGTAAATTTAGTTTTTCATAGGATAATCACATTTGTTAGAGTATGGGTTGGACCCTTATATTTTACTCCTGGTTGGTCGCACATGAACACAAATCATGGTTGTACGAATGACCAGACCGCACACATCATTTACAGGTTGAAGAGCCCATTGGGTTGATCCTGCCAATTTGTCTTCCTTTTTTTATATTGGCGTTTGGTCTTTATTTCCGCACCCTATTCATTTTATTGAAGAAAAGCTTGTTAATGGTGGTTGTATCTTCTTAAGAATCTCGCACCAAATTCTAGTTTCTTTTCTGATCGATTTTAGCATCGTTGATCACCTCGGAGTTTCATATTCACCAGCAAATCGGCCATAAAATCCTTCTGATCCTACCAATAAAACTTCTTCTAGATTTGAAGCATCGTTGGAAATTAATTCAGCTGCAAAAGCTTACTATCCTCAAGTCGAATCAAAATAACCACCATAGATGTGAAGCGTTGTGATTTTACACAGGTAACTGGCTTTTACTGAATTGGATTTGTAATGCTTGCGATTTTAGATCAAGTTGGGTACTGAATTACTTTTGGGATTTGTATTGGTTAGGAATTCGAGAATTGATTGGATTGGATTTGGTTTGAAGTTGTGTATGACTGTTTCAGGAAATCGAATCACACAAGATCCCTTGAATCTCTGATTTGTATTGGATGCACATTAGTTGCTCGACAAAATGTTTGAGATACGAAACCTTGTAACCGTAAATTTGTTTGATTAAACATGACATAGAGCACCATATTAATTCATGATAAACATGTGCCTTTGTTTCTGATGTTAACACATGCCTTGACCTGCTTTTATGTTGTATCAATACTTTAGTATTTGGCATAAAGTTTGCGTATAGATTGCTTTCCATAAAATTTAAATTGTAACTAATGCTTTCAAATCTTTTTCTATAAGCAATTTTTTTTTGAATTTTGGCACTTTGACAGCTTGGAAGCTTTTAATCTTGCAGTCCCCTAACATACTTGCTCAAACACTGTGGTCGTTTATGCTCGACCTTGCATGGGTCGTCCCTGCTAGACTCCTATATTGGGTTGATCACGCACGACCTTGCGCTGGTCAGTCATGCACGACTAGGAATGGATTGAGCACGCATAACCGGGATGGAATGTCTTACGCACGACCAGACTTGTTTTGACCATGCACGACAAGGATTGGATTGAGCATGCACGACCATGCCAGAATCCTTCATGTACGACCAAGCATGGTGTCGTGCGTGACTGACCAGGTTTGGATCGTTCATGCTCGACCTAGTTTGATCAGCATGTTTGCTTCTCTTGGAGGCTTTCTTGCAATACCTCTATTGATTGTTGAATTTTTCTTGTAATGCTTAACTTGTAGTGACTAAAATATATGCATGTTTTTGAGCTCATAATTTTGCTATTTATCGCTCTCGTCAACATCATATTAGTTAAGAATTGATATGCATTGTAATTTATGATTTTAGCTCGAATGGCATATTTGTACAGTATTGCTTTAATTTAACCATTTATAGTTAGGTTAAACATTTTCTACACAAATATGGTCATTCTAGAGTTAATCGTCAATGATGCTCGGATTTAGTAAACCAATGCACACTGGTCATGAAACCCGAGCTTCGTATTTGTGATAACTCATATAATTATGTATGTATTCCCCTTTGAGTTTAGGAAGCACGTACCTGCGATTTATTTTCAGACATAACTATTTGTGTAGAGATGGTAACCAGACATCAGTCCCGTCAAAATCCTGAAGAAGCAACTATGTCTAGTAAGGCTGGAAGTTCTGTCCAGCGATTGAGACTACATCGACTGTTGTCCCCGAAGCAAACATTTGTAAGGATTTCCCCCAACCTTAGCCTCTTGACAGGGTGCCTACCGATAATCATAAAAAAAAACCTTTTGGTTCACATCAGCAGATGTGTACTCAGTTTGGATTGTCGGAAGATGAAACTAAGTTTCTGGGAAAGGATGATTTGCCTGACCAACCACCCGCCAGGTATGTTACCGTCAATCACCATATGCTTTTAAGTGGAGCAGCCCCCGTTTTAATCCTTATTTGGAATCATTTCTGCCGAGCTTGGCTATTGCCCCATACCAATTGCTTCCCAATGGCTATTATATTATAATGGGACTTTACGTACTTGTTATGAGAGTCCAACAATGGGCGCCTGCATTTCAAAATATCTGCTCTTTATATGCCTTTAAAAGAAGGAAGACAGACTGTCCCTCTTTTATGTTTGTTGAAGGCAAGTATTCCAAAATTATTACCGACTTAATAGAAAGTGTTAGGGGATAGCCAGATCAATACTTTTATGTCTGATGCCCCGGTAACTTTTATGGTCGATGGATGGAAGGTGGTAACCACTCTTGCCTGAAGTTCTCTATTTCTTTTTAAACATTGGTTCTTAATTCCTTCTTTTCTTTATAGAAATTCCTTCCGATTAAAGTGTTGTCCTTGACCTAACTCTTCTTGATTCTTTGAAAGTTGTCGATGAGACCGAGAGAAGCAGACAGTTCTTGCTTATGGAAAGATTCCTCCGCCAGTATCAATTACTTCACCCCTCACGGTCTATTGAGACAAACCTAGCTAGTAAGAAAAGTGTTACTGGCAAATCTTCCACTAAAAAGGCTTTTTTGAAGAAATGTTCAGATCTCGGAAGTAGTTGCAAAACTTTGTCGAAATCTCTGTTGCCTTCAATTACGTGAGCAGATGTTCCTCACCGTAAAGGTAAAGAAATTGAAGAAGGCGAAATTGATGTAAGAGATGAGACAATTTCTGAAAAGTTATCGAGAATACCATTGCCCTAGTCACTCAAGAAGAGGGTTCTACGGGCACCTTCTGATGCTTGGGTAATCTACACACCACTATAGATCTTAGTTAGGGTGACAACATCATTTCTTACCCTACAATTCTAGCCACAAAGTCGAATGCAGAAAAAGCTTGGGAACTTGCCAAATTGCCTAGGAAAACACTTGATTTAGATACTCCTCTTGAAATTGGTTCATTACTTAGCGTGCATTAGAAAATGTAGACGCCATAAGCTCTTTATGTTTCGATAGATTTATAGCTTATCTATATATATTTTTCAACTTAAGTGTTGAAACTTTGCTTTATTCCCTTTTCTAGATACTGAAATGAAGCACTCGTTATTGGATAGCTACTCTCAATAGATTAGTTCTATTGACCCACAAAGTCTTTTACGGTCTCTCCTTTCTGGTCACTCGAAGCATTCTCAACCATCTTTGGGTCCTAAGTCTCAGCATACTTCCGATATTTCATTGACTGAGCAACGGAGGAAGGGAAAGCCCGATCATGTAGATGTACCAGACAGAGGTGATAAGAGCAAGAAGCGGTAACATAAGAAGGGAAGAAGAAGAGAAGAAGAGATGAAAGAGTCAAGGATGAGATTCTGAATCGTCATAAATCAACTGAGTTCTCAGATCTCGATATCCCCATTCCTCCTAAACAACCCTTTACCGCCTCTCAATCCATTGTCCCAACTTCTACTCAGATCCAAATGATCCTTGACAGGCCTCCTTACAAAATTTCGCTCGAAAATTTGAATCTTGAGGATCGTTTGGAGGTTGGGACCTAAGAGGAATGTTCTTCGACTTGGATTTACATCCAAATGAAAAGCGGGATGTTATCGATGAGTCAGGCACTATAAAGAGCTGCATGCTTACCCAATTTGATACTGCCAAGAGCCAACTTGAAACGCAGTTAGACATGGCCATAAGTAAAACCGAAGAACGATTTGAGGTGTGGAACAAAATTGTCTATGAGTTTCGAAGGTTAAACGCCCAACACCTTGAGCATATTGAAACTTTAGAAAATGACGAGGCTGGATAAGTTCTTATGATCAGGTCCTAAGAATCTGAAATTGCACCTATTAAAGATGGAAATACTAGGGTAAATAACTTAGAATCCGAGAATGAGAAACATAAAAGAGAGTTTGGGGATGCTAGAAAACAAGTTCAAGAAGCTCAGTCTGCCCAATAATTTGTTGAATCTCAATTGGCTTTGGAAAAGCAAGCTTTGGCTTCTTGTCAATGGGAAAAGGCAGTTCTTGAAGACAAGATTATTTCCCAGTGCAAAGCTCTTTCCATGCTAAATAGCAAGGCTAAAGTTCTGGAAGAAGATAAAACCAAGCTAACTAGTGCTCTTGAACAGGTCAGGGTTAAAGTTGATGATACTTTGTTCCAATTTTATGTTTATAGCATCACGAGTCGCATGAGATTAAGCTATTTGAAAGAGGACTTTCCATGAACTATGGCTCTTTTCTGGGAACAAGTTCTTATATACTCTAATGGTGTAGAAGATAATGTCCTTTAGGAAACTCTCCTAGAAGCAGAAGACCGTGAAGCTTTGACTAAGGGTAGGAAGATATTGATAGATGAGAGACCCAATCTTTCAAGGAAAAATATCGGATACCACTGCTATTCATGCTCCATCCAGCACTACCAATGTTGAGACTTCAAGTTCCTAAACTCTTCCGGTGGACCCTTCTGTAGGGGTGAGCAATAATCGATTCAAACCGAATTAACCGACCAAACCGGTTCGTTTTGGTCGGTTCGGTTCAGTTTCAAAACTAAATCGGTTTGAATTCGGTTTGTAAAAAAAAAAAAAAAATTGGTTATCGGTTTAACCGAATTTGTAATTTGTTATCTAATTTCATGGTATTGTGGTACTTTAAATAATTAGTTTAGCTATATAATACAAAGACATTTGTTGCAAATAGATCGAATCTTATCATAAACATAAAATTTACTATATAAACTTTGTCCAAACTTGAATGTATGGTTTACTTTGAGTGAATGCATCATTTGAACTATAACACATCCTTCAAGTTCGGTTAAATCGGTTATCGACCGAATTAGCCGAAATTAATTTGGTTCGGTTCAGTTCGATTTGGAAAGTTTTCGGTTTCAATTCGGTTTGAGTTTTTTTACGTCAAATCAACCGAACCGACTGAACGCTCACCCTTACCCTTCTGTTACTCATACTGATAAAAATGTTACTGAAGTTCGTCCTGCTAAGGAGCACGTTGTTTAGGATGATATTGTCAAGCAGTGTACAGGGAATGGCGAGGAAAATGACGACACCTCTTTGAATTTGAATGATATTGAAGTTGAGCTTATAAACTTGCAAATCCCAAGCAAAACTGATACTTATCAAACCATGCCAAATTTGGACTATCTTATTTCTTCACCCGGGTTTGTCGAATTCCATGCTCACTATTCACCTGTGCCAGGTTTTCCTTCGTCGCTTCTTCTTCCTACTGACGCTACCACTGTTCATGTTGCTACTATCGACTCGATCTTAGTATCAGCTAGCGCTGCCCCGCATACCCTGCATATCACTCCTACCCCAGGTTATTCATCGTTACTTGCTGCATCCAACCTGGAAGCTGTTGATTATGACTATAGTAATGATGAGGACAAGATTTGGGATACTAAGACTCTGTCTACTTTGAAACGCAGGAATAAGCACGCTGTGAGTAAGTCGGGAATTATTAATCTATCTTCCCCTAAGAGTCCTTGTGCAGA
This sequence comes from Allium sativum, assembly GCA_030737875.1. Classification (NCBI taxonomy): domain Eukaryota; kingdom Viridiplantae; phylum Streptophyta; class Magnoliopsida; order Asparagales; family Amaryllidaceae; genus Allium; species Allium sativum. Next base: position 305,791,281 of record CM060921.1, read on the forward strand.
CAAAGAAGCGAAAGATAGAAGCCAAGAAGTTGATACACTTCCTCCCCCTTCCTCCATTAAACAGTCTTTAAGGTCTAGCGATGGGAAGAAAAAGAAGTAGTATTTGTGATTTCCGCGCTTTTATTTCGGTCAGTTTCCTTTCTTATGGTACATTTAGACCGGTTGTGTATGTAAGTGTCGGTCCTCGCTTATTACTTTATGCCTATGTCGTTGACTTTGTGACTCTGTGATTGACCTATGATTTATTTTGTTTATTGGGATAGTGTTTTTGTTTGTTGTACTACAGTCTTTTATTTAGCTTTTTCGTACTTTTATCTGCACACTGGACTCGTTTATTACACTTGTATCACAATATACTTGTATCACAAACACCTTGTCGACTATGAGGTTATAACGGACTTATGGTATGTAAAGTTAGCATTGTTGGTTTGCTTTTGATGCTATGTTCATGCCCCCATACCGAAGTTCATTAAAATCCTATTAGGCTGAGAACGGTCAACTTTTCTGAATTCATGGTTATAGCTATAATGCTAAAAGCTTTATTCCGTTTAATCAAGGCCTTCGACCTTGTTATTTGATTTTGAGCTTCCCGGCTTGCCTAGCGATGAAATATAATTTAGTTGGTCAGTTCATGCCATTTTCCTTGTGCTCCTACTTGAGAGGTCTTATATTTATAATGTATTCAATCATATTTCATGCTGACCTGGCAATCCAGGTCCTTCGGAGATTTGAATACATCCCCCCGGGGAGGTTTTTTTACTTAATATCTTTCACATTCGGGATGACCAAATGCTACACAGATAATTGAATTTGGAAGACCTGTCTCAAGGTCAAGTGCCCTAGGAGAGGTCTTGGGTTTGAGTTTTAATCCAACTTATGTCTTGTCCATTCTGATTAACTCAGAATCGGAAATATTATATTGGCTACCCCCTCGGCTGGGATTTCGGTTAATGCTGGTCCTTACAGCTTATTGTCAGTCCTTTCGGCCTAGGACTGGTACTTACAGCCTACGTTTGTCGGTCCTTCCGACATGGTACTGGTCCTTCCAGCTTGGGTTGTCGGTCCTTCCGGCCTAGAACTGGTACTTCCAGCCTAGATTCGTTGGTCCTTCCGACGTAGCGCTGGTCCTTCCAGCTTGGTGTTGCATCGTCGCACGAGGCAGACATCAGTTCTTTCATCGAGAGTGATCGTGATTTATAGAACTAAGGTCTTGAACCTTTTATTGTAAAAGGTGCCTCTACGGTGGAACTTGCAATTTGTTGGGCTGGTTGGGCTGCTTCCACGTTGCATCATTTTTCGTGTTTGATGCCAACCCTTTTGCTGGACGCTTATCTTGGTAGGCGGCCATAGCCGGGGATTTGGCGTTTAAAACTTCCTTTTTTAGGAAGTGTTTTCTGTGATGAACGTTGCAACTTTCCGACTTGGTGCCCATTTGCTGTTCTTTTCACCATTTAACGCTGGATAGCTTGTTCCTTTTAGATTTGCAAGGTGGTGCATTTCATCATCTCATTTAGTTTGCATGATGCTTTTGACACTCAACACTTGAGCTATCCCTAACCAGGATATGCTTAGGAGGCTTCCATGTCTGGTTGGATTGTGTATGAGCTATTGTTGTTACTTTGCCTACAATAAAAAATCAATTTTAGCATGAGTTTGCAGATACATGATTTGTGCAAGCAAATAGACTTTCTCATTCATGACTTCTCATATGTACAAGATTCAAATATATTGCTTGCAAATATTTACAACTTTTTACAATAGAATTGAACAATGTGTTGTAGAAACTAGCGGCGAAGATGCTCACTATTCCAAGCCCTAGGAATTTGGATTCCATTTGCAGTGGATAACTTGAAGGTTCCATCTCGGAGTTTCTGGCTTATAACATACGGTCCTTCCCAATTTGGCCCAATAATGGTTCCACTCATTACTTTTTTAAGCACAAGGTCTCTAATCTCGAAAGTCATGTGCCTGACTTTTGAATTGAAATGTTTGCCCACCCTTTTTTATGTACAGCAACCCTGAGTTCTGCTTCATTCCTCTTTTCTTCAAACTGATCGAGGGCTTCAAGCTGTAACTTCTCGTTTTCCTCCTAATTGAAATGAATCCTTCTTTGAGTGGGAACCTCCAACTCCACGGGAATCATAACTTCAGAACCAAAAGCCAAAGAAATGGGAGTATGCCCAATGACAATTTTATGAGTTGTGTGGTACGCACATAGTGAAAGAGGAAGCTCATCTACCCAACCACCTTTGGATTTCTCTAATCTCTTATTTATGGTTGACTTTATTAACCGCTTCTACTTGCCCGTTTACCTGCGGGTGGGCAACTGCTGCGAAGCTTTTCTGGATTTTATATTTGTCACAAAAGCTTTGGAACTCTTCGCTCTCAAATTGGGTTTCATTGTCTGTGGTTATCTTCTATGGCACTCCAAACCTGCAAATGATGCTTTTCAAGACAAAGTTAATAACTTTCTTTGAGGTTATGGCTGCCAATGGTTCTGCCTTAGCCCATTTAGTGAAGTAATCAACGACGACATTGGCATATTTGAATCCAGACTTTTTTGTGGGAAGCGCTCCTATAAGATCAATGCCCCAGACGGAAAATGGCCATGGACTGACCATTTGAGTTATCATCATGGATGGTGCTCTTGGAATCTTCGCAAATCTTTGACATTTGTCGCATTTTCTGGTGTATGCTGCGAAGTCTCGATTTACATCTGGCTAGAAATAACCATATCTCAGAATTTTCTTGGCCAATGTCTGACCACCTGTATGGTCTCCGCATTCGGCTTCATATAATTCCATTATGATTGCCTTTGATTCCTCCTGTGTGACACATTAGAGTAGAGGCATAAAGAATCCTCATCCATAGAGTTGTCCATCCTAAGTGAGATACATTGGAGCCTTTTGTAGGATCTTCCTTCGATTCTTAGCTTCTGTTGGGAGTGCACTGGTCAAGAGATATTCTTTGATTGGTGTCATCCATGAATCTGGCTCGTTAGTTTCCTCCATGACCTAATCCATATCAGTTTGCTCCATGCTTGGAATGGAAAGGACTTCCACTGGGACTAATCCCATAAGTTGTGCATCTCCTGTGGTTGCACACTTTGCTAGTGAATCCGCCTTGGTGGTTCTCTTCTTTAGGGATATGAGATATGGTGTAATGTTCAAAGCTTTCCATTAGTTCCCAAACCTTGGATAAATAAGTTGGCAAGTTTCCTGCTTTGGCATGGAACTCTTTTTAGAATTGACACACCACCATTTGCGAATCACTAAAAATTTGCAAGGTCTTTAGCTACAATTCCCTTACTAGCCATATTCCTGCAATGAGGGCTTCATATTTGGGTTCATTATTTGTTAATGGAAACTCTAATCTTAGTGCATAGCAGATAGATCTTCCTTCAAGAGTTCCCAAGACTACTCCTGCCCCTGAACAATAATCGTTTGATGCTCCATGAACAAGTAATTTTCATTGAATGTTGGCCTCGATTGTAGGTTCCTCTTTCTCTTCTCCTCGATCAGTGAACTCTGCGATAAAATCTACGAGTGCATGTCCATTAATTGCTCTCCGGGGATGGTGTGTAACATGATATTGACTGAGCTCGATGTTCCATTTTAGCAACCTTCCGGAAGTTTCTGGGTAGAACAAGACTTGCTTCAGAGGCTGATCAGTGAGGACCTTAATTGGATAAGCCTGAAAGTTAGGCCAAAGTTTCTTCAAAGCAATGATCAAGCAATTGGCGAGGTTCTCCAGTTTTAGGTAGTTCAACTCTGCCCCGGTTAACCTTTTGCTAATGTAAGAGATGGGCCTCTGAACTTCTAAATCCTCTTTCAAAAAATCTGCACTCAGAGCATGAGCAGACACTGCCAAGTATAAGAATAAGTGCTCTTTCGTCACTGGGCTTGGAGAGCATCAAAGGTGTCGCCATGTGCTGGATCTGTTCCTCAAAAGCTTTCAGGCATTCTGGAGTCCACTGAATATCTTTCTTTCCTTTTCTGAGGGCATCGAAGAAAGGAAGGCAACTTTCTGTTTCCCTTGATATGAAGCGATTCAAACCTGCAATTTTCCCCTTTAGGCATTGGAGTTCCCTCTTGGTCCTTGGGGCGCGCATTTCCCTTAAGGCTGATATCTCAGCTGGATTGTCCTTTATGCCCAGGACATTGACCATGAATCCCAGGAATTTTCCTGAAGTGACTCCAAAAGATCACTTTAGAGGGTTCACGAGACACTAGTAAGTCGCCCACGCATTTTTAAAGCTAAATGGCATCACTTTGTAGCAGTATAGGTTGAGATCAGTGATAAAACTCATGTCCTCTTGATCTCGCCCATACATCATGATCTGATTGTAGCCTGAATAAGCATCCATAAAAGACAACAACTCATACCCCGCGGTAGAATCCACCAGCTGATCTATTCTGGGGAAAGGAAAGTTGTCCTTTGGACATGCTTTGTTAAGATCTGAGTAGTCAATGCAAACCCGCCATTTGCCATTCGCTTTTTTCACGAGTACGGGGTTGGACACCCAGTTTGGATAGGTAGATTCCCTGATGAAGTCGTTTTCCATTAACCTATCGACTTCCTCCTTTAGAGCCCTTGATCTTTCCGGCCCCTGGGCCCTCCTTTTCTGTTTGACAGATGGAAATCATGGCTTGACATTAAGCTTATGAACTGCAACATCCGTAGATATGTCGTACATGTCAGAATGGCTCCATGCGAACACATTCATGTTAGCTTTCAAAAAGACAATCAATTGACTCTTTAATTCTTGGCTCACTAGGGATCCTATATTCAACACACGGTTTGGATCTTTCGGATTAACAGCAATAGGAAACGTGATCTCAATCGGAGTTTCTCTTTCGTCTCCTGCCCCGGCATTTCTAGGGTCCATTTCTTTTCGTGCTCCACTGTGTTCGCCAGTGTAGGGACCCTGCTTTAATTGCTATAAAGGGAGGTTTCGAATGCGGAGCGACGCCTCCGCACTCTTTCCCATTCTTTCTTCTTGGATTCACGTAGCTCTTTTATGTAGCAGTCCCTTGTGGTAGCCTGATCTCGTCTAATTTCACAAACTCCATTCTTAGTTGGAAACTTCATGGTTAGGCAGCATGGAGCTAGTGCGACTTTAAAGCCTGTCAGAGTTGGACTCCCTAGGAACGCATTGTAAGCAGAAATTTCGTCCACCAGAATGAATGTCTGCATCATAAATACTTTGCGTTCTCCATCTGACAATTCTACAAGAAATTCGATTTCGCCAATGGGTTTTGTAGGCTTTCCAGTGAATCCATGAATCTTATTTGGACATGCCCGCACATCCACCATGGATAGCTTCACTTTTTGGAAGGCGTTTATGGAAAGCACATTAACATAAGCTCTTGTATCAACTAGGACTCTTCTTACAATCGTTTGACCAAGACCGACTGTGATCACCATGGAATCAATAGTTGGTGTGAGTAGACCGTCAGAATTTCTATCTTTGAACACCACATCTTCACTCGAAGTTTATTGCTCAAGATTATGCACCTTTCTTATTCTGAAGCATCCTTTAGTTCACTAGCATATTTTTTCATGTCTCCCCAGCTTCTTCCGACTGGGTCAGGACCTCTAGAAATCGTATTGATTATTGGTCTCATGTCAGTAGGAGCCTGAGTGTAACGGCTCAGATTTCGCCCGGACTCAATCGATCGCAAAATCGACTAAGACCGTTCAAAAATCCAAATACATTAACTCTGGGAATACAACACATTAGAACTACAACAGCAGATTTTTATAAACATTACAATAATGTTACATCAGAGTACAAAATATCAGAGTACATTGAATAAAATTACAGCGAAAGATTTAAATTACAACAAAAATAATACAGTGCAGCGGAAATAAAATAACTAAGGCAGCGGAAGACAACTATTCTCCGGACACAACTTTAGGCTTCGATCCAGAATCCTGAGATAAAAATACGCAAAAAGCTACACGACTGCCCGTGTGGAAAAGAGGGCACCCAAGTTTGCAAGTGAAACAAACTACAGGTCAGTCATGGGACTGGTATGAGAAATCTAACTTAACTAATCTAATAATAAGGCTAATCACAGGACCACGCCGCTAACGCGGAACGGGTTTACTCCATTGGATTGCCAGTGCATAATTAAAAGTAAATCATTAAACAACACAATGGTTTTTGGAAAAATGAAACCATTATAAGACTCAAGTCCCATCACACAATGCAACGCAAACCGGAGGATAGAGTTTTACCTTATAATGGTCAAAAATGCTTGATACGATAAAAACGGGTTTGATATTATTATTAGTGTATATATGTTTCAAAAACATTTCAAAGTAAATGTATCAATCCTAGGAAGCATAACTACCATATACTATGCTTCCATACTAGTAATACAATTAAGTCCGTAGGGTCGTATTGGAAATTGGGTTTCCATCATGAGTCAAGGCTAGGAATGATCTCTTTATCGATTCAAGACACTCTAGCTAATGTCTCAGGATCAGAGCTCGAGTGACCCTTGGATAGCTGCAGGGCCGGTCCACACTTGCGGTTTGTGGATTAGTTATTCCTGAACACACATTTCCCAGTCCTATAGGACCTAACATCCGAGGCGCCTCATTCCATCATCCACATAAGTAAAATGTCGGGCCATGCAAAAACCCAAACACCACTTCTAGCTAGAAAGAAATGTGCTGCTCTCCCTGCATTCCCTTGCTCCGTTTTTGACTCATACCAGGGGATGAGGGTCGCGAAGTCACGCTATACACAAAGCTACGCCTAAACAGACCGTGCTTTCATCATCAACCACAAGGCCTGCTTTTCAACAAAAGCCTTGATCATTTGCATCTTAGCATGCCACATTGTCAATCCATACCATACCATTGATTCCTACCAATATATAACCTCTAAGCTCGTATGTCTTAGAGAAGGGTGTTAAACACCAAACAGATATATATTTAGCAGAGATCAACGAATACCATATAAAGGAATACAACATCAGACATACAATCCATTTTCAAGTCCGTTCTGGGTCTGAACGAAACCGGAGGCACTTTATACCTCGCATATCCGAACGATCAACAATACGTCCAGACGGCTACCCCTGACTCCCCTTCAAGGTAGCTACTCCAATCATGGGCCTCAGCCGCAACACATCCATTTGACGTGAAGATCGTCGGTCTTCAATCACTGTCTTCAACTCTTCGACTTATGTCGTCGTATAGTCATTTGAAATGAGATTGAACTCGGACCTTTCAAATGATTCTCGTACATAAATATTTTAAAACCATTTCATATTGTTATTAGTATTTAATAATGATTCATCACTATATATATATATATATGTAAATAACTTTATTCATTTAACGACGCTTCGGGTTGATCGGCGGCCCTGACGCTGCTTTTATCCAAATTTGATTTACTCTTATCTCGAAATCTAACCGTTGGATTTTAACATAATTCATATCGTTGTAAAGGTCTTCTCAAGGCGAACCTAACTGTTTCAGTTTGGCGAAAATCCGACGGTCGGATCTTTCGGTATAGCCGTTTAAAAATACAATTCTAAAACGGGAACTACCGCGATCGATTCGTTAAGTTTTAATTTATTTATATATAATTATACATAAATAAAATTCCTTCGTCCATTTCATTAACGTAATTAACACAACAAGTAATGAATGTTTTGTTTCACAACATATCGATATGTTTGTAATGTGTAATGAAATGTATTTTATTACACTATGTCTTGCTAATAACAAATATTGTTATTTTTATCCAATATTGATATACATCGTAACACACAACAATGTTTTTTTTTATTTTCAATTTCCATACATATCCTATACTCAAAATGTATATTTTTCTTTCAGCTTTCAATTTACACAAAAATTGTATATTTCGTGTATCATTCCAATTACAACAAAAATAGGTATTTTTGTGTTTCATTTCCATTACAACAAAAATGAATATTTTTGTACGTCATTTATAATTTTACAAAAATGAGTATTTTTGTGTCATTTCAATTTCTAACAAAAATGCAATATATTTTGGTGTCAACTTCAATTCTACAAAAATAATAACTTTGTTAATCTTTTAATGGAATCGAATTCATTTAAAACTAAATTTCCATCGTTATAATTTTCACTGAAAATCTATTTACATAAAAATGTAAATTCCATATCTTTAAATATTTTTAATGGAAATCCAATTCATTAAAATATAAATTTCCATTCTAATTACATGGGAATGTAATTTTTCACTTTAAATCTAATTACATGAAAATGTAAATTATCACTTGTAATCTTTTTACATGAAGAATGTAATTTTCACTTTTAAATCTTTTTACATAAAAATGTAATTTTTACCTTAAATCTTTTTTACATAAAAATTTAAATTTCACCTTAAATCTCTTTTTCATAAAAATGTAATTTTCATATCTTTAATCTTTTTAATGAAAAATCTAATTAATTAGAATATAAATTTTCATCGTTATAAATTTCATTGAACACTATTCACACAAAAAGGTAAATTTCATATCCTTATCCTTTTCAATGAAAATCCAATTACATAAAAATGTAATTTTCTACTTAATTCTTATAATGAAAATCTATTTACATAAAAATGTAAATTTCACTTACTTTAAATCTAATTGGCAATGAAATCAATGTCCTATTTTTCATTTCTAACTAATTTACAAAGTAAATAATGTCGATTTCATTTCTAACAAATTGACAAAGTAAATAATGTCAATTTCATATTTAACGAATGGCAGTGAAAATACTGTCCTTTTTCATATTCAACAAATGACGGTGTAAATAATGTCGATTTCATATCTAACCAATGACGGTGTAAATAATGGATCATTTCGTTTCTAACAAATGACGGCATAAATAATGTCAATTTCTTTTCTAACAAGTGACGGTGTAAATAATGTCAATTTCTTTTCTAACAAATGACGGTGTAAATAATGATCATTTCATTTCTAACCAACGACGGTGTAAATAATGATCATTTCATTTCTAACAAATGACGGCGTAAATAATGTTAATTTCTTTTCTAACAAATGACGGTGTAAATAATGTCAATTTCTTTTCTAACAAATGACGGTGTAAATAATGTCAATTTCATATCTAACCAATGACGGTGTAAGTAATGATCATTTCCTATTTAACACATGACGGTGTAAATAATGATCATTTCATTTCTAACAAATGACGGCATAAATAATGTCCATTTTCTATTTAACAAATGACGGTGTAAATAATGATCATTTCCTATTTAACACATGACGGTGTAATATGACACTTATATTCTAACATAAATAATAATGGAATTTGTCACTTTGTATTATTTCAATGAAAGAGAAATAAATGTCCCTTTTATATATCAAACAAAAATAATGTCTTTGATTTTCTTTTTGACTGAAAGATAATATAACATGTGTTTTTTTTATTTCTGACAAAATAAACATTAAAAATGTCCCTTCTTAACTTACACTCAAAAATGATACTTTTGTACTTTGTTTCATTACACATAAAAATAAACATGACATTCTTTTTAATGAAAAAATAAAAAAGGAATTCGTTTTATTTAAAATCTAAAGGTGAAATCTTTTTAAGTATAAACAAAAGTTAAATCTTTTTAATTTGACAAAAACGGTGATAAATAAAATGACTTCTCATTTTAACAATTCACATTAAAAATGTAAATAATCATTTTAAACAATTTACATTAAAAATGTAACTAATGTTCATTTCAAATTTGACACTTAATGGTGTAAAATAATGTTTCACTTCTAATTTGTATTTATAATATATATATATATATATATATATATAAACCGTTCCAATGATTGTTTCTAACGCAATAACATGCCACTTAAATAAATATTCATTCCTAATGCATTTACTTAGCACAAAAAAAGAAATAATTATTTTTCATATGAATTAACATGACATTGAAATGTAATTATATCTCATATGCATTCAAATGACATTAAAATGTGAATCTATTTCATACGCATAAACATGACATTAAAATGTAATTCTATTTCACATGCATAAACATGACATTAAAATGTGATTCTATTTCATATGCATAAACATGACATTAAAATGTGATTCTATTTCATATGCATAAACAAAATTGATTTCTTTTTTTTTATTTACAACAAAAATGATTTCTTTTTGTTTACAAACAAAAATGATTTCTTTTTGTTTACCAACAAAAATGATTTCTTTTTTATTACAAACAAAAATGATTTCTTTTAATTTCACCAACAAAGTTGAATCTTTTAATTTCACAAACAAAGCTGAATCTTTTCATTTCACAAACAAAGTTGAATCTTTTAATTTCACAAACAATAAAGTTATTCATTTTAACAAACAGAAATATTTCATTCTTACAAACATGAATATTTCATTCTAACAAACATGAATATTTCATTCTTACAAACATGAATATTTCCTTCTAACAAACATGAATATTTCATTCTAACAAACATGAATATTTCATTCTTACAAACATGAATTTTTCATTCTAACAAACATGAATATTTCATTCTTTCCACTTTTAACACAACAAATGAATGTTTTGTTCTTTTATTTCATTACATACAAAAATGAATTCTCTTAATTATGAACAAAAGTGATTTTTGTTCATTTACAAAATATCTTTCATTTAGCAACAAAAGTAAGAGAAAAAAACTTTCATTTAGAAACAAAAGTTAATATCATTGTATTTTACAAACCAAGATACAATCTTTGTATTTCAATTCCATAATAACACCACATCAACACATCTACACATAATCACAGATAAAACCATGAATCACAACAAATAAATATCCACACATCTATGATAATACAATTAATCTTATTTCTAATTATTTACGAAGAAGAAATAAAATAAAATAGAATTCTCAGCAATGAACCTCAGAAAGCTATTCAAAACTTTTGAATCCAAGAATCTAGAGATAGGATGTATGAAATTAAGATCGGATTGTGCGAGGTAGGAGAGCTAGGGGGATGTTCGCCTGGAAGGGAGGAGGTCGCGGCGGCTTCAGGCGGGCCCCTGCAGGTTGCGACGGCGGCGGGTCCGAGGCAGTGGTGTGGACTGAACTGGTAAGGGTATCTCGAAGTTTGTGCGGTGGTTGATGTTGACTTCGGTATAGATTAGAAGCTTTCTCCTTGCTCTACAAAAGTTCTGACTACGGAAAAGTCTAAAAGTTAGTGGAGGCGGAGGAAAATGGAGGAGAAGGTTGGAAGATTTTAGGCCATGGAAAAATGAAAGTGGCGGCTATGAGAAATGAGGAGAGATGGATTAGGTTTAGATAGCTCCTTTTTTTTATAATGTTCCAATCCCTTAATCAAATTAAAGGCCCATTAAAATTTAGAGTGGCGGTGGCTGGGTATTTGAGATTAGGGTTATACATATTATTCCCGTATATATACAGTATTCTTTATTTTAATTAATTTATTTTCACAAAAATAACTGTATGTTGATATATATGAGTTGGGATTAAGTTAAATTAATAGCTTATTTGTATATATGCATATATGAACGTTTGAATTTTAAAACTTGAAAATAAAGTTTTTTGGAAACAAAAGCATGAAATTAATGTATATAAACATATATAAGGAGAGAAACAATAAATGATTTGATAACAATCAATCTATATTACAATTTCAATTAATGTACGTTACAGCAAAAATTAATGTACGTTATTTAGTAATTAATGTATGTTACAAACATAAGAAATAAATTTAATATATTTATAACAATATAATGTCTAACTAGTGGTATATATTTGGAGTTTGGAATTATTCAAACATGTGTAAATAGTAAATTTATAATGGAAGCATCAAGGAAGGAGAATGAAACAATTTACAAATTAACGTTGCAACGGAGAAGAATGGCATTGGAGATAATAGTTAAATTGAGTAAGCAATCAATTAAGAAAATTAATTACGAAATGAATGGCATTAATTAATAAATTGAGTGGTTTAAGATATATACATTTTGAAATTGGAATTATGTAATGTGTGAATATAATAAGGAAACACAATAATGGAGAAATAGGGATGAACCATTTTATTTTGTTAAAACTGAACTGCTAATGAATGTCATGGAATATAGGTTTATGAAGTTGGAAACCGCATTCATAAAGGTTTTAAATTTTCATAAGTTTAGCATATAAGATTAGCGTTCTTAACCATATGAAATATGTGATTCCACCTTCAAAATTGTGCATATATAAGTACTAACTAAAGGTGTACTCTTAAGGTTTAAATGTTAACAGTTTATTTGAGCTTTAAATGTCATTAAAGAAAAAAAAATTGTCATACTCTTAAGGTCTATGTGACGTAGGTTGTAATAAGTATGTAATTTATTATTAATGAAAACTTGAAAGTTTTGTCAACTTCTTAACATTTGTACAATCTTTAAGATATAACATAAAACGTCATTCGTGGATATTTGATTTAACTTAGACATATTTGGGAAGGCATTTGTAGTTCTCAAATTTATATAAAAAAAAAATCTTTTTTTCTAGTCTTTTTTAATCAAAATAAATCATTTTAAAAATTCAAAATCCATTAAAAATAAAAATAAAATTTATACCAAAATTCCTGGTTGTTACAATATCCCCCGCTTAAAAACTTTTCGTTCTCGAAAAGGAACTATGCTAAAAGTTGTTTAATTAACTAACTAAATTTTCATTCTTTTATTCGTTTCTTTAATTTTATTAGTTGAACAAATAATTACACTACATAACCGTCAATTAATTAGTTGATTATCTTTTTAAATATATATAACTTTTGTATATTCAAAAAACATATTTTCTAAGATCGGATTATATATAATCAAAAATACGTTAATTATAAACTGGGCACTCCCAACTCATTCTAGGGCATTACTAATGTAACACCCCAAATTTTCTGTTAACTGTAACTTAACAAATTAAAGTATAATTAATTCTTAATGACGAAATCAAGGGAAACGGGTTACGCCATTGCGTTCATCTCGAAATTCTGCTTGAGATAGAGTCCGAGTTTGCGTAAAACGGATATCGTATGAAGAAGATATGGACGAACGAAGTTGGGCAGAAAAACCAGAAATGGGTCAGAATGCACTGGCGCACTTGTGAAGTGCGCCAGAACAAAATTGAACTGGCGCACTTGGGAAGTGCACCGGTATAATTTTAGCACTGGCGCACCTGCCAAGTGCGCCCAGGTCAGAAAGACCTGTTGGTCAGGCCCTGGCTGGCCTGGTCAGGGTCTGGTCGATTTCTGAGGCTTGGCTGAGTCACTAGGGCTTACATGTCACTTTCTGATTGGCTTCTCTTGAGATGGATGGTCTGGATTCACTCTAGCTTCATCGACGCCTCTAATTTGATTCAAATTCTATAAATACAACTCAAGTCTAACCCTAAATTCACACAAATAATATAATACTAAAGCCGTCATGCTGCTGGAAAGAGACTAGGAGTGGCCGTCAGTTAGAAAGCTTAGAGACAAGCCAATACTAAAGCAAAACACGTATCAGAACAATGTTAGTCTACCCAAAGGAAAGCATATCAAATCCAGAATTCAGAATCCAGAATCCAAGTTCGTCGTTCTTTGTAAGTATAGTGATTTTTCCGATGAGAATAAAACTAAGACTTGATTCGATGAAAATTGGAATTGGAATTGTGTTATTATGTAACGACGATGATAATTCATATCTATGTATTGAAATGATTGTGTTGCGAATGAACATGGGATGTTTGTGGTATAATTAAGATTGATGTTGATCCTATTGTACTTTTAGAATGACAACAACATCACAAGCAAGTTGTATAGTTCATGCTTATGAGATTGTATAGGTTGTTTGTGATTAGAATATCATGTATATACTTTATGCAAGAATCTTGATGCCTAAATGGTTATGTTCATACACAATGTTTATACAAAAGTTGCAAGTTTCTAATTTGATCCATGTCAAGATCCACTTTAGTACATGTTTCATGTTGTAATTAGACATGCGATTGGATCTAGTTCACACCCTTGTCATAAAGGTACACATACTTATGAAAATGTCATATTCTTGTCATGTACCAGTGATGTTCGATGTTATGCCTAGATCCAAAAACAAGATTAGACTTATGTTGTCTAAATCATATGCTAATTCATGTGACACCTATTTGGTTAGACCCTTATTTTAATGCAAATTCACATATATGTAAATTGATTTGGGCTATGTTGCAAATTCAGATATATGTATATTGACTATTTTGCAAGTTCACATCTATGACATTCATGTTGGCTATTTTGCAAGTTCACATCTATGATGTTCGTATTGACTATGCCAAAAATGCCAAGTTTACACCAATGTTATGTTTATGTTTATGAATTCCCTTATGCCTATGTCTGCGCGCTAAATTAGGCTAAGTTTTTAGCCAAATATCATATGTTAAAAACTATGTGAACGAAAATTAGGCTAAGATTGTTAGCCTATTGTTTAAACGGGGTAACGTTGGGAATATTAGAAAACTTGTCATAAAAATATATGAAATTGGCATGTTTGTCACATGCAAAATTTAGTGGCATTTAAACGGTATAAATTCTTTATACCAAAAATGTTAAACTTGGAAAGTGGGCCACAGCATTTAATTGTTGACAAAATTACATTTATTAAGTGATAAAGACAAATATGTAAATTTAGAAAATACGAATATGCTTAACACGAGCTTGGATTGAGTTGTGATGTAAATCTGCCCGGACCCGCCCGGCTGTCCAGTAGTCACAACAATACCTATCCAATGTTGGTGGTTAAGCATGAAGCCCAACAAGGACCCGAGGTTAGACTAAGTTACGGTGTAAATCTGCCCGAAACCGACCGGCACATCCAGTAACCTTAACAATATCTGTCTAATGTGAGTGGTCGGTGCTTTAAAAGGCTAAGGACAAATGGTAGGGTTAAGTTAACTAAAACACTTAACCAATTCAACATGTTAATGAAATTGATGGGTGGGGTTAGGTAAATACAGACACTTGACCACTTAGCATGTTTGACTAGAAAACAATAGTAACGGGGACCCATTACAGCATTTAACCCAATTAGGTATCATGGTACCTTGAAACTAGGCAGGGTGGGGCACGATTACTGGGCTGATTATAAGCGGTCAAAGCGACAGCGGTGGGTGCAACAGTGTGGGTTCTAACGGAGTGCGGACGTGCACACACTCCGGAGCAGACAAACAGGGCACTGGTGGCACAAGTAGTATAACCTATGCATTCTAAGGGTTGTGTCGGGTCGCCACCATGGGTCTTGATACACCCCATGGTGTGGCTAGTATAGGTATCTACAATCTCTGGGGGCCGTAAGACACAGATGATTATGCGAGTAGGAGCCGATCTTTAAAATAAGGGAATCATTTCACCCTTAGCATAGGGTGCATCTTTAGAAACGGGATCACTTTACCCTCAGCATAGGGTGCATCTTTGAAACGGGATCACTTCACCCTTACCATAGAGTGCCAGTCGGAATAAATACAAGTAGGTGCATAAATATAGTGTGGGGATGCGATAGTATATTCGTTTCAGAACTACCTTATCCTAGTTTATGATACTTTCGTGTTTCCAGTTTATACCTATCATGCCCTTATTCTTATTTTCATACTGAAGAGTCACTAGACTTACCAGGCTTTATGTCTGACTGTATTTTCTTTCGTCTTGTTTTCTTCCGTTCCCCCCCTCAGGTCCATAGGGAGGAAATAACTCAGCTTAGTCAGATTCTTTAAAAGCTTCAAGATAGTTGATGTACGGTTTGGAGTCTCTTTCCTTGGCTATGGCTGTTGGTCACACTCTATGCGGATTTATGCGGTTTTAATCACGTTTTATGCTTCTTTATTTAAAAACCAAGACAGAAATGATGTTGTAATGTTTTGGAAGTTGTTATGAGATAATTATGGAAATGTGTTGTATAAACAAGTATTTTATGAAATAAAAGTCTGATGTTTTCCGCTTCTTATATATATATATATATGTTTATATCTGTCTTGTGTTTTATCTATGACTTTTACCTACAAACCTCCACCAAAGTTAAGGCAGTCCCTTGTGAGTGACCTTAATGGAGGGTGGGGTGTTTCACTTGGTATCAGAGCATAGGTTTTACCAGACTAGATAAAAAAATTTGAAAACTATTTTTAAAAAAGAAGTTTAAAGAAGCATTTTCATGAAAAGTTTTGATATTTTTAAAGGCATAATTCCCCAGGGCCATATGCACTATCCCTCTATCTCTTTGTCTTAAATACTTTCCTTTTTGTTCTAGCATGTCTGGAGATCTTAACCTTCCAAAAGGAGTACCGATCCCTGGCTGGTTCCGAAGGTACCTAGAGGCTAGGGCCAATGGTACGGGCCAAGCAGACATTCCTCCTCCTATGGTGGCAGCAGTTCCTCCTCCTCGTGGAAATACTTTCGCTAAGACATGTAGAGACTTCAAGGCTATGGGTGGAAAGGACTTTTATGGAACTGAATCATTTGTGGTAGCAAGGAACTAGCTGAAAGAGACTGAAGATTTATTCGTTATCTTCGAAGTTGATGACAGGCAGAAGATATAGCTAGCAGTGTGGTTGCTTAAAGATGAAGCGTCTTATTGGTGGGTGATCACCAATGCTGAGAGGCTAGTGGAAACATGGGAAGACTTCAGGACAAGGTTTGAGATGAAATTCCTCTCCCAAGCTGAAAGAAGCCTACAAATGGAGAAGTTCCTAACTCTGAAACAGGGAAGTATGACAATCAGGGAGTACGTTAATCAGTTTAACCAGCTGGCCAGATTTGGGTTGGACTTAGTAAATACCCAACACAAGAAGGCGCTCCGCTTCGTCAAAGGTTTGAATGAGCCTCTACACAGCCTTGCTATGACTCATGTATCCACGGGAGAAACTTATGAAAGCTTAGTGGGCATGGCATTGCTACATGAGGAAGACAAGGGCAAGAAAGAGACTAAGGTGGAAGAAAAGAAGGAAGGTTTACAGGCTAAGAAAACAGACTTCAAGGAAGGCGGGAAGAATAACAAATCCCGTGAAAAGAGAAAGTGCAATTTCTGTGGCATTGTGGGACATATAGCAAAAGACTGCAGAAAGAAGAAGGCAAAGATGAATGGTGGTTGCTTCAGTTGGGGCGAGACTGGACACTTGGCTAAGAACTGCCCAAAGAAGCGGGGGCAGGGACAGAGGACTGGATCCACCTCAGGCGGACAAGTTCACCCGCTGGTGGCACCTCCACAGGAACAAGGTAGAAATATTTTTGTAGAAAGCTTAGTTTATCTGTACGATCATCCAGTTCGCACTTTCTTTGATTCTGGTGCATCACACTCCTTTATTTCATCTGCTTTAGTAGAATCTCTGCACCTAGACACTAGTATGGTAGAAGATCCCTTGGTTGTTTCAAATTCAATTGGGGGCTTTGCTTATTTGTCGATGGTTTGCTTGGATTTGAAAATCTCTATTCTAAGTGTTGAATTTAGATGTAGTGCCTTCGTTTTGGGCTTCTCAAGGTATGGATGATCTTAGGCATGGACTGGTTATCCAGTAATGGTGTCATTCTTGATTGTGAGAAAAGAGTGCTTCGGCTCTTGACTCGGCTCGGTAACACTCTAGAAATTTCTTGTAATCCCTTAAATGCTGTTATGCTTAGTTATCTAGAGTCGCTTGACGCTTCTGTTGAGAATTTGTAGTCGGTTAGAGTAGCCCGGGAATATCCGGATGTCTTTGAAGAGGTGAAAGGCTTACCTCCGAAGCGAGAAATAGACTTCCACATATATCTTGTTGATAATGCAAAGCCCGTAGCTCTGCCTATTAGACACATGGATCCAAAGGAGAGAAAGGAGCTCAGTAAGAAAGTTAAGGAGCTTCTCGAGAAGGGGTTTATAAGAAGGAGTATCTCGGAATGGGGAGCTCCAGTGGTGTTCGCCACCAAAGCAGATGGTTCACTACGTCTTTGTGTGGACTATAGGGAGCTAAACAAGCTGACTAAAAAGAATAGACACCCGCTTCCCCGAATAGACGATTTGTTTGATCAGCTAGTAGGTGCGTCGGTCTTCTCCCAACTTGATCTGGCTACTGGGTTCCATCAGCTAAGGGTAGCTGAAGATGGCATTGATAAAACGACGTTCAGAACCCCAAATGGTTTCTTCGAGTGGCTTGTCATGCCTTTCGGTTTGACGAACGCACCCGCTTATTTTGTAGACCTGATAAGCAGGGTGTTCAGAGAATTCCTCAATAAGTTCATGGTGGTCTTCGTAGATGATATCTTGATCTTCACAATGAATGAGGAAGAACATGCTCAGCATCTGAAAGAGATCATGGATACTCTCCGTGCACATCAGCTAAAAGCCAAATTCTCTGTAACACCCCGCCTCCGCTAGGGTCACTCGCAAAGGAATGCACTAGCTTTAGAGGGGCATTATTGGTAAACATGCACAGAAGTATCACAAGACAGAACATATAAAATAGCGGAAGTAAAATCGAACTTTCATAAACATTAATAATTAAGGTCTAAAGCCTTTTACATCAGAGTACATCAAAACCTGTCTTGCAATAATAAAGAAGCATAAAAACCTTTTCATAAATTATTCCCCAAAATAAAGTGGTGAAGCAGCCATAGCCAAGAGAAGACCAAGCTATACATCAAGCTATACATGATGACCTTCAAGCATAAGAGGCCCGAACTAAACAACATCATTTCATCCCTGGAACCTGGGGGGGAAACGGAAGACAAAGAGGCGAAAGAAAACGGGGTCAGTCATAAAGACTGGTAAGTCCTATCTACTCCCAGTATAAAAACAGGTAAAGGTAACATGACATGCATAAACTGAAAGTAAACATAAGGATGACTACAAGATAGATAAACTAAACCAGGGTAACTGGCTGAACTACTGTAGCAAGGTAAACTAAGATATCGTGATAAACTACGGTGTCGTGATAAATCAAGGTATCACATCGTCAGGTTTCTATCAAGTATACTATCCCAAGGTATCTATCCTGTCTAACATCCCCCTGTGTCTATTATGTATATTTTTCCTGGTTCTAACATGTATATTTGCTCTGCACCTCTCGTACTAGTATCCCTACCCGCGTCATGTGTTAATCATGAATGTCCCTTGCCCCATGTCATGAAATGGTCCATGTCAACCTAATATATAGCATATGTAGGTTTTCCCAACTCGTATGTTTCTCTCCATGTGTAAGTTCAGTCCTTTGCCATAGGCCATACGGGCTTTCCCATGTAAACGTTTTATCCTTGAAGTTGTTTTGGACTGCAACCCTTGATGTAGTTGTGTTTCCCTACCATGAACTATCGCGCGTCCACTTAGGATTTATGCCACCTAGGGCCGCTAGGGATTATGCTACCTAATGAACGTTTCCGTGTCTCGGTTTGGGTTTTGGCCACCTAGGACCACTAGGGATTACGCCACCCGTCAACCGCGCCCTTGATCCCACGTATGTATCGTGAATCGTTTTCCATGTCTAGACGCACATGTTCCACAATGTGCCATCCGAGTTCCATGCCAGGGCAAACTAAGAAATATGGAACTCGGTCGGGAGCTTTAAGTCGTCTGCTGATGCAGATACTAAGGTCTGTTTTTGTACCCGTGGCTATGGTCCCACGTGACCCCTCCCTCAACTAGTGAAAGGCAACCCACGAAAAATCATGTATGAGAACCACTCCCCGGCCCCACTATAGCCCACTTTCATACGGGCCAACCTCACCCATGACTCGATAGCAAGCACATGGTCTGTTGGGGGTTCTCTGCCTTTCCGTACGTACACAATTGACTAAAGATGGTAGGTAGTCGGCGATGTGCTATCCAGGGCAAAAACCAAGAATCGTCGACTCCACGCTAATCCATCCCAGTCTTTAGGTCGCTCGCATAGAAACCAAGGCATACTCTTGGTCCTTCTAACGCAGACCTTAACCTCTCATGGGCCTAGTATAATTACCTGGCAGCCCACAGAGGGATCCCAAGAATATCCTCACGTCCCCCGAAGCTTCCACTTCGGCACCCAGTGCGCTGGAGCTTTTATCCGAGTCAGATAACTTGCTCCTCCTCGTATACTAAGCGATGACCTACCGTATCAGGTTACTCATCGCTTTGTGAATTAATCCTATGTCCTTAGCTAAGAATTATTACTTAGTTACCCTTAACTAAGGTTTACCACTTAGCTTCCTTTCTCGTTGTCCTTGATTAACCACAATTCTATACCTAGTTCCTCTAACTAGGGTTTGTCTTATTGGGTTAAGTGTTATCATTCAATTCCATGCCTTAACCCGCCCACGAATCACGTCAAGATTGGCTAAGTATTTAAGTTCAAGACTTAGCCCTACAAGTTGGTTAAGTGTACCCAGAGGCTCATGAATTAACCCTATCAAGTCAAATCGGTCAAGTACTAGCTTACCTTAATCCTATCGGATTATCTTGCTAGATCGATTAAGCATAGATTATCTTAATCCCATCAAATTATCGAGTCGGATTGGTTAAGTATAGGTGGGCTTAACCCCATCCTCTAATCGTACTACAATGGTTAAGTATATTCTAAAAAGGTCTTGTGACTTAACCTTATCAGGTCCGCGTATTAGATTGGTTAAGTGTAGGTTACTTAACCCCATCAAATCATCATGTATAATTGGTTAAGTATAAGTTGCTTAACCCCATTGAATTATCACGTTAAGTTGGTTAAGTATTGGTTACTTAACCTCATTGAATTACCAAGTTTAAGTTGGTTAAGTGTTTAACTTAACCCCATCGAATTACCGTGTTTAGATTAGTTAAGTGTGGATTACTTAACCCCATCTAATTACCGTGTTTAGATTAGTTAAGTGTGGGTTACTTAACCCCATCTAATTACCGTGGTTAGATTAGTTAAGCGTCAATTACTTAACCCCATCTAATTACCGTGTTTAGATTAGTTAAGTCTTAATTACTTAACCCCATCTAATTACCAAGTCGGATTAGTTAAGTGTAAATTACTTAACCTCATCCCCTAATCATCTTGCATAGTTAAGTGTCATTAAGAAATCAAGTCCGGTCCCACTTAACCTACCCATTCGTGTCATATCGGTTAAGTGTCATTAGTCAAATTTACTTAACCTTATCATGTGGCATTAATTTAATTAATGCACCCTCAACCTCTCACATTAGACCTTGTTGTGGTTACTAGTTAAGCCGGGCGGGTCCGGGTAGATTTACACCACAACCTAGTTTAACCTCGGGTCTTAAGCGCGACATGACCAACTTCTCACATTGGATCCTATTGTTTGTAGCTACTAGTTAAGCCGGGCGGGTCCGGGTAGATTTATGCTACAAACTCAACCCAACCTCGAGTTGGCCACTTCCATGTTTGGTCTAGTGTTATATTACACTTACAACCCATACATGTCTAATTTCAAGTCCCAAGTTTACCCCACGTGTCATGCCCCCATTTTGGTTCAACTTACATGTCGTGTTCACATGTAACCTCAAGTCAAGTTTTCATGTCATATTCAAGTCAAGATTTCGCGTCATGTTCATGTTTATCTAACTACCCCCAAAGTCGTGTTTTCCAACGCAAGCAAAAGCGAGTCAACATAGTAAGGATACTACGTCACAAATTGGCCTCAAAACATGCATGATGCCAAAAAGGGATTGGCTTCCACATGCACAACCTTGGCCAAAAACATGCATAGTGTCATAAGGTGATTTGGCCACAAACATGCATAGCATAAAAGGGGATTACTTGCATAAGTGTTCATGTCATAAACCTATCATGAAGGGATGAACATGCCCATGTTACTCATGTGATAAAAAGGTAAACTTGCATATTATCATAAGGGATTTCGGGTTCATATACTTGCATAGCCTCAAAGTCACATTCATGCACATGTTTCATGAGTCAAAGTGGTTTCAAGTGTGCATGCTAACATACCACAAGCAAAGGTCCAATCTTGCATGGAAAACTAGGTCCAATGTAACATGAATAGCATGGTTTAGTCGCTACAACATAACCCAAAGTCATATGTTCATGCTAAAGGGGCAAACTAGGTTCCCATAGGCTAACATACTCATGTTACTTTGCATTTTATCCCATGTCACATCAAGATCATCGTTTAAATCTACAAGTAGCTAGAACTTACTTAGCGTGGCAAGAGGACTAGGAGCATGAATCGTTTTGACGAAGAAAGGTGGCTCCTTTGATGAAGATCCGTCATGAAACTCGCATAGCAACGTTGATTTGGCCTCTATTTGGTGTAGCAAGCTTGCACCTTTTGATTTGAACCCGATTTGAATGCATAGGCTCTAGGGATTGGAGATGGAGGCCATGATCAAAATTGATTTTGGTAGCACTTAGTTGCTAGGTTTGATTTTTAGGGATTTAGGTTAGGTTTAGGGTCTTTTTATAGAGATTAGGATAGTTTTAGGCCCTTAGATTAACCCTAGGATAGATCTGAACCATCAAACCACGTCAGAATCTTCCAGAACAAGACCAGGGACCAGTGCAGGTGCACCATGCCAGGAATGCTCGTCTGAGCCAAGTCGACAGGGCTGTCGACTTGGTCAGACCAAGTCGACTCCCAAGTCGACAGGGCTGTCGACTTGGGTACTGTGGCGGGAATTTTTCCCGCCTGGCCCAACTGGCCCAATTTTTCAAATTCAAGTTTGAATTTGAAATCTGTTTTTACTTAGAAATTTTCTGAAAACTTCGTGGGCCTTAACCGGGTCATACGGACTCCGATTTTTGAAAACTCAGACTCTATTTCGCGTATTTTTCCGAGACGAACGCAATGGCATAGCCCATTTCGCTTGATTCAGAATTTAAAATTAAATTCTGCCTTGATTCTCGTCTTAATCATGTTATCGAAATACGGGTTGTTACATTCTCCCCACCTTTTAAGATTTCGTCCCCGAAATCTCCAAGTTAGGAAGAACATATCCTACCATCCATCATCCATCTACTCAAAACATCATCCACAAGCAACCATTGTCCTTAGATGATTTCTAATGCTGTATGAATATATGCAAAACGTGTGTGTACATGTTCCTTAGCTAATGCTAATGATCAGGCCTGAATAATTTTTCTAATGCAAAAATATGCATAGTGCCATGAATCCAACATGTATGCAAATAGTCCTAGTCATATAGATACTATATGCGTGCACAACCATTCATTCATATGCAACATCCACATGACAACACATTCAATTTTATCCATAAAGAAGTATAAATGCTCGTGCATATGCAACATGAAACGTGATCGCGTCAATCTAGTATCTAACGTGTATTCGCACATCCACGAGCAACCACTTGCAACCATTTGCAACCATATCAATCATAACATGTCTCAAATACATGTTTACATCCATAACGTTCTACCTAAGGTTCCCAGGATAAGATCGAGAAGATAAACAAGACAAACTCCTTACGGGGTTTGTAACAGAAACAGGACCGAGAGGATATCCACCAAGCGATAGCATGCAAGTAAGCTTTACAGGTGAACCAAGGATCAAAAATATACTCTTAAAAAGAGACGTTATGCGCGCGTCCAAGCCGCATTTCCATGAGCTCAATCCCATCAGGCCTTGACCGCCTTTGACTTCATGATTTCGTAGCTCCTTGATTCCTATTTCCAAGGTATGAGTGGAACTCATCTCACTGTCGCCTCCCGTTTCACTTTCACTTATTCTTTCCCTAGTATGCTCGGCTCAAATATGTCTGCGTACTCATGCAAGCTCTCCAAAATTCATTAGTGAATTCTGGATCTCGTTTTCCGATGCCGATCCATGTTGCCAAGGGTTCTTACTAGGGTGATTGCCATAACCCATGCATAATCGAAACGAACCATCCGCCTTAGCGGCGAATCCTATTTGAACGGATTACCAACAACTGCATCCCGGGATTCTAGGTAACTAACAATGACAGAACCCAAAAAGGTTACACGAGACTTTGAGGGTATCACCAAGATGAGTCGAGAGTCTAACTACCCTCTTTCCAAAACCGAGAATGGCACCCCTTATTGGGTGACCACTTTATCCTTAGAATCTATCCGTAGTTGAGACATGTCATTCTCAAATCCAACAAGTCATGAAGGAATGGACCAACTCTCCAACCAGCTTTTTGGGACAAAACTGGGATCCTCTACCATGCTAGTACTAAGGTGCGGTGACTCAACTATCTAAGCAGACTTAAGTGATACGATGATCAAAACAAAGTCTGGACGGGATGATAGAAAAGGAAGGCTGAACCTCTAATAGAAACGGTACCATTTCTTTTAGGCACCCCAGAAGTGGGAGCGTACTATTTCCCTCTCCGCTGATCTTGTCCTTGTCCTCCTTGATGGACCAAGCCCTAACAACAGTTGCTTATCCTTAAGCTGGTATCCTTTATCCTTACTCTTATTATCCTTTCTTGTAACACGGCAATGGGTCTCTCGAGAACCACCTCCATCGTACGGGAAACACCTACGTGGCTAGACCAAGATTAGTCACAGTGAGAACTACTGTGACCATGGATGGAGAAAAGAAAGGAAACGAGATTTAATCAAGGAATCAAAGGATGGTGCTAATGGCTTTTGGGGAATAGCATTTAAAACAAACTTTTCTTGAAAAATGCTTCTTTATAAACGGTTTTTCAAATAGTTTTCAGAAGGTCTTTAAAAACTTTTGCCTAGTCTGGTAACCTTCTGCTCTGATACCAAATGTAACACCCCGCCTCCGCTAGGGTCACTCGCAAAGGAATGCACTAGCTTTAGAGGGGCAATATTGGTAAACATGCACAGAAGTATCACAAGACAGAACATATAAAATAGCGGAAGTAAAATCGAACTTTCATAAACATTAATAATTAAGGTTTAAAGCCTTTTACATCAGAGTACATCAAAACCTGTCTTGCAATAATAAAGAAGCATAAAAACCTTTTCATAAATTATTCCCCAAAATAAAGCGGTGAAGCAGCCATAGCCAAGAGAAGACCAAGCTATACATCAAGCTATACATGATGACCTTCAAGCATAAGAGGCCCGAACTAAACAACATCATTTCCTCCCTGGAACCTGGGGGGGAAACGGAAGACAAAGAGGCGAAAGAAAACGGGGTCAGTCATAAAGACTGGTAAGTCCTATCTACTCCCAGTATAAAAACAGGTAAAGGTAACATGACATGCATAAACTGAAAGTAAACATAAGGATGACTACAAGATAGATAAACTAAACCAGGGTAACTGGCTGAACTACTGTAGCAAGGTAAACTAAGATATCGTGATAAACTACGGTGTCGTGATAAATCAAGGTATCACATCGTCAGGTTTCTATCAAGTATAATATCCCAAGGTATCTATCCTGTCTAACATCCCCCGGTGTCTATTATGTATATTTTTCCTGGTTCTAACATGTATATTTTCTCTGCACCCTCGTACTAGTATCCCTACCCGCGTCATGTGTTAATCATGAATGTCCCTTGCCCCATGTCATGAAATGGTCCATGTCAACCTAATATATAGCATATGTAGGTTTTCCCAACTCGTATGTTTCTCTCCATGTGTAAGTTCAGTCCTTTTCCATAGGCCATACGGGCTTTCCCATGTAAACGTTTTATCCTTGAAGTTGTTTTGGACTGCAACCCTTGATCTAGTTGTGTTTCCCTACCATGAACTATCGCGCGTCCACTTAGGATTTATGCCACCTAGGGCCGCTAGGGATTATGCTACCTAATGAACGTTTCCGTGTCTCGGTTTGGGTTTTGGCCACCTAGGACCACTAGGGATTACGCCACCCGTCAACCGCGCCCTTGATCCCACGTATGTATCGTGAATCGTTTTCTATGTCTAGATGCAAATGTTCCACAATGTGCCATCCGAGTTCCGTGCCAGGGCAAACTAAGAAATATGGAACTTGGTCGGGAGCTTTAAGTCGTCTGCTGATGCAGATACCAAGGTCTGTTTTTGTACCCGTGGCTATGGTCCCACGTGACCCCTCCCTCAACTAGTGAAAGGCAACCCATGAAAAATCATGTATGAGAACCACTCCCCGGCCCCACTATAGCCCACTTTCCTACGGGCCAACCTCACCCATGACTCGATAGCAAGCACATGGTCTGTTGGGGGTTCTCTGCCTTTCCGTACGTACACAATTGACTAAAGATGGTAGGTAGTCGGCGATGTGCTATCCAGGGCAAAAACCAAGAATCGTCGACTCCACGCTAATCCATCCCAGTCTTTAGGTCGCTCGCATAGAAACCAAGGCATACTCTTGGTCCTTCTAACGCAGACCTTAACCTCTCATGGGTCTAGTATAATTACCTGGCAGCCCACAGAGGGATCCCAAGAATATCCTCACGTCCCCCGAAGCTTCCACTTCGGCACCCAGTGCGCTGGAGCTTTTATCCGAGTCAGATAACTTGCTCCTCCTCGTATACTAAGCGATGACCTACCGTATCAGGTTACTCATCGCTTTGTGAATTAATCCTATGTCCTTAGCTAAGAATTATTACTTAGTTACCCTTAACTAAGGTTTACCACTTAGCTTCCTTTCTCGTTGTCCTTGATTAACCACAATTCTATACCTAGTTCCTCTAACTAGGGTTTGTCTTATTGGGTTAAGTGTTATCATTCAATTCCATGCCTTAACCCGCCCACGAATCACGTCAAGATTGGCTAAGTATTTAAGTTCAAGACTTAGCCCTACAAGTTGGTTAAGTGTACCCAGAGGCTCATGAATTAACCCTATCAAGTCAAATCGGTCAAGTACTAGCTTACCTTAATCCTATCGGATTATCTTGCTAGATCGATTAAGCATAGATTATCTTAATCCCATCAAATTATCGAGTCGGATTGGTTAAGTATAGGTGGGCTTAACCCCATCCTCTAATCGTACTACAATGGTTAAGTATATTCTAAAAAGGTCTTGTGACTTAACCTTATCAGGTCCGCGTATTAGATTGGTTAAGTGTAGGTTACTTAACCCCATCAAATCATCATGTATAATTGGTTAAGTATAAGTTGCTTAACCCCATTGAATTATCACGTTAAGTTGGTTAAGTATTGGTTACTTAACCTCATTGAATTACCAAGTTTAAGTTGGTTAAGTGTTTAACTTTACCCCATCGAATTACCGTGTTTAGATTAGTTAAGTGTGGATTACTTAACCCCATCTAATTACCGTGTTTAGATTAGTTAAGTGTGGGTTACTTAACCCCATCTAATTACCGTGGTTAGATTAGTTAAGCGTCAATTACTTAACCCCATCTAATTACCGTGTTTAGATTAGTTAAGTCTTAATTACTTAACCCCATCTAATTACCAAATCGGATTGGTTAAGTGTAAATTACTTAACCTCATCCCCTAATCATCTTGCATAGTTAAGTGTCATTAAGAAATCAAGTCCGGTCCCACTTAACCTACCCATTCGTGTCATATCGGTTCAGTGTCATTAGTCAAATTTACTTAACCTTATCATGTGGCATTAATTTAATTAATGCACCCTCAACCTCTCACATTAGACCTTGTTGTGGTTACTAGTTAAGCCGGGCAGGTCCGGGTAGATTTACACCATAACCTAGTCTAACCTCGGGTCTTAAGCGCGACATGACCAACTTCTCACATTGGATCCTATTGTTTGTAGCTACTAGTTAAGCCGGGCGGGTCCGGGTAGATTTATGCTACAAACTCAACCCAACCTCGAGTTAGCCACTTCCATGTTTGGTCTAGTGTTATATTACACTTACAACCCATACGTGTCTAATTTCAAGTCCCAAGTTTACCCCACGTGTCATGCCCCCATTTTGGTTCAACTTACATGTCGTGTTCACATGTAACCTCAAGTCAAGTTTTCATGTCATATTCAAGTCAAGATTTCTCGTCATGTTCATGTTTATCTAACTACCCCCAAAGTCGTGTTTTCCAACGCAAGCAAAAGCGAGTCAACATAGTAAGGATACTACGTCACAAATTGGCCTCAAAACATGCATGATGCCAAAAAGGGATTGGCTTCCACATGCACAACCTTGGCCAAAAACATGCATAGTGTCATAAGGTGATTTGGCCACAAACATGCATAGCATAAAAGGGGATTACTTGCATAAGTGTTCATGTCATAAACCTATCATGAAGGGATGAACATGCCCATGTTACTCATGTGATAAAAAGGTAAACTTGCATATTATCATAAGGGATTTCGGGTTCATATACTTGCATAGCCTCAAAGTCACATTCATTCACATGTTTCATGAGTCAAAGTGGTTTCAAGTGTGCATGCTAACATACCACAAGCAAAGGTCCAATCTTGCGTGGAAAACTAGGTCCAATGTAACATGAATAACATGGTTTAGTCGCTACAACATAACCCAAAGTCATATGTTCATGCTAAAGGGGTAAACTAGGTTCCCATAGGCTAACATACTCATGTTACTTTGCATTTTATCCCATGTCACATCAAGATCATCGTTTAAATCTACAAGTAGCTAGAACTTACTTAGCGTGGCAAGAGGACTAGGAGCATGAATCGTTTTGACGAAGAAAGGTGGCTCCTTTGATGAAGATCCATCATGAAACTCGCATAGCAACGTTGATTTGGCCTCTATTTGGTGTAGCAAGCTTGCACCTTTTGATTTGAACCCGATTTGAATGCATAGGCTCTAGGGATTGGAGATGGAGGCCATGATCAAAATTGATTTTGGCAGCACTTAGTTGCTAGGTTTGATTTTTAGGGATTTAGGTTAGGTTTAGGGTCTTTTTATAGAGATTAGAATAGTTTTAGGCCCTTAGATTAACCCTAGGATAGATCTGAACCATCAAACCACGTCAGAAGCTTCCAGAACAAGACCAGGGACCAGTGCAGGTGCACCAAGCCAGGAATGCTCGTCTGAGCCAAGTCGACAGCCAAGTCGACAGGGCTGTCGACTTGGTCAGACCAAGTCGACTCCCAAGTCGACAGGGCTGTCGACTTGGGTACTGTGGCGGGAATTTTTCCCGCCTGGCCCAACTGACCCAAATTTTCAAATTTAAGTTTGAATTTGAAATCTGTTTTTACTTAGAAATTTTCTGAAAACTTCGTTGGGCCTTAACCGGGTCATACGGACTCCGATTTTCGAAAACTCGGACTCTATTTCGCGTATATTTCCGAGACGAACGCAATGGAATATCCCATTTCGCTTGATTCAGAATTTAAAATTAAAATTTGCCTTGATTCTCGTCTTAATCATGTTATCGAAATACGGGTTGTTACATTCTCCAAGTGCCACTTTTGGAGAAAGGAAGTAAGATTTCTGGGGCATATAGTGTCCAAAGAGGGGTTGGCTGTGGACCCCGTGAAAGTGGTGGCAGTGCAAGATTGGAAGACACCAAGAAATGCAACCGAAGTTCGAAGCTTTCTTGGGCTAGCCGGTTATTACCGAAAGTTCATTAGGGATTTCGTGAAAATCTCAGCTCCACTCACAAGGCTAACAAAGAAGAATATGGCGTTCACTTGGGATTTGGATTGCGAGTTTGCTTTCCAACGGTTAAAAAGGGCTCTCACAATAGCCCCAGTTCTTACTTTGCCAGATGGAAGCAAAATGTTCACAGTATATACGGATGCTTGTGGTACGGGGCTAGGCGCTGTTCTGATGCAAGAAGGGAGGGTAGTTGCTTATGGTGGAAGATAATTGAAAGTGCATGAAAAGAACTACCCAACCCACGATCTTGAGTTGACCGCCATTGTCTTTGCGCTTAAGTCTTGGCGCCAGTATCTCCTAGGTGAGAAGTTCGAATTATACACTGACCATAAATCATTGAAATATCTTTTCTCATAGAAGGATATTAACTTGAGGCAGCAAAGATGGATGGAGTTTCTTGCCTCGTATGATTTTGAAATTTCCTATACTCCCGGCAAAGCAACGTGGTAGGAGACGCGTTGAGCCGAAAGAAACTTACCTTAAGCCCTCTCTTTGTAGAAAGGCAAAGCTTGGAGTATATAGCCAGTTTTGACTTTAGGCCCTCCTCAGATTTTATACCTGGTTTATTGGCATCCCTAGAAGTACGACCCACTCTTTTAGACTCGATAGGGGCCACACAATGAGAAGACCCACAGCTTGTGGATGTGATTGATCAACTGATTAGGGGTGAAACTTCCAGTCACCTCAATTGGTACTCCATCGATGATAAGGGTTGGCTAAGGCGAGATGGAAGACTATGCGTCCCACAAGCTAGGGATTTTGTGAAGAAGGTTCTCGAGGAGGCACATCATTCCAAGATGACAATACACCTAGGTGGAGACAAGATGTACAAGGACATAAGGAGAGCTTTCTATTGGAGCGGCATGAAGAAGGACGTGGCAGATTTCGTTTCTAAGTGCGTGACATGCCAACAGGTCAAGTGGTACAAAAGAAACCTGGAGGACTGCTCCATCCACTAGAAGTCCCGCAATGGAAGTGGGATAGCATTTCAATGGACTTCGTTGATGGGTTGCCTAGGTCAAGAAGAGGCAATACTAGCATTTGGGTAATAGTGGACAGGCTTACTAAAAGCGCCCACTTTATTCCTATCAAGAGTAGAAGGACTGCTTCGTCTCTAGCTTCTCTTTATCTCAAGGAAATAATTCGACTAGCATAGTGAGTGACAGAGACCCCATCTTCACGAGCGAATTTTGGCGGAGTCTGCAAGAAGCTGTCGGCACACAGTTATGTTTGAGTATGGCCTATCACCCCCAAACTGATGGTCAGACAAAAAGGGTGAATAGAGTACTAGAAGATCTTCTAAGACTGTGCATTCTTGACTTCGGAGGAACTTGGGAGGATCACCTTCCTTTAGTGGAATTCGCTTATAACAATAGTTACAAAGCCACCATCGGTATGGCGCCCTTCGAAGCTTTGTATGGAAGACCTTGCCGATCACCAACTTGTTGGTGGGAGTCCACTGACAAGATTATACTTGGTCCAGACATGATTAGAGAGACTTCAGAAAAAGTGGACTTGATACGAAGGAGAATGAAGACTTCCCAAGACAGATAGAAATCCTACACCGACAAAAGAAGGACCGACCTTGAGTTTGAGGTTGGAGACAGGGTTTTCCTTAAGGTATCCCCTTTAAGGAATGTCGTTCGCTTTGGATCCGCAGGAAAGCTAGCATAAAGATTTGTAGGACCGTTCCCTATCATTGTGAAGATTGGGAAAATGCCTTTAAGAATAGATCTTCCTGAAAGATTGGCTAGAATTCACAATGTCTTTCACGTTTCTCATCTCCGGAAATGTCTACATGAATCAACGGAAGTGGTGGAGCAAAGCATTCTAGAAGAAGCCGAAGTGGAACGCGAAGCAACTGTGAGGAGAGTTCCAACTCAAATCGGAGGAACTGAAATCAAAAAGCTACGCAACTGTGAAGTGAAGCTCGTTAAGGTTCAGTAGAGCGACGCCGAGGAAGACGCGACTTGGGAAACTAAGGATAGAATACGCGCGGCCTACCCTTTTCTTTTTGAGGGTACATCTTTGACCTCTCTTTTTCCTTAAGTTGTGCTTGTATCTATCTTTTTAGTTATAGCTCCTCGATATTATCCTTTATCCTTAGGTAGAAACCCCTTTGGATGTAAACATGTATTTGAAACATGTTATGGTTGATGGCTGCAAGTGGTTGCAAGTGGTTGCTAGTGGTTGTTCGTGGATGCATATACACACACAACCTAGGTTTTAGATCGGCTCAATCACTTCATACTGCATGTGCATATATGTACTCATATTTGTATGTGGTTGAAACTTGATATGTTGTCATATGGATGTCGCATTTGTGTTGATGGTTGCGCAATCATGTAGAATATTGAGTAAGGACAAATTTGCATACATAATGGATTCATGACACTTACATGATTTGCATTAAGGAGGTCAACTGGATCAGTAGACCGCCTGATTTTGCATCAGTTAAGGACATATACACACACTGTGCATATAATCATAAAGCATTAGAAGTCTTTTAAGGACAATGGACGCCTGTGTTTGTTGGTTGAGCAGATGAACGATTGGATGATAGGACTTACGTTCTCCTAGACTTGAAGATTTCAGGGACGAAATCCTTTAAGGAGGGGAGAATGCAACACCCCAATTTTCTATTAACTGTAACTTAACAAATTAAAGTATAATTAATTCTTAATGATGAAATCAAGGGAAATGGGTTACACCATTGCTTTCTTCTCAAAATTCTGCTGGAGATAGAGTCCAAGTTTGCGTAAAACAGATACCGTATGAAGAAGATATGGACGAACGAAGTTGGGCAGAATAAACAGAAATTTGTCAGAATGCACTGGCGCACTTGTGAAATGCGCTAGAACAAAATTGAACTGGCGCACTTGGGAAGTGCGCCAATATAATTTTAGCACTGGCGCACCTGCCAAGTGCGCCCAGGTCAGAAAGACCTGTTAGTCAGGCCCTGGCTGGCCTGGTCAGTGTCTGGTCGATTTTTGAGGCTTGGCTGAGTCACTAGGGCTTACATGTCACTTTCTGATTGGCTTCTCTTGAGATGGATGGTCTGGATTCACTCTAGCTTCATCGACGGCTCTAATTAGATTGAAATTCTATAAATATAATTCAAATCTAACCCTAAATTCACACAAATAATATAATACTAAATTCGCCATGCTGCTGGAAAGAGACTAGGAGTGGCCGTCAGTTTGAAAGCCTAGAGACAAGCCAATACTAAAGCAAAACACGAATCAAAACAACGTTAGTCTACCCAAAGGAAAGCATATCAAATCCAGAATTCAGAATCCAGAATCCAAGTTTATCGTTCGTTGTAAGTATAGTGATTTTTCCGATGAGAATAAAACTAAGACTTGATTCGATGTAAATTGGAAGTGGAATTGTGTTATTATGTAATGACGATGTTAATTCATATCTGTGTATTGAAATGATTGTGTTGTGAATGAAATTGGGATATTTGTGGTATAATTAATATTGATGTTGATCCTATTGTACTTTTAGAATGACAACAACATCACAAGCAAGTTGTATAGTTCATGTTTATGTGATTATATAGGTTGTTTGTGATTAGAATCTCATGTATATACTTTATGCAAGAATCTTGATGCCTAAATGGTTATGTTCATACACAATGTTTATACAAAAGTTGCAAGTTTCTAATTTGATCCATGTTAAGATCCACTTTAGTACATGTTTCATGTTGTAATTAGATATGCGATTGGATCTAGTTCACACTCTTGTCATAAAGTTATACATACTTATGAAAATGTCATATTCTTGTCATGTACCAGTGATGTTCGATGTTATGCCTAGATCCAAAAACATGTTTAGACTTATGTTGTCTAAATCATATGCTAATTCATGTGACACCTATTTGGTTAGACCCTTATTTTAATGCAAATTCACATATATGTAAATTGATTTAGGCTATGTTGCAAATTCACATATATGCATATTGACTATTTTGCAAGTTCACATCCATGACATTCATGTTGGCTATTTTCCAAGTTCACACCTATGATGTTCATATTGACTATGCCAAAAATGCCAAGTTTACTCCTATGTTATGTTTATGTTTATGAATTCCCTTATGCCTATGTGTGCACGCTAAATTAGACTAAGTTTTTAGCCTAATATCATATGTTAAAAACTATGCGAACGAAAATTAGGCTAAGATTGTTAGCCTAATGTTTAAACGGGGTAACGTTGGGAATATTAGAAAACTTGTCATAAAAATATATGAAATTGGCATGTTTGTCACATGCAAAAATTGGTGGCATTTGAACGGTATAAATTCTTTATATCAAAAATGTTAAACTTGGAAAGTGGGCCACAACATTTAATTGTTGACAAATTTACATATATTAAGTGATAAAGACAAATATGTAAATTTAGAAAATACGAATATGCTTAACACAAGGTTGGATTGAGTTGTGATGTAAATCTGCCCGGACCCACCCGGCTGTCCAGTAGTCACAACAATACCTATCCAATGTGGGTGGTTAAGCATGAAGCCCAATAAGGACCCGAGATTAGACTGAGTTACGGTGTAAATCTGTCCGGAACCGACCGGCACATCCAGTAACCTTAATAATATCTGTCTAATGTGAGTGGTCGGTGCTTTAAAAGGCTAAGGACAGATGGTAGGGTTAAGTTAACTAAAACACTTAACCAATTCAACATGTTAATGAAATTGATGGGTGGGGTTAGGTAAATACAGACACTTGACCACTTAGCAAGTTTGACTAGAAAACCCTAGTAACGGGGACCCATTTCAGCAGTAACCCAATTAGGTATCATGGTACCCTGAAACTAGGCAGGGTGGGGCACGATTACTGGGCTGATTGTAAGCGGTCAAAGCGACGGCGGTGGGTGCAACAGTGTGGGTTCTAACGGAGTGCGGGCATGCACACACTTCGGAGCAGACAAACAGGGCACTGGGGGCGCCAGTAGTATAACCTATGCATTCTAAGGGTTGTGTTGGGTCGCCACCATGGGTCTTGATACACCCCATGGTGGGGCCAGCATAGGTATCTACAATCTCTGGGGGCCATAAGACACAGATGATTATGCGAGTAGGAGCCGATCTTTAAAATAAGGGGATCACTTCACCCTCAGCATAGGGTGCATCTTTAGAAACGTGATCACTATACCCTCAGCATAGGGTGCATCTATAGAAACGGGATCACTTTACCCTCAGCATAGGGTGCATCTTTAGAAACAGGATCACTTACCCTCAGCATAGGGTGCCAGTCAGAATAAATACAAGTAGGAGCAGAGATATAGTGTGGGGTGCGATAGTATATTCGTTTCAGAACTACCTTATCCTAGTTTATGATACTTTCCTGTTTCCAGTTTATACCTATCATGCCCTTATTCTTATTTTCATACTGAAGAGCCACTAGACTTACCAGGCTTTATGTCTGACCCTATTTTCTTTCTTCTTCTTTTCTTCCGTTCCCCCCCCCAGGTCCACAGGGAGGAAATAACTCAGCTTAGTCAGATTCTTTAAAAGCTTCAAGATAGTTGATGTACGGTTTGGGGTCTCTTTCCTTGGCTATGGCTGTTGGTCACACTCTATGGGGATTTATGCAGTTTTAATCACGTTTTATGCTTCTTTATTTAAAAACCAAGACAGAAATGATGTTGTAATGTTTTGGAAGTTGTTATGAGACAATTATGGAAATGTGTTGTATGAACAAGTATTTTATGAAATAAAAGTCTGATGTTTTCCGCTGCTTATATATATATGTGTGTTTATATCTATCTTGTGTTTTATTTGTAACTTTTACCTACAAACCTCCACCAAAGTTAAGGCAGTCCCTTGTGAGTGACCTTAATGGAGGGTGGGGTGTTTCAACTAATCCCATCTCTAATGAGTTTTCTCATTCTAGGATACTGCTGATCCTATCTCTAATGAGTATTCTTATTGGATTTACTAATCCAATCTTTGATGAGTCTTTTATTAAGTTCTAACGAGTTGTACCCCAAAGATTTTTGACCTAACCAGAGCTCTGATACCAACTGTAACGACTCAGATTTCGCCCGGACTCAATCGATCGCAATATCGATTAAGACCATTCAAAAATCCGAATACGTTAACTCTGGGAATACAACACATTAGAACAACAACAACAATAAACTTTTATAAACATTAAAATAATGTTACATCATAGTACAAAATTTCAGAGTACATTGAATAAAATTATAGCGGAAGATTTAAATTACAACAAAAACAATACAGTGCAGCGGAAATAAAATAACTAAGGCAGCGGAAGACAACTATGCTCTAGACACAGCTTTAGGCTTCGATCCAGAATCCTGCTCAAGAGATAAAAATCTGCAAAAAGCTACTCGACTGCCCGTGTGGAAAAGAGGGCACCCGAGTTTGCAAGTGAAACAAACTACAGGTCAGTTATGGGACTGGTATGAGAAATCTAACTTAACTAATCTAATAATAAGGCTAATCACAGGACCACGCGAATAACACGGAACGGGTTTACTCCATTGGATTGCTAGTGCATAACTAAAAGTAAATCATTAAACAATGCAATGGTTTTTGGAAAAATGAAACCATTATAAGACTCAAGTCCCATCACACAATGCAACGCAAACCGAAGGATAGAGTTTTACCTTATAATGGTCAAAAATGCTTGATACGATAAATACGGGTTTGATATTATTATTAGTGTATATATGTTTCAAAAACATTTCAAAGTAAATGTATCAATCCTAGGAAGCATAGCTACCATATATTATGCTTCCATACTAGTAATACAATCAAGTCCGTAGGGTCGTATTGGGAATTGGGTTTCCATCATGAGTCAAGGCTTGGAACGATCTCCTTACCGATTCGAGACACTCTAGTTAATGTCTCAGGATCAGAGCTTGAGTGACCCTTGCATAGCTGTAGGGCCGGTCCACACTTGAAGTTTGTGGATTAGTTATTCCTGAACACACATTTCCCGGTCCTATAGGACCTAACATCCGAGGCACCTCATTCCATCATCCACATAAGTAAAATGTCGGGCCATGTAAAAAACCCAAACACCACTTCTAGCTAGAAAGAAACGTGCTGCTCTCCCTGTGTTCCCTTGCTCCGTTTTTGACTCATACCGGGGGGTGAGGCTCGCGAAGTCACGCTACGCACAAAGCTACGCCTAAACAGGCCGTTCTTTGATCATCAACCACAAGGCATGCTTTTCAACAAAAGCCTTGATCATTTGCATCTTAGCATGCCACATTGTCAATCCGTACCATACCATTGATTCCTACCAATATATAACCTCTAAGCTCGTACGTCTTAGAGAAAGGTGTTAAACACCAAACAAATATATATTTAGCAGAGATCAACTAATATTGTATAAAGGAATACAACGTCAGACATACAATCCATTTTCAAATCCGTTCAGGGGCTGAATGAAACCGGAGGCACCTTATACCTTGCATATCTGAACAATCAACAATACGTCCGGACGGCTACCCCTGACTCCCCTTCAAGGTAGCTACTCTAGTCATGGGCCTCAATAGCAACACATCCATTCGATGTGAAGATCGTCGGTCTTCAATCACCGTCTTCAACTCTTTGACTTATATCATCGTATAATCATTTGAAATGAGATTGAACTCGGACCTTTCAAATGATTCTCGTACATATATATTATAAAACCATTTCATATCATTATTAGTATTTAATAATGATTTATCGCTATATATATATAACACTATATTCATTTAGCGACGCTTCGGGTTGATCAGCGGCCTTGTCGCTGCTTTTATCCAAATTTGATTTACACTTATCTCGAAATCTAACCGTTGGTTTTTAACATAATTCATATCGTTGGAAAGGTCTTCCCAAGGCGAACCTAACGGTTTCAGTTTTGGGAAAATCTGACGGTCGGATCTTTCGATATAACCGTTTGAAAGTACAATTCTAAAACGGTAACTACCGCGCTCGATTCGTTAAATTTTAATTTATTTATATATAAATATATTTCTTTCGTCCATTTCGTTAACGTAATTAACACAACAAGTAATGAATGTTTTGTTTCACAACATATCGATATGTTTGTAATGTGTATGAAATGTATTTTATTACACTATATCTTGCTAACAACAAATATTATTATTTATATCCAATGTTGATATATATCATAACACACAACAATGTTTTTATTTATTTTCAATTTCCATACATATCCTATACTTAAAATGTATATTTTTCTTTCACCTTTCAATTTACACAAAAATTGTATATTTCGTGTATCATTCCAATTACAACAAAAATAGGTATTTTTGTGCTTCATTTCCATTGCAACAAAAATGAATATTTTTGTACGTCATTTATAATTTAACAAAACTGAGTATTTTTGTGTCATTTCAATTTCTAACAAAAATGCAATACATTTTGGTGTCAACTTCAATTCTACAATAATAATAACTTTACTTATCTTTTAATGGAATCTAATTCATTTAAAACTAAATTTCCATCGTTATAATTTTCACTGAAAATCTATTTACACAAAAATGTAAATTCCATATCTTTAAATATTTTTAATGGAAATCCAATTCATTAAAATGTAAATTTCCATTCTAATTACATGGGAATGTAATTTTTCACTTTAAATCTAATTAAATGAAATGTAAATTTTCACTTGTAATCTTTTTACATGAAGAATGTAATTTTCACTTTCAAATCTTTTTACATAAAAATTTAATTTTCACCTTAAATATTTTTCACATAAAAATGTAAATTTCACCTTAAATCTTTTTTTCATAAAAATGTAATTTTCATATCTTTAATCTTTTTAATGAAAAATCTAATTCATTAAAATATAAATTTTCATCGTTATAAATTTTAATTGAACACTATTTACACAAAAAGGTAAATTTCATATCGTTATCCTTTTGTAACAACCCGAAAATCTGGGCTAGTTTAAAATTTTTATTTTGGCAATTTTAGTAAATTTTGAACATTTAAAATAGATAATTTTAAATAATATCGACGAGAAATTTAATTGGAATATAATTCGAACGTATATATTATACGCGTCGTCGTTAGAATATAAATATTTATATATAATTATAAATATAATTGAAAATGGCGCGGTAGTTCGATAATTCGATTTCAAACTTCAATTGAATGTACCGGGTGCAAAACAATCCGGATTTTAGTGAAACCAAAAACATTAGGATCCAATTGGTGATATCTTTCCAACGAATCCGAAAAATCAAGATTTCATAGCGGGAATCAAAAGATATGTTCAGTTGAAAATTCTGAATAGTCGCTATGAAATTCAGGCCCTTAAAAATAGACATTTTGCAAATGACCTCGGATTTCGACGAAACCACTTTTGTTGGGTCCGTGATGTCAAATTATTGCTAGATTCCAAATTTCATAATTTTTCGAATCAATACGTGAGCGTGGCGAAGGAAAACGCGTTTGACCGGTTTCAGTTGATTTTAATCGACTGGAAATTGGTCATTTTTCCAACGGTCTCAGAATTCGATGAAACTAGTTTTGTTAGGACCGTATCGTCAATACGAAGCTAGAAAATATTTTTCTGCAATTTATAGAGTTCGTATGTAACCCCGGTAAATTGAAATGTACGTTTAAAATTCAATATAGTGATTTAAATGTAAATTTAACGGAAACTGATCGAAACGATTGAATTGTCCTACGTGGCATATCCCATTGTGTTCGGAATGGGGGTTAAACGCTATGGACGACAGGCGGTGGGCCTCGTTTCGAGGTGGTATGTAAAAGTCAGCTTTTTGCAATTAAAATAAATAAATAAATAAATAAACCCCTCTTCCCTTTTATACGCTGCCCCCCCTCTCTATTTTCAAAATCGAATTACAGATAAAAAAAAGGGGAAAGGAGACGAGAGCGACGGGGGAAGCCGCCGCCGCATCGCCCCCCCCCCCACCGCCGCTTCCTTCTCCCTCCTCTCCTTCTTCTTCTTCCTCTGAAAAGAACGCCCCCCTCCTCTGTTGTTTCTCCTTCCACCTCCACCGACGCCCCCCCCCCCCTCCGCTCCACCTTCGCCGCCTGCTGGAGGGCCCACCACGCTTCCGCGAGCAAGAAACCCCCCCCCTCATGCGCTGTAAGTTTTATTTATTATTTACTTTATTTATTTGATTTATCATATAAAACTCTGATTTTCCAACTCTATAAAAACGTGATTTTATATATATGAAAGTGTTGTTTTTTTACATAAGAAAGATTGGATTTTTTTTTAAGAAAGGTTAGATTTTTATTCATGAGAAGTAGCAAGTAAAAATATGATTTTTATATATAACATCAAAGTAAAAATATAATCTTTATTAAGTAGAAGTAGTAGAAATGTGATTTTTGTTTATGTAGAGAATTAAAAATATCATCTTTGTGTATGTAGCAAAATAAAAATCTGATTTTTATTTTATATACGTTGAAATAAAGTGGTGATTTTTATTATGATGAAATCTATATTTTTATAAAGGCGAAATCTATATTTTTATAAAGGCGAAATCTATATT
Organism: Allium sativum; assembly: GCA_030737875.1. NCBI lineage: Eukaryota > Viridiplantae > Streptophyta > Magnoliopsida > Asparagales > Amaryllidaceae > Allium > Allium sativum. Next base: position 305,831,238 of record CM060921.1, read on the forward strand.
TTTATAAAGGCGAAATCTATATTTTTATTAAGGCGAAATCTATATTTTTATTAAGGCGAAATCTACATTTTTATAAAGGCGAATCTATATTTTTATTAAGGCGAAATCAATATTTTTGAAATGGAATTTTTATCTATATGACACCATAGTAAAAATTCGATTTTTATATATTGAATAGCACAGTAAAAATTCGATTTTTATATATTGAATAGCATAGTAAAAATTCGATTTTTATATATTGAATAGCATAGTAAAAGTTCGATTTTTATATATTGAATAGCGATGTAAAAATTCGATTTTTATATATATGAAGTGATTATAGAAATATGATTTTTAAATGGAGAGTGAATAAATAAAAATGTGATTTTTATTTTAAAGACATCAAATATAAAAATGTGTGATTTTTATATATGTAGTTGATACGGGCAAAGAAGATGACAAAGATGCGATAACGATGAAGATTTCTATCAAAGAAGTGTCGTGAAGTTGGATAGCTATCGGTGAGAACTTCTCACTCTTCAACTTCTTTTTCTAGTTATATATATATACTAGGATGCAGACGGTGCTTAGTAGCACCCGACACAATCGTCCACAAACCATGGACTTGTTTGTTTGGTTGCATAAATTAGTTTGATGATTTGGGTTAGAATTGAATTGTTTGGTGAATTGAAATGGATTTGATTGATGTGTGAATGGCGTGGGCCTTCACTAGACCGAGGATAAGGCTAGGCCTCGTCCCGTTTCTAGTATCGTGCCGTTATGCCGCCGAAATTTTCTAAAATATGTTAGAAAAATAAAAATATCATTTTATTGAATAGATGAACTGAATAGAAATTCATGTGTTAAAATAAAAGGTTTTATCGTTAAAAATATAATTTTTAACGTGAAAGTGAATAAATGAATATTTATAAACAAATCGGCCGATTTGTTTATATACACTGATTTGACTGATATCGATTGGGTCGATAAATTTTACACGTCGCCCAACTGCACAACTAAAATCTGTGTTTGATTGTTTGAAACCCCACACGGGTGTTGGGATGAAATTTGAAGTTCACTCCTCCTGATTGATTAAATATGTCGATCGATTGATTGACAGGCTGTTGTAAGCGTAAGATATCTATATTTGATGCTTATACGGTGTAGTGCACTTTGGTTGATGGTTGATTATTTTTCAATGCTATTATATACGTATGATGTATGGAAATCCATATAATTAACATTATATGGTGATTGATTGGGCCTCATTCCAATCGGGAAAATAATGAATATTATAAAAGAAAATTCATGTGTTGAATATAAAAATAGTCATGTGTTGACGATGATTATGGGTTGAAACTATTCCTGTGTTGAGTGAAATATTTTAATAATAAAATTCACATCTTTATCATATTTACAATTTGAATCTACTTTACGGTGGAGTCTAATTAAAATCAAACGATAGATACCATAGTTTTATAAAATATTTTACATAACAAAAATAGTGATGTGTTGACAGTACTCATGTATTGAGTTTAGTCGTGAGTTGAAAGAAATATAGATTCATGTGTTGAATGGGATAAATATTCATTTGTTGAATAGAATAAAGAAGTTTTTGGAAAATATAAAGCCGTGTTGATTAGAGATGCGTTATTTTGACGCGAACGATATTCATATCGATTTTATTCGTTTTATAATGAATATGGAAAAGTGATTTCAAAATTTAATATTTGAAATGAATTTAAATTGAATTGAATAGAAAGTGAATTTGAAAACTGAATTGAATTGAAATGAACTCGAATTGAATTGAAATCAAATCGATTTGAAATTGAAGATGAAGTTGAAATTGTTTTTGAAACGAAGTTAAAACGATTTATAAAATACGTTTTAAAAGGAAATTGACGAAATATATAATATATATATATATTATATATACATAATGGCCTGAATAGAACGCGCCGCTCCGCGGCAGTTTGTGAATTTCGACCATTGACTTCGAATTGACGTTGCGGGAGATCCGACCGTCGGATTCTCCTAAAACCGGAACCGTTGGGTTCGTATCGAAAAGAGCTTTCCAATGAATATTAGAAATTTGAAATCTAACGGTTGGATTTGGAATTATGTCCAAATCAAATTCGAAAAAGGTCGTTGTAAGTGCAGTTCGATGGCCGTTGATTGAAATCGACTGTTCGGGCCTTGATAAAATTATTAAAAATATCTATTATTTGTGTAAAATCATAAGAAATGATTTGGGAAAAATTGGGCTGAAGAATTCCACATTTGAAAGGATAAAAATAAATTTTTATCGAAATGAACTAGTTTTGAAGTAGAATTAAAATCAATTTATTTTTAAATAAATAAATTGAATTTGAAGTGAATTTAAAGATAATCAATATTTCCAATTCGTGGATTGGACTGGAGTTGAATCGAAATTATCTTCGGAATATTTCGATGTTGGGTTTCGTGACTATACAAATATTGTTATGGGGATTTGAAAGATATATTTTATATCGTTATTTCCAATACGATATTTGTTGGTTTCAGAATTTGATATTGAATATAAGCCGATATATTTTCTATTCAGAGCCTTGTATTTAATATCAAATGTGATTTGGGTTTATCGTGGATCGTGTTTTAGATGACATTGGTTCTTTAACCCAGTTAAAGGCAAGATGTTGATTTTTGAAAAGATTAAAACTAAGTGAAGTTTTAATGAATCTTTAATTAGATTAAAATGTGAATTGATAATTTAAATTATCAAATCTGAAAAGTGATCGAGAGTGGAGTATCACCAGTTTTGCTCCAAAGCGATAGTTAAATCTTTAATTAGATTTGAACGTGAAATGGTAATTAATTTTACCGATAACACCGTGGTGTTAGGAATGGAGTACCACCAGTTTTGCTCCATGGGATATATAGGTTGGGATTGGGAAATAAAATAAATAATTACTTCGGTGTGGTTCGCTAATCCCGACTAGTTTGGAAAACCATAATATGGTTTGAAATGATATCCAAAGGAAGATTAAAGAATAAATTTAGAAGAATTTATCTTGGATAAAATTAATGGGAACATTTCCCTAAGAATGTGATTTTGTGAATAAAATAATATTCTGAATTGGAATGAGGCGTTCATTGTGTTTGTGTAACATTTGTTTATTATATACGTGGGTTATTCAGAAAGGCCGGGTCTATACCCATTCTGAATAACCGATTCGACGAGATGTCGAAGATGAAGACGGTGGTTGAAGACCGGAAGTCTTCACATCGTTTGGGTGATTACTGATGATCTTGATTGGGCTGTACACCCAGGATGAGGGAATCAGTTGGTGATCGTCCAGACGTACTTGGAGATGGATGGATATGCGAGGAAAGTGCCTCCGGTTTCGTTCAGACCCAGAACGAACTTGTAAATGGATTGTGTGTCTGACATTGGATTTTATTCTGTGTTGATTGATCTCTATTAAATATACATCTGTTTGGCGGCGGAGAATTTATTCTCTTGCTTAGCGCCCTTCTCTGAGACGTACGAGCTCAGAGGTTGTATATCGATGGACATCAGTCGCATGGAGTGAATTGCCAATGTGGCATGCGTAAGTGGCAATTGATCAAGGCTTCTGTTGAAAAGCAAAGTCTTGTGGTTGATGATCAAAGCACGACATGTGTGGCGTAGCTTTGTGTATAACGTGAATTCGCGAGCCTCACACCTCGGTATGAGTCAAAAACGGGAGATGGACCGCTGGGAGAGCACGACGTTTATTTCTAGCTAGGGTGGTGTCAGTGACCTACCAGCCCTGACATTTATATACGTTTCACCTGTGTGGTTGTTGGATATGAGGCGCCTCGGATATAGGTCTGTAAGGACCGGGAAACGTGTGTTTAGGAATTGCCAATCCTCAAAAGTACGAGAGGACCGGCCCAGCCGATTCCAAGGATCAAAGTGGGGTCTTGAGGCATTTGCTAGAGTGTCTCGAACGCGGAGAGGAGCTTGCCCCTTGCCTCGACTCATGACGGAAATCCAATTTCCAATACGTGATAGTGCGTTTTTATTTGTAGAACCTAGTATGGCGACATAGTGGTATGGGTCATTCATGCCGCCTATGATTGATATTTATGATTGAAATTGTTTTGACACTATACACCTATAATAATATCAAATAATGTGTTTTAAACGTATCAAGCATGCTTTGGCTGTTATAAGGTAAAAACCCTATCCTCCGGCTTGCGTTGCATTGTGTGATGGGACCTGGGTCTTATAACAGCTTCACTTTTCTTTATTTAGCATTGCGCTGTTTGTTCTATGCACTGGTATTCTTGGGAGGAAACCCGTTCCGTGTTATACGGCGTGGTCCCTTGATTTACCTAACTTTAAAACCAATATTAATAACTGTTTTAATTCTCACACCAGTCACATGACTGACCTGGAGTTTATTGTTTTAACCTAAACTCTGGGTGCCCCTATTTTCCGCACGGGCAGCTAGTAATTTTGGTTTTGCAGATTTATATTCACAGGGTCCTGATATACAGCTGGAACGATGCTCGGAAAGCTCTGTATCCGTGTATCACTTCTAGTTGTGCTTTTGTATTATTTTCCGCTGCTATGTAATTTATTGTAATCTGTGATATTTATCGAATGTAATTTATTCATTTATACTCTGTATATTCTTGTATCTGATGGAATTGTTGTAATAACAATGAAATGTTCTTCCGTCTGCGTTCTGATTTGTCTTGTACTCAAAAGTATCCGCTCTTTCCTTCACGGGGAAGTTACGGGTCCTTACAGTTGGTATCAGAGCTTTGGTTTACAGAGCTCGAGAACAAAACACATTAGAACCATACGAGTGAATTCATCAGATATTGGATTAGTAATATCCAATTAGAATGACTCGTTAGAGATAGGATCAGTAGTATCCTAGAACGAGTGTGAAGAGTATATTATTCAAATGAAAACAATTTTGTTTTGAAAATTTAAATCGTTTTAAATGTATTTGAATATTTATTTATTTTGAATTTGGACAATCGAGTATATATAGATTTCGCGTATACGCGTCATGAACGTATATTCGAAGTTTTAATATACTGGGTAGATATAGAATCACATTCTAGACATCCGGGGATGATTCTGATGATGGTGCATCATCATCAGTATTCATATTCGAATTTCGAAGGTGTGATTCCTATATATTTCCATTAGACTGGTGTGAGAACCAAACCTATATAGCTAGAATACATTGTTGTGAATTGGCATCGAAACAAGATTTTCCGTATATATGTATCAAATTATGAATTTGAAACTCTAATCCACTAATTGATTGATGTTGGTGTTGTTTGTTTATTTGTTTGCTATTTTTTAACCATTTAGCCTAATTGAACCAAATATTGAATTGTATTGAAAATTAGTCGCATTTGCTTGCATATACATGTACTTACATTGAACAGATCATAGCAAGGAGGCTAGAGCCGAAGAATAAAATTTGTTTGCCCGACAAATAGGTACATGTTTATTGCATAATTTACTGTTTTGTTTGGGTGATGATGATTTTATGAGCCTATTGGCTAACCGCTTGGCTTTTTCTTTTTCTTTTTGAGATTAGAAGGACCGGGGAAGCTATTTGAAATTCCCCGATGCAGGGGAGGTTATGGCGAAATTTTTCAAAAATTTAGGGTGTTAGCCAAATTTTTGAAATTTTGAAAATTCTCAGAAACTGAAAAGTTGGAGAATGGAAGCCAGATCGAACGTAGAGCTTATCAATCAAACCACTTTCGACTTTGTTCCTTTTCGGGGACGAAAAGTTTTAAGTGGGAGAGATTGTAACAACCCGAAAATCTGGGCTAGTTTAAAATTTTTATTTTGGCAATTTTAGTAAATTTTGAACATTTAAAATAGATAATTTTAAATAATATCGACGAGAAATTTAATTTGAATATAATTCAAACGTATATATTATACGCGTCGTCGTTAGAATATAAATATTTATATATAATTATAAATATAATTGAAAATGGCGCGGTAGTTCGATAATTCGATTTCAAACTTCAATTGAATGTACCGGGTGCAAAACAATCCGGATTTTAGTGAAACCAAAAACATTAGGATCCAATTGGTGATATCTTTCCAACGAATCCGAAAAATCAAGATTTCATAGCGGGAATCAAAAGATATGTCTAGTTGAAAATTCTGAATAGTCGCTATGGAATTCAGGCCCTAAAAAATAGACATTTTGCAAATGACCTCGGATTTCGACGAAACCACTTTTGTTGGGTCCGTGATGTCAAATTATTGCTAGATTCCAAATTTCATAATTTTTCGAATCAATACATGAGCGTGGCGAAGGAAAACGCGTTTGACCGGTTTCAGTTGATTTTAATCGACTGGAAATTGGTCATTTTTCCAACGGTCTCAGAATTCGACGAAACTAGTTTTGTTAGGACCGTATCGTCAATACGAAGCTAGAAAATATTTTTCTGCAATTTATAGAGTTCGTATGTAACCCCGGTAAATTGAAATGTACGTTTAAAATTCAATATAGTGATTTAAATGTAAATTTAATGGAAACTGATCGAAACTATTGAATTGTCCTACGTGGCATATCCCATTGTGTTCGGAATGGGGGTTAAACGCTATGGACGACAGGCGGTGGGCCTCATTTCGAGGTGGTATGTAAAAGTCAGCTTTTTGCAATTAAAATAATTAAATAAATAAAAAACCCCTCTTCCCTTTTATACGTTGCCCCCCCTCTCTATTTTCAAAATCGAATTACAGATAAAAAAAAGGGGAAAGGAGACGAGAGCGACGGGGGGAAGCCGCCGCCGCATCCCCCCCCCCCCCCCCGATGAGCCACCGCCGCTTCCTTCTCCCTCCTCTCCTTCTTATTCTTCCTCTGAAAAGAACGCCCCCCTCCTCTGTTGTTTCTCCTTCCACCTCCACCGACGCCCCCCCCTTCCGCTCCACTTCCGCCGCCTGCTGGAGGGCCCACCACGCTTCCGCAAGAAAGAAACCCCCCCCCCCCCCCCCCGTGCGCTGTAAGTAAGTTTTATTTATTTTATTTATTTGATTTATCATATAAAACTCTGATTTTCCAACTCTATAAAAACGTGATTTTATATATATGAAAGTGTTGTTTTTTTACACAAGAAAGATTGGATTTTTTTTATAACAAAGTTTAGATTTTAATTCATGAGAAGTAGCAAGTAAAAATATGATTTTTATATATAACATCAAAGTAAAAATATAATCTTTATTAAGTAGAAGTAGTAGAAATGTGATTTTTGTTTATGTAGAGAATTAAAAATATCATCTTTGTGTATGTAGCAAAATAAAAATCTGATTTTTATTTTATATACGTTGAAATAAAGTGGTGATTTTTATTATGATGAAATCTATATTTTTATAAAGGCGAAATCTATATTTTTATAAAGGCGAAATCTATATTTTTATAAAGGCGAAATCTATATTTTTATTAAGGCGAAATCTATATTTTTATAAAGGCGAAATCTATATTTTTATTAAGGCGAAATCAATATTTTTGAAATGGAATTTTTATCTATATGACAGCATAGTAAAAATTCGATTTTTATATATTGAATAGCATAGTAAAAATTCGATTTTTATATATTGAATAGCATAGTAAAAATTCGATTTTTATATATTGAATAGCATAGTAAAAGTTCGATTTTTATATATTGAATAGCGATGTAAAAATTCGATTTTTATATATATGAAGTGATTATAGAAATATGATTTTTAAATGGAGAGTGAATAAATAAAAATGTGATTTTTATTTTAAAGACATCAAATATAAAAATGTGTGGTTTTTATATATGTAGTGGATACGGGCAAAGAAGATGACAAAGATGCGATAACGATGAAGATTTCTATCAAAGAAGTGTCGTGAAGTTGGATAGCTATCGGTGAGAACTTCTCACTCTTCAACTTCTTTTTCTAGTTATATATATATACTAGGATGCAGACGGTGCTTAGTAGCACCCGACACAATCGTCCACAAACCATGGACTTGTTTGTTTGGTTGCATAAATTAGTTAGATGATTAGGGTTAGAATTGAATTGTTTGGTGAATTGAAATGGATTTGATTGATGTGTGAATGGTGTGAGCCTTCACTAGACCGAGGATATGGCTAGGCCTCGTCCCGTTTCTAGTATCGTGCCGTTATGCCGCCGAAATTTTCTAAAATATGTTAGAAAAATAAAAATATCATTTTATTGAATAGATGAACTGAATAGAAATTCATGTGTTAAAATAAAAGGTTTTATCGTTAAAAATATAATTTTTAACGTGAAAGTGAATAAATGAATATTTATAAACAAATCGGCCGATTTGTTTATATACACTGATTTGACTGATATCGATTGGGTCGATAAATTTTACACGTCGCCCAACTGCACAACTAAAATCTGTGTTTGATTGTTTGAAACCCCACACGGGTGTTGGGATGAAATTTGAAGTTCACTCCTCCTGATTGATTAAATATGTCGATCGATTGATTGACAGGCTGTTGTAAGCGTAAGATATCTATATTTGATGCTTATACAGTGTAGTGCACTTTGGTTGATGGTTGATTATTTTTCAATGCTATTATATACGTATGATGTATGGAAATCCATATAATTAACATTATATGGTGATTGATTGGGCCTCATTCCAATCGGGAAAATAATGAATATTATAAAAGAAAATTCATGTGTTGAATATAAAAATAGTCATGTGTTGATGATGATTATGGGTTGAAACTATTCATGTGTTGAGTGAAATATTTTAATAATAAAATTCACATCTTTATCATATTTACAATTAGAATCTACTTTACGGTGGAGTCTAATTAAAATCAAACGATAGATACCATAGTTTTATAAAATATTTTACATAACAAAATAATGATGTGTTGACAGTACTCATGTGTTGAGTTTAGTCGTGAGTTGAAAGAAATATAGATTCATGTGTTGAATGGGATAAATATTCATTTGTTGAATAGAATAAAGAAGTTTTTGGAAAATATAAAGCCGTGTTGATTAGAGATGCGTTATTTTGACGCGAACGATATTCATATCGATTTTATTCGTTTTATAATGAATATGGAAAAGTGATTTCAAAATTTAATATTTGAAATGAATTTAAATTGAATTGAATAGAAAGTGAATTTGAAAACTGAATTGAATTGAAATGAACTCGAATTGAATTGTAATCAAATCGATTTGAAATTGAAGATGAAGTTGAAATTGTTTTTGAAACGAAGTTAAAACGATTTATAAAATACGTTTTAAAAGGAAATTGACGAAATATATAATATATATATATTATATATACATAATGGCCTGAATAGAACGCGCCGCTCCGCGGCAGTTTGTGAATTTCGACCATTGACTTCGAATTGACGTTGCGGGAGATCCGACCGTCGGATTCTCCTAAAACCGGAACCGTTGGGTTCGTATCGAAAAGACATTTCCAATGAATATTAGAAATTTGAAATCTAACGGTTGGATTTGGAATTATGTCCAAATCAAATTCGAAAAAGGTCGTTGTAAGTGCAGTACGATGGCCGTTGATTGAAATCGACTGTTCGGGCCTTGATAAAATTATTAAAAATATCTATTATTTGTGTAAAATCATAAGAAATGATATGGGAAAAATTGGGCTGAAGAATTCCACATTTGAAAGGATAAAAATAATTTTTTATCGAAATGAACTAGTTTTGAACTAGAATTAAAATCAATTTATTTTTAAATAAATAAATTGAATTTGAAGTGAATTTAAAGATAATCAATATTTCCAATTCGTGGATTGGACTGGAGTTGAATCGAAATTATCTTCGGAATATTTCGATGTTGGGTTTCGTGACTATACAAATATTGTTATGGGGATTTGAAAGATATATTTTATATCGTTATTTCCAATACGATATTTGTTGGTTTCAGAATTTGATATTGAATATAAGCCGATATATTTTCTATTCAGAGCCTTGTATTTAATATCAAATGTGATTTGGGTTTATCGTGGATCGTGTTTTAGATGACATTGGTTCTTTAACCCAGTTAAAGGCAAGATGTTGATTTTTGAAAAGATTAAAACTAAGTGAAGTTTTAATGAATCTTTAATTAGATTAAAATGTGAATTGATAATTTAAATTATCAAATCTGAAAAGTGATCGAGAGTGGAGTATCACCAGTTTTGCTCCAAAGCGATAGTTAAATCTTTAATTAGATTTGAACGTGAAATGGTAATTAATTTTACCGATAACACCGTGGTGTTAGGAATGGAGTACCACCAGTTTTGCTCCATGGGATATATAGGTTGGGATTGGGAAATAAAATAAATAATTACTTCGGTGTGGTTCGCTAATCCCGACTAGTTTGGAAAACCATAATATGGTTTGAAATGATATCCAAAGGAAGATTAAAGAATAAATTTAGAAGAATTTATCTTGGATAAAATTAATGGGAACATTTCCCTAAGAATGTGATTTTGTGAATAAAATAATATTCTGAATTGGAATGAGGCGTTCATTGTGTTTGTGTAACATTTGTTTATTATATACATGGGTTATTCAGAAAGGCCGGGTCTATACCCATTCTGAATAACCGATTCGACGAGATGTCGAAGATGAAGACGGTGGTTGAAGACCGGAAGTCTTCACATCGTTTGGGTGATTACTGATGATCTTGATTGGGTTGTACACCCAGGATGAGGGAATCAGTTGGTGATCGTCCAGACGTACGTGGAGATGGATGGATATGCGAGGAAAGTGCCTCCGGTTTCGTTCAGACCCAGAACGAACTTGTAAATGGATTGTGTGTCTGACATTGGATTTTATTCTGTGTTGATTGATCTCTATTAAATATACATCTGTTTGGCGGCGGAGAATTTATTCTCTTGCTTAGCGCCCTTCTCTGAGACGTACGAGCTCAGAGGTTGTATATCGATGGACATCAGTCGCATGGAGTGAATTGCCAATGTGGCATGCGTAAGTGGCAATTGATCAAGGCTTCTGTTGAAAAGCAAAGTCTTGTGGTTGATGATCAAAGCACGGCCTGTGTGGCGTAGCTTTGTGTATAACGTGAATTCGCGAGCCTCACACCTCGGTATGAGTCAAAAACGGGAGATGGACCGCTGGGAGAGCACGACGTTTATTTCTAGCTAGGGTGGTGTCAGTGACCTACCAGCCCTGACATTTATATACTTTTCACCTGTGTGGTTGTTGGATATGAGGCGCCTCGGATATAGGTCTGTAAGGACCGGGAAACGTGTGTTCAGGAATTGCCAATCCTCAAAAGTAAGAGAGGACCGGCCCGGCCGATTCCAAGGATCATAGTGGGGTCCTGAGGCATTTGCTAGAGTGTCTCGAACGCGGAGAGGAGCTTGCCCCTTGCCTCGACTCATGACGGAAATCCAATTTCCAATACGTGATAGTGTGGTTTTATTTGTAGAACCTAGTATGGCGACATAGTGGTATGGGTCATTCATGCCGCCTATGATTGATATTTATGATTGAAATTGTTTTGACACTATACACCTATAATAGTATCAAATAATGTGTTTTAAACGTATCAAGCATGCTTTGGCTGTTATAAGGTAAAAACCCTATCCTCCGGCTTGCGTTGCATTGTGTGATGGGACCTGGGTCTTATAACAGCTTCATTTTTCTTTATTTAGCATTGCGCTGTTTGTTCTATGCACTGGTATTCTTGGGAGGAAACCCGTTCCGTGTTATACGGCGTGGTCCCTTGATTTACCTAACTTTAAAACCTATATTAATAACTGTTTTAGTTCTCACACCAGTCACATGACTGACCTGGAGTTTATTGTTTTAACCTAAACTCTGGGTGCTCCTATTTTCCGCATGGGCAGCTAGTAGTTTTGGTTTTGCAGATTTATATTCACAGGGTCCTGATATACAGCTGGAATGATGCTCGGAAAGCTCTGTATCCGTGTATCACTTCTAGTTGTGCTTTTGTATTATTTTCCGCTGCTATGTAATTTATTGTAATCTGTGATATTTATCGAATGTAATTTATTCATTTATACTCTGTATATTCTTCTATCTGATGGAATTGTTGTAATAACAATGAAATGTTCTTCCGTCTGCGTTCTGATTTGTCTTGTACTCAAAAGTATCCGCTCTTTCCTTCACGGGGAAGTTACGGGTCCTTACACCTTTTCACTGAAAATCCAATTACAAAAAAATGTAATTTTCTTCTTAATTCTTTAAATGAAAATCTATTTACATAAAAATGTAAATTTCACTTACTTTAAATCTAATTGACAATGAAATCAATGTCCTATTTTTCATTTCTAACTAATTTACAAAGTAAATAATGTCGATTTCATTTCTAACAAATTGACAAAGTAAATAATGTCAATTTCATATTTAACGAATGGCGGTGAAAATAATGTCCTTTTTCATATTCAACAAATGACGGTGTAAATAATGTCGATTTCATATCTAACCAATGACGGTGTAAATAATAGATCATTTCGTTTCTAACAAATGACGGCGTAAATAATGTCAATTTCTTTTCTAACAAATGACGGTGTAAATAATGTCAATTTCTTTTCTAACAAATGACGGTGTAAATAATGATCATTTCATTTCAAACCAATGACGGTGTAAATAATGATCATTTCATTTCTAACAAATGACGGCGTAAATAATGTCAATTTCTTTTCTAACAAATGACGGTGTAAATAATGTTAATTTCTTTTCTAACAAATGACGGTGTAAATAATGTCAATTTCATATCTAACCAATGACGGTGTAAATAATGATCATTTCCTATTTAACACATGACGATGTAAATAATGATCATTTCATTTCTAACAAATGACGACATAAATAATGTCCATTTTCTATTTAACAAATGACGGTGTAAATAATGATCATTTCCTATTTAACACATGACTGTGTAATATGACACTTATATTCTAACATAAATAATAATGGAATTTGTCCCTTTTTATTATTTCAATGAAAGCAAAATAAATGTCCCTTTTATATATCATACAAAAATAATGTCTTTGGATTTCTTTTTGACAAAAAGATAATATAACATGTGTTTTTTTTTCTAACAAAATAAACTATAAAAATGTCCCTTTTTAACTTACACTCAAAAATAATACTTTTGTACTTTATTTCATTATGCATAAAAATAAAAGTGACATTTTTTTTAATGAAAAAATAAAAAAGGAATTCGTTTTATTTAAAATCGAAAGGTGAAATCTTTTTAAGTATAAAAAAAAGTTAAATCTTTTTAATTTGACAAAAACGGTGATAAATAATATGACTTCTCATTTTAACAATTCACATTAAAAATGTAAATAATCTTTTTAAATAATTTACATTAAAAATGTAACTTTTTTAAAATAATTCACATTAAAAATGTAACTAATGTTCATTTCAAATTTGACACTTAATGGTGTAAAATAATGTTTCACTTCTAATTTGTATTTATAATATATATATATATATATATATATATATATATATATATATATATATATATAACCGTTCCAATGATTGTTTCTAATGCATTAACATGCCACTTAAATAAATATTCATTCCTAATACACTTATTTAGCACAAAAAAATAAAAATAATTATTTTTCATATGAATTAACATGACATTGAAATGTAATTATATCTCATATGCATTCACGTGACATTAAAATGTGATTCTATTTAATATGCATAAACATGACATTAAAATGTGATTCTATTTCATATGCATAAACATGACATTAAAATGTGATTCTATTTCATATGCATAAACAAAAGTTATTTCTTTTTTTTATTTAAAACAAAAATGATTTCTTTTTGTTTGCAAACAAAAATGATTTCTTTTTGTTTACCAACAAAAATGATTTCTTTTTTATTACAAACAAAAATGATATCTTTTAATTTCACCAACAAAGTTGAATCTTTTAATTTCACAAACAAAGTTGAATCTTTTAATTTCACAAACAGAGTTGAATCTTTTAATTTCACAAACAATGAAGTTATTCATTTTAACAAACATAAATATTTCATTCTTACAAACATGAATATTTCATTCTAACAAACATGAATATTTCATTCTAACAAACATGAATATTTCATTCTTACAAACATGAATATTTCATTCTAACAAACATGAATATTTCATTCTAACAAACATGAATATTTCATTCTTTCCATTTTTAACACAACAAATGAATGTTTTGTTCTTTTATTTCATTACATACAAAAATGAATTCTCTTAATTATAAAAAAAAGTGATTTTTATTCATTTACAAAATATCTTTCATTTAGAAACAAAAGTAAGAGAGAGAAACTTTCATTTAGAAACAAAAGTTAATATCTTTGTATTTTACAAACCAAGATACAATCTGTGTATTTCAATTCCATAATAACACCACATCAACACATCTACACACAATCACAGATAAAACCATGAATCACAACAAATAATTAACTACACATCTATGATAGTACAATTAATCTTATTTCTAATTATTTACGAAGAAGAAATAAAATAAAATAGAATTCTCACCAATGAACCTCAGAAAGCTATTCAAAACTTTTGAATCCAAGAATCTAGAGATAGGATGTATGAAATTAAGATCGGATTGTGCGAGGTAGGAGAGCTAGGGCGATGTTCGCCTGGAAGGAAGGAGGTCGCGGCGGCTTCAGGCGGGCCCCTGCAGGTTGCGACGGCGGTGGGTTCGAGGCAGTGGTGCGTACTGAATTGGTAAGGGTATCTCGAAGTTTGTGTGGCGGTTGATGTTGACTTCAGTATAGATTTGAAGCTTGCTCCTTGCTCTACAAAAGTTCTAACTACGGAAAAGTCTAAAAGTTAGTGGAGGCGGAGGAAAATGGAGGATAAGCTTGGAAGGGTTTAGGCCATGGAAAAATGAAAGTGGCGGCTATCAGAAATGAGGAGAGATGGATTAGGTTTAGATAGATCCTTTTTTTATAATGTTCCAATCCCTTAATCAAACTAAAGACCCATTAAAATTTAGAGGGGCGGCGGCTGAGTATTTGAGATTAGGGTTATACATATTATGCCCGTATATATACCATATTCTTTATTTTAATTAATTTATTTTCACAAAAATAACTGTATGTTGATATATTTGAGTTGGGATTAAGTTAAATTAATAGCTTATGTGTATATGTGCATACATGAACATTTGAATTTTAAAACTTGAAAATAAAGTTTATTGGAAACAAAAGCATGAAATTAATGTATATAAACGTATATAAGGAGAGAAACAATAAATAATATGATAACAATCAATCTATATTACAATTTCAATTAATGTACATTACAGCAAAAATTAATGTACGTTAATTAGCAATTAATGTATGTTACAAACATAAGAAAGAAATTTAATATATTTATAACAATATAATGTCTAACTAGTGTTATATATTTGGAGTTTGGAATTATTCAAACATGTGTAAATAATAAATTTATAATGGAAGCATCAAGCAAGGAGAATGAAAAATTTACAAATTAACGTTGCAACAGAGAAGAATTAATGGAGATAATAGTTAAATTGAGTAAGCAATCAATTAAGAAAATTAATTACGAAATGAATGACATTAATTAATAAATTGAGTGGTTTAAGATATATACATTTTGAAATTGGAATTATGTAACGTGTGAATATAATAAGGAAAAATAAAAAAAGAGAAATAGGGATGGACCTTTTTTTTTGTTAAACCTGAAATAAACTGCTAATGAATGCCATGGAATATAGGTTTATGAAGTTGGAAACCACGTTCATAAAGTTTTTAAATTTTCATAAGTTTAGCATATAAGATTAGCGTTCTTAACCATGTGAAATATGTAATTCCACCTTCAAAATTGTGCATACATAAGTACTGACTAAAGGTGTACTCTTAAGGTTTAAATGTTATAACAAATTATTTGAGCTTTAAATGTCATCAAAGGAAAAAAAATTGTCATACTCTTAAGGTCTATGTGACGTAGGTTGTAATAAGTATGTAATTTATTATTAATGAAAACTGGAAAGTTTTGTCAACTTCTTACATATTTGTACAATCTTTAAGATATAACATAAAACGTCATTCAAGGATATTTGATTTAACTGAGACATATTTGGGAAGGCATTTGTAGTTCTCAAATTTATAATTTTTTTCTAGTCTTTATTAATCAAAATAAATCATTTTAAAAATTCAAAATACATTAAAAATAAAATTTTAACTTTTCCCCAAAATTTCGGGTTGTTACACTGAGCCTTCCCTCCAGGTCCTGGTTGACTGGTAGCATTACTCTACCCCTAGGCTGCTTGAGCACCCTGGGGATTTCTTACGTATTGCCAGAGCTTGTTATTTCTAATGAACTCCTCAAACAAACTCTTCAAGTATCTGCATTCGTTGGTAGTGTGCCTTGGTTGATTGTGAAAGCGACAGAATTTACCAGAATTAGCATGTTGCTCTGTAATCTTCTGTGGCCTTAATTCAGGAAAGATGCCCGAATCCTTCATGGCAGAGTAAATTTTTTCTAGGATTTCATTCAGGGGAGTCAACTCTGAATGCTTGAAGAGCCGAATCTTATTATAGGACTTGTTATCCTTCCCCTCATTTCCTCTTTTCTGCCCAGAGTTAATCTTTGGATCTGCTTGGGCCTCATTACCTTACCCTTTACCGGTAGCACTACTTTCTGCAGCATTTCGAACAATAGGAGGATCATCTTCGACACTCACGTATTCTTCTTCTCTTTTATAAACTTCTTCAAAGTTTTGGGTTTCTTCATCTTAAGCCACCTCCCAAATTCTGACTTCTTGTCAATAGCGCCGTTCAAAGCCGCCAATGCGTACTAAGGTTCTGGATCTATGACTTCGGCTGCCATGGCATGGAACCTTGTCAGAAAATCCTTGACCATTTCTCCAGGCATTTTCTCCATTTCGCTAAGCGACATCACATCCCTTACTTTGGTAGTTTGTAGTCGAAATTGGTCCTAGACCCTTCTCCCCAATTCAGCAAATTGGTCGACACATTTAGGCGGAATCCTGATGAACCATGGTGAAGCTACCACTTCCAGACACACGAGGAAATATAAGAATTTTATCTCGTCAGTGGCCCTAGCTCCGTTCATGTGTTGATCATACTTGAACAAGAAGATGTTTGGATCTCCGGTCCCACCATAGATTTCTATAGTCAGGGGTGTGAATTTCTTAAGGAACTTCGCTTGACGAATTCTTTCTATGAATAGATTCTTGCTTGGCAAAAACTTCAGTTCCCTCTCAACATCATGACGAGCCATGTTCTCCTTCATTATTCGCTGGATCATGTCCAAGATGTACTCCTTATCTCCAGTTCATCCCACGGAGCATGCATTAGTCCTTTTACCAGAATGATCCCAGTTCAAGTTCCGATGCCCTCGATCTCCTTTGGGAGATGCCCCTTTGGTGGGACTAGGTACACTTCAATTTGTACGTTTCTCGACATGCTCCTATGCTTTGACTTTAGAGTCCTCAACGTCGGCCTCCCCCTTGTCTTCCACTAAAAAGTGGGAATGA
Organism: Allium sativum; assembly: GCA_030737875.1. Lineage (NCBI taxonomy): Eukaryota > Viridiplantae > Streptophyta > Magnoliopsida > Asparagales > Amaryllidaceae > Allium > Allium sativum. The sequence continues at coordinate 305,848,751 of CM060921.1, forward strand.
CTAGGGTTCGAGGCAGAAGAGTCCTCCTTTTCATCAATATTGACCATGACCTTCGGAGGCAGGGGATTGGCTTGAGCATTAAGCAAAGCATCAAGCTTCTCCATCAGCATTTTCGTCGTAGCATCCACTCTTTCATTCAAGCGGTGACCACCACGTTTAGTTCCTCTCGAGTTACAGCTGGCCTCGAGGACTCTCCAACTTCTCGGTTCAAAGTCTATGGTGTAAATTCATTATTATGAACATTTTCATTAATTGTAGTACCTCTAGCAGATTTGCTGTTTTTCTTTGAATCATCCATGATTTCTGATAGCTTTTTGAACCTCGAAGCAAATTCTTCAACGGCCCCACTTTTTAGGATTTGAGAGCCTATCGTAGCAAGCAGACTTTAGCGCAACACTCTAGCAAACCCCAACCAAGGCTCTTGACCTTGTGGTCATACGTTCGAGCCCCACGGCAGCTGCCGAAAATGTAGATATCAAATTCGGTATCAACACCCTAAAAATGCAAACAATACTTATAGTATGAACAATTACAAGATTAAGAGTGAAACGATGGGGAAAAGTAAAGTTAAGACAAGTTTTAGAGTGGTTCGGCGTTAAGCCTAGCCTACTTACACTGTGGAGGTAGCTTTCATTATCACATCAATGTTTACAAGGCATGAAATCTCTCTTTGTACATTCATCTTCTCTCTTTTACAATATACTCCCTCTCTCACATGTAAATCTCACTTGGATCCATGCAAATCGACGGAGGAATGGTAGAATCAGCGGAGAAATGGTAAGATCGGTGGAGAAATAGTGAGATGTCTTTGAATGCAAGGAGGATGAAGGAGGATCTTCGATCTCTTGGACACTTAGATGATATAGGTGGAAGCCATGGCCGATTATATGGTAGATCTTTGAATGGAGATGATGGATGAAGGTAGGATTGCTTAGGAATGGCAGTAAGGATCCGACAGCACTTCGTGGTCGCCAGGAATCGATCCCCAAAAATGTGGAAGCCATGGCCTATTTATAAGGGAGCTTGAATGAAGAAATGGGTTGAAATCCATATATGCAGGTTTCTGGTCGAGCGTGCAGTATTTACAGAAATGACACTATGCTAGATGTTTCTAACTATTGCTAGTTGTCAAGACCGATCACCCAGATGAATGTACGACCGACCAGTAAGAGTGCAACCGACCAGGGAGTGTGTAACCGACTAGGAACCAGCATAAGTCCTTCTCTACTCGACCGTTAGATGGTGTCTGAACGATGTAGTGGTGTTCGACCGAGGAATGAAGGATCGACCTGGTATGTAGTGTACGAGCGGGCAGAGGATGTACGAGTGACCCCTTGGTATCTTGGGTTACTTGCCCACGAGATATGCACGACTGACCAGGGCAGTACGAGCGAACGACCAGGAGAAAGAATATGTGGTCGACGCTAGTGTTTGAACATTGCACTTATGTGAGTCAGTATGAAGCCTGTTCTATGTTATTGAATGAACGACCGTATATTGAACCATGTGCGAGCGACCTGTACATCGTGCGAACGACCAGTGAATCATGCTCTAAGCGGCTAACCCATATGTTTGTTTAAATTCAATATATCAGTATGCTTGTAATTTTTATGGATAAACACTTCCTTTACAAAACTTTCCTATTTATTTTTATAATGAATGTCAGAAAAATTTAGATTAAAAATATTGAATTTTGAACAATAATATTATTTTATGGTTTAAATAATATTATGATACTTAAATATTATAATAATTGATATTGAAGTCGAAAATTGAAAGTAAAACTTCTGAATTTTTTTATATATTTTATATATAATAAATAAATAAATTTAGAGCTATTCGGTATACTTTATATTATACATCGACTTATGGTCAAAATAAAACTCATCGCGCAGTAGTAATTCCCAAATTTCAAGTTGTAACTTTAAACTGATGTACCAGGAGATTCGATGTTCAGATTTTCCCAAAACTGGAATCGTTGCATTCATATGAAAAGAGCTTTCAAATGATAAGAAAAGTTTTAAAATCTATCAGTTAGATTTTGAGAAATGTTCAAATCAAATTTGAATAAAAACAACACCGAAACATATAATGGTTTGTAATTGAAAGTTGTGAATGTGAACTATTTTTATATAAATAAAAAAGGGAAAAATCATTATAAATTATTATAAATGAGTTGAAAAGGGTTTAAACCAATTGTATATAGTTTTGAATGATTAAATTAGTTAAGTGGAATTCGGCTATATTATGTAAATGCTTTTATTACTAGTTTTGGGTAATGTTTTGAAATAAGAATTTTTAATTCGTAAATCAAATCTAATCCTTAAGAAAACCTTTTTATAAGGTTTAAGATTTTTTTTGGGAAGCCAAATAACTTAACTAATTTGAGAATAAGATTTAAAACTTATGGAATGATTGCCAATTAAAGTAGACTTAATTGGTGGATTGATAATCCAATATGGATTTTGTTTGATTTTGTTTTGACGCTAATTATTCTGAAAGACCGATTTCTACCCATTTCGAAAAACTATACGAGGATTAAAAGTCCAAAACATTGAAGATGGTGGAAGATTGGGAATCTTCACCTCGAATAGACTGCTAGATGATGCTCTGGGTATGGGTAGCTCCCTTCAACGGGTTATAGAATAAGGTGCCTTCGGTTTCATTCAGACCCAGAACAAAGTTGTAAATGGATGGTTGTCTTACATTGTATTTCATAACATAGCCGGTTAGTTGCTATTAATAATATAGTTGTTGCGGCAAGAATTTATTCTCTTAGCTTAACACCCTTCTTTGAGACGTATGAGTTCAAAGGTTATATTATTAATAGAAACTGATCATATGTGCGCATTGATAATGTGGCATGCTAAGTGCTGTTGGTAGATAGATAAAAGCTTTTTTTGAAAAGTAGAGCTTTGTGGTACGTTGACTCATAGGCCACATGCCCCAGGATGAGCCAAACACAAAACGAAGGACCATAGAGTAAGAGATACATTTCCTTCTAGCTAAAAGTGATGTCGTGGTATGGAACCGAGGCGATTTTCTTATGTGGATGATGGAATCGAGGCCTTAGATGATGGTCAAATACAATCAGGATGACGGTGAAATATGACCCAGTAATGTTATGATCAGTTAATTGTCCAACTGATCGGGAACTGGTGGGCCGGCTCTACGGCTCCAAGGGCTCACGAGCGCCTGAGTCCTGGGACATATGCTAGAGTGTCCCGAATGAGATAAGGAAGATCCTTTGCCTTGGTTGATGATGGAATCTAAATTCCAATACGAGACTATACGGTTTTCAAACCTACATGGCGACATAATAGGATTGGGTATTGTAATGACTTGAAATTTTTAAACAAATTTAAATTTGATTTATAATTAATTTCACAAAGATTTTTGGTCGATTTAAAAATCAATAATTTTGATTGCTTAAAAAGAAACATTTTTCAAATGATATCGAAATTCCACGAAACAAGTATATCGGACCTGGAACGTCGAAAATTGGTAAGATTCCAAATTTCATAATATTTGGAGTTAACATGTGAGTGTATGGAAAAAACACATACCGGCTCAACCCATCAAAAATAAGTAAAAATGCAACAAAAAAATTAAAACGGATGGTCAAATAAGCTCCAAACTCGGCAAGGCCTATTTCAGTGGATGTGAAATTACGATTTATGTTAAGGTTCAAAATTTCGTGTCAAACAGAATTATTGTTTGATCACACGAGCGATAGACGCAAGATGGAATTAAAACACGTTCATCACTTTATACTAGCCTTTAAAGGCAAGAAGCACAAAAGAGGTATCGTGAAACCAAGACCGTATGGTGTGTTTCTTCACCTTGCACCTACCCTCGATAACTCATCGATCATTGGCCTTCCTTTGCTTATAAAAAACCTCCTCCTTTTTCCTTTCTTCCACTTCACTTTGACCTTTTCTCTTAAACCCTTGTCCTTCTTCCTACAATTTGTCCTCGCCGCATCCCCTTTCCCCCCACCATCCCCCTACCCACATGCACTACCCCTTTCCAGCCTGCTCCCCCCGGCCGTGACCTCCTTCCCCTCTCAAACTCCTAAAAATCATTTCAAATCCCTAAATTTGCAAGAAATGCAAAAATTAAACCCAAATCCGCCATCCTTCTACCCTATGCGCCCCACGCCTTGGCCCACTACCTACACCAGCTCCTCTCCCGCCAAAAACATGGACCCCACCCCAAGTATGAACCCCCTTGGACCCCATACCCTATCCCATTTTCCCGTATACCCAGATCTCAAACCGCTTGTTCATATGGCGGGTTTAAGAACCTTATGGCCGCAAATATCCATCCAATTATCTTCTGGAATTCATTATAGACACCAGAACATTGCCAGAGTCGTACGGGGGTGTGTGCATTCCATCCACTTAAGAGTTTAATGGAGTGGAATCCACAGTGAGAAACTGTTAGCTGTTAAAGGGCAAGTTTTTAATCCACTGTTGTTAGCTAATTAGTTTGAGTTTAATGATGATTAGTGATTGATCACGCAAGTTTATTACAAAGTTTAATGATGATTAATATGTTAAAAATATCTTTTTAAGTTATATATATGTGTAGTTTCTTGGGTATGTGACACTTAAATACAAATAGTGTTGACTGGGAAATTGTTTTAATGTTGAATGGATATTGAAGAGTAATTCACTAGTTACTGGTTGATAGGTGTATATGTAAACCCTACTTGGATACTGAAATGATAATTGACCGATATAAACCCATAAATTGATTTTGCGGTTAATCCGTTAATTGATAGACCCGTCTAAGCATTAATAGTTAAGGCTTATACGGTCTATTCCACTTTATATGTAGATTGGATGTTGTTTGATGGTTGATGTAGTGTTTTATGATACACTAAGTGAATATGATCAATAGATATGACTATTAGTCCATTGTTTAATTCTCCATCAAATGAAATAGATTTTAATGAATATTTTATTAATATAATAATAGGATTATAATAGAATTTTGAATTTGATGTCCAATTTTGGATGGACACAAATATTATAAAATTACAATGAATATTTTAACTGGAACAAATTTATTTGAATTAATTTTCACATAGTTATGGCCTTTTCAAGTTTTATTTTTAAAATGAATATTAACTAGTAAAAGCGAAGTTCGGTAAGGATATATCGGGTGAGTTTTAAAAGAACCTCCTTTACAAAACTTTCTTATTTATTTTTATAATGAAGTCAGAAGAAATTGGTTTGAAAATAATGAAGTTTGATAAATAATATTATTTTAATCATTTAGATAACATTGTAGTACCTAAATATTGAAATAATTAGAATTTGAAGTTGAAAATTAAAATATAGCTTCTGGAAATTATTACATATATTTTATATAATAAATAAAATGTTTTTGAAGCTATTCGAAGTATTTTATATTACACGTCAAATTATGATCAGAATATAACTCGTCGCGCTGCGGTAACTTGTGAATTTCGACATGTAACTTTAAATTGATGCCCTGGGAGATCCGACCGTAAGATTTTCCCGAAACTAGAACCGTTGGGTTCATAGTGAAAAGATCTTTCAAATGATAAAATGAGTTTTGAAATTTAATGGTTAGATTTTGGAAAATGTTCAAATCAATTTTGAATAAAAACAACGCTAGAACTTGTAATAGCTATAATTGAAAGTTGTGAATATGGACTATTTTTGTATAAATAAAAATAGGGAACATCATTATAAATTATTATAAATAATTTCAAAATGCTTTAAACCAATTATATACTGTATTGAATGATAAAACTGGTTAAGTGGAATTTGGCTATTTTCTGTAGAGGCTTTTATAACAAGTTTTGGGTAATGTTTGAAATAAAAAAAATTTAATTCGTAAATCGAATCTAATCCTTAAGAAAAACTTCTCATAAGTTTTATGATGACTTTTGGGAAGCCAAATAACTTAACTAAGTTGAGAATAAGATTTAAATATTATGGAATGATTACCAATTAAAGAAGACTTAATTGGTGGGTTGATAATCCAGTAAGGATTTTGTTTGATTTTGTTTTGATGCTAATTATTCGAAAAGACCGGGTTCAACCCATCTCGAATAATTATAATATGATTAAAAGTCAAAGACATTGAAGATGGTGAAAGACTGGGAATCTACATATCGAATGCACTACTTTTTGATACCTGGGATATAGGTAGCTCCCTTGAAGGGGTTATAGTGGCAATGGCCCGGACATACTTGTTGATTGTCCGGATATGCAAGAGCCTCTCTCCTAAATTGGACAAGGAATAAGGTGCCTTCGGTATCTTTCAAACCTAGAACGAACTTGTAAATGCACGTATGTCTGACGTTGTATTTCATAACATAAATGATTGGTTGCTATTAATGATTATATGTGGTGGCGGAGAATTTATTCTCTTGTCTTAACATCCTTGAGACATATGAGCTCAAAGGTTATATTATTAATAGAAACTTATCATATGTATAAATTGACAATGTAGCATGCTGAGTGTTGCTGGCAGATAAATCAAAGTTGTTGTTGAAAAGAAGAGCTTTGTGGTACGTTGACCCGCGGACCTCACACCCTATGATGCACCAAAAACAGGTTAAAAGACAATAGAGTAGGGACATACATTTCCTTCTATCTAGTAGTTGTGCTATGGTATGGAGCCCAGATAGATATACATCTGTGGATGTTGGAATCGGGGGCCCTCGGATGATGGTCAATCAACAACCAAGATGAAGGTCGGATACGACCGGGAAACGTTATGTTCAGGTAATTGTCCAACTCTTCGAGTATTAGTGGGTCGTCTCTACCGATCTAGGGTTCATGTGTGCGTGAGTCTTGGACATCTTGCTACAAATTCTTATAATCAGATTAGGAAGATTATTTTCCATGGTTCATTGATGGAATCCAATTTCCAGTGTGAGCTTTGCTTTTTCAGTTGCAAACCTATATTGCAACATAATAGGATGGGGTATTATGTCGTCTAAGATTGATACTTTTATTTTTGAATTTTTTTCCACACTTAGCAGTTAATAATAATATCAAATGATTATCTCGTATCAAGCATGTTTGGCCATTATAAGGTAAAACTGTATCCTCTGGTTTGCGCTTGAATTGCATGATAGGGCTTGAGTCTTATAATGGCTTTATTTTTAAAAAAGAATTATGTGTTTTTATGCACTGGAATTCATGTGGAGAAAAACTGTTCCATGTTATAAGGCATGGTCCCTTTATATGCCTTACTTTAAAATAAGTTAAGAATAAGTATAGGTTTTCTCATACCAGTCCCATGACTGATTCATAGTTTGTTTTTCCCTTGCAAACTGGGGTGCCTATATTCTCACACGGGCAGCCTAGTATACAACTCTTTAACTTAGTTCATTTTGGATGTGTATGGAAGCTGGTTTTGGATATAGAGCTTGAGCAGCATTTGAATGTTTCTTTTGGACTCTCAAGACTCTATTACATTGATTATCTTTTATTCTGATGTGCATCTATTCACTTATTGAAACTAGGATGTATAATTACGATCTTATGAAGTTGTGTAAACTCTTATATTATCCTTTGATGTACATTATGTTGTGTAATGCAATGTTTTATCTTTTACAGTTATGTTAGTATGTTATATTCCAATGACTATCTGTTCTTCTGGGATTAGGAGAATGGGTCATCACATTTTGAATCAGAGCCATGGGTTAACCTTACTTTGGGAGTATAAAATATTAAACGACTCATCAGAGATAGAATTAGTAGTATTCTAGGATGAGTGACTTAATATAGATAGGGTTAGCAATCCCCAAAAATGATTATAACAGAATAATACACAACAGATAGACATTTCTAGTCATATATGTCTTTATGCTCTTATAATTTCCTTAAGATATCTTTTCTACCTACCTGACTCTTTTCTTGCTATTTGTAGATATAGTAAAAAATTAGTGGTAGAGGTAGAGGAAAATGAAGGGGTAATACTGCAGCTAAAGTTCAACAACTAAATCCCATAGGAGCACCAAATGAAGCAGCTGTGCCCCCACGACCAGAACTAGATCAAGAACTTCTAGCAAGGAAATATAAGAATCTAGAAGGGTACCATTCTTAGGAAAGAAATCATTTATTGAAGCACAAGTACAGCTGCGTTCTTGTGAAAGAATTTTCAAAAGTTTAAGATTGAATGGAGAGCAGTAAAGATTCTTAGGATCTTGGTTACTCAAGGATGAAGCTTTAATCTGGTGGGAAACAATTACAGTGGGAAATCCAAGAGGTAATATTACTTGGGATCGATTTAAAGAAGTTTACGAAGAAGGATTTATTCCCTTAAAAGCAGTAGGTCGTCTATATTATGAGTTCTCTAACCTGAAACTAAGAGACATGATAATCTATTAATATCTGAATAAATTCAATGAGCTTTCCCTTTTTGGTCCACAATTTATTCGAGCTTTAGTTAAGTAGAATCAAAGATTCATTGATGGTTTGCAAAGGAGATACAAGAGTAAGGTGGAAGCTCTTATTAGGCATCCATTTGCAGAGATGGTACAAATGGCTTGCCGTCATGAGAACATAAACAAACAGAATGCTATGAAAGGAAAGGAGAAAGGAAATTCTGGAAGAAGAGAATGTTTGGAGGTAAGAAGCTGAGATAGGTAACAAAGAGGATAAACCTAAATAGAAAGGGAAGAAGTCTAGAGGGAATGGTTAAAGACTGTCATGTGCTTCAATTGCAACAAGAAACGACACTTGTCAACATAATATAGATCTCTAAAAAAGCAATTCGACTCCAGAAAGATGTCTCAGGATAAGAAGGGATACAATAATTGCCAGAAAACTGGCTCTATAAAACAAAATTGTTTGCTTTTTAGGGAGACCGAAGTGGCCCATGCCTATAATGTGGCAGATGCTCCAACATCCTTAGCTGGTAGGAGCGGGCCAGATGTTCTAGAAGGTATGCTTACAATTAAAGATATTCCAGTCAAAGTGTTGTTTGAAATTGGGGCATCACGCGGTTTCATATCAAGTTAGATGGTAAGGGAATTAAAATTAAAACTCAGATATCTTGAAGAACCAATTTGCATTGGAAATCCAATAGGAGGTTCCATTGATCTTTACTCATTATGTAGAGTATCTGTCTCTTATTTCTAGTACCTATTTCCCTTCGATAAGGTTGCCATGGATTTCACCGAATTTGATATTATACTTGGATTGGATTGGCTAACTCAATATGAAGCTGATGTTAAGTATGCAGAAAAAATTGTTAGAGTAAAACCGAAAGTTGGAAATTATATGAAGATAACATGTGAAGGCCCAAGTTTAAATAGGAATGAATTTTGGTCTAATCTCTATGTTTTCCCACTCCTCTAGAAACCATCCCGGTTGTAAAGGATTATGCGGATGTGTTCGAAGAAGTAAAGATTCTTCCTTCACAAAGGGAGATTGACTTTAGGGTTCATTTTGTTACGAATGCGAGGCCAGTTGTGCATCCAATTCGGAGGATGTCGATAAAGGAAAAGGAAGAGTTGAGCAACCAAATTCAACAACTTTTGTGGAAAGGTTTGATTAGGCCAAGTTTTTCAAGATGGGCAGTAGCAGTGGTACTTGTTTTGAAGTCTAATGGTACCCTCAGACTATGTACGGACTATCAAGACCTTAACAGGTAAACTCTCAAGAATGAATATCCTCTCCCGCGCATTGATGATTGTTGGATCGCTTGAATGGAGCATGAGTATTCTCCTACATGGACCTAGCTACATGGTTTCATCAGCTAAGGATTGTAGAATAGTGCGTTACCCTAACAACTTTCGAGAGGGGAGACTTATTTTATGAATGGTTAGTATTGCCCTTCGGCCTGTGCAATGCCCCTTCTTACTTCGTAGACTTGATCAACCGGATGTTTCGAGAAGTGTTGAACAAATTCGTGCTAATCTTTACTGAGGATATTCTTATCTTCTCTAAGAGAGTGGAAGAGAACGCGAAGCATTTGGAATATGTGTTGAAGATTCTAAGAAGAAATGTATTAAAGGCTAAGTTTTCTAAATGCCAATTCTAGAAAAAAGAAGTGAATTTTCTTAGGCATGTGGTGCCGATGGAAGGAATCTCGGTAGATCCGAGTAAGGTTACTGCAATCCAAGACTAGAAGAAACCGAGGACGCCCACTGAAGTCAGAAGTTTTCTTGGCTTGGCTAGTTACTATCGGAAATTTGCAAAGGATTTTTCAAAGTTATCTTGTCCTTTGACGAATATGACCAAGAAGCATACTAAGTTTGTTTGGACTCCAGAATATGAACCGGCTTTCCAAGAATTGAAGGAAAGACTAACCACTACCCCAGTGTTAACAATTCTATGGTAACCAAGATTTAACCATCCATGTAGATGCTTCTGAAGAAGGAGTTGGCGGGGTTTGATGCAAAGAGGTAAAGTGATTGCTTATGCGAGTAGACAATTAAAACCGCATGAGAAGAGATATGCCACTCATAACTTAGAGTTGTTGGATGTGGTATTTTCCTTAAATATTTGGAGGCACTACTTGCTTGGTGAGAATGTGACGGCCCGCCTCGCACCAACCGACATTTACTCCAAAAGTGCGATGTACACATGTCCAGTTTGCACGGGACGGATCACCAGAAGAAAAGGGAAGAAGGAAATGAACTAACAAGGAACCTATAAAATGTCTCACAGCGCATGGAACAAAATATAATAACAACATACTTGACATAAAACAGGTGAGACAGTGCATAAGCTGAAAACAAACTAACATAGCAGCGGAAAATCCAAGTACAGCTTATGATCCAAAGTTAACATTATTACAACTTTTCAAACTGTCTCAAAAAGCAAAAATAAGATAAAGGAGGTACACTACTAATGCCCAAGTAGCGACCACCAACGACACAGGGAGAATATATATATATATATCATACATGGAAGCCTCCTGCTCGCCTCTGAATCAGCTACTCGCGCATCACCAACTAACCTGTCTCTAGTCTGCTCGTGTGAGCACCCAGAGTAATAAGAGGAGACAGAAAACTCTGGGTCAGACATAAAGCCTGGTATGAGCAATAAGCATCTAAACAAATCAATAATAGGTAGACTAAAACATACCTGAACCTGGACCTGCAACCAAAGAGTTAGCACTACATATTGTACAACACTCTAAGGTGCCATTTCAAATGGTGTAAAGATAACGGGGGTGGGGTGTGCATGTCATAGTGATGGCAAACAATCAAGCATAACAACCATCCTCACATCTCTCACTCAGTGCATAAAGCATGCGATATTCACCACTTCGATCACCCAACATACCTTGCTATGATCACTTTGCCCCATGAAGTCATAAATGGCTTCACTACACTGATACATAGCCACTAATCCTTTGCTATGCCCACTTTGCCCCATGGAGTCGCAATGATCCCACTGCACTGGCTCATAGCCTCACTAATCCTTTACTATGTCCACTCTGCCCCATGGAGTCACAATGACCCCACTGCACTGGCTCATAGTCTTACTACACATCACTTTGCCCCTCAAGTCATAATGACTCTACTGCACTGATAACATAGTCTTGCTACCATCACCTTGCCCCTCGAGTCATAATGACTCTACTGCACTGATAAGTAGCCCATCATCCATTTTCAGTGGTGAATCGAAGTTATGAACGTCGACAACTCCTTAGCACACGTCCCGCAGCAAAGCCCAACCATGAAGTGAACTCATTGGTTCCCAATTGGATCCTGAGCTCTAACTTCCATTTGGACTACCTTTGCATCTCGGGTTATTGGTCATCACTGGATCGGTTCGGATCTACCCCTAGTCATCAATTCGGTTCGGGTCGGGGTGCTCCTTCTTCTCTGGATCGGATCGGGTCATCCTCACTTCAGTGAGTCGGATAGAGTCTTCATGTCCAATCGCCATCACCGGTTCGGGTCGGATAGAGTCTTCATGTCCAATCGCCATCACCGGTTCGGGTCGGAGTCCTCCAATGTGCCACAGTTCGGATCGGCTTCTTCTAATCAACTCGGGTTGGGTCGTAGTCTCCAAGCCTCGTCGTAGTACATTGGTTCCGGTCGGGTGCCAGGGCGGATCGGGTCGGAGAACACCAGGCGGGTCGGATCGGACGATGCATGCCACGATAAGAGCGAATAGATCGAAGAGTAAAGTATAGGAGTGGATCGGGTCCTCCTTCCGTTCCCATCCGGATTGGTCTATTCTCTGCACTTTTCCAGCAAGTAGTTTTACGCCACTCGACGGCGTTTTCGACTATTCCAACTATTCTAATCAATCACAAAGCATACTATATAGTCATAGCAACATAGGGAATCAACCACAAACATCAAAACAACAAAATGATAGGTTAAAATGGATCAAACATGGCCAAAACCCCGTATTTCCCCTTAAGCATGTTTAGGTGAAACTAATGATGTGATTAGCAAAACTTAACCAAATTAACCCAAATTCATATCAGAGGTCTAAAACATCATTTTGAATTTTATAAATATTTTTCCAGAATTTTATCATGTTTAAATTCGCTAATTAACACTAATTACCCTTAATTAGCCATAATTAGTGAGGAACTATGCAAATCACAGACCTTAGCCACAAATAAAACTTAGATCTGAAATAAATCTCTGATTTGGTGCGAATCCCAATGCTAAACAGCAACTCTAATGTTGATTTGGTGTAGATCTCCCTTGATTTGATGTTGCTAAGCTTAATCCTTGATTAGAAGATGATTTGGATGTGATTTAGAGTTTGGAGGCCATTTTTTAGGGTTTCTAAGAGGTAAGTGGAGGTTAGAAAACTGAAATGGAATGATTCTCTAACTCCTTTCAGCCTCCCCATAACCCTAATCCCGAAATGGATTATGGGCCCATTCACTAATCACCCTATTTGGCCCGGTTAAGCAGTTTTTCACCTTCCAAACCTTCTTTCAGCCATATCTGCCAAACGGTAAGTCCGTTTTTCACATGTGACCACTCTACGGAAAGTTAAACCATCAAACGAATCTAATGGAAGTGGTTTCAGGTCAAAATTCCTTTCCAATCAAAAGTTATGGCCAAAACAAGATCAGCTAGGGGCAAAACAGTCATTTAAAAATCGAAAAAAATCATGAACATGGGAAATGAGTCTAATGGTTGTTTCCCAAAGTTACATGACCATACTACTTCATATGGGAATGAAATAAATATTCTACGATCCTCCAATGCGTAGAATGCGGGTTGTTACAGAGAAGTTTGAAGTTTATACAGATCATAAATCTTCAAAGTATCTCTTTACCTAGAATGATTAGAACATGAGGCAGCCATGTTGGTTGGAGTTTCTAGCGGCATACGAATTAGATATTCTCTACACTCCAGGAAAAGCCAATGTTGTCGCATATGCACTTAGTAGAAAGAATGCTATTATTGCTAATTTATTTGTCACACCTTCATTGCTTGAGAAGATTTCTTCTCAATAGAAATATGATAAGTTTGTTCAGAATATTTGCAATAGAATTTAGGAGGTGAAATCTTGACCTTCCAGATGTATAATAAAATAATTCTGAGACTAAAAGGTCGGATTTGTGTTCTAGATATTCCGGAGCTGATAAGGGAATTACTGGATGAATTCCATAAATCTAAGCTCGGTATCCATCCTAGGGTACATAAGATGTATCAAAATCTAAAGCGCACATTTTGATGGAAGTCAATGAAGGGGGTTATCTATAAAGGAATTAATTCGATCTAACTGACATCCAAAATTAGTGTTTTAATAATTTAAAACTAGGATCGATTGCAAGAATAGTAAATTAAAACTAAATAAGTTACGATTTCAAACCTACGATCTTGAGATCCACGAAATTAAAGAATAAGATGGTTATTTTTCAAATCGACTAGGTCAACATAGCGCTGACCCTCTATTGGTATCCACAAGAACATCTTTGTCTTCGATCAAATCGAAGAAGAAACTAATCGAGGGAGCGGTACTAGCCGCCATAGATATTCTAGCGTTCTGGAAAAGGGATTCGAGTTGGTTATTTTGTTCTGATCGGATGAAATATATTATAGTTAGCCGTCTTTTATAAAAAGGAAGTAGGTATCCCTTTGATAACACACGTTAACCTAAAATTAGGAACCGACCGAATACATGTTCCAACTTCAAATAAAATATCAACAATTTGATATTTTTTTGTCAAAAATATTTTATCTCCTTTATAATGTTCTATATTATGTGACCCTATAAGTTATTATAATGTTGGCAATTATTTTAAATCATATTTAAAATCATAAACAGTGATTGGCATCTAGTAATACGTCACTGCTACCTAAGTTATAATAGTAATATTGACGATTCGATATAACCTTTTCACGACCAGTGCACCCATGTAATATAGTCCTTTTAAGAAATATATCCAGGATTAAACTCAAGGCATGGACCGTATCATCCTCTTTATAATTTAATCCTTTTACCTTGGTTGATGAGTAGACTATTTAAAAAAAAATATTTGAGCACGACCATGCATTTCATAGTCTCACTCAATCAAGAGGCCCATGGATATCACTACAAGTATACGGTAGGGTTAAATTCCTTCTAGATCATTCATAATTTTCATTCGGTTCAAGACGTATCCATTAATCACCGTTATCGTCTACTTGGTTAAAAGCAACTTGAGATGATGTCAAAACACAAATATCCTCGAATAAAATTATAATGGTTTCATGTCTGAGGACCATTACATCACTGCAACTATGAGAGTAACTTATGATACTGTTAATTATATTCCATGTAGTTTTCTCACATTGGTTCAACCCAATACGCTATTATCCATTACGTATTTATGTCTTGACATTAATATCATGTATACTAATGATCAGTGAGATGTGATCATCAATCAATCAAAAAACTAGTCTCAACATTTTATTGTTGTCCTATATAAATAATAAAACTTAACTAGGGACATTTAAGAATTATAACACATAATATATTATATAATCTCAAATTCAAGTCTTACTCTAACTGTATAATTATGTATTATTATTCTAAGGACTTCTTTAATGTTAATATTTATATTATGCAGTAAATATAATATAACACAATAATTTTTATTCCAAATAAAATAATAACATTAACAGTGTTATTAATCACATCAAATGGCAGTCTCCCACCTTCACTAGGGTCTATCATTAATGCATCGTATACTTGTGAAACTAGTGTGACTATTAAACTTCCATTGCGAAAGAGTTTAATTCTGTAGGTCTACAACATTACAACTTTTGTAGCTTTGTAGATATGTTTATTTCCTCTGTGAATAACTTCACATAAGAATTATATTTCTTAAATATATGTTTGGATCGATAATGAGTTTAAGCTTTTAAGCCTGAGCAATAGCCACATTGCTATCGTAATGTAAATCGTTGGGTCAATAATGAATTAAGTTCAATTATGAACTTTTTAACCCAATTTTTTTCTTTCTTAGAGTCAGTATCTATTTATTTTCTTAAAACTAACATTATTCACAATAATTAATGTTTTATCAATACATAACGTTAGACTTATTGTGTCACTCCCACTCAATTTCTTGTCTATACACGATTCAATGGTTAGAGACTGGTTCTCTTTTAGAAGGATATCAATTCGAGTAATAAACATTTTATTCCTAGAAGATTTATAGAAATAATATATTTTTTGCTTCTTTTGGATATTCCACAAAATAATTATTAGATTTGGAACAATCCTATCAGAAGCAAGACGTTTAACAAACGCTTCATATTCCAAATATTTATAATAGACACACTAGGACATTTCCTTGTTCATATATAATACGGCGTCTTCAAAATCGTTTTAGTAGGATTAAAACTGATTTAAGGGTATAATCCCAAAGTTTATTGGAAGATATGTATGACTCATCATTGATCGTACCATATCTTATAAGGAGTGACTTTTCCCTTCAGACATACCATTTAAATATGATGTTCTAGGTGGACTAAGTAGTGAAACAATTTCACACTCATTTGCATAGTCATTAGGCTTAATTATTCACTTGATCTATTCGAAGAGTATTTATTTTATATCAAAATTGGTTTTGAACTTCATTTTGAATTCTTTGAACTTTTCGAAGGATTCTGGTTTGTGTTTCATAAGATACAAATAATTGTATCTACCGATATCATCAGTAAATGTAATGATGTAATAAAACTTACCTCAAGCTTATGTATTCATTGCTCTATATACATTATTATGTATGAGATGCAATACTTACTAGGCCATTCACTATATCAAGCAAAAGGCGATTCAGTTAATTTGCTTAATAAACAAATTTTTCATTCTTTATATGATTTGGAATCAAATGATTTAAAAACTCCATCATTATGGAGTTACGATATGCTTTTCTTGTTTATATTGGCTAATTGACAATGCTAAGGTGTGTTAGAGTTAAATTATTGAATTTAATTTGCTCAGTATTTATGTCAAGCACATCATAGTAAAGGATTTATAAAGATCATTAACTATTTGCGAAATTCCATTAGATATTTCATTTAAATAAAATGAATAGTAATTGTTCTTTTATTACAAACGAAATTCAAACTTGTCTAAACAAGATTCATAATAACATTTATTTTAAATGGAATTTCATGATAATAATATTTTAATTATTCAATTAAGGCAGTATATAAAACAAGAAGCAACTTCCTACGGATAATCCAACAACATTTTGCATCAACCCGCATTTTCAGAACCAATTTAAAATTTTGATTTAAGCTATTTTAAGGAATATGGAAATACAAATTGGTTATCTTTACAAAATAAAATTTGAGAATATGTTTAAAATTAGTTTACATATTTTATTTGACTTAAAAAAACTCAGTAAAATTATTAAATTGATTTATAAGCTTTATATTTGAAAATTTTGAAAATTCGATTTTTATAATCATCGCATAGCCCTTAAAAAGTGAAACTTTGCTAGCGAGCTCAGAATTTGACAAGATCAATTTTGTTGGAATCACAATAATAATTCATGGCTATATTTCAAATTTCATGCGAAACGGAGCTACTATGTGGCCCTAAGAGGCAAACCCATTTGGAGAAAACTGACAATCAGTTTGCAAAGGAACATTATTGAGACGATCTCGGAATTCGATTTCACTTTTTTTTCTGGATTCATATCATCAAATAATGGTAGAATCCAAAATTCCATAATTTTTGGAATTAGCTTTTGGGCGTACAAGAAGAAAAGATACGCTAAAATCGCATTTTTGAAGCTAATTTGAGCATATTTGAGAAATTAAATGAAAGGTCAAACGAACTCGGAATTTGAAGAAACTTGATTTGTTTGATTCGTAATTCCACATATTATCTCAAGCCAAAATTTCATGACTAACGGGGATTGTTTGCAGTTGGGCGTTCGAAGAGAATAGGAGATAAATAATCGCTTTCTCCTCTTTCCTTCTTCATTTTCTACCTCCCTCCTTTCTTTCTCTTTTCCTCTTTAATGGGCCTCCCTCTCCACATTACAGCCGCCTCCCCTCCTCCCCTGCACCGCCCTCTCCCTCTGCCAGCCTCTTCCCGTCTGTCTCCTCTAACTCCTCTTCTCTTTCTTCTCTTCCTTTCTAAAAAACCCTAGCCCTCTACCAAACCCTAGCTGCCTCCATGGACTCTACCACTGCCGCCACCGCCTCCCCTCCGATTGTCAATCACCCCACACGACCACTGACTTCTTGCAGCACCACAACCTCTAGTAGTGGGCCCCAATTCCTCAAAAATCCCGTCTTTTTACAAAATTCCTGTTTGCAAACAACCCTCTCTCCTTCTTTGCGCAATAACTTCTTATCAGAGCTTTTCTGGCCAAGGCTTTATAAACTGAAATCGTAGATCTCATTTTTCTCTATGAAATGCACATGTCAAAATCGAATTTTTGACTTCAGAGAATCTCAGAAAATGCGACTGAAGTTCGTAGATCTAGAGCGAACATTGACGATTTATGGCGAATCCGAGCACTTTTGGATGAAAGTGCACTAGGCAAAAGTTGTCTAGAATGGCATTTCAGTGTTGGTGAACAAGTTTGGTGAATATTAGAAGCAGGTATGCAAATTGTAGAACCAGAAAGGAGTATTCGAGTTACAGATAGCAACAACGGCGAGTGCGCGACGAGAAAATATAATAAGAAGTGTCGTGATGATTGGTTTAGCTTGGGTGAGAGCATTTCTAACTATTTTGTAATAGTTTTTAAATCATGATAGATTATGTGTAGATTGAATATGATTAATGGTTGAGTTAGCAAAAAGTTAAAAATGATTTGTTTTGTGGTTAGGTCAAGTCGCTTTGAAAATAAAAGTGATTAACGAAATGTGAGAACATCCCCACTAAGTTATTTTCTTTATGTTATTATATCATAAATTGTATACGGTGCCTGGTTGCTCACATCACAGTTGTTTGCAAACCCATGGATGAATATGTTGTGTTATGATTTGATTATGATTTGGAATATTGAACATGTTAAAAATAATATTAATATTATTGTGGTAGTTGCAATTGGATATAAATATCCATTTATAATTTGAATAGTGAAAATTGGTTAGTTAGAAAAATAATTCGAATTGAATAAAATTGGTTAAATTTATTAACCAGTGATTGATTTAAATCAATTGTTGTTGGTTGAAAACCCCACACAAGTCTTGGGATGATATTTGACTCACACATCTCCCTTGCGTGAAATTGCGGTTAATTGGTTGATTGACATATTTATGTAAGCGTCAATTATTTGGTTGAAACTTATATAAAAATAAAATGCATGTTGGATGTCATTTTGGATGTTGATAGTTATTTACCACTATTATTGGATATATATATGATGAATGTTATCCCTGTATATTTATTTACATGGATATTGGTTGAATATTATTCCAATCCAGAATAAATATGTAAGGTTAAATAATGTAATATTCAATGAAGATTAAAAGTTTGATTTTGATGTCCGATTTTGGATAGACACAAAAATATAAAAATATGAAGCCAGTTAAGTATACAAATGCTATTTTAACTCGAATAGATTTTTATATCGATTATATTCATCTTATAATGAATATCAAGAAGATTGAATTTCAAAATATTACATTTTGAAAATATTATCATTTTGAGATATAATAAAATGCAATGTTCAGTTTTAATTTAAATTTGAAATGGAAGCTGAAATCGTTTGTAAACGAATTTATAAATGTTTAAAAAAATATATTTTGAATTGAGATCAATGATGTATACTATATATATTTATATATATATTTAAATGGCTTGAATAAAACGTGTCGCCCAGCGACCATTCGCGAATTTTGACCATTAACATTGAATGGACGTAACGGGAGATTCGGCCGTCGGATTCTCCTAAAATCCGAACCGTTGGGTTCATATCGAAAAGACCTTTTTGATGAATATAATAAATTTAAATTTGAACGGTTGGATTTTAAAATATGTCCAAATCAATTTCAAAAAAGGTCGCTATGGATGCAGTACGGTGGCCGATATTGGAAACCAACTATAAGGGCCTTAAATAAATTATTAGAAATATGACTAAATTATGTAAAATCATAATTAATGATTTGGAAAGATTTTGGATGAAATATTCCACATTTTAAAAGACAAAAGATATTTTTATCTGAATGAACAAGTTAATAACTACAAAATATAGCGTGGTCCCGTGATTTATACCCTGTTTAAAGTAAAGATATAATAGTTGTTTTAAGTTCTCACCACAGTCCCATGACTGACCTGGAGTTTATTGTTTCAACCTAAACTCTGGTGTCCATATTTTCCATATGGGCAGCTAGTAGTTTTGGTTTTGTAGATGTTTATTTAACAGGATCCTGGTTTATAGCTGGAGCTATATTTGGAAAGCTTTGTATCCTTGTATTTCTTTCAGTTGTGGTAGTTGATGTATTTCCGTTGTGCATGGTATTTATACATTTTTATTTCCGCCGTTATGTAATTTATTCTCTGATCATAATTAATTCGTAGTCTTCCGCTGTATATTCTTTTTTATGTGATCTGATATTCTACTCTGGTGTAACATTTATATGATGTTAAATAAAGGCCTTTTTTGTTTGTTCTGATGTTGTTGTACGCCCAAAGTTAACGAATCCGAGGATTTCTGACTTTCGGATCGGGCCTTGCAGTCAATTCGGAGGGCGGAGCTTTTCAAGTTGCTACACATTTGCTTCGTTTCCAATTCCTACTTATTTTGCAATTCCTGCCAATGCACATACATCTATGTGATTCATATCCAATATCTAATACTAGAGATGTATAAGTAGATTTTTATAACATTAATATCTTATTCAGTTAAAGTTATATTTCAATTTTCATTTTAGGTTTTCTCTATATTTCTGAATCAATTACGTTTTATTTGTTTGAGGACAAATCTCAAATTTCAATGTTAGTCAAGAAATTTGATTTAATTCAATTTATCCTTCTTAAGGATTAATTTAAATTATCAGAGTTATTTGTTATTTAACATCTACAGTAGATAATAAATAATAATTGATTCTGTAACGTCTATTTAATATAAATATAAATCAAAACTTATATTATCATAAATGTATAATTTACACTAAAATATGCTCCTATTCAAATTAACATCCCTATGTTTATATATATATATAATGGTGTTCCAAGATCCATATCTAATCATGCCTTGACATAGCTTTGGCTAGTCCCCAAAACGCAACCTTTTAGGTAGACATCTTATGTCAATTATAATGCATACACAACTCTTGGATCACATGATGAATATTTTGTTTAGTACTATTCACTTGTTCAATTTATAGAATAATTCATGCTCTTTGTCTCTAAGCCATAATCTTATTATGCAACTTAGTTAAGTCAGACCCAACAATACAATTCAAGTATCACTTTGACTCCGTCGCATATAACCAAAATAAAAGGATGCATAATGCTTTGGCATTTCCTTCATCCAATGATTTTAGACATTGATGAGTTATTATTGGAAGACTTCACTTAACATAACAAAATTTTCTTTAAAGGGATTTTGTAATTCGTAGTGGCGAACATTTTTAACTTCATTTACACATACCATAATATATGTGTTTTACATTGGTAATTTTGATTCTATATAAATGCAATTAAAAGAATATAAATCCTTTTTAGGCGTATTGCATATTTTCTTAAAACAACATGAGTGTTAAAAATGAAATAATATTAGGTTTCCATTGTTTAAAGAAAGAAATAATATGCTTTGAACATTTCAAAACATAACCTTTGTACAACCATTACATAACATATATAAATTTTATAATAATTGAATCGCAGTCCATGCTATTTCATAATAAATTAAAGATTGGTCCATACAAGGTCCAATATCTATGGGCTGAAGAGTGTGTGTGTGTATATGCCTTGTAAAGTATTTCAAACATGATAATTTATTTCAGAGACAAATAAGCATATCATAGTTATTACATGATCCATATATATACATGAATTCATAAAACTTACTGGACACATTATCACAAATATATTGTTCTGTTTATTTCAGAGACAAATAAACACATCATATGATTTTCGTGATCTATATATACATGAATTCATAAAACTTACTGGAGTACACATTAACACAAATACAATGTTATGTTTATCACTATTATATACACAGGTATACAACATTTATAAATATATATACTATGGCTACAATGTACTGGTTGAAATTAACATGCAATTGAAACAGAATGTTGTAATTCTAAAAATTACTTTATCTTCATAGACTACACAACTTTCGCACCAGTTTGTCCATCCAATGTGCGAGCATAGGGCTTGTTTTCCTATTGGCAATGGTATTGAGGAGGAAATCCTAGCTTGATCTGGAAAAGAAATAAACGACCGTAAGGATGATGATCAAACAATAATAAAACATACTTGTAGAGCAACATTCATACGAAAAGATCTCTTTACATTAGACTTTATTTAGGTAGACTAGTACGGGTTGCATGTATCCTTGTCTGGGCTCCGGCTAGCCCTCCGATAGGGCTTTTGCGGTAATCTATATTCTTGGATGATGGCTTCCGGGACCACTCTTATTTATTTGCAAGAGTGACCTTTTCGGTATTTATGTAGTAGACGCTTTCGAAGCGGGTTCTGAGTGACCTTCGCGTTCCTCCGAGTTAGTGCCTTCGATGTTTTTGCCTTTAGATGTATCAGTGCTTGGGTAGGTTATTACTGAAGATTTCCCTTTGGGCTTCATCTGTCGGGTTTGTTGCCTCTGACTTCCTTGGTTCTAGATCAGAGTGGTTCTTTACGCAGAGCCTCTCGTCGAGCCAACATTGTCGAAGGGGTCTTGTCGGAATGACTTTGGCGGAGAGGCCTATCGGTTAACCTCCTTAGCTCTTTGCGGTCTTTTATTTTTAAGGGAATGGAAAAGGGGTTGCGGTTGATGAGGTCTTTCAGATTATGTCTTCCTTCTCTTGGACTTCACATTGTTAAGCCCCGCTTTAAATTGAGCCTTCTGCGATCTTTCAGTTATTCGATACCCCATCACTGCCAGCTTTCTTCCATGTCGATTTTTGGTAGTAACATTTGCCCCCCCCCCCCGTTGGTGAAGGGGTGTTTTCAACTTTACAAGTCAAGCTTTTGTCTTTTCTTCGAAGTGTTGCCTTTTTACCTTTTTCCTTCCTTCAATCGGGAGCGTTGATTTATCTTCTTTTGATTGACCCGGATTGCCTCTGCATTCTGAATGCAAAGGATATTCTCCTTCCTCTCACCCTTGTACGGTATCCTTACTTTTCTTGTATGAATCTCGTCCGTTGATTCCTTCTCAGGCGGATAGCTGGGAGGCAAGGTAGGACTTTTTCTCCTTCTTTCTTCTCCTTTTCTTGCGTGGTATTTCACCAAAGAAAGATTACAGTTCATCTAAATTTGTTGCATTATCTTCCTAGGATTTCAGCTCTAGCTAGCTGAAAGTATAGCAGTGGATAACTCAACATACTGACATCAGTTTTCTTAGCTAGGGTTACCGTCTTATAGGATGATTAAATTCCAAAGAAAATTCAGATTGAACTTCAAGTTTATGTTATAGTATCACCTGGCAGGGCCATGTGCAAAATTACACGAATTGGAGATTTCATTTCGAATGAATTTGGGCTTTGCTTGACAGAGGAAGGTTTTGGGATGAAAGAACTCCAAGTGAGCGATGCTTTATGAGAGTTCCCCAGTGCCTTTGGCCAGCACTCTGGTTCATTGCCATCAAACTTTCTCCTTGGGTGTGTCTCTTCTTCTTTGGGGCAGAGTCTTCTAGAGCAAGCTTCTCCTTCTTGTTCTATGTAGCTTGGAGATAGGTTACTTTCATCCCTCGTGGCCTCTTCTTCCCTCGAATTTCTGCCTAAGAAAAGATCTGCTTCAGGTTTCGATAGTAGTTCTTTTCGGCATCACAAAAGAGTAAACTCTATTTCCCATCCTTCTGAAGGTGAAATTATTGCATCGCCCTATCGACGGTTATTGTATACCCCTCTTGTATTTTCTCCTGGAAGTTTTCGCAACGTCTGTCCCTACTCTACGGAAACTGCTGGAAGTGATTTTGTTGCCAGTCTCCTAAGGTCTGATTTTCAGGAAGGTCTAGATTTAAGAGAGCGTGAACCCTCCATTTCTCCCTATTATTTGTGTGACCCTGAGGGCCCTCTTTTCAGGTTATCGACATGTTGACGCAATTATAGGATCTGCTTTATCATCTATCAATGTCTCCGATATTTAGAAAATTACTTCTGAAGGATGGTATGAGTTTTATCTCAGCTCTGTCGAAAGAAAATTCTTGGTTCGTGTCTCTTCCCCCTTATGACTTTTTTTTCGTCTTATCGATGTAAGGACTAACACTGCATTGCTCTTGCCTCACTTCCCCCTTTCCTTTTTTTAAGTATCCAAGGGTTGGTATGTTACCGGACCTGTAGTCGCCTCTCTTCTGCGGGATAAAGAAGAACTTCAGAAAGAAAATGCCATGTTGGTGTCTAAGGTTCATGATCTAACCTTGGCAAAAGAGTAGAAATGAATAGGTCTGTGGTTAGATGAAAGAGTCTCTTAAGAGGGAAAGGGTTGTCAACAGTTCCTTGGCGGCCAAAGTTTTAGTCCTCAGGCGTGAACAGTCAATGATGATGAAGCATGCGAGAAGACTGAAAGAAAGGGAAGCGACTCTTTCTGATGCTAAGAGAATAATTCATGAAACACAGAATTGGATTTCTTTGTTCCTGAAAGTGCATTTTTCGGACATGATGTCTGGTTGTTATGAGAAGGCTCTCCTCTCAACTTACCTTGATAACCGTGGCAAGTTTCCTGACATGGGCTAACCTTCTCTTCCTTCATCCCTTTGGAACAAAATCTCGAGTGGTGCTATTTCTTTAAATCAGGATACTAGAGATTTGGAAACAGGAAAAGCGAAGGTCGAGGATCTTTTGTTTGTTGAAAAGATGTTCGACTGTCAATCATCCGGGGATAGTGAAAATCCGATCTTGCATACATAATTCGGAGGTGATGGTCTCGGAGGAGGTAAATCTTTCAGAGCTTGGGAGAGAGTGCAGGCGGTGCACGCTGGTTCCCCTATTCTCTAGGTATAAATCCATCCTTTGAAGTCCTTCTTTACTTGTACCAATTGAATTTCGATAGCTTATTCTTGCGGTGCTAGGAATGATGTCCTTGCTGCTCACTTCTCCTCTTTTATTTTTATCTTTAAGGGTGATCTTCGTTCTCTTTCTAAGCTGAAGAGGGAATTTCTCACCAATCCCCCATTTAGATTCGGCAGAGAATGCTTCTTGAAAGGACTCAAAAATATTTATATGAAGTATCCTCAATTATCTTTTAACTTCTTGGGGAATGATAAGGAGATGATACTAAAGAAACTTAGAACTCGTCATGTGTTACTACCAAAAATCGACATGGAAGAAAGCTGGCAGTGATGGGGTATCGAATAATCGTAAGATCGCAGAAGGCTCGATGGAAAGCGAGGCTTAACAATGTGAATTCCGAGATCAGGAAGACATAATTCGAAAGACCGCATCAACCACAACTCCTTTTCCATTCCCCTAAAAAGAAAAGATCGTGAAGAGCAAAGAAGGTTAACCGATAGGGCCTCTCCGCCAAAGTCATTCCAACAAGGCCCTTTCGACAGTGTCAGCTCGACTAGAGGCTCCGTGTAAAGAACCACTCTAATCTAGAACCAAGGAAGTCAGAGGCAACAAAACCAATAGACGAAGCTCAAAGGGAAATCTTCAGTAATAACCTACCCAAACACTGATACATCTAAAAGCTAAAACATCGAAGGCACTAACCCGGAGGTATGCGAAGGTCACTCAAAACCCGATTCGAAAGCGTCTACTACATAAATACCAAAAAGGTCACTCCTATAAATAAATAAGAGTGGTCCCGGAAGCCATCATCCAAGAATACAGACTGCCGCAAAAGCCCTGTCGGAGGGCTAGCCAGATCCCGGACAAGGATATAGGCAACCCGTACTAGTCTAACTAGTACTGAAACCCGATGCGGATTCAACCCGGCAGCTATCAACATACACTACGGGGTCGAGCCCCTCCACATATTCACGATAAAGCCAAATGCCTACATCCGAGAGTTCCAGTCCGCAAGTCTACATTTAGAAGGTATCCTCAAGGATTTAAGTATCAAGACCAAGTATGACAAAGGTAGCCGAAGGGAAATTACCCAGATCTGAAAGCAAGACTACTGGTAAGAAACCCATGCGGGTCCGATAGCCTCATAATGAAAGGAGTCGTGAGCCAATATAAATAAGACCTCGGGGGTCACATGA
Organism: Allium sativum; assembly: GCA_030737875.1. NCBI lineage: Eukaryota > Viridiplantae > Streptophyta > Magnoliopsida > Asparagales > Amaryllidaceae > Allium > Allium sativum. Next base: position 305,874,515 of record CM060921.1, read on the forward strand.
AGGGGAACATTTTTTTTCTCTCACTTTTGTATCCTCAAAAACAACTTAAAAAATAACATTAATGGAGAATTCCTCTCTATAAAACCCATGTACTCCAAAATAAAGTCTAATGAAAAGAGATTTTCTCGTATGAATGTTGCTCTGTCAGACCAGGATTTCCTCCTCAATACCATTGCCAATAGGAAAACAAGCCCCATGCCTGGTCGTTCAAGGTGAACTCTTGCCTAATCAGTTCAAAATCCAGAATTGCAATCCAGTTCAGCCCATAAAAATATCTTCGCTACCATTTTCACCTTTAGATCTAACTAAGTTGACCCATCCCCGGTGTTGAAAAAAAATATCGTTAACAAATTGGCGCTAGAAGGAGGGCTTGAACCTCCGAATTTGTGGTTAATAACCACATTTCTACCAGCGTTGTTACGTCCTGAATCGGACTAGCTTTGAAGAACCAAAGTCATGAGGAGAAAACCCAAACAAAGGCCTTCAGAATATCGAACAGATAAGTCGAGAATCACCGGTCGTAGGGTAATGGAGGAGAAGAGCAAAGGCCCAACGGGTAATAAAGTGGAAGAGGAAAATGGAACTACATGCTTGCGAGATGGGGAATATCAACTCTTCCCATATGGAACAAACCATGGCATCTCGCCTAGTGGATCTACATCAGAGGACATTGGTGTTTTCCCCCACTTCAAGGATGCTCTCTACAGGAAAGTTAAGGGAATGACGCTCGAACGCGAAATAATAAACAATTTTAACTGTTTCGTCAGCAAATGGACTGAAGAGATAACAACTCGATTCCGCTATGTTCAAAAAGAAAGGATGAAAATATTGGAACCACAACTAAAACGATTCGCAGGAGGATTAGGCCCCATCAGCGAAAAAGGAAGGGTACGCCAAAGATACCGCAAGGATGCTACCTCACTACTTCTAAGGAGAATGTTTATTTCCTAACCAAACAGGAACTCGGCTACTATATCTCCACAAATAAGAGGCCTAGATACGAAAGAATAACAGGAGGGACTTATTGTCATTACCATTTGATGAACGGACACGAGACCAATCACTGTAGAACTCTCGAGGAGGTCATCGTCGGATTCGTCAATCAGGGCCGATTACGAGAGTTTGTTGGGAAACCGAAATGTGTTTGGAAAAATCCTTAGGAAAAGGATTAATACACATGTGCCAACGTATGGGAAGCCCAAGTGGGGTCCAATTTCCAATGGATTAAATCCCTTTTCATTGCCAAATTGGCCAGGGCGAGGCATCCCCCCGAAGGGGGGATGATTGTGTTAGTTTTTCTCCTTGCCCAAATCAGAGGTGCCAGGTTTAAAGCATCGAAAGCGTAAGCCGCCATTTCACACCAGAAATGGTCTTGGCGGTGCATCTAAAAATTAGCACGCCCTGCCTCTACTCGGAGAAGAGTACGCCTTGCCTCTGCTCGAACTAAGCACGCCCTACCTCTGCTCGCAGAAGAGCAAATCCTACCTCTGCTTATGTTCCACGTTACACACAGATGGGAGCACAAACCCCTATAATCGCCTACGATGGTCAGGATAGGGCACCCCTTGGAGGGGATGGCATATAAGCCTCTATCAGTGCCTACGATGGCCCATGTAGAGCGTCAAAAGAGTAAACCTTAGTTCTGTGCCTACGATGGCCCCGTCTAAGTTTCTAAGCCCTTTTCATCGCCTACGATGGTCAGGATAAGGCTCCTCCTGGAGGGAGGTCGGGTAAGTTGTAATGACCCCGATTTTGAGCCATTTAATTCTAAATATTTAAATTTGGTTTTAAATATTTTATTTGAATTATTAAACGAATGGTGAATGTATTATATTTTATTTAAATTTAAAACGAGTTCGCAATAGTCGCGGTAGTTCGTAATTTAATGTTTTGAACATCAAATGAATATACAGAATCCGATATATGTCGGATTTCTTTGATACATGAAACATTTGAATCTATTAAACTATATCTTTCTAATGGAAGCGAAAAATCAAGATTTCGTATTTTAGATTGTAAGTTATGTCCAAATCAAATTTCCAGAAAGTCGCTATGGAATCGTATATAGGCTATAACGGTTTATTTAATATAATTAAATATTGGTTTCAAATTCGGGCAAGATTTTTGAGATGTAGTTATAAATTAATTTATAGAAATTTTCTATAATCTTTATTTCAAAAAATAAGCAACTTTTTATTCAATGTAATTTACGCCCTATATCAACATTTTTGGAACTTCACAAAATAAATTAATTTGTCTATTTTATTATATTTTTGGTATCGTGGTGCATTGTTTGTCATGATCATATTTTTATTTTGTCCATAATGATCAGTAAATAAGTAAAATTCTATGCAGCCGGTACCGGATACAGTTTATCAAATATATACATACCTAAGTCCGACTACTCTAAATAATTCGTATTAGTTCGAAGTTGCATGTATTTTTGTGTAATAATTTTAACAACTACTATGTATTCCTTAAAAGGAGCAACAATTCTAAATGAGAAAAAACAAACTAACATTACAAAATATAGAACACAAATAGTTCTTACTATATGAAACTTGATGATGAAAGCACAAAGGGTCGAAAGGATATATTAATGCAGGTAGTATTGAAATACAAACTAGAGTTCTTTATAATTCAATATTTAAATATTGAAATGAACACAACTGCTATCAAAATTAAGAGATACTTTTATTACAAAATGTCTCTCAATGCGCACAAGGAAAAACGCTAACAGCACATGCACATAGTAAGACGTGAGTCAGTCATTTGAAGTCGTGCCTCCCAAGCCATTCAGCAGTGTGTTATGCAAGCCGTTTAATGATTGTTCATGCCAATCAAATAAATAACCGTGTGTGCCAAGCCATTTGAAATCGTGCATACCAAGCCATTTAAATCTATATAAATATATAAAGAACACAAGCCGACCTTTCTCTTTTATCATTCCTTCAGAAAACACGAAAACTCCTCCCTTAGGAAAACTAGATCGTGTTTTTTTCAAAATCCTCCAAATAATCAAATAAAATTATATAAATCGAAATACTTATATGTTCGAGTTCCCCTATTGTTTCTCTTGAACATCAGGCGTGGTTTACTGAGTTCGAAACCCCCTACCTTCGCTGGTACAACGTAGTTCTGTGCCGGAGTCGCTACCACGGGGAGGCGCTCGAGTTTTGATCGATGGTGCTCAGATGATGGAGGATGTGAAGGTAAGCTTGGCGGTGCAGTCAGAAGGTGGAACCATGGTCCATCGATAGTTGAATGGTATGATTTTGGTTTGCTATGCAAGTGGTGAATAATATGAGAAGCAGTAATGGATTTACGAGTGTTGGGTAATGAGTTAAACATTGGGTGTTGATCACTTAGAATGGGAATTAAGTGGGACTGTTGTTTTATATATTTGGAAACTATGGAGTGTGGGGTCGGGAAGAACGAGAGGCTGATGAGGTGTTTCCAGGAGTGGTGTCAATGTTTTTCAGAAAATGGTAATGAAATGAATATGGAAGAGGAGGTGAAGAGGACATATGCATTAATGTCAAAATGGATATGCGTGGTGGAACAGAGTGTTTTGGGGTGAAGTAGTGAGAAATTAAAAAGGTGATCAAGGAATACTGTCTGAGCTTGGAAATGCGACTGGGTAGTGGAGTGCAAGCGTGATATCATTTAGGTTGACTGAAAAGTGGATTTGTTTTTTTAAATACCTAACCAGAGACATTGCTGTCATCATTAACTTGCAAGGCATGGTTTGGGTATGTAACGAGGAAGATGGAAAAAGAATTGGTAGTACTGATGATTGAATCGGTGGAGTATTGCTTGTTGTGCAGCATGCTGCGTGATATAGAAGGAAGTAGGGCATTTAAGTTTCCTGGGAAAGCAGTTTACATGAATTGTTGTTTTTGGTGGTGCAAAGTTGGATACTGTGATGTCACGGTAATGAGGAGTGTTGAACTGAAAAAAAAAATATGTGAAGAAGAAAGTTGTGTGGTAGGAAAAAACGGGTGAGTGGGATTTAAACCTTGGCTGTTGTTTTATGAGAATGGAAATTAGAATGATGCTTTTACATTGGGGAGAAGAAGAGTTGTACGAAGGATTAAGGAGCCTAAAATGCAATTAGCTGAAATGAAAGCTAACACTAATAATAGTTATTAAGGTTTATATTTTAAATTAGTCAATTTTGATGATTAGGGAAATTAAATTGCTTTAAATTGGAACAAACTTTTTAACAAGCAAATTGTTTCATACGTTAACAGAATTCAGCAAACCAAGTGTCGTTAGGATCGTAACCAGGAGATCTACGCTATAGAATTGAGATGAATGAGAATGTGGTCATGCGAATTTTGTATGAACATCAAACGTCTATTTGATTTCTAAATGAAAAGCAGAATCGTCAACTGCAAATAAGATGAGTAAACTCACTAACTCTGACTCGCTTATTTTTTTCGTAAACGAGTTTTAAACTTATTTATACCGTGTGATGGTTATTTGGATGAATGGTTGACAAAAATGGTTGATATAGTTATATCATTGATCGGTTATTAGTTCTGTTTACTATGATATTTCCATATTGATGTGAAATTATTATTATTGATGTGATTAACATCTGTGGATGCAGGGAAACAGGTTAGAGGTATCCAACTGGATTCATCAACATTTATATTATTGTTTGTTATTTACTGTGATATATATACTGTGATTGATTCTGCTGTGTTGATTTACCCTGGCCTAGAATTTTGGTATTTAAATACCATAATTTTTTCGAATGTAGAAAAAGGATTTGAGATTTAAAATGGAAAGTTTATTCACCAAATTGGAAATTTAATTCCAAATAAATTTGAAAATAAAAACTTATTTTAAATGGATAAGACAAGAAGTTGGTTATAAACAAGTTTATAAATTAAGTGAATTATTTATCTTTGGATAAACTGAAATATAAATTCAAAGTTGAATTTATATGAAAAAGTGGAAATCGATTTTCCAATATTTGAAATGAGATTAGAACTTAGAAAATGATGAAGGAAATTATGAACAAGATTTTAAATGATTGCAATACAAGTGAGATTCGTATGGAAAAATCTGAATGGAAGTTACAAATAGAATTTGGGTTTAAGATATTATTTTTAAGTATGAAATCAAACTGATTTGATTATATATAATAGGAATACATTCACGGTTAAAGCGAATAATAGTTTAAAGAAAATAATTTGCAAATAAAATATCTATAAAGGAAATTTAGATTTTAAATATGAATCCAAATTGGATCGTGAATGAGAAAGGGAAATGGATAATCGTTTCAAACGAAATGATGAGTTTTATTCAAAAATTTGGAATATAAATAATGTTTTATAGACTAGAATAGTTATAAAGGAATTTGGTAATGATTTGGAAAGGATAAATTCAAAAGTGAATTTTGAATTTGAATTAATCTAAAATGGTAAATAAATTCCGAATTTCGGAATATAATCGAATATAGAATATTCGAGAGAGAGTTATTTATTGGAATTCGATTATATTGAATTTAGGAAAGTAGTTATTTTTACTTTCCGTTTTGAATCAAATCTATTTATTTATTTATTTATTTATTTATTTACTTATTAATTGAATTAATAAGTACAAGTTATGTTTTATATACCAAATATTTGGAGACAACGCTTATAACGCTACCATTACAATGAATGTTTTGTAAATCTAAACAGCGATTATAACGTTACAGTTACGATAAATGTTTTGTAAATCTAAATAACGATTTTAACGCTACTATTACTAGTTAATGTTTTATAAATCAAATATGTGGAAATAGCGATTATAACGCTACCGTTATAATCAAATGTTTTCCGCAAATGAAATAGATCCTCAGATTGAATCTGAAAGTCGCGTAAGCGATGTTTTGTTTGAAGTTGTGAACTTTGACTATTTCAAAGTTGAGAATGTTTTCCAATTAAGGTCTGAGAGGTAATTATACCCCAACTTGATTGACAGGGAATGGTTAAGGTTTGATAGTGAAGATTGGTTAGCAATACAGTGAGTTAATAAACGATAAATGGTTTGAGTTATAATAACGATGTTTTTATAACATCGGGTTAATTTAAAGGATTTTGAAATGTTTCCCCGAATAAAATGAGAGATATTTTCTGTGCATAGAAAATGAAATGAATTGGTCAAGGAATTAAGAAAGAGAATATGGAAATATTTTTCGATATTAATAAGGTATATTTTTTGAATATAGAAAATGAGGATTCGTAAATATTTAAAAATGTTTTCTGACTAGAACAGGAGATATTCTCTCGAATAAAGAAATTAGGATATTAGGAATGTTTTTTTTCCAAGAATCGAGAGAGAAAACAGAGCTTTGAAAGGATACGAAAGATAGGAAGACAGGAATAGGAAATAATAATTTAATAAGAAATTAATTTAAAAGGGCCCAGTGTTGTTTAATGCTTGATCGATAGAATTTCCATTTGTAAATAGGATCGTTGGTTGTATGGATGTTCCTTTGATAGTTAAATCACCGACTATCAAAGTTTTATTTTATTTTATACCTCGTTATCAATACGGAGAGACCGGGATCTGGTTTAATATCTGAAAACCACTTCGTATTGGCATTAGCATTACGAATCAAATTATGCTGAAGATATATAAAGACGGAGTTATGTGCAAGGGTTGTTCCGTTAATCTTAGGTAGAAATTAGCCAAGATGGATTGATAGAGTGGTGCCTTCGGGTTGTCCAGTCCCAGGACAACGTATATGGATGGATCTGACAATGTTGAATTCAAAGTCGGAATCCAATCTCCAATACCTTGTCATAATCGGAATCCAATCTCCAATAAGCGCCCTGCGGTTTTTAATTTTATATTATATATGGAGCGTGAGATGCAAGCGTTCCGCTAGATTCTGTTTATTTGATGTAGACACTATTATAATATCACCGGATTTGATATCAAAAATATTTTTGGTTATCTCAAGGTAAAAACCATCTGTGTTTATGTATGGATCGGTCTTACGATTATCATTTCTTTCGAAAGGATTTTGAAAGTTAAATCAAATGGTTGTAGTTTACTCATACTAGTCCGATGACTGACCCAGAGTTTATTTTGTTTTGTTTTACCCTAAATTATTGGGTGCCCAAATTTGTATGGACAGTCAAGTAGTCGGGATTTTATCGATTCACTTGGAGGAGCTTGAAGCAGGAGGCTTCATCAGTTAGCTATAAACTATCATATTTTCTGCTGTGTGCTATGTTGTATCTGGAAACAGGTGTTTATAACTATTCCAGGAATAGCCGTTGTGCTCTGATGATAGTATGTATACACAAAACAAATTTATACTTTAAAAAGTTATGTTATATAATATATTTTATTCGTTCCGCTATGAGATTTGTGTTCTTCGTTTTCTTCTATTCTAACATTTCTTTATTTCTATTTCTCATCCTCTAACTTCTTTCTTCTAATGATTCTTATTTCTGTGCAATTTGGGTTGGACGTGTGCTGTTATTAGTTGACTCAAAGAGTATGGAAATTCAGGCCATTACATAAGTCCTTAGGCCCTGCTAGTGGATAAGCTAGCCAAGCACACCGGACGCACAGGCCCAGAGAGTGGCCAACAAAGCACGTACATCCTCTGCTTTGATAATGAAAGCCCAAGGGGAGGCTCAAGAAGTACGTACAAACTCCGCTTCTCGAATCAAATCCAAAGGGGATACTCGCTTTATCAATACCGTAGGAGGTTCCGATTCCATATGCCAAATTCCCGAATCTGGGTCGATTCGGTGCTTCGTTAATACCGGAAATATCCATTCATTAAATGGTAATGACCGTAAGGCCTTCCTGTTTTTCTTTCGTATCTAGGCCTCTTATTTGTGGAGATCCAGTAGTCGAGTTTGTGTTTGGTTCAGAAATAAACATTCTCCTTAGAAGTAGTGAGGTAGCATCCCTGGGGTATCTTTGGCGTACCCTTCCTTTACGCTGATGGGGCCTAATCCTCTTGTGAATCGTTTCAGTTGTGGTTCCAATATTTTCGTCCTTTCTTTCTGGAACATATTGGAATCGATTTGTTATCTCTTTAGTCCATTTGCCGACGAAACGGTTGAAATCATTCATTATTTCACGTTCGAGCGTCATTCCTTTAACTTGCCTATAGAGAGCATCCTTTAAGTGTGGGAAAATGCCAATGTCCTCTGATGTAGATCCACTAGGCGGGGACACCATTGTTTGTTCCATATGGAAAGAGTTGTTATTCCCCATCTCGCAAGCATATAGTTCCATTTTCCTCTTCCACTTTATTACCTGTAGGGCCTCTGCTCTAAAATTTTTCTCCTTCATTACCCTATGGCTAGTGATTCTCGACTTATCAGTTCGAGATTCTAAAGGCCTTTGTTTGGGTTTTCTGCTCATAACTTCGGTCTTCAAAGCTGGTCCGATCCAGGACAGAACAACGCAGGTAGATATGTGGATGTTAATCACAAGGTCAGAGGTTCAGGCCCTTCTTCTAGTGCCAAAATGTTAACGATATTTTTTATCAACACCGGGGATGGGTCAACTGAGTTAGGTCTACAGGAGAAAATGGTAGGGAATCTAATTTATGGGCTGAACTAGATTGCATTTTGAACCGATTATGCAGAAGTTCACCTTGAATGACCAGTATGGGTTAGATTCTGGGCATGGGGCTTGTTTTCCTATTGGTAATGGTATTGACGAGGAAATCCTGGTTTAATTTGCAAAAGAAATAAATGACTGCAATGTTGATATTCAAACAATAATAAAACATACTTACATAGCAACATTCATACGAGAAAATCTCTTTTCATTAGACTTTATTTTGGAGTACATGGGTTTTAAAAAGTGGAATTCTCCATTAATGTTATTTTCTAAATCGTTTTTGAGGATACTAAAGTGAGAGAAAAAAAAGTCCCCTTTCATGTGACCCCCGGTGTCTTATTTATAGTGGCTCAGGGCGCCTTTCGTTATGTGGCTATCGGACCCTCATAGGTTTCTCACCAGTAGTCTTATTTTCGGATCCGGTTGCTTACCCTTCGGCTGACTTTGGCGTACTTGGTCTTGATACTTGAATCCTAGAGGTTATATTCTGAATGTAGACTTGTGGATGGGGACTCTCGGATGTAGGCCTTTGGCTTTATCGTGAATACGTGGAGAGTTTCGACCCCGTGGTGTATGTTGATAGCTGCCACGTTGAAAACGCACCGGGTTTCGATACTAGGTAGACTAGTACTGGTTGCCCGTATACTTGCCCGGGCTTCGGCTAGCCCTCCGATAGGGCTTTTGCGGCAGTCTGTATTCTTGGATGATGGCTTTTGGGACCACTCTTATTTATTTGCAGGAGTGACCTTTTTGGTATTTATGTAGTAGACGCTTTCGATGCGGTTTTTGAGTGACCTTCGCGTTCCTCCAGGTTAGTGCCTTTGATGTTTTCGCCTTTAGATGTATCGGTGTTTGGGTAAGTTATTACTGAAGATTTCCCTTTGGGCTTCATCTGTCAGGTTTGTTACCTCTGACTTCCTTGGTTCTAGATCAGAGTGGTTCTTTATGCGGAGCCTTTCGTCGATCTGACACTGTCGAAAGGGTCTTGTTGGAATGATCACTTTGGCGGAGAGGCCCTATCGGTTAACCTCCTTAGCTCTTCACGATCTTTTCTTTTAAGGGGAATGGAAAAAGGGTTGCGGTTGATGCGGTCTTTCAGATTTTGTCTTCTTGCTCTCGGACTTCACATTGTTAAGCCCCACTTTCCATTGAGCCTTCTACGATCTTTCGGTTATTCGAGATCCTTTCGCTGCCAGCTTTCTTCCATGTCGATTTTTGGTAGTAACAACAAGAAAAAAATAAAAGCGGTTATCTTTATTTCTATATAACGTAAAAAGATAACCGCTTTTATCTTTTTCGTGCAGAATTGTCCTTAAAACTAATTTTTGAAGTGTTGTCCTTAAAACTTATTACCCATAACAAATAAGCCCTTTAAGTGAAAATCCCTATCTTTGTACTGGTCCATAGACATATATCATAAATATATATATATATATATATATATATATATGTGTGTGTGTGTGTGTGTGTGTGTGTGTGTGTGTATGTATACATGTGTATATATACACATATGCACACAAAGCAAGTCAAACTTGTTAAGATAACATACTCATAGTATTTTGGTTAATGCCATCAGCTCATAATCATTTATCTATTTCTTACAACATTATGTGTGCAATATAAGCATTCTCAGATTTTTCTACTACATGCATCATTTCAAGCCAGTCAAAATTTTATTGCATTTTTGTGAAAAGAAATCCATATATCATATATATATATATATATATATGTATATATATATATGTGTGTGTGTGTGTGTGTATATATGTGTGTGTGTGTATATGTAAAAGAGGCATAGTAAATGGACATGTGTATATATTAGTCTATATACATCAATATATAGTTCTGGCTAAATTGAATTTGTAGAAATTTTGTGTCAAACTTATGTCTAAAAGTTGAGGAGACTAAAATGCAAATCACATTTGAATTACATATTCAACAATCTATTACATACATAAGACATATAAACTCAAGAACGTTATGACAGGAAAATAGAGAACATGTTATTTAATGTTCCACAATGCGTGTACTTCATGAATTATAATAAAACCAACAGCTTATAGTATATAATATAAAGCACATTTATGTACAAACATATTTATATATCATAGGTTTTGGTTATCATGAATATTAAATCAACATTTAAGGTTGAGTAGTCAAACTGTCCAGCTTTGATGTCAAGAAAGATGCAAATATCAAAAGGGTGTAGCAATCAGGACTATCCTTATGAGGCTTAGTGGTGAATTGTATGATTCAAATGTCTGAACATATATGCATATAAAATATGAATTTATATATCAAATATATGTAATAAGGAAAATCTTATTTTCTTCAATGGAAAATTTGTATAAAACTGTAATGTCCAATGTATACTTACACATCATAAGCAACTATTTACTAATTATCATCCTACATAGTGTTTAAACTAATTAAGATGTACCAACTATAATACATATTTGCAATATATATATATATATATATATATATATATATATATATATATACACAAACTATACTATTAAAGTTGAGTTAGACATCCTTGATTCTCAGCCCTCCTCAAATGTCTCCCTGTAATGCATTGACACGTTTATTTTGAAGTTAAATCAGCTTTTTTTTTTGCGAGACAATTCTATTAACTTTCTTTTCATCTTCTTGCTGGGTAACCCTAATTGGAATTTGCCGTCTACTGGCCATCGCCATTATGTCTTCTGCTCCAGCATTTTTACCGTTCTTCTTAACACATAAAAATTCCCATCTCTCTTCATTCTTTGTAACCCCTCACCAAAATCGTCTGTTTATTCCCCATAGCTTTACTTACTAACCTATATCTTCCAAGCTTTAAGTCGGTATGCCTAGCACCGTATCATCTTCTGCCTTCTTCGATTTCATGCTCCTACACCTTAGTTGTGGTCAATTTCAATTCTGCAGTGTTGTTGCCTTTCCGGTAATAGTATGCTTTATTAAACCATACAATCTTAATTATTATTTTTTATTTTAGCGTTATTGTTGTTTTCCCTTATTGAGTTATGTTCTCAGTTAATGGACCTAGAAAAACTCGATTGGATTTCCTCTGAACAAACGAACTTTCTAGGGAAGTCATTATTTTTATTTGTGATTCAATTTTGGGTATGATTTGCATATGATATCTCCAAACATAATTATTTATTGTATTGGTGCTGCTCTGGTCTTTTTAGATAACAACCATTGCTCTAATGCTATTTGTGTCACTACTTTTTTTTTATTAATTAGCTTAGTGTCAAATGGTTAATTGCTAAATTTATGCTTAACTTAACTTTATAGTGACTTTAATTTGTGCATGAGTTAAACTTGATTTGTTAGGTTCTATATTTATGCTTCATTTGCTGTAGATGTATTGTTCCTAAATCCAATAATTTCCTCACAAATTATCAGTTCAAGCCCCTGTCTATGTAAGTTTTCCTCAACCCTAAGGAGTAAGATACAATTAATCGATAATGCGTATAACAAACCCTGCTTTTTAATAAAGCGATACATAAATATTTCTTCTTTTGAGTCTATTTATGCATCTTGAATGAATGTTAATAATTTGTTCCAATTGCCCACACCGTTTATTCATTCTTGATGCAGTGATGTAGAGGGTTCATGCCTTGATTCATGTACAAGTTCATCTGAATATGCACTAATATGTGTTTTAGGCCCTTTTCTAGATTCCTCAACATCATACTGCTTATGTGTATGCTAATTTATATGCTGGCATGATCAATGCATTACGATCAATCAAAGATTTTTTTACCAAGTATAAATATTGTTATTACACAAAATAGGCCGCGGGAGTAACAAAATCGATTAACATGCAAAGCACTGACATTGGATAGATGCAGATCTACTTTAATTCATGCTGAAGAAGACTATAATGAAGAAAATATTTTGTGAGTTTATAGCTCTTTATGTTAAACATTTTTTTCATGATGACTGAAATAGTATAAAATAATGTACTTTAGCACATATTTAGTACAATATAAAACTTATTCTTCATAACATGTTTTCCATCTCCAAATAAAGAGTACCTTAAAAGAGTAGACTGTTGGGAATCATATCTGTCATGTAGCATGAACAACTCAGTGATAATTCATGAATTTAAAAAAGAAATGTTGAAAATAAATATAAAATTTGTTGTTGATATTTATTTATGTTTCTATAGTTTTTGGCACAATGAAAGTAAGATATTTTACAAGGAGATTTACTATTTTACATTTAAACATAGCATTTGAATTTTCGTTTTTTTACTTCATTCCATACTGAATTCAGATAATACTCATGGTAGGTTAAACATTGAGAATCACTATAGCAAGCTAGAAAGACCAGTGTAGTCAAGGCGCTAAAAAGCCTTAGGCGCTAGCCTAGGGCTTTTCTGGCCATCGAAGCGCCAGCCGTGCTCGAGGCACCAGAAAAGCACTCGAGGCGCCGAAGCCCTAAATAAGCGTTGAGCTAAAAAAGCGCGCTTTGGTTAGGTTCTTCTGTAAGATTTTTTTTTCATTTCTTTGAACAGCAGCTGTTTTCTTTAAACAAGCGTAAGTGTCGTGTTATTTTTTTGTTGAAGAAATACATTTTTTTAAATAAATGCTTTTTTTTAACAAATGCAGATTTTTTTAATAAAAAAATGCAGCTTTTTTTTGAAGTTTTGAACAAATGCAGCTTTTTTTGGAACAAATGCATATTTTTGTTTTGAACAAATGCTTTTTTTTAAATTTCAACAACTGCAGTTTTTTTTTTTAAAATCAGAGGAGTTTCTTTTATAACAAGTGCAGTGCAGTTTTTTTTTAATAAAACATAAGATGTTTTTTTTAAACAAATGCAGATTTTTTTTTGAAACAAATACATTTTTTTAGAAGTTTTGGACAAATGAAGTTTGTTTAATCTCAGTTTGCATTTATATACACTTTTTAAAAGCCAAAAATGGAGTTTTATGCCATTTTTTAAGTGCATTTTTTTTACTGTAAAACAACAAAAGTCATGCTCAAGGCGCCCAAAAAAGCGCTCGGCGCCAAAAAGCGCTAGACGCCAACCTGGGGCTTTTTCGCCTTGACTGCAATTAGAAAGACGCATGAGACTGAGATTGGTCATTGTTAAATGGGTAAACTTAGTTCATATTGTTCCCTATGCCTATTTGAATTTTATGTATAGAAATCTTTGTTTGTTACTGAAACTTTGTCTCCACTATTCCTATATTATATATATAGTGTGGCAATTAATAACATGGGTTATAACTTCCATGTAATGTTTACTAACAACATTTTAAGGAATGTATGTGACCCATTTTTCTAGCTAAGTGTAATTATTTTTTATAGAAAATCTTTTATCATTTTGAAATTTGATTATGTATAAATTAAAATTCATATGCACCTATTTCAACAAGCAGTGGATATTCAGCTGAAAAAGGGATTATCACAAAGACTTTAATCTCATTTTGGATGTTTTGCTGCTTAAAGAATCGCATCATGTTTGAGTTCAAGCTTTAACAGAAAAAAATGTTTTCACACCTTGCTTATGCTCTCTAATTGTAGCAAGTATATTTCCCACCTTTAGATTTGGGATTTCAGAACTTCCTCCAATCATTGTTTTATACTATCTTGTATTACTTTGGTGGTTTTACTTCATGACATTTGTCTTATAAAAAATTGTTTTCAAATTTTTTTAATATATGCGATGATTCGATTTTTGGTTGTTACTTTTGGAGATTATCTTACGTATTTGGCCTTTCGCATACGTACATACACACACACACACACACACATATATATATATATGTGTGTGTGTGTGTGTGTGTGTGTGTGTGTATGAGGAAGGTTATACGACAAACCATTTTGTTGGCACCCCTTTTGCACCTCTATAATAGCCTCTCATTTATTATTTATTAAGTTAGTGGGGGAAAGAGAATTAGTGGAAGGAGAGAGAAAGAGGATTGCGTGGTGGAAATCAGGAGGGCTAAATGGGTGTTGGACTATTTGGGGTGCTCTTGATCGCTGAGAGAGAGAGGATCAAGAGCACCCCAAATGGTGTAGCACCCCTTTAGCCCCCTGATTTCCACCACATTTTCGTTTCTCTCTCCTTCCACTAACTCTCTCTCCCTCCACTAACTTTTTTTAATATAAATATGTGGCTATTAATGGGGTGCATTTGGGGCGCTCCCAAATAGGGGTGCTATGGAACCCTCCTCATATATATGTATATATATATATATAATGGATTTTTAAACATTAGCCGAGCTTCACACTTTAGGAAAAGCAAAGACATCGTGTACAACAAAAAGGAAAGCAAGTAGAACTTATGAAAGATACCAAGGCACCCTAAATTTGTTTTTATACTTTAATTTTATCTGGAAGTTTCCTAACATTAAACATTTGGCATCGTTTTGTATGGACATTTTGTATCGTTTTGTATGGACATTTTAAACCTTCTACAAATTTTATATGCCGCAGAACATGATTATTAAAAAATAACAAGTTGAAGTCTATGCATCACATAGATAGTATCTTGAAGTGAGATTGATTTAGATTTACTATATAGGATATCCCTCTCTCCATACACATGCAGACATATATGTATGCCCACACCAATGCAGGGCACTGAAACTGATTGTTTCATTATTCGTATTACATTTAATTTAGAGAATTATAAATTTAAAAAACTGTAATCCTATCCCGCTCTCCATACGCATGCAGGCATATGTATTCATTCTTCTAATTACATTTAATTAGGAGAAAATATAAATTTTTAAAACTGTAATAGAAGCTTGATATCGGCTCATATACAAAGTTTACCTGTATATACTGTGGGCATATATAATGCAATAGATTAGTCAAAACTACAGTTTTCCAATGCCAAATTATCCTAAGAGGGTTGTAATTCATTTGATAAATAGCAAAGGAAAAGGTTCAGTAGTTTTTTGTACTTATACTATAATTTATTAGTATAAGAATTTTTTAAAAAAAATCCTACTATTTGAATGCCTTTCTAGATGGACAATTTTTGTTATGAGTTGATTCAAATTTCAACTGAAATCGCAGTGAAAAAAATATTATATGTTAATTTTTAAATTAATTCCTAAAGCACAAAATATTGCAGAAAGGAAAAGGAAAATTCATTTCTTTTACATACTTAAATCTTATTTTATAACCTACAAAAAAATCATAAAAATATGAATATATGAAAACTATACCTCACAATTTGATACCAGTTTCGTTTTACATTTACAATTTATCCCATAAGGAAAAATGCTGTTATTTTTAGATTTTAAGTAATTGGACAGATTGTTTAGCATTAACCAATCATTCCATTGACATCACATGAAACTGTGTGCATCGTTTCAGGTTTTTCTTTTGACATTGCTTGCTATCTTTATCTGGAATGAACTATTTTTTTTTAATATATATGCTACATAAAGCCATTAACATGATTTGATTGTTTGGGTAATGAAGATATTCAAATATAATTATTCCCTAAGCATTAAAACATCACAGTGTCTTTCTTGTAAACTATGATTTTGTCAGCAGAATCATTTCAATAATGATTCCTACAAAATCATACCCTTGGTCCTGCAGTGCTTTGGGTTCCTTTACCAGTTACCACGTTTATAGGCACTACAATTCACTGTGTCATATTAGATTAATGCTGGAATAAAATGTCTGGCTTTGAAGTTAGTAGTAGTATCTGAAAAATAGAATGCTAGCCTTGGATGGATGTCACGACACTATCGTCAAGCGTAGAAGAAGATGGGATTTGCATATGGGGCTCCCGATCGGGATTGAATGGGATGCTTTTCAAAATTGCAATGTCATAGGTTCTAAGATATGAACTTTATTGTGTTCATAATGCTAGGGTTAGATTAGGGTCAAGTTACAATCTTTTCACTTGCCTGCCCAATGGACTTTGTTAATTAGTTGTTGTATTCTCATCATTGACCAAACCGACATAGAAACAAATTTAGATGTCAATTTATTAATTAAGTCAGTGTTTATACAAATATAGAATTATGATAATACAGGTATGTGAACCCACTGCAATGATCAATAGCACAATGAAGTTTGTTTCACACATAAACCGATAAACAACCTCTTTTTAACATGTGTATTTGCGGAGCTCTGTATATTAGAATAATTCACATTTAAGAAATTGATATATTAATTTGATATTCAAAACTATTAATACTGTTACATTCGCATTATAAGTAACAAACAAACCATGTGTCAAGCACATATTTACACTTCTTCAGTACTTAACCACACTACTTTAATCAGTTATTTTGAGCGTTGAGTAATGTTCATTAAAAAAATACAAACATTTCGGTGGTTAAGCTGTTTTTGTATTGGTAATCTTTAAGTTCTGTTTAGATTTTTATTTTTCTGTGTAATACAAAACTTCGGTTACTGTCTGTGGGATTGAGATCAAATAATAATGTCAAAGGGTTACCGAAACTATTTGCAATCAAGAAAGATTATTTTTTCTAAAACCTCATCATACCTTGAGCTAAGATGGCAAGATACATGCTTTCGTACTTAAATTTTATAATAGATTTCTTTTTCTTTTTTATAAGACACAGGTTTTATAAGCCTGTATGGTATTGATTGTCATCGCCATTCAATCCATGGTTGGATCTTCAAAGTAGTGGCTATGGTATTCTAAGGGGATTGAATAATTTAGACAAATTGTTTGTTTTCAATCAACCTCAAGAAAATTTTATTTATGGCTTATCTAAACATCATGTATTTGTTTCAAAGATATGGGTTTTTAACTTATCCTGTTAGCCTACTTTGTGAACTAGGCAACACAAAGTCAAGAAACCAGACATTGAAGGAAAATTTTAATTAGAAGACTTCAGTTCGGATTGGAGAAAACACTACAATTCAGATTGATAGCTGCAGTTGTTCGGGTCGGTTCAGAGCAACATATCGGTTCGGGTCGGATAGAGTCCTCTAATCGGATCGGAAGGCAACTAAATCTCGAATGGATCGGAAAGCCACCTGTTTGCCACGACAATGGAACGGAGCGGAGCAGGTTAGAGAAGGAGAGTCACACCCAAGCCAATCCGGTTCGGATCGGGTATCCCGATCCGAACCCCTTATCTGCGCGTCTCCGACCCGAACCCATGATCCATGTTATTCTCCTGCAAAAGCGCCTGGATATCCGGACCGGCTATGACCAGTTCCTACCCATAACGTCCTTCCCTTTGATGCGTTGTCAACATGATAGTTCATCCGAACCCGAAGAGAGTGCGATGGATGACACGTGGCCCGACCCGGATCAAGTCTCAAGCCAATTCACACCTATAAATACCCCGTTTGGAGACAAAGAGAAGGATCTTTTTTCAGCACTTTGAGAATTCAACTACCTCCATCATCCGAACTCCATTACTCCCGGAGAATCCAAATCATCTTTCATTCTTTGTTTTAGTCAATTGAGTGAACATAAGTGAGTTGTGAGTGGAAGTGAGTGAATCTTACATTGTATTTGCAACTGAATTATTGAATATAGTGAAAGATAAGTGGACGTAGGCATTTCTTCGCCGAACCACTATAAATCCTGCGTGTTCATTTTTATTTTTGTCTCATTTCATCTTGCTTTTAATCAATTTGGGTGTTAGAACCACTTTTGGGTCTAACATTTTTGGTGCTTTCACTGAGAACCCTCATCTAAATTCTTTATTTTCCGGGATCTCTTTCTACTTTTTGGACCGTTGAGTTCAAAGAAGTGAATCCTTAAGTTTCTCCGCTTTTTTACATTCGTTGAAGTGATTGTCAAAGATTCATGGCCAAAGGAAAAGGCAAGGAAGTTCAGTCTTTTCGAGGAAATGGAGCTGGTGAAGATCAGCAAAATACTGTTGTAACAAGGTCTCGGGGGCAGAGTTCAGCAGCAGGAAGGACCAATGCAGGAAATCCGAACCGCCAGCAAGGGGAGAGCTCCGATCCGATCCGGGTAGGAGATTCTGAAGCAGTGCATTCCCCCAGTCTGAACCGACCCGAGCTGCTTGCCACGCACCGATCCGATCAGGCTCCCCAACTCTGATCCGATCCGACCTCTTACCTCCGACCCGACCCGATACTTGGTGAAGCTGGAACCTCTACTCGAGTCCCTACGAATGCTCCAATTCCTGCCGCCAGGGTTGGTGATCAGGTCAATCCATCTGCGCCCATCACTCAAGGAGATTTTTCGCGCTTGCTTGACATGCTTGAGAGCACGAGGGAAGCCATGAAAGTTCACAAGCGCACTAATCTCATGATGCAGGAAAATATGAGGCTCATGAGTCGGGAGATTAGTGAACTCCGTCGACAGAGAACTCCATCACCGGTTCGTCACACACCAGTAGATCAATCTTCATCTTCCGAGGAAGAGAGGCCTCGTGAATGAAGGCCACTCGAACGACCTCAGAACGTGGAGCAGCTGACATTTGGATCTTTGGGATCTCGTGAGGATATCGCACGAGCATTAGGAAACGATGGCCCCACTCGGGGGCAAAGACTCCAGTCCCCTCTTCCCGAGATCGACCGGGAACGCAGGGAACGGAATCGAGCAGAGGCAGCTCGAAGAAGAAGGGCATCTCCTGAACGAGAGCCCAGAAGGAACTCGGATGCTAGGGCCAGGGAACCTGAGCGGCCCCTAACTAATGCTGATGTACAGGCAATGGTCCGCCAGATCATGTCAGAGAGCCGGAATTATACGAATGAAGATTATGGCATTGAGCGAAGCCATACTCCGTTTACCGACGATATCCTCGACTTTCAATTTCCCCGACGCTTTAACTTGCCACAAATGGACAAGTACAACGGAAGGACTGATCCGGTACAGCACTTGATGCGGTATTCGTGGCTCATGAATGCTGCTGCTGCCCCAGATGAAGTGAAGTGCAAAGCATTCCCAATCTACCTAGAAGATGTGGCATTGTTCTGGTTCACCCGACTTCCTCCTCGTTCGATTTCTAATTACAAGGAACTAAGCGAGCGTTTCATGAACCAGTTCCGATTGCATGCCCGAAAGTCCAAGAGTGTTATTGAATTATTGAGAATCAAACAGGCACCAGGAGAATCTTTAAGGGCATATCTTGATCGTTTTAACCAAGCTGTAACTGAGGTCAGTGACCCGCATGAGCCCACTATTCTGATGGCATTGAAGGAAGGAGTCGATCCTGAATCTGAGTTTGGAGACTACCTTTCTGGGAAGACACCCTCCACAAGGGAGATATTCTACGAAAAAGCCGATATTTATTTAAGGCGAGAGGAGGCCAGGGCAAACCGAAAAAGAAAGTCTGAGATGGCTTCAAAGGAGAATGTGCAGAGTAATATCGCCGTGAAGCAGTCGGGGGAGAATTCTGGCAAGGTTGAGGTAAATGTAGGAAACAAGGGTGGAAACAGCAATACTGGAAGTGGGGGAAACAACAACAATAACCGTAATTCGAGCGGTAACAGAAGAAACAGAAATAGGGGAAGTGATCCCAACAAAAGACCCCGGTTGCAGAACTACGAGAATTATACACCCTTGAACGACACCCTGGAAAATATTTACCTGGATACGTACAATGTGTTGCAGTACAAAAGACCGCCACCTCGTGATTCGACCGAGAAAGAAATGGCGACAGGGAAATTTTGCTTGTTTCACGGAACTCATGGGCATTCGACCAATGAATGTCGGCATTTGAGGGATGTGATAGAGAAGTTGCTGCGTGAAGGAAAGTTGGATGAGTACAAGGTTGCCCCGAGGGATAGGGGGCAACGAGAGCAGGCTCCAAAACAGATCCTACCTGCTCCCAAGCCTACATCGCAGCAGAAAGGTAAAGGAATTGATATCAACTCCATAGTAGGCGGACCTCACCCAGCAATCCGAAGTTTCAGATCGATGGATCAATATGTGAACGCTGCCAAGCATTTAGACGTGAATGAAGGAGATGATTTGGAAGATGTCACCCCCATAAAACAACAGAAGACCATGTTTGACGACGTGGTATTTCGTAGCCGAGACAATACTGGGATACAATCGCCCACCAATGATCCGTTGGTTATTACTACCACCATTGGGCCGGCCTTGGTCCATAAGGTACTAGTAGACAATGGAAGTTCCGTTAATATTCTATTCAAGAAGTCATTTGATCAGATGAAGCTTGAGCCCGAAGATCTGAAACCTTGTGAAGGATGGATTAGAGGCTTCAACGGAGCGACGACAGCTCCCATGGGATACATAGAGTTGCCCGTGACCCTGGGGCAAGGAGAACGTAGAAGAGTGTGAATGCTTCAGTTCGTAGTATTGGACGTAGATTCGCCATACAACGCATTTTTGGGGAGACCTGCCCTCGCTGAATTTAGAGTTTGTATCGCCCCTTGGTGCTTGTTACTTAAGTTCCCAACCGAAGCCGGAACTGGAGTAATGAGAGGGGATCAGGTCTCCGGATGGGCCTGCTATGTGGCCGAGTTGAAGATGTTGATGAAAGGACTTAACGCTGAGAGTAAGGATGCCTCGTCTCCCTCAAAAGGGGACTCGGCATAGCAACTAGAGAGATTGACCCCGAAGGAGTTGCCCAAAGGAACGCCTGAAGACCTGGATCCCAGAAAAGACGAGGAACCAGAGGCTAGGAATGCAACTCCTAATGAAGCGACAGTGGAAATTCCCATTGATAAAGCTGATCCGACGAAAGTCTTGAAGATTGGTTCTCAATTGGATCCAAGTCGTGCTGAAGAACTAACGGACTTCTTAAAGGCAAACTTAGATGTGTTCGCCTGGACCCATGCTGACATGTGTGGGATATCACCATCCATTATAAGTCACAAATTGAATGTAAATCCGAAGCATCCGCCTGTGAAGCAAAAGAGACGCATGCTGGGCCCAGAGAGGTCGGCTGCTCTCAAAGAAGAAGTAGAGAAGTTGAAGCAGAATGGATTTATTCGAGATTCGACTTATCCCGACTGGATATCGAATCCCGTATTAGTAAAGAAGCCAAACGGAAAGTGGCGGACTTGCATTGACTTTTCAGATTTAAATAAAGCTTGCCCGAAAGATAGTTTCCCACTTCCCAGGATTGACCAGCTTGTAGACTCGACAGCAGGTCATGAACTTCTTTCTTTCATGGACACATATTCTGGATACAACCAAATTCCTATGCACATACCAGACCAAGAACATACGAGTTTCATTACGAATTTGGGGCTATATTGTTATGTTGTAATGCCATTCAGGTTAAAAAACGCTGGAGCTACTTATCAGCGCTTGGTAAATAGAATGTTTTATGATCAAATAGGAAAAACTATGGAAGTTTATGTGGATGATATGCTTGTCAAATCAAAGCAGTCTTCCAGTCATACGCAAGACTTAGCAGAAATGTTTGGTATCTTGCGAAAATACCGGATGAAATTGAATCCTCTGAAATGCTCATTTGGAGTGGCATCGGGAAAGTTCCTTGGCTTCATTGTGAGTTCCCGAGGAATTGAAATCAATCCTAGCCAGATAGCAGCGATTAGAAACATCGAAGAACCGAGGAGAATTAAAGACGTCCAAAGTCTGGCAGGGAAAGTAGCGGCGCTGAGTAGATTCATCTCCAAAGCTACAGATAAATGTGTTCCGTTTTTTGATTTGATAAAAAGGGGAAAGAAGAACTTCCAGTGGACTCTGGATTGTGTTGAGGCCTTTCAAAA
The DNA here is from genome assembly GCA_030737875.1 of Allium sativum. Taxonomy (NCBI): domain Eukaryota; kingdom Viridiplantae; phylum Streptophyta; class Magnoliopsida; order Asparagales; family Amaryllidaceae; genus Allium; species Allium sativum. Next base: position 305,896,762 of record CM060921.1, read on the forward strand.
TCTGTTAGAACTGCTAGAGAAACCACCGATTTTATCAAAGCCCGTAGATCACGAAGAGTTATTTGTTTATTTGGCAGTCTCGGCTCATGCTGTCAGCACGGCTCTGGTTCGAGAAGAAGACAAAGTACAAAGGCCGGTGTATTATGTAAGTAAGAAATTAGCAGCGGCAGAGCGCAATTACCCAAAAATTGAGAAGCTCGCTTACAGCCTCCTGATCACATCCCGAAAACTTCGTCACTATTTCCAAGCCCATCCAATAACCATATACACCGACCAGCCCTTAAGGCAGGTATTGCAGAGACCCGAAGCATCGGGAAGGTTGATCAAATGGAACATAGAGCTAAGTCAGTTTGATTTGAATTTTCAACCACGAAAGTCAATCAGGGGGCAAGCTCTAGCAGACTTTATTGCGGAGTTCACCATTCCAGAGGAGGAAATAATCAATGACCGAGTGGTTAAGTCCGAAGATGAGCTAGAGATGAATCCGTGGAAATTATATACAGATGGGGCTAAGAATGACCGAAGGTCCGGAGCTGGAATTGTCTTAGTCACTCCCGAGGGACGGTCGTTATATTACGCCCTGCGATTAGAATTTTCGGCAACTAACAATGACTCTGAATATGAAGCCCTGATTGCCGGGCTGAAACTTGCTAAAGACCTTGGAGTAAAAATGTTAGACATATTCTGTGATTCTAAAATTGTTGTTTGCCAAGTACGAGAGGAATTTGTGGCTCGAGGACCTCGACTTGTCGCCTACCTCAAGAAAGTGAAAGAGCTATTGAATAGCTTAGAGCGGTACAACATAACACATATTCCCAGAGTTGAAAACCAGAAAGCGGATAGACTGGCAAAGCTGGCTAGTTCTGACAATCCAGAAGAGACTGAAGTAATTCCAATTGAAACGTTGGAGTCGCCAAGCTTTGAGTCAATGGAAATTGAATTCGCTTTTCAAGCCGAACCAGAGAAGGAGTCATGGATGACTCCAATTAAGAATTTCCTTAAGAATGGGACACTCCCATCGAAGAAGAGTGAGAAAAGAGCTGTAGTTCGCAAAGCTACCAGATATGTCATACAAGATGATACTCTCTATAGACAAGGATTTTCTATGCCCCTGCTACGATGTATAGCACACGACGACATCAAGCGTGTACTAAGAGAAGTACACGAAGGTGAGTGTGAAGATCATACAGAAGGTCAAACTTTAGCAAAGAAAATATTGCGGTACGGATACTTCTGGCCTACGATCAACAAAGACGCAGCTGATTATTCACGACGCTGCGATAAGTGCCAGAGATTCGCCAAAATCCCCAGGGCACCATCAACCCAGCTTAAATCGATGGTAAGTCCTTGGCCATTTGCCACGTGGGGAATTGATATCATTGGAGTTTTACCGATTGCTAAAGGAGGAGCTAAGTATGCAATAGTGGCCGTGGACTATTTTACGAAGTGGGTGGAAGCTGAACCCTTGACCAAGATCACAACAAGAAAGGTGATAAGTTTTGTGGTCAGAAATATTATATGCCGATTCGGGATCCCAAGGACGATTATAACTGACAACGGAACCCAATTTGATAGCACTGAATTCAGAAGTTTTTGCCAGAAATATAAGATAGACAAACGATATACTGCAGTTTCCTATCCGCAATCGAATGGGCAAGTAGAGGCAATAAACAAGGTAATAAAATCCATCCTCAAAAAGCGATTAGAGCGTGCAAAGGCAAAGTGGGTTGACGAATTGCCCTTAGCTTTGTGGGCATATCGAACAACATTTAAAACGGCCACCGGTCATACCCCTTTCTCTCTCTCCTTTGGCTCAGAAGCTGTAATTCCAGTTGAACTAGAACTTCCTTCCCACAGGGTGACATATTATGACCCGATGACAAATCGGGCACTTTTGCTTAAGTCTCTTGATGAAATTGAAGAGAAAAGGGACGAAGCAGACTTGCGTGCAGCAAGACATCGGCGTCAGATGGCACGCTATTATGATAAAAAAGTTCGCCTCAGAACTTTTGAACCAGGAGATTTGGTGCTAAAGAGAGTCTTTCCAACCCTTCCTCACCTTGGTCCGAAATGGGAAGGACCCTTTGTCATTCAACGGAAACTTGAAAAAGGAACCTTCAAGTTAACGACCGTGGATGGCGAAGAAGTCCCCAGAGCATGGAATGCCCAACACTTAATGCGATATTTGGATTAGAAATGCTGTACTTTTTACTATTTTTCCTGTGAACTCTGTAATAAGGCACGCCTTGCCTTGGGAAAATCTGATGATATGAATAAAGGACTATAAAGTGGATGTAGGCTACGACTTAGCTGAACCACTATAAAAATATTGTGTGTTATTTACTTTTACGCATTTACATTCATCAGTTATTCTGTTGTGATTATAAAATACAGGATAACTCAAAGCCTAAAAAAGTTGAAAACAGTGTAGGCATAAAAAGAAGCACAACGATTGTTTGTGCAATAAGACATAAAAGAACGAAAAAACGACATTCTTAACTCTAACTCTCCAGAGAAAGAGAGAGAGTATAAAAGCGTCTCCGACTGAGCGCTGAAAAAGAAATTTTCCTATTAACTCTAACTCTCCAGAGAAAGAGAGAGAGTATAAAAGCGTCTCCAACTGAGCGCTGAAAAAGAAATTTTCCTCCTAACTCTAACTTTCCAGAGAGAAAGAGAGTATAAAGGCGTCTCCGATTGAGTGCCGAGAAAGAAATCTTTCCCCGTTGAACGACCGAGGAATAAACAAATGACTGAACTCGAACTCTAACTCTCAAGAGAAAGAGGGAGAGTATAAAAGAAATGCCAGAAAAAACGACAGGTACTGACGACACAGGAAGTGCTATCCCGTCAGAGAATTGGGAGCATTCAGATTGCCAGATTAAGCATTAAATAACTTGTGGAAATTGACTGGGGACACATATGCATACACATATTTCCCCCCTCCACAACTTCGTTTCATAACTATAGACATGCATTTTTACATAAGCGCAGAACTACTAACAAATAAACATTGCAAAAAGTGAATTATTTTTATTTACAAATGAATGAATTTGTACAGGGAAATAACTAAAGAAGAAAGTGCAGGAGCTGCTTTTGTAGCAGCAATTATTGGTTCACAAAGACGCTAAAAAGATACAGGGGAACCCACTATTTGGGTTTGGAATGAGCCTTAGATTTCTTGGCAGCTTTTTCCGCATCCTTTGTTTCCTTCTCGGCTTCAGTCAAGATTCGTTTCGATTTCTTTTTCCCTGAAGATGCGGTACTGGAGCCAGTAGACTTCTTCCCGGAGGGCGGGGCACTGGAATCAAGAGAAGATTTTTTAGCAAGTTCTTCTGTAATAGATCTAGTTGAGAGCTTAACAACTAACCTTGATCCCGCATCCACAACTGCGAGGGGCTTGAGGACCTCAGGGTCTAGTTCTTCGGCCTTTAATTGCAGGCGCTTATCTTGATCAGCCTTCATGGCAGCCAAGGTAACGTCATCAGCGCTTTTTGACTCCCCAGTTATTGCGACTTCTGGTTCCTCATCATGCCCCTCGTCTCCGCCATCGTCCTTTAAAGCTGCTATCATTTCTTCATCATGGGGAGTGGTGACCTTAGTTGGCTCATTTCCTTCTCCCAAGTCTATAGAAGCAGCCTTGTCTTCCCCTTTTTTAGCCCCATCTGCGGGCTTTGTCCCAGCGGTAGCTCCTTGAGCTGCATCTGTCTTTTCGGACTATTCGACACCTACAGAATGAGAAGCAACAGTTATCAACTCAGGCGAAAACAATGGGTCTCTCATCGAATGTTCAATCACGTGGCGAAAGGTAGTAATAGCTTTGGCAAATTGAGGAGAAAAGATAGGGATACCTTCCGAAGACTTTTCAGCGGGGGTGACCACTACCTCTGGGGTCATTTCAGGAATGGGAGATAGCAGAGTTGTTCGGGGAATTCCCGGATTTTCGGGATCATACCCTTCTACTTCGGGAGTTGCAGCAGCAAAGGAAGAGGAACCAGCTTTGAGAGTGGTTTTTTGTTTAGACTTCCGTCTCTCTTCTTCCATGGCCTCAGCAATAAGGCGGCGCCCTTCAGCTAGGCGCTCCGGTTCATCGTCTCTCAAGTATTTCTCCATCAGTTTATCTTCATCAAGAGAATCGACCTTAAGTTCTTCTTTTTCCCACTCAACGATTTGATTCCATACTTGAACCAGAGTGGATGGATAGTCCTCGATCCAAGAAATGTTTCGACGACGAATAATGTGTGCAAAGAATTCAATCATTAGCTCGCCGAAGCCCTGAATATCAGCCTCCGCCTCTGATAGTTGCTTGCGGGCATCCTCCGCAGATTTAATAGCACACTCCACATTGCCCTCGGCCAGAGCAGCCCTGTTCTCCGCCTCCAACAACTTTGAAGCCAAGTCAGCGTTCTTCTTTTCTAATTCAGCACTCCTCTTTGCTAACTCGGCGTTTTTCCGCTCAAGCTCGGCATAAGCAATGCGTGTCTTAGCAGCCTCTGACTTGGCCTTGTCAGCTTGCTTTTTTAATTCAGAACGCTCCTGAGTATGAGATTCAAGCAAATCGTGATAGCGCTTTTGCATATCCTCGAATTGTTGTTTGAAATTAGAAGCGTCTTTTTGAGCGACCGCTAGCTGAGCTTGAGTGTCTTCCAAATCTTTTCCTAAAGCTTTTAAGGCCTTAGCATCATCCTCCGCGGTCTTTTGCATTGAATCAGTATTTGTGATTAGAGTGCGGATGATTCTAGAAAGATTGCGTGAATATTTGAACATCTCAGTATATTATTTTTGCACCGCATCAATCTTTGCTTTGGCCTCTTCTGCCCAATTAGACGAAATAGGTTCAAGGGCAGGTAAAAAAGTCAGAGTTTCGAAGTAGTGTTCGGGAAATTGCTCTTTCAAATATGCCCGCTTTATGGCAGTTCCCGCATCTGGTGGGGGAGGAGCGAGGATTGTCAATTCGGTGTCCCTTCCTGAAGAGGATTCTGTAGTCTCTTTGTCTGTTCTAGGTCGTTTAGTCGCAGGGACCTTTTGCTTACTTCGAGACCCGGTTTCCTTTGGAGGACTTTTCTCTCTACTGCGTTTCTCATAGGAAGAGGAGGAGTCTTTGGATTGTGGTCTGTCCTCCTCCCTACGGCTTTGGTAACCTTTGTATTTCTCTTGTTCTGGCCTAACTGGTGAGCGGGAACGTGAGGGTCGAGAACGATAGGGATCATAAGGTCTTCTCTCCTCCCTACCACGATCATCCCGGCGATCATACTCGACATCCTGAGGAGGATTGGACATGCTACGACGAAGTTTTCTTATATCGTAGTAGGATCGAGACATTGCACCTGCATGATGAAATAAACGAAGTTTAGAATTAATGGATTCATGGAGAAAGAAGTGCAACGAATGCTAATGCTGTGGTGTAAAGTGCATCCTAAGTGGTGTTTGTCCCCCCAACCAACCCGAGTCTGAAGCTAGACTAGTGCGGGCAGGCTCTTTGGCCTTAGCGGGAGTAGTTTCTTCAGAAGAAGTGAAGACTAAAGGATCCTTCCTGAAATCCTCTGAAGTGTATATAGTCTCAGGTAATGGGAGATCCCCCAAACCCTGAAATATGTGCTCATCAGTGCTAGGAACATCCCCTTCGGAAGCATGAAGTGGCGACTCTTGGGAAGATTTTGACTTGTCTAGAGAAGTAGTTTCCTCGGGGGCAATATACCCTTCACGATGCTTTTCGGCCAGATTAGCCAATTCATCATCTTGTGTGGAAGAGGGAGAAGGTGAAGTTTGAAGAGGAGCTGTAGGAATTCCCGAGCCTTCTCCTGTCTCTGGAACTATCTCCACTGGAGGTATGTATGCGTAAGGGACCGTCCCATGGCCGATGCTACGAAAAACGGATAGCAGCCCATGAAAGTGAAGGTATTCATCTTTAAGGACCTCGTCGATAGTTAAGAATTTTTGATCGCCATTAAGAAGTCGGTGCATCCGATCAAAGAATACCTGATCTGATATCTGTTTGGGATTGTCGACTGCAAACAAAAAGGAAAACAGGTCAGGGTGATGATTCAAGTGTATATAGAGTCCGGATCCAGAAAATCAACGCTTTACTTGATTTTGTCCATCTCCTAGCATATCCAGACTGTTGCTTTATGTAGAACCATTCTAGTCTGGAATCTCCAGCTTTACTGCTAAATGGTGCAGAGATTATCTTCCTTTTTGGGACTGATTCAAAGTAGCAGAAGGATGGAGTCTCTCGAGTCTGATGCTTGAAATTATAGAAGAAGTGAACGTCATCGAACGTGAGCTCTATGCCTAGGATTTCACGATATGCTATGTACAAGGTGTGAAAATAGGCATATGAATTGGGATGCAGCTGCATGGGGGCAATCCGCATTTGTCTTAAGAAATCAACGATGAAAGGAGAGAATGGAGGAATGGTGCCGACCATGCACATCAATCGAGTGACCGCCATATATCCTTCTGGAGGGTTGTGGGGGCGGTCAGAGCGTGAGGGCACTAGGGTGTCCCTTTTCATTATTCCATATTTTAGGCAAATTCGAACAAGTCAATCGTTGTCAATTGTTGATTCAACAGAGTCCGAGGGTGATTCCAATATGATGGCTGATTCAAATTCATCGGGTGCTCGATTGTCACCAATCCCTCCTTCCTCCTCAAAACCCAGAGAAACCTCATTCTCCGAAGACGCCTCGTTGCTTTCTCGATCTCCAACCCCGTAGTCAGGACCCTCACTGTCCCATTCTGGATCAGACGAAGAAGATATATCCTCAAGAGTGATTCTGTTAGAAGTTTCCGGGGCCTCTTTCCTCTCAGCTAGGCGGGAAGAGCGTCTGGGCCTCATTGTCATAGAACTATTGAAGAAGCAATAGCACGGATTAGAGTAAATTATCCCGTGCCCCCCCTGTGTATGTGTGTGAATTAAATGTGTGCAGCAAATGTGGGAAATGCAAAATAAAAGTACAACAATGTAAGACGAAGCTTTGAAGAAAAAGTGATAGTCAAAGTTGTTCTTAATGTTCGTTTATGTCCACAAGGCACTATCCTAACTGTTCATTAAGTTGAAGATTATGTCAAGCATTGATTAACCCTGGTTGGATAAAGTCTAGTGCTTTGAGTTGGAATATGCATATCATTCAGTTCGGATAGGGTGCGTTCATTGTTGGGTTCGGATCGGATATGCATATAGTTGGGATCGGTTCGGGTCTGTGCATTGTTCGGTTCGGAGAAGATGTTCATATTTAGCAGTTTAAAATCGGATCGGAATAAGCATCCGGAGCGGCTCAGCAAACAAAAGGATCCATACGTCCTTTTCCTTCCTCTATCTCTTCCTCCAATCCGACCTGGTCGGGCCAGCATGGCTTTCTCCACATCGCATTTCATTCCGACCCGATCCTGACATATGAACTTGTCCTCACCTCCGCTGCTTCAGCACTTCCTTACCCGAACCGAACCCCATTTCTATTCTCCCCTTTCTCGTCTTCAAATTTCACTAGACTCAAACGAAGTTAAGAGTTTATGTGTATGTGCTTGAACGTTTAACGCTGGATCCCAAAGACCCCCGTTGCTACCTCGAAGCGGCGAAGACACCATCAACGACGATGACAAACGGTGGAGGAGATCCAGGCGTCAGAGTTCAACAAACACCACACTCCAATCGTTCGATTTAAACGCAAATTCTAGTTGAAATCAGTTATTACATAAACAATTGAAGATTTAAAATACCTAGATGTTTTATTCGAAGATTGAAACAAGGAGTTTGGAGTTTTTAGATTTTTTAGGAAGTGGGGTTTCGGTGTAAAAATAGGAGAACAAGAATTGTGGGAGTAAGGAAGGAAGAAGAGTATGGGTGGTCGAGTTTATATAAGACGTGGGATGCCTCTTTGTATTCCCCGTGTTTTACTCTGTTCGGACCGAGTCCAAGCTAGCCCACATCTTCTGGCCCATCAACCCAGTGCAAAGCGAAACAGGAAGAAAAGGTGCTCGAGTCGGATACCGAACCGAGTCGCGCCACCGAACCGAGTCGCACCACCGAACCGAGTAGAAATCTGCGCATTCCTCTAGCATTCAAATTGGATTTAAAAGAAAAACTAGGAAAGAACATACCTGAGAAGAATACTATATGTTGAGAAGGACTTCTGGACTTGACTCAAAAATGAGGAAAATGAATCAGGTGTTTCACGACATATATGCAAGCGATAAGAGACATGTCTTCATGAAGCAACGCATCTTCACAAACGAACAAAAAGTGACTTTCTAACTGTTCCGACTCAAGGACTAGCATTCAAACAACATCAAAGCACGCTTCGTATAAAACAGAAGCATCCTTTGAGGGGGCAAAATGTTAGCCTACTTTGTGAACTAGGCAACACAAAGTCAAGAAACCAGACATTGAAGGAAAATTTTAATTAGAAGACTTCAGTTCGGATTGGAGAAAACACTACAATTCAGATTGATAGCTGCAGTTGTTCGGGTCGGGTCAGAGCAACATATCGGTTCGGGTCGGATAGAGTCCTCTAATCGGATCGGAAGGCAACTAAATCTCGAATGGATCGGAAAGCCACCTGTTTGCCACGACAATGGAACGGAGCGGAGCAGGTTAGAGAAGGAGAGTCGCACCCAAGCCAATCCGGTTCGGATCGGGTATCCCGATCCGAACCCCTTATCTGCGCGTCTCCGACCCGAACCCATGATCCATGTTATTCTCCTGCAAAAGCGCCTGGATATCCGGACCGGCTATGACCAGTTCCTACCCATAACGTCCTTCCCTTTGATGCGTTGTCAACATGATAGTTCATCCGAACCCGAAGAGAGTGCGATGGATGACACGTGGCCCGACCCGGATCAAGTCTCAAGCCAATTCACACCTATAAATACCCCGTCTGGAGACAAAGAGAAGGATCTTTTTTCAGCACTTTGAGAATTCAACTACCTCCATCATCCGAACTCCATTACTCCCGGAGAATCCAAATCATCTTTCATTCTTTGTTTTTGTCAATTGAGTGAACATAAGTGAGTTGTGAGTGGAAGTGAGTGAATCTTACATTGTATTTGCAACTGAATTATTGAATATAGTGAAAGATAAGTGGACGTAGGCATTTCTTCGCCGAACCACTATAAATCCTGCGTGTTCATTTTTATTTTTGTCTCATTTCATCTTGCTTTTAATCAATTTGGGTGTTAGAACCACTTTTGGGTCTAACATATCCTATATTTGCAGGTTTTGTATTTGTACGGTAGGTTGTTGGCTTTTGTGAAGAATGTTGACCAAGATGTTAAACTACTGGGAGCATGTTTAGCAATTTTTTTCCCACAATGGCGGCTTTTAAGCAAATAAGTGCTGATGCAAGAGAGTGTACAGACCAATTGTCCATCGTACTGTACTGAATTTATTGCAATAAACTACTGATGTTTTATATTTTTCAGGGATGTACCCTCGTTTGCATCCATTTAAAAATACACCATGCTCAACTTGTTATGTTAACAAACGACGTTTGAATTATATATTAGGTTCAAATCATTATCTATAGTTAATTTCCTGCCATGTTTCATGACGGCATATAAAGTTTATCATTAGTATACAGTATGCTGTGAATTTCTCAATTTTATTTACCATTTAACGTTTGTTTGTAGGTTTTGGAAAAAGTCAATTTGGAAAAAAATCATAGCCTACAATCACACGTATTACCTTATGTAATTTGCAATATTTTGAGAAATACACAACAAAAACGTTACGTTAATCCCGTGTGTGAAGCACGGGTTCACATTAGTGTGTGTGTGTGTATATATATATATGCAGCTAAAAAAATATGTCCACGTAACACATTTATATTGTAATATAAGTAACACATTTATATTGTAATATAGGCACTATTTATAATTACCACAAATCAAATCTGTTGCAGCTTTAAAATCATGACTCCAATATGGTTATATCATTACACACACACACACACACACACACACACACACACACATATATATATATATATATGTAGCTAGAAAAAATGTCCACGTAACACATTTGTATTGTAATATAAGTACTGTTTATAATTACCACAAATCAAATCTGTTACAGCTTTAAAATCATGACTCCAATATGGTTATATCATTACACATACACACACACACACACACACACACACACATATATATATATATATATATAGACACACACAAGTGTGAACCCGTGTTTCGCACACGGGTGATCCTTATAGAAAAGGTTGATTACCTTATATGCATACTTGGTACTTATTAAGCAACATAATTGTTTCCAAAAGTCCAAAACCGGACTTTTCAAGTGACATAGAGTGAGTTATGCACATTAAAAGTTAAGTATTCAAATACAAACATTTAAAGTAGTATCTTAAAGGTTATTCACAAACACCATATAGCCCAAGCAAATATGCCTTACGTGCTCTAAAAAATAAATGGTGCATCTGAATAATTAGTATATATATATTTAAGAAAACCATAAAAGTCAAAAGGAAAAAAAACTTTACACATAATAGTAAATACATGATATAATTTACGTGTCACAATTCAGCTTTTGCATGTCATTTGGATATAAAGACTGAGTATAATACATTACTCTAGGCATTGAATTATTTTGTGGTCCAACATTTCTCTTACAAATTGATCTGCCAAGCCATCCAGGACACTTAATTTAATACAATTCGCAAACAAGAACAAATTTCAATAATCATATATCATGCTAACATATATGAGAAGATATAAGAAAAAGTGATAAGTAACATACAAATTGACCTTTCAAAAGCAGGAATATCAAATATTTATGCTAATAATGGTACTGCTTTGAGACTTGCGCATCACACATACGAATTGTAAGCTGTTGAAATCCATTTCCTGGGTTATGCCTTTACTAATTTTAAAATTAGATTTTGATATACATTTATTACTATCATTAGTGACCTATGGAGATAAAGTTTATACACTTGTTAATAATGTGGATGACACATGTGATATCTAATGTGAAGGTTAATGGTGTCAAGCTACCAAGCACAAGTCAATAAAACAATGGACATATAATAAGATAATAAAAATATAGGTAATAACTCCTTTCTGGATCGAGTTGTCATAAAGCAACATGAACTCAGCTTAATAAAGTTGGCAGATCTTACTTTCCATCTCATGCTAATTCATGCTCAAAACACCTGCAAATTCATATGCCTAGATACCAAATAGATTTAAAAAAGTAGGTTAGGTATAACTACTCCTTAAAACCTAGTTTCAAAAACTTAATATTTAAGTTTAAGGGTATCCGCACATGTGAATGGAGAAATCTAAAAATAATTGCCTTTTTCCGATTAAAAATAAATGTTTTTGAACTGTAAATATGTGTTGAAATGCGAAATATATTTTTTTCGAGGGAAAAAAATTGTTTTAATCATAAACATGTGGTTAAAGTTTGATCGCCTATTTTTTCATAGAAATTAAGAATAAGGGTGTAGTTTAAAACTTGTTTTGGGAAAGGGACTTCCAAGTGCGAAACTTTCAAAATAAAGCTCAGATCCTAATTTCCACTAACTGGTAAATTTTGTGTAGTGGTAATTGGTTGATCCCGTTACTGAAAACTCACTCAATAAGACATAGAAAGACTGACTAATTCTTTCTAAAACCTATAATTCTTAAAGGATAACACTTAAAAGGTTGCATTCAACAAAGGAAACAGACGATTAGTTTTAAATTAAACATGGCATTAGCTTTTCCATTTAGGAATACACCAATGATGAAGGCAACATAATGTAAAAAAGGGTAAATGAAGGCAAACAACCAAAGGACTGACCATCTAAAATATTTATCAATTTATATGAGAATTTGGTAGTGAAGTAAGGTGAATGCAAACAAACTTATATTATGCAACCTATGCATGTATGAAAGACTTTATGGTTTGATACATAGAACAAATATACAATAATTAGACTTTTTTTAGGAGTGACCCTACATAAATTGACTAAACAATCTAATTTAAGAATTTGCTAAGCCACATAGTTTGCAAGATCTAGGTAGTGCAAAAGTTTTGACTGCTCTTTAGCACAGTGGATATGTATAAAGAGGACATTCAATGAATACTGCAATGAAATCTTGGTCCATTGTTCTTTAGGTTAGATGATAATTAGTTATTGGATGTAATTTCATAGGATATTAATATAGAAGTCAAATTTGGGAATATTAGAATGATGGCTCGAGGTCCAAAGGTTACTAGTTTAATATTTCAATTATTTTTTGTTTTAACTATGACCTTGATATTATTAATTTATTCAATGATTTTTATAATGGGAATTTGCAGTTAGGTAGTTTTGATTTTTTAATGTTATCCTTATTCACAAGAGAAAAGGCGCTAATAATTTAAGGGATCTTAGGCCTATTTCCTTAATCAACTGTTATGACAAAATTATTACCAAAGTCCTTGCGAATAGGCTTAGCATTAAGATGAACAATCTTATTGATTGTTCCCAATCTGCCTTTTTTAAAGGTAGGAATATAGTTGATGGAGTGGCCGTGGTTCAAGAGTATATTAATGTTTGTTGTAAAAATAATTTTTCTTGTGCTATTTTGAAAATTGATTTTGAGAAGGCCTTGATTCTATTGACTGGGACTTTATTTGCGAGTTATGTTTCGCTAGAGGTTTTAGTGTTAGATGGATCAATTGGATAATGATTTTGCTCAAATCTGGTTGTTCTAGTATTGTAGTCAATGGAATTATTGGCAAGAGAATTCAATCTAAAAGAGGTCTTAAACAAGGTGATCCTTTATCATCTCTTCTGTTTAATCTAGCTGTTGATGTTTTCACTAGAATTATTAAGAGAGCTGTGAGATTAGCTGTCTTAGGATTTGTTGGTAATGAGGTTTTTAACAATGAATTATATATTCTTCAATTTGAAGATTATACATTATTATTTTCCTCTCACTTGCCTAAGCATATTATAGCTTTGAAGTTTATTCTTTATTGTTTTGAGATGCTATCGAGTCTCAGAATCAATTTTGATAAGAGTTCTATTATGGTTCTTAACGACTTCGACAATGTCGAGAATCTGCTTGCTGACAGTTTAACTATTCTACTATGAAATTTCCAACTGATTATTTGGGTTTTAAAATTAGACCTTCTAAACTTAAGCATAATGATTGGTTAGTCATTATAGATAACATTCATAATAGATTATCTAGTTGGAGTAGCAGATTTTTGTCAAGAGCTGGTAGATTAGTTATTGTCAACTCTGTTTTGTCTGCTATTCCTACTTATTGGATGGCCGTTCATCGATTTCCTCAATGGGTAATTAAGAATATTGATAGAATTAGGCGTAATTTCCTCTAGAGTGGTGATATTATTTGTAGAGGCTATAAATGTTTAGTTAATTGGGATGTTTGCTGTAGATCCAAGAAGAATGGGGTCTTGGGATCGTCAACTTATATAATTTTAACTCTTCCTTATTAGCTAAATTGTTATGGAAATTTAGGAGCCCTAAAGTGATGACTTCTTGGAAACAAATAGTTTCCAAATTTTATTACACTCTGGGAAAATTTATTGTTTATTCTAGTTATGGTTAGATTAATAAATTATCTTATTTTTGGAGTTCTATCTTGAAATGTTTTGAGTTTTTAATTTAGGTTGTAAGCTGACCATTCATTCGGGTAATATTACTTATTTTTGGCATGATTCTTGGATATCTCGAGTGCCCCTTAAAATAGAATTTCGTGACCTTTTTGAGATTTGCTGCTTTAAGAATGCTTTGACTATTGATGTTTACAGTGATTGTTTAGATCCCACGTGGATATTTACCTTTGAGAACATTTTAGAAGGGTCAGTGTTCAGGCATTTTGCCTTACTTCGTGCTAAGTTGTATTGTATCATCTGGATAACAATGGTGATAACATTTATTGAGGGCTTGATAAGAGTCTTCAGTATACTTCTAATTCTATGTACAAGTTTCTTAATTTTTCTGGTGTATCTAGGTTGGTATTTATGTTTATTTGGAACACTAATTCTCCGCCTAAAGCTAAATTTCTTATGTGCTTGATTATTCATAAGAAACTTAATACGGTGGAGCAATTAAAGAAGAAAAACATTATTTTTGATGTTAATTATTGTTTTAGTAGTATTTTGGATGAAAATGTTAATCATTAATTTTTTTTCTTGCACTATTACCAATTATATTATAAATATGGTTTTAAGAATTTTTGTTTTTAATTGTTCCATTTATTTCAGTGACTATGATTTTTACTGGAATAGTTTTAGATTTGTTTATGATTTCTGCCATAGATATGTGTTGGATTCTTTAATTACTATTATTAGTTGGTTCATATGGTTAGAGAGAAATCAGAGATTGATTCTCTCTAATTATGACTCTATAGATAAATTAATCATTAGGATTGTTTCTTTCAGTCTGGATTGGATGTCTAATCCTCAATATAAGTTACATAGAATTTCTCATTTTGAGAGTTATTTGAAGAAGGTTAAAATTAATTTGTGTTTTGTTTATTAGATTAAGCATGTATTTTAGTCATAATAGAATTTGTTTATGCTCTTTGTGTTTCTTGTCTCTGTTTTTTTTTTTTTTTTTTAATCTTTTCCGTGTCACATATATATATATGTGGATATATATTCTTATACATACATACATATATATATATATATATATACACACACACACACACTCATATACATATGTGACGATTTCTTATGGTTTGGCTAGTTATTTTTTCATGTCACGGGTAGTAGATTTTAGCTACATAGCTTATTGGGGAGCTGTTATGGCCTGTTGATATGCTTCAATGTTTTTTAGTTTTCTGTTTTGGGGAGTTTTTTTTTGGAGTTGTCCTATTCTATTGTTATTGTTGTTTTTGTTTAGAGTGACTGGTACATTGTATAGTAGTAGATATACTTCATTATCGGGTGGTAGCCATGCCGAAACTCGATTTTGAAGTACGATGGGCGGTGGTTTATCCAGAGCTCATCTACCTATTTTTCTATACATGCATATAATGACTTCTGGTGTTGTTTTGTTACCTTTTTGAATTCCTTTCAAACTTGTAGTTGGTTATTGTAGACAATATTTTTCTTTATATATATATATATGTGTGTGTGTGTGTGTGTGTGTGTGTGTGTGTGTGTGTGTGTGTGTATATGCTCGCTTCTTTGCAGATGATCACACATTTTTGTTTTCAAAAAAAAACTATGACCTTAGTCTTACAGCATGTCTTTGTTAGAATGTGAAAGTAAAGTAGGTGAGTATACAGTACCGTAGGACTGGATTAATGTTATTCCCATTAAGTGGCTATGGTATTATAAAAAATTTCTTAAAACCTATATTCACCATCAGATCGACTAGCTTAAATGAGCTGTTTGCTTATATAAGTCTTAACGCCTTCAGCTTTAGTTTCCTATCTTACTGGTTTAGTCCAAAAAAATTTAAATACATAATATGTATTTACATTTACCGAAGTAAAATTTAACCAAGTTAGTTTGCAGTAAATGAAAAACAGATTATACATACATACACACACACACACACACACACACTCTCTTGTATACGAATATATAGAAGGTCGAACAATGTTAATAAAACTTTAAAATAATTCAACTGTATTTTCAAAGTTCCGTGTTTATTGTTGAAAGCTTAGTTCTTTGATTCAAAATCTATATCTATCAATTTGTTAGTTAAATCAAACACTGCAAATTCTAGGTAAGAAAATCTATCGATTGCAGTACAAAGGTAATATCTGCGATACTTGTGAGTTCCGTTCGTTCTTCCAAAATTATCAGTCTGATTAATATGTATTAAACATCAACCATGATTTGCATCTTCTTTACGTTGAACCAAAAAGAAATCTGCTTTTTTTAATATGAGCACTTGAAGGATATAAACACCGAGGTATCGCATAACTAAGTTCCCTTGTGTATCACGTAGAAGGGACGTATGGAAAAAAATGAAAATGTTTCTTTTTGGTTGACAATAGATAATACCTAATATATAAAGTATAAACTACACTACAATTTTCGTGCATTAATGGTTGGAAATTTATCAACTTGGTCTAGTTTCAAAAATATGAGAAACTCACGCTTACTGGAAAACTGCAAACTTTGCCACTTTTGTTTATTCGACATCAAAACCTAATTCATTCTTGCCCAACCTAATATACATTAGTGCATATTCAAGAGAAAAAACATACGTAGGTTGGAATTGTTTGCGCTTGCACAACTGAAAATTGCACCGCCACGAACTATCGACTGTTAACCCATAAAAGTATGGCTTAGAAATACAAAGTAAAATTAGGTTGTTCTCAAAAAATAAATGTTAGATCGTACATCTTTAGGTTGTAATCCACTAAAGTCATTCTAAGTCTTAGTTCATTCGAACTTTAGGCCATTGCGGAGCATTGGGACATTAAGGAACCCTAAGCTGTTATGATAACTCTAGGTCGCTACAATCACACAAGGGTAATATGCCAAGTTCCTTAGCCCGCAAAAGCTCTTTAGGTCGTCTGAGTTTTAGACCGTTAGAACGCATTGGGTTGTCATAAGGCAACAAGTCTGTTGTAGCACCTTAAGCTGTTTGAGAGCTTTAGCCCGTTCTGCCTTGCTTTAGCCCATTCCGCCTTGCTTTAGCCCACTCCACTTTAAACCTGATGATTTTCCACTCCTCTTTAAACCAAATGATTTTGAGTGCTGCACTGATTTGAAGCCCATGGGTCGCTCGACGGCCTAAGTAGAGTACAAGATATTTACAACTCTGCCACTTGATCCGAATCTCACCTATAAATACTCCCCTCATTCCTTTATTTAGGGGGACCGAATTTTATGACGACCCTGAAGGGCTGTCCAAGTTCATTCTCCACAAATTCAAGCAATTCTAACATCTTATCATGATGATGGAAGGAATATAATCCATTCGTTTCGCCATGGATTTCATTGGAATCTCTTCATTTCTCGAAAGCTCATAGATCCACCATTGAATTTCCACTCTCCAAAGGCTTCTTCTCTACTTCTTCTATTAATCCTTAGAGATCTAATTGGACAATTAGAAAAGTTGAAAGGATGAATGTAATTGAAATGATTATATGCATTGTAACCATCGTGAAAATAATGAGAGTGGATTCTAAAGTGGAAGTCGATCAAGTTTGATCATACCACTATAACATTTTGTGTCCTTTACTTGCATTTCTATAATTTTGTGGCTTCACTTTATCTCCTTAGCATTTTGAGAAGTATATTTTAGTATCTTTGGTGTTGTGATCTAATTTAGATTTCCACATTTGGCGCCCACCATGGGGCCGCGTTCGCAATTCCTTCTCTTACGCTCTCTCCGGGTTGATTTCTTCGCATTAGAGTTCTAAACTCACTCCTTTTCCGAAATCATGGAAAAATCCAAGAAGACCATGAGCAAAAATGTTGGAAATGCCAACAATATTGCTAATGACGAAACCCTGCTTACCAAACGCTTCGAAGTTGGCGAAGATTCGGTAAATGGAGTTGATGTGAATAAAAATGAACTAAATGTCACTATTTCCAATGTGCACCAATGAATGGATGCTTCTACTAAAGCTATGATGGAGAAACTTGACGCGATATCCTTAATGCTCAACCAAATCCAACCCCTCCAAAAGTTCGTGTTGATCTCGAAGAAAACGACAACTTGTCCGGTTCCGATCTTAATCGCAACGACAACATGGAAGATGGTAATGATTGGTTGAGTGATAAGGGAGAAAACAACATCGAAAACTCGAAGCTAAAAGCTAAAAATCATTCTGAGGTGAAATCTCGAAAAGCCACCAGGCCTGTCATGGGGGCACCTCCTCGTCAAGAAGGAAAAGGACCTAAGCCCTCTAACCAGGACCGCATGCATAGACGAACATTTGGTAAAGAGCTCAGCTTCGCAGAACGCCATAACACTAGAAAATACATCTCGGACATGATAGAACAAATCATGTAGAAGAATCAAGCTAATAATGGCGAAGAAAGAGAATGGGATTTCTCTCCCGATAGGACTCCGTTCACTGAAAGAATCCTTGAAGAAGAATGTCCAAAGAAATTCAATCCTCCAACTTTGCCTCCATACATCGGCCTTATTAATCCAAACTATTTTCTGTTCAAATATGAATGGCATATGAGTGCGGCTAAGGAGACTAATGAGATGAGAAGCACATACTTTCCTCTCTACCTAGAAGGTGCTGCATCATTATGGTTCACAAAGCGGCCACCTAAATCTGTAGATTAATTCTTCGACTTGACCAAAAGTCCAAGGAATAGTTCCGCTTGTATGCTACTAAAGCTAAAGATGTTATAACGCTTTTGGCAATGAAGCAAAGTCCAGGGGAATCTGTTAAAGCTTTTCTCAGTCGATTCAATGTTTCTTAGTCTAAAGTGAGAAATCCAGAACCTCGTTTAATTCTCATGTCTCTAATCAGCGCTATAGATGAAAAGAGCGAATTTGGTAGATGGATCAAAATGGAAGAACCAAACACGCTTGAGAAATTCTATAAAAAGGCCGAGCAGTACATGAGAGTTGACACTAATCATGTACGTCTTTTGATCATTGATGCTAACCCGCTTCTTGAAGCTCCCAAAAATGTTGCTACCTAGCATAGTCAGAAGAGTACTCAGGGGTAAAAGTGCGCCAACGATGGGAATGGCAACAAGGCCTATAGGAAGTCTTGCCTTTTCAACTCATCAGAACTGACGCCTTTGAATGACACTCCCAAAAATATCTATCTTGCAACAAAGAATTCTGAGGGGTATGCGGAGCCAAATCCGATAAGGATAAGCGATAAAGCATCAAACTCAGGAAAATTCTGTAGATTTCACAACTAGCCTGACCATAACACTAATGTGTGTCGACACCTAAAGAACCTCATTGAGGAATTAATCAGGAAAAACAGGCCACAACAATACATGAAGAATCCGCAGACCACGAATCCTTCTGCAACCCCCGAGGGGTGGGGGCATCAAATGATCAGTCTAGTCCAAGAGGTGTAGCTTCTGCTCAAATCAATCTAAGGTTGATTATCCACTAATAACCGCTAACGGTGCTCCAATTTCAATGGATCGGAATAAGCGATCAACATCGCCACCGCTTTACTTCATGTTTTATTTCCTGCTTAAGTTCATGCTTTACTTCGCGTTTTACTTTCTGTTATATTCAAAACTTCTTGTAAACAGTTTGTAATAATATGCAAGTGATGCACTGAACACTAGCTCTATTACTAAGAGCGTATCTGCCAAAATGAATTTCTTGATTGTGAAATTATATGTCAAATCAAAATTTTCTTAAAAGACGATTTCATGTTGTAGGCCATCTGTCGAGCGCTTTTTCCTATAACATCGCGACCCCAACAACGCTAGTTCAAAAGCCAACTGTTGTGAATATCAACATGCACAAATGCAAAAATAGAGAAAACATCACCTTGAAAAACTAATGGTGAGGTCGCAAAGATCCAAACGACGAGCAAGTGCCACGACAAATAAACACGAGGGCTGTAGCTTTCATTGAAGGTACACTTCCCTAAGTAAGGGGTTCAAAGCACCAGTTTCTAAGCAAAAATAACTTGTCAAGTTGAAAATCCGACAAGAAAACTGGTGGCTGTCCCGTGAAGCAATATAACAGTCGTTCGAACCATTTGCGTAGCATATGAAAACTTAGATGTGAAGAATGAAAAATCCACTTGCGTAACATCTGGAACACCCAGATGTGAAAAGAGAAACCATTTGCATAGCATCTGAAATCTCAGATGTGAAGAATGAAAAATCCACTTGCGTAACATCTGGAACACCTAGATGTGAAAAGTACAAACCATTTGCGTAGCATCTGAAATCTCAGATGTGAAGAATGAAAAATCCGCTTGTGTAGCATCTAGAACACCCAGATGTGAAAAGGGCAAAACATTTGCGTAGCATCTGAAATCTCAGATGTGAAGAATGAAAAATCCACTTGCGTAGCATTTGGAACACCCAGATGTGAAAAGTGCAAACCATTTGCGTAGCATCTGAAATCTCAGATGTGAAGAATGAAAAATCTTCTTGCGTAGCATCTGGAACACCCAGATGTGAAAAGTGCAAACCATTTGTGTAGCATTCGAAATCTCAGACGTGAAGAATGAAAAATCCACTTGCGTAGCACTTGGAATAACCAGATGTGAAAAGTGAAAGCCATTTGCGTACATTTGAAATCCCTAATGTGAAGAATGATGAGCGTTCAATTGATCGTTCATGTCGGGAAATACCGGATCCGACTATGACAAACATTGGGGTCCTATCCGAAGTCCTCTCCAGGGGCATTCCTTCTGAATTTACCAGTGTCTGGATTATTCAGTATAAGTGAGAAGCGAAAGTTTCCAATTATGGAATCGACCAAGCTGGATCGTGAATGGAGTTTGGACATTAGCCAGTTAACTTGCATAGTGTCCAAAAAATCGCAAACACAAAAAGTGTTAAATTTTAGCCCAAGCAGGGGCATGAAATCCAAATTACTCCCCGTAGAGAAGATTTATAACGGTTCCCTAAGCAAGGGGCAAGAATATCCAAGCTTCTTAAAAGGGGAAGCAGAAAATAAATGATGAATATGCATTTACCAAATGTGGAGTGTCGTGTACCATCATGTAAGTCATTATAACAATGACACTTGTGATCCATGGTCGAAGTATCTTGACCAGTATATATTTAATGTTAACACGAATTCGAACTAGAATATCGTACTGGTGCAAATAATATTCGATGGACTTCAAACCATTGAATAGGATAACCTTGTGCAAACACTTTATTCAGTTCAAGATAAAATTCTCTATAGGCCATTTTTAACTAATCTACTATTAATGCGGATAGTCGATAGTGTCATATAAGTCCAAAATTCTTCGAGTGTTGTTTTGATTACAAAATAGGTGATATGGAGCATACAAATTTAAAATATGATCGGCTACAACAAACAAGACATTATCGCTAGACCTTACGACAAAGAAAAAACAAAAGCTTAAAGTACAACAAGCAGAACACATTTCCATCACAAGTTCAACACAAAGGTTTCAGACACTAAGTAGCGTAGATGTTGTAAGAGAAGGCCGGAACCCGCATATACAACCGGTCTAAAACAATAGTGCATAAGAAGGAAATAACAAAGGCGAAACAGCAAGTTTCGGCCTTCTTTTTCTTCTTTCCATTGCTAGATCATTTCCTAACATAAGTAGAGGAGGAAGGGAGAGTACCAGCTGGTTTCGTCTTATCCTCGAGGCCTTCTAATTCTGTAATAGTCTTATCCCGAGATTTGAGAGCCTAGACAAGCATAGCTTTGTCCTACTCTAAAGTAGAGATGCGTTTGATGATATCCCTGTTTAGCCTTTGAAGATACGAGCAAATGTATTCCAAGCGCCCAGTTTGCTCGCATTATAGTCTCTGATAAGGTCAAAGTGCCTCTCCAGCCAGTCCTTAGCAGCATCAAGTTGTGCCAATGAGTGATTTCTTATAATGTCCATATCGTCAGGGATTAATCGTTTGTCAGATGGGTATATATCTAGGTCAAATTGATCAAAGTGCAACCACTGTAGACACCACCCCTCGAATCGTTTAGCAAGTTCAGAGGTGTGCGGCCCAAGAGTATAACTAGACCTGTCTATGATTGTTTAAAGGTCGACCATAGCAGGAGCAACAACGAGAGTAGCTAAGGACGGTTAGGCAGAAGAGCTCTGAGTATCATGCGTATGGAGCTTGTCCGGTCTATGGCATTTCCGGCAGCTGTCCTTGCTCAAGACCTCCTTCATCCTTGTATGACTGGTAGACATCCTACACAAATAGTAATTATTGAAAGTAAACAATAGACGAGGTTTGTATCTAAGGTTCATGATCAAAGAAAATCGTCGGACCACAGAGTATCGAGCTATCCCAACTAGTCCAAGAATTTGAATTTGCAACCTAAAGTTTGAGTCATCCAGGAGTGTTAAGAATTTAGGTCGATATGACTGCTCAAAGCAATTAGGTTGTTTTTTGGTGAATTGAAGCTTTGATTTGCAGTGATAAATTAAGACTTGAATCATTCGTACAACCTAAATCTTTTGCCCATGATAATGACCTAGAGTCTTAGTTCCCAATACCGACCCGAGGATCCCACTTGCTATAACGACCTAAAATATGGATTGCTCCAAAGCCTGATGACAAAGGTCATTCGTCAAATAAAACATTCCAGCAACGTTATCAAATACATGCTCGAGCTACAACAATTTGCAATATCACAAGTCCCAATAGCATCAGATTCAATTAAAAATTGGCACAAATGAACATAAATCAAATCCTCGAGCCTAAGAATTAAAAAGAAAAACTGAACCTGATTTCTGTTGGAAGGGAGCTTTAAATTCATACATTCGGATTTGAGTTCAATCGAATCACCATCAGTGGAGCAATGAATCAGTTTCGGCAGAATTGAATTTGCTAGATGACGGTGGCGTTAAAGTCTCTGGATGATCACGATGGAATGGGAAGAGTTGAAGATGTTCTGATTCAAGATGTTGGAGCAGAAATTGGTTAATTTTCAGAGGCAGTTCGCCATTAACAAGTTGTTTCCAAAACCTTAAAGAAGGAAAGGATGAAAGACGGTCTAACAAAATATTTAATTGGTTTAATAGGCCTGGTCTGAAGTCCATTAACGACCTATGAGCTTGTAGCGACCTAAGCAGAAGAAGCAAGACTTGAAAGTGTGCACGACCTATGGGCCAAGAAAGATCTAAGGGTTCATATGATCAAAAAGCCCAGAGCGATTTAAGACTTAACACAGTCTAACATTGAATATGAGAAGAGACGACTTAACACATGGCAAAGTTACCTAAGTCAAAGGTTGTACTATTTCCAATAAACACAAACTTTGAGGGGCAAATGTTCACCCATAAAAGTATGGCTTAGAAATACAAAGTATATTTAGGTCGTTCTCAAAAAAGCAATGTTAGATCGTACATCTTTAGATTGTAATCCATGAAGGTCGTTCTAAGTCTTAGTTCATTCGAACTTTAGGCCGTTGCAGAGCTTTGGGACATTCAGGAACCTCAGACTATTATGATAACTCTAGGTCGCTACTATCACACAAGGGTAATCTGCCAAGTTCCTTAGCCCACAAAAGCTCTTTGGGTCATCTGAGTTTTAGACCGTTAGAACGCGTTGGGTCATCATGAGGCACCCATTCTGTTACAACACCTAAGTTGTTTGAGAGGTTTAGCCCATTTCTCCTTGCTTTAGCCCGCTCTGCTTAAAACCTGATGATTTTGGGTCATGCCGCACTAATTTGAAGCCTATGGGTCGCTCAAAAGCCTAAGGAGAGTACAATATATTTACCACTCTGCCACCTGGTCCAAATCTCACCTATAATTACCCTCTTCATTCCTTCAATTAGGAGGATAGAATTTTATGACCCTGAAGTGCTATCCAAGTTCATTCTCCAGAAATTCAAGCAATTCTAACATCTAATCATGATGATGGAAGGAAGATTATCCATTCGTTTTTCCATGGAATTCATTGGATTCTCTTCATTTCTCGAAATCTCATAGATCCACCGTTGAATTTCCACTCTCCAAAGGCTTCTCCTCTACTTCTTCTATTTATCCTTAGAGATCTAATTGGACAATTGGAAAAGTTGAAAGGATGAATGTAACTGAAATGATTATATGCATTGTAACCATTGTGAAAGTGATGAGAATGGATTTTAAAGTGGATGTAGATCAAGTTTGATCAAACCACTGTAAAATTTTGTGTCCTTTACTTGCATTTCTATTAATTTATGGCTCCACTTTTTCTAATTAGCACTTTGAGAAGTATATTTTAGTACCTTTGATGTTGAGATCTAATTTCAACACTGACTTAGCCCTAGCATGGTTAAATGTGTTGATAATTTGTTTTAAAAGTGGACTGGCTCTATTGTATTGTTTTCCAATAAATGGAATGAGTGAAGAAATTCCAATGTTATGCTCACGCAAGTCACTGGAATAATTATTCAATGAAGACAAAAATTGTAAAACACGTAGGGAGTATCGCATCGACTAAAACATGCATAAATAAAAAAACTTAATTACTCTGATCATTTTAACTTGTAAATGTGTAACTTAAATTATGAATCCTTACTCAAAATTGAAAGACTATATTCCTAGTACATGATTATTAATGTATAAATGTACCATGGTAAACATACTAAAAAATGTTTAAAAACAAAACAAAACTCTAACCTTAGGTTACTATAATTAACATACATATGTAGGTGCGCACACGTAAATACGTATTTATGCATATATGTATATAGTCAAATGATATGAATGTGCAGTTTGTTGATTTTCATGTTTTCCAATGTAAAAATATAAAACACAATATTAATAGTTAAAAAAAGTTATGTAATACACCCGGTCTCAATCCTTTTAACTTCGCGTAAATATTCAAGCGCAATTACCAATAATTAAGTTGGAACGACATCGAGAAACAACCACATAATTGTAATCGCAGTTTGTATTTAGGCCAAATGCGCAATCAGAAGAACAATCAGTCTATAGACAACAGGCAGAATATTTTTTTCCTAATTAATTTGAATAGCGTTTTGTAGATCAACACCAACAGTTTGCGTAATGTAGAAATTTACAACAAAATAGTCAATATTGTGATTACTAAAAAGAGAAAAAAGTAAATTTCCTCATGTTGGGATATAACAAAAAAATAGGAAAAGAAGAGTAAGCATAATCAGTACTTACTGATTTTATCTTATTAAAATATAGAAAAATAACACCTACGTCCTTGGCAGTAGATAAAGAATATATGTAACCATATTAGGACTCTTACATTCTAATCTGATTTTGGGTGATATAACACTTATAGGAAATCTTTTCACACTACCATGCACACTCAAGCACATATTTTTTAGATTAGATACGGTAGTTTAATCCTTAGCAAGCTCCTAAGAATAATTTATCAATTCCTTCCTATTAGGAAACAATGAAACTACTGTAAATTATGCATAATCAGCGCATACTTAATTAGTATTGGATTGTGACCCCTACATAGTATGTGGAATGCAAGGTTTATTAAATAGTGAGCATACCCGTGGAAAAAAAAATCCATTATATATGTAAACAAACGAATGAAAAAGGCATGACTACAAATTAGCATTCTTAAACCATGTTAAAAAATCTTGGCCGAAATGAAGGCTAGAGGAATGCGCATACTAAGAACGCAAACAGTCAAAAAACATCCAGTAAATCACAATAATTATTTGTTTGGCTTTTCATGGCCAATGAATTTGCATAATGCTTTGTAATAAAAATAACAGCTTCAGTAATAGCTGTTTCTATTAAGGCCAAATGTACAAGTAGAAGAACAATGACATCAGGTGCAATAATTTTCGTTCTAATTAATTTGGATAGCGTTCTCTAGATCAATACCAACAGTTTGCATAATGCAGAAATTTATAAAAAAGTAGTTAATATTGTGACTAATAAAAAGAAAAAAAAAAGATAATTTCCTTATTTTGGGTCATAAAATCAAAAAATAGGACAAGCAGAGTAAGCATTACCGGTACTTACTGAGTTTATCATATTGAAATATAAAAAAATAACATCTACATCTTTGGCAGCAGTGAAAGAATACATGTAACCATATTAAGACTCTTATATTTCTAATCTGATTTTAGGTAGTAGGAAACTTTTTCACATTACCATGCACACTCAACTACATAAATATTGGATTATATTCTATAGTTTAGCCCTTGCAAGGTAAAGATGTAGGGTTCATAATCCAATACTAAATAAGTATGCATTGATTATGTACAATTCACAATAGTTTCATTGTTTACTCTTAGGAGGACATTAAATTTTACATTAACTACACTATAATATAAAACATCTACAATTCATATAAGCTTTCCTTTTGCAAATTGTCAATAAAACATTTTGCGTCACAGGAGGACATCAAACTTTGCATTAACCACAGAATATTATAAAACAATATTTATAGCGATAAATAGCAAACATCATCAAATATATTTCTTAACTAAATCTACATGACCTAAAATACAATTCTATGCATAATACTTGTGTAACAACCCAGATTTTCAGAACTAGTTTAAAAAATTTATTTTAACTATTTTAATGGATTTTGAATATTTAAAATGAATTATTTTAAATAATAACGACTAAAAATTTATTTTAATCAAAGTTAAAATGTATAAATTTATTATAATACTAAAACGAGCCTGAAATGGCGCGGTAATTTGAAAATTCGATTTCTAATTTCAAATGAATGCACAGAATTCAATATAAATTAGAATTAGACGAAACAAGAAACATTTGAATCTGTTTAATTATATCTTTCTAATGAATGTAAGAGACTGAGATTTCATAATATAAATTGTAAGTTATGTCCAGTTTAAAATAGCCTCTATGGAATTTATATATATTTTAATATATATATATATATAGCACTTAAAAATAGCCATTTTGCAAACGACCTCTATTTTCGATGTAACAACTTTTGTTGGATCCAGAATGTCAAATTATTGCTAGATTCTAATTTTCATAATTTTTGGAAATAATATGTGAGCGCGGTGAATTTAAACTTGTTTGGTAATCTCAGTTTGAATCTAATCGATTGGAAAATGGCCATTTTTCAAACGGTCTTCAAATTCGACGAAATTAGTTTTGTTAGGACTGTATCTTCAAAACATAGCTAAATTTATTTTTCTGTAATTTTTGGAGTCAGCATATGGCCCGGTAAGTTAAAATGTACGTTTGAAATTCAATATACATTGATTTATATTTTAATTTAAATGAAAACTGATCGAAACAGTCTAGTTGGCTTACGGGACATATCTCATTATGTCCGGAATTGGGGTAATTAGCTAAGGATGATAGTCGGTGCGTTTGATTTGGAGTTTGAATGCAGAAGTTGATTATATGGAAAGGATTATATATAGAATTTTAACCCCACGTTTTTCATTAAGGAAAAAAATATAAAAACAAAAAAAAAACTCGTCTTCATCCCCCATTCAAAACTTTTTGCTCCTAACCCTATCCGCCTCCGTCACCATCGAGCCGCCGCTGCCCCACCGCATCGTCAATCGCCGGAGCCCCCTCCCCTAGTCAGTCGTCGGAACCCCCCTAAAGTCGTCGCACCCCTTCCCCCATTTGAAACCTCACCCCGATTGAACCACAACCACATCCTGGGCCCGCCGTCGGCTAGCCACTCCATGTCCCGACCTTCCAGCGCCTGGCCACCGCCTCCTCGCCACCCAACTCCGGCCGTGGGCCCCTCCACCTTTAAAAATCAATTTTTTTTAAATTCAATGTTTGCAAATAACCCTCTGCCACTGTTTCGCTAATAACTCTCCAACCGATCCCCTATGGCCAAAACTCCACAATGCCAAAGTCGAAGAGCGCGATTTTCTCTTCAATTTGGCTATATGAAAGTCATATTTTGGATTGCGAAATTGTTCAGAAAACGTGTCCAAAATATGATGTCCGGATTATGTCTTTTCACGAATTTCGACAAAATGGAGCATTTTTAGAAAAAAAATCTACTGGGCGAAAGTCGTCAGGAATGGCGCGCTTAAGCTAGAAAACAAGATGGCGTGAAGATTGGAGCTCATTTGCAAATTCTAGGATCAGAACAACAATTTAGAACGTTAGAAAATAACGTCGGAGTGGATCCCAATGTGAGAATTCTTTCTCACTCAATTTATATTACGACTAAATATACACTAGGATACAGACGGTGCTTAGTAGCACCTGACACCATTGATTGTACAAACCATGGTTGCTTGTTTGGAGTGAATTGACTGCATTGTGTTTATAGAATGAATGAACTATATTAATTGTTCATGTGTCGAATAAAATGTTTGAATAATAAAAATATCATTTTTGTTGAATGTATAAACTATATAAAATATTCATGTGTAGAATAAAATATTTTATCGTTAAAAATATAATTTTTAATGTATATACGAACGACATAAAATTCTCCTGAAATGAAAATAGATATTCATTTACAAATCAGACAATTTGTTGATGTACACCCATTTAACAGATATTGATTGGGACGACAAATTTTACACATCGCCCAACTGCACAAATAAAATCTGTGTTTGTTGATTGAAACCCTGTACGGGTATTAGGATGATATTTGACGTACACTAATCCCAATTGTTTAGTTGTATGTCAATCGATTGGTTGACAGAATGTTGTAAGCGTTAATTTATTCATATTCAATGCCTATGCAGTTGTGTAATGCACTCTGATGATGGTTGACTGCATATCATTACAGTTGTGTACATATGTGTATGAAATCCATATAAATAACGTTATATGGTAACTGATTGGGTCTGATTCCAATTCATAAATAACGAATATTTTAAAATAATGAATATTTAAAATAATATTCCGTAAAGGATTAAAATGTGAGATTGATGTCTGATTTTGGATGGACACAAAAATATTGAAGTATGTAAAGCCATGTTGATTAGATTTGCGCCATTTTAACGTGAATGATACTTATATCGATTTTATTCATTTTTATAATGAATATCGAAAAGGAAATGATTTCAAAACCTAATGTTTTGAAAATATTATCATTTTAATATTATAATGATATAGAATAGTCAATTTTGATTTAAAATTGAAAATGAAGTTGAAATCGTTTTTAAAATGAATTTAAAATGATTTATAAAATACATTTTAAATGGAAATTGATGAAATATATATAATATATATTTTATATATTATATGGCCTTAATAGAATGCGTCGCGCTGCGACCGTTCACAAATTTCGGCCATTGACTTCGAATTGATATTACAGGAGATCCAACCATCGGATTCTCCTAAAACTGGAACCGTTGGGTTCGTATTGAAAAGGGCTTTCCAACGAATATAAGATATTTGAAATCCAATGGCTGGATTAGGAATTATTTCCAAATCAAATTTGGAAAAGGTTGCTATGGATGTAGTTCGGTGGCCGTTATTGGAAACCGACTGTACGGGCCTTGATAAAATTATTAAAAATATTAATAATTTGTTTAAAATCATAATCAATCATTTGGAAAGATTTTGGATGAAAAATTCCATGTTTATAAAGATAAAAATATATTTTTATCGAAATGAACTAGTTATTAACTAGAAATAATAATCCAATATTTTTAAATAAATAAATTGGATTGAAATGGTTTTAAGATAACCAGAATTTTCCAATGTATGAACTGGAATGGATTTTAATGGAAGTAATCTTCGGAATATTTCGATATGGGATTCCGTGACTATACGGATAATGTGGAGGAATTTGGAAGATAGATATATCGTTATTCCCCATACAATACGTGTTGGTTTTAGAATTTGATATTGAATATCAGCCGATATAATTTCTGTTTAGTGCCTAATATTTAATATTGAGTTGAATTATGGGTTGTCGCGAATGGTGTCATAAATAACACCGTTCTTAAACCCAGTTGAGAAAAGAATAAATCTTTTAAATAAGATTTAGAGAAGTTTACCAATAAATTAATGTTTAATTGGAACTGAAGTGAAATTGGATTTTTGGGTTTATCGAGAACGGTGTTTAAAATAACACTTGTTCTTTAATCCGATTATCAGTGAAATGTGATTTGGAATTTATAAATCTTTTTATTAAGATTTAATTTAAAATTTCCAAAGTAAAGTTTTCCAATTTAATAAAATAAATTGGAATGGAAAGGAATTTGATTTGGTAATAATCGAAGTGAGCTTTTGTGGAGGAAGACTGTTACTATATATGGAATTTAAAAGGCTTTGTCGTTATCCCATTTATATTATTAGCTTGATACGGAATTGATATAGATTATATATTGATCTATTTTCCGTGAAGATTCCATAGATAATGGAATATGATTTTGGGTTTATCGTGAATTGTGTTTTAAATGACATTGGTTCTTTAACCCAGTTAAAGACATGATTGCATGTCTAACATTGTATTTCAAACTGTATTGTTGATCTCTACTAAATATATATCTGTTTGGTGGCGGAGAATTTATTCTCTTCCTTAATGTAACGACCCAAATTTTGTCGACTTTGTTTATTGCCATAAACTCACTGACGACTCCAAACATCGAAAAAATACCAGATGGTTAATGAAAGAAATTAGAGGGTGAGGAAAGATAAGATAGAAACTAAGAATAGAAGAAGACAACATCAGAGTAACACGAACCTCACAGCGGAATGAATAACATATAATAGATAACATATCTTTGAAATAAAAGATTGTACTTGAATATACATATCATCATCAAGTACAACACTTACAACACAGCGGAAATAAACTATAGCTATATGATCCTGAAGCCTCCTGCTCCAGCTCTTCAAGTATCTGTAAATCCCGACTACTTGACTGGCCATACAAAATTGGGCACCCAAGAGTATAGGGAAAACAAACAAAATAAACTCCGGGTCAGTCATGGGACTGGTATGAGTAAAACAGTTTAAAACAGTTTGAGCCATTAAACGATATCTCATAAGACCACATGTATAAAGGAACGGGTTTTTCCCTTATGAGAATCCAAAATATCTTTATATCAAAAACCTTTTGATATTATAATAATGTCTATCAACCACAATATAATAATCATCTAGCAGAAACACTTTAATCTCACGTTCTACATATATAGCATACAATCAAAACCGCAAGCACGTATTGGGTAATGGATTTCCAACTATGACAAGGTATGGAACCACCTTTCGCTAGTGTACCTCTAGAGAGGAATACACTGGGTTCAACAAGAACATCTTGCAACCCGGCCACACATGACCGACCACTCATTTCGCTTGAGTGTATCGAATGTATATCACCAACTGTTGGGATCAGCAACTGTTTCCCGAATGGGACAACATCAATAATAGATTTTTAGAAGTAAATGAAACTCTAGATCAGGTGATTATATGTAACAACCCGTAAAATCTGAGCCAGTTTGAAATTTTTTATTTTGGCAATTTTAGCTGAATTTGAATATTTAAAATGAATTATTTTAAATAATATCGACGAGAAATTTATTTTGAATAGAATTCGAACGTATATATTTATACGCGTCGTCGTTAGAATATAAATATTTATATATAATTATAAATAGAATTGAAAATGGCGCGGTAGTTCGATAATTCGATTTCAAACTTCAATTGAATGTACCGGGTGCAAAACAATCCGGATTTTAGTGAAACCAAAAATAATGGAATCTAATAGTGAATATCTTTCCAACGAATCCGAAAAATCAAAAGTTCGTAGCGGGAATCAAAAGATATGTCCAGTTGAAAATTCTGAATAGTCGCTATGGAATTCAGGCCCTTAAAAATGGACATTTTGCAAACGACCTCGGATTACGACGAAACCAGTTTTGTTGGGTCCGTGATGTCAAGTTATTGCTAGGTTTCAAATTTCATAATTTTTCGAATTAATATGTGAGCGTGGCAAAAAGAAAACGCGTTTGACCAGTTTCAGTTGATTTTAATCGACTGGAAATTGGCCATTTTTCCAACGGTCTCAGAATTCGACGAAACTAGTTTTGTTAGGACCGTATCGTAAATACGAAGCTAGAAAATATTTTTCGAGAATTTTTAGAGTTAGAATGTGACCCCGGTAATTTGAAATGTACGTTTAAAATTCAATATAGTGATTTAAATGTAAATTAAACGGAAACTGATTCAAATGATCGAATCAACCTACGATACATATCCCATTGTGTTCGGAATGGGGGTGAAACGCTATGGGCGACAGACAGTGGGCCTCGTTTAGAGGTCGTATGTAAAAGTCAACTTCTTTGAATTTAAAATAATTAAATAATAAAATATAAAAAACCCCTTTTTCTCCTTAACCAGACCCCCCCCCCCCCCCCCGTTGAAATCCTTTCAGAACAAATCAGAAAATCGAAAAAAAAATCGCTCCAGCCCCTTTTCCCCCGTCGGAGCCGCCACCATCGCTTCACCCCCCCTTCCTCCGTCCTCCGCTCCTCCGTGAAGCGTCCCAGTAGCACCGATCTTCCCCCTCCATCCCTCTCGAATCCACGCTGCCACCGAGACACCGCACCCCTTCGAGGAAGTCGACCGCCACTACCCCCTTCCACCTCCTCCGAAGCCTTCTTTCTTCTCCCCCCCCCCCTTTCTTCGCAGAGCACTGTGAGTGATTTTATTTTATTTTTATTTGTATTTTTAAATTCTTAAAACCGATTTTTTTATAGTAAATAACATAGTTTATTTTCAGATTTTAAAATAAAACTGCGTTGTTTATTTTCAGATTTTAAAGTAAAACTGCTTTGAATTTATTTTCAGATGTTAAAGATAATATAGCATTGTTTATCTTCAGTTTTAATTATATAGAATGCATTCAAAAAGAATAGACTTTTTATACAAGAAAAGAATAGACTTTTTATACAAGAAAAGAATAGATTTTTAGATCAAGATTTGGTTTTTAATTTGTAAAGGGATAAGATTTTAATATGAAAAAGGTTCGATATTTGATATGAAAAAGATTTGGTCTTTATTTTAGAAAAGATTATATTTTTAAATAAAAAAAAATTTGGGTTTTGAAAACATAAAAATATGATCTTTATATTTTTAAAGAAATAAAAATATGATTTTTATATATTAAACATCGAAATAAAAAATATGATTTTTATATATTAAACATCGAAGTAAAAATGTGATTTTTATATATTGAATAGCGAAGTAAAAATTCGATTTTTACATATGTAGTGGCTACGGGCAACGAAGATGACAAAAAGGCGAGAACGTTGAAGATTTCCTGCATTGGAAGAGCCGTGGAGCTAGGATAGCTATCTGTGAGAATTTCTCACCTTTCAATTTCATTTTCTATTTATATATATACTAGGATGCAGACGGTGCTTAGTAGCACCCGACACAATCGTCCACAGACCATGGACTTGTTTGTTTGGTTGCATAGCTTAGTTATATGATTTGATTTGAATTTGGTTGTTTGGTGAATTTGATTGATGTGTGAATGGCGTGGGCCTTCACTAGACCGGGGATAAGGCTAGGCCTCGTCCCGTTTCTAGTATCGTGCCGTTATGCCGCCGAAATTTTCTAAAATAAGTTAGAAAAATAAAAATATCATTTTATTTAAAGAATGAACTGAATAGAAGTTCATAAGTTGGAATAAAATGTTTTGTCGTTAAAAATATAATTTTTAACGTGAATGTGAATAAATAAAATATTCATTTACAAACCAGACGGTTTGTTTATGTACACCTATTTGAAGGACATTGGTTGGGTCGATAAATTTTACACATCGCCCAACAGCACAAATAAAATATGTGTTTGATTGTTTGAAACCCCACACGGGTGTTGGGATGAAATTTGAAGTTCACTCATCCCGATTGATTGAATATGTCGATCGGTTGATTGACAGGCTGTTTTAAGCGTTGGATATCTATATTTGATGCTTATACAGTGTAGTGCACTTTGGTTGATGGTTGATTATTTTTCCATGCTATTATATACATGTGTTGTATGAAAAACCATATAATTAACTTTATATGGTAATTGATTGGGCCTCATTCCAGTTTTAAAATAGAAATATTTGAAATAGAAATATCCGAAATGGAATATTTGAAAATATCAATGTATGAAGCCGTGTTGATTAGATTGACGCCATTTTGACGTGAACGATATTTATATCGATTTTATTCATTTCGAAATGAATTGAATTGAAAACGATTTCGAAATGAATTGAATTGAAAACGATTTCGAAATGAATTGAATTGAAAACGATTTCGAAATGAATTGAATTGAAAACGATTTCGAAATGAATTGAATTGAAAACGATTTCGAAATGAATTGAATTGAAAACGATTTCGAAATGAATTGAATTGAAAACGATTTCGAAATGAATTGAATTGAAAGCGAATTGAAATGAATTCAAATTGAATTGAAATTTGAATTGAATAGAAGTGAATTTTGAAACGAATTTATAAAGAAGAATTCAATTTCGATTTGAATTGAAATGGAAGTTGAAATTGCTTTTGAAACGATTTTAAAACTATTCATATAATTCGTTTTAAATAGAAATCGACGAAATATATTATATATATATTATATATATAATATAATGGCCTGAATAGAACGCGCCGCGCCGCGGCAGTTCGTGAATTTCGACCATTTATTTCACACGGACATTGCGGGAGATCCGACCGTCGGATTCTCCTAAAACCGGAACCGTTGGGTTCGTATCGAAAAGAGCTTTCTAACGAATATTAGAAATTTGAAATCTAACGGTTGGATTTGGAATTATGTCCAAATCAAATTTGAAAAAGGTCGATGTAAGTGCAGTTCGATGGCCGTTGATGGAAATCGACTGTACGGGCCTTGATAAAATTATTAAAAATAGTAATAATTTATGTAAAATCATAAGAAATGATTTGCGAAGATTTGGGATGAAAAACTCCATGTTTGAAAAGATAAAAATAGATTTTTATCGAAATGAACTAGTTTTGAACTAGAAATATAATTCTATTTATTTTTAAATAAATAAATTGAATTTGAAAAGGGTTTTGAAAATAACCAAAATTTCCAATGATTGCATTGGAGTGGATTTGAATCGAAATTGTCTTCGGAATATTTCGATGTTGGAATTCGTGATTATACAGATATTGTTATGGAAATTTGAAAGATATATATTTATATCGTTATTTCCAATACGACATTTGTTAGTCGTAGAATTTGATATTGAATATAAGCCGGGATATTTTCTATTCAGAGCCTTGTGTTGAATATCAAATGTGATTTGGGTTTGTCGTGAATGGTGTCTTCACTAACACTGTTCTTGAACCCAGTTGTGAAAAGATTAAATCTTTTTATTTAGATTTAATGAAGTGTACCAATTGAATAATATTTAATTGGAATTGAAGTGATATTGATTTTTGGGTTTATCGTGAACAGTGTTTTAAATAACACTCGTTCTTTAACCCAATAATTAATGGAATGTGATTTTGGGTTTATCGTGAACCGTGTTTTAAATGACACTGATTCTTTAACCCAGCCGAAGATTAAAACTAAGTGGAGTTTTAATGAATCTTTAATTAGATTGAAATAATCGAAATGGAGTATCACCAGTTTTGCTCCAGGCGATAGTTAAATCTTTGATTAGATTTGAACGTGAAATGGTAATTGAAATTACCGATAACACTGTGGTGTTAGATATGAAGTATTACCAGTTTTACTTCATGGGATGAATAGGTTGGGATTGGGAAATTAAAACAAATGATTACTTCGGTAAGGTTCGTTAATCCCGACTAGTTGAATCGAAATTCAAAAGACGATTATAGAATAAATTCAAGGAGTTTATCTTGGATAAAATTAATGGGAACCTTTCCCTATGAATGTGAAATTTAGAAACTAACTGTCGGTTAGCCAAGCAGAATGGTTTTCTGGATATTGATCTGATGTTGGTTTCGGCCTTCGGGTTAATATTTGGGGAATTATTCTCTTGATTAATTTACGGTTAGTGACTAATGGATTGGAATGAGGCGTATGCTGTGTTTGTGTAACACTTATTTAAAATATACGCGAGTTATTCGGAAAGACCGGGTTTATCCCATTCTGAATAACTGATACGACGATAAGTCGAAGATGAAGACGATGGTCGAAGACCGGAAGTCTTTACGTCGTTTGGGTGATAACTGATGATCTTGATTGGGCTGTACACCCAAGAAGATGGAAACAGTTGGTGATCGTCCAGACGTACTTGGAGATCGATGGATATGCGAGGTACTAGGTGCCTCCGGTTTCGTTCAGACCCAGAACGGACTTGTAAATGGACTGTGTGTCTGACATTGGATTTTAGTCCGTGTGATTGATCTCTATTAAATATATATCTGTTTGGCGGCGGAGAATTTATTCTCTTGCTTAACGCCCTTCTCTGAGACGTACGAGCTCAGGGGTTATATATTGATGGATATCAAACGCATGGAGTGAATTGCCTGTGTGGCATGCCTAAGTGGCAATTGATCGAGGCTTCTGTTGAAAAGCAAAGTCTTGTGGTGATGATCAAAGCACAGCCTGTGTGGCATAGCTTTGTGTAACGTGAATTCGCGAGCCTCGCACCCCGGTTGTGAACCAAAAACGGGAGAGGACGTCAGGGAGGGCATGCGTTTCTTTCTAGCTAGAAGTGGCGTCAGTGGTTTTACACGCCCTGACGAGTTTGACTTATGTGGTTGTTGCTGTTGCGAGGCGCCTCGGTTATATCGGTTTCGGCCGATGCATTCTGTTCGGCTGACGGACCAGACTTACACCCCATAGGGTGGGGAGACGTAGTGTTCAGGCATAATAATCCACATCGGTGGACCAGCCCTGAGGATCTAAAGGCTTGCCTGCGCGCTTGCCTGTGGCTCGGGCTAGAGAGTCACGAAGTCGGTGAGGACTATCTTTTGCCTCGGTTCATAGACGGAAATCCAATTTCCAAATACGTGACTTTGCGGTTTTATTTGTAAACCTATATATGGTGACAAAGTGGCATGGGACGCTCATGTTGCCTATGATTGATACTTATGATTTGAAGTTGTTTTATACACTATGCACTTATAATAGTATCAAATGATTTGTTTTAAACGTATCAAGCATTCTTTGGCTGTTATAAGGGAAAACCCTATCCTCGGCTGCGTTGCATTGTGTGATGGGACCTGGGTCTTATAACAGCTTCATTTTTCTTTATTTAGCATTGCGCTATTTGTTTTATGCACTGGTATTCTTGAGAGGAAACCCGTTCCGTGTTATACGGCGTGGTCCCTTGATTTACCTAACTTTAAAAATAAAGATTAACTGTTTTAGTTCTCACACCAGTCCCATGACTGACCTGGAGTTTATTGTTTTAACCTAAACTCTGGGTGCCCTTATTTTGACACGGGCAGCTAGTAGTTTTGGTTTTGCAGATTTATATTCACAGGATCCTGGTTTACAGCTGGAACGATATCCGGAAAGCTTTGTATCCGTATATCTCATTCTAGTTGTGTATTGTATTATTTTCCGCTGCGATGTTTTTAAATGTAATTTAAATATCTGATATTTCTGTGTAATATTCATTTATACTCTGTATATTCTTGTAATCTGATGCATTGTTGTAATATACAATGAAATGTTCTTCTGTATGTGTTCTGTATGTGGCTTGTTCTCGAACTATCCGACGCTTTCCTTTACGGGGAAGTTACGGGTCTTTACACGTGGTATCAGAGCTTTGGTTTACAAAGCTAGAGAATAAGGCACATTAGAACCATATGAAAGAATTCATCAGATATTGGGTTAGTAATATCCAATTAGAATGACTCGTTAGAGATAGGATCAGTAGTATCCTAGAACGAGTGTGAAGAGTATATTTTTCAAATGAAAACAAATTTTGTTTTGAAAATCTAAATCAACTATTGGTATTTGGTTATTTATTTATATTGATGTGGACAATCCAGTATATATAGATTTTGCGTATACGTCTGATCCGCGTGTATTCGAAATTTTAATATACTGGATAGATATAGAATTACGCTCTAGTCGCCCGGGAGTGATTCTGATGATTGATATATCATCATCAGAATTTATATTCGAGTGACGAACGTGTAATATCTATATATTTCCATTAGACTGGTGTGAGAACCAAAAAAATTAGATAGGGCCTATTGTTGTGATTTGGCATCAAAAACATGATTTTTGAATATGTATCAAAATTATGAATTTGAGACTCTAATTCACTAATTGATTGATGTTTGTGTTGTTTGTTTATTTGTTTGCTAATTTTTAGCCAATTAGCCTAATTGAATCAAATATTGAATTGTATTGAAATTTGGTCGCATTTGCTTGCATATACTTGTACCTACATTGAACAGGTCATAGCGAGGAGGCTAGAGCAGAGAATAAAATTTGTTTGCCCGACAAATAGGTACATGTTTACTACATAATTTACTGTTTTGTTTGGGTGATGATGATTTTATGAGCCTATTGGCTAGCCGCTTGGCCTTTTCTTTTTCTTTTTGAGATCTGAAGGACCGGGGAAGCTATTTGAAATTCCCCGATGCTCCCGGTGCAGGGGAGGTTATGGCGAAATTTTTCGAAAATTTAGGGTGTTAGCCAAATTTTTGAAATTTTTGAAAATTCTCAGAAACTGAAGAGTCGGAGAATAGAAGCCAGATCGAGCGTAGAGCTGAATAATCAAACCGCTTTCGACTTTGTTCCTTTTCGGGGACGAAAAGTTTTAAGTGGGGGAGATTGTAACAACCCATAAAATCTGAGCCAGTTTGAAATTTTTTATTTTGGCAATTTTAATTGAATTTGAATATTTAAAATGAATTATTTTAAATAATATCAACGAGAAATTTATTTTGAATAGAATTCGAACGTATATATTTATACGCGTCGTCGTTAGAATATAAATATTTATATATAATTATAAATAGAATTGAAAATGGCGCGGTAGTTCGATAATTCGATTTCAAACTTCAATTGAATGTACCGGGTGCAAAACAATCCGGATTTTAGTGAAACCAAAAATAATGGAATCTAATAGTGAATATCTTTCCAACGAATCCGAAAAATCAAAAGTTCGTAGCGGGAATCAAAAGATATGTCCAATTGAAAATTCTGAATAGTCGCTATGGAATTCAGGCCCTTAAAAATGGACATTTTGCAAACGACCTCGGATTTCGACGAAACCAGTTTTGTTGGGTCCGTGATGTCAAGTTATTGCTAGGTTTCAAATTTCATAATTTTTCGAATTAATATGTGAGCGTGGCAAAAAGAAAACGCGTTTGACCAGTTTCAGTTGATTTTAATCGACTGGAAATTGGCCATTTTTCCAACGGTCTCAGAATTCGACGAAACTAGTTTTGTTAGGACCATATCGTAAATACGAAGCTAGAAAATATTTTTCGAGAATTTTTAGAGTTAGAATGTGACCCCGGTAATTTGAAATGTACGTTTAAAATTCAATATAGTGATTTAAATGTAAATTAAACGGAAACTGATTCAAATGATCGAATCAACCTACGATACATATCCCATTGTGTTCGGAATGGGGGTGAAACGCTATGGGCGACAGACAGTAGGCCTCGTTTAGAGGTCGTATGTAAAAGTCAACTTCTTTGAATTTAAAATAATTAAATAATAAAATATAAAAAATTAAAAAACCCCTTTTTCTCCTTAACCAGGCCCCCCCCCCCCCCCGTTGAAATCCTTTCAGAACAAATCAGAAAATCGAAAAAAAAAAATAGAAAAAAAAATCGCTCCAGCCCCTTTTCCCCCGTCGGAGCCGCCACCATCGCTTCACCACCCCTTCCTCCGTCCTCCGCTCCTCTGTGAAGCGTCCCAGTAGCACCGATCTTCCCCCTCCATCCCTCTCGAATCCACGCTGCCACCGAGACACCGCACCCCTTCGAGGAAGTCGACCGCCACTACCCCCTTCCACCTCCTCCGACGCCTTCTTTCTTCCCCCCCCC
Organism: Allium sativum; assembly: GCA_030737875.1. Lineage (NCBI taxonomy): Eukaryota > Viridiplantae > Streptophyta > Magnoliopsida > Asparagales > Amaryllidaceae > Allium > Allium sativum. Next base: position 305,936,211 of record CM060921.1, read on the forward strand.
CCCCCCCTTCTTCGCAGAGCACTGTGAGTGATTTTATTTTATTTTTATTTGTATTTTTAAATTCTTAAAACTGATTTTTTTATAGTAAATAACATAGTTTATTTTCAGATTTTAAAATAAAACTGCGTTGTTTATTTTCAGATTTTAAAGTAAAACTGCTTTGAATTTATTTTCAGATGTTAAAGATAATATAGCATTGTTTATCTTCAGTTTTAATTATATAGAATGCATTCAAAAAGAATAGACTTTTTATACAAGAAAAGAATAGACTTTTTATACAAGAAAAGAATAGATTTTTAGATCAAGATTTAGTTTTTAATTTGTAAAGGGATAAGATTTTAATATGAAAAAGGTTCGATATTTGATATGAAAAAGATTTGGTCTTTAGTTTAGAAAAGATTATATTTTTAAATAAAAAAAAAATTGGGTTTTGAAAACATAAAAATATGATCTTTATATTTTTAAAGAAATAAAAATATGATTTTTATATATTAAACATCGAAATAAAAAATATGATTTTTATATATTGAATAGCGAAGTAAAAATTCGATTTTTACATATGTAGTGGCTACGGGCAACGAAGATGACAAAAAGGCGAGAACGTTGAAGATTTCCTGCATTGGAAGAGCCGTGGAGCTAGGATAGCTATCTGTGAGAATTTCTCACCTTTCAATTTCATTTTCTATTTATATATATACTAGGATGCAGACGGTGCTTAGTAGCACCCGACACAATCGTCCACAGACCATGGACTTGTTTGTTTGGTTGCATAGCTTAGTTATATGATTTGATTTGAATTTGGTTGTTTGGTGAATTTGATTGATGTGTGAATGGCGTGGGCCTTCACTAGACCGGGGATAAGGCTAGGCCTCGTCCCGTTTCTAGTATCGTGTCGTTATGCCACCGAAATTTTCTAAAATAAGTTAGAAAAATAAAAATATCATTTTATTTAAAGAATAAACTGAATAGAAGTTCATAAGTTGGAATAAAATGTTTTGTCGTTAAAAATATAATTTTTAACGTGAATGTGAATAAATAAAATATTCATTTACAAACCAGACGGTTTGTTTATGTACACCTATTTGAAGGACATTGGTTGGGTCTATAAATTTTACACATCGCCCAACAGCACAAATAAAATATGTGTTTGATTGTTTGAAACCCCACACGGGTGTTGGGATGAAATTTGAAGTTCACTAATCCCGATTGATTGAATATGTCGATCGGTTGATTGACAGGCTGTTTTAAGCATTGGATATCTATATTTGATGCTTATACAGTGTAGTGCACTTTGGTTGATGGTTGATTATTTTTCCATGCTATTATATACATGTGTTGTATGAAAAACCATATAATTAACTTTATATGGTAATTGATTGGGCCTCATTCCAGTTTTAAAATAGAAATATTTGAAATAGAAATATTCGAAATGGAATATTTGAAAATATCAATATATGAAGCCGTGTTGATTAGATTGACGCCATTTTGACGTGAACGATATTTATATCGATTTTATTCATTTCGAAATGAATTGAATTGAAAACGATTTCGAAATGAATTGAATTGAAAACGATTTCGAAATGAATTGAATTGAAAATGATTTCGAAATGAATTGAATTGAAAACGATTTCGAAATGAATTGAATTGAAAACGATTTCGAAATGAATTGAATTGAAAACGATTTCGAAATGAATTGAATTGAAAACGATTTCGAAATGAATTGAATTGAAAACGATTTCGAAATGAATGGAATTGAAAACGATTTCGAAATGAATTGAATTGAAAGCGAATTGAAATGAATTCAAATTGAATTGAAATTTGAATTGAATAGAAGTGAATTTTGAAACGAATTTATAAAGAAGAATTCAATTTCGATTTGAATTGAAATGGAAGTTGAAATTGCTTTTGAAACGATTTTAAAACTATTCATATAATTCGTTTTAAATAGAAATCGACGAAATATATTATATATATAATATAATGGCCTGAATAGAACGCGACGCGCCGCGGCAGTTCGTGAATTTCGACCATTTATTTCAAACGGACATTGCGGGAGATCCGACCGTCGGATTCTCCTAAAACCGGAACCGTTGGGTTCGTATCGAAAAGAGCTTTCTAACGAATATTAGAAATTTGAAATCTAACGGTTGGATTTGGAATTATGTCCAAATCAAATTTGAAAAAGGTCGCTGTAAGTGCAGTTCGATGGCCGTTGATGGAAATCGACTGTACGGGCCTTGATAAAATTATTAAAAATAGTAATAATTTATGTAAAATCATAAGAAATGATTTGCGAAGATTTGGGATGAAAAACTCCATGTTTGAAAAGATAAAAATAGATTTTTATCGAAATGAACTAGTTTTGAACTAGAAATATAATTCTATTTATTTTTAAATAAATAAATTGAATTTGAAAAGGGTTTTGAAAATAACCAAAATTTCCAATGATTGCATTGGAGTGGATTTGAATCGAAATTGTCTTCGGAATATTTCGATGTTGGAATTCGTGATTATACAGATATTGTTATGGAAATTTGAAAGATATATATTTATATCGTTATTTCCAATACGACATTTGTTAGTCGTAGAATTTGATATTGAATATAAGCCGGGATATTTTCTATTCAGAGCCTTGTTTTGAATATCAAATGTGATTTGGGTTTGTCGTGAATGGTGTCTTCACTAACACTGTTCTTGAACCCAGTTGTGAAAAGATTAAATCTTTTTATTTAGATTTAATGAAGTGTACCAATTGAATAATATTTAATTGGAATTGAAGTGATATTGATTTTTGGGTTTATCGTGAACAGTGTTTTAAATAACACTCGTTCTTTAACCCAATAATTAATGGAATGTGATTTTGGGTTTATCGTGAACCGTGTTTTAAATGACACTGATTCTTTAACCCAGCCGAAGATTAAAACTAAGTGGAGTTTTAATGAATCTTTAATTAGATTGAAATAATCGAAATGGAGTATCACCAGTTTTGCTCCAGGCGATAGTTAAAATCTTTGATTAGATTTGAACGTGAAATGGTAATTGAAATTACCGATAACACTGTGGTGTTAGATATGAAGTATTACCAGTTTTACTTCATGGGATGAATAGGTTGGGATTGGGAAATTAAAACAAATGATTACTTCGGTAAGGTTCGTTAATCCCGACTAGTTGAATCGAAATTCAAAAGACGATTAAAGAATAAATTCAAGGAGTTTATCTTGGATAAAATTAATGGGAACCTTTCCCTATGAATGTGAAATTTAGAAACTAACTGTCGGTTAGCCAAGCAGAATGGTTTTCTGGATATTGATCTGATGTTGGTTTCGGCCTTCGGGGTTAATATTTGGGGAATTATTCTCTTGATTAATTTACGGTTAGTGACTAATGGATTGGAATGAGGCGTATGCTGTGTTTGTGTAACACTTATTTAAAATATACGCGAGTTATTCGGAAAGACCGGGTTTATCCCATTCTGAATAACTGATACGATGATAAGTCGAAGATGAAGACGATGGTCGAAGACCGGAAGTCTTCACGTCGTTTGGGTGATAACTGATGATCTTGATTGGGCTGTACACCCAAGAAGATGGAAACAGTTGGTGATCGTCCAGACGTACTTGGAGATCGATGGATATGCGAGGTACTAGGTGCCTCCGGTTTCGTTCAGACCCAGAACGGACTTGTAAATGGACTGTGTCTGACATTGGATTTTAGTCCGTGTGATTGATCTCTATTAAATATATATCTGTTTGGCGGCGGAGAATTTATTCTCTTGCTTAACGCCCTTCTCTGAGACGTACGAGCTCAGGGGTTATATATTGATGGATATCAAACGCATGGAGTGAATTTCCTGTGTGGCATGCCTAAGTGGCAATTGATCGAGGCTTCTGTTGAAAAGCAAAGTCTTGTGGTGATGATCAAAGCACAGCCTGTGTGGCACAGCTTTGTGTAACGTGAATTCGCGAGCCTCGCACCCCGGTTGTGAACCAAAAACGGGAGAGGACGTCAGGGAGGGCATGCGTTTCTTTCTAGCTAGAAGTGGCGTCAGTGGTTTTACACGCCCTGACGAGTTTGACTTATGTGGTTGTTGCTGTTGCGAGGCGCCTCGGTTATATCGGTTTTGGCCGATGCATTCTGGTCGGCTGACGGACCAGACTTACACCCCATATGGTGGGGAGACGTAGTGTTCAGGCATAATAATCCACATCGGTGGACCGACCCTGAGGATCTAAAGGCTTGCCTGCGCGCTTGCCTGTGGCTCGGGCTAGAGAGTCACGAAGTCGGTGAGGACTATCTTTTGCCTCGGTTCATAGACGGAAATCCAATTTCCAAATACGTGACTTTGCGGTTTTATTTGTAAACCTATATATGGTGACATAGTGGCATGGGACGCTCATGTCGCCTATGATTGATACTTATGATTTGAAGTTGTTTTATACACTATGCACTTATAATAGTATCAAATGATTTGTTTTAAACGTATCAAGCATTCTTTGGCTGTTATAAGGGAAAACCCTATCCTCGGCTGCGTTGCATTGTGTGATGGGACCTGGGTCTTATAACAGCTTCATTTTTCTTTATTTAGCATTGCGCTATTTGTTTTATGCACTGGTATTCTTGGGAGGAAACCCGTTCCGTGTTATACGGCGTGGTCCCTTGATTTACCTAACTTTAAAAATAAAGATTAACTGTTTTAGTTCTCACACCAGTCCCATGACTGACCTGGAGTTTATTGTTTTAACCTAAACTCTGGGTGCCCTTATTTTGACACGGGCAGCTAGTAGTTTTGGTTTTGCAGATTTATATTCACAGGATCCTGGTTTACAGCTGGAACGATATCCGGAAAGCTTTGTATCCGTATATCTCATTCTAGTTGTGTATTGTATTATTTTCCGCTGCGATGTTTTTAAATGTAATTTAAATCTCTGATATTTCTGTGTAATATTCATTTATACTCTGTATATTCTTGTAATCTGATGCATTGTTGTAATATACAATGAAATGTTCTTCTGTATGCGTTCTGTATGTGGCTTGTTCTCGAACTATCCGACGCTTTCCTTTACGGGGAAGTTACGGGTCTTTACATTATACACCCTAATAGGTGCGACCTACATAGCCATGCTGCCTGCCCGATTTCTGTCATTTTCCGGTTGATGATGATTGAGGTTACGCCTTACATCACATCAGATTCGCTTTGAATGCCACATTGTCAAATCCATCGAAAATCACTAATTGACGTCTACAATAGTACATTACGTGTTAGCTAAAGAAGTTTCCTTCTCCGCTTCCACTCTTGGTACGGTTGAAGAAATCAATGTACGTGACCTTTCTGGAAATACTCTATCAGAAATTCATCCATACAAGTCATCCAGGAACAGGATGAACCGAAGGCACTATTCAGTACATCCATCTTAGGCACTGTTATCTAAGACTTATACAATAGCCCTTGCACTTTACTCCGTCTTCAATTATCTTTGGCATATATGATTCGAAACGTTTATGCCAATACAGAGTGGTTCTTTGGATAATAATCCAACCGGTCTCTCCATATTAACAACGTTAAAATGGTCATAAACTTCGATAGTCGATGAGTTAACAATCAAAGAAAAACACGTGTGCAAACAACGATATTATTTCCAAATGGAAATTTTATTGATCAATCATCAACCATATATATATATTTGTATTTTCTTATTTTCTACATTTAGAAAATATACGTTATTAACATTGGAAACATTTCCATAGCTTAATTACGTATCACTATTCTTCCACATCTATCAGACTCTAACTACAAACTAATAAGAGAATAACTTTCTAAGTATAAACCCCAAAGGCCGAAACCAACATCAGATCGATACTCAGGAAACCATTCAACTTATTAATCTCTAGTCAATTTCCAATTTCTGTTTAACTCCATTTCATTTAACTCTAATTTATTAACTCTATTTGATTACTCTTTTCACTTAACTCCTTTTTATCTCGTCAATTTCCTTTTATAATCCTATTTAGTTTCCAACTAAATATTCCTTTATAATTCTATTTAGTTTCCAACTAAATATCCCTTTTATAATTCTATTTATTTACTAAATAAATATTCCTTTATTCTATTCTATTCGTTTTATCAACATTTTCCCCTTTATTTACTTTTGAAATATTTCCTTTTTTATAAAATCTGTTGATTTTATAAAATCCCTTTATTTCAATATACATTGAAATAATTCTTTTTACATCCTAGGGTCGTTTTATGATATTTAAAATATCGAATAACAAGGATTAATATCATTCTAACACACATAATCCATAACAGATTATATAACATATCATACATCACAATATATGAAAAACAGTAAAATAAAGGTTGAGGAATCCAGTCGGATTCCTCCAATCTGTTTCCCTGCATCACAAATGTTAAACAACATGAGTAAAAAATATTCTGATAACAGAATCAATATTTGATTAACGATTTGATATATATCGTTATCTATAATTTTAATCAATACACAAATAATTCAACCAAACAGTTAACACACGGCAATCAACAGATGATTAACAGTTCTAAAAATACGTTATAAAAATATAACTGTTCAGAGATGGTGAGTTTTACTCACATTTGCAGTTCATCGTTAAAGAACGATAAACTGTTTGTTTGACTTGAATCAAATAATTTATTTCGTCGTAAATTCAAACGAGCACCGATCCACTTCCAGTCAGTTTCATCGTGTAGTGTCCGTCCATACGATCCTAACGGATCTGACCATTCTTAAATCTGACAGCGTATGGCCACGATATTATAAATACAAGTTTAAACGTATTTAATTAAATTAACTTAATATTAAAATGGGCTTACCCATTAATTCCAATGGCCCACCACCCTGTTTCCCAAACCCACGCCCGTGATGATGGTTCCCCCTTTATTCTTTTTGAACCGCTTCTGCATAAATTTCTCCTATCCTCAACAACTTTATACAGTCCCCTTTTATCCACATTATTATTTCCTTTCTTTTTATTTTCATGTATAATATTTGGGCTTTATCAATTCGAATGGGCCCAACGCCCTTTTTAAACTCACACCCACGTCTGCACCATGTTCTACAACATCTCCTTCCCTTTACACTTCCAAACGCAAGCTTCCTCCATTCCAATGTAAACCACATCAACCTTCAACATTAGTCCCTTCCTGTTCAAAACAGTTAACACTTCTTACTTATATTCCTTCCCATCTTTATACTTACATCATCCTTCCCCTTGGACCAGATCTCCCCACCGTGCTACCCTTCCTTCCCTGTAGAACCATTACTACAAATTTCGATGGGCCTCTTCACCTCTACACTTCAAAACGCAACTCTAGTTAGCCACACATTTACATGCTGCAGTTGCCACCCTTCACGCATATCCACCCTATCCCATACATACATACGCACCACTCATTTCCTCTCCCTTCCCCATTTTAACACCCCACCTACAGATCACCTCGCACTACTTCTCCGGACAGCCTGCTTTCTCCGACCAACCCAGAGCGATTTATAGAATTAGTTTTGGATTCTATGTGATTTTTTGAAGTGGATTTATGGTGCGTGGAAAAGAGTTGATGGCGGCCGATGATTCCTTGACCAGAGAGATTGGGTTTTGGGTTACAAATATTGTTAAGGGGTATTTATAGGATCTGATTTAGTTTGTTAGAATTGGCTTCCTCCACGTTTCTTGTTTTAAAGCCACAAGGAACTGGTGGTGAAAACAGAAAGAAGTGTGGCCTTATTTACGTTCACACATTTTGTTACCACTTTATTTAAAAAAAATTATATAATTGCATACCACCATGGACAGAAATAAAAACACCATTGTGACGAGCGAGGTGTCCCAACTCCAAAAATATAATAATATCAGTAGGTTAAACTATATTGTGAAATCCCAAAATGTTGATTACATGGTGCAAAATACTTCAAATAAAAAGTTGCTTATTTAATTAATTAAAAATTTCTATAAAATTCTAAAAATTAAATTATCACTATGTCTCAAAAGAACCTTGTCTAAATTCGAGACCGGTATCTAGTTATATCGAATAAACGATTACGGTCGATAAACGATTCTACAACGACTATTTGTAAAATTTGATTTGAACACAAATCAAAATCTACACGACGAAATCTCTATTTTTATCTTCCCTTAGAAAAATATACTCCACCAGCTCCACACGTTTCTTGTTTCACAGAAATTCGACTTAAAACGGCTTCTGTATTCCCAATTGAAGTTCAAATCGCCAATTCGCGAACTGTCGCTCCATTTCAAGCTCGATTTTAATTATAATATAATTATACGTTCAAACTGTTGTTCAAATAATATATTCGTTATTATAATTCAATTCTAAACTTAATTAAATATCGCAGATGGTCCAGTTCACACCATCTCACAATTTCAGCCAATTCTGATTATTTCAGAATTAAATATATTATTTAATTTATTATTTTAATTAAATATTCACTATAATTTAATTCAACGACCATGAAATACTTTTAATCACCTTTTAAATAACTAAATAAATTAATCATTATCGCTGAAAATGCGGGTCATTACATTCTTCCCCATTTAAAATAATTTCGTCCTCGAAATTGCTAAGGTAGGAAACAAACCCTATCGACCAGTTAGATCATATTTGTTCACTTCTTAACTTCAGTTTCAACTGAACCATTTTAATTTAAATTAAAATATTTATCAATTCTTATCAACGAAAATTTTCAAAAATCCTGAAAATTTTCTAACACCTTATCTTTTGGAAAAAATTCGCCAGCACCTCCTTTGTACTGGTTAATAGGTCAAACTCCAACTCGCCTCTCTAGGCCATCTCCAACCCAAAAGAAAATCAAACAGTCAAGCGGCTTGCCAATTCGGCTCATCAAAATCTCATACCATATGAAATATACACTTGTACCTTTTTGTCCGGCATATCAACTCTATCCCTTTCATGTGCTATCAACTTAGCATATACCAATGTTATCCCAATCAAATTCTGAAATCATTTTTATCTCCAACACAACCATTCGCTTTTTACCAAGCCAAATTTTCATTTCAAACTCAAGTTTTGTTCTTGATCCTGAATACTTAACTCACCAACACAATATCATTTCAAATCAATTTCTATTACCACTTAACTGGCTTTACTTTTATTCCAATTTGCTTTTCGAAATTCCTATTTAATTTGTCTTAAATTAAACGAACCAAATTCTGGGAGTTCTAAACAGCTTTGTTTTTCTCAAAACAATTTAAAAACAAATTCCTTTGGTTGTAATCCGTCACTCAGCAACTCGAAAATGAATGCCGATGATGTCTAGCTCATCATTGGGGTTATTTCCCAGCTATCGAAGTGAGTTTAATACTATATCATTTTCAAAATCATTCTTAAACACTTCTATTTTGAAATCAGTACAAAATATCATTCACAATTTCTTGGAATATAATTTAAAATCTCCCAGGATCTTAAAAATTTACATATATTTAATCCAAGTCTATTTACAAACTTTGTTCCAAATTTCCAGGGTTTCAATTTCAATTCCGATTTAAATTTCAAATATAATTCAATTCATAACACTTATACGAATTCTGATTAGTTATTCACATAACCATTTTACTTATAATCTTAATCAATTATAATCACAACCAATATATCCAATATATTATAATCATTCCAATATAAATCCTTTATATCAAAATATAATTTTGGTAAAATTATTTCATTTACCCTCTTTTCAAACCATACCATGATGGTTCATCGTATTCAAGTGTTTACCAACTCCTACCAATACAGTGGATCAAATTGATCGACCAGAACTCATAAGCAACTCAACCAATAAATCTCCACAATATAAAATAAATTTTTATATCAATAACAAATACGTTCACTCGTATATATACACTCAACTCAATCTAGGGTATTACCAACCCCATCTCTACATAGTCACGCCACAGAGCCAAGGTAGTTCACTTAACCTTAAGCTCTGATACCAACTGTAACGACCCGAATTTTGTCGACTTTGGTTATCGCCATAAACTCACTGACGACTCCATACATCGAAAAAATACCAGATGGTTAATGAAAGAAATTAGAGGGTGAGGAAAGATAAGATAGAAACTTAGAATAGAAGAAGAAAAAGAACACAACATCAGAGTAACACGAACCTCACAGCGGAATGAATAACATATAATAGATAACATATCTTTGAAATAAAAGATTGTACTTGAATATACATATCATTATAAAGTACAACACTTACAACACAACGGAAATAAACTATAGCTATATGATCCTGAAGCCTCCTACTCCAGCTCTTCAAGTATCTGTAAATCCCGACTACTTGACTGCCCGTACAAAATTGGGCACCCAAGAGTTCAGGGAAAACTAAACAAAATAAACTCCGAGTCAGTCATGGGACTGGTATGAGTAAAACAGTTTAAAACATTTTGAGCCATTAAATGATATCTCATAAGACCACGCCGTATAACGGAACGGGTTTTTCCCTTTGAGAATCCAAAATATCTTTATATCAAAAACCTTTTGATATTATAATAATGTCTATCAACCACAATATAATAATCATCTAGCAGAAACGCTTTCATCTCACGTTCTACATATATAGTATACAATCAAAACCGCAAGCACGTATTGGGTAATGGATTTCCAACTATGAGAAGGTATGGAACCACCATTCGCTAGTGTACCTCTAGAGAGGAATACACTGGGTTCAACAAGAACATCTTGCAACCCGGCCACACATGACCGACCACTCATTTCGCTTGAGTGTATCGAATGTATATCACCAACGGTTGGGATCAGCAACCGTTTCCCGAATGGGACAGCATCAACAATAGATTTTTAGAAGTAATTGAAACTCTAGATCAGGTGATTATACACCCTAATAGGTGCGACCTACATTGCCATGCTGCCTGCCCGATTTCTGTCATTTTCCGGTTGATGAGCCTTGAGGTTACGCCTTATCATCATATCAGATTCACTTTGAATGCCACATTGTCAGATCCATCGAAAATCACTAATTGACGTCTACAACAGTACATTACGTGTTAGCTAAAGAAGTTTCCTTCTCCGCTTCCACTCTAGGTACGGTTGAAGAAATCAATGTACGTGACCTTTCTGGAAATACTCTGTCATACATTCATCCATACAAGTCATCCAGTTACAGGATGAACCGAAGGCACTATTCAGTACATCCATCTTAGGCACTGTTATCTAAGACTTATACAATAGCCCTTGCACTTTACTCCGTCTTCAATTATCTTTGGCACATATGATTCGCAACGCTTACGCCAATATAGAGTGGTTCTTTGGATAATAATACAACCAGTCTCTCCATATTAACAACGTTAAAATGGTCGAAAACTTCAATAGTCGATGAGTTGACTATCAAAGAAAAACACGTGTGCAAACAACGATATTATTTCCAAATGGAAATTTTATCGATCAATCATCAACCATATATATATATTTGTATTTCCATATTTTCTACATTTAGAAAATATACGTTATTAACATCGGAAACATTTCCATAGCCTAATTACGTATCAATATTCTTCCATATCTATTATACTCTAACTATAAACTAACAAGAGAACAAGTTCCTAAGTATAAACCCCGAAGGCCAAAACCAACATCAGATCGATAATCAGGAAACCATTCAACTTATTTATCTCTAGTCAGTTTCCAATTTCTGTTTAACTCCATTTCGATTAACTCTATTTGATTCTCTTTTCAATTAACTCCTTTTTATATCATCAATTTCCTTTTATAGTCCTATTTAGTTTCCAACTAAATATTCCTTTATAATTCTATTTAGTTTCCAACTAAATATCCCTTTTATAATTCTATTTATTTACTAAATAAATATTCCTTTTTTCTATTCTATCCGTTTTATCAACATTTTTCCCTTTATTTACTTCGAAATAATCCCTTTTTTATAAAATCTGTTGATTTTATAAAATCCCTTTATTTCAATATACATTGAAATAATTCTTTTTACATCCCAGGGTCTTTTTATGATATTTAAAATATCGAATAACAAGAATCAGTATCATTCTAACACACATAATCCATAACAGATTATATAACACATCATATATCACAATATATGAAAGAAAGTAAAATAAATGTTGAGGAATCTAGTTGGATTCCTCCAACCTGTTTTCCTGCATCACAGATGTTGAACAACACGAGTATAAAATATTCTGATAACAGAATCAATATTCGATTAACGATTTGATATATATCGTTATCTATAATTTTAATCAATACACAAACAATTCAACCAAACAGTTAACACACAACAATCAACAGATGATTAACAGTTCTAAAAATACGTTATAAAAATATAGCTATTCAGAGTTGGTGAGTTTTACTCACATTTGCAGTTCATCGTTAAAGAACGATAAACTGTTTGTTTGATTTGAATCAAACAATTTATTTCGCCGTAAATTCAAACGAGCACCGATCCACTTCCAGTCAGTTCCATCGTGTAGTGTCCATCCATACAATCCCAACGGATCTGACCGTTCTTAAATCTGACACCGTATGGCCACGATATTATAAATACAAGTTTAAACGTATTTAAATAAAATAACTTAATATTAAAATGGGCTTACCCATTAATTCCAACGGCCCGCCACCCTGTTTCCCAAACCCACGCCCGTGATGATGGTTCCCCCTTTATTCTTTTTGAACCGCTTCTGCATAAATTTCTCCTATCCTCAACAGCTTTATACAGTCCCCTTTTATCCACATTACTATTTCCTTTCTTTTTATTTTCATGTATAATATTTGGGCTTTATCAATTCAAATGGGCCCAACGCCCCTTTTAAACTCACACCCACTTCCACACCATGTTCTACAACATCTCCTTCCCTTTACACTTCCAAATGCAAGCTTCCTCCATTCCTATGTAAACCACTTCAACCTTCAACATTAATCCCTTCGCTGTTTAAAACAGTTAACACTTCCTACTTATATTCCTTCCCATCTTCATACTTACGTCATCCTTTCCCTTGGACCAGATCTCCCCACCGTGCTACCCTTCCTTCCCTGTAGAACCATTACCGCAAATTTCGATGGGCCTCTTCACTTCTACACTTCAAAATGCAAACTCCAGTTAGCCACACATTTACATGCTGCAGTTGCGACCCTTCACGCATATCCACCCTATCCCATACATACATACATACATACGCAACACTCATTTCCTCTCCCTTCCCCATTTTAACGCCCCGCCTACAAATCACCTCGCACTACTTCTACGGACAACCTGCTTTCTCCGACCAACACAGACCAATTTATAGAATTAGTTTTGGATTTTATGTGATTTTCTGAAGTGGATTTATGGTGCGTGGAAATGAGTTGATGGCGGTCGATGATTCCTTGACCAGAGAGATTGGGTTTTGGGTTACAAATATTGTTAAGGGGTATTTATAGGATCTGATTTAGTTTGTAAGAATTGGCTTCCTCCACGTTTCTTGTTTTGAAGCCACAAGGAACTGGTGGTGAAAACAGAAAGATGTGTGGCCTTATTTACGTTCACACATTTTGTTATGAATTTATTTAAAAAAAATTATATAGTTACATACCGCCACTGACAGAAATAAAAACACCATTGTAACGAGCGAGGTGTCCCGAATCCAGAAATATAATAATATCGGTAGGTTAAACCATATTGTGATATCCCAAGATGTTGATTACAGGGTGCAAAATACTTCAAATAAAAAGTGGCTTATTTAATTAATTAAATTTTCTGTAAAATTCTAAAAATTAAATTATCACCATGTCTCGAAAGAACCTTGTCTAAATTCGAGAACGGTATCTTGATATATCGAATAAACCGTTACGGTCGATAAACTATTCTACAGCGACTATTTGTAAAATTTGATTTGAACATAAATCAAAATCTATACGACGAAATCTCGATTTTTCTCTTGCCTTAGAAAAATATACTCCACCATCTCCACACGTTTCTTGTTTCACAGAAATCCGACTTAAAACGGCTTCTGTATTCCCAATTGAAGTTCAAATCGCCAAATCGTGAGCTGCCGCGCCATTTCAAGCTCGATTTTAATTATAATATAATTATACGTCCAAACTATCATTCAAATAATATATTCGTTATTCTAATTCAATTCTAAACTGAATTAAATATCACAGATGATCCAGTTCACACCATATCGCCATTTCAGCCAATTCTGGTTATTTCAGAATTAAATATATTATTTAATTTATTATTTTAATTAAATATTCACTATAATTTAATTCAACGACCATGAAATACTTTTAATCACCTTTTAAATAATTAAATTAATTAATTATTATATCGCTGAAAATGCGGGTCATTACACTTAACCCCCTTCTGTAAGACATATGACCTTAGAGGTTATATATCGGTAGAAATCAATGGTACGGTGTAGATTCTCGATGCGGCATGTTTGATTTCCCAAAGCTAAATAATCATTAATATTGATTTTTAGGAAGATTAAAACTAAATGGAGTTCTAATGAATCTTTAATTAGACTGAAATGTGAATGAGATAATTTAAATTATCAAATTTGTGAAATGATCGAGAATGGAGTATCACCAATTTTTCTCCAAGCGATAGTTAAATCTTTAATTAGATTTGAACGTGAAATGGTAATTAATTGTACTGATAACACCGTGGTGTTAGATATGGAGTATCACCAGTTTTGCTCCATGGGATGAATAGGTTGGGATTGGTAAATAAAACAAAAGATTACTTTGATAAGGTTCCCTAATCCCGACTAGCTTGGAAAACCATAATTTGGTTTAAATTGTGAAAAGAATATTTGAATAAAAGAATATTTGTGACGGCCCGCCCTGCACAAACGGACATTTACTGTAAACGTGCGCTGTACACATGTCCAGTTAGCACGGAACGGTCGTCAGAAGGAAAGGAAGAAGACGAAGAATCAACAAGGAACCTGTAGAATGTCTCACAGCGCATGGAAAAAAAATATAATAACAACATACTTGACATAAAACAGGTGAGACAGTGCATAAGCTGAAAAAAAACTATCATGGTAGCTGAAAATCCAAATACAGCTTATGTTCCACATCATCATTATTACAACTTTTCAAACTGTCTCTAAAGGTAAAAGCAAGATAAGGGAGGTACACTACTAATGCCCAAGTAGTGACCGCCAACGACACAGGGAATATATATATATATATATATATATATATATATCATACGTGGAAGCCTCCTGCTCGCCTCCGAATCAGCTACTCGTGCATCACCAGCTAATATGTCTCTAGTCTGCTCGTGAGAGCACCCAGAGTAATAAGAAGAGACATAAAACTCTGGGTCAGACAAAAAGTCTGGTATGAGCGATAAGCAGCTAAACAGAACAATAACAGGTATACTAAACCATACCTGAACCTGGACCTGCAACCAAAGAGTTAGCACTACATACTGTACAACACACTGAGGTGCCACTAAACAAATGGTGTAAAGATAATGGGGTTGGGGGTGTGCATGTCATGGTGATGGCAAACAATCAAACATAGCAACCATCCTAATATCTCTCACTCAGTGCGTAAAGTATACGATATCTACCACTTCGATCACCCAATACTTTGCTATGATCACTCTGCCCCATGAAGTCATAACGGCTTCACTGCACTGATCCATAGCCACTAATCCTTCGCTATGTCAACTTTGCCCCATGGAGCCGTACACACCTCACTGCACTGGCTCATAGCCTTACTAATCATTTACTATTTCCACTCTGCCCCATGGAGTCACAACGGCTCCACTGCACTGGCTCATAGTCTTACTACGATCACTTTGCCCCTCGAGTCGTGATGACTCTACTGCACTGATACGTAGTCCTTCTACGATCACTTTGCCCCTCAAGTCGTGATGACTCTACTGCACTGATACGTAGTCCTGCTACGATCACTTTGCCCCTCGAGTCGTGATTACTCTACTGCACTGATACGTAGCCCATCATCCCTTTTCAGGGGCGAATCGAAGTTATGAACATCGGCAACTCCGTAGCACACACCCCGCAGCAAAGCCCAATCATGAAGTGAACTCATTGGTTACCAACTGGATCCTGAGCTCTAACTTCCATTTGGACTACCTTTGCATCTCGGGTTATTGGTCATCATCGGATCGGTCTTCATTTAGTTCATGATTATCATATAGGCTCGAGTTCATCTCAATTCATAGCACCCTCTTCAGATCGGTTCGGATTGGATAGCCTTCACCCATCAGTTCGGATCGAATATCCTCCCTCATCGGTTTGTATTGGATGACTTCCTCCATCGGTTCGGATCGGATAGCCTCCCCAATCGGTTCTGATCGGACGACTTTCTCCCATCGGTTCGGATCCTTCTCCCCAAGCACTCCAGGTCAGTTCGAGCCTCTCGAGCTTCTCCATAGTGTATTGGTTCGGGTCAGAGTGGCACACAAGGGCAGACCGGGTCGGGGTTCAGGTCCAGATCGTCTCGTGAATACAACAACTTGGAGGGCAGTTCGGTTCGGGCTCTTTTCTCCGATCCGATCCGGATCGGCAAAATTCGTGCACTTCTTTCCAGCGACTGTTTACGCCACTCGACGGTGCTTTCGACCATTCTATCTATTCTAATCTATCACAAAACATATCATAAAGTCATAGTAACAAGTATAAGTGACCTTAAACACCAAAACATCAATATGATAGGTTAAAATGGATCAAACATAGCAAAAGCCCATATTTCCCCTTAAGCATGTTTAAGCAAAACTAGTGATGTGATTAGTAAAACTTAATCAAATTAACCCAAATTTCTAACAGAGGTCTAAAACATTATTTAAGAATTTATAAATATTTTTCCAGAATTTATTAGTGTATAAATTCGCTAATCATCACTAATTACCCTTAATTAACCATAATTAGTGAGAAACTATGCAAATCACTCACCTTAGCCACAAATAAACCTTAGATCTGAAATAAATCTCTGTTTGGGCACGAATCACAATGCAAATCAGCAGCTCTAATCTTGATTTGGTGAAGATCTCCCTTGATTTGATGTTGCTAAGCTTAATCCCTGATTAGAAAGTGATTTGGAGGTGATTTAGAGGTTGGAGGCCATTTTTAGGGTTTCTAAGAGGTAAGTGGAGGCTAGAAAACTGAAATGGAAAGAAACCCTAACTCTTTTCAGCCTCCCCATAACCCTAATACCGAAATGGTTTATGGGCCCATTCACAAATCACCCTATTTGGCCCGGTTAAGTAGTTTTTCATTTTCTAAACCTTATTTCAGCCATATCTCACAAACGATAAGTCCGTTTGGCTATTATGACCACTCTACGGAAAGGTAAACCATCAAACGAATCTAATGGAAGTGGTTTTCGGTCAAAATTCCTTTCCAATCAAAAGTTATGGCCGAAACAAGATCGACTAGGGGCAAAATGGTCATTTAAAAATCGGTAAAAAATCATGAACATGGGAAATGGCCCCAAAGGTCGTTTCCCAAAGCCACATGATCGTACGACTTCATATAAGAAAGAAATAAATATTCTACGATACTCCGATACGTAGAATGCGGGTTGTTACATCCCCCCCCCCCCTTAAGAAATTTCACCCCCAAAATTCCCTAACCAAAACACACAAAGGGTCCCGCAAGCCTATCAACCATAAAACAACAGTCAAACATGCAAGACAAGCAAAACAAGCCTATCCTAGCATGCGGAATAACTAAATTGCAAAGTAAATTTTACCAGGCAAAGAGTTCTGGATACGTCTTCCTAATGCTCTCCTCTGTCTCCCAAGTACAGTCATTCTCGTTCTCGCCCCACTGAACCTTGACTAGCTTCACCGCCTTCCTTCGAAGTTGCTTGTATTGTGCTCGACAATACAAATTGGCTTGCGGTTCCCAACCATCTCGGGTTCCACTTCGAAGTCCTCTAGCTGATCAGGTGAAATAGTCATATCTGAGTTGTGCACGAACTTCCTTAGCTGGAAAATATGACATACGTTGTGAACACCTGCCATCTTCTCTGGTAATTCAATTATATATGCCAAATTCCCAACTTTTTCGAGAACTGGGAATGGGCCAACAAATCTTGGTGCCAACTTGCCTCTCCTGCCAAATCGTATCACGCTCTTCAAAGGAGAAACCTTAACAAACACCAAGTCACCAACGGAGAATTTTATGTCTTTTCTCCTCTTGTCAACATAACTCTTCTGCCTATCCTGGGCAACCTTCATCTGTTGTTGAATGATCTTAATCTTATCTAAAGTTTCCCTCACCACATCTGGTCCAAGCACAAACTTCTCGCCGGTCTCTATCCAACATGATGGTGAGTTGCACGGTCTTCCGTACAAAGCTTCATATGGAGCCATACCGATACTGGATTGGTAGCTATTATTATATGCAAACTCTACTAGATGAAAATGGTCATCCCATGATCCACCAAAATCCAATATACAAGCTCTCAAGAGATCTTCCAATATACGATTCACCCTCTCTGTCTGACCGTCGGTTTGAGGATGATATGCGGTACTGAGATATAATTCCGACCCTAGAGCCTCTTGTAAGCTCTTCCAAAACCCACTAGTAAACAATGGGTCTCGGTCACTCACAATGCTTTTAGGTACTCCATGAAATCTCACTACCCACTTCATATGCAATTCTGCTAACTTAGCTGCCATTCTAGTCGATTTGACTGGTATAAATCTTGCATCTTAGTCAATCAATCCACAATTACCCAAATGCTATTATGTCCCGATTTAGTCCTTGGTAAACCATCAATGAAATCGATCGAGACTTGCTCCCATTTCCATTCGGGAATTTCTAATGGTTGCAACAAACCACTAGGCTTCTTTTTCTCGGCTTTAACTAGTTGGCAATTCATGCATTTGGATATAAACTTCCCAACGTCTCTTTTCATCCCTTCCCAGTAGTAAGTCTGCTTCATGTCTCGATACATCTTATCACCACCGGGGTGTATAGTCAGTTTTGAGTGATGACATTCCTTAAGCACTTCATCTCTCAACCCATTCACGTTGGGTACAACTGTCTTCCGTTCGTTCGAAGCCATCTTTCTCGATCAAGCCCATACAAATTCTTCTCCTCACCGTCGATATTCATTTCTAACTTGGAGATGATTTCCAATAGATTAGGATCGTCCCTCTGACTGGAACCAATCTGCTCAATCTAGGTGTGTCTGATCGTCAAACTATCTAATATCTCTGGATCCAATTCACACTTTGGTCTGAAATCATACCCTGCGATATACTCCAGTTGCTTTCATTCAAGAAACATAGCCCCTAAACTGGCATGTCTCCTACTCAAGGCATCGGCTACCGCATTGCCTTTCCCAGGTGTATATGCAATATCAAAATCATACAAAGCCAAGAACTCTAACTGTTTCTGCCGACGGAGATTCAGATCCTTGAGAGAAGAGATACTTTAACGATTTATGATTGGTAAACAACTCAAATATTTCTCCCAAGAGATAATGTCTCTACATCTTCAATGCGAATACGATCGCTGCCAGTTCCAAATCATGGGTAGGATACTTTTTCTCATGCGGCTTTAGTTGCCGACTAGCATAAGCTATAACCCTACCTCCTTGCATCAATACGACACCTAGTCCGGTACCACAAGCATCCGTGTATACCGTCATTTCTTAATTCCCTTTAGGAATGACTAACACTGGTGCACGCGTCAACTTTTCTTTTAGACTCTTGAATGCATTCTCTCACACTCCATCCCAGATGAAGGCTTGATTATTCTTAGTCAACTGAGTCAACGGTGCTGCTATCTTGGAGAAGTCCTGAATAAACTTACGATAATATCCAGCTAACCCCAAGAAGCTTCTCACGTCTGTTGCACTCTTGGGCGTAGGCCAATCCTGTACCGTAGCCACCTTCGCAGGGTCCACGGCAATACCATTCTCTGAAACAACATGGCCCAAGAATCTCACTTCCCTCCTCCAGAAGTGACACTTAGAAAATTTCGCTTTCAATTGGTGTTTTCTCAACACCTCCATCACTATCCTTAAATGCCCCTTGTGTTCTTCCTCTATCCTCGAGTAAACAAGGATGTCATCTACGAACAAAAGAACGAACTTATTCAACTGATCTCTGAACACCCGATTCATAAGATCCACGAAATATGCTGGTGCATTAGTCAACCCAAATGGCATGACCAACCACTCATAGAATCCAGACGGCATCCTAAATGCCGTTTTCGGAACACTCTCAGCCGCTACTCGAAGCTGATGATATCCTGTCGCAAGGTCCAACTGGGAGAACACTCTTGCTCCTTCTAGTTGATCAAAAAAAACATCTATCCGTGGTAGAGGATACTTATTCTTCCTCGTCACCTTATTCAACTCGCGATAGTCCACACACAAACAAAGGGAACCATCTGCCTTAGTGGCAAACACAACTGGTGCTCCCCACTCGGAGATACTTCTTCTAATAAACCCCTTCTTCAAAAAATCGCTTACTTGCACCTCGAGCTCTCGCTGCTCCCTTGGTGCAATACGACGAAGTGACGTCACTATAGGTCTGGCATTTTTCACTAAATCAATACGTAACTCAATCTCTCGTTGTGGTGGAAGTCCGTTCACTTCCTCGAAGAAGTCCGGATACTGGCCAACCACGGGCACATCTGACAACTCATCATGCGGGATGTCGAGGGAATTTATAAAACTAGCCATTACCCCATCACTAGGTAGACTACCAAACACTACCCTTCGCCCATCATCCGCCCTAACTGTCACCAAAAAGCCCTCACAGTCTACCACCACCCGTATCTTTGGAGCCAATTGACCCCCAATATAATGCCATACCCAGTAAAGCCCAACACAAAGCAATCACAAATAAACATACATCCATGACTCGATAAGACCAAATTTTGGCAAATCATACTAAGGTTAGTCGAACCACCAATCGGGTTTGTCACACCTAATGGTCTATCGACTATCTCGGGTTCCAGTCCCAACCTATCTACCAGGTCACTAGATATGAAGGAACGGGAAGCCCCAGTATTAAACAAAACTCGAACAGGTACATCATGAATAGAAAGCATACCTTGAATGACGACATTCTTTCCTTTCTCCGCCGCAGTTGGGGCGTTCAACGAAGAAGGAATAGCACCGATAGCATATGCTTTCACAATCTGCTTCTCCTTAAGAGGTTGTGGACATTTATCCTTATGATGTCCCACTTGGCCACAGTTGTAGCACTTCCTATTCGCTGGCTTGGCCCGACACTCTTTGGCATAATGACCCTTCTTACCACAGCTGAAGCACTCAACATATTTCTTGCTCTTTTTCTGGCCATCCTTAGTTTGGTTCTGCTTCCTCTTGTTCTAAGTGTTATTCTTGCCTTCACCGCCTGCTTGCGGCTTCAGCCCCTCTGCGGATGCAACCTCAGTCTTTGACTTAGGGTAAATACTCTCTGATCTGAAAGCTTTCCCTACAATCGATTCAAAAGTCGCATCGATGTGGTTGATAAGCCTTTCCCCCAAGTATCCATCCAAACCTGTAATGAATTTCTCGTTCTTCTTCTCAGGTGTATCGATAAGGGATAATCCATACTTCGACAAAGTGTCGAACTCACCAATATAGTTCGAGACTGCCCTACCATTCTGTTTAAGCTCCAATAACTTCCTAAACAATTTTGACTTCTGATTAGCTGGGATAAACTTGTCGCTAAAGCGAGCCTTAAACTGATCCCAAGTAACCTGATCCTCTGGAGTGGCTGTCTTAATAGCATTCCACCAATTCATCGCTCGCTCTTGCAGCTGACGAGACGCTAGCCTACCCAAATCATCGAAGATACGATCACAACTATCCAACCAATCCTGAACATCTGTGGCCGACTCCGTTCCATGGAACGGCTTCCTACCAAGGTTAGTGTAATCCTTGCACTGCTTGGCGAAATCGACCCTGGGCGCCTGCACTATTGGACCACCACCATTACCGGCATTGGGAGCTGCCCCTTGCACATCCCTAAGCATGTCTCTCATGAGGTCAGTAAACATCGCCCTCATGTCAGAAACATTCCCATTATTGGCTCCTCTACTAGCACCTCTTGCGTATCGGCTCATCGTTCAATCTGTAAAGAGGAAATGATTAGCCATCTTCATAGTGGTGCTAGTGCAGTGCGACTTCATCCTTAGCTATACAAATAGTATATATATAGCTTTTGGAAACCAAAGTAATCACAAATACGCTCTCTCATATATGTACTATCTCTTCCTAATGTCTTTCCCTAGGTTAACTACGCAACCTAGAGCTCTGATACCAAAAGTTACGGCCCGCCTCGCACCAACCGACATTTACTCCAAACGTGCGCTATACACATGTCATGTTAGCACGGAACGGTCGTCAGAAGGAAAGGAAGAAGGCGAAGAATCAACAAGGAACCTATAGAATGTCTCACAGTGCATGGAACAAAATATAATAACAACATACTTGACATAAAACAGGTGAGAAAGTGCATAAGGTGAAAACAAACTATCATAGCAGCGGAAAATCCAAATATAGCTTATGTTCCACATCATCATTATTACAACTTTTCAAACTGTCTCTAAAGGTAAAAGCAAGATAAGGGAGGTACACTACTAATGCCCAAGTAGTGACCGCCAACGACACAGGGAGAATATATATATATATCATATGTGGAAGCCTCCTGCTCGCCTTCGAATCAGCTACTCGTGCATCACCAGCTAACCTGTCTCAAGTCTGCTCGTGAGAGCACCCAGAGTAATAAGAAGAGACATAAAAGTCTGGTATGAGCGATAAACAGCTAAACAGAACAATAACAGGTATATTAAACCATACCTGAACCTGGACCTGCAACCAAAGAGTTAGCACTACATACTGTACAACACTCTGAGGTGCCACTAAACAAATGGTGTAAAGATAATGGGGGTGGGGGTGTGCATGTCATAGTGATGGAAAACAATAAACATAGCAACCATCCTCACATCTCTCACTCAATGCGTAAAGTATACGATATCCACCACTTTGATCACCCAATACTTTGTTATGATCACTCTGCCCCATGAAGTCATAACGGCTTCACTGCACTGATCCATAGCCACTAATCCTTCGCTATGTCCACTTTGCCCCATGGATTCGTACACACCCCACTGCACTGGCTCATAGCCTTACTAATCCTTTACTATGTCCACTCTGCCCCATGGAGTCACAACGGCTCCACTGCACTGGCTCATAGTCTTACTACGACCATTTTGCCCCTCGAGTCGTGATGACTCTACTGCACTGATACGTAGTGCTGCTACGATCACTTTTCCCCTCGAGTCGTGATGACTCTACTGCACTGATACGTAGTCCTGCTACGATCACTTTGCCCCTCGAGTCGTGATAACTCTACTGCACTGATACGTAGCCCATTATCCCTTTTTAATGGAGAATCGAAGTTATAAACATCGACAAGTCCTTAACACACGTCCCGCGGCAAAGCCCAATCATGAAGTGAACTCATTGGTTCCCAACTGGATCCTGAGCTCTAACTTCCATTTGGACTACCTTTGCATCTCAGGTTATTGGTCATCATCAGATCGGTCTTCATTTAGTTCATGATTATCATATAGGCTCGGGTTCATCTCAATTCATAGCACCCTCTTCAGATCGGTTCGGATCGAATAGCCTTCACCCATCAGTTCGGATAGGATAGCCTCCCCCATCGGTTCAGATCGGATGACTTCCTCCATCGGTTCGGATCGGATAGCCTCCCCCATCGGTTCGGATCGGACGACTTCCTCCCATCGGTTCGGATCCTTCTCCCCAAGCACTCCAGGTCAGTTCGAGCCTCTCGAGCTTCTCCACAGTGTATTGGTTTGGGTCGGAGTAGCAAACAAGGGAAGATCGGGTCGGGGTTCGGGTCCAGATCGTCTCGTGAATACAACAACTTGGAGGGCGGTTCGGCGCGGGCTCTTTTCTCTGATCCGATCCGGATCGGCCAAATTCCTACACTTCTTTCCAGCGACCGTTTACGCCACTCGACGGCGTTTTCGACCATTCTATCTATTCTGATCAATCATAAAACATATCATACTGTCATAGCAATAAGTAGAAGTGACCTCAAACACCAAAACATCAATATGATAGGTTAAAATGGATCAAACATAGCCAAAACCCCATATTTTCCCTTAAGCATGTTTAAGCAAAACTAGTGATATGATTAGTAAAACTTAATCAAATTAACCCAAATTTCTAACAGGGGTCTAAAACATTATTTAAGAATTTATAAATATTTTTCCAGAATTTATTAGCGTATAAATTTGCTAATCATCACTAATTACTCTAAATTAACCATAATTAGTGAGAAACTATGCAAATCACTCACCTTAGCCACAAATAAACCTTAGATCTGAAATAAATCTCTGTTTGGGCGCGAATCACAATGCAAATCAGCAGCTCTAATCTTGATTTGGTGAAGATCTCCCTTGATTTGATGTTGCTAAGCTTAATCCTTGATTAGAAAGTGATTTGGAGGTTTGAGGCCATTTTTAGGTTTTTTAAGAGGTAAGTGGAGGCTAGAAAACTGAAATGGAATGAAACCCTAACTATTTTCAGCCTCCCCATAACCCTAATCCCGAAATGGGTTATGGGCCCATTCACTAATCACCCTATTTGGCCCAGTTAAGCAGTTTTTTCATCTTCTAAACCTTATTTCAGCCATATCTCACAAACGATAAGTCCGTTTGGCTATTACGACCACTCTACGGAAAGGTAAACCATCAAACAAATCTAATGGAAGTGGTTTCTGGTCAAAATTCCTTTACAATAAAAAGTTATGGCCGAAACAAGATCGACTAGGGGCAAAATGGTCATTTAAAAATCGGTAAAAAATCATGAACATGGAAAATGGCCCCAGTGGTCGTTTCCCAAAGCCACATGATCATACGACTTCATATGAGAAAAAAATAAATATTCTACGATCCTCCGATACGTAGAATGCGGGTTGTTACAATATTCTAGATTGGAATGAGGTGTATGTTGTGTGTTTATATCACTTGATTACAATATACGCGAGTTATTCGGAAAGGCCGGGTTTATACCCATTCTGAATAACTTATTCGACGATAAGTCGATGATGAAGACGGTGGTTGAAGATCGGGAAACTTCACATAGTTTGGATGATTACTGATTTCTTAATTGGGCTGTACACCCGAGACAAGATAATAAGTGGTGATCGTCCAGATGTACTTGAAGATCGACCAGATATGCGAGGACCACTCTCCTGTATTGGTCATATAGGATGAGGAATAAGGTGCCTCCGGTTTCATTCAGACCCAGAACGAACTAGTAAATGGATGTGTGTCTGACATTGGTTTTTATTCTATGTTGATTGATTTCTATTAAATATATATCTGTTTGGCGGTGGAGAATTTATTCTCTTGCCTAATACCCTTCTCTGAGACGTAGGAGCTTAGAGGTTATATATCGATAGATATCAGTTGCATGGCGAGAGCTGCCTATGTGGCATGCTGAGATGCAAATGATCAAGGCTCATGTTGAAAAACAGAGTCTTGTTGTTGATGATCAAAGCACGTCTTTAATAGCATAGCTTTGTGTATAGCGTTAATTCACGAGCCTGACAACCTCGTTATGAGTCAAAATGGGATAAGGGACCCAAGGAGTGCATGACGTTTCCTTCTAACTGTGGTGGTTTCATGGTATGGAGCCCAAACATTTATTTTTTTTCCTATATGGATGATGGTTAGCGATGCACATTGGATATATCGGTTACTAGGAGCCGATGGATAGGTCCTATAGGATCGGGAAACATGTGTTCAAGAATTACCAATCCTCAAACGTAAGGGAGGACCAGCCTTGGAGGATCCAAGTGTTCACTACGGGGGACCCTGAGGCATTTGCTAGAGTGTCTCGAAGCTGGCAAGGAGTACATCCCTTGCCTCGACTCATGACGAAATCCAATTTCCAATATGATACCTTTCGGTTTTAATTGTAAAACTAGTATGGCGACATAGTAGATGGTAGCTATGCCGTCTATGATTGATACATTTATATTTGAAGTTGTTTGACACACAGTACGCTTATAGCAATATCAAAATGATTTGTTTTAAAAAGTACCAAGCATGTTTGGCTATTATAAGGAAAAACTCTATCCTCCGGCTTGTGTTGCATTGTGTGATGGGACCTGAGTCTTATAATAGCTTCATTTTTCGAAAAACATTGCGGTGTTTAAAAACTTTTTTATGCACTGGTATTCTTGGGAGAAAACCCGTTCTGTGTTATATGGCGTGGTCCTTTGATTTACTTTATTTCTAAAATAAGGTTTTAAATAATTGTTTTAGTTCTCACACCAGTCCCATGACTGACCCAGAGTTTATTGCTTTAACCAAAACTCTGGTTGCCCTTATTTTCCACATAGACAGCTAGTAGTTTTGGTTTTGCAAATATTTCTTTTCAGGATCCTAGATTACAGCTAAAGCTATATTCGGAAAGCTTTGTATCCGCATATTTCTTTCAGTTGTGTTGTGTATTATTTTTCCGCTGCTATGTAATTTAAATCTCTAATATTATTCTTCCGCTGTGTATTATTTATTCATACTCTGTAGTATTCTTGTATTCTGGTGCAATTGTTGTAATAGTAATGAAATGTTCTTCTGTTTGTATTCCGATTTGTCTTGTTCTCAAAGAAGTCCACCTTCTTGTTCGGTTTAGGCTGGCCATGAAGTTCGGGTCGCTTCAACTTGGGTTGGACGTTGAATGATTTGAATATATTACCCAAACAAAAAAAATATACTTAGTATCCTTCTCATATAATAATTATGTCAAAATATTTTCAATTCAAAATCAATTGCATATTATTTAACTTTTTAAGTCAATCATATAAATCTTCTTCATAGCCTATCAAAAAATATACTAATATGGCATTTGATAATTCTCAGTAGCAGCCAGTTTAGTAATACATTTAGTTACCTTCTTAGTGAAAGAGTATAAGCTACTTGTGAGCTTTAGTTTTGGAAAAAATACCCGAGAAGAAAATAATTTAAATCTATTCACACTTTCAAAATTGATGCAAGGAAGATTTAATAAATTAACAGAGATGACATCGAAAGAGTGAACTGTGAGAACAATAATAAAATATTTGATTCAACATGTATGATGTGGAAATACACCATTTGAGTGGATCCAGTTGGTTTAAAAATAAAACAAAACTGAAGCAAAATACATGGAATTTCAAAAAAATTATAGACACAAGTAAGAAACAATTTGAAACTATTTCAAACTATTGAAATAAGTCAAACCTCAGTAGAATCACGCAGAGTGAACAAAAAAAGAGACATAAGGACTGATAAAGCGTAAATGAGAGCATAATAAAGAAAATTTAAAACTAGAAGTCGTGGCGTAGGGAAAACAAATGCCTGGAATGAAGAGGCCTGACTGTGGCTAAGAAATCAAGGTTTAGATGTAGACAAATAATAGAAACTACCTCTTTCATGCGCACACAAATCTGTATAACACAAACAACAGTTAGTTGAAAATCACAAGGAGAAAAACCTAACGGTGGAATAAAATTGGTGAGAGAAGAAAATCAAGAGAACTGTAGCTAAATGAAATGCTGACCAGTCGAACAAATTCTTGTGGTGTACAATCAGGGAAAATGTTGGAATCGAGATGGAAATTGGATGGTGTAACACCCCATGTTCGTTAATGTCATTCACAAAGGGAATGTATTAACTTCCATGGAGCATTATAAGTAAACAGAACAAAATATTACAAAATAGTTACGTAAAGTAGTACTTGAAAAATTTATAACTTTATTACAGCAGAAACATAAACAAGTTTAGTTACATCCTTCAAAATCACAATACAAAAACCCAAGTACACAAGTATCAGACTTATACCAAAATCCTTTAGAATGCATAATTTTAAAACCATAATCCCCAACATAAACTGCCATAAGAAGGTAGAGTCAAAGCCAAGCAATACTTCAAGCACTTCAAGCAGAGAGGATATGAATCAAGCTCCTATGTTTCCACCCTGAGCACCTTGGGGGGGGGGGGGGACGGAAAGAAAAAGAGGCAAAAACAAACGAGGTCAAACATAAAGTCTGGCGAGTCCAGTAACTTTCAACATATAAACAGATAGTAGTATCATGACATGTAAATAAAACTGGATGAGAGATTACAGCAACAGGAGTAGCAGGTATGATTAAGTTAAATAGAAGAAATATAATGATATAGACCAAGATATGCTTCTTACCTATATCTTACTTCTCTGCACGAATACTTAGTATAATAGGATTAGGTGTTACCCTAATGTCTAAACTGAAACAGGAACGGAAACAAAATAATCTCTACAGAAAACATAATGCTAGTAATGGGCCTTTACCACCCCAACAGAGACAGATGGTACAGAAACAGAATGCTAATAATGGGCCTTTACCACCCCAACTGAGACAGAAGGTACACCAACAGAAACAGACAGAACTAGGTGTACCCTAAATTCTACCCCAAGCGATCGGCTCCCTAATACATAAATACCCTGTGCCGGCCCCATCGAAGAGTGTATCATTCCCTAAAGTGGCAACCTATAGACACAGACCTATTTATAGATGTCACGGTGTCTTACATCCTCGGTGCAGATCGGATCCATGCATGCACATGACCCGATTGGAATGCGCCATCGACACCCCTCGCCATTATTAGAGTGAACCTCTTACAATTAGTTCAGTAAGCGTTCCCAGACCCCTCCTAGTGTTGGGTCATAGTTTGGATACCAGAAAAAGGTTACTGACTAATATGGGTCCCACACAACAGATGACACAAGTAATTACCCCTCCTAACCTTGTGTCCCCAGACTAATAGATTTCATATTAACTTGCTTACAGATTTCAGATGTACAAAGTTCAGATTAACTAGTTCTCAAATCAGACATATAGGTTAACAAGTTTTCAGACTAACGGATCAGATATACAGATTAACAGACTTACAGATTGTTTCACCTAACCTTGTATTGGGCCTACAGATTTACGAAACAGGTTTATTAGATTCATCCTCCCAGTTGATTTAACCTTATCCACCCAACACGTTTTAGGCCTCATATTTATCCTAGATTTGCATTAATTATTTACTAATGCACAGACCTCTCACATTAGGTCAGTAGCTTGTGGCCGCTGGATGTGCCGAGCGGTTCTGGGTAGACTTCTGCCACAAGCCAGACCTAACCTCGTGTCTAAGCATCTTTTAGCTATGCCTACAACATCTCACATTAGACTGACAGTTTGTAGTTGCTGGTTAAGCCGGTTGGGTCCGGGCAGGCTTCTACCGCAAACAGAGTCTAACCTTGTGTCTCAGCATTCTTATTTTTAGCTAAAGTATTCATTCGTAGATTATGCCAATATCAGACTAATTATGCCAATTCAACAAATTAAACTTCTTTACAAGTTACAGCAGATTATTCAAAGTTCTATTAACCTGTTCTGCTCAGTTTTAGATCGAACCTACAGACTCTCATACCCAAAATTTACCATATTCAGTTTCAACAGATTTCTCAGATTAGGCAATTTACAGATTTAATCATAAAATTAAGCCTAATTTTACATGCCCAAATAATGGTCATAATTCACAACATAACATATGCCCCTAATTTTAGTTAAATTTATGAAACACCCCACCTCCGTTAAGGTCACTCACAAAGGGAATGCCTTAACTTTGGTGGAGCATTATAGGTAAAAGATGTAAATGAATTACAAGACAGACAAATAAAGTAGCAGAAAATAAAAATCATTTTATAAACAATGTGGTTCAATCAATCTTTTACAACAATTGCCTCAATCATACTTAAACGTAATACATAGAACTTCTGTCTTGAATTAAAACATAAAGAAGCATTAAAACAACAGTAAGGCAACATAAATCCCCAATAAGAGAGTATCCAAAGCCATAGCCCAAGAAAAAAGATTCCAAGCAATACATCTACTCTCTTCAAGCTAGAAATGATCCGATCTAAGCTGAAATGTTCCCTCCCTACGGACCGGGGGAGGGGGAACGAAAGAAAAGAAGACGAAAGAAAATGGTCAGACATGAGTCTGGTAAGTCCAGTGACTATTTAGTACGTAAACAAGAAAAAGGGTTATGACTTGAATAAACTGAATCTAGGACAACACCCTAGAAATAAGATAATAAGGATGAATATGCTATCACACTCATTTCACTTCTCTACACCACCTAACTAGTGTCCCAACTAGTAATCTACATAAAATGATCATATTGTAATGTGATCCCAATCCCCGCGATTGTGGTAGCCTTCAGGTGTACATCTATCGTCCGGATTCCACCTCAATCTGCCTAATTGCCATGAACATGTTAGATGTACCCTTACTACCCTATCGATTGGCTCCGTACTCGTATTAATTTTTCCTTGTATCTGTGTCAATCGGCCCTCTCTTGCGTGTAGATACCCTATGATGGTCCCACCATAAGGTGTATCAATCCTTATGATAGCAACCCGACACGATTCAAGATGCACAGTGTATAACTACTGGTACCTAGTACCTGCTTTTTCCCACTCTGGAGTACGTGCATGCCTGTAAACGGTCGGAACCTACACTGACGTAACCCTGCCACTGTTTTGACCGCTTATAATCAGCCCAGTAATCGTGCCCCACCCTGCCTAGTTCAGGGTACCTTGATACATCTATGTGGGTTACTGCTGAAATGGGTCCCCGTTGCTAGGGTTTCCTATTGGTTAAGTTTGTGGGCCTATAATTACTAATATTACCCACCAACCCGATATGTACTTAACCCTCCCTCTGATTCAAGCATGTTTATTTAATGGTTAAGTTTGTGGGCCTATATTTACTAATATTACCCACCCAACTTGATATGTACTTAACCCTCCCGCACATTATGCCATATTGGTTAAGTGTTGTCCATTCTTGTTAACTTAACCCACCCATTCATCATGTCATATTGGTTAAGTGTTTCTTATTAACTTAACCTTCCTCACTTATCATGTTGGATTGGTTAAGTGTTTCCTACTAACTTAACCCCGTTCGTCCATCAAGTTGTATTAGTCAAGTCTTTCTTGTTATCTTAACTGCACATGTTCATCTTGTCATGTTGGTTAAGTGTCATCAATCAATTCAAGTTACTTAAGCTACCTACTTGTCATGTTACTTTGGTTATGTGTTGCCTTCTTGTGTCAACTTAACCCTACTACAAATCAAGTTATATTGGTTAAGTGTTGCCCTCTTGATTTAACTTAACCTTACCACAAATCAAGTCATATTGGCTAAGTGTTGCCCTCTCGTTTTAACTTGACCTTACCACAAATCAAGTTATATTGGTTAAGTGTTGCCCTCTTGATTTAACTTAACCTTACCAAAAATCAAGTCATATTGGTTAAGTGTTGCCCTCTTATTTTAACTTAACCTTACCACAAATCAAGTTACATTAGTTAAGTGTTGCCCTCTTATTTTAACTTAACTTTACCACAAATCAAGTTACACTGGTTAAGTGTTGCCCTCTTGATTTAACTTAACCTTACCACAAATCAAGTCATATTGGTTCAGTGTTTCTTATTAACCTTACCACAAATCAAGTTACATTAGTTAAGTGTTTCCCTCTTGTTTTAACTTAACTTTACCATAAATCAAGTTACACTGGTTAAGTGCTGCCCTCTTGATTTAACTTAACCTTACCACAAATCAAGTCATATTGGTTAAATGTTTCTTATTACTTAACCATACCTATTCATTATGCTATACAGGTTAAGTGTTTCCTATTAACTTAACCGTAATCATTCATCTTGTTATATTGGTTAAGTGTTTCTCATTAACTTAACTCTAGTCATTCATCTTGTTATATTGGTTAAGTGTTTCTCATTAACTTAACCCTCGTCATTCATGTTATATTGGTTAATTGTTCCTATGAACTTAACCCTAGTCATTCATCTTGTTATATTGGTTAAGTGTTTCTCATTAACTTAACCCTAGGCATTCATGTTATATTGGCTAAGTGTTCCTATGAACTTAACCCTAGTCACTCATCTTGTTCATTAGCATTAATTGATTTATTAATGCACCAACCTCTCACATTAGATATGTGTTGTCGCAGTTACTGGATGTGCCGGGCGGTTCCGGGCAGTTTTACACCATAACTCAATCTAACCTCGGGTTTTCCTTGGGCATGATGTACTAACCTCTCACATTAGATAGGTGTTCTTGTGGTTATTGGATGTGCCAGGCGGTTCCGGGCAGTTTTACACAACAACTCAATCTAACCTCGGGTAAGGCATGTTCGTCTTTTACTTAATTTACATACTTACTTTTCATATTTATATGTAAATTTTCCACGATTTATTGCCATTTAAGTCATGTCCAATTTTTCCTCTAAATCATATTCAAGATTTTTGGTATATAAGTTATACCATTTTTATGGCACTAATCATTCATATATTTATGGGCCAAATTATGCCAATAATATAATTTAAAGATTTTACCCAACGTTACCCCCGTCATACGTTCGCAAAATTCACATAGAATGATAGGCTCGTAACATAGCCTAACTTATATACAAAAGGGAAAGAAGGGAACATGTGACATTCATACAACATAATAAGGATCTAACTGAACATGTGTCATATAAATTTTGGCATAAAACAATGAACTTGCGTTTTCGGATCCAATCAACATAAGTCTTAAGCATATGAAATTTCCCAAATCCAAGTAGGCATGTAAATATAAACTTTTATTTTGGGTCCAATGGACATAAACTTTAAGTATATAGAATTACACAAGTTCAACTAGACATGTGAATGTGAACTTTTAATTTGGATCCAGTAATCATGAATCTTAAACATATGGAATTACACAGGTTTAACAAGGCATGTAAATATGAACTTTTATTTTGGAACCAACAAATATGAATCTTAAGCATATGGTTTTACACATGTTTAACAAGGCATGTAAATATGAACTTTAATCTTGGATCCAACTTTCATAGATCTAAATGTAAATCTAAAAATAATACATGTCTTGGCCTAATAATTTGCATGTAACATAACATGAATAAATCACCAATTTTACATGATTGGTTTATATCAACATAATAATCGCATAGCCTAAAAACTTGCATGTAACATAACATGAATAAATCACCAAATTTACATGATTGGTTTACATCAACATAATAACCACATAGCCTAACAACTTGCATGTAACATAACATGAATAAATCACCAAACTTTACATATTACATGATTGGTTTAACACCAACATAATAACCACAATAATCTCATAAGCATATACGATATAATCGTTACGGGGATGAATCAGCTTCATCATTATATTACAACTAGGAATAACCCTACTTCTCATTTTATTACAAATCATAACTTTTAATCGTTCACATCTAAATAA
Organism: Allium sativum; assembly: GCA_030737875.1. NCBI lineage: Eukaryota > Viridiplantae > Streptophyta > Magnoliopsida > Asparagales > Amaryllidaceae > Allium > Allium sativum. The sequence continues at coordinate 305,969,633 of CM060921.1, forward strand.
TAATAGGACTTGCAAAGAAAAGAAAGTCTTGTTTTCTGGGATCTATTTTCTGAATTTGGAAAGAAATCCCTTGAAGAAGACTATCAATTTCTCTAAGTTAGTTTTGATTCGTAGCTTTAATCTTGCTTTCAAGTTGAAGAAGGAATGGTGGCTAAACTAGAACGATCATGGATGGCATGGTGGCTCCTTGGAATGAATTTGTGTGATTTAGGGTTTGAGGATTAGGGTTGCTTTTATAGAAGTTAAATTTTATGTGAGTCATTAGATTGTTTTAGGAGCAATCACAACCGTCCAGACTAGATAGAGTTATCCAGAATTGCCCCCTAAGCCCTAGTGACTCAGCAATAGGTAAGAAAGGACTCAACAATGAGTCAGAATCATCTCAAATTTGGATTTGGGCGAGGGGGGTAGGTCAACCTGGCCTGGGTAGGTCAACCTGGCCTGGGTAGGTCGACCCCCAGGTCGAGCTGCCTTGGTATAGGTCGACCTCTAGGTCGACCTGTCTGGGTTATTTAACTATTTAATTTTTTGAATTTCTCTTGAATCTTCCAAAGGCCATAACTCCTTCATACGTAGTACGATTTACGAAAACTTGGACTCTGTTCCAAGCAGAATTCCGAGATGAACGCAATGGCGTAACCCGTTTCCCTTAATTCTCATTTTAAAAATTAAGTATTCTTTAATTCATTCTTTTAATATTCTAAGAAAATACGGGGTGCTACATTCTCCCATCCTTAAAGGATTTCATCCCCGAAATCTCTAAGTTAAGAAGAATGCATATCCTAACGTCCAACATTCATCTACTCAACCATTCAATCATAGGTATCCATTGTCCTTAAAAGGATTTCTAATGCTTTCATAATCATATGCATAGTGTGTGTACATGTCCTTATCTAATGCAAAATCAGGCAGTCTACTGATTCAGTTGACCTCCTCAATGCGAATTATGTCGGTGCCATGAGTCCATCATGTATGCAATTATTCCTAATCGTACTTTGTAACTTCTACATGAGTGTACAATCATTCATACAAATGCAACATCCATATGATAACACATCAAGTTTCAGTTCATATATATAAAAATTCACTCATGCATATGCAATATGAAAGTGACTGAGCCGATCTAGTGCCTAATGTGTGTATATGCATCCACAAGCAACCACTAACAACCACTTCCAACCACTTGCAACCACCAGTCATAACATGTGTCAAACACATGTTTACATCCGTTGGCTTCTACCTAAGGATTGAAGATATGACCTAGAGGATATACCAAAAAAGATAGAAACTGTTAGCCTACTTTGTGAAATAGGCTACAAAAAGCTAAAGGATCAAGTATTAGAGAATAATCTGCCTAGAAACCGGATCGGATCGGAGGCAGTCAGAGAAAAACAAAGCTAGACAAAGTGAGGAAAGACAGAACTTGAACCGGTCCGGATCGGATATGATGTTCCGATCCGAATCCCATTACCTGACCCATCCGACCCGAGCACAGAATGAAAGCTGCTTCATTTCCACGTTCTCCTAAAGATGCGGAGCGGTTACACGCATGATTACCCACGTTCTTCCACTCGCTTGATGCGTTGTCACCATCTGGAGAGCTCCGAACCCGCATCTCCAGGGATGAATGCCACGTACCTCCGATCCGAACCCGTTTCTAGGAGAATTTGCACCTATAAATAGACCTCTAAGGCTCTTGAAGGGACCTTTTGGCACTCTGAGAGTTTGAATATCTTTGAGAATCGAATTCCAGCATTCCCAAACAATACAAATCATCATTCAAAGTGTATTTTGAGATAATTGAGTGAACGTATATGAAAAGTGAGTGAGATTGAGTGAATATCTTACTGTTTTTTCATCTACATCATCAAGCAAAGTGATATAAAGTGGACGTAGGCTCTTTAACACCGAACCACTATAAATCCTGTGTCTCTTTTCTGTTTTTGATCTCATTTTATTGTAATTTCAGTAATTTGGGTGTTAGAACCACTTTTTGGTCTAACATTTTGGTGCTTTCACTGAGAACAATTTGAATTCTTTGTTTTTCTGGATTATCGTTCTACTTTTTGGACCGTTGAGTTCAAAGAAGTTAATCCCCAATTTCCGACGCTTTTAAATACTTGTTGGTTGATTCTTGAAGAATTATGGCCAAAGGAAAAGGCAAGGACGTTCAAACCAATCTAGGGAACGAAGTTGGTGAAGATAAGCAAAACCCGGTCGTGACGAGGTCTCGTGGGCAAAGCTCAGGAGCGGATCAGACTACCTCAGGAAATCTGAACCGATCGCATAGGGAGAGCTCCAATCCGAACCGAGTAGAGGACGTTGAAGAGGTGCGCTCCCCCAACCCAAACCGATCCGGCCAAGTCACTTTGCTCCAATCCGTTCCGACTCTAGGTGATGCTAGAATCTCCACTCGAGCCCCTCCAAATGCTCTGACTCCAGCCACCAGGACCAATGACCAGATCAATCCATCTACGCCTATCACCCAAGGATATTTTTCGCACCTTCTAGACATGCTTGAGAGAACTAGGGAGGCTATAAGAATCCACGAGCACACCAACCTTATGATGCAAGAGAATATGAGAATCATGAGTAGGGAAATTGGCGAGCTTCGCAGGCAGAGAACCCCTTCCCCAGTTTATCATGCTGCAATGGATCAATCTTCTTCTTTTGAGGAAGAATGGCCCCGTGAAAGAAGGCTGCTCGAACGACCTCAGAATTTGGAACAAATGACTTTCGGATCTCTGGGATCTCGCGAAGGCGCTGCTCGTGTGCTAGGACCCGATGACCCGAGCTTAAGAGAGCATATGCTATTACCAATGCGAGGATCCCATGTTTCTCCTAGAGATCCTAACCTCACCAACCCCACTCAGGGACAAATGCTTCAGCCCCTTCCTCCCGAGATTGACCGGGAACGTAGGGAGCAAAGCAGAGCAGAAGCCGCTAAAAGAAGGAGGGTGTCCCCTGATCAGGAGCCCAGAGGAAACCCGAACATCAGAGCCAGGGAGCCTGAATGGCCCTTGACCAATGCTGATGTATGGGCTATGGTACGCCAGATCATGTCTGAGAGTCAAAATTACACCAATGAAGATTATGGCATTGAGGGAAGCCATACTCCTTTTACTGATGACATTCTTGACTTTCAGTTCCCCCGACGTTTTAATTTGCAGCAGATGGATAGATATAACGGGAGAACTGACTCGGGACAACATCTGATGAGATACGCATGGCTTATGAATGCTGCAGCTGCCCCTGATGCTGTGAAGTGTAAGGCTTTCCTGATTTACTTAGAGGACGTAGCATTACTATGGTTTACACGGCTTCCTCCTCGATTGATATCGAATTTCAAAGAACTAAGTGAACGTTTTATGAATCAATTCCGACTTCACGCCCGAAAGTCTAAGAATGTTATCGAATTATCGAGAATTAAGCAAGCACCGGTGAGTCCTTGAAGTCGTATCTAGACCGTTTCAATTTAGCTGTAACAGAAGTCAGCGACCTGCATGAGCCTACCATCTTGATGGCCTTAATGGAAGGAGTTGATCCTGATTTAGAGTTTGGAGATTATCTTTCTGGGAAGCCGCCTCCCACATGAGAGTTGTTTTATGAGAATGCCAATATTCAGTTAAGACAGGAGGAAGCAAGGGCAAACAGAAAGAGGAAGTCTGGAGCGGCCTCAAAAGAAGCTGTTCAGAGTAATGTTGCCGTAAAGCAGTCTGGAGAAAGCTCTGCGAAAGTCGAAGTGAATGTTGGAAACAAGAATGGAAACAATAATAACGGAAACGGGGGCAACAACAACCGTAATGGAAATGGTAATAGGAGAAACAGGAACCAAGGAAGTAATTCTGACAAAAGACCCCGGTTCCAGGCCTTTGAAAACTATTCACCGTTGAATGATACGTTAGAGAACATTTATTTGGACACGTATAATGTTTTGCAATATAAAAAACCGCTGCCACGAGATTTGACAGAGAAAGAAATCGCTACCGGAAAATTTTGTTTATTTCACGGAACTCACGGACATTCAACGAACGAATGTCGACACTTGAGAGATGTGGTTGAGAAGTTGTTGCGTAAAGGTAAGTTGGATGAATATAAGGCTGCCCCAAGGGACAAGGGGTAATGAGGACAGACCCCAAACCAGAATCAGTCTGCTCCCAAGCCTACAGCGCGTCAAAAAGGCAAAGATATTGTCATTAACACCATAGTAGGTGGACTCCATCCGGCTATCCACAGTTTCAGAGCAACGGACCAATACGTTAATGCAGTTAAGCACATAGATGTGGACGAGTGCAATGATCTGGAAGATATCACCCCTGTGAAACAGCAGAAGACAATGTTTGATGATGTAGTGTTCCATAGTAGAGACGACACCGGAATCCAATCATCTACCGAAGATCCATTGTTTATTACCACTACCATTGGGCCGACACTGGTTCATAAGGTACTAGTGGACAATGGAAGCTCTGTCAACATTTTGTTTAAGAAGTCATTCGATCAGATGAGACTCGAGTTTGGAGATTTGAAGCCCTATGAAGGTTGTGATCCGAGGCTTCAGTGGGGCATCGACAGCTCCAAAGGGGTATATAGAATTACCTGTAACAGTGGGACAAGAGGATCGTCGTAGAGTACGAATGATTTAGTTCGTAGTGCTAGATATAGATTTGCCCTACAACGCATTTTTTGGAAGGCCTGCCCTTGTAGAGTTCAGGTCTTGTATTGCACCGTGGTGCTTATTGCTAAAGTTCCTAACTGAAGCCGGAACAGGAGTAATGAAAGGAGATCAAGTCTCCGGACGAGCTTGCTATATTGCTGAATTAAAGATGCTGATGAAGGGACTCAACATCGAGACTAAAAGTACTTCACCTCCTCCAAAGGAGGGTTCGGCGTAGCAATTAGAGGGATCAGCCCCGAAGGAGTTGCCCAAGGGAATGCCCGAAGACCTGGATCCCAGAGAAGATGAGGAGCCTGAGGATAGAAAGGCAACTCATAATGAAACGACAATGGATATACCCATTGATGAAGCTGATCCAGCAAAAGTTTTGAAGATTGGATCCCAGTTGGATCCGCACCGAGCCAAAGAACTGGCTAACTTTCTGAAGGCAAACCTGGATGTGTTTGCCTGGACCCACGCTGATATGTGTGGGATATCACCATCCATCATGAGTCATTCGCTGGGTATAAACCCAAAACACCTGCCTGTAAAGCATAAGAGACGTGTGTTGGGCCCAGAGAGGTCGACAGCTCTGAAAGAAGAAGTAGAGAAGATGAAAGAGAACAGATTTATTAGAGATTCGACATAACCCGACTGGATATCGAATCCTGTTTTGGTAAAGAAGTCAAACGGAAAGTGGCGGACATGTATTGATTTTTCAGACTTGAACAAAGCCTGCCCGAAAGATAACTTCCCACTCCCCATTATAGACCAGCTTGTGGATTCGACGGCAGGACACGAAATTCTTTCTTTTATGGACGCATATTCTGGATACAACCAAATCCCCATGCATGTGCCCGATCAAGAGCACACGAGCGTCATTACAAATTTGGGGTTGTATTGCTATGTGGTCATGCCGTTCGGATTGAAAAATGCTAGAGCTACCTACCAATGCTTGGTGAACAGGATGTTTTATAACCAAATAGGGAAGACTATGGAGGTTTATGTGGACGATATGCTCGTCAAATCAAGACAGTCCTCTAGCCATACGCAAGACTTGGCAGAGATGTTTGGTATCATGCGAAAATATCGGATGAAGTTAAATCCTTTGAAGTGCTCGTTTGGGGTGGCATCTGGAAAGTTTCTAGGTTTCATCGTGAGCTCTCGAGGGATTGAAATCAATCCCAGTCAAATAGCAGCGATAAGGAACATTGAGGAACCAAGGAGAATCAAAGATGTTCAAAGTCTTGCAGGGAAAGTAGTTGCGTTGAGTAGATTCATTTCCAAGCAACAGACAAATGCGTCCCGTTTTTTGACTTGATAAAAAGGGGAAAGAAAAATTTCGAATGGGCTCAGGACTGTGTTGAGGCCTTTCGAAATCTATTGGACTTACTAGAGAGACCACCGATTTTGTCGAAGCCAGTGGATCATGAAGAGCTGTTTGTTTATCTGGGAGTATTGGCTCACGCCGTTAGCACCGCCTTGGTCCAGGAAGAAGACAAGGTGCAAAGGCCGGTATATTACGTAAGTAAGAAATTGGCAGCTGCAGAAAGTAACTACCAAGGATTGAGAAGCTTGCTTACAGCCTTCTGATCGCCTCCCGAAAACTTCGCCATTATTTTCAAGCTCACCCAATAACCATATACACTGATCAGCCTCTGAGACAGGTGTTGCAAAGACCCGAAGCATCAGGATGGTTGATCAAGTGGAACATTGAATCAAGTCAGTTTGATTTAAACTTTCAACCGCGGAGATCGATCAGGGGCAAGCTCTGGCTGACTTTATAGCAGAGTTCACAATTTCGGAGGAAGAGACGATCAACGGCAAGGTGGTCAAATCAGAGGAGGAATTAAAATTAGATCCATGGAAGTGGAGGAGCTGTTGAGCAACTTGGAACGGTATAACATAACGCATATCCCAAGAGCTGAAAACCAGAAGGCAGACTGGCTAGCGAAGCTGGCTAGTTCCGACAATCCGAAGGAAATCGAAATGGTTCCAATTGAGACGTTAGGATTGCCAAGCTTTGAGTTAATGGAAATTGAATTAGATTTCAAAGCAGAATCGGAGAGGGATTCGTGGATGACCCCAATCAATAATTTCCTTAGAAATGGAGTACTCCCGCCAAAGAAGAGTAAGAGGCGAGCCATAGTTTGCAAAGCTACCAGATACATCCTTCAAGATGATACCCTTTATCAGCAAGGATTTTCTACGCCCATGTTACGATGTATAGCGCACGACGACATCAAGCGTATACTAAGGGAAGTACACGAAGGTGAGTGTGGAGATCATACGGGGGGTTAGACTTTAGCAAAAAAGTATTGTGGTATGGGTATTTCTGGCCCACTATTAATAAAGATGCCGCTGATTACTCACGACGCTGCGACAAATGCCAGAGGTTCGCCAAGATCCCCAGAGCACCACTGACCCAGCTCAAGTCGATGGTGAGTCCATGGCCGTTTTCCATGTGGGGAATTGACATCATCGGAGTTCTACCAATTGCCAAAGGAGAAGCGAAGTATGCAATAGTCGCCGTGGACTATTTTATGAAGTGGGTGGAAGCCGAGCCCTTAACCAAAATCACGGCGAGAAAGGTGATAAGTTTCGTGGTTAGAAATATCATATGCCGATTTGGGATTCCAAGGACCATTATAACGGATAATGGAACCCAGTTCGGTGGTGTCGAATTCAGAAATTTCTACCAGAAATACAAGATCGACAAGCGGTACACTGCAGTCGCCCATCCACAGTCAAATGGGCAAGTAGAAGCAATAAATAAAGTCATAAAGTCCATCCTCAAGAAGCGGTTGGAACGTGCAAAAGCAAAATGGGTGGATGATTTGCCCTTGGCTCTATGGGCATATCGAACAACGTTTAAGACAGCTACCGGCCATACTCCTTTCTCTCTCTCATTTGGTTCAGAAGCGGTAATCCAGGTAGAGCTCAAAGTTCCCTCTCACAGGGTGACATATTATGACCCGATGACGAATCGGGCAGTCCTCCTCGAGTCCCTTGATGAAGTCGAAGAGAAAAGCGACGAGGCAGACTTGCGTGCATTAAGACATCGGCGTCAGATGGCATGCTATTATGACAAGAAAGTTCGTTTTAGAACCTTTGAACTGGGAGATTTGGTGCTAAAGCGAGTTTTTCCATCCCTTCCTCATCTCGGTCCAAAGTGGGAAGGATCATTCGTCATCCAACGGAAAATTGAGACAGGAGCCTTCAAGTAAACGACCGTAGATGGCGAAGAAGTGCCTAGGGCTTGGAATGCCCAACACTTGATGCGATATTTGATTAGGGATGTTGTATTTTCTTTTGTTTTTCTTATGAAACCTGTAAAAAGGCACAATTTGCCTTAGAAAAGTCTGTTGATACGAACAAAGGACTATAAAGTGGATGTAGGCTACGACTTAGCCGAACCACTATAAAAATATCATGTGCCATTTACTTTCCTGCATTATTTATATCTTCAACTATTATTCTATTGTGACTATGGAGTACGAGATGTTAAATTAAAATCTGGAAAGTTGGAGATGGCTTATATGCAGGAACAAACACAACGACATTCTTAACTCTAACTCGAGAGTATAAAGGACGGGAAGACGACGTCCTCTGAGGCGTGAAGGTGCACCCAGATGATAGACCGCCTCAGCAAGAACTCTAACCTGAATATAAGACAGGAGAGTATAAAAGATGCCAGAAAAGAACGTGCATCAACGACAAAAGGAATGTGGCCCCCGTCAGAGAATCGGAGACATTCGGACTTTTTAATTTAATCTTGAATAGTTTTTCAAGATTGACTGGGGGCATATATGTACACACATATTCCCCCTACTATGACTCCATTACACAACTTTAGTAGGACATGCATTTGCATTTTTACATAAGTACTGAACTGACGACTAACAGGCATTGCAGGAAATGAATTATTTTTATTTATTTACAAATGTATGAATTTGTACAGGAAAACTAGCAAAAAGAAGATGCGAGGGCCACACTCGTAACAACAATCGTGGGCCAGTTAAATACTAAGATAAAGCAAAACACTTCATCACTTAGACGTTGAAGTGGACTTGGATTTTTTAGCAGCCTTCTGAGCATCCTTCGCTTCTCTTTCAGCATCAGTTAAAACGCGCCTTGGTTTTTTTCCTCCCTAAGACTGAAGTGCTGGAATCGGTTGATTTTTTCCTGGGAGTCAGAATGTTGTAATCAAGAGAAAACTTTTTAGCAAGTTCTTCTGTAATAGATCTAGTCGAATGCTTAACAACTAACCATGATTCGGCATCCACTACCGCGAGAGGCTTAAGGATTTCGGGGTCTAGGTCTTCAACTTTATGCTGCATACGTTTGTCTTTTTTGGCTTTCAAGGCAGCTAAAGTGATGTCATCAGCGCTTTTTGACTCCCCAACTAAAGTCACCCCAGGGTCTTCCTCATGTCCCTCATTACCACTGTCATCCTTTAAGGTGTCTATCATCTCGCCATCGTGAGGATCGTCAGCCTCACCCTTGTCTCCTTCAGCCTTCTCCGCTGACTTTGCTTCGGCTATGGTTCCCTAAGACACGTCTGCCTTCTCGGACGGTTCAGTACATGAGGAATGAGAAGCAACAGTTATCAACTCGGGAGAAAATAAAGGGTCCTTCACCGATTGCCCGACTATGCGATGGAAAGTGGAGACAGCTTTGACGAATTGGGGTGAAAAGGTAGAAATACCTTCCGATGATTTCTCAGCTGGAGTAGCTGCCGCCTCTGAAGCCGATTCAGGAATAGGAGATAAAAGAGATGCCTGAGGGATCACCGGGTTTTCGGGGTCATATCCCTCTACTTCAGAAGTTTCAGCGGCAGTGCAAGAAGAACAAGCCTCCAAGATGTCCTTTTGTTTAACCTTCCGTCTTTCCTCGTCCATGGCAGCAGCAATCAGGCGACGCCCCTCAGCTAGGCTCGCCGGCTCGTCATCTCTTAGATATTTTTCCATAAGTTTGTCCTCGTCGATGGAATCTACCTTGAGTTCTTCTTTTTCCCATTCAACAATTTGGCTCCACACATGAACCAAGGTAGTCGGATAATCATCGATCCAATAGATGTTTCGGTGACGGATTACATGTGCAAAAAATTCGATCAGTAATTCACCAAAGCCCTGCACATCCTCCCGGGCCTCTGCCAGCTGCTTGCGGGACTCTTCGGCTGATTTGATGACACTTTCAACATTACCCTCCGCCAGGGCAGCCCTGTTCTCGGCCTCCATCAACTTGGAAGCCAAGTCAGCGTTTTTCTTCTTCAATTCAGCGTTCTTCTTCGCTAACTCGGCCTTCTCTCGCTCAAGGTCAGCGTAAGCAAGTTGCATTTTGGTAGTATCTGACTTGGCGTCTTCTACTTGCTTTTTCAGCTCCGAACGCTCTTGAGTATGGGATTCAAGCAATTCATGATAATGTTTTTGTAGATCTTCAAATTGTTGCTTAAAGCTAGCAACATCCCGTTGAGCGATAGCAAGTTGGGCCTGTGTATCCTCAAGGTCTTTCCCTAAAATTTTCAAGGCCTTTGTGTCATCTTCTGCAGTCTTCTGCATCGAGTTAGTATTCGTGATTAGATTTCGGATGATTCTAGAAAGGTTACGCGAACATCTCTGAATATTGTTTCTCGACTGTGTCAATTTTTGCTTTGGCCTTGTCTGCCCACCTCGAGGAAATAGGCTCAAGAGTAGGTAAGAAAGTCAAGTTTTCAAAGTAGTGTTCGGGAAATTGCTCCTCCAGATACGCCCGCTTAACTGCAGTTTCAGCATCCAATGGTGGAGGTGTAGGGAATGTCATCTCGGTATCCTTATGTGTGGAGGGCTCAATGGCCTCCTCACCCTTTTTAGGCCGCTTAGCAGGAACCTTGCGTTTGCTTCGCGAGTCGGTATCTCTCGGCGGGCTCCTTTCCCTACTACATTCTTCTTGGGAAGAGATTTGGTCCTTTGACTGCGACGCTTCATCTCCTCGACGACTTTGGTAGCCCTTATATCACTCTGGATCTGACCAAACGGGAGAGAGAGAACGCGAGGTCTGCGACTAATAAGAATCGTAAAGCCTTCAATCCTCCCTACCGCGACTTTCACGACGATCATACTCAACATCATGAGGGGGTCTATTCATGCTGCGGCGTAGTTTCCTGATGTCATAGTGAGCACGAGACATTGTACCTACGCAACAATGCAAGTGAAATTCAGAATCAGTATTCTCATAAGAAGTAAGTGCTGTGCAGTGGGGTGTAATTGTGTAAAGTGCATCCTAAGTGGTGTCCCCCCCTCCGACAAACCAGAGTCTGAAGCCAAGCCAGTGCGAGTGGGCTCTTTGGCCTTAACAGGAGTAGCCTCCTTCGAAGAAGTGAAAATTAAAGGATTTGTGCCAAAATCCTCGGAAGTGTAAATAGTGTCAGGAAGGGGGAGATCTCCCAAGCCCTGAAATGTAGGATCATCAACAGTAGGGGTATCTGTTTGGGAAGCGCCTCTTGGTTGTTCTTTAGGAGATGGTGATTTCTCAGGAGAAATAACATCCCCGGGAGTGATGTACCCTTCTCGGTGCTTTTCAGGTATATTAGCCAACTCATCGTCTTGAGTCGAAGTTGGAGAAGGTGAAGTTCGAAGCGATATTGTGGGGCCTTTCGAGCTCTCACCCGTTTCTGGAATTACTTCCACCGGAGGGATATATACATATGGGCCTGACCCGTGACCTATGCTACGGGTAATGGACAGCATCCCGAGATGATGAAGATATTCGTCCTCGAGGACCTCATCGATAGTTAGGAATTTTTGGTCACCATTGAGGAGCTGATGCATCCGATCGAAATACACTTGACCCAATATTTGTTTTGGAATATCAACTACAAACAAAAAGAAAACAGATTAATGTAGTGGCATGGACATTCAGAGTTAAGATTTAGAAAACCAGTGCCTTACTCGATTTTGTCCATCTCCTAGCACACCCCGGCTGTTGCCTTATATAAAACCATTCCAGCTTGGAGTCTCCAGCCTTGCTGCTGAATGGCGCCGAAATTATCTTTCTTTTTGGGACAGACTCAAAGTAAGAAAAAGAAGGAGTTTCTCGAGTCCGATGCTTGAAGTTATAAAAGAAATGAGCGTCATCAAAAGCGAGATCTATGCCTAAGATCTTGCAGTATGCTACGTATAAGGTATACAGGTAAGCATAGGAGTTGGGATGCAGCTGCATGGGGGCAATCCGCATTTGTCTTAGAAAATCGACGACAAAAGGAGAAAATGGAGGGATATCCCCAACCATGCACATTAATTGGGTAATTGCCATAATCCCCTCCGGAGGATTATGAGGACGGTCAGTCTTCGACGACACCAGGGTATCCTTTTTCAGTATCTCGTGTTTTAAGCGCATTCGAGTAAGTGTGTCGTTGTCAATCGTCGGTTCAGCAGAATCTTGAGGTGATTCCTATATGATGGCGGATTCAAATTCGTCAGGAGCTCGAGTATCTCCAACCCCTCCTTCCTCTTCATAGCCCAGGGAAACTTCACTGTCAGAAGGCATTTCACTATTATGCGCCTCTACTTCATAATCTGATCCCTCGTCGTCCCATTCAGGGTCTGAGGAAGAAGATATGTCATTAAGAGTGACTTTAGTGGATGTCTCTGGGATCTCTTTCTTTTCTGTCAGTCTAGAAGAATGTCTTTCAGCCATGATCGCTAAACTATCGAAGAAGTAATAACAGAAGTTAGAGTAAATTAGCCTGTGTCCCCCTGTGCACGTGTGTGAACTACAGTGTGTACGGTGTATGCAGGAAATGTAAAGTGAGCACTTGAAAGCGTAATGTAAAGTTCTGACGAAGCGATGATGTTCAGAACAGTTCTCGACGTTTTTTATGATTCGTAAGGCACTATTCTAACTGTCCATTAAGTCGGAAGGTTGTGTCAAGAATTGAATAGGCTAGTTAAGTAAGTTCTTAAGTGTTAAATTGAATTGTTTTCTTCGGTTCAGTTTGGATGCATGCTTTGGGATCAGATCGGAGGGTAAGGCCCCATCTTAGCTGAGAATCAGTGTTGGTGTCCAAGGATCTAAATCGGATCGGTTCGGAGGAAGACTTTTGAAATGGTCCGGATCGGATTAAGCAGCCATCCCCTTTTACTTCCTTTGTTTCACTTCCCGATCCAATCCGATAAGGCGATTTCTGTCCTCCTCTTTACAAGTCCGACCCGATCCGATTGAGTAAGCCCAGCTTCTCTCCATGATTCTTTACCCCGACCCGATCCGATTTTGTGAACTTCTCTTCCCTTTCTTCTTCTCCATGATCCATACTCCATCACCCGAACCGATCCCCTGTAACCTCCTCCTTCTTCCTCTTTTTCAAACCTAGAACCTAATTTTGTTTTCATGGACTCAATCAAGATCAAGTTTTCATTGGTTTTATCCCTTGTGGCGAATCCTAATTCCATCTTCCCAACACCTCGAAGTGGCGACTGAGCCACCAACGACGATGGTGAGGGAAGAGGAGGCTGTGCTAGCAAAACCGGACCAAAGCCATGCCCAAATCGATCAAACCAACTGTAAATCATAATCGAAACCGACCACAACCAAGAAAATTAAGTTTAAAACCCACTTACGAGAGCGATTTGATGATTAATAAAGAGGATTTTGAAGTTTCAGAGGGATGGAGTTTCTGTGTTCAATCGGCTGAGAAGAAAGCAAATAAAAAGAAAGAGAGGAAGAAAGAAAAGGATGATAAGCTTATATATAAATCGATGGTGACTACTCGTATTCCTACCCGCTTTTCTCGTTCGGACCGGGGTGAAAGCCCACAAGTATATTCTGGCCTGTTGGCCTAATACCAAGACAAAACAAAAGGGAATTTGACTGGATCGATCCAAACCAAATTAGATTAAAAACAATGACTCCGCAGACAAATTCAAAGACCAATGAGAAGATAACATCAAAGCACGCTTCGTCTTCAACAGAAGCATTCTTTGAGGGGGCAAAATGTTAGCCTACTTTGTGAAATAGGCTACACAAAGCTAAAGGATCAAGTATTAGAGAATAATCTTCCTAGAAACCGGATTGGATCGGAGGCAGTCAAAGAAAAACAAAGCTAGACAAAGTGAGGAAAGACAGAACTCGAACCGGTCCGGATCAGATATGATTCTCCGAACTGAATCCCATTATCTGACCTATCCGACCCGAGCACAGAATGAAAGCCTCTTCATTCCCACGTTCTCCTAAAGATGCAGAGCGGTTACATGCATGATTACCCACATTCTCCCACTCGCTTGATGCGTTGTCACCATCTGGAGAGCTCCTAACCCGCATCTCCAGGGATGAATGCCACGTACCTCCGATCCGAACCTGTTTCTGGGAGAATTTGCACCTATAAATAAACCTCTAAGGCTCACTTGAAGGGATCTTTTGGCACTCTGAGAGTTTGAATATCTTTGAGAACCGAATTCCAACATTCCCAAACAATCCAAATCATCATTCAAAGTGTATTTTGAGATAATTGAGTGAATGTATATGAAAAGTGAGTGAGATTGAGTGAATATCTTATTGTATTTTCATCTACATCATCAAGCAAAGTGATATAATGTGGATGTAGGCTCTTTAACGCCGAACCACTATAAATCCTTTGTATCTTTTCTGTTTTTGATCTCATTTTATTGTAATTTCAGTCAATTTGGGTGTTAGAACCACTTTTTGGTCTAACAGAAACAAACATGCATAGAATTCCTAGAAAAAGAGATCAAGGATATACCCTTAAGAAAAAGGGTATGATGCACATGTCTTATCTCCAGTCTCCCACGTCGCGTCTTCTTGAGCTTCAGTCCACATTACCTTAACTAATTTAACTTCACAATTGCGAAGCTTCTTGACCTTCATTTACAAAACTCACTAGTAAATATAGGACCTCGATCACTTACTATGCCAGAGGGTATCCAATGTAGTCGAGCTATCTTTCCAAGTTAAATAGGTGTGAGCCATGATACCAAGTGTATATATTAAGATGATTAGAGGTCTCTCCTCTACTTATCTTATCCATCATGTCACAAATCTGAGGGTCTAAAGCTAAAGGTTGCTATGTACTTTTTTCCTCTTTTAAGGTCAGTATTACTGTAGGGTGCCTGCCACAACCATTTAACCATCCAAGTCGAATTCGACATCCCTCGAGTACAAGCCCCAAAGGCTTAAACCAATATCAGACAAGCACCCAAGGAATACCTCCTCCGAATTTGGACGATTTATGTGAGATGATGCTAGAAAAACAACCAAACAATTGAGCAATTAACCGACTCTGGCTATCCTCGCCAATTTTTCTCCAAAACTATCGCTGATCGCATAACTGGCTTTGCATTGTCAACTAGATATATGCGGAAGTCTATATCGAGTTTTAGGGGGAAAATCCCTAACCTAATCTAAAATATCTACGTACTCATGGACTACTCTAACGGATTGCAAATCGTTGATAGATGCATCAAGTGATTCTAGGTAGCTAAGCCTAATTGATCCCCTTAGGATCGCACAAAATCTCGAGGGTATTCCCGAGGCAAGTAAAAAGTCTAACCACCCTCGTTTCACAATTACTAGCTAACCAATCCATGCCTAGAATCAACCCATAACCCATGAAACCAAAAACATAAGCATTATACTCAAACTTAATCCTTAATATAGATATTCTCAAATCCTTACAAACCAAAGATAAATGAGCCGAACCACCAACCAGATTTGAGAAAATAATGGGATCTTCTATTATACTAGTACTAAGGTGCAGAGACTCAACTACGAAAGCAGATATGAGCGAATGTGAAGTGCTGAAATCAAAAAGAGTACTAACAGGATGATCAAAAAGAAAAACTAAACTTTACTATCTTTCTATCAGGTATGCTGGCGGTGAAAGCATGCACTTGCCTTCCTGAAAATCTTGTCCTTTGGGAAATCCTTGATAAGATGCCCTGCCTCACCATGCTGAAAACAACCACTTGTCTTTTAGTTCCTATAATTAAATGATCCGTTATACTGCAGAAAAGATACTTCCACTTGTTGTGGGATCTATTATTTTCTCCGCCCTTCTTATATTCCAATCTCTTATTTGTGATTCTTCCCTTTTTGCCTCTTTCTCTTTACCTCCTTTGTGAACCATGTTGACAAGCCTTTCGAACGTTGCCTCCATCGCACGGGAAACACTAAAAAGCTTGGAAGAGAATTAACCGTAGGTGAAACTATTATGACTATGGATGGAGGTTAGGCACTTCTTTGCCCTTTGATAGGTGTCGTAGTCTCATCGAGCCTACGGAACCATGCCACGATGAGGTTCCCTCCCAGAAAGCCAGGAGCCCCGGAAACTCAAGAAAGAAGGAAACAAGGATTTAAATAGAGGATCTAAAGATAATGCTTATGGCTTTAGCGAATATGCCTTTGAAAAAAAATTCTTTTGAAAATGCTTCTTTTAAAACCGTTTTGAAAGTAATTTTTCAAATCTTTTATCTGATCCTGTAACCTTCAGCTCGGATACCAAGTGAAACACCCCACCTCCGTTAAGGTCACTCACAAAGGGAATCCCTTAACTTTGGTGGAGCATTATAGGTAAAAGATGCAGATGAATTACAAGACAAATAAAGTAGTGGAAAATAAAAATCATTGTATAAAGAATGTGGTTTAGTCAAGCTTTTACAACAGTTGTCTCAATCATACTTAAAAGTAATACATAGAACTTCTGTTTTGAATTATAACATAAAGAAGCATTAAAACAACAGTAAGGCAGCATAAATCCCCAATAAGAGAGTATCCAAAGCCGTAGCCCAAGGAAAAGATTCCAAGCAATACATCTACTCTCTTCAAGCCAGAAATGATCTGATCTAAGCTGAAGTGTTCCCACCCTACGGACCTTGGGGGGGAACGGAAGAAAAGAAGGCGAAAGAAAATGGGTCAGACATGAGTCTGGTAAGCCCAGTGACTATTCAGTATGTAAACAAGAAAATGGGTTATGACATGAATAAACTGAATCTAGGACAACACCCTAGAAATAAGATAATAAGGCTGAATATGCTATCGCACTCATTTCGCTTCTCTGCACCACCTAACTAGTGTCCCAACTAGTAATATATATAAAATGATCATATTGTAATGTGATCCCAATCCCCGCAATTGTGGTAGCCTTCAGGTATACGTCTATCGTGAGGATTCCACCTCAATCTGCCTAATTTCCATGAACATGTTAGATGCACCCTTACTACCCTATCGATTGGCTCCTTATTTGTATTAATTTTTCCTTGTGTTTGTGTCAATTAGCCCTCTCTTGCGTGTAGATACTCTGTGCTGGTCCCACCATAAGATGTATTAATCCTTGTGATAGCAACCCGACACGATTCAAGATGCACAGTGTATAACTACTGGTACCCAGTGCCTGCTTTTTCCCACTCCGGAGTACGTGCATGCCCGTAAACCATCAGAACCTACACTGACGTACCCCCTGCCGCTGTTTTGACCACTTATAATCAGCCCAGTAATCGTGCCCCATCCTGCCTAGTTCAGGGTACCATGATACATCTACGTGGGTTACTGTTGAAATGAGTCCCCGTTACTAGGGTTTCCTATTGGTTAAGTTTGTGGGCTTATATTTACTAATATTACCCACCAACCAGATATGTACTTAACCCTCCCTCTGATTCAAGCATTTTTATTTAATGGTTAAGTTTGTAGGCCTATATTTACTAATATTACCCACCCAACTTGATATGTACTTCACCCTCCAGCACATTATTCCATATTGGTTAGGTGTTGTCCATTCATGTTAACTTAACCCACCCATTCATCATGTCATGTTGGTTAAGTGTTTCTTATTAACTTATCCCTCCTCACTTATCATGTTGGATTGGTTTAGTGTTTCCAATTAAATTAACCTCGTTCGTCCATCAAGTTTTATTGGTCAAGTGTTTCTTGTTATCTTAACCCTACGTGTTCATCATGTCATGTTGGTTAAGTGTCATCAATCAATTCAAGTTACTTAACCCACCTACTTGTAATGCTATTTTGGTTAAGTGTTGCCTTCTTGTGTCAACTTAACCCTACCACAAATCAAGTTATATTGGTTAAGTGTTGCCCTCTTGATTTACTTAACCTTACCACAAATCAAGTCATATTGACTAAGTGTTGCCCTCTCGTTTTAAATTAACCTTACCACAAATCAAGTTATATTGTTTAAGTGTTTCCCTCTTGATTTAACTTAACCTTACCACAAATCAAGTTATATTGGTTAAGTGTTGCCTTCTTTTTTTAACTTAACCTTACCACAAATCATGTTACATTGGTTAAGTGTTGCCCTCTTGTTTTAAATTTACCTTACCACAAATCATGTTACATTGGTTAAGTGTTGCCCTCTTGATTTAACTTAACCTTACCACAAATCAAGTCATATTGGTTAAGTGTTTCTTATTACTTAACCCTACCCATTCATCATACTATACTGGCTAAGTGTTTCCGATTAACTTAACCCTAGTCATTCATCTTGTTATATTGGTTAAGTGTTTCTCATTAACTTAACCCTAGCCATTCATCTTGTTATATTGGTTAAGTGTTTCTCATTAACTTAACCCTAGCCATTCATGTTATATTGGTTAAGTGTTCCTATGAACTAAACTCGAGTCATTCATCTTGTTATATTGGTCAAATGTTTCTCATTAACTTAACCCTAGTCATTCATGTTACATTGATTAAGTGTTCATATGAACTTAACCCTTGTCATTCACCTTGTTCATTAGCATTAATTGATTTATTAATGCACCAACCTCTCACATTAGATATGTATTGTTGTGGTTACTGGATGTGTCGGGCAGTTCCGGGCAGTTTTACACCATAACTCAATCTAACCTCGGGTTTTCCTTGGGCACGATGCACTAACCTCTCACATTAGATAAGTGTTCTTGTGGTTAATGGATGTGCCGGGCGGTTCCAGGCAGTTTTACACCACAATTCAATCTAACCTCGGGTTAGGCATGTTCGTCTTTTACTTAATTTACATACTTACTTTTCATATTTACATGTAAATTTTCCACAATTAATTTCCATTCAAGTCATGACCAATTTTTCCTCTAAATCATATTCAAGATTTTTGGTATATAAATTATACCATTTTTATGCGACTAATCATTCATATATTTATGTGCCAAATTATGCCAATAATATAAATTAAAGATTTTCCCAACGTTACCCCCGTCATACGTTCGCAAAATTCACATAGAATGTTAAGCTCGTAACTTAGCCTAACTTATGTACAAAAGGAAAAGAAGGGAACAAGTGACATTCATACAACATAATAAGGATCTAACTAAACATGTGTCATATAAATTTTGGCATAAAACAATGAACTTGCATTTATGGATCCAATCAACATAAGTCTTAAGCATATGAAATTACCCAAATCCAACTAGGCATGTAAATGTAAACTTTTATTTTGGGTCCAACGAAGATAAACCTTAAGCATATAGAATTACACAAGTTCAACTAGACATGTGAATGCGAACTTTTAATTTGGATCCAATAATCATGAATCTTAAACATATGGAATTACACAGGTTTAACAAGGCATGTAAATATGAACTTTTATTTTGGATCCAACAAACATGAATTTTAAGCATATGGTTTTACACAAGTTTAACAAGGCATGCAAATATGAACTTTAATCTTGGATCCAATTTTCATAGATATAAATGAAAAACTAAACATAATACATGTCTTGGCCTAATAATTTGCATTAACATAACATGAACAACTCACCAATTTTAATGATTGGTTTACATCAACATAATAACCACATAGCCTAACAACTTGCATGTAACATAACATGAATAAATCACCAATTTTACATGATTGGTTTACATCAACATAATAACCACATAGCCTAACAACTTGCATGTAACATAACATGAATAAATTACCAATTTTACATGATTGGTTTACATCAACATAATAACCACATATCCTAACAACTTGCATGTAACATAACATGAATAAATCACCAAACTTTACATAATACATGATTGGTTTAACACCAACATAATAACTACAATAATCTCATAAGCATATACAATAGAATCATTACAAGAATAGGCATGAATCAACATCATCATTATCTTACAACTAGGAATAATGCTAGTTTTCATTTTATTACAAATCATAACTTTTAATCGTTCACATCTAAATAATAACAGGACTTACAAATAAAAGGAAGTCTTGTTTTCTGGTATCTGTTTTTTGAATTTGAAAAGCAATCCCTTGAAGAAGACTATCAATTTCTCTAAGTTAGTTTTGATTCGTAGCTTTAATTTTGCTTTCAAGTTGAAGAAGGAATGGTGGCTAAACTAGAACGATCATGGACGGCATGGTGGCTCCTTGGAATGAATTTGTGTGATTTAGGGTTTGAGGATTAGGGCTGCTTTTCTAGAAGTTAAATCTTATGTGATCCGTCAGATCGTTTTAGGAGCAATCACAACCGTCCAGATTAGTTAAAGTTATCCAGAATTGCCACCTAAGCCTTAGTGACTTAACAATAGGTCAGAAAGGACTCAGCAATGAGTCAGAATCATCTCAGATTTGGATCTGGGCGAGGGGGTAGGTCGACCCCCAGGTCGACCTGGCTTGGGGTAGGTTGACCCCCAGGTCGACCTGCCTTGGTATAGGTTGACCTCTAGGTCGACCTGTCTAGGTTATTTTACTATTTAATTGCCTGAATTTCTCTTGAATATTCCGAAGGCCATAACTCCTTCATACAAAGTCCGATTTACGAAAACTTGGACTCTATTCCAAGCAGAATTCTGAGACGAACGCAATGGCGTAACCCATTTACTTTAATTCTCACTTTAAAAATTAAGTATTTTTTAATTCGTTCCTTTAATATTCTCAGAAAATACGGGGTGTTACAATTTACACATTACAGAATATCTTCCAAAAACCCCAAATCATGATATACAATACGAATTATGCCAAATGATAGCCTTTGATTTTAGCATATGCCTAATATCCAAAATCCCCATTTAGGCGTATTCACATTTAATAGTTATCCTATTATAATATAAATCTTTGCGCCTAAGTCATATGCACAATAATTCTCCTTCTTCCAAATCACAGACTGTCATATATAGTATGCCCAGATCCAGGTCTTATATTACAACATATGTTCTTTTCTCAAATCAGTCACAAATCAGTCATGTCTAATTATGCATCATTCACTATTTTTCCCAAATTTAGCATTCGTGCGTCAATCTCTTATGAGATTTGGCTCAGGCTCGTGGTAGCCTGGCTATAAAACAGAAGGAAGGAAGAGATACAAAATAGTTACTATAATATTAATAAGATAGATCTACACAGAAAAAAGATCTGATAAACAATAATATGCATAATCTCAAATTCAGATTTATAGCCATGTCAAGATCATAATTAAATTTCATATCTGAAAATAACTGTACCCACCTTGTTGGATTCTAAGAGAAAAAGGGTTGTAGTTGTTCTCTTTTAACCCTATTCAGATTGGAAGAAGAAGAAGCACTAGTTCTAGCTTTGGTTTCAGCATAGTAGAGACGCCATTGATTTATTTTAATTAGAATTGAGGCAGCTAGCGTTACAATGGTTTGGTGTGGAGAGAAAGTGGGGTTTGGGGGTGTTTAAATAGCATAGGGGTCAACAAATCTGGTCAGAACGGGCGTCCAAATGCAGAAAAACGAACCACTCCTCGGATCTGGAAATAGAGGGGAGGTCGACCCCCTGGTTGACCTATGTGACCCAGGTCAACCCCCAGGTCGACCCCCTGGTCGACCTGGGTCCTAGGCAGGAAATTTCCCACCCAGCCCGGGTGTGTGATTTGAATTTCAAACTTAAATCTGAGCTGTTTTAATTTATTTAAATTCCTGAAACTTCTAAGGGCCATAACTTCTTCATACGGAGTCTGATTTACGCAAACTTGGACTCTATCTCTAGCAGAATTCCGAGATGAACGCAGTGGTGTAACCTGTTTCCCTTAATTCTTTTCTAAAATTAAGTAAACTTTGTTTTGTTACATTTATGTTCATAGAAAATACGGGGTGTTACAGATGGTATTACAGTCGTGGTAATCCTCTAGTGTAAAATTGAAGCAGAAGAAGAAGAAGAATTAGAAGCCGACGTTGACGTAGAAGGAAAAATGGACAAATGAAACAGGCGGCGTAAGCTATGGCCGAAGAATCAGGTTGAGGAAGAGGAGTAGTGATTGGAGATGGCAGAAAAGGAAGGAGGTATTTTTTTTTCCGTATTAGGTGATAAATAGGGAAGGGTATAGCCGTATAGGTGGGGAAATGCAAAAGGTTTTTTTGGGGGAGCCGGCGCAGCCGCCGAAGAGTTAAGGATGGTTACTACCCTGGATGGCAAGGATTGAAACGCTATACACGTGTCGACGTATGAATTTTTTGAACAATCTGGGTCTAAAAAGTCTTCATATAAGGATTGTGCTTTCATAATATATATATATATGTGTGTGTGTGTGTGTGTGTGTGTGTGTGAATATCAGATATATATATATATATATATATATATATATTATCCTTGTTATTTGCATAACTTGGGTGAGTTAATGTTTGCAAATCGTATTTGCAATTATCCACATATCAATTATATATATATAATCAAGATTATTAATTAGTTGAATAGTTTAACTGCAAATCATATTTGCAACAGTCAGATGTCAAATATACATAATTGATACCTTATGACTGATCAGGTCATCAATATATGTCAAACATACATTCAATTTTGTTTGTTGTTCTTAATATATATATATACACACACATATATATGCACATATATATATATATATAAGAAATACATATACACCAATATGTATATATACTTGCACATATTATTGCAACATCATATTAAAAGAACTTTGAAATCATTTTAGTATCTTAATATAATCATTTACACTTGTAGTATGAAACTAAAATATATAAATGTGAAATCATATTTTTTGTAACTTTGAATTCAAACTATGTTATATATATGTATATATGCGTGTATATATACACATACCATACTAAATATATAAAATCAATACATTCTATTCTAGATGCATTTTACACAATAGGTCAATTGCACATATGTCAATACATATAAGTTATATCTATACTCATATAAAACGCATCATTTAAGTATTTTATAGATTTAACAAATCATAATACACTTGTTATAATTTTAAGCTGGTCTGTACATTATCTATATAATGTAAGTGTAAAATCATAGGGCCTTATGTACGAATTTCATACAAAAAAAACTTAAACAAATTTGACAATGTTATTTTTGTGAAATCAAAATAAAATGTAGCTTTCTGATTTTATAAGTAAAACAGAAAAATTGTCTTAATAATAATTAATTTCATTAACTTAGATATTATTAAAACCAAAAAACTGAAAGGTCAAATAGTTAAAACAGGTCTTTAATCAATGTAAAATACATGCATAACTGAGTCATAAACATTTACACTCAGATTAATCAACCATTTTGATTGTGGAATAAACAGTGTTTGTGCATGCAAACTGATCAATACAACAATTAAAATCATATGGTTAATATTCCAATCTACATGGTAACTGTTTAATTTTCTTGGATGAAGCGGTATTAAAACAGAAATCAATATATAATACCAATTTATGTTTTTAAAAGAAGCGGTCATATTTCATAAATAAAACTGTATGATATTCATATTCCATCACTTCATCTATAAATTTTAAGCAGATTCATGCATTGTAAACATATATAAATGGATCAATTTGTTACTACATACCAAATTAATAAATTCACGACTTAATCATCTAAGATAAGAATTAATATCTAGTATTAAGTCATAAAACAATTTTATTGCAGTAATAAATTGATTCGATAGTTCCTACTATTCAAAGCAGAGTCAAATCCCTTGTATAAAATTCAATTCCAATATTTATACAACAAATCATACATACATAAACCAAAATCACGGTTTAGCATACTATATCTTGCAAGCCTTAGGCTCTGATACCATTGAAGGATTTAATTTGATTGAATTGACATCCAAAATTAGTGCTTTAACAGTTCAAAACAAGGATCGGTTGCAAGAATAGTATACTAAAACTAAATCAATTACAATTTCATACCTGCGTCCTGAGATCCACTAAATTGAAGAAGAAGAAGAAGACGGCTATTTGTTTGAATCGACTAGGTCAACATAGCACTGGCCCTTTACTGGAATCCATAAGAACATCTTTGTCTTTGATTAAATCGAAGAAGAAATTAATGGAGGGAGAGGTGCTTGCCGCCATAGATATTCTAGGGTTTTGGAAAAGGGATTCGGGTTGGTTATTTTGATCTGATCGAATGATATATATTAGATTTAGTCGTCTCTTATAAAACGGAAATAGGTATCCCTTTTGATAACAAATATTAACCTAAAATTAAGAACCAACCGAATACTTGTTCCAACTTCTAATAAAATATCAACAAATTGATAATTTATCTGTCTAAAATATTTTCTATCCTTTATAATTTTCTATATTGTGTGACCCTATAGGTTATTACAATGTTGGCGTTGATTTTAAATTGGATTTAAAATCATAAACAGTGATTAGAATCCAGTAATATGTCACTGCTACCCAAGTTATAATAATAATATTGACGATTCGATATAACCTTTATGCGACCAGTGTATCAATGTAATATAATACGTTTAACCAATATATCCAGGATTAAACTCAAGGCATGGATCGTATCATCCTCTTTATAATTTAATCCTTGTATCTTAATCAGTGAGTAGACTATTTAAAACAAATCAATATTTGAGCTCGGGCATGCATTTCATAGTCTCACTCATTCAAGAGGCCTATG
Source organism: Allium sativum (assembly GCA_030737875.1). NCBI lineage: Eukaryota > Viridiplantae > Streptophyta > Magnoliopsida > Asparagales > Amaryllidaceae > Allium > Allium sativum. The sequence goes on from CM060921.1 coordinate 305,994,141, forward strand.
GATATCACTGCAAATATATTGTAGGGTTAAATTCCATCTAGATCATTCACAATTTTCATTTGATTAGAGATGTATCCAATAATCCTGTTATCGTTTACTAGGTTAAAATTAACTTTAGATGTTATCAAAACACAAATATTATAATGATTTCAGGTATGAGGACCATTACATCACTGCCACTATGAGAATAACTATAACGACCCGAACTTTCCCGGTCTCCGAAGAGAAGAGAAAGAACGGATTGAGTTAAGAACACGACAAATAAGAACACAAACATAAGAACATTTTATTGCTTATTACGACAAATCCGTAAGAATACAAGAATATACAGAGTGAATAAATATTACACATCATAAAATATCAGAGATTACAATATATTACATAGCAGCGGAAAAATAATACAATACACAACTGAAAGAGATAAACGGATACAGAGCTTTCCAAATATCGTTTCAACTGTAAACCAGGATCCTGTGAATACAAATCTGCAAAACCAAAACTACTAGCTGCCCGTGTGGAAAATAAGGGCACCCAGAGTTTAGGTTAAAACAATAAACTCCAGGTCAGTCATGTGACTGGTGTGAGAACTAAAATAGTTATTAATCTTTATTTTTAAAGTTAGGTAAATCAAGGGACCACGCCATATAACATGTAACGGGTTTCCTTCCAAGAATACCAGTGCATAAAACAAAGAGCGCAATGCTAAATAAAGAACAATGAAGCTATTATAAGACCCAGGTCCCATCACACAATGCAACGCAAGCCGAAGGATAGAGTTTTACCTTATAATAGCCAAATAATGCTTGATATGCGAAATTTAATCTTTTATTATTACTATAAGTAAAGAAATCAACTTCAAATATAAATGTACCAATCATAAACGACATAGTGCCCCATCCCACTATGTCGTCATACTAGGCTCTACAAATAAAACCGAAATGTCACATATTGGAAATTGGATTTTCGTCATGAGTCGAGGCCAGAGATGGCTCCTCATCGATTCGATACACTCTAGCAAATGTCTCAGGATTCCCCGCAGAGAACCCTGGATCTTCAAGGCCGGTCCACACTTACATTAGTGGATTAGTTATTCCTGAACACACGTTTCCCAGTCCTATCGTACATATATCCATCGGATCCGAAGAGATCAATATATCCGAGGCGCCTCGCAATCCAACAACCACATAGGTAAAATAACAACAATGTCAGGGCTAGTAAAACGCTGACACCACCTATAACTAGAAAGAAACGTCGTGCACTGCTTACAGTCACGATCTCCTTTTTGACTCATACCGAGGTGTGAGGCTCGCGAATTAACACCATACACAAAGCTACACTGTATTAAAGCCATGCCTTGATCATCAACCACAAGATTCTACTTTTCAACAAAAGCCTTGATCACCGCATCTCAGCATGCCACACAGGTAATTCATGCCATGCGACTGATATCTATTGATATATAACCTCTGAGCTCGTTCGTCTCAGAGAAGGGCGTTAAGCAAGAGAATAAATTCTCTGCCACCAAACAGATATATATTTAATAGAAATCAATCAACACAGAATAAAATCAAAATGTCAGACACACATCCATTTACAATTTCGTTCTGGGTCTGAACGAAAACGGAGGCACCTTATTCCTCGTCCCATATGTCCAATACAGGAGAGAGGTCCTCGCACATCTGGTCGATCTCCAAGTACGTCTGGACGATCACCACTTATTACCTTGTCTTGGGTGTACAGCCCAATCAAGACATCAGTAATCATCCAAACGATATGAAGACCTCTTGTAACACCCCACTCCCGCTATGATCACTCACTAAGGGAATGCCATAGCATCGGTGGAGTATTTTAGTGAATATAGAACAGAAAAATTACGACAAGACAGATATAAATAGTACTTGAAATTTAAAACATCATCTCATAACAGCGGAAGTAAAACATGTCTGGTTACATCATAAAACCACAATAAAAGTCAAGTACAATATCCATCAAAATAAAGAAGTACATAATCCCACTCTCATACAATAGCCATGACAAAAGAAAAGATAACTGGGTAACTGGAGCTTTACATCTATCCAAGCTCCTAAAGACTGGAACAGCAATCCGATCAAGCTCCACTACTGCTAGGATCCACCGTAGGACCTGAGGGTTGGGAAAAAAGATAAAAACAACGGGGTCAGACATAAGTCTGAGCGAGTCCTATAACTTTAACAATACAATCGTTAAAGTACCAGAGAAGACATAAACTGATATACGGTAACTATTGGGGATGAATGGCTACACTAAGCAGTCAACTAAACTAAGATAAAAGATAAAGACGCATCTACCCTTCCAAAGATAAATTACTAAACTGCACCACACCAGTCATTCCTAACTTAAAGGTTGATCCCACCCATGGACTTATAAAATTAACTTAATAGTTCTCGCGTACCCCTAGGTGACTAAGTAGACGCCACGGGGCCCTACAATCCACTAGGTGTACACACTACTCCCCATTCGATCGGCTCCCTAACGTAGATACCCATGCTGGCCCCACCGTGGGGTGTACCATTCCCCAACGTGGCAACCTGATAAAATTAACGGTGCACGGCTTATATCTACACGATGCAACAACGTCTTATTTACCAGCCCGGGTCCACACATGCATATGAAACCCGTTGGTCATGCGTTGCCACCGCTAACCCATTTTGGCCTCTTATAGTCAAGCCCAGTATGCGTGTCCCGTCCTCGACATGGGTCGAGCCCACTAAGATACGTATGGGTTACTGGTTGAAATGGGCCCCCAGCACAAGCTATCCCCCTAAGCTTGGCCCACACACTAGTGTTTCCAACTTAACCCTTTAATCATGTTTAATTACATGTTTCATCTTGGTTAAGTATTTTATCATATTTTCTATTGGCAACCACTAGCAATTTCCACATACCACCCAAGGTAACCACTTAACCCCCATGCCCCACTACATGCTTATCTGGTTAAGTGTTTCTTAATTGATTAATACCGTAACCGTGTAAAGGACCCCTCACATTGGACCGTCATTTGTAGATGCCTGGTTAAGCCGGTAAACTCCGGGCAGTCTTACACTACAAACGGGTCCAACCTCGTGTCATTTACCCTTGTTACATATTTAATTTATGATTAAGACCCCTCACATTGGACCGTCATTTGTAGATGCCTGGTTAAGCCGGTAAACTCCGGGCAGTCTTACACTACAAACGGGTCCAACCTCGTGTCTTAATCGATTAATTACTCCTAATTAATCACCCCCATAATTTGTGTTAATTATCATGTTTATTTTAGGAATATGGGTACACCTAACTTAATAGGCAAATTCCCAACTCCAAAGTGTGGGTACACCTAACTTAATAGGCAAATTCCCAACACATGGTATGGGTACACCTAACTTAATAGGCAAATTCCCATACTATGTTCATTTATTTTATGTTATGCATAATTATATTAATTTCACACAATCTTATTAACATATGCATTTAATTAACCCCATCGTTCCCACGAAATTTCGTTCCCATGACATAACACATATAAAAGGTGTCAACTTGCATATGTATGAACATGTTTCAAAGGTGCCATCTTGCATATTAACAAACACATAACTTGCATATGAACTTGCATAACATGTCACATAACTTGCATATAATCTTGTATAACATGTCACATAACTTGCATATAATCTTGTATAACATGTCACATAACTTGCATATAATCTTGTATAACATGTCACATAACTTGCATATTAACTTGCATACATGTTACATAAACTTACATATTAACAAATACATGACTTGCATATGAACTTGCATAATATGTCACATAACTTGCATATGAACTTGCATAACATGTTACATAACTTGCATATGAACTCATAAACTTGCATATGAACTTGCATAACATGTTACATACTTGCATACGAACTCATAAACTTGCATATGAAGAAACATACAACTTGCATAATTATCATACATGTAACTTGCATATTATCATACATGTAACTTGCATATTAACATATGATCACAAAGCACAAAACTTGCATAACCCACATACATTAGCAAACTAACATCATGTCATATAACTTAAAACCCATTAATCCCCAAACAAAACCATATGATCTCATCATATCTCATCTACTTAGTTTAGCAATTGATCATTAGAGTGATAGAAACTCACAACTAGCCAATTTGCACTCCAAATGAAGAAGATTAAGATGCTTAGAATGGATTAGAGGTTGATTAGAGAGTGATTAGCTTGCAACCCTCTTCATAAATTAGTGGAGGCTCCTTCTAAGATTTAATTTGGCGGCATGTAGCCCTCAATTCTATTTTTAGTATGGATTAGGGTAGGTTTAGGGTGTATTTATAGATTAGGTGAGTGTTTTAGGCCCTTAGATTAACCCTAAATTAGATTAGGACCCTTAGATTTCGGAACCTTCTAGAAACCAGCCCTAAGACCAAGCCCAAACCCCAAACTGGTGCACCCAACCACAGAACTCTCTAGAAACTGTGCAGGTTCCCTGTCCCGACATGGGCGCACTTCCCAAGTGCGCCAGTGTATTTTTGTACTGGCGCACTTCACAAGTGCGCCAGTGCATTTCTGGCCTGTTTCGGTTTTTTCTGCCTAACTTCGTTCGTCCATATCTCTTTCATACGGTACCCGTTTTACGCAAACTCGGACTCTATTTCGCGTATTTTTCTGAGACGAACGCAATGACGTAGCCCGTTTCCCCTGATTCTCAAATCTGAGATTATTTATACTTTAATTACTAACCATTAGTGTTAATTGAAATTCGGGGTGTTACATTCTCCCCTACTTAAAGGATTTCGTCCTCGAAATCTCTAAGTCTAGAAGAACGTATCCTACCAACCAAACAACCATCTACTAAACCATCAACTACAAGCAACCATTATCCTTAGAAACTTCTAATGATGTATGAACATATGCAGAAAGTGTGTGTATATGTCCGTATACTAATGCAAAATCAGGCGGTCTACTGATTCAGTCGACCTCCTTAATGCAAACCATGATAGTGCCATGCATCCAATATGTATGCGAAACCCTATTGACACATACAATTTCTATATGCGTGCACAACCATACACAAAAATGCATCATCCACATGATAACACAGCCATGATACATCCATCAATCTAACTACCACATCCATTTATGCGATATGCAACATGAAGTGACTGAGCCGATCTAGTGCCTAATGTGTGTGTATATGCATCCACGAGCAACCACTAGCAAACAATTGCATCCACATGCATCCATCAACCATAACATGTTTCAAACACATGTTTCAACCATAGGTTTTACCCTATCTAAAGGTCATAGGTACTAGCGAGAGGACACACTAAAGATAAGATAAGTACTAGACAAGCGATAAAGGGGAAGTTAAAAGACATACTCTCAAAAAGAAATGGATACAAAGAACGCATCTTCGCTTCCGTCTCCCAAGTAGCATTGCTTTCGTCATCTCCCCATTGCACTTTAACTAGCTGAACTTCTCTGTTCCTCGACTTCCTAGTTTCTGACCCAAGGATGCGAGTAGGAGCTCGTCGAATCGTCGCATCACGCTCTACCTCTACATCTCTAAGCAAGCTCGGCTCTACCACCTCTGCGGTCTCATGTAAGCACTTCCTCAAATGTGATACATGGAATACATCATGAACACCACTAAGTCTGTCGGGCAACTCCACCCTATATACCATCTGTCCAATCCTTTCCTTAATAGGAAACGGCCCAACAAACCTCGGTGCTAACTTCCCAACGGACCCAAAGCGAACAACATTTCTCAATGGAGATACTTTGACAAAAACCATGTCCCCAACCTCAAACTCAAGATCCGTCCTTCTCCGATCCGCATAAGATTTCTGTCTATCTTGTGCTGCTTTCATCCTTCTTCGAATCAAATCAATCTTCTCTGAAGTCTCTCTAACCATATCTGGCCCAAGCAAGATCTTATCCGTAGATTCCCACCAACATGTAGGAGATCGACAAGGCCTTCGATAAAGAGCTTCGAAAGGTGCCATGCCAATACTAGACTGAAAGCTGTTATTGTATGCGAACTCCACCAAAGGAAGATGTTCTTCCCATGTACCTCCAAAATCCAAGATACAAAGCCTCAAAAGATCTTCTAAGATACGGTTCACCCTCTCGGTCTGACCGTCCGTCTGAGGATGATATGCGGTGCTCAAACACAACTGAGTCCCTACCGCCTCTTGCAAACTTCTCCAAAACTCACTAGTGAAGATAGGATCTCGATCACTCACAATGCTGGATGGTACGCCATGCAATCTAACAATCTCTCTAACATAGACTGAGCAAGCCATGGAGCGGTCCTCTTACTCTTCACGGGTATAAAATGGGCACTCTTGGTAAGTCTGTCTACCACAACCCAAATTCCCGTATTGCCCTTCCTCGATCTCGGTAACCCATCGATGAAATCCATCGAGACACTATCCCACTTCCATTGCAGAACTTCCAATGGGTGTAGCAAACCACCGGGTTTCCTTTGCTCCGCTTTAACTTGTTGGCACACTAAGCATCTAGCCACATACTCGGCCACATCTTTCTTCATACCGGCCCAGAAGAAAACTCTCTTCAAGTCTTGGTACATTTTGTCTCCACCGGGATGAATAGTCATCTTTGAACGATGTGCATCATCCAAAATAGCCTTCTTCAAACCCTCATCTTGCGGTACACAAAGTCTACCGTCTCTATGCAACCATCCCCTATCATCTATGGTGTATCTACCCAAATGGCTGGACGACTCCCCCCTTATAAGCATCTCTACCAACTCAACCAACTGTGGGTCGTCTCGCTGAGCCTCGCCAATCCGTCCCAAAAGAGTAGGTCTAACCTCCAAGGATGCTAACAAACCAGGTACAAAGTCAACAGAAGGTCTGAAGTCGAACAAAGAAAGAAACTCCAAGCTTCGCCGTTCCACGAACAATGGACTCAAAGATAGCCTTTTTCTACTCAAGGCGTCCGCCACCACGTTACCCTTTCCAGGGGTATACGCTATCTCGAAATCATAGGATGCTAAGAACTCCATCCACCTTTGCTGTCTTAAGTTTAAATCCTTCTGAGAGAATAAGTACTTCAATGATTTATGGTCAGTGAACAACTCGAATCTCTCACCAAGAAGATAATGGCACCAAGACTTAAGTGCGAAAACAATCGCGGCCAACTCTAGATCATGGGTAGGGTAATTCTTCTCATGCACTCTCAATTGCCTCCCTCCATAGGCTATTACCCTTCCCTCCTGCATCAAGACTGCGCCTAATCCTGTCCCACAAGCATCGGTATAAACAACAAACGGCTTACTCCCATCTGGAAGCACTAAAACTGGAGCGGTGGTCAAAGCTCTCTTTAACCGTCGGAAAGCATCATCACAATCTATGTCCCATGAGAAAACCAGATTCTTCTTCGTCAAGCGGGTTAATGGGGCTGATATCTTTGTGAAGTCTTTGATGTACTTCCTATAATATCCTACCAACCCCAAGAAACTTCTTACTTCGGTAGCATTTCTATGAACTTTCCAATCCTGGATAGATACTATCTTTGCGGGATCCACAGCTATCCCTTCCTTAGAGACCACATGCCCTAAGAATCGCACTTCTCTTCTCCAAAAATGACATTTAGAGAATTTAGCTTTAAGACTATGTGCTCGAAGAGTCTCCAACACTTCTCTGAGATGTAAGGCATGCTCTTCTTCACTCTTGGAAAAGACCAAGATGTCATCCTCAAAGACCACTACAAACTTATTCAGATACTCTCTGAACACTCTACTCATCAGATCAACAAAGTATGCAGGGGCGTTTGTCAACCCAAATGGCATCACAAGCCACTCATAAAAACTATCCGGAGTCCGGAAAGCAGTCTTCTCTATACTGTCCTCCGCCACTCTCAACTGATGAAACCCTGTAGCTAAGTCCATCTGCGAAAACACTGAGGCGCCAACCAACTGATCAAAGAGATCATCTATCCTCGGTAATGGGTGTCTATTCTTCTTCGTGAGCTTATTAAGTTCTCTATAATCCACACAAAGTCTGAGGGACCCATCCGCCTTCGTGGCAAACACTACTGGAGCTCCCCACTCCGATATACTTCGCCTTATGAACCCCTTCTCAAGCAACTCCCCTACTTGCTTATGAAGTTCTCTTCTCTCACGAGGAGCCATGTGGCGCACTGGTAAAGACACTGGTTTGGCATTATCCATCAAATAAATTCGGAAATCTATCTCCCGCTTCGGAGGCAAACCCTTCACCTCTTCAAACACATCCGGATATTCCTGGACCACTCTGACAGAACGCAAACTCTCGACCGAAGCATCGAGCGATTCAAGATAACTTAGCAAAACAGATTCCATGGGATTACAAGAGATCTCGAGAGTATTACCCAAGCGGGTCATAAGCCTGACAACTCTCCTTTCACAATCAAGAACGGCACCATTACTGGATAACCAGTCCATGCCCAAAATCAACCCATAGCCCGTGAAGCCCAATACAAAAGCATCTCATCCAAACTCAACGCTAAGTATAGAAATCTTCAAACCCAAACATATCATAGACAGATATTTGGAGCCCCCAATTGGGTTTGAAACAACCAAGGGATCATCAACTAGACTGGTGTCTAAGTGCAGTGACTCAACTAACGATGATGAGATAAAAGAATGCGATGCGCCAAAGTCAAATAAAGTACGAACTGGATGATCAAACAGAAAAACCAGACTTTCAACGGAAATAGTTCTACCTCTCTGCTGAATCGGTGGAACTGAGAGAGCCTGAACTTGCCCCCCTGCCTGAGCTGGTGCCATAAGAGCTTGCACCTGACCTCCTGAGGTAGACCCCGTCTTCTGCCCCTTCTTTGGGCAGTCCTTCACAAGATGTCCTGCTTCACCACAATGAAAGCAACCGGTCTTCTTCTTTTTGCGACAATCCTTGCTGAGGTGGCCTGGGGTCCCACAATTGAAGCACTTCTTCTTCTTCTTCTTCCCCTTGTCACCATTGCCTTTTCCACCCTTGCCTTGTTGTTGTTGTTGCGGTTTCTTCTGATCCCCCTTCTTCTCTGGTGCCTTAGAACTCTTATCATCCTCATGCATAAGTGCCATGTAGACAAGCTTCTCAAAGGTGGCCCCCATAGGAATGTGAGTCATAGCTATTCCTTGCAATGGTTCGTTCAAGCCTCTAACGAACCTCAAAGCCTTCTTCTCCGGTGTATTCACCAACTCTATGCCAAACCCTGTTAATTGATTGAATTTGTTGACATATTCTTTCACCGTGAGATTCCCTTGCTTCAAATTTAAGACCTTCTCCATAAACAGATTCTCTTCCGCCCTTGAGAGAAACTTAGCCCCAAACCTTTGCTTGAAATCTGCCCAAGAGTCAACAGAGCGTTCTCCATTAGTGACCTCCCACCAGAATGAGGCCTCTCCCTTCATTAACCAAGCTGCCAACTTGACTTTCTTTCCCTCTTCCACTTCAAAGATATCTAGCAACTCTTCCACTTCCTTAAGCCAATCTCTAGCCTCTACGAAAGTCTCTGAACCTAGAAAAGGTTTTCCTCCTATAGCCTTGAACTCCTTGCAAATCTTAGCAAAATTATGCACTCTAGGCTGAGGAGGAGGAACGGTTGCCTCTGGTGTAGTAGCATTTGCTGGACCCGCAGCCGCGGCCCTAACCTCTTGTAACCTCCTATACCATAGTGGTATAACTAAGCCCCCCGGGATGTTAAGATCTTCAGCCATGCTGAAACGAAAGAGGAAAGATTCAAAAAGGAGATTCCGAAAGATAAAGATATGGCTATTGGGGATTATGCTTTTCTTTTTCAAAAACTTTTCTCTTAAAAGACATGTTTTTGAAAATACTTTTTCCAAAAATAATACCTTTACTATTTTTTTTTTTTAAAAAAAAATATTTTTCTCGAAAATTTATCTGTTCCGGTAACCTCGCTCTGATACCACGTGTAACACCCCACTCCCCCTATGATCACTCACTAAGGGAATGCCATAGCATCGGTGGAGTATTTTAGTGAATATAGAACAGAAAAATTACAACAAGACAGATATAAATAGCACTTGAAATTTAAAACATCATCTCATAACGGCGGAAGTAAAACATGTCTGGTTACATCATAAAACCTCAATAAAAGTCAAGTACAATATCCATCAAAATAAAGAAGTACATAATCCCACTCTCATACAATAGCCATGACAAAAGAAAAGATAACTGGGTAACTGGAGCTTTACATCTATCCAAGCTCCTAAAGACTGGAACAGCAATCCGATCAAGCTCCACTACTGCTAGGATCCACCGTAGGACCTGAGGGTTGGGAAAAAAGATAAAAACAACGGGGTCAGACATAAGTCTGAGCGAGTCCTATAAATTTAACAATACAATCGTTAAAGTAACCAGAGAAGACATAAACTGATATACGGTAACTATTGGGGATGAATGGCTACACTAAGCAGTCAACTAAACTAAGATAAAAGATAAAGACGCATCTACCCTTCCAAAGATAAATTACTAAACTGCACCACACCAGTCATTCCTAACTTAAAGGTTGATCCCACCCATGGACTTATAAAATTAACTTAATAGTTCTCGCGTACCCCTAGGTGACTAAGTAGACGCCACGGGGCCCTATAATCCACTAGGTGTACACACTACTCCCCATTCGATCGGCTCCCTAACGTAGATACCCGTGCTGGCCCCACCGTGGGGTGTACCATTCCCCAACGTGGCAACCTGATAAAATTAACGGTGCACGGCTTATATCTACACGATGCAACAACGTCTTATTTACCAGCCCGGGTCAACACACGCATATGAAACCCGTTGGTCATGCGTTGCCACCGCTAACCCATTTTGGCCTCTTATAGTCAAGCCCAGTATGAGTGTACCGTCCTCGACATGGGTCGAGCCCAGTAAGATACGTATGGGTTACTGGTTGAAATGGGCCCCCAGCACAAGCCATCCCCCTAAGCTTGGCCCACACACTAGTGTTTCCCACTTAACCCTTTAATCATGTTTAATTACATGTTTCATCTTGGTTAAGTATTTTATCATATTTTCTATTGGCAACCACTAGCAATTTCCACATACCACCCAAGGTACCCACTTAACCCCCATTCCCCACTGCATGCTTATCTGGTTAAGTGTTTCTTAATTGATTAACACCGTAACCGTGTAAAGGACCCCTCACATTGGACCGTCATTTGTAGATGCCTGGTTAAGCCGGTAAACTCCGGGCAGTCTTACACTACAAACGGGTCCAACCTCGTGTCATTTACCCTTGTTACGTATTTAATTTATGATTAAGACCCCTCACATTGGACCGTCATTTGTAGATGCCTGGTTAAGCCGGTAAACTCCGGGCAGTCTTACACTACAAACGGGTCCAACCTCGTGTCTTAATCGATTAATTACTCCTAATTAATCACCCCCATAATTTGTGTTAATTATCATGTTTATTTTAGGAATATGGGTACACCTAACTTAATAGGCAAATTCCCAACTCCAAAGTGTGGGTACACCTAACTTAATAGGCAAATTCCCAACACATAGTATGGGTACACCTAACTTAATAGGCAAATTCCCATACTATGTTCATTTATTTTATGTTATGCATAATTATATTAATTTCACACAATCTTATTAACATATGCATTTAATTAACCCCATCGTTCCCACGAAATTTCGTTCCCATGACATAACACATATAAAAGGTGTCAACTTGCATATGTATGAACATGTTTCAAAGGTGCCATCTTGCATATTAACAAACACATAACTTGCATATGAACTTGCATAACATGTCACATAACTTGCATATAATCTTGTATAACATGTCACATAACTTGCATATAATCTTGTATAACATGTCACATAACTTGCATATTAACTTGCATAACATGTTACATAAACTTACATATTAACAAATACATGACTTGCATATGAACTTGCATAATATGTCACATAACTTGCATATGAACTTGCATAACATGTTATATAACTTGCATATGAACTCATAAACTTGCATATGAACTTGCATAACATGTTACATACTTGCATATGAACTCATAAACTTGCATATGAAGAAACATACAACTTGCATAATTATCATACATGTAACTTGCATATTATCATACATGTAACTTGCATATTAACATATGATCACAAAGCACAAAACTTGCATAACCCACATACATTAGCAAACTAACATCATGTCATATGACTTAAAACCCATTAATCCCCAAACAAAACCATATGATCTCATCATATCTCATCTACTTAGTTTAGCAATTGATCATTAGAGTGATAGAAACTCACAACTAGCCAATTTGCACTCCAAATGAAGAAGATTAAGATGCTTAGAATGGATTAGAGGTTGATTAGAGAGTGATTAGCTTGCAACCCTCTTCATAAATTAGTGGAGGCTCCTTCTAAGATTTAATTTGGCGGCATGTAGCCCTCAATTCTATTTTTAGTATGGATTAGGGTAGGTTTAGGGTGTATTTATAGATTAGGTGAGTGTTTTAGGCCCTTAGATTAACCCTAAATTAGATTAGGACCCTTAGATTTCGGAACCTTCCAGAAACCAGACCTAAGACCAAGCCCAAACCCCAAACTGGTGCACCCAACCACAGAACTCTCTATAAACTGTGCAGGTTCCCTGTCCCGACATGGGCGCACTTCCCAACTGCGCCAGTGTATTTTTGTACTGGCGCACTTCACAAGTGCGCCAGTGCATTTCTGGCCTGTTTCGGGTTTTTCTGCCTAACTTCGTTCGTCCATATCTCTTTCATACGGTACCCGTTTTACGCAAACTCGGACTCTATTTCGCGTATTTTTCCGAGACGAAAGCAATGACGCAGCCCGTTTCCCCTGATTCTCACATCTGAGATTATTTATACTTTATTTACTAACCATTAGTGTTAATTGAAATTCGGGGTGTTACACCTCTGGTCTTCAACCACCATCTTCATCGTCGACTTATCATCGAATCAGTTATTCGGAATGGGTATGAACCCGGCCTTTTCGAATAACTCACGAATATAATAAATAAGTGATATAAAAACACAACATACGCCTCATTCCAATTCTGAATATTCTTTTATTCAAATATTCGTATACTTTAGGAAAGGTTCCCATTAATTTTATCAAAGATAAATTCTTTAGATTTATTCTTTAATCCTCTTTTGGATATCAATTCAAACCATGTTACGGTTTTCCAAACTAGTCGGGATTAGCGCACCTTACCGAAGTAATTATTTATTTAATTTCCCAATCCCACCTATTCATCCCATGGAGCAAAACTGGTATTACCCCATAACTAACACCACGGTGTTATCGGTAAATTTAATTACCATTTCCCATTCAAATCTAATTAAAGATTTACTATCGCTTGGAGTTAAACTGCTGATAATCCACTTTCGATCATTTCCCAAATTTGATAATTTAAATTATCAATTCACATTTCAATCTAATTAAAGATTCATTAAAATTCTACTTTGTTTTAATCTGCCCAAAAATCAATATTAATGATTATTTAACTTTGGAAACACAAACATGTTGCATCGACAATCTACACAGTACTATTGATTTCTGTCGATATATTACCTCTAAGCTCGTACGTCTCAGAGAAGGGTCTTAAGCAAGAGAATAAATTTTCTGCCACCAAACAAATATAAATATTTAGCAGAGATCAACCATACAGTTCGAAATACAGTGACAGACATGTAATCCTGCCTATAATTGGGTTAAAGAACTAATGTCATTTAAAACATAGTTCACGATAAACCCAAATCACATTCCATTAATTATGGAATCTTCACGGAAAAACAAATCAATATATAATCGATATCAATTTCCGTATCTGACTAATAATATAAATGGAATAATGGCAAAGCCTTTATATTCCATATGTATTAACAGTCTTCCCCCATAGAAGTTCACTTCGATTATTACCAAATCGAATTCCATTCAATTCCAATTTAATATATTTGGAAAAATTTACTTTGGAAAATTCCCGTTAAATCTTAATAAAAAAATTTATAAATTCCAAATCATATTTCACTGTAAATCGGGTTAAAGAACGAATGTCTTTAAAAACACAGTTCATAATAAACCCAATTCACATTCCATTTTATTCCAATTAAATGTTAATTAACTGGAAACACCAATAATCTTAATTAAAAAATTTATTCTTTTTACACAGGGTCCAAGAACAGTGTTATTCAAGACACCATTAAGGACAAACCCAAAATCACATTCCATTGTTAATCGGGTTAAGGAACAAGTGTTATTTAAAACACCATTCACGATAAATCGAAAAATCAATTCCAATTCAATTCCAATTAAATATTAATTAATTAGTATACTTCATTAAATCTAAATAAAAAGATTTAATCTCTTCTCAACTGGGTTTAAGAACAGTGTTAATGAAGACACCTTTCGCGACAAACCCAAATCCCATTTTATATTAAATACAAGGCTCTGAATAGAAAATAAATCGACTTATATTCAATATCAAATTCTGAAATCAACAAATATCGTATTGGAATAACGATATATATATCTTCCAAATTCCTCCACAATATCCGTATAATCACGAAATCCAATATCAAAATATTCTTAAGATAATTTGGAATCAAATCCATTCCAATTCATATATTGGAAATTCTGGTTATTTTTAAAACCACTTCAAATCCCATTTATTTATTTAAAAATATTGGATTATAATTCTAGTTCATAACTAGTTCATTTTGATAAAAATATATTTTTATCTTTTCAAATATGGAATTTTTCAGCCCAATTATTTCCAAATCATTTATTATGATTTTACACATATTATTGATATTTTTAATTATTTTATCAAGGCCCGTACAGTCGATTACCATAAACGGTCATCGAACTGCACTAACAATGACCTTTTCCAAATTTGATTTCGACACAATTCCAAATCCAACCGTTAGATTTCAAATCTCTAATATTCTTTGGAAAGCTCTTTTCGGTACGAACCCCAACGGTCGGATCTCCCGTAATGTCCATTCGAAGTCAATGGTCGAAATTCGCGAAATGTCGCAGCGCGGCGCGTTCTATTCAGGCCATTATATATATTATATATATTTCGTCAATTTCCATTTAAAACGTATTTTATAAATCGTTTTAAATTCGTTTTCAAAACGATTTCAACTTCATATTCAATTTCAAATCAAAATTGAATATTCCATATCATCGATATATAAGTGATTGTATTTTCAAAACATTAGATTTTAAAATCAATTCCTTTTCGAAATTCATTATAAAAATGAATAAAATCGATATAAATATCGTTCACGTCAAAATGGCATCAATCTAATCACCACGGCTTTATATATTTAAATATATTCGTGTCCATCCTAAATCGGACATCAAAATCAGATTTTGATCTTTTACAGAATATTATTTTAAAATATTCTTTATTTTAAAATAATCGCTATTTTAAAATATTCATTCTTTCTGAACTGGAATCAGACATAGTCAATTACCATATAATGTTATTTATATGGATTTCATACAACACATGCCTACAACAGCCACGATAAACAATCAACCATCATCCAAAGTGCATTCTACACTGCATAAGCATTAAATATAAATGTTCAACCCTTACACAGCTTGTCAACCAATCGGTTGACATACAACTAAATATTGGGATTAGTGTATGTCCAATATCGTCCCAATACCCGTGTGGGGTTTGAAACAACAAATATTGATTTTTATTTGTGCAGTTGGGCGATGCGTAAAATATATCGTCCCAATCAATATCAGTCAAATGTGTGTACAAAAACAAATCGTCCGATTTGATTATGAATATTTATTTTATTCATATACACGTTAAAAAATATATTTTTAACTATAAAATATTTATTCCATTCCACATCACACAATCAATTTTCACAACACAATCAATCAAACAAACAAGTCATCCATGGTCTGTGGACAACAGGTGTCGGGTGCTGCTAAGAACCGTCTGCATCCTAGTATATTTTAACTAGAAAATAAAATTAAAGTGAGAAGTTCTCACCTTTAGGATCCCCTCCTCCATTCTCCATTTCTGAACGGTTCGGATTTGCCCAAAATTCCAATGCGATATTTTCCCGTTGTTCACATTAAAAATCACATTTTTATTTCAACGCTATAAAAATTACGTTTTTATTTCACTATATATATATATATAATAATAATCATATTTTTATATTCTATATTATATAAAAATTCTATTTTAATCCGCTACTCATATAAAAAAAATCGAATCTTTATTCTCGCTACTTCATGACAAAAATAAAGTTCATGTTTTAATATCGATGTTTGCATTATAAAAATCATATTTTTATTATCTCTATAATATAAAAATCATATTTTTATTATACTACTTTCTATGTAAAAATTATATTTTTACAACGCTACTTTATACATAAAAATCGAATTTTTATTTCGCTACAACCTATATAAAAATCTAACCTTTTTCATAAATAAAAATCATAGTTTTATCTATGTAAAAACCCTAGCTTTATATGAATACTACCCATATTTTTATACGCTAAAGATTACATTTTTAGAAAGCTAAAAATCAAATTTTCCTAAGCTATAAATCAACATAGAAGGAAAAAACTTACTGTGTGATTTTGGGAGAGGAGGGGGCTATTGCTGATCGGCCGTGGAGGTGGAAGGAGAGCGCGCGGTCGGAGTGAGAGGATGGTGGCGGTTGCGGGTCTCGTGGGTTTGGGGGAGGGCGCGACTTCCTCGCGCTGAAGGAGGGGACGGAGAAGCAGTTGCGGAGGGAGGGGGAGAAGATGCAAGCGGCGCCACCGCCGCTGGGGTAGGGGGCGCGATTGATCGCCAGTAGGAGGGAGGGCGCGATCGATTTAGGTTTTTTATTTATTTCATTGAAGATAACTGTCGGTGAGAAAATGAAGTGGGGGCGATTAATTTATATAATAATTAAATTATTTAATTAATTAATTTCTCCAAAAAATAACTTTAAATTTCGATCCACAAACAAGACCCAACGACTGTCGTCCCTTGCTATTTACCACCATTCCGAACACAGTGGGATATGTTTCATAAACCGATTCGAATGTTTCGATCAGTTTCCATCAAAATCAAAATATAAATCCAAATATTGAATTTGAACGCACATTTCAATTTACCAGGGCCACATACGGACCCCAAAAATTCAAAATAAATAAATCTGGTTATGTTTTGACGATACGGTCCTAAAAAAAACTAATTTCATTGAATTTGGAGACCATTAGAAAAATGGTCATTTTCTGGTCGATCTAAATTGACTAAAACTGTCAAAACACGTTTTACTTCGCCACGCTCACATATTAATCCCAAAAATTATGAAAATTGGAATCCAGCAATAACTTGACACTAAGGATTCAGCAAAAGTGGTTTCATCGAAAAGGGAGGTCGTTTGCAAAATTTCCCTTTTTAAGGGCTATATTTCTATAGCGGCTATTATGAATTTTCAACTGTGCATAACTTTTTACTCCCGCTATGAAATTTTGATTTTTCGGATTCGTTGGAAAAATATTTTCAAATAGATTCTAATATTTTTGTTTCGCTAAAATTCGGTTTATTTTGAATCTTGTATGTTCATTTGAAATTTGAAATCGAATTTTCAAACTACCGCGCCATTTTCCAGTTCCCTTTATAATTAAAATAAATATTTTATATTCTAACGTCGATTCAAATAAATATATACGTTCTAATTCTATTCAAAATAAATTTCTCGTCGTTATTATTTAAAATAATTAATTTTAAATATTCAAAATTCACTAAAATTGCCAAAATAAAAATTTTAAGGTGGTTCTGATTTTTCAGGTTGTTACAATCTCCCCCACTTAAAATCTTTTCGTCCTCCAAAAGGAACGGAGATGAAAGTTGTTTAACTAATCAACTCAACTTTCAGTTTGGCTTTCATTCTTCAAAATTTTAGTTTCTAAGAATTTTCCTGTTCTTCAAAAATTTGGCTAACACCCTAGATTTTCGAAAAATTTCGCCATAACCTCCTTTGTACGGGAGCATCAAGAAAATCGCCAAACCGCCACATAGGCCCTCTCATCTCAAAAAGAAAAAGAAAAAGCCAAGCGGCCAGCCAATCGGCTCATAAAATCATCTAAACCCAATAAATTTGTAAACATGTATCTATTCATGGGGCATACAATTTTATTCCTCTTCTCTAGCCTCCCGGCTGTGACCTGTTCAATATACATGCATGTACATGCATGCAATCTCAAACCATTTTCAAGTCAGTTCAATATTTTGATACAATTTGGTTATATGTACCATTCTTTCACATAATGTCTTAAATAAATAATCAAACAACACAATCATCAATCAATTAGTTGATTATCATTTCAAACACATAATTTTGATATATAATCAAAGATCATATTTTTGGTGCTAAATCACAACAATAAACCTATCTAGTTTTGGTTCATACACCAGTCAATTGGAATCATATAGATATCCCACTTTCGAAACTCGAACATAAACACTGATGACACTAGTAATCATTATATCATCTCTAGGCGACTAGAGTGTGATTCTATATCTATCCAATATATTAAAACTTCGAATATACGTTTGCAAGGCGTATATGCAAAATCTTTATATATTGGATTGTCCAAATTCAATACAAATAAAATATTCAAATACGTATGAAATGGTTTTAATTTTCAAAGCAATATTTGTTTTCATATTTATTTTCAAAACACTACTCTTCACACCCATTCTAGGATACCACTGATCCTATCTCTAACAAGTCATTCTCATTGGATATTACTAATCAAATCTCTGATGAATTCTTTCATTCAGTTCTAATGTGTCTTGTTCTCGACCTCTGTAAACCAAAGCTCCATTACCACCTATAACGACCCGAACTTCCCCGGTCTCCGAAGAGAAGAGAAAAAACGAATTGAGTTGATAACACGACAAATCAGAACACAAACAGAAGAATATTTTATTGCTTATTGCAACAATTCCATCAGAATAAAAGAATATACAGAGTATGAATAAATATTACACACCATAAAATATCAGAGATTACAATATATTACATAGCAACGGAAAAATAATACAATACACAACTGAAAGTGATAAATGGATACAGAGCTTTCCGAATATCGTTCCAGCTATAAACCAGGATTCTATGAATACAAATCTGCAAAACAAAAACTACTAGCTGCCCATGTGGAAAATAAGGGCACCCAGAGTTTAGGTTAAAACAATAAACTCCAGGTCAGTCATGTGACTAGTGTGAGAACTAAAACAGTTATTAATCTTTATTTTTAAAGTTAGGTAAATCAAGGGACTACGCCATATAACATGGAATGTGTTTCCTCCCAAGAATACCAGTGCATAAAACAAACAGCGCAATGCTAAATAAAGAACAATGAAACTATTATAAGACCCAGGTCCCAACACACAATGCAACGCAAGCCGGAGGATAGAGTTTTACCTTATAATAGCCAAACAATGCTTGATACGTGAAATTTAATCTTTTATTATTATATAAGTGAAGAAATCAACTTCAAATACAAGTGTATCAATCATAGACGACATAGTACCCCATCCCACTATGTCGCTATACTAGGCTCTACAAAATAAAACCGAAATGTCATGTATTGGTAATTGTATTTCCGTCATGAGTCGAGGCCAGGGATGGTCCTCACCGATTTGAGACACTTTAGCAAATGTCTCAGGATTCCCCGTAGAGAACCCTGGATCTTCAGGGCCGGTCCACGCTTACGTTAGTGGATTAGTTATTTCTGAACACACGTTTCCCAGTCCTATCAGACCTATATCCATCGGCTTCGAAGAGACCGATATATCCGAGGCGCCTCGCAATCCAACGACCACATAGGTAAAATAACAACAATGTCAGAGCTAGTGAAATGCTGGCACCACCCATAGATAGAAAGAAACGTCGTGCACTCCCTGCAGTCACGATCCCGTTTTTGACTCATACCAAGGTGTGAGGCTCGCGAATTAATGCCATACACAAAGCTACGCTGTATTAAAGCTGTGCTTTGATCATCAACTACAAGACTCTACTTTTCAACAAAAGCCTTGATCACTGCATCTCAGCATGCCACATAGGCAATTCATGCCATGCGACTGATATCTATCGATATATATACTCTAAGCTCGTACGTCTCAGAGAAGGGCGTTAAGCCAGATAATGAATTCTCGGCCGCCAAACAGGCATATATTTAATAGAAATCAATCAACATAGAATAAAATCCAAATGTCAGGCACGCATCCATTTATAAGTTCGTTCTGGGTCTAAACGAAACTGGAGGCACCTTATTCCTCGTCCCATATATCCGACACAGGAGAGAGGTCCTCGCACATCCGGTCGATCCCCAAGTACGTCTGGACGATCACCACTTATTACCTTGTCTTGGGTGTACAACCCAATCAAGACATCAGTAATCATCCAAATGATGTGAAGTCCTCTGGTCTTTAACCACCGTCTTCATCCTCGACTTATCGTCGAATCAGTTATTCAAAATGGGTATAAACCCAGCCTTTCCGAATAACTCACGTATATAATAAACAAGTGCTATAAAAACACAACATACGCCTCATTCCAATTATGAATATTTTTTATTCAAATATTCATATAATTTGGGAAAGGTTCCCATTAATTTTATCAAAGATAAATTCTTTAAATTTATTCTTTAATCTTCCTTTGGATATCAATTCAAACCATGTTACGGTTTTCCAAACTAGTCGGGATTAGCGCACCTTACCGAAGTAACCATTTATTTAATTTTCCATTCCCAACCTATTCATCCCATGGAGCAAAAATGGTATAACCCATAACTAACACCACGGTGTTATCGGTAAATTTAATTACCATTTTCCGTTCAAATCTAATTAAATATTTACTATCGCTTGGAGAAAAACTGGTGATACTCCACTCTTGATCATTTCCCAAATTTGATAATTTAAATTATCAATTCACATTTCAATATAATTAAAGATTCATTAAAACTCTACTTTGTTTTAATCTTCCCAAAAATCAATATTAATGATTATTTAACTTTGAAAACACAAACATGGCGCATCAACAATCTACACCGTACTATTGATTTCTGCCGATATATAACCTCTAAGCTCGTATGTCTCAGAGAAGGGTGTTAAGCAAGAAAATAAATTCTCCGCCACCAAACAGGTATATATTTAGCAGAGATCAATCATACAGTTCAAAATACAATGACAGACATGTAATCCTGCCGTTAACTGGGTTAAAGAACTAACACAATTCACGATAAACCTAAATCACATTCCATTAATTATGGAATCTTCACGGAAAAACAAATCAATATATAATCGATATCAATTTTCGTATCCGACTAATAATTTAAATGGAATAACGGCAAAGCCTTTTAAATTCGATATGTATTAACAATCTTCCTCCACAGAAGTTTACTTTGATTATTATCAAATCGAATTCCATTCAATTCCAATTTAATATATTAAATCGTAAAACTTTACTTTGGAAAATTCCCGTTAAATCTAAATAAAAAGATTGATAAATTGCAAATAACATTTCACTGTAAATCGGGTTAAAGAACGAATGTCGTTAAAAACACAGTTCACAATAAACCCAATTCACATTCCATTTTTTCCAATTAAATGTTAATTAACTGGAAACACCAATAATCTTAATTAAAAGATATATTCTTTTCACACGGGGTCCAAGAACAGTGTTATTTAAGACACCATTCACGACAAACCCAAAATCACATTCCAGTGTTAATCGGGTTAAGGAACAAGTGTTATTTAAAACACCATTCATGATAAACCCAAAAATCAATTCCAAATCATTTCCAATTAAATATTAATTAATTGTTGTACTTCATTAAATCTAAATAAAAAGATTTAATCTCTTCTCAACTGGGTTTAAGAATAGTGTTAATGAAGACACCATTCACGACAAACCCAAATCCCATTTGATATTAAATATAAGGCACGGAATAGAAAATATATCGGCTTATATTCAATATCAAATTCTAAAATCAACAAATATCGTGTTGGAATAACGATATATATATCTTCCAAATTCCTCCACAATATCCGCATAGTCACGGAATTCAATATCGAAATATTCTGAAGATAATTTCAATTCAAATCCATTCCAATTCATATATTGGAAATTCCGGTTATTTTTAACACCACTTCAAATCCCATTTATTTATTTAAAAATATTGGATTATAATTCTAGTTCATAACTAGTTCATTTCGATAAAATTATAATTTTATCTTTTCAAATATGGAATTTTTCAGCCTAACTCTTTCCAAATCATTTATTATGATTTTACACAAATTATTGATATTTAATAATTTTATCAAGGCATGTACAGTCGATTTCCATAAACGGTCATAGAACTGCACTTACAATGACCTTTTCCAAATTTGATTTGGACATAATTCCAAATCCAACCATTAGATTTCAAATCTCTAATATTCTTTGGAAAGCACTTTTCGATACAAACCCAATGGTTCTTGTTTTAGGAGAATCCAATGGTAGGATCTCCCGTATTATCCGTTCGAAGTCAATGGTCGAAATTCGCGAATTGTCGCAGCGCGACGCTTTCTATTCAGGCCATTATACATATAATATATATATTTCGTTGATTCCCATTTAAAACGTATTTTATAAATCATTTTAAATTCGTTTTCAGAACAATTTCAACTTTATATTCAATTTCAAATCAAAATTGAATATTCCATATCATCGATATATAAGTGATAGTATTGTCAAAACATTAGATTTTGAAATCAATTCCTTTATGAAATTCATTATAAAAATGAATAAAATCGATATAAATATTGTTCACGTCAAAATGGCGTCAATTAATCAACACGGCTTTATATATTTAAATATATTCGTGTCCGTCCCAAATTGGACATCAAAATCAGATTTTGGTCTTTTACAGAATATTTTTTTAAAATATTCGTTATTTTAAAATAATCATTATTTTAAAATATTCATTCTTTATGAACTGGAATCAGACACAGTCAATTACCATATAATGTTATTTATATGGATTTCATACAACACATGGCTACAACGGCCACGATAAACAATCAATCATCATCCAAAATGCATTCTACACTGCATAAGCATTAAATATAAATGTTCAACTCTTACACAGCTTGTGTAACGGCCCGAAAATCCATACCAATTTGAGCTGACTAATATCCTACACATTCAACTCAAAGTGCACGAAAATTCAGATCATTAAGAGGAAGATTTAGAGGGTGAGATAGAAAAGATATAACTTATAGAATAGAAGAAGAAGAAGAACACAACTGTACATCATCAGAGTAAACACGAAACTCACAGCGGAACGAATAAAATATATTACAACATAACTTTGAAATACAAAATCTGAATTTTTGTACTTACATATCATATCATAGTATAATTCATATACATCACAGCGGAAATAATATCTAAATAACTAGTAGTGAAGCCTCCTGCTTCGAGATCCTCCAGGTGAATTTGTAAAGCCTAAAACACTTGACTGCCCAAATAAATTTGGGTACCAAAGAGTTTAGGGAAAACAGACAAAATAAACTCTGGGTCAGTCATGGGACTGGTGTGAGTAAACTCCAACCATATTGTTTAACTTTAAAAATCCTTTTGAAAGAAAGGGTAATAGTAAGATTAACCCACATATAAATATGGATGGTTTTTACCTTACTATAACCAAAACATTTTGATATCAAAATCCAGTGATATCATACTAATGCCTAATCGAATAAATAACCAAATAGCAGAACGGTTGCATCTCACGCTCCACATACATAGTATAAAATCAAAAATCGCATGGCTCTTATTGGAGATTGGATTCTAACTATGACAAGGTATGGGACCACCTCCCGATCAGTGTACTCTAGAGGGGATACACCGGGGTTCAACAAGAACATCTTGCAACCCGGCCCACACATGACCGACCACTCATTTCTCTTGAGTGTATCGAATATATTTCCACCTACAGTTGGGCCCATATTACCGTTATCCGAAGACACAGAAACGAAAGAAGAACCAACACGAATTTTCTCTTGATGGTGACAATACATCCTAATGGGAATGACCCACATAGCCATGATGCCTGCTCGATTTTTGTCATTTCCTGGTTGTGAGGCTTGAGGCTATGTCTATCTTTTCAGAACATCTATCCACCATTCACTTTGAATGCCACATCATCAAACTCGTCAATTCACTAATCGATTTCCAAAAATATCACGGGTATAAAAAGCTAAGAGGAACGAATTCCTCCACCACCAGATGTAATACCTTTAAGAGATCAATCGTACGTGATTTGTTAGGTATACTCTGTCAGACACTCGTCAATACAAGTTATCCTGGGACTGGACAAACAGAAAACACCATTCTGTAATAGAACAACCCTTGCATTTCACTCTGCCTTCAATTGTCTTTAGCATAATCAAATCCGCAGCGCCTATGCCTATACGGAGTGGTTTTTGGATAATATATCCAACCGGTCTCTCTGTATCGACAACGATAGTCAAAACACTTCGATAGTCGGTTATTTAACTATTGAAGTAAAAACAAACATCCATTCTAATGTATATCTAAACATCACATAACCACGGGCACATTTTATTTAACATTAAGCTTCCAGTTTCCCATATCTTCCCAGATATTTTCCCAAAACCAGTTTAACCCTTCACATTTCTTGGAAAACATTTCTACTTATTTTAATTCTTGTTTTCCCCTATTTCAAAATATATGTTATTAAAGTCGAAAACATTCCCCTCTCTCCCACATTTCTTATTTGACTTAAATCCAATGTCGAACGACATAATTTATCATTAATGTTGTTTTTATCAATTTCCAAACTTTGAATATTTCCATTTACTATGGGGAATATATAAAATCTCAATTATTCGTCTTTGTTCCCAAACCAACATAGCACTCCTATATTTCTTTGGAAAAACATTTTTACTTATTACTTTAGAATAAGTGGATTTCAAACCAAACTGTTTCCATTTCATAGGGAATGGTGCTGTATATAAAAATCACGCTTAAGCTTGGTCAACAACGTAAATTTATCGTTATAGTTTTAACTTGCAATACGCTGTAATATTCCCCTTTTTATAGCTAATGCAATACACTACCATATTCCTCTTTTTATAGCTAATGCAATACGCTGCCATATTCCCCTTTTTATAACTAATCTCGACATCTCTGTCTGTTACAAACTAATACCATCCCTCGATAATAGTGGAGTCGTTCAAGTTGGGGTATTTTATTTACCTCTTAGACCTTGATCGACAACGTTCTTACCTTAGAACAGATATAAGTCCGTAACTCTAAACTCCTTATTACTAATATATCAACTAAACCGTATTTCTTACTTTATTTTAAATATGGCTTTATGACGCCATATTCTTATTTTGAAAACTCTGTTGTTTATAATTGTTTACATTAGTCATTAACTCTTCGCTTCTTCTTCCTTATACAAATCCATTTAAACTTCTCTTATCATACCTCAATAACGTTCTTTGTCTTGTGGCCATTTTCTTTTTATTCGAATTATTATACATGTAATAACCCGGAAATCTGAGCCAATTTAAAATTTTTATTTTGGCAATTTTAGTGAATTTTGAATATTTAAAATGACTTATTTTAAATAATAATGACAAGAAATTTATTTTAAATTGAATTATAACGTACATATTTATTTGAATCGATGTTAGAATATAAATATTTTATTTTAAAAATAAAAGGAATTGGAAATGGCGCGGTAGTTCGAAAATTCGATTTCAAAGTTCAAATAAATGTACAGGATTCAAAATAAACCGGATGTAAAAACCCGTAACTTCCCCGGTGAGGAAAGCGCGGATAATTCGAGAACAAGCCACAACAGAACGCAGACGGAAGAACATTTCATTGTTAATTACAACAACTCCATTAGAACACAAGAATATACAGAGTATAAATGAATAAATATTACACATAAATAACAGAGATTTAAATTAGATTTAAATACATCGCAGCGGAAATAATACAAAACACAACTAGAAGGAGACATACGGATACAAAGCTTTCCGGATATCGTTCCAGCTGTAAGTCAGGATCCTGTGAATATAAATCTGCAAAACCAAAACTACTAGCTGCCCATGTCAAAATAAGGGCACCCAGAGTTTAGGTTAAAACAATAAACTCCAGGTCAGTCATGGGACTGGTGTGAGAACTAAAACATTTATTAATCTTTATTTTAAAGTTAGATAAATCAAGGGACCACGCCATATGACACGGAACGGGTTTCCTCCCAAGAATACCAGTGCATAAAACAACAACGCAATGCTAAATAAAGAACAATGAAGCTATTATAAGACCCAGGTCCTATCACACAATGCAACGCAAGCCGGGGGATAGGGTTTTTACCTTATAATAGCCAAGAATGCTTGATACGTTTAAAAAAAATCATTTATTATTACTATAAGTGTATAGTGTATAAAACAACTTCAAATCATAAGTATCAATCATAGACGGCATAAGCGCCCATCCCACTATGTCGCCTTATATAGGATTACAATCAAAACCACAAAGTCACGTATTGGAAATTGGATTTCCATCTACGAACCGAGGCCAGGGATCGTCCTCTACCGATTCGAGACTCTCTAGCCCGAGCCTTAGGCAAGCACGCAGGCAAGTCTTGGAGCGACAGGGTCGGTCCACCGATGTGGATTATTATGCCTGAACACTACGTTTCCCCGTCCTATGGGACGTAAATGAGCCAACGAATGACTCCATCGGACCCGGATCGTCCGATCTAACCGAGGCGCCTCACAACAGCAACAACCACATAAGTCAAACTCGTCAAGGCATGTAAAACCACTGACGCCACTTCTAACTAGAAAGAAACGCATGTCCTCCCTGAGGTCCTCTCCCGTTTTTGGTTCACCACCGGACGTGAAACTCGCAAAGTAAACATTACACAAAGCTACGCCACAAAGGTCGTGCTTCAATCATCAACCCCAAGACTTTGCTTTTCAACAGAAGCCTTGATCATTTGCCACTTAGGCATGCCACACAGGCAATTCACTCTTTGCATTTGATATCCATCAGTATATAACCCCTGAGCTCGTACGTCTCAGAGAAGGGCGTTAAGCAAGAGAATAAATTCTCCGCCGCCAAACAGAAATATATTTAATAGAAATCAATCACACAGACTAAAATCCAATGTCAGACACACAATCCATTTACAAGTTCGTTCTGGGTCTGAACGAAACCAGAGGCACCTAGTACCCCGCATATCCATCAATCTCTAAGTACGTCTGGACGATCACCAACTGTTTCCCTCCTCTTGGGTGTACAGCCAAATCAAGATCATCAGTAATTATCCAAACGACGTGAAGACCTCCGGTCTTCAACAACCGTCTTCATCTTCGACTTATCGTCGTATCAGTTATTCAAAATGGGATAAACCCGGTCTTTCCGAATAACTCGCATATATAATAAACAAGTGTTACAAAAACACAACATACGCCTCATTCCAATTCATCAGTCACTAAGCGTAAATTAACAAGAGAATAATTCCCCAAATATTAACCCCGAAGGCCGAAACCAACATCAAATCAATATCCAGAAAACCATTCTGCTTAGCTAACCGACAGTTAGTTTCTAAATTTCACATTCTCAGGGAAAGGTTCCCATTAATTTTATCAAAGATAAAACCTTTAAATTTATTCTTTAATCAACTTTTGAATATCAATTCAAACTAGTCGGGATTAGCGATCCATACCGAAGTGATCATTTATTTTATTTCCCAGTCCCAACCTATTCATCCCATGAAGCAAAACTGGTAATACTTCATATCTAACACCACGGTGTTATCGGTAAATTCAATTACCTTTTCCCGTTCAAATCTAATTAAAGATTTAACTATCGCCCGGAGCAAAACTGGTGATCCTCCATTCTCGATCATTTCAATCTAATTAAAGATTCATTAAAACTCCACTTAGTTTTAATCTGTAACTGGGTTAAAGAATCCATGTCATTTAAAACACGGTTCACGATAAACCTAAAATTACATCACATTTCAATCAGTCCCTAACCGTAAATTAGCGAGTGAGCAATTCCCTAAGTATGAACCCCGAAGGCCGAAACCAACATCAGATCAATACCCCAGAGACCATTCAACTTAACTAATCTCCAGTTAGTTTCTGATTTCCTTAACTCCGTTGGGTCTAAGAACAATATTATTGAAGATACCGTTCACGATAACCCAAAATCACATTCTATTAATTATCGGGTTAAAGAACGAGTGTTATTTAAAACACCATTCATGATAAACCCAAGAATCAATTCGAATCCACTTCCAATTAAATATTATTTAATTGGTATTTTTCATTAAATCCAAATAAAAAGATTTAATATTTTTCTCAACTGGGTTTAAGAACAGTGTTAATGAAGACACCATCCACGACAAACCCAAATCCCATTTGATATTACATATAAGGCTCTGAATAGAAAATATATCGGCTTATATTCAATATCAAATTCTACGACCAACAAATATCGTATTGGAAATAACGATATAAATATATCATTCAAATTTCCATAACAATATCTGTATAATCAAGAAATCCAACATCGAAATAATCCAAAGACAATTTCAATTCAAATCCATTCCAATTCAATTATTGGAAATTCTGGTTACTTTTAAAACCCTTTTCAAATCCAATTTATTTATTTAAAAATAAACAGAATTTTAATTCTAGTTCAAAACTAGTTCATTTCGATAAAAATCTATTTTTATCTTTTCAAATATGGAGTTTTTCATCCCGATTCTTCCCAAATCATTTCTTATGACTTTACACAAATTATTGATATTTTTAATAATTTTATCAAGGCCCGTACAGTCGATTTCCATCAATGGCCATCGAACTGCACTTACATCGACCTTTTCCAAATTTGATTTGGACATAATTCCAAATCCAACCGTTAGATTTCTAATTTCTAATATTCGTTAGAAATCTCTTTTAGATGTGAACCCAACGGTTCCAGTTTTAGGAGAATCTGACGGTCGGATCTCCCGCAATATCCATTTGAAGTCAATGGTCGAAATTCACGAACTACCGCAGCGCGGCGCATTCTATTCAGGCCATTATATTATATATATAATATATATAATATATATTTCGTCGATTTCCTTTTAAAACGTATTTTATAAATCATTTTAAATTCGTTTTCAAAACGATTCCAACTTCCTTTTCAAATTCAAATCAAAATTGAATTTTCCAATATAAATTCGTTTTAAATTCATTTCAATTCTATTTCAATTCAAATCCATTTCAATTCAAATCAGTTTCAGTTCAATACGTTTTAAATTCAATTCAAAATGATTTCAATTCTATTTCAATCTAATTCGAATTTCAATTATATTCAGTTTAATTCGAATTTCATTTCAATTCAATTTAATTCGAATTTCAATTCCTTTCAAAATATCAGATTTTGAAATCACTTTCGATATTATTGTTAAAATTAATAAAATTGATATAAATATCGTTCACGTCAAAATGGCGTCAATCTAATCAACATGGCTTCATATATTTCTATTTTCTAATATTCTATCTCAAATATTTCTATTCGAATATTTCTTTTCAAATATTTTATTTCAAAACTGGAATGAGGCCCAATCAATTACCATATAATGATAATTATATGGATTTTCTACCACACGTATATAACAGCAACGATAAATCATCAACCATCATCCAAAGTGCGTTCTACGTTGTACAAGCATCAAATATAAATATTTAATGCTTATAGCAGTCTGTCAATCAATAGATCGACATACAACTAATTATTGGGATTAGTGTATGTCATATATCATCCCAATACCCGTGTGGGGTTTCAAACAATCAAACACAGATTTTATTTGTGTAGTTGGGCGATGTGTAATATTTATCGTCCCAATCAATATCAGTCAAATGAGTGTATATAAACAAATCTCCGATTTGTTTATAAATATTTATTTTATGTACACGTTAAAAATTCTATTTTCAACTATAAAATATTTTTAACTATATAAATATTTTATTTCATTTCACATCACATCACACAATCAACTACACATCAAAATCAAACAAACAAGCATATAAGTCGTCCATGGTCTGTGGACGACGGGTGTCGGGTGCTACTAAACACCGTCTGCATCCTAGTACATATTTTAACTAGAAAATTAAATTAAAAGGTGAGAAGTTCTCATAGAGGGTTCCACTCCGCCGTGCTTTGCTGTTGAACTGCTAAACCGTCTGGATCAGTTTGAACTTCCAATGTTGTTCTTTTCACGCTGTTCAAATACAAATTATATTTTTATTGCTTCATTCTAATAAATAAAATTCATATTTTTATTTCTACTTCATATATTTTTAAACTCTTCATTCTATATAAAAATTATATTTTTATATTTCTACTTTTAATTCGCTACTTATATAAAAATCAAATTTTTATCTTCTTTCGTTGTAAAAATTATATTTCTATATCACTCTTCTCCTAATAAAGATTATATTTTTATAACTCTATCTAAATAAAAATCATATTTTTAATATGGTACTAGTATAAAAACTATATTTTTATTTCATATCACTTCTTTGATTATATAAAAATCACAACTTTCTTTGTTATAAAAATATAACCTTTCTTTATATAAAAATCGGACCTTTCTAATTAAAAATTCAATCTTTATCAAATTAAAAATTCCTAGATCTATGTAAGTAAAATCCTAACTTTTCTACAATAGAAATCATTTCTTTTTAAACTAAAAGATTTAATCTTTTTATTACATAAACGCAAGTAAAAATCCAATTTTTACCTCATCAAAACATATGGAAAAATCAAATTTTTTCTTCATGTTTTAACATAGAAAACTGATTTTTAAATTATTAAATAAAAATGGAGAAGAGGAAAAAAAAACCTTACAGTGGAAAATAGGAGAAGGGGCTGCTATCACATGTTGGAATTGGAGGGAGGTCAGGGACGGAGGATGGACGGAGTCGGCGCTGGAAGGGGGGTCTAGGGCTCGCGGTTCGAGGTGGAAAGGGGGGGTGGGGCTCGCTGTAATCGAGAGAAGGAGGGGAGAGTAGCGAGAGGCGGAGGGGAAAGGAGGGAGGGGGTAGCACAAGCGTCAGGTCGTGGTTGGGGGGGCTTCTCCGATGAGGCGGTGGCCAGCGACGGGGTGGCGTGGCGGCGCTGCTCCGCTCTCTTCCTTCTTCTTCTTCCTTTTTTTATTTTAATTTCTGAAATGGATCGGGTTTGAAATCAAGGGGGGGGGGGGTAGTTGACCAGAAAGGAGAGAGAATGAAGAAGGGAGAAGTTATTTTATTATTTTTAATTTCAAAAAGGTATCTTTTTATTTTGAACTCAGAATCAAGCCCACTGACTGTCGTCCATAGCTAATTACCCCCATTCAGAACACAATGGGATATGTATCGTAAGATGATTCGATCGTTTCGATCAGTTTTCATCAAAATCAACATATAACTTTATATATTGAATTTGAATGCGCAATTCAATTTACTGGGGTTACATGCTAACTCTAAAAATTCCCGAAAAATATTTTCTAGCTTCGTATTGATGATACGGTCCTAACAAAACTAGTTTCGCCGAATTCTGAGACCGTTTGAAAAATGGCCATTTTCCAGTCGATTAAAATCAACTGAAACTGGTCAAACGCGTTTTCTTTTGCCACGCTCACATATTGATTCGAAAAATTATGAAAATTGGAATCTAGCAATAACTTGACATCACGGATCCAACAAAAGTGGTTTCGTCGAAAACTGAGGTCGTTTGCAAAATTTCCATTTTTAAGGGCCGAAATTCCGCAGCGACTATTTTGAAATTTCAACTGGACATATCTTTTGATTCCCTCTATGAAATTTCCATTTTTCGAATTCGTTGGAAAGATATTCTCAATTAGATTCTAATATTTTTGGTTTCACTGAAATCCGGTTTATTTTGCACCCGGTACATTCATTTGAATTTTGAAATCGAATTATCGAACTACCGCGCCATTTTCAGTTCCTTTTATAAATATAAATAAATATTTATATTCTAATGACGATTCAAATAAATATATACGTTCGGATTCTCTTCAAAATAAATTTCTCGTCGATATTATTTAAAATAATTCATTTTAAATATTCAAAATTCTCTAAAATTGCAAAAAATAAAATTTTTAAATTGACATAGATTTCCAGGTTATTACAATCTCCCCCACTTAAAACTTTTCGTCCCCGAAAAGGAACAAAGCCGAAAGTTGTTTAACAAACCCACTCAACTTTCAATATTTTCATTACGGCTTAAGTTCTTCAACTTTTCAGTTTCTAAGAACTTTTCAAATTTTTCAAAAATTTGGCTAACACCCTAAATTTTCGAAAAATTTCGCCATAACCTCCCCTGCACCGGGAGCACCGAGAAAATCCCGAAATTGCCATATAGGCCTCAGATCTCAAAAAGAAAAAGAAAAGGCCAATCGGCTCATAAAATCATCTTCACTCAAACAAAACAGTAAATTATGGTAAACATGTACCTATTTGTCGGGCAAACAATTTTATTTCTCTGCTCTAGCCTCCTTGCAATGACCTGTTCAATGTAAGTACATGTATATGCATGCAAATGCGATCAAATTTTCTATACAATTCACTATTTGATTCATATTTGCTATATGGTTAAAATTTTAATTAATCAACCAATAATCAAACAAGACAATCAACAACCCACTAGTTGATTATCATTTCAAATTTATAACTTTGATATATAGTCTAAAAATCAGATTTTTGATGCAAAATCACAACAACAAGCGCTATCTAATTTTGGTTCTCACACCAGTCTAATGGAAATATATAGAAATCTCACTTTCAAAACTCGAAAATAAATACTGGTGATGGTATACTTCATCATCAGGATAATGTCCGGGCGACTAGAGTGTGATTATATATCTACCCAATATATTAAAACTTCGAATACACGCGGATCAGACGTATATGCAAAATCTATATTTATTGGATTGTCCAAATCAATTTAAAATAAATAATCAAATACGAATAATTGATTTAAATTTCAAAACAAAATTTGTTTTCATTTTCAAAAATATACACTTCACACTCGTTCTAGGATACTACTGAACCCATCTCTAACGAGTCATTCTCCTTGTATATTACTAATCCAATATCTGATGAATTCTTTCGTTTGGTTCTAACGTGTCTTGTTCTCTGAGCTCTTTAAACCAAAGCTTTGATACCAAATTTAAAAACCCGTAACTTCCCCGGTGAGGAAAGCGCGGATAATTCGATAACAAGCCACAACAGAACGCAGACGGAAGTACATTTCATTGTTAATTACAACAACTCCATCAGAACACAAGAATATACAGAGTATAACTGAATAAATATTACACAGAAATAATAGAGATTTAAATTACATTTAAATACATCGCAACGGAAATAATACAAAACACAACTAGAAGGAGATATACGGATACAAATCTTTCCAGATATCTTTCCAGCTGTAAGTCAGGATTCTGTGAATATAAATCTGCAAAACCAAAACTACTAGCTGCCCATGTCAAAATAAGGGCACCCAGAGTTTAGGTTAAAACAATAAACTCCAGGTCAGTCATGGGACTGGTGTGAGAACTAAAACAGTTATTAATCTTTATTTTAAAGTTAGGTAAATCAAGGGACCACGCCGTATGACACGGAACGGTTTTCCTCCCAAGAAAACCAGTGCATAAAACAACAGCGCAATGCTAAATAAAGAACAATGAAGCTATTATAAGACCCAGGTCCTATCACACAATGCAATGCAAGCCGGGGGATAGGGTTTTTACCTTATAATAGCCAAGAATGTTTGATACGTTTAAAACAAATCATTTATTATTACTATAAGTGTATATTGTATAAAACAACTTCAAATCATAAGTATCAATCATAGACGGCATAAGCGCCCCATCCCACTTTGTCGCCATATATAGGATTACAATCAAAATCGCAAAGTCACGTATTGGAAATTGGATTTCCATCTGCGAACCGAGGCCAGGGATCGTCCTCTACCGATTCGAGACTCTCTAGCCCGAGCCTCAGGCAAGCGCGCAGGCAAGCCTTGGAGCGACAGGGCCGGTCCACTAATGTGGATTATTATGCCTGAACACTACGTTTCCCCGCCATATGGGACGTAAATGAGCCAACGAATGACTCCATCGGACCCGGATCGTCCGATCTAACCGAGGCGCCTCACAACAGCAACAACCACATACGTCAAACTCATTGGGGCGTGTAAAACCACTGACGCCACTTCTAACTAGAAAGAAACACATGTCCTCCCTGAGGTCCTCTCCCTTTTTTGGTTCACCACCGGGTGTGAAACTCGCGTAGTAAACGTTACACAAAGCTACGCCACAAAGGTCGTGCTTCGATCATCAACCCTAAGACTTTGCTTTTCAACAGAAGCCTTGATCATTTGCCACTTAGGCATGCCACACAGGCAATTCACTCTATGCGTTTGATATCCATCAGTATATAACCCCTGAGCTCGTACGTCTCAGAGAAGGGCGTTAAGAAAGAGAATAAATTCTCCACCGCCAAACAGAAATATATTTAATAGAAATCAATCACACAGACTAAAATCCAATGTTAGACACACAGTCCATTTACAAGTTCGTTCCGGGTCTGAACGAAACCGGAGGCACCTAGTACCCCGCATATCCATCAATCTCCAAGTACGTCTGGACGATCACCAATTGTTTCCCTCCTCTTGGGTGTACAGCCCAATCAAGATCATCGGTAATTATCCAAACGACGTGAAGACCTCCTGTGACGACCCTAAACCCCGTACTGACGGAGACAAGGGTTATCTTTGCAATATAACACAGAAATAGATAATAGCAGAACAGAATTAAATAAATACACCAGATAATGAACAATAGAATATACTGGATAAACGTAATCATCGGAGTTACACAGTATACAGGATCATACTTAGTACAAATACAGTTCAGATACACATAAACGTCTACAGCGGAAAACAAACATAATGTACAATAGAAGCTGAACAGCATAAAAAGAGATAAATGATAGAATCCTTCTTCAGCTCCAGCTATCCAGAAAGAACCAGCTAAACCTGAATACAAGGCTGCCCGTGTAGAAAAAGGGGCACCCGAGTTTGAAAGTGAAACAAACTACGAGTCAGTCAGGGGACTGGTATGAGAAACCAACTCAGCACATTTAAAATATGGCTAATCACAGGACCACGCCACTTTCATGGAACGGGTTTACTCCATTGGATCGCCAGTGCACTAAAGCAAATCTTTCTTTTAAACATCGCAATGCTTTTTATAAAAATGAAGCCATTATAAGACTCAGTTCCCATCACACAATGCAACGCAAACCGGAGGATAGAGTTTTACCTTATAATGGACAAAATATGCTTGATACGAATAATATAAAAGCACTCGATATTACTACTAGTGTTTATATGTTTTGAAAACAATTTCAAATCATAACTATCAATCATAGACGACATGAGCGTCCCATGCCACTATGTCGCCAAATATATATACAATCGAAAGTGCACAATCACGTATTTTGAAACTGGATTTCCATCATGAACCAAGGCAAAAGATAGTCCTTACCGACTTCGAGACTGCCTAGCCCGAGCCTAAGGGTCAGAGCGCATCGACCCTTGGATTGTGACGGCCCGCCCCGCACCAACCGACATTTACTCCAAAAGTGCGTTGTACACATGTCCAGTTAGCACGTAACGGGTCGTCAGAAGGAAAAGGAAGGAGGAAATGAACATACGAGAACCTGTAGAATGTCTCACAGTGCATAGAACAAAATATAATAATAACATACTTGACATAAAACAGGAGAGACAGTGCATAAGCTGAAAATCAGAACTAAACATCATAGCAGCGGAAATTCAAAATACAGCTTATTACAACTTTTCAAACTGTCTCAAAGCAAAAGTAAGATAAATGAGGTACACTACTAATGCCCAAGTAGCGATCACTAACGACACAGGGAGAATGTGTATATATATCATACGTGGAAGCCTCCTGCCTGCCTCTGAATCAGCTACTCGCGCATCACCAGCTAACCTGTCTCTAGTCTGCTCGTGTGAGCAACCAGAGTAATAAGAGGAGACAGAAAACTCTGGGTCAGACATAAAGCCTGGTATGAGCGATAAGCATCTAAAGTGAACAATAACAGGTAGACTAAAACATACCTGAACCTGGACCTGCAACCAAAGAGTTAGCACTCCATAATGTACAACACTCTAAGGTATCATCTCAAACAGTGTAAAGATACGGAGGTAGGGGAGGTGTGCATGTCATAGGAATGGCAAACAATCAAACATAGCATCCATCCTCACATCTCTCACTCAGTGCGTAAAGCATACGATATTCACCACTTCGATCACCCATCATACCTTGCTACGATCACTCTGCCCCATGAAGTCGTAAATGGCTTCACTGCACTGATAACGTAGCCACAAATCCTTTGCTATGTCCACTTTGCCCCATGGAGTCACAAGAACCCCACTGCACTGGCTCATAGCCTTACCAATCCTTACTATGTCCACTCTGCCCTATGGAGTCACAAGAACCCCACTGCACTGGCTCATAGTCTTACTACGCATCACCTTGCCCCTCAGGTCATAATGACCCTACTGCACTGATAACGTAGTCTTGCTACCATCACTTTGCCCCTCAGGTCGTAATGACCTTACTGCACTGATAAGTAGCCATCATTCATTTTTAGTGGTGAATCGAAGTTATGAACGTCGACAACTCCTTAGCACACATCCCGCAGCAAAGTCCAACCATGAAGTGAACTCATTGGTTCCCATCTGGATCCTGAGCTCTAACTTCCATTTGGACTACCTTTGCATCTCGGGTTATTGGTCATCAACAGATCGGATCGGGTCGTAGCCTTCAGATTGGATCGGTTCGGAGTCCCGTTTCCTCGTCACCACGGTTCGGATTGAGTTCCTTCATTCGGATCGGGTCGTGCCATCAACTCGTGGTCTTCTAACTCAATCGGATCGGTTCGAGTGCCCCTCAGCGGATTGGGTCGGGGTCTCCAAGTCCATCGCCACGGATCGGTTCGTGACAAGCTCCTTCGGATCGGGTCGTGGTCCTTTAAGCGGTTCGGGTCGGAAAGCACTTCTCCAGGTCGACGGATCATGCTCACCCTTCATGGGCGGATCGGGTCGGGGCTGCTGGCGCGGTTCAGACTCGTGCTCTTCTTCCCATCGGATCGTGTCCTCGATTCGGATCGTGGCATGTGCCCACGACCGGTTCGGGTCGGGTAAAGGGGTCCGATCTGATCCTGCCTGCAATTTCCTGCAGTTCTTCCAGTGAGCAGTTTACGCCATTCGACGGCGTTTTCGACCATTCTAACTATTCTAATCAATCACAAAGCATACCATACAGTCATAGCAACAAGTAGAAGTGACCTCAAACACCAAAACAACAATATGATGGGTTAAAATGGATCAAACATAGCCAAAACCCCCTAATTTCCCTTAAGCATGTTTAGGTGAAACTTATGATATGATTAGCAAAACTTAACCTAATTAACCCAAATTCATATCAGAGGTCTAAAACATCATTCCGAA
This sequence comes from Allium sativum, assembly GCA_030737875.1. Lineage (NCBI taxonomy): Eukaryota > Viridiplantae > Streptophyta > Magnoliopsida > Asparagales > Amaryllidaceae > Allium > Allium sativum. The sequence continues at coordinate 306,031,888 of CM060921.1, forward strand.
TTTTATAAACATTTTTCCAGAATTTTATCATGTCTAAATTCGCTAATTAACACTAATCACCCCTAATTAGCCATAATTAGTGCAAATCTATGCAAATCACTCACCTTAGCCACAAAATAAACTAAGATCTGAAATAATTCTCTGATTTGATGTGAATCCCAATGCTAAACAGCAACTCCAATGTTGATTTGGTGTAGATCTTCCTTGATTAGGGGTTGCTAAGCCAAATCCTTGACCAAAAGATGATTTGGAGGTGATTTAGAGGTTGGAGGCCATTTTTAGGGTTCCTTGGTGATAAGTGGAGGCTAGAAAACTGAAATGTAATGATTCTCCATCTCATTTCAGCCCTCCCATAACCCTAATCCCGAAATGGGTTATGGGCCTACTCACTAATCACCCGATTCGGCCCGGTTAAGCAGTTTTTCACCCTCCAAACCTTGTTTCAGCCATATCTCCCAAACGGTATGTAATGACCCGGATTTCTGTCATTTACCGGATGATGAGGCTAGAAGCTACGCTTTATCATCACACCAGATTCACTTTGAATGCCACATCATCAAATCCATCCAATCACCCATTGACGTCCTCAACAATACATTATGTGTTAGCTAAAGAAGTTTCCTTCTCCGCTTCCACTCTTGGTACGGTTGGAGAAATCAATATACGTGATCGTCAGGACATACTCTATCAGACATCCATCCATACAAGTCATCCAGGAACAGGATGAACCGAAGGCACTATTCTGTAAACAGGATAGCCCTTGCATAACTCCGTCTTCAATTTCCTTTGGCATATATGATTCGCAACGCTTATGCCAATACAGAGTGGTTCTTTGGATAATAATCCAACCGGTCTCTCCATATTAACAACGTTAAAATGGTCAAAACTTCGATAGTCTGTGATTTAACTATCGAATAAAAACAAGTGTGCAAACAACGATATTATTTCCAAATGAAAATTATATCGATCAAACATCATTTAACATTAATCTCCTTAGTTCATTTTCTATCTCCTGTTTCCCTATGTTCAATATTCCTTATTTTCTAAATTGGGAAAATATACATTATTAACAATGGAAAACATTTCCATTTCTTGTTTTCTTTATTTGAAAACATTTCTGGTTTCTTATTTGGAAAACATTTCCAAAGCTTCTTCATTGGACTTTGACAGATGTTTAAACAAACATCTCTATGCCAACTCAAACCATTTCCTTTACTGCCGAACCTTAACTATTCCTTAGTTAAAAACGAAGCCAATCAAGTTGGGGTAGAACTACCTCTCAGACCTTAACTGAACAACATTTCTAACTTTGAAATAGGCAAAGTTCACTTTATATTTCTTTAACTAACTTCCTTACTTAACCCTCCTTCGAATAGCTATATTCGATTTACTCTTTTCACTTAACTCTATTCGACTAACCATAATCAATTAACTCTATTGGACTAACCCTACTGGATTAACTCTATTTGACTAACGCTATAGATTTACTCATTTCACTTAGCTCCTTTCGAATAAACTATATTCGATAACTCCTTTTTCTTTCTTCGAATAAACTATATTCGATTAACTCCTTTTACTTTCTCTTCGACTAAACTATATTCGATTAACTCATTTTACTTTCTCTTCGACTAAACTATATTCGATTAACTCATTTTACTTTCTTTTCGACTAAACTATATTCGATTAACTCATTTTACTTTCTACCTTAATCGATTAAACTAACATCGATTAACTCCTTTTTCTTTAACTCTAATCGATTAACTAACATCGATTAACTCCTTTTACTTTCTCTTCGACTAAACTATATTCGATTAACTCATTTTACTTTCTACTTTAATCGATTAAACTAACATCGATTAATTCCTTTTACTTTAACACTAATCGATTAACTAACATCGATTAACTCCTTTTACTTTCTCTTCGACTAAACTATATTCGATTAACTAACATCGATTAATTCCTTTTACTTTAACACTAATCGATTAACTAACATCGATTAGTTCCTTTTTGAATAAACTATTCATTTATAAAGATTTACTTTTAGTAACGGTTCTTCACTTTACAAATGATTTCCCTTTTATTCTAACTTGTCCTTTGATTTTATAAATATTTCTTTTACAAAAATTCCTTTCCTTTTCTATATAAAATCCAACGATTTTTATATAAATAATTCATTTTCAAAATACACTTTGAAAATATTCCTTTATCAACATTCGGTATGTTATGGTATTCAACATATCAAATCACGATGATCAGTATCGTCCAAACACATATAATCGACAACAGATTATATATCACATCATATATCACAATATATGAAAAACAGTAAAATAAATGTTGAGGAATCCAGTCGGATTCCTCCAACCTGTGTCCCTGCATCACAGATGTTAAACAATATAGATAACATCACTTTTCAGTTCCATATGATATATTCTGTTAAACAGAATCAATATAGAACTTCAACTAACTAACTTGCAGTTCAATCAAACAGTCAACACACAGTCAATCATAAAATATCTAACAGTTCTAAAAATACAACATGAAATTATAAACTGTTCAGAGTTAGTGAGATTTACTCACATTGGCGCATTAGCCGTTAAATAACGGTTTGCGTTATCCGATTCAATCGGACAATTTATTTCTCCATAAATTGTAATGAGCTCGGATTCACTCCCGGTCAGTCTCATTTTGTTGTTCCCGTCCTTACGATCCCAATGCAACTTGTTTCGCTCCATTCTGATGTCGTATGACAAAGTTGTGCTATTATGAAGTTCGTATACATTTTTAAACAAATAAAACATGGATTTTATAAAAATTCAGATGGGCCTTTACCCAATTCCAAGACTTCGGCCCAATCCCTATCAAAACCCATACCCGCATTTCCCCCAACATGTCTTCCACATTTCATGCCGTGAGTTCCAGTATTCAAACCACAGCCATTTCGATAACTTCAAACCCCCAAATCTCCTTCGAATCCTCATTAAACTCCAAACCGATTTCACCACCATCTTCCTCTTCTCAACCTCTCCCTACTCCACCTGTTACCGGCCAACTCACACCAACACTGATGACTGCGTCCCCGAGGTCTTCGAGAGCTACTACAGAAATCGAGCGACGTCCTCTGTGTCGGATTCTCACCAAAACTTCACAGCAACTCTTCCTCGAACCCCCGAATCAAACTCCAGCCTCACCTCCTCAAATAGACAACGACACTTCCTCCAAAAGCTTCGCCCTAGGCCACGCTGGTGAAACTCGAGCAACCCAAAATCAGTCGCACCCTTAAACGAACACATCCTCGCGAAGTTCTCACTTTCAGCATTCAAATGGATCCAAAGTGGAGTGATTTCACTAAGTAATTGTTTTTGTTTCAATTTCCTGAAGTCACCTGCATTTGGCGGCCTCTCTTTTTCGTTGGCTTTACTGAAGGATGAAAAGATGCTTTTTTTTCTTAAGGGATGGTAATTAAAGTTTATTTATAGGTAGATTTTTCATTGATTTGTGGATGATTTACTTTCCATGTTTCTTTGTTTCTGTGTGGTTAAAGAAGTTGAAAACGTGGCCTCCCTTTTTGACCGTATAAATGAAAGAATTTTGTTAGAAAGATTAAGGGATATTTATAGAGTGTTTAGATATTTAGGTTATGTCGTCATGTAAAATTTCATCCCGTACGAATCGATAACGACAGAACTAAAAATACCATCATGACGAGCAATGTGATACGATTCCAAAATATAAAAATATCGGTAGGTTAACTCATATTGTAAAACCCCAAAATTGCTGATTAAGGGTGCACAATACTCCAAACAAAAAGTTGCTTATTTAATTAATTAAAAAAACTACAGTAAAATTCTAAAAATTAAATTATCACTACTTCCCAAAAGAACCTTGTCTAAATTCAAACCCGATCTCTAGTTATATCAAATAAACTGTTATGGTCGATAAACGATTCTATAGCGACTATTTTAAAATTTGATTTGGACATATCTCAAAATCTACACGACGAAATCCCGATTTTTATCTTCCACTAGAAAGATATACTCCACCAGCTCCACACGTTTCTTGTTTCACATAAATCCTATTTAAAAGGAAACCTGTATATTCAGTTGAAGTTCGAATCGCCAAATAGCGAACTGCCGCGCCATTTCGAGCTCTATTTTAATTATATTATAAACTATACGTTCAACTATCGACGATTGAACATATTCGTTATTCAAATTCAATTCCAAGCTGAATTAAATATCACAGATGATCCGGTTCACACCATGTCGTCATTTCAACCATTCAGAATTAAATATTCATCATTACTGATTTCTACGACCATTTAATTCACTAAACCACCATCTCAATAATTAAATAAATTAATTCTAATACCTCTGCCAATGCGGGTCATTACAATCTTCCCCACTTAAAATAATTTCGTCCTCGAAATTGCTAAAAGGTAGAGAATGACCCTATCGACTGGTTCGAACATATTTGTTCACTTCTTAACTTCAGTTTCAACTGAACCAATTTAATTTCAATTAAATTATTAATTAATTCTTATCAACAAAAAAAAATTCAAAAATCCTGAAAATTTTCTAACGCCTATACTCTTCGAAAAAATTTCACCAGCACCTCCTTTGTACTGGTCAACCGGTAAAACCACAACTCGCCTCTCTGGGCCATCTTCAACCCAAAAGAAAATCAAACAGCCAAACGGCTTGCCAATTCGGCTCATAAATCTTATATCCAATAGAAATATAAACTTGTACCTTTTGTCGGCATATCATTATACCCTTTCCACCTGTTATCAATTTAGCGGATACAATTAGGGTCATCCCAATTAAATTCCAATCTGCTTTTATCCACAACACAATCATTCGCTTATACCTAAGTCGAAATTTATTTCAAATTCGAGTTCCATTCTCGATTCCAAACTCTTTACTTGATTATCAAGTTACACTTCAAATTTGAATCCCCCAAATCCAATTTGTCTTGATATCATTCTAATCCAATCTCAGTTACCACTTTACTGGCTTTACTTTAATTCAAATCTGCTTTCACAAATTTCTGTTAAATTTGTTTTTAATTCAAACAGTCTTTCCCTGGGAGTTTTCAAACAACTTACTCTTTTCAGAATCAAATTTCCCCTTTGAACATGTCACTGAGCCCTTAATTAATATTCCATTAGTTAAATCACTTCTCTATTTCTTTATCAATATTTGTTAACCAAAAATTTTCAATAACCATATTGGCCTTTTATATTATTGGGGAAACATTTCTGAATATCGCCTTCCTTTATTTTCTAAACTTTAGAAAATATATGCTATTTATAATTGGAAAATATTCCAATTTCTTATCTCTTTTCCGATCTCGTTTATTTCTATACTTAGGAAATATTCTTTATTATATTTCCAAGCTTACACTTATTTGGGTTAAAACGGATGTTGTGTAAAACATCGTTACGACAATCCAAATACTATATTCAACTAACTCTTATTCAACATTGATATTTGAGCCTAAAATCTTACTATTTATTTGTTAATAATGAAATCAATCAAGTTGGGGTATAAATACCTCTCAGACCTTGACTGAATAACATTTGTAACGTCAAAACAGATATGACTACTTACTCGAATAATCAATACCATACAACTACTTATTCACTCCTAAACACATATACACCTCCTCTTTCTATTTTTTTCGAGATTTTATTCTAGTCTTCCTTTTTGATTATACTATCCTATTTCTAAGTTCGTTTTCTTATCGACTTTTATATATATCGATACGTTGATTTCTAACTACCAAATTATCTTAAAAATATTCTAACTCCTTAAATTTTCGGAAAAATTCGCCATAACCTCCTTTGTACCGGGAGCATCGGGATATTTCAAATAGCCTCCCATGGCCCTCACCAATCCAAAAGAAAAAGAAAAAGCCAGGCGGCTAGCCGATACGCCGCATAAAATCTCATATATGAATTAAATACATACCTTTTCGTCGAGCATTCTATCTGTATACCTTCATACCTATCCATACCTATCTCATGTATATTTATACATTTCTAATTCATTTCAACTTAATCCAATCATTTTAACTTAGTTCGTTAAGTGATTTTCAAATTACTGGTTTGCCCATTTCACCTTCATATTTGAGTATAACATGTTCAAATATATTTTAACTTGTTTATCAACTAATTGAATTCCTTTTCAATTTTATTTGAATTTCCTATATTCAAATTCCATTTCGATTCTCTTATTCAAATTCTATTCGATTTTTTTCATATGTCAAATTCTATTCGATTTCTCATATGTCAAATTCTATTCGATTTTTTTTCATATGTCAAATTCTATTCGATTTCTCATATGTCAAATTCTATTCGATTTTTTTTCATATGTCAAATTCTATTCGATTTCTCATATGTCAAATTCTATTCGATTTCTATATTCGAATTTCCTCTTTTCAAATTCTATATCTGAATTGATATATTCAAACTCTATTTCAATTCCATTGAATTTCATATATTCAAACTCCCTTTGAATTTCTATATTCAATTTTCCATTATTTAAATCTTCTTTATTCAAATCTCATTTGAATTTCTATATTCAAATCCCCTTTGAATTTTTTTTAGATATTCAAATCCCCTTTGAATTTTCTTATTTAAATTCTATGTTTGAACTTCCTTTATTCAAATTCCTTTTCAAACATTCTTTATTCATCCATTACATAAGTCTCGATTTCAATTTCTTTTGAAATCGATATTTCTACCTTTGGAAAATAGATTTCCCTTTCAATTTCACACTTGTATTTTATCTCTGAATTATCCAATGATAATTCTTTTCACTTCATTTATAAACTTCGTTTATAAAAGAACTATTTATAAACTTCGTTTATAAAGGAACTTCTCGTTTTATTTCTTTTAAAACAAGTTAATATTTCAAATCTATTTAAAAATTCAAATTCTATTATCCAAATTCTATATTTTAAATCCCATTTTGAAATTCAACACACTTGTCTTTCCCAAAACAAATTCAAAATAGTATCTCTGGTAGTAATTCGTCACTTACAACTCGAAAATGGATACTGATGATGCAGCTGTCATCATCAGAATCTATTTTCCAGCGATCGAAGTGAGTTCAATACTATAAAACCATTTCTAAACATTTCCACTTTGAAATTCATTTCAAAATATAATTCACACTGCTTGTAAACCAAATTAAAATTTCCCAGGATCTTAAATTTTCCTTATTTTTAATTCAAATCCTTTTACAAACACTTATCCAATCCCCCAGAGTCTTAACTTCAATTCTGGTTTAAATTTCAGATTTAACTCATCTGATTTCACGTATTTCACTTATATGAATTCTGATTGGTTATTTACATAACCATTTAATTTATAATCTTACTCGATTATAATCACAACCAATATATCCAATATGTATCAAATATACTTTGGGTAAAATTATTTTCATTTACCCTCTTTCAAAACATATCGTGCCGACCCATCGTATTCAAGTGTTTAGTAACTCCTACCGATACAGTGGATCAAACTGATCGACCAGAACTCATAAACAACTCAACCAATGAATCTCCACAATATAAAACCATTTTTTTTATATCAATAACAAATACGTTCACTCATATATATACACTCAAACTCAATCTAGGGTATTACTAACCCTATCTCTACCGAGTCACACCACAGAGCCAAGTTAATCAATTAACCTTCTGCTCTGATACCAACTGTAATGACCCGGATTTCTGTCATTTACCGGATGATGAGGCTAGAAGCTACGTTTTATCATCACACCAGATTCACTTTGAATGCCACATCATCAAATCCATCCAATCACCGATTGACGTCCTCAATAATACATTATGTGTTAGCTAAAGAAGTTTCCTTCTCCGCTTCCACTCTTGGTACGGTTGGAGAAATCAATATACGTGATCGTCAGGACATACTCTGTCAGACATCCGTCCATACAAGTCATCCAGGAACAGGATGAACCGAAGGCACTATTCTGTAAACAGGATAGCCCTTGCATAACTCCGTCTTCAATTTCCTTTGGCATATATGATTCGCAATGCTTATGCCAATATAGAGTGGTTCTTTGGATAATAATCCAACCGGTCTCTCCATATTAACAACGTTAAAATGGTCAAAACTTCGATAGACTGTGATTTAACTATCGAATAAAAACAAGTGTGCAAACAACGATATTATTTCCAAATGGAAATTATATCGATCAAACATCATTTAACATTCATCTCCTTAGTTCATTTTCTATCTCCTGTTTCCCTATGTTCAATATTCCTTATTTTCTAAATTGGGAAAATATACGTTATTAACAATGGAAAACATTTCCATTTCTTGTTTTCTTTATTTGAAAATATTTCTGGTTTCTTATTTGGAAAACATTTCCAAAGCTTCTTCATTGGACTTAGACAGATGTTTAAACAAACATCTCCATGCCAACTCAAACCATTTCCTTTACTGCCGAACCTTAACTATTCCTTAGTTAAAAACGAAGCCAATCAAGTTGGGGTAGAACTACCTCTCAGACCTTAACTGAACAACATTTCTAACTTTGAAATAGGCAAAGTTCACTTTATATTTCTTTAACTAACTTCCTTACTTAACCCTCTTTCGAATAGCTATATTCGATTTACACTTTTCACTTAACTCTATTCGATTAACCATAATCAATTAACTCTATTGGACTAACCCTATTGGATTAACTCTATTTGACTAACGCTATTGATTTACTCATTTCACTTAGCTCCTTTCGAATAAACTATATTCGATAACTCCTTTTTCTTTCTTCGAATAAACTATATTCGATTAACTCATTTTAATTTCTCTTCGACTAAACGATATTCGATTAACTCATTTTACTTTCTCTTCGACTAAACTATATTCGGTTAACTCATTTTACTTTCTACTTTAATCGATTAAACTAACATCAATTAACTCCTTTTTCTTTAACTCTAATCGATTAACTAACATCGATTAACTCCTTTTACTTTCTCTTCGACTAAACTATATTCGATTAACTCATTTTACTTTCTACTTTAATCGATTAAACTAACATCGATTAATTCCTTTTACTTTAACACTAATCGATTAACTAACATCGATTAACTCCTTTTACTTTCTCTTCGACTAAACTATATTCGATTAACTAACATCGATTAATTCCTTTTACTTTAACACTAATCGATTAACTAACATCGATTAGTTCCTTTTTGAATAAACTATTCATTTATAAAGATTTACTTTTAGTAACGGTTCTTCACTTTACAAATGATTTCCCTTTTATTCTAACTTGTCCTTTGATTTTATAAATATTTCTTTTACAAAAATTCCTTTCCTTTTCTATATAAAATCCATCGATTTTTATATAAATAATTCATTTTCAAAATACACTTTGAAAATATTCCTTTATCAACATTCGGTATGTTATGGTATTCAACATATCAAATCATGATGATCAGTATCGTCCAAACACATATAATCGACAACAGATTATATATCACAATATATGAAAAACAGTAAAATAAATGTTGACGAATCCAGTCGGATTCCTCCAACCTGTTTCCCTGCATCACAGATGTTAAACAATATAGATAACATCACTTTTCAGTTCCATATGATATATTCTGTTAAACAGAATCAATATAGAACTTCAACTAACTAACTAGCAGTTCAATCAAACAGTCTACACACAGTCAATCATACAATATCTAACAGTTCTAAAAATACAGCATGAAATTATAAACTGTTCAGAGTTAGTGAGATTTACTCACATTGGCGCGTTAGCCGTTAAATAACGGTTTGAGTTATCTGATTCAGTCGGACAATTTATTTCTCCATAAATTGTAATGAGCTCCGATTCACTCTCGGTCAGTCTCATTGTGTTGCTCCCGTCCTTACGATCCCAACGCAACTTGTTTCGCTCCATTCTGATGTCGTATGACAAAGTTGTGCTATTATGAAGTTCGTATACATTTTTAAACAAATAAAACATGGATTTTATAAAAATTCAGATGGGCCTTTACCCAATTCCAAGACTTCGGCCCAATCCCTATCAAAACCCATACCCGCATTTCCCCCAACATGTCTTCCACATTTCATGCCGTGAGTTCCAGTATTCAAACCATAGCCATTTCGACAACTTCAAACCCCCAAATCTCCTTCGAATCCTCATTAATCTCCAAACTGATTTCACCACCATCATCCTCTTCTCAACCTCTCCCTACTCCACCTGTTAACGGCCAACTCGCACCAACACTAATGACTGTGTCCCCGAGGTCTTCGAGAGCTACTACAGAAATCGAGCAACGTCCTTTGTGTCGGATTCTCACCAAAACTTCACAGCAACTCTTCCTCGAACCCCCGAACCAAACTCCGGCCTCACCTCCTCAAATAGACGACGACACTTCCTCCAAAAGCTTCGCCCTAGGCCACGTCGGGGAAACTCGAGCAACCCAAAATCAGTCGCACCCTTAAACGAACACATCCTCGCGAAGTTCTCACTTTCAGCATTCAAATGGATCCAAAGTGGAGTGATTTCACTAAGTAATTGTTTTTGTTTTAATTTCCTGAAGTCACCTGCATTTGGCGGCCTCTCTTTTTCGTTGGCTTTACTGAAGGATGAAAAGATGCTTTTTTTTTCTTAAGGGATGGTAATAAAGTTTATTTATAGGTAGATTTTTCATTGATTTGTGGATGATTTACTTTCCATGTTTCTTTGTTTCTGTGTGGCTGAAGAAGTTGAAAACGTGGCCTCCCTTTTTGATCGTATAAATGAAAGAATTTGGTTAGAAAGATTAAGGGATATTTATAGAGTGTTTAGATATTTAGGTTATGTCGTCATGTAAAATTTCATCCCGTACGAATCGATAACGACAGAACTAAAAATACCATCATGACGAGCAATGTGATACGATTCCAAAAATATAAAAATATCGGTAGGTTAACTCATATTGTGAAACCCCAAAATTGATGATTAAGGGTGCACAATACTCCAAACAAAAAGTTGCTTATTTAATTAATTAAAAAAACTACAGTAAAATTCTAAAAATTAAATTATCACTACTTCCCAAAAGATCCTTGTCTAAATTCAAACCCGATCTCTAGTTATATCGAATAAACTGTTATGGTCGATAAACGATTCTATAGCGACTATTTTAAAATTTGATTTGGACATATCTCAAAATCTACACAACGAAATCCCGATTTTTATCTTCCACTAGAAAGATATACTCCACCAGCTCCACTCGTTTCTTGTTTCACAGAAATCCGATTTAAAACGAACCCTTTATATTCAGTTGAAGTTCGAATCGCCAAATAGCGAACTGCCGCGCCATTTCGAGCTCTATTTTAATTATATTATAAACTATACGTTCAACTATCGACGATTGAATATATTCATTATTCAAATTCAATTCCAAGCTGAATTAAATATCACAGACGATCCGGTTCACACCATGTCGTCATTTCGACCCTTCAGAATTAAATATATTATTTAATTTATTATTTTAATTAAATATTCATCATTACTAAATTCTACGACCATTTAATTCACTAAACCACCATCTCAATAATTAAATAAATTAATTCTAATACCTCTGCCAATGCGGGTCATTACACGGTAAGTCCGTTTGGCTATTATGACCACTCTACGGAAAGGTAAACCATCAAACAAATCCAATGGAAGTGGTTCCAAGTCAAAATTCCTTTCCAATCAAAAATTATGGCCAAAACAGTACCAACTAGGGGCAAAATGGTCATTTAAAAATCGGCAAAAATCATGAACATGGGAAATGACTCTAATAGATGTTTCCCAAAGTTATATACCATACGACTTCACTTGGGAAAGAAATAAATATTCTACGATCCTACGATGTGTAGAATACGGGTCATTACACTCTTCCCCCCTTAAGAAATTTCACCCCCGAAATTCCCTAATCCAAACACACACAAAGGTCCTGCATGCCTATCAATCATAAAACAACAATCATACATGCAAAACAAGTAGAATAAGTCTATCCTAGCATGCGGAATAACTAAATCGCAAAGTAAATCTTACCAGGCAAAGAGTTCTGGATATGCCTTTCTAATGCTCTCCTCTGTCTCCCAAGTACAATCATTCTCGTCCTCGCCCCACTGGACCTTGACTAGCTTCACCGCCTTCCTTCGAAGTTGCTTCGTATCGTGCCCCACAATACGAATCGGCTTGCAGTTCCCAACCGCCTCGGGTTCTACTTCGAAGTCCTCTAACTGATCAGGTGAAATAGTCATATCTGAGTCGTGAACGAACTTCCTTAGTTGGGAAACATGAAATACATTATGAACTCCCGCCATTTTCTCTGGTAAGTCAACTCTATATGCCAAATTCCCGACTAGTTCAAGAACAGGGAATGGGCCAACAAATCTTGGTGCTAATTTGCCTCTCCTGCCAAATCGTATCACGCTCTTCAACGGAGAGATCTTGCAAACACCAAGTCACCAACGGAGAATTTCAAGTCTCTTCTCCTCTTATCAGCATAACTCTTCTGCCTATCTTGGGCAGCTTTCATTCGTTTTTGAATGATCTTAATCTTGTCTGAAGTTTCCCTCACCACATCTGGTCCAAGCACAAACTTCTCACCAGTCTCTATGCAACATGATGGTGAGTTGCACGGTCTTCCGTACAAAGCTTCATATGGAGCCATACCGATACTGGATTGGTAGCTATTATTATATGCAAACTCTACTAGATGCAAATGGTCATCCCATGATCCACCAAAATCCAATATACAAGCTCTCAAGAGATCTTCCAATATACGATTCATCCTCTCCGTCTGACCGTCGGTCTGAGGATGATATGCGGTACTGAGATGTAATCTTGACCCTAGAGCCTCTTGTAAGCTTTTCCAAAACCCACTAGTGAACAACGGGTCTCGGTCACTCACAATGCTTTTGGGTACTCCATGAAATCTCACTACCCACTTCATATACAATTCTGCCAACTTGGCTGCTGTCCTGGTCGATTTGACTGGTATAAATCTTGCACTTTTAGTCAATCGATCCACAATTACCTAAATGCTATCATATCCTGATCTAGTCCTTGGTAAACCATCGATGAAATCCATCAAGACTTGTTCCCATTTCCATTCAAGAAATTTCTAATGGTTGCAACAACCCACTAGGTTTCTTTTTCTCGGCTTTAACTAGCTGGCAATTCATGCATTTGGATATAAACTTTCCAACGTCTCTTTTCATCCCTTCCCAGTAGTAAGTCTGTCTCATGTCTCGATACATCTTATTTCCACCGGGATGTATAGTTAGTTTTGAGTGATGACATTCTCTAAGCACTTCATCTCTCAAACCATTCACGTTGGGCACAACTAGTCTTCCCTTCTTTCGAAGCCATCCATCTCGATCAAGCCCATACACATTCATCTCCTCATCGATACCCATCTCTGACTTGGAGATGATTTCTAATAGATTAGGATCGTCCCTCTGGTTAGAACCAATCCGCTCTATCAAAGTGGGTCTGATCGTCAAACTAGCTAGCATAACTGGATCCAATTCACACCTTGGTCTAAAATCAAACCCCGCGATATACTCCAGTTGCTTCCACTCAAGAAACATTGCCCCTAAGCTGGCATGTCTCCTACTCAAGGCATCGGCTACCGCATTACCCTTCCCAGGTGTGTATGCGATATCAAAATCATACGAAGCCAAGAACTCTAACCATCTCTGCTGATGGAGATTCAGATCCTTCTGAGAGAAGAGATACTTTAACGATTTATGATCGGTAAACAACTCAAATCTTTCTCCCAAGAGATAGTGTCTCCGCATCTTCAGCGCAAACACAATCGCTGCTAATTCCAAATCATGGGTAGGGTACTTCTTCTCATGCGGCTTTAGCTGTCGACTAGCATAAGCTACAACCCTATCTCCTTGCATCAATACTGCACCCAGTCCGGTACCACAAGCATTCGTGTATACCGTCATCTCTTCATTCCCTTTAGGAATGACTAATACTGGCGCACGCGTCAACCTCTCCTTTAGACTTTTGAAGGCATCCTCACACACTCCGTCCCAGAAGAAGGACTGATTCTTCTTAGTCAATTGAGTCAACGGTGCTGCTATCTTGGAGAAGTCCTGGATAAACTTACGATAATATCCAGCTAATCCCAAGAAACTTCTTACATCTGTCGCATTCTTGGGTGTAGGCCAATCCTGTACCGTAGCCACCTTCGCAGGGTCCACGGCAATACCATTCTATGAAACAACATGAACCAAGAATCTTACTTCCCTTCTCCAAAAATGACACTTAGAGAATTTCGCTTTCAATTGGTGTTTCCTCAACACCTCCATCACTATCCTCAAGTGTCCCTTGTGTTCCTCCTCTGTCCTTGAGTAAACAAGGATATCATCTACGAACACAAGAACAAACTTATTCAACTGATCTCTGAATACTCGATTCATGAGATCCACAAAGTAGGCTGGTGCATTGGTCAACCCAAACGACATGACCAACCACTCATAAAATCTAGACGACGTCCTAAATGCCGTTTTCGGAAAACTCTCATCCGCTACTCGTAGCTGATGAAATCCTGTCGCGAGGTTCAACTGGGAGAACACTCTAGCTCCTTCTAGTTGATCAAACAAATCATCTATCCGCGGTAGAGGATACTTATTCTTCCTCGTCACCTTATTTAACTCGTGATAGTCCACACACAAACGAAGGGAACCATCTGCCTTAGTGGCAAACACAACTGGTGCTCCCCACTCGGAGACACTCCTTCTAATAAATCCCTTCTTCAAAAGATTGCTGACTTGCACCCCGAGCTCTCGCTGCTCCCTTGGTGCCATACGACGAAGTGGCATCACTATAGGTCTGGCATCTTTCACTAAATAAATAAGGAACTCAATCTCTCGGTGTGGTGGAAGCCCGGTCACCTCCTCGAAGACGTCCGGATACTGGCCAACCACGGGCACATCTGACAACTCATCCTGCGGGATGTCAAGGGAATTTACAAAACTAGCCATAAACCCATCACTAGGTAGGCTACCAAACACTACCCTCCGCCCATCATCCGCCCTCACTGTCACCAAAAAGCCCTCACAGTCTACCACCACCCCGTATCTTTGGAGCCAATCGACTCCCAATATAATGCCATACCCAGTAAAGCCCAAAACAAAGCAATCACATACAAACATACATCCATGACTCGATAAGACCAAATTCCTGCAAATCATACTAAGGCTAGTAGAACCACCAATCGGGTTCGTCACAACCAATGGTCTATCGACTATCTCGGGTTCCAGTCCCAACCTATCTACCAGGTCACTAGATATGAAGGAACGGGAAGCCCCAGTATCAAACAAAACTCGAACTGGTATATCATAAATAGAAAGCATACCTTGAATAACAACATTCTTTCCTTTCTCCGTCGCAGTTGGGGCATTCGACGAAGAAGGAACAACATCAGTAGCATATGTGATTGACATAGAAATGTGTTTATTTTATGCTCTTATATCTTATCTTTTGTATATAAATAAATATTACTTGGTTATTGTTTTGTTACTTTTACAGATATTCCAACCCAGCCCGCATGCAAACAGAAATGTAGAAAAATAGAGTTCAATTTGCTGTGTATTTGCATTTTGAAGAATTGTAGATGAAGATATCACATCTGGTTGTTGTTGGACAAGAAAAAGGATTGATAACAAGGCTTTGCACATCACAAATCAATGAAGAAGTGTCAAGGAAGCAAGAGGAAAAGAGAAAAGGCCCATTTATGTTTTTCATTGTAAACTAATTAGTGATGTAATGACCAGGCCCAGTTATCATTAGGGTTAGGGTTAGGGTTTGGCCATCTACCCTATATATACCATTGTAATGGCATTGTAGCCACCATCCTATGTATATATCCCATTTTCTATTTCTAATAAAGTTTCTAGTCCTTCTTCTTCTTTTTATTTTCTGCATTTTTTTCTATTTCTTAGCAATTAGTGTGTCTACACGATTAGATTCGGTAGAACACTATTTGTGTTTTGCATTTCTTTCATTAGTGATTGACCGTCTGATTAGATTCAGCGGTAATCCTAATTTTATTTCCTGTTGTTATTTATATTCTGCACTTTTATTTTCTGTATTTTAATCGTGTTCATAGGTTAAATTGGATTTGATTAGATTTGAATCTGATTTATAGTTTCATTGCTTTTCCATTGAAATTGTGATTTGATCGTCGGTTCAGTTAGATCTGTTCTGAATCAAATGACAGTTTTAATTTTGTTTTGTTTTGCAAAATCAACCTCCAGCTTCGTCTAACTCGCCCAAGAGATTAGATAAATAATTTGATTTAATTCACCTCCCTGTGTTCAACCTGTATGCTACACGCCTGTATGCTTGCAGAATTTATTACAAATGTCGCGCTTTTCTAATTCATAGATTAGCGTCGATCAAGTTTTTGGCGCCGTTGTCGGGGAGGCAATATTGAATTCTATTATTTATTTGATTTCCGATTCGTGTTAGTTTTTTATTATTGTTTTTGTTTTCTTTACTATACAGAAAAAAATATCTGGTTTAGTGATTAGGTTTAACAATTTGTTTGGTACTGCCATCAACTAAACAGAGAAAAAAAAAACTTGCCCATTTTTATTCAGTTTCTTTTTCTGTCTTCATTTCCTTCGATACAAAAAAAAAATACCAAAGTTTTCTTTGATTTCTTTCCTTGTTCAGTACATAACTTTCTTAAAAAAAAAAAAAAAGAATTTACAAAATTTCCAATTTTCTATTATTTCTCCAGAGTTCTTGTTGCTGTAGACATCACCATCTTCACTCTCTCTGATTAACCCAAATACCCTCCTCTCAACACAGTGCAACTTCCTGAAAGCAACGACAGACCTCTCATATTCCGTACCCAAAACCTTCATCAAATACCCACCTTTCTCCGCTGATCATATCATGATCCACGTTTTCCACACCATTTCTCTACAAGCCTCAAACACCGTCCCTCTTCTTCATTAAAATATATATATATATATATATATATAATAAGTCACGGTCTCCTGCAAACTCAACAAACCAACTCACCACGCACCTCCATCCACGTCTGTCAACAATCATCCACAAACAGTACATCGCAAAATCCCAATCTGAATTCGAAGTACCAGCCTCTTCGAACAGCTTCAACAACAAAGAACCCGAAGCCCTACATCTTCCTCCATCACCAAATCGCGATCCAGAAACCAATTCGCAATTGCGATTGTTCAATTCTGATATCGGAGTATTACTCCCAATCCGATTTTGAAACCAAAAAAAAAAGTGACATTTGTTTCCTGAACCATTTAGAGCGTGCGTGATTTTGGGGGGTCAATTTTATTTTAGAAAGAGGGGCATAAGTTTGTAAGTTTCGATCGAAATCTGTAGAAGCAAGGTGCGGTCATTCTGGAAAGAAATAAAACAAGGGCGTGATGATTTATTGTTGAGTTCTTGTTGAGCTCGAATTTTGTTTTTCCTGAGAAGGAAGGTTGCTCTGCTGATTGTATTTTTTAGAACGAAATTGTTGTGACTAGAATTGGTTTTGTGGAAAGTCAGACTCGTGGCAATTATAGACATAAAAAAAAGGAGATTTTTTCAAAAACAGGTACAGCTAAAATTTAAAAAAAAGGTCTTAAATTTTTTTTTTTCGGGCTCCTAGCCCGAACCCGTGCCGCAGCGCAGTCAAGCAATTAATAGAAGGGGACAACAACAGAAAGCAGCGGACGATTCAGATGGGTTGGAGCGGTTGCACACCAAGTGGGGTGTGAACGCGCTAGCGCTTTCCCAATTCACTGGAGGACTGCCGATCAAGGTGAAAACTTTTAAAACTCTACAGGTTCTCTGCTGCAAAAGGAAAAAGAAAAAATATATAGACAATTGTTGTAAAAAAATTCTGCAGGGGCAGCGGCTTTGAATGTACAATTTTTAACTTCTGCAATTATTTTGTGTGATTGCTGTTATCTCTGCATTTTTATTCATTCCGTTAAGGGCAATACCCCAATTCACATAAGGTGAGGGATTTCATCACCCTTTCCTTAGCCCACAAATTGCATTTCATCGTAGAATCTGACTAATAATAACGGTTAGACATTGGACTTAAGGGAGTCACGGGCTCATATAGGGCTTAATTATATTGTGATAGTTGATTCATTTGGAACGAATTATTTCTTGGTGTCTAGACTATGGCAGAGAAATAACCGTTTATAAATATTACGGTGATTCGTAAATATTATATCGGTTGTTACTCTGAAGGTACTTAAACCTTCGGCTGCATTGCTAGGGTGATTCCTGGTGCACCGATAACTCCTGTCCGTTAACTGGCTGAGAAATCTTTTGATCTAAGTAATCAAACACATCACTTTATAATTTTGGGTTAGGAGCCAATAAGGACAGAAAACTTCATTGTAGCTAATTTCTGTGCTTGCATTTAACAACAATGAGTGAAAAAAGTGTTAGCCAACAAAATTCTCCTAGGGGTTCTCGAATCAACCAAAATTTTCCACCCGAATTGGATCAAAATCGAGTGAATCAAAACTTTCCAAACTTTGGGGATCAAAACCAAATAAATCAAAATTTTCAAAACCTCAATATCCAAATGGATAGACCCTTGTCTCTTCGTGATCGATGTTATCCGACTAGGACCGTTCAACCATCTGTCATTGTGTTCCCACCAGCTGAAGGGAACAATTTTGAGCTAAAACATTCTTTTATCCAAGGGGTACCAAAATTTACTGGGTCTGAAAATGCTTATGAATTTCTGAGTGAATTTGAATTGTATGCCTCCACAACAAAAATGCAACAACTATCTAACGAATCGATCAAGCTAAGGCTAATTCCATTTGCACTACTTGAAAGCGCTAAAAGATGGCTAAATTCTCTTCCACGACATTCCATAAGAAGTTGGGATGAATTTGTCACTGCATTCTTGAAAAAGTTTTTCCCTTTCCATTAAACTCTAAAAATCCGAACCGAGATAAATCAATTTTGTCAAAATGAGGGGGAAACTTTTTCAAAATACTTTGAGAGATTCAACCAGTATTATATAGTTGCCCTCATCATGGAATTCTAAAAGATCACTTATGTCAAATTGCATATGAAGGGCTAAACTATCAGACTAGAACTCAACTAGAATCAATGTGTGGAGGAGATTTTATGTCTAAGACAGCCTATGAAGCTTGGCAATTCTTGGAAGATTATTCTGAAAAGGACATGCAGTGGGAATCGATTCGTGTTCCCATTCGTACTTCTACTAGAGGAGTGCATGTCGTGGACCCAAGTCAAATTCCCCTAGAAAACCAAACTCCTCAAGCCGGAGAAGGGTTACCCCACTATTACTCTCAAGACCAAGCCAATGCCATAGCTCAAAACAACCCTTGCTCATCCACGTACAACCCTGGTTGGAGGAACCACCCAAATTTTTCCTGGTCAAACCCCAATAATTCGGCTAACCCATCTCACGTGCAACCCTTTATTCCCAATCCGAATTACCAAGGTCCACCCCCCAATTCTCAAACATCTCAAGCTACACCTCAATCCAAACAACCTTATAGGCACCCCAATTTTCAATCATCAAACCAATCATCTCAGTCTTCTCAACCATCACAAGATATTGGGCGTCTAGAAAAACAGATGAACTCTTACGAAGCTAAAATAAACTCGCAAGACGCTAAAATGGACCAAATGTTTAATATGATGAAGGAATTTATGAAAACTCATGAGAAGGGAAAATTGCCAAGTCAACCTGAGGTGAATCCAAAATATAACTCTCGTGCTGTAAATTCTTGTGAGGACGAAAATCAAAATCCAGTCAATGCTATTACAACCCTTCGATCTGGAAAGAGGGTTGATAATAACATGGGCGACCCTGACGAACCTTCTAACTCGACCCCAATCCCCAATCTTGATGACCACCCATTGGCTTCAAATGCCAATTCTTCTAAACCTCAAGTTCCCTTAAATGTTGGCAATCCCAACAGTTCTTCTCCCAGTGTCGGCAAACCCGACCCACCTTTGGAAATCAATGTTGGCAATCCCAACATTTCATCTTCTACACCCCTACCACCTTCTTCTTCGAATGATGAAACTCATCACAGAGTTGAAAAACCAGTAGCTCCTTTTCCTCATAGACTCAATAATAAGAAGAAAGCGGCAAATTTCGATAAAATCTTGGAAATTTTCAAACAAGTCCATGTGAACATTCCTCTTTTAGACACCATTGAACAAATTCCTCAATATGCTAAATGTCTTAAAGAATTGTGCACACAAAAACGTGCGACCAATGTCCCAAAAACCGCTTTTCTAACTGCAAATACAAGCTCTGTTCTTTCGAATCTTGCCCCAGTCAAGTATAAAGACCCTGGCTGCCCTACGATTGATTGTAAAATAGGAAACACTCACATCTCTCGTGCCCTACTTGACCTTGGTGCCAGTGTCAACCTTCTCCCTTATACTGTCTATCGTCAACTTGGACTAGGGGAGATTAAACCAACAACCATCACACTTCAACTAGCCGATCGATCTGTCAAAAAGCCATTGGGAATTATCGAAGACGTCTTGATACAGATTGAACAGTTCTACTTCCCTGTCGATTTTATAGTTCTAGAAACAGAGCCTGTCTCAAATCCCAAAGTTCAAATACCCTTGATCTTAGGACGCCCTTTCTTAGCAACCTCTAATGCTGTCATTAATTGTAGGAATGGTCAGCTTCGACTTTCCTTCGGGCACCTAACCATTGAGCTAAACATCTTTAATCTCAACAAGCAACCTAGGGATTTTGAGATCGATGAAATTGACATGATTCAAACCACAGTTGACGAAACCTCTAATGACACTTCTGAAGCCTTGAAAATGTGTCTTGACCATTTCAACTCCGATTTCGATGAACTCGAATACATTTCTGAACTAAACAAAATTCTTGACTCCGGCACTTCGTCACCTGAATCTAACCAAGGAATGTTGACCAATGTTGATACACAAGAACCTCCTAAGTTAGACCTCAAACCCTTGCCACCAGACCTTAAGTATGCCTACCTAGACTCTTCAAAAACCTTTCCCATAATCTTGGCCTCCGATATTACTCAGGACCAAGAAGAAAAACTCTTAGAAGTTTTGCGGGAAAATAACGACGCCTTGGGGTGGGAAATTAGCGATATAAAAGGAATTAGCCCATCAATTGTGGAACATCGCATACATTTAGTTGATGAGGCTAAACCCACCTGTGAGGTTCAAAGGCGATTAAACCCAAACATGAGAGAAGTGGTCAAGGAGGAGATAATCAAATGTCTAGACAATAACATCATCTATCCCATCTCTGATAGTACATGGGTGAGTCCGGTACAAGTTGTACCAAAGAAGTCCGGAGTCACAGTGATCAAAAATGACAGTAATGAACTCGTCCCAACAAAAATCAAAACAAAATGGCGTGTGTGCATTGACTATCGAAAGCTCAACTCAGCCACACGAAAAGACCATTTTCCCTTGCCTTTTATTGATCAAATGCTCGAACGCTTAGCGGGACATGAGTATTATTGTTTTCTTGATGGATACTCTGGCTATAACCAAATTCCTGTTGCTTTAGAGGACCAACATAAGACCACCTTCACTTGTCCCTTTGGAACCTTTGCTTATCGTCGCATGCCTTTTGGACTTTGTAATGCCCCCGCGACTTTCCAAAGGTGTATGATGAGTATTTTCTCTGATATGGTGGAAGAATTCTTGGAAATATTTATGGACGATTTTTCGATCTATGGATCATCTTTTTCCCAATGCCGCACTCATTTAGAACTTGTCCTTAAACGTTGTAAGGAGAAATCACTCGTGCTTAATTGGGAAAAATGACATTTCATGGTAAAGAGGGGAATAGTTCTAGGTCATGTCGTCTCCAAGGATGGCCTAGAAGTCGATAAATCCAAAATTGATTTGATTGCTAATTTACCTCCTCCTAAGTCTGTCAAAGATGTTCGTTCATTTCTTGGCCATGCGGGATTCTATAGAAGAATCATTAAGGAATTCTCGAAAATTTCAAAACCTCTCTCGAGTTTACTTGCCAAACACGTAAAGTTTGAATTTTCCAATGATTGCAAAACATCTTTTAAAACTCTTAAGTCAATCTTGACCACAACTCCCATCATTCAACCTCCTGATTGGACTCAACCCTTTGAACTTATGTGCGACGCTTCTGACTTTGCAATTGGAGTCATCTTGGGTCAGCGAATTGATAAACTCCCTCGAGTCATTTACTACGCTAGCAAAACCTTAAACGAGGCCCAATTGAATTACTCAACTACTGAAAAGGAATTTTTGGCAGTTGTCCTCCCTCTTGAGAAATTCAGACCATATCTCGTAGGATCCAAAGTCATAGTTTACACTGACCATGCTGCCCTACGATATTTGCTTTCTAAAAAGGATGCCAAGGCCCGCTTGATTCGTTGGATTCTTCTTCTTCAAGAATTCGATATAGAAATACGAGATAAAAAGGGTTCTGAAAATGTCGTAGCTGATAATCTCTCTCGAATTGTGCACGAAAATGATAATGACACCCAAATCGATGACTATTTTCCTGACGAACAACTCCTTTCGATCTCTAACACCCCTTGGTACGCTGACATTGTGAATTATCTTGTCACACAACAAATGCCCGCTGAATGGTCGAAACAAGATAAACAAAAATTTCTCTCGAAAGTTCGAAACTTCTATTGGGACGACCCATATCTTTTCAAATACTGTCCAGACCAAATCATTCGAAGGTGTGTGCCCGATCATGAACACCAAAGTATTCTCTCCTTCTCACATGACCATGCTTGTGGCGGTCATTTTGGTGCAAGAAAAACTGCTGCAAAAGTTTTGCAAAGCGGTTTTTATTGGCCCACACTCTTTCGTGATGCTTTCGAATTTTGCTCTAAATGTGAGCGATGTCAAAGAACGGGTCGAATCTCTAAGCGAAACATGATGCCTCTCAACCCCATTTTAGTGATTGAGTTATTCGATGTTTGGGGCATCGATTTCATGGGACCATTCCCTAATTCATTTGGGAATCTTTACATCTTACTTGCGGTAGATTATGTCTCAAAATGGGTTGAAGCCATTCCGACCAAAACCAACGACAACAAGGTTGTTGTCAAATTCCTCAAAGAAAACATCTTTTCACGCTTTGGTACACCTCGAACTATCATTAGCGATAATGGCACTCATTTCTGTAATCGTGCTTTTGAGTCCTTGCTCAAGAAATACTCAATCACACACAAGTTGTCGACCCCCTACCATCCACAAACGAGTGGGCAAGTAGAAGTCTCCAATAGACAAATCAAACAAATTCTTGAGAAAACCGTGAATTCCAATAGAAAAGATTGGTCCGTAAAACTGATTGATGCACTTTGGGCTTTTCGCACTGCTTATAAAACCAATCTAGGGATGTCGCCATACCGATTAGTCTTTGGAAAGGCCTGTCACTTACCTCTTGAATTAGAGCATCGCGCTCTTTGGGCCATAAAATTTTTGAACTTTGACTTAGAAAAAGCCGGCTCGCATAGGAAGTTGCAAATTTCGGAATTAGAGGAATTAAGAAATGAGGCGTATGAAAATGCGAAAATCTACAAAGAAAGAACCAAAGCCCAACACGACAAAAACATACTTCGTAAGGAATTCAACGTAGGTCAAAAAGTTCTTTTATACGACTCTAGACTTCACTTGTTTCCAGGAAAACTCAGATCTCGATGGACTGGACCTTATGTCGTGAAAACAGTATACCCTCATGGAGCAGTTGAAATTGAAAATCCTAAGGATGGAAAAGTCTTCAAAGTAAACGGTCAACAGCTGAAACCATTTTTGGAATTCGAGCAATATGACGAAGATGACTCTATCGATCTGCATGATCATCCACCATGAAATCAGGTGGTACATGTTCTTTTTCTTTTTCATTTTTTTTTATTTTATTTTTGTTTTTCTGCCTTAGACAGTTGGGACACTGTCTCAATCAAGTGTGGGGGGGGGAGTCTGCATTTCATCCATTTTCATTTTTCTTTGTTTTTATTTCTTTTTATTTTCAGCCATTTTAGATTGTAGTAACATACCATAATTTTTTTTTTTGAAATACGACTCATTTTCAATTGATACAGCAAAATAAGTTTACAATTTTTAGCCAGTTGATAGTATTTTTCTCTCTCAGCTAAGTTCGAATTTTGAAAAGTTTAATTTTGAGGGATAATAGTGTAACCGTTACATAGGGAGATTCTTAGGTGATGGCCATGAAATCTGTTCTATATTGTAGACTATGTTTAAACAAGTGGAGGACTTAAAATACTTATATTGGCTTTTCAAATCTTTAAAACTAAGTTGTGTCAAGTTGAATTCGCGTAACTCTCTGTTGTGCTTAAATTTTCGATAATAATAATAATAGTATTCCAAGGGTATCCAACATTGCTTGTATATCGAGCGTTGGTGTGCAAACCCGCCAAGCTCTATCCGACACGTTGTTGACAAAGTCAAAGTTGGAATATCTTGGTCTCATTTTATGAGATTGGACACCTAAGGATTACCGACACGTTGTTGACAAAGTCAAAGTCGGCCTGCACAATCCGCCAAGCTCTTTACCCACTCTCCGTTAGTCCGCGAGGCAGTGCATGGGTGGTAAACCTTGGTCTTTTTAGTTAGGTGTATGTACTTAATCATAAATCTTAAAATTTCATAGAATAAAGAATAAGCGATGATACCCAAACACTTCTTGACCTTATTGATTTGACTAGCCATACATGAGAAAATTAGAATACCACTTTGCAAACTGTGCCAAGCAAACTAAGAATTTATTTCATGGCTGCACTATGTTATAGACCGAACTAACTGGCCAAACTGGAATTTAACATTTGAAAACTTGATTTATATTGAAAATTTGTGACAAGTCGAGGTATCTAAAATAAAATCAACTGATTAGAAATTATTAACTTAATTTGTTGTACCACTTTCCTGAAATAAGTCGTGTTGTCATTTTTCGTTTTTGTTTTTACATATGTCCATTGCATTCATGTAGTTTCATTAGAATCATAGCATACTGCATTTGGATTTTGTGGGTAGTATCCGCTGAAAACCCTCACGAGACACCACTCGTCCTACTAGGGACACCTAGAGGTTTAACGGCTTGTTGCATGCACTCAATGCAATCGTGTTTCCTACGAAAGTGTGACCTATCTAGTTAGTTTTCCATTTTCTTTTTACTCGAGGACGAGTAAAAGATAAGTGTGGGGGTATTTGATTGACATAGAAATGTGTTTATTTTATGCTCTTATATCTTATCTTTTGTATATAAATAAATATTACTTGGGTATTGTTTTGTTACTTTTACAGATATTCCAACCCAGCCCGCATGCAACCAGAAATGTAGAAAAATAGAGTTCAATTTGCTGTGTATTTGCATTTTGAAGAATTGTAGATGAAGATATCACATCTGATTGTTGTTGGACAAGAAAACGATTGATAACAAGGCTTTGCACATCACAAATCAATGAAGAAGTGTCAAGGAAGCAAGAGGAAAAGAGAAAAGGCCCATTTATGTTTTTCATTGTAAACTAATTAGTGATGTAATGACCAGGCCCAGTTATCATTAGGGTTAGGGTTAGGGTTTGGCCATCTACCCTATATATACCCTTGTAATGGCATTGTAGCCACCATCCTATCATATATCCCATTTTCTATTTCTAATAAAGTTTCTAGTCCTTCTTCTTCTTTTTATTTTCTGCATTTTTTTCTATTTCTTAGCAATTAGTGTGTCTACACGATTAGATTCGGTAGAACACTATTTGTGTTTTGAATTTCTTTCATTAGTGATTGACCGTCTGATTAGATTCAGCGGTAATCCTAATTTTATTTCCTGTTGTTATTTATATTCTGCACTTTTATTTTCTGTATTTTCATAGGTTAAATTGGATTTGATTAGATTTGAATCTGATTTATAGTTTCATTGCTTTTCCATTGAAATTGTGATTTGATCGTCGGTTCAGTTAGATCTGTTCTAAATCAAATTACAGTTTTAATTTTGTTTTGTTTTGCAAAATCAACCTCCAGCTTCGTCTAACTCGCCCAAGAGATTAGATAAATAATTTGATTTAATTCACCTCCCTGTGTTCGACCTGTATGCTACACGCCTGTATGCTTGCAGAATTTATTACAAATGTCGCGCTTTTCTAATTCATAGATTAGCGTCGATCAATATGCTTTCACAATCTGCTTCTCCTTAAGAGGTTGCGGACACTTATCCTTGAAATGTCCCACTTGACCACAGTTGAAGCACTTCTTGTCCGTTGGCTTGGCCCGACAATCTTTAGCATAATGGCCCTTCTTACCACAGCTGAAGCACTCAACATCCTTCTTGCTCTTCTTCTAGCCACCTTTAGATTGGTCCTGCTTCCTCTTATTCTGAGAGTTATTCTTGCCTCCACCGCCTGTTTGCGGCTTTGGCCCTTCTGCAGATGCAGCCTCAGTCTTTGACTTGGGGTAAAGACTCTCTGATCTCAAAGCTTTCCCCACAATCGATTCAAAAGTCTCCTCGATGTGGTTGATAAGCCTTTCCCCCAAGTATCCATCCAAACCAGTAATGAACTTCTCATTCTTCTTTTCAGGAGTGTCAATGAGAGACAGTCCATACTTTGACAAAGTGTCGAACTCAGCAATATAATCAGAAACTGCCCTTCCGTTCTGCTTGAGTTCCAAGAACCTCTTAAACAACACTGACTTCTGGGCAGTTGGAAGAAACTTCTCACTAAAGCGAGCCCTGAACTGATCCCAAGTAACCTGATCCTCTGGAGTAGCTGTTCTAATGGCATTCCACCAATTCATCGCTCGCCCTTGCAGCTGACGAGACGCTAGCCTTCTCTTCATCGCATCCTCGAGACCTAAGTCATCAAAGATACGGTCACAGCTATCCATCCACTCCTGAACGTCCGTGGCCGACTCCGTTCCGTGGAACAGCTTCCCACCAAGATTAGTGTAATCCTTGCACAACTTGGCGAAATCGACCCTAGGCGCCTGCACTACAGGTCCAACACCAACTACGGGATTGGGAAATGCCCCTTGTACTTCTCTAAGCATGTCTCTCATGAGGTTAGTAAACATAGCCCTCAAGTCAGCGGCATTCCCTTGGTTGGTCCCTCTACCAGCACCCCTCGTGTCTCGGCTCATCGTCAATCTGAAAAAGGGAAACGATTAACGACCCCATAGTGGTGCTAGTGCAGTGCGACTTCATTCTTATACTACTAATAGTATATATATACATAGCTTTTGAAAACCAAAGTAATCACAATTGCGCGCTCTCATATACGTACTATCTCTCCCTGGAGTCTTTCCCTAGGTTAACTACGCAACCTAGAGCTCTGATACCAAGTGTGACGGCCTGCCCCGCACCAACCGACATTTACTCCAAAAGTGCGCTGTACACATGTCCAGTTAGCACGGAACGGGTCGTCAGAAGGAAAAGGAAGGAGGAAATGAACATACGAGAACCTGTAGAATGTCTCACATCGCATAGAACAAAATATAATAATAACAACTTGACATAAAACAGGAGAGACAGTGCATAAGCTGAAAATCAGAACTAAACATCATAGCAGCGGAAATTCAAAATACAGCTTATTACAACTTTTCAAACTGTCTCAAAGCAAAAGTAAGATAAATGAGGCACACTACTAATGCCCAAGTAGCGACCACCAACGACACAGGGAGAATGTGTATATATATCATACGTGGAAGCCTCCTGCCCGCCTCCGAATCAGTTACTCGCGCATCACCAGCTAACCTGTCTCTAGTCTGATCGTGTGAGCACCCAGAGTAATAAGAGGAGACATAAAACTCTGGGTCAGACATAAAGCCTGGTATGAGCGATAAGCATCTAAAGTGAACAATAACAGGTAGACTAAAACATACCTGAACCTGGACCTGCAACCAAAGAGTTAGCACTACATACTGTACAACACTCTAAGGTATCATCTCAAACAGTGTAAAGATACGGAGGTGGGGGAGGTGTGCATGTCATAGGAATGGAAAACAATCAAACATAGCATCCATCCTCACATCTCTCACTCAGTGCGTAAAGCATACGATATTCACCACTTCGATCACCCAACATACCTTGCTACGATCACTCTGCCCCATGAAGTCGTAAATGGCTTCACTGCACTGATAACGTAGCCACAAATCCTTTGCTATGTCCACTTTGCCCCATGGAGTCACAAGAACCCCACTGCACTGGCTCATAGCCTTACCAATCCTTACTATGTCCACTCTGCCCCATGGAGTCACAAGAACCCCACTGCACTGGCTCATAGTCTTACTACGCATCACCTTGCCCTTCAGGTCATAATGACCCTACTGCACTGATGACGTAGTCTTTGTACCATCACTTTGCCCCTCAGGTCGTAATGACCTTACTGCACTAATAAGTAGCCATCATTCATTTTTAGTGGTGAATCGAAGTTATGAACGTCGACAACTCCTTAGCACACGTCCCGCAGCAAAGTCCAACCATGAAGTGAACTCATTGGTTCCCATCTGGATCCTGAGCTCTAACTTCCATTTGGACTACCTTTGCATCTTGGGTTATTGGTCATCAACAGATCGGATCGGGTCGTAGCCTTCAGATCGGATCGGTTCGGAGTCCCGTTTCCTCGTCACCAAGGTTCGGATCGAGTTCTTTCATTCAGATCGGGTCGCGCCATCAACTCGTGGTCCTCCAGCTCCATCGGATCGGTTCGAGTGCCCCTCAGCGGATCGGGTCGGGGTCTCCAAGTCCATCGCCACGGATCGGTTCGTGACAAGCTCCTTCGGATCGGGTCGTGGTCCTTCAAGCGGTTCGGGTCGGAAAGCACTTCTCCAGGTCGACGGATCGTGCTCACCCTTCATGGGCGGATCGGGTCGGGGCTGCTGGCGCGGTTCAGACTCGTGCTCTTCTTCCCATCAGATCGTGGCATGTGCCCACGATCGGTTCGGGTCGGGTAAAGGGGTCCGATCCGATCCTGCCTGCAATTTCCTACAGTTCTTCCAGTGAGAAGTTTACACCATTCGACGGCGTTTTCGACCATTCTAACTATTCTAATCAATCACAAAGCATACCATACAGTCATAGCAACAAGTTGAAGTGACCTCAAACACCAAAACAACAATATGATTGGTTAAAATGGATCAAACATAGCCAAAAACCCCTAATTTCCCTTAAGCATGTTTAGGTGAAACTTATGATATGATTAGCAAAACTTAACCAAATTAACCCAAATTCATATCAAAGGTCTAAAACATCATTCCGAATTTTATAAACATTTTTCCAGAATTTTATCATGTCTAAATTCGCTAATTAACACTAATCACCCCTAATTAGCCATAAATAGTGCAAATCTATGCAAATCACTCACCTTAGCCACAAAATAAACTAAGATCTGAAATAATTCTCTGATTTGATGTGAATCCCAATGCTAAACAGCAGCTCCAATGTTGATTTGGTGTAGATCTTCCTTGATTAGGGGTTGCTAAGCCAAATCCTTGACCAAAAGATGATTTGGAGGTGATTTAGAGGTTGGAGGCCATTTTTAGGGTTCCTTGGTGATAAGTGGAGGCTAGAAAACTGAAATGGAATTATTCTCCATCTCATTTCAGCCCTCTCATAACCCTAATCCCGAAATGGGTTATGGGCCTACTCACTAATCACCCGATTTGGCCCGGTTAAGCAGTTTTTCACCCTCCAAACCTTGTTTCAGCCATATCTCCCAAATGGTAAGTCCTTTTGGCTATTATGACCACTCTACGGAAAGGTAAACCATCAAACGAATCCAATGAAAGTGGTTTTAGGTCAAAATTCCTTTCCAATCAAAAGTTATGGCTAAAACAGTACCAACTAGGGGCAAAATGGTCATTTAAAAATCAGCAAAAATCATGAACATGGGAAATGACTCTAATAGATGTTTCTCAAAGTTATATGACCATACGACTTCACTTGGGAAAGAAATAAATATTCTACGATCCTACGATGTGTAGAATACGGGTCATTACATGGATCGTCAGGGCCGGTCCACCGATGTGGATTAAAATTCCTGAACACTGCGTTTCTCCGCCCTTTGGGGCGTAGATGAGCCAACGAATGACTCCATCGGACCCGGATCATCCGATCTAACCGAAGCGCCTTGCAACAGCAACAACCACATAAGTCAAACTCGTCAGGGCGTGTAAAACCACTGACGCCACTTCTAGGTAGGAAGAAACGCAGGCCCTCCCTGATGTCCTCTCCCGTTTCTGGTTCATACCGGGGTGTGAGGTTCACGAATTCACGTTATACACAAAGCTACGCCACACAGGCGGTGCTTTGATCATCACCACAAGACTTTGCTTTTCAACAGAAGCCCTAATCATTTGCCACTCAGGCATGCCACACTAGCAATTCATGCCATGCGACTGATGTCCATCGATATACAACCTCTGAGCTCGTGCGTTTCAGAGAAGGGCGTTAGCAAAAGAATAAATTCTCCACCGCCAAACAGATGTATATTTAACAGAGATCAATCCACATAGAATAAAATACAATGTCAGACACACGGTCCATTTACAAGTCCGTCCTGGGTCTGAACGAAACCGGAGGCACTATATACCTCGCAAAACCATCGATCACCACGTACGTCTGTACGATCACCACTCATTATCCATATTTCGGGATGCCTCCCAATCAGGACCTCGGTTACCACCCAAACGAGGTGAAGATCTCCGGTCTTCGACCACCGTCTTCATCTTCGACTTTCAATCGTCGGTCAATTAGTTGAGATGAGAATTAACTCGGTCTTTTCAAATAATTCACAAATATTTAGAATTTCAAATCAATTTATTTCAATGGTTAAATCATTCGACAACGCCAATTTTGTTCTTTAATGTAATTTTCACACCAAACACATTCAACCATCAAAAACCACATAAATCGAGCAAATTCAGTTTATTTCCATTCCATATTGTTTATGATATTTTATAACAATTTATCGTTATTTTTATTTATTTTAAAATTGCCAATTTATTCAAAACGACGCTTCGGGCCATAACGCGGCCGTGGCGCTGTTTTTCTTCATATTTGATTTACACATATCTGAACATCTAACCGTTGGATCTTCACAAAATTTACATCATTAGAAAGATCTTTTCAGAACGAATCCAACGGTTCCAGTTTCGGGAAAATCCGACGGTCGCATCTCCCGGTATCATCGTTTGAAATTTCGATTTCAAAATATGAACTGCAACGTCGTTATTCGATTAAATATAATTATATTTATATCTATATATAAATATAATCGATTTTGGCGTTGTTTTTCTTCATATTTGAATTAAACATTCCAGACAATCCAACCGTTGGATTTTTACAAAGTTGGTGCCATTGGAAAGATATTTCCAAAGCGAACCCGACGGTTGCGATTTCAGGAAAATCCGATGGTCGGATCTCCCGTACTAATCGTTTGAAATCAAGGTTTCAAAATACGAACTACAACGTCGTTTTTCGATATATTTCAATTCTATTTAAGTATATATATATATATATATATATATATATATATATATATATATATCGACTCTTCGATTTCAAAACCATATGAATTTCACACTTTTGATAAAAATGATATTTTCATCTAACTGCCTTCTATTTCAACACTTCACTATTTTTAACAACTCATGTATATAATAAAAATGTGATTTTTATTGTAAAACAATTCATTTCAAAACACTGTTATTTTATATAGTTCGTATAGATGATAAAAATGGGATTTTTATTATAAAACAATTTATTTCAAAATATGAACACCATTCAACACATGAATTTCCACTCAACAACGTTTCCACACATGGAGGTTTTCTATTCAACGAATAAATATAGTTTCAACAAATGAAAATAATTCAAACACATGAATATTATTCAAAATTTTGGCAGCATAACGGTAGGGTAGTTAAAACCGGGACCGTCCCTAGTATGGCTCGTCGCTCTACCTTAAAACCTCGCGGTTTTTGACAATGGGGAATCATGCATCTAGTTCGCACGCAGGTGACATGTATATATTTATTTCATTTCCACAAACTAATCCTATGTGGTTTCAACCAAAAATAGCAGAAGGCTCAGAAAAATATGCGGTCTCTTCTAAAATGTAGAAGACGTCCACACGGTTACGATGTTTCCTGTTTCATCGAATTTCGTTCAGAAACGAAAAAGATATGATTTTTCAAAGTTTGCAACACTTTAAAGTGTCAAAACAGTTCAAAATAGAACAAGCCGTATACCTTAGTTTTTATTCGAAACTAGGTTTCGATTTTTCTCTCGATCCGTTGATCGTTGCTGGAATCAGACCATTCCATGACATGCAGCTTGGAATAGCGCGTCCAGCAGTCCCCCTTTGGTTGAACTCGGTTGCAGGGTGGAGGAGCGATCCACGGCGACGCGGCGACACTTCAGGTAGGTGAATCGAGCGAAATACACCTCGATAAATACTGAGATTCGTATGGATTTGAAGAGGATGGAGAGCCCTTCAAAAATCTCCAAAGGGTCGATGGGTTTTATGGCTTGTGGAGGGAGAAAATGAGGAGAGAAGGAGGGAAGGTGTAGCCGCCGTTGCTCCAGAACGTTTACGGGGAGAGAGAAAGAGTGGCCAGCCAATAGGATTTTTTTATTTTATTTTATAATTTTTTTTCTCAAAAATACCCCTCTTCACATACTAACACCAATCCAAACCCAACGACTGTCGTCCTTAGCGTTTTACCCCCATTCCGAACACAATGGGATATGTTTCGAAGGCCCTTTCGATTGTTTCGGTCAGTTTTCCTTTAAATTAAAAGATATTTCATTCAATATTCAATTTGAATGTACATTTCAATTAGCCAGGGCCACAAACTGATTCGAAAAATTCCAGAAAAATAAATCTAGCTATGTTTTGACGATACGGTCCCAACAAAACTAGTTTCGTCAAATTCTGAGACCGTTTGCAAAAGGCCCATTTCTGGTCGATCCAATTTAACAATAATTGATCAAAATACGTTTTTCTTTGCCACGCTCACATATTAGCTTCAAAAATTATGAAATTGGAAATCTAGAAATAACTTCACACCCCGGATCCAACAAAAGTGGTTTCGTCGAATTCCGATGTCATTTGCAAAATGGCCAATTACACGGCTATATAAATTCCATAGCGACCTTTTTGGAAATTCATTTGGCTATAACTTTTTCTTTCCGTTATGAAAATTCGATTTTTCAGATTCCTTAGAAAGGTATTCACTAACAGATTTAAATATTTTTGGTTTCACTCAAATCCGCTTTGTTTTGCACCCGGTACCATCCGACAAAGTTTGAATCCAATTTTTGAAACTGCGGCGCCCTTTCAGGCCTTGTTTGTAATTATAATTAATTATATTCGTTTTCAATTGTCGATTCCAACTCACTTTTCATCGCTATTAGCTAAAATATTTATTTTAAATATTTAAAATCCATTATTTTAGCCAATTTAAAAATTTTAAATTGGTTCAGATTTTCTGGGTCGTTACAATCTCCCCCACTTAAAACTTTTCCGTCCCTGAAAAGGAATAAAGTCGAAAGCGGTTTGATTTGTCAACTCTACATTCGATCTGGCTTCCATTCTCTGACTTTTCAGTTTCTGAGAATTTTCTAATTCTTCAAAAATTTGGCTAACACCCGGAATTTTCGAAAAATTTCGCCATAACCTCCTTTGTACGGGGAGAGGTTTGGAAATTTATTGGGCCGTATTAGGTACCCAATAAATACTAATAAGCATACACATATTTATAGTGATATATTCTGGTGTTTACAGGGGAGCGTGTATTGATAATAACTCCAGAGAATAAATTCTCGTCACCCTGTCAAAGCCTGAGGGAGTGTGTATTTTAAATGCTCCAGAGGATAAATCCTCGTCACCTCATCCCGTGTGGGAAATAAATAGTCCATGTGCTGTATCTAATAACTAGAGAGACGTGATTATTGTCAACTCCAGACCCGTGTGGGGTTTTTATTAATCTGGCAATTTAATCGTTACAATTTAAATAGTCCATATCAATCATTAGTTCAACCTGTAAAATATGGTCATCGCCATACAAGCCTCTCGCTCGTATGGTAAATCTTCCATCTCGTCACACAAGCTCCAAATGCTTATGTGGTATATGATGAAGTATGCCAATCTTCAGAAGTATGCCATGTAATGTAGTTCAAAATTAATTGTTACTATCTTATGCGACGTTTATTATTTCACACAGAAAAACCAGCACTCCGCATCCAATGGCATTCACAGGAGTTGATATAATAATATTTCGCATCCAACTCATTAAGGTTTACCTATTTGTCGGGCACACAAATAAAATCTTTACTCAATAGCTAATCCATTTACCTGTTCAAACATATATAATACACAAGTATATATATTTCTATCTATTTTTAAATCAGTTCAATGTGTAATTTAAATGAATAAATTCTACCATTATTCTATTATTAATTAAATTAACTATCGTTTCAATAATTTAATTAATCAAATCTACTTTCACACCACACAAACAACAATCAAATTGTTTTTAACTGTTCAAAAATATACTAATCAAATCCTATATTCCTTTAAAATCATTCAGACTATAGAATTAAAAATGCATATCCATGGAAAGAAAATAACAACAGTATAGAGAACTAATTGGTAATGCAAAGTATGATAAATGTACCTTGCATCGGAATCAATCAGAGATATCCATTCGGCATCTAGGATAAGCTTTCTGAATGCTCTCCTCAGTTTCCCATGTACAATCTCGCGGATCTCCACTCCATTGCACTTTGACTAAGTGAACTTTCTTGTTCCTCATATCTTTGGTTTCTTTGCCGATGATCTTTAGTGGCTCTCTTCTCACAGAAAATTCTGGGGTAATTTCAATATCCTGTTGAGCTGCTTCTTCCACGATCAAGTCTGGATCATGAACGTGCTTTCGAAGCTGAGATAGGTGAAATACATCATGAACTCCAGGCAACTAGCCAGGCAATTTGACCCTATAAGCGAGAGTTCCTATCCGTTCCAGAATAGGAAACGGACCAATGAATTTGGGCACCAACTTCCCAGTTTTACCGAACCGGATAACTCCTCTCATCGGCGATACTTTCAAATATACGTAGTCGCCAACAGCAAAGGATATATCTCTTCTTCTCCTATCGGCATAGCTCTTTTGTCGGCTTTGAGCTGCGAGTAATCGCTTCTTATTAAAGTTGACTTTATCAGCAGCTTCTCGGATCATATCAGGCCCCAACACAAGTTTATTACCGGGTTCGACCCAACAAGCAGGAGATCGGCACGATCTACCATATAATGCTTCGAATGGTGACATTGTCAGACTCGCCTGGTAGCTGTTATTATATGAGAATTCAGCCAACTGTAGATGGTCTTCCCACGATCCACCAAAATCTAGAACATAAGCCCGTAATAGATCTTCTAAAATACGATTCACCCTCTCAGTCTGACCGTCTGTCTGAGGATGATAAGCGGTGCTTAGATTCAGCTTTGTTCCTAGTTCTACTTGAAACGCCTCCCATAATTTGCTGGTAAATATTGTATCCCTATCACTGACTATACTGAGCGGCACTCCATGTAGTCTAACTATTTCCTTGAAGTATATCTGCGCCAGACTCTGAGCAGCACTGTTTGATCTGACATGTATGAAATGGGCGGTCTTCGTGAAGCGATCTATGATCACCCAAATACTGTCATTCCCTTTTCTGGTTCTGGGCAGACCATCAATGAAGTCCATAGAAATATGTTCCCACTTCCAACCTAGAACATCTAGCGGTTGCAATAATCCAGCCAGTTTCTGTTGGTCGCTTTTGACTAGCTGGCAAGTAGGGCATCGACTAACATATATCGAGATGTCTCTTTTTAACGACTTCCACCAGAATGTCCGCTTGATATCGTTGTACATTTTACTCACACCCGGATGGATACTGAGCTTAGATTTGTGGCATTCATCAAGCACATCTCTTCTGAGTTCAGGAATTTCTGGAACATAAATTCGTCCTTCTAACCTCAGAATCCCTTCGCTGTCGAGCTGGAAATCCGAAGCATTGCCTTCACGAATTCGCCGACTCATTCCTTTAATAAATTGGTCGTCTTTTTGGAGAGCCGATATTTTTTCAATCAACGAAGTCGCAATGATAAAACTGGCGATCATTTCATTCTTTTGGCTTAACGCATCGGCCACGACATTGGCTTTCACTGGAGTGTATAGAATCTCAAAATCATATGCTGCAAGGAACTCTAGCCAACGTTACTGCCTCAGATTCAGGTCTTTCTGAGTGAACAGATACTTTAACGACTGATGGTCTGTATACAGTTCGAATTTCTCACCCAGAAGATAATGTCTCCAGATTTTCAAAGAGAAAACGATAGCCAACAACTCAAGATCATGAGTTACAAGTTCTTCTCGTGCGGCTTCAGCTAACGGCTAGCATAAGCAATCACTTGGCCCCTTTGCATTAACACCGCGCCAAGGCCTTCTCTAGAAGCATCAGTCCAGACTTTCAAATCCTGATTGCCGTCGATAATGGTTAACACCGGAGCAGTAGTTAATCTTAACTTTAGCTCTTCAAAAGCCTCCTCACTTTCTGGAGTCCATTTAAATTTAGAGTGCTTCTTCGCAAGCTTTGTTAAGTGACCAGATATCTTCGAAAAGTTTTTAACAAACTTCCGGTAATAACTAGCCAATCCGAGGAAACTGCGGACTTCTGTAGGAGTACTGGCCTGCTTCCAATTCTGATAGCTATGATTTTACTTGGATCCACAACAATTCCTTCTTTAGATACAACGTGGCCTAGAAATTTCACTTCATCCTTCCAGAATATACATTTGGATAGTTTGGCTTTTAATACATTCCTTCGGAGGATTTCCAGAATCTGTTCCAAATGCTTTTCAGTTCGGCCTTTGATTTAGAGAAGATTAGAATATCGTCAATGAAAACCAGAACAAATTTATTCAAAATCCCTCTGAACACTCTATTCATTAGATCGACGAAGTAAGCTGGAGCGTTACATAGGCCGAACGACATCACTAGCCACTCGTAGAATAAATCGGGACCTCTGAATGCTGTCATTGGAACACACTCTTCGGCAATTCGAAGTTGATGGAATCCTGTAGCTAGGTCCATCCGCGAAAATACTTGTGCGCCATTTAATCGATCCAACAAATCATCAATCCGCGGCAATGGATATTTATTCTTTATGGTCTGTTTGTTTAAATCACGATAATCCACACATAGACGTAGAGTACCGTCAGATTTTGGGACAAACACCACTGTGGCTCTCCAATCAGAGAAACTAGGCCTGATCAGACCCTTCCATACGAGCTGTCGTGTTTGATTGTCTAATTCCTCTTTCTCTTTCAAGGACATTCTTCGAATAGCGTGAACTACCAGCCTTGCATTCGGAATCAAAGCAATCTTGAAATCTATTTCTCTCTACGGAGGTAAGCAAACAACTTCCTCGAACACATCCGCATAGTTCTTGACGATAGGAATATCTTTCACTAGGTCGGGAATATTCTCTGTGATTTCAGGGATATGTTCTATTTAGGCTGGAGAAACATCGAGAGCTTCCCAGAAGTCTTTTCTATTAGATTTCTGACCTT
Source organism: Allium sativum (assembly GCA_030737875.1). Classification (NCBI taxonomy): domain Eukaryota; kingdom Viridiplantae; phylum Streptophyta; class Magnoliopsida; order Asparagales; family Amaryllidaceae; genus Allium; species Allium sativum. Next base: position 306,069,554 of record CM060921.1, read on the forward strand.
TACATGGTATGGTTATATAACTCCCTGATTTAATCTTAGCTCTAACAACTCTCTCGGCGCATCTAACCTCTGCTTCATATTTGGTTAGCCAATCCAATCCCAGAATAAGATCGAATTCATTAAAATCCATGACGACAGAGATATTAGGGAATTTATAGCAGGAAAAAGAGACAGGCACCCTACAAACCCAAATGAGACCGATGGAACCCCCAACTGGATTTTGGACCGTCATTGGTTCCTTGAGCTTCTTCAATTTCAAATCCAACTTCTTGACTACACTCTTTTCAATAAAGCTTCGTGACGCGCCAGTATCTAACAGTAATTTAACTGGGATGTTCTTGACATTGAGCGTGCCTTCCAACACATCTGGCCTTTCCTGAGCAGACGGAGAGGCAGGCACTTCTGCCACTTCATTTACATGTACTGCTTCGGGCCTGTTTAAGAGCGGGCAATCCTTTGCAAGATGACCAGCCTCACAGCACTGATTGCACTCCCTAACCTCTTGAAACTCCCCATCTTTTCCAAACCTTTTCTTCTTTTTCTTTCGATTGGCTCTATAAGCATCCTTCATCGGTTTCTTTAAAGATTTACATTTTCTGGACAAATGGCCTTTATGATTGCAGTTCTTGAACACGGCAGTAGTTGCTGGTTCTTTTTCAGGCCTGGCCCTTTTTCGATTGACTTTAGGCTTTTTACTGACCTCAGACCTCATACTGGCTTCAGGAATATCAGTTTCCGACTCTTCTTTGTTACTAGAACTGACTTCCTCTTGGACGCGCAACATTCTTTTCTTATGGTGATCTTCATACTGATAAGCCATGTATATCATTTCTGAAAAAGGAAGCTTCACACTCCTCATTACACTATTCTGATATCTCCTTTGCAGGCCATGAATAAATCTCAGATTTTTCCTCTTTGGATCTTGAATCAGATGAGGAGCAAAGTGAGAAAGTTCATTGAATTTCTTATGATATTCTGGGATGGTCAAATCACCTTGTATCAGATAAGAGAATTCATCACATAATCGCTCAGTCACTTCAGGAGGAGTAAATCTTCCTAGGAAAATATCTTTGAATCTATCCCATGTGATATCACCTTCTGGATTATCTTTGATGATTGTTTCCCACCAGATTAAAGCTTCTCCATTAAGCGCCCAAGATGCTACTAATATTTTCTGGTCGTCTCTCAGCTGGAAACGCTCAAATATTCTTTCTGCAGAGCTCACCCAAGCTTGAGTTTGAATAATAGATTCATTGCCCGAGAATTGCGCTCCACCCAGATTTCAATATCTCTTAAATAGAGCCTCTAGATCGGGATCTGCATTCCTTCTGTTTCTGACACTCATTTTCCTAGTACTTCTGCAAACAGCAGATCAAGTGTCAGGTCACAGAAAAGATAATTTAAAATATAGAAACACATACTTCAATGTAAATGTGTCTATTGAGGTGTAATTTCATTCTGCTTTACTCATACTAGGATATTACTGATCCTATCTGTATAGAGTTACCCATCCTAGAACACTACTGGTTCTATTTCTGACGAGTTCGTTCATATGTTATATTCCAGAACTAAGCTTAATAAATACACCAGATAATGAACAATAGAATATACTGGATAAACGTAATCATCAGAGTTACACGGTATACAGGATCATACTTAGTACAAATACAGTTCAGATACACATAAATGTCTACAGCGGAAAACAAACATAATGTACAATAGAAGCTGAACAGCATAAAAAGAGATAAATGATAGAATCCATCTTCAGCTCCAGCTATCCAGAAAGAACTAGTTAAACCTGAATACAAGGCTGCCCGTGTAGAAAAAGGGGCACCCGAGTTTGAAAGTGAAACAAACTACGAGTTAGTCAGGGGACTGGTATGAGAAATCAACTCAACACATTTAAAATATGGCTAATCACAGGACCACGCCACTTTCGTGGAATGGGTTTACTCCATTGGATCGCCAGTGCACTAAAACAAATCTTTCTTTTAAACATCCAAGTGCTTTTTATAAAAATGAAGCCATTATAAGACTCAGTTCCCATCACACAATGCAACGCAAACTGGAGGATAGAGTTTTACCTTATAATGGCCAAAATATGCTTGATACGAATAAAACAAAAGCACTCGATATTACTACTAGTGTTTATATGTTTTGAAAATAATTTCAAATCATAACTATCAATCATAGACGACATGAGCGTCCCATGCCACTATGTCGCCAAATATATATATACAATCGAAACCGCACAATCACGTATTTTGAAGCTGGATTTCCGTCATGAACCAAGGCAAAATATAGTCCTTACCGACTTCGAGACTGCCTAGCCCGAGCCTCAGGGTCAGAGCGCATCGACCCTTGGATCGTTAGGGCCGGTCCACCGATGTGGATTAAAATTCCTGAACACTGCGTTTCTCCGCCCTTTGGGGCGTAGATGAGCCAACGAATGACTCCATCGGACCCGGATCGTCCGATCTAACCGAGGCGCCTCGCAACAGCAACAACCACATAAGTCAAACTCATCAGGGCGTGTAAAACCACTGACGCCACTTCTAGCTAGGAAGAAACGCAGGCCCTCCCTGATGTCCTCTCCCGTTTCTGGTTCATACCGGGTTGTGAGGTTCGCGAATTCACGTTATACACAAAGCTACGCCACACAGGCGGTGCTTTGATCATCACCACAAGACTTTGCTTTTCAACAGAAGCCATGATCATTTGCCACTCAGGCATGCCACACTAGCAATTCATGCCATGCGACTGATGTCCATCGATATACAACCTCTGAGCTCGTGCGTTTCAGAGAAGGGAATTAAGCAAAAGAATAAATTCTCCGCCGCCAAACAGATGTATATTTAACAGAGATCAATCCACACAGAATAAAATCCAATGTCAGACACACAGTCCATTTACAAGTCTGTCCTGGGTCTGAACGAAACCGGAGGCACTATATACCTCGCAAAATCATCGATCACCACGTACGTCTGGACGATCACCACTCATTATCCATATTTCGGGATGCCTCCCAATCAGGACCTCGGTTACCACCCAAACGAGGTGAAGATCTCCAGTCTTCGACCACCATCTTCATCTTCGACTTTCAATCGTCGGTCAATTAGTTGAGATGAGAATTAACTCGGCCTTTTCAAATAATTCATGTATATTTTGAATTTCAAATCAATTTATTTCAATGGTTAAATCATTTGACAACACCAATTTTGTTCTTTAATGTAATTTTCACACCAAACACATTCAACCATCAAAAACCACATAAATCGAGCAAATTCAGTTTATTTCCATTCCATATCTTTATGATATTTTATAACAATTTATCGCTATTTTTATTTATTTTAAAATAGCCAATTTATTCAAAACGACGCTTCGGGCCATAACGCGGCCGTGGCGCTGTTTTTCTTCAGATTTGATTTACACATATCTGAAATCTAACCATTGGATCTTCACAAAATTTACATCATTAGAAATATCTTTTCAAAACGAATCCAACGGTTCCAGTTTCGGGAAAATCCGACGATCGGATCTCCCGGTATCATCGTTTGAAATTTCGATTTCAAAATACGAACTGAAGCGTCGTTATTCGATTAAATATAATTATATTTATATATATATATATAAATATAATCGATTCTGGTGCTGTTTTTCTTCAGATTTGAATTAAACATTCCAGACAATCCAACCGTTGGATTTTTACAAAGTTGGTGCCGTTGGAAAGGTATTTCCAAAGCGAACCCGACGGTTGCGATTTCAGGAAAATCCGATGGTCGGATCTCCCGTACTAATCATTTGAAATCAAGGTTTCAAAATACGAACTGCAGCGTCGTTTTTCGATATATTTCAATTCTATTTAAATATATATATATCAATTCTTTGATTTCAAAACCATATGAATTTCACACTTCTGATAAAAATGATATTTTCATCTAACTGCCTTCTATTTCAACACTTTACTATTTTTAACAACTCATGTATATAATAAAAATGTGATTTTTATTGTAAAACAATTCATTTCAAAACACTGTTATTTTATATAGTTCGTATAGATGATAAAAATGGGATTTTTATTATAAAACAATTTTGTAACAACCCGAAAATCTGAGCCAGTTTAAAATTTTTATTTTGGCAATTTTAGCGAATTTTGAATATTTAAAATGAATTATTTTTTAAATAATATCGACGGAAAATTTATTTTGAATAGAAATCGAACGTATATATTATATACGTCGTCGTTAGAGTATAAATAATTATATATAACTATAAATAGAATTGAAAATGGCGCGGTAGTTCGATAATTCGATTTCAAAACTTCAATTGAATGTTCCGGGTGCAAAACAATCCGGATATTAGTGAAACCAAAAATATTAGAATCTAATTGAGAATATCTTTCGAACGAATCCGAAAAATCGAAATTTCATTGCGGGAATAAAAAGATATGTCCAGTTGAAAATTTTGAATAGTCGCTATGGGATTCAGGCCCTTAAAAATAGACATTTTGGAAACGACCTCGGATTTCGACGAAACCTCTTTTGTTGGATCCGTGATGTCAAGTTATTGTTAGATTCCAAATTTCATAATTTTTCGAATCAATATGAGAGCGTGGCAAAGGAAAACGCGTTTGACCAGTTTCAGTTGATTTTAATCGACTGGAAAATGGCCATTTTTCCAACGGCCTCAGAATTCGACGAAACTAGTTTTGTTAGGACCGTATCGTCAATACGAAGCTAGAAAATATTTTTCTGGAATTTTTCGAGTTAGTATGTGACCCCAGTAAATTGAAATGCGCGTTCAAATTCAATATATAGAGTTATATGTTGATTTTGACGAAAACTGATCGAAGCAATCGATTCAGCTTGTGATACATATCCCATTGTGTTCAAAATAGGGGTAAAACGCTATGGACGACAGTCGGTGAGCTCAAAAAGGAGTTCGAATTTTTAAAGTAACTTCTAGAGAATAAAAATAAAATAATTAAATATATATTCTAATATACTCCTCCCACTACCTTTTCTCCCCGTCAGTTCAGAAGGAAAAATAAAAAAAATAAAAAAAACCCATCGTTGACCTTGCTAACCCTCCCCATTTCCGTCGCCGCCCAGTCGCGCTCCACCATCGGACCCCTCTCTAGCCCCTCCGATCCTTCTTCTCCCTCCTCCCCTCTCTTCTTTCTCCATCCAGCCGACGCTCGAGACCCCCCCCCCCAACCAAATCGTGAAGCCCATCGACCCAGCGCCGGCCACCAGCGGCGTCCACTCGCCTCCGACCACCTCTGGCCTCCACCAACCCCGACGGTAGTCTCCCCCCTCTCCAGTAGATGGAAAATAGTAAGTTTTATTTAAAACTGATTTTGCTTTGTTAATTTAAACTGATCTTTCTTGGTTAATTAGAGTTGATTTTTATCAATATAAAGAACTAATTTTTATCAGCATAAAGAAATGATTTTCATTAGTAGAGAGGTTATATTCTTATAGAGTAGAAAAATCTAATTTTCTATGAATAGAATAGAAAAAAAATGTGTTCGTAAAATAAAGATTTGATTTTTATATATTGAATAGTGAAGTAAATATTCGATTTTCATATATTGAATAGTGAAGTAAAAATTCGATTTTTATATATTGAATAGCGAAGTAAAAATTTGATTTTTATATATTGAATAGCGAAGTAAAAATGTGATTTTTATATATGTAGTGGCTACGGGCAACGAAAGTGACAAGAGGCGAGAACTGCGATGATTCCCTACATAAGAAGAGTCGAGATGATTGGATTAGCTTCGGTGAGAACTTCTCACTTTAATTTATTTTTCTAGTTATATATATATATATATATATATATATATATATATATATATACTAGGATGTAGACGGTGTTTAGTAGCACCCGACACCCGTCATCCACAGACCATGGATGGCTTGTTTGTTTGATTGATATGTTGTGAAAATTTGTTTGTGATGTTGATGTGAAATCGATAATAAATGTAGGTGGTTGAAATAAAATAATTTGGTCAATAAAAATATAATTTTTAACGTGAACGTGAATAAATAAATATTCGTTTACAAACCGGACGGTTTGTTTATGTACACCTATTTGAAGGACATTGATTGGGACGATAAATTTTACACATCGCCCAACTGCACAAATAAAATCTGCGTTTGATTGTTTGAAACCCCACACGGGTATTGGGATAAAATACGGCATACACTAATCCCAATAATTAGTTGTATGTCGATCGATTGATCAACATGCTGTTATAAGCGTTAGATATCTATATTTGATGCTTATACAGTGTAGTGCACTTTGGATGATGGTTGATTATTTATCGTTGCTATTATATACATGTGTTGTATGGAATCCATATAATTAACTTTATATGGTAATTGATTGGGCCTCATTCCAATCGGGAAAATAAAGAATATTATAAAATAAAGGTTCATGTGTTGACAATACTCATCCGTTGAGATTAGTCATGTGTTGAACGAAATATTTTAACAGTAAAATTTACATCTTTATCTTTATAAAATAAAGGTTCATGTGTTGACAATACTCATCTGTTGAGAGTAGTCATGTGTTGAACGAAATATTTTAACAGTAAAATTTACATCTTTATCTTTATAAAATAAAGGTTCATGTGTTGACAATACTCATCCGTTGAGATTAGTCATGTGTTGAACGAAATATTTTAACAATAAAATTTACATCTTTATCTTTATAAAATAAAGGTTCATGTGTTAACAATACTCATCCGTTGAGATTAGTCATGTGTTGAACGAAACATTTTAACAATAAAATTTACATCTTTATCATATAAGAAATTAGAAATTAACTGGAAAATAGATGAGATGAGTGGTCCCCTGGATGTTGATCTGATGTTGGTTTCGGCCTTCGGGGTTAATATTTAGGGAATTGTTCTCTTACTAATTTACGGTTGGATTCTGATTTGAAATCAAATGATAGATAACATAATTTTTATAAAATATATTAAATAACAAAAATAGTCACCCATGGACAGTACTCATTCGTTGAGATTAGTCATGTGTTGACAAAAATATAGATTCATTTGTTGAGTAGAATAATGGAATTATTGAAATACATAAAGCCGTATTGATTAGAGATGCGCTATTTTGACGCGAACGATATTTATATTGATTATATTCGCTTTTATATTTGAATTGAATTGAATAGAAAACCAATTTGAATTGAATCGAATAGAAAACCAATTTGAATTGAATTGAATAGAAAACCAATTTGAATTGAATTGAATAGAAAACAAATTTGAATTGAATTGAATATATAATGAATTCAAATTGAATTTAAATTTGAATTGAATTGAAATGAATTTTAAAACGAATTTATAAGGAAAAATTCAATTTTTATTTGAATTGGAAATGGAAGTTGAAATGTTTTTGAAACGAATTTAAAACTATTTATAAAATTCGTTTTAAATAGTAATCAACGAAATATATATTATATATATTATATATATATATATATATATATATTATATAATGGCCTGAATAGAACGCGCCGAGCTGCGGCAGTTCGTAAATTTCGACCATTGACTTCGAACGGACATTACGGGAGATCCGACCGTCGGATTCTCCTAAAACCGGAACCGTTGGGTTCGTATCGTAAAGAGCTTTCTAACAAATATTGGAAATTTGAAATCTAACGGTTGGATTTGGAGATAAGTCCAAATCAGATTTGGAAAAGGTCACTGTAAGTGCAGTTCGATGGCCGTTGATGGAAATCGACTGTACGGGCCTTGATAAAATTATTAAAAATAGTAATAATTTGTGTAAAATCATAAGAAATGATTTGGGAAAAATTAGGATGAAAAACTCCATATTTGAAAAGATAAAAATAGATTTTATCGAAATGAACTAGTTTTGAACTAAAATTAGAACCCATTTATTTTTAAATAAATAAATTGGATTTGAAATGGGTTTTAAATAGAATTGATTAGTGGGTTTATCGTGAAGGGTGTTTTAAATAACACTAGTTCTTTAACCCGCAAATAAATAGAATGTGATTTGGGTTTATCGTGAACTATGTTTTAAATGACATTAGTCCTTTAACTCAGTAAAAGGAGTTTTGATGAATCTGCAATTAAATTGAAACGTGAATTGATAATCTAAATTATCAAATTTGGCAAATGAGCGAGAATGGAGTATCACCAGTTTTGCTCCAAAGCGATAGTTAAAATCTTTAATTAGATTTGAACGTGAAATGGTAATTAATTTTACCGATAACACCATAGTGTTAGATATGGAGTATTACCAGTTTTGCTTCATGGGATGAGTAGGTTGGGATTGGGAAATAAAATAAATAATTACTTCGATGTGGTTTGCTAATCTCGACTAGTTTAGAAAACCATAATTTGGTTTGAAATGACATCCAACGGAAGATTAAAGAATAAATTCAAAGAATTTATCTTGGATAAAATTAATGGGAACCTTTCCCTAAGAATATGAAATTTAGAAACTAGTTGTAGGTTAGCTAAGAAGTATGGTGTCCTGGGTATTGATCTGATGTCGGTTTCGGCCTTCGGGGTTAATATTTGGGAAATTGTTCTCTTGTTGATTTACAGTTAGTGGCTGCTAAATTGGAATGAGGCGTATGTTGTGTTTGTGTAACATTCGTTTTAATATACGCGGGTTGTTCGGAAAGGCCGGGTTTATACCCATTCTGAATAACCGATTCGACGATATGTCGAAGATGAAGACGGTGGTCGAAGACCAGAAATCTTCACATCGTTTGGATAATTACTGATGGTCCTGATTGGGTTGTACACCCAAGAGGATGGAAATAGTTGGTGGTCGTCCAGACGTACTTGGAGATCGATTGATATTCGAGGAAAGTGCCTCCGGTTTCGTTCAGACCCAGAACGAACTTGTAAATGGATTGTGTGTCTGACATTGGATTTTATTCCGTGTTGATTGATTTCTGTTAAATATATATCTGTTTGGTGGTGGAGAATTTATTCTCTTGCTTAACGCCCTTCTCTGAGACGTACGAGCTTAGAGGTTATATATCGATAGATATCAATCGCATGGCATGAATTGCCTGTGTGGCACGCTGAGTTGCATGGATCAAGGCTTCTGTTGAAAATCAAAGTCTTGTGGTTGATGATCAAAGCACGGCCTACGTGGTAGCTTTGTGTATAACATGAATTCGCTAGCCTCACACCTCGGTATGAGTTAAAAATGGGATAAGGACTGCAGGGAGAGCACGACGTTTCTTTCTAGCTTTGGTGGTGTCAGTGACTTACCAGCCCTGACATTTATATACTTTTCACCTATGTGGTTGTTGGATGAGGCGCCTCGATTTTAGGTCTGTAAGGACCAGGAAACGTGTGTTCAGGCATAACTAATCCTCAAACGTAAGAGAGGATCGGCCCTGAAGATCCAAGGGTTGCCCAGAGTGCGTAGCCCTGGGACATTTGCTAGAGTGTCTCGAAAGCTGAGAGGAGCTTGCCCCTTGCCTCGACTCATGACGGAAATCCAATTTCCAATACGAGATATTTCGGCTTTATTTGTAGAACCTAGTATGGCGACATAGTAGCATGGGATGCTATGCCGTCTATGATTGATATTTATGATTGAAATTGTTTTGACACTATAACTTTTTATAGTATCAAATGATTTGTTTTAAACGTACCAAGCATGTTTGGCTGTTATAAGGTAAAACCCTATCCTCCGGCTTCTGTTGCATTGTGTGATGGGACCTGGGTCTTATAATAGCTTCATTTTTCGAAAAAGCATTGCGTTGTTTATTCTATGCACTGATATTCTTGGGAGGAAACCCGTTCCGTGTTATACGGCGTGGTCCCTTGAATTACTCTCTTTTAAAGTAAAGTTTAAATAACTGTTTTAGTTCTCACACTAGTCACATGACTGACCAGGAGTTTATTGTTTTAACCTAAACTCTGGGTGCCCTTATTTTCGACACGGGTAGCTAGTAGTTTTGGTTTTGCAGATTTATATTCACAGGATCCTGGTTTACAGCTGGAATGATATCCGGAAAGCTCTGTATCCATATATCACCTTCAGTTGTGCTTTATATTATTTTCCGCTGCTATGTAATTTATTGTAATCTCTGATATTTATCGAATGTAATATTATTCATTTATACTCTGTATATTCTTGTATCTGATGGAATTGTCGTAATAGCAATGAAATGTTCTTCCGTCTGCGTTCATTTGTGTGTTGTTCTCAAAGTATCCGCTCTTTCCTTCATGGGGAAGTTACAGGTTCTCACAGTCGGTATCAGAGCTTTGGTTTATAGAGCTCGAGAACAAGACACATTAGAACCATACGAAAGAATTCATCAAATATTGGATTAGCAATATCCAATTAGAATGACTCGTTAGAGATAGGGTCAGTAGTATCCTAGAACGAGTGTGAAGAGTATATTTTTCAAATGAAAACAAATTTTGTTTTGAAAATTTAAATCGCTTTATACGTATTTGAATATTTATTTATATTGATTTGGACAATCTAGTATATAAAGATCTCGCGTATACGCGTCATGAACGTATATTCGAAGTTTTAATATATTGGATAGATGTAGAATCACATCCTAGACACCCTTAGATGGTTCTGATGATTGATATATCATCATCAGAATTTGTGTTCGTGTTTCGAAGGTGTGACATCTATATATTTCCATTAGACTGGTGTGAGAACCAAAACTAATATAGATAAATTTATGGTTGTGTATTGGCATCAAAAACATGATTTTTGTATATATATCAAAATTATGAATTTGAAACGTTAAATTCACTAATTGATTGATGTTTGTGTTGTTTGTTTATTTGTTTGACAATTTTGAACCATTTAGCCTAATTGTATCAAATATTGAATTATATTGAAAATTGGTCGCATTTACTTGCATATACATGTACATACATTGAACAAGTCATAGCAAGGAGGCTAGAGCAGAGAATAAAATTTGTTTGCCCGACAAATAGGTACATGTTTACTATAATTTACTGTTTTGTTTAGGTGATGATGATTTTATGAGCCGATTTGCTAGCCGCTTGGCTTTTTCTTTTTCTTTTTGAGATCAGAAGGCCTGTATGGCAATTTCGGGATTTTCCCATGGCTCCCGGTGCAGGGGAGGTTATGGCGAAATTTTTCGAAAATTTAGGGTGTTAGCCAAATTTTTGAAGAATTTGAAAATTCTCAGAAACTGAAAAGTTGGAGAATGGAAGCCAGATCGAACGTAGAGTTGATTAATCAAACCACTTTCGACTTTGTTCCTTTTCGGGGACGAAAAGTTTTAAGTGGGGGAGATTGTAACAACCCGAAAATCTGAGGCAGTTTAAAATTTTTTATTTTGGCAATTTTAGCGAATTTTGAATATTTAAAATGAATTATTTTTTAAATAATATCGACGGAAAATTTATTTTGAATAGAAATCGAATGTATATATTATATACGTCGCCGTTAGAATATAAATAATTATATATAATTATAAATAGAATTGAAAATGGCGCGGTAGTTCGATAATTCGATTTCAAAACTTCAATTGAATGTTCCGGGTGCAAAACAATCCGGATTTTAGTGAAACCAAAAATATTAGAATCTAATTGAGAATATCTTTCCAACGAATCCGAAAAATCGAAATTTCATAGCGAGAATCAAAAGATATGTCCAGTTGAAAATTCTGAATAGTCGCTATGGAATTCAGGCCCTTAAAATAGACATTTTGCAAACGACCTCGGATTTCGACGAAACCACTTTTGTTGGATCCGTGATGTCAAGTTATTGTTAGATTCCAAATTTCATAATTTTTCGAATCAATATGTGAGCGTGGCAATGGAAAACGCATTTGGCCAGTTTCAGTTGATTTTAATCGACTGGAAAATGGCCATTTTTCCAACGGCCTCAGAATTCGACGAAACCAGTTTTGTTAGGACCGTATCGTCAATACGAAGCTAGAAAATATTTTTCTGGAATTTTTCGAGTTAGTATGTGACCCCAGTAAATTGAAATGCATGTTCAAATTCAATATATAGAGTTATATGTTGATTTTGACGAAAACAGATCGAAGCGATCGATTCAGCTTGTGATACATATCCCATTGTGTTCGGAATAGGGGTAAAAGGCTATGGACGACAGTCGGTGGGCTCAAAAAGGAGTTCGAATTTTTAAAGTAACTTCTAGAGAATAAAAATAAAATAATTAAATATATATTCTAATATACTCCTCCCACTACCTTTTCTCCCCGTCAGTTCAGAAGGAAAAATAAAAAAAATAAAAAAAACCGCCGTTGACCTCGCTAACCCTCCCCATTTCCGTCGCCGCCCAGTCGCGCTCCACCACCGGACCCCTCTCTAGCCCCTCCGATCCTTCTTCTCCCTCCTCCCCTCTCTTCTTTCTCCCTCCAGCCGACGCTCGAGACCCCCCCCCCCAACCAAATCGCGAAGCCCATCGACCCAGCGCTGGCCACCAGCGGCCTCCACTCGCCTCCGACCACCTCTGGCCTCCACCAACCCCGACGGTAGTCCCCCCCTCTCCAGTAGATGGAAAATAGTAAGTTTTATTTAAAACTGATTTTTCTTTGTTAATTTAAACTGATTTTTCTTGGTTAATTAGAGTTGATTTATATCAATATAAAGAACTAATTTTTATCGGCATAAAGAAATGATTTTCATTAGTAGAAAGGTTATATTATTATAGAGTAGAAAAATCTGATTTTCTATGAATAGAATAGAAAAAAAATGTGTTTGTAAAATAAAGATTTGATTTTTATATATTGAATAGTGAAGTAAAAATTCGATTTTTATATATTGAATAGTGAAGTAAAAATTCAATTTTTATATATTGAATAGCGAAGTAAAAATTCGATTTTTATATATTGAATAGCGAAGTAAAAATGTGATTTTTATATATGTAGTGGCTACAGGCAACGAAAGTGACAAGAGGAGAGAACGGCGATGTTTCCCTACATAAGAAGAGTCGAGATGATTGGATTAGCTTCGGTGAGAACTTCTCACTTTAATTTATTTTTCTAGTTATATATATATATATATATATATATATACACTAGGATGTAGACGGTGTTTAGTAGCACCCGACACCCGTCATCCACAGACCATGGATGGCTTGTTTGTTTGATTGATATGTTGTGAAAATTTGTTTGTGATGTTGATGTGAAATCGATAATAAATGTAGGTGGTTGAAATAAAATAATTTGGTCGTTAAAAATATAATTTTTAACGTGAATGTGAATAAATAAATATTCGTTTACAAACTGGACGGTTTGTTTATGTATACCTATTTGAAGGACATTGATTGGGACGATAAATTTTACACATCGCCCAACTGCACAAATAAAATCTGCATTTGATTGTTTGAAACCCCACACGGGTATTGGGATAAAATACGGCATACACTAATCCCAATAATTGGTTGTATTTCGATCGATTGATTGACAGGCTGTTATAGGCGTTAGATATCTATATTTGATGCTTATACAGTGTAGTGCACTTTGGATGATGGTTGATTATTTATCGTTGCTACTATATACATGTGTTTTATGGAATCCATATAATTAACTTTATATGGTAATTGATTGGGCCTCATTCCAATCGGGAAAATAAAGAATATTATAAATAAAGGTTCATGTGTTGACAATACTCATCCATTGAGATTAGTCACGTGTTGAACGAAATATTTTAACAATAAAATTTACATCTTTATCTTTATAAAATAAAGGTTCATGTGTTGACAATACTCATCTGTTGAGAATAGTCATGTGTTGAACGAAATATTTTAACAATAAAATTTACATCTTTATCTTTATAAAATAAAGGTTCATGTGTTGACAATACTCATCCGTTGAGATTAGTCATGTGTTGAACGAAATATTTTAACAATAAAATTTACATCTTTATCTTTATAAAATAATGGTTCATGTGTTGACAATACTAATCCGTTGAGATTAGTCATGTGTTGAACGAAATATTTTAACAATAAAATTTACATCTTTATCATATAAGAAATTAGAAATTAACTGGAAAATAGATGAGATGAGTGGTCTCCTAGATATTGATCAGATGTTGGTTTCGGCCTTCGTGGTTAATATTTAGGGAGTCGTTCTCTTACTAATTTAAGGTTGGAGTCTGATTTGAAATCAAACGATAGATACCATAATTTTTATAAAATATATTAAATAACAAAAATAGTCACCCGTGGACAGTAATCATTCGTTGAGATTAGTCATGTGTTGACAAAAATATAGATTCATTTGTTGAATAGAATAATGGAATTATTGAAATATATAAAGCCGTATTGATTAGAGATGCGCTATTTTGATGCGAACGATATTTATATTGATTATATTCGTTTTTTTATTTGAATTGAATTGAATAGAAAACCAATTTGAATTGAATCGAATAGAAAACCAATTTGAATTGAATTGAATAGAAAACCAATTTGAATTGAATTGAACAGAAAACGAATTTGAATTGAATTGAATATATAATGAATTCAAATTGAATTTAAATTTAAATTGAATTGAAATGAATTTTAAAACGAATTTATGAGGAAAAATTCAATATTGATTTGAATTGGAAATGGAAGTTGAAATGTTTTTGAAACGAATTTAAAACTATTTATAAAATTCGTTTTAAATAGTAATCGATGAAATATATATTATATATATTATATATATAATATAATGGCCTGAATAGAACGCGCCGCGCTGCGGTAGTTCGTAAATTTCGACCATTGACTTCGAACGGACATTACGGGAGATCCAACCGTCGGATTCTCCTAAAACCGAAACTGTTGGGTTCGTATCGTAAAGATCTTTCTAACGAATATTAGAAATTTGAAATCAAACAGTTGGATTTGGAGATACGTCCAAATAAAATTTGGAAAAGGTCGCTGTAAGTGCAGTTCGATGGACGTTGATGGAAATCGACTGTACGGGCCTTGATAAAGTTATTAAAAATAGTAATAACTTGTGTAAAATCATAAGAAATGATTTGGGAAAAATTGGGATGAAAAACACCATATTTGAAAAGATAAAAATAGATTTTATCGAAATGAACTAGTTTTGAACTAAAATTAGAACCCATTTATTTTTAAATAAATAAATTGGATTTGAAATGGGTTTTAAATAGAATTGATTAGTGGGTTTATCGTGAAGGGTGTTTTAAATAACACTAGTTCTTTAACCCGTTAATAAATAGAATGTGATTTGGGTTTATCGTGAACTGTGTTTTAAATGACATTAGTTCTTTAACCCAGTAAAAGGATTTTTGATGAATCTGCAATTAAATTGAAACATGAATTGATAATCTAAATTATCAAATTTGGAAAATGAGCGAGAATGGAGTATCACCAGTTTTGCTCCAAAGCGATAGTTAAAATCTTTAATTAGATTTGAACGTGAAATGGTAATTAATTTTAACGATAACACCATGGTGTTAGATATGGAGTATTACCAGTTTTGCTTCATGGGATGAATAAGTTGGGATTGGGAAATAAAATAAATAATTACTTCGATGTGGTTCGCTAATCTCGACTAGTTTGGAAAACCATAATTTGGTTTGAAATGACATCCAAAGGAAGATTAAAGAATAAATTCAAAGAATATATCTTGGATAAAATTAATGGGAACCTTTACCTAAGAATATGAAATTTAGAAACTAGCTGTAGGTTAGCTAAGAAGAATGGTTTCCTGGGTATTAATCTGATGTTGGTTTCGGCCTTCGGGGTTAATATTTGGGAAATTGTTCTCTTGTTGATTTACGGTTAGTGGCTGCTAAATTGGAATGAGGCATATGTTGTGTTTGTGTAACATTCGTTTTAATATACGCGGGTTGTTCGGAAAGGCCAGGTTTATACCCATTCTGAATAACTGATTCGACGATATGTCGAAGATGAAGACGATGGTCGAAGACCAGAAATCTTCACATCGTTTGGATAATTACTAATGATCCTTATTGGGCTGTACACCTAAGAGGATGGAAATAGTTGGTGGTCATCCAGACGTACTTGGAGATCGATGGATATGCGAGGAAAGTGCCTCTGGTTTCGTTCAGACCCAAAACGAACTTGTAAATGGATTGTGTGTCTGACATTGGATTTTATTCCTTGTTGATTGATTTCTGTTAAATATATATCTGTTTGGCGGTGGAGAATTTATTCTCTTGCTTAACGCCCTTCTCTGAGAAGTACGAGCTTAGAGGTTATATATCGATAGATATCAATCGCATGGCATGAATTGCCTGTGTGGCACGCTGAGTTGCATGGATCAAGGCTTCTGTTGAAAAGCAAAGTCTTTTGGTTGATTATCAAAGCTCGGCCTACATTGTAGCTTTGTGTATAACGTGAATTCGCGAGCCTCACACCTCAGTATGAGTTAAAAACGGGAAAAGGACTGCAGGGAGAGCACGACATTTCTTTCTAACTTTGGTGGTTTCAGTGACTTACCAGCCCTGACATTTATATACTTTTCACCTATGTGGTTGTTGGATGAGGCGCCTCGATTTTAGGTGTGTAAGGACTGGGAAACGTGTGTTCAGGCATAACTAATCCTCAAACGTAAGAGAGGACCGGCCCTGAAGATCCAAGGGTTGCCCAGAGTGCGTAGTCCTGGGACATTTGCTAGAGTGTCTCGAAAGCGGAGAGGAGCTTGCCCCTTGCCTCGACTCATGATGGAAATCCAATTTCCAATACGAGATATTTCGGCTTTATTTGTAGAGCCTAGTATGGCGACATAGTAGCATGGGATGCTATGCCGTCTATGATTGATATTTGTGATTGAAATTGTTTTGACACTATACACTTTTTATAGTATCAAATGCTTTGTTTTAAACATACCAAGCTTGTTTGGCTGTTATAAGGTAAAACCCTATCCTCCGGCTTCTGTTGCATTGTGTGATGGGACCTGGGTCTTATAATAGCTTCATTTTTTGAAAAAGCATTGTGTTGTTTATTCTATGCACTGATATTCTTGGGAGGAAACCCGTTCCGTGTTATACGGCGTGGTCCCTTGAATTATTCTCTTTTAAAGTAAAGTTTAAATAACTGTTTTAGTTCTCACACCAGTCACATGAATGACCTGGAGTTTATTGTTTTAACCTAAACTCTGGGTGCCCTTATTTTCGACACGGGCAGCTAGTAGTTTTAGTTTTGCAGATTTATATTCACAGGATCCTGGTTTACAGCTGGAATGATATCCGGAAAGCTCTGTATCCGTATTTCACCTTCAGTTGTGCTTTATATTATTTTCCGCTGCTATGTAATTTATTGTAATCTCTGATATTTATCGAATGTAATAGTATTCATTTATACTCTGTATATTCTTGTATCTGATGGAATTGTTGTAATAGCAATGAAATGTTCTTCCGTCTGCGTTCATTTGTGTGTTGTTCTCAAAGTATCCGCTCTTTCCTTCACGGGGAAGTTACGGGTTCTCACAGTTGGTATTAGAGCTTTGGTTTATTGAGCTCGAGAACAAGACACATTAAAACCATACGAAAGAATTCATCAGATATTGGATTAGTAATATCCAAATAGAATGACTTGTTAGAGATAGGGTCAGTAGTATCCTAGAACGAGTGTGAAAAGTATATTTTTCAAATGAAAACAAATTTTGTTTTGAAAATTTAAATCGCTTTATACGTATTTGAATATTTATTTATATTGATTTGGACAATCTAGTATATAAAGATCTCACGTATACGCGTCATGAACGTATATTCGAAGTTTTAATATATTGGATAGATGTAGAATCACATCCTAGACACCCGGAGATGGTTCTGATGATTGATATATCATCATCAGAATTTGTGTTCGTGTTTCGAAGGTGTGACATCTATATATTTCCATTAGACTGGTGTGAGAACCAAAACTAATATAGATAAATTTATGGTTGTGTATTGGCATCGAAAACATGATTTTTGTATATATATCAAAATTATGAATTTGAAACATTAAATTCACTAATTGATTGATGTTTGTGTTGTTTGTTTATTTGTTTGACAATTTTGAACCATTTAGCCTAATTGTATCAAATATTGAATTATATTGAAAATTGTTCGCATTTGCTTGCATATACATGTACTTACATTGAATAGGTCATAGCAAGGAGGCTATAGCAGAGAATAAAATTTGTTTGCCCGATAAATAGGTACATTTTTACTATAATTTACTGTTTTGTTTGGGTGATGATGATTTTATGAGCCGATTGGCTAGCCGCTTGGCTTTTTCTTTTTCTTTTTGAGATCAGAAGGCCTGTATGGCAATTTCGGGATTTTCCCGTGGCTCCCGGTGCAGGGGAGGTTATGGCGAAATTTTTCGAAAATTTAGGGTGTTAGCCAAATTTTTGAAGAATTTGAAAATTCTCAGAAACTGAAAAGTTGGAGAATGGAAGCCAGATCGAAAGTAGAGTTGATTAATCAAACCACTTTCGACTTTGTTCCTTTTCGGGGACGAAAAGTTTTAAGTGGGGGAGATTGTAACAACCCAAAAATCTGAGGCAGTTTAAAATTTTTATTTTGGCAATTTTAGCGAATTTTGAAAATTTAAAATGAATTATTTTTTAAATAATATCGACGGAAAATTTATTTTGAATAGAAATCAAACGTATAAATTATATACGTCGTCGTTAGAATATAAATAATTATATATAATTATAAATAGAATTGAAAATGGCACGGTAGTTCGATAATTCGATTTCAAAACTTCAATTGAATGTTCCGGGTGCAAAACAATCCGGATTTTAGTGAAACCAAAAATATTAGAATCTAATTGAGAATATCTTTCCAACGAATCCGAAAAATCGAAATTTCATAGCGGGAATCAAAAGATATGTCCAGTTGAAAATTCTGAATAGTCGCTATGGAATTCAGGCCCTTAAAATAGACATTTTGTAAACGACCTCGGATTTCGATGAAACCACTTTTTGTTGGATCCGTGATGTCAAGTTATTGTTAGATTCCAAATTTCATAATTTTTCGAATCAATATGTAAGCGTGGCAAAGGAAAACGCGTTTGGCCAGTTTCAGTTGATTTTAATCGATTGTAAAATGGCCATTTTTCCAACGGCCTCAGAATTTGACGAAACCAGTTTTGTTAGGACCGTATCATCAATACGAAGCTAGAAAATATTTTTCTGGAATTTTTCGAGTTAGTATGTGACCCCAGTAAATTGAAATGCGCGTTCAAATTAAATATATAGAGTTATATGTTGATTTTGATGAAAACTGATCGAAGCGATCGATTCAGCTTGTGATACATATCCCATTGTGTTCGGAATAGGGGTAAAACGCTATGGACGACAGTCGATGGGCTCAAAAAGGAGTTCGAATTTTTAAAGTAACTTCTAGAGAATAAAAATAAAATAATTAAATATATATTCTTATATACTACTCCCACTACCTTTTCTCCCCGTCAGTTCAGAAGGAAAAATAAAAAAAATAAAAATACCCGTCGTTGACCTCGCTAACCGTCCCCATTTCCATCGCCGCCCAGTCGCACTCCACCACCGGACCCCTCTCTAGCCCCTCCGATCCTTCTTCTCTCTCCTCCCCTCTCTTCTTTCTCCCTCCAGCCACGCTCGAGACCCCCCCCAACCAAATCGCGAAGCCCATCGACCCAGCGCCAGCCACCAGCGGCCTCCACTCGCCTCCGACCACCTCTGGCCTCCACCAACCCCGACGGTAGTCTCCCCCCTCTCCAGTAGATGGAAAATAGTAAGTTTTATTTAAAACTAATTTTGCTTTGTTAATTTAAACTGATTTTTCTTGGTTAATTAGAGTTGATTTTTATCAATATAAAGAACTAATTTTTATCAGCATAAAGAAATGATTTTCATTAGTAGAAAGGTTATATTCTTATAGAGTAGAAAAATCTGATTTTCTATAAATAGAATAGAAAAAAAATGTGTTTGTAAAATAAAGATTTGATTTTTATATATTGAAAAGTGAAGTAAAAATTCGATTTTTATATATTGAATAGTGAAGTAAAAATTCGATTTTTATATATTGAATAGCGAAGTAAAAATTCGATTTTTATATATTGAATAGCGAAGTAAAAATGTGATTTTTAAATATGTAGTGGCTACATGCAACGAAAGTGACAAGAGGCGAGAACGGCGATGATTCCCTACATAAGAAGAGTCGAGATGATTGGATTAGCTTCGGTGAGAACCTCTCACTTTAATTTATTTTTCTAGTTATATATATATACTAGGATGTAGACGGTGTTTAGTAGCACCCGACACCCGTCATCCACAGACCATGGATGGCTTGATTGTTTGATTGATATGTTGTGAAAATTTGTTTGTGATGTTGATGTGAAATCGGTAATAAATGTAGGTGGTTGAAATAAAATAATTTGGTCGTTAAAAATATAATTTTTAATGTGAATGTGAATAAATAAATATTCGTTTACAAACCGGACGGTTTGTTTATGTACACCTATTTGAAGGACATTGATTGGGATGATAAATTTTACACATCGCCCAACTGCACAAATAAATCTGCGTTTGATTGTTTGAAACCCCACACGGGTATTGGGATAAAATACGGCATACACTAATCCCAATAATTAGTTGTATGTCGATCGATTGATTGACAGGCTGTTATAAGCGTTAGATATCTATATTTGATGCTTATACAGTGTAGTGCACTTTGGATGATGGTTGATTATTTATCGTTGATATTATATACATGTGTTGTATGGAATCCAAATAATTAACTTTATATGGTAATTGATTGGGCCTCATTCCAATCGGGAAAATAAAGAATATTATAAAATAAAGGTTCATGTGTTGACAATACTCATCCGTTGAGATTAGTCATGTGTTGAACGAAATATTTTAACAATAAAATTTACTTCTTTATCTTTATAAAATAAAGGTTCATGTGTTGACAATACTCATCCGTTGAGATTAGTCATGTGTTGAACGAAATATTTTAACAATAAAATTTACATCTTTATCTTTATAAAATAAAGGTTCATGTGTTGACAATACTCATTCGTTGAGATTAGTCATGTGTTGAACGAAATATTTTAACAATAAAATTTACATCTTTATCTTTATAAAATAAAGGTTCACGTGTTGACAATACTCATCCGTTGAGATTAGTCATGTGTTGAACGAAATATTTTAACAATAAAATTTACATCTTTATCATATAAGAAATTAGAAATTAACTGGAAAATAGATGAGATGAGTGGTCTCCTGGATATTGATCTGATGTTGGTTTCGGCCTTCGAGGTTAATATTTAGGGAATCGTTCTCTTACTATTTTACGGTTGGAGTCTGATTTGAAATCAAACGATAGATACCATAATTTTTATAAAATATTTTAAATAACAAAAATAGTCACCCATGGACAGTACTCATTCGTTGAGATTAGTCATGTGTTGACAAAAATATAGATTCATTTGTTGAATAGAATAATGGAATTATTGAAATATATAAAGCCGTATTGATTAGATATGCGCTATTTTGATGCGAACGATATTTATATTGATTATATTCGTTTTTATATTTGAATTGAATTGAATATAAAACCAATTTGAATTGAATCGAATAGAAAACCAATTTGAATTGAATTGAATAGGAAACCAATTTGAATTGAATTGAATAGAAAACGAATTTGAATTGAATTGAATATATAATGAATTCAAATTGAATTTAAATTTGAAATGAATTTTAAAACGAATTTATAAGGAAAAATTAAATTTTGATTTGAATTGGAAATGGAAGTTGAAATGTTTTTGAAACGAATTTAAAACTATTTATAAAATTCGTTTTAAATAGTAATCGACGAAATATATATTATATATAATATAATGGCCTGAATAGAACACGCCGCGCTGCGGCAGTTCGTAAATTTCGACCATTGACTTCGAACGGACATTACGGGAGATCCGACCGTCGGATTCTCCTAAAACCGAAACCGTTGGGTTCGTATCGTAAAGAGCTTTCTAACGAATATTAGAAATTTGAAATCTAACGGTTGGATTTGGAGACACGTCCAAATCAAATTTGGAAAAGTTCGCTGTAAGTGCAGTTCGATGGCCGTTGATGGAAATCGACTGTACGGGCCTTGATAAAATTATTAAAAATAGTAATAATTTGTGTAAAATCATAAGAAATGATTTGGGAAAAATTGCGATGAAAAACTCCATATTTGAAAAGATAAAAATAGATTTTATCGAAATGAACTAGTTTTGAACTAAAATTAGAACCCATTTATTTTTAAATAAATAAATTGGATTTGAAATGGGTTTTTAATAGAATTGATTAGTGGGTTTATCGTGAAGGGTGTTTTAAATAACACTAGTTCTTTAACCCGCAAATAAATAGAATGTGATTTGGGTTTATCGTGAACTGTGTTTTAAATGACATTAGTTCTTTAACCCAGTAAAAGGAGTTTTGATGAATCTGCAATTAAATTGAAACGTGAATTGATAATCTAAATTATCAAATTTGGCAAATGAGCGAGAATGGAGTATCACTAGTTTTGCTCCAAAGCGATAGTTAAAATCTTTAATTAGATTTGAACGTGAAATGGTAATTAATTTTACCGATAACACCATGGTGTTAGATATGGAGTATTACCAGTTTTGCTTCATGGGATGAATAGGTTGGGATTGGGAAATAAAATAAATAATTACTTCGATGTGGTTCGCTAATCTTGACTAGTTTGGAAAACCATAATTTGGTTTGAAATGACATCCAAAGGAAGATTAAAGAATAAATTCAAAGAATTTATCTTGGATAAAATTAATGGGAACCTTTCCCTAAGAATATGAAATTTAGAAACTAGCTGTAGGTTAGCTAAGAAGAATGGTTTCCTGGGTATTGATCTGATGTTGGTTTCGGCCTTCGGGGTTAATATTTGGGAAATTGTTCTCTTGTTGATTTACAGTTAGTGGCTGCTAAATTGGAATGAGGCGTATGTTGTGTTTGTGTAACATTAGTTTTAATATACGCGGGTTGTTCGGAAAGGCCGGGTTTATACCCATTCTGAATAACCGATTCGACGTTATGTCGAAGATGAAGACGGTGGTCGAAGACCAGAAATCTTCACATCGTTTGGATAATTACTGATGATCCTGATTAGGCTGTACACCCAAGAGGACGGAAATAGTTGGTGGTCGTCCAGACGTACTTGGAGATCGATGGATATGCGAGGAAAGTGCCTCCGGTTTCGTTCAGACCCAGAACGAACTTGTAAATGGATTGTGTGTCTGACATTGGATTTTATTCCATGTTGATTGATTTCTGTTAAATATATATCTGTTTGGCGGCGGAGAATTTATTCTCTTGCTTAACGCCCTTCTCTGAGATGTACGAGCTTAGAGGTTATATATCGATAGATATCAATCGCATGGCATGAATTGCCTGTGTGGCACGCTGAGTTGCATGGATCAAGGCTTCTGTTGAAAAGCAAAGTCTTGTGGTTGATGATCAAAGCACGGCCTACATGGTTGCTTTGTGTATAACGTGAATTCGCGAGCCTCACACCTCGGTATGAGTTAAAAATGGGATAAGGACTGCAGGGAGAGCACGACGTTTCTTTCTAGCTTTGGTGGTGTCAGTGACTTACCAGCCCTGACATTTATATACTTTTCACCTATGTGGTTGTTGGATGAGGCGCCTCGATTTTAGGTCTGTAAGGACCGGGAAACGTGTGTTCAGGCATAACTAATCCTCAAACGTAAGAGAGGACCGGCCCTGAAGATCTAAGGGTTGCCCAGAGTGCGTAGCCCTGGGACATTTGCTAGAGTGTCTCGAAAGCGGAGAGGAGCTTGCCCCTTGCCTCGACTCATGACGGAAATCCAATTTCCAATACGAGATATTTCGGCTTTATTTGTAGAGCCTAGTATGGCGACATAGTAGCATGGGATGCTATGCCATTTATGATTGATATTTATGATTGAAATTGTTTTGACACTATACACTTATTATAGTATCAAATGATTTGTTTTAAACGTACCAAGCATGTTTGGCTGTTATAAGGTAAAACCCTATCCTCCGGCTTGCGTTGCATTGTGTGATGGGACCTGGGACTTATAATAGCTTCATTTTTCGAAAAAGCATTGCGTTGTTTATTCTATGCACTGATATTCTTGGGAGGAAACCCGTTCCGTGTTATACGGCGTGGTCCCTTGAATTACTCTCTTTTAAAGTAAAGTTTAAATAACTGTTTTAGTTCTCACACCAGTCACATGACTGACCTGGAGTTTATTGTTTTAACCTAAACTCTGGGTGCCCTTATTTTCGACACGGGCAGCTAGTAGTTTTGGTTTTGCAGATTTATATTCACAGGATCCAGGTTTACAGTTGGAATGATATCCGGAAAGCTCTGTATCTGTATATCACCTTCAGTTGTGCTTTATATTATTTTCCGCTGCTATGTAATTTATTGTAATCTCTGATATTTATCGAATGTAATAGTATTCATTTATACTCTGTATATTCTTGTATCTGATGGAATTGTTGTAATAGCAATGAAATGTTCTTCCGTCTGCGTTCTGATTTGTCCTGTCCTCACAGTAATTCGTTCTTTCTCATCTCTTCGGAGACCGGGGAAGTTCGGGTCGCTTCAAATTTATTTCAAAATATGAACACCATTCAACACATGAATTTCCACTCAACAACGTTTCCACACATAGAGGTTTTCTATTCAACGAATAAATATTGTTTCAACAAATGAAAATAATTCAAACACATGAATATTATTCAAAATTTCGGCATCATAACGGCAGGGTAGTTAAAACCGGGACCGTCCCTAGTACGGCTCCTCGCTCTACCTTAAAACCTCGCGGTTTTTGACAATGGGGAATCTGCATCTAGTTTGCACGCAGGCGGCATGTATATATTTATTTCATTTCCACAAACTAATCCTATGTGGTTTCAACCAAATATTTCTCAACCACAAATGGGTATTTTTCAACCACAATCAATCAATATCAACCACAAACAATCCCAATCAACCATTCGCTATCAATCAATTTTCACACTAATCACAACCAATAAATATCGTCCATGGTTTGTGGACGAGGGGCGTGTGTGTGTATATATATATATATATATATATATATATATATATAGCAATTCACTTCTATTTCAACACATATATAATTTTTACAATGCATATATAACTTATACATCGAACGTACAACTTATACAACGCTTATCCATGAGGTGTACAACGCTTATATAACCCATACATCGACTATATAATTTATACATCGTCGTTTTCCATATCGTTTATAAATTAGAAATCTCACATTGGGTTCCACTTCACCAAAAATAGCAGAAGGCTCAGAAAAATATGCGGTCTCTTCTAAAATGTAGAAGACGTCCACACGGTCACGATGTTTCCTGTTTCATCGAATTTCGTTCAGAAACGAAAAAGATATGATTTTTCAAAGTTTGCAACAATTTAAAGTGTCAAAACAGTTCAAAATAGAACAAGCCGTATACCTTAGTTTTTATTCGAAACTAGGTTTCGATTTTTCTCTCAATCCGTTGATCATTGCTGGAATCAGACCATACCACGACGTCCAGCTTGGAATGGCGCGCCCAGCAGTCTCCCTTTGGTTGAACTCAGTTGCAGGGTGGAGGAGCGATCCACGGCGATGCGGCGACACTTCAGGAGGGTGAATCGAGCGAAATACACCTCGATAAATACTGAGATTCGTATGGATTTGAAGAGGATGGAGGGCCCTTCAAAAATCTCCAGAGGGTCGATGGGTTTTATGGCTTGTGGAGGGAGAAAATGAGGAGAGAAGGAGAGAAGGTGTAGCCGCCGTTGCTCCAGAGCGTTTACGGGGAGAGAGAAAGAGTGGCCAGCCAATAGGATTTTTTATTTTATTTTATAATTTTTTTTCTCAAAAATACCCCTCTTCACATACTAACACCAATCCAAACCAAACGACTGTCGTCCCTAGCGTTCTACCCCCATTCCGAACACAATGGGATATGTTTCGAAGGCCCATTCGATTGTTTCAGTCAGTTTTCCTTCAAATTAAAATATATTTCATTCAATATTCAATTTGAACATACATTTCATTTTGCCAGGGCTACAAACTAATTCGAAAAATTCCAGAAAAATAAATCTAGCTATGTTTTGACGATATGGTCCCAACAAAACTAGTTTCGTCGAATTCTGAGACCGTTTGCAAAAAGGCCCATTTCTGGTCGATCCAATTTAACTGTAATTGATCAAAACACGTTTTTCTTTGCCACGCTCACATATTAGCTTCAAAAATTATGAAATTTGAAACCTAGCAATAACTTCACACCCCGGATCCAACAAAAGTGGTTTCGTCGAAGTCCGAGGTCGTTTGCAAAATGGCTAATTTCACGGCTATATAAATTCCATAGCGACCTTTCTGAAAAT
Organism: Allium sativum; assembly: GCA_030737875.1. Lineage (NCBI taxonomy): Eukaryota > Viridiplantae > Streptophyta > Magnoliopsida > Asparagales > Amaryllidaceae > Allium > Allium sativum. The sequence goes on from CM060921.1 coordinate 306,095,952, forward strand.
TCATTTGGCCATAACTTTTGCTTTCCGTTATGAAAATTCGATTTTTCAGATTCGTTAGAAAGGTATTCACTAACAGATTTAAATATTTTTGGTTTCACTCAAATCCGTTTTGTTTTGACCCGGTACAGTCCGACAAAGTTTGAATCCAATTTTTGAAACTGCAGCGCCCTTTCAGGCCTTGTTTATAATTATAATTAATTATATTCGTTTTCAATTGTCGATTCCAACTCACTTTTCATCGCTATTAGCTAAAATATTTATTTTAAATATTTAAAATCCATTATTTTAGCCAATTAAAAAAAAATTAATTGGTTCAGATTTTCTGGGTCGTTACACCTCCGGTCTTCAACCACCGTCTTCACCTTCGACTTATCGTCGTATCAGTTATTCAGAATGGGATAAACCCGGTCTTTTCAAATAACTCGCGTATATAATAAACAAGTGTTACACAAACACAACATACGCCTCATTCCAATTCATCAGTCACTAACCGTAAATTAACAAGAGAATAATTCCCCAAATATTAACCCCGATGGCCGAAACCAACATCAGATCAATATCCAGAAAATCATTCTCCTTAGCTAACCGACAGTTAGTTTCTAAATTTCACATTCTCAGGGAAAGGTTCCCATTAATTTTATCAAAGATAAAACCTTTAAATTTATTCTTTAATCTACTTTTGAATATCAATTCAAAATAGTCGGGATTAGCGATCCATACCGAAGTGATCATTTATTTTATTTCCCAATCCCAACTTATTCATCCCATGAAGCAGAACTGGTAATACTTCATATCTAACACCACGGTGTTATCGATAAATTCAATTACCATTTCCCGTTCAAATCTAATTAAAGATTTAACTATCGCCTGGAGAAAAACTGGTGATACTCCATTCTCGATCATTTCAATCTAATTAAAGATTCATTAAAACTCCACTTAGTTTTAATCTGTAACTGGGTTAAAGAATCCATGTCATTTAAAACACGGTTCACGATAAACCCAAAATCACATCACATTTCAATCAGTCCCTAACCGTAAATTAGCAAGTGAGCAATTCCCTATGTATTAAACCCGAAGGCCGAAACCAACACCAGATCAAAACCCCAGAGACCATTCAACTTAACTAATCTCCAGCTAGTTTCTGATTTCCTTAACTCCTTTGGGTCTAAGAACAGTATTATTGAAGATACCGTTCACGTCAACCCAAAATCACATTCTATTAATTATCGGGTTAAAGAACGAGTGTTATTTAAAACACCGTTCATGATAAACCCAAGAATCAATTCGAATTCACTTCCAATTAAATATTATTTAATTGGTATTTTTCATTAAATCAAAATAAAAAGATTTAATCTTTTTCTCAACTGGGTTTAAGAACAGTGTTAATGAAAACACCATTCACGACAAACCCAAATCCCATTTGATATTACATACAAGGCTCTGAATAGAAAATATATCGGCTTATATTCAATATCAAATTCTACGACCAAAAATATTGTATTGGAAATAACGATATAAATATATCTTTCAAATTTCCATAACAATATCTGTATAATCACGAAATCCAGCATCGAAATAATCCAAAGGCAATTTCGATTCAAATCCATTCCAATTCAATTATTGGAAATTTTGGTTACTTTAAAAACCCTTTTCAAATCCAATTTATTTATTTAAAAATAAACAGAATTTTAATTCTAGTTCAAAACTAGTTCACTTCGATAAAAATCTATTTTTATCTTTTCAAATATGGAGTTTTTCATCTCGATTCTTCCCAAATCATTTCTTATGACTTTACACAAATTATTGATATTTTTAATAATTTTATCAAGGCCTGTACAGTCGATTTCCATCAATGGCCATCGAACTGCACTTACAACGACCTTTTCCAAATTTGATTTGGACATAATTCCAAATCCAACCGTTAGATTTCTAATTTATAATATTCTTTAGAAAGCTATTTTCGATGCGAACCCAACGGTTCCGGTTTTAGGAGAATCCGACGGTCGGATCTCCCGCAATATCCATTTGAAGTCAATGGTCGAAATTCACGAACTACCGCAGCGCGGCGCGTTCTATTCAGGCCATTATATTATATATATATATATATATATATATATATATAAAATTTATACTTCGTCGATTTCCTTTTAAAACGTATTTTATAAATCGTTTTAAATTTGTTTTCAAAACGATTCCAACTTCCTTTTCAAATTCAAATCAAAATTGAATTTTCCAATATAAATTCGTTTTAAATTCATTTCAATTCTATTTCAATTCAAATCCATTTCAATTCAAATCAGTTTCAGTTCAATTTCAATACGTTTTAAATTCAATTCAAAACGATTTCAATTCTATTTCAATCTAATTCGAATTTCAATTCTATTCAGTTTAATTCGAATTTCATTTCAATTCAATTTAATTCGAATTTCAATTCCTTTCAGAATATCAGATTTTGAAATCACTTTTGATATTATTGTTAAAATGAATAAAATCGATATAAATATCGTTCACGTCAAAATGGCGTCAATCTAATCAACACAGCTTCACATATTTCTATTTTCAAATATTCTATTTCAAATATTTCTATTCGAGTATTTCTTTTCAAATATTTTATTTCAAAACTGGAATGATGCCCAATCAATTACTATATAATGATAATTATATGGATTTTCTACCACACGTATATAACAGCAACGATAAATCATCAACCATCATCCAAAGTGCGTTCTACGCTGTATAAGCATCAAATATAAATATTTAACGCTTATAACATTCTGTCAATCAATCGATCGACATACAACTAATTATTGGGATTAGTGTATGTCATATATCATCCCAGTACCCGTGTGGGGTTTCAAACAATCAAACACAGATTTTATTTGTGTATTTGGGCGATGTGTAAAATTCATCATCCCAATCAATATCAGTCAAATGAGTGTATATAAACAAATCTCCGATTTGTTTATAAATATTTATTTTATGTACACGTTAAAAATTCTATTTTCAACTATAAAATATTTTTAACTATATAAATATTTTATTTCATTTCACATCACATCACACAATCAACTACACATCAAAATCAAACAAATAAGCATACAAGTCGTCCATGGTATGTGGACGACGGGTGTCGGGTGCTACTAAACACCGTCTGCATCCTAGTATATATTTTAACTAGAAAAATAAATTAAAAGGTGAGAAGTTCTCACAGAGGGTTCCACTCCGCTGTGCTTTGCTGTTGAACTGCTGAACCGTCTGGATCGGTTTGAACTTCCAATGCAGTTCTTTTCACGCTGTTCAAATAAAAATTATATTTGTATTGCTTCATTCTAATAAATAAAATTCATATTTTTATTTCTACTTCATATATTTTTACAATGCTTCATTCTATATAAAAATTATATTTTCATATTTCTACTTTTAATTCACTACTTATATAAAAATCGAATTTTTATCTTCCTTCATTGTAAAAATTATATTTATATATCACTCTTCTCCTAATAAAGATTATATTTTTATAACTCTATCTAAATAAAAATCATATTTTTAATATGGTACTAGTATAAAAACTATATTTTTATTTCATATCACTTGTTTGATTATATAAAAATCACAACTTTCTTTGTTATAAAAATATAACCTTTCTTTATATAAAAATCAGACCTTTCTAATTAAAAATTCAATCTTTATCAAATTAAAAATTCCTAGATCTATGTAAGTAAAATCCTAACTTTTCTACAATAGAAATCATTTCTTTTTAAAATTAAAGATCTAATCTTTTTATTACATAAACGCAAGTAAAAATCCAATTTTTACCTCATCAAAACATATGGAAAAAATCAAATTTTGTCTTCATGTTTTAACATAGAAAACTAATTTTTAAATTATTAAATAAAAATGGAGAAGAGGAAAAAAACCTTTACAGTGGAAAATAGGAGAAGGGGCTGTTATCGCACGTTGGAAGTGGAGGGAGGTCAGGGGTGGAGAATGGATGGAGTCGGCGCTGGAAGGGGGGTCTAGGGCTCGCGGTTCGAGGTGGAAAGGGGGGCGGGGCTCGCTGTAATCAAGAGAAGGAGGGGAGAGAAGCGAGAGGCATAGGGGAAAGGAGGGAGGGGGTGCGCGAGCGTCAGGTCGTGGTTGGGGGGGCTTCTCCGACGAGGCGGTGGCCAGCGACGGGGTGGCATGGCGGTGCTGCTCCGTTCTCTTCCTTCTTCTTCTTCCTTTTTTTTATTTTAATTTCTGAAATGGATCGGGTTTGAAATCAAGGGGGGGTAGTTTACCAAAAAGGAGAGAGAATGAAGAAGGGAGGAGTTATTTTATTATTTTTAATTTCAAAAAGGTATCTTTTTATTTCGAGCTCATAATCAAGCCCACTGACTGTCATCCATAGCTAATTACCCCCATTCCGAACACAATGGGATATGTATCGTAAGCTAATTCGATCGTTCGACCAGCTTTCGTCAAAATCAACATATAACTCTATATATTGAATTTGAACGCGCATTTCAATTTACTGGGGTTACATACTAACTCTAAAAATTCCCGCAAAATATTTTCTAGATTCGTATTGACGATACGGTCCTAACAAAACTAGTTTCGCCGAATTCTGAGACAGTTTGAAAAATGGCCATTTTCCAGTCAATTAAAATCAACTAAAACTTGTCAAACGCGTTTTCTTTTGCCACGCTCACATATTGATTCGAAAAATTATGAAAATTGGAATCTAGCAATAACTTGACATCATGGATCCAACAAAAGTGGTTTCGTCGAAAACCGAGGTTGTTTGCAAAATTTCCATTTTTAAGGGCTGAAATTCCATAGTGACTATTCTAAAATTTCAACTGGACATATCTTTTGATTCCCGCTATGAAATTTCCATTTTTCGGATTCGTTGGAAAGATATTCTCAACTAGATTCTAATATTTTTGGTTTCACTAAAATCCGGTTTATTTTGCACCCGGTACATTCATTTGAATTTTGAAATCGAATTATCGAACTACCACGCCATTTTCATTTCCTTTTATAAATATAAATAAATATCTATATTCTAATGATGATTCGAATAAATATATACGTTCTAATTCTATTCAAAATAAATTTCTTGTCGATATTATTTAAAATAATTCATTTTAAATATTCAAAATTCACTAAAAATGCAAAAAATAAAATTTTTAAATTGGCACAGATTTCCGGATTATTACACCGGATTTTAGTGAAACCAAAAATAGTAGAATCTATTTGAGAATATCTTGCCAAGAATCAGAAAAATAGAAATTTCATAGCGGGGATACAAACTTATGTCCAGCTGAAAATTCAGAATAGTCGCTATGGAATTCTGGCCCTTAAAAATGGGAATTTTGCAAACGACCTCGGTTTTCGACGAAACCACTTTTGTTGGATCTGTGATGTCTAGTTATTGCTAGGTTTCAAAATTCATAATTTTTCGAATCAATATGTGAGTGTGGCATAGGAAAACGCGTTTGAATAGTTTCAGTTGATTTTAATCGACTGGAAAATGGCCATTTTTCAAACGGTCTCGGAATTTGACGAAATTGGTTTTGTTAGGACTGTATCGTTAACACGAAGCTGGAAAATATTTTTTGGGAATTTTTCTAGTTAGTATGTGGCCCAGGTAAATTGAAATGTGCATTCAAATTCAATATATAGAGTTATATTTTGATTTTGACGGAAACTGATCGAAACGATCGAATCAGCCTGCGATACCTATCCCATCGTGTTCGGAATGAGGGTAATTAGCTATGGACGATAGTCGGTGGGTTCGATTTCGAGGTCGAAATAAAAAGTTTCTTTTTGAAATTAAATAATTAAATAATTAAATAAAAAAAGAAACCTCTCTCCTCCTTAACCGTTCAGCCCCCCCCCCTCCCCGTTCAAAAACATTTCATAATCGATAAAGAAAAAAAAGAAAAGAAAAAAAACCGCACTCAATCGATCGCGCCTCCCCCTATATCGCCGCTGCCGCCGCTTCTTCTTCTTCTTCCTCCTCCTCCTACCGCAATCCTCCCCTCGACCCCTCTTCCCCTTCCACGAACCCTAAACCACCACGCCCCTGCAGAAGGCCGACGCTGAGAAACCCTAAACCGCACGCACCATTTCGAGAACCTCCGGCCACCCTAATCCCCACTGCTGCCACGTACGTCATCCACCATCACCTCAGACCCCCATCACCGCCCTCCTCAGCCTTGTAAGTTTTATTTTCGATTTTGGTTAAGTATGAGAAAAACACATGATGTTTAGTTAGGGAAAAGCTTGGATCTTTATTTATCTAAGATTGGATTGTTAATTTACATAAAGCTTGGGTTTTTAATATTATAAAATTTTGAACTTTATAAACAAAAAGTTTAGATTTGGACGAAGAAAGGTTGAATTTTTACACGAAGAAAGATTGAATTTTTACATGAAGGAAGATTGATTTTTAATGAATAGAAAGATTGATTTTTAATGAATGAAAAGATTTGATTTTCTTTATATGAAAAAGATTATATTTTTAAAATGTAAAAAGATTATATTTTTATAAGTGAGAGGGCAAGATTTTTATTTATATAAAGGCGAGATTTTTATAAACGTCATATTAAAAATGTGATTTTTACTATGAACAACATAGAGGATACTGCGTTAGAATGTCAGGCAAATTCAGATGTTCAGAAATTCAGAAATAAAGAATGGAGGAGTGGAACCCTCTATGAGAACTTCTCACCTTTAATTTAATTTTCTAGTTAAAATATATAGATGCAGACGGTGTTTAGTAGCACCCGACAACCGTCGTCCACGGACCATGCGGCTTGTTTGTATGTTTGATTTTGATGTGCAGTTGATTGTGTGATGTGGAATGGAATAAAATATTTATATAGTTAAAAATAGATTTTCAATGTGTATATAAAATGAAATAGATAAACATAAACAAATTGGACGATTTGTTTATATACACACATTTGGCTGATATTGATTGGGATGATAAATTTTACACATCGCCCAACTGCACAAATAAAATCTGTGTTTGATTGTTTGAAACCCCACACGGGTATTGGGATGATATGTGACATACACTAATCCCAATAATAAGTTGTATGTCGATCGATTGATTGACAGACTGTTATAAGCGTTGAATATTTATATTTGATGCTTATACAGTGTAGAACGCACTTTGGATGATGGTTGATTGTTTATCGTCATTCTTGTATATATGAATTAGATGAAATCCATATAACTGAAATTATATGGTAAACGACTGTGTCTGATTCCAGTTCAAAATTATCGAATAATTTAAAATAATATTCAATGAAAATTGAATTGTGAAGCCGTGTTAAGTAGTTAAACGCCATTTCAATGCGAACGTGAATTTTGTCGATTTTATAACGAATATCGAGAAGTGATTTCAAAATCGAATATTTTGAAATGAATTCAAATTAAATCGAATATTTTGAAATGAATTCGAATTGAAAATAAAATGAATTTGAATTGAATTGAATAGAAATGAAATTCGAATAAATTGAATAGAAATGAAATTCGAATTAAATTGAATATTTTGAAATGAAATTCGAATTAAATTGAATATTTTGAAATGAATTCGAATTAAATTGAATAGAAAATGAATTCGAATTGAAAATAAAATGAATTCGAATTGAATTGAGTAGAAAATGAATTTGAATTGAAATCAATTTGAAATTTGAATTGAACCGAAATGAATTTAAAATGAATTTATAAGGAAAAATTCAATTTTGATTTAAAATTGAATATGAAGTTGAAACTGTTTTGAAAACGAATGTAAAACGAATTATAAAATACGTTTTGAAAGGAACTCGACGAAATATATATTATATATATAATATAATGGCCTGAAATCAACGCGCTGCGCCGTAGCAGTTCGTGAATTTCGACCGTTGATTTCGAACGGACATTACGGGAAATCCGACTGTCGGATTCTCCTAAAATCGGAACTGTTGGGTTCGTATCGAAAGGAGCTTTCTAACGAATATTAGGGATTTGAGATCTAACGGTTGGATTTGGAATTATGTCCAAATCAAATTTGGAAAAGGTCGCTGTAAGTGCAGTTCGATGGCCGTTGATGGAAATCGACTATACGGGCCTTGATAAAATTATTAATAATAATAATTTGTGTAAAATCATAAGAAATGATTTGGGAAGAATTGGGATGAAAAACTCCATATTTGAAAAGATAAAAGTAGATTTTTATCGAAATGAACTAGTTTTGAACTAGAATAATAATTTATTTATTTTCAAAATAAATAAATTGGATTTGAAATGGTTTTAAAATTACCAGAAGTTTCCAATATATGTACTGGAATGGATTTGAATCGAAATCATCTTCGGAATAATTCGATGTTGGATTTCGTGATTATACAGATGTTATTATGGAAATTTGAAAGATATATTTATATCGTTATTTCCAATACGATATTTGTTGGTTTCAGAATTTGATATTGAATATAAGCCGATATATTTTCTATTCAGAGCCTTGTATTTAATATCAAATGGGATTTTAGGTTGTCGTGAACGGTATCTTTAATAATACTGTTCTTGAACAAAAATGGAGTTAAGAAAATTAAGAACTAACTGGGGATCAGTTAAGTTGGATGGTTTCTTGGATATTGATCTGATGTTTGTTTCGGCCTTCGGGGTTAATATTTAGGGAACCGTCCTCTTACTAATTTACGGTTAGGGACTGATTGAAATGTGATGTGATTTTGGGGTTTATCGTGAACCGTATTTTAAATGACATAGGTTCTTTAACCCAGTTAAAGATTAAAACTAAGTGGAGTTTTAATGAACCTTTAATTGGATTGAAAAGATTAAAACTAAGTGTAGCGTTAATTCGCGAGCCTCACACCCCGGTTGTGTACCAGAAATGGGAGAGGACATCAGGGAGGGCATGCGTTTCCTTCTAGTTAGAAGTGGCGTCAGTGGTTTGACACGCCCTGACGAGTTTTACTTATGTGGTTGTTACTGTTGCGAGGCGCCTCGGATATATCGGTGACTATGTGGAGCTGATGGAGTCATTCGTTGGCTCATTTACGCCCTAAAGGGCGGGGAAACGCAGTGTTCAGGCATTTTAATCCACATCGGTGGACCGGACCTAACGATCCAAAGGCTTGACTGAGTACTTGCCTGAGGGGTGGGCTAGAGCGTCTCAAATCGGTAGAAGGACTATCTTGCCTCGTTTCACAGATGGAAATCCAACTTCCAATACGTGACTTTGCAATTTTATTTGTAGAGCCTAGTATGACGACATAGTGGTATGGGGCACTTATGCCGTCTATGATTGATACTTATGGTTGAAATTGTTTTATACACTATGTACTTATAATAGTATCAAATGATTTGTTTTTAGTGTATCAAGCATTCTTTGGCTATTATAAGGTAAAAATCCTATCTCCGGCTTGCGTTGCATTGTGTGATGGGATCTGGGTCTTATAATAGCTTCATTTTTCTTTATTTATCATTGCGCTGTTGTTTTATGCACTGGTATTCTTGGGAGGAAACCCGTTCCGTGTTATACGGCGTGGCCCCTTGATATATCTGATTTAAAGTAATGTTTTAAATAACTGTTTTAGTTCTCACACGATTCACATGACTGACGTGGAGTTTATTGTTTTAACCTAAACTCTGGGTGCCCTTATTTTGACACGGGCAGCTAGTAGTTTTGGTTTTGCAGATTTTTATTCACAGGATCCTGATTTACAGTTGGAACGATACTCGGAAAGCTCTGTATCCGTGTATTACTTCTAGTTGTGTATTGTAATCTCTGATATTTTATAATGTGTAATATTGATTCATACTCTGTAAATTCTTGTATTCTGATGTAATTGTTGTAATAAACAATGAAATGTTCTTCTGTCTGCGTTCTTTTGTGTGTTGTTCTCAAAGTATCCGCTCTTTCCTTACCGGGGAAGTTACGGGTCCTTACAGTGGTATCAGAGCTTTGGTTACAGAGCTCGAGAACAAGACACATTAGAACCATACAAAAGAATTCATCAGAGATTGGATTAGTAATATCCAATGGGAATGACTCGTTAGAGATGGGATCAGTAGTATCCTAGAACGAGTGTGAAGAGTATATTTTTAAAATGAAAACAATTTTTGTTTTGAAAATTTAATTCAATTATTCGTATTTGAATATTTATTTATATTGATTTGGGCAATCCAATATATAAAGATTTTGCACATACGTTTGATCCGCGTGTATTTGAAGTTTTAATATACTGGATAGATATAGAATCACACTCTAGTCGCCCGGAGATGATTCTGATGATCGCTATAGTACGTACATCATCATAATTTATATTCGAGTTTCGAAAGTGGGATTTCTATTTAATTCCAATTGATTGGTGTGAGAACCAAAATTAGATAGGGATTATTTGTTGTGATTTGGAATCAAAAATGTAATTTTTTACTATGTATCAAAATTATGAATTTGAAACGTTAATCAAATAACTGATTGCTGGTTGTGTTGTTTGATTAGTTAAATGTTGAACCTTTTGCCAAATTAATTCAAATGGTGAATTATATTGAAGATGGTCGCATTTGCATACATATACATGTACTTACATTGGACAGGTCATAGCAAGGAGGCTAGAGTAGAAGAATAAAATTGTTTGCCCGACAAATAGGTACATATTTATTGTATTTTTTGGGTTTGGATGATTTTATGAGCCGATTGGCTAGCTGCTTGGCTTTTTCTTTTTCTTTTGGATTGAAGAAGGCCATGGGAGGCTATATGAAATATCCCGAAGTCCCCGGTGCAGGGGAGGTTATGGCGAAATTTTTCGAAAATTTAGGGTGTTAGCTAAATTTTTGAAAAATTTGAAAAGTTCTTAGAAACTAAAAAGTTGAAGAACTTAAGCCGTAATGAAAATAATGGAAGTCGAGTTGGTTTGTGAAACAACTTTCGGCTTCATTCCTTTTCGGGGACGAAAAGTTTTAAGTGGGGGAGATTGTAACAACCGGGAAATCTGAGCCAATTTAAAAATTTTATTTTGGCAATTTTAGTGAATTTTGAATATTTAAAATGAATTATTTTAAATAATGACGACGAGAAATTTATTTTAAATTGAATTATAACATATATATTTATTTGAATTGACGTTAGAATATAAATATTTTATTTTAAAAATAAAAGGAATTGGAAATGGCGTGGTAGTTCGAAAATTCGATTTCAAAGTTCAAATGAATGTACAGGATTAAAAATAAACCGCATTTTAGTGAAACCAAAATAGTAGAATCTATTTGAGAATATCTCGCCAACGAATCTGAAAAATCGAATTTTCATAGCGGGGAATAAAAGTTATGTCCAGTTGAAAATTCAGAATAGTCGCTATGGAATTCTGGCCCTTAAAATGGGAATTTTGCAAACGACCTCGGTTTTCGATGAAACCACTTTTATTGGATCCGTGATGTCTAGTTATTGCTAGGTTTCAAAATTCGTAATTTTTTGAACCAATATGCGAGTGTGGAAAAGGAAAACGCGTTTGAACAGTTTCAGTTGATTTTAATCGACTGGAAAATGGCCATTTTTCAAACGGTCTCGGAATTTGATGAAATTGGTTTTGTTAGGACAATATCGTCAATACGAAGCTAGAAAATATTTTTCGGGAATTTTTCTAGTTAGTATGTGGTCCCGGTAAATTGAAATGTGCGTTCAAATTCAATATATAGAGTTATATTCTGATTTTGAAGGAAACTGATCGAAACGATCGAATCAGCCTGCGATATCTATCCCATCGTGTTCAGAATGGGGGTAATTAGCTATGGATGACAGTCGGTGGGTTCGATTTCGTGGTCGAAATAAAAAGTTGCTTTTTGAAATTAAATAAAAAAAAATAAACCTCTCTCCTCCTTAACCGTTCAGCGCCCCCCCCCCCCCCCGGTCAAAATCATTTCATAATCGATAAAGAAAAAAAAACTGCACTCAATCGATCGTGCCTCCCCCCATATCGTCGTCGCCGCCGCTTCTTCCTCCTCCTCCTCCTGCCGCGATCCTCCCCTCGACTCCTCTTCCCCTTCCACGAACCACAAACCGCCACGCCCCTCCAGAAGGCCGACGCTGCGAAACCCTAACCCCCACGCACCATTTCGAGAACCGCCGGCCACCCTAATCCCCACTGCCACCACCTACGTCATCCACCATCACCTCAGACCCTCATCGTCGCCCTCCTCAACCTTGTAAGTTTTATTTTCGATTTTGTTTAAGTATGAAAAAAACATGATGTTTAGTTAGGGAAAAGCTCGGATCTTTATTTATCTAAGATTGGATTGTAAATTTACATAAAGCTTGGCTTTTTAATCATATAAAAATTTGATTTTTATAAATAAAAAGGTAAGATTTGGACGAAGAAAGATTGAATTTTTACACGAAGAAAGATTGAATTTTTAAACGAAGGAAGATTGATTTTTAATGAATAGAAAGATTGATTTTTAATGAATAGAAAGATTGATTTTTAATGAATGAAAAGATTTGATTTTTTTATATGAAAGAGATTATATTTTTAAAAAGTAAAAAGATTATATTTTTATAAGTGAGAAGGCGAGATTTTTATTTATATAAAGGAAAGATTTTTATTTATATAAAGGCGAGATTTTTATAAACATTATATTAAAAATGTGATTTTTACTATGAACAACGTAGAGGATACTGCGTCAGAATGTCAGGCTAATCCAGATGTTTAGAAATTCAGAAATAAAGAATGGAGGAGTGGAACCCTTTGTGATAACTTCTCACCTTTAATTTAATTTTCTAGTTGAAATATATATTAGGATGCAGACGGGGTTTAGTAGCACCCGATATCGTCGTCCACAGACCATGGACGGCTTGTTTGTTTGTTTGATTTTGATGCGTAGTTGATTGTGTGATGTAGAATGGAATAAAATATTTATATAGTTAAGAATATTTTATAGTTAAAAATAGAATTTTTAATGTGTACATAAAATGAAATAAATAAATATAAACAAATCGGATGATTTGTTTATATACACACATTTGGCTGATATTGATTGGGACGATAAATTTTACACATCGCCCAACTGCACAAAATAAAATTTGTGTTTGATTGTTTGAAACCCCACACGGGTATTAGGATGATATGTGACATACACTAATCCCAATAATTAGTTGTATACCGATCGATAGACTGTTATAAGCATTGAATATTTATATTTGATGCTTATACAGTGTAGAACACACTTTGGATGATGGTTGATTGTTTATCGTCATTGTTGTATATATGAATTGGATGAAATCCATATAAATGAAATTATATGGTAATTGACTGTGTCTGATTCTAGTTCAAAATTATCGAATAATTTAAAATAATATTCAATGAAAATTGAATTGTGAAGCCATGTTAAGTAGTTAAACGCCATTTCAACGCGAACGTGAATTTTTTCAATTTTATAATGAATATCGAGAAGTGATTTCAAAATAGAATATTTTGAAATGAATTCGAATTAAATCGAATATTTTGAAATGAATTTGAATTGAAAATAAAATGAATTCGAATTGAATTGAATAGAAATGAAATTCGAATTAAATTGAATAGAAAATGAATTCAAATTGAATTGAAAATAAAATGAATTCGAATTGAATTGAATAGAAAATGAATTCGAATTGAAATGAATTTGAAATTTCAATTGAACCGAAATGAATTTAAAATGAATTCATAAGGAAAAATTCAATTTTGATTTAAAATTGAATATGAAGTTGAAACTGTTTTGAAAACGAATGTAAAACGAATTATAAAATACGATTTGAAAGGAAATCGACGAAATATATATTATATATATTATATATATAATATAATGGCCTGAATAAAACACACCGCGCCGCGGCAGTTCGTGAATTTCGACCATTGGTTTCGAACGGACATTACGGGAGATCCGACTTTCGGATTCTCCTAAAACCGGAACCGTTGGGTTCGTACCGAAAAAGCTTTCTAACGGATATTAGGGATTTGAGATCTAACAAAGTTGGGTTTGGAATTATGTCCAAATCAAATTTGGAAAAGGTCGCTGTAAGTGCAGTTCGATGGCCGTTGATGCAAATCGACTGTACGGGCTTTGATAAAATTATTAAAATAATAATAATTTGTGTAAAATCATAAGAAATGATTTGGGAAGAATTGGGATGAAAAACTCCATATTTGAAAAGATAAAAGTAGATTTTTATCGAAATGAACTAGTTTTGAACTAGAATAATAATTTATTTATTTTTAAAATAAATAAATTGGATTTGAAATGGTTTTAAAATAACTAGAAGTTTCCAATATATGTATTGAAATGGATTTGAATCGAAATCATCTTCGGAATAATTCGATGTTGGATTTCGTGATTATACAGATGTTGTTATGGAAATTTGAAAGATATATTTATATCGTTATATACAATACGATATTTGTTTGTTTCAGAATTTGATATTGAATATAAGCCGATATATTTTCTATTCAGAGCCTTGTGTTTAATATCACATGGGATTTTGGGTTGTCGTGAACGGTATCTTTAATAATATTGTTCTTGAACCCAAATGGAGTTAAGAAAATTAAGAACTAACGGGGGATCAGTTAAGTTGGATGGTTTCTTGGATATTGATCTGATGTTGGTTTCGACCTTCGGGGTTAATATTTAGGGAACTATCCTCTTACAAATTTACGGTTAGGGACTGATTGAAATGTGATGTGATTTTGGGGTTTATCGTGAACCGTGTTTTAAATGACATCGGTTCATTAACCCAGTTAAAGAATAAAACTAAGTGGAGTTTTAATGAATCTTTAATTGGATTGAAATGACCGAGAATGGGGTATCACCAGTTTTGCTCCAAGCGATACTTAAATCTTTAACTAGATTTGAACGTGAAATGGTAATTAACTTTACCGATAACACCGTGGTGTTAGATATGAAGTATTACCAGTTTTACTTCATGGGATGAATAGGTTGGGATTGGAAAATAAAATAAATGATTACTTCGATGTGGTTCGCTAATCCCGACTAGTTTGAAGTGATATTCAAAGGAATATTAAAGAATAAATTTAAGGAATTTATCTTTGATAAAATTAATGGAACCTATCCCTAAGAATGTGAAATTTAGCCACTAACTGAAGATTGGTTAAGATGAATGGTTTCCTGGGTATTGATCTGATGTTGCTTTCGACCTTCGGGGTTAATATTTGGGGAATTGTCCCCTTACTAATTTACGGTTAATGACTGATGAATTGGAATGAGGCGTATGTTGTGTTTGTGTAACACTTGTTTATTATATACGCGAGTTATTCAGAAAGACCAGGTTTATCCCATTCTGAATAACTGATTCGACGATGATTCGAAGATGAAGACGGTGGTTGAAGACCGGAGGTCTTCACGTCGTTTGGATAATTACTGATGATCTTGATTGGGCCGCACACCCAAGAGGAGGGAATCAGATGGTGATCATCCAGACATACTTGGAGATCGATGGATATGCGAGGTACAAGGTGCCTCTGGTTTCGTTCAGACCCAGAACGGACTTGTAGATGGACTGTGTGTCTGACATTGGATATCATTCTGTGTGATTGATGGATATCGGTTGCATGGAGTGGTCTGCCTATGTGGAATGCTAAGATGCTAATGATCAAGGCTTCTATTGAAATGAAGAGTCTTGTGGTTGATGATCAAAGCATAGCCTGTGTGGCACAACTTTGTGTTGCGTTAATTCGCGAGCCTCACACCCCGGTTGTGAACTAGAAATAGGAGAGAATATCAGGGAGGGCATGCGTTTCCTTCTAGTTAGAAGTGACGTCAGTGGTTTGACACGTCCTGACGAGTTTGACTTATGTGGTTGTTGCTGTTGCAAGGCGCCTCGATATAACGGTGACTATGTGGAGCCGATAGAGTCATTCGTTGGCTCATTTACGCCCCCAAGGGCGGGGAAACGCCGTGTTCAGGCATTTTAATCCACATCGGTGGACCGGCCCTGACGATCCAAAGGCTTGACTGAGTACTTGCCTGAGGGGCGGGCTAGAGCGACTCGAAATCGGTAGAGGACTATCTTTTGCCTAGGTTCACAGATGGAAATCCAATTTCCAATACGTGCCTTTGCGGTTTTGATTGTATACCTATGTATGGCAACATAGTGGTATGAGGCACTTCTGTCGTCTACGATTGGTACTCATGACTTGAAATTGTTTTGACACTATACACTTATTATAGTATCAAATGATTTGTTTTTAGCGTATCAAGCATTCTTTGGCTATTATAAGGTAAAAACCCTATCCTCCGGCTTGCGTTGCATTGTGTGATGGGACCTGGGTCTTATAATAGCTTCATTTTTCTTTATTTAGCATTGCGTTGTTGTTTTATGCACTGGTATTCTTGGGAGGAAACCCATTCCGTGTTATACGGCGTGGTCCCTTGATATATCTAATTTAAAGTATAGTTTTAAATAACTGTTTTAGTTCTCACACTAGTCACATGACTGACCTGGAGTTTATTGTTTTAACCTAAACTCTAGGTGCCCTTATTTTGACACGGGCAGCTAGTAATTTTGGTTTTGCAGATTTATATTCACAGGATCCTGATTTACAACTGGAACGATACTCGGAAAGCTCTGTATCCGTGTATTACTTCTAGTTGTGTATTGTATTATTTTCGGCTGCTATGTAATGTATTGTAATCTATGATATTTTATAATGTGTAATATTGATTCATACTCTGTAAATTCTTGTATTCTGACGTAATTGTTGTAATAAACAATGATATGTTCTGTCTGTGTTCTTTTGTGCGTTGTTCTCAAAGTATCTGCTCTTTCCTTACCGGAGAAGTTACGGGTCCTTACAAGCTGTTACGACCCGAAATCCCACTTACGTGAAATCACGGATTGAGTTGAGAACAAACCACATCAGAACGCAAACAGAAGAACATTTCATTGATTATTACAACAATTCATCAGAATACACAGAGTATAAATAAATAATATACAACAGAAAAATATTAGAGATTTAAATTACATTACATAGAAGCGGGCAAATAATACAATACACAACTGAAAGAAGATATACGGATATAGAGCTTTCCGGATATCATTCCAGCTTTAAATCAGGATTATGTGAATATAATCTGCAAAACCAAAACTACTAGCTGCCCGTGTCAAAATAAGGGCACCCAGAGTTTAGGTTAAAACAATAAACTCCAGGTCAGTCATGAGACTGGTGTGAGAACTAAAACAGTTATTAATCTTTATTTTAAAGTTAGGTAAATCAAGGGACCACGCCGTATAACATGGAACGGGTTTCCTCCCAAGAATACCAATGCATAAAACAACAGCGCAATCCTAAATAAGGAACAATGAAGATATTATAAGACCCAGGTCCCATCACACAATGCAACGCAAGCCGGAGGATAGGGTTTTTACCTTATAATAGCCAAGAATGCTTGGTACGTGAAATTTCATGTTTTATTATTACTATAAGTGTATAGTGTCAAAACAATTTCAAGTCATAAGTATCAATCATAGATGGCATAAGTGCCCCATACCACTATGTCGCCATATATAGGTATACAATCAAAACCGCAAAGGCACGTATTGGAAATTGGATTTTCGTCTGTGAATCGAGGCAAAAGATAGTCCTCTACCGATTTCGAGACGCTCTAGCCCGCCCCTCAGGCAAGTACTTAGTCAAGCCTTTGGATCATCAGGGCCGGTCCACCGATGTGGATTAAAATGCCTGAACACTGCGTTTCCCCGCCCTTTGGGGCGTAAATGAGCCAACGAATGACTCCATCGGCTCCACATAGTCACCGATATATCCGAGGCGCCTTACAACAGCAACCACATAAGTCAAACTCGTCAGCGCATGTAAAACCACTGACGCCACATCTAGCTAGAAGGAAACGCATGCCCTCCCTGATGTCCTCTCCCGTTTCTGGTTCACAACCGAGGTGTGAGGCTCGCGAATCAATGCTACACAAAGCTATGCCACACAGGCCGTGCTTTGATCATCAACCACAAGACTTTGCTTTTCAATAAAAGCCTTGATCATTTGCCACTTAGGCATGCCACACAGGCAATTCACTCCATGCGATTGATATCCACCAATATCTAACCTCTAAGCTCGTACCCCTCAGAGAAGGGAGTTAAGCAAGAGAATAAATTATCCGCTGCCAAACAGATATATATTTAATAGAAATAAATCACACAGAATAAAATCCAATGTCAGACACACAGTCCATTTACAAGTCCGTTCTAGGTCTGAACGAAAACGGAGGCACCTTGTACCTCGCATATCCATCGATCTCCAAGTACGTCTGGACAACCACTAACTGATTCCCTCTTGGGTGTATGGCCCAATCAAGATCAACAGTAATCACCCAAACGACGTGAAGACCTCTGGTCTTCATCCTCAACACCACGTCGAATCAGTTATTCAGAATGGGATAAACCCGGTCTTTCTGAATAACTCGCGTATATAATAACCAAGTGTTACACAAACACAACATACACCTCATTCCAATTTGGATGTAAAACTTCATATTTTAAAGGATAAAAGTAGATTTTTATCGAAATGAACTAGTTTTGAACTAGAATAATAATTTATTTATTTTTTTAAAATAAATAAATTGGATTTGAAATGGTTTTGAAAATAACAAGAATTTCCAATAATTGTATTGGAATAGATTTGAATCGAAATTGTCTTTGGAATATTTCGATGTTGGATTTTGTGATGATACAGATATTGTTATGGCAATTTCCAATTTCGATAAACATCTCATCATAAACTCATTACCATGAAATTCATTAAATAATGATTAACTTGATCATTTGCTGAAGTAAAACAGTTTACTTCATTATTCATGAACAATACTAATTATACTAGTTTAAATAATTATTTAAACTTCATTCATTAAAAAGGTAATTAAATCTAATTAACTTTGATTAATTTATTTCTAAACTATTTTTATTAGATTAATTGAAGACCAATTAATCTAAAAATCAATTTCAAATAAACAGTTGATTTAATCAACTTCAGACCATCAGTTAATTTGTTAACTGATTTTAATAATTTCTCTTCATTTGATTGATATAATTAATCCAATAATATTCTTTAACCGATTGTCTTTAAAATAATTATCCAATATTTACTCGTAGGATAATTACAACTTTATAACTTATCAAATAATCGGTTATATTTACGTTATAAAACGAACCATAGAATACCAGTTTATAATAGAACATCTATTATAATTTAAAACTTCACTTTAATTATAAAAATATAATTTTTATAATTAACTTCGATGATTTGCCTGATGGCCAATCAACTTCTTAGCAAAACGATGGGCTTATGGTCGACTGTTGCCATTTTCTTACTCGACATTGTCTATTTTTGAAATCAACATAACGCTGAATTTCCATTTAACATGGTTCAAACAGTGCATATATAAATAATATAAAACAAACATTACATATAAATATTTAGGAATCCAGTTGTATTCCTCCAACCGGTTTCCGCATCCACAGATGTTAGTCAAACAATTAACACTGATTCCTTACTAGGGAATATTATAATCGATGGAATCAGTATCCGGCCGATGATGTGTACATGTGCAACGTTATCTAATATTCAACCAATTTAATTGTAATCTACCTAATCGACCATCAAACAACATTCAAACAACATTAAAATATAATTATAATATTTTAAAATAGATCAGAGTTAGTGAATTTACTCACATTGCGTGTTAACCGTTAAATAACGATTTGCGTCAGTTGATTATTTCCGATGCTTTGATTTCGCTGTAAATCGAAATAATCTCCAAATGGTTCTGAACCAGCTTCATATTGTTGCCTGCTTCTATATGATCCCAATGGATCAAACCGTTCCTTTGATTTCGCCCAATACCACCTTGAAACCATGATCCGCTTCCTTTATATTTTCAAAACCCGATGAACTTCCTTTTCGAATTGAAACTGCAGTACATAGATGCTGCTCCAAAACTTTCCTTTAGTAAGTGCATGCCCAGATTTATCCATCCCCACGTGTTTCCGTTCCTACCTTTCGTATTACATTTAAATTTGCATTAAACAACTTTTTATTTCTTTGGGCTTTCTAATTCGGCCCAAAGGTATCCCCACGCACCTGCATTATTTGGTCCATACATTTCGATTCGCTAGGAATATTAATTCTCCTCATCCATGTTCAAAGCATTTCCGCCTCTCTTATTACACCATTCCCGACCTTACTTCTTTCACATCCTCCCACCTTTATCATATTATTATATATTGGGCTTCACATGAAAGCCCATTCCTTTTTAGCCCATGAATACACTGACCCACCCGTTTCCACAATATGATCTTCCTCAATTTTTATCCCACTCCAGTAAAATATCCCTATGCTATGCTTTATTTCCTTCATTTCCTATATCCTATCACGCACAGGCAACAACAACCATCTCCTTCTCCATTCTGAAACTTGAAACAGCGCTTGTCCCCCTACAAGCTATGAAACCCCACCCATTTGAACTGAGCTCATCCCTCTGCGTTCACCACTGCTTCCTTATATACGTATGCAAAGTCCTTTAAACCACAAACAAAATACTACAAAAACCCATTCTCCTTCAAAATATGAAATATCGCGCCTCCTAACTTGCTGCATGAAAACACCATATAAGTAACCCCATGCAGTATCACGCCTGCCATACACCACATCCTCCTTCACAACAAAAACCCACTTTTTAGTCACGTATGCTCCTCTTGAAACACACCGTGTTACCGCATCATGTTATCTCTAACACGGTTGCATGGTTCTCCCTTTCATCCATTGTTCTCCCTCTTTGTTTTTCTTAATTTTAACTCACTCATTCCCCTCCTTTCACAACTTCCGGCGTCTCCTCCCATCAAACCGACGCCACCAGACCAGGTCTGACCTACCACTTACTGCACTAACTTCATGTAATTCAAAACATCACCTCCGAACACTCGCTCACCGGCCTACCCTTTACGAACGTTGCATGGAAACACAAACTACTCCATCGCACTTCCTTCCAAGTACTAACAGAACTCGCCGTGCCTCCCTCCTCTTCACCAGTGCCGCTTTTCAGACCCTGACCACCAATCTTCCCTTCCTCCTTCTTGCCGTGAAAAACACAGATCTGCAAAAACTATTCTCTCCGGTATTATAAATCCACATGCTCCTCATCCTTTCACTAACGCCACATTTTTATTTTATTTTATTAAATCATTGAAGTTTCTGTTTTTAATTCCAGATGAGGAAGAGAGGGTAGATTGTTTATGTATTTATATAGATAAATTCCTTGCTAATTGTGATAACCCCAAACTTCCACAAGTGAAAGCAGGAGAAATCATTTTTGGAATACAACATAAATACAATAAAACAGAACACAGATACAATATAGCAAAGGAGATTCATAGAGTAATAACATTATAGCAGCGGAAAAATATAATGTCATCAATCACAGAAATTCCACAGTCACAGAAAACTAAGATTATTACAACAAGTTTGCAGAAAAGAAATAAGTTTGATGTCTAAAAAGAAAAGAAAAGATGCCAATAGAAACAAAAAGTCTTCAAGCTCCAAGTCATCACCTCTTCTCCCAAGCAGAATCCAAGAGAGAGAAAATAAGCAGCTTCAAAGAAAAGCTCCAAGCAAAGAATGAACCTGTCAACTTGGCTGCCCGTGTAGAAGAGAGGGCACCCAAGTTTGCAAAAAGGTGAAACAAACTATGGGTCAGTCGTGGGACTGGTGTGAGAATTCTTAAATAGATTTACTCGTACTAATAAGGCAAATCCAAAGACCACGCCGCTAGCGCGGAACGGGTTGTACCAATGGATTGCCGTGCATAACTACAGTGTCATAATAAATGATTAAATAAGTCGTCAACAACGCAATGTCTTTTGAAAAATGGAACCACCATAAGACTCAGGTCCCATCACACAATGCAACGCACACCAAGAGGATAGAGTTTTACCTTATGGTGGTTAAACATGCTAAATACGCCAAATACGAAACTAATACTATTATTAGGGTGTATATGTTTTAAAACAATTCAAAGCAATGTATTAATCCTAGGAAGCATAGGTACCATATATTATGCCTCCAATACTAGTAATACAATCAAATCCGTCGGGGTCGTATTGGAAATTTGGGTTTCCATCATGAGTCCAGGCTAGGGAGGACTCCTTACCGATTCGAGACACTCTAGTTAATGCCCCAGGATTACCCGCAGTTAACCCTTGGAAATGGCAGGGCCGGTCCTCACATACAGCTTAGAGGATTAGTTATTCCTAAGCACACGTTTCCCGGTCCTATAGGACCTATCCGAGGCGCCTCATTTCATCATCCTCCAAAAGTAAAATGACTACTAACTAGAAAGAAACGTGCTACTTTCCCTGCGTTCCCTTCCCCCTTTTTAGACTCTACCGGTTTGTGAGGCTCGTGAAGTCATGTTCTTCGTACCACAAGGTTCTGCTTTTCAACAAGAAACCCTGATCATTGCATCTTAGTATGCCACACCGTCACTCCATACCGTACTATTGATCGTCCGTCACTATATAAACGGGTGTTAAGTAGAGAATAAATTCTCTACCACCAATCGTTTATATATTAACTGAATATCAACAACATAATATTTTGTGGGGCACGATGTCAGACACACTATCCATTTATACCCATGCTCTAGGTCTGAACTAGGGTCAAACCCGTGAAATCAACACGTACGTTTGGGCAATTACCCCGACCCTTGAATTGGGAGCAAACCAATTCAGAGTCTTGATCGTTGTCCATTCGAGGGGAGATTTACGGTCTTCATGCGCCGTCTTCATACTTGAATTCTTGGAATCGTACGATCATTTGGAATGGGATTAACCCGGACTTTCCAAATAATCTCGCATTCATATATTTTGAGAAAAACATATTTCATATCGTTATTTTAATTATATATATAAATATATATATATATATAATTCGTTTAGTTTGTCGTCCCTACGTGCAGCTTACATTTCTCTTAACTTTCACCTTTCTACTTACCTGACAATGTAGTTTAGGATTAGACGATAATTCTTCCCTTTTTAATTCATTATTATTTATTTTATACTTTATGATTTTCATTTAAGAATGTAAATTATAATGTTCCATCCCATTCATTTCTTTATATATATCTTTTCCAATTTCATTATGAACAATGAACATTTTCCTATGGTGTAAGTTCCCTTTTACCTACATTATAAATAATGTTAATGTTCCAATACAGTTCCTTATCTTTCATTTAACATTATAAATAATGTTATTCTTGCATACGTTTCATTCCTTTTATTTACATTATAAATAATGTTAAACCTTACATACAGTTTCTTTTCTTTTATTTAACATTATAAATAATGTTAAACCTTACATACGGTTTCTTTTCTTTTATTTAACATTATAAATAATGTTAAACCTTACATACAGTTTCTTTTCTTTTATTTGACATTATAAATAATGTTAATTCTTCCTACGGGGTGAATTCTCTTTTTATATACATTATAAAATAATGTTAATACCATACGGTATAAATTCTTATGTGTTAACATTAAAATTAAATGTTAACTTGACATACGATGAAATTTTCTCTTATATTAACATTAAAAATAATGTTAACTACATACAGTGTTATTTTCTTTTTAACATTAACATTAAAATGTTAATATCATACAATGGTGTTATTCTTATAATATAATGCATAAATAAAATGTAATCTCTTTCCTACAGTTAATCCTCTTTAAATTACCATTATAACTAATGTCGATTTCCCATGCATTGTAAATTACTTATTTTTAACATTAAAAATAATGTACTCTTCCTACGATAGAAATACTCTTTTTATTAACATTTAAAATAATGTTACATGTACATACAATAAATGTTAATGAACCATATAGTGAGTTTTTCTCTTTTATTTTCCATTCCATTAACATTAGAAATAAATGTTAATGAATCATACAATGCATTTTCTATATTTTTAATATAGACAAAAATGTTAAATTATCATATGGTGAAATTTTTTATATAACATTAACAAAAAATTTCCCATTCAACATACGGTGATTTTTTTTTTTTTATAATTCTAATATTAACACAAATGAATGTTAATCTCATACGGTGACATTTTCTTAGTACATAACATTAAAAATAATGTTAATGAATCATACGGTGACATTTTCATATTTAACAAAATAAGTATCCATCAATCATACGGTAAATATTTTCATTTTTTACAAAATGCTATTTTATCATATGATGCAAATTTATATTTTTATAACATGCCCAAAAATGTTATTTAACATACAATGCAAACTTATATTTTTATAACATGACCAAAAATGTTATTTAACATACAATGCAAACTTATATTTTTATAACATTAAATAAAAATGGCAAAAATACTATTCACATACAATGCATTCTTATATGTTAAACATTAAATAAAAATGACAAAAATACTATTCACATACAATGCATTATTTTCATATTTTACATACAATGCATTATTTTCTAACTTGGACAAAATACTATGCTATACATACAATGCATTATTTACTTATTTTAACATGACAAAATACTATTTTATGCAAAGCAAATTTCTATTTTTCTATCATGACAAAATACTATTTTATGCAATGCAAATTTCTATTTTTCTAACATGACAAAATACCATTTTATGCAATGCAAATTTCTATTTTAACACAAATTTGTTCATTCAACATACGGTGCTCTTTATTTTGATAATGAACAAAATATATTCACTTACATACGATGTTTTCTTATTTTGATAATGAACAAAATATTAGTCATTAACATACGGTGCTTTTCTTATTTTAATAATGAACAAAATATTGTTCATTAACATACGGTGCTTTTCTTATTTTAATAATGAACAAAATATTGTTCATTAACATATAGCGGCCAATTCTATTTTGTAAATGAACAAAAATATACTTATCTCAAATGGCGACAAATTCTATTTTAAAATATTGACAAAAATGTCAATCAACATACGGTGTTTATTTTCTTATATAAACATTGACAAAAAATGTCAATCATCATACGGTGTTTATTTTATGTTAAAACATTTCTAATACCTAATCAAAACAAATAAAAAGAATAACTTTGTTTATGTCGCCAGTTTTATTTCAACAAGGACATATAAAGTGATATATGCGTTTTCAACAATCCTACCTTAACAATCATGATGTGATTATTCTTAACAAATATGATATCATTATTATCAACACGACGATTATCAAACAAATAGATCAACGTATCAATGACA
This sequence comes from Allium sativum, assembly GCA_030737875.1. Lineage (NCBI taxonomy): Eukaryota > Viridiplantae > Streptophyta > Magnoliopsida > Asparagales > Amaryllidaceae > Allium > Allium sativum. The sequence continues at coordinate 306,121,275 of CM060921.1, forward strand.
ATTCAGGATCAATCACATACGATAATCAATTAGCGTTCAGCAACGGATCAAAGGAAAATCACAATCACAGTTAATTATTTTTATTTAAATAAATAAATAAATAAATAGAACTCTCATATTGAATTTTTGGCCAAAATTTTACTGTCTCCTTTTCAGTTGCGATCTGCGCCATCGCGAAGCTCTTAATTTTGTGATTCCAACGCAATTTACGGTTCGTCAAACGGACCTCGTATGAAAGAGTTATGAATTTTTAAAGATCGGGTAATTAAATAATTAATTAATATTCGTGAAAATACCTAAAAATTTCACCGTCTCAGAATTGGACAAAATTAGTGTCCACGCGTCCATCTCGTCACCACGATCCCAACGCACCTGAAATCGTCGATTTTCGACTTCGTATGAGTGAGTTATGCAATTTTAAAGTTCTGGAAATTAATTAAATAATTTAAAAATAAAATAGAAAATACCCTCAGCCCATTGACCGAAAAACACTGTTCACCGCCGAACTTTGACCGCACTTTGCCGCTGCCTCGGGCCACCTGACGCCACGGGACCACCGCCAATGTCTTCGTCTTGGCGAGACGCACCACCACCAGAAAGAGCCGCCCCTAAAGCTTCTCCGATCATCGGGAAATCGCCTAGAAAGGATTTCGCCTCGCGGGTCCCACATGCCGCGTCACACCTCCAAACTGCCTGAAATTTGGCGAGCACCTCCACCTCACGTAGACGAAGAACTTCCGTGTTCGTGACTTCGTCTAATTCTTCCTCGATTCACGGGAATTTCTTGATTTACGTTTTGAGCTTCTGAATTTCGAAAACAGCGAGCTTTAAGACGAGATTCCGGCGAATCCGAGCGCTGTTTGACAAAACCGACTACACCATTAGCTTCGTATCGTCGAGACCTTCGAGAGGACATATAATTTGCTATGGTTTGAAGAGATTTTATTTTCGACAAATTTTAGAGGAAGAGAGAGCCGCCATGGAAATTGAGAAAAATGGTGGAAAATAGAAGTGGCTGCTGAGCATTTCGAATTTCAGCCCTAAATCTCAGAAAAAAGATAATATATACCATAGGTTTAATTTTGGTTTGGGCCCAAATATCATTACGTGCCCAATTTATCAATTTTCGACTATTTTCTTCAATTCAGAAATTCTTATAAATACATGCGAATTTCAAAATTAATAAATTTTTAAACATAATTATTTCAGGTCATTACGAACCCAACGAACCTGATTTCGTAATTTTCCGATTCCGTATGAATTTATTATAAATTTCCGAAGTCTGAAAATAGGCTGTATTTCCACTGTAAAAATTATACAGGCCACAAAATAATTCCAAAAATTATAAATTTTATAATTTAACCTTAATTTAATATTCCGAATCCATAGAAACTGGTTTCGTCGAATTCGGAGTTCGTTTGCAAAAATTCTATTTTTCAGGTGTATATTTTAATATTTAAAAATACCAAAAATAGTGGAATTTTTCCGAAACTCAAAAATATAAGTTCTTATAGTCATTTTTATATGTAAACAACATTCTAAAACCAATGGAGATGGTTTCGGATCCTAATTCCTTATTCTGCAAAATGTAGCATTTTGGCCCTTATAAATTTCGTAGCGACCTTTCTAAATATTGAATTAGCCATAACTTTTGATTTCCGCTATGAAATTTCGATTTTTCGGATTCGTTGGAAAGATATTTTTAAATAGATTCTAATATTTTTGGTTTCACTAAAATCCGTTAAATTTTGCATCCTGTATGGTTAGTCAAAGTTCAAGTTTGACTTTTCAAACTACCGCGCCATTTCCAGCTCTTTTTATATTTAAAATTAATTTATTCATTCTAACTTCAATTTGAACCAAATTTGTGATCCTTATTATTTAAAATAGATTATTTTAAATATCAAAAATTATTTAAAATCACTTAAAATAAATTTTAACTTGGCCCCAAAATTCTGGGTCGTTACACTAATGAAGGAATAGGTGATATAGGACGTAGTTAGGTTTGCACATTTCCTTACTTTGCATGTGGTCATTTATTTATGGAGACAGGACATAGCTGTCATGTGTTGTACGTTGGTTTAGGGCCTAAGGAAAAGATATACTTAAGCTTGAAGTATTTTTATGAATGAAGTAATAGGAAACGAGTAGGTCTTCTGTTTGTAAATTTAGCTGTAGCTTTCACTAGTCATGAAGTTTAGGGAGGTTTAGGTTCTAGGGTAGGATGACAGCTACGGTTTTTCTTTGGTGTGAAGTAATAGCTTTTAGCTTAGGCAGTTTATCCTTTGCCATCAATTCTGTGGTAACAGCTGTGTTCGAAAGTGACCGTGTGCAATTTCTTCAACACAAAGTCTTTGAATTAAAATATTTAAAATTGAAATTGCTTCATCCTTAAGTTATAGGCTTGCTAAGGGAATGGTATTCACTTTTATAGCTTAGGTAGCCTTCGAAAGGATGTCTGCAATGTACCTGATGGGTATATAAAATTATATATGTTAGCTTAGGGGTAAAGGCTTGTTTTTTATTACCATATTTTCTTTTCTACTCGGAACTGTTTTCCATTAATTCTGTAGGCAAAAGTTTCCAGTACATAATGAATCCACTGATAATTAATATGAAGATGGTTTTTAGTAAAACTTCCATCACTAGATACTCCAGTAAGACTTAAATAAATAATGCTTCTTTTCTTGCAACATGTTTTGTTTTACTTCATTTATTTTGATGGAAATAGCAAGTAATAGGGTATGGGTCAAATGGGTGTTTGTACGTCGGTTTCTGATTTATATGCATTCCATTCATTGTAGACTTCTATGGACAGAAATAAGAATACAGTCGTGTCCAGCGAGGTGCCACGATCCCAAAAATATAATAATATCGGTAGAATAACTCATATTTTGAAACCCCAAAATATTGATATAGGGTGCGAAATACTCCAGATAAAAAGTTGCGTATTTAATTAATTAAAAATTGCATAAAAATTCTAAATATTAAATTATCACTACGTCTCAAAAGAATCTTGTCCAGATTTGCAATCGGTATCTAGTTATATCAAATAAACTGTTACGGTCGATAAACGATTCTATAGCGACTTTGGAAATTTGATTCGGATATAACTCATAATATATAACGCGAAATCTTGATATTTCACTTCTATTAGAAAGATACTGTTTAATAGATTCCAACGTTTCTTGTTTTGAAGAAATCCGACTAATAACGGGTCATGTACACTCAGTTGAAGTTTAGAATGTTAAATTATGAACTGCCACGATATTATAGGCTCGATTATATTTAATATATATTTTCATACGATCAACTTCGTTTTAATTAATACATAAATCAACTTATATTACAAATTCAATATTTAAACTGATTTAAATATTCAAATACTAACCGATAAAAATGTGGGACGTTACACTCCTTCCCCCTTAAAAGAATTTCATCCCCGAAATTTCTAAGGTAGAAAAGATGTTATGATCTCTATTATAAATAGGTTAAAAATCTTTTATTTGATTTCTTAAATTCAGTTTTATCAAAACCGATTAATTCTAATTAAAATATTAATTCCTTCTTATTAACAAATCTTTTCAGAAATTCTGAAAATTTCCTAATAGCTTAAATTTTCGGAGAGTTTTGCCAGCATCTCCACTGCACGGCTTATGTGGTACTACTCCAACTTGCCTCTCTAGGCCTCCTCCAATCCAAAAGAAAATCAAACAGCCAAGCGGCTTTCCAGAGATAGCTATAAATCTCATACCTGAATATACTGTAAACCTGTACCTTTTTGTTGGCATTTAACTCTATTCCTGCCATTTGCTATCACTTTACATATATCCAAGCATCCTTGGTTGATCACCCATCAATCCATTCTCAAACCAATCTTTCGCTTTTACTAAGCCAAATTTCTATTTCAACTCCAATTCCATTTACTGATTTATTTCTCAAATCGGTTATCATCATCTCCAAATTCAAAATTCGATTCTTATTCTCCAAGAATCAAAACATTTTAATAACTCGAATCTCCAATATTTCGCTTTTACAATTTCCATTCTGGATCGTTCCAAATTCAGTCCAATTCTGTTTATCTTAGTTTAAGTTTTACTTTTACCATTTTGACTCCATAAGTTAAATCTTTATTTTAGAATTCAAATTCCTGGGATTTATTTCAAATTAGTTTGAAATCATGTATTATTCAAAACATTTGAATTTTTGACAACTTGATTCCTCACAATAATTCAAAACAAAATCTTTAGTAGTAATCGTCACTTAGCAACTCAAAAATGAACACCGATAGTGCCGCATCATCGGAATTTATTTTCCAGTCATCAAAGTGAGTTCAATACTATATAACTATTAAAAATTCATTTTAAAACGCTTTATTTTGAAATTACATCAAAATATCCTTTCAAAATGCTTGGAAAATCATTTCTAAATTCCTAGGATTTAAAATTCCATATATTAAATCCAATTTCATTTACAAACCCTTTTTCCAAATTACCATAGTTTTAAATTCTAAATCTGATTTAGATTCAGATTTAGTTCATCTGATTTGTATTTTATACTTACGTGAATTTTGATTGGTTATTTACATAACCAACTCAATTATAAATCTTATTCGATCAAAATAACGATCAACACATCCAGTATATAATAATAATCTCAAGATATATATTTTCTTTTATATCAAAATATATTTTGGGTAAGATTATTTCATTTTACCCACTTTTCAAAACATACTGCGTCGAATTACTCTGTTCAAGAGTTTAAAAACACCTATCGATACAGTTTGCAATCCGGTATCCACTAGAATTCATAAACCACTCGCCAAACCAATCAACACAATATAAAACAGTTTTTATATCAATTTAGAAATACGCGCTCATATATATTCACTCAAACTCAATCTATAGTCTTACTAACTCCATCTCTATTGAGTTACGCCACAGAGCTAAGTTAATCACTTAACCTCACACTGATAACAACTGTAACGGCCCGAAAATCCGTACCAATTTGAGCTGACTAATATCCTACACATTCAAATCAAAGTGCACGAAAATTCATATCATTAATAGAAAGAATTTAGAGGGTGAGATAGAAAAGATAGAACTAATAGAATAGAAGAAGAACACAAATGTACATCCTCAAAGTAAACATAAAACTCACAGCGGAACAAATAAAATATATTAAAACATAACTTTGGGCTACAAAATCTGAATTTTTGTACTTACATATCATATCAGAGTATAATTCATATACATCACAGCGGAAATAATCTCTAAATAACTAGTAGTGAAGCCTCCTGCTTCGAGCTCCTCCAGGTGAATCTGTAAAGCCTGAAACACTTTACTACCCGTACAAATTTGGGCACCCAAGAGTTTAGGGAAAACAAACAAAATAAACTCTGGGTCAGTTATGGGACTGGTGTGAGTAAACTCCAACCATATTGTTTAACTTTAAAAATCCTTTTGAAAGAAAGGGTAATAGAAAGACCAACCCACACATAAACATGGATGGTTTTTACCTTACTATAACCAAAACATTTTGATATCAAAATCCAGTGATATTATACTGATGCCTAATCAAATAAATAACCAAATAGCAGAACGGTTGCATCTCACACTTCACATACATAGTATAAAATTAAAAACCGCATGGCGCTTATTGGAGATTGGAATTTAACTATGATAAGGTATGGGACCACCTCCCGATCAGTGTACTCTAGAGGGGATACACCGAGGTTCAACAAGAACATCTTGCAACCCAGCCCACACATGACCGACCACTCATTTCTCTTGAGTGTATCGAATATATTGCCACCTACGGTTGGGCCCATATAAACGTTATCCAAAGATAAAGAAATGAAAGAAGAACCAATATGAATTTTCTCTAGATGGTGACAATACACCCTAATGGGAATGACCCACATAGCCATGCTGCCTGCCTGATTTTTGTCATTTCTTGGTTGTGAGGCTTGAGGCTATGTCTATCTTTTCAGAACATCTGTCCACCATTCACTTTGAATGCCACATCATCAAACTCGTCAATTCACTAATTGATTTCCAAAAATATCACGGATATAAAAAGCTAAGAGGAACGAATTCCTCTACCACCAGATGTAATACCTTTAAGAGATCAATCGTACGTGATTTGTTAGGTATACTCTGTCAGACACTCTTCCATACAAGTTGTCCTGGGACTGGACAAACAGAAAACAGCATTCTGGAACAGAACGACCCTTGCATTTCACTCTGCCTTCAATTGTCTTCAGCATAATCAAATTCGCAGTGCCTATGTCTATACGGAGTGGTTTTCGGATAATATATCCAACCTGTCTCTCTGTATCAACAACGATGGTCAAAACACTTCAATAGTCGGTTATTTATCAATCGAAGTAAAAACAAACATCCATTCTAATGTACATCTAAACATCACACAACCACGGGCACGTTTTATTTAACATTAAGTTTCCAGTTTCCCATATCTTCCTAGATATTTCCCCAAAACCCGTTTAACCCTTCACATTTCTTGGAAAATGTTTCTAGTTATTTTAATTCTTGTTTTCCCCTATTTCAAAATATATGTTATTAACGTTCGAAAACATTCCCCTCTTTCCCATATTTCTTATTTGACTTAAAACCAATGTCGAACGACATAATTTATCATTAATGTTGTTTTTATAAATTTCCAAACTTTGCATTTACTACGGGGAATATATTAAATCTCAATTATTCATCTTTGTTCCCAGCCCAACATAACACTCCTATATTTCTTTGGACAAACATCATTATTATTACTCTAGAATAAGTGGATTTCAAACCAAACTGTTTCCATTTCCTAGGGAATAGTGCTATATATAAAAATCACTCTTAAGCTTGGTCAACAACGTAAATTTAACGTTATAGTTTTAACTTGCAATACTCTGTAATATTGCCCTTTTTATAGCTAATGCAATACGCTGCCATATTCCCCTTTTTATAGCTAATGCAATACACTGCCATATTCCCCTTTTTATAAATAATCTCGACGTCTCTGTCCGTTACAAACTAATATCATCCCTCGATGATAGTGGAGTCGTTCAAGTTGGGGTATTTTATTTACCTCTCAGACCTTGATCGACAACATTCTTACCTTAGAACAGATATAAATCCGTAACTCTAAACTCCTTATTACTAATATATCAATTAAACCGTATTTCTTACTTTATTTTAAATGTGGCTTTATGACGCCATATCCTTATTTTGAAAACTCTGTTGTTTATAATTGTTTACATTAGTCATTAACTTTTCACTTCATCTTCCTTGTACAAATCCATTTAAACTTCTCTTATCGTACATCAATAACATTCTTCGTCTTGTGACCATTTTCTTTTTATTCGAATTATTATACCCAATTTCGGTAAACATCTCATCATAAACTCACTACCATGAAATTCATTAAATAGTGATTAACTTGATCATTTGCTGAAGTAAAACAGTTTACTTCATTATTAATGAACAATACTAAATATACTAGTTCAAATAATTATTTAAACTTCATTCATTAAAAGGTAATTAAATCTTATTAACTTTGATTAATTTATTTCTAAACTATTTTCATTAGATTAATTGAAGACCAATTAATATAAAAATCAATTTCAAATAAATAGTTGATTTAATCAACTTCAAACCATCAGTTAATTTGTTAACTGATTTTAATTATTTCTCTTCATTTGATTTATACAATTAATCCAATAATATTCTTTAACCGATTGTCTTTAAAATAATTATCTAATATTTACTCGTAGGTTAATTACAGCTTTATAAATTATCAAATAATCGGTTATATTTACTTTATAAAACGAACCATAAAATACTAGTTTATAATAGAGCGTCTATTATAATTTAAAACTTCACTTTAATTATAAAAATATAATTTTTATAATTAACTTCGTTGATTTGCCTGACGGCCAATCAACTTCTTAGCAAAACGATAGGCTTATGGTCGACTGTTACCATTTTCTTAATCGACATTGTCTATTTATTAAATCAACATAACGCTGAATTTCCATTTAACATGGTCCAAACAGTGCATATATAAATAATATAAAACAAACATTACATATAAGTATTTAGGAATCTGGTTGGGTTCCTCCAACCAGTTTCCGCATCCACAGATGTTAGTCAAACAATTAACACTGATTCCATATTAGGGAATATTACATTCGATGGAATCATTATCCGGCCGATGATGTGTACAGATGCAACGATATCTAATATTCAACCAATTTAATTATAATCTACCTAATCGACCATCACACAGCATTCAAACAACATTAAAATATAATTATAATATTTTAAAATAGATTAGAGTTAGTAAGTTACTCACATTGCGCGTTAACCGTTAAATAACGATTTGCGTCAGTTGATTATTTCCGGCGCTTTGATTCTGCTGTAAATCGAAATTATCTCCAAATGGTTTTGAACCAGCTTCATATTGTTGCCTGCTTCCATATGATCCCAATGGATCAAACCGTTCCTTTGATTTCGCAAATACCACCCTGAAACCATGATCCGCTTCCTTTCTATTTTCAAAATCCGATGGACTTCCTTTCCGAATTGAAACTGCAGTACGTAGATGCTACTACATAATTTTCCTTTAGTAAGTGCATGCCCAGATTTAGCCATCCCCACGTGTTTCCATTCCTCCCTTTCGTATTACATTTAAATTTGCATTAAACAAATTTTTATTTCTTTAGGCTTTCTAATTCGGCCCAAAGGTATCCCCATGCACCTGCATTATTTGGTCCATTCATTTTGATTCGCTAGGAATAGTAATTCTCCTCATCCAGGTTCAAAGCATTTCCACCTCTCTTATTACACCAATCTCGACCTTACTTCTTTCACATCCTCCCACCTTTATCATATTATTATATAATGGGCTTCACGTGAAAGCCCATTCCTCTTTAGCCCACGAATACACTTACCCGCCTGTTTCCACAGTATGATCTTCCTCAATTTTTATCCCACTCCAGTAAAATATCACCATGTCGTGCTTTATTTCCTTCATCTTCCCGTATCCTATCATGCACAGGCAACAAAAGCCATCTCCTTCTCCATTCTGAAACTTGAAACAGCGCTTGTCCCCCCATAAGCTATGAAACCCCACCCATTTGAACTGAGCTCATCCCCCTATGTTCACCATTGCTTCCTTATGTACATATGCAAATTCCTTTAAACCATAAACAAAGTACTACAAAAACCCATTCTCCTTCAAAATATGAAATAACGCACCTCCTACCTTGCCGCATGAAAACACCCTACAAGTAACCCCATGCAGTATCACGCCTGCCATACAACACATCCTCCTTCACAACAAAAACCCACTTTTTAGTCATGTATGCTCCTCTTGAAATACACACCCTGTTACTAAATCACATTATCTCTAGCACGGTTGCATGGTTCTCCCTTTCATCCATCATTCTCCCTCTTTGTTTTTCTTAACTTTAACTCACGCATTCCCCTCCTTTCACAACTTCCGGCGTCTCCTCCCATCAAATCGATGCCTCCAGACCAGGTCTGACCTACCACTCACTGTGTTAACTTCATGTAATTCAAAACATCACCTCCGAACACTCGCTCACTGGCCTACCCTTTACGAACGTTGCATGGAAACACAAACTACTCCATCTCACTTCCTTCTAAGTACTAACAGAACTTGCCGTGCCTCCCTCCTCTTTACCAGTGCCGCTTGTCAGACCCCGACCACCATTCTGCCCTTCCTCCTTCTTGCCGTGAAAAACACAGATCTCCAAAAACTATTCACTCTGGTATTTATAAATCCGCATGCTCCTAATCCTTTCACCAAAGCTACATTTTTATTTTATTTTATTAAATCATTGAAGTTTCTGTTTTTAATTCCAGATGAGGAAGAGAGGGTAGATTGGTTGTGTAATTATATAGATAAATTCCTTGCTGATGAAGGAATAGGTGATATAGGACGTATTTAGGTTTACAGATTTCCTTAATTTGCATATGGTGATTTATTTATGGAGACAGGACATAGTTGTCTTGTGTTTTACGTTGGTTTAGGGACTAAGTAAAAGATATACTTAAGCTTGAATTATTCTTATGAGTGTAGTAATAAGAAACAAGTAGGTTTACTATTTGTAAATGTAGTTGTAGCTTTCACTGGTCATGAAGTTTAGGGAGGTGTAGGTTCTAGGGTAGGATGACAACTACGGTTTTTCTTTGGTGTGAAGTAATAGCCTTTAGCTTGGGTAGTTTATCCTTTGCCATCAAGTCTGTAGTAACAGCTGTGTTCGAAAGTGACCGTGTGCAATTTCTTCAACACAAAGTCTTTGAATTAAAATATTTAAAATTGAAATTGCTTCATCCTTAAGTTATAGGCTCGATAAGGGAATGGTATTCATGTTTATAGCTTAGGTAGCCTTTGAAAGGATGTCTGCAATGTACCTCATGGGTATATAAAATTATATACGTTAGCTTAGGGGTAAAGGCTTGATTTTTATTATCATATTTTCTTTTCTACTCAGAACTGTTTTCCATTAATTCTGTAGGCAAAAGTTTCCAGTACATAATGAATCCACTAATGATTAATATGAAGATAGTTTTTAGTAAAACTTCCATGCACTAGATACTCCAGTAAGACTTAAACAAATAATGCTTCTTTTCTTGCAATATGGTTTGTTTTACTTCATTTAATTTAATGGAAACGGCAAGTAATAAGGTATGGGTCAAATGGGTGTTTGTACGTCAGTTTCTGTTTTATATGAATTCCATTCGTTATAGACTGCTATGGACAGAAATAAGAATACAGTCATGTCCAGCGAGGTTCCACGATTCCAAAAATATAATAATATCGGTAATATTTTGAAACCCCAAAATATTGATATAGGGTGCGAAATACTCCAAATAAAAAGTTGCGTATTTAATTAATTAAAAATTGCAGAAAATTTCTAAAAATTAAATTATCGCTATGTCTCAAAAGAATCTTGTCCAGATTTGCAACCGGTATATAATTATATCAAATAAACTGTTACGGTCGATAAACGATTCTATAGCGACTATTTGGAAATTTGTTTTGTATATAACTCACATCTATAATGCGAAATCTTGATTTTTCACTTTTATTAGAAAGATACTGTTTAATAGATTCCAACGTTTCTTGTTTCGAAGAAATCCGACTAATAACGGGTCATGTACGCTCAGTTGAAGTTCAGAATGTTAAATTACGATCTGCCGCGATATTACGGGCTCGATTATATTTAATATATATTTTCATACGTTCATCTTCATTTTAATTAATATATAAATCAACTTATATTACGAATTCAATATTTAAACTGATTTAAATATTCAAATACAAACCGATAAAAATGCGGGACGTTACAACTTGTCAACCAATCGACTAACATACAACTAAATATTGGGATTAGTGTGTGTCCAATATCATCCCAATACCCGTGTGGGGTTTCAAACAACAAATATTGATTTTTATTTATGCAGTTGGGCGACGTGTAAAATATATCGTCCCAATCAATATCAGTCAAATGTGTGTACATAAACAAATCATCCGATTTGTTTATGAATATTTATTTTATTCATAAACACGTTAAAAGTTATATTTTTAACTATAAAATATTTATTCCATTCCACATCACACAATCAATTTTCACAACACAATCGATCAAACAAATAAGTCGTCCATGGTCTGTGGACGACGGGTGTCGGGTGCTGCTAAGCACCATCTGCATCCTAGTATATTTTAACTAGAAAATAGAATTAAAGTGAGAAGTTCTCACTTTTAGGATCCACTCCTCCATTCTTTATTTCTGAACGGTTTGGATTTGCCAAAATTCCAATGGGATCTTTTCCCGCTGTTCACATTAAAAATCACATTTTTATTTCAACGCTATAAAAATCACGTTTTTATTTCACTTTATATTTAATAAAAATCAGATTTTTATTTTGCTACATAAATAAAAATCATATTTTTATATTCTCTATTATATAAAAATTCTATTTTTAATCCGCTACTCATATAAAAATCGAATCTTTACTTTCGCTACTTTATGATAAAAATAAAGTTCACGTTTTTATATCGATGTTTGCATTATAAAAATCATATTTTTATAATCTCTATAATATAAAAATCATATTTTTATTATACTACTTTCTATGTAAAAATTATACTTTTACAACGCTACTTCATACATAAAAATCAAATTTTTATTTCGCTACAACCTATATAAAAATCTAACCTTTTTCATAAATAAAAATCTCACCTTTTTCGTAAATAAAAATCTAACCTTTTTCATAAATAAAAATTTAACCTTTTTCATACATAAAAATCGTATATTTAGCTATGTAAAAACTCTAGCTTTATATGAATACAACCCATATTTTTATACGCTAAAGATTATATTTTTAAAAATATAAAAATCAAATTTTCCTAAGCTATAAATCAATATAGAACGAAAAAAACTTACTATGCGATTTTGGGAGACGATGGGGCTATTGCTGATCGGTCGTGGAGGTGGAAGGAGAGCGCGGCGGTCGGAGTGAGGGGATGGTGGCGGTTGCGGGTCTCGTGGGTTTGGGAGGGTGTCGCGGCTTCCTCGCGCTGAAGGAGGGGACGGAGAAGGAGTTGCAGAGGGAGGGGAGAAGATGCAGGCGGCGCCGCCGCCACTAGGGGGCACGATCGATCGCCAGTAGGAGGGGGTGCGCGATTGATTTAGGTTTTTTTATTTCGTTGATGATAACTGTCGGGGAGAGAGAATGAAGATGGAGGACTAATTTATATAATTTTTTAATTATTTAATTAATTAATTTCTCCAAAAAGTAACTTTAAATTTCAATCTCCAAACGAGACCCAAAAATTGTCGCCCTTAGCTAATTACCCCCATTTCGAACACAATGGGATATGTTTCATAAGCCGATTCGACTGTTTCGATCAGTTTCCATCAAAATCAAAATATAAATCTATATATTGAATTTGAACGCACATTTCAATTTACCGGGGCCACATACGAACCCCTAAAATTCCAAAAAAATAAATCTGTTTATGTTTTAATGATACGGTTCTAACAAAACTAATTTCGTCAAATTTGGAGACCGTTTAAAAAATGTTCGTTTTCTGATCGATCCAAATTGACTAAAACTATCAAAACACGTTTTACTTCGCCACACTCACATATTAATCCCAAAAGTTATGAAAATTGGAATCTAGCAATAATTTGACACTACGGATCCAACAAAAGTGGTTTCATCGAAAGCGGAGGTCCTTTGCAAAATTTCCATTTTTGAGGGCTATATTTATATAACGAATTTTCTGAATTTTCAACTAGGCATAACTTTTTATTCCCGCTATGTAATTTTGATTTTTCTGATTCGTTGGAAAGATATTTTCAAATAGATTCTAATATTTTTGTTTCGCTAAAATCTGGTTTATTTTGAATCCTGTACATTCATTTGAAATCGAATTTCAAACTACCGCACGATTTTCCAATTCCCTTTATAATTAAAATAAATAATTTATATTCTAACGTCGATTCAAATAAATATATACGTTCTAATTCTATTAAAAATAAATTTATCGTCATTATTATTTAAAATAGTTCATTTTAAATATTCAAAATTTACTAAAATTGCCAAAATAAAATTTTTAATTTGGTTCTGATTTTCCGGGTTGTTACAATAACTCATGATACTATTAATTATGTTCCATGTAGTTTTCTCATGTTGGGTCAGTCTAATACGCTATTCTCCATTATATATTTATGTCTTGACATTAATATCACGTATATTAATGATCAACGAGATGTGATCTTCAATCAGTCAACATATTAGTCTCAGTGTTTCATTGTTGTCCTATATAAACAATTAAACTTGACTAGGGACATTTAAGAATTATAATACTTAATATATTATATAATCTCAAATTCAAGTCTTACTCGAACTATATAATTACATTTTATTATTCTAAGGACTTCTTTTATGTTAATATTTATATTTCTCTATAAATATAATATAACAGAATAATTTTTATTCCAAATAAAATAATAACATCAACAATGTTATTAATCGCATCAAATGGATTGCCTCTACAGCATAAACTATAACAATCTCGATATATTTCAGCAGGTTCCCAACTTGCCATCAAGTTACAAGTATTCAACAGAAGGTCACCGGGTCACTACAACAACTGGAGATTCATGAATGGAAGTGGGACCAAACACCAATGGATTTCATTAATGTCTTACCTCGAACTATGAAAGGTAATCAAAGTATCTGGTATATAGTAAGCCATCCGACAAAGAGCACCCATTTTCTTCCAGTAAGAGCAAATAGAACAGTTGATAGTCTTGCTTAGTTATATTAAAGGAAGTGATTCGACTACATGGAATACCCAGCTGCATTATTGTTGATCGAGATCCGATCTTCACTAGTAAGTTCTGAGAAACATTTCAGTCGGTATTGGGGGGAGTTGAACCTTAGCACTGCTTACCACCCCCAAACGGATGGACAAACCAAAAGAATAAATCGAGCCTTGGAAGATTTGTTGTGAGCATGTATCCTTGATTTCAGAGGATCATGGGAAGATCACTTGTAATTAGTGAAATTCACTTGTAAAAATAGCTTCCAATCAAGTCTGAAAATTTCACCATTTGAAGAATTGTGTGGTCGACCTTGCAGATCTCCTACATGTTGGATAGAGTCTGGAAATTGCCTTGTTAGGTCCAAATATGATCCGTGAAGCAGTTGATAAAGTTGATTTCATTAGGAAAAGATTGAAGGAAGATCAATGACGTCAGAAAAATTATGCAGATTTTAGAAGGAGGGATTTGGAATTTACAGTTGGCGATCAAGTTATCTTGAAAGTTTCTCTACTAAGAGAAGTCATCCGATTCGAGAAAACAGGGAAGTTATCGCTCAAGTATTTTGTTGACAGCAAAAAATGTCGTAACACCCAAGGATTCTTAATTACTTACGAATGTCATTTCGCGTGGGAAAAATAAGTGTAGGAAAGTAGTAAATGATATGGTAGATTTATAGTGGTTCAGTCTAGTTCGCGGCCTATGTCCAATTTTAAGGAGTTCGATGATAGTTTATTCAAAATAACAAATTTCAAGCTTAGAACTTTGTCATGACATTCATTTACAAACAATTCCAAGTATTTTGGAGTCATAGATGTCATATATGAGTCTTGGGAAAAAAATCACTTTTATGTTTCTTCTTCCTTAAAGCATGGTTTCCATTAATGAGTTCTTGAAGCTCTATGGGATGTCAAATCAGCAAAAAAACCAACCCTTTTAAAGTGTGAGCTTGGGTGTATTTACAGTGGAAGGGTTAGTGGCATTAATTAGGATTTGGGGACTACAACAGTGCATTTTCATATCCCCGTGCCCAGAATTTGGGATCCCTTCTTTGTGTGTAACAGTAACTCATATCCCTTTAGAGGGATACGAATTTTGTGTCTGAAGAGATACGAAATTCATATCCCTTGGGATACAAGACAGCGTATCCCTAGGGGATATGGTTATCTCGTATCTCCAGGAGATACGATTATTTTGTACCTCCTAAGGGATACGAGTTCATATCCCTAGCGATACGATGGTATTGGCAAAAAGGGGGGAGCGAGCCTTCCCAGTGTTGAGGGACTCGAGACTCTAGGATCTGAAGCATAGAGATCTGAAACATTTGATGCCAAGGGTGTCGAGTTTTGTTGTGTTGGACCCAAGTGCTACTGATATGTGGTGCGCCACACCGAAATGGAGGCATTCGAATCTTTAAGCCTCGAGGGAAACGAGACTTTCTGGAGGAGATGGGAGTTGATTTTTCAGATGTGAAGCGGGGGGAGTCGAATTGCAGGGGTTCGAACCTCTTTGCATGCGAGGGATATGAAACATGGTTGATTCATAGTATTGAGGAGTTGTGAGGCTCTTATTCATGTGAATTTATCTAAACTTGTATCCTTGGGTTTATGGCGATAGTTCGGGCTTTAGCGCCAAGCGTTGTGTTAAGTCGAGCATGTTTGATGTACTTTTGGGAATCAGACCAAAAGGTCGGTTAACATTTAAATTAAATCTGGTCTTTATGTAATGTGCTTTTATTTGAAGGAATTATATTTATTGAATCATCTAATTCCTGTTAACTTATGAATGAAAACGTTAGTCGTCGACTCTTGTTTACGTTGTAACGTAAATAAGTTGTTGTCGACATGATGTCGCTCGTACGCTCCCATGCTTTTGTGTGTTTTTGCGCAATGCGACTTGGAATATGAAAATGAAACAAAAATTAAGTACATATATGAGTGTGAATGTTCATGAGTACATATTTGCATAAGTTTGATTTTTGGAAATGCAGAGGACTCAAATGTGAAAAACATGTAGTTACATAACGTAGGCATGTGCATGCACATACTATCACACACATTATATCGTAATATATGCATATTATATATATATATATATCGGTGTGTTTATACATTTCCCTTTTTTACTTCATACCCCACGCAGGGGGTGCGAGATTTTCATATCCTTACGTGGGGATGCGAAATCTCGTGTCCCAGTGGGATGCGAAATTTTGTATCCTATTGGGATATGAGGTTTCGTATCCCTAAGGGGTATACGAGGTTTCGTGTCCCTAAGAGGATACGGAACATCACATGGGCCTAGCCCAAAAATTCCACTTATGAATTCGAGCTTCCCTCCACACTCTCCCTTCTTCGTTTACTTTTCCCGAATTCTTGACTTTAGAAAATCGAACACCATGACATCAAGTACTTTGGACATTAAGAAACTGGTGGGGCCTTAATGCTGATCTTGGCCATCGATATGGGTTTAGGCTTCAGCATGAGCCATCCATGGCCATTAGATCAATCTCGTAGTGGGTCTTGTCATTGATTCGAAACCCCTCGCACTATCGACCTTGAAATCGAAGTTCAAGAAACTAGCGAGTGGTTCTTAGATCGAAATCGAGGTGTACTCTCGAGATTCGGGCTCCAGCGAGGTGCTCGAGTTCAGGCTTCTAACTGGCGGGGAAGAAGAGTAGAAGGAAAGTTATTTTGGAGAAGAAGAGGTGGGGGATTGAAAGATTAGGATCCGTACTAGCAGAATTCATATCCCTTTATTGGGGATACAAATTTCGTGTCCCTTTTGGGATACGAAATTTCGTATCCTTGATGTGTTATGAAATTTCAAATCCCTAAAGGGATACAAAATTCCGTAACCTAGAGAGGGATACGAAACTCTATGTTAGCTTGTGAACTTCAAGCCCCATCTCTATGACGCATTGCGCTCTATTCCTGAGACTTCGAATTTTCAACTCCTTGCCTCGAGATTCACATCGCTTCCTTCATGTTTGTACGATTGAGCCGACGCTGATGTTAACCATTGTTTAATCAAAAATTCAGCCTAACACATAGAAGTGGAGCATACAATTGGACTTTGACTGAACTAACAGACTATTATACATGGTTTGTTATGGCTTTAATCATAACATAATCGCGACTCGATGCAAATCTGGCAACGTTGGTTGATGATGACGATGGTTACAGTCTTGAAGATTTGTGATAGTTATCGTGTACGAAGTTTCTATGTTATAATTGTATTAACAAAGCACTGCGCTACACATACATGTTAGCTTACACCAACACGAGGGGTACAGGTTATACGATGGGATATCTAACGCAAGTATATTGAAAGTATAGCTCGCAATGAAGATAAGGTCTAAAACACAGCAGACTTCGTAAGCTGAAGCTTCGCAGCACTCACCGTCCTAATCCAGTTCAACTAGCAATGTTAAATCAAGGGGAAGCGAGCTTGAGACCACCAGAGAGTCCACTCCTTCTCAAACGATAGGCACGCCGAAAGCGCCCGATCACGGGATGCGGCCAGAAGGACAGCAACCGTTGGTCGAGCATTCGATGGAGTTACCGACGCCAGGAAGGCTTGGGATGACTAAGGCGAGAATGAAGAGGAAGGGCACGTAGATATCATTGAGGGAAGCATGTTGGTGGCACTGGATATGATGGCAGGCATGCTTATACTTGTGAACCCGCCGGATTCAATGCCATTGCATATAGGTGAGACGACGGTAAGGTGCATGGTGATGCGGTTCAGTATTCCCTAAAGATATGTCCACAACCGGAATAGATGACAAGGTTCACGCTCTAACAGAAGTCTACACTTCCTGGAATAGGTAGATGTGCATTTCTGGGTGCATGCCCCCAGCTAACAACTTCATTCGGGACATACTGCATTACATTCGCCTTACGTTGTCGTAGCTCCATCCAAATGTGTATGCTTCCCTTTTGGTTACCGATGTTCTCTATAGAGAGTACTTCATTTAGAACCCACCGGAGAGGACATCCGGTATCTTTTTCGGCTGAAGAAGAGAGCTAATGTCGCACCCTCTTAATATTTCCTGGAAGCTCCGCCAAGTACTTTGTTCTTTGATGGGAAGTGGCCCAAGCTGAGTGTGTATAAGCATGACTGGTTCTTTATGTTCTACCCTCCCTGATTTACAAGGAGATGGTTGGAGGAAAGTAAGTATTCCTAATTGCTTTGAGCTTGAAATTCTCCAAGCTGATAATTCAATACTAACTTCTTTCTTTTATGGCAGGTAACCCTGCTACATCTATAGATATCGTGTATCAGCAGCGTCTCGAGTCTTTAGTGGCTATCCCGCCAAGGGCTCGTTCTGCCGAGAGTGACTTAGATCAGGACCGACTTCGTTCGCATCTGCTTCCTGTTGATAGTTCAATAATCAAACCGGTCATTGTCGTAGTTAAAAAGAAGACGGAGATTAGAAAAGACATAATCTCTCCAAGCCAGAAAAGGAAAGCATCCCATGTTGGGTCTAAGCCGCGCAGGTTAGCAAAGATTCAAGAGGAAGCCGATGCGGGTGGCACTGGTGATGAGGAGGTAGTGACTAGAGAAGAGGGCCTCCCGCTTACCCTATTCCATCAGCGACAGTCGGAAGGGGACAGGAGCTTCAGACATACCGCTTTCCCTTATTACTATCTTCAAGGACACAACATCGTTGGAGAGGGACGATCTATTTAAAGACCTGGATAAGATTTCTGTTGAGGTTCCGTTGAATTGGCCTAACGACACAAGCTCAGGAAGCTTGACATTGACCATTGGGGAGATAACTCCATCTTGTGAGCTTCAATTTGTTCTATGGAAAGTGCACTTAGGATACACACCTATAGGCACTGTATAACACAAAATACATTTGTGCATGTAAGAAATTTGTGTCTGATCTCAGATCCGTTTTTGCAGGTGAAATGGTTCGAGAGAGTGGCGGTGGGAGACATTACGGTCATGGGTCTACAAGACGACGACTACAGAAGAGTGTGTAGTCGGTACATTTAAAAAGGGGTTGATCTTTCTAAGTCCTATTCCTATTCTCATCATCGTAGTGGAGACCATCAACATCAAACCATATGCTTATACCATCCACTTCAACCCATTAGGTATTCTGGAACAGATCCACAACATGAGACCACAAGCACCAGACCACCTGCACCGACACTCCCTCCTCCTGCACCACCTGTTATGCCTCCTCGTGGGTTCTCTAGCCAAGTCACATTACCAATAAATCGCAGACAGTCGAAGACAGGTGCGACAACGGGAAGGCCGGAGGTCCCAAGATGTACTCCTGATGAGAGGAAGACAATCCTGAAGGAGTTTTCCTTGGACCATTACTTTGACGGGTTGATATTCATGTTGGACTAGGCCCTGATCCCTCAGGGAGACAACAGATTGGTATGGAGGAAGGTACATGCTGGTTATCACCGATGCAATGAGTTTAACAGGTATTTTGGGCATCTTTCTGATCTGATTTGCAAGAAGAGTGGGATGATCCAAAACTTAGGGCTAACCCTAGACGTTGAGCAGAAAACTGTTCGACATCAGGCGGAAGGGATAGATGAGACATGACCCAGATTAAAACTAAGGGCATTATACATTAAGGGCCTACTTTAGTTAAACAATAAGTTTTAAGGACATGACTTTACGTTAATTATTTTCCAGGACAAAAAACACGAGATGCCTCTTTCTTCAATCTGTTCTTTTGTTTCTTCATTCTTCCATTTCTCAATCAAACCTAAGTTTTACCAAAAATCAATCGATTTCCATTCGGTTTCATCTAAATTCAGTTGCGATCTGTTTCATTTTTGCCCTCTCTAATCGATTTCAATCCCTAAAACCTAAGCGGATTCATAACTACTTAAAACCCTAAATCCCAAGGTTGATCTTCTCAAAAAAACTTATTTTCTATAACGAGTCGATATTCTAAAAATAAAGTCTCGATGGGTATGAATTTAGGTTTTCATCTGTATAATATTTCACAATTTCTGTTCAATAGTTGTTGAACGAATAAGTACTTATTTATCTTTGTTGTTTGTTGTTAGTCGATTATTTGTGTTTGCCCTTAAATAAGTAAGAAGTAAGTTCAATTTTATTCCAACTTTGTTATTTATCCATGCGTGGTCTTTGTTGTTTTGTGATGTTATAACATAATATGAAACTATTTGGTTAATCATACGTACATATTCAGTGGTAGATGTTATGTTGTTTGACAGCTTAAAAAGATAAAGGTGCTTATCTTTTAATTTGAATGTTTTAATTATGTATTAATCCTTAGTAATATTTGATAATTATTGATACGTGATAAGCATATTTTCTATTAATTATATTTTACTAAAATATAATGGCATCTATCTTTTACTGAAATATAATTGCAACTATCTTTTACTAAAATGGATAATTGCAATCATCTTTTACAAATAATATGTTGTTTATATTTTTGAAGCTATAATTGAAGTAGTTTGAGAAGATAAACAAGTTTATCTTTTTAAATAGGGTTATACTTTTGATACAATGGAAAATCGTATAATCAAATATAAATAATCGAAACATGTAACTAAAAGTTATTGCAGAATTCTCATATCATAAATGGTTCATTTTTTTAATTCATCTTTATAAAAACATAACAATTTTTTAAAAGGTATAGATGGTGTGAAATCATACCCTAAATCTCATATGGACAAATTAAGATAATGAGATGACAAACATAACGATTTTTTTAAATATCTTTGTTAAAAGGATAAACTTATTTACGTTTTGTATTGTGCTTGTATATTAAATAATCTTGTATACATAAGGAGTACATCAATGAATTAGGACATCAATTCAGTATATAACATATGACTTGCTATGCCATTGTTTATATATATATATATATATATATATATATATATACACACACTATTGACTAGGTATTATGAACCAAGTGAATACATATGTTCGTACAAACCTGGAAATGTTTATATATATATGAGTATTGTTTTTGTTTTTATAACCAATAGAAGGGCAATGTGTTTTGTCTAGGTTGTATATATATAGGCCTTATAGGATTTTTTGTTAAAAATAATAAAATTAAATGGTTTTCTGAAAAAAAATTAAAATCATTTATCTTTTTTCTGTTAAAAGTATAAGTTATATGATTTTCTTAAAAAAGATAAAACCGTTAATCTTTTTTCTGTTAAAATTATAAGTTTATTTACTGTATGTACATGATTACTAACATATAACTATACTTTTTTTTAATGCAAGATAAAATATGAAAACACGAAATTTCTCTAGATTGTTTACAGAACAACCACTATGAATTTTCTTCAATGAAAGAGGGCATCAATGCATAGATTTTAGACCTATGTCAAGTAATAACAACATTACGTTTATGTGCATGGGAATATCAATTCTAGTATTGCTTTCATCTATATTAAATATCCATTATTTTGTTATGTATTCAATAAATAAAATTATGTTTTAATGTTTCTATAATCAATAGCTACAAAAGATAAACATATTTATCTTTTGTTGTAAATGATTTCATAATACGTAATCTTTTACTGTAAATGATTTGAAGCCAAGGCGCTATTGGATTTGAGGAAAGGGACTAGGAAAGCAAGGTTGCAAGAGAGGTTCACTGTTATACTTCTACAGAAGCCTTTTTAACCTGATTTTACTACCGTAGAGCACTAGGCTTTTTGAAGTGATTTTGAATTATGTATGTATAATGTCAATGGTAAATATGAACCTGCAACTGCAATGAAGTAGGTAAATTTGTGTAGTGAAAGGATTTGAATTGCTTCTGTTGTATATTATAAATCTTCTCGTTGTTGTTTCTTCTTGGGTTTGACATGCAGTGCACATTATGCTCCGTTTTGCAATCTTTCTATTTATTTTTAACACATTTTCTTTGTATCTTATTATATTATAAGTTTCTTTGGTCTTTGCTTTATCTTTTCGTAGCTACTATTGTTAGTAGTTTAGCAAGGTTCAGCCCATCATCTTCTACTAAATTTTTACTATGCCATTACAAAATAGCACAAGAAATTAAAATTATATGATTTTTTGATAAATCATTTATCTGTTATAAGTATAATTTATATGATTTTCTGGGAAAAGGATAAAACCGTTTATCTTTTTCTGTTAGAAGTGTAAGTTAAAATGATTTTCTGAGAAAAAGATAAAACCGTTTATCTTTTTCCTGATAAAAATGGCGCCCTGAAGTATTTATTTTCCATGGAATTTATGAAATGAATGGTCCAGTAGTAATGAGATTGGTTAGATGGTATGCTTACATGTGTAAAAGGTGTTTGTTTAGTAAGCACATAATCCGTTACATACATATGTTCTTAGACAGTTTGATATTAACAGACAATCAATGCATTAAAACTTCAAATAAACACAATTGTTCAAGACAACATTATTTCAATACATAGCTCCAAACATGAATGGCAATAAGCAGCAACAAATTGCAAATAAGAAAATATTAACAGACATTCAACTGCATTAAAACTTACAACATTCTGCCAATTAATCATGCACACCAACAAAATCCACCAATTAATTATATACACCAACAAAAGCCAAAAAAAAAAAAAAAATACTATATGGTAGAATCGAAAAAGATATAGGCATTTAGCCTTTTTGCAAAACACAGTTTAATCCTCAATTTCGCTGAGAAAAATATATTATATATGCTGTAAACTTTGAACTTCTTCTTACTATTAAGACTACCAATAAAATTAACCACCTTCATTGCTACAACTATCTAAACTCTTCAATTGTTTCCATTCCCGTTCTTTAACAAAATATGATTCTTCTTGAATTTTGTAATCTTCAAAACCCATTTTAAAGAGTTACCCTCTGGTCTACACCTTTAAAAGGACGAAGCCAATCCTCACCTGAATCAGAAGAGCCCAAAATTATCACATAAATTAATTGGTATTATCAATTGCTGACAATCATTATTGATATCACTAGTATTTCTCACCACTCGTATCATATACAACAAGTAACATGGCATGCCTTTATGACTTTATGAAACAAAAAGTGAAAATAGTAAACTAACAGAACAATTGTAATCATTTTTATATCTAAAAAATAGATTCGATTATATTTTTTAAATCTGAAATAAAATAAAATATTCAATGTAACTTATCTTTTATCTTTTAGTAAAAGATAGATGCAATTATATTTTCAAAAACAGAAATAAAATAAGATATTCCACTAAACATTTAAAAATTGTTAATTACAAAAATGAAATTATAAAAACAATTAATATCTTTTTATTATGGAAAATCAAAGACAAAAAAATGGGATTATCTTTTTAGATGAGTAATGTATTTTTATACGAAGATATACGTAGATATTGTTGTATATAACAGTGTTGTATACACAATTATATGATTTTTGTTTAATGATAACAACCAGATATATTTCTATTATAAATGTGTTTGTTACTGTACTATTTTATATATACATCACAAACAGGAATATAATATTTATATTTAAATAGAACACGACTGTACAGACATTCAAATATTCACATAGTATTTTATTTAAATATAATATTTTATTTCAAACATTCAAACAATACAACTATTTATAACTCCACTATTTAAACATATTTAAACACTCCACATGAATTTGTACTTGTAAATAAACTGAATATAAGAGACAAGTTTGTTTGACAACAATAAAATAATATTTTACTTCGAAAAAATTTGTTTATTACAAATACCTGTACAATTCTGAGACGACCCGAACTTCCCCATGAAGGAAAGCACGAATAGAATTGAGGACAAGACAAAATAGAACGCATACAGAAGAAAATTTCATTGTAATTACAATAATTCCATTAGATACAAGAATATACAGAGTGTAAATGATTAAATTACATTCGACAAATATCAGAGATTACAATAAATTACATAGCAGCGGAAAAATATACAAAACACAACTAGAAGTGATACACGGATACAGAGCTTTCCGAACATCGTTCCAGCTGTAAATCAGGACCCTGTGAATATAAATCTGCAAAACCAAAACTACTAGCTGCCCGTGTGGAAAATAGGGGCACCCAGAGTTTAGGTTAAAACAGTAAACTCCAGGTTAGTCATGTGACTGGTGTGAGAACTAAAACAGTTATTAATCTTTATTTTTAAAGTTAGGTAAATCAAGGGACCACGCCGTATAACACGGAACGGGTTTCCTCCCAAGAATACCAGTGCATAAAACAAACAGCGCAATGCTAAATAAAGAAAAATGAAGCTGTTATAAGACCCAGGTCCCATCACACAATGCAACGCAAGCCGGAGGATAGGGTTTTTACCTTATAACAGCCAAAGCATGCTTGATACATTTAAAACACATTATTTGATACTATTATAGGTGTATAGTGTCAAAACAATTTCAATCATAAATATCAATCATAGGCGGCATGAATGACCCATACCACTATGTCGTCATACTAGGTTCTACAAATAAAACCGAAACGCACGTATTGGAAATTGGATTCCATCATGAGTCGAGGCAAGGGGCAAGCTCCTCTCCGCGTTCGAGACACTCTAGCAAATGTCCCAGGACCCCACTATGATCCTTGGAATCGGCTGGGCCGGTCCTCTCTTACTTTTGAGGATTGGCAATTCCTGAACACACGTTTCCCGGTCCTTACAGACCTATATCCGAGGCGCCTCGTATCCAACAACCACACAGGTGAATAGTATATAAATGTCAGGGCTGGTAGGTCACTGACACCACCCTAGCTAGAAAGAAACGTCGTGCTCTCCCAGCGGTCCGTCTCCCGTTTTTGACTCATACCGAGGTGTGAGGCTCGCGAATTCACGTTATACACAAAGCTACGCCACATAGGCCGTGCTTTGATCATCAACCACAAGACTTTGCTTTTCAACAGAAGCCCTGATCAATTGCCACTTACGCAAGCCACATTGGCAATTCACTCCATGCGACTGATGTCCATCGATATACAACCTCTGAGCTCGTATGTCTCAGAGAAGGGGGTTAAGCAAGAGAAAAAATTCTCCACCGCCAAACAGATGTATATTTAATAGAAATCAATCAACACAGAATAAAATCCAATGTCAGACACACAATCCATTTACAAGTTCGTTCTGGGTCTGAACGAAACCGGAGGCACTTTCCTCGCATATCCATCGATCTCCAAGTACGTCTGGATGATCACCAACTGTTTCCCTCATCTTGGGTGTACAGCCCAATCAAGATCATCAGTAATCACCCAAACGATGTGAAGACTTCCGGTCTTCAACCACCGTCTTCATCTTCGACATCTCGTCGAATCGATTATTCAGAGTGGGTATAAACCCGGCCTTTCTGAATAACCCACGTATATAATAAACGAATGTTACACAAACACAACAAACGCCTCATTCCAATTCAGAATATTCTTTTATTCACAAAAACACATTCTTAGGGATATGTTCCCATTAATTTTATCCAAGATAAATTCTTCTAAATTTATTCTATAATCTTCCTTTGGATATCATTTCAAACTAGTCGGGATTAGCGAACCACACCGAAGTAATTATTTATTTTATTTCCCAATCCCAACCTATATATCCCATGGAGAAAACTGGCAACACTCCACATCTAACACCACCGTGTTATCGGTAAAATTAATTACCATTTCACGTTCAAATCTAATTAAAGATTTAACTATCGCTTTGGAGCAAAACTGGTGGTACTCCATTCTCGATCACCTTTCAGATTTGATAATTTAAATTATCAATTCACATTTTTAATCTAATTAAAGATTCATTAAAACTCCACTTAGTTTTAATCTTTTCAAAAATCAACATCTTGCCTTTTACTGGGTTAAAGAACCAATGTCATCTAAAACACGATTCACGATAAACCCAAATCATATTCTATTGTTAATTGGGTTAAAGAACAGGTGTTGTTCAAAACACCGCTCATGATAAACCTAAAAACCAATTCAAATTCAATTTCAATTAAATATTATTTAATTGATACACTTCATTAAATCTAAATAGAAAGATTTAATCTTTTTCCCTATTGGGCTTAAGAACAGTGTTAATGAAGACACCATTCACGACAAACCCAAATCACATTTGATATTAAATACAAGGCTCTGAATAGAAAATATACCGGCTTATATTCAATATCAAATTCTGAAACCAACAAATATTGTATTGGAAATAACGATATAAAATATATCTTTCAAATTCCCATAACAATATCTGTACAGTCATGAAATCCAACATCGAAATATTCCGAAGATAATTTCGATTCAACTCCAGTCCAATTCACATATTGGGAATATTGATTATTTTTAATAATTTTATCAAGGCCCGTACAGTCGATTTCCATCAACGGCCATCGGACTACACTTACAACGACCTTTTTCAAATTTGATTTGGACATAATTCCAAATCCAACCGTTAGATTTCA
The DNA here is from genome assembly GCA_030737875.1 of Allium sativum. NCBI lineage: Eukaryota > Viridiplantae > Streptophyta > Magnoliopsida > Asparagales > Amaryllidaceae > Allium > Allium sativum. Next base: position 306,148,081 of record CM060921.1, read on the forward strand.
AATTTCTAATATTCATTGGAAAACTCTTTTCGATACGAACCCAACGGTTCCGATTTTAGGAGAATCCGACGGTCGGATCTCCCGCAACGTCAATTCGAAGTCAATGGTCGAAATTCACGAACTGCCGCGGCGCGGCGCGTTCTATTCGGGCCATTATATATATAATATATATATTTCGTTGATTTCCCTTTAAAACACATTTTATAAATCGTTTTAAATTCGTTTTCAAAACCATTTCAACACTATATTCAATTTCTAATCAAAATTGAATATTTCATATCATTACTATATAAATGATAATATTTTCAAATCGTTATATTTTGAAATCACTTCTTTTCTATATTCATTATAAAAACGAATAAAATCGATATAAATATCGTGCACATCAAAATAGCGCAACTCTAATCAACACGGCTTTATATATTTCAATAAATTCGTTATCCTATTCAACAAATGAATATTTATTCTATTCAACACATGAATCTATATTTCTTCCAACACCTGACTAATCTCAACACATGAGTACTGTCAACACATCACTATTTTTGTTATGTAAAATATTTTATAAAACTATGGTATCTATCGTTTGATTTTTTTTATTAGACTTCTACTGGGAAGTAGTTTTAATTTTAAATATGATAAAGATGTAAATTTCATTGTATAAAATATTTCACTCAACACTTGAATATTTTCAACACATGAACATCGTCAACACATGACTATTTTTATATGCAACACATGAATTTTCTTTTATAATATTCATTGTTGTTCCGATTGGAATGAGGCCCAATCAATCACCATATAACGTTAATTATATGGATTCCATACAACACATGTATATAATAGCATTGATAAACAATCAACCATCATCCAAAGTGCACCACACAACTGCATAAGCATCAAATATAAATAATCGACGCTTACACAGTCTGTCGACCAATCGATCGGCAATAATTAAATAATTGGGATTAGTGTACGCCAAATATCATCCTAACACCCGTGTGGGGTTTCAAATCAACAAACACATATTTTTGTTTGTGCAGTTAGGCGATGTGTAAAATTTATGGACCCAATCAATATCAGTCAAATCAGTGTATATAAACAAATCGGTCGATTTGTTTATAAATATTTATTTATTCACATTCACGTTAAAATTTATATTTTTAACGATAAAATATTTTATTTCAACACATGAATTCCTATTCAGTTCATTTACACAATAAAAATGATATTTTCATTTTTCTAACATATTTTTAGAAAATTTCGATGGCATAACGGCACGATACTAGAAACGGGACGAGGCCTAGCCTTATTCCCGGTCTAGTGAAGGCCCACGCCATTCACACATCAATCAAATCCATTCCATTTCACCAAACAATTCAATTCAAACCAAGTAATCTAACCAACTACCCAACCAAACAATTAAACAAACAAGCCATCCATGGTCTGTGGATGATGGGTGTCGGGTGCTACTAAGCACCGTCTACATCCTAGTATATATATAACTAGAAAAAGAAGTTTTGAGTGAAAAGTTCTCACCAACTAGCTAATCCAATCATCTCGACTCTTCTTATGTAGAAAATCTTGTCGTTCTCGCCTTTTGTCACTTTCACCGCCCGTAGTCACTACATATATAAAAATCACATTTTTATATTGTTGCCATGTATATAAAAATCACATTTTTATATTGCTACTATATAGATAAAAATTCTATTTTTACAACGGTGTTCATATAATAAAGATTATATTTTTATGTCGCCACTTATATAAAAATTACATCTTTGCTCCTTTTACATAATAAAGATCAAATCTTTAATACTTCTATAATGTAAAAATCATATTTTTATCATCTCTATAACATAAAAATCATATTTTTATAATCACTTCATATATTTAAAAATCGAATTTTTACTACGATGTCATATAGATAAAAAAAATTATTTTTATCCCGCTATTCTTTATATAAAGATTTCGCCTTTTCAATTTCAAAACTCTAATCTTTTATAGTTTAAAGTTCACTTCTTTTATATTTTAAAAATCACGCCTTTTCACTTTTAAAAATATCGTCTTTTATATTTTAAAAATATCGTCTTTTATATTTTAAAAATCTAAACACATTTAAAGATGAAATTAAAGTAAAACAATTGTAAATATATATAAAAACTCACTTATTTACGGATCTAGGCCTCGGGGTGAGTCGTCGGGTGCTGCTGGTGCCGAGGAAGTCGCGGTGGTGGTCGGCTGGGCTGTCGGAGGTCGGGGTTCGGGCCAAGGGGGGGTGCGGGTTCGGTTCAGGGTTGCTGGAAGGGGGGGTTTGCGCGCAGGGGGGGGGGGACGGCGGCTTAGGGTTTAGGGGGCGGCGGCCGTTCTATTCAGACGAAGGAGGAGATGGAGGCGAGAGAGGGAGGAAGAAGGAGGGAGGGAGGCGGCGGCAGAGGTGGCACCCCACCTGGGGCGGCGGCGGTTCATCGGGGAGGGGCGGCGGCTCCTCCCCCGTCGCCCTTTCTCTCTCTTTTTTTTTTAATCTGATTCGGGGAAGAGAAAGAAGAGGGGGGGGGGGGGGGGGGTTATGTAAATGTTTATATTATTTTATTTATTTTTAATTTTTAAATCCATGAAGGTTGACTTTTTCATACGACCTCTAAACGAGGCCCACCGCCTGTCGTCCATAGCGTTTTACCCACATTCCGAACACAATGGGATATGTATCGTAGGTTGATTCGATCGTTTGAATCAGTTTCCGTTGAATTTACATTTAAATCACTATATTGAATTTTAAACGTACATTTCAAATTACCGGGATCACATACTAACTAGAAAAATTGCAGAAAAATATTTTCTAGTTTCGTATTGACGATACGGTCCTAACAAAACTAGTTTCGTCGAATTCTGAGATCGTTAGAAAAATGGCCAATTTCCAATCGATTAAAATCAACTGAAACTGGTCAAGTGCGTTTTCCTTTGCCACGCTCACATATTGATTCGAAAAATTATGAAATTTGGAATCTAGCAATAATTTGACACTGCGGACCCAACAAAAGTGGTTTCGTCGAAATCCGAGGTCATTTGCAAAATGTCCATTTTAAGGGCCTGAATTCCATAGCGACTATTCAAAATTTTCAACTGGACATATCTTTTGATTCCCGCTATGAAATTTTGATTTTTCGGATTCGTTGGAAAGGTATCATCAATTAGATCCTATTGTTTTTGGTTTCACTAAAATCCGGATTGTTTTGCACCCGGTACATTCAATTGAAGTTTGAAATCGAATTATCGAACTACCGCGCCATTTCCAATTCTATTTATAATTATATATAAATATTTATATTCTAACATCGACGCGTATAAATATATACGTCGAATTCTATTCAAAATAAATTTCTCATCGATATTATTTAAAATAACTCATTTTAAATCTTCAAAATTCATCGAAGTTGCCAAAACAAAAATTTTAAACTGGCTCAGAATTTGCGGGTTATTACAATCTCCCCCACTTAAAACTTTTCGTCCCCGAAAAGGAACAAAGTCGAAAGTGGTTTGATTATTAAGCTCTACATTCGATCTGGCTTCCCTTCTCCAACTTTTCAGTTTCTGAGAATTTTCAAATTCTTCCAAAATTTGGCCAACACCCTAAATTTTCGAAAAATTTCGCCATAACCTCCCCTGCACCGGGAGCATCGGGGAATTTCAAATAGCTTCCCCGGTCCTTCTAATCTCAAAAAGAAAAAGAAAAAGCCAAGCGGCTAGCCAAGAGGCTCATAAAATCATCATCACCCAAACAAAACAGTAAATTATAGTAAACATGTACCTATTTGTCGGGAAAACAAATTTTATTCTTCGGCTCTAGCCTCCTTGCTATGACCTGTTCAATGTAAGCACATGTATATGCAAGCAAATGCGACCAATTTTCAATACAATTCAATATGTGATTCAATTAGGCTAAATGGTTAAAAATTATCAAACAAATAAACAAACAACACAAACATCAATCAATTAGTGAATTAGAGTTTAAAATTCATAATTTTTGATATATATATAGAAAATCTTGTTTTGATGCCAATTCACAACAATGTATTCTAGCTATATTAGTTTTGGTTCTCACACCAGTCTAATGGAAATATATAGAAATCACACCTTCGAAACTCGAATATGAATACTGATGATGATGCACCATCATCAGAATCGTCCCCGGATGTCTAGAATGTGATTCTATATCTACCCAGTATATCAAAACTTCGAATATACGTTCATGACGCGTATACGCGAAACCTTTATATACTCGATTGTCCAAATTCAAAATAAATATTCTAATACGTTTAAAATGGCTTAAATTTTCAAAACAAAATTGTTTTCATTTGAAAAATATACTCTTCACACTCGTTCTAGGATACTACTGATCCTATCTCTAACGAGTCATTCTAATTGGATGTTACTAATCCAATATCTGATGAATTCTTTCGTATGGTTCTAATGTGTCTTGTTCTCGAGCTTTGAAAACCAAAGCTCCGATACCAAACTGAGACGACCCGAACTTCCCCATGAAGGAAAGCACGAATAGAATTGAGGACAAGACAAAATAGAACGCATACAGAAGAACATTTCATTGTAATTACAACAATTCCATCAGATACAAGAATATACAGAGTATAAATGATTAAATTACATTCGACAAATATCAGAGATTACAATAAATTACATAGCAGCGGAAAAATATACAAAGCACAACTAGAAGTGATACACGGATACAGAGCTTTCCGAACATCGTTCCAGCTGTAAATCAGGACCCTGTGAATATAAATCTGCAAAACCAAAACTACTAGCTGCCCGGGTGGAAAATAGGGGCACCTAGAGTTTAGGTTAAAACAATAAACTCCAGGTCAGTCATGTGATTGGTGTGAGAACTAAAACAATTATTAATCTTTATTTTTAAAGTTAGGTAAATCAAGGGACCACGCCGTATAACACGGAACGGGTTTCCTCCCAAGAATACCAGTGCATAAAACAAACAGCGCAATGCTAAATAAAGAAAAATGAAGCTGTTATAAGACCCAGGTCCCATCACACAATGCAACGCAAGCCGGAGGATAGGGTTTTTACCTTATAACAGCCAAAGCATGCTTGATACGTTTAAAACACATTATTTGATTATTATAGGTGTATAGTGTCAAAACAATTTCAATCATAAATATCAATCATAGGCGGCATGAATGACCCATACCACTATGTCGCCATACTATGTTCTACAAATAAAACCGAAACACACGTATTGGAAATTGGATTCCATCATGAGTCGAGGCAAGGGGCAAGCTCCTCTCCGCGTTCGAGACACTCTAGCAAATGTCCCAGGACCCCACTATGATCCTTGGAATCGGCTGGGCCGGTCCTCTCTTACTTTTGAGGATTGGCAATTCCTGAACACACGTTTCCCGGTTCTTACAGACCTATATCCGAGGCGCCTCGTATCCAACAACCACACAGGTGAAAAGTATATAAATATCAGGGCTGGTAGGTCACTGACACCACCCTAGCTAGAAAGAAACGTCGTGCTCTCCCAGCGGTCCGTCTCCCGTTTTTGACTCATACCGAGGTGTAAGGCTCGCGAATTCACGTTATACACAAAGCTACGCCACACAGGCCGTGCTTTGATCATCAACCACAAGACTTTGCTTTTCAACAGAAGCCCTGATCAATTGCCACTTACGCATGCCACATTGGCAATTCACTCCATGCGACTGATGTCCATCGATATACAACCTCTGAGCTCGTATGTCTCAGAGAAGGGCGTTAAGCAAGAAAATAAATTCTCCGCCGCCAAACAGATGTATATTTAATAGAGATCAATCAACACAGAATAAAATCCAATGTCAGACACACAATCCATTTACAAGTTCGTTCTGGGTCTGAACGAAACCGGAGGCACTTTCCTCGCATATCCATCGATCTCCAAGTACGTCTGGACGATCACCAACTGTTTCCCTCATCTTGGGTGTACAGCCCAATCAAGATCATCAGTAATCACCCAAACGATGTGAAGACTTCCGGTCTTCAACCACCGTCTTCATCTTCGACATCTCGTCGAATCGATTATTCAGAGTGGGTATAAACCCGGCCTTTCTGAATAACCCACGTATATAATAAACGAATGTTACACAAACACAACAAACGCCTCATTCCAATTCAGAATATTCTTTTATTCACAAAAACACATTCTTAGGGAAATGTTCCCATTAATTTTATCTAAGATAAATTCTTCTAAATTTATTCTATAATCTTCCTTTGGATATCATTTCAAACTAGTCGGGATTAGCGAACCACACCGAAGTAATTATTTATTTTATTTCCCAATCCCAACCTATATATCCCATGGAGAAAACTGGCAACACTCCACATCTAACACCACGGTGTTATCGGTAAAATTAATTACCATTTCACGTTCAAATCTAATTAAAGATTTAACTATCGCTTTGGAGCAAAACTGGTGGTACTCCATTCTCGATCACCTTTCAGATTTGATAATTTAAATTATCAATTCACATTTTTAATCTAATTAAAGATTCATTAAAACTCCACTTAGTTTTAATCTTTTCAAAAATCAACATCTTGCCTTTTACTAGGTTTAAGAACCAATGTCATCTAAAACACGATTCACGATAAACCCAAATCATATTCTATTGTTAATTGGGTTAAAGAACAGGTGTTGTTCAAAACACCGCTCACGATAAACCTAAAAACCAATTCAAATTCAATTTCAATTAAATATTATTTAATTGATACACTACATTAAATCTAAATAGAAAGATTTAATCTTTTTCCCTATTGGGCTTAAGAACAGTGTTAATGAAGACACCATTCACGACAAACCCAAATCACATTTAATATTAAATACAAGGCTCTGAATAGAAAATATACCGGCTTATATTCAATATCAAATTCTGAAACCAACAAATATTGTATTGGAAATAACGATATAAAATATATCTTTCAAATTCCCATAACAATATCTGTACAGTCACGAAATCCAACATCGAAATATTCCGAAGATAATTTCGATTCAACTCCAGTCCAATTCACATATTGGGAATATTGATTATTTTTAATAATTTTATCAAGGCCCGTACAGTCGATTTCCATCAATGGCCATCGGACTACACTTACAGCGACCTTTTTCAAATTTGATTTGGACATATTTCCAAATCCAACCGTTAGATTTCAAATTTCTAATATTCATTGGAAAACTCTTTTCGATACGAACCCAACGGTTCCGGTTTTAGGAGAATCCGACGGTCGGATCTCCCGCAACGTCAATTCGAAGTCAATGGTCGAAATTCACGAACTGCCGCGGCGCGACGCGTTCTATTCGGGCCATTATATATATAATATATATATTTCGTCGATTTCCCTTTAAAACGCATTTTATAAATCCTTTTAAATTCGTTTTCAAAACCATTTCAACACTATATTCAATTTCTAATCAAAATTGAATATTTCATATCATTACTATATAAATGATAATATTTTCAAATCGTTATATTTTGAAATCACTTCTTTTCTATATTCATTATAAAAACGAATAAAATCGATATAAATATCGTGCACGTCAGAATAGCGCAACTCTAATCAACACGGCTTTATATATTTCAATAAATTCGTTATCCTATTCAACAAATGAATATTTATTCTATTCAACACATGAATCTATATTTCTTCCAACACCTGACTAATCTCAACACATGAGTACTGTCAACACATCACTATTTTTGTTATGTAAAATATTTTATAAAACTATGGTATCTATCGTTTGATTTTTTTATTAGACTTCTACTGGGAAGTAGTTCTAATTTTAAATATGATAAAGATGTAAATTTCATTGTATAAAATATTTCACTCAACACTTGAATATTTTCAACACATGAACATCGTCAACACATGACTATTTTTATATGCAACACATGAATTTTCTTTTATAATATTCATTATTGTTCTGATTGGAATGAGGCCCAATCAATCACCATATAACGTTAATTATATGGATTCCATACAACACATGTATATAATAGCATTGATAAACAATCAACCATCATCCAAAGTGCACCACACAACTGCATAAGCATCAAATATAAATAATCGACGCTTACACAGTCTGTCGACCAATCGATCGACAATAATTAAATAATTGGGATTAGTGTACGCCAAATATCATCCCAACACCCGTGTGGGGTTTCAAATCAACAAACACATATTTTTGTTTGTGCAGTTGGGCGATGTGTAAAATTTACGGACCCAATCAATATCAGTCAAATCAGTGTATATAAACAAATCTGTCGATTTGTTTATAAATATTTATTTATTCACATTCACGTTAAAATTTATATTTTTAACGATAAAATATTTTATTTCAACACATGAATTCCTATTCAGTTCATTTACACAATAAAAATGATATTTTCATTTTTCTAACATATTTTTAGAAAATTTCGACGGCATAACGGCACGATACTAGAAACGGGACGAGGCCTAGCCTTATCCCCGGTCTAGTGAAGGCCCACGCCATTCACACATCAATCAAATCCATTCCATTTCACCAAACAATTCAATTCAAACCAAGTAATCTAACCAACTACCCAACCAAACAATTAAACAAACAAGCCATCCATGGTCTGTGGATGACGGGTGTCGGGTGCTACTAAGCACCGTCTACATCCTAGTGTATATATATATAACTAGAAAAAGAAGTTTTGAGTGAGAAGTTCTCACCAACTAGCTAATCCAATCATCTCGACTCTTCTTATGTAGAAAATCTTGTCGTTCTCGCCTTTTGTCACTTTCACCGCCCGTAGTCACTACATATATAAAAATCACATTTTTATATTGTTGCCATGTATATAAAAATCACATTTTTATATTGCTACTATATAGATAAAAATTCTATTTTTACAACGGTGTTCATATAATAAAGATTATATTTTTATGTCGCCACTTATATAAAAATTACATCTTTGCTCCTTTTACATAATAAAGATCAAATCTTTAATACTTCTATAATGTAAAAATCATATTTTTATCATCTCTATAACATAAAAATCATATTTTTATAATCACTTCATATATTTAAAAATCGAATTTTTACTACGATGTCATATAGATAAAAAAATTTATTTTTATCCCGCTATTCTTTATATAAAGATTTCGCCTTTTCAATTTCAAAACTCTAATCTTTTATAGTTTAAAGCTCACTTCTTTTATATTTTAAAAATCACGCCTTTTCACTTTTAAAAATATCGTCTTTTATATTTTAAAAATATCGTCTTTTATATTTTAAAAATCTAAACACATTTAAAGCTGAAATTAAAGTAAAACAATTGTAAATATATATAAAAACTCACTTATTTACGGATCTAGGCCTCGGGGTGAGTCGTCGGGTGCTGCTGGTGCCGAGGAAGTCGCGGTGGTGGTCGGCTGGGCTGTCGGAGGTCGGGGTTCGGGCCAAGGGGGGTGCGGGTTCGGTTCAGGGTTGCTGGAAGGGGGGGGGGTTGCGCGTAGGGGGAGGGGGGGACGGCGGCTTAGGGTTTAGGGGGCGGCGGCGGTTCTATTCAGACGAAGGAGGAGATGGAGGCGAGAGAGGGAGGAAGAAGGAGGGAGGGAGGCGGCGGCAGAGGTGGGACCCCACCTGGGGCGGCGGCGGTTCATCGGGGAGGGGCGGCGGCTCCTCCCCCGTCGCCCTTTCTCTTTTTTTTTTATCTGATTCGGGGAAGAGAAAGAAGAGGGGGGGGGGGTTATGTAAATGTTTATATTATTTTATTTATTTTTAATTTTTAAATCCATGAAGGTTGACTTTTTCATACGACCTCTAAACCAGGCCCACCGCCTGTCGTCTATAGCGTTTTACCCACATTCCGAACACAATGGGATATGTATCGTAGGTTGATTCGACCGTTTGAATCAGTTTCCGTTGAATTTACATTTAAATCACTATATTGAATTTTAAACGTACATTTCAAATTACCGGGATCACATACTAACTAGAAAAATTGCAGAAAAATATTTTCTAGTTTCGTATTGACGATACGGTCCTAACAAAACTAGTTTCGTCAAATTCTGAGATCGTTAGAAAAATGACCAATTTCCAATCGATTAAAATCAACTGAAACTGGTCAAGCGCGTTTTCCTTTGCCACGCTCACATATTGATTCGAAAAATTATGAAATTTGGAATCTAGCAATAATTTGACACTGCGGACCCAACAAAAGTGGTTTCGTCGAAATCCGAGGTCATTTGCAAAATGTCTATTTTTAAGGGCCTGAATTCCATAGCGACTATTCAAAATTTTCAACTGGACATATCTTTTGATTCCCGCTATGAAATTTTGATTTTTCGGATTCGTTGGAAAGGTATCATTAATTAGATCCTATTGTTTTTGGTTTCACTAAAATCCGGATTGTTTTGCACCCGGTACATTCAATTGAAGTTTGAATTCGAATTATCGAACTACTGCGCCATTTCCAATTCTATTTATAATTATATATAAATATTTATATTCTAACGTCGACGCCTATAAATATATACGTCGAATTCTATTCAAAATAAATTTCTCGTCGATATTATTTAAAATAACTCATTTTAAATCTTCAGAATTCATCGAAGTTGCCAAAACAAAAATTTTAAACTGGCTCAGAATTTGCGGGTTATTACAAATTCTCTCATCATACATTCATACACTGCTCCTCACCATAACACTGTTACATAATTATATAATTTTATGTACATTCTTTACATTTCGTATACACTCTTTCACTGTCTTCTGTCATCTTCAGTTTTCTGTCTTCATATCTCAGTCCAGTCATCAACTTCATACCTATCATATACAGAAACACACACATAGTATATGGAACAGAAATAAATTTCAAAATACATGTGAATATAAATTTTATTTTTAAAATTTTATTTTCCTCTGTTTTCTAGTGCGTTTCTCATCATTTTTCATGACTTGATCTGTATCATCTGTGTCTAGTCAGTTTGTATGTATAGTACAGGGATAGGAAAATAGTCTGGTCGACTGTATATACACACGTGTATATATATATATGCACGTGTGCACTGCCTTGCCAATCAGTGTGCAACTGAGGAATACCCACGTGGACCATCTAAACTCAGTGAAACAAAATAATTATGTGTGGTCGAGCCAAAGTAGAACAACATGGATGAGCTTAGCCAAGTTAAATGGCACAATGGTGATCCAGCATGAAGATACACAAGACTCAGGTGCATGGTGTCTTGTACACATGCCAAATGCAAAACTCAAATAAACAAGATGATTCAGCATTACTCTAATATGATGTAGTGCAGCATATATATGGAGAAAAATTTGGTTGAGCAACACATCACAAAGGCTGCATGATAATTTCATACAAGAGAAACAATGGACATTGGTTCGGCACACTCAAGTAACAAAGGGAAAGCACCTGCTATACAGAGGTCATGTAATCACCTTCAAAATTGCAGCTATGTCATATGGTTTGTAACATGTAAAATGAAGATAGTATTCAGCTTATTGGTGGAGCAGCATATTTTTTTGAGTTCAGCACAATAACAAGCACATGGTGATGATAATCACACAATAATACATGAATTTCCAGTTTGAAACAACTACAACAAAGAAGTGCTCACACAAAGGGTGTACACAGCATGTGTATGCATAAGTATTCAGATGAACAAAGCCTGGATTTACAAACTGCATCTGCATGGATGCATGAAGCATGAAGCATAAGCATGTACAGTGGTGATTTTTGTTTCTCTCAAACTCGTGCTCGACATGATCAAGGCAATATAGATGAAGAGCAGAAATTTCATGTGGTGCACATCATGTTTATGGAATCAAGGTAGAACAAGATATTCATGATGAAGTAGTGACTAATACATATAATCCATCAAAGAATTTTGAAAAGTTTTTTTTAGTTTTTTAAGAAAGCTTTCAATCAAAATTGGTTTCAAGAATTCAATAAACATATTTGGGCAAGACATCAATTCTGCATAGTTAGTCAAGAAGATTGTGCTTTATATTTGGCAAAAGAATCAGTATTTTTCTTGTAGAAAATCATACAGAGAAATGAAAACATATTCGTTGTTTCCAGTATTGGGGAAATACATGTTTGGCAAGTATTCAATCCATGAAAATCAATTATACAACCATCATAGTGATTGATTTATTTTCAGGAAAATCAAAGGAGCAATATATGGAAGAAAAAAAATCACATTTTGAGCTTGAATAGGTTTGATTTCTTTCTGTGAATCATTCAGTGCTCAATCAACAATTCGAAATCATGTGAATGGGTCACGACATCAGTTAGGGCAAGAAATCAGAATCATTTTTGAAATGGAAATATATTTCCAGTATTCACAAACATTCAAGAATCATGCATGTCAATTTCAATCGAAGAACTAAAAGAGGAAATCATGGAAACATTAATCACACAAGTAAATTTATGCAGAGAAATCGAAAAGAGGAAACATCACAAAATTAGCCAAGTCATCAATTACAAAATCAGAGTTGTTCTAGGGTTTTTTATTCCTATTTTAACATTATTCACATCATCGGCAAGTTCTATCGAAAAAACCAACATCAAAATCACAAGCATAAAGAAAAATCAAACAAGAATTTACTCACAGGATTTTCGATCGAAAGCCATCCAATTCCCAATTCATAGAGAAGCAAGCCACAAGTTGTCGAAGCCATCAAAGATTTATTTTTTCACAAGCAATCAATTGCGGGTTTTGGGAATCAAAGAAACCCTAATTCGGATATCATTTCAGCCGCCATTTTTTTTCTCTCAAGAGAGAAAAGGATCGAACTTAAAAGGAAAATGGGTCGGCTTCTATTTTTGGGCTTAAGGGGGTTTGTTTAAAATCTAGGGTTTTTATGTTTTTGTTTTATTTTTGTATTTTATTTTTACATTGTATTGTAAACAATCAATCAGTTCTAGAATCTGTAAAATCTAAGGGGATCCAGTTAGGAGTTTAACTGGCAGTTACTAGTGTTTGTAGAACTAGGGGAAATCTGGTCTAGGGGTTTAGATCAGTCCAGGGTTTTGAGCGTAGGGTTAGAATAGGAGCAAGGTTTGCGAGTGTATATGGTCTTGTATGCATGATCTATTCTATCACCTAGTAGAAACCTTAGGAATGCAATAGTAGGCAGGATTTTGCCGAAGCTGGGTATCTCTATGTGTTATTTACTTTCTGTATTTTTATTTCTACCGCATTCTGTAATCTAATAATTTTTAATGTCCTGCTAAAATTCAATAAACCCTATTCACCCCCCTCTAAGGTTTATCTAGATCCAACAAGTGGTATCAGAGCATGTATTTTTGTTTAACTATAGAGTAATGGTGATCCCTAGTTGTCAGTCTATAGAGAGTCAGTCAAGTCATATTCCATCTATTTTAATGGTATAGATTTTTTTTAATTGGAAATTAGAAATGGAATTATATTTAAAATTTGTTGATATTGAATGTTGGGATACTGTTATTAATGGTTATGATATGGTCAGTAGGAATGATATTGGATATAACTCCTGTGCTATTCACATTTTGTATTCTTATATTGATGATGTCCAATATAACCTTATCTCTCATTGCTTGGCTGCATAGGAAATATGGAATACTCTCGATACGAAGTATGGAAATATTGACAACAGCAGCTCAAATACCAAAATGGTCAACTCAGATTCAGATCTATGCTCAAGAGAAGAAACAAATGGAAATTCAAGTAGATCAGACGATGGAGACTTAACAGGCAATGAGACTGAAAGCATCTCATATGAAGAGTTGGTTTATATGTGTAATGATTTAACAAAAATCATTGATAAACTCGATCGTAAAAACAAATCTTAAAAATATAAAAATCACGAGTTGAGTAGCAAAATTAACTGTTTGGAATCAGAATTTACAAATGTCATGAAATTAGAAAATTTTGACTGTGAAAATTGTTTTAAATTGAAAACTGACCTCGTTCATCTCATTAAAAATATTCAAAGGATTAAAGAGGAAATTCTGATTTTAAAAGATAACGAGATTGAGCAAAAAGATTCAAACAACTCTTTGCAAAAAGAATTTAATAATTTTAAGGCCATCAAAAATTCCAAACATGAAATTGCTGAAAAAGAAAGCTTGTTGAAAAGTGATTTGATTTTAAACGAGCCTGAAAAAGAGATTGAAAATTTCTAGAAACTTGAATTTAAAAAACAAATTAAATTTGAATATGAAATCTTTGAGTCCAAGAGCAAAATCAAACTTCTTGAAATCAAAATTTTGTTTTTGAAATAAAATGATATTGAAAGGAGAAAGATCAGCATTAATCGTTGTTCAAATCTAATAAAAGAAAATTCTGATCTTAAATCCAAAATTCAACGATTAGAATCAAATTTGGATAAATTTTCTAATGGGAAAAAATTGTTGGATATGCTGTTACAAAACCAATTTTTAGTTGGACATAAACGAGGTCTTGGTTTTGGGAGAAATAATGTTTTTGAAAAGATGAATTCGAATGTTTTTAGAAATCCTTCAAACTGATTGACAAAAGATCACCGTAAGAATTTGAACTCTAATCATTCCAAAGGATTTTTAGAACATAAACGAAATGAGAACTTGTTTTATAACAAACCTTTTAATCAATCTTGGATCCCAAACAAAAATCAAATGATTTTCACTAAATTCAAGAAGATTTGGGTTTCGCAGGGCACAAAGGTAAATACAGATTGTCTATTACACAAACAGGTTTGGGTACAAAAAAGTATGAATACAACTGAGAGTGGTTTTACTGTTTTTGTTAGACCAATCAATTCTCTAAACAGTTAGGTACCAAGGATGACTGAGGAACTGCTGTGCTGAAAAGAGATTGTTTTCAAGTTGTTCTATATTTTCTGTATCTTTCAGAGTTCCTTAGCCAAGATTGTTGAGTTAGAGATTCTGATTTACATTGGATTCTGGTATGATCTCTAAACTCATCTTTGTAAATATTTTTCTTTTTTTTCTTTGTGTATTCCTTCTACCCCTTTTGGATTTTTTCTTTGATTTTTCTTAGTTGATTTGTCACTATCATATCATTGTAACTTCTTTTTGGCTTCATTAACTTCTAATTGTCGAACTCATATTTTCTGGAATTTGCTTTAGTTGAACAGAACTCTGATGCTTTAAGTATTTCCAGATCTTGAATTTGATCTCGTAAATATCAGCAGTTGTTTTGAAGTTTATCTTTTCTGATTTCTGAATTCATTGCAGTGTTGATGTATTCTTCTCATATCTTGAACACTATTAATTAGAATTCTTAACTCTTGAAGAATTTAAAATTTGATGAAGTTTCACACACCTCTGTTTTTTGAGTTTCTTCTAATTCATTTTGGAAAAGCTTGAAATATTATACTCATTACAGCACTCTGCTATTTATCAATTGTGATAATTTCATTGATTTTCGGATTGGCTTGAAAATTTTGAATGTCTTGAATCACTTTGTTTACATCTTTAAATTCACTGTTATTCATGATCATCTAGTGTAGATTATTTGTTTGAAATCATCTTGAAATTTATGATATTTTGAATCTCACACACCTCTCAGATCTGAAATTATTAATCCTATGTGATTGATTCATTGTATCTCATGTTTTACATTTGTTCATGTGACTTTGGATAAACCATTATTTATGGTTTTCATATCCCTCAAATGATTTCAAATAAACGGTATTTTTTAATCTTGGATCATGAATCATCCTTTGTGTCTGACAGATATATCTTGACAAGTCCGCATTAAAATTGGTTATCATGCTGCTCTGATTATAAGAACTTGATTTGAAAATATTTTTGATGACTGCTTGATTTGGTACCAAAGGTTTACCATGCTTTGATAGATGAAATATGTGTGCTTATTTTGCTTGCTTTGTGTTTGAAATTTTGTTGTCTGAATTATCCTTGTTTGTCTCTGGTACATTTCTCATTAATAAAGACACCATAATTAATATCAGATGTGCTAAATTATTTTGTATATATTTTTCTTATCCCTCTTCACTTGTATAGATCTTTTTAAATTCCTCATGTAACTGATTTTCAATTTTAAACTTATTTATTGATTATTCATTCAGAAATTGAAATCAATATCCAAATTTACTTGTATTTTTAATTCATCAAAATTATTATCAGAATTTGAAATCGTGATGAATTGTGACTATAGTATATTTCAAAATAAGAGGAGACTTTATTTATATTTTCATGATGGTTGAATAATTATTATAATGTAATGACCCATAAAATCTGAACCAATTTAAAAATTTTAAATTGGCTAAAATAGTGGATTTTAAATATTTAAAATAAATATTTTAAATAATAACGATGAAAAGTAAGTTTGAATCGACATTTGAAAACGAATATAATTAATTCTAATTATAAACAAGGCCTGAAATGGCGCGGCAGTTTCAAAATTTGAATTCAAACTTTGACTGACTGTACTGGGTGCAAAACAAAGCGGATTTGAGTGAAACCAAAAATATTTAAATCTGTTAGTGAATACCTTTCTAACGAATCTGAAAAATCGAAGTTTCATAGCGGAAAGAAAAAGTTATGGCCAAATGAATTTTCAGAAAGGTCGCTATGGAATTTATATAGCCCGTGAAATTGGCCATTTTGCAAACGACCTCGGAATTCGACGAAACCACTTTTGTTGGATCCGGGATGTGAAGTTATTGCTAGGTTTCAAATTTCATAATTTTTGAAGCTAGTATGTGAGCGTGGCAAAGGAAAATGAGTTTTGGTCAATTACAGTTAAATTGGATCGACCAGAAAAGGGCCATTTTACAAACGGTCTCAAAATTCGACGAAACTAGTTTTGTTGGGACCGTATCGTCAAAACATAGCTAGATTTATTTTTCGGCATTTTTTCGAATCAATTTGTGGCCCTGGAAAATTTCATTCAAATTGAATATTGAATGTTTTATATTTTAATTTGAAGGAAAACTGACTCAAACAGTCGAATGAGCCTACGAAACATATCCCATTGTGTTCGGAATGGGAGTAAAACGCTGGAGACGACAGTCATTGGGTTTGAATTGGTGTTTGTGTGTGACAAGGGGTATTTTGGATATTTTAAAAATTATAAAATAAAATGAAAATAATCCTATTGGCCTTCATTTTCTCTCTCCCCGCGTTATCTGCACCGAAACCCATCCACGAACGACGGAAATCGTTCCAGCCTTCTCCCCTCTTTTTCTCTCCGATCCCGCATCAAATAGCGTCGGTCCAGTTAGGGTTTTGAAGAGGGTGTTGGATCTAGATTAACCCTAGAGGGGGGGGGGGGGTAAATAGGGTTTATCACAGTTTTTAACAGAATTAAAATTCTAACGAGATATATAATAATTAACACATCACAGAATATAGCGGAAACAAAATTGCAGAAAATAAATCACACACAGATATACCCAGCTTCGGCAAAACCCTGCCTACTGCTGCATTTCTAAGGTTTCTACTAGGTGATAGAACAGCTCCCGCATACAAGACCATGTACACTCGCAAACCATCCTCCTATTCTAACCCTACGCTCAAAACCCTAGACTGATCGATATCCCCTCGATCAGATTTCCCCCGATTACAACCTTGTAACCAGTAACCCAGATTTTACAGACTCTGCCAACTGCCAGTTAAACACCTAACTGGTTTTCCCTAGATTTTTACAGAATTCTAGAAACTGTTTTGACAGTTTACAAAAGAATTGAAAATACAAAATAAATAAAAAGAAAGCAAAGAAACCCCCTCTTAATACAAACTAATCCCTTTTGACTTATGTTGGCTGCCCATTTTCTTTATTTGTTCAGCCTGATCCTTTGCTTCTAAGGAAATGAACATGGAGGCTTTGGGAAAAAGGAATTTTCGGGTTTCTTTGAAATTCTTCAACTCGAATCGATTGATTGATGTTCTGAAAGAAATAATCTCGAAAGCTTCTTCAAATTTACGCTCCTGCTCGATTCACAGTCTTGGATTGCAATCAAAAACGTATTGTGAGTTCTCTGAATTTGATTAGATTTTTGCTCTTGAAATTTTGGATTTTTGTTTTTGATGCAAATTGCTGATGAGGATAGGTGTTAATATAGGATAATAGAATCCTTTTATTGCTCTGATTTCACTGAATGACTTGATTGATTTGCGTTGCGTGATTTCTTCCCTTTGGTGCCTTGATTGAATCACCCTTGAAAATTTTCTGGAAACCTTTTTGAATTGTTGCCTTATAACACCTTTGTAAAATAAAGAAATAAAATCTTTGGCCCAATTAATATTATGCCATGAAATCATTTCTGGAAAATGAATAAAGCTTGCCAAAAAAAGGTTTAAATGATATTTCTTGGAAATTCAACATTCTCTTTGCATGATAGCTGCTCCGTCTTTAAATGATTTATTGATTGAATCAGCATTGATAGCAATTCAGGAAAAATATATTTCATTAGCTGTCCCCTTAGAAAAAATTGCCAAACAAATAAATAATTGATTTGTTTTAAATCTGGAAACATATTGATGCTTTCCTCTTTTGACATCCTTGGCCTTGAAAACTTGCTGTGAACATGAATTGATGAATTCATTGATAAAATTCTTGAAACACAAAGATTTGATTGCATAAATGTTTACTCTGAATTTCTAGAAAGCTGATTTATGTTCTTGGAAAGAAATTATTTATTACTTGCCAAACATGGTTTTGTTGAATTGTGTTTTTCCAAAAAAATTGATTCCTTGCCAACATTGACTCATAAAAACAGTTACAGAAAATCATGAATGGATTTTTGGAGTGTCATTAAAGCTTGACAAATATATGCTTGCTTGCCAAACCTGATTCCTGTAATTTCTGGAAAGACATAATTTGAATTTCTAGAGGACAGATAACACTTGCCACATTTAGTAGAATTTCAAAAAGAAATGTTTGTGATTTCTTTCCAAAAGCTCTTTCATGCACTTGCTCATGTATTATTCTTGTACATCTGGCACATTAATTCACACATGCTTGAGTCTTTCCATTTGTTTGTGAGATGAATTGCACTTGAACACTGAATGCTCATGTTGATCTATTGAACTGCTGTAGAACAATTGTTTTGCTGCCAATTTGGTTCTCTTCAATGTTGGCTTATGAACTTCAATCATTTAACTTGTTGCCAAAAACAAATTGAGTTTCTGAAAATAAATTGCCCTAAAAGAATGATTGTCTTGTCAAATGTGAATTTAGATTTCTTGAATAAAATCTTAGCACATTTATTTCCCACTGTATAATTGGAAACCATTGAATTATGGAATATTTTAGCAAAGATCTCCTTGCTAAAAAACTGAACACCCCCCATATACGAGCAAATGCAATGCTTCAATCATGTTGCTTAAACTGGTCCATGAATGAATGAGAAAATGTATTCCTTCCATGATTGTTGCCGTGCTCTCTTTTGTTTTGACTTGGTCATACTGGTTATATACATTAACTTCATTTGCATGTACCATTTGAAAATCTGAAACATTTTGCCATGCTCTTGAAACTTGCCATAATCAACACATAATCTGTGAAACATGAATTGATTTCTTGATTGATTCTTGGCACATTAAAAACTTGTTCATTAATATGGACATGTATAGACTGTAGCTCCACTGTGTCGCATACATGCTTGTTCCCATATGTCAATTTTTTTTTTAAATTCAGCTGCCATGATGCTGAGTTTGCTTGACCTAAACACTTGACATAAATCAACACCATATTCATTTCTATTGCAGTGTACTGTGTGTGTTTCATGTGACAGGTAAGCAGATAATGATTGGACTGACAATGACTGGACTGACAGAACACAGAGACAGAAGATGACAGTGAAAGTATATTAGTGTGTGTAACAGTGAAACTGTAAATGAGCTTCTGAGTGTATGCTTGTATAATCGAGTGTCTGTAGAAAGGAGCTTTGTGTATACTAAAATTGATTGTACAATAATGAATATCAGTGAAATGTACAAATAGTGGAATTTATATTTTTGTACTGTTTAATTATTGAAATAAAATATTCTATTTAAATAAAATACAGTTGAATATTTGAATTCGTGTATAGTCGTAATCTATTTAAACATAAATATTATATTTCTATCTGAGATGTGATATAATAGTAACAAACACATTTAAAGTAAAATATACATGTTTTTTATCATCAAACAAAAATCATATAATTGTGTATACAACTACGTTATATACAACAATCTCCCCCTTTTGATGATGACAAACAAATAAAAGATTTTGAATATATTAAATGTATTTATTCGTGAATAGTGAAACTCCCCCTAAATGTATGCTCGCCCTATAACTAGACTCCCCCTAGCTCTGATACATATGTGCAAGAGTGAACAGAATAAATCGAATGATTTTTCAAAAGTATTAAAAAAATTCACTCATAAACCAAAATCTCAACCATTCTCCCCCTTTTGTTATCTTCAAAAGGATATAGATTATAAAAGAACGATGAAAATATGACTAAAAATCAGCTTAAGAGAGAATGTTCACCACAATTCTGAAAAATTCAAACAAAAAACATAATATTCTAAGAATCAGTGGCAAATTTCACATTTGAGAATGAAGGATTTATGGTGAAATTATAAAATCAAGAGAGCTTTTTAAAAAATGAATTTCAGTTATTTTCGAAATAGACCTTTTTTTTTAAACTAAGCACAAAAACAGTGATGGATTTGTCCTATAATTATAAGTTCAACTAAAGTGACGAAATCGAATACTCTCAAATCCCAGTAGCTATCAATCAACAAATCATAATACGTCATAAAATAATAACACATTTCACAAGTTAGAATATGGATTGATAGGCAGGTTATTATACACATAGGAGAATTTCATATAAGAATTTTTTATTTATTTCAAATTACTTTTCATTTCTTTTCTTTTTATTTAAGAGCGCACTGACCATGCATAACCGGAGCTCGGATTTTTAAATCAGATCAGTCGCCGCTTAAATTATATGTTGTCTCTTAACCATGCATGACCAGTGCTTGGATTTTTAAATGAGGTTAGAGTCATATTTATGTATATTTATCATTTTCAGCTTTTAAAAGAAAAAACTCCATGGAATATAAAACCAAAATGGATGATAGAAAGGTGGTAGGTACAGAGATGATTTGTGAAATAAATTTCTAAATTAATCATATTATGAAATATGCTCGGCTGTACCGGCATTTTCGATAATTTTCAATCATCACTAAATCTGAAAAGTAATGCAGTCACATTTCCATCACCAATATTTTCACTGTTTACATAAGAAAAAACTCTCCTCATTAATATAAAATCATGATGGATGACAGAAGGATGATATACATAGAAGATGTTCGTGAAATTAGCGCCAATCCAAAGATATTATAATAACTGTTCGATCATCATGAAAATTTAAATAGAATCTCCTCTTGTTGTGAAGTATGTAGTCATAACTCATCACAGTTTCAAAATCTGATAATAATTTTGATGAATTTAACTACAGTCCAGTTTGGTTATTGATTTCAATTTCTGAATGAATAATCAATAAATAATTTTAAAATTGAAAAATAATTACAAGAGGAAATTGAAAGATTTATACAAGACATGAGGTTTTTTTTAAAAAAAAATATGTACATGATGAGAATAGATCAAAGAGAACAACACATCAAAACTGATACCACATGTTTATGTCACAACAATCAAGGATTTGAAATATGATACGAGTGACCTAGACATCAAAGTACAATCATTAGGCCCAAGTAGACAAGACAAATAAATTAGGCATATTCATCAGAGCAACAAACAGTATATACCAAAGCAAGCAGTCATCAAAAAAAATTCGTATCAGTATCAAAGCAGCACAAGAAAAATATCAAGTCAGACTTGTCAAGATGATGGTAAAAAAAAATCATGATCCAAGAATTTGATTTATTTGAAATCACTTGAGGGAATTTGAAAATTTCAAGATTAAATGAATCGATCACACCAGTTTGTATAATTCAGATTTAGGAAGTGTGCGAGATCCAAGAAGTCAATAATTTCAAATGATTTCAAACAAATATTCAAGCCAATTGATCATGAAATAACAGTGAGTTACAAAATCAGATTTTTGACGAATTTTTCACAAGAAATCTCTGTCAAGCACAATTGAAATATTCAGATCATTTACATCAAGTTTGAGAATTATTCAAGATCCTAAAATTAAGAAATTATTTATTTGAAATCAGATGAATCAATGTCGGTTTTTGAGATATAATGAATCCGTCACACAAGATTGGTATATTTTTTAATTTTCAAATTTAAGTGGTGTGTGATATTCAAAATATCAAGAATTTCAGATGATTTCAAATAAACAGATTTCAAAATAAAATGATCACGAATGAATATAGATTTCACGATGTATCACTGATTCAAGACAATTTAACATATTCAAGCCAATCTGAAAATTTCTGAAATTATCACAACTGATAAGTTACAAGATGTACTGTAATGAGTATTGTAGTTTAAGCGTTTCCAAAATGAATTGGAAGAAACTCATAACAGCATAAGTGTGAAATTTCATTAATTATTCAGATCTTCAAAAATTTAGAATCCAAAATAACAGCGTTCAAGATATGATATTAATGCTTCAGCACTGTTAAGAATTCAAAAAAAAAAACTTCAAAAAACAATTGCAGATATTTACGGAAATAAATTCAAGATCTGGAAAAGATTAAAAATAAGAGATTTTTATTCACATAAAGCAAATTTCCAGAAAATCATGAATTCTGCAATTTGAAGTTAAGAAAGCCCATAATAAAAGATACAACAGTGACAAAAACAGAAACAAAAGAACAGAAGGAGGTAGAAGGAGAAATAAACAAAGAAAAAAATATAAAAACTGAGAATATTTACAAAGGTGAGTTTAGAGATCATACCAGAATCCAATGTAAATCAGACTCTCTAACTCAACAAGCTTGGCTAAAGAACTGTGAATGATTACAGAAGTACTGAGCAGCTTTAATCCAAATCTCTTTTGTCTAGCAGTTCCTCAGCCACCTCTGGTACCTAACAGTTTAGAGAATCAAGTGGTCTAACAAAATTTGTAAAACCACTCGCAGTTTTGTTCACAGTTTTAGGTACCCAAACTTGTTTATATAACAAACCATTAGAATTAACTTTCGTGCCCTTAGGAACCCAAATCTGTCTGAACTTAACGAAGCCTGTTTTATTTTTTAGGATCCAAGAATGTTTAAATGGTTTATTATAAAACGATTTCTCATCACAATTACGATTCAAAAATCCTTTG
Organism: Allium sativum; assembly: GCA_030737875.1. Classification (NCBI taxonomy): domain Eukaryota; kingdom Viridiplantae; phylum Streptophyta; class Magnoliopsida; order Asparagales; family Amaryllidaceae; genus Allium; species Allium sativum. The sequence goes on from CM060921.1 coordinate 306,171,383, forward strand.
AAATTTTTAGAGTTCAAATTTTCAAAGCAGTTCTTTCCAAAGCAATTTGAGAGATTTTTCAAATCATTTGAATTTTGTTTTCCAAAAACATCCTTTTTCCCAAAGCCAATTCCAGATTTATTTCCAATAGAAACTTGATTTTGTAACAGCATATTCAACGATTTTTCCCCATTGGAAAATTTATCCAAGGTTGATTCTAATCGTTGAGTTTCGGATTTTAGATCGCTATTTTCTTTTAATAGATTTGAGCAATTATTTATAGTGATCTTCTGTTCAGCATTGGACTCTTTCAAACCCAAATTCTCATTTTCAAGCAATTTAACCTTGGCTTGGGAATCACCAATTCCAAATTTAAAATATTTTCGACTTTCTGATTCAAGATTCTTGAGTTTTTCAATCTCAATTTCTAGCTCATTCAAAATAGACTCAGTTTTCAACAAGCTTTGTCCTTCAGCAAAAATATATTTGGAATTTTCAGTCTTCTTGAAATTTTCAAATTCCTTTTGCAAACAATTGTTTGTGCTTTCAAACTCTATCTTGTTCTCTTTTAAAAACAGAATTTCATCCTCAAGTTTTTGAACATTTTTATTTTGACGAACAAGATCATTTTTCAAATTTAAACATTTTTTGCAATTAGAATTTGAAAACTTCTTGACATTTTTAAGGTTTGATTCCAAAAGATTATTTTTGCAAATCAATTCATGTTTTTCAGATTTCAGAATTTTATTTTTAGACTTCAGGTTCTCAACAGATTCAGTTAAATCATTTAAGCGAGAAATTAAATCTTTACAAGAAAGATCTCATGTTGAGTCTCCATCTGGATTTCCATCTGTATAACCTGTTAAGCACAGATCTGACACTGAGTTGACCTTCTGGGGTTTTGAGCTGTTGTCTTCTTTTCCATATAGCGTGTTGAGAGTTGTCCAGATTTCCTGCGCAGTCAAACAATGGGAGATAAGGCTATATTGGACATCATCAATATAAGAATATAAAGTATGAATAACACGAGAATTAAACCCAATATCATTTCTACCAACTATATCAAATCCATTAATAACAGTATCCCAACATTTAATATCAACAAATTTTAAATATAACTCCATTTCTAATTTCCAATTTAAAAAATCTGTACCATTAAAAATAGATGGAATACGACTGGACTGACTCTCAACGGACTGACAACTAGAATGACCCATTACTCTAGAGTTAACAGAATACCTGCTCTGATATCACTTGTTGGATCTAGATTAACCCTAGAGGGGGGGGGGGGGGTGAATAGGGTTTATCACAGTTTTTAACAGAATTAAAATTCTAACGAGATATATAATAATTAACACATCACAGATTATAGCGGAAACAGAACTGCAGAAAATAAATCACACACAGATATACCCAGCTTCGGCAAAACCCTGCCTACTGCTGCATTTCTAAGGTTTCTACTAGGTGATAGAACAGCTCCCGCATACAAGACCATGTACACTCGCAAACCCTGCTCCTATTCTAACCCTACGCTCAAAACCCTAGACTGATCGATATCCCCTCGATCTGATTTTCCCTGATTACAACCCTGTAACCAGTAACCCAGATTTTACAGACTCTGCCAACTGCCAGTTAAACACCTAACTTGTTTTCCCTAGATTTTTGCAGAATTCTAGAAACTGTTTTGACAGTTTACAAAAGAATTGAAAATACAAAATAAATAAAAAGAAAGCAAAGAGATCCCCTCTTTAATACAAACTAATCCCTTTTGACTTATGTTGGCTACCCATTTTCTTTATTTGTTCAGCCTGATCCTTTGCTTATAAGGAAATGAACATGGAGGCTATGGGAAAAAGGAATTTTCGGGTTTCTTTGAAATCCTCCAACTCGAATCGATTGATTGATGTTCTGAAAGAAATATTCTCCAAAGCTTCTTCAAATTTATGCTCCTACTCAATTCACAGTCTTGGATTGCAATCAAAAACGTTTTGTGAGTTCTCTGAATTTTATTAGATTTTTCCTCTTGAAATTTTGGAATTTTGTTTTTGATGCAAATTGCTGATGAGGATAGGTGTTAATATAGGATAATAGAATCCTTTTATTGCTCTGATTTCACTGAATGACTTGACTGATTTGTGTTGCGTGATTTCTTCCCTTTGGTGCCTTGATTGAATCACCCTTGAAAATTTTATGGAAACCTTTTTGAATTGTTGCCTTATAACACCTTTGTAAAATAAAGAAATAAAATCTTTGGCCCACTTGATATTATGCCATGAAATCATTTCTGGAAAATGAATAAAGCTTGCCAAAAAATGGTTTAAATGATATTTCTTGGAAATTCAACATTCTCTTTGCATGATAGCTGCTCTGTCTTTAAATGATTTATTGATTGAATCAACATTGATAGCAATTCAGGAAAAATATATTTCATTAGTTGTCCCCTTAGAAAAAATTGCCAAACAAATACATATTGATTTGTTTTAAATCTGGAAACATATTGATGCTTTCCTCTTTTGACATCCTTGGCCTTGAAAACTTGCTGTGAACATGAATTGATGAATTCATTGATAAAATTCTTGAAACACAAAGATTTGATTGCATAAATGTTTACTCTGAATTTCTGGAAAGCTGATTTATGTTCTTGGAAAGAAATTATTTATTACTTGCCAAACATGGTTTTGCTGAATTGTGTTTTTCCAAAAATATTGATTCCTTGCCAACATTGACTCTTAAAAACAGTTACAGAAAATCATGAATGCATTTTTGGAGTGTCATTAAAGCTTGACAAATATATGCTTGCTTGCCAAACCTGATTCCTGTAATTTCTGGAAAGACATAATTTGAATTTCTAGAGGACAGATAACACTTGCCACATTTAGTAGAATTTCAAAAAGAAATGTTTGTGATTTCTTTCCAAAAGCTCTTGCATGCACTTGCTCATGTATTATTCTTGTACATCTGGCACATTAATTCACACATGCTTGAGTCTTGCCATTTGTTTGTGAGATGAATTGCACTTGAACACTGAATGCTCATGTTGATCTATTGAACTGCTGTAGAACAATTGTTTTGCTGCCAATTTGGTTCTCTTCAATGTTGGCTTATGAACTTCAGTCATTTAACCTGTTGCCAAAAACAAATTGAGTTTCTGAAAATAAATTGACCCAAAAGAATGATTGTCTTGTCAAATGTGAATTTAGATTTCTTGAATAAAATCTTAGCACATTTATTTCCCACTGTATAATTGGAAACCATTGAATTCTGGAATATTTTAGCAAAGATCTCCTTGCTAAAAAACTGAACACCCCCCATATACGAGCAAATGCAATGCTTCAATCATGTTGCTTCAACTGGTCCATGAATGAATGAGAAAATGTATTCCTTCCATGATTGTTGCCGTGCTCTCTTTTGTTTTGATCTGGTCATACTGGTTATATACATTAACTTCATTTGCATGTACCATTTGAAAATCTAAAACATTTTGCCATGCTCTTGAAACTTGCCATAATCAACACATAATCTGTGAAACATGAATTGATTTCTTGATTGATTCTTGGCACATTAAAAACTTGTTCATTAATATGGACATGTATAGACTATAGCTCCACTGTGTCGCATACATGCTTGTTCCCATATGTCAATTTATTTTATTCAGCTGCCATGATGCTGAGTTTGCTTGACCTAAACACTTGACATAAATCAGCACCATATTCATTTCTATTGTAGTGTACTGTGTGTGTTTCATGTGACAGGTAAGAAAATAATGATTGGACTGACAATGACTGGACTGACAGAACACAGAGACAGAAGATGACAGTGAAAGTATATTAGTGTGTGTAACAGTGAAACTGTAAATGAGCGTCTGAGTGTATGCTTGTATAATCGAGTGTCTGTAGAAAGGAGCTTTGTGTATACTAAAATTGATTGTACAATAATGAATATCAGTGAAATGTACAAATAGTGGAGTTTATATTTTTGTACTGTTTAATTATTGAAATAAAATATTATATTTAAATAAAATACAGTTGAATAATTGAATTCATGTATAGTTGTATTCTATTTAAACATAAATATTATATTTCTATCTGAGATGTGATATAATAGTAACAAACACATTTAAAGTAAAATATACTTGTTTGTTATCATCAAACAAAAATCATATAATTGTGTATACAACTACATTATATACAACAGAGGGTCCTCCAAGCTTCAAATCCATATAACCCTTGCCCTCTATCGTGTCGTGTGGAGCGAGATCCAAGCCCAGAAAGTCTGGGACTTTCGAGCGCCGCCGTGCATTCCTCCCTGGTTCGAGTTCGCCGCGGCTACCACCCCTTGGAGCGGTTTTTGAAGCTCTCTCACGCTGCAAAGGCCGATCGACGAATAGCTTCACGGATCGAGCAAAAATTCAAAACCTAGTTTTGAACATCAAAACAAGGTATACGACTTTGTTTATTTTCGACTGTTTTAACACTTTTAAACCGTTGCAAACTTGTAAAAATCATATCTTTTTCGTTTCTTGACGAAATTCAGTGAAACAAGAGACAGTGGACCAGTGTGGATGTCTTCTACATTCTAGAAGAGACCGCATATTTTTCTGAGCTTTCTGCTATTTTTGGTGGAGTGGAACCCAATGTGAGATTTCTAAATTATAAACGATATGGAAAACGATGATGTATAAATTATATAGTCGATGTATGGGTTATATAAGCATTGTACACCTCTTGTATAAGCGTTGTATAAGTTGTACCTTCGATGTATAAGTTATATATGCTGTGTAAAAATTATATATGTGTTGAATAGAATTGAAATGCTTATATATATATATATATATATATATATATATATATATATACACGCCACTCGTCCACAAACCATGGACGATAATTATTAATTATGATTGGTGTGAAAATTGATTGATAACAAATGGTTGATTAGAATTGTTTGTGGTTGAAATCGATTGATTGTGGTTGAAAAATACCCGTTTGTGGTTGAGAAATATTTGTTTGGGACCATATTGGATTAGTTTGTGGAAATGAAAAAAATATACATGTCGCCTGCGTGCGAACTAGATGCATGATTCCCCATTGTCAAAAGCTGCGAGGCTTTAAGGTAGAGCGAGGAGCCGTACTAGGGATGGTCCCGGTTTTAACTACCCTGCCGTTATGCTGCCGAAATTTTGAATAATATTCATGTGTTGGAATTATTTTCATGTGTTGAAACTATGTTCGTGTGTTGAATGGAAATTCATCTATTTAACGACATTCATGTTTTGCAATAAAAATCACCTTTTTATCTATATATATAAACTATAGAAAACCTTCATGTGTTGAATTGAAATTCATTCGTTGAATAAGAACTCATGTGTTAAATGGTATTCGTGTTTTAAATATAAAAATCACCTTTTTATCTATATATATAAACTATAGAAAACCTTCATGTGTTGAATTGAAATTCATTCGTTGAATAGGAATTCATGTGTTGAATGGTATTCGTGTTTTAAATATAAAAATCAACTTTTTATTTATATGTATAAACTATAGAAAACCTTCATGTGTTGAATTGAAATTCATTCGTTGAATAGAAATTCATGTGTTGAATGGTATTCGTGTTTTAAATATAAAAATCACCTTTTTATCTATATATAAAAACTATAGAAAACCTTCATGTGTTGAATCGAAATTCATTCGTTGAATTGAAATTCATGTGTTGAATGGTATTCATATTTTGAAAGAAATTGGTTTATAATAAAAATCCTTTTTTATCATCAATATGAACTATATAAAATAATCTTATTTTGAAATAAGTTGTTTTATAATAAAAATCCTATTTTTATCACCTATATTAACTAAATAAAATAGTCGTGTTTTGAAATAAATCGTTTCACAATAAAAATCACATTTTTACTATATACATGAATTGTTAAAAATAGTGAAGTGTCGAAGTGAATGTATGTTGGATAAAAACATCATTTTTACCAAATGTATGAAAAGAATATAGCTTTGAAATCAAAGATTCGATATATATATATAAATAGAATTGAAATATATCGAATAACGAAGCTGCAGTTCGTGTTTTGAAACCGTGATTTCAAACGATTAGTGCGGGAGATCCGACCATCGGATTTTCCAGAAACCGAAACCGTTGGGTTCGCTTTGGAAATACCTTTCCAACGACACCAACTTTGTAAGGATCCAACGGTTGGGTTGTCTGGAATGTTTAATTCAAATCTGAAGAAAAACAGCACCAGAATCGATTTTATATATATATATATATAATTATATTTAATCGAATAACGACGCTGTAGTTCGTATTTTGAAATCGAAACTTCAAACGAATATACCGGGAGATCCGACTGTCGGATTTTCCCGAAACTAGAACCATTGGATTCGTTTTGAAAAGATCTTTCTAATGATATAAATTTTGTGAAGATCCAACGGTTAGATTTTCAGATATGTGTAAATTAAATCTGAAGAAAAAATAGCGCCACGGCCACGTTATGGCTCGAAACATCGTTTTGAATAAATTGGCTATTTTAAAATAAATAAAAATAGCGATAAATCATTATAAAATATTATAAACGATATGGTTGTGAAATTTAGAAACTAACTGAAGGTTGGCTAAGTCGAATGGTTTCTTGGGTGTTGATCTGATGTTGGTTTCGGCCTTCGCGGTTAATATTTGGGAAATCGTTCTCTTACTGATTTACGGTTAGCGACTAATGAATGGAAATGATGCGTATGTGTGTTTGTGTTGCACTTGTTTATTAAATACGCGAGTTGCTCAGAAAGACCGGGTTTATCCCATTCTGAATAACTGAATTGACGATAAGAAATTGAAGATGAAGACGGTGATCGAAGACCATAGATCTTCACCTCGTTTGGATGGTAACTGATGTCCTGATTGGGAGGCATCCAGAAATATGGATAATGAGTAGTGATCGTCCAGGCGTACGTGGAGATCGAAGGGTTTGCGAGGTATATAGTGCCTCCGGTTTCGTTCAGACTCAGAACGGACTTGCAAATGGACGGTGTGTCCGACATTGGAATTTATTCTGTGTGATTGATAGCCATCAGTTGCATGGTGTGAATTGCCTGTGTGGCATGCTAAGACGCAGTGATCAAGGCTTCTGTTGAAAAGCAAAGTCTTGTGGTGATGATCAAAGCACCGCCTGTGTGGCGTAGCTTTGTGTATAACGTGAATTCGCGAGCCCACACCACGGTATGAACCAGAAATGGGAGAGGATCTCAAGGGGGACGTGCGTTTTCTTTCTAGCTAGAAGTGGCGTCAGTGGTTTTACACGCCCTGACGAGTTTGACTTATGTGGTTGTTACTGTTGCGAGGTGCCTCGGTTATATTGATCGATCCGGGACCGATGGAGTCATTCGTTGGCTCATTTACGCCCCAAAGGGCGGAGAAACGCATTGTTCAGGCATTATAATCCACTCTGTGTGGACCGGCCTTGACGATCCAAGGTCCGATTACAGCTGTGCCTGAGACACGGGCTAGAGCGTCTCGAATTCAGTAAGGACTATCTTTTGCCTTGGTTCATGATGGAAATCCAATTTTCAAATACGTGACTGTGCGGTTTTGATTGTATATACATATGGCGACATGATATATGGTACCCATGCCGTCTACGATTGATATTTATGATTCGAAATTGTTTTCGAAACCTATAAACACTAATAATAATATCAAATGCTTTTGTTTTATTCGTATCAAGCATATTTTGGCCATTATAAGGTAAAACTATATCCTCCGGTTTGCGTTGCATTGTGTGATGGGAACTGAGTCTTATAATGGCTTCATTTTTATAAAAAGCATTGCGATGTTTAAAAGAATTATTTGTTTTAAAGCACTGGCAATCCGATGGAGCAAACCCGTTCCACGAAAGTGGCGTGGTCCTGTGATTAGCCATATTTTAAATGTGTTGAGTAGATTTCTCATACCAATCCCATGACTGACTCGTAGTTTGTTTCACTTTCAAACTCGGGTGCCCCTTCTTCTACACGGGTGCCCCTTCTTCTACACGGGCAGCCTTGTGTTCAGGTTTTAGCAGGCTTTTTCTGGATAGCTAGAGCTGAAGATGGATTTTATCATTTATCTCTTTTTATGCTGTTCAGCTCCTATTGTACATTATATTTGTTTTCCGCTGTAGACATTTATGTATTGCTGAACTGTATTTGTATTAAGTATGATCCTGTATACTGTGTAACTATGACGATTACGTTTATCCAGTATATTCTATTGTTCATTATCTGGTGTATTTATTTATTTCTGTTCTGCTGGTATCTGTATATGTGTTATATTCCAAAGATTACCCTTGCCACCATCAGTACGGGGTTTGGGGTCGTCTCAATTTGGTATCAGAGCTTTGGTTAAGCTTAGTTCTGGAATCTAACATATGAACGAACTCGTCAGAAATAGAACCAGTAGTGTTCTAGGACGAGTAACTCAGTACAGATAGGATCAGCAATATCCTAGTATGAGTAAAGCAGAATGAAATACACCCCAGTAGACACATTTACATTCAAGTATTTGTCTCTATATTTTGAAATATCTTTTCTGTTGACCTGACACTTTGTCTGCTAATTGCAGACGCACTAGAAAATGAGTGACAGGAACAGAAGAAATAATCGTATGGCTCGACCAGCTAATGAGCCAGTTGTGCTCCCACAGCCAGAATCAGATATAGAAGTTCTATTCAAGAGATTTCGAAATCTGGGTGGATCTCCATTCTTAGGCAAAGAGTCCATTATGGAAACACAAGCTTGGATTCGTTCAGCAGAGAAAATCTTTGAAGGTTTAAAGCTGAGAGATGATCAGAAAAGATTACTGGCGTCTTGGGCACTCAAAGAAGAAGCTCTGTTTTGGTGGGATTCGGTTATTAAAGATAATCCAGAAGGTTATATCACCTGGGATAGATTCAAAGTGGTTTTCCTAGAAAGATTTACTCCTCCCGAAGCAACCGAGCGATTATGTGATGAATTTTCTTATCCGATACAAGGGGATATGACCATCCCAGAATATCATAAGAAATTCAACGAACTTTCTCACTTTTCTCCTCATTTGATTCAAGATCCAAAGAGGAAGAATCTGAGATTTATTCATGGCCTGCAAAGGAAATATCAGAATAGTGTGATGAGGAATATGAAGCTTCCTTTTTGTGAAATGATATACATGGCTTACCAGTACGAGGACCTCGACAAGAAAGGTATGTTACGCTACAAAGAGGAGGTCAGCTCTAGCAATAAAGTTGAGTCTGGAACTGATCACCCTGAGGCCAGTACGATGTCTGAGGTCAGTAAGAAGCCTAAAGTCAATCGGAAAAGGGCCAGATCTGGGAAAGAACCAATAACTACCGCCGTATGCAATAGCTGCAATCAGAAAGGGCATTTGTCGGTAAACTGCGGACCCTTAAAAAAATGAATAAAGAGTGGATCTATATCCAAGAAGAATTTTCAAGGGAAGAAAAGGTACAATCAATGCCGTCGGTTTGGTCATGTAAAGCAATATTGTCGGCTGTTAAAAACGACCAAAGAATCTCAGGTAAATGAATTGGCAGAAACTTCTGAGCCCTCAGCTAGTCAGGAAAGGCCAGATGTTTTAGAAGGCACGCTTACTGTCAAAGATATTCCAGTTAAAGTACTATTTGACACCGGCGCGTCGCGAAGCTTTGTTGCAAAGAATGCGGTTAAGAAACTGGATTTGAATTTGAAGAAGCTCAAAGAACAAATGACTGTCCAAAATCCGGTCGGGGATTCCCTCGATCTCAGTTGGGTTTGTGGAGTGCCGGTTTCCTTTTCTTTTTATCGGTTCCCTACCATCGCGGTCGTCATGAATTTTACAGAGTTTGATCTTATCTTGGGGTTAGACTGGTTGACCAAGTATGAAGCTGAGGTTAAATGCGCCGACAGAGTCGTTAAGGCAAAGATAAAATCAGGTGATTATATAACCATTCCCTGTGAAGGCCAAAATTCAAATAGAAACGACTTCTGGGCAGCTCTCGATGTTTCTCCAGCCCAAATAGAAGATATCCCTGTAGTCACAGAGAATATTCCCGACCTAGTGAAAGATATTCCTATCGTCAAGAATTATGCGGATGTGTTTGAAGAAGTTGTTCGCTTGCCTCCATAGAGAGAAATAGATTTCAAGATAGCTTTGATTCCGAATGAAAGGCCGGTAGTTCACGCTATTCGAAGAATGTCCTTGAAAGAGAAAGAGGAATTAGACAATTAAACAAGACAGCTAGTATGGAAGGGTCTGATCAGGCCTAGTTTCTCTAATTGGGGTGCAGCAGTAGTGTTTGTCCCAAAATATGACGGTACTCTATGGCTATGTGTGGATTATCGTGATTTGAACAAGCAGATAATAAAGAATAAATATCCATTGCCGCGAATCGATGATTTATTGGATCGTCTGAATGGAGCACAAGTATTTTCCAGGATGGACCTAGCTACAGGCTTCCATCAACTTCGAATTGCCGAAGAATGTGTTCTTATGACAGCATTCAGAGGTCCAGACTTATTCTATGAGTGGTTAGTAATGCCATTTGGCTTATGTAACGCTCCATCATACTTCGTCGATTTGATGAATAGAGTGTTCAGAGGAGTCTCGAATAAATTTTTTCTGGTTTTTATTGACGATATTCTAATCTTCTATAAATCAAAGGCCGAACATGAAAAGCATTTGGAACAGGTTCTGGAAATCCTCAGAAGGAATGTATTAAAAGCCAAACTATCCAAATTTATATTCTGGCAAGATGAAATGAAATTTCTTGGCTACGTTGTATCGAAAGAAGGAATTGCTGTGGATCCAAGTAAAATCACAGCCATTCAAAACTGGAAACAACTTAGTACTCCTACAGAGGTTCGCAGTTTTCTTGGATTGGCTAGTTATTACCGGAAGTTCGTTAAAAACTTTTCGAAGATATCTGGTCACTTAACGAAGCTTACAAAGAAGCACTCTAAATTCAAATGGACTCCAGAATGTGAGGAGGCTTTTAAAGAGCTAAAGTTAAGATTAACTACTGCTCCAGTGTTAACCATTATCGACAGCAATCAGGATTTAAAAGTCTGGACAGATGCCTCTAGAGAAGGCCTTGGAGCAGTGTTAATGCAAAGATGTCAAGCGATTGCGTATGCTAGCCGCCAGCTAAAGCCACACGAGAAGAACTACGTCACTCATGACCTTGAGTTATTGGCTATAGTATTCGCCTTGAAAATCTGGAGACATTATCTTCTGGGTGAGGGATTTGAACTGTTTACAGATCACCAGTCGTTAAAGTATCTGTTCACCCAGAAGGACTTGAATCTGAGGCAGCAATGTTGGCTAGAGTTCCTTGCAACATACGATTTTGAGATTCTATACACTCCAGGGAAAGCCAATGTCGTGGCCGATGCGTTAAGCCGAAAGAATGAAATGATCGCCAGTTTTATAATCACGACTACATTGATAGATAAAATATCTGATCTTCAGAAGGTTGATCACTTCATTCAAAAGATCAGAGAGATAATTCGGAAAGGCGAACCCTCGAGTTTTCAGGTTGATAATGATGGGATTCTAAGGCTAAAAGGTCGAATCTGTGTTCCTAACATTGCTGAGCTCCGAAAGGAAGTACTGGATGAATGCCACAAGTCAAAACTTAGTATCCATCGGGTAGTAAGCAAAATGCATAATGACATCAAATGCACTTTCTGGTGGAAGTCGATGAAGAGGGACATTTCTTTATATGTTAGCCGACGCCCTACTTGCCGGCTAGTCAAAAGCGAGCAATAGAAACTGGCTGGATTGTTGCAACCGCTGGACGTTCCAGGTTGGAAGTGGGAACATATTTCCATGGACTACATAGATGGTTTGCCCAGAACCAGGAAAGGAAATGACAGTATTTGGGTGATCGTAGATCGCTTCACGAAGACCGCCCATTTCATACCTGTTAGATCAAACAGAACTGCTCAGATTCTGGCGCAGACTTACTTCAAGGAAATTGTTAGACTACACGGAGTACTGATCAGTATAGTGAGTGATAGAGATCCAATATTTACTAGCAAAATCTGGGAGGCATTTCAAGTAGAGCTAGGAACAAAGTTGAACTTAAGCACCGCTTACCATCCTCAGACCGACGGTCAGACTGAGAGGGTGAATCGTATACTAGAAGATCTATTGTGGGCTTGTGTTCTAGATTTCGGTGGATCATGGGAAGACCATCTGCATTTGGCTGAATTCTCATATAATAACAGCTACCAGGCGAGCCTGACAATGTCGCCATTCGAAGCATTATATGGTAGACTGTGCCGATCTCCTGCTTGTTGGGTCAAACCCGGAAATAGACTTGTATTGGGACCAGATATGATCCAAGAAGCTGTGACAATGTCGATTTCGTTAAGAAACGATTACTAGCCGCCCAAAGCCGACAGAAGAGCTATGCCGATAGAAGAAAAGAGATATATCATTTGTTGTTGGCGACTATGTATATTTGAATGTATCGCCGATGAGAGGAGTTATCCGATTCGGTAAAACTGGGAAGTTGCCCCCCAAATTCATTGGCCCATTCCCTATACTAGAACGGATTGGAACTCTCGCATATAGGGTTAAATTGCCAGATTGGTTGCCTGGAGTGCATGATGTATTTCACATATCTCAACTTCGAAAGCACGTTCATGATCCAGACTTGATCGTGGAAGAAGCAGCTCAACAGGATATTGAAATTACTCCAGAATTAGCTGTGAGAAGAGAGCCGCTAAAGATCATTGGCAAAGAAACCAAAGAACTGAGGAACAAGAAGGTTCACTTAGTCAAAGTGCAATGGAGTGGAGATCCACGAGATTGTACTTGGGAAACTGAGGAGAGCATTCAGAAAGCCTATCCTAGGTGCCGAGTGGATATCTCTGATTGACTCTGGTGCAAGGTACATTTACCATACTTTGCATTACCAATTAGTTCTCTACTCTATTGTTATTTTCTTTTCATGGATGTGCACTTGTAATTCTATATTTTGAATGATTTTAAAAGAATATAGAAATTGATTAGTATATTTTTGAAAAGTTAAAAACAAGTTGATTGTTGTTTGCATTGTGTGATAGTAAATTGGATTAATTAAGTTATTGAAACAATAGTTAATTTAATCAATAATAGAACGAATGGTAGAATTTATTCGATTAAATCACACATTGAACTGATATGAAAATAGATAGAAATATATACATGTGCATCATATATGTTTGAACATGTAATTGGATTAGCTGTTGAGTAAAGAAATTATTTGCGTGCCCAACAAATAGGTAAACCATAATGAGTTGGATGCGAAATATTATTATATCAACTCCTATGAATGCCATTGGATGCGGAGTGCTGGTTATTCTGTGTGTAATAATAAACGTCGCCATAGGATAGTAACAATTAATTTTGAACTACATTACATGGCATACTTCTGAAAGATAGGCATACTTCATCATATACCACATAAGCATTTGGAACTTGTGTGACGAGGTGGAAGATTTACCATACGAGCAAGAGGCTTGTATGGCGATGACTATAATTTACAGGTTGCACTAATGACTGATATGGACATATAAAATTATAATGATAAATTGCCAGAATAATAAAAACCCCACGCGGGTCTGGAGTTGACAATAATCACGTCTCTCTAGTCATTAGATACGGCACATGGATTGTTTACTTCCCACATGGGATGAGGTGACGAGAATTTATTCTCTGGAGCAATTAAAATACACACTCCCTCAGGCTTTGACAGGGTGACGAGAATTTATTCTCTGAAGTTATTATCTTTACACGCTCCCCTATAAAAAATGATTATATCACTATAAATATGTGTATGCATTATAGGATTTATTGGGTACCTAATATGGCCCAATAAATTTCCAAACCTCTCCCCATACAAAGGAGGTTATGGAAAAAAATTTCGAAAATTCCGGGTGTTAGCCAAATTTTTGAAGAATCTGAAAATTCTCAAAAACTAAAAAGTTGGAGAATGGAAGCCGGATTGAACGTAGAGTTTATTAATCAAACCACTTTCGACTTTGTTCCTTTTCGGGGATGAAAAGTTTTAAGCGGGGGAGATTGTAACGACCAGGAAAATCTGAACCAATTTAAAAAAATTTAATTGGCTAAAATAGTGGATTTTAAATATTTAAAATAAATATTTTAAATAATAACGATGAAAAGTAAGTTTGATTCGACATTTGAAAACGAATATAATTAATTCCAATTATAAAAAGGCCTGAAATGGCGCGGCAGTTTCAAAATTTGAATTCAAACTTTGACTGACTGTACTAGGTGCAAAACAAAGCGAATTTTAGTGAAACCAAAAATATTTAAATCTGTTAGTGAATACCTTTCTAACGAATCTGAAAAATCGAAGTTTCATAGCGGAAAGCAAAAGTTATGGCCTAATGAATTTTCAGAAAGGTCGTTATGGAATTTATATAGCCCGTGAAATTGGCCATTTTGCAAACGACCTCGGAATTCGACGAAACCACTTTTTTTGGATCCGAGATATGAAGATATTGCTAGGTTTCCAATTTCATAATTTTGAAGCTAGTATGTGAGCATGGCAAAGGAAAATGTGTTTTGGTCAATTACAGTTAAATTGGATTGACCAGAAAATGGTCATTTTACAAACGGTCTCAGAATTCGACGAAACTAGTTTTGTTAGGACCTTATCGTCAAAACATAGCTAGATTTATTTTTTGGGAATTTTTCGAATCAATTTGTGGCTCTGGCAAATTGAAATGTATGTTCAAATCAAATATTGAATGTTTTATATTTTAATTTGAAGGAAAACTGACTCAAACAGTCGAATGGGCCTACGAAACATATCCCATTGTGTTCGGAATGGGGATAAAACGCTAGGGACGACAGTCGTTGGGTTTGAACTGGTGTTTGTGTGTGACAAGGGGTATTTTGGAGATTTTGAAAATTATAAAATAAAATAAAATAATCCTATTGGCCTTCATTTTCTCTCTCCCCGCGTTATCTGGTACGAAAACCATCCACGAACGACGGAAATCGTTCCAGCCTTCTCCCCTCTTTTTCTCTCCGATCTCCCATCAAATCGCATCGGTCCAGTTAGGGTTTTGAAGAGGGTCCTCTAAGCTTCAAATCCATATAACCCTTGCCCTCTATCATGTCGTGTGGAGCGAGATCCAAGCCCAGAAAGTTTGGGACTTTCGAGCGCCGCCGTGCTTTCCTCCCTGGTTCGAATTCGCCGCGGCTACCACCCCCTGGAGTGGTTTTCGAAGCTCTCTCACGCTGCAAAGGCCGATCGACGAATAGCTTCACGGATCGAGCAAAAATTCAAAACCTAGTTTTGAATTATTTTCAACTGTTTTAACACTTTTAAACCATTGCAAACTTGTAAAAATCATATCTTTTTCGTTTCTTGACGAAATTCAGTGAAACAAGAGACAGTGGACTCGTGTGGACGTCTTCTACATTTTAGAAGAGACCATATATTTTTCTGAGCCTTCTGCTATTTTTGGTGAAGTGGAACCCAATGTGAGATTTAAATTTCTAAATTATAAACGATATGGAAAACGACGATGTATAAATTATATAGTCGATGTATGGGTTATATAAGCGTTGTACACCTCTTGTATAAGCGTTGTATAAGTTGTACGTTCGATATATAAGTTATATATGCGTTGTAAAAATTATATATGTGTTGAATAGAATTGAAATGCATATATATATATATATATATATATATATATGCCCCTCGTCCACAAACCATGGACGATATTTATTGATTGTGATTGGTGTGAAAATTGATTGATAACGAATGGTTGATTAGAATTGTTTGTGGTTGAAATCGATTGGTTGTGGTTGAAAAATACCCATTTGTGATTGAGAAATATTTGGTTGGAACCACACAGGATTAGTTTGTGGAAATGAAAAAAATATACATGCCGCCTGTGTGCGAACTAGATGCATGATTCCCCATTGTCAAAAGTTGCGAGGCTTTAAGGTAGAGCAAGGAGCCGTACTAGGGACGGTCCCGGTTTTAACTACCCTGCCGTTATGCTGCCGAAATTTTGAATAATATTCATGTGTTAGAATTATTTTCATGTGTTGAAACTATGTTCGTGTGTTGAATGGAAATTCATCTATTTAACGACATTCATGTTTTGCAATAAAAATCACCTTTTTATCTATATATATAAACTATAGAAAACCTTCATGTGTTGAATTGAAATTCATTCGTTGAATTGAAATTCATTCGTTGAATAGGAACTCATTTGTTGAATGGTATTCGTGTTTTAAATATAAAAATCACCTTTTTATCTATATATATAAACTATAGAAAACCTTCATGTATTGAATTGAAATTCATTCGTTGAATAGGAATTCATGTGTTGAATGGTATTCGTGTTTTAAATATAAATATCACCTTTTTATCTATATGTATAAACTATAGAAAACCTTCATGTGTTGAATTGAAATTCATTCGTTGAATAGAAATTCATGTGTTGAATGGTATTTGTGTTTTAAATATAAAAATCACCTTTTTATCTATATATATAAACTATAGAAAACCTTTATGTGTTGAATCGAAATTCATTCGTTGAATTGAAATTCATGTGTTGAATGGTATTCATAATTTGAAAGAAATTGTTTTATAATAAAATTCCTATTTTTATCATCAATATCAACTATATAAAATAATCTTGTTTTGAAATAAGTTGTTTTATAATAAAAATCCTATTTTTATCACCTATATTAACTATATAAAATAGTCGTGTTTTGAAATAAATCGTTTCATAATAAAAATCACATTTTTACTATATACATGAATTGTTAAAAATAGTGAAGTATCGAAGTGAATGTATGTTGGATAAAAACATCATTTTTATCAAATGTATGAATAGAATATAGCTTTGAAATCAAAGAATCGATATATATATATATATATATATATATATATAAATAGAATTGAAATATATCGAATAACAAAGCTGCAGTTCGTGTTTTGAAACCGTGATTTCAAACGATTAGTGCGGGAGATCCGACCATCGGATTTTCCCGAAACCGAAACCGTTGGGTTCGATTTGGAAATACCTTTCCAATGACACCAACTTTGTAAAGATCCAACGGTTAGATTGTCTGGAATGTTTAATTCAAATCTGAAGAAAAACAGCGCCAGAATCGATTATATATATATAATTATATTTAATCGAGTAACGACGCTGTAGTTCGTATTTTGAAATCGAAACTTCAAACGATTATACCGGGAGATCCGACCGTCGGATTTTCCCGTAGCTGGAACCGTTGGATTCGTTTTGAAAAGATCTTTCTAATGATATAAATTTTGTGAAGATCCAATGGTTATATTTTCAGATATGTGTAAATTAAATCTGAAGAAAAAACAGCGCCACGTCCGCGTTATGGCCCGAAACGTCGTTTTGAATAAATTGGCTATTTTGAAATAAATAAAAATAGCGATAAATTGTTATAAAATATTATAAACGATATGGATGTGAAATTTAGAAACTAACTGAAGGTTGGCTAAGTCGAATGGTTTCTTGGGTGTTGATCTGATGTTGGTTTCAGCCTTCGGGGTTAATATTTGGGAAATCGTTCTCTTACTGATTTACGGTTAGCGACTACTGAATGGAAATGATGCGTATGTGTGTTTGTGTTGCACTTGTTTATTATACACGTGAGTTGCTCAGAAAGACCGGGTTTATCCCGTTTCGAATAACTGAATCGACGATAAGAAATCGAAGAAGAAGACGGTGGTCGAAGACCGGAGATCTTCACCTCGTTTGGATGTAACTGATGTCCTGATTGGGACGCATCCCGAAATATGGATAATGAGTGGTGATCGTCCAGGCGTACGTGGAGATCGAAGGGTTTGCGAGGTATATAGTGCCTCCGGTTTCGTTCAGACCCAGAACGGACTTGCAAATGGACGGTGTGCCTGACATTGGAATTTATTCTGTGTGATTGATAGCCATCAGTTGCATGGTGTGAATTGCCTGTGTGGCATGCTAAGACGCAGTGATCAAGGCTTCTGTTGAAAAGCGAAGTCTTGTGGTGATGATCAAAGCACCGCCTATGTGGCGTAGCTTTGTGTATAACGTGAATTCGCGAGCCTCACGCCCCGGTATGAACCAAAAATGGGAGAGGACCCCGGGGGACATGGGTTTTCTTTCTAGCTAGAAGTGGCGTCAGTGGTTTTACATGCCCTGACGAGTTTGACTTATGTGGTTGTTACTGTTGCGAGGCGCCTCGGTTATATCGGTCGATCCGGGACCGATGGAGTCATTCGTTGGCTCATTTACGCCCCAAAGGGCAGAGGAACGCATTGTTCAGGCATTATAATCCACTCCGTGTGGGCCGGCCCAGACGATCCAAGGTACGGTTGCGGCTGTGCCTGAGACACGGGCTAAAGCGTCTCGAATTCGGTAAGGACTATCTTTTGACTTGGTTCATGACGGAAATCCAATTTCCAAATACGTGACTGTGCGGTTTTGATTGTATATACATATGGTGACATGATATATGGTACCCATGCCGTCTACGATTGATAATTATGATTCGAAATTGTTTTCGAAACCTATAAACAATAATAATAATATCAAATGTTTTTGTTTTATTCGTATCAAGCATATTTTGGCGATCATAAGGTAAAACTCTATCCTCCGGTTTGCGTTGCATTGTGTGATGGGAACTGAGTCTTATAATGGCTTCATTTTTATAAAAAACATTGCGATGTTTAAAAGAATTATTTGTTTTAAAGCACTGGCAATCCGATGGAGTAAACCCGTTCCACGAAAGTGGCATGGTCCTGTGATTAGCCATATTTTAAATGCGTTGAGTAGATTTCTCATACCAGTCCCATGACTGACTCGTAGTTTGTTTCACTTTCAAACTCGGGTGCCCCTTCTTCTACATGGGCAGCCTTGTGTTCAGGTTTTAGCAGGCATTTTTGGATAGCTGGAGCTGAAGATGGATTCTATCATTTATCACTTTTTATGCTGTTCAGCTCCTATTGTACATTATGTTTGTTTTCCACTGTGGACATTTATGTATAGCTGAACTGTATTTGTACTAAGTATGATCCTGTATACTGTGTAACTCTGATAATTACGTTTATCCAGTATATTCTATTGTTCATTATCTGGTGTATTTATTTATTTCTGTTCTGCTGGTATCTGTATATGTGTTATATTCCAAAGATTACCCTTGCCACCGTCAGTACGGGGTTTGGGGTCGTCTCATATAATATCTTTGAATTGGCAATTATTTCACAACCATCTTCATTATCTATCATCCTTCTTCCATCCATTATAATTTTAAATTAATATGGAAAGTTAATATTTTTTAAATTTTTCTTGAATAAACTGTTGAAATATTTGTGATAGAAATAGGATTACGTTGTTATTCAGAATTAGTGATAATTGAAGATTTTCAATGATCCCGGTACAATCGAGCATATTTCATAATATAATTAATTTAGAAATTTTTTTCACAGTCCATTTCTGTACCTACCCCATTTTCTATCATCCATATATTGGTTTCATATACCGAGGAGTATTTCTTTTGAAGCTAAAAACGATAAATATATAATGAATACATAAGTGTGTCTCTAACCTCATTTAAAAATCCAAGCTCTGGTCATGCATGGTTATGGGACGACTTATAATTTAAGCTGCGACTGACCTCATTTAAAAATCCAAGATCTGGTTATGCATGGTCAGTGTGCTCTTAAATCAAAAAAAAAAAAAAAAAAAAATTGCAATAAATAAAAAATTTATTTGAATTTCTCCTTGGTGTGTAAAAACAAGTCTATCAATCCATACTCTAATCTGTGAAATGTGTTGAAATCTTATGACGTATTATGACTTGTTGATTGATAGGTATTGGGATTATTCGATTTTTTCACTTAAATTGAATTATTAATTTTAGTCCAAATCCATCACTGTTTTTATGCTCATTTTTTACAAAAATCTTTTGAAAATAATTGGAAATCATATTTTTGCAACTCTCTCCATTTGTATAAAATTCATCGTAAATCCATCATTCTCTACAATGTGAAATATGCCACCTGTTCTCAAAATATTATGATTTTTTTTGATTGATTGAGATTTACAATAACCGTTCTTCCTCTTATGCTGACATTATATTGATTCACTTTTCATCCATATTTTTAAATTCTGAATCCTTTTGATGATAACAAAAGGGGGAGATGGATTGAGATTTTGATTTATGAGTGATATTTTATAAATATTTTAATTTTGAAAATTCCAATTCTTCACTCATACAGAGTTCTAGGAGGAGTTTCGGTTGTAGGGAGAGCATTCAAATAGGGGGAGTTCTATTCTTCTCTGTCAAACACATTTATTGTATTCAAAATCTTAATATTTGTTTGTCATCATCAAAAGGGGGAGATTGTTGTATGTAACAATGTTGTATACACAATTATATGATTTTTGTTTGATGATAACAACCAAATATATTTCCATTCTAAATGTGTTTTTTACTGTACTGTTTCATATATACATCAAAGACAGGAATATAATATTTATATTTAACTAGAATACGACTGTACAGACATTCAAATATTCACACTGTATTTTATTTAAATATAATATTTTATTTCAAACATTCAAATAGTAAAACTATTTATAACTCCACTATTTAAACACTTCACAGGAATTTGTACTTGTAAATAAACTGAATAAAATAGACAAGTTTGTTTGACAACAATAAAATAATATTTTACTTCAAAGAAATTTGTTTGTTACAAATACCAGTACAATTCTATCATTATACATTCGTACACTGCTCCTTACTGTAACACTGTCACTCAGTTATACAATTTTATGTATATTCTTTACATTTTATATACACTTATACATTCTTTCACTGTCTTCTGTCATCTTCAGTTTTCTATCTTCACAGCTCAGTCCAAACATCAACTTCATACATGTCATATACAGAAATACAAACACAGTATATGGAACAGAAATAATTTTCAAAATACATGTGAATATAAATTTTATTTTTAAAATTTTATTTGCCTCTGTTTTCTAGTGTGTTTCTCATCATTTTTCATGACTTGATCTGATTCATCTGTGTCTAGTCAGTTTGTATGTATGGTACAGGGACAGGAAAATAGTCTAATCAACAACATATACAAACATGTATATATATATATATATACATGCATGCGTGCATTGCCTTGCCAATCAGTGTGCAACTGAGGAGTAGCCACGTGGACCGTCTCGACTCAAAGCAACACAATAATTATGTGTGGTCGAGCCAAAGTAGAACAACATGGATGAGCTTAGCAAATTCACATAGCCAAGTTAAATGGCATAGTGATGATCCAGCACGAAGATACACTAGACTCAAGTGCATGGTGTCATGTACACATGCCAAATGCAAAACTCAAATGAACAAGATGATTCAGCATTACTCAAATATAATGTAGTGCAGCATATATATGGAGCAAAATTTGGTTGAGCAACACATCACAAAGGCTGCATGATAATTTCATACAAGAGAAACAATGGACATTGGTTCGGCACACTCAAGTAACAAAGGGAAAGCAACTACTATACATAGGTCATGCAATCACATCCAAATTGCAGCTATGTTACATGGTTTGTAACATGTAAAATGAAGATAGTATTCCGCTCAATGGTGGAGCAGCATAATTTCATGAGTTCAACACAATGACAAGAGCATGGCGATGATAATCACACAATGATACATGAATTTCCAGTTTGAAACAACTACAACAAAGAAGTGCTCACACAAAGGGTGTACACAACATGTGTATACATAAGTATTCAGATGAATAAAGCATGGATTTACAAACTGCATGTGCATGGATGCATAAAGCATGAAGCATAAGCATGTACAGTGGTGATTTTTGTTTCTCTCAAACTCATGCTCGACATGATCAAGCCAACATAGATGAAGAGCAGAAATTTCATGTAGTGGACATCGTGTATATGGAATCAGGGTAGCAGAAGATATTCATGATGAAGTGGTGACTAATATATATAATCCATCAAAGAATTTCGAAAAGTTTTTTTTTTAGTTTTTTTTCAAAAAGCTTTCAATCAAAATTGCTTTCAAGAATTCAGTAAACACATTTGGGCAAGACATCAATTCTGCATAGTTAGTCAAGAAGATTGTGCTTTATATTTGGCAAAAGAACCAGTATTTTGCTTGTAGAAAATCATACAGAGAAATGAAAACATATTCGTTGTTTCCAGTATTGGGGATATACATGTTTGGCAAGTATTCAATCCATGAAAATCAAGTATACAACCAGCATAGGGATTGATTTATTTTCAGGAAAATCAGAGGACCAATATATGGAAAGAAATCACATTTTGAGCTTAAATAGGTTTGATTTTTTTTCTGATTCAGTGCTCAACCAACAATTCGAAATCATGTGAATGGGTTACGGCATCAGTTAAGGCAAGAAATCAAAATCATTTTTGAAATGGCAATTTATTTCCAGTATTCACAAACATTCAAGAATCATGCATGTTAATTTCAATCGCAGAACTAAAAGAGGAAACCATGGAAACAACAATAATGCAAGTAAATTTATGCAGAGAAATTGAAAAGAGGAAACATCACAAAATTAGCCAAGTCATCAATTACGAAATCAGAGTTGTTCTAGGGTTTGTTATCCCTATTTCAATAGCATTCACATCATCGACAAGTTCTATCGAAAAAACCAACATTGAAATCACGAGCATAAAGAAAAATCAAACAAGAATTTACTCACAGGATATTCGATCGAAAGACATCCAATTCCCAAATCATAGAGAAGCAAGCCACAAGATGCCGAAGCCATCAGAGATTTATTTTTTCACAAGAAATCGATTTGCGGGCTTTAGGAATCAAAGAAACCCTAGTTTGGATTTCATTTCAGCCGCCATTTTTATCTATTAAGAGAGAAAAGGACTGGACTTATAAGAAAAATGTGTCGGCTTCTATTTTTAGGCTTAAGGGAGTTTGTTTAAAATCTAGGGTTTTTATGTTTTTGTTTTATTTTTGTATTTTATTTTTACACTGTATTGTAAAAATTCAATTAGCTCTAGAATCTGTAAAATCTAGGGGGATCCAGTTAGGAGTTTAACTGGGAGTTTACTAGTGTTTATAAAACTAGGGGAAATCTGGTCTAGGGGTTTAGATCAGTCTAGGGTTTTGAGTGTAGGGTTAGAGTCGGAGCAGGATTTGCGAGTGTACATGGTCTTGTATGCGGTATCTGTTCTATCACCTAGTAGAAATCTTAGGAATGCAGTAGTAGGCATGATTTTGCTGAAGATGGGTATCACTGTGTGCTATTTACTGACTATATTTTTATTTCTGCTGCATTCTGTGATCTGATAATTTTTAATATCCTGCTAAAATTCAATAAACCCTATTGGGTTAATCTAGATCCAAAAAATATTATTGAAATATTCTGGAAGATGGAAATGTGTTGACGGCAAAAAATGTCATAAACACCAAAGATTCCAACTACTAGGAATAGTTAATTTGGTCACAGGACTAAGTGAGAGAAAGTGGTGAAAGACACAAGTATTTATAGTGCTTTGGCCGTGGATTAGGCCTACGTCCACTTTGGAAGGTTGTTTAACTTTTATTAATCACTCAAGAATTACAAGGTGGAGCCATGCTCATTACATTCACTTTCACAATTGAAATATGCTAGGTATTTGGGAAAAAGATTATTTAATTCTCCTTCTTACTCAAATAGGAGATGCCATTAATGGAGCTCATGAATTTTTAGGGTGGTCTTGAGTGAAGAAAATCCAACCCATTTGAAGTGTGAGGCCATGGGCTATTTATAGGAGTGGGAGTAGGTAAAAGTAGGTAGGATTAGGTAAAAAGGAGGACCACGTGCATGAAATTCGAGCCCGCATCCTCGCGCCTCTAAATTTTGAACCCGGGTATGGGTTCGAAATTTCGAGTCCTCTGGGTTCGAAATTTCAAACCCGGTGGGTTTGAAATTTTGAACCCAGATGTGGGCGCGATATCTAGCTCCACTGGGCTCGAGATCTCAAACCCGGCCGTGGGCACGAGACTTCGTTCCTTTTGGGCTCGGGATCTCGAGACAGCTGTGGGTGCGAGATTTCGCACCCACTGGGCTCGAGACCCCACACCACTTGGTTCGAAATTTCGAACTTAGGCACTGTTTCCAAATTTCGAACCTGGGCGTGGTGCCAGAATTCGCACCCGGTTGGGTGCAAATTCCGCATCATGACCTGGTGCGGTTCTTCCGAGGGGTGCGAGGGTACCAGGACCGGGAGGTTGAGGCTCGTAACTCCTTTGGGGTCCAAGGCCTTGGATTGCTGACGTCCTCTGCATGCCGTGAGGCCACAGGTGGTGTAATCCCTTCTTGATCCTATTTCCTTCACTCCTGTATGTTCCTTTTCGGCCTCAGCTTCTCAAGGTACATCGAGTTGAGCGTGTCTGATGCTCTCCTGGGAACCAGATCAAAAAGCCGGTTAACATTTGCCCCCAAAGTATGTCTTGTTTTTGACATGATGTGCTTTGCGTAGGTTAAACGAGTGGCGAAGCGGTCGATCTTTCCTGTAATTCAAGAGGTAAAATAAGTGTTAACTGTAAGGCTCATTCCTCCTGGCGGTGCAGACGGCCCGTCGTTGGAGGACGTTCCGTGTTCAAGCCGTCAAGGGTTCGTAGAGCGTGGCCTCCGTGGATGCGCAAGAGTTGTCGCGCGTGCAGGAGTGGCTAATACATATATATATATATATATATATATGCATATTATTATTATTATTAATTGGGTTTGGAATTCTCGAAGCCCAAGGGGCCTCGGAATTTCGAGACCCGGGTGGGCTCGAATTTTCGAGGCGGGGCCTCGGAATCTCGAGACTGTGTGGGATCGAGATTTCAAGCCAAGGACTCATAAATTCGAGTCTTGGGGGGAGGGGGAAGGGGCCTCGAAATTTCGAACCAAGAAGGTTCGAAATCTCGAACCAAGAAGGTTCGAAATCTCGAACCTATAAGGTTCAGAATTTTGAACCCGGGGTTCGAAACTTCGAACCCAGTGGGCTCGAAATTTCGAGCCCGCATTGGGCTCGAAATTTTGAATCCGTAGTGGAATGTGAAGGGTCATTTTTTCTTTTATAAATAGTGCCTTCCCCCTCACTTTTTCCCTTCTATTTTTTCTCTCTCTGGCCTCCATTGCTTGAAAGCTTCGAACCCACAAATTTGAACCTAGTGAATTTCGAACCCGAACTAGGTAGGGCCTCGAGTCGAGGAGTTGAGAAGAGGAGGAGGTCGAAGGGCCACAGCGAAGGCATCGAGACCCCGTGGGCTCGATTTTTCGAACCCGGCTGGGTTCGAACTTTTATACCCAGTGGGTTCGAATTTACAAATCTCAGTGGGTTAGAATTTCCGAATCCACAGGGATCAGAGTCTCGAACCCTAGCAGGCTCGAATTTTCGAACCCTGGGGGTTCGATGCTTCGAACCTTTCTGGGTTCGGATTTCCGAACCCGTGGGTTGGAATTCCTGAGCTTGATCTGGGTTCAAAATTTCGAACCCAGAGGGGCTCGATTTTTCGAACCCAGGTTGGTTCAGAACTTCGAACCCTTTCGGGTTCGAAATTTCGAGCTTGGAGCTCGAATTTTCAATCCTGGGGACATGGCCTCTTTCGAGCTTCTGATCCGCCACGTCAATTGGACTTTGACTTCTGAACCTTCATTTTTGGATTTGAAGGCTTAGCATCGATGCATATATCGTTAGCTGCGCGAGCGGGGCTTTAGGACTTTACACATAGGGTAGAGCATATAACCGGACTGGGACTTGGACTATTACGAGTTGTTCTAAACTCTCTTCAATGTAGCTTATCCTTGCATAGCATTACACCCATGTATTAGTTTTCACTGACACAAGGGGTATAGGTCACTATACATCCCATACTAATATTGATGCGTTAAAGTATATAGCTAAAGACGCAAACCCGATCAAGGACCGGAAAGATCGTGAAATCCGAGGCTTTCCAGCTTACCTTACGTACATCCTATCCTACCCCTAAAGGTGACTCGTTGGGCATCGAGCTTGAGACCACCACTGAAGGATCGTCTTCTTCTTATTCGATTAGCTTGCCCGAAGCCTCTGAGCACGGGGAGCAACCTGAACGACAACACTCTCCGGTCAAGACTGAAGAGACCGAGAATGTAGATATCATGGGCGATGATGACCCCTTTCCTCCGGTGGCTCCGGACATGCTGCCCGATGCGGTAATTTTGGAGAATCCTATCGACTCAGTGTAGTTGAGCCTGGATGTTGTTGCGGTCAGGAAGATGGCTGCCCGGTTTAAGAATCCGGTGGCCCCCGGGAAAGATGACCGAGCCCATATTCCACCCGAGGGTCCTACTACTCGGAACCGACAAGCTTGCCTGTCTGGGTGCGTGCCCCCAGCTAACAACTTCATTCGAGACATGCTGTTCTTTTTTCGCCTCGCACCATCGCAGCTACATCCCAATGCCTATGCTTCTAACTTGGGGAATTACGTTCTCTTCCGCGAGCATTTAAACAGGGAGCCCACTGGGGAAGATATTCGATACTTCTTCCATTTAAAGAAAACAAGTGCGGCCTCTCCCTCTCAATAGTCTTTGGAAGCAACAACTGCCACAAAATTCTTCATCGGGACTTGGCCCAGAATGTCTGTGTTTAGGCATGAATGGTTCTTTGTCAGCTTCCCTCCTGGATTCGCCAGAAGGTAGATTAAGGGAAGTAAGTGTTTCTCTAACTCCATTCCTTGTCGTAAATTTAGGATTCCCTTCTTTATTCATGGTTTTGAAATAGGGTTGGCAGGAAATCCGAAGGCGCCTACTGGAGACGAGTATCGGCAACGCCTTATAGCCTTGCGGGCGATATCGGAGAATCTTTATGACACCAGTACCATGACAAGTCAGGACCACCTTTGTCGGTCGGGCTGCTGCCGGACAACCGGGTTGTGATAAGGCCCACGGTGCTATTAGTGTGCCAAAAGAGGGAGCTGCGGCCGGCTCTTCCCCTATCGGGCGGAAGAGGAAAATACCCCCAGTGGGAGGATAGATGCAAAAGACTACTTCGCCTCAAGGAGATGTGCACGGGATTGAGGCTCATGGTCAAGATGAAGTTTCCAGAGATGGGGGTTTGCCAAGTATTCATGTCCCGTCTTCGACAGGGGAGGGGGGAGGAGCGTTGGCTAGGTCGCAACCTCCTGCAACTCACTCAAAGGCCCCTGCCTCGCTCGAACCCACGGGTCAGTTTGATGGCTTAAAGGGACTTGCTTTAGTAGTGACTCCATGGCCGAATACGACGAGCCTGGAGGAACTTTCCTATGCTGCTAAGGGGTTAACTTCCCCGATTGGACCGCAGTCAGGTCTGTTGAGAGAGCACTTAGGGCATACGTTCATAATACTGCATAGCATAGATGTTTGCCCACGTGAGTTACATGACTAACTTCGGCTTCTATTATTGGCAGGTGTCATGGCAGGTGGACGTGGCGAACAATTTTATGAGCACTGGAGCCGCCAACATCCCCATAGTTCCTCTTTTGCGAGATTTCAGAGATATGTTAGCTTGTATGGTGCTCCACCTCTACTAGATCGGGGTAGCATCCATCGAGACCGGGATCAATTTAGGCGATCTCCGACACCTCTCCCTCCTCCTCCTGTTCGCATACCCGCAGGAGATACTCGGCATGGCATAGGCGGGTCTCGATCTTTGCCTTCAACCACTCCCCCGACAACTGCCTCTCCGGCTTCCGTTCAACTTGACAGGGAAAAGGAAGCATCTCCTGGCCAGCCGAGGCGAGAGAGGGAGACCGAGTTAGAGGTGCCGACTTGATAGGACCCCAGTTGCAAGAGCTATCCATAGAGGAGTGAGTGGCGTTCCTGAAGCATCACTCTCCCCGACATTACTTCAATGAATTAAAGTTGTCCTTGACCTCCATCCGGCTCCCGACCGACGGTCAAGGGAGATATGGGAGCATGTGAAAGCTTCGTATCATCAAATTAATGAGTTCAGCAGGTATTCTTTTAGGCTTTCAGAACTAATCAGAAAGAAGAACCAGCAACTTGCTGCCGAGAGGACCACCGTTCATGCTTTGAATACGAGGATAGGTGCAGTTGTTTTCCTTATTGTAAGTTCTCTTTCATGCTCTGTAAGGCCTTTCAATGTTAGCTCTGCCGTTGCAACGGAGATGACGTAGGCTTATGACACACTGAAGAGGGAGTCGGAGCATTCCATCTCAAATTATAAAGCTACCGTGGTTGATCTAACTACCGAGACCATGGCTCTGAGAAAGGAAAAAGCCGACCTAACACGAGCGTGTGATGTTTTGGAATAAGACAATGCGAGGGTCATCGAACTCTAGAATAACAACGCTGCCTTGAGGAAGGAAAA
Organism: Allium sativum; assembly: GCA_030737875.1. Lineage (NCBI taxonomy): Eukaryota > Viridiplantae > Streptophyta > Magnoliopsida > Asparagales > Amaryllidaceae > Allium > Allium sativum. Next base: position 306,199,780 of record CM060921.1, read on the forward strand.
TGATAGATTGCAGGTTAAGAATGCCGAAGTCGCTGAGTTGAAGAGGCAGCTTGAGGTGATGAGAAAGGTAAAGGAAGACGCTAAAGCCAGCAACAGGGACGTGCTGAGCGAGTCCGAGGGTATAAAGGCTGAATATCTAAGGGAAATAAAGCTATTGAGGGAGAAGTTGAGGGATGCGGAGTTTCACGTCGGATCCTCCTTTAAGGAAAGTATTAATAGTATGTACGTCAAGGCTTTGAGGTTCCGGGGGATTTCATGGGTCGAAGACTACCCGCGTGAGCTTGCTAGAACCTGAGGGAGGTTAGTCCCCTACGAGGCCCACTTATGTTGAGTAGATGTCGGCTCCTTGGACGAGCGACAACTTAGGATTGACCTCTTGACTGCTGAGGAACGCATGAGACTAGAGGAGGGTGAGAGATTGTTGCTTGAGGATGCCGACCGAGCGAGGTTGGAAAGGCTTACTACCGAGAAAGGGAAGGCGATGGTGACTAAGAGTGTCAGGGTTACAGAGACCTTTGTAAAGGCCATCTCCTTTCGGCCACTGGCCTCTAATTTGGATGCGATGAGTGACCCTAGTGCCCCGGCTCGAGTCTCATCCGAATATGACCCAGATCGTCCCGGGCTAGGAGGGACTGGATTTACCTTGCCTACAGCACCGGGTGGCCCCTCTGCTTGTCCTTTGGTATCCTTGGGCGGAGGTAAATTCTCTTTACAAAGCATCCCTGAGGACAACGTGATTACCGAACTTGTGGACTAATAAGGTTGTTTCTTTACTATGCAGTTCCTCATGAGTCCACTATGGTAGCGAACCCCGTCCCCGTAGCCCCGCAAGTGACCGAATCCAGGCCCAGCCTTATGGGAACACAATTTAGAGACAAAGGCGACCATCTCGACACTTTTTCTGACAAAAGGGTGATCCCCAGCATGGTGGACATTCTCAACGAGTACGAGGAGGTGGAGGATGTGCAGAGAAGAGGTTCAGCGGGCACCGATGTGTCCATGATGCCCGCTGTAGGGGCGACCTAAGAGGCCAAGATGGTGGTCCCGCATGAGAAGGCGGAGGAGACGGAGAGGGATGAGCTGGAAGGAAAGATGATCCCGAAGAAGAACGAGGCTATCGCATGCCGTGGTGCTGGTAACACAATCTCAGTTACTCATGAGTGGTTACTCCCTCGAAGGGTCGATCGAGCAGAAGGGGATCTGATCGGAAGTGGTCCGAGGCTGGCGATGACCATCGAGCACTGAATCTACAAAAAGACACAAGTAAAGGAAGAAAAGACACAATTAGTGTTAGTAGCTTAAGTAGGATTTACCGTTATTTTGGTAGTGTAGGCCGATAGTTTACGCGAGTACGACCCTCGCTTTTGGTTTTTCAAGACATGGTGTGGTTCTCATGTACACCCTGTCATTTGAAAGTAAAAGTATTAGACACGTAGTTTGTTTGGCGTGCGTGTGTGTGAAAAAAGGAAACATGAATTAGTAAAGATCGTCTTTTATGTCAAATGTTCGGATGTTCTTTTTACGTTTTCCAGCGTCCTATACTTGCATAAATTTACTTATCGTTACACTTGTCACAAAAGCGATTAGGGGCCATGTCCTTGTAAATTATTCTAGAGAGGTGAGGTAGAGCGCTGGTTCCAGTAAGTTCCCCTCAGCTCTGGGAACCCGTAGTTTGCGAAACCAGGCTGTGCGCCTGTTGGTTTGGATAGCTCGGGGTTAAACCCAAGTATAGCGAAGGCGTAGGGCATCGCGTTGTGCGGTCCGCCAGGTGGGTGGCTCTCCAATCATTCTTCGGGTTGAGGTGAGCCACAAGGCATCATTTATTCGCTGATGTAGTTTTCAGCCCCGATCATCAGCTCGTAAGGTCCGATCGTGGCCACGGGCTGCCCACTAGCCTTGAGAGCTAAGGGGAAGAGACGATTTAATGTCGGTCTTGGTGCTGCGCCAAGATTCTACCAACACCAGCAACCAGCGAAGAGAGATTTCAATTGATCTTAGTTGATCGCTGAGTGGCGCCAAGTCGCCTGGACTAGGACGCGGAACGATTTATCCTCGGCGTCGGCACTGGGTCGGGGTTCGGGTTTGTGGTTATTTAGAATCGGTCGCACCGTGGGCCAGCGACTCGAGTAGCGTTGCCGGCTCCCGTTCCCGGGGTGCCGGGCATAGCCAAGCATTTCATACTCAATGCTGTCCACAAATCAGGGTGCCCATGCCAGCTACCATGCCCGGGGTGTCGATGCGGTATTTGTAGGCGTGAATCGAGTCAATTGCTAGAAAACAAGGTGCATTATGTGAGAAGTAATCAACAGAGAGGCAGGAAATTGAACACCATTTCTACTAATAACTTTTACAGTAATAGCCTTTACAATGCCTTGGATTTTTGAAAAAACAAAACATTGTTTGAAAAGAATAAACAACCGTAAACTAAGTTATGTAAAATAGCAGCGGATATGTTTGTTGTTCCTTGTCCTTGAAAGTTCAGCTCCATCGACGGTGGCAAGCCTAAAGGTTCCATCGCTGATCTTTCGATGGATGGAGTACGGGCCTTCCCAGCGAGGCGCGATACTTGTTGGTAGGGGAAAACCCCGCTTGAGAACGAGGTCACCGATGTTGAAGTCCTTGTGGTGAACCCTGGAGTTAAAGTACCGGGCCACTCATTGTCTTTGGGCGGCGGCTCTGATATCAGCCTCGTTCCTTTTATCATCCAGCAAGTTGAGTGATCCCAGAAGTAGATCTTGATTTGTCTTTGGGTCGAAGTACGTGACGTGATGGGATTGCAACTTGAGCTCAATGGGAATGATGGCTTCAGATTCGTATGCGAGGGCGAAAGGAGTATGGTCGGTCATTGTCTTGTGGGCAGTGCGGTAAGCCCATAGAGCTAGAGGGAGTACGTCTGCCCACATGCCCCCAAACTTTTCCAGACGCTTCTTGATGATAGATTTAATGACCTTATTAACCGCCTCGACTTGCCCATTGGCTTGGGTATGGGCCACCTCTGAGAACCTTTTATCGATGTCGTGGTGCTGACAAAAAGCTTTAAACTCGGTGCTCTCGAACTGTGTGCCGTTGTCGGAGATGATAGCTTGAGGTACTCCATAGCGGGTAATGATGTTGCGGACAACAATATTGGTCATCTTCTTTGTGGTTATGGTGGCGAGAGCTTCAGCTTCTATCTACTTGGTGAAATAGTCCACTGCGACGACAGCGCAACATGCCCCGCCTCTGGCCATTGAAAGAGTTCTGATGATGTCAATTCCCCACATGGCGAACGACCATGGGCTGACCATCTGAGATAGCTCGGTAGGTGGGGCTCTCAGAATTTTGGAGAGCGCTAGCACTTATCGCATTTGCTAGCATAGTTCGCGGCGTCTTAATTAAGCGTGGGCCAATAATAACCATGTCTAAGAATTTTTCTGGCTAAGGTCTGTCCCCAGTGTGATCACCACATTTGCCTTCATGCACACTTCTTAGCACTCGGAGGGCGTTGCCATGAGCTACGCACCGGAGCAAGGGAACGGAGAAACCTCTGCAATAGAGTATTCCGTCCATAAGAAGGTAACAGGCGAACTGGCGAGTGAGCGCGTGCCTTTCCTTATAATGCTTAGGTAGGATCCTGTGCTGTAGGTAATTTCTGATTGGTGTCATCCAGGATTCGGGCTCGGGTTCAGTCCTCAAATCATCTGGTCTTGCCCTTGCTTGATTCTTGGAGAGTTGAGGACTTCAACTAGGGAGAATCCGTTAAGTTGCGGATCTTCAGACATTGCCATTCTGGCGAGGGAATCTGCTTTTTCATTGTGCTCGCGTGGGATATGGGTGATGGTGAAATGCTCTAGGCAGACGAGCAACCCCTGAACCTGGGCTAGGTATTGGGCAAGCCGTCCCTCTTTTGCCTAATACTCTCCCAGTACTTTTCGGACGATAAGCTGTGAATCGAAGAAGATGTGGATAGTCTCAAGCTTGAGTTCAATCGCAATTCTAAGCCATGTGATTAAGGCTTCGTATTCCGCGCCGTTGTTGGTGGTAGGTAAATTTAGCCTTAGCGCGTAATATATTGGGCGTTCTTCAGGGGTGATGAGAGACTCCGGCCCCGAAGCATTTTCTATTAGAGGAGCCGTCTACGAACAATTTCCATTTGGCATCGAGAATTCCAGCATTCGGCACGGGTTCCTCCTCGGAGGCTGTGAATTCCACGATGAAGTTGACGAGGGCTTGGCCGAAGATGGCTCATCGAGGGATGGAGGTTATCTAGAACTGGCTTAACTCTATGCTCTACTTTAAGTCCTGACGCCTCGGGCCATTGTAGGATTGGGCATAGCGGCTGGTTGGTGAAAACTTTTATGGGATGCGACTGGAAGTATGGTCAGAGCTTTCTAGAGGAAATCAATAAGCAGAATGCTAGCTTCTTAAGCTTTGGGTAGTTCTTCTCTGCCCCCGTCAGTCGCTTGCTGATGTAGTAGACGGGCCATTGAGTGCGATCCTCGAGGCGCACTAGTGCTGAGCTGATTGCCTGTGCAGAAACAGCCATGTAAATGTATAAGTCCTCATGGTCTATAGGCTTAGAGAGGATAGGTGGTCGTTCTAAGTGGTCCATGAGTACCTTGAATGCAGAGATTTATTCCGGGTCCACACGAAGTTAAGTTTCCCTTTCGAAGTAAATCAAAGAAGGAGATGCATTTATTAGTGGCCCTAGAGATGAACTGACTTAGAGTGGCGACCTTTCCATTCAAACTCTGGACATCCCTAATATTCTCGGGGATTCGGATGTCCCGAATAGCTTGGATTTTTTCTGGGTTAGCTTCGATGCTCCGAGAAATGACAATGAAACCCAAAAATTTTCCCAAGGTGACTTCGAAGGAGCATTTTAGGGGGTTGAGTTTCATGTCTATTGGCGAAGGACATCGAACATTTTGGAGAAGTCGTGGACGTGGTCACCCGATATTTTAGACTTTACTAGCATATCGTCCACGTACACCTCCATGGACTTTCCGATCTGATTTTTAAAGAGTTGATTAACCATTCACTGATAAGTGGCGTCGGCATTTTTAATGTCGAAGGGCATAACACGATAGCAGTAGAGCCCAAGGTCGGTTATGAAAGTGGTATGATCTTGGTCGCGGAGGCTCATCGGGATTTGGTTGTAGCCTGAGTAGGCATCCATAAAGGATAATAGCTAGTACCCGGCGGTCAAGTCGACTAGTCGATCGATCTTCGGGGGCGGGAAGCTGTCCTTGGGGCATGCCTTGTTCAAATCAGAGAAGTCGATGCATGTCCACCACTTACCGTTGGCCTTTTTAACCAGAACTGGATTGGAAACCGACTCAGGGTAGTCAGCTCCGCGGATGAAGTTATTGTTGAGTAGACGGTCCACCTCTTCTTCGAGTGCCTTAGACCTATCGGGCCCTAAAAAGCGGCGTTTCTGTTTGACTGGAGGTATTCTAGGATCTAAGCCAAGGGAATGGCAGGCAACTGTTGGGTCGATGCCTTTCATGTCGGAGTGGGTCCATGCAAACACATTTATATTGGCTTTCAGGGAGCATATGAGGTCTTCTTTAACTGCTAGGTGGAGTTGTGACCCTACCTTCAACACCCTTGTTGGGTCATCGAGGATGACGTGAATGTCCACTGTGGATTTGACTGGGGTAGCCCTCTCGTATTCGGGTTCTTCGTCCTTACGTGGGTCGAGATCATCGAAAAGGCAGGAGTGCCGTTTGAGCGAGGACCCAGATGCTACTGATTGCTATGCCGAGACATTCTTAGCGCAAGAAAGAGTGGACACGGCTTTGCCCTTATCCTTATTGCACGCATTCTTCCATTCTATTGCGTAACATTCCCTGGCGCTTACTTGATCGCCATCGACGGTTACGATCCCATTTTTCATCGAGAATTTCATTAGGAGAGACCATGGTGCCATGTAAACTCGGAATTCGGTGAGGAAGGGGCGTCCTAGGAAAGAGTTGTAAGGGGAGTCGATGTCTATGACCATGAAAATGAGAATCCGGACTCGGCTTCGGTCCCCCTAGCCCAATTCTACGGGTAGGTCGATCATCCCTACAGGGGAACTAGAGGCCCCATTGAAGCCGTGAATGGCGGCATGACATGGCTTCAAGTCATTTGTTTCCAACTTCATCTTGTCATAAGTGGCCTTAAAAATGTTGTTGACCGAGCTTCTCAAGTCGATTAAGACCTTCCACATGGAAGCGGCACCGATCTGGGCAGTGATGACTAGGGGATCGGTGGTCGGTATTTCCACCCCTGTCGATTCCCTTTCTCGGAAGACGATGTCGTCCCGCATGGTTTTTTGTAGCTTGGAGGGGACAGAATCATGGAGGGCGGAGTAGGCTTCATAAGTGGCATGTTTAATGGAACTCACATATTCCTCCATTTTTCGAAAGGTGTTGTGCGTGGGGTGAGGTCCACCACAGATGGTGTTGATCACAATTCCTCGTCTTGGGTTAGATGGTCCTAGAGCTCCCTTAGGTGCTGCTTGTGGAGCTGGCGCTGGAGGCTGCGAGTTTGCTTCAGTGGGAAAGGGTTCTTGAACATATTGCTCGAGCTGCTTCTCGCGTATAAGTTTCTTGATTACATCCTTAAGCTGGCGGCATTCGTTGATGTCGTGCCCGTATACGTCATGGTATTGACAGTACCTCCCGATGTTCTTCTCATGGTCAGTTGATTCTCTTACGTGTGGCTTCTTATATGGCAGGGTGTTACATGTTTCCAAGTAGATCGTCTCTATGTCTTCATTCAATGAGGTGTAAGTTTCGAAAGCTTGGTGATGGCCGGGCTTTCTTAATTCTGGTGGGGCTTGCCCGTTGTTCCGTCCATCCGTCCTGCCATTGTTTGGTTTTGGCCTTTGGGGACCTGCCCCTTGTTTTGGTCGAAGAGCTCCCCTCCTAGCCTACCTCTGCAGTGGTTGTTGGAGGTATCAGCTAGTGGGTCATTGGGTCGACTTGCGGCGGAAAGCCGGTTCCGCCTTGCTTCTTCTTGGTACAAGTACTGTCCGCCTTCTCATAGAAGACGTTGGGGCTCTTTGGCTATTTTTGATCGATTCAGGCCCCGAATTCTGAAGTAGGGAGGACCCCTTTTGCTAGATGAAAGAGTATGGTGCGAGGATCCAAATATTCGACCTTGGCGAGAGCTGTGTTGAACCGGGAAAGGTAGCTCCCAAGCGACTCAGCGGGCCCTTGGTATAGGTTAGATAAAGTGAGGGCATTCCTCGAAGTCGGGATATGCACCCTAAATTGCTTGACCTGCTCTGTTGCCAATTGCCCGAAATTGTTAATGGAATCGAGCGGGAGGCAGGAAAACCAAAGTAGAGTGGTACATGATAGGAAGACCGAGAAGCATTTACATTTGGCTGGATCATCGCCCCGGCTCTAGTCCATTTGCCATTCATAGTGATTCAAGAAGGCACAAGGATCTGTGGTTCCACCATAGAGAGGCATTTATGGCATGCTAAAGCGACTTAGCCATTCGGCTTCATTAACTCTTCTTGTGAAGGGCTTACGCCTGATGTGCGCTTCCCATGCACCAAGAGCGCCCCCTCGCATTTCCCTCATGACCCCTCTTATCATGTCGGGGAGGTAAGTTGGATAGGGATCCGCCATTGGGATCCATGGGTTTTGACGTAGTTCCAGAGTTGTTTTGCGAGGTCATCTTCTATGATGGATGTCCGGATCGTATTCCTCCATGTCCTCGACATCTATGATTGGGTCTTGTGGTTGGTGAGGCCGAGAAGGGTGACGTGGATCCTGTTCTACAACAGCGCGGGCCGTTGGAATAGCGGGCCCTTAACCCCGATTAGTGGCCATTGGGTCGTGTCGAGGTGGAGGTTGGTTTTTAGGATCTGGTCCGTCATTGATAATTAAGCGAGAGCGATCTCGGTACTGCGCCCCCTCGTTGTATGTGACTGTGGTCCGATCGCCGTTGTCATTCCCATGCCCGCTGGTATAACCATCACTGTTGTCGAGGGCATTGGTATGAGCGGCGACATGGCTGATGAGGGTGAATCTTCTCCATTGGTATGGGCCCCTTGACTCGAAAGAGGAAGTTTCCGAGGCGGTTGGTCAGGGTCGAGCACTGTTCCGAGTTAGTTGAAGTTGGGCGATAACTCGCTGACATTTTTGAAGTTGCCGCATAAGGTCGATGTTATTCCTTAGTACTTGGTTGAGCTCGACCGCAGTGTTTTCATATCTTTTATTAAGCATGTGAATTTGAGCTTGAGTAAAGGGCGCTTCGGGGTCCATTACAGGAGGGACGGTTTCATTAGGGGTCGGGACATCTATCGGTTGAGGTTGTTGGGAGGTGTCAGCCTCGACTACGGCTGAAGAGCCGACCATTGCGTTCTTTGACTTATTTACCATCGTAAGCGGACCCGACAACGGGTTTATCAAGGAACCCTAAACTTGTCAAAGTCGAGATGATAAAGTGGAAGAAAGAAGCAAACCTTGAATACGGATTCTCAGTGAAATCACAAAATGTTGACGGTAAAAAATGTTGTAAACACCAAAGATTCCTATTACTAGGAATAGTTAATTTGGTCTCAAGACTAAGTAAGAGAAAGCGGTGAAAGACACAAGTATTTATAGTGGTTCGGTCGTGGATTAGGCCAATGTCCACTTTGGAAGGATGTTGAACTTTTATTAATCACTCAAGAATTACAAGGTGGAGCCATGCTCATTACATTCACTTTCACAATTGAAATATGCTAGGTATTTGGGAAAAAGAATATTTAATTCTCCTTCTTCCTCAAATAGGAGATGCCATTAATGGAACTCATGAAGCTTTAAGGAGATCTTGAGTGAAGAAAATCCAACCCCTTTGAAGTGTGAGGCCATGGGCTATTTATAGGAGTGGGAGTAGGTAGGATTAGGTGAAAAAGGGGTACCACATGCAGGAAATTCGAGCCCGCACCCTCATGCCTCAAAATTTCGAACCCGGGTACGAGATCGAAATTTTGAGACCCATGGGTTCGAAATTTCAAATCCGGTGGGTTCGAAATTTCAAACCCAGATGTGGGCGCAAAATCTCGCTCCGTTGGGCTCGGGATCTCGAGCCAGCTGTGGGTGCGAGATTTCGCACCCACCGGACTCAAGACCTGCACCACTGGGTTTGAAATTTCAAACCCAGGCGTGGTTACGAAATTTCGAACTTGGGCATGGTTACGAAATTTCGAACTCGGGCGTGGTGCGAGAATTCACAATCGGTTGGGTGCAAATTTAGCGTCATGCCCGGGTGCGGTTCTTCCGAGGGGCGCGAGGGTCCCGAGACCAGGTGGTTGAGGCTCATAACTCCTTCGGGGTCCGAGGCCTTGGATTGCGTATGTCCTCTGCATGCTGTCAGGCCACAGGCGGTGTAATCCCTTCTTGATCTTGTTTCCTTCACTCCTGTGTGTTCCTTTTCGGCCTCATCTTCACGCGGTACGTCAAGCTGAGCGTGTCCCATGCTCTCCAGGGAACCGGACCAAAAAGCTGGTTAACAAAATGTTTATATATATATATATATATGTGAGTATTGGTTTTGTTTCTATAACCAATAGAAGGGAAATGTGTTTTGTCAAGGTTGTATATATATAGGCCTTATAGGATTTTCTGTTAAAAAGTATAAAATTAAATGGTTTTCTGAGAAAAAGATTAAACCATTTATCTTTTTTCTGTTAAAAGTATAAGTTATCTGATTTCCAAAGAAAAAGATAAAACCGTTTATCTTTTTTCTGATAAAAATGGTGCCCTATGTGTTTATTAGCCATAGAATTTATGAAGTTAATATAAATTTAAAAATTGTTATTTACAATATTATTTACATATGTTTATTTCAAGATATTTGCAACTAAAAATTAACAAAGCACACTAGTCCACTTAGCTGCCTCTTGTCTTCAATTAGACATTTGCTGTTGGAGAATGGAGTTTTGATGATAACAACCTTATTTCAATTATCGTTTATTATAAAATATATACTAACACATTTCGTATAGAATATATATATATATATATATGTGTGTGTGTGTGTGTGTGTGTGTGTATGCAGGAATTATATACATGAATTATTACTGAAGACTTTACAGTTATAAAGATGATAGAGATTCAAAGATCAGAGAAATTTCAAGATTCATGAGTAATCAAGATATCAAGAGCTCAATAGTTCAAGATTAATATAATTATACAGTCTAGATTTTGTAAGACTCTAAATAACACTCCAGGTTCAAGTCCAAATTCAAATTCCAATTTTGATTTTTCAATTCTTTACTCAATCCTCTCTATTTTGTTTTTCTATTTTATTCTCAATCCTCTTTATTTTGTTTTTATATTTGTTTTTATTATTATTCATCTTAGCTTTTCAAACTTAAGTTTTTATATGTACTTTATTTGTATAATATAGTTTAAAATTTATAATTTTATAAATAATTTATATAGTTTAAAAATATGTTTTCATATGTTTTTTCATATAATATTGATTTACAACATTAGAATTTTACTCAATAATTTTCAGAATTAATTTTATATCAAAATACTTGAAAAAGACTTTGGAAACGAAAACTACACATGACTATGTCGACATAGCAAAATATGTATGTCGACATATAACAGCTTTTTTTCTAATTCTGAAGGGAAGTGTCTTTTCACTATTTGAAACGCTTCAGAACCATTGCAACCCTTCATACTTTATAAAAAGAGGTTAAAAACGAATTTTTTAGCATATCTTCTTCTCCATCTACATCCTCTTTCATCCTATCATTATTCTTAATCATTTTTATGGTTTTTACACCTCTACTCTGCCGAATTCACTTTTTATTTGTTATAACTTCTTCTCTCTACACTCTCTACTCTCTGAATCAAGTGCTATTAAACAGTTACAGGGTTGTTTTGTAATTTCTTGGGTCTTTCAAAAAGATCATAATCTAATTTTTGAAAATTTTAAATGGCAAGTTCTGGCATATTTGTTAACACTAGTAATGCATCAGCCTTAGATGAGTCTGCATTCAATTTTATTCAAAAATCAAGTTACTATGATTTGATTTTTGAAGTTTAAAATTTTGAATTTTGAAATTTTTAAAATTTTTAAATTTTCACATATGGATATGTTACAAAACCATCATGATATTATTCTAGTTAGTTATTTTGAAAAGTCCTTTGATTATTTGAAAACGCATTTGAAAAGACATTTGAATTATTTGAAAAGTTATTTGATTATTTGAAAAGTTGTGTTGTTTTACAGGAAAACATGTGCTATATGGCTATTGGATAATCAAAATCTGAAAAGATGGTTGACGTGGCTGTTGAAAATTCAAATTCCGAAATGGTGGCTATTAAAAATTCAAATTTTGAAAAGAAATTAAAAAGAGGAGAAGAGTCACGACGGTTGGTGAAGAGACATAAAAAAGAAATGGATATATATATATATATATATAATATAAATCAGAAAAGAAATGGGTACCAGATCACTTTATAACTTTGGATTTTCATGTAATAACCCGGAAATCCGAGCAAATTAAAAAAATTTATTTTGGCAATTTTAGTGAATTTTGAATATTTAAATGAATTATTTTAAATAATTACGACGAGAAATGTAGTTTGAATAGAATTCGAACGTATATTTTTATATAGATCGTCATTAGATTATAATTTTTTTATTTTAATTATAAAAGGAATTTAAAATGGCGCGGTAGTTTGAAAATTCGATTTCAAAGTTCAAATGAATGTACAGGACTCAAAATAAACCGGATTTTAGCGAAACCAAAAATATTAGAATTTATTTGAAAATATCTTTCCAACGAATCTGAAAAATTGAAATTTCATAGCGGAATAAAAAGTTACGCCCCAGTTGAAAATTCAGAATAGTCGCTATGGAATTCTGGCCCTTAAAAATGGAAATTTTATAAACATCCTCTGTTTTCGACGAAACCACTTTTGTTGGAACTAGAGTGTCAAGTTATTGCTAGATTCCAAAATTCGTAATTTTCTGAAGCAATATGTGAGCGTGGCAAAGAAAAATGCGTTTGACCAGTTTCAATTGATTTTAATCGACTAGAAAATGGCCATTTTTCAAACAGTCTTAGAATTCGATGAAATTAGTTTTGTTAGGACCGTATCGTCAATACGAAGCTAGAAAATATTTTTCTGGAATTTATAGAGTTAGTATGTGGCCCCGATAAATTGAAATGTGCGTTCAAATTGAATATATAAAGATTTATATTTTAAATTCAATGAAAACTGATCGAAACAGCCGAACTAGCTTACGAAACATATCCCATTGTGTTTGAGATGGGGGTAATTAGCTAGGGGCAACAGTCGTTGGGTCTCGATTGGAGTCCGAACAAAAAGTCAACCCACTTTGAAAGTAAATTAAAATAATATATTTATATATTTATAAATAAACCCCTCCCTCTTTTTCTCTATACTCAGCCCCCGTCATATTTCAAAATCAAAAAAAATAAAAGGGGGCAGTTTGTGCCCTAGCTCCCTCGCGCGCCGCCGCCTCTGGTGATGGCCCCCCTCTCTCGCCTGGCGCCTCCCTCCCCCTCGTCTCTGCCCCTCCCTCTCTTCAATTCGACATCCTCCAGCCCCCTGAGCACCCAAAGCCGCCGGCCCCTTCCACTCGCCACAGAGCTCAGCGCATGCCACCACCCACCTCCCTTGGCGCCGCAGCACCCTGCTCCCCCTCCTCCAGCCTCCGACGTGATGTTTCTCCCCCCTCTAAACGCTGTGAGGTTTTGTTTATTGATTTTTGTTTTCTTTGTTTTTTTAATCTAGGTAAATATAAATAAAATCAGTTTTGGTTTTAATTTAAAACATATTACAAAATCAATTTATATATGTATTAATTATTATTATAAATCGGTTTTTATATATAATATAAACAAAAAGATTAGATCCTTGTGGGGAAAAGATTAGATCTTTATGAGGTAAGAGATTAGGTTTTTAGATTATAAAATTTTAGATTTTTAAATACAAAAGGGATTTGATTTTGAAATATAGAAAAGATTTTATATTTTTATAAAGGAAAGGCGAGATTTTTAAATTAGAAAAGATATGATTTTTAACAATAAAAAGATTATATTTTTAAACTAGTAAAGATTGGATTTTTATAGTAGGAAAGGAGAGTTAAAAATTAGATTGTTATATTAGAGAAAGATTACATTTTTAAAAATAGAAAGTTTATATTTTTATATAGAGAAGTTTATATTTTGAATAACGAAAAGATATGATTTTTCATTATATAAAAATATTATTTTTATATAAGTAGAGAATTAAAAATATGATCTTTTTTATAATGGAGCAATAAAAATATGATTTTTATATTAGAAAAGTTTTAATCTTTATATAGTTGAAATTGTAAAGTAAAAATGAGATTTTTATATAGGAAGTAACGAAATATTATATTTATAATGTAAATCTCGTGTTAAGGATGTGATTTTTACACATTTGGCTTTGAAATAGAAATATAATTTTATTATATGATTTTTATATAATATAAAATATAAAAATTTGATTTTTATATATGTAGCGAACACAGACGACGAAAGTGACAAAAGGCGAGCACGACGAAGGTTTCCTACATACGAAGAGTGGAGACAAATTGGTTTAGCTTATGGGTGAGAACTCCTCACTTTTATTTTAATTTCTAGTTTGAAATATATACTAGGATGCATACGTTGCTTAGCAGCACCCGACACCCGTCGTCCCCAGACCATGGATGACTTGTTTTTTTGATTGATGTGTTGTGAAATTTGATTGTGTGATGTGGAATGAAATAAAATATTTTATAGTGGAAAATATTTTATGGTAAAAAATATGATTTTTTAACGTGTATTAAAATAAATAGTAATAAAAAAATCGGACGATTTGTTTATATACACTGATTTGATTGATATTGAATGGGACGATAAATTTTACACATCACCCAACTGCACAAATAAAAATCTGTGTTTGTTGATTTGAAACCCCACATGGGTGTTGGGATGATATTGACTTACACTAATTCCGATTGTTTAGTTGTATGTCAATCGATGGGTTGATAGACTGTGTAAGCGTTAATTAATTATATTTAATGCTTATGCAGTTGTGTGGTGCACTTTGGATGATGGTTGATTGTTTATCGTTGCTATTATATACATGTGTTGTATAGAATCCATATAAATAATATTATATGGTAATTGAGTGGGTCTCATTCCAATTTAGGGAATAAGAATAAATTCATGTGTTGAATAGAATAAATATTCATGTGTTGAATAAAATATAAATTCATGTGTTGAATAGAATAAATTCATGTGTTGAATAGAATTAATATTCATGTGTTGAATAATAGAAAATTAATTTGTTGAATAGAATAAATTCATGTGTTGAATAGAATTAATATTCATGTGTTGAATAATAGAAAACTCATGTGTTGAATAGAATAAACTCATGTGTTGAATAGAAGAAAAATTCATGTGTTGAATAAAATAAATATTCATGTGTTGAATAAAAGAATATTCATGTGTTGAATAAAATATATATTCATGTGTTGAAGAAAATATTCATGTGTCGAATAGAATAACGAAGTTATTGAAATATATAAAGCTGTGTTGATTAGATATGCGCCATTTTGACATGAATGATATTTATATCGATTTTATTCATTTTTATAATGAATATCGAAAAGGAATTGATTTCAAAATATAATATTTTGAAAATACTATCATTTATATATTGATGATATGGAATATTCAATTTTGATTAGAAATTGAATATGAAGTTGAAATCGTTTTGAAAACAAATTATAAAATACGTTTTAAAAGGAAATCGACAAAATATAATATATATATATATATTATATATAATGGCCTGAATAGAACGCACCGCGCCGCGGCAGTTCGCGAATTTCGACCATTGACTTCGAATGGACATTACGGGAGATCCGACCATCGGATTCTCCTAAAACCGGAACCGTTGAGTTCGTATCGAAAAGAGCTTTCTAACGAATATTAGAAATTAGAAATCTAACGGCTGGATTTGGAATTATGTCAAAATCAAATTTGGAAAAGGTCGCTGTAAGTGCAGTTCGATGGCCGTTGATAGAAATCGATTGTACAGGCCTTGATAAAATTAATAAAAATAGTAATAATTTGTGTAAAATCATAAGAAATGATTTGTGAAGAATTGAGATGAAAAATTCCAAATTTGAAAAGATAAAAATAGATTTTTATCGAAATGAACTAGTTTTGAACTAGAATTATAATCCCATTTATTTTTAAAATAAATAAAGTGGATTTGAAATGGTTTTAAAAGTAACCAGAATTTCCAATAATTGAATTGGAATGGATTTCAATCAGAATTATCTTTGGAATATTTCAATGTTGGATTTCGTGATTATACAGATATTGTTATGGAAATTTGAAAGATATATTTATATCGTTATTTCCAATACGATATTTGTTGGTCGTAGAATTTGATATTGAATATAAGCCGATATATTTTCTATTCAGAGCCTTGTATTTAATTTCAAATGTGATTTGGGATTGTTGTAAGTTAAGCGCAAAAATTTTGTTAATCACTAAAGATATTTACAATACATACCCATACATACAAGAATAACTCTCCTAACAGTCACTCACAACTACATTCTCACACAAATATGTAATTATAACTCAGAAAGACATACTGAGGACTAAAGAAAAATTACAATAGAGAAAAGTATAAGTAAACACTGTTTAATGGCATAAAAAAATAATGCCTAAAATCCTGGACTGAAACTATCAAAACCACACTTTGAAAAAATCTCAATACCAAAAAGAAGATCACTTAGCTCTTGTTTACCACCAAAACCATCTGACATTACCACTCATACTCGGAAAGGATCAAATAGTGGCGAAGGGTTGCTCCGTGTATGCCGCTTCATTGACTTCACATTACTACCAGAAGGAAGTATATCCTCGATGCTAAACTCATAGCCCTCATCTAAATTGTCATCATCCCAAAATTTACCTCTAGGTTTTTTGCCCTTAGATTTAGAAGGGGGATAAGCAGACCGAGGAATAGTTGAAGCAGGAGGAGGTAAAATAGGATGATCAGGAAGCTTAAGATTTGCATAAGGGGATTGCTTAGCACCTGAACTTGTTGCACCACTCATAGCAGAACTCTTAAAACTGGATGTTGCAGGCAAGCTCTGACTAATAATAGAAGAGCAAGACATTGTGCTAGAGAAAGAAGAACTCGTTACGACAAAAGTAGATGTGGAAGAAATTGAAGAATTACTCAAACTTGCTAAATTAGCAGAGCGAGAAAGATCTGAAACCTGCTGTACAGTTTCTGACGGTAGATTTGTGTCATCAAACAAATTTCCGAATGTATCATCATCCACAGTTAAACCAACACTTGTCTTGTCCAAATTATCCTGGTTATCCTTGTTAACATTGACTTGTGTAGCTGAACCATCAACACATTCCATTTCTTGTTCATTTGTATTATTTCCACCCACATTATTATCCATGTCATCATCAGCTAGATTAGAAAAAGAATTTGTGTTTCGATTGCCTACCCCGTCTGCATTGTTTTCCTTAACCATATGATTTCCTATATCCTTCATTCTCCAAAACTGTTTTTTCTTGTTGTGCACATATGACCATTTATCTTGACCAACATTATAAAATGCATTCTTATTTGATTTTTGAGTATGCACATTCTCCTCTACTTGAAAATTCCTCATGTCAACATTAACTTGATGCTGCTTATCCTTATTAATCTATTCATGTATCTCACAATGAATCGAACTATGGCCAAAAACTTTACAATTAAAACGTATTATAGGTGTCCAATCATAATTAATTTTCACAATAAGGCAGATATCTCCCAACCCACCTACCTCTATAGAATCAGGTAATTCATATTCTGGGGATATTTCGACCAAAGCTTTTGCATATCTAAATCTTTCCATCCTCTCAGTACTAGTATCATAACATATAAGCCGTCCAACGTGATTAACAAGCCAGTTAATACCAATTAACATCCATAAAATCATGGGGATTCTATATAGATGGATCCATATAGGGGTCTTTTTGATTTGTGATTGAGCACAGCCTATTGAAGGATCCCATACAGTGATTATAAACATCCTACCACGAATGAAAATCGGATCTGATCTAAGTATCTTTTCTCTATCAGACTCATTTCTGAATTTAAAATAAAAATAAAAACCATCTGATTTAATGTCTACCTCTCCAGATAACTTCCATCGCCTATGTAAACAGTTAGTAACTGCTTGATTTGGGTTTGTTGTGAATGATGTCTTCATTAACACTGTTCTTAAACCCGGTTGAGAAAAAGATTAAATCTTTTTATTTAGATTTATGAAGTGTACCAATTAAATGGGATTTAATTGGAATTGAATTTGAATTGATTTTGGGTTTATCGTGAACCGTGTTTTAAATGACATTGGTTCTTGGAGATCGATTAAATGTTGTGTTTGTGTAACACTTGTTTATTATATACGCGAGTTATTCAGAAAGACCGGGTTTATCCCATTCTAAATAACTGATTCGACGTGGTGTCGAGGAAGAAGACGGTGGTCGAAGACCGGTGGTCTTCACATCGTTTGGGTGATTACTGATGATCTTGATTGTGCTGTACACCCAAGAGGAGGGAATCGGTTGGTGATCGTCCAGACGTACTTAGAGATCGATGGATATGCGAGGTACAAGGTGCCTCCGGTTTCGTTCAGACCCTGAACGAACTTGTAAATGGACTGTGTGTCTGACATTGGATTTTATTCTGTGTGATTGATTTCTATTAAATATATATCTATTTGGCAGCGGAGAATTTATTCTCTTGTTTAACGCCCTTCTCTCAGACATACGAGCTCAGAGGTAATATATTGATGGATATCAATCGCATGGAGTGAATTGCCTGTGTGGCATGCCTAAGTGGCAAATGATCAAGGCTTCTATTGAAAAGCAAAGTTTTTTGGTTGACGATCAAAGCACCGCCTGTGTGGCATAGCTTTGTGTAATGTTGATACGCGAGCCTCACATCCCGGTTGTGAACCAGAAACGGGAGAGGACCTCAGGGAGGGCATGCATTTCCTTCTAGCTAGGGTGGTGTCAGTGACCTACCAGCCCTGACATTTATATTATTTTCACCTGTGTGGTTGTTGCTGTTGCGAGGCGCTTCGGATATATCGGTGACTATGTGGAGCTGATGGAGTCAAAGGACTCATTTTCGCCCCAAAGGGTGGGGGAACGCAGTGTTCAGGCATTTTAATCCACATCGGTGGACCGGCCCTGATGATCCAAGGGTCACTCGAGCTATGATCCTGAGACATGGTAGGCTAGATTGTCTCAAATCGGTGAGGACTATCTTTTGCATCGGCTCACAAATGGAAATCCAACTTCACTACACCAAACAGACCATTTTGTAACACTTTTTCGTTTTGACTTGTAACAGTTATTATTGTGATAAATTTATAACAGTTATTTTAGTGATAATGCGTTATAATGGTTATTTCCGTTATTATTATGTATGCAAATTTTGTATCATAAAGTACAGAATTGTCCTTTTCTATTTTATTCTTAATTTACTCATTTGTCACGCTTCTGCTTCTAGCCTCGTTCCTTTTCTTTTCTATATCGA
Source organism: Allium sativum (assembly GCA_030737875.1). Classification (NCBI taxonomy): domain Eukaryota; kingdom Viridiplantae; phylum Streptophyta; class Magnoliopsida; order Asparagales; family Amaryllidaceae; genus Allium; species Allium sativum. The sequence goes on from CM060921.1 coordinate 306,218,382, forward strand.
AAAATGGTGTTCGCCTCCTTTCATCGTCGCACTATTTCAGTTATTGCGCATCTTGTCCTCTGCCTCCTCCACGCTTTCTCCTTCTTGCTTCTAATCTCCTCTATCCGTCCAGATCTGGGCTTCACATTAGGATCTGTGGTTCACATCAGGATCTAGGGTTTCTGATTTTTGCCACAAATTCAATTCAGTTTAGGTATAATCAAGTTCTGTCATTATTATTTATTTTAGATGTGCATCTTTGTGTGTATTATATTCAGTTCCGATTTTGATTTGGACATTTTTTCATAATGACATCTGATTTTCCAAATTCCACACAGTTGGCTGTTTCAAAGAAGTTGACAATATGGTTAGTCTCTTAAACATGTTTAGAATCCAAATTACATGATTAAAAACCCCTTTTTTGATTTACAATGATTATTATTTTATCTCTATGTTGATTGTATGATTGTTGAAACATATTTCATTTAAACTTCTTGTGATTAAAAATTGAATACTTGATAGATGTCTAAATTATGAACAATGATTTCTAATATAAATCATAGCATTAAGGTTGTTCATTCTTTTAACTTATTCCAACTATAAACCAAATTGGAATTGATGATCTTAAGTCAAAATATTAAGAGGTTCTTTTGAAATGAAATACAAGTTTATTAGAAACAAATGAAGGTTAAATGTTTGGTTAGAAAAAAGTTATGCTTGAAATAAATTTTGATCCCATATATTTGATGAATTCAGAAGATGAAAAATGAGATCAATAGTTGATCTAAGCAATATTTTCAAATTGAATTATGATTGGCTTTCCATCTTAATTACTAATTTTATTGAAATAAAACTGAATTCGAACTTTTTATTAAACAAATTTATCGGCCAATTAGATATCTACTTCCAATTAGATTTTTCTTATAAGTCTCCATTGTGGGGAGAGTCCTTTGATGGGATATTTGGGGTCCTTAAAGGAAGTTAGTAGTTTGATTGGATCTTCATTGATTGAATAATATTCTTTTGATTCTTACTTATGTACAGCTGGGAACTCATTTTTATATCGTTTGACCACAGTATGTTTACAAACATTATGCTATTGACCACTGCATGATGAATTAAAGAGCATCTAAGAATTTTTTTAGCAGTACCAAATAAAAGAATGAAAATCATAGTATTAAATGTTATGCTGACACAAATAGCATAATGGTGATGATTATTAGCTGAGGCTAGCTTGATGATTATGCAACTCAATCAATCCAGTAAACTAACACATACATACTTCTACCTGCACCTTCTTTTTTTTTTTTTTTTTTTTTTGGTTCAATAAAAGAGTGAAGGAAAGGAAGAGGCTGAACAATGGATACCATTAAAATCTCTTACCTGTTTTTCTGGACCACTACCGCATGTTTTCTTTTTTCTTTTGAGCAAAGTGCATGTTTTTGTGTTGTGTTTATTGCCAAATTTTTTTTAAAAATTAATTGGTAGTTTTGCCGCATAAGCTAGATTTCAAATTTTCAGCACATTTGCACTAGAGTGCCATTTTTATCTCACTGTCATGGAAATTGACTTTTTGGCCATATTGTTTCTAGACGGTAAAACCATTGTGTTCATGGGGATTTCAAAGGACATTGCTTTGCTTCAAGATTGGAGATGCTCTAACTTTCTTTGCATAATCTTTATTTTCTTACTAATTCTTCGCTTTTTATAATGCAATGCACCAATTTTTTCTTTGGACTGCCATGAAATAAAATGAGATATTTTGTTAGTTAATTAATTTTATAATGACCTATGGTAATTTGAGATCGTAGGTATTTATTTATTTATTTATTTCACGCCAGTATATGATAATTTCGCACTGTCATGTCAAATTATTGATGCTAATATTCTGTTAGAAAATAGTGACTATGCTTGCTCTAGTTGTCTGGTTAAACCTCATATTTTGCTTATTTAAAGTTTCCTATAAAATAGAATGCTACTATACGACTTAAAAGTAGAAGTAGACTATATACTACGTAAATCTTTCAAGATAGAAATAAGATATCATGCATGAAAAATATTTAGTTACCAAGAAGAACAAAGATACATTTTGTGTGTAACAAAGTGACTTTGTATTAGTTACAAACATATGTTCAATATTGATTCTCTATATAGACAACAACAATGCGATAGGGTCACATAAATTAAAGCTTAAGTCTTGCTTTAAACTTAACTAGTATTTTGATCACAGTCTGTGAATCCTTGTAATGGAAGTGTATGTTAAGCATCTGAAAGTCAATACTACTTGAAAGCTGTATTTTACCTGTGTTGTGCTAAGAAGATTAACCGAAGCAAAAATGCTTGTAGACCATAGATCATCCACTCAAATCTCCATGGTTGACCGATTAGTTTAAATGTGACCATTTAATAATAAGATGGTAAATATTTATATGTAATAAACATGAAGGTCAGAGTTCAACCATATGGTCTAGTTATTTATCATGCTTTCTACATCTTTGTCAGCCTTATTGCTTTTTTATAAGAGAAATGTGTAATGCCGAAGACATTGACATTGTGGATGGAGTGTCAATGAAAAAAAATAGATTATATAATTTTATACTGTTTTTATATAGAAAAAGTATAATTATTGTTATATGCTTTCCTCCTATGTAAAAGAAGAGAATATTGCGTAGATCCATATGATTTAGTTATGCCTTTCTATTATGTGATAATTATCCATCTCTTTACGAATTGTTAAGGATAATTCTTTGTAGAAACAAAAGTATCTTAAGTTATTTTTTGAAGTCAATTTACCATATTGACATGGTTAATAACTTTAAAGGCCAGTACATTATTTCCATTTTTTTCTACAAATATAAATAAATTGCACAATTATATGGTATGTTATATGCTTCCTTTTAAGAATTTATATCCTAGTAATTAAATTTCGATGCAAAGCAAAAAAAGGTTTTATGTTTCTTATTATTAATCAAATTTTGGCCCATAGCTACTTTTTTGGGGAATCTAAATACTTATTTCTTTCCTTTAACTACAATTTTATGAATGTTTTATGAGATTCTTCTAATTTTGACATGTTACCATTTTTTTCCTTGTTACTTTTGATTGTTTGTTTTTTCATTAATTTTCAGAATAATAATATAAATATTATTTACAGTATTGGGGAAGTCGTATGGATATCAGGAGCAAAGCACAGGTAAACTTTTCAAGTCCTAATTTTTAGATTATTAGATTGATAATGCTCTAAAAATTTTGTGTATTTTTGCGTTTTCTTTTCTGTTACCGAAAAACTTATAGTCCCAATGGAATAAGCACTTCTTGGTCTAGTTAGTAATCCCAGTGAGCTATTAAAATGGGTATAAGATGGTTCCAGTGCAGGCCAAGCTCCTGAGGTGGTTTGCAAAAGTATCATGTAGTAAGTATTTATATCCTTTTTTGTTTAACTACTCTTTTACATTTCTTATGCCATTATGATAGCCAATAGCTCGTTTTAAAGGACTCATTTAGAGGTATCCTTATAAGTTATTTTCCTTTGCCTTTTCAGTTAATATAAATAATTGTCCTACTGTTATTATATACACTAATGCACACATATGGATTCAAATTTATGTGCTCATTTATAGTTCCAGGCAAAAAAAATCCTACTGTTGCTGAGCATCAACTCCCATCATGTAGTAGGCGCCATGTTGTTCCTTCTCTTCTATTTTTTTTCTTTTTTCCTCGACACCTGGCCAAACCCGGGTCCGACCACGTAGTTGGACAGGTGGCCAGGCCTCTAGCGAGGCCCTGGATATTAGCAGCAATATTTTCTAGCATTGTATGCAGCAGCACAGCTGCTGTTAGGCACCAGCTCTCTATGGCTGCCTTGTAGCAGCAAGGGTTGTTGCCCCTCTCGTTGGTCGGGTCTGCTGCTGATGTGTTCTGCCCCTCCTCTTCCTAACTCAGTCCAAACTTACACATGCAGGCAAATCCACACTGACAAAAATAGTACATACAAAAACTAGCATTATCCACTGCCCATACATTCTGCATTCTTATACATTCGACACATGCAAAACCCATTTAAACAAGATACACACTAATACACATTTTTTTAGCATATATACACTTGCACACTTCCAGGAGCTTCTGTCACTTATCTTGTTAGTGTGTTAGCCTTACTATTAGCTTAGAATTCATAAATAAATTATTTGTGAATATTTTTATGTTTGTTGTTTGTAGTTCAAGGAAAAGGTAACTACATTCAAAAATATTGACAAGTCAAAGTTGGATATTGTGATGGTAATGAAAGGGAATGAGGTTTTGTGTTGCAAGAGACAGTCTGGTAAGATTCCTTCTTATTCATTAGTATAATTACTCATTTTTGTTTTTACTATTTGGTATGTTTATGTAGCACTAGGTGGAATCTTCACAATTTTGGATTAAGGATAGATATAGAAGTATTCATTAAGTGTAGTGCATCTATTTAGTGTACTTGTATTTGTGCTATTTTTCTAATGTTTAAGATCTCTATAATAATTTTTAATAAGTTACTGACCATCCTGTAGTAACTTTATTTCATGCTTGTTTAAATTTGAAAGTACATCACAGACACAACATTTCAGGCTTGAACGATCTTTTTACTTCTGAGGCTTTTATTGTCGTATGGCGTGAAAAGTGTTGTTTTTATCCAAACAATATGTTAAAACAAGAAATTATGCAATAATGAAATGGATTGGCTGATAAGCCCATCCATTTAGAATATACAAGAAATAATGCAATGATAATTTCCCTTGCTTCTGCATACTTCTCAATGCAGTTAGAATATACAAGTGGAAAATTGAAATTATAGTGCAAGCCACATATCCTTGATATTTACATTTAATACATCACTAATTACTTGAGCATAAACTATATCGATCATATCCAAATAAATATACATTAATAAGGCAATAAATAATTCCAGGTCTTCTTATTTCGAGTAATTAAGGCTTTCAATTTTCTGTTCTGTTTTAATTAGAAGAAACCATGCTATTGAAGAAGTTCAAGATTTTGTATTTTCTCTAACTTGTTATTCTTTTTAAACATGATTATGACAAAAGTCTATCTTTTTTAAATTTGGTAGAAATTCATTTCTTCTCACAATATAAGTATCACTACTGTTCTTTCATTACATGAAATCATTGCTCTCCTTCATTTTAATAATATAATGCCACTTAAGATAATGGCAAAATTATAAGCAAAAATTTCCGTTTTCAAGATATTAGCTTTTATTAATTACTAAAACCATACTCACATCTATGCCTCAAGCCATTGACTTGTAAAAGTGTAATTTAGTGTTCATTGAGTTTGCAATGGCCTTGGCTAACGCGAGTATAGAGGCAGGGCGTTACAACCATCTTTCGGTTGGCATATGCAAGGACATATTACCGGCTTTTGATTAAACATTTTACTATTACTGAAACTCATTTTTTACAGCAAACATCAGAATACTAATTTTATGAGCAGTTGATCAAATGTAAAATATCTAAAACTGCTGATCCACAAATTATAAGTCTATTGTGTTTTGAGGTTCCAAAAGAAGCAACTTATTATGCATCAAGATAAATCTAAACATGAAAAAGAAAATCAGTATTTGTCCAATTTTTTAATCTCTGTTGACCATACTAAAGCTTCGCCACCAATGTTCAACTTTTACAAACATAACATTTCGATCATTAAATCCATCATTAAATCACCGTTGGAACTAATAATCACAATATTATAAGATTAAAGTTGAAGATAATGTTACCAGGTCGGTCAAAATTAGCAGATAGAGAAAAAGAATGTTATAAGATTACAGTTGAAGATAATGTTATCAGGTTGGTCAAAATTACCAGAGAGAAAAAGAAAACACACAAGAAGGTGATATCAAATAAATATCAAATATTACGATAAACACAAACGATAAAGCAGCTTATATCAAGAAATCAAAACAAAACATAATCAATATCAAATCAAAACAATCAGCCGATAAACTTCTCAAGAGATCGGCGGTTCAAATTGGGTGATTCTGAGTTATCTATCATGATTGGAGTTGGAAGTTTTTGAAGGTAATTATGTGGGGTCGGGTTCACTATTTTGGGTTTGTATACGAGGTGGCGATTGCAGAGGTTTTGATGTGGTTTCGGGTGCTGGCTGTAGTGAAATGAACAATATCCGAGTTTGTATGGTAGGGTTGCGGCTTCTTTGAGTAGTAGTTGGAACAGGTAAGGTTGAAGTAATAAGGCAGGGTGGAGGTGTTTTATAGCTGTTTATGGAAAAGGATGTTGTATAGGTGATGGAGGAGGGGTTTTTTTGGTGATTTTTTTGGTTTGCTAGTGGATATGGTTGGTGGGTTCAATTTAGGTGGGGAGCTGAAGACGTCAATGAATGGGTTTCTTGAGTATTGAGTGAATATGTGTATTTTTGGTGGATGATGGTCTTGAGTGACTGCTGTTGAAGTGCAGATGAAGCCTTGAATTAATGGTTATGAGGAAATGGAGATTGAGAAGGTGTGTATGAAGGTAAAGTGAAGGGTGTGAGGAAGGTTCTAGTTGATGAAGTAGAAGGTGATGCAGTTCTAAGAGTTGTGTGGAGAACGTGTATGTCAGTGGAAGTTTGTGAGTTGGAGGAAAGCAGGTGCTTTAGGTGATTGTTGGTTGTTTATTTGCAGTGTGCAGTTTTGTGGTTTTGGGTTTGTGATGCTTCAGGTACCACCAAAGAAGTGGGGGAGATGCGAATGGGTTATCCAGAAAGCTGGTTGAGGTCCAAGAAGGTGATATCAAATCAGTATCAAATATTATGATTAATGTTATTGTTCCATTTATTGTTTGCTTTTTTGTAATGGCTGTATGTTAAATTGTGATACTTTGATGTTATTTGATATTTGTTATGGGTGATGAATGATTGTATGTTGATTTGTGATAGTCTGATGTTTGTCGAAATGAAATTTGCTTTAGGATATAAATTGCGATGTTGTTGTATTTGCTTTGGATATTGTATTATTATATGTTGTATATTCCTATTGGTACATGCTTTATGAAATTAGTTGGAGCATATAATGATTGTTACTTGTTTAAAAGGATTACCTACTATAAGCTGATGCAATATTCAAGTTTGTAACAATTATAATTGTTATAAAATTTATTGTATTAAATAGTTAATTTTACATACTAACAGTAATAACTGTTATTTATTTCATGTTTATCACAGTAATTAGAGTTATAAAAGGATTTATTATAACGATTATAAATGTTACAAATTTTTGAGTACCAACGGTTATAAGTGTGACAGAATCATATTTTTGTAACGGTTATAACTGTTGCAGTATACACATTATATAACGGTTATAACCGTTACAATATCCGTGACAACAGTTTGTCACGTATGGTGTAGTAACGGTTATAACTGTTACAAAGTATATTTTTAATGGTAATAACTGTTACAAATACCCTTTTCTGGTGTTGTGCTTCCAATATGTGACTTTGCGGTTTTGATTGTATAACCTAACTATGGCGACATAGTGGTATGGGGCACTTATGCCGTCTACGATTGATACTTATGATTGAAATTGTTTTATACACTATGCACTTATAATAGTAACAAATGATTTGTTTTTAGTGTATCAAGCATTCTTTGGCTATTGTAAGGTAAAAACCCTATCCTCCGGCTTGCGTTGCATTGTGTGATGGGACCCGGGTCTTTTAATACCTTCATTGTTGTTTATTTAGCATTGCGCTATTGTTTTATGCACTGGTATTCTTGGGAGGAAACCTGTTCCGTGTTATATGTTGTGGTCCCTTGATTTACCTAACTTTAAAGTAAAGTTTTAAATAACTGTTTTAGTTCTCACACCAGTCACATGACTGACCTGGTGTTTATTGTTTTAACCTAAACTCTGGGTGCCCTTATTTTGACACGGGCATCTAGTAGTTTTGGGTTTTCAGATTTATATTCACAAGATCCTGATTTACAGCTGGGACGATACTCGGAAATCTCTGTATCTGTGTATTACTTCTAGTTGTGTATTGTATTATTTTCCGCTGCTATGTAATGTATTGTAATCTCTGATATTTTCTGTGTAATATTCATTCATACTCTGTATATTCTTGTATTCTTTTGAAAATGTTGTAATAAGCAATGAAATGTTCTTCTGTTTGCATTTCGATGTGGCTTATCCTCAAAGTAATCCGGGCTTTCCTTACCGGGGAAGTTACGGGTTCTTACAGTTGGTATCAGAGCTTTGGTTTACAAAGCTCGGAGAACATGACACATTAGAGCCAAACGAAAGAATTCATCAGAAATTGGATTAGTAATATCCAACGGGAATGACTCGTTAGAGATGGGATCAGCAGTATCCTAGAAAGAGTGTGGAGAGTATATTTTTAAATTGAAAACAATTTTTTTTTTTTGAAAATTTAAATTCAATTATACGTATTTGATTATTTATTATATATTGAATTTGGACAATCCAATATATAATCATTTTGCATATACGTCTAATCCGCGTGTATTTGAAGTTTTAATATACTGGATAGATATAGAATCACACTCTAGTCGCCCGTGGATGTTCTGATGGTGATTCGAAACATCATCGGAATTTATGCTCGAGTGACGAAAGTGGGATTTCTATATATTTCCATTAGACTGGTGTGAGAACCAAAACTAGATAGGGATATTGTTGTGAATTGGCATCAAAAACATGATTTTCTGTATATGTATCAAAATTATGAATTTGAAACATTAATCAACTAATTGATTGCTGATTGTGTTGTTTGATTATTGTTGTGATTAATTAAAATGTTGAACCTTTAACCAAACTGAACCAAATAGTGAATTGTATTGAAAATTAGTCGCATTTGCATACATATACATGTACTTACATTGAACAGGTCATAGCAAGGAGGCTAGAGTAGAAGAATGAAATTGTTTGCCCGACAAATAGATACATGTTTACTAATTTCTTGGGTTTTGGATGATTTTATGAGCCGATTGGCTTGTCGCTTGGCTGTTTCTTTTTCTTTTTGGATTGATGAGGGCCATGGGAGGCTATTTGAAATATCCCGAAGCTCCCGGTGCAGGGGAGGTTATGGCGAAATTTTTCGAAAATTTAGGGTATTAGCCAATTTTTTGAAAATTTTGAAAAGTTCTTAGAAACTGAAAAGCTGAAGAACTTAAGCCATAATGAAAATAATGAAAGTTGAGTTAGTTTGTAAAACAACTTTCGGCTTCGTTCTTTTTCAGGGACAAAAAGTTTTTAAGTGGGGGAGATTTTAATAACCCGGAAATCCGAGCCAATTTAAAATTTTATTTTGGTAATTTTAGTGAATTTCGAATATTTAAAATGAATTACTTTAAATAATTATGACGAGAAATTTAGTTTGAATAGAATTCAAACGTATATATTTATATAGATCGTCGTTAGATTATAATTATTTTATTTTAATTATAAAAGGAATTGACAATGGCACGGTAGTTCGAAAATTCGATTTCAAAGTTCAAATGAATGTACAGGATACAAAATAAACCGGGTTTTAGTGAAACCAAAAATATTAGAATCTATTTGAAAATATCTTTCCAATGAATCCGAAAAATTGAAATTTCAAAGTGGAAATAAAAAGTTACGCCCAGTTGAAAATTCAGAATAGTCGCTATGGAATTCTGGCCCTTAAAAATGGAAATTTTATAAACGACCTCTTTTTTCGACGAAATCACTTTGTTGGAACAAGAATGTCAAGTTATTGCAAGATTCCAAAATTCATAATTTTCTGAAGTAATATGCGATTGTGGCAAAGGAAAACGTGTTTGACCAGTTTCAGTTGATTTTAATCGACTGAAAAATGGCCATTTTTCAAACGGTCTCAGAATTCGATGAAATTAGTTTTGTTAGGACCGTATCGTCAATACGAAGCTAGAAAATGTTTTTCTGGAATTTACAGAGTCAGTATGTGGACCCGGTAAATTGAAATGTGCGTTCAAATTGAATATATAAAGATTTATATTTTAAATTCAACGAAAACTGATCGAAACAGTCGAACTGGCTTACGAAACATATCCCAGTGTGTTCGGGATGGGGGTAATTAGCTAGGGGCGACAGTCGTTGGGTCTCGATTGGAATCCGAACAAAAAGCCAACCCTCTTTGAAAATAAATTAAAATAATATATATATTTATAAATAAACCCCTCCCTCTTTTTCTCTATACTCAGCCCCTGTCAAATTTAAAAATCGAAAAAAATGGGGCGTTTGTGCCCTAGCTCCCTTGCGCGCCGCAGCGTCCAGTGATGGCCCCCCTCTCTCGCCCGGCGCCTCCCTCCACCTCGTCTCTTCCCCTCCCTCTCCTCTTCAATTCGACATCCTCCAGCCCCCTGAGCACCCAAAGCCGCCGCCCCCCTTCCACTCGCCGCCGCGCTCAGCGCGTGCCACCACCCACCTCCCTTGGTGCCACAACACCCTGCTCCCCCTCCTCCAGCCTCCGACGTGAAGTTTCTCCCCCCTCCAAACGCTGTGAGGTTTTGGTTTATTGATTTTTGTTTTCTTTGTTTGTTTTGATCTAGGTAAATATAAATGAAAATCGGTTTTTGTTTTAATTTGAAACATATTATAAAGTCAATTTATACATATATATTAATTATTATTATAAATCAGTTTTTATATATAATATAAATAAAAAGATTAGATCTTTGTGGGGAAAAAGATTAGATCTTTATGAGGTAAGAGATCAAGTTTTTAGATTATAAAAGTTTTGATTTTTAAATACAAAAGGGATTTGATTTTGAAATATAGAAAAGATTATATATTTTTATAAAGGAAAGGTGAGATTTTTAAATTAGAAAAGATATGATTTTTAACAATAAAAAGATTATATTTTTAAACTAGTAAAGATTGGATTTTTATAGTAGGAAAGGTAAGTTAAAAATTAGATTTTTATATTAGAGAAAGATTAGATTTTTAGAAATAGAAAGTTTATATTTTTATATAGAGAGAGTTTATATTTTGAATGACGAAAAGATATGAATTTTCATTATATAAAAATATTATTTTTATATAAGTAGATAATTAAAAATTTGATCTTTTTTATAATGGAGCAATAAAAATATGATTTTTATATTAGAAAAGTTTGAATCTTTATATAGTTGAAATGGTAAAGTAAAAATGAGATTTTTATATAGGAAGTAACGAAATATTATCTTTATAATGTAAACCTCGTGTTAAGGATGTGATTTTTACACATATGGCTTTGAAATAGAAATATAATTTTATTATATGATTTTTATATAATATAAAATATAAAAATGTAATTTTTATATATGTAGCGAACACGGACGACGAAAGTGACAAAAGGCGAGCACGATGAAGATTTCCTACATACGAAGAGTCGCGACGAATTGGTTTAGCTTATGGATGAAAACTCCTCACTTTTATTTTAATTTCTAGTTCGAAATATATACTAGGATGCAGATGGTGCTTAGCAGCACCCGACACCCGTCGTCCACAGACCATGGATGACTTGTTTGTTTGATTGCTGTGTTGTGAAATTTGATTGTGTTATGTGGAATGAAATAAAATATTTTATAGTGGAAAATATTTTATAGTTAAAAATATGATTTTTAACGTGTATTAAAATAAATAGTAACAAACAAATCGGACGATTTGTTTATATACACTGATTTGACTGATATTGAATGGGACGATAAATATTACACATCGCCCAACTGCACAAATAAAATTCTGTGTTTGTTGATTTGAAACCCCACACGGGTGTTGTGATGATATTGATGTACACTAATCCTGAATGGTTTAGTTGTATGTCAATCGATGGGTTGATTGACTGTGTAAGCGTTAATTAATTATATTTAATGCTTATGCAGTTGTGTGGTGCACTTTGGATGATGGTTGATTGTTTATCGTTGCTATTATATACATGTGTTGTATAGAATCCATATAAATAATATTATATGGTAATCGAGTGGGTCTCATTCCAATTTAGGGAATAAGAATAAATTCATGTGTTGAATAGAATAAATATTCATGTGTTGAATAAAATATAAATTCATGTGTTGAATAGAATAAATTCATGTGTTGAATAGAACTAATATTCATGTGTTGAATAATAGAAAATTCATTTGTTAAATAGAATAAATTCATGTGTTGAATAGAATTAATATTCAAGTGTTGAATAATAGAAAATTCATGTGTTGAATAGAATAAACTCATGTGTTGAATAGAAGAAAAATTCATGTGTTGAATAAAATAAATATTCATGTGTTGAATAAATGAATATTCATGTGTTGAATAAAATATATATTCATGTGTTGAATAAAATATATATTCATGTGTTGAAGAAAATATTCATGTGTTGAATAGAATAATGAAGTTATTGAAATATATAAAGCCGTGTTGATTAGATATGCGCCATTTTGACATGAACGGTATTTATATTGATTTTATTCATTTTTATAAAGAATATTGAAAAGGAATTGATTTCAAAATATAATATTTTGCAAATACTATCATTTATATATTGATGATATGGAATATTCAATTTTGATTAGAAATTGAATACGAAGTTGAAATCGTTTTGAAAACGAATTTAAAACGATTTATAAAATACGTTTTAAAAGGAAATCGATGAAATATATATAATATATATATGTATTATATATATAATGGCCTGAATAGAACGCGCCGCGGTAGTTCGCGAATTTCGACCATTGACTTCGAATGAACATTACGGGAGATCCGACCGTCGGATTCTCCTAAAACCGGAACCGTTGCATTCGTATCGAAAAGACCTTTCTAATGAATATTATAAATTAGAAATCTAATGGTTGGATTTGGAATTATGTCCAAATCAAATTTGGAAAAGGTCGTTGTAAGTGTAGTTCGATCGCTGTTGATGGAAATCGACTGTACGGGCCTTGATAAAATTATTAAAAATAGTAATAATTTGTGTAAAATCATAAGAAATGATTTGTGAAGAATTGAGATGAAAAATTTCAAAATTGAAAAGATAAAAATAGATTTTTATTGAAATGAACTAGTTTTGAACTAGAATTATAATCCCATTTATTTTTAAAATAAATAAAGTGGATTTGAAATGGTTTTAAAAGTAACCAGAATTTCCAATAATTGAATTGGAATGGATTTGAATCGAAATTATCTTTGGAATATTTCGATGTTGGATTTCGTGATTATACAGATATTGTTATGGAAATTTGAAAGATATATTTATATTGTTATTTCCAATACGATATTTGTTGGTCGTAGAATTTGATATTGAATATAAGCCGATATATTTTCTATTCAGAGCCTTGTATTTAATATCAAATGTGATTTGGGTTTGTTGTGAATGGTGTCTTCATTAACACTGTTCTTAAACCCGGTTGACAAAAAGATTAAATCTTTTTATTTAGATTTAATGAAGTGTATCAATTAAATGGGATTTAATTGGAATTGAATTTGAATTGATTTTGGGTTTATCGTGAACCGTGTTTTAAATGACATTGGTTCTTTAAGCCAGTTAAAGACAGGATACGATTTCCTAAGTTAAATAATCATTGATAGTGATTATTGGGAAAATTTAAACCAAGTGGAGTTTTAATGAATCTTTAATTAGATTGAAATAATCGATAATGGAGTATCACCAGTTTTGCTCCAGGTGATAGTTAAATCTTTAATTAGATTTGAACGTGAAATGGTAATTGAATTTACCGATAACACTGTGGTGTTAGATATGAAGTATTACCAGTTTTACTTCATGGGATGAATAGGCTGGGATTGGGAAATAAAATAAATGATTACTTCGGTGTGGTTCGCTAATCCCGACTAGTTTGAATTGATATTCAAAAGAAGATTAAAAAATAAATTTAAAGAATTTATCTTTGATAAAATTAATGCGAACCATTCCCAAAGTAAAGAATATTTGAATAAAAGAATATTCTGAATTGGAATAAGGCGTATGTTGTGTTTGTGTAACACTTGCTTATTATATACGCGAGTTATTCAGAAAGATCGGGTTTATCCCATTCTGAATAACTGATTCGACGTGGTGTCGAGGATGAAGAGGGTGGTCGAAGACCGGAGGTCTTCACATCATTTAGGTGATTACTGATGATCTTGATTGGGCTGTACACCCAAGAGGAGGAAATCAGTTGGTGATCATGCAGACGTACTTGGAGATCGATGGATATGCGAGGTACAAGGTGCCTCCGGTTTCGTTCAGACCCAGAACGAACTTGTAAATGGACTGTGTGTCTGACATTGGATTTTATTCTGTGTTATTGATTTCTATTAAATATATATCTGTTTGGCGGCGGAGAATTTATTCTCTTACTTAACGCCCTTCTCTCAGACATACGAGCTCAGAGGTTATATATTGATGGATATCAATCGCATGGAGTGAATTGCCTGTGTGGCATGCCTAAGTGGCAAATGATCAAGGCTTCTGCTGAAAAGCAATGTTTTGTGGTTGATGATCAAAGCACCGCCTGTGTGGCATATCTTTGTGTGACGTTGACCCGCGAGCCTCACACCCCGGTTGTGAACCAAAAACGGGAGAGGACCTCAGGGAGGGCATGCGCTTCCTTCTAGCTAGGGTGGTGTCAGTGACCTACCATCCCCGACATTTATATTATTTTTACCTGTGTAGTTGTTGCTGTTGCGAGGCGCCTCGGATAAATCGGTGACTATGTGGAGTCGATGGAGTCATAGGACTCATTTTCGCCCCAAAGGGCGGGGGAACGCAGTGTTCAGGCATTTTAATCCACATCGGTAGAACGACCCTGACGATCCAAGGGTCACTCGAGCTCTGATCCTGAGACATGGTAGGCTAGATTGTCTCGAATCGGTGAGGACTATCTTTTGCCTTGGTTCACAGATGGAAATCCAACTTCCAATACGTGACTTTGCAGTTTTGATTGTATAACCTATATATGGCGACATAGTGGTATGGGGCACTTATGCCGTCTATGATTGATACTTATGATTGAAATTGTTTTATATACTATGCACTTATAATAGTATCAAATGATTTGTTTTTAGCGTATCAAGCATTCTTTGGCTATTATAAGGTAAAAACCCTATCCTCCGGCTTGCGTTGCATTGTGTGATGGGACCTGGGTTTTATAATAGCTTCATTGTTCTTTATGTTGCATTGCGCTGTTGGTTTATGCACTGGTATTCTTGGGAGGAAACCCGTTCCGTGTTATACGGCGTGGTCCCTTGATTTACCTAACTTTAAAGTAAAGTTTTAAATAACTGTTTTAGTTCTCACACCAGTCACATGACTGACCTGGAGTTTATTGTTTTAACCTAAACTCTGGGTGCCCTTATTTTGACACGGGCAGCTAGTAGTTTTGGGTTTGCAGATTTATATTCATAGGATCCTGATTTACAGCTGGGACGATACTCGGAAAGCTCTGTATCCGTGTATTACTTCTAGTTGTGTATTGTATTATTTTCCGCTGCTATGTAATGTATTGTAATATCTGATATTTTTTTGTGTAATATTCATTCATACTCTGTATATTCTTGTATTCTGATGGAATTGTTGTAATAAGTAATGAAATGTTCTTCTGTTTGCGTTTCGATGCGGCTTGTCCTCAAAGCAATCCGGGCTTTCCTTACCGGGGAAGTTACGGGTTCTTACATCTCATCTACAACTCATCTTCATACTGTACTTCTCTTCATTTGCTTTGCAATGTCGCTAGTTTCATGTAAATCCTTCAATAATTGATCAAGTAATGAACAAATGAAGTTTTTGTGAATAAGGAGAGAAGGAAACAAAAAGTGTATACGACTATCTTCAAATTGCATCCAAAGGTTATACCATTTTGTCTCAAATCCTTTTCCAAATTGTAGTTCTCCTTCTAGAGGTCGATTTGATGGCAGTTTGAAGTTGGCGATTCAAAACTGAAAAACTGTTACGGGATTCCATGCATACCTCTTATTGTTTCAACTCGCTGCACTCTAATACCATCCAAATTCAACCCAAAACTGCTACTAGATCATAGTCCTCAAATTTCTCTTCGATTTGCTGCTGATTTCGTCCAATTCTGTTAAGAAACGAAGAAGTTATGCCTCTTGAAAGTTTGATTGAAAGTGGAAAACGAAAGGAAGAAGAAGAGAAGAGAATGTGAAGAGCATAACTTTTCGGCCTTTATATAGTAGTTGAAGTATCCATTCATTCAAATTCAAAATTCAAATTCAAAATTTTAGCGCCAAGATGGATAAACATGTAAATCATCAATATCTTTCTCGTACGATCCTCAAATTCAGCAAATGAATATACTATCCTAATTAGAAAAACGAGCCCATTGCAATAGAGCAGATCTCATCATCAAATTCCGAAAGATCAATTAAGAATTAAGTGAATGTCGAAGAAATGTATCTAAAAACCAAGTACGCCTCAATTAATTTTTTAATTTTCTTTGGTTGAATGGTTGCATTGTTTGTTTGCCTTGTTTTTTAATTTAAAAATTGAAACTAAAAATTCAAACTTGAAATTTAAAATTAAAATTTTAATTTTGAATTTTAAAATTCAAAATATTAATAAAATAGTAAATATAAAATAAATTTTGGATATCTCTTAGGATTAATATTATTTTAGAAATAGTTAAACCTGAAATATAAATCGATAATTTAAAACTAAAGTCACAAAACCATATATTCTTTGAAAATTATGCATCAATGTCGACATATATATGTTCTCATATCAACATAAAAGCTTGTAAAATGAAATTCAAATTTTGAGTTTCAAAAGCTTAAACTTTCAAACTTCCCTTCATAGTTTCAATGTCAGTTCAAATTCTGTTTATTAACTTTGTCTGTTTACTTATTTTCTTACACCTTGTTTCTAAATATGTTAATAGTATATAAATTAATAAAATTGTATAGACATATTAATATGATTGAAATAATATTTTTTTTCAAACATTAAAGGTTGTTATAAAATATAAATTTATATATCTTTTATATGTAATTTAAACATACATAGCTTAACTTATATTTTCATAACAATTTTGGGTTACATTATCATAGATATTATTTGAAATTAAATACTAATTTCTTGGTTTATTAAGATTTATGAAACTTTTATCTTTTAACTTAATATTTTGGTATATATGTCTTAAATATATAATTTAAATATAGGAAGTTATAGTTCTATAGTTTACTTTATATTATCAGATTTCTTTAAAATAATTTTGTTATAACTATAGATTTTTTTTTAAATTTTAACATATAAATTGTTCTCTAGCAAATAAATATGTTTGGATTTCTAAAGTTCAAATTTAAAATCAGTTTTTATATACTATTATGAATATATGTTTATAGTCTGCTTTGTATAATTTTACAAAAGATCTTCAATTCTTAGTATATTTACACTACTAACTCCGTAATTATTCTGAATATTTTACTACTTATCATGAATATTATTAATTAAATTCTTATCTTTATTGTAATATATTTGTATATGCATAATAATTAGATAGTACTTTGAATATATTTTACCTAAATAGATATAATCACTAAATCATTCTGCATACTATCACTACACAGTACGTCTCAAATTAAAATAATTCACATCACAAGTTGCATTTCATATATATCACTTCATATAGTTTTACATATTACATACTGCATTATTACTACACACTGTAGTACATGTTGACTCTAACTCCACATATAACATGTATACAGTATGAGAAGATTTTAATCTAATTAGAAAATAGGATTATTAAGCACATAACATATTTACTCAGGCTTGATTAGCTTGTTTTTCATTTTCGGCTTGATTGATTTTCTTGATTTGATTGACTTGTTTGTTAATGGTTGATAGGTGTGTTAGAAATATACTTATGCATTTATAGTTTATATGAGCTTTATAGATTTTAGGATAAATAAAAGGTACAAGAAATGTTTGGCTTTATGTTTGAATTGATGTTTTGTGACAACAAAATTAAAATTGATTGATTGTTTAGATTAAAATGCTTTACTTAAATTATATCATAATTTTAAGGATATTTTAGAGTTATTTCTTAGTCTAGAATAAAGTCTTATTATAGTTTTAAGGGAATTAGATTTTAGGATAGGTTTAGCCTTGTATTAGATTAAGGAGGAGTTTTAGAGTTTCTAAGGATTAGTTGAAGGTTCTAGAATACTTCGGTTGATTTAATTATTTAGATTGATTATTTGAATTGCTTGAATTGATTGCTTGAGTTAATTGTTTAAATTGTTTCTTTGAACTGCTTGTTTGGATTGATTTGCTTGTTTGAATTAATTGGTTTGCTTAGTTTATTATCCTTCTATTTAGTTTATTAGACTAGTGCAGTCATAGATTTAAGGGGAGTTATAGAAATTTATAGCGAATAACTGATTAATTAAGAATTATAGATTTAAGTGAAGTTATATCAAATTAGGATATTATATATGCATAAATTTAGGGGGAGTATTTTATAAGGTATAGATAGATTTTGGATTCAGAGGGAGTACTTAACTTTAGTATAGGAATTTTTTAGATAGTTCTAGGATTTAGGGGGAGTAGTTTTAGAATTCCTTTTAGATAATGCCAAGGGGGTAGAAATTATAAAATATAGGCATAGTTTATAGGATTCTTATAGATAAGGGGAGTATAGAAGGTACATCATCAAACAGGTATATACAGGTATGATATTTTATAAACTAAGGTTGTCATCATCAAAAAGGGGGAGACTGTTGCAAATGGAGTTTTAATGACAACAACCTTATTTCAATTTTCATTGGTTATAAAATATATACTAACACTTTTTGTATAGAATATATATGTGTGTGTGTGTGTGTATGTGTGAGCGTATGTGTGTGTATGTGTGTGTGTGCAGGAATTATATACAGGAAATATTACTGAAGACTGTATAGTTATAAAGATGATAGAGATTCAAAGATCATAGAAATTTAAAGACTCATGAGTAATCAAGATTTCAAGAGTTCAAGATTAATATAATTATAGAGTCTATATTTTGTAAGACTCTAAATAGCACTCCAGGTTCAAATATAAATCCCAATTCAAATTCAAATAAAAATTCTGATTTTTCAATTCTTTTCTCAATCCTCTCTATTTTGTTTTTCTATTTTATTCTCAATCCTTTCTATTTTGTTTTTATATTTGTTTCTATTATTATTCTTCTTTGTTTTTCAAACTTAAGTTTTTATATACTTTATTTATGTTTTATATAGTTTAAAACCTTATAACTCTATAAATATATTTATATAGTTTAAAAATATGTTTTCATATGTTTTTTATCATATAATATTGATTTACAACATAAAATTTCAAGAATTTTCATAATTAATTTTATATCAGAATACTTGAAAAATACTTTGAAAATGAAAATTACACATGACTATGTCGACATTGCAAAATATGCATGTCGACATATAATAACTATTTTTTTAATTTTGAACGGAAGTGTCTTTTCACTATATGAAACGCTTCAGAATCGTTGCAACCCTTCATACTCTATAAAAACAGGTTAAACCCAAATTTTTTAACATCTCTTCTTCTCTATCTTCATCCTCTTTCATCCTACCATTATTCTTAATCATTTTTATGGTTTTTACACTTACAATCTGCCGAATTCACTTCTGATTTGATAAAACTTCTTCTTTCTACACTCTCTACTCTCTGAATCAAGTGCTACTGAAGTGTTATAGGGCTGTTTTGTAATTGCTTGGGGTTGAATAAACCCTGTTTTTAAGTCAAAGAGTAATCGATGTATCCTTGTAGCCGTGAAATCAAGGAATAGGAGTTGATGTGCCCTTGTTGAGCCGTGAATCAAGGAATAGAAGTCGGTGTCTCCTTGTTGAGCCGTGAAATCAAGGAGGTTGTATTTGGCTATTTGAAAATAGTAATAAAACTCTGCACAATCTAGCGTTGTGCGGGACTAGACGTAAAAATGTTTCAAACTAGTATAAAATCTGGTGTGTTCTTTCCTTTTCGGCACTTGTATTTCTGTTTATTTTGCATCTATGTTTAAATTTGTGTCTGTGATTGTGTTTGTTGTGTTTGATTCATCCCATAGTTCTCTCTAGTTTTTAGTTTTGTTTAAATTCTTACAAACACTATTCACCCCCTCCCCCTCTAGTGTTTGCTCTACGCGAACGATCAATTCCGCAGTCCCTAAAAATTGGTTTAAGAGCAAGGTCTTTCAAAAAGTTCATAATCTGATTTAAAAAAAAAATAAATGGAAAATTTTGAAATATTTGTTAACACTATTAGTGCATCAGCATTAGATGAGTCTGCATTCAATTTTATTCAAAAATCAAATTACTATGATTTGATTTTTGAAGTTTAAAATTTGAAATTTTTGAAATTTTGAAAATTTTGATATATGGATATGTTACAAAACCATCATAATATTATTCTAGTTAGTTATTTTGAAAAGCCCTTTGATTATTTGAAAATGCATTTGAATATTTGAAAAGACATTTGAATTATTTGAAAAGTTATTTGATTATTTGAAAAGTTGTGTTGTTTTACAGGGAAACAATTGCTATATGACTATTGGGTAATCAAAATCTGAAAAGACGGTTGATGTGACTGTTGGAAATTCAAATTCCGAAATGGTGGCTATTGAAAATTCAAATTTTGAAAAGAAATTAAAAAGAGGAGAAGAGTCACGACGATTGGTGAAGAGACATCAAAAAGAAATGGATATATATAATATAAATCAGCAAAGAAATGGGTACCAGATCACTTTAAAACTTTGGATTTTCATCTACAACTCATCTTCATACTGTACTTCTCTTCATTTGCATTGCAGTGCCGCTGGTTCTGTAACAACCCGCATTTCCATGCATCGCAGGATCGTAGAATATTTATTTCTTTCTTATATGAAGCCGTATGGTTATGTATCTTTGGGAAACGACTATTGGGGTCATTTCCCGTGTTCATGATTTTTTCCGATTTTTAAATGACCGTTTTGCCCCTAACTGATACTGTTTTGGCCATAACTTTTGACTGAAAAGGAATTTTGACCTAAAACAACTTCCATTAGATTCGTTTGATGGTTTATCTTTCCGTAGAGTGGTCATAATAGCCAAACGGACTCACCATTTGGGAGATATGGCTGAAATAATGTTTGGAAGGTGAAAAACTGCTTAACCGGGCCAAATAGGGTGATTAGTGAGTGGGCCCATAACCCATTTCGGGAATAGGGTTATGGGGGGGGGGCTGAAATGAGATACGGTTTCATTCTATTTCAGTTTTCTAGCCTCCACTTACCTCTTAGAAACCCTAAAAATGGCCTTCAACCTCTAAATCACCTCCAAATCACTTTCTAATCAAGGATTAAGCTTAGCAACATCAAATCAAGAGAGATCTTCACCAATTCAAGATTAGAGCTGCTGATTTGCATTGTTATTCGCGCCCAAATAGAGATTTATTTTAGATCTAAGGTTTATTTGTGGCTAAGGTGAGTGATTTGCATAGTTCCTCACTAATTATGGTTAATTGCGGACAATTAGTGTTAATTAGCGAATTTAAACATGATAAAATTATGGAAAAATATTTATAAATTCTTAAATGATATTTTAGACCTCTGATATGAACTTGGGTCAATTTGGTTAAGTTTTGCTAATCCTGTCATTAATATATGGCAATAAGGAAGGCCACCATGGTTGAACTGGGATCAGATCGGGTTAAGTAAGGGGGACCGGATCGGATCGAGATGAAGAGAAGTGGTATCGAAACGGTAGAGAAAGGGGAGCGGATCGGACCGTGACTAGGGAGGCCGAACCGAACCGATGCGACGAAGGTACACCGAACCGAACCAATGGAGACTGAACCACGAACCAAATGGGAGAAGGTATTTCGAACCGAACCAATGCGACGTGAAGGACCCGAACCGAACCGAGATGCATATACATGACCGAACCGATCCAGTGATGATCAATAACCCGAGATGCAAAGGTAGTCCAAATGGAAGTTATAGCTCAGGATCCAGTTGGGAACCAATGAGTTCACTTCATAGTTGGGCTTTGCTGCAGGACGTGTGCTAAGGAGTTGTTGACGTTCATAACTTCGATTCACCATAAATGATAGGACTACGTTATCAGTGCAGTAGAGTCACTATGACTTGAGGGGCAAAGTGATCGTAGTAGGACTATGAGCCAGCGCAGATGGGGTGTACAACTCCATGGGGCAAAGTGGACATAGTAAAGGATTAGTAAGGCTATGAGCCAGCGCAGATGGGGTGAACAACTCCATGGGGGCAAAGTGGACATAGCGAAGGATTAGTGGCTATGTATCAGTGCAGTGAAGCCATTTATGACTTCATGGGGCAAGGTGATCATAGCAAGGTATTGAGGTGATCGAAGTGGTGGATATCGTATACTTTACGCACTGAGTGAGAGATGTAAGGATGGTTGCTATGCTTGATTGTTTGCCATCATTATGACATGCACACCCCCACCCCCATATTCTTTACACCGTATGTAGTGGCACCTTGGAGTATTGTACAGTATGTAGTGCTAACTCTTTGGTTGTAGGTCCAGGTTCAGGTATGGTTTAGTGTACCTGTTATTGTTCTGTTTAGCTGCTTATCGCTCATACCAGACTTTTTGTTTTACCCAGAGTTTTATGTCTCTTCTTATTACTCTAGGTGCTCACACGAGCAGACTAGAGACAGGTTAGCTGGTGATGCGCAAGTAGCTGATTTGGAGGCGAGCAAGAGGCTTCCACGTATGATATATAGATATTCTCCCTATGTCGTTGCTGGTCACTACTTTGGGCATTAGTAGTGTACCTTTCTTGTTTAACTTTTTGAGACAGTTTTTAACAGTTGTAATAACGTTGGCTTTGGATCATGAGCTGTACTTTGGGTTTTCCGCTACTATGATAGTTTGTTTTCAGCTTACGCACTGTCTCACGTGTTTCATGTCAAGTATGTTGATATTATATTTGGTTCTATGCGCTGTGAGACATTCTACAAGTTCCTTGTTGATTCTTCGTCTTCTTTCGTTCCTTCTGACGACCATCCCGTGCTAACTGGACATATGTACAGCGCACTTGTGGAGTAAATGTCGGTTGGTGCGGGGCGGGTTGTCACATTTGGTATCAGAGCTCTAGGTTGCGTAGTAACCTAGGGAAAGACACTAGGGAGAGATAGTATGTATATAAGAGAGCGTATTTGTGATTACTTTGGTTTTCAAAAGCTATATATATACTATTAGTATAGCTAAGGACGAAGTCACACTCCACTAGCACCACTATGAAGATGGTTAATCGTTTCCTCTTTACAGATTGGACGATGAGCCGATACGCAAGAGGTGCTGGTAGAGGAGCCAATAATGGGAATGCTGCTGATATGAGGGCAATGTTTACTGACCTCATGAGAGACATGCTTAGGGATGTGCAAGGGGCAGTTCCCAATCCGGGTAATGTAGGTGGTCCAGTAGTGCAGGCGCCTAGGGTCGATTTTGCCAAGTTGTGCAAGGATTACACTCACCTTGGTGGGAAGCCGTTTCATGGAACGGAGTCAGCTACGGATGTTCAGGATTGGTTGGATATCTGTGATCGTATCTTCGATGACTTGGGTATCGAGGATGCGATGAAGAGAAGGCTAGCGTCTCGTCAGCTGCAAGGGCGAGCGATGAATTGGTGGAATGCTATTAGAACAGCCACTCCAGAGGATCAGGTTACTTGGGATCAGTTTAAGGCTCGCTTTAGCGACAAGTTTATCCCGGCTACTAAGAAGTCAGAATTGTTTAGGAAGTTCTTGGAGCTTAAGCAGAATGGTAGGGCAGTCTTGGACTATAGTGCTGAATTCGACACTTTGTCGAAATATGGGTTATCTCTTATCGATACTCCTGAGAAGAAGAATGAGAAGTTCATTACTGGTTTGGATGGGTACTTGGGGAAAGGCTTATTAACCACATTGATGAGACGTTTGAATTGATTGTTGGAAAAGCTTTGACGTCAGAGAGTCTTTACCCTAAGCCAAAGACTAAGGTTGCATCTGCAGAAGGGCTGAAGCCGCAAGCAGGCAGTGGAGGCAAGAATAACTCTCAGAACAAGAGGAGGAAGAATCAGACCAAGGATGGCCAGAAAAAGAGTAAGAAGGATGTGGAGTGCTTCAGTTGTGGTAAGAAGGGCCATTATGCTAAGGATTGTCGGGCCAAGTCAGCGGATAAAAAGTGCTTCAACTGTGGCCAAGTGGGACATTTCAAGGATAAGTGTCCACAACCTCTTAAAGAGAAGCAGATTGTGAAAGCATATGCTATCAACGCTATTCCTTCTTCGTCGAATGCCCCAACTGCGGCGGAGAAAGGAAAGAATGTCGTCATTCAAGGTATGCTTTCTATTCATGATGTACTTGTTCGAGTTTTGTTTGATACTGGGGCTTCCCGTTCCTTCATATCTAGTGACCTGGTGGATAGGTTGGGACTGGAACCCGAGATAGTAGATAAACCGTTGGTTGTGACGAACCCGATTGGTGGTTCGACTAACCTTAGTATGATTTGCCGAAATTTGGTCTTATCGAGTCATGGATGTATGTTGTTTGTGATTTCTTTGTTTTGGGCTTTACTGGGTATGGCATTATATTGGGAGTCGATTGGCTCCAAAGATACAGGGTGGTGGTAGACTGTGAGGACTTTTTGGTGACAGTTAGGGCGGATGATGGGCGGAAAGTAGTGTTTGGTAGTCTACCTAGTGATGGGGTAATGGCTAGTTTTATAAATTCCCTCGACATCCTGCATGATGAGTTGTCAGAAGTGCCCGTCGTTGGCCAGTATTCGGACGTCTTTAAGGAGGTGACCGGACTTCCACAACACCGAGAGATTGAGTTCCGTATTGATTTAGTGAAAGATGCCAGACCTATAGTGATGCCACTTCGTCGTATGGCACCAAGGGAGCAGCGAGAGCTCGGGGTGCAAGTAAGCGATCTTTTGAAGAAGGGATTTATTAGAAGAAGTGTCTCCAAGTGGGGAGCACCAGTTGTGTTTGCCACCAAGGTGGATGGTTCCCTTCGTTTGTGTGTAGACTACCGCGAGTTGAATAAAGTAACGAGGAAGAACAAGTATCCTCTACCGCGGATAGATGATTTGTTTGATCTGTTGAGTGGCACGAGAGTATTTTCTCAGTTGGATCTCGCGACAGGCTTTCATCATCTTAGAGTGGAAGCTGAGAGTATAGCTAAAACGGCATTTCGGACGCCGTCTGGGTTTTATGAGTGGTTGGTCATGCCATTAGGGATGACCAGTGCCCCAACATATTTTGTGGATCTTATGAATAGGGTATTCAGAGATCGGTTGAATAAGTTTGTCCTTGTGTTCGTGGATGACATTTTGGTCTATTCGAGGATAGAGGAAGAACACAAGGAATATTTAAGAATAGTGATGGAAGTGTTGAGAAAACACCAGTTGAAAGCGAAGTTTTCTAAGTATCACTTCTGGAGGAGGGAAGTGAGATTCTTAGGTCATGTTATTTCAGCGAATGGTATTGCTGTGGACCTGCGAAGGCGGCTACGGTACAAGATTGGCCTACACCCAAGAATGCAACAGACGTAAGAAGCTTCTTGGGTTTAGCTGGATATATTATCGTAATTTTATTCAGGACTTCTCCAAGATAGCAGCACCGTTGACTCAGTTGACTAAGAAGAATCAAGCCTTCATCTGGGACGGAGTGTGTGAGAATGCATTCAAGAGTTTAAAAGAAAAGTTGACGCGTGCGCCAGTATTAGTCATTCCTAAAGGGAATAAAGAGATGACGGTATACACGGATGCTTGTGGTACCGGACTAGGTGCTGTATTGATGCAATGAGGTAGGGTTGTAGCTAATGCTAGTCGGCAATCAAAGCCGCATGAGAAAAAGTATCCTACCCATGATTTGGAACTGGCAGCGATCGTGTTCGCGTTGAAGATGTGGAGACATTATCTCTTGGGAGAAAGATTTGAGTTGTTTACCGATCATAAATCGTTAAAGTATCTCTTCTCTCACAAGGATCTGAATCTCCGTCAGTAGAGATGGTTAGAGTTCTTGGCTTCGTATGATTTTGATATCGCATATACCCCTGGAAAAGGCAATGCGGTAGCGGATGCCTTGAGTAGGAGACATGCCAGTTTAGGGGCTATGTTTCTTGAATGGAAGCAACTGGAGTATATCGCAGGGTATGATTTCAGACCAAACTGTGAATTGTACCCAATGACGTTAGCTAGTTTGACGATCAAACCCACTTTGATTGAGCGGATTGGTTCCAGTCAGAGGAACGATCCTAATCTATTGGAAATCATCTCCATGTTAGAGATGAACATCGACGGTGAGGAGATGAATTTGTATGGGCTTGATCGAGAAGGATGGCTTCGAAAGAATGGAAGACTAGTTGTACCCAACGTGAATGGTTTGAGAGATGAAGTGCTTAGGGAATGTCATCACTCAAAACTGAATACACCCCGGTGGTGATAAGATGTATCGAGACATGAAACGGACTTACTACTCGGAAGGGATGAAAAGAGACGTTGGGAAGTTTATATCCAAGTGCATGAATTGCCAGCTAATCAAAGCTGAGCAAAAGAAGACTAGTGGTTTGTTGCAACCATTAGAAATTTCCGAATGGAAATGGGAACAAGTCTCGATGAATTTTATTGATGGTTTACCAAGGACTAGATCGGGACATGATAGCATTTGGGTAATTGTGGATCGATTGACTAAAAGTGCAAGATTTATACCAGTCAAATCGACCAGAATGGCAGCTAAGTTAGTAGAATTGTATATGAAGTGGGTAGTGAGATTTCATGGAGTACCAAAAGCATTGTGAGTGACCGAGACCCGTTGTTCACTAGTGGGCTTTGTAAGAGCTTACAAGAGGCTCTAGAGCCGAAACTATATCTTAGTACCGCATATCATCCTCAAACTGATGGTCAGACAGAGAGGGTGAATCGTATATTGGAAGATCTCTTGAGAGATTGTACATTGGATTTTGGTGGATCATGGGATGACCTTTTGCATCTAGTAGAATTTTCATATAATAATAGCTACCAATCCAGTATCGGTATGGCTCCATATGAAGCTTTGTATGGAAGACTGTGCAACTCACCATCATGTTGGATAGAGACTGGCGAGAAGTTTATGCTTGGACCAGATGTGGTGAGGGAAACTTCAAATAAGATTAAGATCATTCAACAACGGATGAAGGCTGCCCAGGATAGGCAGAAAAGTTATGCTGACAAGAGGAGAAAAGACTTAAAATTCTCCATTGGTGACTTGGTGTTTATCAAGGTTTCTCCATTGAAGAGCGTGATACGATTTGGCAGGAGAGGCAAGTTGACACCAAGGTTTGTTGGCCCATTCCTAGTTCTCGAACAAGTTGGGAATTTGGCATATTGAGTTGACTTACCAGAGAAGATGGCGGGAGTTCACAACGTATTTCATGTTTCCCAGTTAAAGAAGTTCGTGAACGACCCAGATATGACTATTTCACCTGATCAGTTAGAGGACTTCGAAGTGGAACCTGAGGCAGTTGGGAACCATAAGCCGATTCGTATTGTCGAGCACAATACGAAGCGACTTTGAAGGAAGGCGGTGAAGCTAGTCAAGGTTCAGTGGGGCGAGAACGAGAATGACTGTACTCGGGAGACAGAGGAGAGCATTAGGAAGACGTATCCAGAACTCTTTGCCTGGTAAGATTTACTTTGCAATTTAGTTATTCCACATGCTAGGATAGACTTGTTTTGCTTGTTTTGCATGTTTAATTGTTATTTTATGGTTGATAGGCATGCGGGACCCTTTGTGTGTTTTGTTTAGGGAATTTCGGGGGTGAAATTTCTTAAAGGGGGAAGAATGTAACAACCCGCATTTCTACGCATTGGAGGATCGTAGAATACTTATTTCTTTCTTATATGAAGGCGTATGGTTATGTAACTTTCGGAAACAACTATTGGGGTCATTTCTCATGTTCATGATTTTGCCGATTTTTAAATGACCGTTTTGCCCCTAGTTGATACTGTTTTGGCCATAACTTTTGACCGAAAAGGAATTTTGACCTGAAACCACTTCCATTAGATTCATTTGATGGTTTACCTTTCCATCGATTGGTCATAATAGCCAAACGGACTCACCGTTTGGGAGATATGACTGAAATAAGGTTTGGAAGGTGAAAAACTGCTTAACCGGGCCAAATAGGGTGATTAGTGAGTGGGCCCATAACCCATTTCGGGAATAGGGTTATGGGGGGCTGAAATGAGATAGGATTTCATTCTATTTCAGTTTTCTAGCCTCCACTTACCTCTAAGAAACCCTAAAAATGGCCTCCAACCTCTAAATCACCTCCAAATCACTTTCTAATCAAGGATTAAGCTTAGCAACATCAAATCAAGAGAGATCTTCACCAAATCAAAATTAGAGCTGCTGATTTGCATTATTATTCGCGCCCAAACAGAGATTTATTTCAGATCTAAGGCTTGTTTGTGGCTAAGGTGAGTAATTTCATAGTTCCTCACTAATTATGGTTAATTAGGGGCAATTAGTGTTAATTAGCGAATTTAAACATGATAAAATTCTAGAAGGATATTTATACATTCTTAAATGATATTTTAGACATTTAATATGAACTTGGGTTAATTTGGTTAAGTTTTGCTAATCCTATCATTAATTATGCTTGAATTAAGGTAAAATATGGGGTTTTGGCTATGTTTAATCCAGTTTAACCTATCATATTGATGTTTTGGTGTTTGAGGTCACTTCTACTTGTTGCTATGACTTTGTGGTATGTTTTGTGATTGATTAGAATACTTAAAATGGTCGAAAGCGTCGTCGAATGGCGTAAAATACTTGCTGGAAAAGTCGCAGGAAAACGGTGCAGGCTTTCGGATCGGATCAGATGGATGGGCTCGGATCGGGCAAAGTATCACCGAACCGAACCGTAGCTTAGCACAAGAAGAAGTATGGAAATAAGGAAGGCCACCATGGTTGAACTGGGATCGGATCGGGTTAAGTAAGGGGGGCCGGATCGGATCAAGATGAAGAGAAGTGGGGATCGGAACGGTAGAGAAAGGGGAGCGGATTGGACCGTGACTAGGGAGGCCGAACCAAACCGATGCGACGAAGGTACACCTAACCGAACCAATGGAGACTGAACCACGAACCGAATGGGAGAAGGTATTCCGAACCGAACCCATGCGACGTGAAGGACCTGAACCGAACCGAGATGCATATACATGACCGAACCGATCCAGTGATGACCAATAACCCGAGATGCAAAGGTAGTCCAAATGGAAGTTAGAGCTCAGGATCCAGTTGGGAACCAATGAGTTCACTTCATGGTTAGGCTTTGCTGCGGGACGTGTGCTAAGGAGTTGTCGACGTTCATAACTTCGATTCACCATGAATGATAGGACTACGTTATCAGTGCAGTAGAGTCACTATGACTTGAGGGGCAAAGTGATCGTAATAGGACTATGAGCCAGCGCAGATAGGGTGTACAACTCCATGGGGAAAAGTGGACATAGTAAAGGATTAGTAAGGCTATGAGCCAGCGCAGAAGGGGTGAACAACTCCATGGGGCAAATTGGACATAGCGAAGGATTAATGGCTATGTATCAGTGCATTGAAGCCATTTATGACTTCATGGGGCAAGGTGATCATAGCAAGGTATTGAGGTGATCGAAGTGGTGCATATCGTATACTTTACGCACTGAGTGAGAGATTTGAGGATGGTTGCTATGCTTGATTATTTGCCATCATTATGACATGCACACCCCCACCCCCGTATTCTTTACACCGTATGTAGTGGCACCTTGGAGTATTGTACAATATGTAGTGCTAACTCTTTGGTTGCGGGTCTAGGTTCAGGTATGGTTTAGTGTACCTGTTATTGTTCTGTTTAGCTTCTTATCGCTCATACCAGACTTTTTGTCTGACCCAGAGTTTTATTTCTCTTCTTATTACTCTGGGTGATCAAACGAGTAGACTAGAGACAGGTTAGCTGGTGATGCGCGAGTAGCTGATTCGGAGCCGAGTAGGAGGCTTCCACGTATGATATATAGATATTCTCCCTGTGTCGTCGCTGGTCACTACTTTGGGCATTAGTAGTGTACCTTTCTTGTTTAGGTTTTTGAGACAGTTTTTAAAAGTTGTAATAATGTTGGCTTTGGATCATGAGCTGTACTTTGGGTTTTCTGCTGCTATGATAGTTTGTTTTCAGCTTATGCAATGTGTCACCTGTTTTATGTCAAGTATGTTGTTATTATATTTTTGTTCTATGCGCTGTGAGACATTCTACAGGTTCCTTGTTGATTCTTCATCTTCTTTCCTTCTGACGACCATCCCGTGCTAACTGGACATATGTACAGTGCACTTGTGGAGTAAATGTCGGTTGGTGCGGGGCGGGTTGTCACAGTTTCATGTAAATCCGTCAAGAATTGATCAAGTAATGATCAAATGAAGTTTTGCTGAATAAGGAGAGAAGGAAACCAAAAGTGTCTACGGCTATCTTCAAATTGCATCCACATGTTAGATCATTTTGTCCCAAATCCTTTTCCAGATTGTAGTTCTCATTCTTACGGCCGATTTGATGGGTAGATCATCCAATTCCGATCAAAATTGAGTGAGATATGGCAGTTTGAAGTTGGCGATTCAAAACTGAAAAACTGTTATGGGATTCCATGCATACCTCTTATTGTTTCGACCAGCTGCACTCTAATACCATCCAAATTCAATTCCAAACTACTACTAGATCGTAGTCCTTGAATTTATCTTCGATTTGCTGCTGATTTCGTCCAATTACATTAAGAATTTTAGAAGTTATGCCTCCTAAAAGTTTGATTGAAAGTGAAAAACGAGAGGAGGAATAAGAAGAGAAGAGAACGTGAAAAGATACAACTTTTGGGCCTTTATATAGTAGTCGAAGTGTCCATTCATCAAATTCAAAATTCAAATTCAAAATTTTAGCACCAAGATGGATAAACTAGTAAATCATCAATATCTTTCTCGTACGGTCTTCAAATTCAGTAAATGAATATATTATCCCGATCAAAAAAACGAGCCCGTCGTAATAGAGCAGATCTCATCATCAAATTCTGAAAGATCAATTCAGAATTCAGTGACTGTCTAAGAAATGGATCTAAAAACTAGGTACGCCTTAATTAATTTTTTAATTTTCTTTGGTTGATTGGTTGTTTTGTTTGTTTGCCTTGTTTTTGAATTTAAAAATTAAACCTTAAAATGCAAACTTGAAATTTAAAACTAAAATTTGAATTTTGAAATTCAAAATACTAATAAAATAATAAATATAAAATAAATTTTGGATATTTGTTAGGATTAATATTATTTTAGGAAATAGTTAAAATTGAAATATAAATTGATAATTTAAAACTAAAGTCACAAAACCATATGTTCTTTGAAAATTATGCATGAATGTCGACATACATATGCTCTTATATCAACATAAAAGCTTGCAAAATGAAATTCAAATTTTGAGTTTCAAAAGCTTAAACTTTCAAACTTCCCTTCATATTTTCAATGTCAGTTCAAATTCTGTTTATTAACTTTGTCTATATACTTATTTTCTTACACCTTATTTCTAAATATATTAATAGTATATAAATTAGTAAAATTATATTGACATATTAATATGATTGAAATAATATAAAATTTTCAAACTTTTGAGATTGTTATAAAATATAAATTTATATATCTTTTATATGTAGTTTAAATATACATAGCTTAACTTATATTTTCATAACAATTTTGGGTTGCATTATCATAGATATTATTTGAAACTAAATACTAATTTCTTGGTTGATTAAGATTTATGAAACTTTTATCTTTTAACTTAATATTTTGGTATATATGTCTTAAATATATAATTTAAATAAAGGAAGTTATAGTTCTATAGTTTACTTTATATTATCAGGTTTCTTTAAAATAATTTTGTTATTACTATAGATTTCTTTTAAAATTTTAACATATAAATTGTTCTCTAGCAAATAAATATGTTTGGATTTCTAAAGTTCAAATTTAAAATCAGTTTTTATGTACTATTATTATTATAGTCTACATTGTATAAATTTTTAAAAGATCTTCAGTTCTTAGTATATTTACACTACTAACTCCATAATTATTCTGAATATTTTACTACTTATCATGAATATTTTTAATTAAATTCTTATCTTTATTGTAATATATATGTATATGCATAATAATTAGATAGTACTTTGAATATATTTTACCTAAATAGATATAATCACCAAATCATTCTGTATACCCTCACTACACAGTACATCTCAAATTAAAATCATTCATATCACAAGTTGCATTTCATATATATCACTTCATATAGTTTTGCATATGACATACTGCATTATTACAACACACTGCAGTACATGTTGACTCTAACTCTGCACATAACATGTATACAATATGAGAAGTTTTTAATCTAATTAGAAAATAGGATTATTAAACACATAACATATTTATTCTAGCTTGATTAACTTGTTTCACATGTTTTACTTGATTGACTTGTTTGAATTGTTTCACGTGGTTGAATTTCATTAGTGGTTGACAGGTGTGTTAGAAATACACTTATGCATTTATAGTTGATAGGAAAATTATAGATTTTAGGATAAATAAAAGTTACAAGAAATGTTTGGCATTATGTTTGAATTAATTTTTTGTGACGACAAAACTTCAAATTGATTGATTTTTTGGATTAAATTGCTTTACCTAACTTATATCATAATTTTAAGGATATTTTAGAGCTATTTCTTAGTCTAGAATAAAGTCATATTATAGTTTTAAGGGAATTAGATTTTAGGATAGGTTTAGTCTTGTTTTAGATTAAGGGGGAGTTTTAGAGTTTCTAAGGATTAGTTGAAGGTTCTAGAATACTTTGGTTGATTTAATTATTTGGATTGATCGATTGAATTGCTTGAATTGATTGTTTGAGTTAATTGTTTAAACTGTTTCTTTGAATTTCTTGTTTGGATTGATTTGCTAGTTCGAATTAATTGGTTTGCATAGTTTATTATCCTTCTATTTAGTTTATTAGAATAGTGCAGTCGTAGATTTAGGGGGAGTTATAGAAATTTATGGAGAATAATTGATTAAGGAAGAATTACAGATTTAAGTGAAGTTATATCGAATTAGGATATTATATATGCATAAATTTAGGGGGAGTATTTTATAAGGTATAGATAGATTTTGGATTCGGAGGGAGTACTTAACTTTAATATAGGAATTATGTAGATAGTTCTAGGATTTAGGGGGAGTAGTTTTAGAATTCCTTTTTGATAATGCCAAAGGGGGAGAAATTATAAAATATAGGCATAGCTTATAGGATTCTTATAGACAGGGGGAGTATAGAAGGAACATCATCAAACAGGTATATACATGTAAGATATTTTATAAACTAAGGTTGTCATCATCAAAAAGGGGGAGATTGTTGGAGAATGGATTTTTGATGACAACAACCTTATTTCAATTATCATTGATTAAAAAATATATACTAACACTTTTTGTATAGAATATATATATATATATATGTGCAGGAATTCTATACAGGAAATATTACTGTAGACTGTGCAGTTATAAAGATGACAGAGATTCAAAGATCAGAGAAATTTCAAGACTCATGAATAATCAAGATTTCAAGAGTTCAAGATTAGTATAATTATAGAGTCTAGATCTTGTAAGACTCCAAATAGCACTCCAGGTTCAAATCCAAATTCAAATTCAAATTCTGATTTTTCAGTTCTTTTCTCAATCCTCTCTATTTTGTTTTTCTATTTTATTCTCAATCCTTATATTTTGTTTTTATATTTGTTTCTATTATTATTATTCTTCTTTTCTTTTCAAACTTAAGTTTTTATATATACTTTATTTATATTATATAGTTTAAAACCTAATAATTTTATAAGTATATTTATGTAATTTAAAAATATGTTTTCATATGTTTTTTATCATACAATATTGATTTACAACATTAAAATTTTACCTAAGAATTTTTGGAATTAATTTTATATCAAAATACTTGAAAAATACTTTGAAAACAAAAATTACACATGACTATGTCGACATAGAAAAATATGTATGTCGACATATAACAGCTATTTTTCTAATTTTGAAGGGAAGTGTCTTTTCACTATTTGAAACACTTCAGAACCATTGCAACCCTTCATACTCTATAAAAAGAGGTTAAAACCGAATTTTTTAACATCTCTTCTTCTCCATCTTCATCGTCTTTCATCCTACCATTATTCTTAATCATTTTTATGGTTTTTACACTTCTACTCTACCGAATTCACTTTTTATTTGATATAACTTCTTCTCTCTACACTCTCCACTCTCTGAATCAAGTGCTATTGAACAGTTACAGGGTTGCTTTGTAATTACTTGGGTTGAATCAACCATGTTTGTAAGTCAAATAATAATTGGTGTATCCTTATAGTTGTGAAATCAAGGAATAGGAGTCGGTGTGCCCTTGTTAAGTCGTGAATCAAGGGATAGGAGTCGGTGTCTCCTTGTTGAGCCGTGAAATCAAGGAGGTTGTATTTTGCTATTTGAAAATAGTAATAAAACTATGCACAATCCAGGGTTGTGCGGGACTGGATGTAGGAGTGATCCGAACTAGTATAAAATCCGGTGTATTCTTTCCTTTTTTGCGCTTATATTTCAGTTTATTTTGCATCTGTTTTTGAATCTGTGTCTGTGATTGTGTTTGTGGTGTTTGATTGATGCTATAGTTCTCTCTAGTTTTTAGTTTTGTTTATTTATTTATTTTTTGAAAGGCAAGTGAAGTTTTTTATTCACTACTTCAAGAGTAACATCCAAAGAATACAAATAAAGCTTAATACAAAGTCTTGACATTCTCTAGCCTTATACTACCAAAACAGAAACCGTATTACAATTGATAGAATCCCTTAATGTGCAGCAAACCACCAAAGAGGTAGCATTGCTAAGAATACTCTAGCCGCCCACATAAAAATGACTTAAACAAATTAAAATATCTAAAACAACTGCGCCATGCTAAGAATAACAATTCACGCTCATTTTAATTGAAGAGACCCAAGCATATAAGTGGGATTGTTTCTGGTATGTCTTCCAGATTTCCATGAATTAGTTCATGGCATAACGTCTTCTGGTCTATAATCTAACCCATCATTCAAATCAACTTCATCAGATTGTTGATTTTTCTTGCTTCCCTTTTGCTTACCACTCATTGATGATGACATAAGTGGTGAGGCAGTAGATGGTCTAACATTGGGTGGTGGAGGAAGAATAAAGTGAGAAGGAGGTGCCAGGTGAGAGTAAGGTAATGCTGATGACATAGCAGTATAAGAGGTACTGGCCGTACTAACAAAAGAAGGAGCAGACATTGTAACATTTAGGATAGAAGAGAAAGATTTGCTCAAGGAAGAAGGCGATGAAGAAATGGATGCTCCCAAATCAGCAGTAGCTATATGTGTATTAATCAAACCCTCTTCACTATCACAAACTAAGTTTCCAAGGAATGTATCATTCAAATCAATACCAATCGTATTCAAACAATCTTGGTTTCCAATTGTAACCCCTTTTCCATGTATAGAAGCTCATGAATTCGGCCTGAAGATATATTAATTAAAATGTCCTGATGTGAAGATTGGTCATTCTCAGCTTCCGTAATAATCTGAGTTGCCTGTTCAGCCAAAACTGTATCATCCCCATTGGTCTTATCAGTGTTTTCAGTAGCTAAAGCTTCGAATGGATTCACATCTGCCTTCTTACCCTCCTTAGAAGCAACATCTTCTTTATTGTTATTCACCACTTTTCTTTTCCAATATTTCTTTGCTTTTGAATTCACTATTGTCCAGTTACTTTGATTTGCATTAGAAAAACTTTATTGTAGTTCTGATCTATAGGAGCATGATTCCTAACATGTGTGGCAACATATTCCTGCACATCATTATCCTTCATAACCTTAGGATTGTGTTCACATTTATTAGTGTCATGGCCGAAAACTTTGCAAAATGTACAAATCCGAGGTCTCCAATCATAAGTTAACTTAATAAAAGGACAATTATCACTTAGGCCGTCAACCTCTATTTTATCAGGTAATTCAAATTCTGCTGAAATTTAAATCAAAGCTTTAGCGTATCAAAATCCTTGCAATCTTTCAGTACTATTATCAAAGCATATAAGCTTCCTAACGTGGCAGGCAAGCCAGTTTATCCCAACGAGTGCCCGAAGTAAGCTTGGAATTCTATAGAAGTGAACCCACAACGGCACTTTCCTAATCTATGATCGGGAATTTCCAATGGAAGGATCACAACCCCCTCTTTTGTTTAAATTCTTACAAATACTATTCAACCTCCCTCTAGTGTTTTGTCTGACTGAACGATCCATTCTGCAGTCCCTAACATTTGCATCATAAGCTTAACCCGAATACCATCAAGACATGCAGTTACAAGTAGTGTATACTTAATTTAAGTCTGTCACGTATATATTTTTATCTTTTCAGATAAAGACAATTTTTTTTAAAGAAAGAACAATTTGCAGTAATGATCTAAATCATACTTGCATTACCTGATAAAACACTACTGTAAAAAAAATTAATAAAGGCATTACCTGATACACGACAATAGAAAATAACTCGTTTACTCGATTCGTGAAAATCGCCTATTTGATGAAGAAACTAAAATCGCCTGGCAATAACAAACTCAAAGTCGCCAATCTTTTGAAGCACGAGATGTTTTTGATGTAAAAAATCACCTATTTTATTCAATTCGTGAAAATCGCATATTTGATAATGATTGATTTATGAAATTGTGAAAATAGCAACGAACTTCAGAAAGTAGGTGGTGCTTTGGTTTTGGATTGAAGTAATAAAAGCATTGAAGAGGAGCAATTTGGATAGGGAATGAAGTAGAGGCCATTTCTGTTGATTTGGGATAAAGGTATTGCATCTGCTTAATTAAAGAATGGGAGGAGCAACATTTTTGTCCTTAAAAATAATTAGTTCAAAGCGGTGTCCTGAAAAATAATTAAAATATGTTAAGAAGCCCTTGTGGCAAATTTCCACTTAAAACTATTCCTGCTGTGTGTAAGTCTCGTAGCCATGTGCTAAGTTTTCGCAGTAAAAATAGATGAGCTGAAGATGGAGCACGAGAGGCTCAAGAAAATGGTGAAGGAGGTCGAGTTGACCTTCAAAGACACTATGACTTTGGTGATGACTGATAAAGTGAAGCTCAAGAAAGACAATGCAGATCTGGTGGAGGAGAACATCCATTTGGTTAAGGAAAACGAGAGCGTCCATCAGATCCAAACACACAATGAGGCTTTGTGGAAGGAGAATGAGAGGCTGAAAGCCGAGCATCGAGGCCCAAATTCTTATAAAGGAGAACAAGGAGTTGAAAAGGCAGCTAAAGGAAGTTAGGATAGGTAAGGAGGAAGTCGAGTCTATGGCTAAGGAAGTGCTGACTTAGATAGACGGGATTAAGGCTGAGTACTAGAGGGAAGTGGAGGAGCTTAAGGAAACGATTGAGGATGTTGCGGCTCAAGCGAAAATATATATAGAGCCATTCATCAGGGACATGTATGTTATGGTGCTCAAGTATCGTGGGCTATCTTGGGTTGAAGACTACCCTCAGACCTTAACTATGGTATGGGAGAGACTAGTGAAGTTTGAGGCGGAGCTAGAGGATATGGAGGCCATAGACAAGATAGCTTTCATGTTCGACCTCCTGTGAGAGGAGGAGAGTTTGGCGATGGCAGAGGGGAGGCAACTATTGAGAGAGGATGCTACAAACACCAAAGAGGCAGAGCTTGTTGCTGCGAAGGGGAAGATGGTGTCCACTGATAGCATGGTAGTGGCCCGAGTTCATCAGGAGTAGTTCTTTGCATCAACAAGCGTCGCCATTCGCCTAAACCAACGGCCCACAAGTTCCAGCTCATTCAAATGTAGAGTATAAACCTGATCATTCGGAGTTGGGATCGGGAAGCTTCCCTCCACCGGCATGTGAAAGCACTAAAACTGTCGTGATTGTACCTTAGGTGTCCGTAGGTAAATTCGTACCCTCTTGAAGTGCTTAGAAGTATGATTACACAGACATCAAAGAGGCTAACTAGTCATTCTCTCCTTTGTGCAGGTCCCTTCGGAGCAGAAGTGACGATTGGTTTTGAGCTAATGTAGTTTGTACAGCCTGAAGCGGGGGCAGAAGGTTTTGGTGGGCTATCGGGTGATGGAGGTTGTGAAGAGATAACCCTTTCTAATGCTAACATAACATTTCTTATGTCCATGATAGGAAGAAATGGATAGGCAGGCCTGGTGACAGAGACTGAAGAAATGGGCGAACATGCGATGCATGACTTATATGAGGGGCAACAGTCTAGGCTGCGTGCCAGGCTGAGGAACAGGAGCAGAAGAAGGTGTACAATGAGCTTGCTCAGTAGCAACGCTGCCTGTGGTTGGGAAAAGGGCCGAGCAAAAGGCTGTGGATAAGGTTCGGAAGGCTAAGGAGAAGGAATAAGCAAAGAAAAAGGCGGGGATCGAGGTCTCTAAGAAGAAGCAGACGACACATACAAGTAGTTATAGGAGCGAGAGGCTGAAAAGCTTAAGGCGGGGAAAGCGATGCAACAAAAAGTAGTTACAAGGCCAGCCATAAGATAGTCGATGGTACACCGGTGATACTAGGTATTCTTACAGAGGCC
The DNA here is from genome assembly GCA_030737875.1 of Allium sativum. Classification (NCBI taxonomy): domain Eukaryota; kingdom Viridiplantae; phylum Streptophyta; class Magnoliopsida; order Asparagales; family Amaryllidaceae; genus Allium; species Allium sativum. The sequence goes on from CM060921.1 coordinate 306,257,012, forward strand.
ACTTTGAAACCCCTAAAACCGATCTTGCCTGGATGTGAGGAGGTCACGGAGATTTTGAGCAGAAACGAAGAGGAAATTCACAATAGAGAATCGCATGTCGACTCCCCCGGCCAAAGGGACAAAAGGAAGAGGAGGGAGCAACTCCAAGAAGAAGAAAAGGAAAGGCGACAATCCCTCAAGTGGCAATTCTGGCAAGAATAAGAAGCCAAAGAGTAAGAGCCAGGATGAGGATAAAGCACAGGAGAAGGACGACGTAGAGTAGGGCGAATTGCCCAAATGATCGTTATATGGACACATTTTGGTTTATGTAGGAGGATATTGTGCGTGAGTACGACCCTCGCTTTTGGAGATATTGTGTGGTTTTCATGTACACTGTCTCGTTAGAAAGAAAGATACTTAGATATGTAGTTTGTTTTTGGTACGTGAATGAAACTATTAGTAAAATTATCGTACATCGCATTTTATGTTAAGTGTTCAAACGTTCATCTTACGTTTTCTAGTTTCCTATACTTAAGTGAACGTACTTCTCGTTACACTTAAGAAAACGGGATCAGGGGCCCCATGCTAGGTGTGCCCCCGTCGTGCGGAGGTTATGTGTTGGATCCGCTCTCAAGTTTTCCTTTGGTCAGGAGTCCTGAGTCGTGCGGAGTTCAGGTTCGGTGCCATCTCTCTTGGGACCTCCTGAAGGTCATTAGTCCTAGGTCGTGAAATTGCATGGACGTCGTATACTCATCCTTTAGACTCTACTATCATTTCGTTTGGGTTAGAGTTCGAGGGCATTGTCGATTCGTCGAATGGTGCCCGGAACCAGACCCCACTAGTTGGATGGAGCCATGGGAGGGTCAATGTCACACTTTTTTGGTGATTGGTTGCCCCTAAGTCCATAGACTTGGGAATAGGACGACTTACACTCAGTCTTGTCGTTGGTTTGAGATTCAAGTGGAGTTATTTATACTCTCTCTCGTCATTGATTCGAGACTCGAGTGGTGTTATTTATACTCGGTCTCGTCGTTGATTCGAGACTCAAGTGGTCTTACCGACTATCGTGCTCTGGGTGCTAATCCAATGTTGTGTGTTCATGTGTGCGAGTTATTCATGACCATTGATCAAACATACTATGTAGAAAGTAAACACATCAAGAGCACTGAGAACTGAACACTCTCTTTATTAATAACTATGGCAATAATAGCCCTTACAATGCCTTTATTTAAAGAAAACAAAATATTATTGGAAAGTGAAAAATCTGTACACTAAGTTATGTGAAGTTGCGGGAATGTGTTCACTGTTCCATGCTCTTAGGAGTTTGGCACCATCGATGATCGCCAGCTTGAGGGTTCCATCTCTAAGCCTCTGTTGTATGATGTGCGTACCCTCCCAGTAAGGACTGAAGCCAGTCGGTGTGGGAAAAATCAATTTTAAGATTAGATCGTTGACATTGAGATCCTTGAGCAAAAATTTTGTATTGAAGTATCGGGCGACTCGTTGCACTGAGCGGTAGCTCTAAATTCAGGTTCGTTCCTTTTTTCTTCGAGCAAGTCAACCAACTCAAGGAGTAGGTCTTGGTTGGTCAAAGAATCATAGAAAGTAACTCGATGAGACTGAAGCTTCAGCTCAATGGGAATGACGACTTCGGATCCATAAGCAAGAGAGAAAGGAGTATGGCCAGTCACTGACTTATGGGGGTCTGATAGGCCCATAGGGCCAGTGGGAGCTCATCTGCCCATAAGCTTTCGGCCTTTTCCAAATGCTTCTCGATAATGGATTTAATCACTTTGTTGATAGCTTCTGCCAACCCACTAGCTTGAGGGTGAACCACCACTGAGAATCCCTTTTCGATATTGTGCAGTCGGCAGAAAGTATTGAACTTAGCGCTCTCGAGTTGAGCCCTTTGTCAGAGATGATGGCTTAGGACCATATTGCGTAATGATATTACAAACGACGAAATTGATTACTTTCTTGGTAGTGATTGTAACAAGGGCCTCGACTTCTGCCCATTTGGCAAAGTAATCAACTATGATGATGGCATAGCATGCCCTCCTCTGGCCATCAGAAGAGTTTCCATGATATATATTCTGCACATGACGAACAACCAAGGACTGACCATTTGCGTTAGCTCGGCAGGCGGGGCTCTTGGAATCATTGAAAATACCTGGCATTTGTCACACTTTCGGGCATAGTCCGCGGAATCCTAATCGAGTCTTGGCCAGAAATAACTGTATCTTAAAAACTTCTTTGCCAAAATTTTCCCTCTAATATGGCCACCACATTCGCCTTCATGTACATCTAGCAGCACGCGATCGGCATCATTGTGGGCTACATACCGGAGTTATGGAACAGAGGATCCCCTTCAGTAGAGAAATCCATCAAGGATGATGTAGCGAGGTGATCTGCGGGTGAGTGCTCGTTTGTCTTTGTAGCACTGGGGGAGGATTCCATGCTGCAAGTACTTCCTAACTGGTGTCATCCAAGAGTCGGTTTCGGATTCGATCTCCGTCATCGCTATCGAGTCAGCCTGCATCTGATCGATGCTCGGAGACTCGAGTACTTCGACTGAGGCAGGTCCTATAAGCTGCACATCCATGGAGCATGCCATTTTAACTAATGAATCAGCTTTCTTGAATTGTCCTTGAGGGATATGCGTGATGATGTAGTTGTCAAAGTTGGTGAGCACTTTGCGAACTCAAGCAAGGTAATGATCAAGCTGTACCCCCTTGGCATGATACTCCCCCTCTACCTGGTGTACGATGAGCTATGTGTCAGAGTATATCCGGTTAACCTTGATGCTAATTTGATTGCAATTCTGAATCCAGCGATCAAGGCTTCGTATTCTACATTGTTGTTGGTAGCGGGAAAGTCAAACTTCAAAGCATCACATATTGAGCGTTCCTCAGGAGTGATGAGTGAGACTCCGGCGCCGAAACACTGATTGTTGGAGGATCGGTCCATGAAAATATTCCATTGAATGTCTGGAGTTTTGGTATCTTCCATAGGAGAATCTTCTGGTGCGGTGAACTCACTATGAAGTCTGCGAGAGCTTGTCTGAGGATGGCTCGATGGGGAATGAATGTGATCTCGAATTGGCTCAACTTTATATTCCATTTTAGAAGTCTTCCGGATGCCGCAGGTCATTATAGGACCTGTCATAGCGATTAGTCAGTATATACTTTAATTTGATGGGATTGAATGTGACAACCCCAATTTCGACAAACCGATTTTTTTTCAAAAACTCCAATCTATCGAAACTCAGATTGAGTTGCTCTGGTATCCTGAAGAAAAGACAGAACATAAAATGCGTCAGAGGTCAGAAAATATCTCACAGCGGAATGGATAAAATATAATATAATCAAAATATATCCTTATCGTATTAATAATACTGCCTAACCAGTACCAAGTCCATCATGTCCCTGCCACAAATCTAACCTGCGAGTATGTTATGAGGAGGGGGTCAGAACATAAATTCTGGTGACTGGATTTAAGTTATACGCTTTGGATAAACCTACATATATCATTCAATCATATTTTCTTGTTTATTAGGTTACTTGGGTTAACATCACTCAAGGCTTACTCACACGTCACACCCATTAACTCCCCAGTTGATTAACCTAATACAATATATATGTAGCTACCCGCAATATTGAGGTACACCCCATGGTACCCCACTCGCACGGTCTCCACCATAACACCATCGAAATATACGCAGTCCCTCATCCGACGTCGTAGTGATGTACGGATATCAATATTACATCCCACATATATCAATCATTACTATGCTATGTAAAAGTACTGACTACCACCTTTGTTTGAATCAAACTCCATACCTGAGTAATGCCCTCAAGTCTACGATACACCAACCAGAGTCGACATGCATGTATCTAGAATGTCCACCATTCATATCTTTAATTTTAGCTCGATGCCTCAATCGAATGACCTATAATGTGCATCGAGTTCTGTGGCAGGGCAATACAAGAAACATGGAACTTGGTCGGGAGCTTTTCCATATCTGTACAGGCCCGTCTTTTAAGAGCCTCTATATACAGCTATACCTAAGGTCTGTTTTTGTGGTGGCTATGGCCCCACCTCGACCCTCCCTCAACTAGTAAAGACTACCAGAGCTAAGCGACTGCCCCTACGCAACTAATCCAAACATATATGTGGCGTCTCCCATCAACCCCTTACCCAAATAGTGAATGGTGAAATGGTATCTTGGGTTTAGCTCGATTCTTTCCGCATCACACTAGCTGCCGGTGACGGGTGTCTGACAGTCTACTATCCTTGTTGGTCCTGACCCTCTGCCTCCTCATGAGGCAACCGCCGAACCACCCTTGTGTCACCTCGTCACAACATTCTGACTGCATAGTTACATCTGCAGTCAAGGCCCACCCACCTACTAGTTACGCGTAGACCCAACCTCTGTGAACACATCCTATGACATTTACCGCCGCACAGAGGACTACTAGGAGCACCTTACGTACCTTAGGAAGTCGCGTTCTTCACCATCCAGTCCTTCAGAGCCATCAGAACAATCAAATGATTGTGCGATCTTCCTCGTGCCTTATAACACCATGATGATCTACCCCGTTGGGTTATTCACTGTAACACCCCATGTCCATTAATGTCACTCACAAAGGGAATGCATCAACTTTCATGGAGCATTATAAGTGTATAAAACAGAACATCACAAGACAGATATATAAAAATGGTACTTCAAAATTTAAAATAACTTCATTGCAGCGAAAATGGAACATAGTTTGGTTACAACATCGAAACCAACTTGTAAAACCAAGTACACAAATATCCATCTTGGTCAAATTATTACATGAAAACCGAAAGCATACTCCCATTACAAATAGCCATAATAAAAAGAGAAGATAAAGCTGAACATTACTTTTAACAACTCCAAGCACTTCGAAAAGAGAGAGAAAGAGATCCAAGTCAAGCTTTACTAGTCCCACCCTAAGAACCTGGAGGGCGGAAAAAGGAAAGAAAAGAGGCGAAACATAGGAGGTCAGACATAAAGTCTGGCTAGTCCAGTGACTTACAATATAATCATTAAAGTAACAGGATAAGAACATAAACTGGATATAAGAAATGACTGTAACATAAACAGGTATGACAAGGTGAGCAAGATGGACAAGATAAACGTTGATTGCGCTTCTAATCACTATAAGATAATTCCTACACTGCACCAATGCTAAGTACACCGCACCCTTACTAGTCCCATACTGAAAGTTGATCCCTCTTACTAATCATAATAATGGTAGCTTCGTGTACTCCTAGCTGCTCGCGTAGGTGCATCCTTGCTCCTACCCCCACTAGTTGTACCCACTACCCTCCCTACTACTACTACTAATAATAATAATAATAATAATGGTAGTTTCATGTACTTCTAGCTGCTATCATAGGTGTCGCCTGCTCCTATCTCCACTAGTTGTTCCCACTGCCCTCTCCATTCGATCGGCTCCCTAACTCTTATATACCCGTGTTGGCCCCACAGTAGGGTGTATCACTCCCTAAAGTGCCAACCTGATACTACTAAAAAGGCACGGCTTATATCTACACGATGCAATAATGTCTTACATACCAGCCCGGACCCATGCACGCACATGACTCCGTTGGGCTTGCGTTGCCACCGCTAACCCATTTGACCTTTTACAATCAATCCCAGTAAGCGTGTGCCATCCTCGACCAAGTTCGAGCTCACATAGATACTAAAATGGGTTACTGGTTGAAAAGGGTCCCATACTTGACACAAGCTTCCCGTCTAAGCTTGGTCCTCACTAGGATTTCCCACTTAACCCCTTCTTATTCATGTCTTCTTACATGTTTCAACGTGGTTAAGTGTTTATAATTATATTTCACATGTCACCCACTTAACCCCATGTCCTACTACATGTCTTATCTTGGTTAAGTGTTATTTAATTCATTATAACCGTAATCTTGCAAGACCTCCCACATTAGATTCCGTTTTGCGGTTGCTTGATTTGCCGGGCGGGTCCGGGCAGGCTTATACCGCAATCTGAATATAACCTCGTGTCTTTGCCTAATTGTGCATCTAGTTTATGCCTTTGACCTCTCACATTAGACTGCCATTTGTGGTTGCTGGATATGTCGGGCGGGTCCGGGTAGGCTTATACTGCAAACCAAGTCTAACCTCGTGTCTTAGGCGTTCAATATCTCATTCTATTATTCAAAACCCAATTTGAATTATGTAACACCCCACATCCTTTAAGGTCACTCACAAAGGGAATGACTTAACATCAATGGCGCATTGTGTGTATTGGAACAGAACTATTACAAGATAGACATATATAAAACAACGGAAAGTAAAGTAGAAGTACTTCAAATCATTTATTAAATATAACTGTTTACAATAAAAGCCCATCAACTTCCAATACCCAATTACATAGCTAAAATATCTGTCTTGCTCAAAAACAAAGAAGCATAAAAATAAATTGTGATATTCCCCAATAAAGCAAAGCAAGCCATAGCCAAGAGAAATCCAAGCCGTTCATGAAAGAGCCTGGGAGGTTGGTAACATCCGAACTAAGTTATATTCCCAACCTGCGAACCTAGGGGGGAAACGGAAGAAAAAGAGGCGAAACAAAACGGGTCAGTCATAAAGACTGAGTAAGTCCTAGTGACTTTCAGCATAAAAAAGGTAATGATAACATGGCATGAATAAATTGAAAGAAAACATAAGCATGATGACAAGGTAGCTACAGGCACGATAACCAAGAATAACATCATATGATTTTTGTCAAGTATAACATCGCAAGGTTCCCATTCAAAATAAACTACATATAATTTCGCAAGATTTCTATCAAGCATCATAAGATTTCTCTGCTTCACTATTAAAATATTCCTATGATATCTATTTGCTCTGCACCACCCATACTAGTATCCCAACCCGTGTCGTGTGTTGACTATAAAATGATCCCTTGCCCAATGTCATGAAATGACCCATTACTTGGTCCCACGAAACGATCTATTAATCGATCGGCACCCTACAAGTCCTAGCTCGTTCATGCGTCTGTGTCATACGGCCCTACCACGAATGTAGTTACCTGTGCTGAGTCCACCATAGGGTGTATCAAGCCCTAGGGTACCAACCCCTGACACGAATCAAGCATGCACAGTGTAAACCTACTAACGCCCAATGCCTGCTTTTTCAACTCCGGACTACGTGCACGACCATAGTCCGCCTAAACCTACACTGGCGCACCAACTCAGCCATCGTTCTAGTCGCTTACAATCAGCCCAATAATCGTGCCCCATCCTGCCTAGTTCCAGGGTACCATGATGCATCGAAGTGGGTTACTGCTGAAATGGATCACGTAACTAGGGTTTCCGTCCAACAGGTTAGGTGTTGTCATTTAAATTCATGACTTAACCCTTATCAGTCTAGTATGTCAAGTTGGTTAAGTGTTGTCATTCACGTTCGTGACTTAACCTTTATCAGTCCAGCATGTCAACTTGGTTAAGTGTTGTCATTCAAGTTCGTGACTTAACCCGCCTACGTGTCATGTCAAATTGGCTAAGTGTTGTCGTTCAAGTTCATGACTTAGCCCTAGGAATCATGTGTCAAGTTGGTTAAGTATATTCAAGCGGTTCATGACTTAACCCTAACAAATCATCATGTCAAATTTTTTAAGTATATTTAAGCGGTTCATGACTTAACCCTACCAAATCATCGTGTCAAATTGGTTAAGTATATTCTAGCGGTTCATGACTGAACCCTACCAAATCATCATGTCAAATTGGTTAAGTATTATCTATATGTGCAAGTTGACTTAACCCTGCCGTGCGTCATGTTACATTGGTTAAGTGTTCTCCCTTGTGACAACTTAACCCATCAGTGTATGATGTCATATCGGTTAAGTGATATCAATCAATTCAAGTTAACTTAACCCATCCACTTATCATATTATGTTGGTTAAGCGCTATTAATCTACTCAACCACACCCACTTGTCTAATTAGCATGTTGTATTAGTTGAGTGTCCTCAATTTGCTTAACCCTGCACACTTGTCAAATTAACATGTTAAAATGGTAAGTGTTCTCAAGCAATCAAGTTCAGGTTTACTTAACACACCCATTCATGTCATATTGGTTAAGTGTCATTAGTCTAGTCATATTACTTAACCTTCCCATTCTTATCATGTCTGTTTATTGGAATTAATTAATTATTAATGCATCAACCAGTCACATTAGACCTGTTGTTGCGGTCACTGGATATGCCGGGCAGTTCAAGGCGGAATTACACCCTAACTCAATCTAACCTCGGGTTAAGCATGATACGACTAACTTCTCACATTGGATCTTATTATTTGCATTCACTTGATATGCCGGGCGGTTCCGGGCAAAATTACACTCCAAACTCAACCCAACCTCGAGTTAGCCATGTTCACGTTCATGTTCATATTCATATTCATGTTCATGTTTCAACCACGTTCATATTTCCAGTTATATGCCAATTACCAAGTTCATAATTCACGTTTTTGCCCCAAACGTATTCCCAAAGTATTATCATGATTCACTATAAAGTTATGTCAAGTTATAGCCTTTTATTTACAATACATGCCAACTACCCAAAACCCAACTTAGGCGCGCTCATATTAAACCTCTTCCAAGTCATAAATTATCATATACGTTTCTACTCCAAATTTTTACATAATTAACGTATGCCCAAGTTACGGATTACATGTCAGTTTTACATATGCCCAATTCATACCGAATTCACATATGTTCAAATCATGCCATTTTACATGTGTGCCAATTTTATGCCAATTTACACATATCAAGTTCTAGCCAAATTACATATATCAAGATCCATGTCAAATTACATATGCCAATCCCCATTCTTGCAATTACCATTATAATGACAATGCCCAATTATCCAATTTCATATTAATGATAGTAATACCCAAATATCCAATTTTTATGTTATGCCATTAATTCCACCAAACACATATATCCAAATAGGCATTATCCCAATATTTCCCCGTATTCAATCGTACGCAAATCGCGGTTTAGGCCTAGGTCCGAAATTGACCAAGGTTCATCAAAAGAAAATAAATAGGGGAAGATAGAATTTTGCATAAAAATAAGATCAGAGAGAAAAACATCATCGCAGGCATGAAGATTACAACTTGATAAAAATATCAACATGAATCAAGAAAACTGATTTACAACAGGCTGAACAGATCAAGAACATGTCATGAGAAAAGATAGACAAGTCTCAAAACTCAAGATTCAAGAAGCAACAGAAATAGGTCTGAATCGATAAACATACTTAAATCCAATTCCACTTTATTCCATGGCCATATTATAATTAAATATTTAAATCTAAAAGCAACTAGAACTTACAGATCATGGACTGAGAAATTAAGATGCAGAAGTTGATTCTAGAAAGCAGTCGTTGAACGTTGAATCTCAATTTGGTTGAAAATCCCCAATTTGCGTATCTTGTGTTGCTTGAAGAAGAAGGTAGAAGAACTTTCTAGGTTTGATTAATTTTTATTTGAATCTTTGAAGAAGAAGTCATATCCATCAAGAATTTGTGCAGCATAAGCTTAGAGAAGAATGGTGCGAGGCGGAATGGGGATTAGGTGGGTTTATATAGGATTAGGAGAACGAATGTAGTCAGAAAACGTGTTTAAAAACATCAGAATGCACCCATCTCAAAAACTGGGTTTCGTCACCAGGTCGACCCCAGGTCGACCTGGCCCCTGGGAGGTCGACCATAGTGTCGACCCCCAGGTCAACCTGGTCCTGGGCAGGAAATTTCCCGCCCAGCCTGCACTGGGGTTTGAATTCGAATTTCAAATTCAAATTTCAAGCTATTTTCGATTCTAAAACTTCGAAGGGTCATATCTCCCTCATACAGACTCTGTTTTTCGAAAATCGAACTCGATTTCATGCAGAATTCCGAGACGAACCCAATGGCGCAACCCGTTTTCCCTATTTCTTATTTTAAAAATTAATTCTGCCTTGATTTATGATCTTAATATGTTAATAAAATACCAGGTATTACATTCTCCCCTCCTTAAAGGATTTCGTCCCCGAAATCTCCAAGTTAAGAAGAATGTGTCCAACCATCCATCATCCATCTACTCAAAACATCATCCAAAGGCAATCATTGTCCTTAAAAGATTTCTAATGTTGTATGAACATATGCAGAAAGTGAGTGTATATGTTCCTTATCTAATGCAAATGATCGGGCCTGATTGAACTTCTTAATGCAAAATATGTTTAGTGCCATGAGTCCAACATGTATGCAAATAGTCCTAGTCACATAAACACTATATGAGTGCACAAACATCCATCCATATGCAACATTCACATGATAACACATTCAATTTCATCCATAAACAAGTATAAACACTCATGCATATGAAATATGAAAGGTGACTGAGTCGATCTAGTGTCTAATGTGCGTGTATATGCATCCACGAGCAACCACTGGCAACCACTTGCAATCACCAATCACAACATGTCTCAAACACATGTTTACACCCAATTGTTCCTACCTAAAGATATAGTCGAATGATAGACGCAAGTAAAAATTTTGTGCTCATTAAGAAATGTCAAAACTAGAAATCTACGTCACATATATACTGATTAGGAGAAGTACTCCCTAAGCACCCGCCCCGAAGACCGAAATCAACATTAGACTGACACCCAAAGAATTACTCAACCCAACCAATATATATGTTTCTAGGAAACTAAGCATGATAGACTCCTTTTAGGTCACAAGAAATCCCTTCCTAAATCTAACCCATATCCTATAAAACCCAAAAAGTTTAGTCAACCCAACGAACACCCTCAAGCCCCAACATGTATTACTAACAGATGAGTTATATTCCCTATGGGGTTTTCAATAGAAATAAGATTGAGAATAGGACCGAGAGGATATACATAAAAGATAGCATTCAAGTAAGCTCTATAGGAAAAGAGGGATCAAGGATATACTCTTAAAAAGAGATATGATGCGCGTATCTAGTCTTCAATCTTCTAAGTCGCATTTCCTTAGGCTTAACTCCATTGTGCTTTGACTGTCTTTAACTTCACAATTTCGTAGCTTATTAATTCTTGTTTCCAAAATATGAGTTCGAACTCATTTCACTGTCGCCTCTCGTTCCACTTTCACTTATTCTTTTTCAAGTATACTCGGCTCAAACATAATTGTGTACTCATGGTTTCATGCAAGCTCTCCAAAATTCATTAGTGAATCCTGGATCTCGTTTACTCACTATAAGGTATTCCACGCAGAAGAGCTATCTCTTGAAAATAAACAGATGTCAACCATGTTGCCAAATGTACTTACTAAGGTGATTTTCTATAACTCATGCATAAGCGAAATGAACCATCCGCCTTAGTGGCGAACACTACTCGAGTGGATCAATAAATGTGTCAAGATATTCTAGGTAACTAAGCATGGAAAAACCCTAAGGTTTACACTAGACTTCGAGGGCATTACCGAGGCAAGTCAAGAGTCTAACTACCCTCTTTTCGTGCTCGAGAATGGTACCATTTCTGAATAACCACTCCATTCCTAGAATCAACCCATAGCCCAAAAACATAAGCATTTCTTCTAAACTCAACACTTAGCATAGACATTATCAAATCCAAACAAATCATGAATAAATGAGTCGATTCCCTAACAGGATTTGAGACAAAAATGGGATCCTCTACAATGCTAGTACTAAGGTGCAAAGACTCAACTATCGAAGCATAATTAAAAGGATGCGATGTACAAAAACAAAGTTACCACGGTATGATAGAAAAGAAAAGCTAAACTTTTAATAGAAACGTTACCACCTCTCTTAGGTATGCTAGTAGTGAGAGCATACAATTGCCCTCTCGACGATCTTGTCCTTTGCCCCTGTCCTTGTCCTATAACACTTAACTACATGTCCCTTCTTACCATACTAACGATACTCTTTCTTGTCGTGGGTTTTATTATTCTTTCACTTTAGCCTCTTTCCTTTCACCTTTTTCCTCCTTCATGGATTAAACCATTTCAACAAGTTTCTCATCCTTACGCTTGTGTTCTTTATCCTCGTTCTTACTATCTTTGTATAGCTTGTTGACAAGTTTCTCGAAAGCTACCTCCCTCGCACGGCAACCCTACAAAGCTTGAAATAAGATTAGTCGCAGATGAAACTACAGCGGCTACAGATGGAGGGTGGGCACTTCTTTGCCCTCCTACATGTGTCGTATGCATACAACCTATGGTGAAAAAGAAAGAGAGAAGAGAATCAAGGAGAGAATCAAAAGAAAGTGCATATGGCTTTGCGGAATATGCCTTTCGTAAAATAAAACTTCCCTTAGAAAAATGCTTCTTTGTAAACGTTTTGAAAATAAATTCAAAAGGTTTTTAAAAGCTTTTGCCCAGTCTGGTAACCTTATGCTCTGATACCAAATGTAACACCCCACATCCGTTAAGGTCACTCACAAAGGGAATTCCTTAACTTCAATGGAGCATTATGGGTACTGGAACAGAAATATTACAAGACAGACATATATAAAACAGCGGAAAGTAAAGTAGGAGTACTTCAAATCATTTATTAAATATAATTGTTTACAATAAAAGCCCATCAACTTTCAATACCCAATTACATAGTTAAAATATCTGTCTTGCTCAAAAAAAAAAGAAGCATAAAAATGAATTGTGATATTCCCCAATAAAGCAAAGCAAGCCATAGCCAAGAGAAATCCAAGCCGAACATGAAAGAGCGTGGGAGCTTGGTAACATCCGAACTAAGCTGTATTCCCACCCTGCAAACCTTGGGGGACGGGGGAACGGAAGAAAAAGAGGCAAAACAAAATGGGTTAGTCATAAAGACTGAGTAAGTCCTAGTGAATTTCAGCATAAAAACAGGTAAAGAAAACATGGCATGAATAATTTGAAAGTAAACATAAGCATGATGACAAGGTAAGCTACAGGCACGATAACCAAGAATAACATCATATGATTTTTGTCAAGTATAACATCGCAAGGTTCCCATTAAAAATAAATGATGTATAATTTTGCAAGATTTCTATCAAGCATCGCAAGATTTCTCTGCTTCACTATTAATATATTCCTATGATATCTATTTGCTCTGCACCACGCATAGTAGTATCCCAACCCGTGTCATGCGTTGACTATAAAATGATCCCTTGCCCAAAGTCATGAAATGACCCATTACTTGGCCCCACGAAACGATCTATTAATCGATTGGCTCCCTACAAGTCATAGCTCATTCATGCGTTTGTTTCACACGGCTCTATCATGAATGTAGTTACCTGTGATGAGTCCACCATAGGGTGTATCATGCCCTAGGGTGCCAACCCCCGACACGAATCAAGCACGCACAGTGTAAACATACTGATGCTCCATGCTTGCTTTTTCAACTTCGGGCTACATGCACGACCATAGTCCGCCTGAACCTACACTGGTGCACCAACTCAGCCTTCGTTTTGGTCGCTTACAATCAGCCCATTAATCGTGCCCCACCCTACCTAGTTCTAGGGTACCATGATACATCTAAGTGGGTTGCTGCTGAAATGGACCGCGTAACTAGGGTTTCCGTCCAACAGGTTAAGTGTTGTCATTTAAATTCGTGACTTAACCCTTATCAGTCTAGCATATCAAGTTGGTTAAGTGTTGTCATTCAAGTTCGTGACTTAACCTTTATCAGTCCAGCATGTCAAGTTGGTTAAGTGTTGTCATTCAAGTACGTGACTTAACCCGCCTACATGTCATGTCAAATTGGCTAAGTGTTGTCGTTCAAGTTCATGACTTAGCCCTACGAATCATGTGTCAAGTTGGTTAAGTATATTCAAGCGGTTCATTACTTAACCCTAACAAATCATCATGTCAAATTGGTTAAGTATATTCAAGCAGTTCATGACTTAACCCTACCAAATCATCATGTCAAATTGGTTAAGTATATTCAAGCTGTTCATGACTTAACCCTACCAAATCATCGTGTCAAATTGGTTAAGTATACTCAAGCGGTTCATGACTTAGCCCTACCAAATCATCGTGTCAAATTGGTAAAGTATTATCTATATGTTCAAGTTGACTTAACCATGCCACACGTCATGTTACATTGGTTAAATGTTCTCCCTTATGTCAACTTAACCCACTAGTGTATGATGTCATATCAGTTAAGTGATATCAACCAATTCAAGTTAACTTAACCCACCCACTTATCATGTTATGTTGGTTAAGTGCAATTAATCTACTCAACCGCACCCACTTGTCTAATTAACATGTTGCATTAGTTGAGTGTCCTCAATTTGCTTAACCCTGCCCACTTGTCAAATTAACATGATAAAATGGTTAAGTGTTCTCAAGCAATCAAGTTTAGGTTTACTTAACCCACCCATTCATGTCATATTGGTTAAGTGTCATTAGTCTAGTCATATTACGTAACCTTCCCATTCTAAGTATGTCTGTTAATTGGCATTAATTAAATATTAATGCATCAACCAGTCACATTAGACCTATTGTTGCGGTCACCGGATATGCCGGGCTGTTCCGGGCAGAATTACACCGCAACTTAGTCTAACCTCGGGTTTAAGCATGATACGACTAACTTCTCACATTGGATCTTATTATTTGCAGTCACTGGATATGCCGGGCGGTTCCGGGCAGAATTACACTGCAAACTCAACCCAACCTCGAGTTAGCCATGTTCATGTTCATGTTCATATTCATATTCATGTTCATGTGTCAACCACGTTCATATTTCCAGTTATATGCCAATTACCAAGTCCATAATTTACGTTTTTGCCCCAATCGTATTCCCGAAGTATTATCATAATTCACTATAAAGTTATGCTAAGTTATAGCCTTTTATTTACAGTACATGGCAACTACCCAAAACCCAACTTAGGCGTGTTCATATTAAACCACTTCCAAGTCATAAATTATCTTATACGTTTCTACTCCAATTTTGTACATAATTAACGTATGCCCAGTTTCTAGATTACATGTCAGTTTTACATATGCCCAATTCATACCGAATTCACATATGTTCAAATCATGCCATTTTACATGTGTGCCAATTTTATGCCAATTTACACATATCAAGTTCTAGCCAAATTACATATATCAAGAACCATGTCAAATTACATATGCCAATCCCCATTCTTGCAATTACCACTATAATGACAATACCCAAATATCCAATTTCATATTAATGGTTGTAATACCCAAATATCCAATTTTTATGTTATGCCATCAATTCCTCCAAACACATATATTCAAATAGGTATTATCCCAATATTCCCCGTATTCAATCGTACGCAAATCGCGGTTTAGGTTTTGGTCCGAAATTGACCAAGGTTCATCAAAAGAAAATAAATAGGGGAAGAAAGAATTTTGCATAAAAATAAGATCAGAGTGAAAAACATCATCACAGGCGTGAAGATTATAACTTTATAATAATATTAACTTGAATCAAGAAAACTTGATTTTCAATAGGCTGAATAGACCATGAACTTGTCGTGAGAAAAGATAGACAAGTCTCAAAACTCAAGATTCAAGAAGCAACAAAATTAGGTCTGAATCAATAAACATACTTAAATCTAATTACACTTTATTCCATGGCCATATTATAAATAAATATTTAAATCTAAAAGCAACTAGAACTTACAGATTGTGGACTGAGAAACTAAGATGCAGAAGTTGATTCTAGAAAGTAGTCGTTGAACGTTAGATCTCAATTTGATTGAAAATCCCCAATTTGTGTATCTTATATTGCTTGAAGAAGAAGGTAGAAGAACTCTCTAGATTTGATTAATTTATTTGAATCTTTGAAGAAGAAGAAGAAGAAGTCATATCCATCAAGAATTTGTGCAGCATAAGGTTAGAGAAGAATGGTGCGAGGAGGAATGGGGATTAGGTGGGTTTACATAGGATTAGGAGAACCAATCTAGTCAGAAAACGTGTTTAAAAACATCAGAATGCACCCAGCTCAAAAACTGGGTTTTGTCACCAGGTCGACCCCAGGTCGACCATAGTGTCGACCTGGTCCCTGGGAGGTCGACCATAGTGTCGACCCCCAGGTTGTCCTGGTGCTGGGCGGGAAATTTCCCGCCCAGCCTGCGCTGGGGTTTGAATTCGAATTCGAATTTCGAGCTGTTTTCAATTCCAAAAATTCCTGAAACTTCGGAGGGTCATATCTCCCTCATACGGACTCCGTTTTTTGAAAACTCGGACTCGATTTCATGCATAATTCCGAGACGAACGCAATGGCGCAACCAGTTTTCCCTGTTTCTTATTTTTAAATTTAATTCTGCCTTGATTTATGATCTTAATATGTTATTAAAATACAGGGTATTACATTCTCCCCTCCTTAAAGGATTTCGTCCCCGAAATCTCCAAGTTAAGAAGAATGTGTCCTACCATCCATCATCCATCTACTCAAAACATCATCCACAAGCAATCATTGTCCTTAAAAGATTTCTAATGCAGTATGAACATAAGCAGAAATTGTGTGTATATGTTCCTTATCTAATGCAAATGATCAGGCCTGATTGATCTTCTTAATGCAAAAATGTTTAGTGCCATGAGTCCAACATGTATGCAAATAGTCCTAGTCACATAAACAATATATGAGTGCACAAACATCCATCCATATGCAAGATTCACATGATAACACATTCAATTTCATCCATAAACAAGTATAAACACTCATGCATATGCAATATGAAAGGTTACTGGGCCAATCTAGTGTCTAATGTGCGTGTATATGCATCCACGAGCAACCACTAGCAACCACTTGCAACCACTAATCATAACATATCTCAAACACATCTTTACGCCTAATTGTTCCTACCTAAAGATATAGTCGAATGATAGAAGCAAGTAAAAACTTTGTGCCTATTAGGCAATGTCAAAAATGGAAATCTACGTCACATATATACTGATTAGGAGAAGTACTCCCTAAGCACCAGCCCCGAAGACCGAAATGAACATTAGACTAACACCCAAAGAATTACTCAACCAAACCAATATATATGTTTCTAGGAAACTAAGCATGATGGACTCCTTTTAGGTCACAAGAAATCCCTTCCTAAACCTAACCTATATACTATAAAACCCAAAAAGTTTAGTCAACCCAACGAACACCCTCAAGCCCCAACATGTATTACTAACAGATGAGTTATACTCCCTATGGGGTTTTCAATAGAAATAGGATTGAGAATAGGACCGAGAGGATATACATAAAAGATAGCATGCAAGTAAGCTCTATAGGAAAAGAGGGATCGAGGATATACTCTTAAAAAGAGATTTGATGCGCGTATCTAGTCTTCAATCTTCTAGGTCGCATTTCCTTGAGCTTAACTCCATTGTGCTTTGACCGTCTTTAACTTCACAATTTCGTAGCTTCTTAATTCTTTTTTCCCAAATATGAGTTGGAACTCATTTCACTGTCGTCTCTCGTTCCACTTTAATTTATTCTTTTTCTAGTATACTCGGCTCAAACATAACTGCGTACTCATTGTTTCATGCAAGCTCTCCAAAATTCACTAGTTAATCCTGGAACTCGTTTACTCACTATAAGGTATTCCACGCAAAAGAGCTATCTCTTGAAAATAAACAGATGTCAACCATGTTGCCAAATGTATTCACTAAGGTGAGTTTCTATAACTCATGCATAAGCGAAATGAACCATCCGCCTTAGTGGCGAACACTACTCGAGTGGATCAATAAATGTATCTAGAGATTCTAGGAAACTAAGCATGGAAAAACCCTAAAGGTTACACTAGACTTCGAGGTCATTACCGAGGCAAGTCAAGAGTCTAACTACCCTCTTTTCATACTCGAGAATGGTACCTTTTCTGAATAACTACTCCATTCCTAGAATCAACCCATAGCCCAAAAAGATAAGCATTTCTTCTAAACTCAACACTTAGCATACACATTCTCAAATCCAAACAAGTCATGAATAAATGAGCCGATTCCCCAACAGAATTTGAGACAAAAATGGGATCCTCTACCATGCTAGTAGTATGGTGCAGAGGCTTAACTATCGAAGCAGAATTAAAAGGATGTGATGTACAAAAACAAAGTTCCCACTCCCACGGTATGATAGAAAAGAAAAGCTAAACTTTTAATAGAA
The DNA here is from genome assembly GCA_030737875.1 of Allium sativum. NCBI lineage: Eukaryota > Viridiplantae > Streptophyta > Magnoliopsida > Asparagales > Amaryllidaceae > Allium > Allium sativum. Next base: position 306,275,133 of record CM060921.1, read on the forward strand.
ACGTTACCACCTCTCTTAGGTATGCTAGTAGTGAGAGCATACAATTGCCCTCTCGACGATCTTGTCCTTTTCCCCTGTCCTTGTCCTATAACACTTAACTACATGTCCCTTTTTACCATACTAACGATACTCTTTCTTGTCGTGGGTTTTATTATTCTTTCACTTTGGCCTCTTTCCTTTCACCTTTTTCCTCCTTTATGGATTAAGCCATTTCAACAAGTTTCTCATCCTTACGCTTGTGTTCTTTATCCTCGTTCTTACTATCCTTGTATAGCTTGTTGACAAGTTTCTCGAAAGCTGCCTCCCTCGCACGGCAACCCTACAAAGCTTGAAACAAGATTAGTTGTAGATGAAACTACTGCGGCTACTGATAGAGGTTGGGCACTTCTTTGCCCTCCTACATGTGTCGTATTCCTTCAACCTATGGTGAAAAAGAAAGAGAGAAGAGACTCGAGGAGAGAATCAAAAGATAGTGCATATGGCTTTAGGGAATATGCCTTTCGTAAAACAAAACTTTCCTTAGAAAAATGCTTCTTTGTAAATGTTTTGAAAATAATTTCAAAAGGTTTTTAAAAGCTTTTGCCCAGTCTGGTAACCTTCTGCTCTGATACCAAATGTAACACCCCACATCCGTTAAGGTCACTCACAATGGGAATTCCTTAACTTCAATGGAGCATTATGGGTTCTGGAATAGAAATATTACCAGATAGACATATATAAAATAGCGGAAAGTAAAGTAGAAGTACTTCTAATCATTTATTAAATATAATTGTTTACAATAAAATCCTATCAATATCCAATACCCAATTACATAGCTAAAATATCTGTCTTGCACAAAAACAAAGAAGCATAAAAATAAATTGTTATATTCTCCAATAAAGCAAAGCAAGCCAAAGCCAAGAGAAATCCAAGCCGTACATGAAAGAGCCTGGGAGCTTGGTAACATCCGAACTAAGCTGTATTCCCACCCTGCGAACCTGGTTGGGGGGGGGGGGAACGGAAGAGAAAGAGGCGAAACAAAATGGGTCAGTCATAAAGACTAAGTAAGTCCTAGTGACTTTCAGCATAAAAACAGGTAAAGATAACATGACATGAATAAACTGAAAGTAAACATAAGCATGATGATAAGGTAAGCTACGGGCACGATAACTAAGAATAACATCATATGCTTTTTGTCAAGTATAACATCGAAAGGTTCCCATTCAAAATAAACTACTTATAATTTCGCAAGATTTCTATCAAGTATCGCAAGATTTCTCTGGTTCATTATTAAAATATTCCTATGATATCTATTTTCTCTGCACCACCCGTACTAGTATCCCAACCCGTGTCATGTGTTGACCATAAAATGATCCCTTGCCCAATGTCATGAAATGACCCATTACTTGGTCCCACGAAACGATCTATTAATCGATCAACTCCCTACAAGTCCTAGCTCGTTCATGCATCTGTGTCATACAGCCCTATCACGAATGTAGTTACCTGTGCTGAGTCCACCATAGGGTGTATCAAGCCCTAGGGTGCCAACCCCCGACACGAATCAAGCATGCACAGTGTAAACCTACTGATGCTCAATGCCTGCTTTTTCAACTCCGGACTACGTGCACGAACATAGTCCACCTAAACCTACACTGGCGCACCAACTCAGCCGTCGTTTTGGTCGCTTACAATCAGCCCAGTAATCGTGCCCTACCCTGCCTAGTTCCAGGGTACCATGATACATCTAAGTGGGTTACTGCTGAAATGGACCGCGTAACTAGGGTTTCCGTCCAACAGGTTAAGTGTTGTCATTTAAATTCGTGACTTAACCCTTATCAGTCTAGCATGTCAAGTTGGTTAAGTGTTGTCATTCAAGTTCGTGACTTAACCTTTATCAGTCCAGCATGTCAAGTTGGTTAAGTGTTGTCATTCAAGTTCGTGACTTAACCCGCCTACATGTCTTGTCAAATTGGCTAAGTGTTGTCATTCAAGTTCATGACTTAGCCCTACGAATCATGTGTCAAGTTGGTTAAGTATATTCAAGTTGTTCATGACTTAACCCTAACAAATCATCATGTCAAATTGGTTAAGTATATTCAAGCGGTTCATGACTTAACCCTACCAAATCATCGTGTCAAATTGGTTAATTATATTCAAGCGCTTCATGAATTAACCCTACCAAATAATCGTGTCAAATTGGTTAAGTATATTCAAGCGGTTCATGACTTAACCCTACCAAATCATCGTGTCAAATTGGTTAAGTATTATCTATATGTTCAAGTTGACTTAACCATGCCACACGTCATGTTACATTGGTTAAGTGTTCTCCCTTATGTCAACTTAAACCACCAGTGTATGATGTCATATCGGTTAAGTGATATCAATCAATTCTAGTTAACATAACCCACCCACTTATCATATTATGTTGGTTAAGTGCTATTAATCTACTCAACCACACCCACTTGTCTAATTAACATGTTGTATTAGTTGAGTGTCCTCAATTTGCTTAACCCTGCCCACTTGTCAAATTAACATGTTAAAATGGTTTAGTGTTCTCAAGCAATCAAGTTCAGGTTTACTTAACCCACCCATTCATGTCATATTGGTTAAGTGTCATTAGTCTAGTCATATTACTTAACCTTCCCATTCTTAGCATGTCTGTTTATTGGCATTAATTAATTATTAATGCATCAACCACTCACATTAGACCTGTTGTTGCGGTCACTGGATATGCCGGGCGGTTCCGGGCAGAATTACACCACAACTTATTCTAACCTCGGGTTTAAGGATGATATGATTAGCTTCTCACATTGGATCTTGTTATTTGCAGTCACTGGATATGTCGGGCGGTTCCGGGCAGAATTACACTGCAAACTCAACCCAACCTCGAGTTAGCCATGTTCACGTTCGTGTTCATATTCATATTCATGTTCATGTTTCAACCACGTTCATATTTCCAGTTATATGCCAATTACCAAGTCCATAATTCACGTTTTTGCCCCAAACGTATTCCCAAAGTATTATCATAATTCACTATAAAGTTATGCCAAGTTATAGCCTTTTATTTACAATACATGCCAACTACCCAAAACCCAACTTAGGCGCGTTCATATTAAACCTCTTCCAAGTCATAAATTATCATATACATTTCTACTCCAAATTTTTACATAATTAACGTATGCCCAAGTTCTAGATTACATGTCAGTTTTACATACGCCCAATTCATACCGAATTCACATATGTTCAAATCATGCCATTTTACATGTTTGCCAATTTTATGCCAATTTACACATATCAAGTTCTAGCCAAATTACATATATCAAGATCCATGTCAAATTACATATGCTAATCCCCATTCTTGCAATTACCATTATAATGACAATACCCAAATATCCAATTTCATATTAATGGTAGTAATACCCAAATATCCAATTTTAATGTTATGCCATCAATTCCACCAAACACATATATCCAAATAGGTATTATCCCAACATTTCCCCGTATTCAATCGTACGCTAATCGCGGTTTAGGCCTAGGTCTGAAATTGACCAAGGTTCATCAATAGAAAATAAATAGGGGAAGATAGAATTTTGCAAATAAGATCAGAGAGAAAAACATCATCACAGGTGTGAAGATTACAACTTGATAATAATATCAACATGAATCAAGAAAACTGATTTACAACAGGCTGAATAGATCATGAACTTGTCGTGAGAAAAGATAGATAAGTCTAAAAACTCAAGATTCAAGAAGCAACAGAAATAGGCCTGAATCGATAAACATACTTAAATCCAATTCCACTTTATTCCACGGCCATATTATAATTAGACATTTAAATATAAAAGCAAGTAGAACTTACGGAACGTGGACTGAGAAATTAAGATGCAGAAGTTGATTCTAGAAAGCAGTCGTTGAACGTTGAATCTCAATTTGATTGAAAATACCCAATTTGCATATCTTGCGTTGCTTGAAGAAGAAGGTAGAAGAACTTTCTAGATTTGATTAATTTTTATTTGAATCTTTGAAGAAGAAGAAGAATTCATATCCATCAAGAATTTGTGCAGCATAAGGTTAGAGAAGAATGGTGCGAGGAGGAATGGGGATTAGGTTGGTTTATATAGGATTAGGAGAACGAATCTAGTTAGAAAACGTGTCTAAAAACATCAGAATGCACCCAGCTCAAAAACTGGGTTTTGTCACCAGGTCGACCCCAGGTCGACCATAGTGTCGACCTGGTCCCTGGGAGGTCGACCATAGTGTCGACCCCCAGGTCGACCTGGTCCTGGGCGGGAAATTTCCCACCCAGCCTGCGCTGGGGTTTGAATTCGAATTTCGAATTCAAATTTCGAATTCGAATTTCGAGCTGTTTTCAATTCTGAAAATTCCTGAAACTTCGGAGGGTGATATCTCCCTCATAGGACTCCATTTTTTGAAAACTCGGACTCCATTTCATGCAGAATTCCGAGACGAATGCAATGGTGCAACCCGTTTTCCCTATTTCTTAATTTAAAATTTAATTCTGCCTTGATTTATGATCTTAATATGTTATTAAAATACAAGGTATTAAATATTAATATCCATGTTCCTGTTTGTCCATAATTCCCAATTTAGGCTATGTTCGTAATTCTCATTCTAATTATGTCCATAATTCCATGTACATAAATTATACCAATTTCTGCCCTAAGTTAATTACATGATTACAGACCAATTTATGCCAATTACATAATATTCAATGTTTTTCCCAAACTTTTCCCCAACGTTCCTACATCTTTGGTACGTATAATTCACATAATACTTTAGGATCGTCGTTAGCCTAACTCATAAAAAAAATGAAAAGAAGAGGAAAGAGGCATCATCCACACATAATATAGATCCAGTAATCATATGGAATATGAACTTGCATAGAATAGGATAGATCTAATCAACATATACTTGCATAGATCTAATTAACTTAAACTTGCATAGATCTAATTAACATAAACTTGCATAAAATAGGATAGATCTAATCAACATAAACTTGCATAGATCTAATTAACATAAACTTGCATAGATCTAATTAACATAAACTTGCATGGAATAGGATAAATCTAATCAACATAAACTTGCATAGATCTAATTAACATAAACTTGCATAGATCTAATTTACATAAACTTGCATAGAATAAAATAGATCTAATCAACATAAACTTGCATAGATCTAATTAACATAAACTTGCATAGATCTAATTAACATAAACTTGCATAGGTCTAATTAACATAAACTTGCATAGAATAGAATAGATCTAATTACGCATATGAATCTACTAAATAGATCCAATAACATATGTTAACAGAACTGGCATATCTCAACATAATAGATCTAATAGCATATGATACAGGCATAGTCATACAGTCTAATTCACACTTATCACCATTATTTTTAATTAATTATCTTGTGAAAGTAGCTGTACTCACAGTGGTAAAAGAAAAAAGAATATAGATCTGAATTAAGCGTTTGTTGTTGTTCTAGAATCGTTCCCCTTTTTCACAATTCCTATGCTTCAATTCGTTGAAGAAGAGAAACTAGTTTAGTTTTGGATGCAGCAACATGGAGGCTTATGAAAGAATTTAGTTTAGATTAGGGTTAGATTAGATGTGCTTATATATATGTATTAGCTTAGTTAGAGTCTTTAGATTAACTAGGAGATTATCAGAACCACACAGCTCAAAGACACATCATCCAGCCAATCAAAAGAGGCCATGTCAGCCCTAAAACTCAAAAATCGTCATTAACAAATAAAAATGCGCCATGTGTGCAACATGATGCGCAACAGCAGGGGTGTTGACACCCACATGTTATATATATATATATTATATTTATATTTATTTTTCTTTTTAATTATCTTTCTAATTAACCCTTATCACATTAAACCGCTTTTTTTAATTGAACTACGTTCACACTAGGCCACTTTTTAGCCATTCCCTTAAAACAAAAATATGGCACTGGCGGGGATTGAACTCAGAACCTCTTGCGTACATGTCACATATACTAACCAAATGAGCTACCAAGTCTTTTGCTAACAAGAATTAGGACAAAGCTACACATTATTCTCTCATTCCTCTTTTTCATATTTTACTGCAATACTTAATTTAAAGTTATCTTCTTCATTTTAAATGAGCTTTCTACAAACTACAGGTCTAAATTGACTAGAAAATCGCCGCGAACACAATGACGCTAATTTCATGACCAAATTCCTGAAGCATCTCAAATTTTCCTTTTTATTTCTATTTAATTGTCGCATGCATTTCTTCGCATTTCATGTATTGCATTTAATTTCTTTTATTAATCTTTTTCCTTCATTTCAGTGCATGAACTTATTACATGCAATTTTATTGTCATTATTTAATTTTTCTCTTAAATATATATATATATATATGTATATAATATATATACATATTTCCACATTTTTAATTTCATTAAAAATGCGGGGTGTTACATTCACCCTTAAACGTGCGGACTGGTTTAAGCGCCTCGCTTTAATATGTTATTAGATCCTATGTCTAAACATTCTTTTACGCACTCGTCTCATCTCAACAGGTTTCTAGTTAACTTGGTTATTCCAATTCATATTGAATTCTTGTTCAAATTACAATGTTTCTCTTGCTTATTAATTGCAGTCAAACAACTTAATCCATTCAAGTTTATTAATAAGCCCACAACATGTTATTCACTAGATTGTGGCCCAAGGTCTGTAATCCACAATCTCTTTTATATTTTCTTGTAGATTTCATCATTACAATAACATTGTAATGATCTGTGGTTTTGCCGTCAAATATTTAATATAATTTATTTATTTTAAATATTATGTTTGGAATATTAATGGAATTTAATATTTAATTCGATATTTAAAACGAAGTTTAACATTAATTATATTTATAATATAAAACGAGCTCGAAATCGCGCAGTAGTTCGTAATATTTGGGATTGAACTTTAACTGAGAATACAAGATCCAATATAAGTCGGATTTCTGTGAAACAAGAAACGTTGGAATCGTATTGATGATAATTTTCATATGAAAGAGAAAAAATCCAGATTTTGTATTGTAAATAGTAAGTTATGGCCAAATTTTTTTTTGACATAATCACTGTGAAAATCATTATTAAAATATAGGCCTTTAAAATAGCCATTTTTCAGACGGTCTCGGATTTTGATGAAATTAGTTTCATTGGAACCGTATCATTAAATTATTGCCCGGTGTTAGATAGCGTGGCAAGTCGATGTCGTATGTGACCACGGTAGCCGTAAACGCCCAGTTATTTTCTATAGCTCGTAATTAATTTAATTTTATTTAATAAATGGATATTTGAGTGTAACTTGAACAGACGATTGAATTAGGCCACGAAACCAGTCCCGTTGAGTTCGTATCTTCGAATAGAGTCAGGATAGGTATACAGTTTGTTAATTTTAGAGACCGTCAAATTTGGTGTTCAGAAAGACATTGCGGTGCATGTTAAAAATAGCCTACCAGGAAAACAGTCTCAGAATGTGACGAAACTGGTGCCCTTGGGTTCGCATCAATAAATTATTGTAGGATTTCAAAGTTTCAAGTTAATTTGATTTATCTAGTGATCATGGAAAAATTAAACGCGTGTTTATTTCTGGTCTTATAACGGGATTTTTTTTCAAACAATGTCAGAATTCGATGTAACTTGTTCCATTGGATCCAGAATACTTTTTTTCACTAAGATTAGTTTTTTTTATCAATAGACATAGATCGTTTGTAGAGGTTTTAATCAACTACTTTATGGTGAAATTTCGTAAAATAATATTATAATATTTTGTCCACTATATAAACATCTCAAAGGAGTCATAACCCTCGTTTGTGGTCAACTGAATATTCACGCCGCCATCATTTCATTGAACGGTCTGCACTTTCCGTTCGTTCCTCAATTTATTCACCAAATTATTTCCTCTAATCTATGAAATTCCTTCTACGAAATTTACGAGCTCAACAAGATCTCCATTTTCAATGGTGATGATCATATATTGGTTGCTGGTTTGGTTGGAATCCCCTCGAGAAACGCTGTGGTTTTGGAGTTCGTGACAGCGATAGGCGATGCTGTGGTTCTCGAAGTTTGGGTCAAGGGATGTCGGAGATGAGGCACCGCTACTGACGCCATTGGATTGGGTTCGGATCGCCAAGGTTTGGAGAAACCGGACATGAAGTCTAGGCAGCGTAGGTACTGGGAATTGGGGGCAAGAACGTGAAAAAAACTTATGGGGAGGTAGAGTTGGACCGTGGTTCTGTGCAAATACTGGGAGGATTTGATGCTTGGGTTCAAAACGTGAAGGATTAGTTGGGGGAGTTGGATAAGCAGTTTCTTAAGGAACAAAAGGGTGGTCACTGTTTAAACAAAGATGGGGGTTGTCTTGTTGGATGGAGAACGGGCATGTTTGTACCGGGTTTAAGTGAAACACAGGGACAGTAAGAAGGTAACGAAGACAGGCAATGGAGCGTGGATTTCTTCTGAAACAAAAAATGGTGAATACATGGTTTAATTACAATTTAGTTTAATTAACTATAATTGAGTCAACTAATTTAAAAAAATAAAAAAATTGAATTTGTACAGGAACCAAGGTGGGTGAAATCTGTTGCCAAGTTTTGGAAACAAAGTAGGGGATCAACTTGGTTATATCATAAGTAAAGTAATCAGAGTTGATTAACTATAAAACTGAAAGATTAATTTTTATATTAAAAACGGTTATAATTATAAACTTAATGGAAATCATTGTGCAAGTATCGGGTGCTGTTTGGTTCAACCAGAAGAAAGGGAACGAGACCGTGAATTGCTAACTAGATTTTTACAAATTAATTAGTTATAGTAATTTTTAATTAAAAGAAATAGATCGTTTAAAAATAAATCATAGGAACCATAAAATTACGTTAATTATAATTCACGTCTATGTTATCAGAACTGAATAAACAGGAGCCGTTGGAACTATACTATTGAACACTATATTCTGGATCTGTTCTGGACAGAAACAGACATGATTGAAATCAACCAGAGCTTTTAATTAAATTAAACGACTGTTTAAGTTAAATAGAAAGGGCCACCGACGATGAACGAAATCGAATCAAGGTGAGTTAAACTCACCCAGTTTTCCCATTTATATTTTATATAAATTGGGTTTTTATTTTGTGTGCTCTGTTTGCTAATGGTTGACTGTTTGCTAGTATTATAAAATTTTGTTGATATAACTAATGAAATTAAACCGTCGATTAATTGCAGTGAAATACCAAATCGTTATTTTAACGATTGGTTCCAATAAAGGTAACTCACCTTGGTTGGTCACGTTTATAAAATAAACGTGTTTAAATGGTTGGATTGTTGAATTGCTTGCGAATTGATTGATGGCCATTATTTATTGTTATCAGTTAAATGAAACTGAATGATCTGATTTGTGATAACCAATCTGTATACAGGGAAGAACAGGTTGAAGGAATCCAACGGGATTCCTCAATATATTATTTATTTCATATTATCAACATATGAACTGTCCTGTTTGGGGTGATTGATTTGATTGTTGATTATTGACTAAATGTTCAACATCTATTTGTTTAAACCAATAGACGGTATTGGTTAAGTATTTGGCAGCGTATGGCCTATAAAATCAATCATTTTATAAATATTGATTCACCGTCAGGTGAATCGATAGTGATGAAGTTATAAAATTTATTTTATAACTGGAGATTGATTTTGAAAAATATTATTTTGAATAAAAGTTATTAAAGAGAATTAAATAAATATTTTATTTATTTAAGACTTTGAGCTATTATTTATTGATTTTATAAGTCAATTCTGATGTTAATCAGATTTGTAAGCACAAGGATAAGGAATAAATCGAATGGTAAAATTTGGATAATTGTTTTGTAAAGAAAACAATTAAACGGGAATTTATTTAAATTAACTATAATTTTAATTTAAAGTGAAGACTAATTAAAATCGGTTAATGAGAAAATCGAGTTTTGAGTTAATTAAATCGGCCCGTTTGAATTGAAATTGATTATCAAATTGATGTGTTTCGATTAAAATAGTTTAATGAATACTGTTTAAATGTAAATGAGGTTTTTTAAAAAAGATTTACTATTTATTTCAATAAACAAAGGAATTAACTACTAATGTAGTTAATGATTGAAATAAATTATTAATTTAATTAATAATAATTTAGAAAATTACTTTTCAAAAGTAATCGAAGTGAAATGAAATCTAATAGGATGGTGTAACGAGTCTATTGAATGAGTTTTATATGTAAAACCCAAATTTTTATAAAGAAGTTATAAAGAGAAGTTGAAATGAATACAAGAGGGTAAATTTAGTTACTTATTATTTGAGTTAAGTAAAAGGAAATGTAAAGTTTGTTTATTTTATATTAATAAAAATTAGTTATTGTTCAAGAATGGCATAAGCAATATTACGTAACACCATTTATGAATAATAGTTTGAATGGATCTCCCAAATTTAAATAATAAAGAATAGTGTAACAAATATGTTGGAAAGGAGAATTAAGTGGAAATTGAATATTTTTATAAGTTATGTTAGTAGATATTTTAATGAAATGGTTTTGAGAGCATGAGTATATTAATTAAGGATTTAACATCATGTATTTTAATTATTTAAGAGTTAAAAGTTTAAATTAAAAGAAAAGTGAACTAGTTGGGTTTAAATTTAAAGGCCAAGTGATGCTGAATACTGAACTAGTGAACTCATTGGAGTGCCATGATTGAAACACTGTTTATTTTGATAGTTAAATCACCAACTATCAAATCTGTCCAATAGGATTGTTGGTACGGAAAGACTGGGATCGAATTTATATTCGAAAACCATTTCGTCCAACAAATACGTGAAGATATCAGAAGATGATCGAGTTGGAGCATTGAAGACCATGGATTTTCATAAATGGAAGAACCACTAATATTCTTTGCCTTGCAAGCAGAGATAAACTGTGATTCTATCGTGGTTGAGATCTACGAGTTGCAAGGACTTCTCGCTACTGATCAATAGGATGATTCCTATATTGGATGCAGTTGGAGAGTACCTTCGGTTCATCCTATTCCTGGATGACTTGTATGGACGGATGTCTGACAGAGTATTTCCAAAGGGTCACGTACGTTGATTTCTTCAAACGTGCTATAGTTGTTGGTGGAGAACAGCCGTTCTCTTGACTTCTAACTAGAGTATTTTTATGGACGTCAATTACTGATATCTGGCGGATCTGATGATGTGGCATTAAAAGTGAATGATGACCAGGGGTTCAAAAGTTAATTTAAACCTCAAGCCTCATCAACCGGGAAATGACAAAAATCGGGCAGGCAGCATGGCTATGTGGGTCGCTCCCATTAGGGTGTATAATCACCTATCTAGAGAAATTCCTATTTACTTCTTTAATCTATATTCGATGCTGTCCCTTCTCGGGAGACGGTTGCTGATCCTAACCGTCGGTGATATACATTCGATACACTCGAGCGAAATGAGTGGTCGGTCATGTGTGGGCCGGGTTGCAAGATGTTCATGTTGAACCAGTGTATTCGCCTCTAGAGATACACTATCGGCAGGTGGTCCCATACCTTGTCTTAGTTGGAATCCAATCTCCAATAAGCGCCCGCGGTTTTGATTGTATACTATATATGTGGAGCGTGAGATGCAAGCGTTCCACTAGATTGTTATTTACTTGTATTTAGATATTATTATAATATCAGAAAGGATATTGATTTCAAAAATGTTTTGGGTTATCGTAAGGTAAAAACCATCCGTATTTATGTGTGGATTTGGTCTTACGATTTTCCTTTACTTTTGAAAAGATTTTAACTTTAAAATCAGGCTGTGTGATACCTTAATACTGTGCGAGTTTTTCTCACTCTGGTTCACCAGACTGACCCGGTGTTTTGTAAATGCTCGGGTTAGCCCGGGATGTACAGGTTCAGGTTATCGAATGTTGTGAAGTCCAGAGACGAGCTGGATATGTTCAGACGTATGATATTATATAGCTACTATACCGCTGTGTGCTGTATATGGGAACGGGTTAATATAACTGTCCCGTTGTATGATGTACTCTGATATTGTAAGTATTTTTAAAACTCTCAATAAAGATTTATTTATATATTATATTTTGTTCCGCTGCAATGTGAGACTCTGTGTTGTGTTGTGTTGTTTCTTCTTCTATTCTAATATTTCTTTCTTCCTTATCTCACCCTCTATTTTTTTTTCTAATAACTATCCAGTGTTTTTCGATGCTTAGAGGGTCGGCATGAGTTACGATAAAGGTATTTATGTCAATTTCCAAGGCCAGAAATTCTTGGGTCGTTACAAACATGTTTTACTTAATATGTAATTAAGTATGTCCAATTCACCTGTTTTCTAATTAACATGTCACTTACCATTTATAATTAAATATAACTTATTTTATTTCATAAGTTTTCCTCATTCTTTCTTATTAAATCACAATTCCATTTTACGTTGTCAATACAACTTATCGTTGTTTACTTATTAACTTAGTTCTATTAACTAAGGCCCATTAATAAGTTTCTCTACCCATTTATTTTAATCTATGTTATAATTTCCTCTTGTCCCTAGGACAAGTCTAGACATTCTTATGAACGGGTTTCAGACTCCCAAGCTTACAAATTACTTAATTTAAAATTAAGTACAATATATTCCCCACTTTCTCTTAACTGGTTTCAAGTTTTCCCCTTTTACTAATTACTTAATTTATAATTAAGTGTCCCTTAACTCAATTCACCAGTTATTCCATTCCCTTACTAGTTTATTATAACTTAAGTTATAATATTCACCTGTCACTAGGATAAGTCTACCTAGTATACAACATTCTTATTAACGTTATTTATTTATAATAGGTTATTATCATTCCGCTTTTAAACCATTTACCGTTGTAAACCATTATTCTTCATTCACTACAATATACATTCCTTATTATATTAAGGAAAACACTTCATGCACATTATCAGTTTGATAGAAGGAATAAATGTTTTACTTTCATAACATATTCCCATCTAAATCCGTGGTAGCAAGTAATTTCTTTACTTTTCTTCATTTATTGTGGCTTACTTTCAACAACGTTTTCAGAAATAGGTCATTTAGGGAAATAAATCACTTTTCCTTCCTATCACACTAACTCAGTTCATTACACCCCTTCCTTTCTTATCTTTTGAGTTAGAAATTTAATTACCATAATTGTCATTTATTCATATCTTGTTATATATATATATATATATATATATGTATGTATGTATATTTATATTTATATATATAAGCACTAGACTTCTCACATTAAGCCTACACTTGTGGATGCTGGATTTGCCGGGCAGGTCCGTGCAGACTTCTACCAGAAGTTGACTTAACCTCGTGTCTAAGAACCATTACAAGTTTTTAATTTTGCACTTAGGCCTCTCACATTAGGTTCAACATTAGTGACTGATGGATATGCCGGACATGTCCGGACAGACTTCCGCCACTAATGCAACCTAACCCCGTGCCATAAGTGCAGTTACATTTTCTAATTGTAATCCTAGGCATATTCATTCTTTTACAATTTTACCTATTTAATTGTAGGTGTTTATCCCCCTTTCCCAAGTCATATTTCTTATGTGCTATATACCCAAAATATTTCTATAATCATAGTTTGATTTTTTTTCCTAAACTATAGTCATGTAATCAATTCTAACATGAAACCATTTAATCCTATAATTGTACCTATTCGTACAAGTAGGGTTCATGTGACAAATTAACATGTAGTATGAACAATAGTCATTTCTAACCATTTCTAACAAGTTGTTTTTCAACATGTAATCATTCCAATAATTTAATAGATTCAACATATGAATTTCCTGATCTATTCATATTAACGTCTCAACTTGTTATAACAGCAATTTATAATTAAACTGGCAATTTCACAATTTATAAAAAGGGGAATGCTAAACGATAGTCATAACATTATCTAAAGGGTATAGTTTAAACCCACTCACCTTTCATGCTTTTCCCAAATTTTAGATCTGATCTGTTCCATCATCCATGGTTTTCCGTCCCCCTTTAATTTGATTTGAAACCTAATAACGTGGGTCGACTATTTTCATTAAAAGAGAAGGGAAAGAAAAATAGGAAGAATATGGATAGATTGGATCTGGAACGTTACCTTGCTTTTCACGTAATTCTGAACGCCGTTTAATAAAAACACCAATCTCTTCCCTTAAGATCTTAATCTAAGATTTTCTAATTTACAAATCTAAATTTCAGAATATGTTTGAGGAGAGAGAGAGGGAGCAATGGCGGAGCTCCAGCGTAGCCGCCAAATTATGATATTTAGGGTTAGTCCTAGGGTCTTATTTATAGGAGTAGCGAAGGAACCAGGACCCTCAGATCAAAATCTAAAACACCAGAACCATCCACGTCAGAAAAGAAGGTTCTAGATTCGCGGGTGGGTCGACCCCCAATGGTCCATTTTCCCTCCGAACTTTCCCACCCGCGATTTTGATTTTTGAACTGACTTTTGAATTTTCTGGATATATTTATTTAATATATATATACATATAAGCTCCTTATATGTATACAAATTTCTAATGCACATAACTTCTTCATACGGCATCCGTTTTGCGCAAACCAGTGTCTATCTTGACCAGAATTTCGAGATGGATGCAATGGCGCAGTCCATTTTTCTTAATTCTAAATATTTAATTAAGTTTTTCTTATTTTATTATCTTACAATGAAAATACGGAGTGTTACATTCTCCCACCCTTAGGAAATTTCATCCCCGAAATTTGATAAGGGTAAAATAAATTAACCCTCGCATAATATACATCCATCATGTATGCATCCAATTTTTGCAAACATTGTGCACTTATGTGAAATGAAGTACAACATAATAATGCATCCATGCCTAAGCGGTACCTCCTATGTGTATGCGAGTTTTTCAAAAATTCCTTTAAAATATGACGCTCACATCCTAAATATACTGGCAGTTTTATATGAATGCAATATTTTGAAGATTAGAAAAAAAATTCATCCAAAATTTCCAACACTCTTACTGAGTAAGAGCATAGTTCATCCAATTGTTACATCCATAATCCTACCAACCAACTTTATTTTTCGAATTTCAGAAAAATCTAATTTTCTAAATTCGATTTCTTATGTTACAAAAAGGCGGAAGACGGAAAATTCTGCATCTCCCGCTTTTCTTTTTCCAACCTTTCTCTAACTGTACATGGATTTTTATGTAACTATTTATAAAGATTCCCTATTTTCCTATCCAAGCACAGCCCACATAAGAAAATTTTCTTAGTTACTGATTTTCTTTTCCATCTTATCTTGGAAATTTTTATTCTTATCCATCTTTTCTCATAATTTTCCATTTTGTTGCTTTACTGAATTTTCTGTTTCCTTTTCAGTTCCTTTCCTCTTTTCTTAGCTTATTTAGTTATCTGATCTTAGTTTAAATTTAAATAAGCCTCTAGTCTTCCTACTAAAACAGGAAAACAGACATCCTACACAACTACTACTAAGGGCCAAGAACCTTGGGACTATGTCCCCCCCTTAGTCAGAAAGTTCAAACTATGGGATCCACGATAGGTTTAGGTGTTGCCCTAACTACCCAATAAAAAAACGGAACGATCCCAACAGAAATGTGATAATGGGTTTTACCCTTAACATGAAAATTAGTAATAGGATCTAATCACTTACTTTCCCTTTTTCTATCTAGTAGTCACCACTAGTCCTAGCTGTGTACTAACAATTATTTCAAGCAACATCCTCGGCTTTCCAATGCTTACGCATTCTACGGGAACTCACTATTATTCCAAGATAATTCTTGCTATTTACTTTATAGCCTTGATACTTTTCCCCTCTTTTCTAGGCACTAATCCTTGCCTACTCCATACTTTTAAAACACGGTTGGCCTTTCTTATTCATTTAAATTTTCTTCCAAAATTCAAAAATGTCAAAATTTCATTTTCCTCATGAAAACTTACTTTTTCCAAACCATAAAACATGTCGTCTTTAAAAAAAAGTAAATCATCTTTTTTCTTTCAAATCACAAAACTTTAGTAGATACGGACAACTATTTTCTCCATCAGGTTTATGAATTATTCTTACCTATAAGGTTGGTCGGTTTAGTCTCTTACTACAAGGTTCCAACATCCACTCTATTCTTATTTTCTATAACTTAATTGTCCACCCACAAAATTATCTTAAAATAATTTATCAAAAAGGGTTGTCATAAGAATAGAGGTTCCAAATCTTTCTTTGTTAAAAGTTCTTGTGTGAAATATAACAAGAAAACTCATTTCTATTTAATTTAGCGGTTGATGTCTTCTCTAGAATTGTAACAACCCGTATTTCAATAACATGTTAAAACGAGAATCAAGGCAGAATTTAATTTTAAATTCTGAATCAAGTGAAATAGGCTATGCCATTGCGTTCGTCTCGGAAAAATACGTGAAATAGAGTCCGAGTTTTCGAGAATCGGAGTCCGTATGACCAAGTTATGATCCGTCGAAGTTTTCAGGGTTTTCAAGTTTGAAAATCACCTAGGAAGTTCAAGTTTTGGGGTAGGCGGGAATTTTCCCGCCAAAGCCCATGTCGACAGGGGAGTCGACAGGGCTGTCGACACCCCTAGACCCCAAGTCGACAGGGCTGTCGACTTGGGTGTCCACTGGGTCCAAAACTCAATTTCGCGTTTTGTGGCCTGGTGCACCTGGATGCAGTCTTGGTCTGGTCTGATGGGCCTGTGACGATTTCTGTGGTCTAGATTAATCCTAGATCTAATCCTAGGGCCTAAAACTATCCTAATCTCTATAAAAAGACCCTAAACCTAACCTAAATCCCTAAAAATCAAACCTAGCAACTAAGTGCTGCCAAAATCAATTTTGATCATGGCCTTCATCTCAAATCCCTAGAGCCTATGCACTCAAATCAAGTTCAAATCAAAAGGTGCAAGCTTGCTACACCAAATCAAGGCCAAATCAACATTGCTATGCAAGTTTCATGACGGATCTTCATCAAAGGAGCCACCTTTCTTCGCCAAAACGATTCATGCTCCTAGTCCTCTTGCCATACTAAGTAAGTTCTAGCTACTTTTGGATCAAAACGGTATTTTTAATGTTGACATGGGATAAAATGAGGCTAAACATGATTATGCGAATCTATATGAACCTTACCATGCCTCTTGTGTTCATATTTATGATCTTAGGCCATGTGAGTGACTTAATCATGCCTCTCATGCTATGCATAACCTAGTTTAACTTGCAAGTTTGGATCTTTATGCATGAAATGCTAGCATGAACCTTTAGGAACCACTTTACTTGTGAAACATTGGCTAAGGCAAGATTTTGGGGCTTATGCATGTTTATGAACCCAAACCCCTTATGGTAACCTGCGAGTTTGTGGCCAAATCCTTTATGAGATTATGCATGCTCGTGGCCAATCCCCTCTTTTAAGTTGTGCATGTTTATGGCCAAACCCTTTTTGATAATATGCATGTTTGTGGCCAAATTACCTTATGACACTATGCATGTTTATGGCCAACCCCTTTATGATGTTATGCATGTGGAAGCCAATCCCTTTTTGGCATCATGCATGTTTTGAAAACCAATATGTGACATAGTATTCTTATTATGTTGACTCGCTTTGCTCGCGTTGGGAAAACACGATTTTTGGGTAGTTAGATAAACATGAACATGTCGCGAAATCTTAACTTGAATATGACATGTGTTTATACTTGAAAATATGACTTGAAAGATAACATGGAAGTTGGCATGTAAGTATGCATAAAAACATGAGCTTGGGAATTTACCTATTAAGTTAGGTATACCCTTTGGTAATTTACCTATTAAGTTAGGTCTACCCAAATGCTTGAAAACTTGTAACATGGTTTGGAAACATGATGAACTTAGATAATATGAGTGTGGCCAACTCGAGGTTGGGTTGAGTTTGCAACGTAAAACTACCCGGAACCGACCGGCCTAACTAGTAGTTGCAAACAATAGGACCCAATGTGAGAAGTTGGTCATGTCGCGCTTGAGACCCGAGGTTAGACTAGGTTGTGGTGTAAATCTACCCAGACCCGCCCGGCTTAACTAGTAACCACAACAAGGTCTAATGTGAGAGGTTAAGAGTGCATTAATTAAATTAATGCCACATGATAAGGTTAAGTAAATTTGACTAATAACACTTAACCGATATGACACGAATGGGTAGGTTAAGTGGGACCGGGCTTGATTTCCTTAATGACACTTAACCATGCAAGATGATTAGGAGATGGGGTTAAGTAATTTACACTTAACTAATCCGACTGGGTAATTAGATAAGGTTAAGTAATTAAGACTTAACTAACCTAACCACGGTAATTAGATGGGGTTAAGTAATCCACACTTAACTAATCTAAACACGGTAATTCGACGGGGTTAAGTTAAACACTTAACCAATTTAAACTTGGTAGTTCAATGAGGTTAAGTAACCAATACTTAACCAACTTAACGTGATAATTTAATGGGGTTAAGCAACTTATACTTAACCAATTATACATGAAGATTTGATGTGGTTAAGTGACCTAAACTTAACCAATCTAACTCGTTAATTTGATGTGGTTAAGTGAACTAAACTTAACCAACCTAACTCGTTAATTGGATGTGGTTAAGTGACCTATACTTAACCAATCTAACTCGTTAATTTGATGAGGTTAAGTTAACCTATACTTAACCAATCTAACGTGAAAACATGATAAGGCTAAGTCACGAATCATTTGAATACGCTTGACCGATTTGACTCGGTAATTTGACAAGGTCAAGTTAATTTATATAATTAACCAATCTAAAATGATAATTAGACGAGGTTAAGTTATGGATTGCTTAATATACTTAGCCAACTTGACACATGGTTTGTAGGGTTAGGTCTTGGACTTGGATACTTAGCCAATTTTGACATGGTTTGTAGACGGGCTAAGTTATGGACTTAAGTGACACTTAACCCATTAGATAAACCCTAATTCGGAGGATTAGGTAAATAACCATAGTTAACAAGGTTATGGAAATAAGGCTAAGTGGTAAACCTTAGTTAAGGGAAACTAAGTAATAATTCTTAGTCAAGGAAATTTGGACCATTTCTTAGATAGATTAGTAACCCGATACGTTAGGTCAACGTTTAAGTATGCGTGTAGGAGCAGGCTATCTGATTTAGGTAAAGGCTCCAACGAACTGGGTAACGAAGCAGCGGCTTCGGGGAACGTGAGGATATTCTTGGGATCCCTCTGTGAGCTGCCAGGTCATTATACTAGGCTCACGAGAGGTTGAGGTCTGCGGTAGAAGAACCAAGAATATGCCTTGGTTGCTATGCGAGCGACCTAAAGACTGGGGTGGATAGCAGTGAGTCGACGAATACATAAGGTGCCCGAGATAGCAAGTTCGTCGATCATCTACCATCTTGAGTCAAGCGTGTACGTACGGAAAGGCAGGGAACACCCAACAGACCATAATTGCTATCTAATTATGGGTGAGGTAGGCCGTAGGATGTGGGCTGGCCGGAGTGTAGTTCTCATGCAAGATTTTCTCTTGTGTTGCCTTTCAATAGTTGAGGGAGGGGTCTCGTGGGACCATAGCCACGTGTAGAAAAGCAGACCTTAGTATCTGCATCGGTAGATAAATCTAAAGCTCCCGACCGAGTCCTGTATTTCTTGTTTTGGCCGGTGACAGGACTCGGATGGCACGATGTGATACATGTGCATCCAGTTATAGAAAAACGATTCACGATGAATGCGTGGGAAAAAGGGCACGGTTGAGGGTTAGCGTAATTCCTAGTTGCCTAGGTGGTTTAACCCAAACCGAAATACGAAAGCGTGCAATAGGTAAGCGTAATCCCTAGTGGTGCTAGGTGGCGTAAGTCTTAGTAGTTCAAACGATGATTCATATGGAAGAGCCTAGCTAGAACAAGGGTGATAGTCCAAACGATTTCAAGGATAATACAACATGAGGAAGCCCGTACGAGGTACGGCAAAGGACTGAACTTATATACATGGAAAGAAACATATGATTTGAGTAACCTATATATGCGATATATTAGGTTGACATGGACCATTACACGACTTTGAGCAAGGGACATTCATGGTTAACACATGACGCGGGTAGGGATACTAGTACGAGAGGTGCAGAGCAAATATACATGTTAGAACTCGGAAGAATATACATAATAGATACCGTGGGATGTTAGACGGGGTAGATACCTTGGGATAATGTACTCGATAGAAATCTGACGATGTGATACCTTGACTTATCATAACACCGTAGTTATCATGATACCTTAGTTTACCTTGCCACAGTAGTTCAACCGGCTACCCTGGTTTATCTATCTTGTAGTTATCCTTGTGTTTACTTTCAGTTTATGCATGTCATGTTACCTTTACCTGTTTTTATACTGGAAGTAGATAGGACTTACTCAGTCTTTTTGACTGACCCGTTTTGTTTCGCCTCTTTTCTTCCGTTCCCCCCCAGGTTTCAGGGAGGAAACAATGCTGTTTAGTTCGGACTTCTTCTGCTTGAAGGTCATCATGGATGGCTTGGACTTCTCTTGGCTATGGCTACTTTACTGTTTTACTTGGGGAATAATTTATTAAAAAGTCTTTATGCTTCTTTACTATTGCAAGACAGGTTTTGATGTACTCTGATGTAAAAGGCTTTAGACCTTATTTATTCATGTTATGAAAGTTTGATTTTACTTCCGCTATTTATATATGTTCTGTCTTGTGATATTTCTGTGCATGTTTACCAATAATGCCCCTCTAAAGCTAGCGCATTCCTTTGCGAGTGACCCTAGCGGAGGCGGGGTGTTACATTTGGTATCAGAGCAGAAGGTTACTAGACTGGGCAAAAGTTTTTAAAGACCTTCTGAAAACTATTTGAAAACCGTTTACAAAGAAGCATTTTTCAAGAAAATTTTCTTTTAAAAAGAAAAAGGCTATTCCCCAAAGGCCATTAGCACTATCCTTGTTTCCTTGATGGAATCTCTTTTCCTTTCTTTCCTCCATCTGTAGTCACAGTGGTTTTGACTGCGACTAGTCTTTCTAGCTGCGTAAGTGTTTTCCATACGATGGAGGTGGTTCTCGAGAGACCAGTGACCGCGTTATAAGAAAGGATCGTGAGAAAGAAGGATAAAGGATACGAGCTTATGGATGAGCAACTTGTTGGTATGGCTTAGTCCTCAAAGGAGGGAGAGAGATGAACAATGAAACCCATGACGAGAGAGTACCTTTGGCATGGTAAAACGGGGCAGATAGTTAAGTATTATGGGATAAGGACAAGATCATCGGAAGGGCAGTAGTATGCTCTCATTTCTAGAGTACCTCGGAAGGAGGGTAACAATCTTGTCAAAGGTTTAGCTTTTCTTCTCTATCATCCCGTTAGGACTTCGTTGTTCGTATCATTTAAGTCTGCTTCGGTAGTTGAGTCTCTGCACCTTAAGTACTAGCGTAATAGAGGATCCCATTTTTGTCTCAAAGTCCTATTGGAGAATCAGTCCATTTATACATGACTTGTTTGGATTTGAGAATGTCTATATCAAGTGTTGAGCTTGGAAATAATGCTTATGTTTATAAGTTGTGGATGGATTCTAGGGATGAAGTGGTTATCCAGTAAGGAGTGCCACTCTCGGTTTTAGAAGGAGGGTAGTTAGACTCTTGGCTTGCTTTGGTAATACCCTTGAAGTATCGCGTAACCTTTTGGGTTCTGTCATGATTAGTTACTTAGAATCCCTAGATGCCTTTGTTGGAAATTAGAAACCCGATCGAATGGTGTTCGGTAATAAGACGAATGGTTTACTTCGATTATGTATGGGTTATGGGAAGTACCCTAGTAAGTGCGCACGGTAACTTGTTTACTTTCAAGAGAAAGTTTTTCTACGTGGGATACCTTATGGTACAAGGTCCAGGATTCACTAGTGAATTTTGAGGGTTCGCATGGAATAATGTGTACGCAGTCCTGTTTGCGCCAAGTATTCTAGAAGGAGAATAAGTGCAAGTGGAACGAGGGGCGGTCAAGGCACGAGGGAACTAAGCTCAAGGTAATGCGACTCAGGAGACTGAAGACTAAATACGTGCATGATATCTCTTTTGGGAATATATCCTCGATCCCTGTTTTTCTGTTGAGTTTGCTATCTTTTATGGATATCCTCTCGGTCCTGTTTCTGTTACAAACCCCGTAAGGAGTTTGTTTTGTTATCTTCTCGATCTTATTTTGGGAACCTTAGGTAGAACGCTATGGATGTAAACATGTATTTGAAACATGTTATGGTTGATATGGTTGCAAATGGTTGCAAGTGGTTGCTCGTGGATGCGCGAATTTACATTAGATATTAGCTCGACTCGGTCACATTTCATATTGCATATGCACGAGTATTTATACTTGTTTATGGATGAAATTGAATGTGTTACCATGTGGACGTTGCATATGGATGAATGGTTGTGCACGCATATAGTGTATATATATGACTAGGACTATTTGCATACATGTTGGATTCATAGCACTAAACATACTTTGCATTAGAAAGATTATTCAGGCCTGATCATTAGCATTAGCTAAGGAACATATACACACTCTTTGCATGTAATCATACAGCATTAGAAATCATCTAAGGACGATGGTTGCTTGTGGATGATGTTTTGAGTAGATGGATGATGGATGGTAGGATATGTTCTTCCTAACTTGGAGATTTCGGGGGCGAAATCCTAAAAGGTGGGGAGAATGTAACAACCCGTATTTCAATAACATGTTAAAAATAGAATCAAGGCAGAATTTAATTTTAAATTCTGAATCAAGTGAAATAGGCTATGCCATTGCGTTCGTCTCGGAAAAATACGCGAAATAGAGTCCGAGTTTTCGAGAATCGGAGTCCGTATGACCAAGTTATGATCCGTCGAAGTTTTCAGGGTTTTCAAGTTTGAAAATCACCTAGGAAGTTCAAGTTTGGGGTAGGCGGGAATTTTCCCGCCAAAGCCCATGTCGACAGGGGAGTCGACAGGGCTGTCGACACCCCTGGACCCCAAGTCGACAGGGCTGTTGACTTGGGTGTCGACTGGGTCCAAAACACAATTTCGCGTTTTGTGGCCTGGTGCACCTGGATGCAGTCTTGGTCTGGTCTGATGGGCCTGTGACGATTTCTGTGGTCTAGATTAATCCTAGATCTAATCCTAGGGCCTAAAACTATCCTAATCTCTATAAAAAGACCCTAAACCTAACCTAAATCCCTAAAAATCAAACCTAGCAACTAAGTGCTGCCAAAATCAATTTTGATCATGGCCTCCATCTCAAATCCCTAGAGCCTACGCACTCAAATCAAGTTCAAATCAAAAGCTGCAAGCTTGCTACACCAAATCAAGGCCAAATCAACATTGCTATGCAAGTTTCATGACGGATCTTCATCAAAGGAGCCACCTTTCTTCGCCAAAACGATTCATGCTCCTAGTCCTCTTGCCATACTAAGTAAGTTCTAGCTACTTTTGGATCAAAACGGTATTTTTAATGTTGACATGGGATAAAATGAGGCTAAACATGATTATGCGAATCTATATGAACCTTACCATGCCTCTTGTGTTCATATTTATGATCTTAGGCCATGTGAGTGACTTAATCATGCCTCTCATGCTATGCATAACCTAGTTTAACTTGCAAGTTTGGATCTTTATGCATGAAATGCTAGCATGAACCTTTAGGAACCACTTTACTTGTGAAACATTGGCTAAGGCAAGATTTTGGGGCTTATGCATGTTTATGAACCCAAACCCCTTATGGTAACCTGCGAGTTTGTGGCCAAATCCTTTATGAGATTATGCATGCTCGTGGCCAATCCCCTCTTTTAAGTTGTGCATGTTTATGGCCAAACCCTTTTTGATAATATGCATGTTTGTGGCCAAATTACCTTATG
Organism: Allium sativum; assembly: GCA_030737875.1. Taxonomy (NCBI): domain Eukaryota; kingdom Viridiplantae; phylum Streptophyta; class Magnoliopsida; order Asparagales; family Amaryllidaceae; genus Allium; species Allium sativum. Next base: position 306,299,066 of record CM060921.1, read on the forward strand.
ACATTATGCATGTTTATGGCCAACCCCTTTATGATGTTATGCATGTGGAAGCCAATCCCTTTTTGGCATCATGCATGTTTTGAGACCAATATGTGACATAGTATTCTTATTATGTTGACTCGCTTTGCTCGCGTTGGGAAAACACGATTTTTGGGTAGTTAGATAAACATGAACATGTCGCGAAATCTTAACTTGAATATGACATGTGTTTATACTTGAAAATATGACTTGAAAGATAACATGGAAGTTGGCATGTAAGTATGCATAAAAACATGAGCTTGGGAATTTACCTATTAAGTTAGGTCTACCCTTTGGGAATTTACCTATTAAGTTAGGTCTACCCAAATGCTTGAAACTTGTAACATGTTTTGGAAACATGATGAACTTAGATAATATGAGTGTGGCCAACTCGAGGTTGGGTTGAGTTTGCAACGTAAAACTACCCGAAACCGACCGGCCTAACTAGTAATTGCAAACAATAGGACCCAATGTGAGAAGTTGGTCATGTCGCGCTTGAGACCCGAGGTTAGACTAGGTTGTGGTGTAAATCTACCCAGACCCGCCCGGCTTAACTAGTAACCACAACAAGGTCTAATGTGAGAGGTTAAGAGTGCATTAATTAAATTAATGCCACATGATAAGGTAAAGTAAATTTGACTAATAACACTTAACCGATATGACACGAATGGGTAGGTTAAGTGGGACCGGGCTTGATTTCCTTAATGACACTTAACCATGCAAGATGATTAGGAGATGGGGTTAAGTAATTTACACTTAACTAATCCGACTGGGTAATTAGATGAGGTTAAGTAATTAAGACTTAACTAACCTAACCACGGTAATTAGATAGGGTTAAGTAATCCACACTTAACTAATCTAAACACGGTAATTCGACGGGGTTAAGTTAAACACTTAACCAATTTAAACTTGGTAGTTCAATGAGGTTAAGTAACCAATACTTAACCAACTTAACGTGATAATTTAATGGGGTTAAGCAACTTATACTTAACCAATTATACATGAAGATTTGATGTGGTTAAGTGACCTAAACTTAACCAATCTAACTCGTTAATTTGATGTGGTTAAGTGAACTAAACTTAACCAACCTAACTCGTTAATTGGATGTGGTTAAGTGACCTATACTTAACCAATCTAACTCGTTAATTTGATGAGGTTAAGTTAACCTATACTTAACCAATCTAACGTGAAAACATGATAAGGCTAAGTCACGAATCACTTGAATACGCTTGACCGATTTGACTCGGTAATTTGACAAGGTCAAGTTAATTTATATAATTAACCAATCTAAAATGATAATTAGACGAGGTTAAGTTATGGATTGCTTAATATACTTAGCCAACTTGACACATGGTTTGTAGGGTTAGGTCTTGGACTTGGATACTTAGCCAATTTTGACATGGTTTGTAGACGGGCTAAGTTATGGACTTAAGTGACACTTAACCCATTAGATAAACCCTAATTCGGAGGATTAGGTAAATAACCATAGTTAACAAGGATTATGGAAATAAGGCTAAGTGGTAAACCTTAGTTAAGGGAAACTAAGTAATAATTCTTAGTCAAGGAAATTTGGACCATTTCTTAGATAGATTAGTAACCCGATACGTTAGGTCAACGTTTAAGTATGCGTGTAGGAGCAGGCTATCTGATTTAGATAAAGGCTCCAACGAACTGGGTAACGAAGCAGCGGCTTCGGGGAACGTGAGGATATTCTTGGGATCCCTCTGTGAGCTGCCAGGTCATTATACTAGGCCCACGAGAGGTTGAGGTCTGCGGTAGAAGAACCAAGAATATGCCTTGGTTGCTATGCGAGCGACCTAAAGACTGGGGTGGATAGCAGTGAGTCGGCGAATACATAAGGTGCCCGAGATAGCAAGTTCGTCGATCATCTACCATCTTGAGTCAAGCGTGTACGTACGGAAAGGCAAGGAACACCCAACAGACCATAATTGCTATCTAATTATGGGTGAGGTAGGCCGTAGGATGTGGGCTGGCCGGAGTGTAGTTCTCATGCAAGATTTTCTCTTGTGTTGCCTTTCACTAGTTGAGGGAGGGGTCTCGTGGGACCATAGCCACGTGTAGAAAAGCAGACCTTAGTATCTGCATCGGCAGATAAATCTAAAGCTCCCGACCGAGTCCTGTATTTCTTGTTTTGGCCGGTGACAGGACTCGGATGGCACGATGTGATACATGTGCATCCAGTTATAGAAAAACGATTCACGATGAATGCGTGGGAAAAAGGGCGCGGTTGAGGGTTAGCGTAATTCCTAGTGGCCTAGGTGGTTTAACCCAAACCGAAATACGAAAGCGTGCAATAGGTAAGCGTAATCCCTAGTGGTGCTAGGTGGCGTAAGTCCTAGTAGTTCAAACGATGATTCATATGGAAGAGCCTAGCTAGAACAAAGGTGATAGTCCAAACGATTTCAAGGATAATACGACATGAGGAAGCCCGTACGAGGTACGGCAAAGGACTGAACTTATATACATGGAAAGAAACATATGATTTGAGTAACCTATATATGCGATATATTAGGTTGACATGGACCATTACACTACTTTGAGCAAGGGACATTCATGGTTAACACATGACGTGGGTAGGGATACTAGTACGAGAGGTGCAGAGCAAATATACATGTTAGAACTCGGAAGAATATACATAATAGATACCGTGGGATGTTAGACGGGGTAGATATCTTGGGATAATGTACTCGATAGAAATCTGACGATGTGATACCTTGACTTATCATAACACCGTAGTTATCATGATACCTTAGTTTACCTTGCCACAGTAGTTCAACCGGCTACTCTGGTTTATCTATCTTGTAGTTATCCTTATGTTTACTTTCAGTTTATGCATGTCATGTTACCTTTACCTGTTTTTATACTGGAAGTAGATAGGACTTACTCAGTCTTTTTGACTGACCCGTTTTGTTTCGCCTCTTTTCTTCCGTTCCCCCCCAGGTTTCAGGGAGGAAACAATGCTGTTTAGTTCGGACTTCTTCTGCTTGAAGGTCATCATGGATGGCTTGGACTTCTCTTGGCTATGGCTACTTTACTGTTTTACTTGGGGAATAATTTATTAAAAAGTCTTTATGCTTCTTTACTATTGCAAGACAGGTTTTGATGTACTCTGATGTAAAAGGCTTTAGACCTTATTTATTCATGTTATGAAAGTTTGATTTTACTTCCGCTATTTATATATGTTCTGTCTTGTGATATTTCTGTGCATGTTTACCAATAATGCCCCTCTAAAGCTAGCGCATTCCTTTGCGAGTGACCCTAGTGGAGGCGGGGTGTTACAAGAATTATTAAGAGAGCTGGGAGTTTGGGTGTCCTTGGTAGGGTCGGTAATGAGGAATTTAATAATGAATTATCGATCCTTCAATTTGCAGATGATACATTATTATTTTCTTCCCAATTGCCTGAGCATATTATAGCTTTAAAGTTTATTCTTTACTGTTTTGAGATGTTATCTGGTCTTAGAATTAATTTTGATAAAAGTGCTGTAATGGTTCTTAATGATTTTAACAATGTTGAGTCTTTGGTAGCTAGCACTTTGAACTGTTCGATCATGAAATTTCCTTTTGATTATTTAGGTGTTAAGATTCAACCTTCGAAGCTTAAGAAGGAAGATTGGTTAGTCATCATTGATAAGATTAATAATAGATTATTAAGCTGGAACAACAGATTTCTGTCTAGAGCGGGTAGATTAGTTCTAGTCAATTCCGTTTTATCGGCTATCCCCTCTTACTGGATGGCTGTTCATCAATTTCCTAAATGGGTCATTGAGAAGATTGATAGGGTTAGGCGGAATTTTCTATGGAATGGTGATTCTAGCTGTGAGGGATATAAATGTTTAGTTAATTGGGACATGTGTTGTAAACCTAAGAAAGAAGGGGGTCTGGGGATCGTTAATCTTCATAATTTTAACTCCTCTTTACTTGCTAAATGTTATGGAAATATAGATGTCCAGAAGTGAACGCTTCTTGGAAGTCTATTGTTTTTAAATCTTATTATTCTAGAGGCGAATTTTTTATAAAAACAGTAGTGGTTGGGATAATAGATTATCCCACTTTTGGAAGTCCGTTTTGAATTGTTTTGATTATTTTAGATTAGGATGTAAAGTGTTAGTTCATTCTGGTAACCTTTCTTATTTTTGGCATGATGCTTGGATTTCTATAAGGCCGCTTAAAGTTGAATTTAGTGAGCTTTACAATATTTGTAGATTTAAGAATGCTCTTATTAAGGATGTTTACAAAGCTGATTTAGATCCTCCGTGGGACTTTTCCTTTAATAATATTTTAGAGGTAGATTTATTAAGACAGCTGGCCTTACTGAAAGCTAAGTTAGCATTGTACCACTTGGATGAAAGTGATGATTCTATTAGTTGGGGTTTAAATAAAAGGTTAGTTTACACTATCAATTCTATGTATAGTTTTATTTACTTTACTGGTATTTCATTCTATCCTTTTAAATATCTTTGGAAGGCTAATGCTACACCTAAAGCAAAGTTCCTAATGTGGTTGATCATTCATAAGAAGCTTAATACGATTGAGATGTTAAAAAGAAAGAATGTTATTTTCGATGTCAAATGTTGTTTTTGTAATTCTGGAGAGGAGGATGTAGATCATTTATTTTACTCTTGTTATTTTACCCTTTCTATTTTCAATATGATTATCAGGATTTTCTCCTTTGATTGTTTTATATCCTTTAACGGTTGTAACGAGTATTGGTATTATCATAGATTTCGATACAATTCTAGACAGCAATACATATTGGATTCTTTAGTTATTTTCATAAGTTTGTTTATTTGGGTTGAGAGGAACCAAAGAAATTTTCATTTGGTTACTGTTTCTAAAGATCATTTAATTATCAATATAGTTAATTTCTGTCTTTTCTGGATGTCTAATTCGCGCTTTAAATTTTTTGGTGACTTGTTATTTGGTCGCTTTCTGGTTAAGGTCAGTTTAAATCTGAGTTTATTCATTCGTATAAATAGCTTTTTTAGTAGTAATAGTCTTCGTCTTGGATGTTGATTTCATTTTTAGGTTGATTTTATCCTTTTACTTGTCTATTTTTTATTCACTTCTCCTTATACATGTATATATAGATATATGTCTTTATTTTTATATAGGCATATACTCATATATATGTATAAGATACTGATTCCCTTTTTTAGTTTTTTTTAGTTTACAGGTTGTAGATATTATAGTGGAGCTTTTGTGGCAGCTGGTTGGATTGATCTCCTTGATGTGACTTGGGTTATTGGTGTATGATGAGTAGAGACGTTTGTATTTTCTTGGTGTTTTGCTTCATCACTTTTGTTCATAGTTGTTATGTGTAGGGGAACAGATATACTTCTTATCGGGTGGTGGCCTTGCTGGAATTCGATAAGAAGTATGATGGGTGGTGGCCTTGCCGGAACTCATCTTTCTGTTATCCCTTACTTTTTCTTTATGGGTTACTCGTTTTTTGGTCGTATTCGGATATTTGTATCTTTGTATTTTTATTATATATATATGTGTGCTCTCTTCCTTTCAGAAGATCACACATTTTTGCTCAAAAAAAAAACTAATGAGCTATACATGCTCTATAATATGCACCTTTTATTGAGAGAATTTTATCTTAGACAAAAATTTTCAAAAGTAATCACTATTTGCAAAATATACCCCATTTTACTTTAAAACTCTATATGTATACTTTATATATTTAAAACTATAACTTTTAAGATTAAAACTTGAAAACATCATAAACCATTTTCCCAAAACTTTTATAACTTCAAGTTCTTAAAAGTTAACAATGTGGTTAGACTCAAAGCGGGCTTCCAATTTTCTCCTAGGCTTTCCTAGACACTCCCCCAAGGTAAATTCTTTCAACTATATTCCTAATCCATTTTTCTTCTTTTAACCTTTTTCCAATTCATAAGGTTTTCAAGCCCTCTAACCCAAAATAGTAATAATATGGGATTCACTTTCCTTCCATACAAAAGACATTATACCTTTTTCACCCAAATTACCTAAGGGTCTCATATTCATCCCTTTAGTGTACAAAACAAACAACCCATTTCTTACCACGTTATACTCTTTTAATTTAGTGGGTTCCTATGTGGATCAAAGTGTGTATATATATATTATATTTATATTTTTAAAAATACAAATACGTTCACTCACTATTTATATAGGAATCCTAAACCTAAGCTCTGATACCGGATGTGACAACCCTAATTTCGACAGACCAATTTTTTTCAAAAAATCCAATCTATCGAACTCGGATTGAGTTGCTCTAGCATCCTGTAGAAAAGACAGAGGCATAAAATGTGCCAGAGCATAGAAAATATCACACAGCGGAATGGATAAAATATAATATAATCAAAATATAACCTTATCGTATTAATAATACTTCTAACCAATATCCAAGGCTATCATGTCTCTGCCACAAATCTAACCTACGAGTATGTTATAAGGAGGGGGTCAGAACACAAGTTCTGGTGATTAGATTTAAGCTATACACTTTGGATAATCCTACATATATCATTCAATCATATTTTCTTATTTATTAGGTTACTTGGGTTAACAACACTCAAGGCATACGCATACGTCGCACCCATTTACTCCCCAGTGGATTAACCTAATACAGCATATAGGTAGCTACCCCAATATTGATGTACATCCCATCGTACCCCACTTGCATTGTCTCTACCGTAACACCATCGAAATATACGCAGTCCCCCATCCTACGTCGTAGTAACATACGAATATCAATATTACTTCCCGCATATATCTATCATTACTATGCTACGTAAACGTATAGACTGCCACCTTTGTTCGAATCAGACTCCATACTGGAGTAATGCCCTCAAGTCTACGATACACCACCCAAAGCCGATATGCATTTATCTAGACTATCCACCATATGTATCTTTAATTGTAGCTCGATGCCTCAATCGCACATCCTGTAATGTGCACGGAGTTCCGTGGCAGGGCGATACAAGAAACATGGAACTCGGTCGGGAGCTTTTCCATATTTGTACAGGCCCGTCTTTAAATGGCCTCTTTATACAGATATACCTAGGGTCTGTTTTCGTGGTGGCTATGGCCTTATCTCGGCCCCTCCCTTAACTAAAGACTACCAAAGCTAAACGACTGCCGCTACGCAACCCTTCTAAACATCCATGTGGCATCTCCCGTCAACCCCTTACCCAGATGGTGAAGGGTGAAATGGTATCTTGGGTTTAGCTCGAGTCTTTCCGCATCCCACTGGCTGCCGGTGATGGGTGTCCGACGGTCTACTATACTTATTGGTCCTGACCCTCTGCCTCCCCGTGAGGCAACCGCCAAACCACCCTTGTGTCACCTCGTAACAGCATTCCGGCTGCATAGCTACATCTGTAGTCAAGGCCCGCCCGCCTAGTAGTTACGGGAAGACCAACCTCTATGGACACAGCCTAAGACATCTGTCGTCGCACAGAGGACTACTAGGAGCACCTTATGTACCTCAGGAAGCCGCGTTCTTCCCCCATCTAGTCCTTCGGAGCCGTTAGAACAATCAGATGAATGTGCGCTCTCCCTCGTGCCTTATAACACCACAATGATCTACCCCGTTGGGTTACTCACCCTCAAACTTGTGGACTGGTTCAAGTGCCTTTCTTTAATATGTTATTAGGCCCTATGTCTAAACATTCTTTTGCGCTCTTGTCTCATCTTATTAGGTATCCAGTTAACTTGATTATTCCAATTCATATTGAATTCTTATTCAAATTACTAAGTTTCTCTTGCTTATTAATTTCAATCATACAACTCAATCCATTCAAGTTTTTTAATAAGCTCTCAACATATTATTCTCTAGATTGTGGCCAAGGTCTATAATCCACAATCTCTTTCGTATTTTCTTGTTGATTTCATCATTACAATAACATGTTTTACTTAATAGGTAATTAAGTATGTCCAATTCACCTGTTTTCTAATTAACATGTCACTTACCATTTATGATTAAATATAACTTAATTTATTTCATAAGTTTTCCTCATTCTTTCTCATTTAATCACAATTCCATTTTACATTGTCAATACAACTTATCACTGTTTACTTATTAACTTAGTTCTATTAACTAAGGCCCATTAATAAGTTTTTCTACCAGTTTATTTTAACCTATGTTATAATTTCCTCTTATCCATAGGACAAGTCTAAACATTCTTATCAATGGGTTTCAGACTTCCAACTTACAGATTACATAATTTATAAGTAAGTATAATATATTCTCCCCCCTTTTCTTAACTGGTTTCAAGTTTTCCCCATTTACTGATTACTTAATTTATAATTAAGTGTCCCTTAACTCAATTCACCAGTTATCCTATTCCCTTACTAGTTTATTATAACCTAAGTTATAATATTCACTTGTCCCTAGGACAAGTCTACCTATCATACAACATTTTCGATAATGTTATTTATTTATAATAGGTTATTATCATTCCCCTTTTAAACCATTTACCATTGTAAACCATTATTCTTCATTCACTGTAATATACATTCCTTATTATATTAAGGAAAACACTTCATGCACTTTATCAGTTTGATAGAAGGAATCAATGATTTACTTTCATAACGTATTCCCATCTAAATCTGTGGTAACAAGTAATTTCTTTGCTTTTTTTCATTTACCGTGGCTTACTTGCAACAACGTTTTCATAAATTGGTCATTTAGGGAAATACGTTACTTTTCCTTCCTATCACACTAACTCAATTCATTACATCCCTTCCATTCTTATCTTCTAAGTTAGAAATTTAATTACCATAATTTCCATTTATTCATATCTTGTTATATATATATATATAAGCACTAGACTTCACACATTAAGCTTACACTTGTGGATGCTGGATTTGCCGGGCGGGTCCGGGCAGACTTCTACCACAAGTTAACTTAACCTCATGTCTTAGCACCATTACATGTTTTTAATTTTGCGCTTAGGCATCTCACATTAGGTTCAACATTAGTGACTGCTGGATATGCCAGTCGGGTCCGGGCAGACTTACGCCACTAATGCGACCTAAATTTGTGCCATAAGTGCAGTTACAATTTCTAATTGTAATCCTATGCATATTCATTCTTTTACAATTTTACCTATTTAATTGTAGGTGTTTATACCCATTTCCCAAGTCATATTTCTCATGTTCTCTATACCCAAAATAAGTCTATAATCATAGTTTGATTTATGCCCAAACTGTATTCATGTAATCAATTCTAACATGAAATTATTTAATCATATAATTGTACCAATTTGTACAAGTAGGATTCATGTGACAAGTTAACATGCAGTATGAGCAATACTAATTTCTAACCATTTCTAACAAGTTGTTTTTCAACATGTAATCATTCCAATAATTTAATAGATTCAACATATGAATTTCCTGATCTATTCATATTAACGTCTCAACTTGTTATAACAACAATTTATAACTAAACTGGCAATTTCAGAATTTATAAAAAGGGGAATGCTAAACGATAGTCATAACATTATCTAAAGGCTATAGTTTGAACCCACTCACCTTTTATGCTTTTCCCAAATTTTGGATCTGATCCGTTCTATCTTCCATGGTTTTCCTTTCCCCTTTAATTTGATTTGAAACCTAATAACGTGGATCGACTATTTTCTTTAAAATAGAAGGGAAAGAAAAATAGGAAGAATATGGATAGACTGGATCTGGGTCGTTACCTTGCTTTTCACGTAATTTTGTAGCCTTTTAATAAAAAAAACTAATCTCTTCCCTTTATATCTTAATCTAAGATTTTCTAATTTACAAATCAAAATTTCTGAATATGTTTGAGGATAGAGAGAGAGGGAGCAATGGTGGAGCTCCAACGGAGCCGCCGAATTATGAGATTTAGGGTTACGCCTAGGGTCTTATTTATAAGAGTAGCGGAGGAAACGGGACCTTCAAATCAAAATCTAAAACACCAGAATCTTCCACGTCAGAAAAGAAGGTTCCAGATTCATGGGTGGGTCGACCCCTAGTCGACCCCCCTTTGGGTGGGTCGACCCCTAGGTCAACTCCCAATGATCCATTTTCCCTCCGAACTTTCCCGTCCGTGATTTTGATTTTTGAACGGACATTTGAATTTTCTGGATAATTTAATGTATATATACATATAATCTCCTTATATGTATACAAACTTCTAATGCTCATAACTTCTTCATATGATGTCCATTTTATGCAAACCAGGTGTCTATCTTGACCAGATTTTCGAGACGGACGCAATGACGTAGTCTGTTTTACTTAATTCTGAATATTTAATTAAGTTTTTCTTATTTTATTATCTTACATTGAAAATATGGGGTGTTACATAGAAAGTACGACCTTAGCTTTTGGGAAATGATTAATAGGTAGAAGGCTAGCTTTTCAAGCTTTGGATAGTTCTTTTCTGCCCTCGTTAATCTTTTGTTGATGTAGTAAACAAGTTGCTGAACATGGTCTTCAATGCGCACGAGAGTTGAACTAATAGCATGCATAGAAACTGCCAAATAAACGTATAAGTCCTCATGATCCATAGGTTTGGACAAGATAGGCGGTCGGTCTATGTGATTCAGTGGGTCTTGGAATGCGACAACGCACTCCGGTTTCCAAGTGAAGTTGCGCTTCACTTTTCTGAGTTGTTTGAAAGTTAATGCACTTATCAGTTACTTTAAAGATGAATCGACTTAGGGCGGCCACCTTCCCTTTTAGGCTTTGAACATCTTTAGTCATCCGAGGGGCTGGATATCCCAGATAGCTTTAATCTTATCTGGATAGGCTTTGCGCCTCGCAAAATGATAATGAAACCCAGAAATTTTCCTGATTAAATGCCAAAAGAGAATATCAAGAGATTGAGTTTCATGCCATATTTTCAGAGGACACCAAACATCTCGACGAGGTCACGTTCATGGTTGTTTAATGTTGTCGTTTTCACGAGCATATCATCCACAAAAACCTCCAAGGATCTCCCGATCTGGTCCTTGAACATGAGATTGACTAGTCGTTGGTAGGTGGCTCCAAAGTTCTTAAGGCCAAAAGGCATGACGAGATAGTAGTAGAGCGCGAGGTCGATTATAAAAGAAGTATAATCCTGGTCTGGGAGGTACATTAGAATCTAATAGTAGCCTGAGTACGCATCTATGAAGGACATAAGCTATTAGCCGAAAATTTAATCTATAGGCTTATCGATCTTTGGAAGTGGAAAGCTGTCTTCAGAGCATACCTTGTTCAGGTCTGAGAAGCCAACACATGTTCTCCACTTTCCATTTTTTTCTTCGCAAGATATGGATTGGAGACCCATCTACAATAGAAGGCCTCTTGGATAAGACCATTGTTGCGTAGCCTCTTAACCTCCACTTTAAGTGCAGTCGATCTTTCGATTCCCTATTCGATGCTTATGTTTGACCGGAAGTTGCAAGGGACTGATAACGAGCCGTAACAAGTGACTTCTGGATCGATGCCACCCATGTCGAAGTGGGCCCAAGAGAACACGTCAAGTTGCCCCTTAAGAATTCCACAAGCTCTTCGTTTATTACGAGGTGGAGATGGGATCCAACTTTCAAGACCTTTGTCAGGTCGTGAGGGCTGATCGGAACATCCGTCGTTGGTTCTACTGGGGTAGCCCTTTCGAAATTGGGTTCTTCGTCGTCCTTTGGAATAAGATCGTCGGTAAGATGGTAGTGGTGCTTGAGCCAGGACTTAGACACTTTTGATTGTTATAAGTAGATGGTCTTGGAGCAAGAAGGCAGAGGCCCAGCTTTGCCTTTGTCCTTATTGCGGCCATTGTTCCATTCTATGAGGTAACAATTTCTAGTTATTGCTTGGTCACCTTTAACCATGTCGATTCCATTTTCTGTCAGAAACTTCATCAGAACAGACCATGGTGACATGCATACTCGGAATTCTACAAGGAAAGGATGCCTAAAAATAACATTGTACGGAGTGATGATGTCAATGACCACAAAAGTGAGCATTCGGGCTGGCTCCGATCCCCTTCTCGGAGTTCTACGGGGAGGTCGACCATGCCTACTGGTACGTTGGAGGATCCGTTAAAGCCATAGATTGTGGCATTGCAGGGCTTCAAATCCTTGGCCTTAAGTTTCGTGTGGTCGTAGGCCGCCTTGAAGATGATGTTCACTAAGCTTCCTGAGTCAATAAGAATTCTTAGGGCGCAAGCTAGGCCAATCTGGGAAAAGTTGATGAGAGGGTCTATGGTTAGAATCTCAATTCCTGTAGATTCTCTCGTGGAACCAGATATCGTCCTATAATGTTTTCTAAAGCTTGGAAGGGATAGATTCTTCAGAGTAAAGCAAGCTTCATAGATGAACATGCTTTATAGAGTCGCCATACTCCATATCTTATGGAAGATTTCATGTGTAAGGTGAGGCCCACCACAGATAGTATTGATCATGATGCCATGTGACCTTCGATTGGACGACCCTGGGGCTGCGCTAGCAGGTGCTGAAGTGCAGGCATTGGAGGGCCCGTAACTACTTCGGGAGGACAGGGATCCTGAATGTAATATTACAAACATTTCTCACAGAAGAGTTTTTCAATTGCATCCTTGATGTGGCGACAATCATTAGTATTGTGCCCGTATATGTCATAGAATTTGCAGTACTTTCCGGAGTTCTTCTCGCAGTCAGCGGATTCTCGGATGTTCGGATTCTTGTATTGAAGGGTGTTATAGGTTTCTAGGTAGATCATCTCCATATCTCGATTTAGCAGGGTGCCATTACTATCATTTTGGTAGTGGACATGCTTCTTAGGATCTGCGGGAGCCTGGTTGTTGTTGTGACTGCCTTATTTACCTCTATTCGACTTTGGATTTTTGGGGGGTTGTTCCTTTAAACTTGTCGGAGGATTTTCCGACTTGCTTTCCTTTGACACTGTCATCGATGGTACCACCGTATGGGTTGTTGGATTGGCTGCCCCGAGAAGCTCGATTCCACCTTAATTATTCTTGGTATAAGAATCGCCCGGCCTTCTCGTAAAAGCTTCTTAGGTCTAAGTTTTCTTTCTGTTGATCCAGGCTCCAAACTCGTAGGTAGGAAGGACACCTTTTGCAAGCTGGAAAAGGACAGTGCAGGATCCCATATCATCGACCTCAGTGAGGGCAGTATTGAGTCAATCAACATAGCTCTATAAGGACTCTACAGGGCCCTAGTAAAGGTTGGAAAGGGTAAGGGCATTTTTCGGAGTTAGAACGTGGATCGTGAACTGTCTTACCAACTCTGTGGCCAGCTGGTCAAAGGTGTTGATAAATTGGAGTGGAAGGCGGGAGAACCAAAGCAAAGCCATGTCTACCAAGAAGACTGGGAAGCATTTGCACTTGATGGCATCAATGGCCCGACTGGAATCCATCTGCCATTCGTAGCGGTGTAGAAAGTCGCACGGGTCAGTCGTGCCCTCGTAGAATGCCATCTGTGGCATGTTGAAGCGTCGGGCTATTCGGCTTCATGCATAGCCTTATGAAAGGATTGTACCTCAAATGAGTTTTCCACGAGTCGTTGGCATTACCTAGCATATCTCTCATGATCCTTCGGACCATGTCGGGGAGATAGACCGGTTGGACATCATTCGGTGGAATCTATTGGTTTCGGTTAACTTTGGGAGTCCTATTCTATGGACGTTTTCTATGGTGCATATCCGGCACATCCTCGTCCATGTCATCAACATTGATTGCCTTGTTTTGGTATGGTTCATGAAGCTGAGCGGGTTGATGCGTGTTCTGATTTGGCGGAACCTAGACTTGTTTACCAGAAGCATGGTTCCCAAGTTCTGAGCAATGGTAGTTAGGTTCTATCGGGGAAGGGGTTGGTTACTCGGACCCGGTTCATCATTGATAACCAACTGGGAGCGATCATGGTGATGCGTTCCCCTGCTGTAAGTGATGGTATTTCCATCACCTTTTCAATTTCCATTTTTGTTGCCTTTTTTATGATCATTAGAGCGAACGACGACATTATTGTTGAGGCTGAACCTCCTTCTTTGATATGGGTCCGATGACTCAAAAAACAGGTTTCCAAGACATTGCGCTGCGGTCAGGCATTGTTCTAAGCAAGTTGAAGTTGGGTGAAGAGGCGCTAAATTCTTGAAGTTGACGCATAAGGTTGATGTTGTTTTTCAATGCATCGTTAAGTTCAAGAGCCTTATTCTTCAACTTCTTATTAAGCACATAAATCTGCGCTTGAGTTGCATGGGCTTCGGGGTCTATAGGAGAAAGAAATTCCATTTTGGTCAAGTCTTCTGTCGATTGAGGTTGCTTAGAAGTTCCAGCGTCGATTGCGGCAGAGAGACCGAGCATCTGATTCGTTGTTCGCTTGACCATCATAAGGGGACTCAGTAGTAGGTTATGGAAGAAACATAAGGCCCGTCGAATTCGAGATGGAAATGTGTGACAATGAAGCAAGTGTAAGATTTCTCAATGAAAGCACCAGAATGTTGACGGCAAAAAATGTTGTAACACACAAGGATTCTTAATTACTTAAGAATTTTGTTTCATGTCGGAAAAACAAGTATAGGAAAGCAGTAAATGAGTGGTTCGGTCCCTAGAGGGGCCTACGTCCACTTTAAAGGGGTTCGCTGATATTTTATTCACAATAACAAGTTACAAGCTTAGAACTTTTCCATGTCATTCATTTACAAACATTTTGAAGTATTTTGGAGCCATATCTATCATATATGAGTCTTGGGAAAAGTCACTTTTTGCTTCTTCTTTCTTAAAGCAAAATGTCATTAATGAGTACTTGAAGCTATGTAGGATGCCAAATCATGAAAAATACAACCCTTTTGAAGTGCGAGCTTGGGGTGTTCATAGTGGAAGGGTTAGGTGGGAATAGGTAGGGTTTGGGGACCACAACTATGCATTTTTGTATAATGCATGTTCCCAGAATTTCGGGTCACCTCTTTGTGTGTAACGGTAACTCATATCCCTTTAGAGGGATACGATTTTCGCATCCGAAGAGGTACGAAATTCGTACCCCTTGGGATATGAGACGGCATATCCCTAGGGGATACGGTTATCTCATATACCCCAGGGGATACAGGTATTTCGTAGCTCCTAAGGGACACGGGTTCGTATCCCTAGGGATATGATGGTATTCGCAAAGGGGGTGCGAGCGTTCCAAATGATGAGGGACCCGGATTATGGGATCCGAAGAACAAAGATTTGAAACATGTGGTGGTGAGGTAGTCGAGTTTTGTGGTATGGTACCCAAGTGTTTCTTATACATGGTGCATGACTCCGAACTGGGGGGGTTCAAATCTTTAAGCTTTGAGGAACACGAGGCTTTCTTGAGGAAAATAGAGTCGATTTTTCAGATACGAAGCGGGGAGAGTCAAATTACATGGGTTTAAACCCCTTGGCATGCGAGAGATACGATACGTGGTTAATGCATGGTTTTGAGGAGTTGTGAGGCTCTTACACCCGTGACTTCTTCTAAACTCGTATCTGTGGCTTAGTGGCAACACTTTAGGCTTCAACGCCATGCGACGGGTTGAGAGTCTGGAGTACTTTTGGGAACCATACCAAAAGGTCAGTTAATATATTCGGTTCATTCCCGATATTGGAGAGAATTGGAACTCTCGCTTATAAGATCCAATTACCAGAATGGTTATCCGGAGTGGACATTGTTTTCATATTTCTCATCTTTAGAAATATGTGCCTGATCCCAACTTAATTTTTGAGGAAGAGGCACAGGAGGACTTATAAATCATCCCGAGTATAGCAGTTCAAAGAGAGCTGATAAAGATAATTGGCAAGGAGATAAAGGAACTAAGAAACAAAAGAATGAAGTTAGTCAAAGTACAACGGAGCGAGGATCCAAGTGACTATACATAGGGAATTGAAGACAACATTCAAAATGGCTTATACTAATTGTAGAGTGTATATCTCTAAATAGCTCTTCTGAGAGGTAAACTTAATTCTGTTACATTATTTCCATTTTAGCTTTACTTCCATCCAATTTCGGGGATGAAATTCTTTTAAATAAGGGTGATTCCTAAAATTTTAAAACCAATTTAATTTCGATAGATCATAAACAAATATTTTCAAATGATCTCATAATTTGATAAAACCATTTTTATCAGATTTGGAACATAAAAAAATAGTAAGATTCCAAATTTAATAATTTTTGGAGTTAATATGTGAGCATATGAAAAATAACAGCATACCACCGTCAAAATTAAGTAAAAACGAAATAAAAAATAAAATGGATGGTCAAATGAACTCCAAACTCGACGAGACCTATTTCATGGGATTTGTAATTACGATTTATGTTAAGGTTCAATATTTCGTGTCAAACGGAATTACCGTTTGATCAAACGAGCAATAGATGCAGGATTGGACTAAAACACTTCATTACTTTATACTAGGCTTTAAAGGTAAGAAGCACAAAAGAGGTGTCATGCAACCAAGCTTATATTTTGTGTTTCTTCCCCTTGCACCTCCCCTCGACAACTCATCAACCTTTTGGCCCTTCTTTGCTTATTAAACATCCTCCTTCTTTTTCTGTTCTGTCACTCCCTTTCACTTTTTCTATTTAAATCTTCCTCCTCCTTCCTACCATTTGCCATGGCCGCACCCCATTTCTCCCTCCACTGAAAGCTTCTGCCCCCTTTCCAGCCCCTTCCCATCTGTGGCGCCCTTCTCCAACCTCTTCCCTTTTGTCGTGACCTCCTTCCCATTTCTAACTCCTAAAAACCGCCTTAAATCCCTAAATTTGCAAGTAAACCAAAAATTAAACCCAAATCCACCCTCCTCCTATCCCATACATCCTACGCTTGAGCCCCACAGCCTACGCTAGCACCTCTCCATCCAAAAACATTGACCCCACCCTAAGGCCATGTTAAGGATGCAGAATGCAGATCTTGAGGCGGGGTTAACACTAGAGGGAGAGAATAGTGTTTATAAGGAATTTATAAAAATCTTAAACTAACTTGAATTACTATATGAATTAGGGGCGGGCGTTGTTCAGTTTGGTGCAGTTTGGGGCCTTAACCACTTCCGCACCACATAAAACAGTTGATTAAAAATAAAACCGTTATACTAACCATTCAAACGGTTCGGTTTCAATTTGTTTTTGGTGTAATACGACCTGCTTTTGGTTCGGTCTGGTTTGAATCCGTATTAAATATAATAAGAGAATTACTTCGAGCAAAAACCAAATTACGATTGTATGACGTTTTGTCGCTTGAAGGTTAAAACACATAGTGTTATCCTAAATAAAAAGACTGGTTTCTGACTATATGAATACTTCAATTTCACAGTTAATGAAAAGTCAAATTTTTTTAATACATTAACCAAACATCAGTGTTACTTTACCGATTTTTGTCATTTTTCTGTTGATGAGGCTTGAGGTTTAAAATTACTTCTTCAGAACATCTAGACACCATTCACTTTGAATGTCACATCGTCAGATCCATCAAATCACAAGTTGATGTCTACAAAAATACTCTAGGTGTCTAGTAAGAATGAATTCCTATGCACCAATAGAAGTATGTTTGTAGAAATCAATATACGCGACCCTGTGGAAATACTTTGTCAGCCATCGTCCATATAAGTTGTCCTGGGACTAGACAAACTGAAGGCACCCTCCTCCCACATTCTAGGAATCACCCTATGGATCTGTAGCGAGTAGTTCTTGCATCCCATCAATTTCTATCACGATAGGATCACCATTAAAATATCTCCGAGCATGAATCCAGAGAATACGACAAGTGGTCCTTTCGCTTTTGAAGATCCACAGTCCTCACTGCTCCTTCTTTAATGAAAATCTTCCACATTTATGTATTTGTTGGTTCGAAATGGTTTTCAAATAAATTTGATCCCGTCCTTTCCGTACCAACAATCGTTTTAGGCCAGATTTGATAGTCGGTTATTTAACTATCAAATAAACAACCATTCATCCATAAAAGAAAATTGAATTCACTGATTTAATATTCTCCATCACTTTAGCCTCTTTTTGATTAGCCATTCGTTAATTTAAAACTTCCCTATTTTTCACCTATTTGGAATACTCATTTCTCTTCTTATATTTATATATAATAATATTCAAAAGCCCTTTTCATTTTAAGTACTTTTAAGAATGTATTTCTCATCTCGGTCATTAGTACCTAACCGTAAACTAGTAAGAGAATAACTTCCTATGTATCAACCCCGAAGGCTGAAACCAACATCAGATCGACACTCAGAAAACCATTCAACTCACTAATCTCTAGTCAGTTTCTGATTTCCTTAACTTCGTTTCTTAACTTCTAAACGAATAGAATTTCCAAATGTCACTTATCACTTTAAATGAGATATTTATCTCAACTTATAGACATTTCAAATATTTATTTAAAAATATGATTTACAAAACGTTTTTTAAGCCTATCGTCGAATATAAATATTCTTTATAAACACCTTTATAGTTTTATTTCAACTTATCTCGGTATATTTCAATTACTTCATTCCATAAAAATATTTGTACATAAATATCATTTGCCAATTCTTACTATTCGTAATTATTATCTATAAATCTTGCATAAAATTCTTTATTATAATCTATATTATATTATTTAAATTAGTTCTACTTAAATTCAATTAGAATTGATAATTTCAAAAACCCTTCGTAACTTACTTCTAACAAATATCTATTTTTGTAAACAATTTTCTATAAACCCTTATGCACCTCAATTGCAAATAATGTTTCTTAATACAAACTTATATTTGACTTATTTAGTCAACTTGATTTCAAATTTGTAAATTCCAAGTTCCAATTCTATTTGTAACTTCTATTTGTGAAGTTATATAATCTCGTTTATAAATTCTTTCGTAATTGGAAATTTACAATCTATTTAAAATATCGGTCTGCTTTCCATTCTTTTTCAAATTCACACACAATTTATACTTTTTAATTCAAGCATAATATTTTCACTTCTTTTATCAATATTGCTTATAAAATCAACTTCTCATCTTATGTGTTAAAAACAAGTGTTTATTTTCGCAGTTTCTAAATAAATATTTCTATTTGAAAATAAAATTTCCTTTAAATAGTTTTATATTTCAAATTCTGTTTAAAATCCATCTGTTATTTGGGCATTCAAAAATATCCCAAATCAATGGTCATGGTTACTTACACATCTAAATATATCATAAACTATCACAGGTTATAAATCATATCATATATCAGCATGTATGTAAAACTAAATAAATACATGTTGAGTAATCCAGTTGGATCCCTCTAACCTGTTTTCTTGCATCCACAGAGGTTATTCGACAATAATAATACTCATCCTGCTTCCAGGTAGGTTATCCTGGTATAGAAGGTCATCCACTATGTATATTGTGGGCCGCGTAGGGTCATCCGCTAATGGTACTGCGGGAAATATGTCCAATCACTAATATTTTATATCCAATCACGATTATCATATATCCAATCACCAATACTATGTATATAATATTTTATATATACACATTATTGTCACTTTATATCAGTAAATTTATCATCCAACAAGCAATAAATAAAATTTGAAATATTAAAATAGTTTCCAATAATTTAGCCGAGTGAGTTTAACTCACATCGATTTTTCCTTGCCGAATATCCAATTAAATTATGTAACAACCTGAATTTTTAATAACATGTTAAAACAAGAAATCAGGGCAGAATTAAATTATAAGTTAAGAATCAATGGGAACGGGTTACGCCATTGCGTTCGTCTCGAAATTCTGCTTGAAAATGAGTCCGAAATTTCGTAAATCGGAGTCTATATGACCAATATATGGCCCATAGAAGATTTCAGCCTGAAATTCAAATCCAGCCAGAAACAGATTGGGAGGGAAATTTTCCCGCCCTACCCCAGGTCGATTGGGGGGTCGACCTGCCCCCCTCCCCAGGTCGACTGGGGTGTCGACCTGGGGGTCGACCTCCCTGGTCGGCCAGGTTTTCCCTGGTGCACCTGTTTGCTCCTTTGGTCTTTCAGCTAGCCTGTGACAGGATTCGATGGTTCAGATCTAAATTAGTGTTAACCTATGGCCTAAACTAGTCTCTACACCTATAAAAACACCCTAATACCTAGCCTAAACCATCACAAATCATCCTAACAACTAAATTCTGCCAAAATGCTGCCTAATCATGGCCTCCATCTTCATCTTGAGAGCTTCTAAGGCAAAAAGGAGCCATCTTTCTTCATCAAATCAAAGGAGCTACCTATTCTCAAGGCTTCTAGTGTTGCTACATCATTCCTAGAGCTTCTACAACGTCTCTATCTTGTTCTATTTGGTTCTAGTTCTCATAGCCAAGCTTTCAAAGCCCCACTCTACACTTAGATTTAAACTATGAAGTTAATATGCATATGTAGCAAGTTGAGATGTGATTTTATTGTGTACTACTTGTCTTGGGCTATATTTGTATGCATAGATCCATTTATGACTCTTTTGATCTATGATTGTGGCAGTATCATGAACCTAGTACCATTTACCTTGATTTTTGGGTAGAAAGCTATGAGCTTTATGTGGGGATTATGCATAATGTAACCTAGAACCCCTCATAACCTTGATGTTAACTTGCATATGATGTTGAACTACATGCTACCCACAAGTTTGTCACCCTATGTCAACTATTATCATGTTATCACCTTTGCCTATGATGTTGAACTTCATGCCACCCACAAGTCTATTTGCCAAGTTTGATGTCATGCATGTTTTTGAGGCCAATAATCCTATATGCTAGTTGTGATGAACACCTTTGCCTCAAATATCCTCATGTTTAACTTATGACCAACTTTACCACCTTATGCCCATCTTGGTCATATTGTTATGTTCATTGATTCACTTGTGTTGATGCGAATTTACGTGCGAATGGGAATACGTTATGGGTAGTTAGGCAAACTTGAAATGACATGAAAAACATGACTTGAAATGTGACATGAAACTTGATCATGCTTGAAAACTTGAATGTGGTCATGACATGTAGAAAACCATAAAGTGGCTAACTCGAGGTTGGGTTGAGTTTGTAGCGTAAATCTTCCTGGAACCGCCCGGCAAATCCAATGGCTACAAACAATAGGACCCAATGTGAGAAGTTGGTCACATCGCGCTTGAAACCCGAGGTTAGACTAGGTTGTGGTGTAAAGCTGCCCGGACCCGCCCGGCATATCCAGTAACCACAATAAAGTCTAATGTGAGAGGTTGGGTGCATTAAATTAATTAATGGCACATGTTAGGGTTAAGTCATGAGCCACTTGGATACACTTAACCAACTTGAAACATGATTGGATAGGGTTAACCACACTTAACCCGTTAGAAACCCTAGTTACGCGGTCCTTTTCAGCAGTAACCCTCTTGGATGTATCGCGATACCCTAGGGACTAGGCTAGGGTGGGGCACGATTACTGGGCTGATTGTAAGCGACCAGAACGAAGGATAAGTTGGTGCGCCGGTGTAGGTTCAGGCGGACTATGGTCGTGCACATAGTCCGGAGTTGAAAAAGAAGGCACGGGCACCAGTAGGTTTAGACCATGCGTGCTTGATTCGTGTCAGTGGTTGGCACCCTAGGACTTGATACACCCTAGGGTGGACCTAGCACAGTTTGACTACATTCCGTGATTGGGCCGTATGACACCGACACTCGACGAGTTAGGCTTATAGGGAGCCGATCGACTAGACCGTGTAGTTGGACCTTGATTTGGGTCATCTCATGATATTGGGCCAAGGGATCATTTCTTGTTTATACTTGACATGGGCTAGGATACTAGTACTTTTGGTGCAAAACCTAAACCTTGTATATGCGATGCCGCACTTGATCTACCTTGTTATCTATTTATCATGCAAGTTAGTTACCATCTTTATGTTTCATCTCAGTTTCTCATGCTTAGTTAACTTTATTAGTTTTTATACTAATAGTAGGTAGGACTTACCCGTCTTTATGACTGACCCTTTTTCTTTCGCCTCTTTTCTTCCGTTCCCCCCCCCCCCCAAGGTTCTCAGGGAGGGAACACTAGTGCTTAGCTTGGACACCTGGCTTGCTTTCTTGACAGCTCATGTACGATTTGGACTTGAGCTTGCTATGGCTTCACTACATCTATCTTGGGGATAGTTTACTTTACGTTATTTTCAGTTTACGTTTTCTAGACTTGTGGTAGTTGGAAATAATGACTAAGTGCTTTGATGTAAGTTGACTGTTTGGTTTTGAAATGACGGTTTTTAAACTTCTACCGCTGCTTTACTTATTTATTTATCTATGTTCTGTCTTGTGATATCTCTGTGCATGTTTACCTAGACAACACCCCTCCAGTGCATTCTCTCGTGAATGGCCCTGGCGGAGGTGGGGTGTTACATTTGGTATCAGAGCATGAGGTTTTACTAGACCGGACAAAAGTTTTAAAAACCCTTTTGAAAAACTATTTTCAAAACCAATTAAGTATTTTTCCAAGGAAAGTCTAGTTTATTTTAAAAGGCTATTCCCCAAAAAGCCATTAGCACTATCCTTCGTTTCCTTGTTCTAAATCTATCTTTTCCTTTTTCAGCATGGTCGATCTTAACCTTCCCGAGGGAGTACCCATACCCAGATGGTTCCGAAGGTACTTGGAAGCTAGGGCCAACAATGCGGGCCCAGCAAACACTCCCACTCCTCCTCCCGTACCTGAGGTTCCTCCTCCTCCTCCTCAGCGTCCACAAGCGGATTTCGCAAAGATTTGCAAAGACTTTAAGGCGATGGGTGGCAAGAATTTTGTTGGGACAGAGACTTATGTTGAGGCAAGAAACTGGTTAAAGGAAACTGAAGATCTTTTTGCTATCTTTGAAGTAGAAGACCGTAGGAAAGTTCTGTTGGCAGTATGGCTATTGAAAGAGGAAGCTGCTTATTGGTGGGAAGTCACCAACGCTTTTAGGCCTATAGAGACTTGGGCTGACTTTAGGATGAGGTTTGGGCTTAAGTTTCTATCATCCGCTGAGGAGAATCTGCAAATGGAGAAGTTTATATCTTTGAAGCAAGGGGATATGACCGTGAGGGAGTATGTGAATAAGTTTAACCAGCTTGCTCGATTCGGTTTAGACATGGTTAACACACTTCAGAAGAAGGCTATACGCTTTGCTCGAGGACTGAATGAGCCATTACAAGGTTTAGCCATGTCTCATATACCCATGGGGGCCACTTTTGAGAGCTTAGTGGATATGGCCTTGCTTCAAGGAGATGATAAGAATGGCAAGAAAGAAGTTAAGCTTAATGAGACTCAAACCAAGAAGGCGGACTCCAAGTGGGGAGGCAACCAGAATAATCAGAGCAACCAGAACAACAAGAACAACAAGAACAAAAAGGGTAACAAGGCCAACAACAACAAGGAAAAGGAGACAAGGAAGCGAAACTTCTGTGGGATCACTTGACACATAGCCAAATATTGTAGGAAGAAGAAGAGGAAGTTGGGAGAATGCTTTCATTGCGGAGAGTCTGGACACTTCAGTAAGGATTTCCCAAAGAAGCAAGGATAGGGGCAAGGACAGACTCAGCGTGCAGGACCTTTTAGAGGGCAGATGCATGCTCTCAACACTACTCCAGCTCCGGACCGAGGTAGTGTTTCTGTAGAAAGCCTTGTTTACATTTCTGGTTTTCCTGTTCGAACTTTATTTGACTCTGGCGCATCGCATACCTTTATTTCTTCTAACATTGTTGAAAGTTTGCACCTAAGTACTAGTCTAGTTGAGGATCCCGTTAGTGTTTCAAATCCAATTGGGGGTTCCGCCCATCTATCTATGATTTGTATGGATTTGAGGATTTCTATCTTGACCGTAGAATTCACATGTAATGCTTATGTTCTTGGGTTCATGGGATACGGGTTGATTTTGGGCATGGATTGGTTGTCCAGTTATGGAGCCATTCTCGATTGTGAGCATAGGGTAGTGAGGATTATGACTCGCCTGGCCAATACCCTCGAGATTTCTTGTAACCCTCTAGATCCCGTCATGTTATGTTATCTTGAATCCCTTGACTCGTCTATTGACAATCTTCAATCTGTGAGGGTGGTCCGAGAATATCCTGATGTTTTTGATGAGGTGAAGGGGTTACCCCCTAAACGCGAGATAGACTTCCGTATTTATCTTGTTGATAATGCCAAGCCAGTTTCATTGCCTGTTAGGCATATGGCCCCGCGAGAAAGAAGAGAGTTTAGCAAGCAAATCAAGGAGTTGCTTGAGAAAAATTTCATTAGGCGAAGCATTTCTGAATGGGGTGCTCCTGTGGTATTCGCTACTAAGGCGGATGGTTCGCTTCGTCTATGTGTTGATTATCGTGAGTTAAACAAGCTGACAAAGAAGAATAGGCACCCGTTACCGAGGATTGATGATCTCTTTGACCAGCTTGCAGGTGCTTCTGTTTTCTCTCAACTCGATCTAGCCACCGGATTCCATCAGCTTAGAGTGGCTGAGGATAGTATTGATAAGACTGCATTTAGGACTCCAGATGGATTCTTTGAATGGCTTGTTATGCCGTTCGGTTTGACTAATGCACCCGCATACTTCATTGATTTGATGAGTAGGGTTTTTAGGGAGTTCCTTAAGAAGTTTGTGGTTGTCTTCGTGGATGATATTCTGGTCTTCTCTAAGGACGAGGAAGAGCATGCTACACACCTCAAGGAGGTTATGGATACGCTTAGAGCTCATCAGTTAAAAGCCAAGTTCTCCAAATGCCATTTCTAGAGAAGTGAAGTTCGGTTCCTTGGGCATATAGTTTCTAAGCAAGGCATAGCTGTGGATCCCGCTAAAGTAGTGGCGGTACAAGACTGGAACGTTCCGAAGAATGCAACTGAAATGAGAAGCTTTCTCGGTCTGGCAGGATTTTATAGGAAGTTCATTAAGGACTTCGCTAAGATTTCAGCCCCTCTCACTAAGTTAACGAAGAAGAACTTAGTCTTTGCATGGGACTTAGAGTGTGAGCTTGCTTTTCAAAGGCTCAAGAAAGCCCTCACCACAGCTCCAGTTCTATCATTACCCGATGGAGGGAAGTTGTTTACCGTGTACACCGATGCATGTGGCACTGGATTAGGCGCTGTCCTGATGCAAGAAGGGAGAGTGATATGCTTTGGGGGTAGGCAACTCAAAGTTCATGAGAAGAACTATCCCACTCATGATTTGGAGTTGGCGGCGATCGTCTTTGCACTCAAATCTTGGCGCCATTATCTTCTAGGTGAAAGGTTTGAGTTATATATTGATCACAAGTCGCTCAAGTACCCCTTCTCGCAGAAAGATCTGAATCTGAGGCAGCAGAGGTGGTTGGAATTCTTGGCATCATATGACTTCGAGATAGCTTATACCCCTGGCAAGGGTAACGTTGTGGAGGATGCGCTAAGTAGAAGAAGGTTGACTTTGAGTCCCTTGTTTGTTGATATGAAGAGCCTAGAGTTCTTGGCAACCTTTGATTTTACACCTGCTGTTGAGTCGATGACTGGTTCGTTAGCATCCCTTGAGCTTAGACCTACACTTCTTGATCAAGTTGGGGCTTCATAGAGGGAGGACCCGCAGATAGTCGAGATCATGGACAAGTTGATTCGGGGTGATACGTCAAGACACCTCGCTAGATATACTATTGATGACAAGGGATGGCTAAGGCGTGATGGAAGACTATGTGTCCCACAAGTGGGAGATTTAGTAAATAAAGTTCTTGAGGAGGCGCATCACTCGAGGATGACCATACATCCCGGAGGGGATAAGATGTACCGGGACATGAAGCGCATTTTCTTTTGGGATGGTATGAAAAAGGATGTTGTAGAGTTTGTTTCTAGATGCATTGTTTGCCAACAAGTAAAGGCCGAGTCGAACAAGCCCGGTGGGCTACTGCATCCATTGGAGGTCCCGCTATGGAAGTGGGAAAGTATATCTATGGATTTTGTGGATGGATTACCGAGATCAAGGAAGGGGAATACTAGCATATGGGTCATAGTGGATAGACTCACGAAGAGCGTCCATTTCATTCCAGTGAAGAGCAAGAGGACCGCATCATGGATAGCTTCTGTTTATCTTCGAGAGATAGTGCGATTGCATGGAGTTCCTTCTAGCATAGTTAGCGATCGTGACCCAATCTTCACTAGCCAATTTTGGAATAGTTTGCAAGAAGCGATGGGTACGCGATTGAATCTAAGTACATCCTATCACCCACATACGGATGGTCAGACCGAAAGGGTGAACATGGTACTAGAAGATCTGTTGAGGCTGTGCATTCTTGACTTTGGTGGCACTTGGGAAGACCACCTTCCTCTCGTAGAGTTTGCTTATAATAATAGCTACCAAGCAAGCATAGGGATGGCACCATTCGAAGCTTTGTATGGGAGGCCGTGCAAGTCACCAACATGTTGGTGGGAGACGATAGATAAGCTTATACTTGGGCCCGACATGATAAGGGACACATCCGAGAAGGTTGAGTTGATTCGAAGGCGGTTGAAAGCAGCCCAAGACAGACAGAAATCCTATGCAGACAAGCGAAGGGCAGACTTAGAGTTTGAAGTTGGAGATATGGTCTTTGTGAAGGTTTCTCCCTTGCAAAATGTGGTTCGTTTTGGAGCAGTTGGAAAGCTAGCACCAAGATTCGTTGGACCCTTCCCTATCATCGAGAAGATTGGGCAAATGGCTTATAGGGTGGAATTGCCCGAGAAGCTGGCTGGAGTGCACAATGTCTTTCATGTCTCGCATCTCCAAAAATGCCTACATGAATCAGCTGAAGTAGTTGAGCATAGCATTCTTGAAGACGTGGAGGTAGAGAAAGAGGCAACCCTGAGGCGAGCTCCAATTCGTATCTCGGGAACGGAGATTAAGAAGCTGAGGAATCGAGAAGTCAAGTTAGTAAAGGTTCAGTGGAGTGAAGCCGATGAAGACGCAACTTGGGAAACCGAGGAGAAGATGCATGGGCTTTATGCATTCCTTTTTGAGGGTACATTCTCAATCTCTTTTCCTAGTTAGCATATCTTTTGCTATCCATGTTTATCTTGCTATTTCGTTAATCTTGTCATGAGAACCTTAGGTAGAAACCCTTTGGATGAAACATGTATTTGAAACATGTTATGCTTGATGGTTGCAAATGGTTGCAAGTGCTTGCAAGTGGTTACACGTGGATGCATGATACACGTTAGGCACTAAGATCGGCTCACACACTTTCATATTGCATATGCATGAGTGTTTATGCTTATTCATGGATGAAACTTGTTATGCTATCACGTGGATGTTGCATATGATTGAATGTTATGTGCACTCATGTAGAGATTATAAACTATCCTAGGAATTTGCATACATTTGGACTCATTTCACTAACATCTTCTGCATTAATGAGGTTTACTGAATCAGTAACCGCCTGATTTTCGCATTAGTTAGGCGCATATAGACACTTTTTGCATATGTTCATACAGCATTAGAAATCTTTTAAGGACAATGATTACTTGTGGATGATGTTTGAGTAGATGGATGATGGATGGTAGGATACGTTCTTCCTAACTTGGAGATTTTGGGGATGAAATCATTTAAGGTGGGGAGAATGTAACAACCCGAATTTTTAATAACATGTTAAAACAAGAAATCAGGGCAGAATTAAATTATAAGTTAAGAATCAATGGGAACGGGTTATGCCATTGCGTTCGTCTCGAAATTTTGCTTGAGAACGAGTCCGAAATTTCGTAAATCGGAGTCCGTATGACCAAGATATGGCCCATAGAAGATTTCAGCCCGAAATTCAAATCCAGCCAGAAACAGATTGGGCGGGAAATTTTCCCGCCCTACCCCAGGTTGACTGGGGGGTCGACTGGGGAGTCGACCTGCCCCCCCAGGTCGATTGGGGTGTCGACCTGGGGGTTGACCTCCCTGGTCGGCCAGGTTTTCCCTGGTGCACCTGTTTGCTCCTTTGGTCTGCTCAGCTAGCCTATGATGGGATTTGATGGTTCAGATCTAAATTAGGGTTAATACTATGGCCTAAACTAGTCTCTACACCTATAAAAACACCCCAATACCTAGCCTAAACCATCACAAATCATCTTAACAACTAAATTCTGCCAAAATGCTCCCTAATCATGGCCTCTATCTTCATCTTGAGAGCTTCTAAGGCAAAAAGGAGCCATCTTTCTTCATCAAATCAAAGGAGCTACCTATTCTTAAGGCTTCTAGTGTTGCTACATCATTCTTAGAGCTTCTACAACGTCTCTATCTTGTTCTATTTGGTTCTAGTTCTCATAGCCACGCTTTGTAAGCCCCACTCTACTCTTAGATTTAAACTATGAAGTTAATATGAATATGTAGCAAGTTGAGATGTGATTTTTTGGTGTAATACTTGTCTTGGGCTATATTTGTATGCATAGATCCATTTATGACTCTTTTGATCTATGATTGTGGCACTATCATGAACCTAGTACCATTTACCTTGATTTTTGGGTAGAAAGTTATGAGCTTTATGTGGGGATTATGCATAATGCAACCTAGAACCCCTCGTAACCTTGATGTTAACTTGCATATGATGTTGAACTACATTCTACCCACAAGTTTGTCACCCGGTGTCAACTATTATCATGTTATCACCTTTGCCTATGATGTTGAACCACATGCCACCCACAAGTCTATTTGCTAAGTTTGATGTCATGCATGTTTTTGAGGTCAATAATCCTATATGCTAGTTGTGATGAGCACTTTGCCTCAAATATCCTCATGTTTAACTTATGACCAACTTTACCACCTTATACCCATCTTGGTCATATTGTTATGTTCATTGATTCACTTGTGTTGATGCGAATTTACGTGCGAATGGGAATACGTTATGGGTAGTTAGGCAAACTTGAAATGACATGAAAAACATGACTTGAAATGTGACATGAAACTTGATCATGCTTGAAAACTTGAATGTGGTCATGACATGTAGAAAACCATAAAGTGGCCAACTCGAGGTTGGGTTGAGTTTGTAGCGTAAATCTTCCCGGAACTGCCCGGCAAATCTAGTGGCTACAAACAATAGGACCCAATGTGAGAAGTTGGTCACATCGCGCTTGAAACCCGAGGTTGGACTAGGTTGTGGTGTAAAGCTGCCCGGACCCGCCCGACATATCCAGTAACCACAACAAAGTCTAATGTGAGAGGTTGGGTGCATTAAATTAATTAATGCCATATGTTAGGGTTAAGTCATGAGCCACTTGGATACACTTAACCAATTTGAAACATGATTGGATAGGGTTAACCACACTTAACCCGTTAGAAACCCTAGTTACGCGGTCCTTTTCGGCAATAACCCTCTTGGATGTATCGCGATACCCTAGGGACTAGGCTAGGGTGGGGCACGATAACTGGGTTGAATGTAAGAGACCAGAACGACGGCTGAGTTGGTGCGCCGGTGTAGGTTCAGGCGGACTATAGTCGTGCACATAGTCCGGAGTTGAAAAAGCAGGCACGAGCACCAGTAGGTTTAGACCATGCGTGCTTGATTCGTGTCAGTGGTTGGCACCCTAGGACTTGATACACCCCAGGGTGGACCTAGCACAGTTTGACTACATTCCGTGATTGGGCCGTATGACACCGACACTCGACGAGTTAGGCTTATAGGGAGCCGATCGACTAGACCGTGTAGTTGGACCTTGATTTGGGTCATCTCATGATATTGGGCCAAGGGATCTTTTCTTGTTTATACTTGACATGGGCCAGGATACTAATACTTTTGGTGCAAAAACTAAACCTTGTATATGCGATGCCGCACTTGATCTACCTTGTTATCTATTTATCATGCCAGTTAGTTACCATCTTTATGTTTCATCTCAGTTTCTCATGCTTAGTTAACTTTATTAGTTTTTATACTAATAGTAGGTAGGACTTACCAGTCTTTATGACTGACCCTTTTTCTTTCGCCACTTTTCTTCCGTTCCCTCCCCCCAGGTTCTCAGGGAGGGAACACTAGTGCTTAGCTTGGACACTTGGCTTGCTTTCTTGACAGCTCATGTACGGTTTGGACTTGATCTTACTATGGCTTCACTACATCTATCTTGGGGAAAGTTTACTTTGTTTTATTTTCAGTTTACGTTTTCTAGACTTATGGTAGTTGGAAATAATGACTAAGTGCTTTGATGTAAGTTGACTATTTGGTTTTGAAATGATGGTTTTTAAACTTCTACCGCTGCTTTACTTATTTATTTATCTATGTTCTGTCTTGTGATATCTCTGTGCATGTTTACATAGACAACACCCCTCCAAAGCTAGTGCATTCTCTCGTGAATGGCCCTGGCGGAGTTGGGTGTTACAAATTTTGTCTCGTCTTGGATACGCATCTACTTGAGTTGTCTCGAATACAATATATTTTTTCACCTATGATCAATTATCAATTTTATTGATCGGTTAAACAATTATTAGTCTAAACTAAATATTAAGATAAATTATCCTACGTGTATTTATTGATTAAATATTTATTTATTTTAAATGAACAATTTCAATGAATTTTCTATGTAATTTAAATTTAATAAAAACGTATATCTTATTTTGCTTGCAAATGTCGACTAATTCCTAAAACAAATCCCGAGCAGCTCCAAAACTGCATTCAACTCTACTAGGGCATTTTGTCAAACACCTCACAGTCGTCATCGTCTTCTATCACCTATAACTCGTTGCCATTCTACCCACTTGACTCTATCATCGCTACCTCAAATCCCTCTGTCTAGATATCCTCCTCAGTTTGACCATCCATTCCATTACAATTTGCATCCTAAGTTTACATAGTCCAAACTCTCTATTTTAAACAAGTTTGACCATCTGCTAAAACATCTTAATCCCCGCTGTCGCATTCAAGTCATCCCGTTTCATTATGAATAAAATTCGCACTACTGGAGTCCCCCCATAAATATATCCCACTACTCTAGATTTGAGCAAAAACCAAGTCAACGTGCATGACATTGCAACGCCCTCTCCATCATCTCGCATTATCTTCTGCAAACCCATCATCGAACACAACTATGAATCAATCACCGTTGCACCACACCCATTCAACATAGGTTGGCCTCTTCCTTGAAACCGCTTTGACCCATTTCACTTCTCGAGCCATTGTCGCGCCAATGACATCGACAAACCTAAACGAACTCCATTATCATACCTGATTCATGAGTTACAGTCTCGAGTTGGAATCAGAATTGATCGAGAATTTGAATCGCGAAAAATTTCAATTTCAATTTTTTATTTATGGTGGGATGAAATTCGATTTAGAGAAAAAGGGGAATGAAAGAAAGGGTTTTGAATTGCTTTGTCTATTCGAGGATGGCGAAAATTAACGAAGACGCAGGTCATTATTTAGGCGAAGGATTAGAGGGTAGGAACATTGTCAAATTCAACCGGGTGTAGATGGGTTTAGATGTAGACATGAGGGAAGCGGATTTTCCATGTACCTGATTGTGAAGCTTCATGTAGAAGGAAAATTTTCGATGTGAAATAACGAGAAGTAAGTCTGCAGCTTTGATGTAGCTCATCCCTTATATATATATATATATATATATATATATATATACTGATTATTATAACTGAGGTGACTTAAATTAAAATATCCTGCAATTTCGAACCCCTATCTGAGCACAACAAATGACATTCCTATGATTATACCATTATTCTAATCACACTGGAACGTGCTTTGTAACCTAATTTGATAGTATATAGAAGATATTAATTTAAACTGACAAATTTATAATTAAATTCGATTGAATATAAATCGACTCAAAAATAACAAATAAATTATTATTGTCATATATATACACACAAACTAAATTCATATAACTCCATAATAAATTAACTTGAATTTTAAATTCGATATTACATTTTCAAGTTAAACAAATATTTAGTTTATTTATAATCAATTTATTTTATTTAGTGAATCATTATCGTTTATAAGCGATTCCATAGCGATTTTCTGGAAATTTGATTTGGACATAAATAACAATCTACAATACAAAATCTCGATTTTTCTCTTTTATTACAAAATACTAATTGAATAAATTTGAACGTTTCTTATTTCAGTGAATTCCGACTTATATTGAATTTTGTATACTCAATTGAAGTTAAAATCATCAAATTATGAACTACCACGCCACTGCTGGCTCGTTATCATATGTATACACGCACACGTTCAAACTTTGTTTAATTAGTATAAAAATCCATTTATATTAGCAATTCAATTATTAAAACTAATTTAAATATTCAAAACTTAAGTGACCTAAAATACGAGACATTGCATTCCTTCCCACTTAAAAGAATTTCATCCTCGAAATTATAATAGGAAAAATAGCTTGACTTTATTTACTTCTCATAATCCACTTATGCAACTCGACACTTACCTCAATATCCTTACTACTCAACCAACTTACTAGTTTCCAATTTCACTTTGAAATCCTTAACTTCGATTAACTTTTTGTTAATAATTTTTTTTTTCAAAACTGTTGAAAATTTATCTAACTCCCTAAATTTTCAGAAAATTTCGCCAGCGTCTCCATTGTACGGGCTGATCGATACAACAACAAAATGCCTCTTTGGGCCCTCTCTAATCAAAAAGAAAATTAAAAAGCCAAGCGGCTTGCTAAATGGGCTCATAAAATCTCATATTGAATTAAATATGTACCTTTTTCAAGGAATCCAATATTTATTCCTCACACTTGCTCCCATCCCATAAACCTGTTCAATCATATACACATCCATTTCTATTCGATTATAATCAATTTAACTTCTTACTTCCAATTAACCAATTCATTAATTAGTTCTCTTGCTTAGCTCAATTCATTAATTAGTTCTCTTGCTTAGCTCATGATAGTTTAAACAATTATGTTCAAATATGTATATATTTGCTTATGAACTAGTCAAGTTTTATTTATCACTCAAGTTCCAGGTTTTATTTTCAATTCACAAGTCCATATAAATTTACACTTGAGTTCTAAGTTCAATTGAATTTAATTTGATTCATTCTTCATTCAATTTCATTCAATGTCATTCAATCTCAAGTTTATATAATCTGAGTTTATGTTCACACATATTTACTTCTATTTCAAAATTAAAATCCATAGCTCAAACTCCATCGAATAATATTCCAAGTACTATTCAATTATTTCTACTCGAATTTGATTTATTTCAATTTGCTTCTTGTTTCACTCGATACATTCAAACTGTGCATCGAGCTCTATTTTGGATTATCAATATTCAATTTATTAGTGTATCAACTTGAACTAGGCTACACAAAGTTAAAGAGTCAAACAATGAAGAGTACCCTGCCAGATAATCGGATCGGATCGGGTTTCCTCGAGCAAAATCAGATCAGCACAAAGCAGAAAGGGATGGAAACCAAGCCGGATTGGATTGGATCCTTATTGCCAAATCAAATTAGAGGGGATATAAAGAAGGAAGAGCTTCTCCAAAGACCAGATCGGTTCGGATAGGTTGAGCCGATCCCATTCTCTATAGAACAGCCGATCCGATCCCTTGCAGCGACGGTTTCACCCCACGATTTCTTAATACTCAGAGCGGTTAAACCCACAATCTACCCACGTTTGCCACTAACCTGGTGTGCTGTCATCATCAAATTCCATTCGAACCCGATTGTGGTGGGATTGATGACATGTTGATCCGAATCGATCCCACTCCAGAGGGATTTTCCACGTATAAATACCACATCAAGGCATTTGGAAGGATCTTTTGGCACTTTCAGAATTGAAACTCCTTTGCAACCCGAATTTTATTAACATATTCAGCTTACAATCATCTTTCAAATCATATTGTGAAGGAAATTGAGTGAATCAATGTATGAGATGAGTGAGAATTGAGTGAAAATCATTATTGTACTCGCATTCAAGGTATCAATCAAAAAGTAAGAAAGTGGACGTAGGCTATTTAACGCTGAACCACTATAATTCTGCCCCTCCGAAGGAGAACTCAGCTTAGCAATTAAGAGGTCCAGCCCCAAGAGAGTCGTCCTCAGATGTGCTCGAGGATATAGATCCCGGAAAGGATAAAGAACCCGAGGATAGGAAGGCGACTCCCAAGGAGATAATAGTAGATATACCTATTGATGAGACAGATTAGACAAAAGTACTAAAGATCGGCTCGCAACTAGATCCGGTTCGAGTGAAAGAGTTGGCTGATTTTTTAAGGGAAAATCTGGACATGTTTGCCTGGACTCACATTGACATGTGTGGGATTTCACCTGCCATTATGAGCCACTCCTTGTGTATTAATCCGAAGCACCCACCAGTCAAACAGAAAAGACGGATGTTAAACCCAGAGCGGTCAGCAGCTTTGAAAGAAGAGGTAGAGAAATTAAAAGATAATGGATTCATTAAGGATTTGAAATAACCCTACTGGATATCGAATCCTGTCTTGGTCAAAAAGTCTAACAGGAAGTGGCATACATGTATAGACTTTTCTGATTTGAACAAGGCCTGCCCGAAGGATAGCTTTCCTCTCCCCAGAATTGATCAGCTAGTAGATTCGACAGCTGGGGATGAGCTTTTATCCTTTATAGATGCCTATTCTGGGTACAATAAAATATCCATGCACATACCAGATCAGGAGCATATAAGTTTCATCACAGACTCGGGGTTATATTGTTATGTGGTAATGCCATTTGGGTTAAAGAATGCAGGAGCCATGTACCAGTGCTTGGTCAACCACATGTTCTATAATCAAATCGAGAAAACCATGGAGGTTTACGTGGATGACATGCTTGTGAAGTCTAAACAATCTTCCGACCATACAAGGGACTTAGCTGAAATGTTTGATATTCTTCGAAAGTATGGAATGAAGTTACACCCCCTAATATGCTCGTTTGGGGTCGCATCTGGAAATTTTTTTGGTTTATCATGAGTTCTCAAGGAATTGAGATAAATCCTAGCCAAATAGCAACAATAAGGGATATTGAAGAACCACGAAAGATCAAAGACGTTCCAAGCTTGGCTGGAAAAGTTGTTGCATTGAGAAGGTTTATCTCCAAAGCTACAGATAGGTTATACCTTTCTTCGTTCTAATAAAACGAGGAAAACAAAATTTTGAGTGGACCCCCGATTGTGTGGAGTCGTTCCAGAATCTACTAGACTTATTAGAAAAACTTCCAATATAATCGAGCCAGCTCCAAAACTGCATTCAACTCTACTGGGGCATTTTGTCAAACACCTCATAGTTGTCATCGTCTTCTAGCCTATAACTTGTTGCCATTCTACCCACTTGACTCTATCATCGCTACCTCAAATCCCTCTGTCTAGATATCCTCCTCAGTTCGACCATCCATTCCATCACAATTTGCATCCTAAGTTTACACAGTCCAAACTCTCCATTTTAAACAAGTTTGACCATCTGCAAAAACATCTTAATCCCCGTTGTCGCATTCAAGTCATCCCTTTTCATTATGAATAAAATTCGCACTACTAGATTCCTCCCATAAATACATCCCACTACTCTAGATTTGACCAAAAACCATGTCGACGTGCATGACATTGCAACACCCTCTCCAGCTCGTTATCTTCTGCAAACCCATCATCGAACACAACTATGAATCAGTCACCGTTGCATCACACCGATTCAACATAGGTTGGCCTCTTTCTTGAAACCTCTCTGACCCATTTCACTTCTCAAGCCATCGTAGCGCCAATGATGTCGACAAACCCAAACGAACTCCATTATCATACCTGATTCATGAGTTCCAGGCTCGAGTTGAGCTTAGAATTGATCTAGAATTTGAATCGCGATAAATTTTAATTTCATTTTTTTATTTATGTTAGTATGAAATTCGATTTAGAGAAAAAGGAGAATGAAAGAAAGGGTTTTGAATTGCTTCGTCTATTTGAGGATGGCGAAAATTAACGAAGACGCGGATCATTAGTTAAGCGATGGATCAGAGGGTAGGAACAATGTCAAATTCAATTGAATGTAGATGGGTTTATACGTAGACATGAGGGAAACGGATTTTCCACGTACCTGATTGTGAAGCTTCAGGTAGAAGGAAAATTTTCGATGTGAAATAACGAGAAGTAAGTCTGTAACTTTGATGCAGCACATCCCCTATATATATACATATATATATATATACATATATATATATATACATATATATATATACATATATATATACATATATATATATATACATATATATATACATATATATATACATATATATATATTAATTATTATAACTGAGGTGCTTGCGATTTCGAACCCCTACCTGAGCACAACAAATGACATTCCTAGGGTTATACCACTATTCTAATCACACTGGAACGTGCTTTGTAACCTAATTTGATAGTATATAGAAGATATTAATTTAAACCGATAAATTTAAAATTAAATTCGATTGAATATAAATCGACACAAAAATAACAAATAAATTATTATTATCATATATACACACACAAACTAAATTCATATAACTCCAGAATAAATTAACTTGAATTTTAAACTCGATATTACATTTTCAAGTTAAACAAATATTTAGTTTATTTATAATCAATTTAGTGAATCATTATCATTTATAAACGATTCCATAGCGATTTTCTGGAAATTTGATTTGGACATAACTAACAATCTACAATACGAAATCTCAATTTTTCTCTTTTATTACAAAATTATAATTCAATAAATTTGAACGTTTCTTATTCAGTGAATTCCGACTTATAATGAATTTTGTATACTTAATTGAAGTTAAAATCGTCAAATTATGAACTACCATGCCGCTGCTAGCTCGTTATCATATATATACACACACAATCAAACTTTGTTTAATTAGTATAAAAATCCATTTATATTACAATTCTATTATTAAAACTAATTTAAATATTCAAAACTTAAGTGACCTAAAATACGAGACGTTGCATTCCTTCCCACTTAAAAGAATTTCATCCTCGAAATTACAATAGGAAAAATAGATTGACTTCATTTACTTCTCATAATCCACTTATGCAACTCGACACTTACCTCAATATCCTTACTACTCAACCAACTTACTAGTTTCCAATTTCATTTAAAAATCCTTAACTTCGATTAACTTTTTGTTAATAATTTTTTTTTTCAAAACTGTTGAAAATTTATCTAACTCCCTAAATTTTCGTAAAATTTCGCCAGCGTCTCCATTGTACGGGCTGATCGATACAACAACAAAATGCCTCTCTGGGCCCACTCTAATCAAAAAGAAAATTAAAAAGCCAAGCGACTTACCAAATGGGCTCATAAAATCTCATACCGAATTAAATATGTACCTTTTTCAGGAATCCAATATTTATTCCTCACACTTGCTCTCATCCCATAAACCTGTTCAACCATATACACATCCATTTCTATTCGATTATAATCAATTTAACTTCTTACTTCCAATTCACTAATTCATTAATTAGTTCTCTTGCTTAGCTTGTGATAGTTTAAACAATTATGTTCAAATATGCATATATTTGCTTATGAACATATCAAGTTTTATATATATATCTCAAGTTCTAGGTTTTATTTTCAATTCACAAGTCCATATAAATTTACATTTGAGTTCTAAGTTCAATTGAATTTAATTTGATTCATTCTTCATTCAATTTCATTCAATGTCATTCAATCTCAAGTTAATATAATCCGAATTTATATTCACACATATTTACTTCTATTTCAAGACTAAAATCCATAGCTCAAATTCAATCGAATAATATTCCAAGTCCTATTCAATTATTTCTACTCGAATTTGATTTATTTCAATTCGCTTCTTGTAACACCCCGAATTTCAGTTAATGCTAAATTTCACTAATTGCAGAATAAATAATCTCAGATGTGAGAATTGGGGGAAACGGGCTGCGTCATTGCGTTCGTCTCGGAAAAATACGCGAAATAGAGTCCGAAATTTTGTAAATCGGAGTCTGTATGGCCCAGTTATGGCCCAATGAAGTTTGCAGAAAATTCAAAGTTCAAAACAGATTTAAAATTCAGGTTTAAATTTCGAAATTGGAGCCATTGGGCGTAGGGGGGAAAATTTCCGCCTACCTACCCAAGTCGACAGCCCTGTCGACTGGGCAGTCGACTTGGCTAGGACCAAGTCGACAGCCCTGTCGACTTGGGTGTCGATAGGGGGTGCTCTTCTAGTTTAACCTGGTGCACCATTTTAGGGTTTGGCTATGTTTTGGGCTGTTCTCTAGAAGCTTCCGAGATCTGATGGTCCTAATATAATTTAGGGTTAATCTAAGGGCCTAAAACACTTGCCTAATCTATAAATACACCCTAACACTACCCTAATTCATACTAAAAATAGATTCAAGGCCTCATGCCGTCAAATTAAAACTAGAAGGAGCCTCCACCAAATTTGAGAGGAAGTTGGCATCTCAAATCAACTCTAATCAAGTTCTAATCCACTCTGGCAACTTAAGCTTCCTCATTGGAGTGCTAATTAGTTATTTGTGAGTTCCTATGCCTTTAGCAAGCAATTGCTAAACTAATTAGGATAGGATATTAGGAGGCTATGGATGTAAATGAGGATTTATGCATGTTGTGGTTGTCATATGTTATAAGTTCATATGCAAGTTTGTCTCTTTTTATGATATGACATGTTATGCAAGCTCATATGCAAGTTTATATGCAAGTTCATATGCAAGTTTGTCTCTTTTTATGATATGCGTAACATATGCAAGGTTGCCTCTATGTATGACATGATATGCAAGTTCATATGCAAGCTTACATGCAAGTTTATATGCAAGTTTATATGCAAGTTTGTATGCAAGTTCATATGCAAGTTTGTCTCTTTTTATGATATGCATAACATATGCAAGGTTGCCTCTATGTATGACATGTTATGCAAGCTCATATGCAGGTTTATATGCAAGCTCATATGCAAGTTTATATGCAAGCTCATATGCAAGTTTATATGCAAGTTCATATGCAAGTTTGGGTTAATGATTTATGCTAGTTGGGTTTAATGATATGATGCAAGTTGACACCTTTTAAACCCATGTAAATGCCAACGTTGTGCTAAGATTGAACCCATTACATTTATAGTGAATCTTCCCATTTATATGACATGTCATGAGAACGAATTACGTGGGAAATGATGGGGTTAATATGCATGTTAAT
This sequence comes from Allium sativum, assembly GCA_030737875.1. NCBI lineage: Eukaryota > Viridiplantae > Streptophyta > Magnoliopsida > Asparagales > Amaryllidaceae > Allium > Allium sativum. Next base: position 306,338,120 of record CM060921.1, read on the forward strand.
AGAAATTTGTAAAGTTGGTATGCTTAAGCATAAAATAAAATGAATGGACATAATTGGGAATTTACCTATTAAGTTAGGTCTACCCATATTATGGAGTTGGGAATTTACCTATTAAGTTAGGTCTACCCATACTATGGAATTGGGAATTTACCTATTGAGTTAGGTCTACCCGTATTCTTAAAAATATGTAATTAATTAGGGACAATTAATTATGGGGGTGATTAATTAGGTGTAATTAATCAACTAAGACACGAGGTTGGACCCTTTTGTAGCGGAAGTCTGCCCGGAACCGACCGGCAATCCAGCAGCTACAAATGATTGGCCCAATGTGAGAGGTCTTAGTCATAAATTAAATACGTTATTAAAGTAAAGACACGAGGTTAGACCCTTTTTATGGCGGAAGTCTGCCAGGACCCAACCGGCATATCCAGCAGTCATAAAAGGTGGTCTAACGTGGGAGGTCTTTATGAGGTCATGATCTTAATTAATTAATTAAGAAACACTTAACCATATTAGCATGTAGAGGGACATGAGGGGTTAAGTGGGTGCCTTGGGTGGCATGTGGAAATCTAGTGGTTGCCTTGGGTGGCAATAGAAAATACGATTAGAATACTTAACCAAAGTGGAACATGTAATTAAAACATGATTAAAGGGTTAAGTGGTATACACTAGAAATGACAAGCTTAGGTGGGTAGCCTGTGGGGGCCCATTTCAACCAATATCCCAAACGTATCTTTGTGGGCTCGACCCAAGTCGAGGACGGGACACGCATATTGGGCTTGACTATAAGAGGCCAAAACGGGGTAGCGGTGGCAACGCGAGTCCAACGGGTTTCATATGCGTGTGTGGACCCAGGCTGGTAGGTAAGACGTTGTTGCATCGTGTAGATATAAGCTGTGAACCATTTATTGTATCGGGTTGCCACTATGGGGAGTGATACACCCCATTGTGGGGCCAGCACGAGTATCTACGGTAGGGAGCCGATCGCTTGGGAGTAGTGGGTACACCTAGTGGAGATAGGGGCAGGCGGCACCTATGTAGTCAGCTAGGGGTACACGAAACTACTTGGTAAATTTACTAAGTCCTTGGGAGGGATCAACCTTTAGGTAGGAATGACTGGTGTGGTGCAGTGTAGTAATTATCCTTGGGTGGGTAAATGCGTCTTTATCGTTATCTTAGTTCATTCTAAGTCTGATTGGCTACTGAGTGTAGTCATTTATCCCCAGTCACACCGTACCAAGTTATATCATACCCTAATTACTTTAATGATTGCATTGTTAAAGTTATAGGACTCGCTCAGACTTATGTCTGACCCCGTTGTTTTTATCTTTTTTCCCAACCCTCAGGTTCTCAGAGTGGGTCTAGCACGAGTGGGCTTTGATCAGGCTGCTTTTATTACTCTCTTGGAGCTTGGACCCTAGATGTAGAGCTCAGCTTACCCTTTTCTTTTATGGCTATCAGTTCATGTATTGGGATTATGTATTTTTATTTATCAGGATGGATATTTTGTACTTGACTCTTATTATGGTTTTGTGATGTAACCAAACATGTTTTACTTTCCGCTGCAATGAAATGATGTTTTAAATTTTCAAGTATTACTTATATCTGTCTTGCTGTAATTTCTCTGTTCTATATTCACTTAAAATACTCCACCGATGTTATGGCATTCCCTTAGCGAGTGTCCATAGCGGGAGTGGGGTGTTACACGTGGTATCAGAGCAAAGGTTACCGGAACAGATAAAATTTTTAGAAAACTATTTTTCTAAAAACATTTTTGGAAGAGATATTTTCAAAAACATGTCTTTAAAGAGAAAAGTTTTTGAAAGAAAAGCATAATCCCCAATAGCCATATCTTTATCTTTCGAATTCTCCGTTTTGAATCTTTCCTTTTTTGTTTCAGCATGGCTGAGGATCTTAACTTTCCGGAGGGTGTGACGATACCAGTATGGTATAGGAGATTGATGGAGGCTAGGGCCACCACTGCGGGTCCAGCAAATGTTCCTCCACCAACCGTAGCACCCGATCTTCCTCCTCCCCCTCCTCCTCGCACGGATACTTTTGCTAAGACTTGCAAGGAATTTAAAGCTATGGGAGGGAAACCTTTTCAAGGATCTGAAACTTTTGTGGAGGCTAGAGATTGGCTTAAGGAGGTGGAAGAGTTGATAGATATCTTTGAGATGGAAGAAGGAAAGAAAGTCAAGTTAGTTGCTTGGTTAATGAAGGGGGAGGCCTCATTCTGGTGGGAGGTCACTAATGGTGAACGCCCCGTTGACTCTTGAGCGGATTTTAGGCAAAGATTTGTGACAAAGTTTCTCTCAAGGGCTGAGGAAAACTTGTATATGGAAAGATTCTTGGCTCTAAAGCAAGGAAATATCTCAGTGAAGGAATATGTCAACAAGTTTAATCAATTGGCAAGGTTTGGCCTAGACATGGTGAATACACCGGAGAAGAAGGCTTTGAGGTTCGTGAAAGGCTTGAATGAACCGATGCATGGGTTGGCTATGACTCATATCCCTATGGGGGCCACCTTTGAGAAGCTAGTTGACATGGCACTCATGCATGAAGAAGAGAAGGGTCCCAATGCTAATAAGGCACCCGAGAAGAAGGGAGATCAAAAGAGACCTCAGCAACAACAGCAAAACAAAGGTGGGAAAGGCAACGGTGGCAAGGGAAAGAAGAGGTGCTTCAATTGCGGGATACCAGGCCACATAAGCAAAGATTGTCGAAAGAAGAAGAAGACTGGCTGCTATAACTGTGGCGAAGCAGGGCATCTAGAGAAGATTTGCCCTAAGAAGGGGCAAAGGACGGGATCTACCTCAGGAGGACAGGTGCAAGCTCTTATGGCACCGGGTCAGGCTAGGGGGCAAGTACAGGCTCTCGCGGTTCCACCGATTCAGGAAAGAGGTAGAACTATTTCCGTTGAAAGTCTGGTTTTTCTATTTGATCATCCTGTCCGTACACTGTTTGATTTTGGCGCATCGCATTCGTTTATCTCATCATCATTAGTTGAGTCACTGCACTTAGACACCAGTCTGGTAGATGATCCCTTGGTTGTTTCAAACCCAATTGGGGGCTCCACTTATTTGTCCATGGTATGTTTGGGTTTGAAGATTTCTATACTTAGCATTGAGTTTAGATGTGATGCTTTTGTTTTGGGCTTCACGGGCTATGGGTTGATTTTGGGCATGGACTGGTTATCCAGTAATGGTGCCTTTCTTGATTGCGAAAGGAGAGTTGTTAGGCTCATGACCCGCTTGGGTAACACTCTCGAGATCTCTTGTAATCCCATGGATTCTGTTATGCTAAGTTATCTTGAATCCCTTGACGCTTCGGTCGAAAGTTTGCAATCTGTTAGAGTGGTCCGGGAATACTCGGATGTGTTTGAGGAGGTGAAGGGCTTACTCTCGAAGCGGGAGATTGACTTCCGAATATATCTGGTGGATAATGCTAAACCTGTATCTTTACCAGTGCGCCACATGGCTCCTCGTGAGAGGAGGGAACTCCATAAGCAAGTAGGGGAGTTGCTTGAGAAGGGGTTCATAAGACGAAGTATATCGGAGTGGGGTGCTCCAGTAGTTTTTGCTACGAAGGCGGATGGGTCCCTCAGACTTTGTGTAGACTATAGAGAACTCAACAAGCTCACAAAGAAGAATAGACACCCATTGCCGAGAATCGATGATCTTTTCGATCAGTTGGTTGGCGCTTCAGTATTTTATCAGTTGGACTTAGCCATGGGGTTTCATCAGTTGAGGGTGGCTGAGGATAGCATAGACAAGACTACCTTTAGGACTCCGGATGGTTTCTATGAGTGGCTGGTGATGCCATTTGGGTTGGCGAACGCCCCTGCATACTTTGTTGATTTGATGAGTAGGGTGTTCAGGGAGTTCCTTAATAAGTTCATAGTGGTCTTTGCGGATGATATCTTAGTATTTTCTAAGAGTGAAGAAGAGCATGCCCTACATCTTGGGGAGGTGTTGGAGACTCTTCGAGCACATAGCCTTAAGGCTAAATTCTCTAAATGTCACTTTTGGAGGAAGGAAGTGCGGTTCTTGGGGCACGTGGTCTCCAAGGAAGGGATAGCTGTGGATCCCGCGAAGGTAGTATCAATTCAAGATTGGAAGGTTCCGAAGAATGCTACCGAAGTAAGAAGTTTCTTAGGGTTGGTGGGTTACTATAGGAAGTTTATCAAAGACTTCGCGAAGATATCAGCCCCATTAACCCGCTTAACGAAGAAGAATCTTTTTTTCACATGGGACGTAGATTGTGATGATGCGTTCCGACGGTTAAAGAGAGCTTTAACCACTGCTCCAGTTTTAGTGTTGCCAGATAGGAGTAAGCCATTTGTTGTCTATACCGATGTTTGTGGGACAGGACTGGGCGCAGTCTTAATGCAAGAGGGAAGGGTAATAGCCTATGGTGGAAGGCAGTTGAGGGAACATGAGAAAAATTACCCTACCCATGATTTAGAGTTGGCCGCTATTGCTTTTGCACTTAAGATTTGGCGCCATTATCTTCTGGGTGAGAGATTCAAATTGTTCACTGACCACAAATCATTGAAGTACTTGTTTTCTCAGAAGGAATTGAATTTGAGACAGCAAAGGTGGATGGAGTTCTTAGCATCCTATGATTTTGAGATAGCGTATACCCCTGGCAAGGGTAACGTGGTGGCGGACGCCTTGAGCAGAAAAAGGTTGTCCTTGAGTCCATTGTTCGTGGAACAGCGAAGCTTGGAATTTATCTCGATGTTTGATTTCAGACCTTCCATTGACTATATACCCGGTTTGCTAGCATCCTTGGAGGTCAGACCTACTCTTTTGGGGCGGATTGGAGAAGCACAGAGGGACGACCCATAGTTGGTTGAGTTGGTAGAGAAGCTCATAAGGGGGGAGTCGTCCAGCCATTTGAGTAGGTACACCCTAGACGATAGGGGGTGCTTGCGTAGAGACTGTAGACTTTGTGTACCGCAAGACGAGGGTTTGAGGAAGGCTATTCTTGAGGATGCACACCGTTCTAGGATGACCATTCATCCCGGTGGGGACAAGATGTACCAAGACATGAAGCGGGTTTTCTTCTGGGCCGGTATGAAGAAAGATGTGGCCGAGTATGTCGCTCGATGCTTGGTGTGCCAACAGGTGATAGCGGAGCAAAAGAAACCAGGTGGGTTGCTTCACCCATTGGAAGTTCCGCAATGGAAGTGGGATAGCGTCTCGATGGATTTTATTGACGGGTTACCCAGATCGAGAAAGGGTAATACGGGAATTTGGGTTGTGGTAGACAGACTTACTAAAAGCGCCCATTTCATACCTGTGAAGAGCAAGAGGACTGCTCCATGGCTAGCTTCAGTATATCTTCGAGAGATAGTTCGATTGCATGGGGTACCCTCTAGCATAGTGAGTGATCGAGATCCTATCTTCACTAGCGAGTTCTGGAAAAGTTTGCAAGAACCAGTGGGGACTCAATTATGTCTGAGCACCGCATATCATCCTCAGACGGACGGCCAGACTGAGAGGGTGAATCGTGTCCTAGAAGACCTTTTGAGGCTTTGTATCTTAGATTTTGGAGGTACATGGGAAGAGCATCTTCCATTGGTGGAGTTCGCATATAATAACAGCTTTCAGTCCAGTATTGGTATGGCTCCTTTCGAAGCTCTTTATGGAAGGCCTTGTCGATCACCTACATGTTGGTGGGAATCTACGGATAAGATCTTGCTTGGGCCTGATATGGTTAGGGAGACTTCTGAGAAGATTGACTTGATTCGAAGAAGGATGAAAGCAGCGCAGGATAGGCAAAAATCTTATGCGGACAAGAGGAGGACGGATCTTGAGTTTGAAGTTGGGGACATGGTCTTTGTCAAAGTGTCTCCGTTACGAAATGTGGTTCGCTTTGGATCTGTTGGGAAGTTAGCACCAAGGTTCGTAGGGCCGTTTCCTATTAAGGAAAGGATTGGACGGATGTCATATAGAGTGGAGTTGCCCGACAGACTTAGTGGTGTACATGATGTATTCCATGTGTCACATTTGACGAAGTGCCTACATGAGACCGCAGAGGTGGTAGAGCCGAGCTTGCTTAGAGAAGTGGAAGTAAAACGTGATGCGACTATTCGACGAGCTCCTACTCGCATCCTTGGGTCAGAGACTAGGAAATTGAGGAATCGAGAGGTTCAACTAGTCAAAGTACAACAGGGAGAAGATGAGGGCAACGCTACTTGGGAGACGGAAGCGAAGATGCGTTCATTATACCCATTCCTTTTTGAGGGTATGTCTTTTAACTTCTCCTTTATCGTTTGTCTAGTACTTATCTTATCTTTAGTATGTCCTCTCATTAGTACTTTTGACCATTAGATAGGGTAAACCTATGGTTGAAACATGTGTTTGAGACATGTTATGGTTGATGGATGCATGTGGATGCAAGTGTTTGCTAGTGGTTGCTCGTGGATGCATATACACACACTCTAGGCACTAGATCGGCTCAGTCACTTCATAGTGCATATTGCATATAATTGTGTGTAGGTAGCTATATTTATGGATGTATAATGATTGTGTTATCATATGGATGATGCATTTTGGTGAATGATTGTGCACTCATGTAGATATTGTATGTGTCGATAGGGTTCTCTCGCATATATAATGGACGCATGGCACTATCATGGTTTGCATATGTTCATACATTAGATAGGGAGCATATACACACACTTTTTGCATATGCTCATACATCATTAGAAATTGTTTAAGGACAATGGATGTCCGTGTTTGATGGATTGAGTAGATGGTTGTTTGAATGGTAGGATATGCATTCTCCTTAGCTTAGAGATTTCGGGGACGAAATCCTTTAAGGAGGGGAGAATGTAACACCACGAATTTCAGTTAATGCTAAATTTCACTAATTGCAGAATAAATAATCTCAGATGTGAGAATTGGGGGAAACGGGCTGCGTCATTGCGTTCGTCTCGGAAAAATACGCGAAATAGAGTCCGAAATTTTGTAAATCGGAGTCCGTATAGCCCAGTTATGGCCCAATGAAGTTTGTAGAAAATTCAAAGTTCAAAACAGATTTAAAATTCAGGTTTAAATTTCAAAATTGGAGCCATTGGGCGTAGGGGGGAAAATTCCCGCCTACCTACCCAAGTCGACAGCCCTGTCGACTGGGCAGTCGACTTGGCTAGGACCAAGTCGACAGCCCTATCGACTTGGGTGTCGACAGGGGGTGCTCGTCCAGTTTAACCTGGTGCACCATTTTAGGGTTTGGCTATGTTTTGGGCTGTTCTCTAGAAGCTTCCGAGATCTGATGGTCCTAATCTAATTTAGGGTTAATCTAAGGGCCTAAAACACTTGCCTAATCTATAAATACACCCTAACACTACCCTAATTCATACTAAAAACAGATTCAAGGGCCTCATGCCGTCAAATTAAAACTAGAAGGAGCCTCCACCAAATTTGAGATGAAGTTGGCATCTCAAATCAACTCTAATCATGTTCTAATCCACTCTAGCAACTTAAGCTTCCTCATTGGAGTGCTAATTAGTTATTTGTGAGTTCCTATGCCTTTAGCAAGCAATTGCTAAACTAATTAGGATAGGATATTAGGAGGCTATGGATGTAAATGAGGATTTATGCATGTTGTGGTTGTCATATGTTATAAGTTCATATGCAAGTTTGTCTCTTTTTATGATATGACATGTTATGCAAGCTCATATGCAAGTTTATATGCAAGTTCATATGCAAGTTTGTCTCTTTTTATGATATGCGTAACATATGCAAGGTTGCCTCTATGTATGACATGATATGCAAGTTCATATGCAAGCTTACATGCAAGTTTATATGCAAGTTTATATGCAAGTTTGTATGCAAGTTCATATGCAAGTTTGTCTCTTTTTATGATATGCATAACATATGCAAGGTTGCCTCTATGTATGACATGTTATGCAAGCTCATATGCAAGTTTATATGCAAGTTCATATGCAAGTTTATATGCAAGCTCATATGCAAGTTTATAAGCAAGTTCATATGCAAGTTTGGGTTAATGATTTATGCTAGTTGGGTTTAATGATATGATGCAAGTTGACACCTTTTAAACCCATGTAAATGCCAACGTTGTGCTAAGATTGAACCCATTACATTTATAGTGAATCTTCCCATTTATATGACATGTCATGAGAATGAATTACGTGGGAAACGATGGGGTTAATATGCATGTTAATAGAAATGTGTAAAGTTGGTATGCTTAAGCATAAAATAAAATGAATGGACATAATTGGGAATTTACCTATTAAGTTAGGTCTACCCATATTATGGAGTTGGGAATTTACCTATTAAGTTAGGTCTACCCATACTATGGAATTGGGAATTTACCTATTGAGTTAGGTCTACCCATATTCTTAAAAATATGTAATTAATTAGGGACAATTAATTATGGGGGTGATTAATTAGGTGTAATTAATCAACTAAGACACGAGGTTGGACCCTTTTGTAGCGGAAGTCTGCTCGGAACCGACCGGCAATCCAGCAGCTACAAATGATTGGCCCAACGTAAGAGGTCTTAGTCATAAATTAAATACGTGATTAAAGTAAAGACACGAGGTTAGACCCTTTTTATGGCGGAAGTCTGCCAGGACCCAACCGGCATATCCAGCAGTCATAAAAGGTGGTCTAATGTGGGAGGTCTTTATGAGGTCATGATCTTAATTAATTAATTAAGAAACACTTAACCATATTAGCATGTAGAGGGACATGAGGGGTTAAGTGGGTGCCTGGGGTGGCATGTGGAAATCTAGTGGTTGCCTTGGGTGGCAATAGAAAATACGATTAGAATACTTAACCAAAGTGGAACATGTAATTTAAACATGATTAAAGGGTTAAGTGGTATACACTAGAAATGACAAGCTTAGGTGGGTAGCTTGTGGGGGCCCATTTTAACCAATATCCCAAACGTATCTTTGTGGGCTTGACCCAAGTCGAGGACGGGACACGCATATTGGGCTTGACTATAAGAGGCCAAAACGGGGTAGCGGTGGCAACGCGAGTCCAACGGGTTTCATATGCGTGTGTGGACCCGGGCTGGTAGGTAAGACGTTGTTGCATCGTGTAGATATAAGCCGTGCACCATTTATTGTATCGGGTTGCCACTATGGGGAGTGATACACCCCATTGTGGGGCCAGCACGGGTATCTACGGTAGGGAGCCGATCGCTTGGGAGTAGTGGGTACACCTAGTGGAGATAGGGGCAAGCGGCACCTATGAAGTCAGCTAGGGGTACACGAAACTACTTGGTAAATTTACTAAGTCCTTGGGAGGGATCAACCTTTAGGTAGGAATGACTGGTGTGGTGCAGTGTAGTAATTACCCTTGGGTGGGTAAATGCGTCTTTATCGTTATCTTAGTTCATTCTAAGTCTGATTGGCTACTGAGTGTAGTCATGTATCCCAGTCACACCGTACCAAGTTATATCATACCCTAATTACTTTAATGATTGCATTGTTAAAGTTATAGGACTCGCTCAGACTTATGTCTGACCCCATTGTTTTTATCTTTTTTCCCAACCCTCAGGTTCTCAGAGTGGGCCCAGCACGAGTGGGCTTTGATCAGGCTGCTTTTATTACTCTCTTGGAGCTTGGACCCTAGATGTAGAGCTCAGCTTACCCTTTTCTTTTATGGCTATCAGTTCATGTATTGGGATTATGTATTTTTATTTATCAGGATGGATATTTTGTACTTGACTCTTATTATGGTTTTTTGATGTAACCAAACATGTTTTACTTTCCGCTGCAATGAAATGATGTTTTAAATTTTCAAGTATTACTTATATCTGTCTTGCTGTAATTTCTCTGTTCTATATTCACTTAAAATACTCCACCGATGTTATGGCATTCCCTTAGCGAGTGTCCATAGCGGGAGTGGGGTGTTACACTTCTTGCTTCACTCGATACATTCAAACTGTGCATCGAGCTCTATTTTGGATTGTCAGTATTCAATTTATTAGTGTATCTACTTGAATTCACGGATTTCAATATTCAATTTATTAATTTGATTCATTCTTCATTCAATTTCATTCAATGTCTTTCAAACTGTGCACCGAATTTGATTTATTTCAATCTCATAGTCAAGAGCTTTTGGAGTTGAAGAAACAAGCGGAAGACGCTAAGTCGGACAGTGTAAAAATGCAACTGGCTTATAATACTCTTAAACAGGAAAAAGCCGAGTTAGCGAGAAAAAATGCTGAACTGGAGAAACGAAATGCTGACTTGGAGTCCAAGTTAATGGAAGCCGAGTATAGGGCTATCCTAGCAAAGGGGAACGGGGACAACGTCATTAAGTCTGCTGAAGAGACTCGTAGACGGCTATCGGAGGCTCAGGAAGAAGTGCACGGTTTTGGCAAATTATTGATTGAATTCTTTGTGCACATAATTCATTACCGAAACATCTCTTGGATTGAAGACTGTCTGACTACCTTAGTTCACATATGGAGTCAAATCATCGAATGGGAGAAAGAGGAACTTAAGGTAGACTTCGTTGATGAAGATAAAATTATGGAGAAGTATTTGAGAGATGATGAACCGGCATGCCTGGCCGAGGGGCGTCGCCTCATTGTTGCTACTATGGAGGAGGAGAAACGCCTGGCCAAACAAAAGAATATCCCTGAAGTTGTTTCCTCTTCTGTTACCACTAAAACTACTGAAGTTGAGGGGTATGATCCCGAGAACCCGGGAATTCCTAAAGCGTCTCTTTTATCTCCTATACCCAAATCAACATCAGAGACAGTAGCCACCCCAATTGAGAAATCATCAGAGGGTATTTCTACCTTTTCACCTCAATTTGTCAAGGCTGTCTCCACCTTTGATCACATCATTGGGCAGTCGATCGAGGATACTTTATTTTCTCCTAAGTTGATAACTGTTGCTTCTCATTCTGTAGGTGTTGAATCGACCGAGAAGACTAACGTGCATCAGGGAACCACCACTGGGGAAAAAATCTATGGAAAAGACTCAAGGAGAACATGATAAGGCTACCATTGTTGAGTCAGGAGGGGGAGCTGAACTGTCTAAGGCTGACACTTCTCATGATGATAAGATGATAGATGCCTTAAAAGACGACAGTGGTAATGAGGGGCATGAAGAAGATCCTGATGTGGATATAAGTGGGGATTCAAAAAATGCCGATGACATCACTTTGGCTGAAATGAAAGCCGGACAAGACAAACGTATGCAGCTAAAAGTTGAAGACTTGAACCCCGAAAGCCTTAAGCCCATTGCAGTGGTGGATCCTGGATCAAGGTTAGTTGTTAAGCTTTCAAATAGGTCTATTACGGAAGAGCTTGCTAAAAAATCTTCTCTTGATTCCAGTGTTCTGACTCCTAGGAAGAAATCCATCGATTCTAGCACTTCCACTACAGAGAAGAAAAGGCCAAAGCGTGTTATGACTGATGCTGAAAAAGAGGCTTGAAATGCCCATAAGGCTGCCAAAAATCCAAGTCTGCTCCAAAGCCCAAGTGATGATGTGCTTTGTTTTATTTTGATATTATATTGGTCCACAATTGTTGTAGCTAGTGCGGCCCTCGCATCTTTTGCTTGATTTCCCTGTACAAACTTACGTGTTTGTAAATAAAATAGTTTATTTCCTACAATGTCTGATAGTTATAAGTTTAGCACTTAAGTAAAAAAATGCAAATATACTGCATGTCATATTACAGTTATATAATAAAGTCATTGTTGAGGGGAACATGTGTACACATATATGCCCCCAATCAATCTTGGATAACTGAGCAAGAATTATCCAAGATTGATTAAATTCAAAATCCAATTGCCCCTGATTCTCCGAGAGGGCCATATTCATTTCGTCATTGATGCCTATTCTTTCTAGCATCTTTATACTCTCCTATCTCATAACCAGGTTAGAGTATTGTTGAGGCGTTCTCTCATCTGGGTGCACCTTCACGCCCCAAGGGACGTCGTCTTCCTGTCCTTTATACTCTCTCTCGATTCATGAGAGTTAGAGTTAAGAATGTCATCTTCCCATTCTTTTGCATTTTATCATGCAAGCGGCCATTTTGTTCTCTCCTGTACATAGGTTATCTCCAATTTTCCAGATTTAATTTAATGTTTCGTGTTTCATGGTCATGATAGAATGATTGTCAAATATATAAATAATACAGGAAAGTAAATGACACACGATATTTTTATAGAGGTTCAGCTAAGCCGTAGCCTACATCCACTTCACAATCTTTTGTTCATATAAACAGACTTCTCAAGTCAAGCCATGCCTTTTTACACAGCTTATAAAAACAAGAAGGAAGACATTTCATATTTAGCTCAGATATCATCGTAAGTGCTGAGCATTCCAAGCTCTGGGAATCTCTTCACCGTCCACGGTCGTTACCTTGAATGCTCCTGTATCAAGCTTCCATTGGATGGTGTATGGCCCTTCCCATTTTGGACCCAATTGTGTCGAAGGTGGGAAGACTTGTTTCAGTACTAGGTCTCCTGGTTCAAAGGTTTTGAAGCGAACTTTCCGGTCATAATAACGTGCTACTTGATGTCGATGTCTCAAGGCACGTAAGTTTGCTTCGTCTCTTTTTTCTTTAATCATATCAAGAGACTCTAGGAGGAGTTTCCTATTTGTCATTGGGTCATAATACGCGACTCGATGAGAAGGGACTTCCAATTCTACTGGGATCACTACTTCTGACCCAAAGGAAAGTGAATAGGGAGTATGGCTGGTAGCCGTCTTAAAGGTTGTCCTGTAGGCCCATAAAGCTAGTGGAAACTCGTCTACCCATTTGGCTTTGGCCCGCTCCAACCGTTTCTTCAGAATAGATTTAATGACCTTGTTTATTGCTTCGACCTGACCATTTGACTACGGGTGAGCTACAGAAGTGTATCATTTGTCAATCTTGTACTTTTGGCAGAAGTTTCTGAATTCGATGCTGTCAAATTGTGTCCCATTATCAGTTATGATAGTCTTCGGTATTCCAAATCGACAAATAATGTTACTGACCACAAAACTGATCACCTTTCTCGCCGTGATGGTTGTTAACGGTTCAGCTTCCACCCATTTTGTGAAATAGTCCATGGCGACGATCGCATACTTAGCTCCTCCTCTGGCAATAGGTAACACTCCAATAATATCAATCCCCCACATGGCGAACGGCCATGGGGTTACCATCGACTTGAGCTGAGTCGGAGGAGTTTTGGGAATCTTGGCAAATCTTTGACATTTGTCGCAGCGTCGTGAATAATCAGCCGCGTCTTTATTGACGGTAGGCCAAAAATACCCGTACTGTAATACTTTCTTTGCTAGGGTTTGGCCCTCGGTGTGGTCCCCACAGTCACCTTCATATACTTCTTGCAGTACATGTTTGATGTCACCATGTGTGATACACCGTGGTAGGGGCATTGAAAACCCTTAGCGATAAAGGACGTCATCTTGTAAAACGTATCTTGCGGCCTTTTGTCTTACATCTCGTCTTTCGCTCTTTTTTAACGAGAGGGTTCCATTCTTGAGAAAATTCTTGATTGGTGTCTTCCATGATTCTCTCTCTGGGTCGACTTCCAAAGCTAGTTCCATTTCCATCAGGTCAAAACTCAGTGATTCCAAAACCTCTATCGGAACCATTTCAGTTTCTTCGGGGTTATCAGAACTTGCTAGCTTTGCCAGCCAATCTGCTTTCTGATTTTCCGTTCTTGAAATATGCGTTATGCTGTAATACTCCAAACTTCCCAACAAATCCTTTACCTTTTTGAGATAAGTAACGAGTCGAGGTCCTTTAGCAGTAAATTCCTCTCGAACCTGGCATACAACTATCTTGGAATCGCAATATATATCCAGTGTCTTCACTCCCAATTCTTTTGCGAGTTTCAGCCCGGCAATCAGGGCTTCATACTTGGAATCGTTATTGGTAGCAGCAAACTCTAATCGTAATGCATAGTAAATAGATCGTCCTTCAGGAGTTATTAAAACAACTCCGGCACCGGACCATCGATCATTTTTGGCTCCGTCCGTATATAGCTTCCACGGACTAAGCTCTAACTCTTGGTCCAAAGTAACTACCTTGTCACCCACCTTTTCCTCTTCGGGAATTGTGAATTCAGCTATAATATCAGCCAATGTCTGCCCCCTTATTGATCTTCGTGGATAAAGATTTAAATCAAATTGGCTTAGCTCGATGTTCCATTTAAGTAACCGCCCTGATGCTTCGGGTTTTTGCAACGCTTGTCTTAAAGGTTAATCGGTATATACAACTATTGGTTGAGCCTGAAAGTAATGACGAAGCTTGCGGGAAGCTATTAGGAGGCTATACGCAAGCTTTTCTATCATCGGATAATTGCGTTCTACATCAGTTAGCTTTTTGCTCACGTAGTATACAGGCTTCTGGACTTTATCCTCTTCACGTACTAATGCCGTACTGATGGCGTGAGATAATACCGCTAAGTAGACAAACAAATCCTCATGTTCCACAGGTTTTGATAATATTGGAGGTTTTTCTAATAATTCTAATAGATTCTGGAATGCCTCCACACAATTGGGGGTCCACTCAAAATTTCGCTTTCCTCGTTTTATTAGATTGAAGAAAGGTATACACCTATCTGTTGCTTTGGAGATAAACCTGCCAAATGCATCAACTTTTCCGGCCAAGCTTTGAACGTCCTTGATCTTTCGTGGTTCTTCAATATCCCTTATTGCTGCTATTTGGCTAGGATTTATCTCAATTCCTCGAGAACTCACGACAAACCCAAGGAATTTTCCAGATGTGACCCCAAACGAGCATTTTAGGGGGTATAACTTCATTCCAGACTTTCGAAGAATATCAAACATTTCAGCTAAGTCCCTTGTATGGTCGGAAGATTATTTAGACTACACAAGCATGTCATCCAAGTAAACCTCCATGGTTTTCCCAATTTGATTATAGAACATGCGGTTGACCAAGTGCTGGTACGTGGCTCCTGCATTCTTTAACCCAAATGGAATTACCACATAACAATATAACCCCAAGTTTGTGTTGAAACTTGTATGCTCCTGATCTGGTATGTGCATGGATATTTGATTGTACCCAGAATAGGCATCCATAAAGGATAAAAGCTCATGCCTAGCTGTCGAATCTACTAGTTGATCAATTCCGGGGAAAGGAAAGCTATCCTTCGTGAAGGCCTTGTTCAAATCAGAAAAGTCTATACATGTACACCACTTCTCGTTAAACTTTTTGACCAAGACAGGATTCGATATCCAGTCGAGATATTTCGAATCCTTAATGAATCCATTATCTTTTAATTTCTCTACCTCTTCTTTCCAAGCTGCTGACCGCTCTGGGCCTAACATCCATCTTTTCTGTTTGACCGGTTGGTGCTTTGGATTAATACACAAGGAGTGGGTCATAATGGCAGGCGAAATCCCACACATGTTAGCGTGAGTCCAAGCAAACACATCCAGATTTGCCCTTAAAAAATCAGCCAACTCTTTCGCTCGAATCGAATCTAGTTGCGAGCTGATATTTAGTACTTTTTTCGAATCTGTCTCATCAATAGGTATATCTACTGTTATCTCGTTGGGAGTCGCCTTCCTATCCTCGGGTTCTTTATCCTCTCTAGGATCTATATCCTCGAGCACATCTGAGGACGACTCTCTTGGGGCTGGACCCCTTAATTGCTATGCTGAGTACTCCTTCGGAAGGGCAGAATCGTCCTTAGTTTCTATATTCAACCCCTTCATTAGCATCTTCAACTCTGTCATGTAGCAAGCACGTCCCGTAGCTTGGTCGCCCCTCATCATCCCAATTCCTGCATAAGTCAGGAATTTAAGCAGCAAGCACCAAGGTGCAATACATGCCCTAAAATCAGCAAGGGCCGGTCGGCCTAGGAAGGCATTGTAGGGCGACTCCACATCCAAAACTACAAACGGCAGGATCCTCACTCTCTGGCGATCTCCCTTCCCTAATGTCACTGGTAATTCTACGTAGCCCATCGGAGCCGTCGATGCTCCGTTGAAGCCACGTATCCATCATTCGCATGGTTTTAGATTTTTTTCTTCAAGTCTCATTTGTTCGAAAGCTTTCTTGAAGAGGATATTGACTGAGCTCCCGTTGTCCACTAACACTTTATGGACTAAAGCAATGCCAATTGTCGTGCTAATTACTAGTGGATCTTCAGTTGGGGATTGAATTCCGGAATCATCTCTACTACGGAATATGACGTCGTCTGACATCGTCTTCTGTTGTTTTACTTGAGTAATATCTTCGAGGCTACTGCATTTTCCTGCCTCGAAATGCTTAGCGGCGTTGATGTACTGATCCATCGCCTTGAAACTACGACTAGCTAGGTGGGGTCCCCCTATAATGGTATTAATAACGATCCCCTTACCTTTCTGCTGGGCTGTTGGTTTTAAACTAGGCTGGTTTTGGTCCGGGGCTTTCCCCCCTTGCCTCCTGTCCCTTGGGGCTACCTTGTACTCGTCCAACTTCCCTTCCCGCAGTAATCTTTCAACTATATCTCTCAAATGACGACATTCGTTGGTGGAATGACCGTGGGTTCCATGGAACAAACAAAACTTTCCCGTTGCTATCTCTTATTCAGTGGAGTCTCTGGGTGGTGGTTTTTTGTACTGCAATATGCTATATATATCCAAGTAAATATTCTCCAGCGTATCATTTAATGGCGTATAGTTTTCAAAAGTATGAAATCTGGGTCTTTTACTAGAGCTATTCCCTCGGTTTCTGTTCCTTCTATTGTTGTTCCCATTACTGTTGCTATTACTCCCGCTCTGGTTGCCAACGTTTACTTTAACCTTTCCTGAACAGTCACCAGATTGTTTCACAGCAACATTACTCTGGAGACCTTCCCTCGAGGCCCCTTCATACTTTCTCTTCCTATTTGCATGAGCTTCTTCTCATCTCAAGAGAATGTCATCTTTTTCATAGAACAATTCTCTGGTAGGAGGCGGTTTCCCAGACAAGTAATCCCCGAATTCTGTGTCAGGGTCAACCCCTTCTATTATGGCCATCAGAATAGTGGGCTCGTGTGGGTCACTAACTTTGGTGACGGCCAGGTTGAAGCGGTCTAAATATGACTTCAAAATTCTACTGCGGCCTGTTTAATCCGTGACAACTCTATGACGCTCTTGGACTTTCGGGCATGAATTCGAAACTGGTTCATGAAGCGCTCACTCAATTTTGTGAAATTTGATATCGACCGAGGAGGGAGTCGGGTGAACCACATTAACGCCACGTCTTCAAGATAAAATGGAAAGGCTTTGCATTTTACAGCATCTGGAGCTGCTGCAGCATTCATGAACCATGCATACCTCATCAAATGCTGCCCTGGGTCCGTTCTTCCTGAATATCGATCCATCTGAGGCAAGTTGAATCGCCGAGGGAACTGGAAATCCAATATATCATCTGTGAAGGGGGTATGACTTCGCTCAATGCCCCAATATTCATTAGTGTACCGTCGGCTCTCAGACATAATCTGACGCACCATTGCCCATACATCGGCATTTGTTAACGTCTACGTAAGTTCTCTAGGTCTGATGTTCGGATTACCCCTGGGTTCCTGAATAGGGATAACCTCTTATTTCTAGCGGTGGCTACTCTACACTGCTCTCTGCGCTCCCGGTCGATCTCAGGAGGAAGAGGTTGAAGAAGCTGCTGTTTCGTAGGGTTTGTAATATTAGGATCCCTAGGTAGGACGTGGGATCCACGCATGGGCAACAACATATGCTATTGCAGGCTTGGGTCATCAGGCCCTAACACACAAGCGGCATCTTCTCGGGATCCTAAAGATCCAAAAGTTAACTGATCAAGGTTTTGAGGTCGTTCAAGCGGCCTTGTCTCACAAGGGCGTCCCTCGTCTGAAGACGACGATCATCTGCAGCAAGGCGGCGTGTTAGGGAAGTTGTCTTTTGCCTTCGGAGCTCCCTGAGTTCCCTACTCATGGTGATCATGTTCTCTTTCGTGCGGAGAATATCGCGCTTATGGGCTTCCAATGCCTCCTTAGTACTCTGGAGCATGTCAAGAAAGCGTGAAAAATCTCCCTGTGTGACGGGTGCAGATGGATCAGGCTGAACATTAGTCATCGTGGCAGGAATCGGAGCGTTGGTGGGAGCTCGAGTAGAAGTTCCAGCTTCATTCTGGTTCAGATCGGGTCAGAGTGCAGTAGCTTGGCCGGAGCGGTTCGGATGGGAAGAATGAGTGACCTCAACCTCATTGGACCAGCTCGGATCGGGGTTTTCCATCTGGTTCGGACCTTCCTGACCAGAGCGGCCTGCTCCAGAGTCTTGAGCACGTGACCTCGTTAGCAAGATGGCATAGTGATCTTCTCTAACATCGTTTCCCCCAGCGCCTTGCACTTCTTTTCCTTTTGTCTTGGCCATAATATTGATTCTTCAACAGTTAATCAACAAGCACTTAAAGATGTCAGAAACAAAGGATTGACTTCTTTGAACTTGAGGGTCCAAATAGTAGAATGATAATCCCAAAAAGCTGAGAATTCAAAGATTTCTCAATCAAAGCACCAAAATTTTAGATCCAAAATTGGCTCTAACACTCGAACTAGTAAAGATTCTAATGAAATGAAAGCTAAAACGAAGAAAACACACAATTTATAGTGGTTCGGTGCTAAATAGCCTACGTCCACTTTCTTCTTTTTTGATTGATGCCTTGAATGCGAGTACAATAATGATTTTCACTCAATTCTCACTCATCTCATACATTGATTCACTCAATTTCCTTCACAATATGATTTGAAAGATGATTGTAAGCTGAATAAGTTGATGAAATTAGGGATGCAAAGGAGTTTCAATTCTGAAAGTGAAAAAAGATCGTTCCAAATGCCTCTTGATGTGGTATTTATAGGTGGAAAATCCCTCTGGAGTGGGATTGGTTCGGATCCACGTATCATCAATCCCGCCACAATTGGGTTCGGATGGAATTTGATGATGACAACACACCAGGTTAGTGGCAAACGTGGGTAGATCGTGGGTATAACTGCTCCGAGTATTAAGAAATCGTGGGGTGAAACCGTCACTGCAAGGGATCGGATCGGCTATTCTATAGAGAATGGGATCGGATCAACCTATCTGAACCGATCCGGTCTTTGGAGAAGCTCTTCCTTCTTCAGCTCCCCTCTAATTTGATTTGGCAACAAGGATCCGATCCGATCCGACTTGTTTTCCTTCCCTTTTTGCCTTGTGCTGATCTGTTTTTGCTCGAGGAAACCCGATCCGATCCGATTATCTGGCAGGGTACTCTTCATTGTTTGACTCTTTAACTTTGTGTAGCCTAGTTCACAAAGTAGGCTAACAAGTCCAAAACTATTTAACTTACCTTTCATTCAAGTTTCAATCCATTCAATTCATTACACTGGAATTTGTTTCCTTAGCTTCCAATTTGTATTTTCAAATTCTGATTTTTATTTCAAAAATCATTTATTTCATCTTCTGGTTATATTAAATCATCTCATTTTAATTATGTTAAAATAATCAAGCAATCAAATACCAACAGTAATTTGATAAAATTATTTCTTTTCTATAAAAAAATATAATCTAGGTAATATTATTTCATTTACCTTTACAAATCAATATCATGTCAGTTGCCAGTTACAAATTGAACTGATTAAATAACACAATACAAAACATTTTTTATACAAAATCTACAAATGTGTTTTCTAATATTTATGAATTCAAACTCAATCTACGGTATTACTAACCCCATATCTATTGAGTTATGCCATAGAGCAAGGTTACTACTCAACCTTCATCTCTGATACCACTGTAATGACCTAGTGGAATTCGACGCTCGAATTTTGACAATAATACTTAATCCTGTGTTACTTGCCCAAACCTAAGTACTGAAAACACCAAATAGTTAATAGAAATAAATTAGAGGGTGAGAAAATGTAACACCCCATATTTCTATGAATATTAAAATTAAAAAATTTAAGAACACTTAATTTTTAGAAATGAAGTGAAATGGGTTGCACCATTGCGATCGTCTCGGAATTCTGCTTGAGACAGAGTCCGAGTTTGCGTGAATAGGACTCCATATGAAGAAGTTATGGACATCAGAATATTACAAGTTTAAACAGAAATTAAATTAAAATAATAATTAAAGGTCAAAACTATTCAAAATTCGAAATTCGGTCACAGCGGGATGAGCGGAAAATTTCCCGCTCAGAGGTGTCATCCCCCCAAGGGGGAGTCGACATAGGTGTTGACCCCTGTAGGGGTGTCGACGTAGGTGTCGACCCCCTATAGGGGTGTCGACATAGGTGTCGACCCCCTGTAGGGAGTCGACCCCTTTTTGATCTAGATCCAGTGACGTATTTTTACAGCCTAGAGCTGATGTGTCATTACCTAATTGGCCTGATGACGAATTTTCTTGGACTGGATGGCTTGGATGGATACTAGGTTGATCTAAAGGCTCTTAACAATCCTAGACATCTATATATACACTCATAACCCAACCCTAATTCTATTGCTCCAAAGCTATGACGCTGTCATGTTGTTCATCTTTAATCTAGCCTAGCCACCGCCATCTTCTCTAAACTAGAAATCAAATTAGAGAGCCTCAAATCAACTTTGAAGATTAATCAACATCAAATTAGAGTCTCTGCAACAACAACGATTCAATTTTCTTTTCTTAATCCTAGCAATGTAAGTTCATGTTATTTTCAGATTTAAACACCTAATAGTAATCTTGGCATGTAATAAAATGAATCTAAGTCTATTCTTGATGATGAGACAATCTCTTCAAATTTAATCTATCTTTCTATTGAATATATGATTTTACATGCCTAAGAAGTTATTATATCGATTCAATCATGCCTATCTTTGTTGGACATCAAATATATAATCCTTTTTGGTTCATGATGTTATTCTTATGCCTGCGATAATGATTGTATCAGCTTATTCAAAAATCTATCTTTGTTGGGTCTAAATTTCTTGTATTAGGTCTGTTGTTACATGCCTATTTTTTATGCCTATTCTTATTTTATGCCCTTCTCTCTCCTTTCCCCTATTTCCTTTTTCTTTAATGAACCTGGGTTACCTTCGAACCTAGGCTGAAATCGCAAAATACGAACGATTGGAATACGGGGAATATTTGGGTATAGCCTATTTTGGATAAATATTGGGCATAATGTATTTGGTGAAGTAATTGGGCATAATTGTTATTGTTGCGAACTTGGGGTAAATTGAAATATGAAATCTAGATTGGGTATAAACTGTAAATTGGAATATTAAATCTAGATCGGGCATAACTATTGGTAGGGACGCCAAGCGTAATGTATATTGAGATTTTGGGGCATGACTATTATTGCAAATTTGGGAAGATTAGGTGTAACCTATTTTGAGCAATAACATGAAATTTAGTTTATGGGGCATAACTTGCAATTGGCTTGGTTGGACATAACTTGAGAATTGGAACATGACTAATTTTGTAAAATTTGGGATAATTAGTATATAAAATCTAGACTTGGACATGAATGGTAAATATGTAAATTGGCTAAAAGATGAACGTGCCTAACCCGAGGTTAGATTGAGTTGCGGTGTAAGACTTCCCGGAACCGCCCGACACATCCGGCGACCGCAACAACATAGATATAATGTGAGAGGTTAGCACGTAGAGCTCAAAACACGAGGTTAGAATGAGTTTGCGGTAGAAGTCTGCCCGGAACCGCCTAACACATCCAGCAACCGCAAACAACAGTTCTAATGTGAGAGGTTAAGGCATTAATGAATGAATTAATGCTAATGAACAGACATGCTAAGAATGAGCGGGGTTAAGTTAAGGGGAACACTTAACCAATATAACATGATGAATGAACAGTGTTAAGTTAATAGGAAACGCTTAACCAAATACAACATGTTAGGTGAGTAGGGTTAAGCTAACCAACCTAACATGATGAACGAGTAGGGATAAGTTAAGGGGGGAACACTTAACCAATGTAACATGATGAATGAACAGGGCTAAGTAACATATGAGCAGGCGACACTTAACCAATACAACATGTTAGGTGGGTGGGTTAAGTTAACATGGACAAGAAGACAACTTAACCAATATTACAAGAACAAAGTGGATAGGTTTAAGGCAAGCTTAACCAATAATACACATGGACTTGATAAGGGAAAGGGTTGAGTAAATCTTGGATAAGTGGGTAACATTAGTATAAATAGGCCCACAAACTTAACCATTAAATAAACATGCGTGAATCAGTGAGAAGGTTAAGTAACATATGAATAGGCAACACTTAACCAGTACAACATGTTAAATAAGCAAATGGGTGGGGTTAAGTTAAATTGAGAACACTTAATCATTATAACATGATACCCTAGTAACGGGGACCCATTTCAGCAGTAACCCACATAGATGTATCATGGTACCCTGAGCTAGGCAGGGTGAGGGCACGATTACTGGGCTGATTATAAGCGGTCAAAATAGCGACGGGTGGTGCAGCAGTGTAATTTTGACAGAGTATAAGCGTGCACATGCTCCGAAATGGAAAAGCAGGCATTGGGCATCAGTAATATACACTGTGCATCTTGAATCGTGTCGGTTTGCCATCATACGAATTGATACACCCCATGATGGGGCCAGCACATGTATCTACATACAAGCGAGGCCGAATGACACAAGTAATGAATACATACAAGCGGGGCTGAATGACACAAGTAATGAATACATACAAGTGGGGCCGAATGACACAAGTAATAAATACATGCGAGTTAGGAAGCCGATCGATAGTGTAGTAAGGGTACATCTAACATATCCATGGCAATTAGGCAGATCAAGGTGGGATCCTCATAATGGATGTACACCTGAAGGCTACCACAATTGCGAGGATTGGGATCATATTATCATCCTATATAGATTACTAGATGGGACACTAGTTAGGTGGTGCAGAGATATAGAAATTAGAATAACAGGGTAGTAGCGAAGTAGAGAAAGAGTAGAAACGCATTCAGTTTATCCTGCCTTATCATATCTTATGCTATTCTTACGTTATCTTGTTATCCCTGTTATCACGGTATTGTCTTATATTGAGTTTATTCATATCATGTTGCTTTTACCTGTTTGCATACTGAAAATCACTGGACTTACCAGGCTTTATGTCTGACCCGTTTTCTTTCATCTTCTTTTCTTCCATTTCTCCTCCCAGTTAGTCAGCGAGGGAATATCTCAGCTTAGTTTGGACTGTTTCTCTTTCCAAGCTTGAAGATTCTTTAATGTATTGCTTGGATCCTCTTATCTTTGGCTATGGCTGTGTTTGCACTTTAATTTGGGGACTTATGCTACTTTGCTATGTTTTATGCTTCTTATATACTTGGAAGTTTTCGAATCAAGACAGAAGTTTTATGTAGTACTTTTAAGTATGATTGAGTCAATTGTTGTAAAAGCTTGACTGAACTACGTTGCTTATAAAATGACTTTGTTTTCCGCTGTTTTATTTGTCTGTCTTGTAATTTATTTGCATTTTTACCTGTAACGCTTCACTGAAGTTAATGCATTCCCTTTATGAGTGACATTAATGGAGGTGGGGTGTTTCAGAAAAGGTAAAATGAAAGTTTAGAATAGAAGCAAAAGAAGAAGAACTAAATCAACCACAATATACAAAGTCTCACATCGTAGTGGAATAAAATATTATATAGAAATAAATCTTTATTGAAAACTTGAAATAGTACTTACAATTATCAGAGTGCAGTGGACATCCAACACATTTGGACAATTATAACAGGCTATCCTCATTTACAATTCATAGCAGAATAATATCAAAATGTATCATATGTTTGAACTCCTCCAGCTTGACTCCTGAAGTCCGTATCATCATATCCTGAACCTGTAAAACTCGGTCTGACCCGAGCATTACAAATGCCAAGATCAGTCTAGTGTACCAGCATGAGAAAAACCCATTAAATTATTTGTATCGTCCAACTTGATTTTAGAGTTAAAAAATCTTTCGAAAGAAAAGAAAAAACATAAGACAAATTCATACATAAACACGGACGGTTTTTACCTTACGGTAACTCAAACCATTTTTGAAATCATAAATTTTCTGTTATTATAATAATGACTAAATCAAATAAATTACCATCTAGTAGAACACTTGAATCTCACGCTCTACATATATAATATAAAATCAAAAACCGCGGGCGCTTATTGGAGATTGGATTCTAACTATGACAAGGTATGGAACCACCTTCCGATCAGTGTAATCTAGATGGAATATACTGATGTTCAACAAGAACATCTTACAACTTAGCCACACATGACTGGCCATTTCTTTCGCTTGAACGTTCCGAATATATTGTCACCTTATGGCTTTTTGTCATGACCACTGTAATTCTTGGGAGATATAGAAATGAAAAGAAGAACAAAAATGAATATTCTCTAGATGAATACCATACACCCTAATCGGGAGCAACCACTAAGCCATGCTGCTTACCCTATTTTTGTCATTTTTCGTTTGATGAGGCTTGATGTTTAAAATTACTTCTTTGGAACATATGGCCACCATTCATTTTAAGTGTCGCATTTTCAGATCAATCAAATCACTAATTGATGTCTACAAAATTACTCTGGGTGTCTAAGCAGGAAGAATGAATTCCTCCGCCACCAACTGAAGTATACGTGTAGAAATCAATATACGCGATCCTTTGGAAATACTTTGTCCAGCATTCGTCCATCCAAGTTCTCCTAGGAATGAACAAACCAAAGGCACCCTCCTATTGGGCGCCTTATGGATCAGTAGTGAGTAGTCCTTGCAATCCATCGATTTCAATCACAACAGGATCACCATCAAAATATCTTTGAGCGCGAATCTAGAGAATTCGACAAGCGGTCCTTTCACTTATGAAGATCCATGGTCTTTACTGCTGCATCTTCAAATAGCATCTTCCACATTTGTGTATTTGTTGGTTCGGAATGGTTTTTGAATAAATTCAATCTCAGACATTCCGTACAACAATCGTATTAGGCCAGATTTGATGGTCGATTATTTAACTATCAAATAAACAACCATTCATCCATAAAAGAAAATTGAATTCATTGATTTAATATTCTCCATCATTTTAGCCTCTTTTTGATTAACCATTCGATAATTTAAAACTTCTCTATTTTTCCAATAATTGGAATACTTATTTCTCTTCTTATATCTATATATACGAATATTCAAAAGCCTTTTTCATTTTAGATACTTTTAAGAACATATTTCTCATCTCGGTTATTAGTCCTTAATCGTAAACTAGTAAGAGAATAACTTTCCAAGTATCAACCCTGAAGACCAAAACCAACATCAGATCGACACTCAGAAAACCATTCAACTCACTAATCTCTAGTCAGTTTGTAGTTCCTTAACTCTGTTTCTTAACCTATAAACGAATAGAATTTCCAAATATCACTTATCGCTTTAAATGACATATTTATCTCAACTTATAACCATTTCAAATATTTTACTTAAAAATATGTTTTACAAAATGTTTGTTACAACCATCATCGAATATAAATATTCTTTATAAACACCTTTATAGTTTTATTTCAACTTATCTCAGTTTATTTCAATTACTCCATTCCATAAAAATATTTGTACATAAATATCATTTGCCAATTCTTATTATTCATAATTATTATATATAAATCTTATATAAATTCTTTAAAATAATATATATTATATTATTCAAATTAGTTTGACTTAAATTCAATTAAAATTGATAATTTCAAAAGCCCTTCCTAACTTACTTATAATAAATATCTATTTTTGCAAACAATTTGGTTTAAATCCTTATTCATCTCAATCGCGAATAATATTTCCTAATACAAACTTATACTTGACTTATTTAGTCAACTTGATTTCAGACTAGTAAATTCCAAGTTTTAATTCTATTTATAACTTCTATTTGTGAAGTTATATAATCTCGTTTATAAATACCTTCGTAATTGGAAAATTCAGATCTATTTAAAATATCGGTATTATATCTGATTTCCATTGTAATGGCCCGCAAATCCGTACTATCTGAGTTGACTAATAACACCACACGTCCAACCCAAATTGCATAGAAATATGAATCATTATTAGAAAGAAGTTAGAGGATGAGAAATAGAAAGAAAGAAATATTAGAATAGAAGAAAGACGAAGATCACAAACTCACAGCGGAACGAATAAAATATATTTCATAACATAACTCTTGAAATACAAATCAGTAACTTTATATACATACCATTATCAGAGCACAACAGTTATTCCTGGAACAGTTATGAACATCTGTTTCCAGATACAACATAGTACATAGCGGAAATACGATAATCTAAAGCTAACTGGTGAAGCCTCCTGCTTCCAGCTTCTCCAAATAAATCTGTAAAATCCCGACTACGTGACTGCCCGTACAAAATTTGGGCACCCAAGAGTTTAGGAAAAACAAAACAAAATAACTCTGGGTCAGTCATGGGGCTGGTGTGAGTAAACTCCAACCATTTATTTAACTTTCAAAATTTTTCGAAAGAAAAGATAATAGTAAGACCATCCCACACATAAACATGGACGGTTTTTACCTTACTATAACCCAAAACATTTTGATACAAAAATCCAGTGATATTATAATAATGTCTAATCAAATAAATAACCAAATAGTAGAACACTTGCATCTCACGCTCCACATATATAGTATAAAATCAAAAACCCCATGGCGCTTATTGGAGACTGAATTTCCAACATGACAAGGTATGGAACCACCTTCCAATAATGTATCTCTAGAGAGGAATACACTGGGTTCAACAAGAACATCTTGCAACCCGGCCCACACATGACCGACCACTCATTTCGCTTGAGTGTATTGAATGTATATCACCAACGGTTGGGATCAGCAACCGTCTCCCGACTGGGACAGCATCGAATAGAATAAGAAATTAAATGAACCTCTAGATAGGTGATTATACACCCTAATGGGAGCGACCCACATAGCCATGCTGCCTGCCCGATTTTTGTCATTTCCCAGTTGTTGAGGCCTGAGGCTTCGATTACTTACCATTCACTGATAGCACCATCACTTTGAATGCCACATTGTCAGATCCGTTAATCACTAATTGATTTGCACAAATATTCTGGATGTTATGCTAAGGGAATAAATCCGTTGCAACCATATATATTTATAAAGACCAACCCATTAGATCATTGGAAATACCTTGTCAAACATTCGTCCATTTACGTTCGTTCTCGGACTGAACGAATCCGAAGGCACAATTTCTATTTATAGAAAAAGCCCTTGCACTTTACTCCGTCTTCGATTGTCTTCATAGAATCTGATTCACAACGCTACTGCCAATACAGAGTGGTTCACGGATAATAATCCAACCGGTCTCTCCATATTGACAACGATGGTAGAAACTTCGATAGTCTGTGATTTAACTATCGAATAAAAACAAGTGTTCATTTAACCTATCAATCAAATCACTGGGCTCTTAATTAATTATTCATTAATTAAATCTGTTCTCCAATTCCCTATCAATATTTGTCAACCAAATATTTTCAATAACCATATTGGCCCTTTACGCTATTTAAAAAACATTTCCGAATATCGCCCTCCTTTATTTCTTGTATTTAGAAAATATATTCTATTTGCAATTGAAAACTAATTCAATCACTTATCACTTTTTCTACTACTTTAGTTATACTCAGGAAATATTTACTTTTATATTTCCAAAATTCCATCACTTGAGTTAAAACGAATGTTGTATACAACATCGTTACAAACTACCCATAATATTTTATTTGACAAAACTATTATTCAAACACTTCTCTTCGAGACTGGATCTTACTATTTATCCATTAAAAATGAAATCAATCAAGTTGGGGTAAAATTACCTCTCAGACCTTAACCGAAAACATCCTCAACTTCAAAACGGCAAAACCATTAACCTCGAATAAACACACTATAAAACCCAATTATTCATTTTTAAAACATGTAAATATGTTCGCTTTCTATTTCTACTTTATAGATTTCCCTTTCTGTTTCTAATACTCTATTTTGATTTCATTTCTTTATCGAATTCTATATATATCGATACATTGATTTATAACTATCAAATTATCTTAAAAATATTCTAACTCCTTAAATTCCCGAAAAATTCGCCATAACCTCCCCTGCACCGGGAGCTTCGGGATATTTCAAATAGCCTCCCATGGCCCTTTCCAATCCAAAAGAAAAAGAAAAAGCCAAGCGGCTTGCCGATACGGCGCATAAAACCTCATATATGAATTTAAACATGTACCTTTTGTCGGGCACATAAATTAAAACCTTCATATACTTCATCGCATACCTGTCTAACACCTGTTCACCTGTTTCCCATTCAATTCAATTCAATCCAATCGTTTGAATTCAATTTCGCTCATTTATTCTTTAATTAGCTATTTCACCTATTTCACTTCTTTGTTTGAACATAACATGTTTGAACAAAATATTCAACTTGCTCATGACCAAATTGAATTCCAATTTCAATTCTAGTTTTCTTTTCGATTTCAAATATAAATTTTCAAATCGAATTCTCTTATTCAAAGCCCAATATTAATTCGAAATCTCATCAACTAATTACTATTCGAATTAGTTAATTCTATTCAATAAATCAAAAATCCGATTTCTGTTTTCAAAAATCGTTTCACTTACTTCACTGGTGTTCATATTCGTTTTATATCTCCAGTCTGGATTTTTCAAATGGCAAATTCGGAATTTATTTCTTTAAAACTCCTTTATTTATTTAATTAGACCATTATGGGTTTAAAACGATTTTGGTGCTGCTTTTCTAAAAAATTTGATTTTGATATAACTCAAAATATATTCGACGAAATTCAGATTTTCCTCCACCATTTGAAAACTATTATCAAATCGGTCCTGACGTTTCTTGTTTCAAAGAATTTTGACTTCAATTAGGTTCTGTATACTCAACTGAAGTTCGAATCGCTAATTTACGAACTGCAGCGCTGCGGCGAGTTCGTTTAATTATATTTAAAAATATAAACATTTTAAAACTTCGTTTATATAAATTCAACTCTATTCTGATATATTTTTAATATATATATCAAATCCATTTTTCAATTCAACATAATATTTCCGATCTATTTCACTTCTATTCGAAATTCTATATTCAAATTTCAATTCACTTCTATTTTTTTTTTAAATTCTATTTAAATTTCTATATTCGAATTTCCTTTATTCAAATCCCATTTGAATTCCTACGTTCAAATTCTATATTTAAATTTCCTTTGAATTTCATATATTCACTCTCCATTTGAATTTCTACGTTCAAATTCCCTTTGAATTTTCTATTTGAATTCTATATTCAAATTTCATATTTTAAATTCCATTTGAATTCTCTATTCAAATCCTATTTGGATTTCTATATTCAAATCTATTTCAAACTTCATTTGAATTCAAATTTGAATTTCCTATATTCAAATCTATATTCAAGGTCTATTTCAAATTCTATGTTCAATTTCTATTTGAATATCCTTTGTTCAAATTCTACTTGAATCTCTATATTCAAATTCCATTTGAATTTCTATATTCAAATTCTATATTTGAATTAATATTTGAATTCTCTATATCCAAACTCCATTCAATTTCTATGAAAAAATTTCCATTTAAATTTCTACATTCAAATTCAAAATTCGAATTTCCTTTGTTTAAATTCCATTTGAATTCTATATTTGAATTCATATTCAAATTACATTTGAATTTCCATATTTAATTCCATTTCACTTCTATTTTCAAATTCTATATTTAAATTTCATTTGGACTTTCTTTATTCAAATCTATTTGAATTCCTTTGAATTCAAATTTTATTTCAATGCCTTTGAATTCAAATTCTATTTTCAAACTTCATTTGAATTATATATTCAAATTCCTGTTTCAAATTCTATTTTCAAATCCCATTTCAATCTATTTGAATCATATATTCAAATTCCATACCTAAACTATTTGAATCCATATTCAAATTCCATATTTAAACTATTTGAATTCCATATTCAAATTCCATATTTAAAATATCTTTTACTTTATTCTATTTTGAATTTCAAATATTCAAACTCCATTTGAATTCTGCTTGAAAATTCCTATTTTAACTCTATTTGAATTCTATATTCAAAATTTGTTTTTATTTGAATTCTATTTTTGAATTCCTTTATATTTTCTATATTCAATTTCTTTAAACAAGTCTCGATTTCAATTCCTTTTGAAATCGATATTTCTATTTATTTATTTTTGAAAATAGATTCCCCTTTCCAATTTCACACTTGTATTTCTATTTTTGAATTTATCAAATGATAATTTTTTTACTTCATTTATAACTTCGTTATAAAAGAATTATTTATAAACTTCGTTTATAAAGGAACTACTGGTTTTATTTTTCAAAACAAGTTTATATTTTTATTCCATTCAAAATTCAAATTCTATTTAAAAATAGAATTTTTCCTTTTAATCTCAAATATCCTTTCCACGGTATTTTAAATAAATTAACACTTAGCCCAGTGAGATTTAAAACAATCAAATCATCAAATTTTCAATCATTTGATTTTTAACACGTCATATATGAATATATGAAATCAAGCAAACAAACAAACAGATAATATATTTTTGAGGAATCCAGTTGGATTCCTCCAACCTGTTTTCCTGCATCCACAGACGTTAGTCAACATAGTAATACCATCCTGCTTCGTGGCAGGATATCGCGGTATAAAAAGGGGATCCACTTATATACGTGGGCGTAGGGTCATACGCTAATGATATTGCGGGCATCCGCTAATGATACTGCGGGAATCCAACCAATCAATCATCAACCCAATATAGCTAATATTTTTAAATCAACCAGAAAGCATTCAAACAAGCATCCAACAATTATTTTTAATGGATAAAAATAATTATAAATAAAAGGTGAGTGAGATTTACTCACCGGAAATTTCAGTTGTCGAATACCCCGTTTGTTTCCAAATCATCGGCTACAATCTTCCCGAATGAATTCGCACCTATGATTTATTTATTTTTATTTAGCGATGATTGATAATTAAACTAAATTAATTACTAACTAAATAAATGAATTATTTTGTATATTTTAAATTTGTAAATTATATACCTTAAGCCTAATAACCCTCGTCTTCCCTTCACTTGCTCGCGGCAACTCCACCATCTCTTGACTGAAATCGCACCTTAGAAGAACTCCAGTAGCCCCTACAGTAACTCGCAGTCCTTGGGAAACGAATTCCCTAAATCGCGACTCGATTTGTAACAATCATCGCGTTTTATTTTGGTCAAACCGATCTCCTCCGAGTGGTGCCACAGCATGCGTCTTCGACCCAGAAATCAGACCATCGCCTCGACAATCCCTCCGACCTCCATCGCGCTGACCCCGATGCTCGTTCAATCGAGGAAGCCCTTTCACCTAAGCCTGATGCCTTCGTTCGACTACAGACGTCCCACGACAATCATTGTGAGCTCCAACATCAGCTTCGGCCTTTGGAACTCCAAAATCCCTAGTCGCGATAACCGGTTTTGATTTGATTAGGAAATAAGGTTTTCATTGATTAAGGGAAAAGAAGAAACAACGGAGGATGAGAGGGACTGGGTTGTTTTTGAATGAAGTACACGAGGCTCGGCTCGTTTATATAGAATGCGAAGGGGAAACAAAATGTACAACACCATTAAATTCATGTTTCCCTGATACTGGAGCTTGGAGACAAAGTTGTTGGCTCGAGATGAATAAGTCTGCCCTGATGTAAAATTTTAGGGTGGTGCTATAAAGGTAGGTCGGCTGATGTTAAAAGAAATTGATTTTGAACTGCCCTTTTAAATTTTATAATTAACATACCTAATGGTCCCCGAGCCATTATTTTAACCGTAACGATAGATGTTCCCAACATTATTCACTATTCTGAATTCAACGGACAGTTTCTGAATTTTAATTCGACTTTATAGAAGAGATAACAAATTTAATTAACGTTTTAAATTAAATTCGATATAAAATATAAATCGATCTCAAACCATTAAATTCACCGATAATAAATTATTATTATCGTTCTAATTCAAATAGAATTTATATTAATCTTTAGAATTGTTTTGATACAGTTTTAACTTTGAATTCAATTGTTATTGTTTCATATTACGATAATTATCAAAAAATCGTATTTCGATTATTTAATCGATAACCAAAAGATACCATTTATATTATAAATTCACTATTTAAATCCATATTAAATATTTAAAATAAATTGACCAAAAATCCGGGTCGTTACATTCTTTCCCCCTTAAAATAATTTCGTCCTCGAAATTGCTAAGGTAGGAAAAATGGTACAAATCCATTTCTTTTTAAAATCTCACTTATGTTGAAACTCAACTCGTCATATTTCAACAAATTTAATTCCAACAAAACTTTTGGTCTTCCTACATTTAATTCGAATGATCTACGATCAATCCATTTATATCCAATATATATATATATATATATATATATATATATATATATATTCCATTAAACCTATTCAAATTGATTCTAGTTAATTGATTCACTTCAATCCATTTAACTAGCTCAAGTTAAATTCCAATTTCAAAATCCAAATCCTAGGGTTTTCATTTCAAATTCCTTTGAAATCACTTAAACATGTACATACATTTATAATCTTTTCAAATTCAAAATATTTGAATTTTCCAACTAAACTTGTTTTCTTTCAAACCAATTCCCATCAAAACTTTTCTAAGGCAGCAATCCGTCACTTAGAAACTCGAAAATGAACACTGACGATGTTGCGACCATCATCAGAATTATTTCCCGGCCACTGAAGTGAGTTCAGTGCTTCATCACTTTTAAAATCCATCCAAAAATGAATTTTATTCAAAAATCCTCTCAAAACAAAGCCATAATATTTTAATATACTTTAGAAAATATTTTCAAACTTCCCAGGATTTAAATTTCAAATTCTGGTCTGAATCTAATTACATCTCATTTGTATATCTTATTCATATACAATTCTATTTGGTTCTATATAACCATTTCATTTCTTATAATCTCATTTGATTATAATAATAACAACCAACACATCCATATATTATAATAATTTCAAAAATTATTCTTTCTGTATTAAAAATAGAATTTTGGGTAAAATTATTTCATTCACCCACTTTAAAACAATATTGTGTTCAATCTTCTGCCAAGTGTTTAGAAATTCCTATCGACTTTGTGGCGTCCCACTGTTCGATCAGAATTCATAAACCACTCAACAGACTAGCCAACACAATAGAAAACAACTTTTATATCAAATAAAAAATACGCGCTCTCATATACACTCAACTCATTCTAGGTTACTACTGACCCTATCTCTAATGAGCACATGCCACACAAGCCTAGGTATTCGCTCAACCTAAGCTCCGATACCAACTGTAATGGCCCACAAATCCGTACTATCTGAGTTGACTAATAACACCACACGTCCAACCCAAATTGCACAGAAATATGAATCATTATTAGAAAGAAGTTAGAGGATGAGAAATAGAAAGAAAGAAATATTAGAACAGAAGAAAGACGAAGATCACAAACTCACAGCGGAACGAATAAAATATATTTCATAACATAACTCTTGAAATACAAATCAATAACTTTATATATATACCATTATCAGAGCACAACAGTTATTCCTGGAACAGTTATAAACACCTGTTTCCAGAAACAACATAGTACACAGCGGAAATACGATAATCTATAGCTAACCGGTGAAGCCTCCTGCTTCCAGCTTCTCCAAATAAATCTGTAAAATCCCGACTACTTGACTGCCCGTACAAAATTTGGGCACCCAAGAGTTTAGGAAAAACAAAACAAAATAACTCTGGGTCAGTCATGGGACTGGTGTGAGTAAACTCCAACCATTTATTTAACTTTCAAAATCTTTCGAAAGAAAAGATAATAGTAAGACCATCCCACACATAAACATGGACGGTTTTTACCTTACCATAACCCAAAACACTTTGATACAAAAATCCAGTGATATTATAATAATGTCTAATCAAATAAATAACCAAATAGCAGAACGCTTGCATCTCACGCTCCACATATATAGTATAAAATCAAAAACCCCATGGCGCTTATTAGAGACTGAATTTCCAACATGACAAGGTATGGAACCACCTTCCGATAGTGTATCTGTAGAGAGGAATACACTGGGTTCAACAAGAACATCTTGCAACCCGGCCCACACATGACCGACCACTCATTTCGCTTGAGTGTATCGAATGTATATCACCAACGGTTGGGATCAGCAACCATCTCCCGACTGGGACAGCATCGAATAGAATAAGAAATTAAATGAACCTCTAGATAGGTGATTATACACCCTAATGGGAGCGACCCACATAGCCATGCTGCCTGCCCGATTTTTGTCATTTCCCCGTTGTTGAGGCCTGAGGCTTCGATTACTTACCATTCACTGATAGCACCTTCACTTTGAATGCCACATTGTCAGATCTGTTAAGCACTAATTGATTTGCACAAATATTCTGGATGTTATGCTAAGGGAATAAATCCGTTGCAACCATATATATTTATACAGACCAACCTATTAGATCATTGGAAATACCTTGTCAGACATTCGTCCATTTACGTTCATTCTGGGACTGAATGAATCCGAAGGCACAATTTCTAATTACAGAAAAAGCCCTTGCACTTTACTCCGTCTTCGATTGTCTTCATAGAATCTGATTCGCAAAGCTACTGCCAATACAAAGTGGTTCACGGGTAATAATCCAACCGGTCTCTCCATATTGACAATGATGGTAAAAACTTAGATAGTCTGTGATTTAACTATCAATTAAAAACAAGTGTTCATTCAACCTATCAATCAAATCACTGGGCTCTTTCATTAATTATTCATTAATTAAATCTCTTCTCCATTTCCCTATCAATATTTGTTAACCAAATATTTTCAATAACCATATTGGCCCTTTACGCTATTCGAAAAAAACATTTCCGAATATCGCCCTCCTTTATTTCCTGTATTTAGAAAATATATTCTATTTGCAATTGAAAACAATTTCAATCACTTTTTCTACTACTTTAGTTATACTCAGGAAATATTTACTTTTATATTTCCAAAATTCCATCACTTGAGTTAAAACAAATGTTGTATACAAAATCGTTACAAACAACCCAACATATTTTATTCGACCAAACTATTATTCAAACACTTCTCTTTGAGACTGGATCTTACTATTTATCCATTAAAAATGAAATCAATCAAGTTGGAGTAAAATTACCTCTCAGACCTTAACCGAAAACATCCTCAACTTCAAAACGGCAAAACCACTAACCTCGAATAAACACACTATAAAACCCAATTATTCATTTTTAAAACATGTAAATATTTTTGCTTTCTATTTCTAGTTTATAGATTTCCCTTTCTGTTTCCAATACTCTATTTTGATTTCATTTCCTTATCGAATTCTATATATATCGATACATTGATTTATAACTATCAAATTATCTTAAAAATATTCTAACTCCTTAAATTCCCGGAAAAATTTGCCATAACCTCCCCTGCACCGGGAGCTTCGGGATATTTCAAATAGCCTCCCATGGCCCTTTCCAATCCAAAAGAAAAAGAAAAAGAAAAGCGGCTTGCCGATACGGCGCATAAAACCTTTATATGAATTTAAACATGTACCTTTTTGTCGGGCACATAAATTAAAACCTTCATATACTTCATCCCATACCTTTCTAACACCTGTTCACCTGTTTCCCATTCAATTCAATTCAATCCAATCATTTGAATTCAATTTCGCTCATTTATTCTTTAATTAGCTATTTCGCCTATTTCACTTCTTTGCTTGAACAAAATATTCAACTTGCTCATGACCAAATTGAATTCCAATTTCAATTATAGTTTCCTTTTCGATTTCGAATATAAATTTTCAAATCGAATTCGCTTATTCAAAGCCCAATATTAATTCGAAATCTCATTAACTAATTACTATTCGAATTAGTTAATTCTATTCAATAAATCAAAAATCCGATTTCTGTTTTCAAAAATCGTTTCACTTACTTCACTAGAGTTCATATTCGTTTTATATCTCCAGTCTGGATTTTTCAAATGGCAAATTTGGAATTTATTTCTTTAAAATTCCTTTATTTATTTAATTAGACCATTATGGGTTTAAAACGATTTTGGCGCTGTTTTTCTAAAAAAATTGATTTTGATATAACTCAAAATATATTCGACGAAATTCAGCTTTTCCTCCACCATTTGAAAACTATTATCAAATCGGTCCTGAAGTTTCTTGTTTCAAAGAATTTCGACTTCAACTGGGTTCTGTATACTCAATTGAAGTTCGAATCGCCAATTTACGAACTGCAGCGCTGCGGCGAGTTCGTTTAATTATATTTAAAAATATAAACGTTTTAAAACTTCGTTTATATAAATTCAACTCCATTCTGATAGACTTTTAATATATATATATCAAATCCATTTTTCAATTCAACATAATATTTCCGATCTATTTCACTTCTATTTGAAATTCTATATTCAAATTTCAATTCAGTTCTATATTTTTTTAAATTCTATTTAAATTTCTATATTCGAATTACCTTTATTCAAATCCCATTTGAATTCCTACGCTCAAATTCTATATTTGAATTTCATATACTCACTCTCCATTTGAATTTCTACATTCAAATTCCCTTTGAATTTTCTATTTGAATTCTATATTCAAATTTCATATTTTAAATTCCATTTGAATTCTCTATTCAAATCCCATTTGGATTTCTATATTCAAATCTATTTCAAACTTCATTTGAATTCAAATTTGAATTTCCTATATTCAAATATATATTCAAGGTCTATTTCAAATTCTATATTCAATTTCTATTTGAATATCCTTTGTTCAAATTCTACTTGAATCTCTATATTCAAATTCCATTTGAATTTCTATATTCAAATTCTATATTTGAATTCATATTTGAATTCTCTATATCCAAACTCCATTCAATTTCTATGGAAAAAAATTCCATTTAAATTTCTACATTCAAATTCAAATTTTGAATTTCCTTTGTTTAAATTCCATTTGAATTCTATATTTGAATTCATATTCAAATTACATTTGAATTTCCATATTTAATTCCATTTCACTTCTATTTTCAAATTCTATATTTAAATTTCATTTGGACTTTCTTTATTCAAATCTATTTGAATTCCTTTGAATTCAAATTTTATTTCAATGCCTTTGAATTCAAATTCTATTTTCAAACTTCATTTGAATTATATTTTCAAATTCGCATTTCAAATTCTATTTTCAAATCCCATTTCAATCTATTTGAATCATATATTCAAATTCCATATCTAAACTATTTGAATTCCATATTCAAATTCCATATTTAAACTATTTGAATTCCATATTCAAATTCCATATTTAAAATCTCTTTTATTTTATTCTATTTTGAATTTAAAATATTCAAACTCCATTTGAATTCTGCTTGAAAATTCCTATTTTAACTCTATTTGAATTCTATATTCAAAGTCTGTTTTTATTTGAATTCTATTTTTGAATTCCTTTATATTTTCTATATTCAATTTCTTTAAACAAGTCTCAATTTCAATTCCTTTTGAAATCGATATTTCTATTATTATTATTTTTTGAAAATAGATTCCCCTTTCCAATTTCACACTTGTATTTCTATTTCTGAATTTATCAAATGATAATTCTTTTTACTTCATTTATAACTTCATTATAAAAGAAGTATTTATAAATTTCGTTTATAAAGGAACTACTTGTTTTATTTTTCAAAACAAGTTTATATTTTTATTCCATTCAAATTTCAAATTCTATTTAAAAATAGAATTTTCCCTTTTAATCTCAAATATCCTTTCCACGGTATTTTAAATAAATTAACACTTAGCCCAGTGATATTTAAAACAATCAAATCATCAAATTTTCAATCATTTGATTTTTAACACGTCATATATGAATATATGAAATCAAGCAAACAAACAGATAATATTTTTTTGAGGAATCCAGTTGGATTCCTCCAACCTGTTTTCCTGCATTCACAGACATTAGTCAACATAGTAATACCATCCTGCTTCGTGGCAGGATATCGCGGTATAAAAAGGGGATCCACTTATATACGTGGGCGTAGGGTCATCCGCTAATGATACTGCGGGCATCCGCTAATGATACTGCGGGAATCCAACCAATCAATCATCAACCCAATATAGCTAATATTTTTAAATCAACCAGAAAGCATTCAAACAAGCATCCAACAATTATTTTTAACGGATAAAAATAATTTTAAATAAAAGGTGAGTGAGATTTACTCACCAGAAATTTCAGTTGTCGAATACCCCGTTTGTTTCCAAATCATCGGCTACAATCTTCCCGAATGAATTCGCACCTATGATTTATTTATTTTTATTTAGCGATGATTGATAATTAAACTAAATTAATTACTAACTAAATAAATGAATTATTTTGTATATTTTAAATTTGTAAATTATATACCTTAAGCCTAATAACCCTCGTCTTCCCTTCACTTGCTCGCTGCAACTCCACCATCTCCTGACTGAAATCGCACCTTAGAAGAACTCCAGTAGCCCCTACAGTAACTCGCAGTCCTTGGGAAACGAATTCCCTAAATCGCGACTCGATTTGTAGAAATCATCGCGTTTTATTTTGGTCAAACCGATCTCCTCCGAGTGGTGCCACAGCATGCGTCTTCGACCCAGAAATCAGACCATCGCCTCGACAATCCCTCCGACCTCCATCGCGCTGACCCCGATGCTCGTTCAATCGAGTAAGCCCTTTCACCAAAGCCTGATGCCTTCATTCAACTACAAACGTCCCACGACAATCATTGTGAGCTCCAGCATCAGCTTCGGCCTTTGGAACTCCAAAATCCCTAGTCGCGATAACCGGTTTTGATTTGATTAGGAAATAGGGTTTTCATTGATTAAGGGAAAAGAAGAAACAACGGAGGATGAGAGGGACTGGGTTGTTTTTGAATGAAGTACACGAGGCTCGGCTCGTTTATATAGAATGCGAAGGGGAAACAAAATGTACAACACCATTAAATTCATGTTTCCCTGATACTGAAGCTTGGAGACAAAGTTGTTGGCTCGAGATGAATAAGTCTGCCCTGATGTAAAATTTTAGGGTGGTGCTATAAAGGTAGGTCGGCTGATGTTAAAAGAAATTGATTTTGAACTGCCCTTTTAAATTTTATAATTAACATATCTAATGGTCCCCGAACCGTTATTTTAACCGTAACGACAGACGTTCCCAACATTATTCACTATTCTGAATTCAACGGATAGTTTCTGAATTTTAATTCGACTTTATAGAAGAGATAACAAATTTAATTAACGTTTTAAATTAAATTCGATATAAAATATAAATCGATCTCAAACCATTAAATTCACCGATAATAAATTATTATTATCGTTCTAATTCAAATAGAATTTATATTAATCTATAGAATTGTTTTGATACAGTTTTAACTCTGAATTCAATTGTTACTGTTTCATATTATGATAATTATCAAAATAAATCGTATTTCGATTATTTAATCGATAACCAAAAAAAATACCATTTATATTATAAATTCATATTAAAATCCATATTAAATATTTAAAATAAATTGACCAAAAATCTGGGTCGTTGCATCCATTATTTTCCAAATTAATACACAATTTATACTTTTCAATTCAACTATGTTATTTTCAATTCTTTTATTGATACTTATAAAATCAACTTCTCGTCTTATGTGTTAAAAAAAGTATTTACTTTTCAATTCTATGTATAGTTCAGTTTCTTAATAAATATTTCTATTTGAAAATAAAATTTCCTTTAAATATTTTTAAATTTTAAATTCTTTTTAAAATCCATCGTTATTTTGGGCATTCAAAAATATCCAAAATCAAGGGCCAGGGTTACTTACACATCCAAATATATCATAAACTATCACATGTTATAAATTAGATTATATATCAGCATATATGCGAAAACAAATAAATAAATGTTAAGGAATCTAGTTGGATCTCTCCAACCTG
Organism: Allium sativum; assembly: GCA_030737875.1. Taxonomy (NCBI): domain Eukaryota; kingdom Viridiplantae; phylum Streptophyta; class Magnoliopsida; order Asparagales; family Amaryllidaceae; genus Allium; species Allium sativum. Next base: position 306,378,156 of record CM060921.1, read on the forward strand.
TTTTCCTGTATCCATAGAGGTTAGTCGACAATAATAACACCCATCCTGCCTCCAGGCAGGATAACATAGTATAGATGGTCATCCACAATATATATTATGGGGCGTTTAGGGTCATCAGCTAATGTACTACGAGAGATATATCCAATCACAAATATTATGTATGCAATCACCAATATTATATATCCAATCACCAGTACTATGTATATAATACTATATATATACACTATTGTCACTTTATATCAATAAATTTATCATCCAACAAGCAATAGATAAAATTTGAACTATTAGAAATAGTTCCTAATAATTTAATTGATTGATTTTAACTCACCTCGATTTTTGCTTGCAGAATATCCGATTAACTTCTGTCTCATCTGGGCTACGCATCTACTTGAATTTTCTCGAATACTATTTATTTTTTTAATCTATGATCAATAATTAATTTTATTAATCAGTTAAACAATTATTAATCTAAACAAAATAAATTATCCTATATGTTTTTATCGATAAAATATTTATTTATTTTAAATGAACTACTTAAATAAATTTTTATGTAATTTAAGTTTATTAAATGCATATACCTTATTTGGCTTACAAAAGTCGACCAATTCCCAAAAAAATCCTGTGCTACTCCAAAACTGCATTCAGCTCTACTACGACATTTTTTCAAACACCTCACAGTCATCATCTTCTTCTATCACCTATAACTTGTTGCCATTCTACCCACTTGACTTTATCGTCGATGACTCATATCCCCCTATCCAAACATCCTCCTCAGTTCGACCTATCATTCCGTCACAATTTGCATCCCAAATTTACATAGTCCGAACTCTCCATTTCAAAATAGTTTGATCATCTGCCAACATAACTTAATCCCCACTGTCGCATTCCAATCCTCCTTTTTCATTATCATTCAAATTCGAACTACTATAGTCCACCCATAAATACATCCCACTACTCCAAATCTGACCAGAAACCAGGTCAACATTGATGACATCGCAATGCCCTCTCCAGCATCTTGTGATACCCTTCTATAAACCCATCATCGAACTAGTCACGGTCGCACCACACCCATTCTCCCTAGGTCGGCCTCTTCCTTGAAACCGCTCTAACCCATTTTTCTTCTCGGGTCATCGTCGTGCCAATGACATCGATAAACCTAAACAGATTCCATTGTCATACCTAATTCTCGAGTTCCAGCATCAAGTAGAGCTCCAGAATTTGACGAGTTTATGAATCATGATGGATTACAATTTGATTTCACTTTTCTACGGCGGTATGAAATTCAACTTAAAGAAAAAGGAGAACGAAAGAAAGGGTTTTGAATTGATTTGTTGGTTTGAGAATATGGAATCTAACGAAGACGCGGGTTATTATATAGGCCAAGGATCAGAGGATAGGGACAATGTTGAATTCAATAGTGTTTTGATGGGTTTAGATATAGACATGAGGGAAGCAAATTTTCCATGACCTTATTGTGAAGCTTCGGGTGGGAGGAAAAATTTCGATGTGAAATAACGAGAAGGAAGGCTGTAGCTTCATAGTAGGTCGTCCCTTACATACATACATACATACATACATATATATATATATATATATATTATGTTTTGATTTTTATAATTGAGTTGACTTAAGATAAAATATTCTACGATTTCGAACCCCTATCTGAGCGTAACAAACGACATTCCCAAGGTTATACCATTATTTTGAACACGTTGGTACGTGTTTCATAGCCTAATTCGATAGTATAGAGAAGATATTAATTTAAACTGACAAATTTTAAAATTAAATTCAACTAAATATAAATCGACTCATAAATAAAAAATAAATTACTATTATCATATATATATATACACACACAAACTGAATTCATATAACTCCAAAATAAATTAACCTGAATTTTAAACTCGACGTTACATTTTCAAGTTAAACCAATTTTCAATTTATTTATAATCAATTTATTTTATTAAATAAATCATTATAATTTATAAATGATCCCATAGAAATTTTCTGGAAATTCGATTTGGACATAACTAATAGTCTACAATACGAAATCTTGATTTTTTTTCTCTTTTATTACAAAATTATAATTCAATAAATTCGAATGTTGCTTGTTTTAGTTAATTTCGACTTATAATGAATTCTTTATACTCAATTGAAGTTCAAATCGTCAAATTACAAACTACCATGTTATTGCGAGCTTGTTTATATAATATATATTTATACGTTCAAACTTCTTTTAACTAATATAAAAATCCATTACACATAATAGGAAAGTATTGAACATAAACATTGTATTATATAATTCATACAATGTTTTACAAACCAACCATTACACATAAAATACAAATTGAAACGTCTATGAATACACATATAATACGTATTACATCGTATTTACGAGAAATATAAATGTTTAATGATTCTTAACGATTTGGGGTTGGTAAATTGGGCAATGCAGATAGTAGAGACAGAATTCCTTGCTTTGCTGAACTACATTCCCTTCTCTATCGAAGCATACTTCGTCTATGCATCTAACTTGGTTGTCTTCCTCCATGCCATCAGTTTGTGCTTCTTCTTCCTCTTCTTCAACCATTTCTTCCTCTTCCTCTTCCTCTATTTGATTGTCATCTTCGATGATAATCGAATTAGTATGGTTCTCCATGACAATTTTTTGTAGATTCACATGACTCTTCCTTGTTTCACATGCTCTTTATTCATTCTTACTTGTAAAACTTGGATCTCAATAAGCATTTGTAGAACATACTACATGGATTCCTCTAATTTCATCACATGATCGAGCGTAGTTCGTTAAAACGGACCTTCGGATAGTCCGACGGACGAATCGGGATTGATTTGATTATTATTATTAGTGGAGACCATTATTTTTTAGTTTTTTTGTTGTCTATTATATTATATTATATTATATTATATTATATTATATTATATTATATATATGTTAATACATTTGATTACACTATTTCACTTAATTATCAAATACCTAATTCTCTTCTAAATTTAATAAATATTGCTTTGTTTAAATGTTTTGTTAATATATCCGCTATTTGTTTTTCAGCTTCTATGAATTCGAGTGAAATTTTCTCTTTACTTACGTTATCTCTTAGAAAATGATGTCGTATATCAATATGTTTAGTTCTTGAACAATTAGTTGGATTTTTAGATATATTTATAATGCTTGTATTATTGCAGTATATTGGTGATTTATTTATATTTAATCCAAAATCTTTTAAAGTTCATTGCATATATATTACTTGTGAACAAGCCAATGCAGCAGATATACATTCTGCTTTAGTTGTTGATAAAGATACCATATTTTGCTTTTTACTAAACCAAGAAACTAGTGAATGTCCTAAAAAATGACATGTTCCACTAGTGCTTTTGATCAGATTTACATCCTAAGTAATCAGTGTCACAATAAAATATTAAATCAAATGAATCATCCTTAGGATAAAATAATCCAAATCTAATGTATGTTTTCAATATCTTAGAATCAGTTTTACGGCTTTAAATGTGTTTCCTTAGGTTATGGTTGATATTTTTCGCAGAGACATACACTACGAATTATATCTGGTCTACTAGTGGTTATATATAATAATGATCTTATCATACCATTATATAATTTTTGATCAACGTCTTTCGACATATCATCTTTACTTAGGGCTATATTTGTTTCCATTGGTGTTGGTCTTCCATTAGTTATCGTTAAATTATATTTATTAATTAAATATCTTGCATACTTATCTTAATTAATGATTATTCCATTCTTTAATTGTCTTATTTGTAATCCTAAGAAAAATATCAGTTCTCCCATATGAATCCTCTCAAATTATTATGTCATAATATCTAAGAATTCCTTATTCATTTTATTATTTGTTGATCCAAATATTATATCGTTAGCATATATTTTTACTAATTGAATATCATTATTATTTCTTTTAATAAAAGAGTATTATCTGTTTTAACCAATTTCGAAGTTAGATTGTAATAAATATGTTCTTAACCTATCATACCAGGCTCTAGGAGCTTGTTATCCATATAGTGCCTTCTTTAACTTATATACGTGATATGGAAATTTTCCTTCATTTCATCGATCTTATTTTCATTTTTACCTTCGTTATGTTTTGATATATTTTTATAATTTTCGTCAAAGGAAACATTTAATGTTTCTTCAATGGTATTGGTTCTTAAATTAAAAACTCTATATACTTTACTTCTATATGAGTGTCTAATAAATATTCCTTTATCAGATTTAGAATCAAATTTTTCCAAGTTTTCTTTAGTATTAAGAATAAAACATTTACTTCCAAATATTTTAAAATATGATACATTTAGTTTCTTATTATATAAAAGTTCATATGGTCTTTTATGAGCTAACAGTCTGATTAAAATTCAATTTAAAATATAACGAGCTGTAGCAACTACCTCAACCCAAAAATTCCAAGTATATTACTCTTTGATAACATGGTTCTAACACATTTTTGAATTGATCTATTTTTACGTCAACTACTACATTTTGTTGAGGAGTTCTGGGGAACGAAAGATTATGGGTTATTCCCTTTTTATTACAAAATTTTTCAAAATTTTCATTTTCGAACTCTCCATCGTGATCACTGCGTATAGTTTTGATTTTCAAAGATAATAAACTTTGAATTCTTTTAGCGAAGGTTTTTAATTGATCAAAAGCATCACTTTTATTCTTAAGAAAAAGTGTCCAAGTAAATCTAGAAAAATTATCAATTATTACATAAACACACCTATTATGATTTATTGATTGAGTTTGGGATGGATCAAAAAGACATATTTATTAATTCGAATGGTTTTGAGGTTGTAATTTGCGCTTTTGATTTAAATGAACTTCTTTTCAAATTTCTGAATTGACAAGCATAACATAAATTATTTACCTTAAATTTCATTTTGGGTAATCCGCTAATTAAATCTAACTTCGAAATCCTATAAATGTGTTTGAAATTTATATGACCGAGTCTCTTATTCCAAATCCGAGGGTCACTTGTATTAGCCATAAGACATAAATTATCGTTGGAGATTTTCATATTTAATATATAGATATTTTTCTTTATATCTCCTTCGAGTATTATTTTTGAATTTTTATCTTCTATAGAATTTATCTTTTTCAAAGTTTATTTTATAGCCTTTATCACAAGTGACTTATACTTAATAGGTTATGTTTTAAATTCTTAACTAAGAAAACATCAGAAATAGTAGGAGTTTCATAATTACCGACATTGTCGATGCCAACTATATATCGTTTAGAGTTATCACCGAAGTTTATCATTCCACCATCTTCATATACTAGATTGTTCAGTAATTCTAGTTTTCCTGTCATATGTCTTGAACAGCCACTATCCAATATCCATTTGTCCATCAAAATTTGAATTTTCAATAGACGTTTAACTCAACTTTACAAAATTTTCCATGTAACACACCTTTTCCTGTACTGGGCAACAATTCAATAAATCACTTGATTTTTCAGCATAATTGAATGCAGACTCTTCTAACATTGATGCAATACATGAATTAAGACTAGTGTTTATAATCATTTCAAAATTGCCATTTAATATTTCCAAAATTCATATGATGAACTTTTGAAAATCTAAGTTGTGATACCAATTGTTAAGGATGCGGAGTGCGGATCTTAAGGGATAATTAACACAAGAGGGGGTGAATAGTTTTTATGAGGAATTTATAGAAATCTTAAACTAACTTGAACTGCTATATGAATCACAAAACTATTATCACACCAAAAATGATCACAAACACAGAAAAAATCACAAATATAGAAATAAGGAAATATAAAATGCAAAAAAGGAAATAAAACACTGGATTTTATATTGCTTCGGATTACTCCTACGTAACATTGGATTGCCCAGAGTTTTATTATTATCAACATCCAAGTACAACAACCATGATTTCACGGCTATAAAGTTAACACCGATTCCACCACCCTTGATTTCATGGCTACAAGGTCAACACTGCTCCCTTTTCTTGATTTCAGGGCTATAAGAACCACATCCATTCCCGAGCAATTCCCAAATGATAACAACATCCCTAGAACTCATCAATAGCACTTCCAAATAGATAGTAGTTGATAGAGATTGAGAAGAGAAAGAGAATGATATAAATTTTGTTAATTGGTAGAGTATAAGTATAGAAATCAAGAATTTTATGTATATTAATGGTTGTAAGTAAAGGAGTGAAGAAGGAGAAAAAGAAGTAATTAGAAATTCCATATTTGCCCCTATTTATAGTGTCCCAAAGGCTGCAACGTTTCTGAAACTTTTCAAATAGTGAAAAGACACTTCCTTTGAAATTTAAAAATATGATAGTTATATGTCGGCATACTCAATAATGTGTGTCAACATATATATGTTGATTTTGAATTTAAACCATATTCCTAGTGTTTAAACTAAAATATATATTCTGGAAATTCCTGAAATATAAACTAGTGTTTAAAATAGATTTTCTAAAGTGTAAAACATATAAAATCATAGTAATATATTATATAAACACATTTATAAAGCTAAATGATTTAAAACTATAAAATATATATATTATAAATATATTATTGTAAAACTTTATAAATTATAAATCATTTAGAAAAGTAGTTTGAACTAATTTGAAACCAGAATTTGAATTTTGAAAACAGAGTTTGAAATTTGAAAAACAGAATTTGAAAATGAAATGCTATTTAGAGTCTTACATATAAAATAACCCAGTTACTATATTTTGTTAAGCTATTCGAAATTTTGTTACTCATGAATCTTGAATCTCCTTTGAATTCTGAATCTCTTGGAACACTAAAACTGTTCAGTCTTCGGTTTATTTCCTGTAAATAAATCATGTACATACATACATATATATATATATATATATATATATTAGATAGAGATGTTAGTATATATTTTATAATCAATTCATAATGATAACTGAGATAAGGATAAGGTTGTTCTTATCAAAACTCCAATCTTCAACAGGCCGAACCCCCATGTACCTCAAACACTGTCCCGTTTTCCCCGTATACCCTGATCCCTGACCGTTTGTTTGTTTAACAAGTTTAAGAACCTCATAGCCTTAAAGATCCGTCTGGTTTGCTTCTGGAAATTTTGTAGACACCGGAACATTTCCAGAATCATACGAAAGTGTCCTCGTTCCGTACATTTAAGAGTTTGATGGAGTGGAACCCACAGTGAGAAACTATTAACCATTAAAGGGCTAAGTTTAATTAGCTCCTGTTAGTTAATTAGTTTGAGTTCAATGATAATTAATGATTGATTACAAAAGTTTATTACGATGTTCAATGATGATTATTATGTTAAAAATATCATTTTTAAGTGATATATGCATAGTTGCTTAGGTATATCACAATTAAACGCAAATAGTTTGACTAGGGAAATTGTTTGAACCCTGAATGGATACCTGAAAGTAATTCACTAATTACTAGTTAATAGGTGTTTATGTAACCCCCACTTGGATATTTAAATGATAATTGACTAATATATACCTATTGATTGATTATGCGGTTAGTCTGTTGATTGACAAACACGTATTAGCATTCATGTTAAGGCTTATATAGTGTATTCCGCTTTATATGTGGATCGGACATTGTTTGATGGTTAATGTAGTGTTATATGATATACTGATTGAATATGACTAATAGATATGATTATTGGCCCATTGGTTAAGTCTCCATCAAATGAAATGGATTTTAATGAATATTTTATTTATATAATAATAGGTTGAAAATAAAAGTTTTAATTAAATGTCCAATTTTAGATGGACGCAAAGATTATAAAATTATGATGAATATTCATAACTAGAACAAATTGATTTGAATTAATTTTCATATAGTTTAGGCCTATTCAAGTTTTATTTTTAAAATAAATAATTTTCGGTAAAAGTGAAGTTCGATTAGGATATCGAGTGTGAGTTTTAGAAGAACTCCCTTTACAAAACTTTCTTATTAATTTTATAATTAATGTCAAGAGAATTTGGTCTGGAAATAATGAAGTTTGAAAAATAATAATATTTTAATCATTTAAATAATATTATAATATCTAAATATTGAAATAATTATAATTTGAAGTTGAAGTTAAAAACTAGAAATATAGCTTTTGGAAATTATTATATATATTTTATATAATAAATAAAATGTTTTTGAAGTTATTCAACATGTTTTATTTAATACATCGAATTATGGTCAGAATAGAACTCTTCGCACCGCGACAATTCATGAAATTCGACATGTGACATTAAATGATGTACCGGGAGATCTGACCATCGGATTTTCCCAAAACTGGAACCGTTGGTTCATAATGAAAAGAGTTTTCAAATGATAAAAAGAGTTTTGGAATCTGACAGTTCAATTTTGAAAAATGTTCAAATCAAATTTGAATAAAAACAACAGTAGAACCTGTAATGGCGTGTAATTGAAAGTTGTGAATATAGACTATTTTTATATAAATCAAAATAGGGAATAATCATTATAAATTGTTAAAATTATTTGAAAAGGGTTTAAACGAACTATATTTGATTTTGAATGATAAAACTAGATATGTAGGATTTGGCTATTTTCTGCAAAGGCTTTTATAACAAGTTTTTGGGTAATGTTTTGAAGTAAGGATTTCTAGTTCGTAAAGCAAATATAATCCTTAAGTAAACCTTTTTACAAGGTTAAAAGATGATTTTTGGAGGCAAAATAACTTAACCATGTTTGAGAATAAGATTTAAATCTTCTTAAATAATTACCAATTAAAGTAGACTTAACTGGTGTGTTGATAATCCAATAATGATTTTGTTTTGATGCTAATTATTCAAAACAGCCAGGTTCAACACATTTAGAATAATTATACAACGATTATAAGTTTAAAACTTTGAAGACAGCGGAAGACCGGGAATCTTCACATCGAATGTACTGCTTACTAATGCCCTATATATGGGTAGCACTTGGTTGTAGTGGAAGTGGTCCAGACATACTTGTTGATTGTCTGGATATGCAAGGGCCTCTCTCCCTAATTGGATGAGGAATAAGGTGCTTTCGGTTTCTCTCAGACCTAGAACAGAATTGTAATGGATGTATGTCTGATGTTGTATTTCATAACATAAACGATTATTGCTATTAATGATATATCCATGGTGACGGAGAATTAATTCTCTTAGCCTAACACCCTTCTTTGAGACATATGAGTGCAAAGGTTATATTATTAAAAGAAACTAATCATATGTGTGAATTGGCAATGTATCATGCTTATTACTGGTGGAAAATAGATCAAAGATGCTGTTGAAAAGAAGATTTTTGCGGCACATTGACTCACGGGCCTCACACCCTGGATAAACCAAAAATAGGATGAAATACACCATAGTAAGGACATACGTTTCCTTCTAGCTAAAAGTTATGTCATAGTATGGAGCCCAGGCATATTTAATTATGTGGATGTTGGAATCGAGGGCCCTCGGATGATGGTCAATCAATGGCCAGGATGAAGGTCGGACACGACCGGGGAAAGTTATGTTCAGGTAATTATCTAACTCACAGGTATTGGTGGGTGGACTCTACCGATCTAGCATTCATGTGCGCATGAGACATAGACATCTTGCTAGATATGCTCTGAATTGGATAAGGAAGATCGTTTGCCTTGGTTCATTGATGGAGTTCAATTTCTAATACGGGCTTTTTGTTTTCAGTTGTAAACCTATATGGCGACATAATAGGATGGGGTATTATGCCATTTAAGATTGATACATTTATTTTCGAAATTGTTTTCCATGCGTAGACACTAATAATAATATCAAATTATTTTCTTATATTAGGCATGTTTGTCATTATAAGGTAAAATTCTATCATCTGATTTGCGCTTGCATTTAGTGATGGAACTTGAGTCTTACAAGGGCTTCTTTTTCAAAAAGCATTACGTGTATTAATGCACTGGCATTTATATGGAGAAAACTCGTTCCGTATTGTATGGCATGGCCCCGTGATATGCCTTAAATTAAAATAAGTTAGGAATAAATGTAAGGTTTCTCATACCAGTCCCATGACTGACTCATAGTTTATTTTTCCCTTGCAAACTCGAGTGCCCATATTTTCACACGGGGAGCCTAGTATACAGGTCTATACCTTAGAACATTTTGGATGTGTATGGAAGCTAATTTTGGACTTAGAGTTAGAGCTGGATTTGGGAGTTTCCTTTGGACTCTCCAAGACTTTATTATGTTGATTGTCTTTTATTCAGTGGTGTATCTATTCACTTGTTGAAACTATGATGTATAATTATGATCCTATGAAGTTGTGTAAACTCTGATATTACCCTCTGATGTAATTGATGTACATTATGCTGTGCAATTCAATGTTTTATCTTCTGCAGTTATGTTAGTGTGTTATATTTCATTGATTATTTATTCTTCTGGGATTAGGAGAATGTGTCGTCAAAGGTATTATGTTGTTTAAGATTGATACATTTATTTTTGAAATTGTTTTCCACTTAGCCACTAATAATAATATCAAATGATTTTCTTGTATCAAGCATGTTTGGCTATTATAAGGTAAAACTCTATCCTCTGGTTTGCGCTTGCATTGTGTGATCGAACTTGAGTGTTATAATGGCTTCATTTTTCAAAATGCATTGAGTAGTTTTATGCACTTGCATTCGTGTGGAGCGTTATACGGTTTGGTCCTGTGATATGCCTTACTTTAAAATAAGTTAAGAATAACTGTAGGGTTTCTCATACTTGTCCCATGACTAACTCATCATTTTTATTCCTTGCAAACTCGGGTGCCTATATTTTCAAGCAGGAAGCCTAATATATAGGTCGTTAGCTTAGTTCTTTTGGATTTTGGAATGGAAGCTGGTTTTGGACTTAGAGGTGGAGCTGGATTTGGATGTTTTCTTTTGGTCTCTCCATGACTCTACCATGTTTATTATCATTTCTTTCCGGTGTGTACCCATTTTCAAGTTAAAATCTTCTATGTACAATTATTTGGATCCTATGTGTTGTTATAAACTCTGATTAACCTCAGATGTAAATTGATGTACATTACATGATGTAATGCAATGTTTTATCTTTCGTTGTTATGTTAATGTGTTATATTCCATTGACTGTCTATTCTTTTGGGGATCGGGAGAATGGGTCGTTACGTAGAGTACATTTGTGAACGTTAATTAGTGATTTGGTAGATCTAACGATGTGGCATTCAAAGTTTGACATAATGTTCTCTAAAAGGTAAATTATGACATCAAGCCTCATCAGCCGGGAAAATGATAGAAATCAGGCGAGCAGCTTGGCTATGTTGATCATTCCCATTATAGTGTATCGTCACCATATAGAGATAATTCATTTGTTCTTCTTTCATTTCTATATCTCTTGGGAATATGGTGAGCCTAAAAACCGTTAGGGTGATAATATGTTCGATAAACTCAAGTTGAATGAGTGGTCGGTTATGTGTGGTCGGGTAGCAAGATGTTCTTGTTGAACCTTATTGCAATGTCTCTAGAGATACACTATCAGAAGGTGGTCCCATACATTGTCATAGTTGGGAATCCATTCTCCAATAAGTGCCATGTGGTTTTTGATTATATACTATATATGTAAAGCGTGAGATGTAGGTATTTAGCTAGATGGTTATTTACTTGTGATTTTATAGACATTATTATAATATTATCGAATTTGATATATCAAAAATAGTTTTGGGCTATCATAAGGTAAAAATCGTCCGTGTTTGTATGTGGACTGGTCTTATGATTAACCTTTTCTTTCAAAGGATTTTATAAAGTTAAGCAAGTTAATGTCACTTAAAATTAGTTAGTTTTCTCGCGCTGGTTCACCAAACTGATCCATGGCATTTGCAATGATCGGGTCAGACCGAGTTTTACAGGTCCAAGTAAGGATGCTACGAACTTTTGAAGACATGTTGAAAGGGTCCACACGTATTAATATTTTTTACGTTCTATATCGTATATGAGGATATGTTATTATAACTATCCAAATGTGTTGGTTGTCTACTGTACTCTGATGAATGTAAGTATATTATCTCAAGCTCCCAATAAAGATCTGTTTATATATTATATTTTATCCCACTGCGATGTGAGACTCGAATTATGTCTTTTTGTCTTCTTCTTCTATTTTATTATAATATTTCTTCCTTTCCGTTCTCACCCTCTTACTACTTTCTTTTAGTAATCCATTTTCCATACACTTTGGGTCGGACTTGGGTGTAATTTGTCGTTTAAAGGGTACCGGAGTTTTGGATTGCCACATGTATAATTAAATAGCTTTTAGCACTTAATTAATTAAGTTTAAAACATCCTTTAAGGATAATCTATCCAAATTTAAATAATCATTTAACTAAGCAATTTGCTTACCATAATTTATTAATTTGAACATTAATTAACTTTTCATAATTCATTTAAGAAAATAATTATCTTAAATAGTTCCTATCAAAATAGGTAATCACTTTAATTATTATTAATTAAAATAATAATTAACTTCAAAATTAAATGTAATAAAAGTAATTAATTTTATTATAAAAGCTATTAAAATTATAACTATTTTTATTAGTAATTGTCAATTAAATAATTATCTATAAACCACATTTAATTAAAAATTAATTAACTTTTATGAAACCTAATTAAGTTTTAAACAACCATATGTTAAAACTATTAATATTAAATTAATTGAAACCAAAACTAATTTAATAACCAATGTCAATTAAAACATTTGATTTGATCAACTTGAAAACGTAGTTAACTTACAAATTGATTTCAGTTATCTCTTCGATTTAGATTAATTAATAACACAATTAATTTTCATAAATCAACTTTTATTGTTTCACATAAATAATTATCTTAATTTATTAACACTTAAGTTAAATTCTTATTTGGCTTACAGAAATTAGAAACTTAGTTGTCCCATTGGTACTTAGCAATCCTTTCATTTAGATGTCATTCAAGTTGTAAACACACAATTACATAACACAAATATGTAATTAAAGTTTACTCTATCAACTGATAATATAGCATCACAATAATATCTAATTATAAATACATATTTCAAACTAGCACAACATCAGAATGGTGTTTATTTCTGCTAGTTGGATGTCTAAAATAATTCGGTTTATTCAATTTATGGTAGATCGGGGTTTATTTCGACTAACAGATCAAATAAAAAATTAATAATTATGATTGATTTAATTGAACACAATAATACCAGTTACTCAATTAATTATATTGTCACCACTGAGTTCACAGAAACTTATTGATCATTAAAAGTCAACTGTAAAGATTCGCTCATTAATTTGATTTTAAACGACATACTTATGCTTGTTTTAAATATTGACATTTCTTTAAACTAAAATCAATTTTAATTATCTAAACAGTCCAATTTGATTTCATCTTGTCTAAACTCGATAAATTACGTCGAGTTGATTTTACATAATCAAAACACACGAATGACTCGACTAACAAGCACCCTGATACATACCCGCACACATATGTATAACAATAACACATGTATATACCTATATATATATATCATTTTTCTAAATTTTAGTTTAAACATTTTTCTTCTGGGCTAAGCCGAAACCATGCGACCCGACTTATCACTCAACTACCCTATCATCCTACATTCAATCTATAGGTAAACAACTTCAGACTAGAACAAAGTAAACACAGAAGTGAATAAACCCCACTAACACCACCATCATTATAACACCCCGTAATTTTAAAAAATTATAGTGATAAACTGAGGAATACTTAATTAAATATTAGGAACTAAGGGAAACGGACTGCGCCATTGCGTTCTTCTTGGAAGTTTGCTTAAGATAGACTTCGAGTTTGCATAAAATAGACAACGTATGAAGAAGACATTAAGGTTTGAAGTTTATATACATATAAGCCATCATATATACATAAATTAAACTATTGCAGAAAATCAAAATTTGAGGCAGGAAAAATGGGAGGAAATCGGCCCGTTAGGGGTTGACCCCAGCCCTAAGGGTGTCGACCTGTAGGTCGACTCTAACACAGGGGTAACAACACCCATGTCGACCCTTCCGAGATCTAGGAAGAATTCAGTTTCTGAACGTGGACTCGTTTCTTGACTAGATTCGTTGAGCTTAAGCTATAAATAGTACCTCATTCTCATTGTTTTTATTCACCGAAAACAATGGAGACAACGAGGTGCTGCCCCAACTCAGTCTGAACTAGCCTATTATTCTTCAACAACAAGTTATACGTATTCGAGGATCTATGCTACAACACCTACAATCAATCCTTTATTCTTTAGATCCAATCACAGTGAGTTTATGTCGCTTTTAGATACAAACACCTAAAATGTAATCTTGACGTGTTTATAAGTTTGGATCTAAGCCTATGCTTGTTAGTAGCCTAAATCATAACAAATTTGTCATTACTTGTATACCTGATTTACTACTTGGATTTCATATGCCTTTTCATGATATCCCTATTCTTTTAGTTTGCCTAGTCATGTCACTGTATGCATATTATGTTATTTTTCCTAATCATGTCACTGTATTCCTATTATATTAGTATGACTAATTCTATCATCATATGCCATTTTTATTTATTATTCCTATTCTTGTTCTCTTCTCTCCCTCTTTCCTTTTTTTTTTATAGCCAGGCTACCTTCGAGACTAGGCCTATCACTGAAATACACGAGCATACGAAATAGGGAATGGTTTGGAAAGATAAATTGGGCATAATTTATGTTGTCAATCATGATTGGGATCTGGATATAATCTATATCTTGATCTAAACCTTAATCTGGGGCATAACTTGTATCGTATATCAGACAGGGATTTGGGCATAATAAACATGAAAATTGGTTAGTAATGAGCATGCCAAGATTTACAGTAACTAGAAACTATAACCGCCCTTAGACACGAGGTTAGATTACACTTGTGGTATAAGCCTATCCGGAACCGCTCGGCATAGCCAGCGTCCATAAGTGGTCAATCTAATGTGAGGGGTCTAAGTGCATAAACGTACACATAACGGTGCTAAGACACGAGGTTAAGTCCAAATTATGGTAGAAGTCTACCTAGACTCAATCGGCATATATAGCATCCATAAGTAGTAGACTCAATGTGAGAGGTCTAGCGCATTAAAGACCATAAATGAATAAATGGTAATAAAATGTGATGCTTAACCTATTTGAATCAGTGAACGAACCGGTCAACTTAAGTAGGGTTTAAGTAAATTTGCTTGAATTAGTGGGAGGGTTAAGTTAATCTTGTGAAATGTGTGAGGACGGGTTATACTTTTAAACCCGACAAACTTAACATGTTGAGGTTACACAATCTTGTTAAACTAGTAGGTATAACCTGTTGAAATCCAAGTATTAGGGATGCAAGCCTAGGGGGAAGCTTGAATCATCCGGTGTGTGAGACCCGTATCAGTCAGTAACCTATATTGGTATCAAATGGAGTACCCCGAACTAGGTCGGGGTCAGGGAAAACTTACTGAGTTGGTTGTAAGAGGTTCATCTAAGGGATGGTGTGGGAGGCACATTCCAATAGGGTCACGTTCGTGCATGGGTCAGGATTTCAGGGGAGGATAATAATATGCCATGACGCCTGTAGATATGGTTTGTGCACATCTTGTAAACAATGGGTTGCCACTGTATTGAGTGACACATCCTACTGTGGGGCCAGCATAGGGTATCTACGAGTTAGGGAGCCAATCGATTGGGGGTAATAATTAGGGTACATCTAGTCTTGCTTGTTAAGGATCCCGTTATTATCGTTAGGGGTGACACTTGTTAGTTCTGTTGGTCTACCTGTTATTGTATGGGGGAAAACCTCTCACTAGAAGTACACCTAAGTCTACCATCTTGTATTTGTTAGGATCATCTTGTTATACTAGTATTAGTGCAGAGAAAAGTATTAAAGATGCGCAATATATTCTATGATGTTTATCCTGTTTACCTTGTTATACCTGCCGTTTGACACTGTTATCTCTTTCTCCAGTTTACTTTTACTTATTTATATGCTAAAAATAACTGGACTCGCCAAACTTTATGTCTGACCCATTTTGTTTCCTCTTCTCTTACGTTCCCCCTCCCCCTCCCCAAGGTTCTTAGGGTGGGAATATTCAAGCTTAATTAGGATTCTTCTTTCATTCTTCTTGGAGCTTCTTAGAAGTACCGCTTGATTTTGTATCTTCTTTACTATAGCTATATTTTGGAGATTATAACACTTTTTTTTGTATTATTGTACTATGATGATGATTTTGGTGCAAGACAGAAGTTTTATGTTGATGTAATGAGTTTTCGGTAGTTTAGACTTATTATGTAATTGGGTTAGGACCACTAAGCCTTTCTATTTAATAAAGTTTTAATTCCGCTGTTATTTTATATTTGCCTTGTGATGTTTCCATTTCTGTTTACCTATAACACTTCACGAAACTTAATGCATTCCGATAAAGAGTGACATTAACGGATCTGCGGTGTCACATTTGGTACCAAAGCTGAAGATTACCAGATCGGATAAAATATTTTGAAAATTGTTTTAAAAAAAAGTTCATAAAAGAAAGCATTTTGAAAAGAAAAGTCTGTTTCGGAAAAAAACATATTCGCCAATGCCATATGAAATATCTTTCGATTCTCTGTTTGAATCCCTTTTTCCTTTTCTATTTCAGCATGTTTTGGGAACCTAATATTCTTAAGGGCATTCAGATACCATCTTGGTTTCATAGGTATCTGGAGGCTACAGTACCTGCTGAAGGCCAAGCAGACGCCCCTCCCCCAGCTGCACCTGCTGTTCCTCCTTCTCCGCGTGCCAATAATTTCTCTAAGGTATTCAAGGATTTCTGTGCTATAGACGGGAAGCCATTCCAAGGAACTGAGACCTTCGTAAAAGCAAGGAATTGGATTAAAGAGACAGAGGATTTGTTTGAAATTTTTGAAGTTGATGATCGTAGGAAGATTTAGTTAGCCGTTTGGCAACTGAAGGATGAGGCCTCGTTTTGGTGGGAAGTGATACAGGCGGGACGTCCAGTCGAGATTTGGGATGATTTCCGATAGAGATTCAAAATGAATTTTCTTTCTCAAGCCAAGCAAAGTATGCAAATGGAAAGGTTTTTGGCACTTAAGCAAGGGGCCATGTCTGTTAGAGAGTATGTTAATAAGTTTAATCAATTGGTGAGATTCGGTTTGGAGCTAGTAAATACCCCGCAGAAGAAAGCTTTGAGGTTTGCTAGAGGATTGAATGGACCCCTCCATGGGTTGGCTATGTCTCATATTCCGATGGGAGAAACTTTTGAGAAGCTTTTTTATATGGCATTAATGCATGAAGAAGAGAAGGGTGAAAAGGAAGAGGCTTAGGTTGAGGAAACACAAATCAAGAAAGTGTGGCCCAAGAAAGAACAATAACAACAACAAAAAAAGGGCAGGAAGAACAGCAAAGCTCAAAATAAGAGGAAATGACATAACTGCGGGTGCCAAGGTCATTTGATCAAGGGTTGCAAGAAAAGAAAGAATGCTTGTTTCGATTGTGGAGTGGTCGGACATCTTATTAAGGATCGCTCGAAGAAGAAAGGACAGGGCCAATAGGAAGGATCTTCTAGACGGCAGGTACATGCTCTCGTGCCCAGTGCGCAAGATAGAGGTAGGAAAATTTCTGTAGAAGGTTTGATTTCTCTTTCTAATCATCCTATTAGACCTCTTTTTGGTTCTGGCGCTTTGCATTATTTTATATCTATTCTGTGGTTGAGTCTCTACACCTTAGTACTAGTATGGTTTTGGATCCCGTTGTTGTCTCAAACCCCATTGGTGGTACGGCTCATTTGTCAATGATTTGTCAGGTTTGAGAATATCTGTGTTAGGCGCCGAGTTTCAATGCGACACATATGTGCTTGGTTTCATTGGCTATGGTTTGATTCTAGGGATGGATTGGCTATCCATGTATGGTGCCATTCTAGGTTGTGAGAGGAGGGTCGTTAGACATTTGACTTTCCATGGGAGGACCCTAGAGATTTCTTGTGACCCTAATGGGTCTGTTATTCATAGTTTTCTAGAGTCGCTGATGCATCTATCGATGATCTACGATTTATACATGTAGTCTGTGAGTATCCTTATGTTTTTGAGGAGGTTCAGGGCTTACCTCCGAGGCATGCGATTGATTTCTATATATACTTGGTGGACAATGCAAGGCCAGTTGCATTGCTTGTGTGCCATATGGCGAAGAATATCTAAATGGGGTGCTCCGGTAGTATTTGCCACTAAGGAGAATGGTTCGCTTCGCTAACGTGTGGATTATAGAGAGTTGAATAAACTCACCAAGAAGAATAGACACCCACTTCCGAGGATAGATGATCTGTCTGACCATCTTGTTTGTGCATTTGTTTTCTCTTAGTTAGATTTGGCGAAGGGGTTTCATTAATTGAGGGTGGCCGAGGATAATATAGACAAGACCGCTTTTAGAACTCCAGATGGTTTCTTCAAGTGGCTCGTCATGCCTTTTGGGTTGACGAATGCACCCACCTATCTTGTTGATTTAATGAGTAGGGTGTTACGGAAGTTTCTAAATAAGTTTGTTGTGGTCTTTGTTGATAACATCTTAATTTTCTCAAAGAACAAGGAGGAGCATGCCCTACGTTTGAGGGAGGTTTTGAAGACTCTCCAAGCACATCAGCTAAAGGAAAAATTCTCCAAATGTCGTTTTCGGAGAAAGGAGGTGAGATTTCTTGGGCATGTGGTCTCTAAAGATAGGATAAAAGTAGATCCTGCGAAGATGGTTGCAGTTCAAGATTGGCAGATCCCAAAGAATGCAATGGAGGTGAGGAGTTTTCTTGGATCAATGGGCTTTTATAGGAAGCTCATTAAGGACTTTGCAAAGATATTAGTCCCACTCACCAGACTGACGAACAAGAATTTGATATTTTCTTAGGGTGCAGATTGTGATGATGCTTTCCAGCGATTGAAGAGGGCTCTGACCACAACCCCAGTCTTGACTTTCCCTAATGGAAACAAAGTGTTCATAGCATACACATGTAACGTCCCGCATTTTATCAGTTTGTATTCAAATATTTAAATCAGTTTAAATATTGAATTCGTAATATAAGTGGATTTATGTATTAATTAAATGAAGTTAAACGTATAAAAATATATATTAAATATAATTGAGCCCGTAATATCGCGGCTGTTCATAATTTAACGTTCTGAACTTTAACTGAATGTACAAGACCCGTTATTAATCGGATTTCCTCGAAACAAAAAATATTGGAATCTGTTCAATTGTATTTTTCTAATGGAAGTGAAAAATCAATATTTCGTGTTATGGCCTGCAAGTTATGCCCAAAACAAATTTCCAGAAAGTCGCCTTGGAGCGTTTATAAGCCATAACGGATTATTTAATATAATTAAATATCAGTTTTGAGTCTAGACAAGCACTTTGAGACGTAGTGATAATTTAATTTTTAGAATTTTATTGAAAATTTTAATTAATTAAATACGCAACTTTTTATTTGGATGCTATTGTCTTCCCGATAGTTTTAAATCTAATAAGAGATGGTGATATTTCTTTTGTAGGCAACATCAAAACTGTGGGTGTTTGTTAATTTAACGTTCTGAAACTCAACTGAATGTACATGACCCGTTATTTATCGGATTTCCTCGAAACAAGAAACATTGGAATCTGTTCAATTGTATTTTTCTAATGGAAGTGAAAAATCGAGATTTCGTGTTATGGATTGCAAGTTATGCCCAAAACCAATTTCCAGAAAATCGCCTTGGAGCATTTATAAGCCATAACGGATTATTTAATATAATTAAATATCAGTTTCGAATCTAGACAAGCACTTTGAGACGTAGTGATAATTTAATTTTTAGAATTTTACTGAAATTTTTAATTAATTAAATACGCAACTTTTTATTTGGAGTATTTTACACCCTATATCATCATTTTGGGATTTCACAATATAAGTTAATCTACCGATATTATTATATTTTTGGAGTTGTGGCACCTTGTTGGACACAACGGTATTTTTATTTTTGTTCATAGCGGTCAGTAAACAAATGAAATTCTAACCGATATTATTATATTTTTGGGGTCGTGGCACCTCGCTGGACACAATGGTATTTTTATTTTTGTTCGTAGCGGTCAGTAAATAAATGAAATTCTACATATCCGCTACCACTGCATAAACTCTAACCAAAACAAATATATGCCTACTACAAACAAGCACCCACAGTTTTGTTGTTGCCTACAAAAGAAATATCACCATCTCTTATTAGATTTAAAACTATCGAGAAGACATTAATATATAAAAATAATAATCAAGAATGGCATAAAACAAACAAGTAATGTATGTCCTGTAACTAAACAAGATTGTCAATACCTAAAATACTAACACCATGATCTAAAGGGATAAGGATAACATAGACTAGGTTAGAACCCATTCTTTTAGCATGGACACGTGATGGATAGAAGCTTAACTAAGAAGCAACTTTCACAACTTTTCATTCTCACTTCCCATTTCATTAAGTATTCTCATTGTACATTTTTGTTTTTCTTCTTTCCTTAGCATATAAGGCATTTCTTTTATTTAATGTTCTAATGCCTATGTACCTACATCGATTCCTTACCAATGAAGGAATTGAAAATATATAAATACAAAGCTATTATACCGTTCAACAGCAATGATAAGCCGTGTCGAGCTTTACAGTGGCGAACAAAAGTTTGAAACAAAATCCAATCCTTCAAGCTAAAAACCCGCCTATTCATTTTGGCTTCATTCTTTTGTTAATTTCGAATGGTGTGTAGCAACAGTCTTTTTCTTTCTATTGAGTCATCATCTTGGCAGTTTCAAATGTTGGGGTGCATTAGTTCTGCGTTGGGATGGTTCAAGTAGAGGACTGTGTTGGGATCAATCAAAGTGGTGGAAGCATGTGATCAAGGTGACTGGAGCGTGCTTTCCATACTAGTGAAAGAGATACGTAAGCGGGTCAGTAGAGTTTTGTTTTGGTTTGGAGTTGCTGAAGTGGGGTAATTAGAATGGGGAGGAGAACGTCAATGAAGGACGATGTATTTTACGGAGCGAGACCAGGCACTTCTTTCTGCTTTAGGGAAGAACTCTCTGAAGCCTGCCATTTTAATGGATTCACAATGTTAAAACAAGTCCAGATAAGTATTGTTTGAACGTGAATGAGGGTGCATGGCGCATGAAGACTCAGAACGGATGGGAAAAATAACCGCATGCATTGCTTGGTAGAACCGACAACAGTGAGGACGTTTCATATCTTTGTTATCACAGCAAATAATGTAAGGGAGGGGTGTAGAATTAGTAAATGTGCATGGGGTAAAGTGATGTGGAGTTGTGTACCATGTATAGGAGAGGTTTTCTGAAATAGGAAGAAAGGAGCTTGTTGCGCTGTGGGTAAGGGAGTACCCGCGTTTTCTTTATCTCAGGAGCATACATGCGGTTTGATAGTGTTAAAAATGGGAAGGAGGATGATCTGAAAAACATAGGTGCACGTGGAGTTATGGAGAGTTGGAAGGTTATTAGGCTGTTTTTTTTCCAGTAAGTCTAGGTGGGCTTGTTTTAAGTTAACTTTGGGATGGAGATGCTGTTGTCATTCAGATCAGCTGCACAGAAGATTTGGGCCGAGGCTTTAAAGGGAGTGATGGAGCAGCAATATGGAAACAACGATCGGTACCGGTTTGTTAAGAAGAGCTAGCAAAAGTGAATGAAACGGGAAAAAAGACGTTGAGAAATAGAATTTACGAAGTGAACGCGACCAGATCCATTAGAATCATAATGGCAAGATCTACATTGTGGAACTGATTTCATAGAGAACGGGCTATTGGATTTACTTGATAAAATCAAACGCTCATTGGAATCAACTAACGCAAATCATTATTTAACGGTTAACGTGCAAAGGTGAGTAAATTCACTAACTCTGTTCCATTTTAAAATATTATAATTATATTATAATATTGATAGATAATGGTTGAATGCTGTGTGATGGTTGTTTAGGAAAATTACAATTAAATTGGTTGAAATATATATTGTCATATACATACCTATCATTGGCTGGATACTGATTCCATCAATTATAATATTCCCTTGTATGGAATTAATTAGTGAAAATTGTGTTGACTAACATCTGTGGATGTAGGAAACCGGTTGGAGGAATCCAACCGGATTCCTCAATATTTATATGTATTGTTTGTTTAATATTAATATATGCACTGTTTGAACCCAAATGACATTTGAAACCTTGTGTGGATATTGATGTTGAATGGAAATTCAACGTTATTTTGATTTAATCAATAGACGATATCGATTAAGGAAGTGGCAACAGTCGACCAAAAACCCACCTTTTTTTAAGAAGTTGATTGGCCGTCGGGCAAATCAACGAAGTTAATTATAAAAATTATATTTTTTATAATTAAAGCAAATTTTTAAACTGTAACAGAAGTTCTATTATAAAATGGTATTTTATATTTCATTTTATAAAGTAAATATAAACGATTATTTGACATTTAAAATAAGTTATTAAGCTGTAATTATCCTATGAGTGAATAATTTGGATAATTATTTTAAAGCAAACAGTTAAGAAATATTATTAGATTAATCATATAAATCTAATGGTAAGAAGTAATTAAAATCAGTTAATAAATTTACTGATGGAATGAAGTTCATTAAATCAAATGTTTATTTGGAAAATGATTATTAGATTAATCGGTCTTCAATTAATCTAATGAAAATAACTTAGCGGTAAACTGATCAAAAATTAATAAGATTCCTTATTAATTACCCTTTTTAATTAAATAGGTATTAAATAATTATTAAACCAATATAGTTATTGTTTATATAAAGTAAGCAACCAATCTATTTTAGACTAATGATGGAGTAAACTGTTTACTTCAGCAATGATGAAGTAAAATATTATTTAACTAATTAAATAATTGTTTCTTAAATGGACCTCATTTAAGATGTTAATGAATTGGTAATGAGATGTTACTTGCATTAAGTAAAATGACTCAAATAAAAGTAAAATTTCAAGTGACAAAGAACGTAAATGGATTTTGGTAAAAGAAGTTATAAATATAACTGTATAACGAAGACGCAGCAAAGAGTTAATATTTAAATAAATAGTTGTAAACAACTGATTTTTCAAATTAAGGATATGGCGTCATAAAATCATATTTAAAATAAAGCAAGAAATACGATTTGATGGATTATAAAGCATAAGGAGTTAGAGTTATGAACTTATATCAATTCTAAGATAAGAATGTTGTTGATCAAGGTCTGAGAGGTAATTAAAATACCCCAACTTGAACGGCTTCACTATTATCGAGGAATGGTATCAGTTTGTAACAGAAAGAAATGTCAAGATTAGTATAAAGGGAATATGGCAGCGTATTGCAAGTTTTTTTTAGCTATAATGATAAAGTAACGTTGTTAAGCAAACTTAAGTGTGATATTTATATACAACACTATCCCTAGGGAATGAAAACAGTTTAGTTTGAAATCCACTTATTCTAAAATAATATGTAGAAAAATGTTTGTCCAAAGAAAGATAAGAATGAGTTTAGAAAGAGAAATTGGAGAATCGTTTCAGAAAACGATGATATCATTTCGATGTTTGGAATATGATTAGAACTAAATAACACTATTAGGAATTGAAACTATAATTCGACAATGTCGAATGTATTAAAGTAAATTATTTTATTAATTATAATCTGATAGGATAGCTAATAATTAGTTTAAACCAATAAATTATAATAATATGTAATCAATATTTAGTTATACACTTGATATTGATTTAACAAGAAGTTGACTTAAAAACAGAGTTTATAAAGACGAATGGGAATATAAAATTTTGAAAGAGTTTTCGGTAAACGAGATAAAGGTATTTATTACTTGAATAAAGAGTTATTTGATAAAGGTGTTCAGATTTCTATAATAGGGATGCTATTCACATTTTAAAGTGAATAATGTTTTAAAGGCGAACGTTAAGCAGATTAAAATGTTTATAATGAAATTGGAAATATTTTCCAATGTAGATAGGGTATATTATCCAAGTGTATAAAATAAAGAATGGAAATGTCTCGAACGTTAATAACATATAGTTTCTGGAACATGGGAGAATAAGAGTTTATAATAACCAGTAATGTTTTCAAAGAAGCGTGAAAAGGCTAAAACGGGATTTGAGAAATATCTCGTAAGATATGGGAACTTGAATAATAGAAATGAATGTTAATAAAAAGTTCCCGTGATTTTGTGATGTTTAGTTGTACATTTGAATGAATGTTTGTTTTATTTTGATATTTAAATAACCGAGTATCAAAGTGTTTTGACCATCAGTGTCAATACGGAGAGACCGGTTGGATTTATTATCCGAAAACCACCCTGTATAGGCATAAGCGTTGCGAATTAGATTATGCTAAAGAAAATTGAAGATGGAGTGAAATGCAACGGTCGTTCTGTTCCAGAATGGTGCTTTCTGTTTGTTCAGTCCTAGGACAACTTGTATGGACGAGTGTCTGACAGAGTATACCTAATAAATCACGTACGGTTGATCTCTTAAAGGTGTTATGTCAGGTGGCGGAGGAATTCATTCCTCTTAGCTTTTTATACCCGTGATATTTTTGGAAATCGATTAGTGAATTGACGGGTTTGACGATGTGGCATTCAAAGTGAATGGTGATCAGATGTTCTGAAGATAAATGTAGCCTCTAGCCTCACAACCGGGAAATGACAGAAATCGGGCGGGCAGCATGGCTAGTTGGGTCATACCCAAGTAGGGTGTATTGTCACCGATCTAGAGAAAATTCTTATTTGTTCTTCTTTTCGATTATGTATCTTCGGATTACTGTTGGATGGCCAACAACTGTCAGTGAAAATATATTCGATACACTCAACCTAGTGGTCGGTCATGTGAAAACCCGTAACTTCCCCAGTGAGGAAAGTCCGGATGATCTTGAGAACATGACAAAATAGAACGCAGACAGAAGAACATTTCATTGTATATTACAACAATTCCATCAGAATACAAGAATATACATAGTAAGAATAAATATTACACAGAAAATATCAGAGATTTAAATTACATTTAAATACATCGCAACGGAAAATAATATAATACACAACTAGAAGTAATACACGGATACAGAGCTTTCCGAGTATCGTTCCAACTGTAAATCAGGATCCTGTGAATATAAATCCGCAAAACCAAAACTACTAGCTGCCCGTGTCGAAATAAGGGCACCCAGAGTTTAGGTTAAAACAAAAAACTCCAGGTCAGTCATGGGACTGGTGTGAGAACTAAAACAGCTATTAATTTTTATTTTAAAGTTAGGTAAATCAAGGGACCACGCCGTATAACACGGAACGGGTTTCCTCCCAAGAATACCAGTGCATAAAACAACAGCGCAATGCTAAATAAAGAACAATGAAGCTATTATAAAACCAGGTCCTATCACACAATGCAACGCAAGCCGGGGGATAGGGTTTTCCCTTATAACAGCCAAACATGCTTAGTACGTTAAAACAAATCATTTGGTACTATTATAAGTGTATAGTATCAAAACAATTTCAATCATAAATACCAATCATAGACGGCATGGGTACCATATATCATGTCGCCAATACTAGGCTCTACAAATAAAACCGCAAAGTCACGTATTTGGAAGTTGGATTTCCATCTGTGAACCGAGGCCAGGGATCGTCCGCTACCGATTCGAGACAATCTAGCCTACCATGTCTCAGGGACAGAACACATCGACCCTTGGAGCGACAGGGCCGGTCCACCGATGTGGATTAGACGAAATCTTGAACACTACGTCTCCCCTCCCTATGAGGCGTAAATGACCCAACGAATGACTCCATCAGTTCGAGAACGACCGTTATATCCGAGGCGCCTCGCAACAGCAACAACCACATAAGTCAAACTCGTCAGGGTGTGTAAAACCACTGACGCCACTTCTAGCTAGAAAGAAACGCATGTCCTCCCTAAGGTCCTTCTCCCGTTTCTGGTTCACAACCGGGGTGTGAGGCTCGCGAATCAACGCTACACAAAGCTATGCCACACAAGCCGTGCTTTGATCATCAACCACAAGACTCTGCTTTTCAACAGAAGCCTTGATCATTTGCATCTTAGCATGCCACATAGGCAAACCACTCTATGCAACTGATATCAGTCACACAGAATGAAATCCGATGTCAGACACACAGTCCATTTACAAGTCCGTCCTTGGTCTGAACGAAACCGGAGGCACCTAGTACCCCGCATATCCATCGATCTCCAAGTACGTCTGGACGACCACCAACTGTTTCCCTCCTCTTGGGTGTACAACCCAATCAAGATCATCAGTAATTATCCAAACGACGTGAAGACCTCCGGTCTTCAACCACCGTCTTCATCTTCGACTCATCGTCGAAGCAGTTATTCAGAATGGGATAAACCCGGTCTTTCTGAACAACTCGCGTATATAATGAACAAGGGTTACACAAACACAACATACGCCTCATTCCAATTCATCAGTCACTAACTGTAAATTAGTAAGGGAACAATTCCCCAAATATTAACCCCGAAGGCCAAAACCAACATTAGACCAATACCCAGGAAACAATTCTTCTTAGCTAACCTCCAGTTAGTTTCTAAATTTCACATTCTTAGGGAAAGGTTCCCATTGATTTTATCAAAGATAAATTCTTTTAAATTTATTCTTTAATCTTACTTTGAATATCACTTCAAACTAGTTGGGATTAACGAACCTTACCGAAGTAATCATTTATTTTAATTTCCCAACCCCAACCTATTCATCCCATGAAGTAAAACTGGTAATACTTCATATCTAACACCATGGTGTTATCGGTAAATTCAATTACCATTCCACGTTCAAAACTAATTAAAGATTTAACTATCGCCTGGAGCAAACCTGGTGATACTCCATTCTCGATCTTTTCAGTCTAATTAAAGATTCATTAAAAATCCACTTAGTTTTAATCTTTGACTGGGTTAAAGAATCAGTGTCATTTAAAACACGGTTCACGATAAACCCCCAAAATCACATTACATTTCAATCAGTCCCAAACCGTAAATTAACAAGTGAGCAATTCCCTAAGTATTAACCCCGAAGGCCGAAACCAACATCAGATCAATAGCCCAGAAACCATTCAACTTAGCTAATCTCCAGTTAGTTTCTGATTTTGTTAACACCTTTGGGTCTAAGAACAATATTATTGAAGATACCGTTCACGACAACCCAAAATCACATTCTATTAATTATCGGGTTAAAGAACAAGTGCTTTTTAAAACACCGTTCACGATAAACCCAAAAATCAATTCAAATTCAATTCCAATTAAATACCATTTAATTGGTACACTTCATTAAATCTAAATAAAAAGATTTAATCTTTTTCTCAACTGGGTTTAAGAACAGTGTTAATGAAGACACCATTCACGACAAACCCAAATCCCATTTGATATTAAATACAAGACTCTGAATAGAAAATATATCGGCTTATATTCAATATCAAATTCTACAACCAACAAATATCGTATTGGAAATAACTATATATATATATATATCTTTCAAATTCCCATAACAATATCTGTATCATCACGAAATCCAACATCGAAATATTCCGAAGACAATTTCGATTCAAATCCATTCCAATTCAATTATTGGAACTTCTGGTTACTTTTAAAACCATTTCAAATCCAATCTATTTATTTTAAAAAAATAAATAGAATCAAAATTCTAGTTCAAAACTAGTTCATTTTGATAAAATTCTATTTTTATCTTTTCAAATATGGAGTTTTTCATCCCAATTCTTCCCAAATCACTTCTTATGATTTTACACAAATTATTGATATTTTTAATAATTTTATCAGGGCCCGTACAGTCGATTTCCATCAACGGCCATCGAACTGCACTTACAGCGACCTTTTTCAAATTTGATTTGGACATAATTCCAAATCCAAATGTTAGATTTCTAATTTTTAATATTCATTAGAAAGCTCTTTTCGATACGAACCCAACGGTTCCGGTTTTAGGAGAATCCGACGATCGGATCTCCCGCAATATCCATTCGAAGTCAATGGTCGAAATTCACGAACTACCGCAGCGCAGCGCGTTCTATTCAGGCCATTATATTATATATATATATAATATATATAATATATACTTCATCGATTTCCTTTTAAAACCTATTATATAAATCGTTTTAAATTCGTTTTCAAAACGATTTCAACTTCATTTCAAATTCAAATCAAAATTGAATTTTTCCTTATAATTTTGTTTTAAATTCATTTCAAATTGATTTCAATTCAAATCGATTTTTAATTCAATTTCAGTTCGTTTTCAATTCAATTCAATTTCAATTCGAATTCATTTCTATTCAATTTCAATTCGAATTCAATTCTATTCAATTTTAATTCGAATTCATTTTCTATTCAATCCAATTCGATTTCAATTCAAATTCATTTTCAATATAATTCGAATTCTAATTCGTTTCACTTCAATTCGAATTCTAATCCGTTTCAATTCAACATAATTTGAATTTCATTTCAAAATATTTGATTTTGAAATCACTTTTCAATATTCATTATAAAAACGAAAATAATCGATATAAATATCGTTCACGTCAAAATGGCGTCAATCTAATCAACACGGCTTTTTACATTTCTATTTCAATTATTCTATTCAAATATTTCGTTTCAAATATTCTATTTCAAAACTGGAATGGGCCCCAATCAATTACCATAGATTTTATTTCTACGGATTTTCATACAACTCATGTATATATCAACAATGACAAATAATCAACCATCATCCAAAGTGCATTCTACACTGTATAAGCATCAAATATAAATATTAAACGCTTATAACAGTCTGTCGATCAATCGATCGACATACAACTAATTATTGGGATTAGTGTATGTCATATATCACCCCAATACCCATGTGGGGTTTAAAACAATCAAACACAGATTTTATTTGTGCAGTTGGGCGATGTGTAAAATTTATCGTCCCAATCAATATCAGTCAAATGTGTGTGCATAAACAAATCATCCGATTTGTTTATTTTTTATTTTATTTCATATACACGTTAAAAATTCTATTTTTAACTATAAAATATTTTCCATAATAAAATATTTTATTTCAACTATATAAATATTTTATTTCATTTCATATCACATCACACAATCAACTACACATCAAAATCAAACCAAAAAGCATAGAAGCCGTCCATAGTCTGTGGACGACGGGTGTCGGGAGCTACTAAAAACCGTCTGCATCCTAGTATATATTTTAACTAGAAAATTAAATCAAAACTGAGAAGTTCTCACCGAAAGCTAAACCAAACGCCTCGACTCTTCATATGTAGGAAATCTTCGTCGTGCTCGCCTTTTGTCACTTTTGTCGTCCATATTCACTACATATATAAAAATCACATTTTTATATTCGTTACTTCACCATATTTAAAAATCAAATCTTTCTGCTTTATAAAAATCTGATCTTTATTCTTTATAAAAATCTTATTTTTATTCCTTATAAAAATCTTATTTTTATTTGCTAATTCATATGTAAAAACATATTTTTACTTCACAAAAGTCCTATTTTTTCAGCTTTAGAAAAACTAATAAAAATCATAATTTTACAGTGTTATAAAACGTATTTTTATACGATCTTTACATTATAAAAATTATATTTTTATAATTTAGTTTTACATACAAAAATCAAATCTTTTAATATATAAAAATCATGTCTTTTTGTTTTTAAACATCATATCCTTTTGTAAATAAAAATATAGCCTTTCTTGTTAATAAAAATATAATCTTCCTTTACATAAAAATATTTTCATATAATAAAAATCACCTTTTAATTTTTCTAAAATAATTTCCTACATTATTCTAGTTAAAAATAAACGTATTTGACTTGCTAACAGTATGGAATTAAAGAAGAAATCAGAAAACTCACCTCCCATGGGTTTTTTTGAAGGTGGAGGGGGAGGGAACATAGTTGAACGTTGGTTGAGTGGAGCGGTTCCACCAGCAGCAGTGGTTCGAGAGGAAAGTGGAGGTGGGATGGCGCGAGGCTGGAGGGATCCGCAAGAGGCGACGGTGGCAGAGGAGGGGAAGGGTTCGACATTCGATTTGGGGGAAGGTAGCAGGTCACAGTGGCCTAGGGTTTGGAGGCTCGTCAATTGCAGGAGGGGATGAGGGAAAGGAAGCGCCGGAAGGAAGGGGGGTCGCGGTTAGGCGCACGGCAGTGGGTGCCCCTGGCACGGCGGTGTCAGCCTCGAGAAAGGGGATCGCGGTTTTTACCGCGTTGGAGTTTTTTTTATCTGAGTTGGCGTTGACCGGTTAGAAGGAAAGGGGGGAAGGGAGTAAGGTTTTTATAATTTTATAATTATTTTATTTTATTTTTTCCCAAATAAAGTGACTTTTTCGTTCGATCTTCAAACGAGACCCAACGACTTTTGTCCATAGCTAATTACCACCGTTCCGAACACAATGGGATACGTATCGTAAGCTGATTCGATGGGTTCGATCAGTTTTTGTCAAATTCAAAATATAACTCTATATATTGAATTTGAACGCGCATTTCAATTTACCGGGGCCATACACGAGCTTGAAAAATTCCAGAAAAATATTTTCTAGCTTCGTATTGACGATACAGTCCTAACAAAACTAGTTTCATCGAATTCTGAGACCGTTTGAAAAATGGCCAATTTCCAGTCGATTAAAATCAACTAAAACTGGTCAAACGCATTTTCCTTTGCCACACTCACACATTGATTCAAAAAATTATGAAATTTGAAACCTAGCAATAACATGACATTACGGTTCCAATAAAAGTGTTTTCGTCGAAAACAGAGGTCATTTGCAAAATTTCCATTTTTAAGGGCATTAATTCCATAGCGACTATTCAGAATTTTCAATTGGGCATATCTTTTGATTCCCGCTATGAAATTACAATTTTTCGGATTCGTTGGAAAGATATCCTCAAATAGATTCAAATATTTTTGGTTTCACTAAAATCCGGTTTATTTTGCACCCGGTACATTCAATTGAAATTTGAAATCGAATTATCGAACTACCTCGCCATTTTCAATTCCTTTTATAATTATATATAAAATATTTATATTCTAACGACGACGTATATAAATATATACGTTCTAATTCTATACAAAATAAATTTCTCGTCGTTACAATTTAAAATAATTCATTTTAAATATTCAACATTCGCTAAAATTGCCAAAATAAAAATTTTAAATTAGCCCAGATTTCCGGGTTATTACAATCTCCCCCACTTAAAACTTTTCGTCCCCGAAAAGGAACGAAGCCGAAAGTTGTTTAACAAATTAACTCAACTTTCATTACGGCTTAAGTTCTTCAACTTTTCAGTTTCCAAGAACTTTTCATATTTTTCAAAAATTTGGCTAACACCCTAAATTTTTGAAAATTTTCGCCATAACCTCCCCTGCACTGGGGACTTCGGGATATTTCATATAGCCTCCCATGGCCTTCTTCAATCAAAAAGAAAAAGAAAAAGCCAATCTGCTCACAAAATCATCATCACCCAAACAAAACAGTAAATTATGGTAAACATGTACCTATTTGTCGGGCAAACAATTTTATTTCTCTGCTCTAGCCTCCTTGCTATGACTTGTTCAACGTAAGTACATGTATATGTAAGCAAATGGGACTAATTATCAATACACTCACTATTTGGTTTAATTTGGTTATAGGTTCAACATTTAATTAATCAACCAATAATCAAACAACACAATCAGCAATCAACTTGTTGATTATCTTTTCAAATTCATAACTTTGATACATAGTCAAAAATCATATTTTTGGTGCCAAATCACAACAATAGGCCCTATCAAATATTGGTTCTCACACCAGTCAATAGGATATATATAGAAATCCCACTTTCGAATCTCGAACATAAATTCTGACGATGAGTACTCAATCATTAGAATCATCTTCGGGCCATTAGAGTATGATTCTATATCTATGCAGCATATTAAAACTTCGAATATACGTTTGCAAGGCATATATGCAAAATCTTTATATATTGGATTGTCCAAATTCAATACAAATAAATATTCAAATACGTATAAAATGATTTAAATTTCAAAACAAAAGTTGTTTTCATTTTCATATATATATATATATATATATATATATATATATTCAAAAAACAACACTCCTCACACTCGTTCTAGGATACTACTGATCCCATCTCTAACGAGTCATTCTCATTTGATATTACTAATCCAATTTCTGATGAATTCTTCCGTTTGGTTCTAATGTGTCTTGTTCTCCAAGCTCTGTAAACCAAAGCTCTGATACCAACTGCGAAAACCCGTAACTTCCCCGGTGAGGAAAGTCCGGATGATCTTGAGAACACGACAAAATAGAACGCAGACAGAAGAACATTTCATTGTATATTACAACAATTCCATCAGAATACAAGAATATACAGAGTAAGAATAAATATTACACAGAAAATATCAGAGATTTAAATTACATTTAAATACATCCCAGCGGAAAATAATACAATACACAACTAGAAGTAATACACGGATACAGAGCTTTCAGAGTATCGTTCCAGCTGTAAATCAGGATCCTGTGAATATAAATCTGCAAAACCAAAACTACTAGCTGCCCATGTCGAAATAAGGGCACCCAAAGTTTAGGTTAAAACAAAAAACTCCAGGTCAGTCATGGGACTGGTGTGAGAACTAAAACAGCTATTAATTTTTATTTTAAAGTTAGGTAAATCAAGGGACCACGCCGTATAACACGGAACGGGTTTCCTCCCAAGAATACCAGTGCATAAAACAACAGCGCAATGCTAAATAAAGAACAATGAAGCTATTATAAGACCCAGGTCCTATCACACAATGCAACGCAAGCCAAGGGATAGGGTTTTCCCTTATAATAGCCAAACATGTTGAGTACGTTAAAACAAATCATTTGGTACTATTATAAGTGTATAGTGTCAAAACAATTTCAATCGTAAATATCAATCATAGATGGCATGGGTACCATATATCATGTCTCCAATACTAGGCTCTACAAATAAAACCGCAAAGTCACGTATTTGGAAGTTGGATTTCCATCTGTGAACCGAGGCCAGGGATCGTCCTCTACCGATTGGAGACAATCTAGCCTACCATGTCTCAGGGACAGAACGCATCGACCCTTGAGCGACAGGGCCGGTCCACCGATGTGGATTAGACGAAATCCTGAACACTACGTCTCCCCGCCCTATGAGGCGTAAATGAGCCAACGAATGACTCCATCGGTTCGAGAACGACCGATATATCTGAGGCGCCTCGCAACAGCAACAACCACATTAGTCAAACTCGTCAGGGCGTGTAAAACCACTGACGCCACTTCTAGCTAGAAAGAAACGCATGTCCTCCTTGAGGTCCTTCCCCCGTTTCTGGTTCACAATCGGGGTGTGAGGCTCGCGAATCAACGCTACACAAAGCTACGCCACACAGGCCGTGCTTTGATCATCAACCACAAGACTCTGCTTTTCAACAGAAGCCTTGATCATTTGCATCTTAGCATGCCACACAGGCAAACCACTCTATGCAACCGATATCAGTCACACAGAATGAAATCCGATGTCAGACACACAGTCCATTTACAAGTCCGTTCTAGTTCTGAACGAAACCGTAGGCACCTAGTACCCCGCATATCCATCGATCTCCAAGTACGTCTGGACGACCACCAACTGATTCCCTCCTCTTAGGTGCACGGCCCAATCAAGATCATCAGTAATTATCCAAACGACGTGAAGACCTCCGGTCTTCAACCACCGTCTTCATCTTCAACTCATCGTCGAAGCAGTTATTCAGAATGGGATAAACCCAGTCTTTCTGAACAACTCGCGTATATAATAAACAAGGGTTACACAAACACAACATACGCCTCATTCCAATTCATCAGTCACTAAGCGTAAATTAGTAAGGGAACAATTCCCCAAATATTAACCCCGAAGGCCGAAACCAACATCAGATCAATACCCAGGAAACCATTCTTCTTAGCTAACCTCCAGTTAGTTTCTAAATTTCACATTCTTAGGGAAAGGTTCCCATTAATTTTATCAAAGATAAATTCTTTTAAAATTTATTCTTTAATCTTCCTTTGAATATCGCTTCAAACTAGTTGGGATTAACGAACCTTACCGAAGTAATCATTTGTTTTAATTTCCCAACCCCAACCTATTCATCCCATGAAGTAAAACTGGTAATACTTCATATCTAACACCACGATGTTATCGGTAAATTCAATTACCATTCCACGTTCAAATCTAATTAAAGATTTAACTATCGCCTGGAACAAGACTGGTGATACTCCATTCTCGATCTTTTCAGTCTAATTAAAGATTCATTAAAACTCCACTTAGTTTTAATCTTTGACTGGGTTAAAGAATCAGTGTCATTTAAAACACGGTTCACGATAAACCCCCAAAATCACATTACATTTCAGTCAGTCCCTAACAATAAATTAACAAGTGAGCAATTCACTAAGTATTAATCCCGAAGGCCGAAACCAACATCAGATCAATACCCCAGAAACCATTCAACTTAGCTAATCTCCAGTTAGTTTCTGATTTTGTTAACACCTTTGGGTCTAAGAACAGTATTATTGAAGATACCGTCCACGACAACCTAAAATCACATTCTATTAATTATCGGGTAAAAGAACAAGTGTTATTTAAAACACCTTCACGATAAACCCAAAAATCAATTCAAATTCAATTCCAATTAAATACCATTTAATTGGTACACTTCATTAAATCTAAATAAAAAGATTTAATCTTTTTCTCAACTGGGTTTAAGAACAGTGTTAATGAAGGCACCGTTCATGACAAACCCGAGTCCCATTTGTTATTAAATACAAGACTATGAATAGAAAATATATCCGCTTATATTCAATATCAAATTCTACGACCAACAAATATCGTATTGGAAATAACGATATATATATATATATATATATATATATATCTTTCAAATTCCCATAACAGTATCTGTATCATCACGAAATCCAACATCGAAATATTCCGAAGACAATTTCGATTCAAATCAATTCCAATTCAATTATTGGAACTTCTGGTTACTTTTAAAACCATTTCAAATCCAATCTATTTATTTAAAAAAAAATAGAATCATAATTTTAGTTCAGAACTAGTTCATTTTGATAAAAATCTATTTTTATCTTTTCAAATATGGAGTTTTTCATCCCAATTCTTCCCAAATCACTTCTTATGATTTTACACAAATTATTGATATTTTTAATAATTTTATTAGGGCCCGTACAGTCGATTTCAATCAACGGCCATCGAACTGCACTTACAACGACCTTTTTCAAATTTGATTTCGACATAATTCCAAATCCAATCGTTAGATTTCTAATTTCTAATATTCATTAGAAAGCTCTTTTCGATACGAACCCAACAGTTCCGGTTTTAGGAGAATCCGACGGTCGGATCTCCTGCAATATCCATTCGAAGTCAATGGTCGAAATTCACGAACTACCGCAGCGCCGGGCGTTCTATTCAGGCCATTATATTATATATATATATAGTATATATAATATATACTTCATCGATTTCCTTTTAAAACGTATTATATAAATCGTTTTAAATTCGTTTTCAAAACGATTTAAACTTCATTTCAAATTCAAATCAAAATTGAATTTTTCCTTATAATTTCGTTTTAAATTCATTTCAAATCGATTTTTAATTCAATTTCAGTTCGTTTTCAATTCAATTCAATTTCAATTCGAATTCATTTCTATTCAATTTCAGTTCGAATTCAATTCTTTTCAATTTCAATTCGAATTCATTTTCTATTCAATCCAATTCGATTTCAATTCGAATTCATTTTCAATCCAATTCGAATTCTAATTCGTTTCACTTCAATACGAATTCTAATTAATTTTAATTCAATTTAATTCGAATTTCATTTCAAAATATTCGATTTTGAAATCACTTTTCAATATTCATTATAAAAACAAAAATATCAATATAAATATCGTTCACGTCAAAATGGCGTCAATCTAATCAACACGGCTTTTTACATTTCTATTTCAAATATTCTATTCAAATATTTCGTTTCAAATATAATATTTCAAAACTGGAATGGGGCCCAATCAATTACCATAGATTTTATATCTATGGATTTTCATACAACGCATGTATATATCAACAATGACAAATAATCAACCATCATCCAAAGTGCATTCTACACTGTATAAGCATCAAATATAAATATTCAATGCTTATAACAGTCTGTCGATCAATCGATCGACATACAACTAATTATTGGGATTAGTATATGTCATATATCACCCCAATACCCATGTGGGGTTTCAAACAATCAAACACAAATTTTATTTGTGCAGTTGGGCGATGTGTAAAATTTATCGTCCCAATCAATATCAGTCAAATGTGTGTATATAAACTAATCGTCCGATTTGTTTATTTTTTATTTCATTTCATATACACGTTAAAAATTCTATTTTTAACTATAAAATATTTTCCACTATAAAATATTTTATTTCATCTATATAAGTATTTTATTTCATTTCACATCACATCACACAATCAACTACACATCAAAATCAAACAAACAAGCATACAAGCCGTCCATGGTCGGTGGACGACGGGTGTCGGGTGCTACTAAACACCGTCTGCATCCTAGTATATATTTTAACTAGAAAATTAAATTAAAAGTGAGAAGTTCTCAACGAAAGCTGAACCAAATGCCTCGACTCTTCATATGTAGGAAATCTTCGTCGTGCTCGCCTTTTGTCACTTTCGTCGTCCGTATTCACTACATATATAAAAATCACATTTTTATATTCGTTACTTCACCATATTTAAAAATCAAATCTTTCTGCTTTATAAAAATCTGATCTTTCTTCTTTATAAAAATCTTATTTTTATTCCTTATAAAAATCTTATTTTTATTTGCTAATTTATATGTAAAAACATATTTTTACTTCACAAAAGTCCTATTTTTTTCAGCTTTAAAAAAAACTAATAAAAATCATATTTTTACAGTGTTATAAAACGTATTTTTATATCGATCTTTACATTATAAAAATCACATTTTTATAATTTAGTTTTACATACAAAAATCAAATCTTTTAATAGTAAAAATCATGTCTTTTTGTTTTTAAACATCATATCCTTTTGTAAATAAAGATATAGCCTTTCTTGTTAATAAAAATAAAATCTTCCTTTGCATAAAAATATTTTCATATAATAAAAATAACTTTTTAATTTTTCTAAAATAATTTCCTACCTTATTCTAGTTAAAAATAAACATATTTAACTTGCTAATAGTATGGAATTAAAGAAGAAATCAGTAAACTCACTGCCTTGGGTTTTTTTGAAGGCGGAGGGGGAGGGAACATAGTTGAACGTTGGTTGAGTGGGGCGGTTCCACCAGCAACAATGGTTCGAGAGGAAAGTGGAGGTGGGACGGCGCGAGGCTGGAGGGATCCGTAGGAGGCGACGGTGGCAGAGGGGGGAAGGGTTCGACGTTCGATTTGGGGGAAGGGAGAAGGTAACAGTGGCCTAGGGTTTGGAGGCTCGTCGATTGCAGGAGGGGGATAAGGGAAAGGAAGCGCTGGAAGGAAGGGGGTCGCGATTAGGCGCACGGCAGTGGGTGCCCCTGGCACGGCGGCGTCAGCCTCGAGAAAGGGGATCGCGGTTTTTACCGCGTTGGAGTTTTTTTTATCTGAGTTGGCGTTGACTGGTTAGAAGGAAAGGGGGAAGGGAGTAAGGTTTTTATAATGTTATAATTATTTTATTTTAATTTTTTCCAAATAAAGTGACTTTTTCGTTCGATCTTCGAACTAGACCCAACGACTTTTGTCCATATCTGATTACCCCTGTTCCGAACACAATGGGATATGTATCGTAAGCTGATTCGATCAGTTTTCGTCAAAATCAAAATATAACTCTATATATTGAATTTGAACGCGCATTTCAATTTACCAGGGCCATACACGAGCTAGAAAATTCCTAAAAAATATTTTCTTGCTTCATATTGACGATACGGTCCTAACAAAACTAGTTTCATCGAATTCTGAGACCGTTTGAAAAATGGTCAATTTCTAGTCGATTAAAATCAACTAAAACTGGTCAAACGCGTTTTCCCTTGCCACGCTCACATATTGATTCGAAAAATTATGAAATTTGAAATCTAGCAATAACTTGACATTCCGGTTCCAAAAAAAGTGGTTTCGTCGAAAACCGAGGTCGTTTGCAAAATTTCCATTTTTAAGGGCTTGAATTCCATAGCGACTATTCCGAATTTTCAACTGGGCATATCTTTTGATTCCCGCTATGAAATTTCAATTTTTCGGATTCATTGGAAAGATATCCTCAAATAGATTCAAATATTTTTGGTTTCACTAAAATCCGGTTTATTTTGCACCCGGTACATTCAATTGAAATTTGAAATCGAATTATCGAACTACCGCGCCATTTTCAATTCCTTTTATAATTATATATAAAATATTTATATTCTAACGACGACATATATCAATATATACATTCTAATTCTATTCAAAATAAATTTCTCGTCGTTTCAATTTAAAATAATTCATTTTAAGTTTTCAAAATTCGCTAAAATTGCCAAAATAAAAATTTTAAATTGGCCCAGATTTCCGGGTTATTACAGGTCATGTGTGGCCGAGTTGCAAACTTTCTTGTTAAACCCTAGTGTATACCCTCTAGGGTACATTGATCGGAAGGTGATCCGATAACTTGTATGTTAGAATCCAATCTCCAATAAGTGCCATGCAGTTTTTGATTATATACTATATATGTAGAGCGTGAGATGCAAGCGTTCTAGTATTTTGTTATTTATATTGATTAGACATTATTATAATATCATTGAATTTTGATATCAAAGTGTTTTGGGTTATAGTAAGGTAAAAACTCTCCATGTTTATGTGTGGGCTGATCTTACTATTATCATTTTATTTCAAAGGATTTTCCACAAGTTAAACAATATGGTTGGAGTTTACTCACACAGTCCCATGACTGACCCAGTGTTTATTTTGTTTGTGTTTTCCCTAAACTCTTGGGTGCCCAAATTTGTATGGGCAGTCAAGTGTTTTAGGATTTTACAGTTTCACTTGGATGAGCCCAAAGTAGGAGGCTTCACTTTTAGTTATTTAGAGATTATTTCCACTGAAATGTATATGAGTTATACTTTGATATGGTATGTATATACAAATTCAGATTTGTATTTCAAGGTTTTGTTATATAATATATTTTATTTGTTCTGCTGTGAAATTCGTGTTTACTCTAATTCTATTCAGTTGTGTTCTTTTTATTCTTCTATTCTATTAGTTCTATCTTATCTTTCTAGTCCTCTTATTTTTTTCTATTAAAAATCTGTGTTTTCGTGCACTTTGAATTGAATGTGTAGGGTATTAGTCAGGGGCCTCTACAACACTAATGCATGTGGTACAGAGCTTGGTGCGGTTCTGATAAAAGAGGGAAGGGTAGTATGCTATGGAGGTAGACAGTTAAGAGTTCATGAGAAGAACTACCCTACCCATGACTTAGAGTTAGCTGCCATAGTATTCGCGCTTAAGACTTGGCACCATTATCTACTAGGAGAGAAGTTCGAGTTGTGCACTAATTATAATTCTCTCAAGTACTTGTTCTCGCAGAAGGATCTCAATTTGAGGCAATAAAGATGGATGGAGTTCCTAGTATCCTATGACTTTGAGATTGTTTATACCCCTGGCAAGTGTAATGTGGTGGGCAGATGCATTGTGTAGGCAGAGGATGACCTTGAGTCCTTTTTTTGTGTATAGGAAAAGCTTGGATTTTATATCGGCTTTTGATTTTAGACCCTCCACCGAGTTTACACCTGGTTTATTGGGATCATTCGAGGTGTGACCTACTCTATTGGATCAGATAAGTACTTCATAGCGTGATGACCCACAGCTAGCAGATATCTTGGATAGGCTCAGTAGAGGGAGGACTTCTAGTCACCTCAGTAGATATTCCACGGACGATAGAGGGTGGTTGCGACAAGATGGAAGGCTTTATGTTCCCCGAGTTGGGAGTTTGTTGAAGACATTCCTTGAGGAAGCCATCATTCTAGGATGACTACTCATCCTGGCAGTGATAAGATGTATCGAGATATGAAGAGGGTTTTCTTTAAAGCTTGAATGAAGAAATATGTATCGGAGTTTGTTTCTCGGTGTTTGATTTTCCAACAAGTCAACGCTGAGCAAAGGATGCCCGGTGGTTTACTTCATCCTTTGGAAGTCCCACATTGGAAGTAGGAGAGCGTCTCCATGGATTTCATTGAAGGTTTTTCTAGATCAAGGAAAGGAAACACCAGTATTTGGGTTATAGTTGACAGGCTTACTAAGAGCACTCATTTCATTCCTATTAAGAGTAACAGGATGGTAACATGGTTGGCAGCAGCTTATCTTCGTGAGATATTTAGTCTACATGGAGTAGCTTCTAGTATTGTGAGTGATCGTGACTCCATTTTCACCTGTGAGTTTTGGAGGAGCTTATAAGAGGCATTAGGGACACAGTTGTGTTTGAGCACCACTTATCATCCTCAGACCGATGGATAGACGGAGAGGGTGAATAGAGTTCCTGAGGATCTTTTTAGACTATGTATCATAGGCTTCGGAGGGACATGGAAAGAGCATCTTCCTTTGGTAGAGTTCTCCTACAACAACAACAATCAGACTAGTATTGGCATGACACCCTTCGAGACATTGTACGGACGATCCTATAGATCACCGACTTATTGGTGGGAATCTACAAAAAGGCATGTACTTGTACCTGAGATGATTAGGGAGACTTCAGAGAAGATTAATCTTATTCGCAGGCGCATGAAGATAGATCAGTAAAGAAGAAGTCCTATGCAGATAGGAGAAGGACTGACATTGAGTTTGAGGTGGGAGACATGGTTTTCATCAAGGTATCGCCTTTGAGAAATGTAGTTCACTTTGGATCCGTAGGGAAATTGGCACCAAGATTTATAAGGCCATTTCCCATAATAGAAAGGATTGGCCAAAATGGCTTACAGATTGAAGTTACCAGAAAGACTAGCTGGTGTTCATGATGTTTTCCACGTATCTCATTTACGGAAGTGCTTGCATAGAAGTAGTTAAGCCAAGTATGCTTGATGAGGTTGAGGTACAACAGGAGGCAACAGTTAGAGAGTTCCTACTCGTATTCTTGGATCAGTGGTTAGGAAGCTATGCAACTGAGAGGTCAAGTTGACGAAAGTTCAATAGGGAGAAGACCACGGGAATGCAACTTGGGAGACTGAAGACAAGATTCGTGCTTCGTACCCTTTTCTTTTCAAGGTTATGTTATTTACTTCTTCTTCCAAGGCTTTTGTTCGCACTTGTTTCTATCATTTAAGTATATCCTGTCGATCGAATCTTCGACCTTTAGGTAGAAATCCAATGGATGTAAACATGTGTTTGGGATATGTTATGTTTGACGGATGCAAGTGGATGCAAGTATGTGCTAGTGGTTTCTCGTGGATGCATATACACACACATTAGGCACCAGATCGGCTCAATCACTCTCATACTGCATATGGATGCGAGTGCATTTTTTATGTATGAAAATGAGTGAATTATCTTATGGATGTTGCATTTGGATGACTGATTGTGCATGTACATAACATTTACATGTTATAGTAGGATTATTTGCATACATGTTGGATTCATAGCACTAACATACATTGCATTAAGGAGGACAACTGAATCAGTGGACTGCCCGATCTTTTCGCACTAGTATAGGGACATATACACACACCTTTGCATATGTCATATAGGCATTAGAAATCTATTAAGGACAATGGGAGCCTGACATTCGTGGATGAGTGGATGGATGAAGGATGTTAGTATATACAATCTTCTTAACTTAGAGATTTCAGGGACAAAATCCTTTAAGTAGGGGAGAATGTAACACCCCGTAATTTTAAAACACTACAATGATAAACTAAGGAATGTTTAATTAAATATTAGGAATTATGGGAAATGGACCGCGCCATTGTGTTCATCTCGGAATTCTACTTAAGATAGACTACGAGTTTGCGTATAAAGGACATTGTATGAAGAAGACATTAAGGTTTGAAGTTTATATACGTATAAGCCATCATATATATATATATATATATATAACTATTCAAGAAAATCAAAATTTGAGGCGGGAAAAATGGGGGGAAATCGACCTATTAGGGGTTGATCCCAGCCCTAAGGGTGTCGACCCATGGGTCAACCCCAACATAGGGTTGTCATCACCCATGTCGACCCCACCGAGATCTGGGCAGAATTCAGTTTCTGAACGTGGACTTGTTTCTTGACTAGATTCGTTGACCCTAGACTATAAACAAGACCTCATTCTCATTATTTTTTTATTCACCAAAAACAATGGAAACAAAGAGGTGCTGCCCCAAGTCAGTCTGAACTAGCCTATTCTTCTTCAACAACAAGTTATACGTATTCGAGGATCTATGCTACAACACCTACAATCAATCCTCTGTTCTTTAGATCCAATCACCTTGAGTTCATGTTGCTTTTAGACATAAACACATAAAATGTAATCTTGACGTGTTTATAAGTTTGGATCCAAGCCTATGCCTGTTAGTAACCTAAATCATAGCAGATCTTCCATTACTTGTACACCTAATTTACTGCTTAGATCTCGTATGCCATTTCATGATATCCCTATTTTGTTAATTTGCCTAATCATGTCACCATATGCCCGTTATGTTAGTTTGCCTAATCATGTCACTGTATGCCAATTCTATTAGTATGACTAGTTCGATCATTATATACCTGTTTTATTACTATGCCTATTCTTGTTCTCTTCTCTCCCTCTTTCCCTTTTGGTTTTTATAGCTAGGCTACCTTCGAGCCTAGGCCTACAGCTAAAATACGCGAGCGCCCGAAATTGGGAATGGCTGGGAAAGATAAATTGGGGCATAATTTATGTTGTAAATCATGATTGGGGTCTGGGCATAATCTATATCCTGATCTAAATCTTAATCTATGGCATAACTTGTATCATAGATCATATAAGGATTTGGGGCATAATAAACGTGAAAATTAGTTAATAATGAACGTGCCAAGATTTACAGTAACTAGAAACTGTAACCGCGCTTAGACACGAGGTTTGATTACACTTGTGGTAGAAGCCTTCCCGGAACCGCTCGGCATATCCAGCGTCCACAAGTGGTTAATCTAATGTGAGGGGTCTGAGTGCATAAACGTACACATAACGGTGCTAAGACATGAGATTAAGTCCGACTTATGGCAGAAGTCGGCCCGGACTCAACCGGCATATCCAGCATCTACAAGTAGTAGACTTAATGTGAGAGGTCTAGCGCATTAGAGACCATAAA
Organism: Allium sativum; assembly: GCA_030737875.1. NCBI lineage: Eukaryota > Viridiplantae > Streptophyta > Magnoliopsida > Asparagales > Amaryllidaceae > Allium > Allium sativum. Next base: position 306,421,610 of record CM060921.1, read on the forward strand.
TGAATAAATGGTAATAAACTTGTAAATATTAACCTGTTTGAATCAGTGAATGAACCTATCAACTTAAGTAGGAGTTAAGTAAACTTGCCTGAATCAGTGGGAGGGTTAAGTTAATCTTGTTAAATGTGTGGGGATGGGTTATACATATAAACCAGACAAACTTAACCTGTTAGGGTTATGCAATCTTGTTAAACTAGTAGGCATAACCTATTAAAATCCTAGCAGTGGGGATGCAAGCCTAGGGGGAAGCTTGTATCATCTGTTGTGTGGGACCTATATCAGTCAGTAACCTATATTGGTATCAAGTGGAGTACCCCGAACTAGGTCAGAGTTTGGGCATGCTTACTGAGTTGGTTGTAAGACGTCCATCTAAAGGACGGTGTGGGCGGTGCATTCCGACGGGTTCATGTGCGTGCATGGGTCCGGACTTCAGGGGAGGATAATAAGACGCCATGACATTTGCAGATATGGTTTGTGCAGATCTTGTAAACAACGAGGTTCCACTGTAGGGTGTGATACATCCTCCTATGGGGCCAGCACAAGGTATCTACGAATTAAGGAGCCGATCGATTGGGGGTAGTAATTAAGGTACATCTAGTCTTGCTTGTTTAGGAACTCCGTATTATCGTTAGGGGTAACACCTTTCAGTTCTTGGGCAACCTGTTATTGTATGGGGTAAAACCTATCACTAGAAGTACACTTAAGTCTACCATCCTGTACTTGTTGGGATCATTTTGTTCTTGTTATACTAGTATTAGTGTAGATAAAAGTATTTAAGAAGCGCAGTATATTCTATCCAGTTAATCTTGTTTACCTTGTTATTCCGGCCTTATGACATTGTTATCCCTCTATCCAGTTTATATGCATGTCATGATGTTTTTACTTATTTATATGCTAAAAGTAATTGGACTCGCTAGACTTTATGTTAGACCCATTTTGTTTCCTCTTCTCTCTCTTTCGTTTCCCTCTAGGTTCTCAGGGTAGGAATACTCAAGCTTGATCAGGATTCTTCTTTCATTCTGCTTAGAGCTGCTTAGAAGTATCGCTTGATTTCATATCATCTTTACTATGGCTATATTTTGGGGATTATGCTTTTTTTATGTACTATTGAACTCTAATGATAATTTTGGTGCAAGACGGAAGTTTTAAGTTGATGTAATGAGTGTTCAGTATTTCAGACTTGTTATGTAATTGGGTTTGGACCACGAAGCTTTTCTATTTAATAAAGTTTTAATTCCACTATTATCTATCTTGTGATTTTTCTGTGTCCGTTTACCTATAACGCTTCACGAAATTTAATGCATTCTGATAAAGAATGGCATTAACGGACGTAGGGTGTCACAATCATTTACACAATCCCCCTTATACATGCACCATGCCTTCGACCATCAGATCATCTGTAACAACCTTGTTTTCTCATTGATATTATACATGTATTGTAACACCCCACTCCCGCTATGATCACTCACTAAGGGAATGCCATAGCATCGGTGGAGTATTTTAGTGAATATAGAACAGAAAAATTACAACAAGACAGATATAAATAGTACTTGAAATTTTAAAACATCATCTCATAACAGCGGAAGTAAAACATGTCTGGTTACATCATAAAACCACAATAAAGGTCAAGTACAATATCCATCAAAATAAAGAAGTACATAATCCCACTCTCATACAATAGCCAAACAAAAGAAAAGATAACTGGATAACTGGAGCTTTACATGTATCCAAGCTCCTAAAGACTGGAACAGCAATCCGATCAAGCTCCACTACTGCTAGGATCCACCGTAGGACCTGAGGGTTGGGAAAAAGATAAAAACAACAGGGTCAGACATAAGTCTGAGCGAGTCCTATAACTTTAACAATACAATCGTTAAAGTAACCAGAGAAGACATAAACTGATATACGGTAACATATAGGGATGAATGGCTACCCTAAGCAGTCAACTAAACGAAGATAAAGGATAAAGACGCATCTACCCTCCCTAAGGTAAATTACTAAACTGCACCACACCAGTCGTTCCTAACTTAAAGGTTGATCCCACCCAAGGACTTATAAAATTTACTAATTAGTACCTGCGTACCCCTAGGTGACCAAGTAGGCGCCACGGGGCCCTACAATCCACTAGGTGTACACACTACTTCCCATTCGATCGGCTCCCTAACGTAGATACCCGTGCTGGCCCCACCGTGGGATGTATCATTCCCCAATGTGGCAACCTGATGGAACTAAAGGTGCACGGCTTATATCTACTCGATGCAACAACGGCTTACCTACCAGCCCGGGCCCACTCACGCATATGAAGCCCGTTGGACTTGCGTTGCCACCGCTAACCCGTTTGCCTCTTACAGTCAAGCCCAGTATGCGTGTCCCGTCCTCGACATGGGTCGAGCCCACAAAGATACGTATGGGTTACTGGTTGAAATGGGCCTCCACAAGCTACCCACCTAAGCTTGTCCCTTTTTCTAGTATATCCCACTTAACCCTTTAATCATGTTTTAATTACATGTTCCATTTTGGTTAAGTATTCTAATCGTATTTTCTATTGCCACCCAAGGCAACCACTAGATTTTCTCATGCCACCCGAGGCACCCACTTAACCCCTCATGTCCCTTTACATGCTAATATGGTTAAGTGTTTCTTAATTAATTAATTAAGAACGTAACCTTTGTAAAGACCTCTCACATTAGACTGTCTTTTATGACCGCTGGTTAAGCCGGTTGGGTCCGGGCAGCCTTATGTCATAACAGAGTCTAACCTCGTGTCTTTACATTAATTACGTATTTAGTTTGTGCCTAAGACCTCTCACATTGGGCTAACATTTGTAGCAACTGGTTAAGCCGGTTGGGTCCGGGCAGTTTTACGCTACAACTGAGTCCAACCTCGTGTCTTAGTCAATTAATTACACCTAATTAATCACCCTCATAATTTTATATTAATTATCCCTAATTAATCAAGTTTTCTTAACATGGGTAGACCTAACTTAATAGGTAAATTCCCATGGGGTAGACCTAACTCAATAGGTAAATTCCCAACACATAGTATGGGTACACCTAACCAAATAGGCAAATTCCCATACTATGTTTATTTATTTTGTGTTATGCATAATTATATTAATTTCACACAATCTTATTAACTTATGCATTTAATTACCCCATCGTTCCCACGTAATTTCGTTCATGATATAACACATATAAAAGGTGTCAACTTGCATATGAATGAACATGTTTCAAAGGTGCCATCTTGCATATTAACAAACACATAACTTGCATATGAACTTGCATAACATGTCACATAACTTGCATATAATATGTCACATAACTTACATATTCATTTTGCATAACAAACTTGCATATTAGCTTATAGACTTGCATAATGTGTCATCATGAACTTGCATATTAATAAACATGTAACTTGCATATTTACATACATGTAACTCGCATATTAACAAACATGTAACTTGCATATAAAGAAACATGTAACTTGCATATTTACATACATGTAACTTGCATATTAACAAACATGTAACTTGCATATTAACAAACATGTAACTTGCATATTTACATACATGTAACTTGCATATTAACAAACATGTAACTTGCATATTTACATACATGTAACTTGCATAGCATATTACCATGAACTTGCATAACATGCATATGATTACATAGCCCACAACTTGCATATTTAGCATCATGCAAACATAACATACATCATATTAAACTTGCATAAGCTTACATACTCAACATGCATAAACATAAGATTAATGCTAACATCATATCATATGATTCAAAGCTCATTAACCCACATACAAAACCATAAATCTCATCACATCTCATCTAATTAGTTTACCAAAAGATCATCAAAGTGATAGAAACTCACAACTAGCAACTTTGAACACCAAATGAAGAAGATTAAGATGCTAAGAAGGGATTAGAAGTTGATTAGAGAGTGATTAGTATGCAACCCTCTTCATAAAATTAGTGGAGGCCATGAGAGCTAGCATTTTGCCATAGTTTAGTCACTAGGTTTAATTATGAATGAATTAGGGTAGGTTAGGGTCTTATTTATAGATTAGGCAAGTGTTTTAGGCCATAGGATTAACCCTAGATTCAATCCAAGCCATCAAAGCATGTCTTGGGGAAGAAGTCAAGTGTAGGAACCATCTAGGGCCTTTAGATTAAAGATGGACCATGAGAACCATTCAAATGCAAAATCTGCACTTGAGCGAATCGGCCCACGGGTTGACAGCCAAACACCCTGGATTAACCCCTAGTCGACCCAGCGGGCTCGGGTCGACTTCAAAAATCGGCCGGTTCGGTTATTCCCCTCTCCCAATTCGCTGTTTTGAGCATTTTTGCATATTTATTTATTAAATTTTCAATTATATATATATATATATATCAATATATATATATATATATATATATATCTACACAACCCATTTCACTTAATTAAGTATACTTTAATTTGGGAATTTTCGTGAAACTTCGCGAGGCCATATCTTGGTCATACGGACTCCGATTTTCGAAAACTCGGACTCTATTTCGCGTATTTTTCCGAGACGAACGCAATGGCATAGCCCGTTTCCCTTGATTCCCATTTTAGAATTAAATTCTGCCTCGATTTATGTTATTACAGGTTATTGAAAATACGGGTTGTTACATTCTCCCCTCCTTAAAGGATTTCGTCCCCGAAATCTTCAAGTTAGGAAGAACGTATCCTACCATCCAATCATCCATCTACTCAAAGCATCATCCACGAGCAATCATTGTCCTTACAAGATTCTAAATGCTGGATGGATATATGCAAAAGTGTGTGTATATGTACTTACCTAATGCAAAAATCAGGCGGTTACTGATACAGTAAACCTCCTTAATGCAAACCATGATAGTGCCATGCATCCAATATGTATGCGAAACCCTATTGACACATACAAATTTCTACATGCGTGCACAACCATACACAAAAATGCATCATCCATATGATAACACAGCCATGATACATCCATCAATCTAACTACCACATCCATTTATGCAATATGCAACATGAAGTGACTGAGCCGATCTAGTGCCTAATGTGTGTGTATATGCATCCACGAGCAACCACTAGCAAACAATTGCATCCATATGCATCCATCAACCATAACATGTTTCAAACACATGTTTCAACCATAGGTTTTACCCTATCTAAAGGTCATAGGTATTAGCGAGAGGATATACTAAAGATAAGATAAGTACTAGACAAGCAATAAAGGAGAAGTTAAAAGACATACTCTCAAAAAGAAATGGATACAAAGAACGCATCTTTGCTTCCGTCTCCCAAGTAGCATTGCTTTCGTCATCTCCCCATTGCACTTTAACTAGCTGAACTTCTCTGTTCCTCAACTTCCTAGTTTCTGACCCAAGGATGCGAGTAGGAGCTCGTCGAATCGTCGCATCACGCTCTACCTCTACATCTCTAAGCAAGCTCGGCTCTACCACCTCCGCGGTCTCATGTAAGCACTTCCTCAAATGTGATACATGGAATACATCATGAACACCACTAAGTCTGTCGGGCAACTCCACCCTATATGCCATCCGTCCAATCCTTTCCTTAATAGGAAACGGCCCAACAAATCTCGGTGCTAACTTCCCTACGGACCCAAAGCGAACAACATTTCTCAATGGAGATACTTTGACAAAAACCATGTCCCCAACCTCAAACTCAAGATCCGTCCTTCTCCGATCCGCATAAGATTTCTGTCTATCTTGCGCTGCTTTCATCCTTTTTCGAATTAAATCAATCTTCTCTGAAGTCTCTCTAACCATATCCGGCCCAAGCAAGATCTTATCCGTAGATTCCCACCAACATGTAGGAGATCGACAAGGCCTTCCATAAAGAGCTTCGAAAGGAGCCATACCAATACTGGACTGAAAGCTGTTATTATATGCGAACTCCACCAAAGGAAGATGTTCTTCCCATGTACCTCCAAAATCCAAGATACAAAGCCTCAAAAGATCTTCTAAGATACGGTTCACCCTCTCGGTCTGACCGTCCGTCTGAGGATGATATGCGGTGCTCAAACACAACTGAGTCCCTACCGCCTCTTGCAAACTTCTCCAAAACTCACTAGTGAAGATAGGATCTCGATCACTCACAATGCTGGATGGTACGCCATGCAATCTAACAATCTCTCTAACATAGACTGAAGCAAGCCATGGAGCGGTCCTCTTACTCTTTACGGGTATAAAATGGGCACTCTTGGTAAGTCTGTCTACCACAACCCAAATTCCCGTATTGCCCTTCCTCGATCTCGGTAACCCGTCGATGAAATCCATCGAGACACTATCCCACTTCCACTGTGGAACTTCCAATGGGTGTAGCAACCCACCGGGTTTCCTTTGCTCCACTTTAACTTGTTGGCACACTAAGCATCTAGCCACATACTCGGCCACATCTTTCTTCATACCGGCCCAGAAGAAAACTCTCTTCATGTCTTGGTACATTTTGTCTCCACCGGGATGAATAGTCATTCTTGAACGATGTGCATCATCCAAAATAGCCTTCTTCAAACCCTCATCTTGCGGTACACAAAGTCTACCGTCTCTATGCAACCATCCCTTATCATCTATGGTGTATCTACCCAAATGGCTGGACGACTCCCCTCTTATAAGCTTCTCTACCAACACAACCAACTGTGGGTCGTCTCGCTGAGCCTCGCCAATCCGTCTCAAAAGAGTAGGTCTAACCTCCAAGGATGCCAACAAACCAGGTACAAAATCAACAGAAGGTCTGAAGTCAAACAAAGAAAGAAACTCCAAGCTTCGTCGTTCCACGAACAATGGACTCAAAGATAGCCTTTTTCTACTTAAGGCGTCTGCCACCACGTTACCCTTACCAGGGGTATACGCTATCTCGAAATCATAGGATGCTAAGAACTCCATCCACCTTTGCTGTCTTAAGTTTAAATCCTTCTGAGAGAATAAGTACTTCAATGATTTATGGTCGGTGAACAACTCGAATCTCTCACCAAGAAGATAATGGCGCCAAGACTTAAGTGCGAAAACAATCGCGGCCAACTCTAGATCATGGGTAGGGTAATTCTTCTCATGCACTCTCAATTGTCTCCCTCCATAGGCTATTACCCTTCCCTCCTGCATCAAGACTGCGCCTAATCCTGTTCCACAAGCATCGGTATAAACAACAAACGGCTTACTCCCATCTGGAAGCACTAAAACTGGAGCGGTGGTCAAAGCTCTCTTTAACCGTCGGAAAGCATCATCACAATCTACATCCCATGAGAAAACCAGATTCTTCTTCGTCAAGCGGGTTAATGGGGCTGATATCTTCGCGAAGTCTTTGATGAACTTCCTATAATATCCTGCCAACCCCAAGAAACTTCTTACCTCGGTAGCATTTCTAGGAACTTTCCAATCCTGGATAGATACTATCTTTGCGGGATCCACAGCTATCCCTTCCTTAGAGACCACATGCCCTAAGAATCGCACTTCTCTTCTCCAAAAATGGCATTTAGAGAATTTAGCTTTAAGACTATGCGCTCGAAGAGTCTCCAACACTTCCTTGAGATGTAAGGCATGCTCTTCTTCATTCTTGGAAAAGACCAAGATGTCATCCACAAAAACTACTACAAACTTATTCAGATACTCTCTGAACACTCTACTCATGAGATCAACAAAGTATGCGGGGGCGTTTGTCAACCCAAATGGCATCACTAGCCACTCATAAAAACCATCCGGAGTCCGGAAAGCAGTCTTCTCTATACTGTCCTCCGCCACTCTTAACTGATGAAACCCTGTAGCTAAGTCCATCTGCGAAAATACTGACGCGCCAACCAACTGATCAAAGAGATCATCTATCCTCGGTAATGGGTGTCTATTCTTCTTCGTGAGCTTATTAAGTTTCCTATAATCCACACAAAGTCTGAGGGACCCATCCGCCTTCGTGGCAAACACTACTGGAGCTCCCCACTCCGATATACTTCGCCTTATGAACCCCTTCTCAAGCAACTCCCCTACTTGCTTATGAAGTTCTCTTCTCTCACGAGGAGCCATGTGGCGTACTGGCAAAGACACTGGTTTGGCATTATCCACCAAATAAATTCGGAAATCTATCTCCTGCTTCGGAGGCAAACCCTTTACTTCTTCAAACACATCCGGATATTCCCGGACTACTCTGACAGAACACAAACTTTCGACCGAAGCATCGAGCGATTCAAGATAACTTAGCAAAACAGATTCCATGGGATTGCAAGAGATCTCGAGAGTGTTACCCAAGCGGGTCATGAGCCTGACAACTCTCCTTTCGCAATCAAGAACGGCACCATTACTGGATAACCAGTCCATGCCCAAAATCAACCCATAGCCCGTGAAGCCCAATACAAAAGCATCACATCTAAACTCAACGCTAAGTATAGAAATCTTCAAACCCAAACATATCATAGACAGATATACAGAGCCCCCAATTGGGTTTGAAACAACCAAGGGATCATCAACTAGACTGGTGTCTAAGTGCAGTGACTCAACTAACGATGATGAGATAAAAGAATGCGATGCGCCAGAGTCAAACAAAGTACGTACTGGATGATCAAACAGAAAAACCAGACTTTCAACGGAAATAGTTCTACCTCTCTGCTGAATCGGTGGAACTGAGAGAACCTGAACTTGCCCCCCTGACTGAGGTGGTGCTATAAGAGCTTGCACCTGACCTCCTGAGGTAGACCCCGTCTTCTGCCCCTTCTTTGGGCAGTTTTTCACAAGATGCCCCGCTTCACCACAATGAAAGCAACCGGTCTTCTTCTTTTTGCGACAATCCTTACTGAGGTGCCCTGGTGTCCCACAATTAAAGCACTTCTTCTTTGTCTTCTTCTTGTCACCATTGCCTTTTCCACCCTTGCCTTGTTGTTGTTGCGGTTTCTTCTGATCCCCCTTTTTCTCTGGTGCCTTAGAATTCTTATCATCCTCATGCATAAGTGCCATGTAGACAAGCTTCTCAAAGGTGGCCCCCATAGGAATGTGAGTCATAGCTATTCCTTGCAATGGTTCGTTCAAGCCTCTAACGAACCTCAAAGCCTTCTTCTCCGGTGTATTCACCAACTCTATGCCAAACCTTGCTAATTGATTGAATTTGTTGACATATTCTTTCACCGTGAGATTCCCTTGCTTCAAATTCAAGAACTTCTCCATAAACAGATGCTCTTCCGCCCTTGAGAGAAACTTAGCCCCAAACCTTTGCTTAAAATCTGCCCAAGAGTCAACAGGGCGTTCTCCATTAGTGACCTCCCACCAGAATGAGGCCTCTCCCTTCATTAACCAAGCCGCCACTTGACTTTCTTTCCCTCTTCCACTTCGAAGATATCTAGCAACTCTTCCACTTCCTTAAGCCAATCTCTAGCCTCTACGAAGGTCTCTGAACCTAGAAAAGGTTTTCCTCCTATCGCCTTGAACTCCTTGCAAACCTTAGCAAAATTATCCACTCTAGGCTGAGGAGGAGGAGCGGTTGTCTCTGGTGTAGTAGCATTGGCTGGACCCGCAGCCGCGGCCCTAGCCTCTTGCAACCTCCTATACCATAGTGGTATCACTAAACCTTCCGGGATGTTAAGATCTTCAGCCATGCTGAAACGAAAGAGGAAAGATTCAAAAAGGAGATTCCGAAAGATAAAGATATGGCTATTGGGGATTATGCTTTTCTTTTTCAAAAACTTTTTCTCTTAGAAGACATGCTTTTAAAAATCCTTTCTTCGAAAATACTCTTAGAAAGTAGTTTTTCTCAAAAATTTTATCTGTTCTGGTAACCTGGCTCTGATACCACGTGTAACACCCCACTCCCGCTATGATCACTCACTAAGGGAATGCCATAGCATCGGTGGAGTATTTTAGTGAATATAGAACAGAAAAATTACAACAAGACAGATATAAATAGTACTTGAAATTTTAAAACATCATCTCATAACAGCGGAAGTAAAACATGTCTGGTTACATCATAAAACCACAATAAAGGTCAAGTACAATATCCATCAAAATAAAGAAGTACATAATCCCACTCTCATACAATAGCCAAACAAAAGAAAAGATAACTGGATAACTGGAGCTTTACATCTATCCAAGCTCCTAAAGACTGGAACAGCAATCCGATCAAGCTCCACTACTGCTAGGATCCACCGTAGGACCTGAGGGTTGGGAAAAAGATAAAAACAACAGGGTCAGACATAAGTCTGAGCGAGTCCTATAACTTTAACAATACAATCGTTAAAGTAACCAGAGAAGACATAAACTGATATACGGTAACATATAGGGATGAATGGCTACCCTAAGCAGTCAACTAAACGAAGATAAAGGATAAAGACGCATCTACCCTCCCTAAGGTAAATTACTAAACTGCACCACACCAGTCGTTCCTAACTTAAAGGTTGATCCCACCCAAGGACTTATAAAATTTACTAATTAGTACCTGCGTACCCCTAGGTGACCAAGTAGGCGCCACGGGGCCCTACAATCCACTAGGTGTACACACTACTTCCCATTCGATCGGCTCCCTAACGTAGATACCCGTGCTGGCCCCACCGTGGGATGTATCATTCCCCAATGTGGCAACCTGATGGAACTAAAGGTGCACGGCTTATATCTACTCGATGCAACAACGGCTTACCTACCAGCCCGGGCCCACTCACGCATATGAAGCCCGTTGGACTTGCGTTGCCACCGCTAACCCGTTTGCCTCTTACAGTCAAGCCCAGTATGCGTGTCCCGTCCTCGACATGGGTCGAGCCCACAAAGATACGTATGGGTTACTGGTTGAAATGGGCCTCCACAAGCTACCCACCTAAGCTTGTCCCTTTTTCTAGTATATCCCACTTAACCCTTTAATCATGTTTTAATTACATGTTCCATTTTGGTTAAGTATTCTAATCGTATTTTCTATTGCCACCCAAGGCAACCACTAGATTTTCTCATGCCACCCGAGGCACCCACTTAACCCCTCATGTCCCTTTACATGCTAATATGGTTAAGTGTTTCTTAATTAATTAATTAAGAACGTAACCTTTGTAAAGACCTCTCACATTAGACTGTCTTTTATGACCGCTGGTTAAGCCGGTTGGGTCCGGGCAGCCTTATGTCATAACAGAGTCTAACCTCGTGTCTTTACATTAATTACGTATTTAGTTTGTGCCTAAGACCTCTCACATTGGGCTAACATTTGTAGCAACTGGTTAAGCCGGTTGGGTCCGGGCAGTTTTACGCTACAACTGAGTCCAACCTCGTGTCTTAGTCAATTAATTACACCTAATTAATCACCCTCATAATTTTATATTAATTATCCCTAATTAATCAAGTTTTCTTAACATGGGTAGACCTAACTTAATAGGTAAATTCCCATGGGGTAGACCTAACTCAATAGGTAAATTCCCAACACATAGTATGGGTACACCTAACCAAATAGGCAAATTCCCATACTATGTTTATTTATTTTGTGTTATGCATAATTATATTAATTTCACACAATCTTATTAACTTATGCATTTAATTACCCCATCGTTCCCACGTAATTTCGTTCATGATATAACACATATAAAAGGTGTCAACTTGCATATGAATGAACATGTTTCAAAGGTGCCATCTTGCATATTAACAAACACATAACTTGCATATGAACTTGCATAACATGTCACATAACTTGCATATAATATGTCACATAACTTACATATTCATTTTGCATAACAAACTTGCATATTAGCTTATAGACTTGCATAATGTGTCATCATGAACTTGCATATTAATAAACATGTAACTTGCATATTTACATACATGTAACTCGCATATTAACAAACATGTAACTTGCATATAAAGAAACATGTAACTTGCATATTTACATACATGTAACTTGCATATTAACAAACATGTAACTTGCATATTAACAAACATGTAACTTGCATATTTACATACATGTAACTTGCATATTAACAAACATGTAACTTGCATATTTACATACATGTAACTTGCATAGCATATTACCATGAACTTGCATAACATGCATATGATTACATAGCCCACAACTTGCATATTTAGCATCATGCAAACATAACATACATCATATTAAACTTGCATAAGCTTACATACTCAACATGCATAAACATAAGATTAATGCTAACATCATATCATATGATTCAAAGCTCATTAACCCACATACAAAACCATAAATCTCATCACATCTCATCTAATTAGTTTACCAAAAGATCATCAAAGTGATAGAAACTCACAACTAGCAACTTTGAACACCAAATGAAGAAGATTAAGATGCTAAGAAGGGATTAGAAGTTGATTAGAGAGTGATTAGTATGCAACCCTCTTCATAAAATTAGTGGAGGCCATGAGAGCTAGCATTTTGCCATAGTTTAGTCACTAGGTTTAATTATGAATGAATTAGGGTAGGTTAGGGTCTTATTTATAGATTAGGCAAGTGTTTTAGGCCATAGGATTAACCCTAGATTCAATCCAAGCCATCAAAGCATGTCTTGGGGAAGAAGTCAAGTGTAGGAACCATCTAGGGCCTTTAGATTAAAGATGGACCATGAGAACCATTCAAATGCAAAATCTGCACTTGAGCGAATCGGCCCACGGGTTGACAGCCAAACATCCTGGATTAACCCCTAGTCGACCCAGCGGGCTCGGGTCGACTTCAAAAATCGGCCGGTTCGGTTATTCCCCTCTCCCAATTCGCTGTTTTGAGCATTTTTGCATATTTATTTATTAAATTTTCAATTATATATATATATATATCAATATATATATATATATATATATATATATCTACACAACCCATTTCACTTAATTAAGTATACTTTAATTTGGGAATTTTCGTGAAACTTCGCGAGGCCATATCTTGGTCATACGGACTCCGATTTTCGAAAACTCGGACTCTATTTCGCGTATTTTTCCGAGACGAACGCAATGGCATAGCCCGTTTCCCTTGATTCCCATTTTAGAATTAAATTCTGCCTCGATTTATGTTATTACAGGTTATTGAAAATACGGGTTGTTACATGTATTTAATCAAGATTAAGGTGTGTAAATATTGATTTATGGCGAATTAGTTAGTTGAATAAACGGATTAAACTAAACAGAATTTGTTTGTGATATTAAACAATTTTATTATATATATATATATATAATTGAAATAGGTGGAAAATATAATAATCAGTATTGAATGTTGGATTATTAAATAATAAATTACTAAGCATCGAGCAAAATAAGTTGTCCATTATCAACAAACAAATTATCAAATACGACGTGAATTTAATTGAATGAATTAAATTTATTTTCACGAACTTATGTTTAGATAAAGAACAATCCAATATCAATTTAATTAGAGTGAGACTTATAAGCATTAGAAGCCACATGTTAAAGCCCAAGACCAATTAAACTCTCCTTTTTTATTTCCCTAGAAGCCTCTTCCGTTGTATGGACTACACAACAATGGGAAAAACTCATTTTCCCTCCATATTCTTCATCAATCCTTAAACCGATCGAATAAAAAGAGGGGGCGACCGAGTTGCAACTGGTGTTGCATGCATAGGGAAGCAAGGCGCGGATTCATGCACAATGTGAGCTGGCCTGTTGACGATGAAAGGTGGCGCTAATCATTCGACGACGCTGGATTTCGAGTGAGGCAGCGAGGGCGTTTGAGCTTTCAGCTCGATCAAAGCTCATAGCGGACGACGTGAGTTTATGGGGACCATCCAATTTGGGCTTCGTGGTGTGGGGTTTTGACAGCACCCAGATGCGATGAATGGAGGCTGCGACAATCATTTGTTGCACTCACAAAGTTGGGAATTATCTAAGTGTCAATCATCAATGCGGTGAGTTCCCCTCACTCACATCTATGACTTCATCCACAATATTTGTATATGTTTGCATGTCGTTATTTGATTGGATTGAATTGTTTGGATGATTGAATTGGGTGGATTTATATTGTTGTCTAATAGATTATGAACTAGAATTGATTGATCAATTTTAGGTTGGTTTGATGTATGCATATAGGGATGTTATCAATTTTATTTTTGAATTATATTTATAAAAATTGTTTGTTTCTGATGATTTATCTATTTTATATTTTAAAATAAATTGGGAAACCTGTATGCATATTTCTTTGTAGACAATAACAAAAATACGACACTTTAGACTGCGAATTATAAATTATAGTGTATAATAAAATTTCAAATATCGAATTGTATTCCAAATTATAGCTAGATTTAAATTTACACTTAATCACATATGTGCATATATTTACTTATTTAAGTAAATATTAGTGTTTAAATTATACTATTGATCATTACATAAGCATGGAAAATTAATTTGGTTACCTGTACCGTTCAAGTTTATACTTTGAATTAAATATTTTATCCTAGAATGGTTCTATTTGGGTCGTTTGACTACTTAAAATACTTTACCATTACTTAGAAATGGTCAACTTAGAAGTTTTCATTTTATCATATTATGAAATAGTTTATGACAATTGTTTCAATGTCACTAGATTTATTTTTCCACACAATATATTTTATTGTTTGCAAATTTTGTAATGAAATTTTATATTTTCATACACTTGAATTACTTTATATATATACATATTGCTTATTTTATGTATTTCGACGTATAAGAATGAGAATTAAATGATTTAGCAAAAATATGTGGTATGGGACATGTGTTTTTGCTTTATCGCTTAATATCGGACTTGTACAATCGAAACCAATTTGATGCGATAATTTGAAATGTTCAAGAGGTTGCCAAATCTTAGCAAAGACTATTGATTTGAGAATTTCTCTTTTTCAATATGCTCAATGACGAATTAATTAAGATGCATTTTATGATTGCCGATGAAGTGAAGCAATTTTGATGCTGAAACTAATTTGAACTTAGGGTTAGGAATAACTTTCCCGATGTTTTATTTTATATACTTGTCAAGGAGATGAAACAAGTTATTTTTGATGAAATAATATTGTTTTTACATTTATGATAGATTTTACTTGTCGTTGAGATGAGACAAGTCACAATGTCGTTTAATACTCATCACGAGAGAGAGAGAGAGAGAGAGATGAGACGAGATTAGCATCTCTACACTTGCCAATGATATGAGGTAGTGTATATTTTTGATGATGTTTCATGATGGTTTTATTAATGTGGCATCAACTAACGATTAGTAAGCCAGTAGGTGCGAACGTATGTTATGGGACATACGTTGACGCCTTATGAGTTCCTAACCGAGAAGTTCAGACACATTCAAGATGATTACTAGTACTATTACTGAGTACATGATTGGAGTCATCACGATGATTTTGACTATAGCTGTCGTGATGATCACGATGTTTGTAACACCCCGTAATTTTAAAATATAAAATTAACAAATTTAAGAACACTTAATTTTTAGAAGAAGAATTAAGGGAAGCGGGTTACGCCATTGCTTTCGTCTTGGAATTCTGCTTGAGATAGAGTCCCAGTTTGCGTAAATCGAGCTCCGTATGAAGAAGTTATGGAGCTTAGAAGATTTAAGTTTAAATGAGAATTAAATAAATAATTAATAAATCAAAATTCGAATTCAAACCAGCGAAAAGAAGTGGGGGGGGGGGGAATTCCCGCTAAAGGGTGTCGACCCTCCTTAAGGGGTGACGACACTGGTGTTGACCCCCCTATAGGAGTGTCAACATAGGTGTCGACCCCCGTGTAGGGGTTGACCACTGCTGACTATTCTGGACACTTTCTGTGTCGTAGAGCTACGTGGTGACTTCTAATTGGCCCGATGACGCATTTTCTTGGACTGGATGGTTTGGATGGATCCCAGGTTGATCTAAAGGCTCAAATTAATCCTATAGTTATATAATCACATCAAACCTAAACCTTAATCAAAAAATAAATTGATTCTAGAGCCACCAAGCTGCTGCATCCCAAACTAATCTAGCCTCCACCATAACTAATCAAATTCAAGATTAAAGATAAAGATCAAAGCCTACATCAACAGATTAGCTTATCAACTTCAGAAATCAGATTCCAGATCTTCTCTTCTTCCTTAATCTCTGTGAGTTCATGTAGCTTTCACAAGATAATTAAGCTAAAGTAATTATGATAAGTTGTAAATTGTGATCATATGATTATGCCTATAATGGATCTTATCACATTTGCAAGTTGTCATCTACTTTTGATTCATAGCCTATGATTTTCTGATAAATTCTATCAGTTCATGCCTATCCATGCTCATATATTTACGCCTATTTTGATACCATGATTCTCTTCCCTCTTCCTTTTTTTCTTTTTTTTTATGAGTTAGGCTAACTTCAAGCCTAACATATTATGAGAAATTAGCGCACGTATAACACTTGAATGATAGGGAAAAAGTTTGGGAAATGTTGAATAACATGTGATTTGTAAAAAGGCATAAATTGATGATGGCTATGGTTTGGGAAAAACTGTATATAATAAGCAAACATAAGACTTGACATAAATGGGTTTGGGTGTAAACTTGTGATAATTTGGTAAGTTCAGTTATTTCTTAGATTTAGAACACGTAATAGGAATCATGACTTGTAATGAATCGAACCTAGAACTATACCTAATTGTAAGATAATCAATTCTGATTCATGCTTATCCTTTTTGTCAAAACTGAATTACCTATGCCTATGAGACTGTTGTGATGGAACCTATCATGTTGTACACCAGATTGGTGATTCTTTTATGTTCAATTCTATCGAATCTTTATGCCTATGATGTAACTTGCTCAGTTTAGCCATACTTATTGTTAATGTACAACATGTCTATTGGAAACATGATTCTTGAGTTGGGTACAACTTTACATGCCTACTTTGTTCCTTATGTCAATTCTTGTGTTTTTCCAATATCCCTCTCCGTTTTATATTTGGACCTTGTTGTACATTTGATTGAAACGTGGGGAATTAGGTATAACTTAATTAAGTAATTTTGGGCATAACAAGTAAATGTGGCATAGCTTGAATTGACCCGACTTATGGATAATTTACATATAAATCTAGACTTGGATAGTGAATATGTAAATTGGCTAATGCCTAAGACACGAGGTTAGACTTGGTTTGTAGTATAAGACTGCCCGGAACCACCCGGCATATCCAGCAACCGCAAACGACAGTCTAATGTGAGAGGTCAAAGGCATAAATTATATGCTTAGACCCGAGGTTAAGTCTGGTTTGTGATGGAAGTCTGCCCGGGACCGCCCAGCATATAAAGCGCCACAAGTGATCGACTTAATGTGAGAGTTTTGTGCATTAATAACTAATTAACGCTGAATATGACACCTAAACGAGTTAGGTGGCTGGGGTTAAGTTAACATGGTTAAGAAGAAAACTTAACCAATATAACATGAACAAAGTAGATAGGGTTAAGGCAAGTTTAACCAATAATACATATGGACTTGATAAGTAAAAGGGTTAAGTAAATCTTGGGTAGATGGGTAATATTAGTATATATAGGCCCACAAACTTAACCTTTAAATAACCATGCGTCAATCAGTGGGAAGGTTAAGTGACATATGGATAGGCGACACTTAACCAATACAACATATTAATTAAACAAATGGGTGAGGTTATGTTAAATTGAGAACACTTAACCGTTATAACATGTTGGTTAGGAAACCCTAGTGACGGGGACCCAGTTCAGCAGTAACCCACATAGATGTATCACGGTACCCTGAACTAGGCAGGGTGGGTCACGATTACTGGGCTAATTATAAGCGGTCAAAATTGCGGTGGATGGTGCATCAGTGTAGATTCCGATGGAGTACGGGCGTGCACGTGGTTCGAAGTGGAAAAAGCAGGCACTCGGCATCAGTGGTCATACACTGTGCATCTTGAATTGTGTCGGGTTGCCATCATAGGGATTGATACACCCCATGGTGGGATCAGCACAGGTATCTACGAACAAGCGTGGCCGAATGACACAAGTAATGAATACATACGAGTTAAGGAGCCGATCGATTAAGATATAAGGGGATAGTGTGGGGACATCTAGTAGTAGGCTGTCAAGGATTGTATGGAGTGGATACCTCTTACTAGATGTTACGCCTGAGGGCTACCAATTGCAGGGTTGGAATCAACTTTCAGTATGGAGCTAGTAACGGTGCGATATATTTAGCATTGATGCAGTGTAGTAATTGTCCTATAGTGATTAGAAGTGCAATCAATGTTTATCTTATTCATCTTGCCTACCTTGTCATGCATGCTTATGTACAATCATATCTTACTTTCCAGTTTATGTTCTTATCCTATTAATTTAATGATTATATTGTTATAGTTACTGGACTCACCAGACTAATGTATAACCTAGTTTGTTTTTCCTCTTTTCTTCCGTTCCCCCCTCCCCTAGGTTCTCAGGGAGGAAATACTCAAGCTTAGTTCAAATGTCTCTTTCTTCCAGCTTGAAGTTGAAAGATTTATTACTTGGCTTTGATTCTACTTATGGCATTTTCTATTGGGGATTATGGCTTTAAAATTTTGTACTTTGAAGGCTTTTGTACAAGACTGATATTATGCACTTGGTTTTGTTGTTTTGAAGGTGTGACCAAACCTAATTCTGTTTCCGCTGCAATAAAGTCATAAAATTTTCAAGTACTACTTTATCCGTCTTGTAATATTCCATTTTGTTTACTTATAACGCTCCACGAAACTTAATGCATTCCCTTTGTGAGTGACATTAACTGACGTAGGGTGTTACACTTGGTATCAGAGCTGAAGGTTACCAGAACAGATAAAAGATTTTGAAAACTCTTTTCAAAAGCATTTTTACAAAGAAGTATTTTCAAGAAAGACATGTTTTAAAGAAGGAGTTTTCAAGAGAAAGGTTTATTATGAAAAACATAATCCCCAAAAGCCATATATCTTTCTTTCGATTCTTTGTTTCGAATCTCTTCCTTTTTCCTTCTTGAGTTTCTTTTCCTGTATGTAGATGCTTTTTCCAAGATATCTAAGGACTTACGTGCGTTAGGCAGAAAACCGTTTCATAGGACTGAGGCGTTCGTCGAAGCTAGAATTAGCTCAAGGAAGTGGAGGACTCGTTTGGTATCTTTGAGATAAACGATGGACGGAATGTCAGCTAGCTGCTTGGTCGATGAGGGAGTTTAAGCTAAGGAGCACAACCCAAGGATGAGGAATTTGTTGATATATATGTTTAATCCATGAAGAAGGTAAAGGAGAAAGTGGAAAGAATAATTAACCCCGTGACAAAAGAAGGCGTCTTTATTGTGGTATAACGGGCCATTTAATTAAGGACTATAGGAAGAAGAAGAAGCCTGGTTGTTTTCATTGCGATGAGGCAATACATCTAATTAAAGACTGCCAGAGGAGGCAAGGACAAGGACAAGGGCAAGGGCAGAGGACATGACCTACTTCCGGAGCACAGGTTCACACTCTCGTGGCACCAAGACAAGAGGGAGATAGAAACGTTTTTGTTGAAAGTTTGATTTTTCCTTTTTGATCATCATGTTCGAACTTTGTTTGATTCTAATCGTTTATATCTGCTTTGTTAGTTGAAACAATGCACCTAAATACAAGTCTAGTTGTGGATCCCATTGTAGTCTTAAATCCTATTGGTGGTAAACATGTGTTTGAGACATGTTATGTTTGGTGGATGCAAGTG
The DNA here is from genome assembly GCA_030737875.1 of Allium sativum. Classification (NCBI taxonomy): domain Eukaryota; kingdom Viridiplantae; phylum Streptophyta; class Magnoliopsida; order Asparagales; family Amaryllidaceae; genus Allium; species Allium sativum. The sequence goes on from CM060921.1 coordinate 306,441,256, forward strand.
TTTGCTAGTGGTTGCTCGTGGATGTATTTACGCACATATTAGCACTAGATCGGCTCAATCACTTTCAAATTGCAAATGAATATGTGTGCATATTTAATTAAATGGATGTACACTGAATGTGTTATCATATGGATGTTGCATTTGAATGAATAGTTGCACAATCATGTAGAAATAATATGTATAATTAGGATTCTTTTGCATACATAATGGACGTATGACACTATCATGATTTGCATTGAGGAGGTCAACTAAATCAGTTGACCGCCTGATTTTTCATTTGGGTAAGGACATATACACACACTATGCATATGTTCATGAAAAGCATTAGAAACCTTTTTAAGGACAATGGATGCCTGTGATTGAATGGTTGAGTAGATGGATGTTGGATGGTAGGATATACATTCTTCTTAACTTGGAGATTTCGGGGACGAAATCCTTTAAGGAGGGGAGAATGTAACACCCCGTAATTTTAAAATATTAAAATTAAAAAATTTAAAAACACTTAATTTTGAGAAGAAGATTTAAGGGAAGAGGGTTACGCCATTGCATTCATCTTAGAATTCTTCTTGAGATAAAGTTCGAGTTTGCGTAAATCGGGCTCCGTATGAAGAAGTTATGAAGCTTAGAAGATTTAAGTTTAAATAAGAATTAAATAAATAATTAATAAATCAAAATTCGAATTCAAACCAGCGAAAAGAAGTGGGCGGGGAAATTCCCGGCAGAGGGTGTCGACCCCCCTTAAGGGGTGTCATGTCGACCCCTCTGTAGGGGTGTCGACATAGGTGTCGACCCCCTGTAGGAGTCGACCCCTACAGACTGTTCTAGACAGTGAAGATTTTCTGAGTCGTAGGGCTACGTGGCAACTTCTGATTGGCCTGATGATGCATTTTCTTGTAATAGATGGTTCAGATGGATCCTAGATTGGTCTAAAGTATCAAATTAATCCTATACTTCTATATAATAACATCAAACCAAAACCCTAACCAAAATTAAATTGATTCTTGAGCCACTATGCTGCTGCATCCTAAACTAATCTAGCCTCCACCTTAACTTATCAAATTAAAGATTAAAGATAAAGATCAAAGCCTACATCAACGGATTAGCTTATCAACTTCAGAAATCAGATTTCAGATTTTCTCTTCTTTCTTAGTCTCTATGAGTTCATGTAGCTTTGACAAGATATTTAAACCAAAGTAATTATGATAAGTTGTAAATTGTGATCATATGATTATGCCTATAATGGATCTTATCAAATTTGCAAGTTGTCATCTTTTTTGATTCATAGCCCATGCTTTTCTGATCAATTCTACCAGGTCGTCCCTGTTCATGCTCGTATATTTATGCCTGTTTTGATACATGATTCTCTTCCCTCTCCCTTTTTCCTTTTTCATGAGTTATGCTAACTTTGAGCCTAACATATTATGCGAAATTCGCGCACGTATAATGCTTGAATGATAGGCAAAAAGTTTGGGAAATGTTGAATAACATGTGATTTGTAAAAAGGCATAAATTGATGATGGCTATGGTTTGGGAAAAATTGTATATAATAAGCAAACATGAGACTTGACGTAAATGGGTTTGGGTGTAAACTTGTGATAATTTGGTAAGTTCATTTATTTCTCAGATTTTGAACATGTAATAGGAATCATGACTTGCAATGAATCGAATCTAGAACTATGCGTAATTGTAAGATAATCAATTCTGATTCATGCTTATCCTTTTTGTCAAAACTGAATTACCTATGCCTATGAGACTGTTTGATGGAACCTATCATGTTGTATGTAACACCCCGTGTATTCTATAATAGTGAAATTCACAAATTAAATTATAATTAATTTCAAATCAAAGAATTAAGGGAAACGGGATACGCCATTGCGTTCGTCTTGGAATTTTGCTTGGGATAGAGTCCGAGTTTGCGTAAAATGGACTCCGTATGAAGAAGATATGGCCTCCGGAATTTTCAGAATTCAGTTTAAAATTCAAACAGACAAAAACGGCTCAGAAATCAAATTCAAATTTCAAAAATCGGGCCGGATTAGCCAGGGCGTGAATTTTCCCGCCCAAGGCACCCAGGTCGACTGGGTAGTCGACCTGGGCTACCCAAGTCGACTGGGTAGTCGACCTGGGGCACCCAGGTCGACTACATAGTCGACCTGGGGGTCGACTGGGTAGTCGACCTGGCCCCTAGGCCAGGTCGAACCCAACCGCTCCTGGCTGGCCTGGTCTGTGCTTAGCTGAATTTCTGAGTCTTGCCTTGTCACTAGAGCTAGGTGTCAGCTCCTGATTGGTCTCTCCTTCGAACGAACGGCTAATATTCATCCAAGCTCCATCGACGGTCCTAATCAACTCACAAACTCTATAAAAAGGACCTAAGACTCTACCTAATTCACACAAACAAAAATGAATATGAGACCGTCATGCTGCTGAGGAAAGATTAGGAATAGCCGTCAAAATTGAGAGACAATTAGGAGACAATTCGAAAGCTTAAAGCAACGTCAATTAAATCAAAACAATGCCTACAACAAAGGATAACATCTCCAAATTCAGAATTCAGATTCCTGAATTGAAGATTCGTCATACGTTGTAAGTGGAGTGCTATTCCGATGTAAATAAATAATTGTGTTTGATTTGTGTAAAATGAGAAATAGAATTGTATTTGATTTGTGGTGATAATAATCCATATTTGTATGTTGCTTTGATTCTAAACGATTTGAGATGTTGTGGTATCACGATTGGATATTTGCAAGTATGTGATTCATGTTGGAAGTTAACAACTACATGTTTGTGGTAGTTTAATTGAGATTCATGCAAGTATATGATTCACTATTATGCCAACATAATATATATTATAATCACTTTTAGTGTAGTTGGATCCATTTGGGTATTATGACTTATGTGAATTTATGTTGGAATTGGCATCATGATTCAAGTGTAAAACCATACTTTTGTATTAGAGAAAAAAGTAAGCATCTTTGTGAATTTGTGTTGACTCTATGAACATGACTAAACTATGCTCTGTTTTATGCCTAATTGAAAAACATGTTTTAGGCCTATGTTGTTATCAAAATCATATGATAATATATGTGACACATAGCTAAGTTATATTTACATTCCAATGGCAAGTTTGCATGGATAGATTAAAAACCATGATTTCATGTTTAGGTATGTTTATGCCATGATTATATGAATAGATCAAAAACCATGATTTCATGTTTGGGTATGTTTATGCCATGATTATATGAATAGATCAAAAACCATGATTTCATGTTTGGGTATGTTTATGCCATGATTATATGAATAGATCAAAAACCATGATTTCATGTTTAGGTATGTTTATGCCATGATTATATGAATAGATCAAAACCCATGATTTCATGTTTAGGTATGTTTATGCCATGATTATATGCTATTACAATGCAAGTTCACAAGTGCCAAACTTATGTTAATTAGTTCGCTATGTTGCAAGTTCATGCGTTCACACTCCCCTTTTTATGTTACTTAGAATATATATATACACCATGTTATAAGCCTCCCCTTTTTCATGTGGCTAAGTTGGGTTTAAATGTTAAACCCAACATATGTTATATTGTAGCGAACGTATAAAACGGGGGTAATGACGATTGGGTTAAAATACAGAACATATGTGTTGGCATGTTTGACGCGTGCCAACAACCTTGAAAAACAATTAAGTGGTATAAATTAATTTTACCCAATAAAGATGAATTTGAATAATGGGCCGCAAATATTTACATATTAAAAGAAAAGAGACAAAATATGTAAATTTAGAAAATACGATGTGTTTAACCCGAGGTTGGATTGAGTTGTGATGTAAACCTGCCCGGAACCGCCCGGCTGTCCAGTAGTCACAACAATACCTATCCAATGTGGGTGGTTAAACACGGAGCCCAATAAGGACCCGAGGTTAGACTGAGTTGTGGCGTAAGACTTCCCGTACCCAACCGGTAACAGGCAGCCACAACAATACCTGTCTAATGTGAGAGGTCGAGGCTTTAATAAGACAATTAAGGCTGAGTCAGGATTGATAGGATTAAGTAAATTGAATTAATACTTAATCAAAATGGAACATGCTAGACTATACAGACTGATTGGGGGTTAGGTTTACAAAACACTTAACCAACTTAGCATGTTGGCTAGAAATAGAAAACCTAGTAGCGGGGGACCCTTTTCAGCAGTAACCCTACAAGGTGTATCAGGATACCCTGAACTAGGCAGGGTGGGGCATGATTACTGGGCTGACTGTAAGAGGTCAAATCGACGGCGGTGGTGCAGCAATGTAGGTTCTAACAGGGTGCGGGCGTGCACACACTCCGGCGTAGAAAAATAAGGCACTGGGCACCAGTAGTATACCTGTGCATTATAGAATTGTGTCAGGCTGCCACCATGGGACTTGATACACCCCATGTTGGGATCAGCATAGGTAACTACAACATCGGGGGCTGTAAGACACATGTAACTATGCGAGTAGGAGCCGATCACTAGAAACGAATCACTTCACCCTGATTATGGGGTGCCTGTTGGGAACTAGTTTATATGGATGCAGATATTAATATGGGGTACGATAGTATATTCGACTCTAGACAACTTAACTTAGTTTATGGTGCTTTCCCATTTCCAGTTTATACTTATCATACCCAGTTATTTATTCATAGACTGAATAGTCCTAGACTTACTTAGGCTTTATGTGTGACTCTACTTTTCTTTCGTCTTCTTTTCTTTCGTTTCCCCTCCCCCTCCCCCCCCCCCCCAGGTCCACAGGGAGGGAATACCACAGCTTGACCAGTTTTCACATCCAGCTTGAAGAGAAAGAATGTATTGCTTGGATCTTTTCGTTTTGGACTATGGCTTTGGGACAACAATTATGGGACTTATGCAGTTTACTTATGTTTTTATGCCTCTTTAAATAATGAAATCAAGACAGTTATGAAGATGTTATGTTTTTGGAAGTATCGTAAGACAAATTATGACATGGTTTGTGTAACACATATTTTGTTGAAATAAAAATTGCTGTTGTTTTCCGCTGTTCAAAAATATGTGTATTTATATCTGTCTTGTGTATCTGTGACTTATACTTATAAACCTCCACCAAAATTAGGGCATTCCCTTTGAGAGTGACCCTAACGGTGGTGGGGTGTTTCACTTGGTATCAGAGCATAGGTTTACCAGATAAGATTAAAAGTTTTGAAAATTTATTTTCAAAAGAAAATTTAAAGAAGCATTTTTAAAGATAAAATATTATTTTATTTTAAAAAGGCATAGCCCCCCCCCCCAAAGCCATAGGTACTATCTTTTATCCTTCATTTTGAATCTATCCTTTTTGTTTCATCATGTCCGAAGAACTTAACTTGCCAGAGGGTATACCAATACCTGGTTGGTTTAGACAATTCTTAGAAGCAAGGGCCACTCAGCCAGGTCCTACCGTTCCTCCTCCCCCAGCTGCAGGAAATCATCCAGCTGCAGCAGTGTAACAACCCGTATTTTCAATAACCTGTTATAACATAAATCGAGGCAGAATTTAATTCTAAAATCTGAATCAAGGGAAACGGGCTATGCCATTGCGTTCGTCTCGGAAAAATACGCGAAATAGAGTCCGAGTTTTCGGAAATCGGAGTCCGTATGACCCGATTAAGGCCCAACGAAGTTTTCAGAAATTTCCATGTCAAAAACAGATTTGAATTTCAAGTTGAAAGTTGGAAATTAGGGCTTACCAGTCTTTTTGACTGACCTGTTTTCTTTCGCTTCTTTTCTTCCGTTCCCCCCCCAGGTTCTCAGGGAGGGAATAGTGGTGCTTAGCTTGGATCGCTTGCTTGTTTGCTGGATAGCTCATGTATGTCTGGACATTGAGCTCGCTATGGTTTATCATCTTTATTTTGGGGATAGCACTATGTATTTCAGTATTTCTGTTTATGATGTACTAGACATGTTTATTTTGGCAGTTGACTTTATGATGTACTAGACTTGTTTTGAGATGGTTTGAGATATTCCGTTGTTTTATTCTCACTTACTCTGTTTTACATATATATTTATGTTCTTGTTCTGCCTTGATGTATCATTATGCATGCTTACCCAGTTCTAACGCCCCCCAGATGCTAGTGCCCCCAAAAGAGTGACCCTAGCGGAGGTAGGGTGTTACAAATTTGGTATCAGAGCATATGGTTTACGAGAAAGAACAAAAAGTTTTTAAAAGACTTTTGAAAAACTATTCTCAAAACAAGTATAAAGTATTTTCCAAAGAAAAGTCTAGTATTTTAAAAGGCTATTCCCCAAAAAGCCATTAGCGTTATCCTTCGTTCCCTTGACCTAATCTTATCTTATCTTTCGTTTCAGTATGGCTGAGAATCTTGCCATCCCGGATGGAGTAAACGTACCACTCTGGTATAGGAGACTTCTTGAAGCTAGGGCGGCAGCTGGCCCCGCAAACCCTACTCCCACTCCTCCTCCTGTAGTTGAGAATCCTCCCCCTAATGTCCCTCCTCCGGTGGTTCCTGTTCACCCTCCTCCAGTAGTTAATATTCCTCCTCCAGTTGCTAATGTTCCTCCTCCTCCTGTTGCTGAGGCTCCTCTTCCTCCTCCTCCCCCTCAGCATCCTCAGGTTGAGTTCACGAAGGTTTGTAAAGATTTCAAGGCGATGGGAGGCAAGAATTTCCTAGGCACGGAATCTTTTGTTGAAGCTAGGAAATGGCTGAAAGACACTGAGGACTTGTTTGCTATCTTTAGGATTGATGATGAGAGGAAGATCTTATTGACAGTGTGGCTTTTGAAGGACGAAGCAGCCTATTGATGGGAGTTCACCAATGGGACGAGACCCGTCGAGACTTGGGCCGATCTGAGGGCTAGATTTATGGCCAAGTTTCTATCTTCTGCTGAGGCGAATTTACAGATGGAGAAGTTCATTGCATTAAAGCAAGGTGATATGTCTGTCAAGGAGTATGTGAACATGTTTAATCAGCTGGCCCGTTTTGGTTTGGATATGGTGAACACTCCTGAGAAGAAGGCTCTTCGATTTTCTAGAGGGTTGAATGAGCCGCTGCAGGGTTTGGCAATGTCACATATTCCGCATGGGGCTACTTTTGAGAGTTTGGTCGATATGGCTCTACTTCAGGGAGATGGAAAGAAAGAGGTCAAGCCAAGTGATACTCAAGCAAAGAAGACTGATTCTCAGGGTAAAGGCAATCAAGGTGGTCAAAGCAGTCAGGGGAATCAGAGCAAGAACAAGAAGGGGAATAACAACAAAGGCAAGGGAAAGTGCAATTACTGTGGTGCGCCTGGACACTTTGCTAAGGATTGTAGGAAGAAGAAGAGGAAGCTTAATGGTGGATGTTTTTCCTGTGGTGAGGCTGGACACTTCAGCAAGGAATGCCCGAAGAAGAAAGGGCAGGGTCAGACTCAGCATGCTGGATCTTCAGGAGGGCAAGTTCATGCTCTCAATACCGCTCCAGTTCCCGATCGAGGTAGTGTTTCTGTTGAGAACCTTTTTTATGTTTCCGATCTTCCAGTTCGTACCTTGTTTGATTCTGGTGCATCACATAGCTTTATTTCATCTGATCTTGTTGATAGTTTGCACCTTAGTACTAGCTTAGTGGATGATCCCGTTTGTGTTTCGAATCCCATTGGGGGTTCTGCTCATCTATCTATGATATGTGAGGATCTGAGGATCTCTATACTCAGTGTAGAGTTCTTGTGTAGTGCGTATGTTCTTGGTTTCAGGGGATACGGATTGATTTTGGGCATGGATTGGCTGTCTAGACATGGAGCCATTCTTGATTGTGAGCATAGGGTTGTGAGGCTGGTGACTCGCCTTGGCAACACCTTAGAGATTTCATGCAATCCGAAGGATCCCGTCATGTTGTGCTATCTTGAATCTCTCGACTCGTCAGAGGATACCCTTCAGTCTGTAAGGGTGGTCCGAGATTATCCAGATGTTTTTGAAGAAGTTAAGGGGTTGCCCCCTAAACGAGAGATTGATTTTCGCATTTATCTGGTGGATAATGCTAAGCCTGTTTCTTTGCCCGTTCAGCACATGGCTCCGCGTGAGAGACGGGAGCTCAGCAAGCAAGTAAAGGAGTTGCTTGAGAAGAACTTCATCAAACGAAGTATATCCGAATGGGGAGCGCCTGTGGTGTTTTCTACTAAGGCAGATGGTTCTCTTCGACTTTGTGTGGACTATAGAGAGTTGAATAAGCTGACTAAGAAGAACAGACACCCGTTACCGAGGATCGATGATCTCTTTGACCAGCTTGTTGGTGCTTCTGTTTTCTCTCAGCTTGATCTTGCTACTAGATTTCATCAGCTCAGAGTGGCTGAAGATAGTATAGACAAGACTGCATTCAGAACTCCAGATGGATTCTTTGAATGGCTTGTTATGCCGTTCGGTTTGACGAATGCACCCGCGTATTTCGTGGACTTGATGAGTAGGGTGTTTCGAGAGTTCCTGAACAAGTTTGTCGTGGTCTTTGTGGATGATATTCTGATTTTCTCTAAGGATGAAGAAGAGCACGCGAGGCATCTTGTAGAGGTGATGGATACGCTTAGAGCGCATCAGTTAAAGGCTAAGTTCTCCAAATGTCACTTTTGGAGAAGGGAAGTTCGGTTCCTTGGGCATATAGTATCTAAGCAAGGCTTGGCGGTGGATCCCGCTAAAGTAGTTGCTGTGCAGGATTGGAAGACTCCAAGGAATGCAACCGAAGTGAGAAGTTTTCTAGGTCTTGCAGGTTTTTACCGGAAGTTCATCAAGGACTTCGCGAAGATATCCGCTCCTCTTACTAAGTTGACGAAGAAGAACTTAGTTTTTGCTTGGAGCCTAGAGTGCGAGCTTGCTTTTCAGAAGCTCAAGAGAGCTCTCACATCAGCACCCGTTCTAGCTTTGCCCGATGGAGGGAAATTATTTACGGTATACACCGATGCGTGTGGCACGGGGTTGGGAGCTGTTCTGATGCAAGAAGGAAGGGTGATATGCTTTGGCGGTAGACAACTCAAAGTGCATGAGAAGAATTATCCCACTCATGACTTAGAGTTGGCAGCAATAGTATATGCACTCAAGGCGTGGCGCCATTATCTTCTGGGAGAAAGATTTGAGCTTTATACCGATCACAAGTCTTTGAAGTATCTCTTTTCTCAGAAGGATCTGAATCTGAGGCAGTAAAGATGGATGGAATTCTTGGCATCCTATGATTTTGAAATAGCTTATACCCCCGGCAAGGGGAATGTAGTGGCTGATGCATTGAGTAGAAGAAGGTTGACCCTAAGTCCTCTATTCGTTGAGATGAAGAATTTAGAGTATGTGGCAACCTTTGATTTCTCTTTGGCGGTTGAGTCGATGACCGGTTCTTTAGCATCTCTGGAACTCAGGCCTACCCTTCTTGATCAAGTTGGGGCTTCGCAGAGAGAAGACCCTCACATAGTTGAGATTATGGATAAGCTGACTCGAGGAGAGACGTCTAGTCACCTCGCTCGATATTCTGTTGATGACAAGGGTTGGCTGAGGAGAGATGGAAGGTTATGTGTTCCCATGGTAGAAGATTTAGTAAGAAAAGTTCTGGAGGAAGCGCATCGCTCTAAGTTAACTATACATCCAAGCGGAGATAAGATGTACAAAGATATGAAGCGTATTTTCTTTTGGCCTGGGATGAAGAAGGATGTGGCGGAGTTTGTCTCTAGATGTATCATTTGCCAGCAAGTTAAAGCTGAGTCAAAGAAGCCCGATGGGCTATTGCATCCTCTAGACGTTCCACTTTGGAAGTGGGAGAGTATCTCCATGGACTTTATTGATGGGCTTCCAAGGTCAAGGAAAGGGAATACGAGCATTTGGGTTATTGTAGATAGACTTACGAAGAGTGCTCATTTCATTCCGGTGAAGAGCAAAAGGACCGCATCTGGACTAGCATCAGTATATCTTCGTGAGATAGTACGACTACATGGAGTCCCTTCTAGCATAGTCAGTGACCGAGATCCCATCTTTACTAGTCAGTTCTGGAACAGTTTGCAGGAAGCTATGGGCACGAGGTTGAACCTGAGTACGGCTTATCACCCACAAACGGACGGTCAGACAGAAAGGGTGAATAGGGTACTTGAGGACTTGTTGAGGCTTTGCATTCTGGATTTTGGTGGTACTTGGGAAGACCATCTTCCTCTTGTGGAATTTTCTTATAATAACAGTTATCAGGCGAGCATTGGGATGGCACCATTTGAGGCTTTATATGGAAGACCGTGCAAGTCACCTACCTGTTGGTGGGAGACTACAGATAAGCTTATACTTGGACCTGACATGATTAGAGATACATCCTAGAAGGTCGAGTTGATTAGAAGACGGATGAAGGCGGCCCAAGACAGACAAAAATCTTATGCTGATAGGCGAAGGACTGATTTGGAGTTTGATGTTGGGGATATGGTTTTCGTGAAGGTTTCTCCTTTGCGAAATGTGGTTCGGTTTGGAGCAGTAGGAAAGTTAGCACCAAGGTTTGTTGGACCGTTTCCAGTTGTAGAGAGGATCGGGCAGATGGCCTATAGAGTGGAACTGCCCGAGAAGCTAGCTGGAGTGCATAATGTTTTTCATGTTTCGCATCTCCGGAAGTGTTTGCATAAGTCAGCAGAGGTGGTTGAGCCAAGTGTTCTAGAAGATGTGGAAGTAGAGAAAGAAGCTACCTTGAGGAGAGCTCCGATTCGTATCTTGGGGACAGAGATCAAGAAGCTAAGGAATCGAGAGGTCAAGTTGGTGAAGGTTCAATGGGGTGAAGCCGAAGAAGACGCAACTTGGGAAACCGAGGAGAAGATGCGTGGGCTTTATCCATTCCTTTTTGAGGGTACACTCTCAATCTCTTTCCTTTGTTAGCATATCTTTCTCTTTGCTATCCATGTTTATCTAGTTGTCGTGCTAATCTTGTCATGAGAACCTTAGGTAGAAACCCTTTGGATGAAACATGTGTTTGAGACATGTTATGTTTGATGGTTGCAAGTGGTTGCAAGTGTTTGCAAGTGGCTACTCGTGGATGCATGATACACATTAGGCACTAGATCGGCTCACACACTCCTCATAGTGCATGTGCATGAGTGTTTATACTTATTCTTGGATGAAATTTGTATGCAATCACACGGATGTTGCATATGGATGTATGATTGAGCACGCATGTAGATATTATACATTATGTTAGGGATTTGCATACATATGGATACATTTCACTAACATATTTTGCATTGGATAAGTACATATACACACACTTTTGCATATGTTCATACAGCATTTAGAATCTTTTAAGGACAATGATTGCTCGTGGATGATGCTTTGAGTAGATGGATGATTGGATGGTAGGATACGTTCTTCCTAACTTGAAGATTTCGGGGACGAAATCCTTTAAGGAGGGGAGAATGTAACAACCCGTATTTTCAATAACCTGTTATAACATAAATCGAGGCAGAATTTAATTCTAAAATCTGAATCAAGGGAAACGGGCTATGCCATTGCGTTCGTCTCGGAAAAATACGCGAAATAGAGTCCGAGTTTTCGGAAATCGGTGTCCGTATGACCCGATTAAGGCCCAACGAAGTTTTCAGAAATTTCCATGTCAAAAACAGATTTGAATTTCAAGTTAAAAGTTGGAAATTAGGGCTTACCAGTCTTTTTGACTGACCTGTTTTCTTTCGCTTCTTTTCTTCCGTTCCCCCCCCCCCCCCCCAGGTTCTCAGGGAGGGAATAGTGGTGCTTAGCTTGGATCGCTTGCTTGTTTGCTGGATAGCTCATGTATGTCTGGACATTAAGCTCGCTATGGTTTATCATCTTTATTTTGGGGATAGCACTATGTATTTCAGTATTTCTGTTTATGATGTACTAGACATGTTTATTTTGGCAGTTGACTTTATGATGTACTAGACTTGTTTTGAGATGGTTTGAGATATTCCGCTGTTTTATTCTCACTTACTCTGTTTTACATATATATTTATGTTCTTGTTCTGCCTTGATGTATCATTATGCATGCTTACCCAGTTCTAACGCCCCCCAGAAGCTAGTGCCCCCAAAAGAGTGACCCTAGCGGAGGTGGGGTGTTACAAGCAGCACCTCTTCCTCCACCTCCTCCACGGGGAAATACTTTTGCTAAGATATGTAAAGATTTTAAAGCTATGGGAGGAAAGGACTTTCATGGAACCGAGTCCTTCGTGGTAGCCTAGAATTGGCTGAAAGAAACTGAGGACTTATTCGTCATCTTTGAGATAGAAGATAGGCAGAAGGTACAAATGGCAGTATGGCTACTTAAAGGCGAGGCTTCCTACTGGTGGGAAGTCACTAATGCAGAAAGACCAGTGGAAACATGGGAGGACTTTAGGGCAAGGTTTGAGGCTAAATTTCTCTCAGAAGCTGAAAGGAGTCTTCAGTTGGAAAAATTCTTATTTTTAAGCAAGGGAATATGATTGTCAAAGAGTATGTTAACCAGTTCGATCAGCGGGCTAGGTTCGGACTGGACCTAGTCAACACCCCGCACAAGAAGGCTCTCCGCTTTGTCAAGGGGTTGAATTAGCCATTACACAGTTTTTCCATGACCCATATACCCATGGGAGCTACATATGAAAGGTTGGTGCAGATGGCATTGCTGAACGAAGAGGATAAGGGCAAGAAGGAGACAAAGGCAGAAATCTCTCAAGGGAAGAAAGAGGGTTTGCAACCTAAGAAGACAGACTTTAAGTAGGGCGGGAAAGACAACAAAGAGAAGAGGAAGTGTAATTTCTGTGGCAAAGTGGGGCACTTAGTGAAAGATTGCCGGAAAAAGAAGGCCAAGATGAATGGTGGGTGCTTTTCTTGTGGTGAGACAGGCCATCTGGCTAAGAATTGCCCAAAGAAGCGAGGACAGGGGCAGAGGGCTGGATCCACCTCAGGGGCACAAGTTCATGCGCTAGAAGCGCCACCTCTGCAGCAGCGAGGTATAAATACTTCTGTAGAAAGTGTAGTTTATCTTTATGATCAGCCAGTTCGCACTTTATTTGATTCTGGCGCATCACACTCCTTTATCTCATCTGGTTTAGTAGAATCTCTACACCTAGAAACTAGAATGGTAGAGGACCCCTTAATTGTTTCAAATCCAATTGGGGGCCCAGCTTATTTATCTATGATCTGTGTGGGATTGAAAATTTATATTCTAAGCGAAGAATTTAAATGTAGTGCCTTTGTTTTGGGCTTTTCGGGATATGGTTTGATTTTGGGCATGGATTGGCTATCCAGTAATGATGCCATCCTGGATTGTGAGAAAAGGGTGGTTAGGCTTCTGACCCAACTTGGTAACACTCTGGAAATTACTTGTAATCCCTCGTATGCGGTTATGCTTAGTTATCTTGAATGGCTAGATGCCTCTGTTGAAAGTTTGCAATCGGTTAGAGTGGTCCGGGAATATCCGGATGTCTTCGAAGAGGTGAAGGGCTTGCCTCCGAAGCGGGAGATAGACTTCCGCATATATCTTGTAGATAATGCAAAGCCAGTTGCGTTGCCCGTCGGACACATGGCTCCACGGGAAATGAAAGAGCTCAGTAAACAGATTAAAAAGCTTCTAGAGAAGGGGTTCGTTAGAAGGAGCATTTCAGAATGGGGCGCTCCAGTGGTGTTCGCTACAAAGGCTGATGGTTCACTCCGTCTATGTGTTGACTATAGGGAGCTCAACAAGCTAACAAAAAAGAATAGGCACCCTCTCCCTAGAATTGACGATCTGTTTGACCAGCTTGTAGGAGCGTCTGTTTTCTCCCAACTCGATTTAGCGACCGGATTTCATCAGCTAAGGGTGGCTGAAGATAGTATCGATAAGACAGCATTCAGAACCCCAGACTGCTTCTTTGAATGGCTTGTCATGCCTTTCGGCTTGACAAACGCACCCGCTTACTTCGTGGACCTAATGAGTAGGGTGTTCAGAGATTTCCTCAATAAGTTCGTAGTGGTCTTCGTAGACGATATCTTGATCTTCTCAAAGAAAGAAGAAGAGCATGCTCAGCACCTAGGGGCAATCATGGAAACTTTGCGAGTCCATCAGCTAAAAGCCAAATTCTCCAAATGCCACTTTTGGAGAGAAGAAGTGAGGTTCCTTGGGCATATAGTATCCAAAGAAGGGTTAGCTGTAGACCCGGCTAAGGTAGTAGCGGTGCAGGACTGGAAGACCTTTTAAGACTGTGCGTCCTTGACTTCGGAGGGACGTGGGAAGACCATCTTCCTTTGGTGGAATTTGCCTACAACAACAGCTACCAAGCAACCATCAGAATGGCGCCTTTCGAAGCTTTATATGGAAGACCGTGCCGATCGCCCACTTGTTGGTGGGAGTCTACTGACAAGCTCATACTTGGACCGGATATGATCCGAGAGACTTCAGAAAAAGTAGACTTAACACGGAGAAGAATGAAGACAGCCCAAGACAGACAAAAATCCTACGCCGACAAGAGGAGGACCGACCTTGAATTTGAGGTTGAGGACAGAGTTTTTCTTAAGGTATCTCCGCTAAGAAACATTGTTTGTTTTGGAACCACAGGAAAGCTAGCACCAAGGTTCGTAGGACCGTTTCCTATTATTGAGAAAATTGGGAAAATGGCCTATAGATTAGAGCTACCCGAAAAGCTGGCCGGAGTTCACAACGTTTTCCATGTTTCGCACCTCCGAAAATGTCTACATGAATCTACTAAAGTGGAACACGAAGCAACCGTGAGGAAAGTTCCAACCCGCATATTAGGAACGGAAGCGAAGAAGCTACGCAACCGCGAAGTCAAGCTCGTCAAAGTTCAGCGGAGTGACGCCGAGGGAGACGCAACTTGGGAAACTGAAGCTAGGATACGCGCAGCCTACCCTTTTTGAGGGTACATCTTTGATCTTTCTTTTTCCTTAAGTTGCGCTTTTATCTATCTTTTTAGGTATATCTCCTCGACCTTATCTTTTAGGTAGGAACTCTTTGGATGAAAACATGTAATTGAAACATGTTATGGATGATGGTTGCAAGTGGTTGCAAGTGATTGCTAGTGGTTGCTCGTGGTTGCATATACACACACAATCTAGGTTTTAGATCGACTCAGTCACTTCATATTGCATATGCATAAATGTATTTATATTCGTATATGGTTGGAGTTTAATGTGTTGCCATATGGATGTTGCATTTATATATGAATGATTGTGCACCCAAGTAGAATCATGAATAGGAAAATTTGCATACATATTGGATTCATGACACTTACATAATTTGCATTAAACAGTTCAACTGAGTCAGTAGACCGACTGATTTTGCATTAGATAAATACATGTACACACACTTCGCATATGATCATGAAGCATTAGAAGTCTTTTAAGGACAATGGATGCTCGTGTTTGATGGATGAGTAGATGGATGTTTGGATGTTAGGACGTACATTCCTCCTGAACTTGAAGATTTCAGGGACGAAATCCCTTTAAGTGGGGGAGAAAATAACACCCCGTGTATTCTATAACAGTGAAATTCACAAATTAAAGTATAATTAATTTCAAATCAAAGAATTAAGGGAAACGGGATACGCCATTGCGTTTTTCTCGGAATTCTGCTTGGGATAGAGTCCGAGTTTGCGTAAAACGGACTCCGTATGAAGAAGATATGGCCTCCGGAAGTTTCAGAATTCAGTTTAAAATTCAAACAGACAAAACCGGCTCAGAAAACAAATTCAAATTTCAAAAATCGGGCCGGATTGGCCAGGGCGGGAATTTTCCCGCCCAAGGCACCCAGGTCGACTGGGTGGTCGACCTGGGCTACCCAGGTCGACTGGGTAGTCGACCTGGGGCACCCAGGTCGACTACATAGTCGACCTGGGTGTCGACTGAGTAGTCGACCTAGGGGTCGACTGGGTAGTCGACCTGGCCCCTGGGCCAGGTCGAACCCAGCCCCTCCTGGCTGGCCTGGTCTGTGCTTACCCGAATTTCTGAGTCTTGCCTTGTCACTAGGGCTAGGTGTCAGCTCCTGATTGGTCTCTCCTTCAAACGAACGACTAATATTCATCCAAGCTCCATCGATGGTCCTAATCAACTCACAGACTCTATAAAAAGGACCTAACACTCCACCTAATTCACACAAACAAAAATGAATATGAGACCGTCATGCTGCTGAGGAAAGATTAGGAATAGCCGTCAAAATTGAGAGACAATTAGGAGACAATTCAAAAGCATAAAGCAACGTCAATTAAATCAAAACAACGCCTACAACAAAGGATAGCATCTCCAAATTCAGAATTCAGATTCCTGAATTGAAGATTCGTCATACGTTGTAAGTAGAGTGCTATTCAGATGTGAATAAATAATTGTGTTTGATTTGTGTAAAATGAGAAATAGAATTGTATTTGATTTGTGGTGATAATAATCCATATTTGTATGTTGCTTTGATTCTAAACGATTTGGGATGTTGTGGTATCACGATTGGATATTTGCAAGTATGTGATTCATGTTGGAAGTTAACAACTACATGTTTGTGGTAGTTTAATTGAGATTCATGCAAGTATATGATTCACTATTATGCAAACATAATATATATTATAATCACTTTTAGTGTAGTTGGATCCATTTGGGTATTATGACTTATGTGAATTTATGTTGGAATTGGCATCATGATTCAAGTGTAAAACCATACTTTTGTATTAGAGACAAAAGTAAGCATCTTTGTGAATTTGTGTTGACTCTAAGAACATGACTAAACTATGCTTGGTGTTATGCCTAATTGAAAAACATGTTTTAGGCCTATGTTGTTATCAAAATCATATGATAATATATGTGACACATAGCTAAGTTATATTTACATTCCAATGGCAAGTTTGCATGGATAGACTAAAAACCATGATTTCATGTTTGGGTATGTTTATGCCATGATTATATGAATAAATCAAAAACCATGATTTCATGTTTGGGTATGTTTATGCCATGATTATATGAATAGATCAAAAACCATGATTTCATGTTTAGGTATGTTTATGCCATGATTATATGAATAGATCAAAACCCATGATTTCATGTTTAGGTATGTTTATGCCATGATTATATGCTATTACAATGCAAGTTCACAAGTGCCAAACTTATGTTAATTAGTTCGCTATGTTGCAAATTCATGCGTTCACACTCCCCTTTTTATGTTACTTAGAATATATATATACACCATGTTATAAGCCTCCCCTTTTTCATGTGGCTAAGTTGGGTTTAAATGTTAAACCCAACATATGTTATATTGTAGCGAACGTATAAAATGGGGGTAATGACGATTGGGTTAAAATATAGAACATATGTGTTGGCATGTTTGACGCGTGCCAACAACCTTGAAAAACAATTAAGTGGTATAAATTAATTTTACCCAATAAAGATGAATTTGAATAATGGGCCGCAAATATTTACATATAAAAAGAAAAAAGACAAAATATGTAAATTTAGAAAATATGATGTGTTTAACCCGAGGTTGGATTGAGTTGTGATGTAAACCTGCCCGGAACCGCCCGGCTGTCCAGTAGTCACAGCAATACCTATCCAATGTGGGTGGTTAAATACGGAGCCCAATAAGGACCCGAGGTTAGACTGAGTAGTGGCGTAAGACTGCCCGGACCCAACCGGCAATAGGCAGCCACAACAATACCTGTCTAATGTGAGAGGTTGAGGCTTTAATAAGACAATTAAGGCTGAGTCAGGATTGATAGGATTAAGTAAATTGAAGGAACAAGCTAAACTATACAGACTGATTGGGGGTTAGGTTTACAAAACACTTAACCAACTTAGCATGTTGGCTAGAAATAGAAAACCTAGTAGCGGGGGACCCTTTTCAGCAGTAACCCTACAAGGTGTATCAGGATACCCTGAACTAGGCAGGCTGGGGCACGATTACTGGGCTGACTGTAAGAGGTCAAATCGACGGCGGTGGTGCAGTAGTGTAGGTTCTAACGGGGTGCGGGCGTGCACACACTCCGGCGTAGAAAAATAAGGCACTGGGCACCAGTAGTATACCTGTGCATTCTAGAATTGTGTCGGGCGGCCACCATGGGACTTGATACACCCCATGGTGGGACCAACATAGGTAACTACAACATCGGGGGCCGTAAGACACATGTAACTATGCGAGTAGGAGCCGATCATTAGAAACGAATCACTTCACCCTGATTATGGGGTGCCTGTTGGGAACTAGTTTATATGGATGCAGAGATTAATATGGGGTACGATAGTATATTCGACTCTAGACAACTTAACTTAGTTTATAGTGCTTTCCCATTTCCATTTTATACTTATCATACCCAGTTCTTTATTCATAAACTGAATAGTCCTAGACTTACTCAGGCTTTATGTCTGACTCTACTTTTCTTTCGTCTTTTTTTCTTTCGTTTCCCCCCTCCCGGGTCCACAGGGAGGGAATACCGCAGCTTGACCAGTTTTCACATCCAGCTTGAAGAGAAAGAATGTATTGCTTGGATCTTTTTCGTTTTGGACTATGGCTTTGGGACAGCAATTATGGGACTTATGCAGTTTACTTATGTTTTTATGCTTCTTTAAATAATGAAATCAAGACAGTTATGAAGATGTTATGTTTTTGGAAGTATTGTAAGACAAATTATGACATAGTTTGTGTAACACGTATTTTGTTGAAATAAAAATTGCTGTTGTTTTCCGCTGTTCAAAAATATGTGTATTTATATCTGTCTTGTGTATCTGTGACTTATACTTATAAACCTCCACCAAAATTAGGACATTCCCTTTGAGAGTGACCCTAACGGAGGTGGGGTGTTTCATTGTACACCAGATTGGTGACTCTTTTATTTCAATTTTATCGAATCTTTATGCCTATGATGTGACTTGCTCAGTTTAGCCATACTTATTGTTAACGTACAACATGTCTATTGGAAACATGATTCTTGAGTTGGGTACACCTTTACATGCCTATTTTTTTCCTTATGTCAATTCTTGTGTTTCTCCTCTATCCTTCTCCATTTTATTTTTGGACCTTGTTGTACGTGCGATTGAAACGCGGGGAATTGGGTATAACTTAATTAAGTAATTTTGGGCATAACAAATAAATGTGGCATAGCTTGAATTGACCACACTTATGGATAATTTACATATAAATCTAGACATGGACTAAATAGGTAAATTGGCTAAAAGATGAACGCCTAAGACACGAGGTTAGACTTTGTTTGCGGTATAAGACTACCCGGAACCACCCGGCATATCCAATAACCACAAATGACAGTCTAATTTGAGAGGTCAAAGGCATAAATTAGATGCTTAGACACAAAGGTTAAGTCTGGCTTGTGGTGGAAGCCTGCCCGGAACCACCCGACATATCAGCAGCCACAAGTGATCGACTTAATGTGAGAGGTCTGTGCAATAATAACTAATTAATGCTGAATATGATACCTAAACGAGTTAGGTGGGTGGGGTTAAGTTAACATGGGTAAGAAGACAACTTAACCAATATTACATGAACAAAGTGGATAGGGTTAAGGCAAGCTTAACCAATAATACATATGGACTTGATAAGTAAAAGAGTTAAGTAAATCTTGGGTAGGTCGGTAATATTAGTATATATATAGGCCCACAAACTTAACCGTTAAATAAACATGCGTGAATCGGTGGGAAGGTTAAGTGACATATGGATGGGCGATACTTAACCAATACAACATGTTAATTAAATAAATCGGTAGGGTTAGGTTAAATTGAGAACACTTAACCATTATAACATGTTGGTTAGGAAACCCTAGTAACGGGGACCCAATTCAGCAGTGACCCACATAGATGTATCACGGTACCCTGAACTAGCCAGGGAGGGGCACGATTACTGGACTGATTATAAGCGGTCAAAAATAGCGGCGGGTTGTGCGTCAGTGTAGGATCCGACGGAGTATAGGCGTGCACGTGCTTTGGAGTGGAAAAAGCAGGCACTCGGCATCAGTGGTCATACACTGTGCATCTTGAATTGTGTCGGGTTGCCGTCATAGGGATTGATACACCCCTGGTGGGATCAGCACAGGTATCTACAAACAAGCAGGGCCGAATGACACAAGTAATGAATCGAGTTAAGGAGCCAATCGATTAAGCGATAAAGGGGTAGTATGAGGACATCTAGTATTTAGTAGGCTGTCAAGGATTGTATGGGGTGGATACCTCTTACTGGATGTTATGCCTGAGGGCTACCAGTTGTGGGGTTGGGATCAACTTTCAGTATGGAACTAGTAACGGTGCGATATATTTAGCATTGGTGCAGTGTAGTAATTACGCTATAGTGATTAGAAGCGCAATCAATGTTTATCTTATTCATCTTGTCTAACTTGTCATGCATGCTTAAGTACAGTCATTTCTTACTTTCTAGTTTATGTTCTTATCCTGATACTTTAATGATTTTATTGTTGAAGTTACTGGACTCACCAGACTAATGTATGACCAAGTTTGTTTTGCCTATTTTCTTCCATTCCTCCCTCCCCCAAGGTTCTCAGGGAGGAAATACTCAAGCTTAGTTCAGATGTCTCTTTCTTCGAGCTTGAAGTTAGAAGATGTATTGTTTGGCTTTGATTCTGCTTGTGGCATTTTCTTTTGGGGATTATGGATTTAAAATTTTGTACTTTGAAGGCTTTTGTACAAGACTGATATTATGTACTTGGTTTTGTTGTTTTGAAGGTGTAACCAAACTTAATTCTATTTCCGCTGCAATAAAGTCATAAATTTTTCAAGTACTACTTTATCCGTATTGTAATATTCCATTTTGTTTCTTTAAAACGATCCACGAAACTTAATGCATTCCCTTTGTGAGTGACATTAATGGACGTGGGGTGTTACACTTGGTATTAGAGCTGAAGGTTACTAGAACAGATAAAAGATTTTGAAAACCGTTTTCAAGAGCATTTTTTAAATAAGTGTTTTCAAAAAAGACATGTTTTAAAGGAGTTTTCAAGAGAAAGGTTTATTATGAAAAACTTAATCCCTAAAAAAGCCATATATCTTTCTTTGAGAAAGGTTTATTATGAAAAACATAATCCCCAAAAAAGCCATATATCTTTCTTTCGATTCTTAGTTTTGAATCTCTTCCTTTTTCCTTCTTGAGTCTCTTTCCCGACGTGTAGATGCTTTTTCTAAGATATGTAAGGACTTACGTGCGATGGGCGGAAAACCGTTTCATAGGACTGAGGTGTTCGTCGAAGCTAGAATTGGCTCAAGGAAGTGGAGGACTCGTTTGGTATCTTTGAGATAAACGATGGAAGGAAGGTTTGGCTAGCTGCTTGGTCGATGGGGGAGTTTAAGTTAAGGAGCACAACCCAAGGATGAGGAATTTGTTGATATAGCTTTAATCCACGAAGAAGGTAAAGGAGAAAGTGGAAAGTATAATTAACCCCGTGACAAAAGAAGGCGTCTTTATTGTGGTATAACGGGCCATTTAATTAAGGACTATAGGAAGAAGAAGAAGCCTGGTTTTTTTCATTGCGATGAGGTAGTACATCTAATTAAAGACTGCCTGAGGAGGCAAGGACAAGGACAAAGGCAAGGGCAGAGGACAGGACCTACTTCCGGAGCACAGGTTCATACTCTCCTGACATGAGGACAAGAGGGAGATAGAAACGTTTTTGTTGAAAGTTTGATTTTTCCTTTTTGATCATCCTATTCGAACTTTGTTTGATTTTAGCACTTCACATTCGTTTATATCTTCTTTGTTAGTTGAAACGCTGCACCTAAATACAAGTCTAGTTGTGGATCCCATTGTAGTCTTAAATCCTATTGGTGGTTCGACTAATTTATCTATGGTTTGTAGGGATTTGAGAATGTCTATCTTGGGCGTTGGGTTTGAATGCAACGCCTTCGTTCTTGGTTTCACGTGATATAGTTTAATTCTTGGGGTGGATTGGCTAGCCAGGCATAGTGCCATCCTAGACTGTGAAAAAAGGGTAGTTAGACTGTTAACTCGTTGTGGAAAGATCCTTGATATTTCTTGTGACCCTAGAGGTCCGGTGACGCTTAGCTACCTAGAATCACTTGACACATCCATCGATGATTTGTAATCTGCTCGAGTAGTCTGTGAGTATGGTGACGTCTTTGATGAGGTTCGGGGTTTAACCCCAAGGCGCAAGATAGACCTCTGTATATACTTAGTAGATAATGCAAAGCCAGTTGCATTACCAGTGCGCCACATGGCTCAGAGAGAGAGGAGGGAACTCAGTAAGCAGGTAGGGGAGCTAGTTGAGGAAGGGTTCATAAGAAGAAGTATTTCAGAATGGAGTGCTCCAATTGTTTTCGCTACGAACGCTGATGGTTCGCTTAGATTTTGCGTGGGCTATAGGGAGCTGAATAAGCTCACAAAGAAGAACAGACACCCATTGCCAAGGGTAGATGACTTGTTCGATCACTTGGTTGGCGCTTCGGTTTTCTTGCAGCTGGATTTAGCTACAGGATTTCATCAGCTAAGGGTGGCTGAAGATAGCATGGATAAGACTGCATTTAGGACTCCCGACGGTTTCTTCGAGCGGCACGTCATGCCTTTTTCGTTTAGCAAATGCAACCGCATATTTGGTAGACTTGATGAGTAGGGTGTTAAGGAGTTTCTAAACAAGTTTGTGGTAGTTTTTATATATGGTATTTTGATTTTCTCTAGAAGCGAAGAAGAGCATGCCCTACATCTATGGAAGTCTTAGAGACCCTACGAGCGCATCAACTCAAAGCTAAGTTCTCCAAATGACATTTTTGGAGGAAAGAAGTGAGGTTCTTAGGACACGTGGTCTTTAAGGAAGGGATAGCAATGGACCCTGCGAAGGTGGTGGTAATCCAAGATTGGAAGGTTCCTAGAAAAGCAATGGAAGTAAGAAGTTTTCTAGGGTTGGCGGGCTACTATAGGAAGGTTGTTAAGGACTTTGCGAAGATATCAGCCTCAGTTTTGACTTTGCTAGATGAGAGCAAACCGTTCATAATATATACCGGTGCTTGCGGGATAGGGCTTGGAGCAGTTTTCAATGCAAGAGGAAAAGGTGATATGCAAAAGGTGGTAGGTACGCGGTTATGTTTGAGCATCGCGTATCGTCCACAAACGGATGGACGAACAGAAAGGGTGAATAGAATCCTTGAAGATCTGTTGAGGTTATGTATCCTAGATATTGGTGGGACATGAGAGAGCACCTTCCGTTTGTGGAGTTCTCTTATAACAATAGTTATTAAGCTAGTATTAGGGTTTTTATGGACGACCGTGTCGATCACCAACTTGTTGGTGGGAGTCTACGGATAAGATTTTGCTTGGACCCAAGCTGATCAGAGAGAAACTTCAGGGAAGATGGACTTGATTCGAAGGCAAATGAAAACGGCACAGGACCGGCAAAAGTCGTATGCTGATAAGAGACGAACCGATCTTGAGTTTGATGTTGAAGACATGGTTTTTTTTATGGTGTCACCATTGAGGAACGTAGTTTGCTTTGGAGTTACAGGGAATTTAGCACCAAGGTTTGTAGGACCCTTTCCCATTACAGAGAGGATTGGACAGATGGCGTACAGAGTGAAGTTGCCGGAGAAGCTTAGTAGTGTTCATGACGTGTTTCACATGTCATATTTGCGGAAGTGTTTACATGATACCGCGGAAGTAGTAGAGCCGAGCATGCTGAGAAAGTGGAAGTGGAGCAAGATGTCCCCATTAGACGAGCTCCTACATGCATCCTTGGATCGGAGATCAAGAAGTTACGCAACAGAGAGGTCAAGTCGGTTAAAATCCAATGGGGAGATGATCAAGGAGATGCGACTTAGGAGACGGAAGACATGATATGTGCGTCGTACCTTTTCCTTTTGTGAGGATATGTTCTTAACTTCTCCCTTTCCTACAGATTTGTTTATACTTGTTCTATCGTTTAGTATGTCCTCTCGTTTACATCCTCGATCTTTAGATAGGAAAATCCTATGGTTGTAAACATGTGTTTGAGACATGTTATGTTTGGTGGATGCAAATGGATGCAAGTGTTTGCTAGTGGTTGCTCGTGGATGCATTTACACGCATATTAGACACTAGATCGGCTCAATCACTTTCATATTGCATATGAATCTATGTGCATATTTAATCAAATGGATGTACATTGAATGTGTTATCATATGGATGTTGCATTTGAATGAATAGTTGTGCACTCATGTAGAAATAATATATATAATTAGGATTCTTTTGCATACGTAATGGACGCATGGCACTATAATGATTTGCATTAAGGAGGTCAACTGAATCAGTATACCGCTTGATTTTGCATTTGGGTAAGGACATATACACACACTATGCATATGTTCATGAAAAGCATTAGAAACCTTTTAAGGACAATGGATGTCTGTGATTGAATGGTTGAGTAGATGGATGTTGTATGGTAGGATATACATTCTTCTTGACTTAGAGATTTCGGGGACGAAATCATTTAAGGAGGGGAGAATGTAACACCTCGTAATTTTAAAATATTAAAATTAACAAATTTAAGAACACTTAATTTTCAGAAGAAGAATTAAGGGAAGCGGGTTACGCCATTGCATTCGTCTCGGAATTCTGCTTGAGACAAAGTCCGAGTTTGCGTAAATCAGACTCCGTATGAAGAAGTTATGAATCTTAGAAGATTTAAGTTTAAATCAGAAATAAATAAATAATTAATAAATCAAAATTCGAATTTAAACTAGCGAAAAGAAGTAGGCGGGAAAATTCCCACCAGAGGGTGCCGACCCCCTTAAGGGGTGTCGACACTGGTGCTGACCCCTCTTTAGGGGTGTCGACATAGGTGTCGACACCCTGTAGGGGTCAACCCCTGCTGACTGTTCTGGACAATGACGATTTTCTGAGTTTTAGGGCTACGTGGCGACTTCTGATTTGCTTGATGACGCATTTTCTTGGACTGGATGGTTCAGATGGATCCTAGATTGATCTAAAAGATCAAATTAATCCTATACTTCTGTATAATCACATCAAACCTAAACCCTAATCAAAACCAAACTGATTCTTGAGCCACTATGCTGCTGCATCACAAACTAATCTAGCCTCCACCTTAACTAATCAAATTCAAGATTAAAGATAAAGATCAAAGCCTACATCAACGGATTAGCTTATCAACTTCAGAAATCAGATTCCCGATCTTCTCTTCTTTCTTAATCTCTGTCAGTTCATGTAGCTTTCACAAGATAATTAACCTAAAGTAATTATGATAAGTTGTAAATTGTGATCATATAATTATGCCTGTAATGGATCTTATCAAATTTGCAAGTTGTAGCTTATGCTTTTCTGATCAATTCTATCAGTTCGTGTCTGTTTGTGCTTCTATATTTATGCCTATTTTGATACCATGATTCTCTTCCCTTTTTCTTTTTTATGAGTTAGGCTAACTTCGAGCCTAACATATTATGTGAAATTCGCGCACGTATAACGCTTGAATGATAGGGAAAAAGTTTGGGAAATGTTGAATAACATGTGATTTGTAAAAAGGCATAAATTGATAATGGCTATGACTTGAAAAAAATTGTATATAATAAGCAAACATGAAACTTGATGTAAACGGGTTTGGGTGTAAACTTGTGATAATTTGGTAAGTTCAGTTATTTCTCAGATTTGGAACATGTAATAGGAATCATGACTTGTAATGAATCGAATCTAGAAAAATGCCTAATTGTAAGATAATCAATTCTGATTCATGCTTATCCTTTTTGTCAAAACTAAATTACCTATGCCTATGAGACTGTTGTGATGGAACCTATCTTGTTGCACACCAGATTGGCGATTCTTTTATGTTCAATTCTATCAAATCTTTATGCCTATGATGTAACTTGCTCAGTTTAGCCATAATTATTGTTAATGTACAACATGTCTATTAGAAACATGACTCTTGGGTTGGGTACACCTTTACATGCCTATTTTGTTCCTTATGTCAATTCTTGTGTTTCTCCTCCATCCCTCTCCGTTTTATTTTTGGACCTTGTTGTACGTGCGATTGAAACGCGGGGAATTGGGTATAACTTAATTAAGTAATTTTGGGCATAACAAGTAAATGTGGCATAGCTTGAATTGACCACACTTATGGATAATTTACATATAAATCTAGACTTGGACAGTAAATATGTAAATTGGCTAAAAGATGAATGCCTAAGACACGAGGTTAGACTTGGTTTGCGGTATAAGACTGCCCGGAACCGCCTGGCATATCCAGTAACCACAAACGACAGTCTAATGTGAGAGGTCAAAGAAATAAATTAGATGCTTAGACACGATGTTGAATCTGGCTTGTGGTGGAAGTCTGTCCGGAACCGCCCGGCGTATCTAGCGGCCACAAGTGATAGACTTAATGTGAGAGGTCTGTGCATTAATATCTAAACAATGCTGAATATGATACCTTAATGAGTTAGGTGGGTGGGGTTAAGTTAACCTAATTTTGTTTCCGCTGCAATAAAGTCATAAATTTTTCGTGTACTACTTTACCTCTCTTGTAATATCCCGTTCTGTTTACTTATAATGCTCCACGAAACTTAATGCATTCCCTTTGTGAGTGACATTAACGAACGTGGGATGTTACACTATTTGTGACTCCAATCTCCATGATGTTATTACTCGGATTTTGTTACCAAGGGCATCACGATGTTTCGGCTATAGTCGTTAAGATCTTTAAGATGTTTACGGCCTAGTCATCACGATGGATGGTACCAAGATGTACAGATGTAGTACTAGTCAAGAAGTTAAGCACGTGCAGTTTTCTATGTTGTTTTGATGTTTCGAATTTACTTGGCTTTTTGTGATTTTAGTTAATGATATTTGTTCATATACGGGAGGATATTATATTTACAATGATTTGAGTGATATTTGGATTCGTTGACTTATTGGTCGTTAATATATTCAGTAATATTTCTTATATTTGATTCATATTTGGATTTTTATGACCGGCCTTTTATACCGATTCTATGGAATATATTTTGATGAATTATATAAATGATAATATCGATTGATTGTGGTGAGATTGCATTTTTTTGTGAATCCAAATTTTTTATATTAACTATGATGGATTTAAATATAGACTGATCTATTTATTATTTATATAATACTCGGCTCAGGTCGAGACATTTCAGGTACAGGGACATTGAGATTAACCTTAGACCCACTGGGCTTAGAGGGGTACGGTTGATCAATATATTACTTACAAATTTGTATTGTATGAATTGATGTATGGATATTGCTATGTAAAAGGTTAAATGTGTATAAAAAATTAATTATGATTTTTTTTTATTACTATATTGTTGCGATTAACTCTCTGTGATCTCTGTATTCATGTATATTCTGTATTGTTCTGTCTTGGAGGCACACAGGTAATTGTTTTGTACCGATACTGTGTACATAAGGGTAAGTGAAATTTCAGACAGCCTCATTCTCCATGTTATCTGACAATATTATGTCATAATATTCTTGGATAATATGGGCATAGAGGTGGGGCATTACAGTTTGGTATCAGAGCGAGGGTTAGAACAATACATTATATATATAAGAGATCCGAGCCTAGGCCTTAGAAGTGACTTAGAGTCCCTGTTCCCTTGGGTGCACGATAGGTTTTATTGTAATCGAATAATTATAGGACTATACGATGATTGCTGGGCTAATCATCTGAAGATTAATTTGTTATTTTTCTATTATATAATAATATATTGATTTCCTTCCCCCACAATTTCGATATTCAATTTTATTTAGAATTTATATACTTGTGTGCAATTAAGAAATAAGAAGTTGCGCAACGGAAATTAATATATAAATTTCCACTGAAGGTGTTGTTTGTTATTTGAATGTTGATTGGTTAATGAATGTTATGAGTGTCGAGTTTAATGTAAAAGTGAGTTCGAAGTAGTTATTAAATTTAAGCAAACAAATAAATTAGTAACGACAACAACGTTAATAGTAATAATGAAAATTGTTAAAAGAATAAACTTGCGAGTATATATTCAAGGAAGACAATTTTGTGTTTGTTTGTCTGTGAAGTAGTTTAAGAATTCCAGTCGATGCGTCTGGCCAACGACATCGATAAGGATTTTAAATGCTTTCACTAGACAATGTGACAATATATTAAAAATGATTGAAATTATTAAGTGTTAGAACAAGAATAAGGATGTAAGAATATGTAAAGATTGATTGTAATTATTTAACAAATAAATCGGAAAGTGATACTTAAATATAATATATAGAGAAAAAAAATTATGGCAAAAATTTTGTCCGATGAAGTGTTTTGAGAAAATTGACCGATACTGTAACACCCCGTAATTTCATAACATTAAAATTCACAAATTAAAGTATATTTAATTTTTAGAAAAGAATTAAGTGAAATGGGTTGCGCAGAGAAATATATATATATTGATATATATATATATAAATTAAAAAAATATGCGAAAAAGTTCAAAACAGCGAATTGGGGGGGGGGGGGGGGATGACCGAACCGGGCCATTTTTGAGGTCGACCCAAGCTTCGCTGGGTCGACTAGAGGTTAATCCAGGGTGTTTGGCTGTCAACCCGTGGGCCAATTCGCTCAAATGCAGATTTTGCATTTGGTTGGTTCTCATGGTTAAGGGTTAATCTAATGGTCCTAAATAACTTCCTACACCTATAAATACATCCTAATGCTAACCCTAAACCTAATTAAAATTGAAACTAAAGCCGTTATGCCGTCACCATGGAACTCAGTGTAGCCGCCGCCAACTAAAGAGGAAGATAGCTAATCAATTCAACGTAATTCAAGCTTAGAGCTTCAACAACGAATCAACTAACGTTGCTACAACAATTATGCATCAAGTTTGATCAATTGTTCATAATTCTTTAACCCCGAAAGGCAAGTTCGATTTCTCTAATCAAGATAATTATTAAATTAAGTAAGATTAGATATAATTATGGATTATATGGATATGATGTGAATTATTGACCGTATGATATGATTATGTTGTTAAATTGTGATGTTATCATACATGTTGTAAAGTTATGATCTATGTTGTAATTCTATGATTGGCTTATGTATAATCAAATCATCATGTTGTTTAAATGCTAGTTTGGTTATGTTGATTCATTTGATAGATCATATGTATGTATGCAAGTTTAGATGTTGATTTAGATATAAATCACATGCAAGTTAGTAAAGATTATGACATCTATTTTAGATCAAAAGTTAGGCTATGACATGTATGAGTTATATGCTAAATCTTTACATGCTAGTTTATATGTTTAGAAGTAAATTTACACCATTGTTATGTTGCATAAATCACATATGCAAGTTTATATAAAAATATGAGTTTGGAATATGAATCATGTTATGCAAGTTTGTGGTTATTGCCTATGTAAATTTTGTGATGAAAATCTTATTCATAACATGCAGGTTCATACCTTTTAGGCCTATGTTTAGATCTATGATTTTATGCAAGTTATGTGGTAAATTCTCATATGCAAGTTAGGCATATTTTGTATGTTATGTGAATATGTGGTGTTTTTCCCTTTTTCATGTGTTAGACTATTTCTTAGTCTATCATATATTCTATGCGAACGGACGCCGCGGGGGTTATGGGAAAAATATTGATTATGATAATAAATGTGAATTGGCATGTAATAGCCTTAAAAGAGGCATATATGTAAATTGAGATATTAATTGGCAAAGTGATATATGGACATAATTAATGTGAATTATGGTCATAAAGATAACTGGAATTTTATTAACATATTTGATTAGGAATAATTAATCCAAATATGGGATGAAAATATTGATTATGTTAATAAATGTGAATTGGCATGTAAATGAGGCATATAACGAATTTGAGATATTAATTAAGGTGAATTGCCTTAAAAGGCGAAAAATTTAATGAAGGCATTAATTGGAAAATTAATGTGTAGTAATGGACATAGTTTAATTATGGACATAGATTAATTTGAATTTGAATAGGGATATTAAACATTGGGAATTGGCACAAATGCCTAAAAAGGCATGAAATTAATTTGAGATGTAAATTGGTACAATTTATGTACCATAAATAGTGGACATAATTAAGGTGACATATTTATACACAAATAAATATGGAAATGATTTGTAATTTGAATAGGGAAAGTAATTCAAATATTGGGGGAAATTAATTATGTATAATTAATTGCCTAAGACACGAGGTTGGACTCATTTGTGGTGTAAGACTGCCCGGACCCGCCCGGCAAATCCAGCAGCCACAAATGGTAGCCCAATGTGAGAGGTCAAAGGCCCAAACTAAATGCGTAACAATTGTATGGACACGAGGTTAGGCTCGTTTGTGATGTAAGACTGCCCGGACCCGCCCGGCAAATCCAGCAGCCACAAATGTCAGTCTAATTTGAGAGGTCCTACAGGGGTTACGATAGTAATAAATTAAGAAACACTTAACCAAAGTAAATATGTAGTGGGACATGAGGGGATTAATTGGGTGCCTTGGGTGGCATGAGGAATCTAGTGGGTGACATGTGGGCGACATGAGGATGTCATGAGAAATACGATTAGAAAAATGGAGTAATTTGAATATAAACAATTATGACATGTAATTCAAATTATTAGATAAAATAGGTATTGACACCTATGAAGGGAAAGGTTTTAATTAATTGATTAATTAATTAAAAATGGACATGGTAAATGAAATGGACTACTTAACCAAATCTGATCCCTAGGGATTGTAAGTACTTAAGTTTAAGTTGGGGGTTAAGTAAACTGGGTTATACGGAATGAGTGGATTAAGTAAATCTTGGGTAGGTGGGTAATATTAGTACATATAGGCCCAAAAACTTAACCGTAAATTAATATGTCTGAACCAGTGAGAAGGTTAAGTAAATCTTGGGTAGGTGGGTAATATTTGTGTATATAGGCCCACAGACTTAACCAATACAACCTGTTAATTAAACAAAAGGGTGAGACTAGGTTAAATTAGAAAACACTTAACCAAATTTGTACATGTAAGTGGACATCGGGTTAAGTGGGATGTATTAGAGGGGACCAAGCCTAGGTGGGAAGCTTGGTGGGGGCCCTTTTCAGTCCAGTAGCCCATTAAGTATCTTTGTGAGCTCGACCCAAGTCGAAGACGGGACACGCCTACTGGGCCTGATTGTTAGAGGCCAAAATGGGTTAGCGGTGGTAACACAAGTCCAACGGGGTCATGTGCGTGCGTGGGCCCGGGCTGGTAGGTAAGACATTGTTGCATCGTGTAGGTATAAGCCGTGCATCCTTAAGTTGTATTAGGTTGCCACTTTAGGGGAGTGATACACCCCACTGTGGGACCAGCACGGGTATCTACGAGTTAGGGAGCCGATCGAATGGGGCAGGGTAGTGGGTACATCTAGTGGAGATAGGAGCAGACGGAACCTATGTAGTCAGCTAGGGGTACAAGAAGCTACCATTATTAATTAATCATTAAAGGGGTACACCTAGTGGAGTTAGGAGCAGGCGGCACCTATGGCGTCAGCTAGGAGTACATGGAATTACCATTAAAGGGGTACATCTAGTGGGGATAGTGGGTACATCTAGTAGTACACGAAGCTATCATCATTCTATTTAGTCAAGAGGGATCAAGTTTCTAGAGTGACTAGTATGGGTGCAGTTAGTGTTAGTACAGTACAGTACAGTACGGTACAGTACGATAGAGTATAGTAATTACCCTATATTGATTAGGAAGCGCCTTTAACGTTATCTTTGCTCATCCTATTATTTTTGGTTGCTTGGTCTTGCCATTAATTCACAATCATTTCCTTATTTACCAAGCTTATGTCTTATCCTAGTTACTTTGATAATTATATTGTTGGAGTTATCGGACTTGCCAGACTTTATGTCTGACCCCCTTTGTTTCCACCTCTTTTCTTCCTTCCTCCCCACCAGGTTCTTAGGGTGGGAAGCTTGATTTGGATCTCTTTGGGAGAACTTGGATTGCTGAAGTAAAGCACAACCTATCTCTTTTATGGCTATTTATGGGATTATGCTTTTTATATTATGTACTCTGATTTTGTCAAGATGGATATTATGTACTTGACTTTAGTCTTTGGGTTTTGGTGATGTAACCAAACATATTTACCTTCCGTTGCAATAAATAAAGTTTTAAATTTTCAAGTACTATTTCATATCTGTCTTGTTGTGATTTTCTGTTCTATATTCACTTAAAAGGCTCCATAGAAGTTAATGCATTCCTTTTGTGAGTGACATTAATGGACATGGGGTGTTACATGTGGTATCAGAGCTGAAGGTTACCAGAACAGATAAGATATTTTGAGAAACTATTTTTCAAAAGCATTTTTATAAAGAATACTTTCAAAAATATGTTTGTAAAAGAGTATTTTTTAAAGAAAGGTTTGTTTTAAAAAACATAATCCCCAAGAGCCGTATATCCTTCCTTCGACTCTCCGTTTTGAATCTCTTTCTCTTTTTTGGATTTCCCCTCCGTGTATAGATGCTTTTTCTAAGATAAATAGGGACTTCCATACGAAGGACGAAAAACCACTTCAAGGGACTTAGACGTTTGGCGGGCTAGAAGTTAGTTCAAGGAAGTGGAGGGCTTGTTGATACCTTTAAGGTAGACGATGGGAGGAAGGTTCAAATAGCTGTTGGTTAATGAAGGACGAAAACTCATCTTGGTGGAAGGTCACGAATGGGGAATGTGAACAAGAAGGCTAGTAGTTATCCTTTTGGAGAAATAGGACACCTTATTAGGATTGTCCAAAGAGGCAAGGGCAAAGTACAGGATCTTCTGGAGGGTAGTTATATTCCCTCACGGCTGGTATACTTGATAGGGGTAGGACCGTCCAGGTAGATATTTGGTTTCCTTTATCATCCTGTTCGAACTTTGTTTGATTCTGGCGCTTCATACTCGTTAGTCTCTGCTTCGTTAGTTGAAAACACTGCACCTAAATACTAGTCTAGTTAAGGATCCCATCCTAGTCTCAAATCTTTTTGGTGGTTCGGCTCATCCTTCAATGGTTTGTCGGGATTTGAGAGTGTCTATCTTGGACGTTGGATTTGAATGCAATGCCTTCGTCCTTGGTTTCACGGGCTATAGTTTGATTCTAGGGGTGGATTGGCTACCCAGGCGGGGTGCCATCCTAGATAGTGAAAGGAGGGTAGTTAGACTATTGATTCATTATGAAAAGACCCTCATATTTCTTGTGACCTTAGGGGTTCAGTGACGTTTAGCTGTCTCGAATCTCCTGATGTATCCAACGGTGATTTGGAATCTTTTCGTGTGGTCCGTGAGTATAGTGACGTCTTCGATGAAGTGCGGGGTTTACCTAGAGGCACGAGGTATTCGTGTGTGCCTAGGGGATAATGCAAAGTCAGTTAGGTGATTAGTGATGGTTTTGAAGCAAGATTGGCGAGGACAGCCAGAGTCGGTTAAGTGCCCAATTATTTGTTTTGCTAGTATCATCTCACGTAGACTGTCTGAAATCGGAGGAGGTATTCCTTGGGTGCTTGTCTGATATTGGTTTAGGCCTTTGGGGCTTGTGCTTGGGGGATATCGAGTTCAAATAGGACGGCTTGCGTGGGAGATGGATAGTTGCGATGAGTTCACATGGATAGTATCTCGATAGATTTTGTTGATGGATTACCAAGATTGAGGAAGGGTAATACGGGGATTTGGGTTATAGCAGATAGACTTACTAAGAGCGCCCATTTTATTCCCGTGAAGAGTAAGAGGACTGCTCCATGGTTAGCTTCTGTATACGTCCGAGAGATAGTTCGTTTGCATGGTGTTCCTTCTAGCATAGAAAGCGACCGTGATCCTATCTTCACTAGTGAATTTTGGAGGAGCATACAAGAAGCGGTAGGGACTCAGTTATGTTTGAGCACCGCATATCATCCTCAGACAGACGACCAAACCGAGAGGGTGAATCATATTCTAGAGGACCTTTTGAGGCTATGTATCCTAGACTTTGGGGGTACATGGGAAGAGCATCTTGCATTGGTGGAGTTCGCATATAATAATAGCTTTCAGTCTAGCATTGGCATGGCACCTTTTGAAGCTCTTTATGGACGACCTTGTCGTTCACCTACACGTTGGTGGGAATCTACAGATAAGATCTTACATGGGCCCGATATGATTAGAGAGATTTCGGAGAAGATTGATTTGATTCGAAGAAGGATGAAGGCAGCGCAAGATAGGCAGAAATCTTATGCGGATAAGAGGAGTTGCCTGAGAGACTTAGTGGTGTACACGACGTATTCCATGTATTACATTTGAGGAAGTGCTTACACGAGACCGCGGAGGTAGTGGAGCCGAGCTTGCTTAGAGAGGTGGAAATAGAGCGTGATGCGACGATTCGATGAGCTCCTACATGCATTCTTGGGTCGGAGATCAAGAAGTTGAGAAATCGAGAGGTCAGACAAGTCAAAGTACAATGGGGAGACGATGAGAGTAATGCTACTTGGGAGACGGAAGAGAAGATGCGTTCATTGTACCCTTTTCTTTTCGAAGGTATGTCTTTTGATTTCTCCTTTATCCCTTAGCTTGTGCTTATCTTATCTTTAGCATGTCCTCTCGCTAGTATCTTTGACCTTCAGTTAGGGAAATCCTATGGTTGAAACATGTGTTTGAGACATGTTATGTATGATGGATGCAAAGTGGATGCAAGTGTTCGCTAGTGGTTGCTCGTGGATGCATATACACACACTATTAGGCACCAGATCGGCTCAGTCACTTCATATTGCATATTGCATATATATGGATGTATTTAGTAAAATGGATGTATAATGGTTGTATTATCATATGGTTGCTGCATTCGGGTGGATGGTTGTGCACGCATATAGAATTAATATGTATCATTAGGAATCTTTTGCATACATATTGGACGCATGGCACTATCATGAATTGCACTAAGGAGGTCGACTGAATCAGTAGACCGCCTAATTTTGCATTAGATATGGACATATACACACACTGTACATATAAACATTAAAGCATTAGAAGTCTTTTAAGGATAATGGATGCTGCTGTTTGATGGTTAAGTAGATGGACGATTAGATGGTAGGATATACATTCTTCTAGACTTGGAGATTTCGGGGATGAAATCCTTTAAGGAGGGGAGAATGTAACACCCCGTAATTTTATAACATTAAAATTCACAAATTAAAGTATACTTAATTTTTAGAAAAGAATTAAGTGAAATGGGTTGCACAGAGAAATATATGTATATATTAATATATATATAAATTAAAAATTAAATAAATAAATATGCGAAAAAGTTCAAAACAGCGAATTGGGAGGGGGGAATGACCGAACCGACCCATTTTTGAGGTCGACCCGAGCCCTGCTGGGTTGACTAGGGGTTAATCCAGGGTGTTTGGCTGTCAACCCGTGGGCCGATTCGCTAAAATGTAGATTTTGCATTTGGTTGGTTCTCATGGTTTAGGGTTAATCTAATGGTCCTAAATAACTTCCTACACCTATAAATACATCCTAATGCTAACCCTAAATCTAATTAAAATTGAAACTAAAGCCGTTATGCCGTCGCCATGGAACTCAGTGTAGCCGCCGCCAACTAAAGAGGAAGATAACTAATCAATTCAACCTAATTCAAGCTTAGAGCTTCAACAACAAATCAACTAACGTCGCTACAACAATTCCGCATCAAGTTTGATCAACTGTTCATAATTCTTTAACCACGAAAGGCAAGTTCGATTTCTCTAATCAAGATAATTATTAAATTAAGTAAGATTAGATATAATTGTGGATTATATGGATATGATGTGAATTATTGACCGTATGATATGATTATGTTGTTAAATTGTGATGTTATCATACATGTTGTAAAGTTATGATCTATGTTGTAATTCTATGATTGGCTTATGTATAATCAAATCATCATGTTGTTTAAATGCTAGTTTGGAAATGTTGATTCATATGATAGATCATATATATGTATGCAAGTTTAGATGTTGATTTAGACATAAATCACATGCAAGTTAGTAAAGATTATGACATATATTTTAGATCAAAAGTTAGGCTATGACATGTATGAGTTATATGCTAAATCTTTACATGCTAGTTTATATGTTTAGAGGTAAATTTACACCATTGTTATGTTGCATAAATCACATATGCAACTTTATATAAAAATATGAGTTTGGAATATGAATCATGTTATGCAAGTTTGTGGTTATTGCCTATGTAAATTTTGTGGTGAAAATCTTATTCATAACATGCAGGTTCATACCTTTTAGGCCTATGTTTAGATCTATGATTTTATGCAAGTTATGTGGTAAATTCTCATATGCAAGTTAGGCCTATTTTGTATGTTATGTGAATATGTGGTGTTTTCCCTTTTTCATGTGTTAGACTATTTCTTAGTCTATCATATATTCTATGCGAACGGACGCCGCGGGGGTTATGGGAAAAATATTGATTATGATAATAAATGTGAATTGGCATGTAATAGCCTTAAGAGAGGCATATATGTAGATTGAGATATTAATTGGCAAAGTGATATATGGACATAATTAATGTGAATTATGGTCATAAAGATAATTGGAATTTTATTAACATATTTGATTAGGATTAATTAATCCAAATATGGGATGAAAATATTGATTATGTTAATAAATGTGAATTGGCATGTAAATGAGGCATATAACGAATTTGAGATATTAATTAAGGTGAATTTCCTTAAAAGGCGAAAAATTTAATGAAGTCATTAATTGGAAAATTAATGTGTAGTAATGGACATAGTTTAATTATGGACATAGATTAATTTGAATTTGAATAGGGATATTAAACATTGGGAATTGGCACAAATGCCTAAAAAGGCATGAAATTAATTTGAGATGTAAATTGGTACAATTTATGTACCATAAATTATGGACATAATTAAGGTGACATATTTATACACAAATAAATATGGAAATGATTTGTAATTTGAAGAGGGAAAGTAATTCAAATATTGGGGGAAATTAATTATGTATAATTAATTGCCTAAGACACGAGGTTGGACTCATTTATGGTGTAAGACTGCCCGGACCCGCCTGGAAAATCCAGCAGCCACAAATGGTAGCCCAATGTGAGAGGTCAAAGGCCCAAACTAAATGCGTAACAATTGTATGGACACGAGGTCTCGTTTGTGGTGTAAGACTGCCCGGACCCGCCCGACAAATCCAGCATCCACAAGTGTCAGTCTAATGTGAGAGGTCCTACAGGGGTTACGATAGTAATAAATTAAGAAACACTTAACCAAAGTAAATATGTAGTGGGACATGAGGTGGTTAAGTGGGTGCCTTGGGTGGCATGAGGAATCTTGTGGGTTACATGTGGGTGACATGAGGATGTCATGAGAAATACGATTAGAAAAATGGAGTAATTTGAATTAAAACAATTATGACATGTAATTCAAATTATTGGATAAAATAGGTATTGACACCTATGAAGGGAAAGGTTTTAATTAATTGATTAATTAATTAAAAATGGACATGGTAAATGAAATGGACTACTTAACCAAATCTGATCCCTAGGGATTGTAAGTACTTAAGTTTAAGTTGGGGGTTAAGTAAACTGGGTTATACGGAATGAGTGGGTTAAGTAAATCTTGGGTAGGTGGGTAATATTAGTACATATAGGCCCACAAACTTAACCGTAAATTAATATGTCTGAACCAGAGAGAAGGTTAAGTAAATCATGGGTAGGTGGGTAATATTTGTGTATGTAGGCCCACAGACTTAACCAATACAACATGTTAATTAAACAAAAGGGTGAGACTAGGTTAAATTAGAAACCACTTAACCAAATTTATACATGTAAGTGGACATGGGGTTAAGTGGGATGTATTAGAGGGGACCAAGCCTAGGTGGGAAGCTTGGTGGGGGCCCTTTTCAGTCCAGTAGCCCATTAAGTATCTTTGTGAGCTCGACCCAAGTCGAGGACGGGACTTGCCTACTGGGCCAGATTGTTAGAGGCCAAAATGGGTTAGCGGTGGTAACGCAAGTCCAACGGGGTCATGTGCGTGCGTGGGCCCGGGCTGGTAGGTAAGACGTTGTTGCATCGTGTAGGTATAAGTCGTGCATCCTTAAGTTGTATTGGGTTGCCACTTTAGGGGAGTGATACACCCCACTGTGGGACCAGCACGGGTATCTACGAGTTAGGGAGCCGATCGAATGGGGCAGGGTAGTGGGTACATCTAGTGGAGATAGGAGCAGACGGCACCTATGTAGTCAGCTAGGGGTACAAGAAGCTACCATTATTAATTAATCATTAAAGGGGTACACCTAGTGGAGATAGGAGCAGGCGGCACCTATGACGTCAGCTAGGAGTACATGGAATTACCATTGAAGGGGTACATCTAGTGGGGATAGTGGGTACATCTAGTAGTACACGAAGCTATCATCATTCTATTTAGTCAAGAGGGATCAAGTTTCTATAGTGACTAGTATGGGTGCAGTTAGTGTTAGTACAGTACAGTACAGTACGGTACAGTACGGTAGAGCATAGTAATTACCCTATATTGATTAGGAAGCGCCTTTAACGTTATCTTTGCTCATCCTCTTATTTTTGGTTGCTTGGTCTTGCCATTAATTCATAGTCATTTCCTTATTTACCAAGCTTATGTCTTATCCTAGTTACTTTGATAATTATATTGTTGGAGTTATCGGACTTGCCAGACTTTATGTCTGACCCCCTTTGTTTCCACCTCTTTTCTTCCTTCCTCCCCACCAGGTTCTTAGGGTGGGAAGCTTGATTTGGATCTCTTTGGGAGCACTTGGATTGCTGAAGTAAAGCTCAACCTATCTCTTTTATGGCTATTTATGGGACTATGCTTTTTATATTATGTACTCTGATTTTGTCAAGATGGATATTATGTACTTGACTTTAGTCTTTGGGTTTTGGTGATGTAACCAAACATATTTACCTTCCGTTGCAATAAATAAAGTTTTAAATTTTCAAGTACTATTTCATATCTGTCTTGTTGTGATTTTCTGTTCTATATTCACTTAAAAGGCTCCATAGAAGTTTATGCATTCCCTTTTGTGAGTGACATTAATGGACATGGGGTGTTACATGTGGTATCAGAGCTGAAGGTTACCAGAATAGATAAGATATTTTGAGAAACTATTTTTCAAAAGCATTTTTATAAAGAATACTTTCAAAAATATGTTTGTAGAAGAGTATTTTTTAAAGAAAGGTTTGTTTTAAAAAACATAATCCCCAAGAGCTGTATATCCTTCCTTCGACTCTCCGTTTTGAATCTCTTCCTCTTTTTTGGATTTCCCCTCCTTGTATAGATGCTTTTTCTAAGATAAATAGGGACTTCCATACGAAGGACGAAAAACCACTTCAAGGGACTTAGACGTTTGACGGGCTAGAAGTTAGTTCAAGGAAGTGGAGGGCTTGTTGATACCTTTAAGGTAGACGATGGGAGGAAGGTTCAAATAGTTGTTGGTTAATGAAGGACGAAACCTCATCTTGGTGGAAGGTCACGAATGGGGAATGTGAACAAGAAGGCTAGTAGTTATCCTTCTGGAGAAATAGGACACCTTATTAGGATTGTCCAAAGAGGCAAGGGCAAAGTACAGGATCTTCTGGAGGGTAGTTATATTCCCTCACGGCTGGTATACTTGATAGGGGTAGGACCGTCCAGGTAGATATTTGGTTTCCTTTATCATCCTGTTCGGACTTTGTTTGATTCTGGCGCTTCATACTCGTTAGTCTCTGCTTTGTTAGTTGAAAACACTGCACCTAAATACTAGTATAGTTAAGGATCCTATCCTAGTCTCAAATCTTTTTGGTGGTTCGGCTCATCCTTCAATGGTTTGTCGGGATTTGAGAGTGTCTATCTTGGACGTTGGATTTGAATGCAACGCCTTCGTCCTTGGTTTCACGGGCTATAGTTTGATTCTAGGGGTGGATTGGCCACCCAAGCGGGGTGCCATCCTAGATAGTGAAAGGAGGGTAGTTAGACTATTGATTCATTATGGAAAGACCCTCATATTTCTTGTGACCCTAGGGGTTCAGTGATGTTTAGCTGTCTCGAATCTCTTGACGTATCCAACGGTGATTTGGAATCTTTTCGTGTGGTCCGTGAGTATAGTGACGTCTTCGATGAAGTGCGGGGTTTACCTAGAGGCACGAGGTATTCGTGTGTGCCTAGGGGATAATGCAAAGTCAGTTAGGTGATTAGTGATGGTTTTGAAGCAAGACTGGCGAGGACAGCCAGAGTCGGTTAAGTGCCCAATTATTTGTTTTACTAGTATCATCTAACGTAGACTGTCTGAAATCGGAGGAGGTATTCCTTGGGTGCTTGTCTGATATTGGTTTAGGCCTTTGGGGCTTGTGCTTGGGGGATATCGAGTTCGAATAGGACAGCTTGCGTGGGAGATGGATTGTTGCGATGAGTTCACATGGATAGTATCTCGATAGATTTTGTTGATGGATTACCAAGATCGAGGAAGGTTAATACAGGGATTTGGGTTATAGTAGATAGACTTACTAAGAGCGCCCATTTTATTCCCGTGAAGAGTAAGAGGACTTCTCCATGGTTATCTTCTGTATACGTCTGAGAGATAGTTCGTTTGCATGGTGTTCCTTCTAGCATAGAAAGCGACCGTGATCCTATCTTCACTAGTGAATTTTGGACGAGCTTACAAGAAGCGGTAGGGAATCAGTTATGTTTGAGCACCGCATATCATCCTCAGACGGACGACCAAACCGAGAGGGTGAATCGTATTCTAGAGGACCTTTTGAGGCTATGTATCCTAGACTTTGGGGGTACATGGGAAGAGCATCTTCCATTGGTGGAGTTCGCATATAATAATAGCTTTCAGTCTAGCATTGGCATGGCACCTTTCGAAGCTCTTTATGGACGACCTTGTCGTTCACCTACACGTTGGTGGGAATCTACAGATAAGATCTTACATGGGCCCGATATGATTAGAGAGATTTCGGAGAAGATTGATTTGATTCGAAGAAGGATGAAGGCAGCGCAAGATAGGCAGAAATCTTATGCGGATAATAGGAGTTGCCTGAGAGACTTAGTGGTGTACACGACGTATTCCATGTATCACATTTGAGGAATTGCTTACACGAGACCGCGGAGGTAGTGGAGCCGAGCTTGCTTAGAGAGGTGGAAATAGAGTTTGATGCGACGATTCGATGAGCTCCTACATGCATTCTTGGGTCGGAGATCAAGAAGTTGAGAAATCGAGAGGTCAGACTAGTCAAAGTACAATGGGGAGACGATGAGAGTAACGCTACTTGGGAGACGGAAGAGAAGATTCGTTCATTGTACCCTTTTCTTTTCGAAGGTATGTCTTTTAATTTCTCCTTAATCGCTTAGCTTGTGCTTATCTTATCTTTAGTATGTCCTCTCGCTAGTATCTTGGACCTTCAGTTAGGGAAATCCTATGGTTGAAACATGTGTTTGAGACATGTTATGTATGATGGATGCAAAGTGGAAGCAAGTGTTCGCTAGTGGTTGCTTGTGGATGCATATACACACACTATTAGGCACCAGATCGGCTCAGTCACTTCATATTGCATATTGCATATATATGGATGTATTTAGTAAAATGGATGTATAATGGTTGTATTATCATATGGTTGCTGCATTCGGGTGGATGGTTATGTACGCATATAGAATTAATATGTATCATTAGGAATCTTTTGCATACATATTGGACGCATGGCACTATCATGAATTGCACTAAGGAGGTCGACTGAATCAGTAGACCGCCTAATTTTGCATTAGATATGGACATATACACACACTGTGCATATAAACATTAAAGCATTAGAAGTCTTTTAAGGATAATGGATGCTGCTGTTTGATGGTTGAGTAGGTGGACGATTAGATGGTAGGATATACATTCTTCTTGACTTGGAGATTTCGGGGACGAAATCCTTTAAGGAGGGGAGAATGTAACACCCCGTAATTTTATAACATTAAAATTCACAAATTAAAGTATACTTAATTTTTAGAAAAGAATTAAGTGAAATGGGTTGCGCAGAGAAATATATATATACTGATATATATAAATTAAAAATTAAATAAATAAATATGCCAAAAAGTTCAAAACAGCGAATTGGGAGGGGGGAATGACCGAACCGACCCATTTTTGAGGTTGACCCGAGCCCTGCTGGGTTGACTAGGGGTTAATCCAGGGTGTTTGGCTGTCAACCCGTGGGCCGATTCGCTCAAATGCAGATTTTGCATTTGGTTGGTTCTCATGGTTCAGGGTTAATCTAATGGTCCTAAATAACTTCCTACACCTATAAATACATCCCAATGCTAACCCTAAACCTAATTAAAATTGAAACTAAAGTCGTTATGCCGTCGCCATGGAACTCAGTGTAGCCGCCGCCAACTAAAGAGGAAGATAGCTAATCAATTCAACAATCAATTCAACCTAATTCAAGCTTAGAGCTTCAACAACGAATCAACTAACGTCACTACAACAATTCTGCATCAAGTTTGATCAATTGTTCATAATTCTTTAACCACGAAAGGCAAGTTCGATTTCTCTAATCAAGATAATTATTAAATTAAGTAAGATTAGATATAATTGTGGATTATATGGATATGATGTGAATTATTGACCGTATGATATGATTATGTTGTTAAAAAGTGATGTTATCATACATGTTGTAAAGTTATGATCTATGTTG
Source organism: Allium sativum (assembly GCA_030737875.1). Classification (NCBI taxonomy): domain Eukaryota; kingdom Viridiplantae; phylum Streptophyta; class Magnoliopsida; order Asparagales; family Amaryllidaceae; genus Allium; species Allium sativum. The sequence continues at coordinate 306,483,827 of CM060921.1, forward strand.
TAATTCTATGATTGGCTTATGTATAATCAAATCATCATGTTGTTTAAATGCTAGATTGGTAATGTTGATTCATATGATAGATCATATATATGTATGCAAGTTTAGATGTTGATTTAGACATAAATCACATGCAAGTTAGTAAAGATTATGACATCTATTTTAGATCAAAAGTTAGGCTATGACATGTATGAGTTATATGCTAAATCTTTACATGCTAGTTTATATGTTTAGAGGTAAATTTACACCATTGTTATGTTGCATAAATCACATATGCAAGTTTATATAAAAAATATGAGTTTGGAATATGAATCATGTTATTCAAGTTTGTGGTTATTGCCTATGTAAATTTTGTGATGAAAATCTTATTCATAACATGCAGGTTCATACCTTTTAGGCCTATGTTTAGATCTATGATTTTATGCAAGTTATGTGGTAAATTCTCATATGCAAGTTAGGCCTATTTTGTATGTTATGTGAATATGTGGTGTTTTCCCCTTTTTCATGTGTTAGACTATTTCTTAGTCTATCATATATTCTATGCGAACGGACGCCGCGGGGGTTATGGGAAAAATATTGATTATGTTAATAAATGTGAATTGGCATGTAATAGCCTTAAAAGAGGCATATATGTAAATTGAGATATTAATTGGCAAAGTGATATATGGACATAATTAATGTGAATTATGGTCATAAAGATAATTGGAATTTTATTAACATATTTGATTAGGAATAATTAATCCAAATATGGGATGAAAATATTGATTATGTTAATAAATGTGAATTGGCATGTAAATGAGGCATATAACGAATTTGAGATATTAATTGAGGTGAATTGCCTTAAAAGGCGAAAAATTTAATGAAGGCATTAATTGGAAAATTAATGTGTAGTAATGGACATAGTTTAATTATGGACATAGATTAATTTGAATTTGAATAGGGATATTAAATATTGGGAATTGGCACAAATGCCTAAAAAGGCATGAAATTAATTTGAGATGTAAATTGGTACAATTTATGTACCATAAATAGTGGACATAATTAAGGTGACAAATTTATACATAAATAAATATGGAAATGATTTGTAATTTGAATAGGGAATGTAATTCAAATATTGGGGGAAATTAATTATGTATAATTAATTGCCTAAGGCACGAGGTTGGACTCATTTATGGTGTAAGACTGCCCGGACCCGCCGGACAAATCCAGCAGCCACAAATGGTAGCCTAATGTGAGAGGTCAAAGGCCCAAACTAAATGCGTAACAATTGTATGGACACGAGGTTAGGCTCGTTTGTGGTGTAAGACTGCCCGGACCCGCCCGGCAAATCCAGTAGCCACAAATGTCAGTCTAATGTGAGAGGTCCTACAGGGGTTACGATAGTAATAAATTAAGAAACACTAAACCAAAGTAAATATGTAGTGGGACATGAGGGGGTTAAGTGGGTGCCTTGGGTGGCATGAGGAATCTAGTGGGTGACATGAGGATGTCATGAGAAATACGATTAGAAAAATGGAGTAATTTGAATATAAACAATTATGACATGTAATTCAAATTATTGGATAAAATAGGTATTGACACCTATGAAGGGAAAGGTTTTAATTAATTGATTAATTAATTAAAAATGGACATGGTAAATGAAATGGACTACTTAACCAAATCTGATACCTAGGGATTGTAAGAACATAAGTTTAAGTTGGGGGTTAAGTAAATTCGGTTATACGGAATGAGTGGGTTAAGTAAATCTTGGGTAGGTGGGTAATATTAGTACATATAGGCCTACAAACTTAACCGCAATTTAATATGTCTGAACCAGTGAGAGGGTTAAGTAAATCTTGGGTAGGTGGGTAATATTTGTGTATATAGGCCCACAGACTTAACCAATACAACCTGTTAATTAAACAAAAGGTTGAGACTAGGTTAAATTAGAAAACACTTAACTAAATTTATACATGTAAGTGGACATGGGGTTAAGTGGGATGTATTAGAGGGGACCAAGCCTAGGTGGTAAGCTTGGTGGTGGCCCTTTTCAGTCCAGTAGCCCATTAAGTATCTTTGTGAGCTCGACCCAAGTCGAGGACGGGACACGCCTACTGGGCCTGATTGTTAGAGGCCAAAATGGGTTAGCGGTGGCAACGCAAGTCCAACGGGTCATGTGCGTGCCTGGGCCCGGGCTGGTAGGTAAGACGTTGTTGCATCGTGTAGGTATAAGCCGTGCATTCTTAAGTTGTATTGGGTTGCCACTTTAGGGGAGTGTTACACCCCACTGTGGGACCAACACGGGTATCTACGAGTTAGGGAGTCGATCGAATGGGGCAGGGTAGTGGGTACATCTAGTGGAGATAGGAGCAGACGACACCTATGTAGTCAGCTATGGGTACAAGAAGCTACCATTATTAATTAATCATTAAAGGGGTGCACCTAGTGGAGATAGGAGAAGGAGAAACCTATGACGTCAGCTAGGAGTACATGGAATTACCATTGAAGGGGTACATCTAGTGGGGATAGTGGGTACATCTAGTAGTACACGAAGCTATCATCATTCTATTTAGTCAAGATGGATCAAGTTTCTAGAGTGACTAGTATGGGTGCAGTTAGTGTTAGTACAGTACGGTACAGTACGGTAGAGTATAGTAATTACCCTATATTGATTAGGAAGCGCCTTTAACGTTATCTTTGCTCATCCTATTATTTTTGGTTGCTTGGTCTTGCCATTATTTCGCAGTCATTTCCTTATTTACCAAGCTTATGTCTTATCCTAGTTACTTTGATAATTATATTGTTGGAGTTATCGGACTTGCCAGACTTTATGTCTGACCCCCTTTGTTTCCACCTCTTTTCTTCCTTCCCCCTCCCCCCCAGGTTCTTAGGGTGGGAAGCTTGATTTGGATCTCTTTGGGAGCACTTGGATTGCTGAAGTAAAGCTCAACCTATCTCTTTTATGGCTATTTATGGGATTATGCTTTTTATATTATGTACTCTGATTATGTCAAGATGGATATTATGTACTTGACTTTAGTCTTTAGGTTTCGGTGATGTAACCAAACATATTTACCTTTCGTTGCAATAAATAAAGTTTTAAATTTTCAAGTACTATTTCATATCTGTCTTGTTGTGATTTTCTGTTCTGTATTCACTTAAAATGCTCCATAGAAGTTAATGCATTCCCTTTTGTGAGTGACATTAATGGACATGGGGTGTTACAGATATGGGTGCACAAGTGTATGGTAAATGCTCATAAACGCTGCAAAAGCTGGAATAAGGTAGCCTTATAACTCGGTCACTAAATTACAATAGGTCATTATAATTATATCCACTGTTATACCATTCACGGTTGAAGAGTGGAATGTTTTCCATTGTTGTAATAACCCGGAAAATGTGAACCAATTTAAAATTTTTAAAATTGGTTATTGTCAAAGAATTTAAACAATTGAAATAGAATATTTCTATAAAGTCATGAATTGGAGATAGTGAGGCAGTTTGAAAATTTGAATACAAACTTTGTCTGACTGTACCGGGTGGAAAATATAACAGATTTTAGTGAAACCAAAAATATTTAAATCTGTTTATGAATACCTTTCTAACGAATCTGAAAAATCTAAGTTTCATAGCAGGAATCAAAAGTTATGGCCAAATGAATTTTTAGAGAGGTCGCTATATATAATATATAGCCCTTGAAAATAGATATTTTGCATACGACCTCCGAATTCGACGAAACCACTTTTGTTTGATCCGGGATGTCAAACTATTGCTAGGTTTCAAATTTCATAATTTTTGAAGCTAGTATGTGAGCGGGGCAAAGGAAAATGTGATTGGTCAATTTCTGTTAAAATGGGTCGACCTGAAAATGGCCATTTTGCATACGATCTCAGAATTCGACGAAACTGGTTTTGTTGGGACCGTATCGTCAAGACATAGCTAGATTTATTTTTTTGGAATTTTTCGATTCAGTTTGTGGCCCTGGCAAATTAAAATGTACGTTCAAATTGAATATTAAATGTTTTATACTTTAATTTGAAAAATAACTAACTGTAACAGTCGAATTGGCCAATGAAACATATCCCATTGTGTCCGGAATGGGGGTATTTAGCTAGGGGCGACAGTCGTTGGGTTGAAATTGGTGTACGTTTGTTCAAACGGATATTTTGGGAATTTAAAATTTAAATATAATGGGTCAAAGCCCTTTATTTTCTCTCTCTTCTAAAATCGGTCAAACCTCCTACGAACGAACGATGGAAACACCCTCAAAACTTCCAGGCCCGATCGTCGCTGCAACAGGCGTTTTCACCACCCCCTCCAGTTGACTTTTCCGTTCGTCTACCCCTCCTCTTTCAATCAATCCAAGCCTCGACTGAAATCATTTGGAATTTGCGTCGTTCTACCTCAAGGAAGTCAGCATCTTTGGAGCGCCGCCATGCCTAGTAGAGGCCACCGAGCTGAGTGCCACCATAGGCGCTGGAGATCTTGTTCGAAGCTCTTCGACGTTGCAGCATCCGATCGTGATGATACTGCACAGATCGATCGAAAAATATAAACCTAGTTTCGAAGGTTTGAAAAGGTATCGGCTTTGAAATTTCTGAATTGAAAATAACACTTTTAAGTGTTGCAAAACTTTGAAAAATCATATCTTTTTAGTGTGTTAACGAAATTCGATGAAACAGGAAACATCAGGACCGCAGGGAGGCTCTCTACCATCTAGCAGAAGCCGCGGATTTTCTGATCTACATACGATTTTTAGCACTTCAAAAACCAATGTGAGGAATCTAAATTAAATTGTGTGAATGGATTCGTGTTGTATAAATTATATAAGCGAAGTGTAAATTATATACGCATTGTATACCTCATGTACATGTGTTGTATAAGTTATATTAGTGATGTATAAATTATACAAGCGTTGTATGAAACATATATGCTTTGAATTGTGATGAAATGCAAGTGAATTATAGAAACTATATATATATATATGTATATATATATACTCCCCTCGTCCACAGACCATGGACGATATTTATTGCTTGTGATTGGCGTGAAAATATATAGTATGACGAATGGTTGGAAATAATTGTTTGTGGTTGACATTGTGGTTGAAAAATACCTTTGTGGTTGAAAAATACCTTTGTGGTTGAAAAATACCCTCTTGTGGTTGAAACAAATTAGAATAGGATTATGGAAATAAAAACAAAACATGCCGCCTACGTGTGAACTAGATGCATGATTCCCCATTGTCAAAAACCGCGAGGTTTTAAGGTAGAGCGAGGAGCCGTACTAGGGACGGTCCCGGTTTTAACTACCCTGCCGTTATGCTGCCGAAACTTTCTGAAATATTCATGTGTTAGAATAATTTTCATTTGTTGAAATTAATTACATATGTTGAAACCAATATTCATGTGTTGAATTGAAATTCATTCGTTGAATTGAAATTCATGTGTTGAATGTTATTTGAATTTTAAATAAATAGCTTTAACGATAAAAATCACATTTTTATATATATACAAACTGTAGAGAATATTCATGTGTTGAATTGAAATTCATGTGTTGAATGTTATTCGAATTTTAAATAAATAGCTTTAACGATAAAAATCACATTTATATATATATATATATATATACAAACTGTAGAGAATATTCATGTGTTGAATTGAAATTCATTCGTTGAATTGAAATTCATGTGTTGAATGTTATTCGAATTTTAAATAAATAGCTTTAACGATAAAAATCACATTTTTATATATATACAAAGTGTGGAGAATATTCATGTGTTGAATTGTAATTCGTTCGTTGAATTGAAATTCATGTGTTGAATGTTATTCAAATTTTAAATAAATAGCTTTAACGATAAAAATCACATTTATATATATATACAAACTGTAGAGAATATTCATGTGTTGAATTGAAATTCATTCGTTGAATTGAAATTTATGTGTTGAATGTTATTTGAATTTTAAATAAATAGCTTTAACGATAAAAATCACATTTTTATATATATACAAACTGTAGAGAATATTCATGTGTTGAATTGAAATTCATTCGTTGAATTGAAATTCATGTGTTGAATGTTATTCGAATTTTAAATAAATAGCTTTAACGATAAAAATCACATTTATATATATATATATATACAAACTGTGAAGGATATTCATGTGTTTAATTGAAATTCATTCGTTGAATTGAAATTCATGTGTTGAATGTTATTCGTATTTTAAGATAAATTAATTAGACAATAAAAATTACATTTTTATTGTGAATATGAAGTGTTAAAAACATCCATGTGTTGAATAAATATTTTTGATGATAAAAATATTACTTTTATCATGTATACGCTTTGATAAAAATACACACGTGTTGAAATAAATATTAGTTCGGTAGAAATATTATTATTAGCGTTGTTCTGCATATATATACATGTGTCGAACAGGGAAAATGGATTAGCTGTAGAGTAAAGAAATTATTTGCGTGCCCGACAAATAGGTAAGCCTTGATGAGTTGGCTGCGCAATTTTATTTTTATATCAACTCCTGTGAATGCCATTGGATGCGGAGTGCTGGTTATTCTATGTGAAATAATAAACATCGCCATAGGATAGTAACAATTAATTTTGAACTACACTACATGGCATACTCCTTGACGATAGGCATACTTCATCATATTCCACATAAGCATTTGGAGCTTGTGTGACGAGGTTGAAGATTTATCGTACGAGTGAGAGGCTTGTATGGCGATGATTATATATTACAGGTTGAACTGATGACTGATATGGACTATATAAAATATAACGATAAATTGCCAGATTAATAAAAACCCCACACGGGTCTGGAGTTGACAATAATCACGTCTCTCTAGTCATTAGATACGACACATGGACTATTTATTCCCACACGGGACGAGGTGACGAGGATTTATCCTCTGGAGTAATTAAAAATACACGCTCCCTCAGGCTTGACAGGGTGACGGGAATTTATTCTCTGGAGTTATAATCTATACACGCTCCCCTATAAACACCAGAATATACCACTATAAATATGTGGATGCTTTATAGGATTTATTGGGTACCTAACACGACCCAATAAATTTCCAAACCCCTTCCCGTACAAAGGAGGTTATGGCGAAATTTTTCGAAATATTAAGGCATTAGTGAAATATTTGAAGTGAAAACGGTATGGAATTTAAAGAATGAACTATATTTTTATATATATAAATATAAATAGAATTGAAAGGAATCGAAGCCGTGCAGTTCGTGTTTTGAAATTGTAATTTGAATCGATTAGTACGAGAGATCCGACCATCGGATTTTCCCGGAACCGCAACTGTGGGGTTTGCCTTGTAAATATCTTTCCAACAACACCAACTTTGTAAAAATCCAACGGTTGGATTGTCTGGAATGTTTAATTCAAATCTGAAGAAAAACAGCGCCAGAATCGTTTATATTTATATATAAATATAAATATAATTAAATTAAATTGAATAACGACGCTGCAGTTCGAATTTTGAAACCGTAACTTCAAACGACTAGTGAGGAAGATACGACCGTCAGATTTTCACGAAACTGGAACCGTTGGGTTCGCTTTGGGAATATCTTCCCAGAGACATAGACTTTGTAGAAATCCAACGGTTTGATTTTCTGATATGTGTCAAATTAGGGGAAAAACAGTGTCATTGCCACGACACGACCTGAAACGTCGTTTAATTAAATATGACCATTTTTAAATAAATAAAAATGGCGAAAAATCGTTATAAAAATACTTTAAGCAACATGGATTGGAAATAAACTAATTTGGCTTGATCTGCTTGATATTTGATGGTTGTATGTGTTTGACACGAAAATTATACTAAAGAACTAAAATATGAATGTCGAATAATATTACCATGGGAAGAATTGATTTGAATTCTAATTATAAGTAAATTATTTGAAAAGGCCGAGCTAACCCTCACTTCATATAATTGATCGAACGATTCGAAGGCGAAAATACAAAGACGATTCAAGACCGACAATCTTCGTATCAGTTGGATGGGCGCTGCTGAGGTTCCTGATTGGAGTAGCTACCGTGAAGGAACAGAAGTAGTAGCCGTCTGAATGTAAGTGTTGATTGTACGGATATACGAGGAATTTGGTGCCTCCGGTTTCGTTCAGACCCAGAACGGACTTGTAAATGGACTATGTGCCTGACATTGGATTTTGTTCTATACTAATTGATCTCTGTTAAATATATATCTGTTTGGCGGCGTAGAATTTATTCTTTTGCTTAACGCCCTTCTCTGAGACGTACAAGCTCAAGGGTTATATATCGATAGAAATCAGTCGTATGGAGTGGATTGCCTATGTGGCATGCCAAGATGCAGTGATCAAGGCTTCTGTTGCAAAGCAAAGTCTTGTGTTCAATGATAAAAGAATGGCCTACGTGGCCTGGCTTTGTGTATAGAGTGGATTCGCGAGCCTCACACCTCGGCATGAGTCAAAAACAGGATACGGACCGCTGGAAGTGCACGACGTTTCTTTCTAGCTTTGGTGGTGTCAGTGACCTACCAGTCCTGACATTTATATCTACTTTTCACCTTTGTGGTTGTTGGAATGCGAGGCGCCTCGATTTTAGGTCTGTAAGGACCGTGAAACGTGTGTTTAGGAATTGCCAATCCTCAAACGTAAGAGAGGACCGGCCCAGCCGATCCAAGGGTTACCCAGAGTGTGTAGTCTTGAGGCATTTGCTAGAATGTCTCGAAGTAGAGAGGAGCTTTCCCCTTGCCTCGACTCATGACGGAAATCCAATTTCCAATACGAAATAACGGATTTGATTGTAGAACTAGTATGGCGACATAGTATATGGTAGCTTTGCCACCTATGATTGATATTTATGATGCTATTCATTTTTGAAACATATATGCACAAGTAATAATATCAAATGATTTTTCTTTACACGTATTAAGCATATTTGGCCATTATAAGGTAAAACTCTATCCTCCGGTTTGCGTTGCATTGTATGATGGGACTTGAGTCTTATAACAGCTACATTCTTTTCAAAAGCATTACGTTGTTTTAAAGAATTTACTTTGTTTTAAATGCACCAGCAATCACTGGGGTAAACCCGTTCCGCGAAAGTGGCGTGGTCCTATGATTTGATTATTACTGTTGTTTAAACTGTTAAGTAGATTTCTCATACAAGTCCCCATGACTGACTCGTTGTTTGTTTCACTTTGCAAACTCGGTTGCCCTTAATTTCACACGGGCAGCCTAGTTCACAGATGATAGGTTGTTTTGGCTCGGCACAATAGTATGGAGTGCTCTTTTGGCTTATGGCGAGGCTGACTACACCGAGATGACTTTGACATTATCCGCCATTATTGTATATGTATTATGATTCCGCCTATGGCGATGCAGACTGTTTTACTTCCAGTATTTATTATCGTATTTATATATACCGCCTCCGGCGATGTAGACTGATACCCTTATTATGTCTCACTGTATGTATATATTCCGCCTATGGCGATGGTGACTGATCATTCCCCTTTTATTTACTAAGATATATCCTACGTTGTGCTATTCTGATGTTGTTACATATTATTATTCCGCTGTCATATCTATGTAAAATTATTCTATTTATTGTTTTTGCTATTATCTGTACTCTACTATGATGATTGATGTGTTATATTCCAATGATTATCCTTAATACCGTCACACGGATTTTGGGATCGTCACAGTTGGTATCAGAGCTTTGGTTAACCGTAGTTCCAGAATCTAACACATTAAACACCTCGTCAGAATAGAATCAGTAGTGTTCTAAGGCGAGTGGCTCATTAGAGATAGGATTAGTGATGTCCTAGAATGAGCTAAGCAGATTAGCAAAACAATTTGATCAGTACATCATTACCTTTCCTTATGTTCTCCTGCTTTATTATATATGAAAGTTATCATTTCTGTGAGATTGACTCTTTTATTGCTTATACAGTACTTTATCTGATGGCTACACGAGCAGCTGCAGCCAGAGGTGGCCGAGGAGGCCGAGCAGGCAGAGCAGGAGGACGGGGGAATATCCCCGTAGCAGAGGGGGGGGTCCTATTATACAGCCACCAGCACCCCAGGACTTTGAGCTTGACAGAGTAGCAATGAGATACAGAAACTTGGGAGGCAAACCCTTTTCTGGTCCTGGTACCATGACAGAGTCTATTGCATGGTTGAAGACTTGTGAAAAGATTTTTGAGGGCATGGAACTGGGGACCCACAACAAGGCACGTCTAGGCATTTGGCTCTTACAGGAGGAGGCCGAGTTGTCGTGGGATGCCATCACCTCCGGAGATGCAGAGGGTACTGTTAGGACCTGGGAGCAATTCAAGACCATGTTCAAGGAAAAGTTCATACCTGAGCAGGCCTTAGAGCGGATGCGTGATCAGTTTGCTAATCTCCAGCAGGGAGATCTCTCTATCCAATACCTCAACAAATTCACTCAGCTGTCACGCTATGCTCCAGAGCTTGTTTTGACAACCAAAGCTAAGAATAAGAGATTTATATTTGGGCTACGGTGCAAGTACTAGGACATGGCCATGAGCAACATCAAACTCTCATTCACAGAATTGGTAGAGATGGCCTGCAATTACGAAGATCTGGATGAGAGACACTCCAACCTAGACCGCGCCAAAAGCCAAGCTGGAAACAAGCGCAAAGCTTCAGGAGATTAGCAAGAGTCCAGCATTACAGCAGCCGCTACTCAGCAGTCTGGAAAGATACCCAAAGGAAGCTGCTACAATTGCGGAAAGACAGGACATTTCTCGAATGTGTGCAAAGCCCCAAATAAACTAAAGGCAAATCCAGACCGCAGCTCAGCCGAATGCTACAGCTTCCATAAGAAAGGGCACTATAGCAGTAATTGTCCTTTGAATAAGTATGCACAAGTGGCTCATGTTTATGATAAGGAGACCCCGCCAGCTATCACCGATGGATCAGGTAAACCCGACGTCTTGGGAGGTACCCTTACCATTAAAAATATTCCTGTTTCTGTACTTTTTGATACTGGTGCATCACGTAGCTTCATTTCTAGTAACACTGTTAGTAAGTTAAAGTTAAAAGTAAGAAGTCTAAAGGAACCAATCAAAGTTCAAAACCTGATAGGAGGCTCTACCATTCTCAGTTCATATTGTAGAGTACCTATTTCCTTTTGTTGATACCGATTTCCTTTTGATTCGATTGTCATGGATTTTCGTGAGTTTGATATTATTCTGGGACTTGATTGGTTGACAAAATATAAGGCCGAAGTTAGATGTGCCGAAAGAATCGTTAAAGTTGAAACAAAAGTTGGGCATATCATTATACCATGTCTCGGTTCAGATCCGGATAGAGAAGAATTTTGGTCTTCTTTGGAAGTTATTCCCACTTCATTAGAAAAGGTACCGGTCGTTAAAAACTATGCGGATGTGTTTGAAGAAGTCGAAAACTTACCTCCGCAAAGAGAAATTGAATTCAGAATAGATCTAATTCTGAATGCCCGACCAGTAGTACATCCAATTAGAAGAATGGCCCCGAAAGAAAAAGAAGAGTTAGGCAGCCAAACTCGAGAATTGCTTTGGAAAGGTCTGATTAGACCAAGCTTTTCATCTTGGGGAGCAGCAGTAGTGTTTGTCCCGAAATCAGACGGTACTCTAAGACTTTGTGTTGATTACCGAGATCTCAATAAACAGACACTGAAGAACAAATATCCCTTGCCACGGATAGACAATCTGTTAGATCAATTAAATGGGGCGACAATATTCTCCAGAATGGACCTAGCTACAGGTTTCCACCAATTGCATATAGCCGAAGACTGTGTTCCTTTGACAGCCTTCAGGGGTCCCGATTTATTCTACGAATGGTTAGTAATGTCGTTCGGTTTGTGTAACGCTCCGGCATACTTCGTCGATCTTATGAACAGAGTGTTCCGTGGTGTATTGAATAAATTTGTTCTAGTCTTCATTGATGATACTTTAATCTATTCCAAGTCAGAAGGCGAGCATGCAAAACATTTAGAACAAGTGTTGATAATTCTGAGGAGAAATGTCTTGAAAGCTAAATTTTCTAAGTTTATCTTCTGGCAGGATGAAGTTAAGTTCCTTGGCCATGTCGTATCAAAAGAAGGGATTGCTGTAGATCCAAGCAAAATTACAGCGATTCAGGACTGGAAACAGCTACTACCCCCATAGAAGTTCGAAGTTTCCTTGGATTGGCTAGTTACTATCGGAAATTCGTTCAGGATTTTTCAAAGATATCTGGTGTATTGACAAAGCTTACAAAGAAGCATGAGAAATTCAAATGGACTACCGAATGTGAAGAAGCTTTCCAGGAGCTGAAACTGAAATTGACAACTGCTCAAGTATTGACCATTATAGAAGGCAACCAGGACTTGACTGTATGGACATATGCTTCTATTAGAGGGCTTGGCGCAGTATTAATGCAAAAGGGCCAAGTGGTCGCTTATGCCAGCCGTCAGCTGAAGCCGCATGAAAGAAACTATGCAACTCATGATCTTGAGTTGTTAGCTATCGTGTTTGCTTTGAGAATCTGGAGGCATTATTTATTGGGAAAGAAGTTTGAACTATTTACCGATCATCAATCATTAAAATATCTATTCACTCAGTAAGATCTAAACTTGAGACAACAGCATTGGTTAGAATTCCTTGCAGCATACGATTTTGAAATTCTATACACTCCAGGAAAAGCCAATGTTGTAGCAGATGCACTCAGCAGAAAGAATGAAATCATCGCCAGTTTTATCATCACGTCTTCATTAATTGACAGGATCTCGGCCCTTCATAAAGACGATGAATTTATTCAGAGAATCAACCAGAGAGTCAAGGGAGGTGAACCCACAAGTTTCCGGCTCGATGACAATGGAGTTCTTAGATTAAAGGGCAGAATTTGCATCCCAAATCTTCCAGAGCTTCGAAGAGAAATACTTGATGAATGTCATAAGGCCAAACTAAGCGTCCATCCAAGGGTGAGAAAAATGTACAATGACATCAAACGCACATTCTGGTGGAGATCAATGAAAAGAGATATTTCATTATATGTTAGCAGATGCTCCACTTGTCAGCTAGTTAAGAGCGATCAGCAGAAATTGGCTGGACTATTACAACCATTAGAAATTCCAGGATGGAAGTGGGAGAAAATTTCGATGGACTTCATTGATAGTTTGCCTCGAACTAAGAAAGGAAATGACAGTATATGGGTGATCGTAGATCGCTTCACAAAGACTTCCCATTTCATACCTGTCAGATCCAACAGAACAGCTCAAAGTTTAGCACAGATCTACTTCAAAGAAATGGTTAAACTGCATGGAGTGCCGCTCAATATAGTCAGTGATAGAGATACCCTATTTACTAGCAAATTCTGGGATAGAGATACCCTATTTACTAGCAAATTCTGGGAAGCATTTCAGACAAAATTGGGAACCAAATTGAATCTAAGCACCGCTTGTAACCCTCAGAAAGATGGCCAAACTGAGCGGGTGAATAGAATTCTAGAAGATTTACTACGGGCTTGCATTATTGATTTTGGAGGCTCATGGGAAGATCACTTACATTTGGCAGAATTCTCTTATAACAATAGCTATCAAGCAAGTTTGGGAATGTCTCCATTTGAAGCATTATACTGTAGACCGTGCAGATCTCCCGCATGTTGGGTAGAAACTGGCAATAGACTTGTGTTGGGGCCCGATATGATTCGAGAAGCATCTGATAAAGTCGATTTCATCAAGAAGCGATTGAAAACCCCACAAAGCTGACACAAAAGCTACGCTGATGTGAGAAGAAGAGATTTATCATTTGTCGTTGGCGATTATGTTTATTTAAGAGTTTCTCCGATGAGGGGAGTAATCAGATTCAATAAAACTGGGAAGTTGGCACCGAGATTCATTGGTCCCTTTCCTATACTTGAACGGATTGGAACTCTTGCATATAGGGTTTCATTACCTGATTGGTTTCCTGGTGTGCATGACGTGTTCCACGTGTCTCAACTTAGAAAACATGTGCATGATCCGGATCTTGTTGTAGAAAAAGCAGCACAACAGGACTTGGAAATTACTCCAGAATTAGCAGTCAGAAGAGAGCCATTGAAGATCGTTGGAAAAGAAACTAGAGAGCTTAGGAGCAAAAAGATTCATTTAGTTAAAGTGCAGTGGAGTAGTGATCCTAGAGACTGTACTTGGGAGACGGAGGAAAGCATTAAACAAGCCTACCCCAAATGCAGAGTGGACATCTCTGACTAACTCCGGTGCAAGGTACCTTTACAATACTTTGCATTTACATTTTGTTTCCTACTTTGCTGTTGTTTCCTTTTCGAGGACGAAAAGTTAAGTGGGGGAGATTATAATAACCCGGAAAATGTGAACCAATTTAAATTTTTTAAAATTGGTTATTGTCAAAGAATTTAAACAATTGAAATAGCATATTTCAATAAAGTAATGAATCGGAGATAGTGAGGCAGTTTGAAAATTTGAATATAAACTTTGTCTGAATGTATCAGGTGGAAAATATAACAGATTTTAGTGAAACCAAAAATATTTAAATCTGTTTATGAATACCTTTCTAACGAATCTGAAAAATCGAATTTTCATAACAGAAATCAAAAGTTATGGCCAAATGAATTTTCAGAGAGGTCGCTATATAGAATATATAGCCCTTGAAAATAGATATTTTGCATACGACCTCGGAATTCGACGAAACCACTTTTGTTGGATCCGGGATGTCAAACTATTGCTAGGTTTCAAATTTCATAATTTTTGAAGCTAGTATGTGAGCGAGGAAAAGGAAAATGTGTTGGTCAATTTCTGTTAAAATGGGTTGACCTGAAAATGGCCAATTTGCATACGATCTCAAAATTCGACGAAACTGGTTTTGTTGGGACCGTATCATCAAGACATAGCTAGATTTATTTTTCTGGAATTTTTCGATTCAGTTTGGGGCCCTGGCAAATAAAAATGTACATTCAAATTGAATATTAAATGTTTTATACTTTAATTTGAAAAATAACTGACTGTAACAATCGAATTGGCCAAAAAAACATATCCCATTGTGTCCGGAATGGGGGTATTTAGCTAGGGGCGACAGTCGTTGGGTTGAAATTGGTGTATGTTTGTTCAATGGGATATTTTGGGAATTTAAAATTTAAATTTAATGGGTCAAAGCCCTTTATTTTCTCTCTCTTCTGAAATCGGTCGAACCTCCTACGAACGAACGACGGAAACACCCTCAAAACTTCCAGGCCCGATCGCCGCCGTCACAGGCGTTTTCGCCACCCCCTCCAGTTGACTTTTCCGTTCGTCTACCCCTCCTTTTTCAATCAATCCAAGCCTCGACTGAAATCATTTGGAATTTTCTTCGTTCTACCTCGAGGAAGTTAGCATCTTTGGAGCGCCGCCGTGCCTAGTAGAGGCCACCGAGCTGATTTCCACCACAGGCAATGGAGAGCCTGTTCGAAGCTCTTCGACGTTGTAGCATCCGATCGTGACGATACTGCACAGATCGATCGAAAAATATAAACCTAGTTTCGAAGTATGAAAAGGGACCGGCTTTGAAATTTCTGAATTGAAAATAACATTTTTAAGTGTTGCAAAACTTTGAAAAATCATATCTTTTTAGTGTGTTAACGAAATTCGATGAAACAGGAAACATCAGGACCACAGGGAGGCTCTCTACCATCTAGCAAAAGCCGTGGATTTTTCTGATCTACATACGATTTTTAGCACTTCAAAAACCAATGTGAGGAATCTAAATTAAATTGTGTGAATGGAATCGTGTTGTATAAATTATATAAGCGAAGTGTAAATTATATACGCATTGTATACCTCATGTACATGTGCTGTATAAGTTATATTAGCGATATATAAATTATACAAGCGTTGTATGAAACATATATGCTTTGAATTGTGATGAAATGCAAGTGAATTATAGAAATAATATATATATATATATATATATATATACTCCCCTCGTCCACAGACCATGGACGATATTTATTGCTTGTGATTGGCGTGAAAATATATAGTATGACGAATGGTTGGAAATAATTGTTTGTGGTTGGTATTGTGGTTGAAAAATACCTTTGTGGTTGAAAAATACCTTTGTGGTTGAAAAATACCCTCTTGTGGTTGAAACAAATTAGAATAGGATTGTGGAAATGAAAATAAAACATGTCTCCTACATGCGAACTAGATGCATGATTCCCCATTGTGAAAAACCGCGAGGTTTTAAGGTAGAGCGAGGAGTCGTACTTGGGACGGTCCCGGTTTTAACTACCCTGCCGTTATGCTACCGAAATTTTCTGAAATATTCATGTGTTAGAATAATTTTCATTTGTTGAAATTAATTACATATGTTGAAACCAATATTCATGTATTGAATTGAAATTCATTCGTTGAATTGAAATTCATGTGTTGAATGTTATTCGAATTTTAAATAAATAGCTTTAACGATAAAAATCACATTTTTATATATATACAAACTGTAGAGAATATTCATGTGTTGAATTGAAATTCATTCGTTGAATTGAAATTCATGTGTTGAATATTATTCGAATTTTAAATAAATAGCTTTAACGATAAAAATAACATTTTTATATATATACAAACTGTAGAGAATATTCATGTGTTGAATTGAAATTCATTCGTTGAATTGAAATTCATGTGTTGAATGTTATTCGAATTTTAAATAAATACCTTTAACGATAAAAATCACATTTTTATATATATACAAACTGTAGAGAATATTCATGCGTTGAATTGAAATTCGTTCGTTGAATTGAAATTCATGTGTTGAATGTTATTCGAATTTTAAATAAATAGCTTTAACAATAAAAATCACATTTTTATATATATACAAACTGTAGAGAATATTCATGTGTTGAATTGAAATTCATTCGTTGAATTGAAATTCATGTGTTGAATGTTATTCGAATTTTAAATAAATAGCTTTAACGATAAAAATCACATTTTTATGTATATACAAACTGTAGAGCATATTCATGTGTTTAATTGAAATTCATTCGTTGAATTGAAATTAATGTGTTGAATGTTATTCGAATTTTAAATAAATAGCTTTAACGATAAAAATCACATTTTTATATATATACAAACTGTAAAGGATATTCATGTGTTGAATTGAAATTCATTCGTTGAATTGAAATTCATGTGTTGAATGTTATTCGTATTTTAAGATAAATTAATTAAACAATAAAAATTACCTTTTTATTTTGAATATGAAGTGTTAAAAACTTCCATGTGTTGAAAAAATATTTTTGATGATAAAAATATTACTTTTATCATGTATACGCTTTGATAAAAATACACATGTGTTGAAATAAATATTAGTTCGCTAGAAATATTATTATTAGCTTTGTTCTGCATATATATACATGTGTCGAACAAGGAAAATGGATTAGCTGTTGTTAGATCAAAATTTGGACCTAACACCCAAATCATTCTGAATATTATAGAGTTTTAACTGAAGAATGAAGAAAAAGAAAATAACACTCAGGATTTATAGTGGTTCGGCGTTAATGATCCTACGTCCACTTTATATGTTATTGATTATACTTCGAATGCTGGTACAATCAATGATTTCTCTCTAGCTTACTTTTACAATTGTGATTTCTCTCAGTATTCTAGCAATAAAACTGATAAGAAATGGTAGTAAGACAATAATGGCGGAATCAGTCCTCATTATTGCCAAAAAGATCCCAAAAATGACAAGCTCCGGGCTATTTATAGCTGATTTTGTCTGGCGGGTCGTGGTAACACGTGGCACGAATCCCGAGAACATCGGATCGCATCGCTACCGTTGAAGAAATAGTCAAATTAGCTGTTGTAGACAGGTGTCGCGATCCCCTTGAAAATCGGATCGAGCAAATGGGGAGAATCAGTCAAAATGACGGTTAGGGACACGTGTCGCTGGATCCGTGCGTCTCGGATCGCTGAAGACTAGCTGGTGTTTGAACGGGTCAGAGGCTTCGTCGTGCATCAGGGGATCGGATCGGTCTATACTGGGCAATAATGCATGTACGGATCGAATCGCATAGAGGTGTCGTTTCTCTGATGAAATGAGGGCGATCCTTTGAGGCGCGATCCGATAAGGGGCGATCCGATGAGGGGCGAGTCAATGGTGCGATCCGTTCCTTCATGTACTTAGGGGATGTGGTTTCATACTTTCTTCTTGTGAATGAACCTAGGTGGCTTGGTCAAAAAGCTAGCCAACATTTTGCCCCTTCGAAGTATGTTTTATCGATGATGGAACATGCTTCGAATGCTGTCGAATCATCTTTTCACAACGAGTCGCAAATCAAAGGTTGTATCTATCCGAAATGTCGAGCCATTTCCAAAAAGGTATGTCACCTAATCAGTGTAAATACTAGGATGTTCCGTCGATTATTTCTTTGTTCGTCGGATCCATCTATGGAGTTTTTAGAGGCGTCATTATAAGATCGTCAGGCGAACTTTTATTAATTTTCTCCAAATATTTTCTGAAACTTCAATTTTCAATAATGGCCTGTTGGTCCGAATCGCTATGGTTCTTCACGGTTCGTGATATGTGGCGTTCGTCTCGCTTTGACCTTCATGTGGGCTTCAGATATGATAGGCTAACTACGAGCCGATCCACGGATCGGCCTTCTCTTTTCCTATTGGGCTTGGGTCCGCGGCCTGCTAGCCTCCCCACTGTTCGAATAAAACAAGGAACGGGAGACCAAAAGCCACTCTCCTGCCTATATAATTCCGACCCCTCCTCCTCCTTCTTTTCTTCTTCTTTCTTTGCACAGCCGCCCGAAGCTCCGACTGAAATCATACCCTCTTCGATCTCAAAAGTGAAAAAACGCATATCTCTTCAATGTTAAGAAAGGTAATGATATAAAAAACATATCCTCGCGTTTTACTTGGGTTTCCGTTCATTTGAGAGAGGAGTGGGCGAGGTTTTTGGTAAAAACTGTAGAGTTTGGGAGAATGGTGGTGATGGGTTCAGGCACTCGAGGTCGTGAGCGAAGAGGAGGAGAAGAGAGGAAGGTGCTGGATCGTTTCGTGGATAGGGTACTTTGGGTCGGGTCGCGAGAAGAGTGACTGGAAAAAGAAGTGGGAGAGAGCGGATCGGATCGTGGCAATCAAGGGTGGGTCGGATCGGGGAGGAGAAAGCAAAAGCTCCAACATACGAATCATCGGATCGGATTGGAGTAATTGGGACGAATCTCGAGGAGTCAATGCGATCCGTTCTGGTTTCCACGATCCAATGTTCTTCTTATTATATTTGCTTCGCGATTCGATAACACACTGCGATCCAATCCTTGACCCACGATCCGAGATTATGAGCGATCCAATCTACTTATTAAACACATAATGCAACCTGCCTTAGACTCACCAAAGGACAGTTAGGCTAGAGCCTGCGGAATGAACTTTCTGGACTGAATGACCACATAATTTGACTGCCTATGATGACTAATATTTTGATGACCTTGATAACTTTTACGCTTTATCTTTAATGCATGCACAAGCACACACACCGGCACTTGCACACACGGGGGACGGGTAGTTTTAATCTCATTTTTCATGTTTTCTCGCCTAGCAGTAATGTCGGATAATCAATCTTCTTCAAGATCCGCTACAGAAACGGAGTCCGGGGTTCCTGAGCAATACAACCCTGAGGTCCCTCCAATTAACCCAGGAGGTGAAGATTCTGGCTCTGAATACAAGGCAACGGAATCAAATCCGTCTGAAAGTACTTCATCTAGTGAAGAATCTGAGATAGACATGCGAGCTCCCGACGAGATTCCTGGCGCGCTCGGAATAGATAAATTTTCTGATTCTTTAGCATCTAAACTCAATGATATAAAGCTTAAAAGAATCTGCCTGAGACATGGGATCCCTTGGGATGATGTCATGACACCCGGTAGCGAAGATAGACCCCACTTAGCTCCGGAAGGGTATATGGCAATCAGTCGAACCATGTGCTTGGTAGGAGCTATTCCTCCGTTTCCTTCAATCGCCATCGAGACTTTAAAGCGACTGGGTATCGCTCCGATGCAGCTTCATCCCAATGCCTACGCATCCCTATACACCTTATATATTGCATATGCGGAGATCCTACACACCGAACTCACATTCAGAGATTTGACATTCTTCTTTCTTTTCAAGCATCGTTCCTCGTCAACCCCAAATTTCTCTTTCTTTGAATCGGTGGCGAATAGGAAGGTTCTGTATGATGGATATAGCAATATAGGGGATCCTAAGTCTGATTGGTTCTATATAAAGAAACAGGCCGGAGGCTTAAGAAGATGGCTTAAATCAAGTAAACTTCAAGCTTTTAACTGAATATCTTGTTCAAGAAGTCGAAGCATTAACATTCTTCCCCCTTTTTCTTTGTCTTAAACAGATCACGTCTTCCCGAAAATGGAGGGTCCGTTATACAACAATCGATTGTCTATTCTTCTTCAAAGCAGGTCCGACTTTCTAAGGATCAAAAAATGCATTATTGATGAGAATCTTCATAAGCATCATCTTCTGGATATAAGATTTGGACTTGGCGCTGGCGGCAAACCCTATAAGTACGTGCCCCCAACGGAGGGAGAGGGAACATCGCAAGCAGTAGAAACAACTAAGTTTCGCAAGAGTCCTTCCCCGATAGTCATCCAAGACGATGAGGACCTGAATATATACAAAGGGGATGAGGCCCGTGGTGACAAGTCCAAGGAAATCCCAGTTTCTATTCCAATCGAATCCACTGCTCCCGATGACTTGACAGACGAACAGCTATTCAAAAAGCTGAGAAAAATTCCTCTGCCCGACGATGTATATACAGAGAGGGACTTTGAAGGGGAGCCATTCTTCCCTGCTTCTGATGAGGCCATCGCTCCAACTAGAGGACAATAAACTAGTCAGATGAGCCTGTCTTCAGGCCCGGGTCTGTTAGGGCGAATTATATGGGATACACAAATTACACATACTATCTGACCCCGCACTCTTATATCGTCAGTATTCAAAGTTTTAATATGCTCTTTTCTTTTTTGCAGGAAAGATGTCCCACAGGCGATCTTATCCTTATCGTTCTCTGCGTGAGGGCACACCCAGTCTTCATCCGGGTACTGAGCGTTCTCGCGGCCCTTCTCACAAGCCGACTTCCTCGCAACCCCGGTCTCCACCAAAATCGACCTCTGCCAAGCCTTCCAGTTATCCGGTAGTTCCTGCAGGGGGAAAGAAACTTCCTAAAGAGTTAACTCCTCCAAAGAGTGCACCTTCCCACAGCAGGTCGTCAAAAAGGCATCACGAATCTTAAGATAAAAGCAAAGATCCAATCAAAGAGTCTGAAAAGGAGAGGAGTGAGATCGTCCCTTCCAGCCAGCCAGAGTTGGCCGCCCCGGGGTCACGGGACTACATCCATGGTCCCGAGATTCAAGGTAGGCTGGAAAAGCTGAGGGAACAATTCCCAGACATATTCTTCGATAGGATGACGTTTGTTCCAGCCTTGGAACCGGTCCCTAAGAACTGGGATAATGAAGTTGTCGGACACATCCGCCACGTTGCCAGGCAGTATGAGATGATGAAGAAACATGCAGTTAACCTTTCAGAAGTCATCCGATCGCTTGAAATAGAAGCACATAGATCTAAGGCGAAACTTGAAAATAACGAAAGGGCCAGGACAAAGATGGAGAAGGACCTGGAAGATGCTCAATCCCAACTTGCTTTAGGGCGGAGAGATGTCAAAAATTATAAAACCGAATTGAAGAATGCTAAGAAATGCTTTCACTCCGAACTTGACTCCAATAGCCAAGAGAAAATGGCCTTAAAGAAGGAGGTTGAAGATCTCAAAATGTCCAGCATTGAGTTGAAAACAGCACAAGGCCATTTTGAAGCTGAGAGAGCTGCTTGGGAGGCAGAAAAGCAAGTTTGAAAGAAAGTTTGGCTTTGGCTAAAGCGGAAAAGGTGATTTTGAATGATCAGGTCGCGGATGTGGAGAGACGGGCGGCTCTTGCCGAAACGAATGTTGAAAGTGCCATCGAAATGGCCACTGCTTCTAACAACAAGCTCCTCGAGAGAGAGAAGGATATCGAGAGGTTTGAAGAGATGATTTTTGACTTGCTTGGCCAAGTCCTCAAAACCCGCAACATCTCGTGGATCCCGGATTACCACGTTACTTTAGCCAATTTATGGGAGGCCATTGTTGAGGGTGAAAAGAAGAGATTGGGAGTCAAAGAAATTGATGAAGATGAGTTGATGAAGAGCATCTTGAGGGATAACGAGCCTGAGGACCTGGCAGAGGGTCGTCGTTTGATTCAAGCGGAGATGGAAAAGGAGAGGGCCCTGGCTAAGGGTAAAGGAAAAGTTGATGAATGTTCGAGTTCAGCCGTGGAGCCCAAAACCTCCGGAGTTGAGGAGTACCATCCTGATGATCCACTAATCCCTTTGGGCCTAACTCCTGTAGTTGTTGGGGCTCCTACAGCTACCCAAGAAGGAGGATCTGCGGAAGGTATCTCCCTTTTTTCTCCATAATTCGTCAAAACAATTGTGAATTGTCGTCTTCTGGTAGAACAACCAATTGAATTAGTAACGTGTGTTCCTCATAATACAGGTGGCGAGCCCGTCGACAAGGGTGCTGAAAAAGAAAAAAAGGCGGAGAAGGAGGCTGTCTCGCCAGATGCCGGTATTGATATATCAAAGCAGGCTGAGGTCACAAAAGCAGAGAAAAGCATCCTGGCACCTAGTACTGGCATTCCCAAGGATGCTGAAACCATCGAGGCCTTGAAAGACATGGATGGGCGCCATGTAGAGGACGAGGAAGATATTATTGGCGCCAAAGAGACCGACGATAATGACAACGAAACTTTGGCCAGCAGAAAAGCCAGGCAGGAAAAAGAGATAGCTTCGACGAAGGTGGGAGAAGAGCCTTTGGACGTAGTCCCTATCGCAGAATTTGATCCTAAAACCGGGATGATTTTGAAAGTCCAGCCAGTAGATAACTTCATTTTGCTAATCCTGATGATTTCCCGGCTTCCCTTTCTGATAAAAGGAAAAGAAAGGAGGCGAAAGAGGAATCTTCCGAAGAGTTGGATGTTCCCCTCATAGACAAAAGGAAGAGGAAGAAGGGAGATCAATCTGACGCTGACAAGGCTAAGCTGGAGAGACAGAAGCAGGAGAAGAGGTCGAAGCGTAAATAGGATACTTTTGCTGGTTTATATTTTGTCTTTAGGTTTTCCACTGGCCAGGAAGTGTAATTGTGAGACTGGCCCTCACTTTTGTTTTCTAGGTTATTTTTCACTTTGTAAGCTTGCATTATATAAAGGAAAGTTATCTCTTTTTACATCATTCTGTACCTGGATTCAAATAAACTTTCCATGTTTAGTCATAGACCATTTAATTATAACTACAAATCAGTCAAACAACAGAAAGAAAATTTTCGCGCTGCATTGCGATATTAAAGTTCATGTGTATATGCATATGGCCTCCAATCAATCGTCAATGGGGCGCTTAACTAGGGCTTATTAAAGATTGACTAACATTATTCGTAGGTTGCCCCCTATTTCTGAATATGGGGGACTAAGAAAATTTCATAGGATAACTGTTCTTGTGGTACCGAATTTCTGGCACCTTTCTCAGTGCTTAATCATAGACTTCCTTATACTCTCCTGACGGTCGCCGAGGTTATAGTTTGAATTCAGTAATTCAGTCGGTCCCGGTTCCTTCAGCAGGGAAGGAGTTCTTTCTCAGCGCTTACTCTGAGATGCTTTTTATACTCTCTTTCTCTCTTTGGAGAGTCAGAGTTCGAGCTCAGTAATTCAACCGCTTCCCGATCCTTCAGCGGGGAGGGAGTTCTTTTTCAGCGCTCAATCGGAGACGCTTTTATACTCTCTCTCTCTCTCTGGAGAGTTAGAGTTCGAGCTCAGCGATTCATTCGCTCCCCGATCCTTCAGCGGAGAAGGAGCTCTTTCTCAGCGCTCAATCGGAGACGCTTTTATACTCTCTCTCTCTCTCTGGAGAGTTAGAGTTCTGTCGAGGCGGTTCCGATCATGGTACACCTCCATGACTTATAGACATCGGATTCATGTCCGTGATGTCCCCTCTCTGCTCTGGAGAGTTAAAGCGCTATCAACGATATAATTTACTTTATTGTATCCTCAAAATTTTGACTTGCGATTACATTCCATTCTGATGGAAGGTATTTATGATTATATGCTGCTGGGATCGTTGGATTATTCATAGCGATTTCCATAAAAATAAACAAGCAGATAAATAAAGGTGCAATAAAGGTAAATGACACACAAGATTTTTATAGTGGTTCGGTCGAATCATGACCTACGTCCACTTTATAATTTTTTTGCTTTAAGGAATAAAACTATTCTAGGCAAGTCGTGCCTTATACATGGTTTTCAACAAAGCAAAAGAATAGATTTGAAACTTTCATGTTAAGTATGGCCGTAAATGTTGGGGATTCCACACTTTGGGGATTTCCTTTCCATCTACGGTTGCCAGCTTGAAGGTTCCATTATCAAGCTTGCTCAGAATGGAGTACGGTCCTTCCCACTTCGCTCTTATATGAGTTGGGGGTGGAAAGACACGTTTCAGAACCAAGTCTCCGGGTTCCCAGGTTCGAGCTCGAACCTTTTTGTTGTAATATCAAGCGACTTGTTGTTTGCATCTCAAGGCACGCTGGTCTGCTTCATCCCTCTTTTCTTCGATCATATCCAGGGACTCAAGGAGCAATTCATTATTGGTCATCGGATCATAATAAGTCACCCGGTGAGAAGGTACCTTTATCTCAACCGGGATGACTGCTTCCGTTCCTAAAGCAAGGGAGAAGGGGGTATGTCCTATTGCCGATTTATATGTTGCCCTGTAGGCCCATAGTGCCAAGGGCAATTCATCAGCCCACATGGCTCTGGCTCGCTTCAGTCTTCTTTTCAGAATGGACTTAATCACTTTATTCGCCGCTTCGACTTGTCCGTTCGATTGCGGGTGCGCCACAGAGGTGTATCGATTCTCAATGTGGTATTTTTGGCAGAAATTTCTGAATTCAGCGCTATCGAACTGAGACCCGTTATCCGTTATCACAATCTTTGGGATCCCAAATCGACAGATGATGTTTCTAACGATAAAGTTGATCACTCGTTTGGTTGTGATTGTAGTTAGTGGTTCAGCCTCGACCCACTTAGTGAAATAATCCACGGCCACAATAGCGAACTTTGCTCCGCCCCATGCTATGGGGAGACTTCCAATGATATCAATCCCCCACATAGCGAAAGGCCATGGGCTCATCATTGTTTTTAACTGATTAGGAGGTGCTCTAGGTATTTTCGAAAATCTCTGGCACGCATCACATCGTCGTGCGTATCTTGCCGCATCCTTGTTTATGGTAGGCCATAAATAACCATGCCGCAACACCTTTTTTGCCAAAGTTTGCCCTCCAGTGTGGTCGCCGCATTCGCCTTCGTGTACCTCCTGCAGCACACACTTGATGTCATCGTGAGCTATACACCGGAGGAGGGGCATCGAAAATCCTTGTCTGTAAAGAACTCCGCCTTGGAGAACGTATCGGGCGGCTTTACGAATTACTTTACGCCTCTCGTTTTTCTTGGTCGGAAGCGCTCCATTCATCAGGAAATTCTTTAGAGGGGTCATCCACGACTCCCTTTCTGGTTCCGTCTCTAGTATTAGGTCGATTTCCATTTGATCTATACTAGGGGACCGAAGTACTTCAACGGGGGCTAGCCCGGTCACTTCAGGATCGTCGGAACTAGCCATCTTTGCCAACTTATCTGCGGGCTGATTCTATGACCGCGGAATATGAGATATGCTATAGTGATCAAAATCGTTCAGCAACTCTTTCACTTTCTTTAAGTATAAAATCAATCTTGCACTTTTAGCTTGGAATTTTCCAGTAACCTGGTTCACCACTAACTTGGAGTCGCAAAAGATGTTCAGCTTTGTGACTTCTAATTCCTTTGCAATCCTTAATCCGACTATCAGGGCTTCATATTCGGAGTCGTTGTTAGTGGCGTGAAACTCCATCCGGATAGCATAGGATATCAATCGTTTCTCGGGAGTTTCAAGCACTATTCTAGCGCTGGATCTTTCGTCATTCCTAGCACCATCAGTATACATTCTCCAGGCATTGGGATCGAGAAGTAACTTTGAAGGATCAACTTCTTCGTTTGCTATATCTTCCTCCGGGACGGTGAACTCTGCTATGAAGTCGGCTATCACTTGCCCCCGAATTGACCGTCTGGGCTGAAAGTTCAAATCAAATTGACTTAACTCAATGTTCCATTTTAGTAATCTTCCAGACGCCTCTGGTCTCTGTAGGACTTGCTTGAGTGGATGATCGGTGTATACGGTAATGGGATGCGCCTGAAAATAATGTCGAAGCTTTCTAGAGGCGATCAGTAAACTATACGCCAACTTTTCTATCCTTGGATAATTACGCTCTGCTGCCGTCAATTTTTTGCTCACGTAATACACGGGTCTTTGGACCTTATCTTCTTCTCTTACCAATGCTGAGCTGATCGCATGGGATGATACTGCCAGATAAACGAATAAGTCCTCGTGATCCATTGGCTTAGATAATATCGGAGGTTTCTCCAGGTGCCTTAGTAAGTTCTGAAATGCTTCTACGCAGTCGGGCGTCCATTTGAAGTGGCATTTTCCCCGCTTTATTAATTCGAAGAATGGGATGCATTTATCCGTAACCCTGGAGATAAATCTGCTTAGTGCGGCTACTTTTCCTGCAAGGCTTTGCACATCCTTAATTTGCCTAGGTTCCTGAATGTCTCTGATTGCCGCGATCTGGTCTAGATTAATCTCAATCCCATGGGAACTGACGATGAACCCCAAGAATTTTCCGGAGGCAACACCGAATGAACATTTTGTTGGGTTGAGTTTCATTCCGTACTTTCGAAGAATGCCAAACATTTCTGCCAAGTCCGTGGTGTGATGGGAGGATAGCTTGGACTTAACCAACATATCGTCGACGTATACTTCCATTGTTTTCCCGATCTGGTTATAAAACATTCTGTTGACTAAACGTTGATATGTAGCGCCCGCATTCTTCAAACCAAAGGGCATCACTACATAGTAATATAATCCCAGATCCGTGATAAAACTAGTGTGTTCTTGATCTGGAACATGCATCGGAATTTGGTTATATCCTGAATAACCATCCATAAATGAGAGAAGTTCATGACCCGCCGTCGAGTCCACCAACTGGTCAATCCGGGGCAACGGGAAACTATCTTTTGGGCAGGCTTTGTTCAAATCCGAGAAGTCGATACACGTTCGCCACTTCCCGTTGGCCTTCTTTACCAGGACTGGATTTGAAATCTAGTCTGGGTAGGTCGAGTCTCTGATAAATCCATAACTCTTTAGCTTTCCAACCTCTTCTTTCAAGGCAGCGGACCTCTCTTGGCCCAACATTCGCCTTTTTTGCTTTACCGGAGGATGTTTAGGGTTAATGCTTAATGAATGGCTCATGATTGATGGGGATATCCCGCACATGTCTGCGTGGGTCCAAGCAAATACATCCAAGTTGTTTTTTAAGAAATTCGTCAATTCTTTAGCGAGATTCGGATTTAACTGGGATCCAATCTTAAGGACCTTCTCCGGGTCACTATCATCGATCAGTACATCCACAGTTGTCTCGTTGGGAGTCGCCATTCTGCCCCCAGGTTCTTGATCCTCTCTGGGATCTATATCCTCGGGCAACTCTCTGGGCGACCCTCCAACGGTTATCCTCTTTAGTTGCTATAAGGTCTCCGCCCCTGTAGGGGGAGAAGCGCCTTTGGTTTCTATGTCCCCTCCATTGCAAAGTAACTTTAGCTCGGCAACATAACATGCTCGCGCAGCAACCTGATCTCCTCTGACAATACCAATGCCAGCTTCTGTGGGGAATTTCAATAACAAGCACCAAGGGGCTATACAGGCTCTAAACTTTGCGAGGGCCGGTCGGCCCAAGAAGGCATTGTAGGGCGATTCAACGTCCAAAACCACGAAGGGAAGGATTCTCACACTCTGGCGTTATCCTTCCCCAAGCGTAACCGGTAACTCTACATAACCCATTGAAGCGGTGGATGCTCCGTTAAATCCATGGATCCATCCTTGACAGGGCTTCAAGTCTTTTATTTCGAGGTTCATCTGGTCAAATATCCTTTTGAAAAGAATGTTGACGGAACTCCTGTTGTCCACTAAAACCTTATGAACAGTAGCTGGTCCAATAGGTACTGTAATTTCAAATGGATCTTCAGTCGGAGCATGGACTCCAATGCTTTCTCGTTCTCGAAAAACGACATCGTCGGTCATCATCTTTTGTTGCTTCACTGGGATATTGTCCTCGGGGTTGCTACACTCCCCTACCTCGAGGTGTTGCTTGGCTGCATTGACATATTGATCCAATGCCTTGGAACTATGCCCGGTGAGATAAAGTCCTCCGATTACGGTATTGATAACGATATTCTTTCCGTTTTGCTGGGTAGTTGGCCTGGCAGCAAGTTGATTCTGGTTCTGATTTGGGGCATGTACTGCTTGCCCCTATCTTTGGGCGTTACTCTGTATTCATCTAATTTTCCTTCTCGAAGTAGCCTCTCGACTACATCTCTTAGGTGACGGCATTCATTTGTCGAATGGCCATGAATCTGATGAAAGAGACAAAACTTCCCCATTTCACGGTCTTTCTCTGTCGACTCTCTGGGAGGTGGCCTCTTATTCTGTAGGACGTTGTAAGAATCCATGAAGATATTTTCCAGAGTATCATTTAGTGGCGTATAACTCTCAAAGGCCCTGGGACGAGTCCTTCTCTGGGAGTCGTTCCCCCGGTTCCTCTTCCGGTTGTTGCCATTACTATTATTATCATTGTTCCCCGACTGACGACCACCCTGATTCCGATTTCCGACATTAATTTCGACCTTCCCCGAGCTGTCTCCTGTCTGCTTAACGGCGACATTGCTATGGATTTCCTCCTTATCGGCCGTTTTTGCCTTTCGGTTAGCATATACTTCTTCCCGACGTAAGTGTACGTTAGCCTTCTCGTAGAATAATTCTCTAGTATGGGGTGGCTTGCCTGCCAGGTATCTCCCAAATTCAGTGTCTTTATCTACTCCATCAATCAGAGCTGCGACAACGGTTGGCTCATGGGGATCTTTAACTTCAGTAGCGGCCAGGTTGAAACGGTCTAGGTACACCCTCAAACTCTCGCCTGGTCGCTGCTTGACAAGGAACAAGTCAATCACACTCTTTGTCTTTTGTGCATAGATGTGGAATTGTTCTACGAACTTTTCACTTAACTCCCTGAAGCTAGAAATCGATCTTGCTGGTAAGCGAGTGAACCACAACAATGCTACATCCTCCAAGAATATGGGAAAGGCTTTGCACTTGACAGCGTCAGAAGCTGCGGCAGCGGTCATTGACTAAGAATATATCATCAGATGCTGGACGGGATCAGACCTACCCGCGTATCGGCTCAGCTGTGGCATGTTGAAACGCCTCGGGAAAGTCGCATCCAAAATATCATCAGTGAAAGGGGTGTGACTATGGTCAATTCCCCAATCTTCATTCCGTTGTCCACGGCTATCTGCCAGAATTTGATGAATCATGGCTACAACATTTGCACTGGTCAGCGGAGGTTCAGGGTCAGTGCTTCTTGCTCGGCGGGGTTCTCTAACCTCTCTTCCGGGAGCAATCACAAAATCCGGGGCTCGGATAGGGCTTCATCGCCCCCTGTTACCATGAGCATGTGCGCGACGACGGGGCTGAGGTAGTGTAACACCCCGCGAATTCTATAACTGTGAAATTCACAAATTAAAGTATAATTAATTTCAAATCAAAGAACTAAGGGAAACGGGATACGCCATTGCGTTCGTCTCGGAAAAATACACGAAATAGAGTCCGAGTTTTCGAAAAACGGATATCGTATGAAGAAGTTATGGACGAACGAAGTTGGGCGAAAAACCGTAGAAGGGTCAGAATGCACTGGCGCACTTGGGAAGTGCGCCAGAACAAAAATGAACTGGCGCACTTGTGAAGTGCGCCAGTACATTTTTGACCTGGCGCACCTGCCAAGTGCGCCCAGGTCAAAAATGACCTGCTGGCCAGGTCTGGTCTAGTCCTGGCTGGCCAGGTCTGTGTTTGGCCGATTTTCAGAAGCTTGCTTTGTCATTAGGGCTAGGTGGCAGGCTCTAATTGGTCTCTCTTTCGAATGAATGGCTACGATCAATCCAAGCAACATCAATGGTCCTAATCAGTTCATAAACCCTATAAAAATGACCCTAGACTCACCCTAATCTATTCATTCAAAAATAAGAACAAAGCCGTCATGTTGCTGAGGAACGACTAAGAGTAGCCGCCAATTGGAGAGAGGATTAGGAGGCAAATTCTAAAGCATAAAGCAACCTAAACAAATCAAATCAACAAGGAATCGCATCTCCAAATACCTAAATTGGAGAATTCGCCATACAATTGTAAGTAGAGTATTATTTTGGTATGAACAAATAATTGTATTGGTTTGTATACTTGATTGTGGTGATAAAGTAATTCATATTTGTGCGTTACTATGATTCTTATCGATTTGGAATATTTTATACGTTTGGATATTCACAAAGCATGTTATTTATTATAAAAACTACATATTTGCGGTAGTTTTATGCAAGCATACGTTTGGAATATTCGCAAATTATGTAATCCATGTTGAAGCTACAAGTATGTAGTTGATTAATTGAAATTCATGCAAGTTTGGGGTTTTGCTACTATGCCATCATAATGTATATTTTTGTACATAAATCATTTTGTACGTAATTGGAACAAATTTGGGTTATTATAGTTCATATGAAAACTATGTTGAAATTTTGGCACCATGATCTATGTATTAAGCCATGCTTTTGTACTAGAAAACCTAATTGCAAACTTATGAATATGACTAGGCTATGATTGATATTTTGCATAATTGAAATCCATATTGTTAACAAGAATTATATGATGACATATGTGGTACATAGCTAGGTTAGGTTCAAAAAAAAATCCCTTCTGCAAGTTGCATGACTAAAGTAAAAAATCATGATTTCATGTTAGAAATATTTATGCCATGTGAATAGATTTAAAATCATGACTAGTTTGAACTATACTTTTGTGTTAGTAACAAAAGTAAACACCTTTGTAAACATGTAGTAATCTTATGAACATGATTTGCTTATGTTTGACATTATGCCTGAATAAAAATATAGGTTTATGTTGTAGTTAAGACTATGTGTCAATAATGATATCCAATTTAGATTCTTAACTTAACTACAAGTTTACATGCTTTGATTCATGTCACTTATGCTACTATGCAAGTACACCAGTTTCTGTTTTGTAGTTCCAACGTTATGTTGCAAGTTCATGCGTTCACATTCCCCTTTTTGTGTATGTAATCACGCTTTAAGCCTCCCCTTTTTCTCATGGCTAAGTTGGGCTTAAAAGCCTAAGCCCAACATATATTATGATAGACGAACGTATTAAACAGGGGAAAATAACGTAGGGTTAAATTTATTAATAAATGAAAATATAAAGCAGAAGGGCCCAAATTCAAGTATGGGTTGGGCCCATGATTGGTGTAACCTTTACACCATTAACTTAATAATGGGCCGCAAATATTTACATATAAGAAAATAAAGAAGAAAGACAAAATATGTAAACGTAGAACATACGATGTGTTTAACCCGAGGTTGGATTGAGTTGTGATGTAAACCTGCCCGGAACCGCCCGGCTGTCCAGTAGTCACAACAATACCTATCCAATGTGGGAGGTTAAACATGGAGCCCAATAAGGACCCGAGGTTAGACTGAGTTGTGGCGTAAGACTGCCCGGAACCAACCGGCAACAGGCAGCCACAACAATACCTGTCTAATGTGAGAGGTCAAGGCTTTAATAAGACAATTAAAGCTGAGTCAGGATTGTTAGGATTAAGTGGACTAAAGACTTAATAAAAATGGAACACGCTAAACGGACTGGTGGGGGTTAGGTTAGAAAACACTTAACCAACTTAGCATGTTGGCTAGAGATAGAAAACCTAGTAACGGGGGACCCTTTTCAGCAGTAACCCTAGAAGGTGTATCATGATACCCTGAAACTAGGAAGGGTGGGGCACGATTACTGGGCTGATCGTAAGAGGTCAAATCGATGGCGGTGGTGTAGCAGTGTAGGTTCTAACGGGGTGCGGGCGTGCACACACTCCGGCGCAGAAAAATAAGGCACTGGACACCAGTAGCATACCTGTGCATTCTAGGGTTGTGTCGGGTCGCCGCCATGGGACTTGATACACCCCATGGTGGGACCAACATAGGTAACTACAACATCGGGGGCCGTAAGACACATGTAACTATGCGAGTAGGAGCCGATCATCATAGAATGGATCACATCACCTTGATTATGGGGTGCCAGTTGGGAACTAGTTTATATGGGTTCAGAGATTAACATGGGGTACGATAGTATATTCGACCCTAAAGAACTTAACCAAGTTTATAGTGCTTTCCCACTTCTTGTTTATACTTATCATACCCAGTTCTTTATTCATAGACAGAATAGTCCTAGACTTACTCAGGCTTTATGTCTGACTCTACTTTTCTTTCGTCTTCTTTTCTTCCGTTTCCCCCCCAGGTCCACAGGGAGGGAACTCTGCAGCTTGACCAGCCTTAACATCCAGCTTGAAGAGGAGAAATGTATTGCTTGGACCTTTTCGTTTTGAGCTATGGCTTTGGACAACCACTATGGGGCTTTTGCAGTTTATCTATGTTTTATTTATGCTTCTTTAAATAATGTAATCAAGACAGATTATGAAGGAGTTATGTTATGTTTTTGGAAAGGATGTAAGACAATTATGGTGATGTTGTTGTAGCACGTATTTGCTTTTATGAAATAAAAGTTGTTGTTTTTCCGCTGTTTACAAATATGTGTTCTTATATCTGTCTTGTATATCTGTGACTTATACTTATAAACCTCCACCAAAATTAGGGCATTCCCTTTGAGAGTGACCCTAACGGAGGTGGGGTGTTTCACTTGGTATCAGAGCATAGGTTTACCAGATAAGATAAAAAGTTTAGAGAAATTATTTTCAAAAAGGAAATTTAAAGAAGCATTTTTAAAAGATAAAATATTATTTTATTTTAAAAAGGCAAAGTCCACTCCCCAAAGCCATAGGTACTATCTCTTATCCATCGTTTTGAATCTACCCTTTCTGTTTCAGCATGTCTGGAGACCTTACTCCCCAGCTGCTGACGCTTTCACTTCTCCTCCTCCACGTGAACCATCAAGAGGAAGAGTCCCAGAGTAGGAAGACGAATAATAATCAAACAAGAAAGGATCGTAACAGTAATAATAAGAAACGAGAAAAAAGGAAATGCAATTTTTGTGGTACGGAAGGGCACATAGCCAAGGATTGTAGAAAGAGGAAAAGAAAGCAAGGAGAATGTTTTCATTGTGGGGAGACTGGACACATCAGCATAGACTGCCCTGAGAAGACAAACTTTGAGAAGGGCGGGAAAGACAACGAGTCCCGAGAGAAGAGGAAGTGTAAATTCTGTGGCAAAGTAGGGCACTTAGTGAAAGATTGCCGGAAAAAGAAGGCCAAGATGAATGGTGGGTGCTTTTCTTGCGGTGAGACAGGCCACAGGGCTAAGGATTGCCCAAAGAAACGAGGACAGGGGCAGAGGGCTGGATCCACCCCAAGGGCACAGATTCATGTGCTAGAAGCGCCACCTCTGCAATAGCGAGGTATAAATACTTCTTTAGAAAGTATAGTTTATCTTTATGATCACCCCATTCGCACTTTATTTGATTCTGGCGCATCACACTCCTTTATCTCGTCTGCTTTAGTAGAATCTCTGCACCTAAAAACTAGTATGGTAGAGGACCCCTTAATTGTTTCAAACCCAATTGGGGGCCCAGCTCATTTGTCTATGATCTGTTTGGGATTGAAAATTTCTATTCTAAGTGTAGAATTTCAATGTAGTGCCTTTGTTTTGGGCTTTTCGGGTTATGGTTTGATTTTGGGTATGGATTGGCTATCCAGTAATGGGGCCATCCTTGATTGTGAGAAAAGGGTTGTTAGGCTCCTAACCCAGCTCAGTAATACTTTGGAAATTTCTTGTAATCCCTCGTATGCGGTTATGCTTAGTTATCTTGAATCGCTAGATGCCTCTGTTGAAAATTTGCAATCAGTTAGAGTGGTCCGGGAATATCCGGATGTCTTCGAAGAGGTGAAGGGCTTGCCTCTGAAGCAGGAAATAGACTTCCGCATATATCTTGTAGATAATGCAAAGCCCGTTGCGTTGCCCGTTAGACACATGGCTCCACGAGAAAGGAAAGAGCTCAGTAAACAGATTAAAGAGCTTCTAGAAAAGGGGTTCATTAGGAGGAGCATTTCATAATGGGGCGCTCCAGTGGTGTTCGCTACAAAGGCGGATGGTTCACTCCGTCTATGTGTTGACTATAGGGAGCTCAACAAGCTAACGAAAAAGAATAGGCACCCTCTCCCTAGAATTGACGATTTGTTTGACCAGCTTGTAGGAGCGTCTGTTTTCTCCCAACTCGATTTAGCAACCGGTTTTCATCAGCTAAGGGTGGCTGAAGATAGCATCGATAAAACGACATTCAGAACCCCAGACGGCTTCTTTGAGTGGCTTGTCATGCCTTTCGGCTTGACAAATGCACCTGCTTACTTCATGGACCTGATGAGTAGGGTATTCAGAGATTTCCTCAACAAATTCGTAGTGGTCTTCGTAGATGATATCCTTATCTTCTCAAAAAGTGAAGAGGAACATGCTCAGCACTTAAGGGCAATCATGGAAACTTTGCGAGTCCATCAACTAAAAGCCAAATTCTCCAAATGCCACTTTTGGAGAGAAGAGGTGAGGTTCCTTGGGCACATAGTATCCAAACAAGGGTTAGCAGTGGACCCTGCTAAGGTAGTGGCGGTACAGGATTGGAAGACACCAAGGAATGCAACTGAGGTCCGAAGTTTTCTAGGACTAGCAGGTTTCTATCGAAAGTTTATAAGGGATTTTGCGAAAATCTCAGCTCCGCTCACGAAATTAACCAAGAAGAATCTAGTGTTCAATTGGGACTTGGATTGCGAGTTTGCTTTCCAACGACTGAAAAGGGCTCTCACAACAGCCCCAGTTTTGACGCTGCCGGATGGGAGCAAGATGTTCACTGTTTATACGGATGCATGTGGGACAGGGCTAGGCGCCGTCTTAATGCAAGAAGGAAGGGTAGTAGCTTATGGCGGGAGGCAGTTGAAAGTGCACGAAAAGAACTACCCAACCCACGATCTTGAGTTAGCCGCCATCGTCTTTGCACTCAAGTCTTGGCGACACTATCTCCTAGGTGAGAAGTTCGAACTTTACACTGACCACAAATCGTTGAAATATCTTTTCTCGCAGAAGGATCTTAACTTGAGGCAACAAAGATGGATGGAGTTTCTTGCCTCGTACGATTTCGAAATCTCCTACACTCCGGGCAAAGGCAACGTAGTGGCAGACGCGTTGAGCCGAAAGAAATTGACCCTAAGCCCGTTGTTTGTTGAAAGACAAAGCCTAGAGTTTATAGCCAGCTTCGACTTTAGGCCTTCCTCCGATTTCGTACCAGGCTTGCTAGCATCTCTCGAAGTGCGCCCAACTTTAGTGGATTCAGTAGGGACAGCACAACGCGAAGACCCTCAGCTTGTGGAAACAATTGATAGGCTAATTAGGGGTGAGACTTCAAGTCACCTCAACAGATACTCCATCGACGATAAGTGTTTGCTAAGGCGAGACGGAAGACTATGCGTCCCACAAACAAAAGATTTAGTAAAGAAGGTTCTCGAGGAAGCACATCACTCCAAGATGACGATACACCCAAGCGGAGATAAAATGTACAAAGACATAAAAAGGACTTTCTTCTGGAACGGCATGAAAAAGGACGTGGCAGAGTTCGTTTCTAAGTGTATGGTGTGCCAACAGGTTAAGGCGGAACAGAAAAAGCCTGGCGGACTGCTACATCCTCTGGAGGTCCCGCAGTGGAAGTGGGATAGCATCTCAATGGACTTCATCGATGGGCTTCCTAGGTCTAGGAGAGGCAACACTAGCATTTGGGTAATAGTGGATAGGCTTACTAAAAGCGCCCACTTTTTACTTGTTAAAAGTAAAAGAACCGCCTCATCCCTAGCATCACTTTACCTCAAAGAAATCGTTCGACTCCATGGAATACCATCCAGCATTGTTAGTGACCGAGACCCCATCTTCACCAGTGAGTTTTGGCGGAGTCTGCAAGAAGCAGTAGGAACGCAGTTATGCTTGAGCACAGCCTATCATCCCCAAACCGACGGCCAAACAGAGAGAGTGAACAGAGTTTTGGAAGACCTTTTAAGGCTATGCGTCCTCGACTTCGGAGGGACATGGGAAGACCACCTTCCTTTGGTGGAATTTGCCTACAACAACAACTATCAAGCAACCATCGGAATGGCGCCCTTCGAAGCTTTATATGGAAGACCGTGCCGATCGCCCACTTGTTGGTGGGAGTCTACTGATAAGCTCATACTTGGACCAGATATGATCCGAGAGACTTCAGAGAAAGTAGACTTAATACGAAGAAGGATGAAGACGGCCCAAGACAGACAAAAGTCCTATGCCGACAAGAGAAGGACCGACCTTGAATTTGAGGTTGGAGACAGAGTTTTTCTCAAGGTATCACCGCTAAGGAACGTTGTTCGTTTTGGAACCACAGGAAAGCTAGCACCAAGGTTCGTAGGGCCATTCCCTATCATCGAGAAAATTGGGAAAATGGCCTATAGATTAGAGCTACCCGAGAAGTTGGCCGGAGTCCACAACGTTTTTCACGTTTCACATCTCCGAAAATGTCTACATGAGTCTGCTGAAGTGGTAGAGCCAAATATCCTCGAAGAGGCCGAAGTGGAACGCGAAGCAACCATAAGAAAAGTTCCAACCCGCATAATAGGAACGGAAGTGAAGAAGCTACGCAACTGCGAAGTCAAGCTCGTCAAAGTTCAGTGGAGTGACGCCGAGGGAGACGCGACTTGGGAAACTGAAGCTAGAATACGCACTGCCTACCCTTTTCTTTTCGAGGGTACACCCTTGATCTTTCTTTTTTCCTTAAGTTGCGCTTTTATCTATCTTTTTAGGTATATTTCCTCGACCTTATCTTTTAGGTAGAAACCTTTTGGATGAAAACATGTAATTGAAACATGTTATGGATGATGGTTGCAAGTGGTTGCAAGTGATTGCTAGTGGCTGCTCGTGGTTGCATATACACACACAATCTAGGTTTTAGATCGGCTCAGTCACTTCATATTGCATATGCATATATGTTTGCATTCGTATATGGTTGAACTTTAATGTGTTGTCATGTGGATGTTGCATTTGTATTGAATGATTGTGCACTCATGTAGAATCATGAATAGAAAAATTTGCATACATAATGGATTCATGGCACTTACATAATTCGCATTAAGGAGGTCAACTGAATCAGTAGACCGCCTGATTTTGCATTAGATAAGTACATGTACACACACACACTTCTCATATGATCATGAAGCATTAGAAGTCTTTTAAGGACAATGGATGCTCGTGTTTGATGGATGAGTAGATGGATGATTTGATGTTAGGATATACATTCCTCCTAACTTGAAGATTTCGGGGACGAAATCCTTTTAAGTGGGGGAGAATGTAACACCCCGCGAATTCTATAACTGTGAAATTCACAAATTAAAGTATAATTAATTTCAAATCAAAGAACTAAGGGAAACGGGATACGCCATTGCGTTCGTCTCGGAAAAATACGCGAAATAGAGTCCGAGTTTTCGAAAAATGGATATCGTATGAAGAAGTTATGGACGAACGAAGTTGGGCGAAAAACCGGAGAAGGGTCAGAATGCACTGGCGCACTTGGGAAGTGCGCCAGAACAAAAATGAACTGGCGCACTTGTGAAATGCGCCAGTACATTTTTGACCTGGCGCACCTGCCAGGTGCGCCCAGGTCAAAAATGACCTGCTGGCCAGGTCTGGTCTAGTCCTGGCTGGCCAGGTCTGTGTTTGGCCGATTTTCAGAAGCTTGCTTTGTCATTAGGGCTAGGTGGCAGGCTCTAATTGGTCTCTCTTTCGAATGAATGGCTACGATCAATCCAAGCAACATCAATGGTCCTAATCAGTTCATAAACCCTATAAAAATGACCCTAGACTCACCATAATCTATTCATTCAAAAATAAGAACAAAGCCGTCATGTTGCTGAGGAACGACTAAGAGTAGCCGCCAATTGGAGAGAGGATTAGGAGGCAAATTCTAAAGCATAAAGCAACCTAAACAAATCAAATCAACAAGGAATCGCATCTCCAAATCCCTAAATTGGAGAATTCGCCATACAATTGTAAGTAGAGTATTATTTTGGTATGAACAAAAAATTGTGTTGGTTTGTATACTTGATTGTGGTGATAAAGTAATTCATATTTGTGCGTTACTATGATTCTTATCGATTTGGAATATTGTATACATTTGGATATTCGCAAAGCATGTTATTTATTATAAAAACTACATATTTGCGGTAGTTTTATGCAAGTATACGTTTGGAATATTCGCAAATTATGTAATCCATGTTGAAGCTACATGTATGTAGTTGATTAATTGAAATTCATGCAAGTTTGAGGTTTTGCTACTATGCCATCATAATGTATATTTTTGTACATAAATCATTTTGTACGTAATTGGAACAAATTTGGGTTATTATAGTTCATATGAAAACTATGTTGAAATTTTGGCACCATGATCTATGTATTAAGCCATGCTTTTGTACTAGAAAACCTAATTGCAAACTTATGAATATGACTAGGCTATGATTGATATTTTGCATAATTGAAATCCATATTGTTAACAAGAATTATATGATGACATATGTGGTACATAGCTAGGTTAGGTTCAAAAAAAAATCCCTTCTGCAAGTTGCATGACTAAAGTAAAAATCATGATTTCATGTTAGAAATATTTATGCCATGTGAATAGATTTAAAATCATGATTAGTTTGAACTATACTTTTGTGTTAGTAACAAAAGTAAACACCTTTGTAAACATGTAGTAATCTTATGAACATGATTTGCTTATGTTTGACATTATGCCTGAATAAAAATATAGGTTTATGTTGTAGTTAAGACTATGTGTCAATAATGATATCCAATTTAGATTCTTAACTTAACTACAAGTTTACATGCTTTGATTCATGTCACTTATGCTACTATGCAAGTACACCAGTTTCTGTTTTGTAGTTCCAACGTTATGTTGCAAGTTCATGCGTTCACATTCCCCTTTTTGTGTATGTAATCACGCTTTAAGCCTCCCCTTTTTCTCATGGCTAAGTTGGGCTTAAAAGCCTAAGCCCAACATATATTATGATAGACGAACGTATTAAACGGGGGAAAATAACGTTGGGTTAAATTTATTAATAAATGAAAATATAAAGCAGAAGGGCCCAAATTCAAGTATGGTTTGGGCCCATGATTGGTGTAACCTTTACACCATTAACTTAATAATGGGCCGCAAATATTTACATATAAGAAAATAAAGAAGAAAGACAAAATATGTAAATGTAGAACATACGATGTGTTTAACCCGAGGTTGGATTGAGTTGTGATATAAACCTGCCCGGAACCGCCCGGCTGTCCAGTAGTCACAACAATACCTATCCAATGTGGGAGCTTAAACATGGAGCCCAATAAGGACCCGAGGTTAGACTGAGTTGTGGCGTAAGACTGCCCGGAA
The DNA here is from genome assembly GCA_030737875.1 of Allium sativum. NCBI lineage: Eukaryota > Viridiplantae > Streptophyta > Magnoliopsida > Asparagales > Amaryllidaceae > Allium > Allium sativum. The sequence continues at coordinate 306,523,564 of CM060921.1, forward strand.
CCAACCGGCAACAGGTAGCCACAACAATACCTGTCTAATGAGAGAGGTCAAGGCTTTAATAAGACAATTAAAGCTGAGTCAGGATTGTTAGGATTAAGTGGACTAAAGACTTAATCAAAATGGAACATGCTAAACGGACTGGTGGGGGTTAGGTTAGAAAACACTTAACCAACTTAGCATGTTGGCTAGAGATAAAAAACCTAGTAACAGGGGACCCTTTTCAGCAGTAACCCTAGAAGGTGTATCATGATACCCTGAAACTAGGCAGGGTGGGGCACGATTACTGGGCTGATCGTAAGAGGTCAAATCGACGGCGGTGGTGTAGCAGTGTAGGTTCTAACGGGGTGCGGGCGTGCACACACTCCGGCAAAGAAAAATAAGGCACTGGACACCAGTAGCATACCTGTGCATTCTAGGGTTGTGTCGGGTCGCCGCCATGGGACTTGATACACCCCATGGTGGGACCAGCATAGGTAACTACAACATCGGGGGCCGTAAGACACATGTAACTATGCGAGTAGGAGCCGATCATCATAGAATGGATCACATCACCCTAATTATGGGGTGCCAGTTGGGAACTAGTTTATATGGGTTCAGAGATTAACATGAGGTACGATAGTATATTCGACCCTAGACAACTTAACCAAGTTTATAGTGCTTTCCCACTTCTTGTTTATACTTATCATACCCAGTTCTTTATTCATAGACAGAATAGTCCTAGACTTACTCAGGCTTTATGTCTGACTCTACTTTTCTTTCGTCTTCTTTTCTTCCGTTTCCCCCCCCCCCCCCCAGGTCCACAGGGAGGGAACTCTGCAGCTTGACCAGCCTTAACATCCAGCTTGAAGAGGAGAAATGTATTGCTTGGACCTTTTCGTTTTGAGCTATGGCTTTGGACAACCACTATGGGGCTTTTGCAGTTTATCTATGTTTTATTTATGCTTCTTTAAATAATGTAATCAAGACAGATTATGAAGGAGTTATGTTATGTTTTTGGAAAGGATGTAAGACAATTATGGTGATGTTGTTGTAGCACGTATTTGCTTTTATGAAATAAAAGTTGTTGTTTTTCCGCTGTTTACAAATATGTGTTCTTATATCTGTCTTGTATATCTGTGACTTATACTTATAAACCTCCACCAAAATTAGGGCATTCCCTTTGAGAGTGACCCTAACGGAGGTGGGGTGTTTCAGGTAGTCTGTTCTGTACAGGACTGTCCACATCTCGAGCTCTGGGAGTTGCGGCGCGATCGTTCACATTACGGTTTGAGGGCTCCGCCTCCAGTGCTTCTTCTTCCTATGATGGCAGGGTTTCGAATCGAAGTTGCTCGATGTTTTCGGCTCTCTCATATGGTCGCCGTGGAGGTCTCGGCGATTCCTCTGACGAAGAAGAATATCCTGGAGTGAGCGGACGAACTAGTGGCGTCCTTTGCCTTGCGAGTTCATCAAGCCTTCTATCCATAGCGGTCAAATTTTGTCGCAGAACAGAGCTTTCCTGCCTTTGGGCAGCCAATTCATCAAACAGTCTCTCCCACATTTCAGAAAAGCGAGAGAGATCCCCATCAGTAACGGGAGCAGCAGGGTCATATTGGTCATCATCACTTTCTCTTATGCGCAAAGAGCTTGAGCCAGGTCGAGCGGAGGGGCTAGGACGGTAGGAGCGAGCCATAGGCTCCTTTCCAGGTCGAGTTGTAGTCTGATCATCAATTCGGATCGCTATGGATCGAGGATGGCGGCTCGCAACGCCCCCTTGGGATCGGTTCTTGGTCACGGTGCGCAGAGGATTCGAGGCATTATCTCGGGATCGAGTAACAACCCCTTCAGCAGTCCGGATCGCCTCGTTCTCGTTGACTCGGAGCGTGGCGTCTTCATCGGATCGGTTCGCCCCCTGCGCTCCGCGATCCAGAGTTTCCTCATTGCCTAGCTCGTGCACACTTTCTTCGATTGTTTCATTCGTAGTTTCATTGGTTCGTGAAGCTCGTGCTTCCTTAGATCTCTTTCCAGCCATGATATCTGAATCGATGGAATCTTCAAAGAACTGAATAGTGAAACATTAGGACTATTTTCTCAGTGAAAACACCAAAATGTTAGATCAAAATTTGGACCTAACACCCAAATCGTTCTGAATATTATAGAGTTTTAACTGAAGAATGAAGAAAAAGAAAATAACACTCAGGATTTATAGTGGTTCGGCGTTAATGAGCCTACGTCCACTTTATATGTTATTGATTATACTTCGAATGCTGGTACAATCAATGATTTCTCTCTAGCTCACTTTTACAATTGTTATTTCTCTCAGTATTCTAGCAATACAACTGATAAGAAATGGTAGTAAGACAATAATGGCGGAATCAGTCCTCAATATTGCCAAAAAGATCCCAAAAAATGCCAAGCTTCGGGCTATTTATAGCTGATTTTGTCAGGCGGGTCGTGGTAACATGTGGCACGAATCCTGAGAACATCGGATCGCATCGCTACCGTTGAAGAAATAGTCAAATTAGCTGTTGTAGACAGGTGTCGCGATCCCCTTGAAAATCGGATCGAGCAAATGGGGAGAATCAGTCAAAATGACGGTTAGGGACACGTGTCGCTGGATCCGTGCGTCTCGGATCGCTAAAGACTAGCTCGTGTTTGAACGGGTCAGAGGCTTCGCCGTGCATCAGGGGATCAGATCGGTCTATACTGGGCAATAATGCATGTACGGATCGAATCGCATAGAGTTGTCATTTCGCTGATGAAATGGGGGTGATCCGTTGAGGCGCGATCCGATAAGGGGCGATCCGATGAGGGGCGAGTCAATGGTGCGATCCGTTCCTTCATGTACTTAGGGGATGTGGTTTCATACTTTCTTCTTGTGAATGAACCTGGGTGGCTTGGTCAAAAAGCTAGCCAACAGCTGTAGAGTAAAGAAATTATTTGCGTGCCCGACAAATAGGTAAGCCTTGATGAGTTAGCTGCGCAATTTTATTTTTATATCAACTCCTGTGAATGCCATTGGATGCGGAGTGCTGGTTATTCTGTGTGAAATAATAAACATCGCCATAGGATAGTAACAATTAATTTTGAACTACACTACATGGCATACTCCTTGACGATAGGCATGCTTCATCATATTCCACATAAGCATTTGGAGCTTGTGTGACGAGGTTGAAGATTTACCATACGAGCGAGAGGCTTGTATGGCGATGATTATATATTACAGGTTGAACTGATGACTGATATGGACTATATAAAATATAACGATAAATTGCCAGATTAATAAAAACCCCACACGGGTCTAGAGTTGACAATAATCACGTCTCTCTAGTCATTAGATACGACACATTGACTATTTATTCCCACACGGGACGAGGTGACGAGGATTTATCCTCTGGAGTAATTAAAAATACACGCTCCCTCAGGCTTGACAGGGTGATGAGAATTTATTCTCTGTAGTTATTATCTATACACGCTCCCCTGTAAAAACCAAAATATATCACTATAAATATGTGGATGCTTTATAGGATTTATTGGGTAACTAACACAGCCCAATAAATTTCCAAACCACTTCCCCTACAAAGGAGGTTATGGCAAAAAATTTTGAAATATTAAGGCGTTAGTGAAATATTTGAAGTGAAAACGATATGGAATTTACAGAATGAACTATATATATATATATATATATATATAAATAGAATTGAAAGGAATCGAAGCCGTGCAGTTCATGTTTTGAAATCATAATTTGAATCGATTAGTACGAGAGATCCGACCATCGGATTTTCCCGGAACCGCAACCGTTGGGTTCGCCTTGGAAATATCTTTCCAATGGCACCAACTTTGTAAAATTCCAACGATTGGATTGTCTGGAATGTTTAATTCAAATATGAAGAAAAACAGCGCCAAAATCATTTTTATTTGTATATAAATATAAATATAATTAAATTAAATCGAATAACGACGCTGTAGTTCGAATTTTGAAACCGTAACTTCAAACGACTAGTGTGGAAGATCCGACCGTCGGATTTTCATGAAACTGGAACCGTTGGGTTCGCTTTGGGAATATCTTCCCAGAGACATAGACTTTGTAGAAATCCAACGGTTAGATTTTCCGATATGTGTAAAACAAATTAGGGGAAAAATAGCGCTAGTGCCACGGCACGACCTGAAACGTCATTTAATTAAATATGGCCATTTTTAAATAAATAAAAATGGCGAAAAATCGTTATAAAATATTATAAGCAACATGGATTAGAAATAAACCAATTTGCTTGATCTACTTGATATTTGATGGTTGTATGTGTTTGACACGAAAATTATACTAAAGAACTGAAATATGAATGTCGAATAATATAACCATGTGAAGAATTGATTTGAATTCTAATTATACGTGAATTATTTGAAAAGGCCGAGCTAACCCTCATTTCAAATAATTGATCGAACGATTCGAAGGCGAAAATACAAAGATGATTCAAGACCGACGATCTTCGTATCGGTTGGATGGGCGCTGCTGAGGTTCCTGATTGGAGTAGCTACCGTGAAGGAACGGAAGTAGTAGCCGTCTGAACGTATGTGTTGATTGTACGGATATACGAGGAGTTTGGTGCCTCCGGTTTCGTTCAGACCCAGAACGGACTTGTAAATGGACTATGTGTCTTACATTGGATTTTGTTCTATACTGATTGATCTCTGTTAAATATATATCTGTTTGGAGGCGGAGAATTTATTCTTTTGCTTAACGCCCTTCTCTGAGACGTACGAGCTCAGGGGTTATATATCGATTGAAATTAGTCGTATGGAGTGGGTTGCCTATGTGGCATGCCAAGATGCAGTGATCAAGGCTTCTATTGCAAAGCAAAGTCTTGTGTTCGATGATCAAAGCACGGCCTACGTGGCCTGGCTTTGTGTATAGCATGGATTCGCGAGCCTCACACCTCGGTACGAGTCAAAAACGGGATACGGACCGCTGGGGGAGCACGACGTTTCTTTCTAGCTATGGTGGTGTCAGTGACCTACCAGCCCTGACATTTATATCTACTTTTCACCTTTGTGGTTGTTGAAATGCGAGGCGCGTCGATTTTAGGTCTGTAATGACCGGGAAACGTGTCTTTAGGAATTGCCAATCCTCAAATGTAAGAGAGGACCGACCCAGCCGATCCAAGGGTTACCCAGAGTGTGTAGTCCTGAGGCATTTGCTAGAATGTCTCGAAGCGGAGAGGAGCTTGCCCCTTGCCTCGACTCATGACGGAAATCCAATTTCCAATACGAAATAACGGATTTGATTGTAGAACTAGTATGGTGACATAGTATTTGGTAGCTATGCCACCTATGATTGATATTTATGATGCTATTCGTTTTTGAAATATATATGCACAAGTAATAATATCAAATGATTTTGCTTTACACGTATTAAGCATATTTGGCCATTATAAGGTAAAACTCTATCCTCCGGTTTGCGTTGCATTGTATGATGGGACTTGAGTCTTATAACGGCTACATTCTTTTCAAAAGCATTGTGTCGTTTTAAAGAATTTACTTTGTTTTAAATGCACCAGCAATCACTGGAGTAAACCCGTTCCGCGAAAGTGGCGTGGTCCTATGATTTGCTTATTACTGTTGTTTAAACTGTTGAGTAGATTTCTCATACTAGTCCCCATGACTGACTCGTTGTTTGTTTCACTTTGCAAACTCGGGTGCCCTTATTTTCACACGGGCAGCCTAGTTCACAGATGATAGGTTGTTTTGGCTCAGCACTGTAGTATGGAGTGCTCTTTTGGCTTATGGAGAGGCTGACTGCACCGAGATGACTTTGACATTATCCGCCATTATTGTATATGTATTATGATTCCACCTATGGCGATGCAGACGGTTTTACTTCCAGTATTTATTTTCGTATGTATATGTACTGCCTCCGGCGATGTAGACTGATACCCTTATTATGTTTCACTGTATGTATATATTCCGCCTATGGCGATGGGGACCGATCATTCCCCTTTTATTTACTAAGTTATATCCTATGTTATGCTATTCTGATGTTGTTATATATTATGATTCCGCTGTCATATCTATGTAAAATTATTCTATTTATTGTTTTTGCTATTATCTGTACTCTGCTATGATGATTGATGTGTTATATTCCAATGATTATGCTTAATACCGTCACACAAATTTTGGGATCGTCACAATTGTTATCATCCATATGTTTAGCATTGCTAAATCCACAGTGCACGGATGGAAAGAGAATGCATAGAGAAGTCAATGTAACAGATGACATATTCTTTTTATTCTATAGACGAACGAAATCTATTGCCCATAATTTTTGCTGCCAAAGCCTGTATACAAATTTAACTTCAAAAATAAGGCTACTATATATTAGCTTTGAACCCACAACTCCATGATCAATTCTAATATAACTCATTGCTAAATTTACTAAATTTTGAATACAATTTATATAAAGAGTTAAAGATGTAGCTTTTTATTTGGTTGCCCAAGCCTAACAGCATGCCTTATCCCCAGTTTTTTTTAATTTGAGATGAATCAATTTAGTCGGCAAAAATCTACGTGTCATGTTGGAAAATTTTCAAAGTACATTATGTAACCATAGAAGCCCATGGTACAGACTTACGGGAGGCTGTAGTGCGGTTTGGTCCTGTAATTAGTTTTGAAGAATTCATATTAGTACTAAAGAGTTGATATTAGGCAGGCAACTACCGTTAATGACCAAAAACTTGGTTTAGAATTTTGTTATATGTTTTATGCTGATTGTCCAATACAGTTCTGTAATGACCCGGTTTTTACACATATCACTGACACGAATATAAATTGATCGTAAGAATCGTATTTACAAATACGAGTTGAAATCCATATTTTTAATATTTCAAAACATGACAAAGGTTTAATTGCATTCCTTTACATGTATAATAGCATTTGCATTAGCATGCAGCACAACACTTACAAACATCTATTTTTCTCATTCATGTATAATAGCATGAAATGTATAGCGTTTGTTTAAAATTCAATTTTCTTATGTATGGATAATAACACATTTTATAGAAAAACTTAAAATGCCATTTTTCCTTTTACATGTGTTTGTTCAATTTTTTTTAAAGGATTTAAAACCTTGTATTTTTCTTTAAGCAAAATTCTTGTTTTTTTACAATGAAGCATGCCTGACCAAAGCATGATAAGACCAACTTTTGTTGGCAAAAGCAAGTTTATATGAGCATTCTTGGTTTCACACATACATCTAGTTAAAACATGGAAGCACTATTCTTTGCAAACATAACTTCATATATGTATATACATGAAAATGCACCTACACAAGAAGGCAAAAACACTAGAAAAGAAGGATTTCAAAGCATGTACTTTTCACATGGGAAATCATTTTGTTTCTAGATTTTCAGTTTGAAATCTACCCTTGCTCTTATTAAGATTTTCTGAAATTTCTCTTTCTTTTTATTTTTCCAAAACATGTTTCTTTTTGTCAAAAGCCATGTGCTAAGATTTTACCAAATCTTGTACATTTAAACCAAGTTTTCACTTACCCTAGATACTCACCATTACATAGATTTTCTAAGATCTTTACATGTAAAATCATTACATAGCCAAGATCAAAAGTACAAAGAACTTTCAGATTTTATCAGGCCTTGGGAGGCAAGTAAAGGTTTTAAATAATTTTGTGTTAAATCAAAGTTGTCATGTGAAAATATGATTTTAGAAAACCCTTTAAAAATTCTGAGCATAAGGTACAAGAATGGTTATTTAAACCAAGAAGAAGATTTAGAAAATAAGGTTGCACATGTTGCATTTAAGCTGTTGGTTCATAGGTAGACAAATGAAAGGAAAGAGAGTCATGTGAAGGTGATTTCAATATAAAGATTTGCTGATGTAGCCATGTGCTTTGGATAGTGGTACTTAGATTTTGTGAGAGAAATGATTGTTTTAATTGTTTTTCAATTGTCAAAACTGAAAATAGATTTTGCTCTTTCCAAATCTAGTAATTAAATGCACCCTTATTTTAATGTTTTCTACACCTATATAAGGCCTTGAGCATCCACACATTTCTGCACAACACAAGTGCATTCAATAACAAAATCAGTAAAGAAGAAACTGAGGGCTTAAACAAAAAACAAGTGAGTTAACTTTTCAATGTTTTCTTCCTGTATCTTTTTCTGTTTTGGACTGTGAATGGGTCGGCTGTTGTTCTGCTATGGTTGATTACACACTTGGGTTAAATCATCCTATTTGTCTAAAACAAAGTATTAGTAATGGGTAAGTTAGTTCATCAATTATCAGTGGGTGGTACTGTAATGTTAAAGTACCAAATGGGTTAGGCGTTTATGTTTTACTGGTTATCAACTAAATCTGTTCTTATATTTAAAACTATACACCACTTTGTTGAGCTGTTAATCCATACGAGTGTGGTATTATACGGATTGCTTAAAACCTTTCCAGTAGCCCAAAATGGTTTAGCAATAATTAAAACACCTTAAATATACACTGTATACTATAAAACAGGAAAACACAGTATGTTCATAACAACTCTCTGTTTGATCGAAATTTCAAAACTCGTATTAAACAAAACTAAATACATGAATGAAATACTAGTAGTAAATGATGATTTTTAAAAGAAATTTCATGATTTTTAAGGACCTATATTAATGGGGAGGAAGAGATGATCAGAATTTGTACTCGGGGCAATTTCCGATCATCTAGATCATGGGAAGCCACGGGGTTGAGGGTGAATCTTCGTATAGGTTCATGGGTTCTGGGGAAAATGCAAAACGAATTTTCAAATGAGTAGATTAAGAGAAATTTAGCAAAATAGGTTTTTTTTCTTCTGTTAATGGGTTCACGGGATTTGGGGGCATCGTATGGGGTCCTCACTGGATCGAGTGGGCTGGAACTTGGAGGTGAGGAGCTCGCATGATCGGGGAGATGGTCGATGGTGGTGCAGGTTCTTCAGGTGGTCGGAGGTGATCGGTGGGGACGGATTTTTGGATGGACTGGTTATGTTTGTTTTCGGTTTAAAATGGTGGAAGGGTGAATTCGAGGAAGAGGACTTGGTGGTCAGCGCCGGTGGGTGGTTGGCGAACTGGAAGGGGGCGTGATAGGTCTGGAGGGGTGCGGCGGCTTATCGACGAGTGGTGGTGGTGTACACATGCACGGGAATGATGTACATGTGGTACTTTGGTGTTGGGATTGATCAAGTGGCACTTTGCCAAAATCGTGAGAACCCGGCTGATTTTCACGCGCGCACACTACGTTTTCAAAGTGGTACATCCATTAGGATGGTACTTTGGTATTTTAAGTTTTAAAAACATGATTTTAAAATATAAATCAAATTCCAACCCAAGTTTAATGAATTTATAAATTAAACTTTTATAGAAATAAATAAATTATAAAAATAACATTGTTATTTCAATAGTCAAGAAGGAAGGAAGTGAATCAGGATCTTATGAATTTTGTCAAGAAATACGACAGTGAAATAATTATAGTTTATAATTTGAATTTGAATTTTATTTCAAATAAAATATTTGAAGTTAAGCGAATAAAATATAATATTTTATATACACTAAAATTTCCCGTTTTAACTGTAAATCTAAAATTCCTGTCACAAATCAAGGGTAATGTACTGTTCTGAACTTGTGTGAATAAAAACAATATCTTTATCTGTTTAGATTAGAAATTTCAAAATAAATTTTATTTAAATTAGTGTATAGAAGGAAGAAGTAAATCAAGTATAATGGATAAAAAGGCAATTTTGACGAAAATGATATAAAGTGCAAAAGTTGTAAAATCAATGATAAACCATAACTTTCATCCATTTATTGATAATCAGATTAAGAAGTAATTTTGGGAAAAATAAATTTCCAGAGAATAATGCAAGTATATATTTTTAAATTTGACAAACAAAATGAAAAGAAAGACCGTGTGCGGCGCGCACACTAAAATTGCCCATTTTGAAGAAATGATCAAAACAACTAGATATAAGCAAGATAATCATATGCTGTTTATTTTGTTTGTAATTATCGATGTAAATTGATTATAATCATGTTAGTTTAATATTTTTTTAAAAAAATATATATTCGTTAATCATTTCAAAGAGACCGGAATGACATTTCACTTTGAATTGATTATACGTTCCACGTCAGAGATTTTAAAATTGAAGACGGCGATATACAAGGACTATTCTTGATAGTGCCTTCAGTTTGTCCAATCGCAGGACAACTTGTATGGATGAATGTCTGACAAAGTAATTCTAACTGGTCACGTACGTTGATCTCTCCAAACGTATTTATATGGTGGTAGAGAAATTCGTTTCTTTATGCTTTATACCTATAAAATATTTTTAGGGAAGTCAATTAGTGATTGGCGAGTTTTGACTATGTGGCATTCAAAGAAAATAAACGGTGATGATGAAAAAGTAAATATAGCCTCAAGCCTCACACCCAGGAAATGACAAAAATCGGGCAGGCAACATGGCTATGTGGGTCGCTCCCATTAGGGTGTATTGTCACCATCTAGAGAATATTCATATTTGTTACTTCTTTTCATTTCTGTATCTCCCGGGAACTACGGTGGTCGCGACAAAAAGTCGTAAGGTGACAATATATTCGATACACTCAAGAGAAATGACTGGTCGGTCATGTGTGGGTCGGGTTGCAAGACATTCTTGTTGAATCCAGTGTATTCGTCTCTAGATGTACACTATCGGCAGGTGGTCTCATACCTTGTCATAGTTGAAATTCCAATTTCCATAAGCGCCAAGAGGTTTTTATTTGTATACTATATAGGAGAATGTGAGATGCAAGCATTCTTCTATATTTTAATTTATTTGTGAAACAAATAAACTCTATGATAATATCTGATTTCAAGTATACGAAGTGTTTTGATCTCATAAGGTAAAAACCCGTTCGGTATATACGGCGTGGTCTTATGAGATATTTTATTTGTTTTTTTTAAAACTGTTTACTCATACCAGTTCCCTGACTGACCCGGAGTTTATTTTTCTGTGTTTCCCTTAAACTCTTGGTTATTCATAACACTTGTTATGAATAGAAAAGTGAATCAGGATTGGATAAACTTGGATAGCTGAAATGGAACCTTCTATGTGCTGATCTATCTATTGTATAATTATCAGTCTGCGAGTTTGGATATCAATGATATGTATAATTAATGATGTACTATAAATGGCTTGTATCACTACAGATACGATGTTATGATGTAATTTGTACTGCTGTGTAATATTATGAAGTATTATCTTTTGAAAATTCCGCTGTGAGATTCTGATGTTTCTGTGATTTTATCTTCTATCTATTCTTATTCTTATTAATGGCACGACTTCTGATGTGTTCGAAAGCTGGGCCGTTACAAGATCTAAATTTCGTCTTATCTAACCATCCACCCAGTATTATGTCAGTTTTGTACTTCATCTTATCTAACCTTCCACTCAGTAATATGTACTGGAATTATATGCATTAAGAAAGCATTTTGCCTACTTGTTACATAGTCCCTGGTCTGTAGTTGAAAAATAAAATATAAAACATGCAACTAAAATAGCATTGTACTACCAACAAAGCAGAGTGTGATGCTAAAAGATAAAATATATAGTTTAAAATTTAGTAGTTCTTTATATACATGTTTAAAAAATTTGTTGCTAAAAGAAATGGATTATGGTTAGTTTAATGAGACTACTAAAGAAAATATTGGTATAAATGTTGTGGACATAGGAATCAGAGCTAGATTCATAATTTTTGCTGAGAATTCCAGCTAATGCCGCTGTTAGTGATTTTCCTTTAACGAAAGTTGGCATTTTTGATTGTGGACTATTTAGTTAATTTGACATGTTAAAAGAGAGGAGCAGCATGACTGCTGCTAGTTGGGGCTGTGTTGCTCTTAAGTCTTAATAGTAATAACGATCTATATATTTAAACAAAAATTAAATAATAATCTAGCTTATATATTAGCTGCATCTATACCTTATGTTTCACATATGCACTATGTCAATAAGCTTTGGATGCACTATCCTATATTTGACTTGTGCAAGATACTTTAACATTTTTATGACCATGATATTTGAGATGCTCATATACTTCATCACTGATTGACTTCGAATTGCATTTTCAATTTCCTTGGCTCATTTTTTTTCATTGCACAGTGTGTCACCAGTTGTGTTGGTTAGGATTTTTCTCTTGCAAGCGTATGGTTTGTCACCTGTCTTCCCCTAAGTGTGTTGTTTTTCTGGTTATGCTTTCATCTGTCCGATTTATTGAGTGAGCGCCCACTGAAAATTCATGCGCACCTGATACATGTAGAACCTTATGTATGCACTTGATTTTACTCAACATGTTGATGCTGTGATTTTTATGGCTTATTCCGTGTTGATTTGATGTTGCTTGTACACTTTTATCCAAACTATAAATTGCGTATGTCGTTGTCCCGAACGAGAACGTCTTCATATATAGCTGAAATTGTGTAAAGCATAACTTTCAAAATGTTAATCTGATTTTAACGATTTTGGACATTCTGGAAAGCTTAAAACTTAAGCTACAACATTTATTTGAAGTGTTTTGTGAAATTATGGTGTTTTCTTGTTCAAAAACGACGATTTATACAACTTACCTGCACCTGTGCATTTGGAAAGTCGGAATTGTACTCTTTTATTCATAGATTTTAAACTGTTGATCTGATTTTAAGCTACAACTTTTGTTTTACGTGTTTCACTAAATTTTGACATCTACAATGTTAAAAACTTGATTTACCATCGCTTGTGCATGTTTGACGGAATTTTTGGGCTGTTTTTTTCCGGTTTTCTGATTTTAGCAAAGTTACCCATTCCGGAATGCCCAAAACTTAAGCAATGACTTCTATTTTAAGTGTTTAATGAAATTTTGTTGTTTACTATGTTGGAATCTTGCATTTAAGTGACGGACCCAAAGTAAAACTACATAATTTGTTAAATAAAAATGGTATATATCTCTTTTTTTGTAATTAATATTCAACGTGAGTTAGTACAGGTGCTTTGGAAGCCTATGTGGTTGGATTAGCATGATTAGCCGCTAGTGGTCATTAAATTGTAAGCTAAATTGCTTATAAACGCTAAAATAAAGGTATGTTTTAGATTAAATATTGCGAAATAACGGTATGTTGTGTTATTGGTTTATTTTCCCCGCATTTTGGGATACCCCATGTTGGGATGCCTCTTCGGAGATATATATTTTGTATTTATATTATATTCAGATTTTCTGAAATGTCCTCAGTACAAAGGAGACTCTGCCAAAAAATTTCAAAAATTTCGAAAGTTAGAAAATTTTCCCAAACTAAAGTTGTATATAGAAAATATCAAAATATAACATTAAAGCTAATACAATTAAAACACATTATGCATGCAAATAAATCAAGTATATAAACCACATTGAACTAATTTATGTCGGATATATAGAGTACATAAATATTAGAACATAAAATTGATTATTTCTCCTAATAAGAAATTGCGATGATGCAATTTTGTTAAGGGGGAAGTTTGTAACAACCATGTTTTCTCACTGATATTATACATGTATTTAATCAAGAATAAGGCGTGAAAATATTGATTTATGGTGAATTAGTTAGTTGAATAAACGGGTTAAACTAAATAGAATTTGTTTGTGGTATTAAACAATTTTAATATATATATATATAATTGAAATAGGTGGAAAATATAATAATCAGTATCGAATGTTGGTAATAAATTAATAAGCGTCGAGCTAAATAAGTTGTCCACTATCAACAAACAAATTATTAAACACAACGTGAATTTAATTGAATGAGTTAAATTTATTTTCATGAATTTATGTTTAGATAAGGACCAATTCAATACCAATTTAATTAGAATGAGACTTATAGGCATTAGGGGCCAAATGTTGAAGCCCAAGACCAATTTTAAACTCTCCTTTATTATTTCCCTAGAAGCCTCTTCCGTTGTCTAGACTACACAACAACGAGAAAAACTCATTTTTTCCCCTATATTCTTCATCAGTCCCCAAAACCGATCAAAAAAAAAGAGGGGCGACTGAGTTGCAACTGATGTTGCGCGTGCAGGGAAGCAAGGCGCAGAGTCATGCACAATGCGAGTTGGCCGGTTGACGATGGAAGGGGGCGCTAATCATTCGACGACGCTAGATTTTGAGTGAGGCGGCGAGGTCATTCGAGCTTTCAGCTCGATCGAAGCTCATAGCGGACTGTGTGAGTTTCTGGGGGCTGTCCAATTTGGGCTTCATGGCGAGGGGTTTTGACAGCGCCCAGACGTGATTAACGGAGGCTGCGACAATCGTTTATGGCACTCACAAAGTTGGGAATTATCTAAGTGTCAGTCATCAATGCGGTGAGCTCCCCCTCACTCACATTTATGTCTTCATCCATAATAGTTGTATATGTTTGCATGTCATTAGTTGATTGGATTGAATTGTTTGGATGATCGAATTGGGTGGATTAATATTGTTGTCTAATAGTTTATGAACTAGAATTGATTGATGAATTTTAGGTTGGTTTAATGTTCGCATATAGAGGGGATGTCATCAATTTATTTTTGAATTATGTAATAACCCGGAAATCCGAGCCAATTTAAAAAATTTATTTGGGAAAATTTAGTGAATTTTAATTATTTAAAATGAATTATTTTAAATAATATCGACGAGAAATTTATTTTGGATAGAATTTGAACATATATATTTATATTCGTCGTCGTTAGAATATAAATATTTATTTTAAATTATAAAAGGAATCGAAAATGGCGCGGTAGTTCGATAATTCTATTTCAAACTTCAAAGGAATGTACCGGGTGCAATGTAAGCTGGATTTTAGTGAAACAAAAAATATCCGAATATAATTGATAATATCTTTCCAATGAATCCAAAAAATAAAGATTTCATAGCGGGGGTCAAAAGTTATGCCCAGTTGAAAATTCAAAATAGTCGCTATGGAATTCTGGCCCTTAAAAATAGCCATTTTGCAAACGACCTCGGATTTCGATGAAACCACTTTAGTTGGATCCGGGATGTCAAGTTATTGCTAGGTTTCAAATTTCATAATTTTTCGAATCCATATGTGAGGGTGGCAAAAGAAAACGCGTTTGGCCAGTTTAAGTTGATTTTAATCGAATGGAAAATGGCCATTTTTCCAACGGTCTCAGAATTCGACGAAACTAGTTTTGTTAGGACCGTATCGTCAATACGAAGCTAGAAAATATTTTTGGGAATTTTTCAGGTTCGTATGTGACCCCAGTAATTTTGAAATGTACGTTTAAATTGAATATATAAAGATTTATAATTTAATTTGAACGAAAACTGATCGTAACAGCCAAATTGGTTTACGAAACATATCCCATTATGTTCGGACTGGGGGTAATTAGCTAGGGGCGATAGTCGTTGGGTCTCGATAGGGGTTCAAACAAAAAGTCAACTTTGTGGAGAAAATAAGAAATAAAATAATATTTATAAAGGGTGGTCCACCCCTTTTCTCCTTGACCCCGGTCAAACACCCCCTCCCCCAATTCACGTTCAAACCTAAATCGAGTAAAAAAAAAAGGGGCGCAACTGCTCCCCATCGAGCATCGCCCCAGCACCCCCTCGCCAGTGGCGAGCGCCGCCCTTCGGCCTCCCCTTAACCCTCTCTCTCCCTTCGCGGTGTCTCTCCCCTCTCGATTTGAAGACGGAGCTACATCCTCCACCACTGTTCGAAGTCCACCGCTGCGCCTGGGAACACCCTCCGACGTTGGCGCTGGCCTCCCCTCCGCACTGCGCTTCACCTGTGATGACCCCCCACCCCGAGTCATCCGTTAAGTTTATATTTCAATTTTTAATTATTTATATACTTAAAAATATGATTTTCTTAATGAAATGACATGGATAAAATTAGAAAAAGTATGTAGAGAAGCATTGTAAAAAGGTTAGGAATTTTTATAATAAAAAGTTAAGATTCTCATATGTATGTAGAGAGCCAAAATTAGATTTTTGTTAATGAAATGATAAGATTTCTATTATATATAAAGTTTAGTTCTTTAATTAGGAAAGTTTAAATCTTTGATGAAGAAAAAAAGACGAGATTTTTAAAGTTGAAAAGGCGAGATTTTTAAAGTTAAAAAGGCGAGATTTTTAAAGTTAAAAAGGCGAGATTTTTATAAATAAAAATATGATTTTTATTTATGTAAAGTATTAAAAGTATGATCTTTATTATATATGAAGTAGCGGGAAAAAAATTCAATTTTTATATAGGAAGGAGCATTATAAAAATATATTCTTTATTGGAAGAAGTAGCGGTATAAAAATAGAATTTTTATCTATATAGTAGCGGCATAAAAATATGATTTTTATAAACATCGAAATAATATAAAAATGTGATTTTTATATATGTAGTGGCTACGGACATTGAAATTGGCAAAAGACGAGCATTGCAAAGATTTCCTACATAAGAAGAGTCGTGGCGTTGGTTTAGCTAATCGGTGAGAACTTCTCACTTTTAATTTAATTTTCTAGTTAAAATATATATTAGAATGCAGACGGTGTTTTGTAGCACCCGCCACCCGTCGCCCACAGACCATGGACTGCTTGTATGCTTGTTTGTTTGATTTGGATATGTAGTTGATTGTGTGACGTGATGTGAAATGAAATAAAATATTTATATAGTTGAAATAAAATATTTTATAGTGGGAAATATTTTATAGTTAAAAATAGAATTTTAACGTGTATATGAAATGAAATAAAAATAAACAAATCGGACGATTTGTTTATATACACACATTTGACTGATATTGATTGGGACGATAAATTTTACACATCGCCCAACTGCACAAATAAAATCTGTGTTTGATTGTTTGAAACCCCACACGGGTATTGGGATGATATTTGACGTACACTAATCCCGATTGTTTAGTTGTATGTCGATCGATTGATTGACAGACTGTTATAAGCGTCGAATATTTATATTTGATGCTTATACAGTGTAGAATGCACTTTGGATGATGGTTGATTAATCATCGTTGTTATTGTATACATGTGTTGTAGAAAATCCATATAATTAACATTATATGGTAATTGATTGGGCCTCATTCCAGTTTTGAAAAAGAAATATTTGAAAAGAATATTTGAAAATAGAAATATATGAAGCCGTGTTGATTAGATTGACGCCATTTTGACGTGAACGATATTTATATCGATTTTATTCATTTTATAATGAATATCAAAAGTGAATTCAAAATTTGATATTTTGAAAAGAATTGAAATTCGAACTGAAATTGAATAGAAATGAATTCGAATTGAAATTGAATAGAAAGGAATTCGAATTGAAATTGAATTGAATTGAAAACGAACTGAAATTGAAATAAAAATCAATTTGAATTGAAATCAATCTGAAATGAATTTAAAATGAATTTATAAGGAAAAATTCAACTTTGATTTGAATTAGAAACGAAGTTGAAATAGTTTTGAAAACGAACTTAAAACGAACTATAGAAATACGTTTTTTAAAAGGAAATCGACAAAGTATATATTATATATATTATATAATGGCTTGAATAGAACGCGCCGCGCTGCGGTAGTTCATGAATTTCGACCATTGACTTCGAACGGATATTACGGGAGATCCGACCATCGGATTCTCCTAAAACCGAAACCGTTGGGTTCGTATCGAAAAGATCTTTCTAACGAATATTAGAAATTTGAAATCTAACGGTTGGATTTGGAATTATGTCCAAATCAAATTTGGAAAAGGTCGTTGTAAGTGCAGTTCGATGGTCGTTGACGGAAATCGATTGTACGGGCCTTGATAAAATTATTAAAAATAGTAATAATTTGTGTAAAATCATAAGAAATGATTTGTGAAGAATTGGGATGAAAAACTCCATATTTGAAAAGATAAAAATAGATTTTTATCGAAATGAACTAGTTTTGAACTAGAATTATAATTCTATTTATTTTTAAATAAATAAATTGAATTTGAAAAGGGTTTTAAAAGTAACCAGAATTTCCAATAATTGAAATGGAATGGATTTGAATCGAAATTGTCTTTGGATTATTTCGATGTTGGATTTCGTGATTTTACAGATATTGTTTTGGAAATTTGAAAGATATATATATCGTTATTTCCAATACTATATTTGTTGGTCGTAGAATTTGATATTGAATATAAGCCGATATATTTTCTATTCAGAGCCTTGTATTTAATATCAAATGCGATTTGGGTTTGTCGTGAATGGTGCCTTCATTAACACTGTTCTTATGCCCAGCTGAGGAAAAGATTAAATCTTTTTATTTAGATTTAATGAAGTGTGCCAATTAAATAATATTTAGTTGGAATTGAATTGGTATTGATTTTTGAGTTTATCGTGAACAGTATTTTAAATAACACTTGTTCATTAACCCGATAATTAATAGAATGTGATTTTGGGTTGTCGTGAACGGTATCTTCAATAATACTGTTCTTAGACCCAAAGGAGTTAAGAAAATCAGAAACTAACTAGAGATTAGTTAAGTTGAATGGTTTCTGGGCTATTGATATGATGTTGGTTTCAGCCTTCGGGGTTAATACTTAGGGAATTGCTCACTTGCTAATTTACGATTAGGAACTGATTGAAATGTGATGTGATTTTGGGGTTTATCGTGAACCGTGTTTTAAATGACACTGATTCTTTAACCAGTCACAGAATAAAACTAAGTGGAGTTTTAATGAATCTTTTATTAGATTAAAAAGATCGAGATTGGAGTATCACTAGTTTTACTCCAGGCGATAGTTAAATCTTTAATTAGGTTTGAACGTGAAAAGGTAATTGAATTTACCGATAACACCGTGGTGTTAGATATGAAGTATTACCAGTTTTACTTCATGGGATGAATAGGTTGGGATTGGGAAATTAAAACAAATGATTACTTCGGTAAGGTTCGTTAATCCCGACTAGTTTGAATTGATATTCAAAAGAAGATTAAAGAATAAATTTAAAAGAATTTATCTTTGATAAAATTAATGGGAACCTTTCCCTAATAATGTGAAATTTAGAAACTAACTGTCGGTTAGCTAAGCAGAAAGGTTTTCTGAATATTGATCTGATGTTGGTTTCGGCCTTCGGGGTTAATATTTGGGGAATTATTCTCTGGTTAATTTACGGTTAGTGACTGATCAATTGGAATGAGGCATATATTGTGTTTGTGTAACACGTATTTATTATATACGCGAGTTATTCAGAAAGACCGGGTTTATCCCATTCTGAATAACTGATACGACGATAAGTCGAAGATGAAGACGATGGTAGAAGACCGGAGGTCTTCACGTCGTTTGGATAATTACTGATGATCTTGATTGGGCCGTACACCCAGGAGGAGGGAATCAGTTAGTGATCGTCCAGACGTACTTGAAGATCGATGGATATGTGGGGTACTAGGTGCCCGCGGTTTCGTTCAGACCCAGAACGGACTTGTAAATGGATTGTGTGTCTGACATCGGATTTCATTCTGTGTGACTGATATCGGTTCCATAGAGTGGTTTGCCTGTGTGGCATGCTAAGATGCAAATGATCAAGGCTTCTGTTGAAAAGCAAAGTCTTGTGGTTTATGATCAAAGCACGGCCTTTGTGGCATAGCTTTGTGTAACGTGAATTCGCGTGCCTCACACCCCGGTTGTGAACCAGAAACGGGAGAGGACATCAGGGAGGGCATGCGTTTCCTTCTAGTTAGAAGTGGCGTCAGTGGTTTTACACGCCCTGACGAGTTTGACTTATGTGGTTGTTGCTGTTGCAAGGCGCCTCGGTTTGATCGGACGATCTGGGTCCGATGGAGTCATTTGTTGGCTCATTGATGCCCCCAAAGGGCGGGGAGACTTATTGTTCAGGCATAATAATCCACATCGGTGGACCAGCCCTGATGATCCAAGGGGCAGTTGCGGCTGTTCCTGAGACACGGGCCAGAGCGTCTCGAATCGGTAGAGGACTATCTTTTGCCTCGGTTCACAGACGGAAATCCAATTTCCAAATACGTGACATTTGCGGTTTTGATTGTAGAGCCTAGTATGGCGACATAGTGGGATCGGGCGCTTATGCCGTCTATGATTGATACTTATGATTTGAAGTTTTCTTATACACTATGCACTTATAATAGTATCAAATGATTTGTTTTAAACGTATCAAGCATTCTTGGCTATTATAAGGTAAAAACCCTATCCTCCGGCTAGCGTTGCATTGTGTGATGGGAGCTGGGTCTCATAATAGCTTCATTTTTCTTTATTTAGCATTGCGCTGTTTGTTTTATGTACTGGTATTCTTGGGAAGAAACCTGTTCCGTGTTATACGGCGTGGTCCCTTGATTTACCTAACTTTAAAAATAAAGATTAATAACTGTTTTAGTTCTCACACCAGTCCCATGACTGACCTGGTGTTTATTGTTTGACCTAAACTCTGAGTGCCCTTATTTTGACACAGGCAGCTAGTAGTTTTGGTTTTGCAGATTTATATTCACAGGATCCTGGTTTACAACTGGAATGATATCCGGAAAGCTTTTTATCCGTATATCCCTTCTGTTTGTGTATTGTATTATTTTCCGCTGCTATGTAATGTATTGTAATCTCTGATATTTATCGAATGTAATATTCATTTATACTCTATATATTCTTGTAATATGATGGAATTGTTGTAATTAACAATGAAATGTCCTTCCGTCTGCGTTCTGTTGTGGCTTGTTCTCGAACTATCCGCGCTTTCCTTCATGGGGAAGTTACGGGTTTTTACATTTGGTATCAGAGCTTTGGTTTACAAAGCTAAGAGAACAAGACACATTAGAACCAAAGGAAAGAATTCATCAGATATTGGATTAGTAATATCCAATGAGAATGACTCATTACAGATGGGATCAGTAGTATCCTAGAACGAGTGTGAAGAGTATATTTTTAAAATTGAAAACAAGTTTTGTTTTGAAAATTTAAATCATTTATTCGTATTTGATTATTTATTTTATATTGATTTGGACTATCAGGTATATAGAGATTTTATTATACGTTTGATCCGCGTGTATTTGAAGTTTTAATAAACTGGATAGATACAGAATCGCACTGTAGTCATTCGGGGATAATTCTGATGATAGCGATCACATCATCAGTATTTATGTTTGAGTGACGAAGGTGGGACGTCTATATATTTCCAATTGACTGGTGTGAGAACCAAAATTAGATAGGGTCTATTGTTGTGATTTGGCACCAAAATGTGATTTTTGACTATATATCAAAGTTATGCATTTGAAATGATAACCAATTAATTGATTGATGGTTGTGTTGTTTGATTATGGCTTGATTAATTAAATTTGAACCAAATAGCCAATTTGAATCAATTGGTGAATTTTATTGAAAATTAGTCGCATTTGCTTGTATATACATGTACTTACATTGAACAGGTCATAGCAAGGAGGCTAGAAGCAGAAGAATAAAATAGTTTGCCCGACAAATAGGTACATGTTTACCATAATTTACTGTTTTGTTTGGGTGATGATGATTTTATGAGCTGATTGGCTAGCCGCTTGGCTTTTTCTTTTTCTTTTTGAGATCAGAGGGCCTATATGGCAATTTCGGGATTTTCCCGGTGCTCTCGGTGCAGGGGAGGTTACGGCGAAATTTTTTGAAAATTTAGGGTGTTAGCCAAATTTTTGAAAAATTTGAAAAGTTCTTAGAAACAGAAAAGTTGAAGAACTTAAGCCGTAATGAAAATAACGGAAGTTGAGTAGATTTGTGAAACAACTTTCGGCTTCGTTCCTTTTCGGGGACGAAAAGTTTTAAGTGGGGGAGATTGTAGTAACCCAGAAATCCGAGCCAATTTAAAAATTTTATTTTGGCAAATTTAGTGAATTTTAATTATTTAAAATGAATTATTTTAAATAATATCGATGAGAAATTTATTTTGAATAGAATTCGAACGTATATATTTATATTCGTCATCGTTAGAATATAAATATTTATTTTAAATTATAAAAGGAATCGAAAATGGCGCGGTAGTTCGATAATTCGATTTCAAACTTCAAATGAATGTACCAGGTGCAATATAAGCCGGATTTTAGTGAAACCAAAAATATTCGAATCTAATTGATAATATCTTTCCAAAGAATCCGAAAAATCAAGATTTCATAGCGGGGGTCAAAAGTTATGCCCAGTTGAAAATTCAAAATAGTCGCTATGGAATTCTGGCCCATAAAAATAGCCATTTTGCAAACGACCTCGGATTTCGACGAAACCACTTTTGTTGATCCGGGATGTCAAGTTATTGCTAGGTTTCAAATTTCATAATTTTTCGAATCCATATGTGAGGGTGACAAAGGAAAACGCGTTTGGCCAGTTTCAGTTGATTTTAATCGACTGGAAAATGGTCATTTTTCCAACGGTCTCATAATTCGACGAATCTAGTTTTGTTAGGACCGTATCGTCAATACGAAGCTAGAAAATATTTTTCGGGAATTTTTCGGGTTCGTATGTGACCCCGGTAATTTTAAATGTACGTTTAAATTGAATATATAAAGATTTATATTTTAATTTGAACGAAAACTGATCGTAACAGCCAAATTGGGTTACGAAACATATCCCATTGTGTTAGGAATGAGGGTAATTAGCTAGGGGCGACAGTTGTTGGGTCTCGGTAGGGGTTCGGACGAAAAGTCAACTTTGTGGAGAAAATAAGAAAATAAAATAATATTTATAAAGGGTGGTCAACCCCTTTTCTCCTTGACCCCGGTCAAACACCCCCTCCCCCAATTCACGTTCAAACCTAGATCGAATAAAAAAAAGGGGCGCAGCCGCTCCCCATCGAGCATCGCCCCAGCACCCCCCTCGCCAGTGGCGAGCGCCGCCCTTCGGCCTCCCCATTCCCCTCCCTCTCCCTTCGCGGTGTCTCTCCCCTCTCGATTTGAAGACGGCGCTACATCCTCCACCACTGTTCGAAGTCCACCGCCGCGCCTGGGAACACCCTTCAACGCTGGCGCTGGCCTCCCCTCCGCCCTGCGCTTCACCTGTGATGATCCTCCACCCCGAGTCGTCCGGTAAGTTTATATTTCGATTTTTAATTATTTATATACTTAAAAATATGATTTTTCTTAATGAAATGACATGGATAAAATTAGAAAAAGTGTGTAGAGAAGCAATGTAAAAAGGTTAGGAATTTTTATAACAAAAAGTTAAGATTCTCATATGTATGTAGAGAGCAAAAATTAGATTTTTGTTAATGAAATGATAAATTTTTATTATATATAAAGTTTAGTTCTTTAATTAGGAAAGTTTAAATCTTTGATGAAGACAAAAAGACGAGATTTTTAAAGTTGAAAAGGCGGGATTTTTAAAGATAAAAAGGCGAGATTTTTAAAGTTAAAAAGGCGAGATTTTTAAAGTTAAAAAGGAGAGATTTTTAAAGTTAAAAAGGCGAGAATTTTATTTATTTAAAGTATTAAAAGTATGATCTTTATTATATATGAAGTAGCGGAAAAAAAATTCAATTTTTATATAGGAAGGAGCATTATAAAAATATATTCATTATTGGAAGAAGTAGCGGTATAAAAATAGAATTTTTGTCTATATAGTAGCGGCATAAAAATATGATTTTTATATACATAGCAACAATATAAAAATGTGATTTTTATATATGTAGTGGCTACGGACAATGAAATCGGCAAAAGACGAGCACTACAAAGATTTCCTACATAAGAAGAGTCGTGGCGTTGGTTTAGCTAGTCGGTGAGAACTTCTCACTTTTAATTTAATTTTCTAGTTAAAATATATACTAGGATGCAGACAGTGTTTAGTAGCACCCGACACCCGTCGTCCACAGACCATGGACGGCTTGTATGCTTGTTTGTTTGATTTGGATATGTAGTTAATTGTGTGATGTGATGTGAAATGAAATAAAATATTTATATAGTTGAAATAAAATATTTTATAGTAGGAAATATTTTATAGTTAAAAATAGAATTTTAACGTGTATATGAAATGAAATAAAAATAAACAAATCGGACGATTTGTTTATATACACACATTTGACTGATATTGATTGGGACGATAAATTTTACACATCGCCCAACTGCACAAATAAAATCTTTATTTGATTGTTTGAAACCCCACACGGGTATTGGGATGATATTTGACGTACACTAATCCTGATTGTTTAGTTGTATGTCGATCGATTGATTGACAGACTGTTATAAGCGTCGAATATTTATATTTGATGCTTATATAGTGTAGAATGCACTTTGGATGATGGTTGATTATTCATCGTTGTTATTGTATACATGTGTTGTAGAAAATCCATATAATTAACATTATATGGTAATTGATTGGGCCTCATTCCAGTTTTGAGAAAGAAATATTTGAAAAGAATATTTGAAAATAGAAATATATGAAGCCGTGTTGATTAGATTGATGCCATTTTGACGTGAACGATACTTATATCAATTTTATTCATTATATAATGAATATCAAAAGTGATTTCAAAATCTGATATTTTGAAAAGAATTGAAATTCGAACTGAAATTGAATAGAAATGAATTCGAATTGAAATTGAATAGAAATGAATTCGAATTGAAATTGAATAGAAAGGAATTCGAATTGAAATTGAATTGAATTGAAAACGAACTGAAATTGAAATAAAAATCAATTTGAATTGAAATCAATCTAAAATGAATTTAAAACGAATTTATAAGGAAAAATTCAATTTTGATTTGAATTAGAAATGAAGTTGAAATAATTTTGAAAACGAACTTAAAACGAATTATAGAAATACGTTTTTTAAAAGGAAATCGACAAAGTATATATTATATATATTATATATATTATATAATGGCCTGAATAGAACGCGCCGCGCTGCGGTAGTTCGTGAATTTCGATCATTGACTTCGAACGGATATTACGGGAGATCCGACGGTCGGATTCTCCTAAACCCGGAACCGTTGGGTTCGTATCGAAAAGAGCTTTCTAACGAATATTAGAAATTTGAAATCTAATGGTTGGATTTGGAATTATGTCCAAATCACATTTGGAAAAGGTCGCTGTAAGTGCAGTTCGATGGCCGTTGACGGAAATCGACTGTACGGGCCTTGATAAAATTATTAAAAATAGTAATAATTTGTGTAAAATCATAAGAAATGATTTGTGAAGAATTGGGATGAAAAACTCCATATTTGAAAAGATAAAAATAGATTTTTATCGAAATGAACTAGTTTTGAAATAGAATTATAATTCTATTTATTTTTAAATAAATAAATTGAATTTGAAAAGGGTTTTAAAAGTAACCAGAATTTCCAATAATTGAATTGGAATGGATTTGAATCGAAATTGTCTTCGGATTATTTCGATGTTAGATTTCGTGATTATACAGATATTGTTATGGAAATTTCAAAGATATATATATATATATATATCGTTATTTCCAATACGATATTTGTTTGTCGTAGAATTTGATATTCAATATAAGCCAATATATTTTCTATTCAGAGCCTTGTATTTAATATCAAATGCGATTTGGGTTTGTCGTGAATGGTGTCTTCATTAACACTGTTCTTATGCCCAGCTGAGAAAAAGATTAAAACTTTTTATTTAGATTTAATGAAGTGTGCCAATTAAATAATATTTAGTTGGAATTGAATTGGTATTGATTTTTGGGTTTATCGTGAACAGTGTTTTAAATAACACTTGTTCTTTAACCCGATAATTAATAGAATGTGATTTTGGGTTGTCGTGAACGGTATCTTCAATAATACTATTCTTAGACCCAAAGGAGTTAAGAAAATCAGAAACTAACTGGAGATTAGTTAAGCTGAGTGGTTTCTGGGGTATCGATCTGATGTTGGTTTCGGCCTTCGGGGTTAATACTTAGGGAATTTCTCACTTTCTAATTTACGATTAGGAACTGATTGAAATGTGATGTGATTTTGGGGTTTATCGTGAACCGTGTTTTAAATGACACTGATTCTTTAACCCAGTCACAAATTAAAACTAAGTGGAGTTTTAATGAATCTTTTATTAGATTAAAAAGATTGAGAATGGAGTATCACCAGTTTTACTCCAGGCGATAGTTAAATCTTTAATTAGATTTGAACGTGAAATGGTAATTGAATTTACCGATAACACCGTGGTGTTAGATATGAAGTATTACTAGTTTTACTTCATGGGATGAATAGGTTGGGATTGGGAAATTAAAACAAATGATTACTTCGGTATGGTTCTATAATCCCGACTAGTTTGAATTGATATTCAAAAGAAGATTAAAGAATAAATTTAAAAGAATTTATCTTTGATAAAATTAATGGGAACCTTTCCCTAAGAATGTGAAATTTAGAAACTAACTGTCGGTTAGCAAAGCAGAAAGGTTTTCTGGATATTGATCTGATGTTGGTTTCGGTCTTCGGGGTTAATATTTGGGGTATTATTCTCTGGTTAATTTACGGTTAGTGACTGATGAATTGGAATGAGGCGTATGTTGTGTTTGTGTAACACGTATTTATTATATACGCGAGTTATTCAGAAAGACCGGGTTTATCCCATTCTAAATAACTGATACGACGATAAGTCGAAGATGAAGACGATGGTAGAAGACCGGAGGTCTTCACGTCGTTTGGATAATTACTGATGATCTTGATTGGGCCGTACACCCAGGAGGAGGGAATCAGTTAGTGATCGTCCAGACGTACTTGGAGATCGATGGATATGCGGGGTACTAGGTGCCCCCGGTTTCGTTCAGACCCAGAACGGACTTGTAAATGGACTGTGTGTCTGACATCGGATTTCATTCTGTGTGATTGATATCAGTTGCATAGAGTGGTTTGCCTGTGTGGCATACTAAGATGCAAATGATCAAGGCTTCTGTTGAAAAGCAAAGTCTTGTGTTTGATGATCAAAGCACGACCTTTGTGGCATAGCTTTGTGTAACGTGAATTTGCGAGCCTCACACCCCGGTTGTGAACCAGAAATGGGAGAGGACATCAGGGAGGGCATGCGTTTCCTTCTAGTTAGAAGTGGCGTCAGTGGTTTTACACGCCCTGACGAGTTTGACTTATGTTGCTATTGCTGTTTCGAGGCGCCTCGGTTTGATCGGACGATCCGGGTCCGATAGAGTCATTTGTTGGCTCATTGACACCCCAAAGGGCGGGGAGACATATTGTTCAGGCATAATAATCCACATCGGTGGACCGGCCCTGACGATCCAAGGGGCAGTTGCGGCTGTTCCTGAGACACGGGCTAGAGCGTCTCGAATCGGTAGAGGACTATCTTTTGCCTCGGTTCACAGACGGAAATCTAATTTCAAAATACGTGAAATTTGCGGTTTTGATTGTAGAGCCTAGTATGGTGACATAGTGGGATGGGGCGCTTATGCCGTCTATGATTGATACTTATGATTTGAAGTTGTCTTATACACTATGCACTTATAATAGTATCAAATGATTTGTTTTAAACGTATCAAGCATTCTTGGCTATTATAAGGTAAAAACCCTATCCTCCGGCTTGTGTCGCATTGTGTGATGGGAACTGGGTCTTATAATAGCTTCATTTTTCTTTATTAAGCATTGCGCTGTTTGTTTTATGCACTGGTATTCTTAGGAGGAAACCCGTTCCGTGTTATACGGCGTGGCCCCTTGATTTACCTAACTTTAAAAATAAAGATTAATAACTGTTTTAGTTCTCACACCAGCCCCATGACTGACCTGGTGTTTATTGTTTTGACCTAAACTCTGGGTGCCCTTATTTTGACACGGGCAACTAGTAGTTTGGGTTTTGCGGATTTATATTCACAGGATCCTGGTTTACAGCTAGAATGATATCCGGAAAGCTTTGTATCCGTATATCCCTTCTAGTTGTGTATTGTATTATTTTCCGCTGCTATGTAATGTATTGTAATCTCTGATATTTATCGAATGTAATATTCATTTATACTATGTATATTCTTGTAATCTGATGGAATTGTTGTAATTAACAATGAAATGTCCTTCCGTCTGCGTTCTTTTGTGGCTTTTCTCGAACTATCCGCGCTTTCCTTCACGGGGAAGTTACGGGTTTTTACAAATTATATTTATAAAAATTATTTGTTTCTGATGATTTATCTATTTTATATTTTAAAATAAATTGGGAAGCATGTGTGTATATTTCTTTGTAGACAATAACAAAATTACGACACTTTAGACTACTAATTGTAAATTATAGTCTATAACAAAATTTAAAATATCGAATTGTATTCCAATTATAACTAGATTTTAATTTACCTTTAATCACATGTGTGATTTACTTATTTAAATTATACTATTGATCATTACATAAGCATGGAAAATTAATTTGGTTACCTGTACCGTTCAAGTTTATATTTTGAATTAAATATTTTATCCTATAGTGGTTCTATTTAGGTCGTCTGAATACTTAAAATACTTTACACATTACTTAGGAAGGGTCAACTGAGAAGTTTTCATTTTATCATACTATGAAATAGTTTATGACAATGGTTTACATGTTACTGGATTTATTTTTCCACACAATATATTTTATTGCTTGCAAAAATTGTAATGAAAGTTTATGTTTTCATACACTTGAATTACATTATATATATATATATATATATATATATATATATTGCTTATTTTATGGATTTCAACGTATTAGAATGATAATTAAACGATTTAGCAAAAATATATGGCATGGGACATATGCTTTTGCTTTATCGCTTAATATCGGACTTGTACGATCGAAACCAATTTGATGCGATAATTTGAAATGTTCAAGAGGTTGCCAAATCTTAGCAAAGGCTATTGATTTGAGAAATTCTCTTTTCTAATATGCTCAATGATGAATCAGTTTAGATGTATTTTATGATTGCCGATGAAATGAGGCAATTTTGATGCTGAAACTAATTTGAACTTATGGTTAGGAATAACTTTCCCGATGTTTTATTTTATACACTTGCCAAGGAGATGAGGCAAGTTATTTTTAGCAAAATAATATTGTTTTTACATTTGTGATAGATTTTACTTGTCGATGAGATGAGACAGGTCACGATGTCATTTAATACTCATCATGAGAGAGAGAGATAAGACGAGTTGAGTATCTCTACACTCGCCGATGATATGAGGCAGTGTATATGTTTGATGATGTTTTATGATGGTTTTTATAATGTGGCATCAACTAACGATTAGTAAACCAACAGGTATGAACGTATGGTATGGGACATACGTTGACACCTTATGGTTTCCTAACCGAGAAGTTCAGACACATTCAAGATGATTACTAGTACTATTACCGAGTGCATAATTGGTGTCTGTTAACACTTTTAAAACATAGTTCAAGATGTCGGGTTGGTCCATTTAGAATGGTTCGGATGGCCTGAACTGGATCGGCCAGAAGTGGATCAGCCAGAACTGGATCAGACAGAAGTGGTTCGGCCAAAACTGGATCCAATAGAACTGGATCGGCCAAGACTGGATTGACCTAAACTGGATTGGCTGGAACTAGATCGGCTGGAACTGGATTGGTCGGAACTGGATCGGCAGGAACTGGATTGACCGAAACTGGATTGGATGGAACTGGATCGGCCAGACAGGATCGGCCAGAACTGGATTGGACAGAACTGGATCGGACAGAACTGGATCGGCCAGAACTGGATCGGACAGAACTGGATCGGATAGAACTGGGCCAGTGGAATTTTTGTAATTATTTTCAGCCCGATCCAAATACATGCCCGATCCAAACTCTATACCCCGTTATCACGAAACTGCCACTACCTTCAAACTTCTTCTATAAATAGCCCCATGCTCCACAATTCAAGGGACCGATTCCACTATCCCCGAAGGGCTGCTAAATCATTCCTCAACACTACTAAAGCTTCTAAAAACTTCATTAATGGCCTCCAAACTTCACTCCTTCTTCCTCCTACATGTAATGGATCTCATCTTCTCTAAGCACCATTAATTCACACTCCGATCTACTCCAAGTGATCTCCAACCGCCGTAGCTGCTCTTCAATGCACGGATCTAAAGTCATTTTCATGATGGAACCAAGGAAAAGTATATAATTATACAATCCAACCTGTTCCTTCTCGAATCTAAGTGTGATCTAAAGCGGAAAGAGAGCAAAAAGTGAAGGATTATCACAAAATTGGTCAAATGTAGTTAATGCGATGTATGAGATGATAAAATTTGTAATTCTCTCTATAATGATGAAAAGTGATAGAAAGTGGACGTAGATTCATATTCAATCAAACCACTATAAAAATCCCATGTCCTTTACTTGTTTTTCTCTGTTTATTTTTGCGATTGTGGCCCTTTTTAATTTCTAACCATGATTGGTGAAGTGTGATTTCACACCATTGGTGTTTGAGTCATTTTTGACTCAAACATTTGGTGCCCATCATGGGGCCGCGTTCGCATCTCCTTCCTTCAAACTTTTCTCAAGTCTAAAAGCCTTGCATTAAAGTTCTAAACCGCATCCTTCTCCGAAATTATGGCCAAATCTATGAAGACCGTTAGTAAAACCATGGTAGAAGTCGATAATGTTGCTAATGAAGAGACACCGCTTGCTAACCATTTCGATGTTGGCGAAAACTCGATAAGTGGAGTTGGCGTGACTAAAAATGAACTAAATGCCGCTATTGCCAATGTGAACCGCCAAATTGAAACTTCAAATAAAGCTTTGATGGATGCTAATGATTCTCTAATGGAGAAACTGAATGTTCTTTTAAATGCTCGACCAAATCCAGCACCTCCGAAGGTCCATGTTGATCTCGAAGAGAATGACAAATCGCCCGCTTCCAATCAAAACCGAAACGATAACGTTGAAGATGATTTTGATTGGATGAGTGACAAGGACGAGGCTAACATCGAAGAATTGAAATCAAAGTCTAGGAGTCATTCCGAAGAGAACGCTCGAAAGGATACCAATCTGGTGACGAGGGCACCTTCTCGTCGAGAAGGCAAAGGGCCAAAGCTCTCTAATCGGGATTATATGCCTAGATGAACATTTGGTAAAGAGCTCAGCTTCACAGAGCGCCATAACACTGAAGAATACATCTCGGATATGATAGAACGAGTCATGAAAAGGAATTAATCTAACAAGGACGATGAAAGAGAATGAGAATTCTCTCTTGACAAGACTCCGTTCACCGAAAGAATCCATGAAGCAGAATGTCCAAAAAAAATTAATCCTCCTGCTTTGCCTCCGTACAACGGTCTCGTTGATCCGAACTACTTCCTATTCAAATATGAGTGGCATATGAGTGCAGCCAAAGCGACTGATGAGATGAGATGAACGTATTTTCCTCTCTACTTAGAAGGTGCTGCATTACTATGGTTCACAAAGCTACCACCCAAAATCCATATTTCTTCGACCTAACCAAAAAGTTCAAAGAATAGTTCCGCTTGTATGCTACCAAAGCCAAGGACGCTATAACTCTCTTAGCAATGAAGCAGAAGCCAGGGGAGACTGTAAAACCCTTCCTTAGTCGATTCATTATCGCCTTGTCTGAAGTAAGGAATCCAGAACCATGTATATTCCTCATGGTTCAACTCGATGCTATAGACAAAACGAGCGAATTCTGGAGATGAATAAAGATGAAGGAACCAACTATGTTTGGCAAGTTCTATAAGAAAGCGGAAGAGTACATAAGAGTGGAGGATAATCCTATACCTCTTCAGATCATTGGTGGAAACCGACTTCTTGAAGCTCCTAAAAGTGCAGCTATGCAATCTAATCAGAAGAATACTCATGGGCAGAAGTGAGCCAATGACAGAAACGACAACAAAGCTAATAAAAAATTTCGTCCTCTTGACACGTCTGGTCTGACACCTTTGAATGACACACTTGAGAACATCTACCTTGCCACAAAGGATGCATAAGATTACCCGGAGCCACGGCCAATAAGGATGAATGATCATCTGACCAATTCTGAGAAGTTTTGTCGGTTTCATAATCTGCCAGGCCACAACACCAACGAGGGCAGGCATCTGAGGTCATTGATCGAAGAGATGATTAAGAAGAACCGTCTGCAACAGTATGTGAAGAATTGCCAAGATGCAAATCCTTTTGCAACTCCCCAGGGGCAAGGGGCATTAAATGACCAAGCCGGTCCAAGCAACGTAGCCTCTGCTCAAGCTATCCCAAGGCTGATAATTAGCTGACGACCGTTGATGATAATCTAATATCTACGGTTCAGAATAAGCGATCACTGTCGCCTTTACTTTGCTTCTTGCATTACTTTACTTTACGATATGTTCTACTTTCTTGTAAATAGTCTGTAATGATTTACATGCATTGTACCGAACAATAGCACTGCGAATGAAGTATTAACTGCCTGTGTAAATCCCTGACTTGCAGGTTTACATGAAAATTTGCTAACAAACGATTCCTTATTATAGGCTACCCAATGAGCATCTTCTCTCTCAAATCCCAATGAAGTAAGGCAATTCCGACAAACATCAGTTCAGATATCAAGTGTTCTAACCATCGATATGCATAATGCAAAGATGGAAAGCTTCACCTTAAAGAGTGAGCGGGAGTAGTTGCCAAGAGCTAAACGGTGGGGAGTCTAGCAAGCATCAATACCATAAGTCGCGAGTTCTAAGGAATCACAACCTCTCAGTCTGGCTGCGATTGCTTACGATAGTTAAGCATATCCGACATGAGGACTGATGTTTACCTTATGGAACAATGGCAAAACAAAGTCCTCCCATAGCGAGGAGAAACAAAGTCCTCCCATAATGAGGCAAAACAAAGTCCTCCCATAGCGAGGCAAAACAAAGTCCTCCCATAGTGAGGCAAAACAAAGTCCCTCAATAGCAAGGGAAAAACATAGTCCTCCTATATTGAGGCAAAACAAAGTCCCTCCATAGCAAGAGCAAAACAAAGTCCTCCCATAGTGAAGCAAAACAAAGTCCTCCCATAGTGAGGCAAAACAATGTCCCTCCATAGCAAGGGAAAAACAAAGTCCTCCCATAGTGAGGCAAAACAAAATCCCTCCATAGCATGGTCAAAACAAAGTCCCTCCATAGCAAGGGAAAAATAAAGTCCTCCCATACAGAGGAAAAATAAAGTCCTCCCATAGAGAGGCAAAATCAAAATCAAGTCCTCCAATATCGGAGGCAAAATAAAGTCTTCCACTAGCACAGGCAAAATAAAGTCCTCCCATAGCAGAGGCAAGTCACCAAAGGTTCGCTGGAATTTGTTGCATGAACCGAAGCGCTGGAGTTCACTATAAGTGAAACGAAGCACGGGAGTTCGTGACGCGAAGCGATGCAGCCCTTACCAAAAAGATCCTTGGAGTTCGCATTGCGAAATGATATGATAGTCAAGAATCCTTTCCACAGAGAAAGTGACTTTTCCATAAGAGAAATCAACGACGCTCAATAAATTCTATCATGTTGACTCAATCGACAAGAGAAGACAAAACGTTGGATTAAAATGACCTCTCCAAAACACGAGGCATCCAACGAAATCTCTAACGTCAAAACTGATCAAAAAGTAAACAAAAATTGAGTTATAGAAAAAATTATTTTCATAATGAAGACTGGTGATGACCTCCAGAGCTGGGGTCCCAATAATCAAAAACATCTATAAAGAGAAGCAGAGAATAAATCACAAATGCGTATTTCTCAAATGTTAAATACCATACACCATTATACAGTCATTAAAATGATAGCGTCCAAAATCCACAGTCGGATAAGTCGATTATTTGATTTTGAGCATCAATGCGAATTCAAATTCGAATATTATATTTGTACAAACAATATTCAATGAGTTATAAACTGCTGAGGAGAATAATCTTGTGCAGATATTTTATTCAATTCAGAATAAGATTCGCTATATATCATTTTTAATTATTAATTGATCCACCATCGATATGGACATCGTGGTGAGTATAAGTCCAAAATTGCACAGGTGCTTGTTTCAATTGTAAAACAGGAGACACAAGGCATAGGAATTCAAAGCATGGTTCACCATAGCAAGGCAAAAAGCTATAACTGAATCTTAATGCAGAATATATCAACAACAATGTTTATTTCGAAGCCCACATTTCCCGCAAGCAAAAAATACAAGCTTCGAGGGGCAAATGTTAACACTGTTAAGACACAGTTCAAGATGCCAGGTTGATCCATTCAGAATGGATCGGATCGGCCAGAACCGGATCGGCCAGAACCGGATCGGCCAGAACTGGATCGGCCTGAACTGGATCGGCTAGAAGTGGATCGGCCAGAACTGGATCGGAGAGAACTGGATCGGCCAAAACTAAATCGGACAGAACTGGATTGGCCAGAACTGGATCAGACAGAACTGGATCGACCATAACTGGACCAGTGGCATTTCTGTAATTAGTTTCAGCCCGATCCAAATACATGCTCGATCCAAACTCTATACACCATAATTACGAAACTGCCACTACCTTCAAACTTATTCTATAAATAGACCCTTGCTCTATAATTCAAGGGACCGATTCCACTACCCCCGAATGGCTGCCTAAATCATTCCTTAACACTTCTAAAGCTTCTTAAAACTTCATTAATGGTCGCCAAACTTCTTCCTTCTTCCTCCTACATGGAATGGATCTCATCTTCTCTGAGCACCATTAATTCACACTCCGATCTACTCCGAGTGATCTCCAACCGCCATAGCTCCTCTTCAATGCACGAATCTAAAGTCATTTTCATGTTGGAACCAAGAAAAAGTATATAATTACACAATCCAACCCGTTCCTTCTCGAATCTAAGTGTGATCTAAAGCGAAAAGAGAGCAAAAAGTGGAGGATTATCACAAAAGTGGTCAAGTGTAGTTACTGCGATGTATGAGATGATAAAATTTGTAATTCTCTCTATAATGATGAAAAGTGATTGAAAAGTGGACGTAGTTTCACGTTGAATAGAACCACTACAAAAATCCTGTGTCCTTTACTTGTTTTTCTCTGTTATTTTTGCGATTGTGGCCCTTTTTAATTTATAACCATAACTGGTGAAGTGTGATTTCACGACATTGGTGTTTGAGTCATTTTTGATTCAAATAGAGTCATCACGATGATTTTGACTATAGCCGTCACGATGATCACGATGTTTGTGACTCCAATCTCCACGATGTTATTACACGGATTTTTTGACCAAGGGCATCACGATGTTTCGGCTATAGTCATTAAGATGTTTATGATGTTTGTGGCCCTAGTCTTCACGATGGATGGTATCAAGATGTACTGATGTTGTACTTGTCAAGAAGTTAAGCATGTGCAGTTTTCTATGATGTTTTGATGTTTCGAATTTACTTGGCTTTTTGTGATTTTAGTTAATGATATTTGTTCATATATAGGGGGATATTATATTTACAATGATTTGAGTGATATTTGGATTGGTTGACTTATTGGTCGTTAATATATTCAGAAAATTTTCTTATATTTGATTCAGATTTGAATTTTTATGACCAGTCTCTTGTACTAATTCCATGGAATATATTTTGAAGAATTATATAAATGATGATATTGATTGATTGTTGTGAGATTACATTCTATTATTATTATTTTGTGAATCCAAACATTTTATATTAACTATGATGGATTTAAACATAGACTGGTATGTTTATTATTTATATAATACTAGGGTCAGGCCGAGACATTTCAGGTACAGGGACATTGAGACTAACTTGAGTTTCACTGGGCTTAGAGGGTATAGTTGATCAGTATATTACTTACAAATTTGTATTGTATGAATTGATGTATGGATATTGTTATGTAAACGGTTAAATGTGTATAAAATGTTAAATATGATATTTTTTATTATTATATTGCTACGATTGACTCTCTGTGATCTCCGTATTCATGTATATTCTGTATTGTTCTGGCCTAGAGGCACACGGGTAATTGTTTTGTAATGATACTATGTACGTAAGGGTAAGTGATATTTTAGAAATTTTAATATGTACCTATGTTAGTCCAAAAGAATTTACACGTTTGTGCCCCCACAACCTCATTCTCCATGTTATCTGACAATATTACATCGTAATATTCTTGGATAATATGGGTATAGAGGTGGGTGTTACATCATTATTGCGCCACCACCCACAAACTCCATTACTGTTCAGGATCGCCATCTACCAACTGTAGTGGCCTCAAATCACCTTTCCCTCAAAAACATCACTACATCATCAAATCCAAACACCAAAGGCAACAACGCCTTGCAAAACTATCTCCTCCACTCAACTCTGACCATTGGAACGCATGCCACCTCCATTGAGTCAAATTCCATCATTGTACGCTCCTCATGACCCAAAATTATGACACTTGGTCCACCATACAGAGTTCACGAACGGTTCAAAAACCCTACAGTCAAAACTACTGAAAATTCGATAGCGACCTCATCCGACCACTAGAACACAGGCCACTTCACCTGCATGTTTTCTACCTTCGACTAAGCTCCCACATACACAGTTCTCCTATCCATACACAAATTTTCTCAATTTTAATTTTCCCTCTGAAATTAAAGCCTCAACTCTAACACACAATGCAGCTTATAAAAATATTGAATCTTGTTTTTAAAATCAGGGATTAAATAGTAGGTTATGACTGCATAATCAAATTACCAAATTTTTGCTATAAATTTTAACCGAAGTTTTGACTATTTCACTGTATAATGTAAACATATAAATGTAGTTGTTTAAAATCTTCTAAATATTTTTAGCTTAAACTAACAGAAATTATATTCAAGTTTTGTAGTGGGAATCATCCTAAAAAATCATACAAAATATGAGATACTAAATTTTTTGTGTATACAGGGATATGTTCTTTAGAATAACATAGATTCATATTTTAGTTCTAGGCTTCTTTTCTTGTTTCCAGATCCTTATATTTTTCTCGTTTTAGTGTCAGCTCCTTCATTTCATTTTTACTTATCATATAGGGTGTAATGGCCCGCAAATCCGTACAATCTGAGTTGACTAATAACACCACACGTCGAACCCAAATTGCATAGAAATACGAATCATTAATACAAAGAAGTTAGAGGATGAGAAATAGAAAGAAAGAAATATTAGAATAGAAGAAAACAAAGAAGACAAATCTCACAGCGGAATGAATAAAATATATTACATAACATACCTTTTTGAAATACAAATCAGTAACATTATATACATACCATCATCAGAGCACAACAGTTATTCCTGGAATAGTTATAAACACCTGTTTCCAGATACCACATAGTACACAGCGGAAATATGATAGTCTATAGCTAACAGGTGATGTATCCTACTTCAAACTCCTCCAAGTGAATCCTTAAAATCCCGACTACTTGACTGCCCGTACAAATTTAGGCACCCAAGAGTTTAGGGAAAACAAACATAATAAACTCTAGGTTAGTCATGGGACTGGTGTGAGTAAACTCCAACCATTTGTTTAACATTCAAAATCCTTTCGAAAGAAAGGATAATAGTAAGACCAGCCCACACATAAACATGGACGGTTTTTACCTTATTATAACCCAAAGCACCTTGATACGAAAATCTAGTGATATTATAATAGTGTGTAAATCAAATAAATAACAATCTAGCGGAACGCTTGCATCTCACGCTCCATATATAATATAAAATCAAAAACCGCATGGCGCTTATTGGAGATTGGATTTCCAACATGACAAAGTATGGAACCACCTTCCGACAGTGTATCTCTAGAGAGGAATACGCTGGGTTCAATAAGAACGTCTTACAACCCGGCCCATACATGACCGACCACTCATTTCGCTTGAGTGTATCGAATGTATATCTCCAACGGTTGGGATCAACAACCGTTTCCCAAAAAGGGACAGCATCGATAGATTAAATAAGTAAAAGGAATTTCTCTAGATAGGTGATTATACATCCTAATGGGAGCGACCCACATAGCCATGCTGCCTGGCCGATTTTTGTCATTTCCTGGTTGTTGAGGCCTGAGGCAGCGATTACTTTCCATTCATTGATAGCACAATCACTTTGAATGCCACATTGTCAGATCCGTTAATCACTAATTGATTTGCACAAATACATTCTGGATATTATGCTAAGAGAGTAAATTCTCCGCCACCATATATATCAATACAGACCAACACATGCGATCAATGGAAATACTCTGTCAGACATTCGTCGATACACTTCGTTCTGGGACTGAACGAAACCGAAGGCACAATTTCTATTAATAGAAAAGTCCTTGCACTTTACTCCGTCTTTTATTATCATCATATAATCTGATTCGCAACGTTACTGCCAATACGGAGTGGTTCACGGATAACAATCCAACCAGTCTCTCCATATTGACAACGATATTGGCAAACCCTTCGATAGTCGGTTATTTAACTATCGAAGAAAAACAAAAAAAACATTCCAACCATCAAACAAATCACTAGTCCTCTTAATTAATATTTCATTAATTAAACCACTCCTTCATTTCCTTACAAATATTCGTTAACCAAATATTTTCAATAATCATCTTCGCCTCTTACGCCATTTGGAAAACATTTCTGTATCTTGCCTTCTTTTATTTCCTACACTTAGAAAATATTTTCTATTTATAATTGGAGAACATTCCAATTACTTATTTCTTTCCCGACTATTCATTTATATACTTAGGAAATATTTATTATTATATTTCCAAAATTCCACTTATTTGGGTAAAAACAAATGTGGTGTAAAACATCGTAACAACAACCCAAAAAACTGCATTCGACTAAATTACTTTAAACATTTCTCTTCGATACTGAATCTTACTATTTATCATTTAATAATGGAATCAATCGAGTTGGGGTATAATTACCTCTCAGACATTGACTAAAAATATTATTAACTTCAAAGCAGACAAGACCGCTAACTCGAATAATCAACACCATATTAAACCAATTTTCCATTTCTAAAACGTATATACATTTCTCTTTCGATTTTTACTAGATTTAATTATAGATTTCCTTTTTATTTATAATATTCTATTTTTAAGTTCATTTCCTTATCGAATTCTATATATATCGATACATTGGTTTCTAACTATCAAATTTTCTTAAAAATATCCTAACTCCTTAAATTTCCGGAAAATTTTGCCATAACCTCCTTTGTACCGGGAGCATCAGGAAAATCCCCAAACTGCCACATAGGCCCTCTCCATTCAAAAAGAAAATCAAAAACCAAGTGGCTTGCCGATTCCGTGCATAAAACCTCATATGGAATTTAAACGTGTACCTTTTTGTCGGGCATTTCAATTTATATCTCTTCATATATTCCATTCCAAACCTGCTTAACACATATCCAAATATTTCCTATTTGGTTTCAACTCAATCCATTCGTCTTAACCCAATTCGCTAATTTATTTTCTAATTAGTTATTTTGCCTATTTCACTTCTTTGTTTGAACATAACATGTTCAAATAAAATATTTAACTTGCTTATTGTAACGACCCGCATTTTTCAGCGATATAATTAATTAATTTAATTATTTAAATAGTGATTTAGGGAATTAAACGGTCGTTAAATTAAATAATATTGAATATTTAATTAAAATAAATAATATAATAATATATTTAATTTTTGAAATAGTCAGAAATAGTGGAATTCACAAAATAGTGTGAATTAGATCATCGGTGATATTTAATTCAGTTTAGAATTGAATTCGGATAACGAATATATTATTTGAACGGCAGTTTGAACGTATAATTATAATATAATTATAATTGAGCTCGAAATGGTGCTGCAGTTCGCTATTTGGCGATTTGATCTACAATTGGATGTATAGGGTCCATTTTAAATCGGATTTCTGTGAAACAAGAAACGTTAGGACCTCGTGAACTATATTTTTCTAGTGGAAGAGAAAAATCGAGATTTCGTCGTGTAGATTTTGATATATGTCCAAATCAAATTTTAGAAAAGTCGCTATGGAATTCCTTTATAATTTATATCGATTTATTTATATTTTTAAAATGGATTTTTAAATATAAATCGAATATCGATGTAACACTGGATTTGAAATATCAAGTTGTAAATTCCAGTGTAGTAGTATGATATTCTATTATGAGTATATACGATAACATTTATTTTTAAATATTAAATTTAAATGTTTATAAATATATGTATGTATTTGAAAGGGGTTATTTAGGGGTTTAAAAATAGCCAGTTTTCAAACGACATCAGAATTCGACGAAACTAATTTTGTTGGATCCGCAACATCAAATTATTTTTTAGATTTTAATTTCCGTGATTTTTGAAGTCAGTATGTGGCCGTACCGATTTTTAAAGTGAGTAACAATCGATATTTTGACTGTTAAAATACGTTGTGTGAGCAAACGAAGTCGGAATTCGACGAAACCAGTTTTGTTGGGACCGTAATGTCAAACAGCAGCTACATGTCCAATTTCGTGATTTTTGGGGGTCATGTGTGATCATAGGAATTTTAGAGGATGAATAAAATTAGCGATGGCTTAAAATAAAGTATTTAAATTGAATATAAAAATATTTTAACTTACCTATAAATATCATCCTATCCTGATAACCCTAATTGACATTCCTCAGTAGTCAAATTTGCGCCGCATCCCTTTTTGGTTCTTCTAGTAAAAATTTCCTCCAAGGAAAAATCAAAATAAAATAAAAAACAATTCTATAAATCTGCAGATATATGTGTATATATATATATATATTTACACTCCTTATCTCACGCTCTTCGATTATACGTCCATTTTGTATGGATCGAACTAATTCCATTCTGATGTCAGAAGTGTGGCATGCGCTATGGTTGACCGAGGCGAGTGATTGGAGCACTAAGGAGGGATTTCGAGTTTGTATTTGGGTTTAGGGAGAATATTAGCATCTTGTTCGGATTTTTTTGGTGTTGATTTGGGTATGAAATAGAATCGCGTCATGTACTGTGCGTTGGAAGAATGGGTGCGATGGAAATGGCAAGGGGATACCGAGTGTTTTGTGAAGGGTATGAGGTGAAAGAGGAGGAAAAGAGATGAATTTTAGTTATTTTTATTTAAATTTAATGAAGGGAAAGAAGGAGATAGGAGCTTGGGAAGGATCGGCTATGGCATTACCGTGAGGAGCAGTGTGTTTCGAAGCTTTGGGGAAGAACATCACGAGTGGGTCTGGGTTATATGGGAATGGGTCGGGCTTTAGGAAACTGTTTTCAGCAAAATAAGATTCATTGGGACCGTATGGGCGGTGGCTATACCATGGAACTGACCGGGATTAAATTAGAGCTCGTTTGAATTTATGGCGAAATAAATTGTCTGATCAGAATCAACTAACGCAAATCGTTATTTAACGGTTAACGCGAAATGTGAGTAATCTCACTAACTCTGCTTAGTTATATTTTTCTAAAGTATTTTTAGAAATGATAAATGATGGTTGTTTACTATGTGTTGGCTGTTTGGTTGAACTGCTAGTCAGTTGATTAAAATTGTAGATAACGATATATATAGAAATTGTTAATCGAATACTAATTCTATTCATCAATATATTTTTATACTCATGTTATTTATGTTGACTGACATCTTTGGATGCAGGTAAACTGGTCGGAGGGACCCAACTCGGTTCCTCAACATTTATTTTAATGTTTTTCATTTATTGTGGTAAATGATGTGATATGAAATCTGTTGTTGATTTTGTATGGTTGAATGATGTCGATCATTGTTGTACGGTATGTTAAATACCATGGGGAATACTGGAATGTTAAAAGGGAAATTTTCAATGTTACCATTGAAAAAGAAATATTTATAAAATCAAAGATCTTATAAAAAGGAAAACTATTTATTTAAGAAATAAATAGATAAAGAAGAAATATTTATTTGTTAATCAAATAGATAGCATTGAAAGAAATATTTGTAATCTATTTATAAATAAAATTGAAAGGGATAATTATTTGAAAAATAAATAGAATAGAAAGGGGAAATATGTGTAAAAGGAATAGTTAGATTATAAAAGGAATTACTTATAAAATCAATAGATTATATAAATAAAAATATATTATAGAATAAATAGAATTATCAAAAGGGATTTATTTTGTAAATAAATAGATTATAAAAAGGAATACTTGAAAAGGTGACTAGGATTGTGTAAAAGGAGAATTTTACATTTGAAATGTTTAGACCCGTGCTTCGCACACGGGTATAACGTATTATGGATTTAAAGCAAAGAACTTAAATAGAATCTGTTCTAACAAATAAAGTAAGAAGATAAATTTACAAATAATATTTTATAAATTAAATAAAATGTTTATCATTGGTAAATAGAATATAAGTCAGGAGTTATATAGAGAAGTAAGAATCGATTTCAACATCGATATTTGAAACTAAATAATCAGTAGAGTAAATCGATTAGAGTTAGAATGAATCGAACTAGAGTTAACTAAACATAGTTAACTAGATTAGGATTAGTTTAATATTAGTTATTCAGTTAAAGTTGATTGAATGAGGTTATTTGAGATAGAGTTAGTCAAACATAGTTAATTAGGATGTGTTGCCATTTCGTACGACTGCTAGCGTAATTCGCAGGGTTGCAGATAGCATATGGCGGTCGGATGTTTCCTGAGGGAATCAGGCGTAACCATTGTGATCGCTGCGATCTAGAGTCAAACGAATG
Source organism: Allium sativum (assembly GCA_030737875.1). NCBI lineage: Eukaryota > Viridiplantae > Streptophyta > Magnoliopsida > Asparagales > Amaryllidaceae > Allium > Allium sativum. The sequence goes on from CM060921.1 coordinate 306,566,109, forward strand.
GAGGTTAAATCAAGTATTAGCTAATAAATAGGAGTAAATAAGTCGAACTAGTCAAGTTGAGTTAAATAAGTCGAGTTAGAGTACCCAGTTAGAGTTAGTCAGTTAGAGTGAACCAGTTATGGTAAATCGAATTAGAGTCATCCAAATGGAGTTAAATAGTTCGAGTTAGTCGAGTATTGGTAAATTAAATAGAGTTAGTCCAAAGGAATTTATCGAATGTCACTTATCCGAAGAGTGATAATCGAATATGGTTTATTCGAAAGAAAGATAAATCGAATATGGTATTCGGGAAAGAGTTAAATCGAATATAGTATTCGGAAGAGAAAGTAACCGAATATTGTTTATTCAAAAGTGAGTTATCGAATAGTGATTATTCGAGCGTGGATTATACATTGGGATTCGATTGAGTGGGGGAAAGTACTATTTCTTTCCAGTTTTTAAAACAAGATTCATTTATCTAATAAAGTAATTATTTTTATTTATTTAAACTAGTAGAGAAAAGTTGTATTTAAATATTTTATTCCAAAATAAAGGATTATAACACTATTGTTATAATCAAGAGATTTTTGTAAAAGAAGAGGATTCGTAAATAGAATCCGAGAGTTTCACAAGGATGTTTCTTAAAGATTTAAGGTTTGAACTTTCTCTATTTCGAGGTTAGAAATGTCGTTCAGTTAAGGTTTGAGAGGTAACTATACCCCAACTTGATAGATTTCAGTTTTAACTAAGAAGTGGTTAAGGTTCGATAGTGAAAGGTGGTTAAGAAGTTGAGTTAATAACCGTGATGGTTTAAATTGGCTTAGTGATGTTTATTTTAAACACCTGTTGAAATCAAATGTATAAATTTTGGAAACATTTTCCAAATATAATCAAAGATGTTTTCTAATCATATAAAATGAAATGTTGATGAGAAAGAATACTGGAATGACAGTGATACGCGAAACAGAGATGGAAATGTTTTCCAATGATTGATGATGTATATTTTCTAAATTTAGAAAATAAGAATTTACAAATATATAGAAATGGGGAAATGGATAAATTAAAGATAATTTTATAGAAAGAGATAAATGTGGATTGATGATTAATCGATAGAATTTCCATCTGGAAATAATATCGTTGGTTGCACACCTGTTTTTCTTTGATAGTTAAATCACCGACTATCGAAGTTTTTGACAATTTTTCCGTCGTCAATACGGAGAGACCGGGATCAGATATATTATCTGAAAACCACTCTGTATGGACGTTAGCGTTGCGATCAAATATTGAAGATGGAGTTATGCAAGGATTATCCTATTACAGAATAGTGCTTTCGGTTTTTCCAGTCCCAGAACAAACGTGAATGGACGAATGTGTGACAGAGTATATCTAACGGATCGCGTAAGTTGACCTATTCGAACGTACTTACGTTTGGTGGCGTAGGAATTCGTTTCTCTTAGCTTTATACCCATGGTATTTTTAAGGAAATAAATTTGTGATTTGACGGGTATGATGATGTGGCATTCAAAGTAAATAAATGTATGATCTGTAAAAGATACGTTATGACCTAGAGCCTCATCATCCGGGAAATGGCAGAAATCAGACAGGCAACATGGCTAAGTGGGTCGCTCCCATTAGGGTGTATATCACCTATCTAGAGAAAATCCATTTCATTCTTTTATCTATTGTCGATGCTGTCCCTTTCCAGGAAGACGGTGGGTAGCTCCCAACCGTTGGTGATATACATTCGATACACTCAAGCGAAATGAGTGGTCGGTCATGTGAGGGCCGGGTTGCAAGATGTTCTTGTTGAACCCAGTGTATTTGCCTCTAGAGATACACTATCGGTAGGTGGTCTCATACCTTGTCATAGTTGGAATCCAATAAGCGCCTGCGGTTTTGTTTGTATACCATATATGTGGAACGTGAGATGCAAGCGTTCTGCTAGATTCTAATTACTTGTGATTAGACATTATTATAATATCAGAGAAGTATTGATTTCCAAAATTGTTTTGGGTTATCGTAAGGTAAAAGCTGTCCGTGTTTATGTATGGACTGGTCTTACAATTTTCTTTTCTTTTGAAAAGGATTTTGAAAAGTTAAGCCAAATGATTTGAGTTTACTCACACCAGTCACATGACTTATCCAGAGTTTTATTTTGTTTTCATTTCCCTAAGCTCTTGGGTGCCCAAATTTGTATGGGCAGTCAAGTGATTAGGATTTTACAGATATACTTTGGAGGAGCTTGGAGCAGGAGGCTTCAGCACAAAAAAAAAATAGTTTAGTTCCGCTGTGATGTTGTGTGATAATGGTATGTATATACTGGTACAAGTTATATTTCCAAAGTTATGTTTCATATTATATTTTAATCGTTCCGCTTTGAGATTCGTGTTTACTCTGATTGTGATCTTCTTCTTCTTCTATTCTGATTTTCTCTCTTATCTATTCTCACCCTCTAACTTCTTTCTATTAATGATCTGGAATATTCGATGCCTAAATAATTAACATGGGTTTTATGTTGATTTTCTGGGTCGAAAATCCCAGTTCTTTACAGTGGTATCAGAGCTGAAGGTTAAATGATTACCTTGGCTCTGTGGCGTGACTTAGTAGGGATGGGGTTAGAAATACCCTAGATTAAGTCTGAGTGTATATATACGAGTGAACTTATTTGTATATTTTATAAAAAAAATGTTTTATATTGTGGAGATTTATTGGTTGAGTTATTTGTAATTTCTGGTTGATCAATTTGATCCACTGCATCGGTGGGAGTTTCTAAACACTTAAGTACGATAAACCGACACAGTATGTTTTGAAAAAGGGTAAATGGGATAATTTTACCCAAATTATATTTCAGTATAAACAAAATATCTATATTCGATTTATTATAATATATTGGATGTGTTGGTTGATTATAATTGAAAATGGTTATATAAATAATCAATTTGAGTTCGTATAATATAAAAGATGATTAATTAAATCTGAATTAAATCAGAATTTGAATTAAAATTCTGAAACTGGGGAAAAGTGTTGTAAGTGGATTTGAGTTAAGTATAAGAAAATTTCAAAATCCTGGGAGATTTTAAATTGTTTATAAGCATCGTGAACGATATTTGAAAAGGGTTTCAAAATGGAATTGTTTAAAAAAATGGTTTTGAAAAGTGATGTAGTGTTAAACTCACTTCGATAGCTGGGAAATAACTCTGATGATGTTGGCCACATCAGCAGTGTTCATTTTCGAGTTGTAAGTGATGGATTACTACCAAAAATTTGTGTTGAATTGTTTTGAGGAAAACAAGTTGTTGAAATCCAAAAAGGAATATTTGATTTTTATGAAAAGAAAGGTTATTTAAAAATTCCCAGGAAAATTGTATGAATTGAAAACAAATTTAAAGAAATTCGTGAAAGCAAATATGCATTGAATTGAAACTAGTTAACTGGAAATTTAATTGGAATATAATATATGAAGAAAAAAAAAATCAGATTTTGAGTTGTGAGGTAGAAATCTAAAATGGTATTGGATTGATGAGTTAGGAGTTGGAATCAAGAATGGAAATTTGGTTTGAAATGGAATTAGGCTTGGAGACTTGAATGATTTGGTTTTGAGGATATAATTGGAATTTTGGTTGGAAATGCATTTGTATATGCTGAGAAGGTATCAGATGGAAAGGATATAATGATATTCCTAACAAAAAGGTACACGTTTATTTTTATAGATTTGGTGATTTATGGGCCGATTTGGCAAGACGCTTGGCTGTTTGATTTTCATTTGGATTGGAAAGGGCCTAAAAAGGCGATTTGGGTTTGAACTATTGACCGGTACAAAGGAGGTGCTGGCGAAATTTTTCGAAAATTTAGGGTGTTAGGAAATTTTCAGGATTTTTGAAAATTTTCGTTTGTAAGAATAAATTAATATTTTAATTGAAATAAATTGGTTCAGTTGAAACTAAAGTTAAAAGTGAACGAATAGTTTTTAAACCAGTCAATAGGGTTTATTCTCTACCTTAGCAATTTCGAGGACGAAATTATTTTAAGGGGGGAAGAATGTAACGACCCGCATTTTTTAGCGATATAATTAATTAATTTAATTATTTAAATAGTGATTTAGGGAATTAAACGGTTGTTAAATTAAAAAATATTGAATATTTAATTAAAATAAATAATATAATAATATATTTAATTTCTGAAATAGTCAGAAATAGTGGAATTCACAAAATAGTGTGAATTGGATCATCGGTGATATTTAATTCAGTTTAGAATTGAATTCGAATAATGAATATATTATTTGAACGGCAGTTTGAACGTAAAATTATAATATAATTATAATCGAGCTCGAAATGGTGCTGAAGTTCGCTATTTGGCGATTTGAACTTCAATTGGATGTACAGGGTCCATTTTAAATCGGATTTCTGTGAAACAAGAAACGTTAGGACCTGGTGAACTATATTTTTCTAGTGGAAGAGAAAAATCGAGATTTCGTCGTTTAGATTTTGATATATGTCCAAATCAAATTTTAGAAAAGTCGCTATGGAATTCCTTTATAATTTATATCGATTTATTTATATTTTTAAAATGGATTTTCAAATATAAAACGAATATCGAGTTGTAAATTCCAGTGTAGCAGTATGATATTCTATTGTGAGTATATACAATAATATTTATTTTTAAATATTAAATTTAAATGTTTTTAAATATATTTATAAATTTAAAAGGAGTTATTTAGGGGTTTAAAAATAGCCAGTTTTCAAACGACCTCAGAATTCGACGAAACTAATTTTGTTGGATCCGCAACATCAAATTATTTTTAGATTTCAATTTCCATGATTTTTGAAGTCAGTGTGTGGCTATACCGATTTTTAAAGTGAGAAACAGTCGATATTGTAACTGTTAAAAATACGTTGTGTGAGCAAACGAAGTCGGAATTCGACGAAACCAGTTTCATTGGGACCGTAATGTAAAACAGCAGCTACATGTCCATTTTCATGCTTTTTGGGGGTCATGTGTGATCATAGGAATTTTAGAGGACGAATAAAATTAGCGATGGCTTAAAATAAAATATTTAAATTGAATATAAAAATATTTTAACTTACCTATAAATATCATCCTATCCTCCTAACCCTAATTGACATTCCTCATTAGTCAAACTTGCGCCGCATACCTTTTTGATTCTTCTAGTAAAAATTTCCTCCAAGGAAAAATATAAATAAAATAAAAAACAATTCTATAAATCTTCATATATATATTTACACTCCTCATCTCATGCCCTTCGATTATACGTCCATTTTGTATGGATCGAACCAAATCCATTCCGATGTCAGAAGTGTGGCGTGCGCTAGGGTTGACCGAGGCGAGTGATTGGAGCACTAAGGAGGGATTTCGAGTTTGTATTTGGGTTTAGGGAGAATATTAGCATCTTGTTCGGATTTTTTTGGTGTTGATTTGGGTATGAAATCGAATCGCGTCATGTACTGTGCGTTGGAAGAATCGGTGTGACAGAAATGGCAAGGGGATACCGAGTGTTTTGTGAAGGGTATGAGGTGAAAGAGGAGGAAAAGAGATGAATTTTAGTTATTTTTATTTAAATTTAAATAAGGGAAAGAAGGAGATAGGAGCTTGGGAAGGATCGGTTATGGCATTGCCGTGAGGAGCAGTGTGTTTCGAAGCTTTGGGGAAGAACATCACAAGTGGGTCTGGGTTTTATGGGAATGGGTCGGGCTTTAGGAAATTGTTTTCAGAAAAACAAGATTCATGGGACCGTATGGACGGTGACTACACCATGGAACTGACCGGGAGTGAATTAGAGCTCGTTTGAATTTATGGCGAAATAAATTGTCTGATCAGAATCAACTAATGCAAATCATTATTTAACGGTTAACGCGAAATGTGAGTAATCTCACTAACTCTGCTCAGTTATATTTTTCTAATGTATTTTTAGAAATGATAAATGATGGTTTTTTGCTATGTGTTGGCTGTTTGGTTGAACTGCTAGTCAGTTGATCAAAAATATAGATAACGATATATATAGAAATCGATAATCGAATACTGATTCTGTTCATCAGTATATTTTTATACTCCTGTTATTTATGTTGACTGACATCTGTGGATGCAGGGAAACAGGTCAGAGGGACCCAACTGGGTTCCTCAACATTTATTTTAATGTTTTTCATATATTGTGGTATATAATGTGATATGAAATATGTTGTTGATTTTGTATGGTTGAATGATGCCGATCATTGTTGTATGGTATGTTAAACACCATAGGGAATACTGGAATGTTAAAAGGGAAATTTTCAATGTTATTATTAAAAAAGAAATATTTATAAAATCAAAGATCTTATAAAAAGGAAAACTATTTATTTAAGAAATAAATAGATTAAGAAGAAATATTTATTTGTTAATCAAATAGATAACATTGAAAGAAATATTTGTAATCTATTTATAAATAAAATTGAAAGGGATATTTATTTGAAAAATAAATAGAATAGAAAGGGGAAATATGTGTAAAAGGAATAGTTAGATTATAAAAGCAATTACTTATAAAATCAATAGATTATATAAATAGAAAATATATTATAGAATGAATAGAATTATCAAAAGGGATTTATTTTGTAAGTAAATAGATTATAAAAAGGAATACTTGAAAAGGTGACTAGGATTGTGTAAAAGAAGAATTTTACATGTGAAATGTTTAGACCCGTGCTTCGCACACGGGTATAACGTATTATGGATTTAAAGCAAAGATCTTAAATAGAATCTGTTTTAACAAATAAAGTAAGAAGATAAATTTATAAATAATATTTTATAAATTAAATAAAATGTTTATCATTGGATAAATAGAATATAAGTCAGGAGTTATATAGAGAAGTAAGAATCGATTTCAACATCGATATTTGAAACTGAATAATCAGTAGAGTAAATCGATTAGAGTTAGAATGAATCGAATTAGAGTTAACTAAACATAGTTAACCGGATTAGGATTAGTTGAATATTAGTTATTCAATTAAAGTTGATCGAATGTAGTTATTTGAGATAGAGTTAGTCAAACATAGTTAATTAGGATGTGTTGCCATTTCGTACGACTGCTAGCGTAATTCGTAGGGTTGCAGATAGCCTATGGTGGTCGGATGTTTCCTAAGGGAATCAGGCATAACCATTGTGATCGCTGCGATCTATAGTCAAACGAATGGAGTTTAAATCAAGTATTAGCTAATCAATAGGTGTAAATAAGTCGAACAAGTCAAGTTGAGTTAAATAAGTCGAGTCAGAGTACCCAGTTAGAGTTAGTCAGTTAGAGTGAACCAGTTATGGTAAATCGAATTAGAGTTATCCAAATGGAGTTAAATAGTTCGAGTTAGTCGAGTATTGGTAAATTAAATAGAGGTAGTCCAACGGAATTTATCGAATGTCACTTATTCGAAGAGTGATAATCGAATATGGTTTATTCGAAAGAAAGATAAATCGAATATGGTTATTCGGAAAAGAGTTAAATCGAATATATATTTGAAAGAGAAAGTAATCGAATATAGTTTACTCGAAAGAGAGTTATCGAATAGTGATTATTCAAGCGTAGATTAGACATTGGGATTCGATTATGTCGAGTGAGGGAAAGTACTATTTCTTTCCAGTTTTTAAAGAAAGATTCATTTATCTAATAAAGTAATTATTTTTATTTATTTAAACTAGTAGAGAAAAGTTGTATTTAAATATTTCAAAATAAAGGATTATAACACTATTGTTATAATCAAGAGATTTTTGTAAAAGAAGAGGATTCGTAAATAGAATCCGAGAGTTTCACAAGGAAGTTTCTTAAAGATTTAAGGTTTGAACTTTCTCTATTTCGAGGTTAGAAATGTCGTTCAGTTAAGGTCTGAGAGGTAATTATACCCCAACTTGATAGATTTCAGTTTTAACTAAGAAGTGGTTAAGGTTCGATAGTGAAAGTTGGTTAAGAAGTTGAGTTAATAACCGTGATGGTTCAAATTGGCTTAGTGATGTTTATTTTAAACACCTGTTCAAATCAAATGTATAAATTTTGGAAACATTTTCCAAATATAATCAGAGATGTTTTCTAATCATAGAAAATGAAATGTTGATGAGAATGAATACTGGAATGACAGTGATATGCAAAACAGAGATGGAAATGTTTTCCAATGATTAATGATGTATATTTTCTAAATTTAGAAAATAAGAATTTACAAATATATAGAAATGGGGAAATGGATAAATTAAAGATAGTTTTATAGAAAGAGATAAATGTGGATTGATGATTGATCGATAGAATTTCCATCTGGAAATAATATCGTTGGTTGCACACCTGTTTTTCTTTGATAGTTAAATCACCGACCATCGAAGTTTTTGACCATTTTTCCGTCGTCAATACAGAGAGACCGGGATCAGATATATTATCTGAAAACCACTCTGTATGGACGTTAGCGTTGCGATCAAATACCGAAGACGGAGTTATGCAAAGACTATCATGTTACATAATAGTGCTTTCGGTTTGTCCAGTCCCAGGACAAACGTGAATGGACGAATGTCTGACAGAGTATATCTAACGGATCGCGTAAGTTGATCTATTCAAACGTACTTACGTTTGGTGGAGGAGGAATTCGTTTCTCTTAGCTTTATACCCGTGGTATTTTTGAGGAAATCAATTTGTGATTTGGCGGGTATGACGATGTGGCATTCAAAGTAAATAAATGTATGATCTGTAAAAGATACGTTATGACCTCAAGCATCATCAACCGGGAAATGGCAGAAATTGGGCAGGCAGCATGGCTAAGTGGGTCGCTTCCATTAGGGTGTATATCATCTATCTAGAGAAAATCCATTTCATTCTTTTATCTATTATCGATGCTGTCCCTTTCCGGGAAGACGGTGGGTAGCTCCCAACTGTTGGTGATATACATTCGATACACTCAAGCGAAATGAGTGGTCGGTCATGTGAGGGCTGGGTTGCAAGATGTTCTTGTTGAACCCAGTGTATTTGCCTCTAGAGATACACTATCGGTAGGTGGTCCCATACCTTGTCATAGTTGGAATCCAATCTCCAATAAACGCCTGCGATTTTGTTTGTATACCGTATATGTGGAACGTGAGATGCAAGCGTTCTGCTAGATTCTAATTACTTGTGATTAGACATTATTATAATATCAGAGAAGTATTGATTTCCAAGACTACTTTGGGTTATCGTAAGGTAAAAGCTGTCCCTGTTTATGTGTGGATTGGTCTTACAATTATCTTTTCTTTTGAAAAGGATTTTGAAAAGTTAAGCCAAATGATTTGAGTTTACTCACACCAGTTCCATGACTGACCCAGAGTTTTATTTTGTTTTGTTTTCCCTAAACTCTTGGGTGCCCAAATTTGTACGGGCAGTCAATTGATTAGGATTTTACAAATATACTTTGGAGGAGCTTGGAGCAGGAGGCTTCAGCACAAATATATATATATATATATATAGTTTAGTTCCGCTGTGATGTTATGTGATAATGGTATGTATATACTGGTACAGGTTATATTTCCAAAGTTATGTTGCAAATTATATTTTAATCGTTCCGCTTTGAGATTCGTGTTTACTCTGAATGTGATCTTCTTCTTCTTCTATTCTAATTTTCTATCTTATCTATTCTTACCCTCTAACTTCTTTCTATTAATGATCTGGAATGTTCGATGCCTGAATAATTAACATGGGTTTTATGTTGATTTTCTAGGTCGAAAATCCCAGTTCATTACACTTATAACCAAATTGAATTCCAATTTCAATTTAAGTTTCCTTTTCAATTTGGAAAATAAATTTCCAAATTGAATTCACTTATTCAAAGCCTAATTTCAATTCAGAAATCTCATTAACTAATTACTATTCAAATTAGTTAATTCTATTCAATAATTAAAAATCTGATTTCTGTTTCAAAACTCAATCCATTACTCCACTTGAGTTCACATATATTTTACAACTCAAATTCTGAAATTTTCTAAATAGAAATTCGGATTTTATTCGCTTAAAATCCTTTTATAAAATTAAATAAGCCTTTTTGGTTTTTAAACGGTTATGGCGCTGTTTTTCTAAAAATTTGATTTTAGCATAACTCAAAATATGTATGACGAAATTCAGAATTTTCTCTTCCATTAGAAAACTATTATCTAATTGGTCCTGACAATTCTTGTTTCAAAATTTCGACCTAATTTGAGTTCTATATGCTCAATTGAAGTTCGAATCGCCAATTTACGAAATTTCGCATTGCGACGAGTTCGTTTTAATTATATTTGTATATATAAACTTTTAAACTTCGTTTAAAATAAATCCAACTCCATTCTAATATATTTTTAATATATATATATATATATATACATATCAAATCAGTTTCCCAATTCAACATAATATTTTCGATTTTCTATAATCGTGGATTTTTCCTTACTCGGTAATATATTTATTTATACTTCGATCTTTTATAATTAATTCCAATTCCTTTTGTAAATAAATTATTTATAAAATCCGATATAATCAAATTTCAATTATAAATTATAAACCTGTTGGTTATTTCTCAGTTAGCTTATATTTCGAATTCCGAAATAAAATCTATCGTCCCATTTCAAAACACTTTCCAATTCATCTTTAAAATCCATATTTGAATTTAACTGCTACATTATCTCATGATAATTTATTTTCACCATATTTATAAACATCGTTTATAAATTCAACTTTCTTGTTTTATTTTATTTTTATTAAAATGAGTTTTCCATTTCAAATTCCTTTTGAAATCCAATTCCTTTTATATTCTGAATTCCAGAATAAAAACCGTTGTTTCCTTTTCAAAATGATTTCAACTCTCTATTTTTAAATTCAAACTTGAATTTAAAACTTCAAATTATATAATTACAATTATCTCCCCTTATTTATAAACATCGTTTATAAATTTCCTTTCCATATTTTATATATATACTAAAACAAGTTCTCATTTCAAAACCCTTAAGAAATTATAATTTCTACTTTAGAAAGATAATTTCCCTTTTATAATTCACATTTGTATTTACGTTTTCCCAATTATCCGATGATAATTCATTTTTCTTCATTTATAAACAACGTTTATAAATTCACTTCAGTTCCCTGATTATCTAATGAAAATCATTCCATTTTATTTATAAACACTGTTTATAAATTTACTTCAATTTCATGTATTGTTTAATTTATAAACATCGTTTATAAATTCAATACTTGTTTTATTTATTCAAAACAATTTAATATTTCTTACCCATTCAAATTCTATTTTTAGAAAAATAGGTTTCGCCTTTTAAATATAAAAATATTTTTTCACGATATTCTATAAATAAACATTTTTGGCCCAGTGATAATTAAACATCCAAACACCCAATTATAAATCACTGGTTATCTAACACATCATATATGAATTTATATATATATATATGTGTGTATATATATATATATATATATATATATATATATATGGAAACAAACCAACAAACAAACAAGTAATACATTTTTGAGGAATCCATTTGGATCCCTCCAACCTGTTTTCCTGCATCCAAATATATTAGCCAACATAAATAATACCCATCCTGCTTCGAGGCAGGATATCGCGGTATGAAGGTCATCCACTATCATAGCGTAGGGGTATAGGGTCATCCGCTAATGATATTGCGGGCATCCGCTAATGGTACTGCGGGAATCCAACCATCAATATACATATAATAACCACAACAACTAATCCTATATAATTAATATATTTATAATATAGCCACAATAAAATTTCTACGCATTCAAACAACCAACGAACAATTATTTTTAACTAATAAAAATAATTCTAAATAAAATGTGAGTGAGATTTACTCACCGTGGTTTTTATCCGACGATTCTGATTCCAAATTTTATTTTCTTATTCCAATTTATGTATCCCGCGGCTGTGATCAACTCGACTGATTTTATTTCATAAAACCTTGTATAAGTTTAACATGTTATTTATTATTTACGCTATCGAATTATATAAATGAAATTTAAACTTTAATTACTAAATTCAAAATAATTACCTTAAGCTAATAAGACGCTAGTCATTGTTAATCACCTTTTGCTATTATCTTCTTCTCAACTTTAGAAAAATGCAGATTGCCTTTAACAAAATCTCCTCACTCTCAACTACCATCCCTCCTTCCCAAATAACAAATTCGATCCTCATCTTCACACTTTCACCAACCATGAATGCACCATTCCGCATCTCAGATTCTCTCCATCGACATTGCCACCATCCATTACTTTCGCTGCCTTAATTCGCACCTCACTCTAGCATCAATCAACGTACATCCCCTTCAAAGACTCCTTAAAACTTCACAAACAAAACACCTTCATCTGAAAATCTGAAAACCAATTCTCACTCTCTAGCAAAATCGACAGCTGTACCTCCCAAAAACACCACCATCGCTTCAACATTTCAAGCATCATGCTACCCCAAAAATGTCGAACTTCCTCAGTCCAAGAACGACAAACCCTTTTCCAGTCCATCATAATACAACTGACCTCATATACCAGCATCGAATCCCCTAATATTTTCAGCAGCTTCATCTCCTTTTTACTTCAGAATCTCGAGCACCTCCGCAACCTGCGATCTATTTCCCATTCGAGAATCCATCGCGCCCTACATCAATGTCGGAAACCCTCTGAAAATCGACTTCGACTTTCCCAAATCGCGAGCCATATTATAGACTCTGTCGTACTTCAATCGATCCCAAAACTTGTAGCAAAGTTCGAACTCAGCAAAACCCGCGAAGATATCCCAACAACCCTAACTTCTTACTGCAAACGAGGCTTCACTTTTATACGAATTTGGAAATTATAAGGGAGGCGGCGTTGATTTCGAGTGACAAGAGAGACTTGCGATTTATCAAAATCGATTTCATCTCTTTTTATTTTGACTAGTTTTTATTTTTCTGTTCCTAGAGAGATAGAACGAACGAAAAATAAATAGAAGAAGGAATTGGGTTTAAGTAGATAGAAGGGGTCGGCTATAAATTTTGAGGAATGAGATATACTCAACCATTTTAATTTGTGGAGTTCAATTCTGAAGAAATGAAAGGGGAAGCCTATGTCAGTTTACATAATGGAAGAAGAAATCTTCCAGCTTAAGGAATAGGCCTGCATTATTTACACAAGGTAGGTTAGGGTAATGTTCAATATAATTAATTTTGATTTGACTTTGATTTAACTGCGATTTGATCTTTGATTTAATCCGATTTGAAATAAAGAGATTTTTATTTCTTTGAAACAGATTCTGATTTGATATTCGATTCGATTTGGATCTTATCCATTAAAATATCTCAGGGTTCACACACGAACCGCTATTTTAATGTAACCACTGTCGTTAAAACGTTATAACGCTATTCTGAACTGAACAATTTATATTCTGAAATGTAATTTCAACCTATATATCATTTTAAATTCAGAACAAATAATTTTCTATATAATAAATTATTATTATTGTTTTTAATTCGAATAAAATTCATATAAATAATTTTGACTCCAGTTTAAATTTTGAATTCAATTAAATTAAGATTCTCGTATTATTATAATTATTTCAAATTAAATAATTATATATAGATATTCAAAATAAAATCATATATTGATTTATATTATCAATCACAATATTTAAAACCATATTAAATATTTAAACTAAACTGTTCGAAAATCTGCGTCGTTACATTCTCCCCCTCCCCCCCCCCCCCCTTAAAAGAATTTCGTCCCCGAAATTACTAAGGTAGAAAAATGCTACAAACCCATTAACCTTTCATATTTCAACAAATTTTATTCTACCTAAACATTTGGTTTTCATTCATATGGCACCCAATATATGTTTACATTCATTTAGTCTGAGTGACCTATAATTAATATATTCATATCCAATTCATATACCATTCATATGAATTTAAATTCATTCAAATTGATTCTTATCAATTTATTTTCTTCGATCCATTTAACTTGCTTAAGTTAAATTTAAATTCCAGAATTCAAATTCCCGGGTTTTTATTTCAAATCTCTTCGAAATCACATAAATATATACACATATATTTATAACCATTTCAAATTCAAAACATTTGAATTTTCAAACCATCTTGTTTTCTTTCAAACAAATTTCCTTCAAAGATTTTCTAAGGTGCAACCCATCACTTAGAAATTCCAAATTCTGATCCTGAATCCAATTTTTATTTCATCTCATTTGTATATTTTATTTATATACAAATTATATTTGGTTATATATAACCATTCCAATTTTATAATATTATCAACCAACTCATCAATATATGATAATAATTTCAGAAAATTACTCTTTCTATATCAAAATAGAAATTTGGGCAAAATTATTTCATCTACCCACTTTAAAACAATACCGTGTCAAATTTCTCTGTTCAAGTGTGTAACACCCCGTAATTCTATAACATTAAGTTTCACAAATCAAAGTATAATTAAATTTTAGAAGAAGAATTAAGGGAAACGGGTTACGCCATTGCGTTCGTCTCGAAATTCTGCTTGAGGTAGAGTCCGAGTTTGCGTAAATTGGACTCCGTATAAAAAAGATATCCTTAAATTAAATATTGCAGCAAAACATGAAAAAAAGAGGAATGAGAAAAGAATAATCTTTAGCATTGTTCTAACTTATGTAAGCAAAAGACTTAGTAGCTCATTTGGTTGGAACACATGACTTGCATACAAGAGGTACAGAGTTCGATCTCCCCCAGCGCTTTATTTTTGTTTTAGGGGAATGGCTTAAAATAGCCTAGTGTGAACGCAGTTCAAAAGTGGTTTAGTGTGAAAATGGGTAATTGGGAAGATAGATAAAAAGAAAAAGAAAATGAATATATATATAATATAAGCGCCTTATTTTTGTTTTAGGGGAATGGCTTAAAATAGCCTAGTGTGAACGCAGTTCAAAAAGTGGTTTAGTGTGAAAATGGGTAATTGGGAAGATTGATAAAAAGAAAAAGAAAATGAATATATATATATAATATATATATATACACATATACGTATACATATACATATATATATATATATGACATGTACGCATCATGAGGCGTACGTTGCGCATTTTTGGTTGCCAAGAATTGTTTTTTTTTAAGTGGCCTTCTCTGATTGGATTTATGACAAATATTTAACAAATTAGTACATATGTGCATTTATGTCATAAACATACAAATATAGTAAAAATGTGTGGATGCATGCAGTAAAAAAAAGGAAAGATTTATGCATAGATATTTGTATACAGTAAATGGGGATTTTTTTTTTAAAGAAAGAATATGTATACGGTAAAGGGAAGATGTATCTATTAAATACGTATTTATGTTTGATGGATTGGCAATAAATAATAAATGTTGATAATGAACATTAAGAGAGTAGTTATGGCATAAGTAAATGAGGAATTATTTACATTTGTCCTAAATGAGAAATGTGTACGTTGTAGGAAATATATATATATATATATATATATATATATATATGCTAAAACATGAAATTACATGTAATTGGAATAGTAATTATGACACAATTTAAAATGGGGGTAATTTACATGCATAGTAATTATGACATAATTTAAAATAGGAGTAATTTACAGCCCTTAATTGTGAACATAATTGGACTCTTTTGAAATTGATGGCCTTGATTAACCCTAGCACCATCAGACGGGTCAAATTAAAATACAATTCTATATAAACAACCTAGGTCTCCTACTAGAATTCATAAGAAAATAAGACTTGGAGCCGTCATGCTACTGGGAGCAAACCAAGAGTAGCCTCCGTTTGTAGAAAGCTAAGAGACGAACACAAAACCAATTCAAAGCTAAATCAAATACAACAAGCGTCTACACCAAAGGAGTGCTTTACAATTTCAGAACTCAGAATCCAGAATTCAAGTTCATCGATCGTTGTAAGTATAGTATCTCTTTAGATGGGAATGCGATTAAGACATGATTTGATGTAAATTGTAATATGGAATTATATCAGTGTTGATGATGTTGTTTTATATTTGTTATTCGTGATAATTTGAATGTTGTGGTGATTGAATCTTTTATGTATTGTGAATCAAACAATCAACACATTATGCGAATTGTATGTGTACAGTTAGATCTAAATATATGCTTATGCAAGTTATAGGTTGCAAGTTAGATTTACACAAATATTTATATGATTCATGTAGGCTCTATGTATATATGTTTTAAACCAATTGTGCCTACATGACTAGAATAGATCTATATTCACATGTTCTTTTGCAAGTGAGAACTTATAATCGGATCCACGTCAAGATCCGTTTAGGATTCATATGAAATTTTATTGTTAGATCTATGTTTATACATATGTGTTGCAAGTTCACACCCTTAAGTGGTTGTCAAAGTTATACATATAGTTTTGTCTTACGCCAGTTTTATGTTTTAGGTTATGCCTAGACCTATGCATTAACATGTTATACCATGTTGTAGTGGATTCATACGACACCTATTAGGTTATACTATGTTATACCTTTATGTTAGGCTAAAACTATATGATTCATGTGACACCTATTTAACTAGGCCCAATATTTATATGCAAGTTTGTGGCATGTTATGCAATGTTATGATATTCATGTTGATTATTTTGCAAGTTCACGCCTATGATGTTCATATTGACTATGTCAAGAATGCCAAGTTTACACCTACGACATGTTTATGTTAATGAATTATTTTTTTATGGCAATTTTGTGTACGCTAAATTAGGCTAAGTTTCCAGCCTAACATTATAGGTCAAAATCATGCGGACGGAAAATTAGGCTAAGATTGTTAGCCCAATATTTAGACGGGGTAACGTTGGGTAAAATTGGTAATTATAGGAAACTTGACATAAATTGGTTAAAAATCACATAAGTGGTTTATGGCATAAAATGGTATTAATTATATACCTAAACTAATGAGATTGATTGGAAACAATTTTGGCAGTAACTTTAATTTGAATAATTTACATAAATAAAATGTAAATTAGAAAACACGAATATGCTTAACCCGAGGTTGGATTGAGTTGTGATGTAAACCTCCCCGGACCCGCCCGGCTGTTCAGTAATCACAACAATACCTATCCAATGTGAGAGGTTAAGGCATTGAGCCCAATAAAGACCAGAGGTTAGACTGAGTTATGGCGTAAGACTGCCCGGAACCGACCGGCATACAGACAGCCACAACAATACATGTCTAATGTGAGTGGTTGGTGCTTTAATAAGACAATTAAAGCTAAGGTAGGATTGGTGGGGTTAAGTTAACTAAAACACTTAACCAACTTAACATGTTAACAAGACAAGACTTGTAGGGGTTAAGTAACTAAAAAACACTTAGCCAATTTAACATGTTAACTAGACTAGAGGGTGGGATTAAGTAACTAAAAAAACACTTAGCCAATTTAACATGTTAACTAGACTAGAGGGTGGGGTTAAGTAAAGTTAATACACTTAACCAATTTAACATATTAACTAGACTAGAGGGTGAGGTTAAGTAAATTCAGGACACTTAACCATTATAACCTAATAATTAGATAAGTGGGTGAGGTTAAGTAAATTTAGAATACTTAACCATTATAACACGTTAGCTAGATAAGTGGGTGAGGTTAAGTAAATACACTTAGCCAATTTAATATTTTAGCTGGACTAGAGGGTAGGGTTAATTAAACTTAGAACACTTAACCATCATAGTGTGATAAATGAACAGGGTTAAGTTAAAACATGAAGGGACAATACTTAACCATTAGAACATGTTAATTAAACAGATGTTAGGGTTAAGTTAACTAAGGGGAACACTTTACCAATACAAGATGAATGGGTAGGATTAATTAATAAGAAATACTTAACCAATATAGCTTGGTTTGTGGTAGGGTTAAGTCAACATGAGCTACTGATAACACTTAACCAGCTTAATATGACAAAGGAATGGGTTGAGTTAACTTGAATTGTGTGACGATCCCAAAATGCGAGGTGCGGTATTAAGGATAATCATTGGAATATAACACATCAATCATCATAGCAGAGTACAGATAATAGCAAAAACAATAAATAGAATATTTTTACATGGATATGACAGCGGAATCACAATATGTAACAACATCAGAATAGCACAGTGTAGGATATAACTTAGTAAATAAAAGGGAAGTGATCAGTCATCATTGCCGGAGGCGGAATATATACATGCAGTGAGACATAATAAGGTTATCGGTCTACATCGCCGAAGGTGGTACGTATGTATCGATCTGAATCAGTCGTTAAACCGATCTAGACCGTTCGAAACCCCTGATCGTTTTGAGAACAGGACAAATCAGAATACAAACAGAAGAACATTTCATTGTTATTACAACAATTCCATCAGATACTAGAATATACAGAGCATAAATGAATAAATTACATTCAACAAATATCAGAGATTTAAATTACATTTAAATACATCGCAGCGGAAAATAATACAAAAGCACAACTAGAAGTGATACATGGATACAGAGCTTTCCGAGCATCGTTCCAGCTGTAAATCAGGACCCTGTGAATATAAATCTGCAAAACCAAAACTACAAGCTGCCCGTGCGGAAAATAGGGGCACCCAGAGTTTAGGTTAAAACAATAAACTCCAGGTCAGTCATGTGACTAGTGTGAGAACTAAAACAGTTATTTAAAACTTTACTTTAAAAGAGAGTAATTCAAGGGACCACGCCGTATAACACGGAACAGGTTTCCTTATAAATTCGTTTTAAAATTCAATTGAAATAAATTCAAATTGAATGTGACGGCCTGGAATTTCGCTCGATCTGAATCAGTCGTTAAACCGATCTAGATCGTTCGAAACCCCTGATCGTTTTGAGAACAGGACAAATCAGAACAAAAACGGAAGAACATTTCATTGCTGTTACAACAATTCCATCAGATACAAGAATATATAGAGTATAATTGAATAAATTACATTCGATAAATATCATGGATTACAATAAATTACATAGCAGCGGAAAATAATACAAAGCACAACTGAAGGTGATATATTAAAATGGTTGAATTTTTTTTTATATATTTTTTTTGTTTAAATCGAACTGAAGAAAGAAAATAAGGGGGGGCCAGAACGAATAAAAGGGGGAGAAGAGGGTTTATTTTTTTATTATTTAATTATAAAAAAGATGATTTTTACATACGACCTCTAAACGAGGCCCACCGCCTGTCGTCTATAGCTAATTACCCCCATTCCGAACACAATGGGATATGTATCGCAAGCTGATTCGATCGTTACGATCAGTTTCCGTCAAAATCAACATATAACTCTATATATTGAATTTAAACGCGCATTTCAATTTACCGGGGTCACATACTAACTCGAAAAATTCCAGAAAAATATTTTCTAGCTTCGTATTGACGATACGGTCTTAACAAAACTAGTTTCGTCGAATTCTGAGACCGTTGGAAAAATGGCCATTTTCCAGTCGATTAAATTCAACTGAAATGGTCAAACACGTTTTCCTTTTCCACGCTCACGTATTAATACGAAAAATTATGAAATTTGGAATCTAGCAATAATTTGACATCACGGACCCAACAAAAGTGGTTTCGTCGAAATCCGAGGTCGTTTGCAAAATGGCTATTTTTAAGGGCCTGAATTCCATAGCGATTATTCAGAATTTTCAACTAGACATATCTTTTGATCCCCGCTATGAAATTTCGATTTGTCGGACTCGTTGGAAAGATATCCACAAATAGATTCTAATGTTTTTGGTTTCACTAAAATCCGGATTGTTTTGCACCCTGTATGTTCAATTGAAGTTTGAAATCGAATTATCGAACTACCGCGCCATTTTCAATTCTATTTATAATAATATATATAATTATATTCTAACGACGACGCGTATAAATATATACATTCGAATTATATTCAAAATAAATTTCTCGTCGATTTTATTAAAAATAGTTCATTTTAAATATTCAAAATTCGCTAAAATTGCCAAAATAAAATTTTTAAACTGGCCCCGATTTTCGGGTTATTACAATCTCCCCCACTTAAAACTTTTCGTCACCGAAAAGGAATAAAGTCGAAAGTGGTTTGATTAATCAATTCTACGTTCGATCCGGCTTCCATTCTCCAACTTTTCAGTTTCTGAGAATTTTCAAATTCTTCAAAAATTTGGCTAACACCCTAAATTTTCGAAAAAATTCGCCATAACCTCCCCTACACCGGGAGCCACGGGAAAATCCCGAAATTGCCATATAGGCCTTCTGATCTCAAAAAGAAAAAGAAAAAGCCAAGCGGCTAGACAATAGGCTCATAAAATCATCATCATCCAAACAAAATAGTAAATTATAGTAAACATGTACCTATTTGTCGGGCAAACAAATTTTATTCTCTGCTCTAGCCTCCTTGCTATGACCTGTTCAATGTAAGTACATGTATATGCAAGCAAATGCGACCAATTTTCAATACAATACAATATTTGATTCAGTTAGGCTAAATGGTTCAAAATTATCAAACAATTAAACAAACAACACAAACAACAATCAATTAGTGGATTAACGTTTCAAATTCATAAATTTGATATATAGTCGAAAATCATGTTTTGATGCCAATTCACAACAAAGTGTTCTAGCTATATTAGTTTTGGTTCTCACACCAGTCTAATAGAAATATATAGATATCACACCTTCGAAACACGAAAATAAACCACTGATGTCGTACGTCATCAGTGGAATCATCCCCGGGCTACAAGAGTGCGATTCTATATCTATCTAGTATATTAAAACTTCGAATATACGTTCATGACGCGTATATGCAAAATCTTTATATATTGGATTGCCCAAATTCAAAATAAATAAATATTCAAAATCATTTTAAAATGGTTTAAATTTCAAAACAAAATCGTTTTCATTTGAAAAATATACTCTTCACACTCGTTCTAGGATACTACTGATCCTATCTCTAACGAGTCATTCTAATTGGATATTACTAATCCAATATCTGATGAATTCTTTCGTATGGTTCTAATGTGTCTTGTTCTCGAGCTCTGTAAACCAAAGCTCTGATAACAAATGTGACGGCCGGGAATTTCGCTCGATCCGAATCAGTCGTTAAACCGATCTAGACCACTCGAAACCCCTGATCGTTTGAGAACAGGACAAATCAGAACACAAACAGAAGAACATTTCATTGTATATTACAACAATTCCATCAGATACAAGAATATATAGAGTATAAATGAATAAATTACATTCGATAAATATCAGAGATTACAATAAATTACATAGCAGCGGAAAATAATACAAAGCAAAACTGAAGGTGATATACGGATACAGAGCTTTCCGGATACCATTCCAGTTGTAAACCAGGATCCTGTGAATATAAATCTGCAAAACCAAAACTACTAGCTGCCCGTGCGGAAAATAGGGGCACCCAGAGTTTAGGTTAAAACAATAAACTCCAGGTCAGTCATGTGACTGGTGTGAGAACTAAAACAGTTATTTAAAGCTTTACTTTAAAAGAGAGTAATTCAAGGGACCACGCCGTATTTCACGGAACGGGTTTCCTCCCAAGAATACCAGTGCATAGAAAAGACAACGCAAAGCTTTTTCGAATAATGAAGCTATTATAAGAGCCAGGTCCCATCACACAATGCAACGCAAGCCGGAGGATAGGGTTTTACCTTATAACAGCCAAACATGCTTGGTACGTTTAAAACAAATCATTTGATACTATAATAAGTGTATAGTGTCAAAACAATTTCAATCATAAATATCAATCATAGGCGGCATAGCTACCATCTACTATGTCGCCATACTAGTTCTACAATTAAAACCGCAATATCACGTATTGGAAATTGGATTTCCTTCATGAGTCGAGGCAAAGGGCAAGCTCCTCTCCGCGTCCGAGACACTCTAGCAAATGTCTCAGGGCTACGCACTCTGGGCAACCCTGGATCCTCCAAGGCCGGTCCTCACTTACGTTAGAGGATTAGTTATTTCTGAACACACGTTTCCCGGTGCTTACAGATCTATAATCGAGGCGCCTCGCATTCCAACAACCACATAGGTGAAAAGTATATAAATGCCAGGGCTGGTAAGTCACTGACACCACCATAGCTAGAAAGAAACGTCATGCACTCCTTGGGTCCTTATCCCGTTTTTGACTCATACCGAGGTGTGAGGCTCGCGAATCCACGCTAAACACAAAGCTGCCACATAGGTCGTGCTTTGATCATCAACCACAAGAATTTGCTTTACAACAAAAGACTTGATCCATGCAACTCAGCGTGCCACATAGGCAATTCATGCCATGCGATTGATATCTATCGATATATAACCTCTAACCTCGTACGTCTCAGAGAAGGGAGTTAAGCAAGAGAATAAATTCTCCGCCGACAAACAGATATATATCAATCAACACGGAATAAAATCCTATGTCAGACACACAATCCATTTACAAGTTCGTTCTGGGTCTGAACGAAACCGGAGGCACTTTCCTCGCATATCCATCGATCTCCAGGTACGTCTGGACGACCACCAACTTTTTCCATCCTCTTGGGTGTACAGCCCAATCAGGATCGTCAGTAATTATACAATCGATGTGAAGACTTCCGGTCTTCAACCACCGTCTTCATCTTTGACATATCGTCGAATCGGTTATTCAGAATGGGTATAAACCCGGTCTTTCCGAACAACCCGCGTATATTAAAAACAAATGTTCACAAACACAACATACGCCTCATTCCAATTCATTAGTCACTAAACGTAAATCAGTTAGAGAGCAATTCCCCATTCTTAGGGAAAGGTTCCCATTAATTTTATCCAAGATAAATTCTTTAAATTTTATCCTTTAATCTTCCTTTGGATGTCATTTCAAACCAAATTATGGTTTTTCAAACTAGTCGAGATTAGCGAACCACACCGAAGTAATTATTTATTTTATTTCTGCATCCCAACCTATTCATCCCATGAATAAAACTGGTAATACTCCATATCTAATACCATGGTGTTATCGGTAAAATTAATTACCATTTCACGTTCAAATCTGATTAAAGATTTAACTATCGCTTTGGAGCAAAACTGGTAATACTCCATTCTCGCTCACTTTCTAAATTTGATAATTTAAATTATCAATTCACATTTCAATTTAATTGCAGATTCATTAAAACTTCTTTTACTGGGTTAAAGAACTAGTGTCATTTAAAACACAGTTCACGATAAACCCAAATCACATTCTATTTATTATCGGGTTAAAGAACTAGTGTTATTTAAAACACAGTTCACGATAAACCCATGAATCCATTCTATTTAAACCCATTTCAAATCCAATTTATTTATTTAAAAATAAATGGGTTTTAATTTCAGTTCAAAACTAGTTCATTTCGATAAAAAAATATATTTTTATCTTTTCAAATATGTAGTTTTTCATCCCAACTTTTTCCCAAATCATTTCTTATGATTTTACACAAATTATTACTATTTTTAATAATTTTATCAAGGCCCGTACAGTCGATTTCCATCAACGGCCATCGAACTGCACTTACAGCGACCTTTTTCAAATTTGATTTGGATGTATCTCCAAATCCAACCGTTAGATTTCAAATTCCAAATATTCTTTAGAAAGCTCTTTTCGATACGAACCCAACGGTTCCGGTTTTAGGAGAATCCGACGGTCGGATCTCCCGTAATGTCCGTTTGAAATAAATGGTCGAAATTCACGAACTAACGCGGCGCGGCGCGTTCTATTCAGGCCATTATATTATATATATAATATATATTTCGTCGATTTCTATTTAAAATGAATTTTATAAATAGTTTTGAATTCGTTTCAAAAACAATTTCAACTTCCAATTCAATTCAAATCAAAATTGAAATTTTCCTTATAAATTCGTTTTAAAATTCTTTTCTATTCAATTCAAATACGTTTTCTATTCGATTCAATTCAAATTGGTTTTCTATTCGATTCAATTCAAATTGGTTTTCTATTCGATTCAATTCAAATTGGTTTTCTATTCGATTCAATTCAAATTCGTTTTCTATTCAAATCAAATTCATTTCGAAATCGCTTTATATTCGATTCAATTGAAATTCGTTTTCTATTCAAATCAAATTCATTTCGAAATCGCTTTATATTCAATTCAAATTCATTTCGAAATCGCATTATATTCAATTCATTTCGAAATCGCTTTATATTCAATTCATTTCGAAATCGCTTTATATTCAATTCATTTCGAAATCGCTTTATATTCAATTCATTTCGAAATCGCTTTATATTCAATTCATTTCGAAATCGCTTTATATTCAATTCATTTCGAAATCGCTTTATATTCAATTCGAATTCGAATTCCTTATATATTCAATTGAAATCAAATTCCTTATATATTCAATTGAAATCAAATTCGTTATATATTCAATTGAAATCAAATTCGTTATATATTCAATTGAAATCAAATTCATTATATATTCAATTGAAATCAAATTCATTATATATTTCTATTTTTAAATATTCTATTTCAAATATTTCTTTTCCAAATATTTCCTATTCAAATATTTCTATTTCAAATATTTCCTTTCAAATATTTCTTATTTCAAATATTTCGTTCAACACATGACTAATCTCAACGGATGAGTACTGTCAACACATGAACCTTTATTTTATATTGATAAAGATGTAAATTTTATTATTAAAATATTTCGTTCAACACATGACTAATCTCAATGGATGAGTACTGTCAACACATGAACCTTTATTTTATATTGATAAAGATGTAAATTTTATTATTAAAATATTTCGTTCAACACATGACTAATCTCAACGGATGAGTACAGTCAACACATGAACCTTTATTTTATAATATTCTTTATTTTTCAAATTGGAATGAGGCCCAATCAATTACCATATAGCGTTAACTATATGGATTCCATACCACACATGCATATAATTGCAACGATAAATAATCAACCATCATCCAAAGTGCACTACACTGTATAAGCATCAAATATAGATATCTAACGCTTATAACAGCCTGTCAATCAATCGATCGATATATTTAATCAAACAGGATGAGTGAACTTCAAATTTCATCCTAACACCCGTGTGGGGTTTCAAACAATCAAACACAGATTTTAGTTGTGCAGTTGGACGATGTGTAAAATTTATCGACCCAATCAATATCAGTCAAATCAGTGTATATAAACAAATCGGTCGATTCGTTTATAAATATTTATTTATTCACTTCCACGTTAAAAATTATATTTTTAACGATAAAACATTTTATTTCAACACATGAATTTCTATTCAGTTCATTTACACAATAAAAATGATATTTTTATTTTTCTAACATATTTTAGAAAATTCTGGCGGCATAACGGCACGATACTAGAAACAGGACGAGGCCTAGCCTTATCCCCGGTCTAGTGAAGGCCCACGCCATTCACACATCAATCAAATCAATTTCATTTCACCAAACAATTCAATTCAACCCAAACAATCTAACTAACAACACAGCCAAACAAACAAGTCCATGGTCTGTGGACGATTGTGTCGGGTGCTACTAAACACCGTCTACATCCTAGTATATATATATAACTAGAAAAAGAAATTGAAAGGTGAGAAATTCTCACCAATAGCTATCCCAATTCCACGACTCTTCATTTATAGAAATTTTCGTCGTTCTCGCCTCTTTGTCATCTTCGTTGCCCGTAGCCACTACATATGTAAAAATCGAATTTTTACTTCGTTATTCAATATATAAAAATCTAATTTTTACTATGCTATTCAATATATAAAAATCGAATTTTTACTATGCTATTCAATATATAAAAATCGAATTTTTATCTTGCTATTCAATATATAAAAATCACATTTTTATTCTTCTACACATATAAAGATGATATTTCTAATATTCCTATCATGTAAAAATTTTATTTTTAATTCTCTACATAAATATAAATCATATTTTTACATCTTCTATATAGTAAAGATTATATTTTTAATACTTTAAAATTTTAAAAATCATATTTTTAACTGAATAAAATCTTTTTTATTTTAAAAATCTAATCTATTCCTTGCCGATATCTAGAGAAAAATCCCATATTTTCTCGTCATTCATATAAATAAAGATCGAAATTTTAATTACTTAAATAACTAGAAATGCCAATAAATGCTCAACGGCGTATGGACGGCCGAAGGAAAGCGGCTCAGGCGCGTTGACAGCCCTCAGAGGGCGACGGGGGCTGTCTTGGTGGTTTGAAGGAGAGAGTGGGGTCAGGGAGGGCGCTGCAACACTGGGAGTGTGGTCAGAATGGGGTCATGGCGGAGAGCCTTGGCCAGAGGCATCGGATGTTCTTCGATTAGGGCATTTGGGTTTGAATTCGAAGAAGTGGGACTGGAGGGGGGGTACGACGGTCGAAGATGGCTGCTGGAGGGGAGCCGACGAGGTGGGGTGGTGGCTCACGGTGGTGGCGCGTGCTCCGATGCAGCGGCGGAGGCTAGATGCAGGGGTGACGGGTTTTCCATTTTTCATATATATTCGTTTCCCTTTTGTGTATGCTTTGGCCCTTATCCATGCTTTATTTAATTTTTTCCATCTGTAAAGCTATAAATAAATATTCAAATACGTATAAAATGGTTTAAATTTTCAAAACAATATTGCTTTTATTTGAAAAATATACTCTTCACACTCGTTCTAGTATACTACTGATCCTATCTCTAACGAGTCATTCTAATTGGATATTACTAATCCAATATCTAATGAATTCTTTCGTATGGTTCTAATGTGTCTTGTTCTCGAGCTCTGTAAACCAAAGCTCTGATACCAAATGTGACGGCCTGGAATTTCGCTCGATCCGAATCAGTCGTTAAACCGATCTAGATCGTTCGAAACCCCTGATCGTTTTGAGAACAGGACAAATCAAAACGCAGACGGAAGAGCATTTCATTGTTATTACAACAATTCCATCAGATACAAGAATATACAGAGTATAATTGAATAAATTACATTCGATAAATATCAGAGATTACAATAAATTACATAGCAGCGGAAAATAATACAAAGCACAACTGACGGTGATATACTGATACAGAACTTTCCGGATATCATTCCAGCTGTAGATCAGGATCCTGTGAATATAAATCTGCAAAACCAAAACTACTAGCTGCCCGTGTCGAAAATAAGGGCACCTAGAGTTTAGGTTAAAATAATAAACTCCAGGTGAGTCATGTTACTAGTGTGAGAACTAAAACAGTTATTTAAAGCTTTACTTTAAAAGAAAGTAATTCAAGGGACCACGCCGTATAACACGGAACGGGTTTCCTCCCAAAAATACCAGTGCATAGAATAAACAGCGCAATGCTTTTTCGAAAAATGAAGCTATTATAAGACCCAGGTACCATCACACAATGCAACGCAAGCCGGAGGATAGGGTTTTCCCTTATAATAGCCAAACATGCTTGGTACGTTTAAAACAAATCATTTGATACTATAATAAGTGTATAGTGTCAAAACAATTTCAATCTTAAATATCAATCATAGGCGGCATAACTACCATCTACTATGTCGCCATACTAGTTCTACAATTAAAACCGCAATATCACGTATTGGAAATTGGATTTCCGTCATGAGTCGAGGCAATGCTTGTATGCTATTTCAGGAATTTGGATGAAAAAATCCATATTTATAAAGATAAAAATAGATTTTTATCGAAATGAACTAGTTTTGAACTGAAATTAAAACCCATTTATTTTTAAATAAATAAATTGGATTTGAAACGGGTTGTAAATAGAATTGATTTGTGGGTTTATCGTGAACGGTGTATTAAACAACACTTGTTCTTTAACCCGATGATAAATAGAATGTGATTTGGGTTTGTCGTGAACTGTGTTTTAAATGACATTAGTTCTTTAACCTAGTAAAAGGAGTTTTAATGAACCTTCAATTAGATTGAAATGGGAATTGATAATTTAAATTATCAACTTTAGAAAATGAGCGAGAATGGAGTATCACCAGTTTTGCTCCGAAGCGATAGTTAAATCTTTAATCAGATTTGAACGTGAAATGGTAATTAATTTTACCGATAACACCATAGTATTAGATATGGAGTATTACCAGTTTTGCTTCATGGGATGAATAGGTTGGGATTGGGAAATAAAATAAATAATTACTTTGGTGTGGTTCGCTAATCTCGACTAGTTTAGAAAACCATAATTTGGTTTGAACGACATCCAAAGGAAGATTAAAGGATAAATTTTAAAGAATTTATCTTGGATAAAATTAATGGGAACCTTTCCCTGAGAATATGAATTGGAATGAGGCGTATGTTGTGTTTGTGTAGCATTTTTTTTAATATACGCGGGTTGTTCGGAAAGACCGGGTTTATACCCATTCTGAACAACCGATTCGACGATATGTCGAAGATGAAGACGGTGGTTGAAGACCAGAAGTCTTCACATCGTTTGGATAATTACTGACAATCCTGATTAGGCTGTACACCCAAGAGGATGGAAATAGTTGGTGGTCGTCCAGACGTACTTGGAGATCGATGGATATGCGAGGAAAGTGCCTCCGGTTTCGTTCAGACCCAGAACGAACTTGTAAATGGATTGTGTGTCTGACATTGGATTTTATTCTATGTTGATTGATTTCTGTTAAATATATATCTGTTTGGCGACGGAGAATTTTTTCTCTTGCTTAACGCCCTTCTCTGAGACGTACGAGCTTAGAGGTTATATATAGATAGATATCAATCGCATGGCATGAATTGCCTGTGTGGCATGCTGAGTTGCATGGATCAAGACTTTTGTTGAGAAGAAAAGTCTTGTGGTTGATGATCAAAGCACGGCCTACGTGGCAGCTTTGTGTTTAGCGTGGATTCGCGAGCCTCACACCTAAGTATGAGTCAAAAATGGGATAAGGACCCAAGAAGTGCATGACATTTCTTTCTAGCTATGGTGGTGTCAGTGACTTACCAGCCCTAACATTTATATACTTTTCACCTATGTGGTTGTTTGAATGCGAGGCGCCTCGGTGATAGGTCTGTAAGGACCGGGAAACGTGCGTTCAAGAATAACTAATCCTCTAACGTAAGTGAGGACCGGTCTTGGAGGATCCCAGGGTTACCCAGAGTGTGTAGTCCTGAGGCATTTGCTAGAGTGTCTCGAACGCGGAGAGGAGCTTGCCACTTGCCTCGACTCATGACGGAAATCCAATTTCCAATACGTGTAATTCGGTTTTAATTGTAGAACTAGTATGGCGACATAGTAGATGGTAGCTATGCCGCCTATGATTGATATTTATGATTGAAATTGTTTTGACACTATACATTTATTATAGTATCAAAAGATTTGTTTTTAAACGTACCAAGCATGTTTGGCTATTATAAGGGAAACCCCTATCCTCCGGCTTGCGTTGCATTGTGTGATGGGACCTGGGTCTTATAATAGCTTCATTTTTCGAAAAAGCATTGCGTTGTTTATCCTATGCACTGGTATTCTTGGGAGGAAACCCGTTTCGTGTTATACGGCGTGGTCCCTTGAATTACTCTCTTTTAAAGTAAAGTTTTAAATAACTGTTTTAGTTCTCACACCAGTCACATGACTGACCTGGAGTTTATTGTTTTAACCTAAACTCTGGGTGCCCCTATTTTCCGCACGGGCAGCTTGTAATTTTGGTTTTGCAGATTTATATTCACAGGATCTTGGTTTACAGCTGGAATGATATCCGGAAAGCTCTGTATCCATATATCACCTTCAGTTGTGCTTTGTATTATTTTCCGCTGCTATGTAATTTATTGTAATCTCTGATATTTATTGAATGTAATTTATTCATTCATACTCTGTATATTCTTGTATTCTGATGGAATTGTTATAACAGCAATGAAATGTTCTTCCGTTTGCGTTCTGATTTGTCTTGTTCTCACAATAATTCGTTCTTTCTCATCTCTTCGGAGACCGGGGAAGTTCGGGTCGCTTCATTTGGTATCAGATCTTTGGTTTACAGAGCTCGAGAACAAGACACATTAGAACCATACGAAAGAATTCATCAGATATTGGATTAGTAATATCCAGTTAGAATGACTCGTTATAGATAGGATCAGTAGAATCCTAGAACGAGTGTGAAGAGTATATTTTTCAAATAAAAGCAAATTTTTTTTGAAAATTTAAACCATTTTATACGTATTTGAATATTTATTTATATATGAAAATCCAATTTTTATATATGTAGTGAATGCGGACAAAGAAAGTGACAAAAAGGCGAGAACGATGAAGACTTCTACAAAAGAAAAGTCAAGGATTTGGGATAGCTATCGGTGAGAATTTCTCACCTTTAAATTTCATTTTCTAGTTATATATATATATACTAGGATGCAGACGGTGTTTAGTAGCACCCGACGCAATCGTCCACAGACCATGGACTTGTTTGTTTGGTTGTGTAGTTGGTTAGATTATTTGGTTTAAATTGAATTGTGTGGTGAAATGAATGGATTTGATTGATGTGTGAATGGCGTGGGCCTTCACTAGACCGGGGATAAGGCTAGGCCCCGTCCCGTTTCAAGTATCGTGCCGTTATGCCGCCGAAATTTTCTAAAATAAGTTAGAAAAATAAAAATATCATTTTATTTAATAAATGGACTGAAATTCATAGGTTGAATAAAATAATTTAGTCGTTAAAAATATAATTTTTAACGTGTATGTGAATAAATAAATATTCATTTACAAACCGGACGGTTTGTTTATGTACACCTATTTGAATGACATTGATTGGGATGATAAATTATACACATCGCCCAACTGCACAAATAAAGTCTGTGTTTGTTGATTTGAAACCCCACAAGGGTATTGGGATAAAATACAGCATACACTAATCCCAATAATTAGTTGTATGTCGATCGATTGATTGACAGGCTGTTATAAGCGTTAGATATCTATATTTGGTGCTTATACAGTGTGGTGCACTTTGGATGATGGTTGATTATTTTTCAATGCTATTATATACGTGTGATGTATGAAAATCCATATAACTAACATTATATGGTGATTGATTGGGCCTCATTCCAATTTAGAAAATTAAGAATATTATAAAATAAAGGTTCATGTATTGACAGTACTCATCCGTTGAGATTAGTCATGTGTTGAACGAAATATTTTAATAATAAAATTTACATCTTTATCAATATAAAATAAAGGTTCATGTGTTGACAGTACTCATCCGTTGAGATTAGTCATGTGT
This sequence comes from Allium sativum, assembly GCA_030737875.1. Classification (NCBI taxonomy): domain Eukaryota; kingdom Viridiplantae; phylum Streptophyta; class Magnoliopsida; order Asparagales; family Amaryllidaceae; genus Allium; species Allium sativum. The sequence continues at coordinate 306,597,297 of CM060921.1, forward strand.
TGAACGAAATATTTTGATAATAAGAAATATTTGAAATAGAATATTTGAAAATAGAAATATATGAAGCCGTGTTGATTAGATTGACACCATTTTGACGTGAACGATATTTATACCGATTTCATTCATTTTAAAATGAATATTGAAAAGTGATTTCGAAATCGAATATTTTGAAATGTAGTTTGAATTTGAATTGAATAGAAAACGAATTTGATTTCAATTGAATATATAACGAATTTGAATTGAATTGAAAACGAATTTGATTTCAATTGAATATATAACGAATTTGATTTGAATAGAAAACGAATTTGATTTCAATTGAATATATAACGAATTTGATTTGAATAGATAACGAATTTGATTTCAATTGAATATATAACGAGTTTGAATTGAATAGAAAACGAATTTGATTTCAATTGAATATATAACGTATTTGATTTGAATAGAAAACGAATTTGATTTCAATTGAATATATAACGAATTTGAATTGAATAGAAAACAAATTTGATTTCAATTGAATATATAACGATTTTGATTTCAATTGAATATATAACGAATTTGATTTGAATAGAAAACGAATTTGATTTCAATTGAATATATAACGAATTTGAATCGAATAGAAAACCAATTTGAATTGAATCGAATAGAAAACCACTTTGAATTGAATCGAATTGAAAATGAATTCGAATTGAATTTAAAACGAATTGAAATGAATTCAAATTGAATTGAAATTTGAATTGAATAGAAATGAATTTTAAAACGAATTTATAAGGAAAGATTAAATTTTGATTTGAATTGAGATGGAAGTTGAAATTATTTTTGAAATGAATTTAAAACTATTTATAAAATTTGTTTTAAAAGGAAATCGACGAAATATATATTATATATATATAATATAATGGCCTGAATAGAACGCGCCGCGTCGCGGCAGTTCGTGAATTTGGACCATTTATTTCAAACAGACATTACCGGAAATCCGACCGTCGGATTCTCCTAAAACCGGAACCGTTGGGTTCGTATCGAAAAGAGCTTTCTAACGAATATTAGAAATTTGAAATCTAACGGTTGGATTTGGAGATACGTCCAAATCAAATTCGAAAAAGGTCGCTATAGGTGCAGTTCGATGGCCGTTGTTGGAAATCGACTGTACGGGCCTTGATAAAATTATTAAAAATAGCAATAATTTGTGTAAAATCATAAGAAATGATATGGGAAAATTTGGGATGAAAAGCTCCATATTTGAAAAGATAAAAATAGATTTTTATCGAAATGAACTAGTTTTGAACTGGAATTTAAAACCCAATTATTTTTAAATAAATAAATTGGATTTAAAATGGGTTTTAAATAGAATTGATTAGTGGGTTTATCGTGAACAGTGTTTTAAATAACACTTGTTCTTTAACCCGATAATAAATAGAATGTGATTTGGGTTTGTCGTGAACTGTGTTTTAAATGACATTAGTTCTTTAACCCAGTAAAAGGAGTTTTAATGAATCTTAAATTAGATTGAAATGGGAATTGATAATTTAAATTATCAACTTTAGAAAATGAGAGAGAATGGAGTATCACCAGTTTTGCTCCGAAGCAATAGTTAAATCTTTAATTAGATTTGAACGTGAAATGGTAATTAATTTTACCGATAACACCATAGTATTAGATATGGAGTATTACCAGTTTTGCTTCATGGAATGAATAGGTTGGGATTGGGAAATAAAATAAATAATTACTTCGGTGTGGTTCGCTAATCTCGACTAGTTTAGAAAACCATAATTTGGTTTGAACGACATCCAAAGGAAGATTAAAGGATAAATTTTAAAGAATTTATCTTGGATAAAATTAATGGGAACCTTTCCCTGAGAATATGAATTGGAATGAGGCGTATGTTGTGTTTGTGTAGCATTTGTTTTAATATACGCGGGTTGTTCGGAAAGGCCGGGTTTATACCCATTCTGAACAACCAATTCGACGATATGTCGAAGATGAAGACGGTGGTTGAAGACCGGAAGTCTTCACATCGTTTGGATAATTACTAACGATCCTGATTGGGCTGTACACCCAAGAGGATGGAAATAGTTGGTGGTCGTCCAGACGTACTTAGAGATCGATGGATATGCGAGGAAAGTGCCTCCGGTTTCGTTCAGACCTAGAACGAACTTGTAAACGGATTGTGTGTATGACATTGGATCTTTTTCTGTGTTGATTGATTTCTGTTAAATATATATGTGTTTGGCGGCGGAGAATTTATTCTCTTGCTTAACGCCCTTCTCTGAGACGTACGAGCTTAGTGGTTATATATGGATTGATATCAATCGCATGGCATGAATTGCCTGTGTGGCATGCTGAGTTGCATGGATCAAGGCTTTTGTTGAAAAGCAAAGTCTTGTGGTTGATGATCAAAGCACGGCCTACGTGGCAGCTTTGTGTTTAGCGTGGATTCGCGAGCCTCACACCTCGGTATGAGTCAAAAACGTGATAAGGACCTAAGGAGTGCATGACGTTTCTTTCTAGCTATGGTGGTGTCAGTGACTTACCAGCCCTGGCATTTATATACTTTTCACCTATGCGGTTGTTGGAATGCGAGGCGCCTCGGTTATAGGTCTGTAAGGACCGGGAAACGTGTGTTCAGGAATAACTAATCCTCTAACATAAGTGAGGACTGGCCTTTGAGGATCCAGGGTTGCCCAGAGTGCGTAGCCCTGAGACATTTGCTAGAGTGTCTCGAACGCGGAGAGAAGCTTGCCCCTTGCCTCGACTGATGACGGAAATCCAATTTCCAATACGTGTAATTCGGTTTTAATTGTAGAACTAGTATGGCGACATAGTAGATGGTAGCTATGCCGCCTATGATTGATATTTATGATTGAAATTGTTTTTACACTATACATTTATTATAGTATCAAATGATTTGTTTTTAAACGTATCAAGCAAGTTTGGCTATTATAAGGGAAAACCCTATCCTCTGGCTTGCGTTGCATTGTGTGATGGGACCTGGGTCTTATAATAGCTTCATTTTTCGAAAAAGCATTGCGGATTTTATCCTATGCACTGGTATTCTTGGGAGGAAACCCATTCCGTGTTATACGGCGTGGTCCCTTAAATTACTCTCTTTTAAAGTAAAGTTTTAAATAACTGTTTTAGTTCTCACACCAGTCACATGACTGACCTGGAGTTTATTGTTTTAACCTAAACTCTGGGTGACCCTATTTTCCTCACGGGCAGCATGTAGTTTTGTTTTTGCAGATTTATGTTCACAGGATCCTGGTTTACAGGTGGAATGATATTCGGAAAGCTATGTATCCGTATATCACCTTCAGTTGTGCTTTGTATTATTTTCCGCTGCTATGTAATTTATTGTAATCTCTGATATTTATCGAATGTAATTTATTCATTCATACTCTGTATATTCTTGTATTCTGATGGAATTGTTGTAACAGCAATGAAATGTTCTTCCGTTTGCGTTCTGATTTGTCTTGTTCTCACAGTAATTCGTTCTTTCTCATCTCTTCGGAGACCGAGGAAGTTCGGGTCACTTCATTTGGTATCTAATTTTCACACTCGTTCTAGGATATTACTGACCCTATCTCTAACGAGTCATTCTAATTGGATATTACTAATCCAATATCTGATGAATTCTTTTGTATGGTTCTAATGTGCCTTGTTCTCGGGCTCTGTAAACCAAAGCTCTGATACCAAATGTGACGGCCGGGAATTTCGCTCGATCCGAATCAGCCGTTAAACCAATCTAGACCGTTCGAAACCCCTGATCGTTTGAGAACAGGAAAAATCAGAACACAAACAAAAGAACATTTCATTGTTATTACAACAATTCCATCAGATACAAGAATATACAGAGTATAAATGAATAAATTACATTCGATAAATATCAGAGATTACAATAAATTACATAGCAGCGGAAAATAATACAAAGCACAACTGAAAGTAATACACGGATACAAAGCTTTCCGAGTATCGTTCCAGCTGTAAATCAGGATCCTGTGAATATAAATCTGCAAAACCAAAACTACTAGCTGCTCGTGCGGAAAATAGAGGCACCCAGAGTTTAGGTTAAAACAATAAACTCCAGGTCAGTCATGTGACGTGTGTGAGAACTAAAACAGTTATTTAAAACTTTACTTTAAAAGAGAGTAATTCAAGGGACCACGCCGTATAACACGGAACGGGTTTCCTCCCAAGAATACTATTGCATATCAATAAACAACGCAATGCTTTTTCGAAAAATGAAGCTATTATAAGACCCAGGTCCCATCACACAATGCAACGCAAGCCGGAGGATAGGGCTTTCCCTTATAATAGCCAAACATGCTTGGTATGTTTAAAACAAATTATTTGATACTATAATAAGTGTATAGTGTCAAAACAATTTCAATCATAAATATTAATCATAGGCGGCATAGCTACCATCTACTATGTCGCCATACTAGTTCTACAATTAAAACTGCAATATCACATATTGGAAATTTGATTTCCGTCATGAGTCGAGGCAAGGGGAAAGCTCCTCTCCGCTTCGAGACACTTTAGCAAATGCCTCGGGACTACACACTCTGGGCAACCCTGGGATCCTCAAAGACCGGTCGTCTCTTATGTTTGAGGATTAGTTGTTCCTGAACACAAGTTTCCCGGCCCTATAGGACCTATAATCGAGGCGCCTCGCATCCAAACCACAAAGGTGAAAAGTATATAAATGTCAGGGCTGGTAGGTCACTGACATCACCCATAGCTAGAAAGAAACGTCGTGCACTCCTTGGGTCCTCATCCCGTTTTTGACTCATACCGAGGTGTGAGGCTCGCGAATCCATGATATACACAAAGCTGCCACGTAGGCCGTGCTTTGATCATCAACCACAAGACTTTGCTTTTCAACAGAAGCCTTGATCCATGCAACTCAGCATGCCACACAAGCAATTCATGCCATGCGATTGATATCCATCGATATATAACCTCTAAGCTCATACGTCTCAGAGAAGGGCGTTAAGCAAGAGAATAAATTCTCCGCCGCCAAACAGATATATATTTAACAAAAATCAATCAACAAAGAATAAAATCCAATGTCGGACACACAATCCATTTACAAGTTCGTTCTGGGTCTGAACGAAACCGGAGGCACATTCCTCGCATATCCATCGATCTCCAAGTACGTCTAGACGACCACCAACTGATTCCCTCATCTTGGGTGTACAGCCCAATCAAGATCATCAGTAATCACCTAAACGATGTGAAGACTTCCGGTCTTCGACCACCGTCTTCATCTTCGATATATCGTCGAATCGGTTATTCAGAATGGGTATAAACCCGGCCTTTCCGAACAACCCGCGTATATTAAAAACAAATGTTACGCAAACACAACATACGCCTTATTCCAATTCATCAGTCACTAACTGTAAATTAGCAAGAGAACAATTCCCCAAATATTAACCCCGAAGGCCGAAACCAACATCAGATTAATACCCAGGAAACCATTCTTCTTAACTCACCTACAACTAGTTTCTAAATTTCATATTCTTAGGGAAAGGTTCCCATTAATTTTATCCAAGATAAATTCTTTAAAATTTATCCTTTAATCTTTCTTTGGATATCGTTTCAAACCAAATTATGGTTTTCCAAACTAGTCGGGATTAGCGAACCACACCGAAGTAATTATTTATTTTATTTCCCAATCCCAACTTATTCATCCCATGAAGCAAAACTGGTAATATTCCATATCTAACACCGTGGTTTTATCGGTAAAATTAATTACCATCTCACGTTCAAATCTAATTAAAGATTTAAATATCGCTTTGGAGCAAAACTGGCAATACTCCATCCTCGCTCACTTTCTAAATTTGATAATTTAAATTACCAATTCTCATTTCAATTTAATTGCAGATTCATTAAAACTCCTTTTACTGGGTTAAAGAACTAGTGTCATTTAAAACACAGTTCACGATAAACCCAAATCACATTCTATTTATTATCGAGTTAAAGAACTAGTGTTATTTGAAACACAGTTCATGATAAACCCATGAATCAATTCTATTTAAACCCATTTCAAATCCAATTTATTTATTTAAAAATAAATGGGTTTTAATTTCAGTTCAAAACTAGTTCATTTCGATAAAAATCTATTTTTATCTTTTCAAATATGGAGTTTTTCATCCCAATTTTTCCTAAATCATTTCTTATGATTTTACACAAATTATTACTATTTTTAATAATTTTATCAAGGCCCGTACAGTCGATTTCCATCAATGGCCATCGAACTGCACTTACAGCGACCTTTTTCAAATTTGATTTGGACGTATCTCCAAATCCAACCGTTAGATTTCAAATTTCTAATATTCGTTAGAAAGCTCTTTTCGATACGAACCCAACGGTTTCGGTTTTAGGAGAATCCGACGGTCGGATCTCCCGTAATTTCCGTTTGAAATAAATGGTCGAAATTCACGAACTACCGCGGCGCGGAGCGTTCTATTCAGGCCATTGTATTATATATATAATATATATAATATATATTTCGTCGATTTCTATTTAAAACGAATTATATAAATAGTTTTAAATTCGTTTCAAAAACAATTTCAACTTCCATTACAATTCAAATCAAAATTGAATTTTTCCTTATAAATTCGTTTTAAAATTCATTTCTATTCAATTCAAATTTAAATTCAATTCAATTCGTTTTCAATTCAATTCGAATTCGTTTTATATTCTATTCATTTTGTTTTTCTATTCGATTCAATTCAAATTGGTTTTCTATTCAATTCAATTCAAATTGGTTTTCTATTCAAATCAAATTATATTCGTTTTCTATTCAAATCAAATTCATTTCATTTTCTATTTGAATCAAATTATATTCGTTTTCTATTTGATTCAATTCAAATAGGTTTTCTATTCGATTCAATTCAAATTGGTTTTCTATTCGATTCAATTCAAATTGGTTTTCTATTCGATTCAATTCAAATTGGTTTTCTATTCGATTCAATTCAAATTGCTTTTCTATTCGATTCAATTCAAATTGCTTTTCTATTCGATTCAATTCAAATTGGTTTTCTATTCGATTCAATTCAAATTGGTTTTCTATTCGATTCAATTCAAATTGGTTTTCTATTCGATTCAATTCAAATTGTTTTTCTATTCGATTCAATTCAAATTGGTTTTCTATTCGATTCAATTCAAATTGGTTTTCTATTCGATTCAATTCAAATTGGTTTTCTATTCGATTCAATTCAAATTGGTTTTCTATTCGATTCAATTCAAATTGTTTTTCTATTCGATTCAATTCAAATTGGTTTTCTATTCGATTCAATTCAAATTGGTTTTCTATACGATTCAATTCAAATTGGTTTTCTATTCGATTCAATTCAAATTGATTTTCTATTCGATAAAATTCAAATTGGTTTTCTATTCGATTCAATTCAAATTGGTTTTCTATTCGATTCAATTCAAATTGGTTTTCTATTCGATTCAATTCAAATTTAAAAACGAATATAATCGATATAAATATCGTTCGCATCAAAATAGCGCATCTCTAATCAACATGGCTGTATATATTTCAATAATTCCGTTATTCTATTCAATAATTGAATATTTATCCTATTCAATACGTGAATCTATATTTTTGTCAACACACGACTAATCTCAACGAATGAGTACTGTCCACGTGTGACTCTTTTTGTTATTTAATATATTTTATATATGATAAAGATGTAAATCTTATTGTTAAAATATTTCGTTCAACACATGACTAATCTCAACGGATGAGTACGGTCAACACATGAACCTTTATTTTCTAATGATAAAGATGTAAATTTTATTGTTAAAATATTTCGTTCAACACATGACTAATCTCAACGGATGAGTACGGTCAACACATGAACCTTTATTTTCTAATGATAAAGATGTAAATTTTATTGTTAAAATATTTCGTTCAACACATGACTAATCTCAACGGATGAGTACGGTCAACACATGAACCTTTATTGTATAATATTCTTTACCTTCTAAATTGGAATGAGGCTCAATCAATTACCATATAAAGTTAATTATATGGATTCCATTCAACACATGTATATAATAGCAACGATACATAGTCAACCATCATCCAAAGTGCACTACACTGTATAAGCATCAAATATAGATATCTAACGCTTATAACAGCCTGTCGATCTATCGATCGACATATTTAATCAATCAGGATGAGTGAACTTCAAATTTCATCCCAACACCCGTGTGGGGTTTCAAACAATCAAACACAGATTTTAGTTGTGCAGTTGGGCGATGTGTAAAATTTATCGACCCAATCAATATTAGTCAAATAAGTGTATATAAACAAATCGGTCGATTCGTTTATAAATATTCATTTATTCACAATCCCGTTAAAAATTATATTTTTAACGATAAAATATTTTTATCTATATAAATATTTTATTTTATTTCAACAAATGAAATTCGGTTCAGTCCCTTTACAAAGTAAAAATGGTATTTTTGTTTCTCTAACTTATTTTAGGAAATTTCGGCGGCATAACGGCACGATACTAGAAACGGGATGAGGCCTAGCCTTATCCCCGGTCTAGTGAAGGCCCACACCATTCACACATCAATCAAATCAATTTCATTTCACCAAACAATTCAATTTAACCCAAATAATCTAACTAACTACAGAACCAAACAAACAAGTTCATGGTCTGTGGACGATTGTGTTGGGTGCTACTAAACACCGTCTGCATCCTAGTATATATATATATATATATATATATATATATATATATAATTAGAAAAAGAAATTGCAGAGTGAGAAGTTCTCACCTATAGCTAATCCAAACATCTCGACTCTCCTTTTGTAGAAGTCTTCGTCGTTCTCGCCTTTTATCACTTTCGTCGCCCGTAGTCACTACATATATAAAAATCACATTTTTATATTGCTATTCAATATATAAAAATCGAATTTTTACTATGCTATTCAATATATAAAAATCGAATTTTTACAACGCTACTATATAGATAAAAATTCTATTTTTACATCGATGTTACATAGGTAAAAATTCTATTTTATCACGCTATTCTCTACATAAAGGTTTTGCCTTTTCAAATATAAAGGTCACGCCTTTACAAATATAAAGATCTTATTTTTCCTTCGATGAAAACAATATAAAGATCGTATTTTTACTTTATAAAACTAATGTTATTTTTAATTTTAAAACAAAGTATGTTTATATTTTCAAAACAAAGTCTTTTTATATTTTTAAAATCACTTCTATTTTATCCCAATGTTATATATCTTAAAACTACATTTTATACATTTTTAAAAAAATGAATTTTATATAGGCTAATTTATATTTTCAAAAACTGCTCTTATATAGTAAATATATATTTTCAAAACTGATTTTATAAACTATAGGCTATTTAAAATAAAATAAAGAAAAGGTTAGAACCTCTCTCTGTCGTTTTGGCTTGGACCGTGACCAGAACCGCACTCGGAGAATAGGGTTTCTTCCCGTTGTCGCTTGGAGCTGCTTGAACCAGATTGGAGGGCGTCAGGGGAGGGGGCTTCATGTCGCAGGCCAGCAAACGAAGGGGGGCTGCTTCAAATCGGTGGAGGGGGGGTATAGGGTCTGGACGGAAATGGGGGGGGGGGGGGGAGGGTTCTCGCGGTGGTCGAGGCAGAGAGGGGGGGGGAGTCTTCGATCTGACGAGGGGGGAAGCTTCGGCGTTGCGCGCAAGGGGGGGGGTTCTCGCGGTGGTCGTCGGTCAATCGGGGGATGGGGGGGTTGTCGATTTTTTTTTTTTTTCTGAATTGAAACGTGAAAAAGGGGGGCCAGAGTATAAAGGGGGAGAGAGTTATTGGTTTTTTTTTATTTAATTATTTTATTATACTCTCATAAAGTAACTTTTTCTATCGACTTCAGAATCGAACCCACCGCCTGTCGTCCATAGCGTTTTACCACCATTCCGAACACAATGGGATATGTATCGCAAGCTGATTCGATCGTTTGAATCAGTTTCTATCAAAATCTACATATAACTCTATATATTGAATTTGAACGCGCATTTCAATTTACCGGGGTCACATACTAACTAGAAAAATTCCCGAAAAATATTTTCTAGCTTCGTATTGACGATACGGTCCTAACAAAACTAGTTTTGTCGAATTTTGAGACCGTTGGAAAAATGGCCATTTTCCAGTCGATTAAAATCAACTAAAACCGGTCAAACGCGTTTTCCTTTGCCACACTCACATACTGATTCGAAAAATTATGAAATTTGGGATCTAGCAATAATTTGACATCACAGATCAAACAAAAGTGGTTTCATCGAAATCCGAGGTCGTTTGCAAAATGTCTATTTTTAAGGGCCTGAATTCCATAGCGACTATTCAGAATTTTCATTTGGACATATCTTTTGATCCCTGCTATGAAATTTCGATTTTTCGGATTCGTTGGAAAGATATTATCAATTAGATCCTAATGTTTTTGGTTTTGCTAAAATCCGGATTGTTTTGCACCCGGTACATTCAATTGAAGTTTGAAATCGAATTATCGAACTACCGCGCCATTTTCAATTCTATTTATAATTATATATAAATATTTATATTCTAACGACGGCGTATATAATATATACGTTCTAATTATATTCAAAATAAACTTCTCGTCGATATTATTTAAAATAATCTATTTTAAATATTCAAAATTCGCTAAAATTGCCAAAATAAAAATTTTAAACTGGCCCAGATTTTCCGGGTTATTACAATCTCCCCCACTTCAAACTTTTCGTCCCCGAAAAGGAACAAAGTCGAAAGTGGTTTGATTATTTATCTCTACGTTCGATCTGGCTTCCATTCTCTAACTTTTCAGTTTCTGAGAATTTTCAAATTTTCAAAAATTTGGCTAAAACCCTAAATTTTCGAAAAATTTCGCCATAACCTCCCCTGCACCGGGTGCCACGGGAAAATCCCGAAATTGCCATACAGGCCTTCTGATCTCAAAAAGAAAAAGAAAAAGCCAAGCGGCTAGCCAATAAGCTCATAAAATCATCATCACCCAAACAAAACAGTAAATTATATAGTAAACATGTACCTATTTGTCGGGCAAACAAATTTTATTCTCTGCTCTAGCCTCCTTGCTATGACCTGTTCAATGTAAGCACATGTATATGCAAGCAAATACGACCAATTTTCAATATAGTTCAATATTTGATTCAATTAGGCTTAATGGTTAAAAATTATCAAACAAATAAATAAACAACACAAACATCAATCAATTAGTGAATTTAACATTTCAAATTCATAATTTTGATATTTATACTGAAAATCATGTTTTTGATGCCAAATCACAACAATGAAGCTATCTATATAAGTTTTGGTTCTCACACCAGTCTAATGGAAATATATAGAAAATCACACCTTCGAAACCCGAACATAAATTCGGATGATGATTGATCAATCATCAGAACCATCTCCGGGTGTCTAGAATGTGATTCTATATCTATCCAGTATATTAAAACTTCGAATATACGTTCATGACGCGTATATGCAAAACCTTTATATAATGGATTGTCCAAATTCAAAATAAATAAATATTCAAATACGTATAAAAATGGTTTAAATTTCAAAACAAAATTGTTTTCAATTGAAAAATATACTCTTCACACTCGTTCTAGGATACTACCGACCCTATCTCTAAAGAGTCATTCTAATTGGATATTACTAATCCAATATCTGATGAATTCTTTCGTATGGTTCTAATGTGCCTTGTTCTCGAGCTCTGTAAACCAAAGCTCTGATACCAAATGTGACGGCCGGGAATTTCGCTCGATCCGAATCAGTCGTTAAACCGATCTAGACCGTTCGAAACCCCTGATCATTTGAGAACAGGACAAATCAGAACACAAATAGAAGAACATTTCATTGTTATTACAACAATTCCATCAGATACAAGAATATACAGAGTATAAATGAATAAATTACATTCGATAAATATCAGAGATTACAATAAATTACATAGCAGCGGAAAATAATACAAAGCACAACTGAAAGTAATACACAGATACAGAGCTTTCCGAGTATCGTTCCAGCTGTAAATCAGGATCCTGTGAATATAAATCTGCAAAACCAAAACTACTAGCTACCCGTGCGGAAAATAGAGGTACCCAGAGTTTAGGTTAAAACAATAAACTCCAGGTCAGTCATGTGACTGATGTGAGAACTAAAACAGTTATTTAAAACTTTACTTTAAAAGAGAGTAATTCAAGGGACCACGCCGTACAACAAAGAACGAGTTTCCTCCCAAGAATACCAGTGCATATCAATAAACAACGCAATGCTTTTTCGAAAAAAGAAACTATTATAAGACCCAGGTCCCATCACACAATGCAACGCAAGCCGGAGGATAGGGTTTTCCCTTATAATAGCCAAACATGCTTGGTACGTTTAAAACAAATCATTTGATACTATAATAAGTTTATAGTGTCAAAACATTTTCAATCATAAATATTAATCATAGGCGGCATAGCTACCATCTACTATGTCGCCATACTAGTTCTACAATTAAAACCGCAATATCACGTATTGGAAATTGGATTTCCGTCATGAGTCGAGGCAAGGGGCAAGCTCCTCTCCGCTTCGAGACACTCTAGCAAATGCCTCGACTACACACTCTGGGCAACCCTGGGATCCTCCAAGACCGGTCCTCTCTTACGTTTGAGGATTAGTTATTCCTGAACACACGTTTCCCGGCCCTATAGGACCTATAATCGAGGCGCCTCGCATCTAAACCACAAAGGTGAAAAGTATATAAATGTCAGGGCTGGTAGGTCACTGACACCACCCATAGCTAGAAAGAAACGTCGTGCACTTCTTGGGTCCTCATCCCGTTTTTGACTCATACCGAGGTGTGAGGCTCGCGAATCCATGCTATACACAAAGCTGCCACGTAGGCCGTTCTTTGATCGTCAACCACAAGACTTTGCTTTTCAACCGAAGCCTTGATCCATGCAACTCAGCATGCCACACAGGCAATTCATGCCATGCGATTGATATCCATCGATATATAACCTCTAAGCTCGTACGTCTCAAAGAAGGGCGTTAAGCAAGAGAATAAATTCTCCGCCGCCAAACAGATATATATTTAACAGAAATCAATCAACAAAGAATAAAATCCAATGTCGGACACACAATCCATTTACAAGTTCGTTCTAGGTCCGAACGAAACCAGAGGCACTTTCCTCGCATATCCATCGATCTCAAAGTACGTCTGGACGACCACCAGCTGATTCCCTCATCTTGGGTGTACAGCCCAATCAAGATCATCAGTAATCACCCAAACGATGTGAAGACTTCCGGTCTTCGACCACCGTCTTCATCTTCAATATATTGTCGAATCGGTTATTCGGAATGGGTATAAACCCGGCCTTTCCGAACTACCCGCGTATATTAAAAACAAATGTTACACAAACACAACATATGCCTCATTCCAATTCATCAGTCACTAACCGTAAATTAGCAAGAGAACAATTCCCCAAATATTAACCCCGAAGGACGAAACCAACATCAGATTAATACCCAGGAAACCATTCTTCTTAACTCACCTAGAACTAGTTTTTAAATTTCATATTCTTATGGAAAGGTTCCCATTAATTTTATCCAAGATAAATTCTTTAAAATTTATCCTTCAATCTTTCTTTGGATATCGTTTCAAACCAAATTATGGTTTTCCAAACTAGTCGGGATTAGCGAACCACACCGAAGTAATTATTTATTTTATTTCCCAATCCCAACCTATTCATCCCATGAAGCAAAACTGGTAATACTCCATATCTAACACCGTGGTGTTATCGGTAAAATTAATTACCATCTCACGTTCAAATCTAATTAAAGATTTAACTATCGCTTTGGAGAAAAACTGGTAATACTCCATCCTCGCTCACTTTCTAAATTTGATAATTTAAATTACCAATTCTCATTTCAATTTAATTGCAGATTCATTAAAACTCCTTTTACTGGGTTAAAGAACTAGTGTCATTTAAAACACAGTTCACGATAAACCCAAATCATATTCTATTTATTATCGGGTTAAAGAACTAGTGTTATTTGAAACACAGTTCACGATAAACCCATGAATCAATTCTATTTAAACCCATTTCAAATCCAATTTATTTATTTACAAATAAATGGGTTTTAATTTCAGTTCAAAACTAGTTCATTTCGATAAAAATCTATTTTTATCTTTTCAAATATGGAGCTTTTCATCCCAATTTTTCCCATATCATTTCTTACGATTTTACACAAATTATTACTATTTTTAATAATTTTATCAAGGCCCGTACAGTCGATTTCCATCAACGGCCATCGAACTGCACTTACAGCGACCTTTTTCAAATTTGATTTGGACGTATCTCCAAATCCAACCGTTAGATTTCAAATTTCTAATATTCGTTAGAAAGCTCTTTTCGATACGAACCCAACGGTTCCGGTTTTAGGAGAATCCGACGGTCGGGTCTCCCGTAATTTCCGTTTGAAATAAATGGTCGAAATTCACGAACTGTCGCGGTGCGGCGCCTTCTATTCAGGCCATTATATTATATATATAATACATATAATATATATTTCGTCGATTTCTATTTAAAACGAATTATATAAATAGTTTTAAATTCGTTTCAAAAACAATTTCATCTTCCATTACAATTCAAACCAAAATTGAATTTTTCCTTATAAATTCGTTTTAAAATTCATTTCAATTCAATTCAAATTTCAATTCAATTTGAATTCAATTCAATTTGAATTCAATTCAATTCGTTTTCAATTCAATTCGAATTCGTTTTATATTCTATTCATTTTGGTTTTCTATTCGATTCAATTCAAATTCGTTTTCTATTCAATTCAATTCAAATTGGTTTTCTATTCAAATCAAATTCATTTCGTTTTCTATTTGAATCAAATTATATTTGTTTTCTATTTGATTCAATTCAAATAGGTTTTCTATTCGATTCAATTCAAATAGGTTTTCTATTCGATTCAATTCAAATTGGTTTTCTATTCGATTCAATTCAAATTGGTTTTCTATTCGATTCAATTCAAATTGGTTTTCTATTCGATTCAATTCAAATTGGTTTTCTATTCGATTCAATTCAAATTGGTTTTCTATTCGATTCAATTCAAATTGGTTTTCTATTCGATTCAATTCAAATTGGTTTTCTATTCGATTCAATTCAAATTGGTTTCGATTCAATTCAAATTGGTTTTCCATTCGATTCAATTCAAATTGGTTTTCCATTCGATTCAATTCAAATTGATTTTCCATTCCATTCAATTCAAATTGGTTTTCTATTCGATTCAATTCAAATTGGTTTTCTATTCGATTCAATTCAAATTGGTTTTCTATTCGATTCAATTCAAATTTAAAAACGAATATAATCGATATAAATATCGTTCGCGTCAAAATAGCGCATCTCTAATCAACACGGATTTATATATTTCAATAATTCCGTTATTCTATTCAATAATTGAATATTTATCCTATTCAATACGTGAATCTATATTTTTGTCAACACACGACTAATCTCAACGAATGAGTAATGTCCACGTGTGACTCTTTTTGTTATTTAATATATTTTATATATGATAAAGATGTAAATCTTATTGTTAAAATATTTCGTTCAACACATGACTAATCTCAACGGATGAGTACGGTCAACACATGAACCTTTATTTTCTAATGATAAAGATGTAAATTTTATTGTTAAAATATTTCGTTCAACACATGACTAATCTCAACGGATGAGTACGGTCAACACATGAACCTTTATTTTCTAATGATAAAGATGTAAATTTTATAGTTAAAATATTTCGTTCAATACATGACTAATCTCAACGGATGAGTACGGTCAACACATGAACCTTTATTTTATAATATTCTTTACCTTCTAAATTGGAATGAGGCCCAATCAATTACCATATAAAGTTAATTATACGGATTCCATTCAACACATGTATATAATAGCAACGATACATAGTCAACCATCATCCAAAGTGCACTACACTGTATAAGCATCAAATATAGATATCTAACGCTTATAACAGCCTGTCGATCTATCGATCGACATATTTAATCAATCAGGATGAGTGAACGTCAAATTTCATCCCAACACCCGTGTGGGGTTTCAAACAATCAAACACAGATTTTAGTTGTGCAGTTGGGCGATGTGTAAAATTTATCGACCCAATCAATATCAGTCAAATCAATGTATATAAACAAATCGGTCGATTCGTTTATAAATATTCATTTATTCACAATCCCGTTAAAAATTATATTTTTAACGATAAATTATTTTTATCTATATAAATATTTTATTTTATTTCAACAAATGAAATTCGGTTCAGTCCCTTTACAAAGTAAAAATGGTATTTTTATTTCTCTAACTTATTTTAGGAAATTTTTGCGGCATAACGGCACGATACTAGAAACGGGACGAGGCCTAGCCTTATCCCCGGTCTAGTGAAGGCCCATGCCATTCACACATCAATCAAATCAATTTCATTTCACCAAACAATTCAATTTAACCCAAATAATCTAACTAACTACACAACCAAACAAACAAGTCCATGGTCTGTGGACGACTGTGTCGGGTGCTATTAAACACTGTCTGCATCCTAGTATATATATATAACTAGAAAAAGAAATTGAAGAGTGAGAAGTTCTCACCGATAGCTAATCCAAACATCTAGACTCTCCTTTTGTAGAAGTCTTCGTCGTTCTCGCCTTTTGTCACTTTCGTCGCCCGTAGTCACTACATATATAAAAATCACATTTTTATATTGCTATTCAATATATAAAAATCGAATTTTTACTATGCTATTCAGTATATAAAAATCGATTTTTTACAACGCTACTATATAGATAAAAATTCAATTTTTACATCGATGTTACATAGGTAAAAATTCTATTTTTATCACGCTATTCTCTACATAAAGGTTTTGCCTTTTCAAATATAAAGGTCACACCTTTACAAATATAAAGATCTTATTTTTGCTTCGATGAAAACAATATAAAGATCGTATTTTTACTTTATAAAACCAATGTTATTTTTAATTTTAAAACAAAGTATGTTTTTATTTTCAAAACAAAGTCTTTTTATATTTTTAAAATCACTTCTATTTTATCCCAATGTCATATATCTTAAAACTACATTTTATACATTTTTTTAAAATGAATTTTATATAGGCTAATTTATATTTTCAAAAACTGCTCTTATATTGTAACACCCCACACCCGTTAAGGTCACTCACTAAGGGAATGCCTTAACTTCGGTGGAGCATTTTAAGTGAATATAGAACAGAAAAATTACACAAGACAGATATAAATACTTGAAAATTTAAAACATCATTTCATTGCAGCAGAAGGTAAACATGTTTAGTTACAACACCATAAAGAGTCAAGTACTAAATATCCATCTTGATAAAAACATAAGTACATAATCCCACTACATAAACCATAGCCATAAAAGAAAAGATAAGTTGGGCTTTACATCACGGTCCAAGCTCCAAGAGATAGATAAAGTAGTCTGATCAAAGCCCACTAGTGCTAGGCCCAACCTGAGGACCTGAGGGGGAAAAAGATAAAAACAACGGGGTCAGACATAAGTCTGAGTGAGCCCTATAACTTTAACAACACAATTATTAAAGTAATTAGGGTATGATATAAACTTGGTACGGGATGACTGGGGATAAATGGCTACACTAAGTAGCCAACTAGACATAGAATGAACTAAGATAACGGTAAAGACGCATCTACCCACCCAAGGGTAATTACTAACTGCACCACACCAGTCATTCGTACTTAAAGGTTGATCCCTCCCAAGGACTTAGAAAATTTACCCAGTAGTTTCGTGTACCCCTAGCTGACTACATAGGTGCCGTCTGCCCCTATCTCCACTAGGTGTACCCACTACTCCCAAGCGATCGGCTCCCTACCGTAGATACCCGTGCTGGCCCCACAATGGGGTGTATCACTCCCCAAAGTGGCAACCCGATACAACAAATGGTGCACGGCTTATACCTACACGATGCAACAACGTCTTACCTACCAGCCCGGGTCCACACACGCATATGAAACCCGTTGGACTTGCGTTGCCACCGCTAACCCGTTTTGGCCTCTTATAATCAAGCCCAGTACGCGTGTCCCGTCCTCGACATGGGTCGAGCCCAATAAGATACATATGGTTTACTGGTTGAAATGGGCCCCCCACAAGCTACCACCTAAGCTTGTCATTTTATCAACAAATGGTGCACAGCTTATACCTACACGATGCAACAACGTCTTACCTACCAGCCCGGGTCCACACACGCATATGAAACCCGTTGGACTTGCGTTGCCACCGCTAACCCGTTTTGGCCTCTTATAATCAAGCCCAGTACGCGTGTCCCGTCCTCGACATGGGTCGAGCCCAATAAGATACATATGGGTTACTGGTTGAAATGGGCCCCCCACAAGCTACCACCTAAGCTTGTCATTTTATCTAGTGCATCCCACTTAACCCTTTAATCATGTTTAATTACATGTTTCCACTTGGTTAAGTATTCTAATCGTATTTTCTATTGCCACCCAAGGCAACCCACTAGATTTCCTCATGCCACCCAAGGCACTTACTTGATTTCCACATGCCACCCAAGGCACCCACTTAACCCCTCATGCCCACTACATGCTTATCTGGTTAAGTGTTTCTTAATTAATTATAAACGTAACCGTTGTAAAGACCTCTCACATTAGACTATCTTTTGTGGCAGCTGGATTTGCCGGTTGGGTCCTGGCTGCCTTACGCCATAACCGAGTCTAACCTCGTGTCTATACACTTGTCACGTATTTGGTTTGTGCCTAAGACCTCTCACATTGGGCCAATCATTTGTAGCCGCTGGATTTGCCGGTCGGTTCCGGGCAGTCTTACGCTACAAAAGGGTCCAACCTCGTGTCTTAGTCGATTAATTACACGTAATTAATCACCCCCGAATTAATTTTCCCTAATTAATTCCAATTTTAACAATGTACATAATTGACTCAATTATGTCCATCCACTTTATGGTATGCATAATCATACCAAGTTCACACAATTTCATTAACATGTTTATTAACCCCATCGTTCCCTACGTAATTCGCTAACATGACATAAAAGGGAAGATTCATCACAAATACAATGGGTTCAACTTGCATAACACATTAGCATCAACATGGGTTTAAAGGTGTCAACATGCATATAGCATCAAACCCAACTAGCATAAATAATCAACCCAAACTTGCATGAATCACATATGTCATAAAGAGATTAACTTGCATAAGTTTCTTATGTCAAACAAAGGGGTAAACTTGCATATGTATGTATGACATATAAAGGGGTTAACTTGCATATGTATGCATATCATCCAAAGGTGTAAACTTGCACATGTTACTTGCATATAATCAAACACCAACTTGCATAACATGTCATATGTGAACTTGCATATAATCATACACCAAACTTGCATACACATGAACTTGCATATAATCATACACCAAACTTGCATAATCATGGTGTCATAATGGATCAATGTTTATCATAGCAATTTGCATAACTAGCATCATGAACACATAGCCTAACACTTGCATAACTTGCATAACATCATGATCATGTAGCATATAACTTGCATAACATCATGAACATGTAACATATGACTTGCATAACTTGCATAACATCATGAACATGTAGCATATGACTTGCATAACTTGCATAACATCACAAACACATAGCATATAACTTGCATAACATGCACATAGCATATAACTTGCATAACATGCATAACATCATTAACACATAGCATATAACTTGCATAACTTGCATTGATCCACATTCATAGCCATAACCTCATTATATCCTATCATAATCAATTCAAAAATTGGTCATTAAGGCTATAGAAATCTCACAACTTGTTGATTAGCACTCCTAAGAAGAAGATTAAGTTGCTAGAGTTGATTAGAAGTTGATTTGAGAAGCTATCTTCCTCTTTAATTTGATGGAGGCTCCTTCAAGTTGCATTTTGAAGGCATAACGGTGTTGTAGCTATTTTTAGTATGAATTAGGGTAGTCTTAGGTGTATTTATAGAGTAGTTAGGTGTTTTAGGCCATTAGATTAACCCTAAATTAGATTAGAGCCGTCAGATCTCGTCCTAGCCACCAAAACACAGTCCAAAAACCAAGCTGATGCACCCAGGTCACCTGGGCTCGACCAGGGAGGTCGACCCCCAGGTCGACCCTAGGGTCGACTCCCCAGTCGACCTGGTGGGCAGGTCGACTCCCCAATCGACCCCTAGGTCGACCCCCTGGGTCTGGCGGGAATTTTCCCGCCACTTCTGAAATGTTTGAATTTTTACTTTGAAACCCGTTTTGAATTTCTGAAAACTTCTTCGAGCCTTAACTGGGTCATACGGACTCCGATTTTCGAAAACTCGGACTCTATTTCGCGTATTTTTCCGATATGAACGCAATGGCATAGCCCGTTTCTCCTGATTCAGATTTTAAAATTTAATTCTGCCCTGTTTTATATTATAGCAAGTTATTCAACATACGGGGTGTTACATTCTCCCCTACTTAAAGGATTTCGTCCCCGAAATCTCTAAGTCAAGAAGAACGTATCCTACCAACCAAACAACCATCTACTCAAACCATCAAACACTGGCATCCACTGTCCTTAAAGTTTCTAATGCTGTATGAACATATGCAAAGAGTGTGTGTATATGTTCCCTGTCTAATGCAAAATCAGGCGGTCTACTGATTCAGTTGACCTCCTTAATGCAAACCATGATAGTGCCATGCATCCAATATGTATGCGAAAGAACCTTATCACACATACTATTTCTACATGAGTGCACAACCATACACCAAAATGCATCATCCATATGATAACGCAACCATTATACATCCATTAATATAGCTACCTACACACATTATATGCAATATGCAATATGAAGTGATTGAGCCGATCTAGTGCCTAGAGTGTGTGTATATGCATCCACGAGCAACCACTAGCAACCACTTGCATCCACCCGCATCCATCAATCATAACATGTCTCAAACACATGTTTCAACCATAGGTTTACCCTATCTAAAGGTCAAAGGTACTAATGAGAGGACATACTAAAGATAAGATAAGTACTAGATAAACAATAAAGGAGAAGTTAAAAGACATACCCTCAAAAAGGAATGGGTACAATGAACGTATCTTCGCTTCTGTCTCCCAAGTAGCATTGCTCTCATCCTCTCCCCATTGCACTTTGACTAGTCGCACCTCTCTGTTTCTCAACTTCCTAATCTCTGACCCAAGGATGCGGGTAGGAGCTCGTCGAATAGTCGCATCCCGCTCTACCTCCACTTCTTTAAGCAAGCTCGGCTCTACCACCTCTACGGCCTCATGTAGGCACTTCCTCAAATGTGACACATGGAATACGTCATGTACCCCACTAAGTCTCTCGGGTAAATCCACCCTATATGCCATCCGCCCAATCCTTTCCTTAATAGGAAACGACCCAACAAATCTTGGAGCTAACTTCCCAACGGACCCAAAGCGAACTACATTCCGTAATGGAGATACTTTGACAAAGACCATGTCCCCAACATCGAACTCTAGATCTGTCCTCCTCTTATCCGCGTAAGATTTCTGCCTGTCTTGCGCCGCTTTCATCCTCCTTCGAATCAAGTCAATCTTTTCCGAAGTCTCTCTAACCATATCAGGCCCAAGCAAGATCTTATCCGTAGATTCCCACCAACATGTAGGTGATCGACAAGGCCTTCCATAAAGAGCTTCGAAAGTAGCCATACCATTACTGGACTGAAAGCTGTTATTATACGCGAACTCCACCAATGGAAGATGCTCTTCCCAAGTACCTCCAAAATCCAAGATACAAAGCCTCAAAAGGTCTTCCAGAACACGATTCACCCTCTCGGTCTGGCCCTCCTTCTGAGGATGATACGCGGTGCTCAAACACAACTGAGTCCCTACCGCCTCTTGCAAACTCCTCCAAAACTCGCTAGTGAAGATAGGATCTCGATCACTCACTATGCTAGAGGGTACCCCATGCAATCGAACTATCTCTTGAAGATAAACTGAAGCTAGCCATGGAGCAGTCCTCTTGCTCTTCACAGGTATGAAATGGGCACTCTTAGTAAGTCTGTCTACCACAACCCAAATTCCCGTATTACCCTTCCTCGACCTTGGTAACCCATCAATAAAATCCATCGAGACGCTATACCACTTCCATTGCGGAACTTCCAATGGGTGAAGCAACCCACCTGGTTTCTTTTGCTCCGCTTTCACTTGTTGGCACACCAAGCATCTAGCGACATACTCGGCCACATCTTTCTTCATACCGGCCCAAAAGAAATCTCGCTTCATGTCTTGGTACATCTTGTCCCCACCGGGATGAATGGTCATCCTAGAACGGTGTGCATCATCAAGAATAGCCTTCCTCAAACCCTCGTCTTGCGGTACACAAAGTCTACCATCTCTACGCAAGCACCCCCTATCGTCTAGGGTGTACCTACTTAAATGGCTGGACGACTCCCCCCTTATGAGCCTCTCTACTAACTCAACCAACTGTGGGTCGTCCCTCTGTGCTTCTCCGATCCGCCCCAAAAGAGTAGGTCTAACCTCCAAGGATGCTAGCAAACCGGGTATATAGTCAACGGAAGGTCTGAAATCAAACATCGAGATAAATTCCAAGCTTCGTCATTCCACGAACAATGGACTCAAGGACAACCTTTTTCTACTCAAGGCGTCCGCCACCACGTTACTCTTGCCAGGGGTATACGCTATCTCGAAATCATAGGATGCTAAGAACTCCATCCACCTTTGCTGTCTCAAGTTCAAATCCTTCCGAGAAAACAAGTACTTCAATGATTTATGGTCAGTGAACAATTCGAATCTCTCTCCCAGAAGATAATGGCACCAAATCTTAAGCGCAAAAACAATAGCGGCCAACTCTAAATCATGGGTAGGGTAATTTTTCTCATGCTTTCTCAACTGCCTTCCACCATAGGCTATTACCCTTCCCTCTTGCATTAAGACTGCGCCCAGTCCAGTCCCACAAGCATCGGTATAAACAACAAATGGCTTACTCCCATCTGGCAACACTAAGACTGGAGCTGTGGTTAAAGCCCTCTTTAACCGTCAGAACGCATCATCACAATCTACGTCCCATATGAAGACTAGATTCTTCTTCGTCAAACGAGTTAATGGGGCTGATATCTTTGCGAAGTCCTTGATAAACTTCCTATAATAGCCAGTCAACCCCAAGAAACTCCTCACCTCGGTAGCATTCTTCGGAACCTTCCAATCTTGAATGGATACTACCTTCACGGGATCCACAGCTATCCCTTCCTTGGAGACCACGTGCCCCAAGAACCGGACTTCCTTCCTCCAGAAGTGACATTTAGAGAATTTAGCCTTAAGGCTATGCGCTCGAAGAGTCTCCAACACTTCCCTAAGATGTAGGGCATGCTCTTCTTCACTCTTAGAAAATACTAAGATGTCATCAACAAAGACCACCACGAACTTATTAAGGAACTCCCTGAATACCCTACTCATCAAATCAACAAAGTATGCAGGGGCGTTCGTCAAACCAAATGGCATCACAAGCCACTCATAGAAACTATCAGGAGTCCTAAAGGCAGTCTTGTCTATGCTATCCTCAGCCACCCTCAACTGATGAAACCCCGTGGCTAAGTCCAACTGAGAAAATACTGAAGCGCCAACCAACTGATCAAAAAGATCATCAATCCTCGGCAATGGGTGTCTATTCTTCTTTGTGAGCTTGTTGAGTTCTCTATAGTCTACACAAAGTCTGAGGGACCCATCCGCCTTCGTAGCAAAAACTACTGGAGCACCCCACTCCGATATACTTCGTCTTATGAACCCCTTCTCAAGCAACTCCCCTACTTGCTTATGGAGTTCCCTCCTCTCACGAGGAGCCATGTGGCGCACTGGTAAAGATACTGGTTTAGCATTATCCACAAGATATATTCAGAAGTCTATCTCCCGCCTCGGAGGTAAGCCCTTCACCTCCTCAAACACATCCGAGTATTCTCGGACCACTCTAACAGATCGCAAACTCTCGACCGAAGCGTCAAGCGATTCAAGATAACTTAGCATAACAGAATCCATGGGATTACAAGAGATCTCGAGAGTGTTACCCAAGCGGGTCATGAGCCTAACAACTCTCCTTTCGCAATCAAGAACGGCACCATTACTGGATAACCAGTCCATGCCCAAAATCAACCCATAGCCCGTGAAGCCCAAAACAAAAGCATCACATCTAAACTCAACGCTAAGTATAGAAATCTTCAAACCAAAACATATCATGGACAAATAAGTGGAGCCCCCAATTGGGTTTGAAACAACCAAGGGATCATCTACTAGACAGGTGTCTAAGTGCAGTGACTCAACTAATGATGATGAGATAAACGAATGCGATGCGCCAGAATCAAACAATGTACGGACAGGATGATCAAATAGAAAAACCAGACTTTCAACGGAAATAGTTCTACCTCTTTACTGAATCGGTGGAACCGCGAGAGCCTGAACTTGCCCCCTTGCCTGACCCGGTGCCACAAGAGCTTGCACATGTCCTCCTGAGGTAGATCCCGTCCTTTGCCCCTTCTTAGGGCAATCCTTCACTAGATGCCCTGCTTCATCACAGTGGTAGCAGCCAGTCTTCTACTTCTTCCGACAATCTTTGCTTAGGTGGCCTGGTATCCCGCAATTGAAGCACTTCTTCTTCCCCTTGCCACCGTTGCCTTTCCCACCTTTGTTTTGTTGCTGTTGAGGTCTCTTTTGATCTCCTTTCTTCTCGGGTGCCTTATTAGCATTGGGACCCTTCTCTTCCTCATGCATGAGTGCCATGTCCACTAGCTTCTCAAAGGTGGCCCCCATAGGGATATGAGTCATAGCCAATCCATGCATCGGTTCATTCAAGCCCTTAACGAACCTCAAAGCCTTCTTCTCCGGTGTATTCACCATGTCTATGCCAAACCTTGCCAATTGATTAAACTTGTTGACATATTCCTTCACCGAGAGGTTTCCTTGCTTTAGAGTCAAGAACCTTTCCATATACAAGTTTTCCTCCGCCCTTGAGAGAAACTTTGCCACAAATCTTTGCCTGAAATCCGCCCAAGAGTCAACGGGGCGTTCTCCATTAGTGACCTCCCACCAGAATGAGGCCTCTCCATTCATTAACCAAGTAGCTAACTTGACTTTCTTTCCTTCTTCCATCTCAAAGATGTCTATCAACTCTTCCACCTCCTTAAGCCAATCTCTAGCTTCTACAAAAGTTTCTGATCCTTGAAAAGGTTTCCCTCCCATAGCCTTAAATTCCTTGCAAGTCTTAGCGAAAGTATCCGTGCGAGGAGGAGGAGGAGGGGGAGGAGGAAGATCGGGTGCTACGGTTGGTGGAGGAACATTTGCTGGACCCGCAGTGGCGGCCCTAGCCTCCATCAATCTCCTATACCATACTGGTATCGCTACACCCTCCGGAAAGTGAAGATCTTCAGCCATGCTGAAACGAAAAAGGAAAGATTCAAAATGGAGAATTTGAAAGATAAAGATATGGCTATTTGGGATTATGATTTTCTTTCAAAAACTTTTCTCTTTAAAGACATGTTTTTGAAAATACTTCTTCCAAAAATGTTTTTAGAAAAATAGTTTTCTAAAATTTTTATCTATTCTGGTAACCTTTGCTCTGATACCACGTGTAACACCCCACACCCGCTAAGGTCACTCACTAAAGGAAAGCCTTAACTTCGGTGGAGCATTTTAAGTGAATATAGAACAGAAAAATTACACAAGACAGATATAAATACTTGAAAATCTAAAACATCATTTCATTGCAGCAGAAGGTAAACATGTTTAGTTACAACACCATAAAGAGTCAAGTACTAAATATCCATCCTGATAAAAACATAAGTACATAATCCCACTACATAAACCATAGCCATAAAAGAAATGATAAGTTGGGCTTTACATCACGGTCCAAGCTCCAAGAGATAGATAAAGTAGTCTGATCAAAGCCCACTAGTGCTAGGCCCAACCTGAGGTCCTGAGGGGGGAAAAGATAAAAACAATGGGGTCAGACATAAGTCTGAGTGAGCCCTATAACTTTAACAACACAATTATTAAAGTAATTAGGGTATGATATAAACTTGGTACGGGATGACTGGGGATAAATGGCTACACTAAGTAGCCAACTAGACATAGGATGAACTGAGATAACGGTAAAGGCGCATCTACCCACCCAAGGGTAATTACTAACTGCACCACACCAGTCATTCCTACTTAAAGGTTGATCCCTCCCAAGGACTTAGAAAATTTACCCAGTAGTTTCGTGTACCCCTAGCTGACTACATAGGTGCCGTTTGCCCCTATCTCCACTAGGTGTACCCACTACTCCCAAGCGATCGGCTCCCTACCGTAGATACCCGTGCTAGCCCTACAATGGGGTGTATCACTCCCCAAAGTGGCAACCCGATACAACAAATGGTGCACGGCTTATACCTACACGATGCAACAACGTCTTACCTACCAGCCCGGGTCCACACACGCATATGAAACCCGTTGGACTTGCGTTGCCACCGCTAACCCGTTTTGGCCTCTTATAATCAAGCCCAGTACGTGTGTCCCGTCCTCGACATGGGTCGAGTCCAATAAGATACATATGGGTTACTGGTTGAAATGGGCCCCCCACAAGCTACCACCTAAGCTTGTCAATTTATCTAGTGCATCCCACTTAACCCTATAATCATGTTTAATTACATGTTTCCACTTGGTTAAGTATTCTAATCGTATTTTCTATTGCCACCCAAGGCAACCCACTAGATTTCCTCATGCCACCCAAGCCACTTACTTGATTTCCACATGCCACCCAAGGCACCCACTTAACCCCTCATGCCCACTACATGCTTATCTGGTTAAGTGTTTCTTAATTAATTAAAAACGTAACCGTTGTAAAGACCTCTCACATTAGACTATCTTTTATGGCAGCTGGATTTGCCGGTTGGGTCCGGTCAGCCTTACGCCATAACCGAGTCTAACCTCGTGTCTATACACTTGTCACGTATTTGGTTTGTGCCTAAGACCTCTCACATTGGGCCAATCATTTGTAGCCGCTGGATTTGCCGGTCGGTTCCGGGCAGTCTTACGCTACAAAATGGTCCAACCTCGTGTCTTAGTCGATTAATTACACCTAATTAATCACCCCCGAATTAATTTTCCCTAATTAATTCCAATTTTAACGATGTACATAATTGACTCAATTATGTCCATCCACTTTATGGTATGCATAATCATACCAACTTCACACAATTTCATTAACATGTTTATTAACCCCATCGTTCCCCACGTAATTCGCTAACATGACATAAAAGGGAAGATTCATCACAAATACAATGGGTTCAACTTGCATAACACATTAGCATCAACATGGGTTTAAAGGTGTCAACATGCATATAGCATCAAACCCAACTAGCATAAATAATCAACCCAAACTTGCATGAATCACATATGTCATAAAGAGATTAACTTGCATAAGTTTCTTATGTCATACAAAGGGGTAAACTTGCATATGTATGTATGACATATAAAGGGGTTAACTTGCATATGTATGCATATCATCCAAAGGTGTAAACTTGCACATGTTACTTGCATATAATCAAACACCAACTTGCATAACATGTCATATGTGAACTTGCATATAATCATACACCAAACTTGCATACACATGAACTTGCATATAATCATACACCAAACTTGCATAATCATGGTGTCATAATGGATCAATGTTTATCATAGCAATTTGCATAACTAGCATCATGAACACATAGCCTAACACTTGCATAACTTGCATAACATCATGATCATGTAGCATATAACTTGCATAACTTGCATAACATCATGATCATGTAGCATATAACTTGCATAACTTGCATAACATCATGAACATGTAACATATGACTTGCATAACTTGCATAACATCATGAACATGTAGCATATGACTTGCATAACTTGCATAACATCACAAACACATAGCATATAACTTGCATAACATGCACATAGCATATAACTTGCATAACATGCATAACATCATTAACACATAGCATATAACTTGCATAACTTGCATTGATCCACATTCATAGCCATAACCTCATTATATCCTATCATAATCAATTCAAAAATTGGTCATTAAGGCTATAGAAAACTCACAACTTGTTGATTAGCACTCCTAAGAAGAAGATTAAGTTGCTACAGTTGATTAGAAGTTGATTTGAGAAGCTATCTTCCTCTTTAATTTGATGGAGGCTCCTTCAAGTTGCATTTTGATAGCATAACGGTGTTGTAGCTATTTTTAGTATGAATTAGGGTAGTCTTAGGGTGTATTTATAGAGTAGTTAGGTGTTTTAGGCCATTAGATTAACCCTAAATTAGATTAGAGCCGTCAGATCTCGTCCTAGCCACCAAAACACAGCCCAAAAGCCAAGCTGATGCACCCAGGTCACCTGGGCTCGACCAGGGAGGTCGACCCCCAGGTCGACCCTAGGGTCGACTCCCCAGTCGAACTAGTGGGCAGGTCGACTCCCCAGTCGACCCCCAGGTCGACCCCCTGGGTCTGGCGGGAATTTTCCCGCCACTTCTGAAATGTTTGAATTTTTATTTTGAAACCTGTTTTGAATTTCTGAAAACTTCTTCGGGCCTTAACTGGGTCATACGGACTCCGATTTTCGAAAACTCGGACTCTATTTCGCGTATTTTTCCGAGACGAACGCAATGGCTTAGCCCGTTTCCCCTGATTCAGACTTTAAAATTTAATTCTGCCCTGTTTTATATTATAGCAAGTTATTCAATATACGGGGTGTTACATATATAGTAAATATATATTTTTAAAACTGAATTCATAAACTATAGGCTATTTAAAATAAAATAAAGAAAAGGTTAGAACCTCTCTCCGTCGTTTTGGCTTGGACCGTGACCAGAACCGCACTCGGAGACTAGGGCTTCTTCCCGTTGTCGCTTGGAGCTGCTTGAACCAGATCGGAGGGCGTCAGGGGAGGGGGCTTCACGTCGCAGGCCAGCAAACGAAGGGGGGGCTGCTTCAAATCGACGGAGGGGGGGGTATAGGGTCTGGACGGAAATCGGGGGGGGGGGGGGTTCTCGCGGTGGTCGAGGAAGGGGTGGAGTCTTCGATCTGACGAGGGGGGGAAGCTTCGGCGTTGCACGCAAGGGGGGGTTCTCGCGGTGGTCGGCGGTCAATCGGGGGGGGGGGGGGGGCGTCGACGGGTTTTCGATTTTTTTTTCTGAATTGAAACGTTAAAAAGGGGGGCCAGAGTATAAAGGGGGAGAGAGTTATTTGTTTTTTTATTTAATTATTTTATTATATTCTCATAAAGTAACTTTTTCTATCGACTTCAGAATCGAACCTACCGCCTGTCGTCCATAGCGTTTTACCCCCATTCCGAACACAATGGGATGTGTATCGCAAGCTGATTCAATCGTTTGAATCAATTTCTGTCAAAATCTACATATAACTCTATATATTGAATTTGAACGCGCATTTCAATTTACCGGGGTCACATACTAAATAGAAATATTCCCGAAAAATATTTTCTAGCTTCGTATTGACAATACGGTCCTAACAAAACTAGTTTCGTCGAATTCTGAGACCGTTGGAAAAATGGCCATTTTCCAGTCGATTAAAATCAACTAAAACCGGTCAAACGCGTTTTCCTTTGCCACGCTCATATACTGATTCGAAAAATTATGAAATTTGGGATCTAGCAATAATTTGACATCACGGATCCAACAAAAGTGGTTTCGTCGAAATCCGAGGTCGTTTGCAAAATGTCTATTTTTAAGGGCCTGAATTCCATAGCGACTATTCAGAATTTTCATTTGGACATATCTTTTGATCCCTGCTATGAAATTTCGATTTTTCGGATTCGTTGGAAATATATTATCAATTAGATCCTAATGTTTTTGGTTTCGCTAAAATCCGGATTGTTATCCACCCGGTACATTCAATTGAAGTTTGAAATCGAATTATCGAACTACCGCTCCATTTTCAATTCTATATATAATTATATATAAATATTTATATTCTATCGACGACGTATATAATATATACGTTCTAATTATATTCAAAATAAACTTCTCGTCGATATTATTTAAAATAATCTATTTTAAATATTCAAAATTCGCTAAAATTGCCAAAATAAAAATTTTAAACTGGCCCAGATTTTCCGGGTTATTACAATCTCCCACACTTAAAACTTTTCGTCCCCGAAAAGGAACAAAGTCGAAAGAGGTTTGATTATTCATCTCTACGTTCGATATGGCTTCCATTCTCTAACTTTTCAGTTTCTGAGAATTTTCAAATTTTCAAAAATTTGGCTAACACCCTAAATTTTCGAAAAATTTCGCCATAACCTCCCCTGCACCGGGAGCCATGGGAAAATCCCGAAATTTCCATACAGGCCTTCTAATCTCAAAAAGAAAAAGAAAAAGCCAAGCGGCTTGCCAATAGGCTCATAAAATCATCATCACCCAAACAAAACAGTAAATTATATAGTAAACATGTACCTATTTGTCGGGCAAACAAATTTTATTCTCTGCTCTAGCATCCTTGCTATGACCTGTTCAATGTAAGCACATGTATATGCAAGCAAATGCGACCAATTTTCAATATAGTTCAATATTTGATTCAATTAGGCTTAATGGTTAAAAATTATCAAACAAATAAACAAACAACACAAACATCAATCAATTAGTGAATTTAACGTTTCAAATTCATAATTTTGATATTTATACTGAAAATCATGTTTTTGATGCCAAATCACAACAATGAAGCTATCTATATAAGTTTTGGTTCTCACACCATTCTAATGGAAATATATAGAAAATCACACCTTCGAAAACATGAACATAAATTCGGATGATGATCGATCAATCATCAGAACCATCTCCGGGTGTCTAGAATGTGATTCTATATCTATCCAGTATATTAAAACTTCGAATATACGTTCATGACGCGTATATGCAAAACCTTTATATAATGGTGTCCAAATTCAAAATAAATAAATATTCAAATACGTATAAAAATGGTTTAAATTTCAAAACAAAATTGTTTTCAATTGAAAAATATACTTTTCACACTCGTTCTAGGATACTACTGACCCTATCTCTAACGAGTCATTCTAACTGGATATTACTAATCCAATATCTGATGAATTCTTTCGTATGGTTCTAATGTGCCTTGTTCTCGAGCTCTGTAAACCAAAGCTCTGATACCAAATGTGACGGCCGGGAATTTCGCTCGATCCGAATCAGTTGTTAAACCGATCTAGACCGTTTGAAACCCCAGATCGTATGGGAACAGGACAAATTAGAACACAAACAGAAGAACATTTCATTGTTATTACAACAATTCCATCAGATACAAGAATATACAGAGTATAAATGAATAAATTACATTCGATAAATATCAGAGATTACAATAAATTACATAGCAGCGGAAAATAATACAAAGCACAACTAAAAGTAATACACGGATACAAAGCTTTCCAAGTATCGTTCCAGCTGTAAATCAGGATCCTGTGAATATAAATCTGCAAAACCAAAACTACTAGCTGCCCGTGCGGAAAATAGAGGAACCCAGAGTTTATGTTAAAACAATAAACTCTAGGTCAGTCATGTGACTGGTGTGAGAACTAAAACAGTTATTTAAAACTTTACTTTAAAAGAGGGTAATTCAAGGGACCACGCCGTATAACACAGAACGGGTTTCCTCCCAAGAATACCAGTGCATATCAATAAACAACGCAATGATTTTTCGAAAAATGAAGCTATTATAAGACCCAGGTCCCATCACACAATGCGACGCAAGCCGGAGGATAGGGTTTTCCCTTATAATAGCCAAACATGCTTGGTACGTTTAAAACAAATCATTTGATACTATAATAAGTATATAGTGTCAAAACAATTTCAATCATAAATATTAATCATAGGCGGCATAGTTACCATCTACTATGTCGCCATACTAGTTCTACAATTAAAACCACAATATCACGTATTGGAAATTGGATTTCCGTCATGAGTCGAGGCAAGGGGCAAGCTCCTCTCCGCTTCGAGACACTCTAGCAAATGTCTCAGGACTACACACTCTGGACAAACCTGGGATCCTCCAAGACCGGTCCTCTCTTACGTTTGAGGATTAGTTATTCCTGAACACATGTTTCCCGACCCTATAGGACCTATAATCGAGGCGCCTCGAATCCAAACCACAAAGGTGAAAAGTATATAAATGTCAGGGCTGGTAGGTCACAAACACCACCCATAGCTAGAAAGAAACGTCGTGCACTCCTTGGGTCCTCATCCCATTTTTGACTCATACCGAGGTGTGAGGCTCGCGAATCCACGCTATACACAAAGCTTCCATGTAGGCCGTGCTTTGATCATCAACCACAAGACTTTGCTTTTCAACAGAAGCCTTGATCCATGCAACTCAGCATGCCACACAGGCAATTCATGCCATGCAATTGATATCCATCGATATATAACCTCTAAGCTCGTACGTCTCAGAGAAGAGCGTTAAGCAAGAGAATAAATTCTCCGCCGCCAAACAGATATATATTTAACAGAAATCAATCAACAAAGAATAAAATCCAATGTCGGACACACAATCCATTTACAAGTTCGTTCTAGGTCTGAACGAAACCGGAGGCACTTTCCTCACATATCCATCGATCTCCAAGTACGTTTGGACGACCACCAACTGATTCCCTCATCTTGGGTGTACAGCCCAATCAAGATCATCAGTAATCACCCAAACGATGTGAAGACTTCCGGTCTTCGACCACCGTCTTCATCTTCGATATATCGTCGAATCGGTTATTCAGAATGGGTATAAACCCGGCCTTTCCGAACAACCCGCGTATATTAAAAACAAATGTTCCACAAACACAACATACGCCTCATTCCAATTCATCAGTCACTAACCGTAAATTAGCAAGAGAACAATTCCCCAAATATTAACCCCGAAGGCCGAAACCAACATCAGATTAATACCCAGGAAACCATTCTTCTTAACTCACCTACAGCTAGTTTCTAAATTTCATATTCTTAGGGAAAGGTTCCCATTAATTTTATCCAAGATAAATTCTTTAAAATTTATCCTTTAATCTTTCTTTGGATATCGTTTCAAACCAAATTATGGTTTTCCAAACTAGTCGGGATTAGCGAACCACACCGAAGTAATTATTTATTTTATTTCCCAATCCTAACCTATTCATCCCATGAAGCAAAACTGGTAATACTCCATATCTAACACCGTGGTGTTATCGGTAAAATTAATTACCATCTCACGTTCAAATCTAATTAAAGATTTAACTATCGCTTTGGCGCAAAACTGGTAATACTCCATCTTCGCCCACTTTCTAAATTTGATAATTTAAATTACCAATTCTCATTTCAATTTAATTGCAGATTCATTAAAACTCCTTTTACTGGGTTAAAGAACTAGTGTCATTTAAAACACAGTTCAGGATAAACCCGAATCACATTCTATTTATTATCGGGTTAAAGAACTAGTGTTATTTGAAACACAGTTCACGATAAACCCATGAATCAATTCTATTTAAACCCATTTCAAATCAAATTTATTTATTTAAAAATAAATGGGTTTTAATTTCAGTTCAAAACTAGTTCATTTCGATAAAAATCTATTTTTATCTTTTCAAATATGGAGTTTTTCATCCCAAATTTTCCCAAATCATTTCTTATGATTTTACACAAATTATTACTATTTTTAATAATTTTATCAAGGCCCGTACAGTCGATTTCCATCAACGGCCATCGAACTGCACTTACAACGACCTTTTTCAAATTTGATTTGGACGTATCTCCAAATCCAACCATTAGATTTCAAATTTCTAATATTCGTTAGAAAGCTCTTTTCGATACGAACCCAACGGTTCCAGTTTTAGGAGAATCCGACTGTCGGATCTCCCGTAATTTCCGTTTGAAATAAATGGTCGAAATTCAGGAACTGCCGCGGCGCGGCGCATTCTATTCAGGCCATTATATTATATATATAATATATATAATATATATCTCATCGATTTCTATTTAAAACGAATTATATAAATAGTTTTAAATTCATTTTAAAAACAATTTCAACTTCCATTACAATTCAAATCAAAATTGAATTTTTCCTTATAAATTCGTTTTAAAATTCATTTCTATTCAATTCAAATTTCAATTCAATTTGAATTCAATTCAATTCGTTTTCAATTCAATTCGAATTCGTTTTATATTCTATTCATTTTGGTTTTCTATTCGATTCAATTCAAATTGGTTTTCTATTCAATTCAATTCAAATTGGTTTTCTATTCAAATCAAATTATATTCGTTTTCTATTCAAATCAAATTCATTTCGTTTTCTATTTGAATCAAATTATATTTGTTTTCTATTTGATTCATTTCAAATAGGTTTTCTATTCGATTCAATTCAAATTGGTTTTCTATTCGATTCAATTCAAATTGGTTTTCTATTCGATTCAATTCAAATTGGTTTTCTATTCGATTCAATTCAAATTGGTTTTCTATTCGATTCAATTCAAATTGGTTTTCTATTCGATTCAATTCAAAAGTGTTTTCTATTCGATTCAATTCAAATTGGCTTTCTATTCGATTCAATTCAAATTGGTTTTCTATTCGATTCAATTCAAATTGGTTTTCTATTCGATTCAATTCAAATTGGTTTTCTATTCGATTCAATTCAAATTTAAAAACGAATATAATCGATATAAATATCGTTTGCGTCAAAATAGCGCATCTCTAATCAACACGGCTTTATATATTTCAATAATTCCGTTATTCTATTCAATAATTGAATATTTATCCTATTCAATACGTGAATCTATATTTTTGTCAACACACGACTAATCTCAACGAATGAGTACTGTCCACGTGTGACTCTTTTTGTTATTTAATATATTTTATATATGATAAAGATGTAAATCTTATTGTTAAAATATTTCGTTCAACACATGACTAATCTCAACGGATGAGTACGGTCAACACATGAACCTTTATTTTCTAATGATAAAGATGTAAATTTTATTGTTAAAATATTTCGTTCAACACATGACTAATCTCAACGGATGAGTATGGTCAACACATGAACCTTTATTTTCTAATGATAAAGATGTAAATTTTATTGTTAAAATATTTCGTTCATCGCATGACTAATCTCAACGGATGAGTACGGTCAACACATGAACCTTTATTTTATAATATTCTTTACCTTATAAATTGGAATGAGGCCCAATTAATTACCATATAAAGTTAATTCTATGGATTCCATTCAACACATGTATATAATAGCAACGATACATAGTCAACCATCATCCAAAGTGCACTACACTGTATAAGCATCAAATATAGATATCTAACGCTTATAACAGCCTGTCGATCTATCGATCGACATATTTAATCAATCAGGATGAGTGAACTTCAAATTTCATCCCAACACCCGTGTGGGGTTTCAAACAATCAAACACAGATTTTAGTTGTGCAGTTGGGCGATGTGTAAAATTTATCGACCCAATCTATATCAGTCAAATCAGTGTATATAAACAAATCGGTCGATTCGTTTATAAATATTCATTTATTCACAATCTCGTTAAAAATTATATTTTTAACGATAAAATATTTTTATCTATATAAATATTTTATTTTATTTCAACAAATTAAATTCGGTTCAGTCCCTTTACAAAGTAAAAATGGTATTTTTATTTCTCTAACTTATTTTAGGAAATTTCGGCGGCATAACGGCACGATACTAGAAACGGGACGAGGCATAGCCTTATCCCCGGTCTAGTGAAGGCCCATGCCATTCCACATCAATCAAATCAATTTCATTTCACCATACAATTCAATTTAATCCAAATAATCTAACTAACTACACAACCAAACAAACAAGCCCATGGTCTGTGGACGATTGTGTCGGGTGCTACTAAACACCGTCTGCATCCTAGTATATATATATATATATATATATAACTAGAAAAAGAAATTGAAGAGTGAGAAGTTCTCACCGATAGCTAATCCAAACATCTCGACTCTCCTTTTGTAGAAGTCTTCGTCGTTCTCGCCTTTTGTCACTTTCGTCGCCCGTAGTCACTACATATATAAAGATCACATTTTTATATTGCTATTCAATATATAAAAATCTAATTTTTACTATGCTATTCAATATATAAAAATCGAATTTTTACAACGCTACTATATAGATAAAAATTCAATTTTTTACATCGATGTTACATAGGTAAAAATTTTATTTTTATCACGCTATTCTCTACATAAAGGTTTTGCCTTTTCAAATATAAAGGTCACGCCTTTACAAATATAAAGATCTTATTTTTGCTTCGATGAAAACAATATAAAGATCGTATTTTTACTTTATAAAACCAATGTTATTAATAATTTTAAAACAAAGTATGTTTATATTTTCAAAACAAAGTCTTTTTATATTTTTAAAATCACTTCTATTTTATCCCAATGTTATATATCTTAAAACTGCATTTTATACATTTTTTTAAAAATGAATTTTATATAGGCTAATTTATATTTTCAAAAACTGCTCTTATATAGTAAATATATATTTTTAAAACTGAATTTATAAACTACAGGCTATTTAAAATAATATAAAGAAAAGGTTAGAACCTCTCTTTGTCGTTTTGGCTTGGACCATGACCAGAACCGCACTCGGAGACTAGGGCTTCTTCCCGTTGTCGCTTGGAGCTGCTTGAACCAGATCGGAGGGCGTTAGGGGAGGGGACTTCACGTCGCAGGCCAGCAAACGAAGGGGGGCTACTTCAAATCGGCGGAGGGGGGGGGGGGTATAGGGTCTGGACGGAAATCGGGGGGGGGGGGTCTCGCGGTGGTCGAGGCAGAGAGGGGGGGAGTCTTCGATCTGACGAGGGGGTAAAGCTTCGGCGTTGCGCGCAAGGCGGGGTTCCCGCGGTGGTAGGCGGTCAATCAGGGGGGGGGGGCGGCGGCGTGTTTTCGATTTTTTTTTTTTTTTTTTGAATTGAAACGTGAAAAAAGGGGGGCCAGAGTATAAAGGGGGAGAGAGTTATTTTTTTTCTATCGACTTCAAAATCGAACCCACCGCCTGTCGTCCATAGCGTTTTACCCCCATTCCGAATACAATGGGATATGTATCGCAAGCTGATTCGATCGTTTGAATCAATTTCTGTCAAAATCTACATATAACTCTATATATTGAATTTGAACGCGCATTTCAATTTACCGAGGTCACATACTAACTAGAAAGATTCCCAAAAAATATTTTCTAGATTCGTATTGACGATACGGTCCTAACAAAACTAGTTTCGTCGGATTCTGAGACCGTTGGAAAAATGGCCATTTTCCAGTCGATTAAAATCAACTAAAACCGGTCAAACGCGTTTTCCTTTGCCTCGCTCACATACTGATTCGAAAAATTATGAAATTTGGGATCTAGCAATAATTTGACATCACGGATCCAACAAAAGTGGTTTCGTCGAAATCCGAGGTCGTTTGCAAAATGTCTATTTTTAAAGGCCTGAATTCCATAGCGACTATTCAGAATTTTCATTTGGACATATCTTTTGATCCCTGCTATGAAATTTCGATTTTTCGGATTCGTTGGAAAGATATTATCAATTAAATCCTAATGTTTTTGGTTTTGCTAAAATCCAGATTGTTTTGCACCCGGTACATTCAATTGAAGTTTGAAATCGAATTATCGAACTACCGCGCCATTTTCAATTCTATTTATAATTATATATAAATATTTATATTCTAACGACGGCGTATATAATATATACGTTCTAATTATATTCAAAATAAACTTCTCGTTGATATTATTTGAATTAATCTATTTTAAATATTCAAAATTCGCTAAAATTGCCAAAATAAAAAATTTAAACTGGCCCAGATTTTCCGGGTTATTACACATACCATAATAAGTACTGAAAGTAAAGCAGTCTGCATCGCCAGTGGCAGAATCAAAATATAAGTACAATAATGGCGGAAAATGTCAAAGTCATCTCTGTGAAGTCAGCCTCGCCATGAGCCAAAATGCACTCTATGCAACAGTGCAGAGCCAAAAACAACCTTTCACCTATGAACTAGGCTGCCTGTGTGAAAATAAGGGCACTTGCGTTTGCAAAGTGAAACAAACAACGAGCCAGTCATGGGGACTGGTATGAGGAATCTATTTAACAGTTTAAACAACAGTAATAAGCAAATCATAGGACCACGCCACTTTCGCGGAGCGGGTTTACTCCAGTGATTTCTAGTGCCTTTAAAACAAAGTAAATTCTTTAAAACAATGCAATGCTTTTTAAAAAGAATGAAGCTATTATAAGACTCAAATCCCATCATACAATGCAACGCAAACCGGAGGATAGAGTTTTACCTTATAATGGCCAAATATGCTTAATATGTATAAAGCAAAATCATTTGATATTATTACTAGTGCATATATGTTTCAAAAACGAATAGCATCATAAATATGAATCATAGACGGCATAAGTGCCCCATACCACTATGTCGCCATACTAGTTCTACAATCGAGTCTGTTATTTCGTATTGGAAATTGGATTTCCGTCATGAGTCGAGGCAAGGGGCAAGCTCCTCTCCGCTTCGAGACATTCTAGCAAATGCCTTAGGACTACACACTCTGGGTAACCCCAGATGATTCAGGGCCGGTCCTCTCTTACGTTTGAGGATTATTTATTCCTGAACACACGTTTCTCGGTCCTTACAGACCTATAATTGAGGCGCCTCACATTCCAACAACCACATAGGTGAAAAATAGATATAAATGTCAGGGCTGGTAAGTCACTGACACCACCATAGCTAGAAAGAAACGTCGTGCTCTCCCTGCAGTCCGTATCCCGTTTTTAACTCATACCGGGGTGTGAGGCTCGCGAATCCACGCTATTCACAAAGCCAGGCCACGTAGACCATGCTTTGATCATCATACACAAGACTTTGCTTTGCAACAGAAGCCTTGATCACAACATCTTAGCATGCCATATAGGCAATCCACTCCATACGATTGATTTCTATCGATATATAACCTCTGAGCTCTTACATCTCAGAGAAGGGCGTTAAGCAAAAGAATAAATTCTCCACCGCCAAACAGATATATATATTTAACAGAGATCAATCAGTATAGAACAAAATCCAATGTCAGACACACAGTCCATTTACAAGTCCGTCCTGGGTCTGAACGAAACCGGAGGCGTCAATTCCTCGTATATCCGTACAATCAACACATACGTTCAGACGGCTACTACTTCCGTTCCTTCACGGTAGCTACTCTGGTCAGGAACCTCAGCAGCGCCCATCCAACAGATACGAAGATCGTCGGTCTTGAATCGTCTTTGCATTTCCCAATTTGAATCGCTCGATTAATTATTTGAAATGAGGGTTAGCTCGGCCTTTTCAAATAATTCACGTAATTAGAATTCAAATCCATTCTTTCTATGGTTATATTATTCGACATCCATATTTCAGTTCTTTAGTGTTATTTTCGTGTCAAACACATACAACCATCAAATATCAAATAGATCAAGCCAAATTTGTTTATTTCCAATCTATGTTGCTTATAATATTTTATAACAATTTTTCGCCATTTTTATTTATTTAAAAATGGCCATATTTAATTAAACGACGTTTCAGGTCGTGCCGTGGCACTGGCGCTGTTTTTCCCCTA
This sequence comes from Allium sativum, assembly GCA_030737875.1. Lineage (NCBI taxonomy): Eukaryota > Viridiplantae > Streptophyta > Magnoliopsida > Asparagales > Amaryllidaceae > Allium > Allium sativum. The sequence goes on from CM060921.1 coordinate 306,637,112, forward strand.
ATTTGTTTTACACATATCGGAAAATCTAACCGTTGGATTTCTACAAAATCTACATCAGTGGGAAGATATTCCCAAAGCGAACCCAACGGTTCCAGTTTCGTGAAAATCCGACGGTTGGATCTTCCACACTAGTCGTTTGAAGTTACGGTTTCAAAATTCGAACTACAGCGTCGTTATTCGATTTTATTTAATTATATTTATATTTATATATAAATATAAACAATTCTGACATTGTTTTTCTTCAAATTTGAATTAAACATTCCAGACAATCCAACCGTTGGATTTTTACAAGGTTGGTGCCGTTGGGAAGATATTTCCAAGGCGAACCCAGCGGTTGCGGTTTCGGGAAAATCCGATGGTCGGATTTCTCGTACTAAACGTTTCAAATTACGATTCCGAAACACAAACTGCACGGCTTCGATTCCTTTTAATTATATTTATATTTATATATATAAATATAGTTCATTCTATAATTTCAACTATAGTTCATTCTATATTTTCAACTTCGTTTTCACTTCAAATATTTCACTAAAGCCTTATTATTTCAAAAAAATTCGCCATAACCTCCTTTGTACGGGGAGGGGTTTGGAAATTTATTGGGCCGTGTTAGGTACCCAATAAATCCTAAAAAGCATCCACATATTTATAGTGATATATTCTGGTGTTTACGGGGGAGCGTGTATAGATAATAACTCCAGAGAATAAATTCTCGTCACCCCGTTTCCGTATGGAAATAAATAGTCCATGTGCCGTATCTAATAACTAGAGAGATGTGATTATTGTCAACTCCAGACCCATGTGGGGTTTTTATTAATATGGTTATTTATCATTATATTTTATATAGTCCATTTCAGTCATCAGTTCAACCTGTAGTATATAATCATCGCCATACAAGCCTCTCGCTCGTATGGTAAATCTTCCACCTCGTCACACAAGCTCCAATTGCTTATGTGGAATATGATGAAGTATGCCTATCATCAAGAAGTATGCCATGTAGTGTAGTTCAAAATTAATTGTTACTATCCTATGGCGATGTTTATTATTTCACACAGAATAACCAGCACTCCGCATCCAATGGCATTCACAGGAGTTGATATAAAAATAAAATTGCATAGCCAACTCATCAAGGCTTACCTATTTGTCGGGCACGCAAATAATTTCTTTACTCTACAGCTAATTCATTTTTCATGTTCAACACATGTATATATATGCAGAACAAAGCCAATAATAATATTTCTAGCAAACTATTATTTATTTCAACACGTGTGTATTTTTATCAAAGCGTACACATGATAAAAGAAATATTTTTATCATCAAAAATATTTATTCAACACGTGAATGTTTTTAACACTTCATATTCAGAATAAAAATGTAGTTTTTATTGTCTATTCATTTTATTTTAAAATACGATAACATTCAACACATGAATTTCAACTCGACGAATGAATTTCAATTCAACACATGAATATCCTCTATAGTTTGTATATATATAAAAATGTGATTTTTATCGCTAAAGCTATTTGTTTAAATTCAAATAATATTCAACACATGAATTTCAACTCAACGAATGAATTTCAACTCAACACATGAATATTCTCTATAGTTTGTATATATATAAAAATGTGATTTTTATCGCTAAAGCTATTTGTTTAAATTCAAATAATATTCAACACATGAATTTCAACTCAACGAATGAATTTCAACTCAACACATGAATATTTCAACATATGTAATTTATTTCAACTAATGAAAATTATTCTAACACATGAATATTTCAGAAAATTTCGGCAGCATAACGGCAGGGTAGTTAAAACCGGGACCGTCCTTAGTACGGCTCCTCGCTCTACCTTAAAACCTCGCGGTTTTTGACAATGGGGATCATGCATCTAGTTCACACGCAGGCGGCATGTTTTATTTTCAATTCCACAATCCTATTCTAATTTGTTTCAACCACAAGAGGGTATTTTTCAACCAAAAAGGTATTTTTCAACCACAAAGGTATTTTTCAACCACAATATCAACCACAAACAATTATTTCCAACCATTCGTCATACCATATCATATCACGTCAATCACAAGCAATAAATATCGTCCATGGTCTGTGGACGAGGGGAGTATGTATATATATATATATATATATATATATATATATATATATATATATATATATATATTATTTCTATAATTCCCTTGCATTTCATCACAATTTAAAGCATTTATGTTTCATACAACGCTTGTATAATTTATAAATCGCTAATATAACTTATACAACACATGTACATGAGGTATACAATGCGTATATAATTTACACTTCGCTTATATAATTTATACAACGCGATTCCATTCACACAATTTAGTTTAGATTCCTCACATTGGTTTTTGCAGTGCTAAAAATCGTAGGAAGATCAGAAAAATCCGCGGCTTCTTCTAGATGGTAGAGAGCCTCCTTGCGGTCACGGTGTCTCCTGTTTCATCAAATTTCGTTAACGAATGAAAAAGATATTATTTTTCAAAGTTTTGCAACACTTAAAAGTGTTATTTTCATTTCAGAATAATAAAGGTCGTACCTTTATATTTTGTTCAGAACTAGGTTTGGGATTTTTGCAAAATCCGTGAAGTATGGGGATGATCGGCCGTGCTGACGTGAAAGAGGGGGGTGGGGGCTTCCTGTCGACGGTGATGCAGTCTCCTTCGGTGGCCTGTGGCGTTGTCGGCTGCGGTGGGAAGCTCCGAGGTTTGGGGGCTCGATTCAGGCGGAGGGGATGGTGTTAGGGGTCGTGTCGGGGTCGGATGTGAAGAGGGGACGAAGGCGAGTGGAGTGGTGGTGGTGGCGCGGCCTAGCTTCGCCTGGCAGCGGGAAAAGGGGAGGGAAGGCTGGAGCAACGTGGATCGTCCAGAGCAAGGTGGCGGCTAGGGTTCCGTATTTTTTTTTGAAAGAAAAAATCCTATTGGTCGAGGCTTTATAGGAAATTTTAAATAGTGCTTTTACAAACGAACTCGAAATCAAACCCAACAACTGTCGCCCCTAGCTAAATACCCCCATTCCGGACACAATGGGATATGTTTCGTTGGCCAATTCGACTATACAGTCAGTTATTTTTCAAATTAAAATATAAAACATTCAATATTTAATTTGAACGTACATTTCAATTTGCTAGGGCCACAAACTGAATCGAAAAATTCCAGAAAAATAAATCTAGCTTTGTTTTGACGATACGGTCCTAACAAAACCAGTTTCGTCGAATTCTGAGCTCGTTTGAAAAACGGCCATTTTTAGGTCGACCCATTTTAACAGAAATTGACCAATCACATTTTCTTTTGCCCCGCTCACATACTAGCTTCAAAAATTATGAAATTTGAAACTTAGCAATAATTTGACATCCTGGACCCAACAAAAGTGGTTTCGTCGAATTCCGAGGTCGTATGCAAAATATATATTTTCAAGGGCTATATATGCTATATAGCGACCTTTCTGAAAATTCAATCGGCCATAATTTTTGATTCCCGTTATGAAACTTCGATTTTTCAGATTCGTTAGAAAGGTATTCATAAATAGATTTAAATATTTCCAGTTTTGCTAAAATCCGTTATATTTTCCACCCGGTACAGTCAGACAAAGTTTTTATTCAAAATTTCAAACTGCAATTCTAGCCCCAATTCTTTATTTTATTGAAATATGCTATTTCAATTATTCAAATTCTTTGGTAATAACCAATTTTAAAATTTTTAAATTGGTTCACATTTTCCGGGTTATTACAATCTCCCCCACTTAAAACTTTTCGTCCTCGAAAGGAAATAGCACCTAAGTAGGAAATAAAATGTAAATGCAAAGTATTGTAAAGGTACCTTGCACCAGAGTTAGTCAGAGATGTCCACTCTGCATTTGGGGTAGGCTTGTTTAATGCTTTCCTCAGTCTCCCAAGTACAGTCTCGAGGATCACTACTCCACTGCACTTTGACTAAATGAATCTTTTTGCTCCTTAGCTCTCTAGTTTCTTTGCCAACAATCTTTAATGGCTCTCTTCTGAGCGCTAATTCTGGAGTTATGTCTATATCCTATTGCGCTGCTTCTTCTACAACGAGATCCGGATCATGAACATGTTTTCTGAGTTGAGACACGTGGAACACATCATGTACACCAGGCAACCAATCAGGTAATGAGACCCTATATGCAAGAGTTCCAATCCGTTCAAGTATAGGAAAGGGACCAATAAATCTCGGTGCCAACTTCCCAGTCTTACCAAATCTGACTACTCCCCGCATTGGAGAAACTCTTAAATAAACATAATCGCCAACAGCAAATGATAAATCTCTCCTTCTCGCATCAGCATAACTTTTCTATCGGCTTTGTGCGGTTTTCAATCGCTTCTTAATGAAATCGACTTTATCCGATGCTTCTCGAATCATATCGGGCCCTAACACAAGTCTGTTGCCAGGTTCTACCCAACATGCGGGAGATCTGCACGGTCTACCGTGTAATGCTTCAAATGGAGACATTCCCAAACTTGCTTGATAGCTATTGTTATAAGAGTATTCGGCTAAATGTAAGTGATCTTCCCATGAGCCTCCAAAATCAATAATGCAAGCCCACAGTAAATCTTCTAGAATTCTATTCACCCGCTCAGTTTGGCCGTCAGTCTGAGGGTGATAAGCGGTGCTTAGATTCAATTTGGATCCCAATTCTGTCTGGAAAGCTTCCCAGAATTTGCTAGTAAATAGGAGATCTCTATCACTGACTATATTAAGCGGCACTCCATGTAGTTTAACTATTTCTTTGAAGTAAATCTATGCTAAACTTTGACCTGTTCTGTTGGATCGGACAGGTATGAAATGGGCAGTCTTCATGAAGCGATCTATGATTACCCATATACTGCCATTTCCTTTCTTAGTTCGAGGCAAGCCATCAATGAAGTCCATCGAAATTTGCTCCCACTTCCATCCTGGAATTTCTAAGGGTTGTAATAATCTAGCCAATTTCTGCTGATCGCTCTTAACTAGCTGACAAGTGGAGCATCTGCTAACATATAATGAAATATCTCTTTTCATTGCCTTCCACCAAAAGGTGCGTTTGAGGTCATTATACATTTTGCTCACACCGGGATGGATACTGAGTTTGGACCTGTGACATTCATCAAGCACTTCTCTCTTTAGCTCGGAGATGTCGGGAACACAAATTCTTCCTTTTAATCTCAGAACCCCCTCACTATCCACTTGGAAGCTGGAGTCTATGCCTTCATTGATTCTTTTGATCATCTCCTTTACAAAATTATCCTCTTTTTGAAGGGTCGAGATCCTATCAATTAAAGAAGACATAATGATAAAACTGGCAATGATCTCATTCTTTCTGCTGAGCGCATCTGCTACAACATTGGCTTTCCCTGGAGTGTATAGAATTTCAAAATCCTATGCCGCAAGGAATTCTAACCAACGTTGTTGTCTCAAGTTTAGATCTTTCTGAGTGAATAGATATTTCAAGGATTGATGATCGGTAAATAGTTCGAACTTCTCGCCCAATAAATAATGCCTCCAGATTCTTAAAGCAAACACGATAGCTAATAACTCAAGATCATGAGTTGCATAGTTTCTTTCATGCGGCTTCAGCTGATGGCTGGCATAAGCGACCACTTGGCCTTTTTGCATTAATACTGCGCCTAGCCCTCTAATAGAAGCGTCTGTCCATACCGTCAAGTCTTGGTTGCCTTCTATAATTGTCAATACTGGAGCGGTTGTCAAGTTCAGTTTCAGCTCCTGGAAAGCTTCTTCACATTCGGGAGTCCATTTGAATTTCTCATGCTTCTTTGTAAGCTTTGTCAATACACCTGATATCTTTGAAAAATCCTGAACGAATTTCCGATAGTAACTAGCCAATCCAAGGAAACTTCGAACTTCTGTGGGGGTAGTAGGTTGTTTCCAGTTTTGAAACGTTATAATTTTGCTTGGATCTACAGCAATTCCTTCTTTTGACACGACATGGCCTAGGAACTTCACTTCATCCTGCCAGAAGACACACTTAGAAAACTTAGCTTTCAAGACATTTCTCCTTAGAATTTTCAACACTTGTTCTAAATGTTTTGCATGCTCGCCTTCCGACTTGGAGTAGATTAAAATGTCATCGATGAAGACCAGAACAAATTTATTCAACACACCACGGAACACTCTATTCATAAGATCGACGAAGTATGCCGGAGCGTAACACAAGCCGAACGACATTACAAACCATTCGTAGAATAAATCGGGACCCCTGAAGGCTGTCAAAGGAACACAGTCTTCTGCTATACGTAATTGGTGGAAACCAGTGGCTTGGTCCATTCTAGAAAATACTATTGCCCCGTTTAATTGATCTAACAGATCGTCTATACGTGGCAAGGGATATTTGTTCTTCAGTGTCTGCTTATTGAGATCCCGATAATCAACACAAAGTCTTAGAGTACCGTCTGATTTCGGGACAAATACTACTGCTGCTCCCCAAGCTGAAAAGCTCGGTCTGATCAGACCTTTCCAAAGCAATTCTCGGGTTTGACTACCTAACTCTTCTTTTTCTTTCGGGGCCATTCTTCTAAGTGGATGTACCACTGGTCGGGCGTTAGGAATTAGATCTATTTTAAATTCAATTTCTCTTTGCGGCGGTAAGTTTTCTACTTCCTCAAACACATCCGCATAGTTTTTAACGACCGGTATCCTTTCCAATGAAGGGGGAGTAACTTCTAAAGAAGACCAAAATTCTGTTCTATTGATTTCTGAGCCATGGCATGGTATATATATAGGTCCAAGCTTCGTTTTAACTTTAACGATTCGTTTGGCACATCTAACTTCGGCCTTATATTTTGTCAACCAATCGAGTCCCAGAATAATGTCGAATTCGGAAAGGTCCATGACAATCACTTTAAAAGAGAAATTGTAGCAAGAATAAGAGACAGGCACTCTACAGTATGAACTGAGACTAACAGAACCTCCTATTGGGTTTTGAACTTTAATTGGTTCTTTAAGTTTTCCTTGTTTCAATTTTAACTTGTGAACAATGTTACCAGAAATGAAGCTATGTGATGCACCAGTATCAAAAAGTACAGAAACAGGAATATTTTTAATGGTAAGGGTACCTCCCAAGACGTCGGGTTTACCTGATCCATCGATGGTAGCTGGCGGGGTCTCCCCGTTATACACATGAGCCACTTGTGCATTCTGCTTCAGAGGACAGTTCCTGCTATAGTGCCCTTTCTTATGGCAGTTGTAGCATTCGGCTGAGTCTGGATTTGCCTTTGGCTTCCTCGGGGCTTTGCACACATTAGAAAAATGTCCTGGCTTCCCGCAGTTGTAGCAATTTCCTTTCGGTATCTTTCCAGGTTTCTGAGTAGCGGCCGCTGTAATACTAGACTCTGGCTGATCTGCTGAAGCCTTGCGCTTATTTCCCGCTTGGCTTTTGACGCGGTCTTGGTTGGCGTGTTTTTCATCCATATCTTCATAATTGCAAGCCATTTCTACCAATTCTGAGAAGGAGAGTTTGATGTTGCTCATGGCTCTGTCATGGTACTTGTGCTTTAGCCCAAATATAAACCTCTTGTTCTTAGCCTTGTTAGTCATAATAAGCTCTGGAGCATAGCGCGACAGCTGAGTGAATTTATTGAGGTAATCCTGGATAGAGAGATCTCCCTGCTGGAGATTAGCAAACTGCTCTCGCATCCTCTCTAAGGCCTGCTCAGGTACAAACTTCTCGTTGAACATGGTTTTGAATTGCTCCCAGGTCCTGATAGTACCTGCTGCATCTTCTGAGGTGATGGCATCCCACCACAACTCTGCTTCTTCCTGTAGGAGCAAATACCTAGTCGTGCTTTGTTGTTGGTCCCCAAACCCATGCCTTCAAAGATCTTCTTAGAGGTCTTCAACCAAGCAATATCCTCTGTCATTGTACCAAGGCCAGAAAAGGTTTTTCCCCTAAGGTTCCTATACCTCTTCGCTACTCTGTCTAGCTCAAAGTCCTCCGGTGCTGGTGGCTGAATAATAGGGCCCTCCACAACTACGGGGATATTCCCCCGTCCTCCTTCTACTCCTGCTCGACCTCCACGGCCTCCTCTAGCTGTTACTGCTCGTGTAGCCATCAGAGAGAATACTGTATAAGCAAGAAAAGAGTCAAGCTCACAGATTTGATAATTTTCATTTATGATTAAGCAGGGGAACATAAGGAAAGGTAATGATGTACTGATCAAATTGTTTTGCAAATCTGCTTAGCTCATTCTAGGACATTGCTAATCCTATCTCTAATGAGCTACTCGCCTTAGAACACTACTGATTCTATTCTGACGAGGTGTTTAATGTGTCAGATCCCGGAGCTAAGGTTATCCAAAGCTCTGATACCAACTGTGACGATCCCAAAATCCGAGGTGCGGTATTAAGGATAATCATTGGAATATAACACATCAATCATCATAGCAGAGTACAGATAATAGCAAAAACAATAAATAGAATAATTTTACATGGATATGACAGCGGAATCACAATATGTAACAACATCAGAATAGCACAGCGTAGGATATAACTTAGTAAATAATAGGGAAGTGATCAGTCATCATCGCCGGAGGCGGAATATATACATGCAGTGAGACATAATAAGGGTATCAGTCTACATCGCCGAAGGCGGTACATACACATACGATAATAAGTACTGAAAGTAAAGCAGTCTGCATCGCCAGTGGCGGAATCACAATATAAGTACAATAATGGCGGAAATTGTCAAAGTCATCTCTGTGAAGTCAGCCTCGCCATGAGCCAAAATGCACTCTATGCAACAGTGCAGAGCCAAAAACAACCTGTCACCTGTGAACTAGGCTGCCCGTGTGAAAATAAGGGCACCTGCGTTTGCAAAGTGAAACAAACAACGAGTCAGTCATGGGGATTGGTATGAAGAATCTATTTAACAGTTTAAACAACAGTAATCAGCAAATCATAGGACCACGCCACTTTCGCGGAACGGGTTTACTCCAGTGATTGCTAGTGCCTTTAAAACAAAGTAAATTCTTTAAAACAACGCAATGCTTTTTAAAAAGAATGAAGCTATTATAAGACCCAAGTCCCATCATACAATACAACACAAACCGGAGGATAGAGTTTTACCTTATAATGGCCAAATATGCTTAATACGTATAAAGCAAAATCATTTGATATTATTACTAGTGCATATATGTTTCAAAAACGAATAGCATCATAAATATCAATCATAGACGGCATAAGTGCCCCATACCACTATGTCGCCATACTAGTTCTACAATCGAGTCTGTTATTTCGTATTGGAAATTGGATTTCTGTCATGAGTCGAGGCAAGGGGCAAGCTCCTCTCCGCTTCGAGACATTCTAGCAAATGCCTCAGGACTACACACTCTGGGTAACCCCGGATGATTCAGGGCCGGTCCTCTCTTACGTTTGAGGATTATTTATTCCTGAACACACATTTCCCGGTCCTTACAGACCTATAATCGAGGCGCCTCGCATTCCAACAATCACATAGGTGAAAAATAGATATAAATGTCAAGGCTGGTAAGTCACTGACACCACCATAGCTAGAAAGAAACGTCGTGCTCTCCCTGCAGTCCGTATCCCTTTTTAACTCATACCGGGGTGTGAGGCTCGCGAATCCACGCTATACACAAAGCCAGGCCACGTAGACCGTGCTTTGATCATCATCCACAAGACTTTGCTTTGCAACAGAAGCCTTGATCACAGCATCTTAGCATGCCACATAGGCAATCCACTCCATACGATTGATTTCTATCGATATATAACCTCTGAGCTCATACGTCTCAGAGAAGGGCGTTAAGAAAAAGAATAAATTCTCCGCCGCCAAACAGATATATATTTAACAGAGATCAATCAGTATAGAACAAAATCCAATGTCAGACACACAGTCCATTTACAAGTCCGTCCTGGGTCTGAACGAACCCGGAGGCGTCAATTCCTCGTATATCCGTACAATCAACACATACGTTCAGACGGCTACTACTTCCGTTCCTTCACGGTAGCTACTCCGGTCAGGAACCTCAGCAGCGCCCATCCAACCGATACGAAGATCGTCGGTCTTGAATCGTCTTTGCATTTCCCAATTTGAATCGCTCGATTAATTATTTGAAATGAGGGTTAGCTCGGCCTTTTCAAATAATTCACGTAACTAGAATTCAAATCAATTCTTTCTATGGTCATATTATTCGACATCCATATTTCAGTTCTTTAGTGTTATTTTCGTGTCAAACACATACAACCATAAAATATCAAACAGATCAAGCCAAATTAGTTTATTTCCAATCTATGTTGCTTATAATATTTTATAACGATTTTTCGCCATTTTTATTTATTTAAAAATGGCCATATTTAATTAAACGACGTTTCAGGTCGTGCCGTGGTACTGGCGCTGTTTTCCCCCTAATTTGTTTTACACATATCGGAAAATCTAACCATTGGATTTCTACAAAGTCTACATCAGTGGGAAGATATTCCCAAAGCAAACCCAACGGTTCCAGTTTCGTGAAAATCCGACGGTCGGATCTTCCACACTAGTCGTTTGAAGTTACGGTTTCAAAATTCGAACTGCAGCATCGTTATTCGATTTTATTTAATTATATTTATATTTATATATAAATATAAACGATTCTAGCATTGTTTTTCTTCTGATTTGAATTAAACATTCCAGACAATCCAACCGTTGGATTTTTACAAGGTTGGTGCCGTTGGGAAGATATTTCCAAGGAGAACCCAGCGGTTGCGGTTTCGGGAAAATCCGATGGTCGAATTTCTCATACTAATCGTTTCAAATTACGATTCCGAAACACGAACTGCACGGCTTCGATTCCTTTTAATTATATTTATATTTATATATATAAATATAGTTCATTCTATAATTTCAACTATAGTTCATTCTATATTTTCAACTTCGTTTTCACTTCAAATATTTCACTAACGCCTTAATATTTCGAAAAATTTCGCCATAACCTCCTTTGTACGGGGAGGGGTTTGGAAATTTATTGGGCCGTGTTAGGTACCCAATAAATCCTAAAAAGCATCCATATATTTATAGTGATATATTCTGGTGTTTACTGGGGAGCGTGTATAAATAATAACTCCAGAGAATAAATTCTCGTCACCCCGTTTCCGTGTGGAAATAAATAGTCCATGTGCCGTATCTAATAACTAGAGAGACGTGATTATTGTCAACTCCAGACCCGTGTGGGGTTTTTATTAATCTGGCTATTTATCGTTATATTTTATATAGCCATATCAGTCATCAGTTCAACCTGTAGTATATAGTCATCGCCATACAAGCCTCTCCCTCGTATGGTAAATCTTCCACCTCGTCACACGAGCTCCAATTGCTTATGTGGAATATGATGAAGTATGCCTATCGTCAAGAAGTATGCCATGTAGTGTAGTTCAAAATTAATTGTTACTATCCTATGGCGATGTTTATTATTTCACACAGAATAACCAGCACTCCGCATCCAATGGCATTCACAGGAGTTGATATAAAAATAAAATTGTGCAGCCAACTCATCAAGGCTTACCTATTTGTCGGGCACGCAAATAATTTCTTTACCCTACAGCTAATCCATTTTTCCTGTTCAACACATGTCTATATATGCAGAACACGACCAATAATAATATTTCTAGCAAACTATTATTTATTTCAACACGTGTGTATTTTTATCAAAGCGTACACATGATAAAAGAAATATTTTTATCATCAAAAATATTTATTCAACACGTGAATGTTTTTAACACTTCATATTCAGAATAAAAATGTAGTTTTTATTGTCTATTCATTTTATTTTAAAATACGATAACATTCAACACATGAATTTCAACTCGACGAACGAATTTCAATTCAACACATGAATATCCTCTATAGTTTGTATATATATAAAAATGTGATTTTTATCGCTAAAGCTATTTGTTTAAATTCAAATAATATTCAACACATGAATTTCAACTCAACGAATGAATTTCAACTCAACACATGAATATTCTCTATAGTTTGTATATATATAAAAATGTGATTTTTATCGCTAAAGCTATTTGTTTAAATTCAAATAATATTCAACACATGAATTTCAACTCAACGAATGAATTTCAACTCAACACATGAATATTTCAACATATGTAACTTATTTCAACTAATGAAAATTATTCTAACACATGAATATTTCAGAAAATTTCGGCAGCATAACGGCAGGGTAGTTAAAACCGAGACCGTCCCTAGTACGACTCCTCGCTCTACCTTAAAACCTCGTGGTTTTTGACAATAGGGATCATGCATCTAGTTCGCACGCAGGCGGCATGTTTTATTTTCAATTCCACAATCCTATTCTAATTTGTTTCAACCACAAGAGGGTATTTTTCAACCACAAAGGTATTTTTCAACCACAATATCAACCACAAACAATTATTTCCAACCATTCGTCATACCATATCATATCACGTCAATCACAAGCAATAAATATCGTCCATGGTCTGTGGACGAGGGGAGTATATATATATGTATATATATATATTATTTCTATAATTCACTTGCATTTCATCACAATTTAAAGCGTATATGTTTCATACAACGCTTGTATAATTTATACATCGCTAATATAACTTATACAACACATGTACATGAGGTATACAATGCGTATATAATTTACACTTCGCTTATATAATTTATACAACGCGATTCCATTCACACAATTTAGTTTAGATTCCTCACATTGGTTTTTGCAGTGCTAAAAATCGTAGGAAGATCAGAAAAATCCATGGCTTCTTCTAGATGGTAGAGAGCCTCCTTGCGGTCACGGTGTCTCTTGTTTCATCAAATTTCGTTAACAAACAAAAAAGATATTATTTTTCAAAGTTTTGCAACACTTAAAAGGGTTATTTTCATTTCAGAATAATAAAGGTCGTACCTTTATATTTTGTTCAGAACTAGGTTTGGGATTTTTGCAAAATCCGTGAAGTATGGGGATGATCGGCCGTGCTGACGTGAAAGAGGGGTTGGGGGCTTCCTATCGACGGTGTTGCGGTCTCCTTCGGTGGCCTGTGGCGTTGTCGGCGGCGGTGGGAAGTTCCAAGGTTTGGTGGCTCGATTCAGGCGGAGGGGATGGTGGTAGGGGTCGTGTCGGGGTCGGATGTGAAGAGGGGACGAACGCGAGTGGAGTGGTGGTGGTGGCGTGGCCTAGCTACGCCTGTGGCGGCGGGAAAAGGGGAGGGAAGGCTGGAGCAATGTGGATCGTCCAGAGCAGGGTGGCGTCTAGGGTTCCGTAGTTTTTATTTTTATTTTTATTTTTGAAAGAAAAAATCCTATTGGTCGAGGCTTTATAGGAAATTTTAAATAATGTTTTTACAAACGAACTCGAAATCAAACCCAACGACTGTCACCCCTAGCTAAATACCCCCATTCCGGACACAATGGGATATGTTTCGTTGGCCAATTCGACTGTTACAGTCAGTTATTTTTCAAATTAAAATATAAAACATTCAATATTTAATTTGAACGTACATTTCAATTTGCCAGGACCGCAAACTGAATCGAAAAATTCCAGAAAAATAAATCTAGCTTTGTTTTGACGATACGGTCCTAACAAAACCAGTTTCGTCGAATTCTGAGCTTATTTGAAAAACGGCCATTTTTAGGTCGACCCATTTTAACCAAAATTGACCAATCACATTTTCTTTTGCCCCGCTCACATACTAGCTTCAAAAATTATGAAATTTGAAACTTAGCAATAATTTGACATCCCGGACCCAACAAAAGTGGTTTCATCGAATTCCGAGGTCGTATGCAAAATATATATTTTCAAGGGCTATATATGCTATATAGCGACCTTTCTGAAAATTCAATCAGCCATAACTTTTAATTCCCGTTATGAAACTTCGATTTTTCAGATTCGTTAGAAAGGTATTCATAAACAGATTTAAATATTTTCAATTTCGCTAAAATTCGTTATATTTTCCACCTGGTACAGTCAGACAAAGTTTGTATTCAAAATTTCAAACTGCAATTCTAGCCCCAATTCTTTATTTTATTGAAATATGCTATTTCAATTATTCAAATTCTTTGGTAATAACCAATTTTAAAAATTTTAAATTGGTTCACATTTTCCGGGTTATTACAAATTGACTAATGACACTTAACCAACTTTACGAGGAAGAGAACTAAGTAGTAAACCTTAGTTAAGAGGGCTAAGTAGTAAACCTTAGTTAAGAAACGAACGATTCGGGAAACTAAGTGATAAACCTTAGTTTAAAGTTAAGAGGACTAAGTAGTAAACCTTAGTTAAGAAAACTAAGTAGTAAACATTAGTAGAACACGAGAAGGAGCGAACGTCCATCTGTTTTTAAAGAAGGCTCCAACAAATTGGTTTACGAAGCCCGAGGCTTCGAGGGGACGTAAGGGTACTCTTGGTATCCCTCTGTGAGGCTGCAGATGATCCTCCTGGGCTCACAGAGGTTAAGGTCTGCGTTATAAGAACAAAGGGTATGCCTTGGTTGCAATACAAGGCAACCTAAAGACTAGGATGGACCAGCGTGATTCGGCGAGACCAGTAGCCCTGTGATAGCAACTCGTCGTCTACCTACCATCTTCAGTCAATCGTAGTACGCATGCGGAAAGGCAGAGAACTCCCAACAGACCATATACTAGCTATCTAGTTATGGGTGAGGCTGGCCAATAGGAAAGTGGGCCATATGTGGCAGGAGTATAGTTCTCGTGCTTGATTTTCTTGGATTGCTTTTCATTAGTTGAGGAAGGGGTCACGTGGGACCATAACCACTGGTAGAAAAACAGACCTTAGCATCTGCATCGGCAGATAACTTAAAGCTCCCGACCGAGTTCCATATCTCTTGATTAGCCCTATTACGGGACTCGGGCCGCACATATAGTGTACATGTGCATCTAGACAGCGATAAACAATTCGTGACACATACGTGGGGAAAGTCTAGGAACATATACCACTCTAGGTAGTGTGTCCTAGACTAGGGCATCGTTCGACAGGTAGCATAATCCCTAGTTGGACCTAGGTGGCATAAATCCTGAATCCGAGAAGTATTAGATAAGTCGCATAAACCCTAGTTGAATCTAGGAAGCGCTCGATAAGAAAACCCTAGATTAGACCTAGGTAATATGTAATAGATGTACACCTAAAGGCAACCGCAATTACAGGGATTGGGATCACGTTATCATCTTTATACAGATTACTAGTTGGGATACTAGTTAGGTGGTGCAGAGATATAGAATGGGGTGTGATAGTATATTTGGTTTTAAACTGTCTTGCTTTGGTTTATATTAGTCTGTTATTCTGGTACGGTCCCATTTTCCAGTTTACTCCCGTCATGAATTTTATCCTGTTCACATGCTAAAAGTCACTAGACTTACTTAGGCTTTATGTCTGACTCTGTTTTTCTTTCGTCTTCTTTTCTTCTGTTTCCCCCCCAGGTAGTCAGGGAGGGAATAACTCTGCTTAGTATGGACTGTTACTCTTTCCAAGCTTGAAGACTCTTGGATATATCGCTTCAGACTCTCTTTTCCGCTGCTATGGCTGGCTTATGCTACATTGGGGAATATAAATGTTATTTTATGCTTCTTTATTTTGTAAGACAGATGATACTCTGGTATTGGAAAGTAATTGTTGTACAAACTATTTTATCAATAAAGTAAAGATTTATTTTCCGCTGTTTTAATTTTTTTCTGTCTTGTAATTTATCTGCATCTTTTACTTTAAATGCTCCACAGAACTTAGTGCATTCCCTTTGTGAGTGACACTAACGGATGTGGGGTGTTACACTTGGTATCAGAGCTGAAGGTTACCGGATCAGATAAAAGATTTGAAAAATTGTTTTCAAAACGGTTTTAAAAAAGAAGCATTTTCAAAAGAAAAGTTTTGGTTTAAAGGCATATTCCCCAAAGCCATACGCACTATCTTTTGATTCTCTGTTTGAATTCTTTTCCCCTTCTTTCTTGAGTCTTCGGGGCTCCTGGCTTTCTGGGAGGTAACCTCATAGCAGCATAGTTCCGTAAGCTTGATAAGACTACGATACCTATCGAAGGGCGAAGCAGTGCCCGACTTCCATCTATAGTCGCGGTAGTTCCACCTGCGGATAATTCTCTTCCAAGCTTTGTTGGGTTCTTTGTGTGATAGAGGTAGCTTTAGAGAGAACTGTAAACATGTTACAAAAGGATGGTAAAGGTGGGAGATGAATAATTGTGGCAGGTGCCCTAGGTAGGAAGAAAGACTAACCTTAAGAGAGGTAAAAAGTACATAGCAACCTTTAGCATTAGACCCTCAGATTTGTAACATGATGGATAGGCTAAGTAGAGGTGAGACCTCTAATCATCTTAGTATATACACTAGTATCAAGGTTAACATCTGTTTAACTTGGAAATGGAGGAGAAGAAGCTTCGCAATCATGAAATTAAATTAGATAAGGTACTGTATAGTGAAGCTCAAGAAGGTGCGACATATAAGACTGGAGACTAGACACGAGTATCATACCCTTTTTCTTAAGGGTATATCCTTGATCTCTCTTTTCTAGGAATTTTATGCATACTTTCCAGCTTTTAAGGTATATCCTCTAGGATGTATCATCGATCCTTAGGTAGAAGCCAATGGATGTAAACATGTATTTGAAACATGTTATGATTGATGGTTGCAAGTGGTTGCTCATGAATGCATATACACATCATAGGCGCTAGAACAACTCAGTCACTTTCATATTGCATTCGCATATATGTATTTGCTTAACGGATTTAATTTTATATGTTATCATATGAATGTTGCATATGGATGAGTGGCTATGCACACATGTAGTATTTACATTACTAGGGATGCTTGCATACATGATCAGACGCATGGCACTGACATCATTCGCATTAAGGAGGTCAACTGAATCAGTAGACCGCCTAATTTTGCATTAGATAAAGACACATACACACACTATGCATATGAATATGAAAGCATTTAGAAATCTTTTTAAGGACAATGAATGCCTGTGATTGAATGGATGAGTAGATGGGCGATTGGATGGTAGGACACATTCTTCCTAACTTGAAGATTTCGGGGACGAAATCCTTTTAAGAAGGGGAGAATGTAACACCCCGTAATTCTGTAACATTAAGTTTCACAAATTAAAGTATAATTAAATTTTAGAAGAAGAATTAAGGGAAAGGGTTATGCCATTGCGTTCGTCTCGAAATTCTGCTTGAGATAGAGTCCGAGTTTGCGTAAATTGGACTCCGTATGAAAAAGATATCCTTAAATTAAATATTGCAGCAAAACATGAAAAAAAGAGGAATGGGAAAAGAATAATGTTTAGCATTGTTCTAACTTTTGTAAGCAAAATACTTAGTAGCTCATTTGGTTGGAACACATGACTTGCATACAAGAGGTACAGAGTTCGATCCCCGCCAGCGCCTTATTTTTGTTTTAGGGGAATGGCTTAAAATAGCCTAGTGTGAACGCAGTTCAAAAAGCGGTTTAGTGTGAAAATGGGTAATTGGGAAGATAGATAAAAAGAAAATGAATATATATATATAATATACATATACGTATGCATATATATATATATATATGACATGTACGCATCATGAGGCGTACGTTGCGCATTTTTGGTTGCCAAGAATTGTTTTTTTTTAAGTGGCCTTCTCTGATTGGATTTATGACAAATATTTAACATATTAGTACATATGTGCATTTATGTCATAAACATACAAATATAATAAAAATGTGTGGATGCATGAAGTAAAAAAAAAGAGGAAAGATTTATGCATAGATATTTGTATACAGTAAATGGGGATTTTTTTAAAGGAAGAATATGTATACGGTAAAGGGAAGATGTATCTATTAAATACGTATTTATGTTTGATGGATTGACAATAAATAATAAATATTGATAATGAACATTAAGAGAGTAGTTATGGCATAAGTAAATTAGGAATTATTTACATTTGTCCTAAATGAGAAATGTGTACGTTGTAGGAAATATATATATATATATATATATATATATATATATATGCTAAAACATGAAATTACATGTAATTGGAATAGTAATTATGACACAATTTAAAATGGGGGTAATTTACATGCATAGTAATTATGACATAATTTAAAATAGGAGTAATTTACAGTCCTTAATTGTAAACATAATTTACCTCTTTTGGAATTGATGGCCTTGATTAACCCTAGCATCATCGGACGGCTCAAATTAAAATACAATTCTATATAAACAACCTAGGTCTCCTACTAGAATTCATAAGAAAATAAGACTTGGAGCCGTCATGCTGCTGGGAGCAAGCCAAGAGTAGCCTCCGTTTGTAGAAAGCTAAGAGACGAACACAAAACCAATTCAAAGCTAAATCAAATACAACAAACGCCTACACCAAAGGAGTGCTTTACAATTTCAGAACTCAGAATCCAGAATTCAAGTTCATCGATCATTGTAAGTATAGTGGCTCTTTAGATGGGAATGCGATTAAGACATGATTTGACGTAAATTGTAATATGGAATTATATCAGTGTTGATGATGTTGTTTTATATTTGTTATTTGTGATAATTTGAATGTTGTGGTGATTGAATCTTTTATGTATTGTGAATCAAACAACCAACACCTTAGGCGAATTGTATGTATACAGTTAGATCTAAATATATGCTTATGCAAGTTATAGGTTGCAAGTTAGATTTACACAAATATTTATATGATTCATGTAGGCTCTATGTATATATGTTTTAAACCAATTGTGCCTACATGACTAGAATAGATCTATATTCACATGTTCTTATGCAAGTGAGAACTTATAATCGGATCCATGTCAAGATCCGTTTAGGATTCATATGAAAGTTTATTGTTAGATCAATGTTTATACATATGTGTTGCAAGTTCACACCCTTAAGTGGTTGTCAAAGTTATACATATAGTTTTGTCTTACGCCAGTTTTATGTTTTAGGTTATGCCTAGACCTATGCATTAACATGTTATACCATGTTGTAGTGGATTCATATGACACCTATTAGGTTATACTATGTTATACCTTTATGTTAGGCTAAAATTATATGATCATGTGACACCTATTTAACTAGGCCCAATATTTATATGCAAGCTTGTGGCATGTTATGAAATGTTATGATATTCATGTTGATTATTTTGCAAGTTCACACCTATGATGTTCATATTGACTATGTCGAGAATGCCAAGTTTACACCTATGACATGTTTATGTTAATGGATTATTTTTTTATGCCAGTTTTGTGTATGCTAAATTAGGGTAAGTTTTTAGCCTAACATTATAGGTCAAAATCATGCGGACGGAAAATTAGGCTAAGATTGTTAGCCCAATATTTAGACGGGGTAACATTGGGTAAAATTGGTAATTATAGGAAACTTGACATAAATTAGTTAAAAATCACATAAGTGATTTATGGCATAAAATGGTATTAATTATATACCTAAACTAATGAGATTGATTGGAAACAAATTTGGCAGTAACTTGAATTTGAATAATTTACATGTAAATTAGAAAATACGAATAAGCTTAAACCGAGGTTGGATTTAGTTGTGATGTAAACCTGCCCGGACCCGCCCGGCTGTCCAGTAATCACAACAATACCTATCCAATGTGATAGGTTAAGGCATGGAGCCCAATAAAGACCCGAGGTTAGACTGAGTTGTGGCGTAAGACTGCCCGGAACCGACCGGCATACAGGCAGCCACAACAATACCTGTCTAATGTGAGTGGTTGGTGCTTTAATAAGACAATTAAAGCTAAGTTAGGATTGGTAGGGTTAAGTTTACTAAAACACTTAACCAACTTAACAAGTTAACAAGACAAGACTTGTAGGGGTTAAGTGACTAAGAAAACACTTATCCAATTTAACATGTTAACTAGACTAGAGGGTGGGGTTAAGTAAAGTTAATACACTTAACCAATTTAACATATTAACTAGACTAGAGGGTGAGGTTAAGTAAATTCAGGACACTTAACCGTTATAACCTGATAATTAGATAAGTGGGTGAGGTTAAGTAAATTTAGAATACTTAACCATTACAACACGTTAGCTAGATAAATGGGTGAGATTAAGTAAATACACTTAGACAATTTAATATGTTAGCTGGACTAGAGGGTAGGGTTAATTAAACTTAGAACACTTAACCATTATAGTGTGATAAATGAATAGGGTTAAGTTAATACATGAAGGGACAATACTTAACCATTAGAACATGTTAATTAAATAGATGTTAGGGTTAAGTTAACTAAGGGGAACACTTAACCAATACAAGATGAATGGGTAGGATTAAGTAGTAAGAAATACTTAACCAATATATATTGGTTTGTGGTAGGGTTAAGTAAACATGAGCTACTGATAACACTTAACCAACTTAATGTGACAAAGGAATGGGTTGAGTTAACTTGAATTGACTAATGACACTTAACCAACTTTATGAGGAAGAGAACTAAGTAGTAAACCTTAGTTAAGAGGGCTAAGTAGTAAACCTTATTTAAGAAACGAACGATTCAGGAAACTAAGTGATAAACCTTAGTTTAAAGTTAAGAGGACTAAGTAGTAAACCTTAGTTAAGAAAACTAAGTAGTAAACATTAGTAGAACACGAGAAGGAGCGAACGTCCATCTGTTTTTAAAGAAGGCTCCAACGAATTGGGTTACGAAGCCCGAGGCTTCGAGGGGACGTGAGGGTACTCTTGGTATCCCTCTGTGAGGATGCAGATGATCCTCCTAGGCTCACAGAGGTTAAGGTCTGCGTTAGAAGAACCAAGGGTATGCCTTGGTTGCAATACAAGGCAACCTAAAGATTAGGATGGACCAGGGTGATTCGGCGAGACCAGTAGCCCTATGATAGCAACTCGTCGTCTACCTACCATCTTCAGTCAATCGTAGTATGCATGCGGAAAGGCAGAGAACTCCCAAAAGACCGTATACTTGCTATCTAGTTATGGGTGAGGCTGGCCAATAGGAAAGTGGGGCATAGGTGGCAGGAGTATAGTTCTCGTGCTTGATTTTCTTGGATTGCCTTTCATTAGTTAAGGGAGGGGTCACGTGGGACCATAACCACTGGTAGAAAAACAGACCTTAGTTTCTGCATCGGCATATAACTTAAAGCTCCCGACCGAGTTCCATATCTCTTGATTAGCCCTGCTACGGGACTCGGGCCGCACATATAGTGTACATGTGCATCTAGACAGCGATAAACGATTCGCGACACATACGTGGGGAAAGTCTAGGAACATATACCACTCTAGGTAGTGTGTCATAGACTAGCGGCATCGTTCGACAGGTAGCATAATCCCTAGTTGGACCTAGGTGGCATAAATCCTGAATCCGAGAAGTATTAGATAAGTCGCATAAACCCTAGTTGAATCTAGGAAGCGCTCGATAAGAAAACCCTAGATTAGACCTAGGTAATAAATTATAGATGTACACCTAAAGGCAACCGCAATTACAGGGATTGGGATCACGTTATCATATTTATACAGATTACTAGTTGGGATACTAGTTAGGTGGTGCATAGATATAGAATGGGGTGTGATAGTATATTTGGTTTTAAACTGTCTTGCTTTGGTTTATATTAGTCTGTTATTCTGGTACTGTCCCATTTTCCAGTTTACTCCCGTCATGAACATTTCCTGTTCACATGCTAAAAGTCACTAGACTTACTCAGGCTTTACGTCTGTCTCTGTTTTTCTTTCATCTTCTTTTCTTCCGTTCCCCCCTCCCCCCAGGTAGTCAGGGAGGGAATAGTTCTGCTTAGTATGGACTGTTACTCTTTCCAAGCTTGAAGTCTCTTGGATATATCGCTTCAGACTCTCTTTTCCACTGCATGGCTGGCTTATGCTACATTGCGGAATATAAATGTTATTTTATGCTTCTTTATTTTGTAAGACAGATGACACTCTGGTATTGGAAAGCAATTGTTGTACAAACTATTTTATCAATAAAGTAAAGATTTATTTTCCGCTGTTTTAATTTTTTTTCTGTCTTGTAATTTATCTGCATTTTTACCTTAATTGCTCCATAGAACTTAGTGCATTTCCTTTGTGAGTGACACTAATGGATGTGGGGTGTTACAAAGTGTTTAGAAATTCTTATCGACTTCGTGGCGTCCGACGATTCAACCAGAATTCATAAACCACTCAACAGACTAGCCAATGCAATATAAAACATTTTTTATATCAAGTAACAAATACGCGCCCTTGTATATATATACTCAACTCATTCTATGGTACCACTAACCCTATCTCTAATGAGCACAACCCCACTAAAGCCTAGGTATTCTCTCAACCTAAGCTCTGATACCAACTGTAATGGCCCGCAAATCCGTACTATCTGAGTTCACTAATAACACCACATGTCCAACCCAAATTGCACAGAAATACGAATCATTATTGGAAAGAAGTTGGAAGATGAGAAATAGAAAGAAAGAAATATTAGAATAGAAGAAAACAAAGAAGACAAATCTCACAGCAGAACGAATAAAATATATTATATAACATAACTTTTTGAAATACAAATCTGTAACTTTATATACATACAATCATCAGAGCACAACAGTTATTCCTGGAACAGTTATAAACACCTATTTTCAGATACCACATAGTACACAGTGGAAATATGATAGTCTTTAGCTAACAAGTGAAGTCTCCTGCTTTAAACTCCTCCAAGTGAATCTGTAAAATCCCGACTACTTGATGCCCGTATGAATTTGGGCACCCAATAGTTTAGGGAAGATAAACAAAATAAACTCTGGGTCAGTCATGGGAATGGTGTGAGTAAACTCCAACCATTTGATTAACTTTCAAAATCATTTCGAAAGAAAGGATAATAGTAAGACCAGCCCACACATAAACATGGACGGTTTTTACCTTACTATATCCCAAAACACTTTGATACGAAAATCCAGTGATATTATAATAGTGTCTAAATCAAATAAATAACAATATAGCGGAATGCTTGCATCTCATGCTCCATATATAATATAAAATAAAAAACCGCATGGCGCTTATTGGAGATTGTATTTCCGACATGACAAGGTATGGAACCACCTTCCGATAGTGTATCTCTAGAGAGGAATACACTGGGTTCAACAAGAATGTCTTGCAACCCGGCCCACACATGACCGACCACTCATTTCGCTTAAGTCTATCGATTGTATATCACCAATGGTTGGGATCAGCAACCGTTTCCCGAAAAGGGACAGCATTGATAGATTAAATAAGTAAAAGTAATTTCTCTAGATAGGTGATTATACATCCTAATGGGAGCGACCCACATAGCCATGCTGCCTGGCCGATTTTTGTCATTTCCCGGTTGTTGAGGCCTGAGGATATGAGTACTTTCCATTCATTGATAGCACAATCAATTTGAATCCCACATTGTCAGATTCGTTAATCACTAATTGATTTGTACAAATACATTCTGGATATTATACTAAGAGAATAAATTCTCTGCCACCATATATATCTATACAGACCAACGTATGCGATCATTGGAAATACTCTGTCAGACATTCGTCCATACACTTCGTTTTGGGACTGAACGAAATCGAAGGCACAATTTTTTTTGATAGAAAAAGTCCTTGCACTTTACTCCGTCTTTGATTATCTTCATATAATCTGATTCGCAACGTTACTACCAATACGGAGTGGTCCACAAATAATAATCCAACCGGTCTCTCCATATTGACAACGATATTGGCAAACCCTTCGAAAGTCCGTTATTTAACTATCGAAGAATAACAGAAAAAACATTCCATCCATCAAAAAAATCACTGGCCCTCTTAATTAATATTTCATTAATTAAACCACTTCTTCATTTCCTTACAAATATTCGTTAACCAAATATTTTCAATAATCATCTTGGCCTCTTACGCCATTTGGAAAACATTTCCATATCTCGCCTTCTTTTACTTCCTACACTTAGAAAACATTTTCTATTTATAATTGGAGGACATTCCAATTACTTATTTCTTTCCCGACTATTCATTTATATACTTAGGAAATATTTATTGTTATATTTCCAAAATTCCACTTATTTGGGTAAAAACGAATGTGGTGTAAAGCATCGTTACAACAACCCAAAATACTGCATTCGACTAAATTTCATTAAACATTTCTCTTCGAGACTGAATCTTACTATTTATCAGCTAATAATGGAATCAATCGAGTTGGCGTATAATTACCTCTCAGACCTTGACTGAAAATATTATTAACTTCAAAAAAGACAAGACCGCTAACTCGAATAATCAACACCATATTAAACCAATTTTCCATTTCTAAAACGTATATACATTTCTCTTTCTATTTTTACCAGATTTAATTATAGATTTCCTTTTTGTTTATAATATTCTATTTTTAAGTTCATTTCCTTATTGAATTATATATATATATATATATATATATCGATACATTGGTTTCTAACTATCAAATTTTCTTAAAAATATCCTAACTCCTTAAATTTTTGGAAAATTTCGCCATAAGCTCCTTTGTACCAGGAGCATCGGAAAAATCCCCAAACCGCCACACAGGCCCGCTCCATTCAAAAAGAAAATCAAAAAGCCAAGCGGCTTGCCGATTCGGCGCTTAAAACCTCATATGGAATTTAAACGTGTACCTTTTTGTCAGGCATTTCAATTTATATCTCTTCATATATTTCATTCCTAACCTGCTTAACACATATCCAAATATTTCCTCTTTGTTTTCAACTCAATCCATTCGTCTTAACCCAAATCGCTAATTTATTTTCTAATTAGCTATTTTGCATATTTCACTTCTTTGTTTGAACATAACAAGTTCAAATAAAATATTTAACTTGCTTATAACCAAATTGAATTCCAATTTCAATGCAAGTATCCTTTTCGATTTGGAATATAAATTTCCAAATTGAATTCACTTATTCAAAGCCCAATTTCAATTCAGAAATCTCATTAACTAATTACTATTCAAATTAGTTAATTCTATTCAATAATTAAAAATTTGATTTCTGTTTCAAAACTCAGTCCATTACTCCACTTGAGTTCACATATATTTTACAACTCAAATTCTGAAATTTTCTAAATAGAAATTCGGATTTTATTCGCTTAAAATCCTTTTATAAAATTAAATAAACCATTATGGTTTTTAAATGGTTATGGTGCTGTTTTTCTGAAAATTTGATTTTGACATAACTCAGAATATGTATGACAAAATTCAGAATTTTCTCTTCCATTAGAAAACTATAATCTAATTGGTCCTAACAGTTCTTGTTTCAAAGAATTTCGACTTAATTTCAGTTCTATATACTCAATTGAAGTTCGAATCGCCAATTTAAGAACTGCCGTGCTGCGACAAGTTCGTTTTAATTATATTTATATATATAAACCTTTAAACTTCGTTTAATATAAATTCAACTCCATTCTAATATATTTTTAATATAGATATCAAATCAGTTTCTCAATTCAACATAATATTTTCGATTTTCTATAATTGTCGATTTTTTCTTAATCGGTAATATATTTATTTATACTTCGATCTTCTATATTTAATTCCAATTCCTTTTATAAATAAATTATTTATAAAATCCAATATAATCAAATTTTTATTATAAACCCGTTGGATTTTTCTCAGTTAACTTATATTTCGAATTCCGAAATAAAATCTATCATCCCATATCAAAACACTTTCCAATTCATCTTTAAAATCCATATTTGAATTTAACTGCTACATTATCTCATGATAATTTATTTTCACCATATTTATAAACATCGTTTATAAATTCAACTTTCTTGTTTTATTTTTATTTTTATTAAAACGAGTTTTCCATTTCAAATTCCCTTTGAAATCCAACTCCTTTTATATTATAAATTCCAGAATTAAAACCGTTGTTTCCTTTTCAAAATGATTTCAACTCTCTATTTTTAAATTCAAACTTGAATTTAAAACTTCAAATTATCTAATTACAATTATCTCCCCTAATTTATAAACATCATTTATAAATTTCCTTTCCCTATTTTATATGCGTACTAAAACAAGTTCTCATTTCAAAACCCTTTTGAAATTATAATTTCTACTTTGGAAAGATAAATTTCCCTTTTATAATTCACACTTGTATTTACATTTTCCCAATTATCCAATGATAATTCATTTTTCTTCATTTATAAACAACGTTTATAAATTCACTTCAGTTCCCTTGTTATCTAATGAAAATCATTCCATTTTACTTATAAACGTTGTTTATAAATTTACTTCAATTTCATGTATTGTTTAATTTATAAACATCGTTTATAAATTCAATACTTGTTTTATTTATTCAAAACAAGTTAATATTTCTTACCCATTCAAATTCTATTTTTAGAAAAATAGGTTTCGGCGTTTAAAACTAAAAATATCTTTTCACGATATTCTATAAATAAACATTTTTGGCCCAGTGATAATTAAACATAAAAACACCCAATTATGAATCATTGGTTATCTAACACATCATATATGAATATATATATATATATATATATATATATATATATAGAAACAAACCAACAAACAAACAAGTAATACATTTTTGAAGAATCCATTTGGATCCCTCCAACCTGTTTTCCTGCATCCAAATATATTAGCCAACATAAATAATACCCATCCTTCTTCGAGGCAAGATATCGCGGTATGAAGGTCATCCACTATCATAGCGTAGGGCGTATAGGGTTATCCGCTAATGATACTGCGGGCATCCGCTAATGGTACTGCGGGAATCCAACCACCAATATATATATAATAACCACAACAACCAATCCTACATAACTAATATATTTATAATATAGCCACAATAAAATTTCTATGCATTTAAAAAACCAACAAACAATTTTTTTTAACTAATAAAAATAATTCTATATAAAATGTGAGTGAGATTTACTCACCGTGGTTTTTATCCGAAGATTCTGATTCCAAATTTTATTATCTTATTCTAAATTATGTATCCCACAGCTGTGATCAACTCGACTGATTTTATTTGATAAAACCATGTATAAGTTTAACACGTTATTTATTATTTATGCTATCAAATATTGTAAATGAAATTTAAACATTAATTACTAAATTCAAAATAATTACCTTAAGCTAATAAGCCGCTAATCATTGTTAATCACCTTTTGCTATTATCTTCTTCTCAGCTTTAGAAAAATGCAGATTGCCTTTAACAAAATCTCCTCACTCTCAACTACCATCCCTCCTTCCCAAATAACAAATTCGAGCCTCATCTTCACATTTTCACCAACCATGAATGCACCATTCCACATCTCAGATTCTCTCCATCGACATTGCCACCAACCATTACTTTCGTTGCCTTAATTCGCACCTCACTCTAGCATCGATCAACGTACATCCCCTTCGAAGACTCCTTAAAACTTCACAAAAAAACACCTTCATCTGAAAATCTTACTGTCACATTCAATTGAAAAATCACCTTCTCACTCTCTAGTAAAATCGATAGCTGTACCTCCCAAAAACACCGTCATCGCTTCAACATTTCAAGCATCGCGCTGCCCCCAAAATGTCAAACTTCCTCAGTCCAAGAACGACAAAACCTTTTCCAGTCCATCGTAATACAGTTGCCCTCATATACCAGCATCGAATCCCCTAATATTTTTAGCGGCTCCATCTCCTTTTTACTTCAGAATCTCGAGCACCTCAACAACCTGCGATCTAATTCCCATTTGAGATTCCATCGCGCCCTACATCAATATCAGAAGCCCTCTAAAACTTGACTTCTACTTTCCTAAATCGCAAGCCACATTACAGACTCCGTCGTACTTCAATCGATCCCAAAACTTGTCGCAAACTTCGAATTTAGCAAAACTCGCGAAGATATCCCAACAACCCTAACTTCCTACTGCAAACGAGGCTTCACTTTTATACAAATTTGGAAATTATAAGGGAGGCGGTGTTGATTTCGAGTGACAAGAGAGACTCGCGATTTATCAAAATCGATTTCATCTCCTTTTGTTTTGACCGATTTTGATTTTTCTGTTCCTAGAGAGATGGAATGAACGAAAAATAAATAGAAGAAGGAATTGGGGTTTAAGTTGATAGAAGGGGTCGACTATAAATTTTAAGGAATGAGATATACTAAACCATTTTAATTTGTGGAGTTCGATTCTGAAGAAATGAAAGGGGAATCCTATGTTTGCTTATATAATGGACAAAGAAATCTTCCAGCTTAAGGAATAGGCCTGCGTTATTTACACTAGGTAGGTTAGGATAAGGTACAATATAATTAACTTTGATCTGACTTTGATTTAATTGCGATTTGATCTTTGATTTAATCTAATTTGAAATAAAGAGATTTTCATTTCTTTCAAACAGATTCTGATTTGATCTTCGATTCGATTTCGATCTTATCCATTAAAATATCTCAGGATTCACACACGAACCGCTATTTTAACGTAACCACTGTCGTTTAAATGTTATAACGCTATTCTGAACTGAACAGTATATATTCTAAAATTTAATTTCAACCTATATATCATTTTAAATTCAAAACAAATTATTTTCTAGATAATAAATTATTATTATCGTTTTTAATTCAAATAAAATTCATTTAAATCATTTTGACTCCATTTTAAATTTTAAATTCCATTAAATTAAGATTCTCATATTATTATAATTATTTCAAATTAAATAATTATATATATATATATTCAAAAAAATCATATATCGATTTATATTATCAGTCACAATATTTAAAACCATATTAAATATTTAAACTAAATTGTTCGAAAATCCGAGTCGTTACATAGGTATTTTCAAAAGGTGGACACAAACATGATGAATTGTCAAAAATCATTATTGACTGGATCCAATCATAGTGATGAATAAGAATTAGAAAAGTTGTTGCTTTTAACTTGTCTAGAGGTACATTTTGAACTAAGCAAGTTATACCTCATAAACTATAATGAATATAAACGATGAAAATAGTTCAAGCATTGTATTAAACAAACCTGCAGTTTTAAACATTTTCAAAGTTTGAATGTGATAGAGTATCTCACCTTAAACATGATCTAGAAACTTTTTCTTTGAGGTTTTGCTTTACAGGCTTTTGAATAAGCTGTTGCTACACTTCTTGCTCTTGTTCTATACTTCTTACTTGATACTTTATTTTTTTAATTTCTTGGGATATGAAATTTAAGGAGATGAATATGGATAGAAGAAAAAGAATTTAAAAGGTAAATAATGAAGAGAATGAAGAAGCATGTATATATACATGTAAAAAGAGTAAAAAAGTATGCTTTGAATTTAAAAATAAAATTTACCTAAAAAACAAATCATACAAGTAAAAACAAGTATCATAATTAGTATAAAGGTAATTAAATGAAAAAGAAAGTTTGGCAAAGAGAGTACATAGTTTGTGCTTTCTAAATCAAATCATTTCTTATTATAGATTTTAAAGCAATTTAAGTTCAAATAAAATACTCAGGTTACAACATATACTATTAAACTCAAAAAACAAAATCTTAAAACTAACTTAACATAATTGTATTTACAAACATATCATATTCATACATATGCAAATAAAAGAGTGTAACATGCATTATTTTAAACCAAAATTTTTAAAATATATATTTTCACAATTACTTTAAATTCAAAACTATGATCTCTATTTTAAATAACCATGTATAAATATAATATAAAAAATGGAATTTCTTATAACAAAACCTAATTTAAATGGTGATTTAAATTGCAAAATGTATAATATAATATTTAAAATTAATTAAATATTTAAACTTTGATTTAACCAATTTTTTTGGTTGTTATGCCCGCCCGGAACCGATTGACATATCTGGCATCTACAAATAAGTCTGGTTAATGTGAGAGGTCTAGATGTTATGGGCCATTATAATTATTACACAAAGACATGAGGATAAATCCAACTTGTAGTAGAAGCCTTCCTAGAACCGTTGGAGAAATCCAGCATCTTCAAGTGGTCGATTTAATGTGAAATGTGTGTATATATATATATATATATATATATATTAAGTGCAGTAGGTCTGCCTTGACAAAGGTATTAATTGGCTGACTTACGTGGTTTGGTTATTAAGTGGTTAGGACTATGTTTGTTCCTAAGGTTCACTCCTTGGTTCTAAAACTAAATCATAGGACCAACCCTTATAAGGTTTTAAATGATCATTGTATCTGCCATTCTCTAATAATTATAGGGTCGTAATTGGTCTTAGATGTTTACAAATGAGTGGGACAGTTCTCCAGAAGTTATTCTTTTATTATTTAGGGGATATTTGGGGGAGTACCTAAGGATGGGTGAAGAAGAGTTCCTAATGGGACTGCTTGTCTAATGGAAGTATTAAGTGGCTAAGATTTCACATGTAATGGCAATTAGATAGTAACGCATGGATCCGCCGACAGGGTCTTAAATGGCGATGAGTGTCTACTTAAACCTAGTATAAATTGGCATTTTACTATCTCTCAATTTTCATTGAGTATATATTCATCGTTGGTGGTATAAAAGATGAGGTCTTAAGTGGCTAGGGTATGCCATTGGGTACTAGTGATAGTGAGAATTCACCCTTAAATAAGTTTAGATAATGGCCTTAAGTGACCAAATAGAGTCCGCCTCATAGTGTATTAAGTGTTAATAAGCATTCCCTATTATATAAGTATGTAAGCCTTAAGTGACTTTAGAAAAGTCTACCTAATTAATACATGCATTTGTGTGTTGAAATTGCATAAACATAATTTGATGAATTCATACTAAGTATAGGAAATAGAACTTCCTTAAACTTGTGTGATTTTTGTTCACCGGAACTTATTGCTCTGACCTCCCATCTCTAACAAATAAATATGTTAGTGGGAACACTAGACTGATGAAGCCATGGAGACTAGCACCAAGCGAAGGAGTTCCTATAGCTATTATTATTATTATTATCATGTTCAGCATTTTATTGTAATTTGTGGGATAATATTATTATAAATGTACCTTGTATGATAGTTGAAATTTGATGTAATCCACATTATGGTGGTTTTTAGTTATTAAATTTTATCTCTTGCGCTGTGAGATTCGGATCTCATTTCTAGTTTGGTTGTGTTTACATAATCCTTATAGGAACTAATGATCGATTTATAATGGCTCTAAGTTTTAATAGGCATTTTCTAGATAGGGATTTAGGCCCACTCCAACTAGGTTGTTAGAATGAATGTGGAAGGACGGTTCAAGGATTTAGAGAAAGTCTTTATGGAAACATCATTGTTCATCTTGAATGAGACAAATGTTGAAAGTTTATTGGTGAACGTTAGGGAAATAACCCCTTTTATCAAGCTAAAAACATGTCTATGGGGAGGAGACTACACACACATAAGCATTGCATGTCACAACACTTATCTTATGTATGTGTGGAAATAATATTTTTGACCTAAGATTGATGTTAAATAACATCCGTAAACGATATAGGAATGATTTTGACATTAAACTTAATCTTTAACTTTAAATTCGAGTTTAGGTTGCATATATTTAGTTTAATTTAAATTAATTATATGGATCATTAAAAGATAATATTTATGTATTTCAAAATATAAATGTAAAATCAACCAATAATTTACTAGTAAAATATTGATTTTTAAAATATAAATATTTTGCAAGAAATGATTGTAAGGAATTTAACATTGAAAATGTCGATTTCGTTTCATCGAATTCCAATTTCGTTTAATCGAATTCCAATTTATCCAACTCTGCTTAAATCAATTTGTATAATTGATTTGTGGTAACGATAGTTTATGTAATATAAATATCGTATTTTTTCACAAATGCTAAAATATCAGTTCTAACTTGTGCGTTTCAAAGCATCGAACGCAATGGTACTACATTACGTGTGTTTGGACATCAATTTGTTATCTACGTCGCTTCGAAGTTTAAAATTGTAGTATGTGCATATTGGGCTGGCCAAATTATATTCACAATATGGATATATTTTCCAATTTTTTTGTCCGTGGGAAATGGAAAACATGACTTGGTATGTTTCTTGAATAGAGAATATTTTTATCTGTATTTAGTTCTGAAACATTTCTTTAGATCATCACTTACTTTACTATATCCTGTTGTTTTTTAATTCTGAAGAGTGAATTTGAATACGAAAAAGTTCAAATGGAAGTAACATCATTAATTTTTAGTGTGGGAGAATAAGTGAATTTGAACATGAAAATGTTCAAAAGGAAGTAACATCATTAATTTTCAGTGCAGGAGAATTAGTGAGTTTGAACAAGAAAATATATGAAAGGAAGTAACATCATTAAATTTAGTATAGTGGAATCAGTGAATTTGAATACACAAGTGTTCGAAAGGAAGTAACATCATTAATTTTCAGTGAGGGATAATCAGTGAATTTGAATATGAAAATGTTCAAAAGGATAACATCATAATTTCGGTGTGGGAGAATCAGTGAATTTGAATATAAAAATGGTTAAAAGGAAGTAACATCATTAATTTTCAGTGTGGGAGAATCATTGAATTTGAATATGAAAATGTTCAAAAGGAAGTAACATCGTTAGTTTTCAAACTTGGACAATCAGTCGATTTGAATATGAAAATGTTCAAAAAAATTCTGAAGCATCTTCATTTTCTTTGTATATAAAAAAAGAATATTGAAGCCAATTTTCTCCTCAACGCCAACCCACGCTCCACGATGTGGGCCCCTTTATGCCTCATTCAACTCTCATGCATCTACCACATCCATCTCCCATCTGCCTTGGCTAGCTTCTCCACGATCATCCTACCTCCATATCTCCTCCCATGAGCCTCTACCTGACAGATCCAACCTACACGATCTCTTATGCCCGACCGATCTGGCTACATCCATCTCACTACAAATTTACCTCCGCCTGACTAATCCAACCATCGATGAGCTTCCTACATCATCACACTGCACTGGCCTCACCCATGTCCAATTCATCTACCTAACTACTATGCCTTCTGACCAAACCCCTTCCATGCTCGCAACTGCCTCCTCCTCCTTAGCCATTTCCAACCAGCAATCCTCCCCCCACCCACTGCGTACCCTCATAATTAAACCAAACTTCAAAATGTTGGCTTTGTTACTAATGAAACAAATGCACATGTCACAAACTATAGCCTGCACGTTCATCTCTAATATTTTATTCCTACTAGCAAACGTAAAATGCTTTGTGTTGCTTATCCTTTGATTTGGTCTTCACGTTCATTTATAACTGTAATTTAATACCATATTGTCTAGCCTTACCAGACCATTGCTAATGTGGATTGCCAAATGCCTCGGCCTTGTACATGGTCCATGGTCGTGTACCTCTTCCTAGATCTATGCTGGCAATAGTGTTCATGTTGAGTTGCGCCAATTCTTAACTCTCGAGCAAAGGTAAGTGTCATAACTCACAATTTATATTTTTATGCGAGTTAAATTATTTTATTTACCCTACTTACATTTAGACAAGATAGTTTATTAAATTTCAGTTTAAAAATTTAAGTCAACATTTATAATTGACCTCATCGCCAGTCGACACCTGATATTGAAATTGGACTGAATATTATTTTGTTGGATAAATTGTATATTTGATGATTAAATATATTAGAGCTGAAATTTATCATACTAAATTCGATTCAAATCAATTGGAATATTTCCTCATTTCATCAAAATTAAAACTTGAATTTGAATTGTATATCGACATTTAATTGGAATTGATTATACTGGAAAAAGTTTGAAATTTATTAATTTCAAACTTTAATTGATGTTAAATTTTAATCTCTGACAATCGAAAACATCGATATATGATCTTCGTTGTGTCACATATTGACTTGGATTCTTGATTGCATTTATGTACCTATTGATTGTTATGATGGAAAATATTGTGTAATTGTTGTGATTCACGTCGTTTTTATCATATTATCGACTATCGAATTGATGTTGTCATTTAACGATTTAATACCATGACTGGATTAGAAAACCCGATATAGATTAAAATTATATATATATGGTACTTATTATGAGTTGAAATGATATATAATCAGTTATTTATTTATTTAAAATAGAATTATTTAAATAAATTTGAATTTGAAGACTTGAATTTTTTTAATGAAATTTGTTGAAATTTAATTTGAAATTTTATTTAAGATTTAAATCAGATTTAATGAAATTTAGCTTTTAAAATTAATCAAAAATAAAATCGGTTTAACCTAAATTTATAAATAGTTTTGAATTAATCTAAATTATTTTATATTATTTGAAATAAGATTTGAATTACTTAATGAATTTTAAATTACTTTAATTCAAGTAACTTGAAATTAGATTTAAAATATTAATCTGTTTCCAAATTGAAATGAAATATAAATTTGTTATAAACGAACTGAAATATGGATTTATTTAATTCGAAATGAACAAGGCAAATATAATAAAATGAGTTTGAATTTGCCGCAATTTTATACGGTTTTCAGTCGATGTTCAATATATAAAGTGTTTAAAATAATGTTATTGAAAGGGTTAAATTAAATGACGATAATTGGTATGATAAGAATATTTGAAATTAAATATTTTCTAAGTTATATTATCAATAAAACTAATTCATAAAGATGTTTACTAACAAATGATATATTTGAAATGTTACTTAGAGTTGAAACAATTTCCAATGATTTTGGAAAATAAGCGATGTTAAGATTACGAAGTACTTATGAATGCTTTCTAAATGCTTGTAACTTAGGGTTACTTCATATGTTACCATTAATAAGAATAATTCATTTTAAGAAATGGTTTTAATTCGAGGATTCATTTAGAACCTAAGCAAATCTATTTAAGAAGTACATTGATTGCTTTATTTATTTGAGGTTGTGACTTACTGGCCTTGCTTTTGGGAGAAATCTCGATATTTGATTTCATATCTTTGGATATGATTGGACGTAATATTCGAATAATATATTAACCATATTTCCAAAAGAATTTGATTAATTCCCAAATGTAAAAATGTAATTCGATAAAAAGTGGGGTAGATTATTATTCTAAAGATTTGGATTTAACCTGAATTTAATTTAAAAATGTTATTTGTGAAATGAATATTAATTCCAAATAATTAAGTAATTAGATTTCACTTGTGTTAACTTGAAATATCTACATCTTTAGTTCATGATTTAAATATACTCACGGAAGAACATATAGTTTTGACTTCATTGTTTTGTTTTTTTAAAGCGCTCAGAACAGTTTGAGTTGTTTCAGTTATTAATGACATTCATTCCTTGAAGACGATAACGAAGTTTGAAAACCATAATTATTATTGTTATGTTCGCTGCATTATTGGTACATCACGCATCATGACCAACCTTCTCGACCTTTAAAAGTCGACACTAACACATCCAGGGTATTCATATATCGAGCATTCAAGTGTAACAACAAAAATTGTTAGGGTGAAAGAAAGAAAGGGATAGAACTGAATCTTATAATGCAACGGAAGATTTATAAAATAACAAAAGTCTTTACAAAAAGAAGAACTCTAATTTAAATATTAGGGTAAACCAATAAACTATAACAACTTTAGACAATTATAATAATCCGCCCTTAGAAATTTGAAGACTAACTATAAACAAACACAGCGGAAAATAAAACTAAAATATGGAAGTACGTCCTTACTTCTAGCTTTATTCCTAAGCTAAAAAGAACATACTCTAACCAAACAAAATGCTCGATTTGACCTGTGCATTATCGCAAAAAAAACATCGAAGTCAGGCTAAAAAAACTAGCGTGCGTAAACTCATATCATAAATACGTACTTTATTATATTTTTGAAATAATTTGAAATCAAGAGTATCGCATTAGACTATGCCGCATATTAACATGGACCGGTTCTTACCTCACAGTAACCAATACATTGTTGTAATGACTATCCAGTGATATTATAACAATGTCCAGTATTCACAAGTAAATATACAAAATAGTCAGATGCCTGCATTTCACATTCCAACGTAATAGTTATAAAATTAAGATAAATAGTTCATATTGGTGAATGGATTCCAGTAATAAAAAGGTAAGGGTTAATTAACTGAATGCATACATCTCTAGATAGTATGGGAGGCTATGTAAATTTGCATCTCAGCAAATCAGGACCGACTCCTCAAAATGGATAGCACCTAATATGATCACCCCGGTTGATAAACAACCATATAGGGCCCCGAAGCATACAAGTAAATTGACTATGGATACGAAATGGTCATAACCTAATGGGAGCAATCCACATAGCCTTGCGGCTTTTCTCTATTTCATTCATTTACCAGTTTGTAAGGCTAAATGTTATGTTTGCCTTATAAATAGCAGAATATCTTGGAATGATGAAATTTACTTCTAAGGAAATATGTAATTCTGGCATTCATCCATATAATTTCATTTTGGGCCCGAACGAAACCGAATAAGTCCATTTTCAATTGTCTTCAAAAATATTTTCAGCTTGAAACACATCAGTCGAATCGAAGTGGTTTTCGAACAAGTAGGCATGATCTTGGTCTACTCGAAACTCAATAGTTTTCAAAAAACTCAACTCTGGTTCTTTAAGAACAAACCAACAATACATAAGTACGGAGTTCACCTCCTTATCGTTTACGAGAATGGATTTGCTCATTATTTTGTCGGATAAATGTCCAGAGTTAAAATGGCCAAGCTGATAGTCGATTATTTAACTATCAAATAAATAGACAATGAATCAATAAAAAGATTTATTTACGTTTGGTAATTACTGAGCCTCATTTAAATGAATCTTTCTGTTACAAAATAACATTTTAAGTATATTTACTAAATTATTCTTATGCTTATCTTATCTACCTAAGTTTATTCAACAAATATTATATTTTTATTACATAGAAAATAAATTTATAACTTATTAAATTAAATAAGTACATTTAAAGCACTTAGAAAAAGCATTGTTATTTTCTAAATCATGTTAAAGGATAAAACAATGCAATTTAAAAAGAAAACGAATATAAGAATAACCCGAAACATTATTCCTCCGATGCTAAGTGTGATGCCAATGTCCATGCCACAAATTTTAAGAAGATCGCACTTGAGACAATCAAATCTCAATTCCTTTTATAAATCTCTTTGACAAATCCTTGTATAATTTTTTATTAGAACTAATTCATATCTTTTAAGCCCTTTTTAAATAAATCAACAACAACCTTTATTTATAGATATCAAAAAATCAATTATAAATTACATTTGTAAATAACAACATTTCAACATCTAATCTCGATCTTAAAATAGCACTATTTCTCAATTAACAAGGAATGAAATCAAGTTGGGGTAATTTTTACCTCTCAAACTTATATTAAGTCATGATTATTAGTATGTTTTGATGGTGTTTAGGTTATTTTGGTGGTTAGAAGGGGAAACAATTTATAGTGTCAAACCTAGTAGCACATAGGCTAGGCCAAGGTTGGAGTTTTTTGAATGGGGAAGCGACTAAGGGTAAATCAGAGTATGGGATAGTTTTCATAGCATAAAATAGTTAAGCGGTGGAGTTTGGCGACAATTTGTGTCGCACGTTCTATTATGCTCGAGTGTTTCAAGTGGGTTAGATTTTGATAAGTGTGTGTAGATGTAACACCCTACCTCTGCTAGGGTCACTCACAAAGGGAAAGCACTAGCTTTGGTGGAGTATTATCTAGGTAAACATACACAGAAATATTACATCGAAATCTGTCTTGCAATAGTAAAGAAGCATAAAACCATAGTTATAAATCATTCCCCAATAAAGCAGCAAAGCAAGCCATAGCCAAGAACAATCCAAGCCTTCATGAAATAATCTTGGAGCTCGGAAAGATCCGAACAAAGCTGTGTTCCCACCCTGTGAACCTCGGGGGAAAACGGAAGAAAAAGAGGCGAAACAAACTAGGTTAGTCATAAAGACTGAGTAAGTCCAAGTGACTTTCAGCATAAAAACAGGTAAAGATAATATGGCATGAATAAACTGAAAGTAAACATAAGCATGATGACAGGATAAGCTACAGGCACGATAACTAAGAATAACATCATAGGATTTCTGTCATGTATAATATTGCAAGGTTCCCATTCAAGATGAACTAAGTATAGTTTCGCAAGATTTCTATCGAGCATCGCAAGATTTCTCTACTTCACCATTAAAATGATATTTATTTGCTCTGATTTCCTAAATTCTCTGCACCAACTGTACTAGTATCCCAACCCGTATCATCCTTTCCATGTATATATACAGTCCCTTGCCGTATATCGTACAGGTTTCATCACGTATTTATGTAGTGCCACCATTCTTGAAATCGTTTGGACCGCCACCCTTGTTCTGGTTAGGTTTCCTTATCATGAGCTATCACGTGTTCAACTAAGATTTATGCCACCTAGGACCACTAGGGATTATGCTACCTATTGAACGTTTTCTAGATTCGTTTAGGGTTTATGCCACCTAGGACCACTAGGGATTACGCTACCTAACGAATTCCACGTAACGATCTATTAATCGATCAGCTCCCTACAAGTCCTAGCTCGTTCATGTGTCTGTGTCATATAGCCCAATCACGAAATGCAGTCACATGTGCTAGGTCCACCATAGGGTGTATCAAGCCCTATGGTGCCAACCATCGACATGAATCAAACACGCACAGATAAACCTACTGATGCCCAATGCCTGCTTTTTCTGCTCTAGAGTGTGTGCATGCCCGCACTCCGTTAGAACCTACACTGGCGCACCCACACAGCCGTCATTCTGGTCGCTTACAATCAGCCCAGTAATCGTGCCCCACCCTGCCTAGTTCCAGGGTACCATGATACATCTAGTGGGTTACTGCTGAAACGGACCGCGTAACTAGAGTTTCCGTCTAGTAGGTTAAGTGTTGTCATTTAAATTCGAGACTTAACCCCATCGGTCTAGCATGTCAAGTTGGTTAAGTGTTGTCATTCAAGTTCGTGACTTAACCCGTCTACGTGTCATGTCAAATTGGCTAAGTGTTGTCGTTTAAGTTCCTGACTTAGCCCTACGAATCATGTGTCAAGTTGGTTAAGTATATTCAAGCGGTTCATGACTTAACCCTATCAAATCATCGTGTTTAATTGGTTAAGTATATTCAAGCGGTTCAGGACTTAACCCTATCAAGTCATCGTGTCAAATTGGTTAAGTATGTTCAAGCGGTTCATGACTTAACCCTATCAAATCATCATGTTAAATTGGTTAAGTATATTCAAGTGGTTCATGACATAACCCTATCATGTGGCATTAATTCATTAATGCACTTCAACCTCTCACATTAGACTAACAGTTGTGGTTACTGGATTTGCCGGGCGGTTCCGGGCAGATTTACACCACAACATAGTCTAACCTCGGGTTTTACGTGTGATATGACCAACTACCAACATTGGATCCTATTGTTTGCAGCCATTGGATTTGCCGGGCGCTTCCGGGCAGATTTACACTGCAAACTCCACCCAACCTCGAGTTGGCCATTTTCAAGTTTATCTAATTGTCATGCCCACATTCAAGTTTTCATGTCAAAATTCATGTCGAGTTTTCATGTCATGTTTCATGTCAAATCGTGTCAAGTTTTCAAGGCAAGTTTCATATCAAGTCGATGTCAGGTTCGTGTCCATATCCAGGTTCAAGTTATAACAGCGTTCATGTTTCAAGTTTTGCCTATTATCAAGTTCATAATTCATGTTCATAACCAATTCATGTTTTGCCTAATCTACCCAAATCGTGTTCCCTTCACAGGTGAATGTGAATCGATCTCTACTACAAATAAATCCAAATCTCGAAATAGAGGGAATAGCATCAAAACAATGATAGGCAAAAAGGGACTAGCATAAAGCAATAAAAGGGGTTACAAGACTAACATGACATAACTTGAGATAATTGGTTACAGCATCACTGGCATATAGGATTTCAAATGTAGCAAGATAAGGTGATAGTCATGGTAAACGCTGACATAAAAGAATAGGCATGCAAAGGCAAGCCAAATACAAGAATAATGGAACCAATGGTTTTGGTGTACATAATAGTGAATAAACTAAGCAAGTCGCACCCTTGGTATGAGATCCAATGTAATTCGGTATACAACATGGGTTTTGATCAACTATAATAGTCCCCGGTAATTAACCTCGATAGTCATAGTCATGGTCATAGGTATAAATCTCATAATTAAGAATCCTAAGCGATTAATCACAATGGTCATGGTTAATTATACAAAATAGTTCTAGGCAATAGTCATAGGAAATTAACAGTAATAGTTCAAGGTCTTGGTCATAGATAATGGCCTTATGTTCATAATCATAGAAAATAATTCTCATAGTCAAGAGTCATAGTTGATTAGCCACAATTGTCCTTGTCATAGTCATAGACAACAATCTTTCGTTCACCGTCATAGGCATAGGCTTAGTCTTATTAGTCATAGGCAGTCTTATGTTCACTATCATAATCATTGGCATAGTCATATTAGTCATAGGAAATCTTATGTTCTCAGTCATAGTCCTTGTCCATTAACAATAGATTCAACGTCATAGGCATGTTAAGGTTATAGACACGAGAGAGTTTGATTTACAACATGAATAGGTCCAAAGCAATATTCACGAAAGTCAAGATCCAAGACGAACAAGAATAGATACGAATCAATTACCATATATAGATCCAATTCCAATTTACAACATGGATATTAAGTTTACAGCTTTTATCTAAAAGTAACTTGAACTTACAGTGTGTGGCTCGAGAATTAGAAAGCAGAATTTGACTGTTGAATCTCTATTTGATCGATCGTGTTCTAATTGAAATCCCCCAATTTGCAAATCCCTAAGCGTAGTCTTGATAGAGAAGGAGCAGTCCTTTTTCTTACTTTTTATCTTATTATTTTGATTATCTTAGAAGCAGCATAAGGACAGAAAGAAATGGTGTGGAGAGAATGAGGCTAGGGGGCTGTTTATATAGGGTTAGACAGACGAATCTGGTCAGAAAACGAGCCTAAATACATCAGAATGCATCTGGTTCAGAAAAGTGGTTCGGGAGGCAGGTTGACCCCCAGGTCGACACTATGGTCGACCTGGTCCCTGGGAGGTCGACACTATGGTCGACACCCAGGTCGACCTGGTCCCTGGGCGGGAATTTTCCCGCCCAGCCTGTTCCGGGGTTTGAATTCGAATTTCGAACTGTTTTTTATTGTGAAAATTCCTGACACTTCGGAGGGTCATATCTACCTCATACGGACTCCGATTTTCGAAAACTCGGACTCAATTTCATGTAAAATTTTGAGACGAACGCAATGGAGCAACCCGTTTCCCTTGATTCTTGTTTTAAAAATTAATTATGCCTTGATTTATTGTTTTAACATGTTATAAAAATATGGGTTGTTACATTCTCCTCTCCTTAAAGGATTTCGTCCCCGAAATCTTCAAGTTAAGAAGTATGTTCTACCATCCAATCATCCATCTACTCAATCATCAATCACAGGCATCCGTTGTCCTTAAGATATTTCTAATGCTGTATGAATATATGCAGAAAGTGTGTGTATATGTTCCTTATCTAATGCAAATGATCAGGCCTGATTGATCTTCTTAATGCAAAATATGTTTAGTGCAATGAGTCCAACATGTATGCAAATAGTCCTAGTCACATAAACACTATATGCGTGCACAAACATCCATCTATATGCATCATCCATATGATAACACATTCAATTTCATCCATAAACAAGCATAAACACTCATGCATATGCAACATGGAAATGTGTCTGAGCCGATCTAGTGCCTAATGTGTGTTATGCAACCACGAGCAACCACTAGCAGCCACTTGCAACCACTTGCAACCATCAATCATAACATGTCTCAAACACATGTTTACACCCAATTGTTCCTACCTAAAGGTATAGTCGAACGATAGAAGCAAGTAAAAACCTTGTGCCCATTAGGCAATGTAAAAACTGGAAATCTATGTCACGTATATCTGATTTGGAGAAGAACTCCCTAAGCACCAGCCCCGAAGACCAAAGTCAACATCAGGCTGACACCCAAAGAATTAACCAACCAATATATATGTTTCTAGGAAACATAGCATGATGGACTCCTTTTTGGTCACAAGAAATCCCTTCCTAAGACCAACCCATATCCTATAAAACCCAAAAAGTTTAGTCCACCCAACGGACACCCTCAAGCCCCAACATGTATTATTAACAGATGAGTCATACTCCCTCTGGGGTTTGCAACAGAAATAGGATGGAGAATAGGACCGAGAGGTTATACTTAAAAGATAGCATACAAGTAAGCTCTATAGGAAAAGAGGGATTAAAGATATACTCTCAACAAGAGATATGATGCGCGTATCTAGTCTTCGATCTTCTAAGTTGCATTTCCTTGAGCTTAACTCCATTGTGCTTTGTCTGCCTTTAACTTCATAATTTCGTAGCTTCTTAATTCTTGTTTCCAAAATATGAGTTGGAACTCATTTCACTGTTGCCTCTCGTCCCACTTTCCCTTATCCTCCTTCTAGTATACTCGGCTCAAACATAACTGCGTACTCATGGTTTCATGCAAGCTCTCCAAAATTCACTAGTGAATCTTGGATCTCATTCACTTACTAGAAGGTATTCCACATAAATGAATTATCTCTTGAAAATAAACAAATGCCAACCATGTTGTCAAGTGTAGTTACTAAGGTGATTTTATATAAATCGTGCGTAAACGAAATGAACCATTCGCCTTAGTGGCAAATACTTCTTGGGCGGATTACAAATTACCAATAAATGTGTCAAGAGATTCTAGGTAACTTAATCATGACAGAACTCTAAAGGTTACACGAGACTTCGAGGGTATTACCGAGGCAAGTCAAGAGTCTAACTACCCTCCTTTCAAAATCGAGAATGTGTCCCTTACTGGATAACCACTCCATCCCTAGAATCAACTCATAATCCAAAAACATAACTGTTACACCTAAACTCAATACTTGGCATAGACATTCTCAAATCCAAAACAAGTCATGAGTAAACAAGCTGATTCCCCAATAGGATTTGAGACAAAAATGGGATCCTCTACTACGCTAGTACTAAGGTGCAGAGACTCAACTATCAAGGCAGAATTAAAAGGATGCGATGTATAAAAACAAAGTTCCCACGGTATGATAGAAAAGTGAAGCTAAACCTTTAACAGAAACATTACCACCTTTCTTAGGTATGCTAGTAGTGAGAGCATACAATTTGCCCTCTTGACGATCTTGTTCTTTGCCCTTGTCCTTGTCCTATGATACTTAACTACATGTCCTTTTTTACCATACCAACGATGTCCTTTCTTGTCATGGGTTTTATTATTCTTTTACTTTGACCTCTTCCCCTTCACTTTTTCCTCCTTCGTGGATTAAGCCTTATCAACAAGTTTCTCATCCTTAGGCTTGTGTTCTTTATCCTCGTTCTTACTATCCTTGTATAGCTTATTGACAAGTTTCTCGAAAGCTACTTCCATCGCACGGCAACCCTACAAAGCTTGAGATAAGATTGGTCGCAAGTAAAACTACTGCAGCTACAGATGGAGGTTGGACACTACTTTGCCCTCCGACATGTGTCGCATGCCTACAAACTATGGTGAAAAAGAAAGGGAGAAAAGACTCAAGGAGAGAATCAAAAGATAGTGCATATGGCTTTGGGGAATAGCCTTTAAATGAAATAAGATTTTTCTTGAATAATGCTTCTCTGTAAATGGATTTGAAAATAATTTCAGAAGGTTTTAAGAAATTTTTGCCCAGTCTGGTAACCTTCTGCTCTGATACCAAATGTAACACCCCACCTCTGCTAGGGTCACTCATAAAGGGAATGCACTAGATTTGGTGGAGCATTATCTAGGTAAACATACACAGAAACATTACAAGATAGAATATATAAAACAGCGGAAGAAGAACCAAATTTCATTGCTTTGAAATCTAGAAAGGTCTAAAGCCTTTTACACCAAAATGCTATTAAAAAATTCATTACATCGAAATCTGTCTTGCAATAGTAAAGAAGCATAAAACCATAGTTATAAATCATTCCCCAATAAAGCAGCAAAGCAAGCCATAGCCAAGAACAATCCAAGCCTTCATGAAATAACCTTGGAGCTCGGTAAGAT
Source organism: Allium sativum (assembly GCA_030737875.1). NCBI lineage: Eukaryota > Viridiplantae > Streptophyta > Magnoliopsida > Asparagales > Amaryllidaceae > Allium > Allium sativum. Next base: position 306,681,205 of record CM060921.1, read on the forward strand.
CCGAACTAAGCTGTGTTCCCAACCTGTGAACCGGGGGGGGGGGGGGGGGCGAAAGAAAAGGAGGCGAAACAAACTGGGTCAGTAATAAAGACTGAGTAAGTCCTAGTGACTTTCAGCATAAAAACAGGTAAAGATAATATGGCATGAATAAACTGAAAGTAAACATATGCAAGATGACAGGATAAGCTATATGCACGATAACTAAGAATAACATCATAGGATTTCTGTCATGTATAATATTGCAAGGTTCCCATTCAGGATGAACTAAGTATAGTTTCGCAAGATTTCTCTGCTTCACCAATAAAATGATATCTGTTTGCTCTAATTTCCTAAATTCTCTGCACAAACTGTACTAGTATCCCAACCCGTATCATCCTTTCCATGTATATGTACAGTCCCTTGCCGTATATCGTATGGGTTTCATCATGTATTTCTGTAGTGCCACCATTCTTGAAATCGTTTGGACCGCCACCCCTGTTCTGGTTAGGTTTCCTTATCATGAGCTATCGCGTGTTCAACTAAGATTTATGCCACCTAGGACCACTAGGGATTATGCTACCTATTGAACGTTTTCTAGATTCGATTAGGGTTTATGCCACCTAGGACCACTAGGGATTATGCTAGCTAACAAATTCCACGTAACGATCTATTAATCGATTGGCTCCCTACAAGTCCTAGCTCGTTCTTGTGTCTGTGTCATACGACCCAATCACGAAATGTAGTCACCTGTGCTAGGTCCACCATAGGGTGTATCAAGCCCTATGGTGCCAACCATCGACACGAATCAAGCACGCACAGATAAACCTACTGATGCCCAATACCTGCTTTTTCTTCTCCGGAGTGTGTGCACGCCCGCACTCCGTTAGAACCTACACTGGCGCACCCACACAGCTGTCGTTCTGGTCGCTTACAATCAGCCCAGTAATCGTGCCCCACCCTGCCTAGTTCTAGGGTACCATGATACATTTAGTGGGTTACTGCTGAAACAGACCGCGTAACTAGGGTTTCCGTCTAGTAGGTTAAGTGTTGTCATTTAAATTCGAGACTTAACCCCATCGGTCTAGCATGTCAAGTTGGTTAAGTGTTGTCATTCAAGTTCGTGACTTAACCCGTCTACGTGTCATGTCAAATTGGCTAAGTGTTGTCGTTTAAGTTCCTGACTTAGCCCTACGGATCATGTGTCAAGTTGGTTAAGTATATTCAAGCGGTTCATGACTTAACCCTATCAAATCATCGTGTTTAATTGGTTAAGTATATTCAAGCGGTTCAGGACTTAACCCTATCAAGTGATCATGTCAAATTGGTTAAGTATGTTCAAGCGGTTCATGACTTAACCCTATCAAATCATCATGTTAAATTGGTTAAGTATATTCAAGTGGTTCATGACTTAACACTATCATGTGGCATTAATTCATTAATGCACTTCAACCTCTCACATTAGACTAACAGTTGTGGTTACTGGACTTGTCGGGCGGTTCCGGGCAGATTTACACCACAACATAGTCTAACCTCGGGTTTTACGTGCGACATGACCAACTACCCACATTGGATCCTATTGTTTGCAGCCACTGGATTTGTCGGGCGGTTCCGGGCAGATTTACACTGCAAACTCAACCCAACCTCGAGTTGGCCATTTTCAAGTTTATCTAATTGTCATGCCCACATTCAAGTTTTCATGTCAAAATTCATGTCGAGTTTTCATGTCATGTTTCATGTCAAATCGTGTCAAGTTTTCAAGGCAAGTTTCATATCAAGTCGATGTCAGGTTCGTGTCCATATCCAGGTTCAAGTTATAACAGCGTTCATGTTTCAAGTTTTGCCTATTATCAAGTTCATAATTCATGTTCATAACCAATTCAAGTTTTGCCTAATCTACCCAAATCATATTCCCTTCACATGTGAACGTGAATCGATCTCTACTACAAATAAATCCAAATCTCAAAATAGAGGGAATAGCATCAAAACTATGATAGGCAAAAAGGGACTAGCATAAAGCAATAAAAGGGGTTACAAGACTAGCATGACATAACTTGAGATAATTGGTTACAACATCACCGGCATATAGGACTTCAAATGTAGCAAGATAAGGTGATAGTCATGGTAAACGCTGACATAAAATAATAGGCATGCAAAGGCAAGCCAAATACAAGAATAATGGATCCAATGGTTTTGGTGTACATAATAGTGAATAAACTAAGCAAGTCGCACCCTTGGTATGAGATCCAACAAAACTGCGAATTCGGTATACAATATGGGTTTCAATAAACTATAATAGTCCCATGTAATTAACCCCGATAGTCATAGTCATGGTCTTAGGTAGAAATCTCATAATTAAGAATCCTAAGCGATTAATCACAATGGTCATGGTTAATTATCCAAAATAGTTCTAGGCAATTAACAGTAATAGTTTCAAGGTCATGGTCATAGATAATGGCCTTATGTTCATAATCATAGATAATAATTCTCATATTCAAGAGTCATAGTTGATTAGCCACAATTGTCCTTGTCATAGTCATAGACAATAGTCTTTCGTTCACCGTCATAGGCATAGGCTTAGTCTTCTTAGTCATAGGCAGTCTTATGTTCACCGTCATAATCATTGGCATAGTCATATTAGTCATAGGCAGTCTTATGGTTTCAGTCATAGCCCTTGTCCATTAATAATAGATTCAACGTCATAGGCATGTTAAGGTTATAGACACGAGAGAGTTTGATTTACAACATGAATAGGTCCAAAGCAATATTCACGAAAGTCAAGATCCAGGACGAACAAGAATAGATACGAATCAATTACCATACATAGATCCAATTCCAGTTTACAACATGGATATTAAGTTTACAGCTTTTATCTAAAAGTAACTTGAACTTACAGTGCGTGGATCGATAATTAGAAACTAGAATTTGACTGTTGAATCTCTATTTGATCGATCGTGTTCTAATTGAAATCCCCCAATTTGCAAATCCCTAAGCGTAGTCTTGATGGAGAAGGAGCAATCCTTTTTCTTCCTTTTTATCTTATTATTTTGATTATCTTAGAAGCAGCATAAGGACAGAAAGAAATGGTGTGGAGAGAATGAGGCTAGGGGGCTGTTTATATAGGGTCAGGCAGACGAATCTGGTCAGAAAACGAGCCTAAATACATCAGAATGCATCTGGTTTAGAAAAGTGGTTCGGGAGGCAGGTCGACCCCCAGGTCGACACTATGGTCGACCTGGTCCCTGGGAGGTCGACACTATGGTCGACCCCCAGGTCGACCTGGTCCCTGGGCAGGAATTTTCCCGCCCAGCTTGTTCCGGGGTTTGAATTCGAATTTCGAGCTGCTTTTGATTCTGAAAGTCCCTGAAACTTCGGAGGGTCAGATCTCCCTCATACGTACTCCGATTTTCGAAAACTCGAACTAAATTTCATGTAAAATTTCGAGACGAACGCAATGGCGCAACCCGTTTCCCTTGATTCTTGTTTTAAAAATTAATTCTGCCTTGATTTCTTGTTTTAACATGTTATAAAAATACAGGTTGTTACAGTAGGGTCGAGGTAAGGTGGTGCGACGTGATGAGAGCAAGCAGTTAGGCTTATGGGTGGCCAGTTGGAGGCATCATTTGCACGGAGTTGTGCATTTTTGGGTGTTGTTGTGTTTAAAATCAAAGAAAAACAAAAAAGGAGGTGGCAGTAGTGGGTCGAGTAGAAAGTGTTTGGACTGGCATATTTCTTTTATGAGTTAATTCTAGTTTTATGTTAATTTATACATATATTAAAGCGTGTGATAGCACAAAATTGAATATCCCATTGATATATGATCTGATCAACGAGTGGATTTTGTTTTGGATTTGTAAAACAGAACATAACATTATAATATAGTTTATTTACTGTTTCGACTAAGCACAAATTTATGACATCTTAAAATGGGTTGGTTTCAAATGGCATTATTTTCAAATAATAACGTCATTTGATTATCACACCTTAAAACTGTGTTATTTATTTGGTCAAATAAATTACTGTCAAATTAAATTTAATTGTGTATATCTGTAATGTCCCGTATTTTTGGTAGTCAAATAATTAATTTATTTTATTACTTTAAATATTGATTTGGAATTTAAATGGATTTAATATATATATATATATATATAGATTATATAACGAAGTTTGAACGTTAAATTTATATATAATTTAAAACGAGCTCAAAATGGTGTGGTAGTTCATAATATTGGTTTTGGATTTCAATTGAATATACAGGATCCGATTTTAGTTGGAATTCCGTGAAACAAGAAATGTTTGAATCTTATAATTTTCATATAAAAGAGAAAATTCCAGATTTTTTGTTATAGATTGTTAGTTATGTCCAATTCAAATTTTAAAATAGTCGCTATGAAATTCGTTAATAAATGATAACGTTTATTTAATAAATTTATAAAGATTTTTATATAGTTTGGATAACATTTAACTTGAAATTGATGATATAGAGTTTATATTTGGAGCTATATGATATTTTCAGTGGGTATTTACGATTATAATTATTTATTATTTTTTAATTCGATTATTTTGGAATTTATATAACATTTTATTAATTTTGTATAAGCCTTAAAATAGAAATTTTTGCAAACGGCCTCCGTTTTTGATGAAATTAGTTTCATTGGAACTGTAACGTTAAATTACTGTACGGTATTAAATTTCATGGCAAACCGAAGTCGTATGTGACAGCGACAGCAGTAAACGACTAGTCATTTTCTATAGCGTGTAATTAAACTAATTTACTTTAATAAAAGGTAATTGTATATAACTTGAGAAAATCATCGAATTAAGCCAGAAAGTCAATTCCATTGAATTCGTATCGATGTTTAGAGTCAGGATAGATGTATAGTTTGTTAATTTTGGAGTCCAGGTAATTTGGTGTCCAAAATAGCATTGTGGTGAAGTCTCGGAATGCGATGAAACTTGTGTCATTGGAGTTGTATTAATTAATTATTTTTTATTAAGGCCTTGTAATGTTGAATACTGAACCAACATATTTTCATAATTGAAAAACTATTTATTTTGATAGTTAAATAACCGAGTATCAAATCTGGCCAAATGCGTTGTTGGTACAGAAAGACTGAGATCGAATTTATATTCGAAAACTATTCCGAACTAACAAATACGACAACATAAAGATTGAAGATGGAGCATTGAATACCGGGGATCTCCATAAAGCAGAAGAACTACTTAAAATCTTTGGTTTAGTGGCTAGAGGTATGCCTGAGTTCTGTCGTGGTTGGAATCCACAGATTGCAAGGACTACTCGCTACCGATCTATAGGGTGATACCTACGATGTGGTAGGAGGGTGCCTTCGGTTCATTATGTTCTTAAATGACTTGTATGGATGAGTGTCTGACAAAGTATTTCTAAAGGGATCACGTATATTGATTTTCTACAAACGTATCTCTGTTGGTGGCGGAGAAGGCTGGACACCTTCTTTAGCTTAACGCTCAGAGTATTTTTGTGGAAATCAACATTTAGTGATATCTAGAGGATCTGACGATGTGGCATTCAAAGTGAATGGAGATGCGCTGTTCTGAAGGATAAGCTAAACCTCTAGCCTCATCAACAGGGAAATGGTACAAAATCGAGTAGGTCGCATGGCTATGTGGATCGCACCCATCAAAAGGGTATTACCTGATCTGGTGAAATCAAATGCCTTCGACTGTCCCTTTCTATTTATATATGTATACAATCGATTCGGTTGGCTAGCCCCGAACTGTGGTAATGATATATTTGGTACTCTCAAGAGAAAGTGAGGGGTCGATCATGTTTAGCCTTGGTTGCAAGATGTTCTTGTTGAACCCCAATGTATTTATCTCCAAAGGTACATTGTCGGAAAGGTGGTCCCATACCTTGCTAGGAAATCCATTTTCCAATAAGAACCCGCGGTTTTTATTGTATACTATATATGTAGAGCGTGAGATGCAAGCATTCTGCTAGATTGATATTAATTTGTATTTAGACACTATCATAATATCAAAAAAGATATTAATTTCAAAAAAGTGTTTTGGGTTATTGTAAGGTAAAAACAGTCTGTATTTATGTATGGATATGGTCTTACGATTATCCTTTTCTTTCGAATGATTTTGACGTTAAAATCAAGTCGTGTGATGCTTTTAAACTTTGTGTGTTTTTCTCACTCTGGTTCACCAGACTGACCCAACGTTTGTAATGCTCGGGTTAGACCAGATTGTGCAGGTCCAAGTTACCGGATGCTGCAATGTCCACAGACAAGATGGAGGTATTCAGACATATGATATATAATATTTATTCTGCTATGTGATTGTATATGAGGAAAGATTATTGTATCTGTCTAGATGTGTGATGTACTCTGATGATTGTAAGTTTTATTTCAAGCTCTCAATAAAGATTTATATTTATATTATAATTTTTTTCCGCTGTGATGCGAGAATCCGTGTTGATAGTTCTTCTTCTTCTTCTTCTATTCTGGTATTTCTTTCTTTCTTATCTCACCCCCCAACTTCTTCCTAATAGCTATCTGCTTTTCTATATAATTTGAGTTGACATGGTTTGATAAATGTTGGCTTAAGCTGTACTAAAAAGTGGGTCGTTACACTTGGTATCAGAGCAATGGTTTAGTAATAACCTTGGCTCTGTGGCATAATTCGATAAAGATTGGATTTGTAATATCCTAGATTGAGTTGAGTGTTTATATATGAAAGCGCATTTGTAAATTTTATGTATAAATGTTTTGTATTGTGTTATTTGATCGGTTCGATTTAAAACTGGCAATGGACACAATATTATTTTATAAAGAGGGTAAATGAAATAATTTTACCTAAAATATATTTTGTATAGAAAATAAATAATTGTATTAAATATTGAGATGTTGGTTTGCCATTTGTTGACTGATTTGAATAAAATTCAAATTGGATTGAAAAATTGAATTAAAAACTTAACTTGGTTAAGTGAAATGAAATTAAGAGTGATATTGAACTTAAATAAAATTGTTAGATCAAAAAATGGCTCTAACACCCAAATTGTCGTAGTTTGAGCATAGGATATGAAGAAATAATCGAAAAATAGAGAAAAAAGCAAGACAACGGGATTTTTATAGTGGTTCGGCGTTAACGAGCCTACGTCCACTTCATATTTTCTCATTTCACTCATGGATTACAATTACAATGAATATTGTCTTTCAATCACTTGAATTCAATGAATAATTCTCTCTAAATCCATTGAATTTATTGAGGAAGATGGTGGTTATTCATGGAGAAGTGTTGGCTATGGCAGCCATGGATGAGGAGATGCAAGAAAGTCCCTTGAAAATGCCCTCTGAAGGTGTATTTATAGCTGTAGGAAAGCTCCTGGGAGGACTGGTTCGTGATGGAGTACGTGGCAGGCGATCCAGAAAAATAGGAGAGCCAGTAGCCTTGAGAATAGGTCAAAACAAGCTGCGTGTGAACAGGTACGAAGGTCGGATCGCGGTCATGGGTCGGATCGCGGTCATGGGTCGGATCGCGTAGGCAAGGGCGGATCGGATCGCGTAGGCAAGGGCGGATCGGATCGCGGTCATATGCCAGCTTACACCCGTTCACGGAAATGGGCGTAACTTTCAAACCGTAAGTCTGATTGGGCCGAACCAAAGTTCAAACTGAAGCTAATTCAAAGGGCTACGAGTATATGAGGTGAATAGATCCAAATGAGGTCATTTGATAGGGGTTTCAGGCCAGTCTATACTGATGTTGTGATTTTGACCAAACTGCCTTGTGTCTTCTGATGATGCTTCCAATGCCAAAGAGCGATGTTAACCAGAGATTCCATATGAGACAGCATTTACCCAGAGGTGTGCCAACATGATCTTTGCTTTGGGTAGCCTGGTCACAAAGCAGGCTAACATTTTGCCCCCCAAAGTACATCTTACCGAGGATGATATGTGCTTTGAATATGTTAAGCTAAATCTTTCTGGAATATCATTTGTCCTTGAGAAGGCTTTATCCAATTGTTGCATTGCTTCCATTGGACCTAATAAGGCTAAGTTCTATGAGAGGAGTATTCCAGACGATCAAGAAATTGTTTAAACCTTGTCAAATCAAAAGATCTAATTCTTCCGTCAGAAGTCATGCTAAATCGTTGGCTCCCGAGCGTGATTCTACACGCACAGGTCGTCACCAAACAACATCATCACTTTATGCAAGCCAAGCGCGTGGTAGGGTTGGACTTTCTTTTACATATGAGTCAATAAATGAAGTAGCCACCCAAATCATGGGGCGATGTAAGAATCTTTGGGCTTTAAGCTAACAACTGGACTGTTGGGATAAAGCACATCAGAATCAACATATGAATTTGTCATTTGTACTCAAGTTCGAACTATCTTGATATCTTGATATTAATCCAGGATCTTAAAATTGCATTGAATCGTAACAGTAAGGAATTCAAAAGCCATAATCACTCTGGATCGTAGTCGAGAGAATCCACAATTGTTACGGATCATTTCTTAATACAATATTCACATATGAAGTAGTCAGTAAGGGATGTTGTTAAAATTATGTGGACCAGTGCCTATAGGATCGTCACCATCGCAAGGTAGTAGATAGGTTTGTCACACCTTCTATTCGGTGTAGTTTGAGTCTTTAAGTTCACATTCGATCCACAAGCTAGCTCGCTTGGTCGGCAAAGATTATTAAGATTATACTCCGGAGGCATGACGTACATGTTTTGAATCCCATTTCATGCCAGGATTGTCTTCAAAGTTAGTCTATGAACCAACACTTGTGCTCTCAGTGCCATCGGAGGACAAGCGAGGTCAGTACCTATGCCCCCAGTATCGATGGGGGTTGAGTTGAGTCAATAAGGCATTTAATCTTGAAGATTTTATACTTCCTGTCGTTGCATCTGGTAAGAGTTGCAGGTCCAGCAATCTTAGTCAACCCAGATCATTCTGTACTGTTTCTCAATTTAGCAAAAATCGGAATGGTATATGCAAGTGGTTGAACCACATTTGCTTTGATATCATCTCTTCTCTTTAGTCAGATAGTGAGGATTGCCTCATCGGGCATCAGCGACTTCGGTTACTCTCATTAGATCAGTTGCGGAGTCAAGTAAGGTTGTTGAATGCGAGTGAATAAATGTCGTTATGAAGTTAGTTGGGCCCCACCGTTTATGCTTCAGCTTAATCCGAAATGGTTGTCACAGTCTTATTGAGTCTCTTTCTCATGCTCGGTTCAATTGTGCTTGACAAACAAGATCATGGGCTCGATTAGTGATATAGATTCTCTTTGGAATTGCACATTCTTGTCATTGTTTTCCAGGGCTTTTCCTTTGTCCTTATCATTTCAGGAATTAGAAGGTACTCCATTCTTTAGTCAAGAAGGCATCTATGTCATTCGTCTCGACGCTAACACATTTTTGTCATGAAAGTCTATCCACTTCAGGGTTGAATTCATCAAAATCTCTGAGTAAGTCTTGTTATAGAGAAAATTTAAAGTCCGGGGGAATAACAGGGGATCCTGACGTCCCACGTGTGAGGGCTGTAATTGTTGTTATCCATATCATCTCGAGAAGTGCCGCCTCTCGAGAGGCGTCGAATCAAACTAGCAAGCAAGTTGCCATCAAAGAATTGATGCACATTATCAAGATCCTGGCTGGTGCCCCCAGCATCGAATCTGAGATTACAAAGGGGGTATTTGTTGATTTCTTGTTTCCACGTCGATATTGGCCCCAGGTCATGGTTCGAGTCAATCGACCTGACCGGGTTCCTGTTTTTCGAATTGTTGCATTCTTTCTTGGAGCTGAGTACGAAATGTCGCTCGAGTATTCATTCGAGTTGGAGTTAAAACTGGTCGTGCATGATCTGAGTTTGTCACAATTCTTGCATTCTCGTCTAGGACGTTGCAGGTAGCTGTTCCATTGCCCGTGTTTCCATCCATGACGTAGGGAATCGAAATCGCATGTTGCGCGCCTGCTGATTGGTTTGTGTTCAACTCAAGCTGATGGTTGATATCTGACTGTGCCAAGTTCGTCACTACCTGAACTTCAATTTTTTAATTTCCAGCGAATTGATGATTGTTGCTCGGCCTTCCAGTTCATTCCCGAAATAGGTGAAGGTCGGCCTCGGGCTTCTTGATTCTACACGAGCATTAGTCGATAATCAGGCTTTTGTCATTCGGTTGGGAACGGAGGCATCGAGTAATTGAACTATGCTACTCAAGGCTCGTATCATGTGCCCCCTATCCACAGGGGGTTTTGTTGAGCAGTACACTTCGAATTCTTGTCTTCTCTGGATTCATGTTCACTTCTCGCATCAAGAGCCGGAGTTGAGTGCAAAAATGAATTGTTGGTATTCAGCCCATGCTAAGCCCTAATCTCCCATCCAAGTTCCGAGGACAGAAATCAAGCGGTGAAGGGTCAGATTGTAGCCGCCTCGAGTGCTCTCGTTTGCTCTTTGCATCAAGGGAAAGGTCGGGGACGGAATGGTTGCATCATGTTCAATTATTACGTGGGATATATCCAGCCTTATCTGATCTTCCAATTCTGGAAGTAAGTTGGGATCAGTAGATGGACGTTCTCTTTGCATCTGCTTTCTTGTCTTCAAGGGGCCTGCATCATCCTTCTGGACGCGACCCTTTGTTCTTTTTCCATTAGCATGTTGCCATCATTGCGAGTGAGGCCCTCGCATTCTTGACTAGTTATCTTTTGTAAACCTGCGTTTAGTAATAAAATCTTTGTCCCTTTCGCACTGTCTTGTACCTGCGAATGGGCAAATAAGTCATGAAGCGTTATAAGTAGTCAATGCAATTATAAATGAAAATGCCCTAAAGTAGTATGTGTGTATAGGTATGCTCCCAATCAATCATTAACTTAGTGCCTGGCCAGGACTTTGTTGAGGATTGATTAGGATCTTAATTGTTTTGCCCCCATGTCCGGGCATGGAGGATCCGGGCTCGGAGTTCAGTTAGTCCCCCGACACTCTGGCGGGGTAGGAGCCCTTGTGGCGCTAAGTCTCTAGCGCCTTTACACTCTCTCTGGAGTTCGAACTCAGCTTTCAATCTGCTCCCCAATCCTTCAGCGGGGTAGGAGTTCTAGCTTGTTTCATGATATGCTCAACGATCCTTCAGCAGAGCAAAAATTATGGGGGGGTGCTGAGTCTCCAGCACCTTTCTCAGCGCTTAATCATAGACGCTTTTATACTCTCCTGGCGGTCGCCAAGGTTAGAGTTCGAGCTCATCAGTTCCGTCGCTCCCCGATCCTTCAGCGGGGTAGGAGCTCTTTCTCAGCGCTCAATCGGAGACGCTTTTATACTCTCTCTCTCTTCTCTGGAGAGTTACAGTTCGAGCTCAGCAGTTCAATCGCTCCCCGATCCTTCAGCGGGATAGGAGCTCTTTCTCAGCGCTCAATCGGAGATGCTTTTATACTCTCCTAGCTTTCGCTGAGGTTAGAGTGTTGCCGAGGCGGTTCCTATCATGGTGCACCTTCGCGCCTTGTGGACGTCATCTTCGTGTCCTTTATACTCTCTCTCGAATCATGAGAGTTAGAGTCATGGATCGAGCGGTCTTCAATCAGGCATGCCCTTCAAACTCATCCAAGGTTTATATTTTAATCCAAGCTCTGAGGATTAAAGTCAGACAGACAAACAGTTGGAAAACGTTTGTCAAGGCTCTGCGTTCCTCCGAGCAGTCTTTGGGAGGATTGGTTGGCACCAAACTTCGGGTACCTGCGTCATTCATATCACACGAGTTAGTCATGTCCAATAACTCGGAAAGCATGTGAAAGTAAATTGCATGATTGAAAAGTGAGCATATCAAGGGGCAGTATTGCCTCCTTTATTTGAATTCATGTAATCCGGTGGCGTCGAGCATAGCATCGAGCCACGTAGGCGGTCACACCGCGTTCATCTGGAGTTGGACTACGACTTTGCGATTCAATGATTTATGTACAATTGTCTTGCGGTCTGCCACATGTAAGCCAAGGATTGGATGATCATTCCGAATCCACCTTGAGCTATATGACTTTCTTTAGACGGGGGGCATGACTTTGCTAGCGAGCAGTTCAGTCGGGCCCGTTATGGCTGTGCTCCATAATTCTGCATGCGGGTGTTAAAAGTCTGATCGATACCAGATCCAAGGTACCTACACCATCCACATATTATTTCATCTAAGTTAATTACATCAATAACTCATAAAGGATGCAAATATAAGAGTCATGGTTATAGAATAATCCTGTTAAAGGAATGAGTATCATTCTGAGTGAAAAATGGCGTTGCATATTCATTGCAGGTCCATTTTGCTTCGCCCTATCTCTGCCAATGAAGGGCTGCCAAAGTCTTTTAGTTGATGAGGAATCCTTTTTCAAATTATCATGGGGGCGACAGTCCCAAAAAATGAATAGACCTTGATCAGGGTCTTGAGATGGCAAAGGCGGCTAAGTAGGTACTATAAGCGAGTGATGAGGTCGCATCTCTTTTTGAATCGCCTCTTTTCCGCCTATGCTAAGGGTAAGGATAGAGTGTCAGGAAGTCATGACTGTATCGCTAATGGTAGCACATCATCGCATTGGTGCTAAGAAATAGGATAATGCTGCTGGTGAGATAATCATATCTCACCAATTTGCTGATATGCCTTCGATTCCATATTGGGGGCAAGAATTAAATACTCAATTTGCTACTCTTCGGGCAAGAAAAAGGCAGTTGGCCGTGCGAACTCCTGATGTGTCAGCTTTGAATTGGATGATTTATTCTCGAGCGATTCATGCTCAAATCTCTAGTTGCCCCCAGCGTCCGTGGAATGAGTTTGCTTGACATATAATCGATGAAAGGAGTGGAAGTGTGAATCTTCACTTTCTAGCTTCAAAATGCCGTTCATCAGAAGTTTCACTCATGTACATCTCCCATTTATCGGGAAGTTGACTAGTGATTTCGACGAATCATTCAGGGCAGCGGATTTAGCAATGAGGCTGATTGATGTCTATCTCGGAGCAACCTTCCAAGGAAAATAAGCCATGTCGCCTTGCATGCCTTTCACTTCACCTTGTTAGATGCATTCTGTGCTGTAGGAAGTTCATCATGGGTTTATCCGTGACTCTCTTCCGGGTTCGTTCTTCAACACTGGATCAACTTCCATCTGATCAATGGTTGTATTTTATAGTGTCTTGATAGGGATCAACTCTATCTTTTCTAGATTGTCGGACCCTTCTAACTTGGTCAGATTATCCGCCTTCTGATCTTCTGTTCGTAGGACATGAGATATGTTGTAACGTTCCAATACATCCAGCAGCCCTTCTTCCGATTCTAGGCAAGCTGCGAGTGGTGGTTCATGCGCCTGGAATTCCTTTCGAGCCTGGTGAACAACGATATAAAATTCATAAAATATGTTCGATGCCACTATTCCCAACTCCTTAGCGAATTTCAATTCGATAATCAGGGTGTCGTCTTCGGAGCCGTTGTTAATAGCGGAGAATTTCAACCGTAAGGCATAGTAAATTGACCGTCCTTTAGGGGTTATTAATAAGACACCGGCGTCGGACGGTCAATCATTCTTTGCACCGTCTAATTACATCTTCCAGGTGCATCTTCTACATCTGACACATCCTCTTCGGGGGTAGTACATTTAGCAATGAAGTTGGCTAATGCTTGTCCTCGTATGGACTTCTTTAGGAGGGAATTGAGATCAAACTGGTTCAGCTCTATGTTCCGTTTGAGCAATCTTCTAGATACCTCAGGTCGCTGCAATTCCTGTCGTAGTAGCTAATCAGTGTGTATCACAATCATATGAACCAGAAAATAGTATGGGAGCTTCCTTTATTCGCAATATTGACACCTCCTTCACACTCCATTTCATCTAGGGGGAAGTGTCTTTGGGTTTCACGCCATCTGTGTTGCATAGCACATTCCATCCAGCCAAATAGGCGGCTTCTTCAATAACTCGGTCACCATAGACCATTCTCACTACATCTTCGGTTGGGATATTTAGTAGTAGACACCAAAGTGCTAGGTAGAGCTGGTCAGTCTAGACCTTAATCAGACAAGTTTGACTGCGATAGCGTGGCTTGCAAGGCTTAAAGTAGTGTTCAAAAATTCTATCACGGCTATTGTATGAAGTGGAGAGCTAATGGTTGATTCATATTTTCATTGATCTCAAATTCTCATTTCCTGACCAATGTCATTTGGTGGCTGGTGAGCAGTCAAGTTGTTATCATCCCAGCAATGACCCATATATCCAATCACGGCCTGCGGAGGTTCAATTGGTTCCTAACTTTGGGGACCAAAGTACATCGATCTAACCCTTGGACACGTGGAAATCAATCTATCTCGATGTGGTTTACGGCAAATAGGTGAACCATAGGACATACGTTTTTCACCACGCCATTCAAGCGAAGGGTAACTTTGTAGTGCTAGGATCCTTACTTGCCGTCGGGTAACCCATTATTGAGAATCATGGTCATTGGGATCTTCTGAGTCATCCTCAGAATAGTATCCGGATTGCTCTATGTCCATGTCATCTGGGATTTCGCCTGTAGGACAGGTTTAAGTCACGTAAACTAGGTGATCACTATTCGTTCAGGAGCATCATCGGTTGCATTGGGGAGATCTTTACACCATCGGAGCTCTGGAAGAGGAGGCTGTTATGAGACCATCATTATTTTGTATACTGCCATAGTCAGCGTGTCGAATCTTTTCAACAACTCCTCACATTCAATAACATCGGTAGACAGAGGTCATGGCTTCTGGAGGAATTCTAATTGTTGCCATTCCGTTGTCAAATTTTTTGACAATCCGTTTATTCTTCATTGACAAGCTTTGATGAATGTTGTTGGCCAACATATATGTTGAGCTGAAGATGAGCCATGCTTCGAGCCGAAGGCGAGGCCGTGCTCCGAGCCGAAGGCGAGGCCGTCAGCGGGTCCGGGCGCAGCGCCGGTGGGGGTCCGAGGCCCCGTAGTCCCGGCGGCGATCGACCTAACCGGTTAGGTCGAAAATGTGAGCACCGCACGATTTTTTCGATTTTGGAAGATAAAGCCTTTTCTGAAATGATCTGAAAATTACATTTTTTCCAAAAAATGTCACTTTTTTGGGTCGGGTCGCGACCCTTGTTCGTCACCACTTTTCTGGGTCGCGGTTCGCTACTGTCGTCTGGTTCGTGGCTCGGATCGTCAATTAATCAACGTCTTCGGATCGGATCGCGGATCCTACACCAGGTCGGGTCGTGAAGGTCACTCTGGGCCCGGGTTGTGGAGGTCGTTCTGCGAACTACGAATCGGATCGTGAAGGCTCTTTGGGCTCCGTTCGTGGAGGTCGTTCCGCGAGCTACGAATAGGATCGTGATGGCTCTTTGGGCTCCGTTCGTGGAGGTCGTTCCGCGAATCGCGAGCCAGTTCGTGATACCCTCTGCGATCCGCGAACTGAGAACCGGCCACCTGCTCTAACCTGCTCGTGTGCATTTTCTTTATTATCCTCATTTGATCGTGAAGCTTGTGAACCCTTAGCTTTTTTTCGAAGGTATGAAGCTCTGATTTTCTGAAATCAACGAAATATTCAAAAATGGTAGAAACGCGGACTGTGTTCTTCGAACTTTCAAATCCAAATAGTAGAATAGCAATCCGATAGGTTTAGAATTCGGTTCTCAATGAAAGAACCAAAATGTTAGATCAAAAAATGGCTCTAACACCCAAATTGTCATAGTTTGAGCATAGGATATGAAGAAATAATCGAAAAATAGAGAAAAAAGCAATACAACGGGATTTTTATAGTGGTTCGGCGTTAACGAGCCTACGTCCACTTCATATTTTCTCATTTCACTCATGGATTACAATTACAATGAATATTGTCTTTCAATCACTTGAATTCAATGAATAATTCTCTCTGAATCCATTGAATTTATTGAGGAAGATGGTGGTTATTCATGGAGAAGTGTTGGATATGGCAGCCATGGATGAGGAAATGCCAAAAAGTCCCTTGAAAATGCGCTTTGAAGGTGTATTTATAGCTGTAGGAAAGCTCCTGGGAGGACTGGTTCGTGATGGGGTACGTGGCAGGCGATCCAGAAAAATAGGAGAGCCAGTAGCCCTGACAATAAGTCAAAACAAACTGCGTGTGAACAGGTCTGAAGGTCGAATCGCGGTCATGAGTCGGATCGCGATCATGGGTCGGATCGCGTAGGCAAGGGCGGATCGGATCGCGGTCATATGCCAGCTTACACCCGTTCACGGAAATGGGCGTAACTTTCAAACCGTAAGTCCGATTGAGCCGAACCAAAGTTCAAACTGAAGCTAATTCAAAGGGCTACGAGTATATGAGGTGAATAGATCCAAATGAGGTCATTTGATAGGGGTTTCGGGCCAGTTTATACTGATGTTGTGATTTTGACCAAACTGCCTTGTGTCTTCTGATGATGCTTCCAATGCCAAAGAGCGATGTTATCTAGAGATTCCATATGAGACAGCATTTACCCAGAGGTGTGCCAACATGATCTTTGCTTTGGGTAGCCTGGTCACAAAGCAGGCTAACAAAAATTGATCTGGAATTTGAAAATTTAATGAATAATAATGAAATGGAAATCAATCTGATATAAATTGATTGATATTAAACTCAAGTGAATATAAGTAAATATTAGTATTGTATGTGGATTCACTTGAATGATTGGCTCGTGTTGATTGTGTATAGTTTGTTGAATTGCGTGTTAGATTGATCGAATATAATTCATTTATTAATTAATGAGAAGATGAATGAACTGAGAACTAAATTCCAGTGTTATAATTGGAATGAAATTGCATATGAATTGGAACTGAATAATTATTCACCAGTATTCAGAAATACCTTTTAAGATGTACATTCATACCATCTGTTTGATTTTGGGAAATTTGTATAGTATACTTGTTGATTGCTCGGGTATTAATGTAAATATCATGTATTGTTGCTTAAATGTTGAACTGAGTTAAGTACAAGTGCTAGAAGGCTATGAAGATAGATTTTGGTTGCGTAGATCGAAATAAATTGAGCAAGTATGCTTAATAGCTCTTGTAAAAAGTACGCCTACGTGAAAAATATAAATTTTTGGTTTTTGTTTTACGACCTTGTGAGTCGATGTATATATATTATTTGTTCCTGCGATATCACAAAAGTAACTCCGTATAGGGGAGACCCTCGCGAATTTTTCCAGGAATTTAAAGTGTTAGAAATTTTTGATATTTCTAATTTTTTTTATTAATAATATTGAGTTGGTTTTTGATTTATAATAAATTGGATTTTAAATTATAACGGGTTTATGACATTTTCCTACCTTAGTAATTACGGAGACAAAATTCATTTAAGGGGGGAAGATTGTAATGTCCCGTATTTTTTGTAGTCAAATATTTAATTTATTTTGTTATTTTAAATATTGATTTGGAATTTACATGGATTTAAAATATATATATTGATTATATAAAATAGTTTGAACATTAAATTAATATATGACTTAAAACAAGCTCGAAATGGCACGGTAGTTCGTAATATTGAGTTTTGGATTTCAATTGAATATACAGGATACGAATTTAGTCGAAATTCAATGAAACAAGAAACATTTGAATCTTGTTGATTGTAATTTTCAAATGAAAGCGAAAAGTCCAGATTTCTTATTATAGATTATTAGTTATGTCCAATTCAAATTTTAAAATAGTCGCTATGGAATTCATTAATAAATGATAACGTTTATTCAATAAATTTATAAAGATCTTTATATAATTTGGATAAAATTTAACTCAAAATTGATGATATCGAGTTGTATAATTTATATTTGGAGTTATATGATTTTTCCAGTGGGTATATATGATTATAATAATTTATTACCATTTAATTCGATTATTTAAGAATTTATATAATATTTTATTAATATTATATAAGATTTAAATAGCAATTTTTGCAAACGGTCTTCATTTTCGATGAAATTAGTTTCATTAGAACTGTAATGTTAAATTACTGTACAGTATTTGTAACAACCCGGAAAATCCGAACCAATTTAAAAAATTTATTTTGGCAATTTTAATGAATTTTGAATATTTAAAACGAATTATTTTAAATAATTACAATGATAAATTTATTTTGAATAGAATTAGAACGTATATATTTATTTGAATCGACGTTAGAATATAAATATATATTTTAATTATAAAAGGAAATGAAAATGGAGAGGTAGTTTGAAAATTCGATTTCAAATTTCAAATTTCAAATTTCAAATGAATGTACAGGATTCAAAATAAACCAGATTTTAGTGAAACCAAAAACATTAGAATCTAAATGAAGATATTTTTCCAACGAATCTGGAAAATTGAAATTTCATAACGGGAATAAAAAGTTATGCCCGTAGAAATTTCAGAATAGTCACTATGGAATTTTGGCCCTTAAAAATAGCTATTTTGCAAACGACCTCCATTTTCGATGAAATCACTTTTGTTGGATATAGGATGTCAAGTTATTGCTAGATTCCAAAATTTATAATTTTTGGGATTAATATGTGAGCATGGCGAAGTAAAACGTGTTTTGACAGTTTAAGTCAATTTAGATCGACCCAAAAATGGCCATTTTTCAAACGGTCTCCAAATTCGATGAAATTAGTTTTATTAGGTCCGTATCGTCAAAACATAGCCAGATTTATTTTCTGTAATTTTTGGGGTCCATATGTGGCCCTGGTAAATTGAAATGTGCGTTCAAATTCAATATATAGATTTTGACGGAAACTGATCAAAACGATCGAATCAGCTTACGATACATATCCCATTGTGTTCAGAATGGGGGTAATACGCTAGGGATGACAGTCGTTGGGTTCGATTTGGGGTTCAAACGAAAAGTCAACTTTTATTGGAAGAAAATAATAATTGAATTAAATTATAAATTAGCCCATTTTCCTCCTTCTCTCTCATACATAGATCAAAATAAAAAAAGAAAAAAAAGAAAAGAGGAACGATGGGAGGAGGAGACCGCTCCCCGCCTATAGCTGCTGCCGATCAGCGGCGCACCCTCCCCCGACCGCTCTCTCCCCTCTCCTCCCTCCTCCTCCTCCTCTCTTCTCCATTCGTTTGTAGCCAAACCCCTAAATTCACTGGAACCGACACCGCCGAACTCCCCTTGGCCAACCACCTCCGCTGCACCACCCCTCAGCCCTGCGCGCCTCCCCATAGCCTTCCAAACCACCGGAGCGCCATGCCCCTCTTTTTATCACTGTAAGTTTTATTATTTGTTTTTCTTTCTTTTCTCTTTTTTTTAGTTAGAAATAAAATAAAAACATAGTTTTTAATCTGATTTTTATATATCGTTGCATTGATCGAAAAAGGATTAATTTTTCATTTATAAAAAGATTTGATTTTTGTAAAAGAAGTATAAAAATACGATTTTAATCGTATGCAGAAAGGATTTTTATTTATGTAGAGATAATAAAAATATGATTTTTATATTATATAGATGACAAAAATATGAATTTTATATTATAGGGATAATAAAAATGTAGTAATCCGCAGCTTCCCCAGTAAGGAAAGCCCGGATTACCTTGAGAACACGACAAAATAAAACGCAAACAGAAGAACATTCATTGTTTATTGCAACAATTCCATCAGAATACAAGAATATACAGAGTATGAATAAATATACATTCGACAAATATCAGAGATTACAATAAATTACATAGCAGCGGAAAAATAATACAATACACAACTGAAAGTAATACACGGATACAGAGCTTTCCGAGTATCGTTCCAGCTGTAAACCAGGAACCTGTGAAAATAAATTTGCCAAAACAAAATTACTAGCTGCCCGTGTAGAAAATAGGGGCACCCAGAGTTTAGGTTAAAACAATAAACTCCAGGTCAGTCATGTGACAGGTGTGAGAACTAAAACAGTTATTTAAAACTTCACTTTTAAAAAAAGTAATTCAAGGGACCACGCCGTATAACACGGAACAGGTTTCCTCCCAAGAACACCAGTGCATAGAATAAACAACGCAATGCTTTTTCGAAAAATCAAGCTATTATAAGACCCAGGTCGCATCATACAATGCAACGCAAGACGGAGGATAGGGTTTTCCCTTATAATAGCCAAATAATGCTTGATACGTTTAAAAACAAATCATTTGATACTATTATAGGTGTATAGTGTCAAAACAATTTCAATCATAAATATCAATCATAGACGATATGGGTACCATATATCATGTCGCCATACTAGTTCTACAATTAAAACCGCAATATCATGTATTGGAAATTGGATTTCCGTCATGAGTTGAGGCAAGGGGCAAGCTCCTTTCCGATTCGAGACACTCTAGCAAATGTCTCAGGACCCCACTGTGATCCTTGGATCTTCAGGGCCGGTCCTCACCTAACTTTGGAGGATTAGTTATTCCTGAACACACGTTTCTCGGTCCTAACAAACCTATATCCGAGGCGCCTCGCATTCCAACAACCACACAGGTGAAAAGTATATAAATGCCAGCAAGTTTAAGCACTGACACCACCACTAGCTAGAAAGAAACGTCGTGCTCTCCCTGCAGTCACTATCCCCTTTTTGACTCATACTGAGGTGCGTTGCTCGCGAATTCACGCTATACACAAAGTTATGCTACACAGGCTGTGCTTTGATCATCAACCACAAGAATTTGCTTTTCAACAGAAGCCTTGATCATTTGCCACTTAGGCGTGCCACACAGGCAATTCACTCCATGCGACTGATGTCCATCGATATACAACCTCTAAGCTCGTACGTCTCAGAGAAGGGCGTTAAGCAAGAGAATAAATTCTCCATCTCCAAACAGATGTATATTTAATAGAGATCAATTAACAAGAATAAAATTCAATATCATGCACATGGTCCATTTACAAGTTTGTTCTGGGTCTGAACGAAACCGGAGGCACTTTCCTCGCATATCCATCGATCTCCAAGTACGTCTGGACAATCACCAACTGATTCCCTCCTCTTGGGTGTACAACCCAATCAAGATCATCAGTAATCACCCAAACGATGTGAAGACTTCCGGTCTTCAACCACCGTCTTCATCTTCGACATACCGTCGAATCGGTTATTCAGAATGGGTGTAAACCCGGCCTTTCCGAATAACCCACGTATATAATAAACACATGTTACACAAACACAACATACGCCTCATTCCAATTCAGAATATTCTTTTATTCAAATTTTCACATTCTTAGGGATATGTTCCCATTAATTTTATCAAAGATAAATTCTTCTAAATTTATTCTTTAATCTTCCCTTGGATATCAATTCAAACCATATTATGGTTTTCCACACTAGTCGGGATTAGCGAACCACGCCGAAGTAATTATTTATTTTATTTCCCAATCCCAACCTATTTATCCCATGGAGAAAACTGGTAATACTCCATATCTAACACCACGGTGTTATCGGTAAAATTAATTACCATTTCACGTTCAAATCTAATTAAAGATTTAACTATCGCTTTGGAGCAAAACTGGTGATACTCCATTCTCGATCATTTTTCAGATTTAATAATTTAAATTATCAATTCACTTTCAATCTAATTAAAGATTCATTAAAACTCCACTTAGTTTTAATCTTCTCAAAAATTAATATCCTGTCTTAAACTGGGTTAAAGAACCAATGCCATCTAAAACACGATTCACGACAAACCCAAATCACATTTGATATTAAATACAAGGCTCTGAATAGAAAATATACCGGCTTATATTCAATATCAAATTCTAAAACCAATAAATATTGTATTGGAAATAATGATATAAATATATCTTTCAAATTCCCATAACCATATCTGTATAATCACAAAATCCAACATCGAAATATTCCGAAGACAATTTCGATTCAAATCCATTCCAATTCACGTATTGGAAATTCTGATTATTTTTGAAACCACTTTCAAATTCAATTTATTTATTTCTAAAATAAATTGATCTTAGTTCCAGTTCCAAACTAGTTCATCTTGATAAGAATCTATTTTTATCTTTTAAAATATGGAGTTTCTCATCCCAATTCTTCCCAAATCATTTCTTGTGATTTTACACAAATTATTACTATTTTTCATAATTTTATCAAGGCCCGTACAGTCGATTTCCATCAACGGCCATCGAACTGCACTTACATCGACCTTTTCCAAATTTGATTTGGACAAAATTCCAAATCCAACCGTTAGATTTCAAATTTCTAATAGTCATTGGAAATCTCTTTTTGATACGAACCCAACGGTTCCGGTTTTAGGAGAATCCGACGGCCGGATCTCCCGCAGCGTCAATTCGAAATCAATGGTCGAAATTTGCAAACTGCTGCGGCGCGGCGCGTTCTATTCAGGCCATTATATATATAATATATATATTATATATATTTCGTCGATTTCCTTTAAAACGTATTTTATAAATCGTTTTAAATTCGTTTTCAAAACCATTTCAACTCTATATTCAATTTCAAATCAAAATTGAATATTTCATATCATTACTATATAGATGATAATATTTTCAAAATGTTATATTTTGAAGTCACTACCTTTTCTATATTCATTATAAAAACGAATATAATCGATATAATTATCATTTACGTCAAAATAGAGCAACTCTAATCAACACGGCTTTATATATTTCAATAAATTCGCTATTCCATTCAACAAATGAATATTTATTCTATTCAACACATGAATCTATATTTCTTTCAACACCTGACTAATCTTAACACATGAGTACTGTCAACACATGACTATTTTTGTTATGTAATATATTTTATAAAATTATGGTATTTATCGTTTGATTTTTAATCAGATTCCAACCATAAAGTAGTTTCTAATCGTAAATATGATAAAGATGTAAATTTTATTGTTAAAATATTTTACTCAACACATGAATAGTTTCAACACATGAATATTCTCAACACATGAGCATCATCAACACATGACTATTTTTCTATTCTAATATTCTTTATTTTCCCAATTGGAATGAGGCCCAATCAATTACCATATAATGTTAATTATATGGATTCCATACAACACATGTATATAATAGCAACGATAAATAATCAACCTTCATCCAAAGTGCACCACACAACTGCATAAGCATCAAATAGAAATAATTAACGCTTACATGGTCTGTCGACCAATCGATCGACATACAACTAAATAATTGGGATTAGTGTACGCCAAATATCATCCCAACACCCGTGTGGGGTTTCAAATCAACAAATACTGAATATTATTGATGCAGTTGGGCATTGTGTAAAATTTATCGTCCCAATCAATATCCTTCAAATAAGTGTACATAAACAAACCGTCCGGTTTGTAAATGAATATTTATTTATTCCCATTCACTATATTCATATTCACGTTAAAAATTATATTTTTAACGATAATTGATTTATTTCAACACATTAATCTATATTATCGATTTCACATCAACATCACAAAAAAATTTCACAACACATCAAACAAGCATACAAGCCGTCCTTGGTCTGTGGACGACGGGTGTCGGGTGCTACTAAACACCGTCTGCATCCTAGTATATAATTTAAACTAGAGAAGAAAATTTAAAGTGAGGAATTCTCACCGACTAGCTAATCCAATACCACGACTCTTCTTGTGTATAAATCTTCGTCGTGCTCGCCTTTTGTCACTTTCGATGCCCGTAGCCACTACATATATAAAAATCACATTTTTATATTGTTGCTATGCATAAAAAAAATCACATTTTTATATTGTTGCTATATAGATAAAAACTCTATTTCTACACCGCTACTATATAGATAAAAATTCTATTTTTACACCGCTACTACATAGATAAAAATTCTATTTTTACACCGCTACTATATAGATAAAAATTCTATTTTTACAACGATGTTCGTATAATAAAGATTATATTTTTATCACGCTATCATCTATATAAAAATTATATTTTTATATATCTATTTCTAATATAAAGATCGAAATTTTAATACTTCTATAATATAGAAATCGTATTTTCATGTTTTATACATATATAAAAATTGTATTTTTATATTCTCTATCTTGTAAAAATTATATTTTTATAATTCCTACTATATAAAAATCATATTTTGTACACTATAAAAATCTCGTCTTTAACACTTTAAAAGTCTCGTCTTTAACATTTTAAAAATCTCGTCTTTAACACTTTAAAAATCTCGTCTTTAACACTTTAAAAACATATAAAAATCGAAGCTTTCATATATTGAAAAATTATATCTTAGCCTAATTAAAAATCAAATCTACATATAAAACAATGTAAATAAATAAATAAAATAATGAAAACACACCTTCGCTATTCGGATAGGAAGGGGGGTTTACTGAGAGGGCGCTGGTCTTTGGTGGCTGAGGGCGGCGCCGGGCTGCTGAGGAGGGGGGACTCGCGCGTCAGGAGGGGAGAGGAAGAGACGGGGCGGCGCGGTGGAGGTCCAGGGGTTCGAGCGTTTGGGTTGCGGCGGTTTTAAGGAGGAGAGGGAGGGAAGAGGGAGAAGGAGAAGGTGAGCAACGAGGCGGGGGGCGTTCGGAAGTGGCGCCCCACCTTGAGGCGGCGACGGACCTATCGGGGGGGGTGCTGGAACGCGTTCCCCCCTTCTTTCTCTTTTTTTAATTTTTTCTTCCAGTAGAAATTAAATCGAACGGGGGGGGGGGTTAACTAACGAGGAAAGAGAAAGAAAAGGGGTGGGAGGGATTATTTTATTTTATTTAATTATTTTAATTTCAAAAAGTTACTTTTTATTTCGACCTCGAAACGAAACCCACCGCCTATCGTCCATAGCTAATTACTCCCATTCCGAACACAGTGGGATATATTTCGTAGGCTGATTCGATTATTTAGACCAGTTTTCGTCAAAATCAAAATATAACTCTATATATTGAATTTGAACGCACTTTTCAATTTATCGGAGCCACATAATAACTAGAAAAATTCCCAAAAAATATTTTCTAGCTTCGTGTTGACGATACGGTCCTAACAAAACTAATTTCGTCAGATTCTGGAACCATTTGAAAAATGGCCATTTTCCAGTCGATTAAAATCAACTAAAACTGGTCAAACGCGTTTTCCTTTGCCACGCTCACATATTGATTCGAAAAATTACGAAATTTGAAACCTAGCAATAACTTGACATCACGAATCCAACAAAAGTGGTTTCATCGAAATCCGAGGTCATTTGCAAAATTTCCATTTTTAAGGGCCAGAATTCCATAACGACTATTCTGAATTTTCAACTGGACATATCTTTTGATCCCCGCTATGAAAATTCGATTTTTCGGATTCATTGGAAAGATATTGTCAAATAGATTCAAATTTTTTTGGTTTCACTAAAATCTGGTTTATTTTGAATCCTTTACAGTCATTTGAAATTTGAAATCGAATTATCGAACTATCGCGCCATTTTCAATTCCTTTTATAATTTAAAATAAATATTTATATTCCAACGACGATCTATATAAATACATACGTTCGAATTCATTCAAAATAAAATTCTCGTCGTTATTATTTAAAATAATTCATTTTAAATATTCAAACTTCATTAAAATTGCCAAAATAATTTTTTTTAAATTGGCTCGCATTTTCCGGGTTGTTACAATCTCCGCCACTTAAAACTTTTCGTCCCCGAAAAGGAACAAAGTCGAAAATGGTTTGATTAATCAACTCAACTTCCATTATTTTCTTTACGGCTTAAGTTCTTCAACTTTTCAGTTTCTAAGAACTTTTCAAATTTTTCAAAAATTTGGCTAACACCCTAAATTTTCGAAAAATTTCGCCATAATCTCCCCCTCACCGGGGACTTCGGGATATTTCATATCGCCTCCCATGGCCTTCTTCAATCAAAAAGAAAAAGCCAATCGACTCATAAAATCATCATCACCCAAACAAAACAGTAAATTATGGTAAACATGTACCTATTTGTCGGGCAAACAATTTTATTCTTCTGCTCTAGCCTCTTTGCTATGACTTGTTCAATGTAAGTACATGTATATGCACGCATTTTCAAAAAAATTTCAATACAGTTCAATATTCGGTTCAATTTGGCAAAATGGTTCAAAATTATCAAACAAATAACCAAATAACACAATCAGCAATAAATTAGTGAATTAGAGTTTCAAATTCATAATTTTGATATATATACAGAAAATCATGTTTTTGATGCCAAATCACAACAATAAACCTATTTAGTTAAATTTTGGTTCTCACACCAGTCTAATGGAAATATATAGAAATCACACCTTCGAACCACGAACATAAATACTGATGATGTGGCCACATCATCAGAATTATCCCCGGGTGTCTAGAATGTGATTCTATATCTATCCAGTATATTAAAACTTCGAATATACGTTCATGACGCATATATGCATAATCTTTATATGTTTGATTGTCCAATTCAATACAAATAAATATTCAAATACGTATAAAATGATTTAAATTTTCACACTCGTTCTAGGATACAACTGATCCCATCTCTAGCGAGTCATTCTAATTGAATATTACTAATCCAGTATCTGATGGGCTCTTTCGTTCGGTTCTAATGTGTCTTGTTCTCGAGCTCTGTAAACCAAAGCTCCGATACCAAATGTAGTAGCCCGCAGCTTCCTCGGTAAGGAAAGCCCGGACTACCTTGAGAACACGACAAAATAAAACGCAAACAGAAGAACATTTCATTGTTTATTACAACAATTCCATCAGAATACAAGAATATACAGAGTATGAATAAATATACATTCGACAAATATCAGAGATTACAATAAATTACATAGCAACGGAAAAATAATACAATACACAACTGAAAGTAATACACAGATACAGAGCTTTCCGAGTATCGTTCCAGCTGTAAACCAGGATCCTGTGAATATAAATCTGCAAAACCAAAACTACTAGCTGCCCATGTAGAAAATAGGGGCACCCAGAGTTTAGGTTAAAACAATAAACTCCAGGTCAGTCATGTGACTGGTGTGAGAACTAAAACAGTTATTTAAAACTTCACTTTAAAAGAAAGTAATTCAAGGGACGACGCCGTATAAAACGGAACGAGTTTCCTCCCAAGAACACCAGTGCATAGAATAAACAACGCAATGCTTTTTCGAAAAATGAAGCTATTATAAGACCTAGGTCCCATCACACAATGCAACGCAAGCTGAAGGATAGGGTTTTCCCTTATAATAGCCAAATAATGCTTGATACGTTTAAAAACAAATCATTTGATACTATTATAGGTGTATAGTGTCAAAACAATTTCAATCAGAAATATCAATCATAGACGGCATGGGTACCATATATCATGTCGCCATACTAGTTCTACAGTTAAAATCGCAATATCACGTATTGGAAATTGGATTTCCGTCATGAGTTGAGGCAAGGGGCAAGCTCCTCTCCAATTTGACACTCTAGCAGATGTCTTAGGACCCCACTATGATCCTTGGATCTTCAGGGCCGGTCCTCACCTAACTTTGGAGGATTGGTTATTCCTGAACACACGTTTCCCGGTCCTAACAGACCTATATCCGAGGTGCCTTGCATTCCATCAACCATACAGGTGAAAAGTATATAAATGTCAACCAGTTTAAGCACTGACACCACCACTAGCTAGAAAGAAACGTCATGCTCTCCCTGCAATCACTATCCCGTTTTTGACTCATACCTAGGTGTGAGGCTCGCGAGTTCACGCTTTACACAAAGCTATGCCACACAGGATGTGCTTTGATCATCAACTACAAGACTTTGCTTTTCAACAGAAGCCTTGATCATTTTCCACTTAGGCGTGCCACACAGGCAATTCACTCCATGCGACTGATGTCCATCGATATACAACCTCTGAGCTCGTACGTCTCAGAGAAGGGCGCTAAGCAAGAGAATAAATTATCTGCCACCAAACAGATGTATATTTAATAGAGATCAATCAACACAGAATAAAATCCAATGTCAGACACATAGTCCATTTACAAGTTCATTCTGTGTCTGAACGAAAGCGGAGGCACTTTCCTCGCATATCCATCGATCTCCAAGTACGTCTGGACAATCACCAACTGATTCCCTCCTCTTGGGTGCACAGCCCAATCAAGATCATTAGTAATCACCCAAACGATGTGAAGACTTCCGGTCTTCAACCACCGTCTTCATCTTCGACATACCGTCGAATCGGTTATTCAGAATGGGTGTAAACCCGGCCTTTCCGAATAACCCTCGTATATAATAAACACGTGTTACACAAACACAACATACGCCTCATTCCAATTCAGAATATTCTTTTATTCAAATTTTCACATCCTTAGGGATAGGTTCCCATTAATTTTATCAAAGATAAATTCTTCTAAATTTATTCTTTAATCTTCCTTTGGATATCATTTCAAACCATATTATGGTTTTCCAAAACTAGCCGGGATTGGCGAACCACACCGAAGTAATTATTTATTTTATTTCCCAATCCCAACCTATTTATCCTATGGAGAAAACTGGTAATACTCCCTAACTAACACCACGGTGTTATCGGCAAAATTATTTACCATTTCACGTTAAAATCTAATTAAAGATTTAACTATCGCTTTGGAGCAAAACTGGTGATACTCCATTCTCGATCACTTTTCAGATTTGATAATTTAAATTATCAACTCACTATCAATCAAATTAAAGATTCATTAAAACTCCACTTTGTTTTAAACTTCTCAAAAATAAATATCCTGTCTTTAACTGGGTTAAAGAACCAATGCCATCTAAAACAAAATTCACGACAAACCCAAATCACATTTGATATTAAATACAAGGCTCTGAATAGAAAATATACCGGCTTATATTCAATATCAAATTCTAAAACCAATAAATATTGTATTGGAAATAACGATATAAATATATCTTTCAAATTCCCATAACCATATCTGTATAATCACAAAATCCAACATCGAAATATTCCGAAGACAATTTCGATTCAAATCCATTCCAATTCACGTATTGGAAATTCAGATTATTTTTAAACCACTTTCAAATTCAATTTATTTATTTCTAAAATAAATTGATCTTAGTTCCAGTTCAAAACTAGTTCATCTTGATAAGAATCTATTTTTATCTTTTCAAATATGGAGTTTCTCATCCCAATTCTTCCTAAATCATTTCTTGTGATTTTACAAAAATTATTACTATTTTTAATAATTTTATCAAGGCCCGTACAGTCGATTTCCATCAACGGCCATCGAACTGCACTTACAGCGACCTTTTCCAAATTTGATTTGGGCAAAATTCCAAATTCAACCATTAGATTTCAAATTTCTAATATTCATTGGAAAGCTCTTTTCGATACGAAACCAATGGATCCGGTAGGAGAATCCGACGGTCGGATCTCCCGCAACGTCAATTCGAATTCAATGGTCGAAATTCGCGAACTGCCGCGGCGCGTTCTATTCAGGCCATTATATATATAATATATATATATATTATATATTTCGTCGATTTCCTTTTAAAACGTATTTTATAAATCGTTTTAAATTCGTTTTCAAAACCATTTCAACTCTATATTCAATTTCAAATCAAAATTGAATATTTCATATCATTACTATATAAATGATAATATTTTCAAAACGTTATATTTTGAAGTCACTACCTTTTCTATATTCATTATAAAAACGAATATAATCGATATATTTATCGTTCAAGTCAAAATAGCACAACTCTAATCAACACGGCTTTATATATTTCTATAAATTCGTTATTCCATTCAACAAATGAATAATTATTCTATTCAACACATGAATCTATATTTCTTTGAACACCTGACTAATCTCAACACATGAGTACTGTCAACACATGAATATTTTTGTTATGTAATATATTTTATTAAATTATGGTATCTATCGTTTGATTTTTAATCAGATTCCAACCGTAAAGTAGTTTCTAATCATAAATATGATAAAGATGTAAATTTTATTGTTAAAATATTTTACTCAACACATGAATAGTTTCAACACAAGAATATTCTCAACACATGAGCATCGTCAACACATGACTATTTTTCTATTCTAATATTCTTTAATTTCCCAATTGGAATGAGGTTCAATCAATTACCATATAATGTTAATTATATGGATTCCATACAACACATGTATATAATAGCAACGATAAATAATCAACCATCATCCAAAGTGCACCACACAACTGCATAAGCATCAAATAGAAATAATTAACGCTTACATGGTTTGTCGACCAATCGATCAACATACAACTAAATAATTGGGATTAGTGTGCCAAATATCATCCCAACACCCTTGCGGGGTTTCAAATCAACAAATACTGAATATTATTGGTGTGGGCGATGTGTAAAATTTGTCGTCCCAATCAATATCCTTCAAATAGGTGTACATAAACAAACCGTCCGGTTTGTAAATGAAAATTTATTTATTCCCATTCACTATATTCATATTCACGTTAAAAATTATATTTTTAACGATAATTGATTTATTTCAACACATTAATCTATATTATCGATTTCACATAAACATCACAAACAAATTTCACAACACATCAAATAAGCATACAAGTCGTCCATGGTCTGTGGACGACGGGTGTCGGGTGCTACTAAACACAGTCTGCATCATAGTATATAATTTATAATAGAGAAGAAAATTAAAAGTGAGGAATTCTCACCGATTAGCTAATCCAATACCACGACTCTTCTTGTGTAGAAATCTTCGTCATGCTCGCCTTTTGTCACTTTCGTTGCCCGTAGCCACTACATATTTAAAAATCACATTTTTATATTGTTGCTATGCATATAAAAAATCACAATTTTATATTGTTGCTATATAGATAAAAACTCTATTTCTACACCGCTACTATATAGATAAAAATTCTATTTTTACACTGCAACTACATAGATAAAAATTTTATTTTTACATTGCTACTACTTAGATAAAAATTCTGTTTTTACAACGGTGTTCATATAATAAAGATTACATTTTTATCACGCTATCCTCTATATAAAAATTATATTTTTATATATCTATTTCTAATATAAAGATCAAATTTTTAATACTTCTATAATATAGAAATCGTATTTTCATGTTCTCTACATATATAAAAATTGTATTTTTATATTCTCTATCTTGTAAAAATTATATTTTTATAATTCCTACTATATAAAAATCATATTTTGTACACTATAAAAATCTGGTCTTTAACACTTTAAAAATCTCGTCTTTAACACTTTAAAAATCTCATCTTTAACACTTTAAAAACATATAAAAATCGAAGCTTTCATATATTGAAAAACTATATCTTAGCCTAATTAAAAATCAAATCTACATATAAAACAATGTAAATAAATAAATAAAATAATGAAAACAAACCTTCGTTGTTCGGATAGGAAGGGAGGGTTTACTGAGAGGGCGCCGGTCTTTGGTGGCTGAGGGCGGCGCCGGGCTACTGAAGAGGGGGGACTCGCGCGTCAGGAGGGGAGAGGAAGAGAGGGGGAGGCGCGGTGGAGGTCCAGGGGTTTGAGGGTTTGGGTTGCGGTGGATTTAAGGAGGAGAGGGAGGGAAGAGGGAGAAGGTGAGCAACGAGAGGGGGGCATTCGGAGGTGGCGCCCCACCTTGAGGCGGCGGCGGACCTATCGGGGGGGGGGGGTGGAGGTGGTGGATCGCGATCCCCCCTTCTTTCTCTTTTTTTTATTTTTTTTCTTTTGATAGAAACTAAATCGAACCGGGTGGTTTGACTAACGAGGAAAGAGAAAGAAAAGGGGCGGGAGGGATTATTTTCTTTTATTTAATTATTTTAATTTCAAAAAGGAACTTTTTATTTCAACCTCAAAACGAAACCCACTGCCTGTCGTCCATAGCTAATTACCTCCATTCCAAACACAATGGGATATGTTTCGTAGGATGATTCGATCATTTCAACCAGTTTTCGTCAAAATCAAAATATAACTCTATATATTGAATTTGAACGCACTTTTCAATTTACCGGAGCCACATACTAACTAGAAAAATAATATTTTCTAGCTTCGTATTGACAATACAGTCCTAACAAAACTAATTTCATCAGATTCTGAGGCCGTTTGAAAATGGCCATTTTCCAGTCGATTAAAATCAACTAAAACTGGTCAAACGCGTTTTCCTTTGCCACGCTCACATATGAGTCGAAAAATTACAAAATTTGAAACCTAGCAATATCTTGAGTTCACGGATCCAACAAAAGTGGTTTCGTCGAAATCCGAGGTCATTTGCAAAATTTCCATTTTTAAGGGCCAGAATTTCATAGCGACTATTCTGAATTTTCAACTGGACATATTTTCTGATCCCCGCTATGAAATTTCTATTTTTCGGATTCGTTGGAAAGATATTGTCAAATAGATTAAAATATTTTTGGTTTCACTAAAATCTGGTTTATTTTGAATCCTGTACAGTCAATTGAAATTTGAAATCGAATTATCAAACTACCTCGCCATTTTCAATTCCTTTTATAATTTAAAATAAATATTTATATTCCAACGATGATCTATATAAATATATACGTTCAAATTCATTCAAAATAAAATTCTCGTCGTTATTATTTACAATAATTCATTTTAAATATTCAAACTTCATTAAAATTGCCAAAATAAACATTTTTAAATTGGCTCGCATTTTCACGGTTGTTACAAAAAATATGATTTCTATAAGAATAACGATATAAGAATATAAATTTTATCGTATGTATGTAACAATATAAAGATTCGATTTTTATATATGTAGAATGGCGATAAAAATATAAATTTTATTTTGTTGGAAGAATTATAAAAATGTGATTTTTATAGATAAAAATACGATTTTTATAACGTTTTCATTATGATAAAGATACGATCTTTATATGGACATCATTAAGATAAAAAAAAATCGATTTTTATTATATATGAAGCAAAATAAAAATTTGATCTTTATATAAGAAGTAGAAATAAAAAAAATTAATTTTTATATAGAAAGAAGCATTGTAAAAATACTTGAAGTAGAAATAAAAATATGATTTTTATTTATTGGAATGAAGCGATAAAAATATGATTTTTATATATGACCCGCTAGAAAGGGATGCGTTAGAATTTCGAACAAATCCAAACAGTTTAGAAAGAAAGAATGGAGGAGTGGATCCCAAAGGCGAGAACTGCTCACTTTTCTTTTATTTCTAGTTAAAATATATACTAGGATGCAAATGGTGCTTAGCAGCACCCGACACTCGTCGTCCACAGACCATGGACGACTTGTTTGTTTGATTGATTGTGTTGTGAAAATTGATTGTGCGTTGTGGAATGGAATAAAATATTTTGTAGTTAAAAATATAATTTTTAACGTGTACATAAATAAATAAATATTTATAAAAAAATCGGACAATTTGTTTATGTACACATATTTGATTGATATGGATTGGGATGGTAAATTTTACACATCGCCCAATAGCACAAATAAAACCTGTGTTTGATTGTTTGAAACCCCACACGGGTATTGGGGTGATATATGACATACACTAGTCCCAATATGTCGATCTATTGATTGACAGGCTTTTGTAAGCATTAAATACTTATAGTCGATGCTTATGCAGTGTAGAATGCACTTTGGATGATAGTTGACTGTGTTTGACTGTTGTTGTGTACATATGTGTATGAAATCCATATAAATCAAATTATATGGTAATTGACTGTGTCTGATTCCAGTTCAGATAGAATGAACATTTTAAAATAACGAATATTTTAAAATCACGAATATTTTCAAATAATATTCAGAAAAGAATCAAAATATGATTTTGATGTTCGATTTGGGATGGACACCAAAATATTTCAATATATAATGTCGTGTTGATTAGATTAACGCCACTTTGACGAGAACGATATTTGTATCGATTTTATTCATTTTTATAATGAATATAAAAAGGAAATGATTTTGAAATATAATATTTTGAAAATATTATCATTTATATATTAGTGGCATGGAATATTCAATTTTGATTTGAAATTGAATATGAAGTTGAAACTGTTTTGAAAATGAATTTAAAATGATTTATAAAATACGTTTTAAATGGAAATCGATGAAATATATATTATATATATTATATATATACTATAATGGCCTGAATAGAATGCGCTGCGCAGCGGCAGTTCGCGGATTTCGACCATTGACTTCGAATGGATATTACGGGAGATCCAACCGTCAGATTCTCCTAAAAATGGAACCGATGGGTTCGTATCGAAAAGAGGTTTCTAACTAACATTAGAAATTAGAAATCTAACAGTTGGATTTGGAATTATGTCCAAATCAAATTTGGAAATGGTCACTGTAAGTGCAGTTCGATGGCCGTTTATGGGAATCGACTGTACAATCCTTAATAAAATTATTAAAAATTTCAATAATTAGTGTAAAATCATAACAAATGATTTGGAAAGAATTGGGATGAAAAATTCCATATTTGAAAAGATAAAAATAGATTTTTATCGAGATAAACTAGTTTTGAACTAGAATTATAATCCGATTATTTTTAAAATAAATAAATTGGATTTGAAATGGTTTTAAAAATAACCGAAATTCCAAAATATGAATTGGAATGGATTTGAATCGAAATTATCTTCGGAATATTTCGATATTGGATTCCGTGATTATACGGACATTGTGTAGGAATTTGGAAGATATGTATATCGTTATTCCAATACGATATTGGTTGATTTTAGAATTTGATATTGAATATAAGTCGATATATTTTCTATTCAGAGCTTGTATTTAATATCAAAATGTGATTTTGGGTTGTCGTGAATGGTATCTTTAATAATACTATTCTAAAACCCAATGGAGTTAAGAAAATTAGAAACTGACTGGAGATTAGTTAAGTTGAATGGTATACTGGGTATTGATCTGATGTTTGTTTCGGCCTTCGGGGTTAACACTTAGGGAATTGTTCTTTTACTAATTTACGGTTAGAGACTGATGGAATGTGAATTGGGTTTGTTGTGAACTGTGTTTTAGCGACATTCGTTCTTTAACCCGATTTACAGTGAAATGGGATATGGAATTTATAAATCTCTTGTTAAGATTTAAAGGAGATTTTCCAAAGTAAAGTTTTCAAATTTAACATATTAAATTGGAATTGAATGGAATTCGATTTGGTAATAATCGAAGTAAGCTTTTGTAGAGGAAGACCGTTAATATATATGGAATTTAAAAGGCCTTTTCGTTATTCCATTGATATTATCGATTGGATATGGAAGTTTATATCAATTATATATCGATTTGTTTTCCATGAAGATTCCGTTGTTAATGGAATGTGATTTTGGGTAGTCGTGAATGTTATCTTTAATAATATTGTTCTTAGACCCAATAGAGTTAAGAAAATCAGAAATTAACTGTAGATTAGTTAAGTTGAATGGTTTCCTGGGTATTGATATGATGTTGGTTTCGGACTTCGGGGTTAATACTTAGGGAATCGTTCACTTGCTAATTTACGGTTAAAGTCTGATGGAATGGAATGTGATTTTGGGTTTATAGCGAATCGTGCTTTAAATGACATTGGTTCTTTAACCCAGTTAAAGATAGGATATGATTTCCCAAGTTAAACAATCATTAATATTGATTTTTGGGAAGATTAAAACCAAGTGGAGTTTTAATGAATCTTTAATTAGATTGAAATGATCGAGAATGGAGTATCACCAGTTTTTCTGCAGACGATAGTTAAATCTTTAATTAGATTTGAACGTGAAAGGGTAATTGAATTTACCGATAACATCGTGGTGTTAGATATGAAGTATTACCATTTTTGCTTCATGGGATGAATAGGTTGGAATTGGGAAATTAAACTAGTGATTACTTTGGTAAGGTGCGCTAATCCTAACTAGTTTGGATGAACCATAATTTGGTTTGAATTGATATTCAAAGGAAGATTAAAGAATAAATTTAAAGAATTTATCTTTGATAAAATTAATGGGAACCTTTCCCAAAGTAAAAAAATATTTGAATAAAGGAATATTCTGGATTGGAATGAGGCATATGTTGTGCTTTTATAACACATGTTAATTATATACGCGAGCTATTCAGAAAGACCGGGTTATCCCATTCTGAATAACTGATTCGACGATGTGTCGAGGATGAAGATGGTGGTTGAAGACCGGAGGTCTTCACATCGTTTGGATGATTGTTGATGTCTTGATTGGGCTGTACACCTAAGGCAAGGTAATAAGTGGTGATCGCCCAGACGTGCTTGTAGATCGACCGGATATGCGAGGGGCCTCTCCCCTGTATTGGACATATAGGGGAGGAATAAGGTGCCTCCGGTTTCGTTCAGACCCAGAACGAACTTATAAATGGATGTGTGTCTGACATCGGATTTCATTCTGTGTGATTGATAGACATCGGTTACATAGCGTGAATTGCATATGTGGCATGCTGAGAAGCAAATGATCAAGGCTTCTGTTGAAAAGTAGAGTCTTGTGATTGATGATCAAAGGACGACTTTAGTATAGCGTAGCTTTGTGTAGCGTTAATTCACGAGACTCACACACCGGTGTGAACCAGAAACGGGAGAGGACCTCAGGGAGGGAATGCGTTTTCTTCTAGCTAGGAGTGGTGTTAGCGTTTTACTAGCCCTAACAGTTTACTTATGTGGATGATGGATTGCAAGGCGATTCGGTTATATCGGTCGTTTCGGGACCGATGGTTTGGTCGGGATATGACCAGTTTACGCCCCATAGGGCGGGGAAACTCATTGTTCAGGCATTTTAATCCATATCGAGTGGACTGGCCCTGACGATCTAAAGGCTTGACAGAGTACTTGCCTAAGGCTTGAGCTAGATAGTCTCGAACCGGTAAGGATGATCCCCTTACCTTGGTTCACAGATGGAAATCCAACTTCCAATACGACATTTTGCGATTTTAATTGTAAACCTATATATGGCGACATAGTGGTATGGGGCACTTATGCCGTCTATTATTGATACTTATGATTGAAATTTTTTTGACACTATACACTTACAATAAAAGATGAAATTTCACGTATCAAGCATTTTTGTCTATTATAAAAACTCTATCCTTCGGCTTGCGTTGCATTGTGTGATGGGACCTGAATCTTATAATAGCTTCATTGTTCTTTATTTAGCATTGCGCTGTTTGTTTTATGCACTGGTATTTTTGGGGGTAAACCCATTTTGTGTTATATGGCATGGTCCCTTGATTTACCTAACTTTAAAATCAGATTAATAACTGTTTTAGTTCTCACACCAGTCACATGACTGGCCTGGAGTTTATTGTTTTAACCTAAACTCTGGGTGCCCCTATTTTCCGCACGGGCAGCTAGTAGTTTTGGTTTTGCAGATTTATATTCACAAGATCCTGGTTTATAGCTGGAATGATATTCGGAAAGCTTTGTATCCGTATATTCCTTTCAATTGTGATTTTTATTATTTTATGCTGCATTGTAACTTGTAAATCTTTGATATTTAGTAAATGTGTAATATTTGTTCATACTCTGTATATTCTTGTATTCTGATGGAATTGTTGTAATAAGCACTGAAAAGTTCTTCTGTTTGTGTTCTGATTCGTCTTGTCCTCAATTCAATCCGTGATTTCCCTTAAGGGGGATTTTGGGTCGTTACATTATTAAATTTCGTGGCAAACCAAAGTCATATGTGTCAACGACAGCCATAACAACCAGTCATTTTCTATGGTGCATATTAAATTAAATTAATTTAATTTAATAGAGAGTAATTTTGTATAACTTGAGCAGACGATCGAATTAAGCCACGAAATCAGTTCCGTTGAATTCGTATCGATGTTTAGAGTCAGGATAGATATAGAGTTTGTAATTTTTGGAGATCGGGTAATTTGGTATCCAAAATAGTTCGTGTCAATCGGACTTACCGTTTGATCGCGGAAACGATAAACGCCTTAATCAATTATATTATTTTGGTCAATTTAGACAAGGGTAACTTTAAAGGAATAAACAACCAGCCAAACGAACTCTGATTTTAATAAAACAAATTTTGTTGGATCCATAAGAAAAATGTCTAGTAGAATTTCAAAGTTTCAAGTCGATGGGATTTCTTTTGTGATCGTGAGAAATTCAGATGCGTGATTTTTAGCATGTCGATTATAAAGGACTTTTACAAACGATCTTGGAATTCAACGAAACCTGTCCCATTGGATCCAGAATATTTTTTATGCTAGAATTAGGATTTTCCCCAATATATGTGGTCATTTGTAGTGTTTTTAACACGTTACTTCAGGTGTAAGCATAAATAATAATATTTTACTATTTGGCCATCCTATAAAAATACATCTAAACCCTAATTCTCGCGTCAGACAACACACTCGTCGTCAACAAATATATTCCACTGCCTGCAAGCATATGAACGATTAGCATCTTTTGATTTTTCTTCCTCTAAATTTTGGAAACCACTCATCCATTTCGAATATTTTCAACTGAAAACTTTGAGAGCTATGTTAGGCCGACATTTCGACCAGTTGTGATGAACTCCGGCGCGTGGTAGGGTCCGGTGTATCGACTGGAAGAGGCGGCAGTTGTATAGGGATTTCCGAAGAAAGGGGAGGGCAAGCTTCTCGATACCATCGTCGAAGGTGCTAGAAGCTATGGCGTAGCGGTCAAGGGTATTAGATCGCCATCAGGCGGCATAGTGGTTCTGCTACGATAGGAAGAAGGTTTAGGGCGTGGGGTTTGAGTAGATTTTGAATTCAAAGCAGGTTATGGGAGAAGTTAAAAACAGTGGCGGCCGACCTTTAACTTTCACATAATGTAATTAAACATTGATTTAGTTAATTAGCGATTTAATTTAGAAATTTTTACTTAAGAAAAAAATATAGGCAGAATATAATAGCAACGAGATGTCTGAACTCATAAATTGTAAACCAATATTGGCATGTTATCTTGTTCTAACTAGAGAAAATTGCATGTTAACATTTAACTAAAGATTATTATATAGTTAGTTAATTATTAAATAGATGATTAGTGAAGTTAAATTTAATTAAGAAATTATATTGTAACCTAATTAGTCATTAATTATTTGATTATCAATGACAGGTTTCTAATGGAACAAGCAGGATTGTGTTGTG
Organism: Allium sativum; assembly: GCA_030737875.1. Classification (NCBI taxonomy): domain Eukaryota; kingdom Viridiplantae; phylum Streptophyta; class Magnoliopsida; order Asparagales; family Amaryllidaceae; genus Allium; species Allium sativum. The sequence goes on from CM060921.1 coordinate 306,720,208, forward strand.
AATGGAACGAGCAGGATGGTGCTGTTAGAACAATGTAGAAGAGATAATGTTTTGTCGGAACGCAATTAGTTTAAATTAAAACTATACTTAACAGTCAATTTTATATTAAAATAGTATAAACTTTAAACGCAATATCTCATGCACATACTAACAGAATCAAACAAACCATATACCATTGGATTCACATTGATGAGCACTACATTATGGAACAAAAATGGATGGATTTGGAATCAACTAGGATTTTTAATTAAATTAAGCGACCATTTAATTTACTTAAAATTGGTCGTTGACAACAAAATCAAAGCAAGATGAGTTAAACTCACTCAGTTCTTCCTACATAAGTCGAGTTTTTATTTTGTGCTATGGTTGTTAATGGTTGAATGTTTGTTAGTTATATATTCATATATTGATTGAACCGAAGAAATTAAACGTTGTTTAATTTCAATGAAAACCAAATCGTTATTATAACGATTGGAACGAATTAAGGTAACTTACCTTATTGGTCACATTTATATTATAAACGTGTTTAGTTTAATGAATTGTGTGAATTATTTTTTTAATAGTAAATAAATTGGTTGATGTTAAATAGTCGTTATCTACTATTATAGAAATAATCAGTTAAATTGGATTGAATTAGTTTATTTGGGATAACCCATTTGTGTACAGGGTAGAACAGATTGGAGGGATCCAACTGGATTCCTCAAATACGTTAAATATTATTTATTTTCATATTATCCTTATATGAACTGTTTTGATTGGATAATTGATTTGTTTATTGATTGTTGACTAGAAATTCAAAGGTTGTTTTATTGTAACCAATGGGCAGTATTGGTTGAGTAATTGGCAGCATATGGCCTGAAAATACATCATTTTTATAAATATCGATTTACCGTTAGGAGAATCGAGATAAATGAAGTTACATAATTTATGTTATAACCGAAGATATTTTTTTTAAAGCTATTATTTTGAATAAAAGTTTGTTAAAAGCAAATAAATATTTATTATTTATTATTTAATTTTATAATTAATTATTAATTTATTTTATTAAGTAAATTCTGATATTAATCAGATTTATAAGCAAGAGAATAGAAAAGTAACCTAATGGTTAAGAGTTAAATATTTTTTTAAGAAAACAATTAAATGGAATTATTTAAATTAATTCTATTATTAATTAATTTAAAGGAAGAAGTAATTGGAATCAGTTAACGAAATAATTGTGTTTTGGGTTGACTAAGTCAACCGCTTAAAGTGAGAGTGATTATTAATTAGTTTTTTTTGAATTAATCTAAGGAAATGGTTTAACAAATATTTGTTTTAATTTTAATAAGATTTTAAAAAAGGAATTTAATACTTATTTTAGTTAATAAAGAAATTAACTTCTTTTACAGTGGTTAATAATTGAAATAAATTATTATTTTTAATAATAATTTAGGAGATTACTTTTTATTTGAAATTCATTTAAAAGTAATCGGAATTGAAATGGAATCGAATTGAATTGTGAAAGGAGTTTATGAATGGATTTTATATTAGAACCCAAGTTTTTATAACAAAGTTATAAAAGAGATTTTTAGCGAACAAGACAACTTGAATTAAATGTTTACTTAATAATTTAGTTAAGTAAAAGGAAATTGAGATAAAAGGGTTTATATTAGAATACAGTTGTATATACGAAGTTTATAAGAAAAGATGAGGCGTTAAAGTATTAATTTTAAATTAACATTACTTAATAATGAAATTAAGTAAAATGGGAAATTGGAATAAGGGTTTAAAAGCGGGAAATGGGTGAAATGGATCAGAAGAGGGATTGTTAAAAGTGAATTTGGCGAGGAAGTGAGTAATAGGATTTTTAACAAAATCCAAATTATAAAAGGAAATTTTTAAAGAAGTAGAAGTGTAAAGGGTGATGTTTTAGTAAGTTTTTACTAAGTTAATGATTTAAGGAATAATGGTTATATTCAAGAAGGAGATTTTCAAAGTATGAAGTTTTATAAAACTATATTTTAAATAAAATAGTTAAATGGGATTTGTTTTGATAATAGAATGAATATCGGTTTTTGAATTACAACTCATTTCTATCTTAGGATAAGAACGTTGTTGATCAACGTCTGAGAGGTAATTAAAATACCCCAACTTGAACGACTTCACAATTATCTGAGGATGATATTAGTTTATAATGGTAAAGAGGTTAGTGATAAATTTATTATTTCCATTAGAGAAATAATAATGTGACGTTATTGGCGAAGATTTGAAATATATATAATGAGCATTCCGAAGTAAAGGAAATTAAAAGGATTTGATGATATAAATGATGTTTCCAAAGTTAAAGAAAATAAAAGGGGATTGCATGGAAATATAACGATATTTTCGAGTTAAAAGGAAGGGTAAAGTTGAGTTTTTGAAATAGGTTTATTCAATAAGAATAAGAGTGGTTATTATTCCAAGTAATGAAACAAAAGGGATTTCGTAACGTTATTTTACAAGTAATAAGTTGCCTAAATTTCCTAGGTATATAAAATGAAAAATAATGGAGCAAATGTTTGAAAAGAGATTTAAAACGGAATTTGAATATAGCTGCAAGATATTTTTCTAAGTGTTATATTGAAATGGTTTTGAGAACATTAATATATTAAAATAAGAAGTAAATACCATATTTTAAATTATTGAAAGGTTTAGATGTTTATTTAACCAGTGGTTAATTATTTTTAATTAAAAATCCAAGTGATGATTAATACTGAACCAGCTTATTTTCGTAATTGAATTTTTTTTATTTTGATAGTTAAATAACTGACCATCAAATCTGGCCAAATGCATTGTTGGTACGGAAAGACTGGGATCAAATTTATATTCAAAAACCATTCCGAGCAAGCAAGTACGAAAGCGTAATGATTAAAGATGGAACATTGAAGACTGGGGATCTTCATAAAGCGGAAGAACTACTTAACATCTATGGTTTAGCGGCCACGGGTAAACTGGAATTCTGTCGTGGTTGGAATCTACGGGTTGCAAGGACTACTCGCTACCGATCTATAGGGTGATACGTAGGATGTGGTAGGAGGGTGCCTTTGCTTCATCCTGTTCCTGGATGACTTGTATGGATGAGTTCCTAACAAAGTATTTCTATAGGGATCACGTATATTGATTTCCTACAAACGTATCTATGTTGGTGGCGGACAAGGCAGGACACCTTCTTTAGCCTAACACTTGAAGTATCTTTTTGGAAATCAACATTTAGTGATATCTAGCGAATTTGGCGATTTAGCATTCAATGTGAATTGAGATGCGTTGTTCTGAAGGATAAGCTAAACCTCTAGCCTCATAAACTAGGAAATGTTATAAAATCAAGTAGGTCGTATGGCTATGCGGGTCGCACCCATCAAAAGGGTATATCATTACCTGATCTGGTGAAATCAAATGCCTTCGGTTGCCCCTTTTTATTTATATATGTATGTTATCGGTTCGGTTGGCTAGCCCCTAACCGTGGTAATGATATATTCGGTACTCTCAAGAGAAAGTGAGGGGTCGGTCATGTTTAGCCTGGGTTGCAAGATGTTCTTATTGAACCCCAATGTATTCATTGTAACACCCCACGTCCATTAATGTCACTCACAATGGGAATTCATTAACTTCCATGGAGGTTATAAGTAAATATAGAACAGAAAAATTACAACAAGAAAGATAATAAATAGTACTTGGAAATCTAAAACTTCATTTTATTGCAGCGGAAATTAAACATGTTTGTTACATCATAAAACCATAGATCATAACCAAGTACAATATCCATCTTCATAAAAACAAAATACATAATCCCATTACATAAATAGCCATTAAAAAGATAACAAGCTGGAATTTACTTCAACGGTCCAAGCTTTCCAAAGAGAGATGAAGCAATTCAATCAAACACCACTGGAGCTGGGCCCAACCTGAGGACCTGGAGGGGGAAAAAGGATAGAAATAGAGGGGGTCAGACATAAAGTCTGGCGAGTATGATAATTCTAACAATACTATTATCAAAATAACTAGACTAAGGCATAAGATGGAAGACAAGTAAATGTCTATGAACTCTTAGGAAGATAAAGATAGCGTTTAAGATAACGTTAAAGATAACGGTAAAGGCACACCTAATTACTAACAAATGATTGCTACACTGCACCGCACATTACTACACTACACCACACCAGTCACCCTATTGTTTGATCCCACTTGCTTCACACAGAAACTTTATAAATAGCCTTACGTACCCCTAGCTGACTACATAGGTGTCGTCTGCCCCTATCTCCACTAGGTGTACCCCACTACCCACTTTCGATCGTCTCCCTACTCGTAGATACCCATGCTGGCCCCACAGTGGGGTGTATCACTCCCCTAAAGTGGCAACCCAATACAACTAGAGAATGCACGGCTTATACCTACACGATGCAACAACGTCTTACCTACCAGCCCGGGTCCACACGCGCATACGAAACCCGTTGGACTTGCGTTGCCACCGCTCCCCGTTTTGGCCTCTTACAGTCGAACCCAGCAAGCGTGTCCCGTCCTCGACTTGGGTCGAGCCCACAAAGATACGTTTGGGATACTGGTCGAAAAGGGCCCCCACAAGCTACCCACCTAAGCTTTTCACTAGTATATCCCACTTAACCCTCTTAGTCATGTTCATTTACATGTGTGTTTGGTTAAGTCTTACTAATCGTATTTCACATGCCACTAAGGGCACCCCTAGATTCCTCATGCCACCTAAGGCACCTACTTAACCCCCATGTCCCACCGTACATGTTTATCTGGTTAAGTATTTCTTAATTCATTCAGGCCATAACCTCATAAAGACCTCTCACATTAGACTGGCATTTATGGCAGCTGGATTTGCCGGGCGGGTCCGGGCAGTCTTACACCATAAAAGAGTCTAACCTCGTGTCTTTACAATCGTTATGCTTTAGTTTAGGCCTAGGACCTCTCACATTGGGCTGACATTTGTGACCACTGGATTTGCCGGGCAGGTCCGGGCAGGTTTACGTCACAAACGAGTCCAACCTCGTGTCCTAAGCATTGATTAACACTTAAAATATTTTACCCCAGTTTTAATAATTCCCTATTCAAATTATTAATTAAGTCAACTTTTAATGATGTCCATAATTGACTCAATTATGGCCATCCACTTATGGCATGCAAAATCATATCAATTGCACCCCAACTTTTTAATATTAAATCCTTAATATTACCCCTACCCCACGTTTATACGTTCGCTTATTCAACGCATAATATAGGCTAGACTTGTATAGTCTAACACCTAGCACATAGATAAATTATCACAACATATAGACAATTAAAATAAATCTAATCATAATAGGGGTGAAACTTGCATAAACTACGCATGTTAAGGATCAAAAGGTGTCAACTTGTTAAATGTCTCAATTTATATGATATGATCATAGCCCAAATCTATACATAAACTTGCATATGGGGTTTTTAGGCAACATAATGATGGTGTGAACTAGCATAGGATATCACATATGTCATAGCATAATTCTAGATGTCATAATAGATGTCTTGGCATATGTTCATAACTTTTCTAATCAATTTAACTTGCATATGTGACTTGTCATATAGATCAACATAACCCAAACATGATGATTTAATTAATATGAACTAACTAGCATAGATGGTAACATCATGGCCTTTTTAACATGTATGATTAATCACAACTTAACATAGAAACTTTCAACATACATAACATCATCATAGCATGATTTACAACATATAAGATATCATCATCACATAACATTGGATTTACAATATACATGATAGCAAAAGGGGTTTACAACAACATATATGATAATTCACATCATCTACTCATAATCCATTCATAACTCAACCTAATTAAAATGATAATAATCTTGTTAAGGTCATCATACTCACAATTTAGAAAAGAAAAGAGAGAGTTTTTCTTTGCTTTAGGGTTGAGAGAATTAGAATTGAATTTGCTTTTCTTCTTTCTTAGTTGGCGGCGGCTCCATTGATTTCCATGGCGATGGTATGACGGTAACTATTCTATTTTAATTAGGTTTAGGTTTAGCATTAGGATGTATCTATAGGTGTAGGAAGTTATTTAGGACCATTAGATTAACCCTGAACCATGAGAACCAATCAAACGCAAAATCTGCATTTGAGCGAATCGGCCCACGGGTTGATAGCCAAATACCCTGGATTAACCCCTAGTCGACCCCGCAAGGCTCGGGTCGACCTCAAAAATGGGCCGGTTCGGTTATTCCCCCTCCCAATTCGCTGTTTTGAACTTTTTCGCATGTTTATTTATTTAATTTTTAATATATATATATAGATATATTTCTCTGCGCAACCCATTTCACTTAATTCTTTTCTAAAAATTAAGTATACTTTAATTTGTGAATTTTAATGTTATAAAATTATGGGGAGTTACATTCTCCCCTCCTTAAAGGATTTCGTCCCTAAAATCTCCAAGTCAAGAAGAATGTATATCCTACCATCTAATCGTCCATCTACTCAACCATCAAACACCAGCATCCATTGTCCTTAAATGACTTCTAGTTCTTTAATGTTTATATGCACAGTGTGTGTATATGTCCATATCTAATGCAAAATTAGGCGGTCTACTAATTCAGTCGACCTCCTTAGTGCAATTCATGATAGTGCCATGCGTCCAATATGTATGCAAAAGATTCCTAATGATACATATTAATTCTATATGCATGCACAACCATCCACCCGAATGTAGCAACTATATGATAATACAACCATTATACATCCATTTTACTAAATAAATCCATATATATGCAATATGCAATATGAAGTGACTGAGCCGATCTGGTGCCTAATAGTGTGTGTGTATATGCATCCACGAGCAACCACTAGCAAACACTTGCATCCACTTTGCATCCACCATACATAACATGTCTCAAACACATGTTTCAACCATAGGATTATCCTAACTAAAGGTCAAAGATACTAGCAAGAGGATATACTAAAGATAAGATAAGTACAAGCTAAGCGATAAAGGAGAAATTAAAAGACAAACCCTCAAAAAGAAAAGGGTATCGTGAACGCATCTTCTCTTCTGTCTCCCAAGTAGCGTTGCTCTCATCATCACCCCATTGCACTTTGACTAGTCTGACCTCTCGATTCCTCAACCTCTTGATCTCCGACCCAAGAATGCACGTAGGAGCTCGTCGAATTGTCGCATCACGCTCTATCTCCACCTCTCTAAGCAAGCTCGGCTCTACCACTTCCGCGGTCTTGTGCAAGCACTTCCTCAAATGTGACACATGGAATACGTCATGTACACCACTAAGTCTCTCGGGCAACTCCACTCTATACGCCATCTGCCCAATTTTCTGCTTAATAGGAAACGGCCCTACAAACCTTGATGCTAATTTCCCAACGGACCCAAAGCGAAAAACGTTCTGTAATGGAGTCACTTTGACAAAGACCATGTCCCCAACTTCAAACTCGAGATCTGTCCTCCTCTTATCCGCATAAGATTTCTGCCTATCCTGTGATGCTTTCATCCTCCTTCGAGTCAAGTCGATCTTCTACGAAGTCTCCCTAATCATATCGGGCCCAAGTAAGATCTTATCCGTAGATTCCCACCAACATGTAGGTGAATGACAAGGTCGTCCATAAAGAGCTTCGAATGGTGCCATACCAATGCTGGACTGAAAGCTGTTATTATATGCGAACTCCACCAATGGAAGATGCTCTTCCCACGTACCTCCAAAATCTAGGATACATAGTCTCAATAGATCCTCTAGAATGCGATTCACCCTCTCGGTCTGGCCGTCCGTCTGAGGATGATATGCGGTGCCCAAACATAACTGAGTCCCTACCGCCTCTTGTAAGCTTCTCCAAAATTCGCTAGTGAAAATAGGATCGCGGTCGCTCACTATGCTAGAAGGAACACCGTGCAAACGAACTATTTCTTGAACGTGTACGGAGGCTAACCATGGAGCAGTCCTCTTACTCTTTACGGGAATGAAATGGGATCTTTTAGTAAGTCTATCTACTATAACCCAAATTCCCGTATTACCCTTCCTTGATCGCGGTAACCCATCCACAAAATCCATCGAGACACTTTCCCACTTCCATAGTGGAACCTCCAATGGGTGAAGCAACCCACCGGGTTTCTTTTGCTCCGCTTTTACTTGTTGGCACACCAAGCATCTAGCGACATACTCGGCTACATCTTTCTTCATGCCAGCCCAAAAGTAAACTCTCTTCATGTCTTTGTACATCTTGTCCCCGCCGGGATGAATGGTCATCTTCGAATGATGTGCTTCGTCAAGAATAGTCTTCCTTAGGTCATCGTCTTTTGGTACACAAAGTCTACCGTCCCTACGTAACCAACCCTTATCGTTTAGGGTATACCTACGGAGATGGCTTGATGACTCCCCTCCTTTGAGTTTTTCTACTAACTCAACCAACTGCGGGTCGTCTCGTTGTGCCTCGCCAATCCATCCCAAAAGCGTAGGTCTGACCTCCAAGGATGCTAGCAAACCGGGTACGAAGTCAACGGATGGTCTAAAGTCAACATCGAAATGAATTCTAAACTTCGCCGCTCAACAAACAAAGGACTTAAGGATAATCTTTTTCTACTTAAGGCGTCTTCCACCACGTTACCCTTGCCAGGGGTATAGGCTATTTCGAAGTCGTAGGACGCTAAGAACTCCATCCACCTTTGCTGCCTTAAGTTCAAGTCATTTTGAGAGAATAGGTATTTTAAAGACTTGTGGTCAGTGAATAATTCGAATTTCTCGCCAAGAAGATAATGACGCCAAGACTTAAGCGCGAAAACAATAGCGGCCAATTCTAGGTCATGTGTAGGATATTTTTTCTCATGCGCTCTCAACTGCCTTCCACCATAGGCTATTACCCTACCCTCTTGCATTAAGACTGCGCCTAGTCTTGTCCCACAAGCATCAGTATAAATGGTAAACGGCTTACTCCCGTCTGGTAATACTAAGACTGGGGCTGAAGTCAAAGCTCTCTTCAAACGTTGGAACGCATCATCATAATCTACGTCCCATGTGAAAACTAGGTTCTTCTTCGTCAAGCGTGTCAATGGAGCTGATATCTTTGCGAAGTCTTTGATAAACTTCCTATAGTAGCCAGCCAACCCCAAGAAATTTCTCACTTCGGTAGCATTTTTAGGAACCTTCCAATCTTGGATGGCCACCACCTTCGCGGGATCCACGGCTATCCCTTCTTTGGAAACCACGTGCCCCAAGAACCGTACTTCCTTCCTCCAGAAGTGACACTTAGAAAATTTAGCCTTAAGGCTATGCGCTCGTAGGGTCTCCAACACTTCCCTAAGATGTAGGGCATGCTCTTCTTCATCCTTAGAAAAGATCAAGATGTCATCTACAAAGACTACCACGAATTTGTTAAGGTACTCCCTAAACACCCTACTCATCAAATCAACAAAATATGCTGGGGCGTTTGTCAAACCGAAGGGCATCACTAGCCATTCATAGAAACCGTCCGGAGTCCTAAAGGCAGTCTTGTTTATGCTATCCTCAGCCACTCTCAACTGATGGAACCCAGTGGCTAAGTCCAACTGCGAAAACACTGAGGCGCCAACTAACTGATCGAAGAGATTGTCAATCCTCGGCAGTGGGTGTCTGTTCTTCTTAGTAAGTTTATTAAGTTCTCTATAGTCCACACACAGTCTAAGGGACCCATCCGCCTTCGTGGCAAATAGTACTGGAGCACCCCACTCCGATATACTTCGTCTTATGAACCCCTTCTCAAGCAACTCCTTCACTTGCTTATCGAGTTCCCTCCTTTCACGTGGAGCCATGTGGCGTACTGGCAAAGATGCTGGTTTCGCATTATCCACAAGATATATTCGAAAATCTATCTCCCGCTTCGGAGGCAAGCCCTTCACCTCCTCAAACACATCCGAATATTCTCGGACCACTCTAACAGATCGTAGATTTTCCTCATATGCGTCAAGCGATTCTAGATAACTTAGCATAACCGAATTTATGGGATTACAGAAGATTTCGAGAGTGTTGCCAAGGCAAGTCACGAGCCTAACTACTCTCCTTTCACAATCAAGAACAGCCCCATTTCTGGATAACCAATCCATTCCTAAAATTAGCCCATAGCCCGTGAAGCCCAACACATAAGCATCACATCTAAATTCAATGCTAAGTATGGAAATTTTCAAATCCAAACACATCATAGACAAATAAGCTGAGCCCCCCAATTGGATTCGAAACAACTAAGGGATCCTTTACTAAACTGGTGTTTAAGTGCAGTGATTCAACTAATGATGTAGAGATAAACGAATGTGATGCGCCCGAATCGAATAAGGTATGGACAGGATGATCAAACAGAAAAACTAAACTTTCAACAGAAATGGTTCTACCTCATTCTTGCAGCGGTGGGACCGCGAGAGCCTGAACTTGTCCACTTGCCTGCCCTGGTGCCATAAGAGCCTGCACATGTCCTCCCGAGGTAGCTCCTGCCCTCTGCCCCTTCTTTAGGCAGTCCTTCACTAAATGTCCCGCATCGCCACAATGAAAACAGCCTGTCTTATTTTTCTTTCGGTAATCCTTGCTGAGATGGCCTGGTGTCCCACAGTTAAAACATTTCTTCTTTCCCTTGTCATTATTGTCTTTACCACCCTTCTTGTTTTGCTGTTGTGGTTTCTTTTGATCCCCCTTCTTCTCGGGTGCCTTATCAGCTTTAGCGCTTTTCTCCTCATGCATAAGCGCCATTTCTACTAACTTCTCAAAGGTGGCCCCCATAGGGATGTGGGTCATAGCCAACCCTTGCAATGGTTCATTCAAGCCATTCACGAACCTCAGCGCCTTCTTCTCCGGCGTGTTCACTAAGTCCAAGCCAAACCTTGCTAACTGATTAAATTTATTGACATATTCTTTCACTGATGAGCTTCCTTGCTTCAATGTCAAGAACCTTTCCATATATAGATTTTCTTCCGCCCTTGAGAGAAACTTCGCCTCGAACCTACGTCTGAAATCCGCCCAAGAGTCAACAGGACGCTCCCCATTAGTGACCTCCCACCAAAACGAGGCCTCTCCCTTTATCAACCAAGCTGCTAAACGAACTCTCCTCCCTTCTTCTACTTCAAAGATTTCTAGCAATTCTTCCACCTCCTTAAGCCAATCTCTAGCTTCCACAAACGTTTTTGACCCTTGAAATGGTTTTCTACCCATAGCCTTGAATTCCTTGCACGTCTTTGCAAAAGTATCTACACGAGGAGGAGGAGGAGGAACGGGTGCAACTGGTGGTGGAGGAACATTGGCTAGACCTGCAGCGGCCCTAGCCTCCAATAGCCTCCTATACCATCCTGGTATCGTTACACCGTCGGGTAGATTAAGATCTTCAGCCATGCTGAAACGAAAAAGGAATGATTCAAAATGGAGAATTCGAAAGATAAAGATATGTGGCTATTGGGGATTATGTTTTTCTTAAAAACTTTTCTATTTAAATTTCTCAGTAAAACATGTTTTTGAAAACACTTCTTCCAAAAATAACTATTTTTCTAAAGTATTTTTATCTGTTTTGGTAACCTTAAGCTCTGATACCACGTGTAACACGCCACGTCCATTAATGTCACTCACAAAGAGAATGCATTAACTTCCATGGAGGTTATAAGTGAATATCGAGCAGAAAAATTACAACGAGACAGATAATAAATAGTACTTGGAAATCTAAAACTTCATTTTATTACAGCGGAAATTAAACATGTTTGTTACATCATAAAACCATAGATCATAACCAAGTACAATATCCATCTTCAAAAAAACAAAATACATAATCCCATTACATAAATAGCCATTAAAAAGATAACAAGCTGGACTTTACTTCAACGGTCCAAGCTTTCCAAAGAGAGATGAAGCAATTCAATCAAACTCCACTAGAGCTAGGCCCAACCTGAGGACCTGGAGGGGGAAAAAGGATAGAAATAGAGGGGGTCAGACATAAAGTCTGGCGAGTATGATAATTCTAACAATACTATTATCAAAATAACTAGACTAAGGCATAAGCTGGAAGACAAGTAAATGTCTATGAACTCTTAGGAAGATAAAGATAGCGTTTAAGATAACGTTAAAGATAACGGTAAAGGCACACCTAATTACTAGCGAATGATTACTACACTGCACTGCACATTACTACACTGCACCACACCAGTCACCCTATTGTTTGATCCCACTTGCTTCACACAGAAACTTTATAAATAGCCTTACGTACCCCTAGCTGACTACATAGGTGCCGTCTGCCCCTATCTCCACTAGGTGTACCCCACTACCCACTTTCGATCGGCTCCCTACTCGTAGATACCCGTGCTGGCCCCACAGTGCGGTGTATCACTCCCCTAAAGTGGCAACCCGATACAACTTGAGAATGTACGGCTTATACCTACACGATGCAACAACGTCTTACCTACCAGCCCGGGTCCACACACGCATACGAAACCCGTTGGACTTGCGTTGCCACCGCTCCCCGTTTTGGCCTCTTACAGTCGAACCCAGCATGCGTGTCCCGTCCTCGACTTGGGTCGAGCCCACAAAGATACGTTTGGGATACTGGTCGAAATGGGCCCCCACAAGCTACAAACCTAAGCTTGTCACTAGTATATCCCACTTAACCCTCTTAGTCATGTTCATTTACATGTGTGTTTGGTTAAGTCTTACTAATCGTATTTCACATGCCACTAAGGGCACCCCTAGATTCCTCATGACACCCAAGGCACCTACTTAACCCCCATGTCCCACCGTACATGTTTATCTGGTTAAGTATTTCTTAATTCATTTAGGCCATAACCTCATAAAGACCTCTCACATTAGACTGGCATTTATGGCAGCTGGATTTGCCGGGCGGGTCCGGGCAGTCTTACACCATAAAAGAGTCTAACCTCGTGTCTTTACAACCGTTATGCTTTAGTTTAGGCCTAGGACCTCTCACATTGGGCTGACATTTGTGACCACTGGATTTGCCGGGCGGGTCCGGGCAGGTTTACATCACAAACGAGTCCAACCTTGTGTCCTAAGCATTGATTAACACTTAAAATCTTTTACCCCAGTTTTAATAATTCCCTATTCAAATTATTAATTAAGTCAACTTTTAATGATGTCCATAATTGACTCAATTATGGTCATCCACTTATGGCATGCAAAATCATATCAATTGCACCCCAACTTTTTAATATTAAATCCTTAATATTACCCCTACCCCACGTTTATACGTTCGCTTATTCAACGCATAATATAGGCTAGACTTGTATAGTCTAACACCTAGCACAAAGATAAATTATCACAACATATAGACAATTAAAATAAATCTAATCATAATAGGGGTGAAACTTGCATAAACTACGCATGCTAAGGATCAAAAGGTGTCAACTTGTTAAATGTCTCAATTTATATGATATGATCATAGCCCAAATCTATACATAAACTTGCATATGGGGTTTTTAGGCAACATAATGATGGTGTGAACTAGCATAGGATATCACATATGTCATAGCATAATTCTAGATGTCATAATAGATGTCTTGGCATATGTTCATAACTTTTCTAATCAATTTAACTTGCATATGTGACTTATCATATAGATCAACATAACCCAAACATGATGATTTAATTAATATGAACTAACTAGCATAGATGGTAACATCATGACCTTTTTAACATGTATGATTCATCACAACTTAGCATAGAAACTTTCAACATACATAACATCATCATAACATGATTTGCAACATATAAGATATCATCATCACATAACATTGGATTTACAATATACATGATAGCAAAAGGGGTTTACAACAACATATATGATAATTCACATCATCTACTCATAATCCATTCATAACTCAACCTAATTAAAATGATAATAATCTTGTTAAGATCATCATACTCACAATTTAGAGAAGAAAAGAGAGAGTTTTGCTTTGCTTTAGGGTTGAGAGAATTAGAATTGAATTTTCTTTTCTTCTTTCTTAGTTGGCGGCGGCTCCATTGATTTCCATGGCGATGGTATGATGGTAACTATTCTATTTTAATTAGGTTTAGGTTTAGCATTAGGATGTATTTATAGGTGTAGGAAGTTATTTAGGACCATTAGATTAACCCTGAACCATGAGAACCAATCAAATGCAAAATCTGTATTTGAGCGAATCGGCCCACGGGTTGACAGCCAAACACCCTGGATTAACCCCTAGTCGACCCAGCAAGGCTCTGGTCGACCTCAAAAATGAGCCGGTTTGGTTATTCCCCCTCCCAATTCGCTGTTTTGAACTTTTTCCCATATTTATTTATTTAATTTTTAATTTATATATATATATATATCAATATATATATATTTCTCTGTGCAACCCATTTCACTTAATTCTTTTCTAAAAATTAAGTATACTTTAATTTGTGAATTTTAATGTTATAAAATTACGGGGTGTTACATTCATCTCCAGAGGTACATTGTCAGAATGGTGGTCCCATACCTTGCCAGGAAATCCATTCTCCAATAAGAGCCCTCGGTTTTGACTTTATACTATATATGTAGAGCGTGAGATGCAAGCATTCTGCCAGGTTGATATTTATTTGTATTTAGATGCTATCATAATACTAGAAAAGTTATTCATTTCAAAAAAATGTTTTGGGTTATCGTAAGGTAAAAACCGTCTGTATTTATATGTGGATTCGGTCTTATGATTTTCCTTTTCTTTCAAAAAAAGATTTTGATGTTAAACCAAGTTGTGTGATGCCTTTAAACTTAGTGTGTTTTTCTCACTCTAGTTCACCAGACTAACCCGGCGTTTGTAATGCTCGGGTTAGACGGGTTGTAAAGGTCCAGGTTGTCAGATGCTGTAGAGTCCAGAGACAAGCTGGAGGTGCTCAGACGTATGATATATAATATTTATTCCATTGTGTGATTGTATATGAGGACAGATTATTGTAACTGTCCATATGTGTGATGTACTCAGATGATTGTAAGTTTTATTTCAAGCTCTCAGTAAAGATTTATTTCTATATTATATTTTTTTTCCATTGCGATGTGAGAATCCGTGTTGTGATAGTTCTTCTTCTTCTTCTCTTATGATATTTCTTTCTTTCTTATCTCACCCTCTAATTTCTTTCTAATAGCTATCTATTTTTTGGTATAATTTGAGATGACATGGTTTGATAAATGTTGGCTTAAACTGTACTAAAGTGGGTCGTTACAATATCATCATGGATATTTTTGAGTAGAATAAAATCTCATTCTCCGCTTGTTATGTGATACTTTAAAATTTTGATATTAGTTGTTATCGATATTCATTGACATAGACTAAATAGTTGTTAACTATTGATTGTTGAATATCCGAACCTGTTGTGACTTGGTAGTATTGTTTATGATATTGACATATATTACTATTTGGATGTGGAAATGGATGGTAACTTATTTAAGTACCATAGCGATTGCAATGCCTCAAAATTTGGAATTGTTTCTAAGTTGTTTAAATTCATAAACAAAATTGATTTAATATTTAAACATTCCACCTATGAATGTTTAAAATTTTCATATTGAAGATTTGAAGAATTAATTAAGTATTAAACATAATTGTTTTAACTGATTAAAATATTAAGACTAATCTTGTTAATTAAGTTTCAATGTTATTTAATATTCATTAAGGATGGTTTAAAACTTAAGAAATTATTTATTTATGATATTTCAATTTACTAATTACCTAGTAATTGTTTTAAGTATAATTTATACTTTAGTTTTAACTAAGAAGTTAATTACGATTAGTATAATTAAAGTTTACTTACTGTTTAACGACTCATGAAAGGTTTAAGTATTATTAGAACATTTAATTAAGAATTAATATTAATCAGTTATTTTTGAAATCTATTTTAAATATTTATTTAATTATCAATAAAGGTTTTTAATTATTAGTTAATTATTAAATATAATTTTTTTGGGTTTTCAGTTATTTATTTAAAGAATAAATATTATTTAATTATTTATTTTATAAAGTTAAATAAATAATTCATTATTTATTTTAACAACCAATAATTGATTATTATTTTTAATAGTTAATTATTGTTTAATAAATAATTTTTTAAGATTATTATTAACTTAATTCAAAAGTGATTATGTTATTTCATTTTTATAAATGATTATTTTAAGTTAATTAATTTACTAATTAATGGTAGTTAAAAGTGAATTAATTATTTTAAGTAAGGGGATCTCAACTAATTAGTTATTTTAAATAGCAAGGGTTGGACTTGTTTAACTACTTTTAGATATGGGTTAAAATTTACCAAACTATTCAATGATGAGGTTTAGGATTAAATGGATTGTTTTACTAAATATATTCAAGGTAAATAGTTTGTTATATTTAGTTAAATTATTAACTTGCAAGGTTCGAGTTAATTTCAGTTAACTAAAGAGTAAGCATTAAATTAGTATTGGACTGAAAAGTGGATTTAAAGCTAAGGTGTCAAGTGTGATAAAGGACTTTACTTAATAAAAGAAATTAATTAAAATGTGTTATAAATTAGAAAGTGGATTCAAAGCTAAGGAGTCAAGTGTGATAAAGGATTTTACTTAATTAAAAAAATAAGTAAATTGTATTATAAATTGGAAATTGGTTTTGAAAGAGCAATGCGTCTTTAGAATTCATTCACAAATGAAGTGCATATAGAATTGGTTAAATTTAAGTACGAATTTATTTTTAAAACGTGAGCTATTAAACATCTATCATTTCAAAGATGAGAGTGTTGTCGTGTTAAGATCTGAGAGGTAAATAAAATACCACAACTTGAACGACATTATTGTCGTTTAAGGAATTATATATGCTTAAGATTGTGAGTTGATTTTGGAAATTAATTCTTTATTTCCAAACTATTTCTTACTTAAAAGACGAAGGTCTTAGGGGTTAAATGAAGCGATTTGGGTTCTAATAGCCTATTGAAATTGAAATAGAAAGGGAAAACCATCTTAATTGCATTTGTAATACATACTTATATCGAAGGTTTAAGTATGTGAATGTTTTGGGACAAGATATTTGAAATGTAATTAATAAGAACTTAATTAAAAAGAGGCTTAGTGATTATTATAGGAAATAAACATTTGATTGTTTGTATTTGTTATTTGATAGTTAAATAACCAACTATCAATTTGGACCAAAAATCTTACTTTGGAAATATCTTGGAGAAACACTTGACTTATACGGCACAGTCATCCTTATTAATGGTTCACTATGCATATAAACCTCATTTAATACCATAAGGACAAGGGATAATGAAATCCATCCACTAATGGTTAGGAGGTAAACTATGTGGTTGCCCTTGTCTATTTATTTTCTAAAGAACTGGGGTTGAGTTTACCGGAAACTATCAGAATTCATTTCGAGGGGATTGAGATCGGATCAAGTATCTAAAAACCACTTTGGTCTGACTGCGCGATGAATGTGTTAAACATTGAAGATGATAAAATTAAGGTTAGATTAAAGATTGAAGTCGAAGGCGAAGAGCTTCGATGCAGAAAGGATTGCTTTTGACCGTTTTTGGAAAGATACCTAGATATATATTCTAGAAGTGGTCCCAACATTGTAAATTTTTGTATTGCAAGGACTACTTATTACTAATCCTAAAATTATTTGTTACAGGATGTGGTAAAAGAGTACCTTTGGTTTATCCTATTTTTGAACAACTTGTAAGGATGGATGTCTAACATTGCATTTCTTAGACATGTATATTTATTTTAAAAAACGTACATCTATTTGGTGACGGAGAACAAAACTTGTTCTAGCTTAACACCCATCTCTGATATGTATGATCTTGATGGTTATATTTTTGTTGACATCAATTAGTGATCGATGGAGTGACGATGTGTCATTCGAAGATAGATATGTGCCATGTATAAAAGGTAAAGCGTAGCTTCTAGCCACATCAATTGATAGTGACTAAAACATGGGATATGCTTCACGCCTAAGTGGGTAGCACCCAAGTAGGGTATTTTCACCACCCAATCTAAAAAGGATGACCTTTTATTATTGTGAAAACCCTTAACTTCCCCGTGAAGGAAAGCCCAGATTGTATTGAGGACAAGATGAATCAGAACGCAGACAGAAGAACATTTCATTGTATATTACAACAATTTCATCATATTACAAGAATATACAGAGTATAGATGAATAAAATACATTCAATAAATATAAGAGATTACAATAAATTACATAGCAGCGGAAAATAATACAAAACACAACTGAAAGAGATATACGAATACAGAGCTTTCCGGATATCATTCCAGCTGTAAACTAGGTTCCTGTGAATATTAATCTACAAAACCAAAACTACTAGTTGCCCATGTCGAAAATAAGGGCACCTAGAGTTTAGGTTAAAACAATAAACTCTAGGTCAGTCATGTGACTGGTGTGAGAACTAAAATAGTTATTAATCTTTATTTTAAAGTTAGGTAAATCAAGGGACCACGCCGTATGACACGGAACGGGTTTCCTCCCAAGAATACCAGTGCATAAAACAACAGCGCAATCTAAATAAAGAACAATGAAGCTATTAAAAGACCCAGGTCCCACCACACAATGCAACCCAAGCCGAAGGATAGGGTTTTACCTTATAATAGCCAAAGAATGCTTGATATGTTTAAAACAGATCATTTGATACTATTATAAGTGTATAGTGTATAAAACAACTTCAACTCATAAGTATCAATCATAGACGGCATAAGCGCCCCATTCCACTATGTCGCCATATATAGGATTACAACTAAAATCGAAACGTCACGTATTGGAAGTTGGATTTCCATCTGTGAACCGAGGCCAGGGATCGTCCTCTACCGATTTGAGACTGTCTAGCCCAAGCCTCAGAAACAGCCGCAACTGCCCCTTGGATCGCCAGGGCCGGTCCACCGATGCGGATTATTATGCCTGAACACTGGGTTTCCCCGCCCTTTGGGGCGTAAATGAGCCAACAAATGACTCCATTGGCTTGACATCGTCACCGATATATCCAAGGCGCCTCGCAACAGCAACTACCACATAAGTCAAACTCGTCAGGGCGCGTAAAACCACTGACGCCACTTCTAACTAGAAGGAAATGCATTCCCTCCCTGATGTCCTCTCCCGTTTCTAATTCACAACCGGGGTGTGAGGCTCGCGAATCAATGCTACACAAAGTTATGCCACACAGGCTGTGCTTTGATCATCAATCACAAGACTCTGCTTTTCAACAGAAGCCTTGATCATTTGCATCTTAGCATGCCACACAGGAAAACCACTCCATGCAACCGATATCCATCAATCACACAGAATGATATCCAATGTCAGACACACAGTCAATTTACAAGTCCGTTCTGGGTCTGAACGAAACCGGAGGCACCTTGTACCTCGCATATCCATCGATCTTGAAACACCCCACCTCCGTTAGGGTCACTCTCAAAGGGAATGCCCTAATTTTGGTGGAGGTTTATAAGTATAAGTCACAGATATACAAGACAGATATAAGAACACATATTTGTAAACAGCGGAAAAACATCAACTTTTATTTCATAAAAGCAAACACGTGCTACAACAACATCACCATAATTGTCTTACATCCTTTCCAAAAACATAACATTACTCCTTCATAATCTGTCTTGATTACATTATTTAAAGAAGCATAAATAAAACATAGATAAACTGCAAAATCCCCCATAGTGGTTGTCCAAAGCCATAGTACAAAACGAAAAGGTCCAAGCAATACATTTCTCTTCTTCAAGCTGGATGTTAAGGCTGGTCAAGCTGCAGTGTTCCCTCCCTGTGGACCTTGGGGGGGAAACGGAAGAAAAGAAGATGAAAGAAAAGTAGAGTCAGACATAAAGCCTGAGTAAGTCTAGTACTATTCTGTCTATGAATAAAGAACTGGGTATGATAAGTATAAACAAGAAGTGGGAAAGCACTATAAACTTAGTTGAGTTGTCTAGGGTCGATTATACTATCGTACCCCATGCTAATCTCTGAACCCATATAAACTAGTTTCCAACTGGCACCCCATAATCAGGTTGATGTGATCCGTTCTATGATGATCGGCTCCTACTCGCATAGTTACATGTGTCTTACGGCCCCCGATGTTGTAGTTACCTATGCTGGTCCCACCATGGGGTGTATCAAGTCCCATGGTGGCGGCCCGACACAATCCTAGAATGCACAGGTATGCTACTGGTGTCCAGTGCCTTATTTTTCTGCGCCGGAGTGTGTGCACGCCCACACCCCGTTAGAACCTACACTGCTACACCACCGCCGTCGATTTGACCTCTTATAATCAGCCCAGTAATCGTGCCCCACCCTGCCTAGTTTCAGGGTATCATGATACACCTTCTAGGGTTACTGCTGAAAAGGGTCCCCCGTTACTAGGTTTTCTATCTCTAGCCAACATGCTAAGTTGGTTAAGTGTTTTCTAACCTAACCCCCACCAGTCCGTTTAGTTTAGCATGTTCCATTTTGATTAAGTCTTTAGTTTACTTAATTCTAACAATCCTGACTCAGCCTTAATTGTCTTATTAAAGCCTTGACCTCTCACATTAGACAGGTATTGTTGTGGCTGCATGTTGCCGGTTGGTTCCGGGCAGTCTTACGCCACAACTCAGTCTAACCTCGGGTCCTTATTGGGCTCCATGTTTAACCTCCCACATTGGATAGGTATTGTTGTGACTACTGGACAGCCGGGCGGTTCCGGGCAGGTTTACATCACAACTCAATCCAACCTCGAGTTAAACACATCGTATGTTCTACATTTACATGTTTTGTCTTTCTTCTTAATTTTCTTATATGTAAATATTTGCGGCCCATTATTAAGTTAATGGTGTAAAGGTTACACCAATCATGGGCCCAACCCATACTTGAATTTGGGCCCTTCTACTTTATATTTTCATTTATTAATAAATTTAACCCAACGTTATTTTCCCCCGTTTAATACGTTCGTTTATCATAATATATGTTGGGCTTAGGCTTTTAAGCCCAACTTAGCCATGGGAAAAAGGGGAGGCTTAAAGCGTGATTACATACACAAAAAGGGGAATGTGAGCGCATGAACTTGCAACATAACGTTGGAACTACAAAATAGAAACTGGTGTACTTGCATAGTGATAACATATACTTTGGTCATAAAGCATAGGTGACATGAATCAAACCATGTAAACTTGTAGTTAAGTTAAGAATATCACTATTGACACATAGGCTTAACTACAACATAAACCTATATTTTATTTAGGCATAATATCAAACATAAGCAAATCATGTTCATAAGATTACTACATGTTTACAAAGGTGCTTACTTTTGTTACTAACACAAAAGTATAGTTCAACTTAATCATGATTTTAAATTTACTCTCATAACCATGGCATAAATATTTCTAACATGAAATCATGATTTTTACTTTAGTCATGCAAACTTGCAAAAGGGATTTTTGAATCTAACCTAGCTATGTACCACATATGTCATCATATAATTCTTGTTAACAATATGGATTTCAATTATGCAAAATATCAATCATAGCCTAGTCATATTCATAAGTTTGCAAATAGGTTTTCTAGTACAAAAGCATGGCTTAATACATAGATCATGGTGCCAAGATTTCAACATAATTTCATATGGATTATGATAACCCATACCTATTCCAATTACTTCACAAAAATGATGT
Source organism: Allium sativum (assembly GCA_030737875.1). Taxonomy (NCBI): domain Eukaryota; kingdom Viridiplantae; phylum Streptophyta; class Magnoliopsida; order Asparagales; family Amaryllidaceae; genus Allium; species Allium sativum. Next base: position 306,741,886 of record CM060921.1, read on the forward strand.
TTGTATAAAAATACACATTATGATGGCATAGTAGCAAAACCCCAAACTTGCATGAATTTCAATTAGTCAACTACATACATGTAGCTTCAACATGGATTACATAATTTGCGAATATTCCAAACGTATACTTGCATAAAACTACCGCATGTAGTTTTTATAATAAATAACATGCTTTGCGAATATCCAAACGTATACAATATTCCAAATCGATAAGAATCATAGTAACGCGCAAATATGAATTACTTTATCGCCACAATCAAGTATACAAACCAACACAATTATTTGTTCATACCAAAATAATACTCTACTTACAATTGTGTGACGAATTTCCCAATTTAGGGATTTGGAGATGCGATTCCTTGCTGATTTGATTTGATTAAGTTGCTTTATGCTTTAGAATTTGCCTCCTAATCCTCTCTCCAATTGGTGGCTACTCTTAGGCGTTCCTCAGCAACATGACGGCTTTGTTCTTATTTTTGAATGAATAGATTAGGGTGAGTCTAGGGTCATTTTTATAGGGCTTATGAACTGATTGGGACCATTGATGTTGCTTGGATTGATCGTAGCCATTAATTCGAAAGAGAGACCAATTAGAGCCTGCCACCTAGCCCTAATGACAAAGCAGACTACAGAAAATCGACCAACATAGAATAGGCCAGCCAGGTTGGGCTGGGTTCGACCTGGCTTTGGACCAGGTCGACAGCCCTGTCGACAGCCCTGTCGACCTGGCTAGACCAGGTCGACAGCCCAGTCGACCTGGGTGCCTTAGGCGGGAATTTTCCCGCCCTGGCCAATTGGGCCCGATTTTTATTTTTAAACTTGTTTTTCTGAGCTGTTCGAATTTTAAACTTAATTCAGAAACTTCCGGAGGCTATATCTTCTTCATACGGACTCCGTTTTTCGAAAACTCGGACTCTATTTCGCGAATTTTTCCGAGACGAACGCAATGGCGTATCCCGTTTCCCTTATTTACTTGATTTGAAATTAATTATACTTTAATTTGTGAATTTCACAGTTATAGAATTCGCGGGGTGTTACATTCTCCCCCACTTAAAAGGATTTCGTCCCCGAAATCTTCAAGTTAGGAGGAATGTATATCCTAACATCCAATCATCCATCTACTCATCCATCAAACACGAGCATCCATTGTCCTTAAAAGACTTCTAATGCTTCATGATCATATGCGAAGTGTGTGTGTACATTAACTTATCTAATGCAAAATCAGGCGGTCTACTGATTCAGTTGACCTCCTTAATGCGAATTATGTAAGTGCCATGAATCCATTATGTATGCAAATTTTCCTATTCATGATTCTACATGAGTGCACAATCATTCAATACAAATGCAACATCCATATGACAACACATTAGAGTTCAACCATATACGAATGCAAACATATATATGCATATGCAATATGAAGTGACTGAGCCGATCTAAAACCTAGATTGTGTGTGTATATGCAACCACGAGCAACCACTAGCAATCACTTGCAACTACTTGCAACCATCATCCATAACATGTTTCAATTACATGTTTCCATCAAAAGGGTTTCTTCCTAAAAGATAAGGTCGAGGAAATATACCTAAAAAGATAGATAAAAGCGCAACTTAAGGAAAAGGAAAGATCAAGGATGTACCCTCGAAAAGAAAAGGGTAGGCAGTGCGTATTCTAGCTTCAGTTTCCCAAGTCGCGTCTCCCTCGGCGTCGCTCCACTGAACTTTGACGAGCTTGACTTCGCGGTTGCGTAGCTTCTTCACTTCCGTTCCTAATATGCGGGTTGGAACTTTTCTTATGGTTGCTTCGCGTTCCACTTCGGCCTCTTCGAGGATATTTGGCTCTACCACCTCGGCTGACTCATGTAGACATTTTCGGAGATGTGAAACGTGAAAAACGTTGTGGACTCCAGCCAACTTCTCGGGTAGCTCTAATCTATAGGCCATTTTCCCAATTTTCTCGATGATAGGGAATGGCCCTACGAACCTTGGTGCCAGTTTTCCTGTGGTTCCAAAACGAACAACGTTTCTTAGCGGTGATACCTTGAGAAAAACTCTGTCTCCAACCTCAAATTAAAGGTCGGTCCTTCTCTTGTCGGCATAGGACTTTTGTCTGTCTTGGGCTGTCTTCATCCTTCTTCGTATTAAGTCTACTTTCTATGAAGTCTCTCGGATCATATCTGGTCCAAGTATGAGCTTATCAGTAGACTCCCACCAACAAGTGGGCGATCGGCACGGTCTTCCATATAAAGCTTCAAAGGGCGCCATTCCGATGGTTGCTTGATAGCTGTTGTTGTAGGAAAATTCCACCAAAGGAAGGTGGTCTTCCCATGTCCCTCCGAAGTCGAGGACGCATAGTCTTAAAAGGTCTTCCAAAACTCTGTTCACTCTCTCTGTTTGGCCGTCAGTTTGGGGATGATAGGTTGTGCTCAAGCATAACTGCGTTCCTACTGCTTCTTGCAGACTCCGCCAAAACTCGTTGGTGAAGATGGGGTCTCGGTCACTAACAATGTTAGATGGTATTCCATGGAGTCGAACGATTTCCTTGAGGTAAAGTGATGCTAGGGATGAGGCAGTTCTTTTACTTTTGACAGGTAAAAAGTGGGCGCTTTTAGTAAGCCTATCCACTATTACCCAAATGCTAGTGTTGCCTCTCCTAGACCTAGGCAGCCCATCGATGAAGTCCATTGAGACGCTATCCCACTTCCACTGTGGGACCTCTAAAGGATGTAGCAGTCCGCCAGGCTTTTTCTGTTCCGCCTTAACCTGTTGGCACACCATACACTTAGAAACGAATTCTGCCACGTCCTTTTTCATGCCGTTCCAGAAGAAAGTCCTTTTTATATCTTTGTACATTTTATCTCCGCCTGGGTGTATCGTCATCTTGGAGTGATGTGCTTCCTCGAGAACCTTCTTTATTAAATCTTTTGTCTGTGGGACGCATAGTCTTCCGTCTCGCCTTAGCAAACCCTTATCATCGATGGAGTATCCGTTGAGGTGACTTGAAGTTTCACCCCTAATTAGCCTATCAATTGTTTCCACAAGCTGAGGGTCTTCGCGTTGTGATGTCCCTACTGAATCCACTAAAGTTGGGCGTACTTCGAGAGATGCTAGCAAGCCTGGTACGAAATCGGAGGAAGGCCTAAAGTCGAAGCTAGCTATAAACTCTAGGCTTTGTCTTTCAACAAACAACGAGCTTAGGGTCAATTTCTTTCGGCTTAACGCGTCTGCCACTACGTTGCCTTTGCCCGGAGTGTAGGAGATTTCGAAATCGTACGAGGCAAGAAACTCCATCCATCTTTGTTGCCTCAAGTTAAGATCCTTCTACGAGAAAAGATATTTCAACGATTTATGGTCAGTGTAAAGTTCGAACTTCTCACCTAGGAGATAGTGTCGCCAAGACTTGAGTGCAAAGACGATGGCGGCTAACTCAAGATCGTGGGTTGGGTAGTTCTTTTCGTGCACTTTCAACTGCCTCCCGCCATAAGCTACTACCCTTCCTTCTTGCATTAAGACGGCGCCTAGCCCTGTCCCACATGCATCCGTATAAACAGCGAACATCTTGCTCCCATCTGGCAGCGTCAAAACTGGGGCTGTTGTAAGAGCCCTTTTCAGTCGTTGGAAAGTAAACTCGCAATCCAAATCCCAATTGAACACTAGATTCTTCTTAGTCAATTTCGTGAGTGGAGCTGAGATTTTCGCAAAATCCCTTATGAATTTTCGATAGAAACCTGCTAGTCCTAGAAAGCTTCGGACCTCAGTTGCATTCCTTGGTGTCTTCCAATCCTGTACCGCCACCACCTTAGCAGGGTCCACTGCTAACCCTTGTTTGGATACTATGTGCCCAAGGAACCTCACCTCTTCTCTCCAAAAGTGGCATTTGGAGAATTTGGCTTTTAGTTGATGGACTCGCAAAGTTTCCATGATTGCCCTTAAGTGCTGAGCATGTTCCTCTTCACTCTTTGAGAAGATAAGGATATCATCTACGAAAACCACTACGAATTTGTTGAGGAAATCTCTGAATACCCTACTCATCAGGTCCACGAAGTAAGCAGGTGCATTTGTCAAGCCGAAAGGCATGACAAGCCATTCAAAGAAGCCGTCTGGGGTTCTGAATGCCGTTTTATCGATGCTATCTTCAGCTACCCTTAGCTGATGAAAACCGGTTGCTAAATCGAGTTGGGAGAAAACAGACGCTCCTACAAGCTGGTCAAATAAATCGTCAATTCTAGGGAGAGGGTGCCTATTCTTTTTCGTTAGCTTGTTGAGCTCCCTATAGTCAACACATAGACGGAGTGAACCATCTGCCTTTGTAGCGAACACCACCGGAGCGCCTCATTCTGAAATGCTCCTCCTAATGAACCCCTTTTCTAGAAGCTCTTTAATCTGTTTACTGAGCTCTTTCCTTTCTCGTGGAGCCATGTGTCTAACGGGCAACGCAACGGGCTTTGCATTATCTACAAGATATATGCGGAAGTCTATTTCCCGCTTCGGAGGCAAGCCCTTCACCTCTTCGAAGACATCCGGATATTCCCGGACCACTCTAACTGATTGCAAATTTTCAACAGAGGCATCTAGCGATTCAAGGTAACTAAGCATAACGGCGTATGAGGGATTACAAGAAATTTCCAAAGTATTACCGAGCTGGGTTAGGAGCCTAACAACCCTTTTCTCACAATCAAGGATGGCCCCATTACTGGATAGCCAATCCATACCCAAAATCAAACCATACCCCGAAAAGCCCAAAACAAAGGCACTACATTGAAATTCTATGCTTAGAATAGAAATTTTCAATCCCAAACAGATCATAGACAAATGAGTTGGGCCCCCAATTGGGTTTGAAACAATTAAGGGGTCCTCTACCATACTAGTTTTTAGGTGTAGAGATTCCACTAAAGCAGACGAGATAAAGGAGTGTGATGCGCCAGAATCAAATAAAGTGCGAACGGGGTGATCATAAAGATAAACTACACTTTCTACAGAAGTATTTATACCTCGCTGTTGCAGAGGTGGCGCTTCCAGCACATGAACCTGTGCCCCTGAGGTGGATCCAGCCCTCTGCCCATGTCCTCGTTTCTTTGGGCAGTCCTTAGCCCTGTGGCCTGTCTCACCGCAAGAAAAGCACCCACCATTCTCCTTGGCCTTCTTTTTCCGGCAGTCCTTTACTAAGTGCCCCACTTTGCCACAGAAATTGCACTTCCTCTTCTCTTTGTTGCCTTTCCCGCCCTTCTTAAAGTCTGTCTTCTTAGGCTGCAAACCCTCTTTCTTCCCTTGAGAGCTTTCTGCCTTTGTCTCCTTCTTGCCCTTATCCTCTTCATTCAGCAATGCCATTTGCACCAATCTTTCATACGTGGCTCCCATGGGTATATGGGTCATGGCCAAACTGTGTAATGGCTCATTCAACCCTTTGACGAAACGGAGAGCCTTCTTGTGTGGGGTGTTGACTAGGTCAAGCCCAAACCTAGCCAGCTCATCGAATTGATTCACATACTCTCTGACTGTCTTGTCCCCTTGCTTAAGAAATAAGAATTTTTCCAACTGCAAACTTCTTTCCGCATCTGAGAGAAATTTAGTCTCAAACCTTGCCCTAAAGTCCTCCCATGTCTCCACTGGTCTTTCAGCATTAGTGACTTCCCACCAGTAGGAAGCCTCGCCCTTCAATAGCCACACTGCCAATTGTACTTTTTGTCTATCCTCTACCTCAAAGATGATGAATAGGTCCTCAGTTTCTTTCAGCCAATTTCTAGCTGCCACGAAGGACTCAGTTCCATGGAAATCCTTTCCTCCCATAGCTTTAAAATCTTTACATATCTTAGCAAAAGTGTTTCCCCGAGGAGGAGGTGGAGGAAAAGGCGCCGCTGCAGCTGGATGATTTCCTGCAGCTGGGGGAGGAGGAACGGTAGGATCTGGCTGAGTGGCCCTTGCTTCTAAGAACCGTCTAAACCAACCAGGTATTGGCACCCCTTCTGGCAAGTTAAGTTCTTCGGACATGCTGAAACAAAAAGGATAGATTCAAACGAAGGATAAGAGATAGTACCTATGGCTTTGGGGAGTGGACTTTGCCTTTTAAAATAAAATAATATTTTTCTTCTAAAATTGCTTCTTTAAATTTCCTTTTTGAAAATAAATTTTTCAAAACTTTTTATCTTATCTGGTAAACCTATGCTCTGATACCAAGTGAAACACCCCACCTCCGTTAGGGTCACTCTCAAAGGGAATGCCCTAATTTTGGTGGAGGTTTATAAGTATAAGTCACAGATATACAAGACAGATATAAGAACACATATTTGTAAACAGCGGAAAAACATCAACTTTTATTTCATAAAAGCAAATACGTGCTACAACAACATCACCATAATTGTCTTACATCCTTTCCAAAAACATAACATAACTCCTTCATAATCTGTCTTGATTACATTATTTAAAGAAGCATAAATAAAACATAGATAAACTGCAAAAGCCCCCATAGTGGTTGTCCAAAGCCATAGTTCAAAACGAAAAGGTCCAAGCAATACATTTCTCTTCTTCAAGCTGGATGTTAAGGCTGGTCAAGCTGCAGTGTTCCCTCCCTGTGGACCTGGGGGGGGGGGGGAAACGGAAGAAAAGAAGACGAAAGAAAAGTAGAGTCAGACATAAAGCCTGAGTAAGTCTAGTACTATTCTGTCTATGAATAAAGAACTGGGTATGATAAGTATAAACAAGAAGTGGGAAAGCACTATAAGCTTAGTTGAGTTGTCTAGGGTCGAATATACTATCGTACCCCATGCTAATCTCTGAACCCATATAAACTAGTTTCCAACTGGCAACCCATAATCAGGGTGATGTGATCCGTTCTATGATGATCGGCTCCTACTCGCATAGTTACATGTGTCTTACGGCCCCCGATGTTGTAGTTACCTATGCTGGTCCCACCATGGGGTGTATCAAGTCCCATGGTGGCGGCCCGACACAATCCTAGAATGCACAGGTATGCTACTGGTGTCCAGTGCCTTATTTTTCTGCGCCGGAGTGTGTGCACGCCCGCACCCCGTTAGAACCTACACTGCTACACCACCGCCGTCGATTTGACCTCTTATAATCAGCCCAGTAATCGTGCCCCACCCTGCCTAGTTTCAGGGTATCATGATACACCTTCTAGGGTTACTGCTGAAAAGGGTCCCCCGTTACTAGGTTTTCTATCTCTAGCCAACATGCTAAGTTGGTTAAGTGTTTTCTAACCTAACCCCCACCAGTCCGTTTAGTTTAGCATGTTCCATTTTGATTAAGTCTTTAGTTTACTTAATCCTAACAATCCTGACTCAGCCTTAATTGTCTTATTAAAGCCTTGACCTCTCACATTAGACAGATATTGTTGTGGCTGCCTGTTGCCGGTTGGTTCCGGGCAGTCTTACGCCACAACTCAGTCTAACCTCGGGTCCTTATTGGGCTCCATGTTTAACCTCCCACATTGGATAGGTATTGTTGTGACTACTGGACAACCGGGCGGTTCTGGGCAGGTTTACATCACAAGTCAATCCAACCTCGGGTTAAACACATCGTATGTTCTACATTTACATGTTTTGTCTTTCTTCTTTATTTTCTTATATGTAAATATTTGCGGCCCATTATTAAGTTAATGGTGTAAAGGTTACACCAATCATGGGCCCAACCCATACTTGAATTTGGGCCCTTCTACTTTATATTTTCATTTATTAATAAATTTAACCCAACGTTATTTTCCCCCATTTAATACGTTCGTTTATCATAATATATGTTGGGCTTAGGCTTTTAAGCCCAACTTAGCCATGGGAAAAAGGGGAGGCTTAAAGCGTGATTACATACACAAAAAGGGGAATGTGAGCGCATGAACTTGCAACATAACGTTGGAACTACAAAATAGAAACTGGTGTACTTGCATAGTGATAACATATACTTTGGTCATAAAGCATAGGTGACATGAATCAAACCATGTAAACTTGTAGTTAAGTTAAGAATATCACTATTGACACATAGGCTTAACTACAACATAAACCTATATTTTATTTAGGCATAATATCAAACATAAGCAAATCATGTTCATAAGATTACTACATGTTTACAAAGGTGCTTACTTTTGTTACTAATACAAAAGTATAGTTCAACTTAATCATGATTTTAAATTTACTCTCATAACCATGGCATAAATATTTCTAACATGAAATCATGATTTTTACTTTAGTCATGCAAACTTGCAAAAGGGATTTTTGAATCTAACCTAGCTATGTACCACATATGTCATCATATAATTCTTGTTAACAATATGGATTTCAATTATGCAAAATATCAATCATAGCCTAGTCATATTCATAAGTTTGCAAATAGGTTTTCTAGTACAAAAGCATGGCTTAATACATATATCATGGTGCCAAGATTTAAACATAATTTCATATGGATTATGATAACCCATACCTATTCCAATTACTTCACAAAAATGATGTTTGTATAAAAATACACATTATGATGGCATAGTAGCAAAACCCCAAACTTGCATGAATTTCAATTAGTCAACTACATACATGTAGCTTCAACATGGATTACATAATTTGCGAATATTCCAAACGTATACTTGCATAAAACTACCGCATGTAGTTTTTATAATAAATAACATGCTTTGCGAATATCCAAACGTATACAATATTCCAAATCGATAAGAATCATAGTAACGCGCAAATATGAATTACTTTATCGCCACAATCAAGTATACAAACCAACACAATTATTTGTTCATACCAAAATAATACTCTACTTACAATTGTGTGACGAATTTCCCAATTTAGGGATTTGGAGATGCGATTCCTTGCTGATTTGATTTGATTAAGTTGCTTTATGCTTTAGAATTTGCCTCCTAATCCTCTCTCCAATTGGTGGCTACTCTTAGGCGTTCCTCAGCAACATGACGGCTTTGTTCTTATTTTTGAATGAATAGATTAGGGTGAGTCTAGGGTCATTTTTATAGGGCTTATGAACTGATTAGGACCATTGATGTTGCTTGGATTGATCGTAGCCATTCATTCGAAAGAGAGACCAATTAGAGCCTGCCACCTAGCCCTAATGACAAAGCAGACTACAGAAAATCGACCAACATAGAATAGGCCAGCCAGGTTGGGCTGGGTTCGACCTGGCTCTGGACCAGGTCGACAGCCCTGCCGACAGCCCTGTCGACAGCCCTGTCGACCTGGCTAGACCAGGTCGACAGCCCAGTCGACCTGGGTGCCTTAGGCGGGAATTTTCCCGCCCTGGCAATTGGGCCCGATTTTTATTTTTAAACTTGTTTTTCTGAGCTGTTCGAATTTTAAACTTAATTCAGAAACTTCCGGAGGCTATATCTTCTTCATACTGACTCCGTTTTTCGAAAACTCGGACTCTATTTCGCGTATTTTTCCGAGAAGAACGCAATGGCGTATCCCGTTTCCCTTAGTTCTTTGATTTGAAATTAATTATACTTTAATTTGTGAATTTCACAGTTATAGAATTCGCGGGGTGTTACAGATCTCCAAGTACGTCTGGACGATCACCAACTGATTCCCTCCACTTGGGTGTACAGCCCAACCGAGATCATCAGTAATCACCCAAACGACGTGAAAACCTCCGGTCTTCAACCACTGTCTTCCTCTTCGACACCACGTCGAATCAATTATTCAGAATGGGATAAACCCGGTCTTTCTGAATAACTCGCATATATAACAAACAAGCGTTACACAAACACAACATACGCCTCATTCCAATTCATCAGTCACTAACCGTAAATTAGTAAGGGAACAGTATCCCAAATATTAACCCCGAAGGCTGAAACCAATCATCTTAACTAATCCTCGGCTAGTTGCTAAATTTCACATTCTTAGGGATAGGTTCCCATTAATTTTATCAAAGATAAATTCCTTAAATTTATTCTTTAATCTTCCTTTGAATATCACTTCAAACTAGTCGGGATTAACGAACCATACCGAAGTAATCTTTTATTTTACTTCCCAATCTCAACCTATTCATCCCATGAAGTAAAACTGGTAATACTTCATATCTAACACCACAGTGTTATCGGTAAATTCAATTACCATTTCACGTTCAAATCTAATTAAAGATTCAACTATCGACTGGAGCAAAACTGGTGATGCTCCATTCTCGATCTTTTCAATCTAATTAAAGATTCATTAAAACTCCACTTAGTTTTAACCTTTAACTAGGTTAAAGAATCAATGTCATTTAAAACACGGTTCACGATAAACCTAAAATCGCATTCCATTCTAACAGCCTTTAACTGTAAAATAGCAAGTGAGCAATTCCCGAAGTATTAACCCCGAAGGCCGAAACCAACATCAGATCAATACCCAAGAAACCATTTAACTTAACTAATCTCCAGTTAGTTTCTGATTTTCTTAACTCCTTTGGGTCTACGAACAGTATTATTGAAGATACCGTTCACGACAACCCAAAATCAGATTTGATATTAAATACAAGGCTCTGAATAGAAAATATATCGGCTTATATTCAATATCAAATCCTACGACCAACAAATATCGTATTGGAAATAAATAAATATATCTTTCAAATTTCCATAACAATCTGTATAATCACGAAATCCAACATCGAAATATTCCAAAGATAATTTCGATTCCAATCCATTCCAATTCAATTATTGGAAATTCTGTTTATTTTCAAAACCATTTCAAATCCACTTTATTTATTTTAAAAATAAATAGAATTATAATTCTAGTTCAAAACTAGTTCATTTCGATAAAAATCTATTTTTATCTTTTAAAATTTGGAGTTTTTCATCCCAATTCTTCCCAAATCATTTCTTATGATTTTACACAAATTATTACAGTTTTTAATAATTTTATCAAGGCCCATACAGTCGATTTCCATCAACGGCCATCGAACTGCACTTACAGCGACCTTTTCCAAATTTGATTTGGACATAATTCCAAATCCAACCGTTAGATTTCAAATCTCCAATATTCATTAGAAAGCCCTTTTCGATACGAACCCAATGGTTCTAGTTGTAGTAGGATCCGACGGTCGGATCTCCCGTAATATCCATTCGAAGTCAATGGTCGAAATTCGCGAACTGCCGCGGCGCGGCGCATTCTATTCAGGCCATTATATATATACATAATATATATATATATATATATATTTCGTCGATTTCCTTTTAAAACGTATTTTATAAATCGTTTTAAATTCGTTTTCAAAATGATTTCAACTTCATATTCAATTTCAAATCAAAATTGAATATTCCACATCATCGATATACAAATGATAATATTTTCAAAACGTTGTATTATGAAATCAATTCCTTTTCTATATTCATTATAAAAACGAATAAAATCGATATAAATATCGTTCACGTCAAAATGGCGTCAATCTAATTTACACGGCTTTTTATATTTCAATAACTTCGTTATTCTATTCAACAAATGAATATTTTCTCTATTCAACACATGAAATTCCTAACTATTCAACAAATGAATTTTCTTTCTATTTAACAGATAAATTTTCTTTACTATTCAACACAAGAATTTTCTTTACTATTCAACAAATGAATTTTCTTTACAATTCAACAAATGAATTTTTCCTTTACAATTCAACAAATGAATTTTCTTTACAATTCAACAAATGAATTTTCTTTACTATTCAACAAATGAATTTTCTTTACTATTCAACAAATGAATTTCCTTTACAATTCAACAAATGAATTTCCTTTACAATTCAACAAATGAATTGCCTTTACAATTCAGCAAATGAATTGCCTTTACAATTCAACAAATGAATTTTATTTACAATTCAACAAATGAATTTTCTTTACAATTCAACAAATGAATTTTCTTTACAATTCAACAAACGAATTTTCTTTATATTTTCCAAATTGGAATGAGGCCCAATCAATTACCATATAATGTTAATTAAATGGATTCCCTACAACACATTTATATAATAGCAACGATAAATCATCAACCATCATCCAGAGTGCATTCTAAACTGTATAAGCATCAAATATAAATATTCAACGCTTATAACAGCCTATCAATCAATCGACATACAGCCAATTATTGGGATTAGTGTATGTCCAATTTCATCCCAACACTCGTGTGGGGTTTCAAAATAATCAAACACAGATTTTATTTGTGCAGTTGGGCGATGTGTAAAATTTATCGTCCCAATCAATATCAGTCAAATCAGTGTATATAAACAAATCGTCCAATTTGTTTATAAATATTTATTTTATATACACGTTAAAAATTATATTTTTAACTATAAAATATTTTCCACTATAAAATATTTTATTTCATTTCACATCACACAATCAAATTTCACAACATAGCAACCAAACAAACAAGTCATCCATGGTGAAGAGATTTTTTTTTTTAATTATTTATTTTGCAAAAAGTTGACTTTTACATACGACCTCGAAACGAGGCCCACCGCCTGTCGTCCATAGCGTTTTACCCCCATTCCAAACACAATGGGATATGTATCACAAGCTGATTTGATCGTTTGAATCGGTTTCCGTTAAATTTACATTTAAATCACTATATTGAATTTTAAACGTACATTTCAAATTACCGGGGTCACATACTAACTTGAAAAATTCCAGAAAAATATTTTCTAGCTTCATATTGACGATACGGTCCTAACAAAACTAGTTTCGTCGAATTCTGAGACCGTTGGAAAAATGGCCAATTTCCAGTCGATTAAAATCAACTAAAACCGGTCAAACACGTTTTCCTTTGCCACACTCACATATTGATTCGAAAAATTATGAAATTTGGAATCTAGCAATTACTTTACATCACGGACCCAACAAGAGTGGTTTCATCGAAATCCGAGGTCGTTTGCAAAATGTCCATTTTTAAGGGCCTGAATTCCGTAGCGACTATTCAGAATTTTCAACTGGACATATCTTTTGATTCCCGCTACGAAATTTCGATTATTCGGATTCGTTGGAAAGATATTATCAATTAGATCCCATTATTTTTGGTTTCACTAAAATCCGGATTGTTTTGCACCCGGTTCATTAAATTGAAGTTTGAAATCGAATTATCGAACTACCGCGCCATTTTCAATTCTATTTATAATTATATATAAATATTTATATTCTAACGACGGCGTATATAATACATACGTTCGAATTATATTCAAAATAAATTTCTCGTCGATATTATTTAAAATAATTCATTTTAAATAATCAAAATCCGCTAAAATTGCCAAAATAAAAATTTTAAACTGGCCCAGATTTTCGGGTTGTTACAATGGACGACGGGTGTCATGTGCTACTAAACACCGTCTGCATCCTAGTATATATTTCAAACTAGAAATAAATTAAAAGTGAGGAGTTCTCACCGAGTAGCTAAACCAATCCACCACGACTCTTCATACGTAGGAAATCTTCGCCACTCGCCTTTTATCACTTTCGTTGTCCGCATCCACTATATATATAAAAATCATATTTTTATATTGTTGCTATGTATATAAAAATCACATTTTTATACTCTCTATTATATAAAAATCATATTTTTATAACTACGCTATATGGATAAAATTTCTATTTTTATACCGCTACTATATAGATAAAAATTCTATTTTTATAACGGTGCTCAGATAATAAAGATCAAATCTTTACTATCTATATAATATAAAAATCATAATTTTACTTCACTGCTTAAATAAAAATTATATTTTTATTACTCTACATGAATAAAAATCATATTTTTATTCTACTAATTTAACGATAAAAATCATAACTTTCCATAACAAAGATAGTATTTTTCTCTAAACAAAGAGCGTATTTTTATTTTCTTCTTCTCTTCGCTTTCATATGATAAAGATCAAATCTCTATCACCTTAAAAATCTAATCTTTCCATGAGTAAAAATATAATTTTTTCCATAACAAAAATATGATCTTTCTCCATTGAAAATCGTTTCTTTCTGAATTAAAAATCATCCTTCTATAAAATTAAAACCATATTTTTATATAATCAAAAATAAATATAAACCAAAGTAAAACACTCACGTATTTCTGATGTTCGCTATGGCGTCGGACTGGTGGAAGAGGGGCCCCGCGCCGGAGGGTGGTGGCCATGGCGGATGCGGTCGGAGGCTTAGGGTGTGTCTACACCGGTGATTTGGCTGCAGGGGATAGGGCACGCGGTGGCTGCCTCGGGGGAGCTCGGTTTGGGGATTCGCGGTCAGGGGGTCCAGGGTTAGACGGGTTTCCAGAGGAGAGAGGGAGCGGCGCTGGGGGGTTTTGGGGGGAGCGGCATAGCCACCGTAGGGGGGTCGCGGAAGTCGAGATCGGTGGGGGGGGGGGGGCTGAGCGGGTTTTGATTTCTTTTTTTTCCTTTTTTTGACTATGTTGACTTTTAAGGGAGAGAGGAGGGTTAGGGAGATTATAGTGGGGTTATATTTAATTAATTATTTTAAATTTTAAAAAGCAACTTTTTATTTCAACCTTGAAACGAGACCCACCTCCTGTCGTCCCTAGCTAATTACCCCCATTTCGAACACAACGGGATATATATCGTAGGCTTATTCGACTGTTTGGATCAGTTTTCATCAAAATCAAGATATAACTCTATAATTGAATTTGAACGCGCATTTCAACTTACTGGGGCCACATAGTAGCTTTAAAAATTCCCGAATAATATTTTCTAGCTTCGTATTGACGAGACGGTCCTAACAAAACTAATTTCGTTGAATTCTGAGACAACAGACGGAAACAATGGCATTTCTATAAACACTGCACGCTCGACCAGAAACCTACATATATGGATTTCAGACCATTTCTTCATTCAAGCTTCCCTGTAAATAGGCCACGGATTCACATTTTTGGGGATCGATTCCTAGCGACCACGAAGTGCTGTCAGATCCTTCCTACCACCATTCCTAAGCAATCCTACCTACATTAATCATCTCCATTCGAAGATCTACCATCTAATCGGCCATGGCTTCCATCAAGATCATCTAAGTGACCAAGAGATCGAAGATCCTCCTTCATCCTTCTTGCATTCAAAGACATCTCACCATTTCTCCACTGATCTTAACATTTCGCTGATCCTACCATTCCTCAATCGATTTGCATGGATCCAAGTGAGATTTACATGTGTGAGAGAGAGTATATTGTATAAGAGAGAAGATGAATGTACAAAGAGAGATTTCATGGCTTGTAAACATTGATGTGATAATGAAAGTTACCTCCATAGTGGACGTAGGCCAAGCTTAACGCCGAACCACTCTAAAATCTGTCTTCACTTTACCTTTCCCTATCTTTTCACTCTGAATCTTGTAATTTTTCATACTTTAAAGTGTTGATTGCATTTTTGGGATATTAATACCGAATTTGATATCAACTAGAAGTATTTTTAAAACGGTCCTATATACACTAACCAAACTTCACTTTTACTAGTTACTATTCATTTTAAAAATAACTTGAATAAGCTATAACTATATAAAAATTACTTTAGATCAATTTATTCCAGTTACAAATATTCACCGTAATTCTGTAATCTTTGTATCCATCTAAAATCAGACATCAAATTCAAACTATTATTTTTAACCTAATATTATATTAATAAGATTTTCATTAAATTCCATTCTTCTTAATGGAGACTTTACTAATGCACCAATAATCAAATTTATTGGTCATATTCAAATAGTGAATCATATAACACTACATCAATCATCAAACAACATCCAATCCACATATAAAGTGGAATACACCATATAAGCCTTAATTATTAACGCTTATACAGGTTTGTCAATCAATAGATTAACCGCAATATCAATCAATGTGTTATATATCAATCAATTTTCATTCCAATACCAAAGTGGGTTTCACATCAACATCCATTAACCAGTAATTAGTGAATTACTTTCCAATAACTATTCAAGGTTCAAACCTTCTCCAAGTCAAAACTATTTGTGTTTAAGTGTCATAATCCCAAGAAACTACATGTATATCAATTAAAAATGATATTTTAACATACTTAATATCATTAAACATTGTAATGAACTTGTATGATCAATCATTAATCATCATTAAACTCAATCTAGCTCTTTTCTAGTTTTGGTTTCTCACTATAGGTTCCACTCCATCAAAATCTTAAGCGGATGAAATGCAGACACTCTCATATGACTCTAGCAATGTTTCGATGTATACAAAGATTCCCAGAAGCTAATTGGACACATCTTTGAGGTTATGAGGTTCTTAAACTTGCCAGACGAACAAACAGTCAGAGATCTGAGAATACGGGGCAAACGAGATAGGGTATGGGGTCTTAGGGGTTCATATTTGTGGTGATCCCCATGTTTTGGGCTAGGTAGGGGTCTTCACAGGTGGTAGGGTTGAGGAGTGGGGTGTATGGGTTAGAAGGAAGGTGGATTTAGGATTAATTTTGGGGTTATTTGCAAATTAGTTATTTTTTTAGGGGTTTAAGAATTTTGGAAGGAGGTAGAGTCCACGACAAGGGGGTGGAGGATGGAGAGGGCTAGCGTAAGTTGGGAGGAGGATAGCGAGGGATAAGATTAGGGAGGAGGAGCGGCCATGGCTACAAGGTAGGAAGGAGGAAGACCTATAGGAAAAAGTAAGAAAACAAAGGAGTAAAGGAGATGTTTTATAAGGAAGATAAATAACCACAAGGATAACTGAGGTGCCAAGGTGAGAAAAAGGAGCAGAAAACAAACCATAGGGGCTCAGATGGATGACACTTTGATTGTGCTTCTTGCCTTTAGGCTTTTATAATGCTAAGAACAAATTTTAGTTCTAACCTGCGTTTATCACTCATCTGATCAAATGACAAATTCGTTTGACATGAAATTTTGAACCTAATATAATTTATAATTGCAGATCCAATGAAACCGGTCCCTTCGAATTTGGAGTTCATTTGACCATCTGTTTTATTATTTTGTTGTGTTTTCACGTAATTTTGACCAGTTGACCTGGTACACATTTATTTTTCATACACTCACATACTAACTCCAAAAATTATGCGATTTGAAACATTACTATTTTTCGACGTTCCCAATCCAATAAATTTGGTTTCATCAAATTCTGAGATCATTTGATAAATGTTCCTTTTTAAGCTTTAGAAATAAAGCTAAACTTTCAAAAATTTAAATCAGCGATAACTCCTTGTAATATTACTTAAAAAAAAATTGGTTTCAAAATTTTAGGTTATTACAATCAACCCCACTTAAAAAAAATGTCCTCAAAATTGGATGAAAGTACACCTGAAATAGAAATGATACACCATAATTAGGTTTACCTCACAGAAGAGCTATTCAAAGATATCCACCCTGCACCTGGGATAAGCCTTTTTAATGTTGTCATCTGTTTCCCATGTACAGTCTCTCGGATCCCCGCTTAACTGAACTTCACTCTTTTGTTTCTTTTATCTCTTTTGCCAATTACCTTTAATGGCTCTCTTTAAACTGCTAAATTTGGGGTGATTTCCAAGTCCTCTTGTGCAGATTCCTCAAAATCACATCAGGATCATGTACATATTTCCAGAGATGAGAATTGTGAAACACATTATGCACTCTGGACAACCACTCTGGTAATTGGATCCTATAATCCAAAGTTCTAATCCCC
Source organism: Allium sativum (assembly GCA_030737875.1). Lineage (NCBI taxonomy): Eukaryota > Viridiplantae > Streptophyta > Magnoliopsida > Asparagales > Amaryllidaceae > Allium > Allium sativum. The sequence goes on from CM060921.1 coordinate 306,759,482, forward strand.
TCCAATATTGGGAATGAACCAATATATCCGGCTGACGACTTTCCCATTTTTCCAAATCAGATGAATCCTCAATAGAGAATATTTCCAAAATACTTTATCTCCAACTGCAAATTCCAAATCTCTATTGTGACGTAAAGGAATTTCGCACGGTCCGAACTAGTCGCTAAACCGACCCAGACCGTTCGAGACTGTAACGACCCAGATTTCTAGCCAGTTAATTTTAAATATTTAATATGGTTTTAAATATTGTGTGATAATATAAAGGAATTTTTATTGAGTTATCGATTTAATAATCGATATATGATTTATTTTCGAATATATATAATCATCGTAATACGAAATATAAATGAAATCAAAGTTAAAAAAAACTGAATCAAATAGTTCAGATGATCAGTGTCAGTTCAGTTTGAATATAAGGGCGATGATACTAATTCATTATCGAGAAATTTATTGTTTTGAATTTAATTTATATCAGTTTAAATTAATATCTTCTCCAGATGATCAAATGAGACTCCGTAGCTTGTTCTTGTGTGTCCAGAATAGTGGTTAAACGCTAGAAACGCCAGTTGTTACACTCAAATAAGAGCTCGTAACCCCGAAATATATTTTATATTTAGTGGATAGGATCGAACTCAAATCGCAGTCAGATCAAAATCAAATCAAAATTTAATACAGTGTACTTCGAGCACTGTAAACTCCTTGAATCCCAAGTTTCATTTTCTATAAAAACCGCGACATCCTCCCCTTTGTATTCTTTTCATTTTCGTTCTGCGAATAAAAAATGGAAAGCTTCTGCAAACAAAGAAATGTCGCTCCCCTTTTTAATCCTCTTGCTTTCCTCAATTATTTTTCCTTTTGCACTTCGAACCGAAACTCCAAATCAAAATGGCCGACACCCATACTTTCAAAACCGAACCCGAATCCTTCAAATCAAAATCGAAATCGGCTTTAAAACCAAAAGGGGGTGAAATCGAGGTCGCATCCTGACTGGAAGCTATCACGGGATTAAAGGCGCTCGATGATGAAGTGGAGTAGCTTGACTTTCTGATAGGGAAACTGCGGCTTCACGAGTTGAAATGGTCTGAGCGGGATTCCGATTTAAGGGGAAATCACGAGGAGCGATTAGCAGTGAGGGACGGGGTCCGACTGTTTTGTTCGATGCTTGAGACAGGCAGTGTGGGAGAAAGTACAGGGCAAGGTGAAGTTCTGGTGAACATCGCGGTGATGATTAGTGGCGAGATAATCATGACTGCGGTGTTCGATTTTGGAAAGGGTCACACGATTTGCTGTGTACAGACGTTAAGGTATTAACGGGGACAAATGCAAGAGCAAAAGGGTGTGGAGTTGAAACTGACTTTGGTCATGGTGAAGTCGCTGATGTCAGAGGAGCGCAATCTGGAATAAAGCAGTGAAGCCGATGGTTGGTTTCTGAAGCGGGATGATGTCAGATTTGAGGATTTCTTGGCATATGAACAATAGGAAGGAAAGGGCGAAATTGAGAATGAAGAATGGAAGAGAGCAGTATTTTGAAAATGGGATTAAGGTATATTTCATTGTTTAATTTTTTTTTAATTTTTAAGGAGAATATATTTATATAAATGAGTAATCGATTAAAACAAATTAGTTATATAATTGGTAATGGATTAAATATATAGAAATAAAAATTGTAGACAAATCATTTAAGTAAAATGTAGAGTTAATTTAGAATTTATTTACACATGGAAAATTTATTAAATTAAATTAGTCTAGTTCAATAACTGAAATATATTTAAATTCTTTACATTGGAAACAGAGGTATGGAGATATCGTGAAACCTATACGATAAGCTTAAATGGGGTACTCGGCAAATTAAAACCACGGTGAGTAAATCTCACTCACCTTTTATTTATAATTATTTTTACTTCGTAAAAATAATTGTTGTTGCTTGTTGGATTTTTCTGCTTGTTTTATATATATTAGTTATTTAGGCTATATTATATATATATTGGGTTGATGATTGGTTGGATTCCCGCAGTCTCATTAGCGGATGCCCGCAGTTTCATAGTGGATGATTACCCTATACGCCCCACGCTATGATAGTGGATGACCTTCTATACCACGATATTCTGCCACGAAGTAGAATGGGTATTATTTATGTGCTAACATCTGTGGATGCAGGAAAACAGGTTGGAGGAATCCAACTGGATTCCTCAAAAATATATTATCTGTTTGTTTGTTGTTTGTTTGATTTCATATATATTTTTCATATATGATGTGTTAAAAATCAAATGATTGAAAATTGGGTGATTTGATTGTTTTAAATATCACTCGGCTAAGTGTTAATGTATTTAAAATATCGTGGAAGGATATTTGAGATTTAAAAGGGAAAATTCTATTTTAATAGAATTTGAATTTTTAAATAGATTTCAAATATAAACTTGTTTGAAAAATAAAACAAGTGATTCCTTTATAAACGAAGTTTATAAGTGGAGTGAAATGAATTATCATTGGATAATTCAGAAAATAGAAATACAAGTGTGACTTTGAAAAGGAAATATATTTTTCCAAAGATGAAATATTTTATTTGAAAGCGAGACTTGTTTAAATGAGGTTTGTAAATAGAAAGTGGAAAAATTATCATTTGGACAATTTGAATATTTAAATTCAAATGTGAATTTGAAAATAGAAATGGGGAAATCGTTTAAAGAAATAAACGAAGGAATTTATTCTGATGTTCAGAATATAAATTGAACGAAAATAAATCCATAAGGATTTATGATTTGAATTCGATTAATTCGAATTTTATTTAAATAAAAGTCAAATTTAAATAAATAGAATTTGACTAGAATTTAAATATTGGATTTGAATACAGAAATTTAAATGTGATTTAGATATAGAATTTGGATGTAAGAAATTGAAATCGAATTTGAATTCAAAGGAATTCAAATGGATTTGTATAAAGAAAAGTAAAATATAGAGTTTTGAAAAATAGAATTCAAAGGGAATTTAAAATATAGAAACTTGAAAATAGAATTCAAAGGAAGCTTAACTATAGAAGTGAAATGGAGTTTAAACATAGAATTCAAATAGGGTTGAATTGGAATTTGAGTACAGGATTCAAGTAGGAATTCAAAAGTAGAATTTTCAAATAGAAAAGGAATATAGAACTTTAAACGAAATGTGAGTATTGAATTTGAATAAGGGAAATTCAAATAGAATTTTAATAAGAGATTTGAAATAGAATTTGAATAGAGAAATTCAAATTTAAATTGTATATAGAATTCAAATAGAATGTGATGGGAATTTGAAAATAGATTTCAAATAGAGCTAAAATGGTGTTGAATTCATTTTAACGGCAGTTCAAAAGTTTATATATATAAATATAATTAAAACGAACTCGCCGCAGCGCTGCAGTTCGTAAATTGTCGTTTCGAACTTCAATTGAATATACAGGAATCAATTGAAGTCGAAATTCTTTGAAACAAGAAACGTCAGGACCAATTTGATAACAGTTTTCTGTAGGAGGAGAAAAAGCTGGATTTCGTCGTATAGATTTTGAGATATGTCAAAATCAAATTTCTAAAAGTGCAGCGCCAGAAACCATTAAAACCATAATGGATTTTATATATAAATATAGGGATTTTTAAGCAAATAAAAATCCGAATTTCCCATTAAAAATCTAGACTTGAGTTAGAAAATAAATGTGAACTCAAGTGAAGTAAAGAAGATGATTTTGAAACAATAATCATATTTTTGATTATTGAATAGAATTAACTAAGTCAAAGAAGAATTAGTTAATCGAGCGTTGAATTGAAGTCAAACTTTGAAAAGTGAATTTGGAATTATAAATATATATTCGAAATCGAATATAGAACTTAAATTAAATTTTGAATTCAATTAGTTGATAAGTAAGTTGAAATATATTTGAAACGTGTTATATGCATGTATACAAGCGAAATGGGCAAAGAGTTAGTTAAAGAGTTACTTTAACGAATTGAGTCAAAACGAGTGTATGAATTTGAAATGAATTGTACAGGTATAGATATACCGGAGACAGTTATGGGATAAAGTGATGAAGGAATATAATTAGTGTGCTCGACAATAAGGTACATGTTTAATTCATATATGAGATTTTATGCGCCGTATCGGCAAGCCGCTTGGCTTTTTCTTTTCTTTTTGAGATGAGAAGTTACCGGGAAGCTATTTGAAATTTCCCGATGCTCCCGATACAAGGGAGGTTATGGCGAAATTTTCCGGAAATTTAAGGAGTTAGAATATTTTTAAGATATTTTGATAGTTAGAAATCATTGTATCGACGTATAGAATTCGATAGGTAAGTGAATATAAAAATCGAATATTGTAAACAAAAAGGGAAATCTATAAATTAGAAATAGAAAGCGAACTTTATACATGTTTTAAAAATGAATAATTGGATTATATAGTGTGTTTATTCGAGGTAAGTGGTTTTGCCGTTTTGAAGTTGAGGATGTTTTCAGTTAAGGTCTGAGAGGTAATTTTACCCCAACTTGATTGATTTCATTTTTAATGGATAAATAGCAAGATCCAGTCTCGAAGAGAAGTGTTTGAAAAAGAGTTAGTTGAATAAAATATTTTGGGTTGTTGTAACGATGTTTTACACAACATTCGTTTTAAACCCAAGTGATGGAATTTTGGAAATATAACAAGTAAATATTTCTTGAGTATAATTAAAATAGTCGGGATAGAGATAAGTGATTGGAATTGTTTCCAATTTCAAATAGGGATATTTTCTAATATATAGAAAATAAAAGAAGTTGATATTGGGAAATGCTTTCCAAATAGCGTAAAGGGCCAATATGGTTATTGAAAATATTTGGTTAACAAATATTGATAAGGAAATGGAGAAGAGATTTAATTAATGAAATATGAATTAAAGAGCCCAGTGATTTGTTTGATATGTTTGGATGAACACTTGTTTTTATTCGATAGTTAAATCACAGACTATCGAAGTTTTTGACCATCGTTGTCAATATGGAGAGACCGGTTGGATTATTATCCGAAGAACCACTCCGTATCGTCATAAGCGTTGCGAACCAAGTATGCTGAATATATTGAAGACGGAGTAAAGTGCAAGGACTCTTTCTATTAAATAGAAATAGTGCCTTCGGTTTCGTTCAATCCCAGAACGAACGTAAATGGACGAATGTCTGACAGAGTATTTCCAATGATCAAATGGGCTGGTCTGTATAAATATATATGGTTGCAACGGATTTATTCCCTTAGCATAACATCCAGAATATTTGTGCAAACTCAATTAGTGATTAACGGATCTGACAATGTGGTATTCAAAGTGATTGGGCTATCAATGAATGGTAAGTATTCGTAGCCTCAGGCCTCAACAACCGGGAAAGGACAAAAATCGGGCAGGCAGCATGGCTATGTGGGTCGCACCCATTAGGACGTATAATCACCTATCTAGAGGTTAATTTAATTTCTTATTCTATTCGATGCTGTCCCAGTCAGGAGGCGGTTGCTGATCCCAACCGTTGGTGATATACATTCGATACACTCAAGCGAAATGAGTGGTCGGTCATGTGTGGGCCGGGTTACAAGATGTTCTTGTTGAACCCAGTGTATTCCTCTCTAGAGATACACTAGCGGAAGGTGGTTCCATACCTCGTCATGTTGGAAATCCAATCTCCAATAAGCGCCATGCGGTTTTTGATTTTATACTATATATGTAGAGCGTGAGATGCAAGCGTTCTACTATTTGGTTATTTATTTGATGTAGACATTATTATATTATCACTGGATTTGATATCAAAGTGTTTTGGGTTATAGTAAGGTAAAAACCGTCCATGTTTATGTCTGGGCTGGTCTTACTATCATTCTTTCTTTTGAAAGGATTTTGAAAGTTAAACAAATATTTGGAGTTTACGCACACCAGTCCCATGACTGACCCAGAGTTTATTTTGTTTTGTTTTCCCTAAACTCTTGGGTGCCCAAATTTGTACGGACAGTCAAGTAGTCGGGATTTCACAGATTCAATTGGAGGAGCTGGAAGCAGGAGGCTTCACCAGTTAGCTGTAGATTATCGTATTTCCGCTATGTACTATGTTGTATCTGGAAACAGGTGTTTATAATTGTTCCAGAAATGACTGTTGTGCTCTGATGATGGTATGTATATAAAGTTACTGATTTGTATTTCAAAAGTTATGTTATATAATATATTTTATTCGTTCCGCTGTGAGTTTGTGATCTTCGTTTTTCTTCTATTCTAATATTTCTTTCTTTCTATTTCTCATCCTCTAACTTCTTTCTAAAAATGATTCGTATTTCTGTGCAATTTGGGTTGGACATGTAGTGTTTTTAGTCAACTTAGATAGCACGGATTTGCGGGTCGTTACAGTTGGTATCAGAGCTTAGGTTGAGCGAATACCTAGGCTTTGGTGGGATGTGCTCAGTAGAGATAGGGTCAGTAGAACCCTAGAATGAGTTGAGTGTATACATATACGAGAGAGCGTATTTGTTATTTGATCTAAAAATTGTTTTATATTGTGTTGGCTAGTCTGTTGAGTGTATTATAAATTCTGATCGAATAGTGGGACGCCACGAAGTCGATAGGAATTTCTAAACACTTGAACAGAGAAATTGACACAGTATTGTTTTTAAGTGGGTAAATGAAATAATTTTACCCAAAATTCTATTTTTATATAGAAATAATAATTTTTGAAAATTATTGGATGTGTTGGTTGTTATATTATAATCAAATGAGATTATAAGAAATGAAATGGTTATATAGAACCAAAACAGAATTTGTATATGAATTAAATATACAAATGAGATGAATTAAAATTGAATTCAAAACAGAATTCAAAATTTAAATCCTGGGAGTTTTGAAAAATATTTTCTGAAGTATATTAAAATAAAATAGTTTTATTTTGAAAGGATTTGAATAAAAATCATTTTGAATGGGTTTTGAATTTGTTTAAGCACTGAACTCACTTCAGTGGCTGGAAGATAATTCTGATGATGACTGCAGCATTATCAGTGTTCATTTTCGAGTTTCTAAGTGATGGATTGCTACCTTAGGAAAGTTTGGATTGAATTTGTTTGAAAGCAAACGAGTTAGTTTGAAAAATTCAAATGTTTTGAATTTAAGATGGAGATAAATATATATTTATGGGATTTCAAAAAGTGATTTGAAATAAAAACCCAGGAATTTGAATTCTAGGATTAAAATTTAACTTAAGCAAGTTAAATGGATCGAAGTGAATAAATTGATCAGAATCAATTTAAGTGCATATGAATGGAAACCAAAAGTTTTGGTTGAAGTAAAATTTAGTGAAATGTAATGAGTTCGTACTATTTTTCCTACCTTAGTAATTTCGGGGACGAAATTCATTTAAGAGGGGAAGAATGTAACGACCCAGATTTCTAGCCAATTAATTTTAAATATTTAATATGGTTTTAAATATTGTGTGATAATATAAAGGAATTTTTATTGAGTTATCGATTTAATAATCGATATATGATTTATTTTCGAATATATATAATCATCGTAATACGAAATATAATTGAAATCAAAGTTAAAAAAACTGAATCAAATAGTTCAGATGATCAGTGTCAGTTCAGTTTGAATATAAGGGCGATGATAATAATTCATTATCGAGAAATTTATTGTTTTGAATTTAATTTATATCAGTTTAAATTAATATCTTCTCCAGATGATCAAATGAGACTTCGTAGCTTGTTCTTGTGTGTCCAGAATAGTGGTTAAACGCTAGAAACGCCAGTTGTTACACTCAAATAAGAGCTCGTAACCCCGAAATATATTTTATATTTAGTGGATAGGATCGAACTCAAATCGCAGTCAGATCAAAATCAAATCAAAATTTAATACAGTGTACTTCGAGCACTGTAAACTCCTTGAATCCCAAGTTTCATTTTCTATAAAAACCGCGACATCCTCCCCTTTGTATTCTTTTTATTTTCGTTCTGCGAATAAAAAATGGAAAGCTTCTGCAAACAAAGAAATGTCGCTCCCCTTTTTAATCCTCTTGCTTTCCTCAATTATTTTTCCTTTTGCAATTCGAACCGAAACTCCAAATCAAAATGGCCGACACCCATACTTTCAAAACCGACCCCGAATCCTTCAAATCAAAATCAAAATCGGCTTTAAAACCAAAAGGGGGTGAAATCGAGGTCGCATCCTGACTGGAAGCTATCACGGGATTAAAGGCGCTCGATGATGAAGTGGAGTAGCTTGACTTTCTGATAGGGAAACTGCGGCTTCACGAGTTGAAATGGTCTGAGCGGGATTCCGATTTAAGGGGAAATCACGAGGAGCGATTAGCAGTGAGGGACGGGGTCCGACTGTTTTGTTCGATGCTTGAGACAGGCAGCGTGGGAGCAAGTACAGGGCAAGGTGAAGTTCTGGTGAACATCGCGGTGATGATTAGTGGCGAGATAATCATGACTGCGGTGTTCGATTTTGGAAAGGGTCACACGATTTGCTGTGCACAGACATTAAGGTATTAACGGGGACAAATGCAAGAGCAAAAGGGTGTGGAGTTGAAACTGACTTTGGTCATGGTGAAGTCGCTGATGTCAGAGGCGCGCAATCTGGAATAAAGCAGTGAAGTCGATGGTTGGTTTCTGAAGCGGGATGATGTCAGATTTGAGGATTTCTTGGCATATGAACAATAGGAAGGAAAGGGCGAAATTGTGAATGAAGAATGGAAGAGAGCAGTATTTTGAAAATGGGATTAAGGTATATTTCATTGTTTAAATTTTATTTAATTTTTAAGGAGAATATATTTATATAAATGAGTAATCGATTAAAACAAATTAGTTATATAATTGGTAATGGATTAAATATATAGAAATAAAAATTGTAGACAAATCATTTAAGTAAAATGTAGAGTTAATTTAGAATTTATTTACACATGGAAAATTTATTAAATTAAATTAGTCTAGTTCAATAACTGAAATATATTTACATTCTTTACATTGGAAACAGAGGTATGGAGATATCGTGAAACCTATACGATAAGCTTAAATGGGGTACTCGACAAATTAAAACCACGGTGAGTAAATCTCACTCACCTTTTATTTATAATTATTTTTACTTCGTAAAAATAATTGTTGTTGCTTGTTGGATTTTTCTGCTTGTTTTATATATATTAGTTATTTAGGCTATATTATATATATATTGGGTTGATGATTGGTTGGATTCCCGCAGTCTCATTAGCGGATGCCCGTAGTTTCATAGCGGATGATTACCCTATACGCCCCACGCTATGATAGTGGATGACCTTCTATACCACGATATTCTGCCACGAAGTAGAATGGGTATTATTTATGTGCTAACATCTGTGGATGCAGGAAAACAGGTTGGAGGAATCCAACTGGATTCCTCAAAAATATATTATCTGTTTGTTTGTTGTTTGTTTGATTTCATATATATTTTTCATATATGATGTGTTAAAAATCAAATGATTGAAAATTGGGTGATTTGATTGTTTTAAATATCACTCGGCTAAGTGTTAATGTATTTAAAATATCGTGGAAGGATATTTGAGATTTAAAAGGGAAAATTCTATTTTTAAATAGAATTTGAATTTTTAAATAGATTTGAAATATAAACTTGTTTGAAAAATAAAACAAGTGATTCCTTTATAAACGAAGTTTATAAGTGGAGTGAAATGAATTATCATTGGATAATTCAGAAAATAGAAATACAAGTGTGACTTTGAAAAGGAAATATATTTTTCCAAAGATGAAATATTTTGTTTGAAAGCGAGACTTGTTTAAATGAGGTTTGTAAATAGAAAGTGGAAAAATTATCATTTGGATAATTTAAATATTTAAATTCAAATGTGAATTTGAAAATAGAAATGGGGAAATCGTTTAAAGAAATAAACGATGGAATTTATTCTGATGTTCAGAATATAAATTAAACGAAAATAAATCCATAAGGATTTATGATTTGAATTCGATTAATTCAAATTTTATTTAAATAAAAGTCAAATTTAAATAAATAGAATTTGACTAGAATTTAAATATTGGATTTGAATACAGAAATTTAAATGTGATTTAGATATAGAATTTGGATGTAAGAAATTGAAATCGAATTTGAATTCAAAGGAATTCAAATGGATTTGTATAAAGAAAAGTAAAATATAGAGTTTTGAAAAATAGAATTCAAAGGGAATTTAAAATATAGAAACTTGAAAATAGAATTCAAAGGGAGCTTAACTATAGAAGTGAAATGGAGTTTAAACATAGAATTCAAATAGGGTTGAATTGGAATTTGAGTACAGGATTCAAGTAGGAATTCAAAAGTAGAATTTTCAAATAGAAAAGGAATATAGAACTTTAAACGAAATGTGAGTATTGAATTTGAATAAGGGAAATTCAAATAGAATTTTAATAAGAGATTTGAAATAGAATTTGAATAGAGAAATTCAAATTTAAATTGTATATAGAATTCAAATAGAATGTGATGGGAATTTGAAAATAGATTTCAAATAGAGCTAAAATGGTGTTGAATTCATTTTAACGGCAGTTCAAAAGTTTATATATATAAATATAATTAAAACGAACTCGCCGCAGCGCTGCAGTTCGTAAATTGTCGTTTCGAACTTCAATTGAATATACAGGAATCAATTGAAGTCGAAATTCTTTGAAACAAGAAACGTCAGGACCAATTTGATAACAGTTTTCTGTAGGAGGAGAAAAAGCTGGATTTCGTCGTATAGATTTTGAGATATGTCAAAATCAAATTTCTAAAAGTGCAGCGCCAGAAACCATTAAAACCATAATGGATTTTATATATAAATATAGGGATTTTTAAGCAAATAAAAATCCGAATTTCCCATTAAAAATCTAGACTTGAGTTAGAAAATAAATGTGAACTCAAGTGAAGTAAAGAAGATGATTTTGAAACAATAATCATATTTTTTATTATTGAATAGAATTAACTAAGTCAAAGAAGAATTAGTTAATCGAGCGTTGAATTGAAGTCAAACTTTGAAAAGTGAATTTGGAATTGTAAATATATATTCGAAATCGAATATAGAACTTAAATTAAATTTTGAATTCAATTAGTTGATAAGTAAGTTGAAATATATTTGAAACGTGTTATATGCATGTATACAAGCGAAATGGGCAAAGAGTTAGTTAAAGAGTTACTTTAACGAATTGAGTCAAAACGAGTGTATGAAGTTGAAATGAATTGTACAGGTATAGATACACCGGAGACAGTTATGGGATAAAGTGATGAAGGAATATAATTAGTGTGCTCGACAATAAGGTACATGTTTAATTCATATATGAGATTTTATGCGCCGTATCGGCAAGCCGCTTGGCTTTTTCTTTTCTTTTTGAGATGAGAAGTTACCGGGAAGCTATTTGAAATTTCCCGATGCTCCCGATACAAGGGAGGTTATGGCGAAATTTTCCGGAAATTTAAGGAGTTAGAATATTTTTAAGATATTTTGATAGTTAGAAATCATTGTATCGATGTATAGAATTCGATAGGTAAGTGAATATAAAAATCGAATATTGTAAACAAAAAGGGAAATCTATAAATTAGAAATAGAAAGCGAACTTTATACATGTTTTAAAAATGAATAATTGGATTGTATAGTGTGTTTATTCGAGGTAAGTGGTTTTGCCGTTTTGAAGTTGAGGATGTTTTCAGTTAAGGTCTGAGAGGTAATTTTACCCCAACTTGATTGATTTCATTTTTAATGGATAAATAGAAAGATCCAGTCTCGAAGAGAAGTGTTTGAAAAAGAGTTAGTTGAATAAAATATTTTGGGTTGTTGTAACGATGTTTTACACAACATTCGTTTTAGACCCAAGTGATGGAATTTTGGAAATATAACAAGTAAATATTTCTTGAGTATAATTAAAATAGTCGGGATAGAGATAAGTGATTGGAATTGTTTCCAATTGCAAATAGGGATATTTTCTAATATATAGAAAATAAAAGAAGTTGATATTGGGAAATGCTTTCCAAATAGCGTAAAGGGCCAATATGGTTATTGAAAATATTTGGTTAACAAATATTGATAAGGAAATGGAGAAGAGATTTAATTAATGAAATATTAATTAAAGAGCCCAGTGATTTGTTTGATATGTTTGGATGAACACTTGTTTTTATTCGATAGTTAAATCACAGACTATCGAAGTTTTTGACCATCGTTGTCAATATGGAGAGACCGGTTGGATTATTATCCGAAGAACCACTCCGTATCGTCATAAGCGTTGCGAACCAAGTATGCTGAATATATTGAAGACGGAGTAAAGTGCAAGGACTCTTTCTATTAAATAGAAATAGTGCCTTCGGTTTCGTTCAATCCCAGAACGAACGTAAATGGACGAATGTCTGACAGAGTATTTCCAATGATCAAATGGGCTGGTCTGTATAAATATATATGGTTGCAACGGATTTATTCCCTTAGCATAACATCCAGAATATTTGTGCAAACTCAACTAGTGATTAACGGATCTGACAATGTGGTATTCAAAGTGATTGGGCTATCAATGAATGGTAAGTATTCGTAGCCTCAGGCCTCAACAACCGGGAAAGGACAAAAATCGGGCAGGCAGCATGGCTATGTGGGTCGCACCCATTAGGACGTATAATCACCTATCTAGAGGTTAATTTAATTTCTTATTCTATTCGATGCTGTCCCAGTCAGGAGGCGGTTGCTGATCCCAACCGTTGGTGATATACATTCGATACACTCAAGCGAAATGAGTGGTCGGTCATGTGTGGGCCGGGTTACAAGATGTTCTTGTTGAACCCAGTGTATTCCTCTCTAGAGATACACTAGCGGAAGGTGGTTCCATACCTTGTCATGTTGGAAATTCAATCTCCAATAAGCTCCATGCGGTTTTTGATTTTATACTATATATGTAGAGCGTGAGATGCAAGCGTTCTACTATTTGGTTATTTATTTGATGTAGACATTATTATATTATCATTGGATTTGATATCAAAGTGTTTTGGGTTATAGTAAGGTAAAAACCGTCCATGTTTATGTGTGGGCTGGTCTTACTATCATTCTTTCTTTTGAAAGGATTTTGAAAGTTAAACAAATATTTGGAGTTTACGCACACCAGTCCCATGACCGACCCAGAGTTTATTTTGTTTTGTTTTCCCTAAACTCTTGGGTGCCCAAATTTGTACGGACAGTCAAGTAGTCGGGATTTCACAGATTCAATTGGAGGAGCTGGAAGCAGGAGGCTTCACCAGTTAGCTGTAGATTATCGTATTTCCGCTGTGTACTATGTTGTATCTGGAAACAGGTGTTTATAACTGTTCCAGAAATGACTGTTGTGCTCTGATGATGGTATGTATATAAAGTTACTGATTTGTATTTCAAAAGTTATGTTATATAATATATTATATTCGTTCCGCTGTGAGTTTGTGATCTTCGTTTTTCTTCTATTCTAATATTTCTTTCTTTCTATTTCTCATCCTCTAACTTCTTTCTAAAAATGATTCGTATTTCTGTGCAATTTGGGTTGGACATGTAGTGTTTTTAGTCAACTTAGATAGCACGGAATTGCGGGTCGTTACAGAGACGCCCTATCGTTTGAGAACATGACAAAATAGAACGCATACAAAAGAACATTTCACTGTATATCACAACAATGCATCAGATTACAAGAATATACAGAGTATAAACAAAAAAATATTACACAGAAATATCAGAGATTTAAATTACATTTAAATACATCGCATCGGAAAATAATACAATACACAACTAGAAGGAGATATACGGATACAAAGCTTTCCGGATATCGTTCCAGCTGTAAACCAGGATCCGGTGAATATAAATCTGCAAAACCAAAACTACTAGTTGCCCGTGTCAAAATAGGGGCACCCAGAGTTTAGGTTAAAACAATAAACTCCAGGTCAGTCATGTGACTGGTGTGAGAACTAAAACAGTTATTTATCTTTATTTTCAAAGTAAGGTAAATCAAGGGACCACGCCGTATAACACGGAACGGGTTTCCTCCCAAGAATACCAGTGCATAAAACAACAGCGCAATGCTAAATAAGGAAAAATGTAATAAACCGCAAATTCTGGGCCAGTTTAAAATTTTTATTTTGGCAATTTTAGCGAATTTTGAATATTTAAAATAGATTATTTTAAATAATATTGACGAGAAATTTATTATGTATGTATAATTCGAACGTATATATTTATACGCGTCGTCGTTAGAATATAAATATTTATATATAATTATAAATAGAATTGAAATTGGTGCGGTAGTTCGATAATTCGATTTCAAACTTCAATTGAATGTACCGGGTGCAAAACAATCCGGATTTTAGTGAAACCAAAAATGATAGGATCTAATTAATGATATCTTTTCAACGAATCCGAAAAATCAAGATTTCATAGCGGGAATCAAAAGATATGTCCAGTTGAAAATTCTGAATAGTCGCTATGGAATTCAGGCCTTTAAAATTAGACATATTGCAAACGACCTCGGATTTCGACGAAACCAGTTTTGTTGGGTCCGTGTTGTCAAATTATTGCTAGGTTTCAAATTTCATAATTTTTCGAACAAATATGTGAGCGTGGCAAAGGAAAACGCGTTTGACCAGTTTCAGTTGATTTTAATCGACTGGAAAATGGCCATTTCTCCAACGGTCTCAGAATTTGACGAAATTAGTTTTGTTAGGACCGTATTGTCAATTCGAAGCTAGAAAGTATTTTTCGAGAATTTTCTAGTTAGTATGTGACCCCGGTAATTTGAAATGTACGTTTAAAATTCAATATAATGATTTAAATGTAAATTCAACGGAAACTGATCGAAACAATCGAATCAGCCTACAATACATATCCCATTGTGTTCGGAATGGGGGTAAAACGCTATGGGCGACAGGCGGTGGGCCTCGTTTAGAGATCGAAAATAAAAGTTGCTTTTTGCTGAGAAATTAAAATATTAAAATATATAATTATATAAATTCATTCTAAACCCCCCCAGTCAGTTCATTTCTAAAAAAAAAAAAAATAAGAAAAGGGGGGGGATCGCGATTCCCCCCAGGTGATCGACCGCCTCGTCGCCGCCAGGAGGCGCAGCGCCCCTATCCTCCTTCCTTCACTCCCCTCTGCCGCTTCATCTTCTCCCATCCGCTTCCCTCTAGCTTCGAACGGAGCAACCTAAACGCCTAGCCCCCCTTTCGATTTGAAGCCGCACCCTCCTCCATAGCCTACCGCCGCGCCCTGAGCCCCAGCGTCGCCGTTCACCAGCTCCGGACCCCCTTACCCGATGCTCCGACCATCCCAGCGACGCTCCCCCCCCCCTCGAGCGCTGTAAGTATTTTTTTTCTTCTTTTCTTTGTTTACTTCTTAGCTTAGTAATGGTTTTTTTTATAGGAAGTATTAGATTTTGAAAATGAAATAGATTAGATTTTGAAAATGAAATAGATTAGATTTTTATATTAGAAAAGGCGAAACCTTTTAAATAAAAAAGACGGAATTTTTATTATGTAGAAGGTGTAAGAAAATGATTTTTATATTTTTAAAGTGATAAAAATATGATTTTTATATTTTTAAAGTATTAAAA
Source organism: Allium sativum (assembly GCA_030737875.1). NCBI lineage: Eukaryota > Viridiplantae > Streptophyta > Magnoliopsida > Asparagales > Amaryllidaceae > Allium > Allium sativum. Next base: position 306,775,040 of record CM060921.1, read on the forward strand.
ATATAATCTTTACTATATAGAAGATGTAGAAATAAGATTTTTGCTTAAATAGGAAAGAGTATATTTTTAGAGAAAGAATAGGATTTTTGCTTTCGTAAAGTTCGGATTTTTAATATTAGAAAAGGCGAAAACTTCATATTAGAAAAGGCGAGAACTTCATATTAGAAAAGGCGAAAACTTCATATTTGAAAAGGCGAAATCTTTATATGGAAAATAGCGTGATAAAAATATAATTTTTATCTATATAACATTGTAGTAAAAATTCGATTTTTATATATTGAATAACGGAATAAAAATTCGATTTTTAAATGTAGGCAGTGAATATAAAAATGTGTGATTTTTATATATGTAGTGGCTACGGGCAACGAAGATGACGAAGATGCGATAGCGATGAAGATTTCTATCAATGAAGTGCCGTGGAGCTAGGATAGCTATCTGTGAGAATTTCTCACCTCTCAATTTCTTTTCTAGTTATATATATATATACTAGGATGCAGACGGTGCTTAGTAGCACCCGACACAATCGTCCACTGACCATGGACTTGTTTGTTTGATTGCAAAAATTAGTTAGATGATTTGATTTGAATTAGGTTGTTTGGTGAATTTGGTTGATGTGTGAATGGCATGGGCCTTCACTAGACCGGGGATAAGGCTAGGCCCCGTCCCATTTCTAGTATCGTGCCGTTATGCCGCCGAAATTTTCTAAAATAAGTTAGAAAAATAAAAATATCATTTTATTGTGTAAATGAATAATAGAAATTCATGTGTTGGAATAAAATGTTTTATCGTTAAAAATATAATTTTCAACGTGAATGTGAATAAATGAATATTTATAAACAAATCGGCCGATTTGTTTATATACACTAATTTGACCGATATAGATTGGGATGATAAATTTTACACATCGCCCAACTGCACGAATAAAATATGTGTTTGATTATTTGAAACCCCACACAGGTGTTGGGATGAAATTTGAAGTTCACTCATCCTGATTGATTAAATATGTCGATCGATTGATTGACAGACTGTTATAAGTGTTAGATATCTATATTTGATGCTTATACAGTGTAGTGCACTTTGGTGGATGGTTGATTATTTTTTAATGTTATTATACACGTGTGATGTATGAAAATCCATATAATTTACATTATATGGTAATTGATTGGGCCTCATTCCAATCGGGAAAATAAAGAGTATTATAAAATAAATGTTCATGTGTTGACTGTACTCATTCGTTGAGATTAGTCTTGTGTTGAACGAAATATTTTAATAATAAATTTTACATCTTTATCAATATAAAATAAATGTTCATGTGTTGACTGTACTCATCCGTTGAGATTAGTCATGTGTTGAACGAAATATTTTAATAATAAATTTTACATCTTTATCAATATAAAATAAAGGTTCATGTGTTGACTGTACTCATCCGTTGAGATTAGTCATGTGTTGAACGAAATATTTTAATAATAAATTTTACATCTTTATCAATATAAAATAAATGTTCATGTGTTGACTGTACTCATCCGTTGAGATTAGTCATGTGTTGAACGAAATATTTTAATAATAAATTTTACATCTTTATCAATATAAAATAAAGGTTCATGTGTTGACGGTACTCATTCGTTGAGATTAGTCATGTGTTGAACGAAATATTTAAATAAAAATAGTCACACGTGGACGGTACTCATTCGTTGAGATTAGTCGTGTGTTGACAAATAGAAATATTTTGATAATACAAAATATTTTGATAATAAGAAATATTTGAAATAGAAAATTTGAAAATAGGAATATATGAAGCCGTGTTGATTAGATTGAAGCCATTTTGACGTGAACGATATTTATATCGATTTTATTCATTTCGAAATGAATTGAATAGAAAACGATTTCGAAATGAATTGAATAGAAAACGATTTCGAAATGAATTGAATATAAAACGATTTCGAAACGAATTGAATATAAAACGATTTCGAAATGAATTGAATATAAAACGATTTCGAAATGAATTGAATATAAAACGATTTCGAAATGAATTGAATATAAGACGATTTCGAATTTGAATTGAGTTGAAAACGATTTCGATTTGAATTGAATTGAAAACGATTTCGAATTGAATTGAATATAAAATGAATTCGAATCGAATTGAATTGAAAAGAAAATGGATTCGAATCGAATTAAAATCGATTTGAATTGGAATCAAGTAGAAATGAAAGTAAAAAGGATTTATAATAGAAAATTCAATTTTGATTTGAATTTGAAATAAAGGTAGAAATTGTTTTTGAAACGAATTCAAAACTATTTATAAAATTCGTTTTAAATAGTAATCGACGAAATATATATTGTATATATTATATATATAATATAATGGCCTGAATAGAATGCGCCGCGCCGTGGCAGTTCGTGAATTTCGACCATTTATTTCAAATGGACATTACAGGAGATCCGCCGTCGGATTCTCCTAAAACCGGAACCGTTGGGTTCGTATCGAAAAGAGCTTTCTAACGAATATTAGAAGTTTGAAATCTAACGGTTGGATTTGGAGATACATCCAAATCAAATTAGAAAAAGGTCGTTGTAAGTGCAGTTCGATCGCCGTTGATGGAAATCGACTGTACGGGCCTTGATAAAATTATTAAAAATATCAATAATTTGTGTAAAATCATAAGAAATGATTTGGGAAGAATTGGGGTGAAAAACTCCATATTTGAAATGATAAAAATGGTTTTTATCGAAATGAACTGGTTTTGAACTAAATTTAAAACCCAATTATTTTTAAATAAATAAATTAGATTTAAAAAGGGGTTTTAAATAATCGGAATTCCTAATATATTTGAATTAAATTAAACTAGAATTGATTTGTGGGTTTATCGTGAACTGTGTTTTAAATAACACTAGTTCTTTAACCCGATAATAAATAGAATGTGATTTGGGTTTGTCGTGAACTGTGTTTTAAATGACACTAGTTCTTTAACCCAGTAAAAGGAGTTTTAATGAATCTACAATTAGATTGAAATTCGAATTGATAATTTAAATTATCAAATTTAGAAAATGAGCGAGAATGGAGTATCGCCAGTTTTGCTCCAAAGCGATAATTAAATCTTTAATTAGATTTGAACGTGAAATGGTAATTAATTTTACCGATAACACCATGGTGTTAGATATGGAGTATCACCAGTTTTGCTTCATGGGATGAATAGGTTGGGATTGGGAAATAAAATAAATAATTACTTCGGCGTGGTTCGCTAATCTCGACTAGTTTAGAAAAACCATAATTTGGTTTGAAACGACATCCAAAGGAAGATTACAGGATAAATTTTAAAGAATTTATCTTGGATAAAATTAATGGGAACCTTTCCCTAAGAATGTGGAATTTAGAAACTAGCTGTAGGTTGGCTAAGAAGAATGGTTTCCTGGGTATTGATCTGATGTTGGTTTCGGCCTTCGGGGTTAATGTTTGGGAAATTGTTCTTTTGCTAATTTACGGTTAGTGACTAATGAATTGGAATGAGGCGTATGTTGAGTTTGTGTAACATTTGTTTTTAATATACGCGGGTTGTTCGGAAAGGCCGGGTTTACACCCATTCTGAATAACCGATTCGACGATAAGTCAAAGATGAAGACGGTGGTCAAAGACCGGAAGTCTTCACATCGTTTGGATAATTACTGACGATCCTGATTGGGCTGTACACCCAAGAGGATGGAAATAGTTGGTGGTCGTCCAGACGTACTTGGAGATGGATGGATACGCGAGGAAAGTGCCTCCGGTTTCGTTCAGACCCAGAACGGACTTGTAAATAGATTGTGTGTCTGACACTGGATTTTATTCTGTGTTGATTGATTTCTATTAAATATACATCTGTTTGGCGGCGGAGAATTTATTCTTTTGCTTAACGCCCTTCTCTGAGACGTACGAGCTTAGAGGTTGTATATCGATGGACATCAGTCGCATGGCATGAATTGCCTGTGTGGAACGCTAAGATGCAATGATCAAGGCTTCTGTTTAAAAGCAAAGTCTTGTGGTTGATGATCAAAGCACGCCTTTGTGGCGTAGCTTTGTGTATAACGTGAATTCGCGAGCCTCACACCTCGGTATGAGTTAAAAACGGGATACGGACCGCTGGGAGAGCACGACGTTTCTTTCTAGCTTTGGTGGTGTCAGTGACTTACCAGCCCTGACATTTATATACTTTTCACCTTTGTGGTTGTTGGAATGAGGCGCCTCGATATTAGGTCTGTAAGGACCGGGAAACGTGTGTTCAGGAATTGCCAATCCTCTAACGTAAGTGAGGACCGGCCCAGCCGATCCAGGGTTGCCCAGAGTGCGTAGTCCTGAGACATTTGCTAGAGTGTCTCGAAGCGGAGAGGAGCTTGCCCCTTGCCTCGACTCATGACAGAAATCCAATTTCCAATACGAGATATTTCAGCTTTATTTGTAGAGCATAGTATGGCGACATAGTAGCATGGGATGCTATGCCGTCTATGATTGATATTTATGATTGAAATTGTTTTGGCACTATACACTTATTATAGTATCAAATGATTTGTTTTAAACGTACCAAGCATGTTTGGCTATTATAAGGGAAAACCCTATCCTCCGGCTTGCGTTGCATTGTGTGATGGGACCTGGGTCTTATAATAGCTTCATTTTTCGAAAAAGCATTTCGTTGTTTATTCTATGCACTGGTATTCTTGGGAGGAAACCCGTTCCGTGTTATACGGCGTGGTCCCTTGAATTACTCTCTTTTAAAATAAAGTATTAATAACTGTTTTAGTTCTCACACCAGTCACATGACTGACCTGCAGTTTATTGTTTTAACCTAAACTCTGGGTGCCCCTATTTTCCGCACGGGCAACTAGTAGTTTTGGTTTTGCAGATTTATATTCACAGGATCCTGGTTTACAGCTGGAATGATATCCGGAAAGCTCTGTATCCGTATATCACCTTCAGTTGTGCTTTGTATTATTTTCCGCTGCTATGTAATTTGTTGTAATCTCTGATATTTATTGAATGTAATTTATTCATTTATACTCTGTATATTCTTGTATCTGATGGAATTGTTGTAATAGCAATGAAATGTTCTTCCGTCTGCGTTCTGATTTGTCCTGTTCTCAACGATCAGGGGTTTCGAACAGTCTAGATCGGTTTAACGACTGATTCAGATCGAGCGAAATTCCCGGCCGTCACAAAAAATGAAGCTGTTATAAGACCCAGGTCCTATCACACAATGCAACGCAAGCCGGGGGATAGGGTTTTCCCTTATAACAGCGAAAGAATGCTTGATACGTTTTAAAACAAATCATTTGATACTATTATAGGTGTATAGTGTCAAAACAACTTCAAATCATAAGTATCAATCATAGGCGGCATGGGTACCATATATCATGTCGCCATACTTGGCTCTACAATCAAAACCGTAAATGTCACGTATTTGGAAATTGGATTTCCATCTATGAACTGAGGCTAGGGATCGTCCTCTACCGATTCGGGACTCTCTAGCCCGAGCCTCAGGCAAGCGCGTAGGCAAGCCTTTAGATCGTCAGGGCCGGTCCACCGATGTGGATTATTATGCCTGAACACTACGTTACCCCGCCCTTTGGGGCGTAAATGAGCCAACGAATGGCTCCATCGGACCCGGATCGTCCGATCTAACCGAGGTGCCTCGCAACAGCAACAACCACATAAGTCAAACTCGTCAGGGCGTGTAAAACCACTGACGCCACTTCTAAGTAGAAAGAAACGCATGCCCTCCCTGAGGTCCGTCTCCCGTTTTTGGTTCATACCGGGTGTGAAACTCACGAAGTAAACGTTACACAAAGCTACGCCACAAAGGCCGTGCTTCGATCATCAACCACAAGACTTTGATTTTCAACAGAAGCCTTGATCATTCGCCACTTAGGCATGCCACACCGGCAGTTCACTCTATGCGTTTGATATCCATCAGTATATAACCTCTGAGCTCGTACGTCTCAGAGAAGGGCGTTAAGCAAGAGAATAAATTCTCCGCCGCCAAACAGATATATATTTAATAGAAATCAATCACACAGACTAAAATCCAATGTCAGACACATAGTCCATTTACAAGTCCGTCCTGGGTCTGAACGAAACCGGAGGCACCTAGTACCCCGCATATCCATCGATCTCCAAGTACGTCTGGACGATCACCAACTGTTTCCATCTTCTTGAGTGTACAGCCCAATCAAGATCATCAGTAATCACCCAAACGACGTGAAGACCTCCGGTCTTCGACCATCGTCTTCAACTTCGACTTATCGTCGTATCAGTTATTCAGAATGGGATAAACCCGGTCTTTCCGAATAACTCGCGTATACTTTAAATAAGTGTTACACAAACACAACATACGCCTCATTCTAATTCATCAGTCACTAACCGTAAATTAATCAAGAGAATAATTCTCCAAATATTAACCCCGAAGGCCGAAACCAACATCAGATCAATATCCAGAAAACCATTCTGCTTAGCTAACCGACAGTTAGTTTCTAAATTTCACATTCATAGGGAAAGGTTCCCATGAATTTTATCAAAGATAAATTCTTTAATTTATTCTTGAATCTACCTTTGAATATCAATTCAAATTAGTCGGGATTAACGAACTTTACCGAAGTAATCATTTGTTTTAATTTCCCAATCCCAACCTATTCATCCCATGAAGTAAAACTGGTTAAACTTCATATCTAACACCACGATGTTATCGGTAAATTCAATTACCATTTCACATTCAAATCTAATTAAAGATTTAACTATCGCCTGGAGCAAAACTGGTGATACTCCATTCTCGATCTTTTCAATCTAATTAAAGATTCATTAAAACTCCACTTAGTTTTAATCTGTGACTGGGTTAAAGAATCAGTGTCATTTGAAACACGGTTCACGATAAACCCAAAAATCAATATCAATTCCATTCCAATTAAATATTATTTAATTGGTACACTTCATTAAATCTAAATAAAAAGATTTAATCTTTTCTCAACTGGGTTCAAGAACAGTGTTAGTGAAGACACCATTCACGACAAACCCAAATCACATTTGATATTCAATACGAGACTCTGAATAGAAAATATATCGGCTTATGTTCAATATCAAATTCTACGATTAACAAATGTCGTATTGGAAATAACGATATAAATATATATATATATATCTTTCAAATTTCCATAACAACATCTGTATGATCACGAATTCCAACATCGAAATATTCCGAAGACAATTTCGATTCAAATCCACTCCAATGCAATCATTGGAAATTCTGGTTATTTTCAAGACCATTTCTAATCCAGTTTATTTATTTTAAAAATAAATAGAATTATAATTCTAGTTCAAAAGTATTTCATTTCGATAAAAATCTACTTTTATCTTTTCAAATATGGAGCATTTCATCCCAATTCTTTCTAAATCATTTCTTATGATTTTACACAAATTATTACTATTTTTAATAATTTTATCAAGGCCCGTACAGTCGATTTCCATCAACGGTCATCGAACTGCCTTTACAACGACCTTTTTCAAATTTAATTTGGACATAATTCCAAATCCAACCGTTAGATTTCAAATTTCTAATATTCGTCAGAAAGCTCTTTTCGATGCGAACCCAACGTTTCCAGTTTAAGGAGAATCCGACGGTCGGATCTCCCGTAATATCCGTTCGAAGTCAATGGTCGAAATTCGCGAACTACCGCGACGCGGCGCGTTCTATTCAGGCCATTATACTATATATATAATATATATATATAATATATATTTCGTCGATTTATATTCAAAACGTGCTTTATAAATCGTTTTAAATTCATTTTCAAAACGGTTTCAACTTCATATTCAATTTCAAATCAAAATTGAATATTCCAATATAAATTCATTTTAAATTCATTTCAAATTGATTTCAATTCAAATTGATTTCTAATTCAATTTCAGTTCGTTTTCAATTCAATTCAATTTCAATTCGAATTCATTTCTATTCCATTTCAATTCGAATTCATTTATATTCAATTTAAATTCGAATTCGTTTATATTCAATTTCAATTCGAATTCGTTTCTATTCCAACTTCAATTTGAATTCGTTTATATTCAATTTCAATTCGAATTTATTTATATTCAATTTCAATTCGAATTTATTTATATTCAATTCTTTTCAAAATGTCAGATTTTGAAATCACTTTCGATATTCATTATAAAATGAATAAAATCGATATAAATATCGTTCACGTCAAAATGGCGTCAATCTAATCAATACGGCTTCATATATTCCTATTTTCAAATATTCTTTTTCAAATATTGTTTTTCAAATATTTCTTTTTCAAATATTTCTTTTTCAAATATTTCTATTTTAAAACTGGAATGAGGCCCAATCAATTACCATATAATGTTAATTATATGGATTTTCTACAACACATGTATATATCAACAACGATGAATAATCAACCATCATCCAAAGTGCATTCTATACTGTATAAGCATCAAATATAAATATTCAACGCTTATAACAGCCTGTCAATCAATCGATCGACATACAACTAAACAATCGGGATTAGTGTGCGTCAAATATCATCCCAATACCCATGTGGGGTTTCAAGCAATCAAACATAGATTTTTATTTGTGCAGTTGGGCGATGTGTAAAATTTATCATCCCAATCAATGTCCTTCAAATAGGTGTACATAAACAAACCGTCCGGTTTGTAAATGAATATTTATTCATTCACATTCACGTTAAAAATTATATTTTTAACGATCAAACTATTTTATTCAACCTATGAATTTTCTATTAGATTCATTTATTAAATAAAATGTTATCTTTATTTTTCTAACTTGTTTTTAGAAAATTTCGGCGGCATAACGGCACGATACTAGAAACGGGACAAGGCCTAGCCTTATCCCCGGTCTAGTGAAGGCCCACGCCATTCACACATCAATCAAATTAATTTCATTTCACCAAACAATTCAATTCAAACCAAAGAATCTAGCCAACTACACAACCAAACAATTAAACAAACAAGCCATCCATGGTCTGTGGATGACGGGTGTCGGGTGCTACTAAACACCGTCTGCATCCTAGTATATATATATATATATATATATATATATATATATATATAACTAGAAAATTAAATCAAAGAGTGAGAAATTCTCACCGATAGCTATCCAATCATCTTGACTCTCCATTTATAGAAGTCTTCATCGCTCTCTCCTTTTTGTTACCTTCGTTTGCCCGTGGCCACTACATATATAAAAATCACACATTTTTATATTTTGATGTCTTTAAAATAAAAATCACATTTTTATTTGTTCACTTTCAATTTAAAAATCATATGTTTATAATCGCTTCATACATTTAAAAATCGAATTTTCACTTGGCTATTCAATATATAAAAATCGAATTTTTACTATGCAAACTATATGTAAAAACCGTATTTTTACATTTCTAAAAATATTTTCTTATACAAGGAAAAATCCTATCTTTGCTTTCATAAAAATCATATCTTCTCATATCGCTATTATATTTTCTAATCAAAGGCATTTTCATTTTCAGATTTTATGTAAACTAAATAAATTAAAATAAACACTCACCTTTCTATTATTAAAAATCTGACCATTCTTAAAAATCTAATATTTATAACTTATTAAAAATACAACTTTTCTACAATAAAAATATAAACTTTACATTCTAAAAAATCAAAACTTATATACTTATGAAAAATTAGATTTATAACTAAATAAAAATCAGACCTTTACCGTATAAAATCATAGAACAAAAATATATAAACAAGGAAACTCACCTTTACAACGGAAGAAGGGGTTTCGCTGCGGCTTAGGCAGAGGGGCGGAGGTGGATCGAAAGGTGGAGGGGCGCGGTCAACTTCACGGTGGGGAAGGGGGTTGCGGCGCCGCCTAGAGGGGTGTGGTGAACGAGGGGCTAGGTGCGGGCGCGTCTTCAATTGGGGGGGGGGAGGCGATGAAGGAGGCGCGAGGAGCAAGGGATCGACGATGGTTGCGTGGAGGTGGGTGGAGGCTGGCGTCGGGCACGGCGTGGTCATCGATGGTGGTTCGATCTATTTAGGGATTCGATATTTTTTTTTCTTTCTTCTGATTGAATCGAATGGGGGGGCAGAGGGTAATAGGAGAGGAGAGAGAAAGGTTAACTTATTTTTTTATTTAATTAATTTAGTTTCAAAAAGTAACTTTTCCATTCGACCTCGAAACAAGGCCCACCGCCTGTCGTCCATAGCGTTTTACCCCCATTTCGAACACAATGGGATATGTATCGTAGGCTGGTTCGATCGTTTCGATCGGTTTTCATTGAATTTAAAGTATAATTCTTTATATATTCAATTTAAACGCACATTTCAAATTACCGGGGTTACGTACTAGCTCGAAAAATTCCCGAAAAATAATTTCTAGCTTCGTATTGACCATACGGTCCTAACAAAACTAGTTTCGTCGAATTCTGAGACAGTTGGAAAAATGGCCAATTTCCAGTCGATTAAAATCAATTGAAACTGGTCAAACGCGTTTTCCTTTGCCACGCTCACATATTGAATCGAAAAATTATGAAATTTGAAACCTAGCAATAATTTAACATCACGGACCCAAAAAAAGTGGTTTTGTCGAAATCCGAGGTCGTTTGCAAAATGACTATTTTTAAGGGCCTGAATTTCACAGCGACTATTCAGAATTTTCAACTGGACATATCTTTTGATTCCCGCTATGAAATCTTGATTTCTCGGATTCGTTGGAAAGATATTCACAAGTAGATCCTATTATTTTTGGTTTCACTAAAATCTGGATTGTTTTGCACCCGATACATTCAATTGAAGTTTGAAATCAAATTATCGAACTACCGCGCCATTTTCAATTCCTTTTATATATATAAATAAATATTTATATTCTAACGACGACGTATATAATATATACGTTCGAATTATATTCAAAATAAATTTCTCATCGATATTATTTAAAATAATTCATTTTAAATAATCAAAATTCGCTAAAATTGCCAAAATAAAAATTTTAAACTGGCCCAAATTTTCGGGTTGTTACAATCTCCCCCACTTAAAACTTTTCGTCCCCGAAAAGGAACAAAGTCGAAAGTGGTTTGATTAATCAACTCTACGTTCGATCTGCCTTCCATTCTCCAACTTTTCAGTTTCTGAGAATTTTCAAATTCTTCAAAAATTTGGCTAACACCCGGAATTTTTGAAAAATTTCGCCATAACCTCCCCTGCACCGGGAGCCACGGGAAAATCCCGAAATTGCCATACAGGCCTTCTGATCTCAAAAAGAAAAAGAAAAAGCCAAGCGGCTAGCCAATAGGCTCATAAAATCATCATCACCCAAACAAAACAGTAAATTATGTAGTAAACATGTACCTATTTGTCGGGCAAACAAATTTTATTCTCTGCTCTAGCCTCCTTGCTATGACCTGTTCAATGTAAGTACAAGTATATGCATGCAAATGCGGCTAATTTCTCAATACAATTCAATATTTGATACAATTAGGCGTAATGGTTTAAAATTTATCAAACAACTAAACAAGCAATACAAACATCAATCAATTAGTGAATTAGATTTTCAAATTCATAATTTTGATATATAGTCAAAAATCAGATTTTTGATGCCAAATCACAACAATAAGCCCTATCTAATTTTGGTTCTCACACCAGTCTAATGGAAATATATAGGAATCCCACCTTCGAAACTCGAACATAAATGTTGATGATGCGATCGCTATCATCAATATCATCTTCGGGCGACCAGAGTGTGATGCTATATCTATCCAATATATTAAAACTTTGAATATACGTTTGCAAGGCGTATATGCAAATTCTTTATATACTGGACTGTCCAAATCAATACAAATAAATAATCAAATACGAATAGTTGATTTAAATTTTCAAAACCAAACTTGTTTTCACTTTGAAAATTTACTCCTCACACTCGTTCTAGGATACTACTGATCCCATCTCTAACGAGTCATTCTCATTGGATATTACTAATCCAATATCTGATGAATTCTTTCGTATGGTTCTAATGTGTCCTTTTCTCTGAGCTTTGTAAACCAAAGCTCTGATACCAAATGTGACGTAAAGGAATTTCGCTCGGTCCGAGCCAGTCGCTAAACCGACCCAGACCGTTCGAGACGCCCTATCGTTTGAGAACATGACAAAATAGAACGCATACAAAAGAACATTTCACTGTATATCACAACAATGCATCAGATTACAAGAATATACAGAGTATAAACAAATAAATATTACACAGAAATATCAGAGATTTAAATTACATTTAAATACATCGCAGCGGAAAATAATACAATACACAACAAGAAGGAGATATACGGATACAAAGCTTTCCGGATATCGTTCCAGCTGTAAACCAGGATCCTGTGAATATAAATCTGCAAAACAAAAACTACTAGCTGCCCGTGTCAAAATAGGGGCACCCAGAGTTTAGGTTAAAACAATAAACTCCAGGTCAGTCATGTGACTTGTGTGAGAACTAAAACAGTTATTTATCTTTATTTTCAAAGTAAGGTAAATCAAGGGACCACGCCGTATAACACGGAATGGGTTTCCTCCCAAGAATACCAGTGCATAAAACAACAGCGCAATGCTAAATAAGGAAAAATGAAGCCGTTATAAGACCCAAGTCCTATCACACAATGCAACGCAAGCCGGGGGATAGGGTTTTCCCTTATAACAGCCAAAGAATGCTTGATACGTTTTAAAACAAATCATTTGATACTATTATAAGTGCATACTGTATAAAACAACTTCAAATCATAAGTATCAATCATAGGCGGCATGGGTACCATATATCATGTCGCCATACTAGGCTCTACAATCAAAACCGCAAATGTCACGTATTTGGAAATTGGATTTCCATCTATGAACCAAGGCTAGGGATCGTCCTCTACCGATTCGAGACTCTCTAGCCCGAGCCTCAGGCAAGCGCGCAGGCAAGCCTTTAGATCGTCAGGGCCGGTCCACCGATGTGGATTATTATGCCTGAACACTACGTTTCCCCGCCCTTTGGGGCGTAAATGAGCCAACGAATGGCTCCATCGAACCCGAATCGTCCGATCTAACCGAGGCGCCTCGCAACAGCAACAACCACATAAGTCAAACTCGTCAGGGCGTGTAAAACCACTGACGCCACTTCTAAGTAGAAAGAAACGCATGCCCTCCCTGAGGTCCGTCTCCCGTTTTTGGTTCATACCGGGTGTGAAACTCATGAAGTAAACGTTACACAAAGCTACGCCACAAAGGCCGTGCTTAGATCATCAACCACAAGACTTTGCTTTTCAACAGAAGCCTTGATCATTCGCCACTTAGGCATGCCACACCGGCAGTTCACTCTATGCGTTTGATATCCATCAGTATATAACCTCTGAGCTTGTACGTCTCAGAGAAGGGCGTTAAGCAAGAGAATAAATTCTCCGCCGCCAAACAGATATATATTTAATAGAAATCAATCACACAGACTAAAATCCAATGTCAGACACACAGTCCATTTACAAGTCCGTTCTGGGTCTAAACGAAACCGGAGGCACCTAGTACCCCGCATATACATCGATCTCCAAGTACGTCTGGACGATCACCAACTGTTTCCATCTTCTTGGGTGTACAGCCCAATCAAGATCATCAGTAATCACCCAAACGACGTGAAGACCTCCAGTCTTCGACCATCGTCTTCAACTTCGACTTATCGTCGTATCAGTTATTCAGAATGGGATAAACCCGGTCTTTCCGAATAACTCGCGTATACTTTAAATAAGTGTTACACAAACACAACATACGCCTCATTCCAATTCATCAGTCACTAACCGTAAATTAATCAAGAGAATAATTCCCCAAATATTAACCCCGAAGGCCGAAACCAACATCAGATCAATATCCAGAAAACCATTCTGCTTAGCTAACCGACAGTTAGTTTCTAAATTTCACATTCATAGGGAAAGGTTCCCATGAATTTTATCAAAGATAAATTCTTTAATTTATTCTTCAATCAACCTTTGAATATCAATTCAAATTAGTCGGGATTAATGAACTTTACTGAAGTAATCATTTGTTTTAATTTCCCAATCCCAACCTATTCATCCCATGAAGTAAAACTGGTTATACTTCATATCTAACACCACGGTGTTATCGGTAAATTCAATTACCATTTCACGTTCAAATCTAATTAAAGATTTAACTATCGCCTGGAGCAAAACTGGTGATACTCCATTCTCGATCTTTTCAATCTAATTAAAGATTCATTAAAACTCCACTTAGTTTTAATCTGTGACTGGGTTAAAGAATCAGTGTCATTTGAAACACGGTTCACGATAAACCCAAAAATCAATATCAATTCAATTCCAATTAAATATTATTTAATTGGTACACTTCATTAAATCTAAATAAAAAGATTTAATCTTTTCTCAACTGGGTTCAAGAACAGTGTTAGTGAAGACACCATTCACGACAAACCCAAATCACATTTGATATTCAATACGAGGCTCTGAATAGAAAATATATCGGCTTATGTTCAATATCAAATTCTACGATTAACAAATGTCGTATTGGAAATAACGATATAAATATATATATCTTTCAAATTTCCATAACAACATCTGTATGATCACGAATTCCAACATCGAAATATTCCGAAGACAATTTCGATTCAAATCCACTCCAATGCAATCATTGGAAATTCTGGTTATTTTCAAGACCATTTCTAATCCAGTTTATTTATTTTAAAAATAAATAGAATTATAATTCTAGTTCAAAAGTAGTTCATTTCGATAAAAATCTACTTTTATCTTTTCAAATATGGAGTATCTCATCCCAATTCTTTCTAAATCATTTCTTATGATTTTACACAAATTATTACTATTTTTAATAATTCTATCAAGGCCCGTACAGTCGATTTCCATCAACGGTCATCGAACTGCCTTTACAGCGACCTTTTTCAAATTTGATTTGGACATAATTCCAAATCCAACCGTTAGATTTCAAATTTCTAATATTCGTCAGAAAGCTCTTTTCGATACGAACCCAACGGTTCCGGTTTTAGGAGAATCCGACGGTCGGATCTCCCATAATATCCGTTCGAAGTCAATGGTCGAAACTCGCGAACTGCCGCGGCACGGCGCGTTCTATTCAGGCCATTATATTATATATATAATATATATAATATATATTTCGTCGATTTATATTCAAAACGTGCTTTATAAATCGTTTTAAATTCATTTTCAAAACGGTTTCAACTTCATATTCAATTTCAAATCAAAATTGAATATTCCAATATAAATTCATTTCAAATTGATTTCAATTCAAATTGATTTCTAATTCAATTTCAGTTCGTTTTCAATTCAATTCAATTTCAATTCGAATTCATTTCTATTCCATTTCAATTCGAATTCATTTATATTCAATTTAAATTCGAATTCGTTTATATTTAATTTCAATTCGAATTCGTTTCTATTCAACTTCAATTTGAATTCGTTTATATTCAATTTCAATTCGAATTTATTTATATTCAATTTCAATTCGAATTTATTTATATTCAATTCTTTTCAAAATGTCAGATTTTGAAATCATTTTCGATATTCATTATAAAATGAATAAAATCGATATAAATATCGTTCACGTCAAAATGGCGTCAATCTAATCAATACGGCTTCATATATTCCTATTTTCAAATATTCTTTTTCAAATATTCTTTTTCAAATATTTCTTTTTCAAATATTTCTTTTTCAAATATTTCTATTTTAAAACTGGAATGAGGCCCAATCAATTACCATATAATGTTAATTATATGGATTTTCTACAACACATGTATATATCAACAACGATGAATAATCAACCATCATACAAAGTGCATTCTATACTGTATAAGCATCAAATATAAATATTCAACGCTTATAACAGCCTGTCAATAAATCGATCGACATACAACTAAACAATCGGGATTAGTGTGCGTCGAATATCATCCCAATACCCGTGTGGGGTTTCAAGCAATCAAACATAGATTTTTATTTGTGCAGTTGGGCGATGTGTAAAATTTATCGTCCCAATCAATGTCCTTCAAATAGGTGTACATAAACAAACCGTCCGGTTTGTAAATGAATATTTATTTATTCACATTCACGTTAAAAATTATATTTTTAACGATCAAACTATTTTATTCAACCTATGAATTTTCTATTAGATTCATTTATTAAATAAAATGTTATCTTTATTTTTCTAACTTATTTTTAGAAAATTTCAGCGGCATAACGACACGATACTAGAAACGGGACAAGGCCTAGCCTTATCCCCGGTCTAGTGAAGGCCCACGCCATTCACACATCAATCAAATCAATTTCATTTCACCAAACAATTCAATTCAAACCAAAGAATCTAGCCAACTACACAACCAAACAATTAAACAAACAAGCCATCCATGGTCTATGGATGACGGGTGTCGGGTGCTACTAAATACCGTCTGCATCCTAGTATATATATATATATAACTAGAAAATTAAATCAAAGAGTGAGAAATTCTCACCGATAGCTATCCAATCATCTTGACTCTCCATTTATAGAAGCCTTCATCGCTCTCGCCTTTTTGTTACCTTCGTTTGCCCGTAGCCACTACAAATATAAAAATCACACATTTTTATATTTTGATGTCTTTAAAATAAAAATCACATTTTTATTTGTTCACTTTCAATTTAAAAATCATATGTTTATAATCGCTTCATACATTTAAAAATCGAATTTTCACTTGGCTATTCAATATATAAAAATCGAATTTTTACTATGCAAACTATATGTAAAAACCGTATTTTTACATTTCTAAAAATATTTTCTTATACAAGGAAAAATCCTATCTTTGCTTTCATAAAAATCATATCTTCTCATATCGCTATTATATTTTCTAATCAAAGGCATTTTCATTTTCATATTTTATGTAAACTAAATAAATTAAAATAAACACTCACCTTTCTATTATTAAAAATCTGACCATTCTTAAAAATCTAATATTTATAACATATTAAAAATACAACTTTTCTACAATAAAAATATAAACTTTACATCCTAAAAAATCAAAACTTATATACTTATGAAAAATCAGATTTATAACTAAATAAAAATCAGACCTTTACCGTATAAAATCATAGAACAAAAATATATAAATAAGGAAACTCACCTTTACAACGGAAGAAGGGGTTTCGCTACGGCTTAGGCAGAGGGGCGGAGGTGGATCGAAAGGGGGAGGGGCGCGGTCAACTTCACGGTGGGGAAGGGGGTTGCGGCGCCGCCTAGAGGGGTGCAGTGAACGAGGGGCTAGGTGCGAGCGCGTCTTCAATTGGGGGGGGGGGGGCGATGAAGGAGGCGCGAGGAGCAATGGGTCGACGATGGTTGCGTGGAGGTGGGTGGAGGCCGGCGTCGGGCACGGCGTGGTGATCGATGGTGGTTCGATCGATTTAGGGATTCGATTTTTTTTTTTATTTCTTCTGATTGAATCGAACGGGGGGGGGGGGGGGGGTGCAGAGGGTAATTGGAAAGGAGAGAGAAAGGTTAATTTTTTTTTCTTATTAATTTAGTTTCAAAAAGTAGCTTTTCCATTCGACCTCGAAACAAGGCCCACTGCCTGTCGTCCATAGCGTTTTACCCCCATTTCGAACACAATGGGATATGTATCGTAGGCTGGTTCGATCGTTTCGATCGGTTTTCGTTGTATTTAAAGTATAATTCTTTATATATTCAATTCAAACGCACATTTCAAATTACCGGGGTTACGTACTAGCTCGAAAAATTCCCGAAAAATAATTTCTAGCTTCGTATTGACCATACGGTCCTAACAAAACTAGTTTCGTCGAATTCTGAGACCGTTGGAAAAATGGCCAATTTCCAGTCGATTAAAATCAACTGAAACTAATCAAACGCGTTTTCCTTTGCCACGCTCACATATTGAATCGAAAAATTATGAAATTTGAAACCTAGCAATAATTTAACATCACGGACCCAACAAAAGTGGTTTCGTCGAAATCCGAGGTCGTTTGCAAAATGACTATTTTTAAGGGCCTGAATTTCACAGCGACTATTCAGAATTTTCAACTGGACATATCTTTTGATTCCCGCTATGAAATCTTGATTTCTCGGATTCGTTGGAAAGATATTCACAATTAGATCCTATTATTTTTGGTTTCACTAAAATCTGGATTGTTTTGCACCCGATACATTCAATTGAAGTTTGAAATCGAATTATCGAACTACCGCGCCATTTTCAATTCCTTTTATATATATAAATAAATATTTATATTCTAACGACGACGTATATAATATATACGTTCGAATTATATTCAAAATAAATTTCTCGTCGATATTATTTAAAATAATTCATTTTAAATAATCAAAATTCGCTAAAATTGCCAAAATAAAAATTTTAAACTGGCCCAAATTTTCGGGTTGTTACATCTCTCTAGCATCTCCATAACCTTTCAATTGACTTTGAGCTGCCTTAAACCTTTTTTTAATGAAGTCTACTTTGTTTGCTGCTTCACGGATCATGTCTTGACCCAACACAAGTCGATTTCCAGACTCTATCCAACATACAGGAGATCTGCAAGGTTGACCATACAATGCTTCAAATGGTGACATCTTCATACTTACTTGGAAGTTGTTGTTATACGAGAACTCCATAAGATGCAAGTGATCTTCCCATGATCCTCCAAAATAAAGGATACATGCTTGTAACAAATCTTCCAAGACTTGATTCACTCTTTCAATCTGTCCAATTGTTTGGAGATGGTAACTAGTGTTAAGGTTCAATTTTGTCCCGAATACCGACTGAAAGGCTTCCCAAAACTTACCAGTGAACATCGGATCTCGATTACTAATAATACTGTTGGGTATTCCATACACTCCAACCACTTCCTTCACATACAACTAAGCTAGACTCTTAGTTGTTCTATTTGCTTTTACTGGAAGAAAATGGGCGCCCTTCATCAGGCAATCTACTATAACCCAGATACTTTCATCACCTTTCTTGGTTAGAGGTAAACAGTCAATGAAATCCATTGATATCTGGTCCCACTTACATTTTTGAATTTCTAGTGGTTATAGTAACCTAACAACCTTCTGCTGATTACTCTTGACTTGTTAGCAAGATAGGCACCTGTTGACATATATCGAGGTAGCTCTCCTCATGGATTTCCACCAAAACTTGCACTTTATATCTCGATACATCTTATGTACCCCTTGATAGATACTGAGTTTGGACCCGTGGCACTGATCTAATACTTCCCTTTTAAGCTCTGGAATATCTGGAACACAAATCCGACCTTTCAATCCCAAGACTCCCTTATTATCAATTTGGAAGTTTGATACTTCACCCTCTTGAATCCTCTTGCAAATTTTCTGAACAAACTCATCATCATACTGTTGAGCAGAAACCTTCTCAATCAGCGAGAGTGTAAAAACTAGATTGGCAACAATAGCTTCCTTTTTACTAAGCGCATCTGCTACAAAATTGGTTTTCCGTGTAGCGTAAAGAATATATAGATTGTATACCACCATAAAATCCAACCAACGCTACTGCCTCATGTTAACATCCTTCTGGGTGAAAAGATACTTTAAAGATTTATGATCAGTACAGAGTTCAAACTTCTCACCCAACAAATATTACCACCAAATAAGGCAAATACTATAGCTAGCAACTCCAAGTCTTGAGTGGCGAATCTCTTCTCATGCGGTATCAGTTATCTACTCCCATAAGTAATCACTTTACCTCTTTGCATGAATACAGCTTCAACTCCTTCCGCAGAAGCAACTCTATAGACGGTTAAATCTTGGTCACCGTCTATAATAGCTAATACCAGGGCAGTGGTTAGTCTTTCCTTCAATTCTTGGAAAGATTCTTCACATTTTGGAGTCCAAACAAATTTAGTATGCTTCTTGGTCAGCTTCGTCAAAGGACAAGACAACTTTGAAAAATCTTAGATGGAAGCAATCTTACTTGGATCTACCTAGATTCCTTCCTTCGACACCATACGTCCACGAAATTTTACTTCTTCTTTCCAGAATTGACAATTGGAAAACATGAACTTTAATACATTCTTTCTCAAGATCTCCTGTACCTTTTCCAAATGTTTCGTATGCTTCTTTTCTGCCATAGAGAAGATAAGGATATCATCAATAAAGACTAGAATGAATTTATTTATTATCTCTAGAAACACCTGGTTCATCAAATCTACAAACTAAGCAGGGGTGTTGCATAGTCCGAAGTGCATTACTAACCATTCATAAAATAAATCTGGCCCAATGAAAGCTGTTAGAGGAACATACTCTTCTACAATCCTTAGTTGATGAAACCCTGTAGCTAGGTTCATTGTAACAACCCGAATTTTTAAACAACGTGTTAAGACAATAATCAAGGTAGAATTAAATGTTAAAATCTGAATCAGGGAAAACGGGTTGCGCCATTGCGTTCGTCTCGGAAAAATACGCGAAATAGAGTCCGAAATTTCATAAATCGGAGTCCGCATGACCAAGATATGACCTCGCGAAGTTTCACGAAAAATTCGAAAACGAAAACAGATTCAAATTTCAGAATTCAGAAGAGGCGGGAAAATTTCCCGCCAGACCAGGGGAGATCGACTGGGGAGTCGACCCCCTGCCAACCAGGTCGACTGGGGAGTCGACCCCAGGGTCGACCTGGGGGTCGACCTGCCTGGTCGGACCCAGGCAACCTGGTGCACCTACTTTGCTGTTTGGCTCGGTTTTGGAGGCTTGTGACGATTTTTGAGGGCTTGGATCTATCCTAGGGTTAATCTAACGGCCTAAACTACTCCTAATCTATATAAAAAGACCCTAAGCCTACCCTAAACCCCTCATAATTCACTCATGCCACGAAGTGCTGCCCAAATCTCCATTGATCATGGCCTCCATCTCCAACTTCAAGAGCCTATGCATTCAAACAAGATCCGAATCAAAGGTGTTAGCTTGCTACATCAAATCAAGGGAGTGGATCAACGTTGCTATGGCGATTTCATGACGGTTCTTCATCAAAGGAGCCACCTTTCTTCGTCAAAATGATTCATGCTCCTAGTCCTTTTGCCACGCTATGTAAGTTCTAGCTACTTCGAGATGTTAACAGTAGTTTAATCATGGCATGGAATAAAATGTGGTTAAACATGAATGCTATAACCTATGCGAGCCTAGTTTGCTCCTTTAACATGAACATATGACTTTGGGTTATGTTTTAGCGACTAAACCATGATATTCATGTTGCATTGGACTTAGTTTGCCATGCAAGATTGGACCTTTACTTGTAGTATGATAGCATGAACACTTAGAGCCACTTTGACTTGTGAAATAGTTGCATAAATTGGACTTTGGGGCTTATGCATTTAAATGAAACCAACCCCCTTATGATATCATGTTTATGTAAGGTCAAATCCCGTTATGATAATATGCAAAATTGTGGCCAAATCCTTTATGACATTATGCATGCTTGTGGCCAATCCCCTTTTAGGTTATGCACGCTTGTGGCCAACCCTTATATGGTAGTATGCATGTACAAGGCCAATCCCTTCATGATACCATGCATGTTTGAAACCAACCCCGTCATGGCATCGTGCATGTTTTGGGGTCAATGTGTATCATAGTATTTATACTATGTTGACTCGCTTTCACTCAAGTGAAAACACGATTTTGGGGTAGTTAGATAAACATGAACATGACACGAAATCTTGACTTGAATATGACATGAAAACTTGACTTGAGGTTACATGTGAACACGACATGTAAGTTGAACCAAACTGGGGGCATGACACGTGGGGTAGACATGGGACTTGAAACTAGACACGTATGGGTTGTAGGTGTAATATGACACTAGACCAAACATGAAAGTGGCCAACTCGAGGTTGGGTTGAGTTTGTAGCATAATCTACCCGGACCCGCCCGGCTTAACTAGTGGCTACAAACAATAGGATCCAATGTGAGAAGTTGGTCATGTCGCGCTTAAGACCCGAGGTTAGACTAGGTTGTGGTGTAAAACTTCCCGAGGTTAGACTAGGTTGTGGTGTAAAACTACCCGAGGTTAGACTAGGTTGTGGTGTAAAACTACCCGGACCCGCCCGGCTTAACTAGTAACCACAACAAGGTCTAATGTGAGAGATTGAGAGTGCATTAATTGAATTAATACCACATGATAAGGTTAAGTAAAGTTGACTAATGACACTTAACCGATATGACACGAATGGGTAGGTTAAGTGGGACCGGGCTTGATTTCTTAATGACACTTAACCATACAAGACAATTAGGGGATGGGGTTAAGTAATTTACGCTTAACTAATCCGACTTGGTAATTAGATGGGGTTAAGTAATTAAGACTTAACTAATCTAAACACGGAAATTAGATGGGGTTAAGTAATTAAGACTTAACTAATCTAAACACGGTAATTAGATGGGGTTAAGTAACCTATACTTAACTAATCTAAACACGGTAATTCGATGGGGTTAAGTTAAACAATTAACCAATCTAAACTTGGTAATCCAATGAGGTTAAGTAACCAATACTTAACTAATTTAATATGATAATTTAATGGGGTTAAGTAACTTATACTTAACCAATTATACGTGATGATTTGATGAGGTTAAGTAACCTACACTTAACCAATCTAATACGTGGGTCTGGTAGGGTTAAGTCACAAGATCTTTTAAATTAGGCTTAACCAGTGTAATACGATTAGTGGATGGGGTTAAGTAAACCTACACTTAACCAATCCGACTCGACAATCTGATGGGATTAAGATAATCTATGCTTAATCAATCTAACATGATAATCTGATAGGGTTAAGACAAATAAATACTTAACCAGTTTGACTTGATAAAGTTAAGTCATGAGCTTCTTGGTACACTTAACCAACCTGTAGGGCTAAGCCTTGAACTTGAGTACTTAGCCGATCTTGACATGATTCGTAGGCGGGTTAAGTCATGAACTTGGATAACAACACTTAACCCATTTGACAAGACCCTAGCTCAGGGGACTAGGTTGGAAATCGTAGTTAACAAGGATAGCGGAAAAAGGAGCTAAGTGGTAAACCTTAGTTAAGGGTAACTAAGTAATAATTCTTAGCTAAGGACATGGGACTAGTTCATAAAGAGATGAGTAACCTGATACGGTAGGTCATCGCTTAGTATACGAGGAGGAGCAACTTATCTGACTTGGATAAGGGCTCCAACGAACTGGGTGACGAAGCGGTAGCTTCGAGGTACGTGAGGATACTCTTGGTATCCCTCTGTGAGGTGGCAGGTGGTCCATGAAACCCGGCCTCACAGAGGTTAAGGTTTGCGGTAGAAGAGCCAAGAGTATGCCTTGGTTGCTTTGCGAGCGACCTAAAGACTGGGATGGATTAGCGTGGAGTCGACGATACTTGATTTTGCCCCGGGATAGCATGTCGCCGACTACCTACCATCTTTAGTCAATCGTGTACGTACGGAAAGGCAGGGAACTCCTAAAAGACCATATACTAGCTATCGAGTTATGGGTGAGGTTGGCTATCTGGAAGTGGGCATCGATGGGCCTTAGTGTAGTTCTCATACATGATTTTTCTTGGATTGCCTTTCAGTAGTTGAGGGAGGGGTCACGTGGGACCATAGCCACGGGTACAAAAACAGACCTTGATATCTGCATCAGCAGACGACTTAAAGCTCCCGACCGAGTTCCGTATTTCTTGATTTGCCCTGGCACGGAACTCGGATGGCACATTGTGGAACATGTGCGTCTAGACATGGAAAACGGTTCACGATACATACGCGGGATAAAGGGCGCGGTTGACGGGTGGCATAATCCCTAGTGGCCCTAGGTGGCTGAACCCAAACCGAGACACGAAAACGTTCATTAGGTAGCATAATCCCTAGTGGTCCTAGGTGGCATAAATCCTAAGTGAATGCGTGATAGTTCATGGAAAGGAAATATAACTAGATCAAGGGCAGCAGTCCAAAATAACCTCAAGGATAAAACGTTTACATAGGAAAGCCCGTATGGCCTACGGCAAAGGACTGAACTTATACATGGAAAGAAACATACGAGTTGGGAAAACCTACATATGCTATATATTTGGTTGACATGGACCATTACATGACATTGGGCAAGGGACATTCATAGTTAACACATGACGCGGGTTGGGATACTAGTACGAGAGGTGCAGAGCGAATATACATGTTAGAACCAGGAGAAATACACATGATAGATACCGTGGGATGTTATACAGGATAGATACCTTGGGATATTATACTTGATAGAAACCTGACGATGTGATACCTTGATTTATCATGACACCGTAGTTTATCATGATATCTTTGTTTACCTTGCTACAGTAGTTCAGCCTGTTACCCTGGTTTAGTATCTATCTTGTCGTCATCCTTATGTTTACTTTCAGTTTATGCATGTCATGTTACCTTTACCTATTTAGATAGGACTTACCAGTCTTTATGACTGACCCCGTTTTGTTTCGCCACTTTGTCTTCCGTTTCCCCCCCCCCCCCCCAGGTTTCAGGGAGGAAACAATGTTATCTAGTTCGGATTTCTTCTGCTTGAAGGTCATCACGCATGGCTTGGACTTTTCTTGGCTGTGGCTACTTTACTGTTTTACTTGGGGAATAATTCATGAAATGGTTTTATGCTTCTTTATTATTACAAGACAGGTTTTGATGTATTCTGATGTAAAAGGCTTTAGACCTTATTTTATAAAGGTAATGAAATTTGTTTTACTTCCGCTGTTTTATATATGTTCTGTCTTGTAATATTTCTGTGCATGTTTACCTCGATAATGCTTCACCAAACCTAGTGTATTCCCTTTGTGAGTGACCCTAGCAGAGGTGGGGTGTTACATTTGGTATCAGAGCAGAAGGTTACCAGACTGGACAAAAGTTTTTAAAAATCTTTTGAAAAGTATTTGAAAAACCGTTTACAAAGAAGCATTTTTCAAGAAAAGTTTGTTTTAAAAGGCTATTCCCCAAAGGCCATTGGCATTATCCTTTGATTCCTTGATTGAATCTCCTTTCCTTTCTTTCCTCCATCTGTGGTCACGGTAGTTCTAACTGTGACTAATCTTTTTCTAGCCACGTAGGTGTTTTCCATACGATGGAGGTGGTTCTCGAGAGAACTGTTGTCGTGGTACAAGGAAGGATAATAAGAGTAAGGATAAAGGACGCGAGCTTAAGGATAAGCAACTATTGCTATGGCTTAGTCCATCAAGGAGGACAAGGACAAGATCATCGGAGAGGGAAATTGTACGCTCCCATTTCTAGGGTACCTAAAAGAAATGGTACCGTTTCTGGTAAAGGTTTAGTCATTCTTTTCTATCATCTCGTCCAGACTTTGTCTTGATCATCGTATCATTTAAGTCTGCTTGGATAGTTGAGTCTCTGCACCTTAGTACTAGCATGGTAAAGGATCCCAGTTTTGTCCCAAAATCTGGTTGGAGAGTCGGTCCATTTATTCATGACTTGTTGGATTTGAGAACGTCTATGCCAAGTGTTGAGATTAGAAGCAATACTTCTATTGTTGAGCCATGGATGGATTCTAGGGGTAAAGTGGTTTCCAGTAAGGGATACCATTCTCGGTTTTAGAAAAGAGGGTAGTCAGACACTTGGCTTGCTTTGGTAATACCTTCGGAGTCTCGTGTAACCTTTGGGTTCTGTCATGGTTAGTTGCCTAGAATCTCTTGATGCATTTATCGGAAATCTCTGATCCAATCGAGTAACGTCCGCCAATAAGGCGGATGGTTCATTCCGCTTGAGCATGGGTTATAGGAATCACCCTAGTAAGTGCACGTGTAACATGGATTGACATCGGTAAACGAGATCCAGAATTCACTAGTGAATTTTGGAGAGCTTGCATGAGTATGCAGATATGGTTGAGCCAAGTATACTAGGGAAAGAATAAGTGTAAGTGGAACGAGAGGCGACGATGAAATGAGTTCCAACTCATACCTTGGAAATAGGAATCAAGGAGCTACGAAATCATGGAATCAAAGGCGGTCAAGGCACAATGGAATTAAGCTCATGGGAATGCGTCTTAGACGCGCGCATCAAGTCTCTTTTTAAGAGTATATCTTTGATCCTTGGTTCTCCTGTAGAGCTTGCTTGCATGCTACTGCTTGGTGGATATCCTCTTGGTCCTATTTCTATTACAAACCCCGTAAGGAGTTTGTCTTGGTTATCTCCTCGATCCTATCTTGGGAACCTTAGGTAGAACTCTATGGATGTAAACATGTATTTGAAACATGTTATGATTGATATGGTTGCAAATGGTTGCAAGTGGTTGCTCGTGGATGCGCGAATACACATTAGATACTAGATTGACGCGATCACGATTCATGTTGCATATGCACGAGTATTTATACTTGTTTATGGATGAAATTGAATGTGTTATCATGCGGATGTTGCATATGGATGAATGTTTGTGCACACATATAGTACTTATATGACTAGGGCTATTTGCATACATGTTGGACTCATGGCACTAAACATATTTTGCATTAGAAAGATCATTCAGGCCTGATCATTAGCATTAGCTAAGGAACATATACACACACGTTTTGCATATATTCATATGGCATTAGAAATCGTCTAAGGACCATGGTTGCCTGTGGATGATGTTTTGAGTAGATGGATGATGGATGGTAGGATACGTTCTTCCTAACTTGGAGATTTCGGGGATGAAATCCTTAAATGAGGGGAGAATGTAACAACCCGAATTTTTAAACAACGTGTTAAGACAAGAATCAAGGCAGAATTAAATGTTAAAATCTGAATCAGGGAAAATGGGTTGCGCCATTGCATTCGTCTCGGAAAAATACGCGAAATAGAGTCCGAAATTTCGTAAATCGGAGTCCGTATGACCAAGATATGACATCGCGAAGTTTCACGAACAAATCGAAAAAGAAAACAGATTCAAATTTCAGAATTCAGAAGAGGCAGGAAAATTTCCCGCCAGACCAGGGGAGGTCGACTGGGGAGTCGACCCCCTGCCAACCAGGTCGACTGGGGAGTACCTGGGGGTCGACCTGCCTGGTCGGACCCAGGCAACCTGGTGCACCTGCTTTGCTGTTTGGCTCGGTTTTGGAGGCTTGTGACGATTTTTGAGGGCTTGGATCTATCCTAGGGTTAATCTAACGGCCTAAACTACTCCTAATCTCTATAAAAAGACCCTAAGCCTACCCTAAACCCCTCATAATTCACTCATGCCATGAAGTGCTGCCCAAATCTCCATTGATCATGGCCTCCATCTCCAACTTCAAGAGCCTATGCATTCAAACAAGATCCGAATCAAAGGTGCTAGCTTGCTACATCAAATCAAGGGAGTGGATCAACGTTGCTATGGCGATTTCATGACGGTTCTTCATCAAAGGAGCCACCTTTCTTCGTCAAAATGATTCATGCTCCTAGTCCTCTTGCTACGCTATGTAAGTTCTAGCTACTTCGAGATGTTAACGGTAGTTTAATCATGGCATGGAATAAAATGTGGTTAAACATGAATGCTATAACCTATGCGAGCCTAGTTTGCTCCTTTAACATGAACATATGACTTTGGATTATGTTTTAGCGACTAAACCATGCTATTCATGTTGCATTGGACTTAGTTTGCCATGCAAGATTGGACCTTTACTTGTAGTATGATAGCATGAACACTTAGAGCCACTTTGACTTGTGAAATAGTTGCATAAATTGGACTTTGGGGATTATGCATGTAAATGAAACCAACCCCCTTATGATATCATGTTTATGTAAGGTCAAATCCCGTTATGATAATATGCAAAATTGTGGCCAAATCCTTTATGACATTATGCATGCTTGTGGCCAATCCCCTTTTATGTTATGCATGCTTGTGGCCAACCCTTATATGGTAGTATGCATGTACAAGGCCAATCCCTTCATGATACCATGCATGTTTGAAACCAACCCCGTCATGGCATCGTGCATGTTTTGGGGTCAATGTGTATCATAGTATTTATACTATGCTGACTCGCTTTCACTCAAGTGAAAACACGATTTTGGAGTAGTTAGATAAACATGAACATGACACGAAATCTTGACTTGAATATGACATGAAAACTTGACTTGAGGTTACATGTGAACACAACATGTAGGTTGAACCAAAATGGGGGCATGACACGTGGGGTAGACGCGGGACTTGAAATTAGACACGTATGGGTTGTAGGTGTAATATGACACTAGACCAAACATGAAAGTGGCCAACTCGAGGTTGGGTTGAGTTTGTAGCATAAATCTACCCGGACCCGCCCGGCTTAACTAGTGGCTACAAACAATAGGATACAATGTGAGAAGTTGGTCATGTCGCGCTTAAGACCCGAGGTTAGACTAGGTTATGGTGTAAAACTACCCGGACCCGCCCGGCTTAACTAGTAACCACAACAAGGCCTAATGTGGGAGGTTGAGAGTGCATTAATTAAATTAATGCCACATGATAAGGTTAAGTAAAGTTGACTAATGACACTTAACCGATATGACACGAATGGGTAGGTTAAGTGGGACCGGGCTTGATTTCTTAATGACACTTAACCATACAAGACAATTAGGGGATGGGGTTAAGTAATTTACGCTTAACTAATCCGACTTGGTAATTAGATGGGGTTAAGTAATTAAGACTTAACTAATCTAAACACGGAAATTAGATGGCGTTAAGTAATTAAGACTTAACTAATCTAAACACGGTAATTAGATGGGGTTAAGTAACCTATACTTAACTAATCGAAACATGGTAATTCGACGGGGTTAAGTTAAACACTTAACCAATCTAAACTTGGTAATCCAATGAGGTTAAGTAACCAATACTTAACTAATTTAATATGATAATTTAATGGGGTTAAGTAACTTATACTTAACCAATTATACGTGATGATATGATGAGGTTAAGTAACCTACACTTAACCAATCTAATACGTGGGTCTGGTAGGGTTAAGTCACAAGACCTTTTAAATTAGGCTTAACCAGTGTAATACGATTAGTGGATGGGGTTAAGTTAACCTACACTTAACCAATCCGACTCGACAATCTGATGGGATTAAGATAATCTATGCTTAATCAATCTAACATGATAATCTGATAGGGTTAAGACAAATAAATACTTAACCAGTTTGACTTGATAAGGTTAAGTCATGAGCTTCTTGGTACACTTAACCAACCTATAGGGCTAAGCCTTGAACTTGAGTACTTAGCCGATCTTGACATGATTCGTAGGCGGGTTAAGTCATGAACTTGGATAACAACACTTAACCCATTTGACAAGACCCTAGCTCAGGGGACTAGGTTGGAAATCGTAGTTAACAAGGATAGCGGAAAAAGGAGCTAAGTGGTAAACCTTAGTTAAGGGTAACTAAGTAATAATTCTTAGCTAAGGACATGGGACTAGTTCATAAAGAGATGAGTAACCTGATACGGTAGGTCATCGCTTAGTATACGAGGAGGAGCAACTTATCTGACTTGGATAAGGGCTCCAATGAACTGGGTGACGAAGCGGTAGCTTCGGGGTACGTGAGGATACTCTTGGTATCCCTCTGTGAGGTGGCAGGTGGTCCATGAAACCCGGCCTCACAGAGGTTAAGGTCTGAGGTAGAAGAGCCAAGAGTATGCCTTGGTTGCTATGCGAGCGACCTAAAGACTGGGATGGATTAGCGTGGAGTCGACGATACTTGATTTTGCCCCGGGATAGCATGTCGCCGACTACCTACCATCTTTAGTCAATCGTGTACGTACGGAAAGGCAGGGAACTCCCAAAAGACCATATACTAGCTATTGAGTTATGGGTGAGGTTGGCTATCTGGAAGTGGGCATCGATGGGCCTTAGTGTAGTTCTCATACATGATTTTTCTTGGATTGCCTTTCAGTAATTGAGGGAGGGGTCATGTGGGACCATAGCCACGGGTACAAAAACAGACCTTGATATCTGCATCAGCAGACGACTTAAAGCTCCCGACCGAGTTCCGTATTTCTTGATTTGCCCTGGCACGGAACTCGGATGGCACATTGTGGAACATGTGCGTCTAGACATGGAAAACGGTTCACGATACATACGCGGGATAAAGGGCGCGGTTGATGGGTGGCATAATCCCTAGTGGCCCTATGTGGCTGAATCCAAACCGAGACACGAAAACGTTCATTAGGTAGCATAATCCCTAGTGGTCCTAGGTGGCATAAATCCTAATTGAACGCGCGATAGTTCATGGAAAGGAAACATAACTAGATCAAGGGTAGCAGTCCAAAATAACCTCAAGGATAAAACGTTTACATAGGAAAGCCCGTATGGCCTACGGCAAAGGACTGAACTTATACATGGAAAGAAACATACGAGTTGGGAAAACCTACATATGCTATATATTAGGTTGACATGGACCATTACATGACATTGGGCAAGGGACATTCATAGTTAACACATGACGCGGGTTGGGATACTAGTACGAGAGGTGCAGAGCAAATATACATGTTAGAACCAGGAGGAATACACGTGATAGATACCGTGGGATGTTATACAGGATAGATACCTTGGGATATTATACTTGATAGAAACCTGACGATGTGATACCTTGATTTATCATGACACCGTAGTTTATCATGATATCTTAGTTTACCTTGCT
This sequence comes from Allium sativum, assembly GCA_030737875.1. Taxonomy (NCBI): domain Eukaryota; kingdom Viridiplantae; phylum Streptophyta; class Magnoliopsida; order Asparagales; family Amaryllidaceae; genus Allium; species Allium sativum. Next base: position 306,805,682 of record CM060921.1, read on the forward strand.
ACAGTAGTTCAGCCTGTTACCCTGGTTTAGTATCTATCTTGTCGTCATCCTTGTGTTTACTTTCAGTTTATGCATGTCATGTTACCTTTACCTGTTTTTATACTGGAAGTAGATAGGACTTACCAGTCTTTATGACTGACCCCGTTTTGTTTCGCCTCTTTGTCTTCCGTTCCCCCCCAGGTTTCAGGGAGGAAACAATGTTATCTAGTTCGGATTTCTTCTGCTTGAAGGTCATCACGCATGGCTTGGACTTTTCTTGGCTATGGATACTTTACTGTTTTACTTGGGGAATAATTCGTGAAATGGTTTTATGCTTCTTTATTATTGTAAGACAGGTTTTGATGTATTCTGATGTAAAAGGCTTTAGACCTTATTTTATAAAGGTAATGAAATTTGTTTTACTTCCGCTGTTTTATATATGTTCTGTCTTGTAATATTTCTGTGCATGTTTACCTCGATAATGCTTCACCAAACCTAGTGCATTCCCTTTGTGAGTGACCCTAGCGGAGGTGGGGTGTTACATTCATCTTCGAGAATGCTCGAGCTCCATTAAGGCGATCCAACAGATCATCAATGTGGGGAGGAGGGGATTTGTTCTTGAGAGTTTTCTTATTAAGGTCACTGTAATCCACACATAGTCTGAGGGTACCGTCGAACTTCAGAACGAATACCACTATTGCACCCACCTTGAAAAACTAGGCCTGATCAGACCTTTTGACAAAAGTTGTTGGGTTTGATTGCTTAACTCTTGCTTCTCTTTTACCGGCATTCTCCAAATTGGATGCACAACTGGCCTTGCAGTCGAAACCAAATCAATCCTGAAGTCAATCTCCCTTCGTGGAAGAAGACTTTTTAACAACCCGAATTTCGACAGACCTATTTTCTTTTTAAACAATCCCAATATGTTGAAGCTTAAATCGACTTGTATTATATCCTGCAGAATAGACATAGATAATCAATATATTAAAACTTGGAGAAAAAATTCACATTAGAATGGATAAAATATAATATAATCACTTATAGCCTTACCAAAGTAATACTACTATCTACCCATTATCAAAAGCTACCATATCTCTGCTACAAACCTAACCTTCGAGTGTGTTATGAGGAGGGGGTCAAAACATAATGTTCTAGTGACTGGACAAATTTTACATTTTGAAATAACCCTATATATACCATTCAATTATGTTTTCATATTTATTATGTTGTTTGGGTTAGCAAAACTCAAGGCTCTATACTCACAACGTACCCATCTACTTCCCAGTATATTAACCTAATATAGTATATATGTATGTAACTACCCCAACCTATCAAGGTACTGCCCATAGAATCCTCCTCGCACAGTATCCGACATCATGCCATAGAATCGTATGAAACTCTCATCCTACACCGAACGACGTACGTACATTCATATTACTATGCCACGTTGCCTCCCAGAACCACCATCGCTATGTCGTGCATGCTTATAGATCATCATATATGAACTCCTCGGTCGAACCAAGCCTTAACATGAAGTAATGCCCCAACATCTATGATACACCACCCTGTGCATGTATTTAGACCCTCACACGTACGTACTGTCTATTCTACCCCGAGTCCCGTAATAGGGCTGCATCCAATGCACGGAACTCGGCCGGGATCTTTTCATATCTGTAATGGTACACTCAAAGGAACTAGATTACATATATCCAGATTATGGTCTGCATTTTCACAGTGGATATGGTCCCACCTTGACCCCTCCTTCAACTAGTGAAAGACTACATCGATACCTAAGTGGCGTACCCCCTAGCAAACAATATATCATCCAATTTGGCATGTACCGCAACCAAAATCTCGAAAGTGAAAGATCGATGGTCTCTTGGTTAAGCTCTAGTATTTATGCATCCCACTGATTGCCGATGATAAGTACCTGATGATTACTATCCTTAATTTTTTCCTGACCAACCTCCCCCGAGGCAACCGCCGAATCACCCAACGCCATCCAACACATCATTCTGACTGCCAAACTACCATCGTAGTCACGGTATACTCGCCAGGTGGAACCATTCAGACCAAACCTCTGCGCGTACAATCTGAGAATGCACTGGAACAGAGGACCACCACGGAGTACCCTACCATGTCCCTCGGAAGCCGTGTGCTTTCCTCCTGTCCCACAGAGCGATCGAGCAGAATAATTAAATGGACTTTCTCCACTCGTGTCACCAGGCACCACGATGATCTACCCCGTTGGGTTCTTCACCTTTATACGTGCGTACTGATCCAAGCGCATCATGCTAATATATTATTAGACCCTATTTCTAAACATTTAATATCGTGCTTGCTTTATCTTATTAGATTACCAATTAACTTGATTACCAACATATTAACATTTTATTCAAGTTAACAGGTTTTCTCTGAGTCCCTCATATCTAAAAGGAATGGACCGCTCTCACTTATTAATCTAGTGATTTAACTTATCTCGTTTTTTGTTCATTAATAAGATAGTGACACGACATGTTATTTCCTATATTGTAATTAACAAAAGTAGTCTACAACCTCTTTTACCCTCGGATGGTAATTAATGAAAGTAATCTACAACCCCTTTTTATTACCATGCCATTTATTTTTCCAACTATATGTTTACAAGTTGTATTAACATGCTTTACTTAATGTATAATTAATTATATTCTTCCCCAACCCTCATATTTTTCTTATGACATGTCGACTTAATACATAATAAAGTACAACTTATTTCATTTCATAAGTCTTCCTCCTTTGATCATTCTTATTTAATTATAACCTTGTCTTACACTACTGTCATAACATGTTGTTGTTGTTTACTTATTAACTTAGATCTAATTTCCCTTTTAATTTATTATAACCCATGTTATAATCTCCACTTTTCCATAAGATAAGCCTACCTATTTTATTCCATTCTTATTCATCTAATCAGTTATAATAGGTTATATTCCCCATTCATCATTATCCCTTTTTGGTTCCATAATATGAACCACCTTTCCTGTTATAGTCTTTCTTTTAATTCTCGTCATGTGTATTCCCATTATTTTAGGAAAACCTTTCATGTATCTCATTAGTTTGATTTATAGAAAGATATAATGATCTATTTCAATGACGCACACCAACTTAGATCCTAGCTGCAAGCTATTTCTTTTATTTTCATTATAGACATATATAGACACTTTACTCCATTAGTGTGAAATACGATAAAACAATACCTATTTCACACTAATTTATTTTTATTCTCTTGCAACTACATTCTCAGAAATTTGTTACTTACGAAAATATATCATTTGTCCCCAAATCCAACAAACCCAGTCTACAACCAGCTTTTCCCTTTGTATTTATGTGTTAGGTATTAAATTCCTATTCCATATATTAAGGATATTTTTCGTAAACACTGGGATCAGGTTTATGGTTGTGCGCCTGGGAATCCAAAGGGATTATTATGTTCCTACAAGCTTGAGTTAGTTCATTGTTTCCTAGGTATCAAGGTCTTAAGCTCGAAAATTAGTTACCTATCCCTCAATGGGTGAGTATCATTCTCATGAGACCAAACAACCAACAGTTACCTTGGGATGAGGGTTCCCTAAGCACAACACAAGTTAATTAGCTAAACGGCTTATGAAAGGGTGTTTTGCTAAATAGGCTTATGCATGTGGCTTTGCTGTAGAGATTTCATAAGGAAAATACTTGAGTAAGACGTTAAGAAAATATTTGAAAATGAAGATAAGTGTTGATTCTCTCTTTATTGATCATTGATTTATATACATAAGGGTTTCTATGTAAAATCCCCAAATCGATTTAGAAATTAGGGCTTACTCTATAAGAATATATTAGAAGATTTTATAATAAGAAAAAGTTCCCTCAAATGGGACCCCAGGTATCTTTTTTATAGACAATATGGGCCCCTTTTGGTTGCGATCAATAGAAGCCTAATTATTGGTGCTTTCGGCTTTGGCAGATGTCTTTTTAGCTATGGTATCGGCCGCGTTAGTAGCTTTCGTTGCCGTCTTGACCTTCTTTTCCCTTCTGAGCATCGTTATCGGCTCAATCTTGCTTTTGGAGTGTCGATTTCGTTCCGCTATGGCTTGTGATTCTGTTACTGCTACTGATGGTGTTTTGATACCATGTAGACTAGTATGGAAAGCTTTACTACATGCCCTCGGTTTCGGTTGTAAGCTTCGATTCCGAGAGGAAAAATGATACTTCACCATGCTTTGAGGATACTTCGTGTAACACCCCGTATTTCTATTAACACTAAAGTAACGAATTAAAGAATATTTAATTTTAAATATGAGAATTAAGGGAAACAGGTTACGCCATTGTGTTCGTCTCGGAATTCTGGTCGATATAGAGTCCGAGTTTGCGTGAATTGGACTTCGTATGAAGAAGTTATGGCGATCAGAAGTTTCAGAAAAATCCAAACAGATTTCAAAAATTCAAATTCAAACTCATATTAGGCTAGGTAGGAAAATTCCCGCCAGGGGCCAGGTCGACCAGGAGGTCGACCTGGGGGTCGACCTACCCATGCAGGTCGACCAGAGGGTCGACCTGGGTGTCGACTGGGGGTCGACCTTCCCCCGGGGTAGGTTTGAAAGATGACGATTTTTTGACTCTTGCCTAAGTCATTAGGGCTGACTTGTCACCCTATCTTGACTGAATGGCTGTGGTTTATTCTAGGTTGATCGGATAGCCTAAATTAATCCTAAATTCTATATAAACACATGTAGACTCAAACCCTAAAATCAAATAAAAATTTAGAACCATGGCCGCGATGCTGTCATCTTGCAACCTAGAGTAGCCGTCACCATTTAGGAGAAAGAAAACCTAATCAACTCAATTCTATTCAACTCAAATATAAACAACAACGAATTTGTCTTCTTCAAAGGAAAGCTAAATCAATTTCATAACTCAGATTTTAGAACGCAAGACCTTCTTTGAGTTGTGAGTTCGATTTCTTTAATAAGATAATTAACAATTTAATTAGGTTGAGTTAAGATTTGGCTTATATGGTTATGTTATGAATCATTGACCGTTATGTTATTATCTATGTTGTAAATCTATGATGTTATTATCTATGTTGTAAAGCTGTGATGTTATTGTCTATGTTGAAAATCTATGTTAACTGTTGGCTTATGTGCAATCAATTCATAATGATGCTTCATATGCTAATTTGTTTATGTTTGTTGGAACTAATTTGTATGTTAAATCATATGTAAGTTTAAATTGATAATTCTATATGCAAGTTTGGATGTTAATTTAGATATGAATCATATGAAAGTTAATGAGAATCACATACCACCTTACATGTTTCATGACATCTATTTTATGTGTAAGCTTGGATCTAAACTTTAGGCTAAGACATGTGTGAGTTATATGCTAGTATACAAAATTATATATGCTAGTTTACATGTAGATCTTAATTTACATGTTTAGATCGAAGTTTACACCATAGTTTATGTTGCATAAATCACATATGCAAGTATATATATATATATATATATATATATATATATATATGTATATACTGGAGTATGAATCATGTAATGTAAGTTTGTGACTATTGCCTACGCAAGTTTACACCTTATGATTAGATCTATGACATCCATAGTTTTTGCAAGTTTGTGACTTTGGCCTATGCAAGTTTTAGATGAAAAACCTTATTCACACATGCAAGTTCATCCCTTATGTTTAGATCTAGTTTTTATTCTATGCATGTTATGATGTTTTCTCTTTATTCCATAAGTTAGACTATTCGAGTCTAACGTATATTTCACGTTAAACGAACGAACGTACAACGTGGGGCAATGGGATAATATTAAAAGATTTAATATTGAGAATTGGCATAAATGCCTTAAATGTGATGTTAATTGGTATAATTTTATATACCATAAATAGATGGACATAATTAAGGTGTTAATCATGGACATAGTTAAATTTGTAATTGATTGACAATTTGAATAGGGAAATTAATTCAAATTGGGGATAATTAATTATGTGTAATTAATCGCCTAAGACACGAGGTTAGACTCTTTTGTGGTGTAAGACTGCCCAAACCCGCCCGGCAAATCCAGCAGCCACAAATGCCAGTCTAATGTCGGAGGTCTTAGGCAAAAATTAAATGCGTAACAGTTGTAAAGACATGAGGCTAGGCTCGTTTGTGGTGTAAGACCGCCCGGACCCGCCCGACAAATCCAGCTGTCACAAATGCCGGTCTAATGTGGGAGGTCTTTACAAGGTTACGGTCTTAATGAATTAAGAAACACTTAACCAAATAAACATGTAGTGGGACATGAGAGGGTTAAGTGGGTGCCTTGGGTGGCATGTGGAATTTAGTGGGTGCCTTAGGTGGCATTTGAAATACGATTAGATGCACTTAACCAAGACTGCAACATGTAAGAAGACATGAATAAGAATGTCGTTAAGTGGGAAAAACCTTATAGGGGACCAAGCATAGGTGTAAAGCTTGTGTCATGCATGGGGGCCCTTTTCAAACCAGTAACCCATTAAGTATCTTTGTGGGCTCGACCCAAGTCGAGGATGGGACACACATACTGGATTTGATTGTAAGTGTTCAAAACGGGTCAGCGGTGGCAACGCAAGTCCAACAGGTTCATATGCGTGTGTGGGCCCGGGCTGGTAGGTAAGACGTTGTTGCATCGTGTAGATATAAGCCATGCATTTTTGGTTGATTTGGGTTGCCACTTTGGGGAGTGATACACCCCACTGTGGGGCCAGCACATGTATCTATGAGTTAGGGAGCCGATCGAATGAGGGTAGTGGGTACACCTAGTGGAGATAGGGGCAGACGACACCTATGGAGGTAGCTAGGGGTACATGAAACTACCATTAGTAGTATTAAGTTTTGTACAAGGGATCAACCTTTAGGGTGACTAGTAGTGGTGCAGTATAGTAATTATCTTATGGTGATTAGGGGCGCCTTTAACGTTATCTTTGTTCGTCTTATTTCCCTGTCATACCCAGTTGTTCACAGTCATTTCCTTATTTTCCAGCTTATGCCTTAGCCTAGTTATTTTGATAATTATATTGTTAAAGTTACCACGCTCGCCAGACTTTATGTCTGACCCCCTTTTCTTTCCACCTCTTTTCTTCCTTTCCCCCTCCTCAGGTTTGCAAGGAGGGAATACTAAAGCTTAGTGCTGATTTCTTTTAGTTGCTTGAAGAGAGTAGATGTATCGCTTGGGACTCTCTCATCTTTATGGCTTTGCTTATGCTCAGTGGGGATTTATGCATTTATGTTATTTAAGTATTTACTTCTTTATGTACTTTGAAGTTTTTGGAAAAGACTATTGATCCTTATGTAATGGTTTTGGAGACTACTTATGTAAACTCGTTTTTGAGTTATGATGCTATGAAATAAGTTTTAACTTCTGTTGTGTTGTTTTATTTATTTCTTCTTGTAATTTATCTGTTCTATACAACAATAACGCTTCATGGACATTGATGCATTCCCTTTGTGAGTGACATTAATGGACATGGGTGTTACAATTTGGTATCGCCTTTGCTTTATCATTCTCTTCTATTTCGGTATCAAAAATAAGTAGATTAGTGTGGATAGCATTTCTTCTTATGAGCTTCAGTCTACTTTAGTGAAACCTTAGGTTTGGTTCGGGCTTTGCAATAGCATTGTGACACCCTACGTCCATTAATGTCTCTCATTAAGAGAATGCATTAAGTTTCGTGAAGTGTTATAGGTAAACAAAAACAGAATCATTACAAGATAGAGATAAAATAGCAGCGGGATTAAAAACTTTATTAATCATAAAGCATCGTGGTTCAAAACATCACATGTCTGAAATACATAAAAACCAGTACACCACTGAAACTTCTGTCTTGTACTTAAAATATCAGAGTAAAATAATAAAAAGCATAATTCACTAAAAGAAAAACATAGCCATAGTAGAAAGGATAAGAACTTGACCAATACATCTAAGCAGCTCCAAGCGAGACAATAGCAAAATCCTGATTAAGCTTGAGTATTCCTACCCTGAGAACCTGGGGGGAAATGGAAGAGAAAGAAGAGGAAACAAAATAGGTCAGACATACAGTCTGACGAGTCTAGTTAATTTTAGCATATAAATAAGTAAAAGTATCATGTTAGGCATATAAATGGATAAAAAAGATAACATCATAAAAGGTAGGTATGGACAAAGTAAACATGATAAACATGATGGAGTGTAATATGCTTCTCTAATGATTTCCCTTCACCAATACTAGTATAACCAAAATGAGATGATCCCCAACATATATAAGATGGTAGACTTAGGCGTACTTCTGGTGAGAGGTTTCAACCCCATACAATCAACAGGTAGCCCAACCTAACAGACTCCTAAACTTTACCAAAGTCTAGATGTACCTTAACTACTACCCTAGTCGATCGGCTCCCTACTCCATAGATACCCTGCGCTAGCCCCACAGTAGGATGTATCACTTCCTAAAGTGGCAACCCTTCGTTGATGTGCACAACCATATCTACAGGTGTCACGGTCGTCTTATCCCCCTCTGCTCGGACCATGCACGCACATAGCCCGGGTCGGTTTGCGCCTCCCACACCGTCCTCCATGTTTGGAACTCTTATAATCAGCCCGGTAAGCCTGTCTTGACTCCTACCTAGTTTGAAGTACTCGTTTTATACCTATATATGGGTTATTGGCTGAAACAGAAGATGACGCAAGCTCACCCCTATGTCTTGCATCCCCACTACTAGGATTTCCACAGGTTATGCTTACCTAACAGTGTCTTTAATTACATTAACCCCAACCGGTTAAGTTTTTGGGCCTATATAGATAAATATTACCCATCCAACCCAGATATACTTAACCCTCGCAATGTTTCAACCAAGTTTACTTAACACCTATTCAAATAGACATGTTCACACAATCCTATGGGTTCAACTATGTTAAGTATTCATCTTTATAGCCATATTCATTTATGGTTATAATGTACTAGATCTCCCACATTAAGCCTACAACTTGTGGACACTGGATATGCCGGTCGGTTCTGGGCAGACTTCCTCCACAAGTCGGGCTTAACCGCTTTTCTTAGCACGTCTTGTGTTTATGCAATTAGACCCCTCACATTACATTCACCACTTGTAGTCGCTGGATATGCCAGGCGGTTCTGGGATGACTTCCACCACAAGTGCAATCTAACCTCGTGTCTAAGTGTGTTACAGTTTCTAATTAATGTAATCCTAGGCAATTTAATTGTTAACCAATTATTCCTATGTCATTATAGGTATTCATGCCCCTTTTCCCTAATTATGTTCATAATGAATTATATGCCCTAAATTCATATTCATATACATTATTCAAATTATGCCAAATTTCCTAATACAAGTTATGCCCCAATTTTACCACTTTCTCTCGTTCCCAATCTAACGCATTCACATATTTTAGAGGCATGCCTAGGCTCAAAAGTAGCCTGGATATATAAAATAAAAGGGAAAGGATGAAGGGAAGATGACAGAAGTGATTATTTTAACAGGATTGACATAAACACATAGTGGCATAATGATAAGATGGGAATATAGGAACAGATCTGGTGAACATATGATAATAGAACTGATTCTAACATAATAGATATGTCGTAATAGGCATGATAAGATCTAAACAATGATTTAGATGTTCAACTAATAACAGATCCAATTTTAACCACAAACATGATATGTATAAAGTGATCTAAATAGTGAAACAATGGAAGAACAAACATGATAATCATGTGAAGGTTTAAATCTAAATCATAATCATGTTAGAATAACTAAGATAAACAGGTTATAACAGATCTGATGTGATTCAAATGATCATAGGCATACATCTACACTTGAATAACTCTAAACTTGATTAACTCGAGTGCAGAAGAAGAAAAAGGTTTGACTCAATATAGGCAGCGACAACATCTACTCCTCCATTATTTTTAGTGTGAAAAAACATGATAAATGAGGCCATATATATAGCTGCCATCCCCAAACCCTAATCTACCACGTCAGCCCTGGGGGCTCGACCTAGCCCTTAGGGGGTCGACCCATGGGGTCGACACCCCCCCTGGAGGGGCCGACCCAGGGGTCAACACCCCCTTAAGGGGTCACACCCCTGGGCGGGATTTTTGCCGCCACTTTACTTTTTGGGTTTTGAATGATTTTGAACGATTTTGAACTTGATTTTTGAATTCTAGACCAAATATGTATATATTATTCTTGCGCGTATACAAACTTCAACTCTTAATAACTTCTTCATACGATGTACGTTTTACGCAAACCAGGAGTCTATTTTGGCCAGAATTCCGAGACGAACACAATGGCATAGTCCGTTTCACTTAATTTTAAATATTGAGTTGATTATTATTTAATTTATACTCTTTAGTGTTGTTAAAATATGGGATGTTACATTCTCCCCTACTCAAAGGATTTCATCCTCGAAATCTCCTAGTTAAGAAGAAGGTATATCCTACCATCCATCATCCATCTACTCATCCACCAATCACAGGCATCCATTGTACTTAAAGATTTATAATGCTTGTATGAACATATGCAAAGGTGTGTGTATATGTCCCAATACTAATGTGAAAATCAGGCGGTCTACTGATTCAGTCGACCTCCTTAATGCAATGTATGTTAGTGCCGTGAATCCAACATGTATGCAAATAATCCTATTATAATGTGTAGGTTCTATATGCATGCACAATCATTCGTCCAAGTGCAGCGTCCATATGATGATACATCCATTTTCATCCATTAAAAGAAGAAAAATGCACATACATCCATATGCAGTATGAGAGTGATTGTGTAACGTCCCAGAAATTTCGACAACTGAAAAGTGGACATTAGTTTGAGATTCAATTACTAATGATCAATTTTATATTGGTACTTGAGTTAGAAATTTAAAATCGAATATATGAATTGAACTCAATATTGAATCCAGAATGGTTGATTGGAAATCAAAACAGTTATTGTTGGTGTTTGAATTGAGTTTGGTTGCATACTTGTATTGGATTTGAAATTCGATTGAAAATTTAAATGGTTTAATTTAAAAATAAACATTTCTAACGTTCAATAAATCGGTAATTTTATTCGTTTAAATATATGGAAATTTTGTTGGAAATGAAATTGAACGTATAAACATATATAATTAAAACGTAGCAATAATTTGTGGTAGGATTAGATTTTATGGGGTACGTACAAATAAACATCTCCTCCGTATGTTACCTTCCCAAATTTTACCTTCCTCGGTTAAAACACGCAAGCTATTTCTCTTTGCCTTGGCTCCCACGATTACTTGGACGCCACACCTCGTTCTTCTTATAAATCGAGGGTTTTCTCTCAGCTCTTCAACAACGCAAAACGTTTTCCTTTTTACCTTTAATGGCGAGAGAGAGAAAATCCTCTTTCGCCCTGAATCGATATCACTCCTTAGCCATAAAGAGAAAATCGCTGCCTCCTAATTCGTAATCCGCCTCTGCCCTAAATTCGATTTTCCCCAAATCGCAACTTTCTTAAACCCTAAAGGCCACAGATCGAATTGATTCCATCGCTAATCACCCTATGTCGTCGCCATCTCGAAGCTTCCTAAAACAAAAGCTGCTCCACCTCCCGATAGTAGCTCAGACCAAATCGTCACCATCACCGCTTCTATTGTGTGATGACCCCATTTCCCGTACAGACGGTGACAAGGGTAATCTTTGGAATATAACACAGAAACAGATAACAGCAAAGCAGAATTAAATAAATACACCAGATAATGAACAAATAGTACACTGGATAAACGTAATCATCAGAGTTACACAGTATACAGGATCTTACTTAGTACAAATACAGTTCAGCTATACATAAATGTCTACAGCGGAAAACAAACATAATATGTACAATAGGAGCTGAACAGCATAAAATAGATAAATGATAGAATCCATCTTCTGCTCTAGCTATCAAGATAAAGCCAGCTAAACCTGAATACAAGGCTGCCCGTGTAGAAAAAGGGGCACCCGAGTTTGAAAGTGAAATAAACTACGAGTCAGTCATGGGACTGGTATGAGAAATCTACTCAACACAGTTAAATTATGGCTAATCACAGGACCACACCACCTTCATGGAACGGGTTTATCCATTGGATTGCCAGTGCTTTAAAAACAAATCATTCTTTTAAACATCGCAATGCTTTTTATAAAAATGAAGCCATTATAAGACTCAGTTCCCATCACACAATGCTACGCTAACCTGAGGATAGAGTTTTACCTTATAATGGCCAAAATATGCTTGATACGAATAAAACAAAAGCAATTGATATTATTACTAGTGTTTACATGTTTCAAAAACAATTTCAATCATAACTATCAATCATAGACGACATGGGTACCATATATCATGTTGCCATATATATACAATCAAAACCGCACAGTCACGTATTTGGAAATTGGATTTCTGTCATGAACTAAGGCAAAAGATAGTCCTCACCGAATTCGAGACGCTCTAGCCCGTGTCTCAGGCACAGCCGCAACCGTACCTTGGATCGTCAGAGCCGGTCCACCGATGTGGATTAAAATTCCTGAACACTGGTTTCCCCACCCTTTGGGGTGTAAATGAGCCAACGAATGACTCCATCGGACCCGGATCGTCCGATCTAACCGAGGCGCCTCGCAACAGTAACAACCACGTAAGTCAAACGCGTCAGGGCGTGTAAAACCACTGACGCCACTTCTAACTAAAAAGAAACGCAGGTCCTCCCTGATGTCCTCTCCCGTTTCTGGTTCATACCGGGGTGTGAGGCTCGCGATTTCATGTTATACACAAAGCTACGCCACTAGGCGGTGCTTTGATCATCACTACAAGACTTTGCTTTTCAACAGAAGCCCTGATCATTGTATCTTATCATGCCACACAGGAAATTCACACTGTACAACTGATGGTTATCAATCACACAGAATGAATTCCAATGTCAGACACACTGTATATTTGCAAGTCCGTTCTGGGTCTGAACGAAACCGGAGGCACTATATACCTCGCAAACCCATCGATCACCACGTACGTCTAGACGATTACCACTCATTATCCATATTTCGGGATGCCTCCCAATCAGGACCTCGGTTACCATCCAAACGAGGTGAAGATCTCCGGTCTTCGACCACCGTCTTCATCTTCAGTTTCTTATCGTCGATTCAGTTATTCAGAATGGGATAAACCCAGTCTTTATGAGCAACTCGTGTATATAATAAACAAGTGCAACACTAACATACATACGCATCATTTCAATTCATTAGTCACTAATCGTCAATCGGTAAGAGAGCGATTTCCCAAATATTAACCCCGAAGGCCGAAACCAACATCAGATCAATACCCAAGAAACCATTCGACTTAGCTAACCTTCAGTTAGTTTCTAAATTTCACATCCATATCGTTTATAATATTTTATAACGATTTGTCGCTATTTTTATTTATTTTAAAATAGCCAATTTATTCAAAACGACGCTTCGGGCCATAACGCGGTCGTGGCGCTGTTTTTCTTCAGATTTGATTTACACATTTCTGAAAATCTAACCGTTGGATCTTCATAAAATTTACATCATTTGAAAGATTTTTTTGAAACACATCCAGCGGTTCCAGTTTCGGGAAAATCCGACGGTCGGTTCTCCCGGTATAATTGTTTGAAGTTTCGATTTCAAAATACGAACTGCAGCGTCGTTATTCGATTAAATATAATTATATTTATATATATATAAATATAATCGATTCTGGCGCTGTTTTTCATCAGATTTGAATTAAACATTCCAGACAATCTAACCGTTGGATTTTTACAAAGTTGGTGCCGTTGGAAAGATATATCCAAAGCGGACCCAACGGTTGCGGTTTCGGGAAAATCCGATGGTCGGATCTCCCGCACTAAACGTTTGAAATTACGGTTTCAAAATACGAACTGCAGCGTCGTTATTCGATATATTTCAATTCTATATATATATATATATATATATATATATATCGATTCTTCGATTCCAAAGCTATATTCTTTTCATATATTTGATAAAAATTATATTTTTATCTAACTGTCTTCTATTTCAACACTTCGCTATTTTTAACAATTCATATATATTATAAAAATGTGATTTTTAATGTAAAACAATTTATTTCAAAACCCGATTATTTTATATATTTCATATAGGTGATAAAAATAGGATTTTTATTATAAAACAATTTATTTCAAAACAAGGTTATTTTATATAGTTCATATCGATGATAAAAATTGGATTTTTATTATAAAACACTTTCTTTCAAAATATGAATACCATTCAACACATGAATTTCAATTCAATGAATGAATTTCGATTCAACACATGAAGGTTTTCTATAGTTTGTGTATGTAGGAAAAAGGTGATTTTTGTATTTAAAAACACGAATACCATTCAACACATGAATTTCAATTCAACGAATGAATATCGATTCAACACATGAAGGTTTTCTATAGTTTGTATATGTCGATAAAAAGGTGATTTTTATATTTAAAAACACGAATACCATTCAACACATGAATTTCAATCCAACGAATGAATATCGATTCAACACATGAAGGTTTTCTATAGTTTGTATATGTCGATAAAAAGGTGATTTTTATATTTAAAACACGAATACCATTCAACACATGAATTTCTATCCAACGAATGAATATCGATTCAACACATGAAGGTTTTCTATAGTTTATATATATTGATAAAAAGGTGATTTTTATATTTAAAACACGAATACCATTCAACACATGAATTTCTATCCAACGATTGATTATCGATTCAACACATGAAGGTTTTCTATTCAACAGATAAATATAGTTTCAACAAATGGAAATAATTCTAACACATGAATATTATTCAAAATTTTGGCAGCATAACGGCAGGGTAGTTAAAACCGGGAACGTCCCTAGTATGGCTCCTCGCTCTACCTTAAAACCTCGCGGTTTTTGACAATGGGGATTCATGCAACTAGTTTGCACGCAGGCGGCATGTATATTTATTTCATTTCAACAAACTAATCCTATGTGGTTTCAACCAAATATTTCTCAACCACAAACGGGTATTTTTCAACCACAATCAATCAATATCAACCACAAACAATTCCAATCAACCATTCGCTATCAATCAATTTTCACACCAATCACAATCAATAAATATCGTCCATGGTTTGTGGACGAGGGGCGTATATATATATATATATATATATATATATATATATATATATATATATATATATATATATATATATAGCATTTCACTTCTATTTCAACACATATATAATTTTTACAACGCATATATAACTTATACATCGAACATACAACTTATACAACGCTTATACAAGAGCTGTACAACACTTATATAACTCATACATCGACTATATAATTTATACATCGTCGTTTCCATATCATTTATAAATTAGAAATCTCACATTGGGTTCCACTCCACCAAAAATAACAGAAGGATCAGAAAAATCTGCGGTCTCTTCTAGAATGTAGAAGACGTCCACACGAGTCCACTGTCTCTTGTTTCACTGAATTTCGTCACCACATGAAAAAGATATGATTTTTCAAAGTTTGCAACAGTTTAAAGGTGTGAAAATTAGTTTATATAATATAAACCGTATACCTCTTTGAAATGTTCAAATCTAGGTCTTCAATTTTCTTTGAATCTGAAGTACTAGAACGCGATCAGCTTGTGCCACGTTGACGGGCTAGGAGAGGCGCACCTGGTGGTCCCCACCTTGATGAACTCGAGCTCGGCCTGGGGGAGATATGGCGGACGAGACGACGCAACTTCTGGGGGCCAGAACGCTCGATTTACTCAACGAAAATATACAAAGTTTAGATGGATTTGAAGATCTCTCCTAGATCTATGAAAAACATAATTGGGGGGTGGTGTTTCGTTGCGTGGATTAGAAGAAAAAGAAGAGAGAAGGTAAAGAACAGCTTCTGTCGTTCGTTTTGGTCGGGGAGAGAGAAGACGCGGGGGGGGGGGGGGGGGGTTCTGACGTGGACGAATTATATATTTTTTTATAAAGTTTTAAAAATCCCCCTTGCCTCCTGCGAACCCCAATCCAAACCCAACGACTGTCGTCCTTAGCGTTTTACCCCCATTCCGAACACAATGGGATATGTTTCGAAGGCCCATTCGAATGTTTCAATCAGTTTTTCTTCAAATTAAAATATAAAACATTCAATATTAAATTTGAACGTACATTTCAATTTTCCAGGGCCACAAACTGATTCGAAAAATTCCAGAAAAATAAATCTAGCTATGTTATGACGATACGGTCCCAACAAAACTAGTTTCGTCGAATTCTGAGACCGTTTGCAAAAAGGCCCATTTCTGGTCGATCCAATTTAACTGTAATTGACCAAAACACGTTTCCTTTGCTATGCTCACATACTAGCTTCAAAAATTATGAAATTTGAAACCTAGCGATAACTTCACATCCCGGATCCAACAAAAGTGGTTTCGTCGAATTCCGAGGTTGTTTGCAAAATGGCCAATTTCACGGGCTATACCAATTCCATAGCGACCTTTCTGAAAATTCATTTGGCCATAACTTTTGCTTTCCGCTATGAACTTCGATTTTTCAGATTCGTTAGAAAGGTATTCACTGACAGATTTAAATATTTTTGGTTTCACTCAAATCCGTTTTGTTTTGCACCCGGTACAACCAGTCAAAGTTTGAATTCAAAATTTGAAACTACCGCGCCATTTCAGGCCTTGTTTATAATTAGAATTAATTATATTCCTTTTCAATTGTCGATTCAAACTCAGTTTTCATCTTTACTACTTAAAATAATTATTTTAAATATTTAAAATCCATTATTTTAGCCAATTTAAAATTTTTAAATTGGTTCAGATTTTCCGGGTCGTTACATATTGCCTTCATTGCCCTAGGAAGCACATCGAAAGGTGAGTTTCTTTTGGAACTTACGATTGATTAATTTCAGTTCAAGTATTTCAATTTTAATACAAGCTAAGTATGATTTTTGTGGTGTTTTGTCTTGGGTTTAATTATGCTGTGATTTTATGAAATCCATTTGTTGTCGTGAGTTCTTGTTACATGTATTTATTTCGTGTAAGGCTTTCTGAACATGCATGAAAACTAACCTGATTTGTTTTGCTCCCCTCACAACTCAAAAATTTAACAATAATGTGTTTATTAAATTTTCCTGAGCTAACTCCTGCCTAATGGCATCCTTTCTGTGACGATCCCAAAGCCCCGTGTAACGGTGTTAAGGATAATCATTGGAATATAACACATTAATCATCATTAGCAGATCACAGATAATAGCATAAACAGAAAATAGAATAATTTACACACATATGACAGCGGAATCATATAAATATCATCACATCAGAGAAGCACAGTATAGGATACAACTTAGTGCATAATGATACATAGTCAGTCACCATCGCCTGAGGCGGAATCATACATAAAGAGTACACAAAATAAATATCAGTCTACATCGCCAATGGCGGAATCGTAATATAGATACAATAATGGCGGAGAAAATCCATGTCAGCACGGTGTAGTCAAGCCTCGCCATGAGCCAAAAGGTGCATCAGAAACCTGTAACTAGGCTGCCCGTGTGAAAATGAGGGCACCCAAGTTTGCAAGGTGAAACAAACTACGAGTCAGTCAGGGGACTGGTATGAGAAGTCTACTTAACTTATTAACAACAATAATGAGGCAAATCAAAGGACCACACCACTTTCACGGAACGGGTTTACTCCAATGAGTGCTAGTGCATGAAATAAAGTAAACGATTAAATCAACGCGATGCTTTTTATAAAATGAAGCCATTATAAGACTCAGGTCCCATCACACAATGCAACGCAAGCCGGAGGATAGAGTTTTACCTTATAATGGCCAAAAATGCTTCATACGTATAAAACAAAAGTGTTTGATATTATTGCTAGTGCATATATGTTTCAAAAGCAAATTCAATCATAAATATCAATCCTAGACGGCATGGGTACCATATATCATGTCGCCATACTAGTAATACAATCACATTCGCATATTTCGTATTGGAAATTGGATTCCTTCATGAGTTGAGGAAAGGGGCAAGCTCCTCTCCGTTCGAGACACTCTAGCAAATGCCTCGGGACCACACACAGCAATCCTCTGGATCCTCCAAGGCCGGTCCTCTCTTAATTTTGAGGATTGGCAATTCCTGAACACACGTTTCCCAGTCCTTACAGACCTATAATCGAGGTGCCTCGTATTCCAACAACCACACAGGTGAAAAGTAGATATAAATGTCAGGGCTGGGAGGTCACTGACACCACCATAGCTAGAAAGAAACGTCATGCACTCCTTGGGTCCTTCTCCCGTTTTTGACTCATACCGGGGTGTGAGGCTCACGAATTCACGTTATACACAAAGCTATGTCATACAGACCATGCTTTGATCATCAACCACAAGACTTTGCTTTGCAACAGAAGCCTTGATCATGTGCCACTTAGGCGTGCCACACAGGCAATCCACTCCATGCGACTGATTTCTATCAATACATAACCTCTGAGCTCGTACGTCTCAGAGAAGGGCGTTAAGCAAGAGAATAAATTCTCCATCGCCAAACAGATATATATTTAACAGAGATCAATCAACACAGAACAAAATCCAATGTCAGACACACAGTCCATTTACAAGTCCGTTCTGGGTCTGAACGAAACCGGAGGCACCAATTCCTCGCATATACGTACAATCAACAGTATGTTTGGACGGCTACTACTTTAGTTCCTTCATGGTAGCTACTCCAATCACGAGCATCAGCAGCGCCCATCCATCCAATGTGAAGATCGTCAGTCTTCAACCGTCTTCCACTCTTCGACTTCTCAACGTCGATCGATTATTTGAAATGAGATGAACTCGGCCTTTTCAAATAATCCACGTATATTTTGATTTTCAAATCAATTTATCACATGGTTGGACTATTCAACATTCACATTTCAGTTCTTTAGTTATAATTCTCCTGTCAAATACATTCAACCATCACATATCTAGCAAACATAACGAAATTGGTTTATTTCCACTCTATATCGTCTATAGTATTTTATAACGATATATCGCCA
Source organism: Allium sativum (assembly GCA_030737875.1). Lineage (NCBI taxonomy): Eukaryota > Viridiplantae > Streptophyta > Magnoliopsida > Asparagales > Amaryllidaceae > Allium > Allium sativum. Next base: position 306,824,780 of record CM060921.1, read on the forward strand.
TTTTTATTTAATTTAAAATGGCCCAATTTAATTAAACGACGATTCAGGCCATGTCGATGCACTAGCGCTGTTTTTCACTAATTTTGTTTTACACATATCTGAAAATCTAACCGTTGGATCTTCACAAATTTTATATCATTATGAAGGTCATTTCAAAACGAATCCAACGGTTTCAGTTTTGTGAAAATCCGACGGTCGGATCTTCCACACTAGCCATTTGAAGTTACGATTTCAATTTGCGAACTACAGCGTCGTTATTCGATTTAATTTAATTTTATATATATATATATATATATATATGAATATAATCATTTCTGGCGCTGTTTTTCTTTGGATTTGCATTAAACATTCCAGGCAATCCAACCGTCGGATCTTCACAAAGTTGGTGCCGTTGGAAAGATATTTCCAACGTGAACACAACGGTTGCGGTTTCGGGAAAAATCCAATGGTCGGATTTCCCGCACTAGTCGTTTGAAATCATAGTTTCAAAACACGAACTGCACGGCCACGTTTCGTTTTAATTTTATTTATATTTATATATTTATATAAGTATAGTTCATTCAAAAATTCCTATATCGTTTTCACTTAAATTATTTCACTAACGCCTTTAAATTTCGGAAAATTTCGCCATAACCTCCTTTGTACGGGAGGGGCTGGGAAAATTCCCAAATAGCCACACGGGCGTCTCATGTCAAAAAGAAAAAGAAAAAGCCAAGCGGCTAGCCAACAGGCTCATAAAATCATCACCCAAACAAAACAGTAAATGTGTACCTATTTGTCGGGCACAAAATTTTATTCCTCTTCTCTAGCCCCTTTGCTATAACCTGTTCAATAAATATGCATGTACATATATACAATTTTTATCACTTATCATTTTCCATTCAACATCATATTTGATTTACTTTGATTTAAAAACACCATTCATTCTAATGTTGCATGCATAGGCTAAAATCATATCATTAGCTAATTAATGTATATTTCAACTCATGCACATTTATTTGAACAAGTGGCTATTTTTAACACTTCACATTTCAAAGATGATAATTTGGCGAACTAAAATAGATTTCAACACATGACTATTTTATTTAGTTCCTATGCATGTTAAAAATAACATTTCATTCACAAATATTTATTTCAACATCCGCATATCTTTAGAATATCACATAGATGATAAAAATGATATTTTTATCATTTAAAATATTTATTCGACAAATGGATGTTTTCAACACTTCATAGTTTCAATAAAAATGTAATTTTTATTGTTTGATCTTTTTATTCAACACATGAACTTTTCCACTACACACACTTTTCAACACATGAGCATTTCCGCACATGGATATTTTATTTATGTTGTTCATATTAGAAAGATGTAATTTTTATTTTTGAAACTATTTATATATAAGGCGAATATTTTTCATGCTTCATATATATTATAAAAATGTGATTTTTATTGTTTAAACACTTCATTCATTCACAAATGAATTTAATTTTCACACAACACTTTTCAACACATGAACATTTCCACACATGGATATAGTTTCAACATATGACTTTAATTTCAACGCATGAAAATAATTTCAACATATGAAAATTATTCTAACACACAAAGATTATTCAAAATTTCGGCAGCATAACGGCATGGTAGTTAAAACCGGCACCGTCCCTAGTACGACTCCTCGCTCTACCTTAAAACCTCGCGGTTTCTAACAATGGAGATTCATGCATCTAATTCGCACGCAGGTGTCATGTTTTATTTTTATTTCCACAAATATTTCCAATTCATTTCAATCACCAATGGGTATTTTTCAACCACAACCAAACAATATCAACCATAAACAATTATTCAACCATTCGTATTTTTCATCCAATATTTCACACCAATTCACAATAATAAATATCGTCCATGGTTTGTGGACGAGGGGAGTGTGTGTGTATATATATATATATTATTGCTATATTTCACTTGCATTTCAACACATATATCAATTATTCTATGCATGTATAATTCATACTTCGCTTATATAGCTTACACCACGCATGTACATGAGGTATACAACACGTGTGTAATTTATATTTCGCTTATATAATTTATACACGACATTTTCCATTCAAATTTTTTTAATTTAGATTTCTCACATTGGTTTGCGGAGTGCTAAAAATCGTAGATGACTCAGAAAAAATCGAGACTTCTTCTATGAGGTAGAGAGCTTCCTTGCGGTCCCGATGTTTCCTGTTTCATCGAATTTCGTCAACACACCAAAAAGATATGATTTTTCAAAGTGCAGACATCAAAAAGGACTCACCTTTCACGATGGTTCAAAACTAGATTTGCGGTTTTCGCGAGAACCGAGGCACAAGGGGATGATCGGCGGGTTGGACGTGGAAGAGCTTCGAGAGGGGGTCCTGTCGGTGGTGGTTTGGTGGCGTTCGGTGGTCGGGATCGTCAGCGGCGGCGATGGGAAGGTCGGGACTTTCTGGGCTCGATTCGGGCGGAGGAGGGGTCGGTCGGGGTCGTGGTGGGGTCGGATTTGAAGAGTAGGCGGAGGCGCGTCGAGGGGTGGTGGCGGCGTTGGCTGGAAGTGGCTGTAGCGGCGGCGGCGGAGGAGAGAAGGGAGGAACGACGGTGATCGTCGATATCGGGGGGGGGGGGTCGGGTTTTCTGATGTTTTTTTTTAATGAATGGAGAAATATGATTGGTCGATGATTTTATTAAATTTTTAAATAGTGTTTTCTTCAACGAACTCCTTTTCAAACCCAACGACTATCGCCCCTAGCTAAATACCCCCATCCTGGACACAATGGGATAGGTTTTGTTGGCCAATTCGACTGTTACAGTCAGTTATTTTTCAAATTAAAGTATAAAACATTTAATTTTTAACTTACATTTCAATTTGCTAGGGCCACAAACTGATTCGAAAAATTATAGAAAAATAAACCTAGCTATGTTTTGACGCTACGGTCCCAACAAAACTAGTTTCGTCGAATTCTGAGATCGTTTGAAAAATGGCCATTTTTCGATCCAATTTAATAGAAATTGACCAAACGCATTTTCTTTTGCCACGCTCACATACTAGCTTCAAAAATTATGAAATTTGAAACCTAGCAATAGTTTGACATCCCGGACCCAACAAAAGTGGTTTCGTCGAATTCCGAGGTCGTATGCAAAATATCAATTTTCCAGGGCTATATATTCTATATAGCGACCATTCTGAAAATTCATTCGGCCATAACTTTTGATTCCCGTTATGAAACTTCGATTTTTCAGATTCGTTAGAAAGGTATTGATAAACAGATTTAAATATTTTTGGTTTCACTAAAATCTGTTATATTCTCCACCCTGCACAGTCAGTCAAAGTTTGAATTCAAATTTTCAGACTGACTCACTATTTCTGATTCACTATTTTATTGAAATATTCTATTTCAATTGTTCAAATTCCTTTGAAATCACCAATTTAAAAATTTTAAATTGGCTCGTATTTTCCGGGTTATTACAATCTCCCCCACTTAAAACTTTTCTTCCTCGGAAAGGAAACAACAGTAAAGTAGGAAACAAAATGTAAATGCAAAGTATTGTAAAGGTACCTTGCACCGGAGTTAGTCAGAGATATCCACTCTGCATTTGGGGTAAGCTTGCTTAATGCTTTCCTTAGTCTCCCAAGTACAGTCTCTAGGATCACTACTCCACTGCACTTTAACTAAATGAACCTTTTTGCTTCTTAGTTCTCTAGTTTCTTTGCCAACAATCTTTAATGGCTCTCTTCTGACTGCTAATTCTGGAGTTATGTCTATATCTTGCTGCGCTGCTTCCTCTACAACAAGATCTGGATCATGCACATGTCTTCTAAGTTGAGATATGTGAAATACATCATGCACTCCAGGCAACCAATCTGGAAATTGAACCCTATAAGCAAGAGTTCCAATTCGTTCAAGTATAAGAAAGGGACCAATAAATCTCGGTGCCAACATCCCAGTTTTGCCAAGTCTGATTACTCCTCTCATCGGAGAAACTTTCAAATAAACATGATCACCAACAGCAAATGTCAAATCTCTTCTTCTAGAATCTGCATAACTTTTCTGTCGGCTTTGTGCGGTTCTCAATCGCTTTTTGATGAAGTCGACTTTATCCGATGCTTCTCTAATCATATCGGGTCCTAACACAAGTCTGTAGCCAGGTTCTACCCAACATGCTGGAGATCTGCACGGTCTTCCATATAATGCTTCAAATGGCGACATTCCCAAACTTGTTTGATAGCTATTGTTATATGAGAATTCTGCCAAATGTAAGTGATCTTCCCATGACCCACCAAAATCAATTATACAAGCCCGCAACAAATCTTCTAAAATTCTATTCACCCGCTCAGTTTGGCCATCTGTTTGAGGGTGATAAGCGGTGCTCATATTCAGTTTCGTTCCCAATTCTGTCTGGAAAGCCTCCTAGAATTTGCTAGCAAATATCGGGTCTCTATCACTGACTATGCTGATGGGAATTCCATGCAGCTTAACAATTTCTTTGAGATATATCTGTGCTAGACTTTGAGCGGTTCTATTGGATCTGACAGGTATAAAATGGGCAGTCTTCGTGAAGCGATCTGCGATTACCCAAATGCTGTCATTACCTTTCCTGGTTCGCGGCAAGCCATCTATGAAATCCATGGAAATATGTTCCCATTTCCAACTTGGGACTTCCAACGGTTGCAACAGTCCAGCTAGCTTCTGTTGGTCACTCTTGACCAATTGACAAGTAGGACATCTGCTAACATACAAAGAAATATCCCTTTTCATTGCCTTCCACCAGAAAGTGCGTTTGATATCGTTGTACATTTTACTCACACCAGGATGGACGCAAAATTTGGATTTATGGCATTCATCCAGCACTTCTCTTTTGAGTTCAGGAATGTCGGGAACACATATTCTTCTATTCAACCTCAGAACTCCCTCACTATCCACCTGGAAACTGGAGCCTTCGCCCGTTTGAATCATTCTTATCATCTCTTTCACATAATTGTCACTTTTCTGAAGAATAGATATTTTATCAATCAATCCTGGCGTAATTATAAGATTGTTAATGATTGCGGTTTTCCTACTAAGCTCATCCGCTACTACATTAGCCTTCCCCGGCGTATATAGGATATCAAGATCATACGCTTAAAGAAATTCTAGCCAACGCTGCTGTCTCAAATTCAGATCTTTCTGGGTGTATAAATACTTCAACGATTGATGATCTGTGTATAGTATAAATTTCTCACCCAATAAATAATGCCTCCAGATTTTCAAAGCAAAACGATAGCTGGCAACTCAAGATCATGAGTCACATAATTCTTTTCATGCGGTTTTAGTTGGCGGCTTGCATAAGCAACTACTTGGCCTCTTTGCATTAACACTGCACCAAGACCTCTAATAGAAGCATCTGTCCAAACCGTTAAATCCTCAATGCCATCAATAATAGTTAACACCGGAGCAGTGGCCAGTTTCGATTTCAATTCCTGGAAAGCTTCCTCACAGTCGGAAGTCCACTTAAACTTCTCATGTTTCTTCGTGAGCTTCGTTAACGGACCGGATATCTTCGAAAAATCCTTAACGAACTTTCGATAATAACTAGCCAACCCCATAAAACTTCTAACCTCTGTGGGAGTAGTGGGTTGTTTCCAGTCTTGACCCGCTGTTATTTTGCTTGGGTCAACAGAAATCCCTTTCTCTGACATGACATGGCCAAGAAATTTCACTTCTTCTTGCCTGAAGACACATTTAGAGAATTTGGCTTTGAAGACGTTCTTTCTTAGAATCTCCAATACTTGTTCTAAGTGTTTTTCATGCTCGGGTTTTGATTTGGAGTAGATTAAAATATCATCGATGAATACGAGGACAAATTTATTCAGAACTCCCCTGAACACTGTATTCATTAGATCGACAAAGTATGCTGGAGCATTACTAACCATTCATAAAATATGTCTAGATCTCTGAAAGCTATCAAAGTAACACACTCTTCTTCTATTCTCAATTGATGAAAACCTGTTGCTAGGTCCATTCGGGAAAATACTTTCGCCCCATTCAATTGGTCTAGCAGATAGTCGATGCGGGGTAACGGATATTTATTTTTGAGCGTCTGTTTGTTGAGGTCTCGGTAATCAACGCATAATCGAAGAGTACCGTCTGACTTTGGGACAAACACTACAGCTGCACCCCAATTAGAAAAACTAGGTCTGATTAGACCCTTCCACAACAGTTGACGAGTTTGATCGCCTAATTCTTCTTTTTTCCTTCGGAGTCATTCGGCGAATTGGATGTACCACCGGTCTGGCATTGGGAATTAGATCGATTCGGAATTCTATTTCTCTTTGCGGAGGTAAGTTTTCAACTTCTTCAAACACATATGCATAGTTTCTAACAATCAGAATCTTTTCTATGGAAGTGGGGATAATTTCTAATGCCGACCAAAATTCTTCTCTATTTGGATTCGAACCGTGACAGGGTACTGTAATATATCCAAGCTTCGTTCGAATTTTAACGATTCTTTCCGCACACTCTACCTCAGCTTCATACTTCATTAACCAATCTAGCCCAAGAATGATATCGAATTTGGGAAAATCCATAACAATTAAATCAAAGGGAAACTTGTAGGAAGAATAAGAGACTGGCACTCTACAATATGAATCGAGAGTAATATGACCCCCTATCGGGTTATGAACTTCCACTGATTCTTTAAGCTTTCTCTGTTTTAACTTTAATTTGTGCATTGTGTTATTAGCAATAAAACTACGCGACGCACCTGTGTCAAACAATACAGAAACAGGAATATTTTTAATGGTAAGGGTACCTCCCAAAACATCAGGTTTACCTGCTCCATCGGAAGCAGCTGGCGGGCTCGACCCGTCATATACGTGAGCTACTGTGGCCTTCTTCAGCAAAGGACAGTCTTTGACCAAATGATCGGTCTTGCGGCAATTAAAGCAGGAGCGAGGGTTTTGAGAACCCTGGCTTGAACCTTGTGAATTTGTCTTCTGCCTCTTCGGGGTTGTGCACACATTAGTGTAGTGCCCCGCTTTGCCACAGTTAAAGTAATTTCCTCTCGGCGGCTTGCCAGTTTGAGGGTTTGAAGATGCTGCTTGGTTTGACTCAGCTTAATTCGCAGCAGGCTTGCATTTGTTCCCGGCTTGGCTTCTAGCGCGATCCTGCTCCAGATGCCTATGGTCAAGGTCTTCGTAGTTGCATGTCATTTCCAACAATTCATTGAATTCCAGCTTGACATGGGCCATGTCTCTATCATGATACTGTCGCCTTAGCCCAAGGATAAACCTCTTATTTTTGGACTTTACAGTGGCAATGAGCTCCGGAGCATAGGGCAACAACAGTGTAAATTTATTCAGATAATCCTGCACGGAAAGATCCCCCTGCTGGAGGTTGGCGAAGTCATCGTGCATTCGTTCTTGAGCTTGTTCTAGGACATATTTCTCCTTGAAGAGTTCTTTAAATCCATCCCATGTTCTTCCAGCTTCTCTATTCCCGACGGTGAGAGATTCCCACCATAGTTCGGCTTGTTCCTGCATAAGCCAGGCGCCCATAATAGCTTTATCTTCATCTCCGAGCCTTAGGCATTCAAGGATTTTCTTGCATGTTTTGAGCCATGCAAGGGCCTCTATTACTGTGCCAGTTCCCGAGAAGGCCTTTCCTCCTAAGTTTTTGTATCTCTTAGCTACAGGGTCTAGCTCGAAGTATTGAGTGGCCGGGGGTTGTATCAAAGGTCCTTCTTGAACTGGGGCTTCTCCCCTTCCTCGGCCTCGGCCGGCACGACCTCCTCTAGCGGCGGCTGCTCTGGTAGCCATTTGTCAAATTTTGTATAAGCAAGGAAAGAGTCAGCTAACAGAAATGATAGTTTATTGCATTGCTAAGCAGAAAATTTATGGAAAGATAACGATGGACTGAACAAATTGTTTTTGCTATTCTGCATAGCTCATTCTAGGAATTTACTAGTCCCATCTCTAATGAGCGACTCGCCTTAGAATACTACTGATTCTATTTTGACAAAGTGTTTAATGTGTTAGACTCCAGAACTAAGGTTAACCAAAGCACTGATACCAGCTGTGACGATCCCAAAACCCCGTGACACGGTGTTAAGGATAATCATTGGAATATAACACATTAATCATCATTAGCAGATCACAGACAATTGCATAAACAGAAAATAGAATAATTTACACACATACGATAGCGGAATCATATAAATATCATCACATCAGAGAAGCACAGTACAGGATACAACTTAGTGCATAATGATACATAGTCAGTCACCATCGCCTGAGGCGGAATCATACATAAAGAGTACACAAAATAAATATCAGTCTACATCGCCAATGGCAGAATCATAATATAGATAAAATAATGGCGGAGAAAATCCAAGTCAGCCTGGTGTAGTCAAGCCTCGCCATGAGCCAAAAGGTGCGTCAGAAACCTATAACTAGGCTGCCCGTGTGAAAATGAGGGCACCCGAGTTTGCAAGGTGAAACAAACTACGAGTCAGTCAGGGGACTGGTATGAGAAATCTACTTAACTTATTAACAACAATAATGAGGCAAATCAAAGGACCATGCCACTTTGGCGGAACGGGTTTACTCCAATGAGTGCTAGTGCATGAAATAAAGTAAACGATTAAATCAACGCAATGCTTTTTATAAAATGAAGCCATTATAAGACTCAGGTCCCATCACACAATGCAACGCAAGCCGGAGGATAGAGTTTTACCTTATAATGGCCAAAAATGCTTCATACGTATAAAACAAAAGTGTTTGATATTATTGCTAGTGCATATATGTTTAAAAGCAAATTCAATCATAAATATCAATCCTAGACGGCATGGGTACCATATATCATGTCGCCATACTAGTAATACAATCACATTCGCATATTTCGTATTGGAAATTGGATTCCTTCATGAGTCGAGGCAAGGGGCAAGCTCCTCTCCGTTCGAGACACTCTAGCAAATGCCTCGGGACCGCACACAGCAATCCCCTGGATCCTCCAAGGCCGGTTCTCTCTTACTTTTGAGGATTGGCAATTCCTGAACACACGTTTCCCGGTTCCTTACAGACTTATAATCAAGGCGCCTCGTATTCCAACAACCACACGGGTGAAAAGTAGATATAAATGTCAGGGCTGGAAGGTCACTGACACCACCATAGCTAGAAATAAACGTCATGCACTCCTTGGGTCCTTCTCCCATTTTTGACTCATACCGGGGTGTGAGGCTCATGAATTCACGTTATACACAAAGCTACGTCACACAGACCATGCTTTGATCATCAACCATAAGACTTTGCTTTGCAACAGAAGCCATGATCATATGCCACTTAGGTGTGCCACACAGGCAATCCACTCCATGCGACTGATTTCTATCAATACATAACCTCTGAGCTCGTACGTCTCAGAGAAGGGCGTTAAGTAACAGAATAAATTCTCCGCCGCCAAACAAATTTATATTTAACAGAGATCAATCAACACAGAACAAAATCCAATGTCAGACACACGGTCCATTTACAAGTCCGTTCTGGGTCTGAACGAAACCGGAGGCACCAATTCCTCGCATATCCGTACAATCAATAGTATGTTTGGACGGCTACTACTTCAGTTCCTTCATGGTAGCTACTCCAATCACGAGCATCAGTAGCGCCCATCCATCCAATGCGAAGATCGTCGGTCTTCAACCGTCTTCCACTCTTCGACTTCTCAACGTCGATCGATTATTTGAAATGAGATGAACTCGGCCTTTTCAAATAATCCACGTATATTTAGATTTTCAAATCAATTTATCACATGGTTGGACTATTCAACATTCACATTTCAGTTCTTTAGTTATAATTCTCCTGTTAAATACATTCAACCATCACATATCAAGCAAACACAACGAAATTGGTTTATTTCCACTCTATATCGTCTATAGTATTTTATAACGATATATCGCCATTTTTATTTAATTTAAAACGGCCCAATTTAATTAAACGACGATTCAGGCCATGTCGATGCACTGGCACTGTTTTTCACTAATTTTGTTTTACACATATCTGAAAATCTAACCGTTGGATCTTCACAAACATTATATCATTGGGAAGGTCATTTCAAAACGAATCCAAGGGTTTCAGTTTTGGGAAAATCCGACGGTCGGATCTTCCGCACTAGCCATTTGAAGTTACGATTTCAATTAACGAACGACAGCGTCGTTATTCGATTTAATCTAATTATATTTTTATATATATGAATATAATTGTTTCTGGCGCTGTTTTTATTCAGATTTGAATTAAACATTCCAGGAAATCCAACCGTCGGAGCTTCAAAAAGTTGGTGCCATTGGAAAGATATTTCCTAGGCGAACCCAACAGTTGCGGTTTCGGGAAAATCCAATGGTCGGATTTCCCGCACTAGTCGTTTGAAATCACGGTTTCAAAACACGAACTGCACGACCACATTTCGTTTTAATTTTATTTATATTTATATATTTATATAAATATAGTTCTTTCAAAATTTCCTATATCGTTTTCAATTCAATTATTTCACTAACGCCTTTAAATTTCGGAAAATTTCGCCATAACCTCCTTTGTACGGGAGCGGCTGGGAAAATTCCCAGATAGCCACATGGGTGTCTCATGTCAAAAAGAAAAAGAAAAAACCAAGCGGCTAGCCAACAGGCTCATAAAATCATCACCCAAACAAAACAGTAAATGTGTACCTATTTGTCTGGCACAAAATTTTATTCCTCTTCTCTAGCCCCTTTGCTATAACCTGTTCAATAAATATGCATATACATACATACAATTTTTATCAATTACCATTTTCCATTCAACTTCATATTTGATTTACTTTGATTTAAAAACACCATTCATTCTAATGTTGCATGCATAGGCTAAAATCATATCATTAGCTAATTAATGTATATTTCAACTCATGCACATTTATTTGAACAAGTGGTTATTTTTAACACTTCAAATTTCAAAGATGATAATTTGGCGAACTAAAATATATTTCAACACATGACTATTTTATTTAGTTCCTATGCATGTTAAAAATAACATTTCATTCACAAATATTTTTTCAACGTCCGCATATCTTTAGCATATCACATAGATGATAAAAATGATATTTTTATCATTTAAAATATTTATTCGACAAATGAATGTTTTCAACACTTCATTGTTTCAATAAAAATGTAATTTTTATTGTTCGATCTTTTTATTCAACATATGAACTTTTCCACTACACACACTTTTCAACACATGAGCATTTCCACACATGGATATTTTATTTATGTTGTTCATATTATAAAGATGTAATTTTTATTTTTGAAACTATTTATATATAAGGCGAATATTTTTCATACTTCATATATATTATAAAAATGTGATTTTTATTGTTTAAACACTTCATTCATTCACAAATGAATTTAATTTTCACACAACACTTTTCAACACATGAACATTTCCACACATGGATATAGTTTCAACATATGACTTTAATTTCAACGCATGAAATAATTTCAACATATGAAAATTATTCTAACACACAAAGATTATTCAAAATTTCGGCAGCATAACGGCAGGGTAGTCAAAACCGGCACCGTCCCTAGTACGGCTCCTCGCTCTACCTTAAAACCTCGCGTTTTTGACAATGGGGATTCATGCATCTAATTCGCACGCAGGCGGCATGTTTTATTTTTATTTCCACAAATATTTCCAATTCATTTCAATCACCAATGGGTATTTTTCAACCACAGCCAAACAATATCAACCATAAACAATTATTCAACCATTCGTATTTTTCATCCAATATTTCACACCAATTCACAACAATAAATATCGTCCATGGTTTGTTGACGAAGCGAGTATATATATATATATATATATATATATATATATATATATATATATATATATATATATATATATTATCGCTATATTTCACTTGCATTTCAACACATATATCAATTATTCTATGCATGTATAATTCATACTTCGCTTATATAGCTTACACCACGCATGTACATGAGGTATACAACACGTGCGTAATTTAAATTTCGCTTATATAATTTATACATGACATTTTCCATTCAAATTCTTTTAATTTAGATTTCTCACATTGTTTTGCGGAGTGCTAAAAATCGTAGATGACTCAGAAAAATCCGCGGCTTCTTCTATGAGGTAGATAACTTCCTTGCGGTCCCGATGTTTCCTGTTTCATCGAATTTCGTCAACACACCAAAAAGATATGATTTTTCAAAGTGTAGACATCAAAAGGGACTCACCTTTCACGATGATTCAAAACTAGATTTCCGGTTTTCGCGAGAACCGAGGCACGAGGGGATGATCGGTGGGTTGGATGGGGAAGAGCTTCGAGAAGGGGTCCTGTCGGTGGTGGTTTGGTGGCGCTTAGTGGTTGGGATCGTCAGCGGCGGCGATGGGAAGGTCGGGACTTTCTGGGCTCGATTCGGGCGGAGGAGGGGTCGGTCGGGGTCGTGGTGGGGTCGGATTTGAAGAGGAGGCGGAGGCGCATCGAGGGGTGGTGGTGGCGTTGGTTGGAAGTGGCTGTAGCGGCGGCGGCGGAGGAGAGAAGGGAGAAACTACGGTGATCGTCGATATCAGAGGAGGGGGGGTCGGGTTTTCTGATGTTTTTTTAATGAATGGAGAAATATGATTGGTCGATGATTTTATTAAATTTTTAAATAGTGTTTTCTTCAACGAACTCTTTTTCAAACCCAACGACTGCCGCCCCTAGCTAAATACCCCCATCCCGGACACAATGGGATAGGTTTCGTTGGCCAATTCGACTGTTACAGTCCGTTATTTTTCAAATTAAAGTAGAAAACATTTAATTTTTAACTTTGAACGTACATTTCAATTTGCCAGGGCTACAAACTGATGATTTTATTAAATTTTTAAACAGTGTTTTCTTCAACGAACTCCTTTTCAAACCCAACGACTGCCGCCTCCAGCTAAATACCCCCATCCCAGACACAATGGGATAGGTTTCGTTGGCCAATTCGACTGTTACAGTCAGTTATTTTTCAAATTAAAGTAGAAAACATTTAATTTTTAACTTTTAACGTACATTTCAATTTGCCAGGGCTACAAACTGATTCGAAAAATTCCAGAAAAATAAACATAGCTATGTTTTGATGCTACGGTCCCAACAAAAGTAGTTTCGTCGAATTCTGAGATGGTTTGAAAAATGGCCATTTTCTGGTCGATCAAATTTAACAAAAATTGACCAAACGCATTTTCTTTTGCCACGCTCACATACTAGCTTCAAAAATTATGAAATTTGAAACCTAGCAATAGTTTGACATCTCGGACCCAACAAAAGTGGTTTCGTCGAATTCCGAGGTCGTATGCAAAATATCAATTTTCCAGGGCTATATATTCTATATAGCGACCATTCTGAAAATTCATTCGGCCATAACTTTTAATTCCCATTATAAAACTTCGATTTTTCAGATTCGTTAGAAAGGTATTGATAAACAGATTTAAATATTTTTGGTTTCACTAAAATCCGTTATATTCTCCACCCTGCACAGTCAGTCAAAGTTTGAATTCAAATTTTCAAACTGACTCACTATTTCTAATTCACTATTTTATTGAAATATTCTATTTTAATTGTTCAAATTCCTTTGAAATCACCAATTTAAAATTTTTAAATTGGCTCGTATTTTCCAGGTTATTACACTTTCCTGTAGCGTCTTGGTGATCAATAAGTGGTAAACCGTTACCACTCCCAACTTTGTAGCTGAATAAATGCAGATTTGCACAAATACATTATAAAAACTCAGGGTACGTTTAGAGTACTTATATTTTGGGATTTGGTAAATAACTGAATATGTAAATAGACTAGAGTTCTGGATATTTCGGTACATTGGTTTTAGATTATTGACTAGAACACATAATTTAGTTGATTTAGAAGAACGTCGCTGTTGTGAATCAAGCTAGGACATGCTCGAGTACAGTGCATTGGAATAATTTCATGAAGGAATAAAGTTGTGATCTAGCTGCTTTTGTGATTATTTATAGTGAAAATTAAGAATATTATATTTATATGTAGGATTTAGAACATTTAATTTACTAAACTAACTTTGTGACATTTTTTTCTGACAAAGATACTGTATAGCGATACTATCAGTATTAGGCTAAACATATCAGAGGAAACTTACCTTGAACTATAGAATGTCTTTTTAGGATCTATATATGTCATAATTCAGGTATAATTGATAAGTGAGTGTAGAATACTTTATTCTGTTCGTACACCCCCTACTTTGTTATGCTGTACGGCTATATAACAGTTGTTGTAACTCTATGCTGAAACCCAACACAAACATCAGTTTTATGATATCAGACTTTTATATTTTCTATTTATATCAATTGTTCTGTGATGCACATTAAAAAAGGCTTTCCTCATTATCTTTTCCTTTCTTTCAAAAATTGCGTGTTGCTTTAATACCATGCAACAATATTTTTGTAAATTGATAACTTTGCTGAAAGGGAGAGGCTTACAATAAATATGTTTTAAAAGGCACCGTGGACCCTTAAAGCTGATACTAGATTTGTTGGCTAAAAGTTGATACTATATTTGGAATGTTAGGCCTTAAAGTAACCTATGGTATACTGTGAAATGTTGCCATTCTTTTCCTGGAAATTTCGTGCATGTCGTTCACCTTAGATTTGTACTGTCATAAATTAGAGTTAGTATACACTACCCCTGTTTTGAACTGCATGTATACGTTGGTTTATTATTTCTCAATTTTCTATGTATTGAATTTACCTGAAGGCTAAACATGTATTATTTTAGCTCCATACAACTGAATAATTGCATTATCACAAATTAGTAAACTATACCATGGCACAAAATGAGCAGCTTTAAAAAGAGAGGCACTGTACAAATAAGTTAAAGCCTTGTAAATGCTTGTGTAAATATACTAGGGTGGTATTTACAATAATTTCCATTGTCAAGATAATATGTTACACACCTTAATTGAAACTACTAGTATCCTTTCGAGTCACCCCCTTGTGCACTATGAGTTATGATTGTACACCCTCCGAGTTTTAAGCTTTTAGCTGCTCGCTGTTTTCAGTATCTTCATTTCTTGCCATGGTGATTTAGTTCCCATGCTGCTGAGTTCTTTTGTTTGTGAACAACAGACATTTTTGGTTCATCTTTGTGAAATGTTGTTCTATCTGCCTTCCTTTGTCTTTGATGGAAAGTTTTTTTTCAATTGCCTTGCCTAGTGGACTATTTATAAATATAGGAATGTTGACCTGCACATGTATTGGTTTAACCAAAATATGTGACTCACACTGTTAGAAACCTGAGTCCATGTTTATACACATTGTAGTAACCCTGAAATGGTGACGTTCTGTCTTCCTGCCATGGATAACCTAAAGTGACTTAACATGCACCCATGTTTGTTTACACCTATGCAATATCGTGTCTTGTTGTATTCATGCTGCATCATACCTGACCATGTATATGTGTGTTGATGGTTTATAATTCCATTATAGCTTGGCTACTCTGCTAGTTGAACTTGTATATCACTGGGTTACTACACATTTGCACCACTTTATATTAGGTCGGCTATATTAAAACTCATACCACCAATGTATGGCTCTATATTCGTTCATTTTGTGATGTGATTGTTCTGGAACGCAGAGGCAGTGCACACGTGTACTTGTACATGTGTGTACTTGCAGGCTTCCTGGGCTGCTTGTCCCTGAAAATATTTGAGACTGATAAGTGTAGACACTTCACTTGATATAGGATTGGTAAATGATAACACAACTATTTATTTGCATGTGCTATTCGATTGCGGGATGCTGAGGCAGCGTAGTCCTGTATATTATCTATACATTAGTGCATATGCAAGCTCCTGTGTTCGCTCCTTACAAAAAAAAAAGTAAAACTGATATAAATAGATATCTCACCTATTTATTTTAAACGACATCTGTGTTGAGAATTTAGGATTTACTATTTATTTCAGTTTCTACTGAGATTAATTTACTTGAACTATGATTAATTCTGACTCGAGTGTTTTATGTTTTTGCATGGAATGCTCGGATCAGACCTGAGCAGTTCAAATTTAAAGATTACGGCTTAGGATTAGAAGACTGACAAAGCTGGGGATTCCAGGAGACGCTCACTCTGAAGATTTATATTTTTCAGTAATGATTTTTCTTGTATTTTAAGTTGTTCCTTTAAAATTCTGCTGTACAGGAAATTCTTTGTAATAAATTTTTTTATTGATATCTATAAAAGTTATTTCGTTGTTCAAATATGGTGTTATTTATTTTTCTGTGTTAATTCAGATTTAAACTCTATAAGCTAAATAATGATCCGTCGGTTTGAACGTTTTAAATGGGTTTACTTACCGATTTAAAACAGTCAAAAAGGCAGGACGTTACAGTTGGTATCAGAGCTTTGGTTTATTCAAAGCTTAGCTTATTGGGTTTAAAAACGGATCTTGAAAGTAAAAAGGTATTGAAAAATAAATTTTTGAAAGACATTATTTTAAAAATATCAAGTATTTTGAAACTAGTGTTTTGAAAACTAATGCAGCGGAAATAAAAATTTATTTTGAGATTTGAAAATTTTGTACGGAATCCCCAGTCTGCGGAAGTTTTTGAATCCAGATTTGTAAGAGCTAATTTTTGATAAGGTCCCACTTAGATTAAACCTCGAATCCATCGTTAAATGGTATCAAAATTAAGATAAGTATATGAGAATCGATGAATCAATTTCCCAGTCATGTATTTTAGCAATCTAAGACAATCAAAATTTATTAGGGATAAAAATTCTGGATGAGAATTTGAATGAAAAAGTGAAATTTGAAATTGGTTTAGAGGTGAGAAGATGAATTTTATTTCGATATTCGAATTATAAATTGATGAAACAAAAAAAAGGTTTAATTGGAATTTGATTGTGTTAAATTATAATTGGTTTCGAACCATAATGTACGATTGAATATATGAATTCGATAGTGAGTTATAAGCCCGTTAATTAATTAACAAGGAGTGGATGGTAAATGAGAATTATGAATAAAGGAAAATGTGAATGAAAATTAAAAAGAAAAAAAAGGGGAATTGGACCTATATTTGAATGGAAATCAAAATTAGTTGGATATGACGAGTTCAGGCTTCGATAAAAGAAATAATGTTCACTGATTAAAAGTGAATAACAGTTGAAAGAAAAAATGCGGCAAATGGATTGGAGATGAAGAAAATTGTGACTATTATGGTGAGATTATTCTAAAGTTCAGAATATAAATTGAATAAGATTTTTTCAAAGTTCGGAATATGTTATCGAGTACGAGATTATTCGAAAGAAGGTTATGCGTGAAGTCAGTTGTGTTGAATTTCATTTTTAATTAAAAATTTAATATATTATTAATTGTTCAAATTAGTGAATAAAGTATAATTTAAAATTACATATTTTCGAAGGCGTAGATTATTGTTATAAACAACGATATTCGTAAAAGTTGTGAATTTTTAACTCTAGTTCGAAAGTTACGAGAACAAATGTTTTGTTGGTGTTCGAAGTTGTGAATTTTATCTATTTCAAAGTTAATAATGTTGTTCTGTTAAGGTCTGAGAGGTAAATATACCCCAACTTGATTGACTTTATTATTGATTTAGAAATGGTTAAGGTTCGATTGCAAGAATTGGTTAAGTAAAGAGAGCTAATAAGTGTCAACAGTAAATGGGAATAACGATGTTGTATTTAACATCTGTTTTAATCAAACTAACGAATTTAGAAGTGTTTTCGTTGAGAATAAAGTTTATTTTTCAGCGAAAATGGAGATTCGCGAACTTATGGAAATTTCCAGTTATAAAAAGTGTTTTTTTAATATAAATAAGATAATTGGAATTGTTTTCAAAAGATTGTGAGAAGCTAACGGATTTTGATAAGTCAGAATGACAAGAACCGAAGAATAAAAAGCCATATGTCGAGAATAAAAGGCGATATAACATAAAAGAAGTGGATATGTAAATTTTGAGTTGCGTAAGAAATGATTTGATAAGAAATTAAGAAGTGGGATTAGGTAAGTTGAAAACTTACCGGAGATTAGTCGAGGTGAATAATTTCCTGAGTGTTGATCTGATGTTGGTTTCGGCCTTCGGGATTGATACTTAGGGAGGTGTTCTCTTGCCAATTTACAGTCGAACGATGTGGATGTAGAATGGTAATAATGGGTGGATGAGGGAATTTTTTTATAAGATTTCTGAAATTTTGAGAGTATGAGGATTTGAATTGAGTGATGAATTGAATAATTGGAAATTTGGTGAGTAATGGGAAAATTGGAAGAAAAATTGGTTTATAACCAATAGATTCTGAGTTGGGAAGGATATTAAATATTTGAATTGATTAAAGAGATAAAAACTGAGATTTTGAAATTTGAATGGAAATTTGAGAGTATTCGATTATATATATTGGATATAGAAGTTGCCGAAACTTATATGAAAAAATATATAACGAAACTGTGAAGTCGGAAACCATTGTTTTGGAAAGGTAGTGAATTGAAATAAAATCTTATATAATAGAATCTATATAAGAACGAGATGTTGAAATTTAATTTGAAATGAAAATCTTATGTAAATGACACAAGTATAATTTATGAAATAAAGTATTGTATGTTTGCGAGTCAAGATAAGGAAAGTACCTTCCTTAGATATGTTGCTGGTGGTAGTAAGTTGTCCGGACATAAAACTCGAGTTATTTTAAAGAACACGACTATGTAGCGTAATTCGCAGGGCTTTAGATGGCCTACGGCGGACGGATGTTTCTTGGGGGAACCAAGCGTAACCATTGTATCTGCTGCGATCTACAGTCGTGATAAGGGCATAATCCGCAGAGCTGTGAAAGCTTACGGGTATGGATGTTTCCTGAGGGAATCAGGCATAACCATTGTGTACCTGCGATCCCCATGGCATATCTACAAGTGAAAGAGATGTAACCGCTAGAGTTACTAAAGGTAGAATGGAGCCATGTGATGTGTGAGAAATCTTAGTGATGAGAAGCCACCTGTTTGATGCAGCACTGTGTCTTCATGACTTGATTGGTCTTCGTGACCTAATTTGTCCTTATGATTTGATCTGTCCTCGTGACATGGTTTATCTTCATAATTTGATAATTTGTTTCGTGACCCTGAGATAGAGCAGTCAACGCTCAATGACCTCAGATTTTCTTTTGATTCTAAAATATTTTCCGTTGATCTATCCATGACGAAATTCACAGGGAAGTGATTTCCTACGGATGTGGATGTTTTATGGGGGATCCAGACGAAACCATTGTGTATCTGCAATTCATGAACAATCAACATATCAATATCACATTGGTACTTTCTGTATCTGTTTTTAAAGGGATTTTGAATTATTTTTCACTGGGAGTTGAAGCAAGGAATTTAGTACTTGTAGATTTTAGTCATGCGCCTGGCCAGCGTATGCCTAACATCTATGAGAACGAAAACAGACTTGTCAAACTTTGAGTTATCAAATATTTTCGAATCAATAATTTGAAATTTAAAAGGTACCTAAATTCATAAATTAAGAAAGAGAATTTCGAAGTATTTTCAAGTCCATAGCTTTGGGATAAGAACACAATTATTGTATGAAAAAAAAGGATTTCAGATTTTAGAAATTTGCAAGTCGATAATATGTAACTTGAAGTGGAGATGATAATTACTCTTTAATGAGTGTTGGGAAAATTAAATGGATTGAATATAAGGAAATATGGTTGTACTTGTGAAACGAACAAGTAAATATTGAGAAATGAGATTATAAAGAAAATTGATTTTCCGAATTAATGGAATATGATGGATAAACAAAGAGGATCGATATCGATATTTAAATTAGTTGTGGAAAATTTCATACGATTATGAGAATTTGAAGTATGCATTAGTATAATTCTAACAATTTTTCCTTTTCAAGGACGAAAATTTTTAAAGGGGGGAAGACTGTAACGTCCCAGAAATTTCGGCAACTGAAAAGTGGGCATTAGTTTGAGATTCAATCACTAATGATCAATTTTATATTGGTACTTGAGATAGAAATTTAAAATCGAATATATGAATTGAACTCAATATTGAATCCAGAATGGTTGATTGGAAATCAAACAGTTATTGTTGGATGTTTGAATTGAATTTGGTTGCATACTTGTATTGGATTTGAAATTCGATTGAAAAATTAAATGGTTTAATTTAAAAATAAACATTTCCAACATTCAACAAATCGGTAATTTTATTCGTTTAAATATATGGAAATTTTATTGGAAATGAAATTGAACGTATAAACATATATAATTAAAACGTAGCGATAATTTGGGTAGGATTAGATTTTATGGGGTACATATAAATAAACATCTCCTTCGTATGTTACCTTCCCAAATTTTACCTTCCTCGGTTAAAACACGCAAGCTATTTCTCTTTGCCTTGGCTCCCACGATTACTTGGAAGCCACACCTCGTTCTTCTTATAAATCGAGGGTTTTCTCCCAATTCTTCAACAACGCAAAACGTTTTCCTTTATACCTTTAATGGCGAGAGAGAGAAAATCCTCTTTGGCCCTGAATCGAAATCACTCCTTAGCCATAAAGAGAAAATCGCTGCCTCCTAATTCATAATCCGCCTCTGCCCTAAATTCGATTTTCCCCAAATCAGAACTTGCTTAAACCCTAAGGGCCACAGATCGAATTGATTCCATCGCTAATCACCTGATGTCATCATCATCTCGAAGCTTCCTAAAACCGAAGCTGCTCCACCTCCCGATAGTAGCTCAGACCAAATCATCACCATCACCGCTTCTATTGCCTTCGCTGCCCTAGGAAGCACATCGAAAGGTGAGTTTCTTTTAGAACTCACGATTGATTAATTTCAGTTCAAGTATTTTAAATTTAATACAAACTAAGTATGATAGTATGATTTTTGTGGTGTTTTGTCTTGGATTTGATTATGCATGGATTTTCCGCTGCTGTGATTTTATGGAATCCATTTGTTGTCGTGAGTTCATTTTACGTGTATTTATTTCGTGTAAGGCTTTCTGAACATGCATGAAAACTAACCTGATTTGTTTTGCTCCCCTCACAACTCAAAAATTTAACAATAATGTGTTTATTAAATTGTCCTGAGCTGACTCCTGCCTAATGGCATCCTTGCCTGTAGTGTCTTGGTGATCAATAAGTGGTAAACGTCACCACTCCCAACTTTGTAGCTGATTAAATGTAGATTTACACAAATACATTATAAAAACTCAGGGTGTGTTTAGAGTAACTTATATTTTGGGATTTGGTAAATAACTGAATATGTAACTACACTAGAGTGTTGGATATTTCGGTACATTGGTTTTAGATTATTGACTAGAACATATAATTTAGTTGATTTAGAAGAACGTCACTGTTGTGAATCAAGCTAGGACATGCTCGAGTACAGTGCATTGGAATAATTTCATGAAGGAATAAAGTTGTGATCTAGCTGCTTTTGTGATTATTTACAGTGAAAATTTAGAATATTATACTTATATGTAGGATTTAGAACATTTAATTTACTGAACCAACTTTGTGATATATTTTTTTCTACCAAAGATGCTGTACAGCGATACTATCAGTATTAGGCTAAACATATCAGAAGAAACTTACCTTGAACTGTAGAATGTCCTTTTAGGATCTATATATGTCATAAATCAGGTATAATTGATAAGTGAGTATAGAATACTTTGTTATGTTCGTGCACCCCATACTTTGCTATATTGTATGGCTATATAACAGTTGGTGTAACTCTATGCTGAAACCCAACACAAACATCAGTTTTATGATATCAGACTTTTATATTTTCTGTTTATATCAATTGTTCTGTGATGCACACAAAAAATGGCTTTCCCCATTATCTTTTTCTTTCTTTCAAAAATTGTGTGTTGCTTTAATACCATGCAACAATATTTTTGTAAATTGATAACTTTGCTGAAAGGGCGAGGCTTACAATAAATATGTTTTGAAAGGCACTGTGGACCCTTAAAGCTGATACTAGATTTATTTGCTAAAAGTTGATACTATATTTGGAATGTTAGGCCTTAAAGTAACCTACGGTATACTGTGAAATGGTGCCATTCTTTTCCTCGAAATTTCATGCATGTCGTTTACCATAGATTTGTACTATCATAAATTAGTGTTAGTATACACTACCCCTGTTTTGAACTGCATGTGTACGTTGGTGTATTATTTCTCATTTTTCTATGTATTGAATTTACCTAAAGGCTAAACATGTATTATTTTAGCTCCATACAACTGAATGATTACATTATCACAAATTAGTAAACTATACCATGGCACAAAATGAGCAGCTTTAAAAAGAGAGGCACTGTAAAAATAAGTTAAAGCCTTGTAAATGCTTGTGTAAATATACCAGGTTGGTATTTACATTAATTTCCATTGTCAAAATAATATGTTACACACCTTAATTGAAACTACTAGTATCCTTTTGAGTCACCCCTTGTGCATTATGAGTTATGATTATCCACCCTCCGAGTTTTTGAGCTTTTAGTTGCTCGCTGTTTTCAGTATCTTCATTTCTTGCCATGGTGATTTAGTTCCCATGCTGCTGAGTTCTTTTCTTTGTGAACAACAGACATTTTTGGTTCATCTTTGTGAAATGTTGTTCTATCTGCCTTGGTTTAACTTTGATGGTAAGTTTTTTTTTCCCAGTTGCCTTGCCTAGTGGACCATTCATAAATATAGGAATGTTGACCTGCATATGTATTGGTTTAACCAAAATATGTGTTAGAAACCCGAGTCCAAGTTTATACACATTGTACTAACCTAGAAATGGTGACGTTCTGTCTTCCTGCCATGGATAACCAGAAGTGACTTAACCTGCACCCATGTTTGTTTACACCTATGCAATATCGTGTCTTGTTGTATTCAAGCTGAACCATACCTGACCATGTATATATGTGCTGTTGCTTTATCATTCCATTATAGCTTGGCTACTCTACTAGTTGAACTTGTATATCACTGGGTTACTACACAGTTGCACCACTTTATATGAGGTCAGCTGCATTAAAACTCATACCACCAATGTATGGCTCTATCTTCGTTCATTTTGTGATGTGCTTGTTATGGAACGCTGAGGCAGTGCACACGTGTACTTGTACACGTGTGTACATGCAGGCTTCCGGGACTGCTTGTCCCTAAAAATATTTGAGACTGATAAGTGTAGACACTTCACTTGATATAGGATTGGTAAATAGATAACACAACTGTTTATTTGCATTTGCTATTCGATTGCGGGATACTGAGGCAGTGTACTCCTGTATATTATCCATATATGAGTGCATATGCAAGCTCCTGTGTTCGCTCCTCGCACAAAAAAAAAAAGTAAAACTGATATGAACAGATATCACACCTATTTATTTTATACGACCTCTGTGTTGAGAATTTAGAATTTACTTTTTATTTCAGTTTCTACTGAGATTAATTTACTCGAACTATGATTAATCCTGACTCGAGTGTTTTATGTATTTGCATGGAACGCTCGAATCAGACCTGAGCAGTTTAGATTTAAAGATTAAAGCTTAGGATTAGAAGACTGACTAAGATGGGGATTCCATGAGATGCGCACTCTGAAGATTTATATTTTTCAGTAAGATTTTTCTTGTATTTTAAGTTGTTCCTTTAAAATTCTGCTGTACAGAAAATTCTTTGTATCAATTTTTTTTTATTGATATCTATAAAAGTTATTTCGTTGTTCAAATACGGTGTTATTTATTTTTCTGTGTTAATTCAGATTTAAACTCTGTAAGCTAAATAACGATCTATCGGTTTGAACATTTTAAGTGGGTATAATTACCGATTTAAAACAGTCAAAAAGGCGGGACATTACAGATTGAGCCGATCTAGTGCCTAATGTGTGTGTATGCATCAACGAGCAACCACTAGCAAACACTTGCATCCACTTGCATCTATCAAACATAACATGTCTCAAACACTTGTTTACATCCATGGGATTTCTACTTAAGGTCGAAGATTCGATCGATAGGATATACTTAAATGATAGGAACTAGCATAGATAAAAACTTTGGAAAAGGAGTTAAGAACATACCCTCGAAATGAAAAGGGTACGATGCACGAATCTTGTCTTCTGTCTCCCAAGTCGCATCCTCTGGGTTATCTCCCCACTTAACCTTCATCAACATGACTTGTTTATTGCGTAGATTCTTAACTTCTGATCCAAGAATACGGGTAGGAACTTGTCTAACTATCGCCTCTTGTTCCACTTCTACTTCCTCCAATATACTCAGCTCAACAACTTTTGCGGTATCATGTAAGCATTTCCACAAATGAGAAACGTGGAAAATATGTGAACGCCGGATAGCCTCTTGGGTAGCTTTAATCTATAGGCCATTTTCCCAATCATTTCTGTTATGGGAAATGGTCCTACAAATCTTGGTGCCAGTTTCCCTACAGATCCAAACCAAACCACATTTCTTAATGGTTATACCATTATGAAAACCATATCTCCCACTTCAAATTCAATGTCAATCCTTCTCTTGTCTGCATAGGACTTCTGCCTATCTTGAGCTGTCTTCATTCGCTGTCTAATAAGATCAATCTTCTCGGACGTTTCTCTAATCATATCTGGTCAAAGTAATAGTCTTTTTGTAGATTCCCACCCACAAGTTGTTGATCTACAGGGTTGCCCGTATAATGCTTCAAAAGGTGTCATGCCAATGCTTTCTTGAAAACTGTTGTTGTACGCAAACTCTATTAAAGGAAGATGCTCTTCCCAAGTACCTCCGAAGTCTAGGATACACAGCCTTAAAAGATCCTCAAGAACTCTGTTCACCTTTTCCATCCGTCAAATAGTATGAGGGTAATAAGTGGTGCTTAAACACAATTGTGTACCTAATTCTTCTTGCAAGCTCCTCCAAAATTCACTGGTGAAGATGGGATCATGATCGCTTATGATGCTGGAAGGTATTCCATGAAAATGGACTATCTCACGAACGTAAACTGTTGTCAACCATGTTGCCGTTCTCTTGCTCTTGACCGGAATGAAATGAGCGCTCTTTGTAAGTTCATCCACTAAAACCCAAATAGTGGTGTTTCCTTTCTTCGATCTAGGCAAACCATCTATGAAATCCATAGAGACGCTCTCTCATTTCCACTGTGGAACCTCCAAAGGATGAAGTAAACCACCAGGCTTCTTTTGCTCATCTTTAACTTGCTGGCAAATCAAACACTGAGAAACAATCTCCGCTAAATGTCTCTTCATCCCAGCCCAAAAGAAAACCCTCTTCATATCACTATACATCTTATCGCCACCTGGATGAATCGTCAACTTAGAATGATGGGCTTCTTCTAGGACTGTCTATGTCAAGCTCCCAATTCGGGGAACATAAAACCTTTTATCTTGTCGCAACCACCCTTTATCATCTATGGAACATCTACTGAGGTGACTAGAAGTCTCCCCTTTACTGAGTCTATCCAAGATGTCTAAAATTTGTGGATCCTCTCGCTTCATAATTCCTATTTGATCCATAAGAGTAGGTCGCACTTCCAATGATGTAAATAAGCCATGTAAAAGCTCGATGGAGGGTCTAAAGTCAAAAGTCAATATAAACTCCAAGCTTTTCCTTTCCACAAACAAAGGACTTAAGGCCATCTTCTGTCAACTTAGTGCGTCTGCAACCACATTACCCTTGCCAGGGGTACAAGCAATCTCGAAGTCATAAGATGCTAAGAACTCCATCCACCTTTGCCGCCTCAGATTAAGATCCTTTTGCGAAAACAAGTACTTGAGAGATTTATGAGCAGTGTACAACTCGAACTTCCCTCCAAGAAAATAATGGCGCCATGTCTTAAGTGCAAATACTATGGCAGCTAGCTCTAAGTCATGGGTAGGGTAGTTCCTCTCATGAAATCTTAGCTGCCTTCCTTCATAACATACTACCCTTCATTCTTGCATTAGAACCACACCGAGCCCTGCACCACATGCGTCAGTGTATACTGTAAACACTTTGTTCCCATCGATCTAGATCAAGGCTGGGTTGTTGTCAAAGCCCTCTTTAGTCGTTGGAAAGTAACATCGTAATCTATATCCCATGAAAATGCCAAATTCTTCTTTGTCAGCCTGGTGAGTGGGGCTGATATCTTTGCGAAGTCCTTAATGAACTTCTTATAATAGCCTGCTAACCCCAAAAAGCTTCTTACCTCCGTTGCATTCTTTGGTATTTGCTAATCTTGAACTGCAACTGCTTTTGCAGGATCTACTGCTATCCTATCTTTAGAGACCACATGCACTAAAAATCTCACCTCTTTTCTCCAAAAATGGCATTTGGAGAACTTTGCCTTAAGCTGATGTGCACGCAGAGTCTTGAAAACCTCCCTTATATGTAAGGCATGCTCTTCCTCACTCTTCGAGAAAATCAAGATATCAACAACAAAGACCACGACGAACGTATTTAGAAATTCCCAAAACACCCTACTCGTTAGATCAACAAAATAGGCGGGTGCATTCATCAACCCAAAAGACATTACGACTATTCAAAGAAACCATCTGGAGTCCTAAAAGCGGTCTTATCTATATTGTCCTCGGCCACCCTCAACTGCTGAAACACCGTGGCCAAGTCTAGTTGAGAGAATACTGATGCACCAACAAGCTTGTCAAACAAATCATCTATCTGCGGGAGTGGGTGTCTGTTCTTCTTAGTGAGTTTATTCAACTCTCCATAGTCTACACATAAGCGAAGTGAACCATCCGTCTTAGTTACGAATCCCACTGGATCACCCCATTCAGACATGCTTCGCCTAATAAACCCTTTTTCAAGTTGCTCATCTACTTGTTTGCTAAGCTCCATCCTTTCCCTTGGAGCTATATGGCGCATAGGTAATGCAACTGGCTTTGCATTATCCACCAAATATATGCGAAAATCAATCTCAAGCCTTAGGCGTAAACCCCGAACCTCATCAAAGACATTAGGATACTCACGGACTACTGGAACAGATTGTAGATCATCGATAGATGCACCAAGAGACTCTAGGAAACTAAGCATAACAGACCCTTGCGAGTGCACAAGAAATCTCAAGGTTCCTCCCATGACAAGTTAGAAGCCTAAAACCCTCCTTTCACAATCCAGAATGAAACCATACATGGCTAGCCTATCCATCCCTAGAATCAACCCATAGCCCATAAACCTGAGCACATATGCATCGCATTCAAACTCGACGACTAACACAGATATTCTCAAACTCCGACAAATCATATACAAATGAGTCAAACCACAAATGGGGTTTGAGACAACAACGAGATCCACTACCATAATAGTATTTAAGTATAGAGACTCAACCACAGAACTAGATATAACCGAATGTAAATTGCTAGAATCAAAAAGAGTTCTAATGGAGTGACTTAAAAGAGAAATCAAACCTTCCACGGAAACTTTCCTACCTCTATTTAGAGCACTGGTCGCGAGAGCATGCACTTGCCCTCCGGAAGTTCCTGCCCTTTGACCCTATCCTTGCCTCTCCGGGCACTCCTTAGCAAATTGTTCAACTTCCCCACAACTGAAGCAAGTATTCTTCCTTCTTTTACAGTCTTTTACCAAGTGACACTCTCGTCCACAACTGTGACACTTTCTCTTATCCTTAGCCTTGTCATTCTTTCCCCCCTTCTTTTGTTGTTGGTGTTGTTATTGCCCTTTCTTGGGCCATAACTTCATGTTTTGCATTGTTTCCTCAGCCTTAACTTCCTTCTTTTCTCCTTTGTCTTCCTCATGCATCAAGGCCATGTCTATGAGCTTTTCAAAAGTTGCTCCCATTGGAATATTGGACATAGCTAACCCATGAAGGGGTTTATTCAGTCCTTTAACAAACAACAAAGCTTTCTTACCCGGAGTGTCTACCAACTCTAATCCAAATCTCGACAGTTGGTTGAATTTGTTAGCATAATCTTTAACCATCATGTTTCCTTGCTTGAGTACTAAGAACCTTCCTATTTGCATGATTTACTCAGCCTGAGAAAGAAACCTCATTTCAAACCTCATCCTAAAATCATCCCATCTCTCCACCGGACGTCCTGCTTGGATTACTTCCCACCAGAGCGAAGCTTCATCTTTAGTAGCCAGGCAGCTAACTGAACCTTCCTTCGATCTTCTACTTCAAAAATTCCTAACAAGTCATCGGTCTCCTTGAGCCAATTCCTTGCCTCTACGAATGTTTTGGTTCCACAGAATGGATTCCCTCCCATGGCACAGAAATCTTTGCAGATCTTAGAGAAATTATCTGCTCTTAGAGGAGGAGGAACGACGGGTGCAGCTAGGGTAGGAACGTCAGCTTGACCACTGGCGGCGTTGTGACCACTAGATAGCTATGGAACCAGCCTTGTATCTTAACACCCTCTGGAATATTACGCTCCTCGGACATGCTGAAAAGAAAAGGAGAGAGATATTCAAACAAAGGATCGAAAGATATTACATATGGCTTTGAGGAATATGTTTTTCATAGCAGACTTTTCTTTTTGAAAAATGCTTTTTTTAAAACCTTTTTGAAAATAATTTTCAAAAACTTTTATCTAATCTGGTAACTTTTAGCTCTGATACCAAGTGTGAAACCCCACGTCTGTTAATGTCACTCATTAAGATAATGCATTAAGTTTCGTAAAGCGTTATAGGTAAACAGAAACAAAATCACTACAAGACAGATATAAAATAGCAGCGGAATTAAAAACTTTATTAATCATAAAGCATCATGGTTCAAAACATCACATGTATGAAATACATAAAAACCATTATATCATTTAAACTATTGTCTTGTACTTAAAATATCATGGCACAATAATAAAAGAAGCATAATTCCTCAAAAGAAAAACATAGCCATAGTTGCAAGGATAAGAACTTAGGTAATACATCTAAGCAGCTTCAAGCAAGACAATAGTAGAATCCTGATTAAGCTTAAGTATTCCCACCCTATGAACCTAGGAGGAAACGAAAGAGAAAGAAGAGGAAACAAAATGGGTCAGACATACATTCTGGCGAGTCCGGTTACTTTTATCATATAAATAAGTAAAAGTATAACGACAGACATATAAAATGGTTAAAAAGATAACATCATAAAAGGTACGTATGGACAAGGTAAACATGATAAACATGATGGAGTGTAATATGCTTCTCTAATGATTTCTCTGCACGAATACCATAATGAAATGATCCCCCAACATGTATAAGATGATAGACTTAGGCGTACTTCTAGTGAGAGGTTTTAACCCAATATAATCAACAAGCAGCCCAACCGAACAGTCTCCTAAACTTTACCAAAGACTAG
The DNA here is from genome assembly GCA_030737875.1 of Allium sativum. Taxonomy (NCBI): domain Eukaryota; kingdom Viridiplantae; phylum Streptophyta; class Magnoliopsida; order Asparagales; family Amaryllidaceae; genus Allium; species Allium sativum. Next base: position 306,854,104 of record CM060921.1, read on the forward strand.
AGGTACCTTAACTACTACCCTAGTCAATCGGCTCCCTACTCCGTAGATAACCTGTGTCAGCCCCACAGTAAGATGTATCACTTCCTTAAGTGGAAACCCTTCATTGATGCGCACAACCATATCTTCAGGTGTCACGGTCGTCTTATTCCCCTCTGCCCGGACCATGCACACACATGACTCTGGTTGGTTTGTGCCGCCCATACCGTCCTCCACTTTTGGATCTCTTACAATTAGCCCAGTAAGCGTGTCCCAACTCCGACCTAGTTCGAAGTACTCGTTTGATACATATATACGGGTTACTGACTGAAACGTGTCCCACAAAAGATGATGCAGGCTCACCCCTATGTCTTGCATTCCCACTACTAGGATTTCCATAGGTTATGCTTACCTAACGGTGTCTTTAATTACATAACCCCAACCGATTAAGTTTGTGGGCATGTATATATAAATATTACCTACCCAACCTAGATATACTTAACCCTCCTACTATTTCAACCAAGTTTACTTAAACCCCAATCAAATAGACATGTTCACACAATCCCTATGGGTTCAACTAGGTTAAGTATTCATCTTCATAGCCATATTCATTTATGGTTATAATGTACTGGACCTCCCACAATAAACCTTCAACTTGTGGACGCTGGATATGCCGGTCGGTTCCGGGCAGACTTCTTCCACAAGTCGGGCTTAACCTCATTTCTTTAGCATGTCTAGCGTTTATGCACTTAAACCCCTCACATTCGATTCACCACTTGTGGTCGCTGGATATGTCGGGCGGTTCCGGGCAGACCACAAGTGCAATCTAACCTCGTGTCTAAGTGCGGTTACAGTTTCTAATTACTGTAGTCTAAGGCATTTCAATTGTTAATCAATTATTCCTATGTCATTATAGGTTTTCATGCTCCTTTTCCCCAGTTATGTTCATAATGAATTATATGCCACAAATTCAGATTCATATATATTATTCAAGTTATTACAAATTTCCCAATACAAGTTATGCACCAATTTTATCGTTCTCCCCTCATTCCTAATCTAATGCATTTGCATATTTTAGCGGAATGCCTAGGCTCGAAAGTAGCCTGGATATATAAAATAAAAGGGAAAGGACAAAGGGAAGATGGCGGAGTGATTGTTTTAACAAGATTGACATAAACACATAGTGGCATAATGATAAGATGGGCATATAGGAACAAATCTGGTGAACATGTGATAATAGAACTGATTCTAACATAATAGGGATGTCGTAACAGGCATGATAAGATCTAAACAATGATTTAGATGTCCAAATAATAACAGAACCAATTTTAACCACAAACAAGATAGGCATAAAGTGATCTACATAGTGAAACAATATTAGATTTGGCATGATAAACAGGTGAAGGTTTAGATCTAAGTCGTAATCATGTCAGAATAACTAAGATAAACAGGTTATAACATATTTAATGTGATTCAAATAATCATTGGCATAGATCCAAGTTAATGTCATATCAAGCTTTACTTTTAAATATTTAGATCTAAAATTAACATGGACTCACCGTGTTTCGATCTAGAAAAATAGAAGGAGAATAGCAGATGTTGAATCACAGACCTACACTTGAATAACTCTAAACTTGATTAACCCTATTGCAGAAGGAGAAAAAGGTTTGATTCAATCTGGGAAGCAACAACATCTACTCGTCCATTATTTTTTGTGTGCAAAAACTTGAGAAATGAGGCCAAATATATAGCTGCCAGCCCCAAACCCTAATCTGCCAGGTCGACCAATGTGTCGACCCACCCCTTTGGAAGTCGACCAATGGGTCGACACCCCCTTGAGGGGTTGACCAAGGGGTCAACACCCTCGGGAGGGATTCTTGTCGCCGCTTTACTTTTCCAGTTTTGAACTTGATTTTTGAATTCTGGACCTTATATGTGTATATCTATATATTCTTCTTGTGCGTATACAAATTTCAAGCCTTAAAAACTTCTTCATAAGATGTCTGGTTTTATGCAAACCAGGTGTCTATTTTGGCCAGAATTCTGAGACGAACGCAATGGCATAGTCCATTTCACTTAATTCTGAACATTGAATTAATTATTCTTTAATTTATCATCTTTAGTGTTGTTAAAATATGTTACAATCATTCTCTCGATAAGTCTCCTGTGGCTTTGGAGTTACTTCCTGGTGTCGATATGGATACTAAGCGAACTGGTATCGACAACACTTAGCCCCATCCTGTTGGGTTTCGTACGTTCCTTTCTTGATTTTGGGTTTCGGATAATATGCTTTCGGTCATCCCTTGTTATCTTATTCTGGTATCACATAGTATACTTTTGGAATTGAATCCTTGCTGATTACCTTTAGCGTCGGCATAGTACTTCCGCTATCTCCTTTCTTATCACTACCAAGTCTCCACCACTTATGTTGGTACTGATAACACATTCATCAATTCTTTTTCTTTCTGATTTCAGTATCAGTTACCCCAGTAATCTGGTGTTGGTTATCTTCTTCAAAACAGACCCTTGGGGCCAATAGTGCTCTGATACCCCTTCACTAGTATCAGGTTTCGGTGTCGAATTCGGTAGTAACATTTTCCCCTAGTGAAGGGTTATTTTTTGACTTTTGAAGTCAAGCTCAGGCTTTCGTGCTCTACTTTGGTTTCCCACCTCTTGGTATCCAAGGTTATTCTGGCTCGTTGATTTGCCTTTGTTTATAAGGCTAATATATAAGACGTACTTTGGTATAAAACTGTTTCTTCTTCCTTTCCACTCTGTTACCTGCAAGGAACAACGCTTAAGCAAGTTTATTGTTCTTAGAAATTCCATGCATTCAAGAGTTAAAGCCCGGTTATCCCTGTAAGTGTTTTACTTGTTAGAAATTAAAGTCCAAAAAATGTTCCTTTATCTCAATTATGAAATCGATCTGAATTTCAATAACTTCCAGAGATAAATTAAAATGATAAGAAATGTTTAAGCAGTTTTTACTACAAGGATGATTTCATGTTTCTAGTACCTATGGACTCAATATCAAACTATTGTCGATTCATTCTAGTTCTGGTTTTGTTGAGACTAACTGTAACACCCCGTATGTTGAATAACTTGCTATAATATAAAACAGGGCAGAATTAAATTTTAAAATCTGAAGCAGGGGAAACGAGCTACGCCATTGCGTTCGTCTCGGAAAAATACGCGAAATAGAGTCCGAGTTTTCGAAAATCGGAGTACGTATGACCTAGTTAAAGCCCGAAGAAGTTTTCAGAAATTCAAAACAGGTTTAAAAATAAAAATTCAAACATTTCAGAAGTGGCGGGAAAATTCCCGCCAGACCCAGGGGGTCGACTGGGGAGTCGACCTGCCCACCAGGTCGACTGGGGAGTTGACCTGCCCACCAGGTCGACTGGGGAGTCTCGACCTGTGGGTCGACCACCCTGGTCGAGCCCAGTTGACCTGGGTGCATCAGCTTGGCTTTTGGGCTGTGTTTTGGTGGCTAAGACGAGATCTGACGGCTCCAATCTAATTTAGGGTTAATCTAATGGTCTAAAACACCTAACTACTCTATAAATACACCCTAAGACTACCCTAATTCATACTAAAAATAGCTACAACACCGTTATGCCATCAAAATGCAACTTGAAGGAGCCTCCATCAAATTAAAGAGGAAGATAGCTTCTCAAATCAACTTCTAATCAACTCTAGCAACTTAATCTTCTTCTTAGGAGTGCTAATCAACAAGTTGTGAGTTTTCTATAGCCTTAATGGCCAATTATTGAAATGATTATGATAGGATATAATGAGGTTATGGCTATGAATGTGGATCAATGCAAGTTATGCAAGTTATATGCTACGTGTTAATGATGTTATGCATGTTATGCAAGTTATATGCTATGTGTTAATGATGTTATGCAAGTTATATGCTATGTGTTTGTGATGTTATGCAAGTTATGCAAGTCATATGCTACATGTTCATGACGTTATGCAAGTTATGCAAGTCATATGCTACATGTTCATGATGTTATGCAAGTTATGCAAGTTATATGCTACATGATCATGATGTTATGCAAGTTATGCAAGTGTTAGGCTATGTGTTCATAATGCTAGTTATACAAATTGCTATGATAAACATTGATCCATTATGACACCATGATTATGCAAGTTTGGTGTATGATTATATGCAAGTTCATATGTATGCAAGTTTGGTGTATGATTATATGCAAGTTCACATATGACATGTTATGCAAGTTTGGTGTTTGATTATATGCAAGTAACATGTGCAAGTTTACACCTTTGGATGATATGCATACACATGCAAGTTAACCCCTTTATATGTCATACATACATATGCAAGTTTACCCCTTTGTATGACATAAGAAACTTATGCAAGTTAACCTCTTTATGACATATGTGATTCATGCAAGTTTGGGTTGATTATTTATGCTAGTTGGGTTTGATGCTACATGCATGTTGACACCTTTAAACCCATGTTGATGCTAATGTGTTATGCAAGTTGAACCCATTGTATTTGTAATGAATCTTCCCTTTTATGTCATGTTAGCGAATTACGTGGGGAACGATGGGGTTAATAAACATGTTAATGAAATTGTGTGAAGTTGGTATGATTATGCATACCATAAAGTGGATGGACATAATTGAGTCAATTATGTACGTCGTTAAAATTGGAATTAATTAGGGAAAATTAATTCGAGGGTGATTAATTAGGTGTAATTAATCGACTAAGACACGAGGTTGGACCCTTTTGTAGCGTAAGACTGCCTGGAACCGACCGGCAAATCCAGCGGCTACAAATGATTGGACCAATGTGAGAGGTCTTAGGCACAAACCAAATACGTGACAAGTGTATAGACACGAGGTTAGACTCGGTTATGGCGTAAGGCTGCCCGAACCCAACCGGCAAATCCAGCTGCCATAAAAGATAGTCTAATGTGAGAGGTCTTTACAACGGTTACGTTTTTAATCAATTAAGAAACACTTAACCAAATAAGCATGTAGTGGGCATGAGGGGTTAAGTGGGTGCCTTGGGTGGCATGTGGAAATCAAGTAAGTGCCTTGGGTGGCATGAGGAAATCTAGTGGGTTGCCTTGGGTGGCAATAGAAAATACGATTAGAATACTTAACCAAGTGGAAATATGTAATTAAACATGATTAAAGGGTTAAGTGGGATGCACTAGATAAAATGACAAGCTTAGGTGGTAGCTTGTGGGGGGCCCATTTCAACCAGTAACCCATATGTATCTTATTGGGCTCGACCCATGTCGAGGACGGGACACGCGTACTGGGCTTGATTATAAGAGGCCAAAACGGGTTAGCGGTGGCAACGCAAGTCCAACGGGTTTCATATGCGTGTGTGGACCCGGGCTGGTAGGTAAGACGTTGTTGCATCGTGTAGGTATAAGCCGTGCACCATTTGTTGTATCGGGTTGCCACTTTGGGGAGTGATACACCCCATTGTGGGGCCAGCACGGGTATCTACGGTAGGGAGCCGATCGATTGGGAGTAGTGGGTACACCTAGTGGAGATAGGAGCAGACGGCACCTATGTAGTCAGCTAGGGGTACACGAAACTACTGGGTAAATTTTCTAAGTCCTTGGGAGGGATCAACCTTTAAGTAGGAATGACTGGTGTGGTGCAGTTAGTAATTACCCTTGGGTGGGTAGATGCGTCTTTACCGTTATCTTAGTTCATCCTATGTCTAGTTGGCTACTTAGTGTAGTCATTTATCCCCAGTCATCCTGTACCAAGTTTATATCATACCCTAATTACTTTAATAATTGTGTTGTTCAAGTTATAGGGCTCACTCAGACTTATGTCTGACCCCGTTGTTTTTATCTTTTTCCCCCTCAGGTCCTCAGGTTGGGCCTAGCACTAATGGGCTTTGATCAGACTTCTTTATCTATCTCTTGGAGCTTGGACCGTGATGTAAAGCCCAGCTTATCTTTTCTTTTATGGCTATTGTTTATGTAGTTGGATTATGTACTTATGTTTTTATCAGGATGGATATTTAGTACTTGACTCTTTATGGTGTTGTAACTAAACATGTTTACCTTCTGCTGCAATGAAATGATGTTCTAGATTTTCAAGTATTTATATATGTCTTGTGTAATTTTTCTGTTCTATATTCACTTAAAATGCTCCACCGAAGTTAAGGCATTCCCTTAGTGAGTGACCTTAGCATGCGTGGGGTGTTACACGTGGTATCAGAGCAAAGGTTACCAGAACAGATAAAATTTTTAGAAAACTATTTTTCTAAAAACATTTTTGGAAGAAATATTTTCAAAAACATGCCTTTAAAGAGAAAAGTTTTTGGAAGAAAAGCATAATCCCCAATAGCCATATCTTTATCTTTCGAATTCTCCATTTTGAAGCTTTCCTTTTTCGTTTCAGCATGGCTGAAGATCTTAATTTTCCGGAGGGTGTGACGAAACCAGTATGGTATAGGAGATTGATGGAGGCTAGGGCCGCCACTGCGGGTCCAGCAAATGTTCCTCCAACAACCGTAGCACCCGATCTTCCTCCTCCCCCTCCTCCTCCTCGCACGGATACTTTCGCTAAGACTTGCAAGGAGTTTAAGGCTATGGGAGGGAAACCTTTTCAAGGATCAGAAACTTTTGTGGAGGCTAGAGATTGGCTTAAGGAGGTGGAAGAGTTGATAGATATCTTTGAGATGGAAGAAGGAAAGAAAGTCAAGTTAGCTGCTTGGTTAATGAAGGGAGAGGACTCATTCTGGTGGGAGGTCACTAATGGAGAGCGCCCTGTTGACTCTTGGGCGGATTTCAGGCAAAGATTTGTGGCAAAGTTTCTCTCAAGGGCGGAGGAAAACTTGTATATGGAAAGGTTCTTGACTCTAAAGCAAGGAAACCTCTCGGTGAAGGAATATGTCAACAAGTTTAATCAATTAGCAAGGTTTGGCATAGACATGGTGAAAATACCGGAGAAGAAGGCTTTGAGGTTCGTTAAGGGCTTGAATGAACCGATGCATGGATTGGCTATGACTCATATCCCTATGGGGGCCACCTTTGAGAAGCTAGTTGACATGGCACTCATGCATGAGGAAGAGAAGGGTCCCAATGCTAATAAGGCACCCGAGAAGAAAGGAGATCAAAAGAGACCTCAACAACAACAGCAAAACAAGGGTGGGAAAGGCAACGGTGGCAAGGGGAAGAAGAAGTGCTTCAATTGCGGGATACCAGGCCACCTAAGCAAAGATTGTCGGAAGAAGAAGAAGGTTGGCTGCTATCACTGTGGTGAAGCAGGGCATCTAGTGAAGGATTTCCCGAAGAAGGGGCAAAGGACGAGATCTGCCTCAGGAGGACAGGTGCAAGCTCTTGTGGCACCGGGTCAGGCTAGGGGGCAAGTTCAGGCTCTCGCGGTTCCACCGATTCAGGAAAGAGGTAGAACTATTTCTGTTGAAAGTCTGGTTTTTCTATTTGATCATCCTGTCCGTACATTATTTGACTCTGGCGCATTGCATTCGTTTATCTCATCATCATTAGTTGAGTCACTGCACTTAGACACCAGTCTAGTAGATGATCCCTTGGTTGTTTCAAACCCAATTGGGGGCTCCACTTATTTGTCCATGATATGTTTGGGTTTGAAGATTTCTATACTTAGCGTTGAGTTTAGATGTGATGCTTTTGTTTTGGGCTTCACGGGCTATGGGTTGATTTTGGGCATGGACTGGTTATCCAATAATGGTGCCGTTCTTGATTGCGAAAGGAGAGTTGTTAGGCTCATGACCCGCTTGGGTAACACTCTCGAGATTTCTTGTAATCCCATGGATTCTGTTATGCTAAGTTATCTTGAATCGCTTGACGCTTCGGTCGAGAGTTTGCGATCTGTTAGAGTGGTCCGAGATTACTCGGATGTGTTTGAGGAGGTGAAGAGCTTACCTCCGAGGCGGGAGATAGACTTCCGGATATATCTGGTGGATAATGCTAAACCAATATCTTTACCAGTGCGCCACATGGCTCCTCGTGAGAGAAGGGAACTCCATAAGCAAGTAGGGGAGTTGCTTGAGAAGGGGTTCATAAGATGAAGTATATCGGAGTGGGGTGTTACACTAACATCCGTGTTTATTTTTTTTTCGATTTATTGGATGTGGAAACTGTTCAAAAGTGATGTCAGGATTCCTAACTTTCATTTTTAATGCCAGCAAAGTTTTAGATTATAACATTAAAATATTTTTATTTTGATCTCACTGGTACCGGGCTTTAAGATCCATTAGGTTTTCAGTGACGATACCCAAATACATAGTTACGGCTAGACCGATAAGAATAGTATCAATACTTTAACTTCCCTAATACCAGCCTTTTGGCTTTTTTTGGTTTTGGTGTCGGGGAAGTCAACTTGATCATCACCATATACTTAACTGTTTTTATGTGTATGTGAGGTGTTCTTCTGTGTATGAATTTCGTTAAACCTTTTATCGTAATGATCATATTGTGTTTCAAAACCACAAGTTTTAAAGTTATCATGCTTTCATATGATTGCAAACTTATTAATGACATGTTCTAGCTAATATAGGAATATAATACTAATAAGTTTAACAGAATAATATAACGTGGAAGCTATAACCCGACTATATAGCCTCATTAAGGCACATCCTTAAAGGGAGGAAGCGTTGACTTGGTTCAAGGTAAAGTGCTGTGTAACAACCATGTTTCCAAAGTCACGTATACATGGATAAATTTAATTTTGAATTCAATTATGATAATTTATATTTTTGAAGTAGGTATCTATTTAACAGAAATCTATTTGATAATAGAATTTTATTTTAATAATTGAATTAGTTATTAAAATATTTTTAGGAAATATATCAAATGGGATATAGTTTTCTATTTTAAAACATAGGTAGTTTTTATACGATTGAAATATATAAAAAGTGTTTTATTTCACATGTGAGTTAAGGGATTTCAAATTCCAACCGAAAGAGATATAGCAAAAATCAACAAATACAAGGACTTAACTGATTTGAGATCACTTCATTTCATTTCATTCGTGGCTCATATACTATTTTTCTCTTCTTTAAACTAATTCAAATCAAAACCACAGGGAAAAAAAGAGTGAACAATGAATGCAATTAGATTGAGTTGGAAGAGGTGGTCATGCGTGGGTGCTGGCATGAGAGGAGGATGGAAGTAGGTCGATGTCCCGGTTTCGTGCATACATTTTTCAAGGCTAGTGTAGAGCTATTATATCAACGTTGAAAGTAGGTGGCAAGCTACATTCGGTGACCCAGATCGATGGAGACGTGGTGTGTGCGGTGATCCATGTTTGTAGTGATGATGGAAAGAGATGACGTACAGGAAAGCAGTGGCATATGACTATGACTTAGCTTAACTAATGGAGGATATATGAATAGTAGACACAACAAGAATTGGACCTTCTAGCATTCAGATTTATGTGGGAAAGCATAGAGTTTTGTAAAGTTGTTGAACTCATGAATTTTATCTCCAAATTATCAAATTTCTACTAAATGACTTACAATAAATTTTGATCTGTGTAAATCTTGATTAGCGATATGATTGAAACATAATTGCATGTTATAACTTCAATTATTATAGTGAATAGGTTGATTCATAGGTTAAAACATTTGATTTGAACCAGTGACTAATTATACAATAACATATACTTTGAACACCATCAAAACACAAGATTTTGTAGTTAGACTTATGATGGTTGTGCACTATTTAAGCAATCTAACTTATCGAAAATCAACTCTGGCTGTTAAATAATTTCGTATTTTGGATCTCAAATTTTTTGAAGTTTAAATAATCTCTAATAAGATTTCATCCTTTTTATCCCTATTAGGATTTTGTTTATAAAAATATATTATATTATATTATATTTTTTGGCAAAGCCAACCGTTTTTTTAGTGGCTGTACCACTTTTTATTATAAAAAATAATAAATAAATTATTACAGGAGTAGACAGATTCTCTAGCTTCTAAATTCGTCTTTTAAGGCGGACCGTCCACCACTATCAGATTTTAGAGTGGTCCGCTCACTAAAATTATACTAGCTTACGGTATAAGAGCTTGTCAAAGAGACAAGGATACTCAATTACAAATTTTGTACTCCACGCAGGGAGTTAAATGACAAATGTTGGCAAGGAAACAAGATTACAACTATAAAGATTAACATAAGTAGGCATGGTTCCTTACAAACAAGGATATAACATAGCTCGGCTCCATAGAACTGAAACCAAAACAGTGTACATAAGTACATCACCTTCTTGAAAACCCTCCATAACAAACATCCCCAAACCCAAGAAGATTAATCTAAGAAACAATGCAAAAGCTTCATTGAATTGTAACCAGCTCGATAAGAAACGAGCATCATTGCATAATACTATGACAAGGAGGCATCTCGCATAGAAACTTCCCTACGAACAACTAGGAAACATCGAACCAAGAATCAACCTTGACTGTAACACCCCAAATTTCAGTAAACAATAATTATATGAAGAAGATTAATAAATCGAAAATTAATTAATTAAATATTCAAAACTAGATAAAATGGATTTACCATTGCGGTCGTTATGAAATTCTGATTTAGATTGACTTTTGGTTTGCGTAAATTGGACTAATTATGAACAAGATACGATCAATCGAAGTTTGAATTAAATTAAATAATTTAATTAAATAAATTCAGAATGGTGCAATGGTCAATGGGAGATCCAGGCCCATATGGGTCGATGACTGTGTCGACCCTTGGGTTGACACATGTGTCGACCCACATAGAAGGTAGGTCGACCCACTTCGAGCTAGGCACGAGCCTGTGCTGGCCAAGTACACCTATTTCTAGATAATTCTTTTGTTGACTCATGCTAAGGTGTTTTCTATGGTTTGGGTTAAAACGCTAATATCATGTGTCATAGATTATACTATCACACCTATAAATAGACTAGCAACCCTCACTTTTTTCCTATACAAATATTTCTTCATATTCTTCCACCCTTTTATTATTTTTTGTAATAATACTATGGGAAAAGTCCGGGTGTTATCAAAATATAGATCAGAAAGAATACTCCGCTTCTAATTTTTTTCAAATGCCTATTTTGACTCTATAACAAATCTTTGTGAGTTCTAAGTTATTTTTAGATTAGCAATCTAAATAAAAAGGATTTTGATAGTCAAATATATTGGATCTAAAAGTTTTAGTGTTTATAAATTTACATGTTATTTTTCATTTTAATTACTATCAATTACCTATTTTTTCAATTATTATTTGTTTATATGTACATTCTTCTTCCTTATGCCCTCTGTGTCATTGTTTTATTTACGGTCTTATTATTCTATATATTCATTTTTGATCATTTCTGAGCATAGATCTATTTCTTCTTTTTCCTTTGTTTTGCGTTGAGCCTAGGCCAACAAGAGCTTAGGCCTTTACCGTCTAAGTTGCCTAAAATTGGAATAATCTGAAATAATGTTAAAAAGGAGATTTAGGCATATTGGAATTTGTGAATCAAGGACTGTAAATTGGAATTATTATAAAGGAAGAATATGCAAACAGGTGAATCGGAATAGGTTGAACTTAATCATATATCAAGTAGACATGTCATAAGAAAACGAGTGAACTTGGGTAAGATAGAGTTAATTATACATTAAGTAAAACATGTTATTGTAAATTGTAAACATGTAACTGGAAAATAAATGACACAGTAATATAAAGGGGTTGTAGATTAATTAAAATCTAGCGGTAAAAGGTTGTAGATTACTTTGGTTAATTACAATCTAGAGGTAAGGGGTTGTAGATTACTTTTGTTAATTACAATACAGGGATAAACATGTTATAGATTACTTTCATTAATTATGAGATATAAGGTAAGGGGTTGTAGATTACTTTTGTTACTTGTAGATTACTTTCGTTAATCATAATCTAAGAAAATAACAAAGATGTTCCACTAGGCTTATTAATGAACTTAAATCATGTTAAGTTAAACCTGTATGACTAATAAGCGAGAGGGTTCATTCCATTGAGATATAAGGTCCTCATAAAAACCCTAGTTAACTTGGGGACTAAGTCTCGGGTAGCTTGTGTCATATGCATTTTGTGTGGGAACCCGTATCAGCTAGTATTCCTCAGTTATCAATAAGGCCTCACACAAGGTAGGGGCTAAGGTATGCTTATATTGAATAGGATAGTAAGAAGTCCAAACGAGAGGTGTGTACGGGCGTGTTCTATCAAAGTCATAAGCATGCATGGATCCAACTGTGGAAGATAAGATGTTGTAACGCCTGTGATTAAGGTTGTGTTTTTTTAGTTGATGGGTTCGGGACTGATAACCTTGAAGGCCATAGTTGGCACAAATTATTCACATCATGTTTAAGAAGTTGATCACTGGGTAGAAATTAGGTAAAACCTTATATTTATGTTATGATAGTTGGTGCAGAAATCCTGGGATATGAATGAGAAGCTTATCTTGTTTTTCATATTTCCTACTTTTATTGTATTTTCTTGTCCAGTACTATTCATCTATCTGAATAATTTTTTAACTTATGCTTATGCTAAAAATCAGTGGAACTCGCTAGACTTAATGTCTAACTCAGTTTGTTTCTCTCTCCCTTCCTTCCCCGCCAAGGTTCTCAAGTCGATGGATCGCAGCAGTGACCGTGACCTTTTGATTCAGCTTGGGCTTGGACCATTCCTTACTCCATTTATTGCTTCAATACCTATTCTATGACTTTTGTTATGACTCCTGAGGGATGTGATTTTTATAGCTTTGCATTTGTACTCTGGTGACTTATTTCCCACGAGACATTTTTATGATTATGGATCTACGGTATGTTAAACTGTAATGTTGTGACTGGTTTGTTAGGGATTGCAGAATGGATCGTTAAGGAAAAACTAATAATATAGGAGGAGTGAACCGGGTTCTTGAGAATTAAACAAAATTTAAAACTTATATGAACTACTATATGAATCAAATACCACAGAAATAATCACAAACACAGAATCAAACACAAAAGCAAAGATAAGCAGAAATAAAAATGCAGAAAAGGAAAGAACACACCGGATTTTACACTGGTTCGGATTGCTCCAACATCCAGTCCCACACAATGTTATATTGTGCAAAGTTTTATTACTCTATCAATAGTCAAGTACAACCTCCTTAATTTCATGGCTACAAGGGATACCACCGATTACCCTCCTTGATTTAATGGCTACAAGGGATACCACTAATTCTAACCTCCTTGATTTAATGGCTACAAGAGAAACTCCCGATTCCAGCCTCCTTGATTTAATGGCTACAAGGGATACCACCGATTACTAACACAACCCAAACAATAAACATAGCCCTATAACTCTTCAATAGCACTTTGATTCAGAGAGTAATGAGTAGAGAGTGAGAAGAGAAGATGTTTTATATAAATAAAATTGAATTCGATAAAGTATAGGTGTAGAAATCATAAAAATTAGAAAGAATAATGGTGTAAAGAAAGGAGATGAAGATGGAGAAGAAGAATGAATAAAAAATTCGAAATCATCCCCTATTCATAACATTTGAAAGGTTTCAACGTTTTGGAACATTACAAATGGTGAAAAGATACTTCATTTCAAATTTAAATTTCTGACAGTGATATGTCGACATAGCCATGAATGTATGTCGAGATATCCATCATTTTTATGATTTTTAAAGTATTTAAATCAATATTTAAATTCTGGAGATTCCTAAAACAAAACTAGTTGCTAAAACATTATTTTTCAAGTATAAAAAATAAGAAAATATTATTTAAATATATGATTAAATACTTAATGTATATGTGATATGAAAACTATATATAATTTAATTATAAACATATATATAGAAATTTATAAAGAAATATATAGAATTTATGAAGAAATATTTATAAACTATATATAAACAAAAGGTTATATGAAAAGTTAGAGTTTAAATAATATTATAATCAAATATAAACTTACTAAAACATATTTAATAAAAATATAAAAATAAGAATACTTATAAATTAGTAAATATATTTGAAATCATAAATTTTAAATTCTTGAAAGAATAAAAATTATTTTGAGAGAAGTTTGAAATCAATTTGAAAATAGTTTTGAATTTGAAAAGAGATAATTTGAAAAACAGAGTTTGAACCTGGAGTGCTATTCAGAGTCTTACATGAACTAGACTCTATTACTATATTTATCTTGAACTCTTGAAATCTTGAAAACTTGATTACTCATGAGTCTTGAATCTACTTTGAATTCTGAATCTCTAAAATATTTAAACTGTACATTCTTCGGTAATAATTCCTGTATGTTAATCCTGTATATACATACATACATACATACATATATATATATATATATATATATATATATCCTAGACAAAAGTGTTCGTATATATTTTATAATAAATTAATATTGAAGTATGGTTGTTGTAATCAAAACTCCATTCTCCAACAATCTCCCCCTTTTTGATTATGACAACCTTAGTTTATAAAATATCATACCTATATATATCTGTTTATGATGATCCTTCAAATACTTTCCATGTCTATATGAATCATATAAACTAAGTCTATATTTTATAATTTCTCCTCCTTTGGCATTATCAAAAAGAAATTCTAAAGATACTCCCCTAAAATCGTATAACTATCTAAACATATCTTTTAATTAAATCTATACTAAATTTCTAAGGTATATAAATGACTCCCCCTGAATCCTAATTCTATCTATATATCCTAGCATAAAATACTCCCCTAAATCCAAGCTATAAATGATCCTAAATATAACTATCCCTGATTTTGATTCTAATCCTAAAAGATTATAACTCTCCCTAAAATTATGACTATATTATTCTAAAAAATAAATAGAAGGATAATAAACTAAGCAAACCAATCAATATTTATAATCGATTTAAACAAGCAAGTCAATCCAAATAAGAAATTCAAACAAACAATTCAAGCAATCAATTAATGCAATCAATTCAAGCAATCAACCAAATTACATAATATGTGTTAATAAACACTTCTTGAATCTTCAATTTACCCTAGAAACTATAAAACTCCATCTTAATCTAATACAAGACTAAACCTAGCCTATACTCTAATTCCCTTAAAACTATAATACGACCTTAATCTAGACATAGAAATAACTTTGATAAGATATCCTTAAAATTATGATATAAGTAAAGCAATTCAATCCAATCAATTAATCAATTTAAGTTTTTTGTCACAAAACATCAATTCAAACACGAAACCAAACATTTATTACAACTTATATTTATCCTAAAACCTATAAAGCTCCTATCAACTACAAATGCATAATTATATTTCTAACAAACCTATCAACCACTAATGAAATTTAACCATGTCAATTAAGTCAATCAAGTTATTCAAGTCAAACAAATCAAACAAACTAGATAAGTCAATCAATTCAATCAAGTTAATCAAGACAATGTAAATATGTTATGAATTTGATTAATAATCCTATATTCCTAATTAGATAAATACTTTTCATATTATATACTTGTTATGTGTGGAGTTAAAGTTAACATGTAATGCAGTGTGTTGGTTATAATGCAATATGTCATATGCAAACCTGTATGAAGTGATATATTGAATGAAATGCAATTTGTGATGTGAATAATTTTAATTTGAGATGTACTATAATTTATAATAATGATATATGATATGAAATAATATGTGTAATGAAAGTGTGCAGAATGATTTGGTAATTATATCTATTTAGGTAAAATATATTCAAAGTACTATCTAACTGTTAGCCTACATTGTGTGTTAGGCAACACAAAGCTAAAACAAGTTAATAAATCAGCGGATATATCTTCAAAACTGGAGCATGGATTGGTTCGGCGAACCCCGAACTGAACCCTTCATTTTGAAATAAGCAGATCTGAAGACTGGAAAATGGTGGCGTGCTCGGATCGGTTCGGAGCACTCCGATCCAAACCCTCTTTTTTACTCAGCTGATCCGAACCGGGACTAGATTCATAGCAGTTATAACCTACGATCCCAGCAAAGTCGGAGTGGTTGACCACCACTACCCACGTCTTCAATACGATGTCAGCATCTTAGGGCATCCAACCCCGAATCAAGTGGAACGGGTTCCACGTGGCACCAAACCGGATTGGCCTGCAGCCTATAAATACCCCAAATCACCTCATTTGAAGGATCTCTTAGCAAATTAATCACTCAAGCTCATATACAATCGAATTTCCCTGGTTTATTCAGATTACATTCAAATTCTTGAAGTGTATTTCACAAGAAACAAGAGGATTATCAATTGTGTGAGTGAAGTTGAGTGAGATTTAGCATTGTATTTGTATTCATATCATCAATCAACAAAGTATAATGTGGACATAGGCTCTTTAATGCTGAACCACTATAAATTTGGTGTTCTTATTGTTTTTCTTTATAATTTCCTACAAATTATCACTTATTTGGGTGTTAGAACCATTTTTTGGTCTAACATTTTGGTGCTTTCACTAAGAAGTTTTAATTCTCAACTTTTTGGATTATCAATTTATTAGTTGGACCCTCAAGTTCAAAAAAGGTAATCAACTTTCTTCAACGTTCTTCGAAATATCCAGACTAATACTGAAAGAATCGAATATCATGACTAAAGGAAAAGTAAAAGAGCTACAAGTTGCATTGGAAAACGAGGAAAATGAAGATCAACAAGCTATGGTTGTAACCTGGTCTAGAGGGCAGAGTTCAGGACCAAGCCGAACTGGAAGAACAACACCAACCCGAACAGAAGCAGACGATCTGATCCAAATCGATGATACCGATCCAAACCGATCCTAGCCCCTGAACACTTCAAGTGGATCTCCCCGATCTGAACCGCATGAGTGGTTGTATCCCGATCCGAACCGAATGCAGTTGAGGTTGGGAATTCTACTCAAGCTCCTACAGATGCTCTGATACCTATCACGACATATAGCGATCACCCTATTCCCTCTGTGCCAGTCACACACATGGATTTCTCATGCATACTTGATATGCTTGAAAACACCAGGGATGTTTTAGAAGCCCATAAGCGCGATAGCGTTCTTATGCGAGAAAACATGAAAACCATGAGTAGGGAAATAAGTGATCTCCGTAGGCAAAGAATTCTCTCTCTAATTCATCGTCCTCATGCGGATCATTCATCCTCTTCAGACGAAGAGCATCCATGTCAGAGGAGATTGTACGAAAGGCACGAGAACCTCGATCAGTTGAGATTTGGAACATTGGGGTCCCGTGAAGATGCAACACGTGTCCTTGGACCCGATGATCCCAACCATAGAGAACCAATGCTATTGCCGATGTAAGGATCACGTGTCCTTCCCAAGGATCTTAATATCACTAATCCTACTCAAGGAAAAATTATCCAGCCCACTCATCCTGTGAATGACTGGGATCGCAGAGGGAAAGAGAGCTCAGCTATAGCCTGGAACCAAAGAGCGTCACCAAATGTGGAAACAGGGCATGTTAGAAGAAATAGGAGCATGGATCCTGAACCAACTTTAACCCGCGTCGAGGTAGAAGCGATGGTACGCCAGATCATGGCCGATAGTGGATGTTACACCAATGAGGACTAGGGTATTGAGCATAGTGACTTCTAATTCACTGAGGATATCCTGGATATTCAGTTCCCCAGATGATTTAATCTACCCACGATGGATCGATAAATAGGAAGAACGGACCCATGACAACATTTGATGAGGTGCGCCTAGTATATGAATGCTGCAGCAGCGCTTGATGCAGTGAAATGTAAGACCTTCGCGATATATCTTGAAGATGTTGCGTTAATGTGGTTCACTCGACTCCCTCCCATATCAGTTTCAAGCTTTAAAGAATTCAGCGAGAGCTTTATGGACCAGTTCCGACTTCATGACCGGAAATCTAAAAGTGTCATTGAATTATCCAGAATCAACCAGGCTCCTAGTGAATCTTTGAAGTCATATTTAGACCGCTTTAACTTGTAAGTTACTGAAATAAGAGACCCACATGAGCCAACTATTTTGATGGCACTAATAGACAGGGTCAATCCAGACATAGAGTTTGGTGGATACCTAGCTAGAAAACCGCCATTGATAAGAGAATCATTTTACGAAAAGGCAAATATTCGACTACACAGGAGGAAATCTATGCCAATCGGAAAAGAAAATATGAGAAGACATTAAAGTAATGTCGCTGTGAAACAGTCCGGTGACAGTTCAGGGAAGGTAGAGGTAAATGTCGGTAACAAAAATGTAGGAAATAGTAATTGAAATGGAAACAATGGTAAAAGGAACAGGAATCGAGGAAACAATTACGGAAAAAGGCCTCGATTTCGAACTTTCTAGAATTACACACCATTAGGTGACATGCTAGGAAACATCTGTTTGGATACATATAAAGTTCTGCAATATAAAAAACCACCGCCAGGGGACTCCATGGAGAAAGAGTTTGCAACTGGGAAATTCTGTTTGTTTCATGGAACTCACGGGCATACTACGAATGAATGTCGTCATTTAAGGGATGTTGTTGAAAAATTACTTCGGGAAGGAAAGATAGATGAGTACAAATTTTCTCCAAGAGACAGGGGCAAGGCGGACAAGTCACGAATCAAAACCAACCTACTTCTAAGCCTACAGTCTAACAGAAGGGGAAGGTATTGTCATAAATAACATAGTCGAGGGACCGCATCCAGCCAGGTCTAGTAACAAGGCGATGGAACAGTACGTTAATGCAGCCAAGCACCCAGAAGTAGGAGAATGTAGTAAGCTTGAAGAAACCACACCAGTAAAACAGCAAAAGACGGCTACTAACGATATCGTCTTCCGAGATAGAGAAACTGTTGTGTTTGAAGCACCGAGCATTGAACCGTTGGTAATAACTACTGGTATTAGTCCTGCAATAGTCAAGAAAGTTCTTGTGGATAATGGTAGTTCCATTAATATCCTATTTAAGAAGGCTTTCGGTCAGTTGAAATTATAAATGAAGGAGTTAAAGCCATGTGAAGAATGGATTCGTGGCTATAATGGAACCTCAACTGCCCCGACTAGAGTGATAGACCTACCTGTAGAATTAGTTGAGGGAGAGCATAAAAGAGTGAGGATTCTCCATTTCATCATCATGGACATTGACTCACCTTACAAAGCTTTCCTAGGACAAATAGCACTTTCGGAGTTAAGGGCATGCATTGCTTAATGGTGCCTGCTAATGAAGTTCCCAACCGATGTTGGAGTGGGAATGGTCTGAGGTGATCAAGTTGTCGGAAGGTCCTGCTAAATGGCAGAGTTAAAATTGTTGCGTAATGGAAAGAGTTCAGAGCCTAAGAACACTTCCCCTCCTACTGAGGGAAACTCAGAATAGCAGCCAAAGACAATACCGCCTAGGGAATCCCTTGTAACACCCCGCCTCCGCCAGGGTGTCTCTTGCAAGCACTCTGACTTTGGAGGGGCGTTTGAATCAGGTAAACATGCATAATGATATATCAAGGCAGAACAAAAACATATGTATATATGTAAACAGAGTAAATAACATAGATAAAACAGCGGAAGAATTTTAAACCATTTCAAAAACAAGTCTGCTACATCATAATGTCAATTTCCCAAATAAACAAGTCTAGTACATAAAACAACATCATCTGAAACTGAACAGAACAACATAAGTAGCTATCCCCAAAGTTAAAAAAACCATAGCGAGCTCAAAGCATACATGAGCTATCCCAGAAAGCAGCTAAGATCCAAGCTAAGCTCCTGTATTCCCTCCCTGAGAACCTGGGGGGGAAACAGAAGAAAAAGGCGAAAGAAAACAGGTCAGTCAAAATGACTGAGTAAGCCCTACTACAATCAATGTAAACTGATAAAGTTAACTGACATGAGCAGCAGGTATGAACATAAGGATAACATCATGATGATTAACTATCAAGGTAGATAAAGGTGTCATCGCATAATCAGGATTAAGGTTTTGCACCACAGGTGTACTAGCAAATTATCATGACTTGGATACGCAAGTATTGATCCCACGGCCCAAGCTTTGGCCCAATAACATGAAGTGACCCTCATACGAGGTCCAATAACATGAAGTGACCCTACCACGAGGTCCAACCCAACGGTCTAGTCGATCGGCTCCCTAAGCCTAACTCGTCACGTGTTGGTGTCAATACGGCCTAAACATAAATGTAGTCGAACTGTGCCGGGTCCACCCGTCGGGTGTATCAAGCCCTAGGGTGTCAACCCCTGGACACCATAAACATGAGTGCACAGTCTCGGTCTACCGGTACCCGTGCTTGTTTTCTCCGGCTACGGACTATGTGCACGACCAGAGTCTGCCCAGAACTACACCGGCGTACCACTCGGCCGTCGCGTTTGGTCGCTTACCTCCAGCCTAGTAATCGTGCCCCCTCCCTAGCCTAGTCCCTAGGGCCTTGATGATACAAACTTGGGATTACTGCGGAGTGGACCCCCATTACTAGGATTTTTGTAGTAGGTTAAGTTTGGTTTAACCCCTCTACTAATCATGGATTAACTTGGTTAAGTGTAACGATGAGTTCACGACTTAACCCCGATTAATCTACCGAGCCCAAATTGGTTAAGTATTAAATGGTCCATGACTTAACCCTAATCATGAGGCATTAATTAATTAATGCGCCTTAACCTCTCACATTAGACTTTGTTGTGGTTACTAGTTAAGCCGGGCGGGTCCGGGTAGCTTTACACCACAACTTGGTCTAACCTCGTGTAACACCCCACTCCCGCTATGATCACTCACTAAGGGAATGCCATAGCATCGGTGGAGTATTTTAGTGAATATAGAACAGAAAAATTACAACAAGACATATATAAATAGTACTTGAAATTTAAAACATCATCTCATAACAGCGGAAGTAAAACATGTCTGGTTACATCATAAAACCACAATAAAAGTCAAGTACAATATCCATCAAAATAAAGAAGTACATAATCCCACTCTCATACAATAGCCATTACAAAAGAAAAGATAACTGGGTAACTGGAGCTTTACATCTATCCAAGCTCCTAAAGACTGGAACAACAATCTGATCAAGCTCTACTACTGCTAGGATCCACCGTAGGACCTGAGGGTTGGGAAAAAAAATAAAAACAACGGGGTCAGACATAAGTCTGAGCGAGTCCTATAACTTTAACAATACAATCGTTAAAGTAACCAGAGAAGACATAAACTGATATACGGTAACTAATGGGGATGAATGGCTACACTAAGCAGTCAACTAAACTAAGATAAAAGATAAAGACGCATCTACCCTTCCAAAGGTAAATTACTAAACTGCACCACACCAGTCATTCCTAACTTAAAGGTTGATCCCACCCATGGACTTATAAAATTAACTTAATAGTTCTTGCGTACCCCTAGGTGACTAAGTAGACGCCACGGGGCCCTACAATCCACTAGGTGTACACACTACTCCCCATTCGATCGGCTCCCTAACGTAGATACCCGTGCTGGCCCCACCGTGGGGTGTACCATTCCCCAACGTGGCAACCTGATAAAATTAACGGTGCACGGCTTATATCTACACGATGCAACAACGTCTTATTTACCAGCCCGGGTCCACACACGCATATGAAACCCGTTGGTCATGCGTTGCCACCGCTAACCCATTTTGGCCTCTTATAGTCAAGCCCAGTATGCGTGTCCCGTCCTCGACATGGGTCGAGCCCACTAAGATACGTATGGGTTACTGGTTGAAATGGGCCCCCAGCACAAGCCATCCCCCTAAGCTTGGCCCACACACTAGTGTTTCCCACTTAACCCTTTAATCATGTTTAATTACAGGTTTCATCTTGGTTAAGTATTTTATCATATTTTCTGTTGGCAACCACTAGCAATTTCCACATACCACCCAAGGTACCCACTTAGCCCCCATGCCCCACTACATGCTTATCTGGTTAAGTGTTTCTTAATTGATTAACATCGTAACCGTGTAAAGGACCCCTCACATTGGACCGTTATTTGTAGATGCCTGGTTAAGTCGGTAGGTTCCGGGCAGTCTTACACTACAAATGGGTCCAACCTCGTGTCATTTACCCTTGTTACGTATTTAATTTATGATTAAGACCCCTCACATTGGACCGTCATTTGTAGATGCCTGGTTAAGCCGGTAAACTCCGGGCAGTCTTACACTACAAACGGGTCCAACCTCGTGTCTTAATCGATTAATTACTCCCAATTAATCACCCCCATAATTTGTGTTAATTATCATGTTTATTTTAGGAATATGGGTACACCTAACTTAATAGGCAAATTCCCAACTCCAAAGTGTGGGTACACCTAACTTAATAGGCAAATTCCCAACACATAGTATGGGTACACCTAACTTAATAGGCAAATTCCCATACAATGTTCATTTATTTTATGTTATGCATAATTATATTAATTTCACACAATCTTATTAACATATGCATTTAATTAACCCCATCGTTCCCACGAAATTTCGTTCCCATGACATAACACATATAAAAGGTGTCAACTTGCATATGTATGAACATGTTTCAAAGGTGCCATCTTGCATATTAACAAACACATAACTTGCATATGAACTTGCATAACATGTCACATAACTTGCATATGAACTTGCATAACATGTCACATAACTTGCATATAATCTTGTATAACATGTCACATAACTTGCATATAATCTTGTATAACATGTCACATAACTTGCATATAATCTTGTATAACATGTCACATAACTTGCATATTAACTTGCATAACATGTTACATAAACTTACATATTAACAAATACATGACTTGCATATTAACTTGCATAATATGTCACATAACTTGCATATGAACTTGCATAACATGTTACATAACTTGCATATGAACTCATAAACTTGCATATGAAGAAACACACAACTTGCATAATTATCATACATGTAACTTGCATATTATCATACATGTAACTTGCATATTAACATATGATCACAAAGCACAAAACTTGCATAACCCACATACATTAGCGAACTAACATCATGTCATATGACTTAAAACCCATTAATCCCCAAACAAAACCATATGATCTCATCATATCTCATCTACTTAGTTTAGCAATTGATCATTAGAGTGATAGAAACTCACAACTAGCCAATTTGCACTCCAAATGAAGAAGATTAAGATGCTTAGAATGGATTAGAGGTTGATTAGAGAGTGATTAGCTTGCAACCCTCTTCCTAAATTAGTGGAGGCTCCTTCTAAGATTTAATTTGGCGGCATGTAGCCCTCAATTCTATTTTTAGTATGGATTAGGGTAGGTTTAGGGTGTATTTATAGATTAGGTGAGTGTTTTAGGCCCTTAGATTAACCCTAAATTAGATTAGGACCCTTAGATTTCGGAACCTTCCAGAAACCAGCCCTAAGACCAAGCCCAAACCCCAAACTGGTGCACCCAACCATAGAACTCTCTAGAAACTGTGCAGGTTTCCTGTCCCGACATGGGCGCACTTCTCAAGTGCGCCAGTGTATTTTTGTACTGGCGCACTTCACAAGTGCGCCAGTGCATTTCTGGCCTGTTTCCGGTTTTTCTGCCTAACTTCGTTCGTCCATATCTCTTTCATACGGTACCCGTTTTACGCAAACTCGGACTCTATTTCGCGTATTTTTCCGAGACGAACGCAATGACGTAGCCCGTTTCCCCTGATTCTCACATCTGAGATTATTTATACTTTAATTACTAACCATTAGTGTTAATTGAAATTCGGGGTGTTACATTCTCCCCTACTTAAAGGATTTCGTCCTCGAAATCTCTAAGTCAAGAAGAACGTATCCTACCAACCAAACAACCATCTACTAAACCATCAACCATAAGCAACCATTATCCTTAGAAACTTCTAATGATGTATGAACATATGCAAAAAGTGTGTGTATATGTCCGTATACTAATGCAAAATCATACGATCTACTGATTCAGTTGACCTCCTTAATGCAAACCATGATAGTGCCATGCATCCAATATGTATGCGAAACCCTATTGACACATACAATTTCTATATGCGTGCACAACCATACACAAAAATGCATCATCCACATGATAACACAGCCATGATACATCCATCAATCTAACTACCACATCCATTTATGCGATATGCAACATGAAGTGACTGAGCCGATCTAGTGCCTAATGTGTGTGTATATGCATCCACGAGCAACCACTAGCAAACAATTGCATCCACATGCATCCATCAACCATAACATGTTTCGAACACATGTTTCAACCATAGGCTTTACCCTATCTAAAGGTCATAGGTACTAGCGAGAGGATATACTAAAGATAAGATAAGTACTAGACAAGCGATAAAGGAGAAGTTAAAAGACATACTCTCAAAAAGAAATAGGTACAAAGAATGCATCTTCGCTTCCGTCTCCCAAGTAGCATCGCTTTCGTCATCTCCCCATTGCACTTTAACTAGCTGAACTTCTCTGTTCCTCAACTTCCTAGTTTCTGACCCAAGGATGCGAGTAGGAGCTCGTCGAATCGTCGCATCACGCTCTACCTCTACATCTCTAAGCAAGCTCGGCTCTACCACCTCTGCGGTCTCATGTAAGCACTTCCTCAAATGTGATACATGGAATACATCATGAACACCACAAAGTCTGTCGGGCAACTCCACCCTATATGCCATCCGTCCTATCCTTTCCTTAATAGGAAACGGCCCAACAAACCTCGGTGCTAACTTCCCAACGGACCCAAAGCGAACAACATTTCTCAACGGAGATACTTTGACAAAAACCATGTCCCCAACCTCAAACTCAAGATCCGTCCTTCTCCGATCCGCATAAGATTTCTGTCTATCTTGCGCTGCCTTCATCCTTCTTCGAATCAAATCAATCTTCTCTGAAGTCTCTCTAACCATATCGGGCCCAAGCAAGATCTTATCCGTAGATTCCCACCAACATGTAGGAGATCGACAAGGCCTTCCATAAAGAGCTTCGAAAGGTGCCATGCCAATACTAGACTGAAAGCTGTTATTGTATGCGAACTCCACCAAAGGAAGATGTTCTTCCCATGTACCTCCAAAATCCAAGATACAAAGCCTCAAGAGATCTTCTAAGATACGGTTCACCCTCTCGGTCTGACCGTCCGTCTGAGGATGATATGCGGTGCTCAAACACAACTGAGTCCCTACCGCCTCTTGCAAACTTCTCCAAAACTCACTAGTGAAGATAGGATCTCGATCACTCACAATGCTGGATGGTACGCCATGCAATCTAACAATCTCTCTAACATAGACTGAAGCAAGCCATGGAGCGGTCCTCTTACTCTTCACGGGTATAAAATGGGCACTCTTGGTAAGTCTGTCTACCACAACCCAAATTCCTGTATTGCCCTTCCTCGATCTCGGTAACCCATCGATGAAATCCATCGAGACACTATCCCACTTCCATTGCGGAACTTCCAATGGGTGTAGCAACCCACCGGGTTTCCTTTGCTCCGCTTTAACTTGTTGGCACACTAAGCATCTAGCCACATACTCGGCCACATCTTTCTTCATACCAGCCCAAAAGAAAACTCTCTTCATGTCTTGGTACATTTCGTCTCCACCAGGATGAATAGTCATCCTTGAACGATGTGCATCATCCAAAATAGCCTTCTTCAAACCCTCATCTTGCGGTACACAAAGTCTACCATCTCTATGCAACCATCCCCTATCATCTATGGTGTATCTACCCAAATGGCTGGACGACTCCCCCCTTATAAGCTTCTCTACCAACTCAACCAACTGTGGGTCGTCTCGCTGAGCCTCGCCAATCCGTCCCAAAAGAGTAGGTCTAACTTCCAAGGATGCTAACAAACCAGGTACAAAGTCAACAGAAGGTCTGAAGTCGAACAAAGAAAGAAACTCCAAGCTTCGCCGTTCCACGAACAATGGACTCAAAGATAACCTTTTTCTACTCAAGGCGTCCGCCACCACGTTACCCTTGCCAGGGGTATACGCTATCTCAAAATCATAGGATGCTAAGAACTCCATCCACCTTTGCTGTCTTAAGTTTAAATCCTTCTGAGAGAATAAGTACTTCAATGATTTATGGTCAGTGAACAACTCGAATCTCTCACCAAGAAGATAATGGCGCCAAGACTTAAGTGCGAAAACAATCGCGGCCAACTCTAGATCATGGGTAGGGTAATTCTTCTCATGCACTCTCAATTGCCTCCCTCCATAGGCTATTACCCTTCCCTCCTGCATCAAGACTGCGCCTAATCCTGTCCCACAAGCATCGGTATAAACAACAAACGGCTTACTCCCATCTGGAAGCACTAAAACTGGAGCGGTGGTCAAAGCTCTCTTTAACCGTCGGAAAGCATCATCACAATCTACGTCCCATGAGAAAACCAGATTCTTCTTCGTCAAGCGGGTTAATGGGGCTGATATCTTCGCGAAGTCTTTGATGAACTTCCTATAATATACTGCCAACCCCAAGAAACTTCTTACTTCGGTAGCATTTCTAGGAACTTTCCAATCCTGGATAGATACTATCTTTGCGGGATCCACAGCTATCCCTTCCTTAGAGACCACATGCCCTAAGAATCGCACTTCTCTTCTCCAAAAATGACATTTAGAGAATTTAGCTTTAAGACTATGTGCTCGAAGAGTCTCCAACACTTCTCTGAGATGTAAGGCATGCTCTTCTTCACTCTTGGAAAAGACCAAGATGTCATCCACAAAGACCACTACAAACTTATTCAGATACTCTCTGAACACTCTACTCATCAGATCAACAAAGTATGCAGGGGCGTTTGTCAACCCAAATGGCATCACAAGCCACTCATAAAAACCATCCGGAGTCCGGAAAGCAGTCTTCTCTATACTGTCCTCCGCCACTCTCAACTGATGAAACCCTGTAGCTAAGTCCATCTGCGAAAACACTGAGGCGCCAACCAACTGATCAAAGAGATCATCTATCCTCGGTAATGGGTGTCTATTCTTCTTCGTGAGCTTATTAAGTTCTCTATAATCCACACAAAGTCTGAGGGACCCATCCGCCTTCGTGGCAAACACTACTGGAGATCCCCACTCCGATATACTTCGCCTTATGAACCCCTTCTCAAGCAACTCCCCTACTTGCTTATGAAGTTCTCTTCTCTCACTAGGAGCCATGTGGCGCACTGGCAAAGACACTGGTTTGGCATTATCCACCAAATAAATTCGGAAATCTATCTCCCGCTTCGGAGGCAAACCCTTCACCTCTTCAAACACATCCGGATATTCCCGGACCACTCTGACAGAACGCAAACTCTCGACCGAAGCATCGAGCGATTCAAGATAACTTAGCAAAACAGATTCCATGGGATTACAAGAGATCTCGAGAGTATTACCCAAGCGGGTCATAAGCCTGACAACTCTCCTTTCACAATCAAGAACGGCACCATTACTGGATAACCAGTCCATGCCCAAAATCAACCCATAGCCCGTGAAGCCCAATACAAAAGCATCACATCCAAACTCAACGCTAAGTATAGAAATCTTCAAACCCAAACATATCATAGACAGATATATGGAGCCCCCAATTGGGTTTGAAACAACCAAGGGTTCATCAACTAGACTGGTGTCTAAGTGCAGTGACTCAACTAACGATGATGAGATAAAAGAATGCGATGCGCCAGAGTCAAACAAAGTACGAACTGGATGATCAAACAGAAAAACCCGACTTTCAACGGAAATAGTTCTACCTCTCTGCTGAATCGGTGGTACTGAGAGAGCCTGAACTTGCCCCCCCTTCCTGAGTTGGTGCCATAAGAGCTTGCACCTGACCTCCTGAGGTAGACCCCGTCTTCTACCCCTTCTTTGGGCAGTCCTTCACAAGATGTCCTGCTTCACCACAATGAAAGCAACTGGTCTTCTTCTTTTTGCGACAATCCTTGCTGAGGTGGCCTGGGGTCCCACAATTGAAGCACTTCTTCTTCTTCTTCCCCTTGTCACCATTGCCTTTTCCACCCTTGCCTTGTTGTTGTTGTTGCGGTTTCTTCTGATCCCCCTTCTTCTCTGGTGCCTTAGAACTCTTATCATCCTCATGCATAAGTGCCATGTAGACAAGCTTCTCAAAGGTGGCCCCCATAGGAATGTGAGTCATAGCTATTCCTTGCAATGGTTCGTTCAAGCCTCTAACGAACCTCAAAGCCTTCTTCTCCAGCGTATTCACCAACTCTATGCCAAACCTTGCTAATTGATTGAATTTGTTGACATATTTTTTCACTGTGAGATTCCCTTGCTTCAAATTCAAGAACTTCTCCATAAACAGATTCTCTTCCGCCCTTGAGAGAAACTTAGCCCCAAACCTCTGCTTGAAATATGCCCAAGAGTCAACAGGGCGTTCTCCATTAGTGACCTCCCACCAGAATGAGGCCCCTCCCTTCATTAACCAAGCCGCCAACTTGACTTTCTTTCCCTCTTCCACTTCAAAGATATCTAGCAACTCTTCCACTTCCTTAAGCCAATCTCTAGCCTCTACGAAAGTCTCTGAACCTAGAAAAGGTTTTCCTCCTATAGCCTTGAACTCCTTGCAAATCTTAGCAAAATTATCCACTCTAGGCTGAGGAGGAGGAGCGGTTGCCTCTGGTGTAGTAGCATTGGCTGGACCCGCAGCCGCGGCCCTAGCCTCTTGTAACCTCCTATACCATAGTGGTATAACTAAGCCCTCCGGGATGTTAAGATCTTCAGCCATGCCGAAACGAAAGAGGAAAGATTCAAAAAGGAGATTCCGAAAGATAAAGATATGGCTATTGGGGATTATGCTTTTCTTTTTCAAAAACTTTTCTCTTAAAAGACATGTTTTTGAAAATACTTTTTCCAAAAATAATACCTTTACTATTTTTTTAAAAAAAAGTATTTTTCTCGAAAATTTATCTGTTCCGGTAACCTTCAACTCTGATACCACGTGTAACACCCCACTCCCGCTATGATCACTCACTAAGGGAATGTCATAGCATCGGTGGAGTATTTTAGTGAATATAGAACAGAAAAATTACAACAAGACATATATAAATAGTACTTGAAATTTAAAACATCATCTCATAACAGCGGAAGTAAAACATGTCAGGTTACATCATAAAACCACAATAAAAGTCAAGTACAATATCCATCAAAATAAAGAAGTACATAATCCCACTCTCATACAATAGCCATTACAAAAGAAAAGATAACTGGGTAACTGGAGCTATACATCTATCCAAGCTCCTAAAGACTGGAACAGCAATCCGATCAAGCTCTACTACTGCTAGGATCCACCGTAGGACCTGAGGGTTGGGAAAAAAAATAAAAACAACGGGGTCAGACACAAGTCTGAGCGAGTCCTATAACTTTAACAATACAATCGTTAAAGTAACCAGAGAAGACATAAACTGATATACGGTAACTAATGGGGATGAATGGCTACACTAAGCAGTCAACTAAACTAAGATAAAAGATAAAGACGCATCTACCCTTCCAAAGGTAAATTACTAAACTGCACCACACCAGTCATTCCTAACTTAAAGGTTGATCCCACCCATGGACTTATAAAATTAACTTAATAGTTCTCGCGTACCCCTAGGTGACTAAGTAGACGCCACGGGGCCCTACAATCCACTAGGTGTACACACTACTCCCCATTCGATCGGCTCCCTAACGTAGATACCCGTGCTGGCCCCACCGTGGGGTGTACCATTCCCCAACGTGGCAACCTGATAAAATTAACGGTGCACGACTTATATCTACACGATGCAACAACGTCTTATTTACCAGCCTGGGTCCACACACGCATATGAAACCCGTTGGTCATGCGTTGCCACCGCTAACCCATTTTGGCCTCTTATAGTCAAGCCCAGTATGCGTGTCCCGTCCTCGACATGGGTCGAGCCCACTAAGATACGTATGGGTTACTGGTTGAAATGGGCCCCCAGCACAAGCCATCCCCCTAAGCTTGGCCCACACACTAGTGTTTCCCACTTAACCCTTTAATCATGTTTAATTACAGGTTTCATCTTGGTTAAGTATTTTATCATATTTTCTGTTGGCAACCACTAGCAATTTCCACATACCACCCAAGGTACCCACTTAACCCCCATGCCCCACTACATGCTTATCTGGTTAAGTGTTTCTTAATTGATTAACACCGTAACCGTGTAAAGGACCCCTCACATTGGACCGTTATTTGTAGATGCCTGGTTAAGTCGGTAGGTTCCGGGCAGTCTTACACTACAAACGGGTCCAACCTCGTGTCATTTACCCTTGTTACGTATTTAATTTATGATTAAGACCCCTCACATTGGACCGTCATTTGTAGATGCCTGGTTAAGCCGGTAAACTCCGGGCAGTCTTACACTACAAACGGGTCCAACCTCGTGTCTTAATCGATTAATTACTCCTAATTAATCACCCCCATAATTTGTGTTAATTATCATGTTTATTTTAGGAATATGGGTACACCTAACTTAATAGGCAAATTCCCAACTCCAAAGTGTGGGTACACCTAACTTAATAGGCAAATTCCCAACACATAGTATGGGTACACCTAACTTAATAGGCAAATTCCCATACTATGTTCATTTATTTTATGTTATGCATAATTATATTAATTAATTAACCCCATCGTTTCCACGAAATTTCGTTCCCATGACATAACACATATAAAAGGTGTCAACTTGCATATGTATGAACATGTTTCAAAGGTGCCATCTTGCATATTAACAAACACATAACTTGCATATGAACTTGCATAACATGTCACATAACTTGCATATAATCTTGTATAACATGTCACATAACTTGCATATAATCTTGTATAACATGTCACATAACTTGCATATTAACTTGCATAACATGTTACATAAACTTACATATTAACAAATACATGACTTGCATATGAACTTGCATAATATGTCACATAACTTGCATATGAACTTGCATAACATGTTACATAACTTGCATATGAACTCATAAACTTGCATATGAAGAAACATACAACTTGCATAATTATCATACATGTAACTTGCATATTATCATACATGTAACTTGCATATTAACATATGATCACAAAGCACAAAACTTGCATAACCCACATACATTAGCGAACTAACATCATGTCATATGACTTAAAACCCATTAATCCCCAAACAAAACCATATGATTTCATCATATCTCATCTACTTAGTTTAGCAATTGATCATTAGAGTGATAGAAACTCACAACTAGCCAATTTGCACTCCAAATGAAGAAGATTAAGATGCTTAGAATGGATTAGAGGTTGATTAGAGAGTGATTAGCTTGCAACCCTCTTCCTAAATTAGTGGAGGCTCCTTCTAAGATTTAATTTGGCGGCATGTAGCCCTCAATTCTATTTTTAGTATGGATTAGGGTAGGTTTAGGGTGTATTTATAGATTAGGTGAGTGTTTTAGGCCCTTAGATTAACCCTAAATTAGATTAGGACCCTTAGATTTCGGAACCTTCCAGAAACCAGCCGTAAGACCAAGCCCAAACCCCAAACTGGTGCACCCAACCACAGAACTCTCTAGAAACAGTGCAGGTTTCCTGTCCCGACATGGGCGCACTTCTCAAGTGCGCCAGTGTATTTTTGTACTGGCGCACTTCACAAGTGCGCCAGTGCATTTCTGGCCTGTTTCCGGTTTTTCTGCCTAACTTCGTTCGTCCATATCTCTTTCATACGGTACCCATTTTACGCAAACTCGGACTCTATTTCGCGTATTTTTCCGAGACGAACGCAATGACGCAGCCCGTTTCCCCTGATTCTCACATCTGAGATTATTTATACTTTAATTACTAACCATTAGTGTTAATTGAAATTCGGGGTGTTACACCTCGGGTCCAAGGTACAACATGACCAACTTCTCATATTGGGTCCTATTGTTTTTAGCAACTAGTTAAGCCGGTCGGTTCCGGGTAGGTTTACGCTACAAACTCAACCCAACCTCGAGTTGGCCACACTTATCTTTTCTAAGTGTCATGTCCATCATGTTACAAATTTTCAAGCAATTGGGTAGACCTAACTTAATAGGTAAATTCCCAATGGGTAGACCTAACTAAATAGGTAAATTCCCAAGCTCATGTTTTTATGTATTTTAAGTTTACCCAAACCCCAAACGCAATCCCATCACTTACATATCGCAATAGCGCATAAAGGATAGAAAGAGGGAACTTGGCATAATCATGACATAAAAGTGTTAAAGCCACAAGTTCAACATGGTGGCATATGAAACGTTCATGTGTTCACACACTTGCATATTACATTTTTAGGCCCAAAAAGCATGCATAACATGATAACATGAACCATATGACCATCCCAAACTTGAATAACATATGACAACTTGCATATCATACTTGCATAAACAAACTTGCATAACATATGTCAACTTGCATATCATACTTGCATAAACAAACTTGCATAACATATGACAACTTGCATATCATACTTGCATAAATAAACTTGCATAACATATGTCAACTTGCATATCATACTTGCATAAACTAACTTGCATAACATATGACAACTTGCATATCATACTTGCATAAATAAACTTGCATAACATATGTTAACTTGCTTATCATGCTTGCATAAACTAACTTGCATAACATATGACAACTTGCATATCATACTTGCATAAATAAACTTGCATAACATATGTCAACTTGCATATCATACTTGCATAAACTAACTTGCATAACATATGACAACTTGCATATCATGCATTTAACTTCAAAGTTCAAGTATGAGAGGAATAGGGCTTACTATGCTTATGCGGACTCAAATGAGTATAGCAAATGTAAGAAACCCCTTATGCAACTAATTAAAAACCCAAAAATGCAAGCAAACTTGATCAAGACTCCTCCTTTATGATGCCAATAGAGAAACAAGACTTTAATGCAAGCTAAAGAGGATCATACAAGCCTAAATACACTTGTATGCATGGAAATCTCTTAGAAATTTGTTTAGGAATTGTATGAAGAGAGTGGAGGCCATGAGAGGATTGATTTTGCCATAGTTTAGTTGTAGGATAGATTAATGATGATTTAGGGTAGGTTAGGGTCTTATTTATAGATTAGGCTAGTGATTTAGACCATAGGATTAAACCCTAGTTCCCATCTCAACCCTCCAAATCGAATCTGGCCCCCAAGCTCAACACAAACCCAAATTGGTGCACCAGGAAGAACTGGGCGTCTGAGCCAAGTCGACAGCCAAGTCGACAGGGCTGTCGACCTGGTCAGACCCAGTCGACTCCCAAGTCGACAGGGCTGTCGACTTGGGTACTGTGGCGGGAATTTTTCTCGCCTGGCCCAAACTGGCCCAATTCCCAATTTCAGATTTGAATTTGAAATCTGTTTTTACTTAGGAATTTTCTGAAAACTTCGTTGGGCCTTAATCGGGTCATACGGACTCCGATTTTCGAAAACTCGGACTCTATTTCGCGTATTTTTCCGAGACGAACGCAATGGCATAGCCCGTTTTCCCTTGATTCAGATTTTTAGAATTAAATTCTGCCTCGATTTATGTTATAACAGGTTATTGAAAATACGGGTTGTTACATTCTCCCCTCCTTAAAGGATTTCGTCCCCGAAATCTTCAAGTTAGGAAGAACGTATCCTACCATCAAACATCCATCTACTCAAAACATCATCCACGAGCAATCATTGTCCTTACAAGATTCTAAATGCTGGATGAACATATGCAAAGGTGTGTGTACATGTACTTATCTAATGCGAATATCATCAATGCAAATTATGTTAGTGAAATGAATCCATATGTATGCAATTCCTAGCATAATGTATACCATCTATATGCGTGCACATAACATACACCCATATGCAACATCCATGTGATCACACACAATTTTCATCCATGTATAAGCATAAACACTCATGCATATGCAATATGAGGAGTGTGCGAGCCGATCTAGTGCCTAACGTGTATAATGCATCCACGAGCAACAACTTGCAATCACTTGCAACCACTTGCAACCATCAAGCATAACATGTTTCAAACACATGCTTCATCCAAAAGGGTTTCTTCCTAAGGTTCTCATGACAAGATTAACACGATAAACTAGATAAATATGGATAGCAAAGAGAAAGATATGCTAACAAAGCAAAGAGATTGAGAGTGTACCCTCAAAAAGGAATGGATAAAGCCTACGCATCTTCTCCTCGGTTTCCCAAGTTGCGTCTTCCTCGGCTTTACCCCATTGAACCTTCACCAACTTGACCTCTCGATTCCTTAGCTTCTTGGTCTCCGTCCCCAAGATACAAATCGGAGCTCTCCTCAAGGTGGCTTCTTTCTCCACTTCCACATCTTCCAGAACACTCGGCTCAACAACCTCTGCTGATTCATGTAAACACTTCCGAAGATGTGAAACATGAAAAACATCGTGCACTCCGGCAAGCTTCTCGGGCAACTTCACTCTATAAGCCATCTGCCTGATCCTCTCTATAATAGGGAATGGTCCAACAAATCTCGGTGCTAACTTCCCAACGGCTCCAAATCGGACCACATTCCGCAAAGGAGAAACCTTTACGAAAACCATGTCCCCAACATCAAACTCCAAATCAGTTCTCCGCTTATCTGCATAGGATTTCTGTCGGTCTTGGGCTGCTTTCATCCGTCTCCGAATCAACTCGATTTTCTCGGATGTATCTCTGATCATATCAGGCCCAAGTATGAGCTTATCTGTAGTCTCCCACCAACATGTAGGCGACTTGCACGGCCTCCCATATAAAGCTTCAAATGGTGCCATCCCTATGCTTGCCTGATAACTGTTATTATATGCAAACTCAACAAGAGGAAGATGGTCTTCCCATATACCACCAAAATCCAGAATACAAAGCCTCAATAGATCCTCGAGTACCCTATTCACCCTTTCGGTTTGACCGTCCGTCTGTGGGTGATAAGCAGTACTCAGATTCAACCTCGTGCCCATGGCTTCTTGCAAGCTATTCCAGAACTGACTTGTAAAGATTGGGTCACGGTCACTGACAATACTAGAAGGGACTCCATGAAGTCTCACAATCTCACGAAGGTATACAGACGCTAGCCAAGATGCGGTCCTCTTGCTCTTTATCGGGATGAAATGAGCACTCTTCGTAAGTCTGTCTACAATAACCCAAATGCTCGTATTCCCTTTCCTTGACCTTGGTAGCCCATCGATGAAATCCATGGAAATACTCTCCCACTTCCAAAGCGGAACATCTAGAGGATGCAATAGCCCACCGGGCTTCTTTGACTCGGCCTTGACTTGCTGGCAAATGATACATCTAGAGACAAACTCTTCCATATCCTTCTTCATCCCGGGCCAAAAGAAAATACGCTTCATATCTCTATACATCTTATCTCCGCCCGGATGTATAGTCAACTTAGAGCGATGTGCTTCCTCAAGAACTTTTCTCACTAAATCTTCTACCATGGGGACACATAATCTTCCATCTCTCCTCAGCCAACCCTTATCATCGATAGAATATCGAGCGAGATGACTGGACGTCTCTCCTCGAACCAGCTTATCCATAATCTCAACTATCTGTGGGTCTTCTCTCTACGAAGCCCCAACTTGATCAAGAAGGGTAGGCCTGAGTTCCAGAGATGCTAAAGAACCGGTCATCGACTCAATCGCCAAAGAGAAATCAAAGGTTGCCACATACTCTAAATTCTTCATCTCAATGAATAGAGGACTTAGGGTCAACCTTCTTCTACTCAATGCATCAGCTACCACATTCCATTTGCCAGGGGTATAAGCTATCTCGAAATCATAGGACGCCAAGAATTCCATCCATCTTTGCTGCCTCAGATTCAGATCCTTCTGAGAAAAGAGATACTTCAATGACTTGTGATCGGTATAAAGCTCAAATCTTTCTCCTAGAAGATAATGGCGCCAAGCCTTGAGTGCATATACTATTGCTGCCAACTCTAAGTCATGAGTGGGATAATTCTTCTCATGCACTTTGAGTTGTCTACCGCCAAAGCATATCACCCTTCCTTCTTGCATCAGAACAGCTCCCAACCCCGTGCCACATGCATCGGTATATACTGTAAATAACTTCCCTCCATCGGGCAGAGCTAGAACAGATGCTGATGTAAGAGCTCTCTTGAGCTTCTGAAAAGCAAGCTCGCATTCTATGCTCCAAGCAAAAACTAAATTCTTCTTTGTCAATTTAGTGAGAGGAGAAGAAATCTTCGCGAAGTCCTTGATGAACTTCCGATAAAAACCCGCAAGACCTAGAAAACTTCTCACTTCGGTTGCATTCCTTGGAGTCTTCCAATCTTGAACTGCAACCACCATAGCGGAATCCACCGCTAAGCCCTGCTTAGACACTATATGCCCAAGGAATCTAACTTCCCTTCTCCAAAAGTGACACTTGGAGAACTTGGCCTTCAACTGATGCGCTCTAAGTGTATCCATCACCTCTCCGAGGTGCCTTGCATGCTCTTCCTCATCCTTAGAGAAGACCAAAATATCATCTACGAAGACCACGACAAACTTGTTCAAGAACTCCCTGAACACCCTACTCATCAAGTCCACGAAATATGCGGGTGCATTCGTCAAGCCGAATGGCATGACTAGCCACTCAAAGAATCCGTCTGTAGTTCTGAACACAGTCTTGTCTATACTATCCTCAGCTACCCTGAGCTAATGGAATCCAGTAGCAAGATCAAGCTGAGAGAAAACAGAAGCACCGACAAGCTGGTCAAAGAGATCATCGATCCTTGGTAACGGGTGTCTGTTCTTCTTAGTCAGCTTATTCAACTCTCGATAGTCGACACATAGTCGGAGAGAACCATCCGCCTTAGTAGCAAATACCACAGGCGCTCCCCACTCAGATATACTTCGTCTAATGAAGTTCTTCTCAAGCAACTCTTTCACTTGCTTGCTTAGCTCCCGCCTTTCACGCGGAGCCATGTGCCGAACGGGCAAAGAAACCGGCTTTGCATTATCCACCAGATAAATGCGGAAATCAATCTCTCGCTTAGGGGGCAAACCCCTAACTTCATCAAAAACATCGGGATACTCTCGGACTACTCTTACAGACTGAAGAGTCTCCACTGACGAATCGAGTGATTCCAGATAGCACAACATGACGGGACCTTTCGGATCACAAGAAATCTCTAGGGTGTTCCCGAGGCGAGTCACGAGCCTCACAACCCTATGCTCACAATCAAGAATGGCTCCATATCTGGACAGCCAATCCATGCCCAATATCAATCCGTATCCCCTGAAACCAAGAACATAAGCACTGCACAAGAACTCTACACTCAGTATAGAGATCCTCAAATCCCCACATATCATAGACAAATGGGCGGAACCCCCAATAGGATTTGAGACACAAACGGGATCCTCTACCAAGCTAGTACTAAGGTGCAAACTATCAACAAGATCAGATGAGATAAAACTATGCGATGCACCAGAATCAAACAAAGTACAAACTGGAAAATCAGAAATATATACAAGGCTCTCAAC
The DNA here is from genome assembly GCA_030737875.1 of Allium sativum. Taxonomy (NCBI): domain Eukaryota; kingdom Viridiplantae; phylum Streptophyta; class Magnoliopsida; order Asparagales; family Amaryllidaceae; genus Allium; species Allium sativum. The sequence goes on from CM060921.1 coordinate 306,891,511, forward strand.
AGAAATACTACCTCGATCGGGAACTGGAGCGGTAGTGAGAGCGTGAACTTGCCCTCCTGCGGGTCCAGCACGTTGAGTCTGACCCTGGCCTTGCCCCTGTTTCTTCGGGCAATCCTTGCTGAGATGTCCAGCCTTACCGCATAAAAAGCATTCACCATTCTTTCTTTTTCTCTTCCTACAATCCTTAATAAGATGTCCAACTGTACCGCAATAATGGCACTTCTCCTTGTTGTTCTTGCCCTTGTTGTTGTTCCCCTTGTTGCCTTGACCCTTGTTCTTGTTCTAATTGCCTTGACCGCTTTGACCACTAGTATTGCCCTGATTTCCCTTTCCCTGGGAATCGGTCTTCTTGACTTGAGCATCATTCTTCTTAACATCTCCCTGAAGTAACGCCATATCAACCAAACTCTCAAACGTGGCCCCATGAGGAATATGTGACATGGCCAATCCCTGAACGGCTCATTCAACCCTTTAGCAAAACGAAGAGCCTTCTTCTGAGGAGTATTCACCATATCCAAGCCAAAACGAGCTAACTGATTGAACTTGTTCACATATTCTTTGAAAGACATATCTCCTTGCTTCAAAGTTATGAATCTCTCCATCTGCAGATTCTCCTCAGCGGAAGATAGAAACTTAAGCATGAACCTTGCCCTGAGATCGGCCCAAGTCTCAACAGGCCTAGTACCATTGGTGACTTCCCACCAATAAGCGGCTTCATCCTTCATAAGCCAAACCGCCAACAAGATCTTCCTCTGATCGTCTATCCCGAAGATGGCAAATAAATCCTCGGTCTCTTTCAACCAATTTCTGGCCTCTACAAAAGTCTTAGTGCCTTGAAAGTTCTTGCCACCCATTGCTTTGAAATCCTTGCAAATCTTTGCGAAGTCAGCTTGAGGATGCTGGGGGGAGGAAGAGGAACCTCAGCAACAGGAGGAGGAGGAACATTAGCAACGGGAGGAGGAGGAATATTAACTACTGGAGGAGGAGGAGGGACATCTGCGGGGCCGGCTTCGGTCGCCCTAGCCTCCAAAAGTCTCCTATACCAAACGGGTACATGCACTCCCTCCGGAATAACAAAGTTATCGGCCATACTGAAAATGAAGAAAAAGACAGATTCAGAATGGAGAAAAACGAAGGAATTTTCGCTAATGGCTTTTTGGGGAATAGCCTTTTAAAATAAACTAGACTTTTCTTTGGAAAATACTTTATACTTGGTTTTGAAAATAGTTTTCCAACAGTTTTTCTAAAAATCTTTTTGTTCCTTCTTGTAAACCATATGCTCTGATACCAAATTGTAACACCCCGCCTTCGCCAGGGTGTCTCTTGCAAGCACTCTGACTTTGGAGGGGCGTTTGAATCAGGTAAACATGCATAATGATATATCAAGGCAGAACAAGAACATATGTATATATGTAAACAGAGTTAATAACATAGATAAAACAGCGGAAGAATTTTAAACCATTTCAAAAACAAGTCTGCTACATCATAATGTCAATTTCCCAAATAAACAAGTCTAGTACATAAAACAACATCATCTGAAACTAAACAGAAAAACATAAGTAGCTATCCCCAAAGTGAAAAAAAAACATAGCGAGCTCAAAGCATACATGATCTATCCCAGAAAGCAGCTAAGATCCAAGCTAAGCTCCTATATTCCCTCCCTGAGAACCTGGGGAGGAAACGGAAGAAAAGAGGCGAAAGAAAAAAGGTCAGTCAAAAAGACAGAGTAAGCCCTACTACAATCAATGTAAACTGATAAAGTTAACTGACATGAGCAGCAGGTATGAACATAAGGATAACATCATGATGATTAACTATCAAGGTAGATAAAGGTGTCATCGCATAATCAGGATTAAGGTTTTGCACCACAGGTGTACTAGCAAACTATCATGACTTGGATACGCAAGTATTGATCCCACGGCCCAAGCTTTGGCCCAATAACATGAAGTGACCCTCATACGAGGTCCAATAACATGAAGTGACCCTACCACGAGGTCCAACCCAACGGTCTAGTCGATCGGCTCCCTAAGCCTAACTCGTCACGTGTTGGTGTCAATATGGCCCAAACATGAATGTAGTCGAACTGTGCCGGGTCCACCCGTCGGGTGTATCAAGCCCTAGGGTGTCAACCCCTGGACACCATAAACATGAGTGCACAGTCTCGGTCTACCGGTACCCGTGCTTGTTTTCTCCGGCTACGTACTATGTGCACGACCAGAGTCCGCCCAGAACTACACCGGCGTACCACTCGGCCGTCGCTTTTGGTCGCTTACCTCCAGCCCAGTAATCGTGCCCCCTCCCTAGCCTAGTCCCTAGGGCCTTGATGATACAAACTTGGGATTACTGCGGAGTGGACCCCCATTACTAGGATTTTTCTAGTGGGTTAAGTTTGGTTTAACCCCTCTACTAATCATGGATTAACTTGGTTAAGTGTAACGATGAGTTCACGACTTAACCCCAATTAATCTACCGAGCCCAAATTGGTTAAGTATTAAATGGTCCATGACTTAACCCTAATCATGAGGCATTAATTAATTAATGCGCCTTAACCTCTCACATTAGACTTTGTTGTGGTTACTAGTTAAGCCGGGCGGGTCCGGGTAGCTTTACACCACAACTTGGTCTAACCTCGGGTCCAAGGTACAACATGACCAACTTCTCACATTGGGTCCTATTGTTTGTAGCAACTAGTTAAGCCGGTCGGTTCCGGGTAGGTTTACGCTACAAACTCAACCCAACCTCGAGTTGGCCACACTTATCTTTTCTAAGTGTCATGTCCATCATGTTACAAATTTTCAAGCAATTGGGTAGACCTAACTTAATAGGTAAATTCCCAATGGGTAGACCTAAATTAATAGGTATATTCCCAAGCTTATGTTTTTATGTCTTTTAAGTTTACCCAAACCCCAAATGCAATCCCATCGCTTACATATCGCAATAGCGCATAAAGGATAGAAAGAGGGAACTTGGCATAATCATGACATAAAAGTGTTAAAGCCACAAGTTCAACATGGTGGCATATGAAACGTTCACGTGTTCACACACTTGCATATTACATTTTTAGGCCCAAAAAGCATGCATAACATGATAACATGAACCATATGACCATCCCAAACTTGCATAACATATGACAACTTGCATATCATACTTGCATAAACAAACTTGCATAACATATGTCAACTTGCATATCATACTTGCATAAACAAACTTGCATAACATATGACAACTTGCATATCATACTTGCATAAATAAACTTGCATAACATATGTCAACTTGCATATCATACTTGCATAAACTAACTTGCATAACATATGACAACTTGCATATCATACTTGCATAAATAAACTTGCATAACATATGACAACTTGCATATCATACTTGCATAAACAAACTTGCATAACATATGTCAGCTTGCATATCATACTTGCATAAACAAACTTGCATAACATATGACAACTTGCATATCATACTTGCATAAACTAACTTGCATAACATATGACAACTTGCATATCATGCATTTAACTTCAAAGTTCAAGTATGAGAGGAATAGGGCTTACTATGCTTATGCGGACTCAAATGAGTATAGCAAATGTAAGAAACCCCTTATGCAACTAATTAAAAACCCAAAAATGCAAGCAAACTTGATCAAGACTCCTCCTTTATGATGCCAATAGAGAAACAAGACTTTAATGCAAGCTAAAGAGGATCATACAAGCCTAAATAAACTTGTATGCATGGAAATCTCTTAGAAATTTGTTTAGGAATTGTATGAAGAGAGTGGAGGCCATGAGAGGATTGATTTTGCCATAGTTTAGTTGTAGGATAGATTAATGATGATTTAGGGTAGGTTAGGGTCTTATTTATAGATTATGCTAGTGATTTAGACCATAGGATTAAACCCTAGTTCCCATCTCAACCCTCCAAATCGAATCTGGCCCCCAAGCTCAACACAAACCCAAACTGGTGCACCAGGCAGAACTGGGCGTCTGAGCCAAGTCGACAGCCAAGTCGACAGCCAAGTCGACAGGGCTGTCGACCTGGTCAGACCCAGTCGACTCCCAAGTCGACAGGGCTGTCGACTTGGGTACTATGGCGGGAATTTTTCCCGCCTGGCCCAAACTGGCCCAATTCCCAATTTCAGATTTGAATTTGAAATCTGTTTTTACTTAGGAATTTTCTGAAAACTTCGTTGGGCCTTAATCGGGTCATACGGACTCCAATTTTCGAAAACTCGGACTCTATTTCGTGTATTTTTCCGAGACGAACGCAATGGCATAGCCCGTTTTCCCTTGATTCAGATTTTTAGAATTAAATTCTGCCTCGATTTATGTTATAACAGGTTATTGAAAATACGGGTTGTTACATCCCTTGACGAAATTCCTGAAGATATCAATCCCAGAGAGGACGAGGAACCAGGAACTAGAAAGGCGACACCCAACGAGGCGACTGTTGATATTCCAGTCGATAGCGACGACCCGACATAGGTCTTCAAGATTGGATCTCATTTGGATTCTTTCTCGATGAAAGAATTGACTTATTTTCTAAAAGCGAACCTTGATGTGTTTGCTTTGACTCATGCAGACATGTGTGGAATTTCTCTCGCAATTATGAGCAATTCACTAAGCCTAAACCCAAATCATCCTCTAGTGAAACAAAAAAGGCGTATGTTAGGCCCAGAAAGGTCGGCAGCCTTTAAGGAAGAAGTAGAGAAGCTAAGGAATAATGGGTTCATCCAAGATTCAACATATCCCGACTGGATGTCGAATCCCATTTTAGTCAAGAAATCAAATGGAAGTGGAGAACGTGTATCGACTTTTCTGATTTGAAAAAAGCTTGCCCAAAGGATAGCTTTCCACTCCCCAGGATTGATCAGCTGGTAGACTCAACAATGGGAAACGAACTTCTTCCCTTTATGGATGCGTATTCAGGGTACAACCAAATTCCCATGCATGTACCGAATCAGGAACACACTAGCTTCATTACAGACTTAGGGTTGTGATGTTATGTGTTGATGCCATTCAGACTTAAGAATGCCGGAGCTACATATCAGCGTTTGGTGAACCGAATGTTTTACAAATCAGATCGGGAGAACGATGGTAGTTATGTAAACGACATGCTTGTGAAGTCTAGGTAGTCCTCTGATCATACAAAAGATTTGGTTGAAATGTTTGACATTTTGCAGAGGTACGGGATGAAGTTGAAACACTTGAAATGCTCGTTCGGGGTTGCCTCTGGAAAATTCCTTGGTTTCGTAGACAGCTCCCGAGGAATAGAGATTAATCCTGACCAGATTGCTGCCATCAAGAACATAGAAGAGCTGCAAAAGATCACAGATGTACAGAGCCTAGCAGGGAAGGTTGCAGCGTTAAGCAGGTTCATATCCAAATCCACGGACAAGTGTATTCCATTCTTTGATTTAATCAAACGAGGGAAATGTAATTTCGAGTGGACCCCGACTATGTAGAGGCCTTCCAAAATTTGTTGAACTTACTAGAGAAACCTTCTATATTGTCAAAACCGATGGATTATGAGGATCTTTTCATATATTTGGCAGTATTGTATCAGGCGGTCAGTTTAGCTTTGGTTCGCGAGGAAACAAAATCCATATGCCAGTGTATTACGTAAGCAAGCAATTAGCAGCGGCAGAGCGCAATTACCCCATAATAGAAAAACTTACTTATAGCCTCTTGATTGCATCTCGAAAGCTTCGTCATTACTTCCAAGCACATTCCTCATCATATACACCGACCAACCACTTCGATAGGTGCTAAAGCGACCTGAAGCATATGGATGACTAATGAATTGGAACATTGAATTAAGTCAGTTCCATCTAAGCTTCTAGCCTAAAAGGTCGATAAGGGGCAAGCTTTGGACGACTTTATTGTTGAATTCACAATCCCTGAAGAGGATGTACTGGATGAAAAAGCCAGCCCCTTCGAGCAGAATTTAGAACTTAACCCCGGGAAGTTGTATACAAACAGGGCTAAAAATGATCGAAGGTTTGGCGCCAGAGTTGTTTTAACTACTCCTGAAGGACGATCTATTTACTATGCATTGCGACTTGAATTCTAAGCCACCAACAATGATTCCGAATACGAAGCCCTGATTGCCAGGCTAAAACTCGCTAAGGAGTTAGGAGTGGCAACATTAGACATATTCTGTGACTAGAAGATAGTTGTATGCCAAGTTCGAAAGGAATTTGAAACCAGGGGACCTCGACTCGTTACATACCTTGGAAAAGTAGAAGAGTTACTAGGCAACCTGGAGCATTATAGCATAACTCATATCCCGAGAATAAAAAACCAAAAAGAAAACAGATTAGCGAAGATAGCAAGCTCTAACAATTTAGAAGAGACAGAGATGGTTCCAATTGAGGTACTAAAATCACCAAGCTTTGATCAAATGGAAGTTGACCCAGTACTGGAAGCCATGCCTAAAAGGTAGTCGTGGATGACACCAATTAAGAACTTCCTTAAATACGGAACACTCCCAATAAAAAGAGTGAGAGACGAGCTATAATTTGTAAAGCCACAAGATATATCCTACAGGACGAAACTCTTTACCACTAGGGATTCTCTACGCCTTTGCTCCGATGTATAGTACATGACGACATCAAACGTGTACTGAGAGAAGTACATGAAGGTGAATGGGGAGACCACATCAGAGTCCAAACATTGGCAAAGAAAGTATTACGATATGGCTATTCCCGGCCTACCATAAACAAAGATGCAACTGATCACTCACGACGCTACGATAGGTGCCATAAGTTTGCCAAAATTTCTAAAGCACCTCCAACTCAGCATAAGTCAATGGTAAGCCCATGTCCGTTTGTCGCATGGGGAATTGACATCATCGGAGTTTTACCAATCGCTAAAGGAGGAGCGAAGTATGCAATTGTGGCTGTACACTACTTTACAAAATGGGCAGAAGCCGAACCCTTAACTACGATCACGGCGAAGCAAGTGATTAATTTTATAGTCAGAAGCATAATTTTTCGATTTGGGATTCCTAAAGTCATTATAACTGATAATGGAACCCAATTTGATAGTGTAGAATTCAGATATTTCTGCCAGAAGTTTAAAATTGACAAAAGATACAGGCAGTAGCTCACCCGCAATCAAATGGACAAGTTGAGACGATAAACAAGATTATTAAGTCCATCCTTAAGAAGAGATTGGAGCAGGCAAAGCCAATATGGGTTGGCGAATTACCATTAGCATTTTGGTTTTACCGAACGACTTACAAGACGACAACGGGTCATACCCCCTTTGCACTTTCGTTTGTATCAAAAGCAATTATGTCAGTGGAGTTGAAAGTTCCCTCTCACAGGACGGCATATTATGATCTAATGAGAAACAAAGTGCTTCTCCTTGAATCCCTAGATATAGTTGAAGAGAAGAGAGACAAAGCGGATTTGTGTGCCTCGAGGCATAGATGCCAAGTGGCATGCTATTATGACAAGAAGGTTCAGCTTCGAACCTTCGAACCCAGAGATTTATTACTGAGATGAGTCTTTCCACCCCCAATCCATCTGGGTCAGAAGTGGGAAGGACCATATTTTGTCCAGCGGAAACTTGATACAGGAGCTTTCAAATTAACAGCCGTGGATAGCGAAGAGGTTCCCAGGGCTTGGAACACCCGACATTTGCGACAGTACTTAACTTAAATTTGTATTGTTTTCTTTTGTTTTATGAACCATGTAAAAAGGAACGACTTGCCTAGAAAAGTCTGGTTAACATAAACAAAAAATTATAAAGTGGATGTTGGCTACAACTTAGCTGAACCACTATAAAAATATCATGTGCCATTTACTCTTCTTACATTAATTCCTTTATTTTCTGTGATTGTTTTACCTTGGTTGTAAAACACTGACTTTAAGTATAACTTTAAAAATTGAATATAACATACAATAGGATGAAAAGGATGGGAAGACGACGTCCCAAACTCTAACTCTCATGATTCGAGAGAGAGTATAAAGGATGGGAAGACGACGTCCCTAACTCTAACTCTCGTGATTTGAGAAAGAGTATAAAGGACGGGAAGACAACGTCCCCCAAGGCGTGAAGGTGCACCCCGATAAGAGACCGCCTTGACTCCACTCTAACCTGGTCATACAATAGGAGAGTATAAAGGTGCTAGAGAACAAGCACCAATGACGGAGGAATCTTAAACCTGCTAGAGAGTTAGGGGCAACAAAATGTTGAACCTAATTAATCTCAAACAAGCCCTGGCTAGGCATTTCATTCAAGATTGAATGGGGGCATATACATGTACATTGCATCTTTTTGTTAATTACCTAGCTTAGCAGTGATGTCTCTAGAGCCCATATAGTTCATTTGTGATGTGACTTATTATTTACTGCTTGTACTGTATGTAGATAAAGTGGACGGTAAAATTACAAGCATTTGACATTGCAGGAAATAAGCTATTTTATTCATAGAGATGCAGGTTTACACAGAAGGACTAAACAAAAGATGCGAGGGTCATGCTCGCTATAACAACAACAGGCCAGTTGAAAACATTAACAAATGATAGGACTGCCTTTCATTTTCGTTTTAGAGTGGACTTAGCTTTCTTGGCAAACTTGAGCTTATCCATTTCCTCTTTTTCAGCATCGGAAGCGATGCGTTCGACATCTTTTTCCTAGAAACTAGAGTGATGGGATCGGTAGAAGATTATTTAGCAAGCTCTTCGGTGATTGACCTAGTTGGAATCTTGATAACTAACTTTATACCAGGAGGGACTATAGAGAGGGGTTTAAAACTTTCAGGATATACTTCCTCAACTTTGACCTTCATAAGCTTGTCTTGTTTTCTTTTCATATCAGCCAGGGTCATGTCATCAGCGTCCCTCAAGCCTCCAGGGATGATAACATCATCATCTTCCTCATGTCCATCATTCCTGCCATCATCTTTCAAGGCATCTATCATGTCCCCGTCTTTGGGAGTCTTGGTGCAAGAGGGCAGAAGAACCTTGTCAGTTACCTCACCTTTTTTGCCCTCAATGTTCCACGTAGGTTCAGAGCTAGTAGCTTCACCCTTTTCCTCCTACGCCTTCCCAGCAGACTTTTCTTTAGTAGCCTCTTCTGGTCAATCGTAAATTTTCTCAGCTTTCTTCGCACCTACAAGATGAGAAGTAACGGTTATTAGCTCAGGATATAAAGGGTGTTCCTCAATGGATTGTCCAATGATATGACGGAATGTTGAGATAGCCCTAACAAATTGGGGTGAAAATGTAGAGATATCTTCTGATGATTTTTCCACGTAAGTAGTGGGAGTCTCTAGGGCTATTTCAATAATCAGAGACAGAAAAGGTACTTGTGGAATCCCTGGATTCTCAGGATCATACTCCTCTGACTCAGAGATCCTGGTTGCTGCAGATGAGGACCCAATTTCAATATTGTGTTTTCCCTTAGCTTGACACTTCTCCTCCTCCATAACAGCAGCTATAAGCTTACGCCCTTCGGCTAGGCGTACCATTTCCTCACCTCTCAAATACTTCTCTATAAGCTTATCCTCATCAATCAAATCCACTTCGAGCTCTTGATTTTCCCATTCAACCAGCAGATTCCATGCATATACCAAAGTGGTGGGGTAATCTTTAATCCACGCAATATTTCGATGTCAGATCACTTGAGAAAAAAATCCTATCATGGTCGCAGCACTTTCATCCAATTCTTTTTGGAGCTACCTCAAGTTGTGCATTGGTTTTCTCAACTTATTTTAGAGCCACATCTGTATTCCCCTCAGCGAGAGTTGCCCGCATCTCAGCCTCTAGCAGTTTAACCTCTAATTCTGCATTCTTCCTCGCTAACTCTGTTTTCTATTCAAGACGCATGCAGGCCAGCTTGGTCGTGGTGCTCTTAGACTAGGCATCCTCGGCTTGTTTCTTTAAGCCAGTGTGCTTCTAGCTATAAGAATCAAGCTTGGTGTGGTGATGCTTTTGTAATTCTTCAAATTGCTTCTTATAAGTGTCTGCATCACATTAAACAAGAGCAAGTTTGGCTTGAGCATCCTCAGGATCTTTCTCGGAGTTTTCAATAGCTTTTGAATCATATTCGGCAGCACCCTTCATGGTCTTTATATCGGCTACTAAGTCCTGGATAATCTGGGAGCGCATACCTTTTCATATCTCTGTACTAGGTATCTGCTTCATCAATTTTGGCCTTAACTATCGTTACCTAGTTGGTGTCCAATGGCTTAAGGTTTGGAACGAGAACGAGAAGATCGGTAATGCTGAGGGGGTCGATTCCTCTTGTCATCTCTACGTCGACTTTCATATTGATCATGTCCTGCACCAGAATCCATTGGAGGCATGCTCGAGTGAACATCTTTCATATAGTAATGGTGACGTACCATTGTCCTATAAAACGAAACAAGAGAGTGTTAGAATCAGTATTAATATAAAGAAAGTGTGTTGTGACGTGCAATGCTAGAGTGTTGTGTGCTAACCTGCCTTTTGTTCCGGTTCCCAAAAGTATGCAAGACACGCTCGACTCATCATATCGCGTGATTTTACAGTCCAGAGGTGTTGCCAGTACCAGAAGACCTGAGTCTAGCCACCCAGCCGAATGTCGCATCCCTCAAACGCGACCTCCATCAGTATCCGTTTGTAGCCGAGCCAATGGCGAGTTGTACTCTTAGCCGAAGGTGAGCCGTCCAGCGGGTCCGGACGCAGCGTCGGTGGGGGTCTGGGGCTCCACAGTCCCGACGGCGATTGACCTAACAGGTTAGGTTGAAACTGCGGGCACCGCCTGATTCATCCGATTTCTGCTAACAAGTTTGTTGCCCAGAATCACCAGATCGACTCAAAGTCACGATTCAGCCAACAACTTTTGCGAACCTCCCCGCTCCTCCAAACATTGCCAAACAAAGGCCTTGCAGTCCGAACTGTTCCCGAGCCGAGGCCTCAAATCCTAAATGAATCACGAGTCTCGAAGCGCCCGAACCTGCGGTCCACACGCACCTCGAAAAGAGAACTTTGCACCCAGCAGGTGCAAAATTTCGCACCTAGCTCCGGGTTCGGAATTTCGAACCCAATAAGTACGAAATTTCGAACTCAGCCCCGGGTTTGAAATTTTGAACCCAGTGGGTGCGAAATATCGAACCCAACCCCGGGTTCAAAATTTCGAACCCAACGGGTTCGAATTTTCTACATGTGGTCCCTATTTCTACCTACTCCTATCTAACCACCACCTAACCACTTCTCATAAATACCCCATAGCCTCACACTTCAAGGGGGTTGGATTTTCATCAATTGAGACCTCCCTAGATCTTCATGAGCCTCATTAATGGCATCTCCTATTTGGGGAAGAAGGAGTATTAAATATTCTTTTTTCCAAATACCTAGCATATGGCAATTATAAAAGTGAATGTAATGAGCATGACTCTACCTTGTAATTCTTGAGTAAATAATAAAAGTTCAACATCCTTCCAATGTGGACGTAGGCCTAATCCGTGATCGAACCACTATAAATACTTGTGTCATTTACTACTTTCTTATATTTCATCTTGCAACCAAATTAACTATTCCTAGTAATAGGAATATTTGGTGTTTTCGACATTTTTTGTCATCAACATTTGTTGCTTTCATTGAGAGATGAACCCAAGCCTCGCGTCTTTCTTCCACATTATCATCTCAACTTCGACGAGCTTAATGCTCCTTGCTCAACTTGCTGTCGAATCCGTTTACGATGGTAAAGAAGTCAAAGAACGCAATGATCGGCTCTTCAGCCGCAGCCGAGGACAATACCTCCTAACCACCTCAACCCATGGACGTCCTAGCCACTAATGAAACCATCCCTCCTATTGTGGACCCCGAAGCACCCACAACACGAGCTCAAGTTCGCGTGCTTAGTGGAAAGTATGAGAACACAGCGGTAGAGCTTATTCCAGCATTAAGGAATAACATCGACCTTATGCGACAACTCCAAGAAAGTCAGCGCATCGCCGCTTGACTTCAATTAACTTCGAACAATGGTCGACCTCAGCCAGCTATATCAGAAACTTCATCTTCTGAGTCAAGGGGCCCACATCAAAGAAGGAGGTTTAGTCTCATTAACAACATCACCGTTCGCACTAACGCCCTCGACAATGACTACGCCAATGGCAACGACGACCGAACTATAGTCACATATAGCGAGGGGGCACAGTACCGAGATCGCTCTCGCTTGATCATCGATGACGGACCAGGTCCTACCAACCAACCTCTTCTTTGACATAACCCAATGGTCACAAATCAGGGTGGTGAGCCCGCTATTCCAACGGCTCGCACTCCTCCAGAGCAGGATCCGCATCACCCTGCTCCATATCAGCATCCACACTAGGACCTAATCATAGATATCGAGGACATGGAGGAAGACAATTCAGACGTCCATCATACAAGACACCCCCGCATCAGAACACCGGAACCTCGCCAAAACCCATGGGTCCCAATGGCGGAACCCCATCCAACTTACCTTCCCGACATGGTCCAAAGAATCATGAGGGGAATGCGAGGAAATATGCACGATTCATGGGAAGCGCACATTAGGCATAACCCCTTTGCAAGAAGGGTGAGCGAAACTAAGTGGCCACGACACTTTAGCATGACACAAATGCCACTGTACGATGGCACCACTGATCTCTATGCCTTCCTAAATCGATATGAATGGAAAATGGACTCGAGCCGAGGCAACGATCCGGTCAAATGCAAGTGCTTACCAGTCTTCTTATCAGGAACTGCTCTACTATGGTTCTCTTGCCTTCCACTCGATTCCATTGACAATTTCGGCTAGTTAGTGACACAGTTGGTCAAGCAATTCCGGATGCATATTCCAACTCCAAAGAATGCCCTCACTCTTTCCAACTTGTACCAAGGGCCCGTTGAGTCACTCAAAAGTTACCTATCCTGGTTCAATGTTGCCCTTGCCGAGGTCGAGGATCCGGACCCTCGCATCATACTCTTCCATGTAGCAAAGGTCATCCTCCCTACTTCTGAATTCGAGGCATGGATAGATCGAAAGCAACCAAAAATCCTCAATGCTTTCCATGAAAAGGCTAGGCAATACTAATGCCAAGAGAAGCGAGGCGAAACCGAGTCTCTAGGGCCGGTCTTCCCAACAATCAACGTGCGGGTACCATAAATGACAATGTCAAAGGGAAACAAATAGGAGATCTCTTTGATAAGAACAAGGGGGTAGGTCCCTGCAAACAAAGGCCGAATAACAGTAGGCAAGGCGGCAGCAACAACAGCCGAGCTCCTATGGAACCTAAGACGCCCGGCCCTCACCGGGCATATGAGATCTAAACCCCGCTGAATGAAGACTTGGAAACAATCTACCAGGAAACGTGCAACGCACTTCAATACATGAAACTGTACAATAGGGAATCCACTAACCATGAAAAGAATACTGGCAAGTATTGTTGATACCACGATGTGTACAGACATAATACCAATAATTTCCGTCAATTCAAAGATGTAATTCAAAATCTTATCTACGAGAAGCGCCTTGAGCAGTACGTCCAAAAAGCATCATGGCTATCACCGGCATTAAGCAGAATTCTAGCAAAACCTAACCTTACCCCATTGGTCGTAATTGATGCTGGTACCTCTCACCAGCCCCGAGCGGCAGAGGACATGCTGGAAACGGATCTCCTTCCACTTATGGACCCCGAAACTCCTACGACTCAAGCACTGATTCACACGCTTAATAAGAAATATGAGAATACAGCTCTCGCGTTAGGCGTTGAAGATTAACATCAATCTTATGCGCCAACTTCAAGAAAGTCAACACATCGTCATACTACTTCAGCTAGCTCAAAACCGCGTCCGCTCGCTTGTCTCCACATTGAAAATTTCTTCTTTCTAAGTTAGGGGCCCACGTCAAGGAAGAAGGTTCAGCCTCATTAAAAACATCGCCGTCCACTCCAACACTCATACGACAATAGCAACGACAACAGAAATGAGATGATGATCGAACCACCGTCACTTACATCCAAGTAACACAGTAACAAACTAGGTCTGAGTAACCAACCTTTTACACGGAATAGCCCAACTATCGCCACTCACAACCAGTACCCAATCCCCTATTATCGCCGACACGATCCATGGAATCGTGAGGGAACCACGGGGGCACGCCAATGACATCTATGAAACCAGTACAAGGCATAACCCATTCACTTCGGCTATCCTTAATACCGAAGGCCCCAGCACTTCAACATGCAAACACTTACTCCATACTTAATGAAGCCATGATTCTCGAAGATTCATTAGCCACCACAAATGGCACATGGGTCCATTACGCGTTGCCAATGCCATAAGTTGCAAGTGCTACCCCGTCCTTGTCCAAGACGGCTCTACTATGGTTCTCTCGACTTCCACCTTGAACTATAACAACTCTCGACTAACTCGTTAGGAGATTGGTCGCGCGATCCAGGATGCACGTCACGAGGCCCTGAGACATCCCCTCAGTATTGAACATCTGCCAAGGCACCCGTGAAAACTCTCAAAGACTATCTTGCAAGATCCAACACCGCCTTGGCCAAGGTTGAGAAACCTACTCCTCGTATCACACTCGTCTAGGTTATGATGGGCATACCACCTGATTCCGAACTTAGAGCATGGACCGATCAGAAGCAATCAAAGATTCAGGAGATCTTCTGCATGAATGTCGGCTAATTCCTACACTGAAATATAGACTAAAGGAATAATGCTCCTACCCACAACATCCAGCCTAGTGACGACATTCAGAGCTCCAACAACTCTAATTCCATCGCTCTACGCACTCTTGCTCGCGCCGGCAATATCAAGGGTAGTTGCAGCAATGGATGGAATCGTCTTCGACTCCAATCTTTCCGCAGCTATAATGCTCTTGGTACCACCCCCGAGAAAATCCATCTCACAATCTGCAACTTCCAGCCAAGAAAAATGCCAAGACCGGAAAGTACGATGAGCGCACCAAGGGACTCTACAGGATATTGTCGGTTCTACAGCATCCGCGAACACAACACAAACATGTTTCGTCATGTGCAGAATAACATCGAGGAACTCATCCGCAGGGGAACTCTGAGCCACTCAACGCTCATCAAAGACTCCCACTGCACGGGATCTCCGAGCCACTCGAGGCTCTAAGGGTTCCCACTACTTGGACCTTTGAGCCACTCGAGGCTCATCCAGGATCCCCACTGCATGGGATCTCTGAGCTACTCAGCACTCATCAAAGATTCCCACTGAACGTGACCTCGACCGACAACTAACCCCTCAAGATCGTCCACCCACCTCGTTAGGACTACAGCTTCCATGGTGCAATTGCCTTTAGGTTGTCATTAGGGATACCAGTTTGCAATTCCTCCCTGCCTATGCCTTCCTCATTGGAAGCAGAATAGAAACTAAAGGCGAGCTTTCTCCTATAAAAGACACCTCCTTTTCGCTGTGTTGTATCTTGTTTTGTCCTTCATACGACGCTCCCGACCCCCTCCAATCAACAGGAGGAATGCTGAGAAACTTTATCAGAGAAACGTTCGGAAGCAAGCCCGAGATTTCCAGTCTTCTGTCAGCCCCACAATCGTCCTCTACGATACAACAATCCTCGAGGTTATCATTGGAGATATCAACCATCGACTCATTTACACCATCAGCTCGCCCATAAAAAAAGGAGGCGAGATAGATGATTCAATATCATAAAGAAGGCATACACATTAACGTTTGTAGATCAAAAAACAGGACCTCGAGTGCAATTGCTAACGGAAATGTCTATTGATTAAAGGGTCGCAACCTTTTCAATAGTCGTTACCATTGCAATTCAAATGGAGTCATCCATTCATGGATAGATGCCTCATTCCAGCCTATGTATATATAGGCCTGCAAAAAAATGAAATGAAAATGCAAAGCAAGGCCACTTCTCCAAGACACACCTCCTCTTTGTTGTATCCTTCTCCAACTAATGCTCCTACCACTTGAAGCACAATTGGAAGCTCAGCCAAGGGCCCGTGTGAACGCACATCGACGGCCTCGTCCTCGAATGGGCCTTTCATCCACCTGCGGGCCTCACTCCTCGTTAGGAAGGCCCATACTCATAAAATGGAAGCTCGACGATGGAACATTCAAACTCTCAACCATGGACGGAGCCGAACTCCCAAGGGCACGGAACCAATAACATCTTCACCTCTACTCTACACAACTTAGTGTACAATTGATTCACGCCTTCCAACAGTGTCTTCTTTCCTGCAATTCGACGCATTATAAAGGCCACTAATTCCAGAGTTATCCATAGAAATGATGTTTAGTTTCCTACCTCCCTTCGATGTTTACTCTGTGCACGGCATTCGTCACGTGTTTGATTAATCCTGACAAACAGCTTGCGTACAAACATTCGATCGCCGCATCGATGCCCCGAGCACGGGAGTCGGTGCCGCCATCCGAACCTCGATCCAACATCGAGGCTAAACAATAGTGGCTACATCCGGCACCCCGAGTACGGGGGACGACAACGCTACTCGAGTCGCCGGCTGGCGGCGCGACCAAGTATAAATAACCCCTAACTCAAACCTCATCCCCGTGCCGAGACCGAGGATAAATCGTTCCATGCCCAAGTCAAGGCGACTTGGCATCACCACCCAACGGTCGATTAAGAATGATGAAAGTCTCCCTTCATCGGTTATAGGTGTTGGTCGAATCGTGGCACAGCACCAAGACCGACCTTAAATCGTTTCTCCTAGAAGACCTAAAGGCTTAGGTGCAGCTCATGGCCACGATCGGACGCTACGAGCTGATGATCGGAGCTTTTCTATGCCAGTGAATAAATGACGCTTGGCGGCTCGCCCCAACCCGATGAACGCCGGAAGAGCCACACACCAGATGGACCATACAACGCGACACCATACGCCTTCGCTACACTTGGGATTAACCCCAGGCAACCCAAACACAACAGGCGCTCAGCCTGGCTTCACAAAGTACGAGTTTACTAAGCTAAGGGAAACTTGCTAGAAGCCTGCGCTCTATCACACCCTTCCGGAATAATTGACCCAGAGCGCGGTACACAATCACACCCCTCTCGAATAATTGACCGAGAGCACGGTACACAATCTCTCATTTGTTAGGTGTAATGATAAGTATGCTTATGCATGTATGAGACGCCTGAAAACATAAGAAGAACATCTAAACACTTAACACAAATTGTGATCTTTACAAATTCATATTTCATTTTCACACATACACCCCGAATAGACTACATATCTAACATTTCTTTTTTATGATGACTGGGTGTACATGAAAACCACACCATACCTTTAGGCGCCAGAAACAAGGGTCACACTCGCATATACCATTGGTTTACCTAACCCAAAGTATCTTTAATTCCTTTAACAATTACTGATGCTACTCATCCTTTTCTTTCTTTTCTTTTTTCTATACAGGTTCGACACAGGCAGGTCGCTGCCAACGATGGACCTTTTCCTTCTAGAACTGCTTCCTCCTCCTCTACTCTACACAGGAGTAATGGATACATGAGGCATTGATGCGTTTCTTCCGCCATCATCCTCGCCACTTGTAATTATCATAACCTCCTCGAGAGCAATAAATGGCAACGGCTTAGGGATGATGTAAGGAGAAAGGACCTATGCAGCCTGGGTTTCTCCCCAAGCCTTCCTGGCACCCAGCTATGCTATCTTCTTGGGATCTTCGGCAGCTTTCTAATCAGCAAGCTCCCTGGCCTGGAATCGCATAACTGCATCCGCTTCATGTTTGCTAAGGTCCTCTCGCCCTCTTTTGGTGGGCATCATCGACGAATCTACTTTTTCCTAGCCTACTAAGAGGCCCTCTCCTTCTCCGCCTCAGCATCGGCCTACCTCTTCACCACCACAACGACAGATTTCTCCTGGGCATCCTAACTAGCTTTTGCCCATGCATCTTGTATGGCAGCCTCATCCTATCACTCTTCCCCTCCATCTCCTACGACTTTGCCACTAGTCGTGTTTCCTGATCTTCCACCAAAGCTTGCGCTATTTTCAAACTTACATCAGCTACACCCATGGCATGAGCGCTTCAGCCAACCAAAACTTCTCCTCCTCCGAAGGGGCTCATATGGATGTGGGATCCCGAAGTCCAAGGGGTCTCCTTCTTCTCCAGAATGTTCTCACTATAACTCCAGCCAATACACTGACGCTTTAGAAAGCACGGGGCCAAAGCCTGGTGTCTCCTCCGCTCTAAGGGGGACTGCCCAGCAAAAGAGGCAACTATTTGACTCCTGAAGGTTCATCGCTGCATCCTCTTCAATTGGCATGTACTCGAGCTGGGGCATTCCTCCACCTATCCTTTCTCCAGCTTACTCATCGCAGGACCTGAGGAAGATCCCCACCAGCTCCCACACTGGCATTTCCATCACCACAACCTTCGGAACAACCATTCTAAAGAGGAACATACACCTCGCCACGAGGATGATCCAGACCAAAAATCTCGGGTCTCGGAAACTTCTAACCTCCCGCCAATACTAGTCAGGCTGGGCATAGAGGCCCGAACCGAAAGACAGGGGAGCTACACAATCACTAGTTCCCCGAGAAACATGGGAATTTAGACAAATTCTCAGTATGCGAAATAAAATTTTCATATCCCGATGCAAGTTCTCGAGTTCCCATGGCTTGTTCATTGGATTCATAAAGTCTCAATGCCCTGCTAGCAAACTCATACCTAAGCGTAACGCAAAGTTGACTCACACCCCTCGATGCAACAGCTTCCTACCTACAAGCGCATCGAAACACGGTGACGGCACTTAATTTTAATAACTATGCAGTGATTACCGGTTAACATCAACTCCATTCTCGGGTCGGATAAGGTTGCAACATAATTGGTTTGGAAGTAATGACTCGACCATATGTTTACCTTTTATGTGCATATCTGAGCAGTCAGTCCGAATAAGTCCATTTCCAGAGTCATTTGCCAACCAGTTGTGTTACGTTCAAATTCAATTACAAACCTGATATGAAACATTGAGCAATGATCTAAACTTGCTAGCTCGTCCCTGATGTCGAGAAAAATCTAGCAGATACCCAGGCTTGGGGGTAGCCCTCCATCGATTATCGCATCAGCCTACCCATAACAGGACCCAATCAGATACTCTTCAGTCCCTGCACTGGCGTCATCTTCATATCATCCCTTGGATCCACCATCTTGAGAGCGCCTTCACCTCACAACGAAGGCAATCCAAAGCCAGAGTCCAGGCCCTAGAGGCGTTTCGACTTTCCATCAGCGCCCTGACTCCACCAAAAGTAGACATTCTGAAACATGATGGCAACCTTTAGCCTTGCAACTAACGCCATGGCCATCACCAACCTCCACCGCAACGCCTGAGTCAAGATGCAACTGCATCATGGTCGGGTAATTGATCGGATCCCGAGACTAACAGCTCAACTATGTGTCCACATCCCAAATAAGCATTCGAGCCGACAGCCCAAGTAAGTCCACTCCTCAAGGACTGTGTCGCGAGACTAGAACTCATTGATCACTGTCCGCTCATCGGGTGCCATGCAAATGTTCAAGTTTACTAGCCCAAGCTTGGAGCCAAGACTAAGTCATCAGAGTGTGAAGTTATACGTCGTGCTCCCACGCACTTGCTAGATTATCACATCCCTCAAGCCAACTTCGACCTCTTGAAAAATCGGGAGGGTTTATTAAGTGTCTAGGATACGAAGCCCACTCCCGTATGCACACATACTTGGCGACCTTTATCCGAATTCCTAATTCTGTTTCCCATGATCCGCTACTCCATGTTCTTGAGTGCCAAATCTGAAAGCCCTCTTACTTTCCATATCTCTCTTCCCTTCTCCCAAAAACCTAACAACACCTCGAACATCCAAAATAAAAAAGAAGTATTTCGGCATCCTCCATGCCTTACGATGATTTTTTGTCTGGAGAAGAGAGAAGTAACTACAATTAGAGGACCGGTATGCCCTAAGCGAATATTCCGACATCGGAATTTGGGATCATACACCAAGCTATGATCATATTCACTTAACTTCGAAGCTCCAACTACCAAGTCAATCATGACTCAGCGACTACTTGTGTACTCACCAAGTGCTCAATCATCAAAGTGTACGCGCCCAACATTTGGGTTTGACCTTGCCTCAAAGAAAAATCCATATGAATACATGTCATGACATATGACAAGTATTGCCCTAACAATGGCATTCACATATATGAGTTGTCAAAACTTTTGATTGATGGGACTAGCTTGGAACGTTAAATGACCTTGGGTTCACAAATCCAAGAGATTTAACGGATACTTCAAACTATCTAGCTCCATCCCAACAACATTTCAATAACCACTTAGGGCGATTGCGCGCCTAGGCCACGGCAATTGCCATGCATACACGCTTTGAAAATCTCAAACGAGAAGACCGACTTGATTCAAATGCATGCCTACAAGCTTCAAGGGATAAATTGTACATACCCAACTGTTGGCTCTCGATCCGAAAACTCCTTGAAAAGATAAAATGCACGATTACAAGCCCACGACATGCAAGTCACTTTCATGTTACCTATTCCAACTTAGATCGCACAAAACCACGCATAAACTTGCAATTTCATACGCGATTATAACCTGATAACGAACCGTTTTCACTTCGATGAAATCGAGAGTCGGCAACTAACATTTATTGTCTTTAATTACAGGAACTAAACGCCTTGTATAGGTTCCAACTCAAGCAAGTCAAAACTCTTAGCAATGTTGGAATCCTAAGCTCATACCAGCATATTCCGACAAGGCATCCCAACCGCTTCGAAGCAGTGCGCTCTCATTACACAACTCAAAAGGAAGGTCATAAACAATCGCTAAGCACCGCATGGAGATGTTTGCACCCATAATAGACTCAACTCACTTCAAAGCACGCCCCATTATTACAGAATATAGTTTGAGGGGGCAAATGTTAACCAGCCTTTTGGTCCGGTTCCCAAAAGTACGCAAGACATGCTCGACTCAGCATATCGCGTGATTTTACAGCTCAGAGGTGTTGCCAGTACCAGAAGACCTGAGTTTGGCCATCAGCAGAATGTCACATCCCTCGAATGAGACCTCCATCGGTATCCATTTGTAGCCAAGCCGAAGGCGAGCCATACTCCGAGCCGAAGTTGAGCCGTCCAGCGGGTCCGGGTGCAACGCCGGTGGGGGTCCGAGGCCCCACAGTCCCGGCGGTGATCGACCTAACTGGTTAGGTTGAAACTGTGGGCACCACCCGATTCATCCGATTTCCACCAACAAGTGTGTTGCCCAGAATCACCAGATCGACTAAAAGTCAGGATTCGGCCAACAACTTCCGCGAACCTCGTTGCTCCTCCAAACATTGCCAAACAAAGGACTCGCAGTCTGAACTGTTCCCGAGCAGAGTCCTCAAATCCTAAAGGAATCACGAGTCTCGAAGCGCCCGAACCTGCGGTACACACGCACCTCGAAAAGCGAACTTCGCACCCCGCAGGTATGAAATTACGCAACCGGCTCCGGGTTCAGAATTTCGAACCCAACAGGTACAAAAATTCGAATCCAACCCCGGGTTCGAAATTTCGAACCTAGCCCCGGGTTTGAGATTTCGAACCCAACGGGTGTGAGATTTCGAACCCTGCCCCAGGTTCGAGATTTCGAACCCATTTAGTGTGAAATTTTGAACCCATCCCTGGGTTAGGGAATTTGAATTCAACGGGTGCGAAATTTCGAACCCAGCGGGTGGCGGGTTCGAATTTTCTGCATGTGGTCCCTATTTCTACCTACTCCTACCTAACCCCCACCTAACCACTTCCTATAAATACCCCATAGCCTCACACTTCAAGGGGTTGGATTTTCTTCACTTGAGTCCTCCCTAGAGCTTCATGAGCCTCATTAATGGCATCTCGTATTTGAGGAAGAAGGAGAACTAAGTATTCTTTTTCGTAAACACCTAGCACATGGCAATTATAAAAGTGAATGTAATGAGCATGGATCTACCTTGTAATTCTTGAGTAATTAATAAAAGTTCAACTTCCTTCCAAAGTGGATGTAGGCCTAATCTGCAGTCGAACTACTATAAATACTTGTGTCATTTATTGCTTTCTTATATTTAGTCTTGATACCAAATTAACTATTCCTAGTAATAGGAATGTTTGGTGTTTTCGACATTTTTTACCGTCAACATTGTGTATATGCTAAGTGATATCCCCCCTAACAGACCAGAGCTTAGAGTTAGTCCGGTGCGTGCAGTTTCCCCGGCCTTCACAGGAGTAACTTATTCTTTGGAGGTGAGAGTAAGGGGATCGGTTCTGAAATCTTCTGAGGTATAAATGGTATCGGGTAGGGGAAGTCTCCCCAAACCCTGGTATATTGAATCATCCATATGAAAGTCGTCGCCTTGAGACTTGGCTGATGGTAGCCCTGTTGGAGAAATTAGTTTTCAAGGGTAGCTGCATACTCGAGAGTGATGTATTTATCCCTATCCTTGGTAGTTATGTTTGCTATATATCGTCTTGGGTCGAAGTGGGAGAAGGACTCTTATGAGGCATCGTTGGATCTTTCGAACTCTCTCCCCTCTCAGGTAAAACCTCAATTGGCCCCCCGACTGGAGGTATATACACATAAGGACCTTCTTCATGGCCTATGCTACGAGTTATAGCAACCAAGCGATGTCGATGAAGGTATTCATCTACTAGGCAGCCTCTGATGGTCAAGAATTTTTTATCACCATTGATTAGTCAGTTCAAACGATCATAGTACACCTGATGCGTTCCCTGTTTCGGGTTGGGGACTGCAAGGGAAAATGAATGACAATTAATATGTTTATAGTAGTGATCTAAACTAGAACTCAGAGGCTAATATCTTTACTTGATTTAAGCCATCTCCTGGCACATCCTGGTTGCTGCTTGATATAGAACCATTCAAGTCTTGGACCACCAACTTTGCTGCTAAATGGAACGGTTATGATTTTCCTCTGTGGCACCGATTCAAAATATACAAAGGAAGGGGTATCCTGGGTTATATGCTTGAAATTATAGAAGAAATAAGCGTCCTTGAAATTGAGTTCTATACCCAAAATCTGCCTATAAGCAATGTACAAGGTGTACAGATAATCATAGGTGTTGGGTTGGAGCTGCATTAGAGCAATTCACATTTGTCTCAGAAAGTCGACGACGAATGGCGAGAATGGAGGTATCGCCCCAACAAGACACATCAACTTACTGGTGGCCATATACCCTTCAGGCGGATTATGAGGTTGGTCTGTGCTAACCGGCAACTAAGTGTCTCTTCGGAGGATTCCATGCTTTAAACATATCCATGCGAGTTTGGCATCATCAACCGTCGATTCAACATAATCATTTGGCTTCTCCAAGACAATAATATTCACTAACTCATTTGGAGCACGACTATCTCCTACTCCTCCTTCCTCTTCTTTGTGCAAAGAGACGTCATCTCCGGAGGATACTTCATTTTCGTGAACCTCCATTTCATAGTCTGGACCCTAACTATCCCTTTTTGAATCTGAAGTGAAGGGTATATCTTCAATGATAGGATTTTCAAATGTTCTTGCAGCATCTCTTTTCTCTGCTAACCTAAGTGAGTGTCTCTAAGTCATGTTTATTGTATTATCAAAGAGATAACAAAGATTAGAGTATAACTACCCATACACCCCGTGTGTATGTGTGTGTGCTAAGATGTGCACCAGTGTATGGTGATGAAGTCATAAAATGTATAAACAAGCAGAATAAAATGCAGTAAAATGGAAAACTAGCAATCATTTGGTCGCTAAGTCTAGACGATCCAGTTTAGAGGAATCTATCCTAACTGTCAACAAGTTTACGAGCTATTCTTGATTTTGGTTGGGTTATATATAAGAATATGTTATAGATTCACATCTCCAGAGTTTTGATTTTATCCAAATTCAATGGAGTTTAGTTGTATTTACACTTCATGTCGAAAGTAATGGCTCGGATCGGGTTTCTTAGAATCAGTACATCGAGTCGGTTTGGGAGCGTAAGCGATGCAGCAGATCATCTCGAAGGCCTAGGTATTGAAGTCATCGGATCGGTTCAGAGGACAGGAAGCAAGGATAGCGATTCGGTTCAGAGTTATCAATGAAATCAATCCGGTCCGGGTCGGAATCATATGAGAAATTTTATTTGTCTGGATCGGATCAAAATCCCCACCGAAGCAAATCAAGAAAATTCCATCTGAACCGACTAACTCACTACAACTCTATCACTTTACTTAAATACTTCACAATTCACTTCGAAATCATCTACCCCTGTCTGAACCGTATCCTTCTCCTTTAGTCCACCTTCTTCTCCTTCCTTCTCACTATGCCAAGAATTAAACATCCACCATTCTCTCTTTTTCCACTAAATAATGGAAATAATCCCAACATCGAACCTCTCACCATCAAGCAAAGACCACCCAACTCGTCACCTAGAAGAAACGACGATGTTGCCACTGTTGGCAATGGTGCGAAGGACCCTGATGTTGGCTCCACCATTAATTTGGTCAAATTGAAGCGGATTAACATAGAGATTCAAATATTTACATGTGAATTCGAAGTTTAAAGCATGAGAAATTACGGATTTAATAATCTACCTATATTTGAATCCAAGAATTGAAGTGAAATTAAGAAAAGGGGATTGGGTTTTTGGTTTGGTAGATGCAGTTCAGAGCAGATGGATTAAAAGAATTGAGAAAGAGAGAGAGAAGATGGAGGAGACTTACATATTGGGTGGAAGGGGCTGTTAGTATTCCTGGATGTGACAGCCCAAACCGATCCACTAAGAAAAAGAGTCAAGCATTTAAAAGCCTTTTTGGCCAAAAATGGGATGATAAACCAAATGCAGTGCGGATCGGATTATACTAGTTTGAGCCTAAGCATGAGTGTTAATTCAAAAATGCTACTCAATGTATGATGAAGAAATTCAAAGGATAGTACAAAAAAAATTCATATGTATATTAAAGGAATACCTGGAGGAATTGCCCATAGCTTTGATCAAAATATGGGAATTGGTAAAAGAACCAACGGTAGCACCCAAACTCAATTTAAAATTTAATTTATTATTAAATATAAATCAATCTTTTGATACAGATCAATTTTAAATTTAAATTTTTAGAAATCAAGATATATTAATTTGTTAAGGAACCATTTATATGTTGAAACTTTAAAAATTAATCTACGGTCATAACAAAATTATGAAATCTAGATATAAATTAAACTATAAAACTATAATTTCTTATATTTAAGACATAAAATTAATTATATATATATTATTTTTATACCAAAATATTAAGATAAATAATGAAGCTTTTATAAATCTTAATAAGAAATAAAAATAAGTATTTAAGTTACAAATAGTGATAATGCAACCCAAAATTGTTATGAAATCATATGAATAATATATAAGTTAAACTATGCATGTTTAAACTACATAAAAGATGAATAAATTTATATTTTATAACAATATCAAAAAGTTATATTAACTTTGTATATCATATTAAAATGTTTGTATAATTTTATTAATTTATATACTTTTAATATATATGTATTATGAAATAAGGTATAAGAAAGTAAGTAGACAAACAAAGTTAATAACTAGAGTTTGAACTGGCATTTTTAATTAATAAAACCTTTGAAATTCAAAATTTAATTTCATTACGTCGACATGACCATTTACGTATGTCAGCATACATGTAGAAAATCAAAAAACATATTGTTTTGACTTCTTGGTTTTATTATATCATTAATTTATATTTCAGGTTTAACTATTCCTAGAAATAATATTAGTCCTAATAAACATTCAAAATTTATTATTATGTTTATTATTATAATATTATCATTTTGAATTTCAAATTTAAAATTTGAATTTTAAATTTCAAGTTTGAATTTTAAGGTTTATATTTCAAATTCAAAACTAAGCAAACAACACATCCATTCAACCAAAAAAGAATTTAAAAATTAATTAATGCGTACCCGGTTTTAAGATCCATTTCTTTGATAATTTCTCAATTTTGAATTGTTGGGAAACACATATTTGAATTTCTGATTTCCGACTCTTCATCGCTTGATGATGTATTTGAATCGTCTACATAAGGACATATCCTTTTTACATAGCCTGGTCAACTTGGCATCAAAATTTTGAACTTGAATTTGAATTTTAAATGAATAGATACTTCAACTACTATAAGCCCAAAAAGTCATATCCCTTCATAAACTCTTCTTTTCTTAAATGATGAATGACTATCTTGGTGTCTTTTGACCAATAGTCATCAGATATAATATCTTTCCTACAAAACAACATACCTTTTCAGAGAATCAAGTGACTTTTCAAAATAACTAATTGTAATTTGAAATAATAACATCGTGATGAGTTTGTGACATATCCATTTAAACTTTTCAAGAAATCATATCATGATAACTTGATTTTTCAATAAAATTGAATCTCATACTGATGTGATGCATGAACTTAAACTAGTGTTCAAAATTTTCCATTTAAAATTTTCAAAAATCAGATTATGAACTTTTTGAAAAACCTTGCTCTGGTACCAATTGTTAGGGATTGCGAAATGGATCGTTAAGGCAAAACTAACACTAGAGGGAGGGTAAATAATGTTTTCGAGAATTTAAACAAAATTTAAAACTTATATGAACTACTATATGAATCAAACACCACAGAAATAATCATGAACAAAGAATCAAACACAAACACAAAGATAAGTAGAAATAAAAATGCAAAAAAGGAAAGAACACACCGGATTCTATACTGGTTCGGATTGCTCCTATGACCAGTCCCGCAGAACGCTGGATTGCGAAGAGTTTTATTACTATGTCAATATCCAAGTACAACCTCGTTGATTTCACGGCTACAAGGGATACCACCGATTACACTCCTTGATTTAACGGCTACAAGGGATATCACCGATTCCAACCGCCTTGATTTAACGGCTATAACGAATACCACTGATTCCAACCTCCATGATTTCACGGCTACAAGGGATACAAATGATTACTTACACAACCCAAACAATTACACCAGCCCTATAACTCTTCAATAGCACTTCGATTCAGAGAGTAATGTGTTGGCTAGCTTCCTGATCAAGCCACCAGGCACCAAGAGTTGAATTACCATGCACAAACACAAATATATGAAGGTCCATGAACCAAGTAACTCTGGTTCGTGAAACACAGGAGCTCGCCATTGGCCAGCTTCACCGCCTGGCTCGTGATTCAGTGTCACGATCCGCTCATGGATAAGGGACACGACCCGACCCCAAGATCACAGAAGGGTTAATGTGATCAGCTCTTCCATGATCCGAAAGATCAGGATTTGATAATACCTATCCATAACCGTCATATTGACCATTTCTCCATCAAGCTACAAACCAGCCCGAGATCCTTGTGATCCGTACCATGTGTCTTCACGAACTGCCTGCATATATCACCTATAAATAGCTCCATACTTGTCATTTTAGGGGATCTTTTTCGCAATTCTGAGTGTTGTTATCACCATTTGTTGCCTCTCTATTATTTCGCAATAGTATTATTACGAAACTACTGAGTGGATCCTCATTGTAATCGTGAGATTAAGAGAAATCATTGATTGTACTTGCATTCTACGTATAATCAAAGATACATAAAGTGGACGTAGGCTCGTTAACGCCGAACCACTGTAAGTTTGGTGTCGTTTTCTGCTTTTTCTTCATTTCTAGATATAATTCTCTGCAAAATCTGAACTATTCAGGTGTTAGAGCCAAATTTGGATCTAACATTTTGGTGCTTTCACTGAGAAACTGAACTCTCAGTGTATCGGGTTGTTGCTCTATTGTTTGGAAATTCGAGTCCGAAGAAAACAGTCTGAATCTCCACTGCTTCACTTTTTGAAGATTTTTTGCAAAGTCAAGACGTTATGGCTGGAAAGAAATCCAAAGATACATGAGCTTTTCAAGTAAATGAAGTTGCAAACGAAACCGTTGAAGAAAGCATTCACGAGTAGGTCGAACTGGGCTCTCCGGTTTGTAAAGAGGGGGGGCGATTCGACCAGCTGAAGGTGTCACGACCCGATCCCAAGACAATGTTATGAACTGCCTTACTCACACCACTATGAGTGGCTAGGAAAAAGACACCACGAGCCGTCAGCAACATGGGGTCACAAACCGAGCCAACCATAGGACCACAACTCGACCCAGAAAGGAAATTATGGCTCGTTCTGCTCGTGCTGGTACTTCTGCTCGACCTGACTCGAGTTCTTTATGTATAAGAGAGAATGTTGATGATCAATTCCTTTCACTCCAGCTACTGAAGGAGATCTTTCCCGCATCCTTGATATGTTATGGAGAACGAATGACGAGTTGGCAGCCCAAAGACAAGAGAGTTCCCTGCTACGACAGAACCTTAATGCGTTGGATAGGCATATTGATGATCTCCAAAGGCAGAGGACACCTTCACCAGCTTGCCCTTTGACTCCAGAATACTCGTCTTCATCTGCGGAATCTCCAAGACTTCCACGATGACCATTGGAAAGACCTGAAAATATAGAACAACTTCGATTTGGATCGCTTCCTTCTCGAGAAGAGGCAGCACTCAACCCAGGACCTGCCGACCAGAATCTGAATAATCCTGCAGCGCTTCCTAGAGCGCAGGCTGTTAATGATCCTGTTGAAAATCGACCACCACAACCCCGATGTCGCGTGATTGACCGTGGTAACAAGGGGCAGGGAAGCTCTGCACAAGCTCCTGACTTTGTAGCGGCTCGTCGAAGGAATGATGGAGGACCCCGTAGGGCAAGGAATGTTGATCCTGAATCTGCAGTGACCCATGCGAACGTTGAAGCAATGATTAGGCAGATCATGGTGGATAGCCGTTGGCAGAGAAATGAAGATTGGGGCATAGAGCGCAGTCATACGCCCTTTTCTGACGATATTTCGGAGGTTACATTCCCAAGGCGTTTCAACGTGCCAACTATGAATCGCTATGCGGGTAGGACAGACCCAGTTCAGCACCTAATGAGATACTCATGGTCTATGAATGCCGCTGCGGCATCTGATGCTGTAAAGTGCAAATCATTCCCGATATTCTTGGAAGATGTGGCATTATTGTGGTTCACCCGCTTGCCGGCACGGTCGATATCCAGTTTCAGGGAACTAAGTGAAAATTTTGTGAATCATTTTCGGCTTCACGCTCAGAGAACTAAAAATGTCATTGAGTTATCCCTCATTAAATAACGTCCTGACGAGACTCTGAGGTCGTACCTGGATCGTTTCAACCTAGCTGTCACAGAGGTCAGAAACCCTCACGAACAGACTGTCTTTATGGCCTTAATCGACGGGGTAGACAAAGATACTGAATTTGGAAGGTACTTAGCTGACAAGCCGCCATTGACTAGAGAGATATTCTATGAAAAAGCTAATATTCGCCAGCGTCAGGAAGAAATATACGCCAACCGGAAGAGGAAGGCTGTTGATAAAGAAGATATACAGAGCAACGTGGCCATTAAGCAAATAGGAGACAGCTCATGGAAAGTTGAGGTGAATATCAGAAATAAAAGTCAAGGAAGTGGCTGCCAGTTAGGAAATAACAGTCGGAAGAAAAACCGGGGGAACGATTCCCAGAGAAGGCCTCGTTCCAGGCCATTTGAGAACTTTACACCATTAAATGATATGTTAGAGAACATCTTTATGGATAGTTATAATGTTCTCCAGTACAAAAGGCCTCCCCCAAGGGATTTAACGGAAAAGGACACAAAACTGGAAAGTAATACCTTTTCCACTAGGTTCACGGTCACTCCACCAAAAAAAGTCATCATTTGAGAGATGTGGTTGAAAAGCTACTCCGAGAAAGAAAACTAGATGAGTATAAGGTGGCTCCAAGAGACAGGGGGAAAATTGGACAGGCCCTGAACCAAAATCAACCCGTTGCTAGACCTACCCTTCAGCAGAAAGGGAAGAATATTGTAATCAACATCATAGTCGGTGGACTTCACCTGGCGGGACACAACTTTAGGGCAAAGGATCAGCATGTCAAGGCGGCCAAACAACACCTTGAAGTCAGAGAATGCAGTAACCCTGACGATTCCGCGCCAATCAAACAACAAAAAACAATGTCTAATGATACTATATTCCATGGTAGAGAGAGTATTGGAGTCCATTCCCCAACTGAAGACTCATTAGTGATCACAGTCACTATTGGTCCGGCCATAGTCCATAAAGTTCTAGTGGATAATGGAAGCTCTGTCAACATTATATTCAAGGAAACATTCGATCAGATGAAGTTAGAAGCAAAAGACTTGAAGCCTTGTGAGGGATGGGTTTGCGGATTTAATGGAGCCTCAACTGCCCTGATCGGATATGCAGAGTTGTCAGTAACCCTGGGAGAAGAAGATCGCCGGAGAGTGAGGATTCTCTCTTTTGTGGTCTTGGACATAGAATCACAGTATAATGCCTTTTTGGGCCGATCGGCCCTGGAAGAATTCAGTGCCTTCATTGCACCCTGGTGTCTCCTGCCGAAGTTCCCAACGGATGCAGGAGTAGGAATAATCAGAGGAGATCAAGTCGTAGCATGAGCCTGCTACATTGAAGTTGCTGCATAAAGGAAGAGATTTGGAAACAAAAGGTGCTTCCTCCCCCTTAGGGAGGAATCGTCGTAGCAACTAAAGAAAGCTACTTTGGAGGAGTCGCCCAGAGAACTGCCCTAGGACATAGATCCCAGAGAGGACGAAGAGCCCGGGGGCAGAATGGCGACTCCAAATGAAACAATTGTGGATGTACCAATCGATGATGGTAACCCGACGAAGGTCCTGAAGATTGGATCTCAGTTAGACCCCCTTCGAATAAGAGAATTGACTTACTTGCTAAAATATAACTTGGATGTGTTTTGTCTGGACACACGTTGACATGTGTGGGATATCTCCCTCAATTATGAGTCATTCATTAAGCATCAATCTGAAGCACGCACCCGGTAAACAGAAAAGGCGAATGCTTGGCCCAGAAAGGTCAGCTGCCTTGAAGGAAGAAGTTGAGAAGCAATGGATTTATTAGAGACTCAACCTACCCGGAATGGATTTCGAATCCAGTTTTGGTAAAGAAGTCTAACGGAAAGTGGCGCACTTGTATTGACTTCTCAGACTTGAATAAAGCCTGCTCGAAGGACATTTTTCCGCTACCAAGAATCGATCAGTTGGTGGATTCAACGGAAGGTCACGAACTCCTCTCCTTCATTGACGCCTACTAGGGATATAACCAAATCCCTATGCACGTTCCGGACCAAGAGCATACTAGCTTCATCACGGATCTAGGGTTATATTGCTATGTAGTGATGCCATTCGGTTTGAAGAACGCCGGTGCTACCTACCAACAATTGGTGAACAGAATGTTCTACAACCAAATCGGGAAAACAATGTAGGTGTATGTCGACGACATGTTAGTGAAATCCAGACAATCGTCCAACTACACTGCCAACCTAGCAGAGATGTTTGATATCCTCCGAAGATATGGGATGAAACTCAACCCTATAAAGTGTTTATTTGGGGTTGCTTCTGGGAAGTTCTTAGGATTCACTGTTAGTTCGCGTGGAATTGAAATCAATCCAGATCAAATTGCGGCAATCAGAAACATTCGAAAATCCAGACAAATCAAAGATATGCATAGCTTTGCAAGAAAAGTAGCTACGTTATGTCGTTTCATCTCCAAAGCTACAGACAAGTGTATTCCATTCTTTGAGCTGATAAAGCGAGGAAAGCGCAATTTTGAATGGGCTCCTGATTGCGTAGAAGCATTCCAGAACCTTCTGAATCATCCTGAGAGACCCCCGGTACTATCCAAACCTATTAACCACGAGGACTTGTTTGTATACTTGGCAGTGTCGTCTCATGCGATAAGTTCAGCCTTGATGAGGGAAGAAGATAAGGTTCAGAGGCCAGTGCACTATGTGAGTAAGAAGTTGGCGGCAGCCGAGCGAAACTACCCAAGAATAGAAAAGCTTGCATACAGTCTATCGATCGCTTCCAGCAAGCTTCACCACTATTTTCAAGCTCATCCCATCACCGTGTACACTGACCACCCACTTAGACAAGTTCTGCAGAGGCCAGAGGCATCAGGAAGACTACTTAAATGGAACATTGAGTTGAGTCAGTTTGATTTGAATTTCCAGCCCGACGATCAATGAAGGGGCAAGTACTGGCAGACTTTATATAAGAGTTCACTATCCCAGAGGATGATGTAGTGAGTGAAGAAGCTGATTCTCCGAAACAACTTCTTGACCCCAATGCCCGGAAATTATATACTAATGGCGTCAAGAATGATAGACGATCTGGCGCCGGAGTTGTGCTTGTAACTCCCGAAGACCAATCAATATACTACGCTCTTAGATTGGAGTTTCATGCCATGAATAACGATGCTGGGTGTGAATCCCTGATAATCGGGCTAAAGCTCGCAAAGGAGTTGGAGATAACGAAGTTAGGTATCTTTTGTGATTCCAAGTTGGTTGTGAACCAGGTCAATAAAGAGTTTCAGGCCAAAAGCCCAAGGCTGATATCATATTTGAAAAAAGTGAGAGGGTTGTTGGATAACCTTGATCACTACAGCATATCCCATATTCCTTGAGCAGAGAATCAAAAGGTAGACAAGTTGGCAAAGATGGCTAGTTCCGACAGTCCCGAAGACACTGAGCTAGTCCCAATTGAAGTATAGCACTCTCCAAGCGTTGATTAGATGGAAATTGATCCCGTATTGGAAACTGAACCGAAAAGGGAGTCGTGGATGACACCCTTGAAAAACTTTCTAATGAATGGAACGCTTCTGACCAAGAAGAGAGAAAGGTGTGTTGTTGTCCGAAAAGCCTCCAGATATATTATACAAGGTGAAGTCTTATATAGACAGGGATTTTCGAAGCCTCTCCTTCGGTGCATTGCCCACGACGACATCAAGCGCGTACTGAAAGAAGTGCACGAAGGTGAATGCGGTGACCATACAAGAGGACAAACATTGGCAAAGAAGATAATGCAGTATGGCTATTTTTGGCCTACCGTAAACAAGGACGCAACTAAATATGCTCGGCAATGTGATGCATGCAAAAGATTTTCCAAAATCTCCAGGGCACCCCTAGCCAGTTGAAGACGATGACGAGCCCGTGGCTCTTTGCTGTTTGGGGAATTGATATTATTGGAGGCCTCCGCATAGCTAAGGGCGGAGCGAAGTTCGCCATTGTGGTCGTGGATTACTTCACAAAGTAGGTCGAAGCAGAACCAATGACCATGATCACGACCAAGCGGATAATCAACTTCGTCGTTAGAAACATCATATGCCGATTTGGGATTCTGAAAATCATCATAACAGATAACGGAACCCAATTTGATAGCACTGAATTCAGGGATTTTTGCCAGAAGTACCACATCGAGAAAAGGTACACCTCTGTGGCACATCCGCAATCAAACGGGCAGGTCTAAGCGGCAAATAAAGTAATTAAATCCATTCTGAAGAAAAGGCTGAAGCAGGCCAAAGCTAGGTGGGTAGATGAGCTATCCTTAGCTCTGTAGGCCTATAAGACAACTAAGAAGTCAGCAACGGGTCACACACCTTTCTTCTTGCTTTAGGAGCAGAAGCAGTCATCCCGGTTGAATTAAAAGTACCCTCTCACAGAACCACTTATTATGACCCCATGACCGACAACAAGCTGCTCCTTGAATCCCTGGATATGGTTGAAAAAGAGACGAAGCTGACCTCCGTGGCTTGAGGAACAAGCAGCAACTCGCTCGATACTATAACAAAAAGGTCCGAGCCCGAACCTTTGAACCCGGATATTTGGTTCGAAAACATGTCTTTCCATCCCCGGTGCATATGGGCCCAAAGTGGGAAGGACCGTACGCCATCCTATGGAGGCTTGATAATGGAACCTTTATGTTAGCGACCATGGATGGAGATGAAATCCCTGGAGGGTGGAACGCCCAGCATCTGTGGCATTACCTAACATAAAATTATTCAATTTTTTCTTTAGTTTTTTTGGACCATGTAAAAAGGCACGACTTTCCTAGAACAGTCTGGTTACTTAAACAAAAGATTATAAAGTGGACATAGGTCATGATTCGGCCGAACCACCTTAAAAATATTGTGCGTCATTTACATTTACATTTACCATGCTCTTTCTTATTTATTTTTTTCATTCTTTATTTATATGAACTATCACCATTATGAAATCAACTATGAATCCTGCGACAATCTCGAAACACGTAATTCCAAAATGTTCCCTATTAGATCAAGTGGTCAACATGATATGGACCTCCGAGTGTGCAGTAAAATAAATGACACTATCGTTAGTGCTCCAATTCTCATGATCCGAGAAGGAGTCCAAAGGACAAAGAATTGTCCGTGAGACGTGAAGATGCACCATGATTAAGAGACTGTCTCGACAACACTCTACCCTTGACATCTGATAGGAGAGTATAAAGGCGCTAGAGACTTAGCACCATCAAAGAACTCCTGCCCCGCTGAAGGATCAGGGAGCAGACTGAAAACTTAGCCCAAAACCATCATTTCCGGGCATTGGGGGCAGTACGGATATGACTCTAATCAATCCTCAATAAGCCCTGGCCAGGCATCATATTAATGATGGATTGGGGACATATTAATACACATTTATGCGTAACAGCGTAATGCAATAAATTTTTGTGGAAATTTTAATGTTTATTTTTCAGTGTTTGTCACGCATGATACTAAGTTAGTTATGATTTGAATGTTCGTAACTGAGAATGATAAACTTGCAACTACACAGTGATGCGAGAGAAATAATTTTTCACTGCAGGTTTACAAAACGAGACTAGACAAAAGTGAGGGACATTCTCACGATAACATCATAAGGCTAATGGAAAGTCTAAAAAACAAAATATGAATTAACAAACACATTCTACCTGTGCTTGGGGGACAAACTTGGTTTCTTCTCCTTCTTTTTCTTCTCCAGCTCCTCCTTGTAGACATCAGATCTGTCATCCTTCTTCCACTTCCTCTTATCAGAGGGAAGATCCTGTGAAATGTTGGAAGACTGGGAGGCAAGCTGTGTGGTTATCGATTTAGAGGCAAATTTTATGATTAATCCAGTTTTCGGATCAGTAGTAGTGATAGATGGCACATTCAAAGGTTCTTGCTCCTCTATTTTAAAAGCTAATTGTTTATCTCTCTTGGACTTTATGTCAGCTAAGGTCTCACTATCATCATCCCTGGTCTCCTTTGTAATGACGACCTCCTCTTCTTCATCTTCATGACCACCATCGGTGTCTTGCAAGGCTCCAATAATCTCAGCATCCACGGAAGCATCGGTACTTGATCTCACTATAGCCTGCTCAGTTGAAATGCCTTCAGACTGCTTGGGGACCTCAGAAACTTCAGCACCTGATGCTACACTGACCTCCTTCACCTCTGTTTGCTCTTCTATATCTCACTCGACCGGCTTGGTACCTATATCATGAGAAGCAACTGCTATTAGTTGAGGAGAAAGCATGGTCTTCTCGACTGTATGATCTGCTATACGACGTCAAGTTATGATAGCTTTGGCGAACGGGGGAGAGAATATGGAAGTACCTTCTGCTGACCCCTCGCCTGAACCTACTATAGAAGCTCCAGCAGCTAAAGGAGCTGAAGAAAAGGGGATCAATGGATCGTCAGGATTATATTCCTCAACCCCAGAAGCCTTGGACTCCGTTGCTGAGCTTGACCCTCCGTCTATCTTGTCCTTTCCTTTGAGTTTGACTCTCCCCATCTCCATCTCTTCTTGGATCTGACGTCTACCTTCCGCCAAAGCCTCGGGCTCTTCTTCTTTGAGGAAGGTCTGCATGAGTTGGTTCTCATCGATATTCTCAACCTTTAGGCGTTGCTTTTCACCTTCGACAATCATGTCCCATACATTAGCCAAGGTGGTTTGATAGTTTTGAATCCAAGAGATATCACGGGTTTTATTGACTTAACCAAAGAAGTCCATTAGCAGTTCATCAAACCCTTCTATCTCCCGCTCTGCTGTAGCAATCTTGGTAGGCGCAGCGGAGGCAGATTCAAGGGCATCATTGGCATTACTTTCAGCAAGTGCTACCCTTTCTTCTGCGGGAGCAAATTGGTCGTTCAAGTTCGCTTTCTCTTTCTCAACAAGTGCAAGATGGTCTTTTAAACCCGCCCTCTCTTTTTCCCAAACAGCTTTCTCAACAGCAAAACGGCCCTGTGCCGCTTTCAATTCAATATTGGTCATCTTGAGATCCTCAATTTCCTTTTTCAGAGCCACACGCTCTTAGCTATGAGAATCAAGCTCAAGATGGAAGCGTTTCCTGGCATCCTCCAGCTTTGTCCTGTAATTCCCCGCATCTCGCTGAGCTAAAGCGAATTGGGCTTGCGCATGCTCGAGCTCCTTTTCTATCTTACCCCTAGCCCTACTATCATTATCAATCTTCACTCTAGCCCTGGCTGCATCCGTTTCCAGATGACGAATAACCTCTGAAAGCTTCACGGCATGCTTTTTCATCACCTTATATTGCTTGGCCACATGACTCACCTACCCCATAACTTCAGTATCCCACTCCTCAGGGACCGGTTCAAGATCTGGAACAAACATCATCCATTCAAAGTAATGGTCAGGAAATTGCTTTCGTAAACGTTCCAGCCTTTATCAGGAGTAAGAGCAACATCCTGTACAACGGCGGTACCCGACTTCTGCTGACCAGTTGGGACGAGAGCTGTCGTGTTTGCTTCAGAACTTTTTTTTTGGGCCTTTGTCTCTGTCTTTGGATTCATGAGGTTTTTTGGAGGAATTAATATGAGACGGTGTACTTTTTGGGGGAGTCAAATCTTTAGGAAGTTTCTTACCCCCTGCCGATGGAAATTGACGGCTATGATACTTCCCAGGATCTTGCTTTGAGGGAGAGCAAGACCGTGTTGAGTGAGGCTGATAAGAATCACGGGGTTGTTGGCTATCTCTCCCCTGAATTTCACTGCGATCATGCTCAGATGTGGAGATGAGTCTGGGTGTGTTCTCACAAAGTGAACAATGAGAGTAGGTGTACTTCTAAGGCATTTTTATGCAAAAAGAAACAAACAGATATAAGAATCCTGAATACAAATAGTATACCAGTGTTGTGATGAGTGGTGCATGTGATTCGTGTATCCCATGTTATCCCCCCTTAACAGACCAGGGCCCAGAGATTGGATTGTCTGTGCGGTATCTTTTTCTTTAACTAGAGAGGTTTCTTCCTTAGAGATAGGAAAGAACGAGTCCCCTCCAAAATCTCCTGGTGTATAGATGTTGTCTGGTAGGGGAATCTTGCTTAACACCCCAAATATCTACTCCTCTGTTAATTTGTCATGAGCAGAAGGATCAACTGATGGCGGAGTCCTCAGAGGAGACTATTCTTTGGAAACAGAAGCTTCCTTTGGCTCCTCGGCTCGGGTTTTATCTCCTTTATATACATTCAAGTCCTTGCCATCTTAATCGATCATCGGCGAAGGACTCTTACGAAGCTCGATTGTTTTTGTGGTCCCCAAGGTCCCTTCTCCCTTAGCTGGGCGTACATACTTATAAGGTTTGCCACCAGCATGAAGCCCGAATCTTACATCTAAAAGGCGGTGTTTGTGAAGACTCTCATCAGTTATGCACTTCTTGAATCTACAAAAGTCCGATTTTCTTTTTAAGAGACGGGATAATCGATCTTCATACACCGAACCCTCTGTTTTCTCAAAATTATGAGCTATATAAGGAAAAGGAACACAATAGTATTTTTATCATGCAACTGGAACATGCTATGGAAGACTTGAGGCCTACTTGACTGTAGCCACTTCCTCGCACACCCCGCTTGATGTTTTATGTAAATCCAGTCAGACTTAGCATCTCTTGGACTACTGTGCCCGTCCGACAATAGCTTCTTAGAGGGAACCGATTCAAAGAAGATAAAGTTAGGAGTTCCCAAGGAGAGATGCTTGAAATAGTAGTAGAAGTTTAAATCTTCGAAGGTGAGCTCGGTCTCTAGAAACTCCGCGTATGCAATATACAAAGTGCACATAGCAGCTTAGGCATTGGGATGGAGTTGCATGGGAGCGATGTGTTGTCGTCTTAGAAGATCAACGACAATCGGAGGAAACGGAGGAATAGCACCCATCCAGCACATGAGCCTATTGATGGCCATGTACCCCTCCAGAGAGGAGTGGAGCTTATCTCCTTCCTCTGGAACTTTCACATCATTCTAAGGAATCCCATGCCTTAAACAGATTTTCTCTAGCTTTAACTTGTCCAATTTGGAAGCAATGGAGTCACTCATTTTCTCTTGTTCTATTTCTTTAACACCGGAAATCTCATTGGGGGCCCGATCGTCCTCCTCCTCCTCAAGTGATGTACTTTCAGAAGATGTTGATTCTGTGTCAAGATCCGTTTCATAGTCAGGGTCGGAATTCTCCCAGTCCGGATCCGATGGAAGTCCATCAGGATTATAGTAATTTGACGGGTCTGTATTCTTCTCTG
Organism: Allium sativum; assembly: GCA_030737875.1. Taxonomy (NCBI): domain Eukaryota; kingdom Viridiplantae; phylum Streptophyta; class Magnoliopsida; order Asparagales; family Amaryllidaceae; genus Allium; species Allium sativum. Next base: position 306,929,952 of record CM060921.1, read on the forward strand.
AAACTCTTGTCGAGCGTCTATCAGACATGGCTGTGTTGGCGAGTAAACATGAGAAATTAGAATGCAATTACCCGTGTCCCGTGTGTGTAAGTGCTAGTGTGTGCATGTGTATACAGTACATGAAGGAAAATCATCGAGATAATTAGAAAAGCGCAATGATGGCCATTGTATGCGGCTAAGTTATGCTACTGTTCAGTCCGAAAAGTTCATCTCGAAGGCTCTAACCTAACTGTCCATTGGTATATTAGAGTTACATTGCATTTGTTAGTTAATATGTGTATCGGATCGTGGGACAAAGACCGACTCGTGAATGACGGATCGTCAATAAGTCACGTTCATGGAAGAACCTCGGCTCATGAGACAGGCTTCGGATCGTGGGACAGTACGTTCATGGAAGACTTCGGCTTGTGAGACAGGCTTTGGATCGTGGGACAGTCCAGCTCGTGAACCACTTTGCCTCACCCCGAATGGCTCGTGAGAGATCCCCTATGATCTGCTCCACTTCCACGAACCAATGCTCCCCCATTTCCACGACCCAACCCGCTGTCCAATTTAATACCTCGCCTTCAACTCTTCTCACTCCATCTCACTATTGCCATGAACCGAGCCTTCACCCTACCTACGAGCCAATCTACTTTTCAATATCTTCTTCCTCATCGTTCCACTCCTCCATCCATAAACTCTCCATTCTTAAGCCAACCCATCTCATCATCTCCATGTTCAGGCCTCAACACCACGAATTCCGCCATTATCAGCTCGCGAACGCGAGGACTTTGAAACCAGCAAAGATTTGAATGGATTGAAGAGGGATAAGAATGAAATCACATGAAATTTATCCTCGTGTAATTACCTTCTTCTATTTAAGTGGTGAAATGAGGCTGATTCCTAAAAATCGCTATTTAGGGTTTTAGGTTAAAAAGAGGAGAGGCGGAGGTAATAAAAGAGAAGAAGAAGAAGAAAAGGAGTGGAGGGGAAGCCCCGATTTATATAGGCATAATGCAGACTCTTGGACTTCCTTTCTTTGTCCTATTTGGAACCGTGAAGAGCTCGTGGGCCACGAATGAAAGCCCACAGTGGCTCATGGAAGAGACCATTCCGCCAATGGCTCGCGATCAGGACCAAAGCCCATAGCAATTTGAAAAGAAGCCTACCCGACATAAGGACCGTGGTGAGTGCCATGCTCAAGGATCAAACGGTGTTCCAAAAATCCGCATAAAAAGAAGAAGAAGAAGAAACTTACTTAACGGGTTGATCGCAATATCTTATAAAATCTAAGAGATGGAAATTAGTTGATAAATAAAGAAATGATCGAAGGTTAAATCTGATATTTATATCCGTCAGAGAATACAACTCTTTGAAGCAATGCGACATTACAAATAGACATGGCTATTGATTTGCACCGCCTCATGACAAGATAGTTCAGCAATTTCGAAGCATGTTCCTTCTCTGATAAAACATACTTCGAGGGGGCTTGGCTAGCTTCCTGATCAAGCCACCAGGCACCAAGAGTTGAATTACCATGCACAAGCACACATATATGAAGGTCCATGAACCAAGTAACTCTGGCTTGTGAAACACAGGTGCTCACTCGTGGCCAGCTTCACCCCCCGCCTCATGATTTAGTGTCACAATCCTCTCATGACAGGGTCCACGACCCGCTCATGGATAAGAGGCACGACCCGACCCCAAGATCATAGAAGGGTGAATGTGACCAGGTTTTCCACAATCCGAAAGATCAGGATCTGATGACACCTATCCATAACCGTCATATTGACCATTTCTCCATCAAGCTACGAACCAGCCCGAGATCCTCGAGATCAGTACCATGTGTCTTCATGAACCGCCTGTAGATATCACCTATAAATAGCTCCATACTTGTCATTTTGGGGGGGGGGTCTTTTTAGCAATTCTGAGTGTTATTATCACCATTGTTACCTCTCTATTATTTCCCATTAGTATTATTATGAAATTACTGAGTGAATCATCATTATAATCATGAGATTGAGAGAAATCATTGATTGAACTTGCATTCTACGTATAATCAAAGATATATAAAGTGGACGTAGGCTCATTAACGCTGAACCATTATAAGTTTGGTGTCATTTTCTGCTTTTTCTTCATTTCTAGATATAATTCTCTGTAAAATATGAACTATTCGGGTGTTAGAGCCAAATTTGGATCTAACATAATGAGTAGAGAGTGAGAAGAGAAGAAGTTTTATAGAAATTGAATTGAATTCGGCGGAGTATAGGTGCTGAAATCACAAAAATAAGAGGATATGGAAGCAAAAATAAGAGGAGCATCATCACAAAAAGACAGCATGGTCAAAGCAAAGCTTCACATGAATGCGGAGTGATGTGAATGAGCAAAAATAAAACAACATACTAACCATATTCGTGGATACACCTCTCAAACTAGAAAGAAATAGAACAACAAACAACAACACTCAAATACCTAAATAAAAACTAAGATGCAAACACGTACGACTAAACAAATCATAGAAAACCCGAAGAACCAATGATACCCACCACCAAAAAACTCCCTTAAACCCCGACAGCTGAAATTTAGTCTTGTATATGTTTTGCTAGAGAAAATGAGTGGCCTAGATGGTAACTAAAGGGATAAGGTCACCATGAAAAATCCTTAGCATACGGATCATTAAAAGTAAATTACGGTAAAAGAGAAAGTTGGGTGGAGTGAACCTAAACAGAAGGGAAAATGGTTTGAGAGGCATTCGACTGCTAAGTACCAAGCGTGGCGAAAGAAAGTGAAGAATTTAGAGGAGAAGATGACGTGAAGAAATACAAAATCAAAGAAGGAATAATTATTGTGGAAGATGATGTTCATTTATCTCCATTTCTAGATCTTAGCGAGTCATTGTCGGATTGAGAAAAAGTCATACTATATGTTAATTTATTTCTTACTTCAAAATTTTATTTAAAGCTCTTTCAAATAAGTAATATTAATTTTTTTTAAATTACAATTTCAGGAATACTAATTTTGGAAATGTTTTAGAGATAAAAGATAAAAATTGTATTGTTTTATAAATACTTTTATGAAATTAATATTTTCAATTCCAAGAGATTTTAATTATAAAAGAGGTTTAAATGATTTTGAAAGCGTTCAAAAGTTTTGTAAATAAACCACCTTTCCTAAAATTAAATTAATGAATTTAATATTGATTTTGGGAGAATTATATCATTCCAAATATAAAATTAATTTAACAACTCTTTTATTGAATTTCGTATAGATTGTGATTCAATGCTTTTGATTGAAATAATCTTTGATTTAAATTTCTACCATATTTCGTGCTTCTCTATGAAATAAAGTATTTTAATAAGTGATTGAATTATCAGATCAATATGGGCCTTTCATTACGATTTTTTCACTTATTATTATAACTTGTTAATAGAGTTCGAGCAGAAATTGCCAGCTTTCAGTAACTATTGGTTTCACACTCTGGTATAAGATAGTTATTTGAATTCTAATGAATAATTGGGTGATAGTTAGTAAGTTACACTTTAACGCAGTATTATCTTAGGGTGTTCAAATTTGATTTTAGGCCAATGGAGCCTTGAGAGATGATGACTCATTTTCTATTGGCTTAAGATTGATAAATTATTATTGCCAGGTAGGCAGACCTATTCTGGAGGTTTAGGCTTGTTCTGGTGCGATACGACCACCTTTTTATCCCTTATATAGGTGTTACATTGTATCATATTAATCTATTTTTTTTTTTGCAAAGTAGAAGATGTTTTCCAATTTTAGTGTTTAGGAAAATTTGTGTAGTAACCTATTTTGGGGATTTCTATTATTATACTATGTGATATAAGGTCTTTAAGAATATATCAGTCTCTATGGTTATTAGGCTCTATGTCACTGTTTTTAAACTCATAGTTGACAACCATTATTATTTCATTAATTATGGTTATTATTTTTAGGGATTTTAGGTAGGATATTCAATATCTTTGGCTCTAAAGAATTTTGAATTATATTGCTATAATTTTTATGATAGTTTATTGGAGTCTAGATACAGATTTATGAAATGGTAATATTGATGCATATGTCTTATTATGGTTATTTGGTTTCAGGCTATTCTTGTTTTTGCGTATTTTGTTTTTAAGACATATTTTTATAATGATTGATTTACAAAATAATGATTTTGAGATATATATGTATATATATGTCTTATTATGACTATTTAGGTGCATGCATATTTTATTATGATTTATTTACTGATAAGTCATATATCCTATGGATTTTGAAATAGTGTAAAGGTTTGATGTGCCTTATTATGATTGACTGAATTCAGGTACACTTTTAATTAACTTATTTTATGGTTAGGTCCTATATTTATTATTTCAATGTCTCACATTTTATTCAAATATAGCCCGACCCACTTATTTTTAAGATACTAATGTATGGCCAAGACTCTACATGTATGTGGACTGACTAACTTTAGGATATGCTAGCACTGGATACTTGAATCTTTTGGACACTTGGCTTGCTACTTGCACTTTTTTGGACATAGAAGCATCTTCTCCTTCCATGAATTTTTGGGCATAGAATCTTTTATTTGGATACTTGGACATTAGAAAAGGACTTATTGGCTTTAGGAAAGGAATTTGCCATTGCTAACCATTTTCTTTGTAATCTAAAGGACTGTACTTGTAACCATATAGTATAAATATACGAAGTTACAATAAAATGGACATAGGAGCAACTTACCAAACAACTAAAATCTTTGGTGTCATCTACTTTTCCTTCATTTTCATGACTATACTTTTTGAATTACTTACACTCGGGTGTTGAATTTTGAAGCGACTAGTTTTCCACGACAACGTTTCGGCACGTAGGGAAGGGGAGAACACAACTTTGGATTCCGGATTTGGATTTCTCTTGGATTTAACTATGGTAAAAAAAAGGATGCTAATTTGGCTTGTTCTAAAGGAGATGCTATAGAGGAAAATCAAGAGGTTTGCTCTATTGGTTATCCATCGAATTATCTAACAAGAAAAGATATGGACAAAGTGGTTAAGGGTTTAACTAAGGATTTGACTTCGCAATTGGAAAGGAAAGAAGCACTATGAATGCTCTTATATCTAGGATCGATGGATTTGGAAGGCCGTTAGGCCAAGGAAATATAGCTAGGACGAGTGCTAGTGTTCCTCAAGGTTTGGCTCAGAACTTGAGGACAATTCCCGAAAGTTAACCCTGGGTCGATGCCAATCCCAGGATCAGTACTGGCTTATCTAGATTCAGGGAATCACCACCAATCCCAATAGGAGTATGACTCAAGAAATATTGGTTGGTCCGATTTTAGGATTTGGAGGTTCTAATGTGGCTCAAGCACTGGTGCGCGAGGATTTGGATATAGGAACTCCTACGGTTTCGAGAGTTAGATTTGTTTCTACGACAGTACCTCAAGCTAGGATTGAACCAGATATATTTGTTGGTGATCAACAGATCACTAGTTTTGGACTTGACATCCGGGGCACCAGTTTGGGACAGAATGATTGGAGTCACTTTTGTGGAAATGGAAGCGGAAGTTAGATCATTAATGCGATTCGGCAATATACTCGAGGTTGAGCGTCTCTTTCAGACTTGGATTGTTTTACTCTAGTCCGTTTACTTAGGATATAAGGAATTCTCAGAACCCATCGAATTTAAAACTTTCATGTTGGGGGATTTTGGTGGCAGGAAGGATCCTACTATCCACTTGATAAATTGTATATAGCCTCGTGGAAGTGCTTTCGGGATCGGATAATGTTATAGAGAAGTTCTTCCAAATTTACCTTATAGATATTGTTGCCGCATAGTTCAGGCAATTAGAAAATGAATCGACTTATAACTGGAATGTATTGGTAAGAAAATTATTCAAACAATTGGTTCATATTTCTTGACCTAATAATGTGATGACTCTTATGACAATTAAGAAAAGGCCTGGACAAACTTTGCATAAATTCTTGAAAAGGTTTAATGTGGCGGTGACATTGCTTGATCAACAAAAATCGCCCATTGTAACGACCCGGAAAATCTGAACCAATTTAAAATTTTTAAATTGGCTATTTTGGTGGATTTTAAATATTTAAAATAAATATTTTAAATAATAATGATGAAATGTATGTTTGAATCGATGTTGAAAATGAAAATAATTAATTTGAATTATAAACGAGGCCTGAAATGGCGCGGTAGTTTCAAAATTTGAATTCAAACTTTGACTGGCTGTACCAGGTTCAAAACAAAACGGATTTGAGTGAAACTAAAAATATTTAAATCTGTTAGTGAATATCTTTCTAACGAATCTGAAAAATTGAAGTTTCATAGCGGGAAGCAAAAGTTATGGCCAAATGAATTTTCAGAAAGGTCGCTATGGAATTTATATAACCCGTGAAAATGGCCATTTTGCAAACGTCCTCAGAATTCGACGAAACCACTTTTGTTGGATCCGGGATGTTAAATTATTGCTAGGTTTCAAATTTCATAATTTAAGAAGCTAATATGTGAGCGTGGCAAAGAAAAACGTGTTTTGGTCAATTATAGTTAAATTGGATCGACCAGAAATGGGCCATTTTTCAAACAGTCTCAAAATTCGACGAAACTAGTTTTGTTGGGACCATATCGTCAAAATATAGCTAGATTTATTTTTCTGGAATTTTTCGAATCAGTTTGTGGTCCTGGCATATTGAAATGTACATTCAAATCGAATATTGAATGTTATTTATTTTAAATTGAATGAAAACTGACTGAAACAGTCGAATGGGCCTTCGAAACATATCCCATTGTGTTTGGAATGGGGGTAAAATGCTAGGGACGACAGTCGTTGGGTTTGGATTGGTGTTCGTGTGCGAAAGAGGGTATTTTGGAGATTTTAAAAATTTATAAATATATTAAAAAATCATTAGTCCACATTAGCCATCCTCTCTCTGAAACCCACGATCGACGACGGAAGCAGCTCGAAACTTCCCGGGCTTTTTGCCGCCGCCACGTTCATCTTTAGGCCAGGCTCCAGTTGGGTTTTTTGAAGATCTCCTCTCCCTCTTCAAATCAAAACAAACCGCATCACCTATCGTCGCCCCAACTTCGAGATCGAGCTCCCCAAAGTCCTGGACTTTCGAACGCCGCCGAGGACACCAGGCGTCGTCGATCTGGGTGAAACCACTCTGCGTGGAAAGCCTTCTCCACCCCCTACGTCGTCGTGTAACCTGATCGAGACCACGTGCATCGGATTTGAAGTTATTGCAAAACCTAGTTTTGAACATTCAAAGAAAGGTACGACTGAAATTTATATAAACTATATTATAGCAGTTTAAAGCGCTACCGTTTTTGATTTCACTGTAAAAATCATATCTTTTTCGTTTCTTGACGAAATTCAGTGAAACAAGAGACAGTGGACTCGTGTGGACGTCTTCTACATTCTAGAAGAGACCGCATATTTTTCTAAGCCTTCTGCTATTTTTGGTGGAGTGGAACCCAATGTGAGATTTCTAAATTATAAACGATATGAAAAACGACGATGTATAAATTATATAGTCGATGTATGAGTTATATAAGCGTTGTACACCTCTTGTATAAGCGTTGTATAAGTTGTACGTTCGATATATAAGTTATATATGCATTGTCAAAATTATATATGTGTTGAAATAGAAGTGAAATGCTTATATATAAATATATATATATGTATATATATATATATATATATATATATATATATATATATATATATACGCCCCTCATCCACAAACCATGGACGATATTTATTGGTTGTGATTGGTGTGAAAATTGGTTGATTACGAATGGTTGATTAGAATTGTGTGTGGTTGAAATTGATTGATTATGGTTGAAAAATACCCGTTTGTGGTTGAGAAATATTTGGTTGAAACCACATAGGATTAGTTTGTGGAAATGAAAAAAATATACATGCCGCCTGCGTGCGAACTAGATGCATGATTCCCCATTGTCAAAAGCTGCGAGGCTTTAAGGTAGAGCGAGGAACCGTACTAGGGACGGTCCCGGTTTTAACTACCCTGCCGTTATGCTGTCGTAATTTTGAATAATATTCATGTGTTAGAATTATTTTCCTGTGTTGAAACTATATTCGTGTGTTGAATAGAAAACCTTCATGTGTTGAATAGAAATTCATTCATTGAATCATATTCATGTGTTGAATGGTATTCGTGTTTTAAATAAATTGTTTTAATAATAAAAATCACATTTTTACTATATATATACAAACTATAAAAAACTGTTCGTGTGTTGAATAGAAATTCATTTGTTGAATCATATTCATGTGTTGAATGGTATTCGTGTTTTAAATAAATTGTTTTAACAATAAAAATCACATTTTAACTATATATATACAAACTATAGAAAACCGTTCATGTGTTGAATAGAAATTCATTCGTTGAATCATATTCATGTGTTGAATGGTATTCGTGTTTTAAATAAATTGTTTTAACAATAAAAATCACATTTTTACTATATATATACAAACTATAGAAAACCGTTCATGTGTTGAATAGAAATTCATTTGTTGAATCATATTCATGTGTTGAATGGTATTCGTGTTTTAAATAAATTGTTTTACAATAAAAATCACACTTTTACTATATATATACCAACTATAGAAAACCTTCATGCGTTGAATAGAAATTCATTCGTTGAATAGAAATTCATATGTTGAATGGTATTCGTGTTTTAAATAAATTGTTTTATAATAAAAATCATATTTTTAACATCTATATGAACTATATAAAATAATCGTGTTTTGAAATGAATTGTTTTACAATAAAAATCACATTTTTACTATATACACGAATAGTTGAAAATAGTGAAGTGTTGAAATAATTGTCGGTTGGATAAAAATATCATTTTTACCAAATGTATGAAAAGAATATAGTTTCAAAATCGATATATATATATATATATATATATATATATATATATATATATAAATAGAATTGGAATATATGGAATAGCGAAGCTGCAGTTCGTGTTTTGAAACCGTGATTTGAAATGATTAGTGTGGGAGATCCGACCATCGGATTTTCCCGAAACCGAAACCGTTGGGTTCGCTTTGGAAATATCTTTCCAACGACACCAACTTTATAAAGATCCAACGGTTGGATTGTCTGGAATGTTTAATTCAAATCTGAAGAAAAACAGCGCCAAATCGATTATATATATATATATATATATATATATATAATTAAATCGAATAACGATGTTGCAGTTCATATTTTGAAATCAAAACTTCAAACGATTATATCGGGAGATCCGACCGTCGGATTTTCCCGAAACTGGAACTGTTGGATTCGTTTTGAAAAGATCTTTCTAATGACAAAAATTTTGCGAAGATCCAACGGTTAGATTTTCAGATATGTGTAAATCAAATCTGAAGAAAAACAGCGCCACGGCCGCGTTATGGCCAAAGCGTCATTTGAATAAATTGGCTATTTTAAAATAAATAAAAATAGCGATAAATCATTATAAAATATAATAAACGATATAGATGTGAAATTTAGAAATTAACTGAAGGTTAACTAAGTCGAATGGTTTCCTGGATTTTGATCTGATGTTGGTTTCGGCCTTCGGGGTTAATATTTGGGAAATCGTTCTCTTACTAATTGACAGTTAGTGACTAATGAATTGAAATGATGCGTATGTAGTGTACGTGTAGCACTTGTTTATTATATACGCGAGTTGCTCAGAAAGACCGGGTTTATCCCATTCTGAATAACTGAATCGACGATAAGAAATCGAAGATGAAGACGGTGGTCGAAGACCGGAGTTCTTCACCTCGTTTCGATGGTAACTGATGTCCTGATTGGGAGGCATCCCGGAATATGGATAATGAGTGGTGATCATCCAGACGTACGTGGAGATCGATGGGTTTGCGAGGTATATAGTGCCTCTGGTTTCGTTTAGACCCAGAACGAACTTGTAAATGGATTATGTGTCTGACATTGGAATTTATTCTATGTGATTGATAGCCATCAGTTGCATGGCGTGAATTGCATGTGTGACATGCTAAGATGCAGTGATCAAGGCTTCTGTTGAAAAGAAAAGTCTTGTGGTGATGATCAAAGCACCGCCTGTGTGGCGTAGCTTTGTGTATAACGTGAATTCGCGAGCCTCACACCCCGGTATGAACCAGAAACGGGAGAAAGGACCTCAGGGAGGACATGCATTTCTTTATAGTTAGAGGTGGTGTCGGTGCTTAAAATGACCGACATTTTTTTTCCACCTATGTTGTTGTTGCTGTTGCGAGGCGCCTCGGTTAGATCGGTCGATCCGGGACCGATGGAGTCATTCGTTGGCTCATTGACGCACCATAGGGCGGGGAAACGCAGTGTTCAGGAATTTTAATCCACATCGGTGGACCGGCCCTGTCGCTCCTAGGGTCACTCGAGCTCTAATCCTGAGACACGGGCTAGAGCGTTTCGAATTCGGTAAGGACTATCTTTTGCCTTTGTTCATGACGGAAATCCAATTTCTAAATATGTGACTGTGCGGTTTTGATTGTATATATATATATATGGCGACATGATATATGGTACCCATGCCGCCTATGATTGATAGTTATGATTGAAATTGTTTTTGAAACTTATAAACAATAATATCAAATGCTTTTGCTTTATTCGTATCAAACATATTTTGGCATTATAAGGTAAAACTCTATCCTCCGGTTTGCGTTGCATTGTGTGATGGAAACTGAGTCTTATAATGGCTTCATTTTTATAAAAAGCATTGCGATGTTTAAAAGAATTATTTGTTTTAAAAAACTGGCGATCCAATGGAGTAAACCCGTTCCACGAAAGTGGCGTGGTCCTGAGATTGGCCATATTTTAATTGTGTTGAGTAGATTTCTCATATCAGTCCCATGACTGACTCATAGTTTGTTTCACTTTCAAACTCGGGTGCCCCTTTTTCTACACGGGCAGCCTTGTATTCAGGTTTTAGCTGGCTTTCTCTGGACAGCTGGAGCTGAAGATGGATTCTATCATTTATCTCTTTTTATGTTGTTCAGCTCCTATTGTACATACTATGTTTGTTTCCGCTGTAGACATTTATGTATAGCTGAACTGTATTTGTACTAAGTATGATCCTGTATACTGTGTAACTCTGATGGTTATTTTTATCCAGTGTATTATTTGTTCATTATTTGGTGTATTTATTTATATCTGTTCTGTTATTATCTGTTTATGTGTTATATTCCAAAGATTACCCTTGCCACCGTCAGTACGGGGTTCGGGGTCGTCTCACCCATGGTTCTCATGATTGTTGTTTCTAGAGTATTGGTTAACATAGATCTGAAGATCTTGCTGCATCGAGATCCACCAAGGGACCTTAGTGAGTTTTACTCTTAAGAAGATAGATTTGTTTGAGAAGAGGACGTGTGAACCGATAAGAGAGTTCTCAAGATTAATTTGGTCATGGATGGAGGACCATTTGGTTTTGGTAAAGGAAAGACTTCTTTCGGGATTGGTCGAAATACATTATGGAAGGAACCAAAATTTCCTTTATACACGAACTTACTCTTTTCCTGGAGGACATTTATTTGGAAGCTCACTCGATTGCTCCATTCATAAAGCGTCCCATGAGGGAATCAACTCATATGAGATGGAATCTAGAAAGCATTGTTAATTGTTCAACGTGAATGGTCATAACACAAACGACTACATTCATCTCTGGGATATGATTAAGGAACGTGTCAGACGTGGTGAGTTGACATAATATGTTATGAATTGGGCTATGTCATCGGAACAGGCACAACTTCCTGCTCTGGCTCAGAATGGGAACGAGCCAGGACATGGCCTAAGGGGACTGGCCATCGATCAATGTGGATTCTCGCAACTCTCTGTATTTATGGATTTTGAATTTGGATTGCGGTAGTTTTGTCTCTGGTTTTAATGCTCTTTGGTTCTTCGACTTTTTGCATTTTAGATTTTGGTATTATGGCAGTTACTTTTTGGCATTCTAGTATTCTGTCTCTTGGATTTTGGAATTTGGTCTTTTTGGATCTCAGATTTGGCTCTTAGGATTTCTGGCTTATAAATTTCGGTTACTCGAATTTTGGGCTTTGGTTGATTAGGCTTTGGCCCTCTGGATGTTATATTTTTGGTTTTCTAGTTTTGGATGGTTGAGTCGGCCTATCCATATACGGGGTTAGGATTAAATCCTTAGACATGCTTTGTACCCGACTATAAACCACCCATCTCGTAGTTAATAAAATTCCATGGTTTTCTGGCTTAGGATGGTTAAGTTAGCCTACCCACGAACGGAGTTAGGACTTAATCCCTAAGCATGCTCTGTACCCGGCTATAAACCATGCCTTTCATACTTAACAGGACTTAGTGAACTTGAAATAAAAAGAAAATAAGTCAACCTACCCACGTATGGGGTCAGGACTTGACACCTAGATGTTCTTTATATCCGGCAATAAACTGTCAGGTTCTCTTTTAATTACATTGAAAATTTAAAACTTTAATAAAATTATGTCATCCGTATGGACTGTGTTTGCAAGTATGAAATAAAAAATTGGAATTTTCAATTTCAAGGAATTGGCGAGTAAGGAATTTGCTCATTAAGCACAAAACTTTGGTTCCTAAGTACGGACTATGCTTGGGAAGGGATGGTCCTCTTGTTAGGACTTAGCAAGACCGCCTAGTCTAGTTGTAATGGCCCGAATTTCCATACACCTTTGATTCGACTAATCACACCACACGTCCAACCCAAATTGCATGGAAATACGAATCATTTTTAGAAAGAAGTTAGAGGATGAGAAATAGAAAGAAAGAAATATTAGAATAGAAGAAAACGAAGATCACAAACTCATAGCGGAATGAATAAAATATATTAAATAACATAAACTTTGAAATACAATTCAGTAACTTTATACACATATCATCATCAGAGCACAACGGCTATTTCTGGAACAGTTATAAACACCCGTTTGCATGTATGAACATAATACACAGCAGAAAAATAAGATAGTCCATATCTATCTAGTGAAGCCTCCTGCTTCAAACTCCACTAAGTGAATCTGTAAAATCCTGACTACTTGACTGTCCATACAAATTTGGGCTCCCAAGAGTTCAGAGAAACTAACAAAATAAACTCTGGGTCATTCATGGGACTGGTATGAGTAAACTCCAACCATCTGTTTAATTTTCAAAATCCTTTCGAAAGAAATGATAATCATAAGACCGATCCACACATAAAACAGATGGTTTTTACCTTATGATAACCAAAAGTATTTTTGATATCAAATCCAGCGATATTACAACAGTGTCTAAATCAAATAAATAGAAATCTAGCGAAATGCTTGCATCTCATGCTCCATATATAATATTGAATCAAAAACCGCAGGGTGCTTATTAGAGATTGGATTCTGACAACGACAAGGTATGGAAACACCTTCCGATCTGTGTACTCTAGAGGGGTACACTGGGGTTCAATAAGAAAATCTTGCAACCCGGCCACACATGGCCGACCACTCATTTAACTTGAGTGTATCGAGCATATAATCACCAACGGTTGTGATTAGCAACCGTTGCCGAAAGCATACAACAGCGAATAAAATAAGAAGCAAATGGAATTTCTCTATATCAGTGATAATACCCCTAATGGGAATGACCCACATGGCCATGTTACATGCCTGATTTCTGTCATTTCCCGGTTGATGAGGCTTGAGGTCACGATTTTCTTTTTAGAACATCTTATCACCATTCACTTTGAATGCCACCTTATCAGATCCATCCATATATGTTGTCCTGGGAATGGACAAATCGAAGGCATCATTATATTAATCCATCTTGGGCAATTTCATCCTAGGATTAAAAGAACAGCGTTTGCACTTAACTCCGTCTTCAATTATCTTCGGCATGAGTTGATTCGTAACGCTTATGCCCATATGGAGTGGTTTTCAGATAATATATCCGACCCCGGTCTCTCCATATTGACGATGGAGGTATAATATAAATTAAACTTTGATAGCTGGTGTTTTAACTATCAAAGAAAACATCCATACAACCAACGATCCTATTTCCTAATGGAAATCCTAACGATCAACCATCAAACAACGCTAGCCCTCTTTTAAATTAATTCCTTATTATACTACCATTTCCAATTCTAATTTCCTATCTTTTGTATCCTTTCAAAGCTTTATTTTCTCTCTTGATTCTTAGAAAAACATTTCCAATATCCTAATTTCTTTATTCGAGAAAATATTTCTTATTCCAGTTAGAAAACATTTCTAAATATTCACAAATCCTTATTTTCTATATTTATAAAATATACCTTATTAATATCGGAAAATATTTCCATCTTCCATTACTTAATTCCTCGTTTACCAATTCATTTCAATTTCTATGCGTAGAAAATATCTCTCATCTTATTTGGGAAAACATTTCAAAAATCCTTTAAATTAACGCGATGTTATAAAACATCGTTATTATAACTCAAACAATTAATCATTTATTAACTAACCATTTTGCTAATCAATCTTCACTATCGAACCTTAACCATTCCTCCATCAATCATGAAGACAAGCAAGTTGGTTATAATTACCTCTCAGACCTTAATTAAGCAACATTCTCAATTTTGAAATAGTCGAAGCTCAAAACTTCAAAAAAACATCACTTATGCGACTCTCATATTCAATCTAAGGATCCATTTCATTTACAGAAAAACATTTATTATAATGGTAGCGTTATAATCACTGCTTCCAAATATTTGATTTATAAAACATTTATTTTAACGATAGTGTTACAATTGATGTCTAGATTTATAGAACATTTATTTAATAGTAGCATTGTAATCGCTGTTTAGATTTACAAAACATTGATTATAACGGTAGCATTATAATCGTTGTTTCCAAATATTTGGTATATAAAAATATACCTTGTACTTATTAATTTCAATTAATAAGTAAATAATCAAATAATTAAATTTGATTCAAAACGGAAAGTAAAAATAACTACTTCCCTAAATTCGATATAATCGAATTCCAATAAATATCTCTCTCTCGAATAATCTATGTTCGATTTATATTCCGAACTTCGGAATTTACTACCATTTCAGGTTAATCCAAGTTCCAAATTCACTTTTGAATTTGTCCTTTTCAAATCATTAACAAATTCCTTTATAACCATTCCAGCCTACAAAATGTTATCACACTTCATTTTACACTCCGAATTTTGAAATAAAACTCATCGTTTTCATTTAAAACAACTACCCATTTCCCTTTTCATTCAATTTCCATTCTAGTTCATATTTCAAATCCAAATTTCTTTTAAAGATATTTCATTCACAAAATATTTTCTTTGAACCATTATTCACTTAAATCGTGAATACATTTCTTTTATATACAATCAAATCAGTTTGATTTCGTACTTATGAAATATCTTGAACCCAAATTCTATTTTAAACTTTTATTCATATTTTTTTATGCTAATCTCATTTGTATTGCAATCATTTAAAATCCATTTATAATTTCCTTATAAATTTGCTAATTCAAATCTCATTTCAAATATTGGTTTCAACCGATTTCCACTTTTTCATATAAATTCAAATTTTAATTTATATTTCAATTTATTCAATGATAAATAATTCACTTAATTTATACTCTTGTTTATAAACAACTTCTTGTTTTCTCCACTAACATGTTTTTGATTTCAACTCGAATCGAAATTACATTTCTGTTTTTGGAAAATAAATTTCCTTTTTTTAAAAAAAATTCATTTTCTATATTCGAAAATATTTTACGGTATCTAAAATACCAAGTTTCTAGGGCCAGGGTAAATCAAACACAACATATCCAATCATGGATTATATAACACATCACATAACATAATCAAATAAAAACAGAAATATAAATGTTAAGCAATCCAGTTGGATCCCTCCAACCTGTTTCCCTGCATCCACAGATGTTAATCAACATTAATTTCACATAAATATGAAATATCATAGTAAACAGAACTAATAATCGATCAACAATATAACTATATCAACCATTTCAACCAATTTTATCAACCATTCATTCAAAAAACCATCACATAGTATAAAATTACTATAAATAAAATTAAAACTCGTTTATATAAAAATATAGACGAGCCAGAGTTAGTGAGTTTACTCACCTTATCTGCAGTTGACGATTCTGCTTCTATTTCGTTTGCAATCAAACAAGAGTTTTATTTTATCACGAAATTCCAATGGTGTTGTTCTGAGCTACGTCAGTTACACAGCGTTGATCTCGTTGCTATGATTTCAACGGATCCGGTCACTTTCATTCTATTCATGGATGAACGATATATAAAATTTACAAGTTATAACCATATTTAAATTACTTAATTAATAATTACTTTACCTTAATTAATTTATCAAGCACGTTCACCCACTAACCCTCTATCTTCCTTGCTGAAACTATTGGACGATTGCTGCTAATTTCCCTCAGTCCTAACATTCACCATGGTTCAGTAAATAGCCTTATTAACGTAAGTAATTACGTTCAACTACCCTTAATTCTCTGATTTTTCTCTAAAAAAAATAGCCCAACTTCCTCCTTCTCGGTATTGAACGACGAACCTCCACTGCCGTTACTTCCTCCACAACCCAAAACTGTTGAGGTTCCACTTCCACTTTTCTTTTTCTTTTTCTTTTTCTTTTTCTTTTTCTTACAGTCAATAACCAACATGCAGTTCCACTTCTGCCTGCCACCTTCCCAATCCATACATTCGAAACTGTCCCTCTTTTCTTCTAAGACTTCCCCATTTACCATTTCAACGTCGGTCATCTACTCCAGTAAAGAACCCAACGCCCGGCTCCTGCTTCTCGGCCCTTTCTGCCGATGAACCCCGATGCCCTGAAGCTTCCCAGCAACAAAGTAAAACCAACATACTCAATTTCCTTCCAAGTAAACTGTATCCTGCCCTCCTTTCACCACCAGCGATCGGCTTCGAACACCCCCGTGACATCGCGATTCTGACAAGCCTTCCAACTAATCACCATAATATGTGATGTCAAACTTCTCAAACCACACAAAAAAACACACTGTTTGACAGTCCTTCGTCCCACAATCACCCATCTTGGCAACGCCAGAAACACATCAACCTCCACCACTACGACGCCCTTCCCGCGCCGCGTCGATACCATGAATCACGTTCAACTCGAGACTTACTCGCTCCAGGAAGGATTCGAGTTGGGTAAAAATTATATGAGGTGGGGGCTCGCGATTTCCTAAAGCCAGTGGATCGGACCCTCTTCGATTCCATTCTGTTATATGTATTTTTTTAAAACTATAGAACATGACAGAGGACAAATGATGAGGGTCGGTTATGACATTTTTAAAGATTGGAGAAGAAAGGGTGAGAAATGGGGATGAAGCAGTGTATATTTATAGGACGAAGTGGATTGGTTGCCACGAAAATGTCATTTTCCATCGTACATAATACAGTAGGATTTTTTTTCCAACTTAGGTCGCAGTTGGCATGTGCTTGTGTTTTTTTTATACTTCTGTGTTAGTACTGCCTATTATCTGATAGAGCAGCAGGCATGTTTCTTGTTTAATTTGCCAAGAAACATTACAAAGTAGCCATGTGAAGTTATTTAAAGTTACACGGTATAGGCACGTGAATAGTTTTCAGTTGTTAGGGTGGTGATTAATGAAAAAACTGCGTGGATTGGTTGGCTTCTGCATGTTGCTTCTGTGCTTTTTCACATACAAGGTCTATGTAAAAATCTAAGGTTAGACGGACTATAACTTTTCAAAATATAGGCATGTGGGTGTGACACTGATTTGCTTTCGCAGTTCTATTTTTTCTCGTATAACGTGATGTGTTAGGGTGGACATGATTCATTTAATTTTTTTTCTAGCCTCCCATATGCATGAATGTGCCCTTTTCAAAATACATGTCAATTTAAGTTTTTTAATAAAATGAAGTCTACCGATACGCTGTCCACGCACGAGCCGCTACAGACAAAAGTAAATATATAATTGTGACAAGTAATGAGCCAAAATCCCAAAAATATAATAATATAGACAAGTTAACTTATATTGTGATATCCCAAAACGTTGATATAGGGTGTAAGATACTTCAAATAAAAAGTTGCTTATTTTTCAAAATAAAAATAAAAATTACAGGAAAAATTCTATAAATTAAATTATAACTACGTCTCAAAAATTTTGTCCAAATTTGAAACCAATATTAAATGTACATTAAATAAACTGTTATGGCTTATACATGACTCCACAGCGACTTTCTGAAAATTTGATTTGTACATAACTTACAATTTATAAGACGAAATCTCGATTTTTTAATTTCCATTAGAAATATATAGTTTAATAGATTCAAACATTTCTTGTTTCAAAGAAATCCGACTTATATTGGATTCTGTATATTTCATTGAAGTTCAAATGTAAATTACGAACTATCGCGATGTTTTAAGTTTGTTTTATAATTATAGGTTCACATCATTTTTAATAAATAAATTCCATATAAAAATCGTTTTATATTTCCAATACAACATTTAAACTAATTTAAATGTTTTAAAATTATCGGCCAAAAATCTGGGTCGTTACATTCCTTCCCCCTTAACAGAATTTCGTCCCCAGAATTATTAAGGCAGGAAGAGCGCTACAAACCCTTATTAACTATGCTATAATTTATTTGTTTTACTTCTAAATTTCAGTTTCTCTAAACCAATTAATTTCAATTAAAATATTAATTTATTCTCACTAACGAAAAATTTCAAAAATTTTCTAACACCTTAAATTTTCGGAAAATTTTGCAGAGTCTCTCTTGTACGGAGGGATTTCTGCGATATCGCAGGAACAACAAATATATGTACATCGACCCACATTGTCGAAAACAAAATTCAAAACCCTATTTCTGCATAAGCGTACCTTATATAAGCGTTACTAGGCGAAATCATTTCGCATGTATGCGATCAAACTCAACTAAACCCAAGCCGATGGCTCCAGGTACCTGTACTTACTTGCATTTAAATAAGTGAGTCTTCGATATGAAATTTAATAACCATTCAATCCCTTAATTCGGACAATCAGAATTTCCAAACACCTTTGCATTCAATCCATGTGCATTACAACTTGGGTTTAATACCAATTTATTTGCGTTAGTCTGTGTCAAATAACAACCTATTCATATTATTTCTTTGTGGATTAACTTATAAAATCATTTGGCCGAGTTCCCGTATAATTTGCTACCAAATTCCATTTCAATGGATTTTAAACAGATTTTAGTTTTCATTCTACTTTATTTGAGGTTGGATAATTTATAACAACTATTTTTACAATCCATATTTCACACACATCCATCCATATTTATTTACTTTCAATCTATTAGCTACTCAATTTAATTTCCAATATAGTATTACTTTAATTTTAAATCCATTTGGTTAACTTTTACCATTCCAATCTGTTTAACTAGCATGAGTTAAATTTACTTCCAGAATTCAAATTCCCGGCTTTCATTTCAAATCCCTTTGAAATAATATAAATATATGCAAATATTTATAACCATTTACAACTCAAACATTTGAATTTTAAAAACACTTGTTCTTTTCAACCAAATTTTCTATTTACGAATTATTATGGTAGCAATCTGTCACTCAGAAACTTGAAAATGAACACTGATAATATCGTGATCCATTATCAGAATTATTTTGTCGCCACTGAAGTGATTTCAGTGCTTAATCACTTTCAAAATCCATTGAGAATGATTTCTATTCAAAAATTCTTTCAAAATAACGTTATATTACTTTTAAAAACACTTCAGAAAATATTTCCAAACATCCAGGATTTAAATTCTCAAATTATGGTCTGAATTCAATTCCAATTCATCTTATATGTATATATTATCCATATACAAATTATATTTGGTTATATGTAGCGATTTCAATACTTTATAATTTTCATTTGACTATAATAACAATCAACACATCCATATAGTATAATATTTTCTGAAAATATTTCTTTTACATGAAAATAGTTTTTAGGCAAAATTATTTCATTTACCCATTTTAAAACCATACTGTATCTAATTGCTTTGTTCGAGAGTTTAGAAAAACCTATCGATACAGTTGTACATTTTGTATCGATCAGAATTCGTAAATCGCTCAACAAACCAATCAGCACAATGTAAAACATTTTTTTTATCAAATTTACAAATACGCGCTCATATATTCATACTCAAACTCAATCTAGGGTATTACTAACCCCATCTCTATTGAGTTACGCCATAGAGCCAAGGTTATCACCCAACTTGGCTCTGATACCAAATGTAATGGCCCGAATTTCCATACTCATTGAGTCGACTAATCACACCACACGTCCAACCCAAACTGCATGGAAATATGAATCATTATTTGAAAGAAGTTAGAGGATGAGAAATAGAAAGAAAGTAATATTAGATAAGAAGAAAACGAAGATCATAAACTCACAGCGGAATGAATAAAATATATTAAATAACATAAACTTTGAAATACAATTCGGTAACTTTATATACATACCATCATCAGAGCACAACAGTTATTTCTGGAACAGTTATAAACACCTGTTTCCATATATGAGCATAATACACAGCGGAAAAATATGATAGTCTATATCTAACTGGTGAAGCCTCCTGCTTCAAACTCCTCCAAGTGAATTTATAAAATCCGGACTACTTGGATGCTCGTACAAATTTGGGCACACAAGAGTTTAGGGAAACAAACAAAATAAACTCTGGGTCAGTCATGGGACTAGCGTGAGTAAACTCCAACCATCTGTTTAATTTTCAAAATCCTTTCGAAAGAAATGGTAATCGTAAGACCGATCCACACATAAACACGGATGGTTTTTACCTTACTATAACCAAAAATATTTTTGATATCAAATCCAATGATATTACAATAGTGTCTAAATCACATAAATAGAAATCTAGTGGAATGCTTGCATCTCACGCTCCATATATAATATTAAATCAAAAATCGTAGGGCGCTTATTGGAGATTGGATTCCAACTATGACAAGGTATGGAACCACCTTCCGATCAGTGTACCCTAGAGGGGATACACTGGGGTTCAACAAGAACATTTTGCAACCCAGCCACACATGGCTGAGCACTCATTTAACTTGAGTGTATCTGGCTTATTATCACCAACGGTTGTGATCAGCAACCGTTACTGAAAGCATAAAGCAGCGAATATAATAAGAAGCAAAAGGAATTTCTCTAGATTAGGTGATAATACCCCTAATGGGAATGACCCACATGGCCATGCAGCATGCCCGATTTCTGTCATTTCCCGGTTGATGAGGCTTGAGGTCACCGTTTTCTTTTTAGAACATCTTATCACCATTCACTTTGAATGCCCCAATGTCAAATCCATCCATATATGTTGTTCTGGGACTGGACAAACCGAAGGCATCATTCTATTAATCCATATTGGGCAATTTCTACCTAGAATTAACAGAACAACCCTTGAACTTTACTCTATCTTCAATTATCTTCAACATGAGTTGATACGTAACGCTTAGCCCATATGTAGTGGTTTTCAAAAAATAAATCTGATCCTGGTTTCTCCATATTGACAACAGAGGTACAAAATAAATCAAACTTTAATAGACGGTGATTTAACTATTAAAGAAAACATTCATACAACCAACAATCCTATTTCCAAATGGAAATCCTAACGATCAACCATCAAACAACACTGGCCCCTTATTAAATTAATTCCTTATTATATTATCATTTCCAATTCTCATTTCCCATCTTTCGTATCCTTTAAAAGTTTTATTTTTTATCTTGATTCTTAAAAAAACATTTCCAATATCCTAATTTCTTTATTCAAGAAAATATCTCTTATTCCAGTTAGAAAACATTTCTAAATATTCATGAATCCTTATTTTCTATATTTAGAAAAACTACCTTATTTATATCTGAAAATATTTCCATCTTCCATTTCTTAATACCTCGCTGACCAATTCATTTCATTTTCTATACGTAGAAAATATCTCTCATTTTATTTGGGAAAACATTTCAAAAATCCATTAAATTAATGCGATGTTATAAAACATCATTATTATAACTCAAACTATTAATCATTTATTAACTAACCATATTGCAAACCAATTTTCACTATTGAACCTTAACCATTCCTCCATCAACCATGAAGTCAGTCAAGTTGGGGTATAATTACCACTCAGACCTTAATTGGACAACATTCTCAATTTTGAAATAGTCAAAGCTCACAACTTCAAAGAAAACATCGCTTATGCGACTCTTAGATTCAATTTAAGGATCCATTTCATTTACAAAAAAAACATTTATTAAAACAGTAGTGTTATAATCGTTGTTTCCAAATATTTGATTTATAAAACATTTGTTTTAACGATAGTGTTATAATCGTTGTCTAGATTTATAAAACATTTATTATAACAGCAGCATTGTAATCGCTGTTTAGAATTATAAAAACATTGATTATAGCGGTAGCATTGTAATCGTTGTTTCCAAATATTTGATATATAAAAATATACCTTGTACTTATTAATTTCAATTAATAAGTAAATAATTAAATAATTAAATTTGATTCAGAACGGAAAGTAAAAATAACTACTTCCTTAAACTCGATATAATCGAATTCCAATAAATAACTCTCTCTCGAATAATCTATATTTGATTTATATTCCGAACTTCGGAATTTACCCACCATTTCAGGTTAATACAAGTTCCCAATTCACTTTTGAATTTATCCTTTCGAAATCATTACCAAATTCCTTTATAACCATTCCAGCCTACAAAATGTTATCACACTTTATTTTATACTCTGAATTTCGAAATAAAACTTATCGATTTCTTCTAAAACAACTACCCATTTCCCTTTTCATTCAATTTCCATTCTGGTTCATATTTCAAATCCAAATTTCTTTTAAAGATATTTCTATTTTTGGGAAACAAAATTCCTTTTTAAAACTTAAATTTCATTTTCTATATTCGAAAATATTTTACGGTATCTAAAATACCAAGTTTCTAGGGCCAGGGTAAATCAAGCACAACATATCCAATCATGAATTATATAACACATCATATATCACAATCAAATAAAAACAGTAATATAAATGTTGAGGAATTCAGTTGGATCCCTCCACCTGTTTCCCTACATCCACAGATGTTAATCAACATTAATTTCAGATAAATATGAAATATCATAGTAAACAAAACTAATAATCGATCAATGATATAACTATATCAACCATTTCAACCCATTTTATCAACCATTCATTCAAACAACCATCACAGAGTATAAAATTACTATAAATAAATTTAAAACTGGTTTATATAAAAATATAGACGAGCCAGAGTTAGTGAGTTTACTCACATTGTGTGCAGTTGACGATTCTGCTTTTATTTCATTTACAATCAAATAAGCGTTTGATTTTATCACGAAATTCCAGTAGCGCTATTCTCAACTACGTCAGATACACAGCGTTGATCTCGTTGCTACGATTTCAACAGATCCGATCACTTTAAATTTTGTTTACGGATGGATGATATATAAAATTTACAAGCTATAACCAAATTTAAATTACTTAATTAATAATTACTTTACCCTAATTACTTTATCAAGCATGTTCCCCCTCTAACCTTTATCTTCCTTGCTGAAACTATTGGACGATTGCTGCTAATTTACCTCATTCCTATCATTCACGATGGTTCAGTAAATCCCCTTATTAACATAAGTAATTACGTTCAACTACCCTTAATTATATGATTCTTCCCAAGCAAAACAAAGTAGCCCAACTTCCTCCTTTTCGGTATTGAACGACGGGTCTCCCCTGCCATTACTTCCTCCACTACCCAAAATTGTTGATGTCCCACTTTCACTTTTTTTCTTTTTCTTTTTCTTTTTCTTTTTCTTTTTCTTTTTCTTTTCCTTACAGTCAATAACCAACATGAACTTCCACTTCCGCCTGCCACCTTCCCAATCAATACATTTGAAACTGTCCCTTCATTCTTCCCCGTTTACCATTTCAACATCGGTCACCTACTCCAGTAAAGAACCCAACGCCCGACTTTTGCTTCTCGACCCTTTCCGCTGACGAACCCCGATGCCCCGAGGCTTCCCAACAACAAAGTAAAACCAACATACCCAATTTCCTTCCAATTCCATCGTATCCCTCCCTCCTATCACCACCAGTGATCAGCTTCAAACACCCCCGTGACATCGCGATTCTAACGAGCCCTCCGACTAATCACCATAACATGCGATGTCAAACTGCTCAAACCACACCAAAAAAACACACTGTCTGACAGTCCTTCATCCCACAATCACCCTTCTTGGCAACGCCAGAAACACATCAACCTCCACCATTACGACACCCTTCCTGCACCGTATCGATGCCATGAGTCTCGTTCAACTCGAGACTGTACTCGCTCCAGGAATGATTCAAGTTGGGTAAAAATTATATGAGGTGGGGGCTCGCGATTTCCTGAAGCCAGTGGATCAGATCCTCTTCGATTTTGTTCTGTTATTTTTTTAAACTCGCCAACGTGAAAGAGGACAAATGGTGAGGGTCAGTTATGACATTTTTAAAGATTGGAGAAGAATGGGTGAGAAACGGGGATGAAGCAGTGTATATTTAAAGGATGAAGTGGCTTGGTTGCCACAAAAATGTCATTTTCCATCGTACATAATAGAGTAGGATTTTTTTTCCAACTTCGGTCACAGTTGGCATGTGCTTTTGTTTGTTTATACTTTTACATTAGTACCGCCTGTTATTAGATAGAGCAGCAAGCATGTGTCTTGTTTAATTTGCCAGGAAACATTACAAAGTAGTCATGTGAAGTTATTTAAAGTTACATGGTATAGGCATGTGAATAGCTTTCGGTTGTTAGGGTGGTGATTAGTGAACAAAACTGCGTGGATTGGTTGGCATCTGCATGTTGCTACTGTGCTTTTTCTCATACTAGGTCTGTGCAAAAATCTGAGGTTAGACGGGCTATCACTTTTCAAAATATAGGCATGTGGGTGTGACACTGATTCGCTTTTGCAGTTCTATTTTTTTTATAACATGATGCATTAGGGTAGACATGATTCATTTAATTTTTGTTCCAGCCTCCCATGTGCATGATGTGCCCTTTTCAAAATATATATCAATTTAAGTTTTTTAGTAAAATGAAGTTTAACGGTATGCCATCCACGCACGAGCCACTACGGAAAAAAATAAATATATAATTGTGACAAGCAATTTGCCAAAATCCCAAAAATAAAATAATATAGACAAGTTAACTTATATTATGATATCCCAAAACGTTGATATAGGGTGCAAAATACTTCAAATAAAAAGTTGCTTATTTTTCAAAAAAAAAATTTACAGAAAAATTCTATAAATTAAATTATAACTATGTCTCAAAAATCTTGTCCAAATTCGAAACCAATATTTAAGTATATTAAATAAATTGTTATGGCTTATACACGACTCCACAACGACTTTCTGAAAATTTGATTTGGACATAACTTAAAATTTATAAGACAAAATCTCGATTTTTTTATTTCTATTAGAAATATATAGTTTAGTAGATTTAAATGTTTCTTGTTTCAAAGAAATCCGACTTATATTGGATTCTGTATATTTAATTGAAGTTCAAACGTAAATTATGAGATATCATGACATTTCAAGTTCGTTTTACAATTATATATAAATTATAGGTTCACATCGTTTTTAATAAATAAATTCCATATAAAAATTGTTTTATATTTCCAATACAACATTTAAACTAATTTAAATGTTTAAAATTATCGGCCAAAAATCGGGTCGTTACCCTAGTGTCAGGTAAGGATTTTGCTTGATTGGTTTAGGGTTATTCTGTCAAGACTTGGTAGACAAATCATATGGTATTTCGGTTGGATTCGGATGGTCGTGTTAGGACTTCGCCAGATTGTTCGGATTCGGCTTGGGTTTGGCCTATAACCCACTTGCTTATGCATTGTCCTACCAGGACTTGGGAGAGCAATTCATCTAGTTTTTTGCACATATGGACCACACTGGCTCTAGTTATTCTGGATTTCAGATTTCTCCAATTATCTAGTTCTTTGTTATTTTAATTTCCTGGATTGTAGATTCTCTGTTTCAGGTATTCTCTCGTAATGTGATCCGAAGTGATCGTGGGATTATACCACCCTTCGGATTGGTTTTCTTTGGATTTTTGTAACCATTGATGTATTTAACACGATCTAAACGATCATGGTATCCCTTAGGTATTTGGACTGGATTCCTTTGATTTTGGTTTTCTGGTTTTCCATTTAATGTGATCTGGTGCGATCGTGGCCTTCTAGATTTCAGTTTACTATTTATACGATCAGGCACGATCGTGATTTTCTAGATTTTTGGTTTTCGGTTATTGGTTTTCTATTTGGACTTCTTTCTGATTGCAACTTCTGGTTTCATGTATTTCTGGGCTATACAAAACACATCTTCCACGAAAAGATAAGTTTTAGGGTGCAAGTGTTGACCCGCCTTTTTACGAGGCAATCACACTTTGGAATTCTGGCTAATGGAGTACTCAGGACTTGAATACAAACTCGATAAAGCTCGGTGCGATTTGGACGAAGATGGGGAATTCAGGAAAAATCGGTAATTTGGCTAAGTGTTTCGTGATTGGTATGTATCACCAAAACACTACTGGATCGATACAACTCAAGAAATGGCATAAATACTTCTAAGTATTAGGATCGGTATTAGCAAATCTATATCCTTCGATCGATACTCATTTTTCGTATTCCAAGATTGGTGGTGGAAATTCTATTTGCTGATAAGTGTTTTGATTTGGAAAAAGAAGTAAAAGCATCAGGGATTGGTGCTCTTTTTTGTCTTCTAGAATTAAAAGTTCGAGGATCGGTGCATCTTCTTTGGGTTTCTCAGATTGGTTTGGTAAATTTGTATCCCCAGATATGAAATAAAGATCAGCAAGTGGAATCAGGGTGCTTCAAAGTGAATTTAGAAATAATGGCTAAGTATCCCGGGTTTGGTACCGATCCTAGGATCAGTATCGATCCTGTGATATAAATTCCAGGGATATGAATATTGTATCCCCCGGCCTACAGATACCCTTTCACTTGGCTTTTCTAGGATCTTCTTGGGCTCATTTTTTGGATATGGGATTTAAGAACTTGAAGATTTTTAATGGCTTCTCTCATAGCTTCTTCCTCTTTGGATTCTTCCTTAGACTTGTGAACTTCCACTTGGCATTTGGATTGGACATTTTAACCTTTTGGACACTTGGCTTGCTATTTGCACTCTTTTGGGCAGATAAGCATCTTCTTCTTCCTTGGACTTTTGGACATAAAAGCTTCTATTTGGACTCTTGGACATTGGAAAAGGACTAGTTGGCTTCAGGCAAGGATTTTTCCATTGCTAACACTTTGCTTTGTAATCAAAAGGACTGTATGTATAACCATATAGTAGAAGTTACATCAAAGTGGACATAGGCGCAACTTGTCAAACCACTATAAATCTTTGGTGTCATGCATTTAATTTTCTTGCATTTCTTTGCCTAGGCTATTTGGATTACTTACACCGGGGTGTTGGCATGTGAAATAAATAATTTCCCATGTCAACAACATGCCTTTATTGCACTTGTATTGTAGTCCTAATGAAGTTGTCCTTTACAAGAAATCAAAATGTTGATGGATGATTCTTGAGTATTCGCGCAACATCTGGCTCTATGAATAGGAATAGTGGACATGACCCATAAGGATAGTAGCCGCTTCGTTATCAATCATCAGTCAATAGCGAGTACAAGGAATGTTTGAGTTAAATAATAGGACAGTGATCTTTCACAATCGATACTTCGGGTGAGGTGGCAACGCCATTTGTCTTTTTAGTCTATGTGTTGTAGGGCAAAGAAATTAACTCATTAGAAAGTCTTGCACCTAGTACAGAGGTAGCTGCACGGGGCCATAGCTATGCTGAGAAGAGAAAGACCATTTAGAACATATATATTGTAGGCCTAACGAAACTGTCCTTTACATATGTAGCAAATCCTCGACCGAGTTTCATATAAAGTGAATCTTAGCACAACTTGTTAGCAGAAATCATAAGTATATACAGAATGATTACATGTGAATCCTCAATGTATGCACCGGGTGGTGCATCATGGATATCCGCGGTGCAGATACTACAGATTTAGTTCACATTTTATTATTGAATGATCGATCATCTACACTATAGGCCTATTATGCACGGCATACGAGGAGGTCCTTTGCAAATATAGTTGCAACACTCTTTTGTCAAGACAGTGACATCTTATCGAGGAAGATATGGAAGTACTATGGGTAGTGTTTAGGACTGAGGCGGTCTAAGGGCATGTATGTAGCTACATAAGTATATATGTATTGACTGTTAGATTTGGTCTTCTTTAGAGTGTATGGATATGATTTGTGCACAGAGGCAAGAGTATTGTAACCTAAATAAACCTATTATAACTAAGATGGAAATAGAATGGTATACGTAGTGTTATGCTTAAAAGTACATAATTGCCATTCATCATAACATTTGTTCTGACCCACCCCTTCATAATAACTTGCAGTTTAGATTGAAGGCAATCATTGTGTAGCTTAGAAATATTTGATCTAGAAATTTTCATTTTCTTAGTAAGTGTTTATCTACTCGAACTTCGATGGACTTGAATATTAGCATTTTGCGAAAAATCCAGGCTAGTTGGATTTCGGTTGTTACATTATATAACATATACACAACTTTATAATTAAATAGAAAAAATACCCTTTTTAATATATATATTATTGGTATACGCTTTTAAGCCGATGTTAGTAAAATAGACTCAATATTCTCTAAGATTATTTAAATAATTAGAATTTAAGATTTTGTGAGTAGTTTAAACCTATGGATTTTAATATAACATATAATGAAAGAATTGAGAGAGCTCAGTAAATAATTATAGAAATGTTAAAGAGTGGGCATTTTAAGTAGAAATACTTTTGTTAAATTTATGATAGATTTATTGAGATAAATGCATAATTGAAATTATTATAGAGTTTCTTATAATTCTAGACATAGATATGTGTTGGATTCTTTAGTCTCTATCATTAGTTGGTTCATTTGGTCAGAAAGGAATCAGAGACTTTTTAATTCTATTTATGTGCCTGCTAATAATTTAATTACCAGGATTATTAGTTTCTATTTGGATTGGATGTATAACTTTCACTATAAGTTTTTTGGTGCATTGCTTTTTTGCGAGTTATCTGACTAAGGTCAAATTTAATTTGTGTTTATATTTTAGAATCAATAGATATTTTAGTTGTAATAGGCTTCATATTTGTTTTTAGTTTTTTCTCTTTCTTCTTCACATATATAAATGGATATATGTTTATATTGATATATATATATATATATATATACACTCTTTGATATATATATATATATATATATGCACATAATCCCATTTATATATGTGTTGGTTACTGATATTTTTGGCTAGTTTATGTCAGGATTCAGGTAGTTGAATTTAGTTGTGGAGCTTGAAGGCTAGCTGTTTGGACTGGTGCTTGTTTTTCTCTATTGAGTTTATTAGTGAGAGTTTTTGGAGATGTTCTTATTATTGTTGTTGCCTTTTTTGAGTGTTATGTACCTTGTTCATGTATTGGAGTAGATATACTTCTTTATTGGGTGGTGGCTTTGCCAGAACTCGATATTGAAGTTTGATGGGCGGTGGTTTATCCGGAGCTCATCTATCTACTATCCTTAACATTCCTGTTATTTTTTGTTATATAGTTTAGTTCTGTTTTTGGGTTGTTGACCGAATTTTTGAATTCTTCTTGTTTTTATTATATATTTGTGCTCTCTTCTTTATAGAAAATCACACAGTTTCAAAAAAAATATTATTTAAATTACAACTAGTTTAACTTTATATGAAAGAAAAACAAATTTTTCCTTCTTCGTTGATATTAACCTAATATACATTCTAATATATCATATTAGCGTTAATTAGATGAACTAACAATTTATTGATTGAATTTATTTTTAAATTCTAAATCACATATTAGTGTAGGCATATTGGCTTAAATGTACTATGTTGGAATTTGGTTTTCCTTATTAATTTTAAGCTTCACAAAATTCCAAAAATGGCATACTCTTAGTAAATCGATGTTCATCGTGCTTTAGTTAATATTGCTCTGTTCCTAGCAGTCACGCATCCATTTTCACCTCATGCTTCCTCCGTCTTCCTGCTCCTTACCTCTGTCCTCCTCCCTCCACACTCCACATCTCTGCATCGGTCTCATCGATCATCTTATCCTTAGTTTCCAGCTATACTTTCCACTCTGCCCTCTCATAGTTCTTCTCCCCTCCGACCATCTGACCATCTGTTGTGTGACCTATCCAGACTCTACTATGTGGCGGTCCACTATTCACAATGACTGGTGCTGCCAGCGATGACCATCAAGATCGCCACTAATTTCCTTAGCTGCCTGCAAAATCATCTCCATTGTCCCTGTTAGTGACCCTTATCATGTTTCCTAAGCTTCACCATCAGATATGTCTCTAGATGCGCCTAGGTGCCACTTAAGAGCTACGCTTAAAAGCTTCTCATCGGTTATCGCTGGTCAAGTTAGAATTGCCAAACCTAAAATGATCTATAAACATAAACCAACTGTTTACTTCTTCCTGAATCAAATTTATAGATTCATAACTCCATTTCAACGCACACTTGTTATCTAGTTTATTACCGCTCATCCTTCGATGGATCAAATTCACAAGTTATTCACCAAATTTTCTTTGATCTCTCAAATTAAGATTAGTGTGATGGATGACCATCATATCTTTATTCAATTTTTTTAATAAAAAGGATTATCTCCGGCTTTGTGTAACACCCCACATTTTTCTGAGCCTAAATTTCGACAAAAATCAAAACTTGAACACATCTAAGAATGGAGCGTATAAATCTAGTACATGAAATTAAAATGAGCATGAGCATAATCAGAGTACGATAAATAACTCACAACAAAAACAAATTAGGATAGACTAGTATCAACTTGGGTAACTACCTTATAAGAGTGAGTCACTACGTCAATATTGAGCATGAGACAGAACGAGGACCGAAAACCAAACTTATACACCTGTGAGAACCAGAGCTTCTCAAGAAATCCTAGGAGTTTGCAATGAGGAGGGGGACAGAACAATAAGTTCTGGTAAATAGGAAGAGTACAACATAGTTTACAATACAGATGTATCCCATTTGGTTCAACTAAAGACATAGGCCTACCAAGGCTAGTAATTCTAAGCAAACTTTGTAAACATTGATGCACGACTCTAACTACCATATCCAAGGTAGCATTCCCAACGATAATGATACTAAGATAGAACGTTTATGCGTATATTTATGAAGCCTTTAAACTATCATTTAACCAATTACCAAAACTAAGAGGTGGGCTCTTAACTACTCGCTAATTATATAGAGGTTAGTTATTTATGCATATATATATATATATATACATATATATATATATATATATATATATATCCACTTAAGAACTCACTATGAACTGATAGCTAAGGGTGGATCATCTTGATCACTTAAGACCCTAGGCGGACCTATTAGTCACTTAATGCCTTTCGATGGTTTATTCAACGCTAATATAAATTACCGAACACTAGTTATAGGTCCTACTAATTAAGGCTTCTGTCATTCATGCATATAAACCCATGCCTCGCATAGGGTGAGAGATAGTAAGCAACCGCTTAAGACCACTCGGTTAGTTAGACATTGCACGTTATTTAAGACCCTTTTATGGTGGACCGCCTCGTTAATGTCTAGCTGGCCTTATTGGATAATCTCCTAGTCGCTTAATACTCCCCGTAGGATAGGTAGCCCTATGGCAATACTGTACCAGATATTTTAAGACCTATTCTCAGGTGGACCCCTCTACCTAAGCCACTTAAGACTCAAGGAAGTGGATTAATCGTGAAGATTATCAATCTCGTACCCAATTAGCCTTTAATGCTTTCATTTATGGGAGGTAGGCTATGCGATTGCTTAATACCTTTTTATAGGTGGATCTAACCACTTAAGACCTTAATCCCAAAGAAAGCCACGTTATTGAGTTATTCTTATTTAGTTTCTCTTTATAGAATTACTTACACGTATGCAAACTAGCTATTGTCATGGGTTCCAATGGTTAATGATATATCACATCAGTTGGACATATATTCAACTACTGGAAAGTGCAGGCTTCTGTCGAATAAGGCAACTGACATTGCATCATTAACCTATCAAGTCCAAATCTCAATTTTAATTATTAGTTTTAGATTAACTAGTATAAAATACAAAAAATTGTATCCTTCCCATCCTAGGATATTTATTTAATTGTTTCCTTATTGGACTTACTATTTAAAACGACAACCAATACCCATTAATCCCCTTTTTATTTCATTAATTTCTATTTGATAGGGTTATCGCCATTTATTACCATAACGGTCATATTTTCCAAAGGCGCTAATTAACCCCTTAAATGTTATTTATTTCCATTGATTATAATTAGTCTCACTTATGAACCTAACGATCATAATTTCCTAAGACAACCCAATCAACGATGGTTACAATTGTTATTATTTTTTATGGACTTATTTATAGCAAATCAATTACATTAATTGCTACAAAAGTCATAATATATATTTTCATTTAATATGGATTAATTTTTCATGTATGATTCCATAAAATGAAAACCATTTAAACACACAAACATTCACTATAATATATATTTCGTTGTTTATGCAGATTTGGACTGATAATATATGGATATATGTGTGTGTGTGTGTGTGTGTGTGTGTGTATGTGTGTGCAGTTAACGTAGTTATTATTCTTTTATTATTATTATCAACGGTATCAAATTTAATGATTGGTTCAAGCTAATAACCAAACATTTCATTTTGCGTTCAATTTTGTAATAAGATTCTAAATCTTACAAAAAGGCTATTTAATGTATTATTGTAAATTATGCCTGAATATTTAAAAGAGGAATAAACATATTTTAAACCACAGGAAATACACTATATGTGTCTTTTTGGAATAGTTGATATATATATATACACACACACCTGTATTTTTATGTGAATTTACAAAACCTTTTCCTTTTTGTTTTGGACATATTTCTTATTGATTTCAAATAATGTCTTATCATTGAAAAAGAGAAAAAATGCATATTTACAATAACTAAATTAAAACCCAAACAAAACTTAATACAAACAGGCTTATATCTTTTTAACCAAATTTTCATAAATTATCATTCAACACCGAGGTTATAGATCTGGAATAAAACTGCACCTTAATAGTGATTTATGGGACTGATTTCCCTATATATGGTATTTTCAATAACTACAATTATTTATACACAATTGTAAGCAATAATATGAATAGTCAAGTAAGCCTACAAAATAATAATATTTTCAAACCATAATTTATTCTATTAGATCTGACAAAAACTATAACAGATCTGTCTAACATATAGGCATATATTTCAGATTTAATACAAATGAAATAATCGTATTATTGTATACTTTGTTTATAAATGTCCCACTCACCGAAAAGTGTCCAAATCTAAATCTGAATAATCTTTTAGGTCTACCATTCATAAATTCTTACTGATCTACAGTTATTCTGAAAAAAAGGATATTTTCAGATTTCTAGATTTGCAAGAAAATAACAAAAGAGGGGAGAAATTTGATGAAGAAGAACATAAACGCCAATCCATATTCTTTTCCACTTGAATTTGATTACCCCTTTCAAATCTATATTGTTTAAGTTTGATTTTGATTTTTATTGAATGTGAACATATTTTTGTTTAAGAAATTGTTTGAAGAGAAAGGGAAATGGCAGAGCTCTGTTGCTGCTCTCAGAAATAGGTGGAAAAGAATGGGGGCCTAACCCTTGATTTATAGGTGTTAGAAAGACCCCAGACCATTAGATTTAATTTAATTAACATATGTCTGTTTATATAAAAATTTATATATTAAAAACTTATATAACCCGAACTGCCAGTGGGCTGAAACTGCCCGAAGCGGTCGACCGCTTATTCTAGGATGTCGACCCCCCTTAAGCAAATTTACCCAGTGAAGGTAGGTTACAAAAGGTAATAAATATTATATTTATTCTTTTTTATTGTTTTCGTCCTTTTTGTATTTCGTCCATAACTTTTTCATTCGGACTCCGTTCACTAAACTCCAAACGTGAAAGTTGATCAGAACTCCGTAATGAACGCAACAGTAAAAATTTCGTGGTTAAATTCCATCATTTGCAAAAATTCCTATTTTTGAAGAATCTAATTAAGTGACTAAATTATTTATTGTCAAAATTCTGGTTTGTTACATTCTTCCCTCTTAAAAAGAATTTCTCTCGAAATTCTGATACCTACTTATGCTATCTTACACAACCAGTTAGTGTACAACCACTTTGCAATCAAGTGTGCATGTGCACAGTGTACATAAGCATTTCAACCACAAAACATGTATGCATAATGATTTTAAATCAGATCCTCCTATATATATGCATTAAAATTTTAAAACACTTTTGGAAGCATAATGCAAAATATACAAAATATACTGGCAGTTCTATATGAATGCAAATTTTGAAAACCACTTTTTCATCCCTAACCCCCACAAAACTACGAACAGAAGTGTGAAGCAACCAATTTTGCATCCAAATCCTACCATCCAAAACGCCAACGCATCTAATTACTTCTAGTTTAATTTATCCTAAACCGGAAAATGGAAATCAAAGCGAAGAATTTTACCATTCACTTCGCTTATAAATAT
The DNA here is from genome assembly GCA_030737875.1 of Allium sativum. NCBI lineage: Eukaryota > Viridiplantae > Streptophyta > Magnoliopsida > Asparagales > Amaryllidaceae > Allium > Allium sativum. Next base: position 306,964,773 of record CM060921.1, read on the forward strand.
TCCATTTCTCATCCTATAGTGGAAATTTTACCTCGGTTTCGCAGAAATACTCCAATAATTCCCTTCGGTAAACTACATAGGAGGTTTAAAACAAGCTCTAAAAGTGAAATGAGTTAGTTGACAACTTACGTGCATCGTTGAAAATATATGGAAACAACGTTTTCAAGGCTGAAACAACATTTTTCTTAGTATCGTTAATGTTTTTATCGCATCGTTGGCCTTACTGCACCGCTAAAACGTAGACACAAACCATCCAATAATCTTCCTTACGCTACTCGTGTGACCAAAAATTGAACTTTCTCCCAAAAAAAAGTTTCCACTTTAAAATTTCTTTTATTTATTTTGAAAATTCCTTTCCAATATTGTTTCATTTTCCATATGAGATTCGCACAAAAGCTAAAATATTGGTAACATCTCAAACCATCCACTTTAATGCAATATAAATGTTTAAATACGCGCAAATTGTTGTACCCAAATTTCGTGTTTTCATGCAAACAAAAATAAAAAAAGTAAATTAGTAAAGTATAAGATTCAGAAAGGATAATAGATCTCTTTTTAAAAAAATAAAAAGTACATAAAATTTTTAAAATCTATTTTGCGGAATCTTAAACGATTCAAGTCATATGTTGGTGAAAAAAAAACTCAGTCACGTAAAAGAAAATGCGAAAACTGAAATCACATATAAAAGGACACAATAAATTTTAGCTTAACAAGAAACATATGATTAATTATACCCATGACGAAAGCAACGCAAAAACCTATCCTTCACTAAAATTTATTCAACATAGAATTTTATTCTTTCCAGCTCTAAGATAATTGTTAGTTAGATAAGAAAATTGAGATTTCGTTCAAATAGACATGCGCGAATGACACAAATATTTTCAAACATAGAAATCTCATAAAAAGTCATGTGATTTAAACAACATTAATAGTTACAAGCACGAATTACAACAAAACCAAGAACTAAATGCTAGAAAGGGAAAACAACAAAGGCGATAATAAAACAACAATACCAAAACTCCCAAAACAATGCCTATAAACAACGAGATGTCTTGCTCCGCGACCGGAGTTTAAACCATTTTATAACCTTTTATTAATCATTTCACGATAATAAAATGCTAAATCTCGTGTTACAAACACTGTTGGTGTTGTTGGAGGTTCCACATCACCATCTCTTCTAAGAGAGAATTTGCGATGGGGAAAGGAACTACACAAAGCTGTTCTTTATGGCAATTCACTTAACAATATCTAAAGATAACATGGATAGGTGAAGACACAGAAAAAACTCTGTGAAATAGCATATAAGGACAACAAGCTAAATCAAATATGATGCGGTTCTAAATGATGGTTACGCCATCGGTCAAAGAAAGGATTTATTTCTGCATCATAAGGCAAATCTAGTCATAACTTCCCATTTATAAAATGATGCGCTAAATGGGTCAAACATCTACATGGGTAGTTTGAACATAGATTTCCAAACTCAAAAACCGACGTTGAAAAAAAGATATTCGCTGCAAAATCTCAAAAGTCGGTCAAACCAACGATCATTCAAGTCCGCATACAACATGGATGCCTCTAAAATCTCATTGAGATTCTCCTCGGAAAAAACATCCAAAGATAGTTTAATCTTCTTCTCCGAAACGACGATCTCCTTCGTGAAAATCGATTCTAATAATATATAGCAAAGGCGGATATAGCTCAACCGAAAATTCTATACAAAGATCTCGAAGCAAAGAACTAGTGCAACTCCAACTGCCATAACAAATTTTCTTAGCCCTAAAGTGGTGAAACATTTTGCTTATTCCAATCCAACCAAATGATCTCTTCCTAAGGATGAGACTTAAATGGTACTAAATAGGTCAGACAGTGCAAGCTAGTATTATGGACTAAGAAATGATCAGAGAGAAGAAATTGATATAGATCATGGAGTATTAATGAGGGGATATCTAATGCGCAAACAAACATGGATAAGGAGGAGATGAAGCGACAACAAAGAAAGAGAAGAAGAATAAAGGTATGATTCGGCTAGATGAGGAAGGAAGAACGAAAGAAAGAAGTTAAGGGGGTGATTTGGACGCAACTTTTACGATTGAGTCAAAGGGTCAAGTTGTACCAAAACTCATCAACTAGTTGATTATCTGGCATAACACTAAACGGTCAATTATTAAATGGGCTTTGGGCAAAGGAAGAACCTTGACCTTATTAGGTTGGATTAATATATCATTCGTCTTATGTCATCTTTTAAGACTTGACGCGATCCCAAAAACAATTATCCTCATCACGGCGGTATCAAAGACCGTAGTCAAACTCCGAACCGTCTCCAAAGATTCAAAGTAGTCTCAATAAAATGTCACGACCACACAATGAACGAATTTTAGAGTATAAATTCAGCAAGAAATCCGAAATAGAAAATAAAACGGATTTTCGCTGACCTAGCTAAAAATTAAATAAATAGACGATTAATAGTCAAATAGCCCAAAAATCAGGATGAAAGATTTTTCCTTAGCCTTTTAGAAGAAAATTTTAAAACTATTCGAAATGGATTTATCATAAACTAAAGGTTTCGTATTATAAATCTATTTAATTAATTAGAAAACCTTTCGCGTTCCAAAGTTTCGGGATTTTAAAAATCTCGAAGGTTAATTGTGTTAATTTCGATAAGTGATCCAATATATATAAAAAGAGGAACACTAAAAATCCCAAAGAATGGGTATTAATTATATTTAAGTTTCGATGCATATTCCTTGTTATTTCCAATACCCTTCTTTCTACCAATTGGATCATTTATTAAAATCACACAAAGTCCGAACAATTCTGAAACATGAATAGATTTAAAATTTTAAAACCATATTTTTATAAAAAAAAATCTATAACCATAGTTCTAAATCTTTTGAATCCTTTTTAATTTCCAATAAATATTTAAAAATAGAAATTCCTTCGAATACAAGACTAAGGATTTAAATGAACAGTTTCAACAAAAGAATATCCCGAATTTTAACAGAGTTTCAATTAAACATAATTTGTAATTATATTTCCTGATGGATACGACGTATTAACATGAATCTCCCATTTCAGACCTAGAAAAGGTCATTAACTGGATCCACCAATGAAACTAAAACAAGAAATCGTGACTATCACTGTTGTAGCAAGATTTTTCATGCAGTCTCCAAACTCAGATCCACGGGATCCACCATATGTCGCCCTCATGCTCTTCATAACGAGACCGCCAATGTACCACGGGATAAGATAGAATTGGATAGAAACTTGAACTCAACCTATTTCAAACTCTTAGTCACTTAAGAACCATTTTGAATAAATAGGCCCACGACTACCTCATCATCGAAATAGATTAAGGTCAAGTGAGAAAGACGAAGAAAAATAGAAAAAGTAAGAAAAGAAAATCGAATACATTCCCTTATGAGTTATAGTTTACTAATTCCTCTGATCGTTTAACCTATGCTCTGATACCAAATGTAACACCCCACACTTTTCTAAAACTAAATTTCAAAAAAAATCGAAATTCGAACACATCCAAGCATGGAGGTTGTAAATCTAGTACCTACAGATAAAATAAGCATGATCATAGTACAATAAAATAACTCACAGTGGAAACAAGTTACGGTAGAATAGTATCAACTCAGGTAACGATCTTATAAGAGTGAGTCACCACGTCAATACTGAGCATGAGAGAGAACGAGGACCGAAAACCAAACTTAAACACCTGTGATAACTAGACCTTCTCGAGAAAACCTAGGAGAATGTAATGAGCAGGGGGTCAGTACAATAAGTTCATGTATATAAGAAGAGTACTACACAATTTAAAAAATATGGATGTATCCCATTTGGTTAAACCAAAGACATATGCTCACCAATGCTAGTAATTTTAACCTAACCTTGTAGCATTGACACACGACTTTAATACCATACCCAAGGTAGCATTCCCAACGATAAGGATACTATGATAGAACATTTATGCATATATTTATAAAGCCTTTAAACCATCATTTAGCCAATTACCAAAACTAAGAGGTGGGCTCTCAACTACTCTTTAATCATACGGAGGTTAGTTATTTATGCATATATATATATATATATATATATATATATATATATAGCCACTTAAGACCTCACTATCAACTGATGGCTATGGGTGGATCCTCTTGATCACTTAAGACCCTAGATGGACCCATCGGTCACTTAATGCCTCTCAATGGTTTACTCAACGCTAATATAAATTAGAATACACTAGCTATAGGTCCTACTAATTAAGGCTCCCGTCATTCGTGCATATAAACTCATTCCCTACATAAGGTGAGAGATAGTAAGTAGCCGCTTAAGACCACTCTATTAGGTAGATGTAACACGCCATTAAAGACCCTCATGTGGTGGACCTTCTCGTTACTGTCTAGATGACCTTATAGATAACCTCCTAGTTTCTTAATACTTCCCGTAGGATATGTAGCACTATGGCAATACCATACTGGACATTTTAAGACTTATTCCCACGTGGACCTCTCGATCCAAGCCACCTAAGACCCAAGGAAGCAGACTATTTGTGAATATTATAAAGCTCGTGCCCAATTAGCCTTTAATACTTTCATTTATGAGAGGTGAGCTACGCGATCGTTTAATACTTTTTTGTAGGTGGATCTAATCATTTAAGACCTTAATCCCAAAATAGGCCACGTTATTGAGTTATCCCCGTTTAGTTTCTCTTTACGGAAATACTTACATGATGCAAACTAGCTGCCGTCATAGGTTCCTATGGTTAACAATATCTCACATCAGTTAGACATATATTCGACTGTTGGAAAGTGCAAACTTCTGTCGAATAAGGCAACTGACGTTGCATCATTAACCTACCAAGATTCTAACTTTTAATTATTAGTTCTAGATTAACTAGTATAAAAAATGAAAATTATATCTTTCCTATCCTAGGATATTTATTTAGTTGTTTCCTGATTGAACTTGGTATTTAAAATGACAACCAATACATATTAATTCCCTTTTTACATTTATTTCCATTTAATAGGGTTATTGCAATTTATGACCGTAATAGTCATATTTTCCTAAGGCGCCAATTAACCCCTTAAATGCCATTTATTTCCATTGATTATAACTAATGTCACTTATGAACCCAAGGTCATAATTTCCTAAGACATTAATTAATAATGAAATGTCCTTATTATATCTATCATTCCCTTTTTATTTCTAGTTCAATTATTGTAACTCCTTAACCATTTCTAATTTACTTTGATTTGTTTTGTATATATATATATATACACACACACACACACACACACACATATATACATATATATATTATGTTATATGAAATATTTACTTACTTATTGGAGTTAAAATTCTTATTCCTAGTCATTGTTTTCAAATTGTAACCATTTACGCCTAACGACCGAATTTAATTTGTTTTCCCCAATCAACGATGGTTACAATAATTATTATTTCTTTACGACCTTATTTATAACAAATCAATCACATAAATTGCTACAACAGTCATAATATATATTTTCATTTAATATGGATTATATTTTCATGTATGATTCCATAAAATGTAAACCATTTAAACATACGAACATTCATTATAATATATATTTTGTTGTTTAGGTAGATTTGAATGGATAACGTATATATACATATAATGATATATATATATATATATATATATATATTCACGCAGCTAACGTAGTTATTGTTCTTTTATTATTATCAGTATCATCATTATTAAATCTAATGTTTTGGTTCAAGCTAATAACCAAACATTCCTTTTTGCGTTCAATTTTGTAATAAGATTCTAAATCATACAAAAAGACTATTAACTTTGATTATTATAAATTATGCCTGAATGTTTAAAAGAAGGATAAACATATTCTAACCTGCAAGAAATACATAATATTTATTTTTTGGATTAGTTGGCGTAAACAACGCGCGCACGCGCGCGCGCACACACACACACACACACACACACACACACACACACACACACACACACACACACACACATATATATATATATATATATATATATATATATATATATATATTTGCACGTGAATTTACACAAACTTTTCCTTTTTATTTTGGACATATTTCTTATTGATTTCAAATAATGTCTTATTATTGAAAAATAGCAAAAATGCATATTTACAATAACTAAGTTAAAACACAAACAGACTTATATCTTTTTAACCAAATTTACATAAGTTACTATTCAGCACCGAAACTACAAACCTGGAATAAAACTACATCTTAACAGTGATTTATGGGACTAATTTCCAGATTTACGGTGTTTTGCAATAATTTAAACACAATAGTAGGCAATCATATGAACAATCAAGTAAGCCTAAAAATAATAATATTATTCAAACCACAATTTATTCATTCAGATCTGACAAAAACTACAATAGATCTGCTAAACATATATGCATATATTTCATATTTAATACAAACAAAATAGTCATATTATTGTATACTTTGTATATAAATTTCCCACTCATCTGAAAGCATCCAAATCTGAATCTGAATAATCTTTTAGGCCTACAATTCCTAAATCCTTACAGATCTACAGTTATTCTGAAAAGGAGATACATTCAGATTTGTAGATTTGCAAGGAAACAAGAAAAGAGGGGAGAAATCCGATGAAGAAGAACCTAAATGCCAATCCATGTTCTTTCCCACTTGAATCTGAATACCTTTTTCATATGTATATTGCTTGCGTTTGATCTTTATTGTATATGAAAATATTTTTAAGAATTTGTTTTAAGAGAAAAGGAAATGGCAGAGCTCCGCTATTGCTCTCAAAAATACGCGGAAAACAATGAGGGCCTAACCCTTTATTTGTAGGTGTTAGAAAAACCCCATACTGTTAGATTTAATTTAATTAACATCTGTCCATTTATATAAAAATTTATACATTAAAACCTATATAACCATAGCTGCCACTAGGCTGAAACTGCCCAAAGCGGTCGACCACTTATTCAAGAGTGTTGACCACCCTTGAGTAAATTCGCCCAGCAAAGACATGTTACAAAAGGTAATAAATATTATATTTATTTTGTTTTATTATTTCTGTTCGTTTGTCGTATTTCATCCGTAACTTTTTCATACGGACTCCGTTCGCGAAACCTTAAACATGAAAGTTGACCAGAATTCTATGACAAACGCAACGGTTAAAGTTTTGTAATCGTATACAGAGATTCCTATTTTTTAAGAATCTAATTAAATAGCTAATTTATTTATTATCAAAATTCCGAGTTGTTACACTTTGGCACCGGACCAGTCAACTGTGCTGAACGGTCAAATGAAAATTTTTAAATGGTCCATTGGCTTTCATCCACTCTTAGATAGTCCGTTGTTTCCAAATTGGGTCTCATTTCCATATTTATCAGTGCAATGTTGTAAAAAGAGGCATTAGAGGCTTTTTGTTAGCAAATGGGTAAACCTCTTATAGGGGACGAAACTACCATCAATTAAAATCGGTCTGGTCTTGCTCATGTTTGCATTGAATTCGATTTATCTTGGCCTCTGCGATCGAGAATTTTTTGTTGGTCACAACGGTAGCGACTATTGGCCATATATACATATATATATATATATATATATATATATATATATATATATATATATATATATATATTCTTATTGCCTAAAATGTAGAAAATTAGGCCATGATTAATTGAAATATTGTAAAGAACTAGGTATTTATGATGCACAATCTAGAAGCTGAATCTTCCTAAAATATTCATTCTGACAACTAATGGACGCAAAAATGTCGGCGATGTCAACTTCACACCACTAACTTTTAAAAATAAGTGATGGTATAACTACTTCATCTACAAGCAGTGGCCTTAGCTAGTGTGCAAATGTCGATTACCTTGCAACCAGTATATAAGTAGTTCTGGCCCATCAACTCCGACCAATTGATTGGACGTCTAGGTTACCATTTCCTTGCCCAGTTCATGCATTGGCTTATCCCATAACACTATTCTTTGACCACACCATAATTTTTGGTCACATAGACAACTAGCTAGGTGCATGCATGCACAAAACATGATTCCCTTTTCTCTACTTCCTATGCAAATACCCAACATACATTGATAATCTTCCACCTGTGCAAATGATTTATAATGCTAGCTAGTTTATGGGATCATAGGAAATCATTGTTTCAGTTTGCTGCTGGAAGAGACAATCACTTAACTCCCCACACTAGTTCGATCGGCCTTGGTACAACGTCCTTTATGCTCTGCCTACCCCCTTTACACTATCCTCTGGCCCCGTCGCATGCAGCTGGCACGTGCACTGAATTGAAGGTTGGTTTCAACATGGACGCCGACGAATTTCTGTCCGATAAGGAGTAACCTGTGCGTGCATCGGTCCCTTTTGTGCTCTTCTAGTTTGTGCAGCTAGCTACCGTTGTAGAGAAATTGGGAGAATATATATATACGATCATTTTTTTCCTCCCTGCAGAGACTTAGTTAGAAGGTGCTTCTGGCAAGGTAAACACTGACTTTCTCTTAATTGAAATCTCCTACTTTAATTAGCTCTCCATCTACACACACACTCCATTCCTAGCATAATCTTCCAGTTTTAGTCAAAATGCTGACCTAATCAAACCTTAAGCCATCTTTGAACTTCCTAACTCAACCTCGCCTTCGCGTTGGGCTTTGAATCTATTCTTTCTTCCACCAAGTCCACCCTTACGTACGTCCTCTTCTTCCATTTCTATCATCCTCAAAGGAGCTCAGTCATACTCATAGAAAGTCCACGCGAAACTACATATTCAGTCACTCTCGAACCAAAAACGCGAGCGACTATCTATCGCTAATCTAACCAAGGCGTTACCCCTTTCTCTTAATTTTCAATGATTAACGTTCTTTTTGGGAATATTGGAGGGATTGGTAACGATCCTACTACTATTAATAAGTTGTTCAAGCGCATATCTGAAAAGCAAAACATCTCCATCAAAGCCATGTAAGAACCGCTGGTGGAATCTCATTTGATCGCTACCTTTCTTGGTTCGTAAATTAGGCTTTTTCGGTGATATATATCTAGTTGTAATGGTAAAGTTTAGGGTTCTATGAAAATTTGATTAAACGGATACGATCTTTCTCGATTCCGATCAAAATTTGGCTTTTTCATTAAAATTATACCACAATTTGATCCTCAGCTTTTCTCCTGTGTCTATGCCAGATGCTCCGACATTTCTTTCCTCTTTAGTTTAGGCTTCCAGTCTTGAGTTATTGCTGGTTACTTCAACAATATTGCTTAGCAAGATGAAAAAATTGGTGCTAGTCCCACCAGTAGTCAAGCTATCGGCGGTTTCCATAACACTATGTGGCTTCTTTGGACCTTTCGGAGATCCCATTATATGGGACCTCCTACTACTCTTGGTGTAATAACTAAGAGGGTGAAGCTATAATTTCAGTTATACTTGATCGACTTTTAGTAACCAAGTTTGGCTTTCCAATCCTTTCACTACTAGGGTTGACCATCTCCACAGTTCCTACTTTACCATGCTTCTATGCTTCTTCATTTAACATTGAGACTTAGGTCCCGTTTGAATGCCTTAAAATAAACTACTTTTTAGTTTTTTAAAAACCAAAGCCAAAAAGTCCACATGGCTTCATTTCATTAAATATATGGACTTTCAAATTTTGCTTTTCTGCTTATCTTGAAAGTCGATTATTTTTGCTTTCGACTTCCGATCCAAAAGAAAGAAACGACTTCCAGGCCGCATTTCTTCTTACTCAAATAGATTAGGGTTTAGGCGATTTTTCTCCTTTTGCTATCAGATCGACACGCCATTTATCCTCTCTAGTATTTCGGACCAAGGTACCGTTTTTCTTCTCTTGTTCATTCTCATTACTCTAAATATACTGCGATTTCATTTATTTGTTCTTCGTTCGATTGATACAGATGTTTATTCAGTTGAGTTGGTGTTATATCCAAATTCGATTTATAGATGTTTATTTATTTAATTTGTGATTTTTGGTGTTAGATGATATTATGATTTGGAAAATCGTAATTGATTTGAGTTGGTATCATACCCAAATTCAGTACTGACAGTAGGAATTCTGTGTTAGATGATATTAACGCTGATCAACTAGATATGCCCTTGTTATCGGTAATTACGTTCCTGTAGAATTTTCTTTCGGATAATTGAATCTACGTAGACCAAATGGATATTTACATATTACTACAGACACCTATGTTGAGTAGTCTATTAGATAAAGCGATTATAACATGGTTTAAAAATGCATGCTCCTTTATCTTGGAAACTAAAAAAATTGATAATTTAGTAACTTTCTGTTACAAGTTTTCAACATATATATAATTTATGTAGCGACAGATACATTTTAACAATTGAAAGACCAGAACTTTAATCAAATACCAATCAGCTAATCAAAATAAAAAACGCAAGATACATGAAGTAAAGCCTGAGATAAGTAAATACAATTAAAGATTTTCTCTTTTCTTTCTTGCTGCTGCTAACAGCAGCAGCCCTATTCTCTCTCTTTTTTTATATAAATTTATTTATTATTATTGTTCTTTTATTCTACTACTGCTGTTTCATTAGCATATTTTTTTCTCTCATGTGGTCTAATACCATTGATAGTGAATCATCGCAAATTTTCATTATACAGTGAAAATATTTGAGAATGCTGTCAAAATCGGAATTTTCATCATTGTCAGCGTAGTGTGATCGATACATAAACTTGGAATTAGGTAACGAACAATATCAGTGTAGTGTGCCATATGCACTGACAGAGGCTAAAAAATATTGTGGTGTTTTATGCATGTTTGTGCATGTCTGTAGGTGCATTTTCTTTAGCTTATCAAACAATGTAGTGTTAATCAAAATTTTAACCTGAGTGTTTATATCATCAAATATGCTTAAGAACATTGAGGCCCATTCTTTTGTGTCTGATAGATAATTTAGGGGGAGTTAAATGATATGGGCAAGTTAATGGGTGAAGTAGTAGAGTTCTCAAAGCTAGTTTTTGGTTAATTAATGAGGTTAATTTAATTTGTTTCTTTTATATTTCTGCTATGCTATGATCTAAACAAATTTTAAAACGAAGGGTATTCTATATGAAATAATATCAGTTCTTACTCATTATTAAAATTGTATTGAGCTGCTGCACTATCGGTCGCCAGTTATAACTTATTGTAAAAGCAGAGTGTAAGATGCGTGAGTATATTTTTCCAATTTGATAATAACAACAGTCTGGGTTACCTATTTTGCACTATTTTTGGAAATAGGATAACTTTTCTTATAGTAACGTAGATAATCACATTTTGTGACCATGGCTTTATGTTTATACATTTTCTCTCTTCCTTCTGCATGTGGAGTACCATTTTTTGATATCATATCCACTTGTGTTCTAAGCAAAACTATGTATTATATTTCAGGTGGTGCATAGAAGCAGCTTATGAATTTACTTGCATTAAATATTGGCCTTGGTTTAAGGTATGTTTTATCGTAACTTTATTATATGTTTCTATCAATATTTCTTATTCATAAGCGCAAATCGATCATCTTATTATATGTTTCTTTTAGAATTGTATTGGAGCAATTGATGACACACACATTAGTGCATCTGTGGCGGGAAAGACACAAATGCCATATCGAGGAAGGAAAAGTTTACCTACTCAAAATGTAATGTGCGCATGCAACTTTGATATGTGTTTCAGGTATGTTTTCGCTAGATGGGAAGGTTTTGCAAATGATTCAAGAATACTCATGGAAACAATTAATGATTCTAATAAAAAGTTTCTAATGTAATATTTATTATTTGTTTTCACAACAATTCTTATATGAATTTCAAAATCATAATATTAAATAGCTCTTGTAATTATTTATGCCACAATAAACTCAAATTTAAATTTACCTATGAGTTTATAATTATTTATCTTTTATTTGATAGGTAAATTATATTTGGTCGATTAAGGGTATGCTAATATGCCTGGATTTTTATCCCCATATAGGGGAGAAAGGTACCATCGCAGTGACTTTATAGGAGTAAACAAAACACCACAATCTGCTAGGGAGTAATACAATTACGTTCACTCATCTTTACGGAATATTATAAAAAGTTGTTTTGGTGTTCTTAAAGCACGTTTTCCTATTTTAAAAATGATGCCACCATATAGACTTCGCAAACAACGTAATATTGTCATGGCTGCATGTGTAATTCACAACTACATTAGAAAGCATGCTTTGAATGATGAGATTTTTAAAGAATTTCAGAATGATGATTTGGTTTTTTCTAAAGAAAACAATCTTGAATCTAATCAAAGCTCGGTTGGAGCAGTTTCAACTCAAGGAGAAAGACAAGATTTCAACAACAAAAGAGAACAAATCCAATGAAGCATGGCCACTTTTTATCATTTGCCACTTTAGGTTTTATATGATTTTTAGAAGTTTTTAATGTTTCGATTGTAATGCTCGATATTTGTGTAAAAGATCAGCTTTTATCTATTGTGTGGTTTGTTGTTTGATTTTGTAAGTTAAAATGAACTTAACTGCTCAGATTATATGCAAATAACGTGCAAGAATTTATGTCAAGTTTCAATTCAGTATTTTTTTATTTATATTTAGGAATACAAATTGTTTTGTGATTTTTTGTTAACTAGCTGTAACATATACTTTCAAAAATCTAAATTGTCTTACATTTTATTTCAATGTTGTAGTGCAAAAGCCAAATAGCTATAAAAAAAATCCATATTGGCGCTCAATAAAAGTTCTAAAAGAAGTTAATCGTAAATAAGAGGATTGTTTACGAATAAGCACTAATAAAATTTCGCATTCAAATACATTTTTAACTTTTTGATTTATAAGTCATTACCATGCCAAACGAACTTATTAGCTTTTTAACTTTTTAGAAGCAAAAGAACTTATCATATAAGCATAAGTACTTTTGCTTTGGGTCGCCAAACGGGCCCTTAATTTGGATCCCAAGCCATTCAGACTTCAAAATATGTGGGTCACTCACCACTAGTTCCTTGATGTCATTAAGGATGCGTAAGTGTCTCTAGTAGATGGAAACCCCCTTCATTTTTTTTGGTAAGCTACGTAAAGTCAAAGTAAAGATATGAGCCTGGAACAATTATGTGACGGCCCGCCCCGCACCAGCCGGCATTTCCTCCAAAAGGGCACTGTACATATGCCCAACTAGCGCAGAACGGTCGCCAAAGAAAGGAAAGAAGAGAATGAACTAATCAAAAACCTGTAGAATGTCTCACAGCGCATGGAACAAAATATAATAAAAATGTACTTGATATAAAACAGGCGAGACAGTGCCTAAGCTGATAACTAAAACCAACATCAACATCAGAGTAGCGGAAGTCTAAATACAGCTTATTACAACTTTTCAAATTACTGTTTCTAAACAAAAGAAAGGAAGAGTGCACTACTAATGCCCAAAGTAGTGACCAGCATCGACACAGGGAGAATATCTATATATGTATCGTACGTGGAAGCCTCATGTTTGTCTCCGGTACGGCTACTCGTGCATCACCAGCTAACCTGTCTCTGGTCTGCTCGTGAGAGCACCCAGAGTAATAAGGAGAGACATAAAACTCTGGGTCAGACAAAAAGTCTGGTATGAGCGATAAGCAGCTAAACAAAACAATAACAGGCATACTAAACCATACCTGAACCTGGACTTGCAACCAAAGATTTAGCACTACATGCCGTACAATTCTCTAAGGTGCCATTGAACAGATGGTGTAAAGATAAAGGGGGTGAGGGTGTGCATGTCATAATGATGGCAAACAAATCAAACACAGCAACCATCCTCACATCTCTCTCTCAGTGCGTAAAGCATACGATATCTACTGCTTCAATCACTAGACCCATCGAAGTAGTGACGGAGTTCGACTTGTACAACTACTGCTACTACCAAGCTCACCACATAGAGTCATGACCAAATCTTTACAAATGACCCCACTTCATTGGTCTATAGCTCTTTAGTTGTACCTAGGCCACTATGGCCCTGAATCCGTTCACGTACTCCCTACACATAGTGATCCAAAGTTATAGACATCGACAACCCCTTAGCACACGTCCCGCAGCAAAGCCCAACTCATAAAGTTAACTCATTAGTTCCCAACTGGATCCTGAGCTCTACTTCCTATTTGGACTTCCTTTGCATCTCGGGTTTTGGTCGAATTGGAGTTGGCCTTCAGAAGAGTCGTCATGTAGAAATAGAAGTACACGTCCGGTTCGGTTCGGTCACCCACGCTCGGTTCGGTTCGGTCACCCATGCTCGGTTCGGTTCGGGTTCATCTCCTCCATGCGGTTCAGTTCAGCTTCTCACATGTGGCTCGGTCCGGTCCGGTGGTTAAGTGCCAAGGTCCTCCTTATAGTGTCAAATTCCAATCCGATCCAACCTTCCTTGTTGTCTCTTTCGTTTGCACGCCTCAGAAGATGCCACCTCCAATTTAGTTCGGTAGCCGATCCGATCCCACGACCTCGCTCCGATCCGATCCCCTTTTTGTCTCTCCGATCCGATCCTCTGCCCAACTCCAACTCTAAGAAAATGATCTTCCTTCTCGCCAAGTCTCCTTTAGTGTGAAGTTCCGATCTGATTCGGTTTCTCTGCCCAGTCCACCATCCGATCGGACCCTCCTATCCCGATCCGATCCGAAACCCTGCACATTTTCCTACAGCTTTTCCAATGGCTGTTTTATGTCATTCGATGGTGTTTTCGACCAATATAACACTTCTAGGAAATCACAAAGCATACCATACAGCCATAGTAACATGTATAATCATCCACAAACAGCAAAACAATAATCATAGCATGTAAAATGGATCAAACATACCCAAAATCCCATATTTTCCCTTAAGCATGTTCTAGCATAGTTAATGATAGGGTTATCAAAACTTAACCAAATTAACCCAAGTTTCTAACAGAGGTCTAAAGCATCATTTAAGAATTTATAAATATTTTTCCAGAATTAATTAGTGTATAAATTCGCTAATCAACGCTAATTACCCTTAATTAACCATAATTAGTGAGGAACTATGAAATCACTCACCTTGGCCACAAATAAAACCTTTAGAACTGAAACTCTACTGTTTGGGCGCGAATACCAATGCAACACAGTAGCTCTACCTCGATTATTGCGCTGATCCGCCTTGATTTGATGTGGTTTAAGCCAAAACTTGATTAAGAAGTGATTAGAGGTGTTTTTAGATGTTGGAGGCCATTGTTAGGTTGAAGAGATGGTTTGTGGCGGCTGGAAAATGAGTGAAAAACCGAAATCCTAACCCTAGCAGCCCTTAAATACCTCTAATTCCGAAATCTCCCATTGGGCCTAGTTGTTAATCACCCGGTTAAGTCCAATTAAGCTGTTTTTCACTATCTGAAACTTGTTTCAGCCATATCTCCCAAACGATGAGTCCGTTTGGCTAATGTAACCACTCTACGAAATTGTGAACCATCATCCGGAGCCAATGGAAATGGTTTCAGGTCAAAACTCCTTTCCAATCAAAAGTTATGGCCATAACAAGATCAGTCAGGGGCAAAATGGTCATTTAAAAATCGGGAAAAAATCATGAACATGGGAAATGAGCACAATAGTCGTCTCCCAAAGTTACATGACCATACGACTCCGTATGTGAAAGAAATAAATATTATACGATCATATGATGCGTAGAATGCGGGTCGTTACACTCTCCCCCCTTTAAGAAATTTCGTCCCCGAAATTCCTTAACCCAAAACATACAAAGGATCCCGCATGCCTACCAACCATATACAACAGTCAATCATGCAAAACAAACAAAACAAGCCTATCCTAGCATGCAGAAAAACTAAATCGAAGTTAAAATCTTACCAGGCGAAGAGTTCTGGATACGTCTCCCTAATGCTCTCCTCTGTCTCCCAAGTACGGTCATTCTTATTCTCGCCCCACTGAACTTTGACTAACTTCACCACTTTCCTTCGAAGTTGCTTCGTATCGTTCCCAATAATACGCATAGGCTTGCGGTTCCCAACCACCTCAGGTTCAACTTCGATATCATCCAACTGATCAGGTGAAATAGTCACATTTGCATCGTGTACGAACTTTCTTAATGGGGAAACATGAAATACATTGTGAACTCCGGCCATCTTCTCTGGTAATTCAACTTTGTATGCCAAATTCCCAATTTGCTCAAGAACCGGGAATGGACCAACAAATCTTGGTGCTAACTTGCCTCTCCTGCCAAATCGTATCACGCTCTTCAACGGAGAAATCTTGACAAACACCAAGTCGCCAATGGAGAACTTTAATTCTCTTCTCCTCTTATCAGCATTACTTTTCTGCCAATCTTGGGCAGCCTTCATTCGCTGTTGAATGATCTTGATCTTGTCTGAAGTTTCTCTTATCACATCAGGTCCAAGTACAAACTTCTCACCAGCTTCTACCCAACATGGCGGTGAGTTGCACGGTCTTCCGTACAAAGCTTCAAATGGAGCCATACCGATACTGGATTGGTAACTATTATTGCATGCAAACTCTACTAGATGCAAATGGTCATCCCATGATCCACCGAAATCCAATACAAAGGCTCTCAAGAGATCTTTTAAAATACGATTCACCCTCTCTGTCTATCCGTCGGTTTGAGGATGATACGCGGTACTGGGATGTAGTTCTGATCCTAACGCCCCTTGTAAGCTCTTCCAAAATCCACTAGTGAACAACGGATCTCGGTCACTCACAATGCCTTTGGGTATTCCATGAAATCTCACTACCCACTTTATATACAGATCTGATAACTTAGTTGCCATCCTGTTCGACTTGACGGGTATAAACCTTGCACTCTTAGTCAATCGGTCCACAATCACCCAAATGCTATCATGGCCCGATTTAGTCCTTGGTAACCCATCAATGAAATCCATTGACACTTGTTCCCATTTCCATTCTGGAATTTCTAATGGTTGCAACAAACCACTAGGTTTCTTTTGCTCAGCTTTAACTAGCTGGCAATTCATGCATTTGGATATAAATTTCCCAATGTCTCTTTTCATCCCTTCCCAGTAGTAGGTCTGCTTCATGTCTCGGTACATCTTGTTACCACCGGGATGTATAGTCAGTTTTGAATGATGCATTCTCTAAGCACTTCATCTCTCAGCCCATTGACATTGGGTACAACTAATCTTCCATTCTTTCTAAGCCATCCATCTCGATCAAGCCCATACTTATTCATCCCTCCATCGATTCCCATCTCTAACTTTAAGATGATTTCCAATAGGTTAGGATCGTTCCTCTGACTGGAACCAATCTGCTCAATAAAAGTGAGTCTGATCGTCAAACTTGCTAACATTTTTGGATCCAATTCGCACTTTGGTCTGAAATCATACCAACGATGTACTCCAGTTGCTTCCATTCTAGAAACATAGCCCCTAAACTGGCATTTCTTCTACTCAATGCATCAGCCACCGCATTGCCCTTTCCTGATGTATATGCGATGCCGAAATCATAGGAAGCCAAGAATTCTAACCATCTTTGCTGTCGGAGATTTAGATCCTTTTGAGAGAAAAGATACTTTAACGATTTATGATCAGTAAACAATTCGAATCTTTCTCCCAAGAGATAATGTCTCCACATCTTCAGTGCAAACACGATCGCTGCCAATTCCAAATCATGGTAGGGTATCTTTTCTCATGCGGTTTCAGTTGCCGACTTGCATAAGCAACAACCCTACCTCCTTGCATCAATACAACACCTAGTCCGGTACCACATGCATCCGTGTATACCGTCATCTCTTCATTCCCCTTAGGAATGACTAACACCGGTGCACATGTCAACTTTTCTTTTAGGCTCTTGAATGCATTCTCGCACTTTTAGTCCTAGATGAAAGATTGATTCTTCTTGGTCAACTGAGTCAACGGTGCTGCTATCTTGGAGAAGTCTTGGATAAACTTACGATAATATCCAGCTAACCCCAAGAAACTTCTTATGTCCATTGCATTCTTGGGCGTAGACCAATCTTGTACCGCAGCCACCTTCGCAGGGTCCACGGCAACACCATTCTCTGAAACAACATGACCCAAGAATCTCACTTCCCTTCTCCAGAAGTGACACTTAGAAAACTTTGCTTTCAATTGGTGTCTTCTCAACACCTCCATCACTATCCTCAAATGTTCCTTGTGTTCTTCCTCTGTCCTCGAATAGACCAAAATATCATCCACGAACACAAGGACAAACTTATTCAACTGATCTCTGAATACCCTATTCATAAGGTCCACAAAGTATGCTGGGGCATTGGTCAGCCCGAATGGCATGACCAACCACTCATAAAATCCAGATGGCGCCCGAAATGTCGTTTTAGCTATACTCTCAGCTTCCACTCTAAGCTGATGAAAACCTGTCGCGAGATCCAACTGAGAGAATACTCTTGCGCCACTCAACTGATCAAACAAATCATCTATCCGCGGTAGAGGATACTTGTTCTTCCTCATCACTTTATTCAACTCGTGGTAGTCTACACACAAACAAAGGGAAACATCCGCCTTGGTAGCAAACACAACTGGTGCTCCCCATTTAGAAACACTCCTTCTGATAAATCCCTTCTTCAAAAGATCGCTGACTTGCACCTCGATCTCTCGCCGCTCTCTTGGTGTCATACGACGAAGTGGCATCACTATAGGTCTGGCATCTTTCACTAAATCAATACGGAACTCAATCTCTCGGTGTGGTGGAAACCCGGTCACTTCCTCGAAAACGTCCGGATACTGGCCAACCACAGGCAAACCTGACAACTCACTATGCGGGATGTCGAGGGAATTTAGAAAACTAGCCATTACCCCATCACCGGGTAGACCACCAAACACTACCCTTCGCCCATCATCCGCTCTGGCTGTCAACAAAAAGCCCTCACAGTCTACCACCACCCCGTATCTTTGGAGCCAATCGACTCCCAAATTATTGCCAAACCTAGTAAAGCCCAAAACAAAGCAATCATAAACAAACATACATCCATGACTCGATAAGACCACATTACAACAAATCATGCTAAGGTTAGTTGAACCACCAATCGGGTTCGTCACTACTAAAGGTCTATCGACAATCTCGGGATCCAATCCCAACCTATCTACCATGTCACTAGATATGAAAGAACTGGAAGCTCTGGTATCAAACAAAACTCTAACAGGAACATCATAAACAGAAAGCATACCTTGAATAACGACATTCTTTCCCTTCTCCGCTGCAGTTAGGGCATTCGACGAAGAAGGAATAGCATTAAGGGCATATGCTTTCACCATCTGCTTTTCTTTAGGGGGGTTGCTGACACTTGTCCTTGTGATGTCCCACCTGGCCACAGTTGAAGCACTTCCCATCCCTGGCTTGGCCCGACAATTACTAGCATAATGGCCCTTCTTACCACAGTTGAAGCACTCAACATCTTTCTTATTCTTTTTCTGGCCATCCTTATTCTGGTTCTGCTTCTTCTTATTATGAGGACCACTCTGGCCTCCACCACTTACTTGCGGCTTCGGCTCCTCTGCAGATGCAACCTCAGTCTTCGACTTAGGGTAAAGACTCTCTGACCTCAATGCTTTCCCCGCAATCGATTCAAATGTCTCATCGATGTGGTTAATAAGCCTTTCCCCCAAGTACTGATCCAAGCCAGTTATTAACTTCTCGTTCTTCTTCTCGGCAATATCAATAAGAGATAACCCATACTTCGACAAAGTGTCGAATTCGGCAATATACTCCGAGACAGCTCTGCCATTCTGCTTGAGCTCCAAGAGTTTCTTAAACAGCACTGACTTTTGAGTAGCTGGAATGAACTTATCGCTAAAGCAAACCTCAAACTACTCCCAAGTAATCTGTTCCTCGGGAGTAGCTGCCTTTATAGCATTCCACCAATTCATTGCCCGTCCTTGCAGCTGACGGGATGCTAGCCTTCTCTTCATCACATCCTCGATACCCAAATCTTCGGAAATACGCTCGCAGCTATCCAACCAATCCTGAACATCCGTAGCCGACTCCATTCCGTGGAACCGCTTCCCACCAAGACTAGTATAATCCTTGTTCAGCTTGGCGAAATCGGCCCTAGGCGCCTACACTATAGGACCACCACCATTACCATTATTGGGAGCTGCCCTCTGCACATCCCTAAGCATCTCTCTCATGAGTTCAGTAAACATCGTCCTTATGTCAGCAGCATTCCCATTATTGTCTTCTCTACAGGCACCTCTTGCGTATCGGCTCATCGTTCAATCTGTAAAGAGAAAACGATTAACCATCTCCATAGTGGTGCTAGTGCCGTGCGACTTCATCCTTAGCTATACTAATATTATATATATAACTTTTGGAAACCAAAATAATCACAAATACACGCTCTCATATACGTTTTATCTCTCCCTGGTGTCTTTCCCTAGGTTAACTAAGCAACCTAGAGCTCTGATACCAAGTGTGACGGCCCGCCCCGCACCAGCAAGAATTTCATCCGCAAGTGCGTTGTACACATGCCCAACTAGCGCAGAACGGTCGCCAAAGAATGGAAAGAAGAGAATGAACTAATCAAAATTCTGTAGAATGTCTCACAGCGCATGGAACAAAATATAATAAAAATGTACTTGACATAAAACAGGCGAGACAGTGCCTAAGCTGATAACTAAAACCAACATCAACATCAGAGTAGCGGAAGTCTAAATACAGCTTATTACAACTTTTCAAATTACTGTCTCTAAACAAAAGAAAGGAAGAGTGCACTACTAATGCCCAAAGTAGTGACCAGCAGCGACGCAGGGAGAATATCTATATATGTATCATACGTGTTAGCCTCCTGCTCGTCTCCGGTACGGCTACTCGTGCATCACCAGCTAACTTGTCTCTAGTCTGCTCGTGAGAGCACCCATAGTAATAAGGAGAGACATAAAACTCTGGGTCAGACTAAAAGTCTGGTATGAGCGATAACCAGCTAAACAGAACAATAACAGGTATACTAAACCATACCTGAACCTGTACCTGCAACCAAAGAGTTAGCACTACATACCATACAATTCTCTAAGGCACCACTAAATAGATGGTGTAAAGATAACGGGGGTTGGGGTGTGCATGTCTTAATGATGGCAAACAAATCAAACACAGCAACCATCCTCACATCTCTCACTCAGTGCGTAAAGCATACGATATCTACGGCTTCGATCACTAGACCCATCGAAGTAGTGACGGAGTTCGACTTGTACAACTATTGCTACTACCAAGCTCACCACATGGAGTCATGACCAAATCTTTACAAATGACCCCACTTCATTGGTCTATAGCTCTTTAGTTGTACCTAGGCCACTATGGCCCTGAATCCGTTCACGTACTCCCTACACATAGTGATCCAAAGTTATAGACATCGACAACCCCTTAGCACACGTCCCGCAGCAAAGCCCAACTCATGAAGTTAACTCGTTGGTTCCCAACTAGATCCTGAGCTCTACTTCCTATTTGGACTTCCTTTGCATCTCGGTTTTTGGTCGAATTGGAGTTGGCCTTCAGAAGAGTCGTCATGTAGAAATAGAAGTACACGTCTGGTTTGGTTCGATCACCCACGCTCGGTTTGGTTCGGTCACCCATGCTCGGTTCGGGTTCATCTCCTCCATGCGGTTCGGTTCAGCTTCTCACATGTGGCTCGGTCCGGCCCGGTGGTAAAGTGCCAAGGTCATCCTTATAGTGTCAAATTCCGATCCAATCCAACCTTCCTTGTTGTCTCTTTCGTTTGCACGCCTTAGAAGATGCCAGCTCCGGTTCAGTTCGGTAGCCGATCCGATCCCACGCCCTCGCTCCGATCCGATCCCCTTTTTGTCACTCTGTTCCGATCCTCTGCCCAACACCAATTCTAAGCAAATGGCCATCCTTCTCGCCAAGTCTCCTTTAGTGCGAAGTTCCGATCCGGTTCGGTTTCTCTGCCCAGTCCACCATCCGATCCGAGCCTCCTATCCCGATCCGATCCGAAACCCTGCACATTTTCCTGTAGCTTTTCTGGCGGCTGTTTTACGCCATTCGACGGCGTTTTAGACCAATCTAACCCTTCTAGGCAATCACAAAGCATACCATACAGCCATAGCAACATGTATAATCATCCACAAACAGCAAAACAATAATCATAGCATGTAAAATGGATCAAACATACCCAAAATCCCATATTTTCCCTTAAGCATGTTCTAGCATAGTTAATGATAGGGTTATCAAAACTTAACCAAATTAACCCAAGTTTCTAACAGAGGTCTAAAACATCATTTAAGAATTTATAAATATTTTTCCAGAATTTATTAGTGTATAAATTCACTAATCAACATTAATGACCCTTAATTAACCATAATTAGTGAGGAACTATGCAAATCACTCTCCTTGGCCACAAATAAAACTTTTAGAATTGAAACTCTACTGTTTGGGCGCGAATACCAATGCAACACAGCAGCTCTACCTCGATTATTGCGCTAATTCGCCTTGATTTGATGTGGTTTAAGCCAAAACTTGATTAAGAAGTGATTAGAGGTGTTTTTAGATGTTGGAGGTCATTGTTAGGTTGAAGAGAGGGTTTGTGGCGGCTGGAAAATGAGTGAAAACCCGAAATCCTAACCCTAGCAGCCCTTAAATACCTCTAATCTCGAAATCCCCCATTGGGCCTAGCTGTTAATCACCCGGTTAAGCCCAATTAAGCTGTTTTTCTCTATCTAAAACTTGTTTCAGCCATATCTCCTAAACGGTGAGTCCGTTTGGCTAATGTGACCACTCTACGGAATTGTAAACCATCATCTGGAGCCAATGGAAGTCGTTTCAGGTCAAAACTCCTTTCCAATCAAAAGTTATGGCTAGAACAAGATCAGCCAAGGGCAAAATGGTCATTTAAAAATCGGCAAAAATCATGAACATCGGAAATGACCCCAATAGTCGTCTCCCAAAGTTACATGACCATACGACTCCGTATGTGAAAGAAATAAATATTATACGATCCTATGATGCGTAGAATGCAGGTCGTTACAAATTATATTTTGAATGATATCTTTAATCGGTCATGGTAGCTGATAAAAAAATCTCAATCACGGGGGCTATTTATGATATGGACCTCTCTTCCAGTAACCGTGAGTCCCGAATTCAAGCTGAAAACAATTTAGACCATTCCGTTCAAGTAAAGGAGACTTCTATAAATAGAAGGCTATACTAAAGAGGCTCTCACTTAGGGACTCTAACTCCTATAAAAATCACTTTATGGTTAATAAAAATAAAAACTAGTTATCTATTCATAAAGTCAAAAACCGGATGGCACATGGGCCTCTATGGGGAGTGATACAGATAATACGATTGTCTCCATTTTTAAAGATCTCCTCGGCTCAAACTTCGTCTCTGATCCCGACATGGACATTTTATCGCATATTCTCATACTCATTCAGGATCCTGTCAGCGCTTCAATTTCTAATACACCATCTGATGATGAAGTCAAAATTTCAGTTTTATAGCTTAATAAAAACATGTATCAGGCCTAGATCGGTTTAATACATTTTTCTACCACTCCCTCTGGTATATCATTAGGCATGACCTCACTTTGGCTATCTAGATATTCTTCTATGATGCTTTGCTCTCCAAGAGTTGGATTTCCACAAACACATCCTGCTATATAAAACAATAACCCCAAAAAACCTTTTGATCTTAGACCAATAAGTTTATGTAATTTCTGCAACAAGAAAATATCCAAAATTATTGTCACTAGACTATCCCCCTTTTCCAATTCCCAAGTGGGTTTTATCAAAGGAAGACTTATTCTCGATAACATCCTATTAACTTAGGAGGTTGTCTCCCGGATCAATCACAAAGTCAAAGTCTAGTTATCAAATTAGATATATTAAAAGTCTATGATCAGTTATCATGGTATTTCCTCATTAAGGTACTACAGAGATTCGGCTTCTGTGAGACTTTCATTGACATCATTCGGAGATCATTTCTAACTATTGGTACTCCATTCTTATTAATGACTATCCCAAAGACTTCTTTCTCTTAGGCAGGCGATTCTACCAAGGGTACTTGTTATCCCTCATCCTTTTTGTCATTTCTATTGAAGGACTTACCATAGACCTTTATAACTTGATGGTCTATGGGGACATTAGGCATTTCTCTCTTCTGAATGGAGCTTTTTTTACTCCCTCCCTTTCTTTCGCTAATGACATTTTAATTTTTTCCAATGGCCATTCGTACACAACTTCATTATTTTTTTCCAACGGCCAACTGATATACTCCTCTAAAAGCTCTATTATCTGCTCTTCTCACGCGTCTACTTCCCTTAAAGCAAGGCTCCAGACTGAGACTAACTTTGCCACCTAAAATATTCCTATCTCATTCTTGGGTGTTTAACTCTACTGTGCTAAAAAAATTAATCTTTACTTTAGAGATTCCATTATCAAGGCTCGTACCTAGTTAGCAAATGGAGTACCTCGATTCTCTCTCTCAAGCGACTAGGTTGGTGCTCATCTAATCGGTTCTTAGCTCCTTTGGCTCTTACTTATTCATGGAATCAATGCTCAATGAAGAATTCTAATCTGAACAACACCTTCTCCTTTCCAATTTCTTTTGGGGTTCATAGGTAGGTCATCTAAAACATCATTCACCTCTTGGGATCACATTTTCCATCCCAACAACAAAGAGGATTTGGGCCTTTGCAACATGTGGGATATCTACAAAGTCAATTGCCTCAAGCTTTGGGATCGATTTTGGCTTAATAACTTCCTACGGGCCAACTTTCTTCATTATAAGTAATGTAGGCTTGAGTCTCGGAGCTTCCATGGTCATCTATCTTACTCGAGTGAAACCTCCAAGCGTATGCAAAAAGATAAAGGCTAATATGATGTTGCCCTGTCCTATCCTCTTTGGCCTAATGGTTCGTTCTCCATTAAGAAGTCATAGAACTCCTTTCGGCCTCGTTCTCCCATCCATCTCCACTTCTTCATGATCTTGGATCTCCGCATTCAACCCAAAAGCTCTATTCTTATATGGAAACTTCACCACTCGACTCTCCCCCTTAACGCCAATATTTTGAAATCAAAATTTCCTTCGCCTTTAAATGTTGCTATTGTGATCTCGGTCATGAAAAATTCATACCTCATATCTTCAGTTATAGTGATGCTACCTTTTCATTAGCAACACTTTGGTCATATAATGGGTTTCCTCCTATCTCCATTGACCTCAACACCCATTGTAAATTCTATTAGTCCAATTCTAGAGGTAAATCCATAAGGTCTATTTTGTTTCGTATTGTGTCTGCGTACATATGTTGGCACATTTGGTGTGCACGTAGCAGCTTTTGATATGATAACAAAATGTTCAGATAGCAAAGATTATTGATCTTATCCACAAAGATATTAAAAATATTTCCATTATGTTTCCTTATAGAGGACCCACTAATAAATTTCTCAACTCCTTCATCATGGACTTTGGCATCTCCACCTCCTCATGATTACTTGACGTCTATTGTTGCACTCTTTTTTATCAGTTAATGTCGGCCTACATCTTTGATTTTTTTTTTACAACGTTCTATAGGTTTTGCGCTTTTCGTTGACGATTCCTTTTCTGCACCTCTACTTGCTTATAGACTTAACTTGTGAGCATTATCTACTTATATTACTTGCTACTAACATTGTGGAGCGTTCAAGTAGATGGAACTTCACTTTCCTCCTCATTACTCTTTCGTATGAGTTTTGTGTATTATATGCTTATTTGGCCTCTCTAGCTTTCGGCCTATTTTCTATTGCCATTTGTGAGCTACCGTTGGGAGGCATTTTCCCATCTATCTTTTTCTTTATATATGCAGAGCCACTCTACCACAACACCTTTGATGGTTTTTGAAGGTTGGTTTTTTATTAAAAAAAATAAATGCACTATGTTAAGTGATATTGTGGAGGATTTTATAAACAACTAAACTTAACATTAATATTACAATGTAATAAATGGTAAATATATTGAGTTAAATTTTGAAATTGCGATTGTTGTTTATGTGTATAGTTTATGTTATGTGATTAACATGTTTACATATTTGAATTATTATTTTTCTTATTTTCGTTAATATGAATATTGTTAACATTGATGTTGTTTATTAGGTTAGTCAATGAATAATAATTTGCTAAAGTTATTTAAATAGTTTAATACTATTCAATCGACTTAGATATTGTATTAATTGTAAAATATTAAAATAGAACCAAGAAGGACTTAAATTATTACAAAGAATTTGAAGTGTAGATATTTGGAGCATAAAAACCATAATTATTGTCATTCTTTGGCACTTAAAAAACTATTAGTTAATTAATTTACCTAAATATTGGGTCTTGTAAATAATTTATATTAATGGATTTAAATATAAAATGTTAGGAGAGAACTGCTAAATTATACATAAATAATTGTGTAAACTTTAAAATGTCCATACCAAAATAAAAAATAACGGAAGAGGTAAAATGATGGGAGAGAGTTAGTAAGTAGGCGTAAAGTGATAAACTAATTTTGAAATAAATATTCAGAGAGAATTAAGGAGAAAAAGAACTCCCAAAATTAATGGGAGAGCTTTAAATTCTTCTTCTTTACTATTATTTAATGTGTTTAGTTTTCATTTTGAACCTGATATAATATCTGAATATAATGTTTCTTTTTCTGCTATGATCTATGAGTCTAACTCTAATTTATTTATATTATATATTGTTCTAAATATTTTAAATCGATGTCTTTTTCATTTTGTAATAACATTGTACACGTCAAATTTTTGATAACGGTAATAAAGACGTGTCAGTGTATTAGTTCAAAGTTATATTCATATTTGATCACCCTTCACTAGCCGTGTTATTCATGTTATATTAAACATTACTTGTAATTCTTTAGTAATATGGGTACAGCGGTAGGGTGTTTATAGCTCGGTACCATAGCTCTTTTTAGTAGATTATATAGTATGATTTGCATGGAGTTAAGATCAAAACCTATATGATTTAGATTATATAGTATAATTTGCATGGAGTTAAGATCAAAACCTATATGATTTAGAGTCACGTCCTTAGGCGTGCAAGATAAAATTTAAAATTCATTCTTATTTAAGATAAAAATATAAAATGATTATTTGAATATTAATTGGGAGGTATTTATAAAAAATTTGCATTGTTATAAATAAACCATTGTTGAGAGAACGATTCTAAATTTGAAGCTTACTTTTGTAAATAGCGAGACTAAATAAATAGCAAAAAAGAAACTTCGGATGGTCTAGAATCAGATTATTGTATCCTGATTTGTTAGCGACTAGAATTACACAACGAAAATTAGAAGATATTTTTCCGTTGAAGGCGATTATTTTGTTTGTTTACTAAAATGTATGTTGTTTGCAGCAGTGTTCATTTTATTTGTGGTTATTTTAAAACATGGAATTAGATAAGACATTGTTCCTTAAATAACTTATAATCTCATTAAATCTGGATGAATTGGGTTCTTAATAAAAACCAGTGGTTTGTACAAATTATAATAGAAGGGTATAAGAAATGTCTAAGCAATTAATAGTTATGAAATACGGAATGATTAATAATATGCATTTAATTAAATTTGGAATTTGAAAATAAATTTAGTTAGTGATGGATGCTCGATTGTTTTAAAATTGTAAGTAATTGTATAAAGTCAAAATTGAGTAGGATTCACTATAAAAGGATTGAAACCAACTTAATAGTAATATTAAGAACTTGCGATGTTTGCAGTGATGTAGTTGCCACAATGAATATTAAAAATTTAAATTAGTAGAACATGAAGTTTTAATTCATATATACAATTAATTAACTGTTAAAGTGAATTTAATCTTTGCCATCTAAATGAAACTGCAAGTTTGAATTAATCTTATATGTAAATATTGGGATTAATTGATAGAAATTTTAGTAAAAATACACATCCATTTGATTTAAAATCTTTTTGAATACAAATATACTTATGAGGGGAATTTTGCTTGGGTTTATTGACACAACCCAAATCCTCGATCCACGGTGGCAAGGTCTGTCTTTGGAATATAACACATTAAACACATCATCAGATCACAGAATATAGCATAATATATAAAATCAGAGAATAATTTACATCATATCGTAACAGCGGAATCATAAGCATCAGCATCATCAGAGTTACACAGATACAAGATCCTACTTAGTACACAACATAGTTTCATCAAATAGACAAAAGTCTACAGCCGTATCAAATATAATTATACATAAGATAGTGTTTTAAGAGTTCAAAAGAAGGATAAAAATATAATTTTTATCTTCAGCCAAAACAACACCCAATGCTACGGTGCATATCCAAAAGAAAGTCAATCACCTGTTCACTTGGCTTCCCAGGTAAAAATATGGGAAACCGAGTTTGCAAGGGAAAAACAAACTATGAGTCAGTCATGGGACTGGTATGAGAAATCCTACAGTTACTTGACTTATTTAAGAATAAGGCAAATCACAGGACCATGTCGTATGACACAGTGCGGGTTTACTCCATTGGATTGCCAGTGCATAAAACAAAGTAAATAAAATAAGCAACGCAATGCTTTTAGAAAAATAAAGACGTTATAAGACTCAGGTCCCATCATACATTGCAACGTAAGCCGGAGGATAGAGTTTTATCTTATAATGGACAAATATGCTTGATACACAGAAAACACAATAATCATCTGGTATTATTATTAGTGTCTAGATGTTTTTAAAAAAAAAAATCAACATAAATGTATCAATCCTAGACGGCATAGTACCACATCCTACTATGTCGCCGATAGTATACAACTAAAACCATATGATGTCGTATTGGAAATTGGATTTCCATCATGAGTCAAGGCAAAAGGATGTCTCCTTATCGAATCCGGATCACCTCTAGCAAGATGTACAGGATCACACCTGTGGGAAACCCCTGGATCTTGCAGGGTTGGTCCACACCTAATGTTTGTGGATTGGTTATTCCTGAACAATATGTTTCCCGGTCCTATCGGACCCGTCACCTGGTCAGTATGTTGACCAATCTGGGCCTTTTTCAACCATATCTAAGGCGCTTCGCAATCCATCATAAACATAAGTAAAAATTGTCTGGGCTGCATACCATGATATCACCCTTAGCTAGAAAGAAATGCATGCACTCCATGCCGTCCCTAATCTCTGACTCATACCGGGGTGTAAGGCTTGCGAATCAACGCTATACACAAAGTCGTGCTATTTTAAAGACATGCTTTGATTATCATCAACAAGGCCCTGCTTTTCAATAAAAGCCTTGATCATTGCATCTCTGCATGCCACATTGTCAACTCATACCATACAACTGATGTCTATCGATATATAACCTCTGAGCTCGTATGTCTTGGAGAATGGTGTTAAGCAAAGAGAATAAATTCTCCTCTACCAAATAGATACATATTTATTAGAGATCAATTAATATAGCACAAACTACAATGTCTATAACACCCCGCATTTTTAACTCAAGATAATATAATAAGAATAACATAATTAAATATTTGGAACTAAGTAAAACGGATACGCCATTGCGTCCGTCTTGAAATTTTGGTTAAGATAGACACCTGGTTTGCGTAAAATGGACATCGTATGAAGAAGTTATTAAGGTTTGAAGTTTGTATACACATAAGAAGAATATATATACATATAATTAGTTAAGAATATTCAAAACAGTTCAAAATCCAGGAAATTGTGGGAGCAGGAAAATTCCAGCCCAGGGGTGTCGACCCCTCAAGGAGGGTGACGACCCATGGGTCGACCCCCCTAGGGCATATCTGGAAAGATTTTTCTTGGGTTGGCGGCTATATATATGGCCTCATTTCTCTTGTTTATCCACGCCAAAAATAATGGAGAACGAGATGTTGCCTTTGCCCAGACTAAATCAAGTCTTTTCTTCTTCTGCAATCAAGTTATTCAAGTTTAGAGATCAGTGATTCAATATCTGAAGTCCTTCTTCTATTTTTCTAGACCTAATCACAACGAGTCTACGTTAACTTTAGATCTCTTATCAAACGGAGGTAATTTTCTAGATCCGATCTGTTCAATTTTCTTACTCTTTCTTTCCTTTCTCTTTTAGTAAAAATAATCAATCCATGGTCATTAGGTTTTGAATCCAATTAGGGGAAAAATCATGGAAATGCTAGATCTGGACCAGATCCAGAATTTGGAAAGCAAATTGAGGTGAGTGGATTTAAGCTATAACATTTTAGATAATGTTATGTTATCGTTTAGCATTCTTCGTTATGTATAAACATATGTTAATAATGATTAAAGTGATAAGTATGATATGTGGGAATAATCAATATGCTAAGATATTAATTTATATGTTTGAATATAAGCTTGTCAAATTTTGCGTAGTAATTACTATTGTTTCAATTCCATGTTAGTTCGTGATAATTGTGTACCCAGGTCATTAAATGTAGAAATTGAGAAAAGTACATGTTAGTTTATGTGATTTGAACAATTATCTGATTAATTGATTAATGTGAAAAAGAACATATGACATAAAATAGGCATAATATGATGACATGTAAATTGTTAAATTACAGTGGAAATTTGAAAGAAGAGACATGCCTAGATTATATAAAAGATTTACAGTAATTTAACACTGTAATGCTCTTAGACATGAGGTTAGATTGCACTTGTGATAGAAGTCTGCCCGGAACCGCCCGGCATATCCAACATTCACAAGTGGTAAATCTAATGTGTGGTGACTAAGTGCATAGTTAAAACATGTAACGGTGCTAAGACACGAGGTTAAGTCAACTTGGAAGAAGTCTGCCCGGAACCGCCCGGTAAATCCAGCATCCACAAGTGTAGGCTTAATGTAAGAGGTCTTGTACATAAGCATATATATATATATATATATATATATATATATATATGGCAGGACTGATAAACATCGTTAATTGTAATTAATTGTAATAAATGGAATTGAATGAAAGATGATAACAACAGTAAATGGAAATGGGGAATGATAATAACCTATTATAAATAAATTGCATTAATGAGAATGTCGTATAATAGGTAGACTTGTCCTAGGGAGAAGTGAAGATTATAACTTAGGTTATAATAAACTAGTAAGGAAATGAGATAACTGGTGAAATGAGATAAGTGGCATTTAATCGTAAATTAAGAAATTAGTAAATGGGGAAGAACGAAACCAGTTATTTGTAATAAGTAAAGAAAAGGGGGAAAATTTATGGAATGTAAGAAGTTGTACTTAAGTATAAATTAAGTAATCTGTAAACTTGGAAATCTGAAATATGCTGATAAGAATAACAAGTTAAGGCTTGTCCTAGGGACAAGTGAGAATTATAACTTATGTTATAAAAAACAATAAGAAAATTGGAATAACTTATGAAAAGAGATAAATTGTACTTAATTGTAAATTAAGTTATTTATGAGAACAAGAGTATGAAATCTACGAATGAGGACAACAAAAGTTATGGGAAGAGAAACTTATTGTTGGACCTTAGTTAAGAAAACTAAGTTGATAAGTAAACAACGATAAGTTGTAGTGGCAATATAATATGGAATTATGATTAAATGAGAAAGAATGAGGAAAACTTATGAATTGAAATAAGTTATATTCAATCATAAATGTTAAGTGACATGTTAATTAGAAAACATGTGAATTGAGATATACTTAATACTATTAAGTAGAACATGTTATGGTAACCTTGAAATCAAACCAGAATATAAAGGGATTGTGGATTACAGACCTTGGATCACAATCTAGGAAATAACATGTTGTGGGCTTATTAATAAACTTAAATGGGTTAAGTTGTATGATTGAAATTAATAAGCGAGAGGAACTTGGTAACTTGATTAAGAATTCAATATGAATGGGAGTAGCCAAGTTAAATGGAAACCTGATGAAGTAAGGCAAGCGCATAAAAGATTGTTTAGACATAGGGTCTAATAACATGTTAAAATGAGGTGCTTGGACCAGTCCGCACATTTTAGGGTGAATAACCCAGCTGGGTAGATCATCGTGGTGTTATAAGGCACGAGGGGAGCGCACGTTCATCTGATTATTCTGTCTGTTCCGATGGAATGGAAGGGGAAGCATGCGGCTTCCTAAGATATGTAAGGTGCTTTAGGTAGTC
The DNA here is from genome assembly GCA_030737875.1 of Allium sativum. Taxonomy (NCBI): domain Eukaryota; kingdom Viridiplantae; phylum Streptophyta; class Magnoliopsida; order Asparagales; family Amaryllidaceae; genus Allium; species Allium sativum. Next base: position 306,996,880 of record CM060921.1, read on the forward strand.
CTCTATGCGGTGACAGATGTTTAGGCTGTGCTCGCAAAGGTTGGGTCTGTGCGTAACTACTAGGTGGGTGGGCCTTGACTGCAAAAGTAGCTTTGCAGTCAAATGCTGTGACATGGTGACACCAGGGTGATTCGGCGGTCGCCTCAATGGGAAGGCGGTGGGTCACGACCAACAAGGATAGTAGATCGTCGGATACCCGTCATCGGTAGCCAGTGGGATGCGAAAAGGCTAGAGCTAAACCTAATAGACCATTCAGCTTTCACTATCGAGGTACGGTGGTTGAGGGGAGACGCCAAATGGATGTTTAAATTGTTTGTTGTTAGGGGCATGTCGCTTAGATCTTGTATTCTTTACTAGTTGAGGAAGGGGCCGAGGTGGGGCCATAGCCACCATGAAAAACATACCCTAGGAATATCTGTATTTTGAGGGTCTTAAAGGCGGGCCGGTACAGATATGGAAAAGCTCCCGACCAAGTTTCGTGTTTCTTGTATTGCCCTGCCATGGAACCCGGTGCACATTAGAGGACATGCGGTTAAGGCGTCGAGCTACAATTGACGATACGTACATAGGACAGTCTAGATACATGCATGTCGGCTCTGGGTTGTGTATCGTAGACTTGAGGGCATTATTCTGGTATGAAATCTGATTTGATCGATGGTGGCAATCTGTACGCTTACGTAGCGTAGTGATGAAAGATATATGTGGAACATAACATTGCTATATAGAGATCCGTACGTCACTCCGGCATAGGATGAGGGACTACATACATTTCTGTGGCATTACGGTGGAGATCGTGTGAGTGGGGTACCAAGGGTGTACCTAGCTATTGAGGGTAGTTACATATATACTGTATTAGGTTAGACCACTGGGAAGTAAATGGGTACGACGTGTGTGAGCCTTGAGTGTTGTTGACCCAAGTAACCTAATAAATAAGTAAATGTGATTGAACGGTACCTGTAGCATTATCCAAAATATATAATTTAAATCCAGTCACCAGAACTTGTGTTCTGACCCCCACCTCATAACATACTCGCAGGTTATATTTGTGGCAGAGAAATGATAGCTTTGGATACTAGTTAGACTGTATTATTAATACTGTAAGGCTATACTTTGAGCATATTATATTTTAGCCATTCCGCTGTGAGATATTATCTAAGCTCTAACATATTTTATGTCTCTTTATTTTCTGCAGGATACCAGAGCAAACCAACACGAGTTTCGATAGATTCGAATTTTGGAAAAAAAATCGGTCTATCGGAATTCGGGTTGTTACAATGTCAGATGAACAATCCATTTACAAGTCTGTTTTGGGGCTGAACGAAACCGGAGGCACCTTATTCCTCATCATATATGTCCAATACGGGTGAGAGGTCCTCACATATCCATACAATCAACAAGTACATCCGGACAATTACCAATATTACACCTTTAAGGGAGTTACCCATATCCATGGCATCAATAGTAATCCATTCGATATGAAGATTATCGGTCTTGCACCGTCTTCAATACATTTGCCTTTTAAACGTCGTTTAATTATTTGAAATGGGATTTAAACCGGTCTTTTCAAATAATTCTCGCATATATAAATCAAATTGATTTCTTATCTGAATGATTGATTTACCAATTAAATCTCTTTTTTTTAATTAGTTCCTTCTTAAGATATAAATCTTATTCTTCTCTCTGGTTAAATCATTTGGCTTTGATAAATCATTTCATCACCTTATATAAAAAGGTTCACTTGAGAATTCAATTCGAGTTACGAATTAAATTCTCATGTCAAATATTTGTCAAAATCTATTTTATTAGTTCTCACGCCAAATTGCGTTTAACCATACTTAGTTTATAAACCAAGTAAAATTGGTTTATACATATTCTAAATCGCATATAATAATTTAAAATGATTTTTTTTCTATTTCTATATATAAAAATAACTCAATTCAATTTAACGACGTTTCAGGTCATTTAACTGCATTGGCCTTGTTTTAATTTAGTCTTGAATTAAACATTTCTTAAAATCTAACCGTTGGATCTTAACATAATTTTTATCGTTGGAAAGATCTTTTCGAAATGAATCTAACGGTTCTAATTTAAGGAAAATCCGACGGTCGGACCTTCTGGTATACTCATTTAAAATTACCAGTCGAAAATGCGAACTACCGCTACGTGATTCATTTTATTTAATTTATATTTAATGTATATAAATATTATTCGTCAAACGACTTCCAAACTATTTAATTTATTAAATATTTGGCTAATGCCTTTAATTTCGGAAAAATTCGCCATTGCATCCTTTATACTGAGTGCTCGGGAAATCACAAATGGCCTTAAAAAACTCCAATAAATCACCATATATTCACACAACAAGTGTACATTGAGAGATGTGTAAAAATAAATCATCTCAACGCCCGTGTGGGATTTAAAAATCATGTGAACAACCATTGTGATATATATATATATATATATATATATATAACTAGAGTGACGTGTATATTTTTGTCATCTCCAGACCGGTGTAGGGTTTGTTATTAAATCCTGCAAATTTCGTTATATGTTTATTTTAGTCTGTATCATGTCCTCTGTCCAATCTATATCTGGGAATCATTATGTCATTTATCTAATCTTCGGTCATTCAGTTCTCGTCATATAACATCCAAAATTACATGTTATACGGTTCACAACATATAAGCATCAAGCAGCTACATGCTTATATGGGTATACTATGCTATTATATGCAGTGTAGTCCAATACCTGTTTACTATCCTATGGTGTATGTTTAATTCGTCCAAAACACCATCACAACGCATCCAAATCACACATAGTTGTAATAAATAAATCATTCAATGTCATTTAAGGCGTAGCATATTAAAATAAAATGAGTGTGTAGCTCAAGTGTCGAACTAGAAACTGGTAAAAATATCATTTTTATCTAACTAACCAATGTCTGATATAAAAATGAACTTGTGATACCGATGCTAAACATATTAAATATTTATAATCCATACTAGCAATCAAATTAAATTCACTACACTACTACGCAAATTTTAGTTCAGCGCAAACTCGAATAATCACTTGCATATTGACTAAAATAATGTTTTTATATCACTAATCGCTAGCTAACATAATAATAATTGTTGTTATTATTTCATATTTATCATATGACTTCACAGTTATCTTTATTTTTAACTACCATCAATTAAAGCTTTAATTGTTAATTTTATTTAACTAGTTCGAGTTACAATTTCATGTTATCGATACGATTTTCCACATGTACATCATATATACGATCTACATAGCATATAATAGTTAAAAATGATATTTTTTTAACAAACAAAAAATTATTTCATCACTTAACAAATTTTATTTATCAACTAATACTAATTGTTTAACTTAACAATTAAGTTTCATACGATTTATTTTCGAATCTACCCCTTTCAAATGTGAGTTTATAATTTCTCACCGAGAGTTCCACTCCGCCAAATCTTTAAAGCGGAGGAATGCAATCTTTCCGAGCTCCTATGCAGCTTCACGGAGGTCCACGGTGCTCAAACTTTGCTTTAACGCTCACCAACACTCGTGTATTGGTAGATTTGGATGTATGAAGATTATTGGAGGCGGAAACTGACACGAACGGGGGTTCCCGATGCTAGGGATCCACCGTTCGGAATTAAAATGGCAAAATGATAGAGCTTTAGAGGTGGTAGAGGAGTTTAAAGGAGGTAGAAGAGGAATAAGAGGGTGCACGAAGCCTCGGGGAGTGAAAAGAAGGAGTTTTTGGTTGAAGGGGTGCTAGGGTTCGGTTTTGGAGAGGGGAAGGGCGGTGCTGGTCGTGGGTGGGGCTAGGGAGGCGGCGACGGGTTTCAGTCGGAGAAGGAGGTGGTTCCGGCGGTGAGAGGAGGGGAGAAGGCCATTAGTGGAGAGGATGAAAAAAAGGAGGAAGAGTGAGGAAGAAAGAAAGAAGAGGGGCTTAAGTGAAAATTTTCGGCCCTTCTCATGGATTGCCTATGTGGCACAATCCCAAATTGATTCTGTTTGCCATGAAAATTTGGATTCCTATAACAAAGGTGATTACAAATCCAACGGATCAGGATTCGTTGAATTCCGAGTTCATTTGACCTTCCGTTTTTTTTTTCAATCGAGTTTTAATTAGTTTTAAAAATTCGATTTTAGCGTACATTTTCTTCTTTCACGCCCACACGCTAACTCCAAAAATTATGTAACTCGAGATTCTACCATTATTTGATGCTACGATTCAATAAAAAAAAGTTTCGTTGAATTCCAAGGTCATCTCAATAATGTTCCTTTGTAAACTCACTATCAGTATCACAACAAATGATTTTATTGCGAACGGCCACACATTAACTTTTTTTTTGCGACAAATTTGAAATCTAGCCATGATTTATCATTCCGTATCCAATAAACAAATCTCGTCGGATTCTGAGGTCGCTGGCAAAATTTCACTTTTTAAGGGCTATGCGATGATTAAAAAATTGAATTTTTAAATTCTAACGTATTTTCTTATAAAATTATATTAAAAATAATTTTTAAATTGGTAGTGAAATTTCGGGTTGTTACATTTATTATAGGTAAGCAAATATTTTGAATAGGCATAGGACAATAAAGGATGTAAATGTATCCTAGAAAATTAATTTTAGTGTTAAAATTGCTCATCGAATGCTTTAAGAATTCGGGTCAACGCACCTAATCAATATCGTCGATAAGGGTTCCTAAACACTAAGATAAGACAGTCGAACACGATAATTTGGGTTATAATAAATAAAGTTTGAAGTCAAATATTACTTCAAAATTCTAAATGATTTTCTTGGAAAATTGTTCAGAAGATAAATAATAATCTGACAAATGTTATGGATTATACCATTTGGTAATTGGGAATTTGGACATGTTCATCTATAAGATATGCATCCATATAATTGTTGGATGTTGCTTTTGATTGGTTATGAGCTTATGAGCTCTAAATCAAAAAGTGAATTTGAAATAAAACCACAGTATTATTATTTTTTTGGCAAGGCCGACCGGTTTTTATAGTGATCCGTAACACTCTTTTATTTATTGCAAAATAAGAAATACAAAGTATTCCAGGTGATATGCAGTCAAAATACCAGCTAATGGTTCTTCCACACACGGAAGAAACCAAACCAAACACTACACACTACAAAATATGACATACAGTGTTATAACATAATTAAAACATCAGAATAACATGACAAAAGTGTTGACAACAAGGAGATTTAGGCACTAACCACATCAGCCCATGTCGTCGTCAAGCCCTTTGAGAAGCTCAATTTTCTTCCTTCTCGTAATTGGAGCACTTCCCAACGATCTACCAGAAGAAGAGTCGACTATCGGCGCTTTGTTGATTATGTCAGGAGGTGCTTTGTAACCTGGAGGTGGTTTAATATGGTCATAAGGACCAGGTTTCCTTTTGGCTTTAACATTTTCATTGTTACTAGAGAGAGGAGAAGATAGGCTGTCATTACACGTAGAATTAGGATAAGTAATTTCAGTTGGTTTTTCTTGAGGCCTGGGAACTCCACTTTTACTAACATTTAGAAAACCAGGCTTGAATACCGTCGACAAGTGTTTGGACGCACTCATTTCATTTTGTATAGGTCCTAACCTCTCACGCTCGACAGCATACAACTTCATGGAGTTGTAATTATATATCATTACATCCATGAGCTTAAGTTTCTCAGCACATAAAGAAGGGTCCAACAGACCACTTTTAATTTCAGTATGTAAAGCCTCGATCGTCTCACGTACACCTTTATCGTGTACTTCGGATTTTGCTTTAACCTTCGTTTTAGCCTTCTTGCCCACCTTGTCAGTGACGTTTACAACGTCAAAATTTAATTGCAGAAAAAGGTCAAGTTTTGCCGAATCCTTGGCTATGCTGACATCCACATTTTCTCTTACATCAGCCCTGAGTCCTTCCTTTTTTCCATTTTGACCATGATCATTATCCACTAAGTTGTTTCCATCTTCCAGGCCTAGTTGATGAGCGTCGTCATTAGTCATTTCTTCGCTCTAACTGAGCTCATTTTTATCAGTCTCCATAAACTGAACTGGACCTAATCCTTTATCCTCATCTTCTCTTTCAGCCGAACTACCATCTCTAGTTTTTCCCAGAGTTGAAGAATTTCCTGCAGCATTTACAAAAGGAGGAAAAACACGCGAGAGCAGCTCGCTTACTTGCCTAATTTCCCCCTCCTCACTAACATTGTCTTCAGCTTGAACTAACGCTTCTTCCTGCAAATTAGATAGCACGGCAAACCTGCTGCTACTAGCTTCACCTCCTCCGGACAAAACATTAGCTTTGTTCTTGTTCAGTAAAAGATTCTTACCTGAAACATCTTTACTTTTCCCTGTAACTATCGTCCACATAGTGCTTGGACGAGCCATAATAACTCCTTTACTCACATAAGGGTTAGGCTGCTCACGGTCCGCAATAGAATTTGCATTTGATATATCCTTAACGGACTTAGAGATACCTTTTTTAGGATCATCCCTGAACTTCACACAGTTATTCGAATTGTGCCCAAAACTTACACATCTAACACATATAGGAGGTCGCCACAGGTAAGTAACTTGCACAATCTGCTCACTTCCATCTGGCAGTAACACAGGGAAGTTGTATGGTAGCTCATCGAGAGGAGAGACTTCAACCATGCATTTCGCGTACTCGAGACGTTCAAGCTTCTCTGTAGAGAGATCCATGCAAAGAAATCTCCCAATACGCATAGCCAAGTAACATATGCCAACTTTGGACAAACAATTAATTGGCATGTTAAAGAGTTTAATCCAAATCGGAACCGAGGCTACAGACTTATTCAAATCCCCCAAATCAGACGTCCAAGGTCGCACAATAAATAACTTGTCTTGAATAATCATCGGGTCTGCTTGTAGAATTCTAACACGGTCATCATCGTTTTCAAAGTAGAAAAAGAAAACTGTACCTGTCGATTTGATTTTGACTCCTCCCGTAGGTTTCCAAAGTTTCTTCAGCCGATAAGAAACAACTGAAAAGGGTAACGGCCGGTCAAGGAAGTGGCCAATGAGGTAGCCACGCCACTGCTCCTTAGCGGCTTCCAAGATCTGTTCTGTAGGTTGCAACGCGTTTCCTTTAAAAACAAGCTTCATGGGAGGGGGAGAGAAAGAACCAGCGTTCCTAGGCTTAGATTCAAAAAGCGAGGACCATTTTTTGGAAGGAGGACCATCGACAAAATTAGGGTTACCTGATGGAGGAGAAGGCGGCGGAAAAGGTACCGGAGGGGGCTCAGGTGGAGGAGGGGAAGATCTGATTTGGTTCGGTGGGGCTAGATGGAGATGGATTTGGGAAGGAGAAAGCCTTGAGGAAAGGTTAGGCCTTGCAGAGAAAGACGGTGGAAAGGACATTTCTGCCTCAGTCTCTCTGAGGTGATGTATTATGCAATAAAACCACAGTATTATTATGATCGATAGGTTATTGAGGTTTAGATAATTTAATGTTGGATTAGAAATATTTTAGGAAATAAGGTTTTATAAATATACAAACTAGTTTAACTAGTTTAACAAGTTTATCATTTTATAATTCTTTAATTTTGAAAATTTTGATTTGAAAATGGTTAAGGGTTAAATTCCTTAATTGAATAGGATATAACACTTACAAGAAATACACAAGCTTTATGGCTTTAAAAGAGTTATATTATTTTGAGAAAAAATCCATTTTCATATACTTGTTTATAAATCAAGATATAAAAGAAATTAAATATGCAAGAGACATTTGTGTTATAGCTTGGTATCATAGCCCTTTCAGTATAGGATAGCATATATTTTGCATAGAGTCGAGATCAAAACCTATATGATTTAGAGTCGCGTCTTAGGATATGCAAGATAAAATTTAAAATTCATTCATATTTAAGATTAAAGAAATATAAAATGATTATTCGAATAAATATATGGACTATTAGGGGTTTCCTTAGGATTATTACACAATTAGATTTTAAAAGAGAAAAGAAGAAAAAATAACAAATGGATTCCTTCCAGCATAACCTTTATTAATCCACCAATTGATTACAAAAGAAAACCAAAAAAAAATTGAGAAGATATCTCAATCCCGAACAAAAGAAATAACCTTTTCCCTCTTATAGTACAAATAATCCAAACCTAAAGCTGCTAATATAGGCAAATAAAATGTCTAATCAAATACCCCACTTGGGCCTAAAAAATCTCCAAAATATATCTTTTAATATTTCTTTCCATTATAGAATCAATTAATTAAAAATGGATATCTTTCCTCTTTTATACCTCACTGATTAATTGATTGATTGACAATATAATTAGCATCCTTCTTCCCATACAAATAAAATTAACTGGTTGATCAAATCAATAAATTGATTACTTTCCTCTTTAATAAATATTTGAATCAACAAATTCAACAATCCACCTTGATTCAAATGTCACATATCTCTAACAATCATCAATCTCAAAACAAAACCACATTACAAACCCAACCACCGCCTGCAAATGATGCATCTCCCTCATCAGATGTACCACAAAAAAATGATCTCAAAAAGGTTTGTAATACCACAGTAGCTGAAACAACCTAGACTTCCCCGATCCCCGAAGAGACAGAGAAGCCCAGATTGTTTTGAGAACACGACGCATCAGAACACAAACATGAGAACATTTCATTGCTATTACAACATTTTACATCAAAATACAAGAATATATCAGAGTTTAGATAAACAATAATATACAACGGAAAAATATATATCATAAATTTACAAATTACAAAACAGCGGAAATATATATACATAAATATAATGCAGCGGAACAATCATCAACTAGCATAACTGAAAGAAATACACGGATAAAATGCTTTCCGAATATAGCTCCAGCCGTAATCCAGGATCCTGCGAAAAGAAATATCTGTAAACCAAAACTACTAGCTGCCCATGTGGAAAATATGGGCACCCAGAGTTTAGGTAGAAACAATAAACTCCGAGTCAGTCATGGGACTAGTGTGAGAACTAAAACAGTTGCTAACTTTATTTTAAAGTTAGGTAAATCAAGAGACCACGCTGTATAACACGGAACGGGTTTTCTTCCAAGAATACCATAAAACAAACAGCACAATGCTAAAAGGAAAAATGAAGCCATTATAAGACTCAGGTCCCATCACACAATGCAAACACTAACCAGAGGATAAAGTTTTACCTTATAATGGACAAACATGCTTAGTACGCGAAATTTATCTTTTATTATTATTGTAAGTGAATAAATCAACTTTAATATAAATGTATCAATCATAGACGGCATAAGTACCATATATTATGTCACCATATAGGTTTACAACTAAAACTGAAATGTCGCGTATTGGAAATTGGATTTCCATCATAAGTCAAGGCAAAGGATGGCTCCTTCCGATTTGAGACACTCTAGCAATGCCTCAGGATCACACGTACGAGCAACCCTTGGTTCCTACAGGGTCGGTTCACACTTACTTTAGTGAATTAATTATTCCTGAGAAATACGTTTCTCGGTCCTATTGGACCTCAAAAATGGTCAGTATATCGACCAATTGTATCTGAGGTGCCTCACATCCATCATCCACATAAGTAAAATGTCTGGGCTCCATATCATGACACCACTTCTAGCTAGAAAGAAACGTATGCACTCCCTGCGTCCATGATCACGTTTTAGACTCATACTGAGGTGTGAGGCTCACAAATTAATGATATACACAAAGCTATGCTAATTAAAGTCGTGCTTTAATCATCATCCACATGACTCTGCTTTCAACAATAAGCCTTGATCATTTGCATCTTATCATGCCACACTGACAATTCATGCCATACAACTGATGTCTATTAATATATAACCTCTAAGCTCGTACGTCTCAGAGAAGGGTGTTAAGCAAAATAATAAATTCTCCGCCACCAAACAGATATATATTTAATAGAGATCAATCAACACAGAATGAAATCCAATGTCAGACACATATCCATTTACAAGTCTGTTCTGGGTTTAAACAAAATCGGAGGCACCTTATTCCTCGTCCCATATGTCCAGTACAGGAGAAAGGTCCTCGCATATCCGGTTGATCTCCAAGTACGTCTGGACAATCACCACTTATTACCTTGTCTTGGGCGTATAGCCCAATCAAGACATCAGTAATCATCCATTCAATGTGAAGATCTCTGGTCTTCTACCACCATATTCACCGTTGACTTTTAGTCGCCGTATCAGTTATTCAAAATGGGATAAACTCGGTCTTTCGGAATAACTCGCGTATTTTATAATCAAGTGCTATAAAATCACACCATACGCCTCATTCCAATTTAGAATATTCTTTTATTCAAATATTTACATCTTAGGGGAAAGTTTCCCATTAATTTTATCAAAGATAAGTTCTTTTAATCTTATTCTTTAATCTTCCTTTGAATATCATTTCAAAAGACTTTATTTTTTCCTTTAACAAATCTAAACCATGTTAAGGTTTATAAAACTTGTCGGGATTATCGAGCCTTACCGAAGTAGTCATTTATTATTTCCAATCCCAATCTATTCATCCCATGGAGCAAAACTGTTAGTACTCCATATCTAACACCCACAATGTTATCGGTAAAATTAATTACCTTTTTACATTCAAATCTAATTAAAGATTTAACTATCGCATGCTGTAAAATTTGTGGTGCTCCATCTCGAAACATTTCTTAAATTCGGTGAATTTAATTACCTCATTCACATTCCAATCTAATTAAAGATTCATTAAAACTCCAACTTGGTTTTAATCTACAAAATCATTACTTTAAGATTATTCAACTTTAAGAAATTAATCTTGTCATTAACTGGGTTAAAGAATCAATGTTATTAAAAAAACATAGTTTACAATAAGCCCAAATCAACTTCCATTAAATATGGAATCTTTGCGGAAAACAAATCAATATATATAATTGATATAAATTTCCGTATCAGACTAATAATATAAACGGAATAACGACAAAGCTTTTTAAATTCCATATATATTAACGTTCTTGCTTTACAGAAGCTCATCTTGATTATTACCACATCGAATTCCATTCAATTCCAATTTAATATATTAAATTGGAAAACTTTACTTTGGACAATTTCCATCAAATCTTAGAATAAAGATTTATAACTTCCAAATCATATTTTTACTGTTAATTGGGTTAAAGAACAATTGTTATTTAAAACATTGTTCGCGATAAACCCAAAATCAACTTCCATTTCAATTCCAATTAAATTATTCAATTGGTAAACTTCCCTAAATCTTAATTAAAAGATTTATTCTACTCTCCACTGGGTTTGAGAACAGTGTTATTGAAGACACCAATCACGATGAACCCAAAATCCAAATTGATATTAAATACAAGGCTCTGAATAGAAATTATATCGACTTATATTCAATATCAAATTCTGAAACTAACGGATATCGTACACTACAAGAAAAACAGCAAATAACAGCGGCCGAAAACACTGCTAATCCGTCGCTAAATAGGCTTTAGCGACGGATTTCCTACATAAAGGTTCGGTTGGCAAAACCCTTGACGGTATCCGTGTCAGATTTTGCGACGGAATTTAGCATGAATTTTCCGACAATTTACCGTCATTTTACTAATTTTATAACAAAAATTAATATTATTTATCAATTTACTTTTATTTTAATTTTTATTTATATACCGACGATTTACTGACGGATTATTAATTTAGTATAAAATATTATTTATAAAATCTATCGGTAAACCCTTACTAATTACCAAGGGATTAGCGACAAAAAGTTTTGACAAAAAATCTTACTCTTTTTTTTCTCGGTAAACCCTTACTATTCAGCAAAGGTTTAGCGACGGAAATAAATTGGTGTAAGTTACCTTTTATTATTTTTGTTGGTAATTTGATGGTAAAATCTTTCAAATCAATGTCGAATTTACGACGGAACGTTTGGAACGCATTTATTTAGCTATCCTACTTTGATACTAATACGTCGGTATTCCCTTTCTGATTTGGCATTAACTCTTTTTACCGTCCAACTCTTCCAGCTTTCCAAATTAATTTTATACGGCTTATTCAGTTACCAATACCGATATTAAAAGAGAGCGAAAAACAGTATAAAATTGCCATCCACGTATACTCTTAAGCAACAACACAACGTAGATAATATTAGCTTATCACATAAAAAACATCCACAATCCTTCATTTCGTGCACCAAGCTGAATTATGAACAACAAAATTATTCAGCTGGTGTGAACGTTAAACCACATACAACCCATGACCATCACTACAATACTAAAACCCATAACTACCAAAATAACAAACATATCCATAGTTGTGTTACAACCACATCACTACAAAACAAGTCATAACATACCAATCAAGCTACGCAGATGACGATGGCGAAGGAGCCAACGCACGAGACGCAGATCGCGAAGGCGAACGTAAAACTCTTTCTTGGTCCTTGAGTATTGCCATCACCTTTGCTAGTTGTGCCTCAAAGGCCTCCTTATCTGCCTTCTGTTGTTCTGAGAGTCTTGCTCATTCTGCTCTCTCACTCTAAAGCTCGATGCGCATCTCCTCGACAGTTTTTTTAGCTCGTGTACGTCATCTTCATTGCTAACAAGCTGATGTTTTGATTGCTGAGAAGACGATGGAAGCTGCATTGTAAAAATGACATTAAGGCATTAATACTTTTAGTTTGACCAGGATGCAAAACTGCAGGATAATAAAGTTTTAATACTGTTAAAGCCTTAAAAACTGCATGATAATAAAGTTGATCAATACTATTTTACAAAAAAAGTGGCCAACATGATACTAGTGAGACGACCCCAAACCCCGTACTGACGGCGGCAAGGGTAATCCGTGGAATATAACACAGAAACAGATAATAGCAGAACAGAATTAAATAAATACACCAGATAATGAACAATAGAATATACTGGATAAAAGTAATCATCAGAGTTACACAGTATACAGGATCATACTTAGTACAAATACAGTTCAGCTATACATAAATGTCTGCAGCGGAAAACAAACATAATATGTACAATAGGAGCTGAACAGCATAAAAAGAGAAAAATGATAGAATCCATCTTCAGCTCCAGCTATCCAGAAAGAACCAGCTAAACCTGAATACAAGGCTGCCCGTGCAGAAAAAGGGGCACCCGGGTTTGAAAGTGAAACAAACTACGAGTCAGTCATGGGACTGGTATGAGAAATCTACCCAACACATATATAATTTGGCTAATCACAGGACCACGCCACTTTCGTGGAACGGGTATCCTCCATTGGATTGCCAGTACTTTAAAACAAATCTTTCTTTTAAACAACGCAATGCATTTTATAAAAATGAAGCCATTATAAGACTCAGTTCCCATCACGCAATGCAACGCAAACCGGAGGATAGAGTTTTTACCTTATAATGGCCAAGATATGCTTGATACGAATAAAACAAAGGCATTTGATATTATTGCTAGTGTTTATATGTTTTGAAAACAATTTCAAATCATAACTATCAATCATAGACGACATTAATGCCCCACACCACTATGTCGCCATATATAGGTATACAATCAAAACCACGCGATCACGTATTTGGAAATTGGATTTCCGTCAAGAACCAAGGCAAAAGATAGTCCTTACCGAATTCATGACTCTCTAGCCCGAGCCACAGGATCAGAGCTCGAGTGACCCTAGGAGCGACAGGGTCGGTCCACCGATGTGGATTAAAATTCCTGAACAATACGTTTCCCCGCCCTTTAGGGCGTAAACGAGCCAACGAATGACTCCATCGGACCCGGATCGTCCGATCAAACCGAGGTGCCTCGCAACAGCAACAACCACATAGGTGAAAAGTATATAAATGTCAGGGCTGGTAGGTCACTGACACCACCCTAGCTAGAAAGAAACGCATGTCCTCCCTGAGGTCCTTCCTCCCGTTTCTGGTTCATACCGGGTGTGAGGCTCGCGATTTCACGTTATACACAAAGCTACGTCACACAGGCGGCGCTTTGATCATCACCACAAGACTTTGCTTTTCAACAGAAGCCCTGATCACTGCATCTTAGCATGCCACACAGGCAATTCATGCCAGGCGACTAATGTCCATCGATATACAACCTCTGGGCTCGTGCGTCTCAGAGAAGGGCGTTAAGCAAAAGAATAAATTCTCTGCCGCCAAACAGATGTATATTTAAAAGAGATCAATCAACACAGAATAAAATCCAATGTCAGACACGCAGTCCATTTACAAGTCCGTTCTGGGTCTGAACGAAACCGGAGGCACTAAATACCTCCCAAACCCATCGATCACCACGTACGTCTGGACGATCACCACTCATTATCCATATTTCGGGATGCCTCCCAATCAGGACCTCGGTTACCATCCAAACGAGGTGAAGATCTCCGGTCTTCGACCACCGTCTTCATCTTCGATTTTCCATCGTCGGTCAATTATTTGAAATGAGAATTAACTCGGCCTTTTCAAATAATTCACGTATATTTAGAATTTCAAATCAATTTATTTCAATGGTTAAATCATTCGACAACACCAATTTTGTTCTTTAATGTAATTTTCACACCAAACACATTCAACCACCAAATACCACATAAATCGAGCAAATTCCGTTTATTTCCATTCCATATCATTTATGATATTTTATAACGATTTATCACTATTTTTATTTATTTTAAAATAGCCAATTTATTCAAAACGACGCTTCGGGCCATAACGCGGCCGTGGCGCTATTTTTCTTCAGATTTGATTTACACATATCTGAAAATCTAACCGTTGGATCTTTACAAAATTTACATCATTAGAAAGATCTTTTCAAAATGAATCCAACGGTTCCAGTTTCGGGAAAATCCGACGGTCGGATCTCCCGGTACAATCATTTTGAAGTTTCGATTTCAAAATACGAACTGCAGCGTCGTTATTCGATTAAATATAATTATATATATATATATAATCGTTTCTGGCGCTGTTTTTCTTCAGATTTGAATTAAACATTCCAGACAATCCAACCGTTGGATTTTTACAAAGTTGGTGCCGTTGGAAAGATTTTTCCAAAGCGAACCCAACGGTTGCGGTTTCGGGAAAATCCAATGGTCGGATTTCCCGCACTAGTTGTTTGAAATCACGGTTTCAAAACACGAACTGCACGGCCACGTTTCGTTTTAATTTTATTTATATTTATATATTTATATAAATATAGTTCATTCAAAAAAAATTCTATATCGTTTTCACTTCAAATATTTCACTAACGCCTTTAAATTTTGGAAAATTTCGCCATAACCTCCTTTGTTCAGGAGGGGCTGGGAAAATTCCCAAATAGCCACACGGGCGTCTCATGTCGAAAAGAAAAAGAAAAAGCCAAGCGGCTAGCCAACAGGCTCATAAAATCATCACCCAAACAAAACAGTAAATGTGTACCTATTTGTCGGGCACAAAATTTTATTCCTCTTCTCTAGCCCCTTCGCTATAACCTGTTCAATAAACATGCATGTACATATATATAGTTCTTATCACTTCTCATTTTCCATTCAACTTCATATTTGATTCCATTTGGTTTAAAAACACCATTCATTCTAATGTTGCATGTATAAACAAAAATCTTATCATTAGCTAATTAATGAATATTTCAACTCATATATATTTATTTGAACGAGTGGCTATTTTTAACCCTTCACATTTCAACAATTCATGTATATAATAAAAATGTGATTTTTATTGTAAAACAATTCATTTCAAAACACAATTATTTTATATAGTTTATAGAGGTGATAAAAATAGGATTTTTATTATAAAACAATTTCTTTTAAAACGAGATTATTTTACATAGTCCATATAGATGATAAAAAGGTGATTTTTATTATAAACAATTTATTTCAAAATATGAATACCATTCAACACATGAATTTCTAATCAACGAATGAATATCGATTCAACTCATGAAGGTTTTCTATTCAATGAATAAATATAGTTTCAGCAAATGAAAATAATTCAAACACATGAATATTATTCAAAATTTCGGCAGCATAACGGCAGGGTAGTTAAAACCGGGACCGTCCCTAGTACGGCTCCTCGCTCTACCTTAAAACCTAGCGGTTTTTGACAATGGGGATCATGCATCTAGTTCGCACGCAGGCGGCATGTATATATTTATTTCATTTCCACAAACTAATCCTATGTGGTTTCAACCAAATATTTCTCAACCACAAACGGGTATTTTTCAACCACAATCAATCAATATCAATCACGAACAATCCCAAACAACCATTCGCTATCAATCAATTTTCACACCAATCACAATCAATAAATATCGTCCATGGTTTGTGGACGAGGGGCGTATATATATAAATATATATATATATATATATATATATATATATATATATATATATATATAGCAATTCACTTCTATTTCAACACATATATAATTTTTACAACGCATATACAACTTATACATCGAACGTACAACTTATACAACGCTTATACAAGAGGTGTACAACGCTTATATAACTCATACATCGACTATATAATTTATACATCGTCGTTTTCCATATTGTTTATAAATTAGAAATCTCACATTGGGTTCCACTCCACCAAAAATAGCAGAAGGCTCAGAAAAATATGCGGTCTCTTCTAAAATGTAGAAGACGTCCACACGGTCACGATGTTTCCTGTTTCATCGAATTTCGTTAACACAGCAGAAAGATATGATTTTTCAAAGTTTGCAACGGTTTTAAACTGTTAAAATCAGTTTCAAATTAAACAGCCGATTACCTTTCAAAATCTTCAAAATTAGGTTTCGATCTTTCAGGCAAACCGTTGATTGTTGCTTCGATCGGCCAGCGCCACCTTGTCGGGCTAGGAGAGGCGCACGTGCGCCAGGGAGGGGGTCGAGCTCGGTGGTCCCCAGGCGGCGGAATCGGGGTGCGAACGGCCGAACTTCTCGAGGGTGGTTCTCCCCCTACATGCCACGAAAAAATCCAATACTTATATGGATTTGAAGATCATGAGAAGTACTACAAAAACCTTAACTGTGGCATTGGATTTCATTGAGCGGATCAGAAGAAAAAGAGGAGAGAAGGCAGCGACCAATTTCCGCCGTCGTTCGAGTCGGGGAGAGAGAAAAGCGGGGGAGGGGGGGTTCTGACGTGGACCAATCATATATTTTTTTATAAAGTTTTTAAAAATCCGAAAATACCCCTCGTCACACACGAACACCAATCCAAGCCCAACGACTGTCGTCCCTAGCGTTTTACCCCCATTCCGAACACAATGGGATATGTTTCGTAGGCCCATTCGACTGTTTCAGTCAGTTTTCCTTCAAATTAAAATATAAAACATTCAATATTTAATTTGAACGTACATTTCAATTTACCAGGGCCACCAACTGATTCGAAAATTTCCAGAAAAATAAATCTAGCTATGTTTTGATGATACAGTCCCAACAAAACTAGTTTCGTCGAATTCTGAAACCGTTTGCAAAAGGGGCCATTTTTGGTCGATCCAATTTAACTATAATTGACCAAAACACATTTTCCTTTGCCACGCTCACATATTAGCTTCAAAAATTAAGAAATTTGAAACCTAGCAATAACTTCACATCCCGGATCCAACAAAAGTGGTTTCGTCGAATTCCGAGGTCGTATGCAAAATGGCCAATTTCACGGGCTATATAAATTCCATAGCGACCTTTCTGAAAATTCATTTGGCCATAACTTTTGCTTTCCGCTATGAAAATTCGATTTTTCAGATTCGTTAGAAAGGTATTCACTAACAGATTTAAATATTTTTGGTTTCACTAAAATCCGTTTTGTTTTGCACCCGATATAGTCCGACAAAGTTTGAATTCAATTTTTGAAACTACAGCGCTATTTCAGGCCTTGTTTATAATTATAATTAATTATATTCGTTTTCAAATGTCGATTCACTCTTACTTTTCATCACTATTATTTAAAATATTTATTTTAAATATTTAAAATCCATTATTTTAGCCAATTTAAAAATTTTAAATTGGTTCAGATTTTCTGGGTCGTTACAATCTCCCCCACTTAAAACTTTTCGTCCCCGAAAAGGAACAAAGTTGAAAGTGGTTTGATAAATCTACAATCACACGACACAACAACCAATCCAATTGGTTTCAACCTTTCAAAACCATACAAATTAATTTCTATGCTCTTTTAAAAATCATTCAGACTATAGGATTAAAAGTGCACATCCATGAAAAGAAAATAACAACAGAGTAGAGAATTAAATGGTGATGTAAAGTATGGTAAATATACCTTGCACCAGAGTCAATCAGAGATATCCACTCGGCATCTAGGATAAGCTTTCTGAATGCTCTCCTCAGTTTCCCAAGTACAATCTCGTGGATCTCCACTCCATTGCACTTTGACTAAGTGAACCTTCTTGTTCCTCAGCTCTTTGGTTTCTTTGCCGATAATCTTTAGCGGCTCTCGTCTCACAGTCAATTCTGGAGTAATTTCAATATCCTGCTGAGTTGCTTCTTCCATGATCAAGTCTGGATCATGAACGTGCTTTCGAAGTTGATATATATGAAATACATCATGAATTCCAGGCAACCAGTTAGGCAATTTGACATTATAAGCGAGAGTCCCGATCCGTTCCAGAATAGGAAATGGACCAATGAATTTGGGTGCCAACTTTCCAGTTTTACCGAACCGGATAACTCCTCTCATCGGCGATACTTTCAAATATACATAGTCGCCAACAACAAAGGATATATCTCTTCTTCTTCTATCGGCATAGCTCTTTTGTCGGCTTTGAGCGGCGAGTAATCGCTTCTTAATAAAATCGACTTTGTCGGCAGCTTCTTGGATCATATCAGGACCCAACACAAGTCTATTTCCGGGCTCGACCCAACAAGCAGGAGATCGACACGGTCTACCATACAACGCTTCGAATGGTGACATTGTTAGACTCGCCTGGTAGCTGTTGTTATAAGAGAATTCAGCCAAATGCAGATGGTCTTCCCATGATCCACCAAAATCTATAACACAAGCCCGCAATAGATCTTCTAAAATACGATTCACCCTCTCAGTCTGACCGTCTGTCTGAGGATGATAAGCGGTGCTCAAGTTCAACTTCGTTCCCAGCTCGACTTGAAATGCTTCTCAGAATTTGCTAGTGAATATTGTATCTCTATCACTGACTATGCTGAGCGGCACTCCATGTAGTCTAACTATTTCCCTGAAGTAAATCTGCGCCAGACTCTGAGCAGTTCTGTTTGATCTGACAAGTATGAAATGGGCGGTCTTCGTGAAGCGATCTATGATCACCCAAATACTATCATTCCCTTTTCTGGTTCTGGGCAGACCATCAATGAAATCCATAGAAATATGCTCCCACTTCCAAGCAGGAACTTCTAGCGGTTGTAACAATCCAGCCAATTTCTGTTGGTCGCTCTTGACTAGTTGGCAAGTAGGGCATCGGCTAACATATATTGAAACGTCTCTTTTCATAGCCTTCCACCAGAATGTTCGTTTGAGATCGTTATACATTTTGGCCACACCAGGATGGATACTCAGCTTGGACTTGTGACACTCGTCTAACACTTCCCTTTTTAACTCTGGGATGTCAGGAACACAAATCCTTCCTTTTAACCTCAAGGTCTCGTCGTTATCGATTTGAAAACACGAGGGTTCGCCTTTCTGAATCCTTTTGATCATATCCCTAAAAAAGTTATCCTCCTTCTAAAGAATAGATATTTTGTCAATCAAGGAAGTCGTGATAATAAAGTTGGCGATCATCTCATTCTTTCGGCTTAACGCATCGGCCACGACATTGGCTTTCCCTGGAGTATATATAATTTCAAAGTCATATGCTGCAAGAAACTCCAGCCAACGTTGCTGCCTCAGATTCAAGTCCTTCTGGGTGAATAGATACTTTAACGACTGATGATCTGTAAACAGTTCAAATCACTCACCCAGAAGATAGTGTCTCCAGATTTTCAAGGCGAATACTATAGCCAATAACTCAAGATCATGAGTTACGTAGTTCTTCTCGTGCGGCTTCAGTTGACGGCTAGCATAAGCAATCACTTGGCCTCTTTGCATTAACACTGCGCCAAGGCCTTCTCCAGAAGCATCAGTCCAGAATTTCAGAACCTGGTTGCCATCGATGATGGTTAACACTGGAGCAGTCGTTAGTCTTAACTTTAGCTCTTCGAAAGCCTCCTTACTTTCCGGAGTCCATTTGAACTTTGAATGCTTCTTTGTAAGCTTTGTTAAGTGGCCAGATATCTTTGAAAAGTTTTTAACGAACTTCCGGTAATAGCTAGCCAATCTGAGAAAACTGCGGACTTCAGTGGGGGTACTGGGCTGTTTCCAATTTTGAATAGCTGTGATTTTGCTTGGATCCACAGCAATTCCTTATTTCGATACAACGTGGCCTAGAAATTTTACTTCATCTTGCCAGAAGATACATTTGGAAAATTTGGCTTTTAATACATTTCGCCTCAGAATTTCTAGAACCTGTTCCAGATGCTTTTCATGTTCGGCCTTTGATTTAGAGAAGATTAGAATATCGTCAATAAAAACCAGAACAAATTTATTCAAAACCCCTCTGAACACTCTATTCATCAGATCGACGAAGTAAGCGGGAGCGTTACATAAGCCGAACGGCATTACAAACCACTCGTAGAATAAGTCGGGGCCTCTGAACGCCGTCATTGGAACACACTCTTCGGCAATTCGAAGTTGATGGAAACCTGTAGCTAGGTCCATCCTTGAAAATACTTGTGTGCCATTTAATCTATCCAACAAATCATCTATTCGCGGCAATGGATATTTGTTCTTTATCGTCTGTTTTTTCAGATCACGATAATCCACACATAGACGTAGAGTACCGTCAGATTTTGGGACAAACACCACTGCTGCTCCCCAATCAGAGAAACTAGGCCTGATCAGACCTTTCCATACTAGCTGTCGTGTTTGATTGTCTAATTCCTCTTTCTCTTTCAAGGACATTCTTCGAATAGCGTGAACTACCAGCCTTGCATCCGGAATCAAAGCGATCTTGAAATCTATTTCTCTCTGTGGAGGCAAGCGAACAACTTCCTCGAACACATCCGCATAGTTCTTGACGACAGGAATATCTTTGATGAGGTCAGGAATATTCTCTGCGACTTCAGGGATATTTTCTATTTGGGCTGGAGAAACATCCAAAGCTTCCCAGAAGTCCTTTCTATTTGATGTCGGGCCTTCACAAGGTATGGTTATATAATTCCCCGATTGTGCCTTTGCCTTTACAACTCTCTCGGCGCATCTAACCTCTGCTTCATATTTGGTTAGCCAATCCAACCCCAGAATAAGATCGAATTCATTAAAATTCATGACGATAGAGATAATAGGGAATTTATAACAAGAAAAAGAGACAGGTACCGCACAAATCCAACTGAGATTGATGGAACCCCCAACTGGATTTTGGACAGTCATTTGCTCTTTGAGCTTCTTCAAATTCAAATCCAGTTTCTTGACTGCACTCTTTGCAATAAAGTTTCGTGACGTGCCTGTGTCAAACAGTACTTTAACTGGAATGTTTTTGACATTGAGCGTGCCTTCTAAAACATCAGACCTTTCCTGAGCAGACGAGGATGCAGGTACTTCTACCACTTCATTTACATGTACTGCTTTAGGTTTTCTGAATAGCGGGCAGACCTTTGAAAGATGACCGGACTGATGGCATTGGTTGCACTTCCTCTTCTCTTGAAACTTCTTGCCGGATTTAGATCCATCCTTTACTCGTTTCTTGAGAGATCTGCAACTTACCGAAAGGTGCCCTTGCCTATTGCAGTTACTGCATACAGCTGTCGTTACTGGTTCTTTTTCGGATCTGGCCCTTTTTCGATCAGCTTTGGGCTCCTTACTGACTTCTGACAGTGTACCGGCCTCAGGATGATCAGTTTCAGACTCAATTTTATTACTAGAGCTGACTTCCTCTTCGTACTGTAGCATACCTTTCTTGTCTAGATCTTCGTACTGATAAGCCATGTATATCATTTCAGAAAAGGGGAGCTTCACGTTCCTCATCACACTGTTCTGAAATTTTCTTTGAAGCCCCTGAATGAATCTAAGATTCTTCCTCTTTGGGCCTTTAATCAGATGAGGAGCAAAATGAAAAAGTTCGTTGAATTTCTTATGATATTCTGGGATGGTCATGTCACCCTGTATCAGATAGGAAAATTCGTCGCATAATCGCTCGGTCGCTTCTGGAGGAGTAAATCTTTCTAGGAAAGTCACTTTGAATCTGTCCCAGGTGATATCACCTTCTGGATTATTCTCTATAACCGAATCCCACCAGAACAAAGTTTCATCTTTGAGTGCCCAGGATGCCAGTAACCTTTTCTGGTCATCCCTCAGCTTTAAACCATCAAAGATCTTTTCGGCCGAACGAATCCAAGCCTGTGTCTTCATAATAGATTCTTCACCAGAGAACGGTATTCCACCCATATTTCGATATTTGATTAATAGGGCCTCAATATCTGGTTCTGCATTCCTTCTGTTTCTGACACTCATTTTCTAGTACTTTTGTAAACAGCAGATCAAGTGTCAGGTCACGGAAAAGATAATTTAAAATATAGAAACATATACTTCAATGTAAATGTGTCTATCGAGGTGTTATTTCATTCTGCTACTCATACTAGGATGTTACTGATCCTATCTGTATAGAGTTACCCGTCCTAGAACACTACTGGTTCTATTTCTGATGAGTTCGTTCAAATGTTATATTCCAGAACCAAGCTTAACCAAAGCTCTGATACCAAATTGAGACGACCCCAAACCCCGTACTGACGGCGGCAACGGTAATCCGTGGAATATAACACAGAAACAAATAATAGCAGAACAGAATTAAATAAATACACCAGATAATGAACAATAGAATATACTGGATAAAAGTAATCATCAGAGTTACGCAGTATACAGGATCATACTTAGTACAAATACAGTTCAGCTATACATAAATGTCTACAGCGGAAAACAAACATAATATGTACAATAGGAGCTGAACAGCATAAAAAGAGATAAATGATAGAATCCATCTTCAGCTCCAGCTATCCAGAAAGAACCAGCTAAACCTGAATACAAGGCTGCCCATGCAGAAAAAGGGGCACCCGAGTTTGAAAGTGAAACAAACTACGAGTCAGTCATGGGACTGGTATGAGAAATCTACCCAACACATATATAATTTGGCTAATCACAGGACCACGCCACTTTCGTGGAACGGGTTTCCTCCATTGGATTGCTAGTACTTTAAAACAAATCTTTCTTTTAAACAACGTAATGCATTTTATAAAAATGAAGCCATTATAAGACTCAGTTCCAATCACACAATGCAACGCAAACCGGAGGATAGAGTTTTTACCTTATAACGGCCAAGATATGCATGATACGAATAAAACAAAGGCATTTGATATTATTGCTAGTGTTTATATCTTTTGAAAACAATTTCAAATCATAACTATCAATCATAGACGGCATTAATGCCCCATACCACTATGTCGCCATACATAGGTATACAATCAAAACCGCGCGATCACGTATTTGGAAATTGGATTTCCGTCATGAACCAAGGCAAAAGATAGTCCTTACCGAATTCGCGACTCTCTAGCCCGAGCCACAGGATCAGAGCTCGAGTGACCCTAGGAGCGACAGGGTCGATCCACCGATGTGGATTAAAATTCCTGAACAATACGTTTCCCCGCCCTTTGGGGCGTAAACGAGCCAACGAATGACTCCATCGGACCCGGATCGTCCGATCAAATCGAGGCGCCTCGCAACAGCAACAACCACATAGGTGAAAAGTATATAAATGTCAGGGTTGGTAGGTCACTGACACCACCCTAGCTAGAAAGAAACGCATGTCCTCCCTGAGGTCCTTCCTCCCGTTTCTGGTTCATACCAGGTGTGAGGCTCGCGATTTCACGTTATACACAAAGCTACGTCACACAGGCGGCGCTTTGATCATCACCACAAGACTTTGCTTTTCAACAGAAGCCCTGATCACTGCATCTTAGCATGCCACACAGGCAATTCATGCCATGCGACTGATGTCCATCGATATACAACCTCTGGGCTCGTGCGTCTCAGAGAAGGGCGTTAAGCAAAAGAATAAATTCTCCGCTGCCAAATAGATGTATATTTAAAAGAGATCAATCAACACAGAATAAAATCCAATGTCAGACACGCAGTCCATTTACAAGTCCGTTCTGGGTCTAAACGAAACCGGAGGCACTAAATACCTCGCAAACCCATCGATCACCACGTACGTCTGGACGATCACCACTCATTATCCATATTTCGGGATGCCTCCCAATCAGGACCTCGGTTACCATCCAAACGAGGTGAAGATCTCCGGTCTTCGACCACCGTCTTCATCTTCGATTTTCCATCGTCGGTCAACTATTTGAAATGAGAATTAACTCGGCCTTTTCAAATAATTCACGTATATTTAGAATTTCAAATCAATTTATTTCAATGGTTAAATCATTCGACAACACCAATTTTGATCTTTAATGTAATTTTCACACCAAACACATTCAACCACCAAATACCACATAAATCAAGCAAATTCTATCTATTTCCATTCCATATCGTTCATGATATTTTATAACGATTTATCGCTATTTTTATTTATTTTAAAATAGCCAATTTGTTCAAAACGACGCTTCGGGCAATAACGCGGTCGTGGCGCTGTTTTTCTTCAGATTTGATTTACACATATCTGAAAATCTAACCGTTGGATCTTTACAAAATTTACATCATTAGAAAGATCTTTTCAAAATGAATCCAACGGTTCCAGTTTCGGGAAAATCCGACGGTCGGATCTCCCGGTACAATCGTTTTGAAGTTTCGATTTCAAAATACGAACTACAGCGTCGTTATTCGATTAAATATAATTATATTTATATATATATATAAATAATCGTTTCTGGCGCTGTTTTTCTTCAGATTTGAATTAAACATTCCAGACAATCCAACCGTTGGATTTTTACAAAGTTGGTGCCATTGGAAAGATTTTTCCAAAGCGAACCCAATGGTTGCGGTTTCGGGAAAATCCAATGGTCGGATTTCCCGCACTAGTTGTTTGAAATCACGGTTTCAAAACACGAACTGCACGGCCACGTTTCGTTTTAATTTTATTTATATTTATATATTTATATAAATATAGTTCATTCAAAAAAAATTCTATATCGTTTTCACTTCAAATATTTCACTAACGCCTTTAAATTTTGGAAAATTTCGCCATAACCTCCTTTGTACGGGAGAGGCTGGAAAAATTCCCAAATAGCCACACGGGCGTCTCATGTCGAAAAGAAAAAGAAAAAGCCAAGCGGCTAGCCAACAGGCTCCTAAAATCATCACCCAAACAAAACAGTAAATGTGTACCTATTTGTCGGGCACAAAATTTTATTCCTCTTCTCTAGCCCCTTCGCTATAACCTGTTCAATAAACATGCATGTACATATATATAGTTCTTATCACTTCTCATTTTCCATTCAACTTCATATTTGATTCCATTTGGTTTAAAAACACCATTCATTCTAATGTTGCATGTATAGACAAAAATCTTATCATTAGCTAATTAATGAATATTTCAACTCATATATATTTATTTGAACGAGTGGCTATTTTTAACCCTTCACATTTCAACAATTCATGTATATAATAAAAATGTGATTTTTATTGTAAAACAATTCATTTCAAAACACTATTATGTTATATAGTTTATAGAGGTGATAAAAATAGGATTTTTTTTATAAAACAATTTCTTTTAAAACGAGATTATTTTACATAGTCCATATAGATGATAAAAAGGTGATTTTTATTATAAAACAATTTATTTCAAAATATGAATACCATTCAACACATGAATTTCTAATCAACGAATGAATATCGATTCAACTCATGAAGGTTTTCTATTCAATGAATAAATATAGTTTCAGCAAATGAAAATAATTCAAACACATGAATATTATTCAAAATTTCGGCAGCATAACGGCAGGGTAGTTAAAACCGGGACCGTCCCTAGTACGGCTCCTCGCTCTACCTTAAAACCTCGCGGTTTTTGACAATAGGGATCATGCATCTAGTTCGCACGCAGGCGGCATGTATATATTTATTTCATTTCCACAAACTAATCCTATGTGGTTTCAACCAAATATTTCTCAACCACAAACGGGTATTTTTCAACCACAATCAATCAATATCAACCATGAATAATCCCAAACAACCATTCGCTATCAATCAATAAATATCGTCCATGGTTTGTGGACGAGGGGCGTATATATATATATATATATATATATATATATATATATATATATATAGCAACTCACTTTTATTTCAACACATATATAATTTTTACAACGCATATACAACTTATACATCGAACGTACAACTTATACAACGCTTATACAAGAGGTGTACAACGCTTATATAACTCATACATCGACTATATAATTTATACATCGTCGTTTTCCATATTGTTTATAAATTAGAAATCTCACATTGGGTTCCACTCCACCAAAAATAGCAGAAGGCTCAGAAAAATATGCGGTCTCTTCTAAAATGTAGAAGACGTCCACACGGTCATGATATTTCCTGTTTCATCGAATTTCGTTAACACAGCAAAAAGATATGATTTTTCAAAGTTTGCAACGGTTTTAAACTGTTAAAATCAGTTTCAAATTAAACAGCCGATTACTTTCAAAATCTTCAAAATTAGGTTTCGATCTTTCAGGCAAACCGTTGATTGTTGCTTCGATCGGCCAGCGCCACCTTGTCGGGCTAGGAGAGGCGCACGTGCGCCAGGGAGGGGGTCGAGCTCGGTGGTCCCCAGGCGGCGGAATCGGGGTGCGAACGGCCGAACTTCTCGAGGGTGGTTCTCCCCCTACAGGCCACGAAAAAATCCAATACTTATATGGATTTGAAGATCATGAGAAGTACTACAAAAACCTTAACTGTGGCATTGGATTTCATTGAGCGGATCAGAAGAAAAAGAGGAGAGAAGGCAACGGCCAATTTTCGTCGTCGTTCGAGTCGGGGAGAGAGAAAAGCGGGGGGGGGGGGGGGGGGGTTCTGACGTGGACCAATCATTTTTTTTATAAAGTTTTTAAAAATCCGAAAATACCCCTCGTCACACACGAACACCAATCCAAGCCCAACGACTGTCGTCCCTAGTGTTTTACCCCCATTCCGAACACAATGGGATATGTTTCGTAGGCCCATTCAACTGTTTCAGTCAGTTTTCCTTCAAATTAAAATATAAAACATTCAATATTTAATTTGAACGTACATTTCAATTTACCAGGGCCACCAACTGATTCGAAAAATTCCAGAAAAATAAATCTAGCTATGTTTTGACGATACGGTCCCAACAAAACTAGTTTCGTCGAATTCTGATACCGTTTGCAAAAGGGGCCATTTTTGGTCGATCCAATTTAACTATAATTGACCAAAACACATTTTCCTTTTCTACGCTCACATATTAGCTTCAAAAATTATGAAATTTGAAACTTAGCAATAACTTCACATCCCGGATCCAACAAAAGTGGTTTCGTCGAAATCCGAGGTCGTATGCAAAATGGCCAATTTCACGGGCTATATAAATTCCATAGCGACCTTTCTGAAAATTCATTTGTCCATAACTTTTGCTTTCCGCTATGAAAATTCGATTTTTCAGATTCATTTGAAAGGTATTCACTAACAGATTTAAATATTTTTGGTTTCACTAAAATCCGTTTTGTTTTGCACCCGGTATAGTCCGACAAAGTTTGAATTCAATTTTTGAAACTACATCGCCATTTCAGGCGTTGTTTATAATTATAATTAATTATATTTGTTTTCAAATGTCGATTCACTCTTACTTTTCATTGCTATTATTTAAAATATTTATTTTAAATATTTAAAATCCATTATTTTAGCCAATTTAAAAATTTTAAATTGGTTCAGATTTTCTGGGTCGTTACAACTAGAAACCTAAAAGAGGTCTGAATTCCTGTTTCGACATCGAACTGTCAATGCATAGGAACGCACATGTAACGACAGCGTAAATGTCAACAAAATTTCTGACACCATTTGTGAAGAGTTGTTTTGCCATGAACTTCTGAAGGGTGTCCAACAGGTAATGTATTTGAACTGTCAATGCACAGGGATGAATATGTAGTGACAGTAACTATTTCTGATGGGATGACAAAACAACTTTATTACCTATTGGACATGCACAGGGAGGAACATGTAATGACAGTTCAACATTGGTCAATGGATTACCTCAAAGCATAGTTAAATCTGTACGTAATTAATTCAAAGCACACTTGACCACCAAAATTTTAAAATCTGTTTCCCGTTACATATATAACTATTGCTATATCAAAACACGAACAAGTGACTTGCATGTATGACAACACTATGACACTGTTTTCAAAAAAACTATTATTGTATAACTTAAAATATTAGCAGGAAACAAATACGAAATATTCACGTTACAAAGCAAAAGGATGGATATCAAAATGCTTGCAAACAAAAGCATAATAATACACTAGAAGACATATAATATCATAGGCGTTGAACACAGTAGAAAGTAAAAAAGAAGAAAGAAAGAAAAATGAAGTTTGAAAAAACAGGAAGATGAAGGGTAGCCAAGGATGAGACTTGAGAGAGCAGCCAAATTGCATTTAGTAAAACTAGCAGTATATATGTGCTAATAAACACTGATGTCTTAATACCCTCAAAGCAAGACAACAGGGCTGAGCTTATCAACAAAGTTAGAGAATCGATCTTAGTTGGAATAAGGATCTATGTAACAAGAGGTCTTGACTTTCTTTATTTTGCAATTAAATTCTTGAAAGAATGTGATTTTAATTACAAAATGGAAGAATCATTTGGGTCCAGTGATAAGTGCTTACACTTAAAACATAATTACTTGACACTGCTCGTATAACTTTTTAACCAAACTGCAGTAAAATAACTAGCATGGTATAGCATAGTTTAGCACAAATGCAACTGTTTTGAAGTGGACGTCTACTTTAAAAATTCTTTATGTTTTCGTATGATTTATCCATTAGTGGCTTAAATGGCCGATAGATCACTTTGAGGTTGTGAATGATACGAAATGTAACTGTCTAGAATTTACAAATCCCTATAAACAAGAAAGAAAAGAAAACAGAAGGCAAATGGCCATAGTAGGATCCTGACTAACATCTTATTTGTTGGGATAAGGACTTCACTATAAGAAACGAGTATCAGACTATCTTAGATGGTGAGACCCATATTGGAGCATGTGGCGATTATATGAAATGAGTACCAGGTCAACTTATTTTTTTCTGTAGGCCAGTCTAAACTACGCCTAAAATGCTATTAACTATCATATTACTCAAATCCAGTTATGAATAGTTACCTTCTATGCCCATTTTTTCTGTAGGTCGCCAGTCTAATCAAAAAATTGAACCTGGTGCAATGATAACTAATGCTACTGCTAACGCACAACAATTTGACACAACAATGTACTAAGTAGAACCCACTGTAACAGTATACAGCCATACATAAATGACACCAAGATAGTAAGAAAAAAGACACCAATTAGATAGTAAGAAAAAGAGACAGTAAGGAAAAAATAGCAATTAAGTACCTCCAAATTCCCAATGGGATAAGTACGTTTTTTTTTCATTTGGCACTACAAGCGATTCAAATAAGCTATCCACTGTCTCCGGGGGAAACTCTTCGACGTCTTCACCGGCTGTCGCTCGAAGTTCATTTAGATGCTCCGCGCAAGCTTTCATCAAATTGTCCTATTAAGGAATAATTTTTTAAAAGATTTTTAAAATATATCCTCAACAATTTTTACTCAAAAAAATAGTTACATACATAAAAATTAACTGCTTTAGGATCTATCCAAGAATGTGAAGAGGAGACGCGCTGCCGCTTTGACATGAGTACGTTCAAATACTTCAAGCATACGAGGAGGCCTACCATAATCTTTGGTCTAAATAATTTATTTTGTATGTTAATAGTGGCATTTTTATTTGTCAGAATGCTAAAATAAATATAGTTACATGACACAAAAATTTCACCAATTTTACATCATGCTCCTGGATAGAAATAGATCCGCAACTATGCAAAGTAGGATTAGAGTTTCTATTTGTCGTTGCTTTCTTTGATCTATCCTTAACTTCTAGACGATTCCAGTACTGAAGCCACTGCTCCCAAATTGCTTGACTCATAAAGATTGGTTTAGCATTCTTTTCTTTCATATCGCTAACCATATCGGAATATCGTTTGCTAGCCTTCGTCTTCCCAAGCTTTCGTATGGTCTCTATTGGATAAGCTTCGTAACCATACACCTGACCCGGCAATATGTATATGATATGTTTAATTTTAGTGCAATATTTAGAAAGAATGTAAGTGAATATTCAGTGATCTGATGCTCATACAGAATTTATAGTCATTTATAATATATTTTATAATATATTTATAGTCGTTCTAAATAAGTCGTTGGTTTCTATGTTTGTTTATAATATATTTTACAGTGTTACAACATCAGATAAAATATGCACATGTTAGGTGATCTTGCCTTATAGGCTATTTCTAAGCTCATACAGAATCATTAATTTTCATTTTCGATCAATTAGCACTAAAAAACACTAATTTTATTCAAGTTACATCAGTTTATCGAATAAATCATGCTTTGATTATTTTCTTACAAATCCACATCTAAACAATTAACCTATAGTCCATGCTAGCCACATATTGTTCGTTAAGCAAGTGATTTTTACATTCATGTCCATTACATATTATTCTTCAAAATTTCAATGTCTCGAGTCTGAAACTAACAACTCTTTCATTTCTTCTAACCCGTATTTCAACTATTTAGACTGTAGGCTAATGAACTCATTTTGATACATATCATGAAAGTACCAGGTGTATGTTTCAGAATCAAAGTATCAGTTTACGTCATTGTTATTCTATTCATATTACTGTAGCCAACTACTAACAAGTTGTGATGGCCTAGTCCAATCCTCCGTCCATTTTACTCCACAAACTATAACAAACAGAAGCGACGATACAAAATTGACTATAAAAAATCGTAAATATTAAGATCCTTTCTAAATTCCACGTTTAAAGTAAAAAACAAACAATCCAGGAGTCTACATTTCGTATGTTTAATTCTGTGTCTGAATTTACATCTCAACGACTCTTTTAAAAAGCACATTTTACGTAACAAACATTCAAACTAATAGTGTAATGCTTTATCCTACTTCCCATTCACTGAATTTGTTGCAAAACTTCAATGTATAAATCTGATAGGCCCCATTTTTGTGGTCACCAGCACTACATAAACTGATAAACATGACGACATCAGAAGTAGCCAATCATTAATGGCCATCGAACAAGTTTGCACTTGCCTTGCTGAAACTACAAAAGTATCACTAGCATCAGATTACCATGGTCAGATATTTACAAAAAATAATTACTCTTGAAACTTCAATGCCTGCACTATTTCATGCTAATTAAAAATAAAGCGACAATAATACCAAATAAATATGTATTATAGCGATGAGGAAAATATTTTTTGAAGTCTCATTTAATGATCCAGATCCACTACTAATCTACTATGGTGCACAATTAAGTATCAAAAAGCTCCGATATAGCATGATCTGTAGTGAATTTTCAGAATTACATAAACATTTTTCACTTTTCAAAACTGTGCGTCCATTTGGAAAAATAAATCTAGAAATATGTAGACAAGCTTTTTCCTTAAATTAAAATTTTGGTTTAAAAAACTATTCGAAAGTAAAAGCAATTCAAAATCAGCTTTTTTGAAAAGATCTTTCCTAAAAATATTTTTCATTTCAATATCTTTGTCAAGTCGTTCCGCATCTCGGACCAGTTTCCAAATCATAATATTTTCTCAAACATTAATATCTAAATCATTACAGGATTAATCCTAGGCGTACATGCATTTTACAATGTTTGCAATCTAAAATATACATTCAAGATGAATATATAATCAAAATGAAAGAAGCAGATCGGGGTTTAAACTATATTAACATCATGTATAATATAAACAAATAATATTAGAAAATTAGCATATGATGAAGCCAAAAATAACAATTTAAGTACACAGCAAAACTATTATTTACAAATTCTACTATTTACAAATTCTACTCTGACAAAATTTATTTTAGGAAACAACCATGAACATCTAGACAGTTTGCACTATTTACAAATTCTACACTTATGAGTAACTAATCTAATCAGAAACAATCATAAAGCCTGAACCTGACGAGTCTAGGCCATTCAAATGCATGAGAACATCAGAAACTATCAAAATAAGAAACTAGAAATACCAGAAACTATTAATATTCATAAGAGATGTCAAAACTTACCAGAAAATCATCAAAAAGAATATCCTTGTAGTTTGACGGTATCTTTCCAAAAGTGGGCCAAAAATCAGCCAAACGCTGATGAAAAGACGCAGTCATCCTTGTAACATCCCGTATTTTCTCTGAACATAAGAATGACAAACCAGAGAATAATTACATTATAATAGAATAATGAAGGGAAACAAGTTATGCCATTGCGTTCGTCTTGAAATTCGACTTGGAATAGAGTCCAAGTTTGCGTAAATCGGACTCCGTATGAAGAAGATATGGCCTTCAGAAGTTTCAATAAAAACCAGCCCAAAATTCAAAAATTCAGATTTCGAAATTCAAAACAGACACCCGGGCTGGGCGGGAAAATTCCCGCCCAGGACCCAGGTCGACACTAGGGTCGACCTCCCCCCTATTTCCAGATCCGTGGACAGATGCATTTTTCTGTATTTAGACGCCCGTTCTGACCAGATACGTGACCCCTATGCTATTTAAACACCCCCAAACCTAGGTTTCTCTCCACACAATTTCATTCTGCCTATACTCTGCCTCTATTCTAATTAAAAATAAAAATGGCATCGCTACGCTACTGGAATCAAAACTAGGATTAATGCATCTTCTTCCAATCTGAATAGAATTAAAAGATAATCAAATCTAAAACGATTAGTCTACATCAAAGGCGAGCATTTCAATTTCAGAATACATATTCCAGAATACAAGAATCGTTCCTTTTTGTGAGTAAAGCTATTTTCAGATATGAACTTTAATTATGATCTTGACTTGGTTATAAATCTGAATTTGAGGTTATGCATATTCTTATCTGTCAGATCTGTTTTTCTGCGACTATTCTCTTTCTTCTTTCTGTTCTATAGTCAGGCTACTACGAGCCTGCGCCGAATCTCATAAGAGATTAATGCACGAACGCTGAATTTTGGGACAAATAATGAATAATGCATAACTAGACATGACTGATATGTGACTGATTTGAGAAAAGGGACATATGTCGTAAATTAGATCTAGATCTGTGCATACTCTGTGATTTAGAAGAGGAGGAACCATGGTATGTTAACATAAGACTTGAAACTAGGGGACATAACGCATGTTTAAAATTAAGATCTGATTTTGAGATGTTATAATTTAAAGATCTAGATTCTTAGGCATATTTTATTATATAACGATTCATGACTTGAAAAAGGAATATGTGACTTAGGCATAAAGACCTATATTAAATTAGGATAACTATTAATGTGAATGCGCCTAAAAATGGATTTTTGGGTATTGGCATTAAAGGCTATAATTTGGCATAATTCATAATTTGGGGCTTTTAGAGAATATTCTGTACTGTTCAAAGTTTAACTAAAAATTTGGGCATATGTTGTATTATGAATTATGACCATGATTTAGGCATGTAAGTTTAGGCTTAATTTATGATTAAGCAAGATATGTAAATAGAATTTTAGAAATGTTTAATCTATTGAATTGCCTAATCTGCTAAATCTGTTGTCTGCTAAATCTGTTGAATCGTCAAATCTTCTAGATCTGTTATCTGTTGAATTGCTTAATCTGTTGAAAGCTGAATAATTGTAATTTGGGTATGAAAATCCGTAGGCTTGATCTAAGATTGAGTAAAACATGGAAATTTGATTAATCTGCTGTAACCTGTAAAAAAGTTTAATCTATTAAATGGACATAATTAGTCTGATATCTATATAATCTGTATTGGAATAAATTGGCTATGACACGAGGTTAGACTCCGTTTGCGGTAGAAGCCTGCCCGGAACCAACCGGCTTAACCAGTGATCGCAAACTGTCAGTCTAATGTGAGAGGTTGTAGGCATAACTAAAATATGCTTAGACACGAGGTTAGGTCCGGCTTGTGGCATAAGTCTGCCCGGAACCGCCCGGCATATACAGCGGCCGCAAGCTACCGACCTAATGTGAGAGGTCTGTGCATTAATATTTAATTAATGCAAATCTGAGATAAATATGATGTCTAAAACGTGTTAAGTGGATAGGGTTAAACCAACTGGACTGATGAATTTAACAAACCCGCTTCGTGAATCTATAGGCCCAATACAAAGTTAGACAATCTGTAAGTCTGTTAAAACTGTACATCTGATCCGTTAGTTTGAAAACTTGTTAAGTTGATTGTCTGATCTGTGAACTAGTAAATCTGAACTTTGTATGTCTGAAACTTGTAAACAAGTTAATCTGAAATCTGTTAGCCTGGGGACACAAGGTTAGGAGGGGGAATACTTGTGTCAGCTGTTGTTTGGGGCACATATTAGTCAGTAACCCTTTTTGGTATCAAAAACTTTGACCCCACGCTATGTAGGGGTCCGGGCACGCTTCTAGAACTAATTATAAGTGGTTCATTCTGATAATGGCGAGGGGTGTTGATGGTGCGTTCCAACCGGGTCATGTGCGTGCATGGATCCGGTCTGCTCTGAGGATGTAAGACACCGTAACATCTGTAAATAGGTCTATGCCAATAGGTTGCCACTTTAGGGAGTGATACACCCAACTTTGGGGCCGACACAGGGTATTTATGCATTAGAGAGCTGATCGCTTGGGGTACGACTTAGGGTACACTTAGTTATGTCTGTTTCTGTTGGTACCGTCTGTTTCCGTTGGGTGGTAACACCTGTCTGTTTCTGCGTGGTACCGTCTGTTGGGGTGGTAAAGGCCAATTACTAGTGTACACTTAATTCTAACATTCTGTTTTCGTAGGGATTATTCTATTTCCGTCTCTGATTCCGTTTCCGATTTTGTTTTCGTACCTTCTGTCTGTTGTGGTGGTAAAGGCCCACTAGTTGGGTGGTAAAGGCCCATTATTAGTATTCTGTTTCCGTACCTTCTGTCTGTTGGGGTAGTAAAGGCCCATTATTAGTATTCTTCTTTTGAAACTTTTGAGCCATGGG
This sequence comes from Allium sativum, assembly GCA_030737875.1. Classification (NCBI taxonomy): domain Eukaryota; kingdom Viridiplantae; phylum Streptophyta; class Magnoliopsida; order Asparagales; family Amaryllidaceae; genus Allium; species Allium sativum. The sequence goes on from CM060921.1 coordinate 307,032,209, forward strand.
TGGGAAGAACTTTAATGGAACTGAATCCTTCGTGGAGGCAAGAAACTGGCTCAAAGAAACTGAGGATTTGTTCATTATCTTCGAGGTGGACGATAGGCAGAAGATACAGTTGGCGGTATGGTTGCTTAAGGACGAAGCTTCTTTTTGGTAGGAGGTCACAAATGGAGAGTGGACGGTAGAGACACGGATGAATTTCAGGCATAGGTTCGAGATGAAATTTCTCTCACGAGCGGAAGGGAGTCTATACGTAGAGAGGTTCTTGGCGTTGAAGAAGGAGAATTTATCAGTGAGAGAGTACGTCAACATGTTTAATCAGTTGGCGAGATTCGACTTAGATTTGGTAAATACACCGCATAAGAAGGCACTAAGGTTTGCTAAAGGTTTGAACGAGCCGCTACACGGATTGGCAATGTCCCATATTCCTATGGGGGCTACCTTCGAGAAATTAGTTGACATGGCATTGATGCATGAAGAGGAAACCAAAAGTGAGAAGAAAGAAGAAAAGCTTGAAGGACTAAAGAACAAGAAGGCGGGGTCCAAAAAGGAAACACAAAAGAAGGATGAGAAGTCTGAAGATAAGAAGGAGAAGAAGTGCTTTACTTATGGAAGCTCGACCCATCTGAACAAGGATTGCAGAAAGAGGAAGGGCACCTGCTTTAACTGTGGTGAGATGGGACACTTCACTAGGGACTGCCCGAAGAAATGAGGGCAAGGGCAGAGGACAGGTCCTACATCTGGAGGGAAGGCGAATACCCTCGAGGCTGGTGGATAGGATAGAAATAGGAAAACTTTCTGTAGAAGGTTTAATTTCCTTATCTGATTTTTAAGTTAAAACTCTTTCTGATTCTGGCATTTTTATTCTGTAATTGATACTCTGCACTTTGATACTAGTCTTGTTTTTGATCCAGCTATAGACTCAGACCCATAAGGGTTATGACTCAGCTATTTGTGATAAGTTGGGGTTTGAGGGTATCTGTGTTGGGCATTAAGTTGACTATGACGCATACATTCTAGGTTTTTATCATGCTTAGTTTCCTAAGAATCATTTGGTAATCTAATATATACCAATAGTTTGTAAGTATCTGAATATTTCTAATAAGGTTAAGGGTTTTTACTCGAAGCGTGAAGTAGATTTCCAGTCTGGCATTGTTTAATGGGAGTAATTCACTGGGTGTCAATCTGATGTTGATTTCGGTCTTCGGGGTTAATACTTAGGGAATTATTTTCTTAACCGATGTCTAATAGGAACAGAGCTCTTGTTTTAATCATACTTGCTTCTGTCACCCAATTGTATCATATCGATCGAATCTTCGACCTTTAGTTAGAAACTAATGGGGGTAAACATGTGTTTGAGACATGTTATGTTTGATGGTTGCAAGTGGATGGAATTGGTTGCTGGAGGTTGCTCGTGGATGCATATACACACATTAGGCACTAGATCGGCTCAAAAACAATCCCATACTGCATATGGATGTGTGTGCAATTTTAAAAATTTTATGGATGCAAAATGGTTGACTCAACACATGGATGTTGCATATGAATGAACGGTTGTGCACTCATATAGAAGTGATATGTATCAAATAGGAAAATTGCATACATGTTGGACTCATGGCACTGACATAATTCGCATTAAGGAGGTCAACTGAATAAGTGGACCTCTTGATCTTTGCATTAGATGAGGAACATATACACACACTTTTGCATATGTTCATACAACGTTAGAAGTTTCTAAGGACAATGGATGCTTGTGGATGATGGTTGAGTAGATGGGTGATTAGATGGTAGGACACATTCTTCTTAACTTGAAGATTTCGGGGACAAAATCCTTTAAGGAGGGGAGAATGTAACACCCCTTATTTTCTGTAAACATAAGAATAACAAACGAGAGAATAATTAAATTTTAACAGAATAATTAAGGGAAATGGGTTACGCCATTGCGTTCGTCTCAAAATTCTGCTCGGAATAGAGTCCAAGTTTGTGTAAATCGGACTCCGTATGAAGAAGATATGGCCTTAAGAAATTTCAGTAAAAACCAGCCCGAAATTCAAAAATTCAGATTTCGAAATTCAAAACAGACACCCGGGCTGGGCGGGAAAATTCCTGCCCAGGACCCAGGTCGACACTAGGGTTGACCTGGCGGTCGACCTGGGTAAACAGGTCAACACTAGGGTCGACCTTAGGGTCGACCTCCCCCCTATTTCCAGATCCATGGACAGATGCATTTTTCTGTATTTAGACGCCCGTTCTGACCAGATTCGTGACCCCTATGCTATTTAAACACCCCAAACCTAGCTTTCTCTCCACACAATTTCATTCTGCCTATACTCTACCTCTATTCTAATTAAAATTAAAAATGGCGTCGCTACTCTGTTGGAATCAAAACTAGGATTAATGCATCTTCTTCCAATCAGAATAGAATTACAAGAGAATCAAATCTAAAATGATTAGTCTACATCAAAGGCACTTCATTTCAGTTTCAGAATACAGATTCCAGAATACAATAATCTTTCCTTCTTGTGAGTACAGTTGTTTTCAGATATGAACTTTAATTATGATCTTGACTTGGTTATAAATCTGAATCTGAGGTTATGCATATTCTTATATGTCAAACCTGTTTTTCTGTGACTATTCTCTTTCTTCTTTCTGTTCTATAGCTAGGCTACTACGAGCCTGCGCCGAATCTCATAAGAGATTAACACACGAATGCTAAATTTTGGGACAAATAATGAATAATGCATAATTGGACATGATTGATTTGTGATTGATTTGAGAAAAGGGACATATGTTGTAAATTAGATCTAGATCTGTGCATACTCTGTGATTTGGAAGAAGACGAACCATTGTATGTTAACATATGACTTAAAACTTGGGGACATAACGGATGTTTAAAATTAAGATCTGATTTTTAGATGTTATAATTTAAAGATCTAGATTCTTGGGCATATTTTATTATATAATGATTCATGACTTGAAAAAGGAATATGTGACATAGGCATAAAGACTTATATTAAAATAGGATAACTATTAATGTGAATGCGCCTAAAAATGGATTTTTTGGTATTGGCATCGGCTATAATTTGGCATAATTCATATTTTATATCATAATTTGGGGCTTTTAGAGAATACTATGTACTGTGCAAAGTTTAACTAAAAATTTGGACATACGTTGTGTTATGAATTATGACCATGATTTGGGCATGTATGATCAGGCTTAATTTATGATTAGGCAAGATATGTAAATAGAATTTTAGAAATGTTTAATCTATTGAATTGCCTAATCTGCTAAATCTGTTTTTTTTTTTTTTTTTTTTTTGAAAACAGAAATGTGTGATCTTCTATAAAGAAGAGATCACACATATATAAAATAAATCAACAAGAATACAATATCCGGCTACAGAGTAAAAAGATCTGTTATCTGCTAAATCTGTTGAATCGTCAAATCTGTTAGATCTGTTATCTGTTGAATTGCTTAATCTGTTGAAAGCTGAATATTTTAATTCAGCTATGAAAAACCGTAGGCTCGATCTAAGATTTAGTAAAACATGGAAATTTGATTAATCTGTTGTAACCTGTAAAGAAGTTTAATCTGTTAAATGAACATAATTAGTCTGATATCTGTATAATCTATATTGGAATAAATTGGCTATGACACGAGGTTAGACTCCGTTTGCGGTAGAAGCCTGCCCAGAACCAACCGGCTTAACCAGCGACCGCAAACTGTCAGTCTAATGTGATAGGTCGTAGGCATAACTAAAATATGCTTAGACACGAGGTTAGGTCTGGCTTGTGGCAGAAGTCTGCCCAGAACCGCCCGTCATATCCAGCGGCCACAAGTTGCCGACCTAATGTGAGAGGTCTGTGCATTAATATTTAATTAATGCAAATCAGAGATTAATATGATGTCTAAAATGTTTTGGGTGGATAGGGTTAAACCAACTGGACTAAGGAATTTAACAAACCCGTTTCGTGAATCTGTAGGCCTAATACAATGTTAGACAATCTGTAAGTCTGTTAAAACTGTACATCTGATCCATTAGTCTGAAAACTTGTTAACTTGATTGTCTGATCTGTGAACTAGTAAATCTGAACTCTGTATGTCTGAAACTTGTAAACAAGTTAATCTGAAATCTGTTAGCCTGGGGACACAAGGTTAGGAGGGGAAATACTTGTGTCATCTGTTGTTTGGGATCCATATTAGTCAGTAACCCTTTCTGGTATCAAAAACTTTGATGCCACGCTATGTAGGTGTCCGGGCACGCTTACTGAACTAATTATAAGTGGTTCATTCTGATAATGGAGAGGGGTGTTGATGGTGCGTTCCAACCAGGTCATGTGCGTGCATGGATCCGGTCTGCTCTGAGGATGTAAGACACCGTGACATCTGTAAATAGGTATGTGCCAATAGGTTGCCACTTTAGGGAGTGATACACCCTACTGTGGGGCCGACACAGGGTATTTATGTATTAGGGAGCCGATCGCTTGGGGTACGACTTAGGGTACACTTAGGTCTGTCTGTTTCTGTTGGTATCGTCTGTTTCTGTTGGGTGGTAACACCTGTCTGTTTCTGCGTGGTACCGTCTGTTGGAGTGGTAAAGGCCCATTACTAGTGTACACCTAATTCTAACATTCTGTTTCCATAGGGATTATTCTGTTTCCGTCACTGATTCCGTTTCCGATTTTGTTTTCGTACCTTCTGTCTGTTGGGGTGGTAAAGACCCATTAGTTGGGTGGTAAAGGCCCATTATTAGTATTATGTTTTTGTACCTTCTGTCTGTTGGGGTGGTAAAGGCCCATTATTAGTATTCTGCTTCTGTACCTTCTGTCTGTTGGGGTGGTGAAGGCCCATTACTAGCATTCTATTTCTGTATAGATTAATCTGTTTCGATTCTATTTCAGTTTAGACAATAGGGTAACACATAACACTGTTATACTAGTATTAGTGTAGAGAAGTAAGATGTAAGTAAGGAACATAACTTGGTTTACATCATTCTGTTTCTTCTGTTAACTTAAAGTATATATGTTATTCCTGTTGATGTAATCTCTCTTCCAGCTTTATTTACATGTCATGATAATATTATCAGTTTATATGCTGGAAGTCACTGGACTTTCCAGACTTTATGTCTGACCTCGTTTGTTTTCACCCCTTTTCTTTCCGTCCCCTCCCCTCCAAGGTGCTCAGGGTGGAAACATAGGAGCTTGATTTTGATTCTCTCTACTTGAAGTGCTTAGAGTATTGCTTGGTTTTGACTCTATCTTTTCATGGCAGTTTATGTTAGGGATTATGGCTTTTAAACTTAACATTCTGAAGGATTTTGTATAAGATTGATAATTGTGTGCTTGAGTTTTGGTATTGTGATTTAGAAAGATGTAACCAAACTTATTTCTGCTTCTGCTGTAATAAAGTTATAATTTTTCAAGTACTACTTATCTGTCTTGTAATATTTTGTTCTATCTACTATAATGTTCCATCAAAGTTAAGGCATTCCCTTTGTGAGTGACCTTAACGGAGGTGGGGTGTTAAAATCCTCCTCGATAGTTCACTGGAAAGATGCATTGGAAGAGTGTTGTATAGAATATATTCCATGTTATCATAATACAAGTCAAATAAAAGTAAAATACAAATCACTGCAAAGCGCTTACTTATATTTTGCTTCTATAAGTCAAAGTTCGATATGACCAACTGTATTAATCGACTTTGCTGTGGGGATTGTTGCACCATCATGTGTTGCCGGCGAACATGCAAGGCTATGCTCATTCGTAATGTTTTGTGGACTGGGTTGAGAGTTATGCTGGGCATCAAAGTTAGCATGCTGCGGAGAAGCACCATTTTGCGTTATTGGTAGAGAACTGGGTTGCGGAGAAGCACCATGCTACGGAGACGGCTGCGAAGAAGTAGATTGCCGATTAAGCTGTGGAGACGGCTGCGAAGAAGTAGATTGCCGATTAAGCTGCAGAGACGGCTGCGAAGAAGTAGATTGCCGATTAAGGTTCGGAGAATGCTGTGATGAAGATTGCGGAGTGGTACACTGCCGATATAGCTGTGAAGCACCATGCAGACGATCATGCTGCGAAGAAGGCTGTGATGAAGATTGTGGAGTAGTAGATTGTCTATTAAGCTGTGGAGAATCACCATGCAATGGATTAGGCGCCGGAGAAGGATTCGGAAAAGTAGATTGTCGATCCATTTGTGGAGGAGCACCATGCAAAGGAATAGGCTGCGGAGACTGCGGAGTAGATAGTTGACTATGCAGCGGGGAGAGAGGTTGGGAAGAAGTATGCTGTGATGAAAGCCGTGTAGGGCAGCGAGGACGTAGTGATGCTGATTGATCTTTTTTGAATTCACTTTATGGATATGGTTTAATGGTATGACTAGGTGGTAGAGTTGACTGGATAAGTGGAGGATTTCCCCGTCCTCGTCCTCTCACTTTTCCTTGCTCGTGTTCCTGGGAAACATACGAATGTCCAGGTGTAGGGCCAACCATATTTGTCAGTCATGCATTAAATATTTAAAAATAGGCATTATATTTAGAAACAGTCATATTATAAAACCAAAAAAAACAGTCATAATATAAACATGCATTATCTTATAAAAAAACAGTCATAATATATTACACATACACAGTGATTATACTCCACACATAAACAGTCTTTATAAATATCATAAATTTACTTAACATTACAATTATATTCATTGTCGATACCTAAAAATAAAATTTTAAACTCATAATTTTGTACATCATTGCATTACCTTTAACTGAGAGTTTCAACAAAATCATTTACACTAATTATGTTAAGAGCATAATACATGTACTATACATTCAAAAGCATAAACACAATAAGTACTAGCATAGCACATGATATAGTCGATAGATTTAGGAAAAAATTCACAACATTCATCCCATTCATCCACTTTTGTATAAGATAGTCACTAAATAGTATATCAGTCATTGGTGTGGCATGATTTTTGAATACCTTGATAACCAGGTCAGAGGTAGCATTGAAAATTTAATGGAATCAGAGTACATAATAAAGGGAAACGACTGCAACGTGATTTGTTATGCATATAACCATGTTTTGACTCATTTGTTTCTTACAAATAACAAGTCTATCTATAACACTCTTTTGACTTGCTTTTTTTTCCTTGTATAGCATTATTTGTTGTACTTCTATCTACGTTCCTCCTTATATCTATTTTGGTCCAATTTTTCCTCCTTAAACTTAGTACATAAAACAACATATAAGAAGACATCGAACATCCGTATATAAAACAACATACAAGTTTAGCATATAAGACAACATACAAGTTCAAGCATTTGAATATAGCTTGTTACAGAATGGGTCTGCATTTGAATAAACATGCTAATTCATGCATAAAATTTGCAGATGTTCGATTTGTAACCAGCGTGTAGTAGACTGAAAATTCATCCTTTTTTCTTCTATGACGATCTCTGCTTTGATTCTGAAGCTTACCGAAGACATATGTAAAGTTATACCTTGCTATGCCCAGTTTTAAGTCTTCTAATGGATGTGGGTTTGCTACCTAGCAATGAGCGAAACTAACGTGTGGATATACTTGTGATTATTCTGTAACTATTGCCTAGGCTAGTTTGTGTTAAAGGTGAGCTGTATGATTGATGTATTTTCTAAACTTAGCCTATTTGTTATCTTGATCTAGAATTAACAATATAAAGCAAATTTCATATAATGACATATATAAAATATAACACACACACACAAAAGCAATTTTCATATAATGGTATATGTAAAATTTATATGCATACAAGTTTAGCATATAAGCAGAGATCGTCATAGAAGAAAAAAGGATGCATAAATTTTTATTCGTCTATAAATAAAATTACTAGCAGATGTTCGAGGATACAATTTGGTACACCAATGACTGATATACTATTTAGTGACTATAAATAAAAATTACTAGCAGATGTTCGAGGAAACAATTTTACAATGAATAATTCTTATCGGTGAGGCATAAATAAAAATTACTAGCAGTTTTGTAAGCCCCTATTTTTGCAGATGCTCGAGAATACAATTTGGCACATTGCCGTAATGCATAAATATCGTGTAATGCTAAATCTACCTCCAAAGATTATTAAGAATACAATTGCTAAAAGATAACATGACATTTTCTTACATTTCCACAGAAATAGAAAAACAGAAAAATGACAACAATGGTTTACTAAAAATGACAACAATGGTTTATTGAATAAGTAGAGAAATGAAAACAATGGTTTGCTAAGTAATAGAAATGAAAACAATCAAAACATCAAATTTCTCAGTCACAAATGTTAACAGACTTATCAACTATCATTCTCCATCAACATGTAATTCATCATCTTCTGAGCTTTCATTTTCCCTCTCAAGGTCTACAATTATATTATCATCTTCTACATCCGTATCAAAAACTTCCATGACCTTAACGCCGTCAATAAGAGGTCCAATGTCACCTTCTCTATCCATGGTGAATTCAATGATATGATCAATGTCTTCTTGATAAGCTTGATCATTCAAGATGTTTTCATCAAACATATACCTAGCTTTCGTTTTAAGCATAGCCCACCAATAATTTTTGTTTCTCCTTTCTGATGGATATGCTACATAATAGACCTGAATTGCTTGTGTTGCTAAAATAAATGGATCATAGGTCTTATACTTGGACTTATGATTTATTTCAATGAGATTGTACCGAGGATGCACATTAATTCCAATTTTAGGTGTATTGTCAAACCAATGACATTTGAATAGGAAAGTTTTCTGCTCCGGATCGATAGAGTAAGTCAGCTCATAAATTTCCTTCAAAATACCATAATAGTCTTGCATATGCATTTCTAGGTCATTGCTGCCTTTAACACATACACCACAATTATTAGTTGATTTTCCATACCCGTACTCCTCTGTTTGAAATTTATACTCGTTCACGAATAATACTTTGCATTTCCTCACTTCCTTTTGAGGTCCAAATGTAATAAACTTTAATCGTTTATCCGTGACTTTATTAACAGGATCACATACCTATTATAATAAACATAAATTAATATATACATAAGTATATTTTATACGTTTTCAAATAAAAAGTAGCTGTATTTTGTTATATTAATCTTACATAATTGAGAAACCAATCACAAAAATTTGATGCTCGTGGAATAGCATGATTCATCTCCTCAAACATTCTGCAAGAGCACTAAAGAGAATAACATACTTAAATTTTGAAATTAAAATCATTGAATGCTACCAAAATTCACCTTATATAAGGTTCTACTTCTTTGCAGTTAAGAAGAACGTAATTTCGAGTAGCATTGTATTCTTCATCAGTCAACCAATGTTTTTTCCAACCACCGTAGGGACATCCTTCTTTTTTGAACGCGGATAATGAACGATCATTGAAAAATTCATCTGTACTATGATAATTGCGTGAGATAGATGTATTCATTTTCTTTACATGATCCTCAAAGTAATAAGAAAAGAATGTTGCCGCCTCTTCCATGATGTAGGCACTACAAATTGATCCTTCCATGCATGCCTTATTAGTCACTTTTTTCTTCAAGTATCTTATAAACCTAAAGTGTCATGTGTAAACAAATTTGAAAATATATAATATGTACTAATATGATATGAGTTTTATAAAATAACCTTTCAAACGGATACATCCACCCATATTGAACAGGTCCCCGCATTCTAGCTTTGAAAGGAAGTTGTATCGGAAGATGCTCCATTACATTAAACAAACCAGGGGAAATATCATCTCCAATTTTCAAATTAGTTCTAGTATGATCTTCTCAAGCTTCTCAATTCGGTCCAATTTTAGTGTTGTTGTGCATAACTCCTTGTAAAATAGACTAAGCTCCGTTATAGCACACCAAACTTTATGCGGAAGCAACTCTTTGAAAGCAACTGGAAAAAGATTCTCCAAAAATAAATGGCAATCATGGGTTTTCGTTCCGTTCATTCTCAACCTACTCAAATCAACACATCTACGTAAATTTGAAGCAATACCATCCGGTAATCGTAGATTCTCCACCCACTTCAACAGAGTTTTACAACTATCCCGACTTAGCTCATAACATGCTTTAGGTTTAAAGTTACTATCATCTTCACCAAGCTCAAGTTCGGGACGTTTGCAGTAAAGTCGTATATCACGTCAAGATCTCAAATCGTCCTTAGTTTTACCTTTGACGTTGAGAACTGTAATGACTCGCATTTTCCAAGGGTATAATTAATTTATTTAATTGTTTAAAATAGTGACAGAGGGAATTTAATCGTCGTTAATTAAATAATATGGAATATTTAATTAAATTAAATAATATATTTAATTCAGAAATAATCAAAAATATTGGAAATCACAATATTCTGTGAACGGGGTCGTCCCTTAGATTTAATTCAGCTTAGAGTTGAATTATATTGACGAATATATTCAATCGACGACAGTTTGAACGTATAATTATATTATAATTAAAATCGAGCTCGAAATGGCGCTGTAGTTCGTAAATTGGCGATTCAAACTTCAACTGAATGTACAGGGTTCGTTTTAAATCGGATTTCTGTGAAACAAGAAACGTGTGGAGCTGGTGGAGTATATCTTCCTAGTGGAAGAGAAAAATCGGGATTTCGTCGTGTAGATTTTGATGTACGTCCAAATCAAATTTCAGAAAAGTCGTTGTGGAATTCCTTTATAATTTGCGACGCTTTATTTACGTTATAAAAGGATTTTCGATATAAATTGAATATCGAGATAAATCTGAAATATCAAACTGTATATTCTGATATGATATTCTGGAGCTTTACGTTATCATATGCGAAGATATACGATAATATAAATTTATTTATATTTAATTTAATTATATTTAAATATATTTATATATTTAAATGGGTCATCCAAAGCCTTAAAAATAGCCGGTTTTGCAAACGAAGTCGGAATTCGACGAGACTAGTTTTGTTGGATCCGCAATGTCAAATATTTGTTATATTTCCAGTTTCGTGATTTTTAGAGTCACTGTGTGGCCGTACGGATTTTTAGAGTGTAAAATAGTCAGTATTTTGACGGTTAAAAATACGCTGTGTGAGCATATGAAGTCGGAATTCGACGAAACCAGTTTCGTTGGGACCGTAATGTCGAACTGTAGCTGCATGTCCAATTTGGTGATTTTTGGGTATCGTGTGCGATCGCAGGGATTTTTAAACATGAATTAACGATGGAGAATATACTGGGAATATTCCTTCTACAGGATATCTAGATATTTATCCCCTTATAAATACAATCCCTACCCTCCTTAACGTAATTCACTCGCTCATTTCTTGCTGAGAAACAACAGCCGCCACAAACAACTTTCACCGTGAAACAAATGAGAATGGAAAAATCAAAAGAAAACATAATAAAATCATATAAATCCTATTGTATACATATTTGGATTGTATGCGGGTTTATCTTCAATCTGGTATGAGTTTTATCCAACTCGAAGTGATTTCTGGGATCGGGTTTTTCAGCAAAACCTAGGGCTTGGGTTTGACGTCGATATGGTGGAGGAGGGATTACGGTGAGGTCAGCGTGTGGTTCTGGGAGGCTAGGCGCCACTGATGGTCAGTGTTTGGCGGAGTTCAGTGCCACTATAGCAGATGCGACGCAGCAGTTCGGGGTTCTGGAGGGTGCGTCGAGCTGGGTGTTTTTGGTAGGAAATGGGAGAGAATTGGGTGACGAGTTGATTGGTGGTGACAGCGTCGGAACCGGGTGGCCAACGTGAAGGGAGGAGGAGGTCAAAGCGCGGTCAAACGGTGAGATTTGGGTTTGGAATACTGGAATCGATTTAAGTAATTGAGGAAGAAAGAGGATTGGGCTTTTAAGGAGTGGACGGGTTAGTGGTAAATGGGATGGAAAGGAAAGCAAAAGGTTGGGCCCAATTATATAATTAAAACGAAGTTAGTTTTTATTTAAAATTCGTACAAACTTCTTAATATCATATCTTGATCATACGTGATCGAAATTCAGCGAAACAAGTTGCGTTGGGATCGTATGGACAAGAGCTTCACAATGAAGCTAACTGGAGGTGGATTGGGGCTCGTTTGAATTTATGGCGAAATAAATTGTTTGATTCAAGTCAAACAAACAGTTTATCGTTCTTTAATGATGAACTGCCAAAGTGAGTAAAACTCACCAACTCTGAACAGTTATATTTTTATACTGTATTCTTAGAACTGTTAATCATCTGTTGATTGTTGTGTGTTGGTTGATTGATTGAACTGCTAGTCAGTTAGTGAAAATTATATATATATATATATATATGTAATTATATATATATATAAACCATTAAATATTTATATATTGATTCTGCTATCAGAATAATTTATATTGAACTGAAAGTGATGATAATCATATTGTATAACATCTGTGGATGCAGGGAGACAGGTTGGAGGAATCCGACTGGATTCCTCGACAGTTATTTTATTGTTTTTCATATATTGTTATATGATGTGATATAAAATCTGTGGGTGATTATATGCTCTTGGACGATATTGAACATCGTGATTTGATATGATTGAATACCATAACATACCGGAATGTTGATAAGGGGATTTTCAAAGTGATATTGAAAATAGAATATTTATAAAGTGGAATATTTATAAATAAGAAATGTTTATAAATTGGAATATTTATAAATAGGAGATATTCAAAAAGGAAATAATTACAAACCATTTTCTTTTTGAATGGAAAGGCCTGTGTGGCGGGTTTGGGGATTTTCCCGATGCTCCCGTTACAAAGGAGGTTATGGCGAATTTTTCAGAGAATTTAAGGAGTTAGAATATTTCAAGAATAAATTTGAAAAGGAAATATTTGTAAACCATTTACAAATAGAATTGAAAAGGAAACGTTATAAAAAGGAAATCATTTTTAAAGTGTAGAACCGTTATTTAAAAGTAAATCTTTTCAAATGAATAAAACGTTGTTAAAAAGGAAATCTTTATAAAGTGAATAAAGTAAATCGAATATGGCATTCGAAAGGAGTTAAATCGAATATGGTATTCGAAGGGAGTAAATCGAATATGGTATTCGAAAGTTAGTAAAATGAATATGCTATTCGAAAGGGGTTAGTCGGGTCGAGTTAGTTGAATAGAGTTAACTAGTTAAGTAGAGTTAACCAGTTCAGTAGAGTTAACCAGTTCAGTAGAGTTAACCAATTGGGTTATGTAAGTCAAGTTAACCAGTGAGTTAAGTAAGTCAAGTTAACCAGTGAGTTAAGTAAGTCAAGTTAACCAGTGAGTTAAGTAAGTCAAGTTAACCAGTGAGTTAAGTAAGTCAAGTTAACCAGTGAGTTAAGTAAGTCAAGTTAACCAGTTGAGTTAAGTAAGTCGAGTTAATCAAGTCAAGTTGATCGAGTTAGAGTTACTCAGTTAGAGTTAATCGATTAAAGTTAAAACGAAGTAGAAGTTATCGAATATAGTTTATTCGATAGGAGTTAATGAGTTAGATTATCGAGATAAGTTATTCGAGTTAAGTTCTTGAGTTAGATTATCGAGATAAGTTAATCGAGTTAAGTTCTTGAGTTAGATTACCAAAATAAGTTAATCGAGTTAAGTTCTTTAGTTAAATTATCGAGATAAGTGAGTCGAGTTAAGTTCGTCGAGTTAAATTAATCGATGTTAGTTTCATCGAAAGGAATTAATCGATGTTAGTTTCATCGAAGGGAGTAATCGATGTTAGTTTCATCGAAAGGAGTATCGATGTTAGTTTCATCGAAGGGAGTTATCGATTATAGTTTAATCGAAAGGAGTTAATCGATGTTAGTTTCATCGAAAGGAGTAAATCGATGTTAATTTCATCGAAAGGAGTATCGATGTTAGTTTCATCGAAGGGAGTTATCGATTATAGTTTAATCGAAAGGAGTTATCGATTAGTTAAATCGAAAGGAGTTGTCAAATTTAGTTATTCGAAAAGGAGTTATTGATTTGTTAAATCGAAAGGGAAGATTATCGAATATCGTTTATTCGAGAGGAGATTATCGAATATAGTTATTCGAAGGAGTTATCGATTATTAGTTAATCGAAGTGAGTTACAGAATATAGTTTAATCGAAGGAGTTATCGATTATTAGTTAATCGAAGTGAGTTATAGAATATAGTTTAATCGAAGGAGTTATCGAATATAGTTTATTCGATGGAGTTAATCGATTAGAGTTAAATCAAAGGAGTTAATCGAATATAGTAAAGGAGTTAATCGAATATAGCTTATTCGAATATAGTAAAAGAGTTAATCGAATATAGTTATTCGAAAGAAAGGTTAAGTAAGGAAGTTAGTTTAAGAAATATAAAGTGAGCTTTGCCTATTTCAAGGTTAGAAGTGTTGTTCAGTTAAGGTCTGAGAGGTAGTTCTACCCCAACTTGATTGGCTTCGTTTTTAACTGAGGAATGGTTAAGGTTTGGCAGTAAAGGATGGTAAAGTGAATTTAGTAATTAAAGAAAATGATTGAGTTGGCGTAGCGATGTTTTATCTAAACATCTGTTTAATCGAAACGTAGGAGTTTGGAAATGTTTTCCAAACAAGAATTAGAAGTGTTTTCTAAATACATAAAACAAGGAATGGAAATGTTTCCAGTGTTAATAACGTATATTTTCTAAATATAGAAAATAGCAAATGTTGAATATAGGGAAACAGGAGATGTAAAATGAACGTAAGAGATAAATGTTAAATGATGTTTGTTTGATATAATTTCCATCTAGAAATAATATCGTTGTTTGCACACTTGTTTTTCTTTGATAGTTAAATCACAGACTATCGAAGTTTTAACCATTTTAATGTTGTTAATATGGAGAGACCGGTTGGATTATTATCCAAAGAACCACTTTGTATTGGCATAAGCGTTGCGAATCATATATGCCAAAGATAATTGAAGACGGAGTAAAGTGCAAGGGCTGTTGTATAAGTCTTAGATAACAATGACTAAGATGGATATACTGAATAGTGCCTTCAGTTTGTCCAGTCCCAGGACAACTTGTATGGACGAAGGTCTGACAGAGTATATCCAATGGATCGCGTAAGTTGATCTGTTCAAACGTATTCACGTTTGGTGGCGGAGGAATTCGTTTCTCTTAGCTGTATACCCATGTTATTTTTGGATAAGTCAATTTGTGATTTGGCGGGTATGACGATGTGACATTCTAAGTGAATGAGGATGACTTGTGTTGATGAATTTTTGATAGAGTATTTTCAGAAAGGTCACGTACATTGATTTCTTCAACTTTACCAAGAGTGGAAGCGGAGAAGGAAACTTCTTTAGCTAACACGTAACTTACTGTTGTAGACGCCAATTAGTGATTTTCGATGGATCTGACAATGTGGCATTCGAAGTGAATCTGATGTAATGATAAAGTGTAGCTTCTAGCCTCATCAACCGGTAAATGACAGAAATCGGACAGGCAGCATGGCTAAGTCAGTCGCACCGAAGTAGGGTGTATAATCACCTATCTAGAGAATATTCATTTGTTTCTTAAATCTATCAATGTTGTCCCATATATATACGGGAACGGTTGCTGATCCCAACCGTTGGTGATATAAATTCGATACACTCAAGCAAAATGAGTGGTCGGTCATGTGTGGCTGAGTTACAAGATGTTCTTGTTGAACTCCATTGTATCGTTCCTAGAGTACACTGATCGGAAGGTGGTTCCATACCTTGTCATAGTTGGAAATCCATTATCCAATACGTGCTTGCGATTTTGATTGTATACTATATATGTAGAACGTGAGATGAAAGCGTTTCTGCTAGTTGATATCTATTTGTACATTGACATTATTATAATATCAAAAGGTTTTTGATATAAAGATATTTTGGATTCTCATAAGGGAAAAACCCGGTCCGTTCTGCGGCGTGGTCTTATGAGATATCGTTTACTTGTTCATATACCTATTTAAACTATTTTACTCACACCAGTTGTAACACCCCACCTCCGCCAATGCCACTCTTGCAAGGACATTAGCTTTGGAGGGGCGTTAAACAAGGTAAACATGCATGCAGATATCACAAGACAGAACATATAAGTAAAACAGAGTAGTAAAGAAGCGGATAAAACTTAGCATTTCAAAACCATAGTCATGTTACAACAAAGTACTTGGTCATTATTTTCCAACAACAAAGTCTAGATAAAAGCATAAACTGAAATACATAAAGTACTATCCCCAAAATGAAGTGATAAACCATAGCTAGCTCAATGTCCAAAACCGTACATGAGCAAATCCAGTAAGCAAGCTGTAAAGATCCAAGCTAAGCTCCAATGTTCCCACCCTGAGAACCTGAGGGGGTGAAACGGAAGAAAAGAGGCGAAAGAAAACAGGTCAGTCAAAAAGACCGGTAAGCCCTACTACTATCTGTCTATGAACTAGTAAAGTTAACTGGCATGAGAAGCTGAGATGAACATAAGGATAACAACATACTGGCATGATGATTAACTAACAAGATAGATAAAGGTGACATCGCATAATCAAGGTTAAGTTTTTGCACCACGGGTGTACTAGCATTCTATCATGTCAAGTAAAAACAAGAATTGATCCCTTGGCCCAAGCTTGGCCCAATATCATGAGGTGACCTAAATCAAGGTCCAACTACACGGTCTAGTTGATCGGCTCCCTATAAGCCTAACTCGTCAAGTGTCGGTGTCATACGGCCCAAACAGGAAATGTAGCTAACTGTTCTAGGTCCACCCCAGGGTGTATCAAGTCCTAGGGTGTAGACCTCGAACACCAATCAAGTATGCACAGCCTAGATCTACTGGTACTCGTGCCTGATTCTCCAACGCCGGACTATGTGCACGATCATAGTCCGCCTGGACCTACACCGGCGTACCTACACAGCCGTCGTTTTGGTCGCTTACATGTCAGCCCAGTAATCGTGCCCCACCCTAGCCTAGTCCTAGGGTCTTATGATACTATCAAGAGGGTTACTGCTGCAAAGGACCACGCAACTAGGGTTTCCTTAACGGGTTAAATGTGGTTTACCCGATCCAAACGTGGATTAAATTGGTTAAGTGTATCCAAGGTTCATGACTTAACCCCGATTAACCCATCCAGCCCAAATTGATTAAGTATTAAGTGGACCATGACTTAACCCTAATCAGGAGGCATTAATTAACTTAATGTGCTTTAACCTCTCACATTAGACCTTGTTGTGGTTACTAGTTAAGCCGGGCGGGTCCGGGTAGCTTTACACCACAACTTGGTCTAACCTCGGGTTCGAGCACAACATGACCAACTTCTCACATTGGGTCCTATTGTTTGTAGCCACTAGTTAAGCTGGGCGGGTCCGGGTAGATTTATGCTACAAACTCAACCCAACCTCGAGTTGGCCACACTCATATTTTCTAAGTGTCATGTCCATTATGTTTCCAAAACATAATTACAAGTTAACATATCACGCTATGTTATAAAAACCATGTTTATGTCATAATGTTACCCAACCCCAACGTAACCCCATCGTTTACTTAATCGCATCAACGCATAAAGGATAAAATAGGGAACTTGGCATAATCATGACAAAAAGGTGTTGAAGCCACAAGTTTAACATGGTGGCATATGAAATGTACATATGTTCATATACTTGCATATTGCATCATTAGGCTTCAAAAGCATGCATAAAACCAAACTTAGCATATGAGTGATACATGGTGATAAATGACATGTAGAAGTTGCTAGAAGTTCGCATTTAGCCTCACATGCAAGTTATCATAAGGGATATGATAACTTTCATGTTGCCAAATGCAACCTTTAATATAAAGCTTGGAGCTTTATGCTCACAACATCAAGTTTAACTTGCATAACATGATAACATGATCAACCCAAACTTGCATAACATAGCAACATGTGTCATACATAATGATTAAACCAACTTGCATAATGATCATCCAAACTTGCATATAATGATCAACCAAACTTGCATATAATGATCAACCAAACTTGCATATAATGATCAACCAAACTTGCATATAATGATCAACCCCAAACTTGCATCATTCATTTAACTTTAGAGTTCAAAGAAAGAAAGTAGAAAAGGGCTTACAATGCTATGAAGACACAAATGAATATTTATTATAAAGATTGAGACGAAGCCCTTATGCAATCACCAAAAAGACCCAAATATGAATGCTCCAATGAAAACCCTTGAGCCAAATCAATAAAAACCCTTGCTTTGAAATAGAAATGTTGCAACTTGACTTGAATGCAAACTAAGAACACTCATACAAGCTTGAAAATACTTGTATGCACTCAAAATCTCTCATAGAAATAAACTTAGGAATTTTAACATGAGAGTGGAGGCCATGAGAGGAACAAATTTGACATAGTTTAGTTGTAGGATTGAATAATGGTGATTTAGGCTAGGTTTAGGGGTCTTTTTATAGAGGATTAGGATAGTATTAGCCATAGGATTAACCCTAGATTCAATCCAAGCCATCAAAGCATGTCTTGGGGAAGAAGTCAAGTGTAGGAACCATCTAGGGCCTTTAGATTAAAGCTGAACCATGAGAACCATTCAAATGCAAAATCTGCATTTGAGCGAATCGGCCCACGGGTTGACAGCCAAACACCCTGGATTAACCCCTAGTCGACCAAGCGGGCTTGGGTCGACCTCAAAAATCGGCCGGTTCGGTTATTCCCCTCTCCCAATTCGCTGTTTTGAACATTTTTGCATATTTATTTATTTAATTTTCAATTATATATATATATCAATATATATTTCTCTGCGCAACCCAATTCACTTAATTAAGTATACTTTAATTTGTGAATTTTTATGTTCAAATTACGGGGTGTTACATTCTCCCCTCCTTAAAGGATTTCGTCCCCGAAATCTCCAAGTTAGGAAGAACGTATCCTACTATCCATCATCCATCTACTCAAAACATCATCCACGTGCAGTCATTGTCCTTAAAGGATTCTAAATGTTGTATGATCATATGCAAAGTTGTGTGTATATGTACTTATCTAATGCAAAAATCAGGCGGTTACTGATACAGTAAACCTCCTTAATGCAAAATATGTTAGTGAAATGAGTCCATATGTATGCAAATTCCTAACATAATTTATAATCTCTACACGAGTGCACATAATATTCATCCATATGCAACATCCACGTGATAGCTCAACAAGTTTCATCCATGAATAAGTATAAGCACTCATGCATATGCAACATGAAAGTGTGTGAGCCGATCTTAGTGCCTAATGTGTATCATGCATCCACGAGTATCCACGTGCAAACACTTGCAACCACTTGCAACCATCAAGCATAACATGTTTCAAATACATGTTTCAACCAAGGGTTTCTACCTAAGGTTCTCATGACAAGATCTACGAAACAAGATAAACTAGATAAACGTGGATAAAAAGAAAGATATGCTAATTAGGAAAAGAGATCGAGAATGTACCCTCAAAAAGAAATGGATAAAGCCCACGCATCTTCTCCTCGGTTTCCCAAGTTGCATCTTCGTCGGCTTCACCCCACTGAACTTTCACCAACTTAACCTCTCGATTCCTTAGCTTCTTGATCTCTGTTCCCAAGATACGAATCGGAGCTCTTCTCAAGGTTGCTTCTTTCTCTACCTCAATGTCTTCAAGAATGCTTGGTTCAACCACCTCAGCGGACTCATGTAGGCACTTTCGGAGATGCGAGACATGAAAGACATTATGCACTCCGGCTAGCTTCTCGGGCAATCCCACCTTATAGGCCATCTTTCCAATTCTCTCTATGATAGGGAAGGGTCCTACGAACCTTGGTGCCAGCTTCCCCGCTGCTCCAAAACGTACCACATTTCGCAAAGGAGAAACCTTCACGAAAACCATGTCTCCCACTTCGAATTCCAAATCTGCCCTTTGCTTGTCAACATAGGATTTCTGTCTATCTTGGGCCGCTTTCATCCTTCTTCTTACTAATTCAACTTTCTCGGATGTGTCTCGTATCATATCGGGCCCAAGTATAAGTCTATCTGTTGTCTCCCACCAACAAGATGGTGACCTACACGGCCTCCCATATAAAGCTTCAAATGGTGCCATCCCTATGCTGGCTTGATAGCTATTATTATAAGCAAATTCTACAAGAGAAAGGTGGTCTTCCCAAGTACCACCGAAGTCGAGAACACAAAGCCTCAAGAGATCTTCTAGCTCTCTATTCACCCTTTCTGTTTGGCCATCCGTCTAGGGGTGATAGGCTGTACTCAAATTCAATCGCGTACCCATCGCTTCTTGCAAACTGTTCCAGAACTGGCTAGTGAAAATCGGGTCACGATCGCTAACTATGCTAGAAGGAACTCCATGCAACCGCACTATTTCTCGGAGATAAATAGACGCCAGCCCTGATGCGGTCCTCATGCTGTTTACTGGGATGAAGTGAGCACTCTTCGTAAGTCTGTCAACTATGACCCATATGCTTGTGTTCCCCCTCCTTGACCTAGGCAATCCATCCACAAAATCCATAGAAATACTCTCCCACTTCCATTGTGGGACCTCCAATGGATGTAATAGCCCACCTGGTTTCTTTGACTCGGCATTCACTTGTTGGCACACCATGCACCTTGAAACATACTCTGCCACATCTTTCTTTATTCCATCCCAAAAGAAACTGCGCTTCATATCTCTATACATCTTATCTCCTCCCGGATGTATAGTCATCTTCGAGTGATGCGCTTCTTCAAGAACTCTATGGACCAAATCTCCCACCCGAGGAACACATAATCTCCCATCACGCCTTAGCCATCCTTTATCATCAATAGTATATCTGGCAAGGTGACTAGACGTCTCACCCCGAATCAACTTGTCCATAACTTCGACTATCTGTGGATCTTCCCTCTGCGAAGCCCCAACTTGATCAAGAAGTGTGGGTCTAAGCTCAAGGGATGCTAATGAACCCGTCATCAACTCAATAGCCGTCGTGAAATCAAAGGTTGCCAAGAATTCCAAGTTCTTCATCTCAATGAACAAGGGGCTTAAAGTCAATCTCCTTCTGCTTAGTGCATCTTCCACAACATTACCCTTGCCAGGGGTATAAGCTATCTCGAAGTCATAAGATGCCAAAAATTCCATCCACCTTTGCTGCCTTAGATTCAGATCTTTTTGCGAGAAGAGGTATTTGAGTGACTTGTGATCAGTATACAACTCAAACCTTTCGCCTACAAGATAGTGGCACCAGGATTTGAGTGCAAAGACGATCGCCGCTAACTCCAAATCATGAGTGGGATAGTTCTTCTCATGAATTTTAAGTTGCCTACCCCCATAACATATCACTCTTCCCTCTTGCATCAGAACAGCTCCTAACCCCGTGCCACATGCATCTGTGTACACGGTAAACATCTTACCACTATCGGGTAATGCCAAAACTGGAGCTGAGGTAAGGGCTCTTTTAAGCTTTTGAAAAGCAAGCTCACACTCCAAGTCCCATGCAAAGACTAAGTTTTTCTTCGTAAACTTAGTGAGAGGGGCCGAAATCATAGCGAAGTCTCTGATGAACTTCCTATAGTAGCCCGCCAAACTGAGAAAGCTTCTTACTTCGGTCGCATTCCTAGGAGTCTTCCAATCTTGAACCACAACCACTTTCGCGGGATCCACCGCTAGGCCTTGCATAGAAACTATATGTCCAAGAAACCAAACTTCCTTTCTCCAGAAATGACATTTGGATTACTTGGCTTTCAACTGATGCGCTCTAAGCGTATCCATCACTTCCTTGAGATGCCTAGCATGCTCTTCCTCATCCTTTAAGAAGATCAGAATGTCATCCACGAAGACAACAACAAACTTGTTGAGGAACTCCCTGAACACCCTACTCATCAAGTCTACGAAGTAGGCGGGTGCATTAGTCAAACCGAATGGCATGACAAGCCATTCAAAAAATCCATCCGGAGTCCTAAACGCAGTTTTATCAATGCTATCCTCAGCTACTCTAAGCTGATGGAATCCGGTGGCTAGATCGAGCTGAGAGAAAATAGAAGCACCTACAAGCTGGTCAAAGAGATCATCAATCCTCGGTAACGGGTGCCTATTCTTCTTTGTCAGCTTGTTCAACTCTCGATAATCAACACATAGACGAAGCGAACCATCCGCCTTAGTAGGGAATACCACCGGAGCACCCCATTCGGAAATGCTTCGTCTAATAAAACCCTTCTCAAGCAGCTCCTTGATTTGTTTACTGAGCTCCCTTCTCTCACGAGGGGCCATGTGCCTAACGGGCAATGATACTGGCTTGGCATTATCGACTAGATAAATGCGGAAATCTATCTCTCGTTTAGGGGGTAACCCCTTAACTTCTTCAAAGACATCAGGATAGTCTCGGACCACCCTTACAGATTGCAGATCATCGATGGACGAGTCGAGAGATTCAAGATAGCATAACATGACGGGACCTCTAGGGTTACAAGAAATTTCTAGGGTATTACCGAGGCGGGTCATGAGCCTCACCACCCTATGCTCACAATCGAGAATGGCTCCATAACTGGACAACCAATCCATGCCCAAGATTAACCCATATCCCGTGAATCCGAGAACATAAGCATTACACGCGAATTCTACAGTCAAGATAGAAATCTTCAAATCCACACAAATCATAGATAGATGGGCGGAACCCCCAATTGGATTTGAAACACAAACGGGATCCTCAACTAAGCTAGTACTTAGGTGCAAACTTTCAACAATGTCAGAAGAAATAAAACTATGCGATGCGCCAGAATCAAATAAGGTGCGAACAGGATAATCAGAAATGTAAACATGACTTTTTACAGAAACACTACCTCGACCAAAAGCTGGAAGAGTGAGGAGAGCCTGCAACTGCCCTCCAGAGGGTCCTACTCGCTGAGTTCGTTCTTGCCCTTGTCCTTGCTTCTTGGGGCAATCCTTGCTAAAATGTCCAGATTCTCCGCAATGGAAACATTCGCCTAACTTCCTCTTCCTCTTCCTGCAATCTTTGGCTATGTGCCCAACGATCCGACAGAACTTGCACTTCCTTGTTACCCTGGTCTTGTTGTCATTGCGATTGCTGTTGCCCTTGTTCCCCTTCTTGTTGTTCTTGTCTCTTTTCTCGGTATCTTCCTCTTGAAGTAGGGCCATATTCACCAAACTCTCGAAGGTCGGCCCCAGGGGGTATATGAGACATGGCCAAACCGCGCAATGGCTCATTCAATCCTAGAGCAAAGTGTAGGGCCTACTTCCGAGCTGTGTTAACCAGTTTTAGACCGAACTGAGCAAGTTGATTAAACATATCCACGTATTCCCTAACTGTCATGTCCCCTTGCTTTAGAGATAGGAACCTTTCCATCTGAAGGTTCTCTTCTGTTGATGATAGAAACTTTAGTCCAAACCTTCTCCTAAAGTCATCCCAAGTCTCAATTGGTCTAGTAGTGGTGGTGACTACCCACCAATAAGCAGCTTCCCCTTTCAATAGCCATACCGCCAACAGAACTTTCTTACGATCTTCCACATCAAAGATAGCAAAGAGGTCTTCAGTTTCCTTTAACCAGTTTCTTGCCTCCACAGAAGTCTCCGTTCCGACAAAATTCTTGCAACCCATCGCCTTAAAGTCTTTGCAAAGCTTTGCAAAATCCTCTTGCGGATGCTGAGGGTAAGGAGGAACCTCAGCTACGGGAGGAGGAGAGATGTTAGCGACCGGGGAAGGAGGAGGAATGTTCGTGGGGCCGGCTTCATTCGCCCTTGCCTCCATAAATCTTTGGAACCAGACTGGTACTTGCACGCCTTCCGGGATGTTAAAGCGATCGGCCATACTAAAACGAAGAAAAAGATAGATTCAGAACGAAGAAACGAAGGATAGTGCTATGGCTTTTGGGGAATAGCCTTTTTAAAATAACTAGACTTTTCTTGGAAAATACTTAATTGGTTTTGAAAATAGTTTTTCAAAAGGTAAGTTTCAAAAACACTTTTGCTCAAATCTTGTAAACCTCGCTCTGATACCAAATGTAACACCCCACCTCCGCTAATGCCACTCTTGCAAGGACATTAGCTTTGGAGGGGCGTTAAACAAGGTAAACATGCATGCAGATATCACAAGACAGAACATATAAGTAAAACAGAGTAGTAAAGCAGCGGATAAAACTTAGCATTTCAAAACCATAGTCATGTTACAACAAAGTACTTGGTCATTATTTTCCAACAACAAAGTCTAGATAAAAGCATAAACTGAAAAACTGAAATACATAAAGTACTATCCCCAAAATGAAGTGATAAACCATAGCTAGCTCAATGTCCAAAACCGTACATGAGCAAATCCAGTAAGCAAGCTGTAAAGATCCAAGCTAAGCTCCAATGTTCCCACCCTGAGAACCTGAGGGGGGGGAACGGAAGAAAAGAGGCGAAAGAAAACAGGTTAGTCAAAAAGATTGGTAAGCCCTACTACTATCTGTCTATGAACTAGTAAAGTTAACTGGCATGAGAAGCTGAGATGAACATAAGGATAACAACATACTGGCATGATGATTAACTAACAAGATAGATAAAGGTGACATCGCATAATCAAGGTTAAGTTTTTGCACCACGGGTGTACTAGCATTCTATCATGTCAAGTAAAAACAAGAATTGATCCCTTGGCCCAAGCTTGGCCCAATATCATGAGGTGACCTAAATCAAGGTCCAACTACACGGTCTAGTTGATCGGCTCCCTATAAGCCTAACTCGTCAAGTGTCGGTGTCATACGGCCCAAACATGAAATGTAGCTAACTGTGCTAGGTCCACCCCAGGGTGTATCAAGTCCTAGGGTGTAGACCTCGGACACCAATCAAGTATGCACAGCCTAGATCTACTGGTACCCGTGCCTGATTCTCCAACGCCGGACTATGTGCACGATCATAGTCCGCCTGGACCTACACCGGCGTACCTACACAGACGTCGTTTTGGTCGCTTACATGTCAGCCCAGTAATCGTGCCCCACCCTAGCCTAGTCCTAGGGTCTTATGATACTATCAAGAGGGTTACTGCTGCAAAGGACCACGCAACTAGGGTTTCCTTAACGGGTTAAATGTGGTTAACATGATCCAAACGTGGATTAAATTGGTTAAGTGTATCCAAGGTTCATGACTTAACCCCGATTAACCCATCCAGCCCAAATTGATTAAGTATTAAGTGGACCATGACTTAATCCTAATCAGGAGGCATTAATTAACTTAATGTGCTTTAACCTCTCACATTAGACCTTGTTGTGGTTACTAGTTAAGCCGGGCGGGTCCGGGTAGCTTTACATCACAACTTGGTCTAACCTCGGGTTCGAGCACAACATGACCAACTTCTCACATTGGGTCCTATTGTTTGTAGCCACTAGTTAAGCTGGGCGGGTCCGGGTAGATTTATGCTACAAACTCAACCCAACCTCGAGTTGGCCACACTCATATTTTCTAAGTGTCGTGTCCATTATGTTTCCAAAACATAATTACAAGTTAACATATCACGCTATGTTATAAAAACCATGTTTATGTCATAATGTTACCCAACCCCAACGTAACCCCATCGTTTACATAATCGCATCAACACATAAAGGATAAAATAGGGAACTTGGCATAATCATGACAAAAAGGTGTTGAAGCCACAAGTTTAACATGGTGGCATATGAAATGTACATATGTTCATATACTTGCATATTGCATCATTAGGCTTCAAAAGCATGCATAAAACCAAACTTAGCATATGAGTGATACGTGGTGATAAATGACATGTAGAAGTTGCTAGAAGTTCGCATTTAGCCTCACATGCAAGTTATCATAAGGGATATGATAACTTTCATGTTGCCAAATGCAACCTTTAATATAAAGCTTGGAGCTTTATGCTCACAACATCAAGTTTAACTTGCATAACATGATAACATGATCAACCCAAACTTGCATAACATAGCAACATGTGTCATACATAATGATTAAACCAACTTGCATAATGATCATCCAAACTTGCATATAATGATCAACCAAACTTGCATATAATGATCAACCAAACTTGCATATAATAATCAACCAAACTTGCATATAATGATCAACCCCAAACTTGCATCATTCATTTAACTTTAGAGTTCAAAGAAAGAAAGTAGAAAAGGGCTTACAATGCTATGAAGACACAAATGAATATTTATTATAAAGATTGAGACGAAGCCCTTATGCAATCACCAAAAAGACCCAAATATGAATGCTCCAATGAAAACCCTTGAGCCAAATCAATAAAAACCCTTGCTTTGAAATAGAAATGTTGCAACTTGACTTGAATGCAAACTAAGAACACTCATACAAGCTTGAAAATACTTGTATGCACTCAAAATCTCTCATAGAAATAAACTTAGGAATTTTAACATGAGAGTGGAGGCCATGAGAGGAACAAATTTTACATAGTTTAGTTGTAGGATTGAATAATGGTGATTTAGGCTAGGTTTAGGGGTCCTTTTATAGAGGATTAGGATAGTATTAGCCATAGGATTAACCCTAGATTCAATCCAAGCCATCAAAGCATGTCTTGGGGAAGAAGTCAAGTGTAGGAACCATCTAGGGCCTTTAGATTAAAGCTGAACCATGAGAACCATTCAAATGCAAAATCTGGATTTGAGCGAATCGTCCCACGGGTTGACAGCCAAACACCCTGGATTAACCCCTAGTCGACCCAGCGAGCTCGGGTCGACCTCAAAAATCGGCCGGTTCGGTTATTCCCCTCTCCCATTTTGCTGTTTTGAACATTTTTGCATATTTATTTATTTAATTTTCAATTATATATATATATATATCAATATATATATATATATATTTCTCTGCGCAACCCATTTCACTTAATTAAGTATACTTTAATTTGTGAATTTTTATGTTCAAATTACGGGGTGTTACACCAGTCCCATGACTGACCCGGAGTTTACTTTGTTGTTTTCCCTAAACTCTTGGGTGCCTAAATTTGTACGGGTAGTCAAGTAGTCGGGTTTTACAGATATACTTGGAGAGCTTGGAGCAGGAGGCTTCAGGATTGTATACCTATAGTTATTTCCACTGTGTTGTAAGTGTTGCTCTGATAATGTATTGTACACATATAATGATTTATTTCAAGGATATGATATCTATTATATGTTATTCGTTCCGCTGTGAGATTCGTGTTACTCTGATGTTGTGTTCTTCTTCTTCTATTCTAAGTTTCTATCTTATCTTTCCTCACCCTCTAATTTCTTTCACTAATTACCAGGATTTTTCGATGTTTTGGTTATCGACATCGTGTTTATGTCGATAACCAAAGTCGCTCAAAATCTGGGTCGTTACAGTTGGTATCAGAGCTTAAATTAAGAATTACCTTGGCTCTGTGGCGTGACTCGGTAGAGATAGGGTTAGTAATACCCTAGATTGAGTTGAGTGTATATATACGAGTGCGTATTTGTATTTGATATAAAAATGGTTTTATATTGTGCAGATTCATTGGCTGAGTTGTTTATGAGTTCTGGTCGATCAGTTTGATCCATTGTATCGGTAGGAGTAAATAAATACTTGAATACGATGGACCGACACAGTGTGGATATGTAATATATTATCATATGTTAGATATATTGGTTGTAATTATAATCGAATGAGATTATAAAGTGAAATGGTTTTATATAACCAATCAGAATCATATAAGTAAAGTATATGAAATAAGATGAATTAAATATGAATTTAAATCAGATTTGGAATTAAAATAAGGAAATTTTAAGTTCCTGGGAGATTTTGAGATGTTTTCAAAATGGATGTATTTTGTAATGGTTTTGAAAATGATATAGTATTGAAATCACTTGGGTCGCTGGAAAATAATTCCGATGATGACTGCGCAGTATCATCGGTGTGATTTTCGAGTTTCTAAGTGGTGGATTACTACCAAAGATTTTGATTTGAATTGTTTTGAGAAAACAAGTTGTTTAGAAATTCAAAGGTTTTGAATAGGTATTATGATTTCAAATTGATTTGAAATTTACCCAGGAATTTAAGTTTTGGAATTTAAATTTAACTTGTGAAGTTAAATAAAGTGAGATGGTAAAAATAAATTGAAATTTAACTTGAACTAAGTTAAATAGAATTGAATGGATAAGTCAAGAATTTGAAATTTAGCTAGACTTAGAATTTGAAAATCAAGGATGAAACTTGAGATTGAAAATGGGGTTCGACTTGAGTATAAGCGAATGATTTGGTTTGACGATATAAAAGTGATTGAGTTTGATTGGGATGGCATTTGTATATGCCGAGTTGATAACAGATGGTAGGGATATAATGATATGCTCAACAAAAAGGTACAAGTTTATATTTTATATGAGTTTGGAATTTATGAGCCGAATTGGCAAGCCGTTTGGCGTTTTGATTTTCTTTTGGGTTGAAGAAGGCCCAGAGAGGCGAGTTGGAGTTTGAGCTATTGACCAGTACAAAGGAGGTGCTGGCGAAATTTTTCGAAAAGTTAGGGCGTTAGAAAATTTTCAGGATTTTTGAAAATTTTCGTTGATAAGAATTAATTAATACTTTAATTGAAATCGAATTGGTTTAGTTGAAACTGAAATTAAGAAGTGAACAAATAAGTTCTAACCAGGCGATAGGGTTGTTTCCTACCTTACCAATTTCGAGGACGAAATTATTTTAAGTGGGGAAGAATGTAATGACCCGCATTTTCCAGGGGTATAATTAATTTATTTAATTGTTTAAAATAGTGATATAGGGAATTTAATCGTCGTTAATTAAATAATATGGAATATTTAATTAATTTAAATAATATATTTAATTCAGAAATAATCAAAAATATTGGAAATCGCAATATTCTGTGAACGGGGTCGTCCCTTAGATTTAATTCAGCTTAGAGTTGAATTATATTGACGAATATATTCAATCGACGACAGTTTGAACGTATAATTATATTATAATTAAAATCGAGCTCGAAATGGCGCTGCAGTTCGTAAATTGGCGATTCGAACTTCAACTGAATGTACAGGGTTCGTTTTAAATCGGAAACAAGAAACGTGTGGAGCTGGTGGAGTATATCTTCCTAGTGGAAGAGAAAAATCGGGATTTCGTCGTGTAGATTTTGATGTACATCCAAATCAAATTTTAGAAAAGTCGTTGTGGAATTCCTTTATAATTTTCGACGCTTTATTTACGTTATAAAAGGATTTTTGATATAAATTGAATATCGAGATAAATCTAAAATCTGAAATATCAAACTGTATATTCTGATATGATATTCTGGAGCTTTACGATATCATATGTGAAGATATACGATAATATAAATTTATTTATATTTAATTTAATTATATTTAAATATATTTATATATTTAAATGGGTCATCCAAAGCCTTAAAAATAGTCGGTTTTGCAAACGAAGTCGGAATTCAACGAAACTAGTTTTGTTGGATCCGCAATGTCAAATAGTTGTTAGATTTCCAGTTTCGTGATTTTTAGAGTCACTGTGTGGCCGTACGGATTTTTAGAGTGTAAAATAGTCAGTATTTTGACGGTTAAAAATACGCTGTGTGAGCATATGAAGTCGGAATTCGACGAAACCAGTTTCGTTGGGACCGTAATGTCGAACTGTAGCTGCATGTCCAATTTGGTGATTTTTGGGTATCGCATGCGATCGCAGGGATTTTTAAACACGAATTAACGATGGAGAATATACCGGGAATATTCCTTCTACAAGATATCTAGATATTTATCCCCTTATAAATACAATCCCTACCCTCCTTAACCTAATTCACTAGCTCATTTCTTGCTGAGAAACAACAGCCGCCACAAACAACTTTCACCGTGAAACAAATGAGAATGGAAAAATCAAAAGAAAACATAATAAAATCATATAAATCCTATTGAATACATATTTGGATTCTATGAGGGTTTATCTTCAATCTGGTATGAGTTTTATCCAACTCGAAGTGATTTCTGGGATCGGGTTTTTTCAGCAAAACCTAGGGCTTGGGTTTGACGTCGATATGGTGGAGGAGGGACCACGGTGAGGTCAGCGTGTGGTTCTGGAAGGCTAGGCGCCACTGATGGTCATTGTTTGGAGGAGTTCGGTGCCACTATGGCAGGTGCGACGCAGCAGTTCAAGGTTCTGGAGGGTGACAGCGTCGGAACCGGGTGGTCGACGTGAAGGGAGGAGGAGGTCAAAGCACGGTCAAACGGTGAGATTTGGGTTTGGAATACTGGAATCGATTTAAGTAAGTGAGGAAGAATGGGGACTGGGCTTTTAAGGAGCGGTTTGGTTAGTGGTAAATGGGCTGGAGAGGAAAGCAAAAGGTTGGGCCCAATTATATAATTAAAACGAAGTTAGTTTTTATTTAAAATTCGTACAATCTTCTTAATATCATATCTTGATCATACGTGATCGAAATTCAGCGAAACAAGTTGCGTTGGGATCGTATGGACAAGAGCTTCACAATGAAGCTAACTGGAGGTGGATTGGGGCTCGTTTGAATTTATGGCGAAATAAATTGTTTGATTCAAATCAAACAAAAAGTTTATCGTTCTTTAACGATGAACTGCCAAAGTGAGAAAAACTCACCAACTCTGAACAATTACATTTTTATACTGTATTCTTAGAACTATTAATCATCTGTTGATGGCTGTGTTTTGGTTGATTGATTGAACTGCTAGTCAGTTAGTGAAAATTTTATATATATATATATATATGTAATTATATATATATATAAACCGTTAAATATTTATATTTTGATTATGCTATCAGAATAATTTATATTGAACTGAAAGTGATGATAATCATATTGTGTAACATCTGTGGATGCAGGGAGACAGGTTGGAGGAATCCGACTGGATTCCTCAACAGTTATTTTATTGTTTTTCATATATTGTTATATGATGTGATATAAAATCTGTGGGCGATTATATGTGCTTGGATGATATTGAACATCGTGATTTGATATGATTGAATACCATAACATACCGAAATGTTGATAAGGGGATTTTCAAAGTGATATTGAAAATAGAATATTTATAAAGTGGAATATTTATAAATAAGAAATGTTTATAAATTGGAATATTTATAAATAGGAGATATTCAAAAAGGAAATAATTACAAACCATTTTCTTTTTGAATGGAAAGGCCTGTGTGGAGGGTTTAGGGATTTTCCCGATGCTCCCGTTACAAAGGAGGTTATGGCGATTTTTTCAGAGAATTTAAGGAGTTAGAATATTTCAAGAATAAATTTGAAAAGGAAATATTTGTAAACCATTTACAAATAGAATTGAAAAGGAAACGTTATAAAAAGGAAATCATTTTTAAAGTGTAGAACCGTTATTTAAAAGTAAATCTTTTCAAATGAATAAAACGTTGTTAAAAAGGAAATCTTTATAAAGTGAATAAAGTAAATCGAATATGGCATTCGAAAGGAGTTAAATCGAATATGGTATTCGAAGGGAGTAAATCGAATATGGTATTCGAAAGTTAGTAAAACGAATATGCTATTCGAAAGGGGTTAGTCGGGTCGAGTTAGTTGAATAGAGTTAACTAGTTCAGTAGAGTTAACCAGTTCAGTAGAGTTAACCAGTTCAATAGAGTTAACCAGTTGGGTTATGTAAGTCAAGTTAACCTGTGAGTTAAGTAAGTCAAGTTAACCAGTGAGTTAAGTAAGTCAAGTTAACCAGTGAGTTAAGTAAGTCAAGTTAACCAGTGAGTTAAGTAAGTCAAGTTAACCAGTGAGTTAAATAAGTCAAGTTAACTAGTTGAGTTAAGTAAGTCGAGTTAATCAAGTCGAGTTGATCGAGTTAGAGTTACTCAGTTAGAGTTAATCGATTAGAGTTAAAACGAAGTAGAAGTTATCGAATATAGTTTATTCGATAGGAGTTAATGAGTTAGATTATCGAGATAAGTTAATCGAGTTAAGTTCTTGAGTTAGATTATCGAGATAAGTTAATCGAGTTAAGTTCTTGAGTTAGATTATCGAGATAAGTTAATCGAGTTAAGTTCTTGAGTTAGATTATCGAGATAAGTGAGTCGAGTTAAGTTCGTCGAGTTAATTTAATCGATGTTAGTTTCATCGAAAGGAATTAATCGATGTTAGTTTCATCGAAGGGAGTTATCGATTATAGTTTAATCGAAAGGAGTATCGATGTTAGTTTCATCGAAGGGAGTTATCGATTATAGTTTAATCGAAAGGAGTTAATCGATGTTAATTTCATCGAAAGGAGTAAATCGATGTTAATTTCATCGAAAGGAGTATCGATGTTAGTTTCATCGAAGGGAGTTATCGATTATAGTTTAATCGAAAGGAGTTATCGATTAGTTAAATCGAAAGGAGTTGTCAAATTTAGTTATTCGAAAAGGAGTTATCGTTTTATTAAATCGAAAGGGAAGATTATCGAATATCGTTTATTCGAGAGGAGATTATCGAATATAGTTATTCGAAGGAGTTATCGATTATTAGTTAATCGAAGTGAGTTATAGAATATAGTTTAATCGAAGGAGTTATCGAATATAGTTTATTCGATGGAGTTAATCGATTAGAGTTAAATCAAAGGAGTTAATCGAATATAGTTTATTCGAATATAGTAAAGGAGTTAATCGAATATAGCTTATTCGAATATAGTTAAAGAGTTAATCGAATATAGTTATTCGAAAGAAAGGTTAAGTAAGGAAGTTAGTTAAAGAAATATAAAGTGAGCTTTGCCTATTTCAAGGTTAGAAGTGTTGTTCAGTTAAGGTCTGAGAGGTAGTTCTACCCCAACTTGATTGGCT
The DNA here is from genome assembly GCA_030737875.1 of Allium sativum. NCBI lineage: Eukaryota > Viridiplantae > Streptophyta > Magnoliopsida > Asparagales > Amaryllidaceae > Allium > Allium sativum. The sequence goes on from CM060921.1 coordinate 307,064,891, forward strand.
TCGTTTTTAACTGAGGAATGGTTAAGGTTCGGCAGTAAAGGTTGGTAAAGTGAATTTAGTAATTAAAGAAAATGATTGAGTTAGCATAGCGATGTTTTATCTAAACATCTGTTCAATCCAAACGTAGGAGTTTGGAAATGTTTTCCAAACAAGAATCAGAAATATTTTCTAAATACAGAAAACAAGGAATGGAAATGTTTCCAGTGTTAATAACATATATTTTCTAAATATAGAAAATAGCAAATGTTGAATATAGGGAAACAGGAGATGTAAAATGAACGTAAGAGATAAATGTTAAATGATGTTTGTTTGATATAATTTCCATCTGGAAATAATATCGTTGTTTGCACACTTGTTTTTCTTTGATAGTTAAATCACAGACTATCGAAGTTTTGACCATTTTAACGTTGTTAATATGGAGAGACCGGTTGGATTATTATCCAAAGAACCACTTTGTATTGGCATAAGCGTTGCGAATCATATATGCCAAAGATAATTGAAGACGGAGTAAAGTGCAAAGGCTGTTGTATAAGTCTTAGATAACAGTGACTAAGATGGATATACTGAATAGTGCCTTCGGTTTGTCCAGTCCCAGGACAACTTGTATGGACGAAGGTCTGACATAGTATATCCAATGGATCGCGTAAGTTGATCTGTTCAAACGTATTCACGTTTGGTGGCGGAGGAATTCGTATCTCTTAGCTATATACCCGTGTTATTTTTGGATAAGTCAATTTGTGATTTGGCGGGTATGACGATGTGACATTCTAAGTGAATGAGGATGACTTGTGTTGATGAATGTCTGACAGAGTATTTCCAGAAAGGTCACGTACATTGATTTCTTCAACTTTACCAAGAGTGGAAGCGGAGAAGGAAACTTCTTTAGCTAACACATAACGTACTGTTGTATACGCCAATTAGTGATTTTCGATGGATCTGACAATGTGGCATTCGAAGTGAATCTGATGTAATGATAAAGTGTAGCTTCTAGCCTCATCAACCGGTAAATGACATAAATCGGGCAGGCAGCATGGCTAAGTCGGTCGCACCGAAGTAGGGTGTATAATCACCTATCTAGAGAATATTCATTTGTTTCTTAAATCTAACAATGCCGTCCCATATATACGGGAACGGTTGCTGATCCCAACCGTTGGTGATATACATTCGATACACTCAAGCAAAATGAGTGGTCGGTCATGTGTGGCTGAGTTACAAGATGTTCTTGTTGAACTCCAGTGTATCATTCCTAGTGTACACTGATCGGAAGGTGGTTCCATACCTTGTCATAGTTGGAAATCCATTATCCAATATGTGCTTGCGATTTTGATTGTATACTATATATGTAGAACGTGAGATGAAAGCGTTTCTGCTAGTTGATATCTATTTGTACATAGACATTATTATAATATCAAAAGGTTTTTTATATAAAGATATTTTGGATTCTCATAAGGGAAAAACCCGTTCCGTTCTGCGGTGTGGTCTTATGAGATATCGTTTACTTGTTCATATACCTGTTTAAACTATTTTACTCACACCAGTCCCATGACTGACCCGTAGTTTACTTTGTTGTTTTCCCTAAACTCTTGGGTGCCTAAATTTGTACGGGCAGTCAAGTAGTCGGGTTTTACATATATACTTGGAGAGCTTGGAGCAGGAGTCTTCAGGATTGTATACCTATAGTTATTTCCGCTGTGTTGTAAGTGTTGTACTCTGATAATGTATTGTACACATATAATGATTTATTTCAAGGATATGATATCTATTATATGTTATTCGTTCTGCTGTGAGATTCGTGTTACTCTGATGTTGTGTTCTTATTCTTCTATTCTAAGTTTCTATCTTATCTTTCCTCACCCTCTAATTTCTTTCACTAATTACCAGGATTTTTCGATCTTTTGGTTATCGACATCGTGTTTATGTCGATAACCAAAGTCGCTCAAAATCCGGGTCGTTACAAGAACTGTATTGAACACATTCTCAAAAACATTTTTTTCATTATGCATGACATCAATATTATGACGAATTAATAGATTTTTCCAATATGGTAATTCCCATAATATGCTTTGTTTACACCAATTATGACTCAAACCTTTGCCTTCAATGTTGAAATTTAACCCATTTGGATTATTATATATTTTTGGAAAATATTGCACGCGTTCATAAATTTCTTCACTAGACAACATCGGCGGTGCTGGATCGGTAACGACTCTGTTTCATTGAGAATCTTTCTTGTTTTGTCTACGTGGATGATCGAAATCTAAAAAACAATGATGACAATCGAACCAAGTCATTTTGCTTCTATTAGCCAAATGAAATGACGATGTCCACTCCATGCAATACGGACATGCGAATCTACCAGATGTACTCCAACCAGAGAGCATACCATAAGCTGGAAAGTCACTAATGGTCCGTAACAAAGATGCACGCATGATAAAATTATTCTTTATTGACATGTCATACGTAAATACTCCATTCCAAAGGAGATTCAACTCATCAATTAGTGGTTGCAAATATACGTCTATTCCATGTTTAGGATCTCTAGGCCCAGGAATTACAGAGTTAAGAACATATAAGGATTTTTCATGCACATCCATGGTGGCAAATTATAAGGCGTCAAAATAACCAACCAAGAAGAATATTGTTTACCAAATTGGTCAAATGGCAAATCCATCTGTGCACATGCCTAATCTAACATTACGTGTCTCTTTCGCAAAGTCAGGATATGTTCTATCAAAATGCTTCCATGCTTCTCCGTCTGAAGGATGACACAACAATCCATTACTATAATTCCGAGTAGCATGCCATCTCATGTGTGATGCAGTTGCCATAGACGCATACATCATTTGTAACCTAGGAATAAGCGGCATGTAGTGCAACCTTGAGTATGGGACGTCTTTTGTTTTATTTTTCTTTGCTTTGTATCTTTCAGCGGAACAATATTTGCAGGTCCTAAGCTCATTGTCATCTTTCCAGAACAACATACAACCATTTCGACATGCATCTATTTTTGATATGGCAAACCAAATGCAGTCACCAACTTCTTCATCTTGTAAAAACTATCACCCAAGACAGTATCAGGAGGCAACATTTCCTTACTGATTGTAAGATACTCATCAAATTCATTTTTGGAACTATTATATTTTGCTTTGATTGCAATATATCTAGCAGTTGCAGATAACTCTGTATGGGTTTCACAACCATCGCATAAAGATTGCTTCGTAGCATGTAATAAATCAAAAAAATTCTTCGCCTCTGCATTAGGAGGTTCCTCCACATTTGAATCTCTCTCAGACATGTTGTGAAGGAGTGAACCTACCATGGCTTCCATCCTATTCTCTTGGAAATAGTTATCATCATTATCCCAATTACTATTTCCATCGTCGTTATTGCTGGTAGCACCACTAACTTCTCCATGAAATCTCCCTAACTCATAACCAAGCACAAATCCATATTTGCACAAATGGAATTTAACGGTATCACCATTTATAAGAGCTTCATTTTTACATTTTTGACAAGGACATCGAATTTCTTGATTTCCAAACTCTCTAGACGCAAAATCAACAAATACATCTATACCCTTGAAAAAATCCTCCAACATTACATCTCGTCCATCTTTCCGCTTATACATCCAAGTACGATCCCTCATATAATCCATTTCAACTTTTAATACTGCACTAATGTATAAATTTCAAAACTACATGTGATCTTTACAAGAAAGAAAATTAATGCATGTGATCAATACATAATAGGAAAAAACGTAAGCACAGATGCAAGGCATTAGTGATTAATACATAATAGGAAAAAACATAAGCACGGAAAATACATATAGGAAAAAACTACATAATGCATGTGATCAATACATAATAGGAAAAAAAAAATAGTAAGGTTATACCTATATGGTGTTCTAACTGTGTGTCTTATATGAAGTATATCAGTAAATACTGTTTATAAAAGACATGACGAATGCAAGGCATTCTGGTCCAAACATAGGTATATGAAGGATGCAAGACATGAAGTATATCAGTAAATATTGCGTGAACCCTTCATTCCCAATTCTTTTTATAAAAGACGTGAAGCATCAAACCAATCTATTCTTAACATTACAAGCATGGGTAGTAATTGAAATGGGCAGTTACTGTTTATAAAAGACATGAAGGATACCTAAAACCCTAGATTCAGACCTATAACATGACAACATGACAAAATTGTTAGACCTAAAACCCTGATTTAAACCTAAAACATTACAAGCAGGGGTAGTAATTGTACTAGGCAGTAAAATCGTTAGATCTGCAACATGATAAAACTCTGATTTAGACCTAAAACCCTAGAATTAACAAAATCCACAAAAATAATTAAACTTGGAAAAACTTCACTACCTACAGAGCGGCAGCGCGACGAAGAGGGTGGCACGGCGAAGAGGATGGTGCGACGAAGAAGGCGGCGCGATGAAAGCTGAAGAGCGATGAAAAGATAAGCGGTGTGGTAAGAAAGGCGTAAGGAAATGAAAAAAAAATGTTTAGTTCTAAATTCGAAGAGGTGGATAATAGACCTGTTGCGGATGGTATTAACGTTAACTAATGTGCGGATGGTATTAACGTTAATTGATGTTATATTTTAATCGTATTATACATGTTATTAATGTTAACATATTATTAATGTTATATTTTGCCCATAACCTAATGTTAACATATTATTAATGTTATATTTTTCCCATAACTTATGCTTAACTATAATTAATCACTAATTAAATATTTATTATTAATTATAGATTATAATTATTAATAGTAGATATTAATTTATAATAACTATTATATACTTATACGACCAAGTAAAGAATTATCTTATATAACCAAGTAAACAATTCTGAAAATTCATTAAAAAATAAAATTTATAATAACTATTATATACTTATATGACCAAGTAAAGAATTCTGAAAATTCATTTAAAAAAACCACATATATACATATATATGTATATATATAATGTATGCATATATATATATTATGTATGTGTATATATATACATACATTATATATATATAACTTTGAATTATATAAAATGAGGATGTGTTGTCTCATATTATATTAGAGATAATTGCAATACTTATTGAATTTAGGAAACATGTATACTGAAATCACATTATACACCATTATAAAATAACATGATATTATATATGTATATATAATCTTACAGTTTAAATTTTGATCTTTATAAACTGAAAATGTGTTGTCTCACAATATATTAGAGATAAGTGCACTACTTAAATCTTATGCTCAGCTATAATTAATCACTAATTAAATATTTATTATTAATTATAGATTACCAACAACTAATTATTAATAGTAGATATTAATTTGTAATAACTATTATATACTTATATGACCAAGTAAAGAATTATCTTATACGACCAAGTAAAGAATTCTGAAAATTCATATAAAAAACACATATATACATATATATATATATATGTGTGTGTGTGTGTAAATATATACATACATTATATATATATATAACTTTTGAATTGTATAAACTGAGGATGTGCTGTCTCATATTATATTAGAGATTATTGCAATACTTATTGAATTTAGGAAACATGTATACTTAAATCACATTATACACCATTATAAAAGAACATGATATTATATATGTATATATAATCTTACAGTTTAAATTCTGATCTTTATAAATTGAAAATGTGTTGTCTCACAATATATTAGAGATAAGTGCACTACTTAAATTTATGCCCAGTTGTAATTAATCACTAATTAAATATTTATTATTAATATGCACGAAAATAAAAACTTGTATGGTAATGTTTGAATTTTTTGAATTTCAAAATTCTTTAATATTTATTAACTTCTTATTTTTAAACTTTGACCATTTTGTTTTTCTTAATTACTAATTATTTATCAAATAATACGTACCAATCAATTTCTTAAAAGCAAATATGTATTAATAATTTCTTGATATTAATTTAATTAATCGTATTAAAGACTATTAAATAATCATTGATTATCAAAACAAATTTAATAAACATCGAACAACAATGTATTTTATTAATTACTATTACCTCTTATTTATATTATAAAGTAATTAATAATTAATCAGCATTAATTATTGAATTTTATTTACTTCTAATAGTTATTATTTATTATTAATTACTAATGTACTATTAACATTAATTATTTAAAATTTAAATTTACTAATTAATTACTAAGTAATAACACAAATTTAAAACATTTAATAAATAAAAAATAAAAAAATTCATTTCAAATCTCTTGGTAAACTGCAGGAAAATAGCTTCAAAATTATGTCGACGGTAATCCGACTCTATTAGCAATGGAATTTAGCGTCAAATATTATATGACGGTAAAGAGCTGCAATTTCCGTTGATTCTGCGACAAAATTAGTATTCGACGGTAATAATTTATTATAAGATGACATATAAAATTCAAAATATTTTCTCTTACAAAGCCCAAGGATATCCACCGCTAATTAGCGACGGAATTTTCCACTGCTAAAAATTTGTCGCTAATCTCGGTTTTTCTTGTAGTGGTATTGGGAATAACGATATCTATATCTTCCAAATTCCTCAACAATATCCATATAATCACGGAATCCAATATCAAAATATTCTGAAGATTATTTCTATTTAAATCCTTTCCAATTCATACGTTGGAAAATTTTGGTTTTATTAAAACCACTATATTTTCTTTCGGTTCTTTACTTAAGTTGATAACAACTTATTCTGATAAAAATATCTTTTATCCTTATATACGTTGAATTTTCCATCTAAAATCATTTCAAATCATTTAATATGATTTTACGTAATTTATTCATATTTTTAATAATTTTAGTAAGGCCCGTACAGTCCGTTTCCAATATCTGCCACCGAACTGCATCCATTGTGACCTTTTCCAAAACTGATTTGGACATATCTTAACATCCAACCGTTCAAATTTAAATTTCATATATTCCTTTGAAAGATCTTTTTGATACAAATCCAACGATTCCGATTTTAGGAGAATCCAACGGTCGGATCTCCCGTTATGCCAATTCGAAGTCAATGGTCGAAATTCGCGAACGGTCACTGCACAATACGTTCTATTCAAACCATTTAAATATATATAATATATTTTTTCTATTTCCTTTTTAAAACATATTTTATAAAACATTTATAAATTCGTTTTAAAATGATTTCAACTTTGATTTCAATTTTAAATCAAAATTGAATATTCCAATAATATTAAAATAATAATATTTTCGAAATATCAGATTTGGAATCAATTATTTTCGATATTCATTATAAAATAAATAAAATCGACAGAAAATTTTATTCGAGTTAAAATGGTGTACATCTACTTATCTCGGCTTCTTATATTTCAATATTTTTGTGTCCATCCAAAGTCGAACATCAAAATCATATTTTGATTTTTCACTGAATATTAATTTAAAATATTCGTTATTTCTGATTTGGAATCAGACTTAATTAGTTACCATATAATTCTATTTATATGGATTCCATACATCGCATGTATTCAAAAATACTGATAAACAACTATTAAATCATCAATTCACATCTAGAGTGCAATTTACTACTGTACAAGCATTAAATAATTAAATAACGCTTATCACGGTCTGTCAATCAATCGGTTGACATACAATGAAATCCAAGGGAGATGTGAATTAATTATCATCCCCAGACCCGTGTGGGGTTTTAACCAATAACAATGAATTCAAATTAATTCTTGGTTAATAAATTTAACCATTTCTAATTTGATTCGAATTATTTTTCTAATTAACCAATTTTCACTGTTTAAATTATAAATGGATATTTATAATTTTAATTTCAACTACCACATTAATATTAACATTTTTTATGTTTAAAATCACAATCAAAACAAAATACAGTCAATCAAATCATCCATGGGTTTTCAAACAACAGTCAGGTGAGCTAACAGGCATCGTCTAACATTTTTATGATAATTAAAACTGATAAAAATCAACATTGGCAATCTATATATTCATTTATAAAATAAATAACTGTACAAATATTTTAGTAAGAGAGTTTTCACATTGATTTCCACTCCTTCAGTCTTGAATTGAGGATTTTATTTTTAAACTAAATTAAACGAACGTTTAATTTAGCTAAAACTTCAGCTTGCTCCGTTTCCGTTCTGGTCAGTTCCATGTTGTAGAGTTTGTCGTCACGAGTGCAACGCAATTGAAATCACTGAATTTCGATCTCGTACAACAAAGATACGATATTTATTACATTAATTACATAAATAAGATTAATAGTATAATTAATTAAATTAATTCCTCCTTTTACCATCGTTACCCTTCTTCCTGGAACCCATATGACATTCAACCCAACATCGACCCCCAAACCACCCTGTCACACGCACCTTCACGCGGTTTCAGGCCAATCCATCACCACCGTCACGCGCGTCGAGGCGCCACCTTCCTCCGGCCAAAGCCCTGGCCAACTCGTCCCCTGGCTCCCATATTTCAGTTCGACGCTGGTAGCTTTATGGGGGAAATTTTCCCAATCGACAATGTTAAATCAAATCATGGCCGTTGATTGTGTAGAGCTCTCCAGGCTCTACATCTTTGCTTTAGAAAATTTCGAATTTCATTGAGTGGATTAAGAGAACAAGAGGGAACAAGGATCAAAAAAATCCGCCCTTCGTTGGAAGAGAACGACGGCTCCAGACCCGCATTGACCGGGCAAAAGAAAATGAATGTTTTGACCGTGTAATACACTATATATATTATATTTAATATTATTAAATTCGTAAAAGGGAGGATTTTGCATTCGAACTCTAAAACAAACCTAACGACAGTCGGTCCTAACCAAATACCCCCATTCCGGGGATAATGGGATATGTTTTGTAAGCCAATTCGTCTGTTTCAATCATTTTTTGCTAAAATTAATTTAACGTTCAACATTGAATTTAATCGTACATTTTAATTCACCGGGGCCACATATTGACTCCAAAAATTATTAAAATTGAAATTTAGCTATTTTTTGACTATACGGTTCTAACAAAATTAATTTCGTCGAATTTGGAGACCATTTGAAAAATGGCCTTTTTATTAGCTTAATAAATTTAAACTGAAATTGAAAACGCGTTTAAATTTACTACGCTCACATACTAATTCCAAATGACTTAAAATTTTAAAACTAAAAATAATTTGACATTCAGGATCCAACAAAAGTGGTTTCGTCGAAAACGGAGGTCGTTTGCAAAATGGCTATTTTTAAGGGCTATATATTATTAAAAAATATATAAATTCTATAGCGAATATTTTAAATTTTAATCTGGTCATAACTAACAATTTAAAAAACAAAATCTTAATTTTTCACATTTATTAGAAAGATATAATTAAATAGATTCTAATGTTTCTTTTTTTACTGAAATCCGATTAATATTGCATTTTGTATAATCATTCCAAGTTCCAAACAAAAATTTCAAACTACCGCGCCATTTCGAGTTCGTTTTAATTTAAATTTAAATTTATATGTTCTAACTTCGATTTAAATAAATTTTAAATTTTAAATTCTTAAAATCCATTAAATTAATTAAAAATAAAATTTTAAATTGGTTCCAAAAATCAGGGTTGTTACAGTAGCATCCATACAGGCTTTGTGGCTTTAAGTTGCCGGCTTCACCTTAATTCGGGCAAATTTCTCCTCTTATCCACAAAATGAGAACTTTCTTCGATCCCCACCGTCTTTCCAAGTATTTTGTAAATATTGTTGTTATCTCTCTTAGCGTGCAACAACTCCCTGTTATCTTTCCAAACCCTTGTGACTCCACCTCGAGTTGAAAATTTGCAGCCTTTTGCTTTTAGTTGTCCTGCAGAAACAAGATTCTTTTTAGTTTCTGGAATATACCTAACTTCCATGAGTTTCATCACCCTTCCATCATGTATCTTCAATCTAACAAAATCTATCCTTTTAACACATAATTTTTCACCACTAGCAGATTCCACATTAGCATCTTGCTATTTATATTCAATGAATGCATTCTTTTGATTGCATATGTGGAAGCACGCACTAGAATCAAAGACCCAACTTTTTCTTTTGCCTTTATTAACACATAAAACATTGCCTTCAAACTCCTCACCAAAATTCATCTCATCGTCTTTAATATTATTTTGTTCATCTGACTATTCTTCCGATGCCTTCATCTTCTCCTTGTCCCTTTTAAGCTAATAACAAAATATCAGCTGATGACCAGGTTTGTCGCAGTAAAAGAAATGTATTCGTTTTTCATGTCTGGTCCATTTGATTTTCCATATTTTGATGATTAACCTTTTTTGCAATATAAGTCTTTTCAATTGGAGTTCCAATTTCTGTTGCCTCCTTATCTTTTCCTTCCATAAAGTTTGTCCTTCGCATCTCCTTATTAATTAAGCTGCAAACCATTGAACCCATTGAAACGACTCCATCTAAATATGAGTTGTTCAATGCAACAACAAATGCTTCCCAACTCTGCGGTAATGAACTCGTTAACATTAAAGCTTGTATTTCATCATCCACCTTGAAACTCATGACAGCCAATTGATTTACAATTTCTTGAAAATCCTTAATATGCTCTCCAATTGTTTCACCTTCCTTAAGCTTCAGATTCACTAGTCTTATCAGAAGAAGAGCCTTGTTTGTTGTGGAATTCTTTGCATAAACTCCATCCAATTTCTTCCATATTGCATAAGCAGATGTTTTATTAGAAAGAATATGAAACACTAAATTATCCAAAAAAAACACAGAATGGACGCATCAACCTTCTTATTTAAAGTCTCTCATTTCGCTTCAGATAAGTTGCTAGGTTTCTCTCCATTGTTCTCTAATGGTTGGTAAAGATCATTAAGATAAAGAAAATCATCCATCTTCACCTTTCATAATCCCTAACTTCTCTCATTAATCTTTTAAACAAATATTTTCTACATATTCAAATCCTCTTCAAAAAAAATTTGTAGAGGGATCTGATACCAATTGTTAGTGTTTCCTTATGATCTCTATACAATTAGATTTTAGAAGAGAGAAGAAGAAAAATAAAAAACAAATTCCTTCCAACAAAATTTCTTATTAATCCATCAATTGATTACAAAAGAAAACCAAAAAAATTGAGAAGATATCTCAATTCCAAACACAAGAATCTCTCTTACAATACAAATAATCCAAACCTAAAAGCTGCTTTTATAAGCAAATAGAATACCTAATCAAGCACCCTAATTGGGCCTAAAAAAATTCCAAAATATATCTTTTATTTCTTTACATTATAAAATCAATCAATTAAAAATGAATATATTTCCACTTTTATACCTCATTGATTAATTGATTGATTGAAAAATATAGTTAACATCATTCCTCCCATACAAATAAAATTAACTGATTGATCACTTTCCTCTTCAAAAAATATTTGAATCAACAAATTTAACAGGGATGTATTTGTAAAGTTTTTGCATGCTATGTATTAAATATAATTATGAGAGTGATTCTAAATTTGAAACTTACAGTTGTAAAGAGTGAGACTTAATGATTAATGGAAAAGAGACTTTGGATGGCCTAGAATTAGATTATTGTATCCAGATTTGTTAGTGATCGGAATTACATAGCGGAAACTAGAAGATAGTTTTCCGCTGACTGAAATGTATGTTGTTTACTTCAGCTTTGTTATATTTATGCTTATTTTAAAATATGGAATTGGATAAGACATTATTACTCAAAGAACTTATAATCGAATCAAATCTGGACGAATTGGGTTCTTAATACAAGCTAGTGGTTTCAACAAAATATATAATCGATGGGGTACAAGATATGTCTAACCAATTAATAGTTATGGAATGTGGAATGATAAATAATATGTATCAAATTAAATTTGTAATTTGAAAATAAATTTAGTTAGTGATGGATGTTTAGTTGTTTTAAAATTATAAGTGATTGTTTGAAATCAAAATTGAGTAGGATTCACTATAAGAGAATTGAAACTTACTCAGTAGGAATATTAACAACATGCGATGTTTGCAGTGATGTGTTTACCACAATGAATATTATAAATTTAAATTATTACAAAATGAAGTTTTAATTTATGTATACAATTAATTAAGTGTTAAATTGAATTTAATCTTCGAGGTTTACATGAAACTACTATTTTGAATTAATCTTATAAGTAAATATTGGGATTAACTGAAGAAATAAATTAATAAAAATAAACATCCATTTGATATAAAATCTTTTGGGATAAAAATATACTTATGCGTTGGGGGAAGAGGAGGAGGAGGGGGTGGGACTTTGATTGGTTTTATTATAGATAAGAAAATATTTTGAATATGCATAGATAAAAAAGTATATAAGTATATACTGCATAATTAAATTTGTTGTTAGAATTGCTCATTGAGTGCTTTAAGGATTCTAGTCGATGAGCTTGATGCATGTCATCGATAAAGTGTTCCAAAACACTAAGGTGAGAAGTCGGACATAGTAATTTAGGTTATAATAAGTAAATTTTGAAGTAAGTTAAATATTACTTTAGAATTATGAGTTAGTTTCTTGGAAAAATGTCTTGAAGATAGATAATAATCTAATAAATGTTATGGATTATACCATTTGGTAATTGTGAATTTGGATATTTAATTTATAAGATATGTACCTATTAATTGTTATATTTTGTTTTTGAAAGGTATGTGCTTATGAGTTCTAAATAAAAAATGATTTTGAAATAAAACCATAATATTATTATAATAGTTAAATTACTAAAATTTGGATAATCTAATATTGAATAAGAAATATTTCATGAAACAAGGTTTTATAGATATACAATTTAGTTTAAGAAGTTCATCATTTCATGTTCATGACTTTAGATTTTTTATCTAAAAATAATTAAGGGAATAAAAAACATTAGTCAAAACCCCTTAATAGAATAAGATGTAATACTCACAAGAAATACACAAGTTGTACTCAAAATTTATGGCTTTTGAAGAGTTATATTATTTTGAGAAGATTTCCATTTTCACATTCTTCTTTATAAATCAAGATATCAAAGAAATTAAATATTTATGACCACGTCAAAAGTTTTGAGTTTTTCAAAAGTGTAAAAGACATTCATGTTATGGAGAATGTAAAGTAAAAATGGAAACAAATTTTAGAAATTGTCAACTAAGAAAATAATTGAAGCAAAAGAAATTTTGTATTTTGATGAATTGGATTAAAAGAATGAGTTATGAAAATGATATTACTTTTAAATATTGAATTGTATAGTTTAAGTATTGAATTGTATATTTTTAGAATGCATGTGTCATACATCACCCATGTAATAAGATTTTATAGTGGATTTGCACTAGGGCTATTCATGGATACCCGGAAAATCTGAAATCCATCCACATTCAGATCTGAAAAATTGATAAATATCCAATATCCGAAAAAGCAGATGTAGATATAGATGCATCCACTCTGAAATTTATCTGTCTGCTTAATCATGATCACAATTTAAATTATGTGTATTCTAGCAAAATGAAATATAATGATTTACTATTATTTTTAAGTTGAAAGTCAATATTATACACATTAAATACATATTAATAGCTTAAAACTATGTATTACCGCTGCATTTGTTTATTTTTAGCACTTTAGTAATCAATTAGATGGGAAATACTTCATATTAAACTATAATTTTCCATTTATCACTACAACAAAACAGCCTTTATACAACAGGAAATACCTATTGTAATATAGGTTTCACAACGGGCATTGGCCCTTGTATTAGGACACATTGTAGTAGATCACATGTTTACAATGTTCATTAGCCATTGCAAAAGTCTCTATGATGACAATTAATGTCCATTGTATTAGGCCATGTTGTAATTGGTCATCTTTTTACAATGGTCATTGACTGTTGCAATAGACCTGTAACAACCCGCTCATTCGATGATAATAGATTTAAATATTTTATTTAAATATATCATCGTATACGATGTGTCACTCTAAAGTCTTTTTTCACAAATGATAAAATTAGGATTCGGGACCACTTCCATTGAGTCCGGATCATCATTTACGACCTTTTTGACTATAAATATTGATACCTTTTGAGTTAGTAAAATTTGGTCATTTTCTCATTAGAGTATATAACCAAAATATGATTTTTCACATACGAATGATTTTGGACTCGAAACCACTTATATCAAGTTCAGAACGTTGTTTACATGATCAAAAAGTGTAAGCTTTGATATATTCTGAGATTCGGAAATTTGGCACTTTGGGTTGGGTCTTGGTTGAGCTAGCCTAGCTCATCATATAACCCCTCTTAGCTCCTCCTCCTTCATTCATTTTCTTCCTTCTCTACAAAATAGAAAATGGGCTTAGGGAAAGGGAAATTAAAATTCCCTAAACCATAGATTGATTTAGGAATCCAATTCAACATGAGTTCATGTGTAAATTCAAAGAGAAGAAAGGTAATCACTCTCTCTACCTTCTCTAGCTTATCTTCTCTTATATTTTTGAGAATTCCTATGACCTAATTCTTAGGAAATTCATTTATATGATCTTAGATTGGAGATTCTTGTGTGTTGCTTGAAGAGAGGTTACTCTAGCTTGCTTTTGGGTTGATTCTTTGTTTCTAATGAAGAAAAGTGGGTTCTTGCTCGAATTGGAGCTTGTTCTTCATTGTTTGAAACCAAGGTGAGTTCTTTTTGAACTCACATCTATGTCACAAGCCATCAGCTTGTACAAGTGTAATTTAGTGTTCATATGTGTTTGCATGTGCTAGTGAATTGGTTATGTTAGTGTAACTTGGCCGATTCCATATGTTTATGTTCCGCTGAGTTGAAATTATAAGTAGGATTGTTTACACGATCTTATGCATATGTTTTGAGTTGATTTGATGATGTTGTGAAGCTCCGTTGTTCCCCGACATAGTTCTAATCCTTCACAAGTCGCTTGAATCATATTTGATTGCTTTGGTTAGAGAATTTTTCATTTTTGAACATATAATCGAAATCAAAGCAATCCCATGTGTATATATATATATATATATATATATATATATGTTTGTGCATGTTTGTTTGGTGTTATGAGTTGCTTCGTCATGTTATTAATGCTTCATTTTCACTTAGAAAATGTTATAAGCCATCAGCATTGATCCGGCCTCGTCCGAGAGTTGTTTTGCACCTCATTTCCTAAGCAAAAATGGCCACACTTCAGCTCAGACGTCTGTCCGGGAGGGGGACAGACGTCTGTCATTGTTTAGGAAGCAAAATAAATAATTGCTTCAGCTCAGACGTCTGTCCAAAAATGGACAGACGTCTATCCAAACTCTCGGGAAACAGTTTTCCTAACAACAGACGTCTGTCCTTGGGGTGACAGACGTCTATCACTGAAAATCTGCTGTTGACCAGTGGAGACCACGGTCAACAGTTTAGGCCCATCCAGGATCTTTCCCGACTAGAGCTCGGCCCGTTCGGACTTCATTTGTGAACTTAAGCTTTACAAATTCACAGATTCCAGCAGCTCGATTCATCGAGTTTGATTCTCATGTGATTCTTCCAATGTTGATCCTTATAGGCCGATTCACATTTATTTATGATGTGAATTGAATAAGCGATCATTCTAAAGCCCGTGCGCTCTATTTTGTATATCGAGTTTATTCAATACTCTTGTTAAGATGATTCATGCCTCTAAAACGTGAATTATCGACTCGATATCCCTCGAGTCTATTCCGATGTAGTTCAAAACCTTCGGGTGATAGTTTGAGATTTCGATTCGTTCGATAATCGAAATTACAATCGTGATCCCTTGATTTCCTTTATGTTGTTGTGATGCGAGTTTATGTTTCATGATGTTTGTGTTCTATTCGCTATGGCGACGGTTTTCATGAATAATTGAACCACAATGGATAATGGGGTTTTATATTGTCAATGGGTATCGAACCAACGTTTAATCAGTTTTTAAATTCAAATCCTTTTAAAATAAATTCGGTTTCTAAACCCGATTCTGATTCTATAGATTTATATACGATTCCTTATCCTATCGATCGGATGAGAAATTTAGTTTATTTACCTTAGTAAAACTGAGGACTATGACCCCTTATACGTTTACTTCGGCGAATAACTATTGGACTCGTGCGTTCGAGCATGTGTGGTGATTTTCTCTGTTTTGAATAGAAACCAATTACAGGTTCGTAAATATTCGAGAATAGCATGTGGTATCGGACATGTCGCTATTTCCTTATATTAACTAGCTCGGAGTAATTTTTATTCACCCGGATCAATGTGATCCTTTATGACTTGTGTTTTGTGGTCCTCGATCGCCCGAGTGGGATTTACGATATATGACCTTCATTTATGGGACTTCGGTCCAATCTTCTACGATTTTCTATGATTTATGTTTTCCTCTACTGGGGTCACGACCCGGCACCGTGGCGGAGCTTCGGCTCAAACAAATGGGTTCGCTACCTAGAGATCGTATCTCATCTAGGGAGTATCCACCTTTTATGATGTTTTCTGGATCGTTCCTTATTTGGGGAGTTACCACTGGATCGTTCCTTATCTGGGGAGTACCACTTTTTATGATGTTTTCTGGATCGTTTCTCATCTGGGAAGTACCACTTTTTATGATATTTTCTGGATTTCTAGTTATTTCTGGATTCTTGTTGTGGTTGTGTGCTCAATGTCATGAGATTCATTTCCACTGTCATTTCCTGTTGTGTGCTAATATTTGAATGTTGCATTCTATATTAGCTAGGAGATTATTTAGAGATAATGGTGTGATGACATTGCATTGTCATTTCCTGATTGTGCCGACATGACATGTTCATGTCATCCTTTGTTATATCTCTTATTATCTCAGTTTATTTGATAAGTACAGCTAGACTGATCCGTTTATTGTTTATTTTCTTATAAATAACACTCGGGTCAGGCCGAGTCATTTTAGGTGCTTCTTTGGGCCTCATCGCTGGATTGATCTTCCGCTTTCAGCTTGCTACTCTATCTCTGCAGTCTTATGTACTTTTGTACCTATGACTTTATCTATCGTTGTGTACATATTCTTTTATTTAGATCATGACACATGTATCATATACTTTTGGATTTAGTGGATCTTTGTTGACCACTATCTTGTTGTACACATCCTTGGTTTATTCATATCTATTCCGCCTTTTTGATATGATTATTCTGTGTCTGGCTTTGAGATATGCCATATTTATATTATTGTTGTTGTCTATTTTATACTGCTTTCTGGATTGCATATACCCATTGTGTAGTTGCCCTTTGTATCGAATGGTCATGTCGAAATTTTAATCGGTATCAGAATTCAATGTGCATTCCTCATATGGAGTAATTATACAATTGGTCGCTCTTTAAAAACCTCATTCTCCATTATGGTCTACGACATTTTTCTGAAATGAACTGGACGATAGTAGGTATAGAGGCGGGGCGTTACATTTGGTATCAGAGCGAACTTTCCAGAACAGTGTAAGAAAGTATGACGATGGTATTGTCTTAAGCCTCTCTCGGGAATCGTGCTTTAGGATTTTAGTTAGAGTCTTAAGACCCGTCATAGCTTATCTTCCTATATGATTCCATTTTTGATTGAATTCACATCGTTTGAATTCAACTTGAGACTAATATTTTCTTCCTTCTTTTTCCTTAAAGAAGCGAAATAGTTGGTCGTAGCTGTGCAAGTGGTGGTTCACCCGGCGTACCTCCTACGGGAGGGGTGATTATGTCTCGAGTGGCCTATTTTTTAGTTTTTTAGAATATTTATCGACTCATTCTCCTTCGGGTTGATTTCTATAGTCCATCTAGGGCCCATGTGCTCTAGTGGTGCTTCTGTTTTATTCTTTGACTCGAGTTGCTAATCGATGTTTGTTTGGCCTATTGTGTATCACATTTATCTCGTTGATCATTTATGACCTTTGAAGTTGATTGATCATTGGATATCTTACCCGTGCGTCGTTACGCATGTTTTAAGCGCCTTTGATCCTGATATATATTGATTTCTAGTTAAGATTGTTTCGTACATCGTTACATACTTAGCATGGTCTTTTGATCACTTATTGGTCAGTATGGAGATACCACGTCTTTGTGACTAAATATACACCCTTGTTGTCAGCTATATAGTTCTAGTTCGGTGTTAGATCACCAAGCCTTCGGGCTAAAACAACTCATTTGTTACCTCGTTGCGCCGGTGTGAGTCACAGAGCATTTGTGCTAAATTAACTCGACAGATGTATCGTTGCGTTCCAAACTCAAGATCAAGAATGAGGGAAAGCATCCCGCTTCTTGTGATCCCTCTTCTTGAGTCAAGGTACGTGCCATTAATTCCTTAATGTCATTTACCTTATTCAGAGATTATTTATTTATGTTCATTTGATATACGACGATCGTGTTCTTCGTTGTCGAAAGATATCATTTGTGTTTTTTTCGTAAGTTGATAAAGGAATTTTATTTCCTTTATGTCATCCCGAATGATTTATTGAATTTTATATTTTCGCGAGGTCTGCATGAACGCTATAAATTATGAGGATTTTCTTGTGTTAACTTGTCCATCGGGTGCGTTAAGGATCTCGAACGAGATATGGGACGCCATGTTGTAGTCCGGAATTCCTAAACACTATTATGTGATAATCCGACATTCGAAATGATTCCTAAAATTAAAATTCTCCTAATAAGTTAATCAAAATAATAATATTTTGGGGTTTTTGCAATTTTTCGTAATCGTTTGTTATTTTTCTAGATAATTCATTTCCAGAAATCCTTAGAGCAATTACAAAAATTTGAGTGGTTCAAGATTTTCAGTTAGAAATTATCTTGAACCTTTTCTTTGAGTAAATTAAATAACTCCAGGAACAACCTAAAAAGTTATTTGTTTATGTCTCTTGTTTCTGGATTTCAGATCTTTGATTTTCGGGATTTCTTAGTGGTTGAGAATCTCGCCTAATTCTTAATCCTTGTTTCGATTTGCTAAAGAGAATTTAGTATTCTTGTGATTCCATGGGTTTTCTTATTTTCTCTAGTGAACGATCACTCGAGAGAATGGGAGTTCCCGTTGGGGAGGGAAAATTTGAGTTTTTGCGATCCGTAGTGAACTCAATAATTCCTTTTTTCGAATCTATGATCTTGTCGATCTTCCGGAAATGCTATAGTCAGTTCACTTATGGACTTAGCCTTGCGTTGTTCTTAGAAATGAATATCGAAATGATGAGCTCTTTTGATATTCCTCCTTTGTTTGTTTGAATCATTTGGATTGACAGTTGTTTTCGCACGTTTGTTAACCCTTGTCAATCAGATTTTTGGCGATTACGACCTCTTTGGTTTAATCTCATCTTGTTATAGAAATTGTCTATCGCATGCTGATGTTTTTGCGATTTGAGAATTTTGGCGGAAAATTATCTTAAATCTTGTTGTCCCGAAGTGGTAAGTTGTGCACTACTTATCCATCATCTTCTCGATGTTTCCGATTTTCTAAGATTGGTACTCGAGTTCTAAATATTGGGAATTTCGTATAATTCCTAATGATTCATCTTTATGGTTACTAAATGAGATTTAGTACCTGGTTAGAAATCGATTTCCGCGAATATTTCATTGGTACTCCATTACCAATACTAGTTATCGATTTCTAGCTCGTTGGTATTCCGTACCAACCTGGGATCGTTGATTATTCCTTCGAGAATTGCTCTCTTTAGCTAACTTCGTTGGAATCTCTGAGTTGTTCTTTTGTGGGTGTCAGCCACCTTATCGCAAGACTAAAATGCTGAGGTTCGGTATTCTTTACATCGTCGTGATTGAGTTTTGGGAATGGATTAGTCAACCATCATAAATTCCCATTTCATATCCTAAGAGATATCTTCTATTGATATCTCACGTCTGTAGGATGCAGTGTCGTTGCTCCTTGAAATTCCAAATTAGATTCGCTTGAGTTTGGTGCATTCTATTGATTCTCATTCCCTAGAGAATCATACGAAGAAAGGCGAGTCTATTTGAATTCATAGCGCTTATGAATTTTTCTGGAATTATTTTACCCGTTAGGGATGACTAACTTCATGGATAATGAAGTTCGGGGTTGAACTCTAGCTTTTATGATCTTGCGAGACGAAATTAAGATCTCATCTAGTCGTTGGTGTGATCTTTTCATTTTGTGTCAGTTCTTGTGGTACCACTCCGTGGTATTATTTTTGGTTGTTACTTATTACTTCATTCTTAAGGAATTGCGGGGATGCAATTCTTTTAAGGGGGAAGTCTGTAACAACCTGCCCGTTCGATGATAATAGATTTAAATATTTTATTTAAATATATTGTCATATACGATGTGTCACTCTAAAGTCGTTTTTCACAAACGATAAAATTAGGATTCGGGACCACTTCCATTGAGTCTGGATCATCAATTACGACCTTTTTGACTATAAACATTGATACCTTTTGAGTTAGTAAAATTGGGTCATTTTCTCTTTAGATATATGACCAAAATATCACTTTTCACATACGAATGATTTTGGACTCAAAACCACTTGCATCAATTTCAGAACGTCGTTTACATGATCGAAAAGTGTAAGCTTTGATATGTTCTGAGATTCGGAAATTTGGTACATTGGGTTGGGTCTTGGTTGAGCTAGCCAATCTCATCATATAACCCCTCTTAGTCCCTCCTCCTTCATTCAGTTTCCTCCTCTACAAAATAGAAAATGGTCTTAGGGAAAGGGAAATTAAAATTCCCTAAACCCTAGATTGATTTAGGAATCCAATTCAGCATGAGTTCATGCGCAAATTCAAAGAGAAGAAAGGTAATCACTCTCTCTACCTTCTCTAGCTTATCTCCTATTCTATTTTTGAGAACTCCTATGACCTAATTCTTAGGAAATTCATTTATATGATCTTAGATTGGAGATTCTTGTGTGTTGCTTGAAGAGAGGTTACTCTAACTTGCTTTTGGGTTGATTCTTTGTTTCTAATGAAGAAAAGTGGGTTCTTGCTTGAATTGGAGCTTTTTCTTCATTGTTTGAAACCAAGATGAGTTCTTTTTAAACTCACATCTATGCCACAAGCCATTGGCTTGTACAAGTGTAATTTAGTGTTCATATGTGTTTGCATATGCTAGTGAATTGGTTATATTAGTGTAACTTAGCCAATTCCATATGTTTATGTGCCATTGAGTTGAAATTATATGTACGATTGTTTACACGATCTTATGCATATGTTTTGAGTTGATTTGGTGATGTTGTGAAGCTCCATTATCCCCCGACATAGTTCTAATCCTTCACAAGTCGCTTGAATCATATTCGATTACTTTGGTTATAGAATTTGTTCATTTTTGAATATATAATTGAAACCATAGCAATCCCATATATATATATATATATATATATATATATATATATATATATGTTTGTGCATGTTTATTTAGTGTTATGAGTTTATTCGGCATGTTATTGATGCTTTATTTTCACTTAGAAAATGTTATAAGCCATCACCGTTGATCTGGCCTCGTCCGAGAGTCGTTTGCACCTCATATCCTAAGCAAAAATGGCCACACTTCAGCTCAGACGTCTATCCGGGAGGGGGATGGATGTCTGTCATTGTTTAGGAAGAAAAATAAATAATTGCTTCAGCTCAGACGTCTGTCCAAAAATTGGACAGACGTCTATCCAAACTCTCGGGAAACAGTTTTCCTGACAAACAGACGTCTGTCCTTGGAGTGATAGACGTCTGCCACTAAAAATCTACTGTTGAGCAGTGGAGACCACGGTCAACAGTTTAGGCCCATCTAGGCTCTTTCCCGGCCGGAGCTCGGCCCGTTCAGAGTTCGTTTGTGAACTTCAGCTTTACGAATTCATAGATTCCAGCAGCTCGATTCATCGACTTTGATTCTCATGTGATTCTTCCAATGTTGATCCTTCTTGGTCGATTCACATTTTTTTATGATGTGAATTGAATAAGTGATCATTCTAAAGCCCGTGCGCTCTATTTTGTATATAAAGTTTATTCGATACTCTTGTTAAGATGATTCACGCCTCTAAAATGTGAATTATCGACTCGATATCCTTCAAGTCTATTCCGATGTAGTTCAAAACCTTCGGGTGCTAGTTTGGGATTTCGATTCGTTCGATGATTGAAATTACAATTGTGATCCCTTGATTTCCTATATGTTGTTCTGATGTGAGTTTATGTTTCATGATATTTGTGTTCTATTCACTATGGCGACGATTTTCATGAATAATTGGACCACAATTGATAATGGGGTTTTATATTGTCAATGGGTATCGAACCAATGTTTAATCAGTTTTTAAATTCAAATCCTTTTAAAATAAATTCGATTTCTAAACCTGGTTCTGATTCTATTGATTCATATACGATTCCTTATCCTAACGATCGGACGAGAAATTTAGTTTATTTACCTTAGTAAAACTGAGGACTATGACCCCTTATACGTTTACTTTGGCGAATAACTCTTAGACTCATGCATTCGAGCATGTGTGGTGATTTTCTCTGTTTTGAATAGAAACCAATTACAGGTTCGTAAATATTCGAGAATAGCTTTGGTTATGGGACATATCGCTATTTCCTTATATTAACTAGCTTGGAGTAATTTCTATTCACCCGGATCGATGTGATCCTTTATGACTTGTGTTTGGTGGTCCTCGATCGCCCGAGTGGGATTTACGATTTGTGACCTTCGTTTATGGGACTGCGGTCCAACCTTCTACGATTTTCTATGATTTATGTTTTCCTCTATCGGGGTCACGACCTGGCTCCGTGGCGAAGCTTCGGCTCAAACAAATGGGTTCGCTACCTAGAGATCGTATCTCATCTGGGGAGTATCCACATTTTATGATGTTTTCTGGATCGTTCCTTATTTGGGGAGTCACCACTGGATCGTTCCTTATCTAGGGAGTACCACTTTCTATGATGTTTTCTGGATCGTTTTTCATTTGGGAAGTACCACTTTTTATGATGTTTTCTGGATTTGTAGTGATATCTGGATTCTTGTTGTTGTTGTGTGCTCAATGTCATGAGATTCATTTCCACTGTCATTTCCTGTTGTGTGCTATTATTTGAATGCTGCATTCTACATTAGCTAGGAGATTATTTAGAGATAATGGTGTGATGACATTCCGTTTTCATTTCCTGATTGTGTCGACATGCCATGTTCATGTCATCCTTTATTATATCTCTTATTATCTCAGTTTATTTGATAAGTACAGATAGACTGGTCCGTTTGTTGTTTATTTTCTTATAAATTATACTCGGGTCAGGCCGAGTCATTTTAGGTGCTCCTTTGTGCCTCATTGCTGGATTGATCTTCCGCTTTTAGCTTGCTACTCTGTTGCTGCAGTTTTATGTACTTTTGTACCTATGACTTTATCTATCGTTGTGTACATATTCTTTTCTTTAGATCATAACACATGTATCATATTCTTTTGGGTTTAGTGGATCTTTGTTGACCACTATCTTGTTGTACACATCCTTCGTTTATTCATATCTATTCCGCCTTTGTGATATGATTATTCTGTGTCTGGCTTTGAGATATACCATATTTATATTATTATTGTTGTCTATTTTATACTGCTTTCCGGATTGCATATAGCCGTTGTGTAGTTGCCCTATGTGCCGAATGGTCATGTCGAAATTTTAATCGGTATCAGAATTCGATGTGCATTCCTCATATGAAGTAATTATACAATCGATCGCTCTTCCAAAACCTCATTCTCCGTTATGGTCTACGACATTTCTCTGAAATGAACTGGACGATAGTGGGTATAGAGGCGGGGCGTTACAAGACTATATGATAACAATTAATGCTAGTTGTAAGATGTTGAAACTTGCGAAGGGTTCTGACCATTGTAATATTAAATATTTGGGAAAATTAAAATATTTAACTTAGAATTTCTAATTTTAAACAAATATTTTATTATACTTTTGAATAGTACACATTTCTGTTTCTCTCTGGTACAAAATCACCATGTAAAATACTCATTTGTACATGCATTGCCTCACTACATACACTCAGTTACACTTACTCACTCTCACACTCAATGTCTTCACCTTCAGTGATTAATCTAGAATTTGTCCAATCGTCTGTTGTACTTGTCAGAATTGAATAACATAGAAAAGAAACAATTTATAATTACTTGGATGGGTACTAGAACTAAAATATGATTTCAGTTGAATTAGTACAAAGCAAATGCAGAAAGGGACAAGTAGATAACTAAATACATTTATATACCTTGCTTGACACAAGAAAAGATGTATTGAACTGCAAGTTATGGCTTCAAAATACGACAAAATTTTTCCACTTCTTCTGTACCAGCAGTCTGTACTTCAACCCAGTTGTCCTGAAGAAGATGAACATAAGTAATAAAACCACGCAGCCATCGATCCATCAAAGTTACTCCATTATCAAAAATAAAACCATGTAGCCATCTTGCATAATAGTTTAGAACTATAATTATCACAAAAACAAATAATATAATCACATAATCACGGCATATATCCTTCTTATGATCATATTATAAGTACACATTAAATTTGTACCCAAAAAAGTGAGCCTAAGTTTGTACAACTGTTGGAAAAATTAGAAAGCTGAATCAGATGGATGATAAAACTTTTATATTAATAATAAATCTGCCAATCACGAAGTCTACAATCTACAAACATGGACAAAACTAAATCTTGAGAATAAATTTAGTAAGTTGTATAATTAACAAACTTGTGCCATACTTCCGTGATCTTTCCCTTCTTCTCTTAGTAGTATGCAGTAATCCAAAAGGAAATATTACACCCATCAATCCAATTGATACAGCCATTGAAACTGGTTTATATGTAAATTTTTGTCCTCGTCTTTATGTATATTAAATTCACTTTTTATACCCTAAAGTTTTGAGAAGAAAAAAGGTTCAACGTTAATTAAAATCTGGAATTTGCTTGTTCAAAACATAGACTATTTCTTTATATGTGTGTATGTACACAGACACACACACATATATATACATGTAAGCATGCATATTTATTAGTAGTAGTTATACACCATACCTTGATGGCCTCTTAAATGATTAACATCTCGAAAAGATCTCCTGCAACTCTAGTGAATCTACTTATGAAAGAAGATGATTAAAAACGGTAAGAGGAAAGAGCATTAAAGCAATCCGTACACAAAACCTGCATAACATTTCATAATGACTAAAGCAAACGAATCAAGTAGGTGATAGAGTTAAAATAGTCATATGGAATATGCAATACCATCCAAACCAAGTTAAGAACAAATGACCCCCCTTATCAACTCGGCCTTCTGCAAAATTGTACAAATATGTGTACATGATAACAGTTGGCTCTGCAACTCCAACTATCAATAAGGGCTGGCCTCCTACTAACAAACAAATTATACCACAAAGTGTCGTTGAAGCCAAAATTTCAACTATGCTTTGTGTTCCATCTAGAAAAGTATAGTATAATGCACAAGAGCAATAGTTTATTAAAAACTTAAAAAAGATACCCTGTAATTGATTATTTGAATGAAAAGACTTAATATGACGTCAACTAAATATCTATGAAACCGATAAGTTTTAACATCTAAAAGATTTATAAACTTGATAGAATTCAATTACATGAAAATCCATAATGTCGGTAGGGTTACCTTCTTTGAAGTAATTATACGAATATGCCTCGGACGCCTTTTGAAGAACCGAAACATAGAAGCTCTAGAATCTCAATTCAGTCTTGAAATCTTGAAACATTTTGCAAACTAATCTCTAAAACAAAAGTTTTCTGATCAAAAGTTTAGTGCATTTCTGATATCTTCGGATATCACGAAGCGCCACTGTTCCAAGCCCGAATCTATATGATTTCTATACTCCAGCAATTGCCAAAGCAAATTTGCGGGAGGCTTTCGTTGCCAGTTACTTACTTGGAGATTTAACTTTTGTCGACCTGCATGCTATTTGATTTGTATGTGCCATGGAGAAATCGAAAAAATAGGGTTTTTTCTATGTTGGGAGACAACAAACTGGGATTTTTGAAATATGCTTTAGATTGGAGAGTTTAGCGACACATAAATACAATTCAGGTAAAGTGTGGATTTGGAGCCAAAATTTATGTTTGAAGCCAAAAGGTTGCGTTTGAAACTAAAACAAAATCTATGTTTGCCAAAAATAAGAGTAATTTGGATAAAACTAGTATTTGTCCTAATTAATTATTACTTCTCAAGTATTAATTAATTAATACCATAATGAAACTATTAATTAAAGAAAAATTTATGACTAATGAAAATAATCATGAAAAATAATTATTTAATCGTAATTAGCAAAAGTTAATTATTAAATCTTACTTCATATTTATTAATTGTACTTTAATGTTAATTAATAGCTATTAATAACTAATATGTATATATTATTAATTTTTAATCTTTTAGCATTTAATCTTTAATAGTAATATTATTAATCATAAATTTTTAATACTTATTGTTAATAATAAATTATTATATACTTAGTATTATTTACTCGATATGACTTACTAATAAATGGAAAGCAAAATTAAGCTAGTTGGAGTACTGATTATATATAATAAGTATTAGTGATTATTTATTAATTATTATTTATAAATAATTAATATAATATTGTTAATTTTTAGATATTAAATATTAATAAATAATATTATATTATTAATGATTAGTAATTAGTAATATAATATTATAATTAAATTAGTAACATATGGTTAATAAAATATTATTAATGATTAATGATTAAATATAATAAATATTAATATTAAGCAAGTACCGTAATTATTAATTATTGATTGTTGAAAATTGGTAATAGACATTTATTACAACATTCATTTTATGATCGTTGTATAATTGGCATCGGTTAAAATAAGCATTTCATGATCGTTGTAAAATTGGCATCCATTACAACGGGTTTTTTTGTGACGGTTGTAAAATAGACATCTATTACAACTGGCATATTATAAACGTTGTAAAATTGACTTCTATTACAATGGGTCTGAAATGTCCATTGTTACAAAATTTTATTACAATGGGCAGTCCTTGCCCACTGTAAAAAATGACATTATTTAGGATATCTATTACAAGAATCCTAAAATTACCAAAGTAAAAATGGCAGTGTTCGGGACATTTATTACAACGGTCTTGAAATGACCATTGTGATAGCATTCTATTACAATGGGTAGTCACTGCCCGCTATAAAAAGGACATTGTCATATTGTATCTTTGTTGTAGTGTATGTTTCTTGGTTTATAGATCGTTGACGAATCAGATAATTATTCGAAATTCTTCTGTATCCGTGAATGCAGATATGCAATATCTGAAAATGATTTTGGATGCAGACGCGTTCGAAAGCATCCATTGATGACCCTAATTTTTACCTTACACACCATATCTCGTAAGTAACACTAAAACAACTAGGGTGAGCAAATGTGAATTAAAAGAAATAATTAAATTTGTTATAGGTAATGGATGGGGCAGATTATTTTGGCTTAAATTCACAAAAAAATGAAACTAAAATTAATATTATGGTTGACTAATTAACTGATTGCTTAAATTTATTTACCATTAACTGAATAACATATGGCTAGTTACAAGTGATTGGTTTAACAAATTGTTTCCTTCGATCAAGTTGGAGAACCCATACTTAGTCGGTGTTCATACTTTGTGACATAACTATTGTGATTTAAGGAATTCAACTTATAAGTTTGATTGTAAATGTCTTTTTAACTGATAAAAAGAGTAATCTCTGAGACAAGCATCATTGTTTAAGTGTTTAAGACACTTCAACATGGTGCGAGATGTTACGAGTTCGAATTCCGTCTTATGGGATTTAGCCCATTTGTCATCTAGTATATTATATATTAAAGAAATTTATTATTTTGCTTGAATGAGTCAAAATTATATATATTTGTATATGCATATAGCTTTTCTTGTGTCGTTTGTTTGATTACATGTGCATCATTTATAATATGAGGCGGAATGAAGATGAAAACAATGAAATAGTTTTAGAAATCCAAAATTTGTTACTTTAAAGTAGCAAAAATTTTTGTTGCTGAAATATCATTTGATTATACGTAATTAAAATGATATCCTTCAACTCTAGATTACAAAGAAACTAATGGTGATCATAAAGCCATAACGAGTACATTTAGATAAACCGTAGAAGTACCAAATAGACATATAAATGGCTATTCGGTAAAACTAAACATATGGTTGATTCCGTCTTCAGTTGCTTTTGTGTAAAATGTTATTTCTCTATGTTGAAGACCGTTATGTAATAAGAAAATATGTTTTCTTTATTTAGCTAGTTGTGTGAACATTTTTGTTTGAACATTTTGTTTATGACAAACTCTTAATACTAAAGATGCGTTAATCGCTGTAATTCTTGATATTTTTTAGCTTCATTCATTATAGTTCAAAATGTTTATAGTTTTATTCTATTGTATTTGTGTTGAAAAATTTATGGTTCGAGACGACCCTGACCAAGATAATGTCGCACTTTAGATTTCAAAGATCTATGGAATAGATTCTTTCAGACAATAGTTCAACCCACGAAATACAAATAGGTTTCCAAACTACGGATTCAATGAAGCCTTGGAACAACGTAATCAAATTCAAAGTATTTACGACTTTGATCTGACAAAGAACACTCTAAAATTTAATTTCTGATGATGCCATATAGAGGACATAAAAAGTGGAAGAAAAGAACAAGCTTGCAACCTTATCTGAATTTGCAACACCTTGGAGGCATCACAAAATAGTGTAATGGTAACGCGGTGTTTTGCAACACTTTCTAGCGTTGCAAATTGCTCTGTGAAGAAGAAGAACTTTCAATTGATTTGCAACACTTTATAGCATTGTTATTCATAGTAGTAGAGGAAAGCACCTTTTCACCAAGCGTCATGACCGTTTGTAATGGTTTGTAGCTATTGCAAATAGCCATATCCGTTTAAAATTAAACTACCGCATCCCTTAACTTTCAGCAACAAAAAAACATTGCAAATATTCCTGTCTCTATTTCAATTTGGTTCTGGGTTCACAACGGGCTGAAATCTGGCCCATTATTGTTCATATTTGATCCAAAATTATTTAATGGATACGAACCTCGTAACCCATGCCTAAACCCGACGTGGTTCGATTCAAACGGACGGACAATGGTTGTAGTGTGTGTGTATGTGTGGTGGTGAGGTATGACTTCCCTCTTCATAACAAAGCAAACATTTGAGATCCCCAAGGCCCAACCTCCTTATGAGAAAGCAATAGTTATACAAGTATGTCCCCAAATTCCCACAATGTGGGACTATACTGTTCATCCTTCTCTTCTCTCTTCAAAAAGAAAAACCACATAACCCAAAACCCTTCTGAAATTATTCAACAATCACCCCCCCCCCATTTTTAAAATAAGAAGAAAATAAATAAAGTGGATGGCTGAATCGCTAAAGTAACTTCCTACGTACCCAAGTGGGATTAAGCCAATGTAATTTTAAGATCAGATTTGCATCATCGTGAAAACCAACACATAAATAAAAGGTATCTTTTGGATTTGAACTTTTACTTAGTGCGAACCATTCAAAGTATTATCGAAATTCTATGGTGAATGAATCTTGAACCTAGTATCCCAAATGATAAAACTGGAACAATTACATATGTTAATTTCCTTCAGGTGAAGTGTTTTGTATTGCCCAGCATGTTAAGGGCCACGTGTTTTATTCCTATATCATGTGTTTACTTAGAAAACGATCTTACTTTCCTTGGAAACGGTCTGATTTCCGTATTCATATAAGTAAGTATCTTAAGGTGTTTCTAGATACACTTTTTAAGGTTTCTAGATTTATTATGGACATTTATCTATCCTTTGTTCTTGCAGAATCCAACACTAAATAATATGGGAATATTGATTTAGTGTTTCATAATCATTCTCTTAACTTGTTGGTACCCACTGAACTTTGTCTATCCTTTTCAAGACATATCTTAGGTTTTCGTTAAGGATGATTAACCTTCTTTCATAGACGTTATTCCTATTTCCTCTGACTTTATAAAAACCATTGCCTTTGGAAGAGTCTTCATGAGTGGGTTAGCTAACCTTTTCTTTGTTTCCATGTAGTCAACCATTATTACTCCACTTTTGAGTAACTGTCTTATCATTTGATGTCTTAGACTCACATGTCTAGACTTCCCATTATATGTCTTATTAGAGACATTGTATATCGTCACTTGATTGTCAAAGTTAATCAAGACTACTAGAGATGGATTTTTCCATAATGGGATTTCATTAACATATTTTTATGCCATTCTACTTCCTTACATATGCATCTGCTAATGTAATCAATTCTGACAACATTGTTAAGTCAAATATACTGGTTTGCTAGTTGGAAGCCTAAGACATAACAACACCTATATGTCATTCTACTTCCTTACATTTGCATATGCTAATGCAATCAATTCTAACAACATTGTTACGTCATATACTGGTTTGCTAGTTGGAAGCCTAAGACATAACAATGCCTCCTAATGTAAATATCCATCCAGTCATAGACCTAGATCTGGATACAACATTGTTCTAGGTTGCATCACTATATCCTTTTATTATAGTAGGATATCCTTTATAAGATAAACCAAATGTGATGGTTCCTTTCAAATAAGCCAAAACTCTTGAAATAGCTTTCCAATGTTCGAAACCTGGATTACTCGTAGATCGATGCAATACGCTTATAGCATGTGCGATGTTTAGTCTAGTGTAATGCATAGCATACATAAGACCCCTAATAACACTAGGATACTCTAGCTGAGAAAGGGTACGTCCAGTGTTCTTTTCTAATTTAATACTAGGATCTAAAGGAGTTGACGCTGGTTCGTCTTAGTAATAACCATATTTCTATAAGAACTTCTTAATGTAATGAGATTGAGTTAGTAATAAGGCCCCTTATTTTCTAATGATTTTAATTTCCAGAATTATGTCAGTCACTCCTCGGTCTTTCATATCAAATTTAGAAGGTAGAAACTTCTTAGTTTCATTCACACAAGATATATTAGAACCAAATATCAACATGTCATCAACGTATAAATATATTATAACATAACCATTGGAATTCGACTTGCAATAAATGCATCTATCAACATCATTAACAATGAATCCATATGATAGTGCAACTTTATCAAATTTCTCATGCCAGTGTATGGGAGCTTGCTTCAGGCCATAAAGAGATATTATTAATTTTCAAATTTTCTTTTCTTGTCCTGGGGTTTTGAAACCTTCAGGTTGTTCCACATATATCTCTTCTTCTAAATCTCCATTTAGAAAATCTGACTTTACATCCATTTGATGTATGACCAAATTATTATTTGATGCAAGTGTTATTGAACAACGTATAGAAGATATACAAGCAACAAGAGCATATGTACCAAAATAATCCACTCTATGTCTTTTCTTATATCCCTTAGCAACTAATCTAGATTTAAACTTATCAACTTATCCATTTGTATTCAACTTCATTTTGAAAATCCATTTACATCCTATAGGTTTAGCACTAGGAAGTAAATCAGTTAAAACGCAAGTTTGGTTTGACATTATGGAATTCATTTCATCATCGATATCTTCTTTTCCAGATAATAGAATATCTGGAACTCATAACCTCAGAATAAGTTTTGGTATCGTCATCGGCGTTCATTACACATCTTACCACATTAAGGACTTCGTCCTTATTGGCTTCTACAAGACATGTTATGAAGTCAGGACCATAGTCCTTCTCTATTATCGCTCTTTTACTTCTTCTTTGCTTGGTACTATTGTCTGGTACTGATACTTCCTTGTTGTTTTGAGTAGGAGCAGTCATAGTTATTGATATCATCCGCCATATTAGGTTTTGGACTAGATGATCTCAATGGAATCTCAACTGTTTGGTTTTTAAAGAATTCTACATCTACGGATTCTTTAACTTCTAAGTTGTTATGGATAAGGTACTTATAAGTTGTACTATTAAGTGAATATCCTATGAAAACACATTTAAATGCCATATTTCCTAACTTTGGCTGTTTAGAGTGGTTTTCTAACATATGCAAAGCAACACCAAACTATAAGCCTAGTAAGGTTAGGTTTTCTATCAAATCATAATTCATAGGGGGAAATATTATTCTTTTTAATCTTAAGGAGGTGATGCCCTTTGTTGGTGACGGAAAGGTGTCAACATACACTCCTATCTTTATGGATGCAAAGCAATATTATGAAGCAACATAATTGGAAGTGAATAGGATTGATGTCACCGAAAGCGATACCATTTAACATTTTTTAAGCATTAGTAAGAGAAGAGATTCACTGATTTAATGAAGCGACACGCTTCACCAATAGTATAAGGGTGGCACCATTCTTCTAACAACCACAGGGAAACGTTGTCTTGCTGATAGAAGAAGGCGATAAACTTTCTTAGGCACTAAAGAATGAAGGATGGGAGACACACCTGGAAAATCTCAAGGCGATGTCATATATGGTTTACGAGAAGGCGAAACAACCTTCCTTGTGCGACTTGACTTTTCTCTTACCAATAAGGACAGAGAGGCATAGTTTTTTGTTGATGTCATCTAAGAAAGTTCTAACCCTTGCAAAATGGGGATAAAAAGATTAAAAATAAATATTTCAAAAACAATGATTATTATAAACCCCTTCATTTTTATAAGGTAAATCTTTTACTTGACTATCTTTTATCTAAAAAATTCAGTTCTTGTTATTATCTTTAAAATTCCATTATTAAATATCAAAGTATATTCAAAGCCGTTTAAATGATAATTTCATCTTAAAATATAATCCCATGATTTAAAAATAAATATTATTAGAATGTTATTCATTACAAAACCAAAAATCGTTTCCTTTAGAATTATCATTAAAACAATCATTTTAAAGATATGGCCATATTACTATATACAATTTAAGGTGTTAAAGAAAAATTGTAGTTAAAATATTGTCACATCAAACCCAAAACCAAATTATTTTTGTATATCTTTAAAAAATTCACTTAAAGATCTATTTATTTCATATAATAATTAGAAAAGGCTAAAAACAAATGTGATTAACACATTGTCAAAACAAACCAAGGATCTTTTAGCTTATGCTTATCTTTAGAACGTTCAATTAAGTACCGAAGTTAACCTTTAGTTAAGTCCGATAGTCAAATAGTCATGTAACGACCTGCTATTTCCAGCCATTTAAGTCGGTAATAAAACCAACTCATGTCGTTCGAAACAACAGATTATTATTGCCATGTGATTTAGCAACAATCAAATCATAGAATCACAGACACATAGTACTACAACATCTCATGGTGGAATAAGATAATACAATATATCAGAGTTTATATAAATAAATATAGCCAAAGTTTAATGCATATGGTTTTCTAATACATATGGAATTAAATAGAAAAAAAATAAATGAGTCTTTAGAAAATTCAAATTTCGAAAGGTGAGATCTCACAGCTCCAAAACTCGATCTAACCTGAGAATAATGAAATGAAAAAACAAAACACTAGAGTCAGGACTAACATTTTCATATAAGTGAATTAACTTAAGTGAAATGTGCAACGAAATGCATTGGTAACTTAAAGGATGTTTGGGATTTACATTCTTTAAGGATCCATGGAAATAGATACATATAATACAATATGTTATTATAATAGTGTCTACGATAAATATACTTTTGAAAATATCGTAAGAGGGATTACGATATTACCCTTACACCATTTATACCATTGGTGTATAGTTTGCATACAATGCACCAGTACGTTAGCAGATAGGGATGCGCCGTGATACAACAATGTTAGATCAAAATTGTCGGGTGCTCTGTCAGGATAATATGACAAGGCATCGAGGCCATACCCAGCAGTAGAATTCAGCCAGATTGCGGACCCAAGCTGGTGGTAATGCATAGTCGCAACTACTGTCCACCTCAAACAATACCCTCACAATTTAAGGTGGCCACCAATCAATCACAAAGTAAGAGATATGGTATCGAAGAAGTGTGTATAATCGAAGGTGCAACCTCACTCAGCCTGGGTATGGCCCTTGTTTTAGTCATTTTAATTATGACCCTAAGGTTGAAATCATTATGTCATCGTTCTCTTACTTCATTCCAGTAGTGCTTGCCAAACCATCATATTTCATTTTAGAATCTCCATCGCGTGCATAATTGTTAAAATGGTATCGGTGCTGTCAGAGATTTTGGCAATACCGACTCCGGTCACTTAAACAACCACCTCTTATTTCACACATGGCCATAAAATTTGAAATCATATTCCAACGTTATAAATCGATTAATGTCAAGTATCGATTTTATTTATCAATTTTTAAAACCGATTCAGTTATTCGAAATCATTTCAAAACTCAAGTTCATATTTACAAATTGATTCATTATCAAGCTTCACATTCAATTTAGATTACACGTGACAGATATTGTTATTCAATTAAATCTCTATATTCAGTCATTTCAGACTTAAATTTCTTGGATTGAAAATATATACTTTATTGGAAAATAGTTCAATAAAAAATAGTTTAAATAAAATATTTTATTTTGATATAAAATAATTTAATAAAAATAGATAGGTTTAGTGTGGAATAGTTTAAATTAAACAGATAGGTCTAAATAGTTTAAAAATAAAATGGAGTAGTTTCAAACAATAAAGGAGGGGTTTTTTCTTCAACAATGGCGACTGGATAGTCTACCATTCCTTTCTTCCTCAATTTTCATTTTCCATCCATCATCTTTCTTTCCACCTAGCTTTCAAATTCTTTAACTACTCCTATTTTCTCTGATCTTCGCATTTCTTGCGCAGCTTTCATCACTGCGGTTTTAAAATTCTCCTCCGTCCTTTACCGGATCTGGCTTCTACAAACCCTTCTCTCAACTCCAGGACCCCAAATCTCTTTAAGCCATCTTTTTTCGCCTTATACTTGCCTGCTCTATTCCCCTTTCACTATCGTTCCTCTGGCGTTCTCCGCACTTAGCGCGTTATGATCCTATCATTGGTTCTTGTCCCTGTCAATTTATGGAGCCATGTATCTTATCGCGACTTCTCCTTCTAGTTTCTTGCCTCTTGTAGACTAAACTCTGCAATGCCCTATATCCCATTGAAAGGAAGACAGACACTCTATCTTATTTGGGGTGTTTTGTTATGGATCGGACCTAGTTCGACGTGCTAGTTGGTGTAGTTTTGTTCGATGTTATGGTGTATTTGCTTTTTCTCGGTAAGAGCTAGAATTGGTGTTTGTTGGTTAGTTTCTTGCTTTTGTGTGTTGACGGGTGATTTTCTCAACTGATAGTGTTTCGACTTGTGTTTTTTGGGTGCGTATTTGTTGAGTTGAGTGTGTGTGACTGCTGTGGATCTGTAGTTTAGGTTGGAGTTTGGTCGGTTTTCATAGGGATTTGTTCGTTTGCTTTTGGTTCAGGTTTGCCATTATTCGCTGGTTAAAGGGCTTTCTACCACCTTACTGTAGAGAGCGGGGTCATAGTCGTGTGTAGTGGAGGTGATATTGCAGTGGAAGGCTACGCAGGTTAATATTGCAGTGGCTTTTTGGTGTTTGTTGTTATTCATGTCAATAGTGCTCAAGTTCGGGTGCTTGTAAATCTGGAACTACTTGCAGCCAAATGGTTAGGGTCTATTCTTATAGCTTATTGGATAATTTAGTGTGGTATTGCAGTGTAATATTTATTGCCTATCAAGCTTTCAATGTTCAAGATCCAATTATCACCCTGCATAGTGATCAATTCTGTCTATAGTTTGTAGTTAGAGCTTGGACATGTCTACAGTAGGTAGGTGA
Organism: Allium sativum; assembly: GCA_030737875.1. Taxonomy (NCBI): domain Eukaryota; kingdom Viridiplantae; phylum Streptophyta; class Magnoliopsida; order Asparagales; family Amaryllidaceae; genus Allium; species Allium sativum. The sequence continues at coordinate 307,100,682 of CM060921.1, forward strand.
GTAACCTATCTCACGTATAATTATGTACTCATTATTTGTTGCAATGAAAAAAATGTTACAGATCACTTTAAAAGCTGATTGGCTTTGCATAAAAAAAAAGATAGTTAAGTTTGATATATATATATATATACTAGTTTAACAAGATAGTCAAGTTTAATATAAAACAATGATAAGATATATATTAGTTGAAAAAAAATGATAATTTTACGAAATAATTCAATCTGAATCAAATATATGAAATTCCAAAGTTTAACTTAACGGTAATTCAAATTTCAAAATTTTAATTCAATTTATCTTAACTCAAACGATATAAATTTTAAATTTAAGACATCGTGTTCAAGTTGGATTTATATCTTGAATTTTAATTTTAAATCATTAAATTCAATTGGATTGAAATTTGAATTCTAAATCCATTTCATATCGTTGGTTTTAAATACCACTTCAAATTTCGAGTATTAAGTTTTATTATCTAAATCCATTTTTTAAAGACTTATCATTAAATAAATTAAACTATTTAAACTTAATGAAATTTTTATGTTAATGAACTCAAATCTTTCCATTAAATAAATTTTGAACATAATTTAAATTTTAACCTTTTAAAAATATCCTCCATAATAAATTTATATTTAACTCCCAAACTAGCAAATTTATATTTGTTTAAATTAATTAAAAGCTATTCATTAGATCGGTTAAGTTTTTACTTATACGTTCTCGTATAAATATCTGAAACATTAATGTAAGCTTAAACTATAATTAAATATTAAAACCAGATTTATAAACCGAGCATACTTATAACAATTCTAAAAAAATAAAATCATCTTCAACAACAAATCCAATTCAGAATAATTATATTAAATTCTTCATCAACCAATTTTACTTAAATTCATACATTCAAGTTAAAATTATTTCAAATTGTAATTTTTAACTAAGATATTTAAATTAAATTTCAAAATAGATACATAATTATAGAATTTTAGAAAATAGTTTTATTTATTGATCATGGTGTTGGTATATGATTTTCTATTTTATAATCAAGTGATGTGGATATGTATCATTTCAATCCATCTTAAAAGATTCGAATTCCAGGTATATATCATTTTAACCTACATCCCAAATCGATTCGAATTTATTGCTTAAATCCATCCAGTCAACCCTGTATGCATCATTTCAGCCCAAAATCATTTTTCCTAAATCTACGAGGAACTTGCAATGTAAGAAAAAAAATGAAACATCACATGACATACATCGCATCCATATCATGTCATATATGTCGATAGTATGCATGCCACATGTACACAAATCACATAACAAACAATACTAAATTTTCAAGAGCGATCCTAACATTTCATTTAACATTTCAAAATTTTATTTCACTTAATGTTCACGGCAAAAAATGTCGTAAACACCAAACGTTCCTATTATTAGGAATAGTTAATTTGGTTGCAAGACTAAGTAAGAGAAAGCAGTAAATGACACAAGAATTTATAGTGGTTCGGCTGTGGATTAGGCCTACATCCACTTTTGAAGGATGTTGAACTTTTATTAATCACTCAAGAATTACAAGGTAGAGCCATGCTCATTACATTCACTTTTATAATTGTTATATGTAAGGTATTTGGGAAAAAATATATTTAATTCTCCTTCTTCCTCAAATAGGAGATGTCATTAATGAGGCTTATGAAACTCTAGGAAGGTCTCAAGTGAAGAAAATCCAACTCCCATTGAAGTGTGAGGCCATGGGCAATTTATAGGAGTGGGAGTAGGTAGGAGTAGGAAGGATTAGGTGGAAATAGAGACCACATGCAGAAATTTTGAACCCACTGCCTGCGCACCTTAGAATTTCAAACCCAGGGCTTGGTTCATAATTTCGAACATGCTGGGTTCATAATTTCGAACCCGGGGCTGGGTTCATAATTTTGAACCTGCTGGGTTCACAATTTTGGACCCGGGTCTGGGTTCATAATTTCGAACCTGTTGGGTTCATAATTTCGAACCCGGGGCTGGATTCATAATTTCGAACCCGCTGGGTTCATAATTTCGAGTCCGGGGCTGGGTTCATAATTTCGCACCTGCTGGGTTCATAATTTCGAACTCGGGGCTGGGTTCATAATTTCGCACCTGCTGGGGTCGAAATTATGAACCCGGGTTTGGGTTCATAATTTCGAACACGGGGCTGGGTTCATAATTTCGAACCTGTTGGGTTCATAATTTCGAACCTAGGGCTGGGTTCATAATTTCGAACCTGTTGGGTTCATAATTTCGAACCTAGGGCTGGGTTCATAATTTCGAACCCGGGGCTAGGATCATAATTTCGAACCTGCTGGGTCCGAAATTATGAACCCGAGGCTGGGTTCATAATTTCGAACCTGCTAGGTTCGAAATTATGAACCCGGGGCTAGGTTTATAATTTTGAACCTGTTGGGTTCATAATTTCGAAGTCGGGGCTGGGTTCATAATTTCGATCCTGCTGGGTTCATAATTTCGAACCGAGGCTGGGTTCATAATTTCAAACCTGCTGGGTTCATAATTTCGAACCCAGGGCTGGGTTCATAATTTCGCATCTGTTGGGTTCAAAATTATGAACCCGGGGTCTGGTTCATAATTTCGAACCTACTGGGTGCGAAGTTCACTTTGCGAGGTACGTGTGGACCGCAGGTTCGGGCTTTTCGAGACTCGTGATTCCTTTGGATTTTGAGGCCTTGACTTGGAAACGGGTCGTGAGGGCCGCGAGGTTCTGAGTGGCGCAGTTCCTTCTTGATCTTATCTCCTTTTCTCCTGAGCGTCCCTCTTCGTCTTAGCTCCATGCGAGGCATTGAGTTGAGCGTGTCTTGCGTACATTTAGGAACCGGGCCAAAAGGCTAGGAGTTGCAGGTCTTGGCCATTTGCGTGGTTAGGAGTTTCAGGTTGCGAGATAGATTTTCTCGGAGGTGTCGCTAAGATCAGTATAGCTGCAGAAAGACGGGAGTCGAAGATGATTCCATCCATTGCTGCGACTACCTTTGACATTGTCGGCGCGAGCAAGATTGCACAGAGCGATAGAATTAGAGTTGTTGGAGCTCTATATGTTGTCACGAGGCAGGATATTGAGGGTAGGAGCGTGATTCCTGTAGGCTAGATTTCGGCGTAGGAGGTAGCCGGCATTCATGCAGAAGATTTCCTAAATCTTTGATTGCTTCTGATCGGTCCATGCTCTAAGTACGGAATCAGGTAGTATGCCATTTGTGAGCTGGATGAGTGCGATTCGAGGAGTTGGTTTCTCAACTTCAGCCAAGGCGGTGTGGAATCTTGTGAGATAGCCTTTGAGAGTTTTCACGGGTGCCTTGGTAAATGTTTGAGGCTGAGAGGATGTCTTTGGGCATCGTGATGTGCAACCTGGATTGCGCGACCATTCTTTTGGCGAATTAGTCGAGAGTTGGGATAGTTCAAGGTGGAAGTCGAGAGAACCCGGATAGAGCCGTCTTGGATAAGGACGGGGAAGCACTTGCACTTTATGGCGTTAATGACGCGTAATGAACCCATGTGCCATTTGTGGTAGTTAATGAAGCTTCGAAGAATCATGGCTTCTTTAAGAATGGGGTAAGTGTTGGCATGTCGAAGTGCTGGCGCCAATTGGTATTATGGCTAGCCGAAGTGAATGGGTTACGCCTCATACTGTTTTTGCAGACGTCGTGGGCGTGCCCCCACGATTCCCTCACGGTCCCAAATCGTATCGGCGTCAATCGGAGGTTGGGCTCCTGCCGCATTATAGAGGTCATGATCTAGTCCAGGACTTTGGAGCCTAGCGTACCTTCTTGACGGAAGGTCGTTGGCAATCCTTGAGTCTCTAACTTCAATTACATGATGCTGTGGAAGTTGATTGAAGCGAACTTGTACCCAGTTGGGTGCTAGAAGCGTAGGCGATAAGTATGGACTCATAGCAGTTTGAGTCCGCCTAGCGGAGGCTTGAGCGTCAATGCCGGGGACGGCCGGGATGACGCGTTCCATTTCTAGTGGTGACTCTGATGTTGCTGAGATTAGAGGTCAGTCGTGCCTTCATGGGATGCCACATGTAGTGTGTTGAAGCTTCGAGGCCACTCAGCTTTGTGTACTATCCTAATGAATGGATTACACCTCAAGCAGGTTCCTCTTGAGTGATCGATGCTTCTTCGTATATCTCTTATGATTACTCAGACCACGTCTGGGAGATGTGTTGAAGGGGGGTTCTCTAATGGAACCCATTATTTTTGATGAATTTCGGGAGTTCCATTCCGTCGACGTCTTCTGTTGTACACGTCTAGCTCGTTCTCTTTCATGTCATGGACGGTCTGGTCGTCGAGGTTGGGCGAGCTGGTGTGCATCCTGGTCCGGAAGTACTCTGGCTCGATGAGCTGCTGGAAGAGTGGGACTTTGGTTGTGAGTGGAGACAGTTGGGCTCTTTCGAGTAGAAGGTTGGTTACTCGAACCCGGTTTGTTACTGTTTTCCTTGGCCGTAACTGATGATGGTTCGATCATCATCTCATTTCTGTTCTCGTCACCGTCACCGTACGAGTGTTAGAGCGGACGACGATGTTTTTAATGAGGTTGAACCTTCTTCCTCGACGTGGGCCCCTATCTTCGAAAGAAGAAATTTACGATGCATTGTGCCGCGAGCAGCGCGGTTCTGAGCAAGCTGAAGTAGAATGATGACGTGTTGACTTTCTTGAAGTTGGCGCATAAGGTTGATGTTAATCTTCAATGCCTAGCGCGAGAGCTACATTCTCTTATTTCTTACTAAGCGTTTAAATCTATGCTTAAGTCGTAGGAGCATCGAGGTCCACAAGTGGAAGGAGATCCATTTCCGGCGGGTCCACTGCCGCTCGGGGGTGGTGAGAGGTATCGGCGTCAATTGCGGCGAACGAGGTGAGCGTTAGGTTTTGCTGGAATTTTGCTTAATGTCGGTTAGATTCGTGATGCTTTTTGGATGCATTGCTCAAGGTACTTATCGCGGATAAGCCTTTCGATTGTGCCTTTGAGTTGATAGAAATCATTGGTATTATGCCCATACATGTCGTGGTATCGACAGTACTTGTCGGTATTCTTCTCATGGTTAGTGGATTCCCTGTTATACGGCTTCTTGTTTTGAAGCGTTTTACATGTTTCCAGGTAGATTGTTTCCAAGTCTTCATTCAGCGGGGTGTAATTCTTGTATGCCTGGTGAGGGCCGGGCTTCTTGGGTTCTGTAGGAACCTGGCCGTTGTTGCGGCCACCTTGCCTATCGTTACTCGGCCTTTGTTTGTGAGGTCATGCCCCCTTGTTCTTATCGAAGAGCTTCGCTATTTGTTTCCCTTTGATGTTGTCATTTACGGTATTTGCATGTGGATTGTTGGGAAGATCGGCTCTAGAGAGTCTGTTTCGTCTCGCTTCTTCTTCACATAAGTATTGCCCAGCCTTCTCATGGAAAATGTCGAGGCTTTTTGGCTGCTTCCGATCAATCCAGGCCCAAAATTCGGAAGTGGGAAATACGCCAATTCGCTAGCTGGAAGAGTACGGTGCGGGGATCTGGGTCCTCGACTTCGGCGAGGGCGACATTGAACCGGGAGAGATAGCTTTTGAGGTACTCAGAGGGTCTTTGGTATAAGTTGGACAAGGTGAGGACATTCTTTGGAGTTGGAATATGCATCCTGAATTGTTTGACCAACTATGTCGCTAACTGGATGGAGTTTTCAATGGAATCAAGAGGGAGGCAAGAGAACCATAGCAGAGCGGTTCCTGATAAGAAGACAGGAAAGCACTTGCATTTGACCGGATCGTTGCCCTAGCTCGAGTCCATTTGCCATTCATATCGATTTAGGAAGGCACAGGGATCAGTGGTGTCGTCGTAGAGCGGCATTTGTGGCATGCTGAAGCGATGCAGCCATTCAGCTTCGTTCACCCTTCTTGTGAAGGGGTTGCACCTAATGTGCGCTTCCCATGAATCATGTGCGCCTCCTCGCATTTCACTCCAAATCCTTCGTATCAAGTCGAGAAGATAAGTTGGATGGGGATCTGCCATTGGGATACATGTGTCTCCGCGAGGTTCTGGAACTCTGTTGCGAGGTCGTCTTCTATGATGGATGTCCGGATTGTCTTCCTCCATGTCCTCGACATCTATGATTGTGTCCATGTGCGGACGTTGAGGTGGAGCGGGGTGATGCGGACCCTGCTCTAAAGGAGCGCGGGCCGTTGGAGTAACTGACCCTTCGCCCTGATTAGCGACCATCGGGTTGTGTCAAGGAAGAGGTTGGTTTGTAGGATTGGGTACGTCAATAATAATCAAGCGAGATCAGTCTCAGTATTATGCCCCCTCGTTGTATGTGACTGTAGTTCGGTCGCCGTTCCCATTCCCGTTGGCATGACCGTTACCGTTATCGAGGGCATTGGTACGAGCAGCGACATTGTTGATGAGGGTGAACCTCCTCCTTTGGTGTGGGCCCCTTGACTCGGAAGAGGAAGTTTTTAATGCAGTTGGTCGGGATCGAGCATTGTTCCGAGTTAATTAAAGTCGGGCGACGACGCGTGGACTTTCTTGAAGTTGTGGCATAAGGCCGATGTTATCCCTTAATGCTTGGTTGAGCTCGACCGCGGTGTTTTCGTATCTTTCATTAAGCGCGCGAACATGAGCTTGTGTTGCGGGTGCTTCGGGGTCCACAATAGGAGGGACGGTTTCATTAGTGCCTGGGAAGTCTGTTGGTTTAGGCGGTAAGGAGGTACCGGCCTCGGTTGCGGCTGAAGAGCCGACCATTGCATTCTTTGATTTCTTTACCATCGTAAGCGGATTCGACAGTAGGTTAAGCAAGGAACCTTAAGCTCGTCAAAGTCGAGATGATAATGCAGAAGAAAGACGCAAATCTTGAGTTCAATTCTCAGTGAAAGTACCAAATGTTGACGACAAAAAATGTCGTAAACACCAAAGATTCTTATTACTAGGAATAGTTAATTTGGTTGCAAGACTAAGTAAGAGAAAGCGGTAAATGACACAAGAATTTATAGTGGTTCGGTCGTGGATTAGGCATACGTCCACTTTGGAATGATGTTGAACTTTTATTAATCGCTCAAGAATTACAAAGTAGTGCCATGCTCATTACATTCACTTTTATAATTTCCATATGCTAGGTATTTGGGAAAAAGAATATTTAATTCTCCTTCTTCCTCAAATAGGAGATGCCATTAATGAGGCTCATGAAGCTCTAGGAAGGTCTAAAGTGAATAAAATCCAACCCACTTTGAAGTGTGAGGTCATGGGCTATTTATAGGAGTTGGAGTAGGTAGGATTAGGTAGAAATAGGGACCACATGTATAAATTTCGAACCCACCGCCTGCACATCTCAGAATTTCGAACCCGGGGCTGGGTTCATAATTTCGAACCTGTTGGGTTCATAATTTTGAACCCAGGGCTCATAATTTCAAACCTGATGGGTTCATAATTTCGAACTCGGGGCTGGTTTTATAATTTCGCACCTGCTGGGTCTGACATTATGAACCCGTGGCCGAGTTCATAATTTCGAACCTACTGGGTTCATAATTTCGAACCCGGGGTTGGGTTCATAATTTCAAACCCAGGGCTGGGTTCATATTTTCGAACCTGCTGGGTTCAAAATTATGAACCCGAGGCTGGGTTCATAGTTTCGAACCTGTTGGGTTCATAATTATGAACCCGTGGCTGGGTTCATAGTTTCGAACCTGTTGGGTTCATAATTTCGAACCCGGGGCTGGGTTCATAATTTCGCACTTGCTGGGTTCGAAATTACGAACCCGGGGCCGGGTTCATAATTTCGAACCTGCTGGGTACGAAGTTCACTTTGCGAGGTGCGTGTGGACCGCAGGTTCAAGCGCTTCGAGACTCGTGATTCCTTTGGGTTTTGAGGCCTTGACTTGGAAACGGTTCGTGAGGGTCGCGAGGTTCTGAGTGGCGCAGTTCCTTCTTGATCATGTCTCCTTCCCTCCTGAGCGTCCCTCTTCGTCTTAGCTCCATGCGATGCATTGAGTTGAGCGTGCCTTGCGTACTTTTGGGAACCGGGCTAAAAGGCCGGTTAACTCTTAACAATAAGCTAGTCATGAGTGAGTAAACTCACCTTTCTTGGAGTTCAAATGTTGAGATTAACGAGACTGTCGTGGATATTCAAACGCGATAACTCAAGCCAAATGACCCAGCATGTACTAGCATGACATTTATGATGCACGCAAGACCCGAACCCAAAATGCTCCAATCAACTTATGCACGTATACACATATTGTGTGTGTACATGTACACAAATATAATGGAAACACACGAGCACAATTCCAAAAATTCATCGATAAGTACCTAATCAAAACAGTGACAATTCTAGTTTAACCCAAGCTAAAACGCATTCATATATATTTTCTTTTTGTCCTTTTTCTATATATAAATTTTAAATAATAAGGAAGATATAACTAAGATTTTTTTTCTCAACTAAACCCAAACACTACTCTTGGCTTGAAAGTGGCAGCACAAGGAATTGGCACAGGCCATCATCAGGAGGAGGAGAAGTGGTATCCGTGGGTTGCACCATGATGCCGACTGGATGCTTTGGTTGGATCCAGGCTAGGGCAGGCATAACGGAGATCGTCGGCTTCAGTCAACGTGAGATGGAGAGGGGATTTGGTTGTTTACATGCGCACATTAGTTAAAGGCTGATTTGGGGATTTAATAGGAGGCGCACTTGGTGAAGGCATCAGCTAGAGAATGGGTTATCTCGAGAATGAAGGAGGGTTAGCATCGAATAGTTGCCCGACTTCGAGGAAGATCGATTTGGAAATTTGAAGTTCTTCCATTTCGATTTTGAGGACATCAACTTTGGTCCTTTTACTTCATACGAGAACGAAATTGGGTTTCTCAAAGTAGAAGAAGAACCAGGGAAGAAAAAAAAAAGGAATGGGCTAACGGTGGATCAAAGGCGAAGACGTTCTGTTTCCATGGCCGATTTGAGGGAGAGGACGAAGCTTGAATGTTGTTTTAATTTTTCCATCAAAGATGAAACATTTGATATATTTTTTTAGAACAAGAAGAAATATTGAAGAAGGGGAAAGTTAGGTAATAGCTGTACTCGTATTATAATATGAGATATGTATTTTTTTTTTCCTTTTTCTTCCTTAATAATATTATTTTTTCTTTTTTTTTCTTCGTCCTTGAAATGAAATGTTAATTGTGTACAAATTGATACACAAACACAAATAAGAATATGTGCAGAGCTTCATTTAACCAACGTTGTCTTATATACGCATTTTCATCTCGAAACTACAGATTCAAGGCAATCAACTTTCGAATTTCGCATAACGAAAAATACTGTTCTTCTTTGAATATCATCCAATATTTTAAGTTCAGATTTGTCTAAATTCTGATAATGTTAAAATTTTAACGATCTGTTAAATGTTTAACTAAATCAACGCGAACAAAACAAATTTAAGTATTTTATTATGAAATGTAGTCTTTCGTTATGTCTAAATATTAAAATTTATATTTTAGATATTAGTAGTAATTACGATATATCAGTTGTCGCTACCGCAAATCGATCAAGTATCGATTTAAACGGAGCTAGCGAACTAGGAGCTATGTTATATAATTAATTAGATTACTATTAAGCAACATATTCAAATCTTAAGAATTAACATTTTATAAATTATTGATTGTGTGCTAGCTTCAACAAATAAGTTCTAAATTAGTTATCATTTAAATTCTATATTTTATAACAATATACATGTTTTAAGTTTATATTTGGAAATCAAATTCATACATTCGAAATAATATAAAATTTCAAGTTTCTAACTTAAATTCTAATTACAAACGTTCATTCAAACATTGAATTTTAATTAACTTAATATATATAAGTTGTTGAATTTGTCGAGTTGTTACAAATCAACTATCATGTCAAAAATGATTGCTTCTAGAAATCATGATTCGAATAGTTAACTCGTTTTTCACATTATTAACTTAACTATTCTCGTTAAAGAGTAAACCCAATTATGATAGAGCACTGGTTGTGTATCAAAACCTTTTCTAGACACATCATTCTTCAATCTCACAAATAGGTATATCTAACTCATCAGTTTTTTATGTTAAGTATAGCACTAAAAATCTCCATACTAGTAACTAGATTAACACATTCTCGACATTTTCCACTTAACTATTCCTCCACCAAGAGGGAAGCTGATAGGTTAGAGCTCTATTGTATCATTTTAAATGTTGTTAAAAATCTTATTAAAGAATCAACATAGAAAAGCACAATCTTTTTGACTGTTTTAGCCATATGAATAAACGATCCAAGATTTGAATTTTTTTTAGTAAGTACAACCCGTAGGTTACTTAAAATTACGAAAAGAACCCCCTAAGGATTACTTCCGATTTATTTATAGAAATTCATAAGAACAAGGGATTCAGAAATGCACTTACAATGACTATTCTCGCTTCAAACATACTTCAATTTAACACACAAGTTAAGAAACAATTTAACATTAAGACAAAGCCACAATTTAACACGCATGTTTAAGTGGGTAATAGAGCTTATGACACATAATATACAGTTTCATTTTCTTTCAAAAGAAAAAGGAATCCAAAGTTTATAACTTTACTTAGTTAATGTCACTTTAACTCTATAGTTTGCACACAACATATATAAACACAATATATACAAATAAGACAGTGAGATAACTTACTTGGATCCATGACAAACCTAAGCATAAGACCACAAGAACCAAAGAGCAACCTACTTCCATTATCATAAGCCTATTGACCTAACCTTTAGCATTTATAACTCAAAGAAACACACTCCTCTGCCCATTTCTTATGTCCTCTCCTTAATTCCTCTCTCCCTCTACTTCTTACTTGCTAATTGTGCATCGCATAATGTTTTAGGCCTTATTACAAAGTTTAAAACAGATTGAAGATGATTTGGTCAAGACTTGAAAACATTAGAGATTAATTTAGCAGATTAGTGCTTAAGAATTTCTAACATTTTTAGCCTTTCAACTTCATCTTAAGATTTATGAATTATTGATTTATTTCTGAGGATGTGCCTCTTATAATATAGGTTTTTATAAGAGGTCATAACATCTCTTATCTCTCGTGAAAGGTAAAAAAGAAACTGTTTTTTCACATGTTAACTTTATCTCCTTTTAAGAGTTAAATCTTTCCTTTTAAGCTCATTATTCTTTTTTGCACCTAATTAGATAAGCTTAGTAAGGTTCTTAAGGTTTATGTAATTTATTTTATTATATGTTCCCTTAAGCAAATAAGTGTGCATTAAAAAAAGTTTGAACAACTTTCGATGGTTAAAAAGTTGTTTATTGATAAAACAATTTTAGGTCACGTTACCGATATTATTCCAAAGAATATATTTGTATAAACATTTTTTTCAAAAACAACTCTACATGCGTTAATTATGATTTGAAAGAAGGTTAATAATTATATTTAAACATTATAATAATATTTAACCAAATATTAAAATACGAAAATTCTCCTACATCCCTCAACCAACAGGGTAGGTTGTGCCATAAGCACGAAATTGATAACTGCATCCTATACAAGGGGTATATCAAATCAAACGTGAATGTAAAGATTAGGCCCAGAATGCCAAAACTAGGGGCATAAATTACTCCAAAAAAATAAAACCTGAAGAATTGATGGATCTCTGCTTGCTTTATTATCAATCATGAAACCATATATTTATAGTACAAGCACACCAAATTTCCTATCCCGTCCAAATCTAGAAAACAGGAAACAAATATCCTATCCCTTAAATCACGTCCAAATCTAGAAAACATGAAACACATATCATATCCCTGAAATCATGTCTAAATCTAGAAAACAGGAAACAAATAGATAAATATGTAAAAAGATATTTCATAACAATTGTTTTCCTAAAAATATCCTTTCCCAAAAATATCTCTTTATATATGTGTATATATGTGTGTGTGTATATATATATATATATATATATATATATATATATTAATACCCTCCTCAAGTTGGAGCATGGGATTTAAAAATGTCCAACTTGGAAAGAAGAAAATCAAACCAAGTATTCCATAGAGCTTTTGTGAAAATATCCGCCAGTTGAAACGATGTGGAGACATGAGATGGTGAAATCAAACCCTCATTTATTGCATCCCGAACAAAATGATAATCAACTTCAATATGTTTTGTTCGCTCATGAAAAATTGGATTTTTTGCAATATGCAAAGCAGACTCACTATCACAATATATTTTAATTGCCACTGGATGATGAACACCCAGACTCAACAGTAGACCTTTTCGCCTCTTTAATTCACAAGTGACTGCAGCCATGGACCTTGCTCTGCTTCGGCAGAGGACCGGGAAACCGTGCTTTTTTCCTTCATCTTCAAAGAAATTGGAGATTAACCTAAAAACACTAGCCATCCTGTCTGAGAACGACGTGTAAGGGGACAAGTTGCCCAGTCTGAATCACACCAATCTTCCAATGTCAACTCACTATCTACATGCAACAAAATACCCTGACCGGAAGTCCCTTTCAAATAGCAAATGACTCGAAGGGCCGCTTCCCAATGCTCCATGTGAGGTTCTTGCATAAATTTAGACAAAATATGAACTGAATAAACCAAGTCTGGTCGGTTGACGGAAAGATAAATCAGACGACCCACAAGTCATCGATATGATTCGGGATCCTGCAAAAGTTCGCCAGTAGCAAAAACAAGCTTATGAATCTGCTCAATTGGAAAGGCGCTTGGCTTTGCTTCCAACAAATATGTTTCAGAAATAATGTCCAAAGTGTATTTCGTTGACGCAAAAATATTCCTAATGAGCTACGGGCCACATCAATGCCTAAAAAATATTTGAGACCTCCTAGGTCTTTCATTTAGAAACAAACACTAAGATAAGCTTTAAAAGTGGTAAGTGCAGCGGAATCATTCCCAGAGATAAGAAGATCATCTACATAAACCAAGACATTAATACGAATAGTGTCTCTAGTATATGTAAAGAGAGAATAGTCTGAGTAGGATTGAGAGAAACCATAGCCTTTAAAAGCCAACACCAATTTTGCAAACCAACACCTAAGAGCTTGTTTCAAGCCATACAATTACTTGCGCAACCGACACACCAAAGACGGTTCCGAACCCTCAAATCCGGGAGGTAAATTAATGTACACCTCTTCATCTAGATAACCATGCAAAAAGGCATTATGGACATCCATCTGGTGTAGTTCCCATTTTTTTGAAGCTGCCACTGCTAGGAAGACACGAACTGTTGTCATCTTGGCCACTAGAGCAAATGTTTCATTGTAGTCAATACCCTCATGTTGGTGATTGCCCAACGCTACCAATCTTGATTTGAGGCGCTCAACATCCCCATTTGAAAGTACTTGGTCTTGTACACCCTTCGACTACTAAGAGCACGTTTTCCTGGTGGGAGATGTTCCAAAGACCATGTTCCATTGTTCTCAAGAGCCTGGATTTCCTCCTTTATTGATTATCTCCACCAATCATACTTCATAGCCTCTTTAAAAGATTTAGAGTCGTTACCCTTGACAATAGCTGCAAGAAATCTTCGATAATTTACAGACAAATTGTCGTAATTTAAATAATGTGCTAAAGGATAAGGAGTGCCTGAGAAGATGAAGGAGATGAGGATGTACTATTAGAAAAAACTGTATGTGTCACAAAGTCCCGATACAAGACATTCGGGAATTTTCTCGAAACTCACGGCCTAATTCCTGTTCATGGACTACTAGAGCTGCTGCTGTAGATGAAGGTGTAGCGGCCTAATTAGTCGCTAGTGAGATCTCAAGAGATGCTGGGTCTGATGGTTGGGCTTGTTGTTCACCCAAAAATTCGCCAACCTCGGTTTCATTATCCAAAATTAATTCAGCAAAATCCTCATGAATTTCTTGATCAATATGTTCATTATTCGTGGTGTTCGAACACCCAAATGGGAATACTTCCTCAATGAATTTTACATCTCGTGAAACAAAAAATTCTTTTATATCCAAATCAAACAATCTCCACCCCTTTTTACCAAACGGATATCCAACAAAAACACATTTTCTATTTCGACTAGCAAATTTATCTCCTTTAGTTTTCTGATTATGAGCAAAGCACAAGCACTTAAAGGTTCGAATAGCACCAAAAGAGGGAGTTTATTAAAAAGTATTTCGAATCGTGTTTTATTCAGTAAAAGAGGAGTTGAGGTACGATTAATTAAGTGAACAGCAGCAAGAACACATTCCCCACCAAAATAAATAGGTAATTTTACTTGAAAACGCAATGCCTGACCAACATTCGAGATATGTTTATGCTTTCTCTCAACTCTCCCATTTTGTTGCGGGGTACCCACATAAGAAGTTTGAAATAGAATTCCGAGTGCATTAAAATATTCAAGCAAACAATTAAACTCATTCTCGTTGTCACTTTGAACTACTTTAATTGTTTGAGAGAATGTATATCAACCATAGCAACAAAAGACATAAACATTTGAAATACTTCCAATTTATCAACTAACAAATAAATCCAAACTGCTCTTGAAAAATCATCAACTATTGTCAAAAAATAATGAGCTCCACAAGACGAAACATGTTTACATGGACCCCACAAATCACAATGTATTTTCTCAAAAATCCGAGAAGCTTTATTAGTATTGAAAGGGAATTTGTCTCTAGGATGTTTAGCATGCATACACACTTCACATCCCTTATTTAATTGATCTTTATTACTATTAACACAAGGAATTAACTTAACTACATTTTTGAAGGATGCCCAAGCCGATGATGCCACAACTCCAAGCTTGATATAGCTTCAGCAGTTGACAAATTTCAATTTGCTAAAGTAGTACGATTCGTCTCTCATAATTTCCGTTCCAATCAGCTCCTTCGTTCGGAACACAAATATGAGAATCAAATTGAACAACAGTTTGTAAATCATCATTGAGTCGAGAGACGGAAAGTAAGTTGCAACTCAAATTTGGAACATAAAGAACTCTGGCAAGAGTAATCATGTCCGATAAACGAATGAATCCCACCAAAGCGGAAACTACTTTTTCACCATTCGACAAACCAACTGGGCATTCAAATTTTTGTGTATCAAATAACCAAGATCTTTCTCTTGTAACATGGTGAGTTGCTCCAGTATCAATAACCCAAGACGAGGCATCAAACTTGCCATTCAGTCTATTGTCAGAGATTTTAGCATTACCAAGAAGACCTGATATAGCCATATCAGATTATTCAGATTACCAAGAAAGAGATATTTTTGTGAAATATATTTTTAGGAAAATAATTGTTAGGAAATATCTTTTTACATTTTATCTATTTGTTTCCTATTTTCTAGATTTGGACATAATTTCAGGAATATGATATTTATTTTCTATTTTCTAGATTTGACGGAATAGGAAATTTGGTGTGCTTGTACTATAAATATATGGTTTCATGATTGATAATAAAGCAAGCAGAGATTCATCAATTCTAACATGGTATCAGAGCAAAGTTTATTTCGTGTGCACAAGCCACACTTACCCACGTCACTCCTAAGATCCGCGTGTGAGGTTCAGGAAATATCACATGTGCGAGGGCGTGTTAAGACAAGTCTCACATCGAGGAATTTATAAAATAAATCATGCATAAGCATTAAGAGTCCATCCTTCACATCGCCAGTTGATTTTGTGATAATTTGGGGTTCTCATACAAAACCAAAAACACAAAAATAGAGAGAAAAACTATATTTCATACCACTCTTGGGCAGGAAGCAGTACTTACACGTAAGGCAGTATCTTAAAAGAAGTTATGAAGGAAAAAAATATCATATATGAAAGGAGGATCTTTTTTTTCTCAAAACAGGCTTTTAAGGTTGTTAAAAAACAAAAGTGCACAGCCAAAGTATCAAACAAGAAGTAAACATGGCTTTCCCTATGGACAAATGGTTCATTAAAATTTAAACTACGTAAATTGCCTGTCCTTTATTTTTTTTACAGAGCATTCAGTGCCAGATTTTGGCTCTTTGTCATATTTAGAACTAGTTAATATTGGCATTCCAATAAATAATTGGGATGCTATATATTACCTGACTACATGAGCATTCAGCAGCTCGATTGCTTCCCAGATGCATACTTGACTCTGATTGGGTTTACAGGTTCCAATTAACAATGTGAACATGTCTCCTATTTACATCATAAGCAAGTCAAGTCATTGTTGTAGCTGAAAAATTAAAAGACTGGCATTTTAAGACTGAAGATAAGGTAAGTAACCTTAGTGATACGATATATATGCGTAAATGCAGAAATTTCATTTGAAAACGGCAGCTCCAACCACTACTATAAGTTTAAAGCCAATGTTGTCGTACTGCTCTTGTTAATCATGTGAGCATAGGTGGGCTAGTTGACCGGAAATGAAAATGATAAAAGTGAAGGGAGTGTACTCTTTCTGTTTCTTAGTTTTTGGTTTGGTAGGTACAAAATTATGAACAACACACACATATCGTGGAAAATGACCATTTTACAAAATGAAGTTAAACAAAAAACAACTTTTTTTATCATTTCCCGTATTTTAAGAAATAACGGAAGAACGGTAACAAATTCATCCATCCACCATCCTCCATACCCTCCATCACCCTCTCTGTCTTTAGTTCACCACCTTCGTTACCCTTCAATTCTTTGCATCTTTCGAAATTAATGTTAAAACTCAAAATACAAAATAAACCAAACACTACCGAAATTGTTCACCCTTTTGGACGATGAAACTGCAAAAAGTTGGCTAAACGGTTGAGACGGAATTGATAAAGCACATCTTTTAATATCAATCATATTTGATTGACAAATTCACTCATAATTCATAGAATTTTGTATTTTCTTTCTAATATTTGTATTATGTTTAGTGTACCTTTATTGAATCCCAGTATACCAGTCACCACTTCACCGAATCTTCTCACTTTTGTTCCCCTCCATTTAGGGTGCGCTTGATTTTTAACAAAAAGGGCATTCGAAGGGGTATTTGGAAGAGGTTGGAGAAGGGGGAAATTTATGAAAGCGAAATGCGCTTTTATTTTATCCGGAAGGGGCACACTAAAGGGGCAAATGAGCTTTAAACTGAACAGGCCAATTGAAAGGCTAGTTTTGAAGCGTTCGTTTGAAATAGGCAAATGTGGTGGGTCCCACGTCGACGTTTCGGACGCTTCAGATGCAAACGCGAATGTAAAGTGGGCATTTCAGAAAACAAACGATACCTTAGATTCCATAGAAATGCACACTGGATTTAGCACCAAAACACGGGACTGCAACTCTTAATCAACTGAATTAAAACTAATTTAATTATATTAACGAGCATTATGACATGCCTTTCACATGTGATGATGGTATGCGTTTCGCATGTAAAATATTTTTCTGCAAATTACACATATTTAGCACTTCCAAAATAAATGTTTATGAAAATATTAGTCATACTTTTTTGTTGAAATTAATTATTGTTGGTTAAAATTTTATTCATAAGTCGTAACTTTTTTTTAGTTTGATTTTTTATTATATTCTTAATTAATAATTTTTTGTTTAGATCTTATTTCTAAGTGATATCAAGATTTTACAGTATTTGTAAACGAATGTTTTGAATTTGTAAAAACACTTTATTTGTTAGAATTTATTTTTAAGTGATTAAGATTTGGAAAATATTCTTAGGCTAATATCAGAAAAAATAAAAAACTAAGTGTGACACCAAATATATTATATTTGTTTTAAAACATTGTGCGGTTGTTGTCTCTTTCTTGTGCACTACATTGTTAAGAGCATCTACAACAGTTCGGGGTGCGGATTTACGATTTTCCGCATCTTAAATTGTTGAAATCGAAAATTTCTCAATGGTTTTAGGAACAGATGTTTGTTGAACAAACGCCTGGGAATCAGGCGTTTGTTCAACAAACACCTGATAATTTAAAAGTAAAACATCCCGCACGTGTCAGGAAAATTCAGCAAAGTCTGCCGCATGTGTCAGCAAAGTTCAACAAAATGTGCTCACTGGAATAAAAAATGTCGCATGTGTCTAAAAGAGTTCAACAGAATGTGCTCAGTGGAATAAAAAAAATGCCGCATGTGTCCAAAAAAGTTCAACAAAATGTGCCTGCTGGAGGAAAAAATAAAATCAGGCGTTTGTTGAACAGACGTCTGATTTTAGGCATTTGATGAACACACATCTAGTTTCAGGCATTTTTCAACAAGCGCTTGAAGAGTTTGCAGATTCCGGAAACTATTGCCTCCGAAATCCATACTATATATTGGTAGTTTCCATACTCTGTTCAGTTGGACATCATTTTGGATATAGATTTTGGATTTTCTGAAATTGATACTCTGTTGGACATGCTCTGAGGACTTGCAGTTGGACTGAGCCTGAATGCATATGCTTTATTCGGTTATGCAAGCTCAACCCTTTTTTGATATATATAAATTTGAGTGCATATACAAATTTGGATAATGCGAATCATGCTATCCTGACAAAGAGGTCTAATAGAATTAAACTCATGAAATCGAACTCATATTCTTTGCATTCTGCTCCTATCGCTTCAACATAAAGATGCTCATCAATTTATTACTGTGTATGATTTAGGTCTATTTTCTTTTCTTTCAAAAGTTACCTCCATGTTGTTAGATTCGAAAAATAACAGTGCACCTAATAATTCATGATTGATCAAAAGTGGATAAATCGAAGTCGACCCATACTGTACTAATCTTTTTGACGTAGATAATCATGCTAAAGAAAACATAGACTCGAAGTTGAAAATAGATATTTCCGAGCCAAAAAGATAGTTCCTACTTTGACACTTTGACCTATTCATCCCAACATTTACACTAGCAATTGTTGCATAAAAGTCCCTTTCCGGTCCACAAGTGTGCAAACATTCTGAATAGTTGGAAACAAGCATGCAAATATTCTGAATAGATGCACTCAAGTGTGCAAATATCCTTAATAGACGCATATAAGTTTGCACACACAATTGTACAAATATTCTGAATAGATGTACACAAGTATGCAAGTATTCTGAACAGATTCACTCATTTGTGCAAATATTCATAATAATAGCACACAGGTGCGCAAAGGTTCTTAATAACAGCACACTTGTTTGTGAATTTTTTTATTAATAGCATATAATCATGCAAGAATTCTTAATAACAACATACAAGCGTGCATTTAATTTTAATAACAGCATACAAACATGCAAGTATTCTTAGTAATACCATAAAATTATATAATTAATCTTAAGAACAACTTTTTTCTTAAGAACATCATTCATCTATGAAAGTATTCTTATTAACAACATAAAATTAATTATGCAATAATTCTTAATAATAACATACTAGCAAGCAATAATTCTTACTAATAGCTTACAACCTTGCAAAAAACCTTCGTAATGTAATACAATCACGAAATAATTCTTCATAAAGCATATTAGCATGCAATATTTTTTAATAACATCATACAAGCATGCAATCAATTTCATTTACTCTTAATATAGGCTAAAATATGCGTAGATTGTTAGTTGTGGGAGAAGAAATAAAGAATTCATGATTATACCTTCGTTCTTGACATATCATGTTAAACGAGAATGAAAACAACAACGATTTTACAGTTTTTATGAAGATCGACACTAAATTGATGATAATGGTCTGTCTTTTTTTTTCCGGTTGATCGACTGCTGTAAAAGAGGGATTTGATAACTGAAATGATAACGACTCGCGGTTCAAGGGTTTTGCAGAGTCGGAAGTTTAAAACTGGAATTTGTTGATGCGTCATTCAAATATAGGGACCTAATTTGTAATGTTTGTACAACCGGTCTTTTAATTAATTTTGAAACTTAATGAGGATGTTCGCCTAATGTACCCCTTAAAAAAATCCTTAATCAAATTTATATTAACTCCCAAAACAACAAATCTAGTTTTTTCTAAACTAATCAAAAACTATTCATTGGGTCAGTTAAGTTTTAACTTATACTTTCACGTATAAATATTTGAAACATTAATTTAAGCTTAAAATATAATTTAAATATTAAAACCAGTTTGATAAATGGAGCATACTTATAACAATTCTAAAAAAATAAAATCATCTTCAAGTAACAAATCCAATTTAGAATAATTATATTATTATTTTCATTAAACAATTTTACTTAAATTCATACATTCAAGTTAAAATTATTTCAAATCATAATTTTTAACTAAGATATTTAAATTAAATTTCAAAACAAATACATAATTATAAATTTTGGAAACTAGTTTTATTTATTGATCACGGTGTTCGTATATAATTTTCTACTACATAGTCAAATGATGTGGATATATCTCATTTCAATCCATCTTAAAAAAATTGAGTTATAGGTATATATCATTTCAACCCGAATCCCAAATCGATTCGAATTTATTGCTTAAATCTATCCAGTCGTTCCGATATGTATCATTTGATTCATTTCAACCCAAAATCATTTTTTTATAAATCTATGAGGAACTTGCAATTTAAGAAGAAAAAAATGAAACATCACATGACATACATCGCATCCATATCATGTCATATATGTCGATAGTATGCGTGTCACATGTGTAGAAATCACATAACAAATAATAGTAAATTTTCTAGAGCAATCCTAACATTTCATTTAACATTACAAATTTTAATTCACTTAATTATAAGCTAGTCGTGAGTGAGTAAACTCACCTTTCTTGGAGTTCAAATTTTGAGATTAACAAGACTGGCGTGCATATTCAAACGCGATGACTCGAGCCAAACGACCAAGCACGAAATGGCATGACATATATGATGCACGCAGGACCCAAACCCAAATTACTCCAATCAACTAATGCACATATACACATATTGTGTGTTTACATGTACACAAATATACTGGAAACACACGAGCACAATTCAAAAAATTCATTAACAAGATCCTAATCAAAACAATGACAACCCTAGATTAATACAAGCTAAAACACATTTATATATATTTTATTTTTGTCCTTTTTCTATATATAAATTTTAAATAATAAGGAAGATATACCTAAGATTTTTTTTCTCAGCTAAACCCAAACACTACTCTTGGTTTGGAAGTGGCAGCACGAGGAATTGGCGCAGGCCATCATCGGGAGGAGGAGAAGTGATATTGGTGGGTTGCACCGCGACGTCGACTGGATGCTTCAGTTGGCTCCTGGCTAGGGCTGGCACAATGGAGATTGCGGACTCCGATCAATGCGAGATGGAAACGGGATTCGGTTGTTTGTGCACGCACATTAGTTAAAGGCCAATTTGGGGGTTTGGTGGGAGGCGCGCGCGGTGAAGGCATCGGCTTATGCATGGGTTTTCTCGAGAATGGAGGGGTTAGCATCGAAGGGCTGCACCTCTTCGTGGAAGATTGATTTGGGAAATTTAAAGTTTTTCCATTTTGATTTTGAGGACATCAACTTTGGTCCTTCATTTTCATACGGAAACGAAATTGGGTTTCTCAAAGTAGAAGAAGAACCAGTGAAGAAAAAAAGGAATAGGCTAATGGTGGATCAAAGGAAACGAGGTTTTGTGGCCATGGCCGATTTGAGGGAGACGACGGAGCTTGAATGTTGTTTTATTTTTCCATAAAAGATGAAACATTTGATTTTTTTTTTTAGAACAAGAAGAAATATTGAAGAAGGGGAAAGTTAGGTAATAGCTGTACTCGTGTTATAATATGAGATATGTGTTTTATTTTCCCTTTTTCTTCTTTAATAATATTAGTTTTTCTTTTTTCTTCGTCTTTGAAATGAGATGTTAGTTGTATACAAATTGATACACGAACACAATTAAGAATACGCGTAGTGTTAGGTTTGTCTCACATGCTGTTAAGGAGGAATAATGGTTTGAATGCAAAGTCCCACATCACGAAATAAATTAGACGAGACAAGCATATATATATGAGTTGGTAGGCATGTAACAACATGGATTCCTTTTGTTATATGGATGTGTGTGTCAACTCATACGCGTGCGCCCTATGAAGGAGGGGGACCTTGTTCCAACCGTCGTTACATAACGGTGGTATCAGAGCCGAAGGCTATGAATTGGGCCATGCAAACAAGTCAGTACTCTTAAAAGATACTCGTAGAATGCGAGTCAAGGGGGAGACTGTTAAATTTGTCTCGCATGTTGTTTAGGAGGAATGATGGTTTGAATACAAAGTCCCACATCACGAAATAAATTAGACGATATAAGTATATATATGAGTTGGTAGACACGTAACAACAAGGATACCTTTATTATATGGATGTGCGTGTCAACTCATATGCGTGCGCCCTATGCAGGGGGAATAGGGGCTTTGTTTCGACCGTCGTTATGTAACACGCAGAGCTTCATTTAACCAACGTCGTCTGATATACGCGTTTTTATCTCGAACTATAGATTTGAGGCAATCAATGTTCGGATTTTAAATAACGAAAAATACCGTTCTTCTTTGAATATCATCCAATATTTTTAGCTCAGATTCGTCTAAATTTCGACACTATTAAAATTTTAAAGATTTGTTAAATGTTGAACTAAATCAACATGAACGAAACAAATTTGAGTATTTTATTACGAAATGTATTCATTCACTATGCCTAGTACAATGTAAATCAAATATTAAATTTCATATTTTAATTCATATTTTAGATATTAACAGTATTTACAATATACCAGTTGTCGCTACCGGAAATCAATCGCATATCAATTTAAACGGAAGCGAACTAGGACGCTATGTTATATAATTATTTAAATTACTTCTACGCAACATATTCAAATTTTAAGAATTAACATTTAAATTCTATATTTCATAACAATATACATGTTTTAAGTTTATATTTGGAAATAAAATTCATACATTCGGCATAATTTAAAATTTCAAGTTTCTAACTCAAATTCTAATTACAAACATTCATTCAAATGTTAAAATTCTAATTAACTTCATATATTTAAGATGCTGAATTTGTCGAGTCGTTACAAATCAACTATCCAGTCAAAAATGATTGCTTATAGAAATCACAATTCGAATAGTTAACTCCTTTATCACATTCTTAACTTAACTATTCTCGTTAAAGAGTGAAGCCAATTATGATAGAGCACTGGTTGTGTATCAAAACCTTGCCTAGACGCATCATTCTTGAATCTCACAAATAGGTAAATGTAACTCATCGTTTTTTATGTTAAGTATGGCACTAATAATCTCCATACTAGTAAGTAAATCTATTAACACGTTTTCCACTTAACTATTCCTCTGCCAAGAGGGAAGCTGATAGGCTAGAGCTCTATTGCTTGTCCCACTACAACAAAATGACCCTATTACAACGGTGGAACACCGTTGTAATATACATTTTACAACGGTGGGAAAACCATTGTGTATTAAGAAGTTGTAATAGACTAATATCTTTTACAACTTTTTTGCACTGTTGCAACACTGTTGTAATATGTATATTTTACAATTTTTTTCCACCGTTGTAATAAACTTTATTACAACAGTTATGCACCGTTGTAATAAAATCTACTACAACTGTTATGCACCGTTGTGATTGAAATTTGGGTTTTAAAAAAAATAAATTTTGCAAATGCAACAAAAGCTGAATAAACAGAAAACAAATTGATATAAATTCAAGGCAACGGATCCATTCATACAAAAAACATTACAACTTTATATTCGAAATACAAAACTAATGAATCATACATCATCACAGTAATATATCAATTCTTCATTACAAATAATGATTACAAATCATTACCATCCAAAAACTCTGCTTCAACTATCAGCTTGCTTCATCTTTGCACTTCCTCAACATCCCCACCACCACAAGACATACCACCTGCACAATATAAAAGGGACATGAATAATACACACATTTTTAAGCTTTTCAATGGTTTGCAATTCAAATACCAAACAAGGATGGACAAATTGGAAATAAATATCAGTTCCTGAATTATGCACATATTTTTACGCATTAGAATCTCAATGCTAAATTTCCTTGAGTTCATCCTACTATAAATAGAACTGTAAATCGCATATTAAGAACACCTTTTTGCCATTTTGGATCTTGTTGTCATCACTGTTTATGCATCAATGCCAGATCCAAAAAAAAAAACACATATAAACAACGACCAAGACTAACTAATAACCAAAGAAACCATACAATACACCCTATTAGCACTAAGGCGACACACTAGATCTCGCAGATCACAGAGTAAAAAAAAATCTGAAAACCCACAGACACAAACCATATACCTATACCAAGCAAAAACAAAAGCCAACCAAAGCAGCGAATGCGATAACCAAACCATCACAATAGTTAGATATAAATTTACTGACTGTTTGAGTGCACATTTATGTGCATAGGCATTGTTACCTTATCAAGTAGAATTTTTGTTCTGTTTTCTGGCACCCATCTTTTTGGTATTTTTATTTTTCTGTAAGTTTTGTATTTGTGCAACACTAGTTTAATTCATTTATTGTAATATGGGAGAAATGACAGTATATAGAGGACAAAAGTGCAAGCCTTCAGGTTGTTCTAATAGTTGATCTATAGCTCAGCAAATTTACCGCACATTCACAAATCAAACATCAAAAATTTCAGTTTGTAGTCAACAGTCACCTAACACTAATTATCATGCACGCCGCAATTCAAACATCAATACAGGATCAACCACTTCAGTTCAGATGGGCAAATTAGTGCTAACTGAGAAAAACTGACCACATTCAACAAAAATGTCGCATGATCTGACTGTAAACAAAATAAAATTCCTGATTTCTAACAAAAGCAGAAAATATCCCTTATTCTCTTTTTTTTTACACAAATAAACTTCCAGACTATAGATTTCATTCTACTTAAGTAGATCTGCAAGATAGGTTCCTTTTAGATTGATTTTTTTTCCACGGATGGAGTAAGAAATGAATACAGTTCTACCAGGAAAACAACATACAAAAAGAGGAACATAGCATAAGACGCAACCTGATCAAAATATGAAAATCTACAGCTCAAAAGCAAAGCATAACAAAAATATTTCACGAAAGATCTGTAGTTGGATTTTCTTACATGTTATGAGCTCGTCATCGCTGTGTAGAAAAGTCAAATTTGTTTAAACGCCCATGGATTGATTATCGGAAAATCTAAAGAGAAACGATTTCAAAGACAAAAAGCAGCATAAACCCAACTGAATCTTGGATTGCTCTTTCCATGTTACCATACTGGAAATGAAATTACCATTCCAACATACATAATTTAGCGTGTCGGCTTCTCAGATTCTTCCAGTAAAAATAAAGACAAAAAAGGGGAAGGACCATAATAACTTGAGAAAAGGTATACATACGGCGGCAGCTGCTTGCGTCTGTGGCACTGGCATGTCGGCTTCCCTTATTCTCACTTGCGTCTGTGGCATCTACACTGGTGAGACTCTAGCATCTACTACAGCTGACAGCGGACGTAGATGAAGGCTTGGATCTAGATCTGGAAAGTGGAGCAACTGTACCACAGAGGAGAAAGCTAGGGAACGATGGGGTATAGGAGATAGCAAAGGACGAGCATGACTGAGGAGGAACGAAAATAGGGCAGGCGAAAGGATTGAAGGGAGATAGGGGAAGGAGGACGGAACCCTAGTGAAATTTGGGTATGAAATTGTGGCGGCCAGATTTAGGGTTCAGGAAAGCTTCGTGAAATATAAGGGACGGCCGCCAAAATTTTCAAGCTGGCGCGCCAAACGATTAATTTTTTCATGTTATCCGATTGGTACTTACTAATGTGATTACATCTTATATTTCAATTGTTTTCAGCACTATACATAATATTACTTCTTATAGGAATCATTTAACCAATTTCAATAATCAATAAATCACGTTGGTTAAGTCATCTAAATATTCATTTCGATTTTAAGGTTCAATTATCATAAGAAAAAAAAGGAAAAAAAGAAAAAAAAACTAACTAGTTTTTCGAAATTTTGGATATTTTATAAAAGTTCTAGTTCATTGATTTTTTTTTTAAATTAATTTGTGAAAATTTCAATATTTTATAAGTTTTGTCTATAAAAATTTAAACTTTTTTTGAAATATTAGATGTTAAATATAATTATTACCCATAACTATTAAATACTAATAATAAGTATTACTTTTTAATTATTAAAGATTTCTTATTAATCATTCGTTATTATAAATTAATTATTAAATATAATCTTAGTTATTAATCTCTTCTTCTTAATTATTAATCTCTAATTCTTAATTCTTAATTATTAATAGCAATCATTGATTATTCATGATTAGCATTAATTATTATATTTTAATTATTAACTATTTAATAGTATATAATTATGTAATATTAACTATATTTTTATTTTATTCTTCTTAATTGCTAAGTATTAAATATTACGGATTGATTTTTAATTATTACTTCCTAATTGATTATTAATAGTAATTATTTGTTATTAATTATAAATAATCAATATAAATGTATTAAATATTAATTATTAGTTTTTAATTATATTAAAATATAGTCATATATTGCAACAGTCAAAAAATAAAAGTTGTGATTGGCTTTTATTACAACTGTCAAAATAACACAGTTAGAAATAAGTTTATTATAACTTTTCTGGAAAAAAGTTGTAAAAAACATTTATTACAACGGTGCTTTTACCACCGTTGTAAAATTAAAGTTGTAATATGGTGTTTTTGTTGTAGTGTCCCTACTCAATATTAATCAACATCTCAAAAATAGATAAGCCAACTTCATTGTCTTATTAGCGTTAACCATTTTCTTTGCTTTTTCGAAGATTATATATACATGAATACCTTAAAAATGCTTGTAAACAGATTTGAAATCATCATTGAAAAGATTGGATAAGCATACTAGATTTGAATATCATATTTATACACTTTAAACCTTATTATTTATTGCATCATTTCAAATGTTGTTAAAAGTCTTGTTAAAGATTCAACATAGAAAAGCACAATCGTTTCGACTTGTTTTAGCTACATGAATAAATGATTCAAGATTTGAATATATTTTTAGTAAGTACAACCCTTAGGTTACTTAAAATTACGAAAAGAAACCCATAAGGATACCCGTTTATTTATAAAATTCACGAGAACAAGGGATTCAGAAGTGCACTTATAATGATTATTCTTGCTTCAAACACTTTCAAACATACTTCAATTTAACACACAAGTTAAACAACAATTTAACATTAAGTCGAAGCCACAATTTAACACACATGTTTAAGTGGGTAATAGAGGTGATGAGACATAATGCACAGTTTCATCTTCTTTCAAAAGCAAATGGGATCAAAAGTTTATAACTTGACTCAATTAATGTCACTTTAACTCTATACTTTGCACACAACATATATAAACACAATATATACAAATAAGATAATGAGATAACTTACTTGGATCCATGACAAACCCAAGCATAAGACCACAAGAACCAAAGAGCAAGCTATTTCCATTATCATAAGCCTAAAGGCCCAACCTTTAGCGTTTCCAACTCAAGGAAACACACTCCTCCACGCCCATTGCTTATGTCCCCACCTTAATTCCTCTCCCTCTACTTCTTACTTGCTAATTGTGCATCCCATAATGTTTTAGGCCTAATTATAAAGTTTAAAACAGATTGGATATGATTTGATTAAGTTTTGAAAAGGTTAGAGATTGATTTAGCAAATTAGTGCTTAAGCACTTCCAACATTTTAGCCTTTCAAATATCTTAAGATTTATGAATTATTGATTTATTTCTGAGGGTATACCTCTTCTAGTAT
The DNA here is from genome assembly GCA_030737875.1 of Allium sativum. Classification (NCBI taxonomy): domain Eukaryota; kingdom Viridiplantae; phylum Streptophyta; class Magnoliopsida; order Asparagales; family Amaryllidaceae; genus Allium; species Allium sativum. Next base: position 307,128,410 of record CM060921.1, read on the forward strand.
AGGTTTTTATAATAGGTCATAACCGTCTCTTACCTTCCGTGAAGGGTAAAAATGCAACCACTTTTCACATGCAAACTTTTTTTTCTCTCTTAAGAGTTAAATCTTTCCTTTTAAGCTCATTATTCTTTTTCACACCTAATTAGATAAGCTTAGTAAGCTTGTTAAGGTTATGTAAAAAAAAATATTCTATGTTCTCTTAAGCAAATAAGTGTGCATAAAAAAAAAAAATTGAACAACTTTCAATGGTTAAAAAGTTGTTTATTGATAAAACAATTTTAGGTCACATTACCGATATTATTTTAAAAAATATATTTGTATAAACCTTTTTTCCAAAAACAAACCTACATGCGTTAGTTATGATTTGAAAGGAGATTAATAAGTACATTTAAACATTTTAATATTTTTTAACCAAATATTAAAATTCGAAAATTTTCCTACATCCCTCAATCAACAGGGTAGGCTGTGCCATAAACACGAAATTGATAACTGCATCCTGTGCAAGGGTCATATCAAATCAAACGTGCATGTAAAGATTAGGCCCTGAATGCCAAAACTAGGGGAATAAATATCTTATTCCTGAAATCTCGTCCAAACCCAGAAAACAGGAAACAATGGAGCGAAAAACTCAATCGTCTAGAGATTATAAAGGCCACATCAACACTGCACCTCAAAATCAAATGGCGTATCACGTAAGGCAGTATCTTAGAAGTTAAGGTTCCTCCAAGTGGAGGTTTCCTACTAAAAAATTCAAATACCTCGCTCAAATACCAAACTCCGAGCTCAGATCTAACCATATGAATACAAATATTCCATCAGAAAATACATCGGCAATCTTGTTACATCAAGTGAACAGAGCAGATTAACAGCACACAGCCAAATCTAATGGCCAAAAGGTGGACAACATATGAGAAGGCCATGTCAATCCACGTCCACTTTACACTATAAAAAGAAAAGAAAAAAAAAAAAAAAAAAAAAAATCGTATATGAAAGGAGGATCTTTTTTCTCAAAACAGGCTTTTAAGGTTGTTAAAAAACAAAAGTGCACAGCCAAAGTATCAAACAGGAAGTAAACGTGGCCTTCCCCGAGGACAAACGATTCATTAACATCTAAACCATGTAGATTGTCTGTCATTTATTTGTTTAAGTAGTATTATTCAGTGCCAGATTTGGCTCTTTGTCATATTTAAAACTAATTAATATTGGCATTTCAATAAATAATTGAGGTGTTATTACTTGACCAGACAAGCATTCAGCAGCACGATTGCTTCTTAAATAGGGCTGTTATGGTAATGATTACCGTTACCGTTTGGCAAATACCGTTACCGTATCGTTTTTACTGGTAAGCCAGAATTGCTTACCGTTACCGATCGACTGGTATACCGATAATCTGGTAACTGTTACACTGGTAATGGTAAATTACCGTTTGTCGATCAAAGTTTATATCTTAACATATTTTTTGTACACCGTGCATTTTTATTAGACTATGTGTGGTGTTAGTTTATAAAAAACATAAACGAAAAAGAAAATAAGTGTATCTGGATTTATTTCATCTGATTATTGAACTAAATATAATCATTTATTTGGTTCTACGTGCATGTATTAAAGCATATCAGATGAGTACACTTATGTTTTGAATTAACTGGTAAAATTACCGTTACCGCTAGTATTGAAGAAACGTTACCGATAATTTACCCCTAAAAATGGTAAATTTATCGTTACCATACCGTTTTAACTGATATACCGATTTCAACCAAAAATGATTACCGATTGACTGGTAATGGTATGGTAATGGTAAATTTAACGTTACCGTAACAACCTTTTCCCAAATGCAAATTTAACTCTGATTGGGTTTATTGATTCCATCTAACAATGTGAACATTTATCTCCTATTTACATCATAAGCAAGTCAAGTCACTGCTTTAGCGGATTAATTAGCAGACGGCATTCTAAGACCGAAGATAACTTAGATAAGGTAAGTAATCTTAATGATACGATATATCAGTGCTAAATGTAAAAATCTTTATTTGAAAATGGAAGCTCCAACCACCACTATAAGTTTGAATCCAGTGTTGTTTACCCTTTTGGACGATGAAACTGCACAAAGTTGGCTAAAGGGTTGAGACAGAATTGATAAAGCGCAGCTTTTAATATCAATGATGTTTGATTGACAAATTCACTCATAATTCATACTAATATCTGTATTATAATTACTGTACCTTAATTGAATCCCATTATATCAGTCACAGAGTCACTACTTTACCCATTTTCTCACTTTTGTTCCCCTTTGAAAATGCTCATTTAGGTTCCATAGAAATGCACCCTGGATTTAGCAATAAAACACTGGATTGCAACTCTTAAAACTGAACTAAAGGTAATTTAACTATATTAATGAGCATTATGACACGTGCTTCACATATTTTGCGCGTGAATTGTTAAAAAAATTTAGTCATACTTTTTTGTTGAAATTAATTATTGTTGGTTAAAATTTTATTCATAAGGTGTAACTATTTTTGAGTTTGAATTTTTATTATATTCTTAATTAATAAATTATTGTTTTGATCTTTTTTTTGAGTGATATTAAGATTTTACAGTATCTATAGACGAATGTTTTGAATTTGTTAAAACACTTCATTTGTTAGAATTTATTTTCAAGTGATTAAGATTTGAAAATATTATTAGGCTAACATTAGAAAAAAAGAAAATGAAAACAAAGTAAAAAAACTAAGTGTGACACCAAATATATTACATTTGTTTTTAAACATTGTGGGGTTGTTGTCTCTTTCTTGTGCATTGCACTATTAAGGGCTTGCAGTTGAGCTGAGCCTGAATGCATATGTTCTATTCGGTTATGTGAGCTCAACTTTTTTTTTTTTTTGAGAATTTGGATCCATATACAAATTTGGATAATATGAATCATACTATCCTGACAAAGGGGTCTGACAGAGTTAAACTCATGAAATCGAACTCATGATCTTTTCATTCTACTTCTACGCTCCAACATAAAGATGCTCGTTAATTTATTATGGTGTACGATTTAAGTCTAATTTCTTTTCTTTCCATCTTATCCTTCAAGAAACAAAACAAAAAGAAAAAAATAACCTGCATGTTGTTATTAGAATCAAAAAATAACAGTGCACCTAATAATTCATGATTGATCAAAAGTGGATAAATCGAAGTCGACCCATACTGTACTAATCTTTTCGACGTACGTAGATAATCATGCTAAAGAAAACATATACTCGAAGTTCAAAATAGATATTTCCAAGCTAAAAAGATAGTGCCTGCTTTGGCACTTTGACCTATTCATCCCAACATTTACACTAGCAATTGTTGCATTAAAGTCCCTTTCCGGTCCATAAAAGTGACCAAGACTACTATCACGCACTACATTCCATGTCCCAGTCTCTACTTTTTCCATTTTTCAATAATACAGTTCTGCAAAATAAAGTTTTTAACAATGCTATCAATGAGACTAATCTTATTCACATGTTTATTTTTTGCAGATTGGTAATATATTTCATCATGCAAAAGCAGATAAAGAATGGACAGCAAGAGACCATATATACACACAGATGTAGTTAGAAATAAATGAAGCACTAAATAATTTGTTCTAAGTATGGACCATTAGAAATTTAGATGACATATTCTATCTAACAGGTACAAGTCAACAAACAAGTTGTAACTGCTGAACTTTACTTCACATTACCATCACAACTTGCTCAAGCAGTTTTCAAAAATTAAATAACTGACATTGAAACAAAAGGTGCAAACAAAAAAAACCTAACAGACAAGACATATATATCCCACATTGTTGAAAATTGAAACACTCTCCTCATTATTTTCTTCATTCCCATCAACAACTTATGCTCAACATGCACCAACATTCGATTTCCTTCCGTTTTCTCCTTGTTTTCATAATTTATGCAAATTCAGTGCTGTCAATTCCTCACTTCTTTCCAAGAGCAGCACAAAAAGAATCAGTAACAAAACTTCCATTTACCACTCATTTTTTCCCTCAAACTCTGGATCATTTCAACTTTCAACCAAAATCATACGATAAATTTTATCAAAAGTACCTCGTTAACTCAACGTTTTGGGATAAAGGCCCTACTCATCGAGCACCTATCTTCGTATACTGTGGAAATGAAGGCGATATCGAATGGTTTGCTGAGAATACCGGTTTCTTGATGGACATTGCTCCTAAATTTCATGCGCTTTTGGTGTTCATTGAGGTACTGCTTTTCACATTATACTTGTCCAATTTGAGTAATCTATATGTGCATCTCATTAAGTATGTTTTAAGATGATCATAGAGGTGTGTCACTGTATGAAGTCTGTACCGATTAACTTGGAAACTTTTCCACTTTTCCAACTGTTTACTTTATCAGTGGAAAGTGTAGCTGGATGCATAGCAAAACTCATCTAGGGGAAAGTAATAGTATTGTGTTTTTATAGCATAGGTATTATGGAAAGTCATTGCCATTTGGTAAAAAATCGAACGAAGATGCAGACAAACTGGGATATTTGAGTTCATCACAAGCTCTAGCGGACTATGCAGTGCTTATAAGGAGCTTGAAGCATAATTTATCGGCCGATGCTTCTCCAGTCGTTGTTTTTGGTGGCTCCTATGGAGGAAGTGAGTTTTTAAACACCCTTAAATTTTAGGACGTTCTCCGTGCGTTCAATTTACAGTGAACAACGAGATATTGCATAAAACTTTTCACTTTAGCTTGTGCTTATGATTATCTTTTTTCCCCTCTCTAGTGTTGGCTGCATGGTTTAGACTGAAATACCCGCATGTAGCAATTGGAGCGGTAGCATCATCTGCACCGATTTTGCAATTTGATGACATAACTCCATGGAATAGCTTCTATGATGCTGTGTCCCAAGATTTCAAGGTTTGAATTACAGTAAATATTAATCATGTTGTTTCCATGGCACCATACTGTGGTTACTACTACCCGCTGTTCCTATATTCGGGTAAAATACCCGAACATGTTTAATTTCCGGTATAGTAGCATTTCTGTTCTTGCTGCGATAAAATCAGAAGAAGAGTGCATGAATAATAGTTATGTTGACCAGACCATTAGTCCCCAGAACACTATCAATCCAGGATAAAGGATGTGCTGCTGTAGTGGACAACTTCAGCAACTGCGTACTGCTTCAATTGCACAACTCTACTAGCACAATTGCTGTTGTATACGACACAGCAGTAGTGCACAATAGCAGTAGCTTAGTGTCGGCGCAATTAGCAAAGTTTGCAATGTTCTTGAAGGAACTTGCAATAGCAACAGCAACTATGCAACTAATTAAAATGCAGCTAAAATCTCACTAAGGCACCGCTGTAGCAGTCAACGCTCAATATGAATTAGAACAATATTATATTCACTAAAAATCCCGCTATTTTTCCTTATGCCCGGCTAAATCAAGGGTTTTTTTAACATCAGTTTAGAAACTTCAATATAGAAAGTTTAATTTAACCAAGTCTCTTACGAGCCGAATCAATGATTTAAAGTATAGGTCTAAGTACATATTCTAAACGCTCAATATGAATTAGAACAATATTGTATTCACTAAGTCTGAACTACATGAATCATGATATACTTTGGTTTTGTTACAAATGTTTTTTTCTACATCAGCTATACTTTGGTTTTGTTACAAATGTTCGCTGGTTTTTATATTACACCGTTATAATTTTTTGCGTCTCCACTGGTACAAATCCACTAAGCTTTTTAATTGTAAGGAGCGGTAATGAAGTGGTGGAAATTACGTCGTGGAAAACTTAGGAAAGAATATAAAAACCATAGCTCAATCAAGTAAAATGGACGGTCATTGCCTCAAAGGCGCTAGACCGACCTTCAATTCCGGGCACAAATGAGGTTTTAACTGGGGATGGCAATGGGGCGGGGCGGACGCGGGTAGTACCACTCCATCATCTGCTCCGTTAGATGATTTTTTGCCCCGTGCCCCCCCCCCCCCCCTCCACCACATACCCGCACGGATATCCATTAAACGGGTTTTAAATAAGTTGCGGGTAATGGCGGGTATTCATGGATATTCATTATATTTATTCAATTTATTTTTAACCGTTTATTGAAATTATTCAATAATACATCTGGGGAAAAAAACAAATTAGACCAATACTCAAATGCTAACCTCAAAATACCAACACATATTTAAACCAACATATAGAAAAGAAGAGACAACAACAGAAATATCCATCAGAATATCAACAACCAATTATAAATTGTTGAGTAAAGGCATGCACATAAATACAGAACAACAAACAACAATGTTTTTTTTTATTGACTATTGATAATAAATCACATTCAATACGGGCATGGGTACCCACGGACATGGATATCTTACTATCCATACCCACCCCATTAATTAATGGATATTAAAAATACCCGTTTATTTTACTCACGGATACCCATTTAACTATCTGTTTCGTGTCCATGACGGGTTTTACCCGCGGATAACCACAGATATGGATTTTTTTGTCATCCCTAATCTTAACTGAATTTCAAACCAAAGTAGTTCACAGTTCAATTCATTCATAGTCGACCTGGAATTGGGTCATGGCATGATAATATGGAAAAAATATGTGAAATCTAACTATTGCACAATGAAATCCTTGTACCCAAAAGGGAAATTCTATTCGAACCTCCAAAATCGGTGAGTTGCCCCCCCCCCTCCAAATACAAAAAAGTTCAGGGACCCGGCTGTTTTTCTGAGTTGCCCCCCCTCCCCCCGTCTTTTAAAAAAAGACAAAAATACCCTCTCTCGTAGTGCTACTACGAGGTTCTTACACATACCATGCAGTGACACTACGTGGTATTCTGGATAACCACGCACAGCGGCTACGTGGTTTCCTAGAATATCACGCAGTGACACTGCGTGGTAGGTGTAAGAACCACGCAGTGGCACTGCGAGGTAATCTGAAGCTATGAAAAAATAAAGACAGAAGAAGGGCACTTTTGTCCATCAAAATTCTTGGTTTGAGGGGGGCAACTCAGCATTTTGGGTTGTTTGAATAGAATTTGCCTAACCAAAATCCTCTAACCTCCTATATCCAATCAATCACGATCCTCTGATTTCCACCTTTTTACAATTAAGCTCATTTTCTCTCTGGCTTAGTTTCAAAAAGGTGAAAATTAAGGTTCTGATTGGTTGAGTATAGAGAGATAGCGAATCTAATGCGGTGGAGGTGCAAAAAGTTGTGGTGGAGATAAAGCGAGGAAATAGCGTGATATATCAAATGAGTCTAAACGAGCATATAAAACTTGTATTTACTGCTTTTTACAAAGATAAATGATAAATAAATGAAAAAAATAATATTCAATTAAATTATAATTAGTACATTCTTAATTTTAAATAAAAACATGTGCAAATATATGTAAATACATGCAAATTTATTCTTAGCTTGATTAAATTCAACGGAATACTATATTATTTTCTATTCTAAAAAATATATGTTAAAAATTCTATTAAAAGCTAATTTTATAAACTTATAGTGTATAAAAATCAATTTTCTATTTATTTCTTTTATAGAAGATATAGCTGGAATAACGGAATGTAGCTGAAATAATGAGATATATTGAGAATATCAAAATACAGTGGGGCTTTAAGCAGAAAGACTATTTCAGAGGCTTTTTGGAAATAGTGTAATGATAGAAATCCGCTACACGATATAGCATGGTTATTGCGGGGTAATAGCGGTATATATATATATGTATATATGTATGTATGTATGTATTCATAAGTGATGAGTATAAAGTCAGTGTGTCGTACTGATTTTTATGGACGTGCTCGTGAGATGAAGTGACTGGAATGACTTCCCTCATGGAAGTAAAGGGATACATAAGCCGCGATTTGATTCAGATAAGGATGTTTACAAGTTCATATTCCCCGTGTCAAATTCTGGGATGGAGTTTGAAACGCTCTCGAGATTGCCAAGTGAGCCATAGATATTTTCGTCGGCTAAAGCCAGAGTTAATCATTCAATTGGAATCTAAAGTGGCTTGGAATCGGTAGAGGGGACCTGACTATTATGTTATAATCGAAGAACGGGAGGAGAGTTTCTCTCATCTCCGCAAGATTCCCTGGGAGACTCGTGTTCATCATTACTTTCTTCATCTATATCTTTGTCGTCTTCTTCCTCCTCTTTATTATTAGAGGCGTCTTGTCTTGCGTGCATGGCATCTAGGTGTACAAGAGCCAGAGGACCAATTTCGGCCTCTTGAGTAATTTGTGTTTGTGTTGTTCTTTGCGAAGGGGAAGCATAACCAAGCTTTAACCATTGCATAGTAGTCTAGTTTCTTCTACATGAATACCGTAATATTCATAGATCTGTTTTGCGTCTACAGGAATTATGCTCGAGGCTGAGAGGATTGTCGATAATTATCAAGTCTTTTAGGTCAACATCGAAGGTGACACAAATGTAAGGTTCGTCCATAGCCACGAGTAAGACAACTTGTAGGGATTATCCAGGTTGACAACGAGACTATTAGAGTTTGGTAGGTGCCGAAGTGGAAGTAAGGCAGAATATGAATACGCCATTGGATGACTATCTCTAAGATTAAAGAGACCCGCAGTTGCGGTAGAAGTACGCCTAGAACATCTAAGTGGTTCCATTTAGTACTGAAATTTAGAGATATGAGCATGGTTATGTTGAATTTTGCAATACTATATGGTAGGATTGAATTGGTTAGAAGTAGCTTCGTGACAGAGAAGACGGTTCGCAAATCGGAGGTTGGAGGAGGAAGTTATAGGTGAAAAGGTGGTAATAGTTTTAGCTGAAAGGAGGGGTCAGACGTCTGGGAGAAAAGTCAGACGTTTAGCCATATAGGTTTTGCAACCAGAGAGTTGAGTCAGACGTCTGACTTTTCTACCGGAAGTTTGAGCTAAAGCTGAAGACACCTCAGACGTTTGGAAAAAGAGGCCAGAAATTTGACTTGATACGAAAAAATTCCCAAGGCTGGAGGCAGATGTCTGAGGCGACTTCTAGAGCTATTTAAAGTTTGTAACTCAGTATGTTGATTTGTCAAGGAGCAATCTCAGAAATTGCCAAAGAAAAGTCTTTCGTTATATAAGCTATTTTTCAGATTCAAATAATTAGACGGCGGAAAGAAGGAAAAGGTTTATTTATTGTTTATCCTCTAACAAACTAGGAGTTTGAAAATCCTAATCTTCTTCAATTCTTATCTCCACAAAATCTATTTCTTTGTGAATTTTGATCATTTTGTTCAATCTTTTGTACACTTTTCTATTGGTATATAATAAAGGTTCTCTCTCAAAGTGGACGTACATTAACAAAACGTTAGTGGAACCACTATAAATCGCTGTGTGATTTATTTTTTTATAATTGCTTTCTTATATTTCTTGTTTAGCAATTGTGATTGGTTATTGAACTGGATTGAGATTGTTTTAAGAAAATGATTGGTTTTTTGCACTTTTACCATGGTTTCGTCTTCCGCTATGTTTGGATATTCGATTTTGAGCGGTCTTGAGTCGAAATTCTCCACAACAATTGGTATCAAAACATTGATGTTGGTAGATATTTCTAGAAATGCTGAAATCAGATTTAAGTAATCCCTTAACAGCTAGTCCAAGTGGTGTAGACGTGGTTTCTAAGCCACTTTTGGATCAAAATTGGTTATTGACAAGTGGAATGACGATAATGACTTCGAAATATGATAATGGAAGATGAAAGCAGTTCTTAGGTGGAATCAAATTCATCGAATGGTATTTGATGCACATTAATTGCCAACGGACATCTCAGATGTAGAGAGAGGAAACAAATGACCAGACACTCACTGCACTTCAACTTGTTATGGAGGAGAATGCTATCTCTGAAATTAATGGTGAGATGAATACTAAAGGAATTTGGGACAAGTTGGAGGAACTATATATAAAGAAGTCACTTACAAATCGTTTGATCTTGGTGCGATCGTTCTTTACATACAAGATGAAGGTGGAAACTTTGCTAAAGACGCACTTAAATGTGTTTGATTATTTGCTAATGAAGATGAAGGCAATATAATAGAAAATTATGGAAAAGCAAAAGACGATGATATTATTGTGCTTGTTGTCGGACCTTTATACGAGATTCTCAAATAGTTCGATCTCTGATCGGGAAACATTGCCTCTTGATGATGTCAAAACAGGTATTCTTAATGAGGAATCGTGAGTTCAAAAGAAGGAGTTGAGTGCTGGAAGTAGTGGTGAAGGAAATGGTCACGGTTGTTTGTGGAAAAGGAGAGAAGAAGGAAAACTGGGGGCGTTCGAAGTCAAGAAAGCCTTGTTGGAGAGGAAATTTGAAAGAAAGAAACAATAAGCGCTTCATTTATATGAAACCTGGTCATTGGAAGAACGAGTGTTCAGACAAGGAGAAGGAAAAGAATGAAGTAGCATCTTCATCAATTGCAGTGGTGAGTTGAGTTGGTGAGGGAGACGTATATGTTTTATCAACGGTAGCATCAGATGTTTCGATTAGCAAATAGGTGCTCGATTCGGGAGCTTCTTGTCATATAACGCCAAATATGAATTGTTTTCTTCTTAAGCTAACAAAGAAAAAATTCAATTGTTATGGAAAATGGTGTTATTTGTAAGTCGAAGGACATTGGTTCCGTGCAAATTCGGACGAAGTGGTTCGAACTCTCACTAATGTGCGCTATGTTCCAAGGCTTCGAAAGTTACTTATATCTTTGAAAAAGCTAGATTCTTTAGGGTGCAATATCATTGTTGATAGTGATAGCTTGAGGGTTTCGAAGGGTGCGCTTATGCTTATGAAGGGTGCTAAGACTCATGGTGTGTATTTGCTTCAAGGAGTGACCATAGAAGGTGAAATTTGTATAGGTGTTGGTAGTTCTCATGACTTGGATGTGATAAGGTTGTGGCATTTGAAATTGAGTCATGCCTCGGAGAGGAGTTTGGATATTCTTCATAGAAGGGTGATGATTGATGGAGAGAGTTTCAACAAGATAGGGCTTTGCGAGGAATGTGCTGTGCGGAAGAAAACAAGGGTATCATTCGGTGAAGGAAAATATGTTTCGAGAAGAAATCTTGCATATGTGCACTTAGATATTTAGGTACCAGCACCAGTAGCTTCTTTGGGAGGAGCAAGATATTATATTTCTTTTTTTTTTATTTTTCTCGAAGAGTTCGGGTGTATGTAATGAAGGATAAGTCGGAGGAATTTGCAAAGTTCAAAGAATGGAGGGCTCTTGTTGAGAATGAGAGCGAAAAATCTTTGAAGGTACCCGACAATGACAACGAGTATGTTTCCGGGGATCTTTTGAAATTTTGCAAACATCACGGTATTAAGAGGTATTTTACTACAACACGAGATCTGCAATCTAATGAAGTAGCGGAAAGCATGAACCGAACTCTGCTAGAGAAAGCTCGGTGCTTGAGATTGACATCGGGTATGTCTAAGGGATTTTGGACCGAAGCTTTGTCAACCGCGGTGCATATTATTAATAGAATTCCGTGCTCGTTTAGTAACAGAATTTTGAAGAAAGTGTGGAAGGGAAAGAGCATGACTTGAGATATCTTCGTCTACATGGCAGTCCAATTTACGTGCATGATCTAGAAAATGATAAGCTTGAGGCTAAAGCTTTCAAGGAGACTTTTCTTGGTTATACGATGACGTAAAAGGCTACCTGATTTGGAATTCGAAAAGTAAGAAGGTTGTAAATTCTCGTCAATCAATTTTGAAGAGTCACCTTTGTTCAAGGAGAATGGAAGATTATCATATGTTCCATATTTGGTTCATGGAGAACCAAAGGAGAAGGAAATTATTCTCACTTTCAGGTCTAGGAGTAGAGTAGTTGAAGATGCTTGTGAGAAAATAGTGGTTGATGGTATATCACAATCCACATTATTCATCTACTAATGTTGGTGATGTACATAACGCTAGAGCCGTTGAAGATGCTTGCGAGAATGTAGTTGAAGACCACCCGAAAGATATGGTGATTGGAACTATTTTAGCTTTCAAGATAATTTGAACCATGCTATTTTTGTAGTCCAAGATGAACTGATGGACCTTGATGATGTCATGAATTTGAGTGATAACTCGAAGTGGATTTATGCTATGGAGGAAGAGATGCAATCGTTGATGAAGAACTAAGCCTGGGAGTTCCTTCTACTTCCTAAAGGAAATCGTGCTATTGGGTGCAAATGGATGTACAAGGTGAAGAACGATGGAAGTTACAAAACTATGCTAGTGCCATTGGAGTTTGCACAAAAGAAGAGAAAGGAGTATGATGAAATTTTCGCATCGGTTGTGGGACATATTTCTATTCGAATATCACTTGCCATAGTTGTTATTCACGACTTAGAGTTAAAGCAACTTTAAGTGAAAACCACCTTCATGCATGGTGACTAGGATGAAGACATTAACATAGAGCAACCAAAAGATTTTGTGGTAGATGATAAGTCAAATTTATTTTGCAAGTTAAAAAAATCTCTATATGGCTTGAAGAAATAACTTAGGCAATGGGACAAGAGATTTGATCATTTTATGCTTAAAAATGGTCTTAACAGAAATATCAAGGATGCTTGTGTTAATTTCAAGAAGTTAAAAAATAGTTATTGGGTGTATTTACTTTTATATATGGATGACTTGCTTATAGCTTCTAAAGATAAAAATAAAATCAACAAGTCAAAACTGAGTTTAAAATCAGAATTTGAAAAGAAGGGTCTTTGAGAAGCAAGGAGAATTCTGGAAATTGTTAGGGATCGAAAGCATTTTGAGTTGAAATTGACTCGGAATGAATATATTGGAAAAGTGTTTTGTCTGCTCAGCATAGAGAATGCAAAGGCGTTAAATATACCTTTACATTTGCATATAAAGCTTTCGAGTAAGGGATCATTTATCGAGAGAAAGACAAGACCTATATGGAAAAGGTGTCATATGCTAGTGCGGTTGGAAATTTGATGTATGTCATGATATGTAAAAGGCCTGATATTGCAAATGTTGTTCGAATAGTTAGTCATTATATGGCTAATCCATGAAAATCGCATTAGAAAGCCATGAAGGCTATTTTGAGATACTTGAAAGGTACAACATCTCATGGTCCTGTTTTCAGGGTGGTAAGGAGAAGAATTGGAAGTTGATTGATTATTGTGGCTCGGTCTATACCAGTGATAGAGATCGAAGAAAGCCAACTTCCAGATATGTCTTCACTCGTGGTGGTGCTGCCATAAGTTGGAGATCAAGATTGTAGACCGTAGTTGTTTTATCCACTACGAAAGCAAAGTTGATAACCATGGTGGAAGCGGAAAAAGTGGCACTCAATTAGAAGAGATTGTTGTGTGACTTGGGGTTTGAACATGATAGTATTGACATTCAATGTGATAGCCGAAATGTTATTCATTTAGTGGAGAATTTAGTTTTTAGTTCTCGCATAAAGCATATTGAAGTGAGAGAGTCATTTCTAGTAAGCATAGATAAGGACAAACAAGTTTGTCTTCGAAAAGTGTATACAAAGGATAATGTAGTGGATATCTTTACTAAAGAATTGCCGGTTGGGAAGTTCGAGCATTGCTCGAACTTAATTCGCTTGGAGAAGTGCTAAATACCACAAAGTGACACAGTTGAGAAAGAAGCTCGGTTATGGATGATGAGAAGTATCAGTGAGAGGTTTGAATTTTATCTTCTTGGTAATTACTCGCTTACACTTCCGATGACGTTTGTATTATGGTGAGTCTGATTTTGGAGTTGGATGCTTTCAAAACTTCATTGGAAGGAGGGGGCTTTGCTTGAACTTGCTGATGGAGTGCAATGGGCGGAAGCCATGCCGGAGCTTATTGAGAAAACACTCAAGCTTGTTTGATAAGAGGTAGATGATAGTTTGGTATTATTGGTTAAGATGTTGAAGATGAATATAGTATTGAGGTGGAGTGTTGAATTTTGCAACACTATATGTTGATTGAAGCAGTTGGAAGTAGCTTCGTAACGGAAGAGACGGTTCGTAAATCGGAGCTCGTTGGAGAAAGTTACAGATAAAAAAGTGGAGGTAGTTTCAGCTGAAGGGTGATTAGACGTCTGACCATACAAGTTTTGCAGCCAAAGAGTTGAGCTAGATGTCCGACTTTTCTACCAGACGTCTAAGTTGAATCTGAAGACACCTCAGAAATCTAAGAGAAGGGGGTCAAATGTGTGACCTGAAAGGAAAAAATTTCCTGAGGAAGGAGGCAGAAGTTTGGCCAAAACGTCAGACATCTAAGGCGACTTCAGGAGCTATTTCAAGTTTTTGACTCAAAATGTTGATTTGTGAAGATTCAAGGGTAATTTGTAAAATTGCTAACGAGAAATTTCCCCTTAACATAAGGTATTTTTCAGATTTAGATAATTAAACAGCAGAAAGTAAGAAAATGTTCATTCAATGTTTATCCTTTAGCAAATTAGGGTTTTTGAAAACCTAATCTTCTTCAAAAAGTTTCTCCACAAGATCAGATTTTTAATGAATCTTAATTATTGTATTCAATCTGTAGTATTCTTTTATTGGTATATAATAAATGCTCTCTCTTAAAGTGAACGTACAGTAACGAAATATTACTGGAACCAATATAAATCATTGTGTGATTTATTTTTCATAATTGCTTTATTATATCTTTTGTTTAGCGATTGTGATTGGTTATTGAATTAAGTTGAGATTGTTGTGAGAAATTGATTGGTTGTTTTTGTCCTGTTACCATGATCTCGTCTTCCGTTGTGTTTGGAGATTTGATTTCAGCGTTCTTGAATCGAAATTCTCCACAATAGGTTAGGTGTGATTTAATCTCAACATGTATGAATGGATAGTATATTCTAGAAGATGGTCGATTCAACACATCTATATCCATCAAAGAAATGCAACCAATAATTGTCTGAAACGGTATATTGATGTTCCTAAGAGGGATACAACATATCGTGGAAGCAGTTCAAGAGGTAGAGATGTGTCTACAGGCTTGCAATCAATCGTTTGGCTTGATTGAAAGCATGCTTTGTTATAACATAATCATACTGTAGTGGTCAAGCGTTATTCTACATTTGGGTCAAGCGTTGTTCTTCATTTGAGTCGATCGGTGTCTCGATAATGGACTGAAATGATTAAAAAAGAATTGAAAAGCTTGGCGCGTATCAAGGTTAAAGAATGCAAGAGAAATGGTGAGGGTGGAAAAATCAAATGGGAAAACTAAATACGAAGAATGACTCGTTGCTAGGCCAGATGGATCCTCTCATGGGTCCACTCGTCAAATTCGAAGTCATGTTATAAGTTGCAAAGTGTGCAATAATGCATAAAGGTCAACCAAATGGGCTGACATCATCTATATCGATCATTATCGAACCATATAATTATGAGACTTCATGTTTAACTGATTCTTCATGTTGAAACTTCATATCTGAAGGGATTAACTTGTTCATATCTATAGCAACTAGAAATGGATCTTTCGAATTCATAGGTGATCGATTCGTATCTTCAGGTCATTATAATTCGATCGCAATTGCTAGATTAAATCATTAACAAAACCGTCAGTGTACGTAGGCATAAGATTCTAATCGAATCATTTAAAAAAAATTGTTTTTCCACTTTTTTATTCGATTTTGGTCTTTGATTGAACTGTGGTGTACTCTCATGTTTTGTGGAAACACTTTGTGGAGCACAAGTAAAATAAATAGCGCGGATTCTTATCACAAGTACTGTCTTATAACATAAAGTTTATCATTTCACAAATTTATGCATGTTTCATTAGACAACCGTCGTTCATATACAATATAGATTGATACTCTGTTGCGTTTATCCAACACATTTTTTGATTGGTAAAGAAACAACGAGTGAGATAGAAAACGAAAGGCTTTTTATTGCTAAAATAAAATAGGTTAGACTGTTAAATCACGACTTTTATGAAGTTTAACCCGTTTAACCATATATTTTGCACTGAGTAATCAATTTGGGCTTTGCAGGATGAGAGCAAAAACTGTTTTGAGGTGATTAAGAAGAGCTGGGATGAACTTATGGAAGTTTCAAAACAAAAGGATGGCTTATTACAGCTTAGTAAAGCTTTCAGGGCCTGCAAGTAATATATATCTTTTTTTTTTTTCTTCAAAAAATGAAAGTACAGGCTTTTTTTTCTTTATAATAGCGCATAAATAATGAGAATTATGTTACATTTAAATTTGAACTATATAATTAAGTATGTATACCCAATTTTAACACATAACATATATATACCCAGTTTTGAATAACCAGTTCTGGTTAAAACAAAGATAAGAAGCATCCATTAATTTGAGACCTAAAGAAAAGTTTCTGAGAACAAGATCAACCTATCTATGATTGCTCATTCTTGTACTTATAATATAGCATTAAATAACAGGAAGCTCAAGTCAGTATATTCAGTTCGGGATTGGTTATGGACTGCCTTCGTATATACAGCCATGGTAGATTATCCAACACAAGCAAATTTCATGAAGCCTCTGCCTGCATATCCAGTCAAAGAGGTAGCATTTCTGCACTGTAGCGCAGTGAGAAAGTTATTTAAGTTATATCTGAAAAACATCAAATGTCTTTTGGGTCCTGACCAAACGCTCATGGATTAGTTCCAATTTTCTATGATATAACTCAAAAATTAGGTTAAAAATAAACCATATATGTATAAGGGGGCAACTGAAATCAATGGTGTGCTGGTTCAAAATAGCGATGTAGTTTAGCAATCCCAAATATTTGCATAAAACTCAAATGATTTGATTACAAAATGAAACTGAACAACATTATTCTTGTTCAAACGAAGATGTGCAAGATTATCGATGCATTTCCAACAAAAACTAGCAAGCTTATCAAAACGTTTTCAGCTGCAAGCGTGTATTACAATTACTCTGGTAATCAACAATGTTTCAAAATAGAGAATGAATCCGATGAACATGGACTCGATGGTTGGAACTGGCAGGTATGTGATGATTCTAATCCATCTCTCTCCCTCTCTTCCCCTCTCACACACACACACATGCACGCACATGTACACTCACTCGCACAATTCAGTGTTTAAGTTTTGATGTTGTAAAAGCAAAATTCAGGCATGTACAGAGATGGTAATGCCAATGGTTGTGTCTAATGAAAGCATGTTTATGCCCTCTGGTTTTGATTATAAAGAAAATAGCAATGAGTGTATGCTGAAGTATGGAGTTCGACCTAGACCACATTGGATCACTAGTGAATTTGGCGGTCATGTAAGTCATATACATCTGCAGTTATTTGGCAAGATAAACTGAATGTTTTGAATAGATAAAAGTTATACATGTATTTCAATTTACAGTAGAGAAGAGTGAAATGAAACTGTTAGCTACTAAAGCATGTTTTGTGTTGGTGCAATTTTGCATGAACAGAGAATTAGGCAAGTACTCAGAAGGTATGGTAGCAACATTATATTTTCTAATGGATTGAGAGATCCATGGAGTAGAGGAAGGTAACCCATTCAAATTTCACCTGTTAATCTTTTTATGTTTATCTTACATACTAACGCATTGATCTCATGCAGTGTGCTTAGTAACATATCATCTAGCATCATAGCCTTGGTCACAGAAAAAGGCAAGTAAATCCAGATTTTCAATTCTTCGTTATATGTTTACAGATTCTTTTGCACCTCTCATTTTGCAAATAAATATCTACTTGGACAATCTTAATGTTCATCAAGCATGATGATAAGATATAGATTATGAGATGAGATGTGAAAGTAAGGCGGTAATTCCATTCGTGAAGATTAGCTACACATCCTTAAAATCAAACTTAATATAAAGGAGATTCTTAGGTAAAAACAATTGTAAAGCAGATCCCTATAATTAGTTTATTGCAATAATTTTATTTCGTATTTTTTCATTCCATTGTCATATATATATACGTATGTATATATATATATGTATATATATATATATATATATATACACAAAATTAAACACAAAGACTCCACCGTTAGATTTCTTCATATGAAGAGTGGAATCCATGGGAGGTTCCAATGGTTGAGGTTTATTGTGTGCAATTTTATGTTTAAATAGAGTTTTCCTATATATACACACACACACACATATATATATATATATATACACACACATATATATATATATATATACATATATGTATTGAAACTAAACAGCTGAAAAAAACAATGAATAATAGAAATGTCTACACTTATTAAGAAATATTGCAGATAAAGATACAAATGTTTAATAATTACAAATATATATGGACTTGATAAGCCAATTCTTGCAAACAATAAAAAATTAAAAAATATATGCAATTGTCCTATAAATTTGCAAATTTATTTGCAATATTTCACACGAACTAGTCTATTTTGAATGATTGTAGATACTTCTACAATTATTCATCAAATAATTGCATAAAATTAAGGGATTATTAGCTCTAATTGCTTGTATATTAGCAATTTTTGAATAATTGCATATAGTTTTGTAAGGTTGTCTAAAGCTTACCATATTTGTTGTTTTTTCATTTTCAATCCAAGCTTTTTTAATTTTTTTTATCATTAACACAGAAAAATATAAGTTGAATAAGTTTTTAAATTTGAAAAAAATTTACGTTGTTTTTTGGATGATTTTTGAACAAAATGCTTTAATTTACATTTTTTGTCTTTTTAACAAGGCTGTTTTGTGTGTTTCAAAATTTAACAAGGATATTAGTCAAACTGTTACATACTATTTTTGTAATTATCTCAAATTCAACAACTTGTTTCAGGTGCACACCATTTAGACTTTAGGTCAGCAACAAAAGATGATCCGAAATGGCTTTTGGAACAAAGGAACAAAGAAACAGAGATAATACAGAGTTGGATAGATGAATATCACTTGGACTCCAAAGAATATTCACATTAATATGAAGATAGCTTTGGTGCTTGCGGTGAAATAAAGTACACTGGTGCTTCACCAAATTTCCCTATCATTTCTGGCTCACTCAAACAGATATTAATATTCCAATTCAGATACATGAAAAATGCATAAAGAGAAGGAAATGTTATGCAAGTTCACAAACTGTCAAACTTCCCTTTTATGCTTGAAAATTCTGATTGTAGAATTTTATCAAAATCTTGATGCATACAGTACAAATAATACAGAAGAAACGTTTGCTATTACAGTGCGTTGGATTTCTGTACCAAAAGTTCTTAGATTACACTTTCCAGACCCTTGAACTCCAATATGAAACAAAATGGTACAATCATATAAATATGCAATATATGATGCAACTAAGAGTCGTTCCTCAAACACTGAACACTGCTATAAATGCAACATTTTTTTTTTTTTTTTTTGGAATTAGAGCAACATGCAAAATAAGTGTTGGAGAAAAATCATAAACATCCCTCAATTGCAAATGTACATACATTAACCTCACTTAACAAACCATTCATAATGCAACAGAACAACAAACTCTAACAAGTCAAGCAATTTACATAATCAGAGATTCCGGAAAAAAGACCCGAAAAATCTTCAAACAGAAATCATACAAATTTGGAACAATGGTAGTCTCAGTAGAGAAAAACACAACTTAACCAACTTATTAAATACAATTACAGCAGCTTCTTAAAATAAAGTGAGAACTAAGTACTGAACAATGCAGTCACAATGATGAATTAGGTAGCAAGGATTTTACATGCAGGCACCAAGGGAATATAGATCACTGCATCCAACATCATCTTCGATGAAGCTAAAATCTTCACACTCCTGAATATTGAAAGAGGAAATACTCAAATTTGCTAAAGTAAATGTATGTACATTGATAATTATATGCCCTCTGCAGAATGTATATATAGACTATGATTTCGATAAATATAAATATATCGATGTATATGTTCGTTGTCATGTCATCATCATTGACAATCCAACAAGTCACACACTCCTGAATATTGAAAGAGAGAATTACTCAAATTAACTAAAGTAGATGGATGTACGTTAATAATTATACGGCCTATTCTGTATATATAAACCATGATTTCAATAAATATAAATACATATACGTATGTGCATTCATTGTCAACCCAACAAGTCACCTTAAACACGAATGCGTGGCATGTATATTGAGTGGGAAATGTTAAAATCACACCAAAAGTGTATATATATATATATATAAAAAAAAAACTTCAACCTCAACCATTGGAACATAAAATTGAGTGGGGCCAATGTGTTCACGAAGTTGTTTAGTTTTAAATCTTATCATTTAGCCTACATAAATTTTCATTAATTATTTGATCAAATTTGCAACTATGAAACATAATCAGATTATCTCAGAGACTACTTACCAATAGGAAGTTTCACAATAAAAAGGTCATTTCACTAAATACATGGTAAATAAGGAGGTGATGAGCAAACAGAAAAAGTTGCACAAAAAAACAAGTTTGTAGTTTAAAAAAAAAAAAAAATATCATCCACCATTTAAATAGTAGATTTTAATTATCAATGGTAGAACTATCATATCAGACTGTAGCAACACTTTAAGATACCGAAAATGATTTAACACAATATTAACATGTAGGGTATTATTGTTACCCCCAAGTTTGAAAATGAGAACAGACTTCAAATGACCGCACAAGTTAACATTTGACTCATGAGTAGGGCTGTCAATGGATATCCGAAAAATCCGAAATCCGTCCGCATCCGTATCCGAAAAGCGGATAAATATCCGATATCCGGAAAAGTGGATGCGGCTGCGGATATAGGCCTATCCGTATCCGAAAATTATCCGTCCGTTTTTTTCATAATTATAGCTTAAATTATGTGTATTTTAACATAATTAAATATAATAATTTACTATTTGTGCAAAATTGAAAGTCTACAAAAAGCACACCTATTGCTCAAAATTATATATTATCATCATATTTACTTATTTTTAGCACTTTTGTAATGAATTAGGTTGAAAAAGCTTAATATTAAGCTTTAAAAAACCATTTATGTTCATTGATTTATCAACTGTTATCGGAGCGGATAATCATCCGATATCCGTCCGTATCCGCGGATGCGGATATCCGATATCCGAAAATACTTTCGGATGCGGATACGGATATGGCACTATCCATATCCGAAAGTATCCGTTGACAGCCCTACTCATGAGCGAGTGAGTGGAATGTAAGAGTTGCATCTGCAGTTGAAAGGATCGTTCATCCCCGCAGAAATTATAAAGTTCAGATGGGATGTTAGCCCTTTATCCCTGACTTAAGCTCTACTAGTCAGATGTAAGGCTGCATGTTTTGTTTCTCTAGTTATAAATAAAATTAATAAAAGGGAAAGTCTACTTAGACACAACTAGAGATAAAATTGATCTCCACTACTGGATGTTGCCTCCTCATTTCCGCCTTTCACATAAAGACAAAAAGATGTAATGGTTCACATCTTTTGTGTCACCAATTGTGATTTTTTGGGTATTCAAATAGCCGACCCTTTATTGAAAACTGTTTTTACGGAAATTCTATTGAAACACGAACTAGTGGCACAATGGATCTTACACATTCAATTGCCCTTTGATTTTAACCCTTCAAAGATGAACACAATAAGATTCGACGGTCCAGATCTATTTTTGCTAAATTTAACTATTTTATTTAAATTAATAATTAAAATTTTAAAATATTAATTATTCAAATTTGCTATTCAAAATATTTATTAATGATCGGTTATCAAATTTAATGTAGTAAATATCGAGTAATTATAGCATTAAATTTTTTATTTTATTTTAAATCGATTAATTATTAAATATTTGCTATTAATTATTCTTTACTAACTATTGGTCATGATTTACCAATTATTAATTATAATTTATTAATGATTTGATTATGATTATTATTTTCCGATTCATGATTAACTAATTATGTAACTAATAAGGGAAAGTCTATTTAAACACAATTGGTGACACATTAGTCTTTACCATTGGATCACCCCCGAATTCCACACCCCTAGATAAGGACAAAAAGATCCAATGGCTCAGATTTCTTGTGCCACCAATTGTGTCCAAATAATCACTTCGAACTAGTAATACACAATCGAATTAATATACAACAAAAGCTTATTTTCAAACTCAACTACCATCCAATGCCCGAGAATGCAAATTCAATGAAGCACTATTCACAGAACCATTATTTCAGTGAATACCGTTCACTGAACTCTCGTTTGGGAATGAAGGTTAAATTTGGAACCATTACAATGATCATATTGGGTAAAGGGGGTGTGTTGATACTAATTTGACATATAATGTACCAATTTTTCTGTTATTATACAGATTAATATACCTCTAAACAACAATATTTACTGAAATATACCTTCTACCAACATATAAAGCAAACATAGAGAATAATGGAGCATACCGGCTTAACCATCGTCCTTGCAACAAGATCATCAAGCCCAAAATTACTTGAGATAAACCCATTTGATAATTTTGTATCAACAAATAACTGATCATTCTTGTAATTTAACTGCTCTGGCTTATAATCATGAATAGATAATGGAGAACTATAATTACTTTCACCGATGATAGGCAGATCCATTTTTCTGCTGATATCTCCAATATGAGCATTAGAAACTAACGGACTCGATGAAGAATTATATGTCCCATTCGAATTACAAAACTGCCCTTGTACTGGCTGCTCCCACTTGAGATTATTCACAGGTGCGATATTTGTGGTGGTGTTATACAAATTCGATGATGCAGCAGCATTCTGCCATGTGTCATTGCATCTGTTAACATCAACAAAGTTCAAAGAATTTCCAATATTGACCTCAAATGGATCCGAAGTCAAAGGTAGTGGCATTCTTATGTGGTTCTTTGGAGTCAAACCACCAAGCAAACTTCTGCTGGATTCTTGCATTCCCTGAATTTTAGTGATATCATTAACAGGATCACGAACTGTAGGAGGCACAAACCCATGAAACCCAAACCCATTAAAGGTGTTCAATTTAGGGATAGATCCATTTGACTGCAGTGGCTTCGACCCGATAATAGAGTTGTAGTTTGGATATGGGTCTAAGGATCCAATGGGCATGTATGAAGTATCTCTGCTGCCTCTTAGTGCAGCGACCATGTTGGCTTGTTGATTAGCAACAGCACTCAGCCTTTTTAAATAGAGCCTGTATTTCTGTTTTAATAAATTGTATTAATGGACATAAAATGTGAAGACGATGAAAGAAACATGTGAATAGTATGTGTATGAATTCGTACTTGAAGATGACTTGCAACATTTTCTCTAGTGATGCCTTCGACATTCATGAGATCAAGTATTCTTTTAGGTACAGCCTCTGTATTTAAAACCAAAATTGCCGTTAATATTAGCGATGATTCAGTATTCTGACAATTTTTCATCATAATGATTTTGATGATTCGTTCTTAGTTTTTAACAGAAGACTTATAAAACAGACAGAAACCTTACCATCATAATATTATATACTAGTATACAGATGCAAACATATAAAGATTGGCCATGTGAAATGGCATAAATAAAATCAATATAGCACAAGACTTTCTTGGTTCTAAAAGGTGACCAAAGTATATGAGTAATTTATAAATTTTTGTTATAACAAACTAATTTAAGGGCCTACTGTTGACAATATTAGTTGGGAAAGGGGGCAACAGTATTTGTAAGAGAAATGAACTTTTGGTACATTTCACGGACACTTACTTTTACTAAATACCAAAACAAGCTTTAAAAGTTGAAATTTTGATTTTGCTATGGCCCAAAAAAAAAAAAAAAAAAAAAAAGAAAGAAGAAGAAGAAGAAGAAGATTCTCTTTCTTAGCCAAATTCGTCGGATTGAATTATTGATAGTGACCTCCTAAAGGTTTTTGCCAAGTTTCAGCATAATCTACACTTCTACTGATATCAGTATTAAAATCCTATAAAGCAAGTTCAATTGTACCCCTAGCATATTGAAACATGAAACGAACTTTAATCAAATTGATACTATATGACGCAACACCCTAAATAATGGAAACATGCTTCCTATGCAGATACATATGAAGACATAACAAATATAAATTTATATGGTATAACAAGGTATGAAGAAAGAAATAATCATTCTTACTATCAATCCCCAACTGATTAACGGCACCAACAAACTTCCTATGCAGCTCAACCGACCAAACCACCCTCGGCTTTTTCTGAGAAGAAGAATCTTCATTTTCATGCAAAGTAGATTCACCGTCATCCTCGTATTCTTCGAATTGGTCCTTCCTTTTTCTGTTAATTTTAGAATTTGCAAAAGAGCCCTGAGTTCTTTCAGGATTTGCAAGTTGATTTCTATCACTGTCATCTCCGCTATCAAAATTGTTTTGGTCATTCGGGTCTTGTTTTTTCCTTCTGATCACATGCTGCCATATATTCTTTAATTCCTCATATCTTACAGGTTTGATGAGGTAGTCGCATGCCCCGTGTGTTATTCCTTTCATTACAGCTTGAGTTTCTCCATTTGCTGAAAGCACTGTAAAATTTACGTGATATGAGACTGATGAAATGTTCGAAATATTTTGAAAGAATACATCTTTGTTAGAATTATTTTACCAAAATTAATTCACTTGTTTAACTAATTTGCTAGTGCTCATGTTCTCTACGAACAGTAACTTCATGTGCTTATTAATGATTTTCTCATACCGTATGCCTCCAATAGTATAATGCTCACAACTTATTGTAATCTTGTAATTTTGTATGCTTGTATATTGAAGCATAGTGGAAAAGATTTTTATGTTGTATTTTCCTCAATTTTGTTTATCAGTACACAATGATCTTATAAGCTGATTTATCAGTGTTACCAATGGTCATTACCATTAACATAGTAAGTTTAAGTTAGTTGTAATGCAAAACCAACTGTATTAGAACCCCCAAAAGATTCAGTTTTACATTGGAAGAATTGTTTTTATGATACACATATGTATATGCATATGCATATGCAGTTATGCACCTACATGCATACATACATATACGAGCGCATGCACACACATATACATACATTTAACATATATATAATGCAGTATGTGCATTAATGCACTCAACGGTTCAATAGCGGTGAATGTGAATAAAACTACAGTGGAAATACGTAATGAAAAAATAGCAATAGTGCAAAATGTTCTATATGAAACAAAATCCAAATGACAAAATCAATTTATCATTAGTGATGTACCATTGGTGTGAGAAAAAGAGTGTTTACTTTAATATATCAAAATCGATTTATCATTGGTGTGGGAAAAAGAATGTTTACTTTAATATATCAAAATCCAAGAATATCTTGATCCATATGATTGTAACTTCGCATTATAAGTTGTGTTTGGTCCTTGAAAGTGCGCATATGCTCTAGCTATCTTAATTAACTTCAAAAGAGAATTAGACAAAATAAATTTTGTATATTGAAATTGATAGACCGGATGCTAGAAAATGCTGATTTAGTGGGATTAACGATAAATAGGGTTTTGAGCAAAACCACTATTTAAGAACGGTAAGTTGTACGGGTGTTGTGGTTGAAAAGAGGTAAGCACTTTAATGGGATATCAGAGACTTTAATTACATAGGTGTCAATATGATTCTTCTTTATCCAATCTGATAGTTAGTACAAGCTAGTATTATCGAAAATTCTCGCTTTTTTTGTACTTCCAGAAAAGAAAATTGTGCTCAAAACTTATTGTAACTTTTGCTTACGTGTTTACTAGAGCATGTTACAGCGTATGGTTTTTTGTTTCGGATGTGCTAGAACGACCGGGTGTGTAAGCTCACGGGCCACGTGGCTAGGAAATAGACGGTGGAGATTAGAAATTGCAAACTAGGATTCAGGCGGAAGAATAGGGGGATCCCACTATTTCTATCTACTTCCGCAACTTTTCACCGGTTATTGGCCCGGTTGAAACAGCAATTTCCTTTTTGTTTTAATTTAATTTAGTTATAGCTATATAACAATCTGCCTTACCGCTATTATCAATACTGGTTGGCGGTAATATTGTAGGTGCAGTTTAGCCACTATGCAAAAACACTGAATTAGACTAAACACATTGCAAAATCAATATAGTAAAAAAAATTGAAGACTTTTCTTCTTCTTTTTAGTTTTTAAAATGTTCGTCAGGAGCCAGCCATGGACAGTGTGGTTGGTTAAGAAAATCGTCTTCCATCAACGAGGTTGAGAGTTCAATCCACAACTTCTAAGTTATTCTTGTGTCTGTTACTCAGAGTATGTCTTAAAGATGTCCTCATGAAACAGTGGTATGTCTAGATTGCTCATCTAGAGATGTTGGGATCAATTTCGACTGGCAAATTGATCTATGTTACAAAAATTGCTGTTCACGACAAAAACCATCTGTACAATTTAAAGTTCAATACCATATATCACAAGAACATGTTAAAAACATACTAATGACGGGAAGATCCATTTCGAGACCCACAAGCTCCAAAAGTTTGAATCCATCCATATCAGGCATATGCACATCACTAATCACCAAATCAAATTGATTCTTGTTCTCTCTCAACATCTCTAATGCTTTTATTGCTTGATTTGTTGTAGTAACTGCAATATTCAACAAAATGGCACACTCTAGTTAATTATAGTAGTAATCCATGTATAATTGCATTCGTACTATGACGGTTTTGAGTGTTGTTTATGTGTAACATAATGGTCGTAAGCGTTTCCATAATGTAATGGCTAAGCATTAACACTTCAATAAGCATAAAATGTAAAACTTTTTCGCTTTTAAGCTAAAATGCTACCACTGTCATTATGCACTCATTTCAATTGAGGGTTCATGATAACTATCATGCATTACACTTCTGCAGGCTTACTGAGGCCTGTTTTTTTCCACAAAAACATGTTCAATGTGATAGGTTGTATTTAATTAATATATAACTATTCAGAACTAAGCACATTTGTAATATATAAAAATTACTTACTATGCTTCACATATGCAAAATGAAAAGAAAAAAAATGAAAAAAAAAAAAAAAAAAAAAAAAGGAAAGGAAGGGGGGATGCTGTTGTGAACATACTTAAAGCCACTGAACATTCAACAATCAAACTTCTAGACTTCTAGTACAAAACAAAAGCAGCCTGAATATATTGCATTACACTGTGAAAAAAAAAAATGTAGAAGCATAATCCTAAACAGAAGTACCTAACATTTAGCAATTAAAACATCTTATTTGAATCAAATGCGACCTGATTCTAAATTGGAAATCATTATTAAGGCAGGGGGAAAAAAGAGAAGGAGAGGGGTGGATTAAAAAGACTTCTGCAACTAACATAACTGTACTCTGGAACAAGCACTTTTGAAGTGCAAGATAACCACACTACATGATCAGAAGAACTTTGTGATAAATTTACCTAAAAGAGTCAAATTGCTAATTTTGCATATTACATGATGATATTTACCGAATTGTAGGTTATCAATTTTAAGATCCTTAACGGTTTTATAAGAACAAGCTACAAAAATAAATAAATAAAACTTATTCTTTTATATTTGAACATAGTAACCCATAACAATATAAACCATAAAGTAAAATACAAGTGACAAACCATGATACTGGCATCTGTGAAGCAGCGATTCCAAAACTTTGAGGCAGGTTGGATCATCATCAACTGCAAGCACTCTCATTCCAATAGGAAATTGATCTCTTTTTCTTATAACAGTCATCTTCACTTCTAATTTATTGCAGTAGTAAGTACCCAATAGTACCAAATAAAACAAGACCCAGATCACAACTTGAAAAGAAAAACACAGATCTCCCTTGCTTAACCTTAGTAGTAAAAAACAAAAAAGCGCACAAGTTTCAAATTGAAAGAAACAAAAAACGACTTCACCCAACAATTTCGATTACTCAAAAGATAACATTTGTGGAGTGGTATAAAGGGATTTCAGTACAACAGGCTGAGAAAAATTGGATCTTGGTCGCATATGGAAGAAATGGAAATTAAATTGCAGAGAAAAAGGGAAATAAAGTAACTTTAAAAATAAATAATAAGCGAATAATGATCTGTTGATAAAATGGAATGTTAAGGGGTCAAATAAGAAAGCCGGGATGAGACTCTAGTTTACTTTTTGTTTTCTAATGTTTCCTTGTTTGGATTGGTATTAACTAGTAGAAAAAGGTGCGGTTGGAATGGGCTGAAATCCCCTAGGCTCATTTTTTTGGCTGGTCCCCCGACCAGTCAATCAGCATCCCTGATTTCAACCTTTTTGCACTTAAATCCCTGAGATATACGTGGGTTTAAGTGCAGAAATGTTAAAATCAGGGATCCTGATAGGCTGAGTCCAGATGATTTCAACCCGGTTGGAATGAACCGATGGATCAAAAAATGACATAGCATACTTAGATCAATCAGAAGCTAGAATAATAAGTCTAAATATAAAAGTCTGACATGGTATTTTATAAAAAACCGACCTTAAAATAATTATTTATGTTCAAAATTAATTTTATTTCAAGTGCTTATAGTACAAACAAATTATAAAGCTTCAATGTAGAAAACCAAGTAAACTCAAGTTCAAAGGAATTCGTAGCAAAAGTGAGTTAAAGAAAAAAAAATGATCCGATATTGGAAAGAAAATATCATTTTTGTTGTCAAATAAAGGATATTTATAAGCAAATTCATCCACCAAATTCGCAACTCGCAAAAGAGTTAGAATCCATACTTTCAAACACGAAAAAGAGAAAAACTAACAACTCAAATCGTATTAATGCCAACGTGATTTTACAAGCTACATTTTCGAGTTTTCCATATATTTGTCTAAGTTTTCAAGTTCTATTGTAAAAGTTGCTCTTACAGATCATGTCAGTAGTGACATGATTTGTAATATACGAATCATACAATTTTCTGTCAAGTGCACTGTTTCTTCACATACCAGTCAAAAGTGATTTGCATCAAAAATCAACTCAGTTGATCATGTATGCAAATTCTTATCAAAACTCCTATACGATTTCTTTTCATCATTTATGTCATCGTTTTAGCTTACTAAAGCTAGTATTCATCAAGAGGTCGTTTGGTTTAAACATTGAATAAAATTACCTCATAAAGTAAGCTTCCCAAGAAACAAAGCATGCTTTGAATTGTGATAAGCGATTAAATACTAAACATGGAATGATCGTTAATCGACTAATAGTCATCTTGAAATATCACAACTGTTTCAAGAGTGTTCATTTACTATTTCAAATACTCGTTGAAGCATCTCTTTTCCAAGTAAGATTGGACTATTTGATTCGCTAGAAACTACATCGTATCTCGATCAGACGGACTTCCTTTTCTTCTTCTTTTTTTAATACTTGAAGTAAACTTGTGGATATAACATGATTTATGAGTAGTATATAAATTAGGTACTTAGATTTTTTCTAAGTCCATGCTTCCATTCACCAACATTCTAAGTTCATGGCTTATTGCGATTTTCAACCGCTGCGTTCTTCCAATCCTAGACGTCGTCGCCAACTTTTGTAGAGACACTGTGCAATATAAGTATTATCACCACCAAATTTAACCCATTAAATTGTCAGTGACTGTCTCCATTCGAAGCTACTTAGATCTCAATCTCGACTTAGGTAAATTCATCTTTGATTTTGCTGTTGTTGAAGCTTCTATCGTCGTGTTGCTGCTTAGTTAGTATTTCATCAAGTCAAGGTCGACGATCTATGTAACATCCATAATTTTTCTAAAACATTATTCAAGAATTTAAATATGCGATTAAATAGGAATAATGTGGTGTATGAGGCAATGAGATTTGTGTTTAATAAATTAATTAGAAGGTTTGGCCTTTGTAATCAAATAAACTAAATAAGTCGTGCATAAGGAAGGGAGACATGAGCTGGGAAAAGTTGGAACTTTCGGCCTCACACACATACACACACACACACAAACAGACACACACACACACACACACACACACACACACACACACACATATATATATATATATATATATATATATATATAATGTTTTCCAACATTTCATTCACGGTACTTATTCTAAACCCCAAATGAAAACTAAAAGAAAACCAAAGAAAGGTCGGTCGTTACAAGTTAGGAGAAGAACAAGAAGAAGAAAAGGCCAAGAAAACTTATACTTAAACGATGTATCAACAAATATCATCACCTTTATCCAACCAAGGTGAATAATATACTTTACCCTTATGTTCTCGGTTATCTTGCTATATCATAAAGCTTTGTTAATTGTGTTGATTTTATGTTGTTCAGGAAGTTATATGTTTGTTGTGAAATATTCATGCTAAGTTTTAAGATATAAGTTGGTTTCGTAAGATGTTATTGTACATGAAAATGGTAAGTTATAAGATGAAACTCCTAGATAGAGGTCTCCAAATAATATGAAACATTTGTATGATGTATGTTGAATGATTATGAAGATGGATTTCAGATTTCATGAATTCTTATGCTTGTATGAAATTGTTTCGAATTTCCTAATGGCATTTGCTTTAGGGGAGATTATACGCTGAATCGAGTATTGTCTATCCAAGTATTTTGCATTTTTGTATAGTACAAAGTACTATAAAATTGTGTATGCTTTGATCAGAATACCGTTTATAAACCAATATAATTTTGACATATGTAGTGGTGTTGGTAAAAAGATATGATTTATAAAGAAATAGATTAGTTTTACCTAAAAGTTGCTATTAATGGCATTCTAAGATTTGGAAGCACTTTCGACAACAATCGGAACCACCCTTTGGTAGCACTGAATGCTTGAAATATCACAAGTATGATATCTGAAGTATTTAGGTTTCCGTCTCTTACCTTTCAGATTTGGGAATTGGTCCTTATACTTATAAATATTTTGGTTTTGAAACATAGCCGCTTCGCAAGAGGCTTTCGCTTCGACTCTATCGGCTGGGCCGAAAGGGTATTTTCTATAAAAGAACTATTTTATAAAAGAAAGATTCTAAAATGTAACTTCGAAAAAAAATATGGGCTTTACGTCTTTGGGTCTTTCGGTGGAATCGGAAAGGGATTCCTACAGAAGCCTAAGCTTCGGAAACTTTTAAAACCCTTGAATCTGCTGCATACACAAACATGTTGTTGCAAAATTGTTTTCCATAAACTACTTCCTTAGGTACAGAAAAGGTCGTTAAGAAACTTTTTCTAAACCAAAAGTTTTGAAGCTCCACCTTCATGACATGGAAACTTTTATCTCATTTTTTTAAAAATAGAGTAGAGGCTCTGCTCCATTGCTTTCCGTCATTGTGGGACAAGTTGCGTTGATTGTTATTAAGAAGTAAAGTCGGAAGGGTTTCCCCTTTCGGAATAACTTGAATATGGACTTCGACATCATTGTGGGAGTCAAAGGAGATTAGAGACGACATATGTGTCGCAACCATGGTAATGTGTGGTCGATTTTAACTATAAACCCTTGAAATGTTTACATGTTTCGTAGTTGTCATTGTTAAGACATTGCATTTGTGTGAGGGAACATTGGGAGGGTCCTATGGATGGAAACTAAAATACTCTAGTTAAATATAATGTTAATAATGTTATATGAATCCATTGCTTCGTGCAGTATGGAGGTGTTAGGGGCGACCCTTCGGTTTCATGCTGGTGGGGAGTTACTCTACGAAGCACTGAAGAGAGTCGAATGGGATGTTGGTTCTATGTAGGTGGAATACGATACCATGAAGCACAAGATGGGTATCAATTATAGAATGAGGTTTCGGCCCCGTTGCGTAGCAAAGCAGATCCTTGCGAAAGCATAGAAAGTGAGTATAATTGGGGGAGGGATCCATAGTGTGTTGCATGATAAATGTCGTTGTTATTATAGTGAATATTGTTGTCATAAGTAAACTAAGCATTGATGTGCAGGGGTGAAGGGTTAGTATGGTTTCGTAATGTGATTTTAACGATAGGGAAACTTGTTCCGCTATGCGGCATGGTCTCGTTAGATATCGATAGTGTCGGATAAATAAGTTATTGTTCACACCAGTCTTTTTCACTAACCGTAGTTTTTATCTTTCCCCTTAAACTCTTGGGTACTCAATTAAGTAGGCTGAGGGCTAAGATCTTTCAGGCATCTTCTACGAATAAGCTTCCGAAGGCCACCAGAGAACGATAGTTATTTAGGAGTTCCGTTGTATTTTGTTTTATCTTGTGGATTGTATGTATCGGCATGTTTAGAACTGCTACTATTTTTACTCTGGTCACAGAAAGGGAATCTTCATATGCATATCTTGGTGTTTAGTTTATAATAACTCATAGTTTCTTCGAACGGGTTATGCGATGGGATGTATGAATGAATATTTTTATCAATGAATGCTTTATGATAAAAATGAGCATTCTTCGTTAAATGATCCACAACGTTAACTAGGCTTTTGGCCCGGTTCACAAAAGCAAATCAATCCTACGCGATTCTACCTATCACGTGACACAATAGCCCGAAGTGTCGCCAAAATACTCAATATTCAGGCCCAGAGGGATTCGTGTGAGCATGGACCTCACAACCCTCCAAAATCCCCACCAGCACGAGATTTTGCATCCCCCAAATCACTACCCATGCACATCACATCTCGTATCCAGCGGGATACGCACCTCATATCCCTTGGGATACACATCTCATATCCTCGGGATATGAGATTTCGTATCCCCAGGATATACATCTCGTATCCCTCAGGATACGAGATTTCGTATCTCACTGAATACAAAATTCTTATCCCTCCGAATACGAGGTTTTGAATCCCACATGATACGAAGCCAGTATCTTATATGATACGAAGCTCGTATTCTCCGAGATACGAAATTCATATCCCCCTTGGGGATGCGAAAAAACTAATGTTGCTACTTCAAGAAGCGAATTTCAGCCTGTGGCCCCCATTTCTCACCTACTCTCACCTACTCCATTACCAATAAATACCCTCTACCTCACACTTAAAAGGAATTGATATTTGCTTAATTTGACATCTCAAGAAGGACCTTGGACACCATTAATCTCTTTTTGAGATTTAAAGAAGAAGAAGTGACTTTTCTCAAAGCTTTGAACTTTCCAACAATGACTCTTAAAAACTTAGTGAATCATTGCAAACCATTGTAATGATGATGTCCCACATTGTAATCCTCTAATAGTGAATATAATCGGCAAAAGCGTTAAAGTGGACGTAGGTTCAACCCAGACCGAACCATTATAAATCACTGTGTTCTTTACTTTTCCGCACTTTTTCCTTACACGGAACTTTGTTCTCGTTAATTCAAGAAACTTTGGGTGTAACACCAATTTTATGTATCAAAGCTTTTGTGTTTTCGTTGGGAGAGAAGACTCGACATCCTACCTCTTTCCGACCTACTTCCATCTCTAATTAGATGTGCTACTTAGGTCTGTTCGACCTACCTCCTAAGTTTATTTACGATATCTCAAAAAGGAAAGACCTAAATGATTGGAACTTCCACTACGGGCGACATTGAAACTTCCCCTTAGCCCCAACCATCGGAAAATACGCTCGACATGAAAATCACAACCACCTTCAACCATAAAGCTTTGGTTTCCCAAGCTTAGTTCTTTGAACTTAATAAGAAGTTGGAAGAGAGGACGAGATAGCTCAACGACCAACTAATGACGAATCTCAAGCTTATGCGACGACTATAAGAAGTCGCTCAATGCGACGTCGCTCGCCTCGAGATTAATAGGAACCCTCACCCTCGGCCGAATGTCTCAAAAAGCTCTTTTTTCGACACTCACCATGGAAACCGAAGCCAAAGGAGAAGGATCAATGCCAACGGGAATGGAAATGATAATGGTAACGGAACTACCATAACATACAGTAAGAGAATGCGCCGATGCGACCGTTTCCGATTGGGTCCTATCGATGAACCTGGCACTAGCACGCAACCTATTCCACGACAAAAGCTCCTCGTCATCGCTCAAAACTTGGCGCCTATGCATCCAGCAGCAAATCAGTCCCAAGTTTGACCCAACCAACCTCAACAAAATCAGGTAGTCGAGGTCCTCAACATGCTTGATGATGATGTTGATGTTCATTCAAGAAGGCGCCCACGACCCCAAACTACCAAGATTGACCATTACCGTTGGAATCCAGCATAGGTTCAGCCCGTGATGCTCACCAACATGGTCCGATGGATCGTGAGAGAAACGCAAGGGTGCACCACTGATATTTAGGAAACCAATATGAGGCGCAACTCTTTTATTCGGGCTGTCTACGGCGCTGAATGGCCTCTATTCTTCAATATGCCTCAACTGACGACTTACTTGGGGAAGCCCGATCCTTGTAACTTCTTAAATCGTTACGAGTGGCACATGGACTTAAGTCGAGACATCGACGCTGTTAAATGAAAGTGATTCCCAGTTTTCCTTGAAGGCATCGCACTCCTTTGGTTCTGCCAACTTTTAGCAAGGTCCATTTCTGCTTTCAATTAGCTTGCTTCAGGGATAGTCGAACAATTTAGAATGCATGTTGCTACGCCGAAGGACATTCTGATCCTTTCAAACATCAACAAGGGTATGGAGGAAACTCGTAAGAGTTACCTCGAATGCTTCAACAATTCCTCGGCAGAAGTCGAAAACGCAAAACCTTGCATCATCTTGGTTCGGCTTGCAAAGGGCATTCTGCCCAACACCAAATTTGGGGCATGGATTGACAGAAAGCAACTTAAAACCTTGGAGGCTTTCAACGAAAAGGCTAATCAATTTTTATGCCAAGAAAAAATGCGTAGAAATAGGGCAACTCAAACTGACTACCCTCATAACCCACACCCGAGCACTGTTCAGGGAAGTATCAAGGGAAAGAAGGTCGGGGAATCTTCTGACAAGGGCAAGAGGGTAGCCTCATTCAAGCCCAAGCCAAACAACGACAAATCAAGCGGTCGCAACAACCAGAAATTTGGTGATAAGAAGAAACGCGATTGCTACCCAGCGTACAAGGTCTGCACTCCACTCAACTCTGAGCTGGAGACAATCTATTTAGAGACCTATAATACTATCCAGTATAAGAAGCCGATCGCTAGGGAGTCTATTGATCAGAGAAAAACTCTAGCAAATACTACGAATTCCGCGCTTGTTCG
Source organism: Allium sativum (assembly GCA_030737875.1). Taxonomy (NCBI): domain Eukaryota; kingdom Viridiplantae; phylum Streptophyta; class Magnoliopsida; order Asparagales; family Amaryllidaceae; genus Allium; species Allium sativum. The sequence continues at coordinate 307,163,400 of CM060921.1, forward strand.
ACCATAATACGAATGACTATCATCGCCTCAAGGAAGCAATCTAGAAGCTCATCTGAGAGATGCGCCTAGAGAAGTATGTTCATAATCCTGCTCCCTAAGAAGAAGCAGTGGGCCCTTCAATGCTCACACTTCCTCTTGCTCAAGCGGCCTCGGCGCCATCCAATTAGAGACCTCCTCGCGAGGGTATCGTGATTAACACCATTTGGGGTGGGCCTCACCCTACAAATGAAACTTACCGACGTATGGGGGATTACGCCAACTCTATCAAGAATGCTGACTTGGAAGCGTGCTCCGTCCTGGACAAATCTGTCCCGGCAAAGCTTCATAAGACTATGCATGACGACATAGTTTTCCACGAGAGGGATTTTACCAATTCGAGATTCCAACAATTGACCCTCTCGTCATTTCTACACAAGTAGCCCTTGCTTACGTCCGAAGAATCCTCGTGGACTCGGGGAGCTCCATAAACATTATCTTCAAGTCGGCCTACGACCAAATGAAACTTAAGGTCAAAGATTTGAAGCGTTGCCATGCCTCCATCTGTGGCTTCAGCGAATCCTCCAACCGGCCAGTGGATTTGGTAGAACTGTCGGTCGAGCTCGGAGAAGGGGATCACAACAGAGTTTGGATCCTCCCCTCCGTCGTCATCGATGTCATTTCTCCTTACAAAATCATTCTAGGACATCCTTTCCTTGCAGAATTCCGAGTCTTCGAGCACCATGGTCCCTTTTCATGAAGTTTCCAACTGAGAACGGGATCATAACTGTCAAGGGAAACCAAGCCACTGCAAGAGCCTGCTATCTCGCCGAATGGAAGGATGCCATTATCAAGGAGAACGTAAAAAGCATAGCGCCAATCCACTACGCCAAAACAACCAGTGCATAGCAGCTACAAAATTTGGATCCTGGCTCATACGCCACCGTCGTCTTTCTAAAGACCTCGATCCTAAGGAAGACGAAGAGGCTGATTCTGAAAGGGCAACCCCGCTGGAGCCAACTGTTGATGTTTCAATCATACCAGTTAACCCAATTAGGATTTTGAATATTGGATCATAACTCAACCCAACAATAAAGAAAGAGCATGTGGACTCCTTAAGGTCCAACCTCGATGTATTCGCTTGGGCCCATTCAAATATGTATGACATCAACCTAGGAATCGCCTGCCATGACCCGAGCAGTTCAGAATTCACATCGCTTGTCCGAAAAGCACTATGAATCTAATGAAGATCAAGCGGAAGTCCGATGAGACTTTTTGCAAATTCTTAAAAAGGTTCAATGGGGCGGCGGCGGCGGTCGACAGGCTCTTTCTGTCCAGGGTTTTGATGGTAGTAGTCTTAGGTATTTGGACAAGACCGACTTTAAGATCTCATTGCAATGGGACCCACCGAGGGATCTCGGTGAGTTCTACTTTGAACTAGCAATTCTTCGTGAAGAGGACACAAGAACTGGTAAAAAAGTTCTCGAGGCTAGCATGGTTACGGGTGGGGCACCGCCCGACTCTGGTAAAGCTAAGGATTCTGGAAAAGGTAAACTTTCTTCGAGGAATGATCGAAACATGGCTTGGAGGGAACCTAAATTCTCATCTTACTCGAAACTTACTCATACCCTCGAAGAGATTTACTTGGATGTTCATCCCATTGCTCCTTTCAGTAAACCTCCCATCTGGAGTCAACTCAAAGAGAAAAGGGTTCTGGTCGGCATTTCTTATTTTATGATCTCAACGGTTATAATGCCAAAGATTGTCGACATCTTCGGGATATGGTTGAAGAGTGTGTCAGACGCGGCTAGCTGACACAATTTGTTCGGACTCGAGATGTGGTGCTAGGACAGGCACATCTCCCTCATGCTACACAGGATAGGCTTAGACTTAGCTCCTATGGTGGCATTGTTATTAACTGATCTTGATTCTAGCTCTGGTGTCTCGGATTCAGGCCTCCCGAACATCAGTATCTTATGGCTTGTGGTTTCTGGTCTTATGGATATTTTAGTTCTTCGGTTATTTAGTTCTTGGTCTTGGTCTATGTAACACCCCTCTCGAAAAGATAACACAAAGATCTTTTAGCACAGTGGTTAGTGCGTGGTGTTGCTTTCCGGGAGGTCGGGGGTTCGGATCCCGTGGGCGTCACATTTGGTATCAGAGCCTATACCCAGCCGGAATTGTATGTGCAATGCTGCGAATGTTGGTCGGTGTAGTATTGATGCGGGTTACATGCACAACGCCTGGGTAATGAGTGATATGAGCCAACGAGGACGTTGGGCTCTTTAAGGGGGCAGTCTGTAACACCCCTCTCGAAAAGCTAACACAAAGATCTTTTAGCACAGTGGTTAGTGCATGGTGTTGCTTTCCGAGAGGTCGGGGGTTCGAATCCTGTGGGTGTCACAGTCTACTTCGGTTTGTTGATTCTTTGGTTGCTTGGTTTCTAATATTCTTTGGCTTCTTGGATTTGGCAATCTGACTTTTGGTGTTTGGTTTTTATGCTCTTAGCTTACTCCATTTTTTGGTTTTCCAACTTTTGGTTTCCTTGGTTTTCTCTAGCTTATGGTTTGGCTCTAGCCTCTTCTCTACTTTGGTTATTCGGGCTCCGTCTTATGGTTCTGGCTTTCTGGGCTCTAACCCATGGTTCTGGCTTTATGGGCTCTAGATGTATCCTTTTGGCTATTCTGGTTGTAGATGGTTTAGTCAACCTACCCATGTACATGAGTTATTATCATCCATAGGCATGCTCTTTGCTCGACAACACACCATCATCCCCTGGTTATTAATAAAAGTTTAACTTTTTTGGATTTTTTTGTCATCTTACCCTGGCAAGGCCGCCTTGAACTCTTTTTCTAGTTTTGAATTTTGAATGGCTTAGATTGCTTACCCATGTGCAGGAACATGCGAGAACCTAGGCATGCTTTTTTGTGAATGATAAAGAATTCAATCTCCTTCATAAATGAATTTGAAACTGAAAACGACTAAGTCTGCATACCCTTGTACGGGAACAGCCGAGTCCCTATGCATGCTCTTTACATATGAATAATCGCTTAGTTTTCTTTACACCTTTGCTAAAAAACCCTCATCTTTTATAACTTTAATAAAATTATTTCAAAACTTTCGAAGTATTAAACCTGAAATTGGATTGCGAACTCTAAGGACTCTGGTCCATTGCTTTTGAACTTGGTTCGCCAAGCTCACACTCTGGCTATTCTTGGGCGTCTTGCCTCAGTAAGGCTGCCTTGAACTCTTCCGGCTATCCTGATCACCTTGTCAGTTCTGAAATGGTCACCTTGATTAGTTGCGGGTAAGGTCTTTACTTGTTTGGTTTTGAGTTGTTCTATCGGTTCCCGACAAGAAACTCACTTGGTTAAACTCGGGTGGTGACCTTGTCGATGACACGACAAGATCACTCATTTTTGGCTTTGGATCGTCTTGTCAAGGCGATTCATCTGGTTATTTGGGTATTGATTACTTCAGTTATTTTGGTTATCCGGTAATTTTGGTTTTCTCTCGAGAAACGATCCAGAGTGATCGTCGACTTTCATTGGATTTCAGGCTTTGGTTTAACGGTTAATATGATCCAACGCGATTTCTTTTACTACGTTCAACGAGATCGTGGCTTTCAAATTCTTTGGTTTTCTGATTTTCCAGATATATGTTTAACACAATCTCGTACTATCATAGCTTTACAACTTTCTGGTTATTGGAATTCTCTTCGGACTTCTCCCGGCTTTGGTTTACAGATCTTAGATTCCTAGTTTAGTCGCAAAATACATCTTTCTTCGATCAAAAAAATATGTTTTAGGAGGCAAAGTGTTGACTCACTTTTCGGTAAAGCAATCACACGTCAAGTTTCTGGTTGGCGATGTGCTCAAGATTCGAGAACGTTCGTTGGAAAACATAAGGCAATTTGGTCAAAGTCACAACGTGTTTGGAAAAGAACGGAAATATCGTCGGTCCCTAAATTGGTGTTATCGAATTAGAAAAGTCGTTAAAAACTCAAAAAATCTAGCATGGTAAAAATACGTGATCAACTCAGTAAGATCAGCTAAATATCCTTGAGCACCTCAGTCCGATCACATGGCAGAACTCATTAAAGTAAAATATATTGATTTTGGTCAATTCTAGTTTCGATCACTCAAAAAGTGTTGCTGGCACGTGTCGATCACTAAAAAACGCACAAATTCACAAGTCTCGGATCAGCCAGAATGACAAACCTAGATTTGGCACTCAAAACAGGCCAATCAACATCGCCGGATCACCCTTCTTCATTAGTTTTACACGGGGATTCGATATTTGTCATTTGGAAAGGCTGGGATGCGAAATCCCTAGGTTGATTTGGCACTTCCAAAAAGGCTGAGCAAACCAGAATGCGGTGCAAAATCTCATATGTGCATCATGGATCCGGGATGCAAAAAGTGACATTGCAGGGGATGTGAAATTCTTGATTCGACTCTGGCACTTCAAAATGCCTTTAGTGTATCGGGAAGATCCGATTTTTTGGCTTGCGCGTCTCAGGGATACAATGCGAAATTTTGGGGATGCGAAATGGCAATTTGATAATTGGCAAATCACATCCAAGCGCGTGTTGCTAACTGCTTTCTAGGTTATCAACATGTGTCGATCACTGTTTTTTTTTTTTTTCATAATTTTTTCAGGATTCGAAATTTTCCTTCACGGCTCGATTTCTTTGTCTAATTATCAGGGATACGAATTTCGCATCCCCTCGGGATACGAATTTCGCATCCCCTCGGGATACGAAATTCGGGATGATGCATGGAAACTATACCTATAAATACCCCCTTTCTTGGCATTCAAAGGGGTTGGCTTGGCATATTTGGACCTTGGGCATACGAGGTAGATTTCTTTGGAGATCATTAATGGCTTCCATGGTGATTCCCATGTCTTTGGACTTCTTCTTGGACTTGTAAACTTCGTATAGAAGTTTGCCTACAAATTTTTGGCATTCACTTGGACTTTGTGGACATTAATGGATATTTTTGGACATTGAAGCTTTTCATTGGACAGTAGTGTTCACTCTAACACACTTTGGCTTATAGATGAAGAAGAATGGAATTTTGGTAAAAGTTAGGAATTAACAAGATATTTGTTATTCTATTATACAACTTTGTACGTTCAAAGTGTGCGAACTTGGATGAACATTGTAATCGATATAATGATAATGAATGATTACTATAATGTGGACGTAGGCATTAGTGCCGAACCACTATGAAAGTTGTGCATCCCATTACATTTCATTTCTCTTGGTTATTTGAATATCGGGTTTGCTTCTAAACCCACTCTTAGGGGTTGACGTGCTTAGATAGTCAACAGCGACAATTCTAAGTCATGAGTACGATAACTGTCTTCTTGTGGCTTTAACTGACGAGAGCCACAAGCAATAACTTTATCTTCTTGCATTAGTACGCATCCTAATCCCCGTCTGCATGCATCAGAATATACTTTATATGAGACTTCACTCCTTGGCAAGGACAATATTAGTGCCTCGACTAGTTTTTTTCTAAGGTTTCAAATATTATCTTGCATTTTTTATTCCAAATAAACTTAGTTTCCTTATGGGTTAGCTTCGTTAGTGGAGATGTTATCGTTTAAAATCTTGAATAAACCTTTGATAATGACCAGCTAATCCTAGGATACTTCGTAATTCTAATGGTGATGTTGGGGGGTTCCATTTCAATACTACCTCAACTTTTGATGGGTCGACTCCCATTCCATTATTTGAGGCAACATGTCCAAGAAATTTCACTTCCTTCAACTAGAATTCATATTTAGTTAATTCTGCATATAGTTGATGCCGTTGTAATGTTTGGAGACACAAACGCAAATGGTATTCATGTTCCTACTTTTTCTTATAGGAGATTAGGAAATCATCAATAAGTACAATGACTAAACTGATCCAGATATGAGAAGAACACACGATTCATCAAATCCATGAATATTTTTAGAGCATTGGTAAGGCCAATAGGCATCACCAAAAATTCATAGTGCCCATATTGTGTTTGGAAAGTTGTCTTTGGAATGTCTTCCTCTTTTATTCATAATTGATGTTACCCAGATCTTGAGTTAATTTTCAAAAATATTATAGCTCCTTGGAGCTGATCAAATAAATCATTGATTCGAGGTAAAGGGTATTATTTATAACCTTATTAAGCTCTCGACAATCTATGCTTGAGTGAAACTTTCCGTCATGTTTCTATACAAATAACATTGGCGCTCCCCAAGGAGATTTACTAGGTCTAACAAATCCTTTATCATGTGTCACCTTAATTTGTTTCTTTAACTCTACATTTTCCATATGAGACATATGATAAGCTGCTTTAGCAATAGGAGAGGTACCAGGGATAAAGTCAATACTAAAATCAATTTCTCTTTTTAGTGGGAATCCTGGTACTTCTTTATATTCCTTTACTATGTGGATCCTTTCTACCAATTAACACTTATCCACAATATTGATATAAGCAGCATATCCAAATATAAAAGCATATTGAATTTTATGACACAAGTAAACAAAGGTTTTGTATTCTCGAATTGCCAAACTTATGGTCATGGCTTGATATTTAGAAGGCAATCCAACATAAGGATGATATCAAAACATTCCATTGGGAATATAATTAATGTAGCCACTATATCCTTACCTTCAAAGTTAAGGATACAGTTCCTACTCATACTCTCAAGTCTGTCTTTCCTTCTACTAAATTGTCTACTACTAAAGGGTTCTATAGTTTCTCAATAGTCCATCATATCTTAGTAGCAAATATTTCTAATATAAGAGAATGTACGGTAGAAGTATCAAATAAAATTTTAGCTTGAAAGTCAAAAATAATTATCGTACCTTCTACTTCGGCTTGTTCAGAAACTACTGCATATACTCGTCCTTGTTGCATCCTGTTGTCCTTTCTTGGCTTCTTGCAGTTCCGAATAATGTTCCTAGATTCATTACAATTGTAACACACAATTGCCTTTGTAGAATTTGGAGCAATGTGTCCTATTTCGTTACCCTAGTAAAACCTCCTTACTTTGTCAAGTTCCTTTTATTGTCTTATCGATCCTTTATCTTCTCCATTTTGTTTCTTCCTTTTCCCTTTTGGTTTCTTCTGAATGTTGGAATTTTTTTGGTTTCCTTTTATTTGAAGACTTTCTTTCTTGCTGAAAATCAAGATAATCTTCTTCCAAATTCAAACCTTCAGCTACTGTCATCTCATAAGTCTTACGTCGATCACCAATATCATGTCTTCTTATTGGATGAATTAATCCCTTCATAAATCATCTAGCTCATTTTTTAGGTGTTTTTCGTACTGGGATAGTGCTTAAAATTTATTTTGATATTGAGCTACTGTCATACCTTCTTAGGCAAGATTTTAAAATTTTATTTCCATTTTCTCTCTTTTATTTTCGAAGAAATACTTATCAAAGAAATTTTCTTTATATTCTTCCTATGTCATATGTTCCATCTCGTCTAGACTAGTCGTTGTTCGTACTAGCTCTCACTAATTTTGACCTTCTTTTGATTATTGAAATACTACCAACTTCTTCTTCTCTACTTTGGTACATTCCAAAACTTCAAACATATCGTCCAAACGTTGAATCCATTTTTCTTCCTTAACTAGATATGTCTCCAACAAATTTCCCTAGTTTCAAAATTTTAGAATGGCTTAAAGGTTGTTGGTTGAAGATTTCAAAGAAACATGCTCCATCTACTTGATAAAAGATGTGAACAACTCCATAACATTTGTTTATGGGGAGGATTGAGCCTCTTGACTTTGATTTGTCAAGTTATTTTGAGTTTTTATTACCTTCAATAAAAAATGTTACGGTTATGAATGAAAATCAAATATATCTTCAATTATAAATGATATTTAATGACATATCAAGTCATGTACACACACATATTATTACTCGAAACCTTTATTTTACAAAAAAAAAAAATTGGGTTTTCATTCACGACCTCTCCACAATGTATATTACCATATTACTACTTGATGTATTACATAACATTTAACTTCCTAGTTCATTTTCTTCTAGTATATCATTATCCATCTATTCAATGGAAAAAGATGCTTACTATCATTGACTACACGAGAAGGTCCAGTGCCTTCTTGAGAGCAATCATTACGGCCAATTGACTTAGATTCCTCTTCATCATATTGTTCCACTATCTTAGTCGGAAACCTTTTACTTTTCACATTCTCTACTTTGGGCAAAAGTTCTCCTCTTTGCCTTAGAAATTCTAAAGATTTTCCATAGTTAGTCCTTTCCTCCATTTTTACTGCCATCTCAAATGGTTGCATCTTCTGACGTAAACGATAGAGAATAAGGTCCCTCTTTAAACCTTCTTCATGGTTGTCAGCCGTATTGTAAACTTCATATATCTCGTCAAAGAGAATTTTCTTTGCTCATCTCGTAAGCACATGTTTTTCCATCATTCAACTTGCACTAAATAATCATTGGTTCAGTATTGTGGGGCGTTTAACACCACCCTACGAATTACCCGTACACCAAATTTGGTCACTTGCCATAACTTATACCTGCAAATAGTCATATAGATGTCAATGGATTGTATAAACTTCCTATTTCAAAAATTAAATTATGGACATGTAAACTTCTTATTGGATTTGGTTTGGAGATCTTGGCACTTGGCTTGCTACTAGAACTCTTTTGGGCAATGAAACATCATCTTGAACTTTAGGGCATTGGAGAGGACGTGTTCTTTAAGTACTTTGCTATTGTCAACACTTGACTTTGTAGTCAAAAGGACTATACTTATAACCATACAATACGAATATATGAAGTTACATTAAAGTGGATGTAGGCATGCTTGCCAACCACTACGAGTGGCACATGGATTCCAGGCGGGCCACTGACGCAGTCAAATGTAAATGCTTACCAGTTTTCTTGGAAGGCACGACTTTACTTTGGTTCACCGACAAAATGGAGTGAGGCCAGGGTCTGGTATAAGGCAGTATAGGGTGATACGATACTCGCATCTAGAGGAATTGTGAGGCCATCGCTCGCTCGATTCCTTCTGAGCTTGAATCTTCGACGTTTTGGCGACACTTCGAGCTTTGTTGCCACGCGATGGGTTGAGTTGAGCGGACTTATGGTGCTTTGGGAACCGGACTAAAATGCTGGTTAATGTTTGCCTCCCAAAGTACGCCTTCTCTCGACATGAAGCGCTTTAAGTTGAAAATGTTTTTTGGAAAGTGGAGAGATCTCTAGACTATTGAATTACTTTGTCATGATGTTTCGTTTAGCGTGTCGAGATTTCTGACTCATCTGTAGCACTTTTGAAAACTATTTCCTGCTTACTCATGAAATTAAATGTTAGTCGTTGACTCTTGAAACACCCCTCCTCCGTTAAGGTCACGCACAAGGGAAATGCCTTAACTTTGGTGGAGGTTTATAAATAAAAGTCTCAGATAAAACACAAGACAGATATAAACACATATATATAAGCAGCGGAAAACAAACAGACTTTCATTTCATAAATACGTGTTCATACAAAACATTTCCATAATTGTCTCATAATAACTTCTAAAACATTACATCATCATTTCTGTCTCGATTATTAAATAAAGAAGCATAAACATAATTAAAACTGCATAAATCCCCATAGAACGTGTCCAAAAGCCATAGCCAAGGAAAGAGAGTCCAAACCATACATCTACTATCTTGAAGCTTGCAAAAAGTCTGACTAAGCTGGGTTGTTTCCTCCCTGTGGACCTGGGGGGGGGGGTTAGAAAGAAAAGAAGACGAAAGAAAAATAGAGTCAGACGTAAAGCCTGGTAAGTCTAGTGACTCTTCAGTATGAATAAGAAAAAGGGTATGATAGGTATAAACCGGAAACAGGAAAGTATCATAAACTAAGATAAAGCAGTTTTGAACCGAATATACTATCGCACCCCACACTATATCTCTGCACCTACTTGTATTTGTTCCGATTGGCGCCCCATGGTCAGGGTGAAGTGATCCCCTTTCTAAAGATCGGCTCCTACTCGCAAAATCATATGTGTCATACGACCCCCAATTATTGTAGATACCTATGCTGGTCCCACCATGGGGTGTATCAAGTCCTATGGTGGTGGTCCCCAGTGCCCTGTTTGTCTGCTTCGAAATGTGTGCATGCCTGCACTCTGTTAGAACCTACACTGTTGCACCACTCGTCGTCGCTTTTGACCGCTTACAATCAGTCTAGTAATCGTGCCCCACCCTGCCTAGTTTCAGTGTACCATGATACTTAATTGGGTTAATGCTGAAATGGGTCCCCGTTACTAGGGTTTTCTAGTCAAACATGTTAAGTGGTTAAGTGTCTGTATTAACCTAACCCCACCCATCATTTTAGTTAACATGTTGAATTGGTTAAGTGTTTTAGTTAACTTAACCCTACCATCCTTATTCTAGCTTTAATTTATTCATTAAAGCACTGACCACTCACATTAGACAGGTATTGTTGCGGTTACTGGACAGCCGGTCGGTTCCGGGAATGTTTACACCGCAACTCAGTCTAACCTCGGGTCCTTATTGGGCTTAATGCCTTAACCTCCCACATTGGATAGGTATTGTTGTGATTACTGGACAGCCGGGCGGGTCCGGGCAGGTTTACATCACAACTCAATCCAACCTCGGGTTAAGCATATTAAATTTACATATTTGTCTCTTTTACTTGTTATATGTAAATGTTATGGCCCATTATCCAAGTTCGTTATTTTTAGGTATATGATTCATACCATTTAAATGTCACTAATTATTGGCATGTGCCAAACATGCCAACACATATATTTTTCATGTTTAATCCCAACGATATTCCCCCGTTTGTACGTTTGCAAGATTGTAATGAATGTTGGGCTAGATATTTCAGCCCAACTTATAAACATAGAAGGGAAATCCAAGAACATGAAATATTCTAAATAACATAAAGGGTGTGTGACATATGAACTTGCAACTTTGCGATCTAATTAACATAAATCATGGGTTTCAACTTGTCATGTGAACTTGCATTCAAATAAGAATCTAATTAAATAGGTGTCACATGAAATGGCATAATTTAGACTTGCAAAAAACATAAGCCTAAACATATTTTTATCTAGGCATAACTTCAAACACAAACTAGCATGTGACAAAGTTATTACATGTCCATAAAAATGTCTATTTTTGACATTAACCCAAAAGCGTGAACTAGATCAAATCATGTATCCTATTATAACATGAAACTTGTAATAGTCGTGTAAAACTAAATGGTACTTGGCATGGACCCAATTACAAACTTGCAAAGAACATAAGAACATATACATGGGATTTAATCATGTAGGCATAATGGTCTTAACATAGAACATGTGTATATAAGTCTTAACTTGGACTTAGAAAAATGTATACAACCTATGTTAAACATATAAACATATAGGTATAAATTCTAACATTAACCATATACATGTATGTGATGTTGCTTTCATTCTAAATGTGCAATAGGACCAACGTCAAGTCAATTATACCACAAACATCCCAATACCATTCACAATACAATCATTGCAATACACAGATATGAATTAGCATCGTCGTTATACAATAGTAAAATTCCATTTCCACTTTACATCGAATCAAGTCTTAATTTTGTTCTCATCGGAAAAATCATTATACTTACAACAAACGACGATCTTGATTTTCTAGTTTCTGAGTTCTGAATTTGCAATGCTTTCCTTTGGTAGATAAACGTTGTTTGAATCTTGTTTTTACTTTAGTTTTGCTCATCTCTAAGCTTTCACCAACTGATGGCTACTCATAATTTTCCTCCCAGTAGCATGACGGCTCTAGCTCTATTTTATTTGGGTGAATTTAGGTTGAGTGTTGGGTTATATTTATAGAATTTCAGATTGATTTGAGCCGTCAGATGATCATAGTGTGAATCCAGACCATACATACCAAGAGGAGCCAATCAGAAAGTGACAAATCAGCCCTAGTGACACACCAGAACTCAGAAAATCGACCAGAACCCGACCAGGCCAGCCAAGACCTGACCAGGTCGACCCCAGGTCGACCTCCAGGTTGACCCTTTGGTCGACCTAGGTACCCAGGTCGACCCCCTGGGCGACCTGGGTCCTGGGCGGGAATTTTCCCGCCCAGCCCAATTCTGGTCTGTTTTCGAATTTTGAACTGAATTTTGAACTGTTTTGGGCTGTTTGAATTTTAAATTGAATTCTGAAACTTCGGAAGGTCATAACTCCTTCATACGGAGTCCGATTTACGCAAATTCGGACTCTATCTCAAGAAGAATTCCGAGACGAGCGCAATGGTGTAACCCGTTTCCCTTAATTCTTTCATTTAGAATTAATTATACTTTAATTTATTAGTTTATTGTTAATAGAAAATTCGAGGTGTTACATTCTCCTTTCCTTAAAGGATTTTGTCCCCGAAATCTTCAAGTCTAGAAGAATGTATATCCTAACATCCAATCGTTCATCTACTCAACCAACAAACACAGGCGTCCATTGTCCTTAAAAGACTTCTAATGCTTCATGATCATATGCATAGTGTGTGTATATGTCCTTATCTAATGCAAAAATTAGGCGGTCTACTGATTCAGTTGACCTCCTTAATGCGAATCATGTAAGTGTCATGAATCCATTATGTATGCAAAATTTTCCCTACTCGTAATTCTACATGAGTGCGCAACCATTCATACAAATGTGACATCCATATGACAACATATCAAGTTTCAACCACATACAAATATGAATACATATATGCATATGCAATATGGAAGTGACTGAGCCGATCTAATACCTAGGGTGTGTGTATATGCATCCACGAGCAACCACTAGCAACCACTTGCAGCCATCAATCATAACATGTTTCAAATAGCATCAATCATAACATGTTTCAAATACATGTTTACATCCATTAGTTTCTACCTAAGGAGTTAGGAGAAAAGAAAGGACCAAGAAGATACACTAAAAGGTAGATACAAGCACAAACTTATGGAAAAAGAGAGGTCAAAGATGTACCCTCAAAAAGAAAAGGGTAGGCAGCGCGTATTTTGTCCTCAGTTTCCTAAGTCGCGTCTTCCTCGGCGTCGCTCCATTGAACTTTAACAAGCTTGACTTCACGGTTGCGTAGCTTTTTGACTTCAGTTCCTACGATTCGAGTTGGAACTCTCCTCACAGTTGTTTCTCGTTCTATTTCAACTTCTTATAGAATGCTTGGCTCCACCACTTCCGCAGACTCATGTAAACATTTCCGGAGATGAACGTGAAAGACACTGTGAATTCCAGCCAACCTTTCGGGCAGCTCTACTCTATAAGGCATCTTCCCAATCTTCTCGATGATAGGGAATGGTCCTACAAATCTTAGTGCTAGCTTTCCTGCGGATCCAAAGCGAACGACGTTCCTTAAAGGAGATACCTTAAGGAAAACCCTATCCCTAACCTCAAACTCAAGGTCGGTCCTTCTTTTGTCTGCGTAGGATTTTTGTCTATCTTGGGCAGTCTTCATTCTCCTTCATATCAAGTCCACTTTTTCCGAAGTCTCTCTAATCATGTCTTGCCCAAGTATAAGCTTGTCTGTAGACTCCCACCAACAAGTTGGTGATCGGCACGGTCTTCCATATAGAGCTTCGAAGGGTGCCATACCGATGGTGGCTTGGTAGCTGTTGTTGTAGGCGAATTCCACTAAAGGAAGATGATCCTCCCATGTCCCTCCAAAGTCAAGAATGCACTGTCTCAAAAGATCTTCTAATACTCTGTTCACCCTTTCCGTCTGACCATCGATTTGGGGGTGATAGGCCGTGCTCAAGCATAACTGTGTGCCTACAACTTCTTGCAGACTCCGCCAAAACTCGCTCGTAAAGATAGGATCTCGGTCACTCACTATGTTGGAGGGTATTCCATGGAGTCGAACTATTTCCTTGAGATAAAGAGATGCTAGAGATGAGGCAGTCCTTCTACTCTTGACAGGTATAAAGTGGGCGCTTTTTGTGAGCCTGTCCACTATTACCTAAATGCTAGTATTGCCCCTTCTTGACCTAGGCAACCCATCAATGAAGTCCATTGAAATGCTATCCCACTTTCATTGCGGGACCTCTAGAGGATGAAGCAGTCCTCCAGGCTTCTTTTGTTCCGCCTTGACCTGTTGGCATATCGTGCACTTAGAAACGAAATCTGCCACATCTTTCTTCATGTCGTTCCAAAAGAAAACTCTCTTTACGTCCTTGTACATCTTGTCTCCACCTGGGTGTATTGTCATCTTGGAATGGTGTGCTTCCTCGAGAACGATCTTTACCAAATCCCTTGCTTGTGTGATGCATAATCTTCCATCTCGCCTCAGCCAACCCTTATCATCGATGGAGTACCTATTGAGGTGACTGGAAGTTTCACCCCTACTTAGCTTATCAATCACATCAACAAGCTGAGGGTCTTCACGTTGTGCGGCCCCTATTGAGTCTAAAAGAGTGGGTCGTACTTCTAGTGATGCCAACAAACTAGGTACAAAATCAGAGGAGGGCCTAAAGTCAATACTGGCTATATACTCCAAGGTTTGGCTTTCTACAAAGAGAGGGCTTACGGTCAGCTTGTCTTTACTCAAGGCGTCTGCTACTACGTTGACCTTGCCAGGAGTATAGGAAATCTCAAAATCATACGAGGCAAGAAACTCCATCCACCTTTGTAGTCTTAAGTTAAGGTCTTTCTGCGAGAAAAGATACTTCAACGATTTATGGTCAGTATATAATTCGAACTTCTCACCTAGGAGATAACGGCGCCAAGACTTAAGTGCAAAGACGATAGCGGCCAACTCAAGATCCTGGGTTGGGTAGTTCTTTTCATGAACTTTTAATTGTCTTCTACCATAAGCTACTACCTTCCCTTCTTGCATCAGAACAGCGCCTAGTCCCGTACCACAAGCATCCGTGTATACTGTAAACATCTTGCTTCCATCTGGCAATGTAAGAACTGGGGCTGTTGTGAGAGCCCTTTTCAATCTTTGGAAAGCAAACTCGCAATCCAAATCCCAAGCGAACGCTAGATTCTTCTTTGGTAGCCTTTTGAGTGGAGCTGAGATTTTCGCGAAATCTCTAATGAACTTTCGGTAAAAACCTGCTAGCCCGAGAAAGCTTCGGACTTCGGTCGCATTTCTTAGTGTCTTCCAATCTTGCACCGCTACTACTTTTGCGGGGTCCACAGCTAACCCCTCTTTGGACACTACATGTCCAAGAAACCTTACTTCTTCTCTCCAGAAGTGGCACTTGGAGAATTTTGCTTTTAGCTGATGTGCACGGAGTGTATCCATGATTTCCTTTAAATGCTGAGCATGCTCTTCCTCATTCTTTGAGAAGATCAAAATATCATCTTCGAAGACAACCACAAATTTGTTGAGGAATTCTCTGAACACCCTGCTCATTAGGTCTACAAAATAAGCGGGTGCGTTTGTCAAGCTGAAAGGCATGAAAAGCCGCTCGAAGAAACCGTTTGGGGTTCTGAACGCCGTCTTATCAATGCTATCTTCAGCTACCCTTAGCTGATGGAACCCAGTAGCCAGATCGAGTTGGGAGAAAACCGACGCACCTACATGCTGATCAAACCAATCGTCTATTCTGGGAAGCAGATGTCTATTCTTCTTAGTCAACTTGTTTAGCTCCCTATAGTCCACACAAAGACGTAGTGAGCCATCTGCTTTGGTGGCAAACACCACTGGAGCACCCCATTCCAAGATACTCCGCCTTATAAAACCCTTCTCGAGAAGCTCCTTAACTTGCTTACTGAGCTCCTTTATCTCCTTTGGAGCCATGTGTCTAATAGGTAAAGCTACGGGCTTTGCATTATCAACAAGATATATGCGGAAGTCTATTTCCCGCCTCGGAGGTAAGCCCTTCACCTCCTCAAAGACATCCGGGTATTCACGTACCACTCTAACCGACTGTAAATTCTCAACAGAAGCATCAAGCGACTCTAGATAACTAAGCATAACAGCATTCAAGGGATTACAAGAAATTTCTAGAGTGTTACCGAGCCGAGTCAAGAGTCTAACCACTCTCTTCTCACAATCAAGAATGGCACCATTACTGGATAATCAGTCCATGCCTAAGATCAATCCATATCCCGAGAAACCCAAAACAAAGGCACTACATCTAAACTCAACACTTAGAATAGAGATTTTCAAATCCAAACAAACCATTGACAAATAAGTTGAGCCCCCAATTGGATTTGAAACAACCAAGGGATCTTCTACCATACTAGTGTCTAGGTGCAGAGATTCTACTAAAGCAGATGAAATAAAGGAGTGTGATGTGCCAGAATCAAAGAGAGTGCGAACTGGATGATCATAGAGATAAAATAAGCTTTCTACAGAAATATTTCTACCTCATTCCTGCGGAGGTGCCACCAACGCGTGAACCTGTCCCCCTGAAGTGGATCCAGTCCTCTGTCCCTGTCCCCATTTCTTTGGGCAGTCCTTAGCCATGTGTCCAGTCTCGCCGCAATGGAAACAACCACCATTCATCTTCGCCTTCTTCTTTCTGCAGTCTTTCACTATATGTCCAACAATGCCACAGAAATTGCACTTTCTCTTTTCACGAGATTTGTTGTTCTTCCCGCCCTTCTTGAAGTCTGTTTTCTTAGCCTGTAAACCCTCTTTCTTTTCTTGAGGCACTTCCACCTTTGCCTCTTTCTTGCCTTTGTCTTCCTCGTGTAGTAGCGCCATGTCCATTAAGCTTTCATAAGTCGCTTCCATGGGTATATGGGTCATAGCAAGGCTGTGTAGAGGCTCATTCAGACCTTTGACGAAGTGAAGGGCCTTCTTGTGTTGGGTGTTTATTAAATCCAGCCCAAATCTGGCCAGCTGGTTAAACTGATTGACGTACTCCTTGATCATCATACTTCCTTGTTTAAGAGTTAGGAACTTCTCCATCTGCAGGCTTCTTTCAGCTTGGGAGAGGAATTTCATCTCAAACCTCATCCTGAAATCTTCCCAAGTTTCCACTGGCCTCTCAGCATGGGTAACCTCCCACCAATAAGAGGCATCGTCTTTAAGCAACTACACTGCTAGATGTATCTTTTGACCGTCGTCAACTTCGAAGATGACGAGAAAATCTTCGGTCTCCTTCAGCCAGTACCTTGCTACCACAAAGGATTCAGTTCCATAAAAGTCCTTTCCACCCATAGCCTTGAAGTCTCTACACGTCTTAGCAAAAGCATTTCCACGAGGAGGAGGAGAAGGAGGAGGAACCACTGCAACTGTGGGAGGAGGAATGTCTGCTGGGCCCGCATCATTGGCCCTAGCCTCTAGGTACCTTCAGAACCAGCCAGGTATCGCTACTCCTTCTGGAAGGTTAAGATCTCCCGACATGCTGAAACAAAAAGGGAAGATTCAAGACAAAAGGATAAAGAGAAAGTGCATATGGCTTTGGGGAATCATGCCTTTTAAAAACAACGCTTTTTCTTGAAAAAAAAAATGCTTCTTTAAACATCTTTTTGAAAATAGTTTCAAAAACCTTTATCTAATCTGGTAAACCTGTGATCTGATACCAAGTGAAACACCCCTACTCCATTAAGGTCACTCACAAGGGGAATGCCTTAACTTTGGTGGAGGTTTATAAGTAGAAGTCACAGATAAAACACAAGACAGATATAAACACATATATATATATAAGCAGCAGAAAACAAACTTTCATTTCATATATACATGTTCATACAAAAAATGTCCATAATTGTCTCACAATAACTTCTAAAACATTACATCATCATTTCTGTCTCGATTATTAAATAAAGAAGAATAAACATAATTAAAACTGCATAAACCCCCATAGAACGTGTCCAAAAGCCATAGCCAAGGAAAGAGAGTCCAAACCATACATCTACTATCTTGAAGCTTGCAAAAAGTCCGACTAAGCTGGGTTGTTTCCTCCCTGTGGACCTGGGGGGGGGACGAAAGAAAAGAAGACGAAAGAAAAATAGAGACAGACGTAAAGCCTGGTAAGTCTAGTGACTCTTCAGTATGAGAATAAGAAAAAGGGTATGATAGGTATAAACTGGAAACAAGAAAGTATCATAAACTAAGATAAAGCAGTTTTGAACCAAATATACTATCACACCCCACACTATATCTCTGCACCTACTTGTATTTGTTCCGATTGGCGCCCCATGGTCGGGGTGAAGTGATCCCCTTTCTAAAGATCGGCTCCTACTCGCAAAATCATATGTGTCATATAACCCCCAATGATTGTAGATACCTATGATGGTCCCACCATGGGGTGTATCAAGTCCCATGGTGGCGGCCCGACACAATTCCAGAATGCATAGTGTATACTACTGGTGCCCAGTGCCCTATTTATCTGCTCCGAAGTGGGTGCACGCCCGCACTCCGTTAGAACCTACACTGCTGCACCACTCGCTGTCGCTTTTGACTGCTTACAATCGGCTCAGTAATCGTGCCCCACCCTACCTAGTTTCAGGGTACCATGATACCTAATTGGGTTACTGCTGAAATGGGTCCCCGTTACTAGGGTTTTCTAGTCAAACATGTTAAGTGGTTAAGTGTCTGTATTAACCTAACCCCACCCATCAGTTTAGTTAACATGTTTAATTGGTTAAGTGTTTTAGTTAACTTAACCCTGCCTTCCTTATTCTAGCTTTAATTTATTCATTAAAGCACCGACCACTCACATTAGACAGGTATTGTTGCGGTTACTGGACAGCCGGTCGGTTCCGGGCAGGTTTACACCGCAACTCAGTCTAACCTCGGGTCCTTATTGGGCTTAATGCCTTAACCTCCCACATTGGATAGGTATTGTTGTGATTACTAGACAGCCGGGCGGGTCCGGGCAGGTTTACATCACAACTCAATCCAACCTCGGGTTAAGCATATTAAATTACATATTTGTCTCTTTTACTTGTTATATGTAAATGTTATGGCCCATTATCCAAGTTCGTTATTTTTAGGAATATGATTCATACCATTTAAATGTCACCAATTATTGGCACGTGCCAAACATGCCAACACATATATTTTTCATGTTTAATCCCAACGATATTCCCCCGTTTGTACGTTTGCAAGATTGTAATGAATGTTGGGCTAGATATTTCAGCCCAACTTATAAACATAGAAGGGAAAGCCAAGAACATGAAATATTCTAAATAACATAAAGGGTCTGTGACATATGAACTTGCAACTTTGCGATCTAATTAACATAAATCATGGGTTTCAACTTGTCATGTGAACTTGCATTCAAATTAGAATCTAATTAAATAGGTGTCACATGAAATGGCATAATTTAGACTTGCATAAAACATAAGCCAAAACATATTTTTATCTAGGCATAACTTCAAACACAAACTAGCATGTGACAAAGTTATTACATGTCCATAAAAATGACTATTTTTGACATTATCCCAAAAGTGTGAACTAGATCAAATCATGTATCCTATTATAACACGAAACTTGTAATAGTCGTGTGAAACTAAATGGTACCTGGCATGGACCCAATTACAAACCTGCAAAGAACATAAGAACATATACATGGGATTTAATCATGTAGGCATAATGGTCTTAACATAGAACATGTGTATATAAGTCTTAACTTGGACTTAGAAAAATGTATACAACCTATGTTAAACATATAAACATATAGGTGTAAATTCTAACATTAACCATATACTTGTATGTGATGTTGCTTTCATTCTAAATGTACAATAGGACCAACATCAAGTCAATTATACCACAAACATCCCAATACCATTCACAATACGATCATTGCGATACACAGATATGAATTAGCATCGTCGTTATACAATAGTAAAATTCCATTTCCATTTTACATCGAATCAAGTCTTAATTTTATTCTCATCGGAAAAATCACTATACTTACAACAAACGACGATCTTGATTTTCTGGTTTCTGAGTTCTGAATTTGCAATGCTTTCCTTTGCATAGATAAACATTGTTTGAATCTTGTTTTTACTTTAGTTTTGCTCGTCTCCAAGCTTTCTCCAACTGACGGCTACTTTTAGTTTCCTCCCAGCAGCATGACGGCTCTAGCTCTATTTTATTTGTGTGAATTTAGGTTGAGTGTTGGGTTATATTTATAGAATTTCAGATTGATTTGAGCCGTCAGATGATCATAGAGTGAATCCAGACTATACACACCAAGAGGAGCCAATCAGAAAGTGACAAATCAGCCCTAGTGACACACCAGAACTCAGAAAATCAACCTGAACCCGACCAGACCAGCCAAGACCTGACCAGGTCGACTGGGTAGATCGACCCCCAGGTCGACCCCCTGGTCGACCTGGGTCCTAGGCGGGAATTTTCCCACCCAGCCCAATTCTGGTATGTTTTCGAATTTTGAACTAAATTTTGAACTGTTTCGGGTTGTTTGAATTTTAAATTGAATTCTGAAACTTAGGAAGGTCATAACTCCTTCATACGGAGTCCGATTTACGCAAATTCGGACTCTATCTCAAGCAGAATTCCGAGATGAGCGCAATGGCGTAACCCGTTTCCCTTAATTCTTTCATTTAGAATTAATTATACTTTAATTTATTAGTTTATTGTTAACAGAAAATTCGGGGTGTTACATCTCTCGTTTACATGTAACGTAAACGAGTCATTGTCGACATAGCGTCGCATGTTCGCTCACATGTTTTCACGTGGTTTTGTGTGATGCGGTCATAGTTTCGAAATAAAGCACAAGTAATAAGTGCAATGTTGGTTTACAACTACGTGGGTTGGATTACGAAGAACGATATCGAGTCGTAGATTCGGTCGCTCATCGTACGTTCTCGAGTAGTTTAAACTTATGAGCGCACTATTGGTTAGCAGATCAAGTCGGTGTCGATTGTCGTGGCATCCAAAACTCGTTTGCATAGTCATTGCTGGAATTGCGAGTTGGAAATTCCTCAAAGTTCTGGAATTTTGTTCTCGTTCATCCATCATTTTTGCGAACGTGTATACATATATGCGGATACATATTGATACATGTATGAAACTCATGCAATATATAATGTACGAATACATAAGCATAAATATATATATTTATTTTTGTTGTTTTTTTGTTTTTTAAGGGGAACTTCGCATCCCTGAAGGGATGCAAAATTTCGCATCCCTAGGAGGATGTGAAATCCCGTATCCTTAAAAGGTTGCGAATTGCACTATCGGGCTGAAGCCCATTCCTCTCCCTCCCCTACAAAATTCCTTGAACCGCCTCTTTCCCCTTTTTTGCCTTTATTCACTTTTTTCGCATTCAGGATCTCGAGTTTTTCTAAAAACGAATGAATTTGAAATTAAACAAGAAAGGTGGGCATCGAATCTTTTGGATGCGAAAATCTGGCCCAGATCAAATCTGAGCTTGAAGAAGTTGGATTCGAACTGTTGAGCACGAGATTCCAGGCTCGATTGGAGCTTGGTTCGGGTTTCATGGCAGTGGGGAACAACGAGGAGAAAGGAGGAAAATAGAACGAGAGGAGTAGGAGGAGAAGGCGCATCGCCTTCCCCATGTGGCGGCGTTTCGCATCAGCCCGGATGCGACTCCTCATATCATGAGGATGCAAGATATCGCATCCTGTGGATACGAGATATCGCATCATGTGGGTGCGAGATTTTGCACTTGAGGAACGTGATTTTCTCACATTCGATTGATATAAGGTCTTTGCAATTGTAGGATGAGGGGTTTGTCCTCCATGGGGATGCGATGTGACCCAGGGTCACAGAAGAATGCAAAAATTGAAGGTCCAAGGTATGCAATTTCCGCATCCAGTGGACTTAGGAATTTTTGACCCCTTTTAGCTCTTTCGGTTGTTTCCACTGAAAAGCTTGAATCCTGGCCCCTCATCCTTCGATTTCACATTGTTTCCGCGGCATTTCATGATTGAACGGGGCTTTGGTTTTACGTATAGGGTTTAGAGCATATATCTTGGATTATGCACAACAACCGGACTTTCGAACTTTTAGTTTTGTTTCCCTGGTCCAATCACAATGTGGTCGCAACTCGATGAGAATCAAACGATACCTGTTGACGACGACGATGGTTACCATTTTAAAATGTAGCGTTCATCGTCGCGCCCCAAATTTATTTATTATAATCGCATCAGCATTGCACTTCACCTTACATACATGTTAGTTTACACCAACACGAAGGGTACAAGTTTTCAATGCGATGTCTTACGCAACTATATTAAAAGTATATCTAGATATGGATACAAAGTCTAAATAATAACAAACTCTGGATGTTAAAGCTTTGCAGCACTCGCCGTCCTAGACCAGATCGACTAGCAGCACTAGTTCAGGGGACAACAAGCTTGAGACTTCTTCAGAATCCACCCCTCTTGGGCTATTGGTTCGCCGAAGGCGCCCGACCGTGGTTTGCAATTAAAAGATTCACAACAGATAGCCAAGCATCCAATTGAACGGTCAATACCAAGAGCGGATACTGCAGTTAGGGAGAAACCTGAGGAAGAAGAACATGTAGATATCAACGGGAGTGATGCCACTGAGGTTTCGGATACAGTGGCAAGCGTCGTCATAATTGACTCCATTGGATTCATGGCCTTCGAGTTTGGATGAGGGTGCATTGAGGCGCATTTTCACACGGTTCAGCATACCTTGGGTTGACATTCGTACTCCTCGGAAGAAGGATAGGGTGCACGCTCCTCTAGAAAGGTACACAACCTGGAACAGGCACATGAGCATTTCTGGGTTCGTGTCCCTGTCTTGCGACTTCATCCGAGATATGCTGCGCTACTTTCGCCTATAGCCAATGCAGCTTCATCTATATGGGTATGCCTTCCTCCTCGGCACTTGTCGTTTGTTCAGATATTACCTGCACTTAAGGCCTACTGGAGAGGACATCTGGTCGTTATTTCATATTAAGAGGTGGGTTAGCAACGTGCCATCTTTATATTACCTGGAGGTAATGCACAACGCCCAATTCATTGAAGGGTAGAGGAGCAGACTCAACATGTTTAAGCATGAATGGTTCTTCGTTCACTGCCCCCCCAGGATTTGCGAGGTACTGTCTGGAAGTAAGTAAGTATCTCCGGTTGTTTACATTTGAAGTTAGCTTAGTCATGGGCTTCGAGCTAATATTGAATTTTTGTAATAATCCTTCGGTGCCGAAAGGTACAGCGTACCAAGGGCGTATCGAGTAGTTGAAAGCTATTCCCGCCGCGACTTGGGATACAAAGAATATCTTGGACGAGGAGGCTCTTCGCTGGACGAGCTTATTTCCCATAGGATGTACAATGCTCCGGTCGGTAGTTACCGAAAATAAGAAGGAGGAATTTGGAGAAGAAGGGAGTTCTCCGGGCCATAAAAGGAAAGCGCCTTTTATCGTAACTAAGTGACGTAAAGCCACAAAGACTCGGGATGGGACCAGTGTGGGCGGCGTTGGTGCTGAGCATATAGTGACCGGGGAAGAGGGTCTTCCGCTTACCCGTGTCCCATGTACGACTGATGAGGCGGGGACAGAAGTGTCTGCCATGCCAGTTTCCCTAGTTTCCACCACTAATACCACTGCATCACTGTAGAGAGTGGATTAGTTTAAGAATTTGGACAAGGTTCCAATCGATTTCCCTTTGATTTGGCCCAACGACACAAGCTCTGGAAGTTTAACTTTAACCGTCGGGGAGATAACACCTCTAAGCGAGCCTCAACTTGGTCTATGGGGAGCGGACTTAGGGAACACACTCATAAACACTGCATAATTATAGCATTTTTTTATGTGTATAGGGTGCTTGAGTTTAATATTGAATTTTCTTCATACAGGTGAAATGGTTCGTGAAAGCAGCAGTGGAAGACATCAAGGTCACGGGTTGGGAGGCCAGTGGCCCCAAAAGTGCTCGTTCATAAGCAGTTTTAAGAAAGGAACTAATTTTCCTCGGTCTTCTCGCTCTTGCAGCAGCGGCGGTGATTATCGACACTCGAGACACTCGGAATCCCTACTACCACTTACACGAACTTCAGGGATAGATTGAAGACATTAGACCGTGGGTAAAAGGCTGCTAGCGCCAACTCTTCCACCTCCTTCCCCCCCCCCCTCTGCGGTGCCTGCTCACTTGCTAGTATATCGTAGGCCCTCGAAGATGACCATGCCAAATGAAGGGTCAGAAGCTTCTCAGCGCACTCCCGAGGACAGGATGACCCTCTTGAAAGTATTATTTCCCAAGCATTACTTTAAGGAGTCGAAGCGCGTGCCAGACCTTACTCCAATCCCTCGCGAGGACAACGAGATGATATGGAAGAAAGTGCATGCTGCCTATCACAAATGCAAGGAGTTCAACAAATATGTAGGGCATCTCTCGGAGCTGATCCAAAATAAGAACGTAGAGATTGCGAATTCGAAGCAAACTGTAAAGGATGAACAACAGAGTGTTTGGGAGCGGACGAAGCATTAAGTAAGACAAGTCTTTGATTTGTAGCTGCTTCTGCACTTGCGAGTAACATATTTAAATGTTCACACTCTTTTGTTGAAACAGGTGAGTTGAAGGAGAAGTATGAGAGGCTGGAGAGAGAGGCAAAGCATGTCGCTTCAACCTTCAAAGACACCGTGGCCTCGATGATAACTGACAATGCAAGGCTTAAAAAGGGAAAATATCTGCTTATCTAAGGAAAACGAGAGGATGTACCAGCTCCAAACAGACAGCGAGGCCTTGCTGAAGGAGAATGAAAGCATGAGACCGAAAACGTGGAGACTCATAGACTCATGAATGTAAACGCCGAGATAAAGAGGCATTTGGAGGATGCTAAAAAGATAAGGAGAAGGCCGAGGCTACCATCAAAGAGGTGCTGACCCAGATGGATGGGATAAGGGAAGAGCACCAGAAGGAAGTGGAGGAGCTCAAGAATGAAGTTGAGGATGCCGAGGCCCAGGTAGAGTTGGATCTTGAGCCATATATCTAGAATATGTATGTCCAGGTGCTCAAATATCATGGACTCTCATGGGTTGACCACTAACCCCGGACATTGGATGACGTGTGGGACCGGTTGCTAGAGTATGAGGCCGACCTACAGGAGGTGGATGCTATTGATGAAATCTAGTTCATGTTCTCTCACTTGGATGAGAATGAGAAATTGGTGTTGCAGGAGGGAAGGCAATTGCTAAGAGACGATGCTGAGAGGGCAAGGGAGGCGGAGCGTGTTTCTGGGAAAGGGAAGATAACGTCCATAGATAGCTTGGCAGTGTCCCATGAGTTTAATGGAGGTAGTTCTTCGCAACAACAAGCTATGCCATTCATCCTAGCCAGTGGTTCGCAAGTCCTAGTTTCTACAACAATCGAGTACAATCCCGATCAACCGGGGTTGGGACTAGAGAGTTTCACCCATGCAACAGGTGGATGCATGGTGCTTACCGGAACTGCACCTCAGGTGGTGGTAGGTAAAGTCTTATTCTCGTAAGTGCTCAGGAGGATGGTAGCACGACGTCGAAGTAGACTAATTAGCCTTTTCCTCTACTGCGTAGGTCCCTCTGAAATAGAAAAATGACAATAGGCTTTGGACCAATGCAGCCTATACAGTTCGGGACATGGATGGAAGGCTTCAGGGAACAACTGGGAGATGTAGGTGGCCCCACATACACACTGACCGAAGCTAACATCGCCTTCTTCAAGTAGATGATGGGAAATTGTAGGAAGGAAGCGGATGTAGAAGTGGTCGGGTAGGTCGAGATGAGTGAGCATACAATGTGTGAGTTGGTCGCCGAACAGAGTGCTCCGTTGCACGTCAAGGGAGGTAAAGGAGAAGGGGGTGGTAGACAAGCTGGCTTGGCAGAGAGCATTGATAAAGGCCAGGAAGAAGGCCGAGCAGAAGGCTGCAGCCAAAGTGGAAGAGGATCCGAAGAGGGCAACTGATATCGAGATCGCCAAGCAGAAAGCTGACGACACTTGGAAAAAACTACAGGAGGATGAGGCCAAGAAGCTCAAGGCTGGTAAGGCACAACAACAGAAGGCGGACATGAAGGCGGAGCAGAAAATAGGAGAGGGCACACCGGCAATACTCGCCGTCTCGAGCGAGGTCACTCCCAAACCTCTGAAATCGATCCTGCTTGGAGGTGAGGAGACCACAAATATTACAAGTGGCGACGAAAATGAAGAAGAGACTCCATTGGTGTCCTTCAAGTTATCCTCTCTGGACAAGTGATGGAAAGGAAAAGGAAGGAGCAGCTCTAGAAAAGGAAGAAGAGAAAGGGTGATGGTCCGTCGAGTGGTGACTCGGGCAAGAATAAGAAAAAAAAGAAGGAGACGGAGGAAGTGGAAAAGGGTGAACTGTCCAAGTGATTATTATAGTCATCTTTTGATGATGTAGGTTGATAGTATACGCGAGTATGGCTCTCGCTTTTGGAGGTGTGATGTGGTTTTCATGTACATCGCGTCGTTAGAAAAAGGATTAACTAGACATAGATTGTTTTTGTTTGTGGATGAAAGTATTAGTCAACTTTTCTTATATGACAATTTATATTAAGTGTTAAAATGTTCATCTATGCTTTCCACTTCTTGTACTTGCACAAATATACTTGTAGTTACACCTAAGCGAACGATGTTCATGACTTCGCTCTAAGGATTCCACGTCGTGCGAAGGTTGTATGTGCGGACTTCGCTCTCGGGAATTTCGAGTCGTGCAAAGATTGTAAGCGTGGACTTCACTATCGGGAATTCCGAGTCATGTGAAGATTGTAAGCGCAAACTTCGCTCTTGGGAGTTTCGAGTCATGCAAAGATTGTTAGCGTGGATTTCGCTCTCGGGAGTTCCCTTGATCGGCTCCAAGTCGTGCGAAGGTTGTAAACGCGGTCTTCGCTTTCGTAAGTTTCGAGTCGTGCGAAGATTGGTAGCATGGACTTTGCTCTTGGGAGTTTCCCTTGGTCGAGAATTCCGAGTTGTGCGAAGGTTGTAAGCACGAACTTCGCTCTCGGGATCTCCGTTGGTCGAGAATTCCTAGTCGTGTAGAAATTCTGCTTTGGTGCCTTCTCTCTCGAGAGACCTACCTGAGGTTGTCAGTCCTGAGCCGTGAGAAGGCATGGACGTCATCTGTTCTTCCTTTAGACTCTCCCATCGTTTCGTTCAGGTTAGAGTTTGAGGGCATAGTTGATTCGTCAATTGTTGCCCGGATCCAGACCCTTTGGGTCGGATAGAACCAAATGATGAGTCGATGTCACACTCACTCGGTTGACGGGCTTCCCTCGAGTCTGGAGACTTAGGAACGAGGTTGGAGATTCAAGTGAATGAACATCCCGAGTTGTTTATACTTGGTCTTTTCATCGGTTTGAGGCTCAAGTCAGGGGACCGGTTCCCGGCTTCGTGGTACCGATCTAGTATCAGGTGCTCGTGTATGTAAGTTGGTTTTAATAATTGCTCAAACATACTATATAGAAAGTAAATACACCAAGAACATAGACATCTGAAACTATCTTTACTAATAACTTTGGCTGTTATGGCCTTTACTTTACAGCGCCTTGAATTTAAAGAAAACAAAACATTGTTGGGAAGTAGAAAATCTTTACACTAAGTTATGTGAAGCAATGACGGAGATGTTCGCTATTCTATTCTCTTTGGAGTTCAATGTCGTCAATAGTCGTTAGCTTGAAGGTTCCATCTCTAAGCCTTCGTTGTATGGCGTATGGACCTTCGCAGCGGGGACTGAAACCAGTCGATGTAGGAAAGATCCGCCTCAGAACAAGGTCGCCTATGTTGAGGTCCTTTGGAAGGACTCTGGAGTTGAAGTATCAGGCGACTTGCTGTCGTTGAGTGGCGGCTCTGAGTTCGGCTTCGTCTCTTTTCTCTTCGAGTAAATCAAGTGACTCCAAGGGCAGATCTTGGTTAGTCTTCAGATCGTAATAAGTGACTTGATGAGATTGGAGTCTGAGCTCAATGAGGATGACAATTTTGGATCCATAGGCAAGATCAAAAGGAGTATTGTAACACCCCACCTCCGCCAGGGTGGCTCTTTCAAGCGACTCTGACTTTGGTGGGGCGTTTTAAAACAAGGTAAATGTGCATAATGATATAGCAAGGCAGGACATGACATATATATATATATGTAAATAAACAGAGTAAGTAGATAAAACAGCGGAAGACTTTTAAAACCATTTCAAAACACAAGTCTGGTACATCAAAATGTCAATTTCCCAAAATTACAAGTCTAGATAAATACATCATCTGATACTGAAAAAAGAAAACATAAAAGTAGCTATCCCCAAAGTGGAAGAAACCATAGCGAGCTCAAGTCCAAAGCATACATGAGCTATCCAAGAAAGCAGCTAAGATCCATGCTAGGCTCCTGTATTCCCTCCCTGAGAACCTGGGGGGGGAACGGAAGAAAAGAGGCGAAAGAAAACAGGTCAGTCAAAAAGACTGAGTAAGCCCTGCTACGATCAGTCTATAAACTAATAAAGTTAACATCATGATGGAAACTGAGATGATCATAGATAACAACATACTGGCATGGTAAATTAACTACAAGATAGATAGAGGTGTCATCGCATAAACAAGGTTAAGTTTTGCACCACGGTGTACTAGTAAACCAACATAACAGGTATTGATCCCTCAGCCCAAACTTTGGCCCAATAACATGAAGTGACCTTCATATAAGGTCCAACCCAACGGTCTAGTCGATCGGCTCCCTATAAACCTAACACGTCCAGTGTTGGTGTCCATACGGCCCACATGGATGTAGTTAGACTGTGCTGGGTCCACCTTTGGGTGTATCAAGCCCTCGGGTGTCAACCCCAGACACTTAAGCAATAATGCACAGTCTAAGCCTACTGGTACCCGTGCCTCGAGTTTGTCCAACATCGGACTACGTGCACGTCCGTAGCCCGCCGGACCCGCACCGCTGTACCACTCAGCCGTCGCTTTGGTCGCTTACATCAGTCCAGTAATCGTGCCCCGCCCTATCCTAGCTGTAGGGTTGTGGTGATACCAAACTGGGATTACTGCTGGAACAGACCACGCTGCTAGGGTTTTCTAAGAGGGTTAAGTGCAATTTAACCCTTCACTAATCACGGATTAAATTGGTTAAGTGTAACTTAACCCCATTCTAATCCCTCGAACCCCCAATTGGATTAAACTGGTTAAGTGTAACCAATAGTTCACACTTAACCCCATTTCAATCCCTCTAATTCCCAAGTTGGTTAAGTATTAGTGGACCCTGACTTAACCCTAATCATGAGGCATTAATTAATTTAATGCACCTTAACCTCTCACATTAGACCTTGTTGTGGTTACTAGTTAGGCCGGGCGGGTCCGGGTAGCTTTACACCACAACTTGGTCTAACCTCGGGTCTTGGCACCCCCATGACCAACTTCTCACATTGGGTCCTATTGTTTGTAGCCACTAGTTAAGCCGGTCGGTTCCGGGTAGAATTACGCTACAAACTCAACCCAACCTCGAGTTGGCCACACTTATGTTTTCTAAGTGTCATGTCCACTTTATTGCAAAACATCATCACAAGTCAACAAATACTTGGGTAGACCTAACTTAATAGGTAAATTCCCAAGGGGTAGACCTAACTTAATAGGTAAATTCCCAATCTTATATTTTCATGTATTTTAAGTTTACCCAAACCCCCCAACGTCATTCTATCGCTTACATATTCGTAATAACGCATAAAGGATCGGAAGAGGGAACTTGGCACAACATACATGATGGACTTGCATATCACAACAAACACACATAACATGTTAGACTTGCACAACTTAGCATCGTGAACTTATTACCATAAACGTGCATAACATGTTAAACTTGTGTAACTTAGCATAGTGAACTTGCATATTGCCATAAACATGCATAACATGTTAAACTTGCCTAACATGGCATAGGGAACTTGCATAAACATGCATAACTTGTTAAACATGCACAACTTGTCATTTTAAACTTGCATAAACATGCATAACTTGTCAAACATGCACAACTTGTCATTTTAAACTTGCATAAGCATGCATAACTTATTAAACATGCATAACATGGCATAGTGAACTTGCATAAACATGCATAACTTGTCAAACATGCACAACTTGTCATTTTAAACTTGCATAAGCATGCATAACTTATTAAACATGCATAACATGGCATAGTGAACTTGCATAAACATGCATAACTTGTCAAACATGCACAACTTGTCAAACATGCACAACTTGTCATTTTAAACTTGCATAAATATGCATAACTTGTTAAACTTGCAAATCATGGCTTAGTAAACTTGCATAAACATGCATAACTTGTTAAACTTGCAAATCATGGCTTAGTATACATGCATAACTCAATTAACTTGCAAATCATGGCTTAGTACACTTGCATAAACATGCATAACTCAATAAACGTACAAATCATGGCTTAGCAAACTTGCATAAACATGCATAACTCAATAAACATACAAATCATGGCTTAGCAAACTTGCATAAACATGCATAGCTTATCAAACATGCATAAACCCCAACTTTCATCACACATTAACTTTAGAGTTTCTAAAATGAAGGTAAGAGGGCTTACCATGCTTAGGCGGACTCAAATGAGTATAACAAATGTAAGAAACCCCTTATGCAACTAATTTAAAACCCCCAAATGCAAGCAAACTTGATCAAGACTCCTCCTTTATGATGCCAATAGAGAAACAAGCCTTTAATGCAAACTAAGGAGGATCATACAAGCCTAAATACCCTTGTATGCATGGAAATCTCTTAGGGATTTGTTTAGGAATTGTATGAAGAGGGTGGAGGCCATGAGAGGATGGATTTTGGCATAGTTTAGTTGCTAGAGTGAATAATGAGGGTTTAGGGTAGGATTAGGAGCTTATTTATAGAAGATTAGGGTGTTTTTAGCCCTAGGATTAACCCTACGTTAGTTTTGGCCCGTCAGATCTCGGAATTCTCTAGAACCAAGCCACAAGACCAAGCCCAAACCAAAATGGTGCGCCAGGCAACATTGCCTGGCTACCCCTGTCGACAGGGCTGTCGACAGGGCAGTCGACATGCCAAGACCCCTGTCGACAGGCCTGTCGACATGGGGTCCTGGGCGGGAATTTTTCCCGCCTGCCCAGTTTGCCCTAACCCTTGTTCTTAATTTCAAATTTAAATCTGTTTATACTTAAGAATTTTCTGAAAACTTCAATGGGCCTTAACTGGGTCATACGGACTCCGATTTTCGAAAACTCGGATTCTATTTCGCGTATTTTTCCGAGACGAAAGCAATGGCATAGCCCATTTCCCTTGATTCCCATTTTATAATTTAATTCTGCCTCAATTTATATTATAACAGATTATTAGAAATACGGGTTGTTACAAGTATGGTCAGTTGCTCACTTGTGGGTGGTCCGGTAGTCCCATAGGGCCATAGGGAGCTCATCTACCCATAAGCCTCCAGCTTTTTCCAAATGCTTCTTGATGATGAATTTAATCACTTTGTTGACAGGCTCAACTTTCCCATTGGCTTGAGGGTGAGCTACTGATGGCTTTGAATCCATAGGGGAGAGCGAAAGGAGTATGGCCAGTCGATGACTTATGAGTGGTCCGGTAGGCCCATAGGGCCAGAGGGAGCTCATCTACCCATAAGCCTCCAACTTTTTCCAGATGCTTCTTGATGATGGATTTAATCACTTTGTTGATAGCCTCGACTTTCCCATTGGCTTAAGGGTGAGCCACTTCTAAGAATCTCTTTTCGCTTCGGCTTCGATCCACGTGGTGAAGTAGTCAACTGCAATGATAGCATATCATGCACCGCCTAGTGCCATTGGGAGAGTTCTGATGATATCTATTTCCCACACGGCGAATGTCCAATAACTAACCATTTGTGTTATCTCGGTAGGCGGGGATCTTGGAAACTTGGAAAACCTCTGGCATATGTCGCACTTACGTGCATAGTCCGCGACATCCTAGTTGAGCGTGGGCCAGAAGTAACCATATATCAGAATCTTCCTTGCCAGTGTTTGCCCCCAGTGTGGCCACCACACCCGCCTTCGTGCACGTCCAGTAGCACACGTTCGGCATTGTTTTGGGCTACACACCGGAGTAGTGGAACAGAGAAACAATTTCGGTAAAGCACTCGATCTTGAATGATGTAGCGAGATGATTTGCGGCTCATTTCTCGTCTTTCCTTATAGTGTTCAGGGAGGATTCCATATTGCAAGTAGTTCTTTATCGGCATTATCCAGGACTCAGGTTTGGTCTCAACCTCCGTCATTGCTATCGAATCAGTCTACATATGATCGATGCTTGGAGAATCAAGTACTTCGACAGGGGCTAGCCCTAAGAGTTGCACATCCCCAGAGCTTGCCAGCTTGGCTAAGGAATCAACTTTCACATTTTGTACTCGAGGGATGTGGGTGATGACATAGCGGTCGAAGTCAGTGAGAAGTTCGTGGACCCGAGTGAGGCATGGAGCTAGTCATGCCCTCATGGCTTGATATTCGCCCTGCACCTGGCGTACAATGAGTTGTGAGTCGGAGTAGATTTGTAGAGTCGTTTGATTTCAATTCTGAGTTCGACAATCAAGGCCTTGTATTCTGCATCATTATTGGTGGCACAGAAGTTGAACTTCAGAGCGTAACATATCGAGAGTTCCTCAGGAGTAACGAGTACAACTCCGGTGTTATAACATTGACCGTTAGAGGACCCATCAACGAACAGTTTCCACTGAATGGTTGGAGTTTCGATGTCTTCCGAAGGCGGATCTTTTTGAATCATGAAATCTGCGAGGGCTTGTCTGAGGATGGCTTGGTGAGGAATGGAAGTATCTCAAATTGGCTCAGTTCTATACTCCACTTCAAGAGTCGACCAGACGCCTCAGGTTGTTTCAGGACCTGTCGTTATTCGATAGGACTGAAAATATGGTCGTAGCTTCCAGGAAAAGATTAACATGCAGTAGGCTAGCTTCTCGAGCTTAAAAAATTCTTCTCTTCTCCTGTCAATCTATTGTTGGTGTAGTAGACGGTCCATTGGACACGATCTTTGATGCACACAAGCATCAAGCTAATTGCTTGTATAGAAACAACCAAGTAGAGTATAAGTCTTCATGATCTACGGGTTTGGACAGGATGGGTGGTCGCTCTAAGTGATTTAAGAGGTCCTGGAATGCATCAACACATTCCGGTGTCCATGTGAAGCTGCGCTTACCTTTTCTAAGAAAATCGGAAAAGGGAATGAATTTGTCATTCGGTTTAGAGATGAATCGACTTAGCGCGACCACATTCTCATTTAAGCTTTGGACATTTTTGAAGTTCCGAGGAGCTTGGATATCCCGGAGAGCCTGAATCTTTTTTAGATTTTCTTCGATGCCACGTGAATTGATAATGAAACCTAGAAATTTTTCCGATGCAAAGCCAAAAGAGCATTTCAAGGGATTGAGTTTGATGCCATATTTACGGAGGACACCGAACATTTCGGCAAGGTCATTGACGTGTTCATTTGATACCCTAGTTTTCATGAGAATACCGTCCATGTAAGTCTCTATGGATCTCCTAATCTGGTCCTCGAACATGTGGTTGACTAGTCACTGAAAGGTGGCTCTATCATTCCTGAGACTGAAGTGCATGATGACATAACAGTAGAGCCCAACGTCAGTTATGAAAGATGTATGGTCCTGATATGGAAGGTACATTGGAATCTGATTGTAGCCTGAGTGCACGTCCATGAAGGAGAGCTGGTAGCCGACAGTCCGGTCAACAAGTTGGTCGATCTTTAGAAGCAGGAAGTTGTCCTTTGGACAGGCTTTGTTCAAGTCTGAATAATCGACACCTGTTCACCCCTTGTCGTTTGCTTTATTGACCAAGACTGGGTTGGAGACCCATTCGAGGTAGAGGGAATTACAGATGAAGTCAATGTCGAGTAGCCTATCCACTTCCTCTTTAAGTGCAGTCGATATTCTAGTTCCCAAGATTCGACGTTTTTGTTTGATTGGAAGATGCTTTGGATCAACGGTGAGCATGTGATAAGCGATTCCTGGGTCGATGTGGCACATGTCGGAGTGGGTGCTAGCTAATACGTCGAGGTTGGCCCTTAGGAAATCAACTAGCTCTTCCTTTATTATGGTGTGGAGTTGTGATTCAACTTTTAAGACCTTTGTCGGGTCGTCGCGGCTGATCGAAACACCCACTGTTGGTTTTACCAGGGTAGCCCTTTCTAAATTAGGTTCTTTGTCCTCCCACGGATCGAGATCATCGGAAAAACGACAGTGGTGCCTGAGACAGGGATCAAACACCTTTGATTTCTATGTGGAGACAGTCTTGGCACAAGAAGGTGGAGGCACTTCCTTGCCTTTCACCGTGTTGCAGGCGTTCTTCTTCTCGATAAGATGGCAGACTCTTGCCGTTGCTTGGTCACCTTTGATGGTGCCAATCCTGCTCTATGTCGGAAACTTCATCAGAAGAGACCACGGTGACATGTAGACTCAAAATTCTGCAAGAAAAGGACGTCAAAAGAAGACATTGTATGGAGAGAAAATGTCAATGACCACAAAGGTGAGGATCTGGACCCGACTCCAATCCCCTTCTCTAAGTTCTAATAAAAGGTCAACCATGTCGACAGGTTAATTGGAAAAATTGTTGAAGTTGTGGATCATGGCATGGCAGGGCTTCAAGTCTTTTGCCTCTAGTTTCATCCGATTGTAGGTCGCCTTGAAGATGATGTTGACCGAGCTTCTAGAGTAGATGAGAATTCTTCGGACAAAATTTGTGCCAATCTGAGCAGAGATAATGAAATGGACTATAGTTGGGATTTCAATCCCCGTAGACTCTCTCTCGCGGAATACGATATCATCCCACATTGTCTTCTGGAGCATGACGGGGACAAGTTCGTCCAGGGAAAAGCATGCTTCATAGCTGGCACGCTTAATGGAGTTGGCAAACTCCTCCATACTGCGAAAGCTATCATAAGAGGGGTGAGGTCTACCGTAGATAGTGTTGATCATGATGTCGCGTGGTCTTTAATTAGACGACCCTAGGGCCGTATTGGATGGAGGAAGAGCAGGCGTTGGAGGGCATGTGACTGCTTTGGGAGGAGAAGGATTATGAACGTATTGTTCTAGACATTTCTCATGGATGAACTTTTCAATTGCATCCTTTAAGTGGAAAAAATCGTTAGTGTTGTGCCCAAACATGTCGTGGAATCTGCAATGTTTTCCAGAGTTTTTCTCGCGGTCGATAGATTCCCTGATGTTGGGCTTCTTGTACTGAAGAGTGTTACAGGTCTCCAAGTAGATTGTCTCCAACTTTCGGTTGCGCAGAGTATAGTTCTTGTAATTCTGGTAGTGGTCATTCTTCTTGGGATCTCTATGGGATTGGTTGTTGCGGTCACTAGTTTCGCCGTTATTCTACTTGGGCTTGTAGGAGACCGCCCCTTACCCTTGTCGGAAGATTCTCCGACTTGTTTTCCTTTGACATTATATTTGATAGTGCCAGTGTGTTGGTTGTTAGGGGTGGCTGCCTTAGGTAGCCCTATTGTGCTGAGATTCCTCTTAATGTAGGAATTGTCCAGCTTTTTCATAGAAGGATTCTAGAGTCTTTGGTTGCCTTCTGTCTATCCATGCCCCCAAGCTCGGAGCTGGCGGGGACGCCATTGGCAAGCTGGACAATGATTGCGCGAGGTTCAGGATCGTCAACCTTAGTAAGGGCCGTGTTAAAATGCTCGAGGTAGCTCTTGAGGGTTTATTTTGGGCCCTGATAGAGGTTGGAGAAAGTAATAGTATTCTTCGGTGTAGGAACATACATTCTGAATTGTTTGACCATTTCCACTGCCAATTGGTCGAAGATGGAGAAAGAATCAGTGAGAGACGGGTGAACCAAAGCAAAGTCATGCTTTCCAAGAAAACTGGGAAGCATTTACATTTGACTGTGTCGGTGGCCCTGTTGGAATCCATGTGCCACTCATGGAGATTCAAAAAAGCGCAGGGGTCAGTCTTTCCCCGGTTGACTCTGGGCTATGGAATGTTGAAGCGTCGTGGCCACTTGGCTTCGTGCACGGCCTAGGTGAAAGGGTTACACCTCTTGTTGGTTTCCCACATGTTGTTGGCATTCCCTCGCATATCTCTTATGATCTTTCGGACCGTGCCAGAGAGGTATGCAAGTTGAACATTTTCTGGTAGGATCCATTGGTTGTGATTTACTTTAGGAGTCCTAGGCCGTGGACGTCTTCTGGGATGGACATCGGGATCATCGTCATCCATGTCATCATCGTTGTTTTCCTGATTCTGGTATGGTTGATGAGGTTGAGCGGGTTGATGTAGATTTTGATTAAGCAGAACATGGGCCTTTTGAGTTGCGGGAAGCATGACCCCAAGTTCAAAGCAGCGACAATTGGGTTCTGTCGAGGCGGGGTTCGGTTACTCGGACCTGGTTCATCATTGATAACCAACCGGGAATGGTCACGTTGGCGCGTACCCTCGCTGAAAGTTACGGTTGTTCCATTACTATTTCCGTTACCATTGTCGTTGCCATTGAAATGGGCATTAGTGTTGGCGAGGGCATTGGTTTTGAGATTAAACCTCCTCCTTTGGCTCCGACCCCGAGTCTCGAAAGAAGAAATTTCCGAGGCGTTATGCTATGGCCGAGCGTTGTTGTAGGTAATGTGGATTTGAGCGACGAGACGTTGACTTTACTGAAGTTGACACATAAGGTCTATGTTGGTCTTTAACGCGTTGTTAAGCCTTAAAGATCAGATTTCCAACTTTTTATTGAGCGCATAAAGTAGCGCTTGAGTTGTGGGAGCATCGGGGTCCGTATGAGGAATGATATCCATATCGATCGAGTTTCCCGCCGGTTAGAGTTGCTGGGAAGTAGTGATGTCGGCTGCTGTAGAGGTTCCGACTAATGGGTTCTTTGATCACTTAAATGACGTAAGCGGACTCGAGTAGTAGGTTAGGAAGAAACCTAAGTAA
Source organism: Allium sativum (assembly GCA_030737875.1). NCBI lineage: Eukaryota > Viridiplantae > Streptophyta > Magnoliopsida > Asparagales > Amaryllidaceae > Allium > Allium sativum. The sequence continues at coordinate 307,200,228 of CM060921.1, forward strand.
CGCGTCGAAGTCGAGATGGAAGTGCGTGAAAAATGAGTACATATTCTCCGTGAAAGCTCCAGAATGTTGACAGCGAAAAAATATCGTAACACCTAAAGTTTCTTAATTACTTAAGAATATCGTTTCGCCTAGGAAAATAGGGTGTAGAAAGCAATAAATAACACAGAGGATTTATAGTGTTTCGGTCCATGAGGGGCCTACGTCCACTTTAAAGAATTTCATCGATTTTTATTCACAAACGAGAGTTACAAGCATTTAACTTCATCATGGCATTCGTTTACAAGTGATTCTATGTTCTTTGAAGTCATATTGGTCATATGCTACGTCTTGGAAAAAAGTGATGTGTGCTTCTTCTTCCTCAAGAACTAGGCTGCCATTAATGGAGTTCTTGGAGCTTGTAGAGCTGTCAAATCAACAAAATCCCAACCCTTGTCAAGAATGAGAAAGGAAGTATTTATAGGTAGTGGGTTAGGTAGGAGTATGTGAGATTTGGGGACTACACAGCAGAAAATCACATCCCCCCCTCCCCGATGCGCTGTAGAATATCGCATCCCTCATGTCGGATATGAATTTTCGCATCCTAAAGGATGCGATAATTCGCATCCCATAGGGGTGCATATTGTTGCGTATGAGGAGGGAGAGAGCAGGTCCATTGCATAAGTGGGATGATATGGCATCACATCCAGGGGATATGATGACATCACATCCGATGGATGCGGTGGCATTGCATCCAAGGGATGCGATGTCATCAAATACTGAAGGATGCGGTAACATCACATCCTATGGGATGCGATGGTATCACATCACATAGGATGTGATGTTACCGCATTCTTCAGGATGCGACATCATTGCATCCGTAGGATGCGATGTACGACAGATGCGACGTGAGGGAGGAGCGGTGCAGAGTGATGTGAGGCGATGCAAGGGAGAGTGAATGGAAGTGATGTAAGGTTGGGGATGCGATGCTTAATGGAGCGAGGCGAGGGTCTGATACAAGCAGTATAGGTTGATGCGATACTCGGATCTAGAGGAATTGTGAGGCCATCGCTCCGTCGATTCCTTCTGAGCTTGAATCTTTGACGTTTTGGCAACACTTCGATCTTTGGTGCCACGCAATGGGTTGAGTTAAGCGGGTTTGTGGTACTTTTGGGAACTCGACTAAAATGCCAGTTAACAACAAATAAATTAGAAAGAAAATTAATGTTGTAACCATGAATGTTGTGGAGAAATAAATGAGTAAATAAATGTCAACTGGTTACAATTCATAATGAATAAAAATGAATGTTGTAACTCCAATTAGGGAATTTAATATAATAAACTCTTATATACATACACTTATAAAAGAACTAATAAAATGTAAATAATAGTAGTAAAATTATGAGATCAATACAAATAAAATCAATGTGACTAAATTGTATTGGTATAAATGGCGTTTAATAGGTTTTATGTTGCCTTAGGAAACATGGCCATTAGGATCATCAATGGCATGTGACAATTATGCAATTTTATTGAATGAAATTTAATGAGAATTTAGGTATCGATGGTCGTAGTAGATACTAAGTCCAGTACGGAAATAAATAAATATACTATGATCATGAGTTATAGGAAATCATCCTTATCTTATTTCTAGTTTAATTCTAAAACTATACTTTAAATCAAAAATAAGGATTGGATTTAATAGGTTAATGATGCAAGGTTAGTTTCCTTATTTGACAGAAGTCTGCGATTTCAAGAAATCAAGTATATGTTCAACTGATGTGGGACATCGTTGACCTTAGAAACTGGTGATGATAGATAATTGCATAACGCGAATTTATCCTAAAAGTTTTACTTCAAGTGTTAAGGTATTAAGTGGATATAGGGCCCGCCTCCCTTTCAAAATAAGAAGCAAAAAAGGAATAATTCAAAGCATGGCCTACTTTGAGATTAGAGGTATTAAGTAGTGGGATCCGCCTACTGGGTGTTAAGTGATTGGATTCATTCTTCCATATAAAAGGTAGAGCCATATGATCCGCTCTTAACAGGTATTAAGTGATTGAATAGCTCACCTTCTTATATCTAAGAAGTATTAAATGGATGATTAGGTGCGAGATCGGTAATCTCCACGATTGTCTGCTTCTTCTAGGTAACTAGGTTAGAGCATGCCTAAGGATAAGGTATTTAATGACCACCACGAAGGTACCATAGGTCTGCCTATCCTGCGGAAAGTACTAAGTGACTTAGGGATTTTCTAATAAGGTCGGATACATAGTAACACAAGGTTCTGTCCGGGGAAGGTTATAAATGACGATTAGTCGTCTACCTAGCCTGCAGGTAATGAGTGTCTGCTTACTATCTCCCGCCTTATGCAGGATTGGGAATATGCATAAATGACGGAAGCCTTAAATTAGTAAGGTTTAGTAGATAGTGTCTTCTAATCTATATTAACGTGTCGTAAACCACTTAGTAAGGTATTAAATTATCGATGGATCCACCTTGGGCCTTAAGTGATTATAGGAAACCGCCTTATATGTTATATTGTGAGTGAGGCTATAAGTGGGTATAAAACCCACCTCCTCTATTAGTAGGATATCGAGTAGTTGGAAGCCCGTCTCTTAGTTTTGGTATCGGTTTATGTGGTGAATTAAAGGCTTCATATTTATGTGTAAAAGTTCTATCTCAGTATTGTACAATAATCCACCTTTAGGAAGTGCTATCTTGGGAATAGTAGTTAATCGTCATGCGTAATACTTGCAAGGTTTGGTTAGAATTACTAACCTTGTTAGACATATGATTTGGGTGATACCAAACTAGATGCATTTTGGTATTGTGGACAATGTTATACATTCTCTAATCACCAGGACTTTTTGTCCTGGATCCCCTCCTCATAACAACTCTCAGGTTTATCTTAGGGAAGACAGGTCTTCGTAAGCATTCAAGTTTGCTTTTCTGTTCTTGTTCTCTCATGCTCGGTATTGGTGTGGCAATTTTCTTTTAAGGTAGTTTCCTGAGTCGATACTTGTTATCCTATCTTGTTTCTGTCATGAGTTAGTTTTATTATACTCTGATTATGCTCATTCTCCTCATTTGTAGGTACCCGATTTGTACTGTTCATGCTTGAATGAGTTTGATTTTCGATTTTTTATCAAAATTCGAGCTAAAAACGTATGGGTACAGAATCCCAATTACTGTTGGGCCATAATTTGCCATAGTGAAGTATCTTTTTGTCATATTTTGCTCCCAGAGTGATCATTGGACACTCCTTTGTCTAATTCGTGAGCTACGCACTGGAATAATGGAATAGAGAAGCCTCTTCTATACAACACTTCTTGAATAATGTTACATGATTCCTATCGAAGGAGTGGTCATTTTTCATTCTGACATTCTAGGTGGATTCCTGTTACAGATAGTCTTTGAAAAAAAATCATCCATGATTCTCGTTTAAACGTCGCCATTAATTTCTAATAATCAACCATCTAATCAATGCTCATAGCTTTTATTAATTGGATTAGGACTAATCCCATAAGTTATGCATCCACGGAACTAGCTATTCTAGTAGTCGGTTTGCATTTCTATTCTAATCCCAGGAATATGGATGATAGAGTAATGCTCGGAGTCTTTAAGCATTTCATGAAACAGAGCAATGTAAGGAGATAGTTAAGCTCCATTAGCCTGAAATTCCCTTTGTAATTGACAAACGATGAGCTAGGAATATGAGAATATTTAGATAACTTTAATTGCAGGTGTAGGTTAATCATTTTATTGTAGGTGTGGGCTAATCAATCTAGGAATAACCCTATGCTAACTCTCTTATATAAATTGAGATTGCTTAAGTTTAATCTCAGGACTTGGTCTGCTGCTAATTTTGGGAAAGGGTCTAAGCAGTCATCTAAGAGTTGAAAAAGGTGCAAGAGGCAATTCAAATAAATCCATTTGATAATGAGCTCTAGAAAGCAGAATTGAACTTGAAGAGTAATCTAAAGGCTGTATTGGATATGGAATTAAGGCAGAATTCTACATTAAGAAAAGAGGTTGAAGCTAACAGAAATACAATTTTTTTTTCATAATTCACTAAAGATCAGGAAGGCCAGAGAATCTACATTCATGATTAAGGCTAACAACTGTTAGTGGAATTAATGATGCATTTGTCAGCTACTTTTCAAGTATTTTAGCTTCTATAAGTTCTTCTTCACCTGATGTGCATCCCATATTTCATATTAACCTCCCTACTCTCTCATAACAACAATCACAGTGAAGAAGTTAAAGAAGCTATATTTAGTCTGGATGTTTCTAGTTGTGGGGTTTTAGATGGTTATAATGCCATCTTCATACAGTAGTGTTGGTCTACAATGGGTTAGGATGTTGTTGATGTTAGTCAATACTTCTTCATGCATAATTTCTTGCCATCCACCTTGCTTTGGCTTGTTTAGAACATAGACTTTACAAAAACTCTCCGTGGTCAACTTAATTACAATAATGCGTTGCATGGTGTCATGATATTATCAATGAGAGCATCCTTAATTTTTCGTATTACTGCGTGTGAAACACCCCGTTCCCCTTAATATTCCCAATTGAGGTCATACTAAGGAATTGGAGCGCTATAGATATAAAGAAACATATCGTAGAGACTAAGATTCATAAGACAAAAAGAAAAATAGCAGAAACTTTTATTTCTTTAATAAATTTGTCATTACAAAGCAGATAATTACAAAACGAATGTCTTTCTTAATCTTAGCTTAAATCAGAGTATAAAATTTCCCCCCTTAAACATCAAGTACGATCTCCAACATCAAAACATGAAATAAGATAGTTCAAGAAAAAGTAAGAAGCAAATAAGCAAAAATCTCTCAGATGCCAAGCTGAACCAAGAACCAATCAACTCTGAGCTCCACCACCCTGTAAGCCTAAGGAGGAAAGAGAAGGAAGTAAACTAGGTCAAACATAAAGGCCGATGAGTTCTATAATTACTAGCATGAATAATATAAAGGGAATCTAGACCGGATAACAGTTCAAGAAGCTTATAAAGCACAATATCAGTTAATATAGCAAAGTAAAGAAATGCAAGAATATAGTCGATTGTTATCTCATTCACATCATCCCGACTGTTGCACCCATCACTACAAATCATAATTAGATACCTAATTCTCCCATCGATCGACTACTAAATATTTGATACTCGATCCAAATTCCCATTGATTTGACCACACATAAACAATTATAATTGCTTAATTACAAAATTAGGCTTTTAACTTAATGTCATTTTTTAGTTCAAATCTAATTAAGCCTAACAATTAATTTGTTTACCATTTTACCATAGAATAATGCCAAATCACATGGGCCCATAGAATAATAATAGCACCAAATCACATGGCCCTATAGAATAAAAGTAACGCCAAATCACATGGTCCCATAGAATAATAATTCTCGATTAGAGTGGCTTGTACCTTCAATGTTACATCAGGCTCGCCTGCTCCGCGGGCGGGGATTGGTTGATTGGTTTGATTGTTAGCGTGCGGGCTCCTCCCTGGTACCTTCACCCCCTCTATATCTTATGTTGTGTTATAGTCGTGCAGGTCCTAGATTTACAGGTCTTTTTGGTTTACTGGATAGATGGCTTCCTTTCTTCCTAGAGGGCTAGTCCATGGTCGGAGCTGGAGCTAATGGGTGACATGTCTGGCTTTGGAAGTTGGCTTTTCAGGATTGGCTTGTATGTTGTCCTGGTTTTCAGTCCACGATTAGAGGAGCGGTGGAGGCCTTGAGGGATTGTTTAGGTATGGTGAGAGGCTAGCTGTGACACCCCCACGTCCGTTAATGTCACTCTTTATCAGAATGCATTAAGTTCCATGAAGCGTTATAGGTAAACAAAAACATAATCTCGCAAGATAGATATATAAAATAGCAATGGGAATTTAAAACTTTATTTTTCAACGGAAAACATCATGGTCCAAAAATCCAGTTACAACATTAGTCTGAAATACTGAAAACCGACTATATCAAATAAAAATATCTATCTTGTACTAAAACCATCAGAGTACAGAAGTAAAAATCCACAGTCCTCAAAAGTAGCCATAAACAAGTAGATAAGAAGTCAAAGCAGTACATCGAAGCAAATCCAAATCCAAGCAAAGACAGAAGAGAAAGTCTCTAATCAAGCCTGAGCGTTCCCATCCTAAGAACCTAGGGGGAAAAGGGAACAAAATGGGTCAGACATAAAGTCTGGTGAGTTCAATTAATTTTAGCATTTAAATAAGTAAAAGCACCATGACAGGCATATAAACTAGATAAGAGATAACATTATCATATAATAGGTATAACAGACTGAACATGATAAGCAGGATGAACTGAACAGATTATGCTACTCAAATACTTTTCTTTTTTGAAAGGCAACATAAAATTTTATTACTAATGAGATAAATACAGTTTACAATAACATCGAAACTATAACTACACAGTTATACATATCTCCACTTAGACCCTCACCATACATTAATGACTCACAAGCCTTTCGCATACATAACTAAAACCAGAGTTTATAACTAATTTCCTTGCCTTGCGGTACCAAAGCAACATATCACTTCATCTGTCCTTGCAGACGCAGTGTGCATTAAACCTCAAAAGCCACATCTACTTCACTAATGTACACATCAAGTGAGAGTAGCGTCATACGTTGGATTTTTCCGCGTATGCCGTCTTAAAGTTTTCAGTTTACTACCGAGAGGCGTCGCATCCTCTGGGCCATAATCAATCCCTTCATCAAGATCATCATCATCCCAGAACTTTCCTTCTAGTTTTTAATCTTTGTATTTAGATGATGGAAGCGAGCTTGTGAGCACCACAGTGGATAGCCGAGCAGAGTTAACAACAGGGAAAGTCAGACTTGATCCTGTTACATTTGGTGGTGGTAGCTGAATGTTTGAGGGAGGTCTCAAGTTATCATAAGGGCAATATTGCGAGGATGAAGAAGATATATTGTTGAGGTGTAGGAATTAGTGGAAATAGGAGTTGATCTAGAAGTGATTGAATTAACATCATTGGTACTCATCGAACCACATGAAGCAGCAGAAATCGACATACCTGGATTACCATTAGCAGATTTGCTACCAATGTACGGGGACGACTGATTCACACCAGACTTAGTTGCACTTGACACAACCGAAGTTTCATTCGATGAAGAATTGGCTAATGAAGGTAAATTGTGGCCGTTGGTAGAAGAACAGGACATTGTGCCAGCAATAGAAGAAACATAGGCAAGTAAACCAGTGCAAGAAGTAGAGGTTGCTGAAATCAAACATGTAGAATATGAACTAGAAGTGTAAACTGTTGTCTCTTGAGCATTATTCAGGTAATAATTATTCTCATCAAATAAGTTTCCAATAACATTATCCTCCTCATCACCAACATTTGAAGACGTACCCACATTGACATCCTTAATAACAGTGACATCTTCCACATGGTTAACACTCATATTTGGTTATGAATAATCCTTGTTAATCACATCCCGAACAACACCATCAATATCACAAACATGTGAACCATTAACTTCATTAACATCACCCCCATTATTGTCTAAACTAGCAAAAGGATTCTCATTTATGTTTCCTACTACAACAGTACTGCTGGCATTTGCCCTATTATTACCTATATCCTTCTTCCAATACTTCTTCTTCTTGGTATGAACATTTGTCCATTTATCATAATTAGCATAAGCATGGTAATTTCTATTAGTCTTAGCAAAGTTCACATGCTCTTCATCATTAAAATCCTTCAAATCAGCCTTCACCTGCTTGGTGTTCTCATCATTATTGTTTGCATTTAACTCACAATTTTTGGAATCATGGCCAAAAATCTTAAAATAAGTACATATCTTAGGTTTCCAATCATAGCCAATTATCACAGATGGACAGACATCACCCAAGCCATCTACTTCAATTATTTCAGGTAATTGATATTCAGGGGACACTTCCACTAAGGCTTTTGCATATCTAAACCTATCCATTCTTTCAGTACTAGTATCATAGGAAATCAGCCTACCAACATGATTAACTAACCAATTTATACCAGTCAGAGTCCAAAGAATCATCGGGATACCGTATAGATAGATCCATATAGGAACTTTCTTAATTTGTGATTGGACACTGCCTATAGAGGGATCCCAAACTGAAATTACAAACATCCTACCGCGAATAAAAATAGGACCAGATCGGAGAATATTCTCATGATCAGTATCATTGGAGAATTTGAAATAAAAATGTTGTCCATTCGAATTAATATCAACTTCCCCCAGTAATTTCCAATGCCTATGTAAGTAATTAGATACTGCAAGGAATGATAACGTACCATCTAGAAAAAACCAATCAAAAAATTGCTCCAATATTTAAGGCCTTCCTTATTGACAAGATCTGGAATCGATTTCCTTTTACCATCTCTCGCGATATCAAAATGGTTAGGTTTATACAATCCTGCGTTGCGCGGTGTAGATTTGAATAGGGAAGCATAATCTGATTTAACGAACGAAGGAAAAGAAGCCCTTGAAGGATTCTCAGGATTGATTACTGGAGAAGCATCTGACGAGGATGAAGGATTTTCTGGAGATGGAGGTGGGTAAGGGGGTTTAGAGGGGGGAGTGCGAGATGGAAGAGGTGGAAAGGCTGTGTCGAAGGCAAAAGAGGAAGGAGGGGAAGAAGATGAAGATTGCACCGCCGTTATTAATCAAATACTTTTCTCTACACCAATACTAGTATAACAGATATGATCCCAACATAAACATAATGGTAGACTTAAGTGTACTTCTAGTAACAGGTTTTACCCCAAATAGTAACAATAGGTACACAAACAGAAATAACGGGTGTTACCCTAACTAGAAACAACGGGCACCTAAACAGGCAGGACTAGATGTACCCTAATTACTACCCCCAATCGATTGGCTCCCTATCCCACAAATACCCTATGTCGGCCTCATAGTATGATGTATCACTCCCTAAAGTGGCAACCCCCAAAAGGACACAGACCTATTTACCAGAGTTATAATGGCTTAATTTCCCAAGCAAGCCGAACCCATGCAAGCACATGACTCCGTTGGAATGTGCTGTCAGAACACCTCCACCCATATGAACCTCTTATAATCAGCTCAGAAAGCGTGCCCTAACCCCTACCTAGTGCTGCCCCCCCTTGGATACCAGAATGGGTTAATGAGTGATACAGGTCCCACACCGCAGATGACACAAGCCACCCCCTAGGCTCGTGTCCCCACTACTAGGATTTTTGATAGGCTATACCTAACAGTTTAACAAGCCCGCATAATCCCAACATATAAAACAGGTTAAGTTTATTGGGTTCGTATAACCCCCCACAGATTCAAACATGTTTACTTAACCCCACACAATTTAACAGGTTCATATAACCCCCATAGATCTAAACATGTTTCATATGTTGTTTACAGTTTCATTACATGTTACACTTATTAAGCCTATAAATTTACATGTCCTAACCCTCAAGTCATAACTCACAGTACAAGATATGCCCCGAATTTTAGTTATACATCACAGTATAGATTATGCCCTAAACCTCGGTCATGATTCATAATACAAGGTGTGCCTTAATTTATCTTTCCTAACCATTCCCAATGTCGTTCATTCACATATTTCAGCAATAGGTTTAGGCTCAAAGGTAGCCTATGCTATAAAAATAAAAAGGGAAAGAGGGAGAGAAGAGAACAAAAATAGGCATAATAACAAAATAAGCATATCAAAAATAGGCATATCAGAAATAGGCATATAAGAACTGAACAGTAGATTAGGTGTACAGATGAATACATGTAATAGCAGATCTTTTTAGGTATGATTCAGATTCTTAACAAGCATAGGGTTTAGATCTAGATTTATAAACATGTCAGGATTACTTATTAAATGTTTATATCTAAAAATGACATGAACTCACAGAGACTGGATCTAAAGAATGGAGAATAACAAGCAGATGCTGCAGAAGAAATTCTTGTATGTGTATAAGCTGTTGTTGAAGAAAAATAGGCTAACTCAATCCAAGATGGGGTAGCATATCGTTGTCTCCATTGTTTTTTATGTGTAAAAACAATAGAAATGAGGTCCTATATGTAGCCTACCGCCAATGAATCTCGTTCAAAAACAAGTCCAGGTTCAGAAATGAACCTAGATGGATCTGGGGTGGGTCGACCCCTATGTCGACCCTAGGGTCGACACCCCCTTGAGTGTGTTGACCCATAGGCCGATACCCCTGGGGTGTGGGTCGACCTCCAACATGTGTCAATCCCGAATCCCTTTCCCGCTTTGATTTTTGACTTATTTTGAATTTCTAGACTTGATTTGTGTATATATATTTCTCTTATACGTATACAAACTTCTAAGCTTAATAACTTTCTCATACGACCATTTCATGGAAACTTAGAGCCTACCTTAAGCAGAATTCCAAGACGAATGCAATGGTGTGATCCGTTTTACTTAATTCCCAATGTTTAGTTAAATATTCTTTAGTTTATCATTATATTGTTCTTTAAAATTATGGGATATTGCATTCTCCCCTACTTAAAGGATTTCGTCCCCGAAATCTCAAGTTAAGAAGAATGTATATTCTAACATCCATCAACCATCTACTCATCCACCAGTCACAGACATCCATTGTCCTTAGAGAATCTCCAACGGTGATCAATTATTACGAATATGTAATAATTGTACCCAATTTGCCTTCCAACAGAGTGTATATTTTTGAATCGGTTCAAAATTCAGCTATTCTGATTACAAAAATGCAATCTGATGGGGCAGCTGTTCAACAGGCGCCCGGGTATGGGGCGCCTATTGAACAGGCGCCTGAAACAGGGGCCCTGTTCAATAGGCGCCCCATATCCGGGCGCTTGTTGAACAGCTGCCCCATACCTGGGTTAGTTAATATTTTGATAAACAAACTGGGTTAATGTAATAAAGACGTCAACAGTAACCTGTATAAACAATAAATGTGCCAATCACAGTAATTTGGAACTCCACCTTGAGCGCATCTCTTTATAGATATTAATTAATTAATTAATTCATCCAAAAAAGAAGCCGAGTAAAATTACTGGCACAGTCCATATTCCAATTGCAAGCATAACACCAAATATATTGACAGCTTGGCATTTGAACACATTGTTAACGGTGAAGAATCTTTTATGGGATACAAAGCAAATGTTTATACATATTACTGTTTAAATCGCAACTAGGTTCAGTTGTTCAACAGATGGGCACTTGTTTTTTATAGGATACAAAAATAATATTAAAACTACATTGCATGACTAGATGGGGCGCTTGTTGAACAACACCCGGAATTCGGACGCCTGTTGAACAGGCGCCCCAAATATATATTTTTTGGGTGCCTGTTGAACAGATGCCTGAAGTCCATGAGCCTGTTCAACAGGCGCCCTACCCAGAAAATTGTTGGGGGAACGGAAGCAATTACATTTTGTAATTTGCTGAATTGTAATTTTGGATCCAAAAACCGTTGGAGATGCTGTTAAGGGATTTGTAATTCTTATATGAACATATGCAAAGGTGTGTGTATATGTTCTTACACTAATGCGAAAAATCAGGCGGTTTACTGATTCAGTCGACCTCCTTAATGCAATGTATGTTAGTGCCATGAATCCAACATGTATGCAAATAGTCCTATTATATCATGTAAGTTCTATATGTGTGCATGATCATTCATCCAAATGCAGCATCCATACCATGATTCATTCATTTTTATCCCTAAAAAGAAAAATGCACACACATCCATATGAAGTATGAGAGTGATTTAGCCGATCTAGTGCCTAGTGTGTGTGTGTATGCATCCACGAGCAACCACTAGCAAACACTTGCATCCACATGCATCCATCAAACATAACATGTCTCAAACACATGTTTACATCCATTGATTCCTTACCTAAAGGTCGAAGATTTGATCAATAGGATATACTTAAATGACAGAAGCAAGTACGAATAAAAGCTTTGAAATAAAAGTTAAGAACATACCCTTGAAAAGAAAAGGGTACGAAGCGCGAATCTTGACTTCATGCTCCCAAGTTGCATCCTCGTGGTCTTCTCCTCATTGAACTTTCATCAATTTGACCTCTCGGTTGCGTAGCTTCTTAACCTCTTATCCAAGAATACAGGTAGGAACTCGCCTAACTGTAGCCTCCCATTTTACTCTACTTCCTTAAGCATGCTCAGCTCAACTACCTCTGATGTATCGTGCAGACACTTCCGCAAATGAGAAATGTGGAAAATATCATGAAAACCCTCCAATCTCTCTGGTAGCTTCACCCTATAGGCCATTTGACCTATCCTTCCCACTATGGGAAATGGCCCTACGAACCTTGGAGCCAACTTCCCTACAGATCCAAAGCGAACTACGTTCCTCATAGGTGATACTTTGATGAAAACCATGTCTCCCACCTCAAACTCAATATCGATTCTTCTCGTATCTTAGTAGGACTTCTGCCTGTCCTGAGCAGTCATCATGTGTCTGCGGATAAGATCAATCTTTTTTGAAGTTTCTCCAATCATTTCAGGTCCAAGTAGAAGCCTATGTGTAGACTCCCACCAACATGTCGGTGATCTACAAGGTCGTCGGTACAATGCCTTGAAGGGTGCCATTCCAATACTAGCCTGATAACTATTGTTATAGGAGAACTCCACCAATGGAAGATGCTCCTCCCAAGTCCCTCCGAAGTCTAGGATGCACAACCTCAAAAGATCCTTAAGAACTCTATTCACCCTCTCAGTCTGCCCATCAGTCTAAGGGTGATGTACGGTGCTTAAACATAACTGTGTACCTAATGCCTCTTGTAGGCTCTTCCAGAACTCATTAGTGAAGATAGGGCCACAATCACTCACTATGCTAGAAGGTACTCCATGTAGACGGACTATCTCACGAAGATAAACTGATGCCAACCATGCTGCCATTCTCTTACTCTTAACATGAATGAAACAAGCACTTTTAGTAAGCCTGTCAACTATAACCTGGATACTGGTGTTGCCTTTCTTCGATCTAGGCAAACCATCAATGAAATCCATAGAGACGCTCTCCCACTTCCACTGTGGGACCTTCAAAGGATACAGTAAACTGTCGGGCTTCCTTTGCTCAGCTTTGACTTGCTGGAAAACTAAGCATCGAGAGACAAACTCCGCTACATCTTTCTTCACCCCAACCCAAAAGAAAACCCTATTCATACCCTGTACATCTTACAACCGCCCGGATGGATAGTCATCCTAGAATGACGGGCTTCTTCAAGGACTGTCTTCAACAAACTCCCAACTCGAGGAACACAAATCCTTCCATCCCATCGCAACCACCCTCCATCATCCATGGAATATCTACTAAGGTGACCAGAAGTCTCCCCTTTACTGAGCCTATCCAAGATGTCTGCTATCTGTGGGTCCTCTCGCTGCGAAGATCCTATATGATCCATAAGAGTTGGTCGCACCTCTAAGGATTCCAACAAACCAGGTACAAGATCCGCAGATGGCCTAAAATCGAAGGTCAATATGTACACTAAGCTCCACCTCTCTACGAATAGAGGACTCAAAGTCATCCTCTGCCTACTCAACGGATCTGCTACCACATTACCCTTGCCAGGGGTATAAGAAATCTCAAAATCATAGGACACTAGGAACTCCATCCATCTCTGTTGTCTCAAATTGAGATCCCTTTACGAGAACATATACTTGAGAGATTTATGATCAGTATATAACTCGAACTTCTCTCCAAGTAGATAATGTTGCCAAATATTAAGCGCGAATACTACAACAGCCAACTCTAAATCATTGGTAGGGTAGTACTTCTCGTGAGCTCTCAATTGTCTACCACCGTAACATACTACTCTTCCCTGTTGCATCAAAACGACACCAAGCCCTATACCACATGCATCAGTGTACAGTGTGAACACTTTGTTCCCATCAGGTAAAGTTAGAACTGGGGTTGTTGTCAGAGCCCTCTTCTATCGCTGAAAAGCATCCTCACAGTCAATATCCTGAGAAATGATCAGATTCTTCTTTGTCAGTCTAGTGAGTGGGGCTGATATCTTTGCAAAGTCCTTAATAAACTTCCTATAGTTGCCCGTTAAACCAAGAAAGTTTCTCACCTCCGTTGCATTCTTTGGAATCTTCCAATCTTTAACTACAACTACTTTCACGTGATCCATTGTTATCCCATCCTTGGAGACCACATGCCCTAGAAATCTCATTTCCTTTCTCCAAAAATGACATTTGGAGAATATCGCCTTAAGTTGGTACACTTGGAGAGTCTTCAAAACCTCTACTAAATGTAGGGCATGCTCTTCCTCGCTCTTTGAGAAGTTCAGAATGTCATCCACAAAGACCACAATGAATTTAATTAGAAACTCCCAGAGCACCCTACTCATCAGATCCACAAAATACGCGGGTGCATTCATCAACCCAGAAGGCATGACTAGCCACTCGAAGAAACCATCTGGAGTTTTGAAAGCAATCTTATCTATATTATCCTCGGCCACCCTTAACTGATGAAAACCCGTGGCCAAGTCTAACTGAGAGAAAACAGATGCACCAACAAGCTGGTCAAACAGATCATCTATCCTCGGAAGTGGGTGCCTGTTCTTCTTAATGAGTTTATTCAATTCCCTATAATCCATACATAAGCGAAGTGAGCCATCCGCCTTAGTTGCAAAGACAACTGGAGCACCCCATTCAAATATGCTTTGCCTAATAAACCTCTTCTCAAGTAGCTCCCCTACTTGCTTGCTGAGCTCCCTCCTTTCTCTAGGAGCCATATGGTGCACATGCAATGCGTCTGGCTTCGCATTATCTACCAAGTATATTTGGAAATCAATCTTGCGTCACGGAGGTAAGCCCCTAACCTACTCAAAAACATCTGAATACTCATATACTACCGGTACAGATCGCAAATCATCGACAAAAGCATCAAGTGATTTTAGGAAGCAAAGCATGACAGACCCTTTTGGGTCATAAGAAATCTTGAGAGTCCTTCCTCGGCAAGTCGAAAGTCTAATGATCCTCCTCTCACAGTCTAGAATGGCACCATACATGGCTATCCAATCCATCCCTAGAATCAGTCCATAGCCTATAAAATCAAGCACATATGCGTCGCACTCAAACCCGACGCCCAACACAGATATCCTCAAACCCCAACAAATCAGAGACAGATGAGCCGTAACCCTAATGGGGTTTGAGACAACAACGGGATCCGAAACCATACTAGTACTAAGGTGCAGAGATTCAACCATAGAATCAGATATAAAAGAATGTGAAGCACCAGAATCAAAAAGAGTCATAAAGGATGATCGGAAAGGGAAATCAAACCTTCAACAGAAACTTTCCTACCTTTTTCCAGTACACTGGCCTCAAGATCATGCACCTTCCCTCCAGAAGATCCTGTCCTTTGGCCTTGTCCTTACTTCTTCGGGCACTACCTAGAATAGTGTCTGACCTCACCACAGTGGAAACAAGTATTCTTCCATTTTCTGCAGCCTTTGATCAAATGACCCACTCATCCATAGCCATGACATTTCTTTTTGCCTTGTGCTTTGTCATTCTTTCCGCCCTTCTTTTGCTATTCTTTCTGGGGACACACTTTCTTGTTTTGTGTCTCATCACTCTTAGCCTCTTTCTTTTCGCCTTTATCTTCCTCGTGCATCAATTCCATATCAACGAGCTTCTCGAAAGTTTCCCCCATTGGAATATGAGACATAGCCAATCCATGGAGGGGTTTATTCAATCCTCTTACAAATCTCAAAGCTTTCTTGTGCGGGGTATTCACCAGCTCCAAACCGCACCAACTGATTGAACTTATTGACATACTCTTTGACACACATGCTTCCTTGCTTAAGCGCCAGAAACCTTTCCATTTGCATATTCTCTTCTACCTAAGAAAGAAACTTCAGCTTGAATCTCTATCGGAAATGATCCTAAGTATCAACTGGACGCTCTGCTTGCGTAACTTCCCACCAGAATGAAGCCTCATCCTTCAACTGCCAAGCGACCAATTGAATCTTCCTACGGTCGTCAACCTTAAAAATCCCAAACAAATCCTCTATCTCTTTAATCCAATTTCGTGCTTACACAAAGCTTTCAGTTCAACGGAATGGTTTTCCTCCCATAGCATAGAAGTCCTAGTATACCTTGGAGAAATTATCCGCTCGTGGAGGAGGAGGAGGAGGAACAACTGCTGCAGCTGGGGGAGGGGCTTCTGCTTGGCCTTCGGTAGGCGTCGTAGCATCAAGATACCTATGGAATTAAGCCAGTAATGTAACGCCCTTGGGAAGAATCGGTTCACCAAACATGCTGAAAAGAAAAGGAAAAGGGATTTAAACAGAAAATCAAAAGATATTTTATATGGCTTTG
Organism: Allium sativum; assembly: GCA_030737875.1. Taxonomy (NCBI): domain Eukaryota; kingdom Viridiplantae; phylum Streptophyta; class Magnoliopsida; order Asparagales; family Amaryllidaceae; genus Allium; species Allium sativum. The sequence continues at coordinate 307,216,589 of CM060921.1, forward strand.
GGGAATATGTTTTACAAAAATAGACATTTATTTGAAAATACTTTCTTTTTGAGACCTTTTGAAAACAATTTTCAAAATCTTTTATCCGATCTTGTAACCTTTAGCTCTGATACAAAATCTGACACCTTACGTTCGTTAATGTCACTCTTTATCAGAATGCATTAAGTTCCATGAAGCGTTATAGGTAAACAGAAACAGTATCTCACAAGACAGATATATAAGAGATCAACGGAAATTTAAAACTTTATTTTTCAACAGAAAACATCGTGGTCCAAAAATCTAGTTACAGCATTAGTCTGAAATACTGAAAATCGACTACATTAAATAAAAGTATTTGCCTTGTACTAAAACCATCAGAGAATGGAAGCAAAAATCCATAGTCCCCATAAGTATCCATAAAAAAGTAGATAAGAAGTCAAAGCGGTACATCGAAGCAAATCCAAATCCAAGCAAAGACATAAGAGAGAGTCTCTAATCAAGCCTAGGCGTTCCCACCCTAAGAACCTTGGGGGGAAAAGGAAGAGAGAGAAAAGGAAACAAAATGGGTTAGATATAAAGCCTGGCGAGTCCAATTACTTTTAGCGTATAAATAAGTAAAAGCATCATGACATGCATGTAAATTGGATAAGAGATAACATTATCATATAATAGGTATAATAGACTGAACAGGATATGCAGGATGAACTGAACAAATTACGCTTCTCATATACTTTTCTCTGCACCAATACTAGTATAAGACCCCAACAGAAAAATAATGGTAGACTTAGGTCTACTTCTAGTAACGGGTTTTACCCCAAACAGTAACAACAGGTACCCAAATAGAAATAATGGGTGTTACCCCAACCAGAAACAACGGGAACCTAAATAGGCAGGACTAGTTGTACCCTAATTACTCCAAGTGATCGTCTCCTTATACCGTAAATACCTTGTGCCGGCCCCACAGTAGGATGTATCACTCCCTAATATGGAAACCCCTAGAAGGACACAGACCTATTTACTGGTGTTATAGCGTCTTATTTTCCCAAGCAAACCGGACCCATGCACGCACATGACTCTGTTGGAATGTGCTATCAAAACACCCCCACCCATATGAACCTCTTATAATCAGCTCAGTAAGCATGCCCTAACCCCTTCCTAGTGTTGGGTCTCCCCTTTGATACCAGAATGGGTTACTGACTGATACATGACCCACACCACAGATGACACAAGCCACCCCCTAGGCTCGTATCCCAACTACAAGGATTTTTGACAGGTTTTGCCTAACAGTTTAACAAGCCCGCATAACCCTAACATATAAAACAAGTTAAGTTTATCGGGTTCATATAACCCCCCACATATTCAAACATGTTTACTTAACCCCCACACAATTTAACAGGTTCATATAACCCCCATAGATCTAACCAGGTTTCATATGTTGTTTACAGTTTCATTACATGTTCCGCTTAATCTATTAATTAAGCCTATAGATTTACACGCCCCAACCCTCCAGTCATAATTCGCAGTACAAGGTATGGCCCAAACTTTAGTCATACAACATAGTATAGATTATGCCCCCAAACCCTAGTCATAATTCATAATACAAGGTGTGGCCCCAATTTATCTTTCCCAACCATTCCCAATTTCGTTCGTTCGCATATTTCAATGGTAGTCCTAGGCTATAAAAATAAAAAAGGAAAGAGGGAGAGAAGAGAAGAGAAATAGGCATAGTAACATAATAGGCATATCAGAATAAGCGTATCAGAAATAGGCATATAAGAACTGAACATTATATTAGGTGTACAGATGAATACATGTAATGGCTGATTTGTTTAGGTATGAGTCAGATTCTTAACAGGCATAGGGTTTAGATCCAAATTTATAAACATGTCAGGATTACTTGTTAAATGTTTACATCTAAAAATAACATGAACTCACAGAGACTGGATCTAAAGAATGGAGAATAACAAGCATATGTTGCAGAAGAAATTCTTGTATGCGTATAAGCTTTGTTGAAGAAAAAAGGCTAGCCCAATCCAAGTTGGGGCAGCATCTCGTTGTCTCCATTGTTTTTTATGTGTAAAAACAATAGAAATAAGGTCCTATATATTGCCTATCGCCAACGAATCTCATTCAGAAACAAGTCCATGTTCAGAAATGAACATGGATGGATCTGGGTAGGTCGGCCCTAGGGTTGACACCCCCTTGAGTGTGTGGACCCATGGGTTGACACCCCTGGGGTATGGGTCGACCTTCAACGGGTCTCAATCCGGCGTCCCTTTCCCGCTTCGATTTTTGACTTATTTTGAATGTCTGGACTTGATTTGTATATATATATATATATATATATATTTCTCTTACACGTATACAAACTTCTAAGCTTAATAACTTTCTCACACGATGTCCGTTTTATGCAAACTCGGACTCTGTCTTATGCAGAATTCTGAGATGAACGCAATGGTATAGTTAGTTTTACTTAATTCCCAACGTTTAATTAAATATTTTTTAGTTTATGATTATAGTGTTCTTTAAAATTACGGGGTGTTACACTAGCGCGGGTTCGTTTTTCTATGCATTGGCTCTTGGTTAGGGAGACCAGTTGTTGCTGCTGAGTTTCTTCTTTTTCGTTTTTTTGGTTGTGTGTGCTATTCCCATATTTTGTAGCTTTTTGCTCTACAAATCTGTTTTTGTGAGCCATTGGAGAATGACTAGATTTTACCTTTTGTTATATATATGTTTTTTCGTTAACCAATAATAATATGCACGTATACTTTGAAATTTATTTATGTATATTTACACAAGATTTCAAATGTTGTTTTTAATGTTATATTTATTTCTTGTTTTTGTTCCTCGTGCATTAATTTTCTTTTGTTGTCAACATGCGTTTAATTTTAATTTCAAACACATACCATTAATACGCGCATACTCATTTTAAATTAGAACATTACTTAACGTCATTAAATATATACACACAGCACACACATATGTATATAAATATACATATATGTACACACATATATATACACATAAATGTATGCACACACACATTTATATGTATGTGCATATACGTATACGTATAAGTATACACATATATATACATACATGTACACATATGTAATCTTTTATTTATACTTGTACATACATGCGTCTTTTTGATTGGTCTTCTCAAACTTTAAAAATATGTTGTTAGTGGGAATCAAACTCACGACCTTTAGTCTAGGAGGTGCATGCTCTACTACTCCACCTAACACAATTTTTATTCACAAAATTAGAACATTGAAAATTATTGATTTTATGTGTGTTTCTTTTAAATTTACAAAGTCAGTATTTTCTAAACCATAACTTCAAATATATTAAAATCATATATCAAACTGATCGTCTTGAAAAGACCTTCGCAATGGTTATAAACAAGACATCCAGTTTATCTGCTACTATAAATTAATTCTTACCGTTTTATTTTACAGGTTAGTTCTCAAAATCACATGCATGCATTAACATTTTTAATTTAATATTCTTTGTCAGCTTTTGAAGTTATGTCTATAAAGTTAGTCTTTATTTATACCTTTATAACGTTCTGTGAATGTTCCCATTAGTTTTATTTACCAGCTTATAACATTATATTTTCATAACATTATGTTTTAGATGTTCAAATGTGTTAATTAGTTAATCTTAAATTTTAGGTTGTTACATTCTCCCCTCCTTAAAGGATTTCATCACCAAAATCTCCAAGATCAAAAGAATGATACAAGTATTTTATCTAATGTCTACAACCATCTACTCAAACACCATCAATTAGCATCCTTTGTCCTTAAATTTTCTAATGTTATTTACATAATTATGCAATAATGTAGTGCGTATGTCCCTAACTAATGCAGAAGATTAGGTAGTCTACTGATTCAGTTGACCTCCTTTTATGCAATTATGCTTGTACAATGCATCCAAATGTGTGCAAGAATCATAATGATCACAAGTAGTTTTATATGAATGCATCAACCATCGTCTGTATGCAATAAAAACCATATGATAACATCCATTTTATAACCTTGGGAATAAAGTAAAATGCACACACCATCTATATGCATATGTTAGTGTCCTATTTGTCGATCCTTAATAGTGGCTAATGTTTGTATATGCATCCAGTGCATCCACTTGCATACATCATACTGTTTACAACTAATCCTACCATCCATATAATAAATACTAAGATCTACCCTTCTTTAGGAGATATAGAAGAAGAAAAAACATAATCAAAGGAAAGAGCGAATAATAGGACACTAAGATGGAAACATCTGTCAAAAGATCATGAGTACGAAACTTGAATTCCTTGAAGACACCCAAGTTGTCATAACTATAAGTTCTCCATATGAGGTAAACGGTTCCATTACTGGATTAACCAATGCCCCCATTAACTCGTACTCTCACTCCAAACTTCCAATCTGAATGGTTTCTCTTATTACTGCCGAGTTATTCAAATCACATATGCTAGAAACTTTTTTCTATCTTACCCATCTTGAAAACTTTAGGACGAATTATTTCATGTTTTCCATTTTTCTTCCCTTTTGAACTAGTTTAACATAGCTAAGTCATTTGGTTTTAAAAATCCTAGAGCCTATTTACCTTACAAGTAGAGTCATTTTTACTATATCCATAATCAGTTTTCTAATCTTTACCTTTACTATATTGTGTTCCTCTATTTATCCCACTTATATTGTCCAATCCTATAAGACTTACTATATATATTTTCAAAACTCATGTTGTTGTTGTTATTATTTTTCAAAACCTCATTTGAAAAATCTTACTGGGACAACTTATTATTCATAAAGTTACCATAATCTTTAAGTATATATATACTTACTTTATGAAATTTCAAAAAAATACAAATTTCATATCAAAACACATTAGTCATTTAAAATTCCTATTTCTACAACTATATATATACATATGGAGTTTAGACTCCAAGTGGTCCTACATATTTCCTTTTCTCTTAACAAATTATCTTTCTTCAAATTTTTTTGCTACAGCTGAAGTCCAATGGCTTCCTCAAAACGCATATGGAAAGTTTTTATCACGTTCACGGGTACCCACTCAATGTACTAAATGTTTGGTTTAAGAAGTAAGATAAAACATTTCAACAGATACTTCACATATCAACACCAATGTGCATCTACTATGCGTAACCCAAAGTAATTATCCTCCTCTCAAAATCTGAGATGGCTCGTTATATAGATAACCTGTCTGAACTCCAAATCAACATTAATGACCCCTCAGGTCGAAAGAAATCTCAAGAGTTAGTCCAATGCATATCCTAGCCCGGCAATCCTCTTCTTGCAGTATGAATATCCCTATACTTGGTTAACTAATCAATCTTCCAAACTTTTCTATCTCAAAAATCTCAGAATATAAGAATTTCAGTCAAACTGTACTACCCGCATCAAAATTTGAGATAACAACTATGCAGCTAAACTATATGTTAACCGACTTTTTGGTTTGGTTCCCAAAAGTACACAAGACACGCTCGACTCAACACGCCGTGTGAAACTAAAGCCGAAAGGGACGCTTAAGAGCGAAGGAAACAAGATGAAGAGGCATCGTGCCGACAGAGACCTCATGGAACCCCAAAATCCCATTCGTGCAACCTTCGAGGTGCGGAACCTTGCACCCTCAAGGTGAAAAATCTCGCACCCTTGAGGCGCGAAATCTCGCACCCCGGGCTTAGGTGCGAATTTCTGTTATATACAGGCTCCAGTGCGAATTTCTGCATGTGGTCCCCTACTTCTACCTACTCCTACCTAACCCCTGCCTACTCCTTTCCTATAAATACCCCATGACTTCACACTTCAAAGGGGTTAGAATTCGAGACCTTGGGACCCCTAGAGAGCTCCATTACTGGCATTTCCCATTTGAGGAAGAAAAAGGGCAAAAGTTTCATTTTCTTAATATATTAAATATATGATAATTATGACATCATATATGATGATGACATCATGCCTTAGAGGTGGCATCATATAGCCTTAAGGATGACATCTTATAGCTTAATTATTACATCATCTAGCATAAAGATGAATGTAATGAGATGTAATGGGATGGTCTCACAGTTTTAACTTTGAGTGATTAATAATATTCCTACAACGCTTCAAACTGGACGTAGGCCCTTCACAAGGCCTAAAAACTATAAACCTCTTGCGTTATTTACTGCTTTTCTGCTCTTGTCTATGCGACCAAATTAACTATTCCTAGTAATTGGAATCTTTGGTGTTTACGACATTTTTTGCCGTCAACATTTGGTGCTTTCACTGAGAGAACTCGGATTCTGCGCCTTTGTCGCACGTTGTCATCTCGACCCCTAACGAGCTTGAGGTTCCTTGCTAGACCTATTATTGAGTTCGCTCACGATGGCAAAGCGACCAAAGAACGCAATGGTCAGCTCTTCATCTGCAGCCGAGGTCGGCACGTCCCAACAACCTTAACCGGTGGACATCTCGACCACTAATTAAACCGTCCCTCCTGTTATGGACCCCGAAGCGCCTGTAACACAAACTCAAATCCGCGTGCTTAATGAGAATTATGAGAACACAACGGTCGAGCTTAATCAAGCATTAAGGAATAACATCGACCTTATGCGACAACATCAAGACAGTCAGTGCATCGTCGCTCGACTTCAACTTTATAGGAACAATGCTCGACCTCGACCAACCATATCGGAAACGTCCTCTTTCGAGTCGAGGGGACCGCATCAAAGGAGGAGGTTTAGCCTCATCAACAACATCGTCACCCGTACCAATGCCCTTGACAATGGTAATGGCAATGGCTATACCAACGACAATGGGAACGCGGACGGCGACCGAACCATCGTCACATATAGCGAGGGGGCAAAATACCGAGACCTCTCTCGCTTGATCATCAATGACGGAACAGGTCCTACAAACCAACCTCTTCCTCGATACAAACCGACGATCGCTAATCAGGATGATGGGCCCCCTATTCCAACGGCCCGCGTTCCTCCAGAACAGGAACCGCATCACCCTGCTCCACCTCACCGTCCACACCAAGACCCAATCATAGATATCGAGGACATGGAGGAAGACGATCCGGACGTCCATCATAGGAGATGCCCTCGCAACAGGACTTAAGAACCTCGCCAAAACCAATGGGTTCCAATGGCGGATCCCCATCCAACTTACCTACTCGACATGGTTCGAAGAATCATGAGGGAATGCGAGGAAATGTGCACGATTCATGGGAATCGCACATTAGGCGTAACCCCTTCACAAGGAGGGTAAATGAAGATGAATGGCCGCGACAGTTCAACATGCCGCAAATGCCGCTCTATAATGGCACCACTGACCCTTGTGCCTTCCTTAATCGATATGAATGGCACTCAAGTCGGGGCAACGATTTAGTCAAATGAAAATGCTTCCCAGTCTTCTTATCATGAACCGTTATGTTATGGTTCTCTCGCCTCCCACTCGATTCCATTAACAAATTCAACCAATTAGCGATACAGTTGGTCAAGCAATTCAGGATGCACATACCAACTCCAAAGAATGCCCTCACCCTTTATAACTTGTACCAAGGGCCCGCTGAGTCGCTCAAAAGCTACCTCTCCAGGTTCAACATTACCCTCGCCAGGGTCGAGGATCTGGATCCTCGCACCGTACTCTTTCAATTAGCCGAAGGTGTCCTCCCTACTTCTGAATTCGAGGCGTGGATTGATCGAAAGTAGCCAAAAAGCCTCGACGCCTTCTATGAGAACGCGGATCAGTACTTAGGCCAAGAAGAGGCAAGACGCAACCGACTCTCAGCCACCAGTCGCCCCTAATGGCCCTTAAGAAGGTGCTGCAAATGACAACTTCAGAAGGAAACAAGTAGGGGATCCCTTTGATCAAAACAAGGAGGCAGGTCCTAATAGGCAAAGACCGAACAACGGTAGGCAAGATGGCTGGAACAACGATCTAGCCCTGACCAAGCCAAGGAGGCCCGACCCTTATCGAGCCTTCGAGACATACACCCCACTAAACGAGAATCTAGAAACAATGTACTTAGAGACATGCAACACTTTGCCATACAAGAAGCCGCGTACCAGGGAATCAACCGACCTTGAGAAAAATACTGGTCGGTACTGCCGATACCATGACGTATACGGCCGCAATACCAATGAATGTCACCAGCTCAAGGATGTAATTGAAAAGCTTATATGCGAAAAGAGATTTGAGCAATACATCCAAGAGCCTTTTCCTCACGAAGCAAATTCAAAGCCTCAGGCACCAGCATCTCAGGCAGCCGCCAAGGAAGCTCCAGGTCCATCTAACTCAAGGCGTGGGATCGTAATCAACACCATATGTGGCGGACCTTATCCCACACATGACAACTTCTAAAAAATGGAAGAGTATGTTAGTTCAATAAAGCATGCTACTTATGAAACCTGCTCCGCACCCAACGAATCCATCCCTGCCAAGCTCCAAAAGACCATGCGGGATGGCATCGTTTTCCGCGAAAGAGATTCTACTGTGGTGGAGATCCCAATCACCGATCCACTAGTTATTACAGCTTAGATCGGTGTCGCTTCTGTCAGAAAAGTGTTAATCGATTCCGGAAGCCCGATCAACATCATTTTCAAAGCTGCTTACGACCAGATGAAGTTAGAAACAAATGACTTAAAGCCATGTCGCACCACGATCCATGGCTTCAATGGGGCTTCTAGCCCCCCAGTGGGAATGATCGACTTACCTATGGAGCTAGGTGAGGGGGATCGGAGCCGGGTCCGAATCCTCACTTTCATGGTCATGAACATTGATTCCCCCTACAACGCTTTCCTTGGATGCACTTTTCTCATGGAGTTTCGAGTTTGCATGTCGCCATGATCTCTCCTAATGAAATTTCCAACATAAAACGGGACTGGAACAGTTAGAGGCGACCAAGTAAATGCCAGAGAGTGTTATGCAATAGAATAGAAGAACGCGCGCACTAAGGACAAGGGAAAGGCAGTGCCCACGCCTTCTTGTGCCAAGACTATTTCAGCATAGCAATGAGCGGTGTATGGGCCTCGGCTTAGGCGCCACTGTCGTCTTTCCGAAGACCTCGACCCATGGAAGGACGAAGAGCCCGAGTACGAGAGGGTTACCCCAGTCGAGTCTACAGTAGATATTTCCGTTTATCCCGATGATCCAACATGGTACTGAAGATAGGATCGCAACTCCATCCCATAATCAAAGAGGATCTTGTGGATTACTTGAAGGCTAACCTAGATGTGTTTCCTTGGACTCATTCCGATATGAAAGGCATCGACCCTACGATCACTTGCTATTGTCTAAGTATCGATCCTACAACAATTCCAGTCAAGCAGAAGCGCCGCTTCTTAGGACCCGAGAGGTCCAGAGCACTTGAGGAAGAGGTAAACCATCTACTCAACAACAATTTCATTCGTGAAGCCGATTACTCCGAGTGGGTCTCCAACCCAGTACTAGTCAAGAAGGCTAATGGCAAATGGCGAACGTGTGTTGACTTCTCTGACTTAACCAAGGCGTGTCCCAAGGACAACTTCCCACTCCCAAAGATCGACCGACTTGTTAACTCAATCGACGGATACCAGCTACTATCTTTCATGGATGCCTACTCAGGCTACAATCAAATTCCCATGAACCTTCACGACAAGGATCACACTTCTTTCATAACAGACCTCGGACTTTACTGCTATCGCATCATGCCCTTCGGCCTCAAGAATGCTGGCGCTACTTATCAGCGAATGGTTAACCGACTCTTTAAAAACCAAATCGGAAAGTTCATAGAGGTGTACGTGGACGACATGTTGGTAAAATCTAAAGTATCAACCGGTCACGTCCACGACCTCTCTGAAATGTTCAATATCCTCCACCGGTACGACATGAAACTCAACCCCTTAAAATTCTCCTTCAGAGTCGCTTCAGGGACATTCTTGGGTTTCATCGTCAACTCCCAGGGAATCGAAGCTAATCCAGAAAAAATCCAAGCTATTCGGGATATCCAAATCCCCAAGAACATCAAGGATGTCCAAAGTTTAAATGGAAAGGTCGCTGCTTTAAGTCGGTTCGTATCAAAGGCCATTGACAAGTGCATTCCTTTCTTCGATTTACTTCGAAAGGGGAAACGCAATTTCAAGTGGACCCCAGAATGCATTTCCGCATTCAAAGAACTTATTGATCACTTAGAGCGACCACCTATCCTATCTAAACCCATATACCATGAGGACTTATACATTTATTTGGCTGTTTCTACACAGGCAATCGGCTCGGCGTTAATCCTCCTTGAAGATCACATCCAACGGCCCGTCTACTACATAAGCAAACGATTAACATGGACAAAGAAGAATTACCCAAAGCTAGAAAAGCTAGCATTATGCTTGCTTATTTCTTCTCAGAAACTTCGACCATACTTCCAGTCTCATCCTATAAAGATTTGCACCAATCAGCCACTACGAAGGAGCCGAGCCAGTTCGAGATAACATTCGTTCCCTGCCGATCTATCCTCGGCCAAGCTCACGCTGACTTCATAGTAGAGTTCACTTCCCTTGAGGAGGCTCTGGCAGAGAATAAAGAATCCCCCAGTATCCAATGGAAATTGTTCATGGACGGGTCCTCCAACAACAGATGTCCTGGGGCCGGAGTCGTGTTCATCACCCCCGAGGAACGCCCAATATGCTATGTGCTAAAACTAAATTTCCCTGCTACCAACAATGACGCGGAATATGAGGCCTTGATTTCCAGACTTAGAATCGCGATCGAGCTTAAACTAAAGACAATCCAAATCTTTTCCGACTCACAACTCATCGTGCATCAAGTATAAGGGGAATATCAAGCTAAGGGGGAACGACTCGCCCTCTACTTAACCAAGGTTCAGGAGCTACTCACTCACCTTGACCACTTCGTCATTATTCATATACCCTAAGAACATAATGAAAAAGCTGATTCGCTATCCAAACTAGCGAGCTCCAAGGATCCGCAACTTTTAGGGTTCGCCCCTGTCGAAGTGCTCAACTCCCCTACACTACACCATAACAGTCAATTTGGCACACAACACTGTGGAGATAAAATACGGATTATAGCCGTATCATATTTGATAGTGCTTGGAGTCGTATCAAACTACATTTTGCGATCTGCACCACCCTAAATCTGATCGTCCATCAAGAAAGCTCCGGATCAGTTAATTTGACATGGCCTTTGGCCAAATCAAATACGTATCATATTGTGCACCCCATTAGGAACCCCGAACACAAATTTTGGCCACTCCCTTTTCCTTTTCTTTTACTTTAATGGTGACCGATCGAAAACCCAAATTAGGGTTTTCAGTCACCAAATCGTGCCTCCACCTTTCTCTGAAATCTCCTCCTCCCCTAGAGATGAACAACCCTCTCCATCTTTGCGCTAGTTAGATCATTGGCATCATTCCAATGTGCTAATCAACCTTCATCGAAGTCTCAGGTATAATTATAAGTAGCCGTGCTTTACCTAATTCAGCAATAAAGTGGAATTTTATTTGCCACTATAAATGTAAATGATGCCCATGATCTACTAGCACAAAGCAAGATTTGCCAAATTTGGGCAATCTGAAGATTGTAGTAGATTGTTACATTGAGGTAATTCTACTAGCACAAAGTTATCATTACATTCAGGTAATTCTACTAGCACAAAGTAATGATTGTAGTAATGATTGTTACATACGGGTAATGATTGCCAAATTTGGGTAATCTACTAGCACAAAGCATCATTACATTTAGGTAATTCTTTTTACTTGTTCATATTCTCGTAATGTCACTCTAGCTTTTGATTTTGTTACTCGTTCATATCTCAACATACTTACAGAGGTTTCTAGCTTTTGATTTTGTTACTTGTTCATATCTCAACATACTTATAGAGGTTTCTAGTTTGATGCTTAATGATATATTGACATTCATGTAGTAGTGATGCCAGGATATATGCATGCTTATTAGAACACTCTTACTTATTATTTATGCTTTCTATGGATTTTTGTTGAACCTGTGGGGTGATGAGCTAAGAGTGCAATGCCATATGGGAAGGAGTCGAAGGAGGAATTGGTAAAATTAGTGGAAGGAAAGAGGCTTAAGGTTAATATCTATGGTAGCGATCAATATGGTCATTTTGTTGGCGATGTCTATTTCAATAACATTTTTATTCAGGTAATTCTGTCATGGTACAACCCTTCATGTAATACGAGGAGTTGTTGGTGTTTTGTACCGTATAGGTTATAACTATGCAGTAAAACCATAATTGTGCAGGGTCTGTTGGATTGGGATTTCTGCCATTGTACTTAGCAGGAAAAATCAGAGCATTTTTATATAAACTTCAGGTAATATCTCTCTTTTTTCCATCCCCTCATCTCGGATACACTACATTAGATAAGGGTGATAGAATAGAAAGGGCAAGGCTATAGCAATGTTATATCTACATTGCAGCCAAGTGACAAGGAGAATCATAATAAGTTTATGGTTTAATACTTTTAGAGCAAATTAGTGAGTCCTTACGTGAAAAATCATGTTTGCCGAGATTTTGGAGAATGAAAAATAAACTGGTTCAAAGCAAAGGAATTGTTTTGGAGAATGAAATCATGTCAGTAGCATTACATAAATATGTTATACATATAATTGACAAATATGCACACACGAATACAAAGACACGATATGCCCTTCATTATTATCAGTACGAACACAAAGACACGATATTTTGTGTGCAATGAAGCATATAATTACTTCTTTTTTCCTGTATATTTTGGTGCTTTTGTGCTGCTGGAACTTAGGCACTGGCTATCACGATTCAGTTTTACTGCCAATCATCAGGTTGGACTTTTAAGCTTTTGTTTTAAACTGTGTACATATATAAATATTTATGCTATTATATAAAAAAAATTATGATCATCATGAGCTAGCTTATTCTCATAGTACTGCTTTGATTTACAGCAAATACATTGATTTCATCGGCCTCGATTGGAGTTATATATATCAAGCTGATCATATGTTTTTACCTTTTTTCTTAGTTCGTACTGTTATGAAAATCTTTGACAGTTTCCTTTGTATATGTTTGTATGTAATTATACATTGTGTTCGTGTTATGAAAAATCTTGTAATGCTTTGAGTATATATATATTGTGTTATTCTTGTGTGTAAATTGTGGTATATATGCCGTGTTATGAAAAATATGTGCTACAGTTTATATTTTTATATTTTTAAATATATATATTCATGTGTATATATATATATATGTGTGCACACACAGGTATAATTAGATACGGTCAAAGGCCGTGTTTGAATTCGGTTTAGATACGGCTGTAAGCTGTATGTTATTACTAGTGAGATACAGTTTACAACCGTATCTAAAAATTTAACACACCATTTTTTGATATGGGTTTTGGCCATGTTTAAGAGCATTAGATACGGCTAAAAACACTGCTTAATTAGCATATACGGTGTAGTGCTAGTATTAAGCAAACTCAAACTGAGGTAGTCATAAACACCGAACCCGAACCTGAGTCCTGGATGACACCAATCAGGAATTACCAACAACACATAACCCGTCCGAGGAGCTACAAGGAAAGACGAGCACTCACCCACAAATCGGCTCGCTATCTTCTTATGGATGGGATTCTCTACCATAGATGTTTCTCCGTCCCATCGCTCAAATGTATATCCCATCATGATGCCATCAAAGTCTTAACCGATGTACATGAAGGGGAGTGCAGCGACCATACTAGAGGGCAAACCCTGGCCAGAAAAATACTTAGGCATGGTTATTATTGGCCCACGCTCGATCAAGATGCCGCAGACTATGCTCCCAAATGCGACATGTGGCAGCGCTTCTCGAAGATCCCGAGAGCCCCGCCTACAGAGTTAACGCAAATGATCAGCCCATGGCCATACGCCATGTGGTGAATCGACATCATTGGGACTCTTCCAATAGCTAGAGGCGGGCACGATACGCCATCGTCGTAGTTGATTATTTTACCAAATGGGCAGAGGCTGAAGCTCTCGCCACAATCACCACCAAGAAGATGATCAATTTCGTTGTACGCAACATCATTACTCGATATGGGGTCCCTCAAGCTATCATTTCTGGTAACAACACTCAATTCGAGAGCGCCGAATTAAAAGCCTTCTGCCAGTTGCACAAGACCGAAAAGAGATTCTCGGTAGTGGCTCATCCTCAAGCCAATGGGCAGGTCGAAGCGGTCAACAAAGTTATCAAATCCGTCATCAAGAAGTGCCTGGAAAAGGCTGGGGGCATGTGGGCAGACGAACTTCCTCTAGCCCTATGGGCATAATGAACCACCCACAAGACAGCAACCGGACATACTCCCTTCGCCCTCGCCTACGGATCAGAAGTCGTCATTCCTATCGAGCTCAAGCTTCTATCTCATCGAGTCACCTATTTCGATCCAAGGACAAACCAAGATTTAATTTTAGGATCACTAGACTTGTTGGAAGAGAAAAGGAATGAAGCTGATCTTCGAGCTGCTACCCAATAGCAACGAGTCGTCCGATACTTCAATTCTAGGGTCTGCCATAAGGACTTCAACGTCGGTTACCTCATTTTAAAACGGGTCTTCCCTCCACCAACAGGCTTCTCTCCTCGTTGGGAAGGTCCATACTCCATAAAACGGAAGCTCAGCAATGGATCTTTTAAACTCGCAACCATGGGCGGAGCTGAAATCCCAATGGCATAGAGCAGTGAGCATCTTCGTCGCTACTTTACATAACTTAGTACATAATTATTTACTCTTCTTGACAATGTTTTGTTTTCTAACAATTCAATGCATTATAAAGGCTACTACTGCCAAAGTTATTAGTGGAAATGATGTTCAACTTCCCATCTCTTTCTGTTTATGTTTACTCTCCGCATGACATGTTTGACTAATCCTGACAACTAGCTTATGTTCAAATAGTCGGTTGTCGTGTCGGCCTTCGAGCATGGAGTCGACACTGTTGTCCAAGTCTCAAGCCAACCTTGAGGCCAAAACATAATGGCTACGACCTACACCCTGTGCACGGGAGCCGACAATGCTACTCGAGTCGCCGGCCCGCGGCGCGACCGAGTATAAATAACCACGAATCTCGGCCCCGTACCGAGGATAAATCATTCCATGCCCAAGTCCCAAGCGATTTGGGGCCACCTAATAGCCAGGCGGAAATGATGTAAATCCCTCCCCCGTCTATGGGTACCGGTCGAATCTTGGCACAACACCGAGACTGGCCTTTAAATCGTTTCTTCCCCAAAGCTCTCAAGGCTAAGGTGTAGCCCATGGCCACGATCGAACCCTACGGGATGATGATCCGGGCTTCTCTTCTTAGGTGAATAAACGATACATGTGGCTCGCCTCAACCCAATGAACGACGGGAGAGCCACACAGCGGACAGACCACAGAACGCGATGTCATACGCCTTCGCTACACTTGGGATTTACCTAGGGCAACCCAAACACAGCAGACGCTCAGCCGGGCTTTGCAAACTATGGGTTTTCTGAGCTGAGGAAAACTTACTAGAAACCTGCGCTCTATCACACCCCTCCAGAATAATTGACCCAGAGCGCCGTACACAATCACACCCCTCTGGAATAATTGACCCAGAGCGTGGCACACAATCGCTTTTTTGTTAGGTGTAACTATAAGTATGCTTATGCAAGTACGGGGCACCCTAAAACATAAGAAGAACATCCAAACACTTAACACAAATTGCGATATTTACTAACTCATACTTCATTTCAACACACACACATTAAGACAAACTACATGTCTAACATATTTCTTTCTGATGACAGGGTGTACATGAAAACCACATCATGTCTTGAAAAACCAAAAGCGAGGGCCGTACTCGCGTAAACTATCAACCTACACTACCAAAATAAACAGTAATTCCTACTTAAGTTATTAACACTAATCATGCTTCTTTCGTTTGTGCTTGTGTTTCTTTCTTGTAGATTCTGCACTTGACGGTTCATCCTTTGCACCAGGCCTCTTCTTATTAGACCCGCTCTTCCCATCTCGGCCCCTCCGAGAAGTGATCGACTCACGAGAAGCTGAAAGACGCTTCTAGTCTGCACCCTTGCCGCTAGAGATCTAGGTAATATCAACAACGACGGTATGCGAAGCAGGCACGGGAGCACTCCCAGCAGTGAGGCCGACCACAGCATCGCTCTTCTCCAAGACCGCCTTGCCTTCTCGCTCAGCCCGTTTCTTGGTCTCTCTAGCAGTCCAACGCTCAACAAGCTTCTGGGATCTATGCGGCGTGTCACCACTAGCCTTGGTTTTCTCCAGAGACTCAGTAGTCCTCTGATGTGCCTCCTCTTCCTTCCTCTTCTTCCGGGCCTCATCATCAGCCCTCTTCTTCTTGGCCTCCTCATCGGCTTTCCTCTTCGCGACTGTATCAGTGACTTTCGCCTCAGCATCTTGCCCGGTCTTCATTAGGACCTCCTTCCTGGAAGCCTCATCATACCTCTGCTACTCCTCCACCTCCTCATGCATAGCTACCATTTTTTTGGGCCTCCACCATAGTAGCCATCGAAGGCACATCAGCCTCCACTAGGCCCCGGGCAGCCGCACTTTGCCCGTCAGCCACCTCTCCTTCCTCCATAAGGGTATGGATCATGCTAGGAGTTAACCTTATATCCGAGTAGGTATCTAGTTGATCTTCTCCCTCTCCAAATTGCGCTGCCACAAGTCCTGCCCCAGATTCAGTTGTTTGTGGGACCATGGGGGCAGGGCCCGATGTCATGGTCAATCCAGGAAGGGTTGTACATTGAAAACACAACCTTTAGTCCGCAAATTCGGTAATTACATCATCCTCGGGGATGCATGGCAAAAGAAATTTACCTCCGAGAAGGGATGGTGTAGAAATGTCAAGCGGGGTACTGGTGGTGGTAGGTAAAGTGAATCCGGTCTCTCCTAGCTCCGGATGCTTAGGATCTTATTCGGTCGAAACCCGAACCGAAACTGCAGGATCACTCACCATAACTGATTTAAGGGCCGATGGCCGGTAGGAGCTTGCTTCGGCAAATGTCTCTGCTACCACAACACTCTCAGTCATGACAGACTTCCCCTTCTCGGCAATGAGCCTCTCTAGCCTCTCTCTCTCCCGGCATCCTCGAGCAGCAACCTCTTACTCTCTTCTAGCTTCTCACGCTCCTCGACCGTCAGGAGATCAACCGCGAGTTGGCATTCATCTAAAGTTCCCACGTCCACTTTGCACAAGAAGTCCTCATATGGCACCAATCTCTCCCAAGTCCGAGCTAGCTCCCGAGGATAATCGTCAACCCACGAAAGTCCATGGAATCTCAAGACCTTAACGTACATGTTTTGGATATCCTCCACCACAGACGATTACACTCGGAACTCTGTATCCTCCAACTCCTCTCTCAATTGTTCCGCCTCTCTCAGGTGTGCCTCTCTTAGTCCATCCATTGTACCCAACACATCCCGGTTACTGGCCTCCGCATCCTCCTTTGACTTTCTCATCTCCTCAAGCTGCCTCTTCTGGTTATCGTTCTCCGCTCTCAGGATGTTGTTGTCAGTTTGGAGGTTGAAGACTCGCGTGTTTTCCCTTTCCAGAACGACACATACCTTATCCACCTCGGCCTTGTCCCTCTTTAGGGTCATGTTCTCGGTAGTAAGATCAGCTATAATTTCATTGAAAATGGAGTGGGAGTGATCAGCCTCCCTCTTGAGTGCCTCGTACCCTTTCTTTATCTCATCTACAACAATGAGATTCGCGAGTTAGCATTTAAAGATGCGGGAATAAATGATGATGTGCTCACAATACAAAAAGCAAACTCATCAATGTTCGTGTTTAAATGAATGGCAGTGGTCTTCTCAGCATCGATAGTTAACTTCTGTTTCAAGAGCTCCATATTATTCCTCTTAATCAACTCCGATAGGTGAAAGGAATAGGCGGTAAGCTCGTCAACCTGGTGGTATGCTTCCTTCACATGCATCCAGATTTCTCCGGAATCCCAAGCAGGGGACGGGCGGAGATCTAGAAGGATCATCAGCTCGTCAAAGTAGTGTCGAGGGAAAGTCATTTTCAACTATGCCCTCTGTTCCTCCACAGAAAGCCCTTGTTGCTCAGAAGCCGCTAATTCTCGCATCCCAGTTACATTCATCCTCTCCGGCTTTGGTTGGCCGAGTGGCGGCTCTCTCTGGTAACTGGAATGGGAACAGGAGCCGCTGTATGTGAAGGAGCTATTGAAGACGGGCGCCTATAACGCCTTAAGATAAATCGAAAGTATCCCTCAGGCACCGAATCGGAGGGGAAGGAGGAGGAGTCTGAGATCGACGAGATCGATCCTCATCTCGGTGCCCGCTGCCGCAACCAATCGGGGGTGGAGCGTCATACAAGTTGGTCCCCTTTTGAAGCCCTGAAAGAAAGGATTCCTCAGGCGTGGGCGGCCTCCATGACCGTAGCCTCGTCTCCCGCGTCCTCTTGCCATATCACCTGTCAAAGAAATGAAGTGAAATCATTTAAGTTGCATACTCAGATAAGCCACTATGATATGCAGTGCTAATGAGTGTATGCCCTAAGTGTTCTCTCAATAGACCAGATTGTGATCCGCTCAAAGGAGTTAACCCATCCACGGCAAGAGCTAATTCGTCCATGACAGCCAGAGTCGGCCGTAGGGATATGTCAAGGTCAAGTTTATTCAAGCCATCGAACTGACGCTCGTCTTCGAGCAGGGTGGCAGCTCTAGGAGAAGCCACTGGAAACAATGGCCTAATCAACTCTCCCTCCCCCGTCCCTCCAGTCGGGGGCGGAACGGGAGCATGCAATGGGCCCTTATCTCCGACTGTAGCTTCCTCACCACGAGCCCCATATCCACCGACATCTCCTTGGAACTTAACGACCTTCTTCGGCCTGGGCCCAGCAGATCGCATCTTTCTCTTCTGACTAGGGGTCACAGGGCCTTTCGCCTCTACCTTTTTTGGTACACCGCTTGCCACTATGGGACTAATGACAACCTGATCGTTGGGAAGCAACCCCGTGCGGAGAAGGAGCTCTTGGCTCGTCACAATTCCTCAGGAATCGCCCGCAAGACATCGAGACGATGCTTATACTCTTCGTCGGTGGGTGCTTCTGGATTCCCTACCGCAATAAAAAAAGGTGATAATAATAAGATACGAGCCCCAAGAATTTTGTAGTTGGAAGCAAAGTTCGAAAGCACTTACTCCCTTCAATCCACCTTCTTGCAAATCCAGGAGGGAAGCACAAAGAACCAGTCTTGTTTGAACACCGATGGTTTAGGCCACGTCCCGCTAAAGAATTTGATGGCGGATGTCGCTACAAGGAACCATTGGGAAGGCGATCTGCTAGACGTTCTCCTCGGGCTAAAGAAATACCGAATATCTTCTCCGGTGGGTTCCATGTTCAAATACTCTAGAACGTAAGCGCCTAAGAGCGACGAATAAGCATTTGGATATAGTTGTGAAGGTGCAAGGTGGAAATATGACATAATATCCCGAATAAAGTCATTGGTAGGGGCTCACACCCCGCGAAACAAGCTTGCCTATTCTAGGCAGTTAAACCCTCGGGCGGTGCGTGAGCCCTTCCACCTCCTCTCGGCGAATGAGTGTCACCTACTAGTATGTTAAACCGCTGCGCCATTTTCATGATTGATGTAGCATCCAAGCGCGACGGTACCGAGTCCGTTGGATTTTCCAAGATAACAGCATTAGGTAACATATCTGGGACTACTGGGCCTGCTGGTGCATCTTCGCTCATAATGCCCACATTCTCAACCTCTTCGCGTATGACCGTAGAATGTAGCCTCTCAAGTTGTTCCCCGTGATCAGACACTTCGGGTGAACTGGCCGATTGAGAAGGAACGGATCCTTCGGTAGCCTCAAGCTCACTGCCACTAGAGCTACCACTATTAGTAGAATCAGATGAATGTGACGATGACGGGGAAGCCTCAGCTTCTAGGATTTTTCCCGTCTTTGATCTTGTTTGCATGGTTAACTATAATTTAAGACATTAGTATTAGACATTGTATTGGAATAACCTGTACCCCACGTGTTGGTGAAAGCTAACATGTGTGTGCGGTGTCGTGCAAGATTAAGATATACATAGGAAAGTCAAACAGTCCAACAACCCGGTTATAGTTCTAATATACGTGTTGTCCTATGTGAAGAATTCGTGTCCTTGACCGCGCGACTGCCATTATATTCATTCATGCAATCACGCATGCAAATATGTGATGTGTAAAATTAAGGGTGGGCATTCAGGAGATCGAAGTATTGAGCCAAAAAAACGATACCTTGCCAAGACGTGGCACAAAGTAGTTGGACTAGCACCAAACCAAAAGACCGTGATAGGCAAGAGAGGCCCCAACAAGATTCGAAGTTCAAAAGTCCGAGCTTCAAATTTCGAAGATTCGAACTCCTAAGGGTTCGAAAATCCGAACCTCAAGGTTCGAAAATTCAAACCCCGGAGGATCGAAAATTCGAACCACAGGCTTGAGGATCCGAATCCTTCACGGTTCGGAACTTCGAACCTCTCAGGTTCGAAATTTCGACCCCTGAAGTTTCGGGAACTTGAACCCACGAAGGTTCGAAAGTTCGAACCCCAGAGGTTCGAAATTTCGAACCTCGAGAGGATCAAAACTTCCGACCCAGTCCAGGCCATCGCCTCTCTCTCCCACGCGTCGAACCACTCCGGCCAAGCCTTGACACCTCGACCTCCATCCTCCTCGCGCCTCGACCCCATACATTACCTAAGTCTAAGTTCGAAAAATATTAGGCTTCGAGGCTCGATATCAATGGTGGTCGAGAGAGCAAAAAACTATGGAAGAAGAAAATGAGGTGGACACTATTTATAATAAAAGGAAATAGTCCCTTCGCATTCCCAAGAATTTCGAGCCCACGGGTTCAAGATTTCAATCTCAGAACCCACGAGTTCGAAATTCTGAACCCCCTAGGGTCGGAATATCGAACCTTTGTTGTTTGAAATTTCGCACCCCACCAAAAAAAGAAAAAGAAAAGAAAAAACTGAACCCCCGGAGTTCGTAACTTTGCTCCATGCGCTAATGTACACATATTCCCTGCGCATACTGACCTCATGGACATGCGGGGCAACACCCTGCGAATACTTAGCAACGTGTGCATGGCGCCATGCCAGCAACAGCTCGCTCGGAACTATACACCAAACAAGCCTGTCAATTAACATGTGTTTTCCTTTAACTTACAGGATAAACCAATAACCCAATTACTAACTCAACCAATCCAAAGCACATCATGTCAACACAAGACGTACTTTGGGGGCAAATGTTAACCGGCTTTTTGGTCTGGTTCCAAAAAGTACACAAGACACGCTCGATTCAACGTGTCGCGTGGAACTAAAGCCGAAAGGGACGCTTAGGAGCGAAGGAAACATGATGAAAAGGATCGCACCAATAGAGACCACACGATACCCCAAACTCCCATTCGTGCAGCCTTCGAGGTGCGGAACCTTGCACCCTCGAGGCATGAAATCTCGCACCCTCGAGGCGCGAAATCTCGCACCCTCGAGGCGCGAAATCTCGCACCCTCGAGGCGTGAAATCTCGCACCTACGAGGTGCGAAATTTCGTACCCCGGGCTCAGGTGCAAATTTCTGTTATATGCAGGCTCCAAGCGCGAATTTCTACATGTGGTCCCCTATTTATACCTACTCCTACCTAACCCCTACCTACTCCTTTCCTATAAATACCCCATGACTTTACACTTCAAAGGGGTTGGAATTTGAGACCTTGGGACCCCTAGAGAGCTACATTAATGGCATATCCCATTTGAGGAAGAAGGGCAAAAGTGTCCTTTTCTTGATATATTAAATATATGATAATTATGACATCATATATGATGATGATGACATCATTCCTTAGAGGTGGCATCATATAGCCTTAAGGATGACATCATATAGCTTAATTATGATATCATCTAGCATAAAGTTGAATGTAATGAGATGTAATGGGATGGTCTCACCCTTGTAACTTTGAGTGATTAATAATATTCCAAGAACACTTCAAAGTGGACGTAGGCCCTTCACAAGGCCGAACCACTATAAATCTCTTGTGTTATTTACTGCTTTTCTGCTCTTGTCTATGCGACCAAATTAACAATTCCTAGTAATTAGAATCTTTGGTGTTTACGATATTTTTTGCCGTCAACACTATCCAATTCTAAAACCAATCATACTCGGAAATGCCCCAAACATCTCCTAAATCAAGATTTCTAGTTTCAAACCCCGACTCACCATAGTTAACAATGTCGATCTTCCTATAGGGTTTAGAAAATATTACAAGGCCTAAAAAGTTACAAACAATCAACTAGTGCTACATTAGGATACTCTAGGATTCACTATATCCATAAAGGACAGGTTCGTTGGGCCTACGATACAAATATCCTACATGGCATGTCTAATATTAACGTGGCTATGGCCCTACACATCCACTCCCAACTTGCGAACAAACGGTAAAGGAACGAAATACTCCTAAATAAGATAGGATAAGAGAATTAAGAAGAACTTGAGATGGATAACTTCCCTTTTATCAACCTTTACTTAATTCCCTTTCTTGATCCATTCGATATTAACATACTTTAGTTATGTTTCCCTTTTACTTACTGTCCTTGTAAGTTTACCTTTTAGGAAGTCATTCCTTTTCCTAATTGACTGGTTAACGAAAATGTACATTTTTCTTAACTAACCAATCTAGGTTATTCCTAACTTCCTATTAATCACTAAGCTGATTATGTCTTTATTAATCCCAATGATACTTTTTAAGTCATCTCGTTATCCTTGTCCTTTAAGGTTATCTTATCCATGCCTAGCCCCACTTTATATTTTTCACGTAGTAAATTTTTCTTTTTCCTCGAATCCTGAGCTAAACGGGTTTTTCCATAAGTCAAAACTTTAACCTACAAAAATTTTAGGTTTCTAAAAATATAGTGAAGCCTAGATAGGTTGCTCTACCTATTATTCAAAGAAGAAAGGACAGAGTAAGACAAGGAAAGGAGATGTACTTTAGGGGATTTTTATAAAACATTTATTTTAAAACTGCTTTTAGGATCCTGTAATGTTAGGCTTTGATACTAAATGAAACACCCGACAATCGTTAGTATTCTAAATTAAGTTAATGCTAAGGAACCTAGAGGGCTATAGGTACAAAGAAACATATCACAAAGACAAAGACTCACAAGATATAAAGGTAAAACAACATAAATTTTTTATTTCATTAATAAACTTGTCATTACAAAACAGTAAGTTACCAAACATACGTCTTTCTTAATCTTAGCTTAAATCAAAGTATAAAATTTTCCTCCACAAACATCAAGTATAATCTCCAGTATCAAAACGTAAAATAAGACGGTTCACACGCAAGTGAGAAGCAAATAAGCAGAAACGTCTCAAATGCCAAGCTGAACCAAGAACCAGTCAACTCTGTGCTCCACCACCCTGTAAGACTAAAGGGGAAAGGAAAGATAAGAAAGTTGTAAACTAGCTCAGACACAAAGCCTGGTGAATTCTATAAATACTACCATGAATGACATAAATGGAATTTAAATATGATAATAGTTCAAAAAAGCATATAAAGCACAACAACAGTAAATATAGCGAAGGAAAGAAATGCCAGGATATGGTCAATTGTTATCTCATCCGCATCATCGTGATTGTTACACCTTTCACTACAAATCATAATTAGGACATTACCAAATTCTATCCATCGATCGACTACTAAACAATTAATCCATAAACCATTATAATAGATTAATTACAAAATTAGGCTTTTAACTTAATGTCTTCTTTAAGTTCAATTCTAATTAAGCCTAACGGTTAGTTTATTTACCTTTTACCGTAGAATAATGCCAAATCACACGGACTCATAGAATAATAATAACACCAAAACATATGGGCCCATTAAATGATAGTAACGCCAAATTACATGGCCCTATAGAATAATAAAAACACCAAATCATATGGCGCCATAAAATAATAATAACATCAAATCACATGGCCCCATAGAATAATAATTTTAGGCTTATAACTTAATATTCATTTATTTTTATGTTAAGTCTAATCGTTCCTCTTTTCATGTCCAAGTCATGCTCATATTTGCAGATAAACTATTTTGGTTTATTATGGTTCTTAGTCCATCTTATTTGTGCAAATATAGGTTAAACTCAAATTTTCCATCACATTCCATCCCGTAGCTTTTTTTACAATCCATATCAAGTTTGCCTTTTTATATTAAATTCAATCCACAATTCAAGTTTGTATTAATAAGCCCACCCTATTCTTTACAACTTCCGGTTGTAATCTAGATTGTACTAAACATTTTTGTTTAACTTATGATACAGTTCAGTATTTTAGTTATACAACCCTACTCAATCCAATTCCCATTCAAGTTTACCTAGTGCATTACTAAGTCTATCTATTTTAGACACATTCCCCAGTTTACATTTTATTATTACCATATTTATTCAATTTGCCCAATCAACCCTTTTACCCAATAATTTCAATTATCGCAATATATGCCAAAATTAAAGGGTTATTTTATTCGTAGGTTAGGCTCTCGATAGGGCTCAACTCGGCGTAAACATATAAATTTATAAACGCAATAGGGCATAGCCCAAAACTATAAAATAAATCAGATGTATTGAAGAGGAAAGAAGAAGACTGAAGAAATAACAGTAAAACAATAAATCCAAAAAAGAATATTGAAAGATAGTCAAGAACTAGAAAAAGGCAGTAAATTACTTATAGAAAATAAACTAAATAACAGGGAAACTATAAATACTGTAAGAAAACTACTAAATTGTTTTACTATCTAAGAAATCCCTTACACAAACTTAAATAATTATATAAAAACTCACAGTGATTGCTACCCCCGTGGCCTTTTTCCCTCTGCAGAACCTCCTTCTCCAAGAATAGAAAATAAATATTTTTATTTTAAGAATTCTCTTTATCTCCTTTTAAATTTAATTTGGCCCTTCCTAAAAAGGATAGGCCTCTAGGGAAGAAGGGAAGAAGAAATAGTATGGAGAATGAGAGGGGACTTGTTGGTTTATTTATAGTTTAGTTGGATGTCCTCGATCGTCTGATTTAAAGATTAAATCTGGACCATCCACGTCACTGAATCAATAAGCGATTACCACGTTAGCACAAGGTTTGAAATAAGCCAATAGAGATGTGCCAAGTCAGCAAAAAAATTTAAAATTGGCATGACTAATTATTCCAGGAAACAAATCTCTATTAAACATATTGATTGATCTATTTGTCAACCAACACCCAATTAATTCCTAACATGCGTAATTAATTCTCCATGGTATATAAACTCAAAGACTTTTCCACATATGCATATTTAGAGCAATTCAAATTCATACTAATTGATTGCAATAATCTGCCTTACAATATATGTATATATATATATATATATATATATATATATATATATATAAACCTTCCATAAATGTCTAATAAGTAGAAACATTAAATACAAAATTTGAACATTATTCGCTATTTTGTCAAACACATATAGTCAATGCACAATAAAGTTATATATATATATATATATATATATATATATGCATATATATCTAGGATTTGAAAACATGTTAATTAGTGTGCAATTACTCCATAATTTATGCAGTTAATTCACAACGTACGAAATTAATGCATAATACTATGAAACAACATATACCTATATATATGCTCCAGACCTGTATTTATTTGTTTATGTATTTTTATTATATTCTTTTCCTATTCTGTCATGTGTTTAAATTACAAAGTCATACGCGTAATTAATATCTGCATATACTTTGAAATTTATTTATGTATATTTACACATGATTTCAAACCTTATTTTTAACGTTATATTTATTTCCTATTTTATTCCCTACACATTAATTTCCTTCCATTTTCAATACGTGTTTAATTTTGATTTGAAATGCATACCATTAATACGCACATACTCATTTTAAATTAGAACATTACTTAATCTTATTAAATATATACACACACACATAAATATATATATACACACATGCACACACGATTTTTTTTAAATTGGGTAAATTTTTATTTCTTTTCCCAAAAGCTGGCTTGGCCCGAATATTACATCCAGTTTATAACGATGGGTTCAAACATAATACAACAAAAAACCACTTTTCCTTCACATTCTCTATAAAAGGCAACGTGGTCAAATTAGGACATAGGAGGAAAATTCATGGCGGCTTCAAGTTCTCTTATAGAGTTCCTCCAGTCACTGCCATCTAGCTCCACCTGTCCCATGACAATAATTCTCATTCCGTTGTAGTGGTGAGTAATTTTGGCTTAATTCTCCTGGTTATGATTGCAATTTCTCTGTTAATCGAACTAGCGTTGACTAACACATCCTTCTCCTTCTTCTTAAAAGCACGGGAATTGCGTTCTCATCGTGTTTGATACACTGTGGTTGCGAGGAAAATCTTGCCAAGCTCTACTATCAGCTACGACAAGTTTCTCCAATCATGCAGGTACATGATTTCTTCCCCTAAAGTCCCGATATTGTCAGTGTTAAAGAATTTAAGTTTCTGAATTGCCTAGAGCCTTTTGCTAAAATTACACTTGAAAAATAAGTGATTTATGGTTTCTGGAGCTCTATTACATAACAAGCATCTGTTATCATCAGTAATTCCCCAATTATGAAATCTGTCTTTTGTGGGTAATCTGCCTAGAACGGCTTTGTATAGAACACGTGCCATTTTTGGGGGGGCATGATTTGGACCATACCACTTTACTCCATGATGCGCTAGGGTGTTCCTGTAACATCCCACACTTTTCTGAGCCCAAATTTTGACAAAAATAGAAACATGAACCCACCCAAGCATAAAGCTTGTAAATATGGTAGCTGCAAACAAATAAGCATGAGCATAATCAGAGTACGATAAAAGAAACTCACCATTGAAACAAAATAGATTAGTATTAACTCCAGTTACTACCTTTTTAAAGTAAGTCACTTTGCCATTACCGAGCATGAATGAGAACGAAAACCGAAAGCCAAAACTAAACACCTGTGAAAACCCGACCTTATCTAGACAACCTAGGTGGTCGTAATGAGGAGGGAGTCAGAAAAACAAGATTATGGTGAACAGGAAATGTAAAACAAAGATTATAATACACATATGTATCCCATTTGGCTCAACCCAAGATGTATGCCTACAAAGGTTAGTGATTCCCGCCTAACCTTGTAAATATTTACGCACGACTCTAACAAGCCTTCCCAAAGTGGTATACCCAAAATATGTTACCGAAATAGAATGTTTACGAATTTATTCATGAAGACTCCAAACCAGAACATAGCTGGTTATTTAATCGAGGGTGGACCCCTAATTACGGAGTTTCTTTATAAATGTATATTCACTCGCTCATCCTTTATAAGTTAACGCCTCGCTATTAGTGATAGATAGGGTGGATTCTCCCGATCACTTAAGACTATAGGCGGACCTAATGGTCACTTGATACTCCTCGATGATTTATACGATGTTTAACATAAACTAGAGTGCACTAGCTACGGGCCCTACTAGTTAAGACCTACACCCAGGTGGACTCCTCGACCCAAGCCACTTAAGACCCAAGGAAGCGGACTATGCGCAAAGATTATTAAGTTCATACCCCATTAGCCTTTAATGCTCTTCCCTATTGGGATAAAGCAGACAGCGTTATTAAGATACTCCTGTTTAGATTCTCTCTACGGAAATACTATACGCACACGATTAGTTATCGTCATGGGTTCCTATGGTTAATAATGTTTCACATCATTAACCTACTAAGTCTAATTCTAACTTTTAATTATAAGTTCTATATTATCTTGTACAAGTAAGGAAAGTTATATCCTCCCTTTCCTAGGATAATTTATTAATTATTTTTCCTTATTGGACTTAGTAATTTGAACAGTAATCAATACCCATAAACCACCATTTTATTTCATTTATTTATGTTCATATGTTTATTGCCCTTTATAACCATAATGGTCATATTATCCTAAGGCAACAATTAATCTTTTATTTCCATTGATTATAATTAATGTCATTTATGAGCCTAACGACCATACTTTTTATTTCCAATGATTATAATTAATGTCATTTATTAGCCTAACGGTCATTCTTTTCCGAGGACATTAATTCACGATGGATATCCTTATCTTATCAGTCCCGAAATATTTATTTGTTGTACCCAAACAAACATTACTAATTTTTATTTATTTATTGTCTGTTGTATATATATATATATATATATATATATATATATATGTGTGTGTGTGTGTGTGTGTGTGCGCGCGCGTGCGCCAGACCTCTCACATTAAGCTGACCGTGGATGCTGGATTTGCCGGTCGGTTCCGGGCAGACTTCTACCACAAGTTGAACTTAACTACGTGTCTTAGTACATCTATATTTACGCACTAGACCCCTCACATTAAGTTGAGCACTTGCGGATGTTGGATTTGTTGATCGGTTGTGGACAGACTTCTACCACAAATTGAGCCTAACTTCATGTCTTAATGCGGTTATAAATTAAATTTCCTAATTGGGGTTTACAACATTTATCCTAACAAATCTTAGGAATTGTAACCCTTTGACTTAATTTCCTTATTAAGTTTATTTTCCCCAAAATAACGTTGCTTATAATGGTTACTTATTTATTTGTGGTCTATTACTAGCAACCCCTCATGTTAATTGCTACAATGGTCACCACAAATATATTAATTTAGTAAGGATTAAATTTACATGTATAATTCCATAAATGAATATCGCTCAAACATTCAATACAATGTATATTTCGTCGTTTACGTAGATTCGGATGGATAATGTGTGTATATTTATATTTATTTTTGTGCGATTAACGTAGTTATCTTTCTTTATTATCATTATCATTAATTTAATAGTTCGGTTTAATCAATAACCATATATTCATTTTTGTGTTCAATCTTGCCATAAGGTTCCAAATCTTACAAAAGATTGTTAGCCATAGTTATTGTAAATTATGTCGGATTATTGGAATAAGCATATTTCAAAACCACAAGAAATATATGTTTATGTATATTTTGGAATGTTTGATGCAAACTACGCACAAATATGTATATTTATATTTATACATTAATTTACACAACTTTTCCCTTTTTTAATTTTTTTTATCATATCTCTTGTGAGTCCAAAATAATGTCTTTTTGTTCATAAAGAAGAAAACGAAATGTTTACAACGACTAAGCCAAATCACCCAACAACATTGAACACAAATAAGCATATTTATTTTAGATCAAAATCACATAATTCACCATTGTATCTTTTTAATAAAATTCACATAATTTATCATTTTAACACTAAAACTAGGGATCTGGAATATAACTCCATCTAAACAATGTTTAATGAGACTGATTTCCAGATCCATAATTTTTTGCAAAAACCACAATATATTTTCCAACATAATTTTAGGAAACATGTATAAAAAATTAAATAAACCTAAAAATAATATTATTCATAATCTTAAGCCTATACTTCCAAGTTTTAACAATATTTATGAGCAGATCTGATAGGTGTCATTTCAAATTCAACAATATTATAAACAAATCTAATGATATTTTTCATATATTTTGAGATCTAATTCAAATGAGATAAACAGACTATTATAACTTTGTATGTAAATTTCCTACTCACATGAAAGCATCCAAATCTGAAATATGAATAATCTTTTAGGCCTACTATTCCTAAATTCTTACAAATCTATAATTATTCTGAAAAGGGGATACTTTCAGATTTGTAGATTTGCAAGAAAATATGAAAAGATGGGAGAATCTGATGTAGAATATCTTAGACGTCAATTCATACTCTTTTCCATTTAGATCTGATATTCCCTTTCAAATCTATTTGGTGTATATTTGATTTATTGTATATGAATATATTTTTGATTTAAGAAATTGATTTGAAGAGAAAGGGAAATGGCAGAGCTTCGCTGCTGCCTACAGATTTGTGTGGAGGCCTTAACCCTTTATTTATAAGAGTGGAATTGGTCATGAACCATTAACTTTATTTAAATAAACATCCGTCCATTTATATTGTATACTATAACGAAAATACCCTTTAAAACCTAGCCGTCACTGGGCATTTCTGGCCCGAAACGGTCGACACCCCTAGGGGTGGTCGACCGCCCTCTGGTCGATTGGCCCAGTGAGGGCTAGTTATATATGGGAATATATATTATATTTATTACGTATATTTATTTCCGTCCGTTTTTCGTATTTGGTCCGTAACTTTTTCATACAGACTCCGTTCACCAAACTCCAATCATGAAAGTTGACCAGAATTTCGAGACGAACGCATCGGTAAAAGCTTTATTGTCAAATTCCATCGTTTGCATATATTCTTATTTTTTAGATTCTAATAATTAATTTCTATTGGCAAAAATCTCGAGTTGTTATATTCTTCCCTCCTTAAAAGGAATTTCATCCCGAAATTCTGACACCTACTGTCCTATCCTACACAACAAACTTGTGTACATCCACTTTGCAACCATGTGTACATGTGCACAGTGTACATAATGCATTTCAACCACAAAACATGCATGCAAGATGATTATAAATCAGGACCTCTATATGTATGCATTGAAATTTTTAAAACATTTTTGAAAATATGATGCAAAACATCCTAAACATACTGGCAGTTCTATATGAATGAAAATTTCAAAAATCCTTTTTCATCCATAACCCTCACACGATTACGAATAAAAGTGTGAAACAACTAATTATTGCATCCAAATCCTATCATCCAAAATGTCACACAATCTAATCGTTTCCTATTTAATTTCTCCTAAACCGGAAAAATGAAATCAACGCGAAGAATTTTAATGTTTCCTCCGCTTATAAATATTCCATTTCCCTCCGTATAGTGGAAGTTTCACCTCCGTTACCCAAAATAATCCAAAATGTTCCGTCTGTATACTATAAAGGGTGCTTAAAACAAGCTTTAAAACGTAAAACGACTTAATTTATAGCTCGCGCACATCATTGACAAGGTATTGAAACAACATTTCCAAGGCTAAAGCAGCATTTTCATTAATGTCGTTATCGTTTTTATCATATCACCAGTCCTACTGCATCGCTAAAACGCGCACACAAACCATCCAAACATCTTCCTTACGTTATTCATGTGACAAAAAATCGAAATTTTTCATAAAAATAAAATTTCGCTTGAATACTCCTTATATTTATTTTGAAAATTTCTTTTCAATACCGTTTCACATTCCATATAAGATTTGTATGAAAAATCGAAATTTCGGTAACGTGAGCTTTGCGCCATTCAAATCATCCATTTTAATGGAAAACAGATGTTTAAAAATGCACAAATTACTACATCCAAATTTTAAGTTTTCACGCGAACCGAAATGAAAGAAAGTAATTCAGTTAAAATTAAAATGATTTTTTTTTCAAACAACGATTTCCCAAAGTTTCAAAAATGTATTTTGTGGAAACTTAAACGATTTAAGCCACATGTGGGCGAAGAAGGAAGTCAGACATGCAGAAAATGCGAAAAATGAAATCACACATAAAATGACCAAAATAAACTTTAGCTTAACAAGGAACGGTGATTTATTTATTTATTTGATACCCATGACGAAAACAACGCAAAATCGGTCCTTTGCTAAAATTTATCCAACACGAAATTATATTCATTCCAGCTCTAAGACAAATGTTAGTTTAGATAAGAAAAATGAGATTTCATTCAAACAAATTTGCGCGAATGACATAAATATTCCAAACATAGAAATCTTATTAACCTAACTACCTAAGTCGTGTGATTTAAACAACACCAACAGTCACAAGCACGAATCACCATAAAGCCAAAAACCCGATGTTGGAAAGGGTAAACAACAAAATAACAACGCTGAGAACCTCATAACAATGGGCATATATAACGAGATGTTTTAATCCATGGCTGGAGTCAAACCATTTTTATGACTTTTGATTATCATATTATGGTAGAAAAAATGCTCAATCTCGTGTTACAAACACTGCTGGTGTTGTTGAAGGTTCCCACATCACCATCTCTACCAAGAGAGAATTGATGAGAAAATAAACCTACCGCAAAACTTCTCCTTATGAAAATCCACCTAATATTGTCCAAAGACAAAAATGGATAGGTGAAATTATAGAAATAACTCCATGAGACAACGCACAAGAACAACAAGCTAAGTCGAATATGATGCAGCACTAAATGATTGTTACGTCATCGATCAAACAAAAGATTAACTTCCGCACCTTAAGACAAATCTAGTCATGACATCCCATCTATAAAACAGTGTACTAAATGGGTTACACCTCCATATGGGTAGTTCAAACATAGGTTCCCGAACACAAAATCCGACATTAAGAAAAAGAGATTTGCTGTAAAATCTCCAAAGCCGGTCAAACCAAAGACCACATAACTCCGCATAAAACACAGATGCCTCTAAAATCTCATCAAGATTCTCCTTAGAAAAAACATCCAAAGATAGCTTAATCTTCATCTTCGAAATGATGACACCTTTGAAAGAAGCTATTCCAACAAGGTAGAATAAAGGCGGATGCAGTACAAGCAACCATCCTATTCTAAGATCACAAGCAATGGACCGGTGCAATTCCAACTGCCATGACAAATTATCTTAGCCCTAAAATGGTGAAACCTTTTTTCTTATTCCAATCCAACCAAATGACCTTTCCCTAATGATGAGACTTAAATGGTACGAGTAAGAACAGATAGCACATTAGGTATTATGGACTAAGCAATGATCGGAGAGAAGAAATTAGATCTTGGAGTATTAGTGGGGTAAGATCTAATGTGTAAACTAGCGTGGAAAAGGAGGAGATGAGGTGATGGCAAAGAGAAGAGAAGAAGGATAAGAATATGGTTCTCCTAAATAAGGAAGGAAGGATGAAAGAAGGAAGTTAAGGGGGGTGATTTCGACGCTATTTTTTCGGTTGAGTCCAGGTCCAAGTTGTACCAAAACTCATCAACTAGTTGACCACTCTAGGTATAACGCTAAATGGTCAAATGTCAAATAGGCTTTGGGTAAAGGTTGAACCTTGGTATAACGCTATCTTTAAATATTTGATGCGACCCAAAAAACAATTATCCTCATCACCGCGGTATTGAAGACCGCAGTTAAACGCTGAACCGTCTCCAAAGGTTTAAAGTAGTCTCAACAATGATGCTGCGAACACCAAACGAACGAACTTAGAACAGAAAATCTGCTAGAAATCTGAAATACAAACTAAAACGGATTTTCCACTTACTTAGCTGTTAAACAAGTAAACAATTCAAAATCAAATACTCCCAAAATCCAGATGAAAGATTTTCCTTAGCCTTTCCGAAGGAAAATTTAAAACGTTTCCAAAAATGGAATTTATTATAAACTAACGGTTTCGTATTTATAAACCCAAATTATTATTATTATTATTATTATTATTATTTATATACCAATTTATATTACAAACTGAAAAACCTTTTCATGTTCAAAAATGTTGGAGCTTTAAAATCTTAAGGATAATTGTGATAATTTCAATATATTATCCAATATATATAGGGTGAGGGATACTAAAAATCACAAGGAATGGATATTTATTATTATTAAGCTTAGTGGCATATTCCTTGTCATCTCTAATTCCTTCCTTCTTACCAATTGGATTATATTTATTAAAATTACACAAAGCCCTAATAATTTTGAAACAAGAATAGATTAAAGTTTAAAAACCATATCTTTATAAAAACTAGGTCATTATGAAATCATTTTTCAAAACCATATTTCAAAACTTTCAAAACCCATTTTTATTTTTCCAAAATATATTTTTTTAACATAAATTTCATCGAATACAAGGCCAAGAGCTCAAATGAATATTTCAATAAAGGTAGATTAGGAAATTCAATGAAGTAGCGAATGGATATACCTCATATTTATAGTTTCGAAATAGATACGACATACTAATGTGATTTGTTTTTCCCTTTTGGATCGAGCAAAGGTTTCTAACCGGAACTACCAACAAAATCAAAACTAGAAATCGCGACTATCTTGGTTGTAACTAGATTTTTTTACAGTCTCTGAACTCGAATCAACGGAATCCACCATATTCCATCCTCATGCTCATCATGATGAGATCGCTAACATGTTGTGGGGTAAGAAAGAATTAACTAGAAACCCAAACTCAACATACTTCCACTCTTAGTCGCTTAAGGCCCATGACTAATTCATCATTGAACTAATTTTAAGTCGAGTAAGGAAGATGAAGGAAAAACATAAAAGAAAATCGAATTATGTTCTCTCACGAGTCCTAAGTTAACTAATTCTTCTGATCATTTAACCTAGCTCTAATACCAAATGCAACACCCTACACATTTATAAGCCCAAATTTCAACAAAAATTGTAACTCGTACCCATTCAAGCAAGGGGCGTGTAATTCTGGTACCTACAAACAAATGAGCATGAGCAAAATCAGAGTACGATAAAAGAAACTCACAGAGGAAACAAAATATGATATATTAGTATTAAATCCAGTAACTACCTTTTAAAGTAAGTCACTTTGGCAATAACGAGCATGAGAGAGAATGAGAATCGAAAGCTAGACCTAAAAAACTATGGAAACCTGACCTTCTCTAGAAAATCTAGGTTGTTGTAATGAGGAGGGAGTTGGAAAAACAAGATTCTGGTGAACAGGAAATGTGAAACGCAGATTATATTACATAGATGTATCCCGTTTGGTTCAACCTAAGATTTATGCCTACTAAAGGTTAGTGATTCTAGTTTAACCTTGTAAATATTTACGCACTACTCTAACAAGCCTTCCCAAAGTGGTATATCCAAATTATTATACTGAGATAGAACGTTTATGCATTTATTTATGAAGCCTTTATACCAGAACATGGATGGTTATTTAATCGAGGATTGACCCCTAATTACAGAGTTTCTTTATATAATATATATATATATATATATATATATATGCACTCGCTTATCCTTTTTTATTTAACACCTCACTATTAATGATCGATAGGGTGGATTCTCCCTATCACTTAAGACCCTAGGCGGACTTATTGGTCACTAGATACTCCTTGATGATTTATACAATGTTTAACATAAACTAGAGGTTACTAGCTACAGGCCCTACTAGTAAAGGCTTCCGTCACTAACACATATACCCTTACCCTGTGTAAGGTGAGAGATGATATCTTATCGCTTGTTATACCATCTAGCTGACTTATTGGATAATCTCCTTAGTTGCATATTACTTCCCGTAGGATAGATAGCCATATCTAACATTTTATATTTCAAGGTTTAAGCAGGCCCCACACACATCATTTAAGGCCCCAAAATTGAAAGACCTACTCCCAGGTGGACTCCTCAACCCAATTCACTTAAGACCCAAGGAAGCGGACTACAAACGAAGATTATTAAGTTTGTACCCCATTAGCCTTTAATGGTCTTCCCTATTGGGATAAAGCGGACTACGTTATTAAGTTATTCCCGTTTAGTTTCTCTCCACAGAAATACTATATGCACATAGTTAATTATCGTCACGGGTTCCAATGGTTAATAATGTTTCACATCATTAACCTACTAATTCCAATCCTAACTTTTATTTATAACTTCTATATTATCTTGTATAAATAAGGAAAGTGATATCCTCCTTAACCTAGGATAATTTAATAATTAGTTTTCCTTATTGGACTTAGTAATTTGAAAAGCAATCTATACCCATTTCCCTTTATAACCATAACGGTCATATTCTCCTAAGGCAACAATTAATCTTTAATTTCCTTTTATTTCCGTTGATTAAAATTAATTTCATTTATAAGCCTAATGGCGACACTTTTCCTAGGATATTAATTCAGAATGGATATCCTTATATTATCAGTCACGAAATATCAATTTGTTGTACCTTAACAGACATTACTAGTTTTTATTTATTTCTTTATTTATTTATTGTCTATTATATATATTTTGTGCATCATACCTCTCATATTAAGTTGACCACTTATGGATGTTGGATTTACCGTTCGGTTCCGGGAAGACTTCTACCACAAGTTGAACTTAACCACGTGTCTTAGTACATTTATATTTAGGCACGAGACCCCTCACATTAAACTGACCATTTGTGGATGTTGGATTTGCCGGTCGGTTCCGGGCAGACTTCTACCACAAGTTGAGCCTAACCTCGTGTCTTAATGCGGTTATAAATTAAATTTCCTAATTGAGGTTTACGACATTAATCCTAACAAATATTTGGAATTGTAACCCTTTGACTTAATTTCCTTATTAAGTTTATTTTCCCCAAAATAACGATGCTTACAATGGTTATTTATTAATTTGTGGTCTAATTTATAGCAACAAATCGTATTAATTGCTACAATGGTCACCATAAATATATTAATTTAATATGGATTACATTTACATGGATAATTCCATAAATGAATACCGTTCAAATGTTTAATACAATGTATATTTAGTCGTTTACGTAGATTCAAATGGATAATGTATATATATTTATATTTATTTTTATGTGGTTAACGTAGTTATCTTCCTTTACTATTGTTATCGTTAATTTAATATTTTGGTTTAATCAATAACCAAATATTCCTTTTTGCGTTCAATCTTCCCATAAGGTTCCAAATTTTACAAAAGACCGTTAGCCATAGTTAATGTAAATAATGCCGGATTATTGGAGTAGACATATTCCCGCAAGAAATATATGTTTATGCATATTTCTAAATAATTGATGCAAACTACGCACAAATATGTATATTTTTACATTAATTTACACAACTTTTCCCTAATTCTTTTTTTGTGATATCTCTTGTGAGTTGAAAATAATGTCTTTTTGTTCAAAAAGAAGAAAACGACATGTTTATAACAACTAAGCCAAAACCTCCAACAACACTGAACGCAAATAGGCATATTTCTTTTAAATCAAAATCACACAATTCACCATTGTATCTTTTTAATCAAATTCACATAATTTATCATTTTAACACTGAAACTAGGGATCTGGAATATAACTACATCTAAACAGTGTTTAATGGGACTGATTTCCAGATCCACGGTGTTTTGCAACAATCACAATATATTTTCCAACATAATTGTAGGCAATATGTATAAAAAGTTAAATAAACCTACAAATAGTATTATTCAAAATCTGAAGCCTATACTTCCAAGTTTTAACAATATTTATGAGCAGATCTGATAGGTGTCATTTCAAATTAAATAATATTATAAATAGATCTGATGATATTAGACATATATTTTGAAATCTAATTCAAACAAGATAAATATGCTATTATAACTTTGTACGTAAATTTACCACACATGAAAGCATCCAAATCTGAAATCTGAATAATCTTCTAGGCCTGCAATTCCTAAATTCTTACTGATCTACAATTATTCTGAAAAAGGGATACTTACAGGCCTGTAGATTTGCAAAAAAAAAGGAAAAGAGGGGAGAATCTGATGTAGAACAGCTTAGACGTCAATCCATACTCTTTTCCGTTTAGATATGATAATCCCTTTCAAATCTATTTGATTTATTGTGTATGAATATATTTTTGATTTATGAAATTTATTTGAAGAGAAAGGAAAATGATAGAGCTTCGTTGCTGCCTACAAATTTGTGTGGAGAATAATGAGGTCTTACCCCTTTATTTATAGGAGTGGAATTGGCCATGAACCATTAGATTTATTTAAACAAACAAATGTCCATTTATATTATATACTATAACGAAAATACCCTTCAAAACCTAGCTGTTATTCGGCATTTCTGATCTGAAGCGGTCGACACCCCCTAGGGGCGGTCAACCACCCTCTGGTCGATTTTCCTTGTGAGGGCTGGTTATATATGGGAATATGTATTACATTTATTACGTTTATTCATTTCCGTTCGTTTTTCGTATTTCTTCCGTAACTTTTTCGTACGTACTTCGTTCACTAAACTACAAACATAAAAGTTGACATGAATTCTAAGATGAACGCATATGTTAAAGTTTCATGGTCAAATTTCATTGTTTATAGAATTCCTGTTTTTGAGATTCTAATAATTGATTTCTATTGTTAAAAATTCTAGGTTGTACAGTTCCTGTCTGATGCTTTCTCATACCTATTTGAGTTTGAAACTGCCACCAGCCTAGGCCCAAGTGTCTTCACTTCTGTCAAAGTGAACTGGTTTGCCAGCAAGTTCTTCTGATAAGTTTCGAGCAACCAAACGGTTGTCATAGTCCCAAATGTTATTTGAAATTATAGAATCAACTATTACCCTTTGAGCCTCATTCGTGGAAAAGTTATCCCACATAATGTACACACACACATACACACACACATATGTAATCTTTTATTTATATATGTACATAGACACATGCATCTTTTTTATTGGTCTTCTTAAACTTTAAAAATATGTCGTTAGTGGGAATCAAAACCTCGACCACTAATCTTGGAGGTGCATGCTCTATCACTCCACCTAACATAGTTTTTGTTCAGAAAATTAGAATATTGGAAATTATTGGTTATATATGTGTTTCTTTTAAATTTACAAAGTCAATATTTTCTAAACCATAGTTTCAAATATATTAATATTGTATATCAAACTGATCATCTTAAAAAAATCTTCACAACGGTTATAAATATGACATCCAGTTTATCCCTACTAGAAATTGATTCTTATTTTCTTTTTTATTTTGCACGTTATTTCACAAATTCACATTCATGCATTAACATTTTTAATTTAGTACTCTTTGTCAGCTTTTAATGTTATGTTTGTAACATTAATCTTTATTTATTCCTTTATAATGTTGATGTGAAACGTTTCCATTTGATTTATTTATTAACTTATAACATTATATTTTCATAAGATGAACTTTTAAATTTTCAAATTTGTTTATTGATTAATCTTAGATTTTGGATTGTTACAGCATGTCTCCTCCATTTAAGGGACTAGTTTACCTTATTGTAAAGCATTCCAATGTAGTTGGAGGTTTCCTTTAGAGCCAACGACCGAAGTCTTTATTAATGCGAATTCCTCAGATAATTGCCATGAGGAATATTTCTTTCTGTGGATTTTTAACCTCCGTTGAGACATTTTGAAATCATTTTAGGAACCTTTTCAGTGGCTCTCCATCTCTTATAAAGATGTTTGAAATGGACATGACATCCTTAGCTCTAATGGTGTGCATACAGAACTTGTTCACCATTCTTCTGGAAAATTGGTCGAATGTTGATGTGGATCTTAGTGGTAGTTTAGAGAACCATGGAAGAGCTACACCTTCAAAGGAGATAGGGAAGCACTTGCATTTCACTACATCAATAACACGAGAAGAGATCATATGTCATCCGTACTTTTTTAGGAACTGTCAAAGGTTATTTTTTTATGAGCAAGCAGTTATTGTAGGCTTATTGATTCACCTTTGATATTCAGTATTCAGGACATCATTAATAAAGGGATTTCTCCTCAATTCAGTTTCCCTATTGTAAGATTGTCCTTGTGATTCCCCCATGACTTGGCGGATCATGATAGCAAGATCAGGGGTCTATATCTTCGCCGACAAACACTGATCATGATGTTGTATGTTGTACGGTATCCGATGAGGCATTCTTGTTGAGCAAGATCATCATGCACGTCTCTTAGAGGTTGGAAAATAGTACCTTAGTTTCAAATGATTGCAAAAGGTTTGGGAATCAAGTTGTGAGCAAGGAGCGACATGAGCATCCTTATACAAGGGAGCAGACCCAACCCCTAAGTTGGGACCTGTACTGAATTAGGGACGGTCTCGAGGGTGTGTACTCTCAACTGTAGAGACCCCCGTGTTGTCTCTGATTGTTCTCCTCCATCGGTTCATGTGGGTGTGGAATGCTAAATGTGAGAAGCTTTCGAACTAATAGTTGACGGAAGTGTGTTCCCTCCTATCTTCTTAAGCTAATGGGCTTGAGTTGTTAATTATAGCTAATTCATAAGATCTATGTTGTTCTAGATCTAAATATTCAACTATTGCTACGTCTCTGTTGACCATTTCATCATGCCTTCTAGTTGGAATATAGTGACCTGGTCATCAACATTGAATGCGGTGGTCACATTAGGAGCGATGACATTCTGATTTTCAAAATAAGGCTATTGAGTATATGCATCTCCAAGATCATCAGTGGTAGTACAAACGCGTGAAGTTGAAGTCTTTATTCCATCCATTACTTCAAGCTTCCAATGCAGATCTTCTTCAAATCCAAATAGGGGTCGAAAATTGGTGGAACAAAGGACAAGAGATCGAGAACTTTAGTATTTTGAAATATCTCTAGTAAAGTCACATACTAAAGACATAGTTGCTATAGGAGCCCAAGTCAATGAAGGTTTAAAGACATGGATCGGTACCAACCTGTCCCTTTAATCATCAAATCAAAGGGATCAATCCCTCCTGGAGACTTTCTTGGTTGTCAGCTTCCCAGTTTTGAAGGTTGTTTTATTGTTTCCTTTTGGTTGAGAGATATAGAGTGATGTTGAATGAACTTGAATTCCCAGCTGGTATGCCATGTAGTTACTCCGATCCGAAGTATGGATAAGGGTAGGCTAATTCTTCTTTTGGTGATTCTGTAACAACCCGCCCAGAATGGCTCTGATTCCAACCCAAAAAAGGCCCATCGGAATTCTAAGCAGTTCGTTGGTTCCTATAAGGAAATACTAAAACAGATATAACAGAGCAATCTAAACAAAATCAGAGTCTCATGCAACATAAGAGATAAAATATAATATCTCAAAATAGGTGTATCATAGATAAAACCGTCAACAATGTCAAATACAAAAGAGTCTCACAAGACAAAATGTACATCAATAATTATCCTAAATACATAATGTTAACAATAACAATTATAGTACTAATACCATAAATAATTATGCCTTCATTGTAGGGCTCCACCTCTAAGCAATCACTAATCATCATTGATCCAAGGACCTCACCTACTAACCTATTTATGTTAAGAGTAGCAAGGTCAAAACATGAAGTTCTGGTGAATGAAAAACATGTAAGTTTAGGAATGACTATTCCTATATTTGGCAGTGTAAATTCTTCATGTTATGTCTAAGCAAACATACATACACAGCTAAACATATGAGGATGAACTTCTTACAATCACTTAAGGCCTATATGTTTATATAAGGACTAACATCCTTACAGTCGCTTAATACCCTACAAGTTAATCTAAGGGCGGACATCCTTACAGTCACTTAATATCCCACGAGGTGGGTTATACCTAGTCACTTAAGGCAATTTCCTAATTTATTAAGGGTGTACATCCCTACAACCACTTAATACCCTATAAAAGACCCCTAACCACTTAAGACCTCGTTCCTAACGTCAACGTCACAATATATATAACTCTCTTTGTAGATTGAGAAATAGTAATGACCACTTAATACAAGGTTCCGGTAGGAAAACAACTTCATTTAAGACCCTCCTGACGGACCATCTTGTTACAATTTAGCTGTCCCTACGGGTGAACTCCTAGACAATTAATACTTCCCTTAGATGGTGGTTCCTTTAAGCTTTTCAAATGAACCATACCTATGTCAGCTTTACTATGCCCTTATACAAGAAGCGGACATTAATCAGAGTACTACCCATACGTTATCGTTTATTAAGACCATTTAATATCTTATAAGAGAAAGGCGGACCGTAAGACCACTTGAAACCTAGAAGGGCGGGTCTCATGACTTAGGTCCCGAACCAGGGAATGGACCTTAGGGACGGACCTAGTCCTAACCACTTAATACCAAACCAAAGGTAATTCAGCCACTTAATACCTTTCCCGAAGAGGCCTACTTCACACACACATATGTACGTATGTATGTATATATACATATATATATACACACACACACACACACTAGTTGGATTTGCCGAGCGGTTCAGGAAGGCTTCTACTACAAGTTAGGCTTAACCTCGCATCTTAGTTTAATAATTATAATAGCACATGACGCCTAGACCTCTAACATTAACCAATCTTACTTGTAGGCGCTGGATATGGCGGTCGGTTCTTGTAACACCCCGCATTTTTAATGAAATTAAAAATGTGGAAATATACATAGATATATTTAAGAGAAAAATTAAATATTGCAACAAAACATGAAAAAGAGGAATGAGAAAAGAATAATGTTTAGCATTGTTCTAAGGTATATAAACAAAAGACTTAGTGGCTCATTTGGTTAGAGCACTTGACTTGTATACAAGAGGTTCTGAGTTCAATCCCCGCCAGCGCCATATTTTTTGTTTTAGGGTAATGGCTAAAAAGTGGCTTAGTGCGAACGCAGTTCAATAAAAAAAAGCGGTTTAGTGTGAAAAGGGTTAAAAAGAAAAATAAATAAATATATATAATATATATATATGACATGCGGGTGTCAACACCCCTACTGCTGCGCATCATGTTGCACACATGGCGCATTTTTATTTGTTGATGACGATTTTTGGAGTTTTAGGGCTTATGTGGCTTTATCTGATTGGTCTGGTGACATATCTTTTCATTCTAGATGGCTTAGATGAATCCTAGTCAGATCTAAGGGTTCTAATTAATCCTACACACATATATAAGCATACATAAACCTAAACCCTAATCTAAACTAAATTCATTCATAAGCCGCCATGCTGCTGTATCCTAAACTAACCTAGCCTCCACCATAACTAATCAAATTCAAGATGAAAGATAAAGATCAAAGCCTAAGAATTGTAAAAAGGAGAACGATTCTACAAACTCCCAATTATCTTCTCTGTGAGTACTGTTGCTTTCACAGGATAATTAATTAAAATAATTATGATAAGTTGTGATCTGGACTGTGTGAATATGCCTGTCGAATCATATGCTATTAGCCAGTTCTGTTATCATCTATTTTGTTAATATATGCCATTTTGTTATCATATGTAATTAGATTCATTTTATGATGTTAATTCCTATGTCTAATTACATATGTTTGGTTAGATTCATTCTATGCAAGTTATGCAAGTTTATATGCAAGTTATGTTTTATGCAAGTTTATATGCAAGTTATGATCTCTGCAAGCTTATATGCAAGTTATGCAAGTTTATATGCAAGTTATGCGAGTTTATATGCAAGTTATGTTCTATGCAAGTTTATATGCAAGTTATGCAAGTTTATATGCAAGTTATGATCTATGCAAGTTATGTTTTATGCAAGTTATGCAAGTTTATATGCAAGTTATGTTTTATGCAAGTTTATGATTTATGCAAGTTAAGATCTATGCAGGTTTATATGCAAGTTATGCAAGTTTATATATAAGTTATGTTTTATGCAAGTTTATATGTAAGTTATGATCTATGAAAGTTATGATCTATGCAAGTTTATATGCAAGTTAGGTTCATCTATGCAAGTTATGCAAGTGTATATGCAAGTTATGATCTATGCAAGTTTATATGCAAGTTATGTTCATCTATGCAAGTTATGCAAGTTTATATGCAAGTTATGTTCATCTATGCAAGTTATGCAAGTTTATATTCATATGTTTAGATCCATACCAGTTCATATGTTTAGATCTATGTAAGTTTATGTTTATAAGTTTAGATCTACGCTAGTTCGCATTCCACATGTTGATTGGATATATCTTATATGATAGTTCATGTTTATATGCTTAACTAGATTTATGCTGTTCTATGCCAGGTTTATGTTACCCATACTTAATTAGATCTATATTGTTTTATGCCAGTTATGATGTCATGTGTTTCTTCCCTGTTTCTTTTTTATGAGTTGGGCTGATTGCGAGCCTAACGTATTACATGAATTATACGTACGAACGACGTGGGAGCATGGGGGGAAAGTTTGGGTAAAAGTTGAATGTTATGTAATTGGAAAAAATTGGGTTGTAATCATATAATTAATTTTGGACATAACAAGTATATGGGACATAACTTGAATCGACTACACTTATGGATAATTGGCATACAAAAATCTAGACTTGGACATGTATGGTAAATATGTAAATTGGCTAAAAGATGAACATGCCTAACCCGAGGTTATAATGAGTTGCGGTGTAAGACAGCCCGAAACCACCCGGCACATCCAGCAACTGCAACAACAGGTCTAATGTGAGAGGTTAGCGCATCAAGCCCAAAACCCGATGTTAGAATGAGTTTGCGATATAAGTCTTCCCAGAACCGCCCGGCACATCCAACAACCGCAAACAACAGTTCTAATGTGAGAGGTTGGTGCATTAATAAATCAATTAATGCCAATGAACATACTTGCTGAAAATGGAAAGGTTAAGTAACATATGAATAGATGACACTTAACCAAATACAACATGTTAATTAAAAAACGAGTGCGGTTAGGTTAAATTGAGAACACTTAACCATTATAACATGTTGATTAGGAAACCCTAGTAACGGGGACCCATTTCAGCAGTAACCCACATAGATGTATCATGTAACCCTGAACTAGGCGGGGCACAATTACTGGGATGATTATAAGCGATCAAGATAGCGATGGGTGGTGCGTCGGGGTAGGTTTTGACGGAGTACGGGCGTGCACGTGTTCT
Organism: Allium sativum; assembly: GCA_030737875.1. Taxonomy (NCBI): domain Eukaryota; kingdom Viridiplantae; phylum Streptophyta; class Magnoliopsida; order Asparagales; family Amaryllidaceae; genus Allium; species Allium sativum. Next base: position 307,261,131 of record CM060921.1, read on the forward strand.
GGAGTGGAAAAATCAGGCACTGGGCATCAGTAGTTATACACTGTGCATCTTGAATCGTGTCGGGTTGCCATCATAGGGATTGATACACCTCATGGTGGGACCATCACATGTATCTACAAATAAGCAGGGCCGAATGACACAAGTAAAAAATACATGCGAGTTAGGGAGCCGATCGATTAGGGGTAGTGTGGGGACATCTAGTATCTATTATGGGCAAGTAGGCTGTCGAGGATTGTATGGGGTGGATACCTCTTACTAGATGTTACGCCTGAGGGCTACCAAGTGTGGGGTTGGGATCAACTCTCAGTATGGAACTGGTAATGGTACGGTGTAACTAGCATTGGTGCAGTGTAGGAATTATCTTATAGTGATTAGAAATGCAACCAACGGTTATCTTATCCATCTTGCCTACCTTGTCATTCATGCTTATGTTACAGTCATTTCTTACTTTCTAGTTTATGATCCTATCCTATTACTTTAATAATTATATTGTTAAAGTTACTGGACTCGCCAGACTTTATGTCTGACCTCGTTTGTTTCGCCACTTTTCTTTCCGTTCCCCCTAGGTTCTCAAGGTGGGCCTAGTGGAGCTTGATTTGGATCTCTTTATCTCTCTTTTGGAAGTGTCTAGATTGCTGAAAGTAAAGTTTAGTTTTATCTCCTTTTCATTATGGCTTTAAGATATGGGATTATGGTTTTAAAAAATGTGATAGCTTTTGTACAAGACTGATATGATGTACTTGGTTTTGGTGTTTGAAGATGTAACCAAACTTATTTTCTGTTTCCGCTGCAATAAAGTTATAAATTTTCAAGTAGTGCTTTATGTATCTGTCTTGTGATATTCTGTTCTATACTCTTATAATACTCCACGAAACTTAATGCATTCCCTTTGTGAGTGACATTAACGGACGTGGGGTGTTACACGTGGTATCAGAGCTGAAGGTTACCAGAACAGATAATATAGTTTGAAAAACCATTTTCAAAAGCATTTTTTATAAAGAAGTATTTTCAAAAACATGTTTTAAAGAAGGAGTTTTCAAGAGAAAGGTTTATTATGAAAAACATAATCCCCAAAAGCCATATATCTTTCTTTTTATTATTTGTTTCAAATCTCCCCCTTTTCCTTCTTGAGTCTCTTTCCCCGCGTGTTGATGCTTTTTCTAAGATATGTAAGGACTTTCGTGCAATGGGCGGAAAACCATTTCATAGGAATGAGATGTTTGTCGAAGCTAGAATTGGCTCAAGGAAGTGGAGGACTCGTTTGGTATCTTTGAGATAGACGATGGAAGGAAGGTTCAGCAAGCTGCTTGGTCAATGAGGGAGTTTAGGCTAAGGAGCACAACCCAAGGATGAGGAATTTGTTGATATGGCTTTAATGCACGAAGAAGGTAAAGTAGAAAGTGGAAAGAATAATAAACCCCATGACAAAAGAAGGCGCCTTTATTGTGGTATAACGGGCCATGTAATTAAGGACTGTAGGAAGAAGAAGCCTGGTTGTTTTCATTGCGGTGAGGTAGGACATCTGATTAAGGACTGCCCGAGGAGGCAGGACAAGGGCAAGGGCAGAGGACAGGACCTACTTCTGGAGGACATGTTCATGATCTCATGGCACCAGGACAAGAGAGAGATGGAAACGTTTTTGTTAGAAGTTTGATTTTCCTTTTTGATCATCCTATTCGAACTTTATTTGACTCAGGCGCTTTGCACTCGCTCATATCCGCTTCGTTAGTTGAAACACTACACCTAAATACTAGTTTAGTTATGGATCCCATTGTAGTCTTAAATCCTATTGGTGGTTCGGCTCATTTACCTATGCTTTGTCGGGATTTGAGAGTGTCTATCTTGGGCGTTGGTTTTGAATGCAACACCTACGTTCTTGGTTTCATGGGCTACGACTTGATTCTAGGGATGGATTGGCTAGCTAGGTATGGTGCCATCCTAGACTGTGAAAGGAGGGTAATTAGATTGTTGATTCGTTGTGGAAGAACCCTCGATATTTCTTATGATCCTAGAGGTCCGGTAATGCTTAGCTTCCTAGAATCTTTTGACGCATGCATCGATGATTTGAAATCTGTTCGTGTAGTCCGATGATGCCTTTGATGAGGTTCAGGGTTTACCACTGAGGCTTGAGATAGACTTCCGTATATACTTAGCAGATAATGCAAAGCCAGTTGCATTGCCAGTGTGCCATATGGCTCCGAGAGAGAGGAGGGAACTCATTAAGCAAGTAGGGGAGCTACTTGAGAAAGGGTTCATAAGAAGAGGTATTTCGGAATGGGGTGCTCCAGTTGTTTTTGCTATAAAGTCGAACGGTTCACTTAGATTGTGTGTGGACTATAGAGAGCTAAATAAACTCACAAAGAAAAATAGACACCCATTACTGAGGATAGATGATTTGTTCGATTAGTTGGTTGGCGCTTCGGTTTCTTCGTAGTTGGACTTAGCTATAGGATTTCATCAGCTGAGAGTAGCTGAGGAGAGTACAGATAAGACTACTTTTAGGACTCCCGATGGTTTCATCGAGTGACTCGTCATGCCTTTTGGTTTGACGAATGCACCCGCATATTTCGTAGACTTGATGAGTATGGTGTTTAGGGAAGTTTCTAAACAAGTTCGTAGTAGTCTTTTTGGGTGACATTTTAATATTCTCTAGAAGCAAGAACATGTCCTACATCTTAGGGAAGTCTTAGATACTCTTCGAGCACATCAACTCAAGGCTATGTTCTCCAAATGCTATTTTTAGAAGGAAGTGAGGTTCTTAGGACACGTGGTCTCTACGGAAGGGATAGCAGTGGATCCCGCGAAGGTGGTGGCAATCCAAGATTGGAAGATTAGTAGAAACGCAATGGAAGTAAGAAGTTTTCTAGGGTTGGCGGGCTATTATAGGAAGTTCATTAAAGACTTTGCGTTTCAAGAGATGAGAGCTTGAGAAAGACAATTCTTGAAGACGGCACAGGGCCGGCAAAAGTCATGTGCTGATAAGAGAAGGACCGATCTTGAGTTCGGTGTTGGGGACATGGTTTTTATTATCATTGTTGAGGAATGTAGTTCATTTTGGATCTGTAGGGAAGTTGGCACTGAGATTCGTAGGGCCATTCCCCATTACAGAGAGGATTGGACAGATGGCGTACAGAGTGAAGTTGCCGGAGAAGCTTAGTGGTGTTCATGACGTATTTCATGTGTTGCATTTGCGGAAGTGTTTACATGATACCACGGAAGTAGTGGAGTCGAGCATGCTTAGGGAAGTGGAAGTGGAGCGAGATGCTACGATAGACGAGCTCCTACATGCATCCTTGGATCGGAGGTCAAGAAGTTACGCAACTGAGAGGTCAAGTTGGTTGAAGTCCAATGGGGAGATGATCAAGGAGACGCGACTTGGGAAACGGAAGACAAGATACGTGCGTTATACCCTTTCCTTTTTGAGGGTATGATCTTAACTTCTCCTTTTTCTACCTCTTTGTTTCTACTTGTTCTATCGTTTAGTATATATCCTCTCGATTACATCTTCGATTTTTAGGTAGGAAAATCCTATGGTTGTAAACATGTGTTTGAGACATGTTATGTTTGGTGGATGCAAGTGTTTGCTGGTGGATGCTCGTGGATGCATTTACACACACATTAGGCACTAGATCGGCTCAATCACTTTCATATTGCGTATGAATGAGTGTGCATATTTAAATTAATGGATATATATTGAATGCGTTATCATATGGATGTTGCATTTGAATGAATGGTTGTGCACTCATATAAAAATGATATGTATCATTAGGATTCCTTTGCATACATGTTGGACTCATGGCACTGACATAATTTGCATTGAGGAGGTCAACTAAATCAGTACACCGCCTGATCTTTGCATTAGATAAAGAACATATACACACACATTTGCATATGTTCATATAGCATTAGAAATCTTTTAAGGACAATGGATGCTTGTGGATGATGGAAGAGTAGATGGATGATGGATGGTAGGATTTATTCTTCTTAACTTGAAGATTTCGGGGACGAAATCCTTTGAATAGAGGAGAATGTAACACCCTGCATTTTTAATGAAATTAAAAATGTGGAAATATACATAGATATATTTAAAAGAAAAATTAAATATTGCAACAAAACATGAAAAAGTGGAATGAGAAAAAATAATGCTTAGCATTATTCTAAGGTTTGTAAACAAAAGAATTAGTGGCTCATTTGGTTAGAGCACGTGACTTGTATACAAGAGGTTCTGAGTTCAATCCCCGTCAGCGCCATATTTTTTGTTTTAGGGGAATGGATAAAAAGTGGCTTATGTGAACGCAGTTCAATAAAAAAAGCGGTTTAGTGTAAAAAGGGTTAAGAAGAAAAGAATATATATATATATATATATATATATATATGACATGCGGGTGCCAATACCCCTGCAGTTGCGCATCATGTTGCACACATGGTGCATTTTTATTTGTTGATGACGATTTTTGGAGTTTTAGGGCTTATGTGGCTTTATCTGATTGGTCTGGTGATATGTCTTTTCATTCTGGATGGCTTAGATGAATCCTAGTCCAATCTAAGAGTTCTAATTAATCCTACACATCTATATAAGCACACATAAACCTAAACCATAATCTAGACCAAATTCATTCATAAGCCGCCATGCTGCTGCATCCTAAACTAACCTAGCCTCCACCATAACTAATCAAATTCAAGATGAAAGATAAAGATCAAAGCCTAAGAATTGTAAAATGGAGAACGATTCTACAAGCGCCCAATTCTCTTCTCTGTGAGTACTGTTGCTTTCACAAGATAGTTAATTAAAATAATTATGATAATTTGTGATCTGGACTGTGTGAATATGCCTGTTGAATCATATGCTATTAGCCAGTTCTGTTATCATCTATTTTGTTAATATATGCCAGTTTGTAATCATTTGTAATTAGATTCATTTTATGATGTTAATTCCTATGTCTAATTACATATGTTTGGTTAGATTCATTCTATGCAAGTTATGCAAGTTATGTTTTATGCAAGTTATGATCTATGCAAGTTTATATGCAACTTATGCAAGTTAATATGCAAGTTATGCGAGTTTATATGCAAGTTATATTTTATGCAAGTTATGATCTATGCAAGTTGGGCAAGTTTATATGCAAGTTATGTTTTAGGAAAGTTTATATGCAAGTTATGATCTATGCAAGTTATGATCTATGCAAGTTTATATGCAAGTTATGCAAGTTTATATGCAAGTTATGCAAGTTTATATGCAAGTTATGTTTTATGCAAGTTTATTTGCAAGTTATGATCTATGCAGGTTTATATGCAAGTTATGTTTTATGCAAGTTATGATCTATCCAAGTTTATATGCAAGTTATGTTTTATGCAAGTTTACATGCAAGTTATGATCTATGAAAGTTTATATGCAAGTTATGTTCATCTATGCAAGTTATGCAAGTTTGTATGCAAGTTAAGTTCATCTATGCAAGTTATGCAAGTTTATATTCATATGTCTAGATCCATACCAGTTCATATGTTTAGATCCGTGTAAGTTTATATTTATAAGTTTAGATCTACGCTAGTTGGATATATCTTATATGCTAGTTCACGTTTATATGCTTAACTAGATTTATGCTGTTCTATTCCAAGTTTATGTTACCCATACTTAATTAGATCTATATTGTTTTATGCCAGTTATGATGTCATGTGTTTCTTTCCTGTTTCCTTTTTATGAGTTGGGCTAATTGCGAGCCTAACGTATTACATGAATTATACGTACGAACGATGTGGGAACGTTGGGGGAAAGTTTGGGTAAAAGTTGAATACTATGTAATTGGCAAAAATTGGGTTGTAATCATGTAATTAATTTTGGACATAACAAGTATATAGGACATAACTTGAATTGACTACACTTATGGATAATTGGCATACAAAAATCTAGACTTGGACATGTATGGTAAATATATAAATTGGCTAAAAGATGAACATGCCTAACCCGAGGTGTAACAACCCGCATTTTACGTATCGAAAGATCGTAAAATATTTTTATTTCATTCTCTGAGGGTTGGATCATTCTCATCTTTTAATATGTTGCTTATGGAGATATGAGACATGTCCATAATTTTTACCAATTTTGTTTGTGACCATTTTGCCACTGTCAGTCTTGTACAGGGCATAACTTTTGACTCAGGTCGAATCAAAGGGTGAGACATGTGCCATTGGAAAGGAATTGATGGTTACCTTTCCGTAGAGTGGTTACGTTAAGGATTTGGCCCAGCGGTTTGGGAGAAATCACCGTATTAAGGTTTTTCAGTTGGTTGTTCATATTTGGAGAGCCTAATGGGCTGAATTGGGGAGGCCCATTAGTGGGTTGGTGGAATCCTATAAAAAGGGGATGAGATTGGAGGGAAAAGGGTTACTTTCCCATTCTCTCATTTGGAGGCATTGATCTCCTTCTTCCTCTAACACCTTTCCACCATTAAAATCCAAATCTAAGGGGAGAAATCATAGATCTACACCATTGGAGGCTAGATATATATCATTCCAAAGGTGAATTCATCGGATCAAGGAGATTGGTTCGAATTGCTCGCTGTCCGGATTCATAATTCTATCATTTTAGCTTGTTTTGGATAATCGGTGAGTGATTTATATCTCTCACATGAATGCAATGAAGTATATGAGTGTTTGTGCATGTTTCTCATTAAATTGGGATGTTTTACCATATATTTACACCATTACATGCTCATTTTCATATGCATCATCCTATGATCTTATCTAGCAAGTTTTACTCGATAATTTCATGTCATTTAACATGTTTATGTTAGTTAGATCTCTCATTTTGATCATAGGTTCATTTTAATGGTTTTTGGTGATATTTACATCATTTTTATGGTAATCGTCATATTCATATGGTTAGTAAAGTTATGATATGTTTATGATTGTGTTTGATGAGTTTGGTTGAGTTGGTTTCTTCGGATTCGTCGTTTGGCGAAGTTTTGATCGAAATCGGAGTAGAATTGAAGATGTGTAGAAAGTGGCTCGGGTCGGGATCAAATTCTGTCGTGGAGGACAAGTCAAAGTTGGCTCAGGTCGGAGTAAAGTGGCTCGGGTCGGACTAAAGGGGGTCGGGTCGGACCACTCTGGAATGGGTTAAAGTGAATCAGACCATTTTGGATCGGGCTAAAGTGGATTGGACCATTCTGGATCGGACTAAGGTGAGTTGGGTCGGACTAAGGTGGGTTGTTCGGACAAAAGGAGGTCAGGTTGGGCCTAAAGGAGAGGTCGGGTCGGACCAAAGTGGCTCGGGTCTAGCTGTTCTGGCAGCCATTTCTGGTCAGCCAATTTTGCCATTTCTGGTCAGCTATTTCTGGTCGGACATTCCGGTGATGATGTGACTTCAAAGTGAGTTCAATTGGGAAGTTAGGAAGTGTTGAAATAATGCTATGGATTGCTTTGAACCTTATAAAGATGTTGGTTAGTTCAACGATGGTGGTGGCTTCGACAAGAGTCCAGAAGGGGATGTTCGAAGTGATGTGATATGTTCGTTGATCGGTGAAAAGCAACGAATAGGCAGACAACTCAAAGGTCGTGAGTTGGTGGATAATGGTTGCTCGAGAAGGTCGCTTGAGTAGTAAATAGCCATCAAGGTTGGACGATTAGAGATGCGAAGGCCGAGAAGTCATCATTGTCGTAAGTTCTAGCAGGCTCAAAGCAGGGGTACAATGGGGGCACCCAATAGACCGGAAGGTTGCTGGAACTGGGGTTACCATTAGCCCTTGACATATGGCAAGGTTGACCGTCATACGATTAACGATGGTTTCAAAGCAGGATTGGCGGTGATAGCCAGAGTCGGTCATGGGTGATTGGTTGTTCTATGTGAGACTTATATAATTTGGATGTTATGTGTGTTTTTCCATGATTGAATGTTTGCTCTGGTTTCCATGTATGAATTGTTGTTCCTTTGGTTGAATGGATTGTAAAGGCTATCACTGTCCGATGTCGGGAAGATAAGGTTGAGTTCTTCTCTGGTTTCATGGGTAGATTAGTACGTTTATCTATACCCTCTCATACACTTTATTATTGAAGTTGTTAGTTGTTTTATCGCTCACTAAGATTGTTTTCTGACTCAAGGTTTTATGTATCCTCTTATTACCTTGGGCTGTTCATCCGATTGTGGATGGGCAGACTAAGTATTAGGTGACTGGTAATGATTTAGTGAGGACGACGATGCTGATCAATGGCAAGCAGGAGGCTCACGTACCAGTTTTACTACTAGCTAATAATTGGATTTCCGCTGTTTTCTTTTCTGGGCGATGTTGTGAGGCAACTTTGTATAAACACTATTTCCAAGTTTGTGGATATTACTTTCTAGTTGTATGGAAGTCCAGTGTTTCTGCTTCACTATTACTACCTGTTGTATATGTTCTATTATATTTTATCCTTGCGCTGTGAGTTTTACGATAGGTTCCGCTTGTGTTTACCTACTCTGATGATCGTCCATGACAGCCTTGCACATCTTTCAGCGCATTATTTCTCTTGTATAGTGCGGGGGTTATGGGCGGTCGTCACATTTGGTATCAGAGCACTGGTCAGCGATTTTTGGCCAAAGTTCTAAGACGTAATCACGTATGAGAGACGTACATGTAGATTTCAATTAGATGCTTACTATATATATAAGCATATATGGTAGGAGCGGCTGTATCTCTTTAGATGGCCAAAAGAAGCCCAAGAGTGAGATGGTTTTCTTTAACTACCAACAGAAAGGTCATTTTGCCAGTGAGTGCAAGAATACCAAAGCTGAGAAGAAGTGCTTCAAATGTGGGAAGCCTGGGCATGAGAAGAAAGATTGTCCAGAATCAGCTAAGGGCAAGCAAGTTGTGAGGGCATATGCTTTGGAATCCATGCCAACTTCTTCGAAAGGTCCTACTGCAGAGGAGAAGGGAAAGGGTGTCGTGGTGCAAGGTACTCTTTCAGTTAATGCTGTTTCAGTTCGTGTGATTTTCGATACTGGAGCATCGCATTCCTTCATTTGCAATGAGCTTGTGTGTCTCTTGGGTTTGGAACCTGAGATTTGCGATAGACCCTTTATAGTGACTAATCCAATTGGGGGTTCGTCAAATCTTTGCATAATATGTCATGGTCTAGTGTTGTCGAGTCATGGTTGCTCTTTTATATGTGATTGCTTTGTTCTTAACTTCGCTGGGTTTGGGATCATCTTGGGCATGGATTGGCTCAAGAGGTATGCGGCAAGGGTGAATTGTGAGAAGCTAGAGGTGAGGGTCGGGGTTGTGGAAGGGCGAAAGGTGTTGATTAGATGTAAGCGCGAAGACGGGGTCTTCTTAAGTTATCTATATTCGCTTGGGATTCCACAAGAAGACCTGTCATCAGTGCTAATCGCTAATGAGTATGTAGATGTCTTTGACGAGGTCAAAGCGTTGCTGCCGCATCGTGAGATTGAGTTTTGGATCGATTTGGTCGAGGGTGCTAGACCAATCGTTATGCCACTTAGGCGGATGGCGCCTAAGGAACAGCGAGAGTTAGAGGTGCAAATTAGAGACCTTTTGGGAAAAGGATTCATTCGGAGGAGTGTATCCGAATGGGGTGCACCGGTCGTATTTGCAACCAAGGCGGATGGCTCGTTAAGATTGTGTGTGGACTATCGTGAGTTGAACAAGGTGACAAAGAAGAACACGTATCCGTTGCCAAGGATAGATGACTTGTTCGATTAGCTTCACGAAGCCAAAGTGTTTTCTCATATGAATTTAGCAACGAGATTTCACCAGTTGAGGGTGGCTAAGGATAGTGTGCTAAAGACTGCTTTTAGGACACCATCTGGTTTCTTCAAATGGTTGGTGATGCCATTCGGGTTGACTAACGCACCAGCGTATTTTGTGGATCTTATGAATAGAGCGTTCAGAGATCAGTTGAACAAGTTCGTGCTTGTGTTCATGGATGATATTCTGGTTTAATCCATAAATGAGGAAGAACATAAGACGCACTTGAGAGTTGTGTTAGAATCTTGCGGAAGCATCCGCTTGAGGCTAAGTTCTCAAAGTATCACTTCTGGAAGGATGTAGTGAGGTTCTTAGGTCATGTAGTTTCTGGAAAAGGGATAGCGGTTGACCCCGCTAAAGTTTCAACAATCCAGGACTGGGGTCGACTTAAGAATGCAACGGATGTTCGGAATTTCCTTGGGTTGGCAGGATATTACTGACGGTTTATCAAGGATTTCTCCAGGGTAGCTGCACCGTTGACAGGATTGACGAAGAAGAACCAAGTGTTCACAAGGGATGCAAAGTGTGAACAAGCGTTCGAAATCCTAAAGGAGAGATTGACGAGTGCTCCTGTGTTGACCATTCCAAGCGGGAATGAAGAGATGGTGGTGTATACCGATGCGTATGGTACTAGACTTGGAGCAGTACTAATGCAGAAGGATGAGGTTGTGGCCTACGTGAATCGACAACTCAAGCCGCATGAGAAGAATTACCCAACTCATGATTTGGAGTTGGCGGTGATTGTATTTGCTCTGAAGATGTGGAGACATTACCTGTTGGGAGTTCGATTCGAGTTGTTTACGAATCACAAATCATTGAAGTGTCTTTTCTCCCAAAAGGATTTGAATCTTCGGCAACAAAGATGGTTAGAGTTTCTGACATCATATGATTTTGGCATAGTCTATACTTCGGGCAAGGGTAACGCAATTGTAGATGCGTTAAGTCGAAGACTCGCAAGTTTGGGAGCGATGTTTTCGGAATGGAAGAGCCTCCAGTACTTGGCAAGGTTCGATTTCAGGCCAAGGCGTGAGTTGGAACCTGAAATGTTGGCAAGCTTATCGATAAGACCAACCCTTATCGAAAGGATTGGCGAGAGCCAAAAGAAAGATGCGAAGCTTGTCGAGTTCATTCAGAAACTGGAACCAGAAGATAAAGAGTTCGAGGTCGATCGAGAAGGTTGGCTTCGAAAGCAAGGGCAATTAGTTGTTCCTGATATTGATGGATTGAGGGATGAGGTTCTGAGAGAATGTCATCACTCGAAGTTGACGATTCATCCCGGTGGCAATAAGATGTATCAAGACATGAAGAGAGTCTACTACTGGGAAGGGATGAAGAGAGGTGTTGGAAAGTTCATTTCCAAGTGTATGAACTATCAATTGGTGAAAGTTGAACAGAAGAAGCCGAGCGGTTTGCTTCAGCCATTGGAAGTTCCTACGTGGAAGTGGGAGCAATTATCGATGGACTACCTAGAACCAGCGCAGGAAACGAAGGGATTTGGGTCATTGTGGATCGTTTGACCAAAAGTGCGAGATTCATTCCTGTCAAGTCAACTAGGACGACATCGAAATTGGCTGAACTTTATGTGAAATGGATAGTTTTATTCCATGGTGTCCCAAAGAGTATAGTAAGTGACCGAGATCCATTATTCATGAGTGGATTTTGGAAAAGTTTGCAAGAAGCTTTGGGAACCGAGTTGAGCTTGAGTACGACATATCATCCCCAAACTGATGGTCATACTGAGAGAGTCAACCAAGTTTTAGAAGATCTCCTGAGAGCTTGTGTGTTAGACTTCGGAGGATCATGGGAAGACCATCTACATCTAGTTGAGTTTGCGTATAATAATAGCTACCAGTCTAGCATTGGGATGGCACCATACGAAGCATTGTATGGAAGGCCGTGCAATTCTCCAGCATGTTGGTTAGAAACTGGAGATAAGTTGGTACTTGGGCCTGAGATGATTAGAGAGACCTCGGATTGTATCGAGATAGTTCGGCAACGAATGAAGGCAGCCCAGGACCGTCAGAAGAATTACGCCGACAAGCGTCGTAAGGACTTGGAATTCGACGTGGGCGATATGGATTTTGTGAAGGTTTCACCGTTGAAGCATATGGTGAGATTTGGAAGTAAAGGAAAGTTGGCTCCTAGGTTCGTTGCACCATTTCCGATAGTCGAGCGAATTGGAAAGCTCGCATATAGATTGGAGTTACCTGAGAAGATGTCGAGTGTGCATAATGTGTTCCATGTGTCATTTCTATGGAAGTTCGTGCATGATTAGAGTGTGGTGGTATCTCTCGAGAAGTACGAAGATCTAGAAGTAGAGACCATAGTTGCCAAACCTCGTAAGCCACTTCGTATTATGGGGAATGACACGAAACAGCTTAGGAGGAAGACGGTTAAGCTACTCAAGGTACAATGGAGTGAGGATGGAGACGATTGTACGTGGGAAATGGAAGAGAGCATGAGAGAGGCTTATCCATAACTCTTCGTCGGTATGACTTCGTTATATCATTGTATCTTGCTATTGTTTGGTAAAATTCCGCGTGCTAGGATAAGGCTATGGATGTATGGCATGATGGTTGCTAGTTTGGATGATAGAATTGGCTTTTCATGGATGACAGGCATGCAGAATCGTTGTGATTTCTTGTGTTTGCTTGGAATTTCGAGGGAGAAATTCTTAAGGGGGGGGGGGGGAGAGAATGTAACAGCCCGCATTTTACGTATCGAAAGATCGTAAAATATTTTTATTTCATTCTCTGAGGGTTGGATCATTCTCATCTTTTAATATGTTGCTTATGGAGATATGAGACATGTCCATAATTTTTACCGATTTTGTTTGTGACCATTTTGCCACTGTCAGTCTTGTACACGACATAAATTTTGACTCAGGTCGAATCAGAGGGTGAGACCTGTGCCATTGGAAAGGAATTGATGGTTACCTTTCCGTAGAGTGGTTACATTAAGGATTTGGCTCAGCGGTTTGGGAGAAATCGCTGTTTTAAGGTTTTTCAGTTGGCTGTTCAGATTTGGAGAGCCTAATGGGCTGAATTGGGGAGGCCCATTAGTGGGCAGATGGAATCCTATAAATAGGGGATGAGAGTGGATGGAAAAGGGTTACTTTCCCATTCTCTCATTTAGAGGCATTGATCTCCTTCTTCCTCTAACACCTTTCCACCAATAAAAATCCAAATCTAAGGGGAGAAATCATAGATCTACACCATTGGAGGCTAGATCTATATCATTTCAAAGGTGAATTCACCGGATAAAGGAGATTGATTCGAATTGCTCACTGTCCGGATTCATAATTCTATCATTTTAGCTTGTTTTGGAGAATCGGTGAGTGATTTACATCTCTCACACGAATGCAATGAAGTATATGAGTGTTTGTGCATGTTTCTCATTAAACTGGGATGTTTTACCATATATTTACACCATTACATGCTCATTTTCATATGCATCACCCTATGATCTTATCTAGCAAGTTTTACTCGATAATTTCATGTCATTTAACATGTTTATGTTAGTTAGATCTCTCATTTTGATCATAGGTTCATTTTAATGGTTTTTGGTGAGATTTACATCATTTTTATGGCAATCATCATATTCATGTGGTTAGTAATGTTACGATATGTTTATGATTGTGTTTGATGAGTTTGGTTGAGTTGGTTTTGTCGGATTCGTCGTTTGGCGAAGTTTTGATCGAAATCGAAGTAGAATTGAAGATGTGTAGAAAGTGGCTCGGGTCGGACCAAAGTGGCTCGGGTCGGGATCAAATTCTGTCGTGGAGGACAAGTCAAAGTTGGCTCGGGTCGGAGTAAAGTGGCTCGGGTCGGACTAAAGGGGGTCGGGTCGGACCACTCTGGATTGGGTTAAAGTGAATCAGACCTTTTGGATCGGGCTAAAGTGGATTGGACCATTCTGGATCAGACAAAGTTGTGTCGGAGTGGACAAAAGGGGATCGGGTCGGGCCTAAAGGAGGGGTTGGGTCGGACCAAAGTGGCTCGGGTCGGGCTGTTCTGGACAGCCATTTCTGTTCAGCCAATTTTGCCATTTCTGGTCAGCTATTTCTGGTCGGACACTTCCGGTGATGATGTGACTTCAAAGTGAGTTCAATTGGGACGTTAGGAAGTGTTGAAATAATGCTATGGATTGCTTTGAACCTTACAAAGATGTTGGTTGGTTCAATAATGGTGGTGGCTTCGACAAGAGTCCAGAAGGGAATGTTCGAAGTGATGTGATATGTTTGTTGATCGGTGGAAAGCAACGAATAGCCAGGCAACTCAAAAGTTGTGAGTTGGTGGATAATGGTTGCTCGAGAAGGTCGCTTGAGCAGTAAATAGCCGTCAAGGTTGGACGACTAGAGATGCGAAGGCCGAGAAGTCATCATTGTCGTAAATTCTAGCAGGCTCAAAGCAGGGGTACGATGGGGGCACCCAATAGACCAGAAGGTTGCTGGTCGAGTACCTTGGGTATCGTTGAAAGACCTAGTTGTCAAGGTTGGACATATGGAGTTTATGCTAGAACTGGGGTTACCATTAGCCCTTGACATATGGCAAGGTTGGTCGTCATACGATTAATGATGGTTTCAAAACAGGATTGGCGGTGATAGCCAGAGTCAGTCATGGATGATTGGTTGTTTAGTGTGAGACTTATATAATCTGGATGTTATGTGTGTTTTTCCATGATTGAATGGTTGCTCTGGTTTTCATGTATGAATTGTTGTTCCTTTGGTTGAATGGATTGTAAAGGCTATCATTGTCCGATCTGGGGAAGATAAGGTTGAGTTCTTCTCTGGTGCCATGGGTAGATTAGTATGTTTATCTATCCCCTCTCATACACTTTATTGTTGAAGTTGTTAGCTGTTTTATTGCTCACTAAGACTGTTGTCTGACTCAAGGTTTTATGTATCCTTTTATTACCTTGGGCTGTTCATCCGATTGTGGATGGGCAGACTAAGTAACAGGTGATAGGTAATGCTTTAGTGAGGACGAAGATGCTGATCAATGGCGAGCAGGAGGCTCACGTACCAGTTTTACTACTAGCTAATAATTGGATTTCCACTGTTTTCTTTTCTGAGTGATGTTGTGAGGCAACTTTGTATAAACACTATTTCCAAGTTTGTGGATATTACTTTCTAATTGTATGGAAATCCAGTGTTTCTGCTTCACTATTACTACCTGTTGTTTATGTTCTATTATATTTTATCCTTGCGCTGTGAGTTTTACGACAGGTTCCGCTTGTGTTTACCTACTCTGATGATCGTCCATGACATCCTCATACATCTTTCAGCGCATTATTTCTCTTGTATAGTGCGGGGGTTATGGGCGGTCGTCACACAAGGTTAGATTGAGTTGCGGTGTAAGACTGCCCGGAGCCGCCCGACACATCCAGCAACCCCAACACTAGGTCTAATGTGAGAGGTTAGCGCAGCAAGCCCAAAACCCGAGGTTAGAATGAGTTTGCGGTAGAAGTCTTCCCGGAACCGCCCGGCACATCCAGCAACCGCAAACAACAGTTCTAATGTGAGAGGTTGGTGCATTAATAAATCAATTAATGCCAATGAACAGACATGCTGAGAATGGCAAGGTTAAGTAACATATGAATAGATGACAGTTAACCAAATACAACATGTTAATTAAACAAATGAGTGGGGTTAGGTTAAATTGAGAACACTTAACCGTTATAACATGTTGATTAGGAAACCCTAGTAAAGGGGACCCATTTCAGCAGTAACCCACATAGATGTATCATGGTGCCCTAAACTAGGCAGGGTGGGGCACGATTACTGGGCTCATTATAAGCGGTCAAAATAGTGGCGGGTGATTGCGTCAGTGTAGGTTCCGACGGAGTACGGGCGTGCACGTGCTCCAGACTAGAAAAATCAGGCACTGGTAATCAGTAGTTATACACTGCGCATCTTGAATTGTGTCGGGTTGCCATCATAGGGATTGATACACCCCATGGTGGGACCAGCACAGGTATCTACAAACAAGCAGGGCCGAATGACACAAGTAATAAATACATGCGAGTTAGGGAGCCGATAGATTAGAGGTAGTGTGGGGACATCTAGTATTTATTATGGGCAAGTAGGCTATCAAGGATTGTATGGGGTGGATACCTCTTACTAGATGTTACGTCTGAGGGATACCAAGTGCGGGGTTGGGATCAACTCTCAGTATGGAACTAGTAATGGTATGGTGTAACTTGCATTGGTGCAGTGTAGGAATTATCTTATAGTGATTAGAAACGTAACCAACAGTTATCTTATCCATCTTTCCTACCTTGTCATGTTGCCATGCTTATGTTACAGTCATTTCTTACTTTCCAGTTTATAATCCTATCATATTACTTTAATAATTATATTGTTAAAGTTACTGGACTCGACAGACTTTATGTATGACCTCGTTTGTTTCGCCTCTTTTCTTCCCTCCTCCCCCCCCTCAGGTTCTCAGGGTGGGCCTAGTGGAGCTTGATTTTGATCTCTTTCTCTCTCTTTTGGAAGTGCCTGGATTACTGAAAGTAAAGTTCAGTTTTATCTCCTTTTCATTATGGCTTTATGATATGAGATTATGGTTTTAAAAAAATGTACTCTGATAGCTTTTGTACAAGACTGATATGATGTACTTGGTTTTGGTGTTTGAAGATGTGTAACGGCCCGCAAATCCGTACTATCTGAGTTGACTACATACATCACACATCCAACCCAAATTGCACAGAAATACGAATCATTATTAGAAAGAAGCTAGAGGATGAGAAATAGAAAGAAAGAAATATTAGAATAGAAGAAAACGAAGATCACAAACTCACAGCGGAACGAATAAAATATATTAGGTAACATAAACTTTGAAATACAATTCAGTAACTTTATATACATACCATCATCAGAGCACAACAGCTATTTCTGGAACAGTTATAAACACCTGTTTCCAGATACAAACATGGTACACAGCGGAATATATGATAGTCAATAGCTAACTGGTGAAGCCTTCTGCTTCAAACTCCTCCAAGTGAATCTGTAAAATCCCGACTATTTGACTGCCCGTACAAATTTGGGCACCCAAGAGTTTAGCGAAAACAAACAAAATAAACTCTGGGTCAGTCATGGGACTGGTGTGAGTAAACTCCAACCATTTGTTTAACTTTCAAAATCCTTTAGAAAGAAAGGATAATAGTTAGACCATCCCACACATAAACATGGACGGTTTTTACCTTACTAGAACCTAAAAACACTTTGATACAAAACTCCAGTGGTATTATAATAGTTTCTAAATCAAATAAATAACAATCTTGCGGAACGCTTGCATCTCACGTTCCATATATAATATAAAATCAAAAACCGCATGGCGCTTATTGGAGATTGGATTTCAGACATGACAAGGTATGGAACCACCTTCCAATCAGTGTAATCTAGAGGGGATACACTGGGGTTCAACAAGAACATCTTGCAACCCGGCCCATACATGACCGACCACTCATTTCGCTTGAGTGTATCGAATGTATATCACCAACGATTAGGATCATCAACAGTTTCCCGAAAAGGAACAGAATCGATAGATTAAAGAAGTAAAAGAAATTTCTCTAGATAGGTGATTATACACCCTAATGGGAGCGACCCACATAGCCATACTGCCTGCCCGATTTTTGTCATTTCCCGGTTGTTGAGGCTTGAGGCTACGATTACTTGCAATTTATTGATAGCACAATCACTTTGAATGCCACATTGTCAGATCCGTTAATCACTAATTGATTTTCACAAATATATTCTGGATATTATGCTAAGAGAATAAATTCTCCGCCACCATATATATCTATACAGACCAACATATGCGATCATTGGAAATACTTTGTCAGACATTCGTCCATTTACGATCGTTCTGGGATTGAACGAAACCAAAGGCACCATTTCTATTAATAGAAAAAGCCCTTGAACTTTACTCGGTCTCGATTATCTTCATATAATTTGATTCGCAATGCTACTGCCAATACGGAGTGGTTCTCGGATAATAATCCAACCGGTCTCTCCATATTGACAACGATATTGGCAAACACTTCGATAGTCGGTTATTTAACTATCGAAGAAAAAAAACATCCATTCAAAACATCAAACAATCACTGGCCCCTTTTTGATTAATATTTCATTAATTAAAACACTTCTCCATTTCCTTGTCAATATTTGTTAACCAGATATTTTCAATAATCCTCTTGGCCTCTTACGCAATTTGGAAAACATTTCCATATCTCGCCTTCTATTATTTCCTACACTTAGAAAATATTTTCTATTTATAATTGGAGAACATTCCAATTACTAATTTCTTTCCCGACTATTCATTTATATACTTAGGAAATATTTATTGTTATATTTCCAAAATTCCACTTATTTGGGTAAAAACGAATGCTATGTAAAACATCGCTACAACAACCCAAAATACTGCATTCAACTAAACTCTTTAAACATCTCTCTTCGAGACTGAATCTTGCTACTTATCAGCTAATAATGAAATCAATCAATTTGGGGTATAATTACCTCTCAGACCTTGACTGAAAATATTATTAACTTCAGAACAGACAAGACCGCTGACTCGAATAATCAACACCATATTAAACCAATTTTCCATTTCTAAAACGTATCTACATTTCTCTTTCTATTTTTACCAGATTTAATTATAGATTTCCTTTTTGTTTATAATATTCTATTTTTAAATCCGTTTCCTTATCGAATTCTATATATATATATCGATACATTGATTTCTAATTATCCAATTTTCTTAAAAATATTCTAACTCCTTAAATTTCCGAAAAAATTCGCCATAACCCCCTTTATACCGGCAAATAGTTCAAACCTCAACTCGCCTCTCTAGGCCCTTTCCATTCAAAAAGAAAATCAAAAAGCCAAGTGGATTGCCGATTCGGCGCATAAAACCTCATATGGAATTTAAACGTGTACCTTTTTGTCGGGCACACAAATTATAATCTTCATATACTTCATTCCATACCTGTCTAACACATGTTCACCTATTTTCAATTCAATTCAACTCAATCCAATCGTTTGAATTCAGTTTCTCCCATTTATTCTTTAATTTGCTTCTTAGTCTATTTCACTTGTTATTTGAACATATAATGTTTGTGTGTATTTTAGTTTGCTTGTAAATCAATTGAATCCCATTTTCATTTAAGGTTTCATATTCAATTTCGAATATGAAATTCACAAGTCTCATTTACTTATCAAAAGAAATATCTCAATCTAAAATTCGATAAACAAATTATTCTTCCACTTAGTTAATTCTATTCAAAAATAAATAACTGTTTTTATTTCAAAATTCAATCCATTTACCCCACTCGAGTTCATATTTATTTTATAACTCAAGTCCAGATTTTTCAAATGGAAATTCGGATTTTATTTGCTTAAAAATCCTTATATTTATTTATATAAACCATTATGGTTTTTAAACGGATTTGGCGTTGCTTTTCTGAAAATTTGATTTTGACATAACTCAAAATCTATCAGACGAAATCCTATTTTTTTTTCTTTCATTAGAAAACTATTATCAAATCGGTCCTGACGATTCTTGTTTCAAAGAATTCTGACTTCAATTGAGTTCTGAATACTTAATTGAAGTTCGAAACGCCAATTTACGAACTGCCACGCTGCGGCAAGTTTGTTTTAATTATATTTAATATATAAACATTTTAAACTTCGTTTATATATAAATTCCACTCTATTCTAATATATTTTATATATATAAGATCGGCTTTCCAAATCTAAGTTAAACATTTCGATTTTTCTAAATCGTCGCTTTTTCCTTACTCGGTAATATATTTATTTATACTTCGATCTTCTATATTTAATTCCAATTCCCTTTTAAAAAATTATTTATAAAATTCGATATAATCGAATTTCAATTATAAACCCGTTGAATTCTTCTCAATTCAGCTTATATTTCCAAATTCCGAAATATAATCAATCGTTTTGTTTCAAAACATTTCCCAATTTACTTTTAAATTCCTATTTGAATTTAAATGGTTTAAATTATCCAAATGATAATTTATTTCACCAAATTTATAACACTATTTATAAATTCAACTTCCTTGTTTCATATATTTAAACAAGTTTCTTTTTCAAATTCCTATTTGAAACTCCATCCCTTTGATAATCTGAATTGCGGAATAAAAACCGTTGTTCCCTTTTAACTGATTTCGAATTCTATTTTCAAATTCAATTTTCGTTTCTATATGAATTTCTATATTCAAATTCCATTTGAATTTTCTACATTCAAATTCAATTTTCAATTCTATATTCAAATTATATCTTGATAATTAATTCATTATATTTATGAACACCATTTTATAAAAAAATTCCATGTTTTATATTTAAACAAGTCTATTTCGAAATCTATTTAAAACCAACGTCTCCTTTTGGTAATTTCTATTTATAATAACTTATATATATAACACCCAATTTATTTTCATATTCAATTTAACTTTTATTTAAATAAATTTGAATTTATCGAATTCAAAACATATATCCTTATGGATTTATTTCTAGTTCAATTTATATTCTGAACATCAGAATAAATTCCATCGTTTACTCCTTTAAAACGATTTCCCCATTTCTATTTTTAAATTCACATTTGAATTTAAATATTCAACTTATCTAATGATAATTTTTCCACTTTATTTATAAACACTGTTTATAATTTGCTTCAATTGCCTGATTATCCAATGAAAATCATTCTATTTCATTTATAAACACCGTTTATAAATTCACTTCAATTTCTTGTATTATTTAATTCATAAACATCGTTTATAAATTCAATACTTGTTTTATTTATTTAAACAAGTACATATCTTTCTGTAGCTCATTAAAATTCCAAGTTCTATTTAAAAAAAAAAAAGATTTCCCCTTTTAAATCTCAAATATCATTTTTACGATATTTTTATATATCAACATTTCGGCCTATTGATATTTTAAACACTCAAAACAACTAATTGACAGGTTTTCTAACACATCATATATGACAGTATATATGCAAATAAAAAACCAAACAGATAATAAATTTTTGAGGAATCCAGTTGGATCCCTCCAACCTGTTTTTCCTGCATCCACGGACGTTAGTCAACATAGATAATACCCATTCTGTTTCGTGGCAGAATATCGCGGTATAGAAGGTCATCCACTATCATAGCGTGGGGCGTATAGGGTCATCCGCTAATGATACTACGGGCATCCGCTAATGGTACTGCGGGAATCCAGCCAATAACCAATATATATATATATATATATATATATATATATATATATATAATAACCACAAACACCAAGCCTAAATAACTAATAAATTTATATATATAATAGCAAACACTGATAAACAATTATAAATGCATCCAAGCAGTTAACAATTTATTTTTAACAATAAAAATAAATTCAAGAGTGAGATTTTACTCACCAGGATTTTAATTGATGAATATCCGATTTAGATACTACATCGTTGCAGCTGCAAATCAACTCGAATCTTCTCAAATAAATTTATTTCGCACCTATGATTATTAAATTTTTATTTATCGATTAAACGGTGCTTCATTTAAATTTACTACAAACAACAATAAATAAATATTCCTAAGTATTTTAAATTTAATAAAAACGATACCTTATCGCTTTTGCAATAACTCGTCCAACCAAGTCAAATTACCATTATTTCTACTACAATTGCTTGCAAAAATCTCCGACCACCTTTTCCAAATCCCATGTCTTTCTTCTTTGTACAAAAATTCCATCACCAGCCTTTGTCTTCTACAACCAGCGAATCACCAACATACTTCCTTTCCAACGCCCTATATAATTACCCAACACGCTGAGCCTCTTCATCCCACATTCCAGTCATGAACCCAAACTTTTGTGCAGTACCAAGACATCCTTCCAATAACCATTAACCACAGACCCACTCGCCTCCTTTTATTTTACCATTGCAACTACATCCATGTTCAGATTTGTATCTCAAATTTCGAACCTGGGTTTCCTATTGGGAGAGACATCATCGAGCATCATATTCCACGCCTGCGCCAAACTTGTCTTCCACTGTCGCACCTCGCTCCCCTTTTTGATAATCGCGAAACTGCTTTGAACATACAGGGTATCGACATCATTATTCTCGAAACTCCACAACACCTTGCAAACCCTCACCTTTCCAGATCTCCAATTCGATTCTCCCACTCGCATTTCCTCTCCACTGTTGATCTCCCAGTTCAATCCACCAGTAATCACACTAATACCATCATCGCCCTCACACACATCAGCCTCCTCGAAAACCACGGCGCTTACCAACCCTTATCAACTCGCATCCTCGATTCCACCCAGTTCGACCTTATTCGAACCCTAGGTACGCTGCCTCCAAATCGAGCGTTTACAGATTTATCGAGTACGAGAACAGGTTTCGGTGCTTTTCCCCCAATCATTGACAAGGAACACCCGCTCTAACTCGCGAAGCTTGTGTTCGAGTTACACAGAACGTTGTCGCACTATCCCATTTCCAATCGTGAGAAGCTTTGATTTAGGATTTTTCTTTTCACACAGAGGCCATTTCTTTATTGCTGTTGAAGGTTTGATTTTGTTCGTTGAAATTGAAAAGGGAAAACTGGAAACGAAATCATGGGTTTTGGATTTAAATTATGAAATGAAACGAAAAATGAAATGGCCATTTTTATTTAAAGCTTTGGATCGAATTTTTAGCAGAAGGAATGTAAGGAGAGTGTCGTATTTTTATACACGAAGAATACTTAGTAACAAAGGAGTTAGGCCTGCGTATGCTACAATATAGGTGATAGGTTAAGGTACAGTATTTTTAATGGGATTTGATATTTGATTTTACCTTTATTTAAGTTGATTTGAAATAAAGCAAAATTTTATTTTATCTAAACGGGTTCTGATTTGATATAAAGCGATTCTTATTCTTTTTAAATAGATATCGATTTGATTTTGTACCTATCCACAATCAAATATCTCGGGGTCCATTAATTGAAATCACGAACAGCTATTCTAGCGTATGGACCGACATTCAAATGTAATAACGGTATTCTGAGCTCAACAGAATATATTCTGAAATTAAATTTGAATGTATATTTAAAATAACCATATTAAATAAATATAATATTATTTAAACAAATAAATTTCTCGATAACAAAATATTATTATTATCGTATATATATATCCAAATAGAATTTATACCTGTCATCTGAATTGTTTTGATTCAGTTTTCAACTTCGATTTCAATTATATCTCGTATTACGATAATTTAATATATTCGGTATTAAATCGAAATCGATTTTTAAATCAATAACTAAATATAAAAATTCATTTATATTATCAACACAATATTTAAAGCGATATTAAATATTTAAAATTAATCGCCCAAAAATCTGGGTCGTTACATTCTTCACACCTTAAAAGAATTTCGTCCCCGAAATTACAAAGGTAGAAAAGTGCTTCAAACCCATTAACTTTTCAAAACTCATTTAAGTTGAAACTCAACATTTCATCTTTCAACAAATTTTGTTCAACCAAAAGTTTTGGTTTTTATTCATTTAATTTGAATGATCTACAATCAACACATTTACATCCAATCTATATTTCATTAATCTATTCAAATTGATTTTGATCAATTTATTCACTTTGATCCATTAAACTTGCTTAAGTTAAATTTAAATTTCCAGAATTTAAATCCCTGGGTTTTCATTTCAAATCCTTTTGAAATCCCATAACTATAAACATATATTTATTTCCATTTCAAATTCAAAACATTTGACTATTCAAACTAACTTGTTTTCTTTCAAACAAATTTCAATCAAAATCTTTTCTAAGGTAGCAATTCATCACTTAGAACTCGAAAATGAACACTGATGATGCTGCAGTCATAATCAGAATTATTTCCCAGCCACCAAAGTGAGTTCAGTGCTTTATTACTTTCAAAATCCATCCAAAATTGATTTTGATTTAAAAACCTTCCAATACAATGCTATATTATTTTAATATACCTCGAAAAATATTTTCCAAACACCCAGGATTTTAAATTCTTAATTCTGATTCTGAATTCAATTTTAATTCATCTCATTTGTATATTTCATTCATATACAAATTTTATTTGGTTATAGATAACTAATCCAATTTTATAATCATATTTGATTATAATAATATCAATCAACTCATCCATATATTATAATAATTTAAGAAAATTATTCCTTTTTTATCAAAATAGAATTCTGGGTAAAATTATTTCATTTACCCACTTAAAACAATATCGGGTTCAATCTTCTGTTCAAGTGTTTAGAAATTCCTATCGACTTTGTGGCGTCCCACGATTCAATCAGAATTCTTAAACCACTAACCAAACTAGCCAACACTATATAAAACAATTTTTATATCAACTAACAAATACGCGCTCTCGTATATATACACTCAACTCATTCTAGGGTACTGCTGATCCTATCTCTAATGAGCACATCCCACCAAAGCCTAGGCATTCGCTCAACCTAAGCTCTGATACCAACTGTAACGGGTCTAGGGTTTTCAACCATCAACCAGTGGACTACACGGCCATCGTGGCTTTACAACGATACCTCAGAACTGCTTTTACGGCTAGCCTCTCGACTCGACCAACCCTTTTTGTCGGGACATGTAGGGGTAAGAGTCTCTCGTCCACCACCAAACGCGAAGCGAGAACCCCCTATCATGCGTACCAATTAAGAAACCAACTCTGATACCAACTGTAACGGCACGCAAATCCGTACTATCTGAGTTGACTACATACATCACACGTCCAACCCAAATTGCACAGAAATACGAATCATTATTAGAAAGAAGCTAGAGGATGAGAAATAGAAAGAAATATTATAATAGAAGAAAACGAAGATTACAAACTCACGGCGGAACGAATAAAATATATTAGGTAACATAAACTTCGAAATACAATTCGGTAACTTTATATACATACCATCATCAGAGCACAACAGCTATTTCTGGAACAGTTATAAACACCTATTTCCAGATACAAACATGGTACACAACGGAATATATGATAGTCTATAGCTAACTGGTGAAGCCTCCTGCTTAAAACTCCTCCAAGTGAATCTGTAAAATCCCGACTACTTGAATGCCCGTACAAATTTGGGCACCCAAGAGTTTAGGGATAACAAACAAAATAAACTCTTGGTCAGTCATGGGACTGGTGTGAGTAAACTCCAACCATTTGTTTAACTTTCAAAATCCTTTCGAAAGAAAGGATAATATTAAGACCAGCCCACACATAAACATGGACGGTTTTTTACCTTACTAGAACCCAAAACACTTTGATACAAAAATCCAGTGATATTATAATAGTGTCTAAATCAAATAAATAACAATCTAGCGAAACGCTTGCATCTCACGCTCCATATATAATATAAAATCAAAAACTGCATGGCGCTTATTGGAGATTGGATTTCCAACATGGCAAGGTATGGAACCACCTTCCAATCAGTGTACTCTAGAGGTGATACACTGGGGTTCAACAAGAACATCTTGCAACCCGGCCCATACATGACCGACCACTCATTTCGCTTGAGTGTATCGAATGTATATCACCAACGGTTGGGATCAGCAACCGTTTCCCGAAAAGGGACAGCATCGATAGATTAAAGAAATAAAAGAAATTTCTCTAGATAGGTGATTATACACCCTAATGGGAGCGACCCACATAGCCATGCTGACTGCCCGATTTTTGTCATTTCCCGGTTGTTGAGGTCAGAGTCTACGATTAATTGCAATTCATTGACAGCACAATCACTTTGAATGCCACATTGTTAGATCCATTAATCACTAATTGATTTGCACAAATATATTCTGGATATTATGCTAAGAGAATAAATTCTCCACCACCATATATATCTATACAGACCAACGTATGCGATCATTGGAAATACTTTGTCAGACATTCGTCCATTTACATTCGTTCTGGGATTGAACGAAACCGAAGGCACCATTTCTATTAATAGCAAAAGCCCTTGCACTTTACTCCGTCTTCGATTATCTTCATATAACTTGATTCGCAATGCTACTGCCAATACAGAGTGGTTCTCGGATAATAATCCAACCGGTCTCCCCATATTGACAACGATATTGGCAAACACTTCGATAGTCGGTTATTTAACTATCGAAGAAAAATAAACATCCATTCAAAACATCAAACAATCACTGGCCCCTTTTTGATTAATATTTCATTAATTAAAACACTTCTCAATTTCCTTGTCAATATTTGTTAACTAAATATTTTCAATAATCCTCTTGGCGTCTTACGTCATTTGGAAAACATTTCCATATCTCGCCTTCTTTTATTTCCTACACTTAGAAAATATTTTCTATTTATAATTGGAGAACATTCCAATTACTTATTTCTTTCCCGACTATTCATTTATATACTTAGGAAATATTTATTGTTATATTTCCAAAATTCCACTTATTTGGGTAAAAACGAATGCTATGTAAAACATCGCTACAACAACCCAAAATACTGCATTCAACTAAACTCTTTAAACATCTCTCTTCGAGACTGAATCTTGCTACTTATCAGCTAATAATGAAATCAATCGAGTTGGGGTATAATTACCTCTCAAACCTTGACTGAAAATATTATTAACTTCAAAGCAGACAAGACCGCTGACTCGAATAATCAACACCATATTAAACCAATTTTCCATTTCTAAAATGTATATACATTTCTCTTTCTATTTTTTCCAGATTTAATTATAGATTTCCTTTTTGTTTATAATATTCTATTTTTAATTTCGTTTCCGTATGGAATTCTATATATATATATCGATACATTGATTTCTAGTTATCCAATTTTCTTAAAAATATTCTAACTCCTTAAATTTTCGGAAAAATTCGCCATAACCTCCTTTGTACTGGCAAGCAGTTCAAACCTCAACTCGCCTCTCTAGGCCCTTTCCATTCAAAAAGAAAATCAAAAAGCCAAGTGGCTTGCCGATTCGGCGCATAAAACCTCATATGGAATTTAAACGCGTACCTTTTTGTCGGGCACACAAATTATAATCTTCATATACTTCATTCCATACCTTCTAACACATGTTCACCTGTTTTTAATTCAATTCAACTCAATCCAATCGTTTGAATTCAGTTTCGCCCATTTATTCTTTAATTAGCTTCTTAGTCTATTTCACTTGTTATTTGAACATATCATGTTCGTGTGTATTTTAGTTTGCTTGTAAATAATTTGAATCCCATTTTCATTTCAGGTTTCATATTCGATTTCGAATATGAAATTCACAAGTCTCATTTACTTATCAAAAGAAATATCTCAATCTAAAATTCGATTAACAAATTATTCTTCCACTGAGTTAATTCTATTCAAAAATAAATAACTGTTTTTGTTTCAAAAATCAGTCCATTTACCCCACTCGAGTTCATATTTATTTTATAACTCAAGTCCAGATTTTTCAAATGGAAATGCGATTTTATTTGCTTAAAAATCCTTTTGCTTATTTGTATAAACCATTATGGTTTTTAAACGATTTTGGCGCTGCTTTTCTGAAAATTTGATTTTGACATAACTCAAAATCAATCAGACGAAATCCATATTTTTCTCTCTCATTATAAAACTATTATCAAATCGGTCCTGACGATTCTTGTTTCAAAGAATTCTGACTTCAATTGAGTTCTGTATACTTAATTGAAGTTGAAACGCAAATTTACGAACTATCGTGCTGCGGCGAGTTCGTTTTAATTATATTTAATATATAAACGTTTTAAACTTCGTTTATATATAAATTCCACTCTATTCTAATATATTATATATATATATAATCGGCTTTCCAAATCTAAGTTAAACATTTCGATTTTTCTAAATCGTCGATTTTTCCTTACTCGGTAATATATTTATTTATACTTCGATCTTCTATATTTAATTCCAATTCCTTTTATAAATAAATTATTTATAAAATTCGATATAATCGAATTTCAATTATAAACTCGTTGAATTCTTCTCAATTCAGCTTATATTTTCGAATTCCGAAATATAATCAATCGTTTTATTTCAAAACATTTCCCAATTTACTTTTAAATTCCTATCTGAATTTAAATGGTTTAAATTATCCAAATGATAATTTATCTCACCAAATTAATAACACTATTTATAAATTCAACTTTCGTGTTTCATATATTTAAACAAGTTTCTTTTTCAAATTCCTATTTGAAACTCCATCCCTTTGATATTCCGAATAGCGGAAAAAAAACCGTTGTTCCCTTTCAACTGATTTCAAATTCTATTTTTAAATTCTATTTTCAATTCTATATGAATTTCTATATTCAAATTCCATTTGAATTTTCTACATTCAAATTCTATTTTCAATTCTATATTCAAATTATCTCTTGATAATTAATTCATTAGATTTATAAACACCATTTTATAAAAAAATTTCCTTGTTTTATATTTAAATAAGTCTATTTCGAAATCTATTTAAAACCAACGTCTCCTTTTGAAAATTTCTATTTATAATAACTTATATATATAACACCCAATTTATTTTCATATTCAATTTAACTTCTAATTAAATAAATTCAAATTAATCAAATTCAAATCATAAATCCTTATGGATTTATTTCTAGTTCAATTTATATTCTGAACATCAGAATAAATTCCATCGTTTACTTCTTTAAAACGATTTACCCATTTCTATTTTAAATTCACATTTGAATTTAAATATTCAAATTATCTAATGATAAATTTTCCACTTTATTTATAAACACTGTTTATAATTTACTTCAATTACCTGATTATCCAATGAAAATCATTCTATTTCGTTTATAAACACTGTTTATAAATTCACTTCAATTTCTCGTATTATTTAATTTATAAACTTCGCTTATAAATTCAATACTTGTTTTATTTATTTAAACAAGTACATATCTTTCTGTAGCTCATTAAAATTCCAAGTTTTATTTTAAAAAAAAATAGATTTCCCCTTTTAAATCTCAAATATCCTTTTTACGATATTTTTATATATCAACATTTCGGTCCAATGATATTTTAAACACTCAAAACAACCAATTATAAATAACAGGTTTTCTAACACATCATATATGATAGTATATATGCAAATAAACAAACAAATAGATAATATATTTTTGAGGAATCCAGTTGGATCCCTCCAACCTGTTTTTCCTGCATCCACAGACGTTAGTCAACATAGATAATACCCATTTTTGCTTTGTGGCAGAATATCGCGGTATAGAAGGTCATCCACTATCATAGCGTGGCGCGTATAGGGTCATCCGCTAATGATACTACGGGCATCCGCTAATGGTACTGTGGGAATCCAGCCAATCACCAATATATATAAAATAACCACAAACACCAAGCCTAAATAACTAATAGATTTATATATATATAATAGCAAACACTGATAAACAATTATAAACGCATCCAAGCAGTCAACAATTTATTTTTAACAATAAAAATAAATTCAAGAGTGAGATTTTACTCACCGGGATTTTTATTGATTAATTTCCGATTTAGATACTGCATCGTTGCAGCTGCAAATCAACTCGAATCTTCTCGAATAAATTTATTTCGCACCTATGATTATTAAATTTTTATTTATTGATTAAACGGTGCTTCATTTAAATTTACTACAAACAATAATAAATTCCTAAGTATTATAATTTAATAAAAACGATACCTTACCGCTTTTGCAATAACTCATCCAACCAAGTCAAACTACCATTATTTCTACTACAATTGCTTGCAAAAATCTCCGACCACCTTTGCCAAATCCCATGTCTTTCTACTTTGTACAAAAATTCCATCATCAGCCTCTGTCTTCTCCAACCAGCGAATCACCAACATACTTCCTTTCCAACGCCCTATCTAATTACCCAACACGCTGAGCCTCTTCATCCCACATTCCAGTCATGAACCCAAACTTTTGTGCAGTACCAAAACATTCTTCCAATAACCATTACCCACAGACCAACTCTCCTCCTTTTATTTTACCATTACAACTACATCCATGTTCAGATTTGTATCTCAAATTTCGAACCTGGGTTTCCTATTGGGAGGGACATCATCGAGCATCATGTTCCACGCCTGCGCCAAACTTATCTTCCACTGTCGCACCTCGCTCCTTTTTTTGATAATCGCGAAATTGCTTTGAACGTACAGGGTATCGACTTCATTATTCGCGAAACTCCACAACACCTTGCAAACCCTCACCTTTCCAGATCTCCAATTCAATTCTCCCACTCGCAGTTCCTCTCCACTGCTGATCTCCCAGCTCAATCCACCAGTAATCGCACTAATACCATCATCACCCTCACACACATCGGCCTCCTCGAAAACCACGGTGCCTACCAACCCTTATCAACTCGCATCCTCGATTCCACCCAGTTCGACCTTATTCGAACCCTAGGTACGCTGCCTCCAAATTGAGCATTTCCAGATTTATCGAGTACGAGAACAGGTTGCGGTCCTTTTCCCCCAATCATCGACAAGGAACCTCTGCTCTAACTCGCGAAGCTCGTGTTCGAGTTACCCAGAACGTTGTCGCACTTTCCCATTTCCAATCGTGAGAAGCTTTGATTTAGGATATTTCTTTTCACGAAGAGGCCATTTCTTTATTGTTGTTGAAGCTTTGATTTTGTTCGTTGAAATTGAAAAGGGAAAACTGGAAAGGAAATCACGATTTTGGGTTTAAATTATGAAATGAAACGAAAAATGAAATGGCCATTTTTATTTAAAGCTTTGGATCGAAGTTTTAACAGAAGGAATGTAAGGAGAGTGTCGTATTTTTATACACAAAGAATACTTAGTAACGAAGGAGATAGGCCTGCGTATGCTACAATATAGGTGATAGGTTAAGGTACAATATTTTTAATGGGAATTGATATTTGATTTTACCTTTATTTAATTTGATTTGAAATAAAGCAAATTTTTATTTTATCTAAACGAATTCTGATTTGATATAAAGCGATTCTTATTCTTTTTAAACAGATATCGATTTGATTTTGTACCTATCCACAATCAAATATCTCGGGGTCCATTAATTGAAATCACGAACCGCTATTCTAGCGTATAGACCGACATTCAAATGTAATAACAGTATTCTGAGCTCAACAGAATATATTCTGAAATTAAATTTAAACGTATATTTAAAATAACCATATTAAATCAATATAATTTAATTTAAACAAATAAATTTCTCAATAACAAAATATTATTATTATCATATATATATTCAAATAGAATTTATACCGGTCATCTGAATTGTTTTGATTCGGTTTTCAACTTCGATTTCAATTATATCTCGTATTACGATAATTTAATAAATTCGATATTAAATTGAAATCAATTTTTAAATTGATAACTTAATATAAAAATTCATTTATATTATCAACACAATATATAAAATGATATTAAATATTTAAAATTAATCGTCCAAAAATCTGGGTCGTTACAAGATGTAACCAAACTTATTTTCTGTTTCCGTTGCAATAAAGTTATAAAATTTTCAAGTACTACTTTATGTATCTGTCTTTTGATATTCTGTTCTATACTCTTATAACACTCCGCAAAACTTAATGCATTCCCTTTGTGATTGACATTAACGGACGTCGGGTGTTATAGTTCTGGCAGGCTTCTACTACAAGCAACGGTTAACCTTGTGTCTATGTGTCATTAATTATAATTCAAGCCATTAAATCACACACATGCATACAAATTCCTATGGGGACATTCAAATTATATTTCCTAATTTAAATGTATTTAGTACACACTTAATACGCATTAATATTACGTTTAATTACGCTAAATATATATATAGACGTGAATTAAGTGCATGGGAATAATGACCTAATACGTTTGAAATGTCAATCCAAACAATCACAATTAAGGTATACAAGTTAATTTCCCTATCAATCAACATGATCCAAATGCATATTATCATATAATGATAAAAAGGGCAATAACAATACATGTGAATAAAACTTGCAACCTAGGATGAATAGTTATTTAAATAATAGAAATATAAACAAGGTGCAATAAATCCAATTACATATGAATAAACCTTGGTTTTGGCACTACTTCACCTTTTAGTTTATGTTGCATACAAAACATAAGATAATATATCGTAAATAATACGCTCAAATCAATCTATTTGAAATAGACGTTTAAACCGGTTGATTCTACAATATGCAATTCTCATGTTTTAAGTACACAAACATATACGAACATAAAAATAAGAATCAAGTGAAACAGAACCAAAAACTAATAATCTCACAGCACCCAAAGCCTAAATTTCCATTATCCAAATAACACAAACCCAAATACATCACCTTTGATTGGTCATTTCAACGATAAATAAAACATAGGACTTGGAGGGTTTATAATATTTTATTTTAGTTTAATCCAAATTCCATACAGACATAATATTCCAAATCTAAACATGAAAAGTTAGAAAATAGAAACTTATAGGGCTTCCACTCATAGTGATTTGGAAATGAAGAACAACTGAATATGAGTAGAATCTGATTTGGATTTAGCCTTCAAAATCATGCTCCAATCCTTCTATTAATATATATATATATAAGAATCAAGTAATCAGAATCTTATATATATATATATAATAAATTCCAAAAATCTAAAATCTATATAAATCTTAGAATAGAGAGGAAATAATTGAGGTTAGAGAAATAAAGGAGAAATTTAACCTTATTTCTAGAATTAGCAATGACAAATGACAGTATAGAGGCTTAGAGAGAAATAAGAATAAGGTTTTAGAGTAAGGCTAGGGAGTCATATTTATGGTTGAGAGTGTAAGTATGGACCATTGGATTATTTAGATTTAATCCCGATGGTCCAACTAATGCAAATTATGTAAATCTCTCGAGCAATACACACATCCACCACCACTCCACCTAGGAAAGCACTCGACCCCCTCTGTAGGAGGGAAATCAACCCCCAGGTCAACCCCCTCCTATAGGGACGGTCGACCCCCTTTTGGGGTCGATCCAAGAGATTTAATTCTCCCGTAACATTTTTTTTCTTATTAATTCTGATTTGATTGCTTTGATTTATTTCCTTAAGTTGATTATCTTTGTCCCAATTGCATAGGAATATATACACACAACTTCAGATTTACTTGGAATATTCTTTTATTCTAATCTATAATTAATTATATTTTGAATGTATATATAATCTATTTGAATTTCAAACCTTGTGTGTTAATAATTACGCATCACTTGTTTTATTAATATTTTTTTCATACAGACTCCTTTTTCAGTGAATAAAATATGGAAACGAGTAAGAATCTCACCACGAACGCAATAGCAATACTTTCATGGCCCAATTTCTGATTATTCAAAATTCCATTTTCATCCCATTAACTTATTATTATTTATTTTAAATTAAATTACCGTATGTCTATTTTAGGTTTATTCTACGAGGTGTTATAGATTTCTCAAACATTGTTCTCATGATGTTATTTATGCTGGATGTTTGGATCTTTGGATCATCAATCTGGGTTATTTACCTTGGTAAGTCAATCCATGCTTGTCTAAATAGCGGGAAGAGGCCAGGTGCGAAGGTCGGGTGGTGACAGTGAAATACAATAAAATTGTATATGGAATCAAAATCAGTACTAATTATACATTTTTGATAAATTGCTATCTATATAATTTTAATTACAATTATTTTAACCATGTTTCGAGACATATAATTTGTATCAACAACATATTTAGAGAAAATCAAACTATGTTATAAAGACAAGGAAAAATTCAAGTTTAAACAAGACATTAAATAAGTAAATAATAAAAACAATCCGTTCGCTCAAAATTAAAAAATTATATAATTTCAAAAAAGAGAAACAAACCAAACTAATACATATAGCTACCTAAAATAAATCAGTGTTTTGTTTTAATTATTAGTGATTTATGGATGGAGAAATTTAGATAGTGAAGTTAAAATTTTCTCTCATGTTCCACTAAACTACCATGAATATCGTAATTAACCCTCTAGCGTAATACCATTCATCTTCGTCCCCATTATCATTATCATCATCCTCTTCTTCTTCATTTTCCTCTTCATCATCTTGCTTCGTAGGATTATGGATAACAAGATTGATTTAAGTATCACCTTCCTCAATGTTGGATTTTCTTGATTCCCTAATAGAAGTATCTATAAATTCCTTAACACTTTCCCTTACTTCTCTTGTTCATTTTTAAATCAAATTTTCTTTACTTAAATTATTGTTAAGCACGGTGAGAACATGTTTAATTATTTTCTAGTGGTTCTTAGTTTTGACAACATAAAGTCACAAAATGAGTTTGATTTTCTCTCATACGTCTAGAGCTGGATGAGTCCACTACTAATTAATTTTTGGTGTATAGATGGAAGAAGATGTAATAGTGGGTCTTAAGTCAAAATATGATGGTAAAATAATTGGCTTCTAAAATTTGAAAAAAGGAAAAAAAGACAGATTTTTGAAAAATGCCAACCATGTCGACATATACTACCCAATATTGCGATATATATAGAATAACCTTTTTTCACACTAATTTTTAAAATAAAGTTATTATTTCTATATGTCTATAAATGAACATATTTTTAGGGATGGCAATTAGCCAAGACCCGATGGACCCATACCCCACCTAACGGGCATTGGTTCTAGGCGGGTCAGTTTTGTCAGGTCCAAACTATACATTTCGATCCAAGCTTTAGTTCAGGTCAAGTCAAGCCTGGTTGGGTAATAACACTAAAAATGCATGTATTTCAACACTTTTGGATCAAGTCTTTCGGGTCGGGTCGGGTCGGTTTCAATCATGTTTAGTCGAGTCTTTATCCATTCTTTCTCACCTAGAATCAACCCAGAACTCGTTAGGTTCAGTTCAAGATTGGTTCCTTTTGGGTTAGTTCGATTCGGCTTGGTTTTTCGGTTCTCGGCTCTAATTGCCAGCCTTACATAAATGTGATGACATATCTTAAGATGTTCTTTATAACTTTAAGATGAGCCTCTTCGGTATGTGACTAATACTGTACATCATAGACATACACTATACAAGATATTAAGTCTACTAGCTATGGTATAGAGTAAAAATTCTATCATATGTCTATATATTTTTTATCAATATCTTTTAAGTTGTCTTCTTTATCCAATTTCTCATTAATTGTCATGGGTTTGGTTTACTACTCTTGTTAGACATTTCAAATTTCTTTACTAATTCTTTAGCATATTTTTTCGACTTACCAATTTTTTATTATTTTATTATCTAATTTGTAATCCTAGAAAAAACATGAACTCTTTGTGTAACTCATTTCAAATGCTTTTGGCATTATATCACCAAAATTTCTATTCGTTTATTCATTTATTGAACCAAAAATAATGTCGTTTTCACATATTCATATAAGTTGAATATCATTGTCAACTCTTTTTTTAATAACTTAGTATCCACTTAACTGTTTCAAAATTAGATTTTATTAAGTATGATTTGACTCTTTGGTACCAAGCTCTAGGTGCCTATTTTAAACTATGTAATGTCTTTTTTAAGTTTGTAAACATGATCAAAAAATACATGTTTTATAATATAACCTCTTATAAATGCACTTTCGACATTTATTAAAAATAATTTAAAATTATTTTTCTTTGCAAAAGCGAGTAGAATTCTTATGTTTTCAATTTAGCTTTAGGATTAAAGGTTTCATCGTTATTTATCCCTTCTTCTTGGCTATGTCCTTCTGAAATTAAGTATGTTTTATTTCTTATAGCTTCTTCTTGTTCATTTAATTTATTTACATAGCCCTTCTTATTTCTAATTACAAACTGGTTTTCTGGTCTAGAAAATAATTCTCGAAGATCATTTCTAGTGAATTGATTCAGTTCATCTTGCATGACAAGAGTCCATAAATCATATAATTATGCTTTTTATAGATTTTTTTGCTAGTTGAAATAAATGCTACATTAATTACCTTGTTTTTATTGATTTCCTTTTTTACAAATAAGCGTATATTTCTTAGAATTTTTTTAGAATGGCCTTTTGAAAATTCTACTCTTTTAATTGAGTTTGAATAGTTGCTATTATTATTCCATTGACAGTAGTTTCATTATTTTTATTTTTTTGTTTTATTGGAATAAAAAATTACTTCTTTGTTGGCACTAAAATTAGTTATTTGAGAAGTTTCATCAAACAAAACATGTAAAGTTTCTTCAATAGTGTTAGTTCTAGTATTAAAAACTCAGTATGTCTTACTTCTACTTGATAACCAATAAATATATTTTCATTTGATTTAGCATCAAATTTACCTAAATTATCTTTGTATTTAGTATAAAACATTTACTATCAAAAACTTTAAAATAAGATAATTGTAGCTTTCTTAATATATTTTCTTAATTAGCGATCTTATTAGATGTAACATGCTATAGCAAATAGTTAAGCCCAATTCATTTTGGGCAAACAACTATCATTTAGCATAGTCTTAGTGCATTTTTTCATAGTTCTGTTTTTTGCCTTCTACAACTTCATTTTGAGAAGGAGTTCTAAAAAAGAGAAGTTATGTCAAACTTCTTTCTTATTTGCAAAAGTTTTCAAAATTTTCGTACTCAAATTCTCCTCCATGACCACTTTGTATTGTTTTAATTTTGGCTGACATATGATTTTGAATTTTTTAGGGAAAAATTTAGACTTTTCTTGAATGTATCACTCATATGTTTAAGGAATATTGTTTAAGCACATCTTGTAAGCCACCTGTTATTACAAAAACTCACATTATGATTTATTGATTGACTTGTGATTGTCCAATATGAACAAGTTCGAAGGGATTTGTAGTGAAAATCGTATCTTTTTATTTAAATAAACTTTTATGAATTTTTCCGAGTTGATAAGCATCATATAGGTTATTGACATTAAACTCATTTTTATAGTTTCTTTGACAAGTTTAGATCTGGCAAAACCGGGTAAATGTCTAAAATTTAAATGACCGACTAGTTTGTGCCATATATAAAGGTCACTATATTTGGGCAAAAGATAAAAATATTCAATAAACACTTTTATGCACAAAATGTAAATGTTATATATTTTAACTCCCTCAAAAATAATTCTTGACCCATTTTTCTTGATATGGCAAATCTTTTTTCATATTTCATTTTGAAACACTACTACATATTTGACTAATATAAAGTATATTATTTTAAAATTCCTAACAAATAAAATATAAGAAAAAAAATAAGTTTTCAAGTTATTGACATTGCCGACGACATATCCTTTTGGGTTATCTCCAAAGTCCTTCACCTTTGTAAAGGATATTCTATAAGATCTCCAAATTTCCAATCGTGTGTCTTAAGCATCCACTATCTAGTATTCATTTGTATTTCATGATTTATGATGAATGGTTATCATGCGTATGTGCGCTATCTGCTATATAACATGTTTACTCCAGCAAATTTACTTTATACTCCTTAAATATTAAAGTTACATTTCAACATGAGTAGTTCCAAAATCAATGCATAGCATAAGGATTTCACAACTCTTTTTATCTTTAAAAGTGTTGAAAATTTTAATACAATGTTACTAGTAATTTACGGTTTCAATAAATCAAATAATGATTTTATGAAAATCTATAGCTCCAGTATAGAATGTTAAAAATTGTTTAGCACAAATTATACTAGGGTATATGGATCTTAAGGCTACCTTAATAACATTAGGGGTGCATAATGTTTTATAACTTCTATGGAACTTTCCTAAATTGTCCCCAAATTGAAATTCAAATACTAATAATCAACACATACACACATGTATCTTAACAGCCAGTGATGGACATATTTTAACAGCTAGTCACAGATGTATATAATATAGTAAAAATTAATCAAAAATGAGAGAGGAATCATAAAAAAAATTATACTAATTTCGATATTAGTCTTACATTTAGTTATGTACGATTTAGTATAGATTTCTACTCTAACACTCGTTTTGATTCGGTAGTAAGAAAAGTAGATGCTACCTGACCTTTGTGCCCAGTCATTTCCAGCTATCCAAATAAACATGACTTGACTATGATCGAGGCAAATAGCGCAGAGAGTTGGTCCAAAGATCCATACATCAAGCTCGCATAGCACCATAAGATGATGGTCGAACCAACACAGTAAAACATCGTCCGAAAGATCACTAAGTGAGGTATCCTCAAAAATCAGTTCTACGAATTAGTATAACTCCATGACAAACCAGTTGAAAGTTCAAGTTCAACTAACAGCACTCCTATCTCTCTAATGACAATGCAAGTTGACTAGACACTTCTGGAACAAGAAACAAGCAGAGTAGATCACACAATGGATCTCTCCTTCATAACCCATGATATGGGGAATCAGCAGCAATCCCTATCATAAAGATTTGTACCAGTTAACTATTATAATAGATATGGGTTGGGGCACCTCATACTTAACTCTACAATAGGTTTCAGAATTTTGAGATATTTTTGGAAACTTAATTTGTAAATATAAGCTTCATATAGAAGAAAAGGGATCTTTTGACTATTTGTTCACTTTATTTTGTATGCTTCAGAGTTATACGATCCGAGATTTTGTAATTCCAAAACAACAATAAAGTGATCAAGACCTTCAAAGTGGACGTAGGTCAAACAATGTCGAACCACTTTTAAATCTATTTTGCCTTGATTTACTGCTTTTATTTTGCTATTATTCTAATTTTGCATTTTCTTCTTCAATTTAATTTTCTTAAGAACTTTTGGGTGTTGTGCTAACTTTTGGTGTTAACATTCGCATGCTTTCACTGAACTCATGTTCTCTATTTTATTATTCCTTCATGTTTCCACCCCTCTTGAGATCCATTTAGATCTATATAGGAAGCTTGAATCCATATCTAGAAAGGAGACATCTGCTTCCTATGTGGTTGGTCCTACTCATGTCGATTATGGAGATGCCTCCATCCTGCAGCAATCTCCTTCTGATAACCAAACCTTATCGCATTTGATGTGGCAACAACATATAATCCTAATCCTCCGGCTACAGTAGTCCAACTAGAGAATATGATGAAGAAACTTGAAAAGACACTAAGGCATCTTAACACTCAGATCAAGCAGAATATCAATCTTATGCAATAGTTATAATGTTCCTCTCAAATTCATGTTAACCGACTTTAGGGAAATAGGAGAACTCCAATTCAAGGCTCCTCATCTTCATCATAGCAAAGCAACCAAAATTAATGGAGGTGACATTCCTAAGGTGGCATGGGTGCCGCCACTACAAATGGGAGGAACAAACTTGATCATCCCTGGGTCTGTGTTGATTCCTTCCACGAGGTTGGTTTCGATCCACCCACACAGGGGCATCCATACCGCTACTATCCAGAACTTAGTTCCAGGACTCCCTAGCGTCAACCATAACTATGTCGCTCCTGCTCATCCTCTGTGAAATGACCCTAATGATGTCGTTCAACCAAGGAGGCCACAACGAAGACACCGCAATGAGTTCGGTCCCGACTGTCGTCAACCGATGTAGATCATAACTTCCGACCTTACTACTATGATTAACCAAATCTTAAGAGAGTCGCAGGGGGTAGTTAAGGATGGCTAGGAAACCAGTTCGAGGCAAAACCTCTTTATTGAAGATGTTCTGAAAGCCGAAAGGCCTCAATGATTCAACAAACCAAGCATACCTTCATACCTTGAAAAAAACGATCAATGGAAATTCTTACAAAATATGAATGATACATGTTCTCTGCATGCACTATTGATGTAGCGAAGTGCGTGTGCTTCCCTATATTCTTTGAACGTGTGGCTTTTTTATGGTTCTACTGACTCCATTGAAGACCATATTAAATTTTGATGAATTTGCTAGAATACTGATGGAAACATTCAGAATGCACACCACCAGACTATTGGATATCATGTAGATACCCAACGTAATCCAAATATCTGGTGAAATCTTAAAGGACTTTTGGAACGACTCAGTAATGCAGGACAGAGGATGATTGTCCACAGAGGTACAATTTTTCTTATGTACTTATTAGAGTCCTTCATCTTAAAATCGATTTTGGAGAATGGCTCTATAGAAAATCTTCGAAGAATTTACAATGTTTCTATGAACAAGCTAATCAATACTTGCACCATGAGGAATGCTCAGGAATAGAGCAAACAAGAGCCATCTTCACAAGATCAACATGATATTGTTCAAAGAAATGTTGCTATCAAGCAAACCAGAGAAATCTCGAGAAAGATGAATGTTGACGTTCAAAACATACCAAAGCCGCAATAATCTTGATAACCGCAATATGAAAAATGAATCGAAAAAGCGTCCTCGATTCAGTTCCAATAATAACAACAATCCACTGGTTCCTCAGCTGGACACCATTTATCTAGAGACGTGCAATATTATACATTACAACAAGCCTAATATAAGGGAATCCATGGAGAGAGAAAAGAGGTCTGGGAAGTAAAACGAGATTCATGAGATGTTTGACTCCAACACAAATGACTGTCGACATCTCCATAATGCAATTGAAAATCTCATTCGTGAAAAACGTCTAGCGAAATATATCCAAGCCTCGTAGAATCGGGCATCGGATACTTCGAAATCCGACTAAGGCTAGACAATGTTTGGGACTTTCAATCGGAGAAACCCTAAATTAGATATTGTTATAAAAACCATCATGATAATCCTCAACAAGCTGACAATTGTTGAAGAAAAATGGAGGAGTATGTCAGAACATAGAAAATGAAGAGTGTTTCATTGTGGATGAGGGTATCCCAGCCAAACAGTAAAAGACGACATCATCTTCAATGAAAAAGTGGATATCGGGGTAGAAGCCCAACTATTAACCCTCTCATCATATCGATCGTGATCGATCCAGCTTATGTATGGGATAAGAGTGTACTACCAAATTTCGACATTGGGGCTTGGATCCATTGAAAACAATCTAAGTCTCTATAAGTTTTCTATGAGAAGGTGAATCAATTCCTATGTTAGGAAGAAGCGCACAGGAACAGGGCTGCTCGAGCTGGCCACCCCAAACAACCCACACCTAGGCACTACTCATGATAGCGTCAAAGCTAAACAAGTCGGATAAAGCTTCAACAAGGGTAAAAGGATCACTCAATTCAAGCCCAACCCGAACAACTGTAAACCAAGAAGGCACAACAATGAGAAAGAGGACTCTAAGAAATGCAACCACTTCCCCACTTACAAAGTCTACACTCCACAGAATATTCGGTTGGGGACAATATATCTCGTGACCTGTAATACAATGCAGTATAAGAAGCTGACTTAAAAAGAATCAACCAACCGAGAGAAAACTCCAAAAAATACTGCAGAATCCATGGCATGTTCAATCATAACAAGTACGACTGTCGACACCTATGGGATGCTATCGAGAAGCTCGTTCATGAGAAACACCTCGAGCGGTACGCCCAAAATCCGGCTTCAATAAAAGCATCCACGGGCCCTTTAACGCCCGCACCTCCTTAGATCCAAGAGGCACCTAGGCAGACAATTCCGAGACCTACTTAAAGGGGTATCGTGATTAATGATATTTTTGGTGGACCTTACGTCGCAAACAAAAACTTCCAGTGTATGCAAGGATATGCCAATTCCATCAAGCACGCTGACCACGAAGAGTGCTCTGCTGTAGCAGACGAGTTAGTCCTGGCAAAGCTGCAACAGACTATGAGGAATGACATAGTCTTCCAAAAGAAGGATTCTACGGGAATCGATATTCCCACCACTGATCCTTTTGTCATCTCCACATACATAGGTCCATCCCATGTCAAGAAAATCCTCGTTGACTTGGGGAGTTTCATGAACATCATCTTCAAACATGCCTATGCCTACGATCAAATAAAACTTGAGGCCGGAGATTTAAAGTTATGCAAAGCTACCGTTCCCGGATTTAATGATGCTTCCAACCGACCAGCTGGTCTTGTAGAGTTGCAGGTACAACTCGGAGATGGAGATCGAAGTCAGGTCAAGTTCCCCACCTTCATCGTTATAGAAGTCCCTTCTCGCTACAACGTCTTCCTCGGATGACTAGCCGTCATCGAGTTTCAAATATTCATAGCGCCTTGATGCCTGCTTATGAAGTTCCCGACCAAAATGGGATCAAAACCACCCGAAGCGACCAGGTTGCAGCAAGAGCCTGTTATCTTATTGAATGGAAAGATTCCATCAATAAGGAGAAGGGAAAGGGTATGGAGATGACACTTTACACCAAGAGTCTCAGCGCATAACAACCATCGAACTCTGTGTCCTGGCTCAAGCACCAAAGTCGTCTCCTTCAGGATATCAATCCACGAAAGGATGAAGAGTCCAAGTACGAGAGGGATTCTCCTGTGGAGCCAACCATTGATGTCCAAATCAAACCGGTCGACCCAGCTTAGGGCTTTAAAGTTGGATTGCAACTCTACCTAGCTACCAGGGTTGAACTTGAGGGCTTTCTATAGGCCAACTTGGATGTATTCGCTTGGACCTACTCCGATATTTGTGACACAGACCCAAGAATCACTTGCTACATTCTTGGTATCAACACAAAGTACCTTCATGTGGAAAACAAATGCTGATTGTCGAGATCAGAAAGACCGACAGTATTAAGAGAGGAGGTGGATAGGCTACTCGACAATAGCTTTATCCGTTTCGCCCTCTATCTAGAAAGGGTCTCCAACCCGGTCTTAGTCAAGAAATCAAATGGGAAATGACGGACATGCATCAATTATTCTGACTTGAATAAAGCATGCCTAAAAGACATCTTCCCACTTCTGAAGATTGACCAACTTGTTAATTCTGGTCACCGTCTTCTCTCCTTCATAGACGCTTACTCAGGCTACAACCAAATTCTAATGTATATTCCATATCAGAAGTACACTTCATTTATCACCGACCTTGAGTTATATTGTTATGATGTCATGCTCTTCGGTCTCAAGAATGCTAGAACCAACTATCAACGATTGGTCAACCAAATGTTCAAAGACCATATTGGAAGATCCATGGAAGTTTACGTGGATGACATGCTCATGAAAACACGGCTGTCGAACGACCACGTCTATGACCTAGCGGAGATGTTTATTATTCTTCGTAAATATGGCATGACACTCAATCCCTTGAAATGCTTTTTGGGCATTACGTCGGGGAAATTCTTCGGTGTTGTCGCCAATTCATGAGGAATCAAAGTTAATCCAGAAAAGATTGAAACTATTTGGGGCATCGAAGATCCAAAGAACATCAAGGGCGTACAAAGCTTAAATGGAGAATTGGCCACCCTAAGTCGATTCATTTCAAAAGCAACCGACAAGTGCATTCCTTTCTTTGATTTGATCAGAAAAAGGAAGCATAACTTTACGTGGACACCAAAGTGCATCGCCGCATTCCAAGACCTCCTGAATCACTTAGAACAGTCACCTATCCTATCAAAACCTATGGACCTTGATGATTTATTTATCTATTTGACTATTTCTACGTAGGCAATTAGCTCGGCGCTTATGCGCAAAGGAGACCGTATCCAAAGGACACTTTACTACATCAGCAAGAGATTTACAGGAGCCGAAAAGAACTATATAAAGCTTGAAAATATCGCTTACTGCCTGTTGATCTCTTCTTGAAAGCTTCATCTCTACTTTCAGTCACATTTAATCAAAGTCTACACTAACCAGCCGCTATGACAGGTCCTTCAGCAACCTGAGGCTTTTGGAAGACTTTTCAAGTGGAACATCGAACTGAGTTAATTCGAGCTCACCTACACTTATCGAAGAACCATCCTTGGACAAGCCCTTTCAGACTTCATCGTAGAGTTAACTACTCCCGAAGACCCTCTGGAAGATAGTGAGCCTCCTAACGTCTAATATAGGATGCACGTGGATGGTTCGTCAAACAATCAGCATTCCAACGCTGAAGTTGTACTTGTTAAGCCCGAGGAACACTTGATTTGTTATGCTTTGAAGCTCAACCTTTCCACAATTAACAATAATGCAGAGTACGAAGCCTTGATCGTTGGACCCATAATTGCAATCAAACTCAACATCAAGGCATTCCAAATCTTCTCAGATTCACAGCTCATTATTTGCCAAGTGCGCAAGAAATATCAAGTCAAAGGAGTGCGGCTTGCTTCTTACCAAGCTCGGGTTCGCGGTGCTTACCAACTTTGACCATCACATCATTACTCACATCCCTCGAGAGAAAAATTAGAAAGCCGATTCATTGTCCAATTTAGCAAGTTATGGCGACGTGCAGCTTTTGGGACTTGTCCCTTTCAAAGTGCTCAGCTCTCCGAGTTTCGACCAGATGGAGACTGACCCAATATCAACTATGGAGAACGAGCCTAAACCCGAGTCGTGGATGAAACCGATCAAAGGCTACTTGCAACAAGGAATCCTCCCATACCCTCGAAACAAAACGAAATCTTCTTCGTAAAGCATCACGCTACATCATGCAAAAAGGAGTGCTTTACCGAAGAGGAGACTCTATCCACTACTTCGGTGT
This sequence comes from Allium sativum, assembly GCA_030737875.1. Lineage (NCBI taxonomy): Eukaryota > Viridiplantae > Streptophyta > Magnoliopsida > Asparagales > Amaryllidaceae > Allium > Allium sativum. Next base: position 307,305,374 of record CM060921.1, read on the forward strand.
GTATCCCACAACAACACCAAATGTGTATTACTGGATATGCACGAAGGCGAATGTAATGACCACACCGGGGGGGAAACTTTGGCAAAAAAGATTCTCCAATACGGCTACTTTTGGCCAACTCTCGAATGGGATGCAGCGGTCTACACCTGAAATGTGACAAGTGCCAGAGATTCTCCAAGATTCCACGAGTCCCGTTTACAAAACCAACTCAAATGGTCAGTCCATGGACATTCACATTGTGGGGAATTAGTATCACTGGAACTCTTCCGATGGAAAAAGGTGGTGCTCGATATGCTATCATCGCAGTTGATTACTTCGCCAAATGGGCTGAAGCCGAGACACTTACGACAATCACCACCAAGAAAGTAATCAACTTCGTCATTCGCAACATTATCTATCATTTTGGAGTTCTCAAGACTATCATTTCTAATAACGGGACCCAATTCGAGAGTTCAAAGTTCAAAGACTTTTGCTACCTTCACCGTATTGAGAAATGATTCTTGGCAGTACCTCATACTCAATCCAACGGACAAGTCAAGGCCAAAAACAAAGTCATCAAATCCATCATCAGGAAGCATTTGGAAAAGGCCGGATGTAGTGGGTATATGAACTCCCTCTAGCCCTTTAGACTTACTGGACTACCCATAAGTCAACGACTGACAACATTCCATTTGCTCTCTCATATTGATCTGAAGCTATAATTCTCATCGAGCTTGAACTACAATCTCATCGAGTCACTTCTAAGATCTGAAAACCAATAGAAACCTCCTTTTGGAATCTCTTGACATACTCGAAGAGAAACAGGATGAGTCCGAACACAGAGCAACTGCACACCGCCAACGGGTCACCCGATACTTCAACTCCAAAGTTCATCCAAAACGCTTCAACATTGGTGACCTAGTTCTCAAGTGGATCTTTCCTACACCGACCGGTCTCGGTCCTCGCTGGGAAGGTCCATACATAATGCAAGGAAGTCTCATAGATGGTACTTTCAAGCTAACGACTGTTAATTACGCTGAACTATCAAGAGCGCGGAACAGTGAGCACCTTCTCCGCTATTTAATTTAGCTTACTGTATAGACTTGCTACTTTGTGCAAATATTTTATTTTCAATTGAGGGCACTGTAAATGAAAAGGTCATTACAACCGACAATTTATCAGTAAAGGCTTTCCGATTTCCATTTTCTGGGTGTGTTTACTTTTTGCGTAGTATGTTAAAGTTGTGATTCCTACCTACTTGCATGCACGATCGCACGACACTGGATCGAAACCTTAAAGTTTGGAATCGATCCACTATCCCGAGTCTTTACTAAGACTCAAACCTTGTGGAGTGGTCCGCCTCCTCAAGTCAACACGTGTCTAGAACCAATGATGAGAACGAGTATAGATAACTCGTGACGCTTATTAACTTAAGTGTCCAAATCCACCCTTAGTCTCCGAACTGGGGGGCAACCCACCAGTCGAGTAAGTGTAATACCGCCCCCTTGCTTGGCTAACTCTGATCCCCAGGGTTCAGATCCGGGAGAAAAATTGGCGAACCAACGACTCCCCAACTCTAACGAAACGACATGAGAGTATAAAGGATGAAACGACAACGTCCGCCCATGACTCCTCATGACCTGAAATCAACGACCACAAGGAAGTACCAAGAGTGGAGTCACCGAGCTTGAACTCCACGCGACTCTAGACCAACGACCAAAATGAGGACTCAAGAGCGAAGTTCACACATATAGACACCAAACGACTCGAAATCAATGACCAAAAAGAGATCTTGAGAACGAATTTAACACATTTGAACCTCACACAACTTGATTTTTTTAAGAGTGAAGTTCCGAGAAACTTAAGTTTAAGTGAAACGACAAGTTAATTTACATTAGTATAGTACTAGAAAGTGTAAAGAATACTTGAACACTTAAAGGGACATGTGATATAAGAAAAGTAAAACTAAGTTTTATTCACATGTCAAAATGTTTCTTTCTAACGACACGATGTACATCAACAATACATCGTGCCTCCGAAAGCAAAGGCCATACTCGCGTATCCTATCAGCCTACAAAAACCTAAATTTGTATGTAATAATCACTCAGGAGGGCCACCTTTTTATTTCTACTCTGATCTGGATTCGGGTGGCTCCTCCTTCTTTCTCCTCTTCCTCTTGGAGTTACTTCTGTGTTTCCCTTCTGTCCCATTGGAGGAGTAGGCTGAGGGTGAGTCCTTACTTCGATTTCCACGTCTCCTTTAAGCAATAATTCTTCTTCGAAGTCGCCTGGAATCTCTGTGATGTGGGATTCGATGTCTAGGCCAGGCCAGACCTTCAAAGGTTTAGGTTGAGGCTCCATGAGAAGCGCCAACACCATAGACTTATCTGCCTCTTCCAAGGATGCCTTTTCAACTTTCTTGGCCTCCTTATTGGCCTTTATCTTAACATCCCTATCGGCCTTTTTCCGAGCCTCTGCCTTCGCTTTTATCTTTGCCTCCCCCTTAACCTTCAGTCTAACAAATTTCTCCTCTTCCCTCTTTTGATTAGCCGCCTCCTCGGCCATCTTTCGGGTTTCCTCCTGAACTTTAGCCCGGGCATCCACTTCGACCTTTCCCTAGCCTCTATCTGAGCCTTAACTAGTGTTTCCTCATCGGCTGTCCTCTTTGCCTCCATCTCATCAAACTTCACGAGCATTCCGGCATGTTGTTGTTCGACCAGTTCATGCAAAGTCATCCCACCTGCCTTTTCCTATCCGACTACCAGATGGTCTACCTCCTTCTTTCCCTTTTCCTCCTCAAAGAGTATGTCGAAGTCGTCCATTCCGAGCTCTCCCATCTCCGAAACTGGGAACATTTCCGGGTAACATAATTAATATCCATAATAGTTGAATTTTGGACCATTTAACTAATCCTTACTCAATTTCTTTAATCTCCTTGAGAATATACTATTTTCTTCGAATTAAATTATTTTTCAAGTTCTTTCAAGTTTGGAAAAAAATCTATTTCCTCAAATTAAACTCTCTTTGAATCAATTCCTATAAATTCTCTTATTAATTATAAATTTATTGCCCACTAGATTTGTAATTAATATCCGTAAATTCAAAATTCAAAAATCATAAATTATGTACGTTACAATATACCTATATATTACTAATCGCTAGATACGATTATAAACGTGCTAATTTCTAAATTAAACCATCTAGGGCAACCTAGTTTACAACAAACCTTGATTCTGGAAATCTTTATATTTCACCAATAATTTCCAAATATCAACAACTAGGACTGACACTAAAATTTCCAGATTAGATTAAAGAACTTACTCTTACTTAGCCCTAGAACCTAATTCTGACTTACCTAATTTGCTACCCTTTTTTACTTCAGGATTATTTCTTTGTATGAAGTGTAATTTTAGCAGTTTATAAAATAAATATATTTTCCAAACAATTGTTATATCATTATTACTACTCAAACTTGCACAAATTCAAAATTAGGTGTTTAGTGTCTCATCAAAACCTGAAATGTCAAATTTTGCATTTTTCCTCCAAAATATAAATCTTTGTAAAGAGTTTAATGCTTACTGAACTATATATCAATACATGCTTTATTCTAAGAAAACTTTATTTATTAAGAATTTCATTTATTTCAAAATGTTACAGTAAGGAGTTAGATGCCTCTTTTCAGAATTTCTAAGTTTTGGATGCATTTACTAAGTGTTCTAAAGTAGGAGAAAAATAACTTTTCTTTTTAACACTTATTAACTTTTTGAATGTCAGTCATTAACATTCTCAAGAACGGTAAACATTTTAAGGTTTTGCATAAAATCTTCTTAATGGCTAGTAAAAAAATGATTATTTTATTTTTGAAAATAGAATCTTAACTAAATATCCGAAGTTGAATTAGGCGAAAATTAAGTCTCCTAAAATATCTAACAACATTTGTTTCTATATTTTTAAACTACATTTTTTGGAAAGGACAACTAATTTTTATAGTGATCCGTAACGTTTTATCATTATAACAAATAAGGAGTACAATATAAAACAATAGATAGGCAAAAAACTTATCTGCTGCAGACATAATTCAAGCCTTAGCAATCAATTATTACAATCCAATTAAAACACCACGTGGGATGATTAATCAATATAATACATAATGCTAGAATGGAAGAACAACAAAAAGCTAAAATTAACAAACAAGAACACTTTTACTGGCTGCAAAAAGCAGTCCCAAGCTAATGGAAAATTGAAGCACCAAACCACATGAGGCAATAGCAGCCACTAAGATAGAAAAATCACCTATAGTAGTAAATTCCTTGCACACAAAGAGAAAAATGACCTAAAGCAGAAAGCAGAGCCAGTTATGTCACAAGAATAACAACGTGTATATACTTTTTTGAAAGAAAAAAAAATCAAGATTTGTTCATCTTTTAGCAATAAAGCTTAATTTCCTCTTCATGTAGTTACATATATTAGAGCTTTTATTGCCATGTGTATTTTAAATCTCACGCTTAATTTATGTTTTGAATTTTGAAAAACTTTTATTATCCATGAATGTTTCTTTAAAAAACATAACCATTCATTCTAGTTTATTTGCATTTCCAAGAGTGTTTTCCAAAATCCATTTAATAGCCATAATCTACAAATATTATTTATTTGGAGTAATTAACGGTAATTTCTATCCTTTTCCTATCACTCCTCGTAGAATTCTCATTATTACAGGGAGAATGTTATATATTCTGTTATTTCCCTTATTCTAGTAATTTTGAAAAACATTTTCAAATAAGCTTGCATTGTCTATTAATCCTATATTTCCTCTTCTACCCAATTAATTCTTAAATAAGTTTCGCATACATAATCACAACCACTACAAAGTCTTTGCAGCAAAGAACTTTATAAATTAATTTACTTTATGTGGAACTTAACATATAAAATACGGGTAAAGTAAGAAAACTAAAAAATTCTAGTAAAAATTCAAATTTTAGAAGCCACTATATGGAAACTACAACAATTACAAGTTTACCAATAAAATTTTCACTGTTTATCACTTTTTAAAGAACTTACATTTCATTTTCATAAAGCTCATGAATGTAAACTCTTGCAGTTATTGGTTTACTATTAACCTTTTATCCATTTAAGGAATTCACCTTTTGTTTTCTCAAAAATTTATATTTATAGTTTGCCTAACAAAAGAAACAGTAAAATTTTCAAAATCTCTCTAAAAAAATTTATGTTTCAAAATTATATTTTCAATTTCTTTCCAAATGGAACTATTACATAACTTGAGCCTATCAGTGAAATGTTATACAGTCACTTCAAAATTTCATTTTACAAAATAATTTTGTGGTATCCTAAAAATCTTTTTAGTAGATTTTCAAGCAAAGTTTTCGCCAATTAGGAAAAACATATTTATTCTTTTCCTTCAAACCTTCCTATTCTACCTTTTATCTTTTTAACAAAGATTGATATTCACTTTTTCACAAAAGTATGTTTCTTATCTTAACTTCTTTCTTCCATATTTCTATTATTTTGTTTCTTACCATTCCAAATAGCTGCATTAGAAATACCTCTGTGTCCATATTTCCATATTTCTATTATTTTATTTCAATTTCTTTTTCAAAGTCGAAAATTCATACTTTCACATAAATGGTCTAAATTATCTCATTAATATTCTCTATTTCTAACATAATTTTACTTATTGTCCATTACTGTTCTTTTCCAACTTTGAATCTCTATATTTATTATCATGGAAGTTTATACCATTTAACAAAAGATGTACTTCAGTTTTTCCTTAAAACTCAAGATATTCTTATGTACTGGATATAAATTTGTCCTTATTACTGGTTATCCTAATGGACACCAATTCCAAATTCTTTCTATTTGTTTCTTCCTTATCTCCACCATAAATGATAATCAAGTCATTAAATTGATTTTCATTTACTTCCTATTAGATAGGGAGTTTTAGTCCTTCCGACCTTTCTAGCTTTGTGGTGCTTACAGCCATTATGTGGTTACAGCTTTCTAAATTGATAAGGAAGTTGCTAAATCACTATATGTTTTCTAGGGTATTTCTAAAATGCGAGGTCAACCCTTTCCTAGAAGGATCGTAGATACTGATTTATAGAGATACATGCACTTTAAATATATATATATATACTTCTACATAGTAAAACTTCTGAAAATTATTTTTCAAAATAACAAATACGTGTCTCATACATATAGTAATCAGGTAACCTAAACTCCGATACCAACTATGACAACCCGTATGGAATGAGCCTAAATCCCGATCAAGAAAAGACCCATTGGAACTTAGAGCCATTCTAAATGAGTCGCTGGTTCCTATAAGGAGTAAATAAGTAGAGCCATATAAAAACGAAAATAAAATCTCATGGCAGATGGGATAAAATATAATAATAATAATAAATGTACCCTTTCATAAGAACCATAATAATGTCGGTTACATCGAAATTCAAAATGTCATGACAGGGTACACTAATAATATCACATAAATATAGATAATTACTAGACATAATAATAACCAAGATAAAATTTCCAACACCAAGCTCCATCCTTCATCACATCAACAATCAAGCATTCCTACCTACTAACCCGTGTTGTTAATAGGAGGGATGAAAGAAGAAGAATGTTCTGCTGAATAAAAATCACATAAGTTTAAAGGAATCTATTTCCTATACTTAGCAATATAAATATGTCACTTAATGTCTAGGAGAATTCAACACACAATCATACACATTCACAAATTTGGCGGACTGCCATATGATCACTTAAGGCCAACATATACATATACATACATATATATATATATATATATATAGTGGTGGACTTCTTTGATCACTTAATACCCTTCGAGGCGGACAACCGTTTGATCACTTAAGTTCATTTATATTTATTTGAAAATAAGGCTCAGGTCCCTAAAACTTATTGAAATACACACCACATCCCTGTTATGTTTCATTTTCAATTCCGCCCCTTATTTTCACTTGCGCCTCCTCCTTACCAGGGACTTCCGCCTTCCCACTTCAAACACTACGCCTACTATGTATTTCTACCAAAAAAATGTGCCTCCAAGTAAAAAAAAAAATCTAAAATCTGGAACGGAACAGGAAAAATGTGTAAAGGACAAAAAGAAGGAAAAATTATGCCAAAAGGACAAGAGGCAAAGAAATTAGCCAAAAGGACAAAGTGTAGTGTAAACTTTGAAATGATAGTGGGTCCCTGAATTCAAAGTTTAGTGTAAATTTGTCCTTGAGGCTAAAGTTAATGTTGACTGTCCTTATGGGTAAAATTTTGGTTGACTTTGTCCTTATGGCAAAAAACCCCAATCTGGAAATAATCCCAGAAGTCCACGCAAAGAAAAAAAATGGTTGCATATCTGCATACATGTGTGCATATATGTGAAAATATATGTAAAAGTGAAAAAGTTGCACGTACATGTGATGTTTTCAAATAAATGCATGGGAAGATGCATGTATTAACAATATGCGCACACATGTATGCATTTGAACTGCAGTTTTGACACAGAATTGAAATAAATGCATACATGTATGCAACTAATTGAATTATATGCATCTTTTAATGCATTTCATTGTTTTTGTGTAATTTTTGATTTTGACATTGTTTTTAATGTTTTTTTCACCTGATTTTTTTCACGATTAATTGTTTTAATTAATTACGAATTTACGTGATTTTTTTTTTTTACTTTTTTAGTGTACTTTCGAAAAATAGGGAATAAATTTACAATAAGTTTATGACTGGACCTGAGCCTAATTAAAAACGTTAATAAGGACCTGTAAAAATCGCACCCTTTATTTTATTAGTGGACTCCACCTATGATCACTTAATACCCTATGGTGGACCCTAGTTAGTTAAGATCTCATTTTCTAATCGTCAATGTTATTAAATACACTCTTATTGTAATCCTAGAGATAGTAAGGAATCACTTATTACCTTAGGATAGTAGACGACAAACCGTCATTTTTTATCTTTTCCAGCGGACCCCTGTGTTGCTATCTAATTGCCACTACAGGCAAACTCATAGCCACTTAATACTTCCTTAGACAGGCGTTTCTCCTTAAATAGACCCTTAACATGATTGGCGGAACTCTTAGTAGCCCATCCCTAGGTCAACCCTCACATAGCTCTACATAAGAAGAGGAAAACTTCCACAGAACAAACCTCACTCATTCGTAATTGTTTAATACATTTAATACTTCATTAGCTTATAAGAGAAAGGCGGACCCAATAACTACATAAGGCTTAATAAGGGCAGGCCCAATGACTTCGGTCTTTCTAAAGAATAAAAATAAGAAGAGGCCTAATGTCCTAACCAATTAATACCCTAAAATGGTAGGTCAACCACTTAATATCCTCTAAAGGAAGGCCTACTTCGCAAATATTTGATTATACTAGATGTCCTACATTAAGCTAGCCCCGTATAGATGTTGGATTTATCGGGTCGTTCCGGGAAAGTTTCTACTATAAGTTAGGTCTAACCTCGCACCTTTGTGTATCTATTATAATGGACTAGGCACTCAGACCTTTCACATTAACCTGACTTCTTGTAGATGTCGGATATCCCGGTCAGTTCTGGGCAGGATTCTACTAAAAAGGGGGTTAACCTCGTGCCTATGTGCCATTAATACTAATAAAAGCCATTAATACTCACACACATACAAATTTTCTATTGGGTACATTTTAATTTTGATTTCCTAATTAGACATATTTAATACACATTAATAATACGTTAATTACGTTATAAATATTAATAAATAAAACGTAATTAAAGCATGCGCAAAGAAACATCCTAAAACATAGAAATGTCAATCCTATACTTCATCAACATATCATATAATGTTTATTCACATTCAAATCAATAACAGGGAGATCACGAATATAAACAAAATAACTTCTAGCCTATGTTTTGAAGATTACTTCAATAATAAAAGAAAGACAAGGTGTACTATGCTGAATATATGTATAATCTCTTTTTGGTACTTCTTCAATTTTCATATGACTTTATACAAAAAAACAAGATTTTGGTGGCTTGTGTTTTAATACGTTCAAACTATCCATTTTATATAAAAATATATTTAAACTTATATAAATTACAGTATCCATATCTTATGTTTTGCAAATATATGAGATTTATAGTTTATAAGAAAGTAAATCGGACCATTATCAAGATTGTACATCACCTAAAAATCCAACTTTTATTATAATTGTGATCAAAACCCAATATATATATATCTAAATGATTGACCATTTCCGCAAATTATAAGGGATTTAGAGGATTTTACTTGTTTCCATGTAAATCCAAATCCCTTTAGGCATAATAATCAAAATTCTACACTGTCAATTATAGAAAATAATAAAATTATAAGGAGAAGGATGAGGAGACTGTGTAGAACTAGTTTCTAGATTGTATCCTCGTAAATATCTTATTTCAAACTTTCTCCTAAACTTATATATGAGTACTCTATGCATATATCTAATTCTAGAATCTAATAAGAACTAGATTAGAAAAAATAGAGGTATAAGTTAGAGAAGAAGAAGAAAATCCAACCTATCTTATTTTCTATAATTTAGAACAATGGTGGAGAAGCAAAATAAAGGCGTAGAAGAGAATAGATTGTAGGGATTGAGGGAGAGGCTAAGGCCTTATTTATACTTGCTAAAGCGTGTGTGGATGCCAGAATAGTTTTACAAGATATGGACATTCCATTTTAACAAAAAAATATATAAAAACCTTTCATAAAAACAAGCCTCTTCCCACCCGAGACCACAAGAGCAGTCGACACCCTCCCTAGGATGGCGATCGACCCCCAGGTAAACCCTCCTTAAGGATCAGGCATAGGAAGATTTATTTCCCTATCTATTTATGTTTTTATCTAATATGTTAATTAAATATATAGATTGTTTATATTTCTTTTGAATCATGTCCTCTTCTAATATAGAAATATAATACACATAATTTTGAATGCTCAAGAAATATTCCATTATGACAAAAGTATATTATTTTATTTCATATTTGTATTCTTATAGTTTGAATTTCAAATGTTGCATGCATACAATTTTCGTATAATTTGTTTTATTCACACTTCTTCATACTAGCACCATTTTCGATAAATAAAATATGTAACAGAATAGAATCCCACCATGAATATAATGGTAACATTTTTATGGTCAAATTCTTACAAAAATTTGTATTTCTAGCCCACTAATATTTTATTAATTTTTATTGTTTATTCTTAATTTAATTACCTATGTATATTGAGGGTTTATTTTATGGGATGCTACAAAATTGACTATGTGTTGAGGGCAATGAGTTTAAAAACCTAAACCAACAAACGTTGTCTTATACATAAACCTATCTAAGAGACTGAAGTTCCTATTAACTAGGATCAATAGGCTAACCAGTTCTGAGTAACTCAAGAAGTAACACGTTTGTACTTTAGACATAGTCCTGCTTCATTCCTATGATGTACAAAATAATGCATACCTAAAGAGGTATTAAAAGGTTAAAGATATTCTTTTTTAATGATGTCCATGCTTTGAAACGACAAAGGGAGTAAGTGTATGATACTTGTAATGGATGTGATCAGCTAAGTTGGTGTAAGCTGGGTCAGCTCTATGAAAATATTAAAGGGTTAAATTATCCAGACACTCGTAGAACCAAATTGGTTCAAGACCAAAATGAACACAACTACGAGATTGGATGTGAAGATAAATAATGCTTTGTAAAACTTATTGTCTAGTTATACACCAATGACTAACCGTTCAAGATGGAATAATTCACTAGTTATCAAGTATATCTGATAAGTTTGGGCAAAAGAAAGCGACTTATCCTTGATATTGAATCATTTCCGTATGTACTCTGCAATTTTCCACTTTTTGGAGGGTATATATCATCATTAATGAAGGAGATTATTGAAGACTCTTGTTTGTGAATGACAAATTATCACACATCCAAAGATATGTAAGAATTCTTGGTTATATACCATTTCTCTAAAATCTATAATGGCTAATAAGGTCAAAAAAATTGTGTAAGAAAGATGACCTATATGATTATAGTCCAACACACACGCGCTGCCGCATATCCTTCCATACCGAACAGAGCTGGGTGCGGTTGCAATAAGAGTGAAAAGTACAATATTTTTTATAAACAAAAATCGAACATTATTCTGTTTAAAATTTAAACAGTTAGTTTATTAATATATGTAATTTTTAAATAGAAATGATTATTGCAAATAGGCATGACTTTTCAAACAGAATCAACCGTTGTAAATGTTCGTGAACTTTAAAACTGGAACAACACATTGCAAATCATCAATTGAGATGACCATTGTTAATAATTGTATATTCAAACGAACGGACGTGGCATTTCAAATAGACACGATCATTGACTACTGGAGGCTATAGATATGGCCAATATCGATCAAGTTCAAATCTATTTTTTCATTATCTCCTTGCCCCAAGTTTTGTTCTTTAAAAAATTCTCAATTCTATGTATCACAAAAAATTTAACACACCATAGTTTAGAGCAAATCTTGTCTATTGTATATTGGGAGACTACAAATAAAGTCTTAAGGAAGTTGTTACTGCAAGTCTTGTACTCAATTCCTTCTACATCCAGATTATATTTTTCATTTGCTCATTTTTGTCTATTTCAGTAAACTTTTTATTACTTCTTGTACTACTCCTACTGAATGATACAACAACAGTTATAGTTTGCATGTATTACAGTTTTGATTTCCCACAGTTATAATTTGTCATTGTTTTACTTGTATTTGTAATCATAGTTGCTGCTATAGTTACTATTATGGTTTGCTGCTGTAGATTATCTACACCAATATATCTAATTCAAAGTTATTGTTCTAAATTATTGATATAAGATTTCAAAGATAGTAAGTTAATTTAATTTTGTTAGAATTTTTACGATCAACTATCATCTGCTTCGGTATTCTAGTCGAATAACACCATATTCATGATATTTCCAAGGGATAACGACGATCGTCGACGAGTAAAATCCTACAGTTTCCAACATATTTAATTTTCTTCCTTTTTAAATAAATCAATCTGTTATTTTTCTAGAATAAACTTTTATTAAATATTAAAAAGATTATTTTTATTCGTTATACAATACCCTTTTAATGATTCGATAACTGATTGTGAATTTTAAATGTTTTAAGATAATAAACTTATATAAAGTACAATATTTTTGTTGAATATTTTGGGAATTCAGTAAAAATGTGAAAAGAAAATAAATAGGTTTAAGATATCAATTTTGATTTTTAAATCGTAGTCATTCGTCGACGTTCAGAGTAGAACATTTCGCTCGAAGGTCAAACGATCTTCGAACAAAGTGAAATTCAAACCATACATACCGTAATATGTATTTATCCAATCCGTAATGATGGATTAAAAAAGCAGATCGAAAAAATTTTAGACTATCAATTTAACTAACGTTTGATAATATATACTGAATGTTGTACAAGTCCTTGGAATTGATGTGCTTTTAGTCTAATATTTTTTCCGTCCATTTATTTCCAATTATAGTCATACAGATTATATAAATACATAATAAAGTATATATGACAGGAATTTCATTCCGTTTGAAGGTTGTTTGGCCTTTGAATGAAAGATTTTTTGTCTGAATAAATGATAAATCATCCCACATCCAAAGATATGTGAGAATTCATGCTTATATACCATTTCCCTTAAATCTATATTGGGTTATAGGGTCAGATAATTCTATGCGAGTTGGAGGACCTATGTGGTTATGGTCTAGCATGCGCGCTACCGTCTACCCCTCCCATACATAACAAAGTCGAGTGTAAGTGCGGATCCAATAAGTGCGAACTGTACCATATTTTATAAACAAAAATATAATGTATTCTGTTTAAAATTTAAATGATTAATTTATTAATAGATATGATTTTTTATATAGAAACGACTATTGCAAATAGGCATGATTGTTCAAACTGAATCAAATATTGCAAATGTTCATGAATTTTCAAAAAGGAAGAAAACAATGCAAACTATCAATGGAAGTGACTGTTGCTAATAACTGTCAGATTTAAACAAACGGATGTGACATTTCAAATAAACACGATCATTGGATATTAGAGGTCATAGATATGACTAAAATTTGATCAGCTTCAAATCTAAATTTTCATTATCTTCTCTCCCTTCGCTTTTTTTTCTTTCAAAAAAATTCACAGTTCTATGTATCGTAGAAAAGTTAATACGCACCACATTCCCGAGCAGATCTTGTCTGTTGTATCTTAGACGACTACGAATTGATTCTTAAAAGAAGTTGCTAGGCAAACCTCACACTAAATTTCCTTCTGCATCCCGGTTAATTTTTTTGTTTGTTCATTTTTATATATTTCAGTAAACTTTTTGTTGCTTGTTGTACTGTTTATATTGGATGACACAACAATAGCTATATTTTGCAGTATTACGATTTTGATTTCCTACAGTTATAATTTGTCATTATCATACTTACAGTTTTCGTTGTTATACTTGTATTTGTAATCATAGTTGTTGTTATAATTTCTATTGTGGTCTGCTGCTGTAGATTCGACACAAATAGATCTAATTCAAAGTTATTGTTCTAAATTATTGAAATAAGATTTCAAAGATAGTAAATTGATTTGTAAAATTGTGTGAGAATTTTTTACAATCGGTTATTTTCTTCTTTGGTATACTCACCTAATAACACCATTTCACGATATTTCCAAGGGATAACGACGATCTCAACAAGTAAAATCTTACAGAGTTTCCAACGGATTTGAATAAATAATATTTTCTTCCTTTTTAAATAAATTAATATGTTAGTTTTATAGAACAACCCATTTTTTAAATATTAAAAAGGTTATTTTTATTCGTTATACAAAACTCTTTTAATGATTTGATAACTAATTGTGAATTTTAAATGTTTTAAGATAATAAATTTATGTAAAGTATATTATTTGGTAAAAAAACGAATTTGTTGAATATGTCGAATATTTTGGAACCTCAATCAAAATGTGAAAAGATAATAAATAGGATTAAGATATCAATTTTGATTTTTAAATTCATAGTCATTCATCAAAGGTCAAGTGATCTTTGTGTTAAAATTGGACGATTTAAATCTATGCCAATTATGGAGAAGATTTTAATTGATTCTTGTAATCAATTAAATATGGGTAATAAATTGGAATGATACAGGAGAGATATTTGATTTGATTAATAAATCAAATCTTGGTATATATGGCAACAAATTTGGATAGAATAAGAAGTTATATTATTTGATTTGAGCAATCAATCAAATATATGTACACGGAAAAACTATCACAAATATGCAAGATTTGCATTGACACCACATCAAGAAAATCCGGAAACTTTTCATGCTTACTTTAGGTAAATGTTCATCCTTACTCTTATAAATAGGGAGGCATTTGCTCATCTTTTTGATAACAAGCCAATAGTTCTCTCTTCTTCATATCCTCAATAAGATCCCTATTTTTGTATAAATTATAGGGTGAGAAATATATATTGAGTTTTTGTATTCTTCTCTTATTGTACTCCCTCTTGATCTGAAGAAAGAATAAAAGAGGTTGTTGGGTCTCCATGGACATAGTATATTCATATCCGAACCACGTTAAATTTTCTAGGTCTCTTATTTTTGTTATTGTTTCCGTGACGCTGCATAATTGATTCCTGCTCTTTTTGTTGAGTTTCATCGATATCTAAATAGACAATCCTAGATCCTGATCAAATACGCTTCCGCTCAAATAAAAAAAAATCACAACAGTTTGGTATCAGAGCTAGTGTTATTGTTCCTATTTGGATATTAACAGCTACTTCTATTAAGTCTATTGGAAGATCCGCTGTCAATTATGGAGTAACGCGTTTTGACAGGAAGCGAGATTTTGGTACTTAGAATTTGAAGATGGAGGCTGTATTCAAGAAGGAGAAGACTTATAAAGTTGTTCCTATGCCTGAGAAATTGAAAGATATGGATGCAGCTGATTCGGAAGAGATGGAAGATGAAGCTCTCACAACAATTCAATTGAGTCTTTCAAATGAAGTTCTTAAATAATTTTCTCAGAAGAAGACGGCGAAGGGACTATGGAATGCATTATCAGATGCATATCAAGATAAGTCTCTCACTAATCAGATTATTCTTCAACAACAACTTTATTCGTTCAAGATGAAGCCTGGGTTCGATCTTATGGAGCATGTAGATGCTTTGACCACTTTAGTTATGAACCTGAAGGTAGCAGATGTTGATATTACTAATGAGGCCCAAGTTGTGATTCTTCTATGTTCCTTGCTTAAGGAGTATACTGCTTTTGTTAATTCCATGATTTATAGCTGCAGTAAAATTAGCTTTTCTGATGTAAAGGATGGTCTTCATAATGAAGTGTTAAGAGGTAGATTGGCGAGAATTAGCATTGATAGTGATACTGAAGGCTTATATGTTCAGAGAGTTAGAAGTCAAAGCAAGTCGAAGAAATTAAAAGGACAGAATTCTTCGAGGTCTCAGTCTAAGTGGCCTAAGAAATTGAATTGTCATTATTGTGAGAATCCCGGGCACTTTATTGCACAATGCCCCAAGCTTGAAGGAAGAAGAAAATACCCAAAGTAAGATTCAGCCTCCACAGTGGAGAAATCAGATACAGAGAGTGGCACTGAAGTGTTTACAGCTTTTGGCTCTTCTGGGAAGAGCACCCTGTGGTTGATTGATTCTAGAGCATCGTATAAATATGACATCTGATAGGAACTCTTTTTCCACTTACCATGAGATTGATGGAGGAGAAGTTCTGATGGGAAATGATGCTTCTTGCCGTATGGTTGGTGTTGGTAGTGTAAAGATCAAGATGTTTGACGATGTTATTCGAACCATTACTGATGTTAAGCACGTACCTGATTTAAAGAGGATTTTGATTTCTGTTGGAGTGTTGAGTGGACTTGGACTAAAGATTGTAGTTGAAGAAGACAAGATGTAAATATCTAAGGGTTCCATGATTGTTATGAAAGGAGTGAAGGCAGAAAATATCTATTTACTAAAGGACGCTACTGTAGTTGGTGAATCAGCTTCAGTTACTTCAGTTGATTCAGATTCTTCTATATTATGGCACTTGCGGATGGGTCATATTGGCGAGCGCAGCATGGATGAGTTAAGAAAGTGAGGTATGATTGACGGAGTTCGACATTCAAAGCTTGGCTTTTGTGAAGAGTGTGTTCTTGGTAAGCAGACGAAGATTTCTTTTGGTGTTAGTGAGCATAAGGCAAAACCTGTTTTGGATTATGTTCACATAGATGTTCAGGGACCTTCCCCTTGCCCATCCTTGGGTGGAGCCAGGTATTTAATTTCGTTTATAGATGATTTCTCTCGTAAAGCTAGGGAGTACTTTCTAAAGTATAAAAGTGAAACCTTTGGTAGATTTGGTAAATGGAAATCCATGGTGAAGAAGTAGTTAGGGAAGATGTTGAAGGTTCTTTGTTCAGATAATCGTGGTGAATTCGTATCACAGGAATTCATCAAATTATTGTGAATCTTATGCATTAAGAGGCATTACACCACACCAGGCGACCCCAACCCAATGGAGTTACATAAAGGATGTAACAACCCGAATTCCGACATGCCGATTTTTTTTCAAAATTCCAATCTATCGAGACTCGAGTTCGCTTGTCTGGTATCCTATAGAAAAGACAGAGACAAAGAATATATCAGAGCTCAGAAAAATATCTCACAGCGGAATGGAATAAAATATAATAAAATGAAATATAGCCAAACCAAGGTAATAATACTGTCTAATCAGTATTCAAAGCTATCATATCTCTGCCACAAGCCTAACCTGTGAGTGTGTTATGAGGATGGGGTCAGAACACAAGTTCTGGTGACTGGACTTAAACTACACATTTTGGATAACCCTACATATACCGTTCAGTTACATTTTCTTATTTATTAGGTTACTTGGGTTTACAGCACTCAAGGCTTACACACACGTCGAACCCATCTACTCCCCAATAGATTAACCTAATACTGAATATATGTAGATACCCCCAATATTAAGGTACACCCGATGGTACCCAACATGAACGGTCTCCGCACTAATGCTACAGAAATGTACGCAGTCCCTCATCGTACGCCGGAACGACGTATGGATCTCTGTATAACAACGCTACAATCCTCATAGAACCGCCATCGCCATGCTACGTAAGCGTACAGACTTCCACCTTCGAACCATTTGAACGAATCAGATTCCATCACAGCGTAATGCCCTAGAGTCTACGATACACCACCCGGAGAAGACACACGTGTATCTAGACTTTCTTACGTACGTATCGTTAATCATACTCGATGCCTCAATCTCGATGATATGCCATCCAGAAACGGTATGCATGTATCTGCATGTATTATCTACTATGCATTGAGTTCCATAACAGGGCTATATCAGATACATGGAACTCAGTTGGGAGCCTTTTCAGATATTTGTATACATACATGTTATGGTCTACATTTTCACGGTGGCTATGGTCCCACTCGACCCCTCCCTCAACTAGTGAAAGGCCAACATATACGAGATCTAGTGACGTGCCCCTAACAAACAATCTACCTCCAAATTTGTGTATCCCGTAACTAAAGCCTCGATAGTAAAAGGTCAATGGTCTTTTTGTTTAGCTCTCCGTCTTTCCGGATCACGCTAATTGTCGATGAATAGTACCCGACGATTACTATCAATCAGATGGTTAGAGCCGCCTAACGCAAACAAATGAGATGGTCATAACCCGCCTAGTCATAAGGCACCTGATTCGTCGAATCACCTAAGCCACCCTACAGCCTTCTGACTGCCCATAATTGTGGCAATCAAGGTATACTCACCGGGTAGTAACGCGCAAACCCAACCTCTACAAGCACAGCCTAAGTGCTGCCACCGCACAGAGGACTACTAGGAGTACCCTCCACGTCCCAGGAAGTCGCATGCTTCCCCTTCAAGTCCTTCGGAGCCAGCAGAATATCAGCATTACATAAGATATCTCATTTTCTCTATCGTTTATTATAGCCTAAGTTATAATTTCGACTTGTCCCTATGACAAGCCTACCTGTTATATTTCCTTTTTCCCTTTAAGGTTTATTCATAATAGGTTATTATCATTCCCCGTTCATTTTAATATTTATACTATTGTAATCTTCATTCATTTCCATTAATTATAATTAATGTCATTTATTTATATCCTGTTATATATATATATATATATGTTTATGCACTAGACCTCTCACATTAAGCCAACCACTTGTGGATGCTGGATCTACCGGGCGGTTCCAGACAGACTTCTACCACAAGTTGAACTTAACCTCGTGTCTTAGCACCGTTATATGTATGTTTACGCACCATACCCCTTTCATTAAATTCACCACTTGTGGATGCTGGATTTGCCGGGCGGTTCCGGGCAGACTTCTACCACAAGTTGAATTTAACCTCATGTCTAAATGCGGTTACAATTTTCTATTTACTGTAAATTTAGGCGTATTCATTCTTCAAAATTTTACTGTAATTCTTATTTACAATCTTTTGGCATAATAATATTCTTAAACAAATATTCATGTTCATTGTAAATTTCATAATTACAACATTCATAGAAATTCCCATTTCAGACAGGTGATTTATAGAAATAGGCTTTATATAGCAGAAATGTTCTCAGTTCAGGTTTCAGGATTACAGTACTACAGAAGTTCCATCATTTATACGAAGGATACAATTCATTTTTAATAAAAAAGTACTAATTTCAATAGATTTCAGCATGATAAACATTTCAGCAGATTAATCATTTCAGCAGGTTACAACAGGTTAAACATTTCAGCAGATTTATTATACATATTATCGGGGAATGCCAAACGATAGATATACCATTATCAAAATGGTATAACTTAAATTTACTCACCTAATAACTTTCCAATTCATGAATCTTGTCTAGACATATAATTCAATGGCTCTCCAAACTGAATCTAGAATCTAAATAACCATGGATTCACAATTCTCAAACTAAAAGAAAAGAGGAAAAAGAAGAAGAAATTTAAATTAACTATATCCAAGAATTTACCTCACTTCGATTAGAATTCTGAACACCCATTCATAAATATACATTATTTTCCTCCATATCTTGAATCAGAATTTCCTATGACTAATTATTCTTCTTTCTAAAGAGATTTGAGGAGGAAGAAGAATGGCAGAGTCTAAACAGCCTCTCAGAAAATATGAGATTTATGCTAGGCATTGTTATCCTATTTATAGGTGTTCAAGAAAGTAAATATGATCTTGTACACTCAGCACTGAGTTAGCAACGAATGCGGTTTGAAAAACATTCCAGATTCACCAAATGAATCAGGCTAGATCAGGGGGGGTGGGTCGAACCACCTACCCCCTGGATTGACCCTAGGGTCGACCCAGCCCCCTTGGGTTGACCCATAGGCCGACCAAGGCATAGCATGGGTCGACCCATATGGGTCTAGGTGCGCATTGCCTTCAGTTTGAATTTTTGGTATATTATGAACATTATATTTAAATATAAACCCCTTACATGTATACTGTTAACGATATATTTCGTCAACACTGGAGATAGGTCAATAGGGATGGACCTAAGGGGAAAATAGGTTGTTTAGTCTTGGAAAGTTTGGATTAGTTCACCGTTCCTAGGTATCAAGGTCTGGAATATGAAATAATAGTTACTCTTCCCTCGATGGGGTGAGTATCGCGCTTAAATGATTCAAGAACCAACAGTTACCTTGGGGAGAAGGATCACTGAATACAACCCTTTATAAAGGATTAACGGGTGGTAGAAAGGGGTTTTGCACCATGCTCACTGAAAGGCCTAAGCTTGTAGGAAGGGTCTAAGCTTGTAGGAAGGTCTAAGCTTGTAGGGAATTAGGGTTTACTCTAGGAAGAAAGAGTAGAAGAATAAGAATGAGAAATCCGTCCTCAAAATAAGACCCCTGATGTCTTATTTATAGAGAATTCGGGGCGCCATCTTCTGTTGGGCTAATGTTTGGATTTCATCCGCTTTTGTGGCGCTGATTATAGCCTCCAAAGTGAGGACCCCGGTTAATTGGGGCTTCTTTGAGATTGAGATGAGTTTGTCGATGTAGTAGCTTTTCGGGAGATATTTGAGCTTCCGGCTGTATGCTTCCGGTTATAAGCTTCCGGATGTAGGCTTCCGGATTTTCTCATGAATACTTAGAGAAGCTTGCCCTAATAATGCATGTGGATAGCTACCGGTTCGGAACCACGTTTGGGGCCTGTAGCAAGTGGACTAATATGGATATCTTGTATCCCTTCTAGGTTCTGGCTTGCCTTCCAGTGGAGGTTTTGGTAGAGTATGGTCTTCCGGAAGGTAGCTCCCGGTGATGTGTCTGTTGTCTATCAATGTGACCTTTCGGCATTTGTGTAGCAGATGTTTCGGAAGTTGATTCTGGATATCTCTACGTGCTTCTGGCTTGATTCTCTTGATGTCGTTACTTCCTGGTGTGTCGGTATTAAGCAGGTTAATTCCGATAGCCCTTCCGTCCTTCCGGTTTTCAGTTAGTGGGGCCCTTGCCTCCTTCTTTCTTAGCTTTTGACTTAGGTGACCTTTTTCTATAGAACCCCTCTACTGGGTATGCCCTACCGGATAGACTGTGCCGGTATTCTATAGACTTTGAACTCTTTCCCCCTAAGAGGGTGTCGGTTTGTGTAGCTATCAGATCATTCTTCCATGCTCTTGGTTCTTTCTAGTGTTTGACTCTTCCCTTTTTGGAGAATTCCTATGTGCTTGTGGTTACCCGATACCCCTTCACCGTCAGCTTGTTTCGAAGTTAATTTTGGTAGTAACATTCCCCCCTAATGAATGGTGTTTTTGACTTTTCAAGTCAAACTTTTGTTTTTTTTTCTTGAATGTTTGCTTTGCATCTTTTGATCTCCCCTGATTGGAAATGATGATTGGTCTCCGTTTGTACGGTGTGGATTTGAGTTAACTTTTTGCATAATTACCATCTCTTCTTCTTCTTCACCTTTTACATGTAACATTAATTTCTCGAACCAGATTATTTGTTCATTGAGGACTTGAAGCTTATTTCGAGGATTTCTCAACTGAATCTCTGGTAAATATTTCTGTTTTGAACTCTAAATAGGAATTAAATCACTCTACCTAAACCAATTTGGGTTTTGGGTGTTGGATATAAATTATTCGAATGTCAATGATCAGGATTAGGGTTCATGGTAGGCTACACACATGCTTTCCCCCCAAATATCAATATTTAGGGTTTATGATATGCAACCTGCATAGAAGATTCTGTTTTACAATTAAGTAACGGAAATGATACTACTGGAATTATCAATTTTGCTGGCCCCGAGAGTCAACTAGGTCTTCGGTGTTGACTTATGATTACTTGGTTCTGGTTCAATTGTTATCCTCAAGAGCAACTGATCTTGTTATTTCTAAGGACTCAATTGTTTCTCAGCAAATGCGATATTTGTTGTGTGTCTTATCTAAACTAGTATTTGCAATTACTTTAGTATGCATTATCCTGATCATTTATTACTGGTAGGTTTATGTGTTAGCACTCCATTGTGCATTAATGAGTACGATACGAACTTATGCATTTATGAAATTATATCACCTTGCAGCACCATGTCTGACAAATGGGGTTTCCACCTACTACGAATTGGTGTTCTTGGCATTTCTCAGGAGAAGAGACCTTTTTCCTTGAAGAAATCTTTGATTACTTCACAAGATGAAGTAAAATCTATCCTTGGTAGCTTTGGAATGGGTAAGGTGGATGCTATACCAACCACCTATCATGATGATATCATGAATCCTCTTAAAGGATATTTTGTATACTCGGCCATGCATATATGGCATGGAGGTTTCTTTCCTTTCCCAACTTTCATATCTCGACTCTTACATGATCTGGAGGTTGCGCCTACAACTTCTACCGAGCACTTACACATTGCTCTTATGTCTTAAAATACTCGTCGTTGAATCGGGTCAGACCTCTCTTACTTCTTATCTTATCCAGCATTTGATGCATTTTTCCAGAGTTGCTGGTTCCCCTTTATTCAGTGCCTATCCACTGGGGAAAATTGTTAGAGATGGTGCGGGTAAGGATGCTCCTTGGGAAAATCAATTCTTTTTTATCAAATGCCCTGCCGATATCTCAGGCAAATTCGCTGATTATGGCGAATCCTCTAACCCTTTGTGAGTGATTACTTTTCTCATCTATGACTTAACTTTAGTCGTTTTTCTTCAGATCCTGCTTCTAAGAGAGTTCCTTTAACTGAAAGTGAATCTCGTGTGTTTAAGCTTATTTTGAAGCTTCTAGAAGAGTCGTAGGGTCGATCTGTTCTGTTAACCAAGGACAAGTTGCGCCAGTATGATCTTTTTCCTGAAGGACAAAAGGTTCTGGGGCGTCCACCTATTCGTTTTCCAGGCTTTAAGCATTTATTGTTAGGCTCAGAAGTGTTTGCTTTCTCTATCCCTTGTCTCCCGGTATGTTTTGCTGATTCGATAGTTTCTTTAGTATCCAAGTTCTGAATTCTTGAATTTTTCTTTGATTTCTCATTTGATTAGGAGTTTTGACTTCGAAAGTCTCGACCCTCACTGATGTTTTGAATCAATCTACTACTGATGCTATTAAGAGATTGGCTGAGTTTCCTATCAAGCTGCCAACTAAAAAGCTAAAGCTTGATTTTTCTACTTCTGTAATTTTCGAGGGTGCTTCCAATAGAGAAATTGGAGGCTGTGTCTTACCGCCATTCTTTCTAAGTACATCAGGAGCGGTGCACATGTAACGTTGCGAATTCCAACTCCTCAGTTCGCTGAGCCTTCAAATCCCCTCGATCCTTCAACGGATTTCATTGATTTTGTGAATCTTTTCCGTTTGGAGTTTTCCGACATCTCGTTACCCTCCCCTTCTTCAGATATGGTGGATTTCTACCAGCATTTGATCACTCGACAACTTAAGGTATAAAATTTTCTTTTTAATCTTGACTTTTGATCTGTTGTGGCTGTGTATTAAGTGCTTCTAACTTTCTAGATTACCAAGAGATGGCTCTTTCCTAAGTCGATTCCTTCTTCCTTTACCATCAAAATCATTCGGATTCGAGAAGAAAACGAAGTCTTAAGTGATGAATGTGAGAGGTTGAAAGCTTCCCTGAAACATGTCGAGGCAGCTTTAGAGAAAGAAAGGCAGACTAAGGATGTGACCCCTGACAAAGTGTCGGCCTTAGAACACCAAATAGTGGAAGATGTGGTCACTCATGTCAATGAGCTTCAGAAGAAGGATGAGAAGCTTTCCCGTGCTGCACAGATAATCCATGCAGCTGAAGGCAGGATTTCTAATTTCTTATAAGTTCATCTTCTGCATATTAAGACTGAATGTTATGAAGATGCATTATTTCACCTCCTTTTCGATAATATTCAGAGTCTTTCTGAGATCCAAACCACTCTTGTTCCACCTTTTGTTAGGGATAGAGTTATGAAAAGGATCGAGTTGGGCAAATGAGGTGTCGAGATGCCACAGAAGGGTGAGTCTAAAGTCGAGGATCTTCTATATATTGATTGTCTTTTTGATGATTCTGATGAAGAAGAAAAGGCTTCTACCTTCATTGATAAAGATGGGGGAAATGACGACGATGGCTTCATAAGTAGGGGCCGTCAGGATGGACACTAGAGGAACATAAGTGATCCTATTTCGGGAGCTAAAGCGCCTCATGATTATATTAGGCAAAACCATGAGGTAGAAGGTTCCCGTGTTGCCTTTGATCTTGAATCTCCTTTGTTTAAAGAAGGTGGCCCTTCTGGCCTTTCGGGAAGGGAGAAAGACGTGGGTCCTGAAGGTCCTTTTTCTCGGGTATAATTCTTGCTCTGGGGGTTTTCTCTTTTTTCCGAGTATTTGACCGTAGCTAGTTTTCTACTATTATATTTAATAGACAAAAAAAAACTGCTTCCTGCCTTAAACAGAATTAGATGGCAAACAAAAGGAATTAAATCGTTCTTATGTAGAACAAGAAGAACATTTGTAAACTTAATTCAAATATCCGTGTAAAACCTATAGAGAGTCCCATTTACAACATGTGTCTGCTAATACACTTATTTGCATTACGACAGAACTTTGTTCATCATGAAGATGCACTACATGTGACTTGTAGATTGAGAAGGGAGTTTTTAACAACACTAATTCATGATACCAAGAAAAAATGTTTTTTAGGGAGACTTAGGGGTGTTTATATTCAATTCCCTCATCTCTCCTTTAACTTCCTGAGTGAAGATTGCTAGGCATTCTAAAGAGCTTAAGGGTTAAACATGACGAGATGTTATGTAAATGATAGATGTATTAATTAAGCGAAAGTGAGTCTTTGTAACTTTTTTTTATTTATATGCCATGGTAGATTGGTTTTGGATTTAACTCACACAAAGTTTTTATATAAAAATGTAGTTTTATTTTTGTAAAAATATAATCGTAACTATCTTCATGTGTTCCTGTGAGTAGGTTGATCGTCATGAGATTTTCCCGTCTTAGAGTGAAGTGTTGTCGGCAAAACAGATTCTTTATATATCTCAAGAGAGGAAGACTTTACTCTAGAATTTGTCCATTAAGCATTTGAACGAGAGAATGAATGCTTTAAAAGACCGGTTAGAAGAAAAAGATAGAACTATTCTTGGATTGAAGACATACATAAAGACTAAACCCTCTATCAAGTTTGAAGATGAGTTGAAGGCTTTACGCCAACGTATCGTCGACTTGGAAATTGATTTAAACAATGTCAATACGAAGTGCGAGACATGGGAATATTGCTTTAAAAGCATTCCTATCATTATGGGATCTTCACCTCCTGGTGTTGCGATCACGCGCAAGACCCCCACCCTTCAAAAGTACTTTTACTTGAATAACCCTCCTTCTAGCTAAAAGGAATCAGTTATTTCTGAGTGGTATAAAAGAGTGGTAGACGAGAGTATATATATGATTGTTCTGATTCACCTCGGTGCTCTTCCATTAGTGAATTATAAACTTTCGGATCCATCCCATACTAGGATCCTATGGCAGAGGATTGGGAATTAGCTTATGATGCTTCAATAGAGCTTTTGGTCTATTTTAGGTTTGCGCATGTGACAAAAGTTTCGAACTAACCCTGATTCAGGTACTGAAATAAGACTGGGAATTTACTTCTGGTGTTTGTAGAAGTCTAGAACCAACCCTAGCTTGGGTAATAAAGGATTGATGACCAGAAATCACCTTCCGTTACTAATGGAAGTTCTGATCTAACCCTTGTATGGGCCATTAAAGATTGGCGACCAGAAATCTTCTTCCGGTATTTATGAAGTATCGAATCGACCCAGATTCGGGTATTAATATAGAAGACCTGATCCAACCCTTGTTCAGGCAATTAAAGGTTGAAGACCAGAAATTCCCTTCCGGTATAAATGGAAAATCGAATCGACCCAGATTCGGGTATTAATATAGAGGACCTGAACCACCCTTGTTCAGGCAATTAAGGATTAAGTACCGGAAATCTGCTTCCGGTGTTAATATTTTGGTATCTTCCTTAGACCTGATTTGTGAAGCAAAGGTTGTACGTGCTTCTTGAGCCACTTATTGGGCTTTTGACATCAAAGCAAAGGATGTACGTGCTTTGTTGGCCACTCTCTGGGCCAGTGCATCCGGTGCGCTTGGCTTGCTTATCCACAAGCAGGGCCTAAGGACTTACTCGACCTCCTTCTAGGAGGCACCTTATCCTGACCATCGTAGGTGATGATAAGTCTTAGAAACCTAGACCGGGCCATCGTAGACAAAGAACTAAGGTTTACTCTTTTGATTCTCTATACTGACCATCGTAGGTACTGATAGAGGTTCACATGCCACCCCCTCCAAGGGGTGCCCTATCTTGACCATCGTAGGCGATGATAGGGGTTTCCGTTCCCTTCTGTGGGTAAGCAGAGGTAAGACATGCTCTTCTATGAGCAGAGGTAGGACGTGCTTAGTTCTAGCAGAGGCTGTGCGTACTCTTCTGCCAGCAAAGGCAGGGCGTGCTAATTTTAGATGCACTGCCACGACCATTTCTGGAGTGAAATGGAGGCTTATGCTTTTGATGCTTTAACCTAGCCCCTCTGATTTGGACATGGAAAAAAACTAACACACCACCCCCCTCCGGGGGATGCCTTGCCCTGACCAATTTGGTGATGACAAGGGTTTTTCTTTTCATTTATCTATTTGTGGCTTGACTTGTCCTTGGTTATTTCAAGTTTGTGGGGATTTTCTCCCTTGCACTCGTGTAGGTAACGTTTTTTCCTTCCTTAAAGACCTTATCGACGTAACTTTCTATGTCTTCTTTACATATTTTTGTAGTTTTTCTTGGCTTAAGAAGTTGATGATCATTCCCTCTAAAACTCTACAATGGTTTGTTTCGTGTCCATTTACCAGATGATAGTAGCAATATGGCCCTTCCAACTTAACTTCGTTTTTGGGTTTCCTCTTTAACGATGGCCAAAAGTTTAACTAATGTCTAGTTAAGAAGTAGATACCTTCAACTGACGTTGTGAGCTTACAACCTTTTGGCACTTGACTCGAAAGCCTACTTTCGTTGTTGCAGTTTGACCCTTTTACTACTCGATTTCGTTATTCCCTCTTCGTTTCTAAACTTTCTTTTGACTTCCTTTCGACATGGAGGTATATCCCTTTCAGACCTTTTTTATAGTAAGAGGAGTGGATGCTTTCTCAACCTTCCGTTCGAATATGGTTCCCCTAACTTGTGTTTGGATAGCCTCTTTGATACAAAGAAAGGGGTTATATCTTTTCGTCGAGGAATGATTTAGGGCAAAGATTGGAGTTGGTCCTAAATGGAAGGGGTTAATGCTCCATCGATCAGGATCATATGTCTCTACATCCTTCTCTTTCTCTTGGATATGTTGGGTTTCTAATTTAAACCATTCGGTTGCCCACGACTCGCTAATACTTGTCCCAACCATAGGGAACCCATTAGTGACTGGTAGAGTCCTGTTATTCATAGTACTCGCTTCCTCAAAGCTTTAGTCCTATACGGGACGGAACAACACAGGTAGATATGTGGGAAGGTTAACCAAAGGATCGGAGGTTCAGGCCCTCCTTCTAGCGCCAAAATGTTAATGATATATTTTGTCAACATTGGAGATAGGTCAATGGGAATGTACCTAAGGGGAAAATAGGTTGTTTAGTCTTTTCAAGTTTGGAATAGTTCACCATTTCTAGGTATCAAGGTCTGGAATTCGAATGAATAATTACTCTTCCCTCGATGGGGTAAGTATCATGCTTAAGCGATTCAAGGACCAACAATTACCTTGGGGAGAAGGATCACTAAATACAACCCTTGATAAAGGACTTAACGGATGGTATAAAGGGGTTCTGCACCAAGTTCGCTGAAAGACTTAAGCATGTAGGAAGGGTTTAAGCTTGTAGAAAGGGGTATTTCACTTGACTCGTGGAAAGGCCTGGGTAACGACTCATGCACATTTAAGAAACAAACAGTAAGCTATATCAGCAATAACTAAGAAATAACATGATAATCTCATAAGAAGATACCATAAGTATCGATTCATTCTTTATTGATCTTTGATTTAGAATACATTAGCAGAATAAGAGAAATCCCCAAATTGATCTAAGAATTAGGGTTTACTCTAGGAAGAAAGAGTACAAGAATAATAATGAGAAATCCATCCTCAAAATGGGACCCCTGAGGTCTTATTTATAGAGAATTTGACGCCCCTTCTGCTATTGGGCTATTAGGCCTGCAAGAGCCTCTGTCGGCCGCTTTTCTCTTTGGTCTCGGATGTTTGACTTTCAACCGCTTTTGTGGCACTGATTATAGCCTCCAAAGTGAGGACCCGGTCAATTGGGGCTTCTTTGAGATTGAGATGAGTTTGTCGATGTAGTAGCTTTACGGGAGGTATTTGAGCTTCCGGCTGTATGCTTCCGGATGTAGGCTTCCGGTTTTTCTCATGAGTACTTAAAGAAGCTTTCCCTTATAATTTATGTGGATAGCTGCCGGTTCGGAACCACAGTTGAGGTCTGTACCAAGTGGACTAGTATGGATAGCTTTTATCCCTTCTAGGGTTCCGGCTTGCTTTCTAGTGGAGCTTTTGGTATAGTCTGGTCTTCCGGAAGGTAGCTCCCGGTGATATGTCTGTTGTCTATCAATGTGACCTTTCGGCATTCGTGTAGCAGATGTTTCGGAAGCTGGTTCCGGATATCTCTACATGCTTTTGGCTTGATTCTCTTGATGTCATTACTTCCTGGTGTGTCGGTATTAAGCAGGTTAATTCCAACAGCCCTTCCGACCTTCCGAGTTTCAATTAGTGGGGCCCTTGCCTCCTTCTTTCTTAGCTTTTGACTTAGGTGACCTTTCTCTATAGAACCCCCCTGCCGGGTGTCCCCTACCGGATAGGTTGTGCCGGTATTCTGTAAACTTTGAACTCTTTTCCCCTAAGAGGGTGTCGGTTTGTGTAGCTTTCGGATCATTCTTCCATGCGTTTGGTTCTTTCTAGTGTTTGGCTATTCCTTTTTTGGAGAATTCCTATGTGCTTGCGGTCACCCGATACCCCTTCACCGTCCGCTTGTTTCGAAGTTAATTTTGGTAGTAACATATACAAAACTTCCAAAGCCCGTTTTATACGTATATATACACATAACTTTTATTTAATTTTCAAAATTCAAACAACGTTAAGTCGTTATTTAATTCTTACCTATTTTCATTGATTGCAGGTTTATTTTGAATTTCTCTTCTGTGTGTGTATATATATATATATATATATATATATATATATTTGCACATATATATGCATATATTTATATATGCATGTATACATATATTTTTGCACTTTCTTATATGTATAATTTTCCTTATATGTGCGTTTATACATATTTTCCCTTTAGGACATGTATTATTTTAGTCGTTTCTCTAAAATAAAAATATGGTGCCCAAAGGAATCGAACTTGCTCCACTCTCTTGGAAGTTACATGCTCTTACCAACTGGACTACATAGGCTTTTGTTAACAAGGCTAAAAACAATGGTGGTCATTGTTCTTTTCTTATACCTCCTTTTCATATCTGTTGTAATATTTCATTTAAAGGTATCTCTTTCATCTTAAATCTGTTTTCTGCAATCCATAAATCTAAATTGACCAGAAAATCGCCACGGACGCAGTGATGCTAATCCCGTAACCAAATTCTGGTAGTCTTCAAAATTTTATTTTACTTAATTAAAAATGCGGGGTGGTATAAAGGATGAACCAGACATTATTGGAGAGAACTAGATGCCTCAGATTGACTGCTAAGTTGAAGAAGGGATTTTGGGCCAAAGCTTTATCTATGGCGGCTTCCTCATCAACCGCATACCTTCTATTGCCATAAACATGAAAATCCCTGAAGAATCATGGAAAGGAGAGCCTGTCAGCTATTAACAAGGTGTTTGGTTGTCCAGCTTATGTGCATGAGTGTAATGACCCGCAAATCCGCAACATCGGAGTTGACTATATACATCATACGTCCAACCCAAAAATCACGAAAATACGAACAATTTTTTTTAGAAGAAAGAGATAGAAGAAGAACAAAAATAACAACACAGAATCTCACATCGCAGCGGAACAAAATATAATATATTATAACTTTTGAAATACAAAATCTCAACTGTATAACATACACTTATCATAGTACAACACTTACAACACAACAGAACAACACTATAACTAGATAACGCTGAAGCCTCCTGCTCCAAGCTCCTTTAGATATATCTGAAAAATCCTGAACTACTTGACTGCCCGTACAAATTTAGGCACCCAAGAGTTTAGGTAGAACAAAACAAATAAACTTCGGGTCAGTCATGGGATTGGTATGAGTAAACAGTTTAAAACAGTTTCAGAAACTAAATGATATCTCATAAGACCACGCCGTATAACACGGAACGGGTTTTTCCCTTATGAGTTTCAAAATCCCTTTGAAAGGAATGATAACTTTATATCAGAACTCCTTTGATATTATAATAGTGTCTAAATCAAGTAAATACAATCTAGTGGAACGTTTGCATCTCACGTTCCACATATGTAATATACAATCATAAACCGCAAGCACGTATTGGGTATTTGATTTCCAACTATGACAAGGTATGGAACCACCTTCCGCTGGTATATCTCTAGAGGAGGATACACCGAGTTCAACAAGAACATCTTGTAACTCAGCCACACATGACCGACCACTCATTTGGCTTGAGTGTATCGAATGTATATCACCAACGGTTGGGATCAGCAACCGTTCCCGAATGGGACAGCATCGACAATAGATTTTTAGAAGTAAATGAAACTCTAGATCAGGTGATTATACACCCTAATAGGTGCGACCTACATAGCCATGCTACCTGCGCGATTTCTGTCATCTACCGATTGATAAGGCTTGAGGTTACGCTTTATCATCATACCAGATTTCACTTCGAATGCCACATCGTCAAATCCATCAAATCACCGATTGACGTCCTCAACAGTACATTACGTGTGAGCTAAAAGAAGTTTCCTTCTCCGCTTCCACTCTTGGTACGGTTGAAGAAATCAATGTACGTGACCATTCTGGAAATACTCTGTCAGACATTCATTCATACAAGTCACCCAGGAATAGGATGAACTGAAGGCACGATTTCTATTAATAGAAAAAGTCCTTGCACTCCACTCCGTCTTCGATTATCTTTATATAATCTGATTCGCACGCTACTGCCAATACGGAGTGGTTCTTCGGATAATAATCCAACCGGTCTCTCCATATTGACAACGATGGTCAAAACTCCGATAGTCTGTGATTTAACTATCGAATAAAAACAAGTGTTTCGATAGTCGATGATTTAACTATCGAAGAAAACAAGTGTTCATCCAATTATCAAACAATCACTAAGCCCTTAATCAATATTCCATTAATTAAATCTCTTCTCTATTTCTTTATCAATATTTGTTAACCAAATATTTTCAATAACCATATTGGCCTTTTTCGTTATTTGGAAAACATTTCCGAATATCGCCTCCTTTATTTTCTGTACATAGAAAATATCTTCTATTTATAATTGGAAAATATTCCAATTATTTATCTCTTTTTCCGTTTCGTTTATTTCTATACTTAGGAAATATTCTATATTCTATTTCCAAGCTTACATTTCATTTGGGTTAAAACGGATGTTGTGTAAAACATCGTTACGACAACCCAAATACTATATTCAATTAACTCTTATTCAACATTGATCTTCGAGCCTGAAATCTTACTATTTATTTGTTAATAATGAAATCAATCAAGTTGGGGTATAACTACCTCTCAGACCTTGACTGAATAACATTTATAACGTCAAAACAGATAAGACTGCTTACTCGAATAATCAATACCATACAACTAATTCTTCACCTTTAAACACATATACTCTTTCTCTTTCTATTCTTACTAGATTTTATTCTAGACTTCCTTTTTGATTATACTATTCTATTTTTAAGTTCGTTTCCTTATCGACTTCTATATAAATCGATACGTTGATTTCTAACTATCAAATTATCCTAAAAATATTCTAACTCCTTAAATTTCCAGAAAAATTCGCCATAACCTCCTTTGTACCAGGAGTATCGGCAAAATCCCCAAACTGCCACACATGCCTTTTCCAATCAAAAAGAAAAAGAAAAGACAAGCGGCTAGCCGATACGGTGCATAAATCTCATATATGAATTAAATACATACCTTTTTGTTGAGCATTCTATTTATTTCACTTCTATACTTTATTCCAAACCTGTCTCCTGTATATTTATACCTGTCCAATCTATTTTAACTATACCAATCGTTTTAACTAAATTTGTTACTTAACTCTTCGGTCTATTTCACCTTTATATTTGTCCAAATCTATTATCTTCTATTATTCAAATCTTATAATATAAATCCCATTTGAATTCTCTTTATTCAGATTCTATATTATAAATCCCATTTGAATTTCTATATTCAAATTCTATATTATAAACCCCATTTGAATTCTATATTCAAATTCTATAGTTAAACTCCATTTGAATTCTATTATTCAAATTCCGTATTATAAATCCCATTTGAATTCTATGCCTTATTTAAACAACGTTTATAACTTCATTTAAAATCCCACATTTATATATTTATAAACAAAGTTTATAAATTCAATTCAAATCCCACCTTTTCCTTTATAAACAGACTTTATAAATTCAATTCAAATCCCATATTTTCCTATATAAACAGAGTTTATAAATTCGATTCAAATCCCATATTTTCCTTTATAAACAGAGTTTATAAATTCGATTCAAATCCCACCTTTTCCTTTATAAACAGAGTTTATAAATTCAATTCAAATCCCATATTTTCCTTTATAAACAGAGTTTATAAATTCGATTCAAATCCCATATTTTCCTTTATAAACAGAGTTTATAAATTCGATTCAAATCCCACCTTTTCCTTTATAAACAGAGTTTATAAATTCAATTACTTGTTTTATATATCTTCAAAACAAGTTAATATTTTCTATAGTTTATTAAAAATTCAAATTCTATTTATGAAAATAGAATTCCCTTTTTAAATCTCAATATCTTTTTCGATATTTTTATAAATCAATATTCAAGCCCCAGGGATATTTTAAACAATCAAATCAACCAATTTCAATCGTTTGATTTTTTTACACATCATATATGAATATATATGAAATCAAACAAACAAACAGATAATATATATTTTTGAGGAATCCAGTTGGATTCCTCCAACCTGTTTTTCCTGCATCGACAGACGTTAGTCAACATAGTAATACCCATCCTGCTTCGAGGCAGGATATCGCGGTATAGAAGGTCATCCACTATCATAGCGTGGGGCGTATAGGGTAATCATCCGCTAATGAAACTGCGGGCATCCGCTAATGATACTGCGGGAATCCAACCAATCATCAACCCAATATATATATATCCTAAATAACTAATATATATTTCAAACAATCAGAAAGCATTCAAACAAGCACAGACAATTATTTTTAACTTTATAAAAATAATTTCTAAATAAATGGTGAGTGAGGTTTTACTCACCGGGATTTTTATCGCGATATTCCAATATATTTTCATTTCGTAGACGATGACAACACAAATTCAATAGGACCATCTCGTTTTGCATGAATCTGTTATTTACGAACTAGTTATTTCGATTATAAAATAATATGATTTTTAATTTACTACTTACTTAAAAAAATTACATTTAATTAACAGATTTTTACCTTAATAGCTTTAAACTTCTTCCTCTTCCTTTTTAACTGATTTACGCACTACAGCAACACCCTACCTTCCGGTCACTCCACTGTCGAGCCTCATCATCACAGCTGCAACTAATTCATGTGCCAAAACCGCTACCAGAAACTCCATAGATTCCTGAACCCGCACCCTTGTTTTACCACTCATGCAACAGTAACAAGAACATGAATTTCCTGCTCAATTCCGAATGTGTTCCTGTGTGCTTTATGTTGTCGCACGCCCAACAATTAGCACTAGTCGACTTCCGAACCCCTTCACCACTGAATTCACTACTCCAAATCGATCACCACACTCACAAACAACCTATGACTTCCCTATTTGCCGACCTAGGACAGCCCCTAGCCTCGTTGATCTACTGTCGAAGTCCAACAAATAGTAGTGACTTCCAATACCCCCAGATAAGATGACGTCGAACCCTCTTCTACCCTGCGTCGCGACAGTCTCGGTTTGATGTCGATCTTCAGATGGTTCGAAAAGTCCAGGGTTTCCTATCGCGATTTGGATTTGTTCTCAGAAGGATTAAAGGAACGGGAATTTGATGGCTTTGAATGGAAAGGGGATTTCGATTTCCAGTGATTGAGGAAGGGAGCCATTTATTTTACTTAGCTTTTGCTCGATTTTAGTTCTGAACAGAAAAAGAAAACAAAGGGGGAGGACCGCGTTTATATAGAGGGGAAGGAAACAGAACGTGCACCTTTTTGCTCCATTCCTTTTTAGTGGTGAGGAATGGAAGATGTGTTAAATTCTTTACCTTATGATTTTATATTATATTTTAATTAATTTAAAAACCCGTATCCTTTAATTAAAAATGCACCCTGATTCTGAACTCCTTTCTGAATCCAACAACTGTCAATTCTAGGGTAAACCCACTATTTTGAACCCACTGGGATAGGTCACAAAGTCCAATTCGATCATTTGAAGGAGATATTAATTTAAATCAATATAAATCAAATTTTAAAACAATAAATTCTGCGATAATAAAATAATATTATTATTCGAATTCAAACAGAAGTCTGAACTGTATTTAATTCAGTTTTAAATCTCAAACTGAATTATATTTTTGCATTACGATGATTTAATATATTCGATATTAAATCGAAATTGATTATTAAATTAATAACTTAATATAAATATTCCATTTATATTATCCACCCACTATTTAAATCTGTATTAAATATTTAAAATTAACCCATAAGAATCTGGGTCATTACAATCTTCCCCACTTAAAATAATTTCGTCCTCGAAATTGCTAAGGTAGAAAAAGTGCTACAAACCCATTTATCTTTTCAAAACTTATTTATGTTGATACTCAACATTTCAAACTTCCTTACGTAACTCTCTTTCGAATAAATCCCTATTCGATAACTCCTCCCTTCGAATAACTATATTCGATAATCTCTCTTTCGAATAACTAGATTCGAAAATCTTCCTTCGAACAAACTATATTCGATTTACTCTATTCAATTTACTCTTATCAATTAATTCTATTTGATTAGCTTTTTTTCACTTAACTCCTTCCGAATATGCTATATTCGATAACTCCTTTAACTCTATTCGAATAAACTATATTCGATTAATTCTAGTTGAATAACTAATATTTGATTTAACTCCATTCGCTTGACTCTAGATCGCAGCGATCACAATGGTTACGCCTGATTCCCTCAGGAAACATCCGACCGCCCTAGGCTATCTGCAACCCTGCGAATTACGCTAGCAGTCGTACGAAATGGCAACTTATCCTGAGTAACTATGTTTGACTAACTCTATCTCAATAACTATATTCGATCAACTTTAATTGAATAACTAACATTCAATTAAATCCTAATTCGATTAACTATGTTCAATTAACTCTATCTGGTTAACTCTTAATTTGAATAACAAATATTCGAAAAATTCTAATTGAATAACTAATATTCAATTAACTCTACGGATTAACCCTAACTGATTAACCCTAACTGGTTAATTCTTACTCTAATCGATTTATTCTAACTCTAATCGATTATTTCTAACTCTAATCGACTATTTCTAACTCTAATCGACTTCTCCTATTCGAATAACTCTTATTGGATAACGTTTCTTCATTTATAAAGGTTTACTTTTAGTAACGGTTCTTCACTTTATAAATGTTCTCTTTAATAACGTTACTTCACTTATACAAGTGTTGTGTACCCCCTTCTATTTAAAACTATCGATGTTAAAAACCAATATTTCTTCTCTATATAAGTTCAGACTTATATATTCCACTTATCGGATGATAAATATTTAATTTATAAACTGTTATTTATAAATTAATCGTTTCTATTTATCTGTTAAAAACATATTTCCATTTTCTATACATCTTCTAAATATTCCTTTGATTAAATTCTATTTATTTAACAAATAAATATCTCATCTATAACATTCTATTTATTTTCTATAAATAAATATTTCCATTTAATCTATTTGTAAATGTTTTACAAATATTTCCTTTTAAATTCAATTTGTAAATGTTTTACAAATATTTCTCCTTCTATTTGTTTGCACATAACTTCCTTTGTATTTGTGTTACAAATATATTTCCTTTATATTTGTTTTACAAATATATTTTCTTTTTAACTCTTTTGTTTTTTTTTCCTTTATTCACACCCAATTCATATTTCATTCACATTTATTTTACTCAATTTATTCATTTCGATCAATTTAACTTACTTAAGTTAAATTTAATTTCAATCATTCAAATTCCCATTAACTAGTTGCTAATTAACCGTTTTGCCTATTTCACCCTTTTTATTTGAATATAACTTGTTCAAATATATGTCAACTTAATTTTAAACTAATCTGATTATATTTTCAACTCGAGTTATATATTCGATTTCGAATATAAATTCTCAATCTCTTTCACTTATCCAAATCCCAATTTCGATTCAAATTTCCTTTAGCTAATTATTCTCCAATTTAGTTAATTCTATTTAACCATTTAAAAATATGATTTTTGTCTTAAAAATCATTTCACTTACTTCACTTGAGTTCATATTTATTTTGTATCTCCAGTCTGGATTTTTCTAATGTCAACTTGGATTTTATTTCCTTAAAATCCTTCTGTTTATTTAATTAAACCGTTATGGTTTTATAATGGTTCTGGCGCTGCTTTTCTAAAAATTTGATTTTGACATAACACGAAATCTATACGGCGAAATCCAGATTTTTCTCTTTCATTAGAAAACTATTGTTCAACCGGTCCCGACGATTCTTGTTTCAAAGAATTCCGACTTCAATTGAGTTCTGTATACTAAATTGAAGTTCGAATCGCCAATTTACGAACTGCCATGCTACGGCGAGCTCATTTTAATTATATTTATAAATATAAACGTTTTAACTTTGTTTATAATAAATTCAACTCCATTCTGATATATTTTTAATATATATCAAATCCATTTTTCCATTTCAACATAATATTCCCGATCTATTTCACTTCTAATATTCAAATCCTATATATTTACAGTATTCAAATTCCATTTGAATTTCTTTATTCAAACTCTATATTTGAATTTCCTTTATATTTTCAATATTTAAATTCCATTTGAATTTCTTTATTCAAACTCATTTGAATTCCTTTGAATTCAAATTCTATTTCACTTCTATTTGAATTATATATATATTCAAATTCCTTTAATTTACTTCTATTTGAATTCTATATTCCAATTCCCATTTCAAAATTCCTTTGAAGTAATATAAATATATACATATATTTATATCTATCTCAAATTCAAAACATTTGAATTTTCAAACAACTTGTTTCTATTCAAACAAATTTCCATCAAAAAATTTTCTAAGGTAGCAATTCATCACTTAGAAACTCGAAAATGAACACTGATGATGTTGCGACCATCATCAGAATTATTTCCCAGCTACTGAATGAGTTCAGTACTATATTTCTTTCAAACTCCATTTAGAAAAATATTTTCCAAACTCCCTGGATTTTATATTCTGAATTCTGGTTGGAATTCAATTTTAATTTATCACATTTGTATATTCGATTTCATATACAAATTCTATTGGTTATATATCTATTTCTGTTTTATAATCTAATTCGATTATAATCCTAACGATCAACTCAACCATTTAAAAACAATATCATGTCCAATCTCCTATTCAAGTGTTTATAAATTCCTATCGACATCGTGGCGTCCCACGATTCGACCAAAATTCATAATCCACTCAACAGACTAGTCAACACAATATAAAACAGTTTTTATATCAAATAACAAGTACGCTCTCTCGTATATATATACACTCAACTCATTCTAGGATACTACTGATCCTATCTCCAATGAGCACATTCGAACAAGCCTAGGTATTCGCTCAACCTAAGCTCTGATACCAACTGTAATGACCCGCAAATCTGCAACATCGGAGTTGAGTATATACATCATACGTCCAACCCAAAAATCACGAAAATACGAACATTTTTTTTAGAAGAAAGAGACAGAAGATGAACAGAAATAACAACACAGAATCTCACATCGTAGCGGAACAAAATATAATATATTATAACTTTTGAAATACAAAAAACAAAATCTCAACTGTATAACATACACTTATCAGAGTACAACACTTACAACACAACGGAACAACACTATAACTAGATAACGCTGAAGCCTCCTGCTCCAAGCTCCTTTAGATATATCTGAAAAATCCTGAACTACTTGACTGCCCGTACAAATTTAGGCACCCAAGAGTTTAGGTAGAACAAAACAAATAAACTCCGGGTCAGTCATGGGACTGGTATGAGTAAACAGTTTAAAACAGTTTCAGAAACTAAATGATATCTCATAAGACCACGCCGTATAACACGGAACGGGTTTTTCCCTTATGAGAATCCAAACACTTGATTTAACTTTCAAAATTCCTTTGAAAGGAATGATAACTTTATATCAAAACCCCTTTGATATTATAATAGTGTCTAAATCAAGTAAATACAATCTAGTGGAACGTTTGCATCTCACGTTCCACATATGTAATATACAATCATAAACCGCAAGCACGTATTAGGTATGTGATTTCCAACTATGACAAGGTATGGAACCACCTTCCGCTGGTATATCTCTAGAGGAGGATACACCGAGTTCAACAAGAACATCTTGTAACTCAGCCACACATGACCGACCACTCATTTGGCTTGAGTGTATCAAATGTATATCACCAACGGTTGGGATCAGCAACCGTTTCCCGAATGGGACAACATCGACAATAGATTTTTAGAAGTAAATGAAACTCTAGATCAGGTGATTATACACCCTAATAGGTGCGACCTACATAGCCATGCTACCTGCCCGATTTCTGTCATCTACCGATTGATAAGGCTTGAGGTTACACTTTATCATCATACCAGATTTCACTTCGAATGCCACATCGTCAAATCCATCAAATCACCGATTGACGTCCTCAACAGTACATTACGTGTGAGCTAAAAGAAGTTTCCTTCTCCGCTTCCACTCTTGGTACGGTTGAAGAAATCAATGTACGTGACCATTCTGGAAATACTCTGTCAGACATTCATCCATACAAGTCACCCAGGAACAGGATGAACTGAAGGCACGATTTCTATTAATAGAAAAAGTCCTTGCACTCTACTCCGTCTTCGATTATCTTTATATAATATGATTCGCACGCTACTGCCAATACGAAGTGGTTCTTCGGATAATAATCCAGCCGGTCTCTCCATATTGACAACGATGGTCAAAACTCCGATAGTCTGTGATTTAACTATCGAATAAAAACAAGTGTTTCGATAGTCGATGATTTAACTATCGAAGAAAACAAGTGTTCATCCAATTATCAAACAATCACTAAGCCCTTAATCAATATTCCATTAATTAAATCTCTTCTCTATTTCTTTATCAATATTTGTTAACCAAATATTTTCAATAACCATATTGGCCTTTTTCGTTATTTGGAAAACATTTCCGAATATCGCCTCCTTTATTTTCTGTACATAGAAAATATCTTCTATTTATAATTGGAAAATATTCCAATTATTTATCCCTTTTTCCATTTCGTTTATTTCTATACTTAGGAAATATTTTATATTCTATTTCCAAGCTTACATTTCATTTGGGTTAAAACGGATGTTGTGTAAAACATTGTTACGACAATCCAAATACTATATTCAATTAACTCTTATTCAACATTGATCTTCGAGCCTGAAATCTTACTATTTATTTGTTAATAATGAAATCAATCAAGTTGGGGTATAACTACCTCTCAGACCTTGACTGAATAACATTTATAACGTCAAAACAGATAAGACTACTTACTCGAATAATCAATACCATACGACTAATTCTTCACCTTTAAACACATATACTCTTTCTCTTTCTATTCTTACTAGATTTTATTCTAGACTTCCTTTTTGATTATACTATTCTATTTTTAAGTTCGTTTCCTTATCGACTTCTATATAAATCGATACGTTGATTTCTAACTATCAAATTATCCTAAAAATATTCTAACTCCTTAAATTTCCGGAAAAATTCGCCATAACCTCCTTTGTACCGGGAGTATCGGGAAAATCCCCAAACTGCCACACAGGCCTTTTCCAAACAAAAAGAAAAAGAAAAGCCAAGCGGCTAGCCGATACGGCGCATAAAATCTCATATATGAATTAAATACATACCTTTTTGTCGAGCATTCTATTTATTTCACTTCTATACTTTATTCCAAACCTGTCTCCTGTATATTTATACCTGTCCAATCTATTTTAACTATACCAATCGTTTTAACTAAATTTGTTACTTAACTCTTCGGTCTATTTCACCTTTATATTTGTCCAAATCTATTATCTTCTATTATTCAAATCTTATAATATAAATCCCATTTGAATTCTCTTTATTCAGATTCTATATTATAAATCCCATTTGAATTTCTATATTCAAAT
Organism: Allium sativum; assembly: GCA_030737875.1. Classification (NCBI taxonomy): domain Eukaryota; kingdom Viridiplantae; phylum Streptophyta; class Magnoliopsida; order Asparagales; family Amaryllidaceae; genus Allium; species Allium sativum. Next base: position 307,345,602 of record CM060921.1, read on the forward strand.
TCTATATTATAAACCCCATTTGAATTCTATATTCAAATTCTGTAGTTAAACTCCATTTGAATTCTATTATTCAAATTCCGTATTATAAATCCCATTTGAATTCTATGCCTTATTTAAACAACGTTTATAACTTCATTTAAAATCCCACATTTATATATTTATAAACAAAGTTTATAAATTCAATTCAAATCCCACATTTTCCTTTATAAACAGAGTTTATAAATTCAATTCAAATCCCATATTTTCCATTATAAACAGAGTTTATAAATTCAATTCAAATCCCATATTTTCCTTTATAAACAGAGTTTATAAATTCGATTCAAATCCCATATTTTCCTTTATAAACAGAGTTTATAAATTCGATTCAAATCCCACCTTTTCCTTTATAAACAGAGTTTATAAATTCAATTCAAATCCCATATTTTCCTTTATAAACAGAGTTTATAAATTCGATTCAAATCCCATATTTTCCTTTATAAACAGAGTTTATAAATTCGATTCAAATCCCACCTTTTCCTTTATAAACAGAGTTTATAAATTCGATTCAAATCCCATATTTTCCTTTAAAAACAGAGTTTACAAATTCGATTCAAATCCCACCTTTTCCTTTATAAACAGAGTTTATAAATTCAATTACTTGTTTTATATATCTTCAAAACAAGTTAATATTTTCTATAGTTTATTAAAAATTCAAATTCTATTTATAAAAATAGAATTCCCTTTTTAAATCTCAATATCTTTTTCGATATTTTTATAAATCAATATTCAAGCCCCAGGGATATTTTAAACAATCAAATCAACCAATTTCAATCGTTTGATTTTTTTACACATCATATATGAATATATATGAAATCAAACAAACAAAAAGATAATATATATTTTTGAGGAATCCAGTTGGATTCCTCCAACCTGTTTTTCCTGCATCCACAGACGTTAGTCAACATAGTAATACCCATCCTGCTTCGAGGCAGGATATCGCGGTATAGAAGGTCATCTACTATCATAGCGTGGGGCGTATAGGGTAATCATCCGCTAATGAAACTGCGGGCATCCGCTAATGATACTGCGGGAATCCAACCAATCATCAACCCAATATATATATATCCTAAATAACTAATATATATTTCAAACAATCAGAAAGTATTCAAACAAGCACAGACAATTATTTTTAACTATATAAAAATAATTTCTAAATAAATGGTGAGTGAGGTTTTACTCAACGGGATTTTTATCGCGATATTCCAATATATTTTCATTTCGTAGACGATGACAACACAAATTCAATAGGACCATCTCGTTTTGCATGAATCTGTTATTTACGAACTAGTTATTTCGATTAAAAAATAATATGATTTTATTTACTACTTACTTAAAAAAAATTACATTTAATTAACAGATTTTTACCTTAATAGCTTTAAACTTCTTCCTCTTCCTTTTTAACTGATTTACGCACTACAGCAACACCCTACCTTCCGGTCACTCCACTGTCAAGCCTCATCATCACAGCTGCAACTAATTCATGTGCCAAAACCGCTACCAGAAACTCCATAGATTCCTGAACCCGCACCATTGTTTTACCACTCATGCAACAGTAACAAGAACAGGAATTTCCTGCTCAATTCCGAATGTGTTCCTGTATGCTTTATGTTGTCGCACGCCCAACAATTAGCACCAGTCGACTTCCGAACCCCTTCACCACTGAATTCACTACTCCAAATCGATCACCACACTCACAAACAACTTATGACTTCCCTATTTGCCGACCTAGGACAACCCCTAGCCTCGCTGATCTCTTGTCGAAGTCCAACAAATAGACGCGACTTCCAATACCCCCAGATAAGATGACGTCGAACCCTCTTCTACCCTGCGTCGCGACAGTCTCGGTTTGATGTCGATCTTCAGATGGTTCGAAAAGTCCAGGGTTTCCTATCGCGATTTGGATTTGTTCTCAGAAGGATTAAAGGAACGGGAATTTGATGGCTTTGAATGGAAAGGGGATTTCGATTTCCAGTGATTGAGGAAGGGAGCCATTTATTTTACTTATCTTTTGCTCGATTTTAGTTCTGAACAGAAAAAGAAAACAAAGGGGGAGGACCGCGTTTATATAGAGGGGAAGGAAACAGAACGTGCACCTTTTTGCTCCATTCCTTTTTAGTGGTGAGGAATGGAAGATGTGTTAAATTCTTTACCTTATGATTTTATATTATATTTCAATTAATTTAAAAACCCGTATCCTTTAATTAAAAATGCACCCTGATTCTGAACTCCTTTCTGAATCCAACAACTGTCAATTCTAGGGTAAACCCACTATTTTGAACCCACTGGGATAGGTCACAAAGTCCAATTCGATCATCTGAAGGAGATATTAATTTAAATCAATATAAATCAAATTTTAAAACAATAAATTCAACGATAATAAAATAATATTATTATTCGAATTCAAACAGAAGTCTGAACTGTATTTAATTCAGTTTTAAATCTCAAACTGAATTATATTTTCGCATTAAGATGATTTAATATATTCGATATTAAATCGAAATTGATTATTAAATTAATAACTTAATATAAATATTCCATTTATATTATCCACCCACTATTTAAATCCGTATTAAATATTTAAAATTAACCCCATAAGAATCCGGGTCATTACAATGAGAGTCGAGGAAAGCTGGAACCTAGGGCTCGCAAGTGTATCTTTCTAGGTTATAGAAGAGGAGTGAAAGGATATAGTTTGTGGTGTCCTATTAGCAAGAAACTTATTATAAGAAGGCATGTAATTTTTGATGAGAAGGCTATGTTGAAGGTGGAGCCTTCCTCATCGAATGACAATGAGAGGACATGTGGAGAATACCAAACACAAAGCAAGTCATCTATTGATTCTTTTCATAGACGTTCAAATGGTACTTCCGATGACACTATGGTTGATGTGGATAGTACAGATATTGGCACAGAAGATCAGACCCAAGGTGGAGCTCATACAGAGTCTAGGCCCGTTAGAGAAAGAAGAATGCCAAGATGGCTTGATGAGTTTGTTGGTTTGAGCATTAAAGACATCGACTTTGATGATATGACAAATGCATTAAACGTTTTCCATGATGAGCCCAGAGATTACAGAAATGCTATTGCACCAGTCGACAGTTCTAGTTGGTTGGTTGCTATGGAAGATCAGATCGAATCTTTACAGAAAAATCACACTTGGAATTTGGTGCCACTTCCTACCGACAAAAAAGCTATTGGATGTAAGTGGATCTATTGATTGAAAGATGGCGACAATGGAAATCTCATATATAAAGCAATACTAGTAGTAAAGTGGTATGTTCAGAAGAAGGGGGTACAGTACCATGACATCTTTGCTCCAGTTGTTAGGCAAACTTCTATTCGTATTCTCTTAGCTTTAGTTTTTCATTATGAAATGGAATTAGAGCAACTAGATGTCCAAATTGCATTCTTGCATGGTGATCTGGATGAGGAAACTTATTTAAAGCAGTCAGAAGGGTTCATTGATAGTAGCAGACCAGATTATGTTTGCAAACTCAACAAATCCCTATATGGATTGAAGCAATCTCCTTGGTTAAGGAATAAGAAGTTTAATAAGTTTATGCTTTCACAGGGATACTCCATAAGTTTCAAGTTCCAGTTTGTTTACCTTAGGAGATGTGATGATGATATGATTTATTTTTTGTTATATGTTGATGTTATGTTGATTGCATCTCAGAATATGGTCATAATTAAGGATTTGAAAGCGGAGCTCGGTAGAGAGTTTGACATGAAGGATTTGGGAAAGACAGAAAAAATATTGGGTGTGGAGATAAGCAGGGATAGGAAGCGGAGAGAGTTAAGACTCATTCAGGCGTAATACATCAAGAAAGTCCTCGCTCTATTTGGAATGGAGAAAGCCAAACCGGTTGGCACTCCATTAGGCTCTCATTTTAAGTTATCGAAAGACCAATCTCCTACATCGGAAGAAGATAAGAAGTATATGACTAAAATACCTGATTCTAGTGTCGTTGGTAGTCTTATGTATGCGTTGGTGTGCACAAGACCAGATTTGGCCCATGCAGTGGGTATTGTGAGTTGATATATGTCTAACCCATGCAAAGAACATTGGAAAGCAATGAAGTGGATTCTTAGATATCTTCGAGGCACTTCTTCGGTGAGCTTGTTATATGGTGGAGTAGATGGTGGCATCTCTCTTAGAGGATACTGTGATTCTGATTATGCTGGGGATAGAGATGCTAGGAAGTCAGTGTTGGACTATGTTTTTACACTTGGCATAAGCTTGATTTCATGGAGATCAAAGTTGCAATCTATCGTAGCTTTGTCGACTACCGAAGCAGAGTTGATATCGATTATGGAAGCAACAAAAGAAGGATTATACTTACTTCAGTTGTTGGATGATCTTTCAATGGCGCAACGGACAGTAGAGCTATTTTCAGATAGTCAAAGTGCGATTAATCTTGTAGAAAATCAAGCTTATAGTTCACGGACGAAGCACATTGTTCTCAGAGGTTTCTTTCTTATGCTTGAAGAAGAACGAAACAGGATCGAATTGGTGAAGGCGAGTACTTTGGATAATTCTTCAGATATGATGACAAAGTCACTTCCAATGGACAGGTTTGAGCATTACTCAAACTTGATTAGTTTGCTTCCTGCTACTTGAGCGCCATGGGGCGCTAACTCAACAACTAATTATGTTGATTGATGAATATCTTTAAATCGAGGTGGAGTGCTAAAATTGGACGATTTAAATCTATGCTGATTATGAAGAAGATTTTAATTGATTCTTGTAATCAATTAATTATGGGCTATAAATTGGAAAGATATAGGAGAGATTTTTGATTTGATTAATCAATCAAATCTTGGTATATGTGGCAACGAATTTGGATGGAATGAAAAGTTATATTATTTGATTTGAGCAATCAATCAAATATATGTATATGTGGAAACTATCACAAATATGCAAGATTTGCATCGATACCACATCGAGGAAATCCATAAACTTTTCATGCTTATCTTCAGGTAAATGTTCATCCTTACTCTTATAAATAAGGAGGCATTTGCTCATCTTTTTTGTAACAAGCCAATAGTGCTCTCTTCTTTATATCCTCAATAAGATCCTTATTTCTGTATGAATTATAGGGTGAGAAATATATATATTGAGTTTTTGTATTCTTCTTTTATTGTACTCCCTCTTGATCTGAAGAAAGAATAAAAGAAGTTGTTGGGTCTCCGTGGATTTAGGACATTCATATCCGAACCACGTTAAATCTTTTGTGTCTCTTATTTCTGCTATTGTTTCTGTGAGGTTGCATAATTGATTCCTGTTCTTTTGTGTTGAGTTTCATTGGTATCTAAATAGACAATACTAAATCCTGATCAAATACGCTTCCGCTTAAATTAACAAAAAATTTCACAACACTTTGAACTAAGCGAAATTCAAACCATACATACTATATTATGTATTTATCCAATCCTTAATGATGGACTAAAAAAGTAGATGGAACAAATTAGATTGTCAATTTAACAGAAGTTTATAATATATACTAAATGTTGTACAACTCATTGGAAATGATACGCTTTTAGTCTAATATTTTTTTCCTTCCATTTATTTCCAATTACAGTTGTACAGATTGGATAAATACATAATAAAGTATATGTGACAGGAATTTCATTCCTTTTGAAGATTATTTGGCTTTTGAATGAAAGGTATTTAGTTTGAATGTCAATGAAGCGAATGACTATAAATTTGAGAACCAAGATCGACGTCCCAAATTTATTTACCTTTTAATCACATTTTGAAAGTAGATCCAAAAATATTTTGGATCAACATAAATCTCAATTTTTTATTTTTTTTCTACTAAATATATTTTTAATATGAATTTATAATGTTTGAATACATTTAAAAATTCATACTTATTTATATAGATCGGCCGTTTGACTTCAGTTTTTAATAAAATTAAATTTCAAATTACATAATAAAATATTATAAAAATACCAATTTAATTGATCGTAGATTGTAATAAAACTGAATAATTAAATAAAATTATTTTCATTTGCTTCCAGTAATTAAGTAATATACTGATGTAAATTTTAAATAAAATTAATTAAAGTAGCTTGTTATCAATCCATTGCTACTTTGCTCCTTCTCAGTAGATTAAAAATACATTGCATGAACAGTTCCAACTTCTAACAACATAATTTGAATTTAAATGCAACTTTTTCTATGCATCATTTGTCTGCAATCCAGGAGCAATACATTAGACTTTATATCTACTCTCCAGTTCACCACAAAAAAACATGGTTTGGAGAAGTGCCAACAAGTGGTACGAATATTCCCTTTATGAATCGTCATTAACAGTTAACTATACACCGTTTCCATAATAACTTAGCTTATGTAACTACTAAAAACATCATTAGTTTAAGGTTACCGAAGAGACATATTCTGGATAAATGCTAATTAAACAAGTAACAGCTTAGCGATTCCCCTGGCAACTGGTTGCTTGTTGAGAAAAATGAAGACATGGCCATGTGCTTTTTTGTTCTAACTGTCTTGTGATTAGCTGCTAATTGCGCCATATCCTACGTATACTCAACCATAAGTTAGTTGTCCATATATGATCATTTTGTCTTTCATGCAATAATTTAAGAGCTTGCCCTTTCAAACTAGAACCGTTCATGTTCATAATCGAAATATATCTGTCTGAGTCCGTACAGTTCTTGTTAATGATACAAGCTAATACACCTATATCTGCTTCGGTTCGACCGATTCACACCCTGTGAATATTTAACGTACCCACAAAGGCAGTAGCGTGTAGCATGCAAACCTAATTTTGTTCATGGTTTAATATTTAGGTTTGTTTTGTCACACTTGTAAACTTGGCCATGTACATGAAATACGTGGATGGCTCTGTGCTTCCGTTATTTTAAAAAAATAATAATATTACAAACGGTTGCGTGTGGAATTACAATTACATGCTCTTTCCACCTAATCACCACTTAAAACTGTACTTATTAGTCGGTAATCTCCAATCAATTCGATACAAATAAAACATGCGTAACATCGTTTCCATTCACTAAAGCAAGCACCTAATCATATAGTATACTTTGAGTAAATGATACGCAGCTCATTACAGCTTATCTAATTGTCGTTTTCATATGAGTATGGAAATGCAGCACCGATTGCAACTGACAGTTTTAAATAATCCACGAGTAGGTTTTAAATCTTATAACCGAACCAGCACTCATAACCGAGTCTACAACCGAACTAATAATCGAATCCAGAATCGTTTTGAACCGTAAAGTTTCAACAACATCTTAATAGTGTTGTCGAATGAAAATCGATATCGTAACTGGATGGTTGAAAATAATAATAATTGAAATGTAAATTAAAAATAGGAAATTCTTGAATTTTCTCTTTAAAAAGTAACACAGGATGTAAGCATTGTTGATTAATTTTTTAGTATTTTTTTTTTCCCCTTGATGCATGAGATTGCAAAACAGGAATTGTTGAGTCCAGTTGAGAAATAATTGAGTGGAGATGGTTACGGGTGGTGGGGGGCCCATTAAGTGTGGGCGCATAAAATAGGTGAGGTGTACTTGTCGGCAGCATATATTTTGTATGTACGTACGTACCAGCGCCCCTCTATTTGCTACGGTCTCCGCTGACGTGGCTGCCATTTTCTTGTGGGTCCCACTTTCCCTCTGTCTGCGCCACCCAACAATCACATGCTTTGCTTTTTTGCCTCGAGTTCCACAGCTATTTTCTCTAATTTCCATCTTTTCAATACATAGAATTTGAACAACTTTAGAAAAATTGTAATTTCTTGATTTGAAGATTGTCGGAATTTTGTATGGAAAATCTATGTAGATACAAAGGTTTGACACGATATGTAAACGATAGGATAACGCATGATTTGCACCTCTCATATAAATACAAATTAAAAATATGGCTGAGATTTTCTATATTTTGATTTGTATCAAAATTTTGTGTTCATGTACCCGCTCCTGCTGTAAAAGGGAGTCTATTTAGATATATAAATTTGACATAATTGGTGATACAATTAATCTTCACCACTAGATCTTTTCATGAATTCCACCTCTTCACGTAAGAACAAAAAAAATCCAATAGTAGAGGATTTGTGTCTCTAAGTTTGTGTTATATTTTGTGTCCAAATAGCCTCTGCTATTATAAAAAACAAAGAATATTATCATGTTTCTTGAAAATGCATATTAAGTACTAGTTGCTTTTAGACTACATTTTACCATTCTCTTTTGAAACGAAAAACTAAGTACATTTTGTAGGAATAGCTAACCCATTAATATATACTTCATATTCTGTTCATACTGTAGAAAACAATGCTTTATGAAGGCTGCAAAAACACCTTTGCATAACTTAGTTTACTTTAGAAATATGTGAAAGAAAAATAAAGCTAGAAACGTGCTTAATATTTGCAAGGTAGAGCCCTCCTTTTCAGACTGAAGTCTAAAGTTGTCATCAAAGGGTTGCGTTTTGCGTGAACTTTCGCTTTTTTCCATTTTCCAACGTTGCATTCAAACTTTACGTTTAAACAAAACAAGTAGAACAAATCTTTGTTTTCATTACGATATATATATATATACGAATGTCAGTATTTAAGGAGAATTGGACTTACTTTTGGATGCATATATAACAAACAAGTACAAAAAAATATTGTACAACAACTATTAGCTGTCCATCTCACGAAACTGACATCGGTTATAATGACGTCGAAGTAACATGAGATGGCAAAATAATGATTCTGCATTTATTTTGGGCTGGAAAATGTTTTATTTAATGGGCTTCGAACCCAGAGTTAGTATTTTACAAGGCCGAATATATCAAAGTCTATCTTTAGGCCCATATAATGTAATTGATAAATGAAACTATGAAAGGGTTCATTCGCAGTTGTACCAAACAAGAAAAAAGGGACTTCCCTTCCTCCGTTGCATAATTGCCCAATAAATATATGCGAATTAATAATTAAATAATTGAAATCCAACCGCGTCTCAGCTCGAATTCTTTATTTCAGGTACGATTGCCTTAGTAAATTCGTTTATGAATGAATAATTTTGTAAGTTTATTCGTGTTCAAGAATCAATCCCTATTTGCTTCCATTGCTTCAGCCGTGCCTGTGCAGACTGCAGCGTGCTTTGGAAGATTAACATTGGAATTTGGGAGTCCAAACGGTAATTTGATTTTTTTTCTTTTTTTTTTCTTTTTCTTTCAATAATTTGTAATGTAGTCTGTGACTGTAAATATATTACTAAGATTAGTATTCCCTTCTATTGACATTTTCTGAAACAGTTTAGGCATTAGGCAATGAAACTGTAAATGAGAAAGCATCAAATAAATTTGAAGAGAAGTGCGTGCAGAACCTTCGGTTTTAAATTGCATTGAAAGTTAGCCTTTGGCTTTGCCTGTAGCAATTGCAGTAGGAAAATTAATTTGCTTTGTTTAGATTAATGGAATCACGAACTATCCCTTATTTTTGCTGCTGTCAATTTACTGCCCCTTATTTTTGCTACTGTCAATTTACTGCACCTTATTTGCAGCTGTCGATTTACTGTAAATAATTTGTGGTCATAAATAGGTTGGTTTTACTTAATTGTGATTATGAACGATTTTGTTTGAAAAACAAAAAAGACATTATGACGATATATAAATTGCTTTTACTTCAAAGTAAGTTTATGTCATTCTTTGGAGTATAGGAGTTATGATGAAGAACGAAAATGATAAAAACCGAGTTCGATTTCGAAAACAAAACTCCGGAGCTCACAATAGAAAAGTTAAACAAAAAAGAGACATGCTTGCAAAATCACTTGTTGGTTCAATTTCAGCTTCATTTCAAGCAAAAATGCAAAATTCACAACCTTCAACTTCATGCATGGTTGGAGAAACAAACGACAAATATGAAGACTTTGAAGAGAATATTGAGTCTCAAGAATTGTTTGTAAATGAAAATGTTGATGTACTAAATGAAGATGTCGTAATCAACGAAGAAGGTAATGATAATGGAGCTATGAATAATATGGTTGAAGTTGTTCGTAATACAATTGAGCTTGACCTTGAGAAAGACGTTGATGTTAACTACGATCCGGAGCAGATGACAAATCTTATCAAATGAGTGGATTTGTATAGAGGTCTTCAACTAAAAGAAACAATAGACAAAGGAATGGAATCACTATTTGATCAAGAGAGACAACGATGGAAACAAATATTAGTTCGCATGATTGGAATTGTGAAAACTCTCTCTCGGAATAATTTACCATTTCGTGGATCTAATGAAAAAATTTATGAGAAGAATAATGGACTTTTTTGTCAACTTATAGAATTTGTTGCCGAATTTGATCCAATCATGGAAAAACATCTTAGACGTGTGGTAAATAATGAAATAAACAATCATTATCTTAGCCATAGAATACAAAATGAATTAATTCTTTTGTTGGCAAAAAAGATTAAAGAGATGATGCTTGCAAAAATATTGAAAGCAAAATTCTTTTCGGTTATCCTCGATTGTACTCCGGATTTAAGCCATAAAGAACAAATGTCAATGATTATTAGATGCGTTGATGTTGAAAATAAAAATACCATTAAGGTGGAGGAATTTTTTCTTGGATTTATGGAAGTCAACGACACATCGGGATTTGGTCTTTTCAAAAAACTTGAAGATGTTCTAGTTGATCTCAAACTTAACATCGATGATATAAGGGGACAAAGTTACGATAACGGATCAAATATGAAATGTATGATATTTAAAAATAATAATACTAATGATTGTTGTTTGATCTCATTTAATGTAAGGAATCTTATATTCTTGTAGGCAAATATCAAAGCGTACAAAAGAGGCTACTTGACGTCAATCCTAGAGCATTTTCATATCTCATGTGGATGCCATAGCTTGAATCTTGTGTTGTGCGATATGGCCAAATCATGTGTTAAGGCTAGACACTTTTTTTTGCATATGTGCAAAAGATATATACTTTATTTTCCGGTTCAACACTTCGATGGGAAGTACTTAGAAGATATGTAAAAGGCTTGACTCCTAAGGCATTGTCCGCAACTCGTTGGGAAAGCCATATAGAAAGTGTTAAGGCAATAAGATCTCAACCATCCAAATTTAGAGATGCTTTAATTGATATTGCTAACAATTCTAATGATGATATGGCAAGAGTGGAAGCTAAAAGCTTATGTCAAAATGCTTTGGAGGATTTTGAATTTTTGATTAGTTTGTGCATTTGGTACACTATGTTGGATAATACTAATAGAGTTAGCGAAATACTTCAAGGGGAGGAAATGGATATTGAGGATGCAATTGCTAAAGTTAGAGAACTTATAGCATGTTTTGAAACATATAAAGAATTTGGATTTGATGAATCGATGAATGAAGCTAAAAATCTTGCAGAAGAAGTTGGCATTGAGCCTAAATTTCCGGAAAGAAGAATTGTTCGTAGAAAGAAACAATTTGATGAGGATAAAGAAGTTGATGCTAATGAAAGCCAATCTTTGATGGATAAATTTAGAATCACTTATTTCATTTACATAATAGATCAAGCTCTTACTTCACTTAAGGATCGCTTTGGACAATTTGAGCTTTTCGAAAGTATTTTTGGTTTTCTAATGAATGCAAAATTCAAAACCTTTAATGATAAGCAATTGAAAGAGGAATGCATGGAACTTGAAAGTTTTTTGGAGCATAATCAAGAGAGTGATATTTGTGGAAAAGGGTTATTTCTTGAACTTAAACAATTGAAGAGGATTTTACCGTCGGAACTAACGAAATCAACTAGCATTCTTAGTTTCTTAAAATCTTACAGTGATGCTGGTGGATTTCTAAATGTATGGATTGCATATCGTATATTGCTAACTATTCCGGTCACGGTTGCTTCGTCGGAAAGAAGTTATTCTAAATTAAAGTTGATTAAAACTTATCTTCGAAGCACAATGTCGTAAGAAAGATTGAGCGGATTAACAATGATTTCGATCGAAAAAGAATATTTGGATATGTTAAAATATGATGAAATTATTGAAGAGTTTGCTTCAAAGAATGCATGAAGGAGTTGTTTTCGGTAAAGTTTAATGTATAATGATGCTAGAATGCTTGACATATGCGATGATTTGTCATTATGTTTTTGTCGTAATATATTTTGTACTCGAATTTTTATTTTAATTCTGAAAGCGATCAATGAAAAATATACATTGATGGTACTTTTTATTTCGTTTTTGATTAAGTGAGCAACAAATATTGCAATCGCCTTGGGCAACCCAATTCGTTGGACCGGCCCTGCTTCCACTCAATTCACAAAGGGTAATTATTTTGCAACCGTTCCTAATGTATTAGATTTTGGTGATTATGTTATTGGTAGCCCAAAGTGTTTCAAGATTGAAATTCGGGTGTGAGGATTTCCACTGCAGTTTTGGTCATATGTCACAAATTATATGTTCTGCAATTCAACCTTCACATATCGAACGTATGAGGCTCGTTATTCTTAACTGGAAAAATAGATTAATTGATAATCTAATATGTTGTCCCACTGTGATTTCAACAGCAAAATTTATATGCTGGGCGACTGAAATTTTAATAGGTCGTTAAACCAATAGGCATCAAAGGATAATCCTCAAAAACTGCTAACCAATATCATGTGTACCCATTTATGAAACTGTGAAACAATATATGGAAAAATATTCGAGGTGTTTGATTTGGTTTTATACGCGGTTCAAAATTTGACTGGTTCTTTGACTGATGAATCCGAAGCAACTTCCTGTTGATGTTCATATCCTGATAATTCATTTGAAACTCATAATGATTATCACTCGAAACTACGTGGTATTAGCTACTAAAGTGGTGGAGAAACTATCGGCAGTAACTCCAAATACTACGTGATTGGTTACAACCTAAATGAAGTTAAGAAGAAGTGGAGTATTTTGCTCCTGAGTTCAAGTGCAGGAGGGAATGCACGTTTAGGCTTACAACGACTTTATTACCAGGTTCTACTCTAGGATATTTTGCTTTTGTTTATTGTTTGTATGTCGGTTTGTATGTTCTATGTTTGTTTTTGCATACTTGCTTTATGTTTATCCTCTATGTACTATTATTTTATATGTTAATAAAAGCGCACCCAATTTCAATAAATAAATATAATAGTTTATTTTTTTTATTCTTGTTGTAAATTTCTGAAGGGGAGGTGGTTGGAATGCAGGTGCACGTCAGGGTTGTAGATGCTGTGGGGAACTCAGATAGAACCCCACCTTTCAAATTAATTTAAGACATATCAGCTGTTAGCTATATATGTATTGCTATAATTCATGAGCGGTTAGCTATATGTATTGCTATAATTCATGATATGGCCACTAATTAAATATCAAGGTATTGTAGATGTAGAAGTTCAAAAGACGAACATGTTTCCCAAATTGCTGCATTGTTATCATGGAAGTGGCGGTTGCAAATTATAAAAAATTGGGCCTGTCAAAATCTATATTGGATTATCAAAGTTTATTCAAGGGTTATTTGGCATTGTAGGTGTATAATTGTTAAACTTACATGTGACATTTGTCATGCACGCAAGGAAGTCCAACCTTGCCTAGGATGCTAGGCGTTATTAATAGAAAACCTAAGAACGTAGTTGATTCAGGGGGAAATAGTTGTTTTTCCTGGCATCGTCTAATTCTATAATGGATGCTCCTCAAAAGTTTTAAGGTTGACATTGGTTGAAATGCTTAGTTAGCTTGAGGAACAAGAATTGGCGGAGCAAATACAATAGCAGTAGTTATGTGGAATCCAATCTTGAACTTAACCTAAATCACAGAAAATAGGAAATATTATTTAACTGCATTTTTATATCTCATTCATGCGTTTGTATGCTGTAAATGCTATATTTAAATAATACTATATATTGTAGCATTTGACCATGCATTAAGCATAAGCATTGGTGTCATCAATTACTACTTGTATTAATAGTAAGTTTTAACCAAACTTTTAACAGTCATGAACATATGTAGTGCCAAATATGATCAAGTTAAGTTATCACCAAATATATACATATACATGCATACAAGGGCGGACCCAACCCTGGGCATAGCTGGGCTGTAGCCCATGGTTAAAAAAAAAAAAAAAAAACCTGCCTTAGCCCCCAAAACAAAGTAAGCGTAAAAACAAAACTGTGTTTACTGTCATTGTATTTCATTTTCTGCTATTCGATATGTTTTCTCCCGCTCTCGCTCACCCATCCCTTCTGCCGAAACTCGATTCTAATTCATGGATGGTTCTCCAATTCAGCTAAGCATCTTAATCAATTCATGTGATTTTTTTATTTGCTTTCAAATTATTAATTGGAAATTGATTCTTTAACCGAAAACCCTAATTTTTTGGTTGTCTTTTGCATTGTTGCGGACAGTTCTTTGGGAATTAGGTTGTAAACTAAGTTATTTTTATTCTATTAATATTTGCTAGTTAATATTTTTATTCATTGATAGTATTGCTGAATTACATCCAACCGTGTTCTGTTTGTGATTGCTAAACCAATTGGTTTTTGTTTCAAGATAAAAGTGAGATCATAATTTTCAAGTTTTGTCAAATTTTGCTTTTGTTAAAGCAGTGTTTCAAAAAATCAATGTGAAAATGATTGATTTTTTTTCAAAGAGGAAAATTACGTGACCTTGCTACCGAGTTCGTTTGCCTTTTAATTAAAATATTAGATTACTACAATTAATTAGCCCTTGTTTCCATTCTTGGGTCCGCCCATGCATGCATACATACATACACACACATATACATATATAATGTTAAATTTTGGGTAGCTTAATATATAAACCATAACCATCAAAATTAACTTCAAAATCATGTGCTTTGAAAACAATACTATAAATGTTAAGATGTATAAAGTCCAGACACGTAATTGATCAGATCCAGCCCATAAGGGCATGCATATACACGGCATAGTTGTGAAAGGCGCGCCGCAGCGCGCGCCATGGCGCATGGTGCGGCGAGGCGAGGCGCAACACTCACACCATTTTTGCTTGCGGCGCGGCGCACATGAAAAAGCGCAACAAATGGCGCAAATGGCGCGCGGCGCAGAAATGGCGCACGACGCAAATTGACGCGCCTTTTTTTATTTTATGGTTTTTTGTTTTTTTTCGCATTTCAAGCTACAATAACCACTCTATAAAATACTCTTACCATCACTACTGCTATTACTATTATTATATCATAATAACATGAAATGTGAATAACTTTGCTAGTATTTTTTTTTTTCAATTATATGCAAACATAATGACATCATTATTATTTCCTATTCGATTATCATCAACGAGTTAATAACCTTACAATTATGTAATTGACTTACCTTAGCATGCCGGCATTTAGAACTGAAATATGTTCTATTATCGAATGTAGTTTAGATTCATTTTAATTTTGTTAGAAATATATAATGTTTATGTAATATATAAAAGATCGTAAAATATTGTCTAGCATAGATGCAAAAGCAAATGAATGAGAGTGAGAACCCGTGAACGGTAAATCAAGAGAAGCAGCTTTGGAGGAAGAGAAAACATTCCAAAAAAATTAACATTCAATCAGCTCAGAAACATACGCTTTGATAGATTTTTTTCCGCATATGTGAATGTGTCTAATATCTATGTACGATTTGTCTACAACATAAAAATATTTCATGTTTTGGTATTAGCTAAATACAATCGAGCATTAAAGTTATTAGATTCAGATTTCTGGTTCATCAGTAATGTGTATTATTATTTTGAATTTCAAAACTATTGTGCTTGAAATTTGATGCTTTATGTTTTTTTTTGTAAAATGTGTAAAAAAAAAAAAAATTTGTTGCATATGTTTTAGCAAAAAAATATTGAATTCTTTTAATTGTTTTTGTTAAAATATTAAATTTATTAAAAATAAATAAACATGCGCAGTAAATTAAAAAGGCGCGCGCCATTTGCCGCGCCGTGCGCCTATGAAAGGCGCGCCGTGGCGCACGGCGAGGCGAGGCGCGACGTTTGCGCCATTTTTGTTTGCGGCGCGGCACATATGAAAAGGCGCACGGCGCATAAATGGCGCACGACGCATAATGGCGCACCTTTTCTTTATTTTATGGTTTTTTTTTTTTTTTTTTGCATTTCAAACTGCTATAACTACTACTACAAATACTCTTACCATCACTACAACCACCATCACAACTATTATTACTATTATTGTCATAATGATATGAAATATGATTTTTTTTGTTAATATCTTTTTTTTAGTTATATGAAAACATAATTACATCATCATTATTTCCTATTCGATTATCATCACGGAGTTAATAACCTAACAATTATGTAATTGGCTGATCTTAGCATGCCGATATTTAGAACTGACATATGTTTTATTATCCAACTTAGTTTAGATTCCTTTTAATATTGTCAGAAGTATATAATTTAATGTATAAAAGATCATAAAATATTGCCTAGCATTGATGCAAAAGCAAATGGTTGAAACTTTGAACCCGTAAACGATATATCAAGAGAATCAGCTCTGGAGGAAGAAAAAATATTCTCCTAAGATAAGCATTCAAGCAGCTGTGAAACATACCCTTGGATTTTATTTTATTTTTGCATATACGTGAATATGTCCAATGTCTTTGTATGATTTGTCTGTAACATAAAAATATTTCATGATTTGGTATTTGTTAAATACAATTGAGCACTAAAAAGAATGTATAATATTCGTGACACTGTTGGTCCAGTATCTTTGAATGATATTGATGATTGTAATTAACAGTTAACTGAAAACATGGCCGATGTTGAAGATGAGCTTGTGTTCGATAATGAGGATGACCTGACTTGGGGTGTTGTTGCTAAAGCAGCAAGAGTGGAGGGATTTAGTTTTTTAGCTCATCTTTAATGTGTATTATTATTTTTGATTTGAAAACTATTGTGCTTGAAATTTTATGTTTTTTTTAAATGCATAAAAATCTTTGTTGCGTATGTTTTAGCAAAAAATAGAATTTTTTAAAATCTTTTGTTAAAATATTAACTATATTAAAAAAATTAAACATGCGTAGTAAATTAAAAAAGCGCACGCAATTTGCCGCGTCGTGCGCCAAGGCTCCAGAGAGGGTTTGCGCCTTTTTGCGCCGTGCGCCATTAATAACACTGCATGCGCCAAGGCTCTAGAGAGGGTTTGTGTTTTTTTGCGCCGTGCGCCATTAATAACACTGATACACGGTTAAGAATAAGACATCTATATGTACTTTAAGATTGGCATTTTGATGTATTTTTAAGAAGATAAAGTTATGTGGAGAGGCCGGATGGAGATGTCAATGTTTCCGACATTTGAAGATAGAAACCTGCTGTGGATTATTAGATCATAAGTCTTTCCATTGATGTTCAAAGGGAAATATAAACCAAATCTTAAAAACCATTTGTAAATTATTTAGAGGTTGAGTCATAAAAAACAAAATACTTGTGACATAAATAGTTTTCTATAACTCAATTATATCAGAATTTTGACTTCTGTGTCCATGGTTTTGTCTTTTATTATTACTTTAAAACTACTCAATATTTACACCCTAGAACCTTTTTGTAGTTATTAAGAAATGTTGTTTCCAAGCGGTCTCAATTTTTTAACTGCGTCTGCCTTGGAAAATGTTATACTCATATTTAATTTTCTTATTTTGAAGAGTTCTGAAAGGAAGGCATTACTAAGAGATATAGAGGTAAATGACTTCCCGTCAGAAGTTATCAGGCTTACAAAAGCAGGTTTTGGGTCTTTACAGGGCCTTTCTTCGAGCAGCCCGTACAAAACCGATAGAAGAGCGACATAGAATCGAATCAGTGATTTCATTGGAGTTCCGTGACAATGCTAAGAATGTGGATAGGAAGAATTTTTTGTACGTTGAATATCTTATACGACGTGGGATGAAGCAACTTGAGCAATTAAAGAGGACAGATACTGTGGGATTATCTACCATAAAAGTAAGTTCATAAAACAACTTTCAATATCATTTCATTTTTTTAGTTCAGTACAAGCGAAGTTTATGTATTGCTTAACTTAGGCTATGTTTGTTTAGAATATAAAAAAACTTGATTGTTGAACACTTACTAGTCTTGTTACAATTAATTTTTTATACTTGCTGAATGTTATATGATATAAGTAATAAGAATTTCTGCATAATATTTCTCAACTCTTCATAGTTTAAATGTATGCATGTTCATTAGAAAATTGGTTGTCGTCAACAACAACAACAACAACAACAACAAAGCCATGATTCCCAAACAAGCTAGGATCGGCTAGAGATGGAACCCAAACGACAGTCAATTTAAAAATAATGGTAAAACAATGAATTTAAAGGTGAAAGTAGAACAAAGATAAAAATAAAAAAAGTAAACAATTAAACAAATAATAGTAATAAATAAATAAAAATGCAATAAAAACCAAGATATTATTATAATTAATGGTAAAAACGGTACAAGTCGTAATAGGAACTGAAAACCAAACATTATGTCTTAAGGTTCCTCTTTACTAATCCTGTAATCTAATACTAAAAACATTACCCTTACACCAAGCATATGCTCATGGTTCTAGTACATGGGTCACTTTCACACGCTTTTATCCGATATAAGCTCTTCGGATATATTCCAATACCTTAAGTATTTTTTTAACCACTGCTTCCCATGTCACTGTCGATCTCTATCTTTCTTTTAGTTTCCGGTGTGGCCTGTGATTCCAATGCTCATAGGTGCCTCAAGAGGCCTCCACTGGGGATGTACATACCATCTTAAGCAGTGTTTGACTAGCTTGTCCTCAGTTGGTGCTGCTCCAAGTTTGTCACATATATCGTCATTTCTAATTCGGTCCCGTGATATGACAACTACTCCATTGCAGCATACTAATCTTTGCTACTCCTATCTTTTGAATGTATTGTCTTTTCTAGACCAACATTTTGCACAATAAAACATCGTATGCCTGATTGCCATTCTGTAAATCTTTCCTTTAAAGTTTTACGCGACTTCCATATGACAGACAATGTCAGACGTTAGTCTTCATTTTATCTATCCCGCTCGAACTCTAAAACTAATATCTTTATCATTCTCACTATTATACTGCAACATTGATCCTAAATATTGAAAAAAATCCTTTTTTCAGACTACTTGTTCTACTAGAGTGACATTTCCATCCTCTGAACTCGCACTTCATATACTGTGTTTTAGTTCTATTAAGCCTAAAACCATTTGTTTCTAAAGTATGCCTCCACGGCTTCAGTTGTACGGGTTTAAAGACATCAAATAATTGGGATTTTTAGGCACAAGGACAAAGTCAACAGAAAATTTAACCATAAGGACAGGAGACTAAAATTTTAACCTCAAGGACAGTTTTTTGTGTAAAGGGAGGAATTCAGGGGCCAACTATAATTTCATACTTTACACTAAATTTTGTCCTTATGGCTAAATTTTTTGCCTCTTGTCCTTTTGGCTAATTTTTTTGTTTATTTTGTCCTTCACACTATTTTCCTGTTTGTATAGATAACTTATTCTTTTATCTTGTACGGGTTTAAAGACATCAAATAATTTGTATAGACAACTTATTCGTTTATCTTATACGGGTTTAAACATTGTGTTTTAGTTCTGCTTGATTCTTCTTGTCCTTAACTTATTTATGGAAATTGGGGTGGATACTAAGAGGTATTTAGATAGATAGAGTTAGGAATAACCACTAGAGATGCTTCTATACTAAGGGTGTGTTTGGCGCAAGCGGAAACGGAGAATTTGAGCGGAGAATTGTAGTTAGCGGGGAATGTGTTTGGCGCGTTAAGCGGACCATTTGAGCGGAGCATTTAAGCGGATCATTTTATTTTTGTGTTGTAATTTAATTAATTTATGGTTAATTAATTTATTATTTGTTTTTAATAAATAATACGTATCAATAATTTACACAAATAAATAAATAAATTGAAAAATTATAATTTACTTTAATTCAGTCCAAACCAATTCTATTACGTAGAGCACTTCGATACGATCCCAAAGCAAAAAACCGCGTCTAAAACGGATCTCATTAGCACAAGTTATTAATTTTTAAAGTTTATAAAAATCTAATTTAATTAATTAAAATTAATAATGCACACATAACAACTCAAATTTGAGCTTTTAGGGTACGACGCATTGGACCCCAACAGCTCAAATTTGAGCTGTTGGGGAAACGGGGCGTTTTGCCCCGTTTGTCGGACCATTAGTGTAATGGGGGCAAAATGCCCTGCTGAACAGCCAGTAAAGGCATTGAAAAAAAGCACATGCACGTTTATGCAATATGCATGTATATTTTTTGAATTTGCACGTTTATGCAATATGCATGTATGTTTCCTGAATTTGCACATATGCTTTTTTAATACGTGCATATACAAATTCATTTGTTTTCCATTTCAAAATATACACGTGTATTCCACAAATCGTGATATAGAGGTTAACTGTGTTATAGAAATGCTTAGTTTTGTTGTAATGAATCTAATAATTTAGGGAATGATGTTGCTATCTGGGATTCATACTGTTTAGCTCTTGGAACAAGCCAATATTTTCTTTATTACTGTTCCTGGCTTGATCTGAGTAAATTCACCAACACTCTGATTAGCAATGGAAGGGGTTAGCGTTTAACTTCCCTTGAATTGCAATATCTGTACCCCTTGAAAATGGTTCAATTTTGTTTTAGTGACATAATCCTAATACTTCCGTTCCGATGAAAAATGTATAACATTTATCGTCATTCTTCAGTTTTTTTTTTCTTTCATTCTTTGGGTTTGACTTTTTTTGGGGGGGGGGGGGGGGAGGGGGGTTGGGGGTGAGGGTTTACTGCCATATAATTTTGATGTCTCATTTTTACCAGTCTGCAGCTTTTCATTGTGTGTGCGCGTGTGTATAATCTGAAATTTAAAAAATATCTTGCAAATTATGATTTTTTTTAATAATTCAAAAAAATTCAATAAATTAAATAAATAAATGAATATATATATATATATATATATATATATATATATATAAACACATGTCCATTTGCCAAATTTATCCAATTTCTTCTCTTGTGGTCAAGGGCCACTAGCTCTAGTGCCTAGTGGTATGACACTTTAGATTGAGATTCTAGATATCATGAGTTCGAACCTTCGAGACATCAAAAATGAGTGCTCTGGTTGTATTAAGTATCACTGTGATTCTGGTAAAATATTATTGTTTTCTGAACTTAAAATCAAAAATCCAAGTTAAAAGATGTTGCGTTTGAGAATCCAGTAGCAAACGCAACCTTGCCTGAAAAACTTGATTTTGTATTCGATCCTTATAAATTTTTATGTCATGGAATGAAAATATTTTGATTTTTTTTTGCTTTGTTTCAGAAGATCACATGAGAAAATGTATAAAAAAAAAACATCTTGTTGCCCGATCCACAATTTGGAATGCACATATACGTTTTTCAAATGAAAAATAGAAGAATTGTGCTTGTTTCTTGTTTTGCCTATCAAAACACAGCCTGTGTTATTATTAGTAAATTGTGGACTGGCAGATCCAAAAAGGGATAAATGTAAAACCAAAAGTAAAATAAGGTATATATATTAATAATAACATGGAAGCAAATAAAAGGTCATATATGCAGTTACTGTATGCTTTAAATATTAAATTTTGTTTAATTCCGTGTTTTCCTTTAGAGTGGAACTAAATTTAAGCAGAATAAGTCATTTTAGTGTTCTTAAAAAAAATGTTGTGAAGCAATAGGTATTAAATGATTGTGGGTGTGTCAGTGGGTTGGGATTTTTCCATGTAGCTTAAAATGCAGAGCTGAGCTTTGGTTGGTCACGACCTCTATCCCATGTAGTTAAAGCCCCACTAAAGTTTTGTTAATGCCCTACTAAAATGCATTGCACTTTGACCACTATGTCTTTTCAATTTAGCCCTATTAAGTACTAGTTCCCCTTAAAACCCTGCTATTCACGCTAAATTAGGTTTTTTTTTTTTCCATACAAACTTTAGCTGCTTCTGACATAAAAAAACTTAATTTGACCAGTTCTGTTATATACCAAATCTATGGTATAGATCGAAGTTCAAGTTTTAACCAAACAACATGAAGTAGAATTCTATTCTATTCACCATGTCTGAATTACATAGATCAAGGTCATCATTGATTTTGTTATATATGAACGAACAATGTTTATTTTTTCTAGCCAAATGAAGTAGAAATGAGAATAAATCAATTTTATAGGTTTCATTTTATTTCCAATAAAGATTTTAAACCTATGTTTTTTTGTGTGGATATATCACCGTTACCTACCTCTGTCAGGCGCTATAGTTTTTGCACCATCACCGCTATAAAACCGCCAAGCGCTTCAATTGCACAGCTATATCTTCGGATTTTTAGAATTACCGTAATAATATAATTCAAATTTTGCAGATTATATCGTTTACTTTCGTTATTATTTTCTTCTTTCTCCAAAAAAATGATCAAAATACATAATCAAACTTTATTCAAACCTTGATTATATCGTCTACTGGATTTTGATTAAAAGATTGAGAAAATTAAATGTCTTGGTTGACATTGAAATCAGAGATTTGCTATTCATCAATGGCCCTTAAACTTCAGTATTTGGTGACCAATGTTCCCGTAAAAGATAAAAGTGTAGAAAATACAAATACCTACTAATTTTTTTCCTCAACGTCAATGGTGGTCTTCAGCCCCTCTTATCTTTAAGCCAGGATGATTGTGGAGTCTATTGGTTAAATGAAATGAAAAACTTTTCAATGTAAATGAGTGCTTTACTACTGAATCAGTGAGTCTGAATGTCCTCATTTTCCTTCTGGGAGAAGATTCTTCTGGAGTATAGTTCACAGATTATTTTTTTATCTGCAAGCTTCTCCATCAAAATCTTATATATGTTTAAGTCATGCATGGTAATGTCATCTCAAAACCTAAATACGATTCTGAACCGTTACCATTCGGAAGTGGTAACAGTTATACAGTGGCTTTAAACATGTATTAATTTTAACCTTGTAAGCACTAGTCTTCATGATAAACACCATAATACCTGGAATAACCTTTTTTATTCTGTGATTATGAGCAGGTAAAATGATTTTTACTTCACTGCAAATTTAACTTGTTATTTTATTACCTAAACTGTCAACACATTATAACAGTCTGCTGGTTTGGATTTATTCTTTATTGGTCAATTTATAACTTGATTTGAAACATTTATGACAGCTCGACACCAGGAATGTTAGCATCAAAGCTTAGCCTTATTCAAGTCAATGTTGCTTCAATATTTCAGGAATTTTCGCCATCCTGGATGGAATACTTTTTGGCCAGTTCATCGCTGACTATGTAACTGGATTGGATAACTGTGGTTAATATCGTGATTTGGTGGGAGCGTATGTCTCCTATAACCAATACATATTGTATATGTTGCAATTGTGAAATTTGCTGTTCGTTGTTGTTTGATGTTTTATTGTAACCGTGGATGAATTTCTGTATGGTTTATGAAAGAGAAAGAGTTGTTTTTTTTTCTTCCTTTTCTTTATTGAAAAATTGAAGTTTTAAGGGTATTTTTCCTACGAGGTGTTTTTATGATCGAGTTTAGATTCATACAAAAACGTCTCTAGCAGAGTGCTTGATTTCAGTTGGAGAAACAAAAATGAAATGTTGTAAATCCCCACTGGTTCAACATAGAGTGGGGTGTTTTTATTTATTTAAACCCTACAAGCCGGAACTAAAGACTCATTCATAGGGTTTTGACTTTTTGTTTTAAGTTTTCTTGCTATAAACAATAATGACTTATAGTATATAGGCATATAAAATGCCGTTTAATCTATAAACAGGAATTTGTTTTCCATTTATAGATCAATACTTTAAAAAAAGGGTGAAGTCTTGTTTTATTCTGGTTTTCAGGCTCGAATTGCTGCTAACGTGCAAAAACAAAATAAAATGGAGATCGGCTCCATTTTTAGCATTTCCACCCTACAAATGATGCTTTAAGATGTACCTAAATCATCAATTTTAGCAGGAAAATCTTCATGTCTAGTTGTTTGAGAATCTTTTTTTCAAAATGAAACCGATTACATAAAATACCATATTTCATGACTGTGGGAACAAAAATGAGGGTTTTGTTTTTGTGGAAAGGGTTGGAGTGGGGTTTGGAGGGGGGGGGGGGGGGGGGGGGGAAGGTGAGGATTGGGTGTGCGGGAAGAACGAAATATGAGGATCATCACAGTTAAGTCTTACAATTTTTGAAATAAGAAACGCATCTGTTATGCACTATTCAAAATGTGGGAATTAACTTGTAGGATAATAAAAAATGCAGTCACATGGGTCTCACACACACACACACACACACACACACACACACACACACACACACACACACACACACACACACACACACATATATATATATATATATATATATATATATATATATATATAATACAAAATCTAAACCATTCTATTATTTTGTATTTATATTGAAATGTGCACTTTAAAGAAAATTTGCATTTACATTACGAAAATTAAATTACAGAAAATCGCTTTGACACACAAATCTATATATATGATTTATGGACCAACCAAGATTCAGACATACTTGTGAATTACAAATAAATAACATGCAAAAAAGAAAGTTATTTAGGGTAAACTGAAATACAATTAAAAGGTTACGTCTTATACATACCAAAAACATAAAGTGATTTTTTTTTCACTTTTTAAACGAAGTAGGCATTATACTATCTTTTAAATGTTTTTTTTTTTTTTTTTTTTGAAAAATTGAAGTATCTTTATTTGATGTAAATGTAAACAACTAAAAACATTTTTCATGTGTTACTACTATTAATATCCATTGAAATGATTATCAGGTATGATGGTGACAAAATGATTATCAGGTATGATTGTGAGATTGGTGAAACAATGAGGTTCTGTTGAACGATTCTTCATGGGCTAGAGATCGACTACTAGCTCTTTTGAAAGTGGAAGCTCTGGCTCTTCGCTTTTGGTCCTATAGGCATGATATGACTCTCTACACGAGCTATTTCTATGAGGATTCTGATGGTGATGATGGTTCTGAAGGTGATGTACCTTAGTTTCCTTTTGCATTACTCTGTACCATGTAATGATATCTATATTTGCGTATATTTTGTTATGATAGTGACTGGACACTTCAAACCAGAAATGTTACTCTATGCATGTACGGAGTACCAATACTTTTCTCCATAAAAAAGTGTTTGCGGTCATCTTAAAAACCGGTCGGCTTTGCCATTTTTTTTTCCATTCAAATAGGATATACGAATTGAATTTTCATTACAAATTCAAAATATCCTTCAGTATTAATAACTTAAAAACAGAGCCCAACGATTGAGCATCCTTTATAAATTTAAAGCACTTATCTAAAAATATACTATTATTAATAGTTGTACTAGTCTGGTGTCATCTAAAAATATACTTGAAATTGTTACAAAATCTTATTATTTAAAAATATGATATAACAATAAACATTATTATAAGTTTATGTCACACACACACACACATACACATACACACAAAATTAAAGTAATAAAAGTTAGATGTTGAAACGTGGAAATAAAAAATCAAACCAAGTACACGTGATTTCAACGTAAAAGATAATTAAGTTTGTGGAACTCGTTTTCTTTTGACTGTGTTAACATGTATAATTTGTAAAAGAATATTTTTTGTGTAAATAATGTTTTATTATCTGTGAATCACGTGCAGTAATGTTCATAAATCAAATTTAAAATGTATACAACAATATAAAGATGTGAATATATGTATATGTGTGTGTATATGTATATGTGTGTGTGTGTGCGTTTGTGTATACATGTATATGTACGTATGTATGTGTGTGTGTGTGTGGGGTGGGGAAGCGTATGTTATACATTTTCCTAAAGTGCATAAATCAAAATCAGGTGCAGAATGTATGTAGTTGTACGTATTATATAACAAAATATTAAACACAAAAAAAATTTCCAAAAAATGCATGTATTGTGCACTTTTTTTATCAAGCACAAAACAATATAAATTAAAATGCAGTATATATCTTGTTACAAAATTTATTTTTAAAATTAAATTGAAACACTACTTCTTACGAAAAATGAATAAATTTTGTATTTTACATATAAATATAATACCTTTCAATTATAAAAATACGAATGAATATACATACATACATACATACATACATACATACATACATACACGCACATACACACACACACACACATATATATGTATATATGTATATCTTTAGTAATAATTGTAATACGTTTGGTGTCTCACTTTTTGGTGTCAACGTAAACTACCAAAAATGCCCCTAACATTGAATCTTAAATCACTAAAAAATAGAATATACTAATAAGACTTTATTCTACAAATATTTTTAAATCTAAGTATCACCAAAAATTAGGATCTAACAAATGAAGTTTCTTTTACAAATTCAAAGCATTTATTTACAAATGCTTTCAAATATTATACTCACTTAAAATATTATACTCACTTAAAATATTATCTATCAAATAAATTATTAATTAATAATATTGTTAGATCAAAATTTGGCTCTAACACCCAAATTGTTCTGATTCGTAGGGAATTATAACTGAAAAATGAGAAAAAAAGCAGAAAACACACACGGTTTATTGTGGTTCGGCGTTAACGAGCCTACGTCCACTTTATATGCTATTGATTATACTTTGGATGCTAGTACAACCAATGATTTCTCTCAAACTCACTCTTACAATTGCGATTTCTCTCAGTTATCTCGAAGTAAATCTGGTATGAAATAGAGGTATGACAGTAATGGTGGAATCAATCCTTAAAACTGCCAAAAGATCCTGAAAAATGCCAAGCTCTGGCTATTTATAGCTGATTTCTGGTGACGGATCGCGGTCATACGTGACCCACATCCCGAAGATCTCGGACCGGTTCGTAGCTTGATGAAGAATTAGTCAAATTAGCCGTTGTGGACAAGTGTCGCGATCTCCTTAAACATCGGATCGTGGATGACCAAGTCCGTGGCCATCATCGTGTCTTCCAGCTCGGATCGGATCGCGGTTGACTTAGTCAAGGTCTTCACGTGGTGGTTCGTGGGATCTGATCGGATCGTGATCGTAGCTTGATGAAGAATTGGTCAATATGACAGTTGGTGACAGGTGTCGTGAGATCCATCATTTGCGGATTGTGGTAGAGTTGGTCAGAGCCTTCATTTGCTGATTCCTGGAGTTCGGATCAGTTCGAGCTTACAGGGGTGGATCGGATCGAGTTGGAGCGAGACGATCAGGTAGGGCGCCGCGATCCGATTTGATGAAGTGACCACGATCTGGTTTTCATGGGCTAAAGGCATGAAGTTTCATACTCTCTTCTTGTGTGTGAACCTTGGTGGCTTGGTCAAAAAGCTAGCCAACATTTTGCCCCCTCGGAGTATGTTTTATCGAGGATAGAACATGCTTCGAAACCGCAGAGACATCTTTTCATAGGGAGATGCAAAACAATGGTTGCATCTGTCTAAAATGTCGTGTTATCTCGGAGAGTCGCATTTCTTTGATTAGTATAAATATCCAACTAATTCTTCGATCATTTCCTTGGTTTTCCAGAATTTTTCTTTCGGAGATTTCATTGCGAAATTGTTGGGTGATTGTCAGGTAAACTTTTTAATTTCCATGGATATTTCTGAAATCTCATTTTGATGAGTGTTTGTCGGATCGGATTGTCCGTGCTTTCACGGTCCACAAGGAGGGGTGTTCGCTATGATGCGATTTTTAGGTGGGCCTTGGGCTTAGCGGGCCCATCCTTCTCACGAGCCAGTCGAGGGACCGCCCTGTCTTCCCGATGGGCTTGGCTTCGTGGCCCATCAGGCCCCCACGACTCGTGTAAGACAAAAAACGGAAGGCCAACGGTCACGAATTTGCCTATATAGGCCCGACCTCGCTTCCTCCTTCTCTCCTTCTTCTTTTGTTCAGCCGCTCGAAGTTTAGACCGAACCCATACTTTCTTCGATCCCAAAAGAGAAAAACTCGTATTTCTTCACTTTTTAAGACAGGTAATCACGTCAAAAACACATTCTAGCGTCTTTATCTTCGTTTTACTTGAGTTTCCATCGATTTAAGATAAGAATTGGAGGGATCTGGTGAAAATTATGGCTTTTGGAAGGACAATGGCGATGGGTTTAAGCACCCGAGTTCGCGAGTAAAGAGGAGGAGAAGAAAGGAAGGTGGATGGGGGACTTTGGTTCGGGTCACAAGGAGGGTGAAGATAGGAAAGTGGGAGCAGGCAGATCGGGTCGTGGCAGCAGCAGTGGATCGGGTCGAGGAGGATAAAATGGATGTTCCCACGTTTGTGTCATCGGATCGGATCGTGGCGTGCGGGGCGGATCATGAGGGGTTAACGCGATCCGTTCTGATTTCCCCGATCCGACGCTACTTTACGAGTGGGCACTTATGCTATAAGACTATATTTGCTTCACGATCCGATGATGCTCCGCGATCCGATCCGAACCTTGTCTCGCGATCTGAGGAGACATGCGATCCGATTTACTTGTTAAATAAACAATGCAGCTTGACCTTGATACACCAATGGACAGGTAGGTTAGAGCCTACGAGATGATCCCTTTGGACTAAATGACAGCGTAACTTGATAGCGCATTACGACCAATACCTTGCTTATGTAGCTAATCTTTATGCTTTTCTTCCATGTATGCACAGGCACACACTTGCACTTACACACACGGGGACGGGTAATTATATTCTTATTTCTCATGTTTACTCGCCTAAACAGTAATGTCGGATAACCGTTCCCCTTCAAGATCTAATACAGAGATGGATCCCAAGACGTCTGAGCACCACAACCCTGAGGTTCTTCCAATTAATCCAGAGGATGAGGATTCTGGATCCGAATATGAAGCAGAAACGTAATCGGATTCATCTGAGAGTACCTCGCTTGATGACGAGTCTGAAGTAGACGACCGAGCTCCCGACGAGATTCCTGGTGCACTAGAAATAGAGAAATTCACTGACTCTTTAGCTTCCAAACTTGATGACATAAAGCTTAAGAAAATTTGCTTGAAACACGGGATCCCCTGGGATGATGTGAGGACACCTGGTAGCGAAGATAGACCTCATCTGGCTCCGCAGGGGTATATGACGGTTAGCCGACTCATGTGCTGGGTAGGCGCTATTCCTCCGTTTCCTCCAATCGTCATTGAAACCTTAAAACGATTGAGTATTGCTCCGATGCAGCTTCATCCCAATGCCTACGTAGCCCTATACACTCTATACATCGCATATGCGGAAATCCTGCAAACTGAGCTCACGTTTAAAGATTTGAAATTCTATTACCTTTTCAAGCATCGCTCTACGACAACCCCAAATTTTTCTTTCTTCGAATCGGTAGCAAATACGAAGGTCTTATCTGACGGTTACAGCAACATAGGGGATCTCAAGGCCGATTGGTTCTATATAAAGAGACAGGCTGGGTGTGCAAGAAGATGGCTTAAATCAAGTAAATTTTAAACCTTTGAATGAATAACCTGTTTAAGAAATCGAAGCGCTAACATGCTTCTTTTCTCTATGCAGATCACACCTTTCCAAAGACGGAAGGCTTGGTGTACAGTAATCGACTATCCCTTCTTCTGAAAAGCAAATCCGACTTCTTAAAGATCAAGAAATGTATTACTGACGAGAATCTTCACAAGCACCGCCTTCTGGATATAAGGTTTGGACTTGGCGCGGGTGGCAAACCTTACAAATACGTGCCCCCGACTGAGGGAGAAGGAACGTCACAGGCAGCAGGGACAACTAAACTTCATAAGAGTCCTTCGCCAACAATTAACCAGGACGACGAAGACTTAAATGTATATAGAGGAGATGAGGCCCGTGCCGACGAGTCTAAGGAAATCCCAGCCTCTCCGGGGGGTTTCCCCTCAAGGGCCTCTCTACCGGTTGAATTTGCTGCTCCCGATGATTTAATAGAGGAGCAGTTGTTTAAAGAATTGAGCAAGATTCCTATACCCGACGATGTATATACACAGGAAGACTTTGAAGGGGAGCCATTTTTCTCTATTTCTGAGGAAACAACTGTTCCAGTTGAAGAACGAGAGACTACCCAGACGAGCCTAACTTCGGGCCCTGGTCTGTTAGGGGGAATTATATGGGATGCACAAATCACATACACTGTCTGACCCCACACTTTTATACCAACAGTATTCAAGGTTTTAATATGTACTTGTTTCTTTTGCAGGAAAGATGTCTCGCAAACGATCTTATTCCTATCGCTCTCTTCGTGAAGGCACACCTAGTCTTCATCCAAATCCTGAGCGTGCTCGTAGCAGCAGCCGAGGGGGAGACAGCCATTGGTCCCGGGATTCTCACAAGCCTCCTTCTTCACGGTCCAGATCTCTGTCAAAACAAACCTCCGGAAAGCCTCCCAGTCATCCAGTGCCACCTACAGGGGGAAAACAACTTCCCAAAGACTTAACTCCTCCGAAGAGCGCACCATCTCACAGCAGATCATCCAAAAAGCACCACGAGCCTAAGGATGAAAACAAGGATCCAAACAAGGATTCTGAGAAGGAGAAAACTGACATTGTCCCTTCCAGCCAACAAAGTTTGAGTGCCCCTGGGGCACGAGACTATATCCATGGTCCTGAGACTCAGGCTAAGCTGGAAAAATTACGAGAACAATTCCCCGATATCTACTTCGAAAGGATGATGTTCGTTCTAACTCTGGAACCAGTCCCTGGGAATTGGGATACTGAAGTCATCGGACACGTTTGCCATGTAGCCAAGCAATATAAGGTGATGAAGAAACATGCTGTCAATCTTTCAGACGTCATCCGAACGCTAGAGATGGAAGCGCACAGGTCCAAAGTAAAGATAGATAACAATGAAAGGATCAGGGTAAAAATGGAAAAGGACTTGGAAGATGCACAATCTTTGCTTGCCTTGGCTTAACGAGATGCTAAAAATTACAAGACAGAGCTGGAGTAGGCCAGGCAACGTTTTCATAATGAGCTCGATTCTAACAGCAAAGAGCGTGCGTCATTGAAGAAGGAGGTGGAAAATCTCAGGATGGCCAACACCGAACTGAAAACAGCACAGGATCATTTCGAAGCTGAAAAAGCTGCTTGGAAGAAAGAAAAGACAAGCTTGAAAGATAGTTTAGCTCCTGCCGATAAAGAGAGGGCGATTCTGAATGATCAACTCGCGCGGGCAGAGAAGCGCGCGATTCTTGCTGAAAATAATGCGGAAATGCCATTGAAATGGCTACTGTTTCTAATGAAAAGCTCCTCGAGAGAGAGAAAGATATTGAAGGATTTGAAGAAATGCTGTTTGACTTCCTTGGCCAGGTCATCAAGACCCGTAACATCTCCTGGATCCCAGACTACCATGTCACTTTAGCCAACATACGGGATGCAATCGTCTAGAGCGAGAAACAGCGATTAGGAGTCGATGAGATTGATGAGAATGAGTTGATGCAGACCATTCTTAGGGATAACGAACCTGAGGATTTAGAGAAAGGCAGACGCCTACTCCAAGAAGAGATTGATAAAGAGAAAACTCAGGCCAAGGGCAAAAATAAAATTGAAGAAGGATCGAGCTCAGCTGCAGAGCTCAAGGCCTCCGAAATTGAGGAATACAATCCCGACGATCCATTGATTCCTCTGGGTCCAACTCCTCCAGCTGTAGGAGGTTCTGCTGCTAGCTTGGATGGAGGATCGGCGGAAGGTATCTCTATATTTTCTCCGCAATTTGTCAAAGCAATTGTCACTTGTCGCCGTCTTGCTGGACAATCAACTGAGCAAACCGCACTCTCTCCTAAAATAACATTTGTTTCTCATGATACAGGTGGCGGGCCAGTTGATAAGGATGCTGAGAAGAAGACAGAGGCAGAGAAGGTTGACATCCCACCAAGTGTTGGTGCTGATGTCCCCCTAGATGCTGAGCCCATCGAGGCTTTGAGAGATATGGACGGGCGCCACGAAGGCGATGAAGAGGAAGTCGCCATTACCAAAGAAATCAGAGACGATGATGAGGAAACCTTGGCTGAACAACAGGCTGAAGTGGAGAGGCAGTTGCTCCTTATGAAAGGGGAATAGGATCCAGTATATGTGCCCCCTATTTCCGAGATCGATCCCAAAACTGGGCTGGTCGTAAGATTTTCCTCCCGATTAATAACTTCACAACTAGCCTCTCAATCCTCTAGTTCTTCGCCAGAGCCTCTTGTTGATAAGAGGAAGAGGAAAAAAGGTGATCATTCGGATGTTGATAAGGAGGAGTCGGGGAAGCAGAAGAAGAGCAAGAAGCCCACATAGCCCCCTCCCCCCCAGCATGAGTAGGATGCAAATATTAGTTCATATTTTGTCCTTAGGATTTTTAGGATTTCCACTGGCCATGAAATGTAATTGTGAGAATGGCCCTCACTTTTTTTTAGGTTCCTCTTTATCTTGTAAGCTTGCAGTTTATGAATGAAAGTTTATTTCTTTTGCGTCATCGTGTACCTGCATTCAATAAACTCTTCACACTTAGTCACAAGTCATTTGACTATAATCAAGTTGAAATTATATTACAAATCCTTCAAGCGGCAGAAAAAATTTAAAAATTTCTATGCACGCTGCCCCCTATCTCTGAATACAGGGGACTTGGAATTTTTAGTAGGATTATAGTCCTTGAGGCGCCAAATCTCCGGTACCTCTATACTTTCCCGATCCGTCAGCGGGTTAAAGTTCGAACTCGTATCATGATCTGCTCTCCGATCCTTCAGCGGGGCAGAAATTCTGGGGGCGCTGAGTCTCCAGCATCCTTCTTAGTGCTTAATCATAGATGCTTTTATACTCTCCTGGCGGTCGCCATGGTTAGAGTTCGAGCTAAGCCGTTCGGTCGCTCCCCGATCCTTCAGCGGGGTAAGAGCTCTTTCTCAGCGCTTAATCATAGACGCTTTTATACTCTCCTGGCGGTTGCCAAGGTTAGAGTTTGAGCTCAGTTGTTCAGTCGTCCCCCGATCCTTCAGCGGGGTAAGAGCTCTTTCTCAGCGCTTAATCACAGACGCTTTTATACTCTCCTGGCGGTCGCCAAGGTTAGAGTTCGGTCAAGGCGGTTCTTATCATGGTGCATTGCCTTGCCATGTGGACGTTATTTTCGCGTCCTTTACGTTTTCTCTTGGCTCTGGAGAGTTAGAGTGCAATCAATGGTGTGATTCACTTTATTGCACCTTCATCATTCTGGCTGCGGATTACTCTCCATTCGGATGGAAGGCACTTAGAATTACACATTTCTGTGATCGCTGTATGATTATACAGCAAACTTTATAAAGATAGAAGAGCAGATAAATAATAGTGCAAATAAAGGTAAACGACACACAATATTTTTATAGTGGTTCGGTCAAATTGTGACCTACGTCCACTTTATAATCCTTTGCTCAAGACATTGGACTATTCTAGGCAAGTCATGCCTTTTACATGGTCCTATGAAACAAAAGGATAAATCTGATGACTTTACGTCAGATAAGGCCGCAAATGTTGGGCATTCCACACTCTGGGGATTTCTTCTCCATCTACGGTTGCTCGCTTGAAGGTTCCATTATCAAGCCTTCGTAGAACGGAGTATGGTCCTTCCCACTTCGCACCCATATGAGTTGGGGGTGGAAAGACACGCTTCAGAACCAAGTCTCCGGGTTCAAAGGTTCGGGCTCGAACTCTTTTGTTGTAGTATCTAGCGACCTGTTGCTTGTGTCTCAAGGCACGCAAGTCTGCTTCATCCCTTTTCTCCTCTATTGCATCTAGGGATTCAAGGAGCAATTTGTTATTAGTCATCGGATCGTAGTAAGTGACTCGGTGAGATGGTACTTTTAGCTCAACCGGGATGACTGGCTCTGCTCCAAAAGCAAGAGAGAAGGGAGTGTGGCCTGTCGCCGATTTATACGTTGTCCTGTAGGCCCATAATGCCAAGGGCAATTCATCGACCCACATGGCTTTGGCCCGCTTCAATCTTCTTTTGATAATGGACTTAATCACTTTATTTGCTGCTTCGACCTGTCCGTTCGACTGCGGATGCGCCACAGAGGTGTACCGTTTCTCAATGTGGTACTTCTAGCAGAAATCTCTAAACTCGTTGCTATCAAACTGGGTTTCATTGTCAGTTATGACGATCTTCGGGATCCCAAACCGGCAAATAATGTTTCTAAAAACAAAATTAATCACTCGCTTGGTTGTGATTGTAGTTAACGGCTCAGCCTCGATCCATTTGGTGAAGTAGTCAACATCTACAATAACGAACTTTGCTCCACCCTTTGCTATAGGGAGGCTTCCGATGATATTAATTCCCCACATAGCGAAAGGCCATGGACTCGCCATTGTCTTTAACTGGCCAGGAGGTGCCCTGGGAATTTTTGAAAATCTTTGGCATGCATCACAACGTCGTGCGTATTTTGCCGCATCTTTGTTTATGGTAGGCCAGAAGTAACCATACCGCAACACCTTTTTTGCCAATGTTTGTCCTCCAATATGGTCACCACATTCACCCTCATATACTTCCTGCAGTACACGCTTGATGTTGTCATGGGCTATACACCGGAGAAGAGGCATCGAAAATCCCTGTCTGTACAGGACTCCGCCTTGTAGAACGTATCGGGAAGCTCTACGGATTATTTTATGCCTCTCGCTCTTCTTGGTCGGAAGCGTTCCATTCATCAAGAAATTCTTTAGAGGGGTCATCCATGACTCCCTTTCTGGATCAGTCTCTAGTATCGGATCAATTTCCATCTGACCTATGCTAGGGAACTGAAGTACTTCAACTGGGGCTAGCCCGGCTTCTTCAGGATCGTCGGAACTAGCCATCTTCGCTAACTTGTCCGCCTGTTGGTTCTCTGACCGCGGAATATGGGATATACTGTAGTGATCAAAGCCAGTCAGCAACTCCTTCACTTTCTCCAAATACGAAATCAATCTTGGGCTCTCAGCTCGGAACTTTCCAGTGACCTGATTTACAGCCAACTTGGAATCACAAAATATGTCCAGCTTAGCGATATCTAATTCCTTTGCGATCCTCAGCCCGGCTATCAAGGCTTCATATTCGGAGTCGTTGTTAGTGGCATGAAATTCCAACCGGATAGCATAGGATATCAGTCGTTTCTAAGGAGTTTCAAGCACCACTCCGGCACCGGATCGTTTATCATTCCTAGCACCGTCAATATACAATTTCCATGCACTAGGGTCGAGAAGTAATTTTGGTGGGTCAGCCTCTTCGTTTACTATGTCATCCTCCGAGACAGTAAATTCTGCTATGAAATCTGCCGGCACTTGCCCCCGTATCGATCGTCGGGGCTGAAAATTCAGATCAAATTGACTCAGTTCAATGTTCCATTTGAGCAGTCTTCCAGAAGCTTCTGGTCTCTGTAGAACTTGCTTGAGCGGATGATCAGTATACATGGTGATAGGATGAGCTTGGAAATAATGTCGAAGCTTCCTAGATGCAATCAATAAACTGTACGCCAGCTTTTTTATCCTCGGATAATTGCGCTCAGCTGCCGCCAATTTTTTACTCACGTAGTACACTGGCCTTTGAACCTTGTCTTCATCTCTCACAAATACTAAGCTGATCGCGTGGGACGACACTGCTAAGTACACGAATAAATCCTCGTGGTCCACTGGCTTAGACAATATCGGAGGCCTCTCCAGATGATTCAACAGGTTCTAAAAAGCTTCTATGCAATTAGGAGTCCATTTAAAATTGCGTTTTCCTCGCTTTATCAATTAAAAGAATGGAATGCATTTGTCTGTCGCTCTAGAGATAAATCTGCTTAATGCTTCTACTTTCCCTGCAAGGCTTTGCACATCTTTGATTTGTCTAGGCTCCTGAATGCCTCTGATTGCTGCAATCTGGTCTGGATTAATCTCAATCCCGCGCAAGCTGACAATGAATCCCAAGAATTTCCCGGATGCAAACCCAAATGAGCATTTCGTTGGGTTGAATTTCATCCCATACTTTCGAAGAATACCAAACATCTCTGCCAAGTCTGTAGTGTGATCGGACAATTGTCTGGACTTAACCAACATGTCGTCAACGTACACCTCCATCGTTTTCCCAATCTGGTTATAGAACATTCTGTTCACTAACCGTTGATATGTAGCGCCTACGTTCTTCAAACCAAAAGGCATTACCACGTAGCAGTATAATCCCAGATCCGTAATGAAGCTAGTGTGTTCTTGATCTGGAACATGCATAGGAATCTGGTTATATCCTGAATAAGCATCCATGAAAGAGAGAAGCTCATGACCCGCCGTTGAATCTACCAACTGGTCAATTCTGGGTAACGGAAAGCTATCTTTTGGGCAGGCTTTATTCAAATCCGAAAAATCAATACACGTACGCCACTTCCCATTGGCCTTCTTTACCAAAACTGGATTTGAAATCCAATCTGGGTAGGTTGTGTCTCTGATGAATCCATTACTTCTTAACTTTTCAACTTCTTCTTTCAAGGCTGCAGACCTCTCTGGGCCCAGCATTCGCCTTTTTTGCTTTACAGGGGGATGCTTTGGGTTAATGCTCAATGAGTGGCTCATGATTGATGGAGATATCCCACACATGTCCGCGTGGGTCCAAGCAAATACATCCAAGTTATCTTTCAGGAAATCTGTCAGTTTTTTAGCTCGAACTGGATCCAACTGGGACCCAATCTTCAGGACCTTCTCTGGGTCACTATCATCGATCGGTACATCCATAGTCGTTTCGTTGGGAGCCGCCATTCTGCCCCAAGTCTCTTCGTCCTCTCTGGGATCTATATCCTTGGGAAGTTCTCTGGGCGACTCACCCATAGCCATTCTCTTTAATTGCTATGACGTCTCCTCCCTTGTGAGGGAAGAAGCGTCTTTAGTTTCTATATCTTTTCCTTTATGGAGTAGCTTTAGCTCTGCAATGTAACATGCTCGTGCAGCAACCTGATCTCCTCTGACTATGCCAACACCAGCTTCCGTAGGAAACTTCAATAACAAGCACCAGGGGGCTATACAAGCTCTAAACTTTGCTAGGATAGGTCGGCCCAAGAAGGCATTATAAGGCGATTCAATACCCAAAACCACGAAGGGAAGAATTCTCACTCTCTGGCGTTCTCCTTCCCCAAGTGTTACCGGCAGCTCTACATATCCCATTGGAGCAGTTGAAGCCCCGTTAAATCCACGGATCCATCCTTCACACGGCTTTAAATCTTTCAATTCAAGGTTCATTTGATCGAACGTCTTTTTGAATAGAATGTTGACTGAACTCCCGTTATCCACTAAAACTTTATGGACAGTGGCCGGGCCAATAGGAACTGTGATTACAAATGGATCTTCAGTCGGAGCGTGGACTCCAATACTCTCTCGGTTGCGGAAAATGACGTCATCTGACATCATCTTTTGTTGTTTTACCGGGACATTGTCCTCAGGGTTGCTACACTCTCCTGCCTCAAGATGTTGCTTTGCTGCGTTTACGTACTGATCCATCGCCTTGAAACTATGCCCGGCTAGGTGAAGCCCTCCGATTATGGTATTGATAACAAGATCCTTTCCTTTTTGCTGGACAGTTGGCCTGGCAGTAGGTTGATTCTGGGTTTGGTTCGAGGTCTGAATAGCTTGCCCCCTGTCTCTAGGAATCACCCGGTACTCATCCAACTTCCCTTCTCGGAGCAGCCTCTCAACTACGTCTCTCAGATGACGGCATTCATTTGTAGAGTGGTCGTGAGTCTGATGGAAGAGACAAAACTTCCCCGTCTCACGTTCTTTCTCCGTCAAATCTCTTGGAGGAGGCCTTTTATGTTGGAGAACGTTGTACGAGTCTACGAATATATTTTCCAAAGTGTCATTTATTGGCGTATAATTTTCGAAAGACCTGGGACGGGTCCTTCTCTGGGAGTCGTTGTAACACCCCACTTCCGTTAGTGTCACTCACAAAGGGAATGCACTAAGTTCTATAGAGCATTTAGGGTAAAAGATGCAGATAAATTACAAGACAGACAGAAATTAAACAGCGGAAAACAAACTTTGCTTTATTGATAAAATAATTTGTACAATGTCTTCTTTACAATATCCGAGTATCATCTGTCTTACAAAATAAAGAAGCATAAAAAAAATACATTTATATTCCCCAATGTAGCAAGAACCAGCCATAGCATCTGAAAAGAGAATCCAAGCAAAACTTCGACAAATCGACAAGCTGGGAAAGAGTGATAGTCCAATTTAACCTGAGCTATACTATTCCCTCCTTTACTATCTGGGGGGGGGGGGGAACGGAAGAAAAGAAGACGAAAGGAAAAATAGAGTCAGACATAAAGCCTGAGTAAGTTCAGTAACTTCTAGTATGTGAACATGGAAAAACAAAACGACATGAATTAACTGAATACAAGATAACACCATGATGATAGGGTCAGCAAAATTAGACAAGATTAACACAAGATATGCTAAGGTAAGATAAACTGGATATGCTCTAATACTTTTCGCCGCTTCGCTGTTTCCTTGTTATACTGGTTTCTATATCTCTGCACCACCTAACTAGTGTCCCAACTAGTAACCATAACACCCCGTATTTTTAATATAATTAAAAATAAAATAAAATATATAAAAATATGCTTATGATGGGTAAATAATGGTGATGCATAAGAAGAATTAATTAATACATGGAAGAGAAGAAAAATTAGTTCGATAACGATGTATGTAACGGAAAAGATAGTAAAATAAGGATAATTAATTTAAGAATCAGGAATTAGGTAAAATGGACATCACCATTGCGTTCATCCCGGAAAAATACGCGAAATAGAGTCCGAGTTTTCGAAAATCGGAGTCCGTATGACCAAGATATGGCCAAAACAAGATTTCAGCAGACTTTCTGGTAGACTGACCCAGGTCGACCATAGTGTCGACACTATAGTCGACCTGCCCCCCTCAGGTTGACTATAGTGTCGACCCCCCCTCTGTACAGGTCGACCTGGTCGGCCTGGGGTGGTCCAGAACCCATTTTTGAGGCCCGGGACGAGTTTTGATGGTCCGGATGGGTTTTAGGGTTAATCCGATGGCTGAAATGAATTGCTACACCTATAAAATAACACCTAGACCTAGACTAACTCACACAAATTCATATGACACCAAAATGCTGCTAAAATCCCTCTTGAGCCATGGCCGCCGTCTCCAAATTAAAGCTTAAGCGTTCAAACCCAAATCAAATCAAAGATCAATGCTTCTACAACAAATTCAAGAGGATAGATCAATGACACTGCAACTTTCTACGACAAATTCACTCCCTAATTCATATGCCGTTATCTGTAAGTTCTAGTTGCTTTCCGATTTAAATATTTAATTATAATGTGGCCATGAATTAAAGTGGAATTGGATTAAGTATGTTTATCAATCCAGATCTATTCTTGTTTCTTCTTGGATCTTGGAAACTTTTCTATTTTCACTCTCGTGTCTAGTTCATGATCTATTAAGCCTGTTGTAATCTTAATATGCCTGTGATGATGTTTTCTCTCCGATCTTATTTTGATGCAAAATTCTACCTTTCCCCTATTTGTTTTCTTTTGATGAACCTTGGTCAATTTCGGACCTAGGCCTAAACTGCGATTTGCGTGCGATTGAATACGGGGGAAATATCGGGATATTGCCTTGTTGGATATATGTCTTTGGTAGAATCGAAGGCATAATATGAAAACTGGATACTTTGGTACTATTATTGCCATTAACACGAAATTTGAATTTGGGTATTATCGTTATAATTAAAGTTTTGCTAGCTTGGGTAAATTGGGGTAAACATGGAATACATGTAGTTGGTATGAAACTTGACCTATGTAAAATATGGCAAGAATATTAATACATATATTTGGCTAAAAATTGATCTATGTGAATTGGGCATAGCTTTGTAAACATGTAAACTATGAATCTTGATATATGTATAAAAAGGCATGAAACTTGGTATATATGTAAATTGTCTAAGATTAGGCATATATAAATTTGGCATACATGTAAACAGGCATGAATTGAACATATGTAGATTTGGTATGAATTGGGCATATGTAAAACTGATATGTAATCTAGAACTTGGGCATATGTTAATTATGTGAGATTTGTAGTTGAAACACATATGATAATTTATGTCTTGAAAAAAGGGCTAATATGAACACGCCTAAGTGGGTTTTGGGTAGTTGGCATGTAATAGCCTTAAAGGAGGGATAAATATAAATTGAGATAAGTTGCCTTTAATGGCCTAAGATAAATTATGGTAAAATTGGTATGATTTTGCATACCATTAATAGATGGACATAATTGAGTCAATTATGGACATCGTTAAATTAGGAATTAATTGATAATTTGAATAGGGGAAATATATTTCAAATTGGGGTAAAAGATTATAAGTAATAATCAATGCTTAGGACACGAGGTTGGACTCATTTGTGACGTAAACCTGCCCGGAATCGCCCGGCGAATCCAGTAGTCACAAATGTCAGCCCAATGTGAGAGGTCCTGGGCCCAAATTAAAAGCGTGAAAGTTGTAAAGACACGAGGTTAGACTCTTTTATGGTGTAAGACTGCCCGGACCCGCCCGGCAAATCCAGCTGCCATAAATGTCAGTCTAATGTGAGAGGTCTTTATAAGGTTACAGCCTTAATGAATTAAGAAATACTTAACCAGATAAACATGTGGTGGGACATGGGGGTTAAGTGGGTGACATGTGGGTGACATGTGGAAATACGAATAGTAATACTTAACCAACGTAACATGGTAATTAGACCAGTGGGTAGGGTTAAGTAAATAAGAACACTTAACCAATATGATACAAATGGGTGGGTTAAGTAATATGATTAGGTTAATCTGGACACTTAACCAATTTAATAAGTTGACTACGGGAGTGGGTAAGGTTAAGCAAATGTTTAACCACTATAACATGATTAAACTGGACTAGAGAGTGAGGTTAAGTTAATGAGAACACTTAACTAATACAATGGGTTAATTAGACAAGTGGTTGCGGTTAAGTAGTAACACTTAACCAACATAACAGGACAAGCGTGTGGGCTAAGTTAACCTGAATAAGTTGACAACACTTAACCATTATAATATGACTAGTGGATGGGGTTAAGTTAACATGCACTTAACCAATCTGATGTGATGCGTGATAGGGTTAAGTAACACATGGGGTTAAGTTAACAAGAAAATTCTTAACCAATGTAGCCAGATAGACGAACGGGGTTAAGTTAATAAACCACACTTAACCAATCAAACATAATAAGCGAGAAAGGTTAAGTTAACTAAGGTAAACACTTAACCATGGTAACATAACGAGTAGAAGGGTTAAGTACATATCGGGTTGGTGGGTAATATTAGTAAATATAGGCCCACATACACTTAACCATTAAATACACTTGCTTGAATCAGTAGCGGGGTTAAGTACATATCGGGTTGGTGGGTAATATCAGAGAATATAGGCCCACAGACTTAACCATTAAATACACATCAGTAGCGGGGTTAAGTACACATCAGGGTTGGTGGGTAATATCAGAGAATATAGGCCCACAGACTTAACCATTAGAAAAACCTAGTAACGGGGACCCATTTCAGCAGTAACCCACATTAGGTATCAACGGAACCCTGAGCTGCGCAGGGTGGAGCACGATTACTGGGCTGATTATAAAAGGTCAAATTAGCGGCGGTTGGTGCAGCAGTGCAGGTTTTAACGGAGTGCGGGCGTGCACACACTTCGACGCAGAAAATTTAGCCACTGGGCATCAGTAGGTATAAAGTTGTGCATCTTGATTGTGTCAGGGTTGCCGCCATGGGACTTGATACACCCATGGTGGGACCAGCACAGGTGTCTACAAGTAGGGGGCCGCGTGACACAAACGAGAACTAGGTCAAGTAGGGAGTCGATCGATAAGGTAGTAAGGGTGCATCGAATATATACATGGCCATTGGGGTGATCGAGGTGGAATCCTCAAAATCGATGTACACCTGAAGGCTACCATAATTGCGGGGATTGGGATCACATTCTAATTATTATATAACACGGGCTACCAGTTGGGACACTTGTAGGGGGTACGGATCCTTGTTACACAGGATACTAGTTGGGATACTAGTAGGAGTACAGATCATTCTATGTAAGACACTTATGAGGATGCTAGTTAGGTGGTGCAGAGCAAATAGATATCGTTTTAATGGTAAAGCTTAGAAACCTTGCGATGTTATTCTTGATAGAAACCATGCGGTGGGATACTTGATAGGAATTATGGGACGTTATACTTGTTTCATCGTGCCCGAAGTTTATCTTGTTACCTTAGTTTACCTTGTTATCATAGTTTATCTTGTTATCTTAGTTTATCTTGCCTACCTTGTCATCATGCTTATGTTTACTTTCAGTTTATTCATGCCATGTTATCTTTATCTTTTTTTATGCTGAAAGTCGCTAGGACTTACTCAGTCTTTATGACTGACCCGTTTTGTTTCGCCTCTTTTTCTTCCGTTCCCCCCCCCCCCAGGTTCACAGGGTGGGAATACAGCTTAGTTCGGATCTTACGAAGCTCCAAGGCTCTTTCATGTATGGCTTGGATTTCTCTTGGCTATGGCTTTCTTTTCTTTATTGGGGAATACTGCAGTTTGTTTTTATGCTTCTTTGTTTTTGAGCAAGACATATATTTTTACTATGAAATTGGGTATTGGAAGTTGATGGGCTTTTCTTGTAAACATTTATATTTAATAAATGATTTGAAGTACTTCCACTTTATTTTCCGTTGTTTTATATATGTCTGTCTTGTAATATTTCTGTTCCAGTACCCATAATACTCCATTGAAGTTAAGGCATTCCCTTTGTGAGTGACCTTAACAGATGTGGGGTGTTACATTTGGTATCAGAGCAGAAGGTTACCAGACTAGGCAAAAGTTTTCAAAAACCTTCTGAAATTATTTTCAAAACATTTACAAAGAAGAAAATTTTCAAGAAAATTTTGTTTTAATTAAAAGGCATATTCCCCAAAGCCATATGCACTATCTTTTGATTCTCTCTTGAAATCTCTTCTCACTCTTTTCACCATAGTTTCGTAGGCATCCGACACATGTCGGAGGGCAAAGGAGTGCCCAACCTCCATCTGTAGCCGCAGTAGTTCCATCTGCGTCTAATCTTATTTCAAGTTGGGTAGAGTTGCCGTGCGTTGGAGGTAGCTTCGAGAGACTTGTCAACAAACTATACAAGGACAGTAAGAACAAGGAACTAGTTGTTATAGCTTAATACACGAAGGAGGAAAAAGGTGAAAGGAAAGAGGCCTAAGTGAAAGAATAGAAAAACCCATGACAAGAGAGAGTATCTTTAGTGAGAAGGGACATGCAGTTAAGTATTATAGGACAAGGGCAAGGGACAAGATCGTCGAGAGGGAAATTGAATGCTCTCACTACTAGTGTACCTAAGAGAGTGGTAACGTTTCTGTTAAAAGTTTAGCTTTTCCTTTCTATCATCCCACTAGAACTTTGTTTTTGTACATCGCATCCTTTTAATTCTGCTTCGAAAGTTGAGTCTCTGCACCTTAGCACTAGCATGGTAGAGGATCCCA
This sequence comes from Allium sativum, assembly GCA_030737875.1. Taxonomy (NCBI): domain Eukaryota; kingdom Viridiplantae; phylum Streptophyta; class Magnoliopsida; order Asparagales; family Amaryllidaceae; genus Allium; species Allium sativum. The sequence continues at coordinate 307,389,176 of CM060921.1, forward strand.
TTTTTTTTCTCAAATCCTATTGGGGAAATCGGCTCATTTATTCATGACTTGTTTGGATTTGAGAATGTCTATGCTAAGTGTTGAGTCTAGAAGTAATGTTTATGTTTTGGGCTATGGGTTTATTCTAGCGATGGAGTGGTTATCCAGTAAGGGTGACCTTCTCGGTTTTGAAAAGAGGGTAGTTAGACTCTTGACTTGCCTCGGTAATACCCTCGAAGTCGCAGGTAACCTTTAGGGTTCTATCATGATTTGTTTCCTAGAATCTCTTGACACATTTATTAGTAATTTGTAATCCGATCGAGTAGTGTTCGCCACTAAGGCGGATGGGTCATTTCGCTTATGCATGAGTTGTACATTTGGCAGCATGGTTGGCATTTATTTTCAAGAGATAGTTCTTCTGCATGGAATACCTGATAGTAAGTGGACGAGATCCAAGATTCACTAGTGAATTTTTGGAGAGCTTGCATGAAACCATGAGTACGCCGTTATGTTTGAGCCGAGTATACTAGAAGTAGAGTAAGTGAAAGAGGAACGAGAGGCAACAGTGAAATAGGTTCCAACTCATATTTTGGAGACAAGAATTAAGAAGCTACGAAATTGTGAAGTTAAAGACGGACAAAGCACAATGGATTTAAGCTCAAGGAAATGCGACTTAGAAGATTGAAGACTAGATTCGTGCATCATATCTCTTCTTAAGAGTATATCCTTGATCCCTCTCTTCCTGTAGAGCTTACTTGCATGCTATCTTTTGTGTATATCCTCTCGGTCCCATTCTCAATCCAATTTCTGTTGCAAACCCCATAGGGAGTATGACTCATCTGTTAGTAACACATGTTGGGGCTTGAGGGTGTTCGTTGGTTTGACTAAACTTTTTGGGTTTTATAGGATACGGGTTGGTCTTAGGAAGGGATTCCCTTGTGACCTAAAAGGAGTCCATCATCCTTAGTTTCCTAGAATCATATATAGTGGTTGGGTTGAGTAATTCTTTGGGTATCAGTCTGATGATGATTTCGGTCTTCGGGGCTGATGCTTAGAGAGTTCTTCTCCTAATCAATATATATGTGGCATAGATTTTCAGTTTTGACATTGCCTAATGGGCACAAAGTTTTTACTTGCTTCTATCATTCGACTATACCTTTGGATAGGAATAATTGGGTGTAAACATGTGTTTGAGACATGTTATGATTGATGGTTGCAAGTGGCTGCAAGTGGTTGCTAGTGGTTGCTCGTGGATGCATTTACACACATTAGGCACTAGATCGGCTTAATCACCTTTCATATTGCATATGCATGAGTGTTTACACTTGTTTGTGGATTAAATTGAATGTGTTATCATGTGAATGTTGCATATGGATGGATGTTTGTGCACAGATATAGTGTTTATGTGACTAGGACTATTTGCATACATGTTGGACTCATGGCACTAAACATAGTTTGCATTTAGAAGATCAATCAGGCCTGATCATTTGCACTAGACAAGGAACATATACACACACTTCTTGCATATGTTCATACAGCATTAGAAATCTCTTAAGGACAATGAATGCCTGTGATTGATGATTGAGTAGATGGATGATGGATGGTAGGACGCATTCTTCTTAACTTGAAGATTTCGGGGACGAAATCCTTTAAGGAGGGGAGAATGTAACACCCCGTATTTTTAATATAATTAAAAATAAAATAAAATATATAAAAATATGCTTATGATGGGTAAATAATGGTGATGCATAAGAAGAATTAATTAATACATGGAAGAGAAGAAAAATTAGTTCGATAACGATGTATGTAACGGAAAAGATAGTAAAATAAGGATAATTAATTTAAGAATCAGGAATTAGGTAAAATGGACATAACCATTGCGTTCCTCTCGGAAAAATACGCGAAATAGAGTCCGAGTTTTCGAAAATCGGAGTCCGTATGACCAAGATATGGCCAAAACAAGATTTCAACAGACTTTCTGGCAGACTGACCCAGGTCGACCATAGTGTCGACACTATAGTCGACCTGCCCCCCCAGGTTGACTATAGTGTCGACCCCCCCCTCTGTACAGGTCGACCTGGTCGGCCTGGGGTGGTCCAGAACCCATTTTTGAGGCCCGGGACGAGTTTTGATGGTCCGGATGGGGTTTAGGGTTAATCCGATGGCTGAAATGAATTGCTACACCTATAAAATAACACCTAGACCTAGCCTAACTCACACAAATTCATATGACACCAAAATGCTGCTAAAATCCCTCTTGAGCCATGGCCGCCGTCTCCAAATTAAAGCTTAAGCGTTCAAACCCAAATCAAATCAAAGATCAATGCTTCTACAACAAATTCAAGAGGATAGATCAATGACACTGCAACTTTCTACGACAAATTCACTCCCTAATTCATATGCCGTTCTCTGTAAGTTCTAGTTGCTTTCCGATTTAAATATTTAATTATAATGTGGCCATGAATTAAAGTGGAATTGGATTAAGTATGTTTATCAATCCAGATCTATTCTTGTTTCTTCTTGGATCTTGGAAACTTTTCTATTTTCACTCTCATGTCTAGTTCATGATCTATTAAGCCTGTTGTAATCTTAATATGCCTGTGATGATGTTTTCTCTTCGATCTTATTTTGATGCAAAATTCTACCTTTCCCCTATTTGTTTTCTTTTGATGAACCTTGGTCAATTTCGGACCTAGGCCTAAACTGCGATTTGCGTGCGATTGAATACGGGGGAAATATTGGGATATTGCCTTGTTGGATGTATGTATTTGGTAGAATCGAAGGCATAATATGAAAACTGGATACTTGGGTACTATTATTGCCATTAACACGAAATTTGAATTAGGGTATTATCGTTATAATTAAAGTTTTGCTAGCTTGGGTAAATTGGGGTAAACATGGAATACATGTAGTTGGTATGAAACTTGACCTATGTAAAATATGGCAAGAATATTGATACATATATTTGGCTAAAAATTGAGCTATGTGAATTGGGCATAGCTTTGTAAACATGTAAACTATGAATCTTGATATATGTATAAAAAGGCATGAAACTTGGTATATATGTAAATTGTCTAAGATTAGGCATATATAAATTTGGCATACATGTAAACAGGCATGAATTGAACATATGTAGATTTGGTATGAATTGGGCATATGTAAAACTGATATGTAATCTAGAACTTGGGCATACGTTAATTATGTGAGATTTGTAGTTGAAACACATATGATAATTTATGTCTTGAAAAAAGGGCTAATATGAACACGCCTAAGTGGGTTTTGGGTAGTTGGCATGTAATAGCCTTAAAGGAGGGATAAATATAAATTGAGATAAGTTGCCTTTAATGGCCTAAGATAAATTGTGGTAAAATTGGTATGATTTTGCATACCATTAATAGATGGACATAATTGAGTCAATTATGGACATCGTTAAATTAGGAATTAATTGATAATTTGAATAGGGGAAATATATTTCAAATTGGGGTAAAAGATTATAAGTAATAATCAATGCTTAGGACACGAGGTTGGACTCATTTGTGACGTAAACCTGCCCGGAACCGCCCGACGAATCCAGTAGTCACAAATGTCAGCCCAATGTGAGAGGTCCTGGGCCCAAATTAAAAGCGTGACAGTTGTAAAGACACGAGGTTAGACTCATTTATGGTGTAAGACTGCCCGGACCCGCCCGACAAATCCAGCTGCCATAAATGTCAGTCTAATGTGAGAGGTCTTTATAAGGTTACGACCTTAATGAATTAAGAAATACTTAACTAGATAAACATGTGGTGAGACATGGGGGTTAAGTGGGTGACATGTGGGTGACATGAGGAAATACGAATAGTAATACTTAACCAATGTAACATGGTAATTAGACTAGTGGGTAGGGTTAAGTAAATAAGAACACTTAACCAATATGATATAAATGGGTGGGTTAAGTAATATGATTAGGTTAATCTGGACACTTAACCAATTTAATAAGTTGACTACGGGAGTGGGTAAGGTTAAGCAAATGTTTAACCACTATAACATGATTAAACTGGACTAGAGAGTGAGGTTAAGTTAATGAGAACACTTAACTAATACAATGGGTTAATTAGACAAGTGGTTGCGGTTAAGTAGTAACACTTAACCAACATAACATGACAAGCGGGTGGGCTAAGTTAACCTGAATAAGTTGACAACACTTAACCATTATAATATGACTAGTGGACGGGGTTAAGTTAACATGCACTTAACCAATCTGATGTGATGCGTGGTAGGGTTAAGTAACACATGGGGTTAAGTTAACAATAAAATTCTTAACCAATGTAACCAGATAGATGAACGGGGTTAAGTTAATAAACCGCACTTAACCAATCAAACATAATAAGCGAGAAAGGTTAAGTTATCTAAGGTAAACACTTAACCATGGTAACATAACGAGTAGAAGGGTTAAGAACATATCGGGTTGGTGGGTAATATTAGTAAATATAGGCCCACATACACTTAACCATTAAATACACATGCTTGAATCAGTAGCGGGGTTAAGTACATATCAGGTTGGTGGGTAATATCAGAGAATATAGGCCCACAGACTTAACCATTAAATACACATCAGTAGCGGGGTTAAGTACACATCAGGGTTGGTGGGTAATATCAGAGAATATAGGCCCACAGACTTAACCATTAGAAAAACCTAGTAACGGGGACCCATTTCAGCAGTAACCCACATTAGGTATCAATGGAACCCTGAGCTAGGCAGGGTGGGGCACGATTACTAGGCTGATTATAAGAGGTCAAATTAGCGGCGGTTGGTGCAGCAGTGCAGGTTCTAACGGAGTGCAGGCGTGCACACACTTCGGCGTAGAAAATTTAGCCACTGGGCATCAGTAGGTATAAAGCTGTGCATCTTGATTGTGTCAGGGTTGCCACCATGGGACTTGATACACCCATGGTGGGACCAGCACAGGTATCTACAAGTAGGGGGCCGCGTGACACAAACGAGAACTAGGTCAAGTAGGGAGTCGATCGATAAGGTAGTAAGGGTGCATCGAATATATACATGGCCATTGGGGTGATCGAGGTGGAATCCTCAAAATCGATGTACACCTGAAGGCTACCATAATTGCGGGGATTGGGATCACATTGTAATTATTATTTAACACGGGCTACCAGTTGGGACACTAGTAGGGGGTACGGATCCTTGTTACACAGAATACTAGTTGGGATACTAGTAGGAGTACAGATCATTCCATGTAAAACACTTATGAGGATGCTAGTTAGGTGGTGCAGAGAAAATAGATATCGTTTTAATGGTAAAGCTTAGAAACCTTGCGATGTTATTCTTGATAGAAACCATGCGGTGGGATACTTGATAGGAATTATGGGACGTTATACTTGTTTCATCGTGCCCGAAGTTTATCTTGTTACCTTAGTTTACCTTGTTATCATAGTTTATCTTGTTATCTTAGTTTATCTTGCCTACCTTGTCATCATGCTTATGTTTACTTTCAGTTTATTCATGCCATGTTATCTTTATCTATTTTTATGCTGAAAGTCACTAGGACTTACTCAGTCTTTATGACTGACCCGTTTTGTTTCGCCTCTTTTTCTTCCGTTCCCCCCCCAGGTTCACAGGGTGGGAATACAGCTTAGTTCGGATCTTACCAAGCTCCAAGGCTCTTTCATGTATGGCTTGGATTTCTCTTGGCTATGGCTTGCTTTGCTTTATTGGGGAATACTGCAGTTTGTTTTTATGCTTCTTTGTTTTTGAGCAAGACAGATATTTTAACTATGAAATTGGGTATTGGAAGTTAATGGGCTTTTCTTGTAAACATTTATATTTAATAAATGATTTGAAGTACTTCCACTTTATTTTCCGCTGTTTTATATATGTCTGTCTTGTAATATTTCTGTTCCAGTACCAATAATACTCCATTGAAGTTAAGGCATTCCCTTTGTGAGTGACCTTAACAGATGTGGGGTGTTACAGTAACGATAACGTGATCCCAATCCCTGTATTTTCCATTGCCTTCGGGCATCCATTTATTATTTATTACCTAGATCAAATCTAGGGTTTTCTATCAAGTGCCTTCTAGATTCAACTAGAGTTTACAATATCTGCTGAACGCTTCTCGGATTCAGGGTTTATACCACCTAGTCCAACTAGGGATTAGGCTACCCGTCGAACGATGCCCCCAAGTCTAGGACACACTACCTAGAGTGGTATATGTTCCTATACTTTCCCACGCATGTATCGCGAATCGTTATCGCTTGCCTAGATGCACATGTCCTGTAATGTGCGGCCCGAGTCCTGTAGCAGGGAAAATCAAGAAATATAGAACTCGGTCGGGAGCTTTCAGATATCTTCTGATGCAGATGCTAAGGTCTGTTTTTATTCCAGTGGCTATGGTCCCACTTGACCCCTCCCTCAACTAATGAAAGACACACCTTGAAAAATGAGAACTATACGTAGGCCCCCGGTGCCCCACTATCCTATGGCCATCCTCACCCATAACTAGATAGAAAGTATATGGTCTTTTGGAGTTATCCGCCTTTCCGCTTCACGTATCTCGACTGACTTAAGATGGATGGTAGACGACGAGTTGCTATCACAGGGCTACCGTTTTCTCGTCGAATCACGCCGGTCCATCCTAGTCTTTAGGTTGCCATGTATTGCAACCAAAGCATACCCCTGGTTCTTCTACGCAGACCTTAACCTCTGTGAGCCCAGAAGGATCATCTGCAGCCTCACAGAGGGATACCAAGAGTAGCCTCACGTCCCCTCGAAGCCTCGGGCTTTGTAACCCAATTCGTTGGAGCCTTCTTTTTACTCAGACGGACATTCGCTCCTTCCCGTGTTATACTAAGAATTACTACTTAGTTTTGCTAACTAAGGTTTACCACTTAGTTCCAGAATCGTGTGTTTCTTAACTAAGGTTTACTACTTAGCTCCTTTTAACTAAGGATTACTACTTAGTTCCCTTTCCTGTTAATTTGGATTGGTTAAGTGTCATTAGCCAATTCAAGCTAACTTAACCCTCTTCATTTATCCTGTTAAACTGGTTAAGTGTTATCAGTAATTCATGTTGACTTAACCCTATCACAAACCAAGTTATATTGGTTAAGTATTTCTTATTACTTAACCCTACCCATTCATCCTATATTGGTTAAGTGTTCCTTTTTAACTAAACCTTGCCCGTCTGTTTTAACTAACATGTTATTAATGGTTAAGTATTGTCCCTTCATGTTTTAGACTTAGCCTTATTCCTTTATCACAATCTGACGGTTAAGTGTTCAAGTTTACTTAACCCTGCGGTCTAGTCCAGCTAACATATCAAATTGGCCAAGTGTATTAAATCTTACTTAACCCCAACCTCTAGTCTAGTTAACATGTTAATTTGGCTAAGTGTATTAACTTTACTTAACCCCACCTTCTAGTCTAATTAACATGTTAATTTGGCTAAGTGTTTTCTTAGTTACTTAACCTCTACAAATCTTGTCTTGTTACCATGTTAAGTTGGTTAAGTGTCCCTATGGACTTAGCCCTCCCATTCTAGCTTAACTGTGTTAGGTGTCTATATGAACCTAACCCCACCCATCGGTTTGGTTATCATGTTGAATTGGTTAAGTGTCTTGGTTAACTTAACCCTACCATTCTTGTTCTAGCTTTAACTAAATAAATTAAAGCCGTTACCACTCACATTAGACAGATACTGTTGCGATTACTGGATGTGCCGGTTGGTTCCGGGCAGGTTTACATCGCAACTCAGTCTAACCTCGGGTTAGGCATATTCGTGTTTTCTAAGTTCAAAGGGTTTTGATTAATTTTTAAATCGGGTTTTGAAAGTAACCATCCTGTCCGTCGGATCAGTTAGGGATAGCCAGGGAGGGCAGGAAACTTGTATTTTCCAAACCCAAGCCTAGACACTATCCTCTCTGTCACCCTAGAACTTTATGGTGTGTTATTAAAAGAGATGTCGTTAACAAACCTTTAATTTGCATAAATTTACATTTTCTCATTTAGAACAAATTCTATAAGTAAATTATTCCTAATTTACTTATTTCATAACTACTCTTTTTAATGTAAATTGTCAACGTTCATTCTTATGGCCCATTTTCCCCTCTATATCATATTCATGCTTTTTGGTATGTAAACTATACCAAATTAAGTGTCACTAACCATAATTTTGCTAAACGCGACAATTACTCACAATTATGGCCAATTTCAAATTTATGCCAAATTAGCTAACCCAATTCTGATTTAACATTCTAATTATAGTTCTTGTCAAACTAGACTTATTATTCTAGTTCACAATTCATGTAAATGCCAGATTTACAAGTCAACACTAGATTCAAATTACACATCCTATAATTCATGTCAAATTTATCCAATTTGCATTTCTATGAACATGCCGTAATACATGTTCCCAATTTATGCCAATTTCCCGGTTTATAACTACGTTTTAGTAAATTTCATATTTTGCCCAAATCGCATTCCCACCGTTCGTATAATCGTGATTCCACCTAGATTATAGATAAATCTAGATTCGTAGAAAATAGGGAATGAACCAAAGATGCTATGAAAAGATAGACGTAATAACTGGCATAAAATGATAATTTACTAATTACAGACCTAACGAATTTCACTGAGATTGATCCAAAACATCGAAGGCCTATAGGTCTGAAAATCTATTGACATAAAAAGGGCTGAATAACGGCGTAGGTTCAAGAACATGGGTAGACCTAACTTAATAGGTAAATTCCCAAGGTCTAAAACCAAAGAAAACCAAGAATAGACAGAATAGAGACGTAGGTTCAAGAACATGGGTAGACCTAACTTAATAGATAAATTCCCAAGGTCTAAAACCAAAGGAAACCAAGAATAGACAGAATAGAAAATCAGGTTTAGACCCAATTTCACAGTCACAAAACTTAAGCAACACTTTCCTAGTCAGGAATCATAGGTGTTTAGTCACAGTTGTCCTTGTTATGTCATAGGCAAAAGTTTATGCTTCCTAGTCAAAGGCATAGGCTTGTGTTCATAGTCAAGGAAATAATTCTCATAGTCACAGTCACAGTCATAGGCACTGCTCATAGTCATAGGCAATGTTCATAGTCATAGGCAATGTTCATAGTCATAGGCAAAAGTCATAGGCAATGTTCATAGTCAAAGATGCATATGGTTTTAAGGTCCATAGTTTCATAGTCACAGTCTTATCGGTCATCGAATCATAACAGTTCTTAATTAAGTCCAAAGATATAGGCACATATTCGAATAGAAAGATTTGGCATATTCTTTTATTCCTTTAATTTCATGTCTCGAACAGAGAAAACGTTCAAATCTAAAAAGTAACTGACTTACAGAGATTTATATTAGAAAAGAAAGATGGCGTTGCTATTATTCGTGCGACGTTAGCCATTGATCCTTATCTTGAAGCTTTAATCTTGATTCGAATCTCTTCTTGACAAACTTGAGCAGCATAACCTTGTCTTGGATTTTCGTATTATCTTCTTATTTTTATTTATTTATATATTTTCTCAGAGGTAGCATAAGGATAGAAAAGAATTGTGAATAGAGAAGGAGACTAAGGTTGTTTATATAGGGTTAGGCGGACGAACCTAGGCAGAAAACGTGACCAAATACATCAGAACGAACCAGGTTCAGAAAACAGGAAAAAGCGGGGGGGAGGGGGGGGGGGGCGTCGACCCCCAGGTCGACTACCCAGTCGACCTGGGTTCCTTGGGCGGGAAAATTCCCGCCCAGCCCAATCCGATTTTTGAAATTTGAACTCGTTTCTGACCTGTTTGAAATTTAAACTGAATTCTGAAACTTCCGGAGGTCATATCTCTCTCATACGGAGTCCGATTAACGCAAATTCGGACTCTATCTCAAGCAGAATTCCGAGACGAACGCAACGGCGTAACCTGTTTCCCTTGATTTTGATTTTAAAACTTTATTATGCCTTGATTTGTGAATCTTAGTGTTACAGAATTACGGGGTGTTACATTCTCCCCCACTTAAAAGGATTTCGTCCCCGAAATCTTCAAGTTAGGAAGAATGTGTCCTACCATCCAATCACTCATCTACCCAACCACTCAATCACAGGCATTCATCGTCCTTAAAAGATTTCTAATGCTTTCATGTTCATATGCATAGTGTGTATATGTCTTTATCTAATGCAAAATCAGGCGGTCTACTGATTCAGTTGACCTCCTTAATGCGAATCATGTCAGTGCCATGCGTCCAGTCATGTATGCAAGCATCCCTAGTTATGTAAATACTACATGCGTGCACAGCCATTCATCCATATGCAACATCCATATGATAACATATCAAGCTCAACTTACAAACGATTACATATCTGTAAATGCAATATGAAAGCGTCCGAACTTGATCTAGTGCCTAATACGTATGCATATGCATTCACGAGCAACCATTTGCAACCACTTGCAACCATCAACCATAACATGTTTCAAATACATGTTTACATCCATTGGCTTCTACCTAAGGACCGAAGATACGACCTAGAGGATATACTTTGGAAAGAGAGAAACAATTATGCGTAAAGCTCCTACCAAAGATATCAAGGATGCACCCTTAAGGAAAAGGGTATGATGCTAGTATCTAGCCTTCTTGATCTTTACTCTACTGTATCTTAACTAATTTAACTTCACGATTGTGAAGTTTCTGACCTTCATTTCCAAAGTAAACAGATGCCAATCACGGTACCAAGTGTACATACCCATATGGTTTGAGGTCTCTCCTCTTAGCTTATCCATTACGCCATAACTATGAGGGCCAAAAGGTCACTACGTGCTTTTTAGAGTGCCTGCCACAACTATTCATCTCTCACGCAAACCATCCTAGTCGAACTCGACATTCCTCAAGTACAAACCCCAAAGGCCTAAACCAATATCAGACAAGCACCCAAGGAATATCTCCTCCGAATTTAGACGATATACGTGAGATGATATAGGCAAACTCGATAGCTATTCTCAAATCCCTACTAACAAAACATAAACTGGTCGGACCACCAATTGGATTTGAGACTCTAGTGGGATCTTTCTACTATACAAGTATTATGGTGCAGAGACTCAACTATGGAAGTGGATATGAACAAATGAGAAGTGCTAAAACCAAAGGAAAGAGTATGAATAGCAAAACTAGACTCTTCCAACAGAACTTTACTACCTTTCTCCTAGGTACGCTTGGTGGAGAAAGTATGTACTTGCCCTTCTGAAAATCTTGTTCCTCGTTCTTTCCCTTGTCCTTAATTATATGCCCTATCATACCCTAGTAAAGATACTTCCTCTTGTCTTAGGTTTTATAATTTCTTCCTCCTTCGTGAGCTAAATCTACATCCATGAATTCCTCATCCTAGGATTGTGCTCCTTAGCCAAACTCCTCATCCCCTTCCGTGTGTAACCATGTTGACAAATATCCCGAAAGCGGCCTCCATCGTACGGAAAACCCTATAAGCTTGAAAGAAAATTGGCCGTAGGTGAAACAACTACGGTTATGGATGGAAGCTGGGGCACTACTTCGCCCACCGATGAGGTTACCTCCCAGAAAGCCAGGAGCCCCAGAGACTCAAGAAAGAAGGAGACAAGAATTCAAATAGAGGAAGAGAAGATAGTGCGTATGGCTTTTGGGTAATATGCCTTTAAAACAAATCTTTTCTTTTGAAAATGCTTCTTTTAAAACCGTTTTGAAATTAATTTTTCAAATCTTTTATCTGATCCGGTAACCTTCAGCTCTGATACCACGTGTAACACCCCACGTCCATTAGTGTCACTCACAAAGGGAATGCACTAAGTTCTGTGGAGCATTTAGGGTAAAAGATGCAGATATACAAGACAGACAGAAATTAAACAGCGGAAAACAAACTTTGCTTTATTGATAAATAATTTGTACAATGACTTCTTTACAATATCAGAGTATCATCTGTCTTACAAAATAAAGAAGCATAAAAAAATACATTTATATTCCCTAATGTAGCAAGAACCAGCCATAGCATCTGAAAAGAGAATCCAAACAAAACTTCGACAAATCTTCAAGCTGAAAAAGAGTGATAGTCCAATTTAACCTGAGCTATACTATTCCCTCCTTTACTACCTGGGGGGGGGGGGGGGGAACGGAAGAAAAGAAGACGAAAGGAAAAAGAGAGTCAGACATAAAGCCTGAGTAAGTTCAGTAACTTCTAGCATGTGAACATGGAAAAACAAAACGACATGAATTAACTGAATACAAGATAACACCATGATGATAGGGTCAGCAAGATTAGACAAGATTAACACAAGATATGCTAAGGTAAGATAAACTGGATATGCTCTAATACTTTTCGCCGCTTCGCTGTTTCCTTGTTATACTGGTTTCTATATCTCTGCACCACCTAACTAGTGTCCCAACTAGTAACGATAATGTGATCCCAATCCCTGTATTTTCCATTGCCTTCGGGCATCCATTTATTATTTATTACCTAGATCAAATCTAGGGTTTTCTATCAAGTGCCTTCTAGATTCAACTAGAGTTTACAATATCTGCTAAACGCTTCTCGGATTCAGGGTTTATGCCACCTAGTCCAACTAGGGATTATGCTACCTGTCGAACGATGCCCCCAAGTCTAGGACACACTACCTAGAGTGGTATATGTTCCTATACTTCCCCACGCATGTATCGCGAATCGTTATTGCTTGTCTAGATGCACATGTCCTGTAATGTGCGGCCCGAGTCCTGTAGCAGGGCAAATCAAGAAACACAGAACTCGGTCGGGAGCTTTCAGATATCTGCCGATGCAGATGCTAAGGTCTGTTTTTATTCCAGTGGCTATGGTCCCACTTGACCCCTCCCTCAACTAATGAAAGGCACACCTTGAAAAATGAGAACTATACGCAGGCCCCCGGTGCCCCACTATCCTATGGCCATCCTCACCCATAACTAGATAGCAAGTATATGGTCTTTTGGATTTCTCCGCCTTTCCGCTTCACGTATCTCGACTGACTTAAGATGGATGGTAGACGACGAGTTGCTATCACAGGGCTACCGTTTTCTCGCCGAATCACGCCGATCCATCCTAGTCTTTAGGTTGCCATGTATTGCAACCAAGGCATACCCCTGGTTCTTCTACGCAGACCTTAACCTCTGTGAGCCCAGGAGGATCATCTGCAGCCTCACAGAGGGATACCAAGAGTACCCTCACGTCCCCTCGAAGCCTTAGGCTTCGTAACCCAATTCGTTGGAGCCTTCTTTTTACTCAGACGGACATTCGCTCCTTCCCGTGTTATACTAAGAATTACTACTTAGTTTTGCTAACTAAGGTTTACCACTTAGTTCCAGAATCGTGTGTTTCTTAACTAAGGTTTACTACTTAGCTCCTTTTAACTAAGGTTTACTACTTAGTTCCCTTCCCCGTTAATTTGGAATGGTTAAGTGTCATTAGCCAATTCAAGCTAACTTAACCCTCTTCATTTATCCTGTTAAACTGATTAAGTGTTATCAGTAATTCATGTTGACTTAACCCTATCACAAACCAAGTTATATTGGTTAAGTATTTCTTATTACTTAACCCTACCCATTCATCCTGTATTGGTTAAGTGTTCCTTTTTAACTTAACCTTGTCCGTCTGTTTTAACTAACATGTTATTAATGGTTAAGTATTGTCCCTTCATGTTTTAGACTTAGCCCTATTCCTTTATCACAATCTGACGGTTAAGTGTTCAAGTTTACTTAACCCTGCGGTCTAGTCCAGCTAACATATCAAATTAGCTAAGTGTATTAAATCTTACTTAACCCCAACCTCTAGTCTAGTTAACATGTTAATTTGGCTAAGTGTATTAACTTTACTTAACCCCACCTTCTAGTCTAGTTAACATGTTAATTTGGCTAAGTGTTTTCTTAGTTACTTAACCTCTACAAATCTTGTCTTGTTACCATGTTAAGTTGGTTAAGTGTCCCTATGGACTTAGCCCTCCCATTCTAGCTTAACTGTGTTAGGTGTCTATATGAACCTAACCCCACCCATCGGTTTGGTTATCATGTTGAATTGGTTAAGTGTCTTGGTTAACTTAACCCTACCATTCTTGTTCTAGCTTTAACTAAATAAATTAAAGCCGTTACCACTCACATTAGATAGATATTGTTGTGATTACTGGATGTGCCGGTTGGTTCCGGGCAGGTTTACATCGCAACTCAGTCTAACCTCGGGTTAGGCATATTCGTGTTTTCTAAGTTCAAAGGGTTTTGATTAATTTTCAAATCAGGTTTTGAAAGTAACCATCCTGTCCGTCGGATCAGTTAGGGATAGCCAGGGAGAGCAGGAAACTTGTATTTTCCAAACCCAAGCCTAGACACTATCCTCTCTGTCACCCTAGAACTTTCTGGTGTGTTATTAAAAGAGATGTCGTTAACAAACCTTTAATTTGCATAAATTTACATTTTCTCATTTAGGACAAATTCTATAAGTAAATTATTCCTAATTTACTTATTTCATAACTACTCTTTTTAATGTAAATTGTCAACATTCATTCTTATGGCCCATTTCCCCTCTATATCATATTTATGCTTTTTGGTATGTAAACTATACCAAATTAAGTGTTACTAACCATAATTTTGCTAAACGCGACAATTACTCACAATTATGGCCAATTTCAAATTTATGCCAAATTAGCTAACCCAATTCTGATTTAACATTCTAATTATAGTTCTTGTCAAACTAGACTTTTTTTTGAGCAAAAAATGTGTGATCCTCCAGAAGGAAGAGAGCACACATATATATAATAAAAATAAGATGATACAACTATCCATATACAGACCCAATATGGGAGTCTCAGATAGTAATGTACGGGATAATAGATAGATGAGTTCCGGCAAGGCCACCACCCATCATACTCCCTTATCGAATTCCGGCAAGGCCACCACCCGATAATGAGTATATCTATTCCATACATATACCATCTATATGCCAAAAACAAGTGGTGTAACAAATCACCAATAATACAAACACCACTACTCCTCATAAACCTAAATATCCAAAGCACATCAAATAAGATCACTCCAAACAGCAAATCCCAAAAGCTCCTCAGATAACATCTACAACCTGTAATCTATAAAACTTAAACAAAAATCAGTAACTTACACATATATATGGGTATATGCCTATATATTTATATAGGCATAAATCCATATATACATGATTAAAGAGGACATAAACATCAAACAAACAAGAGAAAAGTGACGGCATAAGTAAAATGAAATCACCAACCCAGACGAGGTCTATCGCCCCTAAAGTATCTATTGATACGAATGAATAAACTCAAGTTATATCTGACTTTAATCAAAAACCGCCCAAATTTCAATTCCCCAAATAGTTTAAAGTTTGAATTAGACAACCAAAGTAGACAGAAATTAACTATGTTGATGATTAAAATATCTTTAGATACAGAGATTGTATGAAATATTCTCTGATTCCTCTCAACCCAAATGAACCAACTTATGAATATTACTAAAGAATCCAATATGTATTTCTGTCTTGAATTATAACGTAATCTATAACCATTCCAATAATCAGTACAACTCCTAAAAGAATTTAAACAATCAAAGGAAAAAATTCTAATAATCATATTAAAAATAGAAAAGGTAAAATAACAAGAGAAGAATAAATGGTCAACATCCTCCTTAGCAGTATTACAAAAACAACATTTTACATCAAAAATAACATTTTTCCTTTTTAACAACTCTATCGTATTAAGCTTCTTATGGATGATCAACCACATTAGAAACTTTGCTTTCGGTGTAGAATTTGATTTCCATATAAATTTAAAGGGATATAATGAGATACCAGAAAAATTAATAAAATTATACATAGAGTTGACAGTGTAAACGAAACTCTTGTCTAGGCCCCAGCTTATAGAATCTACATTCTCATCCAAATTGTATAAAGCTAACTTAGCTTTAAGTAAAGCCAATTGTCTTAATAAATCTTCTTCTAAAATATTGTCAAAGGAGAATTCCCATGGAGGATCTAGATCCAATTTGTAAACATCCTTAATTAAAGCATCCTTGAATCTACTAATGTTAAAAAGCTTACTAAATTCAATTTTTAGCGGTACTCTAGATATCCAAGCATCGTGCCAAAAATAAGTAAGGTTTCCTGAATGGACTAACACTTTGCAACCTAATTTAAAAAAGTCAAAACAATACAAAACGGACTTCCAAAAATGAGATAGTCTATTATCCCACCCACCAGTATTTCCAATAAAAAATTCTCCTCTTGAATAATAGGATTTGGAAACGATAGACTTCCATGAAGATTTCACATCTGGACATCTATATTTCCATAACCATTTAGCGAGCAGGGCAGAGTTAAAATTATGTAAATTTATGATCCCCAAACCCCCCTCATTCTTAGGTTTACAACATATGTCCCAATTAACTAGACATTTATAACCACTACAATTAGAATCCCCATTCCAAAGGTAATTACGCCTAATTCTATCAATCTTCTCAATGACCCATTTAGGGAATCGATGAACAGCCATCTAGTAAGAGGGGATAGCCGTTAGAACCGAATTGACTAGAACTAATCTACCTGCTCTAGACAGGAATCTATTGTTCCAGCTAGATAGCCTATTACTAATCTTATCGATGATGACTATCCAATCTTCCTTCTTAAGCTTTGACGGTCTAATTTTAAAACCTAGATAATCAAAAGGAAATTTCATAATCGAACAGTTCAAAGTGCTGGCTACCAAAGACTCAACATTATTAAAATCATTAAGAATCATAACGGCGCTTTTATCAAAATTAATTCTAAGACCAGATAACATCTCAAAACAATAAAGGATAAATTTAAGAGCAATGATATGCTCAGCTAAGTAGGAAGAAAATAGCAATGTATCATCGGCGAATTGAAGGATTGATAATTCATTATTAAATTCCTCATTCCCGACACTACCTAGGACACCTAGTCTCCCCGCTCTCTTAATAATTCTAGAGAAGACATCAACCGCTAAGTTAAACAGAAAAGGCGATAAGGGGTCCCCTTGTCTTAGTCCCCTCTTAGATTGTATCTTCTTACCCACTACCCCATTCACAACGATGTTGGAACAACCGGACTTAAGCAATAACAATATCCAATTAGTCCATCTAATACTAAAACCCCTAGCAAGGCATAATTCGCATATAAAATCCTAATCTATTGAGTCAAATGCCTTCTCAAAGTCTAGCTTCAAGATGGCACATGATATATTATTCTTATAACAGACATTAATATATTCCTGTACCGCTGCCACTCCATCCACTATATTTCTACCTTTAATGAAGGCAGTTTGGGAGCAGTCGATAAGATCATCCATCTTACTACTCAACCTATTCGCTAGAACTTTTGAAATGATCTTGACAGAAACATTTATAAGAGAGATAGGCCTAAAATCCTTTGGAGAATTGGCCCCCTCTCTCTTATGTATAAGAATTACGTTTGCAAAGTTAAAGTTACCTAAGCGTAGTTCCCCATTATAAAATTCATTAAATAAATCAATTAAATCAGGCTTTAAGACATCCCAAAATTGCTTGTAAAAATTAACAGAAAAACCATCAGGCCTAGGAGCTTTATCACTAGGCATATCATTAATTGCCTTCCAAATCTCCTGCTCAGAAAAAGGTACGTCTAAACTATCAAGATTAATCCTAGTTTCATATGGATATAAATCATTCCATCTAACATTAGTTCTTCTCTTAATCTTTAAACCAAATATCTGTTTATAGTAACTTGTGAAAGCTTCATTTAAATCCTTTTGTAGAGTCAATTCCACATCATTGACAATAATTGAATTAATCCTATTATCTCGTCTCCTCTTATTCGCCACACTATGAAAGAATTTTGTGTTATTATCTCCTTCCTTAATCCAATGTATACGAGACCTTTGCCTCCACATAATCTCTTCTTTTTCTAAGATCAGCTTAAGATCTTGTCTAAGATTACTATATATGTCCTTCTCATTGGAATTAAGGATCCTTATTTCACTAACTTTATCTAATTCTAACAACCCACACATAATCTTATTCTTCTTAATTTTACACTACCAAAAACGAATTTATTCCAACGTTTGAGAAAAAATCTTAACTTACCTAACTTGGCAACAAAAATCTTCGCACTATTGCCACTATATAAATTATTAAAGTAAAACAAGGATTTCCACTTAACAGTAACAAGCTTGGTAAAACTAGGATCAAGCAACCACATCTTTTCAAATTTAAAACTGCTACTAACAGATATGTTCGATTCACATGTAAGGATGATAGGACAATGATCGGAGTGTAAAAAAGCCAAACCCTTTACTCTACAAATTGAAAAACTATCCTCTACCTCAGAGCTAATAAAAAATCTATCTAATAAGGCAAATGAAGGACTATCACGGACATTCGACCAAGTGAACAATCTATTACCCAATGGAATCTCTATTAAATTATTATCTAGTATAAATTCGTTAAATTCCTCCATGTCAGAGAAATCACCTTCACGAGGTGATCTCTCATCTAAGAACCTAGTGACATTAAAATCCCCCCCACAATCCAATGATTGGGGGAAAGATTCCTAAAACTTGAACATTCATCCCATAAAACTCTCCTCTCAATCTTAGTGTGGGGTCCATAAACATTAGTGATACCCCATAAAACATTATCAGTAAGTGATGACAAAATAATGTGCAAAGAATGTAATTTGGGGAATTCATTTACAAGTCTAAATTGGTTCTCTTTCCAACCAATCATGAGACCCCCGGCAGTACCTATTGACGGTAAACACGCCCAATTACGGAAAAGGGATCCACCTAACCTTACATAAAAATTAAAATCAGGGCATTCAATTTTTGTCTCTTGAAGCAATACAATATCAATGTGATTATCTCTAAAAAATGATCTAACTTTAGCACATTTTTTAGGTTCGTTTAAACCCCTAACATTCCAACTAACTATCCTCATCTACTCAAGGAAGAAACTCGCTCTAGTTCCTTGTTCCTAATGAACTCAACATCAACCTCAATATCAGAAAAAATAAAAGCCGTATCATTGGCAAGCTGAAATAATTGTCTAGTTGTAAGACTACCCAAAGCAAACGGAGTGTAATCACTACCAAAAACTGGAGTCATACCTGAGCCCAAATCCAAACTACTACTACTAGCATTTGGAGATGGGAACCTACCTCGAGCTGACGATGCACTATTTCTGATCCTAGCACTACGCCGAATCAATCCCGAACTAGGCACCTCTCTTCTACGCCTCCTCCTCTTGGACTGAGTACTGCACATATCGCTACTCTGGGAGTCACTAGTATCTCGCATTCCAACACTAACTGTAGATCTGTGATCTACATCAGCATCCAAATCTGAATCGAACCCGGATCGAGGCATATCAAACCACCAAGAAGTCACACCATAACTCGGTCTCAAAAACACAGATCGAAGTCTGACACCCCACATACTAAACAGACCTAAACCCATATCTCTATCCCATGAGAAAGAAAGGCCACATGATAGAATACTCAAGCTTATCAATACAGTATCCGACCTACTACCAACTTTGATTTTATTACCATAATCCCCAGATACTACTATATCCATACTATCCTGTCGGCCAGCAAACTGATGATAATCTGAATATTCATACCCCCCACTACACTCGGACCCAACAGCCTGAAGTTCAAAAGCACAGTCTGGATTTTGTACGTAACTACTATCTTTATTTTTGCTCACCACATCAGTTGAGGAAAGTAATAATTCCTTACTGAATTTATCCCCAGACTTAATACGAATTTTGTCTTGCCTGTTGACTTGTCTTCCTAATTTAACTCGGCCAACTCTGTATCCTCTTCTATGTATTTCAGAAAAAACCTGAGGTGCTTCTTTATTTATCACCGTGACCAACTGTGTTACAGTATCACCTGAAACAAACTGATACATATCATTCTCCTCTTCATAATTATCTAAAAGTTCAAAGCTGTTCGAGAGAACAATATCATCGGCCACTTTCCGATTCCCTTCATCAACAATAACTGAGCTGGATTTCATAACACCAACATCATCAACCACCCCATACCCGCTCAAGTCTATTAAATCATCACCTGTCATCAAATCTTTTACCCCCTACCTTACTGACCATACTCTCGGAACAGCAATAAGCCTCCTCATGACCCATACAATATAATACCTCAGGATCATACAACAAAGGATCCACTCTCCCCCCATCCCAAATATATCCTGCCAAATCCTCCAAATCCTCATCAGTGAACTTCCCTTCATCCACAACCAAATTCAAGTACTTAGCCTGATCATTGATCTCTTGTGACTTATCACCCACTGTTGGTACGTTCAAATCAATTTCCAAATGGGTACTGTCATTACTTACTGGAATATACTGAAAGGCTACAACCTTTTTCTTGCAATTAATAATGGTATTAATGACGTCAAAATGTTTTAGAATCTCGTTTGTAATCAAACTAGCTTTCCTCTTATTATTGGACGACGAATCCGCATATATCCTACGAAGCTTCAGAAGATTTATACAAAATGACATAGCGTGATCCTTCCTTGTTAACGGCTGAGGCAAAGGAGGAAAAAATACATGACTATCAAACCTTTTACCCCATACAATTCCATCAACTAAACCCTCTAAGTGCCATCCTAAAAGCAATAACATATACCTCCCTTCATTCATTTTATCAGAAAAATCCAATTTGTAAAGATCCAAAAGCGATATAATTTTCTGACATATACTCAAACAGTTTAAGTGCAGTAAATCTATAACTGATTTTCCTCTTAGCCTTTTCGGACAGTTAAACTTTCTATGTCCCAAAAATCCACAGTTGAAACATCGTATTCCATTACGACATTCCTTTGCTAAGTGGTACAAATCCCCACATTTAAAACAAAAACGATCACTATCCTTTTTCCTATGAATAGGATTTTTAGCAGAGGCCAAATTCCAGTTCAAAGTAATAGGATACTTTTTCGCTATATCAGCATATGAAGATGCGTTAGAAGAACCTGAAAGTACATTACCTGAATAATGTTTCTGATGAACAGCACTTACGACATTTGAGTTTTGCAGGTCATCTTCATACGGCTGAAGTACACATTGTCTAAATGTGAGATTCAAACGCCCTGGTTTCATAGTAGTTTCCTCAATAAGCTCCTCTGGGGCCGTATCCTTGTATATTTTCGAAATGCCATGATAGATGTCTCGTGATTTACCACCAAATATCAAGATATCACCTGATTCTAATAATAACTTTCTCACCACTGAATCATTCTCCATATCCTTGTATAAAAACTCTGTCGCATCTCCGATGGAGAAAGAAACTACTGGAAGTCCGGCTAGTAAACTATCATGATTTTCGTCCTTGTCTTGATGAAGCCCCAACTTGCCCTCTAAATTGTAATAATTAACAATAAGTATCGGGGTTCATCTTCGGAAGTTCTTCTGCGCTGCCCTCATTCCTCTCGATTTCATTATGCGCAGTATTTATGGCTTCCCTGACCAGCTTCAGCATTTCATCCGGAATTTCATGGGGCGATTCATCATCATATCCTTTTGTTTGTGGATTCCAAGTTTTGCCGAAGCACATCATATACAAATTCATTTTGGCGCCGTTAGTGAATTTAGGTCTAAAGAACCCATCTTTCCCAATTCCTATTTCTTGACATTTCTTTACAATTTGGATTTGGTCCTGTATTTTAATGTAGTTCTTTAGCAAAATCATTCCTGAACTCAGGGTTCGATAACTTGCCTCAGTATTGACCTTTCCAAAACTCTTCCTCCCTTCTTGAAGTAGTTGCGAACATATATTGAATCCTTCAATCATATTTGGCACATTTGTAATATTTCCTTTTGAGACAGATGAACATACATCTCGACGATGTCCTAATCCACCGCAATTATAACATCTTAATTGCCACCTGCATCCACTCGCCATATGCCCGATCCCACCGCAGCGATAACATCGTACAACCGGTTAGAATTGAACGCCAAAATAGGGCGTGAGAATTTAGCCCTAGCCCTCTTCCCACTCCTGTTCGAGAAAGGTTGATTTGGGAAATGTTTAATCCAAGAAGAAGAATCTGTTTCTGTCGCCATTTTCCTTGTCAAACTAGACTTATTATTCTAGTTCACAATTCATGTAAATGCCAGATTTACAAGTCAACACTAGATTCAAATTACACATCCTATAATTCATGTCAAATTTATCCAATTTGCATTTCTATGAACATGCCATAATACATGTTCCCAATTTATGCCAATTTCAAAGTTTATAACTACGTTTTAGTAAATTTCATATTTTGCCCAAATCGCATTCCCACCGTTCGTATAATCGTGATTCAACCTAGATTATAGATAAATCTAGATTCGTAGAAAATAGGGAATGAACCAAAGATGCTATGAAAAGATAGACGTAATAACTGGCATAAAATGATAATTTACTAATTACAGACCTAACGAATTTCACTGAGATTGATCTAAAACATCGAAGGCCTATAGGTCTGAAAATCTATTGACATAAAAAGGGCTGAATAACGGCATAGGTTCAAGAACATGGGTAGACCTAACTTAATAGGTAAATTCCCAAGGTCTAAAACCAAAGAAAATCAAGAATAGACAGAATAGAGACGTAGGTTCAAGAACATGGGTAGACCTAACTTAATAGGTAAATTCCCAAGGTCTAAAACCAAAGAAAACCAAGAATAGACAGAATAGAAAATCAAGTTTAGACCCAATTTCACAGTCACAAAACTTAAGCAACACTTTCCTAGTCAGGAATCATAGGTGTTTAGTCACAGTTGTCCTTGTTATGTCATAGGCAAAAGTTTATGCTTCCTAGTCAAAGGCATAGGCTTGTGTTCATAGTCAAGGAAATAATTCTCATAGTCACAGTCATAGGCACTGTTCATAGTCATAGGCAATGTTCATAGTCATAGGCAATGTTCATAGTCATAGGCAATGTTCATAGTCAAAGAGGCATTTGGTTTTAAGGTCCATAGTTTCATAGTCACAGTCTTATCGGTCATCGAATCATAACAGTTCTTAATTAAGTCCAAAGATATAGGCACAAATTCGAATAGAAAGATTTGGCATATTCTTTTATTCCTTTAATTTCATGTCTCGAACAGAGAAAACGTTCAAATCTAAAAAGTAACTGACTTACAGAGATTTAGATTAGAAAAGAAAGATGGCGTTGCTATGATTCGTGCGACGTTAGCCTTTGGTCCTTATCTTGAAGCTTTAATCTTGATTCGAATCTCTTCTTGACAAACTTGAGCAGCATAACCTTGTCTTGGATTTTCGTATTATATTCTTATTTTTATTTATTTATATATTTTCTCAGAGGTAGCATAAGGATAGAAAAGAATTGTGAATAGAGAAGGAGACTAAGGCTGTTTATATAGGGTTAGGCGGACTAACCTAGGCAAAAAACGTGACCAAATACATCAGAATGAACCAGGTTCAGAAAACAGGAAAAAGCGGGGGGGGGGGGGTCGACCCCCAAGTTGACCACCCAGTCGACCTGGGTGCCTTGGGCGGGAAAATTCTCGCCCAGCCCAATCCGATTTTTGAAATTTGAACTCGTTTCTGACCTGTTTGAAATTTAAACTGAATTTTGAAACTTCTGGAGGTCATATCTCTCTCATACGGAGTCCGATTAACACAAACTCGGACTCTATCTCAAGCAGAATGACGAACGCAATGGCGCAACCCGTTTCCCTTGATTTTGATTTTAAAACTTAATTCTGCCTTGATTTGTGAATCTTAGTGTTACAGAATTACGGGGTGTTACAGTCGTTCCCCTGATTTCTTTTCCGATTATTGCCATTACTGTTGTTACCATTGTTTCCTGACTGGTGGCCGCCGCCCTAGTTTTGGTTTCCAACATTGACTTCAACCTTTCCCTAGTTGTCTCCGGTTTGCTTGATGGCCACATTACTTTGGATTTCCTCCTTATTTGCCGTTTTCATCTTCCGGTTAGCATATACCTCCTCCTGACGTAAGCGTACGTTTGCTTTCTCGTAGAACAATTCTCTAGTATGAGGTGGCTTGCCGGCCAGGTATATTCCAAATTCAGTATCTTTATCTACCCCATCAATCAGGGCTTCCACAACAGTTGGCTCATGGGGATCCTTGACTTCGGTGAGGGCTAGGTTGAAACGATCCAGATACACCCTCAAGCTCTCGCCTAGTCGTTTTTTGACAAGGAACTGATCAATCACACTCTTTGACCTCTGTGCATAAATGCGGAACTGTTCCACGAACCTTTCACTCAACTCCCGGAAACTGAAAATTGATCTTGCTGGTAAGCGAGTAAACCATAATAACGCTACATCCTCCAGGAATATAGGGAATGCTTTGCACTTTATAGCGTCAGAGGCTGCGGCAGCGGTCACTGACCAAGAATATCTCATTAGATGTTGGATTGGATCAGATCTACCCGCGTAACTGTTCATTTGAGGCATGTTGAAGCACTTCGGGAATGTTACGTCTAGAATGTCATCAGTAAAAGGGGTGTGACTGCGGTCAATTCCCCAATCTTCATTCCTTTGTCCACGGCTATCAGCAGGATTTGATGGAACATAGCTGTAACATTTGCACTGGTCATCGGAGGCTCGGGATCAGCGCTTCTCGCTCGGTGGAATTCTCCGATCTCTCTTCTAGGAACATCCACGAAGTCTGTAGCTCGGATTGGGCTTCGTTGCCCCCTGTTACCATGAGTATTTGTACGGCGAAGGGGCTGAGGTGTCTATTCTCAACAGGATTATCCACAACTCGAGCTCTAGGAGTTGCGGCACGATTATTCAAGTTGCAGTTTGAGGGTCCTACACTAAGTGTCTCTTCCTCTCGTGATGGCAAAGTTCCAAATCGGAGCTGCTCTATGTTTTCGGCCCTCTCATACGGTCGCCGCGGAGGTCTTGGCGATTCCTCTGACGAAGAAGAGTACTCTGGGGTGAGTGGGCGAACTGTGAGTGTTCTTTGTCTTGCGAGATCATTGATCCTTCTATCCATAGCAGTTAAGTTCTGCTGCAACACAGAGCTTTGCTGCCTTTGAGCAGCTAATTCATCAAACAGCCTATCCCATATTTCAGAGAAGCGAGAGAGATCTCCTTCAGTGACCGGAGCAGAGGGGTCATATTGATCATCAAAATTTTCTCTTATGCGCAGAGAACTTGAGCCAGGTCGAACAGAGGTACCAGGACGGGAAGAGTGAGCCATAACCTCCTTTCCAGGTCGAGTTGTAGTCTGGTCATCACTTCGGATCGCAGTGGACCTGCGTCTGTGGCTCGTAGCGCCCCCCTGGGGTCGGATCGTGGTAACATTAGGGGGAGGGTTCACGGTGTTGTCTTGGGATCGAGTGACGACCCCTTCAGATGTTCGGTTTGTGCCGCCCTCAATTCGGATCGTGGCGCCCCCTTCAAACTGGTTCGTGACGCCATGTTCGGGTCGGATCGCCCCTATGTATCCGCGATCCGTAAAGCCCTCCTCAACCTGCTCATGTACACTTTCTTCAACTGCTTCATTCGCGACTTCAACCGCCTGCGAAGCTCGTACTTCCTTAGACTTCTTTCCGGCCATGATATCAGATGCCGCTGGAATCTTCAAAAATCTGAACAGTGAAGTTTCGGGACTGTTTCCTTTGGACTTGAATATCCAAACAACGGAGCAACTATCCAATATGCCGAGAAATCAGTTCTCAGTGAAAGCACCAAAATGTTAGATCAAAATTTGGCTCTAACACCCAAATTGTTCTGATTCGTAGGGAATTATAACTGAAAAATGAGAAAAAAGCAGAAAACACACACGGTTTATAGTGGTTTGGCGTTAACGAGCCTACGTCCACTTTATATGATATTGATTTTACTTTGGATGCTAGTACAACCAATGATTTCTCTCAAACTCGCTCTTACAATTGCGATTTCTCTCAGTTATCTCGAAGTAAATCTGGTATGAAATAGAGGTATGACAGTAATGGTGGAATCAATCCTTCAAACTGCCAAAAGATCCTGAAAAATGCCAAGCTCTGGGCTATTTATAGCCGATTTCTGGTGACGGATCGCGGTCATACGTGGCCCACATCCCGAAGATCTCGGACCGGTTCGTAGCTTGATGAAGAATTAGTCAAATTAGCTGTTGTGGACAGGTGTCGCGATCTCCTTAAACATCGGATTGTGGATGACCAAGTTCGTGGCCATCATCGTGTCTTCCAGCTCGGATCGCGGTTGACTTAGTCAAGGTCTTCACGTGGTGGTTCGTGGGATCTGATCGGATCGTGATCGTAGCTTGATGAAGAATTGGTCAATATGACAGTTGGTGACAGGTGTAGTGAGATCCATCATTTGCGGATCATGGTAGAGTTGGTCAGAGCCTTCATTTGCTGATTCCTGGAGTTCGGATCGGTTCGAGCTTACAGGGGTGGATCGGATCGAGTTGGAGCGAGACGACCCGGTAGGGCGCCGCGATCCGATTTGATGAAGTGACCACGATCTGGTTTTCATGGGCTAAAGGCATGAAGTTTCATACTCTCTTCTTGTGTGTGAACCTTGGTGGCTTGGTCAAAAAGCTAGCCAACAAATATAAATAAAATTCAAGCTTGAATAAAAAAGATGTTGCAAATTTCAAATAAAATTTAAATTAACAATACGATCTATAAATAATTTTAAATCTTAATATATCTTTATTAATAGTTGTTAATATCTACAAATATAAAACGTCAATCTATAAATGTTAACAAGTTTTAATATCGCTTTAAAATTAAGATCTAACAAACAAAACTTTTTTTACAAATTCATTATTCGTTAAATAATAATAGAAAAAAAGATTCAAACTTAAAAAGGTGAGATATTGCAACTTAAAAATAAAAAATAAGATCACACAATTTGAACAAAAAATGTATTTATAAATCTTATCATTTTAAATGTATAAGATTTATAAAAAAAATAACTCACGTGCGAAACGCATGTCGTAACGCTTGTATATAGTAATATCTTTGTTTTTACACCTTTTTGGTGTAAACTTAAACCATCAAAAATGCACTTTCACGTATATTACAATTGTTAATATCAGTTGAAAATAGGACTTAAGAATTATTACTTTTTATAAATTCAAAACATCCTCATGTAATATTTTTTCCCCTTATGTAGTAATAACTTAAAAATAGGATACAAAATTTGAACTTAACTTTAAAATAGGATATAACAATTGAACTTCCTTTTCAATTTCGAAATGGTCATCTAAAAAAGTTAACAATTATCTCTTAGAAAAGGGATATAACAATGATTTTTTTTATAAATTCATTTCTTTTTAATTAGTAATATATTTTTCTTTATTGACAATTGTAATACCTTTTATGTCACAAGTTTTTGGCGTAAAGATAAATTACCAAAAATGTCCTTTAATACATATTACAAATATTAATATATCCCTGAAAGTAAGATTAAGATTTTTCTTATATAATTCAAAACATCCTTTTGTACTAATATCTTTATTTATCTCTATTAATAGTTGTAATCCAATTGATGTCATCATGAACGATGAAAATGCCCATACATAGATATTATCGAATCTTGATATCACATAAAATCAAGGTCTTAAAATTACATTTTGTTTACCAATTCAAAATTCTCATTTATAAAAATGACTAGATTATCCTATCGAATCTCGATATCCCTTAGCAATAGGATATAACAATTAAACTTCTCTACAATTTCAAAATATTCGTTCATGCTTAAAAATTATGATCTAACAATTCAACTTCTCTACAATCTCAAAAAATATCTTCATGCATAAAAATAAGATTTAAAGCTTAAATTTTATTTACGAAGTCAAAGTCTTCCTCTATGCTTGAAAATAGAATCTAACAAATAAGTATCATTTATATATTTTTTGTTTATTGATTACTAATATAAATAAGATTCAAACTAACAAATAATTAGATGTTGAAATTTAAAAATAAAATTTTAAATTAACTCCATATAATTTCAACGTAAAAAATGACCACATATTTGTGCAAATTAAACTTTCTCAAATGTGTTAATCATATATAATTTGTAGAAAAACAATTCACGCACAAAGTATACACCATCACCAAGCACGACGCACATGCATAACGTTCGCGCGCTCATATCAGTCCACTTGAAAACACTGGCCCAAGGCCATGTTACAGCGTTGGTTCAGCAAACCGACAACACATCGCTTTACATCTCAAAGGGTAAGGAATGTTCAAGAAAAAATAAATACATTTCAGATCTACGAAAAAACTCTTCTTCTCCCAAACTCATGGCGGCTGGAAACCGTAAAAGCTTGTGCCTATACCTAGGTGCTGAGCCAATGGCGGCAACAGATCCTCGTCTCACCTTTCGCTTGCTACAGGTTGCATTTCTCTGGTAAGCTCCTTGCTCTTCCTCTTCAACGCCAGTTTCAAATTCTGTATTGCTATACTGACCAATTCTACTGCTTTTTCCTTCTTTTGGAATACTCGGTTGTTCCTCTCCTTCCATATGCTCCATTAATTGTAACAGCGATAACGTTCACTTCGGGTACCTTACGGACGCTTTGCTTGATGACTTCAAGGTGAGCCACAATTTCTTGAATCTAAGTCTCTATAGTGTTATAGTTGATAGATTTGCAGCAGTCTTCCCATATTTTTTTTTCGAATAGGGGCATTCAAAAAACAAATGAATGTGATTTTCCACTGTAGCTTTACATAAAGTGCATGTGTCTTCTGAGATGAGTCCTTATTTAAAGAGAGGATCTTTGGTCAGTAATCTGCCCAAAATTACTTTGTAGGCACAACAAGCCATTTTGGGGACGTTGTGTTTGCACAAAATAATTTTACTCCATGCTTTGGTAGGGTTTTTGGGTCATATATCTTCCCACGCTTGTTTAATGTTAAAGTTATTCCTTGTCCATATCCATAGATCATACGCACGATCTTCATGTATATGCATGCTTGCTATAATATTTCTTTGCACCTGAGTGCATGTGATATTTATGTTCCATTGATTGTCATGTATGATAGAGTTTACCTTACTGTTTGGACATCCATATGCAGAGTATGTGTCCCATCCTAACATATCAATGAAGGATTTGCCCTCCAACCAAGGGTCCTTCCACAAGTGGGTCTCGTTGCCTTTTGCAAATTCTCTTCTACAATGCTTTACTAGCACATTTCTTACACGTAATATGGCCTTCCATGTCGAGGAATCGTTATTATCCTCTTTCATGGTCCAAAAATTATTTCTTTTATATCACCCATTCATCCATCTAGGCCAATGCCCCTCGTTGTTAATGATTTTCCAAGCTTGTTCCAGTGTAAAAGCTTCCCTCATAACTTTAATGCTCCTTAAGCCTGCACCGCCTTCCTCTTTGGGTTTACATAGTTCTTCAAATTTTATCTTGTTTAAGCCCCTCTCCAAATGAAATCAGCATATACTCTCTTTATCTTCTCAATAGATGCATCAGGCAACTGAAATGTTTGCAGCCAAAAATTAACCTTAGCATGTATGACTGTGCGCACTAGTTCAATACAACTAGTAAAAGATAGAAGTCTAGAACTCCATCCATACAGCTTGTCTCTTATACTTGAGATGAGTCCAGTGCATTCCCTATCAGTTATTTTATTGGATGATAGAGGTACACCCAAATATTTCACTGGGAGATCTCCCTCCTGAACTTGCAACACTTCTAGAATTCTGGGCTTATTTCGACAAGTTTTGTTGAAATAGCATTTGGTTTTTAGTTCATTCACTTCCAAACCACAATATTCGTCCAATTTATTAAAAATGTCCTTAACCCTTCTAGCCGAGTCTCCCCTCGCTTTAATGCATATGAGCAAGTCGTCTACGTATAATAAGTGACTTATGTTTGGCTGGAAATTGTGTATTGTATGCATGCACTGCTTGTGAACTGCAATCTCCATCTGAAGCGTGAAAAATTCTATGTCCACCACAAATAAATACGATGAAAGTGGATCTCCTTGTCTTATCCCCTTGTTGCTACTAAAAAAGCCTTTAGAAATGCCATTAATTAAGATAGAAAAAGTACGGGTGTTTAAGCATTCACTAATGAGGTTGACAATTTTGTTAGGGAATTTCATACATCTCAACATGTATACTATGAAATGTCTATTTATCTTATAGTATGCCTTATGTAAGTCAACTTTCAAGCACATACGATCATCCCCTTGCTTATTGAAATTTCTGATAAGCTCATGTGCAAGAAGAGAGTTTTCTGAAATGCTTCTACCTTTGATGAATGCACTCTGGCATTCTGCGATTAAATCTTGGTAGAATTAATTTCAGTTTGTTGCAGAGCACTTTGCTAATGATTTTGTAGATGACGTTACAACATGCTATAGACCTATAATCTGCAATACTAGTACGTTTGTCATATTTAGGAATAAGCCATATAAAAGTATGATTAATTTCTTTTAGAATCAAACCAGAGTTGAAAGTTTCTTGAATGGCTAATATAATCTTATCTTTCAGGTCGTGCTAATGGATTTTGGAGAACTTAGATCCAAGCCCGTCAGGCCTCGGCGACGAGTCAGTATGGATGGTGCTTATTGCATCCCAAACTTTCCGCTCAGTAACACTACTCAACAACAATCTTCTGCCGCTAGCATTCACCAGCCTTCTGGTAATAATATGGGGTAAGTCTTTTGCAATGTTTCCATTATACAGCTCCTAAAAGTAAAGGATGGCATCCTCTTTAAATTTGTTCATGTCAATACCGCTATTTCCACTCTGATCATAGATTTGCATATTGTAGTTAACATTTTTCCTGAACGATATTTTTGTGTAGAAAAACTTCGTACATTCATCACCTTCTGTTAGCCATTTTCTTCTGCCTTCTGCTTCAATTCAATGGCTTCCATGTGCAGCAGTTCTTTCAATTTAGATTGGGGATCATAATATTGCTTCCATGTTTTATCTGAGTTGTCTCCTTCATCTATTTTATGCAAAAGTTCCTCGTTGAGCTTTTCAAGTGTTAGGTGGTCATCATGGGCCTAATTTTGTTCTACTTTTTAAGTCTATCCTTGGTTCTTTTAAGGAATTTTACTAATTGATACAGGTGGCTGTCCTCTGATTAAACCAAATCTGCAGTGTTAACTGCATTATGATTGCCTTCAATCATATGCCAATCATTTGCATATTTGAAAGGCTTCCCTTTCCCATTCTTATCTGTTTCTTTGAGAAGGATATGCGAAGGGCAATGATCATTGGACGAGTTAGGCAGCATATTAACTTTTATGTCTGCAAATTTGCTCATACACTGCACATTAATTAAAGCTCTGTCCAATTTGCAAACAATTTTGCTCACTTCTCGACTTTTCCATGTGAAATTCAGGCCTCCATGGATAGGTTCGATAAGCCCTGCTGCTACCAAATAGTTGTTGAACTCTGACAACTGCGTGGCTTTTAAGGTAAGCCCCCTTGCTATTCTTCGGCATGTAAAATTGCATTAAAGTTTCCCATAATCAGCCAGAGCTTAGATATACTCTTAGATAAACTTATAATCTTCTCCCAGAGGGCAACTCTTTGACTGGCGAGATTGCTAGCATACACAGTAGTGATATATATAATTAGACCCTATACATTTATCGCTTTAACAGTCAGTTGCTAATCATCCTTATCCACCAAAGTCATGACCCACACTGCTTTAATCCAAGCCAGAATGATTCTGCCTTTTTCCCCAGTGTCATTATTATTCATGAGTAACCAATCACCTCCCAATTGTTCATTTAAGTAGCTAATACTTTCTTCGGTCATTTTACTTTCTAATATACCCATTATAGAAGGATCAGGCATCCTTCTGAGATTATAGAGGGCTAGCGCGCAGGTGTCGTTGTTTAGACCTCTTACATTCCAACTTATTACGGACATTTAGATTTGAGGGCATTACTCCTCAAATTCCTAGGAGACACTACTTGTGCATTCAAGTTCTTTCCTTTCTTATCCACTGTCTTAAACTGTTCTTCATATTTGTCGTTGTGTTTTATAAAGCTACCACTCTTGGCAGTACTACTTCCTTCTTCTGGTAAGCTGAGATCGACCACTAACACTTATAATTTTTCTACCATTTCTAGAACTAAGTCCCATGGACTGGACGAAATGCTAAGGATTTTTGCCTAATCGGTCACCTCATGTGACTCCTCACCCACATGCTGCCCAGGCAGAGCCATAAGGTTCTGTTGCACCTCACAGTTAATTACTTCTTTAGAAGTAGATGTAGATATTTGTGCATTAACCACACTAGTAGCTAGATTAGGGTCAAGCAGTATGCTGCTTGTCGTTTTGTTGTGCTGCACTGTCACATTCTCCACAGGTTTTTTTTTCGTTGCCACTCTTGATGAAAAGTAGTGGTGCACTGGCTTTCTACATGCCCAAAGCACTTACAAGTGCTCCAGATGGGGGGTAAGTTCTCATATTTAATGGTTTGGATGTAAATGTTTCCTTTCTTATCCTTGGCTCGTACTTGTTTTTTGATGCCACTATTTGCCTTAATTTCTACAAGTGCTTTTGCATACTTGAGTCTTTTGATGTGTTTGGTGCAGTCATCCATGGTTAAGGGATTGTCTACCAGGCTTGCAATTTTGCTAATGCCTCGGGCATTCCATAATGCTAGATCTAGGTTATGTAACTGAATCCAAATTGGATGCATTTCAAGCATGTCTCGCTCCAATTTGATGCTCGGTTCCTATCGTTTATTAAAGATTAACTTGATGTCCATAAACCATGGACCGTTGTCAAGTACAAATGAACAATCTTCAGCATTAGTAAATTTGATCAAATAAAATCCATTCTCTCTCGCATAAACGTTCCAATTCCCCTTAGGTCTCCATTATCTCCTTATATATGCATTTAAGTGTACATAATAAGGCCTTTTACCTATCAAATAGATGTAAATCGAGTTTGTCCACATGTTGACTGCTTCAGAATAGATCTCATCATCAAGCTCAGCATATTCACTTTCTTCATCTGTCTGAGCGTCAAACTTTTGCACGCCCCCTTCGATCTGAGTGTTCCCCGCCTGTGCATTGATCCAGTTCATGGATCCCGCCTTAAAGTTGAGATTTTGCACCACCGTGGTTCGTGCTGCAGTATTTCCTGGCATTGATCTTGGACGCCCACCTATAACAGCCTGAGCAAAGCTTGGTTGTTTTTGCCTGACCTCTTTCCACCCAAGTTCATTAGTTTCCCCTAATTTGCTAGGATTAGGGTTCTCTCTAGAGGTGGTTGCCATTTTCATTTTTATTTCATCAAGTTCATCCATATATATATATATATATATACATACATACATATATATATATATGACAAAAAAATTGAAGTATGCTACTTTTTGAAATAATTTCGCATTTGAGACTAGTTTCGAAACTTATTATCAAACAAGGATGGTTTATGCGTAATTAGCATTTTTGTAACTGAAATTCATGGGGCGCAACTATGAGTTGCGCCTTGGGATGTTATGGTAACGGTAAATTTACCATCATCATACGATTATCAGTCGATCAGTAACCATTTTTGATTGAAATTGGTATCTTGGTTAAACAATATGCTAACAGTAAATTTAGCATTTTTAATGGTAAATTATTGCTAACATTTCCTCAAGTACAGTAGTAATGGTAATTTTACCAGTCAATTTAAAACATATGTGTATTCATCGGATATGCTTTATTAAATGCATTTAGAACTAAATAAATGATTAAATTTAGTTCAACAATCAAGTGAAATAATTCCAAGTACACTTATTTTCTTTCACATTTATGCTTTTCATTAACTAACACTATGTATAGTATAATAAAAATGCACCGTGCAACGAAAACATGTCAAGTTATAAACTGACATACAAATGGTAATTTACCATTATCAGCGTAACAATTACCAGATTATCGATATATCTATCAATCAATAATGGTAATGCTAAGAAATTTTGGGTTAGCAGTGAAAATGGTATGGTAATCGTATTAGCCAAATGGTAACGGTAACCATATTGCGCACCATATTTAAAAAAAATGTGGACTTGTTTTATCCTTAATCCAAAAAAGAAAAAAAAACATAAGTTTCATTTTGCGCAACTTTGAGTTGTACCACTACAAACTTGCATCCTTTTTTTATAAAAATATGTGGCTTAGCTATAGTATAGCGTAAAAAAAATCGTGATGTAACTATGAGTTGGGCCCATACGATGCAGTTACAAAATTTTCTGATTTCGCGGCTACTTGGGCAGAAACCAGGCTTGTTTGGTAATAAATTTGCAAAGTAGCCCTAAACGCGAAGTTGCTTTGAAAATTTGTCACATACACATATTTATTTGAAAATAAGTTTGTCTATATATGTGTGTATATGTGTGTGTGTGTATGTGTAATTTACTATTGCATTATAAACATACGACTATACGTATGTAAGAGGATTAAGATCTTCTCTCTCACAAATCGCCTTTCTATCACCTTTTTATCTTTTCATGGAAAGAAAAATTCAAACCGAAATCAAATTGTAGACATATTTTATTTGTCAAAGAGGTAATCTATACAAAAATTATTTTCAACTTGTAAGCTTTTCAAAGCTGTAAGCAAATGCGAGGGGTCAAAAATATTTATATTGAACAACAATTTGAAATATAATTTTGAAAAGGTCAGATTGTCTGAAATAATATGTACATTCTCCCAAAAAATAGAATATATTGACAAAAATACACCTTAAATTTATTTTTGCACAAAACGAGGAGGGATTGGTGTTGGATTTGTGAAAATTGGGATCGTGATCTTTGATGGGAATTTGCTATAATTTTCCTTTAATTCCAAATTATATAGCTCAAAAAGTAGCAAAGTTATACATAAGGTGTGCAGAACCCTTCGGGTATGTACATATAAAATGAAAAATAAAAAGTAAATAAAATAAATAACAAAACAAAACAAAACAACAATTAGAAATAAACATAAAGATACATAGACCTCAAAAAATTTCTATATCAAAGAAATACTTCTGTAATTGTAAGGCAAAAAAAAATGTACAACTCAATTTGACTCAACCATTCTTCCACATCTTTAATTCTATAATTCTAAGGACCATACACTTCTATTATAACATATAAGTTTTTGAATCAACGACTACAAACTAAGCATGTCTATGAATATTCAAAAAATCTAAGTATATCCACATCGATATCTATTAAACAAACGAATATTTGATATTTGAAAAAGAATAAGAAAGCATTTGAATTTGAAATTTATCTATTCTTTTTCATATAAATTAGTTTATACTATATGCATTTCGATAAATTTAAAATATGCGTTTATTATTTTATTGAATTAATAGTCCATATAACATGTATTTAATGTGTATCAACTACTCAAAATTATTCCAGCTCTTCTCATGGCAACATCCTATGTACCCTCTCCCTGCCAAAACCAAACCCTTTTCCTCCTAATCACATCGAACCATCGCCCATCGCAACCCCACCTATTCCTCTTCATGCCCACCTCATATACCTCCAACACCTGACCCACCGCCGACATCAATTCCACCTCCTCCCTCTGCTCTTAACCCTAAGCTTATGTTCACTTCCCTTTTCTCGAATAAGGCACGAAATGCTGGATCTTTTCAACCTCTTGACGTGCCGCTAGTCTTCAGCAATGGTGCAATGGTGCCTTCTAAAGACATTATTCAAGCTGGTGACGATAACTGGAAGCGTAATATAGTTGGATTTTTCTTGGATCAACCTCTCTTGTATACTGCAATAATAAATCGTTTGAAGAAACTATGGAGACTGCGAGGTATGGTTAATTTTTTTTCAAACAGTTTCTTATCCTCTTCAATATGTCTTCTGCGGAAGACAGAAGGAAAATCCTTGCATCCGACCCAGTTGTAATGAGGAACAAGTTATTTATCCTTAAGCAATGGGATCCATCTGTTGGGAATAATAGTAGTGGTATAAGGGCAGTTCCTGTTTGGATCAAGTTGTACAACATTCTGATGTATTGTTGGTCTTTGATTGGTGTAAGCTGGCTTGCTAAAAGAATTGTCAAATTCTTATGTATGGATGAATCAACAGAAAAGTTGGATAGATTGGAGTTTGCTAAAGTGTTACTTGAAATTACACCCTCATCAGACTTACTAGATGATTTTCCAGTAATGTTGCCTGATGGTAGCATTTAGTATGTTCAAGTTGAACACATTGTGTGACGGCCCGCCCCGTACCAACCGACATTTACTCCAAAGTGCGTTGTACACATGTCCAGTTAGCACGGAACAGTTGTCAGAAGGAAAGGAAGGAGACGAAGAATCAACAAAGAACCTGTAAAATGTCTCACATCGCATGGAATAGAATATAATCATAACATATACTTGACATAAAACAGGTGAGACAATGCATAAGCTGAAAACAAACTATCATAACAGCAGAAAGTCCAAATACAGCTTATGTTCCCCATCATCATTATTACAACTTTTCAAACTGTCTCTAAAGTTAAAAAAAGGACAAGGGAGGTACACTACTAATGCCCAAGTAGTGACCGCCAATGACACATGGAGAATATCTATATTTATATCATACGTGGAAGCCTCCTGCTCGCCTCCGGATCAGCTACTCGTGCATCACCAGCTAACCTGTCTCTAGTCTGCTTGTGAGAGCATCCAGAGTAATAAGAAGAGACATAAAACTCTGGGTCAGACAAAAAGTCTGGTATGAGCGATAAGCAGCTAAACAGAGCAATAACAGGTATACTAAACCATACCTGAACCTGGACCTGCAACCAAAGAGTTAGCACTACATACCGTACAATACTCTAAGGTGCCATAACAAATGGTGTAAAGAATACGGGGGTGGGGGTGTGCATGTCATAACGATGGCGAACAAATCAACGTAGCAACCATCCTCACATCTCTCACTCAGTGCGTAAATCATACGATGTCCACCACTGTCAATCACTAGACCCATCGAAGTAGTGACGGAGTTCGACTTGTACGACTACTGCCACTACCAAGCTTACCACATGGAGTCATGACCAAACCTTTTCAAATGACCCCACTTCATTGGCCTGTAGCCCTTTTAGTCATACCTAGGCCACTGTGGCCCTGAATCCGTTCACCTACCCCCTACACATAGTGATTCAAAGTTACAGACATCGACAACCCCTTTGCACACATCCCGCAGCGAAGCCCAATCATGAAGCTCACTCATTGGTTCCCAACTAGATCCTGAGTCACAGCTCCTCGTTTGGACTTCCTTTGCATCTCGGGTTATCAGTCTTCTCCGGATCGGTTCTTCACTTCAGTCTATACTTCAAATTTGGATCGTGATTCACGCCTCATGTCCAAGCATCTCGGTTCGGATCGGTCGAGCTACCCCCCATCGGATCGGGTCGGGGTCCTCATCTTGTGGCGGTTCGGATCGGTCATCATCACCTCCTGGCGGATCGGGTCGGGTTCTTCAAGTTCACTCGCCATGCATCTGTTCGGTTCGGAAGTTGCCATGCGGGTCGGGTCGGAGAAGATGTTCCCCAATTTTTTAGATCGTCTCGTGGATATGCAGCTTGGAGGGGCGGTTCGCTTCGGGGCTCCTTCCTCCGATCCGATCCGGATCGGCCAGATTCCTGCACTTCTTCCAGCGACTGTTTACGCCATTCAACGGCGTTTTCAACTAATCTAACACTTCTAGACAATCAAAAAGCATACCATACAGTCATAGCAACATGTACAATCAATCATAAACACCAAAACAACAATTTCAACAAGTTAGAATGGATCATACCTACCCAAAACCCATATTTTCCCTTTAGCATGTTTAGGAAAAACTAATGATATGATTAGCAAAACTTAACCAAATCAAACTAAATTTCTAACAGAGGTCTAAAACATTATTTAAGAATTTATAAGTATTTTTCCAGAATTTTATCATGTCTAATTTCGTTAATCTTCACTAATTACCCTTAATCAACCGTAATTAGTGCAAAACTATGCAAATCACTCACCTTGACCACAAATAAGATTTTCAGAACTGAAACCTCGCTGATTTGTGCTAATACTGATGTCTAACAGCAGCTGTAATACTGATTTGGTTCTATTTCTCCTTGATTTGATGTTGCTAAGCTTAATCCTTGATTAGAAAGTGATTAGAAGTTGATTTGGGTGTTGGAGGCCATTGCTAGGGTTCTAAGAATGAAAGTGGCGGCTGAAAAATGAAAATAAGATCGTTCTCTAACTGATTTCAGCCTCCTCATAACCCTAATCCCGAAATGGGTTATGGGCCCTCTTGTTAATCACCCTAATTAGGCTCGGTTAAGCTGTTTTTCACTATCTGAAACTTGTTTCAGCCATATCTCACAAACGGTGAGTCCGTTTGGCTAATGTGACCACTCTACGAAATTGTAAACCATCATCCGGAGCCAATGGAAGTGGTTTCAGGTGAAAACGCCTTTCTAATCAAAAGTTATGGCCAAAACAGTACCGGTTAGGGGCAAAACGATCATTTAAAAACCGGGAAAAATCATGAACATGGGAAATGACCTCAATAGCTGTCTCCCAAAGTTACATGACCATACGACTTCGTGTGTGAAAGAAATAAATATTCTACGATCCTGCGATGCGTAGAATGCGGGTCGTTACATTCTCCCCCCCTTAAGAAATTTCGTCCCCGAAATTCCTTAACCCAAAACATACAAAGGATTCTGCATGCCTACCAATCATATATATAACAATCACATATGCAAAACAAACAAAACAACCTATCCTAGCATGCGGAAAGACTAAATCAAAACTGATATCTTACCAACCGAAGAGTTCTGGACACGTCTTCCTAATGCTCTCCTCTGTCTCCCAAGTACAGTCATTCTCATTCTCGCCCCACTGAACTTTGACTAATTTCACCGCCTTCCCTCGAAGCTGCTTCGTATCATTCCCAACAATACGCATAGGCCTGCGGTTCCCAACCGCCTTGGGTTCAACTTCAACATCATCCAACTGATCAGGTGAAATAGTCACATCTGGGTCGTGTACGAATTTCCTTAAATGGGAAACATG
Source organism: Allium sativum (assembly GCA_030737875.1). Classification (NCBI taxonomy): domain Eukaryota; kingdom Viridiplantae; phylum Streptophyta; class Magnoliopsida; order Asparagales; family Amaryllidaceae; genus Allium; species Allium sativum. Next base: position 307,428,191 of record CM060921.1, read on the forward strand.
AAATACGTTGTGAACTCCTGCCATCTTCTCTGGTAATTCAACTTTATATGCCAAATTCCCAATTTGCTCAAGAACTGGGAATGTACCAACAAATCTTGGTGCTAACTTGCCTCTCCTGCCAAATCGTATTACGCTCTTCAACGGAGAAATCTTGACAAACACCAAGTCGCCAACGGAGAACTTTAAATCTCTTCTCCTTTTATCAGCATAACTTTTCTGCCTATCTTGGGCAGCCTTCATCCGCTGTTGAATGACCTTAATCTTGTCTGATGTTTCTCTTATCATATCTGGTCCAAGCACAAACTTCTCACCAGTTTCTAATCAACATGACGGTGAGTTGCACAGTCTTCCGTACAAAGCTTCAAATGGAGCCATACCAATACTGTATTGATAACTATTATTATATGCAAACTCTACTAGATGCAAATGGTCATCCCATGATCCACCAAAATCCAATATGCAAGCTCTCAAGAGATCTTCTAACACTCGACTCACCCTCTCTGTCTGTCCGTCGGTTTGAGGATGATACACGGTACTGAGATGTAGTTCTGATCCTAACGCCTCTTGTAAGCTTTTCCAAAACCCACTAGTGAACAACGGATCTCGGTCACTCACAATGCCCTTGGGTATTCCATGAAATCTCACTACCCACTTTATATACAGTTCCGCTAACTTAGTTGCCGTCATGTTTGACTTGACGGGTATAAATCTTGCATTCTTAGTCAATCGGTCCACAATCACCCAAATACTATCATGGCCCGATCTAGTCCTTGGTAACCCATCAATGAAATCCATTGACACTTGTTCCCATTTCCATTCTGGAATTTCTAATGGTTGTAACAAACCACTAGGCTTCTTTTGCTCAGCTTTAACTAGTTGGCAATTCATGCATTTGGATACAAACCTCCTAATGTCTCTTTTCATCCCTTCGTAGTAGTTGGTCTGCTTCATGTCTCGATACATCTTGTTACCACCGGGGTGTATAGTCAGTTTTGAGTGATGACATTCTCTAAGCACTTCATCTCTCAATCCATTGAAATTGGGTACAACTAGTCTTCCATTCTTCCTAAGCCATCCATCTCGATCAAGCCCATACTTGTTCATCTCTCCGTCAATTCCCATCTTTAACTTGGAGATGATTTCCAATAGATTAGGATCGTTCCTCTGACTGGAACCAATCCGCTCAATCAAAGTGGGTCTGATCGTCAAACTTGCTAACATTTCTGGATCCAATTCGCATTTTGGTCTGAAATCATACCCAGCGATGTACTCCAGTTGCTTCCATTCTAGAAACATAGCCCCTAAACTGGCATGTCTTCTACTCAATGCATCAGCTACTGCATTGCCCTTTCCTGGTGTATTTGCGATGTCAAAATCATAGGAAGCTAAAAATTCTAACCATCTTTGCTGTCGGAGGTTTAGATCCCTTTGAGAGAAGATATACTTTAACGATTTATGATCGGTAAACAACTCGAATCTTTCTCCCAAGAGATAATGTCTCCACATCTTCAATGCGAACACGATCGCTGCCAATTCCAAATCATGGGTAGGGTATCTTCTCTCATGAGGTTTCAATTGCCGACTTGTATAAGCTACAACCCTACCTCCTTGCATCAATATAGCACCCAGTCCGGTAACACATGCATCTGTGTATACCGTCATCTCTTCATTCCCCTTAGGAATGACTAACATGTCAATTTGTCCTTTAGACTCTTGAATGCATTCTCGCACCTTTCGTCCCAGACAAAAGCTTGATTCTTCTTGGTTAACTGAGTCAACGGTGCTGCTATCTTGGAGAAGTCTTGGATAAACTTACGATAATATCCAGCTAACCCGAAGAAACTTCTTATGTCCGTTGCATTCTTGGGCGTAGACCAATCTTGTACCGTAGCCAACTTCGCAGGATCCACGACAATACCATTCTCTGAAACAACATGGCCCAAGAATCTCACTTCCCTCCTCCAGAAGTGACACTTATAAAACTTTGCCTTCAATTGGTGTTTTCTCAACACCTCCATCACTATTCTTAAATGTTCCTTGTGTTCTTCCTCTGTCCTCGAATAGACCAAAATATCATCCACGAACACAAGGACAAACTTATTCAACTGATCTCTGAATACTCTATTCATAAGATCCACAAAATATGCTGGGGCATTGGTCAGCCCGAATGGCATGACCAACCACTCATAAAACCCAGACGGCGTCCGGAATGCCGTTTTAGCTATACTCTCAGCTTCCACTCTAAGCTGATGAAAGACTGTCGCGAGATCCAACTGAGAAAATACTCTCGCGCCACTCAACTGGTCAAAAAAATCATCTATCCGCGGTAGAGGATTCTTGTTCTTCCTCGTCACTTTATTCAACTCGCGGTAGTCTACACACAAACGAAGGGAACCATCCGCCTTGGTAGCAAACACAACTGGTGCTACCCATTCAGAAACACTCCTTCTGATAAATCCTTTCTTCACCCCGAGCTCTCGCTACTCCCTTGGTGCCATACGACGAAGTGGCATCACTATAGGTCTGGCATCTTTCACTAAATCAATGCGGAACTCAATCTCTCGGTGTGGTGGAAGCCCGGTCACTTCCTCGAAAACGTCCGGATACTGGCCAAACATGGGCAAAACTGACAACTCACTATGCGGGATGTCGAGGGAATTTAGAAAACTAGCCATTACCCCATCACCGGGTAGACCACCAAACACTACCCTCCGCCCATCATCCGCTCTAGCTGTCACCAAAAAGCCCTCACAGTCTACCACCACCTCGTATCTTTGGAGCCAATCGACTCCCAAAATAATGCCAAACCCAGTAAAGCCCAAAACAAAACAATCACAAACAAACATGCATCCATGACTCGATAAGACCACATTACGACAAATCATGCTAAGGCTAGTTGAACCACTAATCGGGTTCGTCACTACTAAAGGTCTATCGACAATCTCAGGCTCCAATCCCAACCTATCTACCAGGTCACTAGATATGAAAAAACTTGAAGCCCCGGTATCGAACAAAACTCTAACAGGAACATCATAAACAGAAAGCATACCTTGAATGACGACATTCTTTCCCTTCTCCGCCGCGGTTGGAGCATTCGACGAAGAAGGAATAGCATTAAAGGAATATGCTTTCACCATCTTCTTTTCTTTAGGGGGTTACGAACACTTGTCCTTGTGATGTCCCACTTGGCCACAGTTGAAGCACTTCCTATCCGCTGGCTTGGCCCGACAATTACTAGCATAATTGCCCTTCTTACCATAACTGAAGCACTCAACCTCTTTCTTATTCTTTTTCTGGCCATCCTTATTTTGGTTATGCTTCCTCTTATTCTGAGAGCCACTCTTGCCTCCACCACTTGCTTGTGGTTTTGGCTCCTCTGCAGATGCAACCTCAGTCTTTGACTTAGGGTAAAGACTTTCTGACCTCAATGCTTTCCCCACAATCGATTCAAACGTCTCATCGATGTGGTTAATGAGCTTCTCCCCCAAGTACTGATCCAAACCAGTTATGAACTTCTCATTCTTCTTCTCGGCAGTATCAATAAGAGATAACCCATACTTCGACAAAGTGTCGAATTCAGCAATATACTCCGAGACAACCCTGCCATTCTGCTTGAGCTCCAAAAATTTCTTAAACAACACTGATTCCTGAGCAGTTGGAATGAACTTCTCACTAAAGCGAGTCTTAAACTGCACCCAAGTAATCTGATCCTCGGGAGTAGCTGCCTTTATAGCATTCCACCATTTCATTGCCCGTCCTTGCAGCTGACGGGATGCTAGCCTTCTCTTCGTCGCATCCTTGATACCCAAATCTTCGAAGATACGCTCACAGCTATCCAACCAATCCTGAACATCCGTGGCCGACTCCGTTCCGTGGAATGGATTCCCACCAAGACTAGTATAATCCGTGTTCAGCTTGGCGAAATCGGCCCTAGGCGCCTGCACTATTGGACTCTCACCATTACCAGCATTGGGAGCTGCCCTCTGCACATCCCTAAGCATCTCTCTCATGAGGTCAGTAAACATCGTCCTCATGTCAGCAACATTCCCATTGTTGGCTCCCCTACCGGCACCTCTTGCGTATCGACTCATCGTTCAATCTGTAAAGAGAAAACGATTAACCATCTCCATGGTGGTGCTAGTGCAATGCGACTTCATCCTTAGCTATACTAATAATATATATATAGCTTTGAAAACCAAAATAATTACAAATACGCGCTCTCATATATGTATACTATCTCTCCCTAATGATTTCCCTAGGTTAACTACGCAACCTAGAGCTTTGATACCAAATGTGATGGTCTGCCCCGTACCAACCGACATTTACTCCAAAAGTGCGTTGTACACATGTCCAGTTAGCACGGAACGGTCGTCAAAAGGAAAGGAAGGAAACGAAGAATCAACAAAGAACCTATAGAATGTCTCACAGCGCATGGAATAGAATATAATCATAACATATAATTGACATAAAACGGTGAGACAGTGCATAAGCTGAAAACAAACTATCATAGCAGCGGAAAATCCAAATACAGCTTAAGTTCCTCATCATCATTATTACAACTTTTCAAACTGTCTCTAAAGTTAAAAGCAGGATAAGGGAGGTACACTACCAATGCCCAAGTAGTGACCGCTAATGACACAGGGAGAATATATATATATATATATATATATATATATCATACGTGGAAGCCTCCTGCTCGCCTCCGGATCAGCTACTCGTACACCACCAGCTAACATGTCTCTATTCTGCTCGTGAGAGCACCAATAGTAATAAGAAGAGACATAAAACTCTGGGTCAGACAAAAAGTCCGGTATGAGCGATAAGCAGCTAAACAGAACAATAACAGGTATACTAAACCATACCTGTGACAACCCGCCCCGCACCAATCGACATTTATTCCAAAAGTGCGGTGTGCACATGTCCAGTTAGCACAGAACGGTAGTCAGAAGGAAGTAAAGAAGACGAAGAATCAACAAAGAACCTGTAAAATGTCTCACAGCGCATGGAACAAAATATAATGACAACATACTTGACATACAACAGGTGAGACAGTGCATAAGCTGAAACAAACTATCATAGCAACGGAAAATCCAAAGTACAGCTTATGATCCAAAGCCAACATTATTACAACTTTTAAAAAAAATTGTCTCAAAAAGCTAACAAGAAAGGTATACTACTAATGCCCAAAGTGGAGACCAGCAACGACACAGGGAGAATATCTATATATATCATACGTGGAAGCCTCCTGCTCGCCTCCGAATCCGCTACTTGCGCATCACCGCTAACCTGTCTTTAGTCTGCTCGTGAGAGCACCCAGAGTAATAAGAAGAGACATAAAACTCTGGGTCAGACAAAAAGTCTGGTATGAGCGATAAGCAGCTAAGCAGAACAATAACAGGTATATTAAACCATACCTGAACCTGGACCCGCAACCAAAGAGTTAGCACTACATACTGTACAACATTCTAAGGTGCCGCTGAATAAATGGTGTAAAGATAACGGGGGTGGGGGTGTGCATGTCATATTGATGGCAAACAATCAAGCATAGCAACTATCCTCACATCTCTCACTCAGTGCGTAAAGCATACGATATCCACCACTTCGACCACCCAATACTTTGCTATGATCACTCTGCCCCATGAAGTCACAACGACTTCACTGCACTGATCCATAGCCACTAATCCTTCGCTATATCTACTTTGCCCCATGGAGTCACAATGGCTCCACTGCACTGGCTCATAGCCTTACTAATCCTTTACTATGTCCACTCTGCCCCATGGAGTCACAATGGCTCCACTGCACTGGCTCATAGTCCTGTTACGATCACTTTTCCCCTCGAGTCATGACGACTCTACTACACTGATACGTAGCCTAACATTCATTTTTCAGTGGTGAATCGAAGTTATGAACGTCGACAACTCCTTACCACACGTCCCCTAGCAAAACCCAACCATGAAGTGAACTCATTATTTCCCAACTGGATCCTGAGCTCAAACTTCCATTTGGACTACCTTTGCATCTCGGGTTATTGGTCATCACTGGATCGGTTCGGATCCCCAATCCTTCTTCTCTGTCGGTTCGGATCGGCCTCCTTCCAAGTGCTCCGGGTCGGGTCGTGGCCTTCAAGTCCCTTCACAGTACATTGATTTGGTTCGGGTGCTCTCTGGCGGGATGGGTCGGTGTACCCTTGCTCCTTCAGTTTGGATCGGGTTCCTGGTCTCCGATCCGATCCACTTCCCCTTCCTCTTCCGTTCCAATCCCCTTCTCCTCCCTTCAGACGATCCGATTCCCCTTCTTTAGCTCGATCCGATCCCAGTTCAACCATTGTGGCCTTCCTTTTTGCCCTACTTTCCCTTGTGCAAAGCCTCGGTTCGGTTCGGTGATCCCTTGCCCAGTCCACTATCCGATCCGAGCGCATCCCTCCGATCCGATCCGAAAGCCTGTACCATTTTCTGCAACTTTTCCCAGCGAGTGTTTTACACCATTCGACAACGTTTTCGACCATTCTATCTATTCTAATCAATCATAAAGCATACCACAACGTCATAGCAACAAATAGAAGTGACCTCAAACACCAAAACATCAATATGATAGGTTAAAATGGATCAAACATAGCCCAAACCCCATATTTTCCCTTAAACATGTTTAAACATAATTAATGATAGGATTAGCAAAACTTAACCAAATTAACCCAAGTTCATATCAGAGGTATAAAACATCATTTAAGAATTTATAAATATTTTTCTAGAATTTTATCATGTTTAAATTCGCTAATTAACACTAATTACTCTTAATTAACCATAATTAGTGAGGAACTATGCAAATCACTCACCTTAGCCACAAATAAACCTTAGATCTGAAATAAATCTATGTTTGGGCGCGAATAACAATGCAAATCAGGAGCTCTAATCTTGATTGGTGAAGATCTCCCTTGATTTGATGTTGCTAAGCTTAATCCTTGATTAGAAAGTGATTTGGAGGCGATTTAGAGGTTGGAGGCCATTTTTAGGGTTTCTAAGAGGTAAATGGAGGTTAGAAAACTGAAATGGAATGAAATCCTAACTCTTTTCAGCCTCCCCATAACCCTATTGCCGAAATGGGTTATGGACTCATTCACTAATCACCCTATTTAGCCCGGTTAAGTAGTTTTTCACCTTCCAAACCTTATTTCAGCCATATCTCCCAAACGGTAAGTCCGTTTGGCTATTATGACCACTCTACGGAAAGGTAAACCATCAAACGAATCTAATGTAAGTGGTTTCAGGTCAAAATTCCTTTCCAATCAAAAGTTATGGCCGAAACAAGATCAGTTAGGGGCAAAACAGTCATTTAAAAATCGGTAAAAATCATAAACATGGGAAATGACCCCAATAGTCGTTTCCCAAAGTTACATGACCACATGTCTTCATATAAGAAAGAAAGAAATATTCTACGATCCTCCGATGCATAGAATGCGGGTTGTTACATTCTCCCCTCAAGAAATTTCGCCCCCGAAATTCCCTAACTAAAACACACAAAGGGTCCCACATGCCTATCAACTATAAAACAACAATCAAACATGCAGAACAAGCAAAACAAATCTATCCTAGCATGCGGAATAACTAAATTACGAAGTAAATCTTACTAGGCAAAGAGTTCGGGATACATCTTCCTAATGTTCTTCTCTGTCTCCCAAGTACAGTCATTCTCGTTCTCGCCCCACTGAACCTTGACTAGCTTCACCGCCTTCCTTCGAAGTTGCTTCGTATCGTGTCGACAATATGAATCGGTTTGCGGTTCCCAACCGCCTCAGGTTCCACTTCGAAGTCCTCTAACTGATCAGGTGAAATAGTCAAATCTGGGTTGTGCACGAACTTCCTTAGCTGGGAAACATGAAATACGTCGTGAACTCCCGCCATCTTCTCTGGTAATTCAATTCTATATGCCAAATTCCCAACTTGTTCGAGAATTGGGAATGGGCCAACAAATCGTGGTGCCAACTTGCCTCTCCTGCCAAATCGTATCACGCTCTTCAACGGAGAAACCTTGACAAACACCAAGTCACCTACGGAGAATTTTAAGTCGCTTCTCCTCTTGTCAGCATAACTCTTCTGCCTATCCTGGGCAGCCTTCATCCGTTGTTGAATGATTTTAATCTTATCTGAAGTTTCCCTTACCACATCTGGTCCAAGCACAAATTTCTCACCGGTCTCTATCCAACATGATGGTGAGTTGCACGGTCTTCCGTATAAAGCTTCATATGGAGCCATACCGATACTGGATTGGTAGCTATTATTATATGCACACTCTACTAGATGCAAATGGTCATCCCATGATCCACCAAAATCCAATATACAAGCTCTCAAGAGATCTTCCAATATACGATTCACCCTCTCTGTCTGACCATCAGTTTGATGATGATACGCGGTACTGAGATATAATTCCGACCCTAGAGCCTCTTGTAAGCTCTTCCAAAACCCACTAGTAAACAACGGGTCTCGGTCACTCACAATGCTTTTAGGTACTCCATGAAATCTCACTACCCACTTCATATACAGTTCTGCTAACTTAGCCGCCATTCTAGTCGATTTGACTGGTATAAATCTTGCACTCTTAGTCAGTCGATCCACAATTACCTAAATGCTATCATGTCCTGATTTAGTCCTTGGTAAACCATCAATGAAGTCCATCGAGACTTGCTCCCATTTCCATTTGGGAATTTCTAATGGTTGCAACAAACCACTAGGCTTCTTTTGCTAGGCTTTAACTAGCTGGCAATTCATGCAGTTAGATATAAACTTCCCAACATCTATTTTCATCCCTTCCTAGTAGTAAGTCTGCTTCATATCTCGATACATCTTATCACCACTGGGGTGTATAGTCAGTTTTGAGTGATGACATTCCCTAAGCACTTCATCTCTCAAACCATTCACGTTGGGTACAACTAGTTTTCCACTCTTTCGAAGCCATCCTTCTCGATCAAGCCCATACAAATTCATCTCCTCACCGTCGATGTCCATCTCTAATTTGGAGATGATTTGCAATAGATTAGGATCGTCCCTCTGAATGGAACCAATCCGCTCAGTCAAAGTGGGTATGATCGTCAAATTAGCTAATATCTCTGGATCTAATTCACACTTTGGTCTGAAATCATACCCTGCGATATACTCCAGTTGCTTCCATTCAAGAAACATAGTCCCTAAACTGGCATGTCTTCTACTCGAGGCATCGGCTACCGCATTGCCTTTCCCAGGTGTATATGTGATATTAAAATCATACGAAGCCAAGAACTCTAACCATCTCTGTTGTCGGAGATTCAGATCTTTCTGAGAGAAGAGATACTTTAGCGATTTATGATCGGTAAACAACTCAAATCATTCTCCCAAGAGATAATGTCTCCACATCTTCAACGCGAACACGATCGCTGCTAGTTCCAAATCATGGGTAGGATACTTTTTCTCATACGGATTTAGTTGCCGACTAGCATAAGCTACAACCCTACCTCCTTGCATCAATACAACACCTAGTCCGGTACCTCAAGCATCCGTGTATACCGTCATTTCTTCATTCCCTTTAGGAATGACTAATACTAGCGCACGCGTCAACTTTTCTTTTAGGTTCTTGAATGCATTCTCACACACTCCGTCCCAGACGAAGGCTTGATTCTTCTTAGTCAACTGAGTCAACGGTGCTGCTATCTTGGAGAAGTCCTGGATAAACTTACGATAATATCCAGCTAACCCCAAGAAGCTTCTTACGTCTATTGCATTCTTGGGCGTAGGCCAATCCTGTACCGTATCCACCTTCGCGGGGTCCACGGCAATACCATTCTCTGAAAAACCATGGCCCAAGAATCTCACTTCCCTCCTCCAGAAGTGACACGTAGAAAATTTCGCTTTCAATTGGTGTTTTCTCAACACTTCCATCACTATCCTCAAATGTCCCTTGTGTTCTTCATCTGTCCTTGAGTAAACAAGGATGTCGTCTACGAACACAAGAACAAACTTATTCAACTGATCTCTGAATACTCGATTCATAAGATCCACGAAGTATGCTGCTGCATTGGTCAACCCAAATGGCATGACTAACCACTCATAGAATCCAGTCGGCGTCCTAAATGCCGTTTTCGGAACACTCTCAGCCGCTACTCGGAGCTGATGAAATCCTGTCGCAAGGTTCAACTAGGAGAACACTCTTGCTTCTTCCTGTTGATCAAACAAATCATCTATCCGCGATAGAGGATACTTATTCTTCCTCGTCACCTTATTCAACTCGCGATAGTCCACACACAAACGAAGGGAACCATCTTCCTTAGTGGCAAACACAATTGGTGCTCCCCACTCGGAGACACTTCTTCTAATAAACCCCTTCTTCAAAAGATCGCTTACTTGCACCCCGAGCTCTCGCTGCTCCCTTGGTGCCATACGACGAAGTGGCATCACTACAGGTCTGGCATCTTTCACTAAATCAATACGGAACTCAATCTCTCGGTGTGGTGGAAGTCCGGTCACTTCCTCGAAAACGTCCGGATACTGTCCAACCACGGGCACATCTGACAACTCATCATGCGGGATGTCGAGGGAATTTATAAAACTAGCCATTACCCCATCACTAGGTAGACTACCAAACACTACCCTCCGCCCATCATCCGCCCTAACTGTCACCAAAAAGCCCTCACAGCCTACCACCACCCCGTATCTTTGGAGCCAATCGGCCCCCAATATAATGTCATACCCAGTATAGCTCAAAACAAAGCAATCACAAACAAACATACATCCATGACTCGATAAGACCAAATTTCGGCAAATCATACTAAGGTTAGTCGAACCACCAATCGAGTTCGTCACAACCAACGGTCTATCGACTATCTCGAGTTCCAGTCCCAACCTATCTACCAGGTCACTAGATATGAAGGAACGGGAAGCCCCAGTATCAAACAAAACTCGAACAGGTACATCGAAAATAGAAAGCATACCTTGAATGACGACATTCTTTCCTTTCTCCGCCGCAGTTGGGGCATTCGACGAAGAAGGAACAATGCTTTCACAATCTGCTTCTCTTTAAGAGGTTTTGGACATTTATCCTTATGATGTCCTACTTGGCCACAGTTGTAGCACTTCCTTTCCGCTGGCTTGGCCAGATATTCTTTGGCATAATGACCCTTCTTACCACAGCTGAAGCACTCAACATCTTTCTTGCTCTTTTTCTGGCCATCCTTAGTTTGGTTCTGCTTCCTCTTGTTCTGAGTGTTATTCTTGCCTCCACTGCCTGCTTGCGGCTTCATCCCTTCTGCAGATGCAACCTCAGTCTTTGACTTAGGGTAAAGACTTTCTGATCTCAAAGCTTTCCCCACAATCGATTCAAAAGTCTCATCGATGTGGTTGATATGCCTTTCCGCCAAGTATCCATCCAAACCAGTAATGAACTTCTCATTCTTCTTCTCAGGAGTATCGATAAGGGATAATCCATACTTCGACAAAGTGTCGAACTCAGCAATATAGTCCGAGACTGTCCTGCCATTCTGCTTATGCTCCAAGAACTTCCTAAACAATTCTGACTTCTGAGCAGCTGGGATAAACTTGTCGCTAAAGCGAGCCTTAAACTGATCCCAAGTAACCTGATCCTCTGGAGTGGCTGTCTTAATAGCATTCCACCAATTCATTGCTTGCCCTTGCAGCTGACGAGATGCTAGCCTTCTCTTCATCGCATCCTCGATACCCAAGTCGTCGAAGATACGATCACAGCTATCCAACCAGTCCTGAACATCCGTGGTCGACTTCATTCCGTGGAACGACTTCCCACCAAGGCTAGTGTAATTCTTGCATAGCTTGGCGAAATCGACCCTAGGTGCCTGCACTATTGGACCACCACCATTTCCAGCATTGGGAGCTGCCCCTTGCACATCCCTAAGCATGTCTCTCATGAGGTCAGTAAACATTGCCCTCATGTCAGCAGCATTCCCATTATTGGCTCCTCTACCAGCACCTCTTGCGTATCGGCTCATCGTTGAATCTATAAAGAGAAAACGATTAACCATCTCCATAGTGGTGCTAGTGCAGTGCGACTTCATCCTTATACTATTAATAGTATATATATAGCTTTTGAAAACCAAAGTAATCACAAATACGCACTCTCATATACGTACTATTTCTCCCTAGTGCCTTTCCCTAGGTTAACTACGCAACCTAGAGCTCTGATACCAAATGTGACAACCCGCCCCGCACCAACCGACATTTACTCCAAAAGTGCGCTGTACACATGTCCAGTTAGCACGGAACGGTCGTCAAAAGGAAGGAAAGAAGACGAAGAATCAACAAAGAACCTGTAAAATGTCTCACAGCGCATGGAACAAAATATAATGACAACATACTTGACATAAAACAGGTGAGACAGTGCATAAGCTGAAACAAACTATCATAGCAGCGGAAAATCCAAAGTACAGCTTATGATCCAAAGCCAACATTATTACAACTTAAAAAAAAAACTGTCTCAAAAAGCTAACAAGAAAGGTACACTACTAATGCCCAAAGTAGTGACCAGCAATGACACAGGGAGAATATCTATATATATCATACGTGGAAGCCTCCTGCTCGCCTCTGAATCCGCTACTCACGCATCACCAGCTAACCTGTCTCTAGTCTGCTCGTGAGAGCACCCAGAGTAATAAGAAGAGACATAAAACTCTGGGTCAGACAAAAAGTCTGGTATGAGCGATAAGCAGCTAAACAAAACAATAACAGGTATACTAAACCATACCAGAACCTGGACCTGCAACCAAAGAGTTAGCACTACATACTGTACAACACTCTAAGGTTCCGCTGAATAAATGGTGTAGAGATAACGGGGGTGGGGTATGCATGTCATAGTGATGGAAAACAATCAAGCATAACAACCATCCTCACATCTCTCACTCAGTGCGTAAAGCATACGATATCCACCACTTCGACCACCCAATACTTTGCTATGATCACTCCGCCCCATGAAGTCACAACGACTTCACTGCACTGATCCATAACTACTAATCCTTCACTATGTCCACTTTGCCCCATGGAGTCACAATGGCTCCACTGCACTGGGTCATAGCCTTACTAATCCTTTACTATGTCCACTCTGCCCCATGGAGTCACAATGGCTCCACTGCACTGGCTCATAGTCCTGCTATGATCACTTTGCCCCTCGAGTCATGACGACTCTACTACACTGATACGTAGCCTAACATTCATCTTTCAGCGGTGAATCGAAGTTATGAACGTCGAAAACTCCTTAGAACACGTCCCGCAGCAAAGCCCAACCATGAAGTGAACTCATTGGTTCCCAACTGGATCCTGAGCTCTAACTTCCATTTGGACTACCTTTGCATCTCGGGTTATTGGTCATCACAAGATCGGTTCGGATCCCCAGTCCTTCTTCTCTGTCGGTTCGGATCGGCCTCCTTCCAAGTGCTCCGGGTCGGGTCGTGGCCTTCAAGTCCCTTCATAGTACATTGATTCGGTTCGGGTGCTCTCTGGAGGGTCGGGTCGGTGTACCCTTGCTCCATCGGTTCAGATCGGGTTCCTGGTCTCCGATCCGATCCACTTCCCCTTCCTCTTCCGTTCCAATCCCCTTCTCCTCCCTTCAGACGACCCGATTCCACTTCTTTAGCTTGATCTGATCCCAGTTCAACCATTGTGGCCTTCCTTTTTGCCCTACTTTCCCTTGTACCAAGCCTCGGTTCGGTTCGGTGATCCCTTGCCCAGTCCACTATCCGATCCGAGCCCATCCCTCCGATCCGATCCGAAAACTTGTACCATTTTCAGCAACTTTTCCTAGCGAGTGTTTTACGCCATTCGACGGCGTTTTCGACCATTCTATCTATTCTAATCAATCAAAAAACATACCACAATGTCATAGCAACAAATAGAAGTGACCTCAAACACCAAAACATCAATATGATAGTTAAAATGGATCAAACATAGCCAAAACCCCATATTTTCCCTTAAACATGTTCAAGCATAATTAATGATAGGATTAGCAAAACTTAACCAAATTAACCCAAGTTCATATCAGAGGTATAAAACGTCATTTAAGAATTTATAAATATTTTTCCAGAATTTTATCATGTTTAAATTCGCTAATTAACACTAATTACTCTTAATTAACCATAATTAGTGAGGAACTATGCAAATCACTCACCTTAGCCACAAATAAACCTTAGATCTGAAATAAATCTCTATTTGGGCGCGAATAACAATGCAAATCAGCAGCTCTAATCTTGATTTGGTGAAGATCTCCCTTGATTTGATGATGCTAAGCTTAATCCTTGATTACAAAGTGATTTGGAGGCGATTTAGAGGTTGGAGACCATTTTTAGGGTTTCTAAGAGGTAAATGGAGGCTAGAAAACTGAAATGGAATGAAACCCTAACTCTTTTCAGCCTCCCCATAACTCTATTCCCGAAATGGGTTATGGGCCCATTCACTAATCACCCTATTTAGCCCGGTTAACTAGTTTTTCACCTTCCAAACCTTATTTCAGCCATATCTCCCAAACGGTAAGTCCGTTTGGCTATTATGACCACTTTACGAAAAGGTAAACCATCAAACAAATCTAATGGAAGTGGTTTCAGGTCAAAATTCCTTTCCAATCAAAAGTTATGGCCGAAACAAGACCATTTAGGGGCAAAACGGTCATTTAAAAATCAGTAAAAATCATAAACATGGGAAATGACCCCAATAGTCGTTTCCCAAAGTGACATGACCACACGTCTTCATATAAGAATGAAATAAATATTCTACGATCCTCCGATGCGTAGATTGCGGGTTGTTACAATACTTGAACCTGGACCTGCAACCAAAGAGTTAGCACTACATACCATACAATACTCTAAAGTGCCATAACAAATGGTGTAAAGAATACGGGGGTGGGGGTGTGCATGTCATAACGATGGCAAACAAATCAGCATAACAACCATCCTCACATCTCTCACTCAGTGCGTAAAGCATACGATGTCCACCACCGTCTATCACTATACCCATCGAAGTAGTGACGGAGTTCGACTTGTACGACTACTGCCACTACCAAGCTTACCACATGGAGTCATGACCAAACCTTTCCAAATGACCCCACTTCATTGGCCTGTAGCCCTTTTAGTCGTACCTAGGCCACTGTGGCCCTGAATCCGTTCACCTACACCCTACACATAGTGATTCAAAGTTACAGACATCGACAACCCTTTTGCACACGACCCGCAGCGAAGCCCAATCATGAAGCTCACTCATTGGTTCCCAACTGGATCCTGAGTCACAGCTGCTCGTTTGGACTTCCTTTGCATCTTGGGTTATCAGTCTTCTCCGGATCGGTTCTTCACTTCAGTCTATAATTCAAATTCAGATCGTGATTCACGCCTCATGTCCAAGCATCTCGGCTCGGATCGGCCGAGCTACCCCCCATCGGATTGGGTCGGGGTCCTCATCTTGTGGCGGTTCGGATCGATCATCATCACCTCCTGGTGGATCGGGTCGGGTTCTTCAAGTTCACTCGCCATGCATCGGTTCGGTTCGAAAGTAGCCATGCAGGTCGGGTTGGAGAAGATGTTCCCCAATTTTTCAGATCGTCTCATGGATACGCAGCTTGGAGGGGCTGTTCGGTTCGGGGCTCCTTCCTCCGATCCGATCCGGATCGGCCAAATTCCTGCACTTCTTCCAGCGATTGTTTACGCCATTTGACGGCGTTTTCGACTAATCTAACACTTCTAGACAATCACAAAGCATACCATACAGTCATAGCAACATGTACAATCAATCATAAACACCAAAATAACAATTTCAACAAGTTAGAATGGATCAAACCTACCCAAAACCAATATTTTCCCTTAAGCATGTTTAGGCAAAACTAATGATATGATTAGCAAAACTTAACCAAATCAAACTAAATTTCTAACAGAGGTCTAAAACATTATTTAAGAATTTATAAGTATTTTTCCAGAATTTTATCATGTCTAATTTCGTTAATCTTCACTAATTACCCTTAATCAACCGTAATTAGTGCAAAACTATGCAAATCACTCACCTTGGCCACAAATAAGATTTTTAAAACTGAAACCTCGCTGATTTGGGCTAATACTGATGTCTAACAGCAGCTCTAATACTGAGTTGGTGATATTTCTCCTTGATTTGATGTTGCTAAGCTTAATCCTTGATTAGAAAGTGATTAGAAGTTGATTTGGGTGTTGGAGGCCATTGCTAGGGTTCTAAAAATGAAAGTGGCAGCTGAAAAATGAAAATAAGATCGTTCTCTAACTGATTTCAGCCTCCTCATAACCCTAATCCCGAAATGGGTTATGCGCCTTCTTGTTAATCACCCTAATTAGGCCCGGTTAAGCTATTTTTCACTATCTGAAACTTGTTTCAGCTATATCTCCCAAACGGTGAGTCCGTTTGGCTATTGTGACCACTCTACGGAATTGTAAACCATCATCCGGAGCCAATAGAAGTGGTTTTAGGTCAAAACTCCTTTTCCAATCAAAAGTTATGGCCAAAACAGTACCGGCTAGCGACAAAACGGTCATTTAAAAATTGGGAAAAATTATGAACATGGGAAATGACCTCAATAGTCGTCTCCCAAAGTTACCTGACCATACGACTTCGTGTGTGAAAGAAATAAATATTCTATGATCCTGCGATGCGTAGAATGCGGGTCGTTACACATTTGGAGGCCTGAAATATGTAATTTGTGTAAATCATTTGGTCACTCTTTAGAGAATTGTTGTAAATCATCTTTGGAAAAGAAAATTGAGGTTTATGAATTTCAGGAAATGTATGTTTCTAAGCAAGGGGTAGAAAAAGGAAAGCAAAGTGAAGTTAAGGCAAAAAAAAAACAGTGTTAATCATGTCGTTCCTGCTTATAAAAAGAAACAAGTATGGACTAAAGTGGGAGGTAATAATAATCAAAGTGCAGGAAAAGAAAGCATGGATGTTGGTAAGAAAGTTAATGACAAAGTTGATATTAGTACAAACAACTCTCAAGGCAGTAAAGGAAGTGGATTGCAAAGTGAAATGTCAAAGACATGAGTGCTAAATAGAGTACTTCGAATGGTCATATATCTCCACCCATAGTTGCGAAAAAAAAAAGTTTTGATTTGCTTAGCAGTCAGGCAATCGATGAGAATGTGATGGATGAAACAGAGGAGGGTGAAATACATGAAGATAGGGCAGCTGACTTGGAAGATGACGGTTTTGTGATATCTGAAGTTGATCTTCCTGAATCTAGTTATGATTTGCATGATTCCATGCATGTGCATGAGAAATTTTCCCACTTAAAACCTGCATTTATTCCACCACTGTGACAACCCGGATTTTTACAACATGCTAAGATAAGAATCAAGGCAGAATTTAATTATAAAATCTGAATCAGGAGAAACGGGTTGCTCCATTGCGTTCGTCTCGGAAAAATACGCGAAATAGAGTCCGAGTTTTCGAAAATCGAAGTCCGTATGACCAATTATGGCCCGTCAAAGTTTTCAGAAAATTTCAAGTTCAAAAACAGTTCAAATTTGAATTCAGAATTCAAAATCAGCCAAGCAGGACAGACGGGAAAATTCCCGCCACCCCCAAGTCGACTGGGGAGTCGACTTGGGAGTTGACACACCCCAGGTGGTGTCGACTGCCCAGTCGACACCCCTGTCGACTTGGGTGGTTGGCCAGTTGGGCCTGGGTGTGCCTGACTTGTTCCTCAAGACATGCTTTTGGGTCTGGTCTATTGGCCTGTGACGGGTTTTGAGGGTTCAGATCTATCCTAGGGTAAATCTAAGGGCCTAAACTACTCTTAATCTCTATAAAAACACTCTAGGACCTAACCTAAATCACTAAAAATCATTCTAGCAACTAAGTGCTGCCAAAATCTATCTTGATCATGGCCTCCATCTCCAACTCCAAGGGCTTATGCATTCAAATCGGGTTCAAATCAAAAGGTGCAAGCTTCCTACATCAAATCGAGGGTAGATCAACGTTGCTACGCAAATTTCATGACGATTCTTCAACAAAGGAGCCACCTTTCTTCGTCAAGACGATTCATGTTCCTAGCCCTCTTGCCACGCTATGTAAGTTCTAGCTACTTGTAGATTCTAACGGTGGTTCTAATGTGACATGGAAGAAAATGCGATGAAACATAAGTATGCTAGCCTAGGTGAACCTAATTTTGCCCCTTTTCTATGATCTACGACCTTGGGCTAAGTTTTAGCGACTTAATCATGCCACTCATGTTATGTTTAACCTAGTTTATCTTGCAAGTTTGAATCTTTGTCTATGGAATGTTAGCATGAACCTTTGGGAACCATTTGACTTGTGAAACATTGGCAAAGACTTGACTTTGGGGCTTATGCATGTAAATGAACCCAAACCCCTTATGTTATCATGCATGTTTGTGGCCAAATTCCCTTATGATACTATGCATGTTTGTGGCCGAATTCCCTTATGATACTATGCATGTTTGTGGCCAAATTCCCTTATGATACTATGCATGTTTGTGGCCAAATTCCCTTATGATACTATGCATGCTTGAGGCCAAATCCTTTAAGATAATATTCACGTTTACGGCCAATCCCTTTATGATATCTCGCCGGTTTGAGGCCAATATGTTGGCATAATACCCCTACTATGTGACTCGCTTCCACTTGGGTTGGAAATACGTTTGGGTAGCTTAGGAAAAACGTGAATATGACACGAAAACTTGACATGGGGTTTACATGAGAACATGACATTCATGATACATTTAAATGTGGTCATGACACGTAGGAAAACATGGAACTTGAACTAGACACGTATGGGTTGTAAGTGTAATATGACACTAGACCAAACATGAAAGTGGCCAACTCGAGGTTGGGTTGAGTTTGTAGCATAAATCTACCCGGACCCGCCCGGCTTAACTAGTGGCTACAAACAATAGGACCCAATGTGGGTAGTTGGTCATATAGCACTTAAAACCCGAGGTTAGACTAGGTTGTGGTGTAAAACTACACAGACCCGCCCGGCTTAACTAGTAACCATAACAAAGTCTAATGTGAGAGGTTGGGGTGCATTAATCTAATTAATGCCACATGAAAAGGTTAAGTAATTTTGACTAATGACACTTAACCGATATGACACGAATGGGTAGGTTAAGTTAAACCGGACTTGATTTCTTAATGACACTTAACCATATAAGACAATTAGGGGATGAGTTTAAGTAATTTAAACTTAACTAATCCGACTTGGTAATTAGATGGGGTTAAGTAACTTAGACTTAACTAATCTAAACACGGTAATTAGATGGGGTTAAGTAACCTACACTTAACTAATATAAACACGGTAATTCGATGGGGTTAAGTTAAACACTTAACCAATCTAAACTTGGTAATTCAATAAGGTTAAGTAACCAATACTTAACCAACTTAACATGATAATTTAATGGGGTTAAGTAACTTATACTTAACCAATTATACATGATGATTTGATGAGGTTAAGTAACCTATACTTAACCAATCTAACATGCGGACCTGATAGGGTTAAGTCATAAGACCTTTTAAATATACTTAACCATTGTAATACGATTAGTGGATGGGGTTAAGCTAACCCATACTTAACCAATCCGACTCGATAATCTGATGGGATTAAGATAATCTATGCTTAATCAATCTAACACGATAATCTGATAAGGTAAAGACAAACAAATACTTAACCAATTTGACTTGATGATTGAATAGGGTTAAGTCATGGGCTTCTTGGTATACTTAACCAACTAGTAGGGCTAAGCCTTGAACTTAAATACTTAGCCAATCTTGACATGATTCGTAGGCGGGTTAAGTCCTGAACTTGAATAACAACACTTAACCCATTAGACAAAACCCTAGCTCAGGGGACTAGGTTGAAAATCGTAGTTAACAAGGATAGCGGGAAGAGAAGCTAAGTGGTAAACCTTAGTTAAGGATAACTAAGTAATAATTCTTAGTCAAGGAAATTGGACCAGTTCACAGATAGATGAGTAACCCGATACGGTAGGTCATCGCTTGAACACACGTGGAGGAGTGAATTTTCTGACTCAGATAAAGGCTCCAACGAACTGGGTGACGAAGCGGTAGCTTCGGGGGGACGTGAGGATACTCTTGGTATCCCTCTGTGAGGTTGCAGATGATCCGCCTGGGCTCACAAGAGGTTAAGGTCTGCGGTAGAAGAACCAAGGGTATGCCTTGGTTGCTGTGCGAGCAACCTAAAGACGAGGATGGATTAGTGTGGAGTCGACGATACTTGATTTTTTCCCTGGATAGCGCGTCGTCGACTACCTACCATCTTTAGTCAGTCGTGTACGTACGGAAAGGCAGAGAACTCCCAACAGACCATATACTTGCTATCGAGTTATGGGTGAGGTTGGCCAATAGGAAAGTGGGGCTATAGTGGGGCCAGGATGTAGTTCTCATACATGATTTTTCTTGGATTGCCTTTCAGTAGTTGAGGGAGGGGTCACGTGGGACCATAGCCACGGATACAAAAACAGACCTTGATATCTGCATCGGCAGATGACTTAAAGCTCCCGACCGAGTTCCGTATTTCTTGATTTGCCCTGGCACGGAACTCGGATGGCACATTGAGATACATGTGCATCTAGACATGGAAAACGATTCACGATACACTCGTTGGATAAAGGGCGTGGTTGACGGGTGGCATAATCCCTAGTGGCCCTAGGTGGCTTGAACCCAAACCGAGACACGGAAACGTTCATTAGGTAGCATAATCCCTAGTGGTCCTAGTTGGCATAAATCCTAAGTGAACACGCGATAGTTCATGGTAAGAAAACATAACCAGATCAAGGGTAGCAGTCCAAAACAACTTCAAGGATAAAATGGTACTACGTTGAGGTGGTATAGATTTACATGGGAAAGCCCGTACGGCCTACGACAAAGGACTGAACTTATACATGGAAAGAAACATACGAGTTGGGAAAACCTGCATATGCTATATATTAGGTTGACATGGACCATTACATGACATTGGGCAAGGGACATTCATAGTTAACACATGATGCGGGTTGGGATACTAGTACGAGAGGTGCAGAGCAAATATACATGATAAATACCTTGGGATGTTATACATGATAGATACCGTGGGATGTTATACATGACATATACCTTTGGATAGTATACTTGATAGAAACTTGACGATGTGATACCTTGATTTATCTTGACACCGTAGCTTATCATGATACCTTAGTTTATCTTGCTACAGTAGTTCATCCAATTATCTTGGTTTAGCTTATCTATCTTGTCGTCATCCTTATGTTTACTTTCCGTTTATGCATGTCATGTTACCTTTACTGTTTTTATACTGGAAGTAGATAGGACTTACCAGTCTTTATGACTGACCCCGTTTTGTTTCGCCTCTTTGTCTTCCGTTTCCCCCCCAGGTTTTCAGGGAGGAAACACTGTTATTTAGTTCGGACTTCCTCTGCTTGAAGGTCATCATGCATGGCTTGGACTTTTCTTGGCTATGGCTACCTTACTGTTTTACTTGGGGAATAATTTATGAAATGGTTTATGCTTCTTTACTATTGCAAGACAGGTTTTGTTGTATTCTGATGAAAAAGGCTTTTGACCTTACTATTTTATAAGGTAATGAAATTGCTTTACTTCCGCTGTTTTATATGTTTTGTCTTGTAATATTTCTGTGCATGTTTACCTCGATAATGCTTCACCAAACCTAGTGCATTCCCTATGTGAATGACCCTAGCGGAGGTGGGGTGTTTCATTTGGTATCAGAGCAGAAGGTTACCAGACTGGGCAAAAGTTTTTAAAACCTTCTGAAAACTATTTGAGAAACCGTTTACAAAGAAGCATTTTTCAAGAAAAGTTTTTTTAAAGGCTATTCCCCAAAAGCCATTAGCATTATCCTTTGTTTCCTTGATTGAACCTCTTTTCCTTTCTTTCCTCCATCTGTAGTCACAGTAGTTTTAACTGCGACTAATTCTTGTCTAGCTACGTAAGTGTTTTCCCGTGCGATGGAGGAAGTTCTCGAGAGACCTGTTACCGAAGTTATAAGAAGGGATAATAAGAGCAAGGATAAAGGACACGAGCTTAAGAATAAGCAACTCGTTGGTATGGCTTGATCCACAAAGGAAGATAAGGACAAGATTAGCGAGAGGGCAATTGTATGCTCTCATTTCTAGCGTACCAGAGAGGAAAGGTACCGTTTCTGTTAAAGGCTTAGCCTTTCTTTTCTATCATCCCGTCTAGACTTTGTTTTGATCATCGCATCATTTAAGTCTGCCTCGATAGTTAAGTCTCTGCACCTTGGTACTAGCATGGTAGAAGATCCCACTTTAGTCCCAAAATCTGGTTGGAGAGTCGGTCCATTTATTCATGACTCGTTTGGATTTGAGAACGTCTATGCCAAGTGTTGAGATTAGAAGCAATGCTTCTATTGTTGAGCTATGGATGGATTCTAGGGATGAAGTGGTGATCCAGTAATGGATGCCATTCTCGGTTTTGAAAGGAGGATAGTTAAACTCTTAACTTGCCTTGGTAATACCCTCGAAGTCTCGTATAACCTTTTGGGTTTTGTCATGGTTAGTTACCTAGAATCTCTTGATGCATTTATCAGAAATCTCTGATCCAATCGAGTAACGTTCGCCAATAAGACGGATGGTTCATTCCGCTTGAGCATGGGTTATAGGAATCACCCTAGTAAGTGCACGTGGTAACATGGATTGGCATCGGTAAACGAGATCCAGAATTCACTAGTGAATTTTGGAGAGCTTGCATGAGTACGTAGATATGGTTGAGCCAAGTATACTAGGGAAAGAATAGGTGAAAGTGGAACGAGAGGCGATAGTGAAATGAGTTCCAACTCATACATTGGAAATAGGAATCAAGGAGCTACGAAATCATGAAGTCAAAGGCGGTCAAGGCACAATGGAATTAAGTGCATGGAAATGCGGCTTAGACACGCGCATCATGTCTCTTTTTAAGAGTATATCTTTGATCCTTGGTTCACCTGTAGAGCTTACTTGCATGCTATCGCTTGGTGGATATCCACTTGGTCCTGTTTCTGTTACAAACCCCGTAAGGAGTTTGTCCTGTTTATCTCCTCGATCTTATCTTGGGAACCTTAGGTAGGACCCTATGGATGTAAACATGTATTTGAAACATGTTATGATTGATATGATTGCAAATGGTTGCAAGCGGTTGCTCGTGGATGCGCGAATACACATTAGATACTAGATCGACGCACTCACATTTCGTAATTGCATATGCACGAGTATTTATACTTGTTGATGGATGAAATTTAATGTGTTACCATGTGGATGTTGCATGTGGATGAATGTTTGTGCACACATATAGTACTTATATGACTAGGACTATTTGCATACATGTTGGATTCATGGCACTAAACATATTTTGCATTTGAAAGATCATTCAGGCCTGATCATTAGCATTAGCTAAGGAGCATATACACACACACATTCTGCATATGTTCATATGGCATTAGAAATCATCTAAGGACAATGGTTGCCTATGAATGATGTTTTGAGTGGATGGATGATGGATGGTAGGATATGTTCTTCCTAACTTGGAGATTTTGGGGACGAAATCCTTTAAGTTGGGGAGAATGTGACAACCCAGATTTTTACAACATGCTAAGATAAGAATCAAGGCAGAATTTAATTATAAAATCTGAATCAGGAGAAACGGGTTGCGCCATTGCGTTCGTCTCGGAAAAATACACGAAATAGAGTCCGAGTTTTCGAAAATCGGAGTCCGTATGACCCAGTTAAGGCCCGTCAAAGTTTTCAGAAAATTTCAAGTTCAAATCAGTTCAAATTTGAATTCAGAGTTCAAATTCAGCCAAGCAGGACAGGTGGGAAAATTCCCGCCACCCCCAAGTCGACCGGGGAGTCGACTTTGGGAGTCGACACACCCCAGGTGGTGTCGACTGCCCAGTCGACACCCCTGTCGACTTGGGTGGTCGGCTAGTTTGGCCTGGGTGTGCCTGACTTGTTCCTCAAGGCATGCTTTTGGGTCTGGTCTATTGGCCTGTGACGGGTTTTGAGGGTTCAGATCTATCCTAGGGTTAATCTAAGGGCCTAAACTACTCCTAATCTCTATAAAAACACCATAGGACCTAACCTAAATCACTAAAAATCATTCTAGCAACTAAGTGCTGCCAAAATCTATCTTGATCATGGCCTCCATCACCAACTCCAAGGGCTTATGCATTCAAATCGGGTTCAAATCAAAAGGTGCAAGCTTCCTACATCAAATCGAGGGTAGATCAACGTTGCTACGCAAATTTCATGACGATTCTTCAACAAAGGAGCCACCTTTCTTCGTCAAGACGATTCATGTTCCTAGCCCTCTTGCCACGCTATGTAAGTTCTAGCTACTTGTAGATTCTAACGGTGGTACTAATGTGACATGGAAGAAAATGCGATGAAACATAAGTATGCTAGCCTATGTGAACCTAATTTTGCCCCTTTTCTATGATCTATGACCTTGGGCTAAGTTTTAGCGACTTAATCATGCCACTCATGTTATGTTTAACCTAGTTTATCTTGCAAGTTTGAATCTTTGTCTATGGAATGTTAGCATGAACCTTTGGGAACCATTTGACTTATGAAACATTGGCAAAGACTTGACTTTGGGGCTTATTCATGTAAATGAACCCAAAGCCCTTATGTTATCATGCATGTTTGTGGCCAAATTCCCTTATGATACTATGCATGTTTGTGGCCAAATTCCCTTATGATACTATGCATGTTTGTGGCCAAATTCCCTTATGATACTATGCATGTTTGCGGCCGAATTCCCTTATGATACTATGCATGTTTGTGGACAAATTCCCTTATGATATTATGCATGTTTGTGGCCAAATTTCCTTATGATACTATGCATGCTTGAGGCCAAATCCTTTAAGATAATATTCACGTTTGCGGCCAATCCCTTTATGATATCTCGCCGGTTTGAGGCCAATATGTTGGCATAATACCCCTACTATGTGACTCGCTTCCACTTGGGTTGGAAATACGTTTGGGTAGCTTAGGAAAAACGTGAATATGACACGAAAACTTGACATGGGGTTTACATGAGAACATGACATTCATGATACATTTAAATGTGGTCATGACACGTAGGAAAACATGGAACTTGAACTAGACACGTATGGGTTGTAAGTGTAATATGACACTAGACCAAACATGAAAGTGGCCAACTCGAGGTTGGGTTGAGTTTGTAGCATAAATCTACCCGGACCCGCCCGGCTTAACTAGTGGCTACAAACAATAGGACCCAATGTGGGTAGTTGGTCATATAGCACTTAAAACCCGAGGTTAGACTAGGTTGTGGTGTTAAACTACCCGGACCCGCCCGGCTTAACTAGTAACCACAACAAAGTCTAATGTGAGAGGTTGGGGTGCATTAATCTAATTAATGCCACATGAAAAGGTTAAGTAATTTTGACTAATGACACTTAACCGATATGACATGAATGGGTAGGTTAAGTTAAACCGGACTTGATTTCTTAATGACACTTAACCATATAAGACAATTAGGGGATGGGGTTAAGTAATTTACACTTAACTAATCCGACTTGGTAATTAGATGGGGTTAAGTAACTTAGACTTAACTAATCTAAACACGGTAATTAGATGGGGTTAGGTAACCTACACTTAACTAATCTAAACACGGTAATTCGATGGGGTTAATTTAAACACTTAACCAATCTAAACTTGGTAATTCAATGAGGTTAAGTAACCAATACTTAACCAACTTAACATGATAATTTAATGGGGTTAAGTAACTTATACTTAACCAATTATACATGATGATTTGATGAGGTTAAGTAACCTATACTTAACCAATCTAACATGCGGACCTGATAGGGTTGAGTCACAAGACCTTTTAAATATACTTAACCATTGTAATACGATTAGTGGATGGGGTTAAGCTAACCCATACTTAACCAATCCGACTCGATAATCTGATGGGATTAAGATAATCTATGCTTAATCAATCTAACACGATAACATGATAAGGTTAAGACAAACAAATACTTAACCAATTTGACTTGATGATTGAATAGGGTTAAGTCATGGGCTTCTTGGTATACTTAACCAACTAGTAGGGCTAAGCCTTGAACTTAAATACTTAGCCAATCTTGACATGATTCGTAGGCGGGTTAAGTCCTGAACTTGAATAACAACACTTAACCCTTTAGACAAAACCCTAGCTCAGGGGACTAGGTTGAAAATCGTAGTTAACAAGGATAGCGGGAAGAGAAGCTAAGTGGTAAACCTTAGTTAAGGATAACTAAGTAATAATTCTTAGTCAAGGAAATTGGACCAGTTCACAGATAGATGAGTAACCCGATACGGTAGGTCATCGCTTGAACACACGTGGAGGAGCGAATTTTCTGACTTAGATAAAGGCTCCAACGAACTGGGTGACGAAGCGGTAGCTTCGGGGGACGTGAGGATACTCTTAGTATCCCTCTGTGAGGTTGCAGATGATCCGCCTGGGCTCACAAGAGGTTAAGGTCTGCGGTAGAAGAACCAAGGGTATGCCTTGGTTGCTGTGCGAGCAACCTAAAGACGGGGATGGATTAGCGTGGAGTCGACGATACTTGATTTTTGCCCTGGATAGCGCGTCATCGACTACCTACCATCTTTAGTCAATCGTGTACGTACGGAAAGGCAGAGAACTCCCAACAGACCATATACTTGCTATCGAGTTATGGGTGAGGTTGGCCAATAGGAAAGTGGGGCTATAGTGGGGCCGGGATGTAGTTCTCATACATGATTTTTCTTGGATTGCCTTTCAGTAGTTGAGGGAGGGGTCACGTGGGACCATAGCCACGGATACAAAAACAGACCTTGATATCTGCATCGGCAGATGACTTAAAGCTCCCGACCGAGTTCCGTATTTCTTGATTTGCCCTGGCACGGAACTCGTATGGCACATTGAGATACATGTGCGTCTAAACATGGAAAACGATTCATGATACACACGTGGGATAAAGGGTGTGGTTGACGGGTGGCATAATCCCTAGTGGCCCTAGGTGGCTTGAACCCAAACCGAGACACGGAAACGTTCATTAGGTTGCATAATCCCTAGTGGTCCTAGGTGGCATAAATCCTAAGTGAACACGCGATAGTTCATGGTAAGAAAACATAACCAGATCAAGGGTAGCAGTCCAAAACAACTTCAAGGATAAAATGGTACTACGTTGAGGTGGTATAGATTTACATGGGAAAGCCCGTACGGCCTACGGCAAAGGACTGAACTTATACATGGAAAGAAACATACGAGTTGGGAAAACCTACATATGCTATATATTAGGTTGACATGGACCGTTACATGACATTGGGCAAGGGACATTCATAGTTAACACATGACGCGGGTTGGGATACTAGTACGAGAGGTGCAGAGCAAATATACATGATAAATACCTTGGGATGTTATACATGATAGATACCGTGGGATGTTATACATGACATATACCTTTGGATTGTATACTTGATAGAAACCTGACGATGTGATACCTTGATTTATCTTGACACCGTAGCTTATCATGATACCTTAGTTTATCTTGCTACAGTAGTTCATCCAGTTATCTTGGTGTAGCTTATCTATCTTGTCGTCATCCTTATGTTTACTTTCCATTTATGCATGTCATGTTACCTTTACCTATTTTTATACTGGAAGTAGATAGGACTTACCAGTCTTTATGACTGACACCGTTTTGTTTCGCCTCTTTGTCTTCCGTCCCCCCCCCCCCCTAGGTTTTCAGGGAGGAAACACCGTTATTTAGTTCGGACTTCCTCTGCTTGAAGGTCATCATGCATGGCTTGGACTTTTCTTAGCTATGGCTACCTTACTGTTTTACTTGGGGAATAATTTATGAAATGGTTTATGCTTCTTTACTATTGCAAGACAGGTTTTGTTGTATTCTGATGAAAAAGGCTTTTGACCTTACTATTTTATAAGGTAATGAAATTGCTTTACTTCCGCTGTTTTATATGTTCTGTCTTGTAATATTTTTGTGCATGTTTACCTCGATAATGCTTCACCAAACCTAGTGCATTCCCTATGTGAATGACCCTACGGAGTGGGGTGTTACAACCACCAAACTCAAATGCCACTTCCAGTGATAATTTGCATGATTCTGTGCATGTACATGAGCAATTTTCCCACTTAAAACCTGCATTTATTCCATCACCAAACTCAAATGCCACTTCCAGTGATAATTCCCAACCTTCATTTTCCCAATTGCCATCTAACCATGAACTAATATTTGCCGAATCTCTTCAAAAGGAGATTATTGACCTGTGCTTTTCCAATGCTGCGTCCACTTCCCCACCAATTCCCCATGCTAACTCTAGCTTTGATGTTGAACAAAATTCCAGTGGTAACACCAATATTAATATCCAACCAACTTGCTTCCCCTCATCTACACCCCCATGCAGTGTTTCTGCATGCGTCTTACATTCTTCAATGTGGGATTCCATTGCCATTTCTATTCCTCCTCTAAATACAACCACCTTCATGGAAGATAACCCCCCAAAACCACCCTACAATTTCCAAGGATCTACTCTTGGTTGGCCTCCCACACCTCTTGCCACCAATCCTCCAACATCTTTGAAAACACATAGCAAGAAAGACCCTCCAAATACCCAAGCTTCTGGGTATCAACCCTCTCCTAGAACTAGGAGCATGACATTAGCTACCTCCCTATCCAAAGAGCTTACCCAATGAATCAAAACCTCACAGTGTGGAATGTTAGAGGTGTTCACAACCCTCTCAAACTTGGTCAAGTATGAAATATTATCGATCAATATAATCTCAACCTCCTTGCTATGTTAGAAACCAAATTAAACCTCCAACTTACCCTTTCTTCTGCCTCTTTTATCAAACCCTCCTGGTCTGTCTCTCATAATCTTGAGCATGCTGATTATGGTAGAATCTATTTATTCATAACTCCTCCTTTCTGGCTCTTCGCCCAGATTTTTCTACTAGGCAACTCATGCACTTCCATGTATCTAACTTATAAAACCACTCCACCTTTTATCTTGCCATAATCTATGCTAATAATTCTACTACTTGTAGGCAGTCTCTTTTTGATCATCTCTCAGCCTTTAGGCAAGATACCCATCCTTGGAATGTTTTAGGTGAATTTAACACTTGCCTCTCTTTGAATGATAAACATGGAGGTGTTACTTTGCTGCCATGTGATATTGAGCCACTTAATACAGCTATTTTATCTCTGTCAATACTTCACAATTCTCGTGGAACAATCGAAGTAGAAGTGGTGTGCGTACCTTCACTAATATTGATAAATCCTTTTGAAGCTACAAAGCCCTCCTCACATGGCCTAACCTCCATGCCAATTTACCAAATCCAATCCTTTCAGACTACTCCCCCATTATACTAACCTACGGTTTGCCTATGAGAAGAGAGAATAGAAATTTTAAATTTTTTTAACTCATGGATTCTTAATCCTGAGTATTCTTCTAAAATTTTCACTTTCTGATCTCCTCATTTCTATGGTAACCAAATGTTTGTTCTTTGCAGAAAGCTTAGAGAAACTAAAAAGATTTTACAGCTTTGGGATTGCTCTAAATTTGGATCTGGTTCTAAATTATCTGACAGCTTGAAAGTTTCTTTGAATAAGGCTGAAAGTAATATATTAAATGACCCAAGTGATCCTGCTATTGCAATGGAGGAAAATGGACTTTTTGGAGAACTTAATGCTGTGTTGGAAATTGAAGCAAGCATGAAGAAACAACAATTAAATTTCAAGTGGAAGCATGAAGGTGATAGAAATTTCCATTTTTATCATGCAGCTGTTAAGATACAACATTCCAAAGATCATATTCATAACATTTCTGATGAGTCTGGTAATTATCTTGATACGCTTGAGTCTATTGATGCTGCACTTTTAAAACACTTCACTAACCTCCTTGGTAACGGTAACAACTTCAGTCCTAACTTAATGCTTATTGATGATGTGTGCATACCTTTCCTCTCCTCTTTTCAATATGATCGGCTTTTTGCCAAAGTTATAGATGTAGAAATAAAACAAGCTCTTTTTTCAATGAACAAAAAATCTAGTGGGGGAACCTGATGGTTTTAACGTTAATTTCTTCCTTTCTTCTTGGGATACTATTGCTATTGACTTCTATAAAGCCATTCATAATTTCTTTGAAAAGTTCAAGCTCTTTTTGAGGTTAATGCCACGAATCTTGTCCTCATTCCCAAAACTAAGCATGCTTCCAATGTATCTTCCTTTAGACTCATTTCGTGTTGCAATGTAACTTACAAGTTTTTTTTCTAAAATCCTATCTAGTAGATTACTGGTTGTTCTTCTGTAACACCACACATTTTATGACAATTTAATAATTAAATAATGCATATGTGTATATATATGCAAAGACATAAAAATATATAAGAAGAAAATATTAATGCAAATAAAAATGTAGTGCTTGCATTAAAAGAAAGGAAGGGTTGGTTGCATGCAGTGTAAATGTGTTGCATGCACTGATTTACAAATATTATGCATTAATAATAAAATAGAAATAAAAGAAAAAGATTCATGCAATGGGTTAAATGAAATATTGTAACAAACATGAAAAAGAGAAATAAGAAGGGAACAATAACTACCATTGTTCTAAGCCTTGTTAACAATAGATTTAGTAGTCCAGTTGGTTAGAGCATGTGACTTGCATACAAGAGGTACATAGTTCGATCCCCGCCGCCATCATATTTTTGTTGTAAGAGAACGACTAAAATAACACATGTTCATAAAAGAAAATATGTATAAACGCACATATAAGAAAAAATATACATATAAGGAAGTAAAGAAAAAATATACATATAAGGAAGTAAAGAAAAAATATGTATACATATATGAGAATATATATATGTATATATGTGCAAAAAAAAAAATATACAAGAGATAAAGTTCAAGATAAGGCTGCAAGTAAAGAAATATGGCAAGAATCAAATAACAGTGCAACACCGTTTGAATTTTGAAAACGAAACAAAAGTTATGCGTATATATATACGCGTAAAATGGTCACTAGAAGATTATACACATAAGATGATTACATGTGAATATAACAGATAAATAAATTCCAGATTCGAAAATCAAATTTCTACGCCAAAACAGCTCGTGCGACCCATGGGGGGTCGACAACTGTAACACCCATAATTTTAAAAGACATTATAATTATAAATTAAAGAATACTTAATTAAATATTGAGAATTAAGTAAAACGGACTATGCCATTGCGTTCATCTCGGAATTCTTCTTAAGATAGACACCAAGTTTGCGTAAAACGGACATCGTATGAAGAAGATATTAAGGTTTGAAGTTTGTATACGCACAAGAGAATTATATATATACAAAACAATTCAAAACATTCAAAATAATTTGAAATTAGAAGACGCGGGCTAGGACGGGAGTTCGGACCGTCAGGGGTCGACCCCACCCTAGGGGTGTCGACCCATGGGTCGACACCACAACAAGGGTGTCGATACCTATGTCGACACCCCCCAGATCCGAGGCAGATTCAATTCTGCATATGTGGACTTGTTTTCTGACCAGATTCGTTAACCTAGGCTATAAATAGGACCTATATCCATTGTTTTATTCATCTAATTCAATGGCGACATTGAGGTGCTGCTCGAACATAGTTTGATCTAGCCTACTTCTTCTTCAACAAATAAGATATACGAATTTAGAGATCTGTGCTACAACACCTGCAATCATTCTTCTGTTTCTTACATCCAATCACAGTGAGCCTATGTTAATTTTAGATATAAACACCTAAAATGTAATCTTGACATGCCTATACATGTGGATCTAAGCCTATGCTTATTAATAATCTGAAATCATATCAGATCTGCCATTATTTATATATCTAATTCACTGTTTAGATCTCATATGTCTGTTCATGACATCCCTATCTAGTTATTTTGTCTAATCTTATGCCCATTACGCTAGTTTTCCTAATCATGTCACCTTATGCCTATTATGCTAGTTTGCCTAATTATGTCACCTTATGCCTATTTTGCCCAATTATGTCATCTTATGCCAGTTTTTATTCGCTATGCCTATTCTTGTCCTCTTCTCTCCTTCTTTACCTTTTTATTTTTATAGCTAGGCTACCTTCGGACCTAGGCCTATAGCTGAAATATGCGAACGCACGAATTTTGGAACAATGGGGAAAGATTAATTGGGGCAAAATTCGTATTGTAAACATGATTAGGAATTTTGGGCATAATTTATACCTTAAGCCAAAACTTGGGATTTGGTGGCATAATCTATATCTTGATCTAAATTTGGGACATAACTTGTATCGTAGATTGGACGAGGAATTGGGGTATAATAAACATGAAAATTGGTTAGTAATGAAAATGCCTAGATTTACAGTAATCAGAAACTGTAAGGGCGCTTAGGCACGAAGTTAGATTACGCTTGTGGTAGAAGTCTGTCCGGAACCGCCCGGCATATCCAATGTCCACAAATGGTAAATATAATATAAGGGGTCTAAGTGTATAAACACGTAACGTGCTAAGACACGAGGTTAAGCCCGACTTGTGGAAGAAGTCTGCCCGGACCCAACCGGCATATCCAGCATCCACCAGGTGGTTGACTTATTGTGGGAGGTATAACACATTATAACCATAAATGAATGAATGGCGATGAACTTGTAATACTTAACCTATTTGAATCCATAAGGATTACATGAACATGTTAACTTGAGTGGGGGGTTAAGTCAACTTTCTTGAAACAGTGGGAGGGTTATGTAAATCTTGGGGGCGGTGGGTAATATTTATATATATAGGCCCACATACTTAACCTGTGGGGTTATGCAATCTTGTTAAACTGGTAGGCATAACCTGTTGATATCCTAGTAGTGGGAATGCAAGCCTAGG
The DNA here is from genome assembly GCA_030737875.1 of Allium sativum. Taxonomy (NCBI): domain Eukaryota; kingdom Viridiplantae; phylum Streptophyta; class Magnoliopsida; order Asparagales; family Amaryllidaceae; genus Allium; species Allium sativum. The sequence continues at coordinate 307,461,107 of CM060921.1, forward strand.
GGGAAGCTTGTATCATCTGGTGTGTGGGATCCGTTTCAGTCAGTAACCCATATAGGTATCAATCAAGTACTCTGAACTAGGTCGGAGTAGGGGCACGCTTACCGAGCTGATTATAAGAGGTCACTTGGGAAAAGGTGTTTGACGACGCGTTCCATTGGGATCATGTACGTGAATGAGTCCGCCTTCTCGGGAAGATAAGAGATGTGGCATCAGTAGATATGGTTGTACACATCCTGTAAACGAAGGGTTGCCACTTTAGGAAGTGATACATCCTACTGTGGGGCCAGCACAAGGTAACTACAGAGTTAGGGAGTCGATCGATTGGGGTAGTAATTAGGGTACATCTAGTATTGCTTGTTTAGGAGCCCGTTATTATCCTTATGGGTAACACCGATAAGTTCAGTTGGGTTGCCTATTATTGTATGGGGTAAAACCTCTCACTAGAAGTACGCCTAAGTCTACCATCTTGTACTTGTTAGGGATCATCTTGTTCTTGTAATACTAGTAATGGTGGAGAGAAAAGTATTAGAGAAGCGCAATGCCTGTTTTGTTCAGTTTATCCTGTTTACCTTGTTATACCTACCGTATGACACTATTATCTCTCTCCAACTTATATACCTGTCATGATGCTTTTATTTATTTATATGCTAAAAGTAACTGGACTCGCCAGACTTTATGTCTGACCCATTTTGTTTCCTCTTCTTTCTCTTCTGTTCCCCCCTCAGGTTCTCAGGGTAGGAATACTCAAGCTTGATCAGGATTCTTCTTTCCTTCTGCTTGGAGCTGCTTAGATGTACTGTTTGATTTCATATCTTCTCTACTATGGCTATATTTTGGGGATTATGCTCTTTTATGCATCATTGTACTCTAATGATGATTTTTGTACAAGGTAGAAGTTTTGTGTTTTCACAATTTCAAACTTATGACGTAACCATGTTTTGGACCATGATGTTTTCTATTCAATAAAGTTTTAAATTCCTCTATTATTTTATATCTGTCTTGCAATGTTTCTATTTATGTTTACCAATGACGCTCCACAAAACTTATTGCATTCTGATAAAGAGTGACATTAACGGACGTGGGGTGTCACAACACCCCTGTAAGGGGGTCGACACCCTTGTAGGGGGGTCGACATCGGGGTCGACACCCCTCATATCCGGGCAGATTCATTAGCGTATCTTGACTATTTTCTTAACTGGGTTCAATGCTGACTCAGTGCTGCGTGTGCGATAAGATCTTGAACACCTATAAATAGGCTAGCAGAGCCTAACCTAAATCTCACATTCTCTGAGACAACGTCTAAGATCTGCCATTCTTCCTCCTCCTCAAATCTTTTTAGAAAATAATAATATAATTAGTTTAGGAAAATTCTAAATCAAGATTCGGAGGAAAAGAATGAAAATTAATAAGGTGTACAGAATCATATGTGAAGTAACGTATATTCTTAGATCTGGTCTATTCAAATTTCTTCCTCTTTCTTCCCATGTTCTTTTAGTAAGAATTGTGATACCATGGTTATTAGGTTCTAAATCCAGTTAGGGAAAACCATTGAATGCTAGATCTGGACCAGGTTCAGGAATTGAAAAGCAATTTAAGTGAGTGGATTTAAGTTATATCATTTTTGATAATGATATATTATCGTTTAACATTCCCCGTTATTATGCAATGTAAAGTGATGAAATGCTAATATGATATGTTGAAATACTAATATGTTAAAATAGTAATATGTTGGAAAATTCATGTGTTGAAATGTTTGATATGCTAAAATGTTCATCTGTTGAAATGCAGACTTGCTAAAATATGTGTAACGATTATTGTTGTAATTACATGATTCACTTGTGGCATATTATGTACTTGAATTATTAGCTGTAGTGTGACAACCCGGAATTTCGACCTTCGAAAATCGACATTTAATACCTATTTGTATTCAAATGTCGCAGATTCAAATGTCGAATTCCTAGTTGTCAGGGGATATAACACATTAGAACAATCACAATGAAACAAAACAACTTCTCATGTATATAACATGAAATTATATTGGAGTTTACAACGGATACAACATCAAGGTGCAATACTATTTACAATAACAAGATAGCACAGAAGCAGCGGAAACAACTAATTAAGGTGAATCCAAAACCAAACTTCATCTTCACCTGGATAGCTCCAAATCGCTGATGCCCACAAAAACCAAACGCTCCATAGAAACAGCTAACGATGCTCCACGACACTAGCAACTTCACCAAAGCAAAGACACACTAGAAAAAGCTCCAAGATGTAGGCTCCAAACGCTGCTACTAAACCTGACACTAAGCTACCCATGTGGAAAATTATGGGCACCCAGAGTTTTGTTGGAAAACAAATAAACTCCAGGTCAGTCATGGGACTGGTGTGAGAACTCAATATATATTCGTTATGTGCAATAAAATTCACAATGCTTTTTTAGAAAAATGAAACTAACATAAGGTCTCGCGGCACACACACAAGGTAAACGCAACATGGGCGAGGTTTCTCCTTATGATAGTCAAACATGCTTGATACGCAGAAACCATTTTCCATATTATTATTAGTGCATAGTGTGAAAACAATTTCGCAAATAAATTTATCAATCTTAGCCAATATAATGCCCATCCCACTATGCTAGCATATTCCTACTGGTGACCAGTAGGCTAAACAAATGAAATCGTAAAAACTTGTAGTGGATAATGAATTTCCAACAAATGACCAGGAAAAGGAACTTCCTTACCGAAACGATGGGTACGCCTCTAGAGGGACGCCCCGAGAATCAAATCGGGCTCTCTGCCAACACGAGGACGGGTTACCCCTTAACTGGGTAACCTAGAGCACGCCTGAGTATATCACTTCCCGGTCGTTACCAACCTTTAAACCGAGGCCTCGCAACATCAACATCCATATAAATAGAGGTTATCAACATAGGTTAATAACTGGGCTCCATACCATCGTACACCTTTTATCTAAAAGGAAATGACTACCCTTAACCTCACTGCATCTTTCCTGTTTTAGCCATTTACAGGGTTGCGAGGCTTGCTGAGGTCACGATATCCACAAAGCTACACTTAAACAATCCATGCTTTGATCATCCATAGCTCACCACATAACGTAAGTATGCCACATTGTCCATTCGCTACGCATCACTGATTTCTATCAATATATAACCTCTAAGCTCATACGCCTTAGAGAAGGGTGTTAAGAAGGAGAATAAATTCTCCGCCACCAAGCAGATATGTATTTAACAGAGATCAATGCTACACAGTCAATTACAATGTCAGACATACAATCCATACAAATCCGTTCTGGGTCTGAACAAAACCACAATCCAGAATTCCTTCACATACGTTCGGGCATCTTGCCACTTCGCTAATATAAAATCCATCTGCAAACGGGAGCTACCCATTTGAGACATTCAGCAAGTAATCCTTACGATATGAAGGGTCCTGGTCTTCAATATCGTCTTCAATGCCTTCAATCTCTCGACAACATCGTACTATTACTTGGAATGGTTTTCAGATATAAATCCAATCCCGGTCTTTCCAAATAATAAACGTAACTTTAAAACCATGTGGGTATATAGGACCAAATCAAGTCTCAACTCATACTTCATGTTTGCAAACTCAAATTATAGTTCAAAATACTTTATTACTAGTTAGAAATCATTTACTAAGGTTTGAAAAAGATTTATAAAGCTAGATCACTTAAAATTCAATATTTAACAAACTACGTTACAAAGGCGCTTCAAAGTGTTTCAAAATACTAATATTGGCTAGTTTAAGTAAAATGACTTTTGCGTTATCCAAAACTTCATGATTTTACCATAAATCATTTTTAAATAATTAATTATGATTTAACAATTTTTTTCCATATTTTTAAATAATTAATAGCAGCCATTTTATAATTATAGTTAACTAACTCCATCTATAGCGACCTTTTCTAAATTATTTTAAACATAACTTGAAAATTATAAGTCGAAATTAAAATCTTCTTTCACTCATTTGGAAGCTCTTGTTGATGAAAATCAAACGTTTTTCGTTTTGTGGAAATCTGATTTAAGTTGCAAAAGTTATAAGCGTTTAAAGTTTTTAACAAAAGTACGCTAAATTTTACTATAAATTCAAATAGTTTCAAATTAAATTTCAAATTAAATTTTGAATTAACCATCCCGTCCGTCGGATCAGTTAGAGATATCCAGGGAGAGCAGAAAACTATATTTTCCAAACTTAAGCCTAGACACTATCCTCTATGTCATCCTAGAACGTTCTGGTATTTATTTTGACAAACTCTATTTTTGACCATAATATAAATTCCTTCAAAACAATTTAAAAAACCATTCTCAACTTCAAATTGAATAAAGTATTCATTTGGTTCGAGACTTATTTGATATCCATATAAATCCACGTATGTGTGTATAACAAGTATAATACACATATTATCACTAATAACAACCACGAAGCATCCATTCATGTAATAACCCGGAAATCTGGGCCAATTTAAAATTTTTATTTTGGCAATTTTAGTAAATTTTGATTATATAAAATGAATTATTTTAAATAATAACGACAAGAAATTTATTTTGAATATAATTCGAATGTATATATTATATAGATCGTCGTTAGAATATAAATATTTATTTTAAATTATATAAGGAATTGAAAATAGCGCGGTAGTTCGATAATTCGATTTCAAAATTCAAATGAATGTACCGGGTGCAAAATAAACCGGATTTTAGTGAAACCAAAAATATTCGAATCTAATTGATAATATCTTTCCAACGAATCCGAAAAATCGAAATTTCATGGCGGGAATCTAAAGATATGTCCAGTTGAAAATTCTGAATAGTCGCTATGGAATTCAGGCCCTTAAAAATGGAAATTTTGCAAACGACCTCGGATTTCGACGAAACCACTTTTTTTGGGTCCGTGATGTAAAATTATTGCTAGATTCCAAATTTCATAAATTTTCGAATCAATATGTGAGCGTGGCAAAGGAAAACGCGTTTGACCAGTTTTCAGTTGATTTTAATCGACTGGAAAATGGCCATTTTTCAAACGGTCTCAGAATTCGACGAAACTAGTTTTGTTAGGACCGTATGGTCAATACGAAGCTAGAAAATATTTTTCGGGAATTTTTCTAGTTAGTATGTGACCCCAGTAAATTGAAATGCGCGTTCAAATTCAATATATAGAGTTATATGTTGACTTTGATGAAAACTGATTGTAACGATCGAATCAGCCTACGATACATATCCCGTTGTGTTCGGAATGAGGGTAAAACACTGGGGATGACAGGCGGTGGGCCTCGTTTAGAGGTCGTATGTAAAAGTCAACTTCTTGAAATTAAAAAAAACCTCTCTCTTCCCCTTATCTCCTCTGCCCCCCCCCCCCCCGTTATAATTCAGTTCGAAAAAAAAAGGGAAACGACAGAGGCCGCTCCCCCTTGTCGCGCCGCCTCCACCCTCCACCGATCGTCTCCCCCACCACCTGCTCCTCCGCCTCTTCTTCTCGTCGCCCTCCACTCTCCTCCCTTTCGCCTCTGAAAGCCCAAAACCCACGAACCCGCAAACCCTAACCCAGCCCTAAACCCCCGCCTGCCACCTCCTGCCGCCGCCCCTTCCCCCTCCTTCATCCGCACCTCCTTCAATCAGCGTCTCCCCAATGCCAAAACCCACTATAAGTCTTCCTTCCATTTATTTTTATTTATTTAATTAATGAAATTGGTTTTAAAGGATTAATAAAATCAGTTTTTGTTTATAGAAAACATTTTATAGAAAAATATAATTTTTATATTAGTAGAAGGTTAAAAATGTAATTTTTATATTAGTAGAAGGATAAAAATATGATTTTTATAAAGTAGAAATATTAAAAATACAATTTTTATATAATAGAGGATATCAAAATATCATCTTTATTTATGTAGCGAAATAAAAATCTGATTTTTATTGTATATATGTTGAAATAAAAGGGTGAATTTTATAGTGGTGGTATAAAAATTTGATCTTTATATTAGAAGTAGATATATAAAAATATACTTTTTATATAGAGAATAGCGTGATAAAAATATAATCTTTATCATATGAACACCGTTATCAAAATAGAATTTTTATCTATATAGTAGCGATGTAAAAATATAATTTTTATATATTGAATAGCAAAGTAAAAATTCGATTTTTATATATTGAATAGCAAAGTAAAAATTCGATTTTTATATATTGAATAGCAAAGTAAAAATTCGATTTTTATATATTGAATAGCAAAGAAAAAAATCGATTTTTATATATTGAATAGCAAAGTAAAAATATAATTTTTATATATTGAATAGCAAAGAAAAAATTCGATTTTTATATATTGAATAGCAAAGTAAAAATTCGATTTTTATATATTGAATAGCAAAGTAAAAATTCGATTTTTATATATTGAATAGCAAAGTAAAAATTCGATTTTTATATATTGAATAGCAAAGTATAAATTCGATTTTTATATATTGAATAGCAAAGTGAAAATTCGATTTTTATATATTGAATAGCAAAATTTCATAGCGGGGATCAAAAGATATGTCCAGTTCAAAATTCTGAATAGTCGCTATGGAATTCAGGCCCTTAAAAATGGAAATTTTGCAAATGACCTCGGATTTCGACGAAACCACTTTTGTTGGGTCCGTGATGTAAAGTTATTGTTAGATTCCAAATTTCATAATTTTTCGAATCAATATGTGAGCGTGGCAAAGGAAAACGCGTTTGACCAGTTTCAGTTGATTTTAATCGACTGGAAAATGGCCATTTTTCCAAAGGTCTCGGAATTCGACGAAACTAGTTTTGTTAGGACCGAATCGTCAATACGAAGCCATAAAATATTTTTCTGGGATTTATCAAGTTAGTATGTGACCTCGGTAAATAGAAATGTACGTTTAAAATTCAATACAATGATTTAAATGTAAATTTGACGAAAACTGATCAAAACGATCGAATCAGCTTACGATACATATCCCATTGTGGTAGGAATGAGGGTAATTGGCTAGGGACGATAGTCGGTGAGTTTGATTTGGAGTTCGAATGAAAAAGTAACTTTTTGGAATTAAATTAAATTAAATATTATTATATATACTTGGTCAAACCTTCTTCCCCCTGTTCTCTTTCTCTTCCCGTTCATTTCAGCGTGAGAAAAAAAGGGAGGAAGAAAACGCAGCCCCTCTTCCTCCTTCCCCCTCTACCAGAGTCTCCTTCCTCCTCCTCTCCTCCTTCCTCTTCCTCTCCTCCTCTTTCCCTCTTCCAATTTCATGAACCCTAGCCACAAATCCACCACCACCCGCCACCGTGGGCCCCTCCAGTGCCTCCACCACCTTGCTGCAGCCTCCCCACGCCCCATCAGGTCCGCCTCCGCCTCTGGCCGCCCTCCCCTTGGCCGTGGGCCCCACAAATCCAAAATCCCTCTTTTTCTCAAAAATTCCCGTATGTAGAAAAACAGCCAGATCTGTTTTGCCCCATAACTCCCAAACCGTACATTTCTAGCCAATGTTTCTCAAGACCAAAGTCGAAGAGCACGATTTTCTCTTCGATTTGGTATATGATAAGTCCTATTTTGCATTGCGGAGTTGTCGGGAAAACGCGTCCGAAGTCTGCTGTTCAAACACTGTCAAAATGCTGTCTTTTCGCGATTTCCGGCGAAATGGCACATTTTCGGTAGGAAGACCACTAGGGAAAAGTTGTTCAGAATGGCGTGCTTGTGCTAGGAAAAAAGATAGTGTGAAGATTGAAGCTCGTTTGCAAATTCTGGAGCCAAAACAACAAATCCGGGCGATAGAAAATATGTGAGTTTTCTCCGTTTTAAAGCTTCTATGGGTTTTGACATATGAAGTAAATAAAAATATGATTTTTATATATTGAATAGCGAAGTAAAAATATGATTTTTATATATTGAATAGAGAAGTAAAAATATGATTTTTATATATTGAATAGCGAAGTAAAAATGTGATTTTTATATATGTAGTGAATACGAGCAACGGAAGTGACAAAAGGCGAGAACGACGAAGATTTCTACATAAGAAGAATCGTGATATTGGATTAGCTAGTCGGTGAGAACTTCTCACCATTAATTTATTTTTCTAGTTGAAATATATATATATACTAGGATGCAGACGGTGTTTAGTAGCACCCGACACCCGTCGTCCACAGACCATGGACGGCTTGTATGCTTGTTTGTTTGATTTTGATGGGTAGTTGATTGTGTGATGTGATGTGAAATGAAATAAAATATTTTTATAGTTAGAAATATTTTATAGTTAAAAATAGAATTTTTAACATGTATATGAAATGAAATAAAAATAAACAAATCGGACGATTTGTTTATATACACACATTTGACTGATATTGATTGGGACGATAAATTTTACACATCGCCCAACTGCACAAATAAAATCTGTGTTTGATTGTTTGAAACTCCACACGGGTGTTGGGATGATATTTGACGAACACAAATCCCAACTGTTTAGTGATTTGTCGATCGATTGATTGACAGACCGTGTAAGCGTTGAATATTTATATTTGATGCTTATACAGTGTAGAATGCACTTTGGATGATGGTTGATTATTCATTGTTGTTATTGTATACATGCATTGTAGAAAATCCATATAATTAACATTATATGGTAATTGATTGGGCCTCATTCCAGTTTTAAAATAGAAATATTTGAAAAAGAAATATTTGAAATGGAATATTTGAAAATAGGAATATATGAAGCCGTATTGATTAGATTGACGCCATTTTGACGTGAACGATATTTATATCGATTTTATTCATTTTGTAGTGAATATCGAAAGTGATTTCAAAATCTGATTTTTCAAAAAGCAATGAATTCGAATTGAAATTGAATAGAAATGAATTCAAATTAAAGTGAATAGAAATGAATTCAAATTAAATTGAATAGAAGTGAATTCGAATTAAAAGTGAATAGAAATGAATTCAAATTGAAATTGAATAGAAATGAATTCGAATTGAAATTGAAATTGAATTGAATTGAAAACGAACAGAAATTGAATTAGAAATCAATTTGAATTAAATCAGTTTGAAATGAAATGAAAATGAATTTATGTTGGAAAATTCGATTATGATTTGAAGTTGAAATAGAGGTTGAAATCATTTTGAAAACGAATTTAAAACGATTTATAAAATACGTTTTGAAAGGAAATCGATGAAGTATATATTATATATTATATATATATATATATATATATATATATATATATAATATAATGGCCTGAATAGAACGCGCCGCGCAGCGGCAGTTCGCGAATTTCGACCATTGACTTCGAACGGCTATTGCGGGAGATCCGATCGTCGGATTCTCCTAAAACCGGAACCGTTGGGTTCGTATCGAAAAGAGCTTTCTAACGAGTATTAGAAATTAGATATCTAACGGTTGGATTTGGAATTATGTCCAAATCAAATTTGAAAAAGGTCGCTGTAAGTGCAGTTCGATGGCCGTTGATGGAAATCGACTGTACAGGCCTTGATAAAATTATTAAAAATATCAATAATTTGTGTAAAATCATAAGAAATGATTTAGGAAGAATTGAGATGAAAAACTCCATATTTGAAAAGATAAAAATAGATTTTTATCGAAATGAACTAGTTTTGAACTAGAATTATAATTCTATTTATTTTTAAATAAATAAATTGAATTTGAAATGGTTTTGAAAATAACCAGAATTTCCAATGATTGCATTGGAATGGATTTGAATCGAAATTTCCTTCGGAATATTTCGATGTTGGATTTCGTGACTATACAGATGTTGTTATGGAAATTCGAAAGATATATATATATATATATATATATATATATATATATATATATATCGTTATTTCCAATACAATATTTGTTGGTCGTAGAATTTGATATTGAATATAAGACGGGATATTTTCTATTCAGAGCCTTGTATTTAATATCAAATGTGATTTGGGTTTGTCGTGAATGGTGTCTTGACTAACACTGTTCTTGAACCCAGTTGAGAAAAGATTAAATCTTTTTATTTAGATTTAATGAAGTGTACCAATTAAATAATATTTAATTGGAATTGAATTGATATTGATTTTTGGGTTTATCGTGGACAGTGTTTTAAATAACACTCGTTCTTTAATCCGATAATTAATGGAATGTGGTTTTAGGTTTATCGTGAACCGTGTTTTAAATGACACTGATTCTTTAACCCAGTTAACGATTAAAACTAAGTGGTGTTTTATTGAATCTTTAATTAGATTGAAAGGATCGAGGATGGAGTATCACCAGTTTTGCTCCAGGCGATAGTTAAATCTTTAATTAGATTTGAACGTGAAATGGTAATTGAATTTACCGATAACACCGTGGTGTTAGATATGAAGTATTACCAGTTTTACTTCATGGGATGAATAGGTTGGGATTGGGAAATTAAAATAAATGATTACTTCGGTAAGGTTCGTTAATCCCGACTAGTTGAATCGAAATTCAAAAGAAGATTAAAGAATAAATTTTAATGATTTATCTTTGATAAAATTAATGGGAACCTCTCCCTATGAATGTGAAATTTAGAAACTAACTGTCGGTTAGCTAAGCAGAATGGTTTTCTGGATATTGATCTGATGTTGGTTTCGGCCTTCGGGGTTAATATTTGGGGAATTATTCTCTTGATTAATTTACGGTTAGTGACTGATGAATTGGAATGAGGCGTATGTTGTGTTTGTGTAACACTTATTTAAAATATACGCGAGTTATTCGGAAAGACCGGGTTTATCCCATTCTGAATAACTGATACGACGATAAGTCGAAGATGAAGACGGTGGTCGAAGACCGGAGGTCTTCACGTCGTTTGGGTGATTACCGATGATCTTGATTGGGATGTACACCCAAGAAGATGGAAACAGTTGGTGATCGTCCAGACGTACTTGGAGATCGATGGATATGCGGGGTACTAGGTGCCTCCGGTTTCGTTCAGACCCAGAACGGACTTGTAAATGGACTGTGTGTTTGACATCGGATTTCATTCTATGTGACTGATATCGGTTGCATAGAATGATTTGCCTGTGTGGCATGCCTAAGTGGCAATTGATCGAGGCTTCTGTTGAAAAGCAAAGTCTTGTGGTGATGATCAAAGCACAGCCTGTGTGGCACAGCCTTGTGTAATGTGAATTCGCGAGCTTCGCACCCCGGTTGTGAACCAAAAACGGGAGAGGACCTCAGGGAGGGCATGCGTTTCTTTCTAGCTAGGGGGGCTGTGACGAAAAGGAATTTCGCTCGGTCCGAATCAGTCGCTAAACCGATCTAGACCGTTCGAAATGCCTGATTGTTTTGAGAACACGACAAAATAGGACGTAGACGAAAGAACATTTCATTGTATATTACAATAATGCATCAGATTACAAGAATATACAGAGTATAAATGAATATTACACAGAAATATCAGAGATTTAAATTACATTTAAATACATAGCAGCGGAAAATAATACAATACACAACTAGAAGAGATATATGGATACAAAGCTTTCCGGATATCGTTCCAGCTGTAAACCAGGATCCTGTGAATATAAATCTGCAAAACCAAAACTACTAGCTGCCCGTGTAAAAATAAGGGCACCCAGAGTTTAGGTTAAAACAATAAACCCCAGGTCAGTCATGTGACTGGTGTGAGAACTAAAACAGTTATTAATCTTTATTTTTAAAGTTAGATAAATCAAGGGACCACGCCGTATAACACGGAACGGGTTTCCTCCCAAGAATACCAGTGCATAAAACAAACAGCGCAATGCTAAATAGAGAAAAATGAAGCTGTTATAAGACCCAGGTCCTATCACACAATGCAACGCAAGCCGGGGGATAGGGTTTTCCCTTATAACAGCCAAAGAATGCTTAATACGTTTAAAACAAATCATTTGATACTATTATAAGTGCATAGTGTATAAAACAACTTCAAATCATAAGTATCAATCATAGGCGGCATGGGTACCATATATCATGTCGCCATACTAGTTCTACAATTAAAACCACAAATGTCACGTATTTGGAAATTGGATTTCCATCTATGAACCGAGGCAAAAGATAGTCCTCAACCGATTCGAGACTCTCTAGCCCAAGCCTCAGGATCAGAGCTCGAGTGACCCTTGGATCGTCAGGGCCGGTCCACCGATGTGGATTAAAATGCCTGAACATGCGTTTCCCCGCCCTTTGGGGCGTAAATGAGCCAACGAATGGCTCCATCGGACCCGGATCGTCTGATCTAACCGAGGCGCCTCGCAACAGCAACAACCACACAGGTGAAAAGTATATAAATGTCAGGGCTGGTAGGTCACTGACACCACCCTAGCTAGAAAGAAACGCATGCCCTCCCTGAGGTCCGTCTCCCGTTTTTGGTTCACAACCGGGGTGCGAGGCTCGCGAATTCACGTTACACAAAGCTGTGCCACACAGGATGTGCTTTGATCATCACCACAAGACTTTGCTTTTCAACAGAAGCCTCGATCAATTGCCACTTAGGCATGCCACACAGGCAATTCACTCCATGCGTTTGATATCCATCAATATATAACCCCTGAGCTCGTACGTCTCAGAGAAGGGCATTAAGCAAGAGAATAAATTCTCCGCCGCCAAACAGATATATATTTTAATAGAGATCAATCACACGGACTAAAATCCAATGTCAGACACACAGTCCATTTACAAGTTCGCTCTGGGTCTGAACGAAACCGGAGGCACCTAGTACCCCGCATATCCATCGATCTCCAAGTACGTCTGGACGATCACCAACTGTTTCCATCTTCTTGGGTGTACAGCCCAATCAAGATCATCAGTAATCACCCAAACGATGTGAAGACTTTCGGTCTTCAACCACCGTCTTCATCTTCGACACCACGTCGAATCAGTTATTCAGAATGGGATAAACCTGGTCTTTTTGAATAACTCACGTATATATTATAAAAGTGTTACACAAACACAACATACGCCTCATTCCAATTCATCAGTCACTAACCGTAAATTAACAAGAGAATAATTCCCCAAATATTAACCCCGAAGGCCGAAACCAACATCAGATCAATATCCAGAAAACCATTCTGCTTAGCTAACCGACAGTTAGTTTCTAAATTTCACATTCATAGGGAAAGGTTCCCATTAATTTTATCCAAGATAAATTCCTTGAATTTATTCTCTAATCTCCTTTTTGAATTTCGATTCAACTAGTCGGGATTAACGAACCTTACTGAAGTAACCATTTGTTTTAATTTCCCAATCCCAACCTATTCATCCCATGAAGTAAAACTGGTAATACTTCATATCTAACACCACGGTGTTATCGGTAAATTCAGTTACCATTTCACGTTCAAATCTAATTAAAGATTTAACTATCGCCTGGAGTAAAACTAGTGATACTCCATTCTCGATCTTTTCGATCTAATTAAAGATTCATTAAAACTCCATATTTGAAAAGATAAAAATAGAATTTTATCGAAATGAACTAGGTTTGAACTAGAATTATAATTCTATTTATTTTTAAATAAATAAATTGAATTTGAAAAGGGTTTTAAAAGTAACCAAAATTTCCAATAATTGAATTGGAATGGATTCGAATCGAAATTGTCTGAATTAAATTGATTTGAAAACCAATTCGAATTGAATTGAATAGATAACGAATTCGAATTCGAATTGAATAGATAATGAATTTGAATTGAATATAAAACGAATTTGATTTGAATTGAATAGAAAACGAATTCGAATTGAATTGAATTGAAAAGAAAATGAATTCGAATCGAATTAAAAATCGATTTGAATTGAAATCAAATAGAAATGAAAGTAAAAACGGAACCGTTGGGTTCGTATCGAAAAGAGCTTTCTAACGAATAGTAGAAATTTGAAATCTAACGGTTGGATTTGGAGATACGTTCAAATCAAAATTGGAAAAGGTCGCTGTAAGTGCAGTTCGATGGCCATTGTTGGAAATCGACTGTACGGGCCTTGATAAAATTATTAAAAATATCAATAATTTGTGTAAAATCATAAGAAATGAATTTTAAAACGAATTTATAAGGAAAAATTCAATTTTGATTTGAATTTGGTGAAATGGAAATTGATTTGATTGATGTGTGAATGGCGTGGGCCTTCACTAGACCGAGGATAAGGCTAGGCCTCGTCCCGTTTCTAGTATCGTGCCGTTATGCCGCCGAAATTTTCTAAAATATGTTAGAAAAATAAAAATATCATTTTTATTGTGTAAATGAACTGAATGGAAATTCATGTGTTGAAATAAAATATTTTATCGTTAAAAATATAATTTTTAACGTGGAATTGAATAAAATAAAATATTCATTTACAAACCGGACGGTTTGTTTATGTACACCTATTTGAAGGACATTGATTGGGACGATAAATTTTACACATCGTCCAACTGCACAAATAAAACCTGTGTTTGATTGTTTGAAACCCCACACGGGTATTGGGATAAAATACGGTATACACTTATTATAGTATCAAATGATTTGTTTTAAACGTACCAAGCATGTTTGGCTGTTATAAGGTAAAACCCTATCCTCCGGCTTGCGTTGCATTGTGTGATGGGACCTGGGTCTTATAATAGCTTCATTTTTCGAAAATGCATTGCGTTGTTTATCTATATGCACTGGTATTCTTGGGAGGAAACCCGTTCCGTGCTATACGGCGTGGTCCCTTGAATTACTCTCTTTTAAAGTAAAGTTTTAAATAACTGTTTTAGTTCTCACACCTGTCACATGACTGACCTGGAGTTTATTGTTTTAACCTAAACTCTGGGTGCCCCTATTTTCCGCACGGGCAGCTAGTAGTTTTGGTTTTGCAGATTTATATCCACAGGATCCTAGTTTACAGCTGGAATGATATCCGGAAAGCTCTGTATCCGTATATCACCTTCAGTTGTGCTTTGTATTATTTTCCGCTGCTATGTAATTTATTGTAATCTCTGATATTTATCGAATGTAATTTATTCATTTATACTCTGTATATTCTTGTATCTGATGGGATTGTTGTAATAGCAATGAAATGTTCTTCCGTCTGCGTTCTGTTTTGTCTTGTCCTCACAGTAATTCGTTCTTTCTCATCTCTTCGGAGACCGGGGAAGTTCGGGTCGCTTCATTATTCAAATTTCATTTCAAAATATTCGATTTCGAAATCACTTTTCAATTTACTGGGGTCACATACTAACACGAAAAATTCCAGAAAAATATTTTCTAGCTTCGTATTGACGATACGGTCCTAACAAAACTAGTTTCGTCGAATTCTGAGACCGTTTGAAAAATGGCCAATTTCCAGTCGATTAAAATCAACTGAAACTGGTCAAACGCGTTTTCCTTTGCCACGCTCACATATTGATTCGAAAAATTATGAAATTTGGAATCTAGCAATAATTTGACATCACGGATCCAACAAAAGTGGGTAATGGAAATATTAAAACAGAACGCGGTCTGATCAGACCTTTCCATACCAGCTGTCCTGTTTGATTGTCTAATTCCTCCTTCTCTTTCAAGGACATTCTTCGAATAGCGTGAACTACCGGCCTTGCATTCGAAATTAAAGCAATTTTGAAATCTATTTCTCTCTGCGGAGGTAAGCGAACAACTTCCTCGAACACATCCGCATAGTTCTTGACGACAGGGATATCTTTGACTAGATCGGGAATATTCTCTGTAACTTCAGGGATATTTTCTATTTGGGCTGGAGAAACATTTAAAGCTGCCCAGTTTAAAATATTGGCTAAAATAATGGCAATGGAAAGTGAGTTTGAATCGACAATTGAAAGCGAATATAATTAATTATAATTATAAACAAGGCCTGAAAGGCGCTGCAGTTTCAAAAATTGAACTGCTATATATATATATATATATATATATATATATATATATATATATATATATACGCCCCTCATCCACAAACCATGGACGATATTTATTGATTGTGATTGGTGTGAAATTGATTGATAGCGAATGGTTGTTTGGGATTGTTTGTGGTTGATATTGATTGATTGTGGTTGAAAAATACCCATTTGTGGTTGAGAAATATTTGGTTGAAACCACATAGGATTAGTTTGTGGAAATGAAATAAATATATACATGCCGCCTGCGTGCGAACTAGATGCATGATCCCCATTGTCAAAAACCGCGAGGTTTTAAGGTAGAGCGAGGAGCCGTACTAGGGACGGTCCCGGTTTTAACTACCCTGCCGTTATGCTGCCGAAATTTTGAATAATATTCATGTGTTTGAATTATTTTCATTTGCTGAAACTATATTTATTCATTGAAATAGAAAACCTTCATGTGTTGAATTGATATTCATTCGTTGATTAGAAATTCATGTGTTGAATGGTATTCGTGTTTTAAATATAAAAATCACATTTTTATCTATATATAGAAACTATAGAAAACCTTCATGTGTTGAATCAATATTCATTCGTTGATTAGAAATTCATGTGTTGAATGGTATTCATATTTTGAAATAAATTGTTTCATAATAAAAATCACCTTTTACCAACTATATGGACTATGTAAAATAATCTCGTTTCAAAAGAAATTGTTTTATAAGCAAAATCTTATTTTTATCCCCTATAAAAACTATATAAAATAATAGGGTTTTGAAATGAATTGTTTTAAAATAAAAAATCCCATTTTTATTATATACATGAATCATTGAATTGTGAAGTGTTAAAAATAGCAACTCATTCAAATAAATATGCATGAGTCGAAATATTCATTAATTAGCTAATGATGTGATTTTTACCTGTGCATGCAGCGTTAGAATAATGGTGTTTTTAAACCAAATGGAATCAAATATGAAGTTGAATGGAAAATGATAAATGATAAGAACTGTATATATGTACATGCATATTTATTGAACAGGTTATAGCAAAGGGGCTAGAGAAGAGGAATAAAATTTTGTGCCCGACAAATAGGTACACATTTACTGTTTTGTTTGGGTGATGATTTTATGAGCCTGTTGGCTAGCCGCTTGGCTTTTTCTTTTTCTTTTCGACATGAGACGCCCGTGTGGCTATTTGGGAATTTTCCCAGCCCCTCTCGTACAAAGGAGGTTATGGCGAAATATTCCAAAATTTAAAGGCGTTAGTGAAATATTTGAAGTGAAAACGATATAGGAATTTTTGAATGAACTATATTTATATAATTATATAAATATAAATAAAATTAAAATGAAACGTGGCCGTGAAGTTCGTGTTTTGAAACCATGATTTCAAACAACTAGTGCGGGAAATCCGACCATTGGATTTTCCCGAAACCGCAACCGTTGGGTTCGCCTTGGAAATATCTTCCCAACGGCACCAACTTTGTAAAAATCCAACGGTTGGATTGTCTGGAATGTTTAATTCAAATCTGAAGAAAAACAGTGCTAGAAACGATTATATATATATATATATAATTATATATAATCGAATAACGACGCTGCAGTTCGTATTTTGAAATCGAAACTTCAAACGATTGTACCGGGAGATCCGACCGTCGGATTTTCCCGAAACTGGAACCATTGGATTCGTTTTGAAAAGACCTTTCTAATGATGTAAATTGTGTGAAGATCCAACGGTTAGATTTTCAGATATGTGTAAATCAAATTTGAAGAAAAACAGCGCCACGGTCGCATTATGGCCCGAAGCGTCGTTTTGAATAATTGGCTATTTTAAAATAAATAAAAATAGCGATAAATCGTTATAAAATATTATGAACAATATGGATGTGATTTAGAAATTAACTGAAGGTTGGCTAAGTCGAGTGGTTTCTTGGGTATTGATCTGATGTTGGTTTCGGGCTTCGGGGTTAATATTTGGGAAATCGTTCTCTTACTGATTGACGGTTAGTGACTAATGAATTGAAATGATGTGTGTATATGTTAGTGTTGCACTTGTTTATTATATACGCGAGATGCTCAGAAAGACCGGGTTTTTCCCATTCTGAATAACTGAATAACAAATCGAAGATGAAGACGATGGTCGAAGACCGGAGATCTTCACCTCGTTTGGATGGTAACCAAGGTCCTGATTGGGAGGCATCCCGAAATATGGATAATGAGTGGTGATCGTCCAAACGTACGTGGTGATCGATGGGTTTGCGAGGTATTTAGTGCCTCCGGTTTCGTTCAGACCCCGAACGGACTTGTAAATGGACTGTGTGTCTGACATTGGATTTTATTCCGTGTTGATTGATCTCTGTTAAATATACATCTGTTTGGCGGCGGAGAATTTATTCTTTTGCTTAACGCCCTTCTCTGGAACGCATGATCTCAGAGGTTGTATATCGATGGATATCAGTCGCACGGCATGAATTGCCTGTGTGGCATGCTAAGATGCAGTGATCAGGGCTTCTGTTGAAAAGCAAAGTCTTGTGGAGATGATCAAAGCACCGCCGGTGTGGCGTAGCTTGGTGTATAACGTAAAATTGCGAGCCTCACACCCCGGTATGAACCAGAAACGGGAGAAGGACCTCAGGGAGGGCATGCGTTTCTTTCTAGCTAGGGTGGTGTCAGTGACCTACCTGCCCTGACATTTATATACTTTTCACCTATGTGGTTGTTGCTGTTGCGAGGCGCCTCGGTTAGATCGGACGATCCGGGTCCGATGGAGCCATTCGTCGGCTCATTTACACCCCAAAGGGTGGGGAAACGCAGTGTTCAGGAATTTTAATCCACATCGGTGGACCGGCCCTGACGATCCAAGGGTCACTCGAGCTCTGATCCTGTGGCTCGGGCTAGAGAGTCGCGAATTCGGTAAGGACTATCTTTTTCCTTGGTTCATGACGGAAATCCAATTTCCAAATACGACATCGTGCGGTTTTGATTGTATATATATATATATGGCGACATGATATATGGTACCCATGCCATCTATGATTGATAGTTATGATTTGAAATTGTTTTCAAAACATATAAACACTAGCAATAATATCAAATGCCTTTGTTTTATTCGTATCAAGCATATTTTGGCCGTTATAAGGTAAAAACTCTATCCTCCAGTTTGCGTTGCATTGTGTGATGGGAACTGAGTCTTATAATGGCTTCATTTTTATAAAATGCATTGCGTTGTTTAAAAGAAATATTTGTTTTAAAGCACTGGCAATCCAATGGAGTAAACCCGTTCTACGAAAGCGGCGTGGTCCTGTGATTAGTCATATTATATATGTGTTGAATAGATTTCTCATACCAGTCCCATGACTGACTCGTAGTTTGTTTCACTTTCAAACTCGGGTGCCCCTTTTTCTACACGGGCAGCCTTGTATTCAGGTTTAGCTGGCTTTCTCTGGATAGCTGGAGCTGAAGATGGATTCTATCATTTATCTCTTTTTATGCTATTCAGCTCCTATTGTACATATTTTGTTTGTTTTCCGCTGTAGACATTTATGTATAGCTGAACTGTATTTGTACTAAGTAAGATCCTGTATACTGTGTAACTCTGATGATTACTTTTATCCAGTATATTATATTGTTCATTATCTGGTGTATTTATTTAATTTTGTTCTGCTATTATCTGTTTCTGTGTTATATTCCACGGATTACCCTTGCCACCGTCAGTACAGGGTTTGGGGTCGTCTCATTTTGGTATCAGAGCAACTAGGTCTGATCAGACTTTTCCATACCAGCTGTCGTGTTTGATTGTCTAATTCCCCCTTCTCTTATGATTATATAATGTCGATCGATTGATTGACATGCTGTTATAAGCGTTAGATATCCCAAATGAAGCGACCCGAACTTCCTCGGTCTCCGAAGAGATGAGAAAGAACGAATTACTGTGACGACAAGACAAATCAGAACGCAGACGGAAGAACATTTCATTGTTATTACAACAATTCCATCAGAATACAAGAATATACAGAGTATAAGTGAATAAATTACATTCGATAAATATCAGAGATTACAATAAATTACATAGCAGCGGAAAATAATACAAAGCACAACTGAAGGTGATATACGGATACAGAGCTTTCCAGATATCATTCCAGCTGTAAACTAGGATCCTGTGAATATATATCTACAAAACCAAAACTACTAGCTGCCCGTGTCGAAAATAAGGGCACCCAGAGTTTAGGTTAAAACAATAAACTCCAGGTCAGTCATGTGACTGGTGTGAGAACTAAAACAGTTATTTAAAACTTTACTTTAAAATAGAGTGATTCAAGGGACCACGCCGTATAACACGGAACGGGTTTCCTCCCAAGAATACCAGTGCATAGAATAAACAACGCAATGATTTTTCGAAAAATGAAGCTATTATAAGACCCAGGTCCCATCACACAATGCAACGCAAGCCGGAGGATAGGGTTTTCCCTTATAATAGCCAAACATGCTTGGTACGTTTAAAACAAATCATTTGATACTATAATAAGTGTATAGTGTCAAAACAATTTCAATCATAAATATAAATCATAGACGGCATAACATCCCATGCTACTATTCGCCATACTAGGCTCTACAACTAAAGCCGAAATACACGTATTGGAAATTGGATTTCCGTCATGAGTCGAGGCAAGGGGCAAGCTCCTCTCCGCTTTCGAGACACTCTAGCAAATGCCTCAGGACTACACACTCTGGGAAATCCTTGGATCTTCAGGGTCGGTCCTCACTTACGTTAGAGGATTATTTATTCCTGAACACACGTTTCCCGGTCCTTACAGACCTATAATCGAGGCGCCTCGCATTCCAACAACCACATAGGTGAAAAGTATATAAATGTCAGGGCTGATAAGTCACTGACACCACCAAAGCTAGAAAGAAACGTCGTGCTCTCCCTGTAGTCCGTATCCCGTTTTTGACTCATACCGAGGTGTGAGGCTCGCGAATTCACGCTATACACAAAGCTATGCCACAAAGGCCGTGCTTTGATCGTCAACCACAAGACTTTGGTTTTCAACAGAAGCCTTGATCATTGCATCTTAGCGTGCCACACAGGCAATTCATGCCATGCGATTGATATCTATCGATATATAACCTCTAAGCTCGTACGTCTCAGAGAAGGGCGTTAAGCAAGAGAATAAATTCTCCGCCGCCAAACAGATATATATTTAACAGAAATCAATCAACATAGAATAAAATCCAATGTCAGACACACAATCCATTTTCAAGTTCGTTCTGGGTCTGAACGAAGCCGGAGGCACTTTCCTCGCATATCCATCCATCTCCAAGTACGTCTGGACGACCACCAACTATTTCCGTCCTCTTGGGTGTACAGCCCAATCAGGATCGTCAGTAATTAGCCAAACGATGTGAAGACTTCCGGTCTTCGACCACCGTCTTCATCTTCGACATATCGTCGAATCGGTTATTCAGAATGGGTGTAAACCCGGACTTTCCGAACAACCCCCGTATATTAAAACAAATGTTACACAAACACAACATACGCCTCATTCCAATTCATATTCTCAGGGAAAGGTTCCCATTAATTTTATCCAAGATAAATTCATTAAAATTTATTCTTTAATCTTCCTTTGGATGTCATTTCAAACCAAAATATGGTTTTTCCAACTAGTCGAGATTAGCGAACCACACCGAAGTAATTATTTATTTTATTTCCCAATCCCAACCTATTCATCCCATGAAGCAAAACTGATAATACTCCATATCTAAAACTATGGTGTTATCGATAAAATTAATTACCATTTCACGTTCAAATCTAATTAAAGATTTAACTATCGCTTTGGAGCAAAACTGGCGATACTCCATTCTCGATCATTTCTAAATTTGATAATTTAGATTATAGATTCACATTTCAATCTAATTGCAGATTCGTTAAAACTCCTTTTACTGGGTTAAAGAACTAGTGTTATTTAAAACACAGTTCACGACAAACCCAAATCACATTCTATTTATTATCGGGTTAAAGAACTAGTGTTATTTAAAACACCGCTCATGATAAACCCATTTCAAATCCAATCAAATATATTAGAAATTTCGATTATTTAAAACCCCTTTTTAAATCTAATTTATTTATTTAAAAATAATTGGGTTTTAAATTTAGTTCAAAACTAGTTCATTTTGATAAAAATCTATTTTTATCTTTTCAAATATGGAGTTTTTCATCCCAGTTTTTCCCAAATCCCTTCTTATGATTTTACACAAATTATGGATATTTTTAATAATTTTATCAAGGCCCGTACAGTCGATTTCCAACAATGGCCATCGAACTGCACTTACAGCGACCTTTTCCAAATTTGATTTGGACGTATCTCCAAATCCAACCGTTAGATTTCAAATTTCTAATATTCGTTAGAAAGCTCTTTTCGATACGAACCCAACGGTTCCAGTTTTAGGAGAATCCGACGGTCGGATCTTCCGTAATGTCCGTTTGAAATAAATGGTCGAAATTCACGAACTGCCGCGGTGCAACGCGTTCTATTCAGGCCATTATATAATATATATAATATATATTTCGTCGATTACTATTTAAAACGAATTTTATAAATAGTTTTGAATTCGTTTTAAAAACACTTTCAACTTCCATTTCAATTCAAATCAAAATTGAATTTTTCCTTATAAATTCGTTTTAAAATTCATTTCTATTCAATTCAAATTTCAATTCAATTTGAATTCAATTCAATTCGTTTTCAATTCAATTCGAATTCATTTTCAATTCAATTCAGATTCGTTTTCTATTCGATTCAAATTCGTTTTGGTTTTCTATTCGATTCAATTCAAATTGGTTTTCTATTCGATTCAATTCAAATTGGTTTTCTATTCGATTCAATTCAAATTGGTTTTCATTTGAAAAATATACTCTTCACACTCGTTCTAGGATACTACTGATCCTATCTCTAATGAGTCATTCTAATTGGATATTACTAATCCAATATCTGATGAATTCTTTCGTATGGTTCTAATGTGTCTTGTTCTCGAGCTCTGTAAACCAAAGCTCTGATACCAAATGAAGCGACCCGAACTTCCCCGGTCTCCGAAGAGATGAGAAAGAACGAATTACTGTGAGGACAAGACAAATCAGAACGCAGACGGAAGAACATTTCATTGTTATTACAACAATTCCATCAGAATACAAGAATATACAGAGTATAAGTGAATAAATTACATTCGGTAAATATCAGAGATTACAATAAATTACATAGCAGTGGAAAATAATACAAAGCACAACTGAAGGTGATATACGGATACAGAGCTTTCCAGATATCATTCCAGCTGTAAACCAGGATCCTGTGAATATAAATCTGCAAAACCAAAACTACTAGCTGCCCGTGTCGAAAATAAGGGCACCCAGAGTTTAGGTTAAAACAATAAACTCCAGGTCAGTCATGTGACTAGTGTGAGAACTAAAACAGTTATTTAAAACTTTACTTTAAAAGAGAGTGATTCAAGGGACCACGCCGTATAACACAGAACGGGTTTCCTTCCAGGAATACCAGTGCATAGAATAAACAACGCAATGCTTTTTCGAAAAATGAAGCTATTATAAGACCCAGGTCCCATCACACAATGCAACGCAAGCCGGAGGATAGGGTTTTCCCTTATAATAGCCAAACATGCTTGGTACGTTTAAAACAAATCATTTGATACTATAATAAGTGTATAGTGTCAAAACAATTTCAATCATAAATATAAATCATAGACGGCATAGCATCCCATGCTACTATGTCGCCATACTAGGCTCTACAACTAGAGTCGAAATACACGTATTGGAAATTGGATTTCCGTCATGAGTCGAGGCAAGGGGCAAGCTCCTCTCTGCTTTCGAGACACTCTAGCAAATGCCTCAGGACTACACACTCTGGGCAATCCTTGGATCTTCAGGGCCGGTCCTCACTTACGTTAGAGGATTATTTATTCCTGAACACACATTTCCCGGTCCTTACAGACCTATAATCGAGGCGCCTCGCATTCCAACAACCACAAAGGTGAAAAGTATATAAATGTCAGGGCTGGTAAGTCACTGACACCACCAAAGCTAGAAAGAAACATCGTGCTCTCCCTGCAGTCTGTATCCCGTTTTTGACTCATACCGAGGTGTGAGGCTCGCGAATTCACGCTATACACAAAGCTATGCCACAAAGGCCGTGCTTTGATCGTCAACCACAAGACTTTGGTTTTCAACAGAAGCCTTGATCATTGCATCTTAGCGTGCCACACAGGCAATTCATGCCATGCGATTGATATCTATCGATATATAACCTCTAAGCTCGTACGTCTCAGAGAAGGGCGTTAAGCAAGAGAATAAATTCTCCGCCGCCAAACAGATATATATTTAACTGAAATCAATCAACACAGAATAAAATCCAATGTCAGACACACAATCCATTTTCAAGTTCGTTCTGGGTCTGAACGAAGCCGGAGGCACTTTCCTCGCATATCCATCCAACTCCAAGTACGTCTGGACGACCACCAACTATTTCCGTCTTCTTGGCTTTACAGCCCAATCAGGATCGTCAGTAATTAGCCAAACGATGTGAAGACTTCCGGTCTTCGACCACCGTCTTCATCTTCGACATATCGTCGAATCAGTTATTCAGAATGGGTGTAACCCGGACTTTCCGAACAACCCGCGTATATTAAAACAAATGTTACACAAACACAACATACACCTCATTCCAATTCATATTCTCAGGGAAAGGTTCCCATTAATTTTATCCAAGATAAATTCTTTAAAATTTATTCTTTAATCTTCCTTTGGATGTCATTTCAAACCAAATTATGGTTTTTCCAACTAGTCGAGATTAGCGAACCACACCGAAGTAATTATTTATTTTATTTCCCAATCCCAACCTATTCATCCCATGAAGCAAAACTGGTAATACTCCATATCTAATACTATGGTGTTATCGATAAAATTAATTACCATTTCACGTTCAAATCTAATTAAAGATTTAACTATCGCTTTGGAGCAAAACTGGCGATACTCCATTCTCGCTCATTTCTAAATTTGATAATTTAGATTATAGATTCACATTTCAATCTAATTGCAGATTCATTAAAACTCCTTTTACTGGGTTAAAGAACTAGTGTTATTTAAAACACAGTTCACGACAAACCCAAATCACATTCTATTTATTATCGGGTTAAAGAACTAGTGTTATTTAAAACACCGTTCATGATAAACCCATTTCAAATCCAATCAAATATATTAGAAATTCCGATTATTTAAAACCCCTTTTTAAATTTAATTTATTTATTTCAAAATAATTGGGTTTTAAATTTAGTTCAAAACTAGTTCATTTTGATAAAAATCTATTTTTATCTTTTCAAATATGGAGTTTTTCATCCCAGTTTTTCCCAAATCCCTTCTTAAGATTTTACACAAATTATGGATATTTTTAATAATTTTATCAAGGCCCGTACAGTCGATTTCCAATAATGGCCATCGAACTGCACTTACAGCGACCTTTTCCAAATTCTGTTTGTCCTGTTCTCAAAGTATCCGCTCTTTCCTTCACCGGGAAGAAACGGGTCCTTACAGTTGTATCAGAGCTTTGGTTTTCAGAGCTCGAGAACAAGACACATTAGAACCATACGAAAGAATTCATCAGATATTGGATTAGTAATATCCAATTAGAATGACTCGTTAGAGATAGGATCAGTAGTATCCTAGAACGAGTGTGAAGAGTATATTTTTCAAATGAAAACCAATTTGAATTGAATCGAATAGAAAACCAATTTGAATTGAATCGAATAGAAAACCAATTTGAATTGAATCGAATAGAAAACCAAAACGAATTTGAATCGAATAGAAAACGAATCTGAATTGAATTGAAAACGAATTCGAATTGAATTGAAAACAAATTGAATTGAATTCAAATTGAATTGAAATTTGAATTGAATAGAAATGAATTTTAAAACGAATTTATAAGGAAAAATTCAATTTTGATTTGAATTGAAATGGAAGTTGAAAGTGTTTTTAAAACGAATTCAAAACTATTTATAAAATTCGTTTTAAATAGTAATTGACGAAATATATATTATATATATAATATAATGGCCTGAATAGAACGCGTCGCGCCGCGGCAATTCGTGAATTTCGACCATTTATTTCAAACGGACATTACGGGAGATCCGACCGTCGGATTCTCCTAAAACCGGAACCGTTTGGTTCGTATCGAAAAGAGCTTTCTAAAGAATATTAGAAATTTGAAATCTAACGGTTGGATTTGGAGATACGTCCAAATCAAATTTGGAAAAGGTCGCTGTAAGTGCAGTTCGATGGCCATTGTTGGAAATCGACTGTACGGGCCTTGATAAAATTATTAAAAATATCCATAATTTGTGTAAAATCATAAGAAGGGATTTGGGAAAAACTGGGATGAAAAACTCCATATTTGAAAAGATAAAAATAGATTTTTATCAAAATGAACTAGTTTTGAACTAAATTTAAAACCCAATTATTTTTAAATAAATAAATTAGATTTAAAAAGGGGTTTTAAATAATCGGAATTTCTAATATATTTGTTTGGATTTGAAATGGGTTTATCATGAACGGTGTTTTAAATAACACTAGTTCTTTAACCCGATAATAAATAGAATGTGATTTGGGTTTGTCGTGAACTGTGTTTTAAATAACACTAGTTCTTTAACCCAGTAAAAGGAGTTTTAACGAATCTGCAATTAGATTGAAATGTGAATCTATAATCAAAATTATCAAATTTAGAAATGAGCGAGAATGGAGTATCGCCAGTTTTGCTCCAAAGCGATAGTTAAATCTTTAACTAGATTTGAACGTGAAATGGTAATTAATTTTATCGATAACACCATAGTATTAGATATGGAGTATTACCAGTTTTGCTTCATGGGATGAATAGATTGGGATTGGGAAATAAAATAAATAATTACTTCAGTGTGGTTCGCTAATCTCGACTAGTTGGAAAAACCATAATTTGGTTTGAAATGACATCCAAAGGAAGATTAAAGAATAAATTTTAAAGAATTTATCTTGGATAAAATTAATGGGAACCTTTCCCTGAGAATATGAATTGGAATGAGGCGTATGTTGTGTTTGTGTAACATTTGTTTTAATATACGCGGGTTGTTCGGAAAGTCCGGGTTTACACCCATTCTGAATAACCGATTCGATGATATGTCGAAGATGAAGACGGTGGTCGAAGACCGGAAGTCTTCACATCGTTTGGCTAATTACTGACGATCCTGATTGGGTTGTACACCCAAGAGGACGGAAATAGTTGGTGGTCGTCCAGACGTACTTGGAGATGGATGGATATGCGAGGAAAGTGCCTCCGACTTCGTTCAGACCCAGAACGAACTTGAAAATGGATTGTGTGTCTGACATTGGATTTTATTCTATGTTGATTGATTTCTGTTAAATATATATCTGTTTGGCGGCGGAGAATTTATTCTCTTGCTTAACGCCCTTTTCTGAGACGTACGAGCTTAGAGGTTATATATCGATAGATATCAATCGCATAGCATGAATTGCCTGTGTGGCACACTAAGATGCAATGATCAAGGCTTCTGTTGAAAAGCAAAGTCTTGTGGTTGACGATCAAAGCACGACCTTTGTGGCATAGCTTTGTGTATAGCGTGAATTCGCGAGCCTCACACCTCGGTATGAGTCAAAAACGGGATACAGACTACAGGGAGAGCACGACGTTTCTTTCTAGCTTTGGTGGTGTCAGTGACTTACCAGCCCTGACATTTATATACTTTTCACCTATGTGGTTGTTGGAATGCGAGGCGCCTCGATTATAGGTCTGTAAGGACCGGGAAACGTGTGTTCAGGAATAAATAATCCTCTAACGTAAGTGAGGACCGGCCCTGAAGATCCAAGGATTGCCCGAAGTGTGTAGTCCTGAGGCATTTGCTAGAGTGTCTCGAAAGCGGAGAGGAGCTTGCCCCTTGCCTCGACTCATGACGGAAATCCAATTTCCAATACGTGTATTTCGACTTAAGTTGTAGAGCCTAGTATGGCGACATAGTAGCATGGGATGCTATGCCGTCTATGATTTATATTTATGATTGAAATTGTTTTGACACTATACACTTATTATAGTATCAAATGATTTGTTTTAAACGTACCAAGCATGTTTGGCTATTATAAGGGAAAACCCTATCCTCCGGCTTGCGTTGCATTGTGTGATGAGACCTGGGTCTTATAATAGCTTCATTTTTCGAAAAAGCATTGCGTTGTTTATTCTATGCACTGGTATTCTTGGGAGGAAACCAGTTCCGTGTTATACGGCGTGGTCCCTTGAATCACTCTATTTTAAAGTAAAGTTTTAAATAACTGTTTTAGTTCTCACACCAGTCACATGACTGACCTGGAGTTTATTGTTTTAACCTAAACTCTGGGTGCCCTTATTTTCGACACGGGCAGCTAGTAGTTTTGGTTTCGCAGATTTATATTCACAGGATCCTAGTTTACAGCTGGAATGATATCCGGAAAGCTCTGCATCCGTATATCACCTTCAGTTGTGCTTTGTATTATTTTCCGCTGCTATGTAATTTATTGTAATCTCTGATATTTATCGAATGTAATTTATTCACTTATACTCTGTATATTCTTGTATTTTGATGGAATTGTTGTAATAACAATGAAATGTTCTTCCGTCTGCGTTCTGATTTGTCTTGTCCTCACAGTAATTCGTTCTTTCTCATCTCTTCGGCGACCGGGGAAGTTCGGGTCGCTTCATTTTTTACAAAAATTCCATTTTTAAGGGCGGATATGGAATTTATATATAGCAATCCCGTTTCTTCCCATGTATAATTTCCATTTCTTATGATATCTATTCATTCATTATCTTGTATTCTGATGGAGTTGTACGTTCGATGTATAAGTTATATATGTGTTGGAATAAAATTGAATTGCTATATATAAATATATATATATATATATATACGCCCCTCGTCCACAAACCATGGACGATATTTATTGATTGTGATTGGTGTGAAATTGATTGATAGCGAATGGTTGTTTGGGATTGTTTGTGGTTGATATTGATTGATTGTGGTTGAAAAATACCCATTTGTGGTTGAGAAATATTTGGTTGAAACCACATAGGATTAGTTTATGGAAATGAAATAAATATATACATGCCGCCTGCGTGCGAACTAGATGCATGATCCCCATTGTCAAAAACCACGAGGTTTTAAGGTAGAGCGAGGAGCCGTACTAGGGACGGTCCCGGTTTTAACTACCCTGCCGTTATGCTGCCGAAATTTTGAATAATATTCATGTGTTTGAATTATTTTCATTTGCTGAAACTATATTTATTCATTGAAATAGAAAACCTTCATGTGTTGAATTAATATTCATTCGTTGATTAGAAATTCATGTGTTGAATGGTATTCGTGTTTTAAATATAAAAATCACATTTTTATCTATATATAGAAACTATAGAAAACCTTCATGTGTTGAATCGATATTCATTCGTTGATTAGAAATTCATGTGTTGAATGGTATTCATATTTTGAAATAAATTGTTTCATAATAAAAATCACCTTTTACCAACTATATGGACTATGTAAAATAATCTCGTTTCAAAAGAAATTGTTTTATAGGCAAAATCCTATTTTTATCACCTATATAAACTATATAAAATAATAGGGTTTTGAAATGAATTGTTTTAAAATAAAAAATCCCATTTTTATTATATACATGAATCGTTGAATTGTGAAGTGTTAAAAATAGCAACTCGTTCAAATAAATATGCATGAGTCGAAATATTCATTAATTAGCTAATGATGTGATTTTTACCTGTGCATGCAACGTTAGAATGAATGGTGTTTTAAAACCAAATGGAATCAAATATGAAGTTGAATGGAAAATGATAAATGATAAGAACTGTATATATGTACATGCATATTTATTGAACAGGTTATAACAAAGGGGCTAGAGAAGAGGAATAAAATTTTGTGCCCGGCAAATAGGTACACATTTACTGTTTTGTTTGGGTGATGATTTTATGAGCCTGTTGGCTAGCCGCTTGGCTTTTTCTTTTTCTTTTCGACATGAGATGCCCGTGTGGCTATTTGGGAATTTTCCCAGCCCCTCCCGTACAAAGGAGGTTATGGCGAAATTTTCCAAAATTTAAAGGCGTTAGTGAAATATTTGTAGTGAAAACGATATAGGAATTTTTGAATGAACTATATTTATATAATTATATAAATATAAATAAAATTAAAACGAAACGTGGCCGTGCAGTTCGTGTTTTGAAACCGTGATTTCAAACAACTAGTGCGGGAAATCCGACCATTGGATTTTCCCGAAACCGCAACCGTTGGGTTCCCCTTGGAAATATCTTCCCAACAGCACCAACTTTGTAAAAATCCAACGGTTGGATTGTCTGGAATGTTTAATTCAAATCTGAAGAAAAACAACGCTAGAAACGATTATATTTTTATATATATATATATATGATTATATTTAATCGAATAACGACGCTGCAGTTCGTATTTTGAAATCGAAACTTCAAACGATTGTACCGGGAGATCCGACCGTCGGATTTTCCCGAAACTGGAACCATTGGATTTGTTTTGAAAAGACCTTTCTAATGATGTAAATTGTGTGAAGATCCAACGGTTAGATTTTCAGATATGTGTAAATCAAATCTGAAGAAAAACAACGCCACGGTCGCGTTATGGCCCGAAGCGTCGTTTTGAATAATTGGCTATTTTAAAATAAATAAAAATAGCGATAAATCGTTATAAAATATTATGAAAAATATGGATGTGATTTAGAAATTAACTGAAGGTTGGCTAAGTCGAGTGGTTTCTTGGGTATTGATCTGATGTTGGTTTCGGCCTTCCGGGTTAATATTTGGGAAATCGTTCTCTTACTGATTGACGGTTAGTGACTAATGAATCGAAATGATGCGTGTATATGTTAGTGTTGCACTTGTTTATTATATACGCGAGTTGCTCAGAAAGACCGGGTTTTTCCCATTCTGAATAACTGAATCGACGATAACAAATCGAAGATGAAGACGATGGTCGAAGACCGGAGATCTTCACCTCGTTTGGATGGTAACCGAGGTCCTGATTGGGAGGCATCCCGAAATATGGATAATGAGTGGTGATCGTCCAAACGTACGTGGTGATCGATGGGTTTGCGAGGTATTTAGTGCCTCCAGTTTCGTTCAGACCCAGAACGGACTTGTAAATGGACTGTGTGTCTGACATTGGATTTTATTCCGTGTTGATTGATCTCTGTTAAATATACATCTGTTTGGCGGTGGAGAATTTATTCTTTTTCTTAACGCCCTTCTCTGGAACGCATGAGCTCAAAGGTTGTATATCGATGGACATCAGTTGCACGGCATGAATTGCCTGTGTGGCACGCTAAGATGCAGTGATCAGGGCTTCTGTTGAAAAGCAAAGTCTTGTGGAGATGATCAAAGCACCGCCGGTGTGGCGTAGCTTGGTGTATAACGTAAAATTGCGAGCCTCACACCTCGGTATGAACCAGAAACGGGAGAAGGACCTCAGGGAGGGCATGCGTTTCTTTCTAGCTAGGGTGGTGTCAGTGACCTACCAGCCCTGACATTTATATACTTTTCACCTATGTGGTTGTTGCTGTTGCGAGGCGCCTCGGTTAGATCGGACGATCCGAGTCCGATGGAGCCATTCGTTGGCTCATTTACACCCCAAAGGGTGGGGAAACGCAGTGTTCAGGAATTTTAATCCACATCGGTGGACCGACCCTGATGATCCAAGGGTCACTCGAGCTCTGATCCTTTGGCTCGGGCTAGTGAGTCGCGAATTCGGTAAGGACTATCTTTTGCCTTGGTTCATGACGGAAATCCAATTTCCAAATACGACATCGTGCGGTTTTGATTGTATATGTATATGGCGACATGATATATGGTACCCATGCCGTCTATGATTGATAGTTATGATTTGAAATTGTTTTCAAAACATATAAACACTAGCAATAATATCAAATGCCTTTGTTTTATTCGTATCAAGCATATTTTGGCCGTTATAAGGTAAAAACTCTATCCTCCGGTTTGCGTTGCATTGTGTGATGGGAACTGAGTCTTATAATGGCTTCATTTTTATAAAATGCATTGCGTTGTTTAAAAGAAATATTTGTTTTAAAGCACTGGCAATCCAATGGAGTAAACCCGTTCCACGAAAGTGGCGTGGTCCTGTGATTAGTCATATTATATATGTGTTGAATAGATTTCTCATACCCGTCCCATGACTGACTCGTAGTTTGTTTCACTTTCAAACTCGGGTGCCCCTTTTTCTACACGGGCAGCCTTGTATTCAGGTTTAGCTGGCTTTCTCTGGATAGCTGGAGCTGAAGATGGATTCTATCATTTATCTCTTTTTATGCTGTTCAGCTCCTATTGTACATATTTTGTTTGTTTTCCGCTGTAGACATTTATGTATAGCTGAACTGTATTTTTACTAAGTAAGATCCTGTATACTGTGTAACTTTGATGATTACTTTTATCCAGTATATTGTATTGTTCATTATCTGGTGTATTTATTTAATTTTGTTCTGCTATTATCTGTTTCTGTGTTATGTTCCACGGATTACCCTTGCCGCCGTCAGTACGGGGTTTCGGGTCGTCTCATCCGTGGAATATAACACAGAAACAGATAATAGCAGAACAAAATTAAATAAATACACCAGATAATGAACAATGCAATATACTGGATAAAAGTAATCGTCAGAGTTACACAGTATACAGGATCTTACTTAGTAAAAATACAGTTCAGCTATACATAAATGTCTACAGCGGAAAACAAACAAAATATGTACAATAGGAGCTGAACAGCATAAAAAGAGATAAATAATAGAATCCATCTTCAGCTCCAGCTATCCAGAAAGAACCAGCTAAACCTGAATACAAGGCTGCCCGTGTAGAAAAAGGGGCGCCCGAGTTTGAAAGTGAAACAAACTACGAGTCAGTCATGGGACTGGTATGAGAAATCTACTCAACACATATATAATTTGGCTAATCACAGGACCACGCCACTTTTGTGGAACGGGTATACTCCATTGGATTGCCAGTGCTTTAAAACAAATCTTTCTTTTAAACAACGCAATGCATTTTATAAAAATGAAGCCATTATAAGACTCAGTTCCCATCACACAATGCAACGCAAACCGGAGGATAGAGTTTTTACCTTATAACGGCCAAGATATGCTTGATACGAATAAAACAAAGGCATTTTATATTATTGCTAGTTTTTATATGTTTTGAAAACAAATTCAAATCATAACTATCAATCATAGACGGCGTTAATGCCCCATACCACTATGTTGCCATAAATAGGTATACAATCAAAACCGCACGATGACGTATTTGGAAATTGGATTTCCGTCCTGAACCAAGGCAAAAGATAGTCCTTACCGAATTCGAGACGCTCTAGCCCGCCCCTCAAGCACAGCCGCAACCGTACTTTGGATCGTTAGGGCCGGTCCACACGAAGTGGATTATAATGCCTGAACAATGCGTTTCTCCACCCTTTGGGGTGTAAATGAGCCAACGAATGACTCCATCGGACCCGGATCGTCCGATCAAACCGAGGCGCCTCGCAACAGCAACAACCACATAGGTGAAAAGTATATAAATGTCAGGGCTGGTAGGCCATTGACACCACCCTAGCTAGAAAGAAAACGCACGTCCCCCCTGAGGTCGTGCTCCCGTTTCTGGTTCATACCGGGGTGTGAGGCTCGCGATTTCATGTTATACACAAAGCTACGCCACACAGGCGGTGCTTTGGTCATTACCACATGTAACAACCCGAAAATCTGGGCCAGTTTAAAATTTTTATTTTGGCAATTTTAGCGATTTTTGATTATTTAAAATGAATTATTTTAAATAATATCGACGAAAAATTTATTTTGAATATAATTCGAACGTATATATTATATACGTCGTCGTTAGAATATAATAATTATATATGATTATAAAAGGAATTGAAAATGGTGCGGTAGTTCGATAATTCGATTTCAAACATCAATTGAATGTACCGGGTGCAAAACAATCTGGATTTTAGCGAAACCAAAAACAATAGGATCTATTTGATGATATCTTTCCAACGAATCCAAAAAATCGAAATTTCATAGCGGGAATCAAAAGATATGTCCAGTTGAAAATTCTGAATAGTCGCTATGGAATTCAGGCCCTTAAGAATGGAGATTTTGCAAACGACCTCGGATTTCGACGAAACCACTTTTGTTGGGTCCGTGATGTCAATTTATTGCTAGGTTTCAAATTTCATAATTTTTCAAATTAATATGTGAGCGTGGCAAAGGAAAACGTGTTTGACCAGTTTTAGTTGATTTTAATCGACTGGAAAATGACCATTTTTCTAACGGTCTCAGAATTCGACGAAACTAATTTTGTTAGGACCGTATCGTCAATACGAAGCTAGAAAATATTTTTATGGAATTTTTAGAGTTAGTATGCGACCCCGGTAAATAGAAATGCGCGTTCAAATTCAATATATAGAGTTATATGTTGATTTTAACGAAAACTGATCGAAACGGACGAATCAGCTTACGATACATATCCCATTTTGTTCGGAATGGGGGTAATTAGCTAGGGACGACAGGCGGTGGGCCCCGTTTTGAGGTCGAAAATAAAAGTTGCTTTTTGGTGCAAAATTAAATAATTAAATAATTAAAATAAAAACCCCTTCCCCTTAAAACCCGTTGCCCCCCTCATTCTCAATTCAGAACAGAAAAAAACAGAGAATGAATGCGATCCGTTCGTCTGCCCTCCTCGTCGATCATCGCGCCACCAAGGAGGACCACCGTCGATCCTCCACCTCAGCACCTCCCCCCTCGCGCCATCCACCTCCCTTCTTCTCCTCCTCGATGACGCTTGAACTCACCGTGAGGGCCTCCCTGACCTCGCGCCCATCCTCTTACGAACCCCCGCTCGAGCCAGCGCTTCCCCCCTCACGCTCCTCCCTCCTCTTGATTTCAGAACCGCCGAGCCCCCTTAGCCCTACCCGCCAGTCACGAGTCACAAGCCCTTTTTTTCCTCCTCCGGCCTGCGATGGCACCAGCGCCTCCCTCCGGCGCGAGTAACTCCCCCTCCTCTTTAGTCCATTGTAAGTTTTGATTTTATTTATATAGTTATTTTTTTTATTTAATTACAGTAATTAGTTTTAAGGGAGAAAAATTCAGTTTCTATATGAAAGGGGAAATAATTTGAAAACTAAATCTTTATAAATAAAGAGGTTAATTTTTAACGGGAAAAAGTTTACATTTTTATTATGAGAAAAGATTAGATTTTTAAAATAGAAAAGATTAGATTTTTAAAATAGAAAAGATTAGATTTTTAAAATAGAAAAGATTAGATTTTTGAAATGGAAAAAGGTGAAATCTTTATATATAATAGCGTTGTAAAAATAGGATTTTTATATATTGAATACCAGTGTAAAAATGGGATTTTTTTATATTGAATAGCATAGTAAAAATTCGATTTTTATATATTGAATAGCATAATAAAAATGGGATTTTTGTATATTGAATAGCATAGTAAAAATTCGATTTTTATATATTGAATAGCAGTGTAAAAATGGGATTTTTATATATTGAATAGCATAGTAAAAATTCGATTTTTATATATTGAATAGCAGTGTAAAAATGGGATTTTTGTATATTGAATAGCATAGTAAAAATTCGATTTTTATATATTGAATAGCGAAGTAAAAATTCAATTTTTACATATGTAGAGAATACGGGCAACGAAAGCGACAAAAGGCGAGAACGACGAAGATTTCTATAAATGAAGAGTTGTGGTATTGGATAGCTTTCGGTGAGAACTTCTCACCTTTAATTAATTTTTCTAGTTATAAATATATACTAGGATGCAGACGGTGTTTAGTAGCACCCGACACCCGTCGTCCACAGACCATGACGGCTTGTATGTTTGTTTGTTTGATTTTGATGTGTAGTTGATTGTGTGATGTGATGTGAAATGAAATAAAATATTTATATAGTTAAAAATAGAATTTTTAACGTGCATATGAAATAAAATAAAAATAAACAAATCGGATGATTTGTTTATATACACACATTTGATTGATATTGACTGGGTCGATAAATTTTACACATCGCCCAACTGCACAAATAAAATCTGTGTTTGATTGTTTGAAACCCCACACGGGTATCGGGATGATATTTGACGTACACTAATCCCGATTGTTTAGTTGTATGTCGATCGATTGATTGACAGACTGTTATAAGCGTTGAATATTTATATTTGATGCTTATACAGTGTGGAATGCACTTTGGATGATGGTTGATTATTCATCTTTGTTGATATATGCATGTGTTGTAGAAAATCCATATAATTAACATTATATGGTAATTGATTGGGCCTCATTCCATATTTGAAATAGAAATATTTGAAATAGAAAGATTTGAAATGGAAATATTTGAAATGGAAATATTTGAAATGGAAATATTTGAAATAGAATATTTGAAAATAAAAATATATGAAGCCGTGTTGATTAGATTGACGCCATTTTGACGTGAACGATATTTATATCGATTTTATTCATTTTATAATGAATATCGAAAGTGATTTCAAAATCTGATATTCTGAAAAGAATTGAAATTCGAATTGAAATTGAATATAAACGAATTCGAATTGAAATTTAATATAAACGAATTCGAATTGAAATTGAATATAAACGAATTCGACTTGAAATTGAATATAAACGAATTCGAATTGAAATTGAATATAAATGAATTCGAATTGAAATTGGATATGAAGTTGAAAACCGTTTTGAAAACGAATTTAAAAGGATTTATAAAGCACGTTTTGAATTGAAATCGACGAAGTATATATTATATATAATATATATAATATAATGGCCTGAATAGAACGCGCCGCGCCGCGGTAGTTCGCGAATTTCGACCATTAACTTCGAACGAATATTACGGGAGATCCGACCGTCGGATTCTCCTGAAACTAGAACCGTTGGGTTCGTATCGAAAAGAGCTTTCTAACGAATATTAGAAATTAGAAATCTAACGGTTGGATTTGGAATTATGTCCAAATCAAATTTGAAAAAGGTCGCTGTAAGTGCAGTTCGATGACCGTTGATGGAAATCGACTGTACGGGCCTTGATAAAATTATTAAAAATAGTAATAATTTGTGTAAAATCATAAGAAATTATTTAGAAAGAATTGGGATGAAAAACTCCATATTTGAAAAGATAAAAATAGATTTTTATCGAAATGAACTAGTTTTGAACTAGAACTATAATTCTATTTATTTTTAAATAAATAAATTGAATTTGAAAAGGGTTTTAAAAATAACCAGAATTTCCAATGATTGCATTGGAGTGGATTTGAATCGAAATTGTCCTCGGAATATTCCGATGTTGGAATTCGTGATTATACAGATGTTGTTATGGAAATTTGAAAGATATATATTTATATCGTTATTTCCAATACGACATTTGTTAATCGTAGAATTTGATATTGAATATAAGCCAATATTTTTTCTATTCAGAGCCTTGTATTGAATATCAAATGTGATTTGGGTTTGTCGTGAATGGTGTCTCCATTAACACTATTCTTGAACCCAGTTGAGAAAAGATTAAATCTTTTTATTTAGATTTAATGAAGTGTATCAATTAAATGATATTTAATTTGAATTGAATGGATATTGATTTTTGGGTTTATCGTGGATAGTGTTTTAAATAACACTCGTTCTTTAACCCGATAATTAATGGAATGTGATTTTGGGTTTATCGTGAACCGTGTTTTAAATGACACTGTTTCTTTAACCCAGCTAACGATTAAAACTAAGTGGAGTTTTAATGATTCTTTAATTAGATTGAAATAATCGAAATGGAGTATCACCAGTTTTGCTCCAGGCGATAGTTAAATCTTTAATTAGATTTGAATGTGAAATGGTAATTGAATTTACCGATAACACCGTGGTGTTAGATATGAAGTATAACCAGTTTTACTTCATGGGACGAATAGGTTGGGATTGGGAAATTAAAACAAATGATTACTTCGGTAAGGTTCGTTAATCCTGACTAGTTGAATCGAAATTCAAAAGGAGATTAGAGAATAAATTCAAGGAATTTATCTTGGATAAAATTAATGGGAACCTTTCCATATGAATGTGAAATTTAGAAACTAACTGTCGGTTAGCCAAACAGACTGGTTTTCTGGATATTGATCTGATGTTGGTTTCGGCCTTCGGGGTTAATATTTGGGGAATTATTCTCTTGATTAATTTACGGTTAGTGACTGAGGAATTGGAATAAGACGTATGTTGTGTTTGTGTAACACTTATTTAAAATATACGCGAGTTATTCGGAAAGACCGGGTTTATCTCATTCTGAATAACTGATACGACGATAAGTCGAAGATGAAGACGATGGTCGAAGACCGAAGGTCTTCACATCGTTTGGGGAATTACTGATGATCTTGATTGGGCTGTACACCCAAGAAGATGGAAACAGTTGGTGATCGTCCAGACGTACTTGGAGATCGATGGATATGCGGGGTACTAGGTGCCCCCGGTTTCGTTCAGACCCAGAACGGACTTGTAAATGGACTGTGTGTCTAACATTGGATTTTATTCTGTGTGACTGATATCGGTTGCATGGAGTGGTTTGCCTGTGTGGCATGCTAAGATGCAAATGATCAAGGCTTCTGTTGAAAAGCAAAGTCTTGTGGTGATGATCAAAGCACAGCCCGTGTGGCACAACTTTGTGTAACGTGAATTCGCGAGCCTCACACCCCGGTTGTGAACCAAAAACGGGAGAGGACCTCAGGGAGGGCATGCGTTTCTTTCTAGCTAGGGTGGTGTCAGTGACCTACCAGCCCTGACATTTATATACTTTTCACCTATGTGGTTGTTGCTGTTGCGAGGCGCCTCGGTTAGATCGGACGATCCGGGTCCGATGGAGCCATTCGTTGGCTCATTTATGCCCCAAAGGGCGGGGAAACGTAGTGTTCAGGCATAATAATCCACATCGGTGGACCGGCCCTGTCGCTCCAAGGCTTGCCTGCGCGCTTGCCTGAGACACGGGCTAGAGCGTCTCGAATCGGTAGAGGACGATCCCTGGCCTCGGTTCATAGATGGAAATCCAATTTCCAAATACGCGACATTTGCGGTTTTAATTGTAGAACTAGTATAGCAACATGATATATGGTACCCATGCCGCTTATGATTGATATTTATGATTGAAATTGTTTTAAACACTATACACCTATTATAGTATCAAATGATTTGTTTTAAAACGTATCAAGCATTCTTTGGCTGTTATAAGGGAAAACCCTATCCCCCGGCTTGCGTTGCATTTTGTGATAGGACATGGGTCTTATAACAGCTTCATTTTTCTTTATTTAGCATTGCGTTGTTTGTTTTATGCACTGGTATTCTTGGGAGGAAACCCGTTCCGTGTTATACGGCGTGGTCCCTTGATTTACCTAAATTTAAAATAAAGATTTATAACTGTTTTAGTTCTCACACCAGTCCCATGACTGACCTGGAGTTTATTGTTTTTAACCTAAACTTTGGGTGCCCCTATTTTGACACGGGCAGCTAGTAGTTTTGGTTTTGCAGATTTATATTCACAGGATCCTGGTTTACAGCTGGAATGATATCCGGAAAGCTTTGTATCCGTATATCTACTTCTAGTTGTGTATTGTATTATTTTCCGCTGCTATGTATTTAAATGTAATTTAAATCTCTGATGTTTCTCTGTAATATTCATTTATACTCTGTATATTCTTGTAATCTGATGCATTGTTGTAATATACAATGAAATGTTCTTCCGTCTGCGTTCTATTTTGTGGCCTGTTCTTGAACTATCTGCGCTTTCCCTTACGGGGAAGTTGCGGGTTTTCACACCACAAGACTTTGCTTTTCAACAGAAGCCCTGATTACTGCATCTTAGCATGCCACACAGGCAATTCATGCCATGCGACTGATGTCCATCGATATACAACCTCTGAGCTCGTGCGTTTCAGAGAAGGGCGTTAAGCAAAAGAATAAATTCTCCACTGCCAAACAGATGTATATTTAATAGAGATCAATCAACACAGAATAAAATCCAATGTCAAACACATAGTCCATTTACAAGTCCGTTCTGGGTCTGAACGAAACCGGAGGCACTAAATACCTCGCAAACCCATCGACCACCACGTACGTCTGGACGATCACCACTCATTATCCATATTTCGAGATGCCTCCCACTCAGGACCTCGGTTACCATCCAAACGAGGTGAAGATCTCCGGTCTTCGACCACCGTCTTCAACTTCGACTTTCAATCGTCGGTCAATTATTTGAAATGAGAATTAACTCGGCCTTTTCAAATAATTCGCGTATATTTAGAATTTCAAATCAATTTATTTCAATGGTTAAATCATTCGACAACACCAATTTCATTCTTTAATGTAATTTTCACACCAAACACATTCAACCATCAAATACCATATAAATCGAGCAAATTCAGTTTATTTCCATTCCATATCGTTTATGATATTTTATAACGATTTATCACTATTTTTATTTATTTTAAAATAGCTAATTTATTCAAAACGACGCTTCGAGCCATAACGCGGCCGTGGCGCTGTTTTTCTTCAGATTTGATTTACATATATCTGAAAATCTAACCGTTGGATCTTCACAAAATTTATATCATTAGAAAGGTCTTTTCAAAACGAATCCAATGGTTCCAGTTTCGGGAAAATCCAACGGTCGGATCTCCCGGTACAATCGTTTGAAGTTTCAATTTCAAAATACGAACTGCAGCGTCGTTATTCGATTTAATATAATTATATTTATATATATACAAATATAATCGTTTCTGGTGCTGTTTTTCTTCAGATTTGAATTAAACATTCCAGACAATCCAACCGTTGGATTTTTACAAAGTTGGTGTCGTTGGAAAGATTTTTCCAAAGTGAACCCAACGGTTGCGATTTCGGGAAAATCCGATGGTCGGATTTCCCGCACTAGTTGATTGAAATCACGGTTTCAAAACACGAACTGCACGGCCACGTTTCGTTTTAATTTTATTTATATTTATATATTTATATAAATATAGTTCATTCAACAATTTCAATATCGTTTTCACTTCAAATATTTCACTAACGCCTTTAAATTTCGGAAAAATTCGCCATAACCTCCTTTGTATGGGAGGGGCTGGGAAAATTCCCAAATAGCCACACGGGCGTCTCATGTCAAAAAGAAAAAGAAAAAGCCAAGCGGCTAGCCAACAGGCTCATAAAATCATCACCAAAACAAAACAGTAAATGTGTACCTATTTGTCGGGCACAAAATTTTATTCCTCTTCTCTAGCCCCTTTGCTATAACCTGTTCAATAAATATGCATGTACATATATATAGTTCTTATCACTTATCATTTTCCATTCAACTTCATATTTGATTCCATTTGGTTTAAAAACACCGTTCATTCTAATGTTGCATGTGTAGGCAAAAATCATATCATTAGCTAATCAGTGAAGATTTCGACTCATGCATATTTATTTGAACGAGTTACTATTTTTAACACTTCACATTTCAATAATTCATGTATATAATAAAAATATGATTTTTATTGTAAAACAATTTATTTCAAAACACTATTATTTCGTATAGTTAATATAGGGGATAAAATAGAATTTTTACTGTAAAACAACTTATTTCAAAACAGGATTATTTTATACTTTTCATATTGATGTTAAAAATGGGATTTTTTATTCTAAAACAATTTCTTTCAGAATATGAATACCATTCAACACATGAATTTCAATTCAACGAATGAATATCGATTCAACACATGAAGGTTTTCTATATTTTATATATATAGATAAAAATGTGATTTTTATATTTAAAACACGAATACCATTCAACACATGAATTTCAAATCAACGAATGAATATCGATTCAACACATGAAGGTTTTCTATTCAACGAATAAATATAGTTTCAACAAATGAAAATAATTCAAACACATGAATATTATTCAAAATTTCGGCAGTATAACGGCAGGGTAGTTAAAACCGGGACCGTCCCTAGTACGGCTCCTCGCTCTACCTTAAAACCTCGCGGTTTTTGACAATGGGAATCATGCATCTAGTCCGCACACAGGCGGCATGTATATATTTATTTCATTTCCACAAACTAATCCTATGTGGTTTCAACCAAATATTTTTCAACCACAAACGGGTATTTTTCAACCACAATCAATCAATATCAACCACAAACAATCCCAAACAACCATTCGCTATCAATCAATTTTCACACCAATCACAATCAATAAATATCGTCCATGGTTTGGGGCGTATATATATATATATATATAGCAATTCACTTCTATTTCAACACATATATAATTTTTACAACGCATATATAACTTATACATCGAACGTACCACTTATACAATGCTTATACAAAAGGTGTACAACGCTTATATAACTCATACATCGACTATATAATTTATACATCGTCGTTTTCCATATCGTTTATAAATTAGAAATCTCACCTTGGGTTCCACTCCACAAAAAATAGCAGAAGGCTCAGAAAAATATGCGGTCTCTTCTAAAATGTAGAAGACGTCCACACGGTCACGATGTTTCCTGTTTCATCGAATTTCGTTAACGAATGAAAAAGAAATGATTTTTCAAAGATGGACGAAATTTGCAACACTTTAAAGTGTTAAAACAGGTTTAAATAATAACAGCCGTATATTACCCGAACTGTTCAAAATTAGGTTTGCTAATTTCTGGAAATCCATGCAGTGAACTGGCGATCGGGTTGCGCCACCAGGTAGGGGAAGGAGAGGCGCTCCAATCGAGGTGGGGGTTGGCCAACTCGCGGCGGCAGTGGAGGTTCAGGCGGCGCTCGAACGGCGGAAGTTCGAGGTGATGGATCTCGTCGTACAGGCGATGGTAGGAGGCGCCACTGGTATGGATGCGAAGGGGAGGACGAGATCTTCAAAATTCCCAACTGGGGCGTTGGCTATCGTGGCGCGTGGGAGGAGATAAGGAGGAGGGAAGCGGGGAGCTACGGTCGCCGTTAATCGCGAGGGGAGAGAAAGAAAAGAAAAAAGGATTTTTTTTATGAAAATTCTGATTGGCCGGTGGAGTTTTAAAGGGGTTTTCTGACACGACCACCAATCCAAACCCAACGACTGTCGTTCCTAGCGTTTTACCCCCATTCCGAAAACAATGGAATATGTTTCGTAGGCCCATTCGACTGTTTCAGCCAGTTTCCATTCAATTTAAAATATATAACATTCAATATTTGATTTGAACGTGCATTTCAATTTGCCAGGGCCACAAACTAATTCGAAAAATTCCAGAAAAATAAATCTAGCTATGTTTTGACGATACGGTCCCAACAAAACTAGTTTCGTCGAATTCTGTGACCATTTGCAAAAAGGCCCATTTTTGGTCGATCCAATTTAACTATAATTGACCAAAACACGTTTTCCTTTGCCACGCTCACATACTAGCTTCAAAAATTATGAAATTTGAAACCTTGCAATAACTTCACATCCCGGATCCAACAAAAGTGGTTTCGTCGAATTCCGAGGTCGTATGCAAAATGGCCAATTTCACGGGCTATATAAATTCCATATCGACCCTTCTGAAAATTCATTCGGCCATAACTTTTGCTTTCCGCTATGAAAATTCGATTTTTCAGATTCGTTAGAAAGGCATTCACTAACAGATTTAAATATTTTTGGTTTCACTAAAATCCGTTTTGTTTTGCACCCGGTACAGTCCAACAAAGTTTGAATCCAATTTTTGAAACTGCAGCGCCTTTCAGGCCTTGTTTATAATTATAATTAATTATATTCGCTTTCAATTGTCGATTCAAACTCACTTTCCATTGCCATTATTTAAAATATTTATTTTAAATATTTAAAATCCATTATTTTAGCCAATTTAAAAGTTTTAAATTGGTTCAGATTTTCTGGGTCGTTATAATCTCCCCCACTTAAAACTTTTTGTCCCCGAAAAGGAACAAAGTCGAAAGTGGTTTGATAAATCTACAATCACATAACACAACCAACAATCAAATCATTTTAACCTTTCAAATATATAGTTATCAATTTCTATACTCCCTTTAAAATCATTCAGACTATAGAATTTGAAAGTGCACATCCATGGAAAGGAAATAACAACAGAGTAGAGAATTAAATGGTAATGCAAAGTAGGGTAAATGTACCTTGCACCAGAGTCAATCAGAGATATCTACTCGGCATCTAGGATAAGCTTTCTGAATGCTCTCCTCAATTTCCCAAGTACAATCTCGCGGATCTCCACTCCATTGCACTTTGACTAAGTGAACCTTCTTGTTCCTCAGCTCTTTGGTTTCTTTGCCGATGATCTTTAGCGGCTCCCTTCTCACAGCTAATTCGGGAGTAATTTCAATGTCCTGATGAGCTGCTTCTTCCACGATCAAGTCTGGATCATGAACGTGCTTTCGAAGTTGAGATATATGAAATACATCATGAACTCCAGGCAACCAATCTGGCAATTTAACCCTATAAGCGAGAGTTCCGATCCGTTCCAGAATAGGAAACGGACCAATGAATTTGGGCGCCAACTTTCCAGTTTTTCCGAACCGGATAACTCCTCTCATTGGCGATACTTTCAAATATACATTATCGCCAACTTCAAAGGATATGTCTCTTCTTCTTCTATCGGCATAGCTCTTTTGTCGGCTTTGAGCGGCGAGTAATCGCTTTTTAACAAAATCGACCTTGTCGGCAGCTTCTCGAATCATATTAGGACCCAATACAAGTCTATCACCGGGTTCGACCCAACAAGCAAGGGATCGGCACGGTCTACCGTACAAGGATTCGAATGGCGACATTGTCAGACTCGCCTGGTAGCTGTTGTTATAAGAGAATTCAGCCAAATGCAGATGGTCTTCCCATGATCCACCGAAATCTAGAACACAAGCCCGCAATAGATCTTCTAAAATACGATTCACCCTCTCAGTCTGACCGTCTGTCTGAGGATGATAAGCGGTGCTTAAGTTCAACTTCGTCCCTAGCTCGACTTGAAATGCCTCCCAGAATTTGCTAGT
Source organism: Allium sativum (assembly GCA_030737875.1). Lineage (NCBI taxonomy): Eukaryota > Viridiplantae > Streptophyta > Magnoliopsida > Asparagales > Amaryllidaceae > Allium > Allium sativum. The sequence continues at coordinate 307,506,089 of CM060921.1, forward strand.
GAATATTGTATCTCTATCACTGACTATACTGAGCGGCACTCCATGTAGTCTAACTATTTCCCTGAAGTATATCTGCGCCAGACTCTGAGCAGTTCTGTTTGATCTGACAGGTATAAAATGGGCAGTCTTCGTAAAGCGATCTACGATCACCCAAATACTGTCATTCCCTTTTCTAGTTCTGGGCAGACCATCAATGAAATCCATAGAAATATGTTCCCACTTCCAACCAGGAACTTCTAGTGGTTGTAACAATCCAGCCAATTTCTGTTGGTCGCTTTTGACTAGCTGGCAAGTAGGGCATCGGCTAACATATAAAGAAATGTCCCTCTTCATCGACTTCCACTAGAAAGTGCGTTTAATGTCATTGTACATTTTGCTTACTCCCGGATGGATACTAAGTTTGGACTTGTGGCATTCATCCAGTACTTCCTTTCGAAGCTTAGGAATGTTAGGGACACAGATTCGACCCTTCAGTCTTAAAGTATCCTCATTATCAACTTGAAAACTCGAGGGCTCGCCTTTCTGAATTATCTCTCTGATCTTCTGAATGAAGTGATCATCCTTTTGAAGAGCAGATATTTTATTTATCAATGAAGTCGTGATAATAAAACTGGCGATCATCTCATTCTTTCGGCTTAACGCATCGACCACAACATTGGCTTTCCCTGGAGTGTATATAATTTCAAAGTCATATGCTGCAAGAAACTCCAGCCAACGTTGCTGCCTCAAATTCAGGTCTTTCTGAGTGAACAGATACTTTAACGACTGGTGATCTGTAAACAGTTCAAATCTCTCACCCAGAAGATAGTGCCTCTAGATTTTCAAAGCGAACACAATAGCCAATAACTCAAGATCATGTGTTACGTAGTTCTTCTCGTGTGGCTTCAGTTGACGGATAGCATAAGCAATTACTTGGCCTCTTTGCATTAACACTGCGCCAAGGCCTTCTCTAGAAGCATCAGTCCGGACCTTTAAATCCTGGTTGCCATCAATGATGGTTAACACTGGAGCAGTCGTTAGTCTTAACTTTAGCTCTTCAAAAGCCTCCTCACTTTCTGGAGTCCATTTGAATTTAGAGTGCTTTTTCGTAAGCTTCGTTAAATGACCAGATATCTTCGAAAAGTTTTTAACGAACTTCCGGTAATAGCTAGCCAATCCGAGAAAACTGCGGACTTCAGTAGGGGTACTGGGTTGTTTCCAATTTTGAATAGCTGCGATTTTGCTTGGATCCACAGCGATTCCTTCTTTCGATACGACGTGGCCCAGAAATTTTACTTCATCTTGCCAGAATATACATTTGGAAAGTTTGGCTTTTAGAATGTTCCTTCTCAGAATTTCTAGAACCTATTCCAGATGCTTTTCATGTTCGGCTTTTGATTTAGAGAAGATTAGAATATCGTCAATGAAAACCAGAACAAATTTATTCAAAATCCCTCTGAACACTCTATTCATCAGATCGACAAAATAGGCTGGAGCGTTACATAAGCCGAACGGCATTACTAACCATTCGTAGAATAAGTCGGGACCTCTGAACGCTGTCATTGGAACACACTCTTCGGCAATTCGAAGTTGATGGAAGCCTGTAGCTAGGTCCATTCGTGAAAATACTTGTGCTCCATTTAATCGATCTAACAAATCATCAATCCGCGGCAATGGATATTTGTTCGTTATTGTCTGTTTGTTCAGATCACGATAATCCACACATAGACGTAGAGTACCGTCAAATTTTGGGACAAACACCACTGCTGCTCCCCAATCAGAGAAACTAGGCCTGATCAGACCTTTCCATACCAGCTGTCGTGTTTGATTGTCTAATTCCTCCTTCTCTTTCAAGGACATTCTTCGAATAGCGTGAACTACCGGCCTTGCATTCGGAATTAAAGCAATTTTGAAATCTATTTCTCTCTGCGGAGGTAAGCGAACAACTTCCTCGAACACATCCACATAGTTCTTGACGACAGGGATATCTTTGACTAGATCGGGAATATTCTCTGTAACTTCAGGGATATTTTCTATTTGGGCTGGAGAAACATTTAAAGCTGCCCAGAAGTCTTTTCTATTAGCATTCTGACCTTCACAGGGAATGGTTATATGATCACCTGATTTAATCTTCGCCTTTACGACTCTGTCGGCGCATTTAACTTCAGCTTCATATTTGGTCAACCAGTCTAACCCCAAGATAAGATCAAACTCTTTAAAATTCATGACGACGGCGATGGTGGGAAACCGATAACGAGAGAAAGAAACCGGCACTCCACAAACCCAACTGAGATCAATGGAACCCCCAACCGGATTCTGGACAGTCATTGGTTCCTTGAGCTTTTTCAAATTTAAATCCAGTTTCTTAGCTGCATCCTTTGCAATGAAGCTTCGTGATGCGCCTGTGTCAAACAGTACTTTGATTGGAATGTTTTTGACTGTAAGCGTTCCTTCTAAAACATCAGCCCTTTCTTGACTAGCTGAGGGCTCGGAAGTCTCTGCTACTTCATTCACTTGAACTATTTCAGGCTTTCTGAAAAGCGGGCAAGCCTTTGAGAGATGCCCGGTCTACTGGCATTGACTGCACTTTCTAATCTCTTGAAACTTCTTACCGGATTTAGACCCATCCTTTAATCGTTTCTTTAGGGATCTGCAACTTATCGAGAGATTAGAAATCTATTCAACGAATTTGCTCGATTTATATGGTATTCGTGTTTTAAATATAAAAATCACATTTTTATCTATATATATAAACTATAGAAAACCTTCATGTGTTGAATCGATATTCATTCGTTGAATTGAAATTCATGTGTTGAATGGTATTCATATTCTGAAAGAAATTGTTTTAGAATAAAAAATCCCATTTTTAACATCAATATGAAAAGTATAAAATAATCCTGTTTTGAAATAAGTTGTTTTACAGTAAAAATCCTATTTTATCCCCTATATTAACTATACGAAATAATAGTGTTTTGAAATAAATTGTTTTACAATAAAAATCATATTTTTATTATATACATGAATTGTTGAAATGTGAAGTGTTAAAAATAGTAACTCGTTCAAATAAATATGCATGAGTCGAAATCTTCACTGATTAGCTAATGATATGATTTTTGCCTACACATGCAACATTAGAATGAACGGTGTTTTCAAACCAAATCGAATCAAATATGAAGTTGAATGGAAAATGATAAGTGATAAGAACTATATATATGTACATGCATATTTATTGAACAGGTTATAGCAAAGGGGCTAGAGAAGAGGAATAAAATTTTGTGCCCGACAAATAGGTACACATTTACTGTTTTGTTTGGGTGATGATTTTATGAGCCTGTTGGCTAGCCGCTTGGCTTTTTCTTTTTCTTTTCGACATGAGACGCCCGTGTGGCTATTTGGGAATTTTCCCAGCCCCTCCCGTACAAAGGAGGTTATGGCGAAATTTTCCAAAATTTAAAGGCGTTAGTGAAATATTTGAAGTGAAAACGATATAGGAATTTTTGAATGAACTATATTTATATAATTATATAAATATAAATAAAATTAAAACGAAAAGTGGCCGTGCAGTTCGTGTTTTGAAACCGTGATTTCAAACAACTAGTGCGGGAAATCCGACCATCGGATTTTCCCGAAACCGCAACCGTTGGATTCGCCTTGGAAATATCTTCCCAACGGAACCAACTTTGTAAAAATCCAACGGTTGGATTGTCTGGAATGTTTAATTCAAATCTGAAGAAAAACAGCGCCAGAAACGATTATATATATATATATATATATATAATTATATTAAATCGAATAACGACGCTGCAGTTCGTATTTTGAAATCGAAACTTCAAACGGTTGTACCGGGAGATCCGACCGTCGGATTTTCCCGAAACTAGAACCGTTGGATTCGTTTTGAAAAGACCTTTCTAATGATATAAATTTTGTGAAGATCCAACGGTTAGATTTTCAGATATGTGTAAATCAAATCTGAAGAAAAACAGTGCCACGGCCGCGTTATGGCTCGAAGCGTCGTTTTGAATAAATTAGCTATTTTAAAATAAATAAAAATAGCGATAAATCGTTATAAAATATTATGAACAATATGGATGTGATTTAGAAATTAACTGAAGGTTGGCTAAGTCGAGTGGTTTCTTGGGTATTGATCTAATGTTGGTTTCGGCCTTCGGGGTTAATATTTGGGAAATCGTTCTCTTACTGATTGACGGTTAGTGACTAATGAATTGAAATGATGCGTGTATATGTTAGTGTTGCACTTGTTTATTATATACGCGAGTTGCTCAGAAAGACCGGGTTTTTCCCATTCTGAATAACTGAATCGACGATAACAAATCGAAGATGAAGACGATGGTCGAAGACCGGAGATCTTCACCTCGTTTGGATGGTAACCGAGGTCCTGATTGGGAGGCATCTCGAAATATGGATAATGAGTGGTGATCGTCCAGACGTACGTGGTGATCGATGGGTTTGCGAGGTATTTAGTGCCTCCGGTTTCGTTCAGACCCAGAACGGACTTGTAAATGGACTGTTTGTCTGACATTGGATTTTATTCCGTGTTGATTGATCTCTGTTAAATATACATCTGTTTGGAGGTGGAGAATTTATTCTTTTGCTTAACGCCCTTCTCTGGAACGCATGAGCTCAGAGGTTGTATATCGATGGACATCAGTCGCACGGCATGAATTGCCTGTGTGGCATGCTAAGATGCAGTGATCAGGGCTTCTGTTGAAAAGCAAAGTCTTGTGGAGATGATCAAAGCCCCGCCGGTGTGGCGTAGCTTGGTGTATAACGTAAAATCGCGAGCCTCACACCCCGGTATGAACCAAAAACGGGAGAAGGACCTCAGGGAGGGCATGCGTTTCTTTCTAGCTAGGGTGGTGTCAGTGACCTACCAGCCCAGACATTTATATACTTTTCACCTATGTGGTTGTTGCTGTTGCGAGGCGCCTCGGTTAGATCGGACGATCCGGGTCCGATGGAGCCATTCGTTGGCTCATTTACACCCCAAAGGGTGGGGAAACGCAGTGTTCAGGAATTTTAATCCACATCGGTGGACCGGTCCTGACGATCCAAGGGTCACTCGAGCTCTGATCCTATGGCTCGGGCTAGAGAGTCGCGAATTCGGTAAGAACTATCTTTTGCCTTGGTTCATGACGGAAATCCAATTTCCAAATACGACATCGTGCGGTTTTGATTGTATATATATATATATGGCGACATGATATATGGTACCCATGCCGTCTATGATTGATAGTTATGATTTGAAATTGTTTTCAAAACATATAAACACTAGCAATAATATCAAATGCCTTTGTTTTATTCGTATCAAGCATATTTTGGCCGTTATAAGGTAAAAACTCTATCCTCCGGTTTGCGTTGCATTGTGTGATGGGAACTGAGTCTTATAATGGCTTCATTTTTATAAAATGCATTGTGTTGTTTAAAAGAAATATTTGTTTTAAAGCACTGGCAATCCAATGGAGTAAACCCGTTCCACGAAAGTGGCGTGGTCCTGTGATTACTCATATTATATATGTGTTGAATAGATTTCTCATACTAGTCCCATGACTGACTCGTAGTTTGTTTCACTTTCAAACTCGGATGCCCCTTTTTCTACACGGGCGGCCTTGTATTCAGGTTTAGCTGGCTTTCTCTGGATAGCTGGAGCTGAAGATGGATTCTATCATTTATCTCTTTTTATGCTGTTCAGCTCCTATTGTGCATATTTTGTTTGTTTTCCGCTGTAGACATTTATGTATAGCTGAACTGTATTTGTACTAAGTAAGATCCTGTATACTATGTAACTCTGATGATTACTTTTATCCAGTATATTGTATTGTTCATTATCTGGTGTATTTATTTATTTTTGTTCTGCTATTATCTGTTTCTGTGTTATATTCCATGGATTACCCTTGCCGCCGTCAGTACGGGGTTTGGGGTCGTCTCAATTACTTTTATCCAGTATACTCTATTGTTCATTATCTGGTGTATTTATTTAATTTTGTTCTGCTATTATCTGTTTCTGTGTTATATTCCACGGATTACCCTTCCCACCGTCAGTACGGGGTTTGGGATCGTCTCTTTTGGCACTGTAAGAACCCGTTACTTCCCCGTGAAGGAAAGAGCGGATACTTTGAGAACAACACACAAAAGAACGCAGACGGAAGAACATTGCATTGCTATTACAACAATTCCATCAGATACAAGAATATACAGAGTATAAATGAATAAATTACATTCGATAAATATCAGAGATTACAATAAATTACATAGCAGCGGAAAATAATATAAAACACAACTGAAGGTAATACACGGATACAGAGCTTTACGAGCATCGTTCCAGCTGTAAATCAGGATCCTGTGAATATAAATCTGCAAAACCAAAACTACTAGCTGCCCGTGTCGAAAATAGGGGCACCCAGAGTTTAGGTGAAAACAATTAACTCCAGGTCAGTCATGTGACTGGTGTGAGAACTAAAACAGTTATTTAAAACTTTACTTTAAAAGAGAGTAATTCAAGGGACCACGCCGTATAACACGGAACGGGTTTCCTCCCAAGAATACTAGTGCATAGAATAAACAACGCAATGCTTTTTCGAAAAATGAAGCTGTTATAAGACCCAGGTCCCATCACACAATGAAACGCAAGCCGGAGGATAGGGTTTTACCTTATAACAGCCAAACATGCTTGGTACGTTTAAAACAAATCATTTGATACTATAATAAGTGTATAGTGTCAAAACAATTTCAATCATAAATATAAATCATAGACGGCATAGCATCCGATGCTACTATGTCGCCATACTAGTTCTACAATTAAAACTGCAATACACGTATTGGAAATTGGATTTCCGTCATGAGTCGAGGGAAGGGGCAAGCTCCTCTCCGCTTTCGAGACACTCTAGCAAATGTCCCAGGGCTACGCACTCTGGGCAACCCCTGGATCTTCAGGGCCGGTCCTCACTTACGTTAGAGGATTATTTATTCCTGAACACACGTTTCCCGGTCCTTACAGACCTATAATCGAGGCACCTCATCCAACAACCACATAGGTGAAAAGTATATAAATGTCAGGGCTGGTAAGTCACTGACACCACCAAAGCTAGAAAGAAACGTCGTGCTCTCCCTGCAGTCCATATCCCGTTTTTGACTCATACCGAGGTGTGAGGCTCGCGAATTCACGTTATACACAAAGCTATGCCACAAGGGCTGTGCTTTGATCATCAACCACAAGACTTTGCTTTTCAACAGAAGCCTTGATCCATGCAACTCAGTGTGCCACACAGGCAATTCATGCCATGCGATTGATACCTATCGATATATAACCTCTAAGCTCGTACGTCTTAGAGAAGGGCGTTAAGCAAGAGAATAAATTCTCCGCCACCAAACAGATATATATTTAACAGAAATCAATCAACACAAAATAAAATCCAATGTCAGACACACAATCCATTTACAAGTTCGTTCTGGGTCTGAACGAAACCGGAGGCACTTTCCTCGCATATCCATCCATCTCCAAGTACGTCTGGACGACCACCAACTGATTCCCTCATCTTGGGTGTACAGCCCAATCAAGATCATCAGTAATCACCCAAAAGATGTGAAGACTTCGGGTCTTCAACCACCGTCTTCATCTTCGACATATCGTCGAATCGGTTATTCAGAATGGGTATAAACCCGGACTTTCCGAACAAACCGCGTATATTAAAACAAATGTTACACCAACACAACATACGCCTCATTCTAATTCAGAATATTCTTTTATTCACAAAATCACATTTTTAGGGAAAGGTTCCCATTAATTTTATCCAAGATAAATTCTTTAAAATTTATCCTTTAATCTTCCTTTGGATGTCGTTCCAAACCAAAATATGGTTTTCTAAACTAGTCGAGATTAGCGAACCACACCGAGGTAATTATTTATTTTATTTCCCAATCCCAACCTACTCATCCCATGAAGCAAAACTGGTGATACTCCATATCTAACACCACGATGTTATCGGTAAAGTTAATTACCATTTCACGTTCAAATCTAATTAAAAATTTAACTATCGCTTTGGAGCAAAACTGGTAATACTCCATTCTCGCTCACTTCCTATATTTGATAATTTAGATTACAAATTCACATTTCAATCTAATTGCAGATTCATTAAAACTCTTTTTTCTGAGTTAAAGAACTAATGTCTTTTAAAACACAGTTCACGACAAACCCAAATCACATTCCATTTATTATCGGGTTAAAGAACTGGTGTTATTTAAAACACTGTTCACGATAAACCCACATCAATTCTATTTAAAATTCATTTCGACTCCAATTTATTTATTTAAAAATAGATGGGTTCTAATATTAGTTCAAAACTAGTTCATTTCGATTAGAATCTATTTTTATCCTTTCAAATATGGAGTTTTCATCCCCATTTTCCCCAAATCATTTCTTATGATTTTTCACAAATTATTACTATTTTAATAATTTTATTAAGGCCCGTACAGTCGATTTCCATCAACGGCCATCGAACTGCACTTACAGCGACCTTTTTCAAATTTGGTTTGGACATATCTCCAAATCCAACCGTTAGATTTCAAATTTCTAATATTCGTTAGAAAGCTCTTTTCGATACGAACCCAACGGTTCCGGTTTTAGGAGAATCCGACGGTCGGATCTCCCGTAATGTCCGTTTGAAATAAATGGTCGAAATTCACGAACTGCCGCGGCGCGGCGTGTTCTATTCAGGCCATTATATTATATATATAATATATATAATATATATTATAAATATTTCGTCGATTTCTATTTAAAACGAATTATATAAATAGTTTTGAATTCGTTTCAAAAACATTTTCAACTTCCATTTCAATTCAAATCAAAATTAAATTTTTCCTTATAAATTCGTTTTAAAATTCATTTCTATTCAATTCAAATTTCAATTCAATTTGAATTCATTTCAAATTGATTTTACTTCTATTTCAATTCATTTTCAATTCAATTAAATTCGAATTCGTTTTCTATTCGATTCAGTTCAAATTGGTTTTCTATTCGATTCAATTCAAATTGGTTTTCTATTCGATTCAATTCAAATTGCATTTCAAAATATTCGATTTCGAAATCACTTTTCAACATTCATTTTAAAATGAATAAAATCGATATAAATATCGTTCATGTCAAAATGGCGTCAATCTAATCAACACGGCTTCATATATTTCTATTTTCAAATATTCTATTTCAAATATTTCTTATTATAAAAATATTTTATTTCAAATATTCTTTATTTTTCCGATTGGAATGAGGCCCAATCAATTACCATATAAAATTAATTATATGGATTCCATACCACAAATGTATATAATAGCAACGATAAATAATCAACCATCATCCAAAGTGCCCTACACTGTATAAGCATCAAATATAGATATCTAACGCTTATAACAGCATGTCAATCAATCGATCGACATACAACTAATTATTGGGATTAGTGTATACCGTATTTTATCCCAATACCCATGTGGGGTTTCAAACAATCAAACACAAATTTTATTTGTGCAGTTGGGCGATGTGTAAAATTTATCATCCCAATCAATGTCCTTCAAATAGGTGTACATAAACAAACCGTCCGGTTTGTAAATGAATATTTATTTATTCACATTCACGTTAAAAATTATATTTTTAACGATAAAACATTTTATTTTAACATATGAATTTTTATTCAGTTCATTTACAAAATAAAAATGATGTTTTTATTTTTCTAACATATTTTAGAAAATTTCGGTGGCATAACGGCACGATACTAGAAACGGGACAAGGCCTAGCCTTATCCCCGGTCTGGTGAAGGCCCACGCCATTCACACATCAATCCAATCAATTTAATTTCACCAAACAATTCAATTCAAACCAAATAATCTAACTAATTTTTGCAATCAAACAAACAAGTCCATGGTCTGTGGACGATTGTGTCGGGTGCTACTAAACACCGTCTGCATCCTAGTATATATATATATAACTAGAAAAGAAATTGAAGAGTGAGAGATTCTCACCGATAGCTATCCAACTTCACGGCACTTCCTATGTAGAACATCTTTACCGTGCTTGCCTTTTGTCGCTTTCGTTGCCCGTAGCCACTATATATATAAAAATCACATTTTTACTTCGCTATTCAGAATAGAAATATTTGAATAGAAATATTTGAAAAAGAAATATTTGAATAGAAATATTTGAAACAGAAATATTTGAAGTAGAATATTTGAAAATAGAAATATATGAAGTCGTGTTGATTAGATTGACGCCATTTTGACGTGAACGATATTTATATCGATTTCATTCATTTTATAATGAATATCGAAAATGATTTCAAAATCTGATATTTTGAAAAGAATTGAAATTCGAATTGAATTGAATATAGAAATGAATTCGAATTGAATTAGCTTTCCAAATGTATATTTAACAGAGATCAATCAACACGGAATAAAATCCAATGTCAGACACACAGTTCATTTACACCCAAAAGGGTGGGGAAACGCAGTGTTCAGAAATTTTAATCCACATCGGTGGACCGGCCCTGACGGTCCAAGGGTCACTCGAGCTCTGATCCTGTGGCTCGGGCTAGAGAGTCACGAATTCGGTAAGGACTATCTTTTGCCTTGGTTCATGACGGAAATCCAATTTCCAAATACGACATCATGCGGTTTTGATTGTATATATATATGGCGACATGATATATGGTACCCATGCCGTCTATGATTGATAGTTATGATTTGAAATTGTTTTCAAAACATATAAACACTAGCAATAATATCAAATGCCTTTGTTTTATTCGTATCAAGCATATTTTGGCCGTTATAAAGTAAAAACTCTATCCTCCGGTTTGCGTTGCATTGTGTGATGGGAACTGAGTCTTATAATGGCTTCATTTTTATAAAATGCATTGCGTTGTTTAAAAGAAATATTTGTTTTAAAGCACTGGCAATCCAATGGAGTAAACCCGTTCCACGAAAGTGGCGTGGTCCTGTGATTAGTTATATTATATATGTGTTGAATAGATTTCTCATACCAGTCCCATGACTGACTCGTAGTTTGTTTCACTTTCAAACTCGGGTGCCCCTTTTTCTACACGGGCAGCCTTGTATTCAGGTTTAGCTGGCTTTCTCCGGATAGCTGGAGCTGAAGATGGATTCTATCATTTATCTCTTTTTATGATGTTCAGCTCCTATTGTACATATTTTATTTGTTTTCCGCTGTAGACATTTATGTATAGCTGAACTGTATTTGTACTAAGTAAGATCATGTATACTGTGTAACTCTGATGATTACTTTTATCCAGTATATTCTATTGTTCATTATCTGGTGTATTTATTTAATTTTGTTCTGCTATTATCTGTTTCTGTGTTATATTCCACGGATTACCCTTGCTACCATCAGTACGGGGTTTGGGGTCGTCTCATTTTGGTATAAGAACCTGTTACTTCCCCGTGAAGGAAAGAGCGGATACTTTGAGAACAACACACAAAAGAACGCAGACGGAAGAACATTTCATTGCTATTACAACAATTCCATCAGATACAAGAATATACAGAGTATAAATGAATAAATTACATTTGATAAATATCAGAGATTATAATAAATTACATAGCAGCGGAAAATAATATAAAACACAACTGAAAGTAATACACGGATACAGAGCTTTCCGAGCATCGTTCCAGCTGTAAATCAGGATCCTGTGAATATAAATCTGCAAAACCAAAACTACTAGCTGCCCGTGTCGAAAATAGGGGCACCTGGAGTTTATTGTTAAAAGAATTTACTTTGTTTTAAATGCACTAGCAATCACTGGAGTAAACCCGTTCCGCGAAAGTGGCGTGGTCCTATGATTTGCTTATTACTGTTGTTTAACTATTAAATAGATTCCTCATACCAGTCCCCATGACTGACTCGTTGTTTGTTTCACTTTGCAAACGCGGGTGCCCTTATTTTCACACGGGCAGCCTAGTTCACAGGTGATAGGTTGTTTTTGGCTCTGCACTGTTGTATAGAGTGCATTTTGGCTCATGGCGAGGCTGACTTCACAGAGACGACTTTGACATTTTCCGCCATTACTGTACTTATATTATGATTCCGCCACGGACGATGCAGACTGATTTACTTTCCGTATTTCTTATTGTATGTATATGTACCGCCTTGGGCGATGTAGACTGATACCCTTATTATGTCTCACTGCATGTATGTATTCCGCCTCTGGCAATGATGACTGATCACTTCCCTTTTTTTTCTAAGTTATATCCTATGCTATGCTATTCTGATGTTGTTACATGTTGTGATTCCGCTGTCATATCCATGTAAAATTATTCTATTTATTGTTCTGCTATTATATGTACTCTGCTATGATGATTAATGTGTTATATTCCAATGATTATCCTTAATACCGCCCCTCGGATTTTGGGATCGTCACAGTTGGTGGTGTCAGTGACCTACCAGCCCTGACATTTATATACTTTTCACCTGTGTGGTTGTTGCTGTTGCGAGGCGCCTCGGTTTGATCGGACGATCCGGGTCCGATGGAGTCATTCGTTGGCTCATTTGCGCCCCAAAGGGCGGGGAAACGTAGTGTTCAGGATTTCGTCTAATCCACATCGGTGGATCGGCCCTGTCGCGCCAAGGGTCGATGCGTTCTGATCCTGAGACATGGTAGGCTAGATTGTCTCGAATCGGTAGAGGACGATCCCTGGCCTCGGTTCATAGAAGGAAATCCAATTTCCAAATACGTGACATTTGCGGTTTTAATTGTAGAACTAGTATGGCGACATGATATATGGTACCCATGTCGCCTATGATTGATACTTATGATTTGAAGTTGTTTTATACACTATACACTGATAATAGTATCAAATGATTTGTTTTAAAACGTATCAAGCATTCTTTGGCTGTTATAAGGGAAAACCCTATCCCCCGGCTTGCGTTGCATTATGTGATAGGACCTGGGTCTTATAACAGCTTCATTTTTCTTTATTTAGCATTGCGCTGTTTGTTTTATGCACTGGTGTTCTTGGGAGGAAACCCGTTCCGTGTTATACGGCGTGGTCCCTTGATTTACCCAACTTTAAAAATAAAGGTTAATAACCGTTTTAGTTCTCACACCAGTCCCATGACTGACCTGGAGTTTATTGTTTGGACCTAAACTCTGGGTGCCCTTATTTTGACACGGGCAGCTAGTAGTTTTGGTTTTGCAGATTTATATTCACAGGATCCTGGTTTACAGCTGGAACGATATCCGGAAAGCTTTGTATCCGTATATCTCATTCTAGTTGTGTATTGTATTATTTTCCGCTGCTATGTAATTTGTTGTAATCTCTGATATTTCTGTGTAATATTCATTTATACTCTGTATATTCTTGTAATCTGATGTATTGTTGTAATAACAATGAAAGGTTCTTTTGTATGCATTCTATTTTGACGTGTTCTCAAAACGATCAAGCGTTTCGAACGGTCTGGGTCGGTTTAGCGACTGGTTCGGACAGAGCGAAATTCTTTTTGTCACACCATATGAATTTGGTGTAAAATTTTATGGATTATACTGATTTTCACAACTATCGTAAAATCCGTAGGAATAAGGAAATTGGGACATTTCCAAGAAAGCTTTTTTTCTATTTTTTAAGAGAAAAAGAAATATTCACAAAAGAAAATTTATTTTTTAGATTTTGGATTCAGTTCAAATTTGTATTTTAGATTCAGTTCAAATTTGTATTTTAGATTCAGTTCAAATTTGGATTCAGTTCAAATTTATTTTTTAGATTCAGTTCAAATTTGTATTTTTTTTTTATATATGCATGAGCCTAATGTAACTATGTGAATCCAAATTACTTATTTATAATTTTTCTAAAATTATATAATGGTAGTTCGATTAATTTCAACAAAAAATTTCTCAGCCAGTTAACGAACAAGAGTTATTGGTGCACTAGGAATCACCCTAGCAATGTAGCCGAAGGTTTAAGTACCTTCAGAGGAACAATCGCTATAATATTTATGAATCATCGTAATATTTATAAATAGTTTTTACTCTGCTGTAGTCTAGACATAGAAAAACAATTTGTTAGAAATAAACCAATTTGTCAAAATATAATATTCTCCTTAGAAAATAAAACAAAAAATAAGATGAATGCATAACAGAAATTAAACGCTAATACAATGCAACTAAGAATGAATTTTTATTTTCTTTTTAGATTTGTTTAATGCAAATGCAGGCAAACAACAATGCGACTAAAAAAAATGGAGTTAAAACACGATACTTGAGCGTGCAGAATTATTAGCAACCTATCTTTTAGCAAGCAAAGAAGACCAAAGTAAAGCGGATACAAGCAAGCTATTTTGCATTTATTTTATGCAATTTGAAATGAGGAAATGATATACTTACAAGTGAAAAGCAAGGGATTTTTTTCTTTTCTTAATATAAACATTGAATTTAGACTAGAGAACAAAAACTAAAACCAATTTTTTTTTTGAAAGAGTGAATTTCAAACCAAAATAAAATAGAATCTATAGTAAATAAAAACTAAAGAAAAAGAAAATAAAACAAAGAAAACAAAAAGGGAAAATGACGGCCTACACAAGCAAATCCCACGAAGCCAACCCAATACCCTATTCAGATTAAACATACAAACAACGCTGCAGACGTTATTTTTTGGAGATTGTTATTGACACTCCAAGTATTGTTAAGGGGGATCAATTTAAAAAGAAAATAGAATTTGTTAAGGGGAGTATCAATGCAAAGAGCACCCTCTTAACAAATAAAGTTTATTATACCAAATTAGCCTTCTTTATAAAATCCTTTTTTAGTTGTTAATAAAAAAAATATGGTATATTAGTCGAACAGCATCAGATTTTTATACCAAATTATTAATAATCTCTTTTGTCGATATGCATCTGATCAGATGAAAATATATCATTCATAGGAAATTAATATGCATATATCGAACAATTTTTTTTGTACGGTATCCCACTGTCGAATTTGTCGATACACCTCATTTCCCCAATCGATCGCTTTTTTTATTTGTTAGCAAATAATTTATGATTTTCTTTTGCTTTTGAAATTGATTGGGATTTAGGATGGTAACTGATGTTATTACTAGGGTAAAATGGGAGCTTAAAAAATTAAGTATGTGACCCCCTAATATTCTTTTTATGATTGGAGTGTTTTTAAAATTTGACCACTCCTTAACAATATTTGGAGTGTCAATAACAACACCCTATTTATTCCCTTCGCAAAACAAGTTCCCCAAACTTATACACACAAACTAAAAAATTAGCAAATCAAATTTCCCAAACAAATTTCGCAACTTCTCAGATTTTATTTTCCTGTAAATTGGATTGAATTATGTAGAGATGTCGGTGATTCCAAGTATTTGGTGATTTATTTAGGCGGTGGTGATTTTGGTTCTGATTGGGTTCGCGAATTGTCGATTGGGGACTGGAGGTCGTGGGTTTGAGGGATTTTGAGGATGGTCATGGTATGGTGAATTTCGAGGACAATGAGGCTGGGGTGTGTGTGGTGAATGAATGTAAGGGTGGTAGTTGGTGGTTAGGGGTTGTTTTGATGTGGGTGTTGAAGTTAGGCTGGCGATTTGAGGCTCGGAGTTTGATAGTTGATGAATGGTTGCTGTAGAGGTTGAGAGTCTGAAGTGTGGTATTATTTGTGTGGTGTTCAAACTGTGGTCTTGATGAGGAACTGTGATAGGTTGAAGTATGGAAATGTATGGGGGAGTTGGATTGTTCGAAGGATGGTTGTCGAAGTTTGCAGTAGTTGTCGAACGGGAGGTTGCCAAGTTGTTGATGGTTGAGCAAGGGCTGGTGAATGTGTGATTGGTTAATGAAGACGAGGAGGGTAGCTTGAGTGTGTTCTGGTGTATGGGAAAATGGTTTGCAGCAGTGGGGTTTGAATGGTGGAGCGACAGAGGTGTTTGGTTTACAATGATGAAGAGGAGATGTTACGTATGGACGAGGATGAGGAGTTTTTGGCAGTAGAGAAGTTGATCGGTGGTGAAGATTAAAGAACAATGGTTGATTAAACTGGTGGTTTGTAGTCAGAACTCGAAGTTTCGGAATGTGTTGAAATCAGTAACTAGGAATCAAAAGTCAGAAATGTAACAGAACTGCCACTGTACTTGCACTGTTGAAGTAAAAAATGTATTAGTCAGTGTTGATGTAAAAATACAGTTTGTTTGTTTGAGCAAATTCAATGTGATGTTCTTGGACAGAATTGCAAGTGGGAACAGAAATTTTCTAAATGGAGAATTGACTATATTTTCTTCTGTATGAACTGAAACAACTGAGCACAAAACAAGATAATGCAAGTGACCCAAAAATTGAAATAGAGTGCAATATGAACAAATGCAAACAGTGATCAACAAATGCAGTGTATTTTTTACGAACTAAACAAAAACACAAGTTACAAAAAACTAACAGGCAAATGAAAAATAAACAACTAAACTTTTTTTTTAAATGAAACTAAAACCAGATTAAAACAGAACCAAAACAACACCAAAGAAAACATCCTAAACAAAAGTAAACAAAACTGTTGAGACCTTCTCTAACTTTTTTTTAAGAAATGAAAATAAAATTAGAACAAATGAAAAATAAATACACCAACTTGATCAAACAAGCACAAAAACAAATGCACAAATGCCACAAACACACAAACAAATAAAAGTGAATTGAAACAAAACAAACACACAATTTTTTTAAAGATAAACAACATACAAGAAAATTAATCCAAAGAATAAAACCAAAGTTAATTTCCTTCCCCAGCAATGGCGCCAAAAACTTGTTCGCAAACAGATGTTCTATCGATTAGAAATCCATCGCGAAGTGTAAAACCACAAGCGCACTGTTTACACTTGTAGTACGTAGCGAATACAGGTCGATCCACGGAGAAAGAAATAATTCTAATTTTATTCAATCAAATTAAACTGAAATCAAGTAAGATTCTAACTAAAAATTGCAAAAATCTAACAAACTAATTACTACAAAAGTTGAATGAACTATTAGATTGAATGACAACTTAGGGATAATTCCGCTCTCTAGATCAGATGAATCAACATAAAATGAAACCATGATCTCATTTTTTTGTGGTCATCTGTGAATTTAGTTGATATGATTATTATAAGTATAGCTTATTCATGCTATTAATTAGCACAAAATAAACTATCAAACTATAGCATACCCACTAAATCACCTTACTAGTTCTAATAAAAAATGACAATAAGATAAAAGTGAAATATACTTTAAGCATGGCCTATGAACTATTAATTAAAACTATAGACCATCAAATTTTTATTTCAACCTCCACTTAATCACCATCACCATATGTAGTCGAAGAGGTTACTAGTGAACAAATGACTAAGCATTGCCTATTTGTGTAAACAACATAGGCTATCAAACTCAATAATGAACACATAAAACCAATAACATCAACATGACATGAAGCACAAAAAGAGAGCATGCATAAACAAATTATGTTGCATCCACATAATCAAGAGGGCTTCATTACTCCTAAGTTGAAAGAGATTAACCACTAATATATATAATCATGACAACAAAAGTAGATTGCAGCATTAAAAACAAAGGAGAGAACTAATTAACAAAATCAAAATAAAATTATACTACTTGCATGAATTTAAACTACATTAATGCATAAAGTAAATAACAAGAATTAAATGAACAAGAAATTAAATTGCATTAAAATGAAAATTACATAAGAGGGAAATGACTAAGAAGCCATGAAAGAAAAGAAAGAGCTTTTGTTTTTGATCCTACAAACTAACTAACTAACTAAAGAAGAGGATTTATTTACATGACATAAAGGGTATATATACATGCTTAAACCCTAAAACCCTAACCCATTTTATTGAGGACTACCAAGAATGCTCCCTTTATGAAGCTTCCATTTGTCTTTAACTGCTAATGATTCATTAAAATTGTATAAAGCCCCTTTTATCGCCACTTGCCAATATATTAGCCTCTAATTGCTCCATTAAAGAAATAGCAATAATAGGTAGGGTCCTCCTTTAAGTTGTGTGTGAATTAATTCCATCTCCATTGCTTTATATCCACTTTGTGCATGCATATCTCTATGTAAACTTCATGTGCCTACTTCATTTTTGCTCCTAAATTCCTACAAGACAAACGAAAATGAATAAGTAAATTTTATCAAAAATAAATACATGCACAAATGATTGTTTTGCCCCAATATGAAGATGAATGCATGATAATTTGAGAATTTTGGTTAAAACATGTAAAAATAGCCCGCTTATGTTATTTATTTAACTAAAACAAGAATAAATGTGTGAATATAAATATGCATTTACGTGCACATCAATAATAGTATGCTAAAATTTAAATAGTTTTAATATTATGTAATTGATTGTAAAATATGGTTTTAAATGTGAAATATTAAAAAAGAATAGAGAGAGACTTAAATGATTATAGAAAATTTGAAGTGTAGGTATTTGAAGCCAAAAAACATATATTTTTTCATTTTAAGTATTTAAGAGAAATATTAGTTAATTAAATTTATTTAAATTACTTAAATTTGGGTTCTGCACTTAGTTCACGCCCCTCAACCTTCGCATATTTGGATCGCTTCCCGGTTCCTACGACTTATTGGGTCTTTCTCAGATCGCTTTCTTGCCAAAGCCTACTAGTGCGCTTCCTCCTCTGCCTTTCATGAGCTCTTCCGCTTTTTCGGTGCTACCTTCTAGTAAGCTGTTCTTTCCGGCTGTTGACTCCCCTGTGGAATGTGATGGTGAATTGATTGATTTGTCCCAAAACGTTTTATTGTCATGTGCGAAAATTGGTTGTGCGAATGATTGTAGTGAGCAAAGAGGCTCAATGTGTGCTAGGAAGGATGATGCTATACCAGATAGCATCGAGTTGGTTGATATCTTAAAACGCCCTCACACAGTTTGTGGAAATGTCAAGGAAGGTTCTGTTTCGAGTGTCCTTATAGTTCAAGCTTCTACTGAATAGCCTATCCTCCCAAGGTCGTGGACCTCCCTCTTCTCCTCACTACCTTCCAACGTAGGTGCATATTCCTTTGTCGATTTTGACTTGAATGTAGTGAACGGTGTTTGACAACTCATGCTTGAATTAATTGATGTTGGTGCTAGCTTCTGGTCCGGTTATTGTAACACCCCGACATAAGATAATTTAATTTAAAATAAATAATAATAATCAGTAATAAATTAATGGGCTGAAAATATAATTTTGAATAATTTGGAATTAGACCACGAAAGTATTACTATTGCAGTCGTGGTGATATTTTGATCTATTTTCATATTTTATTTACTGAAAACGAATTCTGTATGAAGAAGATATTAATAAAACAAGTTATGCGTTAATATTTGCACACAAGGTTTGAAATTCTAATTGATTAAATATAAATATTTGTAACGACACGGATTTCGCCCGGACCTAATCGATCGCTAAACCGACCAAGACCGTTCGAATCCCGCATACGCTAACTTTGGGTATACAACACATCAGAACAAATAACAGAAGACTTCAATAAACATCATAATAATGTTACATCAGAGTACAGAATATCAGAGTATATCGAAAATAATACACAGCGGAAGATAAATTTACATAAATGTAATACAATGCACAGCGGAAATATAAACTACACAGCGGAAGACTGTAAATGCCTGGACACAGCTTAAAGCTTCAATCCAGAATCCTGCTCAAAACATCTGCAAAATAAAACTACTCGACTGCCCGTGTGGAAAATAGGGGCACCCGAGTTCGCAAGGGAAAAGCAAACTACAGGTCAGTCATGGGACTGGTGTGAGAACTCAAAAACAGTTGTTAAACTTGTTTAAAAATAAGGCAAATCACGGGACCACGCCACTTTCGCGGAACGGGTTTACCCCCATGAAAGCCAGTGTATAAGCAACAATCAATATAGATATATGGATCTACTATGCATCACACAACATGCAATATCCCAATCTACCCACTTAGATTAATCACAACACTTAGATTTTCCAAATCCAATTCAATTTACAGAAATTATTCCTTTGGATTTTATTCCCGATTTCTTATTTCAAATCATTTGAAATACATATCTAACTTTCTATATCAAAGTAGATTTCACTTCGGGATCTCAAATCAAATCATTTGGAAATGTGAATTCCAAAACATAACAATGCATACAAACAAGTATGCAACCAAATATCGTGCTCCCCATCGACAAGGCAAAGGGTACGCACCTCGCAACTCGATATATATATGTGCACCTACCCCACATAGGAGTAGGCTACACCGACGATGCACCTCCCACTCAGGAGAGCATACACCGCCCTCTCACCCATACTTTTAGTCTCAGGGTTACCCGAATCTTTAGTCACATACTAAATCATTTCATATCCCGAAGTAGGGAAAATCATTTCACAACGTAATAATCACAAGTACTTTCAAAATATAGTACTTCACATCAGTAATTCACGCATATGATCAGTCACTATTAATCACATAACCTTTGAGCTCGTACGTCTCAAAGAAGGGTGTTAAGCAAGAGAATAAATTCTCCGCCACCAAACAGATACATCATCAATAGCAACTAATCGAATATGCGATGAACCACAATGTAACATATAATACATTTTCTAAATCACTTTAGAAATCATTGGGTTTTGGGCCTCGAAATCCTTTCTGTTTTATAAAACATTTTTATAAAACATTCCCTGTCCAGAATCGGGAACACGTTTCTTTTCGCTTTAAGAAAAATATCATTTCACAATCATTCATTAAATTTGAAATGAACACAATATCGCTAAACACCTTATCGTCAAATCGTGAAGTGTTTCACAAGGCGTTAGCACACAGATATTTTCAACCCAACCCAATGCTAAATGTAAAAGCATATTTTGCTCATAAACTGGTCGAGCACAATCCAAATCATCAATCAATCAAATTTGACATTAAATATAAGGTTTTAAATAGAGAGAGTATTGACTTATATTTAACATCAAATCCTGAAACCAACAGATATCATATCGGGAATAACGATATCGATATCTTCCAAATTCCCATCACAATATCTGTAATCACGGAATCCAATATCGAAAATATCCATAGATAATTTCAATTCAAATCTAATCCAATTTATTTATTTATAACCATTGGATTATTTTTCTAGTTAATAACTAGTTCATTTCGATAAAAATCTATTTTTATCTTTTCAAATATGGAGTTTTTCATCCCAATTCTTCACAAATCATTTCTTATGATTTTACATAAATTATTACTATTTTTAATAATTTTATCAAGGCCCGTACAGTCGATTTCCAACAATGGCCATCGAACTGCACTTACAGCGACCTTTTTCAAATTTGATTTGGACGTATCTCCAAATCCAACCGTTAGATTTCAAATTTCTAACATTCATTAGAAAGCTCTTTTCGATACGAACCCAACGGTTCCGATTTCAGGAGAATCCGACGGTCGGATCTCCCGTAATGTCCGTTCGAAGTCAATGGTCGAAATTCGCGAACTGCCGCGGCGCGGCGCGTTCTATTCAGGCCATTATATTATATATATAATATATATAATATATATTTCGTCGATTTCTATTTAAAACGAAGTTTATAAATAGTTTTAAATTCGTTTCAAAAACATTTTCAACTTCCTTTTCAATTCAAATCACAATTGAATTCTTCTTTATAGATTCGTTTTAAAATTCATTTCTATTCAATTCAAATTTCAATTCAATTCGAATTCGTTTTCAATTCAATTCATTTCGAATTCGTTTTCTATTCAATTCAATTCGAATTCGTTTTCTATTCTTTTCAATTCGAATTCGTTTTCTATTCAATTCAATTCGAATTCGTTTTCTATTCAATTCAATTCGAATTCGTTTTCTATTCAATTCAATTCGAATTCGTTTTCTATTCAATTCAATTCGAATTCGTTTTCTATTCAATTCAATTCGAATTCGTTTTCTATTCAATTCAATTCGAATTCGTTTTCTATTCAATTCAATTCGAATTCGTTTTCTATTCAATTCAATTCGAATTCGTTTTCTATTCAATTCAATTCGAATTCGTTTTCTATTCAATTCAATTCGAATTCGTTTTCTATTCAATTCAATTCGAATTCGTTTTCTATTCAATTCAATTCGAATTCGTTTTCTATTCAATTCAATTCGAATTCGTTTTCTATTCAATTCAATTCGAATTCGTTTTCTATTCAATTCAATTCGAATTCGTTTTCTACTCAATTCAATTCGAATTCGTTTTCTATTCAATTCAATTCGAATTCATTTTCTATTCAATTCAATTCGAATTCGTTTTCTATTCAATTCAATTCGAATATTTCATATGCATCGTTTTCATTTCATATATATATATATATATATCGTTTTCAATTCGAATATTTCATATACATTGTTTTCATTTCATATATATATATATATATATATATATCGTTTTCAATTCGAATATTTCATATACATTGTTTTCAATTCGAATATTTTCACTTCGCTATATATATATAAATTTCACTTTTCATATATTCGATATTTTCACTTCGCTATATATATAAATTTCACTTTTCATATATTCGATATTTTCACTTCGCTATATATATAAATTTCACTTTTCATATATTCGATATTTTCACTTTGCTATATATATAAATTTCACTTTTCATATATATATTATTTCACTTCGCTATCTATCAATTTTCACAACAATTTCAACCAATAAATATCGTCCATGGTTTGTGGACGAGGGGCGTATATATATATAGGTATTTATATATAGCAATTCACTTCCACTTTCAACACATATATAAAATTATAAAAAGAGATTGAAGAGTGAGAAATCCTCACCAATAGCCATCCAACTACACGATTCTTCCTTTATAGAAATCTTCGCCTTTTGTCGCTTTCGTTGTCCGCTTTCACTACATATGTAAAAATCGAATTTTTATTTTAAAGTTCAATATATAAAAATCGAATTTTTATTTCAAAGTTCAATATATAAAAATCGAATTTTTATTTCAAAGTTCAATATATATAAATCGAATTTTTATTTCAAAGTTCAATATATAAAAATCGAATTTTTATTTCAAAGTTCAATATATATAAATCGAATTTTTATTTCAAAGTTCAATATATAAAAATCGAATTTTTATTTCTATAGATTCCGCCTTTTCCATTTCAAAGATCTAATCTTTTCTTTTACTTTTTAAAGTTTAAATCTTTTTAAAAATTCAGTTTTCTATATTCAAAAAAAACAGTTTTCGCATCTTTTAAAAACTCAGTTTTCTATATTCTAAAAAAAACAGTTTTAACCTAAAATAAAATTCAGTTTTAACCTAAAATAGAAAATCAGTTTTTAAATAAAAAAAACAGTTTTAACCTAAAATAGAAAATCAGTTTTAACCTAAAATAGAAAATCAGTTTTTAAATAAAAAAAACAGTTTTAACCTAAAATAGAAAATCAGTTTTAACCTAAAATAGAAAATCAGTTTTAACCTAAAATAGAAAATCAGTTTTAACCTAAAATAGAAAATCAGTTTTAACCTAAAATAGAAAATCAGTTTTTAAATTAAATAAAAAAACAGTTTTTAAATCATTAAAAACAAATTACAAAATACTTACAGAGGGGGGGAACTGCCGCACCATCATGAGGAGGGGGGGGTTCTTCACGCTGTCTGCGTCGACTGGGGGGGGGGGGTTTCAGGCGGAGGTCGGTGCGGATGGAGTCGCTGGAGGCGGTGGTGGATTAAGGGGGCTCGGCGGTTTTGAAGAGTGGAGGGAGAGGGGCCCGCGTCGGAGAAGAAGAAGGGGAGGAGGGCGCTGATGGTTGAGGATCGCCATCGGAGGCGCAGCGGTAGGAGCTCCAGCTCGATCGCGCCATCCATTTTTGATTTCATCATTTTTTTTTATTTGTGAACGGGGCTGAAGTAGATAGAAGGGGAGGGGGTTTTTGTAAAGAGGGTTTTATATATTTTATTTATATTTAATTTAATTTATTTTATTTTTCAAAAAGCAACTTTTTATTTTGACCTCGAAACGAGGCCCACCGCCTGTCGTCCATAGCGTTTTACCCCCATTCCGAACACAATGGGATATGTATCGTAAGCTGATTCGGCTGTTACAATCAGTTTCCGTTAAATTTACATTTAAATCACTATATTGAATTTTAAACGTACATTTCGAATTACCGGGGTCACATACTAACTAGAAAAATTCCAGAAAAATATTTTCTAGCTTCGTATTGACGATACGGTCCTAACAAAACTAGTTTCGTCGAATTCTGAGACCGTTTGAAAAATGGCCAATTTCCAGTCGATTAAAATCAACTGAAACCGGTCAAACGCGTTTTCCTTTGCCACGCTCACATATTGATTCGAAAAATTATGAAATTTGAAACCTAACAATAATTTAACATCACGGACCCAACAAAAGTGGTTTCGTCGAAATCCGAGCTCGTTTGCAAAATGTCCATTTTTAAGGGCCTGAATTCCATAGCGACTATTCAGAATTTTCAACTGGACATTTCTTTTGATTCCTGATATGAAATCTTGATTTTCCCGATTCGTTGGAAAGATATTCACTATTAGATTCCATTATTTTTGGTTTCACTAAAATCCGGATTGTTTTGCACCCGGTACATTCAATTGAAGTTTGAAATCGAATTATCGAACTACCGCGCCATTTTCAATTCTATTTATAATTATATATAAATATTTATATTATAACGACGACGCGTATAATATATACGTTCGAATTATATTCAAAATAAATTCTCGTCGATATTATTTAAAATAATCTATTTTAAATAATCAAAATTCGCCAAAATTGCCAAAATAAAAATTTTAAACTGGCCCAGATTTTACGGGTTGTTACAATCTCCCCCACTTAAAACTTTTCGTCCCCGAAAAGGAACAAAGTCGAAAGTGGTTTGATTATTCAGCTCTATGTTCGATCTGGCTTGCATTCTCCAACCTTTCAGTTTCTGAGAATTTCCAAAATTTCAAAAATTTGGCTAACACCCTAAATTTTCGAAAAATTTCGCCATAACCTCCCCTGCACCGGGAGCATCGGGGAATTTCAAATAGCTTCCCCGGTCCTTCAGATCTCAAAAAGAAAAAGAAAAAGCCAAGCGGCTAGCCAATAGGCTCACAAAATCATCATCACCCAAACAAAACAGTAAATTATGTAGTAAACATGTACCTATTTGTCGGGCAAACAAATTTTATTCTCTGCTCTAGCCTCCTTGCTATGACCTGTTCAATGTAAGTGCAAGTATATGCATGCATTTGCAACCAAATTTCAATACAGTTTACTATTTGGTTCAATTGGCTAAATGGTTAAAAATTATCAAACAAGTAAACAAACAACACAAACATCAATCAATTAATTGATTATATTTTCAAATATATAATTTTATATATTTAAAATCATATTTTCTAAAATCAGATAATATATATAATCACAAATACGTTATTTATAAACAAATAACTCTCGACTCATTCTGGGGCATTTCTAACCCCATCTCTAACGAGACACTCATTCTAGAATGCTACTGATTCTATCTCTAATGAGGATTCTTTTATAGGACATTACTAATCCTACCTCTGATGAGTCTTTTGTTCAGTTCTAACGAGTTGTACCCCAAAGATTTGAGTTTAACCAAAGCTCTGATACCACGTTGTAACGACACGGATTTCGCCCGGACCTAATCGATCGCTAAACCGACCAAGACCGTTCGAATCCCGCATACGCTAACTTTGGGTATACAACACATCAGAACAAATAACAGAAGACTTCAATAAACATCATAATAATGTTACATCAGAGTACAGAATATCAGAGTATATCGAAAATAATACACAGCGGAAGATAAATTTACATAAATGTAATACAATGCACAGCGGAAATATAAACTACACAGCGGAAGACTGTAAATGCCTGGACACAGCTTAAAGCTTCAATCCAGAATCCTGCTCAAAACATCTGCAAAATAAAACTACTCGACTGCCCGTGTGGAAAATAGGGGCACCCGAGTTCGCAAGGGAAAAGCAAACTACAGGTCAGTCATGGGACTGGTGTGAGAACTCAAAAACAGTTGTTAAACTTGTTTAAAAATAAGGCAAATCACGGGACCACGCCACTTTCGCGGAACGGGTTTACCCCCATGAAAGCCAGTGTATAAGCAACAATCAATATAGATATATGGATCTACTATGCATCACACAACATGCAATATCCCAATCTACCCACTTAGATTAATCACAACACTTAGATTTTCCAAATCCAATTCAATTTACAGAAATTATTCCTTTGGATTTTATTCCCGATTTCTTATTTCAAATCATTTGAAATACATATCTAACTTTCTATATCAAAGTAGATTTCACTTCGGGATCTCAAATCAAATCATTTGGAAATGTGAATTCCAAAACATAACAATGCATACAAACAAGTATGCAACCAAATATCGTGCTCCCCATCGACAAGGCAAAGGGTACGCACCTCGCAACTCGATATATATATGTGCACCTACCCCACATAGGAGTAGGCTACACCGACGATGCACCTCCCACTCAGGAGAGCATACACCGCCCTCTCACCCATACTTTTAGTCTCAGGGTTACCCGAATCTTTAGTCACATACTAAATCATTTCATATCCCGAAGTAGGGAAAATCATTTCACAACGTAATAATCACAAGTACTTTCAAAATATAGTACTTCACATCAGTAATTCACGCATATGATCAGTCACTATTAATCACATAACCTTTGAGCTCGTACGTCTCAAAGAAGGGTGTTAAGCAAGAGAATAAATTCTCCGCCACCAAACAGATACATCATCAATAGCAACTAATCGAATATGCGATGAACCACAATGTAACATATAATACATTTTCTAAATCACTTTAGAAATCATCGGGTTTTGGGCCTCGAAATCCTTTCTGTTTTATAAAACATTTTTATAAAACATTCCCTGTCCAGAATCGGGAACACGTTTCTTTTCGCTTTAAGAAAAATATCATTTCACAATCATTCATTAAATTTGAAATGAACACAATATCGCTAAACACCTTATCGTCAAATCGTGAAGTGTTTCACAAGGCGTTAGCACACAGATATTTTCAACCCAACCCAATGCTAAATGTAAAAGCATATTTTGCTCATAAACTGGTCGAGCACAATCCAAATCATCAATCAATCAAATTTGACATTAAATATAAGGTTTTAAATAGAGAGAGTATTGACTTATATTTAACATCAAATCCTGAAACCAACAGATATCATATCGGGAATAACGATATCGATATCTTCCAAATTCCCATCACAATATCTGTAATCACGGAATCCAATATCGAAAATATCCATAGATAATTTCAATTCAAATCTAATCCAATTTATTTATTTATAACCATTGGATTATTTTTCTAGTTAATAACTAGTTCATTTCGATAAAAATCTATTTTTATCTTTTCAAATATGGAGTTTTTCATCCCAATTCTTCACAAATCATTTCTTATGATTTTACACAAATTATTACTATTTTTAATAATTTTATCAAGGCCCGTACAGTCGATTTCCAACAATGGCCATCGAACTGCACTTACAGCGACCTTTTTCAAATTTGATTTGGACGTATCTCCAAATCCAACCGTTAGATTTCAAATTTCTAACATTCATTAGAAAGCTCTTTTCGATACGAACCCAACGGTTCCGATTTCAGGAGAATCCGACGGTCGGATCTCCCGTAATGTCCGTTCGAAGTCAATGGTCGAAATTCGCGAACTGCCGCGGCGCGGCGCGTTCTATTCAGGCCATTATATTATATATATAATATATATAATATATATTTCGTCGATTTCTATTTAAAACGAAGTTTATAAATAGTTTTAAATTCGTTTCAAAAACATTTTCAACTTCCTTTTCAATTCAAATCACAATTGAATTCTTCTTTATAGATTCGTTTTAAAATTCATTTCTATTCAATTCAAATTTCAATTCAATTCGAATTCGTTTTCAATTCAATTCATTTCGAATTCGTTTTCTATTCAATTCAATTCGAATTCGTTTTCTATTCAATTCAATTCGAATTCGTTTTCTATTCAATTCAATTCGAATTCGTTTTCTATTCAATTCAATTCGAATTCGTTTTCTATTCAATTCAATTCGAATTCGTTTTCTATTCAATTCAATTCGAATTCGTTTTCTATTCAATTCAATTCGAATTCGTTTTCTATTCAATTCAATTCGAATTCGTTTTCTATTCAATTCAATTCGAATTCGTTTTCTATTCAATTCAATTCGAATTCGTTTTCTATTCAATTCAATTCGAATTCGTTTTCTATTCAATTCAATTCGAATTCGTTTTCTATTCAATTCAATTCGAATTCGTTTTCTATTCAATTCAATTCGAATTCGTTTTCTATTCAATTCAATTCGAATTCGTTTTCTATTCAATTCAATTCGAATTCGTTTTCTACTCAATTCAATTCGAATTCGTTTTCTATTCAATTCAATTCGAATTCATTTTCTATTCAATTCAATTCGAATTCGTTTTCTATTCAATTCAATTCGAATATTTCATATGCATCGTTTTCATTTCATATATATATATATATATATATATATATATATATATCGTTTTCAATTCGAATATTTCATATACATTGTTTTCATTTCATATATATATATATATATATCGTTTTCAATTCGAATATTTCATATACATTGTTTTCAATTCGAATATTTTCACTTCGCTATATATATATATATAAATTTCACTTTTCATATATTCGATATTTTCACTTCGCTATATATATAAATTTCACTTTTCATATATTCGATATTTTCACTTCGCTATATATATAAATTTCACTTTTCATATATTCGATATTTTCACTTTGCTATATATATAAATTTCACTTTTCATATATATATTATTTCACTTCGCTATCTATCAATTTTCACAACAATTTCAACCAATAAATATCGTCCATGGTTTGTGGACGAGGGGCGTATATATATATATAGGTATTTATATATAGCAATTCACTTCCACTTTCAACACATATATAAAATTATAAAAAGAGATTGAAGAGTGAGAAATCCTCACCAATAGCCATCCAACTACACGATTCTTCCTTTATAGAAATCTTCGCCTTTTGTCGCTTTCGTTGTCCGCTTTCACTACATATGTAAAAATCGAATTTTTATTTTAAAGTTCAATATATAAAAATCGAATTTTTATTTCAAAGTTCAATATATAAAAATCGAATTTTTATTTCAAAGTTCAATATATATAAATCGAATTTTTATTTCAAAGTTCAATATATAAAAATCGAATTTTTATTTCAAAGTTCAATATATATAAATCGAATTTTTATTTCAAAGTTCAATATATAAAAATCGAATTTTTATTTCTATAGATTCCGCCTTTTCCATTTCAAAGATCTAATCTTTTCTTTTACTTTTTAAAGTTTAAATCTTTTTAAAAATTCAGTTTTCTATATTCAAAAAAAACAGTTTTCGCATCTTTTAAAAACTCAGTTTTCTATATTCTAAAAAAAACAGTTTTAACCTAAAATAAAATTCAGTTTTAACCTAAAATAGAAAATCAGTTTTTAAATAAAAAAACAGTTTTAACCTAAAATAGAAAATCAGTTTTAACCTAAAATAGAAAATCAGTTTTTAAATAAAAAAAACAGTTTTAACCTAAAATAGAAAATCAGTTTTAACCTAAAATAGAAAATCAGTTTTAACCTAAAATAGAAAATCAGTTTTAACCTAAAATAGAAAATCAGTTTTAACCTAAAATAGAAAATCAGTTTTTAAATTAAATAAAAAAACAGTTTTTAAATCATTAAAAACAAATTACAAAATACTTACAGAGGGGGGGAACTGCCGCACCATCATGAGGGGGGGGGGGGTTCTTCACGCTGTCTGCGTCGACTGGGGGGGGGGGGGTTTCAGGCGGAGGTCGGTGCGGATGGAGTCGCTGGAGGCGGTGGTGGATTAAGGGGGCTCGGCGGTTTTGAAGAGTGGAGGGAGAGGGGCCCGCGTCGGAGAAGAAGAAGGGGAGGAGGGCGCTGATGGCTGAGGATCGCCATCGGAGGCGCGGCGGTAGGAGCTCCAGCTCGATCGCGCCATCCATTTTTGATTTCATCATTTTTTTTTATTTGTGAACGGGGCTGAAGTAGATAGAAGGGGAGGGGGTTTTTGTAAAGAGGGTTTTATATATTTTATTTATATTTAATTTATTTTATTTTATTTTTCAAAAAGCAACTTTTTATTTTGACCTCGAAATGAGGCCCATCGCCTGTCGTCCATAGCGTTTTACCCCCATTCCGAACACAATGGGATATGTATCGTAAGCTGATTCGGCTGTTACAATCAGTTTCCGTTAAATTTACATTTAAATCACTATATTGAATTTTAAACGTACATTTCGAATTACCGGGGTCACATACTAACTAGAAAAATTCCAGAAAAATATTTTCTAGCTTCGTATTGACGATACGGTCCTAACAAAACTAGTTTCGTCGAATTCTGAGACCGTTTGAAAAATGGCCAATTTCCAGTCGATTAAAATCAACTGAAACCGGTCAAACGCGTTTTCCTTTGCCACGCTCACATATTGATTCGAAAAATTATGAAATTTGAAACCTAACAATAATTTAACATCACGGACCCAACAAAAGTGGTTTCGTCGAAATCCGAGCTCGTTTGCAAAATGTCCATTTTTAAGGGCCTGAATTCCATAGCGACTATTCAGAATTTTCAACTGGACATTTCTTTTGATTCCTGATATGAAATCTTGATTTTCCCGATTCGTTGGAAAGATATTCACTATTAGATTCCATTATTTTTGGTTTCACTAAAATCCGGATTGTTTTGCACCCGGTACATTCAATTGAAGTTTGAAATCGAATTATCGAACTACCGCGCCATTTTCAATTCTATTTATAATTATATATAAATATTTATATTCTAACGACGACGCGTATAATATATACGTTCGAATTATATTCAAAATAAATTCTCGTCGATATTATTTAAAATAATCTATTTTAAATAATCAAAATTCGCCAAAATTGCCAAAATAAAAATTTTAAACTGGCCCAGATTTTACGGGTTGTTACAATATGGAATATAATTAATTACATATTGACATACAAGAATACTCCAAGTCGATTTGAATTTGTTTTTATATATTCATATGCAAAGGGGACAAAAATAAACAACATAATGAAATAAATCAAAGCCATTAATTAAGAAATTAATAAAAAGCATCTTCATAGGAGATTCAAATCTCTTGGCTCGACCTTGGAAGGGGGTTGGCTGCCCTTATATGAGGGGGGTCAACATCTCTCTTGGGGGATGGGTGGTGAATTTATGTCTTTTTAGGGAGATTTATATAGTTTTGCATTAGATAGACCGCTCAGATTTAATCTAAATAAACCAACAGCCTATATTCACACTTGCAACTATAAATACAGCTCCCTAGCTTGAATCTAAACCCACTTTCATTTCTTTATGTGCCTCCATATTGTGCTTCTATGTGACAACCCGTATTTTTGGTCAGTTTAGAATTTGAATTTTCATCAATTTTAATAAATTTTAAAATGGAAAATGCTGAATTTGACTTGATAAAATTTGAAAATAAATTTAAACTTAGTTTTATGTTTTGTTTGACTTAAAACAGAGTCAGTAAACTCTTTAAATCAATTTAAATAGTGATTTTAAAATTACTATTTTTATGCTATATTGATAACCTGTAAAAGGACTGTAAAGACCCGCAACCTCCCCGTAAAGGGAAGCGTCGGATAGTTCGAGAACAAACCACAGCAGAACACATATAAAAGAACATTTCATTGTATATTACAACAATGCATCAGATTACAAGAATATACAGAGTATAAATGAATATTACACAGAAATATCAGAGATTTAAATTACATTTAAATACATCGCAGCGGAAAATAATACAATACACAACTAGAAGAAGATATACGGATACAAAGCTTTCCGGATATCGTTCCAGCTGTAAACCAGGATCCTGTGAATATAAATCTGCAAAACCAAAACTACTAGCTGCCCGTGTCAAAATAAGGGCACCCAGAGTTTAGGTTAAAACAATAAACTCCAGGTCAGTCATGTGACTGGTGTGAGAACTAAAACAGTTATTAATCTTTATTTTAAATCATTAGGTAAATCAAGGGACCACGCCGTATAACACGGAACGGGTTTCCTCCCAAGAATACCAGTGCATAAAACAAACAGCGCAATGTTAAATAAAGAAAAATGAAGCTGTTATAAGACCCAGGTCCTATCACACAATGCAACGCAAGCCGGGGGATAGGGTTTTCCCTTATAACAGCCAAAGAATGCTTGATACGTTTAAAACAAATCATTTGATACTATAATAAGTGCATAGTGTATAAAACAACTTCAAATCATAAGTATCAATCATAGGCGGCATAAGTGCCCCATCCCACTATGTCGCCATATATAGGATTACAACTAAAACCGCAAATGTCACGTATTTGGAAATTGGATTTCCATCTATGAACCGAGGCAAAAGATAGTCCTCAACCGATTCGAGACGCTCTAGCCCGTGTCTCAGGAACAGCCGCAACTGCCCCTTGGATCGTCAGGGCCGGTCCACACGGAGTGGATTATTATGCCTGAACAATACGTCTCCCCACCCTATGGGGTGTAAGTCTGGTCCGTCAGCCGACCAGAATGCATTCGGCCGAAACCGATATAACCGAGGCGCCTCGCAACAACCACAACCACATAAGTCAAACTCGTCAGGGCGTGTAAAACCACTGACGCCACTTCTAGCTAGAAAGAAACGCATGCCCTCCCTGAGGTCCGTCTCCCGTTTTTGGTTCATACCGGGTGTGAAACACGCGAGGTAAACGTTACACAAAGCTACGCCACAAAGGCCGTGCTTTGATCATCACCACAAGACTTTGCTTTTCAACAGAAGCCTCGAGCATTTGCATCTTAGCATGCCACACAGGCAAGCCATCCTATGCAACCGATATCAGTCACACAGAATGAAATCCGATGTCAGACACACAGTCCATTTACAAGTCCGTTCTGGGTCTGAACGAAACCGGAGGCACCTAGTACCCCGCATATCCATCGATCTCCAAGTACGTCTGGACGATCACTAACTGTTTCCATCTTCTTGGGTGTACAGCCCAATCAAGATCATCAGTTATCACCCAAACGACGTGAAGACCTCCGGTCTTCGACCACCGTCTTCATCTTCGACTTATCGTCGTATCAGTTATTCAGAATGGGATAAACCCGGTCTTTCCGAATAACTCGCGTATATATTATAAAAGTGTTACACAAACACAACATACGCCTCATTCCAATTCATTAGTCACTAACCGTAAATTAATCAAGAGGATAATTCCCCAAATATTAACCCCGAAGGCCGAAACCAACATCAGATCAATATCCAGAAAACCATTCTGCTTGGCTAACCGACAGTTAGTTTCTAAATTTCACGTTCAAATCTAATTAAAGATTTAACTATCGCCTGGAGCAAAACTGGTGATACTCCATTCTCGATCTTTTCAATCTAATTAAAGATTCATTAAAACTCCACTTAGTTTTAATCATTATCTGGGTTAAAGAATCAGTGTCATTTAAAACACGATTCACGATAAACCCAAAATCCCATTCCATTAATTATCGGGTTAAAGAACAAGTGTTATTTAAAACACTGTTCACGATAAACCCAAAAAATCAATACCAATTCAATTCCAATTAAATATCATTTAATTGGTACACTTCATTAAATCTAAATAAAAAGATTTAATCTTTTCTCAACTGGGTTCAAGAACAGTGTTAGTGAAGACACCATTCACGACAAACCCAAATCACATTCGATTAATTATCGGGTTAAAGAACAAGTGTTATTTAAAACACTGTTCACGATAAACCCAAAAATCAATACCAATTCAATTCCAATTAAATATCATTTAATTGGTACACTTCATTAAATCTAAATAAAAAGATTTAATCTTTTCTCAACTGGGTTCAAGAACAGTGTTAGTGAAGACACCATTCACGACAAACCCAAATCACATTCGATTAATTATCGGGTTAAAGAACAAGTGTTATTTAAAACACTGTTCACGATAAACCCAAAAATCAATACCAATTCAATTCCAATTAAATATCATTTAATTGGTACACTTCATTAAATCTAAATAAAAAGATTTAATCTTTTCTCAACTGGGTTCAAGAACAGTGTTAGTGAAGACACCATTCACGACAAACCCAAATCACATTCGATTAATTATCGGGTTAAAGAACAAGTGTTATTTAAAACACTGTTCACGATAAACCCAAAAATCAATACCAATTCAATTCCAATTAAATATCATTTAATTGGTACACTTCATTAAATCTAAATAAAAAGATTTAATCTTTTCTCAACTGGGTTCAAGAACAGTGTTAGTGAAGACACCATTCACGACAAACCCAAATCACATTCGATTAATTATCGGGTTAAAGAACAAGTGTTATTTAAAACACTGTTCACGATAAACCCAAAAATCAATACCAATTCAATTCCAATTAAATATCATTTAATTGGTACACTTCATTAAATCTAAATAAAAAGATTTAATCTTTTCTCAACTGGGTTCAAGAACAGTGTTAGTGAAGACACCATTCACGACAAACCCAAATCACGTTCCATTAATTATCGGGTTAAAGAACAAGTGTTATTTAAAACACTGTTCACGATAAACCCAAAAATCAATACCAATTCAATTCCAATTAAATATCATTTAATTGGTACACTTCATTAAATCTAAATAAAAAGATTTAATCTTTTCTCAACTGGGTTCAAGAACAGTGTTAGTGAAGACACCATTCACGACAAACCCAAATCACGTTCCATTAATTATCGGGTTAAAGAACAAGTGTTATTTAAAACACTGTTCACGATAAACCCAAAAATCAATACCAATTCAATTCCAATTAAATATCATTTAATTGGTACACTTCATTAAATCTAAATAAAAAGATTTAATCTTTTCTCAACTGGGTTCAAGAACAGTGTTAGTGAAGACACCATTCACGACAAACCCAAATCACATTCGATATTCAATACAAGGCTCTGAATAGAAAATATATCGGCTTATATTCAATATCGAATTCTACGACTAACAAATGTCGTATTGGAAATAACGATACAAATATATATCTTTCAAATTTCCATAACAACACCTGTAATATCACAAATTCCAACATCGAAATATTCCGAAGACAATTTCGATTCAATTCCACTCCAATGCAATCATTGGATATTCTGGTTATTTTTAAAACCCTTTTCATATTCAATTTATTTATTTAAAAATAAATAGAATTATAATTCTAGTTCAAAACTAGTTCATTTAGATAAAAATCTATTTTTATCTTTTCAAATATGGAGTTTTTCATCCCAGTCCTTTCTAAATCATTTCTTATGATTTTACACAAATTATTACAATTTTTAATAATTTTATCAAGGCTTGTACAGTCGATTTCCATCAACGGCCATCGAACTGCACTTACAGCGACCTTTTTCGAATTTGATTTGGACATAATTCCAAATCCAACCGTTAGATTTCAAATTTCTAACATTCATTAGAAAGCTCTTTTCGATACGAACCCAACGGTTCCGGTTTTAGGAGAATCCGACGGTCGGATCTCCCGCAATGTCCGTTTGAAATAAATGGTCGAAATTCACGAACTGCCGCGGCGCGGCGCGTTCTATTCAGGCCATTATATTATATATATAATATATATAATATATACTTCGTCGATCTCTATTTAAAACGAATTATATAAATAGTTTTAAATTCGTTTCAAAAGCAATTTCAACTTCCGTTTCAATTCAAATCAAAATTGAATTCTTCTCTATAAATTCGTTTTAAAATTCATTTCTATTCAATTCAAATTTCGATTCCATTTGAATTCATTTCAATTCGTTTTCAATTCAATTTGAATTCGTTTTCAATTCAATTCATTTCGAAATCGTTTTCAATTCAATTCATTTCGAAATCGTTTTCAATTCAATTCTTTTTGAAATCGTTTTCAATTCAATTCATTTCGAAATCGTTTTCAATTCAATTCATTTCGAAATCGTTTTCAATTCAATTCATTTCGAAATCGTTTTCAATTCAATTCTTTTCGAAATCGTTTTCAATTCAATTCATTTCGAAATCGTTTTCAATTCAATTCATTTCGAAATCGTTTTCAATTCAATTCATTTCGAAATCGTTTTAAAATCGATATAAATATCGTTCACGTCAAAATGGCGTCAATCTAATCAACACGGCTTCATATATTGATATTTCCAAATATTCCATTTCGAATATTTCTATTTCAAATATTTCTATTTTAAATATTTCTATTTTAAAACTGGAATGAGGCCCAATCAATTACCATATAAAGTTAATTATATGGATTTTCATACAACACATGTATATAATAGCATGGAAAAATAATCAACCATCAACCAAAGTGCACTACACTGTATAAGCATCAAATTTAGATATCCAACGCTTAAAACAGCCTGTCAATCAACCGATCGACATATTCAATCAATTGGGATGAGTGAACTTCAAATTTCATCCCAACACCCGTGTGGGGTTTCAAACAATCAAACACATATTTTATTTGTGCTGTTGGACGATGTGTAAAATTTATCGACCCAATCAATGTCCTTCAAATAAGTGTACATAAACAAACCGTCTGGTTTGTAAATGAATATTTATTTTATTCACTTTCACTATATTCATATTCACGTTAAAAATTATATTTTTAACGATAAAACATTTTATTTCAACATATGAATTTCTATTATTCATTTACACAAATAAAATGATATTTTTATTTTCTAACATATTTTAGAAAATTTCGGCGGCATAACGGCACGATACTAGAAACGGGACGAGGCCTAGCCTTATCCCCGGTCTAGTGAAGGCCCACGCCATTCACACATCAATCAAATCAATTCGTTATGTAAACCACAAAATTTGGAGTAAGAGTCTAACCTAGCCTTACTCCTTCGCCTTATAACGGCGCACGTCTAATCCTAACCAATTTATCGATTCGATTTTTCACACCACAAACCACATTCGAACCAATATCGCAATCAATCACCAAACAGTCAAACAAACAAGTCCATGGTCTGTGGACGATTGTGTCGGGTGCTACTAAGCACCGTCTGCATCCTAGTATATATATAACTAGAAAAAGAAATTGAAAGG
Organism: Allium sativum; assembly: GCA_030737875.1. Classification (NCBI taxonomy): domain Eukaryota; kingdom Viridiplantae; phylum Streptophyta; class Magnoliopsida; order Asparagales; family Amaryllidaceae; genus Allium; species Allium sativum. Next base: position 307,543,373 of record CM060921.1, read on the forward strand.
TGAGAAATTCTCACTTTTAGCTATCCAACCATCTCGACTCTTCTTTTGCAGAAGTCTTCGTCGTTTCGCCTTTTTGTCACCTTCGTTGCTGCTTTCACTACATACGTAAAAATCGAATTTTTACTTCGCTATTCCATATATAAAAATATGATTTCTACTTTTGCCTTCAACATATAAAAATATGATTTTTCAACATATAAAAATATGATTTTTACTTTTGCTTTCAAATCTTTTTCTACTAAAAGATTAATCTTTTTCCTATTTTAAAGTTCAAAATAAAATCAGTTTTTTTTCTCTTTTTTTTAAAATAAATCAGTTTATACTTTTAAAAACAAAATTAGTTTATACTTTTAAAAATATCAGTTTTATACTTTTAAAAATATTCAGTTTATACTTTTAAAAATAAAACCAGTTTATACTTTTAAAAATAAAACCAGTTTATACTTTTAAAAACAAAATCAGTTTATACTTTTTTAAAAATAAAACCAGTTTATACTTTTTAAAAATAAAACCAGTTTATACTTTTAATCAAATTAGTATTTAATCCCAGAGAAAAAAACAGTATTTTACAGAATTAAAAGTAAAAATAAAAAAAAATAAAAACGCGGACCTTTGCTGTCGCCTGAAGAGGGGGGGGGGGGAGAGTGCGCTTCGGGTTCACGGATCGATGCAGGGGGGAGGGTCGCGGGTGCTCAGGCGCTGGCGGTGGCGTCGCTGCTTCGGGTTTCGAGAGGGGCGACTTCAACTTCGCGAGCGAGGGGTGCGGTGGGGTTTCGAACAGTTGGAGGAGAGAGAAGCAGAGGAAGGGGGGGTTCGATGGGGAGGAGGCGGCGACGGGGTGGGGCTTCTCCGGTGGAGGCGCGGTGGTCTTCGGTGGAGGAGCGATGGCGATCTGCCATCGATTTGAGAGATCGATCCCTTTTTTTTTTTTTTTATCTGTATAATGAAATTCGACAGGGGGGGGGCCAGAAGTTAAGAGAAAAGGGAGAGTTTTTTTTTTTTTTTATTATTATTTTATTTAATTTAGCTAAGAGTTGACTTTTACGTACGACCTCTAAACGAGGCCCACCGCCTGCCGTCCATAGCGTTTCACCCCCATTCCGAACACAATGGGACATGTATCGTAAGCTGATTCGGCTGTTACAATCAGTTTCCGTTAAATTTACATTTAAATCACTATATTGAATTTTAAACGTACATTTCGAATTACCGGGGTCACATACTAACTAGAAAAATTCCAGAAAAATATTTTCTAGCTTCGTATTGACGATACGGTCCTAACAAAACTAGTTTCGTCGAATTCTGAGACCGTTTGAAAAATGGCCAATTTCCAGTCGATTAAAATCAACTGAAACCGGTCAAACGCGTTTTCCTTTGCCACGCTCACATTTTGATTCGAAAAATTATGAAATTTGAAACCTAACAATAATTTAACATCACGGACCCAACAAAAGTGGTTTCGTCGAAATCCGAGCTCGTTTGCAAAATGTCCATTTTTAAGGGCCTGAATTCCATAGCGACTATTCAGAATTTTCAACTGGACATATCTTTTGATTCCAGATATGAAATCTTGATTTTTCGGATTCGTTGGAAAGATATTCACAATTAGATCCCATTATTTTTGGTTTCTCTAAAATCCGGATTGTTTTGCACCCGGTACATTCAATTGAAGTTTGAAATCGAATTATCGAACTACCGCGCCATTTTCAATTCTATTTATAATTATATATAATTATTTATATTCTAACGACGACGCGTATAATATATACGTTCGAATTCTATTCAAAATAAATTTCTCGTCGATTATATTTAAAATAATCTATTTTAAATATTCAAAATTCGCTATAATCGCCAAAATAAAAATTTTAAACTGGCCCAGATTTTCCGGGTTGTTACAATCTCCCCCACTTAAAACTTTTCGTCCCCGAAAAGGAACAAAGTCGAAAGTGGTTTGATTAATAAGCTCTACGATCGATCAGGCTTCCATTCTCCAACTCTTTAGTTTCTGAGAATTTTCAAAATTTCAAAAATTTGGCTAACACCCTAAATTTCCGAAAAATTTCGCCATAACCTCCCCTGCACCGGGAGCATCGGGGAATTTCAAATAGCTTCCCCGGTCCTTCAGATCTCAAAAAGAAAAAGAAAAAGCCAAGCGGCTAGCCAATAGGCTCACAAAATCATCATCACCCAAACAAAACAGGAAATTATGTAGTAAACATGTACCTATTTGTCGGGCAAACAAATTTTATTCTCTGGCTCTAGCCTCCTTGCTATGACCTGTTCAATGTGAGTATATGTATGCAAGCAAATGCGACCAATTTTCAATACAGTTCAAAATGTGATGCAGTTAAGCATAATGGTTCAAGATTATCAAACAATTAAACAAACAACACAATCATCAATCCATTAGTGAATTAGAGTTTCAAATTCATAACTTTGATATATATACAAAAATCAGATTCTTGATGCCAAATCACAACCATAGGCCCTATCTAATTTTGGTTCTCACACCAGCCTAATGGAAATATATAGATATCACACCTTCGTCACTCGAAAATAAATACTGGTAACGCTGCAGCATTATCAGAATCATCCCCGGGCAACTAGAATGTGATTCTATATCTACCCAATATATTAAAACTTTGAATACACGCGAATCAGACGTATACGCAAAACCTATATATACTGGATTGTCCAACTCAATATAAATAGATAATCAAATACGAATAGTTGATTTAAATTTTCAAAATAAAATTTTGTTTTCATTTTAAAAATATACTCTTCACACTCGTTCTAGGATACTACTGATCCTATCTCTAACGAGTCATTCTCATTGGATATTGCTAATCCAATATCTGATGAATTCTTTCGTATGGTTCTAATGTGCCTTGTTCTCTAGCTTTGTAAACCAAAGCTCTGATACCACGTGTAAAGACCCGCAACCTCCCCGTAAAGGGAAGCGTCGGATAGTTCGAGAACAAACCACAGCAGAACACATATAAAAGAACATTTCATTGTATATTACAACAATGCATCAGATTACAAGAATATACAGAGTATAAATGAATATTACACAGAAATATCAGAGATTTAAATTACATTTAAATACATCGCAGCGGAAAATAATACAATACACAACTAGAAGAAGATATACGGATACAAAGCTTTCCGGATATCGTTCCAGCTGTAAACCAGGATCCTGTGAATATAAATCTGCAAAACCAAAACTACTAGCTGCCCGTGTCAAAATAAGGGCACCCAGAGTTTAGGTTAAAACAATAAACTCCAGGTCAGTCATGTGACTGGTGTGAGAACTAAAACAGTTATTAATCTTTATTTTAAATCATTAGGTAAATCAAGGGACCACGCCGTATAACACGGAACGGGTTTCCTCCCAAGAATACCAGTGCATAAAACAAACAGCGCAATGTTAAATAAAGAAAAATGAAGCTGTTATAAGACCCAGGTCCTATCACACAATGCAACGCAAGCCGGGGGATAGGGTTTTCCCTTATAACAGCCAAAGAATGCTTGATACGTTTAAAACAAATCATTTGATACTATAATAAGTGCACAGTGTATAAAACAACTTCAAATCATAAGTATCAATCATAGGCGGCATAAGTGCCCCATCCCACTATGTCGCCATATATAGGATTACAACTAAAACCGCAAATGTCACGTATTTGGAAATTGGATTTCCATCTATGAACCGAGGCAAAAGATAGTCCTCAACCGATTCGAGACGCTCTAGCCCGTGTCTCAGGAACAGCCGCAACTGCCCCTTGGATCGTCAGGGCCGGTCCACACGGAGTGGATTATTATGCCTGAACAATACGTCTCCCCACCCTATGGGGTGTAAGTCTGGTCCGTCAGCCGACCAGAATGCATTCGGCCGAAACCGATATAACCGAGGCGCCTCGCAACAACCACAACCACATAAGTCAAACTCGTCAGGGCGTGTAAAACCACTGACGCCACTTCTAGCTAGAAAGAAACGCATGCCCTCCCTGAGGTCCGTCTCCCGTTTTTGGTTCATACCGGGTGTGAAACACGCGAGGTAAACGTTACACAAAGCTACGCCACAAAGGCCGTGCTTTGATCATCACCACAAGACTTTGCTTTTCAACAGAAGCCTCGATCATTTGCATCTTAGCATGCCACACAGGCAAGCCATCCTATGCAACCGATATCAGTCACACAGAATGAAATCCGATGTCAGACACACAGTCCATTTACAAGTCCGTTCTGGGTCTGAACGAAACCGGAGGCACCTAGTACCCCGCATATCCATCGATCTCCAAGTACGTCTGGACGATCACTAACTGTTTCCATCTTCTTGGGTGTACAGCCCAATCAAGATCATCAGTTATCACCCAAACGACGTGAAGACCTCCGGTCTTCGACCACCGTCTTCATCTTCGACTTATCGTCGTATCAGTTATTCAGAATGGGATAAACCCGGTCTTTCCGAATAACTCGCGTATATATTATAAAAGTGTTACACAAACACAACATACGCCTCATTCCAATTCATTAGTCACTAACCGTAAATTAATCAAGAGGATAATTCCCCAAATATTAACCCCGAAGGCCGAAACCAACATCAGATCAATATCCAGAAAACCATTCTGCTTGGCTAACCGACAGTTAGTTTCTAAATTTCACGTTCAAATCTAATTAAAGATTTAACTATCGCCTGGAGCAAAACTGGTGATACTCCATTCTCGATCTTTTCAATCTAATTAAAGATTCATTAAAACTCCACTTAGTTTTAATCATTATCTGGGTTAAAGAATCAGTGTCATTTAAAACACGATTCACGATAAACCCAAAATCCCATTCCATTAATTATCGGGTTAAAGAACAAGTGTTATTTAAAACACTGTTCACGATAAACCCAAAAATCAATACCAATTCAATTCCAATTAAATATCATTTAATTGGTACACTTCATTAAATCTAAATAAAAAGATTTAATCTTTTCTCAACTGGGTTCAAGAACAGTGTTAGTGAAGACACCATTCACGACAAACCCAAATCACATTCGATTAATTATCGGGTTAAAGAACAAGTGTTATTTAAAACACTGTTCACGATAAACCCAAAAATCAATACCAATTCAATTCCAATTAAATATCATTTAATTGGTACACTTCATTAAATCTAAATAAAAAGATTTAATCTTTTCTCAACTGGGTTCAAGAACAGTGTTAGTGAAGACACCATTCACGACAAACCCAAATCACATTCGATTAATTATCGGGTTAAAGAACAAGTGTTATTTAAAACACTGTTCACGATAAACCCAAAAATCAATACCAATTCAATTCCAATTAAATATCATTTAATTGGTACACTTCATTAAATCTAAATAAAAAGATTTAATCTTTTCTCAACTGGGTTCAAGAACAGTGTTAGTGAAGACACCATTCACGACAAACCCAAATCACATTCGATTAATTATCGGGTTAAAGAACAAGTGTTATTTAAAACACTGTTCACGATAAACCCAAAAATAATACCAATTCAATTCCAATTAAATATCATTTAATTGGTACACTTCATTAAATCTAAATAAAAAGATTTAATCTTTTCTCAACTGGGTTCAAGAACAGTGTTAGTGAAGACACCATTCACGACAAACCCAAATCACATTCGATTAATTATCGGGTTAAAGAACAAGTGTTATTTAAAACACTGTTCACGATAAACCCAAAAATCAATACCAATTCAATTCCAATTAAATATCATTTAATTGGTACACTTCATTAAATCTAAATAAAAAGATTTAATCTTTTCTCAACTGGGTTCAAGAACAGTGTTAGTGAAGACACCATTCACGACAAACCCAAATCACGTTCCATTAATTATCGGGTTAAAGAACAAGTGTTATTTAAAACACTGTTCACGATAAACCCAAAAATCAATACCAATTCAATTCCAATTAAATATCATTTAATTGGTACACTTCATTAAATCTAAATAAAAAGATTTAATCTTTTCTCAACTGGGTTCAAGAACAGTGTTAGTGAAGACACCATTCACGACAAACCCAAATCACGTTCCATTAATTATCGGGTTAAAGAACAAGTGTTATTTAAAACACTGTTCACGATAAACCCAAAAATCAATACCAATTCAATTCCAATTAAATATCATTTAATTGGTACACTTCATTAAATCTAAATAAAAAGATTTAATCTTTTCTCAACTGGGTTCAAGAACAGTGTTAGTGAAGACACCATTCACGACAAACCCAAATCACATTCGATATTCAATACAAGGCTCTGAATAGAAAATATATCGGCTTATATTCAATATCGAATTCTACGACTAACAAATGTCGTATTGGAAATAACGATACAAATATATATCTTTCAAATTTCCATAACAACACCTGTAATATCACGAATTCCAACATCGAAATATTCCGAAGACAATTTCGATTCAATTCCACTCCAATGCAATCATTGGATATTCTGGTTATTTTTAAAACCCTTTTCATATTCAATTTATTTATTTAAAAATAAATAGAATTATAATTCTAGTTCAAAACTAGTTCATTTAGATAAAAATCTATTTTTATCTTTTCAAATATGGAGTTTTTCATCCCAATCCTTTCTAAATCATTTCTTATGATTTTACACAAATTATTACAATTTTTAATAATTTTATCAAGGCTTGTACAGTCGATTTCCATCAACGGCCATCGAACTGCACTTACAGCGACCTTTTTCGAATTTGATTTGGACATAATTCCAAATCCAACCATTAGATTTCAAATTTCTAACATTCATTAGAAAGCTCTTTTCGATACGAACCCAACGGTTCCGGTTTTAGGAGAATCCGACGGTCGGATCTCCCGCAATGTCCGTTTGAAATAAATGGTCGAAATTCACGAACTGCCGCGGCGCGGCGCGTTCTATTCAGGCCATTATATTATATATATAATATATATAATATATACTTCGTCGATCTCTATTTAAAACGAATTATATAAATAGTTTTAAATTCGTTTCAAAAGCAATTTCAACTTCCGTTTCAATTCAAATCAAAATTGAATTCTTCTCTCTAAATTCGTTTTAAAATTCATTTCTATTCAATTCAAATTTCGATTCCATTTGAATTCATTTCAATTCGTTTTCAATTCAATTTGAATTCGTTTTCAATTCAATTCATTTCGAAATCGTTTTCAATTCAATTCATTTCGAAATCGTTTTCAATTCAATTCTTTTCGAAATCGTTTTCAATTCAATTCATTTCGAAATCGTTTTCAATTCAATTCATTTCGAAATCGTTTTCAATTCAATTCATTTCGAAATCGTTTTCAATTCAATTCTTTTCGAAATCGTTTTCAATTCAATTCATTTCGAAATCGTTTTCAATTCAATTCATTTCGAAATCGTTTTCAATTCAATTCATTTCGAAATCGTTTTAAAATCGATATAAATATCGTTCACGTCAAAATGGCGTCAATCTAATCAACACGGCTTCATATATTGATATTTCCAAATATTCCATTTCGAATATTTCTATTTCAAATATTTCTATTTTAAATATTTCTATTTTAAAACTGGAATGAGGCCCAATCAATTACCATATAAAGTTAATTATATGGATTTTCATACAACACATGTATATAATAGCATGGAAAAATAATCAACCATCAACCAAAGTGCACTACACTGTATAAGCATCAAATTTAGATATCCAACGCTTAAAACAGCCTGTCAATCAACCGATCGACATATTCAATCAATTGGGATGAGTGAACTTCAAATTTCATCCCAACACCCGTGTGGGGTTTCAAACAATCAAACACATATTTTATTTGTGCTGTTGGGCGATGTGTAAAATTTATCGACCCAATCAATGTCCTTCAAATAAGTGTACATAAACAAACCGTCTGGTTTGTAAATGAATATTTATTTTATTCACTTTCACTATATTCATATTCACGTTAAAAATTATATTTTTAACGATAAAACATTTTATTTCAACATATGAATTTCTATTATTCATTTACACAAATAAAATGATATTTTTATTTTCTAACATATTTTAGAAAATTTCGGCGGCATAACGGCACAATACTAGAAACGGGACGAGGCCTAGCCTTATCCCCGGTCTAGTGAAGGCCCACGCCATTCACACATCAATCAAATCAATTCGTTATGTAAACCACAAAATTTGGAGTAAGAGTCTAACCTAGCCTTACTCCTTCGCCTTATAACGGCGCACGTCTAATCCTAACCAATTTATCGATTCGATTTTTCACACCACAAACCACATTCGAACCAATATCGCAATCAATCACCAAACAGTCAAACAAACAAGTCCATAGTCTGTGGACGATTGTGTCGGGTGCTACTAAGCACCGTCTGCATCCTAGTATATATATAACTAGAAAAAGAAATTGAAAGGTGAGAAATTCTCACTTTTAGCTATCCAACCATCTCGACTCTTCTTTTGCAGAAGTCTTCGTCGTTTCGCCTTTTTGTCACCTTCGTTGCTGCTTTCACTACATACGTAAAAATCGAATTTTTACTTCGCTATTCCATATATAAAAATATGATTTCTACTTTTGCCTTCAACATATAAAAATATGATTTTTCAACATATAAAAATATGATTTTTACTTTTGCTTTCAAATCTTTTTCTACTAAAAGATTAATCTTTTTCCTATTTTAAAGTTCAAAATAAAATCAGTTTTTTTTCTCTTTTTTTTAAAATAAATCAGTTTATACTTTTAAAAACAAAATCAGTTTATACTTTTAAAAATATCAGTTTTATACTTTTAAAAATATTCAGTTTATACTTTTAAAAATAAAACCAGTTTATACTTTTAAAAATAAAACCAGTTTATACTTTTAAAAACAAAATCAGTTTATACTTTTTTAAAAATAAAACCAGTTTATACTTTTTAAAAATAAAACCAGTTTATACTTTTAATCAAATTAGTATTTAATCCCAGAGAAAAAAACAGTATTTTACAGAATTAAAAGTAAAAATAAAAAAAATAAAAACGCGGACCTTTGCTGTCGCCTGAAGAGGGGGGGGGGGGAGAGTGCGCTTCGGGTTCACGGATCGATGCAGGGGGGAGGGTCGCGGGTGCTCAGGCGCTGGCGGTGGCGTCGCTGCTTCGGGTTTCGAGAGGGGCGACTTCAACTTCGCGAGCGAGGGGTGCGGTGGGGTTTCGAACAGTTGGAGGAGAGAGAAGCAGAGGAAGGGGGGGTTCGATGGGGAGGAGGCGGCGACGGGGTGGGGCTTCTCCGGTGGAGGCGCGGTGGTCTTCGGTGGAGGAGCGATGGCGATCTGCCATCGATTTGAGAGATCGATCCCTTTTTTTTTCTTTTTTTTTTTTATCTGTATAATGAAATTCGACAGGGGGGGGCCAGAAGTTAAGAGAAAAGGGAGAGTTTTTTTTTATTATTTTATTTAATTTAGCTAAGAGTTGACTTTTACGTACGACCTCTAAACGAGGCCCACCGCCTGCCGTCCATAGCGTTTCACCCCCATTCCGAACACAATGGGACATGTATCGTAAGCTGATTCGGCTGTTACAATCAATTTCCATTAAATTTACATTTAAATCATTATATTGAATTTTAAACGTACATTTCAATTTACCGGGGCCACATACGAACACGAAAAATCCCAGAAAAATATTTTCTAGCTTCGTATTGACGATATGGTCCTAACAAAACTAGTTTCGTCGAATTCTGAGACCGTTAGAAAAATGGCCAATTTCCAGTCGATTAAAATCAACGAAAACTGGTCAAACGCGTTTTCTTTTGCCACGCTCACATATTGATTCGAAAAATTATGAAATTTGGAATCTAGCAATAACTTAACATCACGGACCCAACAAAACTGGTTTCGTCGAAATCCGAGGTCGTTTGCAAAATGTCCATTTTTAAGGGCCTGAATTCCATAGCGACTATTCAGAATTTTCAACTGGACATATCTTTTGATTCCAGATATGAAATCTTGATTTTTCGGATTCGTTGGAAAGATATTCACAATTAGATCCCATTATTTTTGGTTTCTCTAAAATCCGGATTGTTTTGCACCCGGTACATTCAATTGAAGTTTGAAATCGAATTATCGAACTACCGCGCCATTTTCAATTCTATTTATAATTATATATAATTATTTATATTCTAACGACGACGCGTATAATATATACGTTCGAATTCTATTCAAAATAAATTTCTCGTCGATTATATTTAAAATAATCTATTTTAAATATTCAAAATTCGCTATAATCGCCAAAATAAAAAATTTAAACTGGCCCAGATTTTCCGGGTTGTTACAAGGACCATTTTTGAGACAGTTTCGGAATCCGACAAAACCACTGTTACTCAATCCGAAACGTCGAAATATGATAGGATTTAAAATTTCAAGTCAAATGGAGTTCATATGTAAGCGTACGATATATAATCATAAGTTGAAAATTCAGTCGAATTTCAGTTAAAGCTAAAAATAGGGCCATTTTTTGAACGATCTCCGCATTTGATGAGACTAGGTTTGTTGGAACCGTAATTCCATAAAGTAGCGATATTTCCAGTTTCATAATTTTTGACTTTGTAGTGGTCGTACGGCCAGAACGAATTGTACGACATATAAATAATTAATGAATTAATTAATCGTTTTACACTAAAATCCTATACTTAATCTAAATTAGACAACAAGATGTCCTTGGAGACATGTGTCGAATTCTTCCTTAACATGTCATTCATGTATACTTAAGGCCTTTTATTTTCTTTTTAATTTATTTTCCCATTTCTTTTATCATTTCTTTTCTTCCCCTAAACCTTAAGCTAAATCCATTTCCACTTCCTCCTCCTCCCCTAAGCCATGCCACACCCCAAGGCACCACCACCAACCACCTCCTACCGAGCGTCGCCTCCCCACGACCTCCTCCAGCCCTCCCTCTAGTCGTGTGCCCCTCCTCCAAGCCAAATTCCCTTTTCCCTTCTTAACTTGCAAAGCTTCCACCTTTAAACACTAATCCAAGTTCTACCACATCCATCCTTCTCCTATGGACACCACCTAGCCATGCCAGACCCCACATCACCACCACCGTGCACCTCTCCCCCGCACCCCCAAACCGTGAGCCCAAGGTCCCCCTCAAAACCCTAAACCACTAAAAACCCTAACTTTCCCACTAATACTCTAAATTAAAGTAAGTTTGAGTGTATTCATGAAGTAGCTAGGAAATTCGATGTGAAAAGACGTGATTTTTTATCCGTAGCAAGCTAGTGAGACCTACCAAGAAGTGTTGAGGTGTAAGGATGCATGGGGTGAGAACTTCTCACTCGAATTACTACATTTGTTTAGTTAAATCGTAGTATATAGCTTAATTGCTTGATTGTTAAGTGATGGAGTTAGTATTGGAATGTGAAATGATTGGAAAATGAAATTGGACTAGATAACATGTTAATGTATTGTCAAGATGTTTATGATAGTCGTTGTAGGGTTAAACACCCATTTATAAGTCAAACGACATATTTATAATCACTTGTTTAAGTGAAATTGACTGAGTAGAAAAATAACCTGAAATGAACAAGTTACCGTTGATTGCCTGAATCTGTGGTTGATCTGAACTAGTTGAAAATACCATACGGGTATTGGGATGATAATTAGCCCACATATCTCCCAAGTTTATAGATAAGTTCACATGGTTTGTGATGTAAACCCCATACGGGTATTGAGATGATAATTTTACATATCTCCCAAGTGTGTAGATAATAATCACTAGTTGTGAATTGGTCGAAAAACCCACACGGGTATTAGGGGAAAATGAACGCTAATCCCAAGTGTTGATTTGTATGTCAATCGATTGATTGACAAGACCGATATAAGAGTTACTCGTTTAAGCTTATACGTTGAAGTTGCACTTTGTTTGTGAATTGGATGTTGAATAGTCGTTTACAACTGTTGTTGGATGCATATGACATATGAAATCCATATAAATGGAATTATATGGTATTTGGTTGAATTACATTCCAATCTGAAATAAAATTGAATATTTTAATAATATAATATTCAATGAAAAATAAAAATCTGATTTTAGATGTCCGGTTTTTTATGGACGCGAATGTATTAAAATATCGATGAATATTAGTAAGCGTAACAAATGGTTGTTAAGTAAATTTCATATACTTATGACCTATTAAAGTTTTATTTTCGAAATGAATAGTAAGATTTAAAGTGAAGTTCTGTTAGGCTATGTAGAAAGCATTTTATAAGAGTTTCTTTTAGAAAGTTTCTTGTTTATTTTTATAGTGAATGACTCGAAAGTTTGAGCTTAAAATAACGAGTTTCAAAAAATAATATTATTTTAATGATTAAAATAATATTAAAATGACTTAATGTTAAAATGTTTATTTTGAAGAGAAATGGTTGAAATAGAATTTCCAATGATGATTATATATATTTTATATAATTTATAAATTATTTGAAAGCATTTCAATTTATTTTAATATTATAAATCGATTCGGGCTTGAATAGGACGTGTCGCGCAACGACAGTTCGCGAAGTTCGACCCGTAACTTCGAATTGATGTACCGGGAGATCCGACAGTCGGATTCTCCTAAAACAAGAAACATTGGGTCCGAAATTAAATGATTTTCAAATGAAATAAGAAATTTTGAAATCCAATGGTCTCATTTTAATATAAGTCCAAATTTGTTTGGGAAAAGGTTGCTACAAATGCAGTTTGGTGGTCGGAATTGGAAACCACTGTAAGGGCCTTAATAAAATTATTAAAAATATGGATAAATTATGTTAAATCATAATAAGTGATTTTAAAAGATATTGGATGGAATATTCCAAATTTTGAAAAGATAAAAGATATTTTATCTAAATGAGCTAGTTAACAACTAGAGTAAAGAATCCAGTGGTTTTAAATAACATATTGGATTGTAATGGTTTAATATAACCAGAGTTTCCAATGTATAAATTGGTACAGATTTAAATGGAAATAATCATCGGATATTTCGATATTGGATTCCTTAATTATTCGGATACTATTGTAAGGATATGGAAGATATAGATATCGTTATTCCCTATATGGTATCTGTTGGTTTCAGATTTGTATTGAATATAAGTTGATACGATTTCTATTCAAAGCCTTATATTTGACATCAAATTGGATTTTGGGTTTTTCGTGAATGGTGTTTTCTGCAACACTGTTTTTAAACCCAGTTAAAAATGGAATTCATGGAATAAATCTTTTAATTAAGATTTAATGGAATTTTCCAAAGTGAAGTTTTCTAATTTAATAAATTAAATTGGAGTTGAATGGAAATAAATTTAGTGATAATCGAAATGAACCTCCATTGAGGAAGAATTTTACTATTTAAGTAATTTAAAAGGCTTCGCCATTATTCCTCTTATAGTATTACTCTGATGCGGGAATTTATATCGATTGTAAACTGGTATGATTTCTGTGAAGATTTCGTTTTGAATGGAAGTTGATTTTGGGCTTATCGTGAATGATATTTTAAATGACATTTGTTCTTTAACCCAGCTAAAAACAAGATTAATTTTCTAAATTTGAATGATCATTGAATAATGATTTTTGAGTATTAAAACTGTGCTAGAGTTTTAACGAATCTTAAATTAGATTTAAAATAGTAGAAGGTAATTAAATTTACCAGAAACGCGATGAGTGTTAAATATGGAGTACCACTAGTTTTACTCCATGCGATAACTGAATCTTTAATTGGATTTGGAATGAAAAGAGGTAATTAAATTTAGTGAAAACATGATGGGTGTTAGATATGGAGTACTACTAGTTTTGCTCCATGGGATGAATAGGTTGGGAGGGGGATAACGATACTAGAAATTACGATTTGTAAGGCTCGTTAATCCCAATAAGGCTTATAAAGCTTAATTTGAGTTAAGTCTACGAAAAGAGATTTTATAATCTTTTGAAATGATTTCTAAGGAAAGATTTAAACATGAGGTTTAAATGATATAAATCTTTGATAAGATTTATGGGATTAATTTCCAGAGTAAAAAATATTTGAATAAAAGAATATTCTGGATTGGAATGAGATGTATGATATCTTTATATATCACTTGATTTTAAAGATGCATGAGTTATTCAAAAATACCAGGTTTAATCAATTCTAAATTACTGTTACAACGATTAAAAGTCGAAGATATTAAAGACGGCGGTTGAAGACCGGAGATCTTCACATCGTTTAGACTATTGCTGATGTCTCGATTGGCCGTACACCCAAGACGAGGTAAAGTGGTGGTCGTCCAGACGTACTTGGAGATCGATTGAATATGCAAGGGCCTCTCTCTTGTATTGGACATAAGAGATGAGGAATAAGGTGTCTTTGGTTTCATTCAGACCCAGAACAGACTTGCAAATGGATTGTGTGTCTGACATTGAATTTTATATTGTAATAATTGATCTCTACTAAATATACATTTGTTTGGTGGAGGAGAATTTATTCTCTTAGCTTAACACCCTTCCCTGAGATGTATGATCTTAGACATTATATATTAGTGGACATCAGTTGTATGAATTGATAATGTGGCATGCTTAGTGCTGCGGGTCAGGCAGATAGTTCGAAGCTTCTTGTTGAAAAGTAGAGCTTTTTGGATGGTGATCAAAGCATGGATGATATAGCATTACTTTGTGTGTCGAAATGTGACTTTGACGAATCTCACACACCGGTATAATGATGAAATGATTTTTAGATCAATATACTTTTGAGATGAGGATAAACAACCTTCGGGTTGGGATCAGACAATTTTTCGAGTTGTCATGGATTCGGTTGACCAAGGGTCTGGGCTGTGGTCGCTCCACGCCTGAGGGGATAAGGTATAGCGGTGTTCCAAGCTTGGACTAAAGCCGTGGGGAGTGATACCCGAGTCCCCGAGGGATAGAGTACAACGGTGTTCCGAGTTTAGACTTACACCGCGAGGGGGTGACACTCGAGTCCTGGATATAGTGTGGATGTGTATTACGGTGTTTTCCAAATCCTGGTCTTAACCGTGGAAACACACACTTCCGTGATCGATCTTTCAAATTAGGATCCATCATGAAGGAATCCAACTTCCAGTATGAGCTTTGTGTTTTCAATTGTAAACCTATATGGCGACATAATATGATGGGGTATAATGCCATCTAAGATTCATGCATTTATTTTCGAAATTGTTTTTGACACTATGCACAAGAAATAATAAAAGAGAAATTTCACGTATCAAGCATGTTTGGTTATTATAAGGTAAAACTCTTTCCTCTGGTTTGCGCTTGCATTGTGTGATGGGACTTGAGTCTTATAATAGATTCATTTTTCAAAAAGGCATTGCAAGTTTTTATGACTGGTATTCATGTGGAGAAAACCCGTTCTGTGTCATACGGCATAGTCCCGTGATTTACCTAACTTTAAAAATAAAGTAAATAATTGTTTTGGTTCTCACACCAGTCCCATGATTGATTTGGAGTTTGTTGTTTCCCACCTAAACTCTGCTTGCCCATATTTTTACATGGGCAGCTAATAGTTTGGGTTTTGCAGATATTTTTATCGAGAAGGATTCTGGATTGAAGCTAAAGCTATGTCCAGAGCATTAAATAATCTTCGGCTGTGTTAGCTTCTGTTTTCCGCTGAATATTGTATTTATTGTAATTTATCTTCCGTTGTATTATTGTTGATGTACTCTGATAATCTTGTACTCTGATGTAAAATTGTTGTAATAACAATGAAATGTTCTTTTGTGTTTTTTTCTGATGTGTTGTGTTCCCATAACGGTTCAAGGATTTCAGTCGTTTTGGATCGGACCTGTGTGGTTTACGGTCGACTCGAAGAGTGGGGATTTTTGGGTCGTTACATTCTACCATTGCTAATTCCAACGAAAAAGGTTAGGATTCTCTTCTATTCCTCTAACCTCCTTTTATTCCCTATATTCTAGATTAATACAGATTTAGGTTCTGGAATTTATTTATTATATATATGTGAGACTCTAAAGATTTGATTATTATATATATATATATATATATATATATTAGTAGAAGGATTGGAGTATGATTTCGATGGCTAAATCTATATCTGATCCAATACAAATCATGTTGTTCTTCCTTCTCAAATCGGTGTGAGTGCAAATCCTATAAGTTGTTATTTCCTATCTTTTTTAGTTTGAATTTGGATTATTATGCCTTTATGGGATTAGGATTAAATGAAAATAAAATAGTATAAATCCTCCTAATCCTATATTTTGTTTAACACTTTAATAATCAATCAAAAGTGATATATTTTGGTTTTTATTATTTGAATAATAAATGTTAGGCCTTGGGTGTTGTGAAATACTTAGTTTTTGAGTCTGATTCACTTGATTTTTATTTCAAATGGTCATACATGTTTGTAAACTAAAATGTAAGATTTGTGTATTGTAAAATAATAGGTTTAAACATCTATTTTTAAATAAATTAGTTTAAACGTATTATATACAAAATATTAGGAACTTAGGTTTTTGCATGCAATATTAGTTAAAAAGTGAATCAGCACCAGAAGCAAGGTTTAGCATATGTAATTGGATTTATTTCACCTTCCGTATACTTTTATTATTAAAATAATTATTCAAACCTAGGTTGCAAGTTTTATGAGTGTGTTGTTATTTCCCTTTTTGATCATCAAATGAGAATATGCATATTGGACCATGTTAATTGATAGGAAAATTAACTTGTATATCTTAACTATGATTGTTAGGATTTACATTTCAAATGTGTTAGGTCATTATTCCCGTGCGGTAAGTTCACACTTATTTATTTGTATATTTATAACATAATTAGATGTAATAATAATACGTATTAGATAGCATATTAAATGCGTTTAAATTAGGATCCAAAAATTGAATGTCCCTATAGGAATTTGTATGTGTGTGAGTTAATGGCTTTAATTGTAACTAATGACACACATACACGAGGTTAACCATTACTTGCAATAGAAGTCTGTCCAGAACCGACCGGCATATCCAACATCTACAAGTAAGACTATAATTAATGTGAGAGGCCTCAGTGTCATGGACTATTACAATTATTACACTAAACATGAGATTTAGCCTAACTTGTAGTAGAAGCCTGCCCAGAATCGTCCTGCAAAACAACATCTACAAGTGGTTGGTTTAATGTGAGATGTCTAGTATATGTATATATATATATATTTGTGTATGAAGTAAGCCTGCCTTGAGAAGGTATTAAGTGGTTGACCTACCTTGTTGGGTAGTAAGTAGTTAGGACTAGGACCATTCCTAAGGTTCACTCCTTGGTTCTAGACCAGAGTCATGGGACCCGCCCTACTAGGTCATAAGTGGTCATTGGGTTCGTCTTTCTCTTATAAGGTATTAAATTGTCCTAATAGATGATAGCGTATGAGTGAGGTATTTATCAAAAAGTGTCCGCTTCTTATATAGGATATTAGTAAGGGCTGACCAAAGGACGGTTTATATAAGAGGCCTAAATGAACCACCATTTAAGGGAAGTATTAAGTGGGTAGGATTTCACCTATAAGGATAGCTATACAGTAACGAAGAGCTCCACCAGGAGGGTCTTAAATGATGTTTTGTTCCTACCTAAACCTGATATTAAGTGGTTGTTTACTATCTCTCGACCTATAAAGAGAGTATATATATTTGATAGTGTTAACGTTAGGGACGACGCCTTAAGTTGCTAGCGGTCCACCATAGGGTAATAAGTGATAGTGGTATCCACCCTTAAATGAATTTATGTAATGGCCTTAAGTGACGAGGATGATCCCACCTCGTAGGGTATTAACTGATTGTAAGGATGTCCGCCTTTATATCAATATGTGGGTGTTAAGTGACTGTAAGGATGTCCGCCTCATATGATTAGTTGTGTGTGTTTGCTTGCATAGACATAACATGAAGAATTTACACTACTAAATATAGGAAATAGTCATTCCTAAACTTATATGATCTTCATTCACCAGAACTTTATGTTCTGACCTCCCTCCTTTTAATATAAACAGGTTAGTATGTGAGGAAGCTTGGATCAGTGATGATTAGTGATGCTTTGGAGATGGAGCCCGACGATGGAGGCTTTAGTTATTTATGGTATTATTATTATAATTTTATTGGGATATATGTTGTTGTTGATGTACCTTTTATTTGAGACTCGTTGTATCAAGACATTTATGATGATTTTATTCATGATATGCCTATTTTAAGATATTATATTTTATCCCTTTCATTGTGTAAGACTTTGATTTCGTTTAGATTGCTCTGTTATATCCATTTTACTACTTTCTTATAGAAACAAATGATCCGTTTAGAATGGTTGTAAGTTTCAGTGGGCCCGTTTTGAGCCCGAATTTAGGTGAATTCTGGGCAGGTTGTTGTTACATGTGGTATCAGAGCATGGTTTACCCGATTACGAGGAAACAAACATGTGAGAGGCGTACTTGTAATTTTGAAAATAGATCTTCAAAAGTTTTACTATATATATATATATATATATATATATATATATATCAGGTACATGTATCTCTAGAACATAATATCTGTAGGTCCTTCTAAGAAAGAGTTGACCTTACTTTCTAGAAATACCCTAGAAACCATACAATGATTTAGTAGCATCTGTATCTATTTAGAAGCATATAAGCACATAATGACTATAATATAACAACCTAAAATTTCGAGCAGTAAATATTTAAACATTGAGGTTATTTAAATATTTAAATGTTGGATTTAATATTATAAAAATGGTTTAACCTTGATTAAATCCTTTTATAAATAATAATTAAAGAGAAGAAAACATGTTGTTGAGTTTTTGTTTACAAAGATAAGTAGTTTAAAGAAAAATCGATAATTTGACCGAAAACAGTTTTATCGATAAACGAGATTATTCTTATTAAAAGTTGTTGGAATATCATGTGCATGTAGTAATGTTAGAAGAACACATATATGTGTAATCATAGAAGTAAGATACAAATGGTACATGTGTACATGTTCTAGAATATGATAAATGGCTTAAAATGATACGGACACGTGTCATCAAATGGAAGAAACACATGTCTTGTAACTAAATAAGGTTAAGACACATACACATTAGGTGTCCATGTGTAGAAACATCTAAAGACACCTAAGTAGGCATGTGTCTTCATCCTAAATCATGCATGAAGATAAGGAGGACAAGTGTTCCAAAACCAAATTACCAAACTAGCCTTGAAAACTACTATATAAAGGGTGGGAAGATTCATTCTTTTTCATGGATTCACAAATGAAAATTAAGATAAGAAAAGGAAGAGAGTTTTAGGAGAAGACAAGGGAAGGAATAAAAGTTCAATTTTCAAGTCTAAGGTGAGAAAAACTATTTAAGTTCATGTGTTCATTTCATATTTTGAAGAAAAGTTGAGAATTTTATGAACGAATGTTTGGATGTGAACCCCCGAAAATAATGTTCGGTATTTTGGGCATAACTTTTGCAGTTCTTAATGAAATTTCGATTTCTCTATCAATTCGGAAAGCTAATTCAAAGGACTACAACTTTGTCTTTGGCCACCTTTACTAATTTGGCCGTTTTCATACTCGAAAACTGGATGCAAAGTAAGGTAAAAAATCAGCCCGAATTAGACATGTTAAAGAGGCCTTGTATTGTAGAATTTTATTTATTGAATAGATAAATAATTTTAATGGTTTCTTTTTATGATAATTAAGTAGACAAAGATAGCTTCTTTCTGTAAAAAAAAATTGGAGTCAAAATCTATTTTTATCATAGAGAAACAGTGTCAAACATTTCACCCAAAAACTGTAAAAAAAAAAAAAAATGATTTTCCGAAACTTGAAACACTTTGGAAATTTGAAACGCTTTCTGAATGTTCCTAACGCAGAAGTGTTTTAGTCCAAAAACTGTAAAAGCCTTGAGCACGACCAGAACTCTTTTTATAGCGCGTAGAAACGCTGTAGTAGCTGAATTTAGTCTAAAACCATTATAGACTAACCAGAACTTTCCATAGCATAGGCTGAAACGCTGTAGATAGCTGTTTTGAGCCTAAAACCATCTCAAACTTGTCCTAACACTTTTAAAACACTGCAGTTTTTATTTTATGATGCTGAAACTTTTTATAGTACTTTTTAAATGTTACCTTTCCTTTGTTTCAAGTAGTTTCGAGGTTCTTCTTAACATAGATTGGAATAATTTGAGATAGTTTGGTTTTGTCTTAAACCCTTTAAAAGCATGAATTTAAAAGTAGGAGATTTGCCTATTACCAAGATAACGCCCTAATTGTTGCGTGAATACACACATATTTATAAAGTATCTTTCAAAATGAATGACTGGAACGTTCTAGGGTGACAAAGAGGATAGTGTCTAGGCTTGAGTTTGGAAAATATAGTTTCCTGCTCTCCCTGGCTATCCCTAACCGATCCGAAGGACGGGATGGTTAATTTCAAAATTTAATTTGAAATTATTTGAGTTTAGAAATAATTTAGAATTTTATTTAACAAAAGTAATTTAAGATTACTTTTGAGAATCTCTACATGATATAAAGAGTATTTTGAAAGTAAAAGAAGAACTACGTTGGCTTGATCCTTTATCTAATTGCTTACCCTATTAGATAAAGGTACGTAGGCAGTCACAAGGGGTAGTGACGTAGCTGCTTTATTAATAAAAATATTTTTGTTTTGTGTTGGTGCATATTTCATGTTTTATCATTTAAGCTATACTGACGTTTATCAAGAAAAGAAATAAAGTTGAATTTTAAACCCGAAATAATTTAGAGGGTGCATATAAATATATAAGGGTTATCGAAGGTATTTTGAACGTATTGGAGAATAATTATTATTTCGGTCAAGATAGAGCTATCATACAATGGAAATTCGTGTATTTGAGTTATAAACTTTAAACGCTTATAACTTTTGTAATCCAAATCAGATTTCCACCAAACGAAGAATGTTTGATTTAAATTGACAAAAGCTTTCAAATGAGTGAAAGCAGATTTTAATTTCAGGGTATAACTTTCAAGTTACATTTCAAACTATTTCGGAAAAGAACGTTGTAAGTGTAGTTATCGATCGTAACTATAAATAGCTATTTTTAATATTTTAAAAATATGGAAAAATATTTTAAAATTATTATAAATTATGTAAGTGTGGTTTAAATTGGAAATTTTAAGTTTTGACTGGCATGAAAATCCGGGGTATCGAAGATGCGGGAAGGAATATTGATGTCCATTTTGTCAAAGTTGCACGATGGTTGATTTACGGTAATTGTGTTTAATTCATACTCGGACAAATGAAATTTATATTATCTTTATAAAAAAAATCATCTGGGGCATTTAAAGATGTTGTAAAATAAAATGGTAGCTGTCATTGTTTGTTTGTATGACGCACGGGATTTTCGGCAATTCTGACTTGTCTGAAATTTCGGGGCGTTACAATTGGTATCAGAGCTTAGGTTAGGTGCTTAAATAAAATTTCGCATAAGATAAGAAAATCATCCTAAATTTTTTGAAATGAAGTTACCTTAATTTGATAAATATAACTGGACAGGGTAAGGCACCATTCCTCTGACCAGGGTTATGAGTAATATTTATTTTGTTTGTTTAACTTTAGTTTAGTGTTTACACTAATAATATTAGCACCACATAAAAAGGTATAACGAATTTGTAAGTGCATATGATTAGTTATAAAGTAACGAAAGAATGAAGGGGGTTATAAAGGAAGGTATGTGGTAGCATGACATCGATGCAATGGAGTGGCTTAAATGGAATGTGGGATAACAACGTGTGAAGGAAGGAATTAAATGAGCTTGGGCAAACAAAGTTGAGGAAGATCAAAAGGAGTAGATTGAGTACTGCATTCATGCAAAACCAAGGTAAGAAAATTTATTTAAATAACTATATCATTACGTAATATGATTTCAGAGTTGTTTAGCACTAATGACGTTAGCTTAAAGCTGCTAAAACATCTCTCAACAATCCAGACATAACTTTTGATTCCTTGATTTGGGTGTTTACACCAAAATTTGGCAAAACAACCAAAGTATCGCTTAACGCGTTACCTAATCGGAGGCGAGATGCTTAGGAAGCATGTCACCTTTTCAAAGGCAAGACGTAAGATTACCTTTTTTAATTATGTGAGGCCATATCTAATACATGAAAACACCAAAAATATAGAAAGAAGACAAGGGTTTATAGTGGTTCGACCTTTGAGGAGGTCTACGTCCACTCTTAAGAGAGAATTTTATTATCAACAAGTTGTTTACAAGGTAAGATCACCCATACATTCAACCAAACTTTCTCTCATACACATCCTTCCATTTGAATTGCTGAAAATGGTAGAGAAATATCTTGGACAGCGAGGAAATCTCCTTATTACCAAGCTTTTGCCATGGATCTTCGACCTTAAGCTCTATCATATATCATTTGTGGAAGCCATGATTCCAAGCTCCATTGATCTTTGTTGGATTATGAAGAATAGATGTTGGAATGCTTGAAGAAGTCCAAAAAGAAATTTGGCAGCACCTCTACGTGTTTCCAGAACAAGTCCCCCCAAAATGATGGAGGTAGGGTGCTATTTATAGGCGGAGGAGTGGCTGAAATCTTGTATTCAGGGTTCTGGTCGGTATTTTTGGGTATTTACAAGAATGCCACTGCCAGTTGTCACCAGCTGTCAAGCTGTTTTACACTGTTTTGACCGACCAGGAGCCCTCGTTGAAGGGAAAGACGACCAGGAGGCTTAGATGCGGAGCGGACCGACCAGATCCAAACGAACGACCAGGAAGTTGAAACCAAAAAGCGGACCGACCCTAAACCCTTAGGGCTGGTCGGAGCGATCAGAAGCTAGCGATCGACCAAATCAGTATGGAGATGAGAGCAACCAGAGACCTTCCGCATTTGGAGCGACCAGGACCCTTGTGCCTTTGGAGCGACCAGTGGCTTTGAGCATTTGGAGCGACCAAGTTGGATGAGAACCGACCGATCAGCATCTAGAGCCTGACCGACCAGATGTTTGTGAACATAGCAGAGTTAGCCTCTGAAATATGGGGTCGATGTAACAACCCGTAAAATGCGAGCCAGTTTGAAATTTTTATTTTGGCAATTTTAGCGAATTTTGATTATTTAAAATGAATTATTTTAAATAATATCGACGAGAAATCTGTTTTGAATATAATTCGAACGTTTATATATTATACGCGTCGTCGTTAGAATATAAATAATTATATATAATTATAAATAGAATTGAAAATGGCGCGGTAGTTCGATAATTCGATTCCAAACTTCAATTGAATGTACCGGGTGCAAAACAATCCGGATTTTAGTGAAACCAAAAATAATGGAATCTAATAGTGAATATCTTTCCAACGAATCCGAAAAATCAAAAGTTCGTAGCGGGAATCAAAAGATATGTCCAGTTGAAAATTCTGAATAGTCGCTATGGAATTCAGGCCCTTAAAAATGGACATTTTGCAAACGACCTCGGATTTCGATGAAACCAGTTTTGTTGGGTCCGGGATGTCAAGTTATTGCTAGATTCCAAATTTCATAATTTTTCGAATCAATATGTGAGCGTGGCAAAGGAAAACGCGTTTGACCAGTTTCAGTTGATTTTAATCGACTGGAAATTGGCCATTTTTCTAACGGTCTCAGAATTCGACGAAACTTGTTTTGTTAGGACCGTATCGTCAATACGAAGCTAGAAAATATTTTTCTGGAATTTTTCTAGTTAGTATGTGACCCCAGTAATTTGAAATGTACGTTTAAAATTCAATATAGTGATTTAAATGTAAATTCAACGGAAACTGATCGAGACGATCAAATCAGCTTACGATACTTATCCCATTGTGTTCGGAATGGGGGTAAAACGCTAGGGGCGACAGGCGGTGGGTCTCGTTTCGAGTTCGAATGAAAAAGTTGCTTTTTAAAATTAAAATAATAATTAAATATATATATATATATATATATATTATATTATATAAATCCTCCCCCTTATCTCCCTCCCCTCGTTGACTTCTCAGAAAAAAAAACAAAAAGAAAGAAAAAAAAAAGGAAAAAACCCGTGCCCTAGGAAACGCGCCACCGCTCAGCCCCACGTCGCACAACCGCGCCACCGCGCGTTGACCAACCCCCCCTCCTCCACCAGTCGCGCGCCTCCCCCCTTCCTATTCCCCTCTCTCTCCGCTTCTCCCTACCCCCGACGCTCTCGAAGACCGCACCCAAATCGAGGCCGACGTCCACGAGCCCACCACAAGACCACCGCGCGAGCATCTGACCCCCTCCCGATCGATGCTGCAAACCCCCCCTTCTCTCTGCAACTCACGGTAATTTTCTTTTTTTTTTTGTGATTTTATTTTTAAGTCATTAAAACTGATTTAAAAAGTAATTAAAACTGATTTTTAAAGTAATTAAAACTGATTTTTAAAGACATTAAAAACTGATTTTTAAAGTAATTAAAACTGATTTTTAAAGACATTAAAACTGATTTTTAAAGACATTAAAAACTGATTTTTAAAGTAATTAAAACTGATTTTTAAAGTAATTAAAACTGATTTTTAAAGACATTAAAACTGATTTTTAAAGACATTAAAAACTGATTTTTTTTAGGGAAATGAAAACTGATTTTATCTTAAGGTTTAAAATAGAAAAAAAGGGGGTTTAAACTTTGAAATAGAAAAAAAGGTTTAATCTTTTAATAGAAAAAGATTTGAACTCGCGAAAATAAAGATCATATTTTTAAAAAGAGAAAAGACGGGATTTTTTATTATGTAGAAGGAGCAAGACATGATTTTTGTATTTTTAAAGCAATAAAAATATAATTTTTACATGATAGGAATATTAAAAATATCATCTTTATATGTGTAGAAAAATAAAAATGAGATTTTTATAAAGATGAAATCTTTAAATTTGAAAAGGCGAAAACTTCATATTTGAAAAGGCGGAATCTTTATGTAAGGTATAGCAAAGTAAAAATATGATTTTTATATATTGAATAGCAAAGTAAAAATGTGATTTTTACATATGTAGTGAAAGCGGACAACGAAGGTGACAAAAAGGCGAAACGACGAAGACTTCTGCAAATGAAGTGCCGTGGAGCTAGGATAGCTATATGTGAGAATTTCTCACCTTTCACTTTATTTTCTAGTTATATATATATATACTAGGATGCAGACGGTGCTTAGTAGCACCCGACACAATCGTCCACAGACCATGGACTTGTTTGTTTGGTTGCATAGATTAGTTATATGATGTGATTTGAATTTGGTTGTTTGGTGATTTTGATTGATGTGTGAATGGCGTGGGCCTTCACTATACCGGGGACAAGGCTAGGCCTCGTCCCGTTTCTAGTATCGTGCCGTTATGTCGCCGAAATTTTCTAAAATATGTTAGATAAATAAAAATATCATTTTATCGAATAAATGAATTGAATAGAAATTCATATGTTGAAATAAAATGTTTTATCGTTAAAAATATATTTTTTAACGTGAAAGTGAATAAATAAATATTTATAAACAAATCGGCCGATTTGTTTATATACACTGATTTGACTGATATTGATTGGGACGATAAATTTTACACATCGCCCAACAGCACAAATAAAATATGTGTTTGATGGTTTGAAACCCCACATGGGTGTTGGGATGAAATTTGAAGTTCACTCATCCTGATTGATTAAATGTATCGATCGATTGATTGACAGGCTGTTATAAGCGTTGAATATCTATATTTGATGCTTATACAGTGTAGTGCACTTTGGTTGATGGTTGATTATTTTCCAATGCTATTATACATGTGTTGTATGAAAATCCATATAATTAACTTTATATGGTAATTGATTGGGCCTCATTCCAATTTGAAAAATAAAGAATATTATAAAATAAAAGTTCATGTGTTGACAGTACTCATCCATTGAGATTGGTCATGTGTTGAACGAAATATTTTAGTAATAAAATTTACATCTTTATCAATATAAAATAAAAGTTCATGTGTTGACAGTTTCATCCATTGAGATTGGTCATGTGTTGAACGAAATATTTTGATAATAACAACTATTTTGAAAAAGAAATATTTGAAATAGAATATTTGAAAATAGAAATTTATGAAGCCGTATTGATTAGTTCGACGCCATTTTGACGTGGACGATATTTATATCGATTTTAAACGATTTCGAAATGAATTGAATTGAAAACGATTTCGAACTGAATTGAATTGAAAACGATTTCGAAATGAAATGAATTGAAAACGATTTCGAAATGAAATGAATTGAAAATGATTTCGAAATGAAATGAATTGAAAACGATTTCGAAATGAAATGAATTGAAAACGATTTCGAAATGAAATGAATTGAAAACGATTTCGAAATGAATTGAATTGAAAACGATTTCGAAATGAATTGAATTGAAAACGATTTCGAAATGAATTGAATTGAAAACGATTTCAAATGGAAATGAAAGCGAATTGAAATGAATTCAAATTGAATTGAAATTTGAATTGAATAGAAATGAATTTTAAAACGAATTTATAAAGAAGAATTCAATTTTGACTTGAATTGAAAAGGAAGTTGAAATTGCTTTTGAAACGAATTTAAAACTATTTATATAATTCGTTTTAAATAGAAATCGACGAAATATATATTATATATATTATATATATAATATAATGGCCCGAATAGAACGCGCCGCGCCGCGGCAGTTCGTGAATTTCGACCATTTATTTCAAACGGACATTACGGGAGATCCGACCGTCGGATTCTCCTAAAACCAGAACCGTTGGGTTCGTATCGAAAAGAGCTTTCTAATGAAGGTTAGAAATTTGAAATCTAACGGTTGGATTTGGAGATACGTCCAAATCAAATTCGAAAAAGGTCGCTGTAAGTGCAGTTCGATGGCCGTTGATGGAAATCGACTGTACGGGCCTTGATAAAATTATTAAAAATAGTAATAATTTGTGTAAAATCATAAGAAATGATTTAGAAAGAATTGGGATGAAAAAATCCATATTTGAAAAGATAAAAATAGATTTTTATCGAAATGAACTAGTTTTGAACTAGAAATATAATTCTATTTATTTTTAAATAAATAAATTGAATTTGAAAAGGGTTTTAAAAATAACCAGAATTTCCAATGATTGCATTGGAGTGGATTTGAATCGAAATTGTCTTCGGAATATTTCGATGTTGGAATTCGTGATTATGCGGATGTTGTTACGGAAATTTGAAAGATATATATCTATATCGTTGTTTCCAATACGATATTTGTTAGTCGTGGAATTTGATATTGAATATAAGCCGATATATTTTCTATTCAGAACCTTATATTGAATATCAAATGTGATTTGGGGTTTGTCGTGAATGGTGTCTTCACTAACACTGTTCTTGAACCCAGTTGAGAAAAGATTAAATCTTTTTATTTAGATTTAATGAAGTGTACCAATTAAATAATATTTAATTGGAATGGAATTGATATTGATTTTTGGGTTTATCGTGGACAGTGTTTTAAATAACACTCGTTCTTTAACCCGATAATTAATGGAATGTGATTTTGGGTTTATTGTGAACCGTGTTTTAAACGACACTGATTCTTTAACCCAGTTAACGATTAAAACTAAGTGGAGTTTTAATGAATCTTTAATTAGATTGAAAAGATCGAGAAGGGAGTATCACCAGTTTTGCTCCAGGCGATAGTTAAATCTTTAATTAGATTTGAACGTGAAATGGTAATTGAATTTACCGATAACACCGTGGTGTTAGATATGAAGTACTACCAGTTTTACTTCATGGGATGAATAGGTTGGGATTGGGAAATTAAAGCAAATGATTACTTCGGTAAGGTTCGCTAATCCCGACTAGTTTTGAATTGATATTCAAAATAGAATAAAGAATAAATTCAAGACATTTATCTTGGATAAAATTAATGGGAACCTTTCCCTATGAATGTGAAATCAGAAACTAACTGTCGGTTAGCTGAGCAGAATGGTTTTCTGGATATTGATCTGATGTTGGTTTCGGCCTTCGGGGTTAATATTTGGGGAATTATTCTCTTGATTAATTTACGGTTAGTGACTGATGAATTGGAATGAGGCGTATGTTGTGTTTGTGTAACACTTATTTAAAATATACGCGAGTTATTCGGGAAGACCGGGTTTATCCCATTCTGAATAACTGATACGACGATAAGTCGAAGATGAAGACGATGGTCGAAGACTAGAGGTCTTCACGTCGTTTGGGTGATAACTGATGATCTTGATTGGGCTGTACACCCAAGAAGATGGAAACAGTTAGTGATCGTCCAGACGTACTTGGAGATCGATGGATATGCGGGGTACTAGGTGCCTCCGGTTTCGTTCAGACCCAGAACGGACTGTTAAATGGACTGTGTGTCTGACATTGGATTTTAGTCCGTGTGATTGATCTCTATTAAATATATATCTGTTTGGCGGCGGAGAATTTATTCTCTTGCTTAACGCCCTTCTCTGAGACGTACGAGCTCAGGGGTTATATATTGATGGATATCAAACGCATGGAGTGAATTGCCTGTGTGGCATGCCTAAGTGGCAATTGATCGAGGCTTCTGTTGAAAAGCAAAGTCTTGTGGTAATGATCAAAGCACGGCCTTTGTGGCGTAGCTTTGTGTAACGTTTACTTCGCGAGTTTCACACCCGGTATGAACCAAAAACGGGAGACGGACCTCAGGGAGGGCCTGCGTTTCCTCCTAGCTAGAAGTGGCGTCAGTGGTTTTACACACCCTGACGAGTTTGACTTATGTGGTTGTTGCTGTTGCGAGGCGCCTCGGTTAGATCGGACGATCCGGGTCCGATGGAGTCATTCGTTGGCTCGCTTACGCCCCAAAGGGCGGCGAAACGCAGTGTTCAGGATTTAAGTTTAATCCACATCGGTGGACCGGCCCTGTCGCTCCAAGGGTCGATGCGTTCTGATCCTGAGACTCGGGCTAGGCAGTCTCGAATCGGTTGAGGACTATCTTTTGCCTCGGTTCATAGAAGGAAATCCAATTTCCAAATACGTGACTTTGCGGTTTTATTTGTAAACCTATATATGGCGACATGATATATGGTACCCATGCCGCCTATGATTGATACTTATGATTTGAAGTTGTTTTATACACTATGCACTTATTATAGTATCAAATGATTTGTTTTAAACGTATCAAGCATTCTTTGGCTGTTATAAGGGAAAACCCTATCCCCTGGCTTGCGTTGCATTGTGTGATAGGACCTGGGTCTTATAACAGCTTCATTTTTCTTTATTTAGCATTGCACTGTTTGTTTTATGCACTGGTATTCTTGGGAGGAAACCCGTTCCGTGTTATACGGCGTGGTCCCTTGATTTACCTAATGATTTAAAATAAAGATTAATAACTGTTTTAGTTCTCACACCAGTCACATGACTGACCTGGAGTTTATTGTTTTAACCTAAACTCTGGGTGCCCCTATTTTGACACGGGCAGCTAGTAGTTTTGGTTTTGCAGATTTATATTCACAGGATCCTGGTTTACAGCTGGAACGATATCCGGAAAGCTTTGTATCCGTATATCTCTTCTAGTTGAGTATTGTATTATTTTCCGCTGCTATGTATTTAAATGTAATTTAAATCTCTGATATTTCTGTGTAATATTCATTTATACTCTGTATATTCTTGTAATCTGATGCATTGTTGTAATATACAATGAAACGTTCTTTTTATGCGTTCTGATTTGTCGTGTTCTCAAACGATAGGGCGTTTCGAACGGTCTGAGTCGGTTTAGCGACTGGTTCGGACCGAGCAAAATTCTTTGCCGTCACAGTTGGTATCAGAGCTTTGGTTTACAAAGCTAGAGAACAAGACACATTAGAACCATACGAAAGAATTCATCAGAAATTGGATTAGTAATATCCGATGAGAATGACTCGTTAGAGATGGGATCAGTAGTATCCTAGAACGAGTGTGAAGAGTAAATTTTTAAAATGAAAACAAATTTTGTTTTGAAAATTTAAATCCATTATTCGTATTTGATTGTTTATTTATATTGATGTGGACAATCCAGTATATATAGATTTTGTGTATACGTCTGATCCGCGTGTATTCGAAGTTTTAATATATTGGATAGATATAGCATCACACTCTAGTCGCCCGGAGATGGTACTGATGATTGTCATGACATCATCAGTATTTATGTTCGTGTTTCGAAGGTGTGATTTTCTATATATTTCCATTAGGCTTGTGTGAGAACCCAAAACTTATATATAGCTAGAATACATTGTTGTGAATTGGCATCAAAAACATGATTTTTGTATATATATCAAAGTTATGAATTTCAAACTCTAAATTCAACTAATTGATTGATGTTTGTGTTGTTTGTTTATTTGTTTGCTAATTTGTAGCCATTTAGCCTAATTGAACCGAATATTGAATTATATTAAAAATTGGTTGCATTTGCTTGCATATACATATACTTATATTGAACAGGTCATAGCAAGGAGGCTAGAGCAGAGAATAAAATTTGTTTGCCCGACAAATAGGTACATGTTTACTACATAATTTCCTGTTTTGTTTGGGTGATGATGATTTTGTGAGCCTATTGGCTAGCCGCTTGGCTTTTTCTTTTTCTTTTTGAGATCTGAAGGACCGGGGAAGCTATTTGAAATTCCCCGATGCTCCCGGTGCAGGGGAGGTTATGGCGAAATTTTTCAAAAATTTAGGGTGTTAGCCAAATTTTTGAAATTTTGAAAATTCTCAGAAACTGAAAAGTTGGAGAATGGAAGCTAGATCGAGCGTAGAGCTGATTAATCAAACCACTTTCGACTTTGTTCCTTTTCAGGGACGAAAAGTTTTAAGTGGGGGAGATTGTAACAACCCGTAAAATGCGAGCCAGTTTGAAATTTTTATTTTGGCAATTTTAGCGAATTTTGATTATTTAAAATGAATTATTTTAAATAATATCGATGAGAAATCTGTTTTGAATATAATTCGAACGTTTATATATTATACGCGTCGTCGTTAGAATATAAATAATTATATATAATTATAAATAGAATTGAAAATGGCGCGGTAGTTCGATAATTCGATTCCAAACTTCAATTGAATGTACCGGGTGCAAAACAATCCGGATTTTAGTGAAACCAAAAATAATGGAATCTAATAGTGAATATCTTTCCAACGAATCCGAAAAATCAAAAGTTCGTAGCGGGAATCAAAAGATATGTCCAGTTGAAAATTCTGAGTAGTCGCTATGGAATTCAGGCCCTTAAAAATGGACATTTTGCAAACGACCTCGGATTTCGATGAAACTAGTTTTGTTGGGTCCGGGATGTCAAGTTATTGCTAGATTCCAAATTTCATAATTTTTCGAATCAATATGTGAGCGTGGCAAAGGAAAACGCGTTTGACCAGTTTCAGTTGATTTTAATCGACTGGAAATTGGCCATTTTTCTAACGGTCTCAGAATTCGACGAAACTAGTTTTGTTAGGACCGTATCGTCAATACGAAGCTAGAAAATATTTTTCTGGAATTTTTCTAGTTAGTATGTGACCCCAGTAATTTGAAATGTACGTTTAAAATTCAATATAGTGATTTAAATGTAAATTCAACGGAAACTGATCGAGACGATCAAATCAGCTTACGATACTTATCCCATTGTGTTCGGAATGGGGGTAAAACGCTAGGGGCGACAGGCGGTGGGTCTCGTTTCGAGTTCGAATGAAAAAGTTGCTTTTTAAAATTAAAATAATAATTAAATATTATATATTATATTATATAAATCCTCCCCCTTATCTCCCTCCCCTCGTTGACTTCTCAGAAAAAAAACAAAAAGAAAGAAAAAAAAAAGGAAAAAACCCGTGCCCTAGGAAACGCGCCACCGCTCAGCCCCACGTCGCACAACCGCGCCACCGCGCGTTGACCAACCCCCCCTCCTCCACCAGTCGCGCGCCTCCCCCCTTCCTATTCCCCTCTCTCTCCGCTTCTCCCTACCCCCGACGCTCTCGAAGACCGCACCCAAATCGAGGCCGACGTCCACGAGCCCACCACAAGACCACCGCGCGAGCATCTGATCCCCTCCCGATCGACGCTGCAAACCCCCCCCCCCCCTTCTCTCTGCAACTCACGGTATTTTTTTTTTTTTTGTTATTTTGTGATTTTATTTTTAAGTCATTAAAACTGATTTAAAAAGTAATTAAAACTGATTTTTAAAGTAATTAAAACTGATTTTTAAAGACATTAAAAACTGATTTTTAAAGTAATTAAAACTGATTTTTAAAGACATTAAAACTGATTTTTAAAGACATTAAAAACTGATTTTTAAAGTAATTAAAACTGATTTTTAAAGACATTAAAACTGATTTTTAAAGACATTAAAAACTGATTTTTTTTAGGGAAATGAAAACTGATTTTATCTTAAGGTTTAAAATAGAAAAAAAGGGGGTTTAAACTTTGAAATAGAAAAAAAGGTTTAATCTTTTAATAGAAAAAGATTTGAACTCGCGAAAATAAAGATCATATTTTTAAAAAGAGAAAAGACGGGATTTTTTATTATGTAGAAGGAGCAAGACATGATTTTTGTATTTTTAAAGTAATAAAAATATAATTTTTACATGATAGGAATATTAAAAATATCATCTTTATATGTGTAGAAAAATAAAAATGAGATTTTTATAAAGATGAAATCTTTAAATTTGAAAAGGCGAAAACTTCATATTTGAAAAGGCGGAATCTTTATGTAAGGTATAGCAAAGTAAAAATATGATTTTTATATATTGAATAGCAAAG
Source organism: Allium sativum (assembly GCA_030737875.1). Classification (NCBI taxonomy): domain Eukaryota; kingdom Viridiplantae; phylum Streptophyta; class Magnoliopsida; order Asparagales; family Amaryllidaceae; genus Allium; species Allium sativum. The sequence goes on from CM060921.1 coordinate 307,576,113, forward strand.
TAAAAATGTGATTTTTACATATGTAGTGAAAGCGGACAACGAAGGTGACAAAAAGGCGAAACGACGAAGACTTCTGCAAATGAAGTGCCGTGGAGCTAGGATAGCTATATGTGAGAATTTCTCACCTTTCACTTTATTTTCTAGTTATATATATATATACTAGGATGCAGACGGTGCTTAGTAGCACCCGACACAATCGTCCACAGACCATGGACTTGTTTGTTTGGTTGCATAGATTAGTTATATGATGTGATTTGAATTTGGTTGTTTGGTGATTTTGATTGATGTGTGAATGGCGTGGGCCTTCACTATACCGGGGACAAGGCTAGGCCTCGTCCCGTTTCTAGTATCGTGCCGTTATGCCGCTGAAATTTTCTAAAATATGTTAGAAAAATAAAAATATCATTTTATCGAATAAATGAATTGAATAGAAATTCATATGTTGAAATAAAATGTTTTATCGTTAAAAATATATTTTTTAACATGAAAGTGAATAAATAAATATTTATAAACAAATCGGCCGATTTGTTTATATACACTGATTTGACTGATATTGATTGGGACGATAAATTTTACACATCGCCCAACAGCACAAATAAAATATGTGTTTGATGGTTTGAAACCCCACACGGGTGTTGGGATGAAATTTGAAGTTCACTCATCCTGATTGATTAAATGTGTCGATCGATTGATTGACAGGCTGTTATAAGCGTTGAATATCTATATTTGATGCTTATACAGTGTAGTGCACTTTGGTTGATGGTTGATTATTTTCCAATGCTATTATACATGTGTTGTATGAAAATCCATATAATTAACTTTATATGGTAATTGATTGGGCCTCATTCCAATTTGAAAAATAAAGAATATTATAAAATAAAAGTTCATGTGTTGACAGTACTCATCCATTGAGATTGGTCATGTGTTGAACGAAATATTTTAGTAATAAAATTTACATCTTTATCAATATAAAATAAAAGTTCATGTATTGACAGTTTCATCCATTGAGATTGGTCATGTGTTGAACGAAATATTTTGATAATAACAACTATTTTGAAAAAGAAATATTTGAAATAGAATATTTGAAAATAGAAATTTATGAAGCCGTATTGATTAGTTCGACGCCATTTTGACGTGGACGATATTTATATCGATTTTAAACGATTTCGAAATGAATTGAATTGAAAACGATTTCGAAATGAATTGAATAGAAAACGATTTCGAAATGAAATGAATTGAAAACGATTTCGAAATGAAATGAATTGAAAACGATTTCGAAATGAAATGAATTGAAAACGATTTCGAAATGAAATGAATTGAAAACGATTTCGAAATGAATTGAATTGAAAACGATTTCGAAATGAATTGAATTGAAAACGATTTCGAAATGAATTGAATTGAAAACGATTTCAAATGGAAATGAAAGCGAATTGAAATGAATTCAAATTGAATTGAAATTTGAATTGAATAGAAATGAATTTTAAAACGAATTTATAAAGAAGAATTCAATTTTGACTTGAATTGAAAAGGAAGTTGAAATTGCTTTTGAAACGAATTTAAAACTATTTATATAATTCGTTTTAAATAGAAATCGACGAAATATATATTATATATATTATATATATAATATAATGGCCCGAATAGAACGCGCCGCGCCGCGGCAGTTCGTGAATTTCGACCATTTATTTCAAACGGACATTACGGGAGATCCGACCGTCGGATTCTCCTAAAACCGGAACCGTTGGGTTCGTATCGAAAAGAGCTTTCTAATGAAGGTTAGAAATTTGAAATCTAACGGTTGGATTTGGAGATACGTCCAAATCAAATTCGAAAAAGGTCGCTGTAAGTGCAGTTCGATGGCCGTTGATGGAAATCGACTGTACGGGCCTTGATAAAATTATTAAAAATAGTAATAATTTGTGTAAAATCATAAGAAATGATTTAGAAAGAATTGGGATGAAAAACTCCATATTTGAAAAGATAAAAATAGATTTTTATCGAAATGAACTAGTTTTGAACTAGAAATATAATTCTATTTATTTTTAAATAAATAAATTGAATTTGAAAAGGGTTTTAAAAATAACCAGAATTTCCAATGATTGCATTGGAGTGGATTTGAATCGAAATTGTCTTCGGAATATTTCGATGTTGGAATTCGTGATTATGCGGATGTTGTTACGGAAATTTGAAAGATATATATCTATATCGTTGTTTCCAATACGATATTTGTTAGTCGTGGAATTTGATATTGAATATAAGCCGATATATTTTCTATTCAGAACCTTATATTGAATATCAAATGTGATTTGGGGTTTGTCGTGAATGGTGTCTTCACTAACACTGTTCTTGAACCCAGTTAAGAAAAGATTAAATCTTTTTATTTAGATTTAATGAAGTGTACCAATTAAATAATATTTAATTGGAATAGAATTGATATTGATTTTTGGGTTTATCGTGGACAGTGTTTTAAATAACACTCGTTCTTTAACCCGATAATTAATGGAATGTGATTTTGGGTTTATTGTGAACCGTGTTTTAAACGACACTGATTCTTTAACCCAGTTAACGATTAAAACTAAGTGGAGTTTTAATGAATCTTTAATTAGATTGAAAAGATCGAGAAGGGAGTATCACCAGTTTTGCTCCAGGCGATAGTTAAATCTTTAATTAGATTTGAACGTGAAATGGTAATTGAATTTACCGATAACACCGTGGTGTTAGATATGAAGTACTACCAGTTTTACTTCATGGGATGAATAGGTTGGGATTGGGAAATTAAAGCAAATGATTACTTCGGTAAGGTTCGCTAATCCCGACTAGTTTTGAATTGATATTCAAAATAGAATAAAGAATAAATTCAAGACATTTATCTTGGATAAAATTAATGGGAACCTTTCCCTATGAATGTGAAATCAGAAACTAACTGTCGGTTAGCTGAGCAGAATGGTTTTCTGGATATTGATCTGATGTTGGTTTCGGCCTTCGGGGTTAATATTTGGGGAATTATTCTCTTGATTAATTTACGGTTAGTGACTGATGAATTGGAATGAGGCGTATGTTGTGTTTGTGTAACACTTATTTAAAATATACGCGAGTTATTCGGGAAGACCGGGTTTATCCCATTCTGAATAACTGATACGACGATAAGTCGAAGATGAAGACGATGGTCGAAGACCGGAGGTCTTCACGTCGTTTGGGTGATAACTGATGATCTTGATTGGGCTGTACACCCAAGAAGATGGAAACAGTTAGTGATCGTCCAGACGTACTTGGAGATCGATGGATATGCAGGGTACTAGGTGCCTCCGGTTTCGTTCAGACCCAGAACGGACTGTTAAATGGACTGTGTGTCTGACAATGGATTTTAGTCCGTGTGATTGATCTCTATTAAATATATATCTGTTTGGCGGCGGAGAATTTATTCTCTTGCTTAACGCCCTTCTCTGAGACGTACGAGCTCAGGGGTTATATATTGATGGATATCAAACGCATGGAGTGAATTGCCTGTGTGGCATGCCTAAGTGGCAATTGATCGAGGCTTCTGTTGAAAAGCAAAGTCTTGTGGTGATGATCAAAGCACGGCCTTTGTGGCATAGCTTTGTGTAACGTTTACTTCGCGAGTTTCACACCCGGTATGAACCAAAAACGGGAGACGGACCTCAGGGAGGGCCTGCGTTTCCTCCTAGCTAAAAGTGGCGTCAGTGGTTTTACACGCCCTGACGAGTTTGACTTATGTGGTTGTTGCTGTTGCGAGGCGCCTCGGTTAGATCGGACGATCCGGGTCCGATGGAGTCATTCGTTGGCTCGCTTACGCCCCAAAGGGCGGCGAAACGCAGTGTTCAGGATTTAAATTTAATCCACATCGGTGGACCGGCCCTGTCGCTCCAAGGGTCGATGCGTTCTGATCCTGAGACTCGGGCTAGGCAGTCTCGAATCGGTTGAGGACTATCTTTTGCCTCGGTTCATAGAAGGAAATCCAATTTCCAAATACGTGACTTTGCGGTTTTATTTGTAAACCTATATATGGCGACATGATATATGGTACCCATGCCGCCTATGATTGATACTTATGATTTGAAGCTGTTTTATACACTATGCACTTATTATAGTATCAAATGATTTGTTTTAAACGTATCAAGCATTCTTTGGCTGTTATAAGGGAAAACCCTATCCCCCGGCTTGCGTTGCATTGTGTGATAGGACCTGGGTCTTATAACATCTTCATTTTTCTTTATTTAGCATTGCGCTGTTTGTTTTATGCACTGGTATTCTTGGGAGGAAACCCGTTCCGTGTTATACGGCGTGGTCCCTTGATTTACCTAATGATTTAAAATAAAGATTAATAACTGTTTTAGTTCTCACACCAGTCACATGACTGACCTGGAGTTTATTGTTTTAACCTAAACTCTGGGTGCCCCTATTTTGACACGGGCAGCTAGTAGTTTTGGTTTTGCAGATTTATATTCACAGGATCCTGGTTTACAGCTGGAACGATATCCGGAAAGCTTTGTATCTGTATATCTCTTCTAGTTGAGTATTGTATTATTTTCCGCTGCTATGTATTTAAATGTAATTTAAATCTCTGATATTTCTGTGTAATATTCATTTATACTCTGTATATTCTTGTAATCTGATGCATTGTTGTAATATACAATGAAACGTTCTTTTATATGCGTTCTGATTTGTCGTGTTCTCAAACGATAGGGCGTTTCGAACGGTCTGAGTCGGTTTAGCGACTGGTTCGGACTGAGCGAAATTCTTTGCCGTCACAGTCGACTTAGGGGGAAGAACGACTAGGAGTCTGTGAGGAAAAGGACGACCAGGGTTTTTAAGAGAAAAAGAACGACCAGGGACTTCGTCCATTATAACCGACCCTTCTTGAATATACGGTCTGAAGGATTCCGACCAACTAGGAATTCCTGTGAGACCGACCCCTCCTTAAGTGTTACAGAACCGACCCGTATGAATTCGTCAATAGCCCATCATGTCGTTTTTAGTGGATAACATTGGGTTTAGTCGAAGTTAATCTCATTGGGAAGCTAGATAAATTATATAGAATACTTACATCATATACATTTTTTTGAAAGTTTGCCATCTCAAAAAAAAAACTTTTGCAAACTGACTATGTGTAAAACGAGGTTGATGTCATTTAGTGCAAATGTCGTAACTAGTGCCCTATATAAAAATATTTGAGATATATCAAGTAATATGAAAAGATTGATGAGAAAAAAAAGGGTTTATACTTACGATGATTTTTGAACTTGAGAGAGTGGATTTTCCAAAATGAAATGGTTTTCCTTATGGAAGTAATGATTACAAAGTATAAAAGTACTTTGAGAAAATACTTTGTTTAAACTTATTAAATATTTTTATGGATTATTTCATCAATGATGGATACTTTCGGACGATGATAACGATGACGATGTGCGGTATAAGACAATAGATCTTGGGTAGTGCACTATTACTTTATGTTGGTATCGAGCCGAGTAGAGTACATCCTATATGATGACGGGATGCCGACATAAGACAATAGATCTTGGATTGTGCAACTATTACTTTATGTTGGTATCGAGCCGAGTAGAGTACATCCTATTTGATGACGGGATGCGGACCGCAATAGGATAAAATATCCTAAATTGAGTAGATTGGATCCACTTTGATGAATATAATCATATTATATATACATATATATAAAGGAATATTGAGTAGAGTCTATTTTGAAAATATTACTCTCTGGTACATTTTGATGGGTACTGCAACAAGGAGAGTACAACATAATTGATGTATTGACTTTGATGAATATAATCATGTTTTGAAGATTTTACATAAGATGTTTAGATTACTCTCTGGTACATTTTTACGAGTACTGCAATAAGGAGAATACATCACTACTTGGTGATGACGAGTCGGATGAGCCGAAGCATTATGAATCTTTAGTACATTTGAATGGGTACCACGAAAGAAGAAGAGGAGACTAGGAATCGACATGGATTGCAAAGAACATGATCCTGTATTTGGGCATAAAAAGAAGCTATGGCGTGCCTGATCCAGTAACAGCTTGCAGAACTGACAAAATGATAAAAGGATCAAATCATAAAATATCCAGGTACGATTTCAATTTATGAAATTATCTTGAAACTATAATTGCAAGAAAATTTCTTGGATATATAGAGTTTCTTTTGTGGAATATTTGGTTAGGTATTGCGTAGAATTTCGGGGACGAAATTCCTTTTAAGGGGGGTAGAATGTAACAACCTAAAATTTCGAGCAGTAAATATTTAAATATTGAGGTTATTTAAATATTTAAATGTTGGATTTAATATTATAAAAATGGTTTAACCTTGATTAGATCCCTTTATAAATAATAATTAAAGAGAAGAAAACATGTTGTTGAGTTTTTGTTTACAACGATAAGTAGTTCAAAGAAAAATCGATAATTTGACCGAAAACAGTTTTATCGATAAACGAGATTTTTCTTATTAAAAGTTGTTGGAATATCATGTGCATGTAGTAACGTTAGAAGAACACATATATGTGTATGTACATATCATAGAAGTAACATACAAATGGTATATGTACATGTTCTAGAATATGATAAATGGCTTAAAATGATAGGGACACGTGTCATCAAATGGAAGAAACACATGTCTTGTAACTAAATAAGGTTAAGACACATACACACATTAGGTGTCCATGTGTAGAAACATCTAAAGACACCTAAGTAGGCATGTGTCTTCATCCTAAAGCATGCATGAAGATAAGGAGGACAAGTGTTCCAAAACCAAATTACCAAACTAGCCTTGAAAACTACTATATAAAGGGTGGAAAGATTCATTCTTTTTCATGGATTCACAAATGAAAATTAAGATAAGAAAAAGAAGAGAGTTTTAGGAGAAGACAAGGGAAGGAATACAAGTTCAATTTTCAAGTCTAAGGTGAGAAAAACTATTTAAGTTCATGTATTCTTTTCATATTTTGAAGAAAAGTTGAGAATTTTATGAACGAATGTTTGGATGTGAACCCCCGAAAATAACGTTCGGTATTTTGGGCATAACTTTTGCAGTTCTTAATGGAATTTAGATTTCTCTATCAATTTGGAAAGCTAATTCAAAGGGCTACAACTTTGTCTTCGGTCACCTTTATTAATTCGGTCGTTTTCATACTCGAAAACTGGATGCAAAGTAAGGTAAAAATCAGCCCGTATTAGACATGTTAAAAGGGCCTTGTATTGTTGAATTTTATTTATTGAACAGATAAATAATTTTAATGGTTTCTTTTTATGATAATTAAGTAGACAAAGATAGCTTTTTTCTGGTCAAAATCTATATTTATCATAGAGAAACACTGTCAAACATTTCACCCAAAAGCTATATATAAAAAAAAGCTGATTTTTCGAAACTTGAAACACTTTGGAAATTTGAAACGCTTTCTGAATGTTCCTAACGCAGAAGTGTATCAAAACAGATCTTTCTATAGCACTTCTGAAGCGCTATCTTTTCACTGAGTTGATTATAAAGCCTTGAACACGACCAGAACTCTTTTTATAGCGCGCAGAAACGCTGTAGTAGCTGAATTTAGTCTAAAACCATTATAGACTAACCAGAACTTTCCATAGCATAGGTTGAAACGCGGTAGATAGCTGTTTTGAGCCTAAAACCATCTGAAATTTGTCTAACACTTTTAAAACGCTACAGTTTTTATTTTATGATGCTGAAACTTTTTATAGTACTTTTTAAATGTTACCTTTTCTTTGTTTCAAGTAGTTTCGAGGTTCTTCTTAACATAGATTGGAATAATTTGAGATAGTTTGGTTTTGTCTTAAACCCTTTAAAAGAATGAATTTAAAAGTAGGAGATTTGCCTATTACCAAGATAACACCCTAATTGTTGCGCGAATACACATATATTTATAAAGTATCTTTCAAAATGAATGACTGGAACGTTCTAGAGTTTGGAAAATATAGTTTCCTGCTCTCCCTGGTTATCCCTAACCGATCCGAAGGACGGGATGGTTAATTTCAAAATTTAATCTGAAATTATTTGAGTTTAGAAATAATTTAGAATTTTATTTAACAAAAGTAATTTAAGATTACTTTTGAGAATCTCTACATGATATAAAGAGTATTTTGAAAGTAAAAGAAGAACTACGTTGGCTTGATCCTTTATCTAATTGCTTGCCCTATTAGATAAAGGTACATAGGCAGTCACAAGGGGTATTGACGCAGCTGCTTTATTAATAAAAATATTTTTGTTTTGTGTTGGTGCATCTTTCATGTTTTATCATTTAAGCTATACTGACGTTTTATCAAGAAAAGAAATAAAGTTGAATTTTAAACCCGAAATAATTTAGAGGGTGCATATAAATATATAAGGGTTATCTAAGGTATTTTGAACGTATTGGAGAATAATTATTATTTCGGTCAAGATAGAGCTATCATACAATCGAAATTCGCGTATTTGAGTTATAAACTTTAAACGCTTATAACTTTTGGAATCCAAATCAGATTTCCACCAAAGAAGAATGTTTGATTTATATTGAAAAAAGCTTTCAAATGAGTGAAAGCAGATTTTAATTTCGGGGTATAATTTTCAAGTTACATTTCAAACTATTTCGAAAAAGATCGTTGTAAGTGCAGTTATCGATCGTAACTATAAATAGCTATTTTTAATGTTTTAAAAATATGGAAAAATATTGTAAAATTATTATAAATTATGTAAGAGTGGTTTAAATTGGAAATTTAAGTTTTGACTGGCATGAAAATCCGGGGTATCGAGGATGCGGGAAGGAATATCGATATCCATTTTGTCAAAGTTGCACGATGGTTGATTTACGGTAATTGTGTTTAATTCATACTCGGACAAATAAAATTTATATTATCTTTATAAAAAAAATCATCCAGGGCATTTAGAGAAGTTGTAAAATAAAATGGTAGTTGTCATTGTTTGTTTTTAGGACACACGGGATTTTCGGCAATTCTGACTGGTCTGAAATCTCGGGGCATTACAGTAAGAACCACAAAGTTGGAAAAGTGGAAAGGAATGAAGCTCCTGAATTTAATAAGCGGTTAATGGATATTAATTGGTGACTAAATTATCATTTATGGAAGAGATAAAAGAGAAATAAATAGAAGATTTTGGAATAGGTGTTTGTTAGGATAACCGTTAATAAGAAAAAAATCAATGTCTATAACATAAGGACATGTTAAGTTTTCAGGAAAAAGGGTAGAATATCTTCTGTTAAATGGAATAAATCTCCGTATTAGTAAATATGGAATTTTGAAATTTGAAAGAGCACTAAATGGTCAATAAGTGAAAGGATATTGAAAACAAAAAATATTAAGGAAGTAATTAAGACCATTTATGCGAAAGTATGAACATTCGATTTTTAGTTAAATGTCCACAAGAATGAGCGTTATTTAATGGATAAGATGGAAATAAAGGACACTTATAGAGGCAACAATCAGAAATGTCAAGAAATGCAAATAATAAGAACACGGAAGAAAGGATTAAGTAAAAGAGACAGACTTCCATAGAATAGTGTGTTAGAAAGTTTAGACGAAAAGATCAAAATGTTAAGAAACCTATGAAGATGATTTTTGACACATCACTAAATTATTTTGAAGAAGGAAATTTGAAGTGATCTATTTAACATTTTAATTATAGACCCGAGTTACATAATAATTCCATTTAGAAAGAAATTGAAAATACCATTTTTGGAAATATAAATGTTTTAAGAGAAATTTTGAAAGATTTACTATTTCTTCTATTAGACCAACCGTCGAGAAAACAGAAAAATAAATTCTTTAGGATAATAAAAGTTTATTAGTAAATGTTTGCATTTATGAGCTTTAATGGAAAAGAAATGTAAATTATAGAAAGCAACGAGCAATGAACAATTATAATGGTAAATTTACAATTGTCATGGCCTTAAGGTAACAATTTATTAAAATTCAAATAATTTTGAAAGGATTCTTTTTCTACAAAATCCTATACAAATTTTAATAATAAACTTAACATTTAATTAGAAAGAAAAAAAGACGTATAAAAGTTTGGTAGGATAAATAGAATAAATATACCCATTTGAAAGATAATGGATAGAGAATTTATTTTCCATAATTTTAGTGGAATTTAAAACAGTAAAATTCTCATATAATAAGCAGTATATGAGGAAGTAATAGTACTGCGAGTAAAATAAATGGTAACCGACTACTCCAATAGATTAACTTAAGGATTTTATAATTTATTTATGACTATTACATTTTGTAAAGCACCCTCATTGTGAAAATAAATGAACAATTAAGGATTTTCAAAAATTCAAATGTACATTAATATGAAATTTGATAAGAGTTTGCATGAGTGGCAGTAAGAGTTTTAAACTTTATTGCCAAAATGGATACACTCCCGGTTAAAACATATTTTCGGCAATACCAGCATAAATTGAGAATATAGAGGTAAATGTGTTAAAAGGCTTAATTGCTACATAATTTAATGCTGAATTATTAAACTCTTGTTTTTTTTTAAAAAAAAACAAGCATTTGTCTCAAAATATTTGTCATTTTGAAGGACATTAAAGACTGGCATTCATAATACAAATAAAAGATAAGCATTATAATAAGAGAGGTTATTTTACTCTTAATTTAAGAATTTATTAGCATTTAATTAATAAATTTATAATTTTTTAAATGAGGCATTTATTTGGAATGTTTTGTAAGAAATAAAGAAGTTATTAAGCTTTATTGTTAAAAGTTACACAAACCTTGAGTAATGCTTCAAAAATGTTATTGTGTGAAGTAATAATGTATTTTGAAAATTTAGTAATAAATGTCATTAGTCATTTTAGGAGATTTAATTACCACATAATTCAATATTAGATATTAATTAAGATTATATTTTCTAAAATCGAATAAGCTTTTATTTTATTAGCGACTAAAAAGTTTTATTGGCCGTTTTGGAAAGTGTTAATCAATGACATTCAATTCGTTAATAAAGATATGTGTTTAGAAAGATAAGTATTTCTGGTCTTATTTTAAACATTTAGTTAACATTTTGGGATAACTTCTTAATAAAGGATATTTTATTAAAACAAGACATGTTTAGAAATTTTGCTCAGTAAGTATAAATATTCGCAAAAAATTAACATCTTGGGTTTTAATAAGGTATTAAATACCTATTTTTGAATTTGTTCAAATTTGAGAAATAATAATGATATAATAATATTCTAAAAAAAATATTTTTGTGTAACCACAAAAATTTCACTTTATAAAAAGAAATAACCCTGGAGTAAACAGGGATAGTTAATTAGGTAAGTTAGAATTAGGTTCTAGGATTAAGAAAGGGTACACTACTAGAATAGTCAGGTATTCCAACGCCCACTATCCAACGGTTGCCAACGGTTATTTGGGAATGGTTGGAAACCGATGGAAGAGATGTCGTTGGAAGCCGTTGGAAATTTACATGATATTACTTGCTTTAGCAAACCGAGAGCTTCATTTCCTTCCTCATCTAAACAATTAATCTCTCTTTCGCTATTCCTCTCCTTTCAAATTTGCTGCCAAAGCTTCCTCCACCACTCCAACCTCTTTGGGCGCCATCTACGAGCTTCTCCAACCCATCTCCACCCTTCTAGTTCTCCAAATTAGGTAATTTCATTAATCCTAATTTTTATGGTTTAATTGATTTCGGGTTTAATTTGTAATTTTCTTAATTCCTACTTGTTTGTATATGTTAATTACATCATGTTACCCTCTAATTGCTATTGTTATCATCGTAATGACCAAATTGTTTAGGGTTAAATTTATTTAGGGTATAATTTTTTTTGTTTAGGTAACTTTGGTTAGTAGTGAACATTATATGTGTGTGACAGAGTTTTCTAATAATAAATTTATGCAAACACGAAGTTTACATTATGTTGAGCGATTGTAATTTCGGGTAATATGTGCGAACATGAGTTTTGTGCTTATGCGAAACGATTTGGTGTGTAAATGATTTAGTACACATGTATTAAAATGGTAAAATATTTACAAATTGTATATTTAAATTTAATATAGACAAATATTCAAACCCTTGGTTACTATTTGGCCCCGTCTGACAAGTGTTGTATATGATCGTTATATGGATATTCGTTTATTCTACAAAACGGACATCTCTATTTATTTGATACATCATTTGTTGGATTTGTCCTTATATTGGACAAGGTACAAACACTATAAAGTAATTATATTTCGTAGATCATATCACTTTAAACGGTTCGCAAAATTTCGACGGTATTTCCTTTACGTTTCTTGTGTACACGCATGTGTGTACGATACAAGGAACGCAGGGGAAATGCTGTCGAAATTTGTGAAATCGTTTAAAATGATATGATATACGAAATATAATTACTATTGTGTTTGTAATGGGAAGTAGGATGACCGACCATCAAAGAAGACACATAACCGTCAATGAACCAATAGTTATTTATTTTAAAATAAAGTTTGTTAAAAAAAATATAAAAATGATTAGTACACATTTACTAAATCAGTAAATAAAATTTAAACAACATATATAATTAACAATTACTTTTTTTACTACATCATAGGTTTTAAAGTAGGAAAAATGGCCAATTACATTAATGATCAGAGCTGGATGTATCAAAGAAGGGAAATTAATGGTGCAATAAGTGAACATTTGAAAATGGGGTAAAAGTGTTCATTGAATTTGCGATAAGTAATATCGAAAACAGTATAGAAATTCGTTGTCCATGTAGTAGGTGCACATTGTTGTATGGTTAAGATTCATTTACGCCAATACAATTTCCTACCCAATTATTTACTGTGGGATCGTCATGGAGAAATTGTAGCCTCCAATACTCAAGAATAGTCGACGGAGGTCAATAGTGTTGAAGTTAGCACGAATCTCATAGAAAATATGGCCAAAAATGTTGCACGATCAATGTTTCCTACCTTTCAAATTGGTAATGACAATGTCAACGTTGAAGAAGAACCAAATGTTGAAGCTAAAAAATATATGATTTATTGAATAATGCTAAAAAACCTTTGGAATGGATGTGAAAGCGGCACTCAATTATCGGTAACTGCAGAATACATTGCAATGAAATCGAAATACAACTTTACGAAAGCTGGATTTACGGCTGTTGTTCAAGCGACTAAACGCCATATGCCGTCCGATAATTTTATGTGCGAAAATTATTATGAAGTGAAAAAACTTATTTCATCTTTTGGTTTTCCATATCATAAAATAGATACATATTTAAAGGGTTGCATATTGTATTGGTTAGAAGACAACAACCTTAGAAAATGTAAGTTCTGTAATTAATAAAGATACAAACCAAGGAAAAAGAAGGGAAAAGAAGTTCCATACAAACGTATGCATTATTTACCCATCACCCTGAGACTTCAAAGATTATATGCACCTGTAACAGCACATCATATGAGATGACACAGTGTGAGAACACCTCAAGAAGTTACGTTGTAACAACCCGTATTTCGATAACATGTTAAAACGAGAATCAAGGCAGAATTTAATTTTAAATTCTGAATCAAGTAAAACGGGCTAGGCCATTGCGTTCGTCTCGGAAAAATACGCGAAATAGAGTCCGAAATTTTGTAAATCGGAGTCCGTATGACCCGGTTAAGGCCCAAAGAAGTTTTCGGGAAATTTGAATTTCGAAACATGCAGAAATGGGGCCAGGCGGGAAAATTCCCGCCCAGACAAGTCGACCGGGCTGTCGACAGGGCTGTCGACTTGCAAGTCGACAGGCATGTCGACAGGCATGTCGACAGGCAAGTCGACAGGGCTGTCGACTTGCCCTGTCGGCTGATTCTGGTCTGGTGCACCTATTTTCTATCTTGGCTAGGTTTTTGGGCCTGGTTTGAAATCTGACGGTTCAGGTTGGTCCTAGGGTTAATCTAAGGGCCTAAAACTATCCTAATCTCTATAAAAAGACCCTAAACCTAACCTAAATCCCTAAAAATCAAACCTAGCAACTAAGTGCTGCCAAAATCAATTTTGATCATGGCCTCCATCTCCAATCCCTAGAGCCTATGCATTCAAATCGGGTTCAAATCAAAAGGTGCAAGCTTGCTACACCAAATAGAGGCCAAATCAACGTTGCTATGCGAGTTTCATGACGGATCTTCATCAAAGGAGCCACCTTTCTTCGTCAAAACGATTCATGCTCCTAGTCCTCTTGCCACGCTATGTAAGTTCTAGCTACTTGTAGATTTAAACGATGATCTTGATGTGACATGGGATAAAATGCAAAGTAACATGAGTATGTTAGCCTATGGGAACCTAGTTTGCCCCTTTAGCATGAACATATGACTTTGGGTTATGTTGTAGCGACTAAACCATGCTATTCATGTTACATTGGACCTAGTTTGCCATGAAAGATTGGACCTTTGCTTGTGATATGTTAGCATGCACACTTGAAACCACTTTGACTCATGAAACATGTGCATGAATGTGACTTTGAGGCTATGCAAGTATATGAACCCGAAATCCCTTATGATAATATGCAAGTTTACCTTTTTATCAAATGAGTAACATGGGCATGTTCATCCCTTCATGATAGGTTTATGACATGAACACTTATGCAAGTAATCCCCTTTTATGCTATGCATGTTTGTGGCCAAATCTCCTTGAGATACTATGCATGTTTGTGGCCAAATCACCTTATGACACTATGCATGTTTTTGGCCAAGGTTTTGCATGTGGAAGCCAATCCCTTTTTGGCATCATGCATGTTTTGAGGCCAATATGTGACGTAGTATCCTTACTATGTTGACTCGCTTTTGCTTGCGTTGGAAAACACGACTTTGGGGTAGTTAGATAAACATGAACATGACGCGAAATCTTGACTTGAATATGACATGAAAACTTGACTTGAGGTTACATGTGAACACGACATGTAAGTTGAACCAAAATGGGGGCATGACACGTGGGTTAAACTTGGGACTTGAAATTAGACACGTATGGGTTGCAAGTGTAATATAACACTAGACCAAACATGGAAGTGGCCAACTCGAGGTTGGGTTGAGTTTGTAGCATAAATCTACCCGGACCCGCCCGGCTTAACTAGTAGCTACAAACAATAGGATCCAATGTGAGAAGTTGGTCATGTCACGCTTAAGACCCGAGGTTAGACTAGGTTGTGGTGTAAATCTACCCGGACCCGCCCGGCTTAACTAGTAACCACAACAAGGTCTAATGTGAGAGGTTGAGGGTGCATTAATTAAATTAATGCCACATGATAAGGTTAAGTAAATTTGACTAATGACACTTAACCGATATGACAGAATGGGTAGGTTAAGTGGGACCGGACTTGATTTCTTAATGACACCTAACCATGCAAGATGATTAGGGGATGAGGTTAAGTAATTTACACTTAACTAATCCGACTTGGTAATTAGATGGGGTTAAGTAATTAAGACTTAACTAATCTAAACACGGTAATTAGATGGGGTTAAGTAATTGACGCTTAACTAATCTAAACACGGTAATTAGATGGGGTTAAGTAATCCACACTTAACTAATCTAAACACAGTAATTCGATGGGGTTAAGTTAAACACTTAACCAACTTAAACTGGGTAATTCAATGAGGTTAAGTAACCAATACTTAACCAACTTAACGTGATAATTTAATGGGGTTAAGCAACTTATACTTAACCAATTATACATGATGATTTGATGGGGTTAAGTAACCTACACTTAACCAATCTAATACGCGGACCTGATAAGGTTAAGTCACAAGACCTTTTTAGAATATACTTAACCATTGTAGTACGATTAGAGGATGGGGTTAAGCCCACCTATACTTAACCAATCCAACTCGATAATTTGATGGGATTAAGATAATCTATGCTTAATCGATCCAGCAAGATAATCCGATAGGATTAAGGTAAGCTAGTACTTGACCGATTTGACTTGATAGGGTTAAGTCATGAGCCTCTGGGTACACTTAACCAACTTGTAGGGCTAAGTCTTGAACTTAAATACTTAGCCAATCTTGACGTGATTCGTGGGCGGGTTAAGGCATGGACTTGAATGATAACACTTAACCCAAATAAGACAAACCCTAGTTAGAGGAACTAGGTATAGAATCGTGGTTAATCAAGGACAACGGGAAAGGAAGCTAAGTGGTAAACCTTAGTTAAGGGTAACTAAGTAATAATTCTTAGCTAAGGACATAGGATTAATTCACAAAGCGATGAGTAACCTGATACGGTAGGTCATCGCTTAGTCTACGAGGAGGAGCAAGTTATCTGACTTGGATAAAAGCTCCAGCGCACTGGGTGCCGAAGTGGAAGCTTCGGGGGACGTGAGGATATTCTTGGGATCCCTCTGTGGGCTGCCAGGTAATTATACTAGGCCCATGAGAGGTTAAGGTCTGCGTTAGAAGGACCAAGAGTATGCCTTGGTTGCTATGCGAGCGACCTAAAGACTGGGATGGATTAGCGTGGAGTCGACGATTCTTGGTTTTTGCCCTGGATAGCACATCGCCGACTACCTACCATCTTTAGTCAATCGTGTACGTACGGAAAGGCAGAGAACCCCCAACAGACCATGTGCTTGCTTTCGAGTCATGGGTGAGGTTGGCCCGTAGGAAAGTGGGCTATAGTGGGGTCGGGGAGTGGTTCTCATACATGATTTTTCGTGGGTTGCCTTTCAGTAGTTGAGGGAGGGGTCACGTGGGACCATAGCCACGGGTACAAAAACAGACCTTGATATCTGCATCAGCAGACGATTTAAAGCTCCCGACCGAGTTCCGTATTTCTTGATTTGCCCTGGCACGGAACTCGGATGGCACATTGGGGAACATGTGCATCTAGACATGGAAAACGATTCACGATACATACGTGGGATCAAGGGCGCGGTTGACGGGTGGCGTAATCCCTAGTGGTCCTAGGTGGCCAAGACCCAAACCGAGACACGAAAACGTTCATTAGGTAGCATAATCCCTAGCGGTCCTAGGCGGCATAAATCCTAAGTGGACGCGCGATAGTTCATGGTAAGGAAACACAACTAGATCAAGGGTTGCAGTCCAAAACAACTTCAAGGATAAAACGTTTACATGGAAAAGCCCGTATGGCCTACGGCAAAGGACCGAACTTATACATGGAAAGAAACATACGAGTTGGGAAAACCTACATATGCTATATGTTAGGATGACATGGACCATTTCATGACATGGGGCAAGGGACATTCATGGTTAACACATGACGCGGGGAGGGATACTAGTACGAGAGGTGCAGAGCAGATATACATGTTAGAACCAGGAAAAAATATACATAATAGATACCGTGGGATATTAGACGGGGTAGATACCTTGGGATAGTATACTTGATAGAAACCTGACGATGTGATACCTTGATTTATCATGACACCGTGGTTTATCACGATACCTTAGTTTAGCTTGCTACAGTAGTTCAGCCTGTTACCCTGGTTTAGTTTATCTATCTTGTAGTCATCCTTATGTTTACTTTCAGTTTATGCATGTCATGTTACCTTTACCTGTTTTTATACTGGAAGTAGATAGGACTTACCAGTCTTTATGACTGACCCCGTTTTCTTTCGCCTCTTTGTCTTCCGTTCCCCCCCCCCCAGGTTTCAGGGAGGAAATGATGTTGTTTAGTTCGGACTTCTTCTGTTGAAGGTCATCATGTATGGCTTGATGTATAGCTTGGTCTTCTCTTGGCTATGGCTGCCTCACCGCTTTACTTTGGGGAATAATTTATGAAAAGGTTTTTATGCTTCTTTATTATTGCAAGACAGGTTTTGATGTACTCTGATGTAAAAGGCTTTAGACCTTAATTATCCATGTTTATGAAAGTTCGATTTTACTTCCGCTATTTTATATGTTCTGTCTTGTGATATTTCTGTGCATGTTTACCAATAATGCCTCTCTAAAGCTAGTGCATTCCTTTGCGAGTGACCCTAGCGGAGGCGGGGTGTTACATTTGGTATCAGAGCAGAAGGTTACCAGACTAGGCAAAAAGTTTTTAAAGACCTTCTGAAAACTATTTGAAAAACCGTTTATAAAGAAGCATTTTTCAAGAAAAGTTTGTTTTAAAGGCTATTCCCCAAAAGCCATTAGCACCATCCTTTGATTCCTTGATTAAATCTCGTTTCCTTTCTTTTCTCCATCCATGGTCACAGTAGTTCTCACTGTGACTAATCTTGGTCTAGCCACGTAGGTGTTTCCCGTACGATGGAGGTGGTTCTCGAGAGACCCATTGCCGTGTTACAAGAAAGGATAATAAGAGTAAGGATAAAGGATACCAGCTTAAGGATAAGCAACTGTTGTTAGGGCTTGGTCCATCAAGGAGGACAAGGACAAGATCAGCAGAGAGGGAAATAGTACGCTCCCACTTCTGGGGTGCCTAAAAGAAATGGTACCGTTTCTATTAGAGGTTCAGCCTTCCTTTTCTATCATCCCGTCCAGACTTTGTTTTGATCATCGTATCACTTAAGTCTGCTTAGATAGTTGAGTCTCTGCACCTTAGTACTAGCATGGTAGAGGATCCCAGTTTTGTCCCAAAAATCTGGTTGGAGAGTTGGTCCACTCCTTCATGACTTGTTGGATTTGAGAATGACATGTCTCAACTACGGATAGATTCTAAGGATAAAGTGGTCACCCAATAAGGGGTGCCATTCTCGGTTTTGGAAAGAGGGTAGTTAGACTCTCGACTCATCTTGGTGATACCCTCGAAGTCTCGGGTAACCTTTTTGGGTTCTGTCATAGTTAGTTACCTAGAATCCCGGGATGCAGTTGTTGGTAATCCGCTCGAATAGAATTCACTGCTAAGGCGGGTGGTTCGTTTCGATTATGCATGAGTTATGGGAATCACCTTAGTAAGAACCCTTGGCAACCTGGATTGGCATCGGAAAACGAGATCCAGAATTCACTAGTGAATTTTGGAGAGCTTGTATGAGTACGCAGACATGTGTGAGCCGAGCATACTAGGGGAAGAATAAGTGAAAGTGAAACGAGAGGCGACAGTGAAATGAGTTCCACTCACACCTTGGAAATAGGAAGCAAGGAACTACGAAATCATGAAGTTAAAAGACGGTCAAGGCACAATGGAATTGAGCTCAAGGAAGTACGACTTTGATGGTCAAAGACTAGATACGCGCATGATATCTCTTTTTGGGAGTATCTCCTTGATCCCTGTTTCTGTAGAGCTTACTTGTAGGCTATCTTTTGTGGACACCCTCTCGGTCCTATTTTCTGTTACAAACCCCGTAAGGAGTTTGCCTTGTTTATCTTCTCGACCCTGTTTCAGGGAATCCTCGGTAGAACCCTATGGATGCAAACATGTATTTGAAACATGTTATGATTGATATGGTTGCAAGTGGTTGCTCGTGGATGCGCAAATACACGTTAGATACTAGATTGACGCGATCACGTTTCATGTTGCATATGCACGAGTATTTATACTTGTTTATGGATGAAATCGAATGTGTTATCATGCGGTTGTTGCATATGAATGAATGATTGTGCACACATATAGTATCTATATGACTAGGACTATTTGCATACATGTTGGATTCATGGCACTATACATACTTTTGCAGTAGAAAGATTATTCAGGCCTGATCATTAGCATTAGCTAAGGAACATGTACACACACGTTTTGCATATATTCATACAGCATTAGAAATCATCTAAGGACAATGGTTGCTTGTGGATGATGTTTTGAGTAGATGGATGATGGATGGTAGGATATGTTCTTCCTAACTTAGAGATTTCGGGGACGAAATCCTAAAAGGTGGGGAGAATGTAACAACCCGTATTTCGATAACATGTTAAAATGAGAATCAAGGCAGAATTTAATTTTAAATTCTGAATCAAGTAAAACGGGCTATGCCATTGCGTTCGTCTCGGAAAAATACGCGAAATAGAGTCCGAAATTTTGTAAATCGGAGTCCGTATGACCCGGTTAAGGCCCAAAGAAGTTTTCGGGAAATTTGAATTTCGAAACATGCAGAAATGGGGCCAGGCGGGAAAATTCCCGCCCAGACAAGTCGACTGGGCTGTCGACAGGGCTGTCGACTTGCAAGTCGACAGGCATGTCGACAGGCAAGTCGACAGGGCTGTCGACTTGCCCTGTCGGCTGATTCTGGTCTGGTGCACCTATTTTCTATCTTGGCTAGGTTTTTGGGCCTGGTTTGAAATCTGACGGTGCAGGTTGGTCCTAGGGTTAATCTAAGGGCCTAAAACTATCCTAATCTCTATAAAAAGACCCTAAACCTAACCTAAATCCCTAAAAATCAAACCTAGCAACTAAGTGCTGCCAAAATCAATTTTGATCATGGCCTCCATCTCCAATCCCTAGAGCCTATGCATTCAAATCGGGTTCAAATCAAAAGGTGCAAGCTTGCTACACCAAATAGAGGCCAAATCAACGTTGCTATGCGAGTTTCATGACGGATCTTCATCAAAGGAGCCACCTTTCTTCGTCAAAACGATTCATGCTCCTAGTCCTCTTGCCACGCTATGTAAGTTCTAGCTACTTGTAGATTTAAACGATGATCTTGATGTGACATGGGATAAAATGCAAAGTAACATGAGTATGTTAGCCTATGGGAACCTAGTTTGCCCCTTTAGCATGAACATATGACTTTGGGTTATGTTGTAGCGACTAAACCATGCTATTCATGTTACATTGGACCTAGTTTGCCATGAAAGATTGGACCTTTGCTTGTGATATGTTAGCATGCACACTTGAAACCACTTTGACTCATGAAACATGTGCATGAATGTGACTTTGAGGCTATGCAAGTATATGAACCCGAAATCCCTTATGATAATATGCAAGTTTACCTTTTTATCAAATGAGTAACATGGGCATGTTCATCCCTTCATGATAGGTTTATGACATGAACACTTATGCAAGTAATCCCCTTTTATGCTATGCATGTTTGTGGCCAAATCTCCTTGAGATACTATGCATGTTTGTGGCCAAATCACCTTATGACACTATGCATGTTTTTGGCCAAGGTTTTGCATGTGGAAGCCAATCCCTTTTTGGCATCATGCATGTTTTGAGGCCAATATGTGACGTAGTATCCTTACTATGTTGACTCGCTTTTGCTTGCGTTGGAAAACACGACTTTGGGGTAGTTAGATAAACATGAACATGACGCGAAATCTTGACTTGAATATGACATGAAAACTTGACTTGAGGTTACATGTGAACACGACATGTAAGTTGAACCAAAATGGGGGCATGACACGTGGGTTAAACTTGGGACTTGAAATTAGACACGTATGGGTTGCAAGTGTAATATAACACTAGACCAAACATGGAAGTGGCCAACTCGAGGTTGGGTTGAGTTTGTAGCATAAATCTACCCGGACCCGCCCGGCTTAACTAGTAGCTACAAACAATAGGATCCAATGTGAGAAGTTGGTCATGTCACGCTTAAGACCCGAGGTTAGACTAGGTTGTGGTGTAAATCTACCCGGACCCGCCCGGCTTAACTAGTAACCACAACAAGGTCTAATGTGAGAGGTTGAGGGTGCATTAATTAAATTAATGCCACATGATAAGGTTAAGTAAATTTGACTAATGACACTTAACCGATATGACAGAATGGGTAGGTTAAGTGGGACCGGACTTGATTTCTTAATGACACCTAACCATGCAAGATGATTAGGGGATGAGGTTAAGTAATTTACACTTAACTAATCCGACTTGGTAATTAGATGGGGTTAAGTAATTAAGACTTAACTAATCTAAACACGGTAATTAGATGGGGTTAAGTAATTGACGCTTAACTAATCTAAACACGGTAATTAGATGGGGTTAAGTAATCCACACTTAACTAATCTAAACACAGTAATTCGATGGGGTTAAGTTAAACACTTAACCAACTTAAACTGGGTAATTCAATGAGGTTAAGTAACCAATACTTAACCAACTTAACGTGATAATTTAATGGGGTTAAGCAACTTATACTTAACCAATTATACATGATGATTTGATGGGGTTAAGTAACCTACACTTAACCAATCTAATACGCGGACCTGATAAGGTTAAGTCACAAGACCTTTTTAGAATATACTTAACCATTGTAGTACGATTAGAGGATGGGGTTAAGCCCACCTATACTTAACCAATCCAACTCGATAATTTGATGGGATTAAGATAATCTATGCTTAATCGATCCAGCAAGATAATCCGATAGGATTAAGGTAAGCTAGTACTTGACCGATTTGACTTGATAGGGTTAAGTCATGAGCCTCTGGGTACACTTAACCAACTTGTAGGGCTAAGTCTTGAACTTAAATACTTAGCCAATCTTGACGTGATTCGTGGGCGGGTTAAGGCATGGACTTGAATGATAACACTTAACCCAAATAAGACAAACCCTAGTTAGAGGAACTAGGTATAGAATCGTGGTTAATCAAGGACAACGGGAAAGGAAGCTAAGTGGTAAACCTTAGTTAAGGGTAACTAAGTAATAATTCTTAGCTAAGGACATAGGATTAATTCACAAAGCGATGAGTAACCTGATACGGTAGGTCATCGCTTAGTCTACGAGGAGGAGCAAGTTATCTGACTTGGATAAAAGCTCCAGCGCACTGGGTGCCGAAGTGGAAGCTTCGGGGGACGTGAGGATATTCTTGGGATCCCTCTGTGGGCTGCCAGGTAATTATACTAGGCCCATGAGAGGTTAAGGTCTGCGTTAGAAGGACCAAGAGTATGCCTTGGTTGCTATGCGAGCGACCTAAAGACTGGGATGGATTAGCGTGGAGTCGACGATTCTTGGTTTTTGCCCTGGATAGCACATCGCCGACTACCTACCATCTTTAGTCAATCGTGTACGTACGGAAAGGCAGAGAACCCCCAACAGACCATGTGCTTGCTATCGAGTCATGGGTGAGGTTGGCCCGTAGGAAAGTGGGCTATAGTGGGGCCAGGGAGTGGTTCTCATACATGATTTTTCGTGGGTTGCCTTTCAGTAGTTGAGGGAGGGGTCACGTGGGACCATAGCCACGGGTACAAAAACAGACCTTGATATCTGCATCAGCAGACGATTTAAAGCTCCCGACCGAGTTCCGTATTTCTTGATTTGCCCTGGCACGGAACTCGGATGGCACATTGGGGAACATGTGCATCTAGACATGGAAAACGATTCACGATACATACGTGGGATCAAGGGCGCGGTTGACGGGTGGCGTAATCCCTAGTGGTCCTAGGTGGCCAAGACCCAAACCGAGACACGAAAACGTTCATTAGGTAGCATAATCCCTAGCGGTCCTAGGCGGCATAAATCCTAAGTGGACGCGCGATAGTTCATGGTAAGGAAACACAACTAGATCAAGGGTTGCAGTCCAAAACAACTTCAAGGATAAAACGTTTACATGGAAAAGCCCGTATGGCCTACGGCAAAGGACTGAACTTATACATGGAAAGAAACATACGAGTTGGGAAAACCTACATATGCTATATGTTAGGATGACATGGACCATTTCATGACATGGGGCAAGGGACATTCATGGTTAACACATGACGCGGGGAGGGATACTAGTACGAGAGGTGCAGAGCAGATATACATGTTAGAACCAGGAAAAAATATACATAATAGATACCGTGGGATATTAGATGGGGTAGATACCTTGGGATAGTATACTTGATAGAAACCTGACGATGTGATACCTCGATTTATCATGACACCGTGGTTTATCACGATACCTTAGTTTAGCTTGCTACAGTAGTTCAGCCTGTTACCCTGGTTTAGTTTATCTATCTTGTAGTCATCCTTATGTTTACTTTCAGTTTATGCATGTCATGTTACCTTTACCTGTTTTTATACTGGAAGTAGATAGGACTTACCAGTCTTTATGACTGACCCCGTTTTCTTTCGCCTCTTTGTCTTCCGTTCCCCCCCCCCCCAGGTTTCAGGGAGGAAATGATGTTGTTTAGTTCGGACTTCTTCTGTTGAAGGTCATCATGTATGGCTTGATGTATAGCTTGGTCTTCTCTTGGCCATGGCTGCCTCACCGCTTTACTTTGGGGAATAATTTATGAAAAGGTTTTTATGCTTCTTTATTATTGCAAGACAGGTTTTGATGTACTCTGATGTAAAAGGCTTTAGACCTTAATTATCCATGTTTATGAAAGTTCGATTTTACTTCCGCTATTTTATATGTTCTGTCTTGTGATATTTCTGTGCATGTTTACCAATAATGCCTCTCTAAAGCTAGTGCATTCCTTTGCGAGTGACCCTAGCGGAGGCGGGGTGTTACATACGTTGACACACCTATCGGATGGAGATGCATGGAAACATTTTGACAAGAAATATCCCGATTTCGCAGCGGAGAGCTGCAACGTTAAACTAGGTTTATGTACAGATGGCTTCGCACCGTTTTCTCAGTTCGGTTCTAAATATTCATCTTAGCCTATAATAATCACACCTTACAATGTACCCCCGTAGATGTGTATGAAAACTTGATACATGTTCTCACAGTTGTCGTCCCCGACCCTGATGATCCGACATAGGGTATATTGATGTTTACTTACGACCGCTAATCGAAGGATTGAAAAAATTATGGTATGAAGGATTTGAAACATACGACGTATCAAAAAAGAAAGTTTTCCGGATGTTCGCTTCTTTGTTATGGACCATTAGTGATTTTCCTACATTTGCAATGCTTTCGGGTTGGAGTACGGCCGGTCGTTTTGCTTGTCCTTATTGCATGGAAGAAACATGAGCATTTTCGTTATCGTATGAAAAGAAAATTTCATGGTTTGATTGGCATCGACGTTTACTTCATAGTAATCATAATTTTAGAAGAGACAAAAAAACTTCACGTCTAATAGACACGAGGCTCTACGATGACCAACGATTTGGTCAAGCGAGGAAATATACGAACTTGTAAAAGATTATCTAAAGATATATGAAACCAGAAAACAAATTGATATTCAAGGTAAATTGAAGATTCATAATTGGTGCAAACAGAGTATATTCTGGGAATTTCCTTATTGGAAACATCTCTTAATCCGTTATAACATAGACGTGATGCATAATGAGAAAAACGTATTGATAATGTGTTTAATACAGTTCTAAATGTAAAGGACAAGACTACGGACGATCTAAAATATAGACGTGATATAGAGGAAATATGCAATCGTCTTGAGCTTCATATGAAGCCCAATGATAGTAAAGAAACCCAAAACATGCTATGAACTAGACAACAACCTAGTTAAAGTATTGTTAAAATGGGTGGAAGAATTACATTTTCCTGATGGAATTTCCTCTAATCTTCGTAGACGCATCAATTATAAAAACAGAAGGCTGAGTGGAATGAAAAGCCATGATTGTCATGTAATGATGGAAATTTTGTTACCCATCACATTCAAAGAATTGTTACCTGGAAAAGTTTGGAATGTAATAACAGAACTTAGCTTATTTTACAAGGAGCATTGTTCAACTACGTTAAAAATTTACCATCTACCTAAACTTGAAGAAGAAATCCCTATACTGCTCTGCAGACTAAAGAAAATATTTCCTTTGCGTTTCTTTAATGTAATGGAGCATTTACCTGTTCATCTTCCAAAGGAAGCACGTTTTTGAAGTCTTATGCAATATGGATGGATGTATCCATTCGAAAGCTACGTTATTATACTAAGTGTTCAAATGTTAATTTAATTATAAATAGAACTTAATATTGAACCGAACTATTTTTTATTAGGTACTCAAATCATTTAAAGAAAAAAGTGAGACAAAAAGCTCGAGTTAAATGTACTATTTGCAAATCATATATTGAAGAAGAAGCTTCTTTTTTCTCTCTCATTACTTTAATGATCATGTGAACTTATCATTTGCAAGCATTCCGCGTAATGATGAGAGGGTTGAACATGTTCTTCTGAATCAACATTATCTATTTTTAAATAACATGGCCGACATGCTGGAAAATGTGTGGAAATATGGCTAAATGAAAAAGATTGTCATGTAGCACACACATATATCTTTATTAATAATTCTCTTGGAAGCACAAAGTTTTGGTCCAGCCGTTAACTTCCCAAAATGCCCTTACGTATGAGCTTTTAAATAGATAAATATAAAATTATTGTTTGACCTAATATCCCCAATAAATTAGGCATTAAATGTAACTTGAATTAAGATCTAATATCAACCTCTTTAATATCGCTAAAAAAGAGGATCTCTAAATAGGTTTCATTGCAAATTATAATCCCTTCTCATTTTAGTTGCTATTTATTTTAGTTTATGCATTTCATTGGAATTAATGCTACAAGTTCCATGCATAATTTACTACATCCATTCAGTTTTTTATCATGCAATTAAAATTTTACATTCCAAAACAGTTTGCTTAAAACCTTTATGATATGCATGCACGATACTGTTATATGTATAAACATATTTGTGTTTAAAATTAGAACTAAGATCATTTATATTTGGCATAAAGATCTACTAACTCAATTTATTTTCCATATATAGAGATTAATGTTGACATGGATATATGGCAATTTCTTATATGGTTAGAAAGCAAATTTGGCACTATATCGATGACAAATTTTTTTAAACAATATTTAGGTGCTAAGTTTAGGGAAGTTTCTTTGATTTAGTTGTTATTTATTTTAGTTTATGCATTTTCATTGGTTCTAATGCTATGAATTTGCATGCGTAATTTACTGCATCCATTCAGGTTTTTATTATGCAATTAAATTTTTTTCATTCCAAAACTGTTTGCTTTAAACCTTTATTATATATGTACATGATACTATTATATATGTATAAACATATCTATGTTTAAAATTAGAACTAAAGTCGTTTGTATTTTTCATATAGATACACTAATTCAATTTATTTTCCATATATAGAAATTTCTATTGATGTTGATATATGACAATTTCATATATGTTTAGAAAGAAAATTTGGCACTATACCAATGATAGTTGAATTTTCAATTCCTTATATGGAATTTTTGTCCAATTCAATTTCAAGTATAGATGGTACTAATAATTGGAATAAATCCCTAAAATTTCGTTGAGCCCAAAAAAATAGCATCTATCTTACTATGTTGAATTCATAGCTAAAAAATAGTATCTTCTGCATTTTAATGGTTCAGAAATACTCACCTGCTACCTACAAATGTGACATTTCTAGAACAAACCATACGCCGCTTTAAATATCGTTCAAAATCTTCATTCATATTCACATTTCTCTCCTCATGTATACCACTCATTGTTCATCACCATTGTTCTCTCTTCATTTACCCTTCCCTTTGTATATTTAGGAAACACTTAAAATAGAACGGTCGCTATACAACCAATTCGTATTTAAAAAAAATTGATGTGAAAATTAACTCCAGAGCAGCTTTGATGTCGGTCACGATGGAATTGAAGAGTCTGGTAGAGCTGTCGTCAACAAAGACATTGGGATTTGCGCAATGTTTTTCAACATCGTATTTATCGTATTTGTGGCAGATCGCTTAAAGCCCTAGGTTAGTCATTTATTTTTAGTTCTTATTGTTTAGTTGTTAAACTTTGGGAATAAGCTTCATGCTCCTCAGTTTAATTTTCTCGGTGGTTTGCAGTTTGCAGGTTTTGATGGCACCTAGGGTTTGTAAATAGGAGCAAGAAGCAGAATGATATAAAGGAGGGGTCGGATTGCTTATTCTGCTTGCTAGAAATCTTCATGTAAGACTCATCAGAAATGGAGCCATTATTCCTCCCATTGACATGCATAATATAGTCACCTGCCATAAATGTACCAATTTTTCTTCAGAAAGAATTTGTGTACAAATACACACACAAATGCATATGTGTAACTCCATCTTCAACATTTTATGTAGATATACTTTCAAATTTTTTATGTTGTTACTCTTTCTGCGTTTTGGCAGTTTCGCAAAATATTTATAGGATACACAATATTTGAGGAATAACCACGCAAAATTTATTTCCAGTTCCTTTCTTTTAATGCATGCTTATAAAGTAGCAATCACCATCAATGAAATATATCTTAATCGTACTAATTGTTTTATATTTAAAATTTTGCTTTCATGCATGTCTTTCGTGTGTCAATATACTATTTGGTATTCCTATTTTTTTTTTCCTTTTTAGCGGTAGTTTATAAATTACGCAAAATTTACACAATTCCTATGCGAACATATATAAAATATACAATAATTTTAAAAAAAAAAATCACGCGCGAAGCGCATGCCACGAACACGCGCGAAGCGCGTGTCGTGACGCTCGTTCTTCTTAATTGCCCTGAAGTTGCTCCTTTTGTCAGGTAATCATTTTTTTCTAGTTTTACTGAATTTAAGTTAAACGTGTTAACAATAATGTAACATATAATGTTTGTGTTTGCAGTATTTATGAATCACAAAATCCAAGCGGTGATTTAAGCAAAAATTTCAGTAGTTGGTTTAGGAACTACAGTTTTGATCCCACAAATAATGTTCTCGACGAAGGACTGAAACATTTTGCCTTCGGATCGAAAAGAAAATTCAAAAGTTGTACCGATCCAAAATTTTGGAACCAATTTAAAATTTTCAAATTTCATGAAGATTAGAATTAATTTGGATTTTGGTAGGAATAAAATTGAAATAGTCAAAAAAATGAATTTTGGATTAAAAATAGTATGTTTACCAAGGAAGTGGTAGCTATCGAACTCAGAATTCGACGAAATCAGTTTTATTAAATCCGGAATGATGAAACTAGGTAACCAACCAAGTTGCGTCAAAAATGGCATCCGTTAGATATATTAAATCCACAAAAGATTCAAAATTTGAACTAATTTTGAGGATATCTTGAACGGAATATCGTTAGATCGTGAGACTACCTCCGTTGGATTCGGAATAGTGAATTTTAGTACTCAGAGAAGTTTTGCGCAAAACGACATTCGTTTGGGGAGAAGGAAAAAATAAAAGGCCAAAATATGAACTAAATTTTGATGATAATTGGAATTTGATAGTGCTAATGACAAAACTGGAACCTGAGACCTATCCCAAAAAAGATTAAAACGTAGAATATTAGCTATGTATGAAGTCTGGGGAAATCCCGTATCGAATATAGAAAGTTATTAAGAAAACAAAATTAAAATAAATTATTTAAAAATCCAAACGAACTCCAATTTTGAATTTGAACATATAGGGTTGAAGAACGTTAGAAACCGGACAACATGGTTGAATGTAAAAACCCGTAACTTCCCCGTAAAGGAAAGAGCGGATAGTTCGAGAACAAGCCACAACAGAACGCAGACGGAAGAACATTTCATTGTATATTACAACAATTCATCAGATTACAAGAATATACAGAGTATAAATGAATATTACACAGAAATATTAGAGATTTAAATTACATTTAAATACATAACAGCGGAAAATAATACAATACACAACTAGAAGAGATATACGGATACAAAGCTTTCCGGATATCGTTCCAGCTGTAAACAAGGATCCTGTGAATATAAATCTACAAAACCAAAACTACTAGCTGCCCGTGTCAAAATGGGGGCACCCAGAGTTTAGGTCAAAATAATAAACTCCAGGTAAGTCATGGGACTGGTGTGAGAACTAAAAACAGTTATTAATCTTTATTTGAAAGTTCGGTAAATCAAGGGACCACGCCGTATAACACAGAACGGGTTTCCTCCCAAGAATACCAGTGCATAAAACAAACAGCGCAATGCTAAATAAAGAAAAATGAAGCTGTTATAAGACCCAGGTCCTATCACACAATGCAACGCAAGCCGGGGGATAGGGTTTTCCCTTATAACAGCCAAAGAATGCTTGATACGTTTAAAACAAATCATTTGATACTATTATAAGTCTATAGTGTATAAAACAACTTCAAATCATAAGTATCAATCATAGACGGCATGGGTACCATATATCATGTCTCCAAACTAGTTCTACAATTAAAACCGCAAATGTCACGTATTTGGAAATTGGATTTCCGTCTGTGAACTGAGGCCAGGGATCGTCTTCAACCGATTCGAGACAATCTAGCCCATGTCTAAGGCAAGCGCGCAGGCAAGCCTTGGATCGTCAGGGCCGGTCCACCGATGTGGATTATTATGCCTGAACAATACGTTTCTCCGCCCTTTGGGGCGTAAATGAGCCAACGAATAGCTCCATCGGACCCGGATCGTCCGATCTAACCGAGGCGCCTCGCAACAGCAACAACCACACAGGTGAAAAGTATATAAATGTCAGGGCTGGTAGGTCACTGACACCACCCTAGCTAGAAAGAAACGCATGCCCTCCCAAAGGTCCTTCTCCCGTTTTTGGTTCACAACCGGGGTGCGAGGCTCGCGAATTCACGTTACACAAAGCTATGCCACACAGGCGGTGCTTTGATCATCAACCACAAGACTTTGCTTTTCAACAGAAGCCTTGATCATTTGCATCTTAGCATGCCACACAGGCAAACCACTCTATGCAACCGATATCAGTCACACAGAATGAAATCCAATGTCAGACACACAGTCCATTTACAAGTTCGTTCTGGGTCTGAACGAAACCGGAGGCACTTTCCTCGCATATCCATCGATCTCCAAGCACATCTGGACGACCACCAACTGTTTCCATCTTCTTGGGTGTACAGCTCAGTCAAGATCATCAGTAATCACCCAAACGACGTGAAGACCTCCGGTCTTCGACCATCGTCTTCATCTTCGACTTATCGTCGTATCAGTTATTCAGAATGGGATAAACCCGGTCTTTCCGAATAACTCGCGTATATTTTAAATAAGTGTTACACAAACACAACATACGCCTCATTCCAATTCATCAGTCACTAACCGTAAATTAATCAAGAGAATAATTCCCCAAATATTAACCCCGAAGGCCGAAACCAACATCAGATCAATATCTAGAAAACCATTCTGCTTAGCTAACCGACAGTTAGTTTCTAAATTTCATATTCATAGGGAAAGGTTCCCATTAATTTTATCCAAGATAAATTCCTTGAATTTATTCTTTAATCTACTTTTGAATATCAATTCAAACTAGTCGGGATTAACGAACTTTACTGAAGTAATCATTTGTTTTAATTTCCCAATCCCAACCTATTCATCCCATGAAGTAAAACTGGTAATACTTCATATCTAACACTACGGTGTTATCGGTAAATTCAATTACCATTTCACGTTTAAATCTAATTAAAGATTTAACCATCGCCTGGAGCAAAATTGGTGATACTCCATTCCCGATCATTTCAATCTAATTAAAGATTCATTAAAACTCCAATTAGTTTTAATATTTAACTGGGTTAAAGAATCAGTGTCATTTTAGAACACGGTTCATGATAAACCCAAAATCACATTCCATTAATTATCGGGTTAAAGAACAAGTGCTATTTAAAACATTGTTCACGATAAACCCAAAAATCAATATCAATTCAATCCCAATTAAATATTATTTAATTGGTACACTTCATTAAATCTAAATAAAAAGATTTAATCTTTTCTCAACTGGGTTCAAGAACAGTGTTAGTCAAGACACCATTCACGACAAACCCAAATCACGTTTGATATTAAATACAAGGCTCTGAATAGAAAATATCCCGGCTTATATTCAATATCAAATTCTACGACCAACAAATATCGTATTAGAAATAACGATATATATATCTATATCTTTCAAATTTCCATAACAACATCTGTATAATCACGAAATCCAACATCGAAATATTCCGAAGACAATTTCGATTCAAATCCATTCCAATGCAATCATTGGAAATTCTGGTTATTTTCAAAACCATTTCAAATTCAATTTATTTATTTAAAAATAAATAGAATTATAATTCTAGTTCAAAACTAGTACATTTCGATAAAAATCTATTTTTATCTTTTCAAATATGGAGTTTTTCATCCCAATTCTTTCCAAATCATTTCTTATGATTTTACACAAATTATTACTATTTTTAATAATTCTATCAAGGCCCGTACAGTCGATTTCCATCAATGGCCATCGAACTGCACTTACAGCGACCTTTTTCAAATTTGATTTGGACATAATTCCAAATCCAACCGTTAGATTTCTAATTTCCAATATTCGTTAGAAAACTCTTTTCGATACGAACCCAACGGTTCCGGTTTCAGGAGAATCCGACGGTCGGATCTCCCATAATATCCGTTCGAAGTCAATGGTCGAAATTCGCGAACTGCCGCGGCGCGGCGCGTTCTATTCAGGCCATTATATTATATATATTGTTGTATATAACCGTGTTGTATACACAATTATATGATTTTTGTTTGATGATAACAACCAAATATATTTCTATTATAAATGTGTTTGGTACTGTACTGTTATATATATACATCACAGCAATGAATATAATATTTATATTTAAATAAAATACGACTGTACAGAAATTCAAATATTAACACAGTATTTTATTTAAATAGAATATTTTATTTCAATATTCAAACAGTACAACTATTTGTAACTCCACTATTTATACATTCACAGAATATTTGTACTTGTATATAAACAGAATAAAATAGACAAGTTCGTTTGACAACAATAAAATGATATTTTATTTCAATCAATTTTGTTTATTACAAACATCAGTACAATTTATATGTATATACACAGCTCCTCACTGCAACTCTCATACATTTCACTAATGTACATTTTTTTTCATCTATACATACATTGTTACATATATACACTGACACTCTGTGTTCCTGTCTTCTTTTGTCTTTTGTCTTCAGTTGTCACAGCTCTGTCAGTCCAGTCATCGTCTTCATACCTGTCATTCACATAAACACACACACAGTACACTGCAATAGAAATAAAATAAAATTCATGAAAATATAATTTTTATTTTAAAAATTTTATTTGCCTCAGAATTTCGGTGTGTTTCTCATCATTTTTCTGACTCGATCTGATTTGATCAGCCTCGACATAATCACACTAGTTTGCTGAATTTTGATCAGCCTCAACATAGTGTGACTAGTCTGCTGATATATCTTAAAAACAAAATATCAAACATTAAAATTCAAAATGGTCGAGCACAAGAGATGGTATGCTCATATTTCAGGTACAAAACAGTGAAACCAAGCATGGTCGAGCCAGAAATGTAGAAGCAAAACGGCACAATACTACAGCAATGATCAATGGTTCAGGTTACAAGTAAAATAGCACATGTTCATGGAATACATCAAATTCAAACTGTCGTGGATGCTAGTCAAGTATGTGTTTCAGCAAACACAGTGGATGATATGGCAAAACAACAATGCAAGCCAAAGTGGCCGACATAATACAAAGTGCAACACAGGTCAAAGTAGTCAAACATGAATGTAACATGGTGCAAATGCAACAGCAAGTTCATGAGCATATACATGTATACAAAAAATGGCGTGTATATATACGTGTATCCAAAGTGTCAAGACAATCAACAAACTCAAACAAGTTTCAGCAAGATACTCAAGTGGACAAGTCAACATGGTTCACAGACATGAGTCAACAATTACATGGCAAAAAAAAATGGAAATATATGTATATATATCCATGAACAAAGCAGCTAGTGTATACTGCATGAACCAATAGAGCAAGATGTTTACACAGCAACATACATGTGTACATGAAAGGGTGCACAAAACTGGAGTGGCACAAAGCAATGCACAGGGAGCCAAAAGAGTAAAAATGGCAACAGTAAAATGGTGAATAGCATTCACTGCTAGTTTCAAGAAGGATGTGAATATAGCAAGTGCAATAGTCAAGACAGTATACTGTTGTCAAAAGCAAGAGCAAGCATTTTTTTTTTTTTTGGCAACTATTTAATGGGAGTTTGAGGAAATTGACTCACAAGCTTTTAGGAAAGCATGGTGATCGGCTCAACAAATATTCAGTGCTCAAAACAGCATGATGTAATGGTGCACACAAGCAAAACAGTCATGAAATAGATTCAATCAAGGATCAGTATTTGGCAAGCTATCAAGTAGCAGGAGTCACAATATTTTTGGTTGGGCAAATCTTTCATTTTCTTCCAGAAATATGAAAATTCGAATTTCAGATTTTTTTTGGAAACAAACAATTTTCATTTAAATTTTCTTTCCAGAAAATCAGAGAGTTCTTTTTTGAATAATATTTTTTTTTGCAAGAAATTTTCAAAAGTTTTTTTTTGAAATCACCATTCAAGAAATCAGAAAACGGAAATTAATTTTTGTTTTGGCAAAAATTCTTTTTTGATTTATTTCCAGAATTGCCAAGGGACATAAAAGCCGAGTTCATACAAGGGGTTCAAATGCATTTCAGGAATCTCTCCAACATATATGGAATGTGACAATACAAGAAAATCAATTTCATCCGATTTACAGTAGTGTAAAATTGGCAAGAAGATTTTCAGAAAATCCGAGTTATTTCAAGGCAGTTTTTAAATCAAGGAAATTTCCAATATTTGTTTTTCAAAGCCAATTTTATCCCAAGCATCTATCATGGAATTTCATGCAAATTCAATCACAATTTTTTTTATGGAAAGAGCTTAATGATTTCAGAATTTATTTCCAGCATTCAACAATCAAAGAAGGGCCAGGAAAATCAATTGAATGACTTACTAAAATCACAGTGTGCTAAGAACAGGGCTGAAATCAGTTAGAAAAATCAAGGCCACAAATTCAATCAAAATCTTGGAGCAAACATTGTAGAGTGTCAATCAAAGCCGAGGTGACTAAGCCAGAAGTGGAAACACACGAAATCAAATCAAGTCAATTAGAGGAAATCAGGAATTAAAGGATTTTTATAATCCTACATTATACACCGATTCATCACAGGCAAACCAAAAGAGGAAAGGAACTAAAATCAGCCATGCAAATCATTTTCAAAGCTGGGAAAATCAGAGGGCAAAATCACGCAAATTTCTCTTTCAATCAAAGCCGAGAATTTCAATCGAGGAAAGCAGCGAAATCAGATCGGGTCATATATGAAATCAGTGATTTAGGGTTTTCTATTTTCTAACCCTATATGTACACGCATTTCATCACTGGCAAATAGCAGAAAAACACAAGCAATTGAAATCGAAATCCAACAACAAAATCGAAGAGCATACAGAGAATTGATTTATTTATTTTACTTACAATCGATTTCGATCAGAGACCCAAGCCAAATCGTCAGAAAGAGGACAACTCAAGCTTTCGAAGTTCATCAGAGAATCATTCCATCATAACATCGATCTGGATTTGGGAATCGATTCCAGAAACCCTAGAAATCGCCAAAGCCGCCGCCATTCTTTTTTTTTAAAGCAAAGAGATCGGGTGAAAGAAAAATGAATAATGGCCCGGCCATGGATAAGGGGATGACCTCTTTAAATTAATCTCCTTAGTTCTTTTTCTTTTTTATTTTAAATTGTATTGTTTTTTTTTATTTTTGCATTTTGAATTTCCTTTGTAAACAAACGAATCAGTGTCTAGATCTGTTAAGTCTAGGATATCAGTCAAGGTGTTGACTGCCAGTTTCAGTGTCTGTAAAATCTGGAATTACGAGTTACAGGGTTTGTGATTCGGGAAATCTGATCTAGGGGATTGGATCAGTCTAGGGATTTGAGCGTAGGGTTAGAATAGGAGCAGTGTTTGCGAGTGTACATGGTCTTGTATGCGGGAACTGTTCTATCACCTAGTAGAAACCTTAGAAATGCAGCAGTAGGCAGGGTTTTGCCGAAGCTGGGTATATCTGTGTGTGATTTATTTTCTGCATTTCAGTTTCTGCTATTTTCTGTGATCAGTTTATTATTATATATCTCCTTAAATTTTTAATTCAGTTAAAAACTGTGAAAAACCCTATTCACCCCCCCTCTAGGGTTATTCTAGATCCAACAAGTGGTATCAGAGCGAGGTTATTTGACTAACTCTAGAGTCATGGGTCATCCTAGTTGTCAACCGATAGAGAGTCAGTCCAGTTCATCTCCAAATGTTTTTGATGGAACAGATTTTTTAAACTGGAAATCCAAAATGGAATTTTATTTAAAATCTGTTAATATCAAATGTTGGGATGTTATTATCAATGGGTTTGATAGTGTAGATATTAATTTCAATACTCGTGCTATGAAAATCATATTTGATTATCTTAATACTGAACAGTTTAACCTTATCTGTCATTGTTTATCTGCACAGGAAATCTGGGACACTCTCAATACGAAGTATGGAAGATTTGACAACCACAGCTCAAAACCCGATAAAGTCAACTCAGATTCAGAGTTCTGTTTAACAGGATGTACAAATGAAACTTCAGATGAATCAGATAATGGAGAATCAACAAATGCTGAAACCGAGAATTTCTCATATGAAGATCTGGTTTACATGTGTCTTGATTTAACTAAATCTGTTGATAAACTCCAATCTAAAAATAAATCTCTGAAATCTAGGAATTCTGAGTTGATCAGCAAAATTGATGATTTGGAATCACAACTTGAATATGTTAAAAATTCTTCAAACTCTGTTTGCAAAAATTGTTTGAAATTGAAAGCAAATCTTGTTCATCTCAATAAAAGTATCCAAAAGTTTGAAGATGAAATTCTGATCTTAAATGAGAACAAGACTGAGCTGTCAAATTTGAATAATCTTCTGCAAAAGGAATTTGAAAATTTTAAAACAGATATAAATTCCAAATTTGAAATTGCTGAAAAGGAGAATTTGTTGAAATCAAATTTGATTTTAGAAGAACTTGAAAATGAGATTGAAAAATCCAAGAATTTTGAGTCTGAAAAACAAAAACGATTTGAACTTGAAATTTCCGAATCCCAAACCAAAATAAAGTTACTCAATGATGAAAATTTGGTTTTGAAATCTGATTTTGAAAGATGTGAGATCACTAAAAATCGTTGTTCAGATTTATTAAAAGAAAATGGTGATCTTAAAACTGAAATTCAACAACTTGAAACAATCTTGTCTAATTTCTCAAACGGTGAAAAATCTTTGAATATGTTGTTGAAAAACCAATTCTCTGTTCAAAATAAACGTGGACTTGGGTTTGAGAAAAATAATGATTTTGAAAGACGAATTTCGAATGATTTGAAAAATTCTTCAAACAACCTTGAAAAGAACCAATTTGAAAATTTGAACTCCTATAATTTCAAAGGTTTTTTGAGTCAAAATCAAAATGAGAAATTGTTTTATAATCCTTCTAAACAATCCTGGATCCCAAAAGGAAACAAACCAAACTTCGTGAAATTCAAACAGATTTGGGTTCCTAAGGGTACAAAGGTTTATTCTGATGGTTTGTTATGTAAACAGGCTTGGGTACCAAAACAAATAAATACAACTGTGAGTGGTTTTACTAATTTTGTTCGACCACTTGATCATCTCAATCATTAGGTACCAAAGGAGGCTGGGGAACAACTGTGCTGAAAAGAGAAACGGATTCAAACTGCTTCATATCACAGAGTCATTCATAGTTCATTAGCCACATCTGTTGAGTTAGAGATTCTGCTTTACATTGGATTCTGGTATGATCTCTAAACTCACCTTTGTATATTCTCTTTGTTTGTTTTTTATTTTCTGTGTTTATTCCTTCCTCTATCTCCTTCTGTTTTTTTTTATTTGACACTGTCATATTCTTCTTTGTCTGTACTTCTTAAACTTCTAGTTGCAGAATTAATGATTTTCTGGAAATTTGTCCTACTTGTATAAAATCATCATGTGTTTTCCATATCCAGAATTTGAACTTGTATATATCTGCAATTGTTTCGAAGTTTATTTTCTGATTGTTGAATTCATAACAGTGTTAATGCATTCATATCATATCTTGAACACTGTTAACTAGAATTCTAAATTTTTGAAGATCTGAATATTTAATGAAATGTCACACACCTTTGTTGTTCTGAGTTTATTCAAATTCATTTTAGAAAAGCTCAAAATATTATACTCATTACAACACTCTGTTATTTATCAGTTGTGATAATTTCATTGATTTTCAGATTGGCTTGTATCAGTGATACATCTTGGAATTCATCTTTATTCATGATCATTATATTGAAATATGTTTGTTTGAGATCATCTGAAATTCTAGATATTTTGAATATCACACACCTCTTATTTTTGAAATTGTCAATCTCGTGTGACTGATTCATTATATACCAAAACTTTACATTGATTCATGTGATTTCAAATAAATTATCCCGATCATGAATATTTTCAAATTTGATGTAAATAACCTGAAATTTCTCTTGGGCTTGTCGGAAATAGTTTTGAGAAATTCTTGAAAATGTTCTTTTTGAAAATGATCTTTGAAAATCATTGTTATTTCATGATTATTTGATTTGAATATATGTTTGTTTAAAATCATTTGAAATTATTGATTTATTGAATCACACACATATCTTGAATCTGAAATATAATATTGTGTGATTGATTCATTAAATCCTGATATATTCACATTTCTTCAAATGATTTAAAATAAACTAAATTTTATAATCATGGATCATGGAATATATTGTTTTTTTTGTGACCTTCAGAAACATCGTTTGACAAGTCTGTTGTGATATTGATTTTTCTGTGCTGCTCTGATACTGTTTTTTGAAAAATGTTTGTTTTTGGAATCATGCTGCTCTGACTATAAGAAATTGATTTGTAAATATTTTGTTTTGGAATGCTTGATTTGGTATCAAAGATTTATCGTGTTCTGATAAATGAAATTTGTGTGCTTGAGTTGTTTGCTTTGTAATTAAGTCTTTTCTGTTGACTGAGGTACCATTGTTTGCCACCGGGGTGTCATTAAAATCCTTGAGAAAGCGAGAACATTTGGTATCAGAAGTGCCTTATATTTGTCTCATCCATCTGTTCTGATTTTTCACTTCGTAGAGACATCATGTGGTATCAGCTTAAAAGTGCTGCATATTTTTTTTGCTGTATATATATATATTTTCCCTCTTGTCATGTATAGTTCAGCATATTACACTTGTAATTGATTTTCAATTTTAAAATTATTTATTGATTATTCTTTCAGAAATTGAAATCAATATCCAAATTAAACTGTATTTATAATTCATCAAAATTATAATCAGATTTAGAAATTGTGATGAATTGTGACTGCAGTATATTTCACAACAAGAGGAGAATTTTATTTAGATTTTCATGATGGTTGAATATTTATTATAATATCTTTGAACTGGCAATTATTTCACGGCCATCTTCATTACTTATCATCCTTCTGCCATCCGTTATGATTTTATATAAATGTGGAGGGTTTAATTTTTTTTTTTTTAAAAAAAATCATTTTAAATAAACAGTGAAAATATTTGTGATGGAATTGTGGTTATATTATTATTCAGAATTAGTGATAAATGAAATTTTTCAATAATCCCGGTACAGTTCATGCATATCTCATAATATAATTAATTTAGAAATTTATTTCACAGTCCATTTCTGTACTTACCACATTTCTATCATCCATACTGGTTTTATATATCGAGGAGTTTTTTTTTAAAAAAAAAGGGGCTGAAAATGATATAATTAATTTATAAGTGTGTTTCTAACCTCATTTAAAAATCCAAGCTCTGGTCATGAATGGTTAAGAGACAACTTATAATTTAAGCTGCGACTGACTTCATTTAAAAATCCAAGCTCTGGTTATGCGTGGTCAGTGTGCTCTTAAATTTTAAAAAAAAAAGGGAAAAGAAAATAATTTGGATAAAATAAATTAATGTGAAAATCTCCTTGGTATTTATAAAAATCAGCCTATCTATCCGTCTCTCTAATCTGTGAAATGTGTTAATACCTTATGAAGTATTATGTTTTGTTGATTGATAGTTACTAGGATTTGAGACTATCTAATTTTGTCACTTAAGTTGAATTTATAATTATAGTCAAAATCCATCACTGTTTTGTGCCTCAATTTCTTAAAATCCTTTTTGAAAATAATTGGAAATGAATTGGTCTTAAAACTCTCTCCATTTCATATAAAAATTCATCGTATATCCGTCATTTTCTACAATGTGAAATATGCCACCAGTTCTTAGTTTATTATGATTTTTGTTTGACTGATTGAGATTTATGATGACTGTTCTTCCTCTTCAGCTAAAATTATATTTTTAGTCAATTTTCATCTGTATTTTAAAATCTGTATCCTTTTGATGATAACAAAAGGGGGAGAATGGATTAGATTTTGATTTATGAGTGAATATTTTATAAATATTTTTAATTTTGAAAATTTAATTATTCATACATTTCACTCATGCATAGTTATAGGGGGAGTTTCTGTTGTAGGGGGAGCATTTAAATAGGGGGAGTTCAAATATCCACGAACAAACACATTTATTATATTCAAAATCTTTTATTTGTTTGTCATCATCAAAAGGGGGAGATTGTTGTATATAACCGTGTTGTATACACAATTATATGATTTTTGTTTGATGATAACAACCAAATATATTTCTATTATAAATGTGTTTGGTACTGTACTGTTATATATATACATCACAGCAATGAATATAATATTTATATTTAAATAAAATACGACTGTACAGAAATTCAAATATTAACACAGTATTTTATTTAAATAGAATATTTTATTTCAATATTCAAACAGTACAACTATTTGTAACTCCACTATTTATACATTCACAGAATATTTGTACTTGTATATAAACAGAATAAAATAGACAAGTTCGTTTGACAACAATAAAATGATATTTTATTTCAATCAATTTTGTTTATTACAAACATCAGTACAATTTATATGTATATACACAGCTCCTCACTGCAACTCTCATACATTTCACTGATGTACATTTTTTTTCATCTATACATACATTGTTACATATATACACTGACACTCTGTGTTCCTGTCTTCTTTTGTCTTTTGTCTTCAGTTGTCACAGCTCTGTCAGTCCAGTCATCGTCTTCATACCTGTCATTCACATAAACACACACACAGTACACTGCAATAGAAATAAAATTCATGAAAATATAATTTTTATTTTAAAAATTTTATTTGCCTCAGAATTTCGGTGTGTTTCTCATCATTTTTCTGACTCGATCTGATTTGATCAGCCTCGACATAATCACACTAGTTTGCTGAATTTTGATCAGCCTCAACATAGTGTGACTAGTCTGCTGATATATCTTAAAAACAAAATATCAAACATTAAAATTCAAAATGGTCGAGCACAAGAGATGGTATGCTCATATTTCAGGTACAAAACAGTGAAACCAAGCATGGTCGAGCCAGAAATGTAGAAGCAAAACGGCACAATACTACAGCAATGATCAATGGTTCAGGTTACAAGTAAAATAGCACATGTTCATGGAATACATCAAATTCAAACTGTCATGGATGCTAGTCAAGTATGTGTTTCAGCAAACACAGTGGATGATATGGC
Organism: Allium sativum; assembly: GCA_030737875.1. Classification (NCBI taxonomy): domain Eukaryota; kingdom Viridiplantae; phylum Streptophyta; class Magnoliopsida; order Asparagales; family Amaryllidaceae; genus Allium; species Allium sativum. The sequence continues at coordinate 307,617,410 of CM060921.1, forward strand.
AAAACAACAATGCAAGCCAAAGTGGCCGACATAATACAAAGTGCAACACAGGTCAAAGTAGTCAAACATGAATGTAACATGGTGCAAATGCAACAGCAAGTTCATGAGCATATACATGTATACAAAAAATGGCGTGTATATATACGTGTATCCAAAGTGTCAAGACAATCAACAAACTCAAACAAGTTTCAGCAAGATACTCAAGTGGACAAGTCAACATGGTTCACAGACATGAGTCAACAATTACATGGCAAAAAAAAATGGAAATATATGTATATATATCCATGAACAAAGCAGCTAGTGTATACTGCATGAACCAATGGAGCAAGATGTTTACACAGCAACATACATGTGTACATGAAAGGGTGCACAAAACTGGAGTGGCACAAAGCAATGCACAGGGAGCCAAAAGAGTAAAAATGGCAACAGTAAAATGGTGAATAGCATTCACTGCTAGTTTCAAGAAGGATGTGAATATAGCAAGTGCAATAGTCAAGACAGTATACTGTTGTCAAAAGCAAGAGCAAGCATTTTTTTTTTTTGGCAACTATTTAATGGGAGTTTGAGGAAATTGACTCACAAGCTTTTAGGAAAGCATGGTGATCGGCTCAACAAATATTCAGTGCTCAAAACAGCATGATGTAATGGTGCACACAAGCAAAACAGTCATGAAATAGATTCAATCAAGGATCAGTATTTGGCAAGCTATCAAGTAGCAGGAGTCACAATATTTTTGGTTGGGCAAATCTTTCATTTTCTTCCAGAAATATGAAAATTCGAATTTCAGATTTTTTTTGGAAACAAACAAATTTCATTTAAATTTTCTTTCCAGAAAATCAGAGAGTTCTTTTTTGAATAATATTTTTTTTTGCAAGAAATTTTCAAAAGTTTTTTTTTGAAATCACCATTCAAGAAATCAGAAAACGGAAATTAATTTTTGTTTTGGCAAAAATTCTTTTTTGATTTATTTCCAGAATTGCCAAGGGACATAAAAGCCGAGTTCATACAAGGGGTTCAAATGCATTTCAGGAATCTCTCCAACATATATGGAATGTGACAATACAAGAAAATCAATTTCATCCGATTTACAGTAGTGTAAAATTGGCAAGAAGATTTTCAGAAAATCCGAGTTATTTCAAGGCAGTTTTTAAATCAAGGAAATTTCCAATATTTGTTTTTCAAAGCCAATTTTATCCCAAGCATCTATCATGGAATTTCATGCAAATTCAATCACAATTTTTTTTATGGAAAGAGCTTAATGATTTCAGAATTTATTTCCAGCATTCAACAATCAAAGAAGGGCCAGGAAAATCAATTGAATGACTTACTAAAATCACAGTGTGCTAAGAACAGGGCTGAAATCAGTTAGAAAAATCAAGGCCACAAATTCAATCAAAATCTTGGAGCAAACATTGTAGAGTGTCAATCAAAGCCGAGGTGACTAAGCCAGAAGTGGAAACACACGAAATCAAATCAAGTCAATTAGAGGAAATCAGGAATTAAAGGATTTTTATAATCCTATATTATACACCGATTCATCACAGGCAAACCAAAAGAGGAAAGGAACTAAAATCAGCCACGCAAATCATTTTCAAAGCTGGGAAAATCAGAGGGCAAAATCACGCAAATTTCTCTTTCAATCAAAGCCGAGAATTTCAATCGAGGAAAGCAGCGAAATCAGATCGGGTCATATATGAAATCAGTGATTTAGGGTTTTCTATTTTCTAACCCTATATGTACACGCATTTCATCACTGGCAAATAGCAGAAAAACACAAGCAATTGAAATCGAAATCCAACAACAAAATCGAAGAGCATACAGAGAATTGATTTATTTATTTTACTTACAATCGATTTCGATCAGAGACCCAAGCCAAATCGTCAGAAAGAGGACAACTCAAGCTTTCGAAGTTCATCAGAGAATCATTCCATCATAACATCGATCTGGATTTGGGAATCGATTCCAGAAACCCTAGAAATCGCCAAAGCCGCCGCCATTCTTTTTTTTTAAAGCAAAGAGATCGGGTGAAAGAAAAATGAATAATGGGCCGGCCATGGATAAGGGGATGACCTCTTTAAATTAATCTCCTTAGTTCTTTTTCTTTTTTATTTTAAATTGTATTGTTTTTTTTTGTTTTTGCATTTTGAATTTCCTTTGTAAACAAACGAATCAGTGTCTAGATCTGTTAAGTCTAGGATATCAGTCAAGGTGTTGACTGCCAGTTTCAGTGTCTGTAAAATCTGGAATTACGAGTTACAGGGTTTGTGATTCGGGAAATCTGATCTAGGGGATTGGATCAGTCTAGGGATTTGAGCGTAGGGTTAGAATAGGAGCAGTGTTTGCGAGTGTACATGGTCTTGTATGCGGGAACTGTTCTATCACCTAGTAGAAACCTTAGAAATGCAGCAGTAGGCAGGGTTTTGCCGAAGCTGGGTATATCTGTGTGTGATTTATTTTCTGCATTTCAGTTTCTGCTATTTTCTGTGATCAGTTTATTATTATATATCTCCTTAAATTTTTAATTCAGTTAAAAACTGTGAAAAACCCTATTCACCCCCCCTCTAGGGTTATTCTAGATCCAACAAGTGGTATCAGAGCGAGGTTATTTGACTAACTCTAGAGTCATGGGTCATCCTAGTTGTCAACCGATAGAGAGTCAGTCCAGTTCATCTCCAAATGTTTTTGATGGAACAGATTTTTTAAACTGGAAATCCAAAATGGAATTTTATTTAAAATCTGTTAATATCAAATGTTGGGATGTTATTATCAATGGGTTTGATAGTGTAGATATTAATTTCAATACTCGTGCTATGAAAATCATATTTGATTATCTTAATACTGAACAGTTTAACCTTATCTGTCATTGTTTATCTGCACAGGAAATCTGGGACACTCTCAATACGAAGTATGGAAGATTTGACAACCACAGCTCAAAACCCGATAAAGTCAACTCAGATTCAGAGTTATGTTTAACAGGATGTACAAATGAAACTTCAGATGAATCAGATAATGGAGAATCGACAAATGCTGAAACCGAGAATTTCTCATATGAAGATCTGGTTTACATGTGTCTTGATTTAACTAAATCTGTTGATAAACTCCAATCTAAAAATAAATCTCTGAAATCTAGGAATTCTGAGTTGATCAGCAAAATTGATGATTTGGAATCACAACTTGAATATGTTAAAAATTCTTCAAACTCTGTTTGCAAAAATTGTTTGAAATTTAAAGCAAATCTTGTTCATCTCAATAAAAGTATCCAAAAGTTTGAAGATGAAATTCTGATCTTAAATGAGAACAAGACTGAGCTGTCAAATTTGAATAATCTTCTGCAAAAGGAATTTGAAAATTTTAAAACAGATATAAATTCCAAATTTGAAATTGCTGAAAAGGAGAATTTGTTGAAATCAAATTTGATTTTAGAAGAACTTGAAAATGAGATTGAAAAATCCAAGAATTTTGAGTCTGAAAAACAAAAACGATTTGAACTTGAAATTTCCGAATCCCAAACCAAAATAAAGTTACTCAATGATGAAAATTTGGTTTTGAAATCTGATTTTGAAAGATGTGAGATCACTAAAAATCGTTGTTCAGATTTATTAAAAGAAAATGGTGATCTTAAAACTGAAATTCAACAACTTGAAACAATCTTGTCTAATTTCTCAAACGGTGAAAAATCTTTGAATATGTTGTTGAAAAACCAATTCTCTGTTCAAAATAAACGTGGACTTGGGTTTGAGAAAAATAATGATTTTGAAAGACGAATTTCGAATGATTTGAAAAATTCTTCAAACAACCTTGAAAAGAACCAATTTGAAAATTTGAACTCCTATAATTTCAAAGGTTTTTTGAGTCAAAATCAAAATGAGAAATTGTTTTATAATCCTTCTAAACAATCCTGGATCCCAAAAGGAAACAAACCAAACTTCGTGAAATTCAAACAGATTTGGGTTCCTAAGGGTACAAAGGTTTATTCTGATGGTTTGTTATGTAAACAGGCTTGGGTACCAAAACAAATAAATACAATTGTGAGTGGTTTTACTAATTTTGTTCGACCACTTGATCATCTCAATCATTAGGTACCAAAGGAGGCTGGGGAACAACTGTGCTGAAAAGAGAAACGGATTCAAACTGCTTCATATCACAGAGTCATTCATAGTTCCTTAGCCACATCTGTTGAGTTAGAGATTCTGCTTTACATTGGATTCTGGTATGATCTCTAAACTCACCTTTGTATATTCTCTTTGTTTGTTTTTTATTTTCTGTGTTTATTCCTTCCTCTATCTCCTTCTGTTTTTTTTTATTTGACACTGTCATATTCTTCTTTGTCTGTACTTCTTAAACTTCTAGTTGCAGAATTAATGATTTTCTGGAAATTTGTCCTACTTGTATAAAATCATCATGTGTTTTCCATATCCAGAATTTGAACTTGTATATATCTGCAATTGTTTCGAAGTTTATTTTCTGATTGTTGAATTCATAACAGTGTTAATGCATTCATATCATATCTTGAACACTGTTAACTAGAATTCTAAATTTTTGAAGATCTGAATATTTAATGAAATGTCACACACCTTTGTTGTTCTGAGTTTATTCAAATTCATTTTAGAAAAGCTCAAAATATTATACTCATTACAACACTCTGTTATTTATCAGTTGTGATAATTTCATTGATTTTCAGATTGGCTTGTATCAGTGATACATCTTGGAATTCATCTTTATTCATGATCATTATATTGAAATATGTTTGTTTGAGATCATCTGAAATTCTAGATATTTTGAATATCACACACCTCTTATTTTTGAAATTGTCAATCTCGTGTGACTGATTCATTATATACCAAAACTTTACATTGATTCATGTGATTTCAAATAAATTATCCCGATCATGAATATTTTCAAATTTGATGTAAATAACCTGAAATTTCTCTTGGGCTTGTCGGAAATAGTTTTGAGAAATTCTTGAAAATGTTCTTTTTGAAAATGATCTTTGAAAATCATTGTTATTTCATGATTATTTGATTTGAATATATGTTTGTTTAAAATCATTTGAAATTATTGATTTATTGAATCACACACATATCTTGAATCTGAAATATAATATTGTGTGATTGATTCATTAAATCCTGATATATTCACATTTCTTCAAATGATTTAAAATAAAATAAATTTTATAATCATGGATCATGGAATATATTGTTTTTTTTGTGACCTTCAGAAACATCGTTTGACAAGTCTGTTGTGATATTGATTTTTCTGTGCTGCTCTGATACTGTTTTTTGAAAAATGTTTGTTTTTGGAATCATGCTGCTCTGACTATAAGAAATTGATTTGTAAATATTTTGTTTTGGAATGCTTGATTTGGTATCAAAGATTTATCGTGTTCTGATAAATGAAATTTGTGTGCTTGAGTTGTTTGCTTTGTAATTAAGTCTTTTCTGTTGACTGAGGTACCATTGTTTGCCACCGGGGTGTCATTAAAATCCTTGAGAAAGCGAGAACATTTGGTATCAGAAGTGCCTTATATTTGTCTCATCCATCTGTTCTGATTTTTCACTTCGTAGAGACATCATGTGGTATCAGCTTAAAAGTGCTGCATATTTTTTTTGCTGTATATATATATATTTTCCCTCTTGTCATGTATAGTTCAGCATATTACACTTGTAATTGATTTTCAATTTTAAAATTATTTATTGATTATTCTTTCAGAAATTGAAATCAATATCCAAATTAAACTGTATTTATAATTCATCAAAATTATAATCAGATTTAGAAATTGTGATGAATTGTGACTGCAGTATATTTCACAACAAGAGGAGAATTTTATTTAGATTTTCATGATGGTTGAATATTTATTATAATATCTTTGAACTGGCAATTATTTCACGGCCATCTTCATTACTTATCATCCTTCTGCCATCCGTTATGATTTTATATAAATGTGGAGGGTTTAATTTTTTTTTTTTAAAAAAAAATCATTTTAAATAAACAGTGAAAATATTTGTGATGGAATTGTGGTTATATTATTATTCAGAATTAGTGATAAATGAAATTTTTCAATAATCCCGGTACAGTTCATGCATATCTCATAATATAATTAATTTAGAAATTTATTTCACAGTCCATTTCTGTACTTACCACATTTCTATCATCCATACTGGTTTTATATATCGAGGAGTTTTTTTTAAAAAAAAAAGGGGCTGAAAATGATATAATTAATTTATAAGTGTGTTTCTAACCTCATTTAAAAATCCAAGCTCTGGTCATGAATGGTTAAGAGACAACTTATAATTTAAGCTGCGACTGACTTCATTTAAAAATCCAAGCTCTGGTTATGCGTGGTCAGTGTGCTCTTAAATTTTAAAAAAAAAAAGGGAAAAGAAAATAATTTGGATAAAATAAATTAATGTGAAAATCTCCTTGGTATTTATAAAAATCAGCCTATCTATCCGTCTCTCTAATCTGTGAAATGTGTTAATACCTTATGAAGTATTATGTTTTTTTGATTGATAGTTACTAGGATTTGAGACTATCTAATTTTGTCACTTAAGTTGAATTTATAATTATAGTCAAAATCCATCACTGTTTTGTGCCTCAATTTCTTAAAATCCTTTTTGAAAATAATTGGAAATGAATTGGTCTTAAAACTCTCTCCATTTCATATAAAAATTCATCGTATATCCGTCATTTTCTACAATGTGAAATATGCCACCAGTTCTTAGTTTATTATGATTTTTGTTTGACTGATTGAGATTTATGATGACTGTTCTTCCTCTTCAGCTAAAATTATATTTTTAGTCAATTTTCATCTGTATTTTAAAATCTGTATCCTTTTGATGATAACAAAAGGGGGAGAATGGATTAGATTTTGATTTATGAGTGAATATTTTATAAATATTTTTAATTTTGAAAATTTAATTATTCATACATTTCACTCATGCATAGTTATAGGGGGAGTTTCTGTTGTAGGGGGAGCATTTAAATAGGGGGAGTTCAAATATCCACGAACAAACACATTTATTATATTCAAAATCTTTTATTTGTTTGTCATCATCAAAAGGGGGAGATTGTTGTATATAACCGTGTTGTATACACAATTATATGATTTTTGTTTGATGATAACAACCAAATATATTTCTATTATAAATGTGTTTGGTACTGTACTGTTATATATATACATCACAGCAATGAATATAATATTTATATTTAAATAAAATACGACTGTACAGAAATTCAAATATTAACACAGTATTTTATTTAAATAGAATATTTTATTTCAATATTCAAACAGTACAACTATTTGTAACTCCACTATTTATACATTCACAGAATATTTGTACTTGTATATAAACAGAATAAAATAGACAAGTTCGTTTGACAACAATAAAATGATATTTTATTTCAATCAATTTTGTTTATTACAAACATCAGTACAATTTATATGTATATACACAGCTCCTCACTGCAACTCTCATACATTTCACTGATGTACATTTTTTTTCATCTATACATACATTGTTACATATATACACTGACACTCTGTGTTCCTGTCTTCTTTTGTCTTTTGTCTTCAGTTGTCACAGCTCTGTCAGTCCAGTCATCGTCTTCATACCTGTCATTCACATAAACACACACACAGTACACTGCAATAGAAATAAAATTCATGAAAATATAATTTTTATTTTAAAATTTTTATTTGCCTCAGAATTTCGGTGTGTTTCTCATCATTTTTCTGACTCGATCTGATTTGATCAGCCTCGACATAATCACACTAGTTTGCTGAATTTTGATCAGCCTCAACATAGTGTGACTAGTCTGCTGATATATCTTAAAAACAAAATATCAAACATTAAAATTCAAAATGGTCGAGCACAAGAGATGGTATGCTCATATTTCAGGTACAAAACAGTGAAACCAAGCATGGTCGAGCCAGAAATGTAGAAGCAAAACGGCACAATACTACAGCAATGATCAATGGTTCAGGTTACAAGTAAAATAGCACATGTTCATGGAATACATCAAATTCAAACTGTCATGGATGCTAGTCAAGTATGTGTTTCAGCAAACACAGTGGATGATATGGCAAAACAACAATGCAAGCCAAAGTGGCCGACATAATACAAAGTGCAACACAGGTCAAAGTAGTCAAACATGAATGTAACATGGTGCAAATGCAACAGCAAGTTCATGAGCATATACATGTATACAAAAAATGGCGTGTATATATACGTGTATCCAAAGTGTCAAGACAATCAACAAACTCAAACAAGTTTCAGCAAGATACTCAAGTGGACAAGTCAACATGGTTCACAGACATGAGTCAACAATTACATGGCAAAAAAAAATGGAAATATATGTATATATATCCATGAACAAAGCAGCTAGTGTATACTGCATGAACCAATGGAGCAAGATGTTTACACAGCAACATACATGTGTACATGAAAGGGTGCACAAAACTGGAGTGGCACAAAGCAATGCACAGGGAGCCAAAAGAGTAAAAATGGCAACAGTAAAATGGTGAATAGCATTCACTGCTAGTTTCAAGAAGGATGTGAATATAGCAAGTGCAATAGTCAAGACAGTATACTGTTGTCAAAAGCAAGAGCAAGCATTTTTTTTTTTTTTTGGCAACTATTTAATGGGAGTTTGAGGAAATTGACTCACAAGCTTTTAGGAAAGCATGGTGATCGGCTCAACAAATATTCAGTGCTCAAAACAGCATGATGTAATGGTGCACACAAGCAAAACAGTCATGAAATAGATTCAATCAAGGATCAGTATTTGGCAAGCTATCAAGTAGCAGGAGTCACAATATTTTTGGTTGGGCAAATCTTTCATTTTCTTCCAGAAATATGAAAATTCGAATTTCAGATTTTTTTTGGAAACAAACAATTTTCATTTAAATTTTCTTTCCAGAAAATCAGAGAGTTCTTTTTTGAATAATATTTTTTTTTGCAAGAAATTTTCAAAAGTTTTTTTTTGAAATCACCATTCAAGAAATCAGAAAACGGAAATTAATTTTTGTTTTGGCAAAAATTCTTTTTTGATTTATTTCCAGAATTGCCAAGGGACATAAAAGCCGAGTTCATACAAGGGGTTCAAATGCATTTCAGGAATCTCTCCAACATATATGGAATGTGACAATACAAGAAAATCAATTTCATCCGATTTACAGTAGTGTAAAATTGGCAAGAAGATTTTCCGAAAATCCGAGTTATTTCAAGGCAGTTTTTAAATCAAGGAAGTTTCCAATATTTGTTTTTCAAAGCCAATTTTATCCCAAGCATCTATCATGGAATTTCATGCAAATTCAATCACAAATTTTTTTATGGAAAGAGCTTAATGATTTCAGAATTTATTTCCAGCATTCAACAATCAAAGAAGGGCCAGGAAAATCAATTGAATGACTTACTAAAATCACAGTGTGCTAAGAACAGGGCTGAAATCAGTTAGAAAAATCAAGGCCACAAATTCAATCAAAATCTTGGAGCAAACATTGTAGAGTGTCAATCAAAGCCGAGGTGACTAAGCCAGAAGTGGAAACACACGAAATCAAATCAAGTCAATTAGAGGAAATCAGGAATTAAAGGATTTTTATAATCCTATATTATACACCGATTCATCACAGGCAAACCAAAAGAGGAAAGGAACTAAAATCAGCCACGCAAATCATTTTCAAAGCTGGGAAAATCAGAGGGCAAAATCACGCAAATTTCTCTTTCAATCAAAGCCGAGAATTTCAATCGAGGAAAGCAGCGAAATCAGATCGGGTCATATATGAAATCAGTGATTTAGGGTTTTCTATTTTCTAACCCTATATGTACACGCATTTCATCACTGGCAAATAGCAGAAAAACACAAGCAATTGAAATCGAAATCCAACAACAAAATCGAAGAGCATACAGAGAATTGATTTATTTATTTTACTTACAATCGATTTCGATCAGAGACCCAAGCCAAATCGTCAGAAAGAGGACAACTCAAGCTTTCGAAGTTCATCAGAGAATCATTCCATCATAACATCGATCTGGATTTGGGAATCGATTCCAGAAACCCTAGAAATCGCCAAAGCCGCCGCCATTCTTTTTTTTTAAAGCAAAGAGATCGGGTGAAAGAAAAATGAATAATGGGCCGGCCATGGATAAGGGGATGACCTCTTTAAATTAATCTCCTTAGTTCTTTTTCTTTTTTATTTTAAATTGTATTGTTTTTTTTTTATTTTTGCATTTTGAATTTCCTTTGTAAACAAACGAATCAGTGTCTAGATCTGTTAAGTCTAGGATATCAGTCAAGGTGTTGACTGCCAGTTTCAGTGTCTGTAAAATCTGGAATTACGAGTTACAGGGTTTGTGATTCGGGAAATCTGATCTAGGGGATTGGATCAGTCTAGGGATTTGAGCGTAGGGTTAGAATAGGAGCAGTGTTTGCGAGTGTACATGGTCTTGTATGCGGGAACTGTTCTATCACCTAGTAGAAACCTTAGAAATGCAGCAGTAGGCAGGGTTTTGCCGAAGCTGGGTATATCTGTGTGTGATTTATTTTCTGCATTTCAGTTTCTGCTATTTTCTGTGATCAGTTTATTATTATATATCTCCTTAAATTTTTAATTCAGTTAAAAACTGTGAAAAACCCTATTCACCCCCCCTCTAGGGTTATTCTAGATCCAACAAGTGGTATCAGAGCGAGGTTATTTGACTAACTCTAGAGTCATGGGTCATCCTAGTTGTCAACCGATAGAGAGTCAGTCCAGTTCATCTCCAAATGTTTTTGATGGAACAGATTTTTTAAACTGGAAATCCAAAATGGAATTTTATTTAAAATCTGTTAATATCAAATGTTGGGATGTTATTATCAATGGGTTTGATAGTGTAGATATTAATTTCAATACTCGTGCTATGAAAATCATATTTGATTATCTTAATACTGAACAGTTTAACCTTATCTGTCATTGTTTATCTGCACAGGAAATCTGGGACACTCTCAATACGAAGTATGGAAGATTTGACAACCACAGCTCAAAACCCGATAAAGTCAACTCAGATTCAAAGTTCTGTTTAACAGGATGTACAAATGAAACTTCAGATGAATCAGATAATGGAGAATCAACAAATGCTGAAACCGAGAATTTCTCATATGAAGATCTGGTTTACATGTGTCTTGATTTAACTAAATCTGTTGATAAACTCCAATCTAAAAATAAATCTCTGAAATCTAGGAATTCTGAGTTGATCAGCAAAATTGATGATTTGGAATCACAACTTGAATATGTTAAAAATTCTTCAAACTCTGTTTGCAAAAATTGTTTGAAATTGAAAGCAAATCTTGTTCATCTCAATTAAAGTATCCAAAAGTTTGAAGATGAAATTCTGATCTTAAATGAGAACAAGACTGAGCTGTCAAATTTGAATAATCTTCTGCAAAAGGAATTTGAAAATTTTAAAACAGATATAAATTCCAAATTTGAAATTGCTGAAAAGGAGAATTTGTTGAAATCAAATTTGATTTTAGAAGAACTTGAAAATGAGATTGAAAAATCCAAGAATTTTGAGTCTGAAAAACAAAAACGATTTGAACTTGAAATTTCCGAATCCCAAACCAAAATAAAGTTACTCAATGATGAAAATTTGGTTTTGAAATCTGATTTTGAAAGATGTGAGATCACTAAAAATCGTTGTTCAGATTTATTAAAAGAAAATGGTGATCTTAAAACTGAAATTCAACAACTTGAAACAATCTTGTCTAATTTCTCAAACGGTGAAAAATCTTTGAATATGTTGTTGAAAAACCAATTCTCTGTTCAAAATAAACGTGGACTTGGGTTTGAGAAAAATAATGATTTTGAAAGACGAATTTCGAATGATTTGAAAAATTCTTCAAACAACCTTGAAAAGAACCAATTTGAAAATTTGAACTCCTATAATTTCAAAGGTTTTTTGAGTCAAAATCAAAATGAGAAATTGTTTTATAATCCTTCTAAACAATCCTGGATCCCAAAAGGAAACAAACCAAACTTCGTGAAATTCAAACAGATTTGGGTTCCTAAGGGTACAAAGGTTTATTCTGATGGTTTGTTATGTAAACAGGCTTGGGTACCAAAACAAATAAATACAACTGTGAGTGGTTTTACTAATTTTGTTCGACCACTTGATCATCTCAATCATTAGGTACCAAAGGAGGCTGGGGAACAACTGTGCTGAAAAGAGAAACGGATTCAAACTGCTTCATATCACAGAGTCATTCATAGTTCCTTAGCCACATCTGTTGAGTTAGAGATTCTGCTTTACATTGGATTCTGGTATGATCTCTAAACTCACCTTTGTATATTCTCTTTGTTTGTTTTTTATTTTCTGTGTTTATTCCTTCCTCTATCTCCTTCTGTTTTTTTTTATTTGACACTGTCATATTCTTCTTTGTCTGTACTTCTTAAACTTCTAGTTGCAGAATTAATGATTTTCTGGAAATTTGTCCTACTTGTATAAAATCATCATGTGTTTTCCATATCCTGAATTTGAACTTGTATATATCTGCAATTGTTTCGAAGTTTATTTTCTGATTGTTGAATTCATAACAGTGTTAATGCATTCATATCATATCTTGAACACTGTTAACTAGAATTCTAAATTTTTGAAGATCTGAATATTTAATGAAATGTCACACACCTTTGTTGTTCTGAGTTTATTCAAATTCATTTTAGAAAAGCTCAAAATATTATACTCATTACAACACTCTGTTATTTATCAGTTGTGATAATTTCATTGATTTTCAGATTGGCTTGTATCAGTGATACATCTTGGAATTCATCTTTATTCATGATCATTATATTGAAATATGTTTGTTTGAGATCATCTGAAATTCTAGATATTTTGAATATCACACACCTCTTATTTTTGAAATTGTCAATCTCGTGTGACTGATTCATTATATACCAAAACTTTACATTGATTCATGTGATTTCAAATAAATTATCCCGATCATGAATATTTTCAAATTTGATGTAAATAACCTGAAATTTCTCTTGGGCTTGTCGGAAATAGTTTTGAGAAATTCTTGAAAATGTTCTTTTTGAAAATGATCTTTGAAAATCATTGTTATTTCATGATTATTTGATTTGAATATATGTTTGTTTAAAATCATTTGAAATTATTGATTTATTGAATCACACACATATCTTGAATCTGAAATATAATATTGTGTGATTGATTCATTAAATCCTGATATATTCACATTTCTTCAAATGATTTAAAATAAACTAAATTTTATAATCATGGATCATGGAATATATTGTTTTTTTTGTGACCTTCAGAAACATCGTTTGACAAGTCTGTTGTGATATTGATTTTTCTGTGCTGCTCTGATACTGTTTTTTGAAAAATGTTTGTTTTTGGAATCATGCTGCTCTGACTATAAGAAATTGATTTGTAAATATTTTGTTTTGGAATGCTTGATTTGGTATCAAAGATTTATCGTGTTCTGATAAATGAAATTTGTGTGCTTGAGTTGTTTGCTTTGTAATTAAGTCTTTTCTGTTGACTGAGGTACCATTGTTTGCCACCGGGGTGTCATTAAAATCCTTGAGAAAGCGAGAACATTTGGTATCAGAAGTGCCTTATATTTGTCTCATCCATCTGTTCTGATTTTTCACTTCGTAGAGACATCATGTGGTATCAACTTAAAAGTGCTGCATATTTTTTTTGCTGTATATATATATATTTTCCCTCTTGTCATGTATAGTTCAGCATATTACACTTGTAATTGATTTTCAATTTTAAAATTATTTATTGATTATTCTTTCAGAAATTGAAATCAATATCCAAATTAAACTGTATTTATAATTCATCAAAATTATAATCAGATTTAGAAATTGTGATGAATTGTGACTGCAGTATATTTCACAACAAGAGGAGAATTTTATTTAGATTTTCATGATGGTTGAATATTTATTATAATATCTTTGAACTGGCAATTATTTCACGGCCATCTTCATTACTTATCATCCTTCTGCCATCCGTTATGATTTTATATAAATGTGGAGGGTTTAATTTTTTTTTAAAAAAAAAAAATCATTTTAAATAAACAGTGAAAATATTTGTGATGGAATTGTGGTTATATTATTATTCAGAATTAGTGATAAATGAAATTTTTCAATAATCCCGGTACAGTTCATGCATATCTCATAATATAATTAATTTAGAAATTTATTTCACAGTCCATTTCTGTACTTACCACATTTCTATCATCCATACTGGTTTTATATATCGAGGAGTTTTTTTTAAAAAAAAAGGGGCTGAAAATGATATAATTAATTTATAAGTGTGTTTCTAACCTCATTTAAAAATCCAAGCTCTGGTCATGAATGGTTAAGAGACAACTTATAATTTAAGCTGCGACTGACTTCATTTAAAAATCCAAGCTCTGGTTATGCGTGGTCAGTGTGCTCTTAAATTTTAAAAAAAAAAAGGGAAAAGAAAATAATTTGGATAAAATAAATTAATGTGAAAATCTCCTTGGTATTTATAAAAATCAGCCTATCTATCCGTCTCTCTAATCTGTGAAATGTGTTAATACCTTATGAAGTATTATGTTTTGTTGATTGATAGTTACTAGGATTTGAGACTATCTAATTTTGTCACTTAAGTTGAATTTATAATTATAGTCAAAATCCATCACTGTTTTGTGCCTCAATTTCTTAAAATCCTTTTTGAAAATAATTGGAAATGAATTGGTCTTAAAACTCTCTCCATTTCATATAAAAATTCATCGTATATCCGTCATTTTCTACAATGTGAAATATGCCACCAGTTCTTAGTTTATTATGATTTTTGTTTGACTGATTGAGATTTATGATGACTGTTCTTCCTCTTCAGCTAAAATTATATTTTTAGTCAATTTTCATCTGTATTTTAAAATCTGTATCCTTTTGATGATAACAAAAGGGGGAGAATGGATTAGATTTTGATTTATGAGTGAATATTTTATAAATATTTTTAATTTTGAAAATTTAATTATTCATACATTTCACTCATGCATAGTTATAGGGGGAGTTTCTGTTGTAGGGGGAGCATTTAAATAGGGGGAGTTCAAATATCCACGAACAAACACATTTATTATATTCAAAATCTTTTATTTGTTTGTCATCATCAAAAGGGGGAGATTGTTGTATATAACCGTGTTGTATACACAATTATATGATTTTTGTTTGATGATAACAACCAAATATATTTCTATTATAAATGTGTTTGGTACTGTACTGTTATATATATACATCACAGCAATGAATATAATATTTATATTTAAATAAAATACGACTGTACAGAAATTCAAATATTAACACAGTATTTTATTTAAATAGAATATTTTATTTCAATATTCAAACAGTACAACTATTTGTAACTCCACTATTTATACATTCACAGAATATTTGTACTTGTATATAAACAGAATAAAATAGACAAGTTCGTTTGACAACAATAAAATGATATTTTATTTCAATCAATTTTGTTTATTACAAACATCAGTACAATTTATATGTATATACACAGCTCCTCACTGCAACTCTCATACATTTCACTGATGTACATTTTTTTTCATCTATACATACATTGTTACATATATACACTGACACTCTGTGTTCCTGTCTTCTTTTGTCTTTTGTCTTCAGTTGTCACAGCTCTGTCAGTCCAGTCATCGTCTTCATACCTGTCATTCACATAAACACACACACAGTACACTGCAATAGAAATAAAATTCATGAAAATATAATTTTTATTTTAAAATTTTTATTTGCCTCAGAATTTCGGTGTGTTTCTCATCATTTTTCTGACTCGATCTGATTTGATCAGCCTCGACATAATCACACTAGTTTGCTGAATTTTGATCAGCCTCAACATAGTGTGACTAGTCTGCTGATATATCTTAAAAACAAAATATCAAACATTAAAATTCAAAATGGTCGAGCACAAGAGATGGTATGCTCATATTTCAGGTACAAAACAGTGAAACCAAGCATGGTCGAGCCAGAAATGTAGAAGCAAAACGGCACAATACTACAGCAATGATCAATGGTTCAGGTTACAAGTAAAATAGCACATGTTCATGGAATACATCAAATTCAAACTGTCATGGATGCTAGTCAAGTATGTGTTTCAGCAAACACAGTGGATGATATGGCAAAACAACAATGCAAGCCAAAGTGGCCGACATAATACAAAGTGCAACACAGGTCAAAGTAGTCAAACATGAATGTAACATGGTGCAAATGCAACAGCAAGTTCATGAGCATATACATGTATACAAAAAATGGCGTGTATATATACGTGTATCCAAAGTGTCAAGACAATCAACAAACTCAAACAAGTTTCAGCAAGATACTCAAGTGGACAAGTCAACATGGTTCACAGACATGAGTCAACAATTACATGGCAAAAAAAAATGGAAATATATGTATATATATCCATGAACAAAGCAGCTAGTGTATACTGCATGAACCAATGGAGCAAGATGTTTACACAGCAACATACATGTGTACATGAAAGGGTGCACAAAACTGGAGTGGCACAAAGCAATGCACAGGGAGCCAAAAGAGTAAAAATGGCAACAGTAAAATGGTGAATAGCATTCACTGCTAGTTTCAAGAAGGATGTGAATATAGCAAGTGCAATAGTCAAGACAGTATACTGTTGTCAAAAGCAAGAGCAAGCATTTTTTTTTTTTTTGGCAACTATTTAATGGGAGTTTGAGGAAATTGACTCACAAGCTTTTAGGAAAGCATGGTGATCGGCTCAACAAATATTCAGTGCTCAAAACAGCATGATGTAATGGTGCACACAAGCAAAACAGTCATGAAATAGATTCAATCAAGGATCAGTATTTGGCAAGCTATCAAGTAGCAGGAGTCACAATATTTTTGGTTGGGCAAATCTTTCATTTTCTTCCAGAAATATGAAAATTCGAATTTCAGATTTTTTTTGGAAACAAACAATTTTCATTTAAATTTTCTTTCCAGAAAATCAGAGAGTTCTTTTTTGAATAATATTTTTTTTTGCAAGAAATTTTCAAAAGTTTTTTTTTGAAATCACCATTCAAGAAATCAGAAAACGGAAATTAATTTTTGTTTTGGCAAAAATTCTTTTTTGATTTATTTCCAGAATTGCCAAGGGACATAAAAGCCGAGTTCATACAAGGGGTTCAAATGCATTTCAGGAATCTCTCCAACATATATGGAATGTGACAATACAAGAAAATCAATTTCATCCGATTTACAGTAGTGTAAAATTGGCAAGAAGATTTTCAGAAAATCCGAGTTATTTCAAGGCAGTTTTTAAATCAAGGAAATTTCCAATATTTGTTTTTCAAAGCCAATTTTATCCCAAGCATCTATCATGGAATTTCATGCAAATTCAATCACAATTTTTTTTATGGAAAGAGCTTAATGATTTCAGAATTTATTTCCAGCATTCAACAATCAAAGAAGGGCCAGGAAAATCAATTGAATGACTTACTAAAATCACAGTGTGCTAAGAACAGGGCTGAAATCAGTTAGAAAAATCAAGGCCACAAATTCAATCAAAATCTTGGAGCAAACATTGTAGAGTGTCAATCAAAGCCGAGGTGACTAAGCCAGAAGTGGAAACACACAAAATCAAATCAAGTCAATTAGAGGAAATCAGGAATTAAAGGATTTTTATAATCCTATATTATACACCGATTCATCACAGGCAAACCAAAAGAGGAAAGGAACTAAAATCAGCCACGCAAATCATTTTCAAAGCTGGGAAAATCAGAGGGCAAAATCACGCAAATTTCTCTTTCAATCAAAGCCGAGAATTTCAATCGAGGAAAGCAGCGAAATCAGATCGGGTCATATATGAAATCAGTGATTTAGGGTTTTCTATTTTCTAACCCTATATGTACACGCATTTCATCACTGGCAAATAGCAGAAAAACACAAGCAATTGAAATCGAAATCCAACAACAAAATCGAAGAGCATACAGAGAATTGATTTATTTATTTTACTTACAATCGATTTCGATCAGAGACCCAAGCCAAATCGTCAGAAAGAGGACAACTCAAGCTTTCGAAGTTCATCAGAGAATCATTCCATCATAACATCGATCTGGATTTGGGAATCGATTCCAGAAACCCTAGAAATCGCCAAAGCCGCCGCCATTCTTTTTTTTTAAAGCAAAGAGATCGGGTGAAAGAAAAATGAATAATGGGCCGGCCATGGATAAGGGGATGACCTCTTTAAATTAATCTCCTTAGTTCTTTTTCTTTTTTATTTTAAATTGTATTGTTTTTTTTTATTTTTGCATTTTGAATTTCCTTTGTAAACAAACGAATCAGTGTCTAGATCTGTTAAGTCTAGGATATCAGTCAAGGTGTTGACTGCCAGTTTCAGTGTCTGTAAAATCTGGAATTACGAGTTACAGGGTTTGTGATTCGGGAAATCTGATCTAGGGGATTGGATCAGTCTAGGGATTTGAGCGTAGGGTTAGAATAGGAGCAGTGTTTGCGAGTGTACATGGTCTTGTATGCGGGAACTGTTCTATCACCTAGTAGAAACCTTAGAAATGCAGCAGTAGGCAGGGTTTTGCCGAAGCTGGGTATATCTGTGTGTGATTTATTTTCTGCATTTCAGTTTCTGCTATTTTCTGTGATCAGTTTATTATTATATATCTCCTTAAATTTTTAATTCAGTTAAAAACTGTGAAAAACCCTATTCACCCCCCCTCTAGGGTTATTCTAGATCCAACAAGTGGTATCAGAGCGAGGTTATTTGACTAACTCTAGAGTCATGGGTCATCCTAGTTGTCAACCGATAGAGAGTCAGTCCAGTTCATCTCCAAATGTTTTTGATGGAACAGATTTTTTAAACTGGAAATCCAAAATGGAATTTTATTTAAAATCTGTTAATATCAAATGTTGGGATGTTATTATCAATGGGTTTGATAGTGTAGATATTAATTTCAATACTCGTGCTATGAAAATCATATTTGATTATCTTAATACTGAACAGTTTAACCTTATCTGTCATTGTTTATCTGCACAGGAAATCTGGGACACTCTCAATACGAAGTATGGAAGATTTGACAACCACAGCTCAAAACCCGATAAAGTCAACTCAGATTCAGAGTTCTGTTTAACAGGATGTACAAATGAAACTTCAGATGAATCAGATAATGGAGAATCAACAAATGCTGAAACCGAGAATTTCTCATATGAAGATCTGGTTTACATGTGTCTTGATTTAACTAAATCTGTTGATAAACTCCAATCTAAAAATAAATCTCTGAAATCTAGGAATTCTGAGTTGATCAGCAAAATTGATGATTTGGAATCACAACTTGAATATGTTAAAAATTCTTCAAACTCTGTTTGCAAAAATTGTTTGAAATTGAAAGCAAATCTTGTTCATCTCAATAAAAGTATCCAAAAGTTTGAAGATGAAATTCTGATCTTAAATGAGAACAAGACTGAGCTGTCAAATTTGAATAATCTTCTGCAAAAGGAATTTGAAAATTTTAAAACAGATATAAATTCCAAATTTGAAATTGCTGAAAAGGAGAATTTGTTGAAATCAAATTTGATTTTAGAAGAACTTGAAAATGAGATTGAAAAATCCAAGAATTTTGAGTCTGAAAAACAAAAACGATTTGAACTTGAAATTTCCGAATCCCAAACCAAAATAAAGTTACTCAATGATGAAAATTTGGTTTTGAAATCTGATTTTGAAAGATGTGAGATCACTAAAAATCGTTGTTCAGATTTATTAAAAGAAAATGGTGATCTTAAAACTGAAATTCAACAACTTGAAACAATCTTGTCTAATTTCTCAAACGGTGAAAAATCTTTGAATATGTTGTTGAAAAACCAATTCTCTGTTCAAAATAAACGTGGACTTGGGTTTGAGAAAAATAATGATTTTGAAAGACGAATTTCGAATGATTTGAAAAATTCTTCAAACAACCTTGAAAAGAACCAATTTGAAAATTTGAACTCCTATAATTTCAAAGGTTTTTTGAGTCAAAATCAAAATGAGAAATTGTTTTATAATCCTTCTAAACAATCCTGGATCCCAAAAGGAAACAAACCAAACTTCATGAAATTCAAACAGATTTGGGTTCCTAAGGGTACAAAGGTTTATTCTGATGGTTTGTTATGTAAACAGGCTTGGGTACCAAAACAAATAAATACAACTGTGAGTGGTTTTACTAATTTTGTTCGACCACTTGATCATCTCAATCATTAGGTACCAAAGGAGGCTGGGGAACAACTGTGCTGAAAAGAGAAACGGATTCAAACTGCTTCATATCACAGAGTCATTCATAGTTCCTTAGCCACATCTGTTGAGTTAGAGATTCTGCTTTACATTGGATTCTGGTATGATCTCTAAACTCACCTTTGTATATTCTCTTTGTTTGTTTTTTATTTTCTGTGTTTATTCCTTCCTCTATCTCCTTCTGTTTTTTTTTATTTGACACTGTCATATTCTTCTTTGTCTGTACTTCTTAAACTTCTAGTTGCAGAATTAATGATTTTCTGGAAATTTGTCCTACTTGTATAAAATCATCATGTGTTTTCCATATCCTGAATTTGAACTTGTATATATCTGCAATTGTTTCGAAGTTTATTTTCTGATTGTTGAATTCATAACAGTGTTAATGCATTCATATCATATCTTGAACACTGTTAACTAGAATTCTAAATTTTTGAAGATCTGAATATTTAATGAAATGTCACACACCTTTGTTGTTCTGAGTTTATTCAAATTCATTTTAGAAAAGCTCAAAATATTATACTCATTACAACACTCTGTTATTTATCAGTTGTGATAATTTCATTGATTTTCAGATTGGCTTGTATCAGTGATACATCTTGGAATTCATCTTTATTCATGATCATTATATTGAAATATGTTTGTTTGAGATCATCTGAAATTCTAGATATTTTGAATATCACACACCTCTTATTTTTGAAATTGTCAATCTCGTGTGACTGATTCATTATATACCAAAACTTTACATTGATTCATGTGATTTCAAATAAATTATCCCGATCATGAATATTTTCAAATTTGATGTAAATAACCTGAAATTTCTCTTGGGCTTGTCGGAAATAGTTTTGAGAAATTCTTGAAAATGTTCTTTTTGAAAATGATCTTTGAAAATCATTGTTATTTCATGATTATTTGATTTGAATATATGTTTGTTTAAAATCATTTGAAATTATTGATTTATTGAATCACACACATATCTTGAATCTGAAATATAATATTGTGTGATTGATTCATTAAATCCTGATATATTCACATTTCTTCAAATGATTTAAAATAAACTAAATTTTATAATCATGGATCATGGAATATATTGTTTTTTTTGTGACCTTCAGAAACATCGTTTGACAAGTCTGTTGTGATATTGATTTTTCTGTGCTGCTCTGATACTGTTTTTTGAAAAATGTTTGTTTTTGGAATCATGCTGCTCTGACTATAAGAAATTGATTTGTAAATATTTTGTTTTGGAATGCTTGATTTGGTATCAAAGATTTATCGTGTTCTGATAAATGAAATTTGTGTGCTTGAGTTGTTTGCTTTGTAATTAAGTCTTTTCTGTTGACTGAGGTACCATTGTTTGCCACCGGGGTGTCATTAAAATCCTTGAGAAAGCGAGAACATTTGGTATCAGAAGTGCCTTATATTTGTCTCATCCATCTGTTCTGATTTTTCACTTCGTAGAGACATCATGTGGTATCAACTTAAAAGTGCTGCATATTTTTTTTGCTGTATATATATATATTTTCCCTCTTGTCATGTATAGTTCAGCATATTACACTTGTAATTGATTTTCAATTTTAAAATTATTTATTGATTATTCTTTCAGAAATTGAAATCAATATCCAAATTAAACTGTATTTATAATTCATCAAAATTATAATCAGATTTAGAAATTGTGATGAATTGTGACTGCAGTATATTTCACAACAAGAGGAGAATTTTATTTAGATTTTCATGATGGTTGAATATTTATTATAATATCTTTGAACTGGCAATTATTTCACGGCCATCTTCATTACTTATCATCCTTCTGCCATCCGTTATGATTTTATATAAATGTGGAGGGTTTAATTTTTTTTTAAAAAAAAAAAAATCATTTTAAATAAACAGTGAAAATATTTGTGATGGAATTGTGGTTATATTATTATTCAGAATTAGTGATAAATGAAATTTTTCAATAATCCCGGTACAGTTCATGCATATCTCATAATATAATTAATTTAGAAATTTATTTCACAGTCCATTTCTGTACTTACCACATTTCTATCATCCATACTGGTTTTATATATCGAGGAGTTTTTTTTTAAAAAAAAAGGGGCTGAAAATGATATAATTAATTTATAAGTGTGTTTCTAACCTCATTTAAAAATCCAAGCTCTGGTCATGAATGGTTAAGAGACAACTTATAATTTAAGCTGCGACTGACTTCATTTAAAAATCCAAGCTCTGGTTATGCGTGGTCAGTGTGCTCTTAAATTTTAAAAAAAAAAGGGAAAAGAAAATAATTTGGATAAAATAAATTAATGTGAAAATCTCCTTGGTATTTATAAAAATCAGCCTATCTATCCGTCTCTCTAATCTGTGAAATGTGTTAATACCTTATGAAGTATTATGTTTTGTTGATTGATAGTTACTAGGATTTGAGACTATCTAATTTTGTCACTTAAGTTGAATTTATAATTATAGTCAAAATCCATCACTGTTTTGTGCCTCAATTTCTTAAAATCCTTTTTGAAAATAATTGGAAATGAATTGGTCTTAAAACTCTCTCCATTTCATATAAAAATTCATCGTATATCCGTCATTTTCTACAATGTGAAATATGCCACCAGTTCTTAGTTTATTATGATTTTTGTTTGACTGATTGAGATTTATGATGATTGTTCTTCCTCTTCAGCTAAAATTATATTTTTAGTCAATTTTCATCTGTATTTTAAAATCTGTATCCTTTTGATGATAACAAAAGGGGGAGAATGGATTAGATTTTGATTTATGAGTGAATATTTTATAAATATTTTTAATTTTGAAAATTTAATTATTCATACATTTCACTCATGCATAGTTATAGGGGGAGTTTCTGTTGTAGGGGGAGCATTTAAATAGGGGGAGTTCAAATATCCACGAACAAACACATTTATTATATTCAAAATCTTTTATTTGTTTGTCATCATCAAAAGGGGGAGATTGTTGTATATAACCGTGTTGTATACACAATTATATGATTTTTGTTTGATGATAACAACCAAATATATTTCTATTATAAATGTGTTTGGTACTGTACTGTTATATATATACATCACAGCAATGAATATAATATTTATATTTAAATAAAATACGACTGTACAGAAATTCAAATATTAACACAGTATTTTATTTAAATAGAATATTTTATTTCAATATTCAAACAGTACAACTATTTGTAACTCCACTATTTATACATTCACAGAATATTTGTACTTGTATATAAACAGAATAAAATAGACAAGTTCGTTTGACAACAATAAAATGATATTTTTATTTCAATCAATTTTGTTTATTACAAACATCAGTACAATTTATATGTATATACACAGCTCCTCACTGCAACTCTCATACATTTCACTGATGTACATTTTTTTTCATCTATACATACATTGTTACATATATACACTGACACTCTGTGTTCCTGTCTTCTTTTGTCTTTTGTCTTCAGTTGTCACAGCTCTGTCAGTCCAGTCATCGTCTTCATACCTGTCATTCACATAAACACACACACAGTACACTGCAATAGAAATAAAATTCATGAAAATATAATTTTTATTTTAAAAATTTTATTTGCCTCAGAATTTCGGTGTGTTTCTCATCATTTTTCTGACTCGATCTGATTTGATCAGCCTCGACATAATCACACTAGTTTGCTGAATTTTGATCAGCCTCAACATAGTGTGACTAGTCTGCTGATATATCTTAAAAACAAAATATCAAACATTAAAATTCAAAATGGTCGAGCACAAGAGATGGTATGCTCATATTTCAGGTACAAAACAGTGAAACCAAGCATGGTCGAGCCAGAAATGTAGAAGCAAAACGACACAATACTACAGCAATGATCAATGGTTCAGGTTACAAGTAAAATAGCACATGTTCATGGAATACATCAAATTCAAACTGTCATGGATGCTAGTCAAGTATGTGTTTCAGCAAACACAGTGGATGATATGGCAAAACAACAATGCAAGCCAAAGTGGCCGACATAATACAAAGTGCAACACAGGTCAAAGTAGTCAAACATGAATGTAACATGGTGCAAATGCAACAGCAAGTTCATGAGCATATACATGTATACAAAAAATGGCGTGTATATATACGTGTATCCAAAGTGTCAAGACAATCAACAAACTCAAACAAGTTTCAGCAAGATATTCAAGTGGACAAGTCAACATGGTTCACAGACATGAGTCAACAATTACATGGCAAAAAAAAATGGAAATATATGTATATATATCCATGAACAAAGCAGCTAGTGTATACTGCATGAACCAATGGAGCAAGATGTTTACACAGCAACATACATGTGTACATGAAAGGGTGCACAAAACTGGAGTGGCACAAAGCAATGCACAGGGAGCCAAAAGAGTAAAAATGGCAACAGTAAAATGGTGAATAGCATTCACTGCTAGTTTCAAGAAGGATGTGAATATAGCAAGTGCAATAGTCAAGACAGTATACTGTTGTCAAAAGCAAGAGCAAGCATTTTTTTTTTTTTTTTGGCAACTATTTAATGGGAGTTTGAGGAAATTGACTCACAAGCTTTTAGGAAAGCATGGTGATCGGCTCAACAAATATTCAGTGCTCAAAACAGCATGATGTAATGGTGCACACAAGCAAAACAGTCATGAAATAGATTCAATCAAGGATCAGTATTTGGCAAGCTATCAAGTAGCAGGAGTCACAATATTTTTGGTTGGGCAAATCTTACATTTTCTTCCAGAAATATGAAAATTCGAATTTCAGATTTTTTTTGGAAACAAACAATTTTCATTTAAATTTTCTTTCCAGAAAATCAGAGAGTTCTTTTTTGAATAATATTTTTTTTTTGCAAGAAATTTTCAAAAGTTTTTTTTTGAAATCACCATTCAAGAAATCAGAAAACGGAAATTAATTTTTGTTTTGGCAAAAATTCTTTTTTGATTTATTTCCAGAATTGCCAAGGGACATAAAAGCCGAGTTCATACAAGGGGTTCAAATGCATTTCAGGAATCTCTCCAACATATATGGAATGTGACAATACAAGAAAATCAATTTCATCCGATTTACAGTAGTGTAAAATTGGCAAGAAGATTTTCAGAAAATCCGAGTTATTTCAAGGCAGTTTTTAAATCAAGGAAATTTCCAATATTTGTTTTTCAAAGCCAATTTTATCCCAAGCATCTATCATGGAATTTCATGCAAATTCAATCACAATTTTTTTTATGGAAAGAGCTTAATGATTTCAGAATTTATTTCCAGCATTCAACAATCAAAGAAGGGCCAGGAAAATCAATTGAATGACTTACTAAAATCACAGTGTGCTAAGAACAGGGCTGAAATCAGTTAGAAAAATCAAGGCCACAAATTCAATCAAAATCTTGGAGCAAACATTGTAGAGTGTCAATCAAAGCCGAGGTGACTAAGCCAGAAGTGGAAACACACGAAATCAAATCAAGTCAATTAGAGGAAATCAGGAATTAAAGGATTTTTATAATCCTATATTATACACCGATTCATCACAGGCAAACCAAAAGAGGAAAGGAACTAAAATCAGCCACGCAAATCATTTTCAAAGCTGGGAAAATCAGAGGGCAAAATCACGCAAATTTCTCTTTCAATCAAAGCCGAGAATTTCAATCGAGGAAAGCAGCGAAATCAGATCGGGTCATATATGAAATCAGTGATTTAGGGTTTTCTATTTTCTAACCCTATATGTACACGCATTTCATCACTGGCAAATAGCAGAAAAACACAAGCAATTGAAATCGAAATCCAACAACAAAATCGAAGAGCATACAGAGAATTGATTTATTTATTTTACTTACAATCGATTTCGATCAGAGACCCAAGCCAAATCGTCAGAAAGAGGACAACTCAAGCTTTCGAAGTTCATCAGAGAATCATTCCATCATAACATCGATCTGGATTTGGGAATCGATTCCAGAAACCCTAGAAATCGCCAAAGCCGCCGCCATTCTTTTTTTTTAAAGCAAAGAGATCGGGTGAAAGAAAAATGAATAATGGGCCGGCCATGGATAAGGGGATGACCTCTTTAAATTAATCTCCTTAGTTCTTTTTCTTTTTTATTTTAAATTGTATTGTTTTTTTTTATTTTTGCATTTTGAATTTCCTTTGTAAACAAACGAATCAGTGTCTAGATCTGTTAAGTCTAGGATATCAGTCAAGGTGTTGACTGCCAGTTTCAGTGTCTGTAAAATCTGGAATTACGAGTTACAGGGTTTGTGATTCGGGAAATCTGATCTAGGGGATTGGATCAGTCTAGGGATTTGAGCGTAGGGTTAGAATAGGAGCAGTGTTTGCGAGTGTACATGGTCTTGTATGCGGGAACTGTTCTATCACCTAGTAGAAACCTTAGAAATGCAGCAGTAGGCAGGGTTTTGCCGAAGCTGGGTATATCTATGTGTGATTTATTTTCTGCATTTCAGTTTCTGCTATTTTCTGTGATCAGTTTATTATTATATATCTCCTTAAATTTTTAATTCAGTTAAAAACTGTGAAAAACCCTATTCACCCCCCCTCTAGGGTTATTCTAGATCCAACATATATAATATATACTTCGTCGATTTCAATTCAAAACGTGCTTTATAAATCGTTTTAAATTTATTTTCAAAACGGTTTCAACTTCATATTCAATTTCAAATCAAAAATGAATATTCCACTATAAAATTCGTTTCAAATTCATTTCAAATTGATTTCAATTCAAATCGATTTTGAATTCACTTTCAGTTCATTTTCAATTCAATTCAATTTCAATTCAATTTCAATTCAATTTCAATTCGAATTCATTTATATTCAATTTCCATTCGAATTCATTTATATTCAATTTCAATTCGAATTCATTTCTATTCAATTTCAATTCGATTTAATTTCAATTCGAATTCATTTCTATTCAATTTGAATTCGATTCAATTTCAACTCGAATTCATTTCAAAACGATTTCAATTCTATTTCAATTCTATTCGAATTCATTTCAAAACGATTTCAATTCTATTTCAATTCTATTCGAATTCATTTCAAAACGATTTCAATTCTATTCGAATTTCAATTCACTTTAATATTCACTTCAATTTGAATAAAATCGATATAAATTTCGTTCACGTCAAAATGGCGTCAATCTATCAACGCGGCTTCATATATTTCGATTTTCAAATATTCTATTTCAAATATTTTTTTTTTCAAACTGGAATGAGGCCCAATCAATTACCATATAATGTTAATTATATGGATTTCCTACAACACATGTATACAATAACAACGATGAATAATCAACCATCATCCAAAGTGCATTCTACACTGTATAAGCATCAAATATAGATATTCAACGCTTATAACAGTCTGTCAATCAATCGATCGACATACAACTAAACAATCGGGATTAGTGTACGTCAAATATCATCCCAATACCTGTGTGGGGTTTCAAACAATCAAACACAGATTTTATTTGTGCAGTTGGGCGATGTGTAAATTTTATTGTCCCAATCAATATCAGTCAAATGTGTGTATATAAACAAATCGTCCGATTTGTTTATTTTTATCTCATTTCATATCCACGCTAAAAATTCTATTTTTAACTATAAAATATTTTTAACTATATAAATATTTTTAACTATATAAATATTTTATTTCATTACACATCACATTACACAATCAACTACACATCAAAATTAAACAAACAAGCATACAAGCCGTCCATGGTCTGTGGATGACGGGTGTCGGGTGCTACTAAACACCGTCTGCATCCTAGTATATATTTATAACTAGAAAAAATTAAATTGAAAGGTGAGAAGTTCTCACATAATTGCTAATCCAACGCCATGACTCTTCTTTGTAGAAATCTTCATAGTTTTTGCCTTTTGTCACTTTCTCCGCCCGTATTCTCTACATATATAAAAATCACATTTTTACTTCGCTATTCAATATATAAAAATCGAATTTTTACTTCGCTATTCAATATATAAAAATCGAATTTTTACTTCGCTATTCAATATATAAAAATCGAATTTTTACTTCGCTATTCAATATATAAAAATCCTATTTTTACTATGCTATTCAATATATAAAAATCTTATCTTTTTGTTTTCTACCTAATAAAAATTATATTTTTAACACTCTACAATAATAAAAATTATTCCTTTATATTAAAACCCCTCTTTTTATATACAAAAAACTAATCTTTTCAACTCTAAAAATCTGATTTGTTTTGCTATAAAAATTTATTCACTTTCGCTGGAAAAAAACAAACGTTGAAAAAGGAGATTAAACAAAAAAAAAGCTTACAGTAATTTTCCTTTAAGCGAGAAGGGGGGAAAGTCTCTGACACGCGGCAGAGGACAGGAGATGGTGGCAGTCTTCTGGCGGTCGGAGTGGGCCACTGCAGGTCGATTTGGCCGGAGGGAGTTTTGTGGGATTCGTTGGGGTTTTCAGGAATCGAGGGGGCGCTTATTTCAACGGAGGAGGGGAGGAGAAGGGGGAGAGGCGTCGGAGGGGTGCGCCGGCGGTCAGGGGTTTGGGGCTTGGCGATCTGAACGGGGAGGGGTTTGGGGCTTCTGCGATTGGGGAAGAAGGCGGACGAGGTGGAGAAGAAGAAGGGGAGGGGGAGGAGCACGAGGGGAGGCCTTGGTGGTGGGCGGCGCCACCTGCGTCGGTGGAGGGAGAGGATCGTGTGGTTATGCTGCGCGGTCTTTTTCCTTTTTTTTTTATTTGATTGTGAACGGTCAACGTGGAAGGGAGAAAGGTAATGAAAGGGGGGCCTTATATTTTAATATTATATTATATTCCAAAAAGCAACTTTTTATTTCAACCTCGAAACGAGGCCCACCGCCAGTCGTCCATAGCGTATTACCCCCATTCCGAACACAATGAGATATGTATCGTAAGCTAATTCGATCGTTACAATCAGTTTTCGTCAAAATCAACATATAACTCTATATATTGAATTTGAACGCGCATTTCAATCTACTGGGATCACGTACTAAATCGAAAAATTCCAAAAAAATATTTTCTAGCTTCGTATTGACGATACGGTCCTAACAAAACTAGTTTCGTCAAATTCTGACACCGTTTGAAAAATGGCCATTTCCCAGTCGATTAAAATCAACTGAAACTGGTCAAACGCGTTTTCCTTTGCCACGCTCACATATTGATTCGAAAAATTATGAAATTTGGAATCTAGCAATAACTTTACATCACGGACCCAACAAAAGTGGTTTCGTCGAAATCCGAGGTCGTTTGCAAAATGTCCATTTTTAAGGGTCTGAATTCCATAGCGACTATTCAGAATTTTCAATTGGACATATCTTTTGATTCCCGCTATGAAATTTCAATTTTTCGGATTCGTTGGAAAGATATTATCCATTAGATCCCATTATTTTTGGTTTCACTAAAATCCGGATCATTCTGCACCCGGTATGTTCAATTGAAGTTTGAAATCGAATTATCGAACTACCGCGCCATTTTCAATTCCTTTTATAATTATATATAATTATTTATATTCGAATGTCGATCTATATAACTATATACGATTGAATTTTATTCAAAAGAAATTTTCTCGTCGATATTGTTTAAAATAATTCATTTTAAATAATCAAAATTCGCCAAAATTGCCAAAATAAAATTTTTTAACTGGCCCAGATTTTCGGGTTGTTACAATCTCCCCCACTTAAAACTTTTCGTCCCCGAAAAGGAACAAAGTCGAAAGTGGTTTGATTAATCAACTCTACGTTCGATCTGGCTTCCATTCTCCAACTTTTCAGTTTCTGAGAATTTTCAAATTCTTCAAAAATTGGCTAACACCCGGAATTTTCGAAAATTTTCGCCATAACCTCCCCTGCACCGGGAGCCACGGGAAAATCCCGAAATTGCCATATAGGCCTTCAGATCTCAAAAAGAAAAAGAAAAAGCCAAGCGGCTAGCCAATCGGCTCATAAAATCATCATCACCCAAACAAAACAGTAAATTATGATAAACATGTACCTATTTGTCGAGCAAACAAATTTTATTCTCTGCTCTAGCCTCCTTGCTATGACCTGTTCAATGTAAGTACATGTATATGCAAGCAAATACGACTAAATTTTCAATACAATTCAATATTTGATACAATTACGCGTGATGGTTCAAAATTATCAAATAAACAAACAACACAAACATCAATCAATTAGTTGATTAGCTTTTGAAATCAATAACTTTGATACATAGTCAAAAATCAGATTTTTGATGCCAAATCACAACAATAGGCCCTATCTAATTTTGGTTCTCACACCAGTCAATAGGAAATATATAGAAAGTCCACTTTCGTTACTCGAACATGAATTCTAATGATGGAGCTCCATCATCAAAATCATCTCCGGGCAATTCGAGTGTAATTCTATATCTATCCAGTATATTAAAACTTCAAATACACGTTTGCAAGGCGTACATGCAAAATCTTTATATACTGGACTGTCCAAATCAATACAAATAAATAATCAAATACGAATAATTGATTTAGATTTTCAAAACAAAATTTGTTTTCACTTTAAAAATACACTCTTCACACTCGTTCTAGGATACTACTGATCCCATCTCTAACGAGTCATTCTCATTGGATATTACTAATCCAATATCTGATGAATTCTTTCGTATGGTTCTAAGGTGTCTTGTTCTCTGAGCTTTGTAAACCAAAGCTCTGATACCAACTGTAAAAACCCGTAACTTCCCCGTAAAGGAAAGAGCGGATAGTTCGAGAACAAGCCACAACAGAACGCAGACGGAAGAACATTTCATTGTATATTACAACAATTCATCAGATTACAAGAATATACAGAGTATAAATGAATATTACACAGAAATATCAGAGATTTAAATTACATTTAAATACATAACAGTGGAAAATAATACAATACACAACTAGAAGAGATATACGGATACAAAGCTTTCCGGATATCGTTCCAGCTGTAAACCAGGATCTTGTGAATATAAATCTGCAAAACCAAAACTACTAGCTGCCCGTGTCAAAATGGGGGCACCCAGAGTTTAGGTCAAAACAATAAACTCCAGGTCAGTCATGGGACTGGTGTGAGAACTAAAAACAGTTATTAATCTTTATTTGAAAGTTCGGTAAATCAAGGGACCACGCCGTATAACACGGAACGGGTTCCCCCCCCCCCCAAGAATACTAGTGCATAAAACAAACAGCGCAATGCTAAATAAAGAAAAATGAAGCTGTTATAAGACCCAGGTCCTATCACACAATGCAACGCAAGCCGGGGGATAGGGTTTTCCCTTATAACAGCCAAATAATGCTTGATACGTTTAAAACAAATCATTTGATACTATTATAAGTGTATAGTGTATAAAACAACTTCAAATCATAAGTATCAATCATAGACGGCATGGGTACCATATATCATGTCGCCATACTAGTTCTACAATTAAAACCGCAAATGTCACGTATTTGAAAATTGGATTTCCGTCTATGAACTGAGGCCAGGGATCGTCCTCAACCGATTCGAGACAATCTAGCCCATGTCTTAGGCAAGCGCGCAGGCAAGCCTTGGATCGTCAGGGCCGGTCCACCGATGTGGATTATTATGCCTGAACAATACGTCTCTCCGCCCTTTGGGGCGTAAATGAGCCAACGAATGGCTCCATCGGACCCGGATCTTCCGATCTAACCGAGGCGCCTCGCAACAGCAACAACCACACAGGTGAAAAGTATATAAATGTCAGGGCTGGTAGGTCACTGACACCACCCTAGCTAGAAAGAAACGCATGCCCTCCCAAAGGTCCTTCTCCCGTTTTTGGTTCACAACCGGGGTGCGAGGCTCGCGAATTCACGTTACACAAAGCTATGCCACACAGGCGGTGCTTTGATCATCAACCACAAGACTTTGCTTTTCAACAGAAGCCTTGATCATTTGCATCTTAGCATGCCACACAGGCAAACCACTCTATGCAACCGATATCAGTCACACAGAATGAAATCCAATGTCAGACACACAGTCCATTTACAAGTTCGTTCTGGGTCTGAACGAAACCGGAGGCACTTTCCTCGCATATTCATCGATCTCCAAGCACATCTGGACGACCACCAACTGTTTCCATCTTCTTGGGTGTACAGCCCAATCAAGATCATCAGTAATCACCCAAACAACGTGAAGACCTCCGGTCTTCGACCATCGTCTTCATCTTCGACTTATCGTCGTATCAGTTATTCAGAATGGGATAAACCCGGTCTTTCCGAATAACTCGCGTATATTTTAAATAAGTGTTACACAAACACAACATACGCCTCATTCCAATTCATCAGTCACTAACCGTAAATTAATCAAGAGAATAATTCCCCAAATATTAACCCCGAAGGCCGAAACCAACATCAGATCAATATCCAGAAAACCATTTTGCTTAGCTAACCGACAGTTAGTTTCTAAATTTCATATTCATAGGGAAAGATTACCATTAATTTTATCCAAGATAAATTCCTTGAATTTATTCTTTAATCTACTTTTGAATATCAATTCAAACTAGTCGGGATTAACGAACTTTACCGAAGTAATCATTTGTTTTAATTTCCCAATCCCAACCTATTCATCCCATGAAGTAAAACTGGTAATACTTCATATCTAACACTATGGTGTTATCGGTAAATTCAATTACCATTTCACGTTTAAATCTATTTAAAGATTTAAACATCGCCTGGAGCAAAATTGGTGATACTCCATTCCCGATCATTTCAATCTAATTAAAGATTCATTAAAACTCCAATTAGTTTTAATCTTTAACTGGGTTAAAGAATCAGTGTCATTTTAGAACACGGTTCACGATAAACCCAAAATCACATTCCATTAATTATCGGGTTAAAGAACAAGCGCTATTTAAAACATTGTTCACGATAAACCCAAAAATCAATATCAATTCAATCCCAATTAAATATTATTTAATTGGTACACTTCATTAAATCTAAATAAAAAGATTTAATCTTTTCTCAACTGGGTTCAAGAAAAGTGTTAGTCAAGACACCATTCACGACAAACCCAAATCACGTTTGATATTAAATACAAGGCTCTGAATAGAAAATATCCCGGCTTATATTCAATATCAAATTCTACGACCAACAAATATCGTATTAGAAATAACGATATATATATCTATATCTTTCAAATTTCCATAACAACATCTGTATAATCACGAAATCCAACATCGAAATATTCCGAAGACAATTTCGATTCAAATCCATTCCAATGCAATCATTGGAAATTCTGGTTATTTTCAAAACCATTTCAAATTCAATTTATTTATTTAAAAATAAATAGAATTATAATTCTAGTTCAAAACTAGTTCATTTCGATAAAAATCTATTTTTATCTTTTCAAATATGGAGTTTTTCATCCCAATTCTTTCTAAATCATTTCTTATGATTTTACACAAATTATTACTATTTTTAATAATTCTATCAAGGCCCGTACAGTCGATTTCCATCCATGGCCATCGAACTGCACTTACAGCGACCTTTTTCAAATTTGATTTGGACATAATTCCAAATCCAACCGTTAGATTTCTAATTTCCAATATTCGTTAGAAAGCTCTTTTCGATACGAACCCAACGGTTTCGGTTTCAGGAGAATCCGACGGTCGGATCTCCCGTAATATCCGTTCGAAGTCAATGGTCGAAATTCGCGAACTGCCGCGGCACGGCGCGTTCTATTCAGGCCATTATATTATATATATAATATATACTTCGTCGATTTCAATTCAAAACGTGCTTTATAAATCATTTTAAATTTATTTTCAAAACGGTTTCAACTTCATATTCAATTTCAAATCAAAAATGAATATTCCACTATAAAATTCGTTTCAATTTGATTTTAATTCAAATCGATTTTGAATTCACTTTCAGTTCGTTTTCAATTCAATTCAATTCAATTTCAATTCGAAATCATTTATATTCAATTTCCATTCGAATTCATTTTTATTCAATTTCAATTCGAATTCATTTCTATTCAATTTTAATTCGATTTAATTTCAATTCGAATTCATTTCTATTCAATTTCAATTCGATTCAATTTCAATTCGAATTCATTTCAAAACGATTTCAATTCTATTTCAATTCTATTTCAATTCTATTCGAATTCATTTCAAAACGATTTCAATTCTATTTCAATTCTATTCGAATTCATTTCAAAACGATTTCAATTCTATTCGAATTCTATTCGAATTTCAATTCACTTTAATATTCACTTCAATTTGAATAAAATC
This sequence comes from Allium sativum, assembly GCA_030737875.1. Taxonomy (NCBI): domain Eukaryota; kingdom Viridiplantae; phylum Streptophyta; class Magnoliopsida; order Asparagales; family Amaryllidaceae; genus Allium; species Allium sativum. Next base: position 307,651,948 of record CM060921.1, read on the forward strand.
GATATAAATTTCGTTCACGTCAAAATGGCGTCAATCTATAAACGCGGTTTCATATATTTCGATTTTCAAATATTTCTTTTTTCAAACTGGAATGAGGCCCAATCAATTACCATATAATGTTAATTATATGGATTTCCTACAACACATGTATACAATAACAACGATGAATAATCAACCATCATCCAAAGTGCATTCTACACTGTATAAGCATCAAATATAGATATTCAACGCTTATAACAGTCTGTCAATCAATCGATCGACATACAACTAAACAATCGGGATTAGTGTACGTCAAATATCATCCCAATACCCGTGTGGGGTTTCAAACAATCAAACACAGATTTTATTTGTGCAGTTGGGCGATGTGTAAATTTTATCATCCCAATCAATATCAGTCAAACGTGTGTATATAAACAAATCGTCCGATTTGTTTATTTTTATTTCATTTCATATCCACGTTAAAAATTCTATTTTTAACTATAAAATATTTTTAACTATATAAATATTTTTAACTATATAAATATTTTATTTCATTACACATCACATTACACAATCAACTACACATCAAAATTAAACAAACAAGCATACAAGCCGTTCATGGTCTGTGGACGACGGGTGTCGGGTGCTACTAAACACCGTCTGCATCCTAGTATATATTTATAAGTAGAAAAAATTAAATTGAAAGGTGAGAAGTTCTCACATAGTTGCTAATCCAACGCCACGACTCTTCTTTGTAGAAATCTTCGTCGTTTTTGCCTCTTGTCACTTTCTCCGCCCGTATTCTCTACATATATAAAAATCACATTTTTACTTCGCTATTCAATATATAAAAATCGAATTTTTACTTCGCTATTCAATATATAAAAATCGAATTTTTACTTCGCTATTCAATATATAAAAATCGAATTTTTACTTCGCTATTCAATATATAAAAATCGAATTTTTACTTCGCTATTCAATATATAAAAATCCTATTTTTACTATGCTATTCAATATATAAAAATCTTATCTTTTTGTTTTCTACCTAATAAAAATTATATTTTTAACACTTTACAATAATAAAAATTATTCCTTTATATTAAAACCCCTCTTTTTATATACAAAAAAACTAATCTTTTCAACTCTAAAAATCTGATCTGTTTTGCTATAAAAATTTATTCTCTTTCGCTGAAAAAAAAACGTTGAAAAAGGAGATTAAACAAAAAAAGCTTACAGTAATTTTCTTTTAAGCGAGAAGGGGGGGAAGTCTCTGACACGCGGTAGAGGACAGGAGATGGCGGCAGTCTTCTGGCGGTCGGAGTGGGCCACTGCAGGTCGATTTGGCCGGAGGGAGTTTTGGGGGTTCGCTGGGGTTTTCAGGAATCGAGGGGGGCGCTTATTTCAACAGAGGAGGGGAGGAGAAGGGGGAGAGGCGTCGGAGGGGTGCGCCGGCGGTCAGGGGTTTGGGGCTTGGCGATCTGAACGGGGAGGGGTTTGGGGCTTCTGCGATTGGGGAAGAAGGCGGACGAGGTGGAGAAGAAGAAGGGGAGGGGGAGGAGCACGAGGGGAGGCCTTGGTGGTGGGCGGCGCCACCTGCGTCGGTGGAGGGAGCGGATCGCGTGGCTATGTTGCGCGGTCTTCTTCCTTTTTTTTTATTTGATTGTGAATGGTCAACGTGGAAGGGAGAAAGGTAATGAAAGGGGGGCCTTATATTTTAATATTATATTATATTCCAAAAAGCAACTTTTTATTTCGACCTCGAAACGAGGCCCACCGCCAGTCGTCCATAGCGTATTACCCCCATTCCGAACACAATGGGATAAGTATCGTAAGCTGATTCGATCGTTACAATCAGTTTTCGTCAAAATCAACATATAACTCTATATATTGAATTTGAACGCGCATTTCAATCTACTGGGATCACGTACTAACTCGAAAAATTCCAGAAAAATATTTTCTAGCTTCGTATTGACGATACGGTCCTAACAAAACTAGTTTCGTCGAATTATGACACCATTTGAAAAATGGCCATTTTCCAGTCGATTAAAATCAACTTAAACTGGTCAAACGCGTTTTCCTTTGCCACGCTCACATATTGATTCGAAAAATTATGAAATTTGGAATCTAGCAATAACTTTACATCACGGACCCAACAAAAGTGGTTTCGTCGAAATCCGAGGTCGTTTGCAAAATGTCCATTTTTAAGGGTCTGAATTCCATAGCGACTATTCAGAATTTTCAACTGGACATATCTTTTGATTCCCGCTATGAAATTTCAATTTTTCGGATTCGTTGGAACGATATTCTCCATTAGATCCCATTATTTTTGGTTTCACTAAAATCCGGATTATTCTGCACCCGTTATGTTCAATTGAAGTTTGAAATCGAATTATCGAACTACCGCGCCATTTTCAATTCCTTTTATAATTATATATAATTATTTATATTCTAACGTCGATCTATATAACTATATACGATTGAATTTTATTCAAAAGAAATTTTCTCGTCGATATTATTTAAAATAATTCATTTTAAATAATCAAAATTCGCCAAAATTGCCAAAATAAAAATTTTAAACTGGCCCAGATTTTCGGGTTGTTACATTGAAAAATTTCTGAAATCCGTTATCGTTTGATACTCCGAAATGAGATCGAAAAGTCGATGAGAAAACACATGAGAAAGCACACATTTGGATAAGTATGAAAATGGATAAGGATGAATCTAAGCCATTCATTTCTCTTCCCTTAGACTTGTGACATGTCACCAATCCATGTGACTTTCTAAGCTATAAAAGGACCTACCCCCTCCACTTAAATCTCACTTCCATCTTTTTCTTCCTCTCTCTCCCTTAGGCTTATGGCCATGACCGAAATTCATTAATAAAAAAATAAAAATAATAAAGCAAAGGAGAAGGAAGAAATGGAGAAAGGAGGGCAAGACTAGGAACAAGGGACCCTTAGGCAAAAGCTTGGACTTCATGGGGTGAGAAAAACTAAATTTTTAAAGGGTTTTTGTTGCTTGATTTAATGATTACATGTATGATCTTTGTTATGATAGATGATGGTTGTGTAGTTTAGAACACACAAACAATTAAGCGTTAGTGTTATAATGCTTGTGCACAGTTATTATTTAATTATGTTAATGATGGTTGCTATGAATGTTTATAATGGTTGTTGTTTCACACACATCATGACACATATATTATGGTATTACATTGGTGATCGGCAAATCTCCTTCGTAATTAGAAGTAATATTTTTTAAGTTGAAGGATAATAATTTATGATAAAGTCTCTTTAAATGAATAAATAAATACCAGAACATTCAAGGATGACAAAGAGGATAGTGTCTAGGCTTGGGTTTGGAAAATATAGTTCCCTGCTCTCCCTCGCTATCCCTCACTGATCCGACGAATGGGATGGTCAATGTAAGATTTAATTATTTGGATTTAAACATAAATTGGAATTTAATTTATTAAGCAAGAATAAAAGATGAATTTTAAACCCCAAATATTTAGGGAAAATAAATTTAAAATGGTTTTGAATGGTTTATATAAGTACATAATGGTTTTCTAAGGTATTTTTAAGTATCGTAGAATAATTTTTATGGCGATCAAAATAGCATTTTTCGCATAATGGCAATTAACGTATTTTTAGTTATAAACTTTAAACGCTTATAACTTTTGCAATTTAAATCGGATTTCCACGAAACGAAGTACGTTTGATTCCTATTTACGAGAGCTTCAAAGCAGATTTTAATTTCGGGTTATAATTTTCAAGTTATAACGTGGTTTATTTGCTAGTTTTATATGATGCCTATAAGGTGTTTGATGATATGTCTCTTAGGAAATTAATGGTTTATATGTGGTTATATTGATATATTTCGGGATATAATTTCCAACTTGTTTGGGATATATGGCTTTGTTGTTGTTGTTGTTGTTGTATATGTGGTTATATTGATGATATATGTTTGCGAATGATTCTTAAATAGATTCATAGAGTAAAAATGACATCTTTTTGGAAATTGGAAGTGAAACACCTTATGTTAATTCACAAACCTTTATGGAATATTAGGTATATACATGCCTTAGTTGATGTGTGGTGGTATGTTTGAATTATTTGCAACTGATTTGATGTGGTAAAGGAAATCAAACCCCTAAAGATACGATATTTAAGTAGAATGTGGGTAGTCACTCAAGTATGTGGGAAGTTGCCAACCGATTAACAACTAGTTTAATAACGATAATTGTTAGTGAGATTATATGATTATATGTGGTTGATAATTCAAGTTCATTATTGTGATTGATTGATTGGTTGGATTGTGCTCGACCAGTTTATGAGCAAATAGTTGCTTTTATATTTAGCATATGGTTGGGTAGATAATACTTGTATGCTAACACCTTGTGAAACACTTCACGATTTGACAATGAGGTGTTTAGCGATGCTTTTGGGGTTCATTTCAATTTAATGAATGATTTTTGGAATTTTCTTAAATGAAAAGAAGTGTTATTCCCGATTTTGTACAGGGAATGTTTTATTAAAATGTTTTATAAAACAGAAAGGATTTCAAGGATTAAACCCAATGATTTCGAAATGATTTAGAAATATATTATGTGTTTGACATTGTAGTTCATTACATAACCGATTAGTCACTCTTGATGATGTATCTTTTTGGTGGCGGAGAATTTATTCTTTTGCTTAACACTCTTTTTTAAGACATACGAGCTCAAAGGTTATATGATTAATAGTGACTGCTCATATGTGTGAATTGCTGATGTGAAGCACTATAGTTTGAAAGTACTTGGGATTATTATTGCGAAATGATTTTCCCTACTTCGGGATATAAAAATGATTTCTATGTGTTACCAATGATTAGGTAACGGCGCTGGTGATGAAAAGTCGAGGATGTATATGAAAGGTATGGTTCACTCTCGAGGTGGAGAGAGGACGTATCTGGATTATTATCATGATGGTAAGGTGTACTTGGAGCCTGATTATCAGGAGGATCTCCCGATCAGCTGGCATATTGTATAGTAGAAATTTGAGGTTTACAAATATTTTTTGGATTGAGATCCCAAGTGACAGCTAATTTGATATGAAAGCTATATATGTATTTCAAATGATTTGAAATAAGAATTGGGTATAAAGTCCGAAGAAATAACTTCTGTAAAGTTAATTGGATCATGAAATCTAAGTTTGGGAATTAAACCTAAATGGGTAGATTAAGTAACTGCATATTGTTTGATGCATTGCAGGCTTCATAAGTCTATTTTTGGTAGTTGTTTGTGCACTGGCATTTATGTGTAGTAAACTGTTTCCATGTTATGCAGCGTGGTCTCATGATTTACCCAATTTTGAAATAAAGTGAATAACTGATTTAAGTTTTCTCACACCAGTCCCATGATTGACTCATAGTTTGTTTTTCCCTTGCAAACTGCTGGTGCCCACAATTTCCACACGGGCAGTTTGTTAGTTTTTTTTTTCAGTTTTAGAGATCTGGTTCAAGCTTGAAGACCTGGAGTTTCATAGAAAGTTGGAGTTTCATATGAAGGCCGGACGTACTCTATTATCGGTATATTATGTTAAGTCCTTATGGAGTAATGGTATGTAAAATTAGATTTGTATTCAAAAATGTTTCCGCTGCAATAATATATTCTTATTATATTTCATCTGTTCTGCTATGAGCTTTGTATTCCACTGCATTTGCTCTGATAAACCCTAATGAAACGTACTTTTGCTTACCTTGAATCGACGTGGGTTTCAGTTTTTGGTCGGTTTGAAGTAAGTGGAAGTGCGGGTCGTCACATTTGGTATCAGAGCTTTGGTTAGATAAACCTTGGCTCTGTGGTATACAGACTTGTCGGAGATAGAGTTATTAGTATCCTAGGACAAGTAACTCATTAGAGATAGGGTTAGTAATACCCTAGAATGAGTTGAGTGTGAGAGTGTATATATATATGTGAGAGGCGCATTTGTAATTTGGTATACAAATGGTTTTGTGTTGAATTAATTTGTTGAGTGGGATATGAACATTGGTCGGTACAGTAAGGATCCGCCGTATTGATAGGTGCTTCTAAACACTTAAATAGGGTAGTCTTTAAATAATTTGGTCCAAAAGTATATTTTCATAAAAAAGGATATATGTTTTGATAAAAGCTATGTATTGGAAAATTAAATCCACTAATTAACTGCTCGATGTGCCAATTAGTATAACTAATTAAGAAATTTGAATTCTCGACGATTTTGGACAATGGAGGTATTTGCTAAAAAGATTATGAAACTTTTTGGTAAAATATTAAAAGTTGTAGGGTATAGATAACTGTGGTCTATCTGGAATTAAACCTAAGAGGATGAGTCGAAAACAAGCAAAAAGGATTTATGAGCAAATAGAAGAGGAAAATAGGTTGGACCTAAGCAAGTATATTCATAGTTACTCAAGGAAGGATAAGAATAAAGGAAAATTTGTGGGTGTATGCGGTTATAAATGCCATAAAAAGGAACATTATGCAGTCTGATAGTGGAGTTTACCAACAAAGCTCTAGGGTTAGTAATCATGGTATGGGTTAAGTATACGACCATTAGTTCCGACTTTGATTTCAAGAACAAAATCATTTTAAGTGGGGGAGAACGTAATGACCCAAAAAATTTGGAACCAATTTAAAAGTTCCAAATTTCATAAAGATCAGAATTAATTTGGATTTTGGCAGGAATAAAATTGAAATAGTAAAAAAGGAATGAATTTTGAATTAAAAATAGTATGTTTACAAAGGAAGTGGTAGCTATCGAACTCAGAATTCGACGAAATCAGTTTCATTAAAACCGAAATGATTAAATTAGGTAACCAACCAAGTTACGTCAAAAAGGGCATTCATTAGATATGTTAAATTCACAAAAGATTCAAAATTTAAACTATAAAAAGGACGATTTTGAGGATATCTTGAGAACGAAATACCATTAGATCGTGAGACAACCTCCGTTGGATCCGGAATAGTGAATTTTAGTACTCAGGGAAGTTTCGCGTAAAAAGGCATCCGTTTGGGAGAAGGGAAAAATAAAAGGCCAAAATTTGAACTAAATTTTGACGATAATTGGAATTTGATAGTGTTAATGGCAAAACTAGAACCTGAGACCTATCCTGAAAAATTTAGAACGTAGAATATTAGCTATGTATGAAGTCTGGGGAAATCCATTATCGAATATAGAAAGTTATTAAGAAAACAAAATTAAAATAAATTATTTGAAAATCCAAACGAAATTCGATTTTGGATTTGAACACATAGGGTTGAAGAACGTTAGAAACCGGACAACATGGTTGAAGAATTTCTGAAAACCGTTATAGTTTGATATTCCAAAATGAGATCGGAAAGTCGATGAGAAAACACATGAGAAAGCACACTTTTGGATTAGTATGAAAATGGATAAGGATGAATCTAAGCCATTCATTTCTCTTCCCTTAGACTTGTGACATGCCACCAATCCATGTGACTTTCTAAGCTATAAAAGGACCTACCCCCTCCACTTAAATCTCACTTCCATATTTTTCTTCCTCTCTCTCCCTTAAGCTTATGGCCATGACCGAAATTCATTAATAAAAAAATAAAAAATAAAAAAGCAAAGGAAAAGGAAGAAAAGGAGAAAGGAGGGCAAGACTAGGAACCAGGGACCCTTAGGCAAAAGCTTGGACTTCATGGGGTGAGAAAAACTAATTTTTTAAAGGGTTTTTGTTGCTTGATTTAAGGATTACATGTATGATCTTTGTTATGATGGATGATGGTTGTGTAGTTTAGAACACACAAACAACTAAGCGTTAGTGTTATAACGCTTGTGCACAGTTATTATTTAATTATGTTAATGATGGTTGCTATGAATGTTTATAATGGTTGTTGTTTCGCACACACAATGACACATATATTATGGTATTACATTGGTGATCGGCAAATCTCCTTCGTAATTAGAAGTAATATTTTTTAAGTTGAAGGATAATAATTTATGATAAAGTCTATTTAAATGAATAAATAAATACCGGAACATTCAAGGATGACAGAGAGGATAGTGTCTAGGCTTGGATTTGGAAAATAGAATTCCCTGCTCTCCCTGGCTATCCCTAACTGATTCGACGAACGGGATGGTCAATGCAAGATTTAATTATTTGGATTTAAACATAAATTGGAATTTAATTTATTAAGTAAAAGTAAAAGTTGAATTTTAAACCCCAAATATTTTGGGAAAATAAATTTAAAATGATTTTGAATGGTTTATATAAGTACATAATGGTTTTCTAAGGTAATGTTTTATAAAATAGGAAGGATTTCAAGGACTAAACCCGATGATTTAGAAATATATTATGTGTTTGACATTGTAGTTCATCACATAACTGATTAGTTGATCTTGATGATGTATCTGTTTGGTGGCGGAGAATTTATTCTCTTGCTTAACACCCTTCTTTGAGACGTACGTGCTCAAAGGTTATATGATTAATAGTGACTGATCATATGCGTGAATTGCCGATGTGAAGCAATATAGTTTGAAAGTACTTGTGATTATTGTTGTGAAATGATTTTCCCCACTTCAGGATATAAAATGATTTTTATGTGTTACCAATGATCAGGTAATTGGTGATGAAAAAACGGGGATGTATATGGAAGGTATGGTTCGCTCTCGAGGTGGAGAGAGGACGTATCTGGATTATTATCATGACAGTAAGGTGTGCCTGGAGCCTGATAATTAGGAGGATCTCCCGATCAGGTGGAATTTATTTTGATATACTTGTATAGTAGAAATCTGAGGTTTTCAAATATGTTTTGGATTGAGATCCCGAAATGAAAGCTAAGTTGATATGAAAGCTATATATGTATGTCAAATGATTTGAAATAAGAATTAGGTATAAAGTCCGAAGAAATAACTTCTGCAAGGTTAATTGGATTTTGAAATCTAAGTTTGGGAATTAAACCTAAATGGGTAGATTAAGTAACTACATATTGTTTGATGCATTGTAGGTTTCATAAGTCTATTTTTGGTAGTTGTTTATGCACTGGCATCGTATGCAGTAAACCCATTCCGTGTTATGCGGTGTTGTCCCATGATATATCCAACTTTGAAATAAAGTGAATAACCGATTTGAGGTTTCTCGCACCAGTCCCATGACTGACTCGTAGTTTGTTTTCCCCTTGCAAACTGCGGGTGCCCACAATTTCTACACGGAAAGTCTGTTAGTTTGTTTTTCAGTTTTAAAGATTGGGTTCAAGCTTGAAGACCTGGAGTTTCAGAGAAAGTTGGAGTTTCATATGAAGGCCGGACGTACTCTATTATCGGTATATCATGTTAAGTCCATATGGAGTAATGGTATGTAAAAATCAGATTTGTATTCAAAAATGTTTCCGCTGCAATAATATATTATTATTATATTTTATCTGTTTCACTGTGAGCTTTGTATTCCGCTACGTTTGCTCTGATAAACCCTAACGAAACGTACTTTTGCTTACCTTGAATCGACGTGGATTGGTGTGTTTGTTAATGGATATAAATTCAACACAAAAGAATACGATGCTGAAAAGTTAACAAACAATACTTGTGTGTTTGTTAACAGTGGCGGACCCAGCTTGGTTGTCCAGGTAGGGCCAATTTTTTTTTGTCTCCCACATCACTAGAATTGAATAGGTTGAGCTGTATACATAGAAACAAGTGTGCGAACAAGCAAAAGTGGTTGTAGCCAAGGTTGTCTGAAGTAATATAAGGCTGCAGGCCCATTGAGATAGGCTTCCTTCAGCCTCCAAGCCCTTCAGGTAATGCAGAATCCAAAATCCGATTGGGGCTAAATGCAAAAATCCATTTTTTTCTTGTCAGGTTTCAGAATTCCAGGTGGGGCGGCGGCCCTACCTCGGGTATGTGTGCGTCCGCCCTTGTTTGTTAAAGGCAGTGAAGATCCTAATAATCATATAAATGATTTTTATAGCGAGTTAACAGATTTTGCAATTGACATATTTTACAAGGTTCGTAGAGGATGTTTATTTGTTTAGATGCAATTGGTTCAGCAATGTTACAGGTTCTGGTATTAACATGCATCCAAAGTATAATCTTATAGATATTAAATATACATCACATTATCAAAAGTACGAACCTTTTGTACTAGCCAAACAACCCCTACAAGCTTATTATCTTCCTTATCTGTCTCTAAAAAGAGATAAAGCAAACTAGTCTGCAGTTTTTAAAATTAAGGCAAGATTTACGTTCGACGGAAAGAATATTCCTGATGAACAAGCCTATCAAGCAGATCTAGAGGAAAATGTTGAAATAACCGTAGCAGACGATCAAATTGATTTTGGACCTTTAAATGATGAGGAAAATGTATTAGTCGATGCATTTAAGAGTGTAGAGGAAAACGACATAGAACTCGAAACCGAGTCCAAATTAGAAAATGACGAAGACTGAGTAAAATTTGGTAATTTTCACAACTATTCACTTTACATTTACCTATGTTTAATATTGCATTTTAACAGTTAATCATATCATAATTATTATGATTTGTGTTTATATCATTGTTGCAGGTACATTATGTCTGGCTCTCGACGACGTGGCGGTGAGAATAGTGGCTTCGGTAACCTGATGGTAATGAATCATTTTGCATACATACAATAAATTAATGTTTAAATATACAGTGTTATAATATTTTATATGTTGAAATAACATTTTTACTATTCATTCTATTTGCAGACTCAATAACCAAAGAAGGCCCAATACAAAGAAGAAATTAAAGAGCTTAGAATCATGTTTGAGCAGCTACATGAGCAGAGTCATCTTTAGACCATGCAGTTGGAGCAGCTAAATCATAAGTTTGCGAAGTATGTGCACAATCATGATAGTCGTCCTTTGTCGTCTGCTGATTCCGAAAGCTTTACTTGAGGTATGTGTTTTTTATGACTTGAAGACGATGACATGTTGGCATGGAGTGGTGAGGTTGATACTTTTGATATGTTTGGATGGTTTGTGGACATGTAACGTTGATGTATTTGGTTTATGGACATGTATGTGTTGGTTTTTGGATGTTTGGATGTTTCGTTTTGTTTATATTGATGTTCCTTTGATTTATTTTGGTTGTTTATATTGTTATTAGTATATATATGTTGTATATATGTGAAATTGGATTGGAAATGGATTGGAATTGGATTGTACTGGAAATGGGGTGGCAGGAAGGTTAGCTTGTTGTTATCAAAAAACCATTTTTTCCAATGGTCTCAAACGGTTTCCAACGGCTATCTAGCCATTGTTTTGTATCGGTTTCCAACGGTTTACGCCATTTAAAGTCGTTAGTATTACCGTTGGAAATAATCCGTTGGATCCGTTGGAAGTCGTTGGACGTCGTGAAAGCTATTCCAACGGTCGCTAATGGCTAATAGCCCTGTATTCTAGTAGTATAAGTTGCACAACCTAATCTGAAAATTTTAGTGTCAGGCCCCAGAAGTTTTGAAAATATGGTGAAGTATAAGTATATCCAAATTCAAGGGTTGTAAACTAAGTTGCCCAAGATAGTTTAGGAATTAGCATGTTTATATCTGTATCTAATGATTAGCAATATATATCTACATATAAATAATATAGCGTAACCTACATAAATGATTTTCGAAATTAGGATGTATGGATATTAATTGCAAATTTAGTGGGAAATAAATTTCTAATTAATGAGAATACAAGACCATTAATCTTTGGGGACTGATTTAAAAGAGAAATTTATTTGGAAAGAAATGGATATATTTTCAAGCTTGAAGGAATTAGGTAAGAATTCATGGAGTGGTCTGGTTTTAAAGATAAATGGACCACAATAATGAGAAAGATGAATATGGAGAAATTTAAAGGAATGGATTGACAACTTAAAGGATTGGAATAAAAATATTAAGGCCTCAGCGCTACCTGAACTACTTAGTTATAGGAGAAAACTTCCAAAGGTTTTTATAGATTGTGCTCACTAATGGTCCCCTGTATTGATTGGATAAGAGTGTAAATTGGTATAAGGATAGAATTAGATTTGCAACCTACAAGGAGAAAGCGTATTGGTCTCGAAATTTTGGAATATTGTGAATAAAAGAAGGTTAGGTTTTAGAATGCCATCCTTGAGAATAAGAATTTAAAGCATGAGATTAGGGAATATGCTTAAATATTGGATTTGTATTAGCCTTTTTAGTATGAATATAACCGTGTTTTGATTTGCGCAGCGATATTTGTTTAATTTTCAAAAATTGGCCCTTTTATTATTTTTCATAGAAAGGAATATATTTGTAATTATAAGGAATACACATAAAATATAGAGGATGTGATGTGTAATTTTGCGTTTTTGCACGTAGATTATACTATCCATTCAAAATAAGACAATACACATACCTTGTAATATTAAATATGTTAATATTACTATTTGGGCACATTTATGGAAATTATAACAAAAGGCCTCACTATGATATATATTACAGCAAAATTGGAGCATAGGAAAATATTCTAGTTATAGTATAGACTAGAACATTAAATTATTAAATTTAGAAATTTGGTTTATGAATTTTTTTTATTTTCTGGGTCACACCTCATTTGAAGACTGGAAGGAAAACTGAAGACAGCTAGAGCTTTGAGGATGAGAGGAAAAGCTGCAACTTGGATCTCTCAGACAATAGGAATAATATCTATCTTTTTAGGAGTAGCGTAATTATCTTTCTGTTAATTAGTGTGTACTCTTAAAAAAATTCAAGGAGGCCATTTAAAAATACCAAAGTGTTGATGGGAGAATCATCAATAAACTTTACTCAAACCAAATTTGTGATTAGGTTTTTGGGAAAAAGTCTAATTTTATTAGGGAGCATGAGAAGGTTAGGAAGTCAGTATTATATTTTGGGCTTTTCCAAAATTAAACAAATAAAGGATATTTTTTGTCGATAGGAGCCCATGATGACTTTATATTTTTATATTTAATAAGATGCCTTCACACTATGGCTAAGTTTGTTAGGGCCTAATCAAGAAATAGGGACAATGGCGGAACCTTGGGAATCTCTGCTACCACCGATATTGTGGAGCACGAGATTTGACTCCGCCATATTTAGTTAGAATAGTTCGAGTACATAAGGAAAAAAAATTGATGAAAGGTGATTGACACTGAAAAGTGTTTATTTTATTACTCTTATGCTTTATCTTTTGTAAATAAATAAATGATACTTTGGTTACTTTTATATGTTTTTACAGGATGTCAAGAAATGCCTCCTTCAAATCAAATCAAAGGCCAACTACGAGAAAGAGCTACTTCCTCACATCAAATTCATTTCAATTGCAAAAGAAGTAGTAGCTCACTGGTAAAGGCATAGGAATTGGTGCTGAGAGACCTAAGTTCGAACCCCGTCAAGCTCACTTTTTGCCAAAGAAACGGAGCGTGTTCACACTGGCCCTTTGCTTTGAGAAATATCTGGATTAGTGTTATGTTATATATATACATACACATATTCATGTGTATGTATTTATGATGTGCACCAATTAACATTTCAGCAATAGCCATATTCTTATCATGGAATTAAATTCGAATCATTCAATTTCAATTAGAAGATTTGCTGATTGAATTGCTGCCAAGAAGAAAAACCAATTTTGAAGATTTTATCTTATATTGCCTTTGGAGTCTGATAAGCGTCCTTGTTTGGAAGAGTTAATTGGATGCAATCTTCTATCAATCAAGCCACATGGGAAAATTGAAAGATATGGAAAATATTTTCCATGATATGCCCAGATTTTCTCCAATCAGGTGGTCAAGGAAGGCAAGAAATATTCATGAATAAGGAGGGCCATTTATTCATAGACCTAGTTAGGGTTTTCCCCTTCTCATCTATAAATATGTGATTGTAACCATTGTAAAAAGCATCTCATAATTCTGTACTGCCATTAGTTTAATAAAATTTTCTTGTTCTAGTTATTTACTTTTCTTTTAAAACAATTTGTGTATCTACACGATTAGATTCGGTAGAACACATATTGTTATTGTCTTTGTTACTGCATACTAGTGTTGACTGTTTGATTAGTTTCAACAGCAACTCTATTTTTAATTTTCTGTTATTGTTCCAGTTATTATTTACTTTTGTCGTTTTTGCTAGTACTTGTTATTTTCTTTCCTGTTGTTGAATTTGATATACGTCTGATTAGATTCAGATTTGTAGCAGTTTCAATAACATTATTTCAACAACATTGAAAACAACCCCCAAAGTTCTGTCTAACACGCCCACGAAACATATAAATAATAAAAGTTTAACTTTCCTCCCTGTGTTCGACCTGTATGCTACACACCTGTATGCTTGCAGAATTTATTACAAATGTCGCGCTTTTCTACTTTATAGATTAGCGACGATCAAGTTTTTGGCGCCGTTGCCGGGGAGGTAACGATTGAATTTTATTGTTTATTTAATTTTCGATTCGTGTTAGTTTTATTTTATTTTGTATATATTTTTGTTTCTTGTACATATAGAAAAAATCTCAATTAGTGATGTGGCGTATTAATTACATTGATACTGTCATGAACTAAGCAAGAGAAAAAAAATAATTTCTTGCCTTTATTTTCTTTCAATTTCTTTTCCTATTTTCAATTATTCCTTTCCATTTTTCAATCCTCCTTCCTACTTTTATATTCATTTCTTCTTTTACAATCTTTCAAAAAAAAAAAACTTGCTTTTTTTTTAATTTTCCTTCTTTTTTTTTCATTTATTTCTTTCCTTTTTTTTATTTTGCATTTCTTCCAATCTAATTCCTTCAAGAAGAAAAATATATATATATATATATAAAAAAAAGAGAAAGTTGCTAATTTCTCTTCAATTTCTTTCCATCTTTCTACCACCTTCCTGATTTTCACATTTTTCTTTTCTCTTTCCTTTTCTTTTTATTTGTTTCCATCTTTTGTCTACAACTTTCTAAAAAAAAATTGCAATTTCTTCTCTGCCTACTTTGATTTCTTTCTTGTTTTTGTCTGCTTTTATTTCTTTCCTCAATTTATTCTACCCTTCCTCTCTACTCAAAAAAAAAAACCTTGCTTTTTTCTCTTATTTCCTTCCTCTTTTATTATTTTTTTTCCATTTTTGTTTTGCTTTTTCCCATTCATTTCTTTCCCTTTCTTCTTGTTCAAATTTTCATAAAAAAAACTTGCATTTTTTTTAATTTCTTTCCAATTGCATTTCTCATTAACCTTTTACAATCTCTCTTTCCATTTTTTCATTTATTTCTTTCCTACTCTCTCCTTCATTAAAAAAAAAACAACTATCAATTTTCCTTTATTCTTTCCATCTTTCCACTTTCTTTCCAATTGTCTACATTCTTTTTCTTTTTGCAAATTTCAAAAAAAAAAAAAAACGATTCCTCTTTTGCAATTTTTCTTCCTTTCTTCTTTTGTCTTTCTTGTTCTCAATACATTGATTTCTTTTCTTCTCTTACAAATTTCCTTTCTTTTAAAAAAAAAAATCCTCTTTTGATTTCTTTCCTCTTTATTCCTCCTTTCCAATTTTCTATATAATTACTTCTCATTCTTCTTTTACAAGTTCAAAAAAAAAAAAAAAAATCTTGTCATTTTTCTTTTAATTCTTCCCTATTTTCAACTTCTTTCTCCTTCCTTTCGTTTGTTTCTCCTCTTACTAATATCTCACATCCTTTCTTCTTTTACAATTTGTTGAAGAAGAAAAAAATCGTTTTATAAATTTCTATTCTCTGCCTTGTAATTAATTTTCTTTCTTTCTCCATTTATTTCTTTCCCTTTTCAAGTTTTTCCTTTCTCATTTTTTTCTCTCTCTTCTAATTTTACAACAATAAACAAAAGAAAAAATTCTTTCTGTTTTTGTCTTCTCTTTTATTGCTTTCCCTTCTCAATTTCTTTTCCAAATCTTTTACAATTACTTTTCTTTCTTCCTTTACAATTCTCTTTCTTTTCTGAAATCTCTCTTCCCATTTTTTTTTTTTTTTTTGTCATTTGTTTCTTTCCTATTTGTCCGCTTTTCAACACTAATAAAAAAAAAAGGCAAGGACATAATTTTTTTTTTCCATTATTCTTCCCTGCTTCATTTTTTCCCCTCTGATCAAATACCCCTCTCTCTCTTACACAATCTCATTTCACCACATTTTTTTTTTCAATCTACACTTCAGCACCATCTTCTTCAATCCCTCCTTCCCACCACACTTCTGCCACAACGCACAAACCAACCCCATCCACAAGCATTCTCTCAAAAAAAAATTCCAAATTTTTTTTTTTTTTTAATCTACCACAGCCTCATATTTTCTTGTGTTTTTTTTTTTTGTTATTTACTTCATTAAAAAAAAGCCCAAAAAAAAAAAAAAAAAAGAGTTTCAAAGCAAGGACAAAGTGACTGGAGTTCAAGCAACAAATCAAGAATTCAGAAATCAGAAGAAATTGCAAATAGTGAGATTTCAATCATTGACGCTACTCATTTTTCTGGATGGACAGCCATACCCCACTGTAAATTTCTTTTAACTCTACAGGTGCTCTGCTGCAAAAATATAGACAATTGTTGTAAAACTTTTCTGCAGGGGCAGCGGCTTTGAATGTACAATTTTTAATTTCTGCAGTTATTTTGTGTGATTGCTGTTGTTTCTGCATCTTTTATTCATTCTGTTAAGGGCAATACCCCAATTCACATAAGGTGAGGGATTTCATCACCCTTTCCTTAGCCCACAAATTGCATTTCATCGTAGAATCTGACTAAAAATAACGGTTAGACGTTAGACTTAAGGGAGTCACGGGCTCATCTAGGGCTTAATTATATTGTGATAGTTGATTCATTTGGAACGAATTATTTCTTGGTGTCTAGACTACGGCAGAGAAATAACCGTTTATAAATATTACGGTGATTCGTAAATATTATATCGGTTGTTACTCTGAAGGTACTTAAACCTTTGGCTGCATTGCTAGGGTGATTCCTGGTGCACCGATAACTCCTGTCCGTTAACTGGCTGAGAAATCTTTTGATCTAAGTAATCAAACGTGTCACTTTATAATTTTGGGTTAAGAGCCAATAAGGACAGAAAACTTCATTGTAGCTAATTTCTGTGCTTGCATTCAACAACAATGAGTGAAAAAAGTGTTAGCCAACAAAATTCTCCTAGGGGTTCTCGAATCAACCAAAATTTTCCAACCGAATTGGATCAAAATCGAGTGAATCAAAACTTTCCAAACTTTGGGGATCAAAACCAAATAAATCAAAATTTTCAGAACCTCAATATCCAAATGGATAGACCCCTGTCTCTTCGTGAACGATGTTATCCAACTAGGACCGTCCAACCCCCTGTCATCATTTTTCCACCAGCTGAAGGAAACAATTTTGAGTTGAAACATTCTTTTATTCAAGGGGTACCAAAATTTACTGGGTCTGAAAATGCTTATGAATTTCTAAGTGAATTTGAATTGTATGCGTCCACAACAAAAATGCAACAATTATCTAACGAATCGATCAAGCTAAGGCTAATCCCATTTGCACTACTTGAAAGCGCTAAAAGATGGCTAAATTCTCTTCCAAAACATTCCATAAGAAGTTGGGATGAATTTGTCACTGCATTTTTGAAAAAGTTTTTCCCTTTCCATAAAACTCTCAAAATCCGAACTGAGATAAATCAATTTTGTCAAAATGAGGGGGAAACTTTTTCAAAATATTTTGAGAGATTCAACCAACTACTGTATAGCTGTCCTCATCATGGAATTCTAAAAGACAACTTGTGTCAAATTGTATATGAAGGGCTTAACTATCAGTCTAAAACTCAACTAGAATCAATGTGTGGAGGAGATTTTATGTCTAAAACAGCCGATGAAGCTTGGCGGTTCTTAGAAGATTATTCTGAAAAGGACATGCAATGGGAATCAATTCGCGTTCCCAATCGTACTTCTACTAGAGGAGTGCATGTCGTGGACCCAAATCAAATTCCCGTAGAAAATCAAACTCCTCAAGCCGGAGAAGGGTTACCCCACTACTACTCTCAGGACCAAGCCAATGCTATAGCTCAAAATAACCTTTACTCAGCCACGTACAATCCTGGTTGGAGGAACCACCCAAACTTTTCTTGGTCAAACCCCAATAATTCGGCAAACCCATCTCACATGCAACCCTTTATTCCCAATCCGAATTACCAAGCTCCACCCCCCAATTCTCAAACCTCTCAAGCTGCACCTCAATCCAAACAACCGTATAGGCACCCCAATTTTCAATCATCAAACCAATCCTCTCAATCTTCTCAACCATCACAAGATATTGTTCGATTAGAAAAACAAATAAATAATCAAGACGCTAAAATCGACCAACTAATGCATATGATAAAGGAAATGGCGAAAAATAATGAGAAAGGAAAGTTGCTTAGTCAACCTGAGGTGAATCCAAAATATAACTCTCGTACTGTAAATTCTTGTGAGGACGAAAACCATAATCCAGTCAACGCTATTACAACCCTTCGATCTGGAAAGAGGATTGATAATAACGTGGGCAACCCTGGCGAACCTTCTAACTCGACCCCAATCCCTAATCTTGATGATCATCCATTGGCTTCGAATGCCAATTCTTCTGAACCTCAAATTCCCTTAAATGTTGGCAATCCCAACAGTTCTTCTCCTTGTGTCGGCAAACCCGACCCACCTTTGACAACCAATGTTGGCAATCCCAACATTTCATCTTCTACACCCCTACCACCTTCTTCTTCGAATGATGAAACTGATCGTAGAGTCGAAAAACCAGTTGCTCCTTTTCCCCATAGACTCAATAATAAGAAGAAAGCTGCAAACTTCGATAAAATCTTGGAAATTTTCAAACAAGTCCGTGTGAACATTCCTCTTTTAGACACCATTGAACAAATCCCTCAATATGCTAAATGTCTTAAGGAATTGTGTACACAAAAACAGGCGACCAATGTCCCAAAAACCGCTTTTCTAACTGCGAATACAAGCTCTGTTCTTTCGAATCTTGCCCCAGTCAAGTATAAAGACCCTGGCTGCCCTACGATTGATTGTAAAATAGGAAACACTCACATCTCTCGTGCTCTACTTGACCTTGGTGCCAGTGTAAATCTTCTTCCCTATACTGTCTATCGTCAACTTGGACTAGGGGAGATTAAACCAACAAACATCACACTTCAACTTGCCGATCGATCTGTCAAAAAACCATTGGGAATTATCGAAGACGTCTTGATACAGATCGAACAGTTCTACTTCCCTGTCGATTTTATAGTTCTAGAAACAGAGCCTGTCTCAAATCCCAACGTTCAAATACCACTGATCTTAGGACGCCCTTTCTTAGCAACCTCTAATGCTGTCATTAATTGTAGAAATGGTCAGCTTCGACTCTCCTTCGGGCACCTAACCATCGAGCTAAACATCTTTAATCTCAACAAACAACCTAGGGATTTTGAGATCGATGAAATTGACATGATTCAAACCATAGTTGATGAAACCTCTAGTGACACGTCTGAAGCCTTGAAAATGTGTCTTGACCATTTCAACTCTGATTTCGACGAACTCGAATACATTTCTGAACTGAACAAAATTCTTGACTCCAACACTTCGTCATCTAAATCTAACCAAGGAATGTTGACCAATGTTGATACATAAGAACTTCCTAAGTTTGACCTTAAACCCTTGCCACCAGACCTTAAGTATGCCTACCTAGATCCTTCAAACACTTTTCCCGTAATCTTGGCCTCCGATCTTACCGAGGACCAAGAAGAAAAACTTTTGGATACCTTGCGGGAAAATAAGGACGCCTTGGGGTGGGAAATTAGCGATATAAAAGGAATTAGCCCATCAATTGTGGAACATCGCATACATTTAGTTGATGAGGCTAAACCCACCCGTGAGGCTCAAAGGCGATTAAACCCAAACATGAGAGAAGTGGTCAAGGAGGAGATAATCAAATGTCTAGACAATAACATCATCTATCCCATCTCTGACAGTACTTGGGTGAGTCCGGTACAAGTTGTACCAAAGAAGTCAGGAGTCACAGTGATCAAAAACGACAGTGATGAACTCGTCCCAACAAAAATCAAAACCAAATGGCGTGTGTGCATCGACTATCGAAAGCTTGACTCAGCCACACGAAAAGACCATTTTCCCTTGCCTTTTATTGACCAAATGCTCGAACGCTTAGCGGGACATGAGTACTACTGTTTTCTCGATGGATACTCTGGCTATAACCAAATCCCTGTTGCTTTAGAGGATCAACATAAGACCACCTTTACTTGTCCCTTTGGAACCTTTGCTTATCGTCGCATGCCTTTCGGTCTTTGTAATGCCCCCGCGACTTTCCAAAGGTGTATGATGAGTATTTTCTCTGATATGGTGGAAGAATTCTTGGAAATATTCATGGACGATTTTTCAATATATGGATCATCTTTTTCCCAATGTCTCGCTCATCTAGAACTCGTCCTTAAGCGTTGTAAGGAGAAATCACTCGTGCTTAATTGGGAGAAATGCCACTTTATGGTAAAAAGGGGGATAGTTCTAGGTCATGTCGTCTCCAAAGATGGCCTAGAAGTCGATAAATCCAAAATCGATTTGATTGCTAATTTACCTCCTCCTAAGTCTGTCAAAGATGTTCGTTCATTTCTTGGCCATGCAGGATTCTATAGAAGATTCATTAAGGATTTCTCAAAAATTTCAAAACCTCTCTCGAATTTACTTGCCAAAGACGTAAAGTTTGAATTTTCCAATGATTGCAAAACATCTTTTGAAACTCTTAAATCACTCTTGACCACAACTCCCATCATTCAACCTCCTGATTGGACTCAACCCTTTGAACTTATGTGCGACGCTTCTGACTTTGCAATTGGAGCCATCTTGGGTCAGCGTATTGATAAACTCCCTCGAGTCATTTATTACGCCAGCAAAACCTTAAACGAGGCCCAACTTAATTACTCAACTACTGAAAAGGAATTTTTGGCAGTTGTCTTCGCTCTTGAGAAATTCAGACCATATCTCATAGGATCCAAAGTCATAGTTTACACTGACCATGCTGCCTTACGATATTTGCTTTCTAAGAAGGATGCCAAGGCCCGCTTGATCCGTTGGATCCTTCTTCTTCAAGAATTCGACATAGAAATACGAGATAAAAAGGGTTCTGAAAATGTAGTAGCTGATCATCTCTCTCGAATTGTGCACGAAAATGATAACGATACCCAAATCGATGACTATTTTCCTGACGAACAACTCCTTTCGATCTCTAACACCCCTTGGTACGCTGACATTGTGAATTATCTTGTCACACAGCAAATGCCCGCTGAATGGTCGAAACAAGATAAACAAAAATTTCTCTCGAAAGTTCGAAACTTCTATTGGGACGACCCATATCTTTTCAAATACTGTCCCGACCAAATCATTCGAAGGTGTGTGCCTGATCATGAACACCAAAGTATTCTCTCTTTCTCACATGACCATGCTTGTGGCGGTCATTTTGGAGCAAGAAAAACTGCTGCAAAAGTTTTGCAAAGCGGTTTTTATTGGCCCACACTCTTCCGTGACGCTTTCGAATTTTGCTCTAAATGTGAGCGATGTCAAAGAACGGGTCGAATCTCTAAGCGAAACATGATGCCTCTCAACCCCATTTTAGTGATTGAATTATTCGATGTTTGGGGCATCGATTTCATGGGACCATTCCCTAATTCATTTGGGAATCTTTACATCTTACTTACGGTAGATTATGTCTCAAAATGGGTTGAAGCCATTCCGACCAAAACCAACGACAACAAGGTTGTTGTCAAATTCCTCAAAGAAAACATCTTTTCACGTTTTGGCACACCTCGAGCTATCATTAGCGATAATGGTACTCACTTCTGTAATCGTGCTTTTGAGTCCTTGCTCAAGAAATATTCAATCACACACAAGCTGTCGACCCCCTACCATCCACAAACGAGTGGGCAAGTAGAAGTTTCCAATAGACAAATCAAACAAATTCTTGAGAAAACCGTGAATTCCAATAGAAAGGATTGGTCTGTAAAACTGATTGATGCACTTTGGGCTTTTCGCACTGCTTATAAAACCAATCTAGGGATGTCACCATATCGATTAGTCTTTGGAAAGGCCTGTCACTTACCTCTTGAATTAGAGCATCGTGCTCTTTGGGCCATAAAATTTTTGAACTTTGACTTAGAAAAAGCCGGCTCACACAGGAAGTTACAAATTTCTGAATTAGAGGAATTAAGAAATGAGGCATATGAAAATGCGAAAATCTACAAAGAAAGAACCAAAGCCCAACACGACAAAAACATACTACGTAAGGAATTCAACGTAGGTCAAAAAGTTCTTTTATACGACTCTAGACTTCACTTGTTTCCAGGAAAACTCAGATCTCGATGGACTGGACCTTATGTCGTGAAAACAGTATACCCTCATGGAGCGGTTGAAATTGAAAATCCTAGAGATGGAAAAGTCTTCAAAGTAAACGGTCAACGACTGAAACCATTTTTGGAATTCGAGCAATATGACGAAGACGACTCTATCGATCTGCATGATCATCCACCATGAAATCAGGTGGTACACGTTTTTTTATTTTATTTTTATTTTTCATTTTTTTATTTTTGTTTTTCTGCCTTAGACAGTTGGGACACTGTCTGAATCAAGTGTGGGGGGGGTCTGCATTTTCATTTTATTTCTTTTTATTTTCAGCCATTTAAATAGGACCATCATACATTTTAGACTGTAGTAACGTACCATAATTTTTTTTTTTTTTTTGAAATACGACTCATTTTCAAGTAATACAACAAAATAAGTTCACAATTTTTAGCCAGTTGATAGTATTTTTCTCTCTCAACTTAGAACGAATAGGAAATATAATGAAAAGTTTAATTTTGAGGGATAATAGTGTAACCGGTACATAGGGAGATTCTTAGGTGATGGCCATGAAATCTATTCTATATTGTAGACTTTGTTTAAATAAGTGGAGGACTTAAAATACTTATATTGGCTTTTCAAATCTCTAAAACTAAGTTGTGTTAAGTTGAGTTCGCGTAACTCTCTTTTGTGCTTATATTTTCGATAATAATAATAATAGTATTCCAAGGGTATCCAACATTGCTTGTATATCGAGCGTTGGTGTGCAAACCCGCCAAGCTCTATCCGACACGTTGTTGACAAAGTCAAAGTTGGAATATCTTGGTCTCATTTTATGGGATTGGACACCTAAGGATTACCGACACGTTGTTGACAAAGTCAAAGTCGGCCTGCACAATCCGCCAAGCTCTTTACCCACTCTCCGTTAGTCCGCGAGGCAGTGCATGGGTGGTAAACCTTGGTCTTTTTAGGTGTATGTACTTAATCATAAATCTTAAAATTTTATAGAATAAAGAATAAGCGATGATACCCAAACACTTCTTGACCTTATTGATTTGACTAGCCATACATGAGAAAATTAGAATACCACTTTACAAACTGTGCCAAGCAAACTAAGAATTTATTTCATGGCTGCACTATGTTATCGACCGAACTGACTGGCCAAACTGGAATTTAACATTTGAAAACTTGATTTATATTGAAAATTTGTGACAAGTCGAGGTATCTAAAATAAAATCAACTGGTTAGAAATTATTAACTTAACTTGTTGTACCACTTTCCTGAAATAAGTCGTGTTGTCATTTTTCACTTTTATTTTTTGCATATGTCCATTGCATTCATGTAGTTTCATTAGAATTATAACATACTGCATTTGGATTTTGTGGGTAGTATCCGCTGAAAACCCTCACGAGACACCACTCGTCCTACTAGGGACACCTAGAGGTTTAACGGCTTGTTGCATACGCTCAATGCAATCGTGTTTCCTACGAAAGTGTGACCTATCTAGTTTAGTTTTTCATTTTTTGTTTTACTCGAGGACGAGTAAAAGATAAGTGTGGGGGTACTTGATTGACACTGAAAAGTGTTTATTTTATTACTCTTATGCTTTATCTTTTGTAAATAAATAAATGATACTTTGGTTACTTTTATATGTTTTTACAGGATGTCAAGAAATGCCTCCTTCAAATCAAATCAAAGGCCAACTACGAGAAAGAGCTACTTCCTCACATCAAATTCATTTCAATTGCAAAAGAAGTAGTAGCTCACTGGTAAAGGCATAGGAATTGGTGCTGAGAGAACTAAGTTCGAACCCCGTCAAGCTCACTTTTTGCCAAAGAAACGGAGCGTGTTCACACTGGCCCTTTGCTTTGAGAAATATCTGGATTAGTGTTATGTTATATATATACATACACATATTCATGTGTATGTATTTATGATGTGCACCAATTAACATTTCAGCAATAGCCATATTCTTATCATGGAATTAAATTCGAATCATTCAATTTCAATTAGAAGATTTGCTGATTGAATTGCTGCCAAGAAGAAAAACCAATTTTGAAGATTTTATCTTATATTGCCTTTGGAGTCTGATAAGCGTCCTTGTTTGGAAGAGTTAATTGGATGCAATCTTCTATCAATCAAGCCACATGGGAAAATTGAAAGATATGGAAAATATTTTCCATGATATGCCCAGATTTTCTCCAATCAGGTGGTCAAGGAAGGCAAGAAATATTCATGAATAAGGAGGGCCATTTATTCATAGACCTAGTTAGGGTTTTCCCCTTCTCATCTATAAATATGTGATTGTAACCATTGTAAAAAGCATCTCATAATTCTGTACTGCCATTAGTTTAATAAAATTTTCTTGTTCTAGTTATTTACTTTTCTTTTAAAACAATTTGTGTATCTACACGATTAGATTCGGTAGAACACATATTGTTATTGTCTTTGTTACTGCATACTAGTGTTGACTGTTTGATTAGTTTCAACAGCAACTCTATTTTTAATTCTCTGTTATTGTTCCAGTTATTATTTACTTTTGTCGTTTTTGCTAGTACTTGTTATTTTCTTTCCTGTTGTTGAATTTGATATACGTCTGATTAGATTCAGATTTGTAGCAGTTTCAATAACATTATTTCAACAACATTGAAAACAACCCCCAAAGTTCTGTCTAACACGCCCACGAAACATATAAATAATAAAAGTTTAACTTTCCTCCCTGTGTTCGACCTGTATGCTACACACCTGTATGCTTGCAGAATTTATTACAAATGTCGCGCTTTTCTACTTTATAGATTAGCGACGATCAAGGCGTGAAAACTTTAAATTTTGTAGCCTTTCTCGGAAATTTTAGGATTAATGGTTGCATTTTGGTTGCCAGATTGCAACACAAATGCACCGTGCACACATATAGAAGTTTTATGCATATTAGTGTGTTTGGCATACATTCAACATCACTTATTATACGTACACGCTAGGACTGAGCTCACTTTAGCAAGTGTACGATATATAACCACTTTGTGTTATGAATGTTTATAACATAATGGGTGTATAACATGGTTGTTAGAGCGAGTTGTGCTTTTTTCCCCTTCAGAATGATTTCGGGAAGAAATCTTTTTTAAGGATGGGGGGGAGGAATGTAACACCCCATAAAATAATAATAATCAATAGACATAAGATAATTTGATTTAAAATAAATAATAATAATCAATAATAAATTAATGGCCTAAAAATAGAATTTTAAATAATCGAGAATTGGGCCGCTAAAGTACTACTGTTGCGTTTTTGGCGAGATTCTGATCCGTTCTCATATTTTATTTACTGAAAACGGAGTCCGTATGAAGAAGATTTTAATAAAAAAAAATATGCGTTAATATTTGCACATTAGGTTTGAAATTCGATATATAAATTTGGAATATAATTAATTATAGATCGACATAAAAGAATATTCCAAGAGGACTAAAATTTGTGTGTATATATTCATAAGCAAAGGCACAAAGATAACCAACATCCATTAATTAAGAAATTAATAGAAAGCATCATCACAGGAGATTCGAATCTTTTGGCTCGGCCTCAGAAGAGGGGTCGACCGCCCATATAGGATAAGGACTTAGGTGTCGACCGCCCTCCTATAGAGGGGGTCGACTTCCCTCTTGAGGGATGGGTGGTAAGTGTATGTTTTTAGGGTGATCGATACAGTTTTGAATCAGATAGACCCTCCAGATTAAATCTAAATAATCCCACGGTCTATACTCACACTTGCAACTATAAATATAGCTCCCTAGCCTCACTCTAAAACCCACTTTCATTTCTTTCTACGCCTCCATACTGTCGTTCTTCCATTGCTAATTTTAGAGAAAAAGGATAGGATTCTCTTCTATCCCTCTAATCTCCATTCTATCCTCTCTATTCTAAATTAATATAGATTTAGGTTTTAGAATTTAGTTATTATATATATATATATATATATATAAGACTCTAAAGATTTGATTCATATATATATATATATATATATATATATATAGAAGAATTGGAGTACGATTTCGAACGCTAATCCAGATCTGATTCTGCATAAATCCTGTTGTTCTTCCTTCTCAAATAGCTGTGAGTGGGAACCCTATAAGTTGCTATTTTCTATCTTTTGTAGTTTGAATTTGGATTGTTATGCCTCTATGGGATTTGGATGAAACGAAAATAAAATACTATAAATCCTATAATTTTTTACGCCTAAAATGGTCAATCAAAAGTGATATATTTCAGTTTGTGTTATTTGAATAGTAAACGTTAGGCTTTGGGTGTTGTGAAATACTTAGTTTTTGGGTATGGTTCACTTGATTCTTATTTTAAACGTTCATACATGTTTGTGTATTGTAAAATAATAGGTTTAATATTCTATTTTTAAATAGATTAGTTTGAACATATTATATATAATATATTAAGATCTTACATTTTTGTATGTAATATTAGTTAAAAAAGTGAATCAGTGCCAGAAGCAAGGTTTTTACATATGTAATTGCATTTATTGTACATTGCCTATACTTTTATTATTTAAATAATTATTCAAACCTAGGTTGCAAGTTTTATGTTTATGTGTTGTTATTTCCCTTTAAATGAGAATACGTATGTTGGGCCATTTTAATTGATAGGGAAATTGACTTGAATACCTTAATTATGATTGTTAGGATTAATGTATCAAATGTGTTAGGTCGTTATTCTCGTGCGTTAAATTCACGCATATTTATTTATATATCTATAGCGTAATTAGACGTAATATTAGTACATATTAAATAGCGTACGAACTGCATTTAAGTTAGGAAATAGAATTTGAATGTCCCCATAAGAATTTGTATGTGCGTGAGTTAATGACTTTAATTGTAATTAATGACACATAAACACGAGGTTAACCATTTCTTGTAGTAGAAGCCTGTCCGGAACCGACTAGCATAACCAGCATTTACAAGTAAGACTAGTTAATGTGTGAGGACTCGTGTCATGGGCCATTATAATTATTACACTAAAACGCGAGGTTATGTCCAACTTGTAGTAAAAGCCTGCCCTGAATTCTCCGAAAACTCCAGCATCTACAAGTGGTCGATTTAATATAAGATGTCTAGTGCGTGCGTGTATGTGTGTGTGTGTGTGTACACACACACACACACACACACACACACACATATATATATATATATATATATATATATATATATATATATATATATATATATATTTGTGGGTGAAGTAAGCCTGCCTTGAGAAGGTATTAAGTGGTCAACCTACCTTGTTAGGTATAAAGTGGTTATGACTAAGTCTGTTCCTAAGGTTCACTCCTTGGTTCAGGACCAGAGTCATGGATCTCCCCTACTAGGTCCTTAAGTGGTCATTGGGTTCGCCTTTCTCTTATAAGGTATTAAATAGTCCTAACATACGATAGCGTATGAGTGGAGTAGTTCTCCGGAAGTGTCCGCTTCTTATCTAGGGCTTAGTGAGGACTGACCTAGGGACAGTTTATACAAGAGGCCTAAAGGAACCACCACCTAAGGGAAGCATTTGATGACTAGGAGTTCACTCATAGGGACAACTAGATAGTAACGAAGGTGTATGCCAAGAGGATTTTAAATGATGTTGTGTTCCTACCTAAACCTGGTATTAAGTGGTTGCTTATAGGAGTGTCAATTAGACCCAACCCGATAGACCAGGACCTGACCTGACGGGTCTCAAGTCTAGGCGGGTTGGGTTTTGTTATGTCTAAACTATATATTTCCAAAATCTGGACTCGATCCGACCTGAGCTTCGGTTTGGGCCGAGTCGGGTTCGAGTGGGCAATAACACTAAAATTACATATATTTCAATGCTTTTCGGTCGGGTTTTATCGGTTCTTTATTGTATTTTTCATCAGACCTAAGGCTGTCAATGGATACCCGAAAAATCCGAAATCCGTCCACATCTGAAAAGCGGATAAATATCCGATATCCGGAAAAGCTGATGCGAATGCGGATATAGGCATATCCGCATCTGAAAATTATCCATCCGCTTTTTTTTCCGTTTATAGCTTAAATTATGTGTATTTTAACATAATTAAATATACTAATTTATTAATTTACAAAATTAAAAGTCTACTAAACGCGTGTTAATTGCTCAAAATTATATATTATCATCATATTTATTTATTTTTAGCACTTTAGTAATCAATTAGTTTGAAAAAGCTTAATATTAAGCTAAAAAAATCATTTATGTTCATTGATTTATCGATTGTTGGCGGAGCGGATAATTATCTTATATCCGTCTGTATCCGCGGATGCAGATATCCTATATCCGAAAATGGTTTTGGATGCGGATACGGATATGACACTATCTGTATCCGAAAGTATCCGTTGACAGCCCTACCTAGACCCAAACCGAGACCCATCGGGTTCGGGTTGGCTCGGGTTCTCGATTTTAATTGCCAGACCTATCTCTCGACCTACAAGGAGAGTATATATATTTGATAACCTTAACATTAGGGACGAGGTCTTAAGTGGCTAGGGGCCCGCCATAGGGTAATAAGAGATATTATGAGTCCACCCTTAAATGAATGTAAGTAATGGCCTTAAGTGACCAGGTAGATCCCACCTCATAGGGTATTAAGTGACTGTAAGGATGCTCACCCTTATATCAATATGTGGACCTTAAGTGACTGTAAGGATATCCGCCTCATATGATTAGTTGTGTGTGTGTGTTTGCTTACGTAGACATAACATCAAGAATTTACACTGCCAAATATATGAAATAGTCATTCCTAAACTTATGATTTTTATTCACTAGAACTTTATGTTCTCACCTCCCTCCCCTTAACATAAACATGTTAGTAGGTGAAGACGCTTGGATTGGTGATGATTAGTGATGCTTTGGAGTTGGTTCCCGACGATGGAGGTTTTAGTTATTTATGGCAGTATTATTAATATTATTATTATCGTTATGTTATTAGGATAGATGTTGTGTTTGGTGTACCTTTTATTTGAGACTCATTGTATCATGACATTTATGGTGATTTTATTTATGGTACATCTATTATGAGATATTATATTTTATCATTTTCGTTGTGTGACACTGATTTCATTTAGATTGCTCTGTTATATTCATTTTAGTATTTTCTTGTAGTAACCAACAATCCGTTTAGAATGTTACTAAGTTCCTGTGGGACTTTTGTGGATTGGAATTTAGTCTCATTCATGGCAGGTTGTTACAATTATGCAGTTGGTTTTTTTCTTGACCCAATGCAACGTATTCAAGAACCCAGGTCTCTTTGTAGAAGAATTTGGAAACTAAGGGGCAATATCAAGGTTATATACCAAAACACGATGTACAGCTTCAAATTTTCATCCCTTGAGGAGCGACTTCTAGTGTTGCGGTAAGAGTCCTCATTTATTGAACGCAAACCATTACGGTCTCAGAATGGACCCCATCGATTTCCAGTGCAAGAGAACAAGTGTTTTCCAATCCAGCCTGGACATATTTCTCCCATATCTCGTTGATCCTGCAACCATTGATTGGTCTGAATTTGCTCACTTGCCACATAGGAAAATTGAGATGTTTTGATGCCTTCACGACTGCTCGTGATAGACTTACTCATACCAAAACTCTTATTGAAATCACCACCATTTAAGCCTCTTCCTTCCTCTATTAAGGTCCAACTTGCCCCTGATATTATTGTGGATGTCAAGATGCGTTATGGTTGGACTTCGGATATTTGTAGCACTTGTCATTCCTTTGGTCACACTGCCTCCTCATGCCAGCATCTTCCAACAGATCCTCTACCCTCTAAGGTTTCTTCCTAAATCGCTTACCTGTCGTTGGGTTTCGAAGGTTGTACATCCTTTCAGCGATCATGTTCCTCCCTTGGATCCTACTTCTTTCGCCTCGCATATGAATGTTTCCCCCTCCCCCATCCCCCTATTCCACCTTCTGACGTGGTCTTAGTTTCAGTCGTCTCGTCATTGGTAGCGCCTCAGTTGATTCCTTACCCAATCCTTCCCTCATTTTATCTGTTACGAACTGAGAATGCTTGGTTTCATTCCCTTTCGGACATGCATTACCATCCTAACACAGATTCTTACACACAATTTATTTTTGATGTTGACATTGATGATCGTGTCTTATACTACCTGGTTACGGATAATGAGTTTTATGTGGCTATCGATGGTCCTATGGGAGACTCGAACCACAATATACTGGAAGGTTCTTCTTGGAATATATCATTTTTGTACTCCACTGATTCTGATGACCATGTTCCGAGGCTAGCCAACCTATTTGTTGATTTAGTGGCTCTTATTGCTCCTTTTGATATCGACCATCTCACCTCCTCTGCTGAGGAGTGATATTTCCGCTCTTCCGTGGGCATGTTAGTTACCCCCTTGGGGATGTTTATTCCTAGTCGTGTTAGTTTTTGCTACTCTTTTCCTTTCCTATAGTGGACTGAACACTCTAAACTCACTTTAGAACACCAGTTTTACATTCTTTATAGAAATGGTTACGACTACTATAAAAATCAGTCGGGTTTTCCAAAAAAAGGTAAAATAATGTGAAAAAAATAGTAAATAAGTACAAAATGATAAATCAATTTAAAAATAAAACTTCCAAAGAGAAAAAAGAAAAAATGAGAAAACTCCTAAAACTAAAAGAGGTTTAAAAGGTTTAGTTTTACTAGATTCGTTACCAAATCAACGAATGCAAACATATGAAAATCATTTCAGAATTTTCTATTTATGCTTATTCATGTGATGAATAGGATAATTATATGATATTCGTTTCCAAGTCAATGAATACAAACATACGAAAATAATTTCCAACGTGAATATATATCAACATCCAACTGTATCCAGACTTGCTACAAACCAATGTTTGAAAAAGCAGGATTTCTTAGCTCTTAAACGTACGACAGTCAGAAAACAAACACATTCGTTTTCTCCGTGAATTCGATCCAGAAAATAGTTCATGTTTGTTTATCATTAATTACTACAAGGAAACACAACTTACTTTCTGCTTTACATCTATATATGTAATTTAAACCAATCAATCCAAGGGAATCAACATCCTCTATAAAAGTGAAATAACAAGCGAGAAAATGATAGTAATTAAATAAAAGTGTCACATATATGACTAATTTACTTCTCAATATAAGTCTTAATAGTATTCAACCATCTATACAGTTCAACTCGATCCTTGTTGGCCATGTACACATGTATGAACTCCGCAAGCTCACTGTTGATCTCTCTTTGTTCTAAATAATCAAGCATAGATTTCTGCATTTCTTCACTTAGATCCCTGCTAACAAACATCAGACCAATTAAAATTAGTTTCTAACAAATACCATAATTATATACAAAGATGCATCCTTTGTGCCAGTAACATTCAAATTTTATATGTTAGGCACAGCAGGCCCCTATTTTTTATGTTACAAGAAAAATCCCTGTAGCAATGAGTAATGTAAATTACATCTCTGATTTAGAAGCAAACCAGCTTGCAATTTTCTAATAGAATACACATAAGTTGCGCTTTTCAAAATTTTCAAATTTCTAAAATTATTCAAAAAGAAATTCTAGATTAAAAATCTGCATGTTACCTTGCATTTTCTATCAGAAAAGCGCAAAATACATTGCAATTTTTTTTTTTTTTTCAAAAAATAGAGATCAAATTTACATATTCATTTCTATAGAAAATTTTCTTATAACATCAAAAACATGGATCTATGATTCTTTTCATGTTCAAATTTTCAATATTATTACATAGAGCGACTTACCCCCTACTCGGTGAAAGAACAAATCATGCTGTTATCAAAATTGTGGTTTCCTACATTCCCTCATACTAATACGTATACAATTCAGTGTGTAGGAGGGCATAAATACATTCCTTCATTGTCAAATAATTTTTATTACTCCTAATTACCACATCCAGCTATTCTGTATTCTCAGCTTCATTCTTAGTTCCTTTTGCGTGGACTCACATGCTGATTAAAAAAAAAAAATGTTTGATTCTTAATTTTATACTCTCTCAAGCAACATTCTATCAAGTGAATTTAACACCATGTTTTGTTTATACTTCTACCTGTAAAGTTCGTAAAACACGACCAGCTACAGCGAATAATGTTTGGTTAATCATTTCAGCAATTTATATCCATTGTTCTTAACACTCATGAAAAGATATCATGTAGCATAACGCCAATATTGCAAACTGAAATCCATCACTCTCGAAGAAGTGTTATATAACGTTTATTTATTTCCTGCAAATTGCCATTTTATTTTAGGGCTATATCAACGGATGTTTTCGGATACGGACAGTTTCAACAGCATCCGTATCCGAAATCATTTTCGAATACCGATTATTTCCATCCGCAGATACGGACGAATATCGGATAGTTATCCGATTTGCCAACGATCGATAAATCAAGTAACATAAATGGAAAATTTTAGTCTAACACAATTTTTTTTTTCAAGCTAATTGATTATTAATTAAAGTGCTAAAAATAAACAAATACGACGATAATAAATAATTTTGAGCAATCAATACATGTATAGTGTGTATAATAAAGGCTTTCAACTTAATAAAATAATAAATTAGTATATTTCATTATGATAAAATACACATAATTTAAACTAAATCATAAAAAAAAAACAGTGGACAATTTTCGAATGCGGATGTGCTTGCATTTGCATCCCTTTTTTCAAATATCGGATATTTATCCACTTTTCAAATGCGCATGTAGACGGATTTCAGGTTTTCCGAGAATCCATCGACAACCATATTTTACTTTCTACAACCTAATTGTTATATACTGCAAGCAAACATCTTATTTCCTGTAAACCATTTAATTTTACAGCAAGCTAACTTTCAATTTATTGCAAGCTAGCTTTTTATTTACTGTAAGCAAACATATAATGCTGTAGACTAACTTTTCATTTAATATTTACTTAGTGCAATAAAATGTACAATAATCTTATTGAAGGAATAGGTAAATGATAATGTGGGCCTAGATAATTTATGCTTCACAGTTGAAATTGAATCTTATACAATCATTGAGGAAGAAAAATTGGAAGAGATATTCTACTTTTTGTAGCAAATACCACTGCGTTATTGGAACAAAACTGATAGAGACATGTAGAGTGAGATGCAAGGGGTTTTAGCTCCCTTGTGGAAGGAGATAGTTCGAGCATTAACAGCCGTATTATAGTGGCTTGATATTTGCAAAGTGCTGTAATAATCCCATGAGTAGAAATGAGTAGCAAATCTAGATATAAAAAGTAGTCCCTGTGCGAGCCTGAGCTAAAAGAGCAAGAGGTGGTGACGGACCTTCTTACATCCCTTGCCTAAAAAATTGATACTTTCCCCCCAAAAAAAAATTGATAGGCTAAGTACTCAAAGTTACACTTTACTTTTCTTCTTGCTGAACTAAATAAAATTATTGATGAAAATCTTGAATCTTATCCAACTAACTCTACACCTATGCCCTAAGCACATGGTAAGTACTTTAAAGGTCGAGGATGATGACGAGACTTAAGAGGTGGTGTAGGACATAGTAGTAGTAGATGCCATGGCTATTGCCAACATAATAACTCCTTTAGATATAACATTGACCATCAAAACACATCACACCAAAAGTGGAATGCTAAGAAAAACAAAAATTCCATTCAACGAGAAAATACTAATCTTTGTTGATATTGTGGTAACACAGATCACTAGTCAATTGCAGAACATCCAAGCATGTAAAAAGATTGTACTAATCAACCAAGTCAATGTGATATATAAAAAATATGTATATAAGTTAGCGGTTATGTTTTGATTTTACAGCAATGCACTTTCTATGTAATATAATCTATGCGGTTAGGGACGCTGTCAAGGCGCCGCTGATAACCAATACAATATGCGCTTTTTTGCAATTTTAACATCCCTCCTTTTTATAATAGCGCTTTATTATATTCTTTGCCTAAGGCACTTAAGCGCAGAGTTTTCCTTTGAGCGCTAGCGCATAGACATTTTTAATACAACGTTATTTTTTACATGGCTAAGTTAATTGCATTTCGGAAACAAACCATCCATTTATCTTTTTTTATTCACTGTAGATCTTCGTATTTTAAGGATTTCCATATTCGAATCATTGTTCTTTATCTTCTTTAAAATATACAAATAGCCAGTTAATAAATAATAATAATTCTTCTTTAATTCCTCACTTCTTTGAAATTTGGCTTTAAAGATTTCTTAATTTTTTCAATTGCATTTGCTTTTTAAAAGTTATTTTAAAATAATTTCTTAATCAAACACCAAATATTCGACTTAAATTTGAAATTTATACTATTTGCTGATATTGTGCTTGAGTTTCCTAAGATTAGTTGATATAAAATTATTCAGTTACTATCGTAACATGAACTTTGCTAATATAAATTTTGTTGTTTTTATAAATTACAAATGCACTTAATCCATTTTAGAATAATTAATAACGGCTATTTGAACACAAAATTAAACACAAAAGGAAAGACACAACCTTGATCGTTGAATCTTTTTGTCTTTATATTAAGAAGTGGAATTCATGGGGTGATCCAACGATGCAAATCACTTGTGTCACCAATTGTGTCAAGGTTTTGTGTCTATAATCTATATAGACTTTCCCATTAATAATACACTTACATGTACACACACACACATCATTTATACTAAACCAGTTTGACGTAATAATCTAATCAACACCAATATAGTTTACTGAATAGTTGGTTATTTATTGTAACTGTGAAACATCGTTCAAACGCCTATTTTCGACCAGGCTCCGCCCGAACTCTAAAGTCAATCTTAACGCCCAGGTAATTCAAACTTAACACCTGACCAATAATATTGACAAGCGCTTTGTTACGTCTCGAACAACATAAAATATAACTAATTTTTTTATTTATATGTACATGCGTATGTATATGTATATGTTAAAGTAAGATTTTTCCGAATTACTGAACCAAGAAAAATTAGTAGTTCAAATTCTAAAATCATACTAAGACAACGGTGGATCTTTTCTCTGATTCAGATCGTAGATCGGCCGTGCCACCAGATCATAGATCATTTTCATTGCATGCATCTCAGATGGGGGCTTCAATTCATGGTAAATCTCTTTCCCCCAATCTGGAATCAAGATCCGATTTTCCAGACCTGATTCCAAAAGATAGAGCTGTTTTCAATAAAATGAATCAATTACAAACGAAAGCTTGGATCGGTGTTATAAATGAAAATAGATATCATCAAAAGTCGATTCAATTGAAATACTTTGAAGCCACGGTTATTGATAATCTTAGAGTTGCAATTATAGATCAGGATCTGATTAGTAAAGCTAGGGAGAGATGGATGAATTCTATAGCTTTCTATGCGTATGGTAGTAAACCTTATCTCCAGTTTTTAAAGGAGTACATTGACAGAAATTGGAAATTAAATGGTAAATTTCAGTTGTTCTCAAGAGAAAATGGCTTTTTCATAATCAAATGTGAATTGGAGGATGACTGCGAAAGGATTCTAGCAACAGGTCCGCATTATTACAACAACAGACTGATTTTTATGAAAAAACTGCAGCCAGGTATGAGTTTATCTCGTGAGCTCCTCCACTCTATTCCTATATGGATAAAGTTACCAAATTTAAATCTTGATTTTTTGGACTGTGGAGGGTATTAGTAGAATAGTAATAGTCCCGTTATTAGGTCATCCTATTAAACTGGACAATATTACAGAAGAAGTTGTTCGTATAGGTTATGCTAGAGTTTTAGTAGAGGTAGAAACTGATTTCAAATTTCCAGAACAAATTCCAATTAGAAGTAATAATGGAAATATTGTTTGGCAAAGAGTGATTTATGAGTGGATTCCTGAGGTTTGTTTGAATTGTAATATCTTTGGTCATTCTACTACAGTTTCCAAAGCCTCTAAGGTGTGGATACCCAAAGAAAATCATAATACTGATAGTGGTATGGAAAAAAGATAAATCAACTATTGTTCAGGATAAAAATGGAACTGATATTTCTGGAAAGTTATTAAAGGATAAAAGAATAGTTCCCTGTTCAATTCAAAGCAATGATGTTAACAAGTCTAACCCCTTCATGGTTCTTTCTGATAATAACATGAGCATGCAGGATATATATGAACAGAATAATGTAGGAATCAAATCTACAGGGTTGTCTGGGGAGTTTAAAGGTAATTTGGATAATCATAACAGTGAAAATGTAGCTAGCAGGGATGAAGCTATGGAACAAGTAGTCTCAGTTTGTTTAGAAGATAAGGCAGATCAAAATAAGCTAGATAATCTTCTCAAACATGATCAACCTGGATGTGATGATAATACAGTTCAGGGGGTTGATAAATATAAAGAGGAAAAAGAGGATGACAGTATGTTTAACATAGAGGAAGGTAGTGAATTACATAGCAGCGAAGAAACAGCAAGTAAAGATAATTGGATGGCGGAGTCAGATAGTTCCTCGTGTAGTTATAAGAAGAGGAGAGTTAAACTCAAATCTAGTAAATTAAAAGTGGGTAGTAAGTTGATGAATGATGAGCCATTGGTAGAAATGAACCCAGAATGGGTCAAACTTATGTCGCAATTTCAAACAAGATCTAGGTCGAAGAAGATAAAAGAGGAAGGAGGCAATCCAGCAGGTGTAACTAAAGGAGGTATTTCTAAGAAGTGAGTATCTTTCTCTCTTTTCTGCTTTGTCTTTTATTCTGTTTTGTTTTTATATCTGCTGCATATATGGAGTTTTGAGGTTCTTTTAAAGTTGCCAGAGTTTAGTTGTTGTTTTCTGTTAGTTGCTTAGTAAGATTAGCTCAGTAGCAGTTGTTGGTGAGTTGGACTATGCAGTTTGGATCTGTTCTTCAGTTATCTTGCTAGTCTGTTTCATGTAGCATGTTGTAGCTTTTCTACTGTGTTGGTACTTTAAGGTGATGCTGCAGTTCAATGGGTATTTTGTTGAGGAGGATATTAGTAAGTTGTTAATTGTAATCTGTGTTTGGGATTCATTTGCTAAGTTTGGTTTTGGTGGTCTTGCTAGCTGTAGTTTGCTCTTTCCCAGTGGATTCTTGTACCTGCAGTAGATGATTTTCAGAGTTCATATCTGGTGGTTGTCTTTCATGGGCTTCTGGGTTTTTTGGGTCTTTGTTTGTAGTATTTTCGAGCTACTGGTTGTGTCCGTGTGTCTGCTCGTGGTTTAGTTATGTATTTCAGTGTCTTGATGTTTTGCAAGAGTTGTTATTCTTGCCAAGCTTCTCGTTTATGTACTTCTTCTATGTTAATTAAGTACCCTGTTTTGTTTTATTTATTTATTTTTTATTTTTTATTTTAAAAAAAAAAGGATTTTCCGAATTTTGATAACTCAATACTTTAGCCTACACAGGTAATTCAAACAAAGTCACCATAGAGCTCCAAAGAGATAGAAGAAATTGTGCACCCACTTCAAAAGATCATCTGTTAGAAGAACACCCGAGGATCGTGTATTTGCCTTAAATATATATTATCAAACCTTCTAAGTATCACACATCATCGTTCTATAACCATTTTTTTTGTAAATTCTTGTACATTTCTATTATTTAAAAAAAGTTCCTTTAACTTTATAAAATTTGAATAAAACATGTTCACCAGTGAACAGGTGGCATGCCACCAGTGCACGGTTTTGTTTTACATTTTCTAAAATGAATTTTTGATTCTTTTCATCCAAAAGATCGCGTTTTTCCAGTAGTGAACAGACATATCTCTTCTCCAAACTCTTTCAAATTTATAAAGTCTTAATTCCAACAAGATTAATCACCCGCCTTGCTTTCTAATTCTTTGACCTACGATCTGAAACCTCAGTCTATCTAATATCTTCAAATCAACAATCATTCAACTACAGTCATCAGTATTTTGATTTCTGAGCTCCTAAACTCCTCCAACCTAGTTCTTCTCGGTTATACATGTCAAAGTTTATTTATATCAAGTCAGTGGAAAAGACATGTTTAACGGTTCACGCATTTGTATAGCCTCATCCCTCCACGTAAAGCGAGGGTGTTCAGTAAGTAATAACTAATAAGCCAGAATAGATTTTGAAACTGGACATAAGTCGGTGATCAGAACTAGTATAAAATCCAGATACGCTTGTTCTTTATCTTACTTCACCATATTTTATCTGCAGTAAGTTTAGCATCTCATTTACACACTCATATCTATAGCTTGGCAATATATCCACAATCCACTACACTTCCACTTGGTATTAGAGCAGGATAATTCATAAACTGTAACATGGTTTATTGAATATTTTATTAAGACACATGTAGGAACTTCTATAGAAGATCAGTCAACTGCAAGACTCCAACTATTTTGGTCAACTAGAATGAAAGATATATGAAAGTCAATGGTCCAAAGATTTGGGATGCCATGCCACACAAACTCAATATGAAGCTCCAACCATATCATTAAACACATGGACTCCCCCGAAAAGAAGACTGCTGCAACCAACAGTTCAAAAGCTATAAATATTCTTTTACGTACCTCAGATAAAAATTTACTATATGATATGTAAAACGGCTTATGATATTTGACGCATTTCACAAGTCACTCGCCAAGGCACTAGCAAAGTTAGACAATCATTATTATGCTGAAAAGTCAATTTCCAGAATAAGGATAATGAGAATAGTTTTGATATGTACTCTTGCATGCAAAGATATCACACATGCACTAGTATGGCTAGGTGAAATTGTATCTGAATTTGACATTATTGCAAAATATTAAACTCTTTAACCAATCGTTGAAAGAGAAGAATGTTAGTCATCGAAGAAACTAACAACCTTTCTAAACTAAAAGTTGAGCATAAAAGGATCATAGCATTCCAAGTTAAGGAAGACTCTGAACTAGGCGAGGACAAAATGAACTTCATTGCAAAAATTATAGAAATTCAAAAAACAAGTAAAGAGAGGCAATGACAATAATAGCTCTGGATTAAAATTCTTTATCTGCAACAAGTTCGATCATATCATAAAAGAGTGCCCACTTAAAAAATTGGAAAGAATTCAGAAACAAAAATAAGATCAAGAAATTCAACAAAAGAACAAGTCTACATTTCAAGCCATCTAGGATGACTCATACTCATAATCATCTTCGGAAAACGATAGCGAACAAGCAAACGTATGTTTCACGAACGTTAAAATGAGGTACAATTGAATTTAACTTATAATGAATTATTTGAATTTTGCATAGAATTAGATAATAAATTTAGAAACTTACGAAAGACTCATAAAGAAACTCCGGTTAACTTAAATAGGGCAGAATTAGAAATACCTATATTAAAAGATGAGGGAAAAAGTAATTGAAAATAAAAAAAATTAGACTAAATAGAAAATTCCATTTATGAAAACGGAGCGAAAATTTCATTGGAAAAATGGATTTATCTAAATAAGATTTAAAATTTTCAAATGAAATTTTAAATTCTAAAATCAATTATTTAGAAAAAGAAATCGATTTCTTAGGAAACAAAAATATTGCAAGCTAATAGGATCAAAGAATTAGAAAATTCACAACACTCTTTTGAAAATTTAACACAATTTTTTTGCACTAGGATGTAAGCTTGACTCTAACAGAAATAAAATTTTCAAATTATCAAAAAAAAAAGATTAACTTCCAAAACAAATAAAAATCTGGATTATAAAATTTTAGTTTCAAAATAATAGAAAAGATTCCTACAAATATTTCACATTTTGATAAAATATTCTGGACCATCGCATAATAAAATGGATTAGTTGTTTTTTAAAAAAAAAAAAAAAACCTCCAAAGAACAATAGTTTTCTATATGCAAAATTAAAAAATTCTACTAATTCTTAAAAAAAAAAAAAAAAAACCTTTTACTGACATCCACACATTAGTAAAACGAGAACATGGATTTTAAAAAGTGAATGTTTCAACCACATGATGAGAAAAACTTCAAAATGCTTACCAATATCAGATCAATGAATGGAGGTTAAGGTTTTGGATTTTGGAGAAAATCTCGAGTTTATATTTTGGCCAAAATGGAGGGGATTTAAAACACTTAACTAAAGATGCTGTCAAATCTCGGATTTCTATCTCGAACGAGATGAGTGAGATTTAAAACCTTGATGGAGGTACCGTACCGTTCAATGATAAGTCCAAAGGATACATAATCGGAACATGGAACGCCAACAACAATGGTAATCCGCTTTCATCCTTAACCACTAATGCTTATCTAGTTAAAAATTTAAAACATAATTTGTTAAGTATTAGTCAGCTATGCAATTAAAGTTTCAGAATTAAATTTGAAAAAGATAATTGTAATATTTCTTTCAAAACATTTTTTTGAAGGTTATAAGAAAAAGATATATTTATATCTTAAATATGGAAATTGATAACAATGTTAACATGTGCCTCCTAGCTAACTCAAACGATCCGTGGCTTTGGTAAAAACATTTCTATCCTTTGAACTTTAAAGGTGGATACCCAGTGCCAAAGGATCTCGTACTCAAGCGCAAGAGGGCTTCCCAGGTCAGTCTCCCGTCCTGGTACTATTCTCAAGGCTTTCCGGACTATGGGGGTGGTTGATTAGTGCACACAACTTTTCCCTCACATATGTGAAGAGGTCGGGACTCGAACCTGCGCGCTCCTGATT
The DNA here is from genome assembly GCA_030737875.1 of Allium sativum. NCBI lineage: Eukaryota > Viridiplantae > Streptophyta > Magnoliopsida > Asparagales > Amaryllidaceae > Allium > Allium sativum. Next base: position 307,692,864 of record CM060921.1, read on the forward strand.
ACCAGTCGGGTAACCTTACCGTTGCGTCAGGCACCACCTTATCCTTTGAACTTTAAAATATTAAATAAATTATCTAATTGTGAATTTATAAGAGGTCGCCATAAAATGGTTTGTAAAGTATATATTTATGTGACACTTATCAAAAGGATAAACTAAGAAAATCATCTTTTCAATATATAAATAAAATTTCTACTAATCAACCTTTGAAATTACTTCACTTAGATTTATTTGGTGAGTTGAATCAATAAACATAGTAAATATGTTTTAGTAATGTCGATAATTTTTGAAGACATGAAAGTGATACTTCCGAAATGTTTAGAAATTTTGCAGAAGGAATTCAAAATTTAAAGATTCAAAAGTTAAAAAAAGGGACAGTTTGGCTAAAATCCCTATTAAATTTCAAAATTCACCAAACATCATTCTTAAAAAAAAGTATGTAAATTAGGTTCCTAAAATTAACTTACCAAATAAATGCATAAATTTTATGCAATTATTTAGTGAATAATGGCAGACATTCATATAATTATATCCAAAAATTGTAGACATTTCCACAATTATTTAATGAAAATTTACGGAAATTTCCATAATTATTCATCATAAAAATTGCGGAAATCCCCGCAATTATTTGAAAAAAAACGAAAATTTTCGCAATTACTCATTGAATAATTACATAAATTTAAATTTTTGGATATGATTGCATAAACGTGTGCAATTATTCACTGAATAATTGCATAATTTAAGCAAATATTCTATAATTAAATACTAAGGACCTAATTTACAATCTTTTTTAAGGAGTTTTCGTGTATTTAGTTTGATTTTAAGGACTTAAACCTAATATTTACTCAAAAGATTTGAGGCGATCACGAAGGAGGGTTCGGAAATAATGATATTGCAAGCTTTGTAATAAAAAAAGAATTAACCGTGATTTTTCTTTTTTCAAAACTACTCAGCAAAATGGTATAGTTGAAAGATAAAAAATATGCTAAGAGTGCGCTAGAACATTACCAACTAACACTTCTTTATCCTAGACTTCCTAAGCTGAAGCGATTGTTATTGTTTGTTATGTTTCGAAACCATGCTTCAATAATACGAAAAACCAGATGTATCCATGTGAATTTATTTACCCAAAAAACCAAAGACATCTTATTTAAGAGTTTTTGAAGCGAAAAGGTTTATTTTAAACACTAAAAAGATGATCAAGGTAAAATTGACTCTATACCTGATTAAGGAATCTATGTCAGTTATTCGGAAAAAGATCAAGATTACAGAATTTTTAATAAAAGAACAAATATGATCGAAGAAACTTTACACTTCCTTCAATGAAAATTTTGATAGAAATGAAGATGGTGATCCTGAAATAATCAATATTAATCAAAGTAGGAATCACAATAATATTAGTAAACATACACAGGAAATGACTTCAAAATAAAAATTACACTTTGAACACCCTAAAATTTCAAATATAAAGCAGCTCAGTTTATCCTCTGGTGCGATATAGTTTGTTGAGAATAGGTGCGTTGTGTCAATTATTGATCATAATTTTCTCGGTGATCTCTAATACCTCCTACTTTGAATTTTTTGTATTGGCTGGAAGAAGAGATATTCGAGCGCATGCCTCGACGCTGACATGGAACAGCGAAGTTGTATCTCGTGCTTCGGTTTGTGGAGCTCGAGAATCCTGTTGCAGATGCAAGATCTTTACCCGCATTTTCTGCAACAGTATGTAACTGATAATATGGAAGCTGTGCTTTTTGTGTGGCTCGAGGCGCTAGGTCATCCTGCCGTTACCGTAGGATATGGCTCTTTTTTCTTGAATGTGATGCTGGTAGTTCAACACTTTATAACGTTATGTTATACATGTAATTACTGTTTTTGCAGTATGTAATTGCTCTCTGGCGGAGACTTATAGTAGTCTAGTACTCTAGCTAGCTCCTGTACTGTAATCTAGGATAGATAACGTGAGCGGTCCACGTAAAATGTTGTACGTGGTGGACGGTCCAACTTAAAAACCGAATTTAGTATTTTGTCAATCTACCACACTCCTGTATCTATTGTAATTATTAATTGTTATAATAATAAGTGTTACAGATCAATATAAAAACCTGTCGGCTATGCTAAAAAAAAAAAAAAAAAAATCTAATACAAAAATGCTTTAGGAATGTAAGCTCTCATGCTTTAAATAGGAGATAGCTAAATGAAATGAGCCGTGACATTTATATCTATAGTTAAACACAACTATAAAGAAGCTGGTAAAGACGAGTATTGGATAAATGCAATGCAAAAGATTAAATCATTCTAAAAGAAGTAATGTCTTGAAGTTATACTAGATTATTTGGTCGAGGATATAACTAAGAGAAAGGAATCAACTACAAGATTTTTGTTCACGTTGCATGTCTTGAAGCAATTAGAATACTACTAGCTTTGCATATCACCACAAATTTAAGCTATCTAAAATGTACATGAAAATGTATAAGTAGAGCAATCATTCTTGTTTAAACATGAAAAATATTCAATACAAGATTCTATGTTTAAAAAACACTTTATGGTCTAAAACAAGTTTCATGTGCTTGGTGTTACAGATTGAAAGCTACCTAATTAATTCTAGTTTTGAAATCAAAAAAGGAGATTCGGGACTTTTATAAAACGTGAAACTAAATGATTTGTTGATTGTTCAAATATATGTTGACGACATTTTTGGATCAACTAATAAAAGCCTGGTACATATTCTTTTTCTTAAAATATACGAGAATTTGAAATGCCTCATATGGACAACTTAAATTATTTTCTTGATACACAAATTAAACAAATAAAAAATGAAACAGGAAAGTATTGTGAAGATCTAATTAAAAGATTTGATGTCGAAAATATGAACAGTAAGCCAACACCAATAAATACAACTATGCACATAAGATAAGACAAAAGCTATAAGGATGTTGGTCAGAAATTTTATAAGAGTATGACTGGATCATTGCTAAATCTAACAACAAGTCACCCTGGCCGCTTATAATGATGAGTGTCTTACGCTAGATTCCCAGCAAATCCAAAAGACACATCGAACTGCCAAACGAATTTTACGATATCTAACTGAAACTAGAGATTTTGGTCTTCCTATCCAAAAAGATGTACATTCGTTTTAGCGTTGCACATTGATGTTGCTTTTGAGGGATAATATATCAAGGTTTCAAATATTTGATTTTGGATAAAATCTCAATCTAATATCTCGGCTAAAATGAAGAAGATTTAAAACATTTACAACTAAAAAAACTATCAAATCTCGGATTTCGAGTAAAACCCCGGATTTTTATCTGAGACGAGATGAGTAAGATTTAAGACCTTAGGCATACCGGTAGAAAAAGTACTTGTGAAACATCTCATTTTATAGGTCAGTCTTTAATTTCTTGATTTAGTAAGAAACACGTTGTATTTATGTTTGAAGCATGATATATATCAACAGCTTCAGCTTGAGTTGAAATAATTAATATGCGAGAAACATGTAAGGATTTTGGTATAAATTTAACAAATCACATATATATTGTGATGATATCAAATCAATTAATTTAGCCAAAAATCCAGTAAAGCACTATGGAAGTATACATATTGATATAAGACGCCATTTTTTAAGAGACCACCTTAAAAAGGAAAATATTATTTTAGAAGTTGTGCATACTGGAATTCAATCAAACAACACATATATTCATTAAAACTGTAAATGAAAATATTTATATCGAATTATGTCCAGAATTAGAAATTTGTACGGTAACAGATAATTAAAATTTCAAACTTATTTTTATTAAAATAATGTTTGTGTGTGAAATTATGTTTTTCAGTTATTGATAAAAATGATTATTAAAATTTAAATGTAAGCAAACCATAAAATCAACAAAATTAGAATAGAATTCATAACAATTTTATGGCAAAACATCATGTTAATAAATTAGCAATTAGTATGAAAATTAAAGTAATAAAGTATAAATTAAAATTAAAATATTAAATAATTAAAAAGTTATCATTAACAATAATATGATAAAAGTAATAACTGTTAATAATATTTTTTAAAAGTATTTACTTAAAGCAAACTTTATAACAAAATTAAAGTAGTAATCGAACAATAAAAATTATAATTATAAGTTAGTATAAAATATATACCAATAATCAATTAAAAGGTTTAACTTAAACATTTTTAGTAACTATAATCTCAAACATTGAAACTATGCAATTTTAAATCTAAAATAGGATATCCAATAAGTTAAACTACATATTCAAAAGGAAGAATTTTGAAAATTTTATCTCATTGGTGCACCTGTACATGAACATCGATCCACCAATGAGGGTAAAAAAAGTCAAATCCAAACCCTCTATAACAGCCCACTTTCCCGCTTCTTTTCATTATTTCCAATTTCTACACGATTTCAAACTTTAACCCTGTTATCTCCAACCTCCCGCTCCCAAATCCATCAATTTTTCATCTAAAAACCAAAACTTTAGCCATGAGAAGAGGATAGAGGACCATGTTCTGCCGATGAGATTTTCCTCGAGAAGGGTATAAGTGGAAACAAAAAAGGAAAATATTAGAAGATTCAAGATCTTTCGATTAACGAGTCTATCAGAGGTTAAATGATAAATTCAAACATTCTCTTCTTGCACGACATTCGTGCTTTGTTTACTCAGGCATAATTATTTCATAATATACACACGACTGGATTAGAAATCGATATTCATCCTATATATAGCTTTATTTTACGCAAAACTTAAAGTAGGACACAATGATAATTGTTTGTTCTTATCTATCACGTTAAAGTGGTTGATGTTGCTCTTATTAAACACAAGAGTCAGGTGAAATTTTAAAAATTACGTCTCATGTGTTAATTTTTGATGATGTTATTTTGGATGATAAGCATATTTGAAGTCAAATTGTTTAAAACCTTTATGAATATTTGACTACAGCTAAACTAATTCATCGTTCTCGTACAATTACAAGGATTATGCAACATCTTAATTCCAAAAACAACTGGTTATAACGAGGTTTACCCATTGTCGAAGAACTTATATTCAAATTTGGAAACATCTATGTAAATTGGGTTAGCGCTATTATGAATAATATGACCGAGAATCATTTGGTAAACGACGAAGATACAATCCTTATGGAAATCCGATCACCATAACATTTTGTTGATTCTGTGTTCCATTAGACGATGAGCTTCCACTTTTGACGATAAAGCATTAAAGGCAATGAAGATAATTGTGACTTTAGATTAAATTAGAGTAGAAACTCTTGTATACCAGCTAGAGTTACCTGGTTCATTGGCTCAGTCTACTTCACCACCGCATTCCTCATCATTAGTTGAAGAGTGCATTACTTCGGTTCTAGAGAGATAGGATTACACAATACAATATATTCAGAAAGAGTAGCAAGAACACGAGTTGGGCATGATCCATTCTATTTTTACTTCTATGTGTGGCTCTATCATACCAGATAGAGTGAGGTTCAATAGCCCCAGTTATTTTCTCCGTCTTTAATTTGTATATCTCATAAGAGCACATGGCTCTGAAGTTGCAGGTCCATCACATTTTGAGTATACTGAACCTACCAAGATGCAAGGTTGAAAAAATTGCTAAGTGAATGTAATAGATAAGCATGGACCAAGAATCAATCGCGTAGGCGGAGATTAATCGAGGATTAATCAAAACTAGACTTTTTTTTTTATAAACTCATGCATTTTGTATAAAATTTTAGTATTTTGTTTAGTATTAACTAATCCACAATAGAATATCACAGATTTGACAGGGTTTGGAAGCAACCATGAAAACAAAATCGCTAAAAACACATTTTGATACTTGTAAGAGGCATCAAACCTAACTTCATGCATAAATGGTGCATATAAACTTATTAATATGCTTAGATAATGCAGTACGTCTCATCTAAATGAACGAAACGAAAACCCAAACAGTAAAGGTAGCCTAACACCTAAGCGGGGTCTATACGAAAGCGTATACTTAGCGAGAATGTATGCCAAAGGGAGCAGACCCATAGTAATGAAAGATGCGCTACAAGCCTACGACACATGCCATAGCACAAGGCAAATTGTCAACATTTAATAAACTTCAACCATGATATATGAAGGCAATATTGCTTGTATTGTTCCAATTAAATATGATTATATTAAAGAAGATATTATGAAATGTGTTTCCCTAACTAGAGAAAACTCAAGAGATTGAGATTCACTCAATACGTTCAAATAACAATCTCGGTGGTCTATACACTAAAGCACCGTTGATTTTAACATTCAACTGGGTTGTAATACCGATACATGAAGAGTATACGATCACCATAAGTTAGTGTATGCTTAAATAAGGACACGATTAAAAAAAAATGTGTGCTGCACTTTTTACTTTATAAAAAATTATTTTCTTCGGTATTCCTAATAAGGTTTTAAAGATGGAAGTAGTTAACACAATTTTTATTGTTAATATTGTACTCTTTTTATTTGAATAGGTTTCATCCAATAAAGGTTTTCCTAACAAAATTTTAATGAGTAAAATTCATAATGAAGTGCTTAAGTTTGTTGCATGTCCATCTCAAAGGAGAAACATATTAAAACATTAGTGCAAAAGAATGCAGTATAGGTACACATAACTAACAATCAACCCGATCCGACCCAATGTAATTTGAATCGAATATGCGTTACAAATTTGTAATCCATATTATTTACAACTCTGATGTGATAGTTTATTCGATCCAATTCAAACATATTTACACAATCAATATCAAACCAAATAAAATAAACAGTTAAAACTAAGAATGAATCATAGTATTCTAAAATAAATATAGTTGTAAATCATATTTGGCATCCCAAGTCAACGGTCAAAATTGATAGGATTAATTGTGAAATTTCAACGAAAATTCAAGAATATTTTTAGAATACTTCACGATTAAACTCTTAACTAAGTATGTAATGAATTAATTCTATCTAATGCATTTTAATTGAATCTAATTAAACATGTAAATTCTATTTAGTTGTTTTCCTTTAAATTCTCAATCTTTAGTTAGGTTTATACAACCCAACTCATCTAATCTCATACGTTGTTAGTCAGGAGTTGAACTACCTTAAACACATGCATATACAGATCATAGGAAATATATGATCCAACTCGACCCAACATGACATTTGTCCAGATTAATTTTGCAATGTATACAAGGGTACATGTACACTTGTGCTTTCTTATACCAAAATGAAGAATATTTATATTTGTCATTATGTTCTTTGATTCATTTCAATTTATTTCATCTGCACTCACAAGCTTATGAGACAAATATTTCTTTAATTCTTACAAGTTTTCGCAAATAATATTTTGTTAACTATAATATAACATTATGTTTATTCATACTCCACTCCATCTACTTACATATATGCCAAAAATGAATTATAATCTAAAAATAATCTTATCATACATGAATTTTAAAAAAATAGCAATTTTCTATTAATCAAAATGCGAATTCAATACCATAAAATTGTAAATATAAAATCAAGTGTAACTCAAGAATCAATTCCTAATAAAATGGAAATTTAATAATGATACAGATAACCTATCCAAATTCAAATTATTTATAGTTGCATCAAACTAGTTTGTGAAACATTAATAATTAATGTTATAAGTTACAACATTAATAAATTTCTCAATAACCAAAAGTATGAGAGCTCAAATTTCCTTCCAATGAGATAATCATTTGTAGTCAACCATATAAAATGAGGTTTACTAGATAGATAACTCAATACAACCAAACCTACAAACAATTATACTTTTCCGATTTACAAGTAGTGTTTTCCTCGTGATCAACAGAATCAAAGTCAATAAACACACACCAACGCTTAGAACTTCACCATATAAAGATCTGAAGGCATATTTAATGTTAGAACTGAAATAAGTAGGGTTACATATTCCATGTGTTAGTTTCTGGAAGATTGTAAAATTTGAATATAGCTTAAATCATCTTCTCCAACGAATGCAGTTTGTATGAGAATGAATATACAATATTTATTTTGTTGGGGAGTTTGGGGGGTGGTTTGTTTGGGATTGGTTCGAGGAAAGGGGGTGCGCACTAACATAAATTTTACTTATGTTATATACTGCTACTTAGAACTGGGAATACTAGATAAACACATACGGTGCAGAGTTGGGTAAATAATTATCAATATTAATTCGCATTTAAAATTTGTCTATCTGATTTGCTAATGGTCCATTTTGCATAGGATCATGTTTCAAATCCCAGAAATATCATCCAGTGTCCCGTTCGACATCTCGTTATGGTCTCTTCCCGAAACGAAACAACAAATCTTGTTTTGAATATATCGTGCGAGATATGGTAATATCAAACGATATATTGTCCGAGATGAGATATTGCAATATCGATCGAGATTTTATGTTTTTTTCATGGTTATCACGGCGGTAAGTCGAGTCGAGTCGACGGAGGTCCAATTAGTCGACTAGTGGACTAGTCGTAGACTAGTCGTAGACTAGTCGAGACTAGTCGATAAATAAATAAATATATACATATGCATAAAAATTCAAACATGTGCATAAAAATTTAAACATGTAGTAACCATAGTTTTATAAACCGTGCCTCTAGTTAAATCGTGGAAGCTCAAGGTCGGAGGTTTTGATGGTTGGACCGGTCGAACCGTAAGAACCGTAGACACACATACCAATATGCAGCTAAAATGAACAGTTTTGAGCAAAGTTGAGTTGTATCAGTCCCACATTTCAAAATAATGTGGGTACTCTTCCATTTTCGTGTATAAGTGTGTCCCATCTTGGTTCAAAACTAGAGCAGCTGGCTTCAATGCATTGCATGTGCTGCTGTATCTCACAAAATAAAAGTATTTATTATAAAATAACCAATTTTTTGCTTGATTTCTGGTTCAAAATTACGGGTTTTCTGACCTGTTTACTTTTATTTTATTTTTGGAGTTTTGGGCCCAAATTTGGAACTAGTCGGTTAAGTCGACCGCTAGTCGACTGACTAGTCGCGACTAGTCGCTCCTTGTCGATCAAGTCGACCGACATATTGACAAATTTCATATCGACAGTCCTAGTCGATGACTTAGGACCGACTGACCGACTAGTCGACGACTAGTCGCGACTAGTCAGTCGCCGTGATAACAATGGTTTTGTTATTAAAATTTAAACACGTGCCCAACCCAAACAATAAAAAAAAACTTGAATCTAGCCACTGTAATCTCCTGCTATTTTAATAGTAAACACCTCCTTTTTTAATTACTAAAGTTAATCCTAAAATATTCCCTAAGTTGATCAACCTCTTGTGAGACATCTGAAACACATCTCGATTTACTTGAAGAACAACCTTATAAGATATATTAATGACTCTTTTTGCTAGCCTGTAAAAAACAAGATTTATCTTGGTTTATCATGATGCACTTTCTGCTTGTATGTATATAGAAGACCTGAAAAGAATCACGTTGAATATTTAATATTTAATATATATTTCATGTTATATGATCATATCGTATATTCGTATATGTTCTACAGTGTCTAGGATTTTCATATTTGTCATTTTTCCACATGCATGTTACTTATTAAAATATGTATTTTATGTTCTACTTATACGGAACTATTTAATGTTTTAGAACTTTTTATATTTTATGTCTACCAATAATCCATGTTCATGAATCATAAGTTGTAAACTATAATATATTTGTATTGTGTTATTTTTTAGTTTAAGCATTTTATAACTCATAAATATGAATGTTCATTCATAGATTAAAAACAATTGAGTGACTTGCGAGTCAAGTTTAAATTATTATTTTTATAGTGGCAATTATAAAAATTATTGTGCAAGAATATCAATTTTTAACATAACAAATACTCTGAGATGGTTCTGATATGAGCTTTAAGGCCCGAGACAGAAATTCGAGACAAACGCCCGAGTTAGACCCATCTCATCCAAAATCTCCCTCGATACGAGGTCAAGTCTCTAAAATCTCTGAGATGAAACATGATCGATATTCGAAATTTAAAGCCTTGCACATAATATGTAGTAGAAAGTAGCAATCAAACTACATTTTTGTAATTGTAACTGCTTTACTATTTTATAAAGTCAAGAACTCAAGCATGCTGGTTTTGTTTTTGGTTTGGACAATGTGTTGCACTACTTCTCGGGTCCAAGCTATATACTTCACACCATTGACTTTTGAAATATTAAAATTTATGAACCTAATGGTGCAATCTTATCTTTGCTTCAATCAGTGCAGATAAAAGGGAAAATACTACAAATCTATTTTCAGTTTACAAATACCAGTACCATAGCAGTTGGAACCGACATGCTTATAAACGAAAATACTTTAAGACAAAGCATTTTTCCTTTTGAAAAATAAATCATGATTTGAAGTGTTGCTTATGTATGGAAAAACTCAGCTACATCCCCATAATTTGAGCTATACACTTCTCAATCCAATGAATTTCGTAGACATGTCCTTCCATGCCCTAAGATTGCCTTCACAATACTTTGACCAAACTTGAAAAATCCTAGCATATCAAAAATAATATTTTGAATTAACAACTAAAATAAATGTTTCAACTAACGATGTTAAAATTTTGAACATCTAAGAAGTTTTAAGTTGATTTTAATTTTTGTGGACACTGAAGTTCATAGTGTAGATTTAACAACTCGAATGTTCCATTTGCTTTTGAATAGTGAAGCACTAAAGAAGACATGAGTATACAACAGGGTGTATAAAGAAATAGGTGTAGCAGGTCCATTGTATTTCGGGTAAAACTCGTACATATCACTAAAACTGGTATTTTAGGTTAAACATATTGTTGATACATTTACCTACATGGGCATGGTATAAAAACATCAGTGGTCATATGTAAATTAATTGTTTTGTTTATTCATTAGCTAACTTCAAAGTTCTTAATGAAACAAGTCAAATGCCTCATTAATCCAATAAAAACACAACTCTTGTGGTCGATTGGGAAAAAACATTGCTCCTAATTCACTCCCATATTTCCTGTGAAATCTTAGTGTGACATTATGCTTGAACTAAACGAAGTTGTGTTGTCGGGTACAAGCACAAGTTGCATAAATTTAAAGTCTACAAAGTAAAAAACTCTTATTGTAGCTAAAATTACATGTTAACTCGACTAAAAAGGTAATCATGTCTAGTATTCACAATACAATATAAGTATTATGCTATTTTATATGATGAAATTTAGCTGATCATTTCGAATTACCCTATCTAGCATCTACAATATAAGGTATTATACTATTCTGTAAGATAAATTTTAACCAATTCATTTTTGAATATTTGTACAATACACGGAAAATTCAACATAACATTCCAAGCCCAGCCAAAATATTCATATTTTACACATTGCTTGACGCTTACTTTTAAGAATTTAAATGAATAAATCAGTCATCTTACTTGCCTATAAAATCAATTTTTGATATGATGATGCTACGTAGATCCACCTAATTCTACAATAATATGACATTAAAAAAAATTACCTCCACGGGATTTTAAATAACCTCTTTTATTCTTATCTATATGATCTAACGTATGGTACAATCTTATTTAGGTGATTCTGAATTAATGTAAAAAAAAAACATATCAACCTTTTGATCTATATGCATAGCATGCACTCCTTGACAACCATGACTCTGTGAGGATGGAAAATAGCTTACAAGTGCAGAAAATACATTTCTTTTAAACTTCAAACTTTTACATGTTTAACATATTATTTTTGTTCAAAAGTAGCAAATAAGTAAATACGTGATAAATAGATGGATACCCAGTGCCGAAGACTCCCATACTCAAGTGTGAAGACTTCCTACACAGTCTCCCATCTGGTACTATTCTCACGGCTTTCCGGACTCTGGGGGTGGTCGATTAGCGCGCGCAGCCTTTCCCTCACATTATGTGAAGAGGCCGGGGCTCGAACCTGTGCGCACCAGATTACCAGCCAGGTAACCTTACCGTTTGCGCCAGGCACCACCTTTAAATACGTGATGAATAAGCAGAATATAATATACTTACGGAGACGTAACATATAATTTTTGCTTAAAAGTACAGAATAATAAGGTGGATGATAATCTATTCATGGACACGGTTGAACACATTGATTACTTCTATAGAAGCTTTCAACGTATCATTAGTTCTTGATTTTCACATGCCTGAAAGGCTGAAACCATATTATTTGTTCTATTAACCAATATTCATATAGTTAATATCACTAGTAAATACAGATTCATAGCATCCTTTATAAATCCATGCATTATACTAGTAAATATTAGATGACCACGAAAACCAAGCAATACATTATTTTATTATATACTCTGCTACATCGAATGCGCAAAGGATATAATTGCCAAATATTTATCGAAGACAATTTATTCTGTTTTACATCTCGATATTTATTTTTTAAAAGAAAAGAAAGTTTTTTACACTTCTATCACTTCTTGAAATTGTATTAATTTAATGAACAAGCTTGAAACTTATTTATATATTTTAAACCAAGATTTTCTTTTTTTGGTTTATCATTTTTTTCCACAAAAAAGAATAAACTTGGTATTTCTAAAAAGATATTATATTAGCAAAATTTAAATTTGTTTTAAGAAAATTATTCAAAATGATATATTTTTATTTTACTAGAAAAATCAAACTCTTATGAAAACACAGCTTTCTAATTGAATATCAATTCAAAATATTTAAATGTTATCGTTGGAGAACACTAAGTAGCTAAGTATGAAAAGACAGAACATGGTAAGGATAAAATTTATGGTGTTGCTTTTTTTCTTTACAGAATTAATTTTTCCATCATTATGCTAAGGAAAACCTCCTTATCGTTCGGATTAAAAGGCGGTACCCAATGTACAATGCCCCCGTTTATAAGCAACTTTATGGAATGTCAAGTTCGGAAACAGCCTTACCCTCACAATCCCAAAAGGATGTTTTCAAGACTCAAACCTATATGATGCCCAGGTCGTAAATCAGCTACCTTATAATTGTGCCAAGAACCCAACCCCTTCCTAACAAAGGGTGCAATACGAAGATTTCTCAATATCCTAGTACTCCTCTTTTCAAAACATTTTTTTAGGTTGTGGGACACGAGGACTTCAAAGCAGGTCAGCCATCCTGGTACTATTACACCCACGCAAGGTTTTACATCTCGGATTACGATCACGTTTCGTTTTGAATTTTTTTTGGGATCTAGTCTTGTATCGGGTGAGATCTCGAACGAAATAAACGTATATCGACATTCATCTCGAAATTGTATCTCGGACCTTAAAATACATCTCGAAACGATCTCGGATTGCAAGATACTTTCAATATCGGTATACATTTAAGGATGCAGCTAAAGGTTTAAATGCTAACTACAAAAATAAATTAACTTACTTGATATTCATCGAGAGCACACTGACTATAAATTATATGCAACTTGAAAATCCATCCAGACTATAAGTATTAAGTGGTAATAGAAAATGTTTTTTTCTAAACTTTCACTAGTCAGACTTCATATTAAATGTTAATAAATAGAAAGTCTGAACTTTATATCAGTAGACAACAAGTCCTGGGCTTTGTATTGATAAACAAGTCAGACTGTTTATTAATAAACAAGTCACGCTTTTTACTATTAACTAGCAGGTTAGAAAGTTCAACATATTCGTTATATAGAAAATGATGACCTGTTATTTATTCTTGATATTAATTTACAGTTAAGCAAGCAAACATACTCTTTATATAAAAAGATGAAATGTTAAATTCATTGCTCGGTTTCTTTTAATAGAGCATATATAAATGAGGAAATAATTTTAACCAGATAAATATCACTAGTATCATTTTTTAAAACACAAATACATATTTCTACAAATTTGGATTCATAAAGTTTTTGCAAAAAGAAAAGAAAAATACAAATAAATAAATGGTTGGAAATTAAATTGGCAGTATTCGTAATTTGAGAACTAGAAATTACTTTTTTTTTTACAAAATAAAGATCTATATTTCAGGAAAAAATCGAAGTTCCAAATGAAAACTATAAATTCTAAACATGTACTCGTGATTTGAGAGTAGAAATAAATAAATGGTTGGAAATTAAATTGACAGTCCAATTGTTTATTGAAATAAAGCATGAATCTTACCAAACAACAAGACATATATTCCAAGCCCAACCCACTTAAAAATGTAAAATTCAAAAAATACATTATTTCGACCGAGATCTCGTCCAAGATTTGAATATCTCGCCCGAGATTCAGTTAAACCGAAATATATCCGATTTTTCTTGTATCGAATCGCTTAACCTTGAAAACGAGATCTCGTCCGAGATCTCGGCCGAGATTTTCGAGATTTGAAACCATGCGCCCAAGCATGCTTATAATCATTCAGATTTTGATTATAACATTTCATTAAAAAATGCTTGAATTTTCTCAAAAAGTTTCAAAAGTAATTCGAAATAGTCATGCTTCTGTTCTAAAAAAAGGAATTTTCTTTTAGATTGTTATTTTTCATGACTTATTTTATATTTTATTATAATCTAATTCTTCTTCATTTCATGTCTATCAACATTTCAAGAACAAAGAGTTGAGATTTCGAATTATCTTGATCTTAATTGAACTTCGGATAAAATCAAAGGAACGAAACTTTACTTGAAATTCCTGCCCATGTTGAGCTTAGCAGCCTTTCCACTCCCCTTTCTAACTGGAAAGACCTTTTTTACCTCAATAGACTCCGGCCAAGCCGAGCACACAATTACCAAAACATCCTCCTGGTCGACATCTTCTTCCCCTTTCCGAACCTCCACCGTAACAGTCGAATGCAACCTCTCCTCTCCTTCATACACCCTCTGCAGGAGCTCGGGAATTGGCGCCACTCCATCAAACATCGTCGCGTCGATCTTTACATGTTCGTTTCTGTAAGGATCGTACCTTTTGAACCGGGCGCATTGCGATCCGGCGGTATCGGTAATCGTATAAGATTTGTAATGATTAGGAGGCTGTTTGCAAAATAAATAAAAAACAATTAGGGATTTGAAGAAATTAAGGCTTCAGCCTAGCTCTAAGTACCTGCAGAGGAGGTTTGTAGTCGAGAAGGTAGGTGAGTTTGTTGTCCAGGATGCGGATGATGTTGTCTCCGATGCTGTAGAAGTGACGATGGTGATGGAGTGCAGGTTTCTTATTTTGAAGAATGCACCGAAAAAGATGCCTAATTGCCATTTTATTGGAGTTGAGTACTGGTTTCGAAAATAAAAGGGTTTTTAGGCCGATCCCCTGCGTCTGTTAGACGCAAACTCGGCTAGGTCCATTGAAATCAATTAAGTTTAATTGATTTGATTTGATTTTGTAAATTAAACGATTGGTTTTGTTTTTTAATTTTAAATTATTTCAGTTTATTTGTTGGGTTTGGTTTTTGATATTTGAAAACTAGGCCAATCAATCAAGCCAAATTTAAAAATTAATTTATTTTGAAGTTAAAAAGGTAATCACTAACAATGCTATTGTTTGTAATATTTTCATAACAATAATATTTTTCTTTGATTTTATCTTAATACTTTTAAAAGAAGAATTAGTTTTATGAAATATTTGCATTATATGAACTCAATTAATTGTTTAAATTTTATGTTATATCAACAACTAGAAGATCAACAACATTTCGCCACTTTCCTCCGCCTATTAGTCTTTCCCCTTGAAACGACCCGCAAATCCGAGCTATCTGAGTTGACTAAATACACCACACGTCCAACCCAAATAACACAGAAATACGAACCATTAATAGAAAGAAGTTAGAAGATGAGAAATAGGAAGAAAGAAATATTAGAATAGAAGAAAATCGAAGATCACAACTCACAGCGGAACGAATAAAATATATTATATAACATAACTTTTGAAATACAAATCAGTAACTTTATATACATACCATCATCAGAGCACAACCGTCATTTCTGGAACAGTTATAAACACCTGTTTCTAGATACAAACAAGGTCCACAGCGGAATATATGATAGCCTATATCTAACCGGTGAAGCCTCCTGCTTCCAGCTCCTTCAAATAGATCTGTGAAATCCCGACTACTTGACTGCCCGTACAAATTTGGGCACCCAAGAGTTTAGGGAAAACAAAACAAAATAAACTCTGGGTCAGTCATGGGACTGGTGTGAGTAAACTCCAACCACTTGTTTAACCTTCAAAACTCTTTTCGAAAGAAAAGATAATAGTAAGACCAGCCCACACATAAACATGGACGGCTTTTACCTTACTATAACCCAAAACACTTTGATACGAAAATCCAGTGATATTATAATAATGTCTACATCAAGTAAATAACCAAATAGCAGAACGCTTGCATCTCACGCTCCACATATATATTATAAAATCAAAAACCGCATGGCGCTTATTGGAGATTGGATTTCCAACATGACAAGGTATGGAACCACCTTCCGCTAGTGTATCTCTAGAGAGGAATACACTGGGTTCAACAAGAACATCTTGCAACCCGGCCCACACATGACCGACCACTCATTTCGCTTGAGTGTATCGAATGTATATCACCAACGGTTGGGATCAGCAACCGTCTCCCGACTGGGACAGCATCGAATAGAATAAGAAATTAAATGAACCTCTAGATAGGTGCTTATACATCCTAATGGGTGCGACCCACATAGCCATGCTGCCTGCCCGATTTTTTGTCCTTTCCCGGTTGTTGAGGCCTGAGGCTACGAATACTTACCATTCATTGATAGCACAATCACTTTGAATGCCACATTGTCAGATCCGTTAATCACTAGTTGAGTTTGCACAAATATTCTGGATATTATGCTAAGGGATAAATCCGTTGCAACCATATATATTTATACAGACCAACCCATTTGATCATTGGAAATACTCTGTCAGACATTCGTCCATTTACGTTCGTTCTGGGATTGAACGAACCCGAAGGCACTATTTCTATTTAATAGAAAAGCCCTTGCACTTTACTCCGTCTTCAATATATTCAGCATACTTGGTTCGCAACGCTTATGCCGATACGGAGTGGTTCTTCGAATAATAATCCAACCGGTCTCTCCATATTGACAACGATGGTCAAAACTTCGATAGTCTGTGATTTAACTATCGAATAAAAACAAGTGTTCATCCAACATATCAAACAAATCACTGGGCTCTTTAATTAATTATTCATTAATTAAATCACTTTTCCATTTCCCTATCAATATTTGTTAACCAAATATTTTCAATAACCATCTTGGCCCTTTACGCCATTTGGAAAGCATTTCCCAATATCAACTTCTTTTATTTATTATTTTCTATATATTAGAAAATATCTCTATTTGCAATTGGAAACAATCCCAATCACTTATCTCTATCTCGACTATTTTAATTATACTCAGGAAATATTTACTTGTTATATTTCCAAAATTCCATCACTTGGGTTTAAAACGAATGTTGTGTAAAACATCGTTACAACAACCCAAAATATTTTATTCAACTAACCCTTTTTCAAACACTTCTCTTCGAGACTGGATCTTGCTATTTATCCATTAAAAATGAAATCAATCAAGTTGGGGTAAAATTACCTCTCAGACCTTAACTGAAAACATTCTCAATTTCAAAACGGCAAAACCACTTACCTCGAATAAACACACTATACAATCCAATTGTTCATTTTTAAAATATGTATAAAATTCGCTTTCTATTTCTAATTTATAGATTTCCCTTTTTGTTTACAATATTCGATTTTTGATTTCGTTTCCTTATCGAATTCTATATATATCGATATATAGATTTCTAATTGTCAAATTTTCTTAAAAATATTCTAACTCCTTAAATTCCCGGAAAAATTCGCCATAACCTCCCCTGTATCGGGAGCATCGGGAAATTTCAAATAGCTTTCGCGGTATCTTCCTCAATCAAAAGAAAAAGGAAAAAGCCAAGCGGCCTGCCGATACGGCGCATAAAATCTCATATATGAATTAAACATGTACCTTTTTGTTGGGCACACAAATTAAAATCTTCATATACTTCATCATGTACCTGTCTAACACATGTTCACCTGTTTTCAATTCAATTCAACACTATCTAATCGTTTGAATTCAGTTCCGCCCATTTATTCTTTAAATTGGTCATTTTGCCTATTTTACTCCTTTGTTGAACATAACATGTTCAAACAAAATATTTAACTCGTTCATAACCAAATTGAATTTCAATTTCGATTCTAGTTCTTTTTTCTATTTCGAATATAAATTTTTCAAATCGAATTCACTTATTTAAGGCCCAATATCAATTCAACATCTCATTTACTAATTACTATTCGAATTAGTTAATTTTATTCAATAATCAAAATCTGATTTCTGTTTCAAAAATCAATTCATTACTCCACCTGAGTTCACCTATATTTTATAACTCAAATCTGAAATTTTCTAAATAGAAATTCGGATTTCATTTGCTTAAAATCCTTTTATAAAATGAAATAAACCGTTATGGTTTTTAAATAGTTCTGGCGCTGTTTTTTCTGAAAATTTGATTTTGACATAACTCAAAATCTATACGCCGAAATTTATATTTTCCTCTTTCATTAGAAAACTATTATCAAACCGGTCCTGATGTTTCTTGTTTCAAAGAGATCCGACTCCAATTGAGTCCTGTATACTCGATTGAAGTTCGAATCGCTATTTTACGAACTGCAGCGCTGCGGCGAGTTCGTTTTAATTATATTTATATATATAAACCTTTAAACTTCTTTAAAAGAGTTCAACTCCCTTCTAATATATATATATATATATATATTCCAAATTCCATTTGAATCTTTACATTTCAAATTCCATAGTTTTAAATCCTGTATTCAAATCCCATTTGAAATCCTTTATTCGAATTCCATTTCAAATCCTTTATTTAATTTCCACCTTAATTCAACTCCTTTTTGAATTTCTATATTTGAAATTCATACTTGAATTTAAATATCCAAACTCCATTTAAATTTCTATTTGAAATTCTAAATGTTTCAAATTCCATTTTTCTCTTATTTGAAACTCCCAATATTTCAAATTACATTTTCTTTTATTTGAAATTCCATTTTTGAATTTCCTTTATTCCAATCCCATTTGAATTCCTTTAAATTCAAATTTTATTTCAATTCCCTTGAATTCAAATTCTATTTCAAAACTATTTGGATTTCCTATTTTGAAATCCTATTTCAATCCTACTTTGAAATCCTATTTTCAAAGTTTATTTCAAATTCTATTTTGAAATTCTATATTTAAATTTCTACTTGAATTTCTATATTCAATTCCCTGTTCAAATTTAATACTTGAATTTCTATTCAAATCTCTTTTCAAATTTCATGTTTGAATTCCATTCAAATCTCTATTCAACTTTCACATTTGAATTCTTCTTTGAAATTCTATATTTCAAATTCTATTCAATTCTTCTTTGAAATTCTATATTTCAAAGTCTGTTTTCTATTTGAACTCTTATATCCAACTTCTTAAAACAAGTCTCGACTTCAATTCCTTTTGAAATCGATATTTCTATTTTCTTTTGAAGATAGATTTCTCATTCCAATTTCACACTTGTATTTCTATTTCTGAATTATCAAATGATAATTCTTTTCTCTTCATTTTATAACTTCGTTATAAAAGAATTATTTCTAACCTTTGTTTGTGGAGAAACTACTTGTTTTATTTTCAAAAACAAGTTTATATTTTTATTTCCATTTAAAATTCAAATTCTATTTAAAAATAGAATTTTTCCTTTTTAAATCTCAAATATCCTTACATGATATTTTTAATAAATTAACACTTGGCCCAGTGATATTTAAAAGAAATCAAATCACCAAATTTTCAATCATTTTATTTTTAACACGTCATATATGAAAATTATATATGTAATCAAACAAACAACAAACAAACAGATAATATATTTTTGAGGAATCCAGTTGGATTCCTCCAACCTGTTTTCCTGCATCCACAGATGTTAGCACATAAATAATACCCATTCTGCTTCGTGGCAGAATATCGCGGTATAGAAGGTCATCCACTAATCATAGCGTGGGGCGTATAGGGTAATCATCCGCTATGAAACTGCGGGCATCCGCTAATGAGACTGCGGGAATCCAACCAACCAATCAACCCAATATATATATAGCCTAAATAACTAATATATATAAAAAAAAGCAGAAAAATCCAAACAAGCAACAACAATTATTTTTAACGAAATAAAAATAATTATAAATAAAAGGTGAGTGAGATTTACTCACCGGGATTTTTCTTTCCTGCGTATCCTGTTAATTTGCATATCGTCGCAACTGCAAAATCCACTCAACTTGATTCATGATTTTTCCTTGACTCATTCTACGGTTTACATCGTATTATTAGTTAACATGATTATCTACGTAAAATCAATTAAATAAAAATACAGGGTTATTTAAATAACTAACTAACTTAGTTGAGCCTTTAATATGATATTCCTTTATTAAAGAGACCATTATATTTAATTAAATGAATTTAAGCAAAAATTTACCTATGTATAAAAAAAAATTCCAAACTAAATCATAATTTCATATTTAAATGATTAGTCTATAAATTTTATCCCTTTATTAACTAACTCTATATACGTTTTTACCATTTCTTTTATCGGTTAATGATAATCTAAACTAATTTGCTTTAACTAGTTACAAATTTTATAAATAAATCTTGAGTAAAAACAAACAAACAAAAATACCTTAATTGCAAACTCGTTCTTCCCTAAATTTCCAATACCGTAATGATCCTCTTCCCAAATCCTTGCCATCCTTCGACCGTTGTAGCCCCAATCATCCCCATCGCAACCTCACGGAACCCCCAATGTCACCAGAAAACACCTCGCCTCCCATTGAAACACTCGCATCAGAATTCCCACAGCAATCTGTTTTCCGTTCGAACCCAAATAGTCGCGACCCCCTCCACCATCGCATTACCCTAATTTACCCAAATCGGACACCATGCCCTGCCTGGAGTCATCGCGCCGCCACCTGGGGCGATTCCAAACCTCGACCGACCCTTCCGTCTTACATGGCTCCTGATTCGAACGCGTGCCTCTACTTGGATTCGACTGTGTGTAACTTCAAAGCTCGCGATGGTTTAAATTGCGAACTCGATTTGAATGGAAATGGTGAACGTGGTGTGGCCATTATTTTGTTTTGCTGAAAAGGAGGAGGGCACTCTCGTTTGTGAATCTTTGAATTTGATTACAGAAGTAAAAGGGGCGGCCATTTTTATTTTGTCAGAACGAATGGGTCTATGTGTGGTTTTATACACGAAGAAGGAGCAAAAATTCTAGCTCGAGGAAATGATAGGTCTGCGATATTGAAATGTTAGGATGGCGCCATTAATTCATGTTTTTCATAGCTGGAGGAGGAAACAGATTTTACTGCTCAAGGTAAAATAGGACGACGCATACAGTTTAGGTCGGCTCTCCTATATTTATTTTCTTTTATATTCGATTTTATTTTAAATAGATAAAATATCTTGCGGTCTTTTAATTTGAAACCACGAACCACTATTTCAGCAAAACAACTGATGTTCCCAACATTATTCACTATTTTGAATTCAACGAAACAGATTATACAATTTTATTTGAATGTAATATAAAATAACCCTTTTAAATCAATATAATATAATTTAAATTTAAACAAATGAATTCTTCGATAATAAATTATTATTTGTTATCGTTTAAATTCAAATAAAACTTCATATAAATCAATTTGACTCCATTTCAAATTTAATTACTTAAGATCCTCATATTACGATAGTTATGTCGATAATTCAATATAAAAATTGATTATATTATCAGCTCAATATTTAAAACGATATTAAATATTCAAAATAAATCGATCAGAAAAATCTGGGTCGTTACACCCCTCCTATCTGTGGTCAGATTTACTTGTGAGAACAGTACTTCACTCATTGGCTCCTCCACGCGGTGTCCCCCTCTACCTAAACTTGACCCCTTTACAGACAGACGTTCACACTATATCGCGACGTCTATTTGCCTTCCCCTTTCTTTGGTGCTCAAATCCAACTTCAAGTGTGCTTCACTCCATAAGGCAGACCATCCCATTGTGGTTCTTGATTGTGGATCGGATTGCTCCGACGTGCTAGCGGTGGTACCGTAAGAAATTGTCCTCTAGTCTTCTTTTTGTGTGGTCATGTATGTAGTTTTGGTTGGTCTTTTTGTTTTACGTTTTGTTTGTGGCTAGGCTGCATTTTTTATCGTTGGGTTGTTATGGTTTGTGGTTGTTGTTGATCATCTGGGCGGCGTTTGCTCTGATTGTTTGACAGTGGTTGTTGTTTGAGGTAGTTGTTCAAGGTGATTTCTTTTACTGGGTGTCGATCGTGATTGGGTTTGGTTTTGTCATTGAGCTCTTTTGAGCTAAGGTTATTTGCTTTTGTCAATGGCGTAGTGTGGTTCCTGTTTTCATGCTGATGTTGCCACGACGATGTTTTTTAACTACGGTGGTAGTTTTGGCTTGTAGTGCACTGCCTCTTTCTCATTGGTGAAGCTAAGCTATGTTCCATGTGGTGACATGTCTGTCTTCGGCGTGATGGAGTTGAGTGCGTGAAGGCTTTGTTGTTGCGCAGGTCTATTTCATTTCTGCCAAGATAGTGTTTTTGTGGTATTGACTAATTGTTAGCTAGTTATTGTGGTTATCTCCTGCAGACTGCAGTAGTTAGTTTAGTGTTTGTGTAAGTGAGTTTGTATGTAATTTTTGAGTATGTAATCTCCCTGCATGGAGTTAAGTGATTGCCTTGGGAATAGATTATGTTTGTTCCTTAAGGGCTTCATAGGAAACCAGTGATGTAATGTTACACCCTGCATGGTGTTTGTGCAGTGGTCGGTCCACTTTTAAAATCGAGTAGTAGGTACTAGGTAGGCAACATGTCTACCTCCTGTAACTATTGTATTTATTATTTGTTATAATAAAAAGTGTTACATATCACTATAAAAACCAATGGCTTTGCTAAAATAAATAAATAGAAGATCTATTTCATTTTAAGATAAACCAGCCAAATCGAACAAATATTGTCAGTTCAGTTGGTATTGTTTTGTTATAAAAAAATCAGTTTGGTTTGGTTCGGTTTATGTTTCTTGAATGGTTTTTTTTCAATATTTTTGATCGCTTTCAAACCGAACCAATCATTTGCTCACCCCTAAAGAGACACTTCAATGTGTTGTCATTGACACCTTAATTTTCTTTTTCTTCCAATCTCAAGAAGATTAATAGAAATGACTATTTTATGTATATTTCTAACCACTATATTATATTCTTTTATGTTGTCATTTACAGTCTTACGGTTGCTAAAAGTTAGAGAAACAAAAAGGCTTTGGTGGTGCATGGAGCCCCTTCAATCAATTACGATTGATGGCGGCCCAATAATAGGCAAACCAAAAAGATAGACTCAAATGAAGATCCACCTCGATTTCCACTAACCGTCGTAGTATGATTATCTTTAGTTACTTGTTGTATAATAATGCAAGCAATCGACAACCGAGAATGAAATTCAACTTAACATAAGCTCGGATTTTAAAGACCGGGCATTTCTAAACATGGCTGCTAGTTGATAGCCGAACATATGTTAATTTCTATTTTTTGTGTAAATTCCACAATTGAATGCCCCCACTATTTAACTACGGCATATTGCAGTCGAATAGAGTTAGGGGTGTTAATAGGACATGACAGACCGTTTAATGGCTCGGTCCGAAGGGGTAAAGTGTCTAGTCTGTGTCCATACGATTATGATTTAAGACATGATTTAGAGCAAGAAAAACTATATGAAAATATGTCCGTTCAAAAATGTTAGATTTTTTTTCTGTTGTTCGAAGGTTGTTTGGCTTGTACAAACAATGTCCGAGCTAACATCTCGTCCGGTCTGTGTACGTCTAAAAGTCTTATAGAATAGGATACGAACACCTATCTGCTCAGTTTGATCCGTCCGACTAACACCCGTAAACAAAGTGATATTACATGTAAACTCAACACACATGTAAACTGACCAAATGTATATTGTAACTTAGTTACATTAACTAGTTTGCAATGCACATAACTAACAAGTTTAAAGGAATGTGCATATGACTAGCGCATTCAATTTCACATTAAATACTTCATCGATTGTACATGCAAAATATCAAGTTCACAACCATACAAAATACCTAGTTTCATACAAAATACCAAGATTACATAAACTAACGACTGAACACAATACAACCATACAAAATATTTCATCCATTACACATTCAATATTTATAATAGTTTTTTTTTCCTTTTGCGCATTTTCTCGTTTACGTTCGTTGGGTGCTTCCTCCAACAAATTAACAGTAGTTTCACGTTCTACTTTAAGACATCTTCCAATCATTCTTTGTTGAGTACCTTAATATCTCGCTTTAGCTTTCCCAATAGCAACTTTCTACATTAATTTGTATCAAATTGATTTCATTATCAGTTACATAAAACGAGTGAAATTATAGTTTATTGCCAACTTATCGCTATTATCGATTTTCCTTGAGCAACCGTCAAAACTGAGTAAAATGTATTAAGTCCAATAATCTACTATTAAACTTCATCATTATGATTGTATAATGAATAAAAATTATCAAATTCGTAATGCATGGTTAAAATAAAATTTCATCAATATTTAGGTAGTTAATATTTTAAAATTCAATATCAACATTGCTTTAACGATTGAATTACATATGACAATTAACAAAATGCATATGTGATAAAAGTTATCTAAATTATAATATGGAGTTAACATAAAAATTATCAAAATTGTAATTTCAAGATCGTCCCAACAATTGTAGCACATGGTACGATTGCCAAGATTGTATAAATGATTAAAATTATCGAAATTGAAATGCATAGTAAAACATAAAAATTGAAATGCCTGGTTAAACATCAAAATTGCAATATCAGAACTACTCTAAGAATTATAATAATCTAATGGACTACGCTTACACAAACGACTATATATAGTCCCTCAAACCTCATTACAAAACCCTAGCCACTCTCTCGTCTCTACCTCCATATTATCCTTATACCATTGTTTAATTACAGAAATGTTAGGAATTTCTCTTCTATTCCTCTAACCTCCTTTCTTAACTTTTCTCTAATCTAAATTCATAGAGATTTTAGTATGAATTCTGTAATTTAGTTTTATATATGCATAAGATTCTAAAGTTGGTTCTTACATATATATTAGTAGGATTGGAGCACGTTTATTACGAAGACTGAACACAGATATGAATCTACAACAAGAATCCTGTTTTTTCTTCCTTAGATCTGTAAGTGGAATATTGTGTTGTCAGACATATTCTATTTTTTTACTAGATTAACACGTTGATAGTTATGCCTAGGAGGATTTGGCAAACGATAACATTAATACTAAAACCCCCCAAATCCTCTATTTTATATTTGCGTAATTGTGATGTTATTTGAGTTTGTGGATTTGAATCTTAATATTGGATTAAGAATGAAAGGGGTGTTGCTGTTTTTACTTTGTGTAATTCACCCTTATGTAAAAATTTGATTGTAACCTAAAAGGATTTAAATTTGGTTTGTTCCATGATTTGATTAGGTTTGAGTTCTATTTTGAATCCAAACGTATTCAGACTTGAAATATATCAAATGTAAGCGTTTTTATGTGCAAAACATAAAAAAGGGATAAATAGATAAAGTGAAACTTATAAATATACACGTATATGTTATATGTGTATGTTATACTCTATTTGTGACACCCCATGTCCATTAATGTCAATCTTTAACAGAATGCATTAAGTTCCATGAAGGTTATAAGTAAACAGAAACAGAAACATCACAAGACAAATATAAAATAACAGCGGAATTCAAACTTTGTTCTTCAAAAATAAAACATCGTGGTCCAAAATCTAGTTATAACATAAGCCTGAAATACAGAAAACCCACTATATCAAATTAAAATATCTGCCTTGTACTAAAATCATCAGAGTACAGTAATATAAAATCATAGTCCCTAAAAATAACCATAGCAAGATAGACAAGTAATCAAAGAGGTACATCTAAGCAGCTCCAAGCGGAAGCAGAAGAGAGAATCCTAATCAAGCCAGAGTATTCCCACCCTGAGAACCTGGGGGAAAGGAAGACAGAGAAAAGGAAACAAAACAGGTTGGACATAAAGTCTGGCGAGTCCAGTTACTTTTAGCATATAAATAAGTAAAAGCATCATAATAGGCATATAAACTGGATGAGAGAGATAACAGTGTCATAAGACAAGTATAATAGACTGAACAGGATAAGCAGAATAAACAGAACATAATAGATTACGCTTCCCAAATACTTTTCTCTACACCAATACTAGTATAATAGAAACCAAATGATCCTAATAGAAACAAAATAATAAACTTAGGTGTACTTCTAGTGACAGGTTTTCCCCCCAATGATAATAACAGGCAGCCCCACAGAAATAACGCGTGTTACCCCAAACGATAATAACAGGATCCTAAATAGGCATGAATAGATATACCCTAACTGCTACCCCAATTGATCGGTTCCCTATCCTGTAGATACCCTGTGTTGGCCCCACAGTATGATGCATCACTTCCTAAAGTGGCAACCCCTTCCCCCGATAGGCACAACCATATATACTGGTGTTATAACGTCATATTTTCCTAAGCAAGCGGATCCATGCACGCACATGACTCCGTCGAAACGCGCCATCAGACACCTCCACTCATATGAACCTCTTATAATCAGCTCAGTAAGCGTGCCCTGACCCCTGCCTAGTTCGGGGTCCCCCTTTGGATACCAGTATGAGTTACTGACTGATATGGATCCCACACAACAGATGATACAAACACCCCCTAGGCCTGCATCTACTGGGATTTTG
This sequence comes from Allium sativum, assembly GCA_030737875.1. Lineage (NCBI taxonomy): Eukaryota > Viridiplantae > Streptophyta > Magnoliopsida > Asparagales > Amaryllidaceae > Allium > Allium sativum. The sequence goes on from CM060921.1 coordinate 307,719,762, forward strand.
ACAAGTTATGCCCAACAAATTTACAAGCCGCATAACCCCAACATATAAAACATGTTATGTTTGTCGGGTTCGTATAACCCCTCACAGATTTAACATACTTAACCCCTCATTGATTCAATCAAGTTTACTTATCCCTTACACAACTTGACAGGTTCATATAACCCCCACAGATTTAAACAGGCTAAGTATTACAGGTTAACAGGCTATTATCATTTCCCGTTCATGTATGTTATGCATAAGATCTCTCACGTTAAGTCGACCATTTATGGATGCTGTATATGCTGGCGGTTTCGGACAGACTTCTACCACAAGTTGGACTTAACCTCGTGTCTTAGCACTGTTACGTGTACATTTATGCACTAAACCCCTCACATTAAATAAACCACTCGTGGATGCTGGATCTACCGGGCAGTTCCGGGCAGACTTCTACCACAAGTATAATCAGACCTCATGTAAGTTCGGTTACAGTTTCTATTTACTGTATATTTTGGTATATTCATTCTTAAAAAATTATTCATGTTCATAATAGGTTTTTCATGCCCCTACCCTCAAATAAAAAATGATCATGTACAATATGCCCCAAATTAAAGTCTTAGATCATGGTATAGGTTATGCCTCCAAATCTCAGTCATGTTTTACGATACAAGTTATGCCTCAATTTATCATTTTCAACCATTCCCTATTTTGTTCGTTCGCATATTTCAGCGATAGGCCTAGGGTCGAAGGTAGCTTGGCTATAAAAATAAAAAGGGAAGGAGGGAGAGAAGAGAACAGAAATAGGAATAATAACAAAACAAGCATATGATAACAGAAATAGGCATAATGACAGAATAGACATATGATAACAGAATTGGGCATAATAGAGATAGGCATGAAAGGACTGAACAGTAGATCAGGTGTACAAGTAATGGAAGATCTGTTTAGTTATGATTCAGGTTATTAAAATGGATAGGTTTAGATCCAAAATTGTAAACATGTCAGGATTACTTATTAAATGTTTATATCTAAAAGCAACATAAACTCACAAGGACTGGATCTAAAGAACTGAGAAAAGAGTGTTAATGTTGTAACAGAGATTCTTGTACATGTATAAGTCGTTGTTGCAGAAGAATAGGCTAATTCAATCTGAGTTGGGGCAGCATCTCGTTGTCTCCATTGTTTTTGATGAATAAAACAATAAAAATGAGGTCTTATATATAGCCTCAAGTTAACAAATCTCGTTCAGAAACGCGTCCAAGTGCAGGGAAGGGATTTGGCCCAGATCTCGGTGGGGTCGACCCTAGGGTCGACACCCCCTTGTGTGGGTCGATCCTAGGGTCGACCCCCAATGGGCCAGAATCCCGCTTTTTCCACTCTGATTTTCGAATTATTTTGAAATCTGAACTTGATTTGTTTATATATAATTCCCTTATACATACAAAAACTTCTAAGCTTAATAACTTCTTCATACGTTGTTTGTTTTATGCAAACTCGAAGTCTATCTTAAGCAGAATTCCGAGACGAACGCAATGGTGCAGTCCCTTTTACATAGTCCCCAATATTTAATTAAGTTTTTTTTAGTTTATCATTATAATGTTCTTTAAAATTATGGGGTGTTACATTCTCCCCTACCTAAAGGATTTCGTCCCTGAAATCTTCAAGTTAAGAAGAATGTACATCCTAGCATCCATATCCATCTACTCATCCACCAATCACAGACATCCATTGTCCTTAAAAGGTTTCTAATGCTTATATGAACATATGCAAAAGTATGCATATATGTCTCTATATTAATGCGAAAGGTCGGGCGGTCTACGGATTCAGTCGACCTCCTTAATGCAATAATGTATGTCAGTGTCATGAATCCAACATGTATGCAAATAGTCCTAGTATATCATGTAAATGTTATATGCGTGCACAATCATCCATCCAAACAAAACATTCATGTGATGATACATCCATTTCCATTCGTAAAGAAAAATATGCACACACATTCATATGCAGTATGAGAGTGATTGAGTCGATCTAGTGCCTAGTGTATGTATATGCATTCACGAGCAATCACTAGCAAACGCTTGCATCCACTTGCATCTATCAAACATAACATGTCTCAAACACATATTTACATCCAATGGTTTCCCACCTAAAGGTCGAAGATTCGATTGATAGGATATACTAATGACAGAAACAAGTACGAATAAAAGCTTTAGGAAAAAGAAGTTAAGAACATATCTTTGTAAAGAAAAGGGTACGAAGCATGAATTTTGTCTTCAGTCTCCCAAGTTGCATCTTCGCTATCTTCTCCCCATTGGACTTTTATCAACTTGACCTCTCAGTTGCGTAGCTTCTTAATCTCTGATCCAAGAATATAGGTAGGAACTCGTCTAATTGTCGCATCCCGTTCCACCTCTACTTGCTCAAGCATACTCGGCTCAACTACCTCTGTTGTATCGTGCACACTTCCGCAAATGAAACATGTGGAAAACATCATGAACACCTGTCAATCTCTCTGGTAACTTCACCCTATAAGCCATTTTGCCAATACTTTCTGTTATGGGAAATGGCACCACAAACCTTGGTGCCAATTTCCCTACAGATCCAAAGAGAACTACATTCCTCAAAGGTGGTACCTTGATGAAAACCATGTCTCCCACCTCAAACTCGATATCAGTCCTTCTCTTGTCTACATAGGACTTCTGCCTGTCTTGAGCTATCTCCATGCATCTGCGGATAAGATTAATCTTCTCTGAAGTTTTTCTAATCATCTCAGGTCCAAGTAGAAGTCTATCTGTAGACTCCTACCAACAAGTCGGTGATCTACAAGGTCGACCGTACAATGCCTCGAAGGGTGCCATGCCAATACTAGCTTGATAACTGTTGTTGTAGACGAACTCTACCAAAGGAAGATGCTCCTGCCATGTCCCTCTAAAGTCTAGGATACACATTCTTAAAAGATCCTCAAGAATTCTATTCACCCTCCCTGTTTGCCCATCGGTCTGAGGGTAATAAGCAGTGCTCAAGCACAACTATGTACCTAATGCCTCCTGAGAGTTCCTCCAAAAGTCACTGGTGAATATGGGATCATGATCACTCACTATACCGGAAGGTACTCCATGTAGACGTACTATCTCACGAAGATAAACTACTGCCAACCATGTTGTTGTTCTCTTACTCTTAACAGGAATGAAATGAGCGCTCTTAGTAAGCCTGTCAACTATAACCCAAATTCTGGTGTTGCCTTTACTCGATCTAGGCAAATCCTCAATGAAATCCATAGAGACGCTCTTCCACTTCCACTGTGGGATCTCTAAAGGTTGAAGTAAACCACCGAGCTTCCTTTGCTAAGATTTGAATTGCTGGCAAATCAAACATCGAGAAACAAATTTCACTACGTCTTTCTTCATCCCAGCCCAAAAGAAAACTCTCTCCATATCTCTATACATCTTATCACCACCTAGATGGATAATCATCCTAGAATGATGGGCTTCCTCAAGGACTGTCTTCAACAAACTCCCAACTCGAGAAACAAAAAGCCTACTATCTCATCGCAGCCACCCACTCCCATCATTGGAATATCTGATGAGGCGACTAGAAGTCTCCTCTCTACTGAGCCTATCCAAGATGTTTGATATTTGTGGGTCCTCTCATTGCAAAGTTCCTATCTGATCCATAAGAGTAGGTCGCACCTCTAAGGATGCCAACAAACCAGGTATAAGATCCGTAGATGACCTAAAATCAAAGGTTGATATATATTCCAAGCTCCGCCTCTCTACGAATAGTGGAATCAAAGTCATCCTCTGCCTACTCAGATCGTCCGTCGCCACATTACCCTTGCCAATCGTATAAGAAATCTCAAAATCATAGGATGTTAAGAACTTCATCCATCTCTATTGCCTCAAATTGAGATCCTTCTACAAGAACGACTACTTGAGAGATTTATGATCGGTATACAACTCGAACTTCTCTCCAAGTAGATAATGACACCAAGTCTTAAGTGCGAATATTATGGCAGCCAACTCTAAGTCATGGGTAGGGTAGTTCTTCCCATGAACTCTCAACTATCTTCCACCGTAACATACTACCCTTCCCTATTGCATCAAAACAACACCAAGCCCTGTGCCACATGCATCAGTGTATACTGTGAACACTTTGTTCCCATCAGGAAAAGTCAAGATCGGGGCTATTGTCAGAGCCCTCTTCAATCACTGAAAAGCATCTTCACAGTCAATATCCCAAGAAAAGGTCAAATTCTTCTTCGTTGGTCTGGTGAGTGGGGCTGATATCTTTGTGAAGTCCTTAATGAACTTCCTATAATAGCCCACTAAACCAAGAAAACTCCTCACCTCCGTTGCATTCTTTGGAATCTTCCAATCTTGAACTGCAACTACTTTCGTGGGATACATTGCTATCCTGTCCTTAGAGACCACATGCCCTAGAAATTTCACTTCCTTTCACCAAAAATGACATTTGGAGAATTTTGGCTTAAGCTGATGTGCTCGGAGAGTCTTTAAAACCTCCCTTAAATGTAGGGCATGCTCTTCTTCATTCTTTAAGAAAATCAAGATGTCATTAACAAAGACCACAATGAATTTATTTAGAACTCCCAAACACCTTACCCGTTAGATCCACAAAATAGGCGGGTGCATTCGTCAACCCAAAAGGCATGACGAGCCACTCGACGAAACCATCTGGAGTTCTAAAAGCGGTCTTGTCTATACTGTCCTTGGTCACCCTCAACTGATGAAACCCCGAGGCCAAGTCTAACTGGGAGAAAACAGTTGCACCAACAAGTTGGTCAAACATAACATCTATCCTTGGAAGTGGGTGCCTATTCTTCTTAGTCAGCTTATTCAACTCCTTGTAATCCATACATAAGCGAATCCATCCATCTGCCTTAGTCGCGAAAACGACTGAAGCACCCCATTCCGATATGCTTCGCCTAATAAACCCTTTCTCAAGTAGCTCCCCTACTTGCTTGTTGAGCTCCCTCCTTTCTCTTGGAGCTATGTGGCGCGCAGGCAATGCAATCGACTTTGCAATGTTCACCAAGTATATCCGAAAATCAATCTTGCGCCTCAGAGGTAATCCCCGAACCTCCTCAAAAACATCAGGATACTCACAGACTACTGGTACATATCGTAAATCATCGATAGATGCATCAAGCGATTCTTGGAAACTAAGCATGACAGACCCCTTAGGGTCACAAGAAATCTCAAGAGTCCTCCCACGACAAGTCAAAAGCCTAACGACCCTCCTCTCGCAGTCCAAAATGGTACCATACATGGCTAGCCAATCCATCCCTATAATCAAACCATAGCCCATGAAATCAAGCACATATGCATTGCACTCAAACTCGACGTCCAATACAGATATCCTCAAACCCCGACAAATCATAGACAGATGAGCGTGCCCCCAATGGGGTTTGAGACAACAACGAGATCCAAAACCATACTAGTACTAAGGTGTAGAGACTCAACCACAGAATCAGATATAAAAGAATGTGAAGCGCCAGAATCGAAAAGAGTTCTAACAGGATGATCGGAAAAAGAAATAAAACCTTCAACAGAAATTTTCTACCTCTATCTGGTACACAGGCCACGAGAGCATGCACCTGCCCTCCAGTAGATGCTTCCCTTTGGCCCTACCCTTGCTTCTTCGCGCACTCCTTAGTATCACCACAGTGGAAACAAGCATTCATCCTTTTTCTGCACTCTTTGCTCATATGACCTGCGCGTCCACAACTATGACATTTCCTCTTATCTCGGGGTTTGTCATTCTTTCTGTCCTTCTTCTGCTATGGTTGTTCTTTCTTGGGACACACTTTCTTGTTTTGTGTCCCGTCAATCTTAGCCTCTTTCTTTTCGCCTTTATCTTCTTCGTGCATCAATGCCATATCAACGAGTTTCTCGAAAGTTTCCTCATCGGAATATGAGACATAGCCAACCCATGGAGGCTTTCATTTAACCCTCTTGCAAACCTCAAAGCTTTCTTGTGCGGGGTATTCACTATCTCCAAACCAAACCTCGCCAATTGATTTAACTTATTGACATACTCTTTGACAGACATGCTTCCTTGCTTAAGTGCCAAAAACCTTTCCATTTGCATACTCTCTTCGGCTTGAGAAAGAAAATTCATCTCCAATGTCTGTTGGAAATCATCACAAGTCTCAACTGGACGTCCTTTTTGCGTCACTTCCCACCAGAGTGAAGCCTCATCTTTCAGCTGCCAAACGGCCAGCTAAATCTTTCTACGGTCGTCAACCTCAAAAATCCCAAATAAATCTTCCATCTCTTTAAGCCAATTCCTTGCATCTACAAAAGTCTCAGTTCCTCGGAAGGACTTTCCTCCCATCGCACTGAAATCCATGCATATCTTGGAGAAAGTATCCGCTCATGGAGATGGAGGAGGAACAACAACTGCAGTTGGGGGAGGGGCGTCTGCTTGGCCTTCGGCAGGCGTCGTAGCCTCAAGATACATACGGAACCAAGCCGGTATCTGAACACCCTCGGGAATTTTCGGTTCCCCAGACATGCTGAAAAGAAAAGAAAAAGGGATTCAAACAGAGAATCGAAAGATATTTCGTATAGCTTTATGGAATATGTTTTTCAAAAACATACTTTTCTTTGAAAATGCTTCCTTTTTAAAACCTTTTGAAAACAATTTTCAAATCTTTTATCCGATCTGGTAACCTTCAGCTCTGATACCAAATGTGACACTCCACGTCCGTTAATGTCACTCTTTAACAGAATAAATTAAGTTCCATGAAGCGTTATAGGTAAACAGAAATAGAAACATCACAAGACAAATATAAAATAACATCGGAATTTAATACTTTATTCTTCAAACAGAAAACATCGTGGTCCAAAATCCAGTTACAACATAAGTCCGAAATACAGAAAACCCACTATATCAAATTAAAATATCTGCCTTGTACTAAAATCATCAGAGTACAGTAATATAAAATCATAGTCCCCAAAAATAGTCATAGCAAGATAGACAGGTAATCAAAGCGGTACATCTAAGCAGCTCCAAGCGGAAGTAAAAAAGAAAATCCCAATCAAGCCTGAGTATTCCCACCCTGAGACCTGGGGGGAAACAAAGAGAGAGAAAAGGAAACAAAACGGGTTAGACATAAATTTTGGCGAGTCCAGTTACTTTTAACATATAAAGAAGTAAAAGCTTCATGGCAGACATATTAACTGGATGAGAGAGATAACAATGTCATAAGACAGGTATAACAGACTGAGCAGGATGAGCAGAATAAACAGAACAGGTATAATAGACTGAGCGGGATAAGCAGAATAAACAAAACAGAATACAAAACGCTTCCCAATTACTTTTCTCTGCACCAATACTAGTATAAAAAAACAGAATGATCCCAACTGAAATAGAATGGTAAACTTAGGTGTACTTCTAGTGATGGGTTTTACTTCCAATGATAATAACAGGCAGCCCCACAGAAATAATGGGTGTTATTCCAAATGATAATAATGGGCTCCTAACCAGGCAGAACAAGATGTACCCTAATTACTACCCCAATCTATCGGCTCCCTATCCCGTAAATACCCTGTGCTGACCCACAGTAGGATGTATCATTTCCTAAAGTGGCAACCCTTACCTCCGATAGGCACAGCCATATCTACTGGTGCTATATCGTCTTATTTTCCCAAGCAAGCGGATCCATGCACGCACATGACTTCGTCGGAACGCGCCATCAGACACCTCCACCCATATGAACCTCTTATAATCTGCTCAGTAAGCGTGCCCTGACTCCTACCTAGTTCGGGGCCCCCCTTTGGATACTAGTATGGGTTACTGACTAATACGGGTCCCACACAATAGATGATACAAGCCACCCCCTAGGCTTGCATCCCTACTACTCGAATTTTGACAGGTTACACCTAACAGATTTACGAGCCCGCATAACCCCAATGTATAAAACATGTTAAGTTTGTCGGGTTCGTATAACCCTCGACAGATTTAACAGATTTACTTAACCCCCCATCAATTCAAGCAAGTTTACTTAACCCTTACACAATTTGATAGGTTTATATACCCTTCACAGATTTAAACAGGTTAAGTATTATAGGTTAACAGGTTATTATCATTTCCCGTTCATGTATGTTATGCACAGATCTCTCACATTAAGTCGACCACTTGTGGATGCTGGATATGCAGGGCGGTTCCGGGCAGACTTCTACCACAAGTTGGATTTAACCTCGTGTCTTAGCACAAATACGTGTACATTTTCGCACAAGACCCTTCACATTAAATTAACCACTCATGGATGCTGGATTTGCCGGGCGGTTCTGGGAAGACTTCTACCACAAGTTTAATCTAACTTCGTGTCCAAGTGCAGTTACAGTTTCTATTTACTATAAATTTAGGCATATTAATTCTTAAACAATTATTCGTGTTCATCATAGGTTTTCCATGCCCCTACACTCAACTCATAAATCATCATGTACGATATGCCCCAAATTAAAGTCTTAGATCACGGTATAGGTTATGCCCTCAAATCCCAATCATGTTTTACGATACAAGTTATACTACAGTTTATCATTCTCAACCATTCCTAATTTCATTCGTTCGCATATTTCAGTGATAAGCCTAGGCTTGAAGGTAGCCTGGCTATAAAAATAAAAAGGGAAGGAGGGAGAGATGAGAACAGAAATGGTCATAATAACAAAATAGGCATATGATAACAGAAATAGGCATAATGACAGAATAGGCATATGATAACAGAAATGAGCATAATAGAGATAGGCATGAAAGGACTGAACATTAGATCATGTGTACAAGTAATGGCAGATCTTTTTAGTTATTATTCAAGTTATTAACAGACATATGTTTAGATCCAAACTTATAAACATGTCAAGATTACTTATTAAATGTTTATATCTAAAAGCAACATAAACTCACAGGGACTGGATCTAAAGAACTGAGAAAAGAGTGCTGATGTTGTAACTGAGATTCTTGTATACGTATAAGTCGTTGTTGCAGAAGAATAGGCTAATTCAATCTGAGTTGGGGCAGCATCTCGTTGTTTCCATTGTTTTTAATGAATAAAAAAATAGAAATAAAGTCCTGTATATAGCCTTAATCCAACGAATCTAGTTCAGAAACGCGTCCAATTGCATGAAAGGGATTTGGCCCAGATCTGGATGGGGTCGACCCCCTTTTGTGTGGGTCGACCCCCCTTTGTATGGGTCGACCCCTAACGGGACAGAATCCCGGTCGATTTTCCTGCTTTGATTTTCGAATTATTTTGAATTCTGAACTTGATTTGTTTATATATAATTCCCTTATACGTATACAAACTTCTAAGCTTAATAACTTCTTCATACGATGTTTGTTTTTCGCAAACTCGGAGTCTATCCTAAGCAGAATTCCGAGAAGAACACAAAGGTGAGTCCATTTTACTTAATTCCCATTATTTAATTAAGTATTCTTTAGTTTATCATTATAATGTTATTTAAAATTATGGGGTGTTACATTGTTCTTGATCCATTATTGAAATCATTCCAATAAGCCTAGGATGCAAGTTGAAATTTGTATGTATGTTGTATTTTCCATTCACTGCTATATGTTATTATACCATCATGCCTGAGATGTAGCAGTCAAGAAATGGAAATTAACTTGTATACCTTAAATTAGACAAGTCTACAATTTTTATCTTGTTAGAACGTTCTCTCGTTTATACGAACATTAGCATTAATTGTGCGGTATAATTATTATATTAATATAGCGAAATCAACGTAATAAATGTGATTAGGGAAGATTTCGAAATTGAAATGTCCCCACGTATATAATTGATTGTTTGTGTGTGCATATAGAATGGCTTTACATATATTAATAGTGACACACAGACACGAGGTTAGTTACCATTTGTGGAAGAAGCCTGCCCGGAACCGACCGGCAAATCTAGCAACCACAAGTAGGACAAACTAATGTGAGAGGTCTGGGTGTCATGGACCATTCAAACTTAGTACATTGTGATGCGAGGTTAAACCCACTTGTAGTAGAAGCCTGTTCGGAACTGCTCGGCATATCCAACATCTATAGGTATACGGTTTAATGTGAGAGGTCTATTATGTGTATATATGTAACTATATATATAAGTCTATTGTGTGTGAAAATAGGCAGGCTTACTACGCCTTGGGAAGGTCTTAAGTGGCCGACTCTCTTCATGTCTAATTTGGATCTTAAGTGGTTAGAACTAGGATCCCTCCGAAGGTTTAGTCCTCGGAGAAGAACCAACATCATGGGGCCTACCCTTATTAGAATTGAAGTAAGTCTATGGGTCCTCCTTTTCTAAAAGTGGTTAGGCATAAGCGGTAACGAAGAAGGGAAGTTCATGGGGGATATCCACTTTCTTTAGAAGCTTACAAGGGCTCAACTAGGGATAGAATTGGTATATAAAAGATATGTGGTCATTGCATGCTCACCAACTGCCTAAGGGAAGTCTTAAGCGACGTAGGTGTTCTATCGTAATATCAGTTAAGTAGTAATGTTCGCAATACTACTTCTCATATTACAATCGAGAGTAAAGCTATAGACTTGAGGACGTTGACGTATTAGGACAGGGTCTTAAGGGGCTAGAGTCCGCCTTAGGGTTATAAGAGATAATGAGAATCCACCTTTAATAGGGCCATAAGTGATCGAGAATGCCCACCCCGTTGGGTCTTTACCTTAAAAAACTAATGAGCGATTGACTTGGATATGCACCTCATTGGTTAGATATTTGGTGTTTGTGTGAATATATGTGTTGCGTAGACATTCCTTGACATATGTAAGCTGCTAAAAACTAGGGTATGGTCTTTAAGTAAACACTATATTTCAGTCACACAGAACTTTATGTTCTGATCCCTCTCTTTAACATATCTAACAGGTCAGTAGATGGGGTAAAAGCCACAGACGAAATCATGATAGGAGCTGAAGACGAAGACAAAGTCATTATTCTATTATTAGTTATTATTGTTGTACTTCTTATGGAAACATTTGAGAATGAATACATTGATGTACCCATGGAACAAATGTAATCTTGACAGTTGTGTTGGAATCATGTGATTTTAATAAAGTGGTACATCATATTTCAGTATTATATTTTCTCTTTTCGATGTGTGAGATTTCCATTCGAAGTGTATGTATATATTATCAGTGTAAATATAATTCCTTACAGGAACCAACGACCCGTTTAGAATGGTTCTAAGTTTCGATGGGCCTTTTCTAGGTTGAAATTTAGGCTCATTCCGGGCGGGTTGTTACAATGTTAATTAACAAGGAAATTAACTTTTATACCTTAATTATGATTGTTAGGATTGACATTTCAAACGTGTTAGGTCGTTATTCTTGTGCGTTAAATTCATGCCTAATTATTTATATATTTATAGCATAATTAGACGTAATACCAATACGCATTAGATAACGTACTAAATGCGTTTAAATTAGGAAATAGAATTTGAATGTCCCTATAGGAATTTGTATGTGTGTGAGTTAATGACTTTAATTGTAATTAATGACACACAGACACGAGATTAACCATTAGTTGTCGTAGAAGCCTGCTCGGAACCTACTGGCATATCTAGTATATACAAGTAAGGCTGGTTAATGAGAGAGGTCTCAGTGTCATGAGCCATTATAATTATTACACTTAAATGCGAGGTTAAGCCCAACTTGTAGTAGAAACCTGCCTGGAACCCCCCGACAAATCCAACATCTATAAGTGGTCGGTTTAATGTGAGATGTCTAGAGTGTGTGTGTGTGTGTGTGTGTGCGTGCGTGTGTGTGTAAAGTAGGCCTGCCTTGAGAAGGTATTAAGTGGTTGACCTACCTTATTGGGTATTAAGTGATTAGGACTTGGTCCGTTCCTAAGGTTCACTCCTTAGTTCTGGACTAGAGTCATGGTATCCACTCTATTAGGTCTTAAGTGGTCATTGGGTCCGCCTTTCTCTTATAAGGTATTAATTGGTCCTGATAGACGATAGTGTATGAGAGGGTATTTCTCCGGAATTGTTCGCTTCTTATCTAGGAGATTAGTGAGGGCTAACTTAAGGACGGTTTATATAACAGGCCTAAAGGAACCACCGTATAAGGGAAGCATTAAGTGGCTAGGATTTCACCTATACGAACAGCTATATAGTAACGAAGGGGTCTGCCAGGAGGGTCTTAAATGATGTTGTGTTCCTACCAAAACCTGGTATTAAGTGGCTGCTTACTATCTCTCGACCCATAAGGAGAGTATATATTTGATAACGTTAACATTAGGGACGAGGTCTTAAGTGGCTAGGGGTCCATCATAGAGTAATAAGAGATAGTAGGAATCCACCTTTAAATGAATTTAGTTAATGGACTTAAGTGACCAGGTAGAGCCTACCTCGTGAGGTATTAAGTGACTGTAAGGATATCCACCCTTATATCAATATGTGGACCTTAAGTGACTGTAAGGATGTCCGCCTCATATGATTAGTTGTGTGTTTTTGCTTACATAGACATAACATGAAGAATTTACACTGCCAACTATAGGAAATAGTCATTCCTAAACTTATATGATTTTCATTCACTAGAACTTTATATTCTGACCTCCCTCCTCTTAACATAAACAATTTAGTAGGTGAGAACGCTTGGATCAGTGATGATTAGTGATGCTTTGGAGATGAAGGTTTTAGTTATTTATGGCAGTATTATTATTATCATTATGTTATTGGGATAAATGTTGTGTTTGATGTACCTTTTATTTGAGACTCGTTGTATCATGACATTTATGATGATTTTATTTATGGTACATCTAATTTGAGATATTATATTTTATCCTTTTCATTGTGTGAGACTCCATTTTCATTTAGACTGCTCTGTTATATATGTTTTGGCATTTCCTTGTAAGAACCAACGATCCATTTAGAATGTTCCTAAGTTCCGGTGGATCTTTTCTGGATCGAAATTTAGGTTCATTCCGGGCGGGTTGTTACAGTTATGTAGTTGGTTTTTTTGGACTCAATGCAACGTATTCTAAAACCCAGGTCTCTCTATAGAAGATTTTGGAAACTAAGGGGCGATATTAAGGTTATCTACCTAGACACGATGTACTACTTCAAATTTTCATCCCCTGAGGAGAGACTTCTAGCGTTGCAGTCAAAGCCCTCTTTTATTGAAGGCAAATCATTTATAGTCTTAGGATTGACCCCATCGATTTCCAGTGCAAGAGAACAAGTGTTTTCCATTCCAATCCGGACATATTTCTCCCATATCTCGTTGATCCCGCAACCATTGATTGGTCTGAATTGACTCACTTGCCACATAGGAAAATCGAGATGTTTTGATGCTCGTACGACTGCTCGTGACAGACTTATTTATGCCAAAACTCTTATTGAAATCACCCTCATTTAAGCCTCTTCCTCGTCTATAAAGGTCCAACTTTCCCCTATTATTGTGGATGTCAGGATGCGTTATGGTTGGACTTCGGATATTTGTAGCACTTGCCACTCCTTTGGCCACACTGCCTCCTCATGCCAGCATATTCCAACTGATCCTCTATCCTTTGAGGTTCCCCTTCCTAAACCGTCTACCTACCTCTGGGTTCCGAAGGTTGTTCAGCCTTTCAGCGGTCATGTTCCTCCGTTGGATCCTGCTTCTTTCGCCTCACCTATGATTGTCTCCCCTCCCTACTTTCCTCTATTCCGCCTCCTGACGTGGCCTCAGTTTCGGTCGTCGTTAATAGCGTCTCAGTTGATTCCTCACCCAACCCTCCCCTCATTTTATCGGTTACCTACTGAGAATGCTTGGTCTCATTCCCTTTCAGACATGCGTTACCAACCTGACACAGATTCTTACACACAATTTATTTCTGATGTTGATAGTGATGATCGTGTCTTATACAATTTGGTTAAGGATGATGAGTTTTATGTGGCTATTGATGGTCCTATAGGCGACTCGAACCACAGTATACTGGAAGATTCTTCTTGGATAGATCATTTTTGTGCTCGACTGAGTCTAATGGCCATGTTCCTGGGCAAGCCAACATGTTCATTGATTTAGTAGCTCTCATTGCTCCTTCTGATGTCAGCCATGTCACCTTCGAGGAATGAAATTTCCACTCTTCTGTGGGAGTATCAGTTACCTCCTTCACTCTTTTCCTTTCTTATAGTGGACTTAGCATTCTAAACTCAGTTTTGTTGTTCCACGCATGTACAAAGCACCAACTCTACATTTTTTATAAAAGCAGTCGCAACCACTATAAAAACTGGTCGGTTTTGTCAAAAATATAAAAAATAAAAAGTAAAATAATGTGAGAAATGTAGTAAATAAGTATAAAATGATAAACTAATTTAAAAATAAAATATCCAAAGAGAATAGAAAAATGAGAAAACTCCTGAAACTAGAGAGAGAACCTTAAAAGATTTTGTTGTACTTTTATTTGATAGATTCCTTTCCAAATCAACGAATGCAAACATATGAAAATAATTTCAGAATTTTCTATTCATTCTTATTCATTTATGCTGATGGATATGATAATTATACGAAATTCATTTCCAAATCAATGAATGCAAACATGTGAAATAATTTTAAACGTGTACATATATCATCAATATCTAACTGTATCCAGACTTGCTACAAACCAATGTTTGAAAAGCAGGATTGGTAAGCTCTTAAACGTATGACAGTCTGAAAACAAACACATTCGTTTCCTCCGTGAATTCCATCCAGAAAATAGTTCATGTTTGCTTATCATTAGTTGCTACAAGGAAACACAACTTACTTTCTGCTTTACATCTATAGATGTAATTTAAACCAATCAATCCAAGGGAATCAACACCCTCTGCAAAATTGAAATAACATGCGAGAAAATGATTGTAATTAAATAAAACAGTCACATATATGACTAATTTACTTCTCAATATAAGTCTTAATAGTATTCAACCATCTATACAGTTCAACTCGATCCTTGTTGGCCATGTACACGTGTATGAACTCCGCAAGCTCACTGTTGATCTCTCTTTGTTCTAAATATTCAAGCATAGATTTCTGCATTTCTTCACTCAGATCCCTGCTAACAAACATCAGACCAATTAAAATTAGTTTCTAACAAATACCATAATTATATACAAAGATGCATCCTTCGTGCCAGTAACATTCAAATTTTATATGTTACGCACAGCAGGCCCCTATTTTTTATGCTGTTACAAGAAAAATCCCTGTAGCAATGAGTATGTAAATTACATCTCTGATTTAGAAGCAAACCAGCTTGCAATTTTCAAGTAGAAAACATATAACTTGCGCTTTTCAAAAATTTCAAATTTCTAAAATTATTCAAAAAGAAATTCTAGATTAAAAATCTGCAAGTTACCTTGCATTTTCTATCAGAAAAATGCAAGGTACATTGCATTTTTTGTTTTTCAAAAAATAGGGAACAAATTTACATATTCATTTCTACAGAAGCTTTTCTTATAACAACATCAAAAACATGGACCTATGACTCTTTTCTTGTTCAAATATTCAATATTATTACATAGAACGGCTTACCCTCTACTGGGGTGAAAGAACTAAGATTGGTTATCATGCTGTTATCAAAATTGTGGTTCCTACATTCCCTCATACTAATACGTATACAATTCAGTGTGTAGGAGGGCACAAATACATTCCTTCATTGTCAAATAGTTTTTTTATTACTCCCAATTACTACATCCAGCTATTCGGTATTCTCAGCTTCATTCTTGGACTCACACGCTGAAAAAAAACAAGTGTTTGATTCTTAATTTATCTCAAGCAACATTCTATTAAGTGAATTTAACACCATGTTTGTTCATACTTTCTACCTGTAAAGTTGTAAGCCCGACCAGCTACAGCGAATATTGTTTGATTAATCATTTCAGCAATTTATATCTATTGTTCTTAACACTCATGAAAAGATATCATGTAGCATAACGCCAATATTGCAAACTGAAATCCATCACTCCCGAAGAAATGTTATATAACATCCATTTATTTCCAGCAAATTGCCATTTTATTTTAGGGCTATACCAACGGACATGTTTGTTCATACTTTCTACCTGTAAAGTTGTAAACACGACCAGCTACAGCGAATATTGTTTGATTAATCATTTCAGCAATTTATATCCATTGTTGTTAACACTCATGAAAAGATATCATATAGCATAACCAACGCCAATATTGCAAACTGAAATCCATCACTCTCGAAGTGTTATATAACTTTTATTTATTTCCTGTAAATTGCCATTTCATTTTAGGGCTATATCAACGGACATGTTTGTTCATACTTTCTACCTGTAAAGTTGTAAACATGACCAGCTACAGCGAATATTGTTTGATTAATCATTTCAGCAATTTATATCCATTGTTCTTAAAACTCATGAAAAGATAACATGTAGCATAACCAGTGCCAATATTGCAAACTGAAATCCATCACTCTCGAAGA
The DNA here is from genome assembly GCA_030737875.1 of Allium sativum. Taxonomy (NCBI): domain Eukaryota; kingdom Viridiplantae; phylum Streptophyta; class Magnoliopsida; order Asparagales; family Amaryllidaceae; genus Allium; species Allium sativum. Next base: position 307,736,173 of record CM060921.1, read on the forward strand.
AGTGTTATATAACGTTTATTTATTGGGAAAGTCTATTTGAACACAACAAATAGACATAAATAAGGGAACACAAAATCTACACCATTGGATCTCCCTCCGAGTTCCACCTCTGCACATAAAGACAAAAAGATCTAATGGTCAAGATTCTGTGTCTCTATATTTGTGTCTAGTTTTGTGTCCCAATAGCCGCCTCCTTATTTATTTCCTGCAAATTGCCATTTTATTTTAGGGCTATATCAACGGATGTCTTCGGACACAGATAGAGTCATATCTGTATCCGTATCCGAAATCATTTTCAAATATCGATTATCTGCATCCGCAGATACAGACGAATATTGGATAGTTATCCGATCCACCAACGATCGATAAATCAAGTAACATAAATGAAAATTTTTAGTCTAACACAAATTTTGTTTTTCAAGCTAATTGATTACAAATTAAAGTGCTAAAAATAAACAAATACGATGATAATAAATAATTTTGAGTAATTATTACATGTATAGTGTGCACAATATAGATTTTCAACTTAATAAATAATAAATTAGTATATTTCATTATGCTAAAATACACATAATGTAAACTAAATCATAAAAAAAAAACAGTGGACAATTTTCGAATGCGGATGTGCTTGCATTTGCATCCCTTTTTTCGAATATCGGATATTTATCCGCTTTTCAAATGTGCATGCGGACGGATTTCAGGTTTTTTGAGTATCCATTGACAACCATATTTTATTTTCTACAACCTAAATGTTATATACTGCAAGCAAACATCTTATTTCCTGTAAACCATTTAATTTTACAGCAAGCTAACTTTCAATTTATTGCAAGCTAGCTTTTTATTTACTGTAAGCAAACATATAATGCTGTAGACTAACTCTTCATTTAATATTTACCTAGTGCAATAAAATGTACAATAACCTTATTAAAGGAATAGGTAAATGATAATGTGGGCCTAGATAATTCATGCCTCACACTTGAAATTGAATCTTATCCAATCATTGAGGAAGAAAAATTGGAATAGACATTCTACTTTTTGTAGCAAATACCACTGCGTTATTGGAACAAAACTGATAGAGGCATGTAGAGTGAGATGCAAGGGGTTTTAGCTCCCTTGTGGAAGGAGATAGTTCGAGCATTAACAGATGTATTATAGTGGCTTGATATTTGCGAAGTCCTGTAATAACCCCATGAGTAGAAAATCTAGGGATCGAAAAGTAGTCCTTGTGCGAGCCTGAGTTAAAAGAGCAAGAGGTGATGACAGACCTTCTTACATCCCTTGCCTACGAAAGTAGGCTTTTGCACAAATAAATAAAATTTTGTTACTCCAGTCCCCCCCCCCCCCCTTCCTCAAAAAAAAAAAAAAAAAAAAAAAAAAAAAGGAAGAAGAAGAAAAATAGATGGTTAGGTATTCAAAGTTGCACTTTACTTTTCTTCTTGCTGAACTAAATAAAATTATTGAAATCTTGAAACTTATCCAACTAACTCTACACCTATGCCCTAAGCACATGGTAAGTACTCTCAAGGTCGAGGATGATGACGAGACTTAAGAGGTGGTGTAGGACAGCGTCGTGGTTGATGTCATGGCTGTTGCCAACATAATGACTCCTTTAGATATAATATTGACTATCAAAACACGTCACACCAAAAGTGGAACACTAAGAAAAAAAAAATCCATTCAACGAGAAAATACTAATCTTTGTTGACATTGTGGTAACATGGATCACTAGTCAATTGCAAAACATCCAAGCATGTAAAAAGATTGCACTAATCAACCAAGTCGACGTGATATATAAAAATATGTATATAAGTTAGCGGTTGTGTTTTGATTTTACCGCAATGCACTTTCCACTATTATTACGGCGCTCGACTAGTCGATTAGTCGACATTGGAGCATCGACTGGAAGAGCCGACTTCACTGTTATTACGGCGCTCGACTAGTCGGCTAGTCAAGGTTGAAGCCTCGACGTGAAACGTCGAATGAAACTCACATCGGAACCCTAAATCGTTCTGGACTGCTCGATGTGGGTTTTGAAAGTCATTCTGGATTGCTCGATTTGGGTTGGAAATGATCAAATTCAAATTGTAACCCTAAATCAAAGCCTCGATGTCGATTTAGAACCCTAAAAAGATGAACTCGAACTCGATCTGCATTGGAAGTCTTGATTTGAGCTTTGGAAGTCATTCTGGACTGCTCGATTTTGGTTGGAAGTGATCTACTTACATATTAGCGAATTTTGGAAGTCGTTCTGTTCTGGACTGATAAAAAACTTGGTTGGAAAAGCAGGCCACTGATTACTTATGTATTAGCGAGCAGTATACAACTTGGGTTGGAAGTCGATCTGCACTGGAAATCCCAATATACCCAAGTGATCCATATGTATTAGTTAGAAATTTCAGATTATATATGTATATATTTATTTATCGACTAGTCCACAAGTCGACTATTTGGACCTCTATCGACTCGACTCGACCTACCGCCGTGATAACCATGATCGACTTGCCATTAGTCGAGCTCGAACCCAAAATCACGAAATTGAAGCCCAACATCACGAAGTCGAAGCCCAAAATGACGAGGTCGAAGCCCAAAATCATGAAGTTGAAGTCTAAATCACGAAGTCGAAACCTTAAATCACGAAATTGAAGTCGAGTACGAAGTCGAACCATGATGGTCTGGAATTATCTATATTTATAATACGAAATGGTAGACTCGCAATTATCTATTATAAACAAACATAATACACTGCAAGTCGAATATGAAGTGGTAAATAAATGTTTTATAAACTGCAATTATTTATTAATACAATGCAAAGATGCATTTATTTATTTATATACTGCAATTACGTATTAATATATACGTATTTATCATAGTAGTTAAGGCGCGCGCCTAGGCGTGCCTAAGGCGCAAGGCCTGCGCCTTCCAGGTGGTCTAGACGCCTCCCTTAACGGAGGCGCACGAAAGGCGCGCTTTTGGAGCCTTTTTGCAAGGCTCCGGGCGTAGAAAAGCGCGCCTCGACAACATTTAGGCTTTTCAACCCATTTGAGCCAACTCGACATCAACATCGAACAAAACAAAAACACCTAAAACCCTTAGCCTCTGTCGCTACCGAAATCGAAGTTCGATTTTAGGTTTTTTTTTTGGGTGATTCGATCTCGAAATTTGGGTTTTTTCGTGATTTTAGGGTTTATTCCAGGTGTACTTAAATCTCGATCTGGAAATCTGGTAGTGATTTTAGGGTTTAAATCGAAGTTGCATGTTTTTTTCGTGATTTTAGGTTTTTTTTTTTTTTAATATATGTGGTGAGCCTTTTTTTTAAAGTCGCACAAAAAAGCCCCAGGCTCAAGCCGTGCGCCTTTGTGCACCTTAACTGCTATGGTACTTATTTATTTATTTATCGAATAGTCTATAACTAGTCCGACTAGTTGAAACTTTATCGACTCGATTTGCCGTTGTAATAACCTTGGCACTTTCTATGTAATATAATCTATGTGGTTGGGGACACTGTCAAGGCGCCAATAACCAATATGCACTTTTTTGCTATTTTAGCATCCCTCCTTTTTATAATAGCGCTTTATTATATTCTTTGCCTAAGGCGCTTAAGCACTGAGTTTTTCTTTGAGCGCTAGAGCATAGGCATTTTTAATACAACATTATTTTTTACATGGCTAAGTTAATTGCATTTTGGGGAAAAAAACCATCCATTTATCTTTTTTATTTACTTTAGATCTTTGTATTTTAAGGATTTCCATGTTTGAATCATTGTTCTTTATCTTCTTTAAAATATACAAGTAGCCTGTTAATAAATAATAAAAATTCTTCCTTAATTCCTCACTTCTTTGAAATTTGGCTTTACTTATTTCTTAATTTTTTATTTCAATTGCATTTGCTTTTTAAAAGTTTTTTTTAAAATAATTTCTTGATAAAACACCAAATATCCGACTGAAATTTATATTATTTGTTGATTTTGTGCTTGAGTTTTCAAAGATTAGCTGATATTAAATTATTCAGTTACTATCATAACATGAACTTTGCTAATATAAATTTTGTTGTTATTATAAATTACAAAAGCACGAAATCCATTTTTAGAATAATTAATGATACCCTTACATGTATACACATATAATTTATACTAAACCAGTTTGACGTAATAATCGAAATCAACACCAATATAGTTTAATGAATAGTTGGTTATTTATTGTAACTATTCAAAGCGAAATATCGTTCAAATGCCTATTTTCGACCAGGCTCCGCCCGAACTCTAAAGTCAATCTTAACGCTCAGGTAATTCAAACTTAACGCTCGACCAATAATATTGACAAGCGCTTTGTTCCGTCTCGAACAACATAGCATATAACTAATTTTTTTAGAGGTAATTAGGAAGAAGGACAAACTTTGTCGAAAATTTAGACTAAAGGACACCAAGTTTTATTTTTAGTCTGAAAGACAAACTTTGAACCAAAATTAAGCTGAAGGAAAATGCTAAATCTAGTTAGCATTATATTCAGTTTTTTACACTATACGAAAATGCTAAATGTAATTAGCATTACTCAGTTTTACATTGTAGAAAATGCTAACTATATTTAGCATTGTCTTTCAGCCTAATTTTCTTCAAAGTTTGTCCTTTAACCTAAAAATAAAACTTGATGTCCTTTAGACTAAATTTTTTTCAAAGTTTGTCTTTATGCCTACTTTCCACTTTTTTTATTTATATGTACATGTATATGTATATGTTAAAGTAAGATTTTCCAAATTTTGATGACTCAATACTTTAGCCTACACAGATAATTCAAACAAAGTCACCACAAAGCTCCAAAGAGAGAAGAAATTGTGCAACCGCTTCAGAAGATCATCTATTAGAAGAACACCCGAGGATCGTGTATTTGCCTTAAATATAGATTATTAAACCTTCTAAGTATCACACATCATCGTTCTATAACCTTTAACAACTTCTTTTTAAAATTCTTGCATATTTTTATTATTTAAAAAAAGGTCTTTTAACTTATAAATTTTGAATAAAACATGTTCACCGATGAACCAGTGGCATGCCACCAGTGCATGGTTTTGTTTTAATTTTTTTAAAATGAATTTTTGATTTTTTTTTTTCATCCAAAAGATCATGCTTTTCCAATAGTGAACAGACATATCTCTTCTCCAAACTTTTTCAAATTTACAAAGTCTTAGGGTCCGTTTGATTTTGAACGGGAAGGGGCATTTGGAAGGGTTATTTTGAAGAGGTGTTTGAAGGGGAATTGTTGCGAACGGAGAATGTGTTTTTTTTACGAAAGGGGCATATTGAAAGGGGTAGAATTATTATTTTATTGTTTTTGTATATATTATTTTTAATTGTTTACATTTCTGTGTATGTTTATTGTTGAACATAATAGTAGAATGCAAAATACAAATTGCAGAATCCAAATTACAGAATTAAAATTGCAGAATCCAAATTACATAATTGCGGAATACAAATTGCAGAATTTAAAATGCAAATATAAAATACAAAATACAATGAACCTTTTTAATGCATTCTCGCGGCAACTAGTTCGTTTTGTATATTGTCTCGTACAAGTACAACCACCATGGTGGATGTTGTTCTGGTTTTTTGAACGGATTCTCGATCTCTGTTTGCGCGATTTGATATACTGTAATATTCTTCGAGATATTCTTCTAGCACTAAATCAGGGTCGTCATCATACGGCATAAAATCTGGATCGCCAGCATTGTATTTTCTGATGTAGTTGTGAATAGTCATTGTAGCAGTAACAATTTGTAATTGAACATTGTATGGATACGTCTACATGTTACGTAAAAATACCAAATTTTTTCTTTCAAAAACACCAAATGTTCTTTCAATTGCCATACCAAATGTAGCAGTACCATTTGATCGTTGAAACCGCTCAGCAACCAGCCTTACAGGAAAAGCCAATTGAATAGTATATAGGAATACATCCACCATTTCTTTGACCATTATGTGCATTGAGGCTTCCAATCCGTAATTTCCTAATCGTTCACACAAGTATCTGAAACATAATTGCTTCATTTGAAAATTGCGTTGACAACGGTCTGCGTGTCCTGATAATATTTCATGAACCCAAGCAAGACTGGAACTTACAGAATCATGTATTCTGCTCATTTCCCGTGTTTGATTAGCGATAATTTCTTGAATATCGAGAATATCTTGCAAATCTTCCAAATCAGAATCATCACTGTTTGCCATTATATTTGATCTAGAATACTACAGAAATGAAGAACTGGAAGAGAATGAGAAATGAGGAAGGTGAAGTAGTGTTGAAATGGGTTGGAGATATATATAGGGAGAGGGAATGTAAAGGGGGTCAAAAAATATCCGTCGCGTTAGACGCGTCCGAGGCGTCTGACGCGAAAGCCAACTTCCCAACCGTTCGGCTCAACGGTGCATTCTGGTGGGCCCTACATAGGACGCATCCGACGCGTCTGACGCCGACGCGAACGTAACTTGGCTCTTTCAAAATTCAAACGCCACCTTAATTTCAACAAGATTAATCACCCGCCTTGCTTTCTAATTCTTTGGCCTACGCTCTGAAACCTTAGTCTATCTAATATCTTCAAATCAACAATCATTCAACTACAGTCGTCGGTATTTTGATTTCTGAGCTCCTAAACTCCTTCAAACCGGTTCTTCTCGGTTATACATGTCAAAGTTTATTTATATCAAGTCAGTGGAAAAGACATGTTTAACGGTTCATGCATTTGTATAGCCTCATCCCATGTGTTATCAAAGCACACGCTATAGCACCAAATAGCGCAAACTCTGCGCTATGGAACCTAAAATAGCGCAGGGGTTCCCTATAGCGCATAAATAGCGCTATTTTATCGAAGCGCAAAATAGCGTATAGCGTGCTACTTGGTTTTTTAATTTTGTATAGTAATTAAAGCCCAGACCCATTGAGATGCAACCATATCTACAATGTTTTTTGATCCAGCATGCATGCTTTTTTCTTCTATGGTTTGCATATTGCTTTAGCTAGTGTTCCATCAAGTTTTATTAATGCATTTCACAATTTTTTTTTTACTGAGAACTTGACTTGGTTAGACCGTTGCCCAGATACACCATTCTATATCTATGTTCTTTGGTTTAGTCTATTAGATCCAATATCTAGAAACAATAGAGAGTCAGAGACTCTTTTGTTTATTTGAGCATCATCAGAAAAAAGATGCATGCAATATCTAAAAGCTATTCCAATATGTCTAGTATGTTGGACAACAATTTTTTTTGCTACCCTTAAAGTATCAAAATATTTCCTTCTCTTCTAAGTGAGATCTCTAAACATAAAATAACTTATAATTATAGTTTTTGAGTTTTTTTGCTACCCTTAAAATATGTCTATAATTGTTGTTTATATTCTTACTTAATTCTTATCATTAGAAAATATTTTACACTATTTTATATTTCTCCTAACGGTCAAAAAAATGGCGGCCAACCTCTCTCTGAACTTCAGCAACTTTCATCTCTATTCTCTCGCGTTTCTCCTCTTTGGTTTTATCGTTCTTCTTTCCTATTTCCTGCAACCTCATAGCTCTTGTCTTCACTTTCTCAGATTCGGCTTGATACCTTGATTTATGGCATCGAATCTGAGTTCGGGCTATGCTGAATATAAGATTCGTGGTTCTTTCCCGAGGCCTTGCCCACCGTTCAATGACATTGCCTCCTCGTTTTTAGCTGTTGCCAAGGGACCGATGTCAATTGTTATGGTTGGGCTAGCTGAAATTGAGATCTGTGTTTACTCTTTAAGTGCTTTTGTAGATCTGTTGCCGTTCCAGTTTTTGGATATCTATGGTTGTTTTGTGGAACTCGCTCCACTCTTTTTTTCGGAGCTGGTGACCAAATTCACCCCGAGAGGTCGTGAGGTTGGCTCAGCGATGATGAAGGGTTTGGATGAGCTTTCTTACCCAGTTGCCGATCGATCTAAACAGAATTTTACGGCCTATTTTGAGCCTCGATTGAGCTTCCGATGCTCGGATGCTGCGCCTATTTCAGCGGTCCATGGTTTCATGATTGGTTCTCTGTCTTGTGGAGGAGTGTTTGGCCACGGAATCGCCAAGCTAGTTCCTGCTGTCATGGATGGTGAAGGGGAATTGACTACCCCAACACATCTCGTGCAGCGTGATGCTTCCCCTTTGACGTGGAGGGTTGGGGGTGGTGGGCGGCTGAATGTTCCTCGTCGTAGACGACGCCGTCGTGCTCATCGGTCGTCGGAATCTATGCCTACAGCAGCAACCATTACCCCACCTGTTCCGACTGACTCATCGGATCTCTTGGCTTTTTCTGAGGAGGATTCTGCTGTTTTTAGCTCTGTTGCGTGTGCTGCTCCAGCGCAGCCACTTGTTCTATCAAATGCTTTTCGGTGTTTGGCTAATGAGCTTGAGGGTTCGGGTGATACTGTTGCCCCTTGTGATCAGGTTGACGTCTCCTCTGGTATTATTTTTCAGCAGCAGGGTTTGAGTGCTGGTACTTTGGAAGTATCTAGCAGCTCTTGTTGGTTGCGGGGAGCTGCGTATAGATCGTGGCGTAAGTCCGCTGCCCCTTCGTTGCGTCTACAACCAGTTTCTCCTTGCATGGCTGCGAAGTCGGTTCTCCAGTCAAACAACATGCTACCTGCTTCCGGCAATGCTCATTTTCTGGTTGGTTCTGGCGTCTCTTCTTCGCAGGTTCGGTGCTCGGTAGTCGCAATTTCCTTAGTTGCCACTCCTTCGGTTGGTTGCGGGTCTGTTATTGTGGGTAACAGAAGCATCCTACTGGATGCGTATGTTACCAGGCAGGTATGGCCTTCCTCTCTTGTCTCAATTTCTGTTTTTGGCGATTTTATTGAGGTTTTCCCTGTTCCTTGTGGCCCTTGCCCTGTTTTGCTCAAGGAAGTTTTACCATGTGGGGCTGTGTCTTTTATGGTTTCTGCTCCTCTAGAATCCGTCTCTTATATCTCTGTTGGTTTGTGGTTCCCTGATTTGGCTTTTGGCTTTTGCCAAGTGTTTTATGTTTCATCTGTAGAGTGTTTTGTTGCCTGGTTGGTCTCCTTAATTCATCATAGCCACCTAGTGCCTTGTGTGGGGAGCTCAGTTGTTTTAGTGTTTGTTGGGAGATGTCTTGATCCTTTGGTGGTGACTTTGTTGTTCGATGGCACTGTAGCTTGGTTGTATCACAACGGGTTCCTGCCAATGCAATTAATCTACGTTTGATGTAGAATATATATCAACAACTTCAGCTTGAGTTGAAATAATTTTTATGCGAGAAACACGTAAAGATTGGTGTAAATTTAAAAAAATACATATATATTGTGATGATACCAATGCAATTAATTTAGCCAAAAATCCAATAAAGCACTATAGAATTATACATATTGATATAAGACACCTTTTTTAAGAGACCACCTTAAAAATGAAAATATTATTTTAGAAGTTGTGCATACTGGAATTCAACCAAACAACACATATATTTACTAAACCTTTAAATGAAAATAATTATATCGAGTTATGTCGAGAATTAGAAATTTGTTCGGTAACAGGTATTTGAAATTTCAAACGTATTTAAAAAAAAAAAAAATGTTCCTGTGCGAAATTATGTTTTTCAAATATTGATAAAAATGATTATTAAAGTTTAAATGTAGGCAAAACCATAAAATCAACAGAGTTAGAATAATTCATAGCAATTTTCTGACAAAACATCATGTTAATAAATTAGCATTTAATATGAAAATTAAAGTAATAAAATAAAAATAAAAATTAAAACATTAAATAATTAAAAAGTTATCACTAACAATAATATGATAAAAATAATAAAAGTGTTACTAACATAGTTATTAATGGCGCACGGCGCAAAAAGGCGAAACATCAGTCCGGAGCCTTGGCGCGCGGCGCGGCAAATGGCGCGCGCCTTTCTGATTTACGGCGCACTTTTGTTTTTTAATTTAACATATAATAAAAAATATTAAAAATCCGGTATTTTTTGCTAAAACATGTGCAATCAAAGTTTTTACTATTTTGCAAAAAGAAACATCATCATATTTGAGATCATTAGCATAAAATTTCAAGCGTCATAGGTTTCAAAATCCAATATAATAATACATATTACTAATAAACTAGAAATTTGAATCCGATTCAACAATCATATTTTCAAAATCCATCAGAACCTACAAAATAAATAAAACAAAATACAAAACGTTAGCAAACACAATAATATGATCAACATTAATCTTGTGTGAACTGCAAAAAATGAAAAAATAAACAAAAACAAGCAAAAAACAAAAAAATAAACAAAAGGCGCGCCATTTTGCGCCGTGCGCCTTTTTTGCGCCGCGCGCCTTTTGCGCCATTTCGTGCGCCTTCTCATATTCGCCGCGCCATAAGCCAAAATGGCGCAGATGCTGCGCCGCGCCGCGCCGTGCGCCATGGCGCGCCATTGATAACTATGGTTACTAATACTTTTTTTAAAAGTATTTACTTTTTAAAGCATAACTTTATAACAAAATTAAAATAGAAATATAACAATAAAAAATTATAATTAAAAAGTTCTTAATTATAAATTAGTATAAAATATATACCAATAATCAAGTAAAAGGTTTAACTTAAACATTTTTAGTAACTATAATCTTAAACATTGAAACTATGCAATTTTAGATCTAAAATAGGATATCCAATAAGTTAAACTACATATTCAAAATGAAGAATTTTGAAAATTTTATCTCATCGGTGCACCTGTACATGAACATCGATCCACCAATGAGGGTAAAAAAGTCAAATCCAAACCCTCTATAAATGCCCACTTTCCCGCTTCTTTTCGGTATTTCCAATTTCTACACGATTTAAACCTTATTACCTTAACCTTGTTATCTCCAACCTCCGTGCTCCAAATCCATCAATTTTTCATCTAAAAAACCAAAACTTTAGCCATGAGAGGAGGATAGAGGACCATGTTCTACCGATGAGATTCTCCTCGAGAAGGGCATGAGTGGAAACCAAAAAGGAAAATACCAGAAGATTCAAGATCTTTCGATTAACGAGTCTATCAGAGGTTAAATGATAAATTCAAACATTCTCTCCTTATACGACATTCGTGCTTTGTTTACTCCAGCATAATTATCTGACAATATACACACGACTGGATTAGAAATCGATATTCATCCTATATATAGTTTTATTTTACGCAAAACTTGAAGTGGACACAATGATAATTGTTTGGTCTTATCTACCATGTTAAAGTGGTTGATGTTGCTTTTATTAAATAAGAGTCTGGTGAAATTTTTGTGAAATCCCATCTCATGTGTTAACTTTTGATGATGTTATTTTGGATGGTAAGCATATTTTAAGTCAAATTGTTCAAAATCTTTACGTATATTTGACTATAGCTAGTCTAATTCATCGTGCTCGTACAATTATAAGGATTCTGCAACATCTTATTTCCAAAAACAAATGGTTATGATGAGGTTTACCCATTGTCCAAGAACACATTCAAATTTTGGAAACATCTATGTAAATTGGGTTAGCGTTATTATGAATAATATAACCGAGAATCATTCGGTAAACAACAAAGATACAATCCTTATGGAAATCCGATCACCATAACATTTCGTTGATTCCGAGTTCCACTAGACGATGAGCTTCCACTTCAACACCATTATTCTAGTATTTTTAATGATAAAGCATTAAATGCAATGAAGATAATTGTGACTTTAGATTAAATTAAAGCAGAACTTTTTTTTTGAATAAGGTAAAAACGGAGAGTAGAAACTCTTGTATACCAGCCAGATTTACCTGGTTCATTGGGTCAATATACTTCACCACCGCATGCCTCATCATTAGTTGAAGAGGGCATTACTTCAATGCTAGAGAGATAGGATTACACGATACAATATATTCAAAAAGAGCAGTAGGAACACGAGTTGGGCATGATCCATTCTATTTTTACTTTTATGTGAGGCTCTGTCATACTAGATAGAGTGAGGTTGGTACGAGTAGCCCCAGTTATTTTCTCCGTCTTTAGTTTGTATCTCTCATAAGAGCACATGGCTCTAAGGTTGCAGGTCCATCACATTTTGAGTATACTTAACCTACCAGGATGCAAGGTTCTAAAAATCACTTCGTGAATGATAGCAGATAAGCATGGACCAAGAATCAATCGCTTAGGCGGAGATTAATCGAGGATGAATCAAAACTAGATTTCTTTTTTTGATAAACTCATGCATTTTGTATAAAATTTTAGTATACTTAGCGAGAATGTATGCCAAAGGGAGCAGACCCATAGTAATGAAAGATGCACTACGACGCGTCTTTCACACAAGGCAAATTGTCAACATTTAATAAACTTCAACCATGGTATATGAAGGCAATATTGCTTGTATTGTTCCAATTAAATATGATTATATTAAAGAAGATAATGTGAATGTGTTTCCCTAACTAGAGAAAACTTCATTAAATACGTTCAAATAACAATCTCGGTGGACTATACACTAAAGCACCGTCGATCTTAACATTCAAGAAACTGGTTTGTAATACCGAGAAGAGTATACGATCACCGTAAGTTAGCGTATGTTTAAATAAGGGCATGATTAAAAAAGGATGCGTGTTGCACTTTTTACTTTATCAAAATTTATCTTCTTCGGTATTCCTAATAAGGTTTTAAAGATGGAGGTAGTTAACACAATTTTTATTGTTAATATTGTACTCTTTTTATTTGAATAGGTTTCATTCAATAAGGTTTTCCTAACAAAATTTTAATGAGGAAATTTTATAATGAAGTGCGTGTAAGTTTGTTGCATGCCCATCTTGAAGAAGAAACATACTAAAACATTAGTGCAAATGAATGCAATATGGGTGCACATAACTCATAATCAACCCGATCCGACCCAACATAATTTGAATCGAACATGCGTTACAAATTTGTAATCCATATTATTTACGACTTAGATGTGATAGTTTATTTGATCCAATTCAAACATATTTACACGATCAATATCAAACCAAATAAAATAAACAGTTAAAACTAAGAATGAAGCATAGTATTCTAAAATAAATATAGTTGTAAATCATATTTGGCATCTCAAGTCAGTGGTCAAAACTAATAGGATTAATTGTGAAATTTCAAGAATATTTTTAGTATACTTCAAAATCAAGCTCTTAACCAAGTATGTAATGAATTAATTCAATCTAATGCATTTTAATTGAAATCTAATTAAACATGTAAATTCTATTTAGTGCATTATGATAGAATATGCTATCTCAAGTTAAATATTTTAATATTTTAATTTATTTGTTTTCATTTAAATTCTCAATCTTTAGGTTTATACAACCCAACCTAACTCAACCTAACCCACCTCATCTAATCTCATACGTTGTTAGTCATGAGTTGAACTACCTTAAAAACATGCATATACAGATCATATGAAATATATGATCCAACTCGACCGAACATGACATTTGTGCAGATTAATTTTGCAATGTATACAAGGGTACATATCATTGTTTTAAAAAACCCGCCTCGAGGCTCGCCTCAAGAAAATAAGAGATAAAATGCCTTGAGGCTTATTCCAAAAGGCTTTTTATCTCTAAAGCTTACGCCTCGATAACTTGAGGCATACAAAGCGCGTAAAGCGCACGCCTCGCACGCCTCAAACAGCTGAGGCATATGACTTAAAAACCTTTTAATCTTTAGTTGCAGATATTGAGACAAATAAATGTCATTGAACTTTAATTATTTAATAAAAATAAAAAAAGACAAAATTTAAGAAAATAAAAATTAGCATTTTTTACTTTTCAATTTCAATATCGGCACAATCAAATAAAATTATTTATGAAATAATGATCATGAGCAATATAATGAATTTTCTTATTGTTATTTGAAGAATGCTTTTCAATAAACTTGTTAAATCTCAAAATAAATTTTGCAAATCGATTTGAATTGATGGAACATATCAAAATTGTAGTTTGATGTAATCTTCAAATAGTTTTAAGAAATCAAAATTTGAATCTTTTGCATGAGGAGGAAGACATCATTTGATCTTTTGCATTTTATATTAAATGTGCAAGAATGATTGTATTTTGTTTGAATTGCTTTGAATGCTTTATGGGTTTTACTTAGTATTTGACGCTTAATGTTATTCCATATTAAAATTTAAGTATATGTGTTGCGCCTTTTTTTAACCTGAAAGGCTTACGCCTCGCCTCACGGACCCGAAAACGTCTCGCGTACGCCTTTTGTGTTTTAAAACATTGGTACATATACACTTGTACTTTCTTATACCAAAATGAAGAATTTTTATATTTGATCATTATGTTCTTTGCTTCATTTCAGTTTATTTCATCTGCACTCAAAAGCTTATGAGACAAATATTTCTTTAATTCTTACGCAAATAATATTTTGTTAACTGTATGTAACATTATGTTTATTCATACTCCATTCTGTCTACTTACATATATGCCAAAATTGAATTATAACCTAAAAATAATCTTATCATACATGAATATTTGCATTTTTTTTAAATTTCCATTTTTCTATGAATCAGAATGCAAATTCAATACAACAAACTCGTAAATATAAAATCATGCGTAACTCAAGATTCAATTCCTAATAAAATGGAAATTCAATAATGATACATATAATGTATCCAAATTCAAATTATTCATAGTTGCATCAAACTAGTTTGTGAAACATCAATAATTAATGTTATAAGTTACAACACTAATAATATCTCAACAACCTAAAGTATGAGGCTCAAACTTCCTTCCAAGAGATAATCATTTGTAGCCAACCATGTAAAATGAGGTTTACTAGATAGATAACTCAATACAACCCTCAATTATACTTAACTGATTCTACAAGTAGTGGTTTCCTCATGATCAACATAATCAAAGTCAATAAACACACAACAACGCTTAGAAGTTCACCATATAAAGAACCGAAGGCATATTTAATATTATGACTGAAATAAGTAGGGTTACATATTCCATGTGTTAGTTTCCGGAAGATCGTAAAATTTGAATATAGCTTAAATCATCTGCTCCAATGAATGTAGTTTGGATGAGAATGAATATGCAATTTTTATTTTGTTGGGGAGTTTGGGGGGTGGTTTGTTTAAGTTTGGTCCGAGGAAGGGGGTGTGGGCGCACTAACATAAATTTTACTTACGTTATATATTGCTACTTAGACGTGGGAATACTAAATAATAACATAAGGAGTTAGGTAAATCATTGTCAATATCAATACGCATTTAAAATTTGTCTCTCTGATTTGCTAATGGTCCATCTTGCACAGGATCATGTTTCAGATCTCAGAAATATCACCCAGTGTCTCATTCGAGATCTCATTTTGGTCTCTTCCCAAAATGAAACAACAAATCTCATTGTAAATCTTGTTTTGAATGTATTGTGCAAGATATGGTAATATCAAACGACATATTGTCCGAGATGAGATATTGAAACATCGACCAAGATTTTGGTTTTTTTTTATTAGAATTTAAACATGCGCCCAACCCAAGCAATAATTAAAAAAACTTGAATCTAGTCATTGTAATCTCCTGCTACTTTAATAGTAAACATCTCCTTTTTTAATTGCTAAAGTTAATCCTAGAAAATTCCCTAAGTTGATCAATCTCTTGTGAGACATCTGAATCACATCTCGGTTTACTTAAAGAACAACCTTATAAGATATATTAATGACTCTTTTTGCTAGCCTGTAAAAAAACTAGATTTTATCTTGGTTTATCATGATGCACTTTTTGCTTGTATGTATATAGAAGACTTGAAAATAATCACGTTTAATATTTAATATATATTTTTCATGTTATATGACTATATCGTATATTCGTATATGTTCTACAATGTCTAGGATTTTCATATTTGTCATTTTTTTCACATGCATGTTACTTATTAAAGTATGTATTTTATGTTCTACTTATACGAAACTGTTTAATGTTTTAGATTTTTTTAATGTTCTATGTCTAACAATAATCCATGTTCATGAATCATAAGTTGTAAGCTATAATATACATGTATTGTGTTATTTTTTAGTTAAGCATATTATAACTCATAAATATGAATGTTCATTCATAGATTAATAACAATTGAGTGACTTGCGACTCAAGTTTAAATTAATATTTTTATAGTGGCATTAATAAAAATTATTGTGGTGCAAAAATATCAATTATTAACATAGCATATACCCAGAGATGGTACTGATATGGGCTTTAAGGCCCAAGATAGAAATTTGAGACAAACGTCTGAGTTAGACTCACCTCATCCAAGATCTCCCCCGATACGAGATCAAGTCTCTAAAATCTCTAAGATGAAACGTGATCGATATCCGAGATTTAAAGCCTTGCACGTAATATGTAGTAGAAAGTAGCAATCAGACTATAGTTTTGTAACTGTAATTGCTTTACTATTTTATAAAGTCAAGCACCCAAGCATGCTGGTTTGACAATGTGTTGCACTGCTTCTATGGTCCAAGCAATATACTTCACGCCATTGACTTTTAAAATATTAAAATTTATGAACCTAATGGTGTGATCTTATCTCGTTTCAATCAAGCAGATAAAAGGGAAAATACTCCAAATCTATTTTCAGCAAATCTATTTTTAGTATGCAAACCAGTACCATGGCAGTTGGAACGACGTACATATAAACGAAAATACTTTAAGACAAAGCAATTTTCTTTTTGAAAAATAAATCATGATTTGAAGTGTTGCTTATGTATGGAAAAACTCAGCTAAGAGCAACACACCTCGCAATCCAACGAAATTTCGTAGATATGTCCTTTCGTTCCCTAAGATTGCCTTCACAATACTTTGACCAAACTTGAAAATCCTAGCATATTAAAAATAATATTTTGAATTGACAATTAAAATAAATGTTTCAACGAACGATGTTAACATTTTGAACATCTAAGAAGTTTTAAGTTGATTTTAATTTTTGTGGACACTAAAGTTCACAATGTAGATTTAACAACTCGAATGTTCCATTTGCTTTCGAATAGTGAAGCACTAAAGACGACACGAGTATACAACAAGGTGTATAAAGAGATGGGTGTAGCAGATCCATTGTGTTTTGGGTAAAACTCGTAAATATCACTAAAACCGGTATTTTAGGTTAAACATATTGTTGATACACTTACCTACATGGGAATGGTATAAAAACATCAGTGGTCATATGTAAATCATTTATTTTGTTTATTCATTAGCTAACTTCAAAGTTCTTAATGAAACGAGTCAAATGCCTCATTAATCCAATAAAAACACGACTCTTGTGGTCGATCGAGAAAAAACATTGCTCCTAATTCACTGCCATATATCCTGTGAAATCCTTGTTCGACATCATGCTTGAACTAAACGAAGTTGTGTTGTTGGGTACAAGCACAAGTTGCATAAATTTGAAGTCTACAAAGTAAGAACCTCTTAATGTAGCTCTAATTACATGTTAACTCGACTAAAAAGGCAATCATGTCTTCTAGTACAATATAAGTATTATGATATTCTATTCGATGAAATTTAACTGATCATTTCGAATTACCCTACCTAGCATCTACAATATAAGGTATTATACTATTCTGCATAGTAGTTAAGACGCTAAGGCGCACGGCTTGAGCCCGGTGCTTTTTTGAGCCCGGGGCTTTTTCGTGCGACTTTTAAAAAAAAGGCGCACCACGTATATTTTAAAAAAACAACTAAAATCACGAAAAAAACCTGCAAGTTCAATTTAAACCCTAAAATCACTACCAGATTTCCAGATCGAGATTTAAATACACCTGGAATAAACCCTAAAATCGTGAAAACCCCAAATTTCGAGATCGAATCACAAAAAAAACCTAAAATCGAACTTCGATTTCGGTAGCGACAGAGGCTGAGGGTTTTAGGTGTTTTTTTTTTGCTCGATGTCGACGTCGAGTTGGCTCAAATGGGTTGAAAACCCTAAATGTTGTCGAGGCACGTTTTCTGCGCCTGGAGCCTCGCAAAAAGGCTCCAAAAGCGCGCCTTTCGTGCGCCTCCTTTAGAGGAGGCGCCTCGACCACCTGGAAGGCGCAGGCCTTTCGCCTGCGCCTTAGGCGCGTGCCTTAACTACTACGCTATTCTGTAAGATAAATTTTAACCAATTCATTTTTTGAATATATGTATAATACATGGAAAATTCAACATAACATTCCAAGCCTAGCCAAAATCTTCATATTTTACACATTGCTTGATGCTTACTTTTAAGAATTTAAATAAATAAATCAGCCATCTTACTTGCCTATAAAATCAATTTTTGATATGATGATGCTACGTAGCATGCACATTATAAAATCAATTCACTGCCTATAAAATAAATCAGTCATCCACCTAATTCTACAATAGTGACATTTAAAAAAAAAAAACTTACCCCCACGAGATTTTAAATGATCTCTCTTATTCTTATCTATATGATCTAATGTACGGTACATAATATTATTTAAGTGATTCTGAATTGTTTAAAAAAAAAAAAACATATCAACCTTTTGATCTACATGCATGTAGCATGCACACTCTTTGACAACCATGACTCTGTGAGGACCGAAAATAGTTTATAGGTGCAGAAAATACCTTGACTGAAGAAAATACCTTACAAGGTACTTCTTAACTTCAAAATTTTGACATGTTTAACATATTATTTTTGTTCAGGAGTATCAAATAAGTAAATACGTGATAAATAAGCAGAATATAATTTATTTACGGACACGTAACATACAATTTTTGCTAAAAAGTACTGAATTATAAGGTGGAAGATAATCTATTCATGGACACGACTCAACACATTGATTACTTCTTAGAAGCTTTCAACATATCATTATTTCTTGATTTTCACATACCTGAAACCGTCTTATTTGTTCTGCTAACCAACATTCATATAATTTATATCACTAGTAAAATCGGATTCATAGCCTTCTTTATAAATCCATGCATTATACTAGAAAATATTAGATGACCACGAAAACCAAGCAATATATAATTTTATTATATATTCTGCTACATTGAATGCGCAAAGGATATATTTGCCGAATATTTATCGAAGACAAGTTTATTATGTTTTACATTTCGATATTTTTTATCTTTTGTCGCAAAAAAAAAATATTTTTTATTTTCTAAAAGAAAAGAAAGCTTTTTACACTTCTATCAACTTCTTGGAATTTTATTAATTTAATGAACAAGCTTGAAACTTATCTATATATTTTAAACCAAGATTTTCTTTTTTTGGTTTATCATTTTTTTCCGCAAAAAAGAATAAACTTGGTATTTCTGAAAAGATATTATTTTAGCAAAATTTAAACTTGCTTCAAGAAAATTATTCAAAATTATATATTTCTATTTTACTAGAAAAACCAAACTCTTATGAAAACACAGCTTTCTAATTGAATATCAATTCAAAACATTTAGATATTACTGTTGGAGAAAACTAAGTAGCTAAGTATGACAAGACAGAACATGCTAGGGATAAAATTTATGGTGTTGCTTTTTCTCTTTACAGAATTAATTTTTCCATCATTATGCTAAGGAAAACCTCTTTATCGTTCGGATTAAAAGGCGGTACCCAATGTACAATGCCGCCATTTATAAGCAACTTTATTGAATGTCAAGTTCGGAAACAGCCTTACCCGACAATCCCAAAAGGATGTTTTCAAGACTCAAACCTATATGATGCCTAGGCCGTAAAGCAGCAACCTTATAATTGTGCCAAGAACCCACCCCCTTCCTCACGAGGGGTGCAATTCGAAGATTTCTCAATATCCTAGTACACCTCTTGTCAAAACAATTTTTAAGTTGTGGAACACGAGGACTTCATAGCAGGCCAGCCATCCCGGTACTATTATGCCCAAGCATGCTTATAATCATTCAGATTTTGATTATGACATTTCATTAAAAAATGTTTGAATTTTCTCAAAAAGTTTCGAGTATTTCAAAATTTTCATACTTCCGTTCTAAAATAGGATTTTTCTTTTAGATTGTTAATTTTCATGACTTATTTTATATTTTATAATCTAATTCTTCTTCATTTCATGTCTATCAACATTTCAAGAACATAGAGTTGAGATTCCGAATTATCTTGATCTTAATTGAACTTCGGATAAAATCAAAGGAACAAGAAAATTTACTTGAAATTCCTGCCCATGTTGAGCTTAGCAGCCTTTCCACTCCCCTTTTTAACTGGAAAGACCTTTTTTACCTCGATAGATTCCGGCCAAGCCAAGCACACAATTACCAAAACATCTTCCTGGTCGACATCTTCTTCTTCCCCTTTCCGAACCTCCACCGTAACAGTCGAATGCAACCTCTCCTCTCCTTCATACACCCTCTGCAGGTGCTCGGGAATTGGCGCCACTCCATCAAACATCGTCGCGTCGATCTTTACATGTTCGTTTCTGTAAGGATCGTACCTTTTGAACCGGACCCATTGCGATCCAGCGGTATCGGTAATCGTATAAGATCTGTAATGATTAGGAGGCTGTTTGCAAAATTAAAAAAAGAAAGAAAAGGAGTTAGGGTTTTGAAGAAATTAAGGCTTCAGCCTAGCTGTAAGTACCTGGAGAGGAGGTTTGTAGTCGAGAAGGTAGGTGAGTTCGTTGTCCAGGACGCGGATGATGTGGCTTCCGAAGGTGTAGAAAGGACGATGGTGATGGAATGCAGGTTTCTTATTTTGAAGAATGCACCGAAAAAGATGACTAATTGCCATTTTATCGGAGTTGAGTTCTGGTTTCGAGAATAAAAGGGTCTTTAGGCCGATCCCCTGCTTTCCTTAGACATGGTCGAATACATATGTTTTCTTTCTTTTAGCGGTAGAGCGAGCGTTTATGGCTCTAGATCAATTAAACAACAAAACCAATTAAATTTGATTCATTTGGTATATTTTTGTAAGTTAATTGATTAGTTTTGATTTTTATTTTATTTTACTTCAGTTTATTGGTTGAGTTTGATTTTTAATATTTGAAAATGGAACAAATCAATTAAACCAAATTTAAAAATTAATTCATTTTAAAGTTAAAAATATTACCACTAACAATGCTATTATTTGCAATACTTTCATAACAATATTATTCTTCTTTAATTTTATCTTCACATTTTTAAAAGAAGAGTTAGTTTTCTTCTAAAACATTTGCATTATATGAACTTAATTAATTATTTTAATTCTGTGTTGTATCAACAACCAGAAGATCTATTTTATTTTAAGATAAACCAACCAAATATTGTCGATTCGGCTGGTTTTGGTTTTTTTTTTCTTAAAAAATCAGTTTGGGTTGGTTCGGTTTATGTTTCTTGAATGATTTTTTGTTTCAACATTTCTGATCGGTTTCAAACCAGATCAACCATTTGCACACCTCTAAAAAGGTGCTTCAATGTACTGTTATTCACACCTCAATTATTTTTTTTCTGCCCATTTTTAGAAGATTAGTAGAAATGACTATTTTATGTATATTTCTAACCACCATATTATATTCTTTTGCGTAGTCATTTACAGTCGTGTAGTTGCTAAATGTCATAGAAAAAAAAAGGCTTTGGTGGTGCATGGAGCCCCCTTCAATCAATTACAATTGATGGCAGCCTAATAGTAGGCAAACCAACAAAAAGATAGACCCAAATGAAGGTCCACCTCGGTTTCCACTAATCGTCATAATGTGATGATCATCGGTAACTTATGGTCATATGATGATACACGCAATCGACAGCCCAGAATGAAATTCAACTTAACATAAGGTCAGATTTTAAAGACCGGACATTTTTAAACACGTTTGGTAGTTGATAGTCGAACAATTGATAATTTTTATTTTTTGTGTAAATTCCACAATTGAACATCCCTGCTAGTTAACTGCGACATATGGCAGTCGAACTTAGTGATGTTATATGTAAACTCAACACACATGTAAACTGACCGGATGTATATTGTAACTTAGTTACTATTGACGCCAAAAGTTGGTAACTAGTGACGGTCAATCCCCAATCGTGGTTAGGTCACACGAACAATAATCACAAAATGCAGAAAAGTAAATAAAACAAGGAACACGTAGAATTTTTATAGTGGTTCGGCAAATATAGTGCCTACGTCCACTTTATAGATTTTCTTTTGATTACAAGTACAATATGTTTTCTTTTTGAAGAAAGTGGGAGATGAACACAAGATTGTGTTGCTGAGAAGAGTTGGTTATTTTTGGAGTTAGCCGTGGGGTTTTAACTTAAGAGAGCAAGTTTTTATAAAAGAAGAAGTCTTTTTTGTCATTCTGAGTATGAATGTATTTATAGGCAAAGGAGTGGGCTAAGCAAGATGCAACGTGGTCTGCCTCTTTTGCGGAACTTGGACACATGGAGCTCGATCCTTGGGTATAGTTGTGGTTGGTTGACCCACTCCACTGCTGAGCAATAGTATCCTCAAGAATTGTGGCTTGCGTCGCGCTCGAGATTTGGTGTATAAAAAGTAGCGTTTTGATTGAAAGCGTTTGACCATATTTAATGACTAGAGAATCAGGCTAAGTAATGAATGACTCATTTGGATATTTCCAGGTAAATCTAGGAATATCTGATCGATCTGATCTTTTAAGGAGATGCTCGACTCGGTCGGCTTGGGAGAGCGATTACGCCGGAGTGTGATATGTTGCTGCTTTGGGTGAGACCGGCTCATGCCAATTCTTGCTCGGGCTTTCTAGAATAAAAGAAGCCGTCCGTTGGAGCTGAATTGGTGGGCCTTTTGACATTGGGCTTCGATCCATTGAACCGTGACAGTTTTTGCCAAAAAAATTGTCAACGGTTACATTAACATAGTTTGCAATGGACATTAGCAATGCACATAACTAAAAGTTGCAGGGAATGTGCATATAAAGCACATTCGATTTCACATTGAATACTTCATCGATTATACATGCATAATATCAAGTTCACAACCATACAAAATACCTAGTTTCATACAAAATACCAAGATCACATAAATTAATGACTGAACATAGTACAACCATACAAAATATTTCATTCATTACACATTCAACATTTATAATAGTTTTTTTTTTCTTTTCCACATTTTTCTTGTTTAGGTTCGTTGAGTGCTTCCTTCGATAAATCAACAGTTTCACGTTCTACTTTAAGACATCTTCCAATCGTTCTTTGTTGAGTACCTTAATATTTTGCTTCATCTTTTCCAACAGAAACTTTTTGCATTAACTTACATTAGAAAAATACATTTCAAATTGATTTCAGTATCAGTTACATAAACTAAGTGAAAATTATAGTTTCTCACCAACTTATCGCTATTATCGATTTTCCTTGAGCAACTATCAAAACTGAGTAAAGGTACTAAGTCCAATAACCTACTATTAAACTGCACCCTTATGATTGTATAAAGGATAAAAATTATCAAATTCGTAATGCATGGTTGAAATAAAAATTTATCAAGTTTAAGTATTAAATTTTTCAAAATAGGAATATCAAAATTGCTTTAACCATTGAATTACATATGACAATTAACAAAATGCACATGTAATAAAAGTTATCTAAATTATAATATGGAGTTATTATAAAAATTATCAAAATTGTAATATCAAGATTGTTCTAACAATTGCAGCACATGGTGCGAAGATCAAAATTGTTTAAATGATTAGAAGATCAAAATTGAAATGCATAGTAAAACATCAAAATTGCAATATCAAAACTACTCTAAGAATTGTAATACATACTACAATAATCAAAATTGTAAAAAGCGTGCAAATTTGGTGTAAATGACATGGTTGTAAAAAGTGCTAGGCGAAAACATAGATTAGAGATTAATCGCCTATGCGACGATTAATCAGGAATTAACTGGAATAAGCGTTTTTGATAAATTCGAGCATTTAAGCTAAAATTTTAATATTTTATTTATTATTTATAGATTAATAATGAGAATTGATAGGTTTTCGATATTTTTGGGAGTAATTATGGATGAAAAACTGTTTGAATCAAAAAAATTGATGCTTGTACAAGGAATCAAGCCCAAATTAGTGCAAAATGGTTTCTATAAAGGGACAATTAACGACAAGGACAAAAGTAAGGGCTTTTTTATTCATAAGGACAACCCATTAAAATTTTAACTAAAAGGACAATACTCTAATTATATTTTAATTCCCTAAATCACGTGCCTTGTTTCTTCTTCGTCGCTCCTATCTCACATGATTTTTTCTCGTTCAATTTTTCTCTAGCGCGGTTTTTTCTACATGATTTGATATTCAAACATCTCTTCCGTTCGATCATCTTCAGAATCGTTCGAGCTCCTCAATTTATTCGATTTGCCTAATTTTATCGTTTCAATCGGCTTCGTTGATTCATGAAGGTGCCGTGGATTTTGATTCGGTAGGCAGTAAAGATGATTTCATGAATTCGTCGTAGAAAATCGAACGAGAGAGATGAACGATAGAGTTGAGTGACAGAAAATACTTTTTGTGATTGTGAATTTAGTAGCAGTTTTTAGGTATTAGTTTACTATTTTTTAAAGTTTCAGTTTTCCTGAATTAACAGTGTTATGCTTTTGCCTTTATAATTTTGGTGCTATATTAGTTTTGTACTTATACTGTTGCATTAGATTTGCAACTCAATCGAAATTATGTCATTTTAATCAATCAAAGTGGGATGTAAACATTTTTTGTATTAGTTTTTCTTTAAAATATCATAGCAGTTTTTAGGTATCAGTTCTGTATTTGTTTAGGTATCAGTTTTATATTTTCTAGTTGAATTTAAATCATAGTAGTTTTTAGGTATCGGTTTTATATTTTTTTTAGGTATCAGTTTTATATTTTCTAGTTGAATTTACATCTTAGCAGTTGTTAGGTACCGGTTCTATATTTTTTTAGATATTAGTTTTATATTTTCTAGTTGAATTTACATCATAGCAGTTTTTAGGTATCAGTTTTTTTTTTTTAGGTATCAATTTTATATTTTCTAGTTGAATTTACATCATAGCAGTTTTTAGTATCAGTTTTATATTTTTTTAGGTATCAGTTTTATATTTTCTAGTTGAATTTACAGTATTATGTTGGTATAAGTTTTGATTGTGTATGAAATACTTGCAGATACTGCATGCTGCTGGAATTTACTTGAATTCAAGGCTGGATTGAGTACAAGTAAAAGTAAATGCATGAATGCATGCTTGGAATGGGGAACAGTGTTCTGTGTACTTAGCTTGTGTAGGAAAACAATGCATCCTATTAAATCAGTTATGTATCATTGTAGGTATCATATGATACAAGTGGGTATTATTGTGTATTACTGAGAATAATCTCATTTTTGTGATAATTGAGTTGAATTGATTGCTATTATTATTTTTAATCAGTATGTATTATTGGGAATAAATATTATTTTTGTGAGATTTGAATTGAGTAGGTGGGTGTTTTTTTAATCAGTGAGTATGAGTTAGAATTAATGTTGTGTATCAAAAAGTCAATTACCAAAGCAAACAACACAAATCTACTTACTTGCCACAGTTCTCATACACTAAGCCATAAAACTGATACCTAAAAAAATAGAAAACTGATACCTAAAAACTGCTATAATATTTAATGACAAAAGTAATACAGAAAATGTTTGAATTACAATTTGATAGTTTAAAATGAAATAAATTCGTTTGAGTAGCAAAACTGATGCATCAGTACAAGAACAAAAGTAAAATAGCACCAAAACTATAAACAAAACAGCACAACGCTATTAATACAAGAAAACTGATACCTAAAAAAATAGCAAACTGATACCTAAAAACTATTGCACTATTTTAAAACTAAAACTAATGCAAAAAATGTTACATCACAATTTGGTTGATTATAATGAAATAAGTTCGACTGTAATACATAGATAATGCAACAATACAACTACAAAATAAATACAACATTAAAACCCAACAAACGAATATAAACCAATGTTAAATAAACAAAAATGATACCCAAAAAAATTATAAAACCGATACCCGTCTGCTGAATAGCCGATCATTAAAATTGGAGAACCAAAAAAAAACATGAATCACCTTACGAAATAAAAAAAACCTAATCGGCAGAAATGAACATTAAATTATAATGATTATAGCAACAAAAAAAATACAGTTGAGGTTGATTTTTGAGATTGATTTCGTGCCGAATTTTGCTGTTTCGATTGATTTTCGATGTTCGACTATAGGAGACGCCGCGGATTTGTTTTCATTCGATTTCCAGTTGAGATGATTTCGTTAATTTTGATTTGCTGATTTCTTTGTACGAAATCGAAAGAGAGGAATGAGCGATGGAAATTTTTAGGATTATGTCCTTTTGGATAAATTTTTAAGCGCGTGTCCGTGTGGATAAATTATTAAGGCCGGTTGTCCTTGTCATTAGTTTTCTGTTTTATAAATCCACGTGGATACCAAAATAATGTAGTAAATCTCATCTAGGTGGAATGATCAAATAACTAGACGGTAAGACTAATCTAGCGCTTAGGTAAGACTTATTCGGGAGCCTAGAAGGATCTTACAACAAAGATAAATGGGTTGAAATAATCACCTCACACACACGCTGCCGATATCAGAAGGAGACCTTTGTTCCAAAAAATCATACAAATAAAAAATTCATGGTTCTAAACAAATTTACTTATACCAAATCACATAATACACAGGGTTTTGGTAACTAACAAAATTACAATTGAAAGTTCAAGGTTTTTGTAACAATCCATGCTTTTGGGGACCCGAATTTCAGCAAAAACCGAAAACCAAACTCGAGCACAGGTCATATTGATTTGGTACCTACAATAATTAGCATGAACATAATAGAGTGTTATGAAAACAACTCACAACGAAAACAAGATAAGATAATAAGCATTGACTATGGCTGCTACCTTGAGATCAAGTCGCCACATCAATACTGAGCATGGAAAACAAAATAACCAAACACATCTGCTCCAATGACCCATTTTTCCCCTAATGTTATTCTGAGAGTTGTAATGAGAAGGAGGTTAGAACAAGAGTACCTACCGAGTAGAAAATGTATAAACTTTCCACAATAAACAAATTAATCCAAATTGGTTTCACCCAATTTATATATCTACCAAGGTTAGTCGTTATAGTCCAACCTTGCATTGCACGCATGACTGTTTAACCACCACACTCAAGATAGTGGATTTCGATAAACTAAACTACCTATGCCTAAAGATAATATATTTCAGTGAAACCTTTAGACTATCCAATCTTTCCAAACCCCAATATTAAAAGAGGTAGGTCCCCTGATCACTTACCCAAAATGTAACATAAGGCGGATCCTTGATCACTTAATACATCACCCAAAATGTTACATAAGGTGGATCCCTTGATCAATTAATACATTACTAAGGTGGTTCCCTAAAACATTATCATTAATTAGAGGACACAAGCTACATAGTCTCTATCAGTCCTCTATCTACCCTTTAAGATTTTCGTCGTTCGCATACCCAATTCTATATAGAAAACAACACATAACGTAAGAGATAGTTGACAGCTACTTATTACCGACATAACAGGTAGACGATACTCGAGATTTATGATTTTCCCCGGTGGACTCCTGTGTTATTATCTAGCTGATATTATTAGGTAATACTCTAGTCACTTATTACTTCCCTTAGGATAGGAAGGCCTGTAGTACCCATTTGTTGGTCATTTAATATCTTATCTTTAGGAGGACTCTGACTCAATCACTTAATACCTTTCAGAAGTGGACCCTTCCAGAGTACCCCTATTCGAACCCATTCGGTCGTTTAATACTTCGATCTGGAAGACAGTCCCTCTGATCACTAATGCATAGTAAGAGTTGATCCCCTGACTACTACCATACTCTTTAGGATAAATCGATAAAGAAGGGGTGAGTCTTAATCACTTAGTACCTGCAAAGGCAGATCCAACCTGTGTAGTTAAAGCGTTTAGCGGTTCTATAACGGTGGAGGTGCAAAACGGTGTAGCGGAGGTAAAGCAGAGAAATAGCGAGGATACGGCGGAGGCGCAATAAGGTTCAATAAATGTAAAACCAAATATTTGAAAATTAATTAATCATCTTCTCACATTATATGCATATAAGAAACTAATATTAATCAATCTTATATAACAAAATCAAGGTATATCATAGTTATGCATACTAAATTTGATGAATGTAATTGATTGTACAATATATTAGGCACTTATGCCTTAAATTTAGATCTTTACGCTAAATTTACAAAAAAAAATTAAAAGGGAATTAGTCAAATCAAGCTCTACATGTTAATACTACTAAAATGGACGTTAAAAAGCCTTGGTTTAGCGGATGCAACGGAAAATAACAGGACTAAACGCAGATCTACTGTTCATCACCACTAAATTGAAATAGTGTAGCGGTTGGAGAGCACTACAGCTAGGCTATAGCGGGGATATTGTAGGGCTTTAGCGGGGCTTTAACTGCATAGGATCCAACCGCCTAATACCTTAGTCCTGAAGCAGTCCCTTCTACACTCTATGACCACTTATGCCTTTCCATAAGCTACTTATCGTGGAACTATTTTATATGGCTTAATCATTTCATTATCAATTTCTCCTTTAGGTAGGGATGCCGATCCTACGACCGCTTAATACTTCAACACTTGAAGTAAACCTTTAGAAATATTCCTCACACAGTTTCCTAGTCCTTTAGGTACTTACTAAAGGCAAGTCACAAGACTTCCTAAATTTGTCATAGGTTCACATGATTAGTGATATCTGACATCAGTACTGCGTACATCCGACTATTGGAAATTGCAAACTTTTATCGAATAACCCAACTGACCTTGCATCCTAATCTACAAAGTCCAATTTCTTATTTTCAACCTAAATATTATTATACTTTAAACTAATCCTAAAATGAGATTAAAAGCCCTAAGATTTATTATTGGTCTTAGCATAATTAGCGTAATAAATCCCTTATCTAAATTCCTAATTTAAATTATTATCATAATTGCTGCATGTCATTAATGACCATAACAATCATTGTTTAAGATATTATGCATTACTATTGACGTCATTTGCGGTAGTTTCTTTATTTCCATTAATCCTTATTAACTGTAACTCTTAAATTGTTTCCATATTTCTTCATTTTATTTACAACATTAAATTTCATTTTTTTAATTTAAACCTTTCATATCTTACCAATTTATTTCTCATTAAGTGCCCATTATTCCCATGGTTATAATTATTAATTCCCCATAATTAGGTAATACTCTCTACCATACCTAACCTAAACATTAATCTAATAATAATAACTAATATAAATTACATATAATTGGATGGACAAGATATTCAATAAGCGCAGTGTAATACTCCACACCCCTTAGCACAACTCAAATGAGTCATGCTAAGGAATGTGGAGCGTTTAGGACCCTAAGTATAATAAAAACTTAACAGAGACCAAGATTCACATGACATAAAAATAATTACAATGGAAACATTGCAAAATAAAGCAATTTATTATTATTGAAAACCAACCTTCATTCAAAACAAACCATAGATGTCACACAGTTTTAGTCCTAATAGCCAAATAAGAGTACAAAACAAATATCCCCTCTCGAGTACCAACATAAACCAACAACATATAAAATGATGAAAAGAGGAAGAAAATATATTAAAAAAAAGTAGAATAAGAACTCCAGGATGAATCTGTCCAAGCTTCCTTAATTATTTTATGCCCGGTGAGCCTAATGGGGGGAAAGAATGGAAAGAAGAATAGGTCAGACATGAAGTCTGGTAAAAAAAAAGTGATTACTAGGATTTAAACAATCATGAGATAATATACTTGATAATAGTTCTAGTGTTACAAGGTGAAGTGTCCATGCGCTATGTAGAATGATTACTTAGGTTGTTTGATTGTTCAAGGTGATTGTTTGCACATTTAGTTGCTACAGTAGATGTAATATTAGGAAACATACCTAATTCTACCTAAGTGATCGGACTTCCCTATCTACCATTATACTAGTATGGTAGTTGATGCCCCTTACACTGATTCAACCATTCCTGGAGGTGAGTTGGAACCATACCTTATCATTATTTGTCCATGGATTCGCCTTCATATGAACATTTATCTAGCGCTAGACGCAACAATGCCTTATCTACCCTAATCGATACCTCGTACGTTCAGTTACCGCCGGTACGCATTGACTTGTCTTCCCCTTATTGACCAATTGTCTACCTTAATCAGCAAATGCGTGTCCTTATGGGCTTGCCGTCGATACGGGTCCCCAATTAACAATCTAGGCATGCTCCCCAACTTAGTCCTTATGACCGAGTCTTATATGTTGATTACTTGTCTATCCAAATCAGCAAATGCGTGTCTCCTCATGACCGCCGCCGGTACGGGCCACCGTTATTCATATTATCCATGTTTTAAGATAATTCCTACTTCGCTATGAAGTAATATCTTAATAAATTCAATTCCTACTTCGCCATTAAGTGAAATAATTTTATTTACTACTTCACCGTGAAATAATAGGTCTACTTCATTATGAAGTAATATAATAGGTTTTAATCTTTTTCATTCTTGTTCTTAATTAACCTATGTCATAGTTTATTTGCACAAACTCAAGACTTTCTCTTTTTAGTCCATTTCCTTTTCATTACAAATCTACATGTTGTGCAAACGTTTTCAGTAAATTTATTGTTTCTCTATTTATTTTGTATTTCATGAAAAACCATTCTCTTTCCATTACTTTTCACTTAAGTTAAGGGATTAAATTTACCTTTTGAATCTAACATTACAGATTTACACTACTACAAAAGTGAGCATATTCGACACTAATTTGTGTGCGTTGCATGAAAAGTATGGCGAAAGCTATGCTTTCTTTGATCTTCTGCAACAATATTCATATGTTGTTGCATTATACGTGAATGCACTATTGCGGTGGGAATTCTAGTGTTTTGACGTGCAACACCAGTTAAAAGCATAGCATTACATGTATACAATCTAGCTCAGCGATCTGCGTTATCAACATAAAAAACCCCAACCGTAGATGTAAAATTAATCCAATGGTTCAAACCATCTATGATTCTGATGATTCTAAACGTTAGCCATCATCCAATCAATGACAACCACATCATTGCATTCTTTTGATGAAATTTTGGCGCGATCTTCCCCCTTCATGAAATAATGTAAAAATAATCCGGTCACAAATCATTCTTCTTCTCTATTATCTAATCGTTTCCCCCCCTTTTTACTATTGACAAAAATTTAAACCTAAATTCACGTCAGTATCGCTCCTCTCCTCGACAGCAAATTTTATTCCGAAAAGGTTGAAGCTTTGAAACGCTTTCTAGCTTTGATTGCTCAAGGCGTTGACATCGCCCTCAGGTTCAGTTTGGATAGCACTGGGAATTAGTTGCTCTTTATATAGATTAGATTATGAGTAATTAGTAATTAGTTCATTTGTTACACTTTGGAAAACTCATTCGCTTATGAGTAATTAGTTGCGCGGACATCCCAAACTTAGGAAAACTCATTCGCTTATGAATGATAAGTCGGTGAAAGATTAGATTATGAGTAATTAGTTGCGCTTTGACCATTGATTTGAGATTTGGGATTAACATTGTGCTGGATATTGTTCCTGAAGTTGATTTCATAAATGTGAACCATGTTCTCGGTAGTTTGGGTGAGTGTGTGGTTTGTTATGTAACGACGGTCGGAACAAAGCCCCCCTTCCTTGCACGCATATGAGCTGGCACACAACTCCCATATAACAAAAGGAATCCCTGATGTTACGTGCCTACCAGCTCATATTTGTACACAATCCCTTCAATATACTCCGTGATGTGGGACTATTAATTCTAACCCGTCATTCCTCCTTAACAACATGTGAGGCAATCCTAACAGTCTCCCCCTTGACTCGCATCCTACGAGTATCTTTTGAGAGCACAGCTTTGCCTGCATGGCCCTATCCAAACCTTCGGCTCTGATACCACTGTTATGTAACGACGGTCGGAACAAAGCCCCTCTTCCTTGCACGCATATGAGCTGACACACAACTCCCATATAACAAAAGGAATCCCTAATGTTACGTGCCTACCAGCTCATATTTGTACACAATTCCTTCAATATATTCGGTGATGTGGGACTATTAATTCTAACCCGTCATTCCTCCTTAACAACATGCGAGGCAATCCTAACATGGTTATCAACAACCTTTGAAGTAAAGGTATTTTTACTGTCAAAATTGATTTGCAACTTGGGTTCATTTACATTAACATATAATTGTATGCTTGAGGTTTTGTGATACAGATACATGTGTAGCAAACAGTTCTATTTATAAACAAAGGTTTCATAGTTTATTATTCAAACATAAACATTTGTGTATGAGTAAACTTATATGTTATATATGGTATATGAGTAAACCTATGTGTTATAGATGGGTCAGCAGATACTGATGTTTATGACTTACTACAATGTGTTTGCATTGCAGTGTGTTTGTGTAGAGGCTTTGGAAACTACCAATTTCCCGATCCGGATGAGTCGTTCACCTGTATCTAATCTGCTACACGCATAGGTATTTTCCATTTGACTTTGTAAACCACCAATTTCAATGTTTCAATTTTTTAAACTACACGCACACGTATCATAAAGCAATCATACATATTATGCTCATAAAGCAATCATATATATTTTGCCCATTTTTGCTACCAATTTCAGGTATGCATCCAGATCAGTTCATATATTAAGCAATCATACGCAATACTACGTATCAGTTCATACATAAAGCAATCATACATAATACTATGTATCAGTTCATACATAATGCTACGTATCAGTTCATACCAATTCAGGACAGCAAAAGTATCACAAAGTTGTCATACATAATACTACGTATCAGCTCATACCAGATCAAACCAGCAAAAGTATCATAAGGCAGCAAAAGTTAACTTAATACATACATATATAGACACCCAACAAATGACATTATACTAGAACCAGTTCATAGCAGATCAGGGCTTTGCGGGGATGTGGAACTTCCAACAGATTCGTTAGAGCTTTACGGCTGTAGGAGAGCCAGTTCGAAGTGAGCAGCCGCATGTGATGGTCCCGCAGCATCAGGACAAGGGGTGAGGTAGTTTGGCCAATCATATTCCTGATCAACTTCCAAATCTACCCATTGATCATTCCTCTGGTTCATTGGGGCTTGGTTATCAACATGTATGTCAAAGGTGGCTTCATAAAATAAGCTTGGCAAGGGTGGTAGCAAGGCAGCTTCATCTATCATTACGTCAAATCTTCCATCTTCATCCATTTCCACTCTGTCATCACACAAACATGGAACCACTTGTTCCTCCGTATTGCTCACAAAAAGAAGTTCAGGCCTTGTTCCAGGATGAGCATAGGTACATCGCTGAACCTTACTGAGGTGAATCTTGTTATTGAATTGAGCACCAAAAGTATTCATAATTCCAATGCCTTCATAAAATTGCATTTTCAGGTAGAAAGATCTATGGTCATAATGAGACCAGTAACAATTGTCAATTGCAAGCACACATCTCATTGGCTTCATTATTTCTTCAACAATAGGAACATTCTTCTTTAGGAACTCGGGAAAGGCATCAACTTTAGCCCATGATTCCACTTCTAACGCTAGTTTAGGCTCAAATTCTTCATCAGACCATGGTTGCAGGTAAATAGCACCTCCAGATTTTGTTAAAACTTTCAACATTAGTGCATGATCACGCTTACTGTAAGAGGGACATGCTACTAGAAAAGAGTTATTGGGTAGTACCCGCATAGGCCACGAATTATGATTCAGAGTCACCTGAAACGTGTGATGCACAACTTCGACATTCCAATGTCCTTTGAGAACAGTAGCAGTGATGCACAGCGACGAGTCCTCCATTGATTTTTTTTTGAAACTTTCGAAAATTGGGGTTTACGGGATATGGAGATGATGATGTTCTGATGTTTGAAAGGGTATGCGAGGGACCCTCTGTAGGTTGTCATAAAATATGCAGACTGGAAATGTTTGCACATAAGATGAAGCATACTCAGTTCTGAGGTGGCACGAGTGACCAACGGTGAATGGTCAATTGTTATAATTATGTGCATAAGATTTATAAGTTAGGATGGCCAGATGGTTAATTGTTGATATATTATATGATATACATGCACAGATGCACTTATCAAATAACTTGTGATAATCAAATTGCAGGATCTAAAATGACGAGGAGAGATACCGCCGGCAAGTGGAGAACCTGAAATGATGTCGAGATCAGATACAGTTTCTGGTTCATGACATTGTTACTTTGTAGAATGCATTGGATCGTATGTGTTGGCACTTGTATTGAAGGTGGTATGTGTTGGCACTTGTGGTATGTAGAATATTTGAATTGTACTTTAAATTATGTATTTGACCATATGTGTTATATTTGAAGAATTGGTATGGTATGTAGAATATTTTGGATGTGTTTCTTCTATGTATGAAACTGGTATTGCAAAATTTATAATTAAAGCGTTGTATTTGCCTTCTTTTGCTGTTGCATTTGCTTTTTTCCTGAAGTTGTATTTCAAGATAATGGTGTTGCATTCCATAATATAGTGGTGTTGCTTTACATAAAATAGTAGTAATTCCACATGGTACGTAGACCCCACAGCTGACATGGCATGTGACACGTGTGCAGTTAACGTGGAGAGCCGACATGTCGTGTGACACATAGGCAGCTGACGTGGCCCCGCTATCGTGACCTGGTAGCCAGGTTCTAACTAATGCTCAAGGAAATCTTAATATTGTTGCATTACGTGCAAATAGTGTTGCATTACATTTATAATGCAACACTTTCTTTCCGTGGTAGTAGATGGGCAAAAGCGTTGCCTTAGAGGGCTAAGGCAACGACCGCGGATGCCACGCCCTTCCGGTGTTGCCTATTTGAAAAAAGGGAAAATGCAATGCTTTTTCGATCTAAGGCCACATAAAACTTGTGTCGAATTTTCCCACTTTTGTAGTGGTGCTATTAACCATATTAGCAGATGTAAAAGAGTTGTACAAAACTATAAATAACCATAGAAAATAGAATAACTATGAAGAAATTAGCTGAAAATATACTTGTATTGAAAATAAATTAAAAATTGTAAATTACAACTATTTGCAATCCTATTATTTTAATTATCCAAATTCTAAAATAATAACTTACGCTTATTTGATGTCCTTAGCTTAATGTCTGCAGTCCTCTTTGGTCCTTATTCCAAGGTTATCTATTATTTTTTTATTCTTCTTCCAGAAAAAAAAAAGTTTTAGGTCCCTCCTCAATCAAGAGGAATCCTTAAGAAAGAAGAATGAGTGCAAGAAAATGGTTAGTCTTAGGGTTTTGTTTATAGGTGTGTTAAGGGATCTCAAATCATGGGATTAACTTGATTAGATCTAGGATGGCCACGTTAATGGCTTAGATCTAACCATTCGATTCAAATACAAACACCATAGATTCATGAAAATCAAAGTTTTAAAAATTCAGTACGAACCTAGACATTTCAGTGCCCAGGTCATTTGGCGGGTTGACCCATTCCCTATGGCCTCCATGGTGGGTCGAACCTTATGGGCCTTTATTCATTTATTAATTTTTTAAAGTTTAGTTTTTAGTTTTTTTTTATTTCTTAATTTTTTATAACTCTTTTATATTATCGGATTTTGATAATTTATATATGAAAATTATCTCAAAAATCATCATGGAATAAGTGTTGCAATCCTCGTAGCCAAATTTAGAAAATTTCACATACTTATTTTACTATCTAATTAACTACTTAGTAGTTAATCTTTATTATTTGAATATCGAGGTGTTACATTCTCCCCTAATTTAACGAATTTCATCTTTGAAATCTCCAAGGATGAAAAATGTAGTAAACAACCACAACTGAAGTTTACACCATCTACTCAATCATCATCCGTTACATCTGTTTTCCTTAAGATTTCTAATGCAATGTATGTAATTGTGAAATAGTGTAGTGTAAATGTCCCTAACTAATGCAAGGGAATAGGTGGTCTACTGATTCATTCGACCTCATATTATATAAATATGCCCGCACCATGCATCCAAAATATATGCAGAAGATCCTAATAATGATTGATAGATCTATATGTATGTTGCAACCATGTCCATATGCAACATCCATATTCAAATCATTCATTTATGACAACCGTGGAATAAATGGAAAAAAAGTAACACACATCCATATGTATATGCTTGTGACCTAGTTAGTTAATTTCTAAAAGATAGTAGTGTCTAGTGTGTGTATTCGTCCATTTGCATCCATAAACAAACACTTGCAACCACTTGTATCCGTGACTCATAACACATTATAATAACTTGTTTACAAAAAATTCTACCATTCACAGGCTTAGTCCTAAGATCTACCCTCCCAAAGGTGATAAATAAAAGATCTTAATCAATATAAAATCTTAAGATAGAAGATTTCTAAGCGTAACATCAAGAAAGATAAGCATATGAGGTACACATCTTCTCCTCAGCCTCCCAAGTCGCTTATTCTATGCTATCTCCCTATTAAACTTTCACAAGTTGAATCTCTTTATTCCTTAATTGCTTAATTTCTGGACCCGTTATCCAAGTAGAATAAGTTGAACAATTGATTCTCTCTTGATCTCCACCTCCTCAAGCTGACAGGCTTCACTACTTCTGCTAAATAATGCAAGCCCTTTCTTAAGTGCGAGGTATGAAAGACATTATGAACTCACGCAAGTCTCTGGTAGCGTTATCCTATAAGCCATCTTTTTTACTCTTCCAATTATGGGGAAAGGTCCTACAAATCTAGGAGCGGGCTTCCCAATCGGTCCAAACCTCGTTACATTCCTTACTGATGATATCTTGATACCAAGTTTCCAAATTTAATCTAAATATCTATCCTTCTTTTGTCGGTATATGACTTCTGGCTACCTTGGGCCACCTTCATTCTCTTTCTAATTAAGTCGGTCTTGTCAGAAGTCTCTCCGCTTATGTCAAGTCCAAGTATGAGTCGATCCGTAGTCTCCCACCAATAAGAAGGTTATCTACAAGGTCTTTCATAAAGATCCTCAAAAGGAGCCATTCTGATACTAGGTAGGAAACTGTTGTTATAGACTAATTCCATTAAGGGTAGGTGCTCCTCCCAAATCCCTTTGAAATCAAGTGTGCACATCCTTTAAAGGATCCTCTGAGACTCTACTTACCCTTTATGTTTGGCCATCCATCTAAGGTAATATGCCATATTCAACCTTAACTATGTCCCCAATGCCTCTTGTAAACTTTTCCAAAGTTTACTCGTGAAGATCAGATATTTGTCACAACCAATTTCGGAGGGGACTCCATGAAGTTGGACTACCTATCCGATATACAATGATGCCAACGAAGCTGCAGACCTCTTACTTTGAATAGATATGAAATGGGCACTCATAGTCAGTCTTTTTACAATAACTAAAATACTAGCATTTCGTTTTTAGACTAGGAAAACTGTCTATGGGATCCATCGATATTCTTTCCCATTTCCATTGCAGTAATTCCCATGGTTAGAGCAATCCCACAGACTTCCGTTGTTCCGCCTTGACCATTTGTCAAATAAAACACTTAGCCACAAACCAAGTTACATCTTTCTTCATCTGATTCCAATAGAAAACTCTCATCATATCCCTGTACATCTTATCATTATAGGGATGGATGGTCATTCGCGGATGGTGTGCCTCTGACAATACCGCACTCACCAAATCACTTCTGCGGGAACACATAGCTCTCATTTCTTGTCAAACACCCTTTAGGGTCTGTAGAATAGCATTGAAGATGCCTAAAGGCCTCTACCATGGAAATCCTATCAATGATATCAAAATGCTCCAAACCCTCCCTTCGTGTCGAACCAGTCAAATCAATAAGGATAGGCTGAATCTCCAATGTTGGCAATAATCCATGAGTTAAGTAGAGGGATTAAAATCAAAAGTAGAAATGAATTACAAACTATTGCACTCTATGAATAAGGGAGTGAAGGTTGTACTTTTCCTACTCAGTGTATCCACAACCACATTCCACTCACTGGGGTATAATAAATCTCAAAATAGTAAGACGCCAAGAACTCCATCCATCGCTGTTGTCTCAAGTTCAATTCCTTTTCAGAAAATAGGTATTTTGATGACTTGTGGTCCGTGAATAGCTCAAGCCTCTCATGACTTGAGTGCAAACATGATTGTAGCCAATTCCAAGTCGTGTGTAAGGTAGTTTCTCTTGTGGGTCTTTGACTTACTACTCCCATTACATACTTGTAACAACCCGCCTGGAATGGGCCTGAATTTCGACCCATAAAAGGCCCATCGAAACTTCAAGCTGTTCTAAATGGGTCGTTGGTTCCTGTAAGGATTACATTTGCACAGAATATACACACACAAATACTTCGAATGGAAATCTGACACAGCGGAAAGAGAAAATATAATATTCAAATAAGATGTACCATTATTTAAAAACCACAGAAATACAACAGTCACAGTTACATCTGCTCAATTGGTACATTAAATAGTCCGTTCTCACAAGATTCCAAAAGAAGTAAAGCAATAACTACTAGTAATAGCATAACAACTTCGTCTTCTTCATCAGCTTCAGTCATGACTTCGTCCATGGCTCTTACCCCATCAACTGACCTGTTGGATATGTTGAGGCGAGGGGTTAGAACATAAAGTTCTATGTGACTGAAATATAGTGTTACTTAATGTCCATATCCTATATTTTATGCAGGTTACATATGTCAACGTATGTCTATGCAGCGCATAAGATTCACACAAACACCGAGTATCTAACCAAGTGGATATCCAAGTCAATTGCCCATTAGTGATTTTAATGTAAAGACCCAACGAGGTGGGCATTCTTGGTCACTTATGGCCCTATTAAAGGTGGAATCTTATGATCTCTTATAACCCTGAGGAGGACCCCTAGCCCCTTAAGACCCTATCCTAATACGTTAACGCTCTTAAAGTCTATACTCACATTTGTAATATGAGAAGTAGTATTGCGAACATTACTACTTAACTGATATTATGGTAGGACACCTATGTCGCTTAGGACTTACCTTAAACAGTTGGTTAGCATGCATTGGCCATATATCTTTTATATACCAAATATGTCCCTAGTTGAGCCCTTACAAGCTTTTATAGGAAGTGGACATCCCCGTCAATGACCCTACTCCGTTAACGTTTTATGCCTAACCACTTTTAGAGAAGGAGGACCCAAAGACTTACTTTAAATATAATAACGGTGGGTCCCATGACTTGGGTTCCTTTCCAAGGAGTAGACCTTCGGAGGGATCCTAGTCCTAACCACTTAATACCCAAACTAGCCACTTAAGACCTTCTCAAGGTGTACTTTCACACGCAATAGACTTATATATATAGTTATACATATACACACACTAAACCTCTTACATTAAACCGTATACCTATAGATGATGGATATGTCGGTCGGTTCCGGGCAGGCTTCTACTACAAGTTGGTTTAATCTTGTGTCTAGTGTACTAAGTTTACGAATGGCCCATGGCACCGAGACATCTCACATTAGTGGGGCCTAGTTGTGATTGCTGGATTTGTCGGTCGATTCCGAGCAGACTTCTACCACAACTGGCAACTAACCTCGTGTTTATGTGTTACTATTGATATATGTATATGTATGTATGTATGTATAACCATTCTATATACGCATACACAAGCAATCAATATATATATATATATATATATATATTTGTTAAGGGGACGTTTCAAGTTCAAATTCTAACATACTCGCATTTATTACGCTAGTACAACGTTAATTACGTTGATTACGTTTATACGAGTAAAATAATTATATCGCCTAAATAACGTGAATATTCGTATAAACGAGGAAACGTTCTAATGAGGTGGCAATTGTCAATTTGTCCAAATCAAGGTATACAAGTTAGATATTCCATACTCTACCATTACAACTTAGGCATGATGACATAGTGACAATATAACAAATAGCAGTGAATGGAAAATATACATACATAACAATTTCAACTTTCATTCTAGGCCTGTTGGAATGATTTCAATACTGGATTAAAAATAGAGTATTACACACATTTATACATGTATGGTTATAATTTTTATTTTGTCTAATTCACTTCTTTTTGGTGTTAGGCACATAACAACGTTTACATTTGACATACTTCAAGTATGATTACGTTTGGATTCAAAATTAAATCCAAACCTAATCAAATCACGAATACTCAAATCTAAACCTTTTTAGGTTACAATCAAATGTTCAATACGGTGAATTACACAAAATAGAAACAATAGTAGCAACACCCATTTTCATCTTTAACCCAATATTAAAATCAAAAAGTCCACAAACCTAAATAATCGTGACAATTCATATGCAAATATGAAATAGAGGATTTGGGGAGTTTTAGTGTTTTTGTTATCGAATTTTCAAATCCTCCTAGGCATATCTATCAACATGATAATCTAATAAAAATATGAATATGCCTTAAGTAAACGATATTCCACTCACAGATTTAGGTAAAATAAAGTGAAATCTATAGTAGATATAGATCTGCACTAATTCTTTGCGTTCAAACGTGCTTCGATAATTGTCCTAATTATATATACATAAGAGACATGTATTAGAATCTCATATACATATGTTTATGCCAAATTCTAGAATACTAAACTTACATGAATTAGAATAGAGAGATTAAGAATAGAAGAAATCCTTAACCTTTTTCTTTTATTTTTATCTGAAATTTAGCAATGGCAGAGAGGCAGCATGAACGCAGGGATAAAGAATAGTTAGGGTTTCATAGTGTGATACGAGGGGCTATATATAATTGCCCGTGTGAGAATAGACCGTTGGATTACTTAGAATTAATTCAGGCCATTTATTTATATATATCTACTAAGAAAAACACTAACCAACTAGATTTATTGGGCTGTCCAGCCGCCGAGCGATCGACCGGTGATCGACACCCCTTAAGGGGGGAGGTCGACCCTTTCGGGGCTGGAACGCCCAATAAGGCTGCGTTGCTAAGTTGTTTATTTTAATTAATACATTTCATAATCTCTTAATCTTATTCCATAGATACCATATACTTTGTCCCCTGATCTTATCTTCAATTCAAAATTCAATTTCTCCCTCTTTATTTTGAATATATTTTGGACACGTATATATATTATCCATTTAATTATATATATGTATATATTTTCTGCATTTACTATCCAAATTCATTTGTTCATAACTTCTTCATACATTGACCGTTTTCACCATATTATATATGAAAACGAGGTAGAATTTCACCATGAATCCAAATAAAAGAATTTTATAGCCAAATTCCTAAAGCTGCAAAATCTAATTTTCCAGACATATTATTTAATTGCTTGTTATTTATTTATTTATTATTAATACTTATGAATTTTACGGTTGTTACATTCTCTCGCCCCCCTTAAAATAGATTTCGTCCCGATATCTATTTAAGCGACAAAAAATACAACTCGCTCGAAACATCCGTGTTGTACACTCATGTTATTTATAATTCATCCATAAACATCCATGACTCGCAGTGATTATGAACTGTAGACCTGCTAAAGTGAGCTCTACCCTAGCATGTAGGTGTAATAAGTGATGCAGTATGTATGCAAACAACCTAAATATGCATATATATCTACATGAGTGCTGTTAGACCAAAAAGTGGTTCTAACACCCAAATTGATTAAAAGCAAAATGAAATGAGATAAAAATAAAAATGAACACACAGGATTTATAGTGGTTCGGCGAAGAAATGCCTACGTCCACTTGTTTTTCTCTATTTTCACTGATTTAGTTGCAAGTACAATGGAGTATTCACTCGATCTCTCTCACAACTCACTTACAATCACTCAATTGTTTGAAAACAAATAATGAAAGAAGATTTGGATTTTCTGGGATTGCTGGAATTCAGGTCGTGAAGGTGGTTGAACTCTCCAAGTGCCAGAAAAAGATCCTTTTCTTTGTCTTCAGACGGGGTATTTATAGGCGTGAATTGGTTCAGAACCCGATCCGGATCGGAGCCACGTGTCGTCCATCCCATCATCCTCGGGTTCGGATGCATTTCTATGTTGACAACACATCAGAGTAATGGACGTTGTAGGCAGGAACTGGTCATAGCCGATCCGGATATCCAGGCGCTTATGCAGGGGAATGATATGGAAAATGGGTTCGGGTCGGAAGGACATGTACAAGGGGTTCGAATCGGGATATCCGATCCGACCCGGATTGACTTGGAAACAATTCTCTCTTCTCTTTATTCTGCTCCACTCCGCTCCGACCTATCTCCGTAGCAAATGGGTGGCTTTCCGATCCATCTTGAAGCAGACTGCCCTCCGATCCGAACATGTGCTCTCTGTTTTCAACAGCAATAGTTCACCGATCTGAACAGAAGACTTTATCCGATCCGAACCGATACGTTGTTTTGACCCGACCCGAATGATTGCAGCTGTCCGATCTAGGCTGTAGTGTCTTCTCCGATCTGAGTAGTGATGGTCTCTCCGATCCGAACTGAAGTCTTCTAATTAGAAATGCTCTTCAATGCTTGACATCTTGACTTTGTGTTGCCTAGTTCACAAAGTAGGCTAACATTTTGCCCCCTCAAAGGATGCTTCTGTTGGAAACGGAGCATGCTTTGATTGCTATTGCACAATATCTTCATCCTTTGTTTTGAATTCACATGTCAAGTTGTCGTTCGTCATCCTGTTCGGTTCGGGTTCCGACCCGAACGGATTTATAATTTGAGTTCCGACCCGAATGGATTTCCTATGCCTCGCAACAGATTAATGGGCCAGAAAGTGTGGGCTGTTGGGCTCGTACTCCGGACCGAGCGGAAAAATAGGAGGGGAATACGAGTAGCCACCTCCCTCCTGTATATATTCTCTGCCCCCATCTCCTTCTTTCTTTCTTCTTCTTTTATTTTCGCTGTTCTTCCAGGAATTACTCCAAAGGAAAAACGAAAACCCTAACTTCCCAAAAAGAAAATCAAAACTCCTTTTCGCATCCTTAAATCAATTGTATCGGTAGGTCATAACTTCAATTAAGCTTCTCTTTAACTGATTTCAGTTGTAATTTGCGGTTTAATATGAATGATTTGAGCATATTTACGGTTCAATCTCAATGACACGGCCATCCCCTCCTCTACCACCGTCGCTGATATCTCTGCTACCACCTCGAGGCGTTGATAGGTTGAAGAAGGCGTACGCTTGCTCCTAATTGGAGCTGTTGATATGGGATTGGGTTCGGAGGTGATTGAGGAAGAAGAAGAAGATGAAAGACATGGGAAATCGGTTCGGGCGAGGAAACATGGAAGATGGAGGAGGAGAGCAAAGTTTTATCTTTCTGGTTCGGGTCGGAAGAGTAGAAATGGAAAACAAGGGATAGCCTATCGGATCGGATCGGAGGGTGAAAACAGAAAAATAGGGGGCGTCGGTATTCAAACTCATCCGATCCGTTCCTATTACATGTCTCCGAGCCGATCCGTTTGAACATAACCTTTCATCCAGTGCACAACTTTTCTTCAGTCCGACCCTATAATGCCTGCCCGAACCGAACCGAAAACCACTCAATCTAAAGCACAAAATTTTGTCCAACTATTTAAAACAATGCTAGATATTACTTCCAACTTCATGAACAGTTAGGATAGTGCCTTGCGGACATAAATGAACATTAAGAACTACTCTGACCATCACTTTCTCTTCAAAGTTTCGCTTTACATTGTTGCATCTTTACTTTGCATTTCTCACATTCACTGCACACATTTTAGTTCACGCACATGCACAGGGGGGTACGGGCTAATTTACTCTAATTCGTGCTATTGCTTCTTCAATAGTTCTATGACCATGAGACCCAGACGCTCTTCCAGACTAGCTGAGAGGAAAGAAGCCCCGAAAACCTCTAACAAAATCACTCTCGAGGACATATCTTCTCCGTCAGATCCAGATTGGGACAATAAGGGTCCAGACTACGGGGTTGGAAATCGGGAAAGCAACGAAGTGTCTTCAGAAAATGAAG
Source organism: Allium sativum (assembly GCA_030737875.1). Taxonomy (NCBI): domain Eukaryota; kingdom Viridiplantae; phylum Streptophyta; class Magnoliopsida; order Asparagales; family Amaryllidaceae; genus Allium; species Allium sativum. The sequence goes on from CM060921.1 coordinate 307,780,162, forward strand.
TTTCTCTGGGTTTTGAGGAGGAAGGAGGGATTGGTGATGATCGAGCCCCCGATGAATTTGAATCGGCTGTTATATTGGAATCATCTCCAGATTCCGTTGAATCAACAATCGACAACGATCGACTTATCCGAATTTGCCTAAAGTACGGAATAATGAAAAGGGACACTCTAGTGCCTTCAAGCTCTGATCGTCCCCACAACCCTCCAGAAGGATATATGGCGGTCACTCGATTGATGTGCATGGTTGGCGCTATTCCTCCATTCTCTCCCTTCATCGTTGACTTCTTAAGACAAATGCGGATTGCCCCCATGCAGCTGCATCCCAATTCGTATGCCTACTTGCACACCTTGTACATAGCATATCGTGAAATCTTAGGCATAGAGCTCACGTTCGATGACGTTCACTTCTTCTATAATTTCAAGCATCGGACCCGAGAGACTCCATCTTTCTGCTACTTCGAGTCAGTTCCAAAAAGGAAGATAATCTCAGCACCATTTAGCAGTAAAGCTGGAGATTCCAGATTGGAATGGTTCTATGTGAAGCGACAGCCTGGATGTGCCAGGAGGTGGACAAAATCAAGTAAAGCACTGATTTTCTAAATCCGGGCTCTATACACTTGAATCATCACCTTAACTTGTTTTCCTCTTTGTTTGCAGTTGATAATCCAAAACAAATATCAGATCAGGTGTTTTTTGACCGGATGCACCAACTTCTTAATGGCGATCAAAAATTCTTGACCATCGATGAAGTCCTCAAGGACGAATATCTTCACTTCCATGGGCTGTTATCCGTTTTTCGTAGCATCGGTCATGGGACTGCCCCTACATATACATTCCTCCAGTGGAGGTAGTCCTAGAGACAGGAGAAGGCTCGGGGATTCCTACAGTGCCTCTTCAAACTTCACCTTACACAAGATGACGAATTGGCTAACCTGGCCGAAAGGCATCGTGAAGGATATACTGCCCCCGAAGAGGCTACTTCTTTGGAAAAGTCAACATCCTCCCAAGAGTCGCCACTTAATGCTTTCGAGGGGGATGTTACTAGTACTGATGAGCAAATATTTCAGGGTTTGGGGGATCTCCCCTTACCTGAAACTATATACACTTCAGAGGATTTCAGGAAGGATCCTTTAGTCTTCACCTCTTCTGAAGAGACCACTCCCGCTAAGGCCAAAGAGCCTGCCCGTACTAGTCTAGCTTCAGACTCGGGTTGGTTGGGGGGAAACACACCACTTAGGATACACTTTATACAACGGCATTAGCATCCATTGCACCTCTTTCTCCATGAATTCATTAATTCTAAATTTCGTTTGTCTTATTGTGCAGGTACGATGTCTCGATCCAACTATGATATCAGGAAGCTTCGCCGCAGCATGTCCAATCCTCCTCAGGATATCGAGTATGATCGTCGTGATGATCGTGGCAGGGATGAGAGAAGGCCTTATGATCCCTATCGTTCTCGACCCTCACGTTCTCGCTCACCAGTTCGGCAGGAACAAGAGAAATACAAGGGTTATCAAAGCCGCAGGGAAGAGGACAGACCACCATCTAAAGACTCCACTTCTTCCCATGAAAAGCGCAGTAGAGAGAAAAGTCCTCCGAAAGAAACCGGGTCTCGGAGTAAGCACAAGGTCCCTGCTACTAAACGACCTAGGACAGACAAAGAAACTACCGAATCCTCCTCACACAGGGACACCGAATTGACAATCCCCGCTCCTCCCCCACTAGATGCGGAAACTGCATTAAAGCGGGCATATTTGGAGGAGCAATTTCCCGAAAACTACTTCGAGACTTTGACTTTCTTACCTGCCCTTGAACCTATTTCTTCTAAGTGGGCAGATGAGGCCAGAGCAAAGATAGATGCGGTGGAAAAACAGTATTCTGAGATGTTTAAATATTCACGCAACCTTTCCAGAATCATCCGCACTCTAATCACAAATACCGACTCAATGCAAAAGACCGCGGAGGAGGATGCCAAGGCTTTAAAAGCCCTAGGAAAAGATTTGGAAGACACTCAAGCTTAGCTTGCTGTCGCTCAAAGGGACGCTTCTAACTTCAAACAACAATTCGAGGACATGCAAAAACGTTACCATGACTTGCTTGAATCTCACACTCTAGAGCGTTCTGAATTAAAAAAGCAAGCTGATGAGGCTAAGTCAGAAGCTGCTAAGACACGCCTTGCTTATGCTGACCTTGAACAGAAAAACGCCGAGTTAACACAGAGGAGTGCTGAACTAGAAAAGAAGAATGCTGACTTGGCTTCAAGGCTGTTAGAAGCAGAGAACAGGGCTGCCCTGGCCGAGGGCAATGTGGAATGTGCTATCAAATCTGCGGAGGAAGCCCGCAAGCAATTATCTGAGGCGGAGGCTGATATTCAGGGTTTCGGCGAACTAATGATTGAATTCTTCGCACATATCATCCGTCGCCGAAACATTTCTTGGATCGAAGATTACCCATCCACTCTAGTTCAAGTATGGAATCAGATTATTGAGTGGGAAAAAGAGGAGCTCAAAGTCGATTCTATCGATGAGGATAAGCTAATGGAAAAATACTTGATGGATGATGAACCGGAGCGCCTAGCTGAAGGGCGCCGCCTCATTGCTGAGGCCATGGAAGAAGAGAGACGGAAGTCTAAACAGAAAACTGTTCTCGAAGCTGGCTCCTCTTCTTCTGCACCTGCGACTTCTGAAGTAGAGGGGTATGACCCTGAAAATCCTGGAATTCCCCGAACAACTCTGCTATCCCCCATTCCTGAAGCAGCATCAAAGGCAGTAGTCACCCCTGCCGAGAAGTCTTCGGAAGGTATCCCTACCTTTTCTCCTCAATTTGTCAAGGCTATTTCTACCTTTCGCCACGTGATTGATCAATCGATGAAAAACCCATTGTTTTCGCCTGAGTTGATAACTGTTGCTTCTCATTCTGTAGGTGTTGATACATCCGAAAAGACAGATGTGACTCAGGGAGCCACCGCCGGGGCAAAGCCCGCAGAAAAGGCCAAAAGAGGGGAGGACAAGGCTGCTTCTATAGACTTGAGAGAAGGAAGTGAGCCGACTAAGGCCGCCACTCCCCAGGATGAAGAAATGATAGCAGCTTTAAGGGATGACGGCGGTGACGGGGGTCAGGAAGAGGAACCAGAAGTTGCAATAGTCGGGGAGTCAAAAAATGCTGATAACATTACTTTGGCTGCAATGAAAGCTGATCAAGACAAACGCTTGCAATTAAAAGCCGGAGAACTAGACCCTGAAGCCCTCAAGCCCCTTGCAGTTGTGGATGCGGGATCAAGGTTAGTTGTTAAACTCTCAACTAGATCTATTACAGAGGAACTCGCTAAAAAATCTTCTCTTGATTCCAGTGCTCCGCCCTCCGGGAAGAAGTCTATTGGCTCCAGCACCGCATCTTCAGGAAAGAAGAAATCTAAACGAATCTTGATAGAGGCTGAGAAAGAAGCAAAGGATGCGGAGAAAGCCGCCAAGAAGTCCAAGGCTCACTCGAAATCTAAATAGTGGATTGCCTTGTGTCGTTTTAGCATTTGGTGAACCAACAATTGCTGCTACAAGAGCGGCTTTTGCACCTTCTTTTTTAGCTACTCTTCTGTACAAATTCATTCATTCGTAAATAAATAAAAAATAATTCATTTTCTGCAATGTCTGTTTGTCAGTAGTTCTGCACTTATGTAAAAATGCATGTCTTACTATAGTTATGAAATGAAGTTACGGAGGGAGGAAATATGCGTAAACATATATGCCCCCAGTCAATTCTCACAAATTATTTAATGCTCAATCAAACAATCTGAATGCTCCCGATTTTCTGACGGGATAGCATTTCCTGTGTCGTTAGTGCCTGTCGTTTTTTCTGGCATTTCTTTTATACTCTCTCTCTCTCTCTGGAGAGTTAGAGTTTGAGCTCAGCAATCTATTCATTCCCCGGTCTCTCAGCGGGGAAGAATTTCTTTCTCAGCGCTCAGTCGGAGACGCTTTTATACTCTCTCTCTCTCTCTCTGGAGAGTTAGAGTTAGGGGAGGAATTTCTTTTTCAGCGCACAGTCGGAGACGCTTTTATACTCTCTCTCTCTGGAGAGTTAGAGTTAAGAATGTCGTTTTCTCATTCTTTTATGTCTTGTCGCACAAGTAGTCATTGTGCTTTTTCTTATGTTTAAACTGTCTTTAACCTTTTCCGGTTTTGAATCATCCTGTATTCCATAATCACAATAGAATAATTAATGAATGTATATATGTAATGCATAAAAGTAAATAACACACAATATTTTTATAGTGGTTCGACTAAGTCGTAGCCTACATCCACTTTATAGTCCTTCATTCATATCGTCAGATTTTCCCAAGGCAAGTCGTGCCTTATTACAGAGTTCATAAGAAAAATAACAAAAAGTACAGCATTTCTAATCCAAATATCGCATTAAGTGTTGGGCATTCCATGCTCTAGGGACTTCTTCGCCATCTACGGTCGTTAACTTGAAGGTTCCTTTTTCAAGTTTCCGTTGGATGACAAAGGGTCCTTCCCATTTTGGACCGAGGTGAGGAAGGGATGGAAAGACTCTCTTTAGCACCAAATCTCCTGGTTCAAAAGTCCTGAGACGAACTTTTTTGTCGTAATAGCGTGCCATCTGACGTCGATGTCTTGCCGCACGCAAATCTGCTTCGTCCCTTTTTTCTTCGACTTCATCAAGAGACTCAAGTAAGAGCGCCCGATTCGTCATCGGGTCATAATATGTCACCCTATGGGAAGGAACTTCCAGTTCAACTGGAATTACTGCTTCTGAGCCAAAGGAGAGAGAGAAAGGGGTATGACCAGTGGCCGTCTTAAATGTTGTTCGATATGCCCACAAAGCTAGGGGCAATTCGTCAACCCATTTTGCCTTTGCACGCTCTAACCGTTTCTTGAGGATGGATTTTATTACTTTGTTTATTGCCTCTACTTGCCCGTTCGACTGCGGATAGGCAACTGCAGTATATCGCTTGTCAATCTTATACTTCTGGCAGAAATTTCTGAATTCAGTACTATCAAATTGGGTTCCGTTGTCAGTTATAATCGTCCTTGGGATCCCGAATCGGCATATAATATTTCTGACCACGAAACTTATCACCTTTCTTGCCGTGATCTTGGTCAAGGGCTCAGCTTCCACCCACTTCGTAAAATAGTCCACGGCCACTATTGCGTATTTCGCTCCTCCTTTAGCAATCGGTAGAACTCCAATGATATCAATTCCCCATGTGGCAAATGGCCAAGGACTCATCATTGATTTAAGTTGGGTCGACGGTGCTCTGGGGATTTTGGCGAATCTCTGGCACTTATCGCAGCGTCGTGAATAATCAGCTGCATCTTTGTTAATTGTGGGCCAGAAGTATTCGTATCGCAATATCTTTTTTGCTAAAGTCTGACCTCCTGTATGATCTCCACACTCACCTTCATGTACTTCTCTTAGTACACGCTTGATGTCGTCGTGTGCTATACATCGTAACAGGGGCAGAGAGAATCCTTGCCTATAAAGAATATCATCTTGTATGACATATCTGGTAGCCTTGCGAACTATAGCCCTTCTTTCACTCTTCTTTGACGGGAGTGTTCCATCCTTAAGGAAGTTCTTAATCAGGGTCATCCATGACTCCTTCTCCGGTTCCGCTTCAAAAGCGAACTCAATTTCCATTGACTCAAAGCTTGGCGACTCCAACGTTTCAATTGGAATTATTTCATTCTCTTCTGGATTGTCGGAACTAGCCAGCTTTGCCAGCCTATCTGCTTTCTGGTTTTCAGCTCTGGGAATATGTGTTATGTTGTACCGCTCCCAGCTATTCAATAGCTCTCTCACTTTCCTGAGGTAGGCGATAAGTCGAGGTCCCCGAGCCACAAATTCTTCTCGTACTTGGCAAACAACGATTTTAGAGTCACAGAATATGTCCAATGTTTTTATTCTGAGGTCTTTAGCAAGCTTCAGCCCAGCAATCAGGGCTTCATATTCAGAGCCATTGTTAGTCGCCGAAAATTCTAATCGTAGAGCGTAATATAATGGCCGTCCTTCAGGAGTGACTAAGACGAGTCCAGCTCCGGACCTTCGGTCATTCTTGGCCCCATCAGTGTATAGTTTCCACAGATCTATCTTTAACTCATCCTCGGACTTAACCACTCTGTCATCAATTACTTCCTCCTCTGGGATGGTGAACTCCGCAATAAAGTTTGCCAGAGCTTGCCCCTTGATTGACTTTCGTGGTTGAAAATTCAAATCAAACTGACTTAATTCTACATTCCATTTGATCAACCTTCCCGATGCTTCGGGTCTCTGCAACACCTGCCTCAAGGGCTGGTCGGTGTATATGGTTATTGGATGAGCTTGGAAATAGTGACGAAGTTTTCGGGATGCAATTAGGAGGCTGTAAGCGAGCTTCTCAATCTTTGTGTAATTGCGCTCTGCCGCTGCTAATTTCTTGCTTACATAATACACTGGCCTTTGTACTTTGTCTTCTTCTCGAACCAGGGCTGTGCTAACGGCGTGAGCCGAGACTGCCAAGTAAACAAACAATTCTTCGTGATCTACTGGCTTTGACAAAATCGGCGGTTTCTCTAGCAGTTCCAATAAATTTCGAAAGGCCTCAACACAGTCCGGAGTCCACTCGAAATTCTTCTTTCCTCTTTTAATCAAATCAAAAAACGGAACGCATTTGTCTGTGGCTTTGGAGATGAATCTACTCAGCGCCGCTACTTTCCCTGCAAGACTTTGGACGTCTTTAATTTTCCTCGGCTCTTCAATATTTCTAATCGCTGCTATCTGGCTAGGATTGATTTCAATTCCTCGGGAGCTCACGATGAAGCCTAGGAACTTTCCTGATGCCACTCCAAATGAGCATTTCAGAGGATTCAACTTCATCCGATATTTTCGTAGGATACCAAACATTTCCGCCAAGTCTTGTGTATGGTTAGAGGACTGTTTCGATTTGACAAGCATATCATCCACGTAAACTTCAATAGTCTTCCCTATTTGATTATAAAACATTCTGTTCACCAAGCGCTGATAAGTGGCTCCGGCGTTCTTCAATCCGAATGGCATTACGACATAACAATATAATCCCAAATTCGTAATGAAGCTCGTATGTTCTTGGTCTGGCACGTGCATAGGAATTTGGTTGTACCCAGAATATGCGTCCATGAAAGAGAGAAGTTCATGACCGGCTGTCGAATCTACAAGCTGGTCAATCCTGGGAAGTGGGAAACTATCTTTTGGGCAAGCTTTGTTCAAATCTGAAAAATCAATGCAAGTCCGCCACTTTCCATTCGGCTTCTTTACTAAGACAGGATTCGATATCCAGCCGGGATATGTCGAATCTCGAATAAATCCATTCTGCTTCAGCTTCTCCACTTCCTCTTTGAGAGCAACCGACCTCTCTGGGCCCAGCATATGTCTCTTTTGCTTCACCGGCTGATGTTTCTGGTTTACATTTAATTTGTGACTTATAATGGATGGCGATATCCCACACATGTCAGCGTGGGTCCAGGCAAACATGTCCAAGTTCGCCTTCAAAAAGTCCGTTAGTTCTTTGGCCCGACATGGATCCAATTGAGACCCAATCTTCAAGACTCTTGTCGGATCAGCGTCATCAATGGGAATTTCCACTGTCGCTTCATTAGGAGTTGCATTCTTAGTCTCTGGTTCCTCGTCTTTTCTGGGATCCAGGTCTTCAGGCGTTCCTTTAAGCAACTCCCTCGGGGCTGATTTCTCTAATTGCTACGCCGAGCCCCCCTTTGAGGAAGGCGAGGCATCTTCACTTTCGATGTTAAGTCCTTTCATCAACATCTTTAGTTCGGCCACATAGCAGGCCCGTCCGGAAACTTGATCCCCTCTCATTACTCCAGTTCCGGCTTCAGTTGGGAACTTAAGCAATAAACACCAGGGGGCGATACAAACTCTGAATTCAGCAAGGGCAGGCCTCCCCAAAAATGCATTATAAGGCGAATCTACGTCCACTACTACGAGCTGAAGCATCCGCACTCTTCTGCGTTCTCCTTGCCCCAAGGTCACGGGCAATTCTATATCCCATGGGAGCTGTTGACGCCCCTTTGAAGCCTCTTATCCATCCTTCACATGGCTTCAAATCTTCAGACTCAAGCTTCATCTGATCAAATGACTTTTTAAATAAAATATTGACAGAACTTCCGTTGTCTACTAATACCTTATGGACCAAGGCCGGCCCAATAGTGGTAGTTATAACCAACGGATCATCAGTGGGTGATTGGATCCCAGTATTATCTCGGCTGCGGAATACCACGTCGTCAAACATGGTCTTCTGTTGTTTTATGGGGGTGATATCTTCCAAATCATCACCTTCATTCACATCTAGATGCTTGGCAGCATTTACATATTGATCCATTGATCTGAAACTTCGGATTGCCGGGTGAGGTCCGCCCACTATGGAGTTGATAACAATTCCTTTACCTTTCTGCTGCGCTGTAGGCTTGGGAGCAGGTAGAATCTGTTTTGGAGCTTGCTCTCCTTGCCCCCTATCCCTCGGGGCAACCTTGTATTCATCCAACTTCCCTTCACGCAGCAGCTTCTCAATCACATCCCTTAAATGCCGACATTCATTGGTTGAATGCCCATGAGTTCCATGAAACAAACAAAATTTCCCTGTCGCCATTTCTTTCTCGGTCGAATCACGAGGTGGCGGTCTTTTGTACTACAACACATTGTACGTATCCAGCTAAATATTTTCCAGGGTGTCGTTCAATGGCGTATAATTCTCGTAGGTCTGGAATTGGGGTCTTTTGTTAGGATCACTTCCCCTATTTCTGTTTCTTCTGTTACCGTTCGGATTACGGTTATTGTTGTTGTTACCCCCGCTTCCAGCATTGTTGCTTCCACCCTTGTTTCCCACATTTACTTCAACCTTGCCAGAACTTTCCCCAGACTGCTTCACGGCGATATTACTCTGCACATTTTCTTTTGAAGCCGTCTCAGACTTTCTCTTTCGGTTTGCCCTGGCCTCCTCCCGCCTTAAATAAATATCGGCTTTTTCATAGAATATCTCTCTTGTGGAGGGTGTTTTCCTAGAAAGGTAATCTCCGAACTCAGATTCAGGATCGACTCCTTCCTTCAATGCCATCAGAATAGTGGGCTCATGCGGGTCACTGACCTCAGTCACAGATTGGTTAAAACGGTCAAGATATGCCCTCAAGGACTCTCCTGGTGCCTGCTTAATTCTTGATAATTCAATAACACTTTTGGACTTTTGGGCATGGAGTCGGAACTGGTTCATAAAACGCTCGCTCAGTTCCCTGTAGTTCGAAATCGAACGAGGAGGAAGTCGGGTAAACCAGAACAGCGCCACATCTTCTAAGTAGATTGGGAATGCTTTGCACTTCACTTCATCAGGGGCAGCAACAGCATTCATGAGCCACGAGTATCGCATCAAATGCTGTCCCGGATCAGTCCTTCCGTTGTACTTATCCATCTGTGGCAAGTTAAAGCGCCGGGGAAATTGGAAGTCGAGGATATCGTCGGTGAAAGGAGTATGGCTTCGCTCAATGCCATAATCTTCATTTGTATAGTTCCGGCTCTCGGACATGATCTGGCGAACCATTGCCTGTACATCAGCATTAGTTAGGGGCCGCTCAGGTTCCCTGGCCCTAGTATCCGAGTTCCTTCTGGGCTCTTATTCAGGAGATGCCCTTCTTCTTCGAGCTGCTTCTGCTCTATTCCGTTCCCTGCGCTCCCAATCGATCTCAGGAGGAGGGGACTGGAGTCTTTGCCCCCGAGTGGGGTCATTGTTTCCTAGCGCTCGTGCAATATCCTCACGAGATCCCCAAGATCCAAATGTCAGCTGCTCCACATTCTGAGGTCGTTCGAGCGGCCTTCGTTCACGGGGCCGCTTTTCCTCGGAAGATGAAGACTGATCCACTGGTGTGTGACGAACCGGTGATGGAGTTCTCTGTCGACGAAGTTCGCTAATCTCCCTACACATGAGCCTCATATTCTCCTGCATCATGAGATTAGTGCGCTCATGGACTTTCATAGCCTCCCTTGTACTTTCAAGCATATCAAGTAGGCGCGAGAAATCTCCTTGAGTAATGGGCGCAGACGGGTTGACCTGATCACTGACCCTGGCAGCTGGAATCGGAGCATTCGTAGGGACTCGAGTAGAGGTTCCAACTTCTCCAAGAGTCGGATCGGATCAGAGATAGGAGGTCGGGTCGGTTCGGAGCTGGGGAGCCTGGTCGGGTCGGTACGTGGCAAGCTGCTCGGGTCGGTTCAGATTGGGGGAATGCACTGCTTCAGAATCTCCTACCCGGATCGGATCGGAGCTTTCCCCCTGTAGACGACTCGGATTTCCTGCATTGGTTCTTCCTGCTGCTGAACTCTGCCCACGAGACCTTGTTACAACCGCATTTTGCTGATCTTCGCCAGCTCCATTTCCTCGACCAGATTGAACTTCTTTGCCTTTTCCTTTGGCCATGGTTCTTTGACAATCACTTCGACAAATATCCAAGGGTGTTGAAACTTATGGATTAACTTCTTTGAACTCAACGGTCCAAAAAGTAGAATGATAATCCCGGAAAACAAAAATTCAGATGAGTTCTCAGTGAAAGCACCAAAATGTTAGACCAAAAAGTGGTTCTAACACCCAAATTGATTAAAAGCAAAATGAAATGAGATAAAAATAAAAATGAACACACAGGATTTATAATGGTTCGGCGAAGAAATGCCTACGTCCACTTGTTTTTCTCTATTTTCACTGATTTAGTTGCAAGTACAATGGAGTATTCACTCGTTCTCTCTCACAACTCACTTACAATCACTCAATTGTTTGAAAACAAATAATGAAAGAAGATTTGGATTTTCTGGGATTGCTGGAATTCAGGTCGTGAAGGTGGTTGAACTCTCCAAGTGCCAGAAAAAGATCCTTTTCTTTGTCTTCAGACGGGGTATTTATAGGCGTGAATTGGCTCAGAACCCGATCCGGATCGGAGCCACGTGTCGTCCATCCCATCATCCTCGGGTTCGGATGCATTTCTATGTTGACAACACATCAGAGTAATGGACGTTGTAGGCAGGAACTGGTCATAGCCGATCCGGATATCCAGGCGCTTATGCAGGGGAATGATATGGAAAATGGGTTCGGGTCGGAAGGACATGTACAAGGGGTTCAGATCGGGATATCCGATCCGACCTGGATTGACTTGGAAACAATTCTCTCTTCTCTTTATTCTACTCCGCTCCGACTATCTCCGTAGCAAATGGGTGGCTTTCCGATCCATCTTGAAGCAGACTGCCCTCCGATCCGAACATGAGCTCTCTGTTTTCAACAGCAATAGTTCACCGATCCGAACAGAAGACTTTATCCGATCCGAACCGATACGTTGTTTTGACCGACCCGAATGATTGCAGCTGTCCGATCTAGGCTGTAGTGTCTTCTCCGATCTGAGTAGTGATGGTCTCTCCGATCCGAACCGAAGTCTTCTAATTAGAAATGCTCTTCAATGCTTGACATCTTGACTTTGTGTTGCCTAGTTCACAAAGTAGGCTAACAAGTGCTCAGTGCAATGGTGTTGCATCCATTTCCTAACATCCAATCTAGCAATCACAATGCATCCATAACGTTATTTTGTTTAAAAATTACCTGTGAAAAGCTCTGGGTGAGTCTGTTTCATCTTATTCTCGGTCTCCATTGTGATCTCCGCAGGATTATTTCCCCATTGTACTAAGACAAGGCGAACGGTTTTGTTCTGGAGTCTCTTGATTCCATGCTCTATAATCCTTCCAGTAGCACAGGGCACCCTGGACTCCAACCCGAGTTTTTCTATGTCTCCAATTTCATCAAGCTCGAGTATGATAGCAGAATCGTGAAGGCATTTCCTTAGATAAGATACATGAAAAACATTATGGATTCCCGATAGACACTGGTAGATCCACTCGATAAGCCAAAGATCCTATCTTCTCGATGATACTAAAAGGCCCAATATATTTGGGAGCTAACTTCCCAGTCTTCCCAAACCAAACAGTCTTCTAAAGAGGGGATACTTTTACAAATACTAAGTCTCCAACATTAAATTCAAGTTCCCTCCTTTGCTTATTGGCATATGATTTCTAACGGTCTTGGGCTGCCTCATTCTCTACCTAGTCAAAGATATCTTCTCCGTGGATTCACGGACGAAGTCTAGTCCGAGTATACCCTTGTTGATAGTTTCATTCCAACAAGTTGGCAATTTACATGGCCTTTTGTATAGTGCTTCAAAATGGGTCATACCAATCGTCGTTTGAAAATTATTATTATACGTGAATTCCACCGGCGGTAGGTGCTGCTCCCAAACTCCTCCAAAGCTGATGAAGCAAGCTCTGAGCAAGTCTTCCAAGATTCTGTTTACTCTTTTTGTCTGTCCATCGGTCTGCGGGTGATAAGCTGTCCTTAAGTTAAGGGTCGTCCCTAGTGCTCCTTGTAGGCTTCTCCAAAATTCGCTTATGAATAAGGGGTCTCTGTCACTCACAATACTTGATGGGATGCTACGAAGTCTGACTCTCTCTTTGACATATAATTGGGCAAATGAGGCTGTAGTCCTTGTCTTTCTTAACTCGTATAAAATGCGCGCTTTTGGTTAAATGGTCTACCACAATCCAAATGGCCTCATTACACTTTTGGCTTCTAGGAGTCCCTCTATAAAGTCCATGTAAATATGTTCCCACTTCCCCATGGGGATCTCTAAAGGTAACAACAATCCTCCGGGCTTCCTTTGCTCCGCTTTGACTTTTTGGCAGGTCAAGCATTTGGTCACGAACTCGGCTACGTCTCTCTTCATTCCTTCCCAATGGGATTACTCTTCATATCCTTGTACGTTTTATCCCCACCGGAGTGTATGGTCAATTCTGACATATGGCACTCCTCTAGAATTTCTTTCCTCAACCCTTCTTCTTTTGGGACGTAAAGTCGTCCATCCCAAAGTAAGCTTCCATCATCGCTAATCAAATATCTACCCGAATGGGGAGAGGTTTCTTTCCTTTCTACTTTCTCCTTTATGTTTCTTAATTCTTCGTCAAAGTCTTATGCGCTTTAGATCCTTTCTCTTAAGGTAGGTCTAATTATCATAGCCCCAAGAAAACCATTAGATTTGGTTGGTGAGGGTTGCAAATTAAAATTAGAAAGGAACCCTAATTATTTCCATTCTAGGATTGTATTCAAAGTTGCATGTTTCCTACTTAAAGCATCCGCCACAACATTCCCCTTGCCCGGGGTATACAGAATCGTAAAGTCAAATGAGGCAATGTACTCCATCCACCTTTGTTGTCTTAAGTTTAAGTCACATTGAGAAAATAAATACTTAAGGGATTTATGGTCTGTAAAGAGTTCAAATTTCTCCCGTAAAAGATAATGCTTCCACTTCTAAAGGTCGAACACTACTGCGGCTAACTCAAGGTCATGTACTGGATATCTTTTCTCTAGATCCTTGAGTTGTCTACTAGCATAGGCAACTACTCTTCCTTCTTACATAAGGACTTCTCCTAAACTGGTCCCATATGCATTGGTGCAAACGGTAAACAATTTTGAACCACCGGGTATAAATAGGACTGGTGCGCTAGTTAATGCCTCCTTTAATTTCTTAAAGGCTATATCACATTTATCACTCCAATAAAACACCAAATTCTTCCTTGTCAATTGGGTTAATGGAGTAGCAATCTTTGCAAAGTCTTTAATGAATTTCTTATAGTATCCAGCCAATCCAAGGAAGCTTCTTACTTCTGTAGCATTTCGAGGTATTTGCCATTCCTTGATTGCCTCGATCTTTGCGGGGTCTAGGCCAAACCTTCGCTCGACACAATATGTCCTAAAAATCTTACTTCTTCCCTCCAGAAATGGCACTTCGAGAATTTTTCTTTCAACTGGTTCTTTCTTAATATCCCTGACGCTTGTCTCAAGAGATCTTCATGCTCTTTATGGTCTTTTGAAAATATAAGGATATCATCTACGAAAACTACCACAATTTTATTTAGAATGCCCCTAAACACTCTACTCATAAGGTAAACCAAGAAAGCGGGTGCATCTGTAGTCCGAAGGGCATAACTTCCCATTGGAACAATCCGTCAGGCGCCTTATATGCAGTTTTGTCCTTGCTCTCTTCCGCAATTCTTAACCGGTGAAATCTGGTAGCAAGGTCTAGTTGGGAAAATACACGGGCTCCTCCCAAGTGGTCAAAAAGGTCATCGATTTTTGGCAAAGGGTACCAATTCTTCTTGGTCAATTTATTAAGTTCCCTATAGTCCACACAAAGTCTTAAAGATCTGCCTGCTTTGGTGGCAAATACAGTAGGTGCACCCCATTTTGAGGTGCTTCGTCGAATGAAACCTTTTTGTAATAACTCTGAAATCTATTTATCTAACTCCCTTCTTTCCTTAGGCGCCATATGCCTCAAGGGTAGTGTTACAGGTCTAGCTCCTCCTCAAGGTTAATACGAAAAGAGATTTCTCTTTGTGGTGGAAGTCCCGTGACTTCCTCAAAAACATCCATGAACTCACAAACTATAGGGACTTAAGATGGTCCTTCAGAACTAGGAAATAAGGAATATAATAAGACTTTTTCCTTGTTTCTAACATTACAAGGAATATTCAAACTACTTCCTCCTCGGCTCCTAAGGCGAACAATTCTCTTACTGCAATCCAGGACGACCCCATAAAAATATAGCCAGTCCATACCTAGGATAAGGTCATACCCTATAAAATCCAATGCATATGCTTCACAGTGGAACTCGACATTGTCGAACTCCAATACTAAGTCTTTACGCAACAGCTCAAGGTACTTAGATCCTCCGATAGGGTTGGACACATCTATCGGATCTGAGATAGATATGGAAAGGTTCAACTGGTTTACTAATCGCTTAGAGATAAAAGAATGGGTCGCTCCGGAATCAAACAAGGTTTATACTGAATTTCCTAAAATAGAGGTTATACCTTCAAGTGCGAGCTGCCCTTAGTCTCTTAGGGGTCGGCTTTGAATTGGTGCTGCCTCTATTGCATAGTTCTGGCCACTCTTGACAACTTTGGGCAGTCCTTGGACATGTGTCCATCTTCCTAGCAGTTGTAACATTTTCCCTTAAACTCATTTTTTGCTAACGAGGTCCTACAATCCTTGACCTCATGGCCCTTGCAGTTGCACCTCGTACAAGTCTTTGCATCCTTTTTGAATTTGTTCTTCATCTTTTTTTCTTCCACCATTCTTTCTCTTATTTTTGTTGGTGCTTCCTTCCCCTTTCTATCCCTCTTTATCCTCCTTAGCGCCTTCCACCGTGCATAAAATAGTTGTCTCAACTAGAGTCTCATAAGTTACCCCAAACGTTACTTGGGCTAATAAGGTCTCTTCCAACAGAGAGTTTGGTCCTTTAACAAATCTAAGGGCTTTGTTCATGGGGGTGTATACCATTCCTCTTCCAAACTTACATAGCTCGGTAAATTTGGATACATACTCTTGCAGGCTCAATCTTCCTTACTTAAGGTGGATGAATTTCTCTAGTTGGATAGTCATTTCTGCCCTTGGAAAAAACTTCGCTTCAGAACGGGTCTTGAATTCGGTTCATGTAAAAATCCGGCTCTTGTTCTCCACCAATACTAAGTTCCACCATTCAAGGGCCTCGTCCTTCAAATGCCAGGCCATAATCGCCCTCTTCACCTCATCAGGCTAGCCAGTAGCTTCAAAGATTCTTTCGCAGTCCATCAACCAAGAGTGGGCATTGGTAAAACTTTCATTCCCAGAAAATGATTTCTCTCCAAGATTCGTGTCGGTCTTACAGTAGCCGAAAAGTCAATGGCCACCTCAATGGCAGGAGCTACAGGAGCCAGGGTAGGATTAGCGATATGTACCTATTCCATAGTATGGAGGTACTACTGGAACCACTCTGGCAAGTATCGGGGTCTTTCCTGGTTACCCTGCTCATTAGGATTTCCAGCCATTCTACTATCTGAAAAGAAAAGGAAGAATCATTTAGTGGATACTCCTAAGATAGTATTTAAGCTGAAAAAGGAAGAAAACGATAAAGGTGCCTAGTATAAATGCGTATGCTTATTGGGGTAAATATATATTATATACATATATATTATTTGAAAAATCTTTTTCAATTTACAAGTGCGCCTCTCATACGTATAATTCCCTTGTAATCGGGTAACCTATGCTTTGATACCAAATGTAACAGCCCGCCCGGAATGGGCCTAAATTTCGACCCATAAAAGGCCCATCGAAACTTAGAGCCATTCTAAACGGGTCGTTGGTTCCTGGAAGGATTACATTTACACAAAATATATATACGCATATACTTTGAATGGAAATCTCACACAGCGGAATGAGAAAATATAATATTCAAATAAGATGTACCATTATTTAAAAACCATATAAATACAATAGTCACAGTTATATCTGTTCAATGGGTACATTAAATAGTTCGTTCTCACAAGTTTCCAAAAGAAATAAAGCAATAACTACTAATAATATCATAACAACTTCGTCTTCTTCATCAGCTTCAATCGTGACTTCGTCCATGGCTTTTACCCCATCTAATGACCTGTTGGATATGTTGCGGAGTGGGGTCAGAACATAAAGTTTTATGCGACTGAAATATAGTGTTACATAATGTCCATACCTTATATTTTTAGCAGGTTACATATGTCAAGGTATGTCTACGTAGCACACAAGATTCACACAAACACCAAGTATTTAACCAATGGGGTGGATATCTAAGTCAATCGCCCATTAGTGTTTTTAGGGTAAAGATTCAACGAGGTGGGCATTCTTGGTCACTTATGTCCCTATTAAAGGTGGATTCTTATTATCTCTTATAACCCTGAAGCGGACCCCTAGCCCCTTATGACCTCATCCTAATACGTCTACGTTCTTAAAGTCTATACTCTCATTTGTAATATGAGAAGTAGTATTGCGAACATTACTACTTAACTGATATTACGGTAGGACACCTATGTCGCTTGAGACTTCCCTTAGACAGTTGGTTAGCATGCATTGGACATATATCTTTTATATACCAAATATGTCCCTAGTTGAGCCCTTACAAGCTTCTAGAGGAAGTGTACATCCTCGTGAACTACCCTACTCCGTTACCGTTTTGTACCTAACCACTTTTAGAGAAGGAGGACCCAAAGACTTACTTTAAATCTAATAAGGGTGGGTCCCATGACTTGGGTTCCTCTCCAAGGAGTAGACATTCAGAGGGATCCTAGTCCTAACCACTTAAGACCCAAACTAGATAAAAAGAGAGTCAGTCACTTAAGACCTTCTCCAGGTGTAGTAAACCTGCCTATTTTCACATGCGATAGACACACACACACACACACACACACACACACACATATATATATATATATATATATAGCTATATATATGTACACACTAGACCTCCCACATTAAACCATATACCTATAGATGTTGGATATGCCGATCGGTTCTGGGAAGGCTTCTACTACAGGTTGGTTTAACCTCATGTCTAGTGTACTAAGTTTATGAATGGACCATGGCACCTAGACACCTCACATTAGTTGGGCCTACTTGTGGTTGCTGGATTTGCTGGTCGGTTCCGGGCAGACTTCTACCACAAATGGCAACTAACCTTGTGTCTATGTGTCACTATTGATATATATATATATATATATATATATATATATATATATATATATATATAAAGCCATTATATATATACACATACAAGCAGACAATATACATATTTATTAAGGGGACATTTCAAATTACAATTCTAGCCTAATCGCATTTATTACACTAATACAACGTTGATTACGTTTATACGAGTAAAATAATTATATCGCCTAAATAACATGAATATTCGTATAAACGAGGAAACGTTCTAATGAGGTGGAAATTGTCAATTTGTCCAAATCAAGGTATACAAGTTAGATTTTCCATACTTTTAACGCTACGACTTAGGCATGATGGCAAATGACAATATAACAAATAGTAGTGAATGGAAAATATACATACATAGCAATTTCAACTTGCATCCTAGGCTTGTTGGAATGATTTCAATACTGGATTATAAATAGAGTATTACACACATAAAAATGTTTACATTTGACATATTTAAAGTACGAATACATTTGGATTCAAAATAGAATCCAAACCTTACTAAATCATGAAATACTCAAATCTAAGCCTTTTAGTTTACAATCAAATGTTCAATACGGCGAATTACACAAAATAGAAACAATAGTAGCAATACCCATTTTCATCTTTAACCCAATATTAAAATCAAAAAGTCAAACCCAAATAATCATGAAAATTCATACACAAATATAAAATAGAGGATTTAGGGGGTTTTAGTATTTTTGTTATCGAATTTCCAAATCCCCCTGGGCATATCTATCAACATGATAATCTAATATAAACATGAATATGCCTTAAGTAAACTATATTCCACTCAAAAATCTAGGCAGAACAGAGAGAAACTGTAGTAGATCTAGATCTGCACTGATACTTTGCATTCAAACGTGCTCCAATAATCCTCCTAATTATATATACGTAAGTGACATGTATTAGAATCTCATATATATATATATATATATATATATATATGTTTATGCCAAATTCTAGAAAACTAAACTTATATGAATTAGGATTGGAGAATAGAAGAAATCCTTAACCTTCTTCTTTTAATTTTCTCTGGAATTTAGCAATGGAAGAGAGATAACATGGAGGCAGGGATAGAGAATGATTAAGGTTTCATAGTGTGATATAAGGGGCTATTTATAGTTGCCCGTGTAAGCATAAACCGTTGAATTACTTAGAATTAATCTAGGCCTTTTATTTATATATATATCCTCTAAGAAAAACCCTAATCAGCTAGATTTATTGGGCTGTCCAACCGCCGAGTGGTCGACCCTAGCGGTCGACACCCCTTAAAGGGGGGGGGGAGGAGGTTGACCCCTTCTGGCTGGAAAGCCCAATAAGACTATGTTGCTAAGTTGTTTATTTTAACTAATACGTTCCTTCTCTTATTCTTATTCCATATATACAATATACTTTGTCCCCCTAATCTTATCTTCAATTCAAAATTCAAATTCTCCCTCTTTATTTTGAATACATTTTGGACACACACACACATATGTATATAATCCATTTAATTATATATATATTTATGTGTTTACTGTCCAAATTCATTTGTTCATAACTTCTTCATATTTTGACTATTTACTGCATATTATATATGAAAATGATGTAGAATTTCACCACAAATCCAAATAAAAGAATTTTGTAGCCAAATTCCTAAAGCTGCAAAATCTCATTTTCCAGCCATATTATTTAAGTTCTTATTATTCATTTATTATTAATACTTATGAATTTTACGGGGTGTTACATTACTACCCTCTTTTCTTGCACCAAAATTGCTCTTAAGCCAGTACCACATGCATTAATGTCGATTGTAAAAGACTCGTTACTCTTTGGAAATACTAACACTGGTGCACTGGTAAGGGCTCTCTCAAACTTCTTAAACCATATTTCACAATCATCGTCCCATACGAGTGCTAGGTTCCTCTTGGTAAGAGGAGTCAGTAGTACAAAGATCTTTACGAAATCCTTAATAAACTTTCGATGGTACACCGCTAAATCAAGAAAGCTTCTAACCTCGGTAGCATTCTTAGGCGTTCTTGTAATCTTGCAATGCCTCCACCTTGGTGGGATCCACTGCTGAACCCTATTTAGAAACCATATGCCCAAGAAACATACCATCCACTAACCAAAAATGCCAATTTGGCAGTGTTCATGGTCGTATCTAAATCGATTTGGCAGTGCTCTGGACCGTATCAAAAAATGGCGTCTTTGTTACTTTGATACGGTTTTAAGCCATATCAATTTAGCAATTGGATATGGCTTAAAACCGTATCAAATTGATAGATAGATACTGTTTTAAGCCGTATCAAACTTCTAAATTGATACAGCTTAAAACCGTATCGAATTTCTAAATTGATACGGCGTAAAACCGTATCAAATTAGTATGCTGACATAGTCAACTTCATAGTTCGATACGATTATAAGCCGTATCAAATTGGTAGATTGATACGGCTTAAAACCGTATTAACTGCTACACCGGTACGGCTTAAAACCGTGTTTAATGTCTCATGGCTACAATGCTATCAATGAATTAGATACGGCTTTTAACCGTATCAAAATCGATATATCATATATGCAATATACAGAAACACTGCACCCATTGATATATATATATATATATATATATATATATATATATATATATATGCACAATAAAGAAGATACGCTGCACCCATATAACTATAAAGAAGATACACAAAGCATAGTTCGATTGATACATAAACCATAACTTCAGTTAATACAAACCACATAACACAATACATACAAAGCACAATAAGTATTTACCAGATTTGTAACCCTAAAACATCAAATCCATGAAATCCATAACAATTTACTAAACTTAACGATGTAACCCTAAAACTTGGTATGGAAACAAATAATAATCGAATCAAATAAGTATTTACCAGATTTGTAAAACTAAGAGCAGAATTTTTTTTCTATTTCCAACCTTTTTTGATTGCAATTCGACAGAGGGCACGGTAGAGGGAAAATAGAAAAAAAAGGGAAATAGAGTCGTGAGAGGGAAATGAAAAAAGGGGGGGAGCACGTCTGCTATGGAAAATTTTAACCCTATGTTTGATACGGTCAATAATTGGGCCAAATTCAAATTAGGCTTTAATCCATTTCTAAATAGATAGGCACGGCTCAGAGCCCTTTCTAATTTGATTCAGTTATAGACCATATCAAATTTAGAGGATAGGGGAGTGGCAAAATAGGCTTTGTGGTGTAGTATGATTTGGGTAGATAAGACATTATTGCGTCCAATACTAGATACATGTCCATCTGAAGGCGAATCCGTTGACAAGTGATGATGAGGTATGGTTCCAATTCACCTTCGAGCAGGGTTGATTCAAAGTGAAGGCATCAATTACCATACTATTTAGGTGGTAAATAGGGAAGGCCGGTCATTTGGATAGAATTAGGTATTTTTCCTAATTTTATTTCTACTGTAGCAACTAAATATCCAAAAATTCACCTTCAACCATCAAACAACCTTAGAAATCGCTCTATGTAGTACACGACCATTTCACCTTGTAACACTAAAACTATTATCAAGTCTATTATCTCTTAACGGTTCAAATTCTAGTAATCACTTCTATTCACTAGATTTTATGTTTGACCCATTCATTTTTCCTTTCTTTTCCCCTCCATTAGGCTCATAAGGCAGAGGGTGATTCAGGTAGCTGGGAAGGATTCATACTGGAGTTCTTATTCTATTTCTGTTGGATTATTTTCTTCCTTTTTTCATTATTTATATGTTGTTGGTTTATGTTGGTACTTGAGAGGGAATATTTGTTTTGTACTCTGATTTGGCTATTGAGGCTGAGACTATGTGGCATTTATGGTTTGTTTTGAATGAAGCTTGGTTTTCGATAATAATAATTTGCTTTATTATAAAATGTCACCACTATAATTATCTTTATGTCTTGTGAATTTTAGTCTCTGTTGAGTTTTTATT
This sequence comes from Allium sativum, assembly GCA_030737875.1. Lineage (NCBI taxonomy): Eukaryota > Viridiplantae > Streptophyta > Magnoliopsida > Asparagales > Amaryllidaceae > Allium > Allium sativum. The sequence continues at coordinate 307,801,727 of CM060921.1, forward strand.
ATACCTAGATGCTCCATATTCCTTAGCATGACTCGTTTGAGGTGTTCTATGGTGTGTGAGGTGTCACATCTGATATTAGACCCAAGTTATAGGGTTCCTAAAAATTTACTTTAAAAAGTGAAGTATTTTCCCAAATAAAATAAATTTTCAAATCGAAAATATTTTGAAAGATATAAAAGTTTACAAAAATCCCTTAAGTCCAATAAAACATCCTTTGATTACCTCGAATCTAAATGTCTATCTTTCTCTTGCACAGAATGGCGGGTGCCCTCTTATCATCTCGAGAGCGTCGTAATCTCTACTTCGTTCCGTTGGTACCTCCAGGTTACGACACCAACAGAGCTACAAGAGAATATGCAAGATCCAGCACCCGCGGGTGGAGCGCCCGCTTGTCCACCAGCGGCAGCTGATTTCTCTAAGCTTTGCAAGGATTTTTCTAATTTATACGATAAGACTTTTCTGGGGACAGAGACTTCTGTTGACGCTCTTACATAGTTGAGGAATACTAATAGGATATTTGGCCTTATGTGACTTGGAGGTAGGGATAAAGTTCAACTTACCTCTTTGTAGTTGAAAGAGGAGGCTTCTTATTGGTGGGAGGTGATAGAGATCGAGGCAAGATAACTATGTTGGAATGGTATTCGAGAGAGGTTCGAAAGGAAATTTATATCCCATGCCAAGAAAGGCTTACGGTTGGAGATATTTATCAATTTGGAACTAAGGAGATTTGTTGGTCAAGGAGTTTATAAACCAGTATAATGAGTTGTCGAGATTCGGGATAGAATTTGTCAATACACAATGCAAGAAAGCACTAAATTTTTCCAAGTGACTAAACTACCCCTTCAGTGGTTGGCATTTACTCATGTACCAATAGAAGCGATGTTTGAGTCCCTGTGGAGGTGACCCTCATGTCTGAGGTAGGAAAGGAAGAGGTCAAGGAAGATTTGGAGGTGATGGATTCAAAGAAGCCTTGGTTGAAGAACAAGAAATGTGGTAACATGAAGAAGAGTGTTGGACTCTGAAAGAGTTAAATATAGAAAGATGAAAAATGTCGGATCTGAGGATTAGTTAGTCACTATGCTAGAGATTGTAGGAAGGGGCCTGTAACGACTCGCATTCAACGCATCGAAGGATTGTAAAATATTTATTTCTTTCACATACGAAGTCGTATGATCATGTAACTTTGGGATACGACTATTGGGGTCATTTCCCATGTTCATGATTTTTGCCGATTTTTAAATGACCGTTTTGCCCCTAGCTGATCTTGTTTTGGCCATAACTTTTGATTGGAAAGGATATTTGACCTGAAACCACTTCCATTAGATCTGGATGATGGTTTACCTTTCCATAGAGTGGTCATATGTGAAAAACGGACTTACCGTTCAGGAGATATGGCTGAAATAAGGTTTAAAAGGTGAAAAATTGCTTAACCGGGCCAAATGAGGTGATTAGTGAATGGGCCCATAACCCATTTCGGGATTAGGGTTATGGGGAGGCTGAAATAAGTTAGGTTTTCATTCTATTTCAGTTTTCTAGCCGCCATTTACCTCTTAGAAACCCTAGCAATGGCCTCCACTTTCTAGAATCATTTCTGATCACCGTTTAATCAAGGATTAGCCTAATCTACACCAAATTAAGGAGAAATAGCACCAAAGCAAGGTTGGAGCTGCTGTTAGACATTGGTATTCTCCCAAATCAGAGGAGTTTCAGTTATGAAAGTTTTAATTGTGGCAAAGGTGAGTGATTAGCCTTGTTTTTACACTAATTATGGTTAATTAAGGGTAATTAGTGTTAATTAGCGAATTTAAACATAATTAAATTCTGGAAAAATGTTTAGAAATTCTTAAACACCGTTTTAGACCTCTGTTAGAAGTTTGGGTTAATTTGGTTAAGTTTTGCTAATCCTATCATTAGATTTGCTTAAACATGCTTATGGGGAAAATATGGGTTTTGGGTATGTTTGATCCATTTCAATACATTAGATTGTTGTTTTGGTGTTTATGGTTGATTCCCTATGTTGCTATTACTGTTTGGAAAGTTTTATGGTTGCTTAGTGAAGTTAGATTGGTCGAAAACGCCGTCGTATGGCGTAAAACAGTCGCTGGAAAAGTTGTAGGAAATTTGTGCAGGAATCGGATCAGATTGCCCCCTCTGAACTGACCCGATCGTGAGTCCTACCCCACTAGCCGACCGGATCGAGCCCATGTATCATGAGCCGAGGAGCACCATACACCACGAGTCACTAGATGTTCCTCACCTCTTTGAGTTGGTCGCCTCGAGCGGAGCATCCACAAGCCGATCGCCTTGAAGACCATGAGCCAAGACAAGTCAACACTTGAAGACCACGACCCGACCCAGTGACCTGGGTGTATACCCCCGACCCGACCCAGTTGGGTAACCACGACCCAAACCCGAATGGTGATAACGAACCGATCCTGATGGAGGAAGAAGACGAGCCTACCCGGAGGAGGAACCCGACCCGATCCAGAGGGGAGATCACGATCCGAACGTCGACTTAGATGGACCATCACGACCAGGGTATGGGTCACAAGTGGACCCCACGCCCAACGAGAAGGACCCACAAACCATGCGAGTCACTAACCGTGCATATCTGAACTGAGGTATGGACATGAACGGAAGCTTGGAGCTACGAACCGAACCAAATGGAGATCGAACGGGAATGACGAACAAGACCCAAGATGCAAAGGTAGTCCAAGTGAGAAGTTATAGCTCAGGATCCAGATGGGAACCAACGAGTTAACTTCATGATTGGGCTTTGCTGCGGGACATGTGCAAAGGGGTTATCGATACCTATAAATTTTTTTCACCACTGAGAGACGGATTAGGGGCTTATAGTGACAGTTATACGGGGTTGGACTCCGTCATGGCCCAAAGGATTAGGTGAACAGAGTAATGGGTATCGTATGCTTTACGCACTGAGTGAGAGATGTGAGGATGGTTGCTATGCTTGATTTGTTTGCTATCTCTATGACATGCACACCCCCTCCCCCGTATCCTTTACACCATATGTTAGTGGCACCTTAGAGTATTGTACGGTATGTTGTGCTAACTCTTTGGTTGCAGGTCCAGGTATGGTTTAGTATACCTGTTATTGTTCTGTTTTGCTGCTTATCGCTCATACCAGACTTTTGTCTGACCCAGAGTTTTATGTCTCTTGTTATTACTCTGGGTGCTCTTAAACGGGCAGACTAGAGACAGGTTAGCTGGTTGTGCACGAGTAGCTGTCCGGAGACGAGCAGGAGGCTTACACATACTATTCTCTATATACATTCTCCCTGTGTCGCTGCTGGTCACTACTTTGGGCATTAGTGGTGTACCTTTCTTATTTTGCTTTAGAGACAGTTTTAGAAGTTGTAATAAAGATGATGTGGAACATAAGCTGTAATTTTGGATTTTCCACTGCTACGATGGTTTAAGTTTTCAGCTTATGCACTGTCTCGCCTGTTTTATGTCAAGTTATGCTATTATTATATTTTATTCCATGCGCTGTGAGATATACTACAGGTTCCTTGTTAGTTTAAATTTCCTTCTTTCCTTTCTTTGACGACCGTCCGTGCTGGTTGGACATTGGCACAACGTACTTTCATTGGAAATGCGGCTGGTGCGGGGCGGGCCGTCACAGGGCCATTGAAGGGGAAGTGTTAAGTCTGCGACTTTCCATGGCATTATAGTAGGACTTGTGCTCAGAGTTTAGGAGTGGTGCAGAACGATGGCACTCAATCAGCTAAGGTTCAGGTTCTGGATGCAGCTCCATCATCTAGTAACAGACCGGACATAGGTAGAAAAGTTATCGTGGAAGGTTTGAGTTCCATTTTTGTTTTTTCTATTCATACTCTTTTTGGTTCAAGTGCATCATGCTCCTTCATTTCCAGTTCACTTGTAGATTGTTTGCACTTAGATATATCCTTAGTTACAAATCCTATAGTTGTCTAAAACCTTGTAGGAGGATCAACACATTTATCCATGATATATCAAGATTTGAAAATTATGATACTAGAGGTAGAATTTGACTGTGATGTACGTGTTTTGAAATTTTCAAGGTGTGAGACGATTCTGGGGAGGGATTGGCTAGCCATATATGGGGATATCTTAGACTGCGAGAGGAGGGTTGTTAAGGTAGGGACATGTAATGGACGAACCTTGGGATTTCTTGCGACCCTACGGGGTCAATCATGTTGAGTTTCTTGTATTCCCTTGATGTATCTCTAGAGAGATTGTTTTGGTTATCGTATTAAGAGATTTCTCACACTTATTTGAGGAGGTGAGAAGGCTACCTCTAAAGAGAGAGATCAATTTTCATATTTATTTTCGTGGCAATGTCAAACCTGTGGCATTGCTTGGGAGACACCTAGCTTTGAGGAAAAGCAGAGAGTTGAGTAAGCAAATAGGTGAGCTCTTGGAGAAAGAGTTTATTCGATGTAGTATTTCTAAGTGGGGGGCACCTGTCATCTTGGCTACAAAGTCAAATAGTTCCCTCAGATTTTTTTGTGGATGATCGAGAGTTAAATAAGCTCACTAGAAAGAATAGTTACCCACTTCTTAGGATTGACGATCTCTTTGACCAGTGGAGCTACATTATTTTCTCGGTTGGATTTGGCAACTGGTTTTCATCATCTTGAGCTAGTGGAGGATAGCATTGACAAGATGATATTTTGGATGCCAGACATGTCATTTGAGTGGTTGGTTATGCGCTTTAGGCTAACCAATGCTCTGGCGTACTTTGTGGAGTTAATGAGTAGAGATTTTTGAGATGTCCTCAGTAAGTTTGTCATAATGTTCATAGATGTCATTTTGACTTTCTCGAGGAGTGAAGAGCAGTAGACCATACACTTGGAGGAGTTACTTCGCACTCTCCAAGTGCATAGGCTAAAGGCAAAATTCTCGAAGTGTTATTTTTAGAGAGCAGGTTATTCTATTTTCAACAATTATTTATACTTTTCTACAATTCTTTTAAATTCATTAACATAGTTAATAAATCTATAAATGTTAGATTTAAAAGGTAAATATAATCCCTTAAGTAGAAAATAATGGAAAGTGAGCGGCTTTTCACAAAACACTTATCAAATAGAGAAACACTAAATTTACATAAAACATTTGTAAAACATGTAGATCTATAATAAAAATGAAACAAACCGAAAAGAGCTAATCTGGGGTTCTTGCAAATAAACTATGACATAGGTTATAATTAAGAAAAAGAACAAAAAAGATTTAAACCTATTATATTACTTTATGGTGAAGTAAACCTATTACTTCATAGTGAAGTCGTAAATAAAATTATGACACTTCATGGCAAATTAGGAACTAAATCGATTTAGATATTGCTTCATGGTGAAGTAGAATTATCATAAAATATAAAAAATATGAATAATGGTGGCCAACACCAATGGCACTCATGGGGAGACACATATTTGCCGATTATGGTAGATAAGTGGCCAATGGATAAGACTCAACAATGGGGACTGAGTTTGGGAGCACAACTAGATTATTATTTGGGACCCGTACTGGAGGTAAGCCCATGGAGAGACACGCATTTGCCGATTACGATAGTCAAGTGGTCGACAAGGAGACAACATACCGGCGGTAACCGAGCATGCGGTGGTACTGTACCGTAAAGAAATAGGCTAAAAATATACTTGTATTGGAAATAAATTAAAAAACTAAAAATGTAAACTACAACTATTGCAACTATATTGTTTTAATTATCCAAATTCTAAAATAATAACTTCCACTTACCTAATGCCCTTAGCTTGATGCCCCCCATTGATCCACATTCCTAAACTTACTACTATTTTAAAATTTTGATTCTTTTTTCAGAAAAATAGTTAGTTTTATATCTCGCCTAAATGGAGAAGGAACCCAAAGTAAGAAGAATAATCGTGATGAAATGGTTAGGCATAGTTTTTGTTTATAAGTGTGTTAGGGGATCTCAGGTGATAGGACTAGTTTGATGAGATCTAGTTATTAATCCACATCACATGCTCAAATATAACCATCCAATTGAAAAGCAAATGCTAAAGATTCACGAAAATCAAAATTTTAAAAGTTCGGCACATACTTGGACATTTTGATGTCCAAGTCATTTGGGGGGATCGACCCATGCCCTATGGGGTCGACGGCTTGGTTGACCTACCCCCATGGTGGGTCGACCCTTATGGGTCTTTTTTTGCGTTATATTTAGTTCTTAGTTTCTGATTTCTGAATCCTTTTACGACCCTTTCATATTAGCACGAATTTTGAAGAGTTATATATGGAAATTATCCAGAAAATCGCCATGGACTTAATGGTGCAATCCTCATAGCCAAATTAGGTTAATTTCACAGACGTATTTTATTATTTAGTTAACCTATTATTTAATCTTCACTATTTAAATATTGGGGTGTTAAACATAGTAATTACATGTGAACATGATAATAGTAAATATTTCCTAATCATAACAAAATATTTTCTGGTCCTTAACATCAAGTAAAAAAGTATTTGCATGTTTTGATTTGTTGGAACAAAACCCATAAGAAGATTTTTTGCTATAATTTCTTTAAATTAGTCAACATCAAAACGAGATATATCGGCTTATTTGAAATCATAGAAATGAGTAATCTTTTATTTGGAGTAGACAATGTAAACTATGTAAATAAGTGCGTAGTTTACATGTCTTTTCCGTTTTGTTTTTGTGTAGTCCTTATAATTTCAAACACCATCATTTTACATAAAAAGGAAAAATAGGCTAATTTATATAAATTGAACAAATATTCTTCGACAAATCAAAACACAAAAACATCCAATCATAAAGGCAAATTATTAAAAATCCTACTTTTGCACCCAATAGATCTGGATTAAAATTGCAAAATAATCGAATTTAACATCTTTAGGGTTTGATTTCCAACTCTAGGTGTAACCAATAATCAAATCTTAAAATTAAATAAGTAAACATATTCTATTGTTTTCTACACCTAATTTAGATTTAGGAATAAATACTGAAAATACACCAATGAAAAGATTTTATATCATAATGAAGATATAAATTTACCACTCACATTTAAAATCTTTCCCAAAGCTCAACTTTTGAACTGTAGCTTCCGCATTTTGTTTCAAATCCTTCCAGATCTAAATAATAAACATGAGATTTAGATTGTAGGTCGGGAAAAAATAACTGGAATAGAGAAAAAAAAATTGAAATATAAGCCTAAAGAAAATTACCTTTGAAGAATATAAAAGCTCATTTTTTTCTTCCAGATCTAAATCTCTTTTTCCAGTTCGTGCAATAGAACTCTAATCTATTTAGATTTAAGAATTTTGGAGGAGATGTGAGAAAATAAAATAGCGAAGCTTCGTTGTTACCTTAGAAAATATCATAAAAGATAAGGGGTTTAGGCCTTTATTTATAGATGCAAGAAAGACCATGAACCAGTGGATTGAAAACCCTTAAATCTCGTCCATTACAAATTAGGTTCACACATCCAAATCTAGCAACCACAATAAGCAGGATGACTCAAATAGTCGACCCTTAGGTCAACCGCTTAGTCGACCACTTAGGTCGACCATCGGGTTATGAGGTTAGATTATTAATGATTATAAGAGTAAATAATTATTTTCCATCAAATTTCGTTTTCCTTCGTAATTTTTTCATATAGAACGTGTTCCTAAAATTTCGAACATGAAAGTTGACTAGAATTCCATCATAAACGGAACAGTATATGTTTCATGGTCAAATTCCAATGTTTGCCCAAATTTCTTTTTTGGAACCAAATTAAATAGCTAATAACTAACACAAAATTTTGATGTTACAATTTTAAACGTGCAAACCTAAGATCATATCATTTTAAGGTTTGAAAATTACTTACTTGAATGCTTGAACATAAGATGTTAATTTCAAGCTTTCTACGATGATCGGGTAATCTTCCCCATTTTGTATGCGTTGACAAGTGCGTGCGAGTAGGATTTCTATCGTGTGTGCATTACTTTTATCTTCTTCCATAAGGGAAGAGGAACATGAATGGGTGTTTAGTAATATAATAAAAATAATGCTTATGTTAAAAATTGGGGAGCTATTTTGTAAAAGGTTGCCTTTAAAAAGAGAAAATAGGGTGTTAATAGCGGAATACAAGTGTAACACCCCTCGCTTTTATAATAAAAGTAATCAAAACAATCATATAAATTATTAGTAGTCAAGACAAAGGGTCTAGCTCCTGTTTTGTAAGCTAGGATAGTTGTAGCAGTTGGTCCACTTTAAAAATCATCTGTGGTGAACGGTCCACCGTAAAAACTGATAATAGTAGCTAGTCGATCCAACTACCTGTTGCAATAATGTATTTATTATTTGTTATAATAAAAGTGTTACGGACCACTTTAAAAAACGATCGGTCTTGCCCAAAAAATTATTAATAGTGAAAAAAAACATTTTTGGAATTCTCAGAATTTGGCCCCAAAACATTTACGATTGCATTCATAGCGATTTTCTGATTAATTTACATATGTAATATGTTCTGAACGAAGTTCGTACGAAAACATTGTAAGAGGTGTCAATTTTACAATGGGTAATGCCCATTGTAATAGGTGTCAATTTTACAATGGCCATAAAATTCCCGTTTTAACCGATGCCAATTTTCCAATGATCATAAAATGCCTATTGTAATAAATGACCGTTACCAATTTTCGGCAATCGATAATTAATAATTACAATACTTTCTTAATATTAATATTGATTATTTTTAATTATTTAATAATTAATCATTCATAATATTATATTAATCATATATTACTAATTACTTACTATAATATTTTATTACAATTACTAATCATTAATAATATTATACTATTTATTAATATTTAATATTTAATCATTAATAATATTATATTAATCATTCATAACTTATAATAATTAATGATTATTAATAAATAATCATTAATTATTGATTGTTATATATAATCAATATTCCGGTAGCCTTAAGTTCATATTAGTAAGTAATATAAAGTAATTAATACCAAATATGTAATAATTTATAATTAACAATAAGTATTAGTAATTTATGATTAATAATCGATCCGTATAACCTAAAGCTTTGTATTAAGGTTAAAATTAGGGGGATATTCTTGAACTACAAATCAAGTAGTTTGTTGCCTAGTTCAAAAAAAGAGTTTGTATAAATTAAAAGATACAAAAAATCAAACACTCTTAAGAAAACCCTAATTAAATAAACTTAACAAGGCAATGTTAATAAATCAAAATCTGTTCCATTACTTTTAAATGCCCGGTCTCCACCTAATACTTGGTCGGCATGTCCTTTATTTCCATTGCCACATTCCTTTAGAAGAAAGAACTAGGGTTTTCTAAATCCCTAATCTAATATGGCACTCCCTGGTTCCTTCGATTGATTTAAAATTTAGTTATCTCTGGTTGCTTCGACGATTGATTGCTCTTGGGTTTGTTTTGTTGAGATGAAACTTTTACTAATAAATTTATAAGTGATTTCCGCCCCTTTTACTATCAATACTTGCTCGACCTTCATTGATTCAATTCTTCTAGTGTAGATGATGAGTGGGTTTATTCATAGGGTTTTGAAACCTGATATTTTTCTCTGATTTAATTTAGATTTGGTCATGATGTTATACAATCTTATCTGTTGGACCTTCATGTATTATCTCAAATAATGAGATGTTGCTGCTCTGCTGTTCAAAGATGTTTTTATTATTATTCAATTAGTTGTTCAATGAACCCAAATTTTGTATATTGCACTTTTTGTTCCGCTGATGTTAGAATTAATGGAAGTTATTACACATGTGGCTACCAACATGTTAGCAGGAATTGTACTTGGTTGTTTGTATACTCTGTTTGCGTGCCAGTATAGTTTCTTTACTAGAATTGCAATTCAATTAAGTGAAGTTAATTCTTTTCACTTTACATACTCAGCAAACATGATATCCTATCCCATCTAGCTTAAAAAAAATTAATGACTGCTTATGTTGATTTGTTGTTTGTACTTGCATGGAAAAATAAATCCATTATGCATATGCCTATGTAACAAACTACTACTTCTAACGTTTATCTACACGACATTAAAAATCCAAGATTATTTGGATAAAATCTATTGTATTTACTGTATATAAAGTAATGTTATAAACCTGGACTAAAACTAAAGTTCCATTGACAATAAAAGGACAAAAAATTATAAGTTACAATGAAAACCGGAGTGCATCCTTCAATAATAAACTAATTTGTCAACATGTAAATATACGGTATGTGACACCCCCACGTCCTTTAATGTCACTCATTAAGAGAATGCATTAAGTTTCGGGAAGCGTTATAGGTAAACAAAAACAATAACATTACAAGACAGATATAAAATAGCAGCAGAATTAAAAAAAAATTAATCATAAAGCATCGTGGTTCAAAACATCATATGTATGGATTACATAAAAACCAGTACATCATAGAAACTTCTGTCTTGTACTTAAAACATTAGAGTACAATATAAAAGAAGCATAATCCCCAAATAAAAACATAGCCATAGTAGAAAAGATAGGAGCTTGAGCAATACATCTAAGCAGCTCCAACAAAATGATAGTAGAATTCTGGTCAAGCTTGAGTATTCACATCCTGAGAACCTGGGGGAAGGGGGGAGGAACGGAAGAAAGAAGAGGAAACAAAAAGGGTCAGACATAAAGTCTGGCGAGTCCAGTTACTTTTAGCAAGTAAATAGGTAAAAGTATCATGACAGGCATATAAAGAGGATAAGAAAGATAATATCAAAAAAGGCAGGTATGACAAGATAAACATGATAGAGTGCATACGCTTCTTTAAAGATTACTCTGATTCTCTGCACTGATAGTAGTATAACCAGAATGAGATGATCCCAACAACTACCAGATGGTACACTTAGGCATACATCTAGATGTACCCTAATTACTACCCTAATCGATCGGCTCCGTACTCCGTAGATACCCTGTGTCATCCCCACAATGGGAGGTATCACTTCCTAAAGTGGCAACCCTTCGTTGATGTGCACAACCATATCTACCGGTGTCACGGTCGTCTTATCCCCCTCTGCCCGGACCATGCACGCACATGGCCCCGATCGGTTTGCACCGCCCACACCATTCTCCATGTTTGGATCTCTTACAATAAGCCCAGTAAGCATGTCCTAACTCCGGCCTAGGGCGGAGTACTCGTCTGATGATGTTCTATGGGTTACCGACTGAAACGGGTCGCCCACACAAGATGATACAAGCTCTCCCCTAGTCTTGTATCCCCACTAGAATTTCCACAGGTTATGCTTACCCTAAGCGTGTCTTTAATTACATAACCCCAACATTTCCATAGAATATGCTTACCTAACGGTGTCTTTAATTACATAACCCCAACCGGTTAAGTTTGTGGGTCTATATATAAATATTACCCACCCTACCCAGGTATACTTAACCTTCCCACTATTTCAACCAAGTATACTTAACCCGTATTCAAATTCATGTTCATACAATCCTTATGGATTTAACAAGGTTAAGTATTCCAATTCATTACCATGTCCAATTATGGTTATAATGTGCTAGACCTCTCACATTAAGCCTACCACTTGTGGATGCTGGATATGCCGGTTGGTTCCGGGCAGACTTCTTCCATAAGTCGGGCTTAACCTCGTGTCTTAGCACGTCTCGTATTTGTGCACCTAGACCCCTCACATTAGATTAACCACTTGTGGTTGCTGGATATGCCAGGCGGTTCCGAGCAGACTTCCACCACAAGTGTAATCCAACCTCGTGTCAAGGCACTGTTACAGTTTCTAATTACTGTAATCCTAGGCATTTCATTATTAGCCAATTTTACCTATGTCGTTATAGGTTTTATGCCCTTTTTCCCCAATTATGTTCATAATGAATTATATGCCCTAAAATCATATTCATAAACATTTTATTCAGGTTATGCCCCAAATTCCCAATTACAAGTTATGCTCAATTTCAATGTTTTCCCCTCGTTCTCCGTTTAACGCGTTCGCATATTTCAGCGGCATGCCTAGACTCGAAAGGAGCTAGGATATATAAAATAAAAGGGAAAGATGAAGGGAAGATGATAGGAATGATCATACTAACTAGATTGTCATATAATGGCATAAACATATAATGGCATAATGACAAGACAGACACATAGGAACATATCTGATGAACATATGATAATATAACTGATTCTAACATAATAGGGATGTCATAATAGGCATGATAAGATCTAAACAATAATTTAGATGTCCAACTAATAACAGATCCAATTTAACACAACATGATAGGTACAAGTTGATCTAAATAGTGACGTAGATCTATAATCAAAGGTAGATCTAACATGATAAAGGTTAAGGTCCAAGTCATAGTTTTGTCATAATATCATGGATTCACAAGTTATTACAGATCTGATATGAATCAAGCAGTCACAGGCATAGATCCAAATTACAGTCATATAATGTTTTTTAATTATTTAAATCTAAAAGTAACTTAAACTCACAATGTTTGGATCTAGAAAAACGGAAGGAGAATAGTAGATCGTGAATCACCGATCTACACTTGAATAACCTGATTGCAGAAGAATAAAAAGGTTTGATTTAGTCTAGGCACCGACAGCATCTAGTCCTCCATTATTTTTCAGTGTAGAAAACAAGAGAAACAGAGCCATATTTATAGCCGCCAGCCCCCAAACCCTAACTGCCACGTCTGCCCTAGGGGGGTCAACACCCCTGGGCGGGATTTTTGCCACTCACGAAATTTTGAATTTTGAATTGAATTATGATTTTATGATTTAATTATATATGTGTATATATAATTCTCTTGCGCGTATACAAAATTCAAACCTTTATAACTTCTTCATACGATGTACGTTTTACATAAACTAAATGTCCATCTTGATCAAAATTTGGAGACGGAGGCAATGGCGTAGTCTGTTTCCCTTAGTTCTGAATATTAAATTAATTATTCTTTAAATTTTCCTCTTTAGTGTTGTTAAAATTATGGGGAGTTCCATTCTCCCCTACTCAATGGATTTCGTCCCCGAAATCTCCAAGTTTAACAAGAATATATATCCTACCATCCATCACCCATCTACTCATCCACCAATCACAAGCATCCATTGTCCTTAAAGACTTTTAATGCTTATATGAACATATGCAAAGGTGTGTGTATATGTCCTAATACTAATGCGAAGATCAGGCGGTTTACTAATTCAATCGACCTCCTTAATGCAGTGTATGTTAGTGCCATGAATCCAACATGTATGCAATATTCCTAATATAACATGTAAGTTCTATATGGGTGCACAATCATCCATCCAAATGCAACATCCATATGATACATCCATATGCAGTATGAGAGTGATTGAGCCGATCTAGTGCCTAATGTGTGTGTATATGCATCCATGAGCAACCACTAGCAAACACTTGCATCCATCAAACATAACATGTCCCAAACACATGTTTACATCCATAGGATTCCTACCTAAAGGTCGAAGATTCGATTGATAGGACATGATAGAAACAAGCATAAATAAAAGCTTTGAAAAAGGAGTTAAGAACGTACCCTCGAAAAGAAAAGGGTACGAAGCACGAATCTTGTCTTCGGTCTCCCAAGTCGCATCCTCTGGGTTATCTCCTCGTTGAACATTCATTAACTTGACTTCTCTATTGCGTAGCTTCTCAACTTCAGATCCAAGAACACAGGAAGGAACTCGTCTGACTGTCGCCTCCCATTTTACCTCTACTTCTTCCAATATACTTGGCTCAACTACTTTAGCGGTATCATGCAAGCACCTCCGCAAATGAGAAACATGAAAAACATCATGAACGCCGGATAGTCTCTCTGGTAGCTTTACCCTATACGCCATTTGGCCAATCCTTTCTGTTATGGGAAATGACCCTGCAAATCTTGGTGCCAACTTCCCTACAGATCCGAAGCGAACCACATTCCTCAAAGGTGACACCTTAATGAAAACCATGTCTCCTACTTCAAATTCAATGTCAGTCCTTCTCTTGTCTACGTAGAATTTCTGCCTCTCTTGAGCAGTCTTCATTTGTCATCTAATAAGATCAATCTTCTTGGACGTTTCTCTAACTATATCTGGTCCAAGTAAGTCTTTCTCTAGATTCCCACCAACAAGTTGGTGACCTACATGGTCGTTCGTATAATACTTCGAAGGGTGCCATGCCAATGCTAGCTTGATAACTGTTGTTGTAGGCGAACTCTACTAAAGGAAGAACGTCTTCCCAAGTCCCTCTGAAGTCTAGGATACACAGCCTCAAAAGATCCACAAGAATTCTGTTCACCCTTTCCATCTGTCCATTGGTCTGTGGGTGATAAGCGGTGCTCAAACACAACTGTGTACCTAATGCTTTTTGCAAGCTTCTCAAATATTCACCGGTGAAGATGGGGTCACGATCGCTTATGATGCTGGAAGGTACTCCATGAAGACGGACTATCTCACGGACGTAAATTGCTGCTAACCAAGTCATCGTTCTCTTGCTCTTAACAGAAATGAAATGAGCGCTCTTAGTAAGTCTATCTACTACCACCCAAATACTGGTGTTGCCTTTCTTATATCTATGCAAACCATCAATGAAATCCATAGAGACGCTCTCCCACTTCCACTGTGGAACCTCCAAAGGATGAAGTAAACCACTGGGCTTCTTTTGCTCAGCTTTGAGTTGCTGACATACTAAACATTGAAAAACAAACTCTGCCACATCTTTCTTCATCCCGGCCCAAAAGAAAACCCTCTCCATGTCCTTATACATCTTATCACCGCCTGGATGAATAGTCATCTTAGAATGATGGCTTCGTCTAGGATTGCCTTTAACAAACTTCCAGTATGGGGAACACAAAGCCTTCCATCTCGTCGCAACCACCCTTTATCGTCTATGGAATATCTATTGAGGTGACTATAAGTCTCCTCTTTACCAAGCCTATCCAAGATGTCTGAAATCTGTGGATCATATCGATGCGAGGCTCCTATATGATTCATAAGAGTAGGTCATATCTCTAGCGATGCAAACAAACCAGGCAAAAATTCAGTGAAGGGTCTAAAATCAAAAGTAGATATGAACTCCAAGCTTTTCCTTTCCACAAACAGAGGACTTAAGGCCATCCTTTTCCTACACAGTGCGTCTACCACCACATTACCATTGCCAGGGGTATAAGCAATATCGAAGTCATATGAAGCTAGGAACTCCATCCACCTTTGTTGCCTTAAATTAAGATCCTTCTACGAGAAAAAGTACTTGAGAGATTTATGATCGGTGTACAGCTCGAACTTCTCTCCAAGCAAATAATGACGCCACATCTTAAGCGCGAATACTATGGCAGCTAGCTCTAAATCATGGGTAGGGTAGTTCTTCTCTTGAACTCTTAGTTGTCTACCCCCATAACATACTACCTTTCCTTCTTGCATCAGAACCACACCAAGCCCTGTACCACATGCATCAGTGTATACTGTAAACACATTAATCCCATCGGGCAAGGTCAAGACTGGGGCTGTTTTCAGAGACCTCTTCAATCGTTGGAAAGCAACATCATAATCTATATCCCATGAAAACGCCAAATTCTTCATGTCAGCCTGGTGAGTGGGGCTGATATCTTTGCGAAGTCCTTAATGAACTTCCTGTAATAATTTGCCAATCCAAGAAAGCTTCTCACCTCCGTTGCATTTTTTTGAATTTGCCAATCTTGGACTGCAACTACCTTTGCGGGATCTACTGCTATCCCATCTTTGGAAACCACATGCCCTAGAAATCTAACCCCTTTTCTCCAAAAATAACATTTGGAGAACTTTGCCTTAAGTTGATATGCATAGAGAGTTTTCAAAACTTCTCTCAAATGTTGGGCATGCTCTTCCTCGCTCTTTGAGAAGATTAAGATATCATCAACAAAGACCACGAAAAATTTATTTAGAAACTCCCGAAACACCCTACTCATTAGATAAACAAAATAGGCGGGTGCATTCATCAACCCAAAAGGCATAACGAGCCATTCAAAGTAACCATCTAGAGTCCTAAAAACGATTTTATCTGTCCTTAGCCACCCTCAACTGATGAAACCTCGTGGCCAAGTCTAACTGAGAGAATACTGAGGCACCAACAAGCTGGTCAAACAAATCATCTATCCTCAGAAGTGGGTGCCTATTCTTCTTTGTGAGTTTGTTCAACTCTCTATAGTCCATACATAAGCGAAGAGAACCATCCGCCTTAGTCACGAATCCTAGTGGAGCACCCCATTCAGATATGCTTTGTCTAATAAACCCTTTCTCAAGTAGCTTCCCTACTTGCTTGCTAAGCTCCCTCCTTTCCCTTGGAGCCATATGACGCACATGCAATGCAACTGACTTTGCATTGTCCACCAAATATACACGAAAATCGATCTCGCGCCTCAGAGGTAAGCCCCATACCTTATCAAAAACATCAGATTAATCAAGGACTACTAGAAAGATCACAGATCATCGATAGATGCATCTAGAGACTCTAGGAAACTAAGCATAACAGACCCTTGTGGGTCACAAGAAGTCTCGAGGGTCCTCCCATGGAAAGTCAAAAGTCTAACGACCCTCTTCTCACAATCTAGAATGGCACCATACATGGTTAGCTAATCCATCCCTATAATCAAACCATAGCCCAAAAAACCGAGCACATACGCGTCGCACTCAAACTCGACACCTAACACAGATATTTTTAAACCCCGACAAATCATGGACAAATGACCCGAACCACCAATGGAGTTTGAGACAACTACGGGATCCACTACCATACTAGTATTTAGGTGCAGAGACTCAACCATAGAACTAGATATAAATGAATGTGAAACACCAAAATCAAAAAGAGTTCTAATAGGGTGACTGGAAAGAGAAATCAAACCTTCCACGGAAATTTTCCTACCTCTATCTGGAGCACTGGTCGCGAGAGCATACACCTGCCCTCCAGAAGCTCCTACCCTTTGACCCTATCCCTGTTTCTTCGAGCACTCCTTAGCAAAGTGTCCGACCTATCCATAATTGAAGCAAGAATTCTTCCTTCTTTTGCAGTCCTTCACCAAGTGACCCTCTCGTCTACAATTGTGACACTTCCTCTTATCCTTACCCTTGTCATTCTTTACACCCTTCTTCTGTTGCTGTTGTTGCTGTCCTTTCTTGGGTCATATCTTCTTGTTTTGTGTTGTTTCCTCATCCTTAACTTCCTTCTTTTCTTCTTTTTCTTCCTCGTGCATCAAGGCCATATCAACAAGCCTTTCAAAAGTTTCCCCAATTGGAATATGGGACATAGCTAACCCATGAAGGGGTTCATTCATCCCTTTAGCAAACCGCAAAGCTTTCTTATGCGGAGTATCTACCAGTTCCAATCCTAATCTTGCTAGCTGGTTGAATTTGTTCACATATTCTTTAACAGTCATTTTTCCTTGTTTAAGCACTGAGAACCTCTCCATTTGCATGCTTTTCTCATCTTGAGAAAGAAACTTCATTTCAAACCACTGTTTAAAATCATCCCAAGTTTCCACCAGATGCCCCGCTTGGGTTATTTCCCACCAGAACGAAGCTTCGTCTTTCAGTAGCCAGGCGGCTTAATGAATCTCCCTACAATCATCCACATCAAAAATTCCAAACAAGTCCTCTGTCTCCTTAAGCCAATTTCTTGCCTCTACGAATGTCTCGATTCCATGGAATGACTTTCCTCCCATAGCACGGAAATCTTTGCAGATCTTAGAGAAGTTGTCTACACACGGAGGAGGAGGAATGATGGGTGCAGCTAGTGGAGGAACGTCGGCTTAACCACCAGCAGGCGTCGTGGCCTCTGGATACCTGCGGAACCAGCCTGGTATCGTAACTCCATCTGGAATATTAGGTTCCCCAGACATGCTGAAAAGAAAAGGAAAGAGATTCAGACAAAGGATCGATAGATAGTACATATGGCTTTGGGGAATATGTTTTTCAAAACAGACTTTTCTTTTTGAAAATGCTTTCTTTTAGAACCTTTTTGAAAAAAAATCAATTTTTTTTATTTAATCTGGTAACCTTCAGCTCTGATATCAAGTGTGACACCCCACGTCCGTTAATGTCTCTCATTAAGAGAATGCATTAAGTTTCGTGAAGCGTTATAGATAAACATAAATAGAAACATTACAAGACAAATATAAAATAGCAACGGAATTAAAAACTTTTATTAATCATAAAACGTTGTGGTTCAAAACATCATATGTCTGAATTACATAAAAACCAGTACATCATAAAAAATTCTGTCTTGTACTTAAACATCAGAGTACAATATAAAAGAAGCATAATCCCCAAATAAAAAACATAGCCATAGTAGCAAAGATAGGAGCTTGAGCAATATATCTAAGCAGCCCCAGCAAAATGATAGCAGAATCCTGGTCAAGCTTGAGTATTCTCACCCTGAGAACCTTGGGGGGGGGGGGGGGGGGGGAGGACCGAAGAAAGAAGAGGAAACAAAAAGGGTCAGACAAAAAGTCTGGCGAGTCCAGTTACTTTTAGCAAGTAAATAAGTAAAAGTATTATGACAGGCATATAAAGAGGATAAGAAAGAAATTATCTCAAAAGATAGGTATGACAAAGTAAACATGATAGAGCGTATACACTTCTCTAAATATTATTCTGATTCTCTGCACTGATACTAGTATAACCAGAATGAGATGATCCCAACAACTACCAGATGGTAGACTTAGGCATACATCTAGATGTACCCTAATTACTACCCTAATCTATTGACTCCCTACTCCGTAGATACCCCATGTCGGCCCCACAGTAGGAGGTATCACTTCCTAAAGCGGCAACCCTTCATTGATGTGCACAATCATATCTACTGGTGTCACGGTCGTCTTATCTCCCTCTGCTCGGACCATGCACGCACATGGCACCGGTCGGTTTGTGCCGCCCACACCGTCCTCCACGTTTGGATCTCTTACAATCAACCCAGTAAGCGTGTCCCAACTCCAACCTAGGGCGGAGTACTCGTCTGATATCATTCTATGGGTTACTGAATGAAACGGGTCCCCCACACAAGATGATACAAGCTCTCCCCCTTCTCTTGTATCCCCACTAGGATTTCCACAGGTTATGCTTACCCTAAGGTTGTCTTTAATTACATAACCCCAACATTTCCATAGGTTATGCTTACCTAACGGTGTCTTTAATTACATAACCCCAACCGATTAAGTTTGTGGGCCTATATTTAAATATTACCCACCTTACCTAAATATACTCAACCTTCCCACTGTTTCAACCAAGCATACTTAACCCCTATTCAAATTCATGTTCATACAATTCCTATGGATTTAACTAGGTTAAGTATTCCAATTCATTACCATATCCAATTATGGTTATAATGTGCTAGACCTCTCACATTAAACATACCACTTGTGGATGCTGGATATGCCGGTCGGTTCCGGGCAGGCTTCTTCCACAAATCGGGCTTAACCTCGTGTCTTAGCACGTCTCGTATTTGTGCACCTAGACCCATCACATTAGATTCACCACTTGTGGTTGCTGGATATGCCGGGCGGTTCCGGGCAGACATCCACCACAAATGTAATCTAACCTCGTGTCTAGGCACAGTTACAATTTCTAATTATTGTAATCCTAGGCATTTCATTATTAGCCAATTTTGCCTATGTTGTTATAGGTTTCATTCCCCTTTTTCCCAAATTATGTTCATAATGAATTATATGCCCTAAATTCATATTCATAAACATTTTATTCTGGTTATGCCCCCAAATTCCCAATTACAAGTTATGCCTAATTTCAATGTTTTTCCCCTCGTTCCCCTTTAACGCATTCACATATTTCTGCGACATGCCTAGACTCGAAAGAAGCCAAGCTATATAAAATAAAATGGAAGATGAAGGGAAGATGATAGGAATGATCATACTAACTAGATTGTCGTATAATGGCATAAACATATAGTGGCATAATGACAAGACATACATATAGGAACAAATATGATGAACATATGATAATAGAACTGATTAGAACATAATAGGGATGTTGTAATAGGCATGATAAGATCTAAACAATAATTTAGATGTCCAATTAATAACAGGTCCAATTTAACCCCAACATGATAGGTACAAGGTGATTTAAATAGTGAATTAGATCAATAATCAAAGGTAGATCTAACATGATAAAGGTTAAGGTCCAAGTCATAGTTATGTCAGAATATCATGGATTCACAAGTTATTACAGATCTGATATGATTCAAGCAATCACGGGCATAGATCCAAATTACAGTCATGTCATGTTTTACTTTTTAATTATTTAAATCTAAAAGTAACTTAAACTCACAGTGTTTGGATCAAGAAAAATAGAAGGAGAATAGCAGATGTTGAATTACAGATCTACACTTGAATAACTTGATTAACTTGATTGCAGAAGAAGGAAAAAGGTTTGATTAATTCTGGGCATCGACAACCTCTAGTACTCCATTAATTTCAGTGTAGAAAACAAGAGAAATGAAGCCATATTTATAGCCGCTCATGGAATTTTGAATTTTGAACTGAATTTTGATTTTCTGATTTAATTATATATATATAATTATCTTGCGCGTATACAAAATTCAAACCTTCATAACTTCTTCATATGGTGTCCGTTTTACGTAAACCAAATGTCTATCTTGACATAAATTTCGAGATGGACGCAATGGAGCAGTTCGTTTCTCTTATTTCTGAATATTAAATTAATTATTCTTTAATTTGTCCTTTTTAGTGTTGTTAAAATTACGGGGTGTTACATGGTATGTCATGATCAAAACATTATCTAAATCGTAAAGAATGGTTCATATTTATTTGCACTAAATTACAATAGACTATATTATTCCACCCACAACTATTAAAATTTTATTTTTTCCACCCTCGGCTTATCTAATTTATAATTTCGTTTATTTTGCTACTATAAATATACTTCATATTTTTTAACTGCTATTGGCAACTAAGATATGACTTTGCACCTGTGTAGTTAAAGCCCCGCAAAATCCCCTCTATAGCTAATAGAGCTCTTCAATCACTACACTTTCAATTTAGCACTGATGAATAGTAGACCTGCTCTTATCCCGCTGTTTTCCACTGCATTTGCAAAATAAACACTTTTTAGCAACTACTTTAGAAATACGAATACATGGAGCGCAACCTGACTAGTTCTATTTATAAAAAGGTCAATAAAATTAATG
The DNA here is from genome assembly GCA_030737875.1 of Allium sativum. NCBI lineage: Eukaryota > Viridiplantae > Streptophyta > Magnoliopsida > Asparagales > Amaryllidaceae > Allium > Allium sativum. Next base: position 307,822,927 of record CM060921.1, read on the forward strand.
TAAAGAGCTAAATTTAATGCATAAGTGTCTAATATTATAGAAATCTATTATAGTCATCAAATACAGCGTGAATAACCATGATATTCTTTGGTTTTATTACGTAAGATTAATTAATGCTGGTTTATTCTACCTAAATAATGTGGGAATGGTAATTAATTTGTTTTAAAATTTTGTTTTCAACATCAAATGAATCTTTTTGAGAATCCGCTATATCCCTACTATTTCCTCGCTTTACCCCTGCTACACCTTTTTACTCCTTTACCGCTATAGAACCGCTAAGCACTTTAACTACCAAGCTTTGCACTTACTAACGTACTAGTATTTTTATTTTATATCAAAATTATAACCGCAACTGAGTAAAAATTGGGTTTGTATTCTATAATTTTATACATTACTTTATGTATTTAAATATATTCCATTAACGTTTTAATGAATACAAACTTCAGCGTTTAGTAACCTATACTTGGCTTAGGGTTCATCCTGATCTTAATGCCTTTACTGCCAATATCAACGACCAAATTCAAATACCGTGCTTTTTCTATTTGATTTTTTTGTGTATACTGTTATTGTTGATTGTCGATGTTGTGATGCCTAGCTCCATGGAACTAGGAGATTTGATGATCTAAGCTTTTGATGATCTGGGTTCCATCCGATTTTTAGCAATATTAGATGATGAAAACAAGATGGATTTCCTTCCTAGCTGAAAATCTACTCTCCTCCATATTTGCATTTGTGGAAACATGTAATCTTACTGCATGTATTAAAAAAAAATCAAAACTAACACTTATCCCACTGAACTATTGGATAAAATTTCCAATATACGTATGATACGTCATAGATCATTCCTTAGTTGATTCTTTCCTCTTGAAATCTAGTTAGCGATGTATCACTCAATATTACTTTGTTGATGTGTCAGCATCACTCCGGTATTAAGAGAAAAATATTTGGATTTTTAATGAATGTCATGTAACACCCCACATTTTTAATTAAATAATAAAATAAAATTTGGAAAATCTTTTGAAATTTGGTCACGGAATTAGCATCATTGCGTCCGTGGCGATTTTTTGATCAATTTAGACTTATGTTTTATAGAAAACGGATTTAAGATGAAAAAGATATCTTTAAATGAAATATTACAACAAACGTGAAAAGGTATAAGAAGAAAACTAAAAAGAACAATGACCACCATTGTTTTTAACCTTATGAGCAAAAGCCTATGTAGTCCAGTTGGTAGAGATAGGTCTCTCCCAAGTGAGTGGTGCAAGTTCGAGACCCGTTGGTGCCATATTTTTATTTTAGAGGGATGGTTAAAGATATGCATATTCTAAGAGGAAAATATGTATAAATGCACATATAAGAAAATTATACATAAAGGTGAGTATAAAAATATATGTATACATACATATGTAAATATATATGCATGTGTATGCAAATATATATATATATATATATATATATATATATATATATATATATATATATAAAGAGAAATCCAATATAAACCTGCAATCAATGAATATAGGTAAGAAATAAATGATGGCATAATGCCAATTGAATTTTGAAAAAGAAATAAAAGTTGCGCATATATATACACACGTATAAATTCAAATGTTGAGATAAAAAGTGCAAGCTAAGAGTAGAAAATAATTAATGCATAATGAATAAAAATAGACAAGAAATTAACTGTCTTTGAAATTAGAATGCATTCAAAGTTATGAAACAATGAATTAATAGCATTATAAATTACATTAATTGGGCAGCTCTTAACATACAAGGAATTGAAAGGTGATATGCATATATACATGCATAAATTTGAAATTTAAACTCAAAGATGAATTATAATGAGAAAACAATAATTCGGATAAGTTATATTAAGAAATTAAATGTTATTAATAACGTTAAACAGAATTCAAACGAGGTAGAAATTACACGTTCAGGCCTAGGATGGGTCGACCTATGTGTCGACCCAAGGGTCGACCCACCTCTTAGGTGGGTTGACACAAGGGTTGACCTAATCGGGTCAGATCTATTTTTTAGATGACGTGTTTTTCAGGAACAAAAGGTTCAGATTTTATTTGGTTAAATCCGACGGATCAGACTTTCTCGTACACCTATAAATAGACTAGTAGGGCCTTGCTTTAAACTCATGTTTTCTGAGACAACGCCGAGACCCTGCCATTTTCTTTTCTCTTTAAACCTTTTCATCAATTAGAAAAATTAGATTTAGGATATTCTGATTCAATATTTGAAGATAAAGAATATAAATCTACAACATAAGTGTTTAGAATTCTTATCAACATGAGGTAATTTCTTGAATTTGATTTATTTAGGTTTCTCTTCCTCTTTCCCTCTTTTTTTAGTATCAGATTTGTAAATCCATGGTTGTTTAATGTTAGATTTAGTTAGGAAGACTACAGAATAACAAATCTAGATCAGATTCAAGGATTGGAAAGCTGTCAGGTGGGTGGATTTAGAATTATACCTTTTGAATAACGATATATTTACTGTTTACATTCCTCATCATTCTTAACATGTTGAATAACTATAAATTGTAATAATTGCGGTATAGTTCATTTTCAGTTATGTTAAGAATACTATTGTTGTATAAATCTATTCTATGAATCTGTTAATTGGATTAAAAATCAATGTAATACCGAAGTTATGGAATTTACAATCTATTCTATGAATCTGTTAAATAGATTGAAAATTACCGTAATACTGAAATTGTGGAATTTACAAAAAAGTGCTATGTTATTGGAAATGTTGTTAATGACAAATTTGGATATTATAAATCAAATTACAATGGAATTGGGAATAATGGGAAAAGAAGAGATGTGCCTAATTTGTGTGGATTTTTTTCACAGTGATTAGGAAATTGTAGATAACCGCACTAAGACATGAGGTTAAGTTTAACTTGTGGTAGAAGTATACCCGGAACAGCCCGGAAAATCCAGCATCCACAAGTGGTCAACTTAATGTGATAGGTTTGGTACATAAACATATATAAAAATATATGTATGCAACATGAAATAAATAATTAAGTAAATGACATTAATTGTAATTAATGGAAATAAATGGTATGTGTGAAAATTTACAAGACAATAAAGAGATGAAGATTATAGCAGTAAGAGTTTGGTTAGAGTTAAAGAACCAAGGAAAATGTGATGAACGGGGAATATAACATATTATAATTAATTGTATTAATGAGAACGAAATATAATAGGCATGCTTGTCCTAGAGACAAGCATAATTATAACATGGGTTATAATATATAAAAAGGGAACTTATTAATAAATCTTAGTTAAGAGAACTAAGTTAATAAGTAAACAATAACAATAGGTTTGTGATGATGGTTTAAGATTCATGATTAAATAAGGAAGAATGAGGTAGACTTATGGAATGAAATAAGTTGTACTTAATTATATACATTAAGTAACATGTTAACAGAAAACCTGCGGAATGGAATAAGATATACTTAATTACACATTAAGTAGAACATGTTATTGGAACTTGTAAACTTGTAATTGACAATAAATGACATGGTAATAAAAAAGGGATTGTAGATTACTTTCTTTATTTACAATTCGGGGTAAAAGGTCATAGATTACTGTCGTTAAAGTAAGCTCGATTAAAAGATTAGACATAGAGTCTAATAACACATTTGTGTGATGCGCTTGGACCAGTCCGCACGAACAAAGGTGAAGAACCCAATGGGGTAGATCATCGGGGTGTCTGGAGACACGGGAGGAGCACGTCCACTTGATTACTCTGCTCGATATGTGGCTTGATTGCTTGGTAGGACAAGAAGGAAGCACACGACTTCCAAGGGATGTGGTAGGGTACTCCATGGTGATCCTCTATTGCGGTACACTCTCAGGATGTACTCACGGAGGTTGGGGTCTGCGCGATACCACCCAGTGGGTATACCTTGACTGTAACAGTAGCTTGGCAGTCAGAAGGCTGTGGCGGTATAGCATTGGGGTGATTTGGTGATTGGCCTCGAGAGAGGTTAGTCAGGACCAAATTAAGGATAGTAATCATCGAATACCTGTCATCAGCGAATAGTGAGATGCGGAAAGACTAGATCTAAACCAAGATACCATTGACCTTTCACTATCGAGGCATAGTTGGAGGACACACCAAATTGTGTAATATATTGGTTGCTTGGGGCACATCACTTAGCTTTTGATGTAGTCTTTCATTAGTTGAGGGAGGGGCCTAGGTGGGACCATAGCCACTGTTAAAAGCAGACCATACTTAGATATATGTATTATAGCTCCTATGCGTGGACCTATACAGATATGGAAAGGCTCCCGACCGAGTTCCGTGCATTGGATGCAACCCTTTTACTGGAATCGGGGTACAGTAAATAGTACGTACGTATGAGGGTCTAGGTACACTCATTGAGTGGTGTATCGTAAAGATTACGACATTACTCCATACACTTGCATGGCATAACGAGGATGGTTCTGTGCGGTAACGTGGCGTTATGATTTGGATTTTCCTACGTCATTCGACGTAGGATACACTTCCGTGGCATGACGGTGGAGAACGTGCGAGGAGGGTACTATGAGGAGTACCTTGATATGTTGGAGGTAGCTACATATATACTATGTTAGGTTAATCTACTGGGGAGTAGATAGGTCCGACGTGAGTATAGAGCCTTGAGTGCTGTTAACCCAAACAACCAAATAAATAAGAATACCTAACTAAAAAAGTATATGTAGGCTTATTTCAGAATGTATAATTTGTCCGGTCACCAGAACTTCTGTGTTCTGACTCACTCCTCATAACAACTAGCGGCTTAGGTTTGTGGCAGACGTAGAATGGCTTTGGATACTGGTTAGGCAGTAGTATTACTTCGGTAAGGCTATATTTGATTATATTATATTTTATCCATTCCGCTATGAGATTTTTACCGAGATTTGATATATTTATTATCTTTGTCTTTTCTGTAGGATATCAGATGAGCCGACTCGAGCTTCGATAGATTGGGATGAAAAAATTGATCTGTCGAAATTCGGGTTGTTACATGTCAGCCGTTAAAGGATAAACATAAAAGAATTCGCCAAATAAATCTCTTCATATTCTTATCCTTGTGTAATATTATTGGTTGCACATGTATTCATTCAGCCTTGTATCTCTACACAGTTTGTTAGTCAATTTGTACTTACATTGCTATTGTGCCATATGCATTGCTTCATTGATGTGTAGTTCTGTCTTTACATGCCACTGGACAAATGTATGATATTATTATATCACCTTAACATAAGTTGTTGTTTGGTCTGCTAGAATGAGTTGTTTGCATGATCTGGACTGCCTTGCAGAACTAGGTGCTTGCATCATGATGATCTTGTTTTGTTGACTGTTTCACTTAAAAACTTGTTTGCTGTTCTTGGCTTTGTAGATGCCATGACCTATTGTGCTTCACCTTGATATACCGGCAATGTGTGTGTGTGTGTGTGTATACTGTGTTTGTTGTGTATTTCTGTTCTTACATGCCATGACTTGGAAAATTTGGCATTTTTCTTGTCTTTGTGTTGAACTTTGGATGTTTGCATGCCATGACCAAAATTTTGTTTTGCTGGACCTGTGTTGCATTCTTGGGTTGCCTTTGACATGCTACCTGAATTTGAACTGGCATGTTCAAGATCTGGTTCGTTGCACCTATTCGATATGTTTTGCTTGCGACATTGTAACAACCCGCATATTTCTCTATAATATATTCAAATATTTTATTTATGTATAACGTTGTTAATTGAGTATAGGTTCAAAAAGTTACTTTTTGCATACAGAAGAATTTGAACTCGAGACCACTTCCATTGAGTTCAAAATGTTGTTTACAACAAGAAAAACTGTAAACATCGATATGTTTAGAGTTTGGGAAAATTGGGAATTTGGTTGGGGCTGTGCAATTTATGCCCTGCTATTTCCCCGCCATATCCACGCTATATCGTGTAGCGGATTTCTCCCGCTATGATATTTCCAAATAACCTCTGAAATAGCCTCTCCACTTTAAGCCTCGCTATATTCGGTATTCCCAATATATCCCTTTATTTCAGCTATATTCCACTATATATTCTTTAAAAGAAATGAATTGAAAACGAACATTTTTACATTACAAGATTTATAAAATTAGCATTTTAATAGAACTTTTTGACATGTATTTTTTAAAATATAAAATACTATAATATTCTATTAAATTTTATCAAACTAAATAAAAGTTTACATTTGCTTATATATATTTGTACATGCTTTTGTTTAAAATTAATAATACACTAATTGTAATTAAATTGAATGTTAATTTTCCATTTATGATTTGTATATTTGCAAAAGAATTAAATATGAGTTTTATATGCAATTTTAGACTCATCCTCTATACCTCGCTATTTCCTCGCTTTATCTCCACCCCAACTTTTTGCACCTCCACCGCATTGGGTCCGCTGAGCGCTTTAACTGCACAGGGTTGGGGTTTGGGTTTGCCAACCTAGCCTATCTTTAAAACATCCCATCAGCACACACTCCTTCATTCTCTACCTCCCTTAAAACCATGAATAAAAATGGGGGAAAAGATGGGAAATAGAAATTCCTAAACCTAGTTTACTTCTAGGAGCTTGCAGATTGAAGCAGAAATCAAAGTGGGGGAAAAGGTAAGCCTCCTCTTCATCTTCTCCATCTCTATTCCACTTCAGTCCATCTTAATTCCTATGACCTAATCCTAGGAAGCATGTTTATGTGATCATAGGTTGGTGATTCTTGAGTTTTGGTCGAAGAGAAAGTATTCTTGCCTTGTTTAAGAGCCTCTCATTCACTTTCAAGCTCAAAGATCCTCTAATTGTCCATCATAGAGCTAAAGGTGAGTTCCTTGAGAACTCACATCTATGCCTCAAGCTTTAAGCTTGTATAGTGTGCCTATGTCGTGTTTGTATTGCGTTTATGTTGCGTGATTTGGATTGATTTCGTGTACATTCCATTTCATACGTTTGAATTCGATTATATAAATTCTAGTGTAAAATCTTTGTGTACGTTTGATTCATGTGATAGTAGTGTTTCGACTAACAATTGAGACATCCCTATCACATTGATAATGTCCTTAGCCTCCTACGATCACTGAATTCCATAGAAATCGGCTTGGCTATAAGGCCAAGCCTTATGCTGCTCCAAGCAGCAGCGACTGGTCGACTGGTCAAAAATCAATCAGTTGACTGGTCATAAATGGACCAGTCAACTGGCCCTGACGATTTTCGCAGTCGACTGGTGTAAACCACGATCGGCTGTATAAGTTGTTTTGAGGCTTATCCCCGATCGAGTTTCGACACGTTTTATCTTTTCCTTTGACTTTTCGATTGCTCTAATCCATGTATTCCAGCAGCCAAGTTAGATAAACTTTTGATTAATTCTTGGTGAACGAATTAATAATCGATAGTCATGAGATTTAATTTATGTTATTAAAACGTGAATTCTTTGTTCGATCATTATTTAGATCGCTATTACACAAGATTTGTCACTTCGAAATTATATAAAAAGGGTTTTAAATTAATAGTAGATACCAATCTTGTACTAAATGGTTTCTTACTCTACTTCATCATATGAAGTTTTTTTCCAAATTGGTTTCTAATACGACTCTATTATATGAAGTTATTTAATAAATTGATTTACAAACTAGTATATATTTAATAAACCTTTTTTCTCGTTCGTATGAGAAATCTAATTAAACTCCTTAGTAAAAACAAGGACTATGAACCCTTGCGTTTTCTTCAAAGGTTAAATTTTGGACTCTTTCGATTGAAAACCGTGACAGTGATCGTTTCATATTTTTAGTGGAATATACAACTTGTTCGTAAATATTCGAGTAGAGCAAGTGGTTATGGTACATGTAGCGCGACTCTTATATTTACTAGCTTAGCGTAGTTTACGCTATACTTGATCAATTTTGATCATCGATGATCTCCGGATCATCATATCTTAGGAACTACGTTTCAGGTGGATCTTCGGATCAATCCGACCTTCAGGTCATTCTGGTGATCTTATAATCGTCCTATTAGTCTTTGGATCATTCCGACCTTTGGGTCACCCCGGTGACCTTCAGATCATCTTGAGGAGCTTTGGTTCATTCGATTATATCAAGAGGAACTTCGGTTCATTTGATTATATCCATGATCATCTTCATGAACTTCTGTTCATTTGATTATACCAATGATCTTTGGATCATTTAGTATCGGCGAGATGCGTGATATCATATCTTAGGAGTAGCTTCATTAGTTAGGACGAGATATCCTTATATAGCACCGAGATTTCTTTAACATATTTTTTGAACATATCGAGCCTTCACATTTTATATGTGAACATTGTTATTGCTTATTTTATGTAATTTTTTTATTTTTATCTCTATTCTATTTTAGTTTATTATGATGCCTACAGCTAGATTTATCCGTTTATTGTTTATTTTCTTATAAATAATACTTGAGTCAGACCGAGGTATTATAGTACTCCTCCTTGACTATAGCATGGACTAGCTTCTCCTTTTGGCTAACTGAACTTATTTAGTAATTTTACCTTTTATGTATTTGAGATAGTGACTCACATGTCTACATATTCTTTTGTGTAGTACATGCATCTATTATTTTATGATATAGTGGATCTTGCACGACCACTTATATTATGTCCACCACTTCTGTATTATTATTCATATCTATTTCCGCCTTAGTGATGTGAATATCCGTGTCTGGCTCTGATTTTATTGTTATATATTTTGTATTGATTCCAAAATATATATAGCCACTATGCAGTAGATTTAAACTTGAATTAGATGTGTCGGATTTCCTTATGTGATTTTAAAAGTAGGACCACATTATCCAATATGTTTAACACTCATTCGAAATTAATATATAGATGGTCACTCTTCAGCAGCCTTATTCTTTGGGTTAGTTGACATCATTGCTTACAATGGCTTTGGATAATGCGAGTATAAAGGTAGGGGAGTTACACTTGGTATTAGAGCTAACTTCGGATTAATATAAGTGGCGAGGATAATTGTCCTAAGTTTCTTAGGAAATTGTGTTTAGGATTTTATTCTAGTCTTAGGATCCGTCTTATCCTATCTTATATTATGATCCGTTGTTTATTGAATTCAAATTCTTTGATAATGAAAATTTTCTTTCTTCCTTTCTTATAGAAGAGAAATGTCTAGGCATACCCGCATAAATGCCGGCCCATCTAGTGCCCATCCTATGGGAGAAATGGTTATGACAACCCAACAACTTCTTAATTTAGTGGCTAATGCCCAAGTAGCAGGAACCCCTTCTGTGTCTACACATCCCAAGTCTGGATTTGCAAGTTTGTGTGGCGATTTCACTAAGCTTGGTGGAAAGTCCCTTCGGTGTTCCGAAGGTGTATGGAGGTTCAAGCTCGGGTTAAATCATGCAACCGTAGCTTTTTCCCCATTAATCTTGTGGACTTGCATCGAGTCCAAGTGGCCTCTAATATGCTCCAAGGTCGAGCATTCGATTGGTATGAGCTCATGATTTCTGAAACTCAAGAAGCAGACTTAACTTGGACGCAATTTCGAGAAAGGTTCTAAGCGAAGTTCATGCCCAAGGGTGAAAAAGTGATGTTAGTCCGACATTTTACATACCTTGCTCAAGGCGAATCTTCGGGGCAGAATATGCTGCATCTTTTGATTCCTTCTCAAAATTGGCTTGATTATATTAGCATTTCGAAGAAAATGAACCAGAAATTCATATATGGACTCGATAAAATTCTTAAGAAGCTCTTACTCCTTAAATTAGCCGAGCCTTTTGATGAACTAGTGGATACTGCGCTTCGCCTTGAGGAAACTGATAAGGATAGCAATGATGAGGTTGAGGGTTCTAAAAAGAACTTCAATAAGTCCAAACCTTATCCTAATAAGAGTGGAAAGCAAGAGTCCTCCGGAGCTGATATTTCTAACTTCGTTTAAGGGGAATGTTTCCGGTGCAGATCGAAGGACCATTAGGCTAGCAAGTGTCCTAAGCCCTGCACTTGTCACTATTGCAAGACTCCGAGTCATATCATGTTTTCATGCCCTAAACTTAAAAACAAGGAGGCAAAGAGAAATGTAGCGCAAAGCCCTACCAACACTTCTTCCGGTTAAGGTAAATTTAATTCTACCTGTATGAGGTTATTGAGTTCAACGGACATTATATCTTATTTGGTGATCCCTCGAGTCGATCAATCAAATTTGTTTAAGAACACTTTTATGAAATCTTGGCTTAGATAAATTTATAATCCCGTCCGATTTGTGAGTTGGAGACTTTGAGCTAATTTCTTATTTCAAGTTGAAATCAATCTTGGGATGGTTATTTTTGTATTTTGAAAACTTGCGTTCCTATATGGACGTAAGTTGTTCTATTGTGTTATTTTTCCCTTGGAGTATGTTATGAATTTTGCTCGAGACGTGGGACACCACTTTATCAATAGGGGTTTCTAAATACTCCAATGTGACAAATTCTGCACAATAATTCTACGTTTTGCGTTCTATAGTGGATTTTGCAATTTGTTCGTAAATACTTGAGTTAAGTCAGTGGTTATGGGACATTTGGCTAAGCTCGCCTATTTATTGTCTTAATGTAAATTACGCTTTCTTTTTGAATGTTGATGATCACTTGATGGGGTTCTCAAACTCTCACTTATGGGAATCGTTCCCTTTTGAGTATTGATCTTCAGATCATTTTGGTAGGGGTGAGCAATATTCGGTTAGAACCGAATTATCTGATCGAACTGGTTTATTTCGGTCGGTTCGGTTCAGTTTTTAAAATAAATCGGTTTGAATTCGGTTTGTAATTTTTTTGGTTATCGGTTTAACCAAACTTTTATCGTATTATCTAATTTTATGTTATTGTCATACTTTAAATAACTGGTTTAGTGATAAAATACAAAAACATTTCTTAAAAATAAGTCAATTTTCTTATTGTAAACATAAAATTTAATGAATAATTTTTTTACAAACATAAATTTATGTTTTTCTTTTGGTGAAATAACCATTTGAACAATAATATATCCTTCAAATTCGGTTAAATCGGTTACCGACCGAATTAACCGAAATTATTTTGGTTTAGTTCGGTTCGGTTTTGAAAATTTTCGATTCTAATTCGGTTTGAACTTTTTTACCCTAAATCCAACCGAACCGACCGAGTGCTTACACCTACGTTTTGTTCATTGGACCGTATTGATCTTCGGATCATTTTGGTCATTGGACCGTATTGATCTTCGGATCGTTTTGGTCGTTGGACTGTATCGTTCTTCGAATCGCTTTGGTCATTGAACTGAACTAATATTTGGATTGTTTTGGTCACTAGATCGTATTGATCTTCAGATCGTTTTGTGTAACGGCCAACATTCTATGTATCAAAGGATCGTAGAATATTTATTTCTTTTTCATATGAAGTCGTACGGTCATGTAACTTTGAGGAACGACTATTGGGGTCATTTCCCATGTTCACGATTTTTGCCGATTTTTAAATGACTGTTTTGCCCCTGAAGAATCTTGTTTTTCCTATAACTTTTGACTGGAAAGGAGTTTTGACCTAAAACTACTTCCATTGGATTTGAATAATGGTTTAACTTTCCGTAGAGTGGTCACATTGATCAAACGGACTTATCATTTGGGAGAAATGGTTGAAACAAGGTTTGGAAGGTGAAAAACAACACAATAGGGCTTAATCGGGTGATTATCTGCTAAGCCCACAACCCATTTTGGGATTAGGGTTATGGGAGGGCTAAAATGAGTTAGAGAATAGTTCCTATTCATTTTTTCAGCTACCACAAACCTCCCTTGAGCTCTATCAATGGCCTCCATCTTCTAAATCGCTCCCAAAACACCATTTTTGTCATTCCTAATCACTAATTAAGCAAATCAACACCAAATCAAGGCAGATTAGCGTCAAATCAGAGATAGGGCTGCTGGAATACTTTGGGATCCATGCCATAACAATAGAGTTTCAGATCTAAGATTATATTTGTGGCTAAGGTGAGTGATTTGCCTTGTTGTTCACTAATTACGGCTAATTAGGGGTGATTGGTGATAATTAGCGAAATTAGACCTCAGAAAAACCTGGAAAAATTTGTAAAATTCTTAAATATTATTTTAAGCCTCTATTAGAAATTTGGGTTAATTTGGATATGTTTTGATAATCATATGGTTAAACCATGATTAAGGAGATGAAGGGGAAAACATGGGTTTTGGGTATGTTTGATTCATATAAATATGTCATATTATTGTTTTGATGTTTATGGTTGACAATACATGTTGCTATTTGTAACACCCCACATCCATTAGTGTCACTCACAAAGGGAATGCACTAAGTTCTGTGGAGCATTTAGGGTAAAAGATGCAGATAAATTACAAGACAGACAGAAATTAAACAGCGGAAAATAAAACTTTACTTTATTGATAAGATAGTTTGTACAACAATTGTTTTCCAATATCAGAGTATCATTTGTCTTACAAAATAAAGAAGCATAAAAATACATTTATATTCCGCATTGTAGCATAAGCCAGCCATAGCAGCGAAAAGGAGAGTCCAAAGCACTTTGTCCAAGAATCTTCAAGCTTGGGAAGAGCAGCGGTCCAATCTAACCTGAGCTGAACTATTCCCTCCTCAACTACCGGGGGGGGGGGGGGGGACGGAAGAAAAGAAGACGAAAGAAAAGTAGAGTCAGACATAAAGCCTGAGTAAGTCTAGTGACTATTCAGTCTATGGATAAGAAAAAGAGCATGATAAGTATATGCTGGAAATGAGAAAGCACCCTAAACTAAGTTAAGTTATCTCGAACCGAATATACTATCGTACCCCATACTAATCTCTGCACCACCTAGCTAGTGTCCCAACTAGTAATGATAACGTGATCCCAATCCCTGTAATTTTTGTTGCCTTCAGGCGTACATTTATTGTTTCTGACCTAGATCTAGGATTTACGCTATCTTCCGAACGATGCCCTCTAGTCTAGGACACACTACCTAGAGTGGTATATGTTCCTAGACTTTTTCCACGTATGTGTCGCGAATTGTTATTGCTTGTCTAGATGCACATGTCCTGTAATGTGCGGCCCGAGTTCCGTGTCAGGGCTACTCTAGAAATACGGAACTCGGTCGGGAGCTTTCAGATATCCGCCGATGCAGATGCTAAGGTCTGTTTTTTTTCTTCTAGTGGCTATGGTCCCACTCGACCCCTCCCTCAACTAATGAAAGGCCATCCTTGAAAAATGAGAACTATGCGCAGGCCCCCCTACGCCCCACTGTCCTATGGCCATCCGCAACATTAACTAGATAGCAAGTATATGGTCTTTTGGAGTTCTCCGCCTTTCCGCTTCACGTATCTCGATTGACTCAAGATGGTAGGTAGACGACGAGTTGCTATCACAGGGCTACCGTCTTCTCGCCGAATCATGCTGGTCCATCCTAGTCTTTAGGTTGCCATATTTTGCAACCAAGGCATACCCTTGGTTCTTCTAACGCAGACCTTAACCTCTGTGAGCCCAGGAGGATCATCTGCAGCCTCACAGAGGGATACCAAGAGTACCCTCACGTCCCCTCGAAGCCTCGGGCTTCGTAACCCAATTCGTTGGAGCCTTCTAGAATCAGACGGACGTACGCTCCTTCTCGTGTTCTACTAAGATTTACTACTTAGTTTCTTTCCTTCATCAAGTTGGTTAAGTGTCATTAGTCAATTCAAGTTAACTTAATCCATCCCTTTTGTCATATTATACTGGTTAAGTGTTGCCTCCTTGTGTTAACTTAACCTCATCGTCTGTTTAACTAACTTGTTACAACGGTTAAGTGTCTCCTTATATAACTTAACCCTACTACTTGTTTAATTAACAGTTTATAATGGTTAAGTGTTTTCCATTCACGTTTAACTTTACTACAAGTCAAATTACACTGGTTAAGTGTTCTTGTTACTTAACTCTAATCATTCACGTTATATTGGTTAAGTATTTCTAACTTACTTAATCCTAACCCACTTGTCAAATCAACTTGTTATCATGGTTAAGAGTTCTAATTTTACTTAACCTCAATCACTTGTCTCACTAACATGTTTCTATGGTTAAGTGTTCTAATTAACTTAAACCCAATCACTTATCTCACTAACATGTTTCTATGGTTAAGTGTTCTAATTAACTTAGCCTCAATCACTTGTCTCACTAACATGTTTCTATGGTTAAGTGTTCTAATTAACTTAACCTCAATCACTTATCTCACTAACATGTTTCTATGGTTAAGTGTTCTAATTAACTTAACCTCAATCACTTGTCTCACTAACATGTTTCTATGGTTAAGTGTTCTAATTAACTTAACCTCAATCACTTGTCTCACTAACATGTTTCTATGGTTAAGTGTTCTAATTAACTTAACCCTACCCACCAATTTAGTTAACATGTTGAATTTGGTTAAGTATTAATTCAATTGACTTAACCCTATCAATCCTGACTCAGCCTTAATTTATTAATTAAAGCACCAACCACTCACATTAGACAGATATTGTTGTGGTAACTGGACAGCCGGTCGGTTCCGGGCAGGTTTACACCACAACTCATTTCTAACCTCGGGTCTTTATTGGGCTCAATGCTTAACCACCCACATTGGATAGGTATTGTTGTGATTACTGGATAGCCGGTCGGTTCCGGGCAGGTTTACATCACAACTCAATCCAACCTCGGGTTAAGCATATCGTATTTTCTAAGTTTACATATTTGTCTCTTTTCAATTTCATATGTAAATATTTTGTGGCCCATTACCCAAATTCGTTATTCTTGGGTATAATAATTTATACCACTTAAATTTCACAAGTCATTGGCATGTGCCAAACATGCCAACACATATATTTTAATTAAACCCAGCGTTATTTTCCCCGTTTGTACGTTCGCAATATTATAACATATGTTGGGCTTCAACATTTCAGCCCAACTTAGAAACATAAAAAAGAGAGGCTTAGAACATGATATATTCTAAGTAACATAAAAGGGGTGTGTGAACGCATGAACTTGTAACATAGCAATTTAACTAACATAAATTATGTGGTGCATGAACTTGCAATATAGCGATTTAATTAACATAAATTAGTGGTGCATGAACTTGCAATATAGCGATTTAATTAACATAAATTAGTGGTGCATGAACTTGCAATATAGCGATTTAATTAACATAAATTAGTGGTGCATGAACTTGCAATATAGCGATTTAATTAACATAAATTAGTGGTGCATGAACTTGCAATATAGCGATTTAATTAACATAAATTAGTGGTGCATGAACTTGCAATATAGCGATTTAATTAACATAAATGAACTTGCAATATAGCGATTTAATTAACATAAATTATGTGGTGCATGAACTTGCAATATGGCGATTTAACTAACATAAATTAGGGGCTTGTGTACTTGCATTGTAGTAGCATATAATTTTGACATAAATCATAAACCTAAACATGAGTCATGGGTTTCAATCTATTCATATAAACTTGCATTTAAAATATGAACCTAACTAAATTAGGTGTCACTTGTATTAGCATATGATTTTTATAACAACATAAGCCTAAAACATATTTTTATTTAGGCATAACACTAAACATAAACTAGTCATTTCCATAAAGTCACTATATGTTCACAAAGATGCTTACTTTTGTCACTAATACAAAAGTATAGTTTAACTTGAATTATGAGGCCTATTCCAACATAAACTTATATGAATCATGTTACCCAAATGTATCCAACTACACTTGAAATGATCATAGGCATATATATACAAAGATCTAAATCATGTAGGCATAACAGTGAATTATGTTTACATAAGTCTCAACTTGGTTGTAACAAAATACATACAACTTCTTATTAACCACAACATATAAATGTCAATTTCCAACATGAATCGTATACTTGCAAGGGGTGTTACTTTTCATTGCAAATGTACAATTAATCCAATATCATGTTAATTATACTACAACATCCCAAATCCATTTATAATAAAATCAGAACAACATACAATTATGAACTAGCATTGTTATAATTAAAGTACGATTCCATTTTCATTCTACACAAATCAAGTCTCAATTTTTATTCATATCGGAATAGTACTCTACTTACAACGTATGACGAATCTTGTATTCAGGATTCTGAATTCTGAATTTGGTGATGCTATCCTTTGAGGTTGACATTGTTTTGATTTATTTGTTGTAGTTTTAAGCTTTGAATCAACTCTTAATCGTCTCTTAATTTGACGGCTACTCCTAGTCTCTCTTCAGCAGTATGACGGCTCCTTCTTCTTCTTTTCTCTTTTTTTGTGTGAATTAGGTTGTGAGAGCTATGTTGTTTATATAGAGTTGCAAGTTAATTTGAGCCGTCGATGAAGCCAAGGTTAATACAAGCCGTCCGTTCTAAAGAGAAGCCAATTATGTTCACAATTTAAGGGCTGTAAATTACTCCTATTTCAAATTATGTCATAATTACTTTCTTAATGTACATTATCAACATTTATTATTAAATTTGTATGCACATTAGATACATACCCCCTTTACACATTTATTATTAAATTTGTATGCACATTAGATACATCTCCCCTTTACACAGTTATTATTAAATTTGTATGCACATTAGATACATCTCCCCTTTACACATTTATTATTATTTTTGAATTAGCAACTTTATTGTTAACAGAAATACGGGGTGTTACACTATTATTGTTTGGAATGCTTAGTGATTGTATAGTCAAGTTAGAATGGTCGAAAACGCCGTTGTATGGCGTAAATAGCTCGCTGGAAAAGTTGCAGGAAATTGGTCAAATTCCCGTTCGTGGAGCACCCCGCGAGCCGACCCCACTCGTGATGCACCTAGCGACCCGATCCCACTCGTGCTCACCCATGAGCCACTCCAGCACCACCTAACGAGCCGCTCCACCTTGAGGACCCAGGAGAACCACGAACCCGATCCGAGCCTTGACCACGAGCCGCGAATGGAGGATCACGACCTAGATGGAGTCTTCGGGAAGATCACGAACCAGAATGACAAGCTGGAGCAGGGACTCACAAGCTGCGAGCTAGAGGAGGGTTCCACAATCCGAATGTGGTCCACGAGCCGACCACGAGTCACGAGTTGGAGCATCCATGAACCGCGAGCCAAGCTAAGGACTTGAGTATTGAACCGATACATGACGAAGGGTATGAGATGAACTAAATGGAAACTTAGAGTTACGAACCGAACCGGGTTGATGATCGAAACCCAAGATGCAAAGGTAGTCCAGATAGGAAGTAGAACTCAGGAGCTAGATGAGAACCAATGAGTTAACTTCATGATTGGGCTTTGCTGCGGGACGTGTGTAAAGGGGTTATCGATATCCATAACTTTAGTTCACCACTAAGAGACGGATTAGTAGCTATGGATCAGTGCAATGGGGTCATTGTGACTTTATGGAGCAAAGTGATCGTAGCAAAGGATTGGGTGATCGAGTGGTGGATATCGTATGCTTTACGCACTGAGTGAGAGATGTGAGGATGATTGCTATGTTTGATGTTTGCTATCACCATGACCCCCACCCCCATTTACACTTTATGTTAGTGTTACCTTAGAGTACTGTACATCTTGTTATGCTAACTCTTTGGTTGTAGGAACAGGTTCAGGAATGATCGGATTATACCTGTTATTGTTTTGTTTTGTTGCTTATCGCTCATACCAGACTTTTGTCTGACCCAGAGTTTTACATCTCTTCTTATTACTCTGGGTCCTCCTAAACGAGCAGACTAGAGACAGGTTCGCTGGTTATGCACGAGTTGATGTCCGGAGACGAGCAGGAGGCTTACACGTATCATTTCTGTATATTCTCCCTGTGTTGTTGTTGGTCACTACTTTGGGCATTAGTATAGCACCTTTTCTATTTTCTTTAGGGATAGTATTTTAAAGTTGTAATAATGATGTGGATCATAAGCTTTATTTTGGATTTCTGCTGCTATGATGATTTAGTTTTCAGCTTATGCACTATCTCGCCTGTTTTATGTCAAGTTATGTTATTACTATATTTTATTCCATGCACTGTGAGATATACTACAGGTTCTCTGTGATTCTTAGTTCTAACCCTTTCTTTCTTTCTTTGACGACTGTCCCGTGCTAGTTGGACATCGGTACAACGCATTTTGAGGGAAATGTCGGCTGATGCAGGGCGAGCCGTCAAACTTGGTATCAGAGCTCTAGGTTGCATAGTTTAACCTAGGGAAGACATCAGGGAGAGATAGTATACGTATATGAGAGCGCGTATTTGTGATATTTTGGTTTTTAAAGCTATATATATACTATTAATATAACTAAGGATGAAGTCGCACTGCACTGGCACCACTATAGAGATGGTTAATCGTTTTCTCTTTACAGATTGAACGATGAGCCGATATACGAGGAGTACGGGCTCAGGAGCAAACCATAAGGATGTTCTTGATATGAGGATGATGTTTACCACCTTCATGAGGGAGATGCTTAGGGATGTTCAGGGAGCAGTTCCTAATGATGCTAAAGGTGGTGGTGCAGTAGTGCAGTCTCATAGGGCCGATTTTGCCAAGCTTCACAAGGATTATACTAGTCTTGGTGGGAAGCCATTCCACGAAACAGAATCGACAATAGAGGTTCAAGATTAGCTTGATAGTTGTGAGCGTATCTTCAAGGATTTGGGTATCGATGATGCGATGAAGAGAAAGCTAGCATCGCGTCAGCTTCAAGAATGGGCTATGAATTGGTGGAATGTTATTAAAGCATCTACTCCTGAGGATCAAGTTACTTGGAATCAATTTATGACTCGTTTCAGTGAAAAGTTTATTCCAACCGCTCAGAAATCGGAATTGTTTAGGAAATTCTTGGAGCTTAAGCAGAATGGTAGGGCAGTCCCGGAGTACATTGCTGAGTTCGATACTTTATCGGAATATGGATTATCCCTCATAGATACTGCCGAGAAGAAGAACGAGAAGTTCATAACCAGCTTGGATGATTACTTAGGGGAAAGACTTATAAATCACATCGATGAGACGTTCGAGTCTATTGTAGGGAAAGCATTGAGATCCGAGAGCCTTTACCCTAAGTCAAAGGCCGATGTTGCTATTGCATCTGCAGAGGAGCCAAAACCGCAAGCATGCGGTGGAGGCAAGAATATTTCCAGAATAAGAGGAAATAGAATTAGACCAAGGATGGTCAGAAAAAGAAGAATAAGAAAGATGCCAAGTGCTTTAGCTGTGGCAAGAAGGGCCACTATGACCGAGATTGTTTGGAAAAGCCTGGGGAAAGGAAGTGCTTCAATTGCGGCCAAGTGGGACATCATAAGGATAAATGTCCATAGCCCCTCAAGGAGAAGCAGATTGTGAGAGCATATGCTATCAGTGCTGTTCCTTCTTCGTCGAATACCCCAACTGCGGCGCAGAAGGGAAAGAGTGTTGTTATTCAAGGTATGCTTTCTATTTATGATGTTTCTGTTCGAGTTTTGTTTGATACCGAGACATCCCATTCCTTCGTATCTAGTTTACCTAGTAGATAGGTTGGAATTGGAACTTGAGATTATCGATAGACCTTTAGTTGTGACGAACCTGATCGGTGGTTCGACTAGCCTTTGCATGATTTGTTGTAATGTGGTCTTATCGAGTCATGGATGTATGGTTGCTTGTGATTGCTTAGTTGTTTTGCTAGTATCATCCCACGTAGATTGTCTGAATTCGGAAGAGATGTTCCTTGAGTGCTTGTCTGATTTTGGTTTAGGCCTTTGGGGCTTGTGCTTAGGGAATGTCAAGTTCGACTAGGATGGTTTGCGTGAGATATAAGTAGTTGTTGTGATTTCCATTAAATGATATCTCGACTTACTCGAGGATTGATGTGCAGCCGTGACATGATAAGACTGTTCAATGGTATGGGCTGCCCCAAGTTGGAGTCAATAGGGCTATGAGATGACTCGAGTGGGACTCGAGGAATTTGCAAAGTAATGGATTGTTTAGGACCCTATGTTGAGGTTCTCTTTTGTTCAAGAATGGTGTAACTTCGGAGGGATAAGGTGTGTTCGTTGATCGTGGAGATGCAACGAAGATTAGGACGATTCAAGTTGGACTTGAACTCGTAAAAGAAAAATGGTTGTTCGTTGATCTTGGAGATGAAACGAGTAGGGAGACGATTCAAGTTGGACTTGAACTCGTAAAATAAAAATGGTTGTTTGTTGGTCTTGGAGATGCAACGAATAGGGAGACGACTCATGTTGGACTAGAGTTCGTCGGTAATGGATACTCGAGACTAGGTCTGAGTATGTGGGTAGCTCTTCTGATGAGAGTACCAAGAAATCATCGATAGTTGGAGTGTTCTAGGCGGACTCGAAGCAGGGGTATCTGGGGATGCCCATTACCTTGGATCCGTTAGACGTGATCTAGTTGTCCTTGGAGGATAAACGTGCGTTGGATGTATGGTAGTCCGTTTAGAGCCGGGGCTTCCATTAGCTCTTGGGATTGTTTGGACCAGTCATGTAAGTATCGACGTATATATGGCTTTAGCAGGTGATAGACAGGACATGTTTGATGGATGCTATGTTTGTTCCTATTTATATTCCCTTGAGTAGACTATCACCTGTAGGATTCTGGTAATAGAGAACAAAGAGATAACGATATACACGGATGCATGTGGTACTAGACTAGGTGTTGTACTGATGCATTGAGCATGAGGCATGCCAGTTTAGGTGCTATGTTTCTTGAATGAAAGTAACTGGAGTATATCACGGGATATGATTTCAGACCTAAGTATGGATTGGATCTAGAAATGTTGGCAAGTTTGACGATCAGACCGACTTTAATTGAGCGGATTGGTTTCAGTCAGAGGGATGATCCTAATCTATTGGAAATAATCTCCAAGGTAGAGTTGGGCATCGACAGTGAGAAGATGAACAAGTATGGACTTGATCGAGAAAGATGGCTTCGAAAGAATGATAGACTAGTTGTTCCCAATGTCAATGGATTGAGAGATGAAGTTCTTAGAGAACATCATCACTCAAAACTGACTATACACCCCGGTGGTAACAAAATGTATCGAGACATAAAACAGGCCGACTACTGGGAAGGGATGAAGAGAGATGTTGGGAAATTTATATCCCAGTGCATGATTTGTGAATTAGTTAAAGCCGAGTAAAAGAAGCGTAGTGGTTTGTTACAACCGTTGGAAATTCTGGAATGGAAATGGGAACAAGTCTCAATGGATTTCATCGATGGTTTACCAAGATCTAGATCTGGTCATGATAGTATTTGGGTGATTGTGGACCGATTGACCAAGAGTGCAAGGTTTATACCCGTCAAATCGAATAGAACGACAACTAAGTTAGCAGAATTGTATATGGAGTGGGTAGTGAGATTTCATGGAGTACCTAAAGGTATTGTGAGTGACCGAGATCCGTTATTTACTAGTGGATTTTGGAAGAGCTTACAAGAAGCTTTAGGGTAAGAATTACATCTTAGTACCGCATACCATCCTCAAATCGACGATCAGACAGAGAAGGTGAATAATGTAATAGAGGATCCCTTAAGAGCTTGCATATTGGATTTTGGAAGGTCATGGGATACCATTTGCATCTGGTTGAGTTTCCATATAATAATACTTATCAGTCCAGTATTGGTATGGCTCCATTTGAAGCTTTGTATGGAAGACTGTGCAACTCACCATCATGTTGGTTGGAAAACGGTGAGAAATTTGTGCTTGGACCAGAAGTAATAAGAGAAACTTCAGGTAAGAACAAGGTTGTCCAACAACGAATGAAGACTTCCCAAGATAAGCATAAGAGTTATGCAGATAGAAGACGAAGAGATTTGGAATTCTTCATTAACGACTTGGTATTTATCAAGATCTCTCCGTTGAAGAATGTGATTCGTTTTAGTAGGAGAGGTAAGTTGTAACACCCCACTTGCGTTAAGGTCACTCACAAAGGGAATGCCTTAACTTCGGTGGAACGTTACAAGTAAACAGAACAAAAATTTACAAGACAGATATATAAAGTAGTACTTGAAAAATTTATAACTTTATTACAGCAGAAACAAAAATAAGTTTGGTTACATCAAAATACCAAAACGCAAGTACAAAAATATCAATCTTATACAAAATCCTTCAGAATGCATAATTTTAAAGCCATAATCTCTAACAGAGAAAATAGGAAGAATTAAAGCCAAGCAATATTTCAAGCACTTCTAACTTCAAGCAGATGGAACCTGAATCAAGATCCTATGTTTCCACCCTAAGAACCTGGGGGGGGGGGGAACGGAAGAAAAGAGGCGAAATCAGACATAAGTCTGGTGAGTCCAGTGATTTTCAGCATATAAACAGATAACAGTATTATGACATGTAAATAAAACTGGATGAGAGATAACCATAACAGGAGTAGCAGGTTAACAGAAGAGACAAAATGATATAGGCTAAACTAAGCTTCTTACTTAGTTTTCACTTCTCTGGACTAATACCAGTATAACGGAATTAGGTGTTGTCCTAATATCTAAACAGAAGAAGAAAAACGATCTCTTCAGAAACACGATGCTAGTAATGGGCCTTTACCACCCTAACAGAGACAGATGTACCGAAACAGAATGCTAGTAATGGGCCTTTACCACTCCGAACAGAGACAGACGGTTACGGAAACAAGCAAAAACGGAATCAGAGACGAAAACCGAATATTCCCTACGGAAACAAAATGTTAGAATTAGGTGTACACTAGTAATGGGCCTTTACCACCCTAATAGACGGTACCACACAGAAACATGCAGGTGTTACCACCCCAACAGAAACAGACGGTACCCCAATAGAAACAGACAGAACTAAGTGTACCCTAAATTTTACCTCAAGCGATCGGCTCCCTGATACATAAATACCCTGTGCCGGCCCCACAAAAGGGTGTATCACTCCCTAAAGTGGCAACCTATAGACACAGACCTATTTACAGATGTCACGGTGTCTTACATCCTCAGAGAAAACCGGATCCATGCACGCACATGACCCGGTTGGAATGCGCCATCAACACCCCTCGCCATTATCAAAGTGAAACTCTTACAATTAGTTCAGTAAGCGTGCCCTGGACCCCTACCTAGTGTTGGGTCATAGTTTTGATACCAGAAAGGGTTACTGACTAATATGGGTCCCAAACAACAAATGACACAAGTAATTACCCCTCCTAACCTTGTGTCCCCAAATTAACAGATTTCAGATTAACTTGCTTATAGATTTCAGATGTACAATGTTCAGATTAACTAGTTCTCAGATCAGACATACAAGTTAACAAGTTTTCAGACTAACAGATCAAATATACAGATTAACAAGTTTTCAGACTAACGGATCAGATACACAAATTAACAGACTTACAGATTGTTTCACCTAACCTTGTATTGGGCCTACAGATTTTCAAACGGGTTTATTAGATTCATCATTCAAGTTGATTTGACCTTATCTACACAATACAATTTAGGCATCATATTTATCTTAGATTTACATAAATTAAATATTAATGCATAGACCTCTCACATTAGGTCGGTAGCTTGTGGCCGCTGGATGTGCCGGGCGGTTCCGGGCAGACTTCTGCCACAAGCCAGACCTAACCTCGTGTCTAAGCATCTTTATGCCTACGACCTCTCACATTAGACTGGCAGTTTGCGGTTGCTGGTTAAGCCGATTGGGTCCGGGCAGGCTTCTATCGCAAATAGAGTCTAACCTCGTGTCTCAGCATTCTTATTTTAGCTAAAGTATTCATTCACATATCAGACTAATTATGCCAATTCAACAAATTAACTTCTTTACAAGTTACAGCAGATTACCCAAAGTTCTATTAACATGTTTTGCTCAATTTTAGATCAAGCCTACAGATTTTCATACCCCAAATTACCGTATTCAATTTCAACAGATTTAGCAGATTAGGCAATTTAACAGATTTAATCATCCCTTAAAACTCTATTGACATACCTCGCTTAATCATAAAATTAAGCCTAATTTTACATGCTCAAATTATGGTCATAATTCACAATATAACATATGCCCCAAATTTCTAGTTAAATTTACATAGTACAGAATATTCTCCAAAAACCCTAAATCATGATATACAATATGAATTATGCCAAATTATAGCCTTTGATTTCAGCGTATGTCAAATATCCAAAATCCCCATTTAGGCATATTCACAATTTATAGTTATCCTATTTTAATATAGATCTTTTACACCTAAATCATATATCCTTTTTCTTCCAAGTCATAGATCGTCATATAAAATATGCCCCCAAATCTAGATCTTAAATTACAACATGTATTATGTCCTCAAAATCAGATCTTGAATTATAACATGCATTATGTTCCTAAATTACAAGTCATATGTTGTCATACAATAATTACCCTTCTTCCAAATCATAAACCTTCATATATAGTATGCCTAGATCTAGATCTTAAATAACAACATATGCCCTTTTCTTAAATCATTCACAAATCAGTCATGTCCAATTATGCATCATTCATTATTTTCCCCAAATTTAGCGTTCGTGCGTCAATCTCTTATGAGATTTGGCTCAGGCTCGTTGTGGCCTGATTATAGAACAGAAGGAAGGAAGAGATACATAATAGTTACAATTAATAAGATAGATCTACACAGAAAACAGATCTGATAAACAGGGATAAGATAGATCTACATAGAAAAACAGATCTGATAAACAGGAATATGATAGATCTACACAGAAAAATAGATCTGATAAACAGGAATATGCATAATCTCCAATTCAGATTTATAACCATGTCAGGATCATAATTAAATTTCATATCTGAAAATAACTGTACTCACCTTGGTTGGATTCTAAAAGAAAAAGGGTTGTAGTTGTTCTCTTTTAATCCTATTCAGATTGGAAGAAGAAGGAGCACTTGTTCTAGCTTAGGTTTCAGCAGAGTAACGACGCCATTGATTTAATTTAATATGAATTAGGTAGAGTATAGGCAAAATGAAATTGTGTGGAGAGAAAGTGAGGTTTGGGGGTGTTTAAATAGCTTAGGAGCAACGAATCTAGTTAGAACGGGCGTTTAAATGCAGAAAAACGAATCTGCCCATGAATCTGGAAAAGGGGAGGGAGGTCGACCCCATGGTCGACCCCATGGTCGACCTATTCTACCCAGGTCGACCCCCTGGTTGACCTGGGTCCTGGGCAGGAATTTTCCCGCCCAGCCTGGGTGTGTGATTTGAATTTCGAAACTTTAAATTTGAATTCGGGCTGGTTTTTATTTTAAATTCCTGAAACTTCTAAGTGCCATAACTTCTTCATACGAAGTCCGATTTATGCAAACTTGGACTCTATCTCAAGCAGAATTCTGAGACGAACACAATGGCGTAACCCGTTTCCCTTAATTCTTCTCTTAAAAATTAATTATACTTTGTTTTATTACTTTTATGTCCACAGAAAATACGGGGTGTTACATAAGTTAGCACCAAGGTTGGTAGGTCCATTTCACAGTTCTCGAGCGAGTTGGGAATTTGGAATATAAAGTTGGATTATCGGACAAGATGGCAGGAGTTCACAACGTATTTCATGTTTCCCAGTTAAGGAAGTTTGTACACGACCCTAATGTGACTATTTCACAAAATCAGTTGGACGATATCGAGGTAGAACCCAAGGTGGTTACAAGACGATTCGTATTGTTGGACACGATATGAAAAAGCTTCGAAAGAAGACGGTGAAACTAGTCGAAGCCCAGTGGGGTGGTAATGAGAAAGACAGTACTTGGGAAACAGAGGAGAACATAAGGAGGTCGCATCCAGAACTCTTTGCCTGATAAGATTTTTATGACCATTTAGTTATCCCCTTGTTAGTAAAACGCAAGCTAGGGTAGGCTTGTTGTGCTTATTATGTATGTTGATTGTTGTAAATGGTTGATAGGCATGTGGGATCCTTCGTATGTTTTGGTTAAGGAATTGGCGGCGGCGAAATTTCTTAAGGGGGGAGAATGTAACGACCCGCATTCTACATATCGAAGGATAGTAGAATATTTATTTCTTTTTCAAATGAAGTCGTACGGTCATGTAACTTTGGGAAATGACTATTGGGATTATTTCCGATGTTCACGATTTTTGCCGATTTTTAAATGACTGTTTTGGCCCAGGCGAATCTTGTTTTGCCTATAACTTTTGACTGGAAAGGAGTTTTAACCTAAAATCACTTCTATTGGAGTTGAATGATGGTTTAACTTTCCGTAGAGTGGTCATATTGATCAAACGGACTTATTGTTTGGGAGAAATGGCTAAAACAAGGTTTGTAAGGTGAAAAACAGCACAATTGGGCTTAACCGGGTGATTAGCAGCTAAGCCCATAACCCATTTCGGAATTAGGGTTATGGGAGGGCTAAAATGAGCTACAGAATAGTTCCTATTCATTTTTCCAGCCGCCACAAACCTCCCTTGAGCTCTAGTAATGGCCTCCATCTTCTAAATCGCTCCCAAAACACCGTTTTTGTCATTCCTAATCACTAATTAAGCAAATCAACAATAAATCAAGGCGGATTAGCGTCAAATCAGAGATAGGTCTGCTGGAATACATTGGGATCCGTGCCATAATAGTAGAGTTTTAGATCTAAGATTATATTTGTGGCTAAGGTGAGTTTTTTGCATTGTTGTTCACTAATTACGGCTAATTAGGGATGATTAGTGATAGTTAGCGAAATTAGACCTCAGAAAAATCTGGAAAAATTTGTAAAATTCTTAAATATTATTTTAAGCCTCTGTTAGAAATTTGGGTTAATTTGGATATGTTTTGCTAATCGTATGGTTAAACCATGATTAAGGATATTAAGGGAAAAACATGGGTTTTGGGTATGTTTGATCCATATAAACATGTCATATTGTTGTTTTGATGTTTATGGTTGACTATACATGTTGCTATTGCTGTTTGGAATGCTTTGTGATTGTATAGTCGAGTTAGAATGGTCGGAAAAGCCGTCGTATGGCGTAAATAGCTCGCTTGAAAAGTTGCAGGAAATTGGTTAGATTCCCGTTCGTGAAGCACCCATGCGAGCCGACCCCACTCGTGATGCACCTAGCGACCCGATCGCACTCATGCTCACCCAAGAGCCACTCCAACACCACCCCGACGAGCCGCTCCCCCTCGAGGACCCAGGAGAACCACGAACCCGATCCGAGTGTTGACCACGAGTCGCGAATGGAGGATAACGACCTAGATGGAGTCTACGAGAAGATCACGAACCGGAATGATGAGCTGGAGCAGGGACTTATGAGCCACGAGCTAGAAGAGGATTCCACAAACCGAATGTGGTCCACGAGCCGACCATGAGTCACGAGTCAGAGCATCCACGAACCGCGAGCCGAGCTAAGGACTTGAGTATTGAACTAAGACATGACGAAGGGTACGAGATGAACTGAATGGAAATTTAGGGTTACGAACCGAACCGGGATGATGACCAAAACCTGAGATGCAAAGGTAGTCCAAATAGAAAGTAGAACTTAGGATCCAGAAGAGAACCAACGAGTTAACTTCATGATTGGGCTTTGCTGCGGGACGTGTGCAAAGGGGTTATCGATATCCATAACCTTAGTTCACCACTGAGAGACGGATTATTGGCTATGGATTAGCGCAATGGGGTCATTGTGACTCTTTGGAGAAAAGTGATCATAGCAAAGGATTAGGTGATCGAGTGGTGGATATCGTATGCTTTACGCACTGAGTGAGAGATGTGAGGATGATTTCTATGTTTGATGTTTGCTATCACCATGACCCCCACCCCATTTACAATTTATGTTAGTGTTACCTTAGAGTACTGTACATCTTGTTATGCTAACTCTTTGGTTGCAGGAACAAGTTCAGGTATGATTGGATTATACCTGTTATTGTTTTGTTTTGTTGCTTATCGCTCATACCAGACTTTTGTCTGACCCATAGGTTTATGTCTCTTCTTATTACTCTAGGTGCTCCCAAACGAGCAGACTAGAGCTGGTTATGCACGAGTAGATGTCCGGAGATGAACAAGAGGCTTGCACGTACCATTTCTGTATATTCTCCCTGTGTTGTTGTTGGTCACTACTTTGGGCATTAGTAGTGTACCTTTTCTATTTTCTTTAGAGACAATATTTTGAAGTTGTAATAATGATGTGGATCATAAGTTGTATTTTGGATTTCCGCTGCTATGATGCTTATCCTTCCACCAAGTTTAAAACTAGTAGAGTTGGTGACTTTAAATTAGGAAGCCGCCATTACTTTCTTTTGGCTACTTCTGTGTTCTTAGATGTTCAAACTCTATCCTTGAAGAGTGACCATTCTTTACATGCTTATTTGCATGCCTAGTTCGTTCAGGGTTTGCGATGATTTTTAGAAATGAATCGGCCTAATCACTTTGAGGTCCATATTTTATTTATCCAAAAAAAGAGAATCATCCATCTTCAAAGTCCCTTGCCTCGAATTGATGAAATATTTAATAGGTTAGTAGTGCCTAAGTTATCCCATTATTTGACTCAGCAATCAGTTTTCGCCAACTCTTTATTATCGTGCTTGTTTTGTGATTGGAGTTAGCAAATAGTCTAGTTTATTTTGTTTACCTTAATGAACCAAAGTTTTCGAGGTCATTACCCGAGTGGTTTGACCTCATTCTTGTTGGTGATATCCTCATGAATTTGAAAACCAAAGTTTTCAAGTTTTATGAAATTCTCCTAACTTCTACCATTTATCACATTTTCATGATTTCGAAGTTGTTTGTGAAATATTAGAGAACATGCTAATATTTCAAATTTGAGATTTTAAGGGTTTAATGGAAACTTAAAAGTTCCAATATATTTGTTTTTGAAATATTAGAGTACGTGCTAATATTTCCAATTTAGGGTGTATAACCTGAATTTTATTTTGTGAACTTGTTTCCCCAAGGGGATCGCTTATCCTTGCGTGTATATATATATATATATATATATGACCATCATTTACATCCTTTTTAGTATAAGATTTTTTTTGTAAGCTAGAATATTTCTAATAAATTTTTAAATGATAACATTTTATAACTAAAATGTGAAAGGGAATATTCGATGATTTTGGATAGTCAATACTTCCAAGTTAAATTTAAACGTTTAATTAGTTATGTTGAGAATGTAAGAGGGTTTAAAATATATAAACTTATTCAACATTAAATGAATTAACTAAATTTAATTAAAACGAGTGGCAATTCATGATTTTGAGAATCGAACTTCAAATGAATGTGTAGGATCTAATACAAGTCAAAATTATATGAAACAAGAATTATCCGAATCTATTTGATTATAGTTTCATAATGAAAGAATAATATTTCAATTTCATCTTGTAGATTTTGAGATATGTTTAAACCAAATTTTCAAAAAAAAAAAAAAATTGTCGTGCGGTAGTTCGTGATTTAAAATTTAAATAATTATTGAAATTAAGGTTTGGAACGTTTAGAATTAAAGTAAGGAAAATTCTAATTTATTGAAACCACATATAATTGAAATAAATTAATTGCATATATATGTTCGTGACTTTTATTTGAACATTATACGTGTATGGACTTAAGTTATATGGTGATTTATAACTCATAGTTAAAATCTACGAAGTAATTCAAAAGTGAATTCCTTAAGTAAATCTATTTTCTATATATATTGCTTTTGTTGATGCATGGTTGTCATTTATTTTGGGTTTTTCCTTAAGTAATTGCGGGGACGCAATTTCTTTAAGGTGCGAAGTCTGTAACAACCCGCATATTTCACAATATTATATTTAATTATAACGTCGTTAATCGAGTATAGGTTCAAAAAGTTACTTCTTGCATGTGGATGAATTTGGACTCAAGACCACTTCCATTGAGTTCAAAATGCCGCTTACGACAAGAAAAATTGTAAACATCGATATGTTTAGAGTTTGGAAAATTTGGGACTTTGGTTGGGGTTTGGGATAGCCAACCAAGCCTATCTTTAAAACAACCCAACCAGCCCACTCTCCCTCATTCTCTCCCTCTCTTCAAAACATGAATAAAAAAGGGGGAAAATATGGGAAATAGAAATTACTAAACCTACTTTACTTCTAGGAGCTTGCTAATTGAAGTAGAAATCAACGTGTTGCTAAGGTAGGTCACATCTCCATCTTCTCCATCTCAGTTCCACTTCAATTCATCTTAATTCTTATAACCTAATTCCTAGGAAACATGTTCATGTGATCATAGGTTGGTAATTCTTGAGTTTTGGTTGAAGAGAAAGTGTTCTTGCCTTGTCTAAGAACCTCTCATTCACTTTCAAGCTCAAAGATACTCAAATTGTCCACCATAGAGCTAAAGGTGGGTTTTTGGAGAACTCACATATGCCTCAAGCCTTAAGTTTATGTATTGTGCCTATGGCATGTTTGTGTTGTGTTTATGTTGCATGATATGGATTTATTTCGTATACATTCCATTTCATACGTCTGAATTCGATTATATAAATTCTAGTGTAAAATCTTTCTGTACGTTTGATTCATGTGATAGTAGTGTTTTAGCGAACCATTGAGGCATTATGGTCACTTTGATAATGTCATTAGCCTCCGACGATCGCTGAATTCTATAGAAATCAGCTTGGCCAAAAGGCCAAGCCTAATGATGCTCCAGGCAGCGGCGATTGGTTCCAAACCAGTCGACTGGTAAGTTGACCAGCCGACTGGTCATAAATGGACCAGTCAATTGGTCCTAATGATTTTTCGAAGTCGATCGGTGGAAAACACGGTTGACTGTATGTGTTGTTTTAGGCTTAATCCCGGTCAAGTTTCGGCCCATTTTCTCTTTTCCTCTGACTTTTCAGTTGCTCTAATCCATGTGTTCCAACAGCTCAGTTAGACCGACTTTCGATTCATTCGCGGTGAACGAATTTATAATCGATAGTCGTGAGATTTAATTTACGTTATTAAAACGTGAATTCTTTGTTCGATCATTATTTCGATTGCTATTATACAAGATTTGCCACTTCGAAATTATATAAAAGGGTTTTAAATTATTAGTAGACAACAATCTTTTACTAAACGGGTTCTAACTCTACTTCATTATATGAAGTTATTTTCCAAATTGATTTCTAATCCGACTATATGAAGTTATTTTATAAACTGATTTACAAAGCTACTAGTATATATTTGATAAACCTTTTTTCTCGTTCGCATGAGAAATATAATTAAACGTCTTAGTAAAAACAAGGACTACGAACCCTTGCGCTTGCTTCGATGGTTAATTCTTGGACTCATTCGATTGAAAACCGTGGAAATGATCGTTTCGTATTTCTAGTGGAATATACAACTTGTTCGTAAATATTCAAGTAAAGCAAGTGATTATGGGACATGTAGCTTGACTCTTATATTTACTAGATTGGCGTAGTTTACATTATACTTAATCAATTCTGATCATCGATGACCTTCAGATCATTAAATCTTAGGAACTCCGGTCCTGGTGGATCTTCGGATCAATCCGACCTTCAGGTCATTCTGATGATCTTCTGATCATCCTATGGATCTCTGGATCATTCTGACCTTCGGGTCGCTCCATGATCTTCGGATTAGATTGAGGAACTTTGGCAATTCGGTTATATCAAGAGGAATTTTAGTTCGTTTGATTATATCGGTGATCTTCAGATCATAAGGAACTTTGATTCATTCCTTTATATTAATGATCTTCGGATCATCCTGAGGAACTTCGAATTATTTGATTATATCGACGATCTTCATATCATTTAGTATCGGCAAGATACATGATATTATATCTTAGGAGTAGCTTCATTAGTTAGGATGAGATATCCTTATATAACACCGAGATTTCTTTGACATGTTTTCTGAACATATCGAGCCTTCACCTTTTACATGTGAACATTGTTATTATTTATTATATGCCATTTTCTGATTTTTATCTCTATCCTAATTTAGTTTATTATGAGTACAACTAAACTAATTCATTTATTGTTTATTTTCTTATAAATGATTCTCGGGTCAAACCGAGGTCTTACAGGTACTCCTCCTTGACTATAGCATGGACTAGCTTCTCCTTTTGGCTAACTGAACTTATTGGGTAGTTTTACCTTTTATGTATTTGAGATAGTGACTCACATGTGTACATATTTTTTTGTGTAGTACATGTATCTATTATTTTATGATATAATGGATCTTGCACGACCATTTATATTATGTCCACAACTACTATATCATTATTCATATCTATTTCCATCTTAGTATCAGCCTCTGACTCTGATTTTATTGTTATTTATTTTATATTGATTCCGAATTATATATAGTCATTATGTAGTAGATTTGGACCTTAACTAGATGTGTTAGATTTCCTCATGAGATTTAAAAAGTATGACCACATTATCTGATATGTTTAACACTCGTTCAAAGCTAATATACATATAGTCTCTCTTCAACGACCTTATTCTTTGGGTTAGTTGGCATCATTGCTTGCAATAACCTTGGCTAATGCGAGTATAGAGGTGGGGCATTACATACATGCACTGGCACATTTTGATTATGTATATACATATACATGTATTGTGCTTGTGCATTACTGATTTGAATATTAAAATTTATTTGTGGGATCTTCGTATGGAAGACATGAGACTTTAATATAAGTTTTTGGCGAGGCCAAAAAATAATTGTAGGCTATTACACTACACTCAGTTGAATCGTTTGATTTAACCTTTGCGGTTGTCCATGGGAAAAATAACTTGTGATTGCACACTATAATATTTATAGTGTATCACTATAAATATTATATATTGTTCGAGTAGGTATACACATATATCTGACCCTGTTTAGAAAATGATGAGAAACAACCCAAATAACCGAGGTAATAAACTTTTTTAAATTAAGCTTATATTTGCGAATTAAAGTGTTTCTTTTCTAGTTTATTGCATTATTCTATTTTGATAGGTACAATGGACGACTGGATAAATTCTGGATTAACTACTAAAGATGAATACATTGAGTGAGTGTAAATGAGCGTACGTAGTGAGGCAATGCTTGTACAAATAAATATTTTGTCTAGTAATTGTGTAACAGAGAGACACAAAATAGTGTATCATTCAAAAATGTAGTAAAATATTTTCTTGAATAATATATCTATTCAAAATTAGAAATTATGAGCTAAATATTTTAATTCTTGCAAATATTTTATATTACAATGGTCAGGACCGCTTGCAATTTTCAACTTTTTACAACGGGCATTAATTGTTGTCATAGAGTCTATTACGACGGCCAATGACCATTGTAGAAAGGTGTATTTCAAAGGCAATTGCCCATTGTAAAATATGGTCGACCTATTACAACGTGGCCTAATACAACAGACGCATGCCCGTTGCAAAACCCATATTATAATGGGCATTAACCATTGTAAAAAAGGTTGTTTTATTGTAAGCTTTAGGCTTTTAGATTCAGGATTCGAAGGTAGAAACTATAGAATTTAGATTTAGATGTTTAAATTCTCTATTCGTACGACGTAAGTTCTCCAGATTTAATTTCAACTAGTTTGTTTTCCTTTCTTTTAGATCTAGATCTATAAATCCTTGTATATTCCCGTTTGTAGTTTTAAAAATGTTTACAAAGGGAAAAACACTACGGATAGTAAATCTGGATTCAAATCAAATAGAACTTGAAATGCCTTTTTTAGTTAAGTGGATTTAAATTATGTCTTTTATATCAATGATATATAATGTCGTTTGATTCCCATTTACTATTGAATCTGATATAAACTGCGTAGGGAAATTATTATGGAAAATTTATCTCTAATTAAATTGTGAACAGTAAAATCGTGCTTATAAGAATTTTTTTTACTATGGTAGAACAAAACACATTTAACTGTTTATATACTGAGATAGGGTTTTCTAAAAAAAGACATAAGTAAAAAAGGGTAAGACATTCACAGTAAATTATCAGAACTTGGGGAATAAAAGAAAAAGGGAATTTAAAGAATAATTTAGTTTTGGAAGTTAGTATCAGATTTGTTAGTTAGTTGAAAGAAGGGGGTGTATTTCCGTAATTTAATATTATAAGGAAGAAGTAAGTATAATTGCAAGTACAAGATTAAGGAAAAGAGGATTAGTACAAAATAGGGAAGTTACTGTATTTTGATTAATCCAATAGTTAAGAAAAGAAATAGGAAATATCTTGCAATTATGTGTTACTGTTCCCAATATTATTATCAAAATAAGGGATTAGATTGTAATACAACTTTTGTAACCGACCAACTAGTATAAATTGCTTCTCAAAGTTAATCTTAAAATTACTGTAAAGTAAGAAAACGTGAAATAAAATAAAGAATAAAAAGGAGTAATAGATCATATTGATAATTTGGTTATAAAAATTTTTCTATAATAAATTACACACTGGTGAAATGGTCTAGTTATGTAAATGTTAGTTAGAAAGACATCGATTTAATCCTTTTGATGCACACAAAGAATAGAACAAAAGGTGTAACTGTTTGAAAATAGATTAAATAAAAGATAACTAAATTTACAGTAAATATGTTTAAAAATTGTGGATTTGTATTAAAAAAGGAAAAAGGAATGAATTATGCAAATTTGAATAATTTTCAAGTAATAACACAAGAATTGTAATTGGGAAAGGCTTATTATAAATAAAACTTATGTTTGGGATTAAGTTTTATAAGAATGTTACATTAGTGGTTTATTCCAGCAGCAAAGGCTGATTGGGGAAAATAAATGACTAACAAAGTTAATAAGCAAGTAAATAAGATTCAGATCAGATGGAACTAAATAGATAACACTTATCAGTGTTATAATAAATGAAAAGAAAAGTAAGCTAAACACGTAATGAAATATTAGACATGGGATTTAATAGAATAGCGAGGTGCGTTTGGAGCAGTTAGAATATAATTTGGATGGAGGAACTAACGAAGCATACAATAGAAAACAGTGGGAGCACGTCCAATACGTTGTTCAACAAGGATGGAGGAAAGTTTGTGACTTATACGGGACGTAAGGATACTCTAGGATGAGTCCTTATGGGGTAGGACTAACGAAGTTGCACCTCGAAGGCAGGTCTGTAGTGATTTCATCAAAGGAGTATGCCTTGGCTGCATTTATATTGAGGGCAACCAGAAGATTGATGAGTGAATTTATGATTCGGCGGTTTCCTCGGCTCTAAGAGCAGGCTTCGTAGTCATGACCCAATAATGCTAGTGATCATTTAGATACCTATCAAAATTAGTCAAGTGGAGAACGGGAAAGACTGGAGCTAAACCAACATGCCAATGATCTTTCACTACCGACACATTGGATGTGGGAAAATACCAATTGGATGTTTAGATTGTTTGCTATAGGGCACGATCACTTATCTCTTTATGGGTCTTTCATTAGTTGAGGGGGGTGCGTTCACGGAGCCATAGCCACGGAGAATGAGACAAAGAAATTTTGATATATGTATTGTAGGTCTAACGAAGCTGTAATTTACAAATATAGATATCCCTGACTGAGTTCCATACAAGGGTAGGTCTTATCAGCGGAGTTTAAGTAGTAGGTAGTACAAATACATGTTAGTCCTCAATGTATGCACCGAGTAATACATTTTGGATGTCCGAGCATTGAAACGAGCTGATGCGGATGTAGTTTCACATTTTGTTATCAATCGACGGAGCATCTGTATTATTGGCCTTATGAAGCTATCCTTTATAGATGTAGTTAGAACACTCTTTAATAGCGAGATGACGGAGTCCTATCTGGAAGGATACAAGAGATACTATGGTAGTATCTAGAACCATGACGGTCAATTAGGCATATAGCTATATATTGATATTTGTATATGGATTATTAGGTTTGGTTTACCTGGGGAAGATGAGTATGATTTACGCATGGAGGCGAGAGTATTGTAAACCTTAATAACCTAATATAAATAAAAATGGAGGTAGAACGGTATATGTAGTATTAAACTTAAAAGTGTATAATTTGTCCATTCACTAGAACTTTAGTTCCGACCCCTCCTCATAATAATCCACAAATTAGGTGGTAGACAAAGGTTATTCAACTTAGAAACATTTGTTTAAAAAGTGTTAATATTTTGGTAAGTGTTACCTATTATTATTTTATAATCATTTCCACTGCAAGTTTCATAATTATGCTCTAATATATTTGTCTTTGCCTGTTTGCGGGATACCACATACCCAACTCGAACTTCGGTGGACTTTGATTTTTAGCATTTTGCAAAAAATCGAGGCCCGCTAGAGTTCGGGTTGTTACAACAAAAGTTATTTATGAAACCAGACATGTGAAGGGAATAATGCTTTATAATTAAAACTCATAGCAACACAAGAAAATAAAATAAAAATATTAATTAAAAACAGCTAAAAACGATACTAGTTGTGACAACCTGAATTTCGACAGCCCGAATTTTTTTCAAAATTCCAATCCATCGAAACTCAGATTGTTTTGCTCTGATATCCTGCAGAAAAGACAGAAACATAAAACAAGTCAGAGCTCAGAAATTATCTCACAGCGGAATGGATAAAATATAATATAATCAAAATATAGCCTTACCGTATTAATAATACTGCCTAACCAGTATCCAAGGCTATCATGTCCCAGCGACAAATCTAACCTGCGAGTATATTATGAGGAAGGGGTCAGAACACAAGTTCTGGTGACTGGATTTAAGCTATACACTTTGGATAATCCTACATATACCGTTCAATCATATTTTCTTATTTATTAGGTTACTTGGGTTAACAACACTCAAGGCTTACACACACGTCGCACCCATTTACTCCCAAGTGGATTAACCTAATATAGTATATATGTAGCTACCCCCAATATTGAGGTACACCATATGGTACCCCACTCGCACGGTCTCCACCGTAACACCATCGAAATATATGCAGTCCCTCATCCTATGTCGTAGTGACGTGCGGATATCAATATTACGTTCCGCATATATCTATCATTATCATGCTACGTAAATGTACTGACTGCCACCTTTGTTCGAATCAAACTCCATACCGGAGTAATGCCCTCAAGTCTACGATACACCACCCAGAGCCGACATGCATGTATCTAGACTGTCCACCATACGTACCTTCAATTGTAGCTCGATGCCTCAATCGCACGTCCTCTAATGTGCACCGAGTTCCGTGGCAGGACGATACAAGAAACAAGAAACTCGGTCGGGAGCTTTTCCATATCTGTACATGCCCTTCTTTAAATAGCCTCTATATACAGATACACCTAGGGTCTGTTTTGGTGTTGTCTATGGCCCCATCTCGGCCTCTCCCTCAGCTAGTAAAGATTACCAGAGCTAAGTTACTACCCCTACGCAAACAATCTAAACATCCATGCGGCGTCTCCCCTTAACCCCTTACCCCGATAGTGAAGGGTGAAATGGTATCTTGGGTTTAGCTCGAGTCATTCCGCATCCCATTGGCTGCCGATGACGAGTGTACGACGGTCTACTATCCTTGTTGGTCTTGACCCTCTGCCTCCTCGTGAGGCAACCGTCGAACCAACCTTGTGTCACCTCATCACAACATTCTGACTGCATAGCTACATCTACAGTCAAGGCCCACCCACCTAGTTGTTACGCGTAGACCCAACCTCCGCGGACACAGCCTAAGATATCTGCCGCCGCACAAAGGACTACTAGGAGCACCTTACATACCTCAGGAAGCCGCGTGCTTCCCCTTCCAGTCCTTCGGAGCCGTCAGAATAATCATATGAACGTGCGCTCTTGCTCATGCCTTATAACACCACGATGATCTACCCCGTTGGGTTATTCACCCTTAAACGTGCGGACTGGTTCAAGTGCCTCACTTTAATATGTTATTCGACCCTATGTGTAAACATTCTTTTATGCGCTTGTCTCACCTCATTAGGTTTCCAGTTAACTTGGTTGTTCCAATTCATATTGAATTCTTATTCAAATTACCAAGTTTCTCTTGCTTCTTAATTTCAGTCATACAACATAATCCATCCAAATTTATTAATAAGCCCACAACATGTTACTCTCTAGATTGTGGCCCAAGGTCTGTAATCCACAACCTCTTTTATATTTTCTTGTTGATTTCATCATTACAATAACATGTTTTACTTAATATGCAATTAAGTATGTCCAATTCACATGTTTTCTAACTAACATGTAACTTACCATTTATGATTAAATATAACTTATTTTATTTCATAAGTTTTCCTCGTTCTTTCTCATTTAATCATAATTCCATTTTACGTTGTCAATACAACTTATCTCTGTTTACTTAGTTCTATTAACTAAGGCCCTTTAATAAATTTCTCTACCCGTTTATTATAACATATGTTATAATTTCCTCTTATCCCTAGGACAAGCCTAAACATTCTTATCAATGGGTTTCAGATTTCCAAGCATACAGATTACTTAATTTATAATTAAGTACAACTTCTTATATTCCATATATTTTCCCCCTTTTCTCAACTAGTTTCCAGCTTTCCCCATTTACTGATTGCTTAATTTACAACTAAGTGTCCCTTATCTCATTTCGCCAGTTACCCCATTTCCTTATTAGTTTATTATAACCTAAGTTATAATCTTCACTTGTCCCTAGGACAAGTCTGCCTATTATACAACATTTTCATTAATGTTATTTATTTATAATAGGTGATTATCATTTCTACAGGTTATGCTTACCCTAAAGGTGTCTTTAATTACATAACTTTATTATTTCTACCGGTTATGTATACCAATAGGTATCTTTAATTACATAACCTTATCGGGCTAAGTTTGCAAACCTATATGTAAATATTACCCACCCCCTCAGACTTGCGTAGCCCACCCACTGTCCAACCAATTTTACTTAACCCTAACTTTAGTTCATATTCATACAATCCCTATGGATTAGATTAGGTTAAGTAGTCCAATTCATTACCATGTCCATTTATAGTTTATAATGGGCTAGACCTCCCACATTATGTCTACAACGTGTGGATGCTGGAAATGCCGGTCGGGTCCAGGAAGACTTCTTCCACAAGTTGAGGCTAACCTCGTGTCATAGTCCGTCTCGTATTTGCGCACTTAGACCTCTCACAGTAGGTTCAACATTAGTGGCTGCTGGATATGCCGGTTGGGTCCGGGCAGACTTCCACCACTAATGCAACCTAACCTCGTGTCATAATTGCAATTACAATTTTT
The DNA here is from genome assembly GCA_030737875.1 of Allium sativum. Taxonomy (NCBI): domain Eukaryota; kingdom Viridiplantae; phylum Streptophyta; class Magnoliopsida; order Asparagales; family Amaryllidaceae; genus Allium; species Allium sativum. The sequence continues at coordinate 307,862,061 of CM060921.1, forward strand.
AATTGTAATCCTAGGCATTCATTATTAATCAATTATTTAAACCTATGCCTTTATAGCTGATAATGCCCATTTACCCAATTATATTCGTGATGGATTATACATCTAAATTCTTATTATTCAAATTATGCCAATTCATATTTTACATATGATCCCATTTGCGCCCAACTCATTTTTCTATACTTATAATCTAATTTAAGATCTTTTAACATAATTTGGTCTATGCCCCAAACCCATATTTGTTTATTCAATTCTATGTATATAATCATATAACCATTCTAATTTGCACACGTAAGGGCTTTGGTATATAAATGGGACAAATCAATATGTGATACGAACAGTGGAAGTTACTGCCAATATTTTTTAACAAGTCTATAGCATATAAACATTTAAACTAATCTTATGTATAAATTTTCAACCATTTATGTTCATATCAGATTGCGCCTCCAAATTAAAGTCTCAAAACATAATATATGTTATGTTTCAAAATCCCATTTCAAATTATGTCCCAAATCCCAATATATGTCGTTTGTCTTCCTACATGTAATTAACTTTATTTAAAATAATATGTAGTTCTCCAATAATGCATCGTTTACCCAATTCATAGGTTCATAAAATGGATCTATACAACGGTATTCGTTTTTCTTAAACATTCAAGTAAATGTACATCTCAACATATTAACCAATTGAACATATTATCCATTTTAGCGCAATAATGCATTTCAACAAATTAAACCTTCCAATATGTTCATTATGGGGAATGCCAAATGATAGAGGTACTATTATTCAAAAAGTATATTTTAAACCCACTCACTTTCATGCTTTCCCCAAATTTTGGATCTAATCCGCTCTATCATCCATGGTTTCCCTTTTAATCGGATTTACAACCTATCGACCATGGATTTATTATTTTCATGAAAAGAGAAGGGAAAGAGAAATAATTTAACTAGATTGGTCTTAGAAGTTTACCTTGCTTTCAATAATCTTTTATTAACATTGACTCTCTCTTCCAGATATGAATTCATAATCTTCCTAGGCTAACATTTTAATTTCAGAATAGATTTGAGAAGAGAGAGAGAGAGCCATGACAGAGTTTTGGCGTCGCCTTAGAAATTATGAGGATGGAGTAAACCTAACCATCTTATTTATAGGCGTGCTAAATGAATTTGGTCCTTTAGATTTAAATAAAACTCCATCAGAGCTAACTACGTCATACGACCAATAAGAAATGGCCACATCGCAACAAAAACAAATATTCACCAATCAAAACGCGCCACGTGTGCTGAATGATGCACAGGGGTAGACACCCCTGCTTGGGTGTCGACACATGTGCCGACACCCCTATGGTGGTGTCGATATCCCCGCTGTATATATATATATATTTTGATTTGAAATTTGATTTATTTATAATACATATAATTCTTGCATATAAATCAAATTTCAAACATCCCTTTTGTTCCCGCGCAACCCTCCGTTTGAATTATGTTAATTTATATTCAGCTCTTATGCGTATGCTAAGCTTTTGTATGCGAACAATTATTTATTTTGTCCCCATTTTATCTTGTTATATATATATACATGTATATAAGCACTAGATGTCTTATGAACCCTTTTCACACCAAGCCAATTTTTAATTAAACTGCTTTCACACTAAGCCACTTTTTAGCCATTCCCTTAAAATAAAAATATGGCACTGGTGGGGATCGAACTCTGTATCTCTTGTATGCAAGTCACATGCTCTAACAACTGAGCTACTTAGGCTACTGTTAACAAGGCTTAGAACAGTGCTAGACATTATTCTTTTCTCAATCCTCTTTTTCATGTTTTGTTACAATATTTAATTTAAAGATATCTCTTTCATTTTAAATTAGTTTTCTACAACTCATAAGTCTAAATTGACCAGAAAATCACCACGAACACAATGATGCTAATCCCGTGATCAAATTCTGGAAGCTCTTCAAAATTTTATTTTTCTTTTTAAATGTTCGCATGCAATTTCAATTACATTGCATGCATTTCTTCTCATTTTATACATTGCATGTAATTTCTTTTATTAATCTTCTTCTTCATCTCAATGCATGGACTTATTACATGAAATTATATTATTATTTATTTTTTCCTTTAAATATATCTATGCATATAGTATATATACATATATGCATATTTTTATTTTTATTTGCATTTAAAATGTGGGGTGTTACACTCTCCCACCCTTAGGAAGTTTCGTCCCCGAAATTTAATATGGAGAAAATAAACAATCCCTCACATAATATCCACCCATCATGTGTGCATCCAATATTTGCAAACATAGTGCACATGTGCAAAGTGAAATACATCATAATAACATATGTATGCCTAAGCGGTACCTCCTATGTGTATGCAAATTTTCAAATATCCTTTTAAAACTTGATGCTCACATCCTAAATAAACTAGTAGTTCTATATGAATGCAATATTTTGAAAATCAAAAGATATCTTCATCCAAATTTTCCCACACTCTTACTAGGTAAGAACGTAGTTCATCCAATTGTTGCATCTATAATCCTACCAACCAACTTTATTTTTCGAAATTCAAAAAAATTTAATTTTCTAAATTCGATTTCTTATGTTACAAAAAGGTGGAAAACAGAAAATTCCGCATCCTTTGTTTTTCTTTTCCAACCTTTATTGTAACAACCCGGAAATCTGTGCCAATTTTAAAAAAAATTATTTTGGCAATTTTGATGAATTTTGAATATTTAAAATGAATTATTTTAAATAATAACAACGAGAAATTTATTTTGAATAGAATTAGAACGTATATTTTTATTTGAATCATCGTTAGAATATAAATATTTTATTTTAATATAAAAGGAATTGAAAATGGCGCGATAGTTCGAAAATTCGATTTCAAATGAATGTACAGGATTCAAAATAAGCCGGATTTTAGTGAAACCAAAAATATTTGAATCTATTTGAGAATATCTTTCTAACGAATCCGAAAAATTGAAATTTCATAGCGAGAATAAAAAGTTACGTCCAATTGAAAATTCAGAATAGTCGCTATGGAATTCTAGCCCTTAAAAATGGAAATTTTGCAAACGACCTCGGTTTTCGACAAAACCACTTTTGTTGGATCCGGGATGTCAAATTATTGCTAGGTTTCAAAATTCATAATTTTTTGAATCAATATGTGAGTGTGGCAAAGGAAAAGGCGTTTGACCAGTTTCAGTTGATTTTAATCGACTGGAAAATGGCCATTTTTCAAACGGTCTCAGAATTCGATGAAATTAGTTTTGTTAGGACTGCATTGTCAATACGAAGCTAGAAATAATTTTTCTGGAATTTTTAGAGATCGTATGTGGCCCCGGTAAATTGAAATTGTGCGTACAAATTCAATATATAGATTTATATTTTGATTTTGACAGAAACTGGTCGAAACAACCGAATTGGCTTACGATACATATCCCATTGTGTTCGGAATGGGGGTAATTAGCTATGGGCAAGAATCAGCGGGTTCAATTTTGGGGTTCGAATAAAAGGGTAACTTTTTGGGAATTTAAAAATTAAATTAAATAAAAAAATATGGTCAACCCCTTATCTCCCATACCCGGTCAACCTCCTCTTCCCCAATTCAGTCGAACCCGATTTCAAAAAAAGAAGGGAAAAAAGAACGGAGGCGATTCCCCCGTCGCCCAGCACCCACCGCCACCGTACCCCTCCGACGAACTCCCCTCTGGCCATCCCCCTCGCAACCAGCGCCCCCCTTTCTTCCTTCCTCCACATGACCACCCCCATTCAAACCCAAAACCCTGAAAGCCCCAAATCCGGCCACTGCCCCACCGCACCGACCACCTAGACCTCCCCACGCCTCCCTTCGGCCAGCCATCTCCGCCGGCGCCTTTCCCACTTCCAATCGACGGCAACAAGACCCCCCTCCTCCGATTTAAAACCGTGAGTTTCCTTTTTATTATTTATTTACATTTCTTTAGTTTTTATAGTTTTAAATACATAAGTGAGTTCAGATTTTTATAACGATAGAAGATTAGATTTTTATAACGATAAAGATCGGATTTTTAAATATGAAATGTTTAGATTTTTATAATAGAAAGCTATGGTTTTTAATGTAAGAAAGGTTAAGTTTATATATGAAGTAATGAAGAAAAGCTTTGATTTTTATAATAGAAAGCTTTGATTTTTAGAAATAGAAAGACAAGAATTTTAGAAATAGAAAGACAAAATTTTTAGAAATAGAATGACGAGATTTTTAGGTAGGTAAAAATAAGATTTTTAGTCGCATAAAAATATAATTTTTATATATGAAGTAGCGGTATAAAGATATGATTTTTATTTTAGAAAAGGTATGGTTTTTAAAAATAAAAAGATAGGATTTTTAGTGCTATAACAATTTGATTTTTATAAATATAGCGAAGTGATAAAAATGTGATTTTTATCCATGTAGCGTTGAAATAAAAATATGATTTTTATTATAAAGATAACGTAATAAAAATGTGATTTATATATATATTGTGACGGCTCACCCCGCACCAACCGACATTTACTCCAAAGGTGCGCTATACACATGTCCAGTTAGCACGGAACGGGTCGTCAGAAGGAGAGGAAAGAATGAAATGAACTAACAAGGAACCTGTAAAATGTCTCACAGCGCATAGGATAAAATATAATAATAACATAGTTGACATAAAACAGGTGAGACAGTGCATAAGCTAAAACAACTAACATAGCAGCGGAAAATGTAAGTACAGCTTATGATCCAAAGTTAAACATTATTACAACATTTCAAACTGTCTCAAAGCAAAAGCAAGATAAATGAGGCACACTACTAATGCCCAAGTAGCGACCACCAACGACACAGGGAGAATATATATATATATATATATATATATATATATATATATATATATATATATATATATATATATATATATAATACGTGGAAGCCTCCTGCCCGCCTCCGAATCAGCTACTCGCGCATCACCAGCTAACCTGTCTCTAGTCTGCTCGTGTGAGCACCCAGAGTAATAAGAGGAGACATAAAGCCTGGTATGAGCGATAAGCATCTAAACAGAACAATAACAGGTAGACTAAAACATACCTGAACCTGGACCTGCAACCAAAGAGTTAGCACTACATACTGTACAACACTCTAAGGTGCCATATCAAATGGTGTAAAGATACGGAGGTGGGGGTGTGCATGTCATAGTGATGGCAAACAATCAAACATAGCATCCATCCTCACATCTCTCACTCAGTGCGTAAAGCGTACGATATTCACCACTTCGATCACCCAACACCTTGCTACGATCACTTTGCCCCATGAAGTCATAAATGGCTTCACTGCACTGATAACGTAGCCACTAATCCTTTGCTATGTCCACTTGCCCCATGGAGATATTCACCCCATATGCGCTGGCTCATAGCCTTACCAATCCTTGACTATGTCCACTTGCCCCATGGAGTTATTCACCCCATCTGCGCTGGCTCATAGTCTTACCAATCCTTTACTATGTCCACTTGCCCCATGGAGTTATTCACCCCATCTGCGTTGGCTCATAGTCTTACTACGCATCACCTTGCCCCTCGAGTCATAATGACTCTACTGCACTGATAACGTGGTCTTGCTACCATCACCTTGCCCCTCGAGTCATAGTGACTCTACTGCACTGATAAGTAGCCCATCATCCATTTTTAGTGGTGAATCGAAGTTATGAACGTTGACAACTCCTTAACACACGTCCCGCAGCAAAGCCCAACCATGAAGTGAACTCATTGGTTCCCAATTGGATCCTGAGCTCTAACTTCCCACATTGAACTACCTTTGCATCTCGGGTTATTGGTCAATACTGGGTTGGGTCGGATTCCCTTCAAACCATCGGTTCGGGTTGGGTTCACTACGTTGCATCGTTCATGGTCCTCCTCTGGTACGGTTCGGTTCGGGTCCACTCCACCCACTTCGGGTCGGGTCGGGTGCCATCTCCCACCCCGTTCGTGCTTCCGCTCCGATCCGCTTCCTCGCCCTTCATTGGTTCTGATCCGATCCTCCTTCTTTAACCGCTCCGATCCCAATATTGCTAGCATGGCCTTCCTTTTTGCCAGATTTCTCAAGTGTCATGTTCTGGACCGATCGAATCCCTTGCCCAGTTCACTTATCCGATCCGAGCCACCATATCCGATCCAATCCGAAACCTGCACTGTTTCCTGAAGCTTTTCCAGCAAGTGTTTACGCCATTTGACGACGTTTTCGACCATTCTAACTATTGAAATCAATCACAAAGCATATCATACAGTCATAGCAACATGTATAATCAACCACAAACATCAAAACATCAATATGATAGGTTAAAATGGATCAAACATACCCAAAACCCCATATTTCCCCTTAAGCATGTTTAGGTGAAACTAGTGATAGGATTAGCAAAAATTAACCAAATTAACCCATATTCATATCAGAGGTCCAAAACATTATTTAAGAATTTATGAACATTTTTCCAGAATTTTATCATGTTTAAATTCGCTAATTAACACTAATTACCCTTAATTAGCCATAATTAGTGAGGAACTATGCAAATCACTCACCTTAGCCACAAATAAACTAAGATCTGAAATAAATCTCTGATTTGATGCAAATCCCAATGCTAAACAGCAACTCCAATGTTGATTTGGTGTAGATTTCCCTTGATTTGATGTTGCTAAGCTTAATCCTTAATTAGAAGATGATTTGGAGGTGATTTAGAGGTTGGAGGCCATTTTTAGGGTTCCTTGGTGATAAGTGGAGGCTAGAAAACTGAAATGGAATGATTCTCTAACTCATTTCAGCCTCCCCATAACCCTAATCCCGAAATGGGTTATGGGCCTATTCACTAATCACCATATTTGGCCCGGTTAAGCAGTTTTTCACTTTCTAAACCTTAATTCAGCCATATCTCCCAAACGGTAAGTCCGTTTGACTATTATGACCAATCTACGGAAAGGTAAACCATCAAACGAATCTAATGGAAGTGGTTTCAGATCAAAATTCCTTTCCTATCAAAAGTTATGGCCAAAACAGTACCAACTAGGGGTAAAATGGTCATTTAAAAATCGGGAAAAATCATGAACATGGGAAATGACTCTAGTAGATGTTTTCCAAAGTTACATGACCATACGACTTCATATGTGAAAGAAATAAATATTCTATGATCCTATGATGCGTAGAATGCGGGTTGTTACATTCTCCCCCCCTTAAGAAATTTCGCCCCCGAAATTCCCTAATCAAAACACACAAAAGGGTCCCGCATGCCTATCAATCATAAAACAACAATCAAACATGCAAAACAAGCAAGATAAGTCTATCCTAGCATGCGGAATAACTAAATTACGAAGTAAATCTTACCAGGCAAAGAGTTCTGGGTACGTCTTCCTAATGCTCTCCTCTATCTCCCAAGTACAGTCACTCTCGTCCTCGCCCCACTGAACCTTGACTAGCTTCACTGCCTTCCTTCGAAGTTGCTTCGTATCGTGCCCTACAATACGAATCGGCTTGCGGTTCCCAACCGCCTTAGGTTCTACTTCGAAGTCCTCTAACTGATCAGGTGAAATAGTCATATCTGAGTCGTGAACGAACTTCCTTAGTTGGGAAACATGAAATACATTGTGAACTCCCGCCATCTTCTCTGATAAGCCAACTCTATATGCCAAATTCCCGACTAATTCAAGAACGGGGAATGGGCCAACAAATCTTGGTGCCAACTTGCCTCTCCTGCCAAATCGTATCACGCTCTTCAACGGAGAAATCTTGACAAACACCAAGTCACCAACGGAGAATTTTAAGTATTTTCTCCTTTTATCAGCATAACTGTTCTGCCTATCCTGGGCAGCCTTCATTCGTTGTTGAATGATCTTAATCTTATCCGAAGTTTCCCTTACCACATCTGACCCAAACATAAACTTCTCGCCAGTCTCTATCCAACATGATGGTGAGTTGCACGGTCTTCCGTACAAAGCTTCATATGGAGCCATACCGATACTGGATTGATAGCTATTATTATATGCAAACTCTACTAGATGCAAATGGTCATCCCATGATCCACCAAAATCCAATATACAAGCTCTCAAGAGGTCTTCCAATATACGATTCACCCTCTCCGTCTGACCGTCAGTCTGAGGATGATATGCGGTACTGAGATGTAATTCTGACCCTAGAGCCTCTTGTAAGCTCTTCCAAAACCCACTAGTGAACAACGGGTCTCGGTCACTCACAATGCTTTTAGGTACTCCATGAAATCTCACTACCCACTTCATATACAAATCTGCTAACTTAGCTGCCGTTCTGGTCGATTTGACTGGTATAAATCTTGCACTTTTAGTCAATCGATCCACAATTACCCAAATGCTATCATATCCCGATCTAGTCCTTGGTAAACCATCGATGAAATCCATCGAGACTTGCTCCCACTTCCATTCGGGAATTTCTAATGGTTGCAACAACCCACTAGGCTTCTTTTGCTCGGCTTTAACTAGCTGGCAATTCATGCATTTGGATATAAACTTCCCAACGTCTCTTTTTATCCCTTCCCAGTAATAAGTCTACTTCATGTCTCGATACATTTTATTACCACCGGGGTATATAGTCAGTTTTGAGTGATGGCACTCTCTAAGCACTTCATCTCTCAAACCATTCACGTTGGGTACAACTAGTCTTTCATTCTTTCTAAGCCATCCTTCTCGATCAAGCCCATACACATTCATCTCCTCACCGTCGATGTTCATCTCTAACTTGGAGATGATTTCCAATAGATTAGGATCATCCCTCTGGCTGGAACCAATCCGCTCTATCAAAGTGGGTCTGATCGCCAAACTAGCTAGCATGACTGGATCCAATTCGCACTTTGGTCTGAAATCAAACCCCGCGATATACTCCAGTTGCTTCCATTCAAGAAACATTGCCCCTAAACTGGCATGTCTCCTACTCAAGGCATCGACTACCGCATTACCTTTCCCAGGTGTATATGCGATATCAAAATCGTATGAAGCCAAGAACTCTAACCATCTCTGCTGATGGAGATTCAGATCCTTCTGGGAGAAGAGATACTTTAACGCTTTATGATCGGTGAACAACTCAAATCTTTCTCCCAAGAGATAGTGTCTCCACATCTTCAGCGCAAACACGATCGCTGCTAATTCCAAATCATGGGTAGGATACTTCTTCTCATGCGGCTTTAGCTGTCGACTAGCATAAGCTACAACCCTACCTCTTTGCATCAATACAGCACCCAATCCGGTACCACAAGCATCCGTGTATACCGTCATCTCTTCATTCCCCTTAGGAATGACTAATACTGGCGCACACGTCAACTTCTCTTTTAGACTCTTGAATGCATTCTCACACACTCCGTCCCAGACGAAGGACTGATTCTTCTTAGTCAACCGAGTCAACGGTGCTGCTATCTTGGAGAAGTCCTGGATAAACTTACGATAATATCCAGCTAACCCCAAGAAACTTCTTACATCTGTTGCATTCTTGGGCGTAGGCCAATCCTGTACCGTAGCCACCTTCGCAGGGTCCACGACAATACCACTCTATGAAACAACATGACCCAAGAATCTCACTTCCCTTCTCCAAAAGTGACACTTAGAGAATTTCGCTTTCAATTGGTGTTTCCTCAACACCTCCATCACTATCCTCAAGTGTCCCTTGTGTTCCTCCTCTGTCCTCGAATAAACAAGGATATCATCCACGAACACAAGAACAAACTTATTCAACTGATCTCTGAATACTCGATTCATAAGATCCACAAAGTAGGCTGGTGCATTGGTTAACCCAAATGGCATGACCAACCACTCATAAAATCCAGACGGCGTCCTAAATGCCGTTTTCGGAACACTCTCATCCGCTACTCGAAGCTGATTAAATCCTATCGCGAGGTCCAACTGGGAGAACACTCTTGCTCCTTCCAGTTGATCAAACAAATCATCTATCCGCGGTAGAGGATACTTGTTCTTCCTCGTTACCTTATTCAACTCGCGATAGTCCACACACAAACGAAGGGAACCATCTGCCTTAGTGGCAAACACAACTGGTGCTCCCCACTCGGAGACACTTTTTCTAATAAATCCCTTCTTCAAAAGATTGCTGACTTGCACCCCGAGCTCTCGCTGCTCCCTTGGTGCCATACGACGAAGTGGCATCACTATAGGTCTTGCATCTTTCACTAAATCAATACGGAACTCAATCTCTCGGTGTGGTGGAAGCACGGTCACCTCCTCGAAGACGTCCGGATACTGGCCAACCACCGACACATCTGACAGCTCATCCTGCGGGATGTCGAGGGAATTTACAAAACTAGCCATAACCCCATCACTAGGTAGACTACCAAACACTACCCTCCGCCCATCATCCGCCCTAACTGTCACCAAAAAGCCCTCACAGTCTACCACCACCCCGTATCTTTGGAGCCAATCAACTCCCAATATAATGCCATACCCAGTAAGGTCCAAAACAAAGCAATCACAAACAAACACACATCCATGACTCGATAAGACCAAATTCCTGCAAATCATACTAAGGCTAGTCGAACCACCAATCGGGTTCATCACAACCAATGGTCTATAGACTATCTCGGGTTCCAGTCCCAACCTATCTACCAGGTCACTAGATATGAAGGAACGGGAATCCCCAGTATCAAACAAAACTCGAACTGGTACATCATAAATAGAAAGCATACCTTGAATAACAACATTCTTTCCTTTCTCCGCCGCAGTTGGGGCATTCGACGAAGAAGGAACAACATTAATAGCATATGCTTTCACAATCTGCTTCTCCTTAAGAGGTTGCGGACACTTATCCTTGAAATGTCCCACTTGACCACAGTTGAAGCACTTCTTATCTTCTATCTTGGCCCGACAATCTTTGGCATAATGGCCCTTCTTACCACAGCTGAAGCACTCAACATTCTTCTTGTTCTTTTTCTGGCCACCCTTAGATTGGTCCTGCTTCCTCTTATTCTGAGAGTTATTCTTGCCCCCACTGCCTGCTTGCGGTTTCGGTTCTTCTGCAGATGCAGCCTCAGCCTTCGGCTTAGGGTAAAGACTCTCTGATCTCAAAGCTTTCCCCACAATCGATTCAAAAGTCTCATCGTTGTGGTTGATAAGCCTTTCCCCCAACTATCCATCCAAACCAGTAATGAACTTCTCATTCTTCTTCTCAGGAGTATCAATAAGAGATAGTCCATACTTCGACAAGGTGTCGAACTCAGCAATATAGTCAGAAACTGCCCTACCACTCTGCTTCAGTTCCAAGAATCTCTTGAGCAACACTAACTTCTGGGCAGTTGGAATAAACTTCTCGCTAAAGCGAGCCTTGAACTGATCCCAAGTAACCTGATCTTCTGGAGTAGCTGTTCTAATGGCATTCCACCAATTCATCGCTCGCCCTTGCAGCTGACGAGACGCTAGCCTTCTCTTCATCGCATCTTCAAGACCTAAGTCGTCGAAGATACGGTCACAACTATCCATCCAATCTTCAACATCTGTGGCCGACTCCGTCCTGTGGAACGGCTTCCCACCAAGGTTAGTGTAATCCTTGCACAACTTGGCGAAATCGACCCTAGGCGCCTGCACTACTGGGCCAACACCAACTCCGGGATTGGGAACTGCCCCTTGCACTTCTCTAAGCATGTCTCTCATCAGGTCAGTAAACATCGCCCTCATGTCAGCAGCATTCCCATGGTTGGTCCCTCTACCAGCACCCCTGGTGTCTCTACTCATCATCAATCTGGAAAAAGGGAAACGATTAACGACCCCATAGTGGTGCTAGTGCAGTACGACTTCATTCTTATACTACTAATAGTATATATATATATATAACTTTTGAAAACCAAAGTAATCAAAAATACGCGCTCTCATATACGTACTATCTCTCCCTAGTGTCTTTCCCTAGGTTAACTACGCAACCTAGAGCTCTGATACCAAATGTGAAGGCCCGCCCCACACCAACCGACATTTACTCCAAAGGTGCGCTGTACACATGTCCAGTTAGCACGGAACGGGTCATCAGAAGGAAAGGAAAGAATGAAATGAACTAACAAGGAACCTGTAAAATGTCTCACAGCGCATAGGATAAAATATAATAATAACATACTTGACATAAAACAGGTGAGACAGTGCATAAGCTGAAACAACTAATATAGCAGCGGAAAATGTAAGTACAGCTTATGATCCAAAGTTAAACATTATTACAACATTTCAAACTGTCTCAAAGAAAAAGCAAGATAAAGGAGGCACACTACTAATGCCCAAGTAGCGACCACCAACGACACATGGAGAATATATATATATATATATATATATATATATATATATATATATAATACGTGGAAGCCTTCTGCCCGCCTCCGAATCAGCTACTCGCGCATCACCAGATAACCTGTCTCTAGTCTGCTTGTGTGAGCACCCGGAGTAATAAGTGGAGACACAAAACTCTGGGTCAGACATAAAGCCTGGTATGAGCGATAAGCATCTAAACAGAACAATAACAGGTAGACTAAAACATACCTGAACCTGGACCTGCAACCAAAGAGTTATCACTACATACTGTACAACACTCTAAGGTGCCATATCAAATGGAGTAAAGATACGGAGGTGGGGGTGTGCATGTCATAGTGATGGCAAACAATCAAACATAGCATCCATCCTCACATCTCTCACTCAGTGCGTAAAGCATACGATATTCACCACTTCGATCACCCAACACCTTGCTACGATCACTTTGCCCCATGAAGTCATAAATGGCTTCACTGCACTGATAACGTAGCCATTAATACTTTGCTATGTCCACTTGGCCCATGGAGTTATTCACCCCATCTGCACTGGCTCATAGCCTTACCAATCCTTGACTATGTCCACTTGCCCCATGGAGTTATTCACCCCATCTGCGCTGGCTCATAGTCTTACCAATCCTTTACTATGTCCACTTGCCCCATGGAGTTATTCACCCCATCTGCGTTGGCTCATAGTCTTACTACGCATCACCTTGCCCCTCGAGTCATAATGACTCTACTGCACTGATAACGTGGTCTTGCTACCATCACCTTGCCCCTCGAGTCATAGTGTTCTACTGCACTGATAAGTAGCCCATCATCCATTTTTAGTGGTGAATCGAAGTTATGAACGTCGACAACTCCTTAACACACGTCCCGCAGCAAAGCCCAACCATGAAGTGAACTCATCGGTTCCCAATTGGATCCTGAGCTCTAACTTCCCACATTGGACTACCTTTGCATCTCGGGTTATTGGTCAATATTGGGTCGGGTCGGATTCCCTTCAAGCCATCGGTTCGGGTCGCGTTCACTACGTTGCGTCGTTCATGGTCCTCCTCTGGTACGGTTCGGTTCAGGTCCACTCCATCGCGTCGGTTCGGGTCGGGTGTCCCACTTCGGGTCGGGTCGGGTGCCATCTCCCATCCCGTTCGTGCTTCCGCTCCGATCCGCTTCCTCGCCCTTCATTGGTTCTAATTCGATCCTCCTCCTTTAACCGCTCCGATACCAATATTGCTAGCATGGCCTTCCTTTTTGCCAGATTTCTCAAGTGTTAAGTTCCGAACCGATCGAATCCCTTGCCCAGTTCACTTATCCGATCCGAGCCACCATATCCGATCCGATCCGAAACCTGCACTGTTTCCTGAAGCTTTTCCAGCAAGTGTTTACGCCGTTCGACGACGTTTTCGACCATTATAACTATTGAAATCAATCACAAAGCATATCATACAGTCATAGCAACATGTATAATCAACCACAAACATCAAAACATCAATATGATAGGTTAAAATGGACCAAACATACCCAAAACCCCATATTTCCCTTAAGCATGTTTAGGTGAAACTAATGATAGGATTAGCAAAACTTAACCAAATTAAACCAAATTAGTATCACAGGTCCAAAACATCATTTAAGAATATATGAACATTTTTCCAGAATTTTATCATGTTTAAATTCACTAATTAACACTAATTACCCTTAATTAGCCATAATTAGTGAGGAACTATGCAAATCACTCACCTTAGCCACAAATAAACTAAGATCTGAAATAAATCTCTGATTTGATGCGAATCCCAATGCTAAACAACAACTCCAATGTTGATTTGGTGTAGATTTCCCTTGATTTGATGTTGCTAAGCTTAATCCTTAATTAGAAGATGATTTGGAGGTGATTTAGAGGTTGGAGGCCATTTTTAGGGTTCCTTGGTGATAAGTGGAGGCTAGAAAACCGAAATGGAATGATTCTCTAACTCATTTCAGCCTCCTCATAACCCTAATCCCGAAATGGGTTATGGGCCTATTCACTAATCACCATATTTGGCCCGGTTAAGCAGTTTTTCACCTTACAAACCTTAATTCAGCCATATCTCCCAAACGGTAAGTCCGTTTGACTATTATGACCACTCTACGGAGAGGTAAACCATCAAACGAATCTAATGGAAGTGTTTTCAAATCAAAATTCCTTTCCAGTCAAAAGTTATGGCCAAAACAATACCAACTAGGGGTAAAATGGTCATTTAAAAATCAGGAAAAATCATGAACATGGGAAATGACTCTAGTAGATGTTTACAAAGTTACATGACCATACGACTTCATATGTGAAAGAAATAAATATTCTACGATCCTATGATGCGTAGAATGCGGGTTGTTACATATATATATATAGTAGCAATGTTAAAAACATTATTTTTAACGTATACCATGAAACAGATCTCGTTGGAAACGCGACGAAGATTTTCTACATATGAAGAGTCACGACGTTTGGTTTAGCTCTCGGTGAGAACTCCTCACTTTTATCTTAATTTCTAGTTTGAAATATATACTAGGATGCAGACGGTGCTTAGCAGCACCCGACATCCGTCGCCCACAGACCATGGATGACTTGTTTGTTTGATTGCTGTGTTATGAAATTTGATTGTGTGATGTGGAATAAAATAAAATATTTTATAGTGGAAAATATTTTATATTTAAAAATATGATTTTTAACGTGTATATAAAATAAATAGTAATAAACAAATCAGACAATTTGTTTATATACACCGATTTGACTGATATTGATTAGGACGATAAATTTTACACATCGCCCAACTGCACAAATAAAAATCTGTGTTTGTTGATTTGAAACCCCACACGGGTATTGGGATGATATTTAACGTACACTAATCCCGATTGTTTAGTTGTATGTCAATCGATGGCTTGACAGACTGTGTAAGCGTTAATTATTTATATTTAATGCTTATGCAGTTGTGTGGTGCACTTTGGATGATGGTTTATTATTTATCATTGCTATTGTATAGAATCCATATAAATAACATTATATGGTAATTGATTGGGCCTCATTCCAATATAGAAAATAAATTTTATTCATGTGTTGAATAGAATAAATATTCATGTGTTGAATAAAAATATAAATTCATGTGTTGAATAGAAAAATATTCATGTGTTGAATAAAGTGAAAATATTCACGTGTTGAATAAAATAAATATTCATGTGTTGAATAGAATAAATATTCATGTGTTGAATAAAATAAAAATATTCATGTGTTGAATAAAAATATATATTCATGTGTTGAAGAAAATATTCATTTGTTGAATAGAATAACGAAGTTATTAAAATATATAAAGCCATGTTGGTTAGATATGCGCCATTTTGATGCGAACGATATTTATATCGATTATATTCGTTTTTATAATGATTATAGAAAAGGAAGTGATTTCAAAATATAATGTTTTGAAAATATTATCATTTATATATCGATGATATGGAATATTCAATTTTGATTAGAAATTGAATATGAAGTTGAAATCGTTTTGAAAACGAATTTAAAACGATTTATAAAATACGTTATAAAAGGAAATCGACGAAGTATATATTATATATATAATATAATGGCCTGAATAGAACGCGCCGCGCCTCGACGCGACAGTTCGCGAATTTCGACCATTGATTTCGAATGGATATTATGGGAGATCCGACCGTCGGATTCTCCTAAAACCGAAAACGTTGAGTTCGTATCGAAAAGGGCTTTCTAACGAATATTAGAAATTAGAAATCTAACGGTTGGATTTGGAATTATGTCCAAATCAAATTTGGAAAAGGTCGTTGTAAGTGCAGTTTGATGGCCGTTGATGGAAATCGACTGTACGGGCCTTGATAAAATTATTAAAAATATCAATAATTAGTGTAAAACCATAAGAAACGATTCGGAAAGAATTGGGATGAAAAACTCCATATTTGAAAAGATAAAAATAGATTTTTATCGAAAGGAACTAGTTTTGAACTAGAATTAAAATCCATTTATTTTTAAAATAAATAAAGTGGATTTGAAAGGGTTTTAGAAGTAACCAGAATTTCCAATAATTGAATTGGGATGGATTTGAATCGAAATTGCCTTTGGAATATTTCGATGTTGGATTTCGTGATTATACAAGTATTGTTATGGAAATTTGAAAGATATATTATATCGTTATTTCCAATACGATATTTGTTGGTCGTAGAATTTGATATTGAATATAAGCCGATATATTTTCTATTCAGAGCCTTGTATTTAATATCAAATGGGAATTGGGTTTGTCATGAATGGTGTCTTCATTAACACTGTTCTTAAACCCAGTTGGGAAAAAGATTAAATCTTTTTATTTAGATTTAATGAAGTGTACCAATTAAATGGTATTTAATTGGAATTGAATTTGAATTGATTTTTATTGTGAACGGTGTTTTAAATAACACTTGCTCTTTAACCCGATAATTAATGGAATGTGATTTTGGGTTTATACTGAACCATGTTTTAAATGACATTGGCTCTTTAACCCAGTTAAAGACAAGATATGATTTCCCAAGTTAAATAATCATTGATAGTGATTATTGGGAAGATTAAAACCAAGTGGAGTTTTAATGAATCTTTAATTAGATTGAAATAATCGAGAATGGAGTATCACCAGTTTTGCTCCCGGCGATAGTTAAATCTTTAATTAGATTTGAACGTGAAATGGTAATTGAATTTACCGATAACACCGTGGTGTTAGATATGAAGTATTACCAGTTTTACTTCATTGGATGAATAGGTTGGGATTGGGAAATAAAATAAATGATTACTTCGGTGTGGTTCGCTAATCCCGACTAATTTGAATTGATATTCAAAAGAAGATTAAAGAACAAATTTAAATAATTTATCTTTGATAAAATTAATAGGAACCTATCCCAAAGTATAAGAATATTTGAATAAAAGTATATTCTAAATTGGAATGAGGCGTATGTTGTGTTTGTGTAACACTTGTTTATTATATACGCGAGTTATTCAGAAAGACCGGGTTTATCCCATTCTGAATAACTGATTCAACGATGTGTCGAGGACGAAGACGGTGGTCGAAGACCGCAGGTCTTCACATCGTTTGGGTGATTACTGATGATCTTGATTGGGCTGTACACCCAAGAGGAGGGAATCAGTTGGTGATCGTCCCGACGTACTTGGAGATCGACGGATATGCGAGGTACAAGGTGCCTCCGGTTTCGTTCAGACCCAGAACGAACTTGTAAACGGACTGTGTGTCTGATATTGGATTTTATTCTGTGTGATTGATTTCTATTAAATATATATCTGTTTGGCGGCGGAGAATTTATTCTCTTGCTTAACGCCCTTCTCTGAGACGTACGAGCTCAGGGGTTATATATTGATGGATATCAATCGCATGGAGTGAATTGCCTGTGTGGCATGCCTAAGTGGCAAATGATCAAGGCTTTTGTTGAAAAGCAGAGTCTTGTGGTTGATGATCAAAGCACCGCCTGTGTGGCATAACTTTGTGTAGCGTTGATTTGCGAGCCTCACACCCCGGTTGTGAACCAGAAACGGGAGAGGACATCAGGGAGGGCATGCGTTTCTTTCTAGCTAGGGTGGTGCTAGTGACCTACCATCCCTGACATTTATATTATTTTCACCTGTGTGGTTGTTGCTGTTGCGAGGCGCCTCAGATATATCGGTGACTATGTGGAGCCGATGGAGTCATTTGGCTAATTTACGCCCCAAAGGGCGGGGAAACGCAGTGTTCAGGCATAATAATCCACATCGGTGGACCGGCCCTGACGATCCATGGGGCAGTTGCGGCTGTTCCTGAGACTCGGGCTAGGAAGTCTCGAATTCGGTAGAGGACGATCCCTTGCCTCGGTTCACAGATGGAAATCCAACTTCCAATACGTGACTTTGCGGTTTTGATTGTATACCTATATATGGCGACATAGTGGTATGGGGCATTTATGCCGTCTATGATTGATACTTATGATTGAAATTGTTTTGACACTATACACTTATAGTAATAATAAAACATGAAATTTCACGTACCAAGCATTCTTGGCTATTATAAGGTAAAAAACCTATCCTCCGGCTTACGTTGCATTGTGTGATGGGACCTGGGTCTTATAATAGCTTCATTGTTCTTTATTTAGCATTGCGTTGTTGTTTTATGCACTGGTATTCTTAGGAGGAAACCCGTTCCGTGTTATACGGTGTGGTCCCTTGATTTACCTAACTTTAAAATAAAGATTAATAACTGTTTTAGTTCTCACACCAGTCACATGACTGACCTGGAGTTTATTGTTTTAACCTAAACTTTGGGTGCCCTTATTTTCGACGCGGGGAGCTAGTAGTTTTGGTTTTGCAGATTTATATTCACAGGATCCTGATTTCAGCTGGAACGATATCCGGAAAGCTATGTATCCGTTTATTTCTTTCAGTTGTGTATTGTATTATTTTTCCGCTGCTATGAATTGTATTGTAATCTCTGATATTTAGTGAATGTGTAATATTGATTTATACTTTGTATATTCTTCTATTCTGATGAATTGTTGTAATAAGTAATGAAATATTCTTTTGTTTGTGTTCCGATTTGTCGTGTTTTCAAAACAATCAGGGGTTTCGAACGGTCTTGGTCGGTTTAGCGATAGATTCAGATCGAGTGAAATATCTAATCGTTACATTTTTCTAACCGTTCTTAGGTTTTTATGTAACTATTTATAAAGATTCCCTACTTTCCTATCCAAGCACAGTCCACATAAGAAAATTTTCTTTTGTTACTGGTTTTCTCTTCATCTTATCTTAGAAATTTTCCATTCTTATTCATCTTTTCTCAATCAAGTTTATGACTTGTTCTTATCTATAAGGTCGGTTCAGTCTCTTACTACAAGTTGCCAACATCCATTCTATTCTTATTTTCTACAACTTATTTTGTCCACCCACATAATTATCTTAAAATAATTTATCAAAAAGGGTTGTCATAAGAATAGAGATTTCAAATCTTTCTTTATTAAAAATTCTTGTATGTAATGTAACAAGAAAACTAGCGAGCTATATAATATGCACCTTTTTACTAAGAGAATTTTACTTTAAAACTCAATATGTACTTCTTTGCATATTTTAAGATTATAACTTTTAAGATTAAAACTTGAAAACACCATAAACCTTTTTCCCAAAACTTTTTCAATTTCAAGTTCTTAAAAGTTAATGTTAGACCAAAAATTGGTTCCAACACCCAAACTAGTTATGATTTCAATGAAATAGAATCAAAAAGCAGTAAAGAACACATGATTTATAGTGGTTCGGCGTTAAGGAGCCTACGTCCACTTTATTTCCTTTTATTGGATGATTTGAATACAAAGACAGCAATAATTCTCACTCAACTTCACGATTACAATGCATAAACTCACTCAAATCTCTCAAATATAGACTTTAAGAGATGGTTTTGATCTGAATATGATTGTAGAATTTGGTTATGGAGGAAGTAAGGACTGAGAATTTGCCAAAAGATCCTTTCAAATGCCTCTAGATGGTGTATTTATAGGTGATAAATCTCTTCAAAGTGGCTCCGGTTCGGAATTGCGTGGCATCCATCTCTTGAGAGTCGGGTTTGGAGGCTCCAAGATGGCTATAGCGCATTGATTGAGTAGAAGATCGTGGAAGAAATGGTCAGATCTTGTCCGAGTCTTCAGGAGATATGCGCAGCAACGATTGCAGATTCAAATGGAAAAGGGGTTCGGATCGGGTCCTCCGATCCGATCCGGTGAGGCAGCATGCTATCTCTTGACGTTGTTTGTGTACTCCTCCGATCCGTAAGGCCGTTTTTTATTTAGTGTGCTGATGCATCTCTCGGATCCGATCCGATGAGATCACTTAATATCCTTTGATATTGCTGACGTATTACCGATCCGATCCGATGTGATTTCTGCGTCTCTGATCTCTACTCACTTCCTGTGCTTCTTTCCTCCGATCCGAACCAATTGATGACTTTTTCGTTGTTTCCTCTTTGTGTAGCCTAGTTCACACGGTAGGCTAACATTTTGCCCCCTCAAAGTATACTCTTATCTGAGATAAAGTGTGCTTCGAAGCAGTTTACGAAACATCCCTTGAATTAGAACCGTTGAATGATCACTTCCATCTACTTGTAGTGCTGTGTCGCTTCATAACATCGTGGCTTTTGCTGCTCATATATATCCATAATCCATATGAATTACTTTCTTCATTTTCAAACAACTTCGAGAGCTTTTATTTAACGTCCAATGATTCTTCCAGGTGAGCTTTTTCTTTACTTTTCCTCAAATTCACCCCGCGTGTCAAATTAATGTATATAGCCTCTTTCGGTTCGGATTACGATCCGAATGGATTTCCTCCAGTGGCACACCCGAGCAGATACATCGAACCAACTTCCCCCTGGATCAACAGGCCATAGAGCCTTGGTGGGCTTGACCTCCGGTCCGAACGGGTTTAGGGAAACTGGTAATACGAGTGGTCACTATGGTTTCATATAAGTATCCCCCTGTCTCCTTCTTCCTCTTCCTTTTTTATTATCCTCTTCCAACGCAATTTGCATCAAAACCCTAGAATTTTAAAAACTCTGAAACTCTTCTCGTTTTAATCCCGAATTCAACACATAGGTAGTTTTATAATCTTGAATCTCATCTTTATAATTGCTTTTTAGCTTCGATTCGCGGTTTCCTTGAACAATTCCAGCGATGTATTCGATGGATTTCGTCGCCAAGACCGCCTCCACTCCGTCATCGTCGTTAATGGCGTTAATCTCTCTCGAGGCAACGGTGGAGGGGGTTAAGATTCTTCGTTGAGCGTTCGAATGCATCAGTACTCGATTTCAGCTGGGACTTTCAACATAGGATCAATCTTGACCCCACAGAGGAGGGGAAAAGGGAGAGGAGAAGTGTAGGGGATCGGTTCGGGTGACAAGGCAGAAATGAAAATGGGGCTCAACTGACTGGATCGGGTCGGACTTGCAAGCCAAGAGAAGAACAGGATTTACTTGACCGGACCGGATCGGAATGTGAAACAAGGAAGGGGAGAAGCATGGCTGTTCAAGTCGATCCAGACCATCCAAGTATTCACCTCCGAACCGATCCGATTTTGGTCACTGGGCATCAACTCTTGTCCCAGGCTAGCACAAGGCTTTCTCCCCGATCCGACCCTAGTGTGTGTATCTGAACTGAACCGAAAAACAGTCCAAGATTGCATATAAGACCTTGCTTAGTTGGCTAAACCAATTCTCAATATAATCTTCAACTTAATGGACAGTTAGGATAGTGCCTTGCGAATATAAACAAATATCAAGAACCGTTCCGAACATTACTGCTTCCTTGGACCTTTACATTATGCTTTCATGTATTTACTTTGCATCTTTGTCACACGTAGCACACACTTTAATTCACATACACACACGGGGGACACGGGCAACTTTACTCTAATCCTTGCCATTGTTTCTTCAATAGTCTAGTGATCATGGCCGAGAGACGTTCTTCTAGATTAGCAAAGAAGACGGAAATCGCAGAAACTTCTGAGAAATATACTCTCGATGACATATCTTCTTCTTCAAACCCTGAATGGGACGACGAGGGCTCAGATTATGAAGTAGGAGCGCATAACAGCGAAACACCTTCTGGCAGTGAGGTTTCTCTGGGCTATGAAGAGGAAGGAGGAATTGGAGATAATCGAGCTCCTGACGAATTTGAGTCTGCCATCATATTGGAATCACCTCAAGATTCTGTTGAATCGACGATTGACAACGACAGACTTGTTCGAATACGCTTAAAGCACGGGATACTGAAAAGGGATACCCTGGTGCCATCGAAAACCGACCGTCCTCACAATCCCCCAAAAGAATTTATGGCAGTTACTCGCTTGATGTGTATGGTTGGGGCTATTCCACCGTTTCCGTCTTTTGTTGTCGACTTCCTGAGACAGCTGCGGATTGCCCCCATCCAGTTACATCCCAACTCTTATGCCTACTTATATACCTTTTATATAGCATACCGAGAGATTTTAGGAACAGAGCTTACTTTCGACGACGTTCACTTTTTTTATAATTTCAAGCATCGAACTCGGGAAACTCCTTCCTTGTCTTATTTCGAATCAGTCCCAAAAAGGAAAATCATTTCAGCACCATTCAGCAGCAAGGCCGGCGATTCCAAGCTAGAATGGTTTTATATAAGGCAACAACCGGGGTGCGCCAGGAGATGGACAAAATCAAGTAAGGCGCCGTTTTTCTAGATCTCCATTCCAAATGTTCATGCCAACCCATTAACCTGTTTTCTTCTTGTTTGCAGTTGATAATCCAAAACAAATATCGGGTCAAGTGTACTTTGATCGAATGCATCGACTCCTCAATGGCGACCAAAAATTTCTAACCATCGATGAAGTCCTTAAGGATGAATATCTTCATCTTCATGGGTTGCTGTCCATTACCCGTAGCATAGGTCACGGGTCGGGTCCATATGTATACACCCCCCCAGTAGACGTAATTCCAGAGATGGGCGAGAGCTCAAAAACCCCCACAACGCCACTTCGAACTTCACCTTCTCCATCTTCAACTCAGGACGACGAGCTAGCCAACATAGCCGAAAAGCACCGAGAAGGGTACATCGTCCCTGAGGATGCTATCTCTCCTGAAAAGTCGACGTCTTCCAAAGAACCGCCAGTAGATACTTCCCAAGGAGATGCCCCTAGTACTGATGATCCTACATTTTAGGGTTTAGGAGATCTCCCCTTACCTGAAACTATCTACACTTTAGAGGATTTTGGTACAAATCCTTTAGTTTTCACTTCTTCAGAAGAGACCACTCTCGCTAAGGCCAAAGAGCCAACTCGCACTAGTCTGGCTTCGGACTCTGGTTTGTCGGGGGGAACACCACTTAGGATGCACTTAACACAATAGCACCACACTTTACAGCACTTACTTTTTATGAGAACACTAATTCTGAATTAAATTTACATTGTTGCACAGGTTCAATGTCTCGTGCTCACTATGACATCAGGAAAATACGTCGCAGCATGGTCAGGCCCCCTTCCGATGCTGAGCATGACCGTCGTGAAAGCCGGGGTAGAGAGGATAAGAGGCCTCATGATTCTTATCAATCGCGCACCTCACGCTCTCGCTCCCCCGTCCGGTCGGACTCAGACCGACATAAAAGCTATCAGAGCCGTCGGGGAGAAGACACATCACAACCGAAAGACCGAACTTCTCCTCAGGACAAACACAGTCGGGAAAGAAGCCCGCCGAAGGACACTAGCTCACGAGGAAAACATAAGGTTTCTGATAAACGGTCTGGAAAGAGCGATGCAACCATCATGCCCGCTAAACATAAGGATACTGAGCTAACGTACTGCCCGCCTCCACCGCTAGATGCTGAGTCTAAAGTTAAGCAGGCATATTTGGAGAAACAATTCCCTGAACGCTACTTTGAAAATTTGACTTTCCTACCTGCTCTCGAGCCTATTTCCTCGAGGTGGGAAGACGAGGCCAAAGCAAAGATTGATGTAGTCGAAAAACAATATTCAGAGATGTTCAAGTATTCGCGTAACCTCTCCAGAATCATTCGAACTTTAATCACGGATACTGAGTCGATGAAAAATACTGCAGCAGCTGACGCAAAAGCCTTGAAAAATTTGAGGAAAGACCTTGATGATACACAGGCCCAACTTATCGTTGCTCAGCGGGACGCTACCAACTTCAAGCAGCAATTTGAAGAGCTACAAAAACGTTATCATGACTTGCTCGTAGTCAAGAGCGTTTGGAGCTAAAAAATCAAGCAGAAGATGCTAAGTCGGATAACGCTAAAATGCAACTTGCTACACTGCTCTTAAGCAAGAAAAGCCGAGTTAGCGAGAAAGAATGCTGAATTGGAGAAGAGAAACGCTGACTTGGCTTCCAAGTCGGTGGAGGCCGAGAATAGGGCTGCCCTAGCGGAGGGTAATGTGGAAAGTGTTATTAAGTCCGCCGAAGAGACCCGGAAGTAGCTGTCATAGGCCAAGGAGGAAGTGCATGGTTTCGGCGAGTTAATGATCGAATTCTTTGCGCATATAATCCGTCGCCGAAACATCTCTTGGATTGAAGATTATCCGACTACCTTGGTTCACGTATGGAGTCAAATTGTTGAATGAGAGAAAGAGGAGCTCAAGGTAGATTCCATCGATGAAGACAAGCTTATAGAAAAATATCTAAGAGATGATGAGCCGGCACGTCTGGCCGAGGGGCGTCGCCTCATCGCTGCTACTATGGAGGAGGAGAAGCGGATGGCCAAGCAAAAGAATGTCTCTGAGGCTGGTTCTTCTTCTACTGCCGCTGGAACTTCTGAAGTAGAGGGATATGACCCCGAAAACCCGGGGATCACTCAGGCATCTCTTTTATCCCCATACCCGAGACGGTGTCGGAGACGACAGTTACTCCAGCTGAGAAATCATTGGAAGGTATTTCTACCTTTTCACCTCAATTCGTCAAGGCCATCTCCACTTTTCATCACATAATCGGACAATCGATGGAGGACCCTTTATTTTCTCCTGAGTTGATAACTGTTGCTTCTCATTCTGTAGGTGTTGAACCGACCGAGAAGGTTAGTGGGCCTCAGGGAACCACCACTGGAGCATAGTCCGCGGAGAGGGCTCAAGGAGAAAAGGATAAGGCTGCCACTATTGATTCAGGAGAGGGAGCTGAACTGTCTAAAGCTGATGCTCCTCAGGATGACGAAATGATAGACGCCTTGAAGGACGATGACGGCAATGAGGGACATGAGGAAGACCCTGAGGTGGCTATAGTTGGGGAGTCAAAAAGCGCCGATGACATCACTTTGGATGCATTGAAAGCCGAGCAAGACAAACGTATGCAGTTTAAAGTTGAAGACCTGGACCCCGAAAGTCTTAAGCCTCTTGCAGTGGTGGATGCTGGATCAAGGTTAGTTGTTAAGCTTTCAACTAGGTCTATTACAGAAGAGCTTGCTAAAATGTCTTCTCTTGATTCCAATGTTCCGACTCCTGGGAAAAAATCAACCAATTCCAGCACTTCGGTCATAGGGAGGAAAAAGCCAAAGCGCATTTTAACGGATGCTGAAAGAGAGGCGAAGGATGCTCAGAAGGCTGCTAAAAAATCCAAGTTCACTCCAAAGTCTAAGTGATGAAGTGCTTTGTTTTATTCTAGCATTTAATTGGCCCGCAATTGTTGCAGCGAGTGCGGGCCTCGCATCTTCTTTTTCGCCTGTTTTCCTTGTTCAAACTCACATGTTTGTGAATAAAAATAGTTTATTTCCTGCAATGTATAATAGTCGTTAGTTCAGTACTTAAATGAAAATACACAAGTATGTCAAATTAAAGTCATATAATGAAGTCATTGTTGGGGGAAATATGTATGCGCATATACGCCACCAGTCAATCTTGCATAACTGAGCAAGGATCATTCAAGATTGGTTAAATAAAAGATCCAATTGCCCCCGATTCTCGGACGGGGCCATATTCCTTTTGTCGTTGATGCCTATTCTTTTGTAGCATCTTTATACTCTCTTGTTTCGTAACCAGGTTAGAGTTTCGTTGAGGCGGTCTCTCATCTGGGTGCACCTTCACGCCTCAGAGGACGTCGTCTTCCCGTTCTTTATACTCTCTCTCGATTCTTGAGAGTTAGAGTTAAGAATGTCGTCTTCCCATTCTTCTGTATTTGGTCATACAGGCAGTCATTTTATTTACTCCTGCACATGGGTCATCCCTAACCTTCTAAGTTTAGTTTAACATTTCGTGTTTCACAGTCATGATAGAATAATTGTCGAATGTATAAATAATGCAGGAAAGTAAACGACACACGATATTTTTATAGTGGTTCAGCTAAGTCGTAGCCTACATCCACTTTATAATCCTTTGTTCACATAAATAGACTTTCTAAGGCAAGTCGTGCCTTTTTACATAGCTTATGAAAACCAAAGAAATGACATTTCATATTTAGCTCAGATATCGTCGTAGGTGCTGAGCGTTCCAAGCTCTGGGAATCTCTTCACCATCCACGGTCGTTAGCTTGAATGCTCCTGTATCAAGCTTCCGTTGGATGGTGAATGGCCCTTCCCATTTTGGACTAAGTTGAGTCGACGGCGGGAAGACTCGCTTCAGTACTAGGTCTCCTGATTCAAAGGTTTTGAAGCGAACTTTTTGGTCATAATAGCGTGCTACTTGATGTCGATGTCTTGAGGCACGCAAGTCGACTTCATCTCTTTTTTCTTCAATCATATCAAGAGATTCTAGGAGGAGTGCTTTATTCGTCATCGGGTCATAGTACGCAACTCGATGAGAAGGGACTTCTAATTCTACCGGGATCACTGCTTCTGACCCAAGGGAAAGTGAATAGGGAGTATGGCCGGTAGCCGTCTTAAAGGTTGTCCTGTAGGCCCACAGAGCTAATGGCAACTCGTCCACCCATCTAGCTTTGGCCCGCTCCAACCGCTTCTTTAAAATTGATTTAATAACTTTGTTTATGGCTTCAACCTGGCCATTTGATTGCGGGTGAGCTACTGCAGTATATCATTTATCAATCTTGTATTTCTAGCAAAACTTTCTGAACTCGATGCTGTCAAACTGCGTCCCATTATCAGTTATGATGGTCTTTGGTATCCTAAATCGACAAATAATGTTTCTCACCACAAAACTGATCACTTTCCTTGCCGCGATGGTTGTTAGAGGTTCAGCTTCCACCCACTTTGTGAAGTATTCCATGACAACGATTGCATACTTAGCTCCTCCTCTGGCAATAGGTAGCACTCCAATGATGTCAATCCCCCACATGGCAAACGGCCACAGACTCACCATCGACTTGAGCTGTGTCGGAGGCGCTCTGGGAACTTTGGAATATCTTTGACATCTATCGCAGCGTCATGAATAATCAGCCGCGTCTTTATTCACGGTAGGCCAGAAATATACGTACCGTAATTTTCTTTGCCAGGGTCTGACCCCCAGTGTGATCTCCACACTCACCTTCATGCACTTCTCGCAGTACACGTTTGATGTCGTCGTGTGCCATACACCGTAATAGGGGCATTGAAAACCCTTGACGATAAAGGACGTCGTCCTGTAACACGTATCTTGAAGCCTTGCGTATTACAGCTCGTCTTTCGCTCTTTTTTAATGGGAGGGTTCCATCCTTGAGAAAATTCTTAATTGATGTCATCCAGGATTCTCTTTCTGGTTCGACTTCCAAGGCTAGCTCTGCTTCCATTAGGTCGAAGCTTGGCGATTCCCACACCTCGATCGGGATTGTTTCGGTTACTTTAGGATTATCAGAACTTGCTAGTTTCGCCAGTCGATCTGCTTTCTGATTTTCCGTTCTTGGAATGTGTGTTATGCTATAATGCTCCAAACCTTCCAATAACTCCTTTACCTTTTTAAGATAAGCGCTAAGTCGAGGTCCTTTAGCAGCAAATTCTTCCCAAACTTGACATACAACTATTTTGGAATCACAATATATGTCTAGTGTCTTCACTCCCAAATCTTTGGCGAGTTTCAGCCTGGCAATCAGGGCTTCATACTCAGAATCATTGTTAGTAGCAGTAAATTCCAACTGTAATGCATAATAAATAAATCGTCCTTCAGGAGTTATTAAAACAACTCCGGCGCCGGACTTTCTATCGTTCTTGGCTCCGTCCGTATATAATCTCCACGGACTGAGCTCCAACTCTTGATCCAAAGTAACTATCTTGTCACCCACCGTTTCTTCTTCAGGAACTGTGAATTCAGCTATGAAGTCGGCCAAGGCCTGCCCCCTTATTGATCTTCGTGGCTGAAAGTTCAGATCAACCTGACTCAGCTCGATATTCCATTTGAGTAACCGCCCTGATGCTTCGGATTTCTACAACACTTGTCTAAAAGGTTGATCAGTATATACAATTATCGGGTGTGCTTGGAATAATGGCGGAGTTTACGGGAGGCAATAAGGAGGCTATGAGCAAGCTTCTCTATCTTCGGATAGTTGCGTTCTGCAGCTGCTAGTTTTTTACTTACGTAGTACACAAGTTTCTGGACTTTATCCTCTTTACGTACCAATGTTGTGCTGATGGCGTGAGACGATACTGCCAAGTAGATGAACAAATCCTCGTGTTCCACAGGCTTTGATAATATGGGAGGCTTTTCTAAAAAGTCTAACAAATTATGGAATGCCTCTACACAGTCGGGAGTCCACTCAAAATTTCGCTTTCCCC
This sequence comes from Allium sativum, assembly GCA_030737875.1. Classification (NCBI taxonomy): domain Eukaryota; kingdom Viridiplantae; phylum Streptophyta; class Magnoliopsida; order Asparagales; family Amaryllidaceae; genus Allium; species Allium sativum. The sequence continues at coordinate 307,890,559 of CM060921.1, forward strand.
GTTTTATGAGATCGAAGAAAGGTACACATTTGTCTGTTGCCTTGGAGACGAACCTGCCTAGTGCTGCAACCTTGCCAGCTAAGCTTTGAACATCCTTAATCTTCCGCGGCTCCTCTATGTTCCTGATTGCTGCTATTTGGTCTAGATTGATTTCAATTCCTCTGGAACTCATGATAAAGCCGAGGAACTTGCCTGATGCCACGCCAAAAGAACATTTCTAGGGGTTCAACTTCATCCCATACTTTCATAGCATGCCGAACATTTCTGACAAGTCCTTCGTATGATCGGGAGATTGCTTGGACTTCACGAGCATATCATCCACGTACACTTCCATGGTTTTCCCGATTTGATTGTAGAACATGCGGTTGACTAGGCACTGGTATGTGGCTCCCGCATTTTTCAGCCCAAACAGCATTACCACGTAACAATACAATCCCAAGTCTGTGATAAAGCATGTATGCTCTTGATCTGGTATGTGCATGGGAATTTGATTGTACCAGGAATAGGCATCCATAAAGGATAAGAGTTCATGCTCGGCAGTTGAATCTACTAATTAATCAATTCTGGGGAGAGGAAAGCTATCCTTCGGGCAAGCCTTGTTCAAATCAGAAAAGTCGATGCACGTTATCCATTTCCCATTTGACTTTTTGACCAGGACAGGATTCGATATCCAGTCGGGATATTTTGAATCCTTAATGAATCCATTGCCTTTTAAAATTTCTACTTCTTCTTTCAAAGCTGTTGACCGCTCTGGACCTAAAGTCCGTCTCTTTTGCTTGACTGGTGGGTGCTTTGGATTGATACACAAAGAGTGGCTCATGATGGCAGGCGAAATCCCACATATGTCAGTGTGAGTCCAGGCAAACACATCCAGATTTGCCTTCAAGAAATCAGCCAATTCTCTTGCTCTAACTGGTTCTAGTTGCGAGTCTATCTTTAGTACTTTTGTTGGATCAGTTTCATCATTAGGTATGTCGATTGTTATTTCGTTGGGAGTTGCCTTCATGTCCCCAGACTCTCTATCCTCTCTGGGATCTATATCATCGAGCACGTCTGAGGGCGACTCTCTTGGGGGCAGGACCCCTTATTTGCTATGCTGAGGCCCCCTTTGGAGAGGCGGAATCGTCTTTAGCATCTATATTCAGCCCCTTCATTAGCATCTTTAACTTTGCCACGTAACAAGCTCGTCCCGTAGCTTGGTCGCCTCTCATCGTCCCAACTTCCGAGTCAGCCGGGAATTTTAGCAGCAAATACCAAGGCGCAATACATGCCCTAAATTCGGCAAGGGTTGGTTGGCCTAGGAAGTCATTATAAGGAGACTCCAAATCCAGAACTACAAACGGCAGGATCCTTACTCTCTGGCGGTCCCCCTACCCTAGTATGACTGGTAATTCCACAAAACCCATTAGAGCTGTAGATACTCCGTTAAAACCGCGTATCCATCCTTGACATGGCTTTAAGTCTTTTGCCTCGAGCCTCATTTGTTCAAAGGCTTTCTTGAAGAGGATATTGACCGAGCTTCCGTTGTCCTCTAGCACCTTATGGACCAGAGCGGGGCCAATTGTCGTGGTTATCACTAGCGGATCGTCGGTTAGGGATTGAACTCCAAACTCGTCTCTATTACGGAATACGACATCATCAGACATCGTTTTTTGCTGTTTTATTGGAGTGACGTCTTCAAGGCTTCTGCATTCTCCTACTTCATAATGCTTGGCGGCGTTGACGTACTGGTCCAATGCTTAAAAACTACGACCAACCAAGTGAGGCCCGCCTATAATGGAGTTAATGACGATCCTCTTACCTTTTTGCTGAGCCGTGGGTTTTGAAGCAGGCTGTTCTTGGTTCGGGGCTTGTCCCCCTTGCCCCTTGTCCCTTGGGGCGGCTTTGTACTCATCCAACTTCCCTTCTCGCAGCAATTTTTCGACGATATCCCTCAAATGACGACACTCATTGGTGGAATGACCGTGTGTACCATGAAACAAGCAAAACTTTCTCGTTTCAATCTCCTTCTCAGTAGAATCTCTGGGTGGTGGTTTTTTGTACTGCAATATGCTGTATGTGTCTAGATAAATGTTCTCCAACGTATCATTTAATGGCATGTAATTTTCAAAACTCTGGAATCTGGGTCTTTTATTAGAGCTATTCCCACGGTTTCTGTTCCTTCTATTGTCGTTCCCATTTCTGTTGCTATTACCACCACTCTGGTTGCCAACATTTACTTCCACTTTTCCTGAACTGTCACCAGATTGTTTCACGGCGACATTTCTCTGGACACCTTCCTTCGAGGCCCCTTCGGACGTTCTCTTCTGATTTGCCTTAGCTTCTTCTTACCTTAAACGGACATTAGCCTTTTCATAGAATAATTCTCTTGTAGGAGGTGGTTTTCCAGCCAAGTAATCCCCGAACTCTATGTCGGGATCTACCCCTTCTATCAAGGCCATCAGGATAGTGGGCTCATGGGGATCAGTGACTTCGGTAACGGCCAGGTTGAAGCGATCCAAATATGACTTCAAAGATTCTCCTGGGCCCTGTTTAATTCGTGATAGTTCTATGACGGTCTTGAACTTTTGGGCATGGAGTCGGAACTGATTCGTGAAAAGCTCACTCAATTCTGTGAAATTTGACACCGACCGAGGTGGAAGTCGAGTGAACCACATTAACGCTACATCTTCAAGATAAATGGGAAAAGCTTTGCATTTTACGGCATCCGGAGCTGCTGCCGCGTTCATGAACCATGCATATCTCATCAGATGCTGCCCTAGGTCTGTCCTTCTTGAATATCGATCCATCTGAGGCAAGTTGAATCGTCGGGGGAACTGGAAATTCAGGATGTCATCTGTGAAAGGGGTATGACTTCACTCAATGCCCCAATCTTCATTAGTATATCGCCGGCTTTCAGACATAATCTGGCGCACTATTGCCCATACATCGACATTGGTTAATGTCTGCACTGGCTCTCTAGATCTGATATTCGGATTACCCATGGGTTCCTGATCAGGGGATAACCTTCTGTTTCTGACGGCCTCCGCTATACGCTGTTCTCTGCGCTCCCGGTCGACCTCTGGAAGTAGAGGTTGGAGCAGTTGTTGCTGCGTGGGGTTAGTAATATTGGGATCTCTGGGTAAGACGTGGGATCCGCGCATAGGTAGTAACATAGGCTGTTGCAGAATCGGGTCATCAGGGCCCAATACACGAGCAACATCTTCTCGGGATCCTAAAGATCCGAAATTCAATTGATCTAGGTTCTGAGGTCGTTCAAGCGGCCTTCTCTCGCGAGGACGTTCCTCCTCCAAAGAAGACGAATAATCTGTAGGAATACGGTGCGGTGGGGAAGGAGTTCTCTGCCTCCGGAGCTCTTGTAATTCTCTACCCATGGTGATCATATTTTCCTATATGCGAAGGTTGTCACGCCTTTGGGCTTCTAATGCTTCTTTAGTGCTCTGAAGCATGTCAAGAAAAAGTGAAAATTCTCCCTGAGTAATGGGTGCGTATGGATCAGGCTGAACATTAGTCATCGTGGCTGGAATCGGAGCGCTGGAGGGAGCTCGAGTAGAAGTTCCAGCCTCACCCTGGTTTGGATCGGATCGGTTCCCAGCAGCCTGGTCAGTGCGATTCGGAGGGAGAGATTGAGAGCCCCCTACATCATCGGTTCGGATCGGATCAACACCACAGATCGGTTCATTGGTTCGGTTTGGAGTCAAAACGATCCGGTTCAGTTCCTCCTGATTAGAATGATCTACTCCAGAGCTTTGAGCGCATGACCTTGTTAACACAATAGCTTGCTGATCTTCTCTGGAATCATTTCCCCTTGCACCTTGCACTTCCTTTCCTTTGGTCTTAGCTATAACACTTGATTCTTTAGCGGTTAGTCAACAAATACTAAAAGATGTCAGAGAGAGGTGATTACTTCTTTGAACTTGAAGGTCCAAATAGTAGAATGATAATCCCGAAAAAGCTGAGAATTCGAAAAGTTCTCAGTGAAAGCACCAAAATGTTAGACCAAAAATTGGTTCCAACACCCAAACAAGTTATGATTTCAATGAAATAGAATCAAAAAGCAGTAAAGAACACATGATTTATAGTGGTTCGGCGTTAAGGAGCCTACGTCCACTTTATTTCCTTTTATTGGATGATTTGAATACAAAGACAGCAATAATTCTCACTCAATTTCATGATTACAATGCATAAACTCACTCAAATCTCTCAAATATAGACTTTAAGAGATGGTTTTGATCTGAATATGATTGTAGAATTCGGTTATGGAGGAAGTAAGGAATGAGAATTTACCAAAAGAACCTTTCAAATGCCTCTTGATGGTGTATTTATAGGTGAAAAATCTCTTCAAAGTGGCTCCGGTTCGGAATTGCGTGGCATCCATCCCTTGAGAGTCGGGTTCGGAGGCTCCAAGATGGCTACAGCGCATTGATTGAGTAGAAGATCGTGGAAGAAATGGTCAGATCTTGTCCGAGTTTTCAGGAGATATGCGCAGCAACGATTGCAGATTCAAATGGAAAAGGGGTTCGGATCGTGTAACAACCCGTATTTTCAATAAACTGTTATAACATAAATCGAGGCAGAATTTAATTCAAAAATCTGAATCAAGGGAAACGGGCTAGGCCATTGCGTTCGTCTCGGAAAAATACGCGAAATAGAGTCCGATTTTTCGAAAATCGGAGTCCGTATGACCCAGTTAAGGCCCATTGAAGTTTTCAGAAACTTCCATGTTAAAAACAGATTTAAATTTCAAATTAAAAACAAGGATTAGGGCTAATAGGCGTCAGGCGGGAAAACTCCCGCCAGGACCCCCATGTCGACAGGCATGTCGACAGGGGTCTTAGGGTGTCGAGTGCCCTGTCGACACGGGGTGGCCAGGCAGTTTTGCCTGGCGCACCATTTTGATTTGGGCTTGGTCTTGTGGCTTGGTTCTAGAGAATTCCTAAATCTGACGGGCCTAAACTAACCTAAGGTTAATCCTAGGGCTAAAAACACTCTAATCTTCTATAAATAAGCCCCTAATCCTACCCTAAAACCTCATTATTCACTCTAGCAACCAAACTATGTCAAATTGAAATCCCAAATGGCCTCCACCTAAGAACCCTAGCCTCCACCCTCTTCAAAAATCATTTCTATTAAGATTTTGATGTTCATACAAGCTTTTCTAAGTTGTATGAATGATCATTAGCTTGCATACATCATCAAGTTGCAAGCTTTATTTGCTAAGCTAGAGTTTTTGGGATTTTTGTTAATTGGAGCTTTGTTTTGAGGTTTTATATGCTTGCATAAAAGGGCTTCTCAATCTTTATTAGTAGATTTGTGTCTTCATAATATTTGTAAGCCCTCTTACCTTCATTTTAGAAACTCTAAAGTTAATATGTGATGAAAGTTGGGATTTATGCATGTTTAATAAGTTATGCATGCTTATGCGAGTTCACTATGCTATGTTGTGCATGTTTAATGAGTTATGCATGCTTATGTGAGTTCACTATGCTATGTTATGCATGTTTAATAAGTTATGCATGCTTATGCGAGTTCACTATGCCATGTTACACATGTTTGATAAGTTATGCATGTTTATGCAAGTTCACTATGCCATGATTTGCAAGTTTAACAAGTTATGCAAGTTCACTATGCTAAGTTATGCAAGTCCAACATGTTATGCATGCTTATTATGATATGTAAGATTTATCATGTATGTTGTGCCAAGTTCCCTCTTTCTATCCTTTATGCGTTAGGGCGAATATGTAAGCGATAGAATGACGTTGGGGGGGTTTTGGGTGAAACTTAAAATACATGAAAATATAAGATTGGGAATTTACCTATTAAGTTAGGTCTACCCAAGTTAAACTTGCAATTATGTTTGAAAATAAAGTGGACATGACACTTAGAAAACATGTGTGGCCAACTCGAGGTTGGGTTGAGTTTGTAGCGTAAACCTACCCGGAACCGACCGGCTTAACTAGTTGCTACAAACAATAGGACCCAATGTGAGAAGTTGGTCATGTGTACCTGGGACCCGAGGTTAGACCAAGTTGTGGTGTAAAGCTACCCGGACCCGCCCGGCTTAACTAGTAACCGCAACAAAGTCTAATGTGAGAGGTTAAGGTACAATTAAATTAATTAATGCCTCATGATTAGGGTTAAGTCATGGCCCACTAATACTTAACCAATTTTGGGGATACGAGGGATTAAATGGGGTTAAGTGGTGAACTGTTGGTTACACTTAACTAATTTAATCCATGATTAGTGAGGGGTTAAACCACACTTAACCCTCTTAGAAAACCCTAGCAACGTGGTCTGTTCCAGCAGTAATCCCAGTTTGGTATCATTCACAACCCTAGAGGCTAGGCTAGGGCGGGGCACGATTACTGGACTGATGTAAGCGACCAAAGCGACGGCTGAGTGGTACAGCGGTGCGGGTCCAGGCGGGCTACGGACGTGCACGTAGTCCGGTATTGGACAAACTCGAGGCACGGGTACCTGTAGGCTTAGACTGTGCATTATTGCTTAGGTGTCTGGGGTTGACACCCGAGGGCTTGATACACCCGAAGGTGGACCCAGCACAGTCTGACTACAACCATATGTGGGCCGTATGGACACCAACACTTGACGTGTTAGGTTTATAGGGAGCCGATCGACTAGACCGTTGGGCTGGACCTTGTATCAAGGTCACCTCCTGCTATTGGGTCAAAGTTTTGGGCTGAGGGATCATTACCTGTTATGTTAGTTTGCTAGTACACTGTGGTGCAAAGCTTAATCTTCTCTATGTGATGTCACATTTTTCTATTTCCAGTATGTTCCTCTCAGTTTCCATCATGATGTTAACTTTATTAGTTTATAGACTGATCGTAGTAAGGCTTACCAGTCTTTTTGACTGACCTGTTTTCTTTCGCTTCTTTTCTTCCGTTTCCCCCCCCCCCCAGGTTCTCAGGGAGGGAACAGTGGTGCTTAGCTTGGATCGCTTGCTTGTTCGCTGGATAGCTCATGTATGTCTGGACATTGAGCTCACTATGGTTTATCACTTTTATTTTTGGGGATAGCACTATGTATTTCAGTATTTCTGTTTACGTTGTACTAGACATATTTATTTTGGCAGATGACTTTATGATGTACTAGACTTGTTTTGAGATGGTTTGAGATATTCCGCTGTTTTATTCTCATTTACTCTGTTTTACATATATGTTTATGTTCCTGTTCTGCCTTGATATATCATTATGCATGCTTACCCAGTTCTAACGCCCCCCAGAAGCTAGTGCCCCCGAAAGAGTGACCCTAGCGGAGGTGGGGTGTTACAAATTTGGTATCAGAGCATATGGTTTACAAGAAAGAACAAAAAGTTTTTTTAAGAGACTTTTGAAAAACTATTTTCAAAACAAGTATAAAGTATTTTCCAAAGAAAAGTCTAGTATTTTAAAAAAGGCTATTCCCCAAAAAGCCATTAGCGTTATCCTTCGTTCCCTTGACCTAATCTTATCTTATCCTTCGTTTCAGTATGGCTGAGGATCTTGCCATCCCGGATGGAGTAAATGTGCCACTCTGGTATAGGAGGCTTCTAGAAGCTAGGGCGGCAGCCGGCCCCGCAAACCCTACTCCCACTCCTCCTCCTGTAGTTGAGAATCCTCTCCCTAATATCCCTCCTCCGGTGGTTCCTGCTCCCCCTCCTCCAGCAGTTAATATTCCTCCTCCCGTTGCTAATGTTCCTCCCCCTCCCGTTGCTGAGGCTCCTCTTCCTCCTCCTCCCCCTCAGCATCCTCAGGTTGAGTTCACGAAGGTTTGTAAAGACTTCAAGGCGATGAGAGGCAAGAATTTCCTAGGCACGGAATCTTTTGTTGAAGCTAGGAATTGGCTGAAAGACACTGAGGACCTGTTTGCTATCTTTGGGATTGATGACGAGAGGAAGATCTTATTGACAGTGTGGCTTTTGAAGGATGAAGCGGCCTATTGGTGGGAGGTCACCAATGGGACGAGGCCCGTTGAGACTTGGGCCGATTTGAGGGCTAGATTTGTGGCCAAGTTTCTATCTTCTGCTGAGGCGAATTTACAGATGGAGAAGTTCATTGCATTAAAGCAAGGTGATATGTCTGTCAAGGAGTATGTGAACAAGTTTAATCAGCTGGCCCATTTTGGTTTGGATATGGTAAACACTCCTGAGAAGAAGGCTCTTCGATTTGCTAGAGGATTGAATGAGCCGCTGCAGGGCTTGGCGATGTCACATATTCCGCATGGGGCTACTTTTGAGAGTTTGGTCAATATGGCTCTACTTCAGGGAGATGGGAAGAAAGAGGTCAAGACGAGTGATACTCAAGCAAAGAAGACTGATTCTCAAGGCAAAGGCAATCAAGGTGGTCAAAGCAGCCAGGGGAATCGGGGCAAGAACAAGGAGGGGAACAACAACAAAGGCAAGGGAAAGTGCAATTACTGTGGTGTGCCTGGACACTTTGCTAAGGATTGTAGGAAGAAGAAAAGGAAGCTTAGTGGTGGATGTTTTTCCTGTGGTGAGGCTGGACACTTCAGCAAGGAGTGCCCGAAGAAGAAAGGACAGGCTGGACCTTCAGGAGGGCAAGTTCATGCTCTCAATACCGCTTCAGTTCCCGATCGAGGTAGCGTTTCTGTTGAGAACCTTGTTTATGTTTCTGATCTTCCAGTTCGTACCTTGTTTGATTCTGGTGCATCACATAGCTTTATTTCATCTGATCTTGTTGATAGTTTGCACCTTAGTACTAGCTTAGTGGATGATCCCGTTTGTGTTTCGAATCCCATTGGGGGTTCTGCTCATCTATCTATGATATGTGAGGATCTGAGGATCTCTATACTCAGTGTAGAGTTCTTGTGTAGTGCATATGTTCTGGGTTTCAGGGGATACGGATTGATACTGGGCATGGATTGGCTATCCCGATATGGAGCCATTCTTGATTGTGAGCATAGGGTTGTGAGGCTTGTGACTCGCCTTGGCAACACCTTAGAAATTTCATGCAATCCGAAGAATCCCGTCATGTTGTGCTATCTTGAATCTCTCGACTCGTCAGAGGAAGCCCTTCAGTCTGTAAGGGTGGTCCGAGACTATCCAGATGTTTTTGAAGAAGTTAAGGGGTTGCCCCCTAAACGAGAGATTGATTTTCGCATTTATCTAGTGGATAATGCTAAGCCTATTTCTTTGCTCGTTCGGCACATGGCTCCGCGTGAGAGACGGGAGCTCAGCAAGCAAGTAAAAGAGTTGCTTGAAAAGAACTTCATCAGACGAAGTATATCCGAATGGGGTGCGCCTGTGGTGTTTGCTACTAAGGCAGATGGTTCTCTTCGACTCTGTGTGGATTATAGAGAATTGAATAAGCTGACTAAGAAGAACAGACACCCGTTACCAAGGATCGATGATCTCTTTGACCAGCTTGTTGGTGCTTCTGTTTTCTCTCAGCTTGATCTTGCTACTGGATTTCATCAGCTCCGAGTGGCTGAAGATAGTATAGACAAGACTGCATTCAGAACTCCAGATGGATTCTTTGAATGGCTTGTTATGCCGTTCGGTTTGACGAATGCACCCGCGTATTTCGTGGACTTGATGAGTAGGGTGTTTCGGGAGTTCTTGAACAAGTTTGTCGTGGTCTTTGTGGATGATATTCTGGTCTTCTCCAAGGATGAAGAAGAGCACGCGAGGCATCTTGTAGAGGTGATGGATACGCTTAGAGCACATCAGTTAAAGGCCAAGTTCTCCAAGTGCCACTTTTGGAGAAGGGAAGTCAGATTCCTTGGGCATATCGTATCCAAGCAAGGCTTAGCGGTGGATCCCGCTAAGGTGGTTGCAGTTCAGGATTGGAAGACTCCAAGGAATGCAACCGAGGTGAGAAGTTTTCTGGGTCTTGCGGGTTTTTACCGGAAGTTCATCAAGGACTTCGCGAAGATATCCGCTCCTCTTACTAAGTTGACTAAGAAGAACTTAGTTTTTGCTTGGGATATGGATTGTGAGCTTGCTTTTCAGAGACTCAAGAGAGCCCTTACCTCTGCACCCGTTCTAGCTTTACCCGATGGTGGTAAGATATTTACCGTGTACACTGATGCTTGTGGCACGGGATTGGGCGCCGTTCTGATGCAAGAGGGCAGAGTTATATGTTTTGGTGGGAGGCAACTTAAGGTGCATGAGAAGAATTATCCCACTCATAATCTAGAGCTGGCAGCGATTGTATATGCACTCAAGGCTTGGCGTCATTATCTTCTGGGAGAGAGATTTGAGCTGTATACTGATCATAAGTCTTTAAAGTATCTCTTTTCGCAGAAGGATTTGAACTTGAGGCAGCAAATATGGATGGAATTCTTGGCGTCCTATGATTTTGATATAGCCTATACCCCTGGCAAGGGGAATGTTGTAGCGGATGCGTTGAGTAGAAAAAGGTTGACACTAAGTCCTCTATTTGTTGAGATGAAGAATTTAGAGTTCTTGGCAACCTTTGATTTCTCTTTGGCAGTGGAGTCGATGACCGGTTCTTTAGCATCTCTAGAGCTCAGGCCTACCCTTCTGGATCAAGTTGGGGCTTCGCAGAAGGAAGACCCTCAGATAATTGAGATTATGGATAAGCTAATTCGAGGGGAGACATCTAGTCACCTTGCTCGATATTCTATAGATGATAAGGGTTGGCTGAGGAGAGACGGAAGGCTTTGTGTTCCGATGGTGGGAGACTTGGTGAGGAAAGTTCTTGAGGAAGCACATCGCTCCAAGTTGACTATACATCCAGGCGGTGATAAGATGTATAAGGATATGAAGCGCATTTTCTTCTAGCCTGGAATGAAGAAGGATGCGGCAGAGTTTGTCTCTAGGTGTGTTGTTTGTCAGAGAGTAAAAGCCGAGTCAAAGAAGCCCGGTGGGCTATTGCATCCTCTAGAGGTCCCGCTATGGAAGTGGGAGAGCATTTCTATGGACTTTATTGATGGGCTTCCAAGGTCAAGGAAAGGGAATACGAGCATATGGGTCATTGTGGATAGGCTCACGAAGAGTGCTCATTTCATTCCGGTGAAGAGCAAAAGGACCGCATCTGGACTAGCATCAGTATATCTTCGTGAGATAGTACGACTACATGGAGTCCCTTCCAGCATAGTCAGTGACCGAGACCCCATCTTTACTAGTCAGTTCTGGAACAGTTTGCAGGAAGCTATGGGCACAAGGTTGAACCTGAGTACGGCCTATCACCCACAAACAGACGGCCAAACAGAAAGGGTGAATAGGGTACTTGAGGACTTGTTGAGGCTTTGTATCCTGGACTTTGGAGGTGCTTGGGAAGACCATCTTCCTCTTGTTGAGTTTGCATATAGTAACAGTTATCAGGCGAGCATAGGGATGGCACCATTTGAAGCTTTATATGGGAGGCCGTGCAAGTCACCCACATGTTGGTGGGAGACTACAGATAAGCTTATACTTGGACCCGACATGATTAGAGATACATCCGAGAAGGTCGAGTTGATTAGAAGACGGATGAAGGCGGCCCAAGACCGACAGAAATCCTATGCTGATAAGCGAAGATCCGATTTGGAGTTTGATGTTGGGGACAAGGTTTTCGTAAAGGTTTCTCCTTTACGGAATGTGGTCCGATTTGGAGCTGTTGGGAAGTTAGCACCGAGATTTGTTGGACCCTTCCCCATCATAGAGAGAATTGGGAAGATGGCTTATAAAGTGCAATTGCCCGAGAAACTATCCGGAGTGCATAATGTCTTTCATGTCTCGCATCTCCGAAAGTGCCTACATGAGTCCGCTGAGGTGGTTGAACCTAGCATTCTTGAAGACGTGGAAGTAGAGAAAGAGGCAACTTTGAGGAGAGCTCCGATTCGTATCTTGGGGACAGAGACCAAGAAGCTAAGGAATCGTGAGGTCAGGTTGGTGAAGGTTCAATGGGGTGAAGCCGAAGAAGACGCAACTTGGGAAACCGAGGAGAAGATGCGGGGGCTTTATCCATTCCTTTTTGAGGGTACACTCTCAATCTCTTTTCTTTAGCATATCTTTCTCTTTGCTATCCATGTTTATCTGGTTATCGTGCTAATCTTGTCATGGGAACCTTAGGTAGAAAACCCTTTGGATGAAACATGTGTTTGGGACATGTTATGTTTGATGGTTGCAAGTGGTTGCAAGTGTTTGCAAGTGGTTACTCGTGGATGCATGATACACATTAGGCACTAGATCGGCTCACACACTCCTCATATTGCATGTGCATGAGTGTTTATGCTTGTTCTTGGATGAAACTTGTATGCCATCACATGGATGCTGCATATGGATGTATGATTGAGCACGCATGTAGATATTATACATTATGTTAGGAATTTGCATACATATGGATACATTTCACTAACATATTTTGCATTGATCTTTGCATTAGATAGGTACATATACACACACTTCTGCATATGTTCATACAGCATTTAGAATCTTTTAAGGACAATGGTTGCTCGTGGATAATGTTTTGAGTAGATGGATGTTGGATGGTAGGATATGTTCTTCCTAACTTGAAGATTTCGGGGACGAAATCCTTTAAGGAGGGGAGAATGTAACAACCCGTATTTTCAATAAACTGTTATAACATAAATCGAGGCAGAATTTAATTCAAAAATCTGAATCAAGGGAAACGGGCTATGCCATTGCGTTCGTCTCGGAAAAATACGCGAAATAGAGTCCGAGTTTTCGAAAATCGGAGTCCGTATGACCCAGTTAAGGCCCATTGAAGTTTTCAGAAACTTCCATGTTAAAAACAGATTTAAATTTCAAATTAAAAACAAGGATTAGGGCTAATAGGCGTCAGGCGGGAAAACTCCCGCCAGGACCCCCATGTCGACAGGCATGTCGACAGGGGTCTTAGGGTGTCGAGTGCCCTGTCGACACGGGGTGGCCAGGCAGTTTTGCCTGGCGCACCATTTTGATTTGGGCTTGGTCTTGTGGCTTGGTTCTAGAGAATTCCTAAATCTGACGGGCCTAAACTAACCTAAGGTTAATCCTAGGGCTAAAAACACTCTAATCTTCTATAAATAAGCCCCTAATCCTACCCTAAAACCTCATTATTCACTCTAGCAACCAAACTATGTCAAATTGAAATCCCAAATGGCCTCCACCTAAGAACCCTAGCCTCCACCCTCTTCAAAAATCATTTCTATTAAGATTTTGATGTTCATACAAGCTTTTCTAAGTTGTATGAATGATCATTAGCTTGCATACATCATCAAGTTGCAAGCTTTATTTGCTAAGCTAGAGTTTTTGGGATTTTTGTTAATTGGAGCTTTGTTTTGAGGTTTTATATGCTTGCATAAAAGGGCTTCTCAATCTTTATTAGTAGATTTGTGTCTTCATAATATTTGTAAGCCCTCTTACCTTCATTTTAGAAACTCTAAAGTTAATATGTGATGAAAGTTGGGATTTATGCATGTTTAATAAGTTATGCATGCTTATGCGAGTTCACTATGCTATGTTGTGCATGTTTAATGAGTTATGCATGCTTATGTGAGTTCACTATGCTATGTTATGCATGTTTAATAAGTTATGCATGCTTATGCGAGTTCACTATGCCATGTTACACATGTTTGATAAGTTATGCATGTTTATGCAAGTTCACTATGCCATGATTTGCAAGTTTAACAAGTTATGCAAGTTCACTATGCTAAGTTATGCAAGTCCAACATGTTATGCATGCTTATTATGATATGTAAGATTTATCATGTATGTTGTGCCAAGTTCCCTCTTTCTATCCTTTATGCGTTAGGGCGAATATGTAAGCGATAGAATGACGTTGGGGGGGGGGGGGGGTTTGGGTGAAACTTAAAATACATGAAAATATAAGATTGGGAATTTACCTATTAAGTTAGGTCTACCCCTTGGGAATTTACCTATTAAGTTAGGTCTACCCAAGTTAAATTTGCAATTATGTTTGAAAATAAAGTGGACATGACACTTAGAAAACATGTGTGGCCAACTCGAGGTTGGGTTGAGTTTGTAGCGTAAACCTACCCGGAACCGACCGGCTTAACTAGTTGCTACAAACAATAGGACCCAATGTGAGAAGTTGGTCATGTGTACCTGGGACCCGAGGTTAGACCAAGTTGTGGTGTAAAGCTACCCGGACCCGCCCGGCTTAACTAGTAACCGCAACAAAGTCTAATGTGAGAGGTTAAGGTACAATTAAATTAATTAATGCCTCATGATTAGGGTTAAGTCATGGCCCACTAATACTTAACCAATTTTGGGGATACGAGGGATTAAATGGGGTTAAGTGGTGAACTGTTGGTTACACTTAACTAATTTAATCCATGATTAGTGAGGGGTTAAACCACACTTAACCCTCTTAGAAAACCCTAGCAACGTGGTCTGTTCCAGCAGTAATCCCAGTTTGGTATCATTCACAACCCTAGAGGCTAGGCTAGGGCGGGGCACAATTACTGGACTGATGTAAGCGACCAAAGCGACGGCTGAGTGGTACAGCGGTGCGGGTCCAGGCGGGCTACGGACGTGCACGTAGTCCGGTATTGGACAAACTCGAGGCACGGGTACCAGTAGGCTTAGACCGTGCATTATTGCTTAGGTGTCTGGGGTTGACACCCGAGGGCTTGATACACCCGAAGGTGGACCCAGCACAGTCTGACTACAACCATATGTGGGCCGTATGGACACCAACACTTGACGTGTTAGGTTTATAGGGAGCCGATCGACTAGACCGTTGGGCTGGACCTTGTATCAAGGTCACCTCCTGCTATTGGGTCAAAGTTTTGGGCTGAGGGATCATTACCTGTTATGTTAGTTTGCTAGTACACTGTGGTGCAAAGCTTAATCTTCTCTATGTGATGTCACATTTTTCTATTGCCAGTATGTTCCTCTCAGTTTCCATCATGATGTTAACTTTATTAGTTTATAGACTGATCGTAGTAAGGCTTACCAGTCTTTTTGACTGACCTGTTTTCTTTCGCTTCTTTTCTTCCGTTTCCCCCCCAGGTTCTCAGGGAGGGAACAGTGGTGCTTAGCTTGGATCGCTTGCTTGTTCGCTGGATAGCTCATGTATGTCTGGACATTGAGCTCGCTATGGTTTATCACTTTTATTTTTGGGGATAGCACTATGTATTTCAGTATTTCTGTTTACGTTGTACTAGAAATATTTATTTTGGCAGATGACTTTATGATGTACTAGACTTGTTTTGAGATGATTTGAGATATTCCGCTGTTTTATTCTCATTTACTCTGTTTTACATATATGTTTATGTTCCTGTTCTGCCTTGATATATCATTATGCATGCTTACCCAGTTCTAACGCCCCCCAGAAGCTAGTGCCCCCGAAAGAGTGACCCTAGCGGAGGTGGGGTGTTACAGATCGGGTCCTCCGATCCGATCCGGTGAGGCAGCATGCTATCTCTTGACGTTGTTTGGGTACTCCTCCGATCCGTAAGGCCGTTTGTTATTTAGTGTGCTGACGCATCTCTCCGATCCGATCCGATGAGATCACTTAATATCCTTTGATATTGCTGACGTATTACCGATCCGATCCGATGTGATTTCTGCGTCTTTGATCTCAACTCACTTCCTGCGCTTCTTTCCTCCAATCCGAACCGATTGATGACTTTTTCGTTGTTTCCTCTTTGTGTGGCCTAGTTTACAAGGTAGGCTAACAGTTAACAATGTGATTAGACTCAAAGAGGGTTTCCAATTTTCTTCTAGGCTTTCCAAGATACTCCCCAAGGTCAATTCTCTCAACTAAATATATTCCTAATCCATTTTTTTAACCTTGTCCAATTTATAAGGTTTTCAAGCCCACTAACCCAAAATACTAATCATATGGGATTCACTTACCTTCCACACAAAATACATTGTACACTTTCCACCCAAATTACCTAAGGGTCTCATATTCATACCTTTAGTGTACAAAACAAACATCCCGTTTCTTACCACGTTATACTCTTTCTATTTAGTGGGTTCCTCTGTGGATCAAGGTATATATATAATATTTATATTTTTTTAAATACAAATATGTTCGCTCACTATTTATATAGGAATCCTAAACCTAAGCTCTGATACCAAATGTGACAACCCGAATTTCGACAGACCGAATTTTTTTCAAAATTTCAATCCAATGAAACTCAGATTGGTTTGCTCTGGTATCCTGCAGAAAAGACAAAGACATAAAACAAGCCAGAGCTCTGAAATTATCTCACAGCAGAATGGATAAAATATAATATAATCAAATTATAGCCTTACCATATTAATAATACTGCCTAACCAGTATCAAAGGCTATCATGTCCCTGCGACAAATCTAACCTGCGAGTATGTTTTGAGGAGGGGGTCAGAACACAAGTTCTGGTGACTGGATTTAAGCTATACACTTTGGATAATCCTACATATACCGTTCAATCATATTTTCTTATTTATTAGGTTACTTGGGTTAACAACACTCAAGGCTTACACATACGTCGCACCCATTTACTCCCCGTGGATTAACATAATACAGTATATGTATAGCTACCTCCAATATTGAGGTACACCCTATGGTACCCCACTCGCACGGTCTCCACCGTAACACCATCGAAATATATGCAGTCCATCATCCTATGTCGTAGTGACGTGCAAATATCAATATTACGTTCCGCATATATCTATCATTACTATGCTACGTAAAAGTACTGACTTACACCTTTGTTCGAATCAGACTCCATACCGGAGTACTGCCCTCAAGTCTACGATACACCACCAAAAGCCGACATGCATGTATCTAGACTGTCCACCGTATGTATCTTCAATTGTAGCTCGATGCCTCAATCGCACGTCCTCTAATGTGCACCGAGTTCCGTGGCAGGGCAATACAAGAAACAGGAAATTCGGTAGGGAGATTTTCCATATTTGTACAGGCCCGTCTTTAAAGAGCCTCTATATATAGATATACCTAGGGTCTGTTTTGGTGGTGTCTATGGACCCACCTCGGCCCCTCCCTCAACTAGTAAAGACTACCAGAGCTAAGCGACTGCCCCAACACAAACAATCTAAACATCTATATGGCGCCTCCCCTCAACACCTTACCCCGATAGTGAAGGGTGAAATGGTACCTTGGGTTTAGCTCGAGTCTTTCCGCATCCCACTGGCTGCCGATGACAAGTGTCCGATGGTCTACTATCCTTGTTGGTCCTGACCCTTTGCCTCCTCGTGAGGCAACCGCCGAACCACCCTTGTGTCACCTCGTCACAACATTCTGACTGCATAGCTACATCTACAGTCAAAGCCCACCCACCTAGTTGTTACGCGTCGACCCAACCTCCGCGGACACAGCCTAAGACATCTGCCGCCGCACAGAGGACTACTAGGAGCACCTTACGTACCTCAGGAAGCCGCGTGCTTCCCTTTTCAGTCCTTTGGAGCTGTCAGAACAATCAGATGAATGTTCGCTCTTCCTCGTGCCTTATAACACCATGATGATCTACCCCGTTGGGTTATTCACCCTTAAACGTGCGGACTGGTTCAAGTGCCTCACTTTAAAATGTTATTAGACCCTATGTCTAAACATTCTTTTACGCGCTTGTCTCACCTCATCAGGTTTCCAATTAGCTTGGTTATTCCAATTCATATTGAATTCTTACTCAAATTACCAAGTTTCTCTTGCTTCTTAATTTCAGTCAAACAACTTAATCCATTCAAATTTATTAATAAGCCAACAACATGTTATTCTCTAGATTGTGGCCCAAGGTCTGTAATCCACGATCTCTTTTATATTTTCTTGTTGATTTCATCATTACAATAACATGTTTTACTTAATATGTAATTAAGTATGTCCAATTCGCATGTTTTCTAACTAACATGTAACTTACCATTTATGATTAAATATAACTTATTTTATTTCATAATTTTTCTTCGTTCTTTCTCATTTAATCATAATTCCATTTTACGTTGTCAATACAACTTATCGCTGTTTACTTAGTTCTATTAACTAAGGCTCATTAATAAGTTTCTCTACCCGTTTATTATAACCTATGTTATAATTTCCTCTTATCCCTAGGACAAGCCTAAACATTCTTATCAATGAGTTTCAGATTTCCAAGCTTACAGATTACTTAATTTATAATTAAGTACAACTTCTTATATTCCATATATTTTCCCTCTTTTCTCAACTAGTTTCCAGCTTTCCCCGTTTACTGATTACGTAATTTACAACTAAGTGCCCCTTATCTCATTTCGACAGTTACCTCATTTCCTTATTAGTTTATAATAACCTAAGTTATAATCTTCACTTGTCCCTAGGACAAGTCTACCTATTATACAACATTTTCATTAATATTATTTATTTATAATAGGTGATTATCATTTCTACAGGTTATGCTTACCCTAAAGGTGTCTTTAATTACATAACTATTATTTCTACCGGTTATGTATACCACTAGGTGTCTTTAATTACATAACCTTATCGGGCTAAGTTTGCTGGCCTATATGTAAATATTACCCACCCCCTCATATTTGCGTAGCTCACCCACTGTCTAACCAATTTTACTTAACCCTAACTTTAGTTCATATTCATACAATCCCTATGGATTAGATTAGGTTAAGTAGTCCAATTCATTACCATGCCCATTTATAGTTTATAATGGACTAGACCTCCCACAATATGCCTACAACTTGTGGATGCTGGATATGCCGGTCGGATCCGGGAAGACTTCTTCCACAAGTTGGGGCTAACCTCGTGTCATAGCCCGTCTCGTATTTGCGCACTTAGACCTCTCACAGTAGGTTCAACATGAGTGGTTGTTGGATATGCCGGTTGGGTCCGAGAAGACTTCCACCACTAATGCAACCTAACCTCGTGTCATAATTGCAATTACAATTTTTAATTGTAATCCTAGGCATTCATTATTAATCAATTATTTAAACCTATGCCTTTATAGCTGATAACGCCCATTTACCCAATTATATTCGTGATGGATTATACATCTAAATTCTTATTATTCAAATTATGCCAATTCATATTTTACATATGATCCCATTTGCGCCCAACTCATTTTTCTATACTTATAATCTAATTTAAGATCTTTTAACATAATTTGGTCGATGCCCCAAACCCATATTTGATTATTCAATTCTATGTATATAATCATATAACCATTCTAATTTGCACACGTAAGGGCTTTGGTATATAAATGGGACAAATCAATATGTGATATGAACAGTAGCAGTTACTGCCAATATTTTTAACAAGTCTATAGCATATAAACATTTCCAACATTTAACCTAATCTTATGTATAAATTTACAACCATTTATGTTCATATCAGATTGCGCCTCCAAATTAAATTCTCAAAACATAATATATGTTATGTTTCAAAATCCCATTTCAAATTATGTCCCAAATCCCAATATATGCCGTTTGTCTTCTTACATGTAATTAACTTTATTTAAAATAATATGTAGTTCTCCAATAGTGTATCATTTACCCAATTCATAGGTTCATAAAAAGGATCTATACAACGGTATTCATTTTTCTTAAACATTCAAGTAAATGTACATCTCAACATATTAACCAATTGAACATATTATCCATTTTAGCGTAGTAATGCATTTCATCAAATTAAACCTTCCAATATGTTCATTATGGGGAATGCCAATCGATAGAGGTACTATAATTCAAAAAGTATATTTTAAACCCACTCACCTTCATGCTTTCCCTAAATTTTTGATCTGATCCGCTCTATCATCCATGGTTTCCCTTTTAATCGGATTTACAACCTATCGACCATGGATTTATTATTTTCATGAAAAGAGAAGGGAAAGTGAAATAATTTAAATAGATTAGTCTTAGAAGTTTACCTTTCTTTCAATAATCTTTTATTAACATTGACTCTCTCCTCCAGATATGAAATCATAATCTTCCTAGGCTAACATTTTAATTTCAGAATAGATTTGAGATGAGAGAGAGAGAGCCATGGTAGAGTTTTGGCGTCGCCTCAGAAATTATGAGGATGGAGTAAACCTAACCATCTTATTTATAGGTGTGCTAAATGAATTTGGTCCTTTAGATTTAAATAAAACTCTATCAGATCTAACTATGTCATACGACCAATAAGAAATAGCCACGTCGCAACAAAAACAAATGTTCACCAATCAGAATGCGCCACGTGTGCTAAATGATGTGTAGGGGTAGACATCCTTGCTTAGGTGTCGACACATGTTTCGACACCCCTATGCTGGTGTTGACACCCCCGTCGTATATATATATATATATATTCTTTTGATTTGAAATTTGATTTATGTATAATACATATAATTCTTGCACATAAATCAAATTTCAAACATCCCTTTTGTTCACGCGCAACCCTCCGTTTGAATTATGTTCATTTATATTCAGCTCATATGTGTATGCTATTCTTTTGTACGCGAACAATTATTTATTTTGTCCCTGTTTTATCTTGTTATATACATATTTATATATATACATGTGTGTGTGTGTGTATATATATATAAGCACTAGACCTCTTAATAACCCTTTTCGCACTAAGGCACTTTTTAATTAAACTTCTTTCACACTAAGACACTTTTTAGCATTCCATTAAAACAAAAATATGCCGTTGGCGGGAATCGAATTCTATATCTCTTATATGCAAGTAACATGTTCTTACCAACTGAGCTACTTATGCTATTGTTAACAAGCCTTAGAATAGTGCTAAACATTATTCTTTTCTCTATCCTCTTTTTTATGTTTTGTTACAATATTTAATTTAAAGACATCTCTTTCATTTTAAATTTGTTTTCTATAACCAATAGGTCTAAATTGACCAGAAAATCGCCACGAACGCAATGTCGTTAATCCCGTGACCAAATTCTGGAAGCTCTTCAAAATTTTCTTTTTCTTTTTAAATGTTCGCATGCAATTTCAATTACATTGCATGCATTTCTCCTCATTTTATACATTGCATGTAATTTCTTTTATTAATCTTCTTCTTCATCTCAATGCATGGACTTATTACATGCAATTATATTATTATTTAATTTTTCCTTTAAATATATCTATGCATATAATATATATACACATATGCATATTTTTATTTTTATTTTTATTTTCATTTAAAATGCAGGATGTTACACTAGTTAAGTTAATTAGCTTAGTTAGTACATGTCCAACCATTTAAAGGACTAAAATAATATTACTATTGATAATCAAATTTGGCTATGAATTTTTACATCACTGCGTTTATAATGATTTTCTGGACAATTCTCATATGCAACACTTCAAAATCGGAGTAATTATTGAGAAGCTACAAACGTTTGAAAATTGAGAACAGAATTAATATAAAAACTTACCTAAATTAAAGTGTCGTTGGTCGATACCGTAGGGTGTGTGGTCAATATGAAGTGGTCGACTGTTCTACCTTAGCGGTCAACCAACTAACATGTTAATCATGATCTGGAGCGTCAATTTGAATGGAGATAAATGTACCATATATTTTTCTATGAGGCCGAGTAAATGATGTGCGACTGTGATGAATATATATATATATATATATATATATATATATATATATATATATATATAAAGAGGTTAAATGCTCAAAATTAACCTCATACCCATATAAAAAACAAATTAACCTAACCCTAATTCATAAAGAATTTACAACGTATTGAAACTTTGCCAAATTTTCTTTTCTTAACTCATGAAATTTCTTTCAAAAACAAATTAAAATCAAAGCAAAGTGGATACTAGCAATAGACTAAGGAGGTGGCAACCTAATGAAATCGATTTTAAAAAATGGAAGTTAAAGCTTGGATTCAAGGTAGGTGCAAACATGCTTAAAAAGGTTATTACTTATAGTAAATTTTAACCTATTATACCTTATATAGGATCTTTATAATTAAACTATAAACCATAATCGTTTAAAAAATATGAAATTTAAATTAGAAATTGACTAATATTGCTTTGTCTAAGTTATACCAACCCTAACCTGAGTATAAACTCTAATAAATAGTTAACCCTAAATTAAACTGTGCAAATCAATGGACTTGAAACTGGTAAAAGGTAGAGTAAAATTTCAATGATATTTTAGTGTAAATTATTGCTAAGGGTTCACTGTGTAAGTCAAATTGATAGAATTAACAAATAATTAAAATGAAAAATCAAAACTGGAAGACTTTAAAATTTACAGTGTAATCGGTCGATCATTTACATTGAGTAGTCGATCGATTGGGTTTAGTGGTCGATCAATTAACTAGCCAGACACATAATCCGTACATCTGCTAAGTCTTAGGTTGGGAATAAAAATAATAATTGTATATATCTATATAACTGTATTAGATAAATTTATGTGAATATTATGGATTGTAGGGAAGCTAGTTTCCTATAAGTTGACCCTTGGTTGCTACAATATTCGGTAAATTATGTATACCTATTGGAGGGGTCAACTACTCAATTATAGGCGATTTCTGTCATAAATGACACTCAATGCAGGTTTTATAGTGGATAAGCAACACTGACTTATAAATGCATGGGATAAACACAATTAAACTCCTTAGTATTAGTGATTCTGACACGGCATAATACTATGCAGTGGATTTGTAACAACCCGCGTTTTTAAGATCGAATTTGGACAAAAATTAAAACTCAAACTCATCCAAGCATGAACTGTTTAAATCTAGTACCTACAAATAATATGCATGAGCATAATCAAAGTACAATAGAAAAAATTCACAACAAAAATAAGATATGATAACTAGTATCGATCATAAAAACTACCGTAACAACAAACCGCCACGTCAATACCGAGCATGAGACAACTAGAATAGAAACCCAAGCATGAACACTTCCAAAGACTTGTCTTCCTTAGGATAACCTACGAGTTTTTATGGGGAGGGGGTCAAAACAAAAGTCCTAGTGAGGTGAAAATATAAAATACTGTCTCCAATACACCAATGTGTCCCATTTGGTTTCACTTAAAAGTATATTCCTAACAAGTTAGTAATGCTAGCCTAATCTTGCAAGTTACGCATAATGATTAACTATAAATCCAAGGTAGAACTTCCCAAAGGTAAATTATCATAATATACCGAGATAGTACTTTTTTGTATATACGAAGCCTTTAAACCAACCTACAAACCAATAACTAAGAGGCGGACTTTCTAGCAACTTAGTACATCATCAAACTAAAAGATGTGGGTCTGTAGCCATATATGACCTCACTCAAAACATAATATAAAAGGCGGATTCTTGTGATCACTTAGGTCCTTACTAAGTGGTTTAATAATATGCTATTCTAAATTAGAGGACACTAGCTACTAAGTCCCCCAACTACTAATTTAAGGCTTCCGTTGTTCGCGCATATCCCAACCCCATATAAGGTGACATATAATAAATATTCACTTATTACTTACAAGATATGTAGACGACTAACTGTCATTTAGGAACTTTCTCGCGGCAGACCCCTACGTTACTACAAGCTGACCTTATTAGATAATCCCTCATGCCACTTAAGAGTTAAGACTTCCTGCAGGATAGGAAAACATATGGTACCTTTGTAGTGGTCATTTAATGCCATATCCCAAAGCGGACTCTAAATAGTCACTTACTACCTAGAGAAAGTGTACCCTCCCAGAGATAACCGATTACGCACACAATTTGACATTTGATTAATTAATTACCATAACTATAACAATCACTTTTCCTAAGGCAATGAACATTCATTTATGTCAGTCCCTTTTTTAATTTACTATTACTAGCTATTTATTGCAACTCCCTCATATTACATTAATTATTTTTTAAATCTTTTAATTCTTCATTATATATTTATATTTGTTCATTATATTAATTGGCGCTAATTTGGGGTTGCAACACTTAAGTTCTCATTCATACTAATAGTAACCTTTTAGATTAATCATCATTAATTTTCACCTTTATTTCCCAAAAAATGGTTACAATTGCAAATTCTCCATTTATTGTAGGTAGTATTCATTAATACTAATAAGTAACGGAGAACAATAAAAATTCAAACCTACATTTGGATATAGTATTAATATATACATATATATGTATGTATATATATATTGAAAATTATAAATATATATGCGTGCTTATTACGCATACTTAATTGTAGATTTCTATTTATTTATCTACTAATTTCTTAATTTCAATTTAATTGCATTCTTGTTTAAGCTACTGACTAAAACAAGCCTTCTATGTTTTGACTTGATGAGATTCAATTCCCATTAAATGTCACTTTTTTTATAATTTTGTAAAATTTTCCCAAACATTTAAAAGAAGGAAAAATAAACCCAATCAAAATAATAAAGAACTGATAATATTTTATCTGGAGCAGATAATGTAAATTATGCGCAATATACATGATTTATACATCTCTTCCTTTTGTTTATTTTGCGCATTCCTTATAATTTTAAATGTGGTTTTTGTATGTAAAAAGGACAAAAGGGCTATTATACAAAAATCAAATAATACCTTGAACAACCCAAAACATAGATGGATTCAGAACGTAAAACGATAAATTTACATAAACTTTGCACTTACAACCATTTCTATAAATCTGTAATAAAATAACATATAAATCTTAATTATATTTAAGGGCTGATTTCCAGATTTAGGTGTAAACGATAACAAAAAAGTACAAAAAGAATTGTAGGAAAGATTTAGAAGTTTTACAAGAAAGCCTACAAACTCAATTTATCAGATTAAGGCATATACATTTAAAATACACCAACGAAACAAAATTTGCTATTATAAACGAAGTTTAGATAAATCATCCTAAATCTCAGATCTAAATTATAGCTTTTTAGTTTTTTGTCTCCAAATCCATGCAGGTTTGTGATATGTGTAAAAATGGGATATGTACACATATTAGAATATGTAGATCTGGAAAAGATTTAGAAAAAAGAAAATAAATAACAAAACCTAATAATTTACCTTACGCACAAGAATCAATCTTTTTTATAAGCCTATATCCATTATCTTCAATCTTTATTATTAGACTTGAAAATTAATATATTACAGAAAGTTTGGAGGAGAATGAAGAAATGAAACTGATGGATAATCGTTGTTGTCTCCAAAAATAAGAGCACAAATGAGGGGGATGGGGTTGTCTAGGCCTTTATTTATAAGTGCTCAGATGACCCACAACCTTTAGATTCAGTTTAAATAAAATACACTCGAGTAAAGTTTTGTACACCCCGAACACTAGCTGCCGCGTAAACAATCGACCAAGGGATCGACATAGTAGTCCATTGCCTTGGTTGTGCTATAACTAGTGGGGTCGGGTTATTTATGCCGGAGTTAATTGATTTTATTTTACAGATTATTTTATGTCTATTATCGTTTTTCGTTCGTAAATTTTTCATTTGCGAAGCTCCAAACATAAAAATTGACCAGAATTGCCGCACAAATACAAGGATGCAAGTTCCATTATTGAATTCCATCGTTTGCTCAAATTCCATTTTTGGAACCTAACTTAATAGCTAATTTTAACAAACGCCAAATTTCAGGGTATTACATTTTTCCTCCCCAAAAGAAATTTCTTCCCAAAAATTTACCATTGACTAAGTCATGGAGAAGGCACCTAATTATCCTAAACTATACAACCAATTTTGCAACCAAATGTGCATAGGTGCACTATGTTACAATGATTCAAAACCGTAAAAGTATGTATTCATAATAATTCTAAATCTGATCCTCATATACGTATGAACATTATGTAACACCCTGAATTTTATATGAATATTAAATTTAACAATCCTAAGAATACTTAATTATTAATGTGAGAATTAAGGGAAATGGGTTACGCCATTGTGTTCATCTCGGAATTCTGCTTGGAATAGAGTCCAAGTTTTCGTAAATCGGACTTCGTATGAGGAAGTTATGGCCCTCGGAAGTTTCAGCAATTTTATATAAATTAAAACAGTTCAGAATAAAAATTTGAAATTTCAAAATTCAAACAGCGGAGCGGACTGGTCGGGAATTCTACCGCCCAAGGCTAGGTCGACAAGGGGGTCGACCTGGGGGTCGAACTACCCTATACAGGTCGACCAAGGGGTCGACCTGGGGGTCGATCTACCCCCCTCGGGCAAATCTGAAATGTGATGATTTCTAACTCTCTGCTGAGTCTTAGGACTGATGTGGCTGTTCTAGATAACTCTATCTAGTCTGGATGGTTGGGATTGCTCCTATGATAATCTAATGGCTTAGGTTGATTTAAACTTCTATAAAAGAGTGCCTAGACTCAAACCCTAAACCTAAACAAAATTTGTCTCTTAGCCACAATGCTGCTGCTAAGATTGTTCTCCTTCCTAAAACTTAGGGATTAGCAAGTTTGAATTCTAAATCAAAAGACGAACAAATCACTCTTCTCTAACTTATCTTTGTGAGTACAATTTCTTTCACAATATAATTAATAAATTAATTATGATGAGTTATAATTGGATTATGAGAACATGTCTGTTGAATCACATGATGTTGTTAACTTTGTTATCTTATGTCGGTAGATCTATTTCATGTGTCCAATTATACATGTTTAACTTGATTCATTTTATGCAAGTTTGGGATGTAAATCATATGCTAGTTTGTATGTGAATCTTATGCAAGTCCGTTTTTACATATGTTAATTCGTTTGTGAATCTTATGCAAGTTTGGGATGTTAAATCATATGCTAATTCGTATGTGAATCTTATGCAAGTTTGGGATGCTAAATCATATGCTAATTCTTATGTGAATTTTATGCAAGTTTGGGATGTTAAATCGTATGCTAGTTTGAATATGAATCTTATGCAAGTCTACATGTGAATTGCACACAAGTTTATATGTGAATCAAGTATATACATATGCTAGTTTATATGCAAGAACATGTGATAAATTCATATGCAAGTTGTAGGAATCCATATGCAAGTTTAGGTGAAAAACTATATTCACATTTTTGGGTGAAAATTATATTCACATATGCAAGTTAGGTGAGACCCGTACTCTATATATGCAAGTTCACAATTTCATGTTTAGATCTATATTTAGATCCATGGTAGTTTATGCAAATATATGATTCTATATGACCATTGTCTATGCAAATTCTTGGCTATGCAAATTTATGTTATAATTCCTATTTGCAAGTTAGATCTATTTTTATGTGTTATGCAAGTTGTGATGTTTCTTTTTTATAAGTTAGACTATTTGCGAGTCTAACATATTTCAAATTTGAACGTGCGAATAGCGTGGGGACAATGGGAAAATATTAATTATGTAAATTGCGAATTGACATAAAAATAACTTTAAAAGATATATAATTAAATTGAGACATTAATTGGTATAATTTATATACCCAAAGAATATGGACATAATTTAGGTGACAATTATGGACATAATTAATTTGGAAATTATTGAAAATTTGAATAGTGATAATTAATTCATATTGGGGTGAAATAATTTGTAATAATAAATGCCTAAGACACGAGGTTAGACTCGTTTGTGGTGTAAGACTGCCCGGACCCGCCCGACAAATCCAGCAACCACAAACGGTAGTCTAATGTGAGAGGTCAAAGGCATAAATTAAATGCGTAACAATTGTAAAGACACGTGGTTAGACTCATTTATGGTGGAAGACTGCCCGGACCCGCCCGACAAATCCAACAACCGCAAACGGTAGTCTGATGTAAGAGGTCTTACAAGGTTACAGTTATAATGAATTAAGTAACACTTAACCAAGATAAACATGTGGTGGGACATGGGGGTTAATTGGGTGACATGGGTGACATGTGAAATACGATTAGAAACACTTAACCAAATTTAAACATGTAAGAAGACATGAATAAGAAGGGGTTAAGTGGAAAATTCTAGTGGGGACCAAGCATAGGTGGAAGGCTTGTGTCAAACATGGGGGACCCTTTTCAAACCAGTAACTCATTAAGTATCTTTGTGAGCTCAAGTTAGATCGAGGACGGGACACGCTTACTGGGTTTAATTGTAAGATGTCGAAACGAGTTAATGGTGGCAATGCAAGTCCAACGGGGTCATGTGCGTGCGTGGGTCCGGGCTGGTAGGTAAGACGTTGTTGCATCATGTAGATATAAGCCGTGCATCTTTAGTGGTATCGGGTTGCCGCTTTAGGGAGTGATACACCCCACTGTGGGACCAACACGGGTATCTACGAGTTAGGGAACCGATCGCATGGGGGTAGTGGGTACAACTAGTGGAGATAGGGGCAGGCGGCATGTGACGACCCCAAGACCCCGTACGACGGTGTTAACGGTAATCTTTGGAATATAACACATAAACAGATAATAGCAGAGCAGAGATAAATAAATACACCAGATAATGTACAAATAATACACTGGATAAACGTAATCATCAGAGTTACACAGTATACAGGATCATACTTAGTACAAATACAGTTCAGCTATACATAAATGTCTACAGCGGAAACAAACATAATATGTACAATAGGAGCTGAACAGCATAAAAAGAGATAAATGATAGAATCCATCTTCAGCTCCAACTATCCAGAAGAAGCCTGCTAAAACTTGAATACAAGGCTGCCCGTGTAGAAATAAGGGCACCCGAGTTTGCAAGTGAAACAAACTACGAGTCAGTCATGGGACTGGTGTGAGAAATATACTTAACACATTTATAATATGGCTAATCACAGGACCACGCCACTTTCGCGGAATGGGTTTACTCCATTGGATTGCCAGTGCTTTAAAACAAGTAATTATTTTAAACAACGCAATGCTTTTTATAAAAATGAAGCCATTATAAGACTCAGTTCCCATCACACAATGCAACGCAAACCGGAGGATAGAGTTTTTACCTTATAACGGCCAAAATATGCTTGATACGAATAAAACAAAAGCATTTGATATTATTACTAGTGTTTATATGTTTCAAATTTCAAATCATAAGTATCAATCATAGACGACATTAATGCCCCATACCACTATGTCGCCATATATAGGTATACAATCAAACCGCACAATCACGTATTTGGAAATTGGATTTCCGTCATGAACCAAGGCAAAAGATAGTCCTTACCGACATTGAGACTCTCTAGCCCGTGTCTCAGGAACAGCCGCAACTGCCCCTTAGATCGTCAGGGCCAGTCCACCGATGTGGATTATTATGCCTGAACACTGCGTTTCCCCGCCCTATGGGGCGTCAATGAGCCAACGAATGACTCCATCGGCTTCACATAGTCACCGATATATCCGAGGCGCCTCGCAACAGTAACAACCACACAGGTGAAAATAATATGAATGTCAGCCAGTTTAAGCACTGACACCACCTCTAGCTAGAAGGAAACGCATGCCCTCCCTGAGGTCCTCTCCCGTTTCTGGTTCATACCGGGGTGTGAGGCTCGCGAATTCACGTTATACACAAAGCTACGCCATACAGGCGATCCTTTGATCATCAACCACAAGACTTTTCTTTTCAACAGAAGCCTTGATCACTGCATTTTAGCATGCCGCATAGGCAATTCACACCATAAAACTGATGGCTATCAATCACACAGAATGAATTCCAATGTCAGACACACAGTCCATTTACTAGTCCGTTCTGGGTCTGAACGAAAATGGAGGCACTATATACCTCGCATATCCATCGATCTCCACGTACGTCTAGACGATCACCACTCATTATCCATATTTCGGGATGCC
The DNA here is from genome assembly GCA_030737875.1 of Allium sativum. Lineage (NCBI taxonomy): Eukaryota > Viridiplantae > Streptophyta > Magnoliopsida > Asparagales > Amaryllidaceae > Allium > Allium sativum. The sequence goes on from CM060921.1 coordinate 307,920,158, forward strand.
TCCCAATCAGGACATCAGTTACCATCCAAACGAGGTGAAGATCTACGGTCTTTGACCACCGTCTTCATCTTCGATTTCTTATCGTCGATATAGTTATTCAGAATGGGATAAACTATAACAACCCGAAAATCTGGGCCAGTTTAAAATTTTTATTTTGGAAATTTTAGCAAATTTTGATTATTTAAAATGAATTATTTTAAATAATATCGACGAGAAATTTATTTAGAATAGAATTCGAACATATATATTATATAGTTCGTCGTTAGAATATAAATAATTATTTATATTTATAAAAGGAATTGAAAATGGCGCGGTAGTTCGATAATTCGATTTCAAACTTCAATTGAATGTACCGGGTGCAAAATAAACCAGATTTTAGCGAAACCAAAAATAATAGGATCTATTTGAGAATATCTTTCCAACGAATCTGAAAAATTGAAATTTCATAGCGGGGATAAAAAGATATGCCCAGTTGAAAATTCTGAATAGTCGCTATGGAATTTAGGCCCTTAAAAATGGAAATTTTGCAAACGACCTCGGATTTCGAAGAAACCACTTTTGTTGGATCCGTGATGTCATGTTATTGCTAGATGCCAATTTTCATAATTTTTCGAATCAATATGTGAGCGTGGCAAAGGAAAACGCTTTTGACCAGTTTCAGTTGATTTTAATCGACTGGAAAATGGCCATTTTTCAAACGGTCTCAAAATTTGACGAAATTAGTTTTGTTAAGACCGTATCATCAATACGAAGCTAGAAAATATTTTTCTGGAATCTTTCGAGTTCGTATGTGACCCCGGTAAATTGAAATGCGCGTTCAAATTCAATATATAGAGTTATATGTTGATTTTAACGGAAACTGATCGAAATGGTCGAATCAGCTTATGGTGCATATCCCATTGTGTTCGGAATGGGGGTGAAATGTATGGACGACAGGCGATGGGCCTCGTTTCGAGGTCGAAATAAAAAAGGTCAACTTTTTGAAATTTAAATAATTAAATAAAAAAAACCTTTCTTCTCTCTCTCACCCTATTATCTCAGGCCCCCCTGTCATATTCATTCAGAAAGAAAAAAAAGAAATCGTGCCCCCCCCATCGCAGCAGCGTCGCCGCCCACGTGGCCCCCCTAGCGGCGCCGACCACCGCGAGACCCCCCTTCCTCCGTAGTCCCTCCTTCTTCCGCCCCTTCTCCAATCGACCGCCCCCTCTAGACACGCGTACCACGAAAACCCAGACCACCGAGAGGTTCCTCCCTCCGATGCCGAGCCACCCAGCCTCCGCCTGTCCCTCCTCCAGCCGCGCAAGACCCCCCTCCACCTCCGACGAGACGCGGTGAACCCACCTTCCCCCGTCTGCAAAGAAAATACTGTAAGTTCTTCCATTTATTTTATCTTCATTTATTTATTAAAAATCAGTTTTGTTTTAATTTTTGAATGTAAGTAAAAATATAATTTTTCATATGAGAAAAGATTTAATTTTTATCATAAGAAAAGGTTTGATTTTTATTGAATAAAAAGATTTGATTTTTATAAGGGAAAGATTATATTTTTCTATATGAAAAGATTACATTTTTATAGAAGAAAGGATTAGGTTTTTATTCATATGAACGGTATGTAAAAATTAGATTTTTATTCATTTGGAAAAATTCGATTTTTATATATTGAATAGCAAAGTAAAAATTCGATTTTTATATATTGAATAGCAAAGTAAAAATTCGATTTTTGTATATTGAATAGCAAAGTAAAAATTCGATTTTTATATATTGAATAGCAAAGTAAAAATTCGATTTTTATATATTGAATAGCAAAGTAAAAATTCGATTTTTATATATTGAATAGCAAAGTAAAAATTCGATTTTTATATATGTAGTGATTACGGATGACGAAGGTGACGAAAGAAGAAACGGCGAAGACTTCTACATTTGAAGAGTCGAGATGTTTGGATTAGCTAGTCTGTGAGAACTCCTCACCTTTTATTTAATTTTTCTAGTTGAAAATATATACTATGATGCAGACGGTGTTTAGTAGCACCCGACACCCGTCGTCCACAGACCATGGACGGCTTGTATGCTTGTTTGTTTGATTTTGATGTGTAGTTGATTGTGTGATGTGATGTGAAATGAAATAAAATATTTATATAGTCGAAATAAAATATTTTATAGTGGAAAATATTTCATAGTTAAAAATAGAATTTTAAACGTGCATATAAAATAAATATTTATAAACAAATCGGAGATTTGTTTATATACACATATTTGACGGATATTGATTGGGACGATAAATTTTACACATCGCCCAACTACACAAATAAAATCTGTGTTTGATTGTTTGAAACCCCACACGGGTATTGGGACGATATATGACGTACACTAGTCCCAATAATTAGCTGAATGTCGATCGATTGATTGACAGACTGTTATAAGCATTGAATATTTATATTTGATGCTTATACAATATAAAATGCACTTTGGATGATGGTTGATTATTCATCGTTGTTATTGTATACATGTGTTGTAGAAAATCCATATAATTAACATTATGTGGTAATTGATTGGGCCTCATTCCATATTTGAAAAAGAAATATTTGAAATAGAAATATTTGAAATAGAATATTTGGAAATAGAAATATATGAAGCCGTGTTGATTAGATTGACGCCATTTTGACGTGAACGATATTTATATCGATTTTATTCATTTTATAATGAATATCAAAAGTGATTTCAAAATCTGATATTTTGAAAGGAATTGAAATTCGAATTGAAATTGAATAGAAATGAATTCGAATTGAATTGAATGTAAAATGAATTCGAATTGAATTGAATGTAAAACGAATTCGAATTGGATTGAATGTAAAATGAATTCGAATCGAATTGAATGTAAAACGAATTCGGATTGCATTGAATATAAAACGAATTCGAATTGAATTGAATATAAAACGAATTCGAATTGATTATAAAACAGATTCGAATTGAATTGAATTGAAAACAAAATGAATTCAAAATCGAATTAAAATCGATTTGAATTGAAATCAATTTGAAATGAATTTAAAACGAATTTATATTGGAAAATTCAATTTTGAATTGAATTTGAAAAATGGTTTTGAAGGTAACTAGAATTTCCAATAGTTGAATTGGAATGGATCTGAATCGAAACCGTCTTCGGATTATTTCGATGTTGGATTTCGTGATTATACAGATGTGGTTATGGAAATTTGAAAGATATAGATATATATATTGTTATTTCCAATACGATATTTGTTGGTCGTAGAATTTGATATTGAATATAAGGCGATATATTTTCTATTCAGAGCCTTGTATTTAAAATCAAATGTGATTTGGGTTTGTCGTGAATGGTGTCTTCATTAACACTGTTCTTGAACCCAGTTGAGAAAAGATTAGATCTTTTTATTTTAGATTTAATGAAGTGTACCAATTAAATAATATTTAATTGGAATTAAATTGATATTGATTTTTGGGTTTATCGTGAATAGTGTTTTAAATAAGACTTGTTCTTTAACCCGATAATTAATGAAATGTGATTTTGGGTTGTCGTGAACGGTATCTTCAATAATACTGTTCTTAGACCTAAAGGAGTTAAGAAAAACAGAAACTAACTGGAGATTAGTTAAGTTGAATGGTTTCAGAGGTATTGATCTGATGTTGGTTTCGGCCTTCGGGGTTAATACTTAGGGAATTGCTCACTTGCTAATTCACGGTTAGGGACTGAATGAAATGTGATTTTGGGTTTATCGTGAACGGTGTTTTAAATGACACTGATTCTTTAACCCAGTCACAGATTAAAACTAAGTGGAGTTTTAATGAATCTTTAATTAGATTGAAATGATCGAGTATGGAGTATCACCAGTTTTGCTCCAGGCGATAGTTAAATCTTTAATTAGATTTGAACGTGAAATGGTAATTGAATTTACCGATAACACCGTGGTGTTAGATATGAACTATTACCAGTTTTACTTCATGGGATGAATACGTTGGGGTTGGGAAATTAAAACAAACGATTACTTCGGTAAGGTTCATTAATCCCGACTAGTTTGAATTGATATTCAAAAGTAGATTAAAGAATAAATTAAAGAATTTATCTTTGATAAAATTAATGGGAACCTTTCCCTATGAATGTGAAATTTAGAAACTAACAGTCGGTTAGCTAAGCAGAGTGGTTTTCTGGATATTGATCTGATGTTGGCTTCGGCCTTCGGGGTTAATATTTAGGGAATTATCCTCTTGTTAATTTACGGTTAGTGACTGATGGATTGGAATGAGGCGTATGTTGTGTTTGTGTAACACATGTTTATTATTTACGCGAGTTATTCGGGAAGACCGGGTTTATCCCATTCTGAATAACTGATACGACGATAAGTGGAAGATGAAGACTGTGGTCGAAGACCGGAGGTCTTCACGTCGTTTGGGTGGTTACTGACGATCTTGATTGGGCTGTACACCCAAGAAGATGGAAACAGTTAGTGATCGTCCAGACGTACTTGGAGATCGATGGATATGCGGGGTACTTGGTGCCTCCGGTTTCGTTCAGACCCAGAACGAACTTGTAAATGGACTGTGTGTCTGACATTGGATTTTATCTGTGTGATTGATTTCTATTAAATATATATCTGTTTGGCGGCGGAGAATTTATTCTCTTGCTTAACGCCCTTCTCTGAGACGTACGAGCTCAGGGGTTATATACTGATGGATATCAAACGCATAGAGTGAATTGCCTGTGTGGCATGCCTAAGTGGCAAATGATCAAGGCTTCTGTTGAAAAGCAGAGTCTTGTGGTTGATGATCAAAGCACGGCCTTTGTGGCGTAGCTTTGTGTAACGTTTACTTCGCGAGTTTCACACCCGGTATGAACCAAAAACGGGAGACGGACCTCAGGGAGGGCATGCGTTTCCTTCTAGCTAAAAAGTGGCGTCAGTGGTTTGACACGCCCTGACGAGTTTGACTTATGTGGTTGTTGCTGTTGCGAGGCGCCTCGGTTTGGTCGGACGATCCGGGTCCGATGGAGTCATTTGTTGGCTCACTTACGCCCCAAAGGGCAGGGAAACGCAGTGTTCAGGAATTTTAATCCACATCGGTGGATCGGCCCTGTCGCTCCAAGGCTTGACTGAGACATGGGCTAGATTGTCTCGAATCGGTAGAGGACTATCTTTTGCCTCGGTTCATAAATGGAAATCCAACTTCCAAATACGTGATTTTGCGGTTTTAATTGTAGAACTAGTATGGCGACATGATATATGGTACTCATGCTGTCTATGATTGATACTTATGATTTGAAGTTGTTTTATACACTGTACACTTATAATAGTATCAAATGATTTGTTTTAAACGTACTAAGCATGTTTGGCTATTATAAGGGAAAACCCAATCCCCCGGCTTGCGTTGCATTGTGTGATAGGACCTGGGTCTTATAATAGCTTCATTTTTCCAAAAAGCATTGCGCTATTTTGTTTATGCACTGGTATTCTTGGGAGGAAACCCGTTCCGTGTTATACGGCGTGGACCCTTGATTTACCGAACTTTAAAATAAAGAATAATAACTGTTTTAGTTCTCACACCAGTCCCATGACTGACCTGGAGTTTATTGTTTTAACCTAAACTCTGGGTGCCCTTATTTTGACACGGGCAGCTAGTAGTTTTGGTTTTGCAGATTTATATTCACAGGATCCTGGTTTACAGCTGGAACGATACTCGGAAAGCTTTGTATCCGCGTATTACTTCTAGTTGTGTATTGTATCATTTTCCGCTGCTATGTAATGTATTGTAAATCTCTGATATTTTATGAACTGTAATATTTATTTATACTCTGTATATTCCTGTATTCTGATGAATTGTTGTAATATACAATGAAAGGTTCTTCCGTCTGCGTTCTGATTGGTCTTGTTCTCGACTCAATCCGGGATTTCCCGTAAGGGGGATTTTGGGTCATTTCATTGTGATATCAGAGCTTTGGTTTACAAAGCTCAGAGAACAAGACACGTTAGAACCATACGAAAGAATTCATCAGAAATTGGATTAGTAATATCCAATGGGAATGACTCGTTAGAGATGGGATCAGTAGTATCCTAGAACGAGTGTGAAGAGTATATTTTTAAAATGAAAAACAAATTTTGTTTTGAAATTTAAATCAATTATTCTTATTTGAATATTTATTTTATATGAATTTGGACAATCCAGTATATAAAGATTTTGTATATATGTCTTGCAAACGTGTGTTCGAAGTTTTAATATATTGGGTAGATATAGAATCCCTCTAGTGCTCGGGGATAATTCTGGTGACGGGGCACCATCGCCAGTATTTATTTTCGAGTTTCGAAAGTGAGATTTCTATATAATTCCAATTGACTGGTGTGAGAACCGAAACTAGATAGGGCTTATTGTTGTGATTTGGCATCGAAAAAAAAAATCTGATTTTTTGACTATATATCAAAGTTATGAATTTGAAAAGCTAATCAACTAATTGATTGATGGTTGTGTTGTTGATTATTGGTTGATTTATTAAAATTTATACCATATAGCCCAATTGAGCCTAATAGTGAATTGTATTGAAAATTTTGTCACATTTGCATGCATATACATGTACTTACATTGAACAGGTCATAGCAAGGAGGCTAGAGTAGAGAATAAAATTTGTTTGCCGACAAATTGGTACATGTTTATCATAATTTACTGTTTTGTTTGGGTGATGATGATTTTATGAGCCGATTGGCTAACCACTTGGCTTTTTCTTTTTCTTTTTGAGATCAGAAGGCCTGTATGGCAATTTCGGGATTTTTCCGTGCTCCCGGTGCAGAGGTGGTTATGGTGAAATTTTTCGAAAATTTAGGGTGTTAGCCAAATTTTTCAGAAATTTGAAAAGTTCTTAGAAGCTGAAAAGTTGAAGAACTTAAGCCGTAGTCAAAATAGAGAAAGTTGAGTTGATTGTTAAACAACTTTTGGCATCGTTCCTTTTCGAGGACGAAAAGTTTTAAGTGGGGGAGATTGTAACAACCCGAAAATCTGGGCCAGTTTAAAATTTTTATTTTGGCAATTTTAGCGAATTTTGATTATTTAAAATGAATTATTTTAAATAATATCGACGAGAAATTTATTTTGAATAGAATTCGAACGTATATATTATATAGTTCGTCGTTAGAATATAAATAATTATTTATATTTACAAAAGGAATTGAAAATGGCGCGGTAGTTCGATAATTCGATTTCAAACTTCAATTGAATGTACCGGGTGCAAAATAAACCGGATTTTAGCGAAACCAAAAATAATAGGATCTATTTGAGAATTTCTTTCCAACGAATCCGAAAAATTGAAATTTCATAGCGGGGATAAAAAGATATGCCCAGTTGAAAATTCTGAATAGTCGCTATGGAATTCAGGCCCTTAAAAATGGAAATTTTGCAAATGACCTGTGATTTCGACGAAACCACTTTTTTTCGATCCATGATGTCAAGTTATTGCTAGATGCCAATTTTCATAATTTTTCGAATCAATATGTGAGCGTGGCAAAGGAAAACGCGTTTGACCAGTTTTAGTTGATTTTAATCGACTGGAAAATGGTCATTTTTCAAACGGTCTCAGAATTTGACGAAATTAGTTTTGTTAGGACCGTATCATCATTACGAAGCTAGAAAATATTTTTCTGGATTCTTTCGAGTTCGTATGTGACCCCGGTAAATTGAAATGCGCGCTCAAATTCAATATATAGAGTTATATGTTGATTTTAACGGAAATTGATCAAAACGGTCGAATCAGCTTATGGTGCATATCCCATTGTGTTCGGAATGGGGGTGAAACGCTATGGACGACAGGCGGTGGGTCTCGTTTCGAGGTCGAAATAAAAAGGTCAACTTTTTGAAATTTAAATAATTAAACAAAAAAAACTTTCTTCTCTCTCTCACCCTATTATCACAGCCCCCCCGTCATATTCATTCAGAAAGAAAAAAAGAAATCGTGCCCGCCCATCGCAGCAGCGCTGCCGCCCACGTGCCCCCCCTAGCGGCGCCGACCACCGCGAGGCCCCCCCTCCTCCGCAGTCCCTCCTTCTTCCTCCCCTTCTCCAATCGACCGCCCCCTCTTGACACGCGCACCACGAAAACCCAGACCACCGAGAGGTTCCTCCCTCCGACGCCGAGCCACCCAGCCTCCGCCTGTCCCTCCTCCAGCCGCGCATGACCCCCCTCTCCACCTCCGACGAAACGCAGTGAACCCCCCCTCCCCCCGGTCTGTAAAGAAAATGCTGTAAGTTCTTCCATTTATTTTATCTTCATTTATTTATTAAAAATCAGTTTTATTTTAATTTTTGAATGTAAGTAAAAATATAATTTTTCATATGAGAAAAGATTTAATTTTTATCATAAGAAAAGGTTTGATTTTTATTGAATAAAAAGATTTGTTTTTATAAGGGAAAGATTATATTTTTCTATATGAAAAGATTACATTTTTATAGAAGAAAGGATTAGGTTTTTATTCATATGAACGGTATGTAAAAATTAAATTTTTATTCATTTGGAAAAATTCGATTTTTATATATTGAATAGCAAAGTAAAAATTCGATTTTTATATATTGAATAGCAAAGTAAAAATTCGATTTTTGTATATTGAATAGCAAAGTAAAAATCCGATTTTTATATACTGAATAGCAAAGTAAAAATTAGATTTTTATATATTGAATAGCAAAGTAAAAATTCGATTTTTATATATTGAATAGCAAAGTAAAAATTCGATTTTTATATATGTAGTGATTACGGATGACGAAGGTGACGAAAGAAGAAACGGCGAAGACTTCTACATTTGAAGAGTCGAGATGTTTGGATTAGCTAGTCTGTGAGAACTCCTCACCTTTTATTTAGTTTTTCTAGTTGAAAATATATACTAGGATGCAGACGGTGTTTAGTAGCACCCGACACCCGTCGTCCACAGACCATGGACGGCTTGTATGTTTGTTTGTTTGATTTTGATGTGTAGTTGATTGTGTGATGTGAAATGAAATAAAATATTTATATAGTTGAAATAAAATATTTTATAGTGGAAAATATTTTATAGTTAAAAATAGAATTTTTAATGTGTATATAAAATAAATATTTATAAACAAATCGGAGATTTGTTTAAATACACATGTTTGACGGATATTGATTGGGACGATAAATTTTACACATCGCCCAACTACGCAAATAAAATCTGTGTTTGATTGTTTGAAACCCCACACGGGTATTGGGACGATATATGACGTACACTAGTCCCAATAATTAGCTGAATGTCGATCGATTGATTGACAGACTGTTATAAGCGTTGAATATTTATATTTGATCCTTATACAACATAGAATGCACTTTGCATGATGGTTGATTATTCATCGTTGTTATTATATACATGTATTGTAGAAAATCCATATAATTAACATTATATGGTAATTGATTGGGCCTCATTCCATATTTGAAAAAGAAATATTTGAAATAGAAATATTTGAAATAGAATATTTGGAAATAGAAATATATGAAGCCGTGTTGATTAGATTGATGCCATTTTGACGTGAACGATATTTATATCGATTTTATTCATTTTATAATGAATATCAAAAGTGATTTCAAAATCTGATATTTTGAAAGGAATTGAAATTCGAATTGAAATTGAATAGAAATGAATTCGAATTGAATTGAATGTAAAATGAATTCGAATTGAACTGAATGTAAAACGAATTCGAATTGGATTGAATGTAAAACGAATTCGAATTGGATTGAATGTAAAACGAATTCGAATTGAATTGAATGTAAAACGAATTCGGATTGAATTGAATATAAAATGAATTCGAATTGAATTGAATATAAAACGAATTCGAATTGAATTGATTATAAAACGGATTCGAATTGAATTGAATTGAAAACAAAATGAATTCAAAATCGAATTAAAATCGATTTGAATTGAAATCAATTTGAAATGAATTTAAAACGAATTTATATTGGAAAATTCAATTTTGAATTGAATTTGAAAAATGGTTTTGAAGGTAACTAGAATTTCCAATAATTGAATTGGAATGGATTTGAATCGAAATCGTCTTCGGATTATTTCGATGTTGGATTTCGTGATTATACAGATGTGGTTATGGAAATTTGAAAGATATATATATATATATATATATCGTTATTTCCAATATGATATTTGTTGGTCGTAGAATTTGATATTGAATATAAGTCGATATATTTTCTATTCAGAGCCTTGTATTTAATACAAAATGTGATTTGGGTTTGTCGTGAATGGTGTCTTCATTAACACTGTTCTTGAACCCAGTTGAGAAAAGATTAAATCTTTTTATTTTAGATTTAATGAAGTGTACCAATTAAATAATATTTAATTGGAATTAAATTGATATTGATTTTTGGGTTTATCGTGAATAGTGTTTTAAATAACACTTGTTCTTTAACCCGATAATTAATGAAATGTGATTTTGGGTTGTCGTGAACGGTATCTTCAATAATACTGTTCTTAGACCTAAAGGAGTTAAGAAAAACAGAAACTAACTGGAGATTAGTTAAGTTGAATGGTTTCAGAGGTATTGATCTGATGTTGGTTTCGGCCTTCGGGGTTAATACTTAGGGAACTGCTCACTTGCTAATTCACGGTTAGGGACTGAATGAAATGTGATTTTGGGTTTATCGTGAACGGTGTTTTAAACGACACTGATTCTTTAACCCAGTCACAGATTAAAACTAAGTGGAGTTTTAATGAATCTTTAATTAGATTGAAATGATCGAGTATGGAGTATCACCAGTTTTGCTCCAGGCGATAGTTAAATCTTTAATTAGATTTGAACGTGAAATGGTAATTGAATTTACCGATAACACCGTGGTGTTAGATATGAACTATTACCAGTTTTACTTCATGGGATGAATACGTTGGGGTTGGGAAATTAAAACAAACGATTACTTCGGTAAGGTTCGTTAATCCCGACTAGTTTGAATTGATATTCAAAAGTAGATTAAAGAATAAATTAAAGAATTTATCTTTGATAAAATTAATGGGAACCTTTCCCTATGAATGTGAAATTTAGAAACTAACTGTCGGTTAGCTAAGCAGAATGGTTTTTTGGATATTGATCTGATGTTGGTTTCGGCCTTCAGGGTTAATATTTGGGGAATTATCCTCTTGTTAATTTACGGTTAGTGACTAATGAATTGGAATGAGGCGTATGTTGTGTTTGTGTAACACATGTTTATTATATACGCGAGTTATTCGAGAAGACCGGGTTTATCCCATTCTGAATAACTGATACGACGATAAGTCGAAGATGAAGACAGTGGTCGAAGACCGGAGGTCTTCACATCGTTTGGGTGGTTACTGATGATCTTGATTGGGCTGAACACCCAAGAAGATGGAAACAGTTAGTGATCGTCCAGACATACTTGGAGATCGATGGATATGCGGGGTACTAGGTGCCTCCGGTTTCGTTCAGACCTAGAACGAACTTGTAAATGGACTGTGTGTCTGACATTGGATTTTAGTCTGTGTGATTGATTTCTATTAAATATATATCTGTTTGGCGGCGGAGAATTTATTCTCTTGCTTAATGCCCTTCTCTGAGAGGTACGAGCTCAGGGGTTATATACTGATGGATATCAAACGCATAGAGTGAATTGCATGTGTGGCATGCCTAAGTGGCAAATGATCAAGGCTTCTGTTGAAAAGCAGAGTCTTGTGGTTGATGATCAAAGCACGGCCTTTGTGGCGTAGCTTTGTGTAATGTTTACTTCGCGAGTTTCACACCTGGTATGAACCAAAAACGGGAGACGGACCACAGGGAGGGCATGCGTTTCCTTCTAGCTAAAAAGCGGCGTCAGTGGTTTTACACGCCCTGACGAGTTTGACTTATGTGGTTGTTGCTATTGTGAGGCGCCTCAGTTTGATCGGACGATCCGGGTCCGATGGAGTCATTTGTTTGCTCACTTACGCCCCAAAGGGCGGGGAAACGCAGTGTTCAGGAATTTTAATCCACATCGGTGGACCGGCCCTGTCGCTCTAAGGCTTGACTGAGTACTTGCCTGAGACATGGGCTAGATTGTCTCGAATCGGTAGAGGACTATCTTTTGCCTCGGTTCATAGATGGAAATCCAACTTCCAAATACGTGATTTTGCGGTTTTAATTGTAGAACTAGTATGGCGACATGATATATGGTACCCATGCCATCTATGATTGATACTTATGATTTGAAGTTGTTTTATACACTGTACACTTATAATAGTATCAAATGATTTGTTTTAAGCGTACTAAGCATGTTTGGCTATTATAAGGGAAAACCCTATCCCTCGGCTTGCGTTGCATTGTGTGATAGGACCTGGGTCTTATAATAGCTTCATTTTTCCAAAAAGCATTGCGCTGTTTTGTTTACACACTGGTATTCTTGGGAGGAAACCCGTTCCGTGTTATACGGCGTGGACCCTTGATTTACCGAACTTTAAAATAAAGAATAATAACTGTTTTAGTTCTCACACCAGTCCCATGACTGACCTGGAGTTTATTGTTTTAACCTAAACTCTAGGTGCCCTTATTTTGACACGGGCAGCTAATAGTTTTGGTTTTGCAGATTTGTATTCACAGGATCCCGGTTTACAGCTGGAACGATACTTGGAAAGCTTTGTATCCGCGTATTACTTCTAGTTGTGTATTGTATTATTTTCCGCTGCTATGTAATGTATTGTAAATCTCTGATATTTTATGAACTATAATATTTATTTATACTCTGTATATTCCTGTATTCTGATGAATTGTTGTAATATACAATGAAATGTTCTTCCGTCTGCGTTCTGATTGGTCTTGTTCTCGACTCAATCCGGGATTTCCCGTAAGGGGGATTTCGGGTCGTTTCATAAACGCGGTCTTTTTGAACAACTCACATATATAATAAACAAGTGCTACACAAACACAACATACGCATCATTCCAATTCATCAGTCACTAACCGTAAATCAGTAAGAGAACGATTTCCAAATATTAACCCCGAAGGCCGAAACCAACATCAGATCAAAACCCAGGAAACCATTCGACTTAGCTAACCTTCAGTTAGTTTCTAAATTTCACATTCCATATCGTTTATAATATTTTATAACGATTTATCGCTATTTTTATTTGTTTAAAAACAACTAATTTATTCAAATGACGCTTCAGGCCATAACGCGGCCGTGACGTTGTTTTTCTTCAGATTTGATTTACACATATCTGAAAATCTAACCGTTGGATCTTCACAAAATTTATATCATTAGAAAGAACTTTTCAAAACGAATCCAACGATTCCAGTTTTGGGAAATTCCGACGGTCGGATCTCCCGGTACACTCGTTTGATGTTTCGATTTAAAAATACGAACTACAGCGTCGTTATTCGATTTAATTTAATTATATTTATATATATATATATATATATATATAAATATAATCGATTCTGGCGCTATTTTTCTTTGGATTTGAATTAAACATTCCAGACAATCCAACCGTTGGATCTTTACAAAGTTGGTGTCGTTGGAAAGATGTTTCCGAAGCGGACCCAACGGTTTCGGTTTCGGGAAAATCCGATGGCCGGATCTCCCGCACTAATCGTTTGAAATCACGATTTCAAAACACGAACTGCGACTTCGTTATTCGATATATTTTAATTATATTTATATATATATAAATATAATCGATCCTTCGATTTCAAAACCATATTCTTTTCATACCTTTGATAAAAATGATATTTTTATCCAACAGACATTTATTTCGACACTTCACTATTTTTAACAATTCATATATATAATAAAAATGTTATTTTTATTGTAAAACTATTTATTTCAAGACACGACTATTTTATATAGTTCATATAGATGATAAAAATATGATCTTTATTATAAAACAATTTATTTCAAAACACGAATGTCGTTCGACACATGAATTTCTATTCAACGAATGAATTTCTATTCAACACATGAATGTTTTCTATAGTTTATATATATACAATAAAAATGTGATTTTTATTGCCAAACAATTTATTTCAAAACACGAATACCATTCAACACATGAATTTCTATTCAACACATGAATGTTTTCTATTGTTTATATATATACAATAAAAATGTTATTTTTATTGCCAAACAATTTATTTCAAAACACGAATGTCGTTCAACACATGAATTTCTATTCAACACACGAATATAGTTTCAACACATGAAAATAATTCTAACACATGAATATTATTCAAAATTTCGGCAGCATAACGACAGGGTAGTTAAAACCGGGGTCGTCCCTAGTATGGCTCCTCGCTCTACCTTAAAGCCTCACAGCTTTTGACAATGGGGATTTCATGCATCTAGTTCGCATGCAGGCGACATGTATATATTTTTCATTTCCACAAACTAATCCTATGTGGTTTCAACCAAATAATTCTCAACCACAAACGGGTATTTTTCAACCACAATTAATCAATTTCAACCACAAACAATTCAAATCAACCATTCGCTATCAACCAATTTTCACACCAATCACAACCTATAAATATCGTCCATGGTTTGTGGACGAGGGGCGTGTGTATATATATATATATATATATATATATATTTATATAAGCATTTCACTTCTATTTCAACACATATATAATTTTTACAACGCATATATAGCTTATATATCGAACAACTTATACAACGCTTATACAAGAGGTGTACAATGCTTATATAACTCATACATCGAATATATAATTTATACATCATCGTTTTCATACCGTTTATAATTCAGAAATCTCACATTGGGTTCCACTCCACTAAAAATAACAGGAGGCTCAAAAAAATATGCGGTCTCTTCTAGAATGTAGAAGACGTCCACACGAGTCCACTGTATCTTGTTTCACTGAATTTCGTCAAGAAATGAAAAAGATATGATTTTTACAGTGAAATCAAAAACTGTAGCGCTTTAAAGTGCTATAATATAGTTAAAATAAAAATAGCCGTATACCTTTCTGAAATGTTCAAAACTAGGTTTTGATTTTTCTTTGAATCCCCGCAACGATACGTCGATCGGCCTTCGCCACGTGAAAGAGAGGAGAGAGGCGCGCCTAGGGGTGGCGGTGCGGTCAGGCTCGATTGTCGGTGGTGTTCGTGGCGACGCGATGAACGACTTGACTTTCGAGCTCGAGATCTCTCCCGATACTCAACGAAAAATTCGAACCCTAGTATGGATTTAAAGATCTCGAGGAGCTCTACAAATTTCCCAACTGGAGTGTTTGATTTTGATGCGTGGATTGATCAGAAAATGAACGGGAAAGTTGGAAGGGCTGCCGTTGTCGATCGGGGGTGCGGGGAGAGAGAAAGGCTGATGTGGACAAATGAGATATTTTCTTATATTTATAAATTTTTTAAATATCCAAAAATACCCCTTATCTCTTACGAACACCAATTCAAACCCAACGACTATCGTCCCTAGCCAAATACCCTCATTCCGAACACAATGGGATATGTTTCGTAGGCCCATTCGACTGTTTCAGTCAGTTTTCATTCAAATTAAAATATAAAACATTCAATATTTGATTTGAACGGACATTTCAATTTGCCGGGGCCACATACTGATTCTAAAAATCCCCGAAAAAAAAATCTAGCTATGTTTTGACGATATGGTCCCAACAAAACTAGTTTCGTCGAATTCTGAGACCGTTTGAAAAATGGCCCTTTTCTGGTCGATCCAATTTAGTAGAAGTTGACCAAACACATTTTCCTTTGCCACGCTCACATACAAGCTTCAAAAATTATGAAATTTGAAACCTAGCAATAATTTAACATCCCGGATCCAACAAAAGTGGTTTCGTCGAATTCCGAGGTCATTTGCAAAATGGCCATTTTCACGGGCTATATAAATTCTATAGCGACCTTTCTGAAAATTCATTTGGCCATAATTTTTGCTTCCCGTTATGAAACTTCGATTTTTCAGATTCGTTAGAAAGATATTCACTAACAAATTTAAATAATTTTGGTATCACTCAAATCCGTTTTGTGTTGCACCCGGTACAGTCAATCAAAGTTTGAAATGAAAATTTGAAACTGCCGCGCCATTTCAGGCCTTGTTTATAATTAGAAATAATTATATTCATTTTCAAATGTCGATTCAAACTTACTTTTCATCATTATTATTTAAAATTTTTATTTTAAATATTTAAAATCCACTAAAATAGCCAATTTAAAATTTTCAAACTGGTTCAGATTTTCCACGTTGTTACACGGCACCTATGGAGACAGTTAAGGGTACACGAAACTACCATTATGATTATTATGTTCAGTAGGCGGGATCAACCTTTAGGGTGACTAGTAGTGGTGCAGTATATTAATTATCCTATAGTGATTAGCAGCGAGATTAACGTCATAATATTCCTCTGATTTGTTTTGCCTTGCCCACTTGTTTCAATCATTCCTTGTTTTACCAGTTTATGCCTTATCCTAATTACTTTAATAATTATATTGTTAAAGTTATTGGACTCGCCAGACTTTATGTCTGACCCCCTTTGTTTTCGCCTCTTTTCTTCCTTTTCCCCCCAGGTTCTCAGGGTGGGACTAGTGCCAGTGGAGCTTGATTTGGATCTTTCTCTCTCTTTGGAAGTGCTTGGATTGCTGAAAGTAAAGTTCAGCTCATCTCTTTTATGGCTACTTATGTTGGGGTTATGCTTTTTACTTTATGTACTTAGAAAACAATTTGTCAAGATGGTTACTAAGTGTACTTGGTTTTACTGTTGGTTTATGGTGTTGATGTAATCAAACTATTTCTCCGCTGTAATAAAAGTTTAAAATTTTCAAGTACCAATATATGTATCTATCTTGTTATATTCTGTTCTATTCACCAATAATACTCCATGAAAATTAATGCATTCCCTTTGAGAGCGACAATAATGGACGTGGGGTGTCACACGTGGTATCAGAGCTGAAGGTTAACAGAACAGATAAGAGATTTTGAAAAACTGTTTTTCAAAAGCGTTTTATAAAGAAATACTTTAAAAAGTGTGTTTTAAGGAGAGTATTTCCAAGGGAAAAGTTTGTTTTAAGAAAACATAACCCCCAAGAGCCATATATCTTTCTTTCGAATTCTCCGTTTTAAATCTCTTCATTTTCTTTTCAGCATGTCTGGGTTACACGAGATACCTGAGGGAATACCGATACCAACCTGGTTCAGAAGGTATCTGGAGGCCAGGGCCACCGCCATAGGCCCAGCAGACATCCC
Source organism: Allium sativum (assembly GCA_030737875.1). Classification (NCBI taxonomy): domain Eukaryota; kingdom Viridiplantae; phylum Streptophyta; class Magnoliopsida; order Asparagales; family Amaryllidaceae; genus Allium; species Allium sativum. Next base: position 307,937,376 of record CM060921.1, read on the forward strand.
TCCTCCCCTAGATGCAACCGCTCCTCCTCCTCCCCCTCCCGCATGTTGATACTTTTTCAAAGATATGCAAAGACTTTCTAGCAATGGGCGGAAAACCTTTTCATGGATCAGAGACGTTTGTTGATGCTCGAAATTGGCTTAAGGAGGTAGAAGATTTGTTTGGTGTCTTCGAGATAGAAGATGGAAGGAAGGTCCAATTGGCTGCTTGGTTAATGAAGGACGAAGCCTTGCTTTGGTGGGAGGTTACGAATGGAGAGTGTCTAGTAGAGACGTGGATGGATTTCTGACATAGGTTCGAGATGAAATTTCTCTCACGAGCAGAAGAGAATCTATACATGGAAAGGTTCTTGGCATTGAAGCAGGGGAATTTATCAGTAAAGGAGTACGTCAACAAGTTCAATCAGTTGGCGAGGTTTGGCTTAGACTTGGTGAACACACCTGAAAAGAAGGCCCTGAGATTCGTTAAAGGTTTGAATGAGCCGCTACATGGGTTAGCTATGACCCACATTCCTATGGGGGCTACCTTTGGGAAACTGGTAGACATGGCGCTTATGCATGAAGAGGAGAAAGGCGCTAATGCTAATAAGGCACCAGAAAAGAAAAGGGATCAAAAGAAGTCACAGTAGCAACCTAAGAAAGGTGGTAAGGACAATAATAGTAAAGGAAAGAAAAGATGCTTTAATTATGGAACACCAGGCCATCTGAGCAAGGACTGTAAGAAGAAGAAGAAGACCGACTGCTTCAACTGTGGTGAGGCAGGACATCTGATCAAAGACTGCCCGAGAAGACAAGGGCAAGGGCAGAGGGCAGGGTCTACTTCTGGAGGGCAGGATCAGGCTCTCATGGCACCAGGGTAGGTTCACGCTCTCATGGCACCAGGACAGGAGAGAGGTAGAAACATTTCTGTTGAAAGTTTGGTTTTTCTGTTTGATCATCCTGTTCGTACTTTGTTTGATTCTGGCGCTTCACACTCGTTTGTATCTGCTTCGTTAGTTGAAACACTGCACCTAAATACTAGTCTAGTTACGGATCCCATAGTAGTCTCAAATCCTATTGGTGGTTTGGCTCATCTTTGAATGATTTGTCGGGATTTGAGAGTATCTATCCTGAGCGTTGAGTTTGAATGCAACACCTTCGTTCTTGGCTTCACGGGCTATGGGTTGATTTTAGGCATGGATTGGTTATCCAGTAATGGTGCCATCCTCGATTGTGAAAAGAGAGTGGTTAGACTTATGACTCGCCTTGGAAACACTCTCGAAATCTCTTGTAATTCCATACATTATGTTATGCTTAGCTACCTAGAATCTCTTGATGCGTTTATTGAAAACTTGCAGTCTGTTAGAGTAGTGCGTGAATACTCAGATGTATTTGAAGAGGTGAAGGGCTTACCTCCGAAGCGGGAGATAGACTTCCGCATATACCTTGTTGATAATGTAAAACCCGTAGCTCTACCCGTTATACACATGGCTCCAAGGGAGAGAAAAGAGCTCAGTAAGCAAGTCAAAGAGTTGCTCGAAAAAGGGTTTATAAGGCGGAGTATTTCTGAATGAGGTGCCCCAGTAGTATTCGCAACCAAAGTGGATGGTTCACTTCGCCTATACGTTGATTATAGAGAGCTAAACAAGCTGAACAAGAAGAATAGGCACCCACTTCCAAGAATATATGATTTGTTTGATCAGCTTGTAGGTGCGTCTGTTTTCTCCCAACTAGATTTGGCTACCAGGTTCCATCAGCTAAGAGTGGCTGAAGACAGCATTGATAAGACCGCGTTCAGAACCCCGGATGGTTTCTTCGAATGGCTTGTCATGCCTTTCGGCTTGACAAACGCACCCGCTTACTTCGTTGACTTGATGAGCAGGATGTTTAGAGAATTCCTTAATAAGTTTGTGGTGGTCTTCGTAGACGACATTTTAATTTTCTCGAAGAATGAAGAAGAGCATGCTTTGCATTTAAGGGAAGTCATGGATACTCTTCGTGCACATCAGCTGAAAGCCAAATTCTCTAAGTGTCATTTCTGGAGAGAAGAAGTGAGGTTTCTTGGGCATGTTGTGTCCAAAGAAGGGTTAGCTGTGGACCCCGCAAAAGTAGTTGCGGTGCAAGATTGGAAGGTTCCACGGAATGCAACCGAAGTCCGAAGCTTCCTCGGGCTAGCAGGCTTTTACCGAAACTTCATTAAAGACTTTACAAAAATCTCAGCCCCACTCACAAGATTAACGAAAAAGAACCTAACTTTCGCTTGGGATTTGGATTGCGATATTGCTTTCCAACGTTTAAAAAGGGCTCTAACAACAGCCCCAGTTCTGACATTGCCGGATGGGAGCAAGATGTTTACCGTATACACGGATGCATGTGGTATGGGCCTAGGTGTTGTCTTGATGCAAGAAGGGAAGGTAGTAGCTTATGGAGGCAGACAGTTGAAAGTACATGAGAAAAACTACCCGACCCATGATCTAGAGTTGGCTGCCATCATCTTTGCGCTTAAGTCTTGGCGCCGTTATCTCCTAGGTGAGAAGTTTGAATTGTATACTGACCATAAATCGTTGAAGTACCTTTTCTCGTAGAAAGATCTTAACTTAAGACATCAAAGTTGGATGGAATTTCTGGCCTCATATGATTTTAAAATTTCCTACACCCCATGCAAGGGTAATGAGGTAGTAGATGTCTTAAGTAGGAAGAAGATGGCCTTGAGTCCTCTCTTTGTAGAAAGGCAAAGCTTGGAGTATATAGCAAACTTTAACTTTAGACCCTCCTCTGAAATTGTGCCTAGTCTGTTAGCATTGCTAGAGGTGCGGTCTACTCTTTTGGACTCAATAGGAACCGCACAACGAGAAGACCCTCAGCTAGTTGATGTGATGGATAAGCTAGTTAGGGGTGAGACTTCTAGTCACCTCAATAGATACTCCATCGATGATAAGGGTTGGTTGAGACGGGATGGAAGGCTATGCGTCCCACAAGTAAGGGATTTAGTGAAGACGGTTCTCGAAGAAGTGCACCATTCTAAGCTGACCATACACCCAGGCGGAGACAAGATGTATAATGATATAAAAAGGGTTTTCTTTTCGAATGGCATGAAGATTGACGTAGCTGAGTTCGTCGCTAAGTGTTTGATATGCCAGCAAGTCAAAGCAGAGAAGAAGAAGCCTGGTGGTTTGCTTCATCCCCAAGAGGTCCCATAGTGGAAGTGGGATAGCATTTCGATGGACATTGTTGATGGGTTGCCCAGGTCAAGAAGGGGCAATACCAGTATTTGGGTAATAGTGGACTGGCTCAATAAAAGCGCTCACTTTATACCTGTTAAAAGTAGAAGGACTGCCTCGTCCCTAGCATCCATTTATCTTAAAGAAATAGTTCGACTCCATGGGATACCCTCCAGCATAGTGAGTGATCGAGATCCTATCTTTACGAGCGAGTTTTGGAAGAGTTTGCAAGAGCCAGTAGGCACACAATTATGCTTAAGCATGGCCTATCACCCCCAAACTGATGGTCAGACGAAAAGGGTGAACAAAGTATTGGAATACCTCTTGAGATTGTGCATTCTTGACTTTGGAGGGACATGGGAGGATCATCTTCCTTTGGTGGAATTCGCCTACAACAATAGCTACCAAGCCACCATAGGCATGGCGCCCTTCGAAGCTTTATATGGAAGACCATGCTGATCACTAACTTGTTGGTGGGAGTCTATAGACAAGCTCGTACTTGGGCCAGACATGATTAGAGAAACCTCAGAAAAGGTGGACTTGATAAGAAGACGGATGACGTCTGCACAAGATAGACAGAAATCCTACGCAGACAAAAGAAGGACCGACCTTGAGTTTAAGGTTGGAGATAGGGTGTTCCTTAAAGTATCTCCTTTGAGGAATACCATTCGCTTTGGGTCCATAGGAAAGCTAGCACCAAGATTTGTAGGACCAATTCCTATCATTGAAAGGATTGGGACGATGGCTTACAGAGTAGAGCTACCCGAGAGACTGGCTGGAGTTCGTAATGTTTTTCATGTTTCTCAACTACGAAAATGCTTACGTGAATCTGTGGAAGTGGTGGAGCCAAGTATACTAGAGGAAGTAGAAGTGGAACGAGAAGCGACTGTGAGAAGAATTCCAACTCGTATCTTGGGTACGGAAGTCAAAAAGCTACGCAACCGTGAAGTCAAGCTTGTTAAAGTTCAATGGAGTGACGCTGAGGAAGACACGACTTTGGAAACTAAGAGGAAAATACGCGCAGCCTACCCATTTCTCTTTGAGGGTACCTCCTTGATCTCTTTTTCCATAAGTTTATTCATGCTTATATCTATCTTTTAAGTATATCTCCTCAGTCTTATTCTTTATCCTTAGTTAGAAACTGATGGATGTAAACATATATTTGAAACATGTTATGATTGATGGTTGCAAGTGGTTGCTCGTGGATACATGTACACACACTTTAGGCACTAGATCGGCTCAATCACTTTCATATTGCATATAAATGCGTGTGCATATTTAAATTAATGGATGTATAATGGTTGTGTTATCATATGGATGCTGCTTTTTGATGAATGGTTGCGCACACATGTAGAGGTAATATGTATCGTTAGGATTCTTTTGCATGCATAATGGACGCATGGCACTATCATGATTTGCATTAAGGAGGTCAACTGAATCAGTGGACCGCCTGATTTTGCATTAGATAAGGAACATATACACACACTTTTTGCATATGTTCATACGACATTAGAAATCTTGTAAGGACAATGGATGCCTATGTTTGATGGTTGCGTAGATGGATGCTTGGATGTTAGGATATACATTCTCCTTAACTTGGAGATTTCGGGGGTGAAATCCTTTAAGGAGGGGAGAATGTAACACCCTGAATTTTATGTGAATATTAAAATTAACAATCCTAAGAATACTAAATTATTAAAGTAAGAATTAAGGGAAATGGGTTACGCCATTGCATTCGTCTCGAAATTCTGCTTGGAATAGAGTCCAAGTTTTCGTAAATCGGACTTCGTATGAGGAAGTTATGGCCCTCGGAAGTTTCAGCAATTTTATATAAATTAAAACAGTTCAGACTAAAAATTTGAAATTTAAAAATTCAAACAGCGGAGCGGACTGGTCGGGAATTCTACCGCCCAAGGCTAGGTTGACCAGGGGGTCGACCTACCCTATACAGGTCGACCTGGGGGTCGACCTACCCTATATAGGTCGACCTACCCCCTCGGGCAGATCTAAAATGTGACGATTTCTGACTCTCTACTGAATCATTAGGGCTGATGTGGCTGTTCTAGATAACTCTATCTAGTCTGGATTGTTGGGATTGCTCCTATGATAATCTAACGGCTTAGGTTGATTCAAACTTCTATAAAAGAGTGCCTAGACTCAAACCCTAAACCTAAACAAAATTTGTCTCTTGGCCACCATGCTACTGCTAGGATAGTTCTCCTTCCTAAAGCTTAGGGATTAGCAAGTCAGAATTGTAATTCAAAAGACGAACAAATCATTATCTTCTCTAACCTATCTTTGTGAGTACAATTTCTTTCACAATATAATTAATAAATTAATTATGATGAGTTATAATTGGATTATGAGAACATGTCTGTTGAATCATGTGATGTTGTTTAACTTTGTTATCTTATATTGGTAGATCCAATTCATGTGTCCAATTATACATGTTTAACTTAATTCATTTTATGCAAGTTTGGGATGTAAATCATATGCTAGTTTGTATGTGAATCTTATGCAAATCCGTTTTTACATATGTTAATTCGTATGTGAATCTTATGCAATTTTGGGATGTTAAATCATATGCTAATTCGTATGTGAATCGTATGCAAGTTTGGGATGTTAAATCATATGCTAATTCGTATGTGAATTTTATGCAAGTTTGGGATGTTAAATCGTATGCTAGTTTGAATATGAATCTTATGCAAGTCTGTATATGAATTGTACACAAGTTTATATGTGAATCAAGTATATACATATGCTAGTTTATATGCAAAAATATATGATAAATTCATATGCAAGTTGTAGGAATCCATATGCAAGTTTAGGTGAAAAACTATATTCACATTTTTGGGTGAAAATTATATTCACATATGCAAGTTAGGTGAGACCCATAATCTATATATGAAAGTTCACAATTTCATGTTTAGATCTATATTTAGATCCATGGTAATTTATGCAAATATATGATTCTATATGACCATTGTCTATGCAAATTATTGGCTATGCAAATTTATGTTATAATTCCTATTTGCAAGTTAGATCTATTTTATGTGTTATGCAAGTTGTGATGTTTCTTTTTTATAAGTTAGACTATTTGCGAGTCTAAAATATTTCATATTTGAACGTGCGAATAGCGTGGGGACAATGGGAAAATATTAATTATGTAAATTGTGAATTGACATAAAAATAACTTTAAAAGACATATAATTAAATTGAGACATTAATTGGTATAATTTATATACCTAAAGAGTATGGACATAACTTAGGTGACAATTATGGACATAATTTATTTGGAAATTATTGAAAATTTGAATAGGGATAATTAATTCATATTGGGGTGAAATAATTTGTAATAATAAACGCCTGAGACACGAAGTTAGACTCGTTTGTGGTGTAAGACTGCCCGGACCTGCCCGGCAGATCCAGCAACCACAAACGGTAGTGTAATGTGAGGGATCAAAGACATAAATTAAATGCGTAACAATTGTAAAGACATGAGGTTAGACTCGTTTGTGGTGTAAGACTGCCCGGACCCGCCCGACAAATCCAGCAACCGCAAACGGTAGTCTAATGTGAGAGGTCTTACAAAGTTACGATTATAATGAATTAAGTAACACTTAACCAAGATAAACATGTGGTGGGACATGGAGGTTAAGTGGGTGACATGTGAAATACGATTAGAAACACTTAACCAAATTTAAACATGTAAGAAGACATGAATAAGAAGGGGTTAAGTGGAAAATTCTAGTGGGGACCAAGCATATGTGGAAGGCTTGTGTCAAACATGAGGGACCCTTTTCAAAACAGTAACCCGTTAAGTATCTTTGTGAGCTCGAGTTAGATCGAGGACGGGACATGCTTACTGGGTTTGATTGTAAGAGGTCAAAACAGGTTAATGGTGGCAACGCAAGTCCAACGGGGTCATGTGCGTGCGTGGGCCCGGGCTGGTAGGTAAGACGTTGTTGCATCGTGTAGATATAAGCCGTGTATCTTTAGTGGTATCGGGTTGCCACTTTGGGGAGTGATACACCCTACTGTGGGACCAGCACGGGTATCTACGAGTTAGGGAGGCGATTGCATGGGGGTAGTGGGTACAACTAGTGGAGATAGGGGCAGGCGGCACCTATGGAGATAGCTAGGGGTATGCGAAACTACCATTATGATTACTATGTTCAGTAGGTGGGATCAACCTTTAGGGTGACTAGTAATGGTGCAGTATAGTAATTATCCTCTAGTGATTAGGAGCGAGATTAACGCCAGAATATTCCTCTTGTTTGTTTTGCCTTGCCCACTTGTTTCACAGTCATTCCTTGTTTTACTAGTTTATGCCTTATCCTAATTACTTTAATAATTATATTGTTAAAGTTATTGGACTCGCCAGACTTTATGTATGACCCCCTTTGTTTTCGCCTCTTTTCTTCCTTCCCCCCTAGGTTCTCAGTGTGGGACTAGTGCTAGTGGAGCTTGATTTGGATCTTTCTCTCTCTTTGGAAGTGCTTGGATTGCTGAAAGTAAAGTTCAACTCATCTCTTTTATGGCTACTTATGTTGGGGTTATGCTTTTTTACTTTATGTACTCAGAAAACAATTTGTCAAGTTGGTTACTAAGTGTACTTGGTTTTACTGTTGGTTTATGGTGTTGATGTAATCAAACTATTTCTCCGCTGCAATAAAAGTTGTTTTAAAATTTTCAAGTACCAATATATGAATATGTCTTGTTATATTCTGTTCTATTCACCAATAATACTCCATGAAAATTAATGCATTCCCTTTGAGAGTGACATTATTGGAAGTTGGGTGTTACACTTTATTTTGAAAGTATTTCCAAAAACATGATGCAAGCATCCTAAAATATACTAGCAGTTTTATATGTATGCAACTATTCAAAAAATATTTTTCATCCAAAACCTTCACACGACTACAAATAGAAGTGTTAAGTAATCAATTTTGCATTCAAATCCTAACATCCAACAAAATAATGCATCTAAAATCTCTTCCAATCCATTTCCCCTATGTAGGAAAAAGGAATTAAGTGAAGAATTTAACATCCTTACCATTTTGAAATTTTCCAATTCCCTTTCTATAGTAAAATTCGCTTGCCTAGAAATACTCCAAAATTTCCATATATAAACTACATAACTATGCTTCAAACAAGCTCTAAAACATAAACGAGTTAAATAATAACTCGCGGGCATCGTTGACAAGGTAAGTAAATAACATTTCGGAGCTAAAACAACTTTTCCATATTATTGTTAATGTTTGAACGTACCACCGACCTAATTGCACCGCTAAAATCGCAAAACGAATTTCTAACCATCTTCCCTACGCTTCAAATATGACCCTAAAAGTTGCGATTTTCAAAAAAATATTTTTTTCTTAAAATTTTAAGTTTAGTTTGGAAAAATATTCCAAATTCATAAACGCCTTTTATAAATTAAAACTTAATTTAAAACTTTAAAATCCTTCTCTTTTTAACGATATTAGGAAAATATTTTCAAGAATATTTCCTAGAAATTTAAACAAATCTGGTCATAATGCAATGTGGACGGAAGTTGGTTACGCAAAAAAATACGCAAACCGAACCTTAAATATCCTACCCGAACATTGGACACTCCGAAGAATGCCATAACAAAAAAATTTAGCATTTAAAGGACAAGCAAAACTTATTTTCCGTGACCAAAGAATTGATAACTTGTCCTTCACTGAATTTTACAACTCAAAGATCGAAACTTCCAATTTTGAAGTTAATTTATTTAGATTTAAATTATAAGATTTCGATTTTGATTCAAATCATAATAAATGCGAATGACATGCACAATATTTTCAAAAGATAGGAATCTCATAGCATCATTGTATGATTTAACAAGTACAGTTAATACTAACAGTCGTGAACAATCACTACAACATAGCCTAGGAACAAATGTTGGAAAGGAAAAGAACTAATTCTGGAAGAACAAAGACAACAACACCAAAACCTAAAAACATTTCCCATAACAACAAGACGTCTTGGTCTACGGTTGGAGCTCGAACCATTTCCATGACCTCTAATTAGTCATATCATGGTAGCAAAATGCTCTGTCTTGTGTTCTTGACACAACTAATGTTGTTGGAGGTTTCTACATCACCATCTCTTCCAAGAGAGAATTAGTGATGGTAGAAGAAAGCTTCAACTAAACTACTTCTCAGAAAGATTCAAATAATATAGCCTAAAATTAAAAGTGGGTAGGTAAAAATACAAAAAGTAACTCTGCGAAACAACACACAAGAACAACAAGATGAAGCAAAGAAGCTGCAGCCTTAGATGATGGCTACACCAGCAATCAAAGCAAAAATTTATTTCTGCATCATTTGAAAAATCTAGTCCTTACTGCCCATTTTTGGAATAATGGGTAGAAGTTTAACACATCTAATAGGGTAGTTTGGATCGTTAGGGATTGAGATGTTGATGATGATGTTTTGATAACAACAACCTTGTTTAATTATTATTATTATAAAATATATACTAATATTATTATCTTATATATATATGTATGTGTGTGCGTGTGTGTGTCTATATACAAGAAATATATACAAATATTGATTATTGAAGAATGAACAGTTTGGAGAATCAAGATTTCAAGATTTAAAGAATCAACGAAGTCCAAGATAGAACACTCATGAGTAACAAGAGCTCAAAAAATTCAAGAGTTCCAAGAATAAAAAGTAATTGAGTCTAGATTTCTTGTTAAAACTCTAAAATATTACTGAATCCTTATTTTCATCTTTCCCACTATTTTAAATTTCTTATTTTCCAATTGATTTCAAAATTTCTTCCTTATTCCTAAATCTATATTTCTTAGATTCTTAAATTTATTTTTAACTTCTAATTTCAAATATAGTTTAAAATCCTAATTGAAATATTTTATACTTTCTTATTTATACGATTAAAATTAAGTTTATACTAAATTTTATTTAATCATTTAAATGTTTAATTTTTTTCTTAAGTTTCAAAGAATTTCTTATATTTATACTTGTAAATTTATATCATTCTTATATAGTTTTTAAAGTCATTCTTATACATGTTTTTAAGTCATTTTTTACTTTAAATACTCTATTCTAATGTATAAGAAAACAGTTTGTTTTTACTTAAGATTCACCACAATTTATTTTAATAACATATGCCTTAATTTGAAAAATCATTTTATTTTTATTTTTTAAGGGTATGTCGGTATAGGGTAAACCCTCATGTCGACATAGTGACCATTTGTTTTCCGATTTAAAATTTGAAAAGTTTTATCTTTTGATTTCAAAACTATTCTGAAAGGCTTTAACTGTTGGGGGACTATAAATAGGCTTCTAGAAACGAATTTTAAAATAACTTTTCATTATCTTCCTCCTTTAACCTCTCTCCGTTAAAGTTATTAATTTCTTAAATTCTATACTTATACTCTACCAAAATTCAAAGAGAATCACATTAAACCTTTTCTATTCTGATTCTCTATCACATTCTCTCAAAAATTCAAATGCTACTCAAGAGTTATTGGCTTTTGGTAATTAAAGATCGCAAGATCAAGTTCTGTCTGGTCTATCTACCAAAACTGATACTAAAACTTATGGTTGTAGCCCGTTCAAATAACCTGTGTGTGATTGTATCTCATAAATCAATTAGGTGATCTTATAGCCTGGTTAAATCAAGAGAGCGCTCTGTGCTCGGATGGAGGTTGTGACACCCCATGTCCGTTAATGTCACTCTATAAAGAATGCATTGTGTTTCGTGAAGCATTATTGGTAAATAAGAACATAATATCACAAGACAGACATGTAAAATAGCAGCGGAATTAAAAACTTTATTTAAATCAAAACATCATGGTCCCAAATACTGAGTTTACATCATAAGTTTGAAGTAACCAATTATATAAATAATCTGTCTTGCCAAAAATATCAGAGTACAAAAGCATAAAACCATACTTCAATACAAGTTGTGCCCAAATTCATATTAACATATATTCCAGTTTATGCCTAAATCATATTTTACATAATTTATGCCAAATCATATTTTCCAATGTTCGCCTAAATTCATATTCATGTTATACAACATGATATATGTCCCCAAATACATATTTGTATATTTCCACATTTTATGCCCAAAATTATATTCATATTTTTCCAATATCAATTATGCCCCAAATTATGTCTTTCCCAATCATTCCCAATTTCGAACGTTCGCATTTTTCAGCGTTAGGCCTAGGCTCGAAAGTAGCCTGGCTATATAAAAATAAAAGGGAAAGTGGAAGAGAACAGAATCAGAACAGGCATAATAACGAATCAATAACATAACGGTAGAAATAGGCATAAAAACTAAATGGACATATTATGACAAGGTTAGACTTGGTGACGATATAAACATATAAGAACAGATCAGAGGAATAAGTCATAATAGAACTGATTATGCACCAATTCAAGATCCAATTTTTTATATACATATCATGATTACTATTTAAATATTCAAATCAAAAATAACATGAATCCCTGTGAATAGATCTAAGGAAATGGATCAAAATTACTGCGAAGAACATGTTGAATTTGTTGTTATAGCAATCGCTGAATTTGTATAATGCTTGTTGAATTAGATTCGGAGTAGATTAGGCCATTCAATCTTTGTTGCAGCAGAGCTCCACCGTCGTCACTATTTTTAGATGAATAAAACCTAGGAATTGGGTCCCTTATATAGCCTAGGGTTCAATGAATCTTGCTCAGAAAGGTGTCCAGATACAAAATGAAGTATTTCGCCCAGATCTGTCAGGGGTGGGTCGACCCCCCTTTGAGTAGGTCGACCTATGGGTCGACCACCCTTTGGGTAGGCCGACCTATGGGTCGACCCCCCTTTTAGTGGGTGGACCCACCTGAGCGGGATATCTGCCGCCTTTCCAAATTTCGAATTTTGAACCGAATTTCGAATTTCTGGACCCATTTTTGAATTTCTGAACCTATTATATATATATATACACTTCCTGTGCGTATACAAACTTCAAACCTTAATAACTTCTTCATACGGTGTCTGCTTTACGCAAACCAGGTAGCTATTTTGACCAGAATTTCGAGATGGACGCAATGGTGCAGTTTGTTTTACTTAATTCTGAATATTAAATTAAGTTTTCCTTAATTCATTTTTAATAGTGTATTTCACACTAATTATTCTTTAATTCATCATCTTTAGTGTCGTTAAAATTCCGGGGTGTTACATTCCCCCCTACTCAAAGGATTTCGTCCCCGAAATCTCTAAGTTAAGAAGAACGTATATCCTAACATCCAACAATCATACATCCATCTAGCAATCACATACATCCATTATCCTTAAGGAATTTCTAATGCTTTTATGAACATACGCAATAGTGTGTGTATATGTCTGTAAACTAATGCGAAGGATCAGGCGGTCTACTGATTCAGTTGACCTCCTTAATGCAATGTATGTTTGTGCCATGCAATCAAAATGTATGCAAATCATCTTAATCCATGTAAGTTCTATATGTGTGCATAATCATCCATCCAAATGCAACATCAACGTAACGATAATCCATAAAAATTTAAAATGTACACACATCAATATGCAATATGTAAGTGATTGAGCTGATCTAGTGCCTATTATGTGTGTATATGAATCCACGAGCAATCACTAGCAACCACTTGCATCCATCAATCATAACATGTCTCAAACACATGTTTACATTCATTAGTTTTCTACCTAAGGACTCGATCGATACGAGATATTCAAACGATATATACAAGTATTAATTCGAAGCTTGAAAAAGAAGAAGTTAAGAACATATTCTCGAAAAGGAAAGGATATGAAGCGCGAATTTTGTCTTCAGCCTCCCAAGTAGCGTTCTCGCGGCCCTTTCCCCATTGCACCCTTACTAGCTTCGCTTCTTTGTTGCACAATTTCTTAACCTCCGATCCAAGTATGCAAGTCGGAACTCGTCCAATCATTGCTTCCTTCTCTACTTTCACTTCTTCTCAAAAGTCTGGCTTCACTACCTCGAACTCTATACATTTTATCACCTCTTGAATGAATAGTCGTCTTAGAATGATGGGCTTCCTCAAGGATTGTCTTCAATAGGTTTCCCATTCCAATATAATTCACCTATCAAAACCCTTCTCAAATAGCTCCCCTACTTGCTTACAAAGTTCCCTCTTTTCTTTTAGGAGTCAAATGTCGCACCGGCATTGCAACTCGCTTTGCATTGTCTACCAAGTATATGCAGAAACCAATCACGTACCTTGGGGTAAACCCCGAACCTCATCAATAACATCAGGATACTCAAAACTATTGGTACATATCGCAAATCATCGATAGATATATCAAGAGGTTCTAGGAGACTAAGCATGACAGACCCTTTTGGGGTCATAAGAAATCTCGAGAGTCTTTCTATGGCAAGTCAGAAGTCTAACGATTCTCCTCTCACAATCTAGAATGGCTCCATATATGTAGTTAACCAATCCATCCCTAGAATCAAACCGTATCTTATGAAATCAAGAACATATGCGTCGTAACCAAACTCGACACCTAACACAGAGATTCTCAAACCCTGACAAATCCTCGATAAATGAGCCGTACCTCTAATGGGTTTGAGACACTAATGGGATCGGAAACCATACTAGTATCTAGGTGCAGAGACTCAACTAAAAGATCAGATACAAAAGAATGCGAAGCGCCAGAAAAAGAATCCTAACAGGATGAACAGAAATAGAAATCAATCCTTCGATGGAAACTTTCCTACCCCTATCCTGTCCACCAGCTATGAGAACATTAGCTTGCCCCCTAGAAGTTCCTGCCCTCTGGCCTTGTCTTTGTCTCTTCAGGAACTCCATAATGAGGTGTCCTGCCTTACCAAAGTGGTAACAAATGCCTTTTCTCTTTCTGCAATCCTTTTCCAGATGACCCACTGTTCCGAAGTTATAGTATTTCCTCTTTTCTTATTTTATCTATATTCCCTTCTTAAGCCACCATTTTCTTTCATCTTTAGGATGTGCTCCTTAGCCCCAATTCCCTTATTCTCCTTTTTACCATCCTTGTGCAACATGCTAACAAGTCTCTTGAAAGCGGCCTCCATCGCATGGAAATCCTTTCGAGGCTTGAGAGAAAATAAGACGCAGGTGAAACCACTATGGCTAAAGATGGAGGTTGGGCACTACTTTGCCCTTCGATATGTACCGTAGTTTTAACATGCCTATGGAACCATGTCGAAATAGGGACACCCTTTCGAGAGGAAACGGTTCCCCGATCAAAAAGGAAAAGAAATCAAGCGGAGAATCGAGAAGATATTTATGGCTTTGGGAAATATGCTTTTCAAAAACAGACTTTTTATTTTAAAATACTTTTTTTTAGACCTTTTTCAAAACCATTTTCAAAATATTTTATCCGATCTTATAACCATATGCTCTGATACCAAATGTGACACCCCACGTTTGTTAATGTCACTCTATAAAGAATGCATTAAGTTTCGTGAAGCTTTATTAGTAAATAAGAACATAATATCACAAGACAAACATGTAAAATAGCAGCGGAATTAAAAACTTTATTTAAATCAAAACATTATGGTCCCAAATACTGAGTTTACATCATAAGTTTGAAGAAACCAATTACATAAATAATCTGTCTTGCCAAAAATATCAGAGTATAAAAGCATAAAACCATATTTTAATACAAGTTGTGTCCAAATTCATATTAATATATATTCCAATTTATGCCCAAATCACATTTTACACAATTTATGCCAAATCATATTTTCCAATATTCGCCTAAATTCATATTCATGTTATATAACATAATATATGTCCCTAAATCCATATTTGTATATTTCCATATTTTATGCCAAAACTTATATTCATATTTTTCCAATATCAATTATGCCCCAAATTATGTCTTTCCCAATCATTCCCAAGTTCGCACATTTGCATTTTTCAGCGTTTGGCCTAGGCTCGAAGGTAGCCTAGTTATATAAAAATAAAAGGGAAAAGAGGGAGAAAATAGAATTAGAACATGCATAATAATGAATCAATAACATAACGGTAGAAATAGGCATAAAAACTGAATGGACATATTATGACAAGGTTAGACTTGGTGACGATATAAACATATAAGAACAGATCAGAGGAATAAGTCATAATAGAATTGATTACGCACTGATTCAAGATCCAATTTTTATATACATATCACGATTACTATTTAAATATTCAGATCTAAAAATAACATGAACTCACAGTGAATAGATCTAAGGAAATGGATCCAAATTACTGCAAAGAACACGTTGACTTTGTTGTTGTAGCAATTGCTGAATTTGTATAATGCTTGCTGAATTAGATTTGGAGTAGATTTGGCCATTCAATCTTTCTTGCATCAGAGCTCTGCCGTCGTCACTATTTTTAGATGAATAAAACCTAAGTCTAGCGTCCTTTATATAGCCTAAGGTTCAATGAATCTTGCTCAGAAACGTATCCAAATACAAAATGAAGTATTTCGCCCAGATCTGTCAGGACTTTGAGCGGGTTGACCTATGGGTCGACCCCCCTTTGGGTTGGTCGGCCTATGGGTCGACCCCCTTTGAGTGGTTAGACCCACCTGAGCGTGAAATCTTTCGCCTTCCCAAATTTCAAATTTTGAACCGAATTTCGAATTTCTGGACCTAATTTTGATTTTCTGAACCTATTATATATATATATATTCTTCCTGTGCGTATACAAACTTCAAACCTTAATAACTTCTTCATACGATGTCCGATTTACGCAAACCAAGTGTCTATTTTGACCAGAATTTCGAGATGGACGCAACACAGTCCGTTTTACTTTAATTATGAATATTAAATTAAGTTTTCCTTAATTCATTATTAACAGTGTATTTCACACTAATTATTCTTTAATTCATCATGTTTAGTGTCGTTGAAATTCCGGGGTGTTACACACGTGGTGTTGTACCTCATGGCCATTGAAATTGAGGATTGTAATTGAAGATTATTATTGAAAAGAAATTCGCATCAACCTAGAGTTGTGTGGGACTGGATGTAGGGTAACTCCGAACCAGTATAAAAATCCAGTTTGTTCTTTCCTTTTACTATTTTTTATTTATTATTATCTGCATCTGTGTTTGATTCTGTGATCATTATTATATCTATGATTTGTATTACATTTTGTATAACACAAAAAGATTTCAAGAATTTTATAAAATCTACAAAACACTATTCACCTCTCACTAGTGTTTAGTTTTCCTTAAGATCCTTAATCTGCATTCTCCATCAATTGGTATAAGGGCATTGGTTTTTAAATTTTCATTAATCTAAATTTTTGAAAAGTTTAAATGGCAAGCTACACTTGTATTGCCAACACTTATACTTCTATTTCATTTATAGAGGGTCAGTCTACTATTAGGCACCACTGTTAAACGATAGTAACTATGCATTTTGGGATTGTAGAATGAAGATTTATTTACAAGTAGTAGGATTAGTCACTTGGAATATCATATAAACTGAATATGTTGAACCCGCTATTAGTTTTGCATAATGAACTAATGAAGAAAAGGCTACTGCATAAAATAATTCCAATGCCATGATTACTCTATTTTGCTCACTAGATAGAAATGTGTTTAATAGAGTATTTGTTTGTAAATCTGCATATGAAATATGGAAAACTTTGCAATTAACTTATGAACGAACAAGCTAAGTTAAATAGACTAAGATATCCATGTTAACCAATCAATTTCAATTATTTAAAATGAATCTGAATGAGAATATCATTGATATGTATTGTAGGTTTCAAGAGATCATGCATTCACTTATAGCCTTGGGAAAGACATATTCTAAGGAAGATCAAGTTAGGAAAATTCTGAATTCATTAACTCCAAAATGAGATCAAAAGACCTTAGAAATAGAAGAGGCCAATGACATTAATGTAATGAAAATCGAAGAATTAATTTGAAATCTAATGTCATTTAAAGTTCATATGAAAGAAAGAAGATAAAATAAGTCATTAGAAAAGAAAGCAGTAACGTTCAATATAATAACAGAAGATATAGACTTAAACAACGATGTTGATGAGGAAATAACATTAACGATAAGGAATTTCAAAAAATTCTGATATATAGATAGAGGAATAATTTCAAAAGAAATAAGCACAGAAATTCAGTGAAAAATAACGAGATTTCAAATAATATTAGATGCTTTAATTGCGATGAACCATGTCATTTGAAGAGAGATTTTCAAAATCCAAAGAAACAAAATCATTCTTCAAATAACAATTCTTTAAAGAAAAGAAAAAGGGCTTATACTGCTACTCTAGTTGATTCTGATTCATCCTCCAATGACGAAGAGCAGGAAACAAATAATTCAAAATATGTGCTTCACAGAAATTCATGAATAAGAAAATATCGAAGATAGGATCTAAAATAGGTACGCCTTTATAACAATTATTTATTTGAATCAGTTGCTTAAATTATTGCTTGTTTGGTTGAAGTATTAGAAAAATAAATTTTAAAAATAAATTCAACATTTGAAAATTGAATTTTAAAATTCAAAATAATATTATTTTTATAAAATAATAATAATAAAAATAAATATTATCTCTACTCCTAATAAAGAAAATTCATTACACTATTTTGCTTGGCGTCCCACGATGCCCTTAGCCCTTCCCAAATATTTCGATATCAGAGCCATCGTCTGTTTAAACAATCATTTCTCCAAACGCGATCCCAGATCCATCGTCTCCGCTGATTCATCCATATACAGCCATCGTCTCTAAATCGTGCGATCCCAAAATTTTCGATCAAACATCTAATTTGGTATCCAAATCTATAATATAGATTTCCATTGACCATTTTTAGTTTCCACCGACATCTGAGGATCATGGAATTAGAAGTTTTCGAAAGGTATATGCTAATCTGAGTTCAACCATAAAATATTAAAAAAAACCAATTTTACTCTCCTTTGTAAAGACCCAACGAGGTTTTATATGTAACCTCGTAGAGCTCCTATGATGTTTCCTATGTAACCTAGTAGAGCCCCTACACGGTTTCCTATGTAACCTAGTATGGACACAAGTTTACCTAGGGTCTCTACGAGGTATGCTGAAAATTTAAAAAAAAAATATAACAAAATAGGGGCAGTTTGGTCATCAATATTTCTGGATTAACTCAGCAATTTCCAGGGTTTAAATAGAATTATCCAAGAATGTTATCTAATGACATAAAGTTTTGAGATTTGTTATATATTTTAGGAATTTCATTTAATTTCCAAGGCAGATGGAATAAAGAGTAGCTGCTTTGTATGAATTCTTACAAGTAGTTGAGCTATGAGTTCTTACAGGCGGTTGAGCTATGAGTTCAAGTATTGAATATGTATATAAATATGCACATAAAATTCTATATTAAACACAAGAAGCTTTGTCTTGCTGTTCAAACAAGGTATCTGTGTCCATTTAAGTGTTGACATTTGCTTTTAAATTTTAGAATATTAATTGACTATTTCTAAAATGGACATATCCTATTATTTTGGCACTTCTTGATTAAAGATGAAGATACATTGAGAGTATGAGATGTGGAGTTTGTAAACTATTTTTAAATAATACTTATGTTTGTAAGTTATAAGATGTCCAAAGCCAAGATATTATTTTCGTTTCCGAGTTTGCCTGCTACCACCGCCCTTTGTTTGTTTCCTTTTTCTTTACTTTATTTGCAAAAGCATAAAAGAACTCCTCTGGTAGCCATGACTAGTGACCATGTTACAAATTTTGTTTGTGTTTATTAGTAACACATATTATTTTATTTCATTACAAAGGCATCCAAATACTATTCAGTTTTTAATCAAAGTTGCATGGTCGTTTTTGATCGCCTTGGAAACAAAACAAAAATGGTTGTTTTACACCAAATATAAAAATTAATTAATGGTAAGTAGCATATAAAAGATGATATCTATAATAACCAACGCTATAAATATATTATAGATATACCAGTGGTAGCTTAATTTTTTTTATTCGAATGTACCAAATCCTCGAATTTATGCAGACATACCAGCAATAGCCTACCTTTTTAAATTAGAATCTTCAAATTTATTGTCCCATATCCATCCAATGATATCTTTATTTATACACTTCCATTGTAATCGTGCTCAATAATGGAGTTAGTGTAACTATCATCTACTAACAATGATTTCACAGTTGCAAACAATTACATGCATAGGTAAGCAAATTGAGATTTTTGGTTTTTTTTTAATTTTTTTTTGACTTGGATATGTTTGCCGTAGAATTTTGATAATAGTACGGTGTTTATTACTAAGGCGCAACTGTTTGGCGTCCAAATGAGAGGATGATCGTTGAGGATATTGAAGTAAACCTCCTCATAAACTTGAAGTCCGGACCCTGGTATTATATGCCAATTTGTGTGATATTGGTGTTACATTTGCAAGTGAATATCCATTAGTAAGCTATTTCTATTTTACTAATATTTCAGATCAACCTGATTTTGAATTTCACTATTTTTTCTTACAAACTGGAAATTATGCAGCCATCAAGACTCCCTAGCTATAGTGTTGTTGAAACACCCCACCTCTGTTAAGGTAACTCACAAAGGGAATGCATTAACTTTAGTGAAGTATTTTAGGTAAAAGACACAGATAATTTACAAGACATACATATAAACAGCGGAAAACTGAAATTATTTATTAAATAGCGTGGTTCAGTCAAAACATTACAAGCATTGTCTCAAAACCCAACTTCTAAATTATTACACAAAACATCTGTCTTGATTTAAATCTCCAAGTACAAAAAGAAGCATAAAACAGAAGTAAAGCAGCGTAAATCCCCAATAAAAGTGTAACCACAGCCATAGCCCAAGAAAAGAGAATCCAATCAATACATCTACTCTCTTCAAGCTTGAAAATGTCTGCACTAAGCTAAAGTATTCCCTCCCTGCGGACCTAAGGGGAGGGGGGAATGGAAGAAAAGAAGGCGAAAGAAAACGAGTCAGACATAAGTCTGGTAAGTCCAGTGATTATTCAGCTTGTAAACAGGTAAAAGGAGCATGACATGAATAAACTGAACATAGGACAATACCACAAGATAAGATAAACTGAATATACTATCGCACTCATTTTTATTTCTCTGCACATACTACGAAGGTTTCACTACCATCATGTGTTCATAACAAAGTGACCCCTTTCCCGGTCGGCTTCTATTCGCATGCATTTGCTACTTGTGTCATTCGACCCCGCTTGATTGTAGATACATGTGCTGGTCCCACCATAGGGTGTATCAATTCCTATGGTGGCAACCTGACACAAATTCTAGATGCACAGTGTATATTACTGATGCCCAGTGCCTGCTTTTCCCGCTCCGGAGCACGTGCACGCTCGTACTCCGTCGAGACCTACACTGCCGCACCACCCGCCGCTATTTTGACCGTTTATAATTAGCCCAGTAATCGTGCCCCACCCTGCCTAGTTCAGGGTACCGTGATACATCTATGTGGGTTACTGCTGAAATGAGTCACCATTACTAGGGTTTCCTAATCAACATGTTATAATGGTTAAGTGTTCTCAAATTAACCTAACCCCACCCATCTGTTAAATTAACATGTTGTATGGGTTAAGTGTTGCTTTAATTAACTTAACCCTACCATTCTTAGCCTGTCTGTTTCTTAGCTTTAATTCATTCATTAAAGCACCAACCTCTCACATTAGATATGTATTGTTGCGGTCGCTGGATGTGTCGGGCGTTTCCGGGCAGTCTTACACCGCAACTCAATCTAACCTCGGGTATTTTGGGCTTAATGCGCTAACCTCTCACATTAGATCTATATTGTTGCGGTCGCTGGATGTGCCGGGCGGTTCCGGGCAGTCTTACACCGCAACTCAATCTAACCTCGGGTTAGGCATATTCATCTTTTAATTAATTTACATATTTAGCATTTATGTTCATATGTAAATTATCCACAAGTGTTGTCAAATCAAGTCATGTCCCATTTACCCTCTAAATTATGTCCAAATTATGCCATTTCATGCTACTAATCATTTACATGATTATGAGCCAATCTATGCCAATAACATGTAATTTAATATTTCCCCCCAACGTCTCCCCCGTTATTCGTTCGCACAATTCACATAGAACGTTAGGCTCGCAAATTAGCCTAACTCATAAACAAAAAAGGAAAAGAAAAGGGACATGTAACATTCCAACAGGCATAAAACAACATAGATCAATATGTGTAATATGAATTCGACATAGAACGACATAAACCTAATTAAGCATATAAACGTGATCTTGCATTTAAATTAGATCCAATTAACATGCGAACTAGCATAAGTCTAATTGTATAAAAATGAACTTATATACATCTTAAACATGGGTACTAGCTTGGATCTAAACATATAACATGTATGAACATAACTTAGCATGTAACTTACATACATAAAAGAACCACAAATTTTATATAACATGATAGGTTTAATGGTATCAGTCCCAATAGTCTCATAGGCATGATAGGTTTTACTATGTCAGTCACAACAGTCCAATAGGTATGATAGGTTTTACTATGTCAGTCACAACAGTCCAATAAGCATAAGCAATTCAGAATTGACAAAAGGATAGGCACGAATAGAGTTAGGCATAGTTCTAGATCCAATTATTACAGTCATGATTTCTTATTAGGTTTTCACATCTAAACAATAACTGTACTTACAGAAAAACGACGGATCTTGATTTCTGAATTTGTAAAGCTATCCTTTGATGTAGACGTTTGATTCTCTAGTTCTTCTAATTGATTCGTAGTTTGAATTTGATTCTCTAGTTTGGGGTAGATGGATAGAGGCTAGGCCAGTTTGTAGACGAACAACATGACGACTTCATAGAATGAGTTCTAAGGTTGAGGTTTGGGGTGATTATATAGAAGTCTATGTTGAATTCTAGCCTTTAGATTAGTCTAAGAGAAATCAGAGCCATAAAACCAAAGATATGTGTTATCTAGCTAACCGTAGCATGATTCATATGCCCTAATACCTCAGAAATCAGTCATTGGCCAATCAGATAAGGCCACATCAGCACAGGGCTGTAAAAATTCGTCACAGGAGCTGGATCAGGGAGGGGTCGACTCCCTACAGGGGGGTCGACACCTATGTCGACTCCCCTATAGGGGGGTCGACACCTATGTCGACTCCCCCTGGGGGGAGGGTCGACACCTTGAGAGGGAAATTTCCCGCTCAGCCGATTTTGAATTTTGAACTGTTTTTATTATTTATATTTATTTATATTTATTTTCTGCTTGAAATCTTTTGAACTCCATAACCTCTTCATACGGAGTCCGATTCACGCAAACTCGGACTCTATCTCAAGCAGAATTCCAAGACGAACGCAATGGCGTAACCCGTTTCCCTTAATTCCTACTTTTAAAATTAAGTTTTCTTTAATTCGTTACTTTAATGTTCATAGAAAATACGAGGTGTTACATTCTCCTATCCTTAAAGGTTTTCGTCACCGAAATCTCTAAGTTAAGAAGAATGTATCCTAACATCCATCATCCATCTACTCAACCATCAATCACAGGCATCCATTGTCCTTAAAAAGATTTCTAATGCTTTCATGATCATATGCATAGTGTGTGTACATGTCCTTATCTAATGCAAAATCAGGCGGTCCACTGATTCAGTTGATCTCCTTGATGCGACTCATGTCACTGCCATGAGTCTATTATGTATGCAATTATTCCTAATTATACTTTCTACATGAGTGCATAATCATTCATACGAATGCAATCTCCACATGATAACACATCAAGTTCCAATCCATATATAAATACATATATGCATATGCAATATGAAAGTGACTAAGCCGATCTAGTACCTAGTGTGTGTGTATATGCATCCATGAGAAACCACTAGCAACCACTTGTAACCATAAATCATAACATGTTTCAAATACATGTTTACATCCATTGGTTTCTACCTAGGGATCAAGACTAGGACCGAGTAGATATGCTTAAAAGGATAGATATAAGCATGCATAAACTCTATGGAAAACAAGAGATCAAAGATGTACCCTCAAAAAGATAAGGGTAGGCTGCGCGTATCTTGTCCTCAGTCTCCCAAGTCACATCTTCCTCTACATCACTTCATTGTACTTTAACTAGCTTGACTTCACGATTGCATAGCCTTTTAACTTCTGTACCCAAGATACGAGTTGGAACTCATCTCACCGTCGCTTCTCGCTCCACTTCTATTTCCTCTAGTATGCTTGGGTCCACAACTTCTTCCGACTTATGTAAGCACTTTCGTAGATGAGAGACATGAAAAACATTATGAATTCCAGCTAATCTTTTGGACAGCTCTACTTTATAAGCCATCTTCCCAATCCTTTCAATGATAGGAATTGGCTCTACAAATCTTGGTGCCAATTTTCCTGTAGACCCAAAGCGAACGACATTCCTCAAAGGAGATACTTTAAGGAAAACCCTGTCTCCAACCTCAAACTCAAGGTCGGTCCTTCTTTTATCAGCGTAGGGCTTCAGTCTATCTTGTGCGGTCTTCATTCGTCTTCGTATCAAGTCCACCTTCTCTGAAGTTTCTCTGATCATGTCAGGCCCAAGTACGAGCTTGTCTGTAGACTCCCACCAACAAGTTGGTGATCGGCATGGTCTTTCATATAAAGCCTCGAAGGGTGCCATGTCTATGGTGGCTTGGTAGCTATTGTTGTAGGCAAACTCCACCAAAGGAAGGTGATCCTCCCATGCTCCTCCAAAATCAAGAATGCACAATCTCAAGAGATCTTCTAATACTCTGTTCACCCCTTCTGTCTGACCATCGGTTTGAGGTTGATAGCAGTGCTTAAGCATAGCTGTGTGCCTACAGCCTCTTGCAAACTCTTCCAAAACTCGCTCGTAAAGATAGGATCTTGATCACTTACTATGCTAGAGGGTATTCCATGCAGTCGAACCACCTCTTTAAGATAAATGGATGCTAACGATGAGGCAGTCCTCCTACTTTTAACAGGTATAAAGTGAGCGCTTTTAGTGAGTCTGTCCACTATTACCCAAATGCTGATATTTCCCCTTCTTGACCTAGGCAACCCATCAACAAAGTCCATCGAAATACTATCCCATTTCCACTGTGGGACCTCCAGAGGATGAAGCAAACCACCAGGCTTCTTCTGTTCCGCCTTGACTTGCTGGCATATCAAGCATTTAGAGACAAACTCAGCTACATCCTTCTTCATGCCATTCCAGAAGAAAACTCTTTTTATGTCTTTATACATCTTGTCCCCACCTAGATGTATGGTTAACTTAGAATGGTGTGCTTCTTCGAGAACGGTTTTCACCAAATCCCTTGCTTGTGGGACGCATAGTCTTCCATCTCGTCTCAACCAACCCTTGTCATCAATGGAGTATCTATTGAGGTGACTAGAAGTCTCACCTCTAATTAGCTTATCCATCACATCAACTAGATGAGGGTCTTCACGTTGCGCGGTTCCTATTGAGTCCAAAAGAGTAGGCCGCACCTCTAGTGATGCTAACAAACCACGTACAAATTCAAAGGAAGGTTTAAAGTCAAAGTTTGCTATGTACTCCAAGCTTTTCCTTTCTACAAAGAGAGGACTCAAGGTCAGCTTTTTCCTACTCAAGGCGTCTGCTACAACATTGCCCTTGCCAGGGGTATAAGCAATCTCAAAATCGTATGAAGCCAGAAATTCCATCCACCTTTGTTGTCTTAAGGTAAGATCTTTCTGTGAGAAAAGGTACTTTAATGATTTATGGTCAGTAAACAATTCAAACCTTTCTCCTAGTAGGTAATGACGCCATGACTTAAGGGCGAAAACAATGGCAGCTAGTTATAAATCATGAGTTGGGTAGTTCTTCTCATGTACCTTCAACTGCCTTCCTCCATAACAAACTATTTCGCCTTCATGCATCAAGACAACGCTCAATCCTGTTCTGTATGCGTCTGTATATACAGTAAACATCTTACTCTCATAAGGCAATGTCAGAACTGGGACCGTTGTCAGAGCTCTTTTCAATCGTTGGAAAGCAATGTCGCAATCCAAATCTCAGGCAAAAGTTAGGTTCTTCTTTGTCAGTCTAGTAAGTGGGGATGAGATCTTCACAAAGTCCTTAATGAACTTTTTGTAAAAGCCTGCTAGCCCGAGAAAACTTTGTACTTCGGTTGCATTCCGTGGAATCTTCCAATCTTGCACCACAACTAATTTTGCCGGATCCACAGCTATCCCCTCTTTGGACACCACATGTCCAAGAAACCTTACTTCTTCTCTCCAAAAATGGCATTTGGTGAATTTTGCTTTGAGCTGGTGTGCACGAAGAGTGTCCATAACTTCCCTTAAATGCTGAGCATGTTCTTCCTCACTTTTTGAGATAATCAAAATGACATCCACGAAGACCACTACAAATTTATCAAGGAACTCTCTGAATACCCTACTCATTAGAACTACGAAATAGACCGGTGCGTTTGTCAAGCCGAAAGGCATGACAAGCCATTCGAAGAAACCATCCGGGGTACTGACCGCGGTCTTATCAATGCTATCTTCAGCCACTCTTAGCTGATGAAACCCGGTGGCCAGATCTAATTGGGAGAAAACTGAGGCACCTACGAGTTGGTCAAACAAGTCATCTATTCTAGGAAGTGGGTGCCTATTCTTCTTGGTCAGCTTGTTTAGCTCCCTATAGTCCATGCATAGATGAAGTGAACCATCTGCTTTGGTTGCAAACACCACTGGAGCACCCCAGTCAGAAATACTCCGCCTTATGACCCCTTTTCAAGCAACTCTTTAACTTGCTTACTGAGCTCTTTCCTTTCCCTAGGAGTCATGTGTCTAACTGGTAAAGCAACAGGTTTTGCATTATCAACAAGGTATATGCGGAAGTCTATCTCTCACTTTGGAGGCAAACCTTTTACCTCTTCAAAACATCCTAGTATTCACGGACTACTCTAACAAATTATAAGTTTTCAACAGACGCATCAAGAGATTCTAGATAACTAAGCATAACAGAATTCATGGGATTACAAGAGATTTCAAGAGTGTTACCGAGGCGAGTCATAAGTCTAACCACTCTCTTTTCACAATCGAGGATGGCACCATTACTGGATAACCAATCCATGCCTAGAATAACCCATAGCCCGTGAAGCCCAAAACATAAGCATTACATCTAAACTTGACGCTTAGTATAGAAATTTACAAATCCGAACAAATCATGGACAAATAAGCCGAGCCCCCAATTAGATTTGAAACAACCATGGGATCATCTGCTATACTGGTATCTAGATGTAGAGATTCAATTAAAGCAGTAGATATAAAAGAGTGCGATGCGCCAGAATCAAAAAGAGTACGAACTTGATGATCAGAAAGATAAACTAAAATCTCAACAGAAATATTCCTACCTCTTTCTTGCGGAGGTGCAATGAGAGCGTGAATCTGTCCTCCAGAAGTAGATCCAGTCCTCTGCCCTTGCCTTCTCGGGCAATCCTTAGCCATATGCCCTGTCTCCCCGCATTGAAAGCAACCACCCATCTTCCTCTTCTTCTTCCTGCAGTCTTTAATTAGATGTCCAGGTATGCCACAAAATTTGCACTTCATCTTTTCATGGGATTTGTTATTCTTCCTGCCTTTCTTGGGATCCGTCTTCTTATTCTGCGATCCCTCCACTTTCTTGTCCAGAGTTTCTTCCACCTTTTCCTCTTTCTTGCCATTCTTGTCTTCCTCATGTAACAGTGCCATATCCACTAGTCTCCCAAAAGTCGCACCCATAGGTATATGGGACATAGCTAGGCTGTGCAGTGGCTCATTCAACCCTTTAACGAATCGAAGAGCCTTTTTATGTGGAGTGTTTGCTAACTCCAGTCTGAACCTAGCCAGCTAGTTGAATTGGTTGACGTATTCCCTAACCGATAGGCTTCCCTGTTTGAGTGCTAAGAACTTCTCCATCTGTAGGCTTCGTTCAGCTTGCGAGAGGAACTTCATTTCAAATCTCATTCTGAAATCCTCCTAAGTTTCAACTGGTCTCTTAGCATTAGTAACTTCCAACCAGTAAGAGGTCTCGTCCTTTAGTAACCATACAGCCAATTGTATCTTCTGCCTATCGTCCACTTCGAAGATAACAAACAAATCTTCTGTTTCCTTGAGCTAGTTTCTTTCTTCCACAAATGACTCATTCCTATTAAAGTTCTTTCCACCCATGGCTCGAAAGTCTCTACATATCTTCGAGAAAGCATTCACACGAGGAGGAGGAGGAACATATGCAACTGGGGGAGGAGGAACGTCTGCTGGGCCTGCGTCATTAGCCCAAGCCTCTAGGTACCTTCTGAACCAACCAGGTACTGGTACGCCCTCAGGAAGATTAAGATCCTCAGACATGCTGAAACAAAAAGAAAAGGTTCAAAACAAAAGATAAAAAGATAGTGCATATGGCTTTGGGGATTATGCCCTTATAATAAAACAACACTTTTCTTGAAAATGCTTCTTTAAACTTCATTTTGAAAAATAGTTTTCAAAACTTTTATCTGATCTGGTAAACCATTGCTCTAATACCAAGTGAAACACCCCACCTCCGTTAAGGTCATCACAAAGGGAATACATTAACTTTGATGGAGTATTTTAGGTAAAAGACATAGATAATTTACAAGACAGACATATAAACAGCGGAAAACTGAAATTATTTATTAAATAGCGTGGTCCAGTCAAAACATTACAAACATTGTCTCAAAACCCAACTTCTAAATTATTACATAAAACATCTGTTTTGATTTAAATCTCCAAGTACATAAAGAAGCATGAAACAGAAGTAAAGCAGCATAAATCCCCAATAAAAGTGTAACCACAACTATAGCCCAAGAAAAGAGAATCCAAGAAATACATCAACTCTCTTCAAGCTTGAAAAGGTCTGCACTAAGCTGAAGTATTCCCTCCCTGCCGACCTTGGGGGCCGGGGGGGGGGGGGGGGAGGGAACGGAAGAAAAGAAGGTGAAAGAAAAGGGTCAAACATAAGTCCGGTAAGTCCAGTGATTATTCAGCATGTAAACAGGTAAAAGGAGCATGACATGAATAAACTAAACATAGGACAATACCACAAGATAAGATAAACTGAATATGCTATAGCACTCATTTTTATTTCTCTGCACCTACTACGAAGGTTCCAACTACCATCATGTGTTCATAACAAAGCGATCCCTTTCCCGGTCGGCTTTTACTCGCATGCATTTGCTACTTGTGTCATTTGGCCCCGCTTGATTGTAGATACCTATGTTGGTCCCACCATAGGGTGTATCAATTCCTATGGTGGCAACCCGACACAAATTCTAGATGCACAGTGTATACTACTGATGCCCAGTGCCTGCTTTTCCCGCTCCGGAGCACGTGCACGCCCGTACTCTATCGAGACCTACACTGCCGCACGACCCGCCGCTATTTTGACTGCTTATAATCAGCCCAGTAATCGTGCCCCACCCCTGCCTAGTTCAGGGTACTGTGATACATCTATGTGTGTTACTGCTGAAATGGGTCCCCGTTACTAGGGTTTCCTAATCAACATGTTATAATGGTTAAGTGTTCTCAAATTAACCTAACCCCACCCATCTGTTAAATTAACATGTTGTATTGGTTAAGTGTTGCCTTAATTAACTTAACCCTACCATTCTTAGCCTGTCTGTTTCTCAGCTTTAATTAATTCATTAAAGCACCAACCTCTCACATTAGATATGTATTGTTGCGGTCGCTGGATGTGCCGGGCAGTTCCGGGCAGTCTTACACCGCAACTTAATCTAACCTCGGGATTTTCGGGCTTAATGCGCTAACCTCTCAAAAAATAGTTCTATATTGTTGCGGTCACTGGATGAGCCGGGCGGTTCCGGGCAGTCTTACACCGCAACTCAATCTAACCTCGGGTTAGGCATATTCATCTTTTAATTAATTTACATATTTACCATTTATGTTCATACGTAAATTATCCACAAGTGTTGTAAAATCAAGTCATGTCCCATTTACCCTCTAAATTATGTCCAAATTATGCCATTTCATGCTACTAATCATTTACATGATTATGAGCCAATCTATGCCAAGAGCATGTAATTTAATATTTTCCCCCAACGTCTCCCCCGTTATTCGTTCGCACAATTCACATAGAACGTTAGGCTCGCAAATTTGCCTAACTCATAAACAAAAAGGGAAAAGAAAATGGACATGTAACATTCCAACAGGCATAAAACAACATAGATCAATATGTGTAATATGAATTCGACATAGAACGACATAAACATAATTAAGCATATAAACGTGATCTTGCATTTAAATTAGATCCAATTAACATGCGAACTAGCATAAGTCTAATTGTATAAAAATGAACTTATATAGATCTTAAACATGTGTACTAGCTTGGATCTAAACATATAACATGTATGAACATAACTTAGCATGTTACTTACATACATAAAAGAACCACAAATTTAATACAACATGATAGGTTTATTGGTATCAGTCCCAATAGTCTCATAGGCATGATAGGTTTTACTATGTCAGTCACAACAGCCCAATAGGCATGATAGGTTTTACTATGTCAGTCACAACAGTCCAACAACATAAGCAATTCAGAATTGACAAAAGGATAGGCACGAATAGAGTTAGGCATAGTTCTAGATCCAGTTATTACAGTCATGATTTCTTATTAGTTGTTCACATATAAACAATAACTGTACTTACAGAAAGGGACAGATCTTGATTTCTGGGATCTGATTTCTGAATTTGAAAAACTATCCTTTGATGTAGACGTTTGATTTTCTAGTTCTTCTAATTGATTCCTAGTTTGAATTTGATTCTCTAGTTTGGGGTAGATGGATGGAGGCTAGGCCAGTTTGTAGACGAACAACATGACGGCTTCATAGAATGAGTTCTAGGGTTGAGGTTTGGGGTGATTATATAGAAGTCTACGTTCAGTTCTAGCCTTTAGATTAGTCTAGGAGAAATCAGAGCCATCAAACCAAAGAGTTGTGTCATCCAGCCAACCGTAGCATGACACATATGCCCGAATACCTCAGAAATCAGTCATTGTCCAATCAGAGAAGGTCACATCAGCACAGGGCTGTAAAAATTCGTCATAGGAGCTGAATCTGGGAGGGGTCGACTCCCTAGAGGGGGGGGGCCGACACCTATGTCGACTCCCCTATAGGGGGTCGACATCCTGAGCGGGAAATTTCCCTCTCAGCCGATTTTGAATTTTGAACTGTTTTTATTATTTATATTTATTTTCTGCTTGAACTTGAAATCTTCTGAACTCCATAACATTTCTTCATATGGAGTCCGATTCATGCAAACTCGGACTCTATCTCAAGCAGGATTCCGAGACGAACGCAATGGCGTAACCCGTTTCCCTTAATTTCTACTTTTAAAATTAGGTATTCTTTAATTCGTTACTTTAATGTTCATAGAAAATACGGGGTGTTACAGTTGTTTTCCAATGTTTAGTGCAGTTATTTTCAATTATCGGTGAATTTTTGAAAACCTAAAAACAAAATGAATGTATTTAATTTTAATATATTATAATTTGATGCAATGTCAGTTGGCATTTATCTCATTTTTTTATAAAGCAATTACTACAATTATTCTATGTTTACACGTATGTTTGAATCAAATAATAATGTGTTTTATAATTTACCTCTCCCACAATTTCCACTTTAATTATCGCTTGGGTTCACAAGTTAGTAGTATCTTTTATGAAATTCTCTCAGTTTTGACATTTTTTCAGTTCACTTGCGTATATTAACTGATATGGTGTAAATGCCATGTACTGTTACATGAATGGAAAATAGAAGTGCTTATATTTTACCTTATCAGCCTTCAAATCAAAATTTTGTTGTAATAGTTTCTTTCATAAGTGAATGAATTCTTGAAATGATTTGTACCATTTATTGATAATTCTCCTCATTTGTGTTGCGTCGCTATGCTGTAGAAATCAGATCTTTTAGATTTAGTGTTGCAAAATTAATGAGACACTTTCTTTTTTGTTTTTTATTGGTTTGGTTATCTTCAGATGTAACCATGATGTAAAAGAGAACTTCCCTTCATTGATTTCCTCTATAATTTTATTTTAATTGGACTGAAACCAATCACTAGAGCCACGAATGCATTTTCCCAGTAACTAATGTGTTATTTTACATCATAGCATGTATGCACGAAAAAATAAAACATCAGTTTGATTTTCTCACTCCTAGGGTTAGAACCTTTTCTTTTCTTGATGCTTTGCATTTTAGTTTCGTATTTGGTAATAATGGATGTTCTTTTACTGAAATATCAATAGTTACTTCCTGTGTTAATGAGGACAATCTGCCTTTTGCTTCTTAATAAAGATTCACTGTCATTTTTAATGAGTGTAACCCTCTATAAAATTTTAATGCATTTGAAAGTTCTTTTTCTGTTACAATTTTGTCTTTCATAGTTCATTTTTAAGCAGTGAGCGACTAATTTGAAAACTGTCCATTACTTAAATTTTCTACTCATGAAAAATAACAATTTTTTGGGTAAATGGTGCTTTGTTCATAGCATTTATGATATTTTTGGACTCAATTTCAACATTAATACGATACTATATTGTTGTCAATATTAGTATTATGATTTGCTTTGTTTGGTAACTTACTCAGTTTACGGCAGCATGCGTGGATGGTCATTCCGTTTGAAATGACTTTTACATCGTTATTGTTATTGCATATATTGTAATCAACAAATAAATTTGGCTAACATGCACAACATTGCATTATAATCATGTTTTGATATCACCGACTTTTAAGTTGGTAATTATCGTGTTTATGTTCATGCAAATGAACATGTTGTTTGGGTTAAACGGGCTTTCAATTGTACATATCAAATTCAAACTTTCATATTTTGAGTTTTATTAACTCAAAATATCATGTTTATATTGATGCAGTACACCATATAAACTTTTTGCACCCTACCTCAATTACAGATTTTGAGTTTGTTTCTATCAATCAGCTTTTGCATGGTCGAGAATCCTTAAGCGGTTTCATGCTTTTACTATATCATTATTTTTGTGCAATATGGGCTGTGATCTAATTTTAAATGTAGAGAAATATGTATTATGGTGCTATAGCTATGATCCTAGCTGCTGTATTTTCAGGAAACAAGGCTTTAACTTCTGGTGAGTAAGATACAAGGTATTATTCATTATTTTCCATCGATAATTATTTAGATTCATATTGAAATCATATGCATATTCAACCATTATTGCGATCATTATTTTCAAGTGTTAATAAAGATTTGTTGAATATTTTTTAAGGAGAAAGAGGGAGAGAATATAAGAAAAAAAATTATATTCGAAAATATCATTTTATTGATGTTCTTTTCTTGTTAATACAACTTGATTCTACTCATTGGCGGATGCACGTTGAGACCGGTGGGGGCAGTGGCCCCCACTGAGATTTATAAATTATGTTCGAAAAGAAGAGCTTTTATATTCATATAATATTATATTTATGCCCCAACTCGTCACATACTTCTACGGCTGCATAGCCTACATTCAGACTTTTTTCAGTTTTGCTCCGCAAAAGCCAATAGCAGTAGCCAGCAGGTTCTTTTGGAAACAGTCAAAAAGCCAATAGCTACAAAGATCCAACAGCAAGCAGCTGGTTGTTTTCTTCTCTAGATTTTTCTTTATCCTCTAATTTCTAGGATTGCCTCAACGAAACAATTCTCTAGATAATTTTACTTGATAACTCTAATATTTATTACCATTTATTTTGTTCTTCCCTAAATATAAGAATTAAATCTATTCCATAATTTATGTTTCCTTTTAAAACCAAGTTTATTTTTAATACTGTGCTCATTTTAATCTTTATTTTGAGGATTATTGCCATCTTCAACCATTTGTTGGTATTATAAATATTTGTGCTCACTTTCCTTTTTTATGCAGTACAAACTTTGATCGTGTTAGCAATTAGGAGGGGCAGTTAGAATAAAGCTAAAGGGATGATAGCTGTGTATCCTGGAAAAGGCCGTATGTAGCGTTTATTTGAATATATTTTTGGTGACTGATACTGTGAAAGTTCTTCTTGGAAACAACCCCTTTATGGCAACAGCCGGTTTCTCTATGGATTTAAATAATGAATTGCTTACAGAATGAATCTTGGACTAATGATCTTCTACTTTGAAAGGTTGTTGAATACGATTTACAATTGTAGATTGGAATTTAATCATTTCATTTAGAACGAGCTAACTGAAGTGAGGATTCTTTTTTTAGGTATGAAACAATAACCACAGTAATATGATATGATTTACAATGTGCCGTGGAGACTGAAATGCAGGTACATTTCAAAAAGGAAAAAAACTAATAAGCTGGTAACTTTAGACACTTCATTCAGATATAAAAGAGTTGCGCATAAAGTAAAATATCAAAAGAGATTTAAACATCATTTTACATGAAATAACCAAGATTCTAAGACAAATCAAAGCATTGCCCTGAGTTAGCTACTATCGTCAACGCCATTGTGTTAGCTTCTGATTAAATTCTGAAGCAACCGATCTACAGACATAGATCGCCTCCGCTTTCGTTTATACACTATTCAACTTTACACAAAAAATCATGAAAAGAAGCATCTGACATGTATTTCACAAATTGACTTTTGATATCTCCATCAGGAAAAGCAACGGATAGCACATGACCATCCTGAACAGCTGCTTTTGGTTTAGACGCCTCATTAATGGATGTAGAATTAGCCTTCTCCAGACTGTTTCACATTCTTGGAGTCAGTGAAGCATGAAGCAAGCATTTCTGAGAAGCGAGGAGGAATTCTCGAGATACATTACTATAGTTTGCATCCGAAGGAGGAATGCAGTCAGTTTTCTCATCATGGTAAGTTAAAACAGTATATCTAGGAGGACAAGTTGCTATAGGCTGATCATAACTAGATTCTTCGTCAATTCTTCCACTAGAAACAGTGAAACTCAGGGTAGATGATTCATCGTTCATGATATTACATATGCCAGATTTAATATCAGTTGGATCATTCAAGCAGTCCTTGACAACATAAATGAATTTTTCAGCAAAGCAACTACTGGAAAATCTAACTGCAAACTTTTGAATCTGAGCAGAGTTATCTCTATAGCTCAAAAAAACTGCTCTACTTCCCCTGATTGGACACTCAGGCACACATAAAACCTGATGCCATGAGTAACAGAGGCTCGAAACAAAATGCCCCTCCGTAATAGCCCCCTCAACCGAAATGTAGATGATAGGGGAAGAATCATCGACAGATCAAAGCAGTTGAACTACAGAAGTGTATTTGGCGATGACCTAAGTGCCGTTACAGAATTTATTAGCCTGTATTTTGTAGTAATAGGCTAAAGAGTGGGAGATTTAAGCGCCGAATGTCGAGGAAAATTAAAGAACCCTGAATACTCCACCTCGAATCTATTCTTCTTGGCCGCATATTCTCCCGCCTCCTATTTCTCTAATTAGAGAAACGCTGAAGCGAAGATTCATTATTGACTATGTGTCTATAGTAATAGTTTGTAATATTTATTGGTTGATGGGAAGGAAGTAGCAGGAAATGTGTATAATTTTATGTCTATATGAGGCTTACTTTTGAAATTCGTACATTTATTAGATTTGTTTTCATGGCGTCAAACTATTGTTTTTTATCACTATCATGGTACATGATCTTGGGTTTGGAAGGTGGTAAGTCAAAGTCTTAATGGTTTTTTAGTAGAAAAATAGAACAATAATGAAATAGTTTTATTGGTTTTCCCAATAATATTTTGGCTAAAATGACAAAATCAAACTGAAGTTGCACGACGGTCCCTTGAGTTTCCTAGGTAGCATGTAGTTTTTGTTTCTAAAGAATTTTTTGCCAAACTATATTTATTGTCTTAGTAGATTCATCGACAAAGAAAAATATCCGTCAAATAGTGTGCTGCATCTTACAGTTATTGCATAATTATTGCAAGAATGTAATGTAAAACATGAAACAAAACATATTAACATCATATGAATCATACTCGATATGTAAATAAAACACAGAAAACTAATTATTGCATTTACAACTTGGTTTAGCTCTTGTGGCAATGGGGAACTACCAGTTGAACGTTTTATGATCAATTAGCAATGCGATATGTGAAGAAATATCCATCTATCAGAAGGGATTTGATCTCATTCTAGCATTTTTCGGATTTCAAGCATTTGTGGAGTTATTTACTTATTTGTATTTTAAATGAGAGTATAGTAAAATATAATTCTGAATTTATACATGGGCATCAGCTATTTTTGTATTTCAACTACTATTAAGCATTCATGAGGACATGAGTATCATGTGGGGTGCGACCTTTATAGATAAAAAGAAAAATTCCTTACATATTAATATGATGATTTGTTACCTTTTAAAGTAGATACAATGCAAATTTCTACGGTCTAAACTTGTTGAAGTGCTAATTTTAATATTTATTAAAATTCTTTATATATTGATGTAATGGTTAATCACTCCTTTTATCCGATTAAATATATTTTCGGATAATTTTGTCTATTCATGATTTGATAAATGGTTGATTTTTGCATGTATGCAATTGGAAAATAGAACATTTCATACACACCAAAGCAGTTTGTAAGATTAAAAAAAGTCTTATAAACAGTGTTATATAACAATAGTTCCTCCTGCGCACGTGCATCACACGTGCCAAAGTACTCGTTATAACAAATACCATTTTAGGAAATACACAAATAAGAATATAATATGTAAATAATATAAAAAAATCAAAAATTAAAAAAATCACATGTCTTTTGGAAATTTTAAGAGGCATATCGATATGGGTAACCCCTTATGCCTGGAAATTCAAATTTTGAATTTCAAACTTTTAGATTTCCCTCCACCTTTTCACCAACCCCAATGTTCTGAAAAGGTGTCTCTTAACCAGAGAACATGTCCTTAGAATCCTTATTTATTCATCTATTCACATCATCTCTTTCTACCTTTAATTCAAAATCCAAACATATCTTCACTATCTTCTATCTTCCACAAAACTCTCCAATGGCTTCCTCAAGCACTACTTACATAATGTGGTCACCCAAGACTACCAAACCTTTTCTTTTCAAGAACTCAGAGGCTATCAAGGCTTACATAAAATATGTAAACTTTGGAAAAGTCGATATGGGAAAATTTTCTATTACTAATGATCTTCCAACTATTTTTCATTAAAATGGTGTTCTTAGTTTAATTGATTCTTGGGAAAATGGTGGGTTTTGTTACCTGAATCTTGTCAAAATGTTTTATGCGAATTTGAATCATAGTTTTTATGAAGGAAATGAAAGTGAAACTTGGAGTAGTGTTAAAGAAACACAAATCGTTTTGGATTGTGAAATTTCAGGGACTACTTTGGATTGTATAAACACAATAATGGATTTCATAGATTTCAATATCTGTGAAAATGACCGAGAAACCTTTCATCATCTCTTTGAAAGTGATGGACATTTAGATTTCAAAAATCGATATTTTCGACCAAAGGCAAGAATTGTCAATCTACTTCTACAACATTCCATCACACCCCATTCGAAAAATTTCAACAACCCAACTATGAAAGTGTGCAAATTTATTTTTGCTATTTTTGGAAATTATGATGTTAATTGGGATCAAGTGATTTTGGATTAATTTCGAGCCAAAGATTTTTCAACAAGAGAAAATATGATATACCATGGAATTTATCTCACATGCATTTTCAAATATTTTGGAGTGGATTTTAAAGGCGAAGAATATGTTTCAAGAAAAGTTTGTAATTTGGAAAACATATCTTTAATGAAGATACCACTAGTGTTTTCGACCATATGTAACACTTTCGTAAAAGGAAGAATGAATGGATTAAGAAGAAGAAAGAGATGAAATGTAAATTGATGAAGAATTAGATGATGACAACACCTCCTTGGAAAGTATTGAATATCCCTCAAGTGTCACAAATTCTTCCAGTAAAATCCTCCTCAACAATCGAAAGATTTTAGCGGACAAGGCTTTAAAGAAATCTTTAAAGAAAAACATTGAAAATATGTCCAATAAAACAACCAAGTTCTTTGGAAAAGTAAGTAGGAAACTTGGTTTGTCCTCCTCATCCTTCTCCTCCGCCGAATGCTAACTTTGTTATCTTGTTGTATTAGTTTCTAGTTCTTATATTTCCATTTCGAAATATGTACTAATCTATATATCCTTATCGTATTATTTATGAAGCTTTTATATTTCTGTTTATGTCTTCCTATACATCTCTGGAATGTACAATAATATAATCAAACAAGTATGTATAAACTAAAATATACCATATATCAAAAGAAGCTTCGAAAATCAAAAATCGAGAAGCCATGTTGACATACCTAACCTACTATCTCGACATACAACCATCAAAAATTTCAATTTAGTTTGAATTTAAGTTCCATCTTAATGGACTTGTGTCTATTCATTTTAAACGAATTCCAAAACCTAGAAATACCTATTTCTTTAAGAAAAACTCCTTTATCTATTTCTCCTTTATAACCTTTCATTAGTTTCTTTTTTTATCAAATCCATGGCTTCTCCAATTCATAACTTGAGTGAATATTTTGAAGAAACACTCAATTCATTCAAAATATCCTTTCTATTATCCTTTGTAATCAACGTCACTTAGAATTAATTCAAATATAGATGATAAAAGAACAAGATAGACATTTCGATGCGATTCGTTGGATGATATCCTCTCTTACCAAAGATGAAGATAATAGCATCACTAGAGTGACTCTCACCAAAGACAACGAAGAATGAGATACTATAAAGGCTGATCCAATCTTTAGTTGTGATGATGGGTAGAAGTTCTAAGAAATGTTTGAATTTATTTTGAATTTGGTATTGATTGATTGATTTAAAAAGTTGAATTTGAATTTATGGTTTGTAATAACTAATTTAGATTTGGTTTGGATTGTTTGATGATTGCTTGTATAGTATGGTTTGAATTTAAAATTTGTATAAAATGTGTGTACTAGATTTACTTAGTTTCTTTTTAACTTAGTCTTAATAACTTTCGTAATATTGCCGTAGTGTTTTAGTCCAAATGTATATTGATGTTAGAACTATTTAATTTAGAGTTTTTTTTTAGATATTAAGAGTTGGAATCATGGTAGTATTAGATATTAGAACTATTTCCTAGTCTGGATTAGTTTTATATTTTAGGACAATGTCTTAGTTTTACAATAGGTAAGTTCCATAATAGTTTTAGGGGGGAGTATTTTAGGGAAATTGTAAATGTATAGGTTTTTGTTGATGACAAAAGGTGAGAATTATAAAATAGGACATTAAAGTAAGGGGAAGTTTGTAGCTTAATGAAGTAAGGGGGAGTAACAGGAGAATCAAGACATCAAATATGAATATTTTATAAACTAAGGTTGTCATCATAAAAAAAGGGAGATTGTTAGGAATTGAGATGTTGATGATGATGGTTTTGATTAAAAAACTTTGTTTAACTATTATTATAAAATATATACTAACATTATCTTCTGGAATATATACATGTATATATAGGAAATATATGTAGGTATTGGTTATTGAAGAATGTACAATTTAGAGAATCAAGATTTAAAGAATCAAGAGTCCAAGATAGTAAAAAGAGCTCAAGAATTCAAGAGCTCAAGAAATAAAAAGTAATACAGTCTAGATTTTTTGTTAAAACTATGAAATAGCACTGAATCCTTATTTTCATCTTTCTTACTATTTTAAATTTCTTATTTTCAAACTGATTTCAAAATTACTTCCTTATTCCCAAATCCATGCTTTTCAGATTCTTAAATTTATTTTTAACTTCTAATTTGAAACATATTTTAAATATAGTTTAAACTCCTTGTAACACCCTGTAATTTTAACAACACTAAAAGACGATAAATTAAAGAATAATTAATTTAATACTCAAAATTAAGGGAAACGGATTGCGCCATTGCGTTCGTCTCTAAATTCTTGTCAAAATAGACACCTGGTGCGTAAAACGGACATCGTATGAAGAAGTTATTAAGGTTTGAAGTTTGTATATGCAGAAGACGAATATATACATATAATTGGTCCAGAAAATTCAAAACAGTTCAAAATCGGAGAATTTAGGGGAGCGGGGAAATTCCTGCCTAGGGGTGCGACCCCCATCAAAGGGGTGCCGACCCCTGGGTCGACCCCATATGGGGGGTGCCGACCCATGGGTCGACCCCATAAGGGGTATATGACCTCATTTCTCTTGTTTTTGCACTCCAAAAATAATGGAAAACTAGATGCTGCCTATGCCCAGGTTAAATCAAGTCTTTTCTTCTTCTGTAATCAAGTTAATCAACTAGAGTTTAGAGATCTGTGATTCAACATCAGCAATTCTTTCTTCTAATTTTCTAGATCCAATCACAGTGAGTTTACGTTACTTTTAGATCTAAATATTCAAAAAGTAAATCTTGGCATGACTATAACTTGGATATATGCCTGTGACTGTTTGAATCGTATCAGATCTGCTATAACCTGCTTATCTAAGTTATTCTGACATGACAATGAACTAGATCTGAACCTAAACCTACTTATCATGTCAGATCCGCCATTGTTAGTTGATCTAATTTATTATCTAGATCTCAGCATGACTTTTTATGATGTCCCTATTATGTTAGAATCAGCTCTATCGTCACATGTTCATCAGATTTGTTCCTATATGCCTATCTTGTTATTATGCCACTATATGTTTATGCCTATTTCTGCCATTATACGTCAATCTTGTTAGTATGATTATTTCCGTCCTCTTCCCTTCATCTTTTCCTTTTTTATTTTTATAGCCAGGCTACCTTCGAGCCTAGGCATATTGTTGAAATATGCGAACACGTTAAATTAGGAACGAGGGGAAAACATTAATTTGGGGCATAGTTTTTATTGGGACATTTGGGCATAACTTGAATGTAATATATGAACATGAATTTGGGCATGAATTGAATGTAATATATGAACATGAATTTGGGCATGAATTGAATTATGATTAAATACCTTAATTTGGGGTATATGGTTCGCTATGAACATAACTTGGGAAAAGGGCATGAAAACTTATAATGGCATAGAAATAATTGGTTAATAATTAAGATGCCTAGGATTACAGTAATTAGACAATGTAACCATGCCTAGACACGAGGTTAGATTACACTTGTGAGGGAAGTTTGCCCGGAACCGCCCGACATATCCAGTGACCACAAGTGGTGAATCTAATGTGAGGGGTCTAAGTGCATAAACACGAGACGTGCTAAGACATGAGGTTAAGCCCGACTTGTGGAAGAAGTGTGCCCGGAACCGACCGGCATATCCAACATCCACAAGTGGTAAGCTTATTATGGGAGATCTAGCACATTATAACCATAAATGAATATGGTAATGAATTGGAATACTTAACCTAGTTGAATCCATAGGGATTGTATGAATTTATAACTTGAGTAGGGGTAATGTAAACTTGTTTGAAATAGTGGGCGTACGTGGGTTAAGTAAATCTTGGGTGGGTGGGTAATATTTATATATATAGGCCCACAAACTTAACCTGTGGGGTTATGCAATATTTTACTCTGGTATGGCATAACCTGTGGAAAACCTAGTGGGAATGCAAGCGTAGGGGGGAAGCTTGTATCATCTTGTGTGCGGGACCCGTTTCAGTCAGTAACCCATATATAGGTATCAAATGAGTACTCCGAGCTAGGTCGGAGTCGGGGCACACTTGCTGGGCTGATTGTAGGAGATCCAAAAGTGGGAGACGGTGCAGGCGACGCGTACTGACCGGGTTATGTGTGTGCATGGTCCGGACAGAGGAGAATAAGACGCCGTGACACCTGTAGATATGGTTGTGCACATCCTGAAAACGAAGGGTTGCCACATTAGCGAGTGATACACCCTACTGTGGAACCATCACAGGGTATCCACGGAGTAAGGAGCTGATCGATTAGGGTAGTAATTAGGGTACATTTAGACTCCGGTATGTTGGGGAGCCCGTTAATACCCTTAGGGGTAACTCCAATATGTTGGGCTGTCCGTTGATTGTATGGGGTGCAAACCTCTCATTAGAAGTACACCTAAGTCTACCATCTTGTACTTGTTGGGGATCATCTTGTTTATAAGACAATAGTATTGGTGCATAGAAAGAGAAAAAGGAAAGTGTTAGAGAAGCGACATTTATTCTATCCAGTTGTCATGTTTACCTTGTCATTAGTACAAAAACATGCTAATCACTCACCTTAGCCACAAATTAATCTCAAATCTGAAAATATCTTTGATTTGGTTCTAATCCCAATGCAACTCAGCGGCTTTACATTCAATTTGACGTTAATTTTCCTTGATTTGATGTTGATTGGCTTAATATTGGATTAGAAAGTGATTAAAATGTGATTTGGGAGTTAGAGGCCATTGCTAGGATTAGAGGAAGGTAAATGGCGGCTAGAAAACTGAAATGAAATGTTTCCCCTAACCCTTTCGGCCCTCCCATAACCCTAATCTTAAAATGGGTTATAGGCATAGCTGCTAATCACCCGGTTAAGCCCAATTATGTTGTTTTTCACCTTCTAAACCTTATTTTAGCCATATCTCCCATATGGTAAGTTCGTTTGATTAATGTGACCACTCAACAGAAAGTTAAACCATAATATGAATCCAATGGAAGTCGTTTCAGGTCAAAAATCTTTACCAATCAAAAGTTATAGGCGAAACAAAATTCACTTGGGGTAAAACGATCATATAAAATTCGGCAAAAATCGTGAACATGGGAAATGACCCCAATAGTCATCTCCTAAAGTTAGACGCCCATACAACTTCGTATGAAAATGAAATAAATATTCCACAATCCCCCGATGCGTAGAATAAGGGTCGTTACACTGTCCCCCCTTAAGAAATTTCACCCCCGAAATTCCTTAACCAAAACATACAATGGTGTCCCGCATGTCTTTCAGTCATTTACAAACAATCAAACATACACAATAAACACAACAAGTCTATCCTAGTATGCGGTTTACTAACAAGGGAATAACTATCACTATTAAAATCTTGCCAGGCAAAGAGTTCTGGATGCGACTTCCTTATGTTCTCCTCTGTTTCCTAAGTACAATCATTCTCATTATCGCCCCACTGGACCTTGACTAGTTTCACTGTCTTCCTTCTAAGTTGCTTTGTATCATGTCCGACAATACGAATCGTTCTGTGGCTCCCAACTGCCTTAGATTCCACTTCGATATCATCCAACTGATCTGATGAAATAGTCATATTAGAATCGTGCATGAACTTCTGTAACAACCCGAAAATCTGGGCCAGTTTAAAATTTTTATTTTGGCGATTTTAGCGAATTTTGATAATTTAAAATAGACTATTTTAAATATAATCGACGAGAAATTTATTTTGAATATAATTCGATCGTATATATTATACACGTCGTCGATAGAATATAAATAATTATATATAATTATAAATAGAATTGAAAATGGCGCGGTAGTTCGATAATTCGATTTCAAACTTCAATTGAATGTACCGGGTGCAAAACAATCCGGATTTTAGTGAAACCAAAAATAATGGAATCTAATAGTGAATATCTTTCCAACGAATCCGAAAAATCAAAAGTTCGTAGCGGGAATCAAAAGATATGTCCAGTTGAAAATTCTGAATAGTCGCTATGGAATTCAGGCCCTTAAAAATGGGAATTTTGCAAACGACCTCGGATTTCGACGAAACCACTTTTGTTTGGTCCGTGATGTTAAATTATTGCTAGATTCCAAATTTCATAATTTTTCGAATCGATATGTGAGCGTGGCAAAGGAAAACGCGTTTGACCAGTTTCAGTTGATTTTAATCGACTGGAAATTGGCCATTTTTCCAACGGTCTCAGAATTCGACGAAACTAGTTTTGTTAGGACCGTATCGTCAATACGAAGCTAGAAAATATTTTTCTGGAATTTTTCGTGTTTGTATGTGACCCCGGTAATTTGAAATGTACGTTTAAAATTCAATATAGTGATTTAAATGTAAATTTAACGGAAACTGATCGAAACGATCAAATCAGTTTGCGATACTTATTCCATTGAGTCCGGGATGAGGGTTATTAGCTAGGGGCGACATTCGTTGGGTTTGATTCGGAGTTAGTATCAACGAACAAACATTTTCTTGAATTAAAATAAATAAATAGAATAAAATACACAAGAAAATACGGTATATATACAGCGTATAATACGCCCAACCCTAGTTCATATTCCCAGCCGTCGTCAGCTAGTAATCAAGGGCCAGAAATGGCGGAAATTCAATCTCTAATTTCTCCCTCCCTACATCGAATTAAAACTGAATTCATAACAAACAATGTTGAGATTCTTCCTAGCTTTCATTCTATACCGGTTTGATATTCTATTGTGGAGGGAGTAGCGAGTTCTTTGGACTCGAAGTCATCGAGTTCGCGAAGGATTTCCGGCCTGTGGAGTTCGCCGAGGTTCGTGGCGCTTCGGGCGTCGATGGAGGGACTGGAGCTCGACGAAGAGGCGCTGTTGGATCGGCCAACCCTGGCCTGACGTGGCGGCCGTGCTCAACCCTAGGAGTGGAATACCGTCGAACGACGGTCAGTCGTGTTTTCAGAAGAGAAAGGGTAATTGTTTATTTATATAAAACATTTGTTTTTTTTATCAGTTTTATTTATTTATAAATATACGTTGCTTTGAATATAAAAATCTATAATTTATGTTTATGATTATTATTATAAAAATCTGAAATTTTTAATTGATAAATAATATTGTTTTATAAAATAACTTTGATTATAAAATATAAATGAGATTTTTAATTTGAGAATATAAAAATATGGTTTTTAAAAATGAATTTGCTTTAAATATAAAAATATGGTTTTTAAAAATGAATTTGCTTTAAATATAAAAATATGGTTTTTAAAAATGAATTTGCTTTAAATATAAAAATATAGTTTTTAAAAATGAATTTGCTTTAAATATAAAAATATGGTTTTTAAAAATGAATTTGCTTTAAATATAAAAATATGGTTTTTAAAAATGAATTTGCTTTAAATATAAAAATA
The DNA here is from genome assembly GCA_030737875.1 of Allium sativum. Classification (NCBI taxonomy): domain Eukaryota; kingdom Viridiplantae; phylum Streptophyta; class Magnoliopsida; order Asparagales; family Amaryllidaceae; genus Allium; species Allium sativum. The sequence goes on from CM060921.1 coordinate 307,981,627, forward strand.
TGGTTTTTATATATTGAACTTCGAAATAAAAATTCGATTTTTATATATTGAACTTCGACTAAAAATTCGATTTTTATATATTGAACTTCGAAATAAAAATTCGATTTTTATATATTGAACTTCGACTAAAAATTCGATTTTTATATATTGAACTTCGAAATAAAAATTCGATTTTTATATATTGAACTTCGAATTAAAAATGCGATTTTTATATATGTAGTGGCTACGGTCAACGAAGGTGACAAAAAGGCGAAACGACGAAGACTTCTGCAAATGAAGAGCCGTGGAGCTAGGATAGCTATAGGTGAGAATTTCTCACCTTTCAATTTATTTTTCTAGTTATATATATATATATATACTAGGATGCAGACGGTGCTTATTAGAAGCACCTGACACCCGTCCACAGACCATGGACTTGTTTGATTGGTTGTGTAGTTGGTTAGATTATTTGATTTGGATTGGATTGTTTTGGTGAAATTGAAATTGATATGATTGATGTGTGAATGGCGTGGGCCTTCACTAGACCGGGGATAAGGCTAGGCCTCGTCCCGTTTCTAGTATCGTGCCGTTATGCCGCCGAAATTTTCTAAAATGTGTTAGAAAAATAAAAATATCATTTTATTTAAAGAATGAACTTAATAGAAATTCATATGTTGGAATAAAATGTTTTATCGTTAAAAATATAATTTTTAACGTGAATGTGAATAAATAAATATTCATTTACAAACCAGACGGTTTGTTTATGTACACCTATTTGAAGGACATTGATTGGGACGATAAATTTTACACATCGCCCAACTGCACGAATAAAATATTTGTTTGATTGTTTGAAACCCCACACGGGTGTTGGGATGAAACTTGAAGTTCACTCATCCTGATTGATTAAATATGTCGATCGATTGATTGACAAGCTGCTATAAGCGTTAAATGTCTATATTTGATGCTTATACAGTGTAGTGCACTTTGGTTGATGGTTGATTATTTTTCCATGCTATTATATACATGTGTTGTATGAAAATCCATGTAATTAACTTTATATGGTAATTGATTGGGCCTCATTCCAATTTGAAAAATAAAGAATATTATAAAATAAAAGTTCATGTGTTGACAGTACTCATCCATTGAGATTGGTCATGTGTTGAACGAAATATTTTAGTAATAAAATTTACCTCTTTATCGATATAAAATAAAAGTTCATGTGTTGACAGTACTCATCCATTGAGATTGGTCATGTGTTGAACGAAATATTTGAAATAGAATATTTGAAAGTAGAAATTTATGAAGTCGTGTTGATTAGATTGACGCCATTTTGACGTGAACGATATTTATATCGATTTTATTCATTTCGAAATGAATTGAATTGAAAACGATTTCGAAATGAATTGGATTGAAAACGATTTCGAAATGAATTGAATTGAAAACGATTTCGAAATGAATTGAATTGAAAACGATTTCGAAATGAATTGAATTGAAAACGATTTCGAAATGAATTGAATTGAAAACGATTTCGAAATGAATTGAATTGAAAACGATTTCGAAATGAATTGAATTGAAAACGATTTCGAAATGAATTGAATTGAAAACGATTTCGAAATGAATTGAATTGAAAACGATTTCGAAATGAATTGAATTGAAAACGATTTCGAAATGAATTGAATTGAAAACGATTTCGAAATGAATTGAATTGAAAACGATTTCGAAATGAATTGAATTGAAAACGATTTCGAAATGAATTGAATTGAAAACGATTTCGAAATGAATTGAATTGAAAACGATTTCGAAATGAATTGAATTGAAAACGATTTCGAAATGAATTGAATTGAAAACGATTTCGAAATGAATTGAATTGAAAACGATTTCAAAATGAATTGAATTGAAAACGATTTCGAAATGAATTGAATTGAAAACGATTTCGAAATGAATTGAATTGAAAACGAATTCAAATTGAATTGAAAGCGAAGTGAAATGAATTCCAATTGAATTGAAATTTGAATTGAATAGAAATGGATTTTAAAACGAATTAATAAAGATGAATTCAATTTTGATTTGAATTGAAATGGAAGTTGAAAATGTTTTTGAAACGAATTCAAAACTATTTATATAATTCGTTTTAAATAGAAATCGACGATATATATTATATATATATTATATATATAATATAATGGCATGAATAGAACGCGCCGCGCCGCGGCAGTTCGCGAATTTCGACCATTTATTTCAAACGGGCATTACGGGAGATCCGACCGTCGGATTCTCCAAAAACCGGAACCGTTGGGTTCGTATCGAAAAGAGCTTTCTAACGGATATTAGAAATTAGAAATCTAACGGTTGGATTTGGAATTATGTCCAAATCAAATTTGAAAAAGGTCGCTATAAGTGCAGTTCGATGGCCATTGATGGAAATCGACTGTACGGGCCTTGATAAAATTATTAAAAATAGTAATAATTTGTGTAAAATCATAAGAAATGATTTAGAAAGAATTGGGATGAAAAACTCCATATTTGAAAAGATAAAAATAGATTTTTATTGAAATGAACTAGTTTTGAACTAGAATTATAATTCTATTTATTTTTAAATAAATAAATTGAATTTGAAAAGGGTTTTGAAAATAACCAAAATTTCCAATGATTGCATTGGAGTGGATTTGAATCAAAATTGTCTTCGGAATATTTCGATGTTGGAATTCGTGATTATACAGATGTTGTTATGGAAATTTGAAAGATATATATTTATATCGCTATTTCCAATACGACATTTGTTAGTCGTAGAATTTGATATTGAATATAAGCCGATATATTTTCTATTCAGAGCCTTGTATTGAATATCAAATGTGATTTGGGTTTGTCGTGAATGGTGTCTTCACTAACACTGTTCTTGAACCCAGTTGAGAAAAGATTAAATCTTTTTATTTAGATTTAATGAAGTGTACCAATTAAATAATATTTAATTGGAATTGAATGGATATTGATTTTTGGGTTTATCGTGGACAGTGTTTTTTAAAAAACAACACTCGTTCTTTAACCCGATAATTAATGGAATGTGATTTTGGGTTTATCGTGAACTGTGTTTTAAATGACACTGATTCTTTAACCCAGTTAACGATTAAAACTAAGTGGAGTTTTAATGAATCTTTAATTATATTGAAAGGATCGAAAATGGAGTATTATCAGTTTTGCTCCAGGCGATAGTTAAATCTTTAATTAGATTTGAACGTGAAATGGTAATTGAATTTACCGATAACACTGTGGTGTTAGATATGAAGTATTACCAGTTTTACTTCATGGGATGAATAGGTTGGGATTGGGAAATTAAAACAAATGATTACTTCGGTAAGGTTCGCTAATCCCGACTAGTTTGAATTGATATTCAAAAATGAATTAAAGAATAAATTCAAGGAATTTATCTTTGATAAAATTAATGGGAATCTTTCCCTATGAATGTGAAATTTAGAAACTAACTGTCGGTTAGCCAAGCAGAATGGTTTTCTGGATATTGATCTGATGTTGGTTTCGGCCTTCGGGGTTAATATTTGGGAAATTATTCTCTTGATTAATTTACGGTTAGTGACTAATGAATTGGAATGAGGCGTATGTTGTGTTTGTGTAACACTTATTTAAAATATACGCGAGTTATTCGGAAAGACCGGGTTTATCCCATTCTGAATAACTGATACGACGATAAGTCGAAGATGAAGACGATGGTCGAAGACCGGAAGTCTTCACGTCGTTTGGGTGATAACTGATGATCTTGATTGGGCTGTACACCAAAGAAGATGGAAACAGTTGGTGATCGTCCAGACGTACTTGGAGATCGATGGATATGCGGGGTACTAGGTGCTCCCGGTTTCGTTCAGACCCAGAACGGACTTGTAAATGGACTGTGTGTCTGACATCGGATTTCATTCTGTGTGACTGATATCGGTTGCATAGGATGGTTTGCCTGTGTGGCATGCTAAGATGCAAATGATCAAGGCTTCTGTTGAAAAGCAAAGTCTTGTGGTTGGTGATCAAAGCACGGCCTTTGTGGTGTAGCTTTGTGTAACGTTTACTTCGCGAGTTTCACACCCGGTATGAACCAAAAACGGGAGACAGACCTCAGGGAGGGCCTACGTTTCCTCCTAGCTAAAAGTGGCGTCAGTGGTTTTACATGCCCTGACGAGTTTGACTTATGTGGTTGTTGCTGTTGCGAGGCGCCTCGGTTAGATCGGACGATCCGGGTCCGATGGAGTCACTTGTTGGCTCGCTTACGCCCCAAAGGTCGGCGAAACGTAGTGCTCAGGCATTTTTAATCCACTCCGTGTGGACCGGCCCTGTCGCTCCAAGGGTCGATGCGTTCTGATCCTGAGACTCGGGCTAGGCAGTCTCGAATCGGTTGAGGACTATCTTTTGCCTCGGTTCATAGATGGAAAACCAATTTCCAAATACGTGACATTTGCGGTTTTATTTGTAAACCTATATATGGCGACATAGTGGCATGGGACGCTCATGTCGCCTATGATTGATACTTATGATTTGAAGTTGTTTTATACACTATGCACTTATAATAGTATCAAATGATTTGTTTTAAACGTATCAAGCATTCTTTGGTTGTTATAAGGGAAAACCCTATCCTCGACTGCGTTGCATTGTGTGATGGGACCTGGGTCTTATAACAGCTTCATTTTTCTTTATTTAGCATTACGCTGTTTGTTTTATGCACTGGTATTCTTGGGAGGAAACCCGTTCCGTGTTATACGGCGTGGTCCCTTGATTTACCTAATGATTTAAAATAAAGATTAATAACTGTTTTAGTTATCACACCAGTCACATGACTGACCTTGAGTTTATTGTTTTAACCTAAACTCTGGGTGCCCCTATTTTTGACACGGGCAGCTAGTAGTTTTGGTTTTGCAGATGTATATTCACAGGATCCTGGTTTACAGCTGGAACGATATCCAGAAAGCTTTGTATCCGTATATCTACTTCTAGTTGTGTATTGTATTATCTTCCGCTGCTATGTATTTAAATGTAATTTAAATCTCTGATATTTCTGTGTAATATTCATTTATACTCTGTATATTCTTGTGATCTGGTGCATTGTTGTAATATACAATGAAATGTTCTTTTGTATGCGTTCTGTTTTGTCCTGTTCTCAACGATAGGGCATTTCGAGAGGTCTGGGTCGGTTTAGCGTCCGGTTCGGACCGAGCGAAATTCCTTGCCGTCACAGTTGGTATCAGAGCTTTGGTTTACAAAGCTCGGAGAACAAGGCACATTAGAACCATACGAAAGAATTCATCAGATATTGGATTAGTAAAAATCCAATGGGAATGACTCGTTAGAGATGGGATCAGTAGTATCCTAGAACGAGTGTGAAGAGTATATTTTTAAAGTGAAAACAAATTTTGTTTTGAAAATTTAAATCAATTATTCGTATTTGATTATCTATTTATATTGATGTGGACAATCCAGTATATATAGATTTTGCGTATACGTCTGATCCGCGTGTATTCGAAATTTTAATATACTGGATAGATATAGAATCACACTCTAGTCGCTCGGAGATGATTCAGATGATGAGGCCTCATCATCAGAATTTATATTCGAGTGGCGAAGGTGTGATTTTCTATATATTTCCTATAGGCTGGTGTGAGAACCAAACCTTATATATAGCTAGAATACATCGTTGTGATTTGGCATCAAAACATGATTTTTTTGTATGTATATCAAAATTATGAATTTGAAACGTTAAATTCACTAATTGATTGATGTTTGTGTTGTTTGTTTAATTGTTTGATAATTTTGAACCATTATGCCTAATTTGAACAAATATTGAATTGTATTGAAAATTGGTTGTGTTTGCTTGCATATACTTGTACTTACCTTGAACAGGTCATAGCAAGGAGGCTAGAGCAGAGAATAAAATTTGTTTGCCCGACAAATAGGTACATGTTTACTACATAATTTACTGTTTTGTTTGGGTGATGAGGATTTTATGAGCCTATTGGCTAGCCGCTTGGCTTTTTCTTTTTCTTTTTGAGATCTGAAGGACCGGGGAAGCTATTTGAAATTCCCCGATGCTCCCGGTGCAGGGGAGGTTATGGCGAAATTTTTCGAAAATTTAGGGTGTTAGCCAAATTTTTGAAATTTTGAAAATTCTCAAAAACTGAAGAGTTGGAGAATGGAAGACAGATCGAGCATGGTGTTGAATGATCAAACCACTTTCGACTTTGTTCCTTTTCGGGGACGAAAAGTTTTAAGTGGGGGAGATTGTAACAACCCGAAAATCTGGGCCAGTTTAAAATTTTTATTTTGGCGATTTTAGCGAATTTTGATAATTTAAAATAGACTATTTTAAATATAATCGACGAGAAATTTATTTTGAATATAATTCGATCGTATATATTATATACGTCGTCGATAGAATATAAATAATTATATATAATTATAAATAGAATTGAAAATGGCGCGGTAGTTCGATAATTCGATTTCAAACTTCAATTGAATGTACCAGGTGCAAAACAATCCGGATTTTAGTGAAACCAAAAATAATGGAATCTAATAGTGAATATCTTTCCAACGAATCCGAAAAATCAAAAGTTCGTAGCGGGAATCAAAAGATATGTCCAGTTGAAAATTCTGAATAGTCGCTATGGAATTCAGGCCCTTAAAAATGGGAATTTTGCAAACGACCTCGGATTTCGACGAAACCACTTTTGTTGGGTCCGTGATGTTAAATTATTGCTAGATTCCAAATTTCATAATTTTTCGAATCGATATGTGAGCGTGGCAAATGAAAACGCGTTTGACCAGTTTCAGTTGATTTTAATCGACTGGAAATTGGCCATTTTTCCAACGGTCTCAGAATTCGACGAAACTAGTTTTGTTAGGACCGTATCGTCAATACGAAGCTAGAAAATATTTTTCTGGAATTTTACGTGTTCGTATGTGACCCCGGTAATTTGAAATGTACGTTTAAAATTCAATATAGTGATTTAAATGTAAATTTAACGGAAACTGATCGAAACGATCAAATCAGTTTGCGATACTTATCCCATTGAGTCCGGGATGAGGGTTATTAGCTAGGGGCGACATTCGTTGGGTTTGATTCGGAGTTAGTATCAACGAACAAACATTTTCTTGAATTAAAATAAATAAATAGAATAAAATACACAAGAAAATACGGTATATATACAGCGTATAATACGCCCAACCCTAGTTCATATTCCCAGCCGTCGTCAGCTAGTAATCAAGGGCCATAAATGGCGGAAATTCAATCTCTAATTTCTCCCTCCCTACATCGAATTAAAACTGAATTCATAACAAACAATGTTGAGATTCTTCCTAGCTTTCATTCTATACCGGTTTGATCATCTATTGTGGAGGGAGTAGCGAGTTCTTTGGACTCGAAGTCATCGAGTTCGCGAAGGATTTCCGGCCTGTGGAGTTCGCCGAGGTTCGTGGCGCTTCGGGCGTCGATGGAGGGACTGGAGCTCGACGAAGAGGCGCTGTTGGATCGGCCAACCCTGGCCTGACGTGGCGGCCGTGCTCAACCCTAGGAGTGGAATACCGTCGAACGACGGTCAGTCGTGTTTTCAGAAGAGAAAGGGTAATTGTTTATTTATATAAAACATTTGTTTTTTTTATCAGTTTTATTTATTTATAAATATACGTTGCTTTGAATATAAAAATCTATAATTTATGTTTATGATTATTATTATAAAAATTTGAAATTTTTAATTGATAAATAATATTGTTTTATAAAATAACTTTGATTATAAAATATAAATGAGATTTTTAATTTAAGAATATAAAAATATGGTTTTTAAAAATGAATTTGCTTTAAATATAAAAATATGGTTTTTAAAAATGAATTTGCTTTAAATATAAAAATATGGTTTTTAAAAATGAATTTGCTTTAAATATAAAAATATAGTTTTTAAAAATGAATTTGCTTTAAATATAAAAATATGGTTTTTAAAAATGAATTTGCTTTAAATATAAAAATATGGTTTTTAAAAATGAATTTGCTTTAAATATAAAAATATGGTTTTTATATATTGAACTTCGAAATAAAAATTCGATTTTTATATATTGAACTTCGACTAAAAATTCGATTTTTATATATTGAACTTCGAAATAAAAATTCGATTTTTATATATTGAACTTCGACTAAAAATTCGATTTTTATATATTGAACTTCGAAATAAAAATTCGATTTTTATATATTGAACTTCGAATTAAAAATGCGATTTTTATATATGTAGTGGCTACGGTCAACGAAGGTGACAAAAAGGCGAAACGACGAAGACTTCTGCAAATGAAGAGCCGTGGAGCTAGGATAGCTATAGGTGAGAATTTCTCACCTTTCAATTTATTTTTCTAGTTATATATATATATATATATATATATATATACTGGGATGCAGACGGTGCTTATTAGAAGCACCCGACACCCGTCCACAGACCATGGACTTGTTTGATTGGTTGTGTAGTTGGTTAGATTATTTGATTTGGATTGGATTGTTTTGGTGAAATTGAAATTGATATGATTGATGTGTGAATGGCGTGGGCCTTCACTAGACCGGGGATAAGGCTAGGCCTCGTCCCGTTTCTAGTATCGTGCCGTTATGCCGCCGAAATTTTCTAAAATGTGTTAGAAAAATAAAAATATCATTTTATTTAAAGAATGAACTTAATAGAAATTCATATGTTGGAATAAAATGTTTTATCGTTAAAAATATAATTTTTAACGTGAATGTGAATAAATAAATATTCATTTACAAACCAGACGGTTTGTTTATGTACACCAATTTGAAGGACATTGATTGGGACGATAAATTTTACACATCGCCCAACTGCACGAATAAAATATTTGTTTGATTGTTTGAAACCCCACACGGGTGTTGGGATGAAACTTGAAGTTCACTCATCCTGATTGATTAAATATGTCGATCGATTGATTGACAAGCTGCTATAAGCGTTAAATGTCTATATTTGATGCTTATACAGTGTAGTGCACTTTGGTTGATGGTTGATTATTTTTCCATGCTATTATATACATGTGTTGTATGAAAATCCATGTAATTAACTTTATATGGTAATTGATTGGGCCTCATTCCAATTTGAAAAATAAAGAATATTATAAAATAAAAGTTCATGTGTTGACAGTACTCATCCATTGAGATTGGTCATGTGTTGAACGAAATATTTTAGTAATAAAATTTACCTCTTTATCGATATAAAATAAAAGTTCATGTGTTGACAGTACTCATCCATTGAGATTGGTCATGTGTTGAGCGAAATATTTGAAATAGAATATTTGAAAGTAGAAATTTATGAAGTCGTGTTGATTAGATTGACGCCATTTTGACGTGAACGATATTTATATCGATTTTATTCATTTCGAAATGAATTGAATTGAAAACGATTTCGAAATGAATTGGATTGAAAACGATTTCGAAATGAATTGAATTGAAAACGATTTCGAAATGAATTGAATTGAAAACGATTTCGAAATGAATTGAATTGAAAACGATTTCGAAATGAATTGAATTGAAAACGATTTCGAAATGAATTGAATTGAAAACGATTTCGAAATGAATTGAATTGAAAACGATTTCGAAATGAATTGAATTGAAAACGATTTCGAAATGAATTGAATTGAAAACGATTTCGAAATGAATTGAATTGAAAACGATTTCGAAATGAATTGAATTGAAAACGATTTCGAAATGAATTGAATTGAAAACGATTTCGAAATGAATTGAATTGAAAACGATTTCGAAATGAATTGTATTGAAAACGATTTCGAAATGAATTGAATTGAAAACGATTTCGAAATGAATTGAATTGAAAACGATTTCGAAATGAACTGAATTGAAAACGATTTCGAAATGAACTGAATTGAAAACGATTTCGAAATGAACTGAATTGAAAACGATTTCGAAATGAACTGAATTGAAAACGATTTCGAAATGAACTGAATTGAAAACGATTTCGAAATGAATTGAATTGAAAACGATTTCGAAATGAATTGAATTGAAAACGATTTCGAAATGAATTGAATTGAAAACGATTTCGAAATGAATTGAATTGAAAACGATTTCGAAATGAATTGAATTGAAAACGATTTCGAAATGAATTGAATTGAAAACGATTTCGAAATGAATTGAATTGAAAACGATTTCGAAATGAATTGAATTGAAAACGATTTCGAAATGAATTGAATTGAAAACGATTTCGAAATGAACTGAATTGAAAACGAATTCAAATTGAATTGAAAGCGAAGTGAAATGAATTCCAATTGAATTGAAATTTGAATTGAATAGAAATGGATTTTAAAACGAATTTATAAAGAAGAATTCAATTTTGATTTGAATTGAAATGGAAGTTGAAAATGTTTTTGAAACGAATTCAAAACTATTTATATAATTCGTTTTAAATAGAAATCGACGATATATATATTATATATATTATATATATAATATAATGGCCTGAATAGAACGCGCCGCGCCGCGGCAGTTCGCGAATTTCGACCATTTATTTCAAACGGGCATTACGGGAGATCCGACCGTCGGATTCTCCTAAAACCGAAACCGTTGGATTCGTATCGAAAAGAGCTTTCTAACGGAGATTAGAAATTAGAAATCTAACGGTTGGATTTGGAATTATGTCCAAATCAAATTTGAAAAAGGTCGCTATAAGTGCAGTTCGATGGCCATTGATGGAAATCGACTGTACGGGCCTTGATAAAATTATTAAAAATAGTAATAATTTGTGTAAAATCATAAGAAATGATTTAGAAAGAATTGGGATGAAAAACTCCATATTTGAAAAGATAAAAATAGATTTTTATCGAAATGAACTAGTTTTGAACTAGAATTATAATTCTATTTATTTTTAAATAAATAAATTGAATTTGAAAAGGGTTTTGAAAATAACCAAAATTTCCAATGATTGCATTGGAGTGGATTTGAATCGAAATTGTCTTCGGAATATTTCGATGTTGCAATTCGTGATTATACAGATGTTGTTATGGAAATTTGAAAGATATATATTTATATCGCTATTTCCAATACGACATTTGTTAGTCGTAGAATTTGATATTGAATATAAGCCGATATATTTTCTATTCAGAGCCTTGTATTGAATATCAAATGTGATTTGGGTTTGTCGTGAATGGTGTCTTCACTAACACTGTTCTTGAACCCAGTTGAGAAAAGATTAAATCTTTTTATTTAGATTTAATGAAGTGTACCAATTAAATAATATTTAATTGGAATTGAATGGATATTGATTTTTGGGTTTATCGTGGACAGTGTTTTTTAAAAAACAACACTCGTTCTTTAACCCGATAATTAATGGAATGTGATTTTGGGTTTATCGTGAACTGTATTTTAAATGACACTGATTCTTTAACCCAGTTAACGATTAAAACTAAGTGGAGTTTTAATGAATCTTTAATTAGATTGAAAGGATCAAAAATGGAGTATTATCAGTTTTGCTCCAGGCGATAGTTAAATCTTTAATTAGATTTGAACGTGAAATGGTAATTGAATTTACCGATAACACTGTGGTGTTAGATATGAAGTATTACCAGTTTTACTTCATGGGATGAATAGGTTGGGATTGGGAAATTAAAACAAATGATTACTTCGGTAAGGTTCGCTAATCCCGACTAGTTTGAATTGATATTCAAAAATGAATTAAAGAATAAATTCAAGGAATTTATCTTTGATAAAATTAATGGGAATCTTTCCCTATGAATGTGAAATTTAGAAACTAACTGTCGGTTAGCCAAGCAGAATGGTTTTCTGGATATTGATCTGATGTTGGTTTCGGCCTTCGGGGTTAATATTTGGGAAATTATTCTCTTGATTAATTTACGGTTAGTGACTAATGAATTGGAATGAGGCGTATGTTGTGTTTGTGTAACACTTATTTAAAATATACGCGAGTTATTCGGAAAGACCGGGTTTATCCCATTCTGAATAACTGATACGACGATAAGTCGAAGATGAAGACGATGGTCGAAGACCGGAAGTCTTCACGTCGTTTGGGTGATAACTGATGATCTTGATTGGGCTGTACACCCAAGAAGATGGAAACAGTTGGTGATCGTCCAGACGTACTTGGAGATCGATGGATATGCGGGGTACTAGGTGCTCCCGGTTTCGTTCAGACCCAGAACGGACTTGTAAATGGACTGTGTGTCTGACATCGGATTTCATTCTGTGTGACTGATATCGGTTGCATAGGATGGTTTGCCTGTGTGGCATGCTAAGATGCAAATGATCAAGGCTTCTGTTGAAAAGCAAAGTCTTGTGGTTGGTGATCAAAGCACGGCCTTTGTGGCGTAGCTTTGTGTAACGTTTACTTCGCGAGTTTCACACCCGGTATGAACCAAAAACGGGAGACGGACCTCAGGGAGGGCCTACGTTTCCTCCTAGCTAAAAGTGGCATCAGTGGTTTTACATGCCCTGACGAGTTTGACTTATGTGGTTGTTGCTGTTACGAGGCGCCTCGGTTAGATCGGACGATCCGGGTCCGATGGAGTCACTTGTTGGCTCGCTTACGCCCCAAAGGGCGGCGAAACGTAGTGCTCAGGCATTTTTAATCCACTCCGTGTGGACCGGCCCTGTCGCTCCAAGGGTCGATGCGTTCTGATCCTGAGACTCGGGCTAGGCAGTCTCGAATCGGTTGAGGACTATCTTTTGCCTCGGTTCATAGATGGAAAACCAATTTCCAAATACGTGACATTTGCGGTTTTATTTGTAAACCTATATATGGCGACATAGTGGCATGGGACGCTCATGTCGCCTATGATTGATACTTATGATTTGAAGTTGTTTTATACACTATGCACTTATAATAGTATCAAATGATTTGTTTTAAACGTATCAAGCATTCTTTGGCTGTTATAAGGGAAAACCCTATCCTCGACTGCGTTGCATTGTGTGATGGGACCTGGGTCTTATAACAGCTTCATTTTTCTTTATTTAGCATTGCGCTGTTTGTTTTATGCACTGGTATTCTTGGGAGGAAACCCGTTCCGTGTTATACGACGTGGTCCCTTGATTTACCTAATGATTTAAAATAAAGATTAATAACTGTTTTAGTTCTCACACCAGTCACATGACCGACCTGGAGTTTATTGTTTTAACCTAAACTCTGGGTGCCCCTATTTTTGACATGGGCAGCTAATAGTTTTGGTTTTGCAGATGTATATTCACAGGATCCTGGTTTACAGCTGGAACGATATCCAGAAAGCTTTGTATCCGTATATCTACTTCTAGTTGTGTATTGTATTATCTTCCGCTGCTATGTATTTAAATGTAATTTAAATCTCTGATATTTCTGTGTAATATTCATTTATACTCTGTATATTCTTGTGATCTGGTGCATTGTTGTAATATACAATGAAATGTTCTTTTGTATGCGTTCTGTTTTGTCCTGTTCTCAACGATAGGGCATTTCGAGAGGTCTGGGTCGATTTAGCGACCGGTTCGGACCGAGCAAAATTCCTTGCCGTCACAACTTCCTTAACTAGGAAACATGAAATACCTCGTGAACTCCCGCCATCTTGTCAGGCAATTCGACTTTATACGCTAAATTCTCAACTTGTTCGAGAACTGGGAATGGACCAACAAATCTTGGTGCCAACTTACCTCTCCTGCCAAAACGAATGACACTCTTCAATGGAGAGATCTTGACAAATACCAAGTCGCCAACGGAGAATTTCAAGTCTCTTCGCCTTTTATCAGCATAACTTTTCTGCCTATCTTGGGCAGTCTTCATTTGGTGCTGAATAACCTTGATCTTATCTGAAGTTTCTCTTATTACATCTGGCCCAAGCACAAATTTCTCACCGGTTTCCAACCAACATGATGGTGAGTTGCACGGTCTTCCGTACAAAGCTTCAAATGGAGCCATACCAATACTGGACTGGTAACTATTATTATATGCGAATTCATCCAAATGCAAATGGTCATCCCATGATCCTCCAAAATCCAGTATACAAGCTCTCAAGAGATCTTCTAATACACGATTCACCCTCTCCGTTTGACCGTCGGTTTGAGGATGGTACACGGTAATGAGATGTAATCTGACCCTAAAGCCTCTTGTAAGCTCTTCAAAAACCCACTAGTAAATAATGGATCTTGGTCACTCACAATACCTTTAGGTACTCCATGAAATCTCACTACCCACTTCATATACAGTTCTGCTAACTTCACTGCCGTTCTAGTCGACTTGACTGGTATAAACCTTGCACTCTTAGTCAATCGATCTACAACCACCCAAATACTATCGTGACCTGATCTAGTCCTTGGTAAACCATCAATGAAATCCATGGAGACTTGTTCCCATTTCCATTCAGGTATTTCTAGTGGTTGTAACAAACCACTAGGCTTCTTTTGTTCAGCTTTAACTAACTGGAAGTTCATGCACTTGGATATAAAATTCCCAACGTCTCTTTTCATCCCTTCCCAGTAATAGGTCTGCTTTATGTCTCGATACATTTTGTTACCACCGGGATGTATAGTCAGTTTTGAGTGATGACACTCTCTAAGCACTTCATCTCTCAATCCATTAACATTGGGTACAACTAGTCTTTCATTCATTTGAAGCCATCTCTCTCGATCAAGACCATACTTGTTAATTCTCTCATCGTCGATATCCATCTCTACCTTGGAAATGATTTCCAATAGATTAGGATCGTCCCTCTGACTGGAACCAATCCGCTCAATCAAAGTCGGTCTGATCACCAAACTTGCTAACATCTTTGAATCTAGTTCACACTTAGGTCAGAAGTCACCTCCTTTGATATATTCTAGTTGCTTCCATTCAAGAAACATAGCCCCAAACTGGCATGTCTCCTACTCAATGCATCAGCCACCTCATTTCCCTTCCTGGGTGTGTATGCGATATTGAAATCATATGAAGCCAAGAACTCTAATCATCTCTGCTGATGAAGATTGAAATTCTTCTGAGAGAAAAGATACTTTAACGACTTATGATCGATAAACAACTCGAATCTTTCTCCCTAGAGATAGTGTCTCCACATCTTCAATACGAACACGATTGCTACCAATTCCAAATCATGGGTAGGATATCTTTTCTCATATGGTTTTAGTTGCCGACTAGCATAAGCTACAACCCTATCTCCTTGCATCAGTACAACACCTAATCTGGTACCACAGGCATCCGTGTATACCGTCATTTCTTCACTCCTGAGGAATAACTAACACTGATGCACACGTTAACTTTTCCTTTAGGCTCTTAAATGCATTCTCGCACCTTCCGTCCCAAGCAAAAGCTTGATTCTTCTTGGTCAACTGAGTTAACGGTGTTGCTATCTTGGAGAAGTCTTGGATAAACTTACGATAATATCCAGCTAACCCCAAGAAACTTCTTACGTTTGTTGCATTCTTGGGCATAGACCAATCTTGCACTGTATCAACCTTCGTAGGATCTACGGCAATACCATTCTCTGAAACAACTTGGCCCAAGGATCTCACTTCCCCCCTCCATAAGTGACACTTAGCAAATTTCGCTTTCAATTGGTGTTTCCTCAACACCTCTATTACTGTTCTCAAATGTTCCTTGTGTTCTTCCTCTGTCCTCGAGTAAACCAAAATATCATCCACGAACACAAGAACAAACTTATTCAATTGATCCCTGAATACCCTATCCATAAGATCAACAAAGTATGCTGGTGCATTGGTCAACCTGAATGGCATGACCAACCACTCATAGAATCCAAACAGCGTCCGAAATGTCGTTTTAGGAATACTTTCAGCTGCTACTCGGAGCTAATGAAAACCTGTCACGAGATCTAACTGGAGAACACTCTCGCTCCATTCAACTGATCAAACAAATCATCTATTCACGGAAGAGGATACTTATTCTTCCTCGCCAACTTATCCAACTCGCGGTAGTCCACACACAATTGAAGGGAACCATCTGCCTTAGTAGCAAATACAACGGGTGCTCCCCACTCGGATAACACTTCTTCGGATAAATCCATCGAAGAGGAATCATTATAGATCTGGCATCTTTCACTAAATCAATCCGAAACTCGATCTCTCGGTGTAGTGGAAGTTCGGTCACTTCCTCGAAGATGTCCGGATACTCGCTAGCAATAGGCACATCTGACAACTCATCATGCGGGATGTCGAGGGATTTAAGAAAACTAGCCATCACCCCATCACTAGGTAGGCAACCAAATAGTACCATCCGCCCATCACCCGCTCTAATGGTCACTGAAGACCCCTCACAGTCTACCACCACCCCATATCTTTGGAGCCAATCGACTCCCAATATAATGCCAAACCCAGTAAAGCCTAAAATAAAGCAATCACAAGCAAACATACATCCATGACTCGATAAGACCAAATTACAACAAATCATACTAAGGCTAGTTGAACCAGCGATCGGGTTCGTCACAACTAAAGGTCTATCAACTATTTCAGGTTCCATTCCCAACTTATCTACCAGGTCACAAGATATGAAGGAATGGGAAGCCCCGGTATCAAACAACACTTGAACATGAATATCATAAATAGAAAGCATACCTTAAATAACGACGCCCTTTCCCTTCTGCGCCGCAGTTGGGGTATTCGACGAAGAAGGAACAACGTTGATAGCATATGCTTTCACGATCTTCTTCTCTTTAGGAGGTTGTGGACATTTATCCTTGTGATGTCCCACTTGGCCGCAATTGAAGCACTTCCTGTTCGCTAGCTTTGCTCGACAATCTTTGGCATATTGGCCCTTCTTTCCATAGCCATAACACTCAACATCTTTCTTATTCTTCTTTTGACTATCCTTAGCTTGGTTCTGTTTCTTCTTATTCTGCGAATTATTCTTGCCTCCACCACTTGCATGTGGCTTTGGCTCTCCTGCAGATGTAACAGCAACCTCAGTTTTCGACTTAGGGTAAAGGCTCTCAGATCTCAATGCCTTTCCCACAATAGACTCGAAGGTCTCATCTATATGATTTATCAGCCATTTCCCCAAGTACTCATCCAAGCCAATTATGAACTTTTCATTCTTCTTTTCGGCAGTATTGATAAGGGATAATCCGTACTTCGACAAGGTATCAAATTCAGTAATATACTCTGAGATTGCCCTACCATTCCGCTTAAGCTCCAAAAACTTCCTGAACAATTCTGATTTCTGAGCAGTTGGAATAAATTTATCACTGAATCGGGTCTTAAACTGATTCCCAGTAACTTGATCCTCTGGAGTAGCTGCTTTAATAACATTCTACCAATTCGTAGCCCGTCCTTGAAGTTGATGCGATGCTAGCTTTCTCTACATTGCATCATCGATTCCCAAATCCTCAAAGATGCGCTCACAACTATCCAGCCAATCTTGAACTTCCGTAGCCGATTCCGTTCCATGGAACGACTTTCCACCAAGGCTGGTATAGTCCTTGCAGAGCTTGGCGAAATGTAACGTCCCGTATTTTTACGGTGTGATAATTAATTTATTTAATTATTTAAATAGTGATTTAGAGAATTAAATGGTCGTTTAATTAAATAATATTGAATATTTAATTAATATAAATAATAGAATAATTTATTTAATTCCGAAATAGCCGGAATTAGTGAATTGACAATATTTTGTGAATTGGACAATTCAAAATATATAATTCAGTTTAGAGTTGAATTATATAAACGAATTTATTTAATAAATGTCAATTTGAATGTATATTTATATTATAATTATAACTGAGCTCAAAATGGCGTGACAGTTCGTAATTTGGCAATTCGAACTTTAAATGAATATATAGAATCCTTTTAAGTCGGATTTCTGTGAAACAAGAAACGTTCGGAGTTGGTGAAGTATATTTTTCTAATGGAAGAGAAAAATCGAGATTTCGTCGTGTAGATTGTGAGTTATGTCCAAATCAAATTTTCGGAAAGTCGCTATGGTATTCCTCTATAATTTATAGCGATTTATTTATATATCTATAAACGGATTTGTCAATATAAGTTGAATATCGATTTAACCAGGATTTGAATATCGAGTCATAAATCCAAATGGAGCTGTATGATATTGTATGTGGATATATATGCGATAATTTTTTTTTTTGAAAATTGGTTCACTTTATTATAACAAAAGGAAGTACAATACGAAGGTTAGCATACTAACCATTACAACATAACAAGATAAAGAAAACATGAAACCACAAGAAATTCAAAACTAATCTAAGGTGAAACAGACCCATGATGAGGCCATCCTCACATGCGACTCTCTACTCCAGAGCCAAAAGCTCCAAACAGATGCACACTACATGTAATAACCCGGAAATCCGAGCCAATTTAAAATTTTTATTTTGGCAATTTTAGTGAATTTTGATTATTTAAAATGATTATTTTAAATAATAACGACGAGAAATTTATTTTGAATAGAATTAGAACGTATATATTTATATACGTCGTCGTTAGAATATAAATAATTATTTATAATTATAAAAGGAATTGAAAATGGCGCGGTAGTTCGATAATTCGATTTCAAAATTCAAATGAATGTACAGGATTCAAAATAAACCGGATTTTAGTGATACCAAAAATATTTGAATCTAATTGAGAATATCTTTCCAATGAATCCGAAAAATTGAAATTTCATAGCAGAAATAAAAAGATATGCCCAGTTGAAAATTCAGAATAATCGCTATGGAATTCTGGCCCTTAAAAATGGAAATTTTGCAAACGACCTCGGTTTTCGACGAAACCACTTTTGTTGGATCCGTGTTGTCAGGTTATTGCTAGGTTTCAAAATTCGTAAGTTTTCGAATCAATATGTGAGCGTGGCAAAGGAAAACATGTTTGACCAATTTCAGTTGATTTTAATCGACTGGAAAATGGCCATTTTTCAAACGGTCTCAGAATTCGACGAAATTAGTTTTGATAGGACCGTATCGTCAATACGAAGCTAGAAATATTTTTCGGGAATTTTTAGGGTCCGTATGTGGCCCCGGTAAATTGAAATGCGCGTTCAAATTCAATATATAGAGTTATATGTCCATTTTGACGAAAAATGTTCGAAACGATCGAATCAGCTTACGATACATATCCCATTGTGTTCAGAATGGGGGTAATTAGCTATGGACGACAGGCGGTGGGTTCGATTTCGAGTTTGAAATAAAAAGTTACTTTTTGGAAATGAAATGAAATAAAATAAATATATATTATATAAAGCCCTCAAAACCCTACCCCTTCGTTCAAAAGTCAACCACCCCTTTTCAATAACCCGTCGCCCTAAAATTCTCCACCAGACCCATCGCTCCACCATCGTACGCCACCGCGCTCCTCCTATCACCGCCGCCGCGCCTAGATCTGACCAGCGGGCCCCCTCCTCCCTCCCCTCTCTCTCCACACTCCCCTCTGTTAATCCGCAAGACCGTTACCCCCAAATCCCTCAAACCCAATGCCCAAAACCCGATACCCTACTCCGTTGCGCCGTACCCCGCGCCACCCCTCGCCTGCGACCACCCACAACCCTTACGCCGGCGAACCATCCCCCTCCCCCTCTCGATTTCTACTGTAAGTCCTCCTCTTTCTCTTTTTTTTACTTATTTATTTATTAATGAGGTGTAATTAGTTTAATAAAAATCAGTTTTTGAGTAAAATAACATAAAATAAAAATAGGATTTTTTATAGGATTTTCATGACAAAAAGATTAGATTTTTCAACATGAAAGGATATGATTTTTATAAAGGAGAGATTTTTATAGAGAAATAGAAGTTAGATTTTTTAATAATCAAAGACGTGATTTTTATATAATTATAGGGGTGATTTTTATTTGTAGAAAAGGAAGATAAAAATTTGATTTTTATATATACGAAGGAGAAATAAAAATATGATTTAACTTATAGAGGTTAGAAATAAAAATATGAACTTTATTTTATATGAAGTGAGATTAAAAAATATGATTTTTATATAGTAGAGATTATAAAAATATGATTTTTATAAGATAGGGAATATAAAAATATGATTTTTATATATGTTGTAGCGAAATAAAATTTTGATTTTTATATTAGTAGCGGATTAAAAATAGAATTTATATATAATAGGAAATACAAAAATTTGATTTTTATATATGTAGCAAAATAAAAATCTATTTTTTATTATATATATACGTTGAAATAAAAATGAGATTTTTATTATGAACAATGTGGAAAGGATGACGTAGGAAGTTTGGGCAAATCCAAACGGTTCTGAAATTTCAGATATATAGAATGGCGGGGTGGAACCCTCGGTGAGAACTTCTCACTTTTATTTTAATTTCTAGTTTGAAATATATACTAGGATGCAGACGGTGCTTAGCAGCACCCGACACCCGTCGTCCACAGACCATGGATGACTTGTTTGTTTGATTGCTGTGTTGAGAAATTTGATTGTATGATGTGGAATAAAATAAAATATTTTATAGTGGAAAATGTTTTATAGTTAAAAAAATAATTTTTAACGTGTATATAAAATAAATATTTATAAACAAGTCGGACGATTTGATTATATACACTGATTTGACTGATATTGATTGGGACGATAAATTTTACACATCGCCCAACTGCACAAATAAAATCTATGTTTGTTGATTTGAAACCCCACACGGGTATTGGGATGAGATTTGACGTACACTAATTCCGATTGTTTAGTTGTATGTCAATCGATGGATTGACAAACTGTGTAAGCGTTAATTATTTATATTTAATGCTTATGCAGTTGTGTGGTGCACTCTGGATGATGGTTGATGATTTATCGTTGCTATTATATACATGTGTTGTAGAAAATCCGTATAATTAACATTATATGGTAAATGATTGGGCCTCATTCCAATTTAGAAAATGAATTCATGTGTTGAACAGAAAATAAATTCATGTGTTGAATAGAAAATAAATATTCATGTGTTAAATATAATAAACATTCATGTGTTGAATAGAAAATAAATATTCATGTGTTGAATAGAATAAACATTCATGTGTTGAATAAAAGCCGTGTTGATTAGATTGACGCCATTTTAACGTGAACAATATTTATATCGATTTTATTCATTTTTATAATGAATGTAGAAAAGAAATTGATTTCAAAATATAACGTTTTGAAAATATTATCATTTGTATATCGATGGTGTGGAATATTCAATTTTGATTCAAAATTGAATATGAAGTTGAAATCGTCTTGAAAACGAATTTAAAACGATTTATAAAATACGTTTTAAAAGGAAATCGACGAAATATATATAATATATATATTATATATATAATGGCCTGAATAGAATGCGCCGCGCCGCGGCAGTTCGCGAATTTCGACCATTGACTTCGAATGGATATTACGGGAGATCCGACCGTCGGATTCTCCTAAAACCGGAACCGTTGGGTTCATATCGAAAAAAGCTTTCTAACGAATATTAGAAATTAGAAATCTAACGGTTGGATTTGGAATTATGTCCAAATCAAATTTGGAAAACGTCGCTGTAAGTGCAGTTCGATGGCCGTTGAGGGAAATCGACTGTACGTGCCTTGATAAAATTATCAAAAATAGTAATAATTTGTGTAAAATCATAAGAAATGATTTGGGAAGAACTGGGATGAAAAATTCCGTATTTGAAGGGATAAAACTATATTTTTATCGAAATGAACTAGTTTTGAACTAGAATAGTAATTTATTTATTTTTAAAATAAATAAATTAGATTTGAAATGGTTTTAAAATAACTAGAAGTTTCCAATATATGAATTGGAATGGATTTGAATCGAAATCATCTTCGGAATAGTTCAATGTTGGATTTCATGATTATACAAATGTTGTTATGGAAATTTGAAAGATATATTGATATCGTTATTTCCAATACGATATTTGTTGGTTTCAGAATTTGATACTGAATATAAGCCGATATATTTTCTATTCAGAGCCTTGTGTTTAATATCAAATGGGATTTTGGGTTGTCGTGAACGGTATCTTTAATAATACTATTCTTAAACCCAAATGGAGTTAAGAAAATTAAGAACTAACTGGGGGTCAGTTAAGTTGGATGGTTTCTTGGATATTGATCTGATGTTGGTTTCGGCCTTCGGGGTTAATATTTAGGGAACTGTCCTCTTAATATTTTATGGTTAGGGACTGATTGAAATGTGATGTGATTTTGGGGTTAATTGTGAACCGTGTTTTAAATGACATCGGTTCTTTAACCCAGTTAAAGATTAAAACTAAGTGGAGATTTAATGAATCTTTAATTAGATTGAAATGATTGAGAATGGAGTATCACCAGTTTTGCTCCAGGCGATAGTTAAATCTTTAATTAGATTTGTACGTGAAATGGTAATTGAATTTACCGATAACACCGTGGTGTTGGATAAGAAGTATTACCAGTTTTACTTCATGGGATGAATAGGTTGGGATTGGGAAATTAAAACAAATGATTACTTCGGTAAGGTTCGTTAATCCCGGCTAGTTTGGATAAACCATAATTTGGTATAAAGTGATATTCAAAGGAAGATTAAAGAATAAATCTAAAAGAATTTATCTTTAATAAAATTAATGGGAACCTTTCCCTAAGAATGTGAAATTTAGAAACTAATTGTAGGTTAGCTAAGGAGAATGGTTTCCTGGGTATTGATCTGATGTTGGTTTCGGCCTTCGGGGTTAATATTTGGGGAATTATTCTCTTGCTAATTTACGGTTAGTGATTGATGAACTGGAATGAGGTGTATGTTGTGTTTGTGTAAACACTTGTTTATTATATACGCGAGTTATTCAGAAAGACCGGGTTTATCCCATTCTGAATAACTGATTCGACGTGGTGTCGAGGATGAAGACGTTGGTCGAAGACCGGAGGTCTTCACATCGTTTGGGTGATTACTGATGATCTTGATTGGGCTATACACCCAAGAGGAGGGAATCAGTTGGTGATCTTCCAGACGTACTTGGAGATCGATGGATATGCGAGGTACAAGGTGTCTCCGGTTTCGTTCAGACCCAGAATGAACTTGTAAATGAACTGTGTGTCTGACATTGGATTTTATTTTGTGTGATTGATTTCTATTAAATATATATCTGTTTGGCGGCGGAGAATTTATTCTCATTCTTAATGCCCTTCTTTGAGACGTACGAGCTCAGGGGTTATATATTGATGGATATCAATCGCATGGAGTGAATGGCCTCTGTGGCATGCCTAAGTGGCAAATGATCAAGGCTTCTGTTGAAAAGCAAAGTCTTATGGTTGATGATCAAAGCACGGCCTGTGTGGCATAGCTTTGTGTAGCATTGATTCGCGAGCCTCATACCCCGGTTGTAAACCAGAAATGGGAGAGGACCTCAGGGAGGACATGCGTTTCTTTCTAGCTAGAGGTGGTGTCAGTGCTTAAGCTGGTTGACATTTATATTATTTTCACCTGTGTGGTTGTTGCTGTTGCGAGGCGCCTCGGTTATATCGGTCGATCCGGGACCGATGGAGTCATTCGTTGGCTCATTTACGCCCCAAAGGGCGGGGAAACACAGTGTTCAGGCATTTTAATCCACATCGGTGGACCGGCCCTGTAATAAGCCGTAAAATGCGAGCCAGCTTGAAATTTTTATTTTGGCAATTTTAGCGAATTTTGAATATTTAAAATAGATTATTTTAAATAATATCGACGAGAAAATTTATTTTGAATAGAATTCGACGTATATATTATACGCGTCGTCGTTAGAATATAAATATTTTTATATAATTATAAATAGAATGGAAAATGGCGCGGTAGTTCGATAATTCGATTTCAAACTTCAATTGAATGTACCGGGTGCAAAACAATCCGGATTTTAGTGAAACCAAAAATAATGGGATCTAATAGTGGATATCTTTCCAACGAATCCGAAAGATCAAAATTTCGTAGCGAGAATCAAAAGATATGTCCAATTGAAAATTCTGAATAGTCGCTATGGAATTCAGGCCCTTAAAAATGGACATTTTGCAAACGACCTCGGATTTCGACGAAACCACTTTTGTTGGATCCGCAGTGTCAAGTTATTGCTAAATTCCAAATTTCATAATTTTTCGAATCAGTATGTGAGCGTGGCAAAGGAAAACACGTTTGACCAGTTTCAGTTGATTTTAATCGACTGGAAATTGGCCATTTTCCCAACAGCCTCAGAATTCGACGAAACTAGTTTTCTTAGGACCGTATCGTCAATACGAAGCTAGAAAATATTTTTCTGCAATTTATAGAGTTAGTATGTGACCCCAATAAATTGGAATGTACGTTTAAATTGAATATATAAAGAATTATATTTTAGATTCAACAGAAACTGTTCGAAATGATCGAATCAGCATACGATACATATCCCATTGTGTTCGGAATAGGGCTGAAACGCTAGGGACGACAGGCGGTGGACCTCGTTTGAAAAAGTTGACTTTTTGAATTAAAATAAAATAAATAAATAAAAAAAAAAATATATATATCCTCCCCTTTATTGGTTCTGGCCCCCCCTTTCGTTTCATTTCAAAACGAATCAAAAAAAAAAAAAAAAAAAAAAGGCGGAGCGCCGCCCAAGCTCGTCGCCGCCTCCCCTCAGGTGACCACCGACGCCGCGTTTCCCCCCTCCTTCGCGAATCCGCCCTCTCGAACCCCCTTCTCCGCATCGATTCGCGAGCCTCCCCCCTTCGAAACCCCTGCTCCGCGCCGCCCCTCCTTCTTCCCCCTCTCCTCTTCCATCGACAGCCGCACACACCCCCCCTCGCAATCCACCGCCGCGGCAAGCACCCCGAGCCCCCCTGTAAGTTTTTATTTATTTATTTATTTATTTTATTTTTGTTTTATATAAACTGATTTTTTTTAAAAAAAGATTAAATACTGTTTTTATTTTAAAGTTTAAAAACTGATTTTTTAAAAAAGATTAAAAACTAATTTTTGAAAAGTTTGAAAAACTGATTTTATTTTAAGATTTTAAATAGAAAAAGATTTGAATTTTAAATGGAAAAAGATGAGAAATTTAAAAAGGTGAAATCTTTAAATTTAAAAAGGTGAAATCTTTAAATTTAAAAAGGTGAAATCTTTAAATTTAAAAAGGCGAAATCTTTAAATTTAAAAAGACGAAATCTTTATATAGAAAATAGCGTGATAAAAATATAATTTTTATCTATATAACATAGTAGAAAAAACTTCGATTTTTATATATTGAATAGCATAGTAAAAATTCGATTTTTAAATATATGAAGTGATTATAAAAATATGACTTTTAAATTGAAAGTGAATAAATAAAAATGTGATTTTTATTTCAAAGACATCGAAATATAAAAATGTGTGACTTTTATATATATAGTGACTACGGGCAACGGAGATGGCGAAGATAGGATAACGACGAAGATTTTCTACAAAAGAAGTGTCGTGAAGCTGGATAGCTATTGGTGAGAATTTCTCACTCTTCAACTTATTTTCTTGTTATATATATACTAGGATGCAGACGGTGCTTAGTAGCACCCGACACAATCGTCCACAGACCATGGACTTGTTTGTTTGGCTGTTTGGTGATTGATTGCGATATTGGTTTGAATGTGGTTTGTGGTGTGGAAAATCGAATCGATAAATGGGTTAGGATTAGACGTGCGCCGTTATAAGGCGAAGGAGTAAGGCTAGGTTAGACTCTTACTCCAAATTTGGTGGTTTGCATAACGAAAGTGATTTGATTGATGTGTGAATGGCGTGGGCCTTCACTAGACCGGGGATAAGGCTAGGCCTCGTCCCGTTTCTAGTATCGTCCCGTTATGCCGCCAAAATTTTCTAAAATATGTTAGAAAAATAAAAATAATCATTTAATTGAATTAAAAAATGAACTGAATAGAAATTCAGGTGTTAAAGTGAAATAGTTTGATCGTTAAAAATATAATTTTTAACGTAAAAATGGATAAATGAATATTTATAAACAAATCGGCCGATTTGTTTGTATACACTGATTTGACTGATATCGATTGGGTCGATAAATTTTACACGTCGCCCAACTGCACAAATAAAATCTGTGTTTGATTGTTTGAAACCCCACACGGGTGTTGGGATGAAATTTGATGTTCACTCATCCTGATTGATTAAATATGTCGATCGGTCGATTGACAGACTGTTATAAGCGTCAGATATCTATATTTGATGCTCATACAGTGTAGTGCACTTTGGTTGATGATTGATTATTTTTCAATGCTATTATATACATGTGTTGTATGGAATCCATATAATTAACGTTATATGGTGATTGATTGGGCCTCATTCCAATCGGGAAAATAATGAATATTAGAAAAGAAAATTCATGTGTTGAATATAAAAATAGTCATGTGTTGACGATGTTCATGTGTTGAGTGAAATATTTTATATAATAAAATTTACATCTTTATCATATTTAAAATTAGAACTACTTCTCAGTAGAAGTCTAATTGAAAATCAAACGATAGATACCATAGTTTTATAAAATATTTTACATAATAAAAATAGTGATGTGTTGACAGTACTCATGTGTTGAGATTAGTCGTGTGTTGAAAGAAATATAGATTCATGTGTTGAATGTAATAAATATTCATTTGTTGAATAGAATAACGAATTTATTGAAATATATAAAGCCGTGTTGATTAGAGATGCATTATTTTGACGCGAACGATGTTTATATCGATTTTATTCATTTTAAAATGAATATTGAAAAGTGATTTCGAAATCGAATATTTCGAAATGAATTGAATTGAAATCGAATATTTCGAAATGAATTGAATTGAAAACGATTATTTCGAAATGAATTGAATTGAAAACGATTATTTCGAAATGAATTGAATTGAAAACGATTTCGAAATGAATTGAATTGAAAACGATTTCGAAATGAATTGAATTGAAAACGATTTCGAAATGAATTGAATTGAAAACGATTTCGAAATGAATTGAATTGAAAACGATTTCGAAATGAATTGAATTGAAAACGATTTCGAAATGAATTGAATTGAAAACGATTTCGAAATGAATTGAAAGTGAATTGAAATGAATTCAAATTGAATTAAAATTTGAATTGAATAGAAATGAATTTTGAAACGAATTTATAAAGAAGAATTCAATTTTGATTTGAATTAAAAAGAAAGTTGAATTGTTTAGAAACGAATTTAAAACGATTTATAAAATTCGTTTCAAATAGAAATCGATGAAATATATATTATATATATTATATATATAATATAATGGCCTGAATAGAACGCGCCGCGCCGCGGCAGTTCGTGAATTTCGACCATTTATTTCAAGCGGACATTGCGGGAGATCCGACCGTCGGATTCTCCTAAAACCGGAACCGTTGGGTTCGTATCGAAAAGAGCTTTCCAATGAGTATTAGAAATTTGAAATCTAACGGTTGGATTTGGAATTATGTCCAAATCAAATTCGAAAAAGGTCGCTGTAAGTGCAGTTCGATGGCCGTTGATGGAAATCGACTGTACGGGCCTTGATAAAATTATTAAAAATATCTATAATTTGTGTAAAATTATAATATGTGAATTGGAAAGAATTGGGCTGAAAATTCCACATTTGAATAGGTAAAAATAGATTTCTATCGAAATGAACTAGTTTTGAACTAGAATTAAAATCAATTTATTTTTGAAATAAATAAATTGAATTTGAAAGTGATTTGAAAATAATCAATATTTCCAATACGTGGATTGGACTGGAGCTGAATCGAAATTATCTTCGGGATATCTCGATGTTGGATTTCGTGACTATACAGATATTGTTATGGGAATTTGAAAGATATATTTTATATCGTTATTTCCAATACGATATATGTTGGTTTCAGAATTTGATATTGAATATAAGCCGATATATTTTCTATTCAAAGCCTTGTATTTAATATCAAATGTGATTTGGGTTTATCGTGAATCGTGTTTTAGATGACATTGGTTCTTTAACCCAGTTAAAGGCAAGATGTTGATTTTTGAAAAGATTAAAACTAAGTGGAGTTTTAATGAATCTTTAATTAGATTAAAAAGTGAATTGATAATTTAAATTATCAAATCTGAAAAGTGATCGAGAGTGGAGTATCACCAGTTTTGCTCCAAAGCGATAGTTAAATCTTTAATTAGATTTGAACGTGAAATGGTAATTAATTTTACCGATAACACCGTGGTGTTAGATATGGAGTACACCAGTTTTGCTCCATGGGATATATAGGTTGGGATTGGGAAATAAAACAAATAATTACTTCGGTGTGGTTCGCTAATCCCGACTAGTTTGAAATGATATCCAAAGGAAGATTATAGGATAAATTTAGAAGAATTTATCTTTGATAAAATTAATGGGAACATTTCCCTAAGAATGTGATTTTGTGAATAAAAGAATATTCTGAATTGGAATGAGGCGTTCGTTGTGTTTGTGTAACATTTGTTTATCATATACGTGGGTTATTCAGAAAGGCCGGGTTTATACCCATTATGAATAATCGATTCGACGAGATGTCGAAGTTGAAGACGGTGGTTGAAGACCGGAAGTCTTCACATCGTTTGGGTGATTACTGATGATCTTGATTGGGCTGTACACCCAAGATGAGGGAAACAGTTGGTGATCGTCCAGACGTACTTGGAGATGGATGGATATGCGAGGAAAGTGCCTCCGGTTTCGTTCAGACCCAGAACGAACTTGTAAATGGATTGTGTGTCTGACACTGGATTTTATTCTGTGTTAATTGATCTCTATTAAATATACATCTGTTTGGCGGCGGAGAATTTATTCTCTTGCTTAACGCCCTTCTCTGAGACATACGAGCTCAGAGGTTGTATATCGATGGACATCAGTCGCATGGAGTGAATTGCCAATGTGGCATGCGTAAGTGGCAATTGATCAAGGCTTCTGTTGAAAAGCAAAGTCTTGTGGTTGATGATCAAAGCAGGGCCTGTGTGGCATAGCTTTGTGTATAACGTGAATTCACGAGCCTCACACCTCGGTATGAGTCAAAAACGGGATACGGACCCAAGGAGTGCACGACGTTTCTTTCTAGCTAGGGTGGTGTCAGTGACCTACCAGCCCTGACATTTATATACTTTTCACCTGTGTGGTTGTTGGATATGAGGCGCCTCGGATATAGGTCTGTAAGGATCGGGAAACGTGTGTTCAGGAATAACTAATCCTCAAAAGTAAGAGAGGACCGGCCTTGGAGGTTCCAAAGGATCAAAGTGGGGTCCTGAGGCATTGCTAGAGTGTCTCGAACGCGGAGAGGAGCTTGCCCCTTGCCTCGGCTCATGAAGGAATCCAATTTCCAATACGTGATATTGCGGTTTTAATTGTAGAACTAGTATGGCGACATGATAGATGGTACCCATGCCGCCTATGATTGATATTTATGATTTGAAATTGTTTTGACACTATACACCTATAATAGTATCAAATAATGTGTTTTAAACGTATCAAGCATGCTTTGGCTGTTATAAGGGAAAACCCTATCCTCCGGCTTGCGTTGCATTGTGTGATGGGACCTGGGTCTTATAACAGCTTCATTTTTCTTTATTTAGCATTGCGCTGTTTGTTTTATGCACTGGTATTCTTGGGAGGAAACCCGTTCCGTGTTATACGGCGTGGTCCCTTGATTTACCTAACTTTAAAACCAATATTAATAACTGTTTTAGTTCTCACACCAGTCACATGACTGACCTGGAGTTTATTGTTTTAACCTAAACTCTGGGTGCCCCTATTTTCCGCACGGGCAGCTAGTAGTTTTGGTTTTGCAGATTTATATTCACAGGGTCCTGATTTACAGCTGGAACGATGCTCGGAAAGCTCTGTATCCGTGTATCACTTCTAGTTGTGATTTTGTATTATTTTCCGCTGCTGTGTAATTTAATGTAATCTCTGATATTTATTGAATGTAATTTATTCATTTCTACTCTGTATATTCTTGTATCTGATGGAATTGTTGTAATAACAATGAAATGTTCTTCAGTATGCGTTCTATTTTGTCTTTTCCTCAACGCTATCCGCGCTTTCCTTCACGGGGAAGTTCGGGTCGTGTCAGTTTGGTATCAGAGCTTTGGTTTACAGAGCTCGAGAACAAGACACATTAGAACCATACGAAAGAATTCATCAGATATTGGATTAGTAATATCCAATTAGAATGACTCGTTAGAGATAGGATCAGTAGTATCCTAGAACGAGTGTGAAGAGTATATTTTTCAATTGAAAACAATTTTTGTTTTGAAAATTTAAATCGTTTTAAACGTATTTGAATATTTATTTATTTTGAATATGGACAATCCAATATATAAAGATTTTGCATATACGTGTCATGAACGTATATTCGAAGTTTTAGTATATTAGATAGATATAGAATCACATTCTAGTTGCCCGGAGATAATTCTGGTAATGCGGCCGCATTATCAGTATTTATGTTCGTGTTTCGAAGGTGTGATTTCTATATATTTCCATTAGACTGGTGTGAGAACCAAACTTATATAGTTAGAACACATTGTTGTGAATTGGCATCAAAACATGATTTTCTTTATATATATCAAAATTATGAATTTGAAACTCTAATTTACTAATTGATTGATGTTTGTGTTGTTTGTTTATTTGTTTGCTAATTTTTAACCATTTAGCCTAATATAATCAAATATTGAACTGTATTGAAAATTAGTCGCATTTGCTTGCATATACATATACTTACCTTGAACAGGTCATAGCAAGGAGGCTAGAGCAGAGAATAAAATTTGTTTGCCCGACAAATAGGTACATGTTTACTACATAATTTCCTGTTTTGTTTGGGTGATGATGATTTTGTGAGCCTATTGGCTAGCCGCTTGGCCTTTTCTTTTTCTTTTTGAGATCTGAAGGACCGGGGAAGCTACTTAAAATTCCCCGATGCTCCCGGTGCAGGGGAGGTTATGGCGAAATTTTTCGAAAATTTAGGGTGTTAGCCAATTTTTTGAAAATTTGAAAATTCTCAGAAACTGAAAAGTTGGAGAATGGAAGCCAGATCGAGCGTAGAGCTGAATAATCAAACCACTTTCGACTTTGTTCCTTTTCGGGGACGAAAAGTTTTAAGTGGGGGAGATTGTAATAACCCGTAAAATGCGAGCCAGTTTGAAATTTTTATTTTGGCAATTTTAGCGAATTTTGAATATTTAAAATAGATTATTTTAAATAATATCGACGAGAAAATTTATTTTGAATAGAATTCGACGTATATATTATACGCGTCGTCGTTAGAATATAAATATTTATATATAATTATAAATAGAATGGAAAATGGCGCGGTAGTTCGATAATTCGATTTCAAAATTCAATTGAATGTACCGGGTGCAAAACAATCCGGATTTTAGTGAAATCAAAAATAATGGGATCTAATAGTGGATATCTTTCCAACGAACCCAAAGATCAAAATTTCGTAGCGAGAATCAAAAGATATGTCCAATTGAAAATTCTGAATAGTCGCTATGGAATTCAGGCCCTTAAAAATGGACATTTTGCAAACGACCTCGGATTTCGACGAAACCACTTTTGTTGGATCCTCAGTGTCAAGTTATTGCTAGATTCCAAATTTCATAATTTTTCGAATCAGTATGTGAGCGTGGCAAAGGAAAACGCGTTTGACCAGTTTTAGTTGATTTTAATCGACTGGAAATTGGCCATTTTTCCAGCAGCCTCAGAATTCGACGAAACTAGTTTTGTTAGGACCGTATCGTCAATACGAAGCTAGAAAATATTTTTCTGCAATTTATAGAGTTAGTATGTGACCCCAATAAATTGGAATGTATGTTTAAATTGAATATATAAAGAATTATATTTTAGATTCAACAGAAACTGTTCGAAATGATCGAATCAGCATATGATACATATCCCATTGTGTTCGGAATGGGGCTGAAACGCTAGGGACGACAGGCGGTGGACCTCGTTTAGAGGTCGTTTGAAAAAGTTGACTTTTTGAATTAAAATAAATTAAATAAATAAAAAATAATAATAATAAAATATATATCCTCCCCTTTATTGGTTCTGGCCCCCCCCCTTTCGTTTCATTTCAAAACGAATCAAAAAAAAAAAAAAAGAAAGAAAAAGGCGGAGCGCCGCCCAAGCTCGCCGCCGCCTCCCCTCAGGTGACCACCGATGCCGCGTTTCCCCCCTCCTTCGCGAATCCGCCCTCTCGAACCCCCTTCTCCGCATCGATTCGCGAGCCTCCCCCCTTCGAAACCCCTGCTCCGCGCCGCCCCTCCTTCTTCCCCCTCTCCTCTTCCATCGACAGCCGCACACACCCCCCCTCGCAATCCACCGCCGCGGCAAGCACCCCGAGCCCCCCTGTAAGTCTTTTTTTTATTTATTTATTTATTTTATTTTTGTTTTATATAAACTGATTTTAAAAAAAAAAGATTAAATACTGTTTTTATTTTAAAGTTTAAAAACTGATTTTTTAAAAAAGATTAAAAACTGATTTTTGAAAAGTTTGAAAAACTGATTTTATTTTAAGATTTTAAATAGAAAAAGATTTGAATTTTAAATGGAAAAAGATGAGAAATTTAAAAAGGTGAAATCTTTAAATTTAAAAAGGTGAAATCTTTAAATTTAAAAAGGCGAAATCTTTAAATTTAAAAAGACGAAATCTTTATATAGAAAATAGCGTGATAAAAATATAATTTTTATCTATATAACATAGTAGAAAAAACTTCGATTTTTATATATTGAATAGCATAGTAAAAATTCGATTTTTAAATATATGAAGTGATTATAAAAATATGACTTTTAAATTGAAAGTGAATAAATAAAAATGTGATTTTTATTTCAAAGACATCGAAATATAAAAATGTGTGACTTTTATATATATAGTGACTACGGGCAACGGAGATGGCGAAGATAGGATAATGACGAAGATTTTCTACAAAAGAAGTGTCGTGAAGCTGGATAGCTATTGGTGAGAATTTCTCACTCTTCAACTTATTTTCTAGTTATATATATACTAGGATGCAGACGGTGCTTAGTAGCACCCGACACAATCGTCCACAGACCATGGACTTGTTTGTTTGGCTGTTTGGTGATTGATTGCGATATTGGTTTGAATGTGGTTTGTGGTGTGGAAAATCGAATCGATAAATGGGTTAGGATTAGACGTGCGCCGTTATAAGGCGAAGGAGTAAGGCTAGGTTAGACTCTTACTCCAAATTTGGTGGTTTGCATAACGAAAGTGATTTGATTGATGTGTGAATGGCGTGGGCCTTCACTAGACCGGGGATAAGGCTAGGCCTCGTCCCGTTTCTAGTATCGTGCCGTTATGCCGTCGAAATTTTCTAAAATATGTTAGAAAAATAAAAATAATCATTTAATTGAATTAAAAAATGAACTGAATAGAAATTCAGGTGTTAAAGTGAAATAGTTTGATCGTTAAAAATATAATTTTTAACGTAAAAATGGATAAATGAATATTTATAAACAAATCGGCCGATTTGTTTGTATACACTGATTTGACTGATATCGATTGGGTCGATAAATTTTACACGTCGCCCAACTGCACAAATAAAATCTGTGTTTGATTGTTTGAAACCCCACACGGGTGTTGGGATGAAATTTGATGTTCACTCATCCTGATTGATTAAATATTTCGATCGGTCGATTGACAGACTGTTATAAGCGTCAGATATCCATATTTGATGCTCATACAGTGTAGTGCACTTTGGTTGATGATTGATTATTTTTCAATGCTATTATATACATGTGTTGTATGGAATCCATATAATTAACGTTATATGGTGATTGATTGGGCCTCATTCCAATCGGGAAAATAATGAATATTAGAAAAGAAAATTCATGTGTTGAATATAAAAATAGTCATGTGTTGACGATGTTCATGTGTTGAGTGAAATATTTTATATAATAAAATTTACATCTTTATCATATTTAAAATTAGAACTACTTCTCAGTAGAAGTCTAATTGAAAATCAAACGATAGATACCATAGTTTTATAAAATATTTTACATAATAAAAATAGTGATGTGTTGACAGTACTCATGTGTTGAGATTAGTCGTGTGTTGAAAGAAATATAGATTCATGTGTTGAATGAAATAAATATTCATTTGTTGAATAGAATAACGAATTTATTGAAATATATAAAGCCGTGTTGATTAGAGATGCGTTATTTTGACGCGAACGATGTTTATATCGATTTTATTCATTTTAAAATGAATATTGAAAAGTGATTTCGAAATCGAATATTTCGAAATGAATTGAATTGAAATCGAATATTTCGAAATGAATTGAATTGAAAACGAATATTTCGAAATGAATTGAATTGAAAACGATTTCGAAATGAATTGAATTGAAAACGATTTCGAAATGAATTGAATTGAAAACGATTTCGAAATGAATTGAATTGAAAACGATTTCGAAATGAATTGAATTGAAAACGATTTCGAAATGAATTGAATTGAAAACGATTTCGAAATGAATTGAATTGAAAACGATTTCGAAATGAATTGAATTGAAAACGATTTCGAAATGAATTGAATTGAAAACGAATTCAAATTGAATTGAAAGTGAATTGAAATGAATTCAAATTGAATTAAAATTTGAATTGAATAGAAATGAATTTTGAAACGAATTTATAAAGAAGAATTCAATTTTGATTTGAATTAAAAAGAAAGTTGAATTGTTTAGAAACGAATTTAAAACGATTTATAAAATTCGTTTTAAATAGAAATCGACGAAATATATATTATATATATTATATATATAATATAATGGCCTGAATAGAATGCGCCGCGCCGCGGCAGTTCGTGAATTTCGACCATTTATTTCAAGCGGACATTGCGGGAGATCCGACCGTCGGATTCTCCTAAAACCAGAACCGTTGGGTTCGTATCGAAAAGAGCTTTCCAATGAGTATTAGAAATTTGAAATCTAACGGTTGGATTTGGAATTATGTCCAAATCAAATTCGAAAAAGGTCGCTGTAAGTGCAGTTCGATGGCCGTTGATGGAAATCGACTGTACGGGCCTTGATAAAATTATTAAAAATATCTATAATTTGTGTAAAATTATAATATGTGAATTGGAAAGAATTGGGCTGGAAAATTCCACATTTGAATAGGTAAAAATAGATTTCTATCGAAATGAACTAGTTTTGAACTAGAATTAAAATCAATTTATTTTTGAAATAAATAAATTGAATTTGAAAGTGATTTTGAAAATAATCAATATTTCCAATACGTGGATTGGACTGGAGCTAAATCGAAATTATCTTCGGGATATCTCGATGTTGGATTTCGTGACTATACAGATATTGTTATGGGAATTTGAAAGATATATTTTATATCGTTATTTCCAATACGATATATGTTGGTTTCAGAATTTGATATTGAATATAAGCCGATATATTTTCTATTCAAAGCCTTGTATTTAATATCAAATGTGATTTGGGTTTATCGTGAATCGTGTTTTAGATGACATTGGTTCTTTAACCCAGTTAAAGGCAAGATGTTGATTTTTGAAAAGATTAAAACTAAGTGGAGTTTTAATGAATCTTTAATTAGATTAAAAAGTGAATTGATAATTTAAATTATCAAATCTGAAAAGTGATCGAGAGTGGAGTATCACCAGTTTTGCTCCAAAGCGATAGTTAAATCTTTAATTAGATTTGAACGTGAAATGGTAATTAATTTTACCGATAACACCGTGGTGTTAGATATGGAGTATCACCAGTTTTGCTCCATGGGATATATAGGCTGGGATTGGGAAATAAAACAAATAATTACTTCGGTGTGGTTCGCTAATCCCGACTAGTTTGAAATGATATCCAAAGGAAGATTATAGGATAAATTTAGAAGAATTTATCTTTGATAAAATTAATGGGAACATTTCCCTAAGAATGTGATTTTGTGAATAAAAGAATATTCTGAATTGGAATGAGGCGTTCGTTGTGTTTGTGTAACATTTGTTTATCATATACGTGGGTTATTCAGAAAGGCCGGGTTTATACCCATTCTGAATAATCGATTCGACGAGATGTCGAAGTTGAAGACGGTGGTTGAAGACCGGAAGTCTTCACATCGTTTGGGTGATTACTGATGATCTTGATTGGGCTGTACACCCAAGATGAGGGAAACAGTTGGTGATCGTCCAGACGTACTTGGAGATGGATGGATATGCGAGGAAAGTGCCTCCGGTTTCGTTCAGACCCAGAACGAACTTGTAAATGGATTGTGTGTCTGACACTGGATTTTATTCTGTGTTAATTGATCTCTATTAAATATACATCTGTTTGGCGGCGGAGAATTTATTCTCTTGCTTAACGCCCTTCTCGGAGACATACGAGCTCAGAGGTTGTATATCGATGGACATCAGTCGCATGGAGTGAATTGCCAATGTGGCATGCGTAAGTGGCAATTGATCAAGGCTTCTATTGAAAAGCAAAGTCTTGTGGTTGATGATCAAAGCAGGGCCTGTGTAGCATAGCTTTGTGTATAACGTGAATTCACGAGCCTCACACCTCGGTATGAGTCAAAAACGGGATACGGACCCAAGGAGTGCACGACGTTTCTTTCTAGCTAGGGTGGTGTCAGTGACCTACCAGCCCTGACATTTATATACTTTTCACCTGTGTGGTTGTTGGATATGAGGCGCCTCGGATATAGGTCTGTAAGGATCGGGAAACGTGTGTTCAGGAATAACTAATCCTCAAAAGTAAGAGAGGACCGGCCTTGGAGGTTCCAAAGGATCAAAGTGGGGTCCTGAGGCATTGCTAGAGTGTCTCGAACGCGGAGAGGAGCTTGCCCCTTGCCTCGGCTCATGAAGGAATCCAATTTCCAATACGTGATATTGCGGTTTTAATTGTAGAACTAGTATGGCGACATGATAGATGGTACCCATGCCGCCTATGATTGATATTTATGATTTGAAAGTGTTTTGACACTATACACCTATAATAGTATCAAATAATGTGTTTTAAACGTATCAAGCATGCTTTGGCTGTTATAAGGGAAAACCCTATCCTCCGGCTTGCGTTGCATTGTGTGATGGGACCTGGGTCTTATAACAGCTTCATTTTTCTTTATTTAGCATTGCGCTGTTTGTTTTATGCACTGGTATTCTTGGGAGGAAACCTGTTCCGTGTTATACGGCGTGGTCCCTTGATTTACCTGACTTTAAAACCAATATTAATAACTGTTTTAGTTCTCACACCAGTCACATGACTGACCTGGAGTTTATTGTTTTAACCTAAACTCTGGGTGCCCCTATTTTCCGCACGGGCAGCTAGTAGTTTTGGTTTTGCAGATTTATATTCACAGGGTCCTGATTTACAGCTGGAATGATGCTCGGAAAGCTCTGTATCCGTGTATCACTTCTAGTTGTGATTTTGTATTATTTTCCGCTGCTGTGTAATTTAATGTAATCTCTGATATTTATCGAATGTAATTTATTCATTTCTACTCTGTATATTCTTGTATCTGATGGAATTGTTGTAATAACAATGAAATGTTCTTCCGTATGCGTTCTATTTTGTCTTGTCCTCAACGCTATCCGCGCTTTCCTTCACGGGGAAGTTCGGGTCGTGTCAGTCCCTGTCGCTCCAAAGGCTTGACTGAGTACTTGCCTAAGACATGGGCTAGATTGTCTCGAATTCGGTAGAGGACGATCCCTTGCCTCGGTTCATAGATGGAAATCCAATTTCCAATACATGACTTTGCAGTTTTATTTGTAGAGCCTAGTATGGCGACATAGTGGGATGGGGCACTTATGCCGTCTATGATTGATACTTATGATTGAAATTGTTTTGACACTATACACTTATAGTAATAATAAAACATGAAATTAGCGTATCAAGCATTCTTTGGCTATTATAAGGTAAAAATCCTATACTCCGGCTTGCGTTGCATTGTGTGATGGGACCTGGGTCTTATAATAGCTTCAGTGTTCTTTATTTAGCATTGCGCTGTTTGTTTTATGCACTGGTATTCTTGGGAGGAAACCTGTTCCGTGTTATATGGTGTGGTCCCTTGATTTACCTAACTTTAAAAATAAAGATTAACAACTGTTTTAGTTCTCACACCAGTCACATGACTGAATTGGAGTTTATTGTTTTAACCTAAACTCTGGGTGCCCTTATTTTGACACGGGCAGGTAGCAGTTTTGGTTTTGCAGATTTATATTCATAGGAACCTGGTTTACAGCTGGAATGATATCCGGAAAGCTCTGTATCCGTATATCTCTTTCAGTTGCGTTTTGTATTATTTTTTCGCTGCATATGTAATGGATTGTAAATCTCTGATATTTTTCTGTTGTGTAATATTTATTTATACTCTGTATGTTCTTGTATTCTGATGAATTGTTGTAATAAGCAATGAAATGTTCTTCTGTTTGCGTCCTGATGTGGCTTGTTCTTAACTCAATCCGTGATTTCCCGTAAGGGGGATTTCGGGT
Source organism: Allium sativum (assembly GCA_030737875.1). NCBI lineage: Eukaryota > Viridiplantae > Streptophyta > Magnoliopsida > Asparagales > Amaryllidaceae > Allium > Allium sativum. The sequence continues at coordinate 308,019,993 of CM060921.1, forward strand.
CGTTTCATTTTGGTAACAGAGCTTTGGTTTACAAAGCTCGAGAACAAGACACGTTAGAACCAAATGAAAGAATTCATCAGAAATTACATTAGTAATATCCAAAGGGAATGACTCGTTAGAGATGGGATCAGTAGTATCCTAGAACGAGTGTTAAGAGTATATTTTTAAAATGAAAATGAATTTTGTTTTGAAAATTTAAATCAATTATTCATATTTGATTATTTATTTGTATTGAATTTGGACAATCCAATATATAAAGATTTTGCCTATACGTTTTATCCACGTGTATTCGAAGTTTTAATATACTGGATAGATATAGAATCACACCCTAGTCGACCGAAGATGGTTCTGATGATCGCTATAGCGATCGCATCATCAATATTCATATTCGAGTTTCGAAAGTGGGATTTCTATATATTTCCTATTGACTGGTGTGAGAACCAAAATTAGATAGGGCTTATTGTTGTGATTTGACATCAAAATTCTGATTTTTGGACTATGTATCAAAGTTATATGATTGAAACGTTAATAAACTAATTGATTGCTGATTGTATTGTTTGATTATTGGTTGATTAATTAAAATGTTGAACCTTTAGCCAAATTGTATCAAAAAGTGAATTGTATTGAAAATTAGTCGCATTTGCATGCATATACATGTACTTACATTGAACATGTCATAGCAAGGAGGCTAGAGAAGAGGAATAAAATTGTTTGCCCGACAAATAGGTACATGTTTATTGTATTTCTTTGGGTTTGGATGATTTTATGAGCCGATTGGCTAGCCTCTTGGCTATTTCTTTTTCTTTTTGTAATGATGAGGGCCATGGGAGGCTGTTTGAAATATCCCGAAGTCCCCGGTGCAGGGGAGGTTATGGCGAAATTTTTCAAAAATTTAGGGTGTTAGCCAAATTTTTGAAAATTTTGAAAAGTTCTTAGAAACTGAAAAGTTGAAGAACTTAAGCCGTAATGAAAATAATGGAAGTTGAGTTGATTAGTTTAACAACTTTCGGCTTCTTCCTTTTCGGGGACGAAAAGTTTTAAGTGGGGGAGATTGTAATAACCCGGAATTCCAAGCCAATTTAAAATTTTTATTTTGGCAATTTTAGTGAATTTTGATTATTTAAAATGATTATTTTAAATAATAACGACGAGAAATTTATTTTGAATAGAATTAGAACGTATATATTTATATACGTCGTCGTTAGAATATAAATAATTATTTATAATTATAAAAGGAATTGAAAATGGCGCGGTAGTTCGATAATTCGATTTCAAAATTCAAATGAATGTACAGGATTCAAAATAAACCGGATTTTAGCAAAACCAAAATTATTTGAATCTAATTGAGAATATCTTTCCAACAAATCCGAAAAATTGAAATTTCATAGTGGGAATAAAAAGATATGCCCAGTTGAAAATTCAGAATAGTCGCTATGGAATTCTGGCCCTTAAAAATGGAAATTTTGCAAACGACCTCGGTTTTCGACGAAACCACTTTTGTTGGATCCATGATGTCAGGTTATTGCTAGGTGTCAAAATTCGTAATTTTTCGAATCAATATGTGAGTGTGGCAAAGGAAAACGTGTTTGACCAATTTCAGTTGATTTTTTAATCGACTGGAAAATGGCCATTTTTCAAACGGTCTCAGAATTCGACGAAATTAGTTTTGATAGGGCCGTATCGTCAATACGAAGCTAGAAATATTTTTCGGGAATTTTTAGGGTCCATATGTGGCCCCGGTAAATTGAAATGCGCGTTCAAATTCAATATATAGAGTTGATTTTGACGAAAACTGATCGAAACGATCGAATCAGCTTACGATACATATCCCGTTGTGTTCAGAATGAGGGTAATTAGCTATGGACGACATGCGGTGGGTTCGATTTCGAGTTCGAAATAAAAAGTTACTTTTTGGGAATGAAATAAAATAAAATAAATATATATTATATAAAGCCCTCAAAACCCTACCCCTTCGTTCAAAAGTCAACCACCCTTTTCAATTACCCGTCGCCCCAAAATTCTCCACCAGACCGATCGCTCCACCATCGTACGCCACCGCGCTCCCCCATTATCACCGCCGCCGCGCCTAGATCCGACCAGCGGGCCCCCTCCGACCTCCCCTCTGTTAATCCGCGAGACCGTTACCCCCAAATCCCTCAAACTCAATGCCCAAAACCCGAGACCCCACTCCGCTGCGCCGTATCCCGCGCCACCCCTCGCCTGCGACCACCCACTGCCCTGACGCCGACGAACCATCCCCCTCTCAATTTCTATTGTAATTCCTCCTCTTTCTCTTTTTTTTACACTTATTTATTTATTAATGAGGTGTAATTAGTTTAATAAAAATCAGTTTTTGAGTAAAATAACATAAAATAAAAATAGGATTTTTTATAGGATTTTCATGACAAAAAGATTAGATTTTTCAACATGAAAGGATATGATTTTTATAAAGGAGAGATTTTTATAGAGAAACAGAAATTAGATTTTTAGATAATCAAAGACGTGATTTTTATATAATTAAAGGGGTGATTTTTATTTGTAGAAAAGGAAGATAAAAATTAGATTTTTATATATACGAAGGCGAAATAAAAATACGATTTAACGTATAAAGGTTAGAAATAAAAATATGAACTTTATTTTATATGAAGTGAGATAAAAAAAATATGATTTTTATATAGTAAAGATTATAAAAATATGATTTTTATATGATAGGGAATATAAAAATACGATTTTTATATATGTTGTAGCGAAATAAAAATTCGATTTTTATATTAGTAGCGGATTAAAAATAGAATTTTTATATAATAGAAAATATAAAAATTTGATTTTTATATATGTAGCGAAATAAAAATCTGACTTTTATTATATATATACGTTGAAATAAAAATGTGATTTTTATTATGAACAGTGTGAAAAGGATGGCGTAGGAAGTTTGTGCAAATCCAGACGGTTCTGAAATTTCAGATATATAGAATGGCGGGGTGGAACCCTCGGTGAGAACTTCTCACTTTTATTTTAATTTCTAGTTTGAAATATATACTAGGATGCAGACGGTGCTTAGCAGCACCCGACACCCGTCGTCCACAAACCATGGATGACTTGTTTGTTTGATTGCTGTGTTGTGAAATTTGATTGTGTGATGTGGAATAAAATAAAATATTTTATAGTGGAAAATATTTTATAGTTAAAAAATATAATTTTTAACGTGCATATAAAATAAATATTTATAAACAAATCGGACGATTTGTTTATATACACTGATTTGACTGATTTTGATTGGGACGATAAATTTTACACATCGCCCAACTGCACAAATAAAATCTGTGTTTGTTGATTTGAAACCCCACACGGGTATCGGGATGAGATTTGACGTACACTAATCCCGATTGTTTAGTTGTATGTCAATCGATGGATTGACAGACTGTATAAGCGTTAATTATTTATATTTAATGCTTATGCAGTTGTGTGGTGCACTCTGGATGATGGTTGATGATTTATCGTTGCTATTATATACATGTGTTGTAGAAAATCCATATAATTAATATTATATGGTAATTGATTGGGCTTTCCAATTTAGAAAATGAAATCATGTGTTGAATAGAAAATAAATATTCATGTGTTGAATAGAATAAACATTCATGTGCTGAATAGAAAATAAATATTCATGTGTTGAATAGAATAAACATTCATGTGTTGAATAAAAGCTGTGTTGATTAGATTGATGCCATTTTGACGTGAATGATATTTATATCGATTTTATTCATTTTTATAATGAATATAGAAAAGAAAGTGATTTCAAAATATAATGTTTTGAAAATATTATCATCTGTACATCGATGATGTGGAATATTCAATTTTGATTCAAAATCGAATATGAAGTTGAAATCGTCTTGAAAACGAATTTAAAACGATTTATAAAATACGTTTTAAAAGGAAATCGACGAAATACATATATTATAGATATATAATGGCCTGAATAGAACGCGCCGCGCCGCGGCAGTTCGCGAATTTCGACCATTGAATTCGAATGGATATTACGGGAGATCCAACCGTCGGATTCTCCTAAAACCGGAACCATTGGGTTCATATCGAAAAGAGCTTTCTAAGAATATTAGAAATTAGAAATCTAACGGTTGGATTTGGAATTATGTCCAAATCAAATTTGGAAAAGGTCGATGTAAGTGCAGTTCGATGGCCGTTCTGTACGGGCCTTGATAAAATTATTAAAAATAGTAATAATTTGTATAAAATCATAAGAAATGATTTAGGAATAACTGGGATGAAAAATTCCCTATTTGAAGGGATAAAAATATATTTTTATCGAAATGAACTAGTTTTGAACTAGAATAATAATTTATTTATTTTTAAAATAAATAAATTGGATTTGAAATGGTTTTAAAATAACCAGAAGTTTCCAATATATGAATTGGAATGGATTTGAATCGAAATCATCTTCGGAATAGTTCGATGTTGGATTTCATGATTATACAAATGTTGTTATGGAAATTTGAAAGATATATTGATATCGTTATTTCCAGTACGATATTTGTTGGTTTCAGAATTTGATATTGAATATAAGCCGATATATTTTCTATTCAGAGCCTTGTGTTTAATATCAAATGGGATTTTGGGTTGTCGTGAACGATATCTTTAATAATACTATTCTTAAACCCAAATGGTGTTAAGAAAATTAAGAACTAACCGGGGGTCAGTTAAGTTGGATGGTTTCTTGGATATTGATCTGATGTTGGTTTCGGCCTCCGGGGTTAATATTTAGGGAACTGTCCTCTTACTAATTTACGGTTAGGGACTGATTGAAATGTGATGTGATTTTGGGGTTTATCGTGAACCGTGTTTTAAATGACATCGGTTCTTTAACCCAGTTAAAGATTAAAGCTAACTGGAGTTTTAATGAATCTTTAATTAGATTGAAATGATCGAGAATGGAGTATCACCAGTTTTGCTCCAAGCGATAGTTAAATCTTTAATTAGATTTGAACGTGAAATGGTAATTGAACTTACCGATAACACCGTGGTGTTAGATAAGAAGTATTACCAGTTTTACTTCATGGGATGAATAGGTTGGGATTGGGAAATTAAAACAAATGATTACTTCGGTAAAGTTCGTTAATCTCGGCTAGTTTGGATAAACCATAATTTGGTTTGAAGTGATATTCAAAGGAAGATTAAAGAATAAATTTAAAAGAATTTATCTTTGATAAAATTAATGGGAACCTTTCCCTAAGAATGTGAAATTTAGAAACTAACTGTAGGTTAGCTAAGGAGAATGGTTTCCTGGGTATTGATCTGATGTTGGTTTCGGCCTTCGGGGTTAATATTTGGGGAATTATTCTCTTGCTAATGTACGGTTAGTGATTGATGAATTGGAATGAGGCGTATGTTGTGTTTGTGTAAACACTTGTTTATTATATACGCGAGTTATTCAGAAAGACCGGGTTTATCCCATTCTGAATAACTGATTCGACGTGGTGTCGAGGATGAAGACGGTGGTCGAAGACCGAAGGTCTTCACATCGTTTGGGTGATTACTGATGATCTTGATTGGGCTATACACCCAAGAGGAGGGAATCAGTTGGTGATCTTCCAGACGTACTTGGAGATCGATGGATATGCGAGGTACAAGGTGCCTCCGGTTTCGTTCAGACCCAGAATGAACTTGTAAATGGACTGTGTGTCTGACATTGGATTTTATTTTGTGTGATTGATTTCTATTAAATATTTATCTGACTGGCGGCAGAGGATTTATTCTCTTGCTTAACGCCCTTCTCTGAGACCTACGAGCTCAGGGGTTATATATTGATTGATATCAATCGCATGGAGTGAATGGCCTGTGTGGCATGCCTAAGTGGCAAATGATCAAGGCTTCTGTTGAAAAGCAAAGTCTTGTGGTTGATGATCAAAGCACGACCTGTGTGGCATAGCTTTGTGTAGCGTTGATTCGCGAGCCTCACACCCTAGTTGTGAAAACAGAAACGGGAGAGGACCTCAGGGAGGACACACATTTCTTTCTAGCTAGAGGTGGTATCAGTGCTTAAACTGGCTAACATTTATATTATTTTCACCTGTGTGGTTGTTGCTGTTGCGAGGCGCCTCGGTTATATCGGTCAATCCGGGACCGATGGAGTCATTTGTTGGCTCATTTACGCCCCAAAGGGCGGGGAAATGCATTGTTTAGGCATTTTAATCCACATCGGTGGACCGGCCCTGTCGCTTCAAAGGCTTGACTGAGTATTTGCCTGAGACATGGGCTAGATTGTCTCGAATTCGGTAGAGGACGATCCCTTGCCTCGGTTCATAGATGGAAATCCAATTTCCAATACGTGACTTTGCGGTTTTATTTGTAGATCCTAGTATGGAGACATAGTGGGATGGGGCACTTATGCCGTCTATGATTGATACTTATGATTGAAATTGTTTTGACACTATACACTTATAGTAATAATAAAACATGAAATTAGCGTATCAAGAATTATTTGGCTATTATAAGGTAAAAACCCTATCCTCCGGCTTGCGTTGCATTGTGTGATGGGACCTGGGTCTTATAATAGCTTCATTGTTCTTTATTTAGCATTGCGCTGTTTGTTTTATGCACTGGTATTCTTGGGAGGAAACCCGTTCCGTGTTATACGGCGTGGTCCCTTGATTTACCTAACTTTAAAAACAAAGATTAACAACTGTTTTAGTTCTCACACCAGTCACATGACTGACCTGGAGTTTATTATTTCAACCTAAACTCTGGGTGCCCTTAGTTTGACACGGGCAGCTAGTAGTTTTGGTTTTGCAGATTTATATTCACAGGAACCTAGTTTACAGCTGGAATGATATCCGGAAAGCTCTGTATCTGTATATCTCTTTTAGTTGCATTTTGTATTATTTTTCCACTGCATATGTAATGAATTGTAAATCTCTGATATTTTTCTGTTGTGTAATATTTATTTATACTCTGTATATTTTTGTATTCTGATGAATTGTTGTAATAAGCAATGAAATGTTCTTCTGTTTGCATCCCGATGTGGCTTGTTCTTAACTCAATCCGTGATTTCCCGTAAGGGGGATTTCGGGTCGTTTCACTACACCACATCCGATCAACCTTGTATGCAAAGAGTTCTCAAAATCAGCTTTCCCATGCAGTAAACATCTTCTTAACTCTAACGCAACACCAATGAACTCCAAATTCCTACATTCCAAGCCCCAAAACAGCAAAACATACCAATAATTTTCCCATAAAACAGTCTTGAATTCTGCAAGAATGCTCTTCAATTCCAAGCATTAAATCTCGTTGACGACTCACAGACCCTTGTGAATCAGTCTTAATGCTAGAAATGATATGAATCACAAGAACTGAATCTCCTATATATGCTGTTCGAACACATTCAAGGACTGGAATCATTGTGGTACTAGAGATCAATAAGAAACTGCTCATATTTTACCCAAAAACCATCTATAAAAATAAATCAATAATCAAACACTATCTTCATCCTCATAATGGGTTCACATGATTTTGAAAAACATGCAGAATATTGATTACAACTTGAACACTTAGACGGATTTTGGGACAGAGATCAAAATCAGCTACTGAAGCATATTCAAAAGATTCCGAAACTTCGGATCTGACTATTGTAGTTTAGATTTGGTGATAAGGTCTCGCTGAGGGGAAAACAGATCTAAAAAAATATGGAAGTAAGTTGAAAGAAAACAAGTGGCTTATCAACAATTGAAAATCATTGAAATTTTCAGATAGAAAACCAGGGTAAAATAGGTGAAAAAAATCTCAAACCAGATCTAATTGCAAGAAGAAACTGAAATCACCAATCAACTCTAACAACAACCAGCATGAAGTACTAGATCACGATTTAATAATAAATCTCGAGCGCCTTTAGATTTCACCCGAATCGACTTAGATCTGCGACAGCTTGAATCTAGGGAGCAACAGATCTGAGTGAACAGGTGATTATCCAGAGATAAAGCGAATCAGATCCAACAATGGGAGATCGGAATACTATGCTTTAAGTTGAAATGTGATTTAGAAGCGAGCTCTCTTCAGATCTAGATCCAAACTTTTGATTTGTAAAATTGAGAATAGCTATGACGCAGTTGAAATTCGGATGTTAAACAAATGGAAAACAAATAGAAATTAGGTAAAAACGAGGAGAAAGGAAATCTCAAACATGAAACGAAAGCAGGCGATTAGCCTTTCGCCATGGACAAGAAAACTTCTCAATTTTGTACGTATATATTATATATGTGATAATATTTATTTATAAATATTTAATTTAATTATTTTTAAATATATTAATATTTAAATAGGTTTATTTTGAGCTGTAAAAATAGCCGTTTTTGCAAACAACCTTTGTTTTGACGAAACTAATTTTGTTGGATCCGCAATATTAAATTATTGTTAGATTTTAATTTTCGTGATATTGGAGTTAATATGTGGCCATACCAGATTTTAATGTGAAAACTAGTCGATATTTTGATAGTTAAAATACGTTGTGTGAGCAAACGAAGTCGGAATTCGACGAAACAAGTTTCGTTGGGTCCGTCATGTCGAATTGAAGGTGCATGTCTATTTTCGTGATTTTGGATATCAAGTATGATTTTAGGAATTTTTAACAATAAATAAATCTAGCATTTGCTTAAAAATAAATAAAATAATCAATAAAAAAATAAATTTTCTCTTCCTATAAATTCGCCTCATTTCATTCTAACCCTAATTCCATTTGTTGGGTGGTCAAACGATGGCGCCGTATGTTTTTTTCTTTCAGCAATAGATTTCGATCCTTTAGAAAAATCAAAAGAAATGGAAATCAAATCCTATAAACCCCGAAAGGTATATACATGAATCCCTTCATTTCCGTATCAGTTTTATAGTGTTCGATCTGGTTCCTGGTACTCGACGTTTTTCAGTGAGGCCTAGGGTTCGAGTTTTTGGGTAATGCGAGTTTTGATTCATGATTCTGATATCATTTCTGGATTGAGTAAGTGAAACCGCACTTGTACGCCCATCTCTGGTGATTTCCGTGCAAATTGTTGTCGCACCTTCTCTGATGCAGTGCGTAGCAAGCCTGAATGACGCATTCAATTGAGTGCGACGAGTTGTATGGTAGTAGTGTGGGTCGATAGAGAATTGGATGAGAAGGATTTTGGTGTAATCCATTTGTTGATTTATAGAAAGAAGGAGGAGAACGAGAAGCAAGAAGGGATGGAAATGACCATGGTTTTTGCGGTTGATGTTTACTGGAGGAGTGCGTTAACGGGAGAGAATAAAGGTGTGGTCTGGGCTAATAAGGATGTAAGTGGGCCGAAGTATTATGGGTTAGCCCAATCTATTTAAAAAAAAGGAAATCAAAATTTCTATTTTTATTTTAAATAGTTCAAACTTGTAAAATTAATAACATTGTCATACATGATCAGAATTGAGCGAAACAAGATCCGTTGGGATCGTATGGACGGTGGCTATATAGTGGAACTAACTGGGAGTGAAATGGAGCTCTTTACAATTTATTGCAAAATAAATTGTCCATTTGAATCAACAGATAGTTAATCATTATCCAACGATAACGACCCAATGTGAGTAAATCTCACTTACCTCTACTCAGTTTATATTTTCGTAATGTATTTTTAGGACTGATAAATATTGGTTGATCGTTGTGTGTTGATTGGTTGGTAGAATTGCTAATTGATTGGTTGAAAATATCGATATAGTTATATAAATATCATTAATTAAATATGGATTATGTTGATCAGAATATTTCATGTTGAAATGAAATTGATGTTAATTATATTGTTTAACATCTGTGGATGCAGGGAAACAGGTTGGAGGGATCCAACTGGATTCCTCAATAATTACAATACTGTTTTTTCATATATTGTGATATATGATATGGTATATAATCTATTATTGTTTTTGTGTGTTGGATGATGATTGATCCTTTGATTTGGTATTTTAATACCATAAGTGATATTGGAATGTAGAAAGGAAATTTTCAAAGTGTATATTGAAAAGGGAATATTTATAAAATAAAAGGATTTTATAAAAGGAAATATCTATAAAATCGAAGAATTTTATAAAAGAAATATTTATTTAGAAAATAAATAGAGTTATAAAAGGAATATTTATTTAGTAAATAAATAGAATCATAAAGGAATATTTATTGGGAAAATAAGTGGAATTATACAAAGTAATTTCAAAGTGGATATTGAATTTTAGGATTTTATAAAATCAATGGATTTTATAAAAAGAATTATTTGTAAAATTAATAGAAGTGAAATAGAAATATTTGTAAAACATTTACAAATAGAATTGAAAGGGAAATATTTGCAAAACATTTACAAATAGGATTGAAAGGGAAAATATTTGTAAAACATTTACAATAGAATTGAAAAGGAAACATTGGAAAATGAATAGGATAATTAGAAAAGTAAATATTTGGGAAATAATTAGTGTATTATAAAAGGAAGTATTTTATAAAATGAATAGAATTTTGTAAAAGAAAATAAGTGGAAAATAAATATTAAATGGAAATCTGTTTTCAATTGATAAAGGGAAAAGATTTATTTAAAGTAGAATTAAATAGAAATCTATTCTAACAGATAAAATGGAGAAGTTTAATTTATAAATAATGTTTTATAGATTAAGTAAATTATTTATCATTGAATAAATTGAATGTATAAGTCTGAATTTATATATAGAAGTAAAAATCGGTTTTTACACTGATATTTGAGATTGAAATTTGATGTAGCATTTATAAAGGGATTTGTAAATGAGATTTAAGTATTAGAAATAAAAAGGAGATTTCGTATGAATAATTCTATAATTAGAAATATAAATAGAATTTGGAAATGGGATATTATTTTAAAATACGAAATCAAACTTTATGGATTATATAAACGATATATGTTTCACATTCGATGTGAATAATGGATTAAAATCAATATTTTATAAATAAAAACATTTATAAAGAAATTGGGTTTTTAAATAGGAATTCAAATGGAAATCTGAATGGGATAGAAAAAGTGAGTTAATCGAATATTAGTTATTTGAATAGAGTTAATCGCATATTAGTTATTCGAATTATAGTTAATTGAATTAGAGTTAATTGAATTAGAGTTAATCGATTAGAGTTAATCGAATATTAGTATTCAAATTAGAGATAATCGAATTAGAGTCAATCGATTAGAGTTAATCGTATTAGAGTTAATCGAATTCGTGAATCGAATATAGTTTATTCGAAAGAGGGTTATCAAGTATAGTTTATTCGAATAGAGAGTTAATTGAATATAGTTTATTCGAAAGAGAGATAATCGAATATAGTTATTCGAAGAGAGTTATCGAATAGAGATTATTCGAGAGAGTATTATATATATGGATTTGACTATATCGAGCGTTGGAAAGTACCATTTACTTTCCGAGTTTTAAATCAAGATTTCTTTATTTATTTAAATAAATCCTTTATTTATTTATTTCAAATTGAGAAATAAAAGTTATATTTAAGTTATTGTAACAACCCGGGAAATCCGAACCAATTTAAATTTTTTATTTTGGCAATTTTAATGAATTTTGAATATTTAAAATGATTTATTTTAAATAATAACAACAAGAAATTTATTTTGAATAGAATTAGAATGTATATATTTATTTGAATCGACATTAGAATACAAATTTTTTTTTAATTATAAAAGGAATTGGAAATGGCGCTGTAGTTCGAAAATTCGATTTCAAATTTCAAATGAACGTACAAGATTCAAAATAAACCGGATTTTAGCGAAATCAAAAATATTTGAATCTGTGTGAAAATATCCTTCCAACGAATCCGAAAAATCAAAATTTCATAGCGGGAATAAAAAGTTATGCCCAGTTGAAAATTCATAGTAGTCGCTATGAAAATATAGCCTGTAAAAAAAAGCCATTTTGCAAACGACCTCCGTTTTCGACGAAACCACTTTTGTTGGATCCGAGATTTCAAATTATTGCTGGATTCCAAAATTCATAATTTTTGGGATCAATATGTGAGCGTGGCGAAGTAAAACGTGTTTTGACAGTTTCAATCAATTTGGATCGACCAGAAAATGGCCATTTTTCAAACAGTCTCCAAATTTGACGAAATTAGTTTTGCTAGAACCGTATCGTCAATAGGATGCTAGAAATATTTTTTCGAGAATTTTTAGAGTCGGTACGTAGCCCCGGTAAATTAAAATGAACGCTCAGATTTAATATATACTCATTTATATTTTGAATTTGATAAAAAATGATCGTAACAGTCGAATTGGCTTACGAAACATATCACATTATGTTCGAAATGGGGGTATTTAGTTGGAGGCAATAGTCATTGGGTCTCGTTTGGAGTTCGTATACAAAGTCAACCTTTTTATGGAAAAATAATATTAAATTATTAGATTATTTATATATTTAAACACCTCCTTCCCCCTTTCCCTTCTCTCCACGTTAGAAATCGAAATAGAAAAAAAACCTAATCTAATTCGATGACCGCCGCCTCCAGGCCATGCCAGCCACCACCGCGCCCTACTTAGGCGTCATCGCCTCACGTTCGTCGACCTACCCCCTCTCCGTCCCGCCACCTCGCGCGACCGCACCCCCATTCAGAACCCGTGCAACCACCACGACCCTCCCCAGCCCCTATGCCAATGCCCAAACCCATGGCCCTACTGCGCCGCGCCTCCTCTGAGCCACCACCACCGCGAGCAACTGAAAACCCCCTTCTTTTTGCTGTAAGTTTTTTTCCTGCCTTGATTTTTAGGTTTTAAAAAGAATAGATTTTTTTTAAAACTATAAAGAATATATTTTTAAAAAAACTATAAGAAATATATTTTTAAAAAGAATAATGAGTTGATTTTTATAAAGTAAAAAGGTTTAGTTTTTTATGATAAAAAGATTTAGATTCCTACAAAGAAAAAGTTTAGATTTTTATAAATACAAATTTTAGATTTTTAGTTAGAAAAAGTTTAGATTTTTAAATTAGAAAAAGATAATATTTTTGATATGTAAAAATTTGATTTTTAAACATGTAAAGAAACGATTTTTATGTAAAAGGCTTTGGATTAAAAACGTGAATTTTATTATAAGGATAACGATATAAAAAATGTGATTTTTATATTGAAAGTGAACAAATCAAAATGTGATTTTTATATGTGAGCGATATAAAAATACGATCTTTATAAATAAAAAAAATGTGGTTTTCAAAATAAATATCATATTAAAAATGCAATTTTTTCTATGAACAGCGTGAAACATTGTGTGAAGGAACTGGTAGAAAACAAATGCAAGTCTGAACCGTTCAAAAACAGAGAATGGTGGAGTGGATCCCAAAGGTGAGAAATTCTCACTTTTAATTTTATTTCTAGTTAAAATATATACTAGGATGTAGATGGTGCTTAGCAGCACCCGACACCCGTCGTCCACAGACCATTGACGGCTTGTTTGTTTGATTGATTATGTGGTGGAATGGAGTAAAATATTTTATAGTTAAAAGTATAATTTTTAATGTGTATATGAATAGAATAAATATTAATAAACAAATCACACAATTTGATTGATATCGATTAGGATGATAAATTTTACACATCGCCCAACTGCACAAATAAAACTTGTGTTTAATTGTTTGAAACCCCACATGGGTATTGGGATCATATATGATATACACTAATCCCAACAATTAGCTGAATGTCGATCGATTGATTGACAGACTGTGTAAGCGTTGAATATTTATATTTGATGCTTATGCAGCGTATAATGCACTCTGGATGACGATTGAATGCGTTTGATTGTTGTTGTATACATGTGTGTATGAAATCCATATAAATCACATTATATGGTAATTGACTGTGTCTAATTCCAGTTCAGAAAGGAAGAATATTTTAAAATAACGATTATTTTAAAATAATGAATATTTTAAAATAATATTTAGTAAAAGATCAAAATCTGATTTGATGTCCGATTTGGGATGGACACGAATATATTTCAATATATAAAGCCATATTGATTAGATTAACGCCATTTTGACATGAATCTATATCGATTTTATTTATTTTTATAATGAATATCGAAAAGGAATTGATTTCAAAATCTAACGTTCTGAAAATACTATCATTTATATATCGATGATATGGAATATTCAATTTTGATTAGAAATTGAATATGAAGTTGAATTCGATTTGAAAACGAATTTAAAACGATTTATAAAATACGTTTTAAATGGAAATCGATGAAATATATATATAATATAATGGCCTGAATAGAGCGCGCCGCGCTGCGATAGTTCGTGAATTTCGACCATTGGCTTCGAACGGACATTACGGGAGATCCGACCATCGGATTCTCCTAAAACTGGAACCGTTGAGTTCGTATCGAAAAGAGCTTCCTAACGAATATTAGTGATTTGAAATCTAACAACTGGATTTGGAATTATGTCCAAATAAAATTTGGAAAAGGTCGTTGTAAGTGCAGTTAGATGGCCGTTTATGGAAATCAACTGTACGGGCCTTGATAAAATTATTAAAAATACCAATAATTTGTGTAAAATCATAATAAATGATTTGGAAAGAATTGGGATGAAAAATTCAACATTTGAAAGGATAAAATTATATTTTTATCGAAGTGAACTAGTAATGAACTAGAATTAAAAATCCAATACTTTTAAATAAATAAATTGGGTTTGAAATGGTTTTAAAAATAACCAGAATATCCAATATATGAATTGGAATGGATTTGAATCGAAATTATTCTCGGAATATTTCAATGTTGGATTTCGTGATTGTACGGATATTGTGGAGGAATTTGGAAGATATATATCGTTATTCCAATACGATATTTGTTGGTTTCAGAATTTGATATTGAATATAAGCCGATATATTTTCTATTTAGAACCTTGTATTTAATATCAAATGTGATTTTGGGTTTGTCGTGAATGGTATCTTTAATAATACTATTCTTAAACCCAATGGAGTTAAGAAAAATAGAAACTAACTGGAGATTAACTAAGTTGAATGGTTTCCTGCGTATTGATCTGATGTTGGTTTCGGCCTTCGGGGTTAATACTTAGGGAATTGTTCTCTTACTAATTTATGGTTAGAGACTGATGGAATGTGAATTGGGTTTATTGTGAACTGTGTTTTTAACGACATTCGTTCTTTAACCCAACTTATCGTGAAATGTGATTTGGAATTTATAAATCTTTTGTTAAGATTTAAAGGAGATTTTCCAAAGTAAAGTTTTCCAATTTAACATATTAAATTGGAACTGGATGAAATTCGATTTGGTAATAATCGAAGTAAGTTTCTGTAGAGGAAGTCAGTTAATATATATGGGATTTAAAAGGCCTTGTCGTTATTCCATTGATATTATCGGTTGGATATGGAAGTTTATATCGATTATATATATATATATATATATATCAATTTGTTTTCCATTGAAGATTCCATTGTTAATGGAATGTGATTTTGGGTTGTCGTGAATGGTACCTTTAATAATACCGTTCTTAAGCCCAACGGAGTTAAGAAAATCAGAAACTAACTAGGGATTAGTTAAGTTGAACGATTTCCTAGGTATTGATCTGATGTTGATTTCGGCCTTCGAGGTTAATACTTAGGGAATTGTTCACTTGCTAATTTACGGTTAAAGGCTGATGGAATGGAATGTGATTTTGGGTTTATAGTGAACCGTGTTTTAAATGACATTGGTTCTTTAACCCAGTTAAAGACAGGATATGATTTCCCAAGTTAAACAATCGTTAATATTGATTTTTTGGAAGATTAAAACCAAGTGGAGTTTTAATGCATCTTTAATTAAATTGAAATGATATCCAAAGGAAAATTAAAGAATAAATCTAAAAAATTTATCTTTGATAAAATTAATGGGAACCTTTCCCAAAGTATAAGAATATTTGAATAAAGGAATATTCTGGATTGGAATAAGGCGTATGTTGTGTTTATAAAGCACTTGTTTATTTTATACGCAAGTTATTCAGAAAGTCCGGGTTTATTCCATTCCGAATAACTAATTCGACGATGTGTCGAGGATGAAGACGGTGGTTGAAGACCAGAGGACTTCACATCGTTTGGATGATTACCAATGTCTTGATTTGGGCTATACACCAAAGACAAGGTAATAAGTGGTGATCGTCCAGACGTACTTGGAGATCGACCGGATATGCGAGGGCCTCTCCCCTGTATTGGACATATGGGGGAGGAATAAGGTGCCTCCGGTTTCATTCAGACCCAGAGCAAACTTTGAAATGGATGCGTGTCTAACATCGAATTTCATTCTATGTGATTGGTAGACATCGGTTGCATAGCGTGAATTGCTTTTGTGGCATGCTGAGATGCAAATGATCAAGGCTTTTGTTGAAAAGTAGAGTCTTGTGGTTGATGTTCAAAGCACGGCTTTAATATATCATAGCTTTATGTAGCGTTAATTCGCTAGCCTCACACACCGGTATGAACCAGAAACGGGAGAGGACCTCAGGGAGGG
Organism: Allium sativum; assembly: GCA_030737875.1. Taxonomy (NCBI): domain Eukaryota; kingdom Viridiplantae; phylum Streptophyta; class Magnoliopsida; order Asparagales; family Amaryllidaceae; genus Allium; species Allium sativum. The sequence continues at coordinate 308,036,499 of CM060921.1, forward strand.
TATGCGTTTCCTTCTAGCTAGGAGTGGTGTCAGCGTTTTTCTAGCCCTGACATTTTACTTATATGGATGATGAATTGCGAGGCGCCTCAGTTATATTGGTCGATCCAGGGCCGATGGAGTCATTTGGCTCATTTACGCCCCATAGGGCGGGGAAACGTAGTGTTCAGGCATTTTAATCCACATCGAGTGGACCGACCCTGACGATCCAAGGGACGATATTTTCTGTTCCTGATGCTCGGCCTAGAGAGTCTCGAAGCGGTAAGGACGATCCCTTGCCTTGGTTGATAGCTGGAAATCCAACTTCCAATATGTGACTTTGCGGTTTTGATTGTAGAACCTAGTATGGCGACATAGTGGTATGGGGCACTTATGCCGTCTATGATTGATACTTGTGATTGAAATTGTTTTGACACTATACACTTATAGTAATAATAAAACATGAAATTTTACGTATAAAGCATTCTTGGCTATTATAAGGTTAAAAACTCTATCCTCCGGCTTGCGTTACATTGTGTGATAGGACCTGAGTCTTATAGTAGCTTCCTTGTTCTTTATTTAGCATTGCGCTGTTGTTTTATGCACTGGTATTCTTGGGAGGAAACCCGTTCCGTGTTGTATGACGTGGTCCCTTGATTTACCGAACTTTAAAATAAAGATTAATAATTGTTTTAGTTCTCACACGAGTCACATGACTGACCTGGAGTTTATTGTTTTAACCTAAACTTTGGGTGCCCCTATTTCCACACGGACAGCTAGTAGTTTTGGTTTCGCAGATTTATATTCACAGGATCTTGGTTTACAGCTGGAATGATATTCGGAAAGCTCTGTATCCGCACATTCCTTTCGGTTGTGTTTTGTATTATTTTCCACTGCATTGTTATTTGTAAATCTCTGATATTTTTTCGAATGTATATTATTTATTCATACTCTTTTCTATTCTTGTATTCTAATGGAATTGTTGTAATAAGCAATGAAATGTTCTTCTGTTTGTATTTAGATTCGTCTTGTCCTCAAGGCAATCCGTTCTTCCTCTTCTCCTTGGAGGACGAGGAAGTTCCGGGTCCTTACAGTTATTATATTTCGGAGGCATGGGATTTTAACACTATAGTTATAATCAAATGATTTCTGTAAAAGAAGTAGATTCGTAAATAGAATCCGAGAGTTACATAAGGAAGTTTTGTTGAAGATTTAAAATGCGAACTTTGTCTATTTCGAGGTTAGAAATATTGTTCAGTTAAGGTCTGAGAGATAATTATACCCTAATTTGGTTGACTTCAATTTTAACTAAGGAATCGTTAAGGTTCGATAGTGAAGGTTGGTTAAGAGAATTTAGTTAATAAGTGTAATGGGTTGAATTGGCATAGCGATGTTTTATTTAAACATCTGTTTAAATCCAAATGAAGGAGTTTGGAAATTTTTTCCAAATAAGAATCAGAAATGGTTTCTAATATAGGAAATAAGAAATGGGAGCAAATTTGGAAACGTTTTGAAATGATTAATAACGTATATTTTCTAATATAGAAAATAAGGATTTACGAATATATGGAAATGGAAAATCGGGAAATGAATAAATAACTGATAAATTAATTAAAAAATGGATCAGTGTTGATTGATGATTTTCTTGGTAAGATTTCCATTTGGAAATGCAACCGTTGTTTGCACACTTGTTTTCTTTTGATAGTTAAATCACCGACTATCAAAGTTTTTGACCATTTTTCGGTTGTCAATACGGAGAGACCGGGATAAAATTCATTTTCTGAAAACCACTCTGTATCGGCATTAGCGTTGCGAATCAAATATGATGAAGATAATTGAAGACGGAGTTTGTGCAAAGGCTGTTCTATTTACAGAATAGTGTCTTCGGTTTGTCCAGACCCAGGACAACATATATGGACGAATGTCTGACAGAGTATATCTAATGGATCACGTAAGTTGATCGCTTCAAATGTATCCACACTTGTTGGCGGAGAAATTTGTTTCTCTTAGCTTTATACCTATGGAATTTTTTTTGAGGAAATCAATTTGTGATTTGGCGGGTATGACGATGTGACATTAAAAGTAAATGAATGTATGATCTGTCAAAAGATACATTATGACCTCAAGCCTCATCAATCGGGAAATGACAAAAATCGGGCAGGCAGCATGACTAAGTGGGTCGCCCCCCTTAGAATGTATTGTCACCATCTAGAGAATATTCATATTTGTTACTTCTTTTTGCTTCTGTATCTCCCGGGAACGGTTATGTTGCTAGCAATCGTATGTGACAATATATTTGATACACTCAAGAGAAATGAGTGGTCGGTCATGTGTGGCCGGGTTGCAAGACGTTCTTGTTGAACTCAGTGTATTCCTCTCTAGAGATACACTATCGGCAGGTGGTCCCATACCTTGTCATAGTCGGAATCCAATCTCCAATAAGCGCCTTCGGTTTTGATTGTATACTATATATGTGGAGCGTGAGATGCAAGCGTTCTGCTAGATGTTAATTATTTGTGATTAGACATTATTATAATATCAGAAAAGTATTGATTTTGAAAAAAATTTGGGTCATTGTAAGGTAAAAACCATCCGTGTTTATGTGTGGATCGGTCTTACGATTATCATTTCTTTCGAAAATGATTTTTGAAAAGTTAAACCAAATGGTTGAAGTTTACTCACACCAGTCCCATGACTGACCAGGAGTTTATTTTGTTTTGTTTTCCCTAAACTCTTGGGTGCCCAAAATTTGTACTGGCAATCAAGTAGTCGGGATTTACAGATACACTAGGTGGAGTTTGGAGCAGGAGACTTCAGCAGCATTTTATAGCTATTGTTTATTTCCGCTGTGATGTAAGTGTTGTACTCTAATATACAAATACATATTTGTGTTTTCAATTTTATTTTGTATACTATATTTTATTCGTTCCGCTGTGAGATTCGTGTTACTCTGATGTTGTTGTGTTCTTATTCTTCTTCTTCTATTCTAATAATTCTACCTTATCTATTCTCACCCTCTAACTTCTTTCTATTAAACTATCCGGTGTTTTCGGTTCTTGGATAGTCGACATTGGTTTTCAATGTCAATTTTCAGGGTCGAAAATCCCTGGGTCGTTACAGTGGTATCAGAGCTGTAGGTTAAGTAATTACGTTGGCTCTATGGCGTGACTCAGTAGGAATGGGGTTAGCAATACCCTAGATTGAGTTTGAGTGTATATATACGAGTGAACATATTTGTAGATTTTATAAAAATGGTTATATATTGTGGAGATTTATTGGTTGAGTTGTTTATGAGTTCTGGTCAATCAGTTTGATCCACTGTATCGATAGGAGTTCCTAAACACTTGAATACGATGAACCAACACAGTATGTTTTGAAAATAGGGTAAACGAAATTATATTACCCAAATTATATTTTGATATAAAGAATGATTAATATTGGAAATATTATAGAATATTGGATGTGTTGGTTATCATTATAATCTAATAAGATTATAAAAATAAAATGGTTATGTAAATAGCCAATCAGGATTCATATAAGTGTAATATGTGAAATCAGATGAAGTAAATCTGAATTTAAATCAGAACTGGAATTAAAACTCTGGAAATTGAAAAAAATATTTGTAAATGGATTTGGTTTAAATATATGGAAATTTTAAAATCCTGGGAGATTTTAAATTGTTTTACAAGCATTGTGAATGATATTTAGAATTGATTTCAAAATGAAATTGTTTAAATTTGAGTTTGAAAGGTGATATAGTATTGAACTCACTTCAATCGCTGGGAAATAATTCCGATGATGCTGGCCACATCGTCAGTGTTCATTTTCGAGCTCTAAGTGACGGATTACTACCAAAGATATTGTTTTGGAAATATTTTGAGAAAATAAGTTGTTTTTATTTCGATAGGGAATATTTGATTTTTGATAGGGTAAAATGTTTAAAACTCCCATGAAAAACTATTTGAATTAAAACCAAATTGAAAAGAAATTTGTGAAAGCAAATATGAATTGAATTGAAACCAATTAACTGGAAATTGAATTGGAATACAATGTATCAAATAGAATCAGATTTTTGAATTATGAGATAGGAATCTGAAATGGTATTGGATTGGTGAGTTAGGAGTTGGGAATCGAGAATGGAACTCGAGTATGAAATGATATTTGGCTTGTTTAGGCGAATAACTGTGTTGAGGATAAAATGATCGGAGTTGATTGGAATGATATTGGTATATGCAGAATTGGTGACAGATGGAATCGATATAATGATATGTCCGACAAAGAGGTACATGTTTATTTTATATGAGCCGAGTTGGAAAGCCGCTTGGTTGTTTTATTTTCTTTTGGGTTGGAGAAGGCCTAGAGAGGCGAGTTGTAGTTGTACCGATTGAGCCGTACAAAGGAGGTGCTAGCGAATTTTTTTGGAAATTTCGGGTGTTAGATAATTTTCAGAATTTTTGAAAATTTTCGTTAATCGGAATGAATGAATAATTAATTGAAATTAATTAGTTCATTTGAAACTAGAGTTAAGAAGTAAACGAATAATTGTTAACCCAATTAATAGGGTTTGTTTTCTACCTTAGCAATTTTGAGGACAAAATTATTTTAAGGGAGGAAGAATGTAACGTCCCGTATTTTTACGGTGTGATAATTAATTAATTTAATTATTTAAATAGTGATTTAGAGAATTAAAAGGTCATTTAATTAAATAATATTGAATATTTAATTAATATAAATTATAGAATAATTTATTTAATTCCGAAATAGCCGGAATTAGTGAATTGACAATATTGTGTGAATTGGACAATTCAAAATATATAATTCAATTTAGAGTTGAATTATATAAACGAATTTATTTAATAAATGTCAGTTTGAACGTATATTTATATTATAATTATAATTGAGCTTGAAATGGCGCGGCAGTTTGTAATTTGGCGATTCGAACTTTAAACGAATATACAGAATCTGTTTTAAGTTGGATTTCTGTGAAACAAGAAACGTTCAGAACTGGTGAAGTATATTTTTCTAATACAAGAGAAAAATCAAGATTTCGTCGTGTAGATTGTGAGTTATGTCCAAATCAAATTTTCGAAAAGTCGCTATGGAAATCCTTTATAATTTATAGCAATTTATTTATATTATATAAATGGATTTTTCAATATAAATTGAATGTCGATTCAACCAGGATTTGAATATCGAGTTATAAATCCAACTGGAGTTGTATGATATTGTATGTGGATATATATGCGATAATATTTATTTATAAATATTTAATTTAATTATTTTTAAATATATTAATATTTAAATGGGTTTATTTTGAGCTGTAAAAATAGCCGTTTTTGCAAACGACCTCCGTTTTCAACGAAACTAATTTTGTTGGATCCGTAATATTAAATTATCGTTAGATTTCAATTTTCGTGATTTTTGGAGTTAGTATGTGGCCATACCGGGTTTTAATGTGAAAAACAGTCGATATTTTGACAGTTAAAATAAGCCGTGTGACCAACGAAGTTAGAATTCGACGAAATAAGTTTCGTTGGGTCCGTAATGTCGAACTGAAGGTGCATGTCCATTTTCGTGATTTTTGGATATCATGTGTGATTTTAGGAATTTTTAACAATAAATACTTGTAGTGTTTGATTAAAAATAAATAAAATAATAATCAATAAAAATAATAATTTTTCTCTTCCTATAAATTCACCTCTCTTTATTCTAACCCTAATTCCATTTGTTCGGTGGTCAAACGATGGCGCCGTATGTTTTTTCTTTCAGCAAGAAATTTCGATCCTTTAGAAAAATCAAAAGAAATGGAAATCAAATCCTTTAATCCTGAAATGTATATACATGAATCCCTTGCGTGAATCCCTTCATTTCCGTATCAGCTTTATAGTGTTCGATCTGGTTCCTGGTACTCGACGTTTTTCAGCGAGGCTTAGGGTTCGAGTTTTTTGGTAATGCGAATTTTGATTCATGATTCTGATATCATTTCTGGATTGAGTAAGTGAAACCGCAGTTGTACGCCCATCTCTAGTGATTTCCGTACAAATTGTTGTCGCACCTTCTCGGATGCAGTGCGTAGCAAGCCTGAATGACGCAGTCAATTGAGTGCGACGAGTTGTATGGTAGTAGTGTGGGTCGATAGAGAATTGGATGTGAAGGATTTTGGTGTAATCCGTTTGTTGATTTATAGAAAGAAGGAGGAGAACGAGAAGCAAGAAGGGGTGGAAATGGCCATGGTTTTTGCGGTTGATGTTTATTGGAGGTGTGCATTAACGGGAGATAAGAAAGGTGTGTTCTGGGCTGATAAGGATGTAAGTGGGCCGAAGTATTATTGGTTAGCCGAATTGATTTAATAAAAAGGAAACCAAAATTTCTATTTTTATTTTAAATAGTTCAAACTTGTAAAATTAATAACATTGTCATACGTGATCAGAATTGAGCGAAACAAGATCCGTTGGGATCGTATGGACGGTGGCTTCACAATGGAACAGACTGGGAGTGAAATGGAGCTCATTACAATTTATTGCAAAATAAATTGTCTGTCTGAATCAACAGATAGTTAATCATTATCTAACGATAACGGCCCAATGTGAGTAAATCTCACTTAACTCTACTCAGTTTATATTTTCATAATGTATTTTTAGGACTGATAAATATTGGTTGATTGCTGTGTGTTAATTGGTTGGTTGAACTGCTAATTGATTGGTTGAAAATATCGATATAGTTATATAAATATCGTTAATTAAATATGGATTCTGCTGATCAGAATATTTCATGTTGAAATAAAATTGATGTTAATTATATTGTTTAACATATGTGGATGCAGGAAACAGGTTGGAGGGATCCAACTGGATTCCTCAATACCTATAATACTGTTTTTTCATATATTGTGATATATGATGTAGTATATAATCTGTTATTGATTTTGTGTGTTGGATGATGATTGATCCTTTGATTTGGTATTTTAATACCATAAGTTATATTGGAATGTAGAAAGGAAATTTTCAAAGTGTATATTGAAAAGGGAATATTTATAAAATCAAAGGATTTTATAAAAGGAAATATCTATAAAATCGAAGAATTATATAAAAGAAATATTTATTTTGAAAATAAATAGAGTTATAAAAGGAATATTTATTTAGTAAATAAATAGAATCATAAAGGAATATTTATTGGGAAAATAAGTAGAATTATACAAAGGAATTTCAAAGTGGATATTGAATTTTAGGATTTTATAAAATCAACGGATTTCATAAAAAGAATTATTTGTAAAATAAATAGAAGTGAAATAGAAATATTTGTAAAACATTTACAAATAGAATTGAAAGGGAAATATTTGTAAAACATTTACAAATAGAATTGAAAGGGAAATATTTGTAAAACATTTACAAATAGGATTGAAAGGGAAAATATTTGTAAAACATTTACAATATAATTGAAAAGGAAATATTGGAAAATGAATAGGATAATTAGAAAAGTAAATATTTGGGAAATAATTAGTGTATTATAAAAGGAAGTATTTTATAAAATGAATAGAATTTTATAACAGAAAATAAGTGGAAAATAAATATTAAATGGAAATCTGTTTTTAACAGATAAAGGGAAAAGATTTATTTAAAGTAGAATTTAATAGAAATCTTTTCTGACAGATAAAATGGATATGTTTAATTTATAAATAATTATAGATTAAGTAAATTATTTATCATTGAATAAATTGAATATATAAGTCTGAATTTATATATAGAAGTAAAAATCGGTTTTTACATCGATATTTGAGATTTAAATTTGATGTAGTATTTATAAAGGGAATTATAAATGAGATTTAGGTATTAGAAATAAAAACGAGATTTCGTATGAATAATTCTATAATTAGAAGTATAAATAGAATTTGGAAATGGGATATTATATTAAAATAGGAAATCAAACTTAATGGATTATATAAAAGATATATTTTTCACATTCGATGTGAATAATGGATTAAAATCAACATTTTTATAAATAAAAACATTTATAAAGAAATTGGGTTTTTAAATAGGAATTCAAATGGAAATCTGAATGGGATAGAAAAAGAGAGTTAATCGAATATTAATTATTCGAATAAAGTTAATCGAATATTAGTTATTCGAATTAGAGTTAATTGAATTAGAGTTAATCGATTAGAGTTAATCGAATATTAGTATTCAAATTAGAGATAATCGAATTAGAGTCAATCAATTAGAGTTAATCGAATTAGTTAATTGAATTTAGTTTATTCAAAAGAGGGTTATCAAATATAGTTTATTCCAATAGAGAGTTAATCGAATATAGTTTATTCGAAAGGGAGATAATCGAATATAGTTATTCGAAGAGAGTTATTGAATAGAGATTATTCGAGAGAGAATTATACATATGGATTTGACTATATCGAACGTAGGAAAGTACCATTTACTTTCCGGGTTTTGAATCAAAATTTATTTAAATAAATCCTTTATTTATTTATTTAAATAAATCCTTTATTTATTTATTTCAAATTGAGAAATAAAAGTTATATTTAAGTTATTATATTTCGGAGGCATGGGATTTTAACACTATAGTTATAATCAAATGATTTCTGTAAAAGAAGTAGATTCATAAATAGAATCCGAGAGTTACGTAAGGAAGTTTTGTTGAAGATTTAAAATGTGAACTTTGTCTATTTCGAGGTTAGAAATGTTGTTCAGTTAAGGTCTGAGAGGTAATTATACCCTAATTTGATTGACTTCAATTTTAACTAAGGAATCGTTAAGGTTCGATAGTGAAAGCTGGTTAAGAGAATTTAGTTAATGAGTGTACTAGGTTGAATTGGCATAGCGATGTTTTATTTAAACATCTGTTTAAATCCAAATGAAGGAGTTTGGAATTGTTTTCCAAATAAGAATCTGAAATGGTTTCTAATATAGGAAATAACAAATGGAAGCAAATATGGAAATGTTTTCAAATGATTAATAATGTATATTTTCTAATATAGAAAATAAGGATTTACGAATATATGGAAATGGGAAATTGGGAAATGAATAAATAAATGATAAATTAATTAAAAAGGGGATCAGTGTTGGTTGATGATTTGCTTGGTAAGATTTCCATTTGGAAATACAACCGTTGTTTGCACACTTGTTTTCCTTTGATAGTTAAATCACCGACTATCAAAGTTTTTGACCATTTTTCTATTGTCAATACAGAGAGACCGGGATCAGATTCATTTTCTGAAAACCACTCCGTATCGGCATTAGCGTTGCGAATCAAATATGATGAAGATAATTGAAGACGAGTTTGTGCAAGGGCTGTTCTGTTTACAAAATAGTGCCCTTGGTTTGTCCAGATCCAGGACAACGTGTATGGACGAATGTCTGACATAGTATATCTAATGGATAACGTAAGTTGATGGCTTCAAACGTACCCACGTTTGGTGGCGGAGGAATTCGTTTCTCTTAGCTTTATACTCGTGGTATTTTTGTGGAAATCATTTTGTGATTTGGTGGGTATGATGATGTAACATTCAAAGTAAATGAATGTATGATCTGTCAAAAGATACGTTGTGACCTCAAGCCTCATCAACCGAGAAATGACAAAAATCGGGCAGGCAGCATGGCTAAGTGGGTCGCCCCCATTAGGGTGTATTGTCACCATCTTGAGAATATTCATATTTATTACTTATTTTCACTTCTGTATCTCCCGGGAACGGTTATGTTACTAGCAACCGTAGGTGACAATATATTCGATACACTCAAGAGAACTGAGTGGTCGGTCATGTGTGGCCGGATTGCAAGACGTTCTTGTTGAACCCAGTGTATTCCTCTCTAGAGATACTTTATCAGCAGGTGGTCCCATACCTTGTCATAGTCAGAATCCAATCTCCAATAAGCGCCTTCGGTTTTGATTGTATGCTATATATGTGGAGCGTGAGATGCAAGCGTTCTGCTAGATTGTTAATTATTTGTGATTAGACATTATTATAATATCAGAAAAGTATTTATTTTGAAAAAGTTTTGGGTTATCGTATGGTAAAAACAATCTGTGTTTATATGTGGATCGGTCTTATGATTATCATTTCTTTCGAAAATGATTTTTGAAAAGTTAAACCAAATGGTTGAAGTTTACTCACACCAGTCCCATGACTGACCCAGAGTTTATTTTGTTTTATTTTCCCTAAACTCTTGGGTGCCCGAAATTTGTACGGGCAGTCAAGTAGTCAGGATTTACAGATACACTAGGTAGAGCTTGGAGCAGGAGACTTCAGCAGAATTTTATAGCTATTGTTTATTTCCACTGTGATGTAAGTGTTGTACTCTACTATACAAATACACATTTGTGTTTTCAATGTTATTTTGTATACTATATTTTATTCGTTCCGCTGTGAGATTCGTGTTACTCTGATGTTGTTATGTTCTTCTTCTTCATTCATTCTAATAGTTCTACCTTATCTATTCTCACCCTCTAACTTCTTTCTATTAAACTATCCGGTGTTTTCGGTTCTTGATAGTTGACATTGGTTTTAAATGTTGATTTTCAGGGTCGAAAATCCCCGGTCATTACACGAAATCAGCTCTAGGCGCCTGCACCACCACCGTTAGCAGCATTTGGAACTGCTCCCTAAACATCCCTAAGCATCTCTCGCACGAAGGTATTAAACATCGTCCTCATATCAAGGACATTCCTATTATTAGCCCCTGAGCCCGTACTCCTCATATTTCAGCTCATCATCCAATCTGTAAAGAGAAAACGATTTACCATCTCCATAGTGGTGCCAGTGCAGTGCGATTTCATCCTTAGATATACTATAGTATATATATAGCTTTTGAAAACCAAAATATCACAAATACGCGCTCTCATCTACGTATACTATCTCTCCCTGGTGTCTTTCCCTAGGTTAACTATGCAACCTGGAGCTTTGATACAAAGTGTGATGGCCCACCCCGCACCAGCCGACATTTCCCCGAAATGTGTTGTGCCAATGCCCGACTAGCACGAGACGGTCATCAAAAGGAAAGGGTTTAAAACTATGAATCACCAAAGAACCTGTAGTATATCTCACAGCGCATGGAATGAAATACAACAATAACATAACTTGACATAAAACAGGCGAGACAGTGTATAAGCTGAAAACTAAATCATCGTAGCAGCGGAATCCAAAATACAGCTTATGATCCAAACCATCATTATTACAACTTCAAAATACTGTCTCTAAAGCAAAGTAGAAAAGGTATACTACTAATGCCCAAAGCAGTGACCAACAACAACATAGGGAGAATATATGTAAATAGTACGTGGAAGCCTCCTGCTCGTCTCCGGACAGCTACTCGTGCATAACCACATAACCTATCTCTAGTATGCTCGTTTAGGAGCACCTAGAGTAATAAGAAGAGACATAAAACTCTGGGTCAGGCAAAAGTCTGGTATGAGCGATAGCAGCAAAACAGAACAATAACAGGTATAAATAATCATACCTGAACCTGGACTTGCAACCAAAGAGTTAGCACAACAGGATGTACAATACTCTAAGGTAACACTAACATATAGTGTAAAATTGGAGTGTACATGTCATGGAGATAGCAAACATCAAACATAACAATCATCCTCACATCTCCCACTCAGTACGTAATGTAACACCCCAAATTTTAATGACATTAAAAGAGGATAAATTAAATAATAATTAATTTAACATTCGGAATTAGAGAGAACGGACTATGCCATTGCGTCCGTGTCGAAATTCTTTTCAAAATGGACATTTGGTTTGCGTAAAACGAACACCATATGAAAAAGTTATGAGGGTTCGAAGTTTGTTTACGCACAAGATAAATATATATATAAAATAAATTCCAGAACCTTAAAAAATAATTCAAAAATCAAAGTTGGGCCAAAGCAGTCCGAGCGTGAAAATTCCCACTCGTGGGTGTCAAACCCCCTAGGGGGTGTAGACATGGGTGTCAACCCCCTATAGGGGTGTCGACATGGGTGTCGACCCCTCCGGACAGATCTGGGCAAAATTCTTTTTATGAACCTGGACTTGATTCTGGGTCTGGTTCATTGTTTCTAGGCTACAAATATGGTCCCCTATTCTCATATTTTCTTCATTGGAGATCATGGAGGCCATATGCTATCGGGTTGCAAACTGAAACAGAATCAAATTCTACACCAACGGTTTAGCTAATCAAATTCGGAATTCAGATCCATTCCTTCTCAATTCTCTAAACCGAATGCTGTGAGTTACTAGTTATATTTAGGTTTAGATAATTAAAAGTTAATTGTGAAAGACTATGACTTGGGTATGTTGTGAAGTATGATTTTATGCAAGTATTAAATCCTATTCTATGTCATGGCCGATCTAATTTCCTAGATCTAATAAGAATGTGGTTATTTTATTATGTTGCCTATGTAGATCTTGACTTGTAACCATGTTATGGTGAATATATACTTATTAAATTGGACAACTGTAACATTTGCTAGATCTAGTTTCTTATGAAAGTCACCTTTCACATGTTATATTGTGATCAGTCTAAATATGTTGTAGGCTTGACATGTGAAACCATTTATAGATCTAAACATGTGCCATGTTATCCTAATTATGTTAGATCTAAATAATTGGATACCTAAAAGGGTTTAATTAGATCTCATTATGTTGCTATGACATCGTAGTAACTGCCACCAGTCATCAGTCTTATGTACACCTTATTTTAATCTTAATCACATGTCCAATCACCTTGTTATCATATTAGTTATGCTTATGTTATCATGCTAGTTATGCTTATACCATTATGTTGAAATTGTCACTTTTGTCATATTCCATTATACTATGCCTAGGCTACTTTATAGCCTAGGTTCCATCAAAATACATGCGAATACGTTAGTTAAGGAATGGGGGGAAAGGGTTAAAAATGGCATAATTTGAATCTGAACATTTATGGACTTCTAATTCAAATTATTGGGCAAAATAGGTATTGACACCTATAAAAGGAAAGGATTAATTAATTGATTAATTAAATATGGAATGTCTAGTAATTACAATTAGGAATTTTAATTGTACTTATGACACGAGGTTAGGTTACATTAGTGGTGGAAGTCTGCACGGACCCGACCGGCATATCCAGCAGCCACTAACATTGAACCTAATGTGGGAGGTCTAAGTACGCGAATACGAATCGGGCTAAGACACGAGATTAGGCCCAATTGTGGAATAAGACTGCCCGGACCCGACCGGCATATCTAGCATCCACATGTTGTAGGCCTAATGTGGGAGTTCTAGCCCATTATAAACCATAAATGGACATGGTAGTGAATTAGACTACTTTACCTAATCTAATCCATAAGGGATTGTATGGATATGAAATAAAGATAGGGTTAAGTAAAACATGCTTGGATCAGTGAAAGGGTTAAGTACATCTTGGGTAGGTGGGTAATATTAATAAATATAGGCCCACAAACTTAACCATTAAATAAACATGCTTGAATCAGTAGGAGGGTTAAGTACATCTTGGGGTGGTGGGTAATATTTGTATATATAGGCCCACAAACTTAACCTGTCGGGGTTATGTAATTAAAGACATCGTTAGGTAAACATAACTAGTGGAAAACCTAGTAGTGGGGATGCAAGACAAAGGGGAGAGCTCGCATCATCTTGTGTGGGATCCATTTCAGTCAGTAACTGTGACGACCCGCCCCGCACCAACCGACATTTACTCCGTAAGTGCGTTGTACACATGTCCAGTTAGCACGGAACGGGTCGCCAGGAGGAAAAAGGAAGAAGGAAATGAACATACAAAGAACCTGTAGAATGTCTCACAGCGCATAGAACAAAATATAATAGTAACATACTTGACATAAAACAGGAGAGACGGTGCATAAGCTGAACATCAGAACTAAACATCATAGCAGCGGAAATTCAGAATACAGCTTATTACAATTTTCAACCTGTCTCAAAGCAAAACAAGATAAAGGAGGTACACTACTAATGCCCAAGTAGCGACCACCAACGACACAGGGAGAATGTGTGTATATATATAATACGTGGAAGCCTCCTGCCCGCCTCCGAATCAGCTACTCGCGCATCACCAGCTAACCTGTCTCTAGTCTGCTCGTGCGAGCACCCAGAGTAATAAGAGGAGACATAAAACTCTGGGTCAGACATAAAGCCTGGTATGAGCGATAAGCATCTAAAGTGAACAATAACAGGTAGACTAAAACATACCTGAACCTGGACCTGCAACCAAAGAGTTAGCACTACATACTGTACAACACTCTAGGGTATCACATCAAACAGTGTAAAGATACGGAGGTGAGGGAGGTGTGCATGTCATAATGATGGCAAACAATCAAGCATAGCATCCATCCTCACATCTCTCACTCAGTGCGTAAAGCATACGGTATTCACCACTTCGATCACCCAACATTCCTTGCTACGATCACTTTGCCCCATGAAGTCATAAATGGCTTCACTGCACTGATAACGTAGCCACTAATTCCTCGCTATGTCCACTTGCCCCATGGGGTTATTCACCCCATCTGCGCTAGCTCATAGTCTTACCAATCCTTACTATGTCCACTTGCCCCATGGAGTTATTCACCCCATCTTCGCTGGCTCATAGTCTTACTACGCATCACCTTGCCCCTCAGGTCATAATGACCCTACTGCACTGATAACGTAGTCTTGCTACCATCACCTTGCCCCTCAGGTCGTAATGACCCTACTGCACTGATAAGTAGCCCATCATTCCTTTTTAGTGGTGAATCGAAGCTATGAACGTCGACAACTCCTTAGCACACGTCCCGCAGCAAAGTCCAACCATGAAGTGAACTCATTGGTTCCCAACTGGTTTCGGGATCCTGAGCTCTAACTTCCATTTGGACTACCTTTGCATCTCGGGTTATTGGTCATCCCAATCGAATCGGATCGGATCAGCCTTCACATTCTTCATCGGATCGGATCGGCCTTAGTCACTCGGATCAGGTCGCGCCTCCTACGTCGGATCGGGTCGTGGTCCTCCAGCTCGTGGCTCCTCTTCCTGGTTCGGATCGGCGTCACCACTTCGGATCGGATCGGGTTGCTTCATCCGGGTCGGATCGTGTCTTCTGATCGGGTCGGATCGTCTCGCCCTAGTACCCATCGACTCGTGAGCTTCCCACCCTCCTCTGGTTCGGATCGGAAATACTTGTTGGTTCGGATCGTGCTTCTACTACCGGATCGTGCCACCTAGCCAAGTCGTGACCAACTCCTTCAAACGGATCGTGACGCCTATGCTGGAACGGTTCGAGTCGCGCTCTCCTTCACCGATCCGATCCGGATTCTGGGTCGTTTCCTGCATGTTTCCTGCGACTGTTTTTACGCCATTCGACGGCGTTTTTGACCAATCTAACACTTCTAAACAATCACAAAGCATACCATACAGTCATAGCAACATGTAACATCGATCCCAAACATCAAAACATAAATCATAACATATAAAATGGATCAAACATACCCAAAATCCCATATTTTCCCCTTAATCATGTTTAGGTGAAACTAATGATAGGATTAGCAAAACTTAACCAAATTAACCCAAATTCATATCAGAGGTCTAAAACATCATTTAGAAATTTATGAACATTTTCCCCGAATTTTATCATGCTTAAATTCGCTAATTAGCACTAATCACCCCTAATTAGCCATAATTAGTGCAAAACTATGCAAATCACTCACCTTAGCCACAAAATAAACTAAGATCTGAAATAATTCTCTGATTTGATGCGAATTTCAATGCCAAACAGCAGCTCCTTTGTTGATTTGGTGAAGATCCTTCTTGATTAGGGGTTGCTAAGCCAAATCCTTAACCTAAAGGTGATTTGGAGGTGATTTAGAGGTTGGAGGCCATTTTTATGGATCCTTGGTGATAAGTGGAGGCTAGAAAACTGAAATGAAATGATTCTCCATCTCATTTCAGCCCTCCCATAACCCTAATCCCGAAATGGGTTATGGGTCTACTCACTAATCACCCGATTTGGCCCGGTTAAGCAGTTTTTCACCCTCCAAACCTTGTTTCAGCCATATCTCCCAAATTGTAAGTCTGTTTGGCTAATGTAACCACTCTACGGAAAGAGAAACCATCAAACGAATCAAATGGAAGTGGTTTCAAGTCAAAATTCCTTTCCAATCAAAAGTTATGGCCAAAACAGTACCAACTAGGGGCAAAATGGTCATTTAAAAATCGACAAAAATCATAAGCATGGGAAATGACTCTAATAGGTGTTTCCCAAAGTTACATGACCATACGGCTTCATACGGGAAAGAAATAAATATTCTTCGATCCTATGACGTGTAGAATATGGGTCATTACACTCTCCTCCCCTTAAGAAATTTCGCCCCCGAAATTCCCTAATCCAAACATACACAAAGATTCCCGCATGCCTATCAATCATAAAGCAACAATTAAACATGCAAAACAAGCTAAACAAGTCTATCCTAGCAAGCGGAAAACTAAATCACGAAGTAAATCTTACCAGGTAAAGAGTTCTGGATGCATCTTCCTAATGCTCTCTTCTGTCTCCCAAGTACAATCATTCTCGTTCTCGCCCCACTGAACCTTGACTAGCTTCACCGCCTTCCTTCGAAGTTGCTTCGTATCGTGCCCCACAATACGAATCGGCTTGCGGTTCCCAACCGCCTCGGGTTCTACTTCGAAGTCCTCTAACTGATCAGGTGAAATAGTCACATCTGAGTCGTGAACGTACTTCCTTAGTTGGGAAACATGAAATACATTGTGAACTCCCGCCATTTTCTCTGGTAAGCCAACTCTATAGGCCAAATTCCCGACTAGTTCAAGAACAGGGAATGGGCCAAAAAATCTTGGTGCTAATTTTCCTCTCCTGCCAAATCGTATCACGCTCTTCAACGGAGAGATCTTGACAAACACCAAGTCACCAACGGAGAATTTCAAGTCTCTTCTCCTCTTATCAGCATAACTCTTCTGCCTATCTTGGGCAGCTTTCATTCGTTGCTGAATGATCTTGATTTTATCCGAAGTTTCTCTCACCACATCTGGTCCAAGCACAAACTTCTCGCCAGTCTCTATCCAACATGATGGTGAGTTACACAGTCTTCCGTACAAAGCTTCATATGGAGCCATACCGATACTGGATTGGTAGCTATTATTATATGCAAACTCTACTAGATGCAAATGGTCATCCCATGATCCACCAAAATCCAATATACACGCTCTCAAGAGATCTTCCAATATACGATTCACCCTCTCCGTCTGACCATCGGTCTGAGGATGATATGCGATACTGAGATGTAATCTTGACCCTAGAGCCTCTTGTAAGCTCTTCCAAAACCCACTAGTGAACAACGGGTCTCGGTCACTCACAATTCTTTTGGGTACTCCATGAAATCTCACTACTCACTTCATATACAATTCTGCCAACTTGGCAGCCGTTCTGGTCGATTTGACTGGTATAAATCTTGCGCTTTTAGTCAATCGATCCACAATTACCCAAATGCTATCATATCCCGATCTAGTCCTTGGTAAGCCATCAATGAAATCCATCGAAACTTGCTCCCATTTCCATTCGGGAATTTCTAATGGCTGCAACAACCCACTAGGCTTCTTTTGCTCGGCTTTAACTAGCTGGCAATTCATGCATTTGGATATAAATTTCCCAACATCTCTTTTCATCTCTTCCCAGTAGTAAGTCTGTCTCATGTCTCGATACATCTTATTACCACCGGGATGTATAGTCAGTTTTGAGTGATGACATTCTCTAAGCACTTCATCTCTCAAACCATTCACGTTGGGCACAACTAGTCTTCCATTCTTCTGAAGCCATCCATCTCAATCATGCCCATAAACATTCATCTCCTTATCGATACCCATCTCTAACTTGGAGATGATTTCTAATAAATTAGGATCGTCCTTCTGGCTAGAACCAATCCGCTCTATCAAAGTGGGTCTGATCGTCAAACTAGCTAGCATAACTGGGTCCAACTCGCACTTTGGTCTGAAATCAAACCCTGCGATATACTCCAGTTGCTTCCATTCAAGAAACATTGCCCCTAAGCTGGCATGTCTCCTACTCAAGGCATCGGCTACCGCATTACCCTTCCCAGGTGTGTATGCGATATCAAAATCATACGAAGCCAAGAACTCCAACCATCTCTGCTGACGGAGATTCAGATCTTTCTGAGAGAAGAGATACTTTAACGATTTATGATCGGTAAACAACTCAAACCTTTCTCCCAAGAGATAGTGTCTCCACATCTTCAGCGCAAATACGATCGTTGCCAATTCCAAATCATGGGTAGGATACTTCTTCTCATGCGGCTTTAACTGTCGACTAGCATAAGCTACAACCCTACCTCCTTGCATCAATACTGCACCCAGTCCGGTACCACAAGCATCCGTGTATACCGTCATCTCTTCATTCCCTTTAGGAATGATTAACACTGGCGCACGCGTCAACCTCTCCTTTAGACTCTTGAAGGCATCCTCACACACTCCGTCCCAGACGAAGGACTGATTCTTCTTAGTCAACTGAGTCAGCGGTGCTGCTATCTTGGAGAAGTCCTGGATAAACTTACGATAATACCCAGCTAATCCCAAGAAACTTCTTACATCTGTAGCATTCTTGGGTGTAGGCCAATCCTGTACCGTAGCCACCTTCGCAGGGTCCACGGCAATACCACTCTCGGAAACAACATGACCCAAGAATCTCACTTTCCTTCTCCAAAAATGACACTTAGAGAATTTCGCTTTCAATTGGTGTTTCCTCAACACCTCCATCACTATCCTCAAGTGTCCCTTGTGTTCCTCCTCTGTCCTTGAATAAACAAGGATATCGTCCACGAACACAAGAACAAACTTATTCAACTGATCTCTGAATACTCGATTCATAAGATCCACAAAATAGGCTGGTGTATTGGTCAACCCAAATGGCATGACCAACCACTCATAAAATCCAGACGGCGTCCTAAATGCCGTTTTCGGAACACTCTCATCCGCTACTCGAAGCTGATGAAATCCTGTCGCGAGGTCCAACTGGGAGAACACTCTAGCTCCTTCCAGCTGATCAAACAAATCATCTATCCACGATAGAGGATACTTATTCTTCCTCGTCACCTTATTCAACTCGCGATTGTCCACACACAAACGAAGGGAACCATCTGCCTTAGTGGCAAACACAACTGGTGCTCCCCACTCGGAGACACTCCTTCTAATAAATCCCTTCTTCAAAAGATTGCTGACTTGCACCCCGAGCTCTCGCTGCTCCCTTGGTGCCATACGACGAAGTGGCATCACTATAGGTCTGGCATCTTTCAATAAATCGATACGGAACTCAATCTCTCGGTGTGGTGGAAGCCCGGTCACCTCCTCGAAGACGTCCGGATACTGGCCAACCACGGGAACATCTGACAACTCATCCTGCGGGATGTCGAGGGAATTTACAAAACTAGCCATAACCCCATCACTAGGTAGACTACCAAACACTACCCTCCGCCCATCATCCGCCCTCACTGTCACCAAAAAGCCCTCACAGTCTACCACCACCCCGTATCTTTGGAGCCAATCGACTCCCAATATAATGCCATACCCAGTAAAGCCCAAAACAAAGCAATCACATACAAACATACATCCATGACTTGATAAGACCAAATTCCTGCAAATCATACTAAGGCTAGTCGAACCACCAATCGGGTTCGTCACTATCAACGGTCTGTCGACTATCTCGGGTTCCAGTCCCAACCTATCTACCAGGTCACTAGATATGAAGGAATGGGAAGCCCAGTATCAAACAAAACTCGAACTGGTATATCATAAATAGAAAGCATACCTTGAATAACAACATTTTTTCCTTTCTCCGCCGCAGTTGGGGCATTCGACGAAGAAGGAATAGCATCAAGAGCATATGCTTTCACAATCTGCTTCTCCTTAAGAGGTTGCGGACACTTATCCTTCTGATGTCCCACTTGACCACAGTTGTAGCACTTCCTTTCCGCTGGCTTGGCCCGACATTCTTTAGCATAATGGCCCTTCTTTCCACAGCTGAAGCACTCAACATCCTTCTTGCTCTTTTTCTGGCCACCCTTAGATTGGTCCTGCTTCCTCTTTTTCTGAGAATTATTCTTGCCTCCACCGCCTACTTGCGGCTTTGGCCCTTCTGCAGATGCAGCCTCAGTCTTTGACTTAGGGTAAAGGCTCTCTGATCTCAAGGCTTTCTCCACGATCGATTCAAAAGTCTCATCGATGTGGTTAATGAGCCTCTCCCCCAAGTACCCATCCAGACCAGTAATGAACTTCTCACTCTTCTTCTCAGGAGTATCAATGAGAGACGGTCCATATTTCGACAAGGTGTCGAACTCAGCAATATAATCAGAAACTGCCCTTCCGTTCTTCTTGAGTTCCAAAAACCTCTTAAACAATACTGACTTCAGGGCAGCTGGGATAAACTTCTCGCTAAAGCGAGCCTTGAACTGATCCCAAGTAACCTGATCCTCTGGAGTAGCTGTTCTAATGGCATTCCACCAATTCATCGCTCGCCCTTGCAGCTGACGAGACGCTAGTCTTCTCTTCATCGCATCCTCAAGACCCAAGTCATCAAAGATACAGTCGCAGCTATCCATCCAATCTTGAACATCTGTAGCCGACTCCGTTTCGTGGAACGGCTTCCCACCAAGATTAGTGTAATCCTTGCACAACTTGGCGAAATCGACCCTAGGCGCCTGCACTACTGGGCCAACACCAACTCCGGGACTGGGAACTGCCCCTTGCACTTCTCTAAGCATGTCTCTCATGAGGTTAGTAAACATTGCCCTCATGTCAGCGGCATTCCCTTGGTTGGTCCCTCTACCAGCACCCCTCGTGTCTCGGCTCATCGTCAATCTGAAAAAGGCAAACGATTAACGACCCCATAGTGGTGCTTGTGCAGTGCGACTTCATCTTTATACTACTAATAGTATATACATACATAGCTTTTGAAAACCAAAGTAATCACAAATACGCACTCTCATATACGTACTATCTCTCCCTAGTGTCTTTCCCTAGGTTAACTACGCAACCTCGCTCTGATACCAAGTGTGACGGCCCGCCCCGCACCAACCGACATTTACTCCGTAAGTGCGCTGTACACATGTCCAGTTAGCACGGAACGGGTCGCCAGGAGGAAAAAGGAAGAAGGAAATGAACATACAAAGAACCTGTAGAATGTCTCACAGCGCACAGAACAAAATATAATAGTAACATACTTGACATAAAACAGGAGAGACGGTGCATAAGCTGAAAATCAGAACTAAACATCATAGCAGCGGAAATTCAGAATACAGCTTATTACAATTTTCAAACTGTCTCAAAGCAAAACAAGATAAAGGAGGTACACTACTAATGCCCAAGTAGCGACCACCAACGACACAGGGAGAATGTGTGTATATATATAATACGTGGAAGCCTCCTGCCCGCCTCCGAATCAGCTACTCGCGCATCACCAGCTAACCTGTCTCTAGTCTGCTCGTGCGAGCACCCAGAGTAATAAGAGGAGACATAAAACTCTGGGTCAGACATAAAGCCTGGTATGAGCGATAAGCATCTAAAGTGAACAATAACAGGTAGACTAAAACATACCTGAACCTGGACCTGCAACCAAAGAGTTAGCACTACATACTGTACAACACTCTAGGGTATCACATCAAACAGTGTAAAGATACGGAGGTGAGGGAGGTGTGCATGTCATAATGATGGCAAACAATCAAGCATAGCATCCATCCTCACATCTCTCACTCAGTGCGTAAAGCATACGGTATTCACCACTTCGATCACCCAACATTCCTTGCTACGATCACTTTGCCCCATGAAGTCATAAATGGCTTCACTGCACTGATAACGTAGCCACTAATTCCTCGCTATGTCCACTTGCCCCATGGGGTTATTCACCCCATCTGCGCTAGCTCATAGTCTTACCAATCCTTACTATGTCCACTTGCCCCATGGAGTTATTCACCCCATCTTCGCTGGCTCATAGTCTTACTACGCATCACCTTGCCCCTCAGGTCATAATGACCCTACTGCACTGATAACGTAGTCTTGCTACCATCACCTTGCCCCTCAGGTCGTAATGACCCTACTGCACTGATAAGTAGCCCATCATTCCTTTTTAGTGGTGAATCGAAGCTATGAACGTCGATAACTCCTTAGCACACGTCCCGTAGCAAAGTCCAACCATGAAGTGAACTCATTGGTTCCCAACTGGTTCCGGGATCCTGAGCTCCAACTTCCATTTGGACTACCTTTGCATCTCGGGTTATTGGTCATCCCAATCGAATCGGATCGGATCAGCCTTCATATTCTTCATCGGATCGGATCGGCCTTAGTCACTCGGATCGGGTCGCGCCTCCTACGTCAGATCGGGTCGTGGTCCTCCAGCTCGTGGCTCCTCTTCTTGGTTCGGATCGGCGTCACCACTTCGGATCGGTTCGGGTTGCTTCATTCGGGTCGGATCGTGTCTTCTGATCGGGTCGGATCGTCTCGCCCTAGTACCCATCGACTCGTGAGCTTCCCACCCTCCTCTGGTTCGGATCGGAAATACTTGTTGGTTCGGATCGTGCTTCTACTACCGGATCGTGCCACCTAGCCAAGTCGTGACCAACTCCTTCAAACGGATCGTGACGCCTATGCTGGAACGGTTCGAGTCGCGCTCCCCTTCACCGATCCGATCCGGATTCTGGGTCGTTTCCTGCATGTTTCCTGCGACTGTTTTTACGCCATTCGACGGCGTTTTTGACCAATCTAACACTTCTAAACAATCACAAAGCATACTATACAGTCATAGCAACATGTAATATCGATCCCAAACATCAAAACATAAATCATAACATATAAAATGGATCAAACATACCCAAAATCCCATATTTTCCCCTTAAGCATGTTTAGGTGAAACTAATGATAGGATTAGCAAAACTTAACCAAATTAACCCAAATTCATATCAGAGGTCTAAAACATCATTTAGAAATTTATGAACATTTTTCCCGAATTTTATCATGCTTAAATTCGCTAATTAGCACTAATCACCCATAATTAGCCATAATTAGTGCAAAACTATGCAAATCACTCACCTTAGCCACGAAATAAACTAAGATCTGAAATAATTCTCTGATTTGATGCGAATTTCAATGCCAAACAGCAACTCCTTTGTTGATTTGGTGAAGATCCTTCTTGATTAGGGGTTGCTAAGCCAAATCCTTAACCTAAAGGTGATTTGGAGGTGATTTAGAGGTTGGAGGCCATTTTTAGGGATCCTTGGTGATAAGTGGAGGCTAGAAAACTGAAATGGAATGATTCTCCATCTCATTTCAGCCCTCCCATAACCCTAATCCCGAAATGGGTTATGGGCCTACTCACTAATCACCCGATTTGGCCCGGTTAAGCAGTTTTTCACCCTCCAAACCTTGTTTCAGCCATATCTCCCAAACGGTATGTCCGTTTGGCTAATGTAACCACTCTACGGAAAGAGAAACCATCAAACAAATCAAATGGAAGTGGTTTCAGGTCAAAATTCCTTTCCAATCAAAAGTTATGGCCAAAACAGTACCAACTAGGGGCAAAATGGTCATTTAAAAATCGACAAAAATCATAAGATGGGAAATGACTCTAATAGGTGTTTCCCAAAGTTACTTGACCATACGGCTTCATACGGGAAAGAAATAAATATTCTACGATCCTATGACGTGAAGAATATGGGTCATTACAGTAACCCTTAAATAGGTATCAAATGGGTACTCTGAACTAGGTCGGAGTGGGCCACGCTTACTGAGCTGATTGTAAGAGATCCAAACGTGGAGGCGGTGTTGACGGCGCGTTCCAACGGGGTCATGTGCATGCATGACTCCGCCTGCTGGGGAAGATAAGACGCTGTGACATCAGTAGATATGGTTGTGCACATACAGAAAATGAAGGGTTGCCACTTTAGGGAGTGATACACCCTACTGTGGGGCTAGCATATGGTATCTACAGAATAGGGAGCCGATTGATTGGGAGTAGTAAATAGGGTACATCTAGTCCTGTCTGTTTCTGTAGGGTACCTTTTTTCTGTCTGGGCTAACACCCGTTATTTCTGTTTAGGTACCAGTTCTGTTTGGGTTAAACCCGTTACTAGAGTACACCTAAAACTACCATTATGTTTATGTTGGGATCATCTTGTTTTTGTTAAGCAATTGGGGATATGTAATCCTATTACAAATCTGTTATACTAGTATTGGTGCAGAGCAAGGAAAGTATTAAGAAGCCCTATCTATTTTATCCTGTTGTCCTGTTTACCTTGTTATGCCTGCCATTTATGTATTGATCTCTCTTATCCACTTTATATGCCTATCATGTTACTTTTATTTATCTACTGGCTAAAAGTAACTAGACTCGCGAGACTTATTGTCTGACCCTTTTTGTTTCTCCTTCTTTCTTCCGTTTCCCCCCAGGTTCTCACGGGAGGGAATTCTCAGGCTTAATCAGGATTCTGCTATCATCTTGCTTGGAGCTTCTAGATGTATTGCTCAAGGTTCTATCTTTGCTACTATAGCTTATGATTTGGGGATTATGCTTTCTTTATCACTGTACTCTGATATTTAAAGTACAAGACAGAAGTTTTAACGTTGAACAGAGTTTATGTATTTTCAGACATATGGTGTAACCATGCTTTATGATTAATAAAAGTTGTTTTTATTCCACTGCAAAATTTTCATATCTGTCTTGTAGTGTTTCTGTTCTGTTTACTAAAACGCTTCATGAAATGTAATGCATTCCCTTTGTGAGTGACATTAACGGACGTGGGGTGTTACACGTAAAGTATACGATATCCACCACTTTGATCACCCAAATCCTTTTTCTACGACCACTTTGCCTTTGGGGTCTTAATGACCCCATTGCGCTGGTCCATATCCACTAATCCCTTGCTACGATCATCTTTCTCATGGGAGTCCTAATGGTCCCATTGCACTGATCCATATCCATGCTACGATCACTTGCTCTTAGGAGTCTTAACGGTCCCATTGCGCTGATTCATAGCTGCTAATCCATCTCTCAGTGGTGAACCAAAGCAATAAATATTGATAACCCCTTTGCACACGCCCCGCAGCAAAACCCAATGATGAAGTTAACTCGTTGGTTCCCATCTGGATCCTGAGTAATAACTTCCCACTTGGACTTCCTTTGCATCTCGGGTTTTGGTTGAATTGGAGTTGGTCTTCAAAAGAGTTCACGATCGTCGTCGCGTAGTAGTGGTAGAAGCCCAAACCCGGGTTTGGTTCGGTCTGTTGCTTCCTGGTGTGCTCCTGGGTGCGGTTCGGTGCTCCTTGAAGGCGGTTCGGTTCAATGCTTCTTGACGGTTTTGTTCGGTGCTCCTTGGCGGTTCGGCCCAAGCTCCAGTTCACTCTAATCCGATCCAACCCGGGCCTTCCTTATTGCCCTAGCATTTGTACACTGCTGAAGATGCCATCACCCTAGTTCGGTTCGTCTAGCCGACCCGATCCCCTAATCCGATCCGATCCGGATCCCTGTAGCATTTCCAACAAGCTATTTTTCATCCATTCTCGCCATATGACGGCGTTTTCAACCATTCTAACTTTACTAAACAATCATAAAGTATTCCAAACAGCAGTAATAACATGTGTAATCAATCAACAAGGTCAAAATATCAAGCATATAGGTTATTTAGATCAAACATGCCCAAAAAGCATGATTTTCCCTTTAATCCCCTTAACCATGTTTTTAACTATAGGATTAGCAAACTTAATCCAAATTAGTCCAAATTTCTAACAGAGGCATAAAATAATATTTAAGAATTTTTACATACTTTTCCAGATTTTTATAATGCATAATTTCACTAATTATCACTAATCACCCTTAATTAGCCGTAATTAGTGCGAAAACATGCTAATCACTCACCTTAGCCACAAATTAATCTCAGATCTGAAGATATATCTGATTTGGTTCGAATCCCAATGCAACTCAGCGGCTTTATCTCCAATTAATTTGCCTTGATTTGATGTTGATTAGCTTAATATTGGATTGAAAAGTGATTAAAAGGTGATTTGAGAGTTAGAGGCCATTGCTAGGGTTAGAGGAAGGTAAATGGCAGCTAGAAAACTGAAATGAAATGTTTTCCCTAACCCTTTCAACCCTCCCATAACCTAATCCCGAAATGGGTTATGTGCTTAGCTGTTAATCACCCGGTTAAGCCTAATTATGCTGTTTTTCACCTTTCAAACCTTATTCCAGCGATATCTCCCATATGGTAAGTCTGTTTGATTAATATGACCACTCTATGGAAAGGTAAACTATCATCTGAATCCAATAGTGGTTGTTTCAGGTCAAAACTCCTTACCAGTCAAAAGTTATAGGCGAAACAAGATTCTCCAGGGGTAAAACGGTCATTTAAAATTCGGCAAAAATCGTGAACACGGGAAATGACCCCAAAAGTCGTCTCCCAAAGTTACACGGCCATACGACTTCGTGTGAAAAAGAAATAAATATTCTATGATCCCCTGATGCGTAGAATGCGAGTCGTTACACTTTATGATTAATAAAATTTTTAAATTCCATTATTATTTTATATTTGTCTTGTAATGTTTCTGCTTCTGTTTACCTATAACGCTTCACAAAATTTAATGCATTCTCTTAATGAGTGACATTAACGGACGTGGGGTGTCACACTTGGTATTAGAGCTGAAGGTAACCAGATCGGATAAATTTTTGAAAATTATTTTTAGAAGGGTTTTGAAAGAAAGCATTTTCAGAAGAAAAAGACTATTTTAAAAAGCATATTCCCCAAAGCCATATGTAATATCTTTCGATCCTTTGTCTGAATCCCATTCCTTTTCTTTTCAGCAAGTCTGGGGAACCAAATATTCCTGTGGGCATTACGATACCAGGCTGGTTCCATTGGTATCTTGAGGCCACGGCGCCTGTCAGTGGTCAAGCAGACGTTCTCCCCCAACTACACCCGTCGTTCCTCCCCTCCTCCTTCGCATGTAGATGACTTCTATAAGAATTGCAAAGATTTTTGTGCTATGGAAGGAAAGCCATTCCGTGGAACTGAGACAATCATAGAGGCAAGAAATTGGCTCAAAGAGACGGAGGACCTTTTTGGAATTTTCGAAGTGGACGATCATTGGAAGATTCAGTTAGCCTCTTGGTTACTGAAAGATGAATGTGATGGCCCGCCCCACAGCAGTCGACATTTCCAATGAAAATGCGTTGTGCCAATGCCCGACTAGCACAGGACGGTCACCAAAGAAAGAAAAAGAAGGAAATTTGAACTAACAAGGAACCTGTAGAATGTCCCACAACGCATGGGATAAAATATAATAATAATAACATAACTTTGACATAAAACAGGCGAGACAGTGTATAAGCTGAAAACTAAACCATCATAGCAGCGAAAATCCAAAATACAGCTTATCATCCAAACCAACATTATTACAACTTTGAAATACTGTCTCTAAAACAAAAGAAAGAGGTATGCTACTAATTCCCAAAGTAGTGACTAGCAACAACACAGGGAGAATATATATATATATATATGTGTGTGTGTGTGTGTGTGTGTGTGTGTGTGTGTGTGTGTATTATATGTGGGAGCCTCCTACTCGTCTCCGGTACAGCTACTCGTGCATAATCACCTGACCTATCTCTAGTCTACCCGTTTAAGAGCACCTAGAGTAATAAGAAGAGACATAAAACTCTGGATCAGACAAAAGTCTGGTATGAGCGATAATCAGTAAAACAGAACAACAACAGGTATACTAAACCATACCTGAACCTGGACCTGCAACCAAAGAGTTAGCATAACAAGATATACAATACTCTAAGGTGACACTATATATGGTGTAAAGATACGGGGGATGGTGTGTGCATGCCAAAGTGATGGCAAACAACCAAGCATAGTAATCATCCTCACATCTCTCACTCAGTGCGTAAAGCATACGATATACACCGCTTTGATCACCTAAATCCTTGTTAAGATGACTCTGCCCTATTGAGTCATGGAGACTACATTGCACTGATCCATAGCCACTAGTCCATGCTATATCCACTCTACCCCCATGAAGTCATGACGACTTCACTGCACTGGCTCATAGCCATGCTACGATCACTTTGCCCCATGGAGTAATAACTACCCCACTACACTGATCCGTAGCCTAACATTCGTCTCTCGGTGGTGAATCAAAGCTATGGACGTCGACAACTCCTTAGCACACGTCCCGCAGCAAAGCCCAATCATGAAGTTGACTCGTTGGTTCCCATCTGGATCCTGAGTACAAACTTCTCCTTTGGACTAACTTTGCATCTCAGGTTTTGGTCTCCTCCGGATCGGTTCGGAAAACAGCTCCATTCGGTTCGGTCCTCCTAAAGTAGTACGGTTCATGATCTTTACTATCGGGTCGGGTCGGCTTCCCCATCCAGGTCGATTCGTGAGCTCCAGTCCGAGTCGTGGAGATGGGTTTGGCTCATGCGCTCCTTCTTCTGGCGGTTCGGCTTGAGATATATGCTCCAGGTCGAGTCGTGATCTCCAGCTCGTGGCATCAGCTCGTGGATGCTGTGCGGTTCGAGTTCGAAGCAGCAGATCATCTCCTGATGGGGTGTGCCTCACGAACGGTTCAGGTCGAGTTTCCATCACTGGTTCGTGATACGTGCTTCGCGATTGGGGGAGGGCGATCCGATCCGGTCCAAATTCTTGCAACTTTTCCAGCGACTGTTTTACGCCACACGATGGCGTTTTCAACAAATCTAACTGTTCTAAGCAATCATAAATCATACCAAACAGTCATAACAACATATAACATCAACCATAAACACCAAAATGATAAATAATTATGTCAAAATGGATCAAACATACCCAAAACCCATATTTTCCCCTTAATCATGCTTAACCACAACTAATGATAGGATTGGCAAAACATATCCAAATTAACCCAAATTACTAAAAAAGGCTTAAAATAATATTTAAGAATTTTACAATTTTTTTTCCAGATTTTAATCATGTATAATTTTGTTAATTAACACTAATCACCCCTTATTGGCCGTAATTAGTGAAAAACAATGCAAATCACTCACCTTAGCTGAAAATAAAATATGAAATCTGAAAACTCCACTGTTTGGGTCAAATTCTAATGCCTAGCAGCAGCTCTAACTCAGATTTGGTGCTATTTCTCCTTGATTTGACGTAGATTAGCTTAATCCTTGAGTAGAGAGCGATTTGGGAAATTAGAAGTTGGAGGCCATTGTTCGGGTTTCTAAGAGGTAAATGGCAGCTTGAAAACTGAAATAGAATGAAAACCTAACTCATTTCAGCCTCCCCATAACCTTAATCCCAAAATGGGTTATGGGCCTATTTGCTAATTACCCTAATCAGCACACTTAAGCAGTTTTTCGCCTTTCAAACCCTGTTTCAGCCGTATCTCCCAAACGGTGAGTCTGTTTGGCTAATGTGACAACTCTACGGAATTGTAAACCATCGTCCGAATCCAATAGTAGGGGTTTCAGGTCAAAAATTGTTACCAATCAAAAGTTATTGCCAAAACAAGATCTGCTAGGGGCAAAACGGTCATTTAAAAATCGGCAAAAATCATGAACATGGGAAATGACCCTAATAGTCGTTCCCTAAAGTTACACGACCATATGATTTCATAAGAAAAAGAAATAAATATTCTACGATCCTCCGATGCATAGAATGCAGGTCGTTACATTCTCCCCCCTTAAGAAATTTCGCCCCCAAAATTCCTTAACCAAAAAGGTGTTCCGCATGCCTATCAGTCATTCACAAACATCAAACATATACAACAAGCCTACCCTAACATGTGGTTTACTAACAAGGGAAGAAACAATCACTATTAAAATCTTACCAGACAAAGAGTTCTGGATGCGATTCCCTTATGCTCTCCTCTGTTTCCCAAGTACAGTCGTTTTCATTCTGGCCCCACTAAACCTTGACCAGTTTCACCGCCTTCCTTCGAAGTTGCTTCGTATCGCTCTCGACAATACGGATCGGCTTGCGATTCCCAACCGCCTCGGGTTCTACTTCGATGTCGTCCAACTGATCCGATGAAATAGTCGTATCGGGGTCGTGCACGAATTTCCTTAACTGGGAAACGTGAAATACGTTATGAACTCCCGCCATCTTGTCAGGTAACTCAACTTTATATGCCGAATTCCCAACTTGTTCGAGAACTGGGAATGGACCAACAAATCTTGATGCTAACTTACCTTTCCTACCAAATCGAATCACGCTCTTTAACGGAGATATCTTGACGAATACCAGGTCACCAACGAAGAATTTCAAGTCTCTTTGTCTTTTATCAGCATAATTCTTCTGCCTATCTTGAGCGGCCTTCATTCGCTGTTGAACAATCTTGATCTTGTCTGATGTTTCTCTTATTACTTCTGGTCCAAGCACATATTTCTCACCGGTCTCTAACCAACATGACGGTGAGTTGCAAGGTCTTCCGTACAAAACCTCAAATGGAGTCATACTAATACTGGACTAATAACTATTGTCATATGCAGGCTCAACTAGATGCAAATGGTCATCCCATGACCCACCAAAATCTAATATACAAGCCCTCAAGAGATCCTCTAATACACGATTCACCCAAACACTATCATGATCCAATCTAGTCCTTGGTAAACCATCAATGAAATCCATTGAGACTTGTTCCCATTTCCATTTGAGAATTTCCAACGGTTGTAACGACCACTAGGCTCCTTTTGCTCAGTTTCAACTAACTGGCAATTCATGTACTTCATCTTTCAATCCATTAACCTTAGGTACAACCATTCCCCCATTCTTTCAAAGCCATCCTTCTCTATCAAGTCCATACTTGCTCATCTCCTTGCTATCGATATCCATTTCTACCTTGGAGATGATTTCCAATAGGTTAGGATCGTTCCTCTAACTGGAATCAGTCCGCTCAATCAAAGTCGGTCTAACCATCAAACTTGCTAACATTTCTGGATCCTACGTCTGAGATCATATCCCACGATATACTCCAGTTGCTTCCATTCAAGAAACATTACATCTAAACTGTCATGTCTCCTATTCAATACATCACCTACCGCACCTAGTCCGGTAGCACAGGCGTCCGTATATGTCGTCGTCTCTTCGTTCTCTATTACCAGAATCCTACAGGTGATAGTCTACTTAAGGGAATAAAAATAGTAACAAACATAGCAACCATAGCATCCATCAAACATGTCATATCTATCACGTGCCAAATCCATACATATGTCGATACCTACTTGACTGTTCCAACCAATCCCAAGGCTAATGGAAGCCCCGCCTCCATACATACGTTGATGCATACTTGAATGGTCCAGCCAATCCCAAGGCTATTGGAAGCCCAGCCTCCATACGGACTACCGTACATCCAACGTACGTTTATCCTCCGAGGATAAGTGGATCACGTCCAATGGATCCAAGGTAACGGGCGTCCCCAGATACCCCTGCTTCGAGTCCTCCTAGAACACTCTAAATATCGACGATTTCTTGGTACTCTCATCAGAAAAGCTACCTACATACTCAGACCTAGTCTCGAGTATCCATTATTGAAAAATATCAAGTCCAACATGAGTCGTCTCTCTATTCTTTGCATCTCCAAGATCAACGAACAACCATTTTTCTTTTATGAGTTCAAGTCCAACTTGAATCGTCCTAGCCTTCGTTGTATCTCCACGATCAATGAGCACATCTTATCCCTTCGAAGTTCTACCATTCTTGAACCAAAGAGAACATCAACATAGGGTCCTAAATAATCCGTTACCTTGCAGCTTCCTCAAGTCCCACTCGAGTCATCTCCTAGCCCTATCGAATCCAACCCGGGGCAGTCCATAACATTGAATAGTCATATCATGTCACGGTGCACATCACTCCTCAAGTACTGAGATATCATTCAATGGAAATCACAACAACTACTTATATCTCACGCAAACCATCCTAGTTGAACTCGACATTCCCTAAGCACAAGCCCCAAAGGCCTAAACCAATATCAGACAAGCACCCAAGGAACATCTCCTCCGAATTCAGACAATCTACGTGAGATGATACTAGCAAAACAACTAAGCAATCACAAACAAACATACATCCATAACTCGATAAGACCACATTAGAAGAAATCGTGCAAAGACTAGTCGAACCACCTATCAGGTTCGTCAGAACTAAAGGTCTATCGGCTATCTCAGGTTCTAATCCTAACTTATCTACCAGGTCACTAGATATGAAGGAATGGGATGCCTTGCTATCTGATGGAATTCATCGATCTAATCGACATCCATTTTAAACAATTTAACGATTAAAAGAGGATGTATGCAAGAATAGTGTATTGAACTCAATTTGAATTTCGATTTCATACCTGATTAATCTATGAAGAATTATTCAAACTTCGATCTGGAAGGAGGTCTGGAAGCGATTGATTCGAACCAAGCTCTTCATGTGTAGAGCCTCTACAAGTAATCCACACGAGCGTTCTCTTCTTCAATTGAATCGAAGAAGAAAGAGTGCGTAGTGCTAGCCGTCGCCATTGATTTAGGTTTCGCTCTTTTAAAAAGGTAAGTCGGTTAGGGTTTTCACTTTCTTACCATCTATTTATATGTTGGTTCACATGATTTATTAAAAGGGAACATTTTCCTTATCTTTTAATCCAACGTGTACCAAGAAAGTAGAAAACCACCGTGTACCATTTCAACGCGGTAAAATATCAACATATTGGTATTTTATTTTATCCAAATAATGGCCTTCCTCTTATAACGTTCTAAGTGTGTGACCCTATAGGTTATTATAACGTTGGCAATGATTTTAAATCGTATTTAAAATCATAAACAATGATTGGCATCTAGCAATACGTTGCTGCTACCCAAGTTATAATAAGATCAATGATTCGATACAAC
This sequence comes from Allium sativum, assembly GCA_030737875.1. Classification (NCBI taxonomy): domain Eukaryota; kingdom Viridiplantae; phylum Streptophyta; class Magnoliopsida; order Asparagales; family Amaryllidaceae; genus Allium; species Allium sativum. The sequence continues at coordinate 308,069,370 of CM060921.1, forward strand.
CTTTCCGTGACCAGTGTATCAATGTAATATAATCCTTTTAACCAATATATCCAGAATTAAACTAGAGGCATGGATCGTATCATCCTCGTTATAATTTAATTTGTTTTTCTTGATCGATGAGTAGACTGTTTGAGACAAATCAATATTTGAGCATGGCCATGCATTTTACAGTCTCACTCAATCAAGAGGCCCATGGATATCACTACAAATATATTGTAGGGTTAAATTCCATCTAGATCATTCATAATTTTCATTCAATTTGAGATATATCCAATAATCACCGTTATCATTACTCTGTTATGAAATAACTTTAGATGATATAAAAATACAAACATCCTGGAATAAAATTATAATGATTTCAGGTCTGATGACCATTACATTACTGTCACTATGAGAACAACTTATGATACTGTTGATTATATTCCATGTAGTTATCTCACGGTGGGTCAGCCCAATACGCTATTCTCTAATACGTATTTATATCTTGACTTTAATATCCGTATATTTATGATCAATGAGATGTGATCATCAGTCAATCAATATACTAGTCTCAACGCTTTATTGTTGTCCTGTATAAACAATAAAACTCGACTAGGGACTTTTAAGAATTATAATACTTATCACATTATATAATCTCAAGTTCAGTCTTACTCGAACTATATAATTCTGTATTATTATTCTGAGGACTTCTATTATATTAATATTCATATTACGCAGTAAATATAATATAATAGAATATTATTTTATTCCAAATAAAATAATAACAACAACATTGTTATCAATCTCATCAAATGGATTGCCTCTATGGCATAAACTCTAACACTATCAACAAAACTAGAACAGAAACATCATAAATACAAAGCATATCTCGAATAATGATGCCCTTTCCCTTCTCCGCCGCAGTTGGGGCATTCGGCGAAGAGAACAACATTGATAACATATGCTTTCACAATCTGCTTCTCTTTAGAGGGTTGCGGGCAATTATCCATGTAATGTCCCACTTGGCCGCAATTGAAGCACTTCCTTTCCCCAGGCTTTTCCTGGCAATCTCTAGCATAGTGGCCCTTCTTGCCACAACTAAAGCACTCTGTATCTTTCTTGTCCTTCTTAATCTGACCACCCTTGGTCTGATCCTGTTTTCTCTTATTCTGAGACTCCTTCTTACCTCCACCGCTTGCTTACGGCTTTGGTTCCTCTATAGATGCAATATCAACATCGGCCTTTGACTTAGGGTAAAGACTCTCCGATCTCAATGCTTTCCCCACTATATACTCGAACGTCTCATCGATGTGGTTTATCAGCCTTTCCCCTGTACTCATCTAAGCCGGTTGTGAACTTCTTGTTCTTCTTCTCGGCAGTGTCGATAAGAGATAATCCATACTTCGATAAAGTACCGAACTCAGCAATATATTCCGAGACTGCCCTACCATTCTGCTTAAGCTCTAAAAATTTCCTAAACAATTCAGATTTGTGAGCAGCTGGAATGAACTTTTCGACGAAACGAGTCATAAACTGATTCTAAGCAGCTTGATCTTCAGGAGTAGCTACTTTAATAACATTCCATTAATCCATAGCTCATCCTTGAAGCTGATGCGATGTTAACTTTCTCTTCATGGCATCATCGATTCCCAAGTCCTCGAAGATGTGCTCACAACTATCCAACCAATCTTGAACATCCGTAGCCGACTCCGTTCCGTGGAACGACTTCCCGCCAAGTCTAGTATAATCCTTGTTAAGCTTGGCGAAATCGGCCTTAGGCGCCTGCACTACTGCACCTCCATCGTTAGCAACATTAGGAATTGCTACCCAAGCATCCCTAAGCATCTCTCGCATGAAGGTAGCAAACATCGTCCTCGTATCAGGAACATCCCTATTGTTTGCTCCTGAACCTGTACTCCTCGTATATCAGCTCATCATTCAATCTTTAAAGAGAAAACGATTAGCCATCTCAATGTCATGCCAGTGCAGTGCGACTTCCTCCTTAGATATACTAATAGTATATATACATACATATAGCTCCTGAAAACCAAAATATCACAAATACGCGCTCTCATATATGTGTACTATCTCTCCCTGATGTCTTCCCCTAGGTTAACTACGCAACCTAGAGCACTGATACCAAGTGTGATGGCCCGCCCCGCACCAGCCAACATTTCCAATGAAAGTGCATTGTGCCAATGCCCGACTAGCACATGACGGTTGCTAAAGAAAGAAAAAGAAGGAAATTTGAAATAACAAGGAACCTGTAGAATGTCTCATAGCGCATGGGATAAAATATAATAATAACATAACTTTGACATAAAACAGGCGAGACAGTGTATAAGCTGAAAACTAAACCATCATAGCAGCGGAAATCCAAAATACAGCTTATCATCCAAACCAACACTATTACAACTTTGAAATACTGTCTCTAAAACAAAAGAAAGAGGTACACTACTAATGCCCAAAGTAGTGACCAGCAACAACACAGGGAGAATATATATATGTGTATCATACGTGGGAGCCTCCTGTTCGTCTCCGGTACAGCTACTCGTGCATAATCACCTGACCTGTCTCTAGTCTTCCTGATTAAGAGCACCCAGAGTAATAAGAAGAGACATAAAACTCTGGGTCAGAAAAAAATATGGAATGAGCGATAAGCAGTAAAACAGAACAACAACAGGTATACTAAATCGTACCTGAACCTACAACCAAAGAGTTAGCACAACAAGATGTACAATACTCTAAGGTGACACTACATATGGTGTAAAGATACGGGGGAGGGGGTGTGCATGTCATAGTGATGGCAAAAAATCAAGCATAGTAACCATCGTCACATCTCTCACTCAGTACTTAAAGCATATGATATCCACCGCTTTGATCACCCAAATCCTTGCTATGATCACTCTGCCCCATGGAGTCATGGCGACTCCACTGCACTGATCCATAGCCACTAGTCCTTGCTATGTCCACTCTGCCCCATGAAGTCATGACGACTTCACTGCACTGGCTCATAGCCATGCTACGACCACTCTGCCCCATGGAGTAATAACTACCCCACTGCACTGATCCGTATCCTAACATTCGTCTCTCGGTGGTGAATCAAAGCTATGGATGTAGACAAATCCTTAGCACACATCCCGCAGCAAAGCCCAATCATGAAGTTGACCCGTTGGTTCCCATCTGGATCCTGAGTACAAACTTCTCCTTTGGACTACCTTTGCATCTCGGGTTTTGGTCTCCTCCGGATTGGTTCGAAAAACAACTCCATTCAGTTTGGTCCTCCTAAAGTAGTACGGTTCGTGATCTTCACTATCGGGTCGGGTCAGCTTCCCCATCCAGGTCGATTCATGAGCTCCAGTCCGAGTTGTGGAGATGGGTTTGGCTCGTGCACTCCTTCTGGCGGTTCAGTTCAAGATATATGCTCCAGGTCGGGTCGTGATCTCCAGCTCGTGGCATCGGCTCGTGGATGCTGTGCGGTTCGGGTTCGAAGCAGCAGATCTTCTCGTGATGGGGTGTGCCTCACGAGCAGTTCGAGTCGAGTTTCCATCACTGGTTCATGATACTAGCTTCACGAGTGAGGGAGGGCGATTCGATCCAGTCCAAATTCCTACAACTTTTCTAGCGACTGTTTTACGCCATGCGATCTCGTTCTCGACCAATCTAACTGTTCTAAGCAATCATAAATCATACCAAACAGTCATAGCAACATATAACATCAACTATAAACACCAAAATGATAAATAACCATGTCAATATGGATCAAACATACCCAAAACCCATATTTTTCCCTTAATCATGCTTAACCACAACTAATGATAGATTGGCAAAACATATCCAAATTAACCCAAATTTCTAATAGAGGCTTAAAATAATATTTAAGAATTTTACAATTTTTTTTCCAGATTTTAATCATGTATAATTTTGTTAATTAACACTAATCAACCCTAATTGGCCGTAATTAGTGAAAAACAATGCAAATCACTCACCTTAGCCACAAATAAAATATCAAATCTGAAAACTCCACTGTTTGGGTCGAATTCTAATGCCTAGCAGTAGCTCCAACTCTGATTTGGTGCTATTTCTCCTTGATTTGATGTAGATTAGCTTAATCCTTGATTAGAGAGCGATCTGGGATGAAATTAGAAGGTGGAGGCCATTGTTAGGGTTTCTAAGAGGTAAATGGCGGCTAGAAAACTGAAATAGAATGAAAACCTAACTCATTTCAGCCTCCCCATAACCCTAATCCCGAAATGGGTTATGGGCCCATTTGCTAATTACCCCAATTGTAACAACCCTGAATTTTGGGGCCAATTTAAAATTTATTTTAAGTGATTTTAAATGAGTTTTGATATTTAGAATAATCTATTTTAAATAATAATGATCACAAATTTGGTTCAAATCGAAGTTAGAATGAATAAATTAATTTTAATTATAAAAAGAGTTAGAAATAGCGCGGTAGTTTGAAAAGTCAAACTTGATCTTTGACTGACCGTATAGGACGCAAAATTTAACGGATTTTAGTGAAACCAAAAATATTAGAATCTATTTAAATATATCTTTCCAACGAATCCGAAAAATCGAAATTTCATAGCGGAAATCAAAAGTTATGGCCAATTCAATTTTTAGAAGGTCGCTAGGTAATTTGCATAGGTCAATAATGCTACTTTTTGCATATAAAGGAAATTGAACTCGAAACCACTTCCATTGAGTCCGGAATGACGTTTCTGCATTTAAAAAGTATATACACTTATATATTTGGAGTTTCGAAAATTATTTGTTTAAAAATGTGTTTTTAATATAAAATATATAGCCATAGAAAATAGTGATTTTTCAAACAGTGTCCGTTTCTGACGAAACCACTTTTGTTGGATTCGGAATATTAAATTATTGCTAGCTTTCAAATTTTAGAATTTTCCAAGCTAGTATGTGAGCGTGGCAATAGAAACAATATTTAGTCAGTTTCGGTCAAAATTAATTGACTGAAAAATAGTCATTTTTCAAAAAGTCTCAGAATTCAACGAAATAAATTTTGTTGGATTCGTATCATCAAAACAAAGCTAAAAATGATTTTTTGGTAATTTTTAGAATTAAAATATAATTATAATTGATTTTTCAGTGTAAACGGGCAAATTTTTGACTTTAAAAATTCAATTAAAATTCATACGGACTCAGAATTGAACGAAATTAATTTTCATAGGTCCACAGCATCAAAACATAGCTAAATATATTTTTCGAGAATTTTTGAAGTTAATTTGTGACCTCGGTGAATTTTCATGTACGGTATACATTAAAATATTAATAAAATAATATAATTATTCCAAAACTCATAATAAATTTCGGAATTGGGTCCTGTAACATGTTCCATTGCGTTCAGAAGGCCTCAAAACCCTAAGAACGACAGTAAGCAGGCCTGAATCGGAGTTCGGACCAAAACGGGCTTAAGCGGGCCAATTAAATAATGATTAAAATACCCTAATATAATATTATATAAAGCAAAATCGGGTTCTCTCCTTCTTCTCCAGCCGCATTATTCCACCGCTGAACCCATTAGTGTTCAATTCTTTGAACTTCAATTTCTCCTCCATTTCTCAACGAAATTTAGCGTGTGAGTACTCATTTCGAAGCTCTTCGCGAGCTCTTCGATTCTAGATAAGGAGCATCCGTCCCCGTGCCTCAACGAAACCGCCCCGCCACCTCAAAGTACCGCCGGTCGCAGCCTCCCCTGGGCCCCACGCCGCCGCCGCATCTCGCCACCTTCTGGCCGTGCATAGCTCTCTCGTAGCCGGTCCTTCTCCAACAAACGGCTCGTCGTTTCGTCAACTACAACTCCAGAAAATCGAATTTGAAGTTTTGAATGTTCTAAGGTAATTTTTATTTCAGAGTTTGCGACGCTTTTAGGCGTGACTGCAGCAGTTGTTAAAAGTCAGTATATTTAAAACATTGATAACTAATGCGTATGAACCCCGATTCTGAAAATTTCAGAACCGTTAGATCCGTGACAACGAGTGGGATCTGCTGTGATTGATTGGAGCATTCTGAAAATTATTTGGATTTATTATTATTCTAATCCAAACAAGGTGAGAGTTCCTTTATTTAAAACTTAATAAAAATTAAATATTTAATTACTTTGTGTGATTCAGATCTGTTTGTTTGGTCGTGTTTGATGATGATTGTTCTATGATTGAGTAGCTAGTATAGATCCATTTGATTTTCATGCTTATACCATGTTATGTTATCACTACCACATGTTATCACTTTGGATTGATATTAAATTGATCTAATTTTCAATTTAAAATAAAAGGACATAAAATGGTCACTACTCATATGTTATCGCCTGTATTAGGATTGGATTGATTTAATTTATCATCAAAGTAATTTGATTATCGCTATCACATGTTATCGCTTGTGTTAGGATTTGGGTTGATCAAACTTATAGATATGAAAATTTACATCGTATGATTCATTGACATTTATTATGTTGATGTTAATATAGGGAATTTACGTCGCAAGACAAAATTTACATTTTTATTTGTAAATATAAAATAGGAATCCACTGTATGATGAAATTAACATCTTTATGTTAGTAATAAAAAGTAATTTCACCGTATGTTAATTAACATTTTATTTAATGTTAACATTAAGTAATTTTACCGTATGTTAATTAATATTTTATTTAATGTTAATATTAAGAAATTGCACTGCATGAAAGTTTAACATTATTTGTAATGTTAATAATAAGTATTTTACCGCATGTGGAAATTAACATTTTTAATGTTAATATTAAAGTATTTTTATCGTAGGATGAAATTAACATTTTTAATGTTAATCAAAAAGTATTTCACCGTAGGATGTAAATTAACATTTTTTTTAATGTTAATAGTATAAAATTCAACCGCAGAATGCAATTAACATTTTTTTATGTTAATATTAATGAGAAATTTTATCATGGGATGAACTAACATTATTCTAAATGTTAATATTAATAGAAACGTTAATATAAAATAAAAAAGTAATTTGACTATAGTATGTTATTAACATTTCTAATGTTAATATTAAAAAGTAATTTGACCATAGTGTGTTATTAACATTTCTAATGTTAATATTAATAAGAAATTACATCGTATGAGAAGTTTAACATTTTGTTAATGTTAAAAATAAGAAATTTCATCGTATGAGAATTTAACATTTTTGTTAATGTTAAAAATAAGAAATTTCATCGTATGACAAATTTAACATTTTCGTTAATGTTAAAAATAAGAAAATACACCGTATGTTAATTAACATTATTTTTAGTGTTAATTTAAAAGAAAATTCATCGTATGTTAATTAACATTATTTTAATGTTAATATCAGAATAATTCCACCGTAGGAAAATTTCACATTTTTATTAAAGTTAATATAAGGGAAATGGCACTGTATGTACATTTGACATTATTTTATAATGTAATTATAAAAAGGATTTACACCGTAGGATATAGTTACATACTTTTAATGTATATTAAAATGAATATTTTCACCGTAGGATAAATGTACATTATTTTTACTGTACATAAAAAGAGGAATTTCACCGCATGATAAAAATTACATTCCTCTTTGTAATTAAAAAGGGAATTTCACCGCATGATTGGAATTACATTTTTCTTTGTAATTAAGGATGTGAATTTCACTGCATGAAAAAAAAAGTTTCATTTTTCTATGTAAATGAAATATGAGTTTGCATTATATGTAAAGTTACATTATTTTAAATGTAAATGAAATAGAAACCTCACCCGTATGTAAAATTTGACATTATTTTACATGTAAATATAGAGTAGAGTTTGCATGTAGATTAAAGATTACTTTTATTATAAAGAAGTAGAATGTACATGGTGAAATAAAATTTACATTTTATTTTATAAGGTAAGATATATAGAAATCCATCGTATGTTAAAATTTACATGTTTATAAATGTAATAAAAAGGAATTTAACTGTAGGAAGATTTACATTATTTTTTATGAAATAAAAAGAATGGACTTTACATTGTAATTAAAAAGTCAATTTTACATTGTAAAGAAAGAACGGATTTCACATTGTAATTAGAGAATGAAAATTTACATTTCCTTTAATGTAAATATACATGAGTTTCACCGTATGCCCATTTTACATTATTTTTAATGTAAAATTTTTAGTAATCACAACGTAGGATGATTTTGCATTATTTTATAATGTAAATAAAAAGGGGATTTACACTGTAGGAAATTAACATTAGTTATAATGTTAAGATAAAAGAATGATATCGTAGGATGAATTAACATTATTTATAATGTTAATAAAAAGAGATTGACCGTAGTATAAGTGACATCATTTATGATATTAATAAAAAGAAAATTTACTGTAGGATAAGTGACAATATTTATTAATGTAAATTAAAGAGAATTGACCGTAGGATAAGTTACGTTATTTTATAATGTAATTTAAAGAAATTTAGACCGCATGACATGAATTACATTTATTTATGTAATTTATAAAAGAAATTAGACCACACGACATAAATTACATTTATTTATGTAATTTATGAATGAATGAAGCCCGCATAATATAAAATACATTTTTATATGTATTTTATGAATGAATTAAGACCTCATAAAATAAATTACATTTTTATGTGTATTTTATGAATGAGTTAAGATCGCATGAAATAAATTACATTTTATTTTATGAATGAAATTAGTCCGCATAAAGCAAATTACATTTATGAATGAATTTAACCCGCATGAATGAAATTTCATTTTTTCTATGAAATGATTGTATAGGTTTACTTTGTAAATAAAGATTACATTTTTATAATGTAAATAAGAAGTAGGATTCACATTGTAAATAAAATTTATATTTTTATATGTACTTAAGAATGATGAATTATAAATTACATTTTACATGTAAGAAGGAATTGGACGATGAAATATAATTTACATTTTACCGTAAATTAAAGAAATTAAAAGAATCAAAAAGGAAGAATTCATCATTCAAGTATGATTTTCATTTCTCTGTAAATGAAGGGATAAAAGGATAAAGAAGGAAAATATACTTAAGAATAAAGGGTTAAACGGGTTACGTTTATATATATATATATATATATATATATATATATATATATATAAAATTAAAATTAAACGAATCGAGCGCGGTATTTCGCATTTTAAAATTATATCTTTAAATGACAATACAAGAAGATCCGACCGTCGGATTTTCTTGAGACTGAAACCGCTAGGACCGTCTTGGAAAAATCTTTCCAACGATATATAATACGTCAAAATCCAACGGTTAGATTTTGAGATATGTGAAAATCAAAATTGACTGAAAATAGCACCAGAATCGATATTGACCTGAATCGTCGTGGATTTAAGATTTAATTATTTTTAATTAAATAAAATAGAAAATAATCGTTATAAATTAGAAATAACGATAAGGAAGAGTTTTCAATATATATATATATATATACATACATATATATACGAAGATTATTTGGAAAGGCCGAGTTAATCTCATTCCAAATAATCAAAACGACGATGAGAATTGAAGAAGAAGACGACTAATGAAGACCGTCAATCTTCCCCTCAGGAAGACAGCGATTGAGGCTTTGAATTGATTTTCTCCCAATTCGAGGTCATGATCGTCGTTCGAACGAACATGTTGATTGAATGGATTTGGCTTTCGTTCAGACCCAGAGCATAAGCGTATAAATGGATTGCATGTTTGACGTGGTACTCCTTTATACTGTATCTATTGATCTCTGCTAAACATATATCTGTTTGGTATTTTACACCCTTCTCTGAGACGTACGAGCTCAGAGGTTATATGTTGGCAGAAATCAATGATATGGTATGGATTGACGATGTGGCATGCCAAGATGCATGAGATCAAGGCATTGTTGAAAAGCAGGCCTTGTGGGATGATCAAAGCATAGCCTGTTTAGGCATAGCTTTGTGTATGACGTGACTTCGCGACCCTCACACACCGGCGGAGTCTAAAACGGGAGAAGGGAACGCAGGGAGTGCACACGTTTCTTTCTAGCTAGAGTGGTGCCAGGGACCTACCAGCGCTGGCATTTATTCATTGTGTTTGTTGGATTTTTCGAGGCCTCGGTTTTATGCGGTCGCCACTGGCCGTATTATAGGTCCAAAAGGACTGGGAAGCGTGTGTTCAGGAATTGCCAATCCATTAAGCGTTTACGTATGGACCGGCCCTGCAGGATCCAAGGGTTAGACAGAGTACCAATCCTGGGGCATTGCTAGAGTGTCTCGAATCGGTAAGGAGCTCCTCCCTAGCCTTGACTCAGATGGAAATCCAAATTCCAAATACGACCTAGCGGTTTTGATTGTATTACTAGTATGGAGATATAGTAGGATGGGGTACTATGTTTCCTAGGATTGATACATTTATTTTGAAATGTTTTTATTATACACTAATAATAATATTAAAATCGTATTTGCCGTATTTAGCTTGTTTAATCACCATAAGGGAAAACTCTATCCTCTGGTGTGCGTTGCATTGTGTGATGGGACTTGAGTCTTATGGTGATTCCATTTTTCTAAAAAGCATTGCGATGTTGTACGTTCTTACACTTTAAATTATGCACGACAATCCATTGAGTAAACCCATTCCGCATTAGCGGCGTGGTCTTTGGATTTGTCATATTATTATTACTAAACTAGTTATGAATTCTCATACCAGTCCCACGACTGACCCGTAATTTGTTTCACTTTTTTGCAAACTCGGGTGCCCTCTTTTCTACACGGGCAGCCAAGTAAACAGGTTCATTCTTTGCTTGGAGTCTTGTCTTGGAGTTGCTCATTATCTTTGCTTGGATTTGCTTTTGCGGAGAGGTGATGACTTGGAGCTTTGAGGACAGCTATCATTTACTTCTATTGCATTTTTCTATCTTTAAGTTCAGTCATTAGACTTGTTTCATTTCGTATTGCTTATTTTGGGAGTTGGAACTTATTTTTATTTCTTCAAACTTGATGTAATAATTTGGATTCTGTGACTGTTGGGATTCTGTGGTTTATGACATTATATTTCCGCTGCTATGATGTTATTATGCTATGGTTTCCCTCTGCTATATTGTATCAGTGATATGTATTGTTATATTTATGTTGTATTCCATATGATTATTCCTAACTTTCACCTAGTGGAAGTTTGGGGTCACCACACCAATCAACCCACTTAAGTAGTTTTTCGCCTTCCAAACCTTGTTTTAGCCATATCCCCCAAACGGTGAGTCCGTTTGGCTAATGTGACCACTCTACAGAACCGTAAACCATCATCTGAATCCAATGGAAGTGGTTTCAGGTCCAAACTCCTTACCAATCAAAAAGTTATGGCCGAAATAAGATCAGCTAGGGGCAAAACGGTCATTTAAAAATTGGAAAAAATCATGAACATGGGAAATGATCCCAATAGCCATTCATTGAAGTTACACGATCATACGACTTCATAAGAAAAAGAAATAAATATTCTACGATCCTCCGATGCGTAGAATGCGGGTCGTTACAATGAAGCTTCGTTCTGGTGGGAAGTGACGTAAGCAGGGCATCCGGTGGATACTTGGGATGATTTTCGATAGAGGTTTGAAATGAAATTTCTTTCTCAAGCTGAGAAAAGCATGCAAATGGAAAGGTTTCTGGCACTCAAGCAAACAAATTTCACCAACTGGCAAGGTTTGGGTTGGAGCTAGTGGATACCCCACATAAGAAAGCTTTGCGGTTTCCTAGAGGACTGAATCAACCCCTTCATAGGTTTGCTATGTCCCATATTCCAATAGGAGAAACTTTTGAAAGGCTTGTTGATATGGCCTTGATGCATGAGGAAGACAAAACTGAAAAGAAAGAAGTTAAAGTGGAGGAAACACAAAACAAGAAAGTATAGCCCAAGAAGGGACAACAACAACAACAACAAAAAAAGGCAGAAAGAATGACAAGGCTAAGGATAAGAGGAATATCCATAATTGTGGACGTGAGGGTCATTTGATTAAGGACTTCAAAAGAAGGAAGAATGCTTGCTTCAGTTGTGGTGAGGTCGGACACTTTTCTAAGGAGTGCCCGAAGAAGCAAGGACAAGGTCAAAGGGCAGGAGCTTCTAGAGGGCAAGTACATGCTCTCACGATCAGTGCTCCAGATAAAGGTAGGAAAATTTCTATTGAAGGTTTAATTTCTCTTTCCAATCATCCAATTAGAACTCTTTTTTATTCTGGTGCTTCGCATTCATTTATATCTGATTCTGTGGTTGAGTCTCTGCACCTTAATACTAGTATGGCAGTGGATCCCATTGTTGTCTCAAACCCAATTGGTGGTTCAGCTCATTTGTCCATGGTTTGTCGGGGTTTGAGAATATCTGATTCTAAGGAGGCATGACGTGTAAAGGAAACATATTCCCATTGAATTAAGAAAAAAAATTAGGGTATGGGATAACAATATAATACCTTACTTGTATGTGTTATACACACACATCATATCTATATTCTTATGATTCTCACTCTTTGACCGTCTTTCCATGTCTTATATGTTTCAAATGCAGATTTAATATAGTAAGATATAGAGGAAAAAAAGGAAGAGTTAATTTTAGTGGATCAAGGATCATAACTAATGGAAAAATTACCCAATATTAGAAGAAATTATGTTTGACAACTAAATGTTAATGTAGACGCTAGAGTACCTCTAGTAGATATGACAACGATGTATCAGTTTTTTTTCCACCTAATGTAATCAAACGCTGCTGGAATACCTAGAGGAAAAAATCTCAAAGTTCCTGTCAATAATTATGCTACTTTGAGCTGGGATAATGCAAGATCTGGAGGAAAGCCATTTATTCAAATAGAGAATGCTGTTGAAGTGGAAAATTGGTTACTTCATTATGAAAGGTTCTTTACCGATTTAGGGATGAATGATCGGCAGAAGAGGTATTAACATTTAGAAAAATTTAGGAAGGTTCATTGTACTAACGGAACATTGCAACAAGGTTTGAGAAGTTATCTCCGTATGTATAACTAATTATGGTCATAATGATTATGAGAAATGAGAGTTTTATCGGGAATTGAAAAAAGAGCTTACTAAAGAAATATTACCACATATAAGAGATTAATGTGAGATGGTTATAGAAATGGTGCTAGAGAACATAGGGATGCTTTCTTTCTTGACTTATGAGACAGATAAAGCTCAAGGTGAGTAGAATCAGAAGGGAAAGTTCTATCATAAGAATAAAGCTCAGAAGAGTGGAGCCATTAAGAAAAACAAGGCCAAAGTTGTGTGCAACAACCGCAAAGAAAGGTAAAATTTCAAATGAACGTTGTTCAGAGGAGGGAAAGACTATCATTGCGAGGAAGAACATTACATGCCTCAATTATAACTAGTTTAGACACTATAAAAACCAGTGCAAGGAATAGCTAAAGGAGAAAAAGTGAAAGTGTTTTCTTTCAAGTCCTTTTCTTCAAAACTAGTTGCAGAGGAGGAAAATCTATGGGGGGTATGCTTTTGATTTATGGCTCTCTTATTAAATTATTATTTGCAACCAGTGCATTGCATTCTTTTATCTCTCATTCTTAGTAAATTATCCTAGTCTGGATCCATCATACATTGTTATTTTCGTAAGGGTAGTTAATTCGATAGGAAGTTTTGAAACTCTAGGATTGAGGTGTGATCATTTAGAATTTGAATTATTACATCACACATCATTCTATAACTTGTTTATGTTTAATTTTACTAGCTTTGGGACTATATTGGGTACACATTGGTTAAGTAAATATGATGCTAAGATATTTTTTCCAAGAGAGGGAGAAGTGCTAAAACATCATAGTATTAAAGACCAAATAGTGTACTCGGTAGAAAATTCAAATTTCGATATTTGGTCCTTATTGGATAAGATGGAGGAGGAAGACAAATTGAATCGGGTTTTTGTAGTTAAAAACTTTGTTCATGTTTTTGAACCATTATTAGGGCTTCCACCAAACAAAGCCATGGAGTTCAGAATTGATCGTGTTCCTAGAGAAGGACTCGTAAGTACACCACCAAGTATGTTGACGCCTACAGAAATGAAGGAGTTAAAGATGGAGTTAGTGGATTTAAAAGAAAGGAATTTCATTAAACCAAGTAGTTCCCTTAGAGAGGGTACACATTGCAAAAACCAGCAGATCCTTGAGTTTATGCAGCAACTATAGGAATTTAAATGAGAAGACAACGAATAATAAATATCCTTCGTCGAGAGTTAATGATTTGTTAGATCGACTGAGTGGAACCAAATTGTTTTCTTAGTTAGTTTTAGCAATGTGATTCCATCAGCTATAGGTAGTTGAAGATAATATTCCATTGCTAATATTTATGACCTGATATGAATCGTACAAGGGTTAATGATGCCATTCATGATGAATAATGCACCCTCTTTCTTTGTAGAATTGATGATCAATTTTTTTGAGAACATCTAGATAAATTTGTATTAGCGTCCATATATGAAATTTTGATTTATAGCAAGAGTGAACAAGACCATGAGGCTCAAATTAGAGTAGTACTTGAGACCCTAAGACAACATCAATTGAAGGCTGAGTTTTTGAAATGTCACTTTTAGAAAAAGAGAACTCAAATTTCCTGGTCGCATAGTTTTAAATAAGAAAATAATACACATTCTACTTATTGCATCGCCTTATTTACGTCGATTGTGTCAGTAACCAATGCAAAACATATTATTTGCATATGTTTTCCGTAACAATCATAACAATTAGTCTATGGAAATCTAGAAAAAAATTTGAACAACATTTTGCAATAGTTGTAATTTACAACAACAATAAATTTATAAGTAAATAGGGTTATTTACAGTTGTTATCTTTAGGCCCGTAGCAAAATCAGTTAACCCATACCCACCCCTCTTCTTAAGAGCATTCCATTGTGCATTTCATTGTTTGTTCATTCCTAAAAAACCTAATTCGGTCTCCGTGGTTTCCTGGTGACCCTGTCGCTTATGGGTTCTAGATCTTGCAACTCAAAATATCATCGATTATCATGCTAGATCTTGTTGCTTTCCTCATCTCTACCTGTTTGTTGCCGCTATCTAATATTAGGTATTCTTTTTTTGATAGTTATCAAATTTATTTTTCTAATTGTATTGTGATTTTGATAAAACATGGTTAGAATTTTACCGTACAATAGTTTGAAGGTTAAGCTTTGTTATGAATGAGTAGCATTCAATTTTTATTTGTAAGGTATAAATAAATAAGGATAGTTATTATGCAAGCTGTTGGCCACTTGTATTTCTTGGTTGCTTCTAAATTATCGCTTTGTGACTACATTAATATTCTCCACTGTTTTATCCAATACAATTGTAGCCAAATTACTTGAGTTCATTATATTCTTGGTTTTATAATAAGTTCACACTAACACACACACACACACACACACACACACACACACACACACACATATATATATATGTGTGTGTGTGTGTGTGTATACGTTCCATTCATATTCTTATTGCAGTTATAGTCCTAAATTATGATTAACCATGTCCTTCATATTCTAAACTGAAAGATCGTCAATGTGAACTATTTTATGATGTAGATATAAATCCTACATTTCATGATGAGCGTGTTGTTTACACTAAATAAGCACATCCTGTTGTGCTAATTAAATACCCCACATAAGACATAACCATTGTAACACCCTGTAATTTTAATAAGATCACAACAATGATAAACTAAAGAATACTTAATCAAATATTGGGAATTAGGTAAAATGAACTGCACCATTGCGTTTGTCTTGGAATTCTGCTTAAGATAGACTCTGATTTTACGTAAAACAGACATCGTATGAAGAATTTGTTAAGCTTAAAAGTTTGTATACATATAAGAAAAATATATATAAACAAATCAAGCCTAGAAAATTCAAAATAGTTTGAAAATCAAGTGAGAAAGGGACGTCGGAATTGGACCCGTTGGGGGTCGACCCACTCAAGGGGGTGTCGACCCTAGGGTCTACCCCGGGGTCGACCCACCAGAGATCCATCCAGGTTCATTTCTGAATATGGACTTGTTTCTGAATGAGATTCGTTGGCAGTAGGCTACAAATAGGACCTCATTTCTATTGTTTTCACACATAAAAAACAATGGAGAACGAGATGTTGCCCCTGCTTTGATTGAGTTAGCCTTTTTTTCTTCAACGACAGCTTATATGCATATAAGGAATCCTTCTGCAAGATCTGATTATTATTCTTTGCTCTTGAGATCCAGTCTCTATGAGTTCATGTTATTTTTAGATATAAACATTTAACAAGTAATCATGACGTGTCTATAAATATGGATCTAAACCTATGCCTGTTAAGAATCTGATTCATACCTAAACAGATCTGCCATTACATGTACACCTGATCTGCTATTCGGTTGTTATATGCCTATTTCTGATATGCCTATTTCTGTTATCATATGCCTATTCTGTTATTATGCCTATTTCTGTATTCTTCTCTCCCTCTTTCCCTTTTTATTTTCATAGCCAGGCTACCTTCGAGCCTAGGCCTATCATTGAAATATGCGAACGAACAAAATTAGGAATGGTTGGGAAAGTTAAATTGGGGGCATATCTTATATTATGAATCATGATTAGGATTTGGGGGCATACACTATGTTGTGATATATGACTATAATTTGGGGCATATCTTATACTATGAACTATGACATGAGAGTCGGGGCATGTAAATCTGTAGGCTTAATGATTAGATTAAGTGAAGCATGTAATTAAACTGTAATACTTAGCCTGTTTAAATCGGTTGGGGGTTATATGAACCTGTTAAATTGTGTAAGGGTTAAGTAAACCAGTTTGAATCAGTGGGGGTTATGTAAATATGTTAAATCAACAGTGGGTTATATGAACCCGATAAACTTAACCTATTTTATATGTTAGGGTTATGCAGGCTTGTTAAACTATCAGGCATAACCTGTCGAAATCCTAGTAGTTGGGGATACAAGCCTAGGGGATGCCTTGTGTCATCTGTTTTGTGGGACGGGTATCGGTTAGTAACCCATACTGGTATCATAGGGGAACCCCGAACTAGGTAGGGGTCGGGGAACGCTAACAGAGCTGATTATAAGAGGTTCATATGGGAAGAGGTGTTCTGATAGCGCGTTCTGACGTAGTCATGTGCGTGCATAGGTCTGGATTGTTCAGGGATAATAAGACTCAATAACACCAGTGGGTACGGCTGTGTCTATATGGGGGTTGCCACTTTAGGAAGTGATACATCCTATTATGGGGCCGACACAGGGTATTTACGGAATAAGGAGCCAATCGATTGGGGGTAATAATTAGGGTACATCTAGTCATGCCTGTCTAGGTTCCCGTTATTTATAGTTTGGGTAACACCTATTATTTATGTTGGGGTACCTGTTATCACTGTTTGAGGGTAAAACCCGTTACTAGAAGTACACTTATGTCTACCATTATATTTCTATTGGGATCATTCATATTTGTTATACTAGTATTGATGTAGAGAAAAGTAGTTGAGATGCATAGTCTGTTCAATTCATCCTTCTTATCCTGTTCAGTCTATTATACCTATCATATGATACTGTTACTTCTCATTCAGTTTATATGCATGTCACGATGCTTTTACTTATTTATATGCTAAAAGTAACTGGACTCGCCAGACTTTATGTCTGACACATTTTTTTCCTTTTATCTCTCTTCCTTCCCCCCCAAGGTTCTTAGGGTGGAAGTTTTAGGCTTGATTAGGATTTTCTCTTCTGTTTCTGCTTGGATTTTGGATTTGCTTAGATGTACCGCTTTGACTATTCGTCTACTCTGTTATGGCTTTTTTGGGGACTATGATTTTGTATTACTGTACTCTGATGGTTTTAGTACAAGGCAAATACTTTTATTTGATGTAGTTGGTTTTCAATATTTCGAACTAGTGTTGTAACTGGATTTTGAACCACGATGTTTTCTGTTGGGAAATAAAGTTTTAAATTTCCGCTGTTATTTTATTTCTATCTTGTGATGTTTATGTTTATGTTTACCTATAATCCTTCACAAAACTTAATGCATTCTGTTAAAGAGTGACATCAACGGCCGGTGGGTGTCACATTTGATATCAGAGCTGAAGGTTACAAGATCGGATAAAAGATTTTGAAAATTATTTTCATAAGGTTTCAAAAAGAAAATATTTTCAAAGGAAAGTTTGTTTTTGAAAACATATTCCCCAAAGCCGTATGAAATATCTTTCGATTCTCTGTTTAAATCTATTTTCCTTTTCTTGTCAGCATGTCTGGGGAACTAAATAATCCCGAGGTCACTAAGATACTGGCTTGGTTCCATAGATATCTCGAGGTTACGGCACCTGCCAGAGGCCAAGCGAACACCCCTTTTAACACCCCGCATTTTATGACAATTAAATATTAAATAGTGCATATGCGTATATCTATGCATAGTCATAAATATATGAAAGAAGAATAAAATAATGGTAATGTATGATTGCATGTAATGAATAAATGCATTGAAAAAGAAGAAAATAAAAATAAAAGAAAAAGATGCATGCAAATTGATAATGTTACATCCAATGGTTTAAATGAATGATTACAACAAATATGAAAAGGAGAAATAAGAAAAGAACAATAACCACCATTGTTTTTAGACTTGTTAACAAAAGTCTAAGTAATCCAATTGGTTAGAGCATGTGACTTCACGAGAGTGGCGCAAGTTCGATCCCCGCAGGCGCCATATTTTTATTTTATAGAAACGGCTAAAATAATGCATGTTCTAAAGAGAAAATATGTATAAACGCACATGAAGAAAACTATACATATAAGGAAGTATAGAAAAATATATGAATATGAAATATATGCATATATATGTGCAAATATATATATATATATATATATATATACATACAAACGAGAAATTCAAAATAAGGCTACAATCAAAGAAATATGGTAAGAATTAAATAATGACATAACACCGTTTGAATTTTGAAATTTAAATAAAAGTTGTGAGTATATATATACGTGTAAAATGGTCATTAGAAGTTTTGTATACATATAAGGACCTTATATATGAATATAACTCAAATCAATTCAAATTGAAGGCCATGCGTCAAAGAGGAAAAAAAGGGGCCGGGGTCGACCTATGGGTCGACCCAGGCAAGGGTGTGTTGACCCTAGGGTCGATCCATCCCTGATCCGGGCAGATTCATTGAAGAATCTGGACTATTTTCTTAACCATATTTGTTGTCGACTCAGCGTTGCATGTACGATAAGATCCTAAACACCTATAAATAGGCTAGTAGAGCCTAGCCTAAATCTCACATTTACTGAGAGGCTGCCTAAGCTCTTCCATTCTTCCTCCTCCTCAAATCTCTTCAGAAAATAGAATAATTAGTTTAGGAAAATTCTGATTGAAGATCTGGAGGAAAAGAATGTATATTAATAGAAAAAGGTGTTCAGAATTCTATCCGAAGTAAGGTAAATTCTTGGACCTAGTCAATTTAAATTTCTCCTCTTTCTTCCCTCTTTCTTTTAGTTGATAATTATGGATCCATGGTTGTTTAGATTCTAAATTCAGTTAGGAGAACCATGGAATGCTGGATCTGGACCAGATTCATGAATTGGAAAGCAATTAGGTGAGTGGATTTAAGTTATACCTTTTTGATAATGGTATATTTATTGTATGACAATCCCCGTTAGTATGCAATGTAAATATGCTAGAATGATTAAACCTATTTAAATATATGGAATGATTAGTGTTGTATACATACATGTTTTAGTTAAATGTTAATCTGTGTTATATTATGTACTTGAACCCTTAACTGTAAGAATTGGAATAAATACATGTTAATTTGTTAGATTGGAATAATTACATGATTGATGATTACATGTTATTCTTTTAAAATGGGGTTAATTACATGTTAGGAAGATCATGCGACATGATAATCAGTTAAAATGGACTTAATATGATATTAAGTATGACATGTATAAATAGATCACCGTAAAATTTGGAAAGAATGGATATGCCTAAATTTACAGTAAATAGAAAACTGTAACCGCACTTAGACACGAGGTTAAATTCAACTTGTGGCAGAAGTCTGGCCGGAATCGCCTGACAAATCCAGCATCCACAAGTTGTTAATTTAATGCGAGGGGTCTAGTGCATAAATATACATGTAACAATGCTATGACATGAGGTTAAGTCAACTTGTAGTAGAAGTTTGCCGTAACCGCCCGACAAATCCAGCGTCCACAAGTGGTAGGCTTAATGCGAGAGGTCTAGTGCACAAACATATATATAAATATATGTAAATAACAGGATAAAAATAAATGGCATTAATTGTAATTAATTGAAATGAAGGAAAGTTACAACAGTAATAGAATTGGAATGAATGGGGAATGATAATAACCTATTATAATTAATTACATTAATGAGAATGTTATATAATAGGTAGTCTTGTCCTAGGGATAAGTGGAAATTATAGCATAAGTTATAATAAACAGAAAGAAAACTTATTAGAAAACCTTAGTTAGGAGAACTAAGTTAATAAGTAAACAACAATAAGTTATAGGGATAGTGTAAGATGGAATTATGATTAAGTAAGAACGAGGCGAATATATGGGATGAAATAAGTTATATTTAATCATAAACAATAAGTGACATGTTAAACATAAAACATGTGAATTGAGATGAAGTATACTTAATTACATATTATGTAAAACTTGTTATTGTAACAACATAATCAGACAATGAATAGTATAAAGAGATTGTAGATTACAGATCTTGGATTACAATCTAGAAAATAAAATGTTATGGTCTTATTAATAAACTTAAATGGATTAAGTTATAACTGAAATCAATAAGTAAGAAGAACTTGTTAACCTGAATAAAAGTCAATATAACTTGAAATAACCAAGTTATATGGAAATCTGATGAAGTAGGGAAAGCGCATAATTAAACGTTTAGACATAGGGTCTAATAACACATTAAACCGAGGTGCTTGGGCCAGTCCGTACGTCTGAAGGTGAATAACCCAACGGGGTAGATCATCATGGTGTCATAAGGCACGAGGGGAACGCACGTCCATCTGATTATTCTACCTGTTTTGTTGATATTCTGCTGGCTCCGAAGGACTGGAAGGGGGAAGCACGCGGCTTGCTAGGACATAGAGGGTACTCCTGGTAGTCTTTTGTGCGGAGACATCGCTTAGGCTGTGCTCATAGAGGTTGGGTCTGTGCATTACTACCTGGTGAGTATACCTTGATTGCTACGATAGTGGGAAATCAGAAGGCTGTAAAGTGGCTTAGGTGATGACGATCCTATTGCCTTGTGACTAGGCGGGTTACGACCACTTATGTCTACCTTTGGCGGGTCTACCCATTTATTTGATAATAGTCATTAGATACCAACCATCGACAGTCGGTGTGATATGTGATGCATGATGCAGAAAGACAGAGAGCTAAACCAAAAGACCATAGACTTTTTACTATCAAGGCTATGGGTAAGGGACAAGCCAATTAGGAATTGTTGTTTGTTGTTTTCTCTCGGGCCAGATCACTAGCTCTCAATTCTGTCGATCTTTCACTAATTGAGAGAGGGGTCGGGTAGGACCATATCCACTGAAAATGCAGACCATAATATCTATGTATACATATATCTGAAAAGCTCCCGATCGAGTTCTGTGTCTTTGGTACAACCCTGTTACGGAACTTGGTGCAAAGTAGAGAATATGTTTGATTAAGGCATCCAGTACTGGCGATATGTACGTGAGAAGGTCTAGATACATGCAAGTCTGCTTCAAGTGGTGTATCGTAGACTTTAGGGCATTACTTTGGACGGAATCTGATTTGATCAAATGATTCGAAGGTGGCAGTCCGTACGCTTACATAACATTGTGATGGTAGGACTATACGGAAAGTAGCATTGTTGTGTTGATTCGTACATCACCCCAACGTAGGATGCAGGACTATGTATATTTCTGTTGACGTTACGATGGAGACCGTGCGAGTGGGGTACCATGGGTATGGGGATAGCTACATATATACTATATTAGGTTAATCCACTGGGGAGTAAATGGGTACGACGTGTGTAAGCCTTGAGTGATGATAACCCAAGTAACTTAATAAATAAGAAAATGTAACTGGACAATATATGTAGGGTTATCCAAAAGGTGTAGTTTAAATCTAGTCACCAGAACTTGTGTTCTAACCCCTTCCTTATAACATACTCTCAGGTTAGATTTGTGGTAGAGATATGATAGCTTTGGATACTGGTTAGGCAGTATTATTATTTGGGTAAGGCTATATTTTGATTATATCATATTTTATCCATTCTGCTGTGAGATGTTTTCTGAGCTCTGATATATTTTATATCTCTGTCTTTTTTGAAGGATACCAGACAAACCAACATGAGTTTCGATGGATTAGAATTTTGAAAAAAAATCGGTCTGTCGGAACTCGGGTTGTTACATTTGGTATTAGAGCCTAGGTTTAGGATTATTGTATAGATAATGAGTGAACGTATTTGTATTTTTAAAAATATAAATATATTATATATGTACCTAGATCATAGAGGAACCCACTATACAGGGAAAGCATAATATGGTAAAAGATGGGATATCTCTTTTGTACACTAAAAGAATGAACATGGAAATCTGAGACCCTTAGGTAATTTGGGTGGGAAGTGTACAATATACTTTGTATTAAAGAAAGGTGATCCCATATGTTAATATTTCAGATTTGTGGGTTTGGCAGTAGAACTTTATAAATTGGAAAAAATATATAAAAAAATGGATTAGGAATATATATATTTGAGAGAATTGACTTTGTGGGAGTATCTACGAAAGCCTAGGTAAGTTGGAAACCCACTTTGAGTCTATTCCCATTGTTAACTTTTAAGAACTTGAAATTGTAAAAGCTTATGGGAGATGGTTTATGGTATTTTCAAGTTTTTAAAACTTACAGTTTTAAAAATATGTAAAGAGCATATTTGAAGAAGTACATATTGAGTTTTGAAGCGAAATGGGGTATATTTTGTAAATCATGATTTCTTGCGAAAATTTTGTCTAAAATAAATTCTCTCAGTAAAGGTGCACATTATAAAGTGTATATACCTCGCTTGTTTTCAAGTCATATTGTATGAAAAAGTGTTGCATTTTGTGGAAAGCCATAATTTTCAGTAATGAAAGTTTTAAAATCTTTATTCATTTGACAATTATTTTATTTATTGTTTTAACAAGAAAATTTTGTTGGGTGGACAAAATAAGAAATTAAGAATTGAGTAGATATTTGTACCTAGTAGTAAGCAACTGAACTGACATTGTAACTAATAGCAGTTGTAAACATGATTTTGAAATAGTTGTCCTTGTCTACTCAGGTTTTTATGGTTTGAAAAAAATGATGACCTGCATTTTTATAAGATGACATGTTCTTATAGTTTGCAAAAAGTAAGTTTTCATGAGGAAAATGAAGTTTAACACTTCTAATTTTTGGAAGAAAATTTAAATGAAAAACGCCAATCCGTGTTTTAAAAAGTATGGAGTAGGTAAGGATTAGTGCCTAAGATGGGAAAAGTTTTTGAGGCTATGGAGTATAAGTGAAAATTATCTTGGAAATAATGGTAACTTCCCATAGAATTCGTAAGCATTGAAAAGCCTGGGGTGTTGCTTAAAATTTCTCTTAGTACATAGCAAGGACTAAAAGGCTTATTTGAAACTAAAGTCAGATCAGAGGATTAAGTTTAATAAACTAAGAATAGAGTAATGGTATAACTAAAAAGGGAAAAACAAATCCAGTAAAGCAAAAAACATGACAATTAAAGAAAGATGGAAAATTATGAGAAAAGGTGTATAAGAGTAAATTTTTCGAAGATGAGTTGAAAAAGAAAATCTTTGATAAAGAAAGTTTTCTTATATAGACCGTGCTTGGATAGAAAAATAGGGAATCTTTACATAATAGTTACATAAAATCTAAGTACAGATGGAAAAGGTACATAAAAGAAAAATGGAAGATGTGAAGTTTTCCCGTTTTTCACCTTTTTGTAACATAAGAAATCGAATTTAGAAAATTAGATTTTTCTAAAATTCGAAAAATAAAGTTGGTTGGTAGGATTTTGGATGCAACAGTTGGATGAACTGCGCTCTTGCTCTGTAAGAGTGTGGGAAAATTTGGATGAAAGTGTATTTTGATCTTCAAAATATTACATGCATGTAGAACTGCCAGTATATTTTGAATGTGAGCACCATGTTTTAAAAGAATTTTTGAAAAATTTACATACACGTAGGAGGTACCGCTTAGGCATACATGTATTACTATGTTGTATTACACTTTGCACAAGTGCACAATGTTCGCAAAAATTGGATTCACAAATGATGAATGTATGTTATGCGAGGGGTTATTTTATTTTTACCCTTATCAAATTTCGAGAACGAAATTTCCTAAGGGTGGGAGAATGTAACACACCGCATTTTATGACAATTAAATATTAAATAGTGCATATGTGAATTTATATGCATAGTCATAAATATATCAAAGAAGAATAAAATAATGGTAATGTATGATTAATTGCATGTAATGTATACATGCATTAAA
Organism: Allium sativum; assembly: GCA_030737875.1. Classification (NCBI taxonomy): domain Eukaryota; kingdom Viridiplantae; phylum Streptophyta; class Magnoliopsida; order Asparagales; family Amaryllidaceae; genus Allium; species Allium sativum. The sequence goes on from CM060921.1 coordinate 308,093,930, forward strand.
AAAGAAGAGAAGAAAAATGAAAGAAAAAGATGCATGCAAATTGATAAGGTTACATGCAATGGTTTAAGTGAAAGAATACAACAAATATGAAAAGGAGAACTAATAAAAGAACAATGACCACTATTGTTTTAAGCCTTTTTAACAAAAGTCTAAGTAGTCTAGTTGGTTAGAGCATGTGACCTCATGAGAGTAGCGCAAGTTCAATCCCCGTATATGCCATATTTTTATTGTATAAAAACTGCTAAAATAATGCATGTTCTAAAGAGAAAATATGTATAAACGCACATAAGGAAAAGTATACATATAAGGAAGTATAGAAAAATGTATGTATATGAAAATATATGTGTATATATGTGCAAATATATATGTATGTGTGTGTGTGTGCATATATATACACACACAAAGGAGAAATTCAAAATAAGGCTGCAATCAAAGAAATGTGGTAAGAATTAAATAACGGCATAACACCATTTGAATTTTCAAATTGAAATAAAAGTTGTGTGTGTGTATATATATACATGTGAAATGGTCATTAGAAGTTTTGCATACATATAAGGACCTTATATATGAATAAAATTCAAATCAATTCAAATTGAAGACCATGCGCAAAAGAGGAAGGGGACGAGGTCGACCCAGGCAAAGGTGTGTCGACCCTAGGGTCGACCCACCCATAGGGAGGGTCGACCTAGGGGTCTACCTACCCCTAATCCGGGTAGATTCATTGATGAATCTGGACTATTTTCTTAACCATATTTGTTGCTGACTCAGCGCTGCGTCTACGATAAGAACCTGAACACCTATAAATAGGTTAGCATAGCCTTGCCTAAATCTCACATTTCTAGAGAGGCTGCCTAAGCTCTTCCATTCTTCTTTCTCCTCAAATCTCTTTAGGAAAATAGAATAATTAGTTTAGAAAAATTCTAATTCAAGGTTTGGAGGAAAAGAATGTATATTAATAAAAATGGTGTTCAAAATTCTATTCGAAGTAAGTTAAATTCTTGGATCTGGTCAATTCAAAATTTTCCTCTTTCTTCCATTTTTCTTTTAGTTGAGAATTGTGGATCCATGGTTATTTAGGTTCTAAATTCAGTTAGGAGAACCATGGAATGCAAGATCTGAACCAGATTCATGAATTCGAAAGCAATTGGGTAATTGGATTTAAGTTATACCTTTTTATAATGGTATATTTATCGTTTGACATTCCCCGTTAATATGCAATGTAAATCTACTAGAATGATTAAACTTGTTAAAATGTTTAAACCTGTTAAAATATGTGGAAGCGATTATTGTTGTATACATACATGTTTTAACTACATGTTATTCTGTGGCATATTATGTACTGGAACCCTTAACTATAAGAATTGGAAAAATTACATGTTAATTTGTTAGATTGGAATAATTACATGATTGATGATTACATGTTATTCTTTTAAAATGGGGTTAATTATATGTTAGGAAGAATATTCTACATGATAATCAGTTAAAATGAGCTTAATATGATATTAAGTATGACATATAAAAATAGATTATAGTAAAATTTGGAAAGAATGGATATGCCTAAATTTACAGTAAATAGAAAACTGTAACCACACTTAGACACGAGGTTAAATTCAACTTGTGGTAGAAGTCTATCCGAAACCGCCCGACAAATCCAGCATCCACAAGTTGTTAATTTAATGTGAGGGGTCTAGTGCGTAAATATACATGTAAAGGTGCTAAGACACGAGGTTAAGTCAACCTGTGGTAGAAGTCTGCCCGGAATCACCCGCCAAATCCAGCGTTCACAAGTGGTAGGCTTAATGTGAAAGGTCTATTGCATAAACATATGTATAAATATATGTAAATAACAGGATAAAAATAAATGGCATTAATTGTAATTAATGGAAATGAAGGAAAGTTACAACAGTAATAGAATTGGAATGAACCGAGATTGATAATAACCTATTATAATTAATTACATTAATGAGAATGTTATATAATAGGTAGCCTTGTCCTAGGGACAAGTGGAAATTATTATATAAGTTATAATAAATGGAATGGAAACTTATTAGAGAAACGTGTTTAAGAAGACTAAGTTAATAAGTAAACAACGATAAGTTGTAGGGGCTGTGTAAGATGGAATAATGAATAAATAAGAAAGAACGAGGTGAATATATGAGATGAAATAAGTTATATTTAATCATTAATAATAAGTGACATGTTAAACAGAAAACATGTGAATTGAGATGAAGTATATTTAATTACTTATTAAGTAGAACATGTTATTGTAACAATGGAATCAGACAATGAATAATATAAAGAGATTGTAGATTACGGACCTTGGATTACAATCTAGAAAATAAAATGTTATGGGCTTATTAATAAACTTAAATGGATTAAGTTATAACTAAAATTAATAAGCCAGAAGAACTTGGTAACCTAAATAAAAGTAAATATGACTTGAAATAACCAAGTTAATTGGAAATCTGATGAAGTAGGGTAAGCACGTAATTAAACGTTTAGACATAGGGTCTAATAACACATTAACCTGAGGCGCTTGGACCAGTCCGTATGTTTGAAGGTGAATAACCAAATGGGGTAGATCATCGTGGTGTCATGAGGCATGAGGGGAGCGCACGTCCATCTGATTATTCTGCCTGTTTTGCTGATATTCTGCTGGCTTCGAAGTACTGGAAGGGGTAAGCACGCGACTTCCTAGAACGTGAAGGGTACTCCTAGTAGCCTTCTGTGTGGTGATAGCGCTTAGTCTGTGGTCGCAGAGGTTGTTTCTACGCGTTACTATGCAGTGAGTATACCTTGATTGCCACGATAGTGGACAATAAGAAGGTTGTAGGATGGCTTAGGTGATTCGACAATCATGTTGCCTTGTGACAAGGCAGGTTACGACCACTTCTTTCTGCCTTTGGCGGGTCTAACCGTCTATTTGATAGTAGTCGTCGGGTACCAACCATCGACAGTCGACGTGATACGTGATGCGTGATGCGGAAAGACGAAGAGCTAAACCAAAATACCAAAGACATTTGTAGAAGAAAGGAACTGGCTTAAAGAGACGGAGGATTTGTTTTGGATTTTTGAGGTTGAGGATCATAGGAAGATTCAGTTGGCCGTTTGGCAGCTGAAGGATGAGGCTTCATTCAGTGGGAAGTGACACAAGCAGGGCATCCAGTTGAGACTTGGGATGATTTCCGATAGAGATTCAAGATGAAGTTTCTTTCTCAAGCAGAAGTGAGTATCCAAATGAAAAGGTTTTTGGCACTTAAGCAAGGAAACATGTCTGTTAAAAAATATATCAATAAGTTCAATCAGTTGGCGAGGTTTGGTTTGAAGCTGGTGAATACCCCGCACAAGAAAGCTTTAAGGTTTGCAAGAGGATTGAATGAACCCTTCCATGGATTGGCTATGTCTTATATTCCGATGGGGGCAACTTTCGAGAAGCTCGTTGATATGACATTGATGCATGAAGAAGATAAAGTCGAAAAGAAATAAGCTAAGACTAATGAGGCACAAAACAAGAAAGTATGGCCTAAGAAGAAACAGCAACAGCAACAACAAAAGAAGGGTGGAAAGTGTTAACCCCGTTATAATAACGCGGTTCAAGCAATCGACACGACATGCTCATGTCGTTCGACCCATATAAAATCACCAGGGCGTATGCCATTAAAACTACTCATATCATGAACGTAGTACCATGAAAACCATGCCGTTAACATGGGGCGCAATTCATGTTGTTCATGACTCATGCCGCAAGGGCTGCATGCACGCCTTGGTTCCTACGACATGGCGCAATGCAGTCCATCTCATGCCGTGTGTATCGGTAGAAGTTATGCCGCATGTATCATTCGGCATATCGTTAGACATTCATGATGATTCATGTCGTGTCCAAGAAGGGTGGAATCAAGTCGCCGCTTATAATGGAACAAAAAAGGGACATGAATCATGGTGTAGTAGAATCATGACATAAACAGCTCCATGTCTTGAATAGCTTCATGCCGTTAGGAGCATTTTAAACTCATGCTACGTGCCATATGTCCCTAAAGCTGGGTCATATTCCATGTATAAATGGTATTGACGTGTCCACCCTTAGTCAGCAACTTGGCTGATCTCATGTCGCCATCTCCACATCACAAGTATCATGTCGTCCATAACAAAGCGTGTCGTGAATATCAATAATGGGCAGCTGTGCACTTGAATCCTTGTCGAATGATCATGTCGTGTGGGATTTATATTGAAGGAAATCGTGCCGCATTTCATGTGAGGACCACGTATCCAAGCCAAGACGTGGCATTCAGCGTACTACTAACGCACAGAAGGGAAAGCAGTCCCCAAAGCTGATAGGGCGTTAACCCAAATCGCAAGTACTGGAAATAGGTCGCTCTGCATTTCCAAGTCGTGGGCAAAAAGTCATGCCGCTGGAAAGATTCATGTCGCATGTCGCAAGTTGAAGCATGTCGCTCAAACTCCCATGCGCACCAGTTCATGTCGTATGCCATATTGAAATCATGTCGATTTGAGGTAACGGCATTTATCCTGCGTAATTACAGAATTGCCACCTAGGCTAAAATATCTATAAATACCCCTCATAATTCACTCCAAGGGGGACGGAAAATTCATGCCAAGGGGGAGACTCTATCAAATTGAAGACTCATTTACAACTTCTCTAATGGCTTCTATGGATTCATCAACACTTTTCTAACTCCATGAAGATCAAATCTAAGTCAATGATCATGAGAGCTCTCCACAATTGAATCTAAGTACCTTCAATCTCATGCAAGCTACATAGAAAATCTCTCAAACACCATTCAAAGGATCTCCAATCTTCTCTAACTCTCTCCGAAGCCAAAAACAAATCTAAATTCACTATGAAATGTATGAAGATCATGGAAAAGGATTAGAGCACATAAGTGGTTGAAGATTCATCACAAAGCTAAAGGCCTCTCCACTTTTCTTCGCCAAATCCTAGTGAAGTTAAATCATAACGGGAGTTAAAAGAGAGAAATGATTGTAATGAGTGGAATTTCATATGTTGTAAGCTTGAATATCATAATGAGAATTGGTTAAAAGTGGACGTAGATTCGTATTGAATCGAACCACTATAAAAACTCCTTTGTCTTCTTATTACTTTTTTACTTTTGTTTTGTGTTTTTGGTCTTACAATTTCATACCATTTATTTGGTGACGTGCTTTTCTAGCATCAATTGGTGTTTGTGCCATTTTTGACGCAAACATTTGGCGCCCACCGTGGGGTCGCGTTCGCATCTCCTACCTCTTTTCGCACTCCCCTAAAGTTGAGATCCTTGCATTAAAGCTCTAAACCGCATTCTTCTCCGAAATTATGGCCAAATCTAAGAAGACCACTAGCAAAACCGTGGTAGAAGCCGATGATGTTATTCATGAAGAAACACCACTCACAAATCGCTTTGAAGTTGGCGAAAACTCGGAAAGTGGAGACGGTGTGACTAAAAATGAATTGAAAGCCGCCATTGCCAACGTAAACAACCGTGGATGCCTCTACTAAAATGATGATGGAGAAATTTGATGCCATTCTCAATGCTCGATCAAATCCAGCCCCTCTAAAAGCGCATGTGGATCTCGAAGAGAATGATAAATCGCCCGCTTTTGATCATAACCGCAATAACAATATAGAAGATGATTATGATTGGATAATTGACGGGGACGAAGTTAACATAGAAGAATTGAGATCGAAAGCTAATACCCATTCCAAAGCGAGTGCTCAAAAAACCTCTAATCCTATCACGGGGGCACCTCTTCGTCAAGAAGGCAAAGGGCCTAAGCTCTTTAATCGAGATCATGTGCCTAGACGAACATTTGGTAAAGGACTCGCCTTCACCGAGCGACATAACACCGAAGAATATATCTCGGATATGATAGAGCGAGCCATAAAAAAGAATCAAGCTAGCAAAGACGATGAAAGAGAATGGGACTTCTCCCCGGAAAGGACTCCATTCACCGAAAGGATCCTTGGAGCAGAGTGTCCAAGGAAATTCAATCCTCCGACTTTGCCTCCGTACAACGACCTTGTTGATCCCAACTACTTCGTATTCAAGTACGAGTGGCATATGTGTGCGGCTAAAGCAACCAATGAGATGAGATGCACATACTTTCCTCTCTACTTAGAAGGTGCTGTATCATTGTGGTTCACAAAGCTGCCACCCAAATCCATCGATCGATTCTCCGACCTGACCAAAAAGTTCAAAGAGCAGTTCCGCTTGTATGCTACCAAAGCTAAGGAGCTATAACACTTTCAGTGATGAAGCAGAACCCAGGAGAAACTGTCAAAGCCTTCCTCAGTCGATTCAACGTTGCCTTGTCTGAAGTGAGGAATCCAGAGCCACGCATAATTCTCATGGCTTTACTCGACGCTATAGATAAAACAAACGAATTCGGAAGATGGATAAAGATGAAGGAACCGACTAAGCTTGACAAGTTCTATAAGAAAGCAGAGGAGTACATGAGAGTGGATGATAATCCTATACCTCTTCGGATCAACGGTGGTAACCAACTTCTTGAAGCTCCCAAAAGTGCTGCTACTCAGTGTGATCAAAAGAATACTCAGGGGCAAAAGCGAATAAATGACAAGAGTGACAACAAAGCCAATAAAAAGTTTCGCCTTCTTGACTCGTCTGAGCTAACTCCTCTAAATAACACTCCCGAGAACATCTACCTTGCCACCAAGGACTCAGAAGATTACCCGGAGCCTTGGCCAATAAAAATGAATGACCATCAGACTAAATCTGCGAAGTTCTGTCAGTATCACAATCAGCTGGGCCACAACACCAACAAACGCAAACATCTGAAATCATTAATTAAAGAATTGGTTAGGAAGAACCGTCTGCAACAATTTGTGAAGAACTCCCAAGATGTGAATCCTTCTGCAGCTCCCCAGGGGCAAGGGGCGTCAAATGATCAGTCCGGACCAAACAACGTAGCCTCTTCTCAAATCACTCCAAGTCTGATAATCAACCGACGACCGTTGATGATGATCTAATATCTGAGACTCAGAATAAGCGATCACTATTGCCTCTTTGCATTACTTTACTTTTTTACTACGCTTTACTTTCTTGTAAGAAGTCTATAACGGTTTACATGCATTGTACAAAACAAAAGTACTACGAATGAAATGTTGCTTGCTTGTGTAAATCTCTGACTTGCAAAATATATAAGAAAAATTTGCTAAAAGATAATTTTCTCATTGCAGGCTATTCCATAGGCATTTGCTTCCTCAGGATCCGACAAAATGAGGCAACTCCAATAATACCAACTCTACGGTTGATCAAGGAAGTCCCAACGAATCAAACGGCGAATAGAGTAACATGTCACGGATCCAAAACCTCATCCCCCAAAGGTTGCGGGAATCTGTAGGCGCGAAACGAAACGCGGGAGCTTGCTAAAGCAAGACGAAGCGTGGGAGTTCGTAAGCGTGGAGCGATGCAGCCTTAACCCAATGGTTCGCAGGAATCCGTAGGCGCGAAACGAAGCGCGGGAGCTTGCTAAAGCAAGACGAAGCGTGGGAGTTCGTAGGCGTGGAGCGATGCAGTCTTAACCCAATGGTTCGCGGGAATCCGTAGGCGCGAAACGAAGCGCGGGAGCTTGCTAAAGCAAGACGAAGCGTGGGAGTTCGTAGGCGCGGAGCAATGCAGCCTTAACCCAATGGTTCGCGGGAATCCGTAGGCGCGAAATAAAGCGCGGGAGCTTGCTAAAGCAAGACGAAGCGTGGGAGTTCGTAGGCGTGGAGTGATGCAGCCTTAACCCAATGGTTCGCGGGAATCCGTAGGTGCAAAACAAAACGCGGGAGCTTGCTAAAGCAAGACGAAGCGTGGAGCAATGCAGCCTTAACCCTATGCTTCGTGGGAATCCGTAGGCGCGAAACGAAGTGCGCGAGCTTGCTAAAGCAAGACGAAGCGTCGGAGTTCGTAAACGTGGAGCGATGCAGCCTTAACCCAATGGTTCGCGGGAATTCGTAGGCACGAAACGAAGCGCGGGAGCATGCTAAAGCAAGACGAAGCGTGGGAGTTCGTAGGCGCGGAGCGATGCAGCCTTAACCCAATGGTTCGCGGGAATCCGTAAGCGCGAAACGAAGCGCGGGAGCTTGCTAAAGCAAGGCGAAGCGTGGGTGTTTGTAAGCATGGAGCGATGCGGCCTTAACCCGATGGATCGCAGGAATCCGTAGGCGCGAAACGAAGTGCGGGAGCTTGCTAAAGCAAGACGAAGCGTGGAGTTCGTAAGCACGGAGCAATGCAATCCTCACCCAAACCTTGTAGGAGTTCGTATGGCAAAACGACGCGACAACCAGAAACCCTCTCCACAGGAGAGATCAACAACGTTCGATGAAATCCATCATGTTGATTCAATTGCAAGGAAAAGACAACACGTTGGATTAAAAGGACCTCACTAAAACATGGGGCATCCAACGGAATCTTTAAATGCCAAAATTGATCAGCATGATAAACAAAAAACTGAGTTATGAAAATTCTTCTCCTAATGAAGACTATTGATGACTTCCAGAGCTAGGGCACAGATAATCAAAGGTTCCCCAAAGAGAAACAGAAGATGGTCACAGATACGTATTTCTCAAATCTGAAATATCATAAATCATCACATAAATGATAGCATTTAAAATCTGCAGTCGACACAATCGATTAGCTGATTTCAAGCGTTAGCGTGAATTCGAATTAGAATATCGTATTTGTACAGACAATATTTGACGAGTTATAAATCGTTAAATAAAATAATTCATTGCAAATACTTTATTCAGTCCGAAAATAAAATTTGCTGTAATTCATGATTAAACTAATCTGTTATTGATGTGGGCGATCAATGACAAAGTAAAAGTCCTCAAGTCGTACAAATACTTGTTTTTTATTACAGAGCAGGTATCACGAAGTTCAAAGCATAACCTCCCATAGCGAGCAAAAAAAAAACTACGACAGAATCTCAACGCAAGTTATATTCATTTCGAATCCCGCATTTCTCGCAAGCGAAAAAATACAAGCTTCGAGGGGCAAATGTTAACCCCGTTATAATAACGCGGTTCAAGCAATCGACATGACATGCTCATGTCGTTCGGCCCATATAAAAGCACCAGGGCGTATGCCGTTAAAAACTACTCATATCATGAACGCAGTACCATGAAAACCATGCCGTTTACACGGGGCACAATTCATGTTGTTCATGACTCATGCCGCAAGGGCTGCATGCACGCCTTGGTTCTTGCGACATGGCACAATGCAGTCCATCTCATGTCGTGTGTATCAGTAGAAGTTATGCCGCATGTATCATTCAGCATATCGTTAGACATTCATGATGATTCATGTCGTGTCCAAGAAGGGTGGAATCAAGTCGCAGCTTATAATGGAATAAACAAGGGACATGAATCATGGCGTAGTGGAATCATGACATAAATAGCTCCATGTCGTGAACAGCTTCATGCCGTTAGGAGCATTTTAAACTCATGCTACGTGCCATATGTCCCTAAAGCTGGGTCATATTCCATGTATAAATAGTATTGACGTGTCCACCCTTAGTCAGCAACTTGGCTGATCTCATGTCGCCATCTCCACATCACAAGTATCATGTCGTCCAAAACAAAGCGTGTCATGAATATCAATAACGGGCAGCTGTGCACTTGAATCCTTGTCGAATGATCATGTCGTATGGGGTTTATATTGAAGGAAATCGTGCCGCGTTTCATGTTAGGACCACGTATCCAAGCCAAGACATGGCATTCAGCGTACTACTAACGCACAGAAGGGAAAGCAGTCCCCAAAGCTGATAGGACGTTAACCCAAATCACAAGTACTGGAAATAGGTCGCTCCGCATTTCCATGTCGTGGGCAAAAAGTCATGCCGTTGGAAAGATTCATGTCGCATGTCGCAAGTTGAAGCATGTCGCTCAAACTCCCATGCACACCAGTTCATGTCGTATGCCATATTGAAATCATTTCGATTTGAGGTCACGGCGTTTATCCTGCGTAATTACAGAATTGCCACCCGTGCTAAAATCACCTGTAAATACCCCTCATAATTCACTCCAAGGGGGACGGAAAAATCATGCTAAGGGGGAGACTCTACCAAATTGAAGACTCATTTACAACTTCTCTAATGGCTTCTATGGATTCATTAACACTTTTCTAACTCCATGAAGATCAAATCTAAGTCAATGATCATGAGAGCTCTCCATAATTAAATCTAAGTGCCTTCAATCTCATGCAGGCTACATAGAAAATCTCTCAAACACCATTCAAAGGATCTCCAATCTTCTCTAACTCTCTCCGAAGCCAAAAACGAATCTAAATTCACTATGAAATGTATGACGATCATGGAAAAGGATTAAAGCACATAAGTGGTTGAAGATTCATCACAAAGCTAAAGGCCTCTCCACTTTTCTTAGCCAAATCCTAGTGAAGTTAAATCATAAAAGGGAGTTAAAAGAGAGAAATGATTGTAATGAGGGGAATTTCATATGTTGTAAGCTTGAATATCATAATGAGAATTGGTTAAAAGTGGACGTAGATTCGTATTGAATCGAACCACTATAAAAACTCTTTTGTCTTCTTATTACTTTTTACTTTTGTTCTGTGTTTGTGGTCTCACAATTTCATACCATTTATTTGGTGACGTGCTTTTCTAGCATCAATTGGTGTTTGTGCCATTTTTGACGCAAACAGAAAGAATGACAAAACTCTAGATAAGAGAAATGTTTTCACGAAAAAATGGCTTAAACACTAAAGGTTCTAGAATTGTACTTCACCGATACGGTAAGAAAATAAATGGAGCCGTACTTAATAACAGTTGAAAGTAAAACGCAATTAAGGAAAAATAGAGATGAGATTTACAGTGGTTCAACCTTGTGCCAGGCCTACATCCATTATGAAGATTACTTGCATTTTTAAAATGGAGATTACAAAATACACCAACTCTCTTTTTTCATACATCTCTATATTCGCTCAACATACTCTCATTTATACATATCAATCCTGAGATTTTATGAGAAAATGGTAGAGTTTGAGGAGGAGAAGTATGGATGATTGATTCAGAAGGAGGATGTCTTTGATTTTCCGATTACAAGGTTGTACTAGGCGCCATGGTCAAACTGGTGATGAACCTTTCAATGGAGAAGATGGTCCAAATCTTTAAGGAATGATTGAAGATAGAATTTAGCAGCATTTAGTGGTTCAAAAGATTGGATCCCCTTTATGTTGGCAGGCATGGCCTATTTATAGGTGTCCCTCCTCGGAGAAATTAGCTGAAGTTCAATTATGCAAGCGACGGATCGTTTCATCCAGTAAATACGAAAATGCCATTGCCTGGTTGTTGCCAGCTCTCTGTATCTATATCCAGTTGTCATGCGCGAGCGACTTTGTAGGAGCGAGTGTTTCAAATAGTCAAGTGGGTGACTAGGATTGTACTTGTGGTCGAGCGACTTTGGAGTGGAGCATGGGACCGGGATCAATTCTTCTTTGTGCTTTGCTCGACTGAATTCCTTGGTTTAAGATTGAGCGACCTTCTCTAATTCGGACGCTCTTAGCAGGTTGCTTGAGGATATTCATTCTTACTGCCCTTTCACCATTGTTTCTCAGTATGGCTATGCTATGTGGTCTCTCTTGAACCTGTTAAGTGAATGACTCATCTTGTTTTGCTGTTAGAGCGACTTTGTTCTAATTCGAACGACCGACCTGTACTGCCATGACCGGGTCATGACCTGCATCTGGCTTTTGTTTGAGACATGGGCACGTAAAAACGTTGTGAGTGATTGCTTTATAATTCTAGCCCAGGCTCGGTCCTTTAAGAGATAAACATCTGAATCTTGTTCTGTGTAGTTGCGACCTACCTTTTATGAGTTATTTTGAGTGCCTCAGACAGGACTATGCGCGACCGACCCTGATGACTTTCATTCCGTAGGCTTCTGCTCAGATTTGATAGCTCAATGTGCGTGTGGATTTTTAAGAGATCAACATTTTATCCTCGAAGTCCATAATTTTTTTTACAAAGAATTACTGGCTTCGACATGACTGGTCGTAACATTGTTTTGTAGATTTAATCTGATTACTGAAGGGTCATTCGTGCAAAACTCAGGATCGCTTCACTACGGTAGATTGATGTTGTTCCTTTTTGTGGGCGAGATGTTTGAATTTTCTTTTCATCATTACCAACGGTCGAATCATGGGGAAATGATCATGCCAGCTGGATTTTAATGGGACACTTATTTCTGCAATCGGGTACCGAGTTGATGTGGTGAGAATGCTCTTAATGTATGTCCTTTAATCTTCCCTCTTATTTACTTATGTCTCATTCTATTTCACTTTTATTTTCCTTCAACAAGGTTTCTCAACTAAAAAACTCCGCGTTTCTTTCCATCATCACTTTGTATAGCGTAGGTTTGTCGATTCTTACTTATGCTTGTTCTTCTTTTGGAACTTATGATTTGTTGAAATCTCAGAGTAAATCTATCTTGCTTCATTTATGTTTTTGCCGAAGGGTTGTTCTTGGCTTCTTCATTTACTCTCCTTTTTTAGAAAAAACTTGTTTGGTTATCCCTTTATATCATTTGTTTGCGTGACTTTTCACTGGTCCATCTGCAGGATGGTTTCGTCCCCAGCACGACGTCGACGGGAAAGATACTTTGATTTGGATGTTCCCATAGACGAGATTCGGTCAACCGTCTGTGAATTCCCTCTTCCTTCCATCTTATATAGAGTTTCAGACTATCATTAATAGGCCGTGTCATGTACTTGGGCCATGCAATCCTAGGCTTGCTAAGCGATTCCGGGGGTGGAGCTTACAGGGAGTACCTTCTAACGTGAATATATCCCCGTCTGATTCCCAGACCTTTTCTTATGATATGATTGGCACGAAAGGTCAGATGTTAACCCGTCTCGAAACTGCTATGCATCAATTTGGAAAGCAAATGGATCTGCTCAAAAACCACTCTGCAAAACAGATGAACGGTTGGCATGCATTGGCTTGCGATCTCCAAAAGTTCCATAAAGACAATCTTGAGTGTATTTCTGTTTTAGAAGATGATAAGGCGAAGTTGATTCGTGCCCCTAGATCCAAAGATAGCACGGTTGCTTCTTTTGCTCCAGGAGATGTCGAGTCGGTGGTTTCTAAACGTGCTGATGAACTTCCATCCTGTTCTACTCACGTTAAGAGGAAGGTAGGTAGGCCCAAGGAGGTTAGGGATCTGTATCCTTCTTGTTCTGTCTTTGGTTGTTTCCTTTTAAACTTTTAGACCGGTTGTATAAGCGGGTGCCGGCCCTTGCTCATGACATTATGCTGGTTTATGACTTGTGTTGATCTTTGACATTTTGTGGGCTTGACGAATGGTTGTTTTGCTGGCTTTATGATGCTCTCGTGCTTTGTCTGCCACACCATGTCCTTTTACCCTGCTTAGAAACATTTTTTTACTTGTATTTTATTTTATAATTTCCCTGACGATCATGCGTTAGTATCGTAATTACGACGTGTTACTTTTAGTGTTACTAATACGCTGTCATAATTGGTTTATTGAGCTGAAAGCAATCAGGTTTTCATATTTATCTTAATTGGTAAGCTCCACGTCGCTCATTAACTTTAGCAATTAAGTTATTTGGGTATTTTAACTTAGATATATGTTTGTATATATGTTATTGTAGATTTAGAATGCATTAATGCGTGCCCCCATGGGAGGACTTGGGTTTCAATGTTGTAATCCAATCTTGGCTTTGTTTGACTTGGTTAACAACAAAGAACAAAATTGGATACCCCCTTTCGGCTAAGATTTCTGTTACCCCCTTTTGGCTTGGAATTCTGCTTTGTGCTGGTCCTTCCAGCATGTTGGATCCCGGAGAGCGGGCACTAATTCATCTTATCGAGTTTTGACTCGATTCAAATAATTCGTGTCCTTCACCTAACAAGATGCTCCCTGTTTTTTTTTAATAATGCCGGTTTTTCTGATTTTGTGCTTTACCCTGGGAGGAAGACATCAGTTCATCTTATCTAGTTGTTTCTCGAGTCAAAGAACTCATGTCCTGCACCTAAGAATGTGCCCCTTTTATGGAGTTTAGCAATTTTTAACCGTGGGACATTTTGAGTTTCTTTCACCTCTGCATTGATTCCTTAGTTTGGTGTCAATCCTTTTGCTGGATGCATGCCAAAAGGTTTGGTGTTTCATGATGAAAGGCGGAACTCCTTAGCTTTGCGCCCGTTGGTCACTTGTTTGCCTATATAAAGAAGTCAATTTTTAGTAGGGATATTGTAAATGTGTGATTCATATCTGCAAACGGAATCCCGCATTCATTTATTTTATGTACATAATTTGAATGCGAAATTTTTGCAAGTATTTACAGCCTTTTCCATGTATTCGAATAGTATGTTACAAAATAAAAAACGACGAATGTGCTCGCTGTTCCATGCTCGTGGAATCTAGATTCCATCTGTGGTAGCCAATTTGAAAGTACCAACTTGGAGTTTTTGGTTTATAACATAGGGCCCTTCCCAATTGGGTCCAAACACTCCAGTACCGATCATGATTTTCTTCAGCACAAGGTCTCCAATTTCGAAAGTCCTGTGTCTGACTTTTGAATTGAAATGCCTTGCCACCCTTCTCTTTGTGCCGCTACTCTTAGTTCTGCTTCCTTTCTTCTTTCCTCGAGTTGGTCGAGGGCTTCGAGTTGCAATCTCTCATTTTCTTTATGATCAAAGTATATCCTTCTATGGTGGGGACTTCCAGTTCCACTGGTATCGTGGCTTCAGAGCCGTAAGATAAAGAAAAGGGAGTATGCCCGGTCGCAGTTTTGTGCGTGGTGTGATATGCCCATAATGCTAGTGGGAGTTCATCTGCCCAACCACCTTTGGACTTCTCTAACCACTTCTTAATGGTCATTTTGATGATTTTGTTTACTGCTTCCACTTTCCCATTCGCTTGTGGATGGGCAACTACTGAAAAGCTTTTCTGGATCTTATACTTAGCACAGAAATTTTGGAATTCTTCACTTTCAAATTGGGTCCCGTTGTTTGTGATTATTTTTTGTGGTACCCCGAACTTGCATATGATATTTTTCAAGACAAAATTAATAACTTTCTTTGAAGTTATGTTGGCCAGTGGTTCTGCTTCGGCCCATTTTGTGAAGTAATCAACGACGACAATTGCATATTTAAAACTGAATTTTGCAGTGGGAAGGGCTCCTATGAGATCGATGCCCTAGATAGCAAATGGCCATGGGCTGACCATATGGGTTATAACTATGGATGGCATCCTTAGAATCTTGGGAAATCTTTGGCATCTATCACACTTTTTAGTGTAGTCCATGGAGTCTTTATTGATATCTGGCCAGAAGTAACCGTATTGCAAGATTTTCTTAGCCAAAGTTTGTCTACCGGTATGACCTCCATATTCCCCTTCGTGTAGTTCCGTCATGATTTCCATTGATTCTTTTTCTGTAACACAACGAAGTAAGGGTGTAGAAAATCCATGTCTGTATAGCCGACCGTCCTAAATGAGATAAAAATAGGCTTTTCGTAAAATCTTCCTTCGCTGCTTGGCTTCCGCTGGGAGTGCCCCAGTTATGAGGTATTCTTTGATTGGTGACATCCATGAGTTTGGTTCATCGGTTATGTCCATGACCCAATCCATCTCGGTCTGCCCCATGCTTGGGCTGGAAAGGACTTCCACCGGAACTAACCCCATAAGTTGTGCATCTCCGGTGCTCGCATATTTTTCCAATGAATCAACTTTGGTGTTTTCTCCTCTGGGAATGTGAGATATGGTGTAGTGCTCGCACGCTTCCAATAGTTCAAAGGCTTTTGAAAGATAATCCGGCAAGTTACCCATTTTGGCTTGGAATTCTCCTAGAACTTGGTATACCATCGACTGGGAATCGCTGAAGATTTGTATAGTTTTTATCTATAATTCTTTTGCTAGATTTATTCCTGCGATGGGAGCTTCATACTCAGCTTCGTTATTTGTCGATGGAAATTCTAGCCTTAGTGCATATCATAGAGATCTTCCTTCGGGGGTTTCCACGACTTCCCCTGCCCCTAGAACAGTAATCGTTCGAGGCTCCGTCAACAAATAATTTCCACCGGACGTTAGTTTCAATATCATCTTCCTCTTTTGTTTCCCCTCGGTCGGTAAATTCTGCAATAAAATCAGCGAGCGCTTGCCCGTTGATCGCTTTTCGAGGATGATATGTAATGTCGTATTGACTAAGCTCAATATTCCATTTTAGTAACCTTCAGGAGGTCTCTGGTCGGAACAAAACTTACCTCAGAGGCTGATCCGTGAGAACTTTAATAGGATGGGCCTGAATGTAGGGCCGAAGTTTCTTTGATGCAATAAGCAAACAATATGCGAGTTTTTCAAGCTTTGGATAATTCAATTCTGCCCCAGATAATTTCTTACTGATGTAATAGACTGGTCTTTGTACCTTCAAATTTTCCCTAATCATTGCTGCACTCAGAGCATGGGCGAATACTGCTAGTTATAGAAAGAGATCTTCTCTATCACTAGCTTTTGATAACATGGAAGGTGTTGCCATGTGTTGGATCAGTTCTTCGAAAGCTTTCTCACATTCAAAGGTCCACTATATCTCTTTCTTTCCTTTCCTAAGGGCATCAAAAAATTGAAGACATATGTCCGTTGCCCTGGATATGAAACGATTTAAGGCCGCAATCTTCCCATTCAAACGTTGAAGTTCTTTCTTGGTTCCTGGGGGGGAGGGGGGGGGGAGGGGGGCGCATTTCTCTCATAGCCGATATTTCGGCTGGATTAGCTTCTATTCCCTTAGAGTTAACCATAAATCCTAGGATCTTTCCCAACTTGACCCCGAAACAACATTTCAAGGGATTCAGCTTCATGCCATTTTGTCATAGGATATCGAACATTTGGGCTAGATCTTCTAAATGTTCTTCTGCTTCTTTGGATTACCAACATATACTCGACATAGACTTCCAATGTCCTACCAATTTTCTTTTTGAACATAGCATTTACCAGTCATTGGTAAGTTGCCCCTGCATGTTTCAGGCCAAATGGCATCACCTTGTAGTAATATAAGCCAAATTAGTAATGAAACTTGTGTCTTCCTGGTCCGTCCCGTACATCATGATTTGATTGTAGCCGGAAGATGCATCAATGAAAGACAATAACTCATGACCGGCCATAGAATCCACTAGCTGGTCGATTCTAGGGAGAGAAAAACTATCTTTTGGACAAACTTTATTAAGATCTGAGTAATCTACACAGACTGGCTATTTTCCGTTTGCTTTCTTTACGAGCACAGGGTTATAAACCCATTTCGGATAGGTGGATTCTCTGATAAAACCATTTTCCATTAACCTGTCGACTTCTTCCTTTAAGGCTCGTGACCTTTCCGGCCCTTGGGTTCTCCTTTACTGCTTAACAAATGGAACATGCAGGTCAATGTTTAGCTTATGGACTGCGATATCTGGAGATATGCCGCACATGTCGGAATGGTTCCACGCGAACACATCCAAATTAGCTCTTAAAAAGACAACCAATCGAATCTTTAGTTCAGGGCTTAACCGAGATCCTTTATTTAACATATGGTTTGGGTCTTCGGAATTACAGCTATAGGAATTGTGACTTCGACCGATATCGTTCTTTCGTCCTCTACATTGGCTTTCCTAGGGTCGATTTCTTTTCACGCTCCACTATGTTCGCCAGTGCATGGACCCTTCCTTAATTGCTATAAAGGGAGGTTGTGAATGCGAGGGAGAGCCTCCGCATCCTTTCCTGAGTCTTTTTTCTTAGTCTCCCTTAACTCTGTCACGTAGCGGTCCCTTGTAGCGATCTGGTCGCCTTTAATCACACCAATCCCCTTTTCAGTTGGAAACTTCACGATCAGACACCAAGGAGCCAGTGCAACCTTAAAGCTTGAAAGAGTTAGCCTTCCAAAGAAAGCATTATAGGATGAGAACTCATCTATCAGGACAAAGGTTTGCACCATAGAGACCTTGCGCTCCCCATCTGCCAATTCCACGAGTAAATCTATTGCACCGATGGGTTGTGTAGGCTGACCCGTGAAACCATGGATCTTATTGGATATGCGCGTACTTCAGCCATAGGGATATTCATTTTTTGGAATGTGCTTATGAAAATCACATTAACAGATGCCCATGTGTCAACCAGGACCCTTTTTACAACTGCAGGGCCAAGACCAGTTGTGATCACCATGGCGTCAATAGTTGGTGTAACTAACTCGTCTGCATCTTTTTCTTTGAATATCACGTCATCGATTGAAGTTTTGGGCATTTTCAATGGAAGCTCGTTGCTCAAGTTCACACATCTTTCTTCTTTTGAGGTATCCTTCAATTCGTTAGCATACTTTTCCATATCTACCGAATTGTTTCCAGCCGGGTGAGGCCCCCCCAAATATCATGTTGATTACTGGTCTTGAATCAACTGATATTTGGGCTTCCTCACTTGAGTCGGGTTGTATGATCGTATTATTATGCCCTTGCACAACTGGAGCATTTTGAGGATTTTTCACATACTGTTGGAGTTGATTCTTCCTGATGGGTTCTTCGATTAAACTCTTCAGGTGCCGACATTCGTTGGTGCTGTGCCCTGATTTCGGTTATCTTCTGTGGCTTCATCTGAGGAAAGATACCTTAATCCTTTGCAGCGGAGTAAATTCTTTCTGGAGTTTCATTTTGGAGGGTTAATTCAGATAGCTTATATAGCCGCGTCTTCTTATAGGTTTTATTATCCTTCTCATCGCTCCCCCTCTTTTGCCCTGTGTTGTTCTTCTGCTTAGCTCGGAACTCATTACTTTTTCCTTCTCTGGCAGCGTTATTCTCTATAACCTTCTAAACGTTTGGGGCTTCGTCTTCTACTCTCATATATTCTTCGGCTTTCTTCTAGTACTTCTTTAAAATCTTTGGTTTCTTCGTCTTGAGCCACTTCCCAAATTCTGACTTCTTATCGATGGCTCCTTTCAGGGCTGCCAACAAGTACCAAGGCTCTGGTTTTATGACTTCTGCTGCAGCAGCGTGGAAGCGTGTAAGGAAAGATTTTATGGTTTCCCCAGGCACTTGTTCCATTTCACCGAGTGACATCACATCCCTTGCTTTGGTGGTTTGTAGTCGGAATTGATCTTGAAATCTCCTTGCCAAATCGGTGAACTGATCAATACACTTAGGTAGAAGTCTAGTGAACCTTAGCGAGGCCACACCTTCTAAGCACACAGAAAAGTATAAGAACTTTACTTCGTCAATAGCCCTAGCTCCATTCATGTGTTGGTCGGATTTGAACAGAAAGACGTTCAGATCTCGAACTCCGCCATAAGGTGCTATTGTTGGTGGCATGAATTTTTTGGGGAACTTTGCTTGATGGATCTTTTCTGTAAACGGATTCTTGCTGGATGAAAATTCCCATTCTCTCTCTTCATCTTCTCAGGTCGCTCTCTCCTTCATTATTCGCTGGATCATGTCTATGATGTGTCTTTCGTCAGTCGCTTGTTCCACAAGATCGGCATCGATGTTTTTATCAATGCGATCACGATTTGAGCTTCGACGCCTTGCACCTCTTTTGGGAGGTGTCCTTTTGGTGGGACTTGCGATACCCTGAGTCACACATTTTTCTTTACGGTGCGGGGATCTGGCCTTAGAGTCCTCAACGCCGGCCTCTTCCTTTTCTTCCGTTAAGAAGTGGGATCGACTAGGGTCTGAGGCTGATGAGTCCTCTTCTTCATGAACATTATTTGGAGCATTTGATGGAAGAATATTGGCTTGAGCATTAATCAGGACATCAAATCTTTCCATCATCATCTTCGTCGTAGCATCCATTTTTTCATTCAGATTTGTTACAGCCACATTAAACTCATCTTGCGTTACAGATAACCTAGGGATTTCCCCAGCCCCTTGGTTCAAAGTTTGCGGTGTAGCTTCATTAACATTATTATCCTCACTGGTCGCGATAGCTTTAGTAGATTTGCCGCTCTTCTTAGATCCGGCCATGGCTTCGAGGGAGAAAATGATTTAGGATTTTTTATATTGTTGAGACTGAAAGAAAGTACGAGGCAAGGAGTTACGAACACGACCCCATGGTGGGCACCACCAAACGTTTTCGCCAAAAATGGCTTAAACACCAAAGGTACTAGAATTGTACTTCACCGATACGGTAAGAAAATAAATGGAGCCATACTTAATAACTATTGAAAGTAAAAATGTGAATAAGGGAAAATAGAGACGAGATTTAGAGTGGTTTAGCCTTATGCCAGGCCTACATGCACTATGAAGATTACTTACATTCTTAAAATGGAGATTACAAAATACACCAACTCTCTTTTTTCATACATCTTTATATTCACTCAACATACTCTCGTTTATACATATCAATCCTGGGATTTTATGAGAAAATGGTAGAGTTTGAGAAGGAGAAGTACGGATGAATGATTGAGAAGGAGGATGTCTTTGATTTTCCGATTACAAAGTTGTACTAGGCACCATGGCCAAACTGGTGATGAACCTTTGAATGGAGAAGATGGTCCAAATCTTTAAAGAATGATTGAAGATAGAATTTAGCAGCATTTCGTGGTTCAAAAGATTGGATCCCCTTTATGTTGGTAGCCATGGCCTATTTATAGGTGTCCCTCCCCGGAGAAATGAGCTGAAGTTCATATATGCAAGCGACAGATCGTTTCAGCCGATAATTACCAAAATGCTATTGCCTAGTTGTTGCCAGCTATCTGTATCTGTATCCAGCTATCATGCGCGAGCGACTTTGTAGGAGAGAGTGTTTCAGATAGTCAAGTGGGTGATTAGGATTGTACTTGTGGTCGAGCGACTCTAGAGTGGAGCACGAGACTGAGATCAATTCTTCTTTGTGCTGTACTCGACTGAATTCCTCGGTTTAATAATATGCGTACTTCTCTAATTCAGACGCTCTTAGCAGGTTGCTCAAGGATATTCATTCTTACTGCCTTTTCACCGCGCCGTTTCTCAGTACGCCTATGCTATGTGGTCACTCCCGATCCTATTAAGTGAATGACTCGTCTTATTTTGCTGTTCGAGCGGCTTTATTCTAATTCGAACGACCGACCTCTGCTTCCGTGATCGGGTCACGACCTGCATCTGGCTTTGGTTTGAGACATGGGCACATAAAAACATTGTGAGTGCTTGCTTTGTAATTCTATCCCAGGCTTGGTCTTTTAAGAGATAAACATCTGAATCTTGTTCTATGCAGTTGCTTCCTAACTTTTGTGAGTTGTTTTGAGTGCCACGGACAGGACTATGCATGACCGACCCTGATGACATTCGTTCCATAGGCTTCTGCTCAGATTTGATAGCTCAATGTGCATGTGGATTTTTAAGGGATCAACAAGAAAATGTCAAGGCCATGGACGCATGGGTCATTTGGTCAAAGATTGCGGAAAAAGGAAGAATGCTTGTTTTTTACTATGGTGAGGTTGGACACTATTTTAGGGATTGCCTGAAGAAGCAAGCACAGGGCCAAAGGGCAGGATCTTCTAGAGGGAAGGTGAATACTCCCATGGCCAGTGTACCAGACAGAGGTAGGAAAGTTTATGTTGAAGGTTTGATTTCTCTTTCTGATCATCCTATTAGAACTCTTTTCAATTCTAGCGCTTCACATTCTTTTATATCTGATTCTGTGGTTGAGTCTCTGCACCTTACTACTAGTATGGTTTCAGATCCCATTGTTGTCTCAAACCCCATTGGGGGTACGATTCATCTGTCTATGACTTGTCAAGGTTTGAGGATATCTGTGTTGGGCGACGAGTGTGACGCATATGTGCTTGATTTTATGGGCTATGGTTTGATTCTAGGATGGATTGGCTAGCCATGTACGGTGCCATTCTAGAATGTGAGTGGAGGGTCGTTAGACTTTTGACTTGCTAGGGGAGGACTCTCAAGATTTCTTGTGACCCAAAGGGTTCTGTCATGCTTAGTTTCCTAGAATCACTTGTTGCTTCTATCGATGATTTACGATCTATACTGGTAGTCTGTGAGTATTCGTATGTTTTTGAGGAGGTTAGGGGCTTACCTCCGAGGCATAAGATTGATTTCTGGATATACTTGTTGGACAATGCAAAGCTAGTCGCATTGCTTGTGTGACACATGGCTCCTAAGGAAAGGAGGGAGCTCAGTAAGCAAGTAGGGGATCCACTTAAGAAGGGGTTTATTAGGCAAAGCATATCTGAATGGGGTGCTCTAGTCATCTTTGCAACTAAGGCGGACGGCTCACTTCGCTTATGTGTGGATTATCAGGAGTTGAATAAACTCACGAAGAAGACACCCACTTCCGAGGACATATGACTTGTTTGACCAGCTTGTTGGTGCATCTGTTTTCTCTCAGTTAGACTTAGCCATGGGATTTCATCAGTCGAGGGTGGCCGAGGACAATATAAACAAGACTGCTTTCAAAATTCCAAATGGTTTCTTCGAGTGACTTGTTATGCCTTTTGGGTTGACGAATTCACCCACGTGTTTTATGGATCTGATGAGTAGGGTGTTTTGGGAGTTTCTGAATAAGTTCGTTGTGGTATTTGTGGATGACATTCTAATCTTCTCGAAGAGTGAGGAATAGCATGCCCAACATTTAGGGGAGGTTCTGAAGACTCTCCGAGCGCACCAGCTTAAGGAGAAGTTCTCCAAATGTCATTTTTGAAGAAAGGAAGTAGGATTTTTAGGGAATGTGGTTTCCAAGGATGGGATAGCAGTGGATCCCGCAAAAGTAGTTGCATTTCAAGATTGGAAGATGCCAAAGAATGGAACGGAGGTGAGAAATTTTCTTGTTTTAGTGGGATATTATAGGAAGTTTATTAAGGACTTCGCGTAGATAATAGCCCCACTCACCAGACTGACGAAGAAGAACCTGGCCTTTTCTCGGGATATTGACTGTGAGGATGATTTTTAGCAAATGAAGAGGGCTGTGACAACATCCCTAGTTTTGACTTTGCTTACCACGAACGAATTGTTCACAATATACACGGCTGAATGTGGTACGGGGCTTGGTGTCATCTTGATGCAAGAGGGAAGGGTAGTATGTTACAGTGGTAAACAATTGTGAGTTCACGAGAAGAACCACCCAACCCATGATTTGGAGTTGGCTGCTATAGTATTCACGCTTAAGACTTGGCGACATTATCTACTTAGAGAGAAGTTCGTGTTGTATACCGATCGTAAATCTCTCAAGTATCTATTCTTACAAAGGGATCTCAATTTGAGACAACAGAGATGGATGGAGTTCCTAGCATCCTATGATTTTGAGATTGCTTATAGCCTTGGCAAGGGTAATGTGGTGGTGGATGCGTTGAGTAGGCAGAGGATGACTTTGAGTCCCCTATTCGTAGAGAGGCATAGCTTGGAGTATATACCGACCTTTGATTTTAGGCCATCTAAGAATCTTATACCTAGTTTGCTGGCATCCTTAGAGGTGCGACCTACTCTTATGGATCAGATAGAAACTTCGTAGCGAGAGGACCCACAGATAGCAGACATCTTAGATATGCTCAATAGAGGGGAGACTTCTAGTCACCTCAATAGATAATCCACAGATGATAAAGGGTGGTTTCGACAAAATGGAAGGCTTTGTGTTCCCCGAGTTGGGTTTCTGTTGAAGACAGTCCTTGAGGAAGCCCATCATTCTAAGATGACTATCCATCCAGGTAGTGATTAGATGTATAGAGATATAAAGAGGGTTTTATTTTGGGCTGGGATGAAGAAGATGTAGTAGAGTTTGTCCCTCGATGTTTAGGTTGCCAGCAAATCAAAGCTGAGCAAAGGAAGCCAACGGTTTACTTAATCCTTTGGAGGTCCCACAGTGGAAGTGGGAGAGCGTCTCTATGGATTTCATTGATGGTTTGCCTAGATCGAGGAAAGACAACTAGATGATAGGCTTACTAAGAGTGCTCATTTCATTCATGTTAAGAGTAAGAGAACGACATCATGGTTGGCATCAGTTTATCTTTATGAGTTAGTCCGTCTACATGGAGTAGCTTCTAGTATAGTGAGTGATCGTGATCCCATCTCCACTAGTGAGTTCTGGAAGAGCCTGCAAGAGGCATTGGGTACATAGTTATGTTTGAGCACCGCATATCACCCTCAGACCAATGGGCAGACCGAGAGGGTGAATAGAGTTCTTGAGGATCTTTTGAGACTGTGTATCCTAGACTTCGGAGGGACTTAGGAGGAGCATCTTCCATTAGTTGAGTTCCCCTACAACAACAGCTATCACACTAGTATTGACATGGCACCCTTCAAAGCATTGTACAGGCGACCTTGTAGATCACCAACTTGTTGGTGGGAGATTACAGAGCCTACTTGGACCTGAGATGATTAGAGAAACTTCAGAAAAGATTGATTTTATCTGCAGACGCATGAAGATAGCTAAGGCATAAGTCATACGCAGATAGGAGGAGGACCGACATTGAGTTTGAGGTAGGAGTCATGGTTTTCATCAAAGTATCACCTCTGAGGAATGTGGTTCATTTTGGGTCTGTAGGGAAGTTAGCACCAAGTGTTTGCATGATACCACAGAAGTAGTTGAGCTGACTATGCTTGAAGAAGTAAAGGTAGAATGGGGGGCGACAGTTAGACGGATTCCTACCCGTATTCTTGGATCAGAGGTTAAGAAGCTATGCAACCGAGAGGTCAAGTTGATGAAAGTTCAATGGGGAGAAGACCGCGAGGATACAACTTGGGAGGCTGAAGACAAGATTCACGCTTCGTACCCTTTTCTTTTCAAGGGTTTGTTCTTAACTCCTTTTTCTAAGCTTTTATTCGTACTTGTTTCTGTCATATAAGTATATCCTATCGATCGAATCTTCGACCTTTACGTAGGGAACAAATGGATGTAAACATGTGTTTGAGACATGTTATGTTTGATGGATTCAAGTGTTTACTAGTGGTTGCTCGTGGATGCATACACACATTAGGCACTAGATCGGCTCAATCACTCTCATACTACATATGGATGTGTGTGCATTTTTATTTTTTTGGATGGAAATGGGTGTATCATCACATGAATATTGCATATGGATGGATGATTGTGCACACATATAGCATTTACATGATATATTAGGACTAACTGCATACATGTTGGATTCATGGCACTAACATATATTGCACTAAGGAGGTCGACTAAATCAGTAGACCGATTGGTCTTTCGCATTAGTATAGGGACATATACACACATCTTTGCAAATGTTCATACAAGCATTAGAAATCTTTTAAGGACAATGGATGCTCGTGATTGATGGATGAGTAGATGATTGATGGATGTTAGGATATACATTCTTCTTAACTTGGAGATTTCGGGGACGAAATCCTTAAAGTAGGGGAGAATGGAACACCCCATAATTTTAATAAGAACACTATAATGATAAAAAAAATACTTAATTAAATATGTGGAATTAGGTAAAACATACTGCACCTTTGCGTTCGTCTCGGAATTCTGCTTAAGATTGACTCTGAGTTTGCGTAAAGTGGACATCGTATGAAGAAGTTATTAAGCTTAGAAGTTTGTATACGTATAAAAGAAATATATATAAACGAATCAAGTCCAGAAAATTCAAAACAGTTTGAAAATCAAGCGAGGAAGGTATGCGGGAATTGGACCCATTGGGGGTCAACCCATGCCCCAAGGGGGTCAACCCATGGGTCGACCCACTTAAGGGGGTGTCGACCCTAGGGTCGACCCCGGGGTCGACCCACCAGAGATCCATCCAGGTTCATTCCTGAACCTGGACTTGTTTATAAATGAGATTCATTGGCAATAGGTTATAAATAGCACCTTATTTATATTGTTTTTACACATAAAAAACAATGGAGAATGAGATGTTGTCCCTGCTTGGATTGAGTTAGCCTATTTTGCTTCAACAACAGCTTATACGCATACAAGGAATTCTTCAGTAACATCTTCTTAGTATTCTATGTTCTTTAGATCCAGTCTCTGTGTGTTCATGTTATTTTTAGATATAAACATTTAACAAGTAATCCTGACATGTTTATAAATCTGGTTCTAAACTTATGCCTGCTAAGAATCTGATTCGTACCTAAACAGATTTTCCATTACATGTACACCTAATCTACTATTAGGTTCTTATATGCCCATTTCTGATATGCCTATTTCTGTTATCATGTGCCAATTCTGTTATTATGCCTACTTCTGTTCTCTTCCCTCTTTTTTCCCTTTTTATTTTTATACCAATGCTACCTTCGAGCCAAGGCCTATCGCTGAAATATGCGAACGAACGAAATTGTGAATGGTTGGGAAAGTTAAATTGGGGGCAAATATTGTATTATAAATCATGAGTGGGATTTGGGGGCATAACCTATACTGTGATATATGAATATAATTTGGGGGCATATCTTATATTGTGAATTATGAAAAGGTTTGGGGCATATAAAACTGTAGGCTGAATAATTAGATTAAGCAGAACATGTAATGAAACTGTAATACTTAACCTACTTAAATCGGTGGGGGTTATATGAACCTGTTAAATTGTGTATGGGTTAAGTAAACATGTTTGAATCAATGGGGGTTAAGTAAACATGTTTGAATCAATGGGGGTTAAGTAAATATGTTAAATCAGTGGGGGGTTATACGAACCCGATAAACTTAACCTGTTTTATATGTTGGGGTTATGCGGGCTTGTTAAATTGTTAGGCATTACCTGTAAAAATCCTAGTAGTTGGGGGTACTACACTAAGGGGTGGCTTGTGTCATCTACTGCGTGGGGCCCGTATCAGTCAGTGACCCATACTGGTATAATAGGGGGACCCCTAACTAGGTAGGGGTCGGGGCACGCTTACTGAGCTAATTATAAGAGGTTTATATGAGAAGAGGTGTTCTGATAGTGCATTCCGATGGAGTCATGTGCGTGCTTGGGTCCGGATTATTCAGGGATAATAAGACGCTATAACACTAGTAGATACGGTTGTGTCATATAGGGGTTGCCACTTTAGGAAGTGATACATCCTACTATGAGGTCGACAAATAGTATTTACGGGATAGTGAGTCGATCGATTGGGGGTAGTAATTAGGGTACATCTAGTCATGCCTGTTTAGGTGTCTGTTATTTATGGTTGGGGTAACACCCATTATTTATGTTGGGGTACATGCTATCACCGTTTGGGGGTAAAACCCGTTACTAGAAGTACACCTATGTCTAACATTATGTTTCTATTGGGATCATTCATATTTGTTATACTAGTATTGGTGTAAAGAAAAGTAGTTGAGAAGCGTAGTCTGTTCAGTTCATCCTTCTTATGCTGTTCAGTCTATTATACCTATCATATGGTACTGTTGTCTCTCATTCAGTTTATATACCGGTCATGATGCTTTTACTTATTTATATGCTAAAAGTAACTGGACTCGCCAGACTTTATGTCTGACCTATTTTGTTTCCTTTTCTCTCTCTCTTCCTCCCCCTCAGGTTCTCAGGGTGGGAGTGCTCAGGCTTGATTAGGATTCTCACTTCTTTTTCTGCTTAGATTTTGGATTTGCTTCGATGTAGCACTTGTCTGCTCTGTTATGGCTATTTTTAAGGACTGTGATTTTATATTACTATACTCTGATGGTTTTAGTACAAGGCAGATACTTTTATTTGATGTAGGTTGTTTTCGGCATTTCAGACTGATGTTGTAACTAGATTTTTGGACCACGATGTTTTCTGTTGGAAAATAAAGTTTTAAATTTCCGCTGCTGTTTTATATCTGTCTTGTGATGTTTATGTTTACCTATAATGCTTCCCGAAACTTAATGCATTCTATTAAAGAGTGACATTAACGGATGTGTGGTGTCACAACCATAATCACTCCCAAAGCATTAGCGTAGGCTTGAGAGGACCATGAGAAATATAATATGAATAAATCTCGTTATTGGTTTAAGGACTTGGCGGATCAAGGCTTGGTGATGCCTCAGAAGTATAAAAAATAGCTAAACCGATTAGGAACAGATAAAAAAATTATGTGAGAAATTTTGATAATTTTCATTCTAACCTATTAATTTTCATTTTCTTTTAGATTGATATTTAAATTATTGTGGTGGGAGAACAAGGTGAGGGTTACTCTATTGTAGATTTATTTTGCATATTCTTACTCTTAGATTGCACATAATTTCATAAAATCTCAAGAAGAACATGTACATACATGGAATATTACAAAACAATGCTCTTATCATGATTATATGTGAGAGCATAAATGTGATCGAAGGATTCCAAAGTAGAGAACCATTTATGGGACATACAGTAAGTTTTCCACTACCAATTAATTACAATAGTTGTATACAACATAGCCTTTTTTCATATTTTAAATGTTATTATGTTTTATATCAAGTAAATATAATTATAGGTATAAAGCTGTACTAGGATATTTTAGTTGTCTTGAGCTGGTAAAATCTTTTGAATTTGGAAATTATCTTTGTCTCGTAGGTTATAGAGGAGAACTTTCAAGTTTAGGGAATTTACCCCTCTATTAAAGAATATCTTTAAAATTTTTGATTCTTTTGGTCATAGTTTACATAGCAAATGCTTGTCTAGGAATAACTATGGTCTATAAGCTCTCCTGGTTTGATTCAAATTATATATTGTGTTTATTATTGATACATCTATTAACATTCCAAAGCCCAAAATTATGTCCAAGCATTCATTTTTTAATTGATTTCCATAAATGAGTTTGGGTGGTATTTTATTTCTATTATAAGTTAAGATGGCTTTTGCAAATCCTTATTAGTTTTTTCATATAACAGTTTTTATTACGTTCTTAGATGATTATGGTTATTTATGGTTTAAGGAAACCAAATGAACTATAATTTGATTGGTTTCTTCTTAAACTGTTTTGTTTTAGTGGTTAGATTTCGAAAGATCAGAAAAAGTGGAAATATGGTTAGAGGAACTGAAAATTATATATACAAATAGGGTTGCTAGAACACATACAAAACATGAAAGTACTTCAAATAATATTCACAATCCTTTGATGAAGTTCCTGTGTATACAACTGTCATCAATTTGTATATTTTCAACTAAATATAATGAGTAATTATGATAGGATATCATGCTGCCATGAAAGAGGTTCCATATTTCCACTACAATATTTGGATTTTAACGCTTTTCCTTTTCAACCATGACATTTATTTCACTATTAGAAACGTAAAAGTTAAATAATAAAAAATATATTTCATTCAAGTTTAACTTAAGGATTTTCTATGTAAATACCATTAGAATTGCTTTTTGTTAGAGTATAGAGCTTAGTCTTTGTTTACGTAATCCCTTCGAAAACTATAGATGCCATCAACTATACTTCATTTCATTTAAAATTTTCATTTAGTTTTTCCTGCCTCAAGTCTTTACTAGTAATGAATGCAGCATTAAGCTTGCCTTATAAGTTTAGGCCAGCCATTGTCAGAGTATGCCCTAATTCAATCGACATATTTTATGGGCATTTGCCCTTTGTCAATGAAAATTTATTGTGCATAACGGAGAATATGCTCTTACATTGTATTTGTTAGATTTTTTCTTAACCATTTGTCCAATTTTTTTTTTGATAGATTCACCTTTTCAGCTCAGGAAAGCATGTTAGTTCAGTTTATCTCATGCTCAGGCATTTTCATTATCCATGCCTTCCTAGTGGTCGTAGCATTCACACATTTTAATATGTTATTCATGGGGATGTGAAACATGTTAATGATTTTTATCGAATCTAATGGTGCCTTTTTTCCTTTATGATAAACTGTTTCAATCATAACTTTTACTAGGGGCCGAATTAGGTGCTCTAATTGGTTTTATTAGTACGGGATGGTGGTTGGTCATTTCATAGAGCGATCATATTAATGATTTGGCCCAACGGTTTAGGAGAAGTCATTGTTTAAAGTTTTCCTTCTCCAAGGCAGATTAATTTACAGCTATTGGGCCGATTAGTGAGGCCATTAGGCTGATGATTTGCAACAATATATAAGAGGTTTGAGGAAAGAATTAGATCTTTTCTCCTCATTTTAAACATTAGGTTCGACGTTTATGAATCTATGGTTTAATCTAATCCTTAAACCCTAATCCATATCTTCATCGTATAATTCTAAATCACCTCTAAATGCAGGATCTACAATAAGGAGGCTTGTATCTCATCAAAAATCTATAAACTGGAGAATTCCTTTGTTGTTTAGATTTCATTTTATCTCATTTGCATTGTATCTAGGTTTCAATGAGTGATAAAGATCTCTCACCTAGGGACTGTGGATTATATGTGTTTGTTAGGTTAATCAAACATGAAACACCCCAAAATTTAATAAATAATAATTATATAAAGAAGATTAATAAAAAAATATTAATTAATTAAATATTCTGTAACACCCCGTATTTTCTATAAACATTAAAGATACGAATTAAAGAATAATTAATTATAAATATGAGAATTAAGGGAAACGGGTTACGCCATTGCGTTCGTCTCAGAATTCTGCTTGAGATAGAGTTCGAGTTTGCGTAAATCGGACTCTGTATGAAGGAGTTATGACTTTAAGAAGATTCGAGAATTTAAATAAACAGCTCAGATTAAAGTTCAGAAAATTAAAAACTCGAAATCGGAAGCAAAAGCAGGCAGGGTGGGAATTTTCCCGCCCAAGGCCAGGTCGACCAGGGGGTCGACCTCCCCCCATACAGGTCGACCTGGGGGTCGACCTCCCCCTCGGGTCAGATCTAAAATCTGACGTTTTTCTTTGTGTGACGATCTGCTATGTTATTAGGGCTTGTGTGGCAAGTTCTGGTTGGTTCTCTTAGGTTTGAATGGCTTTGATTTTCTCTAGGTTAATCTGACGGCTCCTATTAAATCGAACTTCTATATAAGCAACCTAAATCTAAACCCTAAAGCCACACAAAAATATTCCTAAGACCGTCATGCATTCAGAACTCAACCTAGAGCAGCCGACATTCTCTTTCAACTAGAAAGCAAGTTAGGAATTGCAAATCAAATATAATTCAACTAAGAAAATTCAATGTCTACAACAAAGGAGAGCTATTCAATTTCAGAATATAGATCCTAGAACTCAAGACTAGTCTCCTTTTTGTAAGTCCAGTTATCATTTAGACCTAAATGATATTAGAATCGTGACTAAATAACTGGATGTAGAACATCGCCTAATGTAAATCTATGCCTATCCTTTTTGTTAAAACTGAATTGATTAATAACATGACACTTATCATGTTTGTGATCATGTTGTATGTAATTTAATGATAAATGTTATATACTTTGCAAAGAATCCATATGTTGTATAATTCGTCAATGACATATTATGTTGTTTACTTTGGCGATGACATAAATTGGAGATGACATATTATAATTTGGCGATGGCATATCATATTGTGTAATTTGGCGATGACATACCATATTGTATAATTTGGCGATGGATATCATAATGTGCAATTTGGCGATGGCATACCATATTGTATAATTTGGTGATGGATATCATATTGTGCAATCTGGCGATGACATACCATGTTATATAACTTGGCGATGACATTTCATGTCGCATGATTTGGTAATGACATCTATATGTTGTATGTCAATTTGGGAATTTTATGCAAGTTCAACCATAATCACATATATGACCAAAACTACATGCTAATATGATTAGGTTCATGTTAGATTTGATC
Source organism: Allium sativum (assembly GCA_030737875.1). NCBI lineage: Eukaryota > Viridiplantae > Streptophyta > Magnoliopsida > Asparagales > Amaryllidaceae > Allium > Allium sativum. The sequence continues at coordinate 308,125,552 of CM060921.1, forward strand.
CAACTAATTTGCAAAGTTCACAACTACATGCCTAATTTTAAGTTTATGTAGTTCTATGTAAAACCCCTATTTCATGATTCATGCTGAGTAGATCTAAATTTGCGAGTTCATGTATATTGTTCTATGCCAAGTTCATATGATGCATGTGTAGTTAGATCCATATTTTTATGATGTTGGAATTATTACATGTTCCTCTTTTTCCCCTTTGGTGTATAAGTTAGGCTATGTATCGCGCCTAACATTTTATGTGATTTATGCGAACGTTCAACGAGGGTAACGTTGGGGGAAAATATGAAATTACATATAATTGGCATACTTGGCTCATAAACATGTAAATGTTTTATGTCATAAAGTGGTATAAATTTTCATACATAAAATTATGAACTTGATTTAAAAGAGAAAGTGGGGCTTGACTTGGATGACAATAATTTACATATAAATAAAAAAAGAGGAAAATATGTAAATTTAGAAAAGACGAATATGCCTAACCCAAGGTTAGATTGAGTTACGGTGTAAGACTGCCCGGAACCGCCCGACACATCAAGCAACCGTAAAAATATATATCTAATGTGGGAGGTTAGAGCATCGAGCCCAAAAGAACCCGAGGTTAGACTGAGTTATGGTGTAAAACTGCCCGGACCCGACCGACACATCCAGTAACCGCAACAATACCTGTCTAATGTGAGTGGTTGGTGCTTTAATGAATGAATTAAAGCTAAGTAACGAATGGTACGGTTAAGTTAATTAAGGCAACACTTAACCAATACAACATGTTAACTAAACGGATGGGTGGGGTTAGGTTAACTTGGACACTTAACCAATTTAACATGTTGACTAGGAAAACCTAGTAACCGGGACCCATTTCAGCAGTAACCCACATGGATGTATCATGGTACCCTGAACTAGGCAGGGTGGGGCACGATTACTGGGCTGATTATAAGCGATCAAAACAACGGCAATTGGTGCATTAGTGTTGGTTCCGACGGAGTACGGGCGTGCACATACTCTGGAGTGGAAAACGCAGGAACTGGGCATCAGTAGTTATACACTATGCATCTTGAATCGTGTCGGGTTGCCACCATAGGATTTGATACACCCCATGGTGGGACCAACACAGGTATCTACAATCGAGCGGGGCCGTAGGACACAAGTAGTAAATGCATGCGAGTAGGAGCCGATCAATGGAAAGGGATCATTGGGTTTGAACTCATGATAATGGTTGAAATATCTAGTAGGTGCAGAGAATATGGATATGAGTGCGATAGTATGATTAGTTTATCTTACCTTGTTTATCTTGCCTTATCCTATGTTACCTTATTTCCTTGTTATTGTGCTATGTCCAGCTTATTCAAGTCATGGTTCTCTTATCAGTTTACATGCTGAATAATCACTGGACTTACCAGACTTATGTCTGACCTATTTTTCTTTCGCTCTCTTTTCTTCCGTTTCCTCCTCCCTCAGGTACCCAGGGAGGGAATAGCTCGGCTTAATTTGGACTGTTCATCTTTCCAAGCTTGAAGACTCTGTGATGTATAGCTTGAAACCTCTTATCTTTGGCTATGGATTTAGACACACTACTACTTGGGGATTTAAGCAGTTTTATTGTGTTTTATGCTTCTTTATGTTATAATCAAGACAGAGATTCTGATGTAATGATTTGGAAGTTGTTTTGAGACAGTTTGCTGTAATGTTTTTGTTATGAACTACGTTTGAAATAAAGTTAGTTTTTTTCCGCTGCTTATATATGTCTGTCTTGTAAATTATCTGTGTCTTTTACCTATAATGCTCCACCAAAGTTAAGGCATTCCCTTTGTGAGTGACCTTAATGGAGGTGGGGTGTTTCACTTGGTATCAGAGCAAAGGTTTACCAGATCAGATAAAATTTTTGAAAACTGTTTTTCAAGAAAGAAGTTTAAAGAAGCAATTTTCAAGAAAAAGTATTTTATTTTAGAAAGACTTAATCCTCCAAATCCATTTGCACTCTCTTTCTATCCTTTGTTTAGAATCTTTCCTTTTTCGTTTCAGCATGTCTGGGGATCTTAACCTTCCAGAGGGTGTGCCGGTACCTTGCTGGTTCAGAAGGTACCTAGAGGCTAGGGCTAATGTCGTAGGCCCAGCATACTTTCCTCCTCCCCCAGTTGCTGCGGTTCCTCATCCTCCACGTGCAAATGCTTTCTCAAAAATATGTTGGGACTTTCGGGCCATGGGTGGAAAGAACTTCAATGGAAATGAATCCTTCGTGGAAGCAAGAAACTGGCTCAAAGAAACTGAGGATTTGTTTAATATCTTCGAAGTGGATGATAGATAGAAGATACAATTGGCCGTATGGTTGCTCAAAGACGAAGCTTCCTATTGGTAGTAAGTTACTAATACTGAAAGACCAATTGAAACTTGGATGGATTTCAGAATGAGATTTGAAATGAAATTTCTCTCACAAGCTGAACGAAGCCTACAGGTGGAGAAATTCTTAGCTCTCAAACAGAGGAGTTTGTCGGTCAAGGAATACGTTAACCAATTCAATCAGCTGGCTAGGTTCGGACTGGAGTTAGTGAACACTCCACATAAGAAGGCTCTCCGTTATGTTAAAGGATTGAATGAGCCACTGCACAATGTAGCTATGTCCCATATACCTATGGGTGCGACTTATGAGAGACTGGTGGACATGGCACTGTTACAAGAAGAAGATAAGGTTGGCAAGAAGGAGACAAAGGTGGAAGCATCTCAAGATAAGAAAGGGGAAGGATCACAGAGCAAGAAGACAGATTCCAAGAAGGGCGGGAAAAACAACAAACCCCGTGACAAGAGGAAGTGTAATTTTGGTGGCATTCCTGGACATCTGGTTAAGGACTGGAGAAAGAAGAAAAGGAAGATGGGTGGCTGTATCCATTGCGGCGAGACGGGACACATGGCTAGGGACTGCCCAAGAAAGCAAGGGCAAGGGCAGAGAGCTGGATCTACTTCTGGAGGGCAGGTTCACGCTCTCATGGCACTTCCACAAGAACATGGTAGAAATGTTTCTGTTGAGAGTTTAGTTTATCTTTTTGATCATCCTGTTCGTACACTCTTTGATTCTGGCACATCACACTCTTTTATATCTACTGCTTTAGTTGAATCTCTGCACCTAGACACTAGTTTAGTAGAGGATCCCTTGGTTGTTTCAAATCCAATTGGGGGCTCAACTTATTTGTCAATGACTTGTTTGGATTTGGAAATTTCTATACTTAGTGTAGGGTTTAGATATAATGGCTATGTTTTGGGCTTCACGGGCTATGGGTTGATTCTGGGCATGGATTGGCTATCCAGTAATGGCATCCTCGATTGTAAAAGGAGAGCGGTTAGACTCATGACTCGCCTTGGTAACACTCTCGAAATTTCTTGTAATCCCATGTACTCTGTTATTCTTAGCTATCTAGAATCTCTTGATGCGTCTATTGAGAATTTGCAGTCTGTTAGAGTTGTCCGTGAATAATCGGATGTCTTTGAAGAGGTGAAGGGGTTACCTCCGAAGCGGGAGATAGACTTCCGCATATACCTTGTTGATAATGCAAAACCCGTTGCTTTACCCGTTAGACACATGGCTCCAAGGGAGAGGAAAGAACTCAGCAAGCAAGTTAAAGAGTTGCTTGAGAAAGGGCTTATATGGCGGATTATTTCTGAATGGGGTGCTCCAGTAGTATTCACAACCAAAGCAGATGGTTCGCTTCGCCTATGCGTTGATTTTAGGGAGCTAAACAAGATGACCCAGAAGAATAGGCACCCACTCCCAAGAATAGATGATTTGTTCGATCAGCTTGTAGGTGCATTGGTTTTCTCCCAATTAGATCTGGCTACCAGGTTTCATCAGCTAAGAGTGGCTGAAGACAATATTGATAAGACCGCGTTCAGAACTCTGGATGGTTTCTTCGAGTGCCTTGTCATGCCTTTCGGCCTGACAAACGCACCCGCTTACTTCGTTGATTTGATGAGCAGGGTATTCAGGGAGTTCCTTAATAAGTTTGTGGTGGTCTTTGTAGATGACATTTTGATTTTCTCAAAGTGTGAGGAAGACCATGCTCAACATTTAAAAGAAGTCATGGATACTTTTCGAGCACATCAGTCGAAAGCCAAATTCTCCAAATGCCACTTTTGGAGAGAGGAAGTAAGATTACTTGGACATGTGGTGTCCAAGGAAGGGTTAGCTGTGGACCCCGCAAAAGTAGTTGCGGTGCAAGAATGGAAGGTTCCACGGAATGCGACCGAAGTCCGAAGCTTCCTCGGGCTAGCAGGCTTTTACCGAAAGTTTATCAAAGACTTTACAAAAATCTCAGCTCCACTTACAAGGTTGACGAAGAAGAACCTAACTTTCAATTGGGATTTGGATTGCGATGTTGCTTTCCAACGATTAAAGAGGGCTCTAACAACAGCCCTAGTTCTGACATTGCCGGATGGGAGCAAGATGTTTACCTTATTCACGGACGCCTATGGTACAAGACTAGGTGCTGTTTTGATGCAAGAAGGGAAGGTAGTAGCTTATGGAGGCATATAGTTAAAAGTACATGAGAAAAACTTCCCAACCCACGATCTAGAGTTGGCTGCCATTGTCTTTGCGCTTAAGTCTTGGCGCCATTATCTCTTAGGTGAGAAGTTTGAATTGTATACTGACCATAAATCGTTGAAGTACCTTTTCTAGCAGAAAGATCTTAACTTAAGGCAACAAAGGTGGATGGAATTCTTGGCATCCTACAATTTCGAGATTTCCTATACCCCTGGCAAAGGCAATGTAGTAGCATACGCCTTGAGTAGAAAGAAGCTGACCTTAAGCCCTCTCTTCGTAGAAAGGCAGAGCTTGGAATACATAGCCAACTTTGACTTTAGACCCTCTGTCGATCATGTGATTGATTTGTTAGCATCACTAGAAGTGCAGCCTACTCTTTTGGACTAAATAAGAGCCGCGCACCATGAAGACCCTCAACTAGTTGATGTGATGGATAAGCCAATTAGGGGTGAGGCTTCTAGTCATCTCAATAGATACTCCATCGATGATAAAGGATGGTTAAGGCAGGATGGAAGGCTATGCGTCCCACAAGCAAGGGATTTCGTGAAAAAGGTTCTCGAAGAGGCACACCATTCCAAGTTGACCATACACCTAGATGGAGACAAAATGTATAAAGACGTAAAAAGATTTTTCTTTTGGAATGGCATGAAGAGGGATGTAGCTGAATTCGTCTCTAAGTGCTTAATATGCCAGCAAGTCAAGGCAGAGCAAAAGAAGCCTGGTTGTTTGCTTCGTCCTCTAGAGGTCCCACAGTGGAAATGGGATAACATTTCAATGAACTTTATTGATGGGCTGCCTAGGTCAAGAAGGGGCAATACCAGTATTTGGGTAATAGTGGACAGGCTCACAAAAAGCACTCACTTTATACCCATTAAAAGTAGAAGGACTGCCTCATCTTTAGCATCCATTTATCTTAAAGAGATAGTTCGACTCCATGGGATACCCTCCAGCATTGTGAGTGACCGAAATCCTATCTTTACGCGCGAGTTTTGGAAGAGCTTGCAAGAGGCAGTAGGCACAGATCTATGCTTAAGCACGACCTATCACCCAAAAACCGATGGTCAAACGGAAAGGGTGAACAGAGTATTAGAAGACCTCTTGAGATTATGCATTCTTGACTTCAGAGGAACATGGGAGGATCATCTTCCTTTAGTGGAGTTTGCCTACAACAATAGCTACCAAGCCACCATAGGCATGGCACCCTTCGAAGCTCTATATGGAAGACCATGCCGATCACCAACTTGTTGGTGGGAGTCTACAGACAAGCTCATACTTTGAACAGATATGATTAGAGAAACTTCAGAGAAAGTGGACTTAATACGAAGAAGAATGAAGACTGCCCAAGATAGACAGAAGTCCTACGCGGATAAAAGAAGGACCGACCTTGAATTTAAGGTTGGGGACAGGGTTTTCCTTAAAGTATCTCCTTTGAGGAACGTCGTTCACTTCGGATCTGCAGGAAAGTTGGCACCAAGATTTGTAGGGCCGTTTCCTATCATTGAGAAGATTGGGAAGATGGCTTACAGAGTAGAGCTACCCGAAAGATTGGCTGGAGTTCATAATGTCTTTCATGCTTCTCACCTACGAAAGTGCTTACATGAGTCTGCGGAAGTGGTGGAACCAATCATATTAGAAGAAGTAGAAGTAGAACGAGTGGCGACTGTGAGAAGAGTTCCAACTCGTATCTTTGGTACAGAAGTCAAAAAGCTACGCAACCGCGAAGTAGAACTTGTTAAAGTTCAATGGAATGACGCTGAGGAAGACGCGACTTGGGATACTGAGGCCAAGATATGCGCAGCCTACCCTTTTCTTTTTGAGGGTACATCTTTGATCCCTTTTTCCTTAAGTTTGTTCATGCTCGTATCTATCTTTTTAGTATTTTCCTCAGTGATGTTCTCGATCCTTAGGTAGAAACCAATGGATGTAAACATGTATTTGAAACATGTGATGATTGATGGTTGCAAGTGGTTGCTAGTGGTTGCTCATGGATGCATATACACACACATTAGGTGTTAGATCGGCTCAGTCACTTTCATATTGCATATGCATATATGTACTTGTATATGATTGAAACTTGATGTGTTATCATGTGGATGTTGCATTTGTATGAATGATTGTGCACTCATGTAGAAAGTATGATTAGGGATGATTGCATACATAATGGACTCATGGCACCGACATGACTTGCATTAAGGAGGTCAACTGAATCAGTGGACCGCCTGATTTTGCATTAGATAAGGACATGTACACACACAATGCATATGATCATGAAGCATTAGAAGTCTTTTTAAGGACAATGGACGCCTGTGTTTGATGGATGAGTAGATGGACGATTGGATGGTAGGATATACGTTCTTCTTGACTTGAAGATTTCAGGGACGAAATCCTTTAAGGAGGAGGTGAATGTAACACCCCGTATTTTCTATAAACATTAAAGTTATGAATTAAAGAATAATTAATTATAAATATGAGAATTAAGGGAAACGGGTTACGCCATTGCGTTCGCCTTGGAATTCTGCTTGAGATAGAGTCTGAGTTTGCGTAAATCGAACTTCGTATGAAGGAGTTATGACTTTCAGAAGATTCAAGAATTTAAATAAACAGCTCAGATTAAAGTTCATAAAATTCAAAATTCGAAATCAGAAGCAGAAGCGGGCTGGGCGGGAATTTTCCTGCCCAAGGCCAGGTTGACCAGGAGGTCAACCTGGGGGTCGACCTCCCCCATACAGGTTGACCTGGGGGTCGACCTCCCGCTCGGGTCAGATCTGAAATCTGACGTTTTTCTTTGTGTGACGATCTGCTGTGTCATTAGGGCTTGTTTGGCAAGTTCTGGTTGGTTCTCTTAGGTTTGAATGGCTTTGATTTGCTTTAGGTTAATCTGATGGCTCCTATTAAATCAAACTTTTATATAAGCAACCTAAATCTAAACCCTAAAGCCACACAAAAATATTGCTAAGACCGTCATGCTGTCAGAACTCAACCTAGAGTAGCCACCGTTCTCTTTCAACTAGGAAGCAAGTTAGGAATTGCAAATCAAATCTAATTCAACTAAGAGAATTAAACGTCTACAACAAAAGAGAGCTATTCAATTTCAGAATACAGATCCCAGAACTCAAGACTAGTCTTCTTTTTGTAAGTCTAGTTATCTTTTAAACCTAAATGATATTAGAATCGTGACTAAATAACTGGATGTAGAACATCGTCTGATGTAAATCTATGCCTATTCTTTTTGATAAAACTGAATTGATTAAGACCATGACTCTTATCATGTTTGTGATCATGTTGTATGTAATTTAATGATAAATGTTAAATGCTTTGCAATCAATCTATATGTTGTATAATTTGTCAATGGCATATTATGTTGTATACTTTGGTGATGACATATTATAATTTGGCAATGGCATATCATATTGTGTAATTTGGTGATGACATACCATATTATATAATTTGGCAATGGATATCATACTGTGTAATTTGGCGATGGCATACCATATTGTATAATTTGGTGATGGATATCATATTGTGTAATTTGGCGATGACATACCATGTTGTATAATTTGGCGATGACATTTCATGTCGCATGATTTGGTAATGACACCTATATGTTGTATGTCAATTCGGGAATTTTATACAAGTTCAACCATGATCACATATATGACCAAAACTACATGCTAATATGATTAGGTTCATGTTAGATTTGATCCAACTAATTTGCAAAGTTCACAACTACATGCCTAATTTTAAGTTTATGTAGTTCTATGTAAAACCCCTATTTCTTGATTCATGTTGAGTAGATCTAAATTTGCAAGTTCATGTATATTGTTCTATGCCAAGTTCATATGATGCATGTGTAGTTAGATCCATATTTTTATGATGTTGGAATTATTACATGTTCCTCTTTTTCCCCTTTGGTGTATAAGTTAGGCTATGTATCGAGCCTAACATTTTATGTGATTTATGCGAACGTTCAACGGGGGTAACGTTGGGGAAAAATATGAAATTACATATAATTGGCATACTTCGCTCATAAACATGTAAATGTTTTATGGCATAAAGTGGTATAAATTTTCATACCTAAAATTATGAACTTGATTTAAAAGAGAAAGTGGAGCTTGACTTGAATGACAATAATTTACATATAAATATAAAGAGGTAAATATGTAAATTTAGAAAAGACGAATATGCCTAACCCTAGGTTAGATTGAGTTACAGTGTAAGACTGCGCGGAATCGGCCAGTACATCTAGCAACCGTAACAATATATATATATATATATATAATTTGGGAGGTTAGTGCATCGAGCCCAAAAGAACCCGAGGTTAGACTGAGTTGCGGTGTAAAACTGCCCGGACCCGACTGGCACATCCAATAACCACAACAATACCTGTCTAATGTGAGTGGTTGGTGCTTTAATGAACGAATTAAAGCTAAGTCAGGAATGGTAGGGTTAAGTTAATTAAGGCAACACATAATCAATACAAGATGTTAATTAAACGGATGGGTGAGGTTAAGTTAACTTGGACACTTTACCAATTTAACATGTTGACTAGGAAACCATAGTAACGGGGACCCATTTCAGCAGTAACCCACATAGATGTATCATGGTACCCTGAACTAGGCAGGGTGGGGCACGATTACTGGGCTGATTATAAGCGGTCAAAACAACGGCAGTTGGTGCGTCAGTGTAGGTTCCGACGGAGTACGGGCGTGCACGTACTCCGGAGTGGAAAAAGCAGGCACTGGGCATCAGTAGTTATATACTATGCATCTTGAATCGTGTCGGGTTGCCACCATAGGATTTGATACACCCCATGGTGGGACCAACACAGGTATCTTCAATCGAGCGGGGCCGTAGGACACAAGTAGTAAAAGCGTGCGAGTAGGAGCCGATCAACGGAAAGGGATCACTGGATTTGAACTCATGATAATGGTTGAAATATCTAGTAGGTGCAGAGAATATGGATATGAGCGCGATAGTATGATTAGTTTATCTTACCTTGTTTATCTTGCCTTATCCTATGTTACCTTATTTCTTTTTATTGTCCTGTGTCCAGCTTATTCAAGTCATGGTTCTCTTATTAGTTTACATGGTGAATAATCACTGGACTTACAGACTTATGTCTGACCCATTTTTCTTTCGCTCTCTTTTCTTCCATCCCCCCCTCAGGTACCCAAGGAGGGAATAGCTCATCTTAATTTGGACTGTTCATCTTCCCAAGCTTGAAGACTCTGTGATGTATAGCTTGGAACTTCTTATCTTTGGCTATGGCTTTGGACACACTACTACTTGGGGATTTATGCAGTTTTATTGTGTTTTATGCTTCTTTATGTTATAATCAAGACAGAGATTCTGATGTAATGATTTGGAAGTTGTTTTGAGACATTTAGCTGTAATGTTTTTGCTATGAACTACGTTTGAAACAAAGTTAGTTTTTTTCCGCTGCTTATATATGTCTGTCTTGTAAATTATCTGTGTCTTTTACCTATAATGCTCCCCCAAAGTTAAGGCATTCCCTTTGTGAGTGACCTTAACGGAGGTGGGGTGTTTCATATTCAGAATGGGATAAAATGGACTTCACCATTGCGTTCATTGCGAAATTTTGATTCTTTGGTTTGTGTAAATCGTACTAAGTATGAACAAGTAATGATCAACCGAAGTTTGAATTAAATTAAACAATTAAAATTCAGAATGATGCAACAGCCATTGGACGACCCATACCCTATATGGTTCGACCCCTGTGTCGACCACATAGGAAGTGGGTCGACCCACCCTAAGCCAGACATGAACTTGTGCCTAGCCATATTAGCCTGCTTCTAGAAAATTCTTATGCTGACTCATGCTGATGTGTTTTCTATGGTTTGGATTGAAACCCTAATATCCTATGGCCTACACTATCCTATTACACTGATAAATAGACTACTAACCCTTACTCTTTCCCCCACATCAATATTTCTTCATCTTCTTCTAGCACTCTATTATGCTATAGAAATAAGCAAAAATTGGGGAAAGGTTAGGGTGATGTCAAAATATCGATCTGAAAAGATACTCTACTTCTACTTTTTCTAAAGGCCTTTTTCTCGATCTATAGCAAATCTCTGTGAGATCTATGTTATCTTTATATTAGGAATTTAAAAAGGATTTGAAGGTAAATATATTGGATCTGAAAGTTATGGTGTCTATAAGTTCATCTTTTACATGTTTTTATTTATTTTAATTACCGTCAATTACCTGTTCCTTTTTGAGTTATTATTTGTTTATATGTACATTCCTCTTCCTGTCCCCATTCTGCCATTGTTTTAGTTATAGCCTTATTATGCCTATTTATTCAATTTGTTCATTTTTGGCTTAGATCTATTTCTTTTTCTTTTTCCTTTGTTTTGTGCTGAGCTTAGGATAACGAGAGCCTAGGCCTTTACCGTTTTAGTTGCGTAAATTGGAATAATCTAAAATAACATTTAATAAGGAGATTTTGGGCATATTATGAATTGGAATCATGGAGACTGTAAATTTGGGGAAAATTTCAAAAGGAAGAATATGTAAACTTGTGAAATGGAATAGATTGTATTTAATTATATATTAAGTAACTTGTTAAAATAAAACATGTGGAATGTGATGAAATATATTTAATTAAATATTAAGTTACTTGAAACTGTAATACAACTGAGCTGTGATATATTGGACTTGACTTGACTTTACTTGACATGGAAAAGAGATATAGATTACATTCATTAATTACAACCTATGAATATAAAAAATAGTTATATTAGGCTTATTAAATGAATTTAAGTGTGCTACGTTTAACTTGTATGATTAATAAGACAATCTTGAAAGGGGTCCATTCTAATAGGATATAAGGAGCTCAGGGAAAAAACCTAGTTATTACTTGTTTGCTTGCTTGGAACCTGTATCAATCAGTACCCTCTTGTTATCATCAGAGTCTTGCATTGGGTAGGGACTGGGGTACGCTTTGTTGATGCTTGATTGTAAGAGGTTAAAATTTTGGAGGTGGGTATGGGCGTGTTCCAGCGGGACCATAAGCATTCATTGTTCCGAATAGGGAAGATAAGATGGTGTAACACTAGCGGATAGGGCTTTGTCTTTTTAGTTGATGGGTTCGGGACCAATATCCATAAATCCATAGTTGGCACATGTCACTCGTATCTTTTTAGGAGCTAATCAATAGGTAGAAGTTAGGTAAAACCTAATCCTGATATTCTGATAGTTGGTGCAGAAATTCTGGGGATACGAATGAGAAGCATATCTTACCTTATATTACGTTATTTCGTACTATTATATTTTACTTTATTTTCATGTCCACAATTATTAATCCATCTGATACTTCTTTATCTCATGCTTATGCTAAAAATCATGGGAACTCGCCAGACTTTATGTCTGACCTATTTTGTTTTTCTTCTCTCTCTTCCTTTCCCCAGGTTTTCGTAGTGGAAGATCGCAGCAGTGACCATGACCTTTTGATTCAACTTGGACTCGTATCATTTTCTGCTTCATGTATTGTATCTGTAATATCCCGTATTTTTACGGTGTAATAATTAATTTATTTAATTATTTAAATAGTGATTTAGAGATTTAAGTGGTTTTTTAATTAAATAATATTAATATTTAATTAATGTAATTAACATAATGATATATTTATTTCCAAAATAGTCGGAAATAGTGGAATTCACAATATTGTGTGAATTGGATCATTTATAATATATAATTCAGTATAGAGTTGAATTATATTAATGAATATATTATATAAATGACAGTTGAACGTATAATTTATATTATAATTATAATCGAGCTTGAAATGGCGCGACAGTTCGTAATTTGGCGTTTTGAACTTTAAACAAATATACAGAATCCGTTTTAAGTCGGATTTCTGTGAAACAAGAAACGTTCGGAGCTGGTGAAGTATATTTTTCTAATAGAAGAGAAAATCGAGATTTTGTTGTGTGGATTGAGAGTTATGTCCAAATCAAATTTTTGAAAAGTCTCTATAGAATTCCTTTATGATTTATACGATTTATTTATATTATAAAAAGATTTTAATATAAATTGAATGTCGAAATAACTGGGAACTTTGAAATATCGAGTTATAAATCCCAATATGGAGCTGTATGATATTCTAATGAGAATATATACTTTCATATTTTTTTATAAATATTAAATTTAATTATTTTTAAATGTATTAACATTTAAATGGGTTTATTTAGAGCTTTAAGAATAGCTAGTTTTGCAAACGACCTCCGTTTTCGAGGAAACTAATTTTGTTGGATCCAGAATATTAAATTTTTGTTAGATTTCAATTTTCGTGGTTTTGGAGTCAGTATGTGGCCGTACGGGATTTTAATGTGAAAAACATTCAATAATTTGAATTAAAAAATATGCTGTGTGAGTAAACAGAGTCGGAATTCGACGAAACAAATTTCATTGGGACCGTATTGTCAAACTCTAGTTGTATGTCCATTTTCGTCGAATTTGGATATGTTATGTGCCTGTAGGATTTTTAAACAATGAATACAAATAGCAGTTTGTTAAAATCGAATAAAATAATCAATAAAAAAGATATAAAAACCTTTCTATAAATAAACTACAATTTTTCTAAACCCTAAACTCTTTTTTCTATGGTCAAATATATGCGCCGCTGGTTTCTTTCTTCCAGTGAAAAATTTTCATCTTCGTAAAATCAAAATCAAATGAGATAAAATCCTATAAATCTCCAAATAATTATTAATGGATTCCTTGCTTGTCCCTCTTCATTTCAGTATGGGTTTTATTTCATTCGAAATCATTTTTGTTAGCTGTTCTAAAACCAGCGACAGCTAGGGTTCTACGAATCTTGAGAATGGAGCATTGATTTGCGAAATTGGGTTTGTTGGATCTAGAATAAACCTAGAGGGGCGGTGAATAGGGTTTATCACAAATTATTGCAGAGTTTAAATATTACGGGATATTAAATAATAAACAGATCACAGAATGTAGCAGAAATAGAAATGCAGAAAGTAAATGACATAAGAGATACCCAGCTTCGGCAAAACCCTGCCTACTGTTGTATTCCTAATGTTTCTACTAGGTGATAGAATAGATCCCGCATACAAGACCATGTACACTCGCAAACCCTGCTCCTATTCTAACCTTACGCTCAAAACCGTAGACTAATCTAAACCCCTAGATCAGACTCCCCCTGATTACAACCCCGTAACCAGTAACCTAGATTTTACAGACTCTAGCAACTGTCAGTCAACACCCTGACTGATTCTTTCTAGATTTTACAGACTCTAGCAACTGTCAGTCAACACCCTGACTGATTCTCTCTAGGTTTTATAGACTCTAGAACTGTTCAAACGGTTTAAACAAAAAAAAATCAAAATTAAAAAAGGATAAAAATTTAAACATAAACAAGAAAGAAAAAACAAAGCTTAAAAAACCCTAGGAGTTAAAGATAAAGGTCATCCCTTTTAAACTTGGCTTAGCCCCTTTCGACATGGCCATCCTATTTGCATTTTCTTTTGCCCGATCCTTTGCTTTGTTAAAAAAATGACGGCTGGCTTCAAAGGCTAGGGTTTCTCTGGAAATCCAAATCTCGATCGCGATTCTGATAAATCGATGCTTTGAGGCTGAAATCCTTTGCTTGGCTTGTCGATCGATCTGGTCTTTGTCTTGGCTCTCGTTGATTCGAAGATGATCGAATAATCGTGAGTAATCTGAATTTTCTTGCTTTTATTTTCTGGCGATTGCTTTTTTTATCTTTATACCCGCCTGTGATGATTTGTGAATGAATAGGGTAATTCAAAACCCTAGATTCCTCTGATTTCAATAGAAATGATTTGATCTGATTTAGCCCAATTTCCCTTTTTGACATTTTTGAATTAAAAATGATTCCTTGATTGGCTCGATGACATTAGATGATATATTTAACTCGATTGCGGCCCCTTGCATAAATTTTGCACTGTCTTATTCAATACGGGAAAGAATGAATTGAAATTGTCCCCTAAAATCTCGAATGGCTTGCTCGACACTAAAATGTGAACCTGGTCCTGAATTTGATTGAGGTACTCATTTGAAATTCTTGGCATATATCCAAGGCTTTGCTTGGTCATCACATGCTCATTTCTGGAAACATATGTATTTTATTTTTGCCAAAATAATTCTCTATAAAAACTGCATGATTTCTAGGAAAAAACAATCAGTGATGTCTTGCCTTAAAAAGTTTTTTTTAATTTCTGAAAAGAAACATTGTCTCGGCATTGTCATTACACATGTATTTCTAGAAACAGAATTGAATTCCCTTGCCATTCCTTGAAAGTTGCATCCACATGTTGAAGCTTTGATTGCTTGCCATAAACATGAATTCATTAAAAAAATTACTTGCCAAATTTGAGTGGACTGATTTATTCTTCGCTTTTGTTTGTTGTTGCCAATCTGTATGTGCACATGTATCTCTCTCATATTTGCTGTTTGGGTTGATTCATTCACTAGCACTTGCATTGGTTAGGCTTTGATCATTTCTGAACCATGAACCATGCTTTATTGCTGAACTTTACTATGTCCCTTGAGTATGTATATTGGCACATCTTGACCTAGCTAAATTGTTTATGAATAGACATATGAAAGTTTTTCTCGACACTCTGTTGCATTGTGTATTTGGATTTGATTTACCTGCTCCACCTTGGCTTGAACCATTTTTGTGTCTCTCTACATCCATGCTTGAGCACATCACTTTGATTTGTCCATTTTCCATAGCTGTTGCACTGTCATTATGAACTCTCGACCACTCTCTTTACTGTGCTTACATTGCCAATGTTTTCTTGGCTTTCCTGCACCTATTCTTGAACAAGTAGACTACTTTGTATTAAGGCAGCTTTACTTATAACATACTTGAACTTGTTGTCGACACATTGTTGTAGTTGTTCACTACTGTTTGGCATTGCATGTGATCTCCCACCATGTCACCACCTGTGTACATGCAAGTGTACATCCTGTGTTATTCTTGACTTCATGTTGAGCTCCACTGTTTGGCCATGTTTTGCTGCCATACTTGTGGTGCACCATCACCTTCACTTGCGCATGAACATTTGTGATATCATTTACACAATCATATTGGCTATTGGCATTCCTGTGCACTTACATAACATATGTGTATATACACACAATCGTATGTGTATACATGTATCGTGTATTTTTTTTTTTAATCAGCAGACTGCTGCACTGTGTTGTGGCTATTAAGAATTAGCTACTGGTTCTGATCAGCATATCTGTGCAGTATGTTGAGGCTGATCAGTGGCTACTGGAAATATATACAAATTAGATCAATTCATGAAAGATGATAAGAAACACACCAGAAATCTAAGGCAAATAAAAATTTAAAAATAAAATTTATATTCACATATATTCAGTTTAAATTATATTGCAGTGTACTGTGTGTGTGCTTCATTGTGACAGGTAAGAAGATGATGACTGGACTGACAGAGAGCTGTGAAGACAGAAGACTGAAGAGACAGTGTTGTTGAATGTATAAAAGTTTGTATGAATGTGTCAATAAAAAAATCTGTATATTGAAATGTAAACTGAGTAAATGTATGAGTGTTGCAGTGAGGAGCTGTGTATATATACTAATTGTACCGATGTTTGTAATAAACAAGTTTGATTGAAAATAAATATTATTATTTTTGTTGTTAAATGAACTTGTCTATTTTATTCTGTTTATTTATAAGTACAATATTCTGTGAATTGAATAAATAGAGGAGTTATAAAAAGTTGTACTGTTTGAATGTTTGAAATATAATATTAAATTAAAATAAAATACTGTATGAATATATGAATGTCTATACAGTCGTATTCTATTTAAATATAAATAATATATTCCTGTCTGTAATGTATATATAGAACAGTACATAACAAACACATTTAAAATAATATTTATTTGGTTGTTATCATCAAACAAAAATCATATAATTGTGTATACAACTACGTTATATACAAAAATCTCCCCCTTTTGATGATGACAAACAAATAAAAAAATTTGTATACAAAAAAATGTGTTTGACAGTGAATATTGAACTCCGCCTTTTTATTAGCTCCCCCTACATCAAAAAACTCCCCTATAACTATGCATGAGTGAAGTGAACTGATTAATAATGAATTTTATGAGTGAAGTGAACTGATTAATAATGAATTTTCAAAATTGAAAATATTTATAAAAAAATTCACTCATGAATCAAAATCTCAACCCATTCTATACAGAGTTTAAAATACAAATGAAAAATGACTAAAAATATAATTTCAGGTTAAGAGGAAGAACAATCATCATAAATTTCAATCAGTCAAACAAAAATCATAATACTCTAAGAACTAGTGGCATATTTCACATTTTAGAGAATGATGGATTTACGATGAAATTTATAAAAATGGGGAGAGTCATAAAGATATGAATTTCAATTATTTTCAAAAGAATTTTATAAAATTAAAATATTCACTGTATTTTATTTGAATAGAATATATTATTTCAATATCTTATCACTTGTTGGATCTAAAATAACCTTAGAGGGGGGATGAATAGGGTTTATCACAAATTATTGCAGAGTTTAAATATTACGGGATATTAAATAATAAAAAGATCACAGAATGTAGTAGTAATAGAAGCAAAGAAAGTAAATGACACAAGAGATACCTAGCTTCGGCAAAACCCTACCTACTGCTGCATTCCTAAGGTTTCTACTAGGTGATAGAACAGATCCCGCATACAAGACCATGTACAATCGCAAACCCTACTCCTATTCTAACCCTACGCTCAAAACTGTAGACTGATCTAAACCCCTAGATCGGATTCCCCCTGATTACAACCTCGTAACCAGTAACCTAGATTTTACAGACTCTAGCAACTGTCAGTCAACATCCTGACTAATTCTCTCTAGATTTTACAGACTCTAGCAACTGTCAATCAACACCCTAACTGATTCTCTCTAGGCTAGAACTGTTCAGACGGTTTTAAAAAAAACAGAATAAAAAAACGATACAAATTTAAACATAAACAAGAAAGAAAAAACAAAGCTTAAAAAACCGTAGGAGTTAAAGATAAAGGTCATTTCCTTTTAAACTTGGCTTAGTCCCTTTCCATATGGCCAGCCCATTTGCATTTTCTTTTTCCCGATCCTTTGCTTTGTTAAAAAAATGGTGGTTGGCTTCAAAGGCTAGGGTTTCTCTCTGGAAATCCAAATCTCGATCGTGATTCTGATAAATCGATGCGTTGAGGCTGAAATCCTTTGCTTGGCTTGTCGATCGATCTGGTCTTTGTCTTGGCTCTCGTTGATTTGAAGATAATCGAATAATCGTGAGTAATCTGAATTTTCTTGCTTTTATTTTCTTGTGAGTTGCTTTTTTTTAATCTTTATGCCCGCCTGTGATTATTGGTGAATAAATAGGGTAATTCGAAACCCTAGATTCCTCTGATTTCAATAGAAATGATTTGATTTGATTTAGCCCGATTTCCCTTTTTGACATTCTTGAATTAAAAATGATTCCTTGATTGGCTCGATGGCATTAGATGATATATTGAACTCGATTGTGGCCCCTTGAAAAAATTTTGCACTGTCTTATTCAATACTGGAAAGAATGAATTGAAATTGTCCCCTAAAATCTTGAATGGCTTGCTCGACACTAAAATGTGAACCTGGTCCTGAATTTGATTGATTTCCTCATTTGAAATTCTTGGCATATATTCAAGGCTTTGCTTGGTCATCACATGCTCATTTCTGGAAACATATGTATTTTATTTTTGCTAAAATGATTCTCTATAAAAACTGCATGATTTCTGGGAAAAAACAATCAGTGATTTCTTGCCTTAAAAAGTTTTGTTAATTTCTGAAAAGAAACATTGTCTCAACATTGTCATTACACATGTATTTCTGGAAACAGAATTGAATTCCCTTGCCATTCCTTGAAAGTTCCATCCACACGTTGAAGCTTTGATTGCTTGCCATAAACATGAATTCATTAAAAAAATTACTTGCCAAATTTGAGTGAACTGATTTATTCTTGGCTTTTGTTTGTTGCTTCCAATATGCATGTGCACATGTATCTCTCTCACATTTGCTGTTTGGGTTAATTCATTCACTAGCACTTGCATTGGTTAGACTTTGATCATTTCTGAGCCATGAACCATGCATTATTGCTGAACTTTACTCTGTCCCTTGAGTATGTATATTGGCACATCTTGACCTAGCTGAATTGTTCATGCATAGACATATGAAATTTTTTCTCGACACTCTGTTGCATTGTGTATTTGGATTTTATTGACCCGCTCCACCTTTGCTTGAACCATTGCTGTGTGTCTCTACATCCATGCTTGTGCATGCTTGAGCACGTCACTTTGATTTGTCCATTTTCCATAGCTGTTGCACTGTCATTCTGAACACTCGACCACTCTCTTTGCTGTGTGTACATTGCCAATGTTTTCTTGACTTTCCTGCACCTATTCTTGAACAAGTAGACTACTTTGTATTAAGGCAGCTTTACTTATACCACACTTGAACTTGTTGTTGACACATTGCTGTAGTTGTTCACTGCTGTTTGGCATTACATGTGATCTCCCACCATGTCACCACCTATGTACATGCAAGTGTACATCCTGTGTTGTTCTTGACTTCATGTTGAGCTCCGCTGTTTGACCATGTTTTGTTGCCATACTTGTGGTGCACCATCACCTTCACTTGCACATGAACATTTGTGGTATCATTCACACAATCATCTTGGCTGGCGTTCTTGTGCACTTACATAACATATGTGTGTATACACACACTCGTGTGTGTATACATGTATACATGTATCGTGTATTTTTTATTTTTTTTAATCAGTAGACTGTTGCACTATGTTGTGGCTATTCAGAATCAGCTACTGGTTCTGATCATCATACCAGTGCAGTATGTTGAGGCTGATCAGTGGGTACTAGAAATATATACAAATCAGATCAATTCATGAAAGATGATGAGAAACACACCAGAAATCTGAGGCAAATAAAAATTTAAAAATAAAATTTATATTCATATATATTCAGTTTAAATTCTATTGCAGTGTACTGTGTGTGTTTCATTGTGACAGGTAAGAAGATGATGACTAGACTGACAGAGAGCCGTGAAGACAGAAGACTGAAGAGACAGTGTTGGTGAATGTATAAAAGTTTGTATGAATGTGTCAATAAAAAAAATCTGTATATTGAAATGTAAACTGAGTGAATGTATGAGTGTTGCAGTGAGGAGCTGTGTATATATATATGAATTGTAGTGA
Source organism: Allium sativum (assembly GCA_030737875.1). Taxonomy (NCBI): domain Eukaryota; kingdom Viridiplantae; phylum Streptophyta; class Magnoliopsida; order Asparagales; family Amaryllidaceae; genus Allium; species Allium sativum. Next base: position 308,145,371 of record CM060921.1, read on the forward strand.
TGTTTGTAATAAACAAGTTTGATTGAAATAAAATATTATTTTTTTTGTTGTTAAACGAACTTGTCTATTTTATTCTGTTTATTTATAAGTACAATATTCTGTGAATTGAATAAATAGAGGAGTTATAAAAAGTTGTACTGTTTGAATGTTTGAAATATAATATTAAATTTAAATAAAATACTGTATGAATATATGAATATCTATACAATCGTATTCTATTTAAATATAAATATTATATTCCTGTCTGTAATGTATATATAGAACAATAACGTAACAAACACATTTAAAATAATATTTATATGGTTATTATCATCAAACAAAAATCATATAATTGTGTATACAACAACGTTATATACAACAGGGTTGAAATTCATGATCGGGGGGGAGATTGACTTGTGCGTGCCATTTTTCATAGGGTTCAATGGTTTTTCTTTGTCGTTAGGGCACTGTTACGGGCGGCGAAGTCCATTGTCGCAATACAGGAGGAAGGTGCGAGCTTTTATTTCATGGTATGGAGACGGAGTGGGAGACAAGAGAAGTAAAACGGTACACTCAGTTTGAGGGATAGTGAAGGGGAGATGTAGTTCGGTAGAGGTGAAAGTCAGAAACGGTGTGTTACTGGTGTGAAGAGCGAGCGGAATTCATTTGAGGAAGAAAATAATAAGCGGGTTTGGTATTGAAAATGGGAAATGGGCCATGTTAATATGGTTGGGCCCAATGTTAAAATTTACTAAGTTTAATTTAAATTCAATATTGTATGATAATTTGTATAATGTATAACTTTAGCATACGATATCAGAATCCGACGAAACAAGATCCATTGGGATTGTATGGACGGTGACTACACAATGGAATTGACTGGGAGTGAATTGGAGCTCATTACAATTTATAGCAAAATAAAATGAAACACCCCACCTCCATTAAGGTCACTCACAAAGGGAATGCCTTAACTTCGGTGGAGGTTTATAAGTAAAAGTCACAGATAAAATACAAGACAGATATAAACACATATGTATAAGCAGCGAAAAACAAATAGACTTTCATTTCATAAATACGTGTTCATACAAAACATTTCCATAATTGTCACATAATAACTTCCAAAATATTACATCATCATTTCTGTCTTGATTATTAAATAAAGAAGCATAAAACATAATAAAAGCTGCATAAATCCCCATAGAACGTGTCCAAAAGCCATAGCTAAGGAAAGAGAGTCCAAACCATACATCTACTATCTTGAAGCTTGCAAAGAGTCTGACTAAGCTGGGTTGTTTCCTCCCTTAGGACCTTGGGGGGGGGGGGGGGAACGGAAGAAAAGAAGACGAAAGAAAAATAGAGTCAGACATAAAACCTGGTAAGTCTAGTGACTCTTCAACATGAGAATAAGAAAAAGGGCATGATAGGTATAAACTGGAAATAGGAAAGTATCGTAAACTAGGATAAAGCAGTTTGAACTGAATATACTATCGCACCCCACACTATATCTCTGCACCGACTTGCATTGTCTCAAACGGCACCCCATGATTGGGGTGAAGTGATCCCCTTTCTAAAGATCGGCTCCTACTCGCAAAATCATACGTGTCATACGGTCCCCAATGATTGTAGATACCTATGCTGGTCCCACCATGGGGTGTATCAAGTCCCGTGGTGGCGGCCCGACACAATCCTAGAATGCATAGGTTATACTACTGGTGCCCAATGCCCTGTTTGTCTGCTCCGAAGTCTGTGCACGCCCGCACCCCGTTAGAACCCACACTGCTGCACCAACCGCCGTCGCTTTTGACCGCTTACAATCAGCTCAGTAATCGTGCCCCACCCTGCCTAGTTTCAGGGTCCATGATACCTAATTGGGTTACTCCTAAAATGGGTCCGCGTTACTAGAGTTTTCTAGTCAAACATGTTAAGTGGTTAAGTGTCTGTATTTACCTAACACCACCCATCAGTTTAATTAACATGTTGAATTGGCTAAGTGTTTTAGTTAACTAAACCCTACCATCCTGACTTGTCTGTCCTTATCTTTTTAAAGCACCGACCACTCACATTAGACAGGTATTGTTACAGTTACTGGATGTGCCGGTCGGTTCCGAGCAGGTTTACACTGTAACTCAGTCTAACCTCGGGTCTTTATTGGGATCAATGCTTAACCTCTCACATTGGATAGGTATTGTTGTGATTACTGGACATCCGGGCTGGTCCGGGCAGGTTTACATCACAACTCAATCCAACCTCGGGTTAAGCGTACTCGTATTTTCTAAATTTATATATTTGTCTCTAATTACTTGTTATATGTAAATATGTTAACAATTAAATGTTGTGGCCCACCTTCCAAGTTCATCATTTTTGGTATAAGAATTTTATACCGTTTAAGTGCCACCAATTATTGGCATGTTCCAAACATGCCAATATATATATTTTTCACCAATTTATGTCTAGTTTCCTATAATTACCAATTTTTTCCAATGTTACCCCGTCTAAATATTAGGCTAACAATCTTAGCCTAATTTTTCATCCGCATGATTTTTGACATATAATATTAGGCTAGAAACTTAGCCTAATTTAGCGTACACAAAATTGTCATAAAGAAATTCATTAACGTAAACATGACATAGGTGTAAACTTGGCATTTTCGGCATAGTCAATATGAACATCATAGGTGCGAACTTGCAAAATAGTCAACATGAATATCATAGGTGTGAACTTGCAACGTAGACTAAATCAACATACATATATGTGAATTTGCAACATAGACTAAATCAACTTACATATATGTGAACTTGCATTGAAATAGCGATCTAACTAAATAGGTGTCACATGAATTAGCATATGATTTAGACAACATAAGCCTAAACATGTTTAGATCTAGGCATAACATCGAACATCACTAGCATATGACAAGAATATGACATGTCCATAAAGTATGTATAATTTTATCACATGTGTGAACTAGATCCAATCATGTTTACTACTATAACATGAAACTTGTATTAAAATGGATCTTGGCATGGATCCAATTATGAAATTGCAACTTTTGTATAAACATATGAGCATGTATATGAACTTAATCATTTAGGCATAGAGGTTTTAGCATAAAGTATATACATGAGATCTTAACTTGGACATAACACATACAACCTATATTAAACATATAAACATATAGGTGTAAATTCTAACATTAACCATATACTTGTATGTGATATTGCTTTCATTCTAAATGTACAATAGGATCAACATCAAATCAGTTATACCACAAACAGCCCAACCATTCACAATACAATCATTGCAATACACAGATATGAGTTAGCATCGTCGTTATACAATAGTAAAATTCCATTTCCATTTTACATCGAATCAAGTCCCAATTTTATTTCCATCGGAAAAATCACTATATTTACAACAAACGACGAACTTGAATTCTGGATTCCGAGTTCTGAATTTGCAACGCTTTCCTTTGGGTAGATAAACATTGTTTGAATCTTGTTTTTACTTTAGTTTTGCTCCTCTCTAAGCTTTCTTCAAGTGGAGGCTACTATTGGCTTCCTTCCAGCAGCATGACGGCTCTATCTCTATTTTATTTGTGTGAATTTAGGTTGGAGACTAGGGTTGTTTATATAGAAATTCAAACTAATTAGAGCCGTCGATGAAGCTAGATTTAATCAAGGCCATCTATCTCAAGAGAAGCCAATCAGAAAGTGACAAATCATCCCTAGTGACACAACCAAGCCCCAGAAACCGAGCCAGGACCAGACCAAGCAGGTCAGGTCGACCAAGCAGGTCGACCCCTAGGACGACTACATGGTCGACCTGGGTACCCAGGTCGACTCCCAGGTCGACCTGGGTCCTGGCCGGGAAGATTCCCGCCCATCCCAGTTCTGGTCCAGTTTTGAATTTTGAACTTGTTTTCGGGCTGTTTGAATTTTAAATCGAATTCTGAAACTTCCGGAGGTCATAACTCCTTCATACAGAGTCCGATTTACGCAAACTCGGACTCTATCTCAAGCAGAATCCCGAGACAAACACAATGGCATAACCCGTTTCCCTTAATTCTATCATTTAGAATTAATTATAATTTAATTTGTTAATTTACTGTTATTAGAAAATTCGGGGTGTTACATTCTCCCCTCCTTAAAGGATTTCGTCCCCGAAATCTTCAAGTCTAGAAGTACGTATATCCTAACATCCAATCGTCCATCTACTCAACGAACAAACACAGGCGTCCATTATCCTTAAAAGACTTCTAATGCTTCATGATCATATGCATAGTGTGTGTATATGTCCTTATCTAATGCAAAAATTAGGCGGTCTACTGATTCAGTTGACCTCCTTAATGCGAATCATGTAAGTGTCATTAATCCATTATGTATAAAAAAATTCCCTACTCATAATTCTACATGAGTGTGCAATCATTCATATAAATGCGACATCCATGTGACAACATATCAAGTTTCAACCACATACAAATATGAATACATATGTGCATATGCAATATGAAGTGACTGAGCCGATCTAAAACCTAGGTTGTGTGTGTATATGCATCCACGAGCAACCATTAGCAACCACTTGCGGCCATCAATCATAACATGTTTCAATTACATGTTTACATCCAAAGCGGTTTCTACCTAAGGATGAAGGATAATATCCAGGAGATATACCTAAAAAGATAGATACAAGCACAACTTTAGGAAAAAGAGAAATCAAAGATGTACACTCAAAAAGAAAAGGGTAGGCCGCGCGTATTCTGTCCTCAGTTTCCCAAGTCATGTCTTCCTCGGTGTCGCTCCACTGAACTTTGACAAGCTTGACTTCACAGTTGCGTAGCTTTTTCACTTCAGTTCCTAGGATGCGGGTTGGAACTCTCCTCACAGTTGCTTCGCGTTCCACTTCAGCTTCTTCTAGAATGCTTGGCTCCACCACTTCCGCAGATTCATGTAAACATTTCCGGAGATGAGAAACGTGAAAGACATTGTGAATTCCAGCCAACCTTTCGGGCAGCTCTACTCTATAAGCCATCTTCCCAATCTTCTCAATGATAGGAACGGTCCTACAAATCTTGGTGCTAGCTTTCCTACGGATCCAAAGCGAACGACGTTCCTTAAGGGAGATACCTTAAGGAAAACCCTATCCCCAACCTCAAACTCAAGGTCGGTCCTTCTATTGTCTGCATAGGATTTCTGTCTATCTTGGGCAGTCTTCATTCTCCTTCGTATCCAGTCCACTTTTTCTGAAGTCTCTCTAATCAGGTTTGGCCCAAGTATAAGCTTGTCTGTAGACTCCCACCAACAAGTTGGTGATCGGGACGGTCTTCCATACAAAGCTTCGAAGAGGGCCATGCCGATGGTGGCTTGATAGCTGTTGTTGTAGGCGAATTCCACTAAAGGAAGATGTTCCTCCCATGTTCCTCCAAAGTCAAGAATGCACAGTCTCAGAAAATCTTCTAATACCCTGTTCACCCTTTCCGTCTGACCATCTGTTTGGGGGTGATAGGCCGTGCTCAAGCATAACTGTGTGCCTACAGCTTCTTGTAGACTCCGCCAAAATTCTCTTGTAAAGATAGGATCTCGGTCACTCACTATGCTGGAGGGTATTCCATGGAGTCGAACTATTTCCTTGAGATAAAGAGAAGCTAGAGACGAGGCAGTCCTTCTACTCTTGATAGGTATAATGTGGGCGCTTTTTTGTGAGCCTGTCCACTATTACCCAAATGCTAGTATTGCCCCTTTTTGACCTAGGCAACCCATCAATGAAGTCCATTGAAATGCTATCCCACTTCCATTGTGGGACTTCTAGAGGATGAAGCAGTCCTCCAGGCTTCTTTTGTTCCACCTTAACCTGTTGGCATATCACGCACTTAGAAACGAAATCTGCCACATCCTTTTTCATGCCACTCCAAAAGAAAACTCTCTTTACGTCCTTGTACATATTGTTTCCACCTGGGTTTATTGTCATCTTGGAATGGTGTGCTTCCTCGAGAACCATTTTTACTAAATCCCTTGCTTGTGGGACGCATAGTCTTCCATCTCACCTCAGCCAACCCTTATCATCGATGGAGTACCTATTGAGGTGACTGGAAGTTTCACCCCTAATTAGTTTATCAGTCACATCCACAAGCTGAGGGTCTTCACGTTGTGCGGCCCCTATTGAGTCTAAAAGAGTGGGCCGTACTTCTAGTGATGCCAACAAACCAGGTACAAAATCAGAGGAGGGCGTAAAGTCAAAACTGGCTATATACTCCAAGCTTTGGCATTCTACAAAGAGAGGGCTTAAGGTCAGCTTCTTTCTACTCAAGGCGTCTGCTACTACGTTGCCCTTGCCAGAAGTATAAGAAATCTCAAAATCATACGAGGCAAGGAACTCCATCCACCTTTGCTGCCTCAAGTTAAGATCATTCTGCGAAAAAAGATACTTCAACGATTTATGGTCAGTATACAATTCGAACTTCTCAACTAGGAGATAATGGCGCTAAGACTTAAGTGTTAAGACGATGGCGGCCAACTCAAGATCGTGGGTTGGGTAGTTCTTTTCATGAGCTTTCAATTGTCTTCCACCATAAGCTACTACCATCCCTTCTTACATCAGAACAACGCCTAGTCCCGTACCACAAGCATCCGTGTATACTGTGAACATCTTGCTTCCATCAGGCAAAGTCAGAACTGGGGCTCTTGTAAGAGCCCTTTTTAAGCGTTGGAAAGCAATATCACAATCCAAATCCCAGACGAACGCTAGATTCTTCTTTGTTAGCCTTGTGAGTGGAGCTGAGATTTTCGCGAAATCTCTAATGAACTTTCGGTAAAAACCTACTAGCCCGAGAAAGCTTCGGACTTCGGTTGCATTTCTTGGTGTCTTCCAATCTTGCACTATCACCACTTTCGCGGGGTCCACGGCTAACCCCTCTTTGGACACTATATGTCCAAGAAACCTTACTTCTTCTCTCCAGAAGTGGCACTTGGAGAATTTTGCTTTTAGCTGATGTGCACGGAGAGTATCCACGATTTCCTTCAGATGCTGAGCATGTTCTTCCTCATTCTTTGAGAAGATCAAAATATCGTCTACGAAGACCACCACGAACTTATTGAGGAGTTCTCTGAACACCCTGCTTATTAGGTCTACGACATAAGCGGGTGCGTTTGTCAAGCCGAAAGGCATGACAAGCCACTCTAAGAAACCGTCTGGGGTTCTGAACGTCGTCTTATCAATGCTACCTTCAGCTACCCTTAGCTGATGGAATCCAGTAGCCAGATCAAGTTGGGTGAAGACCGACACATCTACAAGCTGATCAAACAAATCGTTTATTCTGGGAAGCGGGTGCCTATTCTTCTTAGTCAGCTTGTTTAGCTCCCTATAGTCCACACAAAGACGTAGTGAGCCATCTGCCTTGGTGGAAAACACCAGTGGAGCACCCCATTCCGAGATACTCCACCTTATAAACCCCTTCTCGAGAAGCTCCTTAACTTGCTTATTGAGCTCCTTTCTCTCCTTTGGAGCCATGTGTCTGACAGGTAAAGCTACGGGCTTTGCATTATCAACAAGATATATGCGGAAGTCTATTTCCCGCCTTGGAGGTAAGCCCTTCACCTCTTCAAAGATATCCGGATATTCACAGACTATTCTAACCGACTGCAAGTTCTCAACAGAAGCATCAAACGACTCTAGATAACAAAGCATAAAGACATTGAAGGGATTACAAGAAATTTCTAGAGTGTTACCGAGCCGAGTCAAGAGTCTAACCACTCTTTTCTCACAATCAAGAATGACACCATTACTGGATAACCAGTCCATGCCTAAGATCAGTCCATATCCCGAGAAGCCCAAAACAAAGGCACTACATCTAAACTCAACACTTAGAATAGAGATTTTCAAATCCAAATAAATCATTGACAAATAAGCTGAGCCCCCAATTGGATTTGAAACAACCAAGCGATCTTCTATCATACTAGTGTCTAGGTGCAGAGATTCTACTAAAGCAGATGAAATAAAGGAGTGTGATGCACCGGAATCAAAGAGAGTGCGAACTGGTTGATCATAGAGATAAACTAAGATTTGTACAGAAATATTTCTACCTCGTTCCTGCAGAGGTGTCACCAGCGCGTGAACCTGTCCCCCTGAAGTGGATCCAGTTCTCTGTCCCTGCCCTCGCTTCTTTGGCAGCCCTTAGCCATGTGTCCAGTCTCGCCGCAATGGAAACAGCCACCATTCATCTTCGCCTTCTTCTTTCTGCAGTCTTTCACTATATGTCCAACAATGCCACAGAAATTACACTTTATTTTTTCATGGGGTTTGTTGTTCTTCCCGCCTTTCTTTGAATCAGCCTTCTTGTTCTGTGACCCTTCCCCCTTCTTGTCTTGAGGCACTTCTGTTTTTGACTCTTTCTTGCCTTTATCTTCCTCGTGTAGCAGCGCCATGTCCACCAAGCTTTCATAAGTCGCTCCCATGGGTATATGGGTCATAGCAAGGCTGTGTAGAGGCTCATTCAGACCTTTGACAAAGCGAAGAGCCTTCTTGTGTTGGATGTTTACTAAATCCAGCCCAAATCTTGCCAGCTGATTAAACTGAATGACGTACTCCCAGATCGTCATACTCCCTTGTTTAAGAATTAAGAACTTCTCCATCTGCAGGCTTCTTTCAGCTTGGGAGAGGAATTTCATCTCAAACCTCATCCTGAAATCTTCCCAAGTTTCCACTGGCCTCTCAGCATGGGTAACTTCCCACCAATAGGAAGCTTCATCTTTAAGCAACAACACTGCTAGCTGTATCTTTTGCCTGTCGTCAACTTCGAAGATGACGAACAAATCTTCGGTCTCCTTCAGCCAGTTCCTTGCTACCACAAAGGATTCAGTTCCATAAAAGTCCTTTCCACCCATAGCCTTGAAGTCTCTACATGTCTTAGCGAAAGTATTTCCACGAGGAGGAGGAGGAACCGCTGCCACTGTGGGAGGAGGGATGTCTGCTAGGCTCGCACCATTGGCCCTAATCTCTAGGTACCTTCGGAACCAGCCAGGTATCGGTACTCCTTCTGGAAGGTTAAGATCTCCAGACATGCTGGAACAAAAAAGGAAAGTATTCAAGACAAAAGGATAGAGAGATAGTGCATATGGCTTTGGGGGACTATGCCTTTTAAAAACAATGCTTTTCCTTGAAAAATATGCTTCTTTAAACTTCTCTTTTGAAAATAGTTTCAAAAACCTTTATCTAATCTGGTAAACCTATGCTCTGATACCAAGTGAAACACCCCACCTCCATTAAGGTCACTCACAAAGGGAATGCCTTAACTTCGGTGGAGGTTTATAAGTAAAAGTCACAGATAAAATACAAGACAGATATAAACACATATGTATAAGCAGCGGAAAACAAACAGACTTTCATTTCATAAATACGTGTTCATACAAAACATTTCCATAATTGTCTCATAATAACTTCCAAAATATTACATCATCATTTCTATCTTGATTATTAAATAAAGAAGCATAAAACATAATAAAAGCTGCATAAATCCCCACAGAACGTGTCCAAAAGCCATAGCCAAGGAAAGAGAGTCCAAACCATACATCTACTATCTTGAAGCTTGCAAAGAGTCTGACTAAGCTGGGTTGTTTCCTCCCTGTGGACCTGAGGGGGGGGACGGAAGAAAAGAAGACAAGATAAAAACAGAGTCAGACATAAAGCCCGGTAAGTCTACTGACTCTTCAGCATGAGAATAAGAAAAAGGGCATGATAGGTATAAACTGGAAATAGGAAAGTATCATAAACTAAGATAAAGCAGTTTGAACCGAATATACTATCGCACCCCACACTATATCTCTGCACCTACTTGCATTGTCTCAACTGGCACCCCGTGATCGGGGTGAAGTGATCCCCTTTCTAAAGATCGGCTCCTACTCGCAAAATCATACTTGTCATACGACCCCCAATGATTGTTGATACCTATGCTAGTCCCACCAAGGGGTGTATCAAGTCCCATGGTGGTGGCCCGACACAATCCTAGAATGCATAGGTTATACAACTGGTGCCCAATGCCCTGTTTGTCTGCTGCGAAGTGTGTGCACGCCCGCACTCCGTTAGAACCCACACGGCTGCACCAACTTCCATCGCTTTTGACCGCTTACAATCAACCCAGTAATCGTGCTCCACCCTGCCTAGTTTCAGGGTACCATGATACCTAATTGGGTTACTGCTGAAATGGGTCCCCATTACTAGGGTTTTCTAGTCAAACATGTTAAGTGGTTAAGTGTCTGTATTACCTAACCCCACCCATCAGTTTAATTAACATGTTGAATTGGTTAAGTGTTTTAGTTAACTTAACCCTACCATCCTGACTTGTCTGTCCTTAGCTTTTTAAAGCACCGACCACTCACATTAGACAGGTATTGTTACAGTTACTGGATCTATCGGTCGGTTCCGGGTAGGTTTACACCGTAACTCAATCTAACCTCGGGTCTTTATTGGGCGCAATGCTTAACCTCTCACATTGGATAGTTATTATTGTGATTACTGGACAGCCGGGCGGGTCCGGACAGGTTTACATCACAACTCAATCCAACCTCGGGTTAAGCATACTCATATTTTCTAAATTTACATATTTGTTTCTAATTACTTGTTATATGTAAATTTGTTAACAATTAAATGTTGTGGCCCACTTTCCAAGTTCATCATTTTTGGTATAAGAATTTTATACCATTTAAGTGCCACCAATTATTGGCATGTGCCAAACTTGCCAATACATATATTTTTCACCAATTTATGTCAAGTTTCCTATAATTACCAATTTTTCCCAACGTTACCCCTTCTAAATATTAGGCTACCAATCTTAGCCTAATTTTTCGTCCGCATGATTTTTAACATATAATATTAGGCTAGAAACTTAGCCTAATTTAGCGTACATAAAATTGTCATAAAGAAATTCATTAAGTAAACATGACATAGGTGTAAACTTGGCATTTTCGGCATAGTCAATATGAACATCATAGGTGTGAACTTGCAAAATAGTCATCATGAATATCATAGGTGTGAACTTGCAACGTAGACTAAATCAACATACATATATGTGAATTTGCAACATAGACTAAATCAACTTACAAATATGTTAACTTGCATTGAAATAGGGATCTAACTAAATAGGTGTCACATGAATTAGCATAAGATTTAGACAACATAAGCCTAAACATGTTTAGATCTAGGCATAACATCGAACATCACTAGCATATGACGAGAATATGACATGGTCATAAAGTATGTATAATTTTATCACACGTGTGAACTAGATCCAATCATGTTTACTACTATAACATGAAACTTGTATTAAAATGGATCTTGGCATGGATCCAATTATGAACTTGCAAATTTTGTATAAACATATGAGCATGTATATGAACTTAATCATTTAGGCATAGAGGTTTTAGCATAAAGTATATACATGAGATCTTAACTTGGACATAACACATACAACCTATATTAAACATATAAACATATAGGTGTAAATTCTAACATTAACCATATACTTGTATGTGATGTTGCTTTCATTCTAAATGTACAATAGGATCAACATCAAATCAATTATACCACAAACATCCCAACCATTCACAATACAATCATTGCAATACACAGAAATGAATTAGCATCATCGTTATACAATAGTAAAATTCCATTTCCATTTTACATCGAATCAAGTCTAAATTTTATTCCCATCGAAAAAATCACTATACTCACAACAAACGACGAACTTGAATTCTGGATTCTGAGTTCTGAATTTGCAACTCTTTCCTTTGGGTAGATAAACATTGTTTGAATCTTGCTTTTACTTTAGTTTTGCTCGTCTCTAAGCTTTCTTCAAGTGGAGGCTACTCTTGGCTTCCTTCCAGCAGCATGATGGCTCTATCTCTATTTTATTTGTGTGAATTTAGGTTGGAGACTAGGGTTGTTTATATAGAATTTCAAACTAATTAGAGCCGTCGATGAAGCTAGAATTAATCAAGGCCATCCGTCTCAAGAGAAGCCAATCAGAAAGTGACAAATCATCGCTAGTGACACAACCAAGCCCCAGAAACCGAGCCAGGACCAGACCAAGCAGGTCAGGTCGACCAAGCAGGTCGACCCCCAGGTCAACTACATGGTCGACCTGGGTACCTAGGTCGACTCCCAGGTCGACCCCCTGGTCGACCTGGGTCCTGGGCGGGAAGATTCCCACCCAGCCCAATTCTTGTCCAGTTTTGGATTTTGAACTTGTTTTCGGGCTATTTGAATTTTAAATCGAATTCTGAAACTTCCGGAGGTCATAACTCCTTCATACGGAGTCCGTTTTACGCAAACTCGGACTCTATCTCAAGCATAATTCCGAGACGAACGCAATGGAGTAACCCTTTTTCCCTTAATTCTATCATTTAGAATTAATTATACTTTAATTTGTTAATTTACTGTTATTAGAAAATTCGGGGTGTTACATAAATTGTCTGTCTGAATCAACCGTCAGTTATCATTATTTAACGATGATCGTCCAACGTGAGTAAATCTCACTAACTCTGCCCAGTTATATTTTTATAACGTATTTTTAGAATTGATAAATGATGGTTGATTGCTGTGTGATGATTGTTTGGTTGAATTACTGATTTATTAGTTGAAATTGTAGATAACAATATATATATATATATATATATATATATATATATATAAATCGTTAATTAAATATTGGTTATATTCATCAGAAAATTTCATATTGAAATGAAATCGATGTTGTTTGTATTGTTTGACATCTGTGGATGAAGGGAAACAGGTTGGAGGGATCCAGCTGGATTCCTCAAATATTATTACTATTTATTTTCATATACTGTGATATATGACGTGATATATTTTCTATGATTGATTATGTATGTATGGATGACACTGGCACTATGATTTGGTATTTCTAAAATACCGTAAGTAATACAGGGGTGTAAAATGGGAATTTTCAAAGTGTATATTGAAAAGAAAATATTTATAAAATCAAAGGATTTTATAAAATCAAAGGATTTTATAAAATAAAATATTCATAAAATCAAAGGATTTTATAAAAGAAAATATATTAAAAAAATCAAAGGATTTTATAAAAGAAAATATTTATAAAATCAAAGGAATTTATAAGAGAAATTATTTATAAAATAAAAGGATTTTATAAAAGGATTATTTATTTAGAAAATAAATAGAATTACAAAAGGAAATATTTGGAAATTAAATAGAATTATAAAAGGAAATTGGCTAGATAATAAAGAACTATGAGAAGATGGATTTAAAGAAATTGTAAATTGAAATCTGTTTTAATAAATAGATTGAGAATATTAATTTATAAATAATGTTTTATAAATTAAATAAAATATTTATCATTTGATAAATGGAACATATAAGACTGGATTTATATAGAGATGTAAGAATCAGTTTTAACATGGATATTTTAAATGGAATTTGAGCAGCATTTATAAAGGTGATTATAATGGGATTATAAGTGTTAGAAGAATAAATTGAGATTTTATATGAATAATTCTATAATTAGAAGTATAAATCGAATTTGGATTTGAGATATTATTTCAAATGCAAAATCAAACTGAATTGATTATATAAAAGAGGTATTTCTCACATTCGATGTGAATAATGGATTTAAACAAATATTTCGCAAAATAAAATATTATATAGGAATTTGGGGTTTGAATTAGGAATTTAAATGGAAGTAATGAAATTAGAAACTGACTGGAAATTAGTTGAGTTGAATGGCTTTCTGGATATCGATCTGATGTTGGTTTCGGCCTTCGGGGTTTATACTTGGGCAACTGTTCTCTTGTTAGTTTACAGTTAGAGACTGATAGAGGTGGGAAGATATTGATGCGTGAACCAGAAACGGAAACGTTTTCCATAGTTAATAACATATATTTTCTAATTTTAGAAAATAAGGAATTTATGGATATATGGAAACGATAAATAGGAAATTGGGAAATGAAATGATGATTAATCGGTAAGATTTCCATTTGGGAATACAACCGTTGTTTGTACACATGTTTTCCTTTGATAATTAAATCACCGACTATCAAAGATTTTGACCATTTCCGTCGTCAATACGGAGAGACATGGATTAGATATATTATCTGAAAACCACTCCATATGGCATTAGCGTTGCGAATCAAATATGTTGAAGATAATTGAAGACGAAGTTATGCAAGGGCTATTCAGTAAATCCTAGGTAGAAATTTCCTAAGATGTATTTACAGAATAGTACCTTCGGGTTGTCCAGTCCCAGGACAACTTGAATAGATGAATGTTTGATAGAGTATATTTGGTAGATCACGTAAGTTGATCATTTCAAATGTATTTATGTTGGTGACGGGGAATTCGTTTCTTTTAGCTATATACCCGTGGTATTTTTGGAGAAATCAATTTGTGATTTTGCGGGTATGACGATGTGGCATTCAAAGTAAATAAATGGGTGATCTGTTAAAAGATACGTTATGACCTCAAGCCTCATCAACTAGGAAATGACAGAAATGAGTAAGGCAGCATGGCTAAGAGGGTCGCACCCAATTAAGGATATTGTCACCATCTAGAGAATATTCATATTTGTCACTTCTACCAATTCTGTATCTCCCGAGAACGATTATGTTGGTATACCAACCGTAAGGTGACAATATATTTGGAACATTCAAGCGAAATGAATGGCCGGTCATGTGTGGCCGAGTTACAAGATGTTCTTGTTGAACTCTAGTGTATCGCTTCTAGAGTACACTGATCGGAATGTGGTTCCATACCTTTTCAAAGTTGGAAATCCATTATCTAGTAAGAGTCCGTGGTTTTTGATTGTATATTAATTATGTAGAACGTGAGATGAAAGCGTTCTACTAGATTTTTATTTACTTGTTTTAGACATTATTATAATATCAGAAGGGTTGTGATACAAAGAATATTTTGAGTAGTCGTAAGGTAAAAACCATCCGTGTTTATGTGTGGATCGGTCTTATGATTTTTCTTTCTTTTTAAAGAATTTTAAAAGTTAAACAAATGGTTGGAGTTTACTCACACCAGTCACATGACTGACCCAGACTTTATTTTGTTTTGTTTTCCCTAAACTCTTGGGTGCCCAATTTTGTATGGGTAGTGAAGTAGTCAGGATTTTACAGACACTGAGAGCTTGGAGCAGGAGGCTTTAGGATTATATAGAAATTTTTTATTCCCGCTGTGTTGTAAGTGTTGTACTTTGATAATGACATGTCTATTCAAGTACAGACTTGTATTTCAAAGCTATGTTATATAGTATAATTTATTCGTTTCGTTGTGAGATTCTTGTTACTCTGATGTTGTTTTAGTTGTGTTCTTCTTCTTCTATTCTAATTTTCTATCTTATCTATTATCACCCTCAAATGATCGGGAATGTTCAATGCCTGAATTTTCGACATGGGTTTCATGTCAATTTTCTAGGTCGGAAATTCGCGTTTATTATAGTGGTATCAGAGATGAAGGTTAAGTAATTACCTTGACTCTGTGGCGTGACTCGGTAGTGATGGGGTTAGTAATGCCTTAGATTGAGTTGAGTGTATATATGCGAGTGAACATATTTGTTATTTGATGTAAAATGGTTTTATATTGTGGAGATTTATTGGTTGAGTTATTTGTGAGTTTTGGTCGATTGGTTTGATCCACTATATCGGTAGGAGTTTCTAAACACTTGATTACGATGAACCAACATAGTATGTTTTGAAAAGAGGGTAATGAAATAATTTTACCCAAATATATCCTGATGTAAAATATATATATATATATTTGGAATATTTTAATATTGGATGTGTTGGTTGTTATTATAATAGGATAATATTATAATTGAAACAGTTATGTAAATAACCAATCAAAATTCGTATAAGTGTTACGAAATGAATTAAATCTGAATTTAAATCAGAACTGAAATTTAAAACCCTGGAAATTGGGAAAGATGTTTGTAGATGGATTTGGAATTAATATATGAGAATTATAAATTCTTGGGAGAATTTTAAATTGTTTTATAAGCATTGTGAATGGTATTTTGAAATGTATTTCAAACAGGTTTGAAAGTGATATAGTATTGAACTCACTTCGGCCGCTGGAAAATAATTTTGATGATGATCCGGACATCATCGGTGTTCATTTTTGAGTTCTAAGTGATGGATTACTACCAAAGATTTTGTTTTGAATTGTTTGAGGAATTAAGTTGTTTAAAATTCAAATGTTTTGAATTGCTATTATTATATATGTTTTCAAGCTGTTTTAAAGAACAAAACCCAGGAATTTAAATTTCGAAATCTAAATTTAACTTATGAAGTTAATGAGATTGAAATGAAAAAAAATGAATAAATAAATTAGAATTTAACTTAAATTAAGTTAAATAAAATTTTGTTTGGATTGATTGGAGATAACCTGGAATGACATTGGAATGATGATTTAAGAATTTGGAATCAAGAATAGTACTTGAGTTCGAAATGAAATTTGGCTTGGATAGAACCAAATGATTGAGTTTGAGGAAGAGCTGATTGGAGTTGATTGGGATGACATTGGTATATCCTGAATTGGTAGCAGATGGGAAGGATATAATGATATGCCCGACAAAAAGGTATACAAGTTTATTTTTATATGAGTTTGGTGATTTATGAGCCTATTTGGCAAGCCGCTTGGCTATTTAATTTTCTTTTGGGTTGGAGAAGGCCTGGAGAGGCGAGTTGTAGTTGTACCGATTGACCCGTACAAAGGTGGTGCTGGCGAAATTTTCTAGAAATTTAAGGTGTTAGGAAATTTTCAGAAATTTTGAAAATTTTCGTTAATCAAAATTAATTAATATTTTAGTTGAAATTAATTAGTACAGTGAAACTGAAGTTAAAAAGGTAAACAAAAGATTTTAACCTAGTTAATAGGGTTTGTTTTCTAACTTAGCAATTTCGAGGACGAAATTATTTTAAGGGGGGAAGAATGTAATGTCCCATATTTTTACGATGTAATAATTAATTAATTTAATTATTTAAATAGTTATTTAGAGATTTAAGTGGTTGTTTAATTAAATAAATATTGAATATTTAATTAATATAAATAATATATTTATTTCTGAAATAGTCGGAAATAGTGGAATTCGCAATATTGTGTGAATTCGATCATTTATAATATATAATTCAGTATAGAGTTGAATTATATTAACGAATATATTATATAAACGACAATTGAACGTATAATTTATATTATAATTATAATCGAGCTCGAAATGGCGCGGTAGTTCGTAATTTGGCGATTTGAACTTCAAATGAATATACATAATCCGTTTTAAGTCGGATTTCTGTGAAACAAGAAACGTTCGGAGCTGGTGCAGTATATTTTTCTAATAGGAGAGAAAAATCGTGATTTTGTTGTGTGGATTGTGAGTTATGTCCAAATCAAATTTTTGAAAAGTCGCTATAGAATTCCTTTATAATTTATAGCGATTTATTTATATTATAAAAAGATTTTAATATAAATTGAATGTCGATATAACTAGGAACTTTGAAATATCGAGTTATAAATCCAGATATGGAGCTGGATGATATTCTAATGTGAATATACACAATAATATATATTTATAAGTATTAAATTTAATTATTTTTAGATATATTAATATTTAAATGGGTTTATTTAGATCTTTAAAAATAGCTAGTTTTGCAAATGACCTCCGTATTCGACAAAACTAATTTTGTTGGATCCGGAATATTAAATTATTGTTAGATTTCAATTTACGTGATTTTTGGAGTCATTATGTGGCCATATGTGATTTTAATGTAAAAAATAGTCGATAATTTGACTTTAAAAATACGTTATGTGAGCAAGTGTAGTCGAAATTCGACAAAACAAGTTTTGTTGGGTCTGTAATGTCAAACTCTAGTTGCATGTTCATTTTCGTCGAATTTGGATATGTTATATGACTGTACGGATTTTTAAACAATGAATACAAATAGCGGTTGATTAAAATTGAATAAAATAGTCAATAAAAAAATATTAAAACCTTTCTATAAATAAGCTACAATTTTTCTAAACCCTAAACTCTTTTTTCCTATGGTCAAATATATGCGCCGCTGGTTTCTTTCTTCCAGTGAAAAGTTTTCATCTTCGTAAAATCAAAATCAAATGAGCTAAAATCCTATAAATCTCCAAATAATTATTAATGGATTCCTGGCCTGTCCCTCTTAATTTCAGTATGGGTTTTATTCCAATCGAAATCATTTTTGTTTGCTATTCTAAAAAACCAGCGACAGCTAGGGTTCTACGAATCTTGAGAATGGAGCGTTGATTTGCGAAATTGGGTTGATATTCATGTTCGGGGGGGGGGGGATTGACTTGTGCGTGCCATTTTTCATACGGTTCGGTGGTTTTCTTTGACGTTAGGGAACTATTACGGGCGGCAAAGCCCAATGTCGCAATACAGGAGGAAGGTGCGAGCTTTGATTTCATGGTATGGAGACGGAGTGGGAGACAAGAGAAGTTAAATGGTACACTCAGTTTGAGGGATAGTGAAGGGGAGAGGGAGTACGGTGGAGGTGAAAGTTAGTAATGGTGCGTTACTGGTGTGAAGATCGAGTGGAATTCATTTGAGGAAGAAAACAATAAGCGGATTTGGTATTGAAAATGGGAAATGGGCCGGGTTAATATGGTAAGGCCCAATGTTAAAACTTATTAAGTTTAATTTAAATTCAATATTGTATGATAACTTGTATAATGTATAACTTTAGTATACGATATCAAAATCTGACGAAACAAGATCCGCTGGGATCGCATGGACGGTGGCTACACAATGGAACTGGCTGGGAGTGAACTGGAGCTCGTTACAATTTATAGCGATGTAAATTGTCTGTCTTAATCAACCGACAGTTTCGTTATTAAAAGATGATCGTCCAATGTGAGTAAATCTCACAACTCTACCCAGTTATATTTTTATAACATATTTTTAGAATTAATAAATGATGATTGATTGCTGTGTGATGATTGTTTGGTTGAATTGCTGATTTATTGGTTGAAATTATAGATAACAATATATATATATATATAAATTGTTAATCAAATATTGGCTCTATTCATTAGAATATTTCATATTGAAATGAAATCGATGTTGTTTGTATTGTTTAACATCTATGGATGTAAGGAAACAGGTTGGAGGGATCCAACTGGATTCCCCAAATATTATTACTGTTTATTTTCATATATTGTGATATATGATGTGGTATATTTTCTGTGATTGATTATGTATGTATGGATGACACTGGCATTGTGATTTGGTATTTCTAAAATACCATAAGTAATACTGGGATGTAAAATGGGAATTTTCAAAGTGTATATTGAAAATAATATATTTATAAATTCAAAGGATTTTATAAAAGAAAATATTTATAAAATCAAAGGATTTTATAAAAGAAAATATTTATAAAAACAAAGGACTTTATAAAATAGTATATTTATAAAATCAAAGGAATTTATAAAAGAAAATATTTATAAAATCAAAGGATTTTATAAAAGAAATTATTTATAAAATCAAAGGATTTTATAAAAGAAATTATTTATAAAATTAAAGGATTTTATAAAAGGAATAAATATTTAGAAAATAAATAGAATTATAAAAGGAAATATTTGGAAATTAAATAGAATTATAAAAGGAAATTGGCGAGATAATAAAGAACTATGAGAAGATGGATTTTAAGAAATTGTAAATAGAAATCTGTTTTAACAAATAGATTGAGAAGATTAATTTATAAATAATGTTTAATAAGTTAAATAAAATATTTATCATTTGATAAATGGAATATATAAGACTGGATGTATATAAAGATGTAAGAATTGGTTTTAACATCGATATTTTAAATGGAATTTGAGCAAAATTTATAAAGGTGATTATAAATGGGATTATAAGTGTTAGAATAATAAAATGAGAATTTATATGAATTATTCTATAATTATAAGTATAAATAGAATTTGGATTTGAGATATTATTTCAAATGCGAAATCAAACTGAATTGGTTATATAAAAGAGATATTTTTCACATTCGATGTGAATAATGGATTTAAATAAATATTTTGCAAAATAAAATATTATAAAGGAATTTGGGGTTTGAATTAGGAATTTAAATAGAATTACTGAAATTAGAAGCTGGCTGGAAATTAGTTGAGTTGAATGGCTTTCTGGGTATCGATCTGGTGTTGGTTTTGGCCTTTGGGATTTATACTTAGGAAGTTGTTCTCTTACTAGTTTATAGTTAGAGACTGATAGAGGTGGGAAGATATTGATGCGTGAATCAGAAATGGAAACGTTTTCCAAAGTTAATGACGTATATTTTCTAATTTTAGAAAATAAGGAATTTATGAATATATGGAAACGATAAATTGGAAATTGGGATATGAAATGATGATCGATCGGTAAGATTTCCATTTGGGAATACGACCGTTGTTTCTACACATGTTTTCCTTTGATAGTTAAATCACCGGCTATCAAAGATTTTGACCATTTCCGTTGTCAATATGGAGAGACCGGGATCAGATATATTTTCTGAAAACCACTCCATATGGCATTAGCGTTGTGAATCAAATATGATGAAGATTATTGAAGACCGAGTTATGCAAAGGCTATTCAGTAAATCCTAGGTAGAAATTTCCTAAGATGGATTTACAGAATAGTGCCTTCGGGTTGTCCAGTCCGAGGACAACTTGAATGGACGAATGTCTGACAGAGTATATTTGGTAGATCGCGTAAGTTGATCGTTTCATACGTATTTACGTTGGTGGCGGGGAATTCGTTTCTCTTAGCTCTATACCCATGGTATTTTTGGAGAAATCAATCTGTGATTTTGCGGGTATGACGATGTGGCATTCAAAGTAAATAAATGGGTGATCTGTTAAAAGATACATTATGACCTCAAGCCTCATCAACTAGGAAATGACAGAAATCGGGCAGGCAGCATGGCTAAGTGGGTCGTACCCAATTAGGGCATATTGTCACCATATAGAGAATATTCATATTTGTTACTTGTTTCAATTTTGTATCTCCCTGGAACGGTTATGTTGGTATACCAACATAAGGTGATAATATATTCGGAACATTCGAGCGAAATGAATGGCTGGTCATGTGTGGCCAAGTTACAAGATGTTCTTGTTGAACTCCAGTGTATCGCTTCTAGAGTACACTCATCGGAAGGTGGTTTCATACCTTGTCATAGTTGGAAATCCATTACCCAATAAGAGTCCTTGGTTTTTGATTGTATATTAATTATGTAGAACATGAGATGAAAGTTGTGATAACCCTTAACTCCCGTAGTACGAAAGCAAGGATAATCATTGGAATATAACACATAAACAATAACAATAGAACAAAAAAATAGAATTACAGCAGATAATGTACATCAAATTACACTGGAAATAATATATCATCAGAGTTACACAACATAATAGGATCATACTTAGTACATAATACAGTTTTCAACTTAATATAAAATGTCTATAGCGGAAATCAAACATAATATACTAAATGAAGTCTGAACAGCATAATAGAGATGATAGGATCCATCTTCAGCTCCATAGCTGTCCAGAATGAGTCTGCTAAAAACCTTAAAACAAGGTTACCTGTGTGGACAGAGGGCACCCGAGTTTGCAAAGTGAAACAAACTACGAGTCAGTCATGGGTCTGGTATGAGAAATCTAATTAACCTATTTAATAATAGCGCTAATCACAGGACCACACCGCTAACGCGGAACGGGTTTACTCCATCGGATTGCCAGTGCATAAATAAAGTAAATCGTTAAACAATGCAATGCTTTTTAGAAAAATGAAACCATTATAAGACTCAAGTCCCATTACACAATGCAACGCAAACCGGAGGATAGAGTTTTACCTTATAATGGTCAAAAATGCTTGATACGATAAAATGGATTTGATATTATTATTAGTGTATATATGTTTCAAAAACCTTTCAATCATAATGTATCAATCATAGATGGCATAGCTACCATATACTATGTCGCCGTACTAGTTTTACAATCAAAATCGTATGGTGTCATATTGGAAGTTGGAATTCCATCATGAACCAAGGCAAGGGATCATCCTTGCCAAATTCGAGACAATCTAGCCCATGTCTCAGGACAAGTACTCAGTCAAGCCCTTAGGAGCCACAGGGCCGGTCCACACATATGTTAGTGGATTGTAACTCCTGAACAATACGTCTCCCCGCCGTATGGGGCGTAAATAGAGCCACTAGGGACTCCAAATCCGAGATACCTCAATTTCCATCATCCACATAAGTAAAAATATCTGGGTAAAACCCAGACACCACTTCTAGCTAGAAAGAAACGCATGTTCTCCCTGGATCCTTCTCCCGTTTCTAGTTCATACCGGGGTGTGTGGGTCGCGAAGTAACGCTAAACACAAAGATATGCTAAATAAAGCTGTGCTTTGATCATCAACCACAAGGCTCTTCTTTTCAACAATAAGCCTTGATCATTTGCATCTTGGCATGCCACACTGACAATTCACGCCATGCGACTGATATCTATCAATATATAACCTATGAGCTCATATGTCTTAGAGAAGGGTGTTAAGCAAGAGAATGAATTCTCCGCCACCAAATAGATATATATTAAATAGAAATCAATCAGCACAGAATAAAATCCAATGTCAGACATACATCTATTTACAAGTCCGTACTGGGTTTGATCAAAACCAAAGAACCTTATTCCTCGTTCCATATGTCCAATACAGAAGAGAGGCTCTCGCATATCCGGACGATCAACAAGTACGTCTTGACAACTACCACTGTAACCCTCTCAAGGCAGCAACTCCAAACAAAGGCATCAGTAGTCATCCATTCGATGTGAATATTGTCGGTCTACAATCACCGTCTTCAAATCTTCGACTTCCAATCGTCGTATAATTATTTGAAATGAGACTTAACTCGGCCTTTTCAAATAGTTCTCATATATATATATAATTTAAATCAATTCTTTTCATTCCATATCGTTTATAATAATTTATAACGATTTATCGCTATTTTTATTTATTAAAAATAGCCATTTTTAATTAAACGACGCTTCGGGTCATTACATGGCCCTGACGCCGTTTTCATCAAAATTTGATTCACACATTTCTCAAAATCTAATCATTAGATCTTAGCAAATTTTATATTGTTGGAAAGATCTTTCCAAAACGAACCCAACGGTTCCAATTTTGGGAAAATCCGACGGTCGGATCTTTCAATATAATCGTTTGAAGTTATGATTTCAAAACGCGAACTACAGGAGCGCGATTCATTTTATTTTAATTTATATATATATGTATATATATATATATATATAAATCGTTCAACGATTTCAACACCGTTTTCAATCCAATATTGATTTCTTTTATGTGAAATCATATTTTACATTAAAATGTAATTTTTAATGTTATTACAATTCCTTCCAACATTGAATCTTTTATATGATTCATATATTACATAAAAATGTAATTTGCTTCATCATTCAATTATTACATTAAAATTGCAATCTTTTTATTCATCCCTTTATTACATTGAAAATGTAATTTTTATTTTTTCCTTTTATTACATTGAAAAATTTAAATTTCTATTCCATCCTTTTATTACATTGAAAAATGTAAATTTCTTATATTACGTTGAAAAATGTAAATTTTATTCCATCCTTTTATTACATTGAAAAATGTAAAATTTCTGTGTGATCTTTTCTTACATTAAAAATGTGAAATTTCTATGTAAACACATTTTATATAGCAATGGTCATTTTTAATGTTTTCGTTTGCAATAAAATGTAAATTTTCAAAGAAAAGTCATTTTATATAACAATGGGCATTTTTAATGTTTCATTTACATTAAACATGTAAATTTCAACATCAATACATTTTTATTTCAAACTGTTTATTTTTAAATGTTGCAATTTCATTTAAAATGTATAATTCAATATCAATGCATTTCTATATAACAAATGACTATTTTTAATCTTGCATTACATTAAAAATGTATGTTTTAAAGTAAAGACATTTTTATTTAACAAATGGTTATTTTTAATGTTGCATTACATTAAAAATGTAGATTTTAAAGTAAAGACATTTTTATATAACAAATGACTACTTTTAATGTTGCATTACATTAAAAACTGTAGATTTTAAAGTAAAGACATTTTTATATAATAAATGACTATTTTTAATGTTGCATTACATTAAAAAAATGTAAATTTCCAATGTAAGTACATTTCTATATAACAAAGTTTTATTTTAATGTTTCATATACATTAAAAATGAAAAATCGGCCAATGTATTACATTTCTGTATCAAAATGTTTATTTTAATGTTTCATATACATTAAAAAGTAAATTTCCAACGTAATACATTTCTATATCAAAATGTTTATTTTAATGTTTCATATACATTAAAAAGTGAATTTCCAATGTAATACATTTCTATATCAAAATGTTTATTTTAATGTTTCATATACATTAAAAAGTGAATTTCCAATGTAATACATTCCTATATCAAAATGTTTTTTTAATGTATATTCCAATGTAATACATTTCTGTATCAAAATGTTTATTTTAATGTTTCATATACATTAAAAAGTAACCTAATGTAAATACCTTTTTTTTGTTTCACAATGTTTCATTTTTAATGTTGTATATACATTAAAAATGTAAAATCCAATGTCAAAACATTTTTATTTCAAAATGTTTATTTTAATGTTGCATTTACATTAAAAATGTAAAATGCAATGTAAATACATTTTATAGTACAATGTTTATTTTTAATGTTTTATTTACATTAAAAATGTAAATTTCAAATGTAAATACATTTTTATTTAACAAATGACTATTTTTGATTTACAACAAAACATGAATTTTATGTTGACATATAATTTCATTTTCATATATATATATATATATATATATATTAAAAATATAATTTTCATATTATTCAAACAATTAATATATAATAACATGAATATTTATAACACAAGAATATTTTACAAAATTTCGGCAGCATAACAGCAGGGCAATTAAAACCAACACCGTCCCTAGTATGGGTCCTCGCGCTACCTTAGGCCTCGCGGCGTTTACAAGTGGTTTAATTTCCTAATACAGTTTTTTCTAGGCAATCTATTGCCACAATAACAACCAATTTCATTTCAACCATAATCAAACACCAAAAATCAACCAACTCCACATCATAATACAATCAAGTCGTCCATGGTTTGTGGACGACGGGTGTCGGGAGTTTCTAAACGCCGTCTACATCCTAATATAATTCTATTTAATTAATTTGGATTTAGAAATCCCACTTTGCTCTCGGCTTCGCCAAAAATTATAGCGAGCCCTAAAAATTCTCCGGTATCTTCTAGAATGTAGAAGACGTCATCACGGTCCTGATGTCTCCTGTTTCACTGGATTTCGACCGTAGCAAAAAGATATAATTTTTATAAGATTAGTCAACTTTGCGACGCTTTTAAATGTTGAAACCAGTTTAATTTATCAAGCAGTTACCTTTCAGAAGAGGTTCAAAACTAGGTCAGGAATTTTTGTGAAATCCGTGAAGCTTCGCGTCGATTGGCCGGCGCCACATGAAAGAGGAAGGAGAGGCGCAGGTTTACCGGGGGTGGGACCCAGTTCGATCACCTCTGGTGATCATGGTGGTGAGTTGAAGTCGCGGTCTTCCCAAGATCGATTCGAGCGAAATACTTAACAAAAAAAATCCAAACTTGGTATGGATTTAAAGATCTTGAGGAGTACTACAAAATCCTCAACTATGGCACTGGATTTCGTGGAGCGGATAGGGAGTTTTCAAGGAGAGAAGGATTCAAGGGGTTCTGCCGTTCACGAAGGGTATCAGGTTCAAAACGATGAAGATAATACGATATACGGGTATATATACGTATTTTTATTTATTTTATTTATTTAATTCCATTAAATTTCAATATAACTCCTATATCGTTCCGAACTCCAAATCAAATCCAACGAGTGCCACACCTAGCTAAACACCCCCATTCCGGACACAATGGAATAAGTTACATAGGCCCATTCAACTGTTTCAGTCGGTTTTTCTTCAAATTAAATATAAAACATTTAATTATTTAATTTGATCGTACATTTTAATTTACCGGAGCCACAGACTGACTCTAAAAATTCCTGAAAATAAATCCAGCTATGTTTTGACGATACGGTCCTAACAAAATTAATTTTGTCTAATTTGGAGACAGTTTGAAAATTGGCTCTTTTCTGGTCGATCCAAATTGACTAAAATTAACAAAACACATTTTCTTTTGCCATGCTCACATATTAATTCCAAAAATATTAATTCGTCGAAAACAGAGGTCGTTTGCAAAATGGCTATTTATACGGGCTATATATTATATTAAATTCCATAGCGACTATTCTGAATATTCAACTGGCCATAACTTTTGATTCCCGCTATGAAATTTCAATTTTTCAGATTTGTTAGAAATATATTTTTAAAAATATTCTAATATTTTTGGTTTCACTAAAATCCGATTTATTTTGAATCCTGTACAGTCAGTCAAAGTTCAAATTCAAATTTTGAAGCTGACGCGCTATTTCTAACTCCTTTTTAAAATTAAAATAAATATATTCGTTCTAACTTTGATTTAAACAACTTTTTAATCATTATTATTTAAAATAAATTATTTTAACTATTCAAAATTCAATAAAATAGCCAAAATAAAAATTTTAAATTGGTTCTGATTTTCCGGGTTGTTACAAAAGCGTTCTACTAGATTGTTATTTACTTGATTTAGACATTATTATAATATCAAAAGAGTTGTGACACAAAGAATAATTTGAGTAGTCTTAAGGTAAAACCCATCCGTGTTTTTGTGTGGATTGGTCTTACGATTTTCCTTCCTTTTAAAAGAATTCTAAAAGTTAAGCAAATGGTTGGAGTTCACTCACACCAGTCACATGACTGACCCAGACCTTATTTTGTTTTGTTTTCCCTAAACTCTTGGGTGCCCAATTTTGTACGGCAGTCAAGTAGTCGGGATTTTACAGATACTAAGAGCTTGGAGCAGGAGGCTTCAGGATTATATAACAATTGTTTATTTCCTCTGTGTTGTAAGTGTTGAAGTTTGATAATGATATGTATATTCAAGTACAAATTTGTATTTCAAAGTTATGTTATATAGTATATTTTATTTGTTCCGATTTGAGGTTCGTGTTACTCTGATGTTGTTGTAGTTGTGTTCTTCTTCTTCTATTCTAATTCTCAATCTTATCTATTCTCACCCTCAAACTTCTTTCTATTAATGATCGGGAATGTTCGATGCCTGAATTTTCGACGTGGATGTCAATTATCTAGGTTGAAAATTCGCGTTCGTTACAGTGGTATCAGAGGTGAAGGTTAAGTAATTACCTTGGCTCTGTGGCGTGACTCAGTAGAAATGGGTTTAGTAATGCCCTAGATTGAGTTGAGTGTATATATACGAGTGAACGTATTTGTTATTTGATATAAAATGGTTTTATATTGTGGAGATTTATTGGTTGAGTTGTTTAAGAGTTCTGGTCGATCAGTTTGATCCACTGTATCGGTAGGAGTTTCTAAACACTTAAATACGATGAACCAACATAATATGTTTTGAAAAGAGGGTAATGAAATAATTTTACCCAAATATATTTTGATATAAAGAAAATATATATATATTGAGAATATTATAATATTGGATATGTTGGTTGTTATTATAATCGGATAAGATTATAATTAAAACAATTATGTAAATAACCAATTAAAATTCGTATAAGTGTTACGAAATGAATTAAATCTGAATTTAAATCAGAATTGAAATTTAAAACCCTGGAAATTTGGAAAGGTGTTTGTAGATGGATTTGGAATTAATATATGAGAATTTTAAAATCCTGGGAGAATTTTAAATTGTTTTATAAGCATTGTGAATGATATTTTGAAATGTATTTAAAAATGATTTTGAAAGTGAAATAGTATTGAACTCACTTCGGTCATTGGAAAATAATTCCGATGATGATCCGGACATCGTCGGTGTTCATTTTCGAGTTCTAAGTGACGGATTACTACCAAAGATTTTGTTTTCAATTGTTTGAGGAATTAAGTTGTTTAAAAATTCAAAAGTTTTGAATGGCTATTGTTATATATGATTTCAAGTTGGTTTAAAGAATAAAACCCACAAATTTAAATTTCGAAATTTAAATTTAACTTATGAAGTTAAGGAGATTGAAGTGAAAAAAAAATGAATAAATAAATTAGAATTTAACTTAAATTAAGTTAAATAAAATTTTGTTTGGATTGATTGGAGATAACCAGGAATGACATTGGAATGATGATTTAAGAATTTGGAATCAAGAATAGTACTTGATTTCGAAATGAAATTTGGCTTGGATAGAACCAAATGATTAAGTTTGAGGAAGAATTGATTGGAGTTGATCGGGATGACATTGGTATATCCTGAATTGGTAGCACATGGGAAGGATATAATGATATTCCCGACAAAATGGTACAAGTTTATTTTTATATGAGTTTGGTGATTTATGAGCCTATTTGGCTATTTAATTTTCTTTTGGGTTGGAGAAGGCCTAGAGAGGCGAGTTGTAGTTGTACCGATTGAGCCGTACAAAGGAGGTGCTGGCGAAATTTTCTAGAAATTTAAGGTGTTAGGAAATTTTCAAAAAATTTGAAAATTTTCGTTAATCAAAATTAATTAATATTTTAATTGAAATTAATTAGTATAGTGAAAATGAAGTTAAAAAGGTAAACAAATGATTTAACCCAGTTAATAGGGTTTGTTTTCTACCTTAGCAATTTCGAGAACGAAATTATTTTAAGTGGGGAAGAATGTAATGTCTCGTATTTTTACGGTGTAATAATTAATTTATTTAATTATTTAAATAGTGATTTAGATATTTAAGTGGTTGTTTAATTAAATAATATTGATTATTTAATTAATATAAATAATAGAATAATATATTTATTATGGAAATAGTGGAATTCACAATATTGTGTGAATTGGATCATTTATAATATATAATTCAGTATAGAGTTGAATTATATTAACGAATACATTATATAAATGACAGTTGAATGTATAATTTATATTATAATTATAATCAAGCTCGAAATGGCGCGGCAGTTCGTAATTTGGCGATTTGAACTTTAAACGAATATACAGAATCCGTTTTAAGTCGGATTTCTATGAAACAAGAAACGTTCGGAGGTTGTGAAATATATTTTTTTAATGGAAGAGAAAAACTGAGATTTTGTTGTGTGGATTGTGAGTTATGTCCAAATCTAATTTTCAAAAAGTCGCTATAAAATTCCTTTTTAATTTATAGCGATTTATTTATATAATAAATGATTTTAATATAAATTGAATGTCGAGATAACTGGGAACTTTGAAATATCGGGTTATAAATCCCGATATGGAGCTGTATGATATTCTAATGCAAAAATATATGATAATATTTAGCTATAAATATTAAATTTAATAATTTTTAAATATATTAATATTTAAATTGGTTTATTTCGAGCTTTAAAAATAACTAGAATTGCCAACGACCTCCGTTTTCGATGAAACTAATTTTGTTGGATCTAAAATATTAAATTATTATTAGATTTCAATTTCCGTAATTTTTGGAGTTAGTACGTGGCCGTACGGGATTTTAATGTGAAAAACGGTTGATAATTTGACTTTAAAAATACGCTGTGTGAGCAAATGGAGTCGGAATTCGACGAAACAAGTTTCGTTGGGTCTGTAATGTCAAACTCTATTTGTATGTCCATTTTCGTCGAATTTGGATATGTTGTGTGACTGTACGGATTTTTAAACAATGAATAAAAATAACGGTTGATTAAAATTGAATAAAATAATCAATAAAAAAATACTAAAACCTTTCTATTAATACCCTACAATTTTTCTAAACCCTAAACTCTTTTTTTCTGTGGTCAAATATATGTGCCGCTGGTTTCTTTCTTCCAATGAAAAATTTTCATCTTCGTAAAATCAAAATCAAATGAGATAAAATCCTATATGTAACAACCCGGAAAATTAGAACCAATTTAAAATTTTTGTTTTGCCAATTTTGATGAATTTTGGATATTTAAAATGAATTATTTTAAATAATAACGACTAGAAATTTATTTTGAATAAAATTAGAATGTATATATTTATTGGAATCGATGTTAGAATATAAATATTTATTTTAATTATAAAAGGAATAGGAAATGGCGCGGTAGTTTGAAGATTCGATTTCAAATTTCAAATGAATGTACATGATTCAAAATAAACTGGATTTTAGCGAAACCAAAAATATTAGAACCTATTTGAAAATATCTTTCCAACAAACCAAAAAAATCCAAATTTCATAGCGGGAATAAAATGTTATACCCAGTTGAAAATTCAGAATAGTCGCTATGGAAAATAGCCCTTAAAAATGGAAATTTTGCAAATAACCTCCGTTTTCAACGAAACCACTTTTGTTGGATCCGGCATGTCAAATTATTGTCGGATTCCAAATTCATAATTTTCGGGATTAATATGTGAGCGTGGCAAAAGCAAACGTGTTTTGACAGTTTCAGTCAATTTGGATCGACAAAAAAATTGCCATTTTTCAAATGGTCTCCAAATTCGATGAAATTAGTTTTGTTAGGACCGTATCATCAATACAAAGCTAGAAATAATTTTTCTGGAATTTTTAGAGTTAGTATGTAGCCCCGGTAAATTAAAATGTACGTTTAAGTTAAAAATACACTGATTTATATTTTGATTTGAAGAATAAATGACTGAAACAACCGAATTGGCTTGCGAGACATATCCCATTGTGTTCAGAATGGGGTAATTAGCTAGGGGCGACAGTCGTTGGGTGCCATTTAGAGTTCAAATAAAATGTCAACTTAAAGGAGAATTAAATATAATATAAAACTTCATATAGGCCCCTCCTTTCTTTTCTCTCATAACCACGAGCCCCCCTAAATTAGAAAAATCCTTCCCGTCGCTCACTCCTTTCGGTCGTCGCCTGCCCTCCGACACCCCCCCTCACCGTCGAGCCACCTCCCCCTCCTACGGTCCTCTCCCCTCGCTGCTCTCTCCTCTCCTTCGAATGGAACCGTCGCAGCCTTGACCCCACGCGCTGACCTCGCCTCCGTTTTGGAAGGCAACCGTCGCGCCCCTGGAGGCCCACCACCACCTCCGACGTCCGCCACCCCTCCTCAGTACCCCCTCTGCCGCGGCTATCTCCCCCCCCCCCCACGAAACTTCCTGTAAGTTTTTATTATTATTTATTTACTTATGTTTATTTATTTTCTATAAAATCAGTTATATATATTAACTATCATTATAAATTAGTTTTTATCTTCTAAATTTAGTTTTTATATATAAGATAAGTAAAAGATTAGATTTTTGCTTTTAAAAAGATAAGATTTTTAGATATGAAAAGATTTAATTTTTCTTTATAAAAAGATATGATTTTTAGTTATAAAAAGATATGATTTTTAATTAGGAAATGACACGATTTTTAATATGATAAAAATATAATTTTTGTATAGAAAAAGGTTTGATTTTTATCGTATGGAGAACATATTTTTAGTTAGAAGGAAAATATGAAGTTGAAGTTATAAAAATTCGATTTTTATATATATGAAGTAGAAATAAAAATATGATTTTATTTATATAATAGCGATGGAAAGTAGCGGGGAAATAAAAATGTGATTTTTATTTATGAATAGCGCGGAAAGATGGAGTTGGAATGTCGGGTAAATCCAAACCATCGTCCAATATAGAACCGACGGAGTGGAAACCCAAGGTGAGAACTTCTCACTTTCATTTAATTTTTCTAGTTAAAATATATACTAGGATGCAGATGGTGCTTAACAGCACCCGACACCTGTCATCCACAGACCATGGACGACTTGTTTGTTTGATTGATTGTGTTGTGAAAATTGATTGTGTGATGTGGAATGGAAATAAATATTTTATAGTTAAAAATATAATTTTTAACGTGTATATAAATAAAATAAATATTCATAAACAAATCAGACGATTTGTTTATGTACACACATTTGACTGATATTGATTGGGATGATCAATTTTACACATCGGCCAACTGCACAAATAAATCCGTGTTTGTTGTTTGAAAACCGCACACGGATATTGGGATGATATTAGACATACACAAATCCCGATATTTAGTTATATATCAATCGATTGGTTGACAGGCTGTTATAAGTGTTAAATATTTATATTTGATGCTTATGCTGTGTGGAATGCACTCTGGATGATGGTTGACTGTGTTTGGTTATTGTTGTGTACATGTGTGTATGAGATCCATATAATCACATTATATGGTAATCGACTGTGTCTGATTCCAGTTTAGAAAGAATGAATATTTTAAAATAATGAATATTTAAAAAAATGAATATTTTAAAATAATATTCAGTAAAAGATCAAAATCTGTTTTTGATGTACGATTTAGGATGGACACGAATATACTTAAATAAATAAAACCGTGTTGATTAGATTGACGCCATTTTGACGTGAACGATATTTACATCGATTTTATTCATTTTTATAATGAATATCGAAAAGGAAGAGATTTCAAAATCTAATGTTTTGAAAATATGATCATTTATATATCGATGATATGGAATATTCAACTTTGATTTGAAATTGAATATGAAGTTGAAATCGTTTTGAAAACGAATTTAAAACGATTTATAAAATACGTTTTAAATGGAAATCGATGAAATATATATAATATATTATATATAAATATATATAACATATAATGGCCTGAATAGAATGCGCCGTGCCGCGACAGTTCGTGAATTTCGACCATTGACTTCGAACGGACATTACGGGGGATCCGACCGTTGGATTCTCCTAAAAACGGAACCGTTGGGTTTGTATCGAAAAGAGCTTTCCAAAGAATATTAGAGATTTGAAACATAATAGTTGGATTTGGAAATATTTTCAAAATAAAATTTGGAAAAGGTCGATGTAAGTGCAGTTCAATGACCGTTCATGGAGATTGACTGTACGGGCCTTGATAAAATTATTAAAAGTATCATTAATTTGTGTAAAATCATAATAAATGATTTGGAAAGAATTGCGCTGAAAAATACCATATTTGAAAAGATAAAAATTTATTTTTATTGAAATGAAATAGTTATGAGCTAGGATTATAAACAAATATTTTTAAATAAATGAATTGGTTTTGAAATGGTTTTTAAATAACCAGAATTTCAAATATATGAGTTGGGATGTATTTGAATCGAAATTATCTTCGGATTATTTCGAAATTGGATTTTGTGATTATACGGACATTGTGGAGGAATTTGGAAGATATATATGTCGTTATTCCAATACGATATTTGTTGATTTCATAATTTGATATTGAATGTAAGCCGATATATTTTCTATTCACAGCCTTGTATTTAATTTCAAATGCGATTTGGATTTGTCGTGAATGGTGTCTTCATTAACACTGTTCTTAAACCTAGTTAAGAAAAGATTAAATCTTTTAATTTAGATTTAATGAAGTATACCAATTAATTAATATTTAATTGGAATTGAATTTGAATTTGAATTGATTTTTGGGTTTATCGTGAATGGTGTTTTAAATAACACTTGTTCTTTAACCCGATTAACAATGGAATGTGATTTTGGGTTTGTCGTGAATGATGTCTTAAATAACACTGTTCTTGAACCCCGTTTGAATAGAATAAATCTTTTAATTAAGATTTGAATAAGAATTACCAATTAATTAACATTTAATTGGAATTGAAAATGGAACGTGAATTGGGTTTGTTGTGAACTTTGTTTTTAACGACATTCGTTCTTTTACCCGATTTATAGTGAAATGTGATTTGGAATTTATAAATCTTTTTATTAAGATTTAACGGGAATTTTCCAAGGTAAAGTTTTCCAATTTAATATATTAAATTGGAATTGAATGGGATTCGATTTGATAATAATCGAAATGAACTTCTGTGGAGGAAGACTGTTAATACATATGGAATTTAAAAGGCTTTGCCGTTATTCCATTTATATTATTAGTCAGATACGGAAATAGATATCGATTATATATATATTGAATTTTGTTTCCGTGAAGATTCCATGATTATTGGAATGTGATTTAGGTTTATCGTGAACGGTGTTTTAAATGACATTAGTTCTTTAACCCAGTTAAGGAAGGATTACATGTCTGTCATTGTTTTTTGAACTGTATGGTTGATCTCTGCTAAATATATATATATATATATATATATATATATATATATATATCTGTTTGGTGGCGGAGAATTTATTCTCTTGCTTAACAACCTTCTCAGAGACGTACTGTAACGACCCAAATTTCCAGTATCTTTTAGGCTGACCAAACAACACCAGTCCAACCCAAATTGTACTGGAAACCCAGATGTCAATAGAAATAAATTAGAGGATGAGATAAGAGAGAAAGAAATATTAGAATAGAAGAAATAATAATAAGAAAATACAACAGAATTAGAGTCTCACATCGCAGCGGAACAAATATAATATAGAAATAACTTTTATTGAGAGCTTATAAAATACTTACAGTCATCAGAGTACATCAATACATCTGAACAGTTATAATAACCTGTCCTTATATAC
Organism: Allium sativum; assembly: GCA_030737875.1. NCBI lineage: Eukaryota > Viridiplantae > Streptophyta > Magnoliopsida > Asparagales > Amaryllidaceae > Allium > Allium sativum. Next base: position 308,179,999 of record CM060921.1, read on the forward strand.
ACCACACAGCTGAATAATTGCCAATACGTCTGAACTCCTACAACACGTCTTCTGAACTTCGTAGTGTCCAATAACCTGAACCTGTACAACCCGGGCTAACCCGAGCATTACAAGTACCGGGTAAGTCTGGTGAACCAGAGTGAGAAACCCACTAAGTTTATATAACATCCATATCGATTTTAAAGTCAAAAATCCTTTTGAAAGAAAAGGATAATAGTAAGACCAGCCTATACATAAACATGGGCGGTTTTTACCTTACAATAACCCAAAATATTTTGAAATAATATATTATTTTATAATGGTGTCTAAATACAAATAAATAACAATATAGCGGAACGCTTGCATCTCACGCTCCACATATATAGTATACAATCAAAACCACAGGCACTTATTGGAGATTGGATTCCGACTATGACAAGGTATGGAACCACCTGCCGATAGTGTATCTCTAGAGGCGAATACACTGGATTCAACAAGAACGTCTTGCAACCCGGCCCACACATGACCGACCACTCATTTCTCTTGAGTGTATCGAATGTATATCACCAACGGTTGGGATCAGCAACCGTTTCCCGAAAAGGGACAACATCAGATAGAATAAAGAATGAAGTGGAATTTCTCTAGATAGGTGATCATACACCCTAATGGGAGCGACCCACATAGCCATGCTGCCTGCCCGATTTTTTTCATTTCTCGGTTGATGAGGCTTGAGGCTACGCTTACTTATCAGCACATCACTTCGAATGCCACATCATCAAATCCGTCAAATCACTGATTGACGCCCTCAAAAATACACTGGGCACGTTTGAAGAAATCAATGTACATGACCATCTGGAAATACTATGTCAGACACTCGTCCATACAAGTCATCCAGGAACAAGATGAACCGAAGGCACCCTCCTATCACATCCTAGGAATCACCCTATGGATTGGTAGCGAGTGGTCCTTGCAAATCCATAGATTTCAACCACGACAGAATCATAGTTTATAAACCTCTGGTATCTAGCCAAAGGAATTCAACAACAATCCTTCCGCTTATGAAGATCTACGGTCTTCAATGCTCCATCTCGACCATCTTCTGAACATCTTCAACGTTAACGTATTTGTTGGTCGGAATGGTTTTCGAATATAAATTCGATCCCGGTCTTTCCGTACCAACAATAAATTTGCCAGATTTTGATAGTCGGTGTTTTAACTAATAGAATAAACAACCATCATCCATAGAGAAAAATGGATTCACTAGTCCAGTATACAACATCGGTTGGCCTCTTTAGTTAACCAGCCGTTAATTTGATTTCTAAAACTTTCGAAATTTGGATTACCGCCTTTACAATTTTTATTCAACTTATAATAAGTTTAAATAGGTTTAATTCAAATTAACGAAGTAAATGATTTCGGAATTATTCTCCAAATATAATCAGTGATATTTTCTGAAATAGAAAATGGACAATATAAGTTGGAAATCTTATTTGCATATTTTATCTTGTTATATTCATACAAGTAATGGCGCTTAACATTTGAAATTTGCATTTCAAACATATTTTTAATTTACATAAGTATAGAATTGCAAACAAACGTCGTATAATCAACCTGACAAATGGGGTAAAATACCGTGTGTGACGCACACACTTTAATTGTTCATTTACAAAGGACAATCACAACTGAATAATTTACCGTGTGCGACGCACACACTTTAGTTGTTCGTTTATAAAAGATAACAAAACCTTTGGGTTTAAACAATATAGTCATATACCCTACCTGTTGGTTGAAGATCATAGAATAGAAAATAAATTATACTCATTCACTTATTCCCAGAAAGCTTAAAATCCTTCGAATTTTCATTCATGATATTCTTTACGGAAATACTTATTTTAATCACTTCCATTATCCTCGTTTCTAAACTAATATCATCCTTGGATAATCATGAAGTCGTTACAAGTTGGGGTATTTTATTTACCTCTCAAACCTTGAGACGATAACATTCTTATTTTCAGAATAGATATAAGTTTATCAATGAAATCCTATTTTATCACTTTTCCAATACTTATATTTGATTTAGAATCCCTTTCTAAATAACCACTTATCTTAGTTCTGTTCAGACAACCCATTTCATATTTGAAATACTCATCTTTATATCTTTACCGTTTGATTCTCACTTTTAAAATCAACTTCAATCCACTAAAGTTTTCATCTGAATTCAATTCATATTAATCTTGTTTCAAGCTTTCCTTTTATATAATTCTTTTCGGGGAATAAGTCAAAAATCTATCTTATATAAATATGAGTAAACTTGTTAAAAATCCTTTTTAATCATAAACAAGATTTAACTCAACTGATCCCCTCTGTCACCATTTCCTTTTAAATTTGGTTTCTCAAACATTATTTACTTTTAAAATTAACATTTACCATTTTACATAACCGGGACTTGATACGTCAAAATAACTTGGTTTCATTTTAAAATATTCAAATCTTGTCCATCTAGTCACTTTATGAATTCATTTCATACTATACTTCAAAAATCTCGTTGATATGTTAACTTCCTGTTAATTACCTACATCCCTTACGTCAAATAGTTTACCACGTTATCAATTATAAATAATTCAATAAATCTTTCTAAATGGTTTATTTTAAAATGATATTCAACTTTAATAATATTTAACATTCCAATAATCATTTTCAATAATCAATTTTTGTGCGAATAGTCAACTTTGTCATTTCAAAACAAGGTTATTTTGTTAACCATTTCCACTTAATTATTTCATTTAAGTTAATAAATAAAATTAATTGAATAATCTCATTTGGTTTGATTAACAATCTAATTAAATAAAATAATCTCATTTAATTTTTTATTGAAAATAATTAATTCAACTCTTAACCATTTGGTTAATCACTGCTCATTTGCTTATAAACTCATTTACACTCAAATCTTCTTTTGTGTACTCGTTCTCTAATTACATGATAAACATATTATTATTTTCCCTTAATAATTTCATTTCAAATAATCTATATGAAATAGATTTAAAAATCTATCATTAGTTATAAAACAAATTTATAACTTTCTTTCCATTGATTTACCTGAAAGTAAGTCAAATTCTGTAAAATGATTTATTTATAGGTCATCTACTGATAATCACTCAACCAATATCATGCATTGGTTGATATCAAACAACTGTTGGGTTTGGGTTCAACAATCAACAATCAATCAGATTTACAGTTCATATAATATGAAAGTAATCAACATATTTGAGGGATCTAGTTGGATCCCCCCAACCTGTCCTTCTCTGCATCATAGTGGGTTACCTCTATATGACAATATATTCATTCGTTATGATGGACAAAAATAACAGTTCAATTTATATCAGCCAACAGACGATTAATAATATCCAACCAAGCATTCAATCATTTATTTGATACATTTATATTACTATAAATGTAACCAACAAGGTAAGTTACCTTGTTGGAATCTAATCATTAAAATAGCGATTTAGTTCGATTAAATTAAACAAACGCTTAATTTAATTCATGAATATTAAATGATATTTAACGTGCAAACAAACAGTCATCCAATCATCAACCGTTAACAAAAGTGCACACAAAATCAAACCCTGTTTATATAAAATATAAACGGGGTAAACTGAGTAGTTTGAACTCACCTTGGTATTCATCCATCGCTGAAATAATTTGTTGAAACTCGCAGCTGTGTCCAATTCTGGTCAAACCAGTTCTACGCTGTTTGCTGATATGGTTCTGGCATTACTCGTTCGTTCCATTCTGATAACACGATCATTGGTTATAATTTAAATGGTATTTACTATTTAAATTAATATTATTCAAACTAAAATAATTATTAGCTAAAATCTTACTTACGTTAAATAAAATCTTTGGTTGGGCACTTAAGTAAATTACTAGATTAGGCAATTTGTTTAAACCGCATGTCTTTGAATTGGCTTAGGGATCTTTTAACAAGGTCACAGTGGTTTCCACCCATGCTGACTTCACCTCACGTACCGCTCTGCTCCGCACCACCGCGAAAACTTCATGCTTCATTTTCCTATCCAACAACTTCAGATCTCACTATTTCGGAAACCCACAACAAAATTATACTCAAACTCTACGAAACTCATGCAGATGGAAGAAGAAGAAGAGTGCATGAGTTTAATGAATCTGGTTTGTGGATTTTTAGTTGAGTATTTGGTCTTCTATATATTTTTTTAAGAAAAATATGACTTCTTTCATTTGGTCGCTGTGTTATTCTCACTGGAGAAGATAAGGCGTACTTATATATATATATATATATATATATATATATACAGAGAGGTGAAATGCGGATGAGAACAATGTTCTTTCAATCATGTCGTAGGCATCAGCCAGCTGCATCGGTTTTAGGCTTAGGCATGAGAGATTTGGTTTCAGATATTCAAGTGTAGTCACGTTAGATAGGAAGGTTTAGCATGTGCGTGATCAACTATAGGGCTGCAGTATTCGATGCCGCAGTATTTGGTTTACAGAGTAGGGAATTGGCTTCAGCTATCCTATTATTTCTCTTTCAATAGATGGGGTATTATATATGGACATTGAAAAGAAAATACGAGTAGTTAGGATTGAAAAAGATGTACATAGTAGGTTAGGCTATAGGGTAGCTGTATCTTGGATGGTGAAATATGAAGCCTTGGCCGGCAAGGTCTGTTCATAATGAAAAGAAAATACAAGCTGTGCGGCATTAAGATGCTAGGCCCTACTATATATTTTGTACCTCCTGTTTTTCTTAACACTAAAGGGAATATATATTCTAATGTTACCTTGTACTAAGACTTACGGATGAAGGCATAGGTGAAACGGGTATGTAGGTAGCTACCCACCTTTTTCTCTTAGAGTGGTATGTTGATTTTACTTTGCATGAGTCGACCGAAACATAGGCATGTTCTTATGTCGGGAAAAGAAGAAAACTATAGAATAGGAAAAGAAAACACATGGTGTAGCTATATGGGATTTGGCCTGCTTCTAGATCCTTAAGATTTTGACGTTCCTATGTTGTTTAATTAGAAAGACACTTGACGTTCGTGTTGCTTAATCAAAAAGACATAGGGTGGGTAGTATTTAGGGGGGGAAAGTTTGCATTGTACTTTTTGAAATAAGGTAGGAGCAATAGATGTGTAGCCTTGTATTGTTATAGACTTGCTGCATTAATTTGTACTTGTAATAGGTAGGCTTGTTGCTTGTACAATGAGGTTATGGTCTAGCAAATCTCAGGCATTTTCACTGCATGAATTTACTAGTAGGACATTACATCATAAATTAGGTAAGAATGAGGTAGGTTTTATTTGTTTAGTATATGAAGTTTAGCGTACCCCGTCATATAATACTCCATTTACATACAGACCTCTATGGACAGAAATAAAAATATAGTCGTGTCCAGCGAGGTGTCACTATCCTAAAATATAATAATATCGGTAGGTTAACTTATATTGTGAAATCCTAAAATACTGATACAGGGTGCACAATACTTCAAATAAAAAGTTGCTTATTTTACAAAATAAAATTTACAGTAAAATTCTAAAAATTAACTTATAGCTACGTGACAAAATAATCTTGTCTAAATTCGAATCCAGTATGCAGTTATATCAAGTAAACTGTTACGGTCGATGAACGATTCTATAATGACTATTCGAAATTTTAATCTGGACATATCTTACAATCCATAACATGAAATCTCCATTTTTCTCTTTCGTTAGAAAAGTATAATCAAATCGATTCAAACGTTTCTTGTTTAACAGAATTTCGACTTAAAACAGATTCTGTATATTCAATTAAAGTTCAGATCGAAAATTACGAACCGCCGCGTCGTTTTCGAGCTCGTTTTAATTATATTATAAATTATATATTTTTGAACTCGATTTTATAAAATAAAATTCGATATAAAATCTGCTAATATCGCCAAATCAAGAATTTAAACAGATTTAAATATTCGCAAGCAACGTTCAAAAATCTGGGATGTTACATTCTTCCCTCCTTAAAATAATTTCGTCCCTGAAATTGTAAGGTAAGAAGAATGTTCCGAACACGATTATTTTAAAATAATTATTACCAAAACAAATTCAAAATCTTTAAATGTTTCAAAAATTCGCCAGCACCTCCACTACACAACTCGATCACAACAACTACTAATGTCACTCCGGGCTCAACTTCCCCAAAAGAAAACCAAAAGCCAAATGGCTACCCAACTCAGGGGTATAAATCAATAACTCCAATCAATATTGTAAGGTTTACCTATTTGTCGGGCAACTCCAGTTCCAATTCTGCAGCAAATCAACTAACCGCTCTTCGTCCGTACTTCCAGTCTGCATGACCAAATCATCACCACAGCTTTCTGAAATCTGTACTAAACTCTACTCACAGTGCAAATGACAATTCAGGGTTAAAGTAATTTAATTCATTCTATAACCAATTTTATTTTCCAATTTATTATATTGGGATTTAGTTTTGATTCTTCAACTCCTTATCGACTCATTGAATTTGATTAAACCAACTAAGATTCAATAAATCAAACAGTTTACAATGAAACCAACTTATAATATATTTACTAGTTTGTATTCACTTTGGTTCATCATACATTAATATAAATCGATTTATATTGAATTGATTTCCATTGTTATCCATTCGATTTTCAATTACTAAATTTATTTTATTCGATTCGACTTAACCAGGTTAAGTTTCATTCCCATATCCGGTTAATCAATTGGTTTCGAACCGGATCAATTTCATTTCATAATTCAATTGAATTTCAAGCAAATCAAACCAAACAGCCAACATTACTATAATATAGAAAATTATTTCTTTTTTCTATATGTATACTTTGGGTAAAATCATTTCATTTACCCTCTTTATAAAAATTTATTGTGTCAATTGCCAGTTCAATATGGTCTCCCAACACTTGAACCGATTAATCAACATAACACAAAACAATTTTTATATAAAATTTACATATACGCTTTCTCGTATATATGCTCAAACTCAATCTAGGACGTTACTAACCCTATCTCTATCAAGTTACGCCACAGAGCCAAGGTTAATACTCAACCAATCGCTCTGATACCAACTGTAACGACCCAAATTTCCGGTATCTTTTAGGCTGACCAAACAACACCAGTCCAACCTAAATTGTATTGGAAACCTAGATGCCAATAGAAAGAAATTAGAGGATGAGATAAGAGAGAAAGAAATATTAGAATAGAATAAATAATAAGAAGAAAATACAACAAAATTAGAGTCTCACATCGCAGCGGAACAAATATAATATAGAAATAACTTTTATTGAGAGCTTATAAAATACTTACAATCATCAGAGTACATCAATACATCTGAACAGTTATAATAACCTGTCCTTATATACACCACACAGCTGAATAATTGCCAATACGTCTGAACTCCTACAACACGTCTTCTGAACTTCGTAGTGTCCAATAACCTGAACCTGTACAACCCGGGCTAACCCGAGCATTACAAGTACCGGGTAAGTCTGGTGAACCAGAGTGAGAAACCCACTAAGTTTATATAACATCCATATCGATTTTAAAGTCAAAAATCCTTTTGAAAGAAAAGGATAATAGTAAGACCAGCCCATACATAAACATGGGCGGTTTTTACCTTACAATAACCCAAAATATTTTGAAATAATATATTATTTTATAATGGTGTCTAAATACAAATAAATAACAATATAGCGGAACGCTTGCATCTCACGCTCCACATATATAGTATACAATCAAAACCACAGGCACTTATTGGAGATTGGATTCCGACTATGACAAGGTATGGAACCACCTGCCGATAGTGTATCTCTAGAGGCGAATACACTGGATTCAACAAGAACGTCTTGCAACCCGGCCCACACATGACCGACCACTCATTTCTCTTGAGTGTATCGAATGTATATCACCAACGGTTGGGATCAGCAACTGTTTCCCGAAAAGGGACAGCATCGGATAGAATAAAGAATGAAATGGGATTTCTCTAGATAGGTGATCATACACCCTAATGGGAGTGACCCACATAGCCATGCTACCTGCCCGATTTTTGTCATTTCTCGGTTGATGAGGCTTGAGGCTACGCTTACTTATCAGCACATCACTTCTAATGCCACATCGTCAAATCCGTCAAATCACTAATTGACGCCCTCAAAAATACACTGGGCACGTTTGAAGAAATCAATGTACATGACCATCTGGAAATACTATGTCAGACACTCGTCCATACAAGTCATCCAGGAACAAGATGAACCGAAGGCACCCTCCTATCACATCCTAGGAATCACCCTATGGATTGGTAGCGAGTGGTCCTTGCAAATCCATAGATTTCAACCACGACAGAATCATAGTTTATAAACCTCTGGTATCTAGCCAAAGGAATTCAACAACAATCCTTCCGCTTATGAAGATCTACGGTCTTCAATGCTCCATCTCGACCATCTTCTGAACATCTTCAACGTTAACGTATTTGTTGGTCGGAATGGTTTTCGAATATAAATTCGATCCCGGTCTTTCCGTACCAACAATAAATTTGCCAGATTTTGATAGTCGGTGTTTTAACTAATAGAATAAACAACCATCATCCATAGAGAAAAATGGATTCACTAGTCCAGTATACAACATCGGTTGGCCTCTTTAGTTAACCAGCCGTTAATTTGATTTCTAAAACTTTCGAAATTTGGATTACCGCCTTTACAATTTTTATTCAACTTATAATAAGTTTAAATAGGTTTAATTCAAATTAACGAAGTAAATGATTTCGGAATTATTCTCCAAATATAATCAGTGATATTTTCTGAAATAGAAAATGGACAATATAAGTTGGAAATCTTATTTGCATATTTTATCTTGTTATATTCATACAAGTAATGGCGCTTAACATTTGAAATTTGCATTTCAAACATATTTTTAATTTACATAAGTATAGAATTGCAAACAAACGTCGTATAATCAACCTGACAAATGGGGTAAAATACCGTGTGTGACGCACACACTTTAATTGTTCATTTACAAAGGACAATCACAACTGAATAATTTACCGTGTGCGACGCACACACTTTAGTTGTTCGTTTATAAAAGATAACAAAACCTTTGGGTTAAACAATATAGTCATATACCCTACCTGTTGGTTAAAGATCATAGAATAGAAAATAAATTATACTCATTCACTTATTCCCAGAAAGCTTAAAATCCTTCGAATTTTCGTTCATGATATTCTTTACGGAAATACTTATTTTGATCACTTCCACTATCCTTGTTTCTAAACTAATATCATGCTTGGATAATCATGAAGTCGTTACAAGTTGGGGTATTTTATTTACCTCTCAGACCTTGAGACGACAACATTCTTATTTTCAGAATAGATATAAGTTTATCAGCGAAATACTATTTTATCACTTTTCCAATACTTATATTTGATTTAGAATCCCTTTCTAAATAACCACTTATCTTAGTTCTGTTCAAACAACCCCTTTCATATTTGAAATACTCATCTTTATATCTTTACCGTTTTATTCTGACTTTTAAAATCAAGTTCAATCCACTAAAGTTTTCATTAGAATTCAATTCATATTAATCTAGTTTCAAGCTTTCCTTTTATATAATTCCTTTCGGGAATAAATCAAAAATCTATCTAATATAAATATGAGTAAACTTGTTAAAAATCCTTTTTAATCATAAACAAGATTTTACTCAACTGATCCCCTTTATCACCATTTCCTTTTAAACCTGGTTTCTCAAACATTATTTACTTTAAAAATTAACATTTACCGTTTTACAAAATCGGGACTTGATATGTCAAAATTACTTGGTTTCATTTTAAAATTTTCAAATCTTTTCCATCTAGTCACTTTATGAATTCTATTCATACTATACTTCAAAAATTTCGTTGATATATTAACTTCCTGATAATTACCTACATCCCTTACGTCAAATAGTTTACCAAATTATCAATTATAAATAATTCAATAAATCTTTCTAAAAGGTTTATTTTAAAATGATATTCAACTTCAATAATATTTAACATTCCAATAATCGTTTTCAATAATCAATTTTCGTGCGAATAGTTAACTTTGTCATTTCAAAACAAGGTTATTTTGTTAACCATTTCCTCTTAATTATTTCATTTAAATAAATAAATAAAATTAATTGAATAATCTCATTTGATTTAATTAACAATCTAATTAAATAAAATAATCTCATTTAATTGTTTATTGAAAATAATTAATTCAACTCTTAACCATTTGGTTAATCACTGCTCATTTGCTTATAAACTCATTTACACTCAAATCTTCTTTTATATACTCGTTCTGTAATTACATGATAAACATTTTATTATTTTCCCTTAATAATTTCATTTCAAATTATCTATATGAAATAGATTTAAAAATCTATCTTTAGTTATAAAACAAATTTATAACTTTCTTTCCATTGATTTACCTGAAAGTAAGTCAAATTCTGTAAAATGATTTATTTGTAGGTCATTTACCGATAATCACTCAACCAATATCACACATTAGTTGATATCAAACAACTGTTGGGTTTGGGTTCAACAATCAACAATCAATAAGATTTACAGTTCATATAATATGAAAGTAATCAACATATTTGCGGGATCCGGTTGGATCCCCCCAACCTGTCCTTCTCTGCATCATAGTGGGTTACCTCTATATGACAATATATTCATTCGTTATGATGGACAAAAGTAACAGTTCAATTTATATCAGCCAATGGACGATTTATAATATCCAACAAAGCATTCAATCTTTTATTTGATACGTTTATATTATTATAAATGTAACCAACAAGGTAAGTTACCTTGTTGGAATCTAATCGTTAAAATAACGATTTAGTTCGATTAAATTAAACAAACGCTTAATTTAATTCATGAATATTAAATAATGTTTAACGTACAAACAAACAGTCATCCAATCATCAACCATTAACAAAAGTGCACAAAAAATAAAACCCTGTTTATATAGAATATAAACGGGGTAAACTGAGTGAGTTGAACTCACCTTGGTATTCATTCATCGCTGAAATAATTTGTTGAAACTCGCAGCTGTGTCCAATTCTGGTCAAACCAGTTCTACGCTGCTTGCTGATATGGTTCTGGCATTACTCGTTTGTTCCATTCTGATAACACAATCATTGGTTATAATTTAAATGGTATTTACTATTTAAATTAATATTATTCAAACTTAAATAATTATTAGCTAAAATCTTACTTACGTTAAATAAAATCTTTGGTTGGGCACTTAAGTAAATTACTAGATTAGGAAATTTGTTTAAACCGCATGTCTTTGAATTGGCTTAGGGATCTTTTAACAAGGTCACGAAAAAACTGTTAACAGTATAATTCAATACAATTTATATATACCTGCTGTTCTCATTTCACCTCCGGCCTTCCTCCATTCAGTTCGCATGCAGCACCTTCTGACTGCACCCCTTCTATTTTCTTCCACTTCACCACAAACACCGTGCCACCGTGTACATGTTACAGCAACACCCCCCACTAAAAAGAACTTCATCTCACCCTGAAGCGAATGTCATGGAAACCAATAGTGCTGCCGGATACCAAGCACCACCATATATCTGTTCGAACTCGCCTGTGACCCACTGCCATGCACAGTGGTTTCCACCCATGTTGACTTCATCTCATGTAACGCTCTGCTCCGCACCACCACGAAAACTTCATGCTTCATTTTCCAATCCAACTTCGGATCTCACTATTTCGGAAACCCACAACAAAATTATAATCAAACTCTACAAAATTCATGCAGATGGAAGAAGAAGAGTGCATGAGTTTAATGAATCTGGTTTGTGGATTTTTAGTTGAGTATTTGGTCTTCTACATATTTTTTTTAAGAAAAATATGGCTTCTTTCATTTGTTCGCTGTGTTATTCTCACTGGAGAAGATAAGGCGTACTCATATGTATATATAGAGAGGTGAAATGCGGATGAGAACAATGTTCTTTCAATCATGTCGTAGGCATCAGCCAGCTGCATCAGTTTTAGGCTTAGGCATGAGAGATTTGGTTTCAGATATTCAAGTGTAGTCACGTTAGATAGGAAGGTTTAGCATATGCGTGATCAACTATAGGGATGCAGTATTCGACGCCCCAGTATTTGGTTTACAGAGTAGGGAATTGGCTTCGGCTATCCTGTTATTTCTCTTTCAATAGATGGGGTATTATATATGGACATTAAAAAGAAAATACAAGAAGTTAGGATTGAAAAAGATGTACATAGTAGGTTAGGCTATAGGGTAGCTGTATCTTGGATGGTGAAATATGAAGCCTTGGCCGGCAAGGTCTGTACATAATGAAAAGAAAATACAAGTTGTGCGGTATTAAGATGCTAGGCCCTACTATATATTTTGTACCTCCTGTTTTTCTTAACACTGAAGGGAATATATATTTTAATGTTACCTTGCAGTAAGACTTATGGATGAAGGCATAGGTGAAATGGGTATGTAGGTAGTTGCTCACCTTTTTCTCTTAGAGTGGTATGTTGATTTTACTTTGCATGAGCCGGACGAAACATAGGCATGTTCTTATGTCGTGAAAAGAAGAAAACTATAGAATAGGAAAAGAAAACACATGGTGTAGCTGTATGGGATTTGGCCTGCTTCTAGATCCTTAAGATTTTGACGTTCCTGTGTTGTTTAATCAGAAAGACACTAGACGTTCATGTTGCTTAATCAAAAATACATAGGGTGGGTAGGAATTCAGTGCCGTATACTATTTAGGGGGGAAAAGTTTGCACTGTACGTTTTGAAATAAGGTAGGAGCAATAGATGTGTAGCCTTGTATTGTTATAGACTTGCTGCATCAATTCGTACTCGTAATAGGTTGGCTTGTTGCTTGTACAATGAGGTTATGGTCTAGCAAAGCTCAGGCATGTTCACTGCATGAATTTACTAGTGGGACATTACATCATAAATTAGGTAAGAATGGGGTAGGTTTTATTTGTTTAGTATATGAAGTTTAGCGTACCCCGTCATATAATACTCCATTTACATACAGACCTCTATGGACAGAAATAAAAATATAGTCGTGTCCAGTGAGGTGTCACTATCCTAAAAATATAATAATATCGGTAGGTTAACTTATATTGTGAAATCCTAAAATACTGATACAGGGTGCACAATACTTCAAATAAAAAGTTGCTTATTTTACGAAATAAAAACTACAGTAAAATTCTAAAAATTAAATTATAGCTACATCTCAAAAGAATCTTGTCTAAATTCGAATCCAGTATGCAGTTATATCAAGTAAACTGTAACGGTCGATGAACGATTCTATAGCGACTATTGGAAATTTTAATCTGGACATATCTTACAATCCATAATATGAAATCTCTATTTTTCTCTTTCATTAGAAAAGTATAATCAAATTGATTCAAACGTTTCTTGTTTTACAGAATTCCGACTTAAAACAGATTCTGTATATTCAATTAAAGTTCAGATCGAAATTTACGAACTACCGCGTCGTTTTCGAGCTCGTTTTAATTATATTATGAATTATATATTTTTCAACTCGATTTTATAAAATAAAATTCGATATAAAATCTGCTAATATCGCCAAATCAAGAATATAAACAGGTTTAAATATTCGTAATCAACGTTCCAAAATCTGGGACATTACACGTACGAGCTTAGAGGTTATATATCGGTAGAAATCAACAGTACGGTGTAGATTGTCGATGCGACATGTTTGTGTTTCCAAAGTTAAATAAACATTAATATTGATTTTTGGCAAGATTAAAACTATGAGGAATTTTATTGAATCTTTAATTAGATTGAAATGTGAATTGATAATTTAAATTATCAAATTTGGGAAATGGTAGAGAATGGAGTATCACCAGTTTTGCTCCTAGCGATAGTTAAACCTTTAATTAGATTTGAACGGAAAATGGTAATTAAATTTATCGATAACACCGTGGTGTTTAGTTATGGAGTGTTAACAATTTTGCTGAAACACCCCACCCTCCATTAAGGTCACTCACAAAGGGAATGCCTTAACTTTGGTGGAGGTTTGTAAGTAAAAGTCACAGATAAAACACAAGACAGATATAAACACACATATATATAAGCAGCGGAAAACAACAGACTTTTTATTTCATTAATATGTGTTCATACAAAATATTTCCATAACTGTCACATAATAACTTCCAAAACATTACAACATCATTTCTGTCTTGGTTATTAAATAAAGAAGCATAAAAAATAATTAAAACTGCATAAATCCCCATAGAATGTGTCCAACAACCATAGCCAAAGAGAGTCCAAACCGTACATCTACTATCTTGAAGCTTGCAAAGAGTCTGACTAAGCTAGGTTGTTTCCTCCCTATGGACCGGGAGGGGGGGGGGGGACGGAAGAAAAGAAGATGAAAGAAAATAGGACATGATAAGTATAAACTAGAAAGAGGAAAGTATCATAAACTAAGGTAAAGCAGTTTGAATCGAATATACTATCGTACCCCACACTATATCTCTGCACCTACTTGCATTGTCCGAACTGGCACCCCATGATCGAGGTGAAGTGATCCCCTTTATAAAGATCGGCTCCTACTTGCATAATCATCTGTGTCTTACGGCCCCCAAATATTGTAGATACCTATACTGGCCCAACCATGGGGTGTATCAAGTCCCATGGTGGCGACCCGACACAATCCTTAGAATGCATAGGTTATACTACTGGTGCCCCCCAGTGCCCTGTTTGTCTGCTCCGAAGTGTGTGCATGCCCGCACTCCGTTAGAACCCACACTGTTGCACCCACCGCCGTCGCTTTTGATCGCTTACAATCAGCCCAGTAATCATGCCCTACCCTGCCTAGTTTCAGGGTACCATGATACCTAATTGGGTTACTGCTGAAATGGGTCCCCGTTACTAGGTTTTTCTAGTCAAACATGTTAAGTGGTTAAGTGTCTGTATTTAACTCACCCCACCCATCAGTTTAATTAACATGTTGAATTAGTTAAGTGTTTTAGTTAACTTAACCCTACCATCCTGACTTGTCTGTCCTTAGCTTTTTAAAACACCGACCACTCACATTAGACATGTATTTTTACGGTTACTGGATGTGCCAGTCGGTTCTGGGCAGATTTACACCATAACTCAGTCTAACCTCGGGTCCTTATTGGGCTCAATGCTTTATCACCCACATTGGGTAGGTATTATTGTGACTACTGGACAGCCGGGCGGGTCCGGGTAGGTTTACATCACAACTCAATCCAACCTCGTGTTAAGCATACTCGAATTTTTCCAAATTTACATATTTGTCTTTATTACTTATTATATGTAAATTTTTCAACAACTAAATGTTGTGGCCCACTTTCCAAGTTTAACATTCATGGTACAAGAATTTATACCATTCAAGTGCCACCAATTTTGGCATGTGACAAACATGCCAATTTCATATATTTTCACCATTTTTGTCAAGTTTCCTATAATTACCTATTTGTTCCAACGTTACCCCGTCTAAATATTAGTCTAACAATCTTAGCCTTATATTCATTTTCATGGTTTTTAACATATAATTTTAGGCTAAAAACTTAGCCTAATTTAGCGTACACAAAATTGGCATTCATTAACATAAACATGACATAGGTGTAAACTTGGCATTTTTGGCATAGTTAATATGAACATCATAGGTGTGAACCTGCAAAATAGTCAACATGAATATCATACATGTGAACTTGCAACATAGGCTAAATCAACTTACATACATGTGAACTTGCATTGAAATAGGGGTCTAACCAAATAGGTGTCACATGAATTAACATATGATTTAGACAACATAAGCCTAAACATGTTTAGGTCTAGGCATAACATCGAACATCACTAGCATATGACAAGAATATAACATGTCCATAAACTATGTATAATTTCATCGCATGTGTGAACTAGATCCAAATCATGTTTACTACTATAACATGAAACTTGTATTAAAATGGATCTTGGCATGGATCCAATTATGAACTTTGCAACTTTTGTATAAACATAGGAGCATGTATATGAACTTAATCATTTAGGCATAGAGATTCTAACATAAAGTATATACATGAGATCTTGACTTGTACACATCACATATAACTTATATAATCACATAAACATATAGGCGTAGATTACAATTTGAACTATACAACTTGCATGTGATTCTAAATGCACAATAGGATCAATATCAACTCAACTATACCACAAAAATCACAATACCACAATCATTTCAATACATAGATATGAATTAACATCGTTGTTACACAATAACACAATTCTATTTCCATTTTACATCGAATCAAATCCTAACTTTTATTCACATTGGAAAAATCACTATACTTACAACAAACGACGGTCTTGTTTTCTGATTTCTGAGTTCTGAATTTGAATTGCTTTCCTTTTGGTAGACAAACGTTGATTGATTCTTGTTTTACTTTAATTTTGGCTCGTCACTAAGCTTTTCTACAAGTGGAGGGTCCTCTCAGTTTTCTCCCGACAGCATGGCGGCTCCATCTCTAATTTCTTATGTGAATTTAGGTTGGAGTCTTAAGTTGTTTATATAGAATTTCAGATTGATTTGAGCTGTCAGATGATCATAGATGAATCTAGACCATTCACTTCGAGAGGAGCCAACTAGAATGTGACAAATCAACCCTAGAGACACAACCAAGCTTAGAAATTCGACCAGAAACGACCAGGCCAGCCTGGGCCAAACCAGGTCGACTGGGCAGGTCGAACCCCAAGTCGACCCTATGGTCGACCTGGTTATCCACCCAGGTCGACCCCTAGGTCGACCTGGTGCCTGGGCGGGAATTTTCCCGCCCAGCCCAGTTTGGGTCTGAATTCAAAATTTGAACTGAATTTTGAACCGTTTGAATTTTAAATTGAATTCTGAAACTTCCGTAGGTCATAACTCCTTCATACGGAGTCCGATTCACGCAAACGCGGACTCTATCTCAGGCAGAATTCCGAGATGAGCGCAATGGCGTAACCCGTTTCCCTTAATTATTTCATTTAGAATTAATTGTACATTAATTTGTTAATTTACAGTTAACAGAAAATTCGGGGTGTTACATTCTCCCCTCCTTAAAGGATTTCGTCCCCGAAATCTTCAAGTTTAGGAGAACGTAAGTCCTAACATCCAATCGTCCATCTACTCAACCATCGAACACAGGCGTCCATTGTCCTTAAAAGACTTCTAATGCTTCATGATCATATGCATAGTGTGTGTACATGTCCTTATCTAATGCAAAATCAGGCGGTCTACTAATTCAGTTGACCTCCTTAATGCAAATCGTGTAAGTGTCATGAATCCATTATGTATGCAAATTTTTCCAACTCATTCTACATGAGTGTGCAACCATTCATACAAATGCGACATTCATATGACAACATATCAAGTTTTCAACCAAATAAAAATATGAATACATATATTCATATGCAATATGAAGTGACTGAGCCGATCTAAAACCTATATTGTGTGTGTATATGCATCCACGAGCAACCACTAGCAACCACTTGCAACCACTTGCAACCATCAACCATAACATGTTTCAATTACATGTTTACATTCAAAGGGGTTTCTACCTAAGGATAAAGGATAATATCGAGGAGATTATACCTAAAAAGATAGATACAGGCACAACTTAAGGAAAAAGAGAAATCAAAGATGTACCCTCAAAAAGAAAAGGGTAGGCCGCGCGTATTCTGTCCTCAGTTTCCCAAGTCGCGTCTTCCTTGGCATCGCTCCACTGAAATTTAACAAGCCTGACTTCGCGGTTGCGTAGCTTTTTGATTTCAATTCCTACGATTCGGGTTGGAATTCTCCTCATAGTTGCTTCGCGTTCCACTTCGGCTTTTTCTAGAATGCTTGGCTCCACCACTTCCGCAGATTCATGTAGACATTTTCAGAGATGAGAAACGTGAAAGACGTTGTGAATTCCAGCCAATCTTTCAAGCAGCTCTACTCTATAAGCCATCTTCCCAATCTTCTCGATGATAGGGAACGGTCCTACAAATCTTGGTGCTAGCTTCCCTGCGGATCCAAAGCGAACGACGTTCCTTAAAGGGGATACCTTAAGGAAAACCCTGTCCCTAACCTCAAATTCAAGGTCAGTCCTTCTTTTGTCGGCGTAGGATTTTTGTCTGTCTTGGGCAGTCTTCATTCTCCTTTGTATCAAGTCCACTTTTTTTGAAGTTTCTCTAATCATGTCTGGCCCAAGTATAATCTTGTCAGTAGACTCCCACCAACAAGTTGGTTATCGGCAAGGTCTTCCATACAAAGCTTCGAAGGGCGCCATACCTATGGTGGCTTGGTAACTGTTGTTGTAGGAGAATTCCACTAAAGGAAGATGATCCTCCCATGTCCCTTCAAAGTCAAGAATGCATAGTCTCGAAAAATCTTCCAATACTCTATTCACCCTTTCTGTCTGACCATCAGTTTGGGGGTGATAGGCCGTGCTCAAGCATAACTGTGTGCCAACAGCTTTTTGCAGACTCCGCCAAAATTCGCTCGTAAAGTGTAACACCCCACGTCCGCTAGGGTCACTCACTATGGGAATGCCATAGCATTGGTGGAGTATTTTAGTGAATATAGAACAGAAAAATTACAACAAGACAGATATAAATAGTACTTGAAATTTTAAAACATCATCTCATAACAGCGGAAAATAAACATGTCTGGTTACATCATAAACCATGATAAAAGTCAAGTACAATATCCATCAAAATAAAGAAGTACATAATCCCACTCTTATTACAATAGCCATAACAAAAGAAAAGATAACTGGATAACTGGAGCTTTATATCTACCCAAGCTCCGAAAGACTGGAACAGCAATCCGATCAAGCTCTACTACCGCTAGGATCCACCGTAGGACCTGAGGGTTGGGAAAAAGATAAAAACAACGGGGTCAGACATAAGTCTGAGTGAGTCCTATAACCTTAACAATACAATTATTAAAGTAATTAGGGTATGACATGAACTCGGTACGGTACCTTTGGGGATAATAACTACACTAAGTAGCCAACAACATAGGATGAACTAAGATAACCGTCAGGACGCATCTACCCACCCAAGGATAATTACTAACTGCACCACACCAGTCATTCCTACTTAAAGGTTGATCCCTTCCAAGGACTTAGAAAATTTCCCCAATAATTTCATGTACTCCTAGCTCACTACATAGGTGCCGTCTGCCCCTATCTCCACTAGGTGTACTCAGTAATTCTTACCCAGTAGTTTCGTGTACCCCTACATAGGTGCCGTCTGCCCCTATCTTCACTAGGTGTACCCACTACTCCCCATCGATCGGCTCCCTACCGTAGATACCCGTGCTGGTCCCACAGTGGGGTGTATCACTCCCCTAAAGTGGCTACCCAATACTAACGGTGCACGGCTTTATATCTACACGATGCAACAACGGCTTATCTACCAGCCCGGGCCCACACACGCATATGAAGCCCGTTGGACTTGCGTTGCCACCGCTAACCCGTTTTGGCCTCTTATAATCAAGCCCAATATGCGTGTCCCGTCACTCGACATGGGTCGAGCCCACAAAGATACGTTTGGGATATTGGTTGAAATGGGCCCCCACAAGCTACCCACTTAAGCTTGTCATATATCTAGTGTATCCCACTTAACCCTTTAATCATGTTTAGTTACATGTTTCCACTTGGTTAAGTATTCTAATCGTATTTTCTATTGCCACCCAAGGCAACCCACTAGATTCCACATGCCACCCAAGGCAACCACAAAATTTCCTCATGCCACCCAAGGCACCCACTTAACCGCTCATGTCCCACTACATGCTATTATGGTTAAGTGTTTCTTAATTAATTAAGACCGTGATCTCCCGTAAAGACCTCTCACATTAGACTGGCTGTTATGACCGCCTGGTTAAGCCGGTAGAATCCGGGCAGTCTTACGTCATAACAGAGTCTAACCTCGTGTCTTTACCTTAATCACGTATTTAATTTATGGCTAAGACCTCTCACATTGGGCTGACATTTGTAGCAACTGGTTAAGCCGGTCGGGTCCGGGCAGTTTTACACTACAAATGAGTCCAACCTCGTGTCTTAGCCGATTAATTACACCTAATTAATCACCCCCATATTAATTATCCCTAATTAATATCAAGTTTACCATAACATGGGTAGACCTAACTCAATAGGTAAATTCCCATGGGGTAGACCTAACTCAATAGGTAAATTCCCACTTATGGTAATTTTTTTTTTTTTTTTGGTATGCTTAATCATACCCAATCATCCATTTATTAACATATTTACCCACCCCATTGTTCCCCACGTAAATCGTTCTCATTTCATGACATATAAAAGGGGAAGATCCATCACACATATCATGGGTTTAGCATATAACTTTGTCATGGGTTAAGAGGATGTCAACTTGCATATATGAACACATATTAACCCAACTTGCTCTTAAGCATCTACATAACTTGCATAATTATTCATATGACCTCATAAGCATGCATAACATGGTAATCTTGCATTTGAGCATACACCTAACTTGCATAATCATTCACATAACTTCATATGCATGCATAACATGTTAATCTTGCATTTAAACATACACATAACTTGCATCATTATTCTCATAACTTCATATGCATGCATAACATATTAACCTTGCATTTGATCATACACATAACTTGCATAATCATTCACATAACTTCATATGCATGCATAACATATCAATCTTGCATTTGAGCATACACCTAACTTGCATGTTTATTCACATAACTTCATATGCATGCATAACATGTTAATCTTGCATTTGAACATACACATAACTTGCATATTTATTCACATAACTTCATAAGCATGCTTAACATGTTGCATACTAGATCAATGTCCAACTTAGTGTTTTGCATCATAATCATCATGAAACATAGCACCAAACTTGCATAAAGATATAACATTAAACTTGCATAAAAATGTTATGAACACATATACTAAACTTGCATGACATAGAGCATATAACTTGCAAAACACATGACATATACAATATTAAGCTTGCATAAACACATTGATCCACAAACATAACCGTACATCATCATATCCTATCTTAATCAATTTAACAATTGATTATTAAGGGGATAGAAGCTCACCAAAACAAAATTAGCAAACTAATGAAGAAGATTAAGAGGCTAGAAGTTGATTTGGAATGCTATCCCTTCTCAAATTTTGGTGGAGGCTCTCTCAAGTTTCAATTTGCCATAATTTAGTTACTAGATTTAATTATGAATGAATTAGTGTAGGGTTAGGGTCTTATTTATAGGATTAGGTGAGTGTTTTAGGCCCTTAGATTAACCCTAGATTAGATTAGGACCCTTAGATTTAGGAAATCTCTAGAACCAGCCCTCCTAGCCAGCCTGAAACCCAACCTGGTGCAACCTGGTGCACCCAGGTTCACTGGGCGCCTGGACCCTGTCGACAGGCAAGTCGACAGGCATGTCGACACCCCTGTCGACAGGCCTGTCGACAGCCCTGTCGACATGGGCTGGGCGGGAAGCTTCCCGCCTGACCCCGCCTGGCCCATTCCAAATCTGCATATTTTAAATTTTTAAATCTGTTTTAGTTTTGAATTTTCTGCAAACTTCATCGGGCCATAACTGGGCCATACGGACTCCGATTTTCGAAAACTCGGACTCTATTTCGCGTATTTTTCCGAGACGAACGTAATGACGCAGCCCGTTTCCCCTAATTCCCACATTTGAGATTATTTATCCTGTAATTAGTGAATTTTAGTATTAACTAAAATTCGGGGTGTTACATTCTCCCCTCCTTAAAGGATTTCGTCCCCGAAATCTCTAAGCTAAGGAGAATGCCTATCCTACCATCCAAACAACCATCTACTCAAATCATCAACCACGGGCATCCATTGTCCTTAAACAGTTTCTAATGATGTATGAGCATATGCAAACAGCGTGTGTATATGTTCCCTATCTAATCTATGAACATATGCAAACAATGATAGTGCCATGCATCCATTATGTATGCGAGAAAACCCTATCGACACATACAATATCTACATGAGTGCACAATCATTCACCAAAATGCATCATCCATGTGATAACACAACCATTATACATCCATAAATATATTTTCCTACACACAATTTTATGCAATATGCAATATGAAGTGACTGAGCCGATCTAGTGCCTAGAGTGTGTGTATATGCATCCACGAGCAACCACTAGCAAACACTTGCACCCACTTGCATCCATCAACCATAACATGTCTCAAACACATGTTTCAACCATAGGTTTACCCTATCTAAAGGTCAAAGGTACTAACGAGAGGACCTACCAAAGATAAGATAAGTACTAGACAAACGATAAAGGAGAAAGTAAAGACATACCCTTAAAAAGAAATGGGTACAATGAACGCATCTTCGCTTCCGTCTCCCAAGTTGCGTTGCTCTCATCTTCTCCCCATTGCACCTTGACTAGTTGAACCTCTCTGTTTCTTAACTCCCTAGTCTCTGACCCAAGGATGCGAGTAGGAGCTCGTCTAATAGTCGCATCACGCTCTATCTCTATATCTCTAAGCAAGGTCGGCTCTACCACCTCTGCAGTCTCATGTAAGCATTTCCTCAGATGTGATACATGGAATACATCATGAAAACCGCTAAGTCTGTCGGGCAACTCCACCCTATATGCCATCCGTCCAATCCTTCCCTTGATAGGAAACGGCCCAACAAACCTTGGTGCTAACTTCCCAACGGATCCGAAGCGAACAACATTTCTCAACGGAGATACCTTAACAAAAACCATATCCCCAACTTCAAACTCAAGATCCGTCCTTCTCTTGTCCGCATAAGATTTTTGCCTATCCTGCGCTGCTTTCATCCTTCTCCGAATCAAGTCAATCTTCTCAGAAGTCTCCCTAACCATATCAGGCCCAAGCAAGATCTTATCCGTAGATTCCCACCAACATGTAGGTGATCGACAAGGCCTTCCATAGAGAGCTTCGAAAGGAGCCATACCAATACTAGACTGAAAGCTGTTATTATATGCGAACTCCACCAGTGGAAGATGCTCTTCCCATGTACCTCCAAAATCTAAGATACAAAGCCTCAAAAGGTCTTCTAGAACACGATTCACCCTCTCAGTCTGGCCGTCTGTCTGAGGATGATATGCGGTGCTCAGACACAATTGAGTCCCCACTGCTTCTTGCAAACTTCTCCAGAATTCGCTAGTGAAGATAGGATCTCGATCACTTACAATGCTAGAGGGTACCCCATGTAATCGAACTATCTCTCGAAGATATACTGAAGCTAGCCATGGAGCAGTCCTCTTGCTCTTCACAGGTATGAAATGGGCGCTCTTAGTAAGTCTATCTACCACCACCCAGATTCCTGTATTACCCTTCCTCGACCTGGGTAACCCGTCAATAAAATCCATCGAGACGCTATCCCACTTCCATTGCGGAACCTCTAATGGGTGAAGCAACCCACCTGGTTTCCTTTGCTCCGCCTTCACTTGCTGACATACCAAGCATCGAGCTACATATTCGGCCACATCTTTCTTCATACCGGCCCAGAAGAAAACCCTCTTCATATCTTGGTACATCTTATCCCCACCGGGATGAATGGTCATCCTAGAACGGTGTGCGTCATCAAGAATAGCCTTCCTCAACCCTTCATCTAGCGGTACACAAAGTCTACCGTCTCTACGCAAGCACCCCCTGCCGTCTAGGGTGTACCTACTCAAATGGCTGGACGACTCCCCCCTTATGAGCTTCTCTACTAACTCAACCAACTGTGGGTCGCCCCTCTGTGCTTCCCCAATCCGCCCCAGAAGAGTAGGTCTAACTTCCAAAGAAGCTAGCAAACCGGGTACATAATCAATGGAAGGTCTGAAATCAAACATCGAGATAAATTCCAAGCTTCGTCGTTCCACGAACAATGGACTCAAAGACAACCTCTTCCTGCTCAAGGCGTCCGCCACCACGTTACCCTTGCCAGGGGTATACGCTATCTCGAAATCATAGGATGCTAAAAACTCCATCCACCTTTGCTGTCTCAAGTTTAAATCTTTCTGAGAGAATAAGTACTTTAATGATTTATGGTCAGTGAACAACTCGAATCTCTCACCAAGAAGATAATGGCGCCAAATCTTAAGCGCAAAAACAATAGCGGCTAGCTCGAGATCATGGGTAGGGTAATTTTTCTCATGTGCCCTCAACTGCCTTCCACCATAGGCTATTACCCTTCCCTCTTGCATTAAGACTGCGCCAAGTCCTGTCCCACAGGCATCGGTATAGACAACAAATGGCTTGCTCCCATCTGGCAATACTAAAACTGGAGCCGTGGTTAAAGCTCTCTTTAACCGTCGGAACGCATCATCACAATCTACGTCCCATGTGAAAACAAGATTCTTCTTTGTTAAGCGGGTTAATGGGGCTGATATCTTCGCGAAGTCTTTGATAAACTTCCTATAATAACCCGCCAACCCCAAGAAACTTCTTACTTCGGTAGCATTCTTCGGAACCTTCCAATCCTGAATTGATACTACCTTTGCGGGATCCACAGCTATCCCTTCCTTGGAGACCATGTGCCCCAAGAACCGCACTTCCTTCCTCCAGAAGTGACATTTAGAGAATTTAGCCTTAAGGCTATGTGCTCGAAGAGTCTTCAACACTTCCCCAAGATGTAGGGCATGCTCTTCTTCACTCTTAGAAAACACTAAGATGTCATCCACAAAGACCACCACGAATTTATTAAGGAACTCCCTGAACACCCTACTCATCAAATCAACAAAGTATGCAGGGGCGTTCGTCAACCCAAATGGCATCACCAGCCACTCATAGAAACCATCCGGAGTTCTAAAGGCAGTCTTGTCTATGCTATCCTCAGCCACCCTCAACTGATGAAACCCCGTGGCTAAGTCCAACTGAGAAAATACTGAAGCGCCAACCAACTGATCAAAAAGATCATCAATCCTCGGCAATGGGTGTCTATTCTTCTTTGTGAGCTTGTTGAGTTCTCTATAGTCTACACAAAGTCTGAGAGACCCATCCGCCTTCGTAGCAAATACTACTGGAGCACCCCACTCCGATATGCTCCGTCTTATGAACCCCTTCTCAAGTAACTCCCCTACTTGCTTATGGAGTTCCCTCCTCTCACGAGGAGCCATGTGGCGCACTGGTAAAGATACCGGTTTAGCATTATCCACCAAATATATTCGGAAGTCAATCTCCCGCTTCGGAGGTAAGCCCTTCACCTCCTCAAACACATCCGGATATTCCCGGACCACTCTCATAGATTGCAAACTCTCGACCGAAGCGTCAAGCGATTCAAGATAACTTAGCATAACCGAGTCCATGGGATTACAAGAAATCTCGAGAGTGTTACCCAAGCGGGTCATGAGCCTAACAACTCTCCTTTCGCAATCAAGAACGGCACCATTACTGGATAACCAGTCCATGCCCAAAATCAACCCATAGCCCGTGAAGCCCAACACAAAAGCATCACATCTAAACTCAATGCTAAGTATAGAAATCTTCAAACCCAAACATATCATGGACAAATAAGTGGAGCCCCCAATTGGGTTTGAAACAACCAAGGGATCATCTACCAGACTGGTGTCTAGGTGCAGTGACTCAACTAATGATGATGAAATAAACGAATGCGATGCGCCTGAATCAAACAATGTACGGACAGGATGGTCAAATAGAAAAACCAGACTTTCAACGGAAATAGTTCTACCTCTCTCCTGAATTGGTGGAACTGCGAGAGCCTGTACTTGTCCCCTAGCCTGACCCGGTGCCATAAGAGCTTGCACCTGTCCTCCTGAGGTAGATCCCGTCCTTTGCCCCTTCTTAGGGCAATCCTTCACTAAGTGCCCTGCTTCGCCACAATGGAAGCAACCGGTCTTCTTCTTCTTGCGACAATCCTTGCTTAGGTGGCCAGGTGTCCCACAATTGAAACACTTCTTCTTCTTGCCCTTGCCACCGTTGCCTTTCCCACCTTTGCTTTGCTGTTGTTGAGGTCTCTTTTGATCTCCCTTCTTCTCGGGTGCCTTGTTAGCATTAGGACCCTTCTCTTCCTCAAACATGAGTGCCATGTCAACTAGCTTCTCAAAGGTGGCCCCCATAGGGATGTGAGTCATAGCCAACCCATGCATCGGTTCATTTAAGCCTTTCACGAACCTCAAAGCCTTCTTCTCCGGTGTATTCACCATATCTAGGCCAAACCTTGCCAATTGATTAAACTTGTTAACATATTCCTTCACCGAAAGATTTCCTTGCTTTAGAGTCAAGAATCTTTCCATATACAAGTTTTCCTCCGCCCTTGAGAGAAACTTTGCCACAAATCTTTGCCTAAAATCCGCCCAAGAATCAACGGGGCGTTCTCCATTAGTGACCTCCCACCAGAATGAGGCCTCTCCCTTCATTAACCAAGCAGCCAACTTGACTTTCTTCCCTTCTTCCATCTCAAAGATATCTATCAACTCTTCCACCTCCTTAAGCCAATCTCTAGCCTCCACAAAAGTTTCAGATCCTTGGAAAGGTTTCCCTCCCATAGCTTTGAATTCCTTACAAGTCTTAGCAAAAGTATCCGTGCGAGGAGGAGGGGGAGGAGGAAGATCGGGTGCTACGGTTGGTGGAGGAATATTTGCTGGACCCGTAGTGGTGGCCCTAGCCTCCATCAATCTCCTATACCATACTGGTACCGCTACACCCTCCGGAAGATTAATATTCTCGGCCATGCTGAAACGAACAAGGAAAGATTCAAAACGGAGAATTCGAAGGATACAGATATGGCTATTGGGGATTATGCTTTTCTTTCAAAAACTTTTCTCTTAAAAGACATGTTTTTGAAAATATCTTTTCCAAAAATGTTTTAGAAAAATAGTTTTCTAAAAAAAAATTTTATCTGTTCCGGTAACCTTTGCTCTGATACCACGTGTAACACCCCACGTCCGCTAGGGTCACTCACTATGGGAATGCCATAGCATTGGTGGAGTATTTTAGTGAATATAGAACAGAAAAATTACAACAAGACAGATATAAATAGTACTTGAAATTTTAAAACATCATCTCATAACAGCAGAAAATAAACATGTCTGGTTACATCATAAACCATGATAAAAGTCAAGTACAATATCCATCAAAATAAAGAAGTACATAATCCCACTCTTATTACAATAGCCATAACAAAAGAAAAGATAACTGGATAACTGGAGCTTTATATCTACCCAAGCTCCGAAAGACTGGAACAGCAATCCGATCAAGCTCTACTACCGCTAGGATCCACCGTAGGACCTGAGGGTTGGGAAAAAGATAAAAACAACGGGGTCAGACATAAGTCTGAGTGAGTCCTATAACCTTAACAATACAATTATTAAAGTAATTAGGGTATGACATGAACTCGGTACGGTACCTTTGGGGATAATAACTACACTAAGTAGCCAACAACATAGGATGAACTAAGATAACCGTCAGGACGCATCTACCCACCCAAGGATAATTACTAACTGCACCACACCAGTCATTCCTACTTAAAGGTTGATCCCTTCCAAGGACTTAGAAAATTTCCCCAATAATTTCATGTACTCCTAGCTCACTACATAGGTGCCGTCTGCCCCTATCTCCACTAGGTGTACTCAGTAATTCTTACCCAGTAGTTTCGTGTACCCCTACATAGGTGCCGTCTGCCCCTATCTTCACTAGGTGTACCCACTACTCCCCATCGATCGGCTCCCTACCGTAGATACCCGTGCTGGTCCCAGAGTGGGGTGTATCACTCCCCTAAAGTGGCTACCCAATACTAACGGTGCACGGCTTTATATCTACACGATGCAACAACGGCTTATCTACCAGCCCGGGCCCACACACGCATATGAAGCCCGTTGGACTTGCGTTGCCACCGCTAACCCGTTTTGGCCTCTTATAATCAAGCCCAATATGCGTGTCCCGTCACTCGACATGGGTCGAGCCCACAAAGATACGTTTGGGATATTGGTTGAAATGGGCCCCCACAAGCTACCCACTTAAGCTTGTCATATATCTAGTGTATCCCACTTAACCCTTTAATCATGTTTAGTTACATGTTTCCACTTGGTTAAGTATTCTAATCGTATTTTCTATTGCCACCCAAGGCAACCCACTAGATTCCACATGCCACCCAAGGCAACCACAAAATTTCCTCATGCCACCCAAGGCACCCACTTAACCCCTCATGTCCCACTACATGCTATTATGGTTAAGTGTTTCTTAATTAATTAAGACCGTGATCTCCCGTAAAGACCTCCCACATTAGACTGGCTGTTATGACCGCCTGGTTAAGCCGGTAGAATCCGGGCAGTCTTACGTCATAACAGAGTCTAACCTCGTGTCTTTACCTTAATCACGTATTTAATTTATGGCTAAGACCTCTCACATTGGGCTGACATTTGTAGCAACTGGTTAAGCCGGTCGGGTCCGGGCAGTTTTACACAACAAATGAGTCCAACCTCGTGTCTTAGCCGATTAATTACACCTAATTAATCACCCCCATATTAATTATCCCTAATTAATATCAAGTTTACCATAACATGGGTAGACCTAACTCAATAGGTAAATTCCCATGGGGTAGACCTAACTCAATAGGTAAATTCCCACTTATGGTAATTTATTTATTTTTTTTGGTATGCTTAATCATACCCAATCATCCATTTATTAACATATTTACCCACCCCATTGTTCCCCACGTAAATCGTTCTCATTTCATGACATATAAAAGGGGAAGATCCATCACACATATCATGGGTTTAGCATATAACTTTGTCATGGGTTAAGAGGATGTCAACTTGCATATATGAACACATATTAACCCAACTTGCTCTTAAGCATCTACATAACTTGCATAATTATTCATATGACCTCATAAGCATGCATAACATGGTAATCTTGCATTTGAGCATACACCTAACTTGCATAATCATTCACATAACTTCATATGCATGCATAACATGTTAATCTTGCATTTAAACATACACATAACTTGCATCATTATTCTCATAACTTCATATGCATGCATAACATATTAACCTTGCATTTGATCATACACATAACTTGCATAATCATTCACATAACTTCATATGCATGCATAACATATCAATCTTGCATTTGAGCATACACCTAACTTGCATGTTTATTCACATAACTTCATATGCATGCATAACATGTTAATCTTGCATTTGAACATACACATAACTTGCATATTTATTCACATAACTTCATAAGCATGCTTAACATGTTGCATACTAGATCAATGTCCAACTTAGTGTTTTGCATCATAATCATCATGAAACATAGCACCAAACTTGCATAAAGATATAACATTAAACTTGCATAAAAATGTTATGAACACATATACTAAACTTGCATGACATAGAGCATATAACTTGCAAAACACATGACATATACAATATTAAGCTTGCATAAACACATTGATCCACAAACATAACCATACATCATCATATCCTATCTTAATCAATTTAACAATTGATTATTAAGGGGATAGAAGCTCACCAAAACAAAATTAGCAAACTAATGAAGAAGATTAAGAGGCTAGAAGTTGATTTGGAATGCTATCCCTTCTCAAATTTTGGTGGAGGCTCTCTCAAGTTTCAATTTGCCATAATTTAGTTACTAGATTTAATTATGAATGAATTAGTGTAGGGTTAGGGTCTTATTTATAGGATTAGGTGAGTGTTTTAGGCCCTTAGATTAACCCTAGATTAGATTAGGACCCTTAGATTTAGGAAATCTCTAGAACCAGCCCTCCTAGCCAGCCTGAAACCCAACCTGGTGCAACCTGGTGCACCCAGGTTCACTGGGCGCCTGGACCCTGTCGACAGGCAAGTCGACAGGCATGTCGACACCCCTGTCGACAGGCCTGTCGACAGCCCTGTCGACATGGGCTG
The DNA here is from genome assembly GCA_030737875.1 of Allium sativum. NCBI lineage: Eukaryota > Viridiplantae > Streptophyta > Magnoliopsida > Asparagales > Amaryllidaceae > Allium > Allium sativum. The sequence goes on from CM060921.1 coordinate 308,209,962, forward strand.
GGCGGGAAGCTTCCCGCCTGACCCCGCCTGGCCCATTCCAAATCTGCATATTTTAAATTTTTAAATCTGTTTTAGTTTTGAATTTTCTGCAAACTTCATCGGGCCATAACTGGGCCATACGGACTCCGATTTTCGAAAACTCGGACTCTATTTCGCGTATTTTTCCGAGACGAACGTAATGACGCAGCCCGTTTCCCCTAATTCCCACATCTGAGATTATTTATCCTGTAATTAGTGAATTTTAGTATTAACTAAAATTCGGGGTGTTACATAAAGATGGGATCTCTGTCACTCACTATGCTGGAGGATATTCCATGGAGTTGAACTATTTCTTTGAGATAAAGAGAAGCTAGAGACGAGGCAGTCCATCTACTCTTGATAGGTAGAAAGTGGGCACTTTTAGTAAGCCTGTCCACTATTACCCAAATGCTAGTGTTGCATCTTCTTGACCTAGGCAACCCATCAATGAAGTCCATTGAAATGCTATCCCACTTCCATTGCGGGACTTCTAGAGGATGAAGCAGTCCTCCAGGCTTCTTTTGTTCCGCCTTGACCTGTTGGCATGTCACGCAGTTGGAAACAAAATCTTCCACGTCCTTCTTCATGCCGCTCCAATAGAAAACTCTCTTTACGTCCTTGTACATCTTGTCTCCACCTGGATGTATTGTCATCTTGGAATGATGTGCTTCCTTGAGAACCATCTTTACTAAATCCCTTGCTTGTGGGACGCATAGTCTTCCATCTCGCCTCAGCCAACCCTTATCATCAATGGCGTACCTATTGAGGTGACTGGAAGTTTCACCCCTAATTAGTTTATCAATCACATCCACAAGCTGAGGGTCTTCAAGTTGTGCGGCCCCTATTGAGTCTAAAAGAGTGGGCCGTACTTCTAGGGATGCCAATAAACCAGGTACAAAATCCGAGGAGGGCCTAAAGTTAAAACTGGCAATATACTCCAAGTTTTGCCTTTCCACAAAGAGAGGGCTTAGTGTCAGTTTCTTTCGGCACAACGCGTCTGCTACCATGTTGCCTTTTCCGGGAGTATAGGAAATTTCAAAATCATACGAGGCAAGAAATTCCATCCATCTTTGCTACCTCAAGTTAAGATCCTTCTAGGAGAAGAGATATTTCAACGATTTATGGTCAGTGTATAATTCAAACTTCTAACCTAGGAGATAATGGCGCCAAGACTTAAGTGAAAAGACATTGGCGGCGAACTCAAGATCATGGGTTGGGTAGTTCTTTTCATGAACCCTCAATTGTCTTCCACCATAAGCTACTACCCTCCCTTCTTGCATCAGAACAACACCTAGTCCCGCACCACAAGCATCTGTATATACTGTGAACATCTTGCTTCCATCCGGCAAAGTCAGAACTGGGGCTGTTGTAAGAGCCCTTTTTAATCGTTGGAAAGCAAACTTGCAATCCAAATCCCAAGCGAACGCCAGATTCTTCTTTGTTAGCCTTGTGAGTGGAGCTGAGATTTTTGTGAAATCACTAATGAACTTTCGGTAAAAACTGGCTAGCCCAAGAAAGCTTCGGACTTCGGTTGAATTTCTTGGTGTCTTCCAATCTTGCACTGCCACTACTTTCGTGGGGTCCACAACTAACCCCTCTTTGGACACTATATGTCCAAGAAACCTCACTTCTTATCTCCAAAAGTGACACTTAGAGAATTTGGCTTTTAGCTGATGAACTCGAAGAGTTTCCATGATCTCCTTCAGATGTTGAGCATGTTCTTCCTCATTCTTTGAGAAGATCAAAATATCATCTACGAAGACCACCACGAACTTATTGAGGAACTCTCTGAACACCCTGCTCATTAGGTCTACGAAATAAGCGGGAGCGTTTGTCAAGCCGAAAGGCATGACAAGCCACTCGTAGAAACCGTCTGGGGTTCTGAACGCCGTTGTATCAATGCTATCTTCAGCTACCCTTAGTTGATGGAACCCAGTAGCCAGATCAAGTTTGGAGAAGACCGACGCACCTATAAGCTGATCAAACAAATCGTCTATTCTGGGAAGCGGGTGTCTATTCTTTTTAGTCAGCTTGTTTAGCTCCCTATAGTCCACACAAAGACGTAGTGAACCATCTGCTTTGGTGGCGAACACCACTGGAGCACCCCATTCTGAGATACTCCGCCTTATAAACCCCTTCTCGAGAAGCTCCTTAACTTGCTTACTAAGCTCCTTTCTCTCCTTTGGAGCTATGTGTCTAACAGGCAGAGCTACGGGCTTTGCATTATCAACAAGATATATGCGGAAGTCTATTTCCCGCTTCAGAGGTAATCCTTTCACCTCTTCAAAGACATCCGGATATTCCCGGACCTCTTTAACCGACTACAAATTCTCAACAGAAGCGTCAAGCGACTCTAGATAACTAAGCATAACAGCATTCAAGGGATTACAAGAAATTTCTATAGTGTTACCGAGCCGAGTCAAGAGCCTAACCACTCTTTTCTCAAAATCAAGAATGGCACCATTACTGGATAACTAGTCCATGCCTAAGATCAGTCCATATCCTGAGAAGCTCAAAACAAAGGCACTACATCTAAATTCAACACTTAGAATAGAGATTTTCAAATCCAATCAAACCCTCGACAAATAAGCCGAGCCCCCAATTGGATTTGAAACAACCAAGTGATCTTCTACCATACTAGTGTCTAGTTGCAGAGATTCTACTAAAGCAGATGAAATAAAGGAGTGTGATGCACCAGAATCAAAGAGAGTGTGAACTGGATGATCATAGAGATAAACTAAGCTTTCTACAGAAATATTTCTACCTTATTCCTGTGGAGGTGCCACCAGCGCGTGAACCTGTCCTCTTGAGGTGGATCCAGTCCTCTGTCCCTGCCTCCGCTTCTTTGGGCAGTCCTTAGCCAAGTGTCCCGTCTCTCCACAATGGAAACAACCACCATTCATCTTTGCCTTCTTCTTTCTGCAGTCTTTTGCTATATGTCCAACAATGCCACATAAATTACACCTTCTCTTTTCGTGGGGTTTGTTGTTCTTCCAGCCTTGAAGTCTGTCTTCTTATCCTGTAAACCCTCTTTCTTTTCTTGAGGCACTTTCGTCTTTGCCTCTTTCTTGCCTTTATCTTCCTCATGTAGCAGCACCATGTCCACTAAGCTTTCATAAGTCGCCCCCATGGGTATATGGGTCATAGCAAGGCTGTGTAGAGGCTCATTCAGACCTTTGACGAAGCGAAGGGCCTTCTTGTGTTGGGTGTTTACTAATTCCAGCCCAAATCTAGCTAGCTGATTAAACTGATTGATGTACTCCTTGATTGTCATACTTCCTTGTTTAAGAGTTAGGAACTTCTCCATTTGCAGGCTTCTTTCAGCTTGGGAGAGGAATTTCATCTCAAACCTCATCCTGAAATCTTCCCAAGTCTCCACTGGCCTTCAGCATGGGTAACTTCCCACCAATAAGAAGCTTCATCTTTAAGCAACCACACAGCTAGTTGTATCTTTTGCCTGTCGTCAACTTCGAATATGACGAACAAGTCTTCAGTCTCCTTCAGCCAGTTCCTTGCTACTACAAATGATCCAGTTCCATAAAAGTCCTTTCCACCCATAGCCTTGAAGTCTCTACATGTCTTAGCGAAAGTATTTCCACGAGGAGGAGGAGGAGGAACCGTTGCCACTGTTGGAGGAGGAATGTCTACTGGGCCCGCACCATTGGCCCTAGCCTCAAGGAACCTTCGGAACCAACCGGGTTTCGGTAGTCCTTCCGGAAGGTTAAGATCTCCAGACATGTTGGAACAAAAAGGAAAGTATTCAAGACAAAGGATAGAGAGATAGTGAATATGGCTTTTGGGGAATTATGCCTTTTAAAAACAACTCTTTTTCTTGAAAACAATGCTTCTTTAAACTTCTTTTTGAAAATAGTTTCAAAAACTTTTATCTAATCTGGTAAATCTGTGCTCTGATGCCAAGTGAAACACCCCACCCTCCATTAAGGTCACTCACAAAGGGAATGCCTTAACTTTGGTGGAGGTTTGTAAGTAAAAGTCACAGATAAAACACAAGACAAATATAAACACATATATATAAGCAGCGGAAAACAACAGACTTTTTATTTCATAAATATGTGTTCATACAAAACATTTCCATAACTGTCACATAATAACTTCCAAAACATTACAACATCATTTCTGTCTTGGTTATTAAATAAAGAAGCATAAAACATAATTAAAACTGCATAAATCCCCATAGAATGTGTCCAACAGCCATAACCAAAGAGAGTCCAAACCGTACATCTACTATCTTGAAGCTTGCAAAGAGTCTGACTAAGCTGGGTTGTTTCCTCCCTATGGACCGGGGGGGGGAACGGAAGAAAAGAAGACGAAAGAAAATAGGGTCAGACATAAAGCCTGGTAAGTCTAGTGACTCTTCAGTATGTGAATAAGAAAAAGGACATGATAAGTATAAACAGGAAATAGGAAAGTATCATAAACTAAGGTAAAGCAGTTTGAATCGAATATACTATCACACCCCACACTATATCTCTGCACCTACTTGCATTGTCCCAACTGGCACCCCATGATCGAGGTGAAGTGATCCCCTTTCTAAAGATAGGCTCCTACTCGCATAATCATCTATGCCTTACGGCCCCCAAATATTGTAGATACCTATGTTGGCCCCACCATGGGGTGTATCAAGTCCTATGGTGGCGACCCGACACAATCCTTAGAATGCATAGGTTATACTACTGGTGCCCCCAATGCCCTATTTGTCTGCTCCGAAGTGTGTGCACGCCCGCACTCCGTTAGAACCCACACTGTTGCACCCGCCGCTGTCGCTTTTGACTGCTTACAATCAGCCCAGTAATCGTGCCCCACCCTGCCTAGTTTCAGGGTACCATGATACCTAATTGGGTTACTACTGAAATGGGTCCACATTACTAGGGTTTTCTAGTCAAACATGTTAAGTGGTTAAGTGTCTTTATTTACCTAACCCCACCCATCAGTTTAATTAACATGTTGAATTGGTTAAATGTTTTAGTTAACTTAACCCTACCATCCTGACTTGTCTATCCTTAGCTTTTTAAAGCATCGACCACTCACATTAGACAGGTATTGTTACGTTTACTGGATGTGCCGGTCGGTTCCGGGCAGATTTACACCGTAACTCAGTCTAACCTCGGGTCCTTATTGGGCTCAATGCTTAACCACCCACATTGGATAGGTATTGTTGTGACTACTGGAGAGCCGGGCGGGTCCGGGCAGGTTTACATCACAACTCAATCCAACCTCGTGTTAAGCATATTCGTATTTTTCTAAATTTACATATTTGTCTTTATTACTTATTATATGTAAATTTGTTAACAATTAAATGTTGTGGCCCACTTTCCAAGTTTAACATTCATGGTATAAGAATTTATACCATTCAAGTGCCACCAATTTTGGCATGTGACAAACATGCCAATTTCATATATTTTCACCATTTTTGTCAAGTTTCCTATAATTACCAATTTTTCCCAACGTTACCCCTTCTAAATATTAGGCTAACAATCTTAGCCTAATTTTCGTTCGCATGGTTTGTAACATATAATTTTAGGCTAAAAACTTAGCCTAATTTAGCGTACACAAAATTGGCATTTATTAACATAAACATGACATAGGTGTAAACTTGGCATTTTTGGCATAGTCAATATGAACATCATAGGTGTGAACTTGCAAAATAGTCAACATGAATATCATAGGTGTGAACTTGCAACATAGGCTAAATCAACTTACATACATGTGAACTTGCATTGAAATAGGGGTCTAACCAAATAGGTGTCACATGAATTAACATACCATTTAGACAACATAAGCCCAAACATGTTTAGGTCTAGGCATAACATCGAACATCACTAGCATATGACAAGAATATAACATGTCCATTAAGTATGTATAATTTCATTGCATGTGTGAACTAGATCCAAATCTTGTTTACTACTATAACATGAAACTTGTATTAAAATGGATCTTGGCATGGATCCAATTATGAACTTTGCAACTTTTGTATAAACATAGGAGCATGTATATAAACTTAATCATTTAGGCATAGAGATTCTAACATAAATTATATACATGAGATCTTAACTTGTACACATCACATATAACTTATATAATCACATAAACATATAGGTGTAGATTACAACATGAACTATACAACTTGCATGTGATTCTAAATGTACAATAGGATCAATATCAACTCAACTATACCAGAAACATACAATACCACAATCATTTCAATACATAGATATGAATTAACATCGTTGTTACACAATAACACAATTCCATTTCCATTTTACATCGAATCAAATCCTAACTTTTATTCACATCGGAAAAATCACTATACTTACAACAAACGACGGTCTTATTTTCTGATTTCTGAGTTCTGAATTTGAATTGCTTTCCTTTTGGTAGACAAACGTTGAGTGATTCTTGTTTTACTTTAATTTTGTCTCGTCACTAAGAATTTCTACAAGTGGAGGCTCCTCTCAGTTTTCTCCTGACAGCATGGCGGCTCCGTCTCTAATTTCTTATATGAATTTAGGTTGGAGTCTTAAGTTGTTTATATAGAATTTCAGATTGATTTGAGCCGTCAGATGATCATAGATGAATCTAGACCATTCACTTCGAGAGGACCCAACCAAAATGTGACAAATCAGCCCTAGTGACACAGCCAAGCTTAGAAATTCGATCAGAAATGGACCAGGCCAGCCAGTGCGATACCAGGTCGACCCTATGGTCGACCTGGTTACCCGGGTCGACCCCCAGTTCGACCTGGTGCCTAGGCGGGAATTTTCCTGCCTAGCCCAGTTTGGGTCTGAATTCAAAATTTGAACTGAATTTTGAAACTTTTGAATTTTAAATTGAATTCTGAAACTTTCGGAGGTTATAACTCCTTCATACGGAGTCCGATTCACGCAAACTCGGACTCTATCTCAGGCAGAATTCCGAGACGAGCGCAATGACGTAACCCGTTTCCCTTAATTCTTTCATTTAGAATTAATTATGCTTTAATTTGTTAATTTACAGTTAACAGAAAATTCGGGGTGTTACATTTGCTCCACGGGATGGATTGGTTGGGATTGGGAAATTAAATAAATGGTTACTTCGGTATGGTGCGCTAATCCCGACTAGTTTGGAAAACTGTAACATGGTTTGAATGATATCCAAAGGATGATTAAAGAATAAATTTTAAATAATTTATCTTTGATAAAATTAATGGGAACAAATCCCTAAGGATGTGAATATTTGAATAAAAGAATATTCTGGATTGGAATGAGGCGTATGTTGTGTTTTTATTGCACTTGTTTATTATATATGCGAGTTATTCAGAAAGGCCGGGTTTATACCCATTCTGAATAACTGATTCAAAAATAAGTCGACGATGAAGACGGTGATTAAAGACCGGAGGTTTTCACATCGTTTGGTTGATTACTGATGTCTTGATTGGGCTGTACATCCAAGGCAAGGTAATAAGTGGTGATCGTCCAGATGTACTTGGAGATCAACAGATATGCGAGGGCCTCTCTCCTGTATTGGACATATGGGACGAGGAATAAGGTGCCTCTAGTTTCGTTCAGACCCAGAACGAACTTGTAAATGGATGTGTGTCGGACATTGGATTTTATTCTGTGTTGATTGATTTCTATTAAATATATATCTGTTTGGCGACGAAGAATTTATTCTCTTTCTTAACGCCCTTCTCTGAGACATACGAGCTTAGAGGTCATATATCGATAAATATCGGTCGCATGGCGTGAATTGCCTATGTGGCATGCTGAGATGAAAATGATTAAAACTTTTTTTGAAAAGCAGAGTCTTGTGGTTGATGATCAAATCACGGCTATAATACAGCATAGCTTTGTGTATAGCATTAATTCGCGGGCCTTACACCTCGGTATGAGTCAAAAAAGGGGATAAGGGAACGTGGTGAGTGCATGACGTTTCTTTCTAGCTATGGGTGGTGTGAGCGTTTTGCAAGCCCTGACATTTATATATTTTTACCTTTGTGGTTGTTGGAATGCGAGGCGCCTCGGTTATATCAGTCTCTACGGAGCCGATGGATAGGCCCTATAGGACTGGGAAACATGTGTTCAGGAATTGCCAATCCTCAAACGTAAGGGAGAACCGGCACTGAGGGATCCAGGGATTACTCAGAGTGTGTAGTCCTAAGGCATTTGCTAGAGTGTCTCGAAGCGGTTAGGAGTACATCCCTTGCCTAAACTCATGATGGAAATCCAATTTCCAATACGTGACATTCGGTTTTATTTGTAGAGCCTAGTATGCCGACATAGTGGAATGGGCATATGCCGTCTATGATTGATACATTTATATTTGAAGTTGTTTTGATACACTTTACACTATAATAATATCAAAATGATTTGTTTTTAACGTACTAAGCATGTTTGGCTATTGTAAGGTAAAACCCTATCCTCCGGCTTGCGTTGCATTGTGTGATGGGACCTGGATCTTATAATAGCTTCATTTTTCCAAAAAGCATTGTGTTGTTTATTCTATGCACTGGTATTCTTGGCAGGAAACCCGTTCCATGTGATACGGTGTGGTCCCTTGATTTACCTAATTTTTAAAGTAAAGTTTTAAATAATTGTTTTAGTTCTCACACCAGTCATATGACTGACCTCGAGTTTATTGTTTTAACCTAAACTCTGGATGCCCTTATTTTCCACATGGGCAGCTAGTAGTTTTGGTTTTGCAGATTTATATTCATAAGATCCTGGTTTACAGCTGGAATGATATTCGGAAAGCTCTGTATCCATATATCTCCTTCAGTTGTATTTTGTATTATTTTCCGCTGTAGTAATGTATTGTAATCTCTGATATTTATCAAATGTATTTTATTTGTTCATACTCTGTAGATTCTTGTATTTTGATGGAATTGTTGTAATAAGCAATGAAATGTTCTTCTGTTTACGTTTTGATTCATCTTGTCCTCAAAGCAATCCGGGCTTTCCTTCACGGGGAAGTTCGGGAGGCTACATTTGATATCAGAGCTTTGGTTTACAAAGCTGTAGAACAAGGCACATTAGAACCAAACGAAAGAATTCCTCGGAGATTGGATTAGTAATATCCAATAAGAATGACTCGTTAGAGATGGGATCAGTAGTATCCTAGAACGAGTAGAAAGAGTGTTATTTTTAAAATCAAAATGAAAACCACTTTTGTTTTGAAAATTTAGACCTTATTATACGTATTTGAATATTTTATTTGTTTTAAATTTGGACAATACAATATATAAATATTTTGCATATACGCCTTGCAAACGTGTGTTCGAAGTTTTAATATACTGGATAGATATAGAGTCACACTCTAGTCGCTCAGAGATAATTCTGGTAATGCGACCGCATTATCAGTATTTATGCTGGACTTTCGAAAGTGGGATGTCTGTATGATTCCAATTGACTGGTGTGAGAATCAAAACTAGAAAGGGCTTATTTGTTGTGACTTGGCATCCAAAACATGATTTTTGGGTACATAAAAGCTATAAATTTGAAACGTTAATCAACTAATTGATTGATGGTTGTGTTGTTTGCTTATAAGTTTAACTAATGAGATTGTTGAAACTAACATGTACATGAAAGGTAAATTTAGCCAAATCAAGTCAAATTTGAACTGAATTGAAATTTATTGCATTTGCATATATGCACATGTATAAACATTGAACAGGTCATAGCAAGGAGGCTAGAGAAGAGAAATAAAATTGTTTGCCCGACAAATAGGTACATGTTTATTGTATTTCTTAGGGTTTTTGATGATTTTATGAGCCGATTGGCTAACCGCTTGGCTTTTTCTTTTTGAGATGAGAGGGCCTATGTGGCGGTTTGGGGATTTTCCCGGTGCTCCAGTACAAAGGAGGTTATGGCGAAATTTTTCAAAAATTTAGAGTGTTAGCCAAATTTTTGAGAAATTTGAAAATTCTTAAAAACTGAAAAGTTGAAGAATGAACGTCAAACTAAAAGTTGAGTTGGTTTGTAAAATAACTTTCAGATCCGTTCCTTTTCGAGGACGAAAAGATTTTAAGTGGGGGAGATTGTAACAACCCGAAAAATCAGGACCAATTTAAAAATTTTATTTTGGCAATTTTGATGAATTTTGGATATTTAAAATGAATTATTTTAAATAGTAACGACTAGAAATTTATTTTGAATAAAATTAGAACGTATATATTTATTTGAATCGAAGTTAGAATATAAATATTTATTTTAATTATAAAAGGAATTGGAAATGGCGCGGTAGTTTGAAAATTCGATTTCAAAATTCAAATGAATGTACAAGATTCAAAATAAACTGGATTTTTGCAAAACCAAAAATATTAAAACCTATTTGAAAATATCTTTCCAATGAATCCATAAAATCCAAATTTCAAAACGGGAATAAAAAGTTATGCCCAGTTGAAAATTCAGAATAGTCGCTATGGAAATATAGCCCTTAAAAACGGAAATTTTGCAAATGACCTCCGTTTTCGACGAAACCACTTTTGTTGGATCCAGGATGTCAAATTATTGTTGGATTCCAAAATTCATAATTTTTGGGATCAATACGTGAGTGTGGCAAAAGAAAACGTGTTTGGACAGTTTAAGTCAATTCAGATCGACTAGAAAATGGCCATTTTTCAAATGGTCTCCAAATTGACGAAATAAGTTTTGTTAGGACCGTATCATCAATACGAAGCTATAAATAATTTTTCTGGAATTTTTCAGTCAGTATGTAGCCCCGGTAAATTAAAATGTACATTTAAATTAAAAATACACTGATTTATATTTTGATTTGAAGAATAACTGACTTGAAACTGCCGAATTGGCTTGCGATACATATCTTATTGTGTTAAGAATGGGGTGATTAGCTAGGGGTGACAGTCATTGGGTGCCGTTTAGAGTTCGAATAAAAAGTCAACTTAAAGGAGAATTAAATATAATATAAATAAAATAATATAAAACTTCATATAGGCCCCCTCCTTTCTTTTCTCTCATAACCACGAGCACTCCCCCCCCCCCAAATTAGAAAAACCCTTCCCGCCGCTCCCTCCTTTCAGTCCTCGCCTGCCCACCGACAACCCCCCTCACCGTCGAGCCACCTCCCCCTCCTCTGATCCTCTCCCCTCGCGGCTCTCCCTCTCTCCTCTCCTTTGAATGGAACCGTCGCGGCCTTGAGCCCACGCGCTGACCTTGCCTCCGCGTTGGAAGGCCACCGCGGCGCCCTTGAAGGCCCACCACCACCTCCGATGTCCGCCACCCCTCCTTAGTACCCCCCCACCACCGCGGCTATCTCCAACCCCCCTCCCCCGACGAAACTTCCTGTAAGTTTTTATTATTATTTATTTACCTATGTTTATTTATTTTCTATAATATCAGTTATATATATTAAGTATCATTATAAATGAATTTTTATCTTCTAAATTCACTTTTTATATACAAGATAAATAAAAGACTAGATTTTTGCTTTTAAAAAGATAATATTTTTAGATATGAAAAGATTTAATTTTTCTTTATAAAAAGATTTGATTTTTAGTTATAAAAACATATGATTTTTAATTAGGAAATGATACGATTTTTAATATGATAAAAATATAATTTTTGTATAGAAAAAGATTTGATTTTTATCGTGTGGAAAATATATTTAAGTTAGAAGGAAAATATGAAGTTGAAGTTATAAAAATTCGATTTTTATATATATGAAGTAGAAATAAAAATATGATTTTATTTATATAATAGCGATGGAAAGATGCGATTTTTATATGAACAAAGATGGGATTTTTATATGGAGAAAGTTGATTTTTGAAAAATAAAAAGATTTGATTTTTATAAATACAGCAAAGCGATAAAAATGTGAATTTTATACATGTAGCGGGGAAATAAAAATGTGATTTTTATTTATGAATAGCGTGGAAAGATGGAGTTGGAATGTCGGGTAAATCTAAACCATCGTCCAATATAGAACTGACGGAGTGGAAACCTAAGGTGAGAACTTCTCACGTTCATTTAATTTTCTAGTTAAAATATATACTAGGATACAGACGGTGCTTAGCAGTACACGACACCCGTCGTCCACAGACCATGGACGACTTGTTTGTTTGATTGATTGTGTTATGAAAATTGATTGTGTGATGTGGAATGGAAATAAATATTTTATAGTTAAAAATATAATTTGTAACGCGTATATAAATAAAATAAATATTCATAAACACATCGGACGATTTGTTTATGTACACACATTTGACTGATATTGATTGGGATGATCAATATTGCACATCGCCCAACAGCACAAATAAATACGTGTTTGTTGTTTGAAAACCCCACACGGGTATTGGGATGATATTGGACATACACTAATCCCGATATTTAGTCCTATGTCAATCGATTGGTTGACAGGCTGTTACAAGAGTTAAATATTTATATTTGATGCTTATGAAGGGTAAAATGCAATCTGGATGATGGTTAACTGTGTTTGGTTATTGTTGTGTACATGTGTGTATGAAATCCATATAATCACATTATATGTTAATTGATTGTGTTTGATTCCAGTTCAGAAAGAATGAATAATTTAAAATAATGAATATTCTAAAATAATGAATATTTTAAAATAATATTCAGTAAAAGATCAAAATCTGATTTTGATGTCCGATTTGGGATGGACACGAATATACTTAAATAAATAAAGCCGTGTTGATTAGATTGACGCTATTTTGACGTGAACGATATTTACATCGATTTTATTCATTTTTATAATGAATATCGAAAAGGGAGAGATTTCAAAATCTAATGTTCTGAAAATAATATCATTTATATATCGATGATATGGAATATTCAATTTTGATTTGAAATTGAATATGAAGTTAAAATCGTTTTGAAAACGAATTTAAAACGATTTATAAAATATGTTTTAAATGGAAATCGCCGAAATATATATAATATATATTATGTATATATATATATATATATATATATATATATTATAATGGCCTGAATAGAATGCGCCGCGCCGCGGTAGTTCATGAATTTCGACCATTGACTTCGAACGGACATTACGGGAGATCTGACCGTAAGATTCTCCTAAAACCGGAACCATTGGGTTTGTATCGAAAAGAGCTTTCCAAAGAATATTAGAGATTTGAAATATAATGGTTGGATTTGGAATTATGTCCAAAATCAAATTTGGAAAAGGTCGCTGTAAGTTAGTTCGATGGTCGTTCATGGAAATCGACTGTACGGGCCTTGATAAAATTATTAAAAATATTTCATATTGAAATGAAATCGATGTTGTTTGTATTGTTTAACTTCTGTGGATGCAGGGAAACAGGTTGGAGGGATCCAACTGGATTCCCCAAATATTATTACTGTTTATTTTCATACATTGTGATATATGATGTGATATATTTACTGTTATTTGGTATTTCTAAAATACCATAAGTAATACTGGGGTGTAAAATGGGAATTTCCAAAGTGTATCAATAATATATTTATAAATTCAAAAGATTTTATAAATGAAAATATTTATAAAACCAAAGGATTTTATAAAAGAAAATATTTATAAAATCAAAGGATTTTATAAAATAATATATTTATAAAATCAAAGGATTTTATAAAAGAAAATATATTTATAAAATCAAAGGATTTTATAAAAGAAAATATTTGTAAAATCAAAGGATTTTATAAAAGAAATTATTTATAAAATCAAAGGATTTTATAAAAGGAATATTTATTTAGAAAATAAATAGAATTATAAAAGGAAATATTTGGAAATTAAATAGAATTATAAAAGGAAATTGGTGAGATAATAAAGAACTATGAGAAGATGGATTTTAAGAAATTGTAAATAGAAATCTGTTTTAACAAATGGATTGCGAAGATTAATTTATAAATAATGTTTAATAAATAAAATAAAATATTTATCATTTGATAAATGGAATATATAAGACCAGATTTATATAGAGAAGTAAGAATCAGTTTTAACACCGATATTTTATATGGAATTTGAGCAACATTTATAAAGGTGATTATAAATGGGGTTATAAGCGTTAGAAGAATAAAATGAGATTTTATATGAATAATTCTATAATTAGAAGTATAAATAGAATTTGGATTTGAGATATTATTTCAAATGCGAAATCAAACTGAATTGATTATATAAAAGAGATATTTTTCACATTCGATGTGAGTAATGCATTTAAATTAATATTTTGCAAAACAAAATATTATAAAGGAATTTGGGGTTTGAATTAGGAATTTAAATGGAATTGCTAAAATTAGATACTGACTGGAAATTAGTTGAGTTGAATGGCTTTCTGGGTATCGATCTGATGTTGGTTTCGGCCTTTGGGATTTATACTTGGGAAGTTGTTCTCTTACTAGTTTACAGTTAGAGATTGATAGAGGTGGGAAGATATTGATGCGTGAATCAGAAATGGAAACGTTTTCCAAAGTTAATAACGTATATTTTCTAATTTTAGAAAATAAGGAATTTATGAATATATGGGAACGATAAATGAGAAATTGGGATATGAAATGATGATTGATCGGTAAGATTTCTATTTAGGAATATGACCGTTGTTTCTACACATGTTTTCCTTTGATAGTTAAATTAAAGATTTTGACCATTTCCGTTGTCAATACGGAGAGACCGGGATCAGATATATTATCTGAAAACCACTCCGTATGGCATTAGCGTTGCGAATCAAATATGATGAAGATAATTGAAGATGGAGTTATGCAAAGGCCATTCAATAAATCCTAGTTATAAATTTCCTAAGACGGATTTATAGAATAGTGCCTTCGGGTTGTCCAGTCTCAGGAAAACTTGAATGGACGAATGTCTGACAGAGTATATCTAGTAGATCGCGTAAGTTGATCGTTTCAAATGTATTTACGTTGGTGGTGGGGAATTCGTTTCTCTTAGTTGTGTACCCATGGTATTTTTAGAGAAATCAATTTGTGATTTTGCGGGTATGACGAAGTGGCATTCAAAGTAAATAAATGGGTGATCTGTTAAAAGATACGTTATGACCTCAAGCCTCATCAACTAGGAAATGACAGAAATCGGGCAGGCAGCATGGATAAGTAGGTCGCATCCAATTAGGGTATATTGTCACCATCTAGAGAATATTCATATTTGTTACTTCTTTCAATTCTGTATCTCCCGGGAACGGATATGCTGGTATACCAACTGTAAGGTGACAATATATTCGGAACATTCAAGCGAAATGAATGGTCGGTCATATGTGACCAAGTTATAAGATATTCTTGTTGAACTCCAGTGTATCGCTTCTAAATTACACTGATCGGAAGGTGGTTCCATACCTTGTCATAGTTGGAAATCCATTACCCGATAAGAGTCCGTGGTTTTTGATTGTATATTAATTATGTAGAACATGAGATGAAAGCGTTCTACTAGATTGTTATTTACTTGATTTAGACATTATTATAATAACAGAAGAGTTGTGATACAAAGAATATTTTGAGTAGTCGTAAGGTAAAAACCATCTATGTTTATGTGTGGATTGTTCTTACGATTTTCCTTTCTTTTAAAAGAATTTTAAAAGTTAAAACAAATTGTTGGAGTTTACTCACACCAGTCAGATGACTGACCCAGAGTTTATTTTGTTTTGTTTTCCCTAAACTCTTGGGTGCCCAATTTTGTACGGGCAGTCAAGTAGTCGGGATTTTACTGATACTGAGAGCTTGGAGCAGGACACTTCAGGATTATATAGCAATTGTTTATTTCCGCTGTGTTGTAAGTGTTGTACTTTGATAATGATATGTATACTGAAGTACAGATTTGTATTTCAAAGTTATGTTATATAGTATATTTTATTCGTTCCGCTGTGAGATTCGTGTTACTTTGATGTTGTAGTTGTGTTCTTCTTCTTCTATTCTAATTTTGTATCTTATCTATTCTCACCCTCTAACTTCTTTCTATTAATGATTGGGAATGTTCGATGCCTGAATTTTCGACATGGGTTTTATGTCGATTTTCTAGGTCGAAAATTCGCGTTCGTTACAGCTTCAATACCTGTTCTATGATTATTGTTATGATTCATGAGGGATATGATTTTAGTGGCTTTTTATTTGTACTCTGATGTTTTTCATTCCACGAGATAGTTTATTTATGACGGTGGTTTTATGGTATTTCAAATTTTAATGTTGTGAATGATTCAATAATAATAAATGTTTTGAAAAGTTTTCCGCTGTGTTTACATTATGTCTTGTGAATTTATGTCTCTATATGATAATTTTATACGTATTGTACTTCACAAAGCTTAATGCATCCTCATATAATTGACAATAAGGGATGTGGGGTGTTACAAAGCACCTCACTTGATAATTCTACCCAAATTTTGATCATATATGTTTATTTCAGATCTAGACATCCTAAGGTATCCTAATATTAAAATATTCCATTTAATTTTTTAGATCCATCATGTTTTACATATGTTTAGATTCGAATCATGCTAGCTTCATGGTTTTGTGATATGGTTCATGTATGGTTATCTTCGTATGATTGTATATGATTGAAATTGGTAGAATTACCATTTGTATGATTGAATTACATGTTATGCTTGATTTTTCATTTATAATTGTGTGTTTTAGAATTAGATTGAAGAAAAGACTAAATCAAATTTTCTGTTGATCGAATTCGGATGAAATTTGTCATAGGAGCTCTCGAGGATGCTGGAAGATGACAAAAAAATCGTGTCTAAAATAGTTAAGTACATGGACAGGTATCGGTCCATGTATTATGGACTGGTATAGTTCATGTTATTTTCTCTCGGTCTCAATTACTCTTTAATGGTATGTTAAATCCTTAAATATATTTCATTGTAGATTGTGTACTTTGTTATTTTTTGATAATATACTAATATATGGTAAAAGAAAAAATAAATAAGGCTACATAGTATGAAAATCCGGATATGTCAGAGTATTCAAGATTGATAATTTTCGTTGATAAAGAAGTTGAAGATCCTTGATGTCTTATATTGTTAGTGTGTAAAGCCTAACTTTAAAAGCACAACAAACATATGAAGAAGTTAACTACTTGGAAAAATTCAAGGTATTTTCTTCTTCTTCTTAAGAATGGTATATTCTAAATGGCAGTCATTAATAAATACAAATACATTATTTTTCATTGAACTGTTTACATCTAGACTAAATTATAAGTTTATAAAAACTAATTAAGTTTTGAAAATTACATAACTTTGTAAAAATGAATAAAAGTAACTAAATGTTATAAATAAATTAACCGGAAAACCAAGAAGATTCTATTTGATAAGAATAACTAGAACTTCATAAATTAATTAAGTTAACTAGGTCTTATAAAAATTAAATATTAAAATATTCAAGTTTATAAAAAATATTAACTATTCTTAGAAAAAATTAACCAAGTTTATAAAAAAGGTATTCAAGCATATGACATCTAAATTATGTAGAAGCATCTAAAAACAACTAAGGTATCATTCATTGGACCAAAATGGTCAGTTTTGCCAACAGCTCAAAACAAGCTGTTGGCGTCGGATGAGTTCGAACCAAATAGCTAATTGTTGAGCTAGTCCCCAAAATTATCCCATTTGAATTCAAATTAATATACCATTTCAACTAATTTAAATTCAACTTCAACTGCTAATAGAAACCGTTTCAAAAGGGGTGCTACCCCCGGACCCTTATGATTTGACTAGTCAGGTCAAATGTTGTTATTCGTATAAAAATTGCGGTTGTTATTAGATTTTAGACAAAATGTTCTAAAATTTTGCACTCGTTCCTTAGATTTTACATCGTAAGTGTTAACCCAATGAAAGGTATTGCATATGGAATCTCTTTTTATTTTTCACTCTTCATATTCTAAATTTTGACATCACCATCTAGATATTTATTTAGTATATGTGTTGGCCAATGAAAACTATATAGATTAAAATACATAGTTAAGTCGACTGTCACATTGATTATTCTACTTTAATATGTTTGTGAACTATTTCTGTTATGATTGGAAGGAAGAAAACTGAAATTAGGGTAGGATAAATGTTAATTCTATTTTTATAACCCTGAAATCCAAATATTTTGTTTTCATACTGAAGTCCAATGCATTGCTTTAAATATATGTTAACAGAAAAAGTTTTAAAATTTTGTTTGATAAAAGATATGAGTTGATGCTGGTTGGAATCAACTCCTTTATAAAAAAAAGGTCATAACTTTGGAAGATTGATTCTAAGGCTAAAGTCTATATTTCACCATTAAAAATTATTTCATGTCATTATTACCATCAAAGATAAATATATCTTCAAGGATAAAGATTGATTGAGTTGATACATGCAGCTTTTATACCATTTTCCTAGAAGAAAGCCTATAGTAAACTAATCACCAATGTATTTTCTTCTCCTAGCATATGTTAGGTATGTCTCATTTGGTGTGCTATAATCTTGTTTGCGATATTTTTATAAATGGATAACTCTCTCTGGAGTTCTTGATTGAGATTACTTGGATATGGCTGTTCCATAATGTTTTCAAGCTTCTCATCATTTGAGGTAATGTATAAGTTGTTTTTTCACTGTGAATTTGACATATATATTTTTGAAAAAGTTAACAAATTTTGAGCATTCGTGTAACTACAATAAAACTCCAAAGTCAAATATTATCATTTGCCTAACCTTTCACATTTTGTATTAATAAGTAACTATTGTCACTACTCATACATATGCATAAGAGGATCCGCTAGAACCATTGTCCGCACGATTTTTTGAGTTATATAATCTGAAGCGGAACCAAATTTTTTAAATATTATTGTCTATTATTCGGGGTCATATTTTCAAAATTTTAGTTTTTTAAACCATTTAGTATATTTCAAAAGAAAATGTCAAATGGTTAGTGTAATTCGATGGCTGAAATTAATTTAATATTAAGTGCACTTCAAATTTGGAATAAATCTTAATTTTGATAAATATGATCTACTTGGTTTTTTGGAATTATAAAGTTTGATAAAACATTTAGATGAAGAATTGGCGTACAATGTTGTGATTTTTGATAAATTTACTTATGTATAAGACTGACTTTGGACTTTGTATGTGCATTGCTAAATCAAATGATACTAGGCTGCTATGCTAGTTTTCATATGACTAACTTGTTAATTATTGATGATGTCATGTCATTAGAAAGCCAATGAATGAAGTTAAAAAATTATTTCATCCTATAGCATTGCAATTTACAAAGAGCTAGCGGATGATGCCCATGAAGTTTTGCTACCCCTCCCGAGGGTTATTTAATAATAAGTGTAAGTAGTATTAACTGTGAAACCTCAACTAATTTTTTCAAAGGAAATAATGTTCTTATTTCACGAATGAAGGACGAAGGCTATATGTGCTTAGGAATCCTTAATGGAAGTAAAGCACATTATGGATCTAGGATTATATTAGGTGGTTTGTTAAGCTGATTACAAAAACTAGCATAAGCAAGAGGAAAGTGCATAATGGGAATTGGCCATTTTAAGTTTTGATTCCATCCGATAATCCATTTTGGCTTTCTATAGTTATTTGGAGATTGTTAACTTCTGTTGAACTAAGTATTCTGTAAGTATATGCATGTATTGATTGAAGCTTAACATATATGACTAGTTAGAATTTTTTCAAATTAATTTTGTTGTATGTTATGCATGTTGGCATTTTCAATTCAAATGATATAAGATTTTGTGAGCTCTTGTATCCATTGATTTTTTTTGAATTATTGAACCCATTGATCTTGTTAACTTCTTATATATTACGCAAATCTAAAAAATTTAATTAGACCTACAGTCGACAATCAAAAAGTTGAGATAAAACGTGATTGGCTGGGAACTTTTGAATCAAAAGGTAACCTTTTGCATGGTTATAATAAAGGACTGTAGCGACAGGCTAGTTTATTACTACTATTATAATTTCAAACCGCTGCAATAGGCCAAGATTTTGGGGAAAAACTTTGGTTTATTGCAATGGTTGTAAGTAAAAGACCGCCGCGGATGCAGAAGTTATTGCGATGGTTGCTTTAAAAACTATAGCACATAAGTTGACCTAGTGTGATGGTTTTTTATTACAACCATCGCGAGAAATTAGTTTCTCGCGTTAGTTTAAAAACCGTAGCGCTAAGTTTGCATATGTTGAGATAGATGCATTTTCTATATTAAACCAATGCAAAGGGTTAAACAATCAACACAGATGACCTAACTTTTGCTAGTGAGGGATTACCAATAGATCTAGATAAGATTAAAGAGGTTAATAGTTTGAATAGACGGGTCAGTGATTGAGACTAATTTTTTTTGGATTATCTAGATATTGATAGAGATTTATAACAGATTTCTCCCACATAGCGGCACAGATAACCAAGTTAATTAGAAAAAAAATGTGAGGTTCATTTGGACTAATAAATGTGAGTATACATTCCAAAAGTTAAATATTTATTAACCAATACACATGTATTAGGTGTACTTAAAGGAAACCAAGACTTAGTTGTTTATATAGATGCATCTGGAATGAGATTAGCAGTTATGCTAATGCAGAGAGGTAAAGTTATTGCTTATGGTATCGAACTGAATTTTTTTCAATTAATTTTGAACATTTAATATTGTTTTAAATGGATTTGATAATATAAATGGATTTTTATATGGAGTTTATCGATTTAATAAACGAGGTACAATTTAATTTCAAATATATTGAATTATCTATGTGAAAATGAAAAATAATTGAATTCAAAGTTAAAACTGAGTCAAAATGATTCAGACGATCAATACGAATTCTTTTTGAATATAAACGATAATAATAATAATTTATTATCTAG
This sequence comes from Allium sativum, assembly GCA_030737875.1. Classification (NCBI taxonomy): domain Eukaryota; kingdom Viridiplantae; phylum Streptophyta; class Magnoliopsida; order Asparagales; family Amaryllidaceae; genus Allium; species Allium sativum. The sequence goes on from CM060921.1 coordinate 308,230,769, forward strand.
GAGTTGATTGTTTTGAATTTAAATCATATTTTCTTGATTTAATTTGATATGCGAAAAGAAATAATTTTAAGACAACCTCGGATTTCAACGAAACCAATTTTATAAGATCCATAATGGTTAATTATTGTGAGATTTCCAATTTGGAGTCAACTGGAGTTATTTTTTTATCGTGCGCTATTTAAATGTGTATCAATTCACGTTGAGAAATTAAAAGGAAGTTTTACAAACAATCTCAGAATTCAATGAGACCAGTTCCATCGTGTCCAAAATATTAAGTTATCACAAGATTACAAGTTTCTTCGCGATTTGAGCTTGTATGTGGTCATTTAAACATGTTACTTTGGGCTTAGGTTTCACTATAATATTTTAATATTATTTTTGTCTATAAATAGACCCATACCCCCTTTCTCTCCTTTATTTTTTGCCTCTCCTCGTTCTCGTTCATTTTTTCTTCTTTCGTTCGATTAAATGGAAAACCCTCCCTCCTCTTTTCAGAAATTAGAAACCATTTCGAATTAAAAATCGTTAATTCCAATACAAATAAAAACCAATCATGAATTAGAAGCTTTACTCAAATGAAAGCTAGATTGTGCAATCGACATTTGGGGGTAGTTTGAAGTTCGACAGTGGGTATAGGGTTCTTATTTCCATAAGCTGTGGCGCTTGATTAGGAATTCGAGTTTGGATTTTATTTCATTGAGGACTTTGGAACCTATAATGAGATTTTTGTGGAACTGAAGAGAAATAATGTCACACCTAGTTTGTGAGCAATTGAAGAAGTAGTGACCTGGGTATAACGTGCGGGTTCATTATATTTGCGATGGAAGGATGTAGTTTGTAAAGAAGGAAACAGTTGTGCAGAGGCTCGTACTCCGATGCGCCTCAGGCGGACCAGAGGTGATCTGGAAGCTGTGCAATTAAAGCGCTTCGTGGATCCAATGCGGCGGAGGTCCAAAAAGTTATAGCGCGGATAAAGCGAGGAAATAGAAAGATATAGCAGATGACTTTAAAATAGCACATGTAGCTCGTTCGTAATGTTATTACGAATGTAAAAAGGATAATTAGATGAAAAACTAGCACTTAGTTTAACTATAATTAGTACATTCTTAGTTTTAAACAAAAACATGTGTAAATAAATGTAAATTGCTATTTAAATTTGCTAAACTTCATAGAATATAGAGTATTCTTGCTTCCAAAAGTATATATTAAAAAATTCAACTAAAAAAACCTAACTTCATAATTTTTGTAATACATATATGTCATTTTTCAGTTCGTTTCTTTCATAAAAGGTATTGCGGGGATAACGTAATATAGCAGAAATTACTGGATATATCAGGAATAGCGGAATATAGCGGGGCTTAAAGCGAATAGGCTATATCAAAGGCTATTTGGTAAAAGCGTAGCGGTGAAAATCCACTACGGGATATAGCGGGGTTAAAGCGGGGTAATAGCGGGGCATTAACTACACAGTCTGGAGGTGTTGAAGGTATTGAGTATATGGGTTCCAGTATTTTGAATGGCGAGGAAGAAGGATTTGGAACGGGGTTATTAGCCTAAATAAGGTAATTAATCTAATCATCGTTAAATTTTGTATTAAATTGTAAATGTGATATCTTACTCATTTAAGGTCCAAATCTAATGTGGTAAATAACGTTGGGTGTTTAGTACGAGCTGGAATTGATATGGGAATTTTCAGATTCAGCTGTGAATTTTAAATTTAAATCGAACATTGTTCGATTCAATTTAAATTTGGTGGGATTGTAATAAAAATCAATGTGTGTAAACTCACTCTCCGGTTCGTTTATAATTTATAAACGAATTTTTATTTATTAAAATTTATATGTTGTTTGTTGGCTGTTTGGATGCATTGATGAATTATTATCAATTCTAGTTATTATATATATTAGTTATATTTAGGCTTAGTAGTTGGACATTCCCGCATCTTTTTAGCCGGTGAGACCCTATGCGCCTCGCATAATAGCAGATGACCTTCTATACTGCGATATCCTCCCTTGAAGTAGGATTGGTATTATTTATGTTGGCTAACATCTGTGGATGCATGAAAAACAGGTTGGAGGGAACCAATTGGATCTCTCAACAATTAATTTTTTTTGTTTTCATATATAGTTTTATAAGATGTGATAAATAATCTGTGATTGATTACTGGGTATTTTGAATGTTTGAATTGCTCTAGCCCTAAATTAATTAGTATTGAAATACCATAAAAATATATTAGAATATAAAGAATGCGAGTTTAAAAGGAAAACTTATTTTTCTAAAACATAAATTGAATTTTCAAATAGGCTAGAAAATATAAACTTGTTTTTAGTAATAAAAACAATTAGTTAATTTATAAGCAATATTTATAAAGGAAGTGGAATAATTATCATTGGATAATTTAGGAATTTAAATTCAAACGTGAATTTAAAAAGGGGAATTGGAAATTGTTTCAAAAAGGAAATGATGAAATTTATTCCGATGTTCGGAATGTAAATTGAATTGGAATAAATCTATATGGATTTATGATTGGAATTCGACTATGTCGAATTTATAATATTAAATTATTTCTAGAAAGGATACTGGAATTTTATTAAATAGAAATAAAATTTAAAATTAAATATAAAATTATATTCTATGTTTATATATATGTTATAATAATAAAATATTCTAAAATGGGAATTGGGTTTCAAATGGATTGTGAAATGGAATCTTGTTTAATATATAATAAGTAAATTAATTTAAGCAAGGTTTAAATGTATTGAAGTAATTACCAATGGATAATTTGGTAGATTAAATTCAAACGTGAATTTAAAAAGGAATAGGAAATTGTTTCGATAAGGAAATAATAGATTTTATTTCGGAATTCGAAATAAAAATTGAATTGAGATAAATCTAAAGGAATTAAAATTAGAATTCGATTATGTCGAATTTTATAAAATAATTTATTTCCAAGGAAATTGGAATTTAATATGGAAGTTGAGTTGTAACTGAAATTATAACTGAGTTCAAAATTTTGAATGAAATAATCGACAATATTGGGAAATTAGAGTTGTTAATTTTGATTTGAAAAATTAGCTTAATTTATATTTTATTATATAAGAGTGGAGTTGAAATTCATTTAATAAACAAAGTTTGAACGTTTGTATTTAAATTTATTTAAAACGAACTCACCGCGACGCAGTAGTTTGTAGTTTCACATTTCAAACTTCAATTGTGTATGTATAACTCAATATAAATTGGAATTGTTTGAAACAATAATCTTCCAGACCTATTGAACAATATTTTTTTAATGGATGAGAAAAATCCGGTGTAACGACCCACATTTCTACCGTATAATAATTAATGTATTTAATTATATAAATTGGGATTGAGAGATTGAAATGGTCGATGAATTAAATAATATTGAATATTTAATTAAAATAAATAATATAATAATATATTTAATTTCTGAAATAGTCAGAAATATTAACAAAATGGTGTGAATTTGATCATCTGTGATATATAATCCAGTTTAGAAATTGAATTAGAATAACGAATATATTATTTGAACGACAGTTGAACGTATAATTATATTTAATTATAATCGAGCTCGAAATGGCGCGGCAGTTCGCAACTTGGCAATTTGAACTTCAACTGAATGTACATGATTCGTTTTAAATTGGATTTCTATGAAACAAGAAACGCTAGGAGCGGGTGGAGTATATTTTTCTGAGGGAAGAGAAAAATCGAGATTTCGTCATGTAGATTTTTAGTTATGTCCAAATCAAATTTTAGAAAAGTCGCTGTGGAATTCCTTTATAATTTAATTATATTTTAAAAAGGGAATTTCATTATAAATCGAATATCGATTTATATCAGGATTTGAAATATCAAGTTATAAATCGCAGTGGAGCTGTATGGTATTCCATTGTGAATATATGCGATAATATTTATTTTTAAATATTTAATTTAAATGTTTTTAAAATATATTTATATATTTAAAGGGGTTATTTAGGACTTTAAAAATAGCCACTTTTACAAACGAAGTTGAAATTCGACGAAACTAATTTTGTTGGATCCGCAACATCAAATTATTTTTAGATTCCAAGTTCCGTGATTTTTGGGGTCACTGTGTGGCCTTACGGATTTTAGAGTGAAAAACAGTCCGTATTTTGACGGTTAAAAATACGTTGTGTGAGCAAACGGAGTCGGTATTTGACGAAACCAGTTTCGTTGGGACCGTAATGTCAAACTCTAGTTGCGTGTCCAGTTTGGTGATTTTTGGGTATCGTGGGTGATCACAGGGATTTTTGGATAGCGTATACAAGCAGAAACTGCTTAAAAACAAATATAAAAATCGAATAGAAAATTATTAAAATCTACCTATAAATTTATCCTAATCCTCTAACCCTAAACCAGTTTTCTGAAACCAGAAACCGGCCTCCATCCCTCTTTTACAAATCGTGAATTTCTAAATCCCCTTCTAAATTCCTAGAAAATTCTAAAATGAAAATAAAAATCAAAGGATGGTACTTGCGAGTTGTAGAAACGTTGATCTTCATCTGAGGTGTGTTTTCGAAGGGTGCGACGTCAGGAATTTGGGGCTCGAAGGTTTACAGTAGGACTAGGGTTCGAATTCTTGGGAGTTATAGGATTTTGTTTGTGAAATAAATATCGTTTTGAGTTTGTGGTGGAGTTTAGCACCTCGTAGGAATTTTTGGGGTATTTCTATGCATATTGGTGTCGATCGACACACTGTGACTCACGATGATGAGCAGAAGATGGATTTTGAGGGGGTGCACCGAGTTTAATTCTACGAGGGTGGGTTTGTGGAGATCTTGAAGAGGAAGAGAATGGTGTAATCAGTTTTGGATTTCATGTGGTGTTGGAGGAGAAATTGGTGTAGGAACGAGGAAAAATGGTGGAGTATTCTTCTGGAGCTCACGGCAAGAAATTGTGGAAGACAAGAATGGCGGGTTGGGCTTTTCAAATGGGTTTGGGCCGGGGTCTTAAGGTTTGGGCCAACAATTCAAACTTTATATATATAATTTAGTTTTAATAACATGTATAACTTGTAATGAGAATAGCTTTATCATACGATATCAGATTGACGAACCGTAAGTTGCGTTGGGATCGTATGGACGAGAACTCCACAATGAAACTGACTGGAAGTCCATTGGATCTCGTTTGAATTTATGGCGAAATAAATTGTCTGATCAGAATCAACTAACGCAAATCGTTATTTAACGGTTAATGCAAAATGTGAGTAATCTCACTAACTCTGCTCAGTTTATATTTTTATAAAATATTTTTAAAAGTTATAAATAATGGTTGTTTGCTGTGTGTTGGCTATTTGGTTGAACTGCAAGTCAGTTGATTGCAATATAGATAACGACATAGATATAAATCGTTAATCAAATATTGATTCTGTTTAGCAGAATACTTCATAGTAAAATGAAATTGATGTTAATTTTATTGTTTAACATCTGTGGATGCAGGGAAATAGGTTGGAGGGACCCAACTGGGTTCCTCAACATTTATTTTACTGTATTCATATATTGTGTTATATGATATGATATGAAATCTGTTGTTGATTTTGTATGGTTGAATGATACTGATCATTGTTATATGGTACGTTAAGTACCATAAGGAATACAGGAATGTTAAAAAGGAAATTTTCAATGTTATATTGAAAAAGAAATGTTTCTAAAATCAAAAGATTTTATAAAAACAAAGCTGTTTATTTAGTAAATAAATAGATTAAAAAGGAATACCTATTTGTTAATCAAATAGATAGAATTGGAGGGAAATATCTGTAAAAATTTATAGATAGAATTGAAATAGAAATAATTGTAAAATATTTACAAATAGAATTGAAAGGAATATTTATCTGAAAAATAGATAGAATAGAAAGAGGAAATAATTGTAAAATAAATAGAAAGGGAATAGATAGATTATCAAAGGGATTCCTTATAAAATCAATAGATTTTATAAAAAGAAAATGTTTTATAAAATAAATAGAATTATAAAAGGGGTTTAGTTTGTAAATAGTTTATAAAAGGAAACACTTGAAAAGTGACTAGAATTTTATAAAAAGAGAATTTAATATTTGAAAGGTTTAGACCCGTGCTTTGCACACGGGTATAACATAATATAGATTTAAAGCAAAGATTTTAAATAGAATCTATTCTGACCGATAGATTGAGAATGATAAATTTATAAATAATATTTATAAATCAAATGAAATGTTTATCATTGGATAAATAGAATATATATAAGTCAGGTGTAATAACCCGGAAATTCTGAGCCAGTTTAAAATTTTTATTTTGGCAATTTTAGTGAATTTTGAACATTTAAAATAGATTATTTTAAATAATATTGAAGAGAAATTTATTTTGAATAGAATTCGAATGTATATATTTATACGCGTCGTCGTTAGAATATAAATAATTATATATAATTATAAATAGAATTGAAAATGGCGCGGTAGTTCGATAATTCGATTTCAAACTTCAAATGAATGTACCGGGTGCAAAACAATCCGGATTTTAGTGAAACCAAAAATATTAGAATCTATTCGTGAATATCTTTCCAACGAATCCGAAAAATCGAAATTTCATAGCGGGAATCAAAAGTTATGCCCATTTGAAAATTCAGAATAGTCGCTATGTAAATTATACATGGCCCAAAAAGTCATATTTTGCATACGGATGAATTTGGACTCGAACCACTTCCATTGAGTTTAAAATGTCATTTAGAACTCCGAAAAGTATAAGCTTCGATATATTCCGATATCCGGAATAGTGGCTATGGGTTGGAGTTGTTCGGTTAACAATACATAACCCTTAAAAAGTGAAATTTTGCATACGAGCTCAGAATTCAGCGAGATAAATTTTTATGGATTCATAATGACAAATCATTATTGAGTTTCAAATGGCGCGTCGAACGGAGTTAGTATGCGGTCGTGCGAGCTGAAACAGTTCAGGGTAAAGCAAGCAGTCATTTTACAAAAGAACATTATTGATATGACCTCGGAATTCAATTCTACTTTTTTTTCTAGATTCGTATCATCTAATAATGGTTAAATCCAAGAGGGCTTGATTTTTTGAGTTAGCATGTGAGCGTGCGAGAAGAAAAGGTGCGCCAAAATCGCATTTTTAGAGCTTATCTGAGCATTTTTGTGATTTTTAACGGACGGTCAAACGAACTCGGAATTCGACGAAACTTGTTTCGTTGGACTCGTCTTCACGTCTACTATCTCGTATCCGAAATCCACGGCCATCGGAGATCGCTAGCGTTCAGGCGATACGCGAGAAACTAGCATATAAACACTTTTACTTCCTTTTCTTCTTCACTTTCTTCCTCTTCCTCTTTCTTCACAAAAACTCAAAAATGGAGACCACCCCTCCTCCCGCCGCTGCCCCTCCTCCACCGCCCACCACCAGCCTCCCTCCGGGCGCCGCACCCCCTCCTCCTCCTCCCCTCCTCCTCCTCTTCCTCCTCCTCTCTCCATTTGCAAACCTTAAGCCCCAAATCACCAACCACCACCACCGCGGCCACCACGGGCCCCACCACCGCCACCCACACCCTCCCCCACGTCCATCAGGCCCACGCCACCCCTCCAGCCCCCACAATTCCGGCCGTGGGCCCCGCTACACCCAAAAACCCATTTTCACCAAATCGCCCGTTTTGCAGATAAGTCCCTGACCGTATTTCGCGAATAACTCCCAAACCGTGCGTTTCTAGCCAAAGTTCCTCAATACCAAAGTTGTAGAGCACGAAATTCTCTTCGATTTGGTATATGATAAGTTCTATTTTGCATTGCGGAGTTGTCGGGAAAACGCGTCCGAAGTCTGCTGATCAAACACTGTCAAAATGTTGTCTTTTCGCGATTTCCGGCGAAATGGCACATTTTCGGCAAGAAGACCACTAGGCAAAAGTTGTTCAGAATGGCGTGCTTGTGCTAGAAAAAAAGATGGTATGAAGATTGAAGCTCGTTTGCAAATTCTAGGACCCAAACAGCGAATCCGGGCGTTAGAAAAAAAGTGAGTTTTCTCCGTTTTAAAGCTTCTACAGTTTTGACATATGAAATAAATAAAAATATGATCTTTATATTATAGAGAGGATAAAAATCCGATTTTTAGCTTATAAAAGATATAAAGATGAGATTTTTATATAATGTAGATAATAAAAATGTGATTTTTATACATGTAGCGGCTACGGGCAACGAAAGTGACAAAAGGCGAGAACGACAAGATTTTCTATATAAGAAGAGTCGAGACGATTGGATTAGCTAGTTGGTGAGAACTTCTCACTCAAAATCTCTTTTTCTAGTTATATATATATACTAGGATGTAGACGGTGTTTAGTAGCACCCGACACCCGTCATCCACAGACCATGGATGGCTTGTTTGTTTAATTGTTTGGTTGTGTAGTTGGTCAGATTATTTGGTTTGAATTGAATTGTTTGGTGAATTGAATGGACTTGATTGATGTGTGAATGGCGTGGGCCTTCACTAGACCGGGGATAAGGCTAGGCCTCATCCCGTTTCTAGTATTGTGCCGTTATGCCGCCGAAATTTTGAAAAATAAAAAGTGTTAGTTAAAAATAGTAAAGTGTTGAAATAAATATTTTTGACGTTAAAAATATAATTTTTAACGTGTTAAGAAACAGCATAAAACTCTTCTGAAAAGAAATAAATATTTATAAACAAATCGACCGATTTGTTTATATACACTGATTTGACTGATATTGATTGGGTCGATAAATTTTACACATCGCCCAACTGCACAAACAAAAATATGTGTTTGTTGATTTGAAACCCCACACGGGTGTTGGGATGATATTTGGCGTACACTAATCCCAATTATTTAATTATTGTCGATCGATTGGTCGACAGACTGTGTAAGCGTCGATTATTTATATTTGATGCTTATGCAGTTGTGTGGTGCACTTTGGATGATGGTTGATTGTTTATCATTGCTATTATATACATGTGTTGTATGGAATCCATATAATTAACATTATATGGTGATTGATTGGGCCTCATTCCAATCGGGAAAATAATGAATATTATAAAAGAAAATTCATGTGTTGAATATAAAAATAGTCATGTGTTGACGATGTTCAGGTGTTGAGTGAAATATTTTATACAATGAAATTTACATCTTTATCATATTTAAAATTAGAACTACTTCCCAGTAGAAGTCTAATTGAAAATCAAACGATAGATACCATAGTTTTATAAAATATTTTACATAACAAAAATAGTGATGTGTTGACAGTACTCATGGGTTGAGATTAGTCAGGTGTTGGAAGAAATATAGATTCATGTGTTGAATGGAATAAATATTCATTTGTTGAATAGAATAAAGAAGTTTTTGGAAAATATATAAAGCCGTGTTGATTAGAGTTGCGCTATTTTGACGTGAACGATATTTATATCGATTATATTCGTTTTTATAATGAATATGGAAAAGAAGTGATTTCAAAATATAACATTTTGAAAATATTATCATTTATATAGTAATGATATGAAATATTCAATTTTGATTAGAAATTGAATATAGAGTTGAAATGGTTTTGAAAACGAATTTAAAACGATTTATAAAATACGTTTTAAAAAGGAAATCGGTGAAATATATATAATATATATATATATATTATATATATAATGGCCTGAATAGAACGCGCCGCGCCGCGGCAGTTCATGAATTTCGACCATTGACTTCGAATTGACGTTGCGGGAGATCCGACCGTCGGATTCTCCTAAAACCGGAACCGTTGGGTTCGTATCGAAAAGAGCTTTCCAATGAATATTAGAAATTTGAAATCTAACGGTTGGATTTGGAATTATGTCCAAATCAAATTTGAAAAAGGTCGTTGTAAGTGCAGTTCGATAGCCATTGATGGAAATCGACTGTACGGGCCTTGATAAAAATTATTAAAAATATTGATAATTTGTGTACAATCATAATATGTGAATCGGAAAGAACTGGGATGAAGTATTCCACATTAGAAATGATAAAAATAGATTTTTATCAAAATGAACTAGTTTTGATCTAGAACTAAAATCGATTTATTTTTGAAATAAATAAATTGAATTTGAAAGTGATTTTAAAAATAATCAATATTCCCAATACGTGGATTGGACTGGAGTTGAATCGAAAATATCTTCGGGATATTTCGATGTTGGATTTCGTGACTATACAGATATTGTTATGGGAATTTGAAAGATATATTTTATATCGTTATTTCCAATACGATATTTGTTGGTTTCAGAATTTGATATTGAATATAAGCCGGTATATTTTCTATTCAGAGCCTTGTATTTAATATCAAATGTGATTTGGGTTTATCCTGAGTCGTGTTTTAGATGACATTGGTTCTTTAACCCAGTTAAAGGCAAGATATCGATTTCTGAAAAGATTAAAACTAAGTGGAGTTTTAATGAATCTTTAATTAGATTAAAATGTGAATTGATAATTTAAATTATCAAATCTGAAAAGTGATCGAGAGTGGAGTATCACCAGTTTTGCTCCAAAGCGATAGTTAAATCTTTAATTAGATTTGAACGTGAAATTGTAATTAATTTTACCGATAACACCGTGGTGTTAGGAATGGAGTATCACCAGTTTTGCTCCATGGGATATATAGGTTGGGATTGGGAAATAAAATAAATAATTACTTCGGTGTGGTTCGTTAATCCCGACTAGTTTGAAATGATATCCAAAGGAAGATTATAGGATAAATTTAGAAGAATTTATCTTGGATAAAATTAATGGGAACATTTCCCTGAGAATGTGATTTTGTGAATAAAAGAATATTCTGAATTGGAATGAGGCGTTTGTTGTGTTTGTGTAACATTCGTTTATTATATACGTGGGTTATTCAGAAAGGCCGGGTTTATACCCATTCTGAATAACCGATTCGACGAGATGTCGAAGATGAAGACGGTGGTTGAAGACCGGAAGTCTTCACATCGTTTGGGTGATTACTGATGATCTTGATTGGGCTGTACACTCAGGATGAGGGAATCAGTTGGTGATCGTCCAGACGTACCTGGAGATGGATGGATATGCGAGGAAAGTGCCTCCGGTTTCGTTCAGACCCAGAACGAACTTGTAAATGGATTGTGTGTCTGACATTGGATTTTATTCTGTGTTGATTGATCTCTATTAAATATACATCTGTTTGGCGGCGGAGAATTTATTCTCTTGCTTAACGCCCTTCTCTGAGACATACGAGCTCAGAGGTTGTATATCGATGGACATCAGTCGCATGGAGTGAATTGCCTGTGTGGCACGCGTAAGTGGCAATTGATCAGGGCTTCTGTTGAAAAGCAAAGTCTTGTGGTTGATGATCAAAGCACGGCCTGTGTGGCATAGCTTTGTGTATAACGTGAATTCGCGAGCCTCACACCTCGGTATGAGTCAAAAACGGGATAGTGACTGCAGGGAGAGCACGACGTTTCTTTCTAGCTAGGGTGGTGTCAGTGACCTACCAGCCCTGACATTTATATACTTTTCACCTGTGTGGTTGTTGGATATGAGGCGCCTCGGATATAGGTCTGTAAGGACCGGGAAACGTGTGTTCAGGAATAATTAATCCTCAAAAGTAAGAGAGGACCGGCCCTGAAGATCCAAGGATCATAGTGGGGTCCTGGGACATTTGCTAGAGTGTCTCGAACGCGGAGAGGAGCTTGCCCCTTGCCTCGGCTCATGACGGAAATCCAATTTCCAATACGTGATATTGCGGTTTTAATTGTAGAACTAGTATGGCGACATGATAGATGGTACCCATGCCGCCTATGATTTATATTTATGATTGAAATTATTTTGACACTATACACTTATAATAGTATCAAATGATTTGTTTTAAACGTACCAAGCATGTTTGGCTATTATAAGGGAAAACCCTATCCTCCGGCTTGCGTTGCATTGTGTGATGGGACCTGGGTCTTATAATAGCTTCATTTTTCCAAAAAGCATTGCGTTGTTTTGTTATATGCACTAGTATTCTTGGGAGGAAACCCGTTCCGTGTTATACGGCGTGGTCCCTTGAATTACTCTCTTTTAAAGTAAAGTTTTAAATAACTGTTTTAGTTCTCACACCAGTCCCATGACTGACCTAGAGTTTATTGTTTTAACCTAAACTCTGGGTGCCCCTATTTTCCACACGGGCAGCTAGTAGTTTTGGTTTTGCAGATTTATATTCACAGGGTCCTTATTTACAGCTGGAACGATGCTCGGAAAGCTCTGTATCCGTGTATTACTTTCAGTTGTGTTTTGTATATTTTTCCGCTGCTATGTAATTTATTGTAATCTCTGATATTTGTCGAATGTAATTTAATCATTTATACTCTGTACATTCTTGTATCTGATGGAATTGTTGTAATAACAATGAAATGTTCTTCTGTCTGTGTTCCGATGTGTGTTGTTCTCAAAAGTATCCGCTCTTTCCTCCACGGGGAAGTTACGGGTTCTTACATCAGGACTTATATAGAGAAGTAAAAATCTATTTCAACATCGATATTTGAAACTGAATAAACGTAGAGTTAATCAAAGGAGTTAATGTAACACCCCGGATTTTTGAATAATCGAATTAACTAAAATAAAGAATAATTATTCTCAGACGTGAGAATTATGGGGATTGGGTTGCGCCATTGTGTTCGTCTCGGAATTCTAGTTGAAATAGAGTCCGAGTTTGCGGGAAACGGGTACCGGATGAAGGAGTTATGGACGAACGAAGTTTGGTGGTAAAATAGAAAAAAAAAAGATTGCACTGGCGCACTTGGGAAGTGCGACAGTATAAATTAACACTGGCGCACCTGCCAAGTGCGCCCAGGCCGAGGCAGTGAGCCTGCACAGCTTTTTCGTTCAGGCCGACCCATGTTGCTGAGTCCTTTCTGACTCTTTGCTGAGTCATTAGGGCTGACCTGTCAGCCTATCATGATTGAGTGGTTTCGATTAACCCTAAGATCATCCGACAGCTTAAATTATTTCATAACTTTATAAAAAGACCCAAAGACTCAAACCCTAAATCAGAATTAAAACTAAAACTATGGCTGTCATGCTGTTGTCTTGAACCCTAGAGCAGCCGCCACCAAATTAAAGAGGAAGAACAGTGAACCAAATTAGAACTACTCAACCCTAATAGCGAATCTTCATCAAAGGAGAGCTAATTCAACTCCAGAATTCAGAACCCAAGACTGCTTTTGAGTTGTGAGTTCGATAGTTTTAATAAAATAATTAGTAATTTAATTGGATTAAGTAATAATGCGGATTGTATGGATGTGATATGAAGTATTGATTTCATGTTGTAATTACGTTGTAGGATTGTGATTGAAATCTCTACGACGTTATGTTGTAATGCTTTCATTTATGATGTAAAGTTATGTTGCTATCATCCATGCTGTAATTTTATATACAAGCAAATCATCATGTTTCTTATGCTAGTTGGTTATGTTGATTCATATGATAAATCATATGTAGGCAAGTTTAGATGTTGATTCAAACATGAACCATATACAAGTTTGGGTAGAATTATATGTGACCTCAAAAGGTTACGGCACCTAGTTTATGTGAAAATTTAATTGAAAGTTAGGCTATGATTCTACATGATACTTTACATGTTAGATACTTGTTTACACCATTGTTGCGATGTATAAATCACATATGTGAGTTTATGAGTTGGATATGAATCATATTAGGTTATTACCTATGCAAGTTTACCCCCTTTAGGTATAGATCTATGACATATGTTGTTTATGCAAGTTTGTGGCCATTATTTCATCAAGTTCACACCTTTAGATTTGGATCCATGACATATGTTGTTTATGCAAGTTGTAACTTTGGCCTATGCAAGTTTTAGATGTAGAACATCATTCACATATGCAAGTTCACCCCTATGTTACATCTATGTTTTAATTATGTGTGTATATTGTGATGATTTCTTTTATTTCATGAGTTAGACTATTCGAGTCTAACGTATATTTTACGTTAAACGAATAAACGTACAATGTGGGGGTAAAGGGGATAATATTAAAAAGATTTAATTGGCATAAATGCCTTAAAAGGCATAAAATATAATTATGGTGAAAATTGGTATGATTTTACATACCATAAATGGATGGACATAATTGAGTCAATTATGGACATCGTTAAATTTGGAATTGATTGATAATTTGAATAGGGATAGTAATTCAAATTTGGGGAATGATTAATTAGGAGTAATTAATCGTCTAAGACACAAGGTTAGGCTCTTTTGTGGTGTAAGACTGCCCGGACCCGCCCGGCAAATCCAGCTGCCACAAATGCCAGTCTAATGTGAGAGGTCTTAGGCATAAACTAAATACGTAACAATTGTAAAGACACGAGGTTAGGCTCTTTTGTGGTGTAAGACTGCCCGGACCCACCCGGCAAATCCAGCTGCCACAAATGCTAGTCTAATGTGAGAGGTCTTTATGAGGTTACGGTCTTAATGAATTAAGAAACACTTAACCAGATAAGCATGTAGTGGGACATGAGGGGGTTAAGTGGGTGCTTTGGGTGGCATGTGGAATTTAGTGGGTGCCTTGGGTGGCATTTGGAAATACAATTAGAAACACTTAACCAAAATTGAAACATGTAATTGAAACATGAATAAGAGGTGGGTTAAGTGGGATGTACTAGAGGGGACCAAGCTTAGGTGGATAGCTTGTGTCAAGTAATGGGGGCCCGTTTCAACCAGTAACCCATACGTATCTTTGTGGGCTCGACCCAAGTCGAGGACGGGACACGCATACTGGGCTTGATTGTAAGAGGCCAAACCGGGTTTGCAGTGGCAACGCAAGTCCAACGGGTTCATATACGTGTGTGGACCCGGGCTGGTAGGTAAGACGTTGTTGCGTCGTGTAGGTATAAGCCGTGCATTGTTAGTTGTATCGGGTTGCCACTTTGGGGAGTGATACACCCCACTGTGGGGCCAGCACGGGTATCTAAGAGTTAAGGAGCCAGTCGCTTAGGGATAGTGTGTACACCCAGTGGAGATAGGGGCAGACGGCACCTATGAAGGCAGCTAGGGGTGCACAAAACCACCGATATCATTATTAAGTCTGTAGGCGGGATCAACCTTAGGGTGACTAGTGGTGGTGCAGTATACTAGTGATGGTGCAGTGTAGCAATCATCCTATAGTGGTTTAGGTACGCTTAACGATATCGTTGTTCATCCTGTTTCCTTATTTACTCTGCCATACTCGATGGTTCATGATCATTTCTTTATTTTCCACCTTATGCCTTAGCCTAGTTACTTTGTTAATTATATTGTTAAATTTATCGCACTCGCCAGACTTTATGTCTGACCCCCTTTGTTTCCTCCACTTCCCCCCCCCCCCCCAAGGTGCTCAGGTTGGAACTAGCACCAGCAAAGCTTGATTTTGGACTGCTTTTAGAAGATTTCTTGGATTGCTGAAGTAAAGTTCAGCTTCTCTTTATTTATGGCTATTTTAATGTTGGGGATTATGTCTTTCAGTTTATGTACTTTGTTTCATCAAGATGGATATGATGTACTTGACTTTGGTTTATGGTTTTGATGATGTAACCAAACATATTTACCTTCTGCTGCAATAAATAAAGTTTTGAATTTTCAAGTACTGCTTTATATCTGTGTTGTTGTGATTTTCTGTTCTATATTCACTTAAAATGCTCCATGGAAGTTAATGCATTCCCTTTGCGATTGACATTAATGGACATGGGGTGTTACACGTGGTATCAGAGCTGAAGGTTACCAGAACAGATATGAATTTTGAAAAACTATTTTTCAAAACAGTTTTATAAAGAAGTACCTTCAAAAGTATGTTTTAAGGAAAGTATTTTCAAGAACAAAAGTTTATTTTGGAAAACATAACCCCAAGAGCCATATATCTTTCCTTCGGTTCTTTTATATTGAATCTTTCCTTTTTTCGTTTCAGCATGTCTGAAGCATCTGAGATACCAGAGGGTGTTCATGTGCCCAGTTGGTTTCATCAATATCTTGAGGCTAGGGCCGCCACTGCAGGTCCAGCTAATGCTCCTCCTCCTCCTCCTCCCCCTCCTCCTCGCGTCGATACTTTTGCTAAGATATGTAAGGACTTTAGAGCAATGGGTGGAAAACCTTTTCACGGGATAGAGACATTTGTTGAAGCTCGTAATTGGCTAAAGGAGGTGGAAGAATTGTTTGGAATTTTTGAAGTGGATGATGGAAGAAAAGTCCAGCTAGCTGCTTGGCTAATGAAGGACGAGGCCTCGTTTTGGTGGGAGGTCACTAATGGGGGACGTCCAGTCGATACATAGCCAGACTTTAGGCAGAGGTTTGAGGCGAAGTTTCTCTCATGGGCTGAAGAGAATCTATACATGGAAAGGTTTTTGTCACCAAAGCAAGGGAATCTATCGGTGAATGAGTACGTTAAAAAATTCAACCAATTGGCAAGGTTTGGCTTGGACTTGGTGAACATGCCAGAAAAGAAGGCTCTAAGATTTGTTAAGGGTTTAAACGAGCCGCTTCATGGGTTAGCTATGACCCACATTCCCTTGGAGGCTACCTTTGAGAGGTTAGTTGACCTGGCGCTCATGCATGAAGAGGAGAAGGGCGCCAATGCTAATAAGGCAACCGAGAAGAAAGGGGATCAAAAGAAGCCGCAACAACAACAGAACAAGAAAGGTGGCAAAGGCAACAATGCTAAGGGGAAGAAGAAGTGCTTTAACTGTGGGACACCCGACCATCTAAGCAAAAATTGTAGGAAGAAAAAGAAGACTAGTTGTTTCCACTGTGGCGAAGCGGGGCATCTTATTAAGGACTTCCCAAAGAAAGGGAAGAGGGCAGGGTCTACCTCGGGAGGACAGGTGCAAGCTCTTATGGCACCAGGGCAGGCAATGGTACAAGTTTAGGCTCTCATGTTCCCACCGCTACAAGAACGAGGTAGAGCAATTTCCGTCGAAAGTTTAGTTTTTCTATTTGATCATCCTGTCCGTACTTTATTCGATTCTGGCGCATCACATTCGTTTATTTCTACATCATTAGTTGAAACACTGCACCTTGATACTAGTCTAGTTACTGATCCCTTAGTAGTCTCAAATCCTGTCGGTGGTTCGGCTCATCTTTCTATGATTTGTCGGGATTTGAGAGTGTTTATCTTGGGCGTTGAGTTTGAATGCAACGCTTTTGTTCTTGGCTTCATGGGCTACGGTTTAATTCTAGGTACGGATTGGCTAACTAGATATGGGGCCATCCTAGATTGTGAAAGAAGGGTAGTTAGATTGATGACTCGTTCTGGAAAGACGCTTGATATTTCTTGTGACCCTAGGGGTCCAGTAATGCTTAGCTACCTAGAATCCCTTGACGCATCCGATGATGATTTACATTCTGTTCCCATAGTCCGTGAATATGCTGATGTCTTCGATGAGGTGAGGGGTTTAACCCCAAAACATGAGATATACTTTCAAATATATATAGTAGATAATGCAAATCCGGTTGCATTGCCAGTGCGCCACATGGCTCCAAGAGAGAGGAGAGAACTCAGTAAGCAAGTGAAGGAATTGCTTGAGAAGGGGTTCATTAGACATAGTATATCGGAGTGGGGTGCTCCAGTAGTATTTGCCACGAAGGTAGATAGGTCCCTTAGACTTTGTGTGAACTATAGAGAACTTAATAAGCTTACCAAGAAGAATAGACATCCACTGCCGAGGATTGACGATCTCTTCGATCAGTTAGTTGGCGCCTCAGTGTATTCGCAGTTGGACTTAGCCACTGGTTTCCATCAGTTGAGAGTGGCTAAGGATAGCATAGACAAGACTGCCTTTAGGACTCCAGACGGTTTCTTTGAGTGGCTTGTGATGCCCTTCGGTTTGACAAACGCCCCCGCATACTTCGTTGACTTGATGAGTAGGGTGTTTAGGGAGTACCTTAATAGGTTCGTGGTAGTCTTTGTGGACGATATCTTGATCTTTTCTAAAAGCGAAGAAGAGCATGCCCTACATCTTAGGGAAGTGTTGGAGACTCTTCGAGCGCTTAGCCTTAAAGAAAATTTTTCTAAATGTCACTTTTGGAGGAAGGAAGTGTGATTCTCAGGGCACGTGGTTTCCAAAGAAGGGATAGCTGTGGATCCCGCGAAGATAGTAGCCATCCAAGATTGGAAGGTTCCTAAAAATGCTACCGAGGTGAGGAGTTTCTTAGAGTTGGCCGGCTACTATAGGAAGTTCATCAAAGACTTCGCAAAAATATCAGCCCCATTAACCCGCTTGACGAAGAAGAATCTAGTTTTTACATAGGACGTAGATTGTGATGATGCGTTCCAACGTTTGAAGAGAGCTTTGACCACAGCCCCAGTCTTAGTGTTGGCAGATGGGAGTAGGCCATTTACCGTTTATACCGATGCTTGTGGGACAAGACTAGGCGCAGTCTTAATGCAAGAGGGAAGGGTAATAGCCTATGGTGGAAGGCAGTTAAGAGTGCATGAAAGAAATTACCCTACACATGACCTAGAGTTGGCCGCTATTGTCTTCGCGCTTAAGTCTTGGCGTCATTATCTTCTTGGCAAAAAATTCGAATTATTCACTAACCACAAATCGCTAAAATACTTATTCTCTCAGAAGGACTTGAACTTAAGGCAGCAAAGGTGGTTGGAATTCTTAGCATCCTACGACTTCGAGATAACATATACCCCTGGCAAGGGTAACGTGGTGGCAGATGCCTTAAGTAGAAAAAGATTATCCTTGAGTCCGTTGTTTGTTGAGCGGCGAAGTTTAGAGTTCATCTCTATGTTTGACTTTACACCTTCCATTGACTTCGTACCTAGTTTGCTAGCATCCTTAGAGGTCAGACCTACGCTTTTGGGACGGATTGGCGAGGCACAACGAGACGACCCACAGTTGGTTGAGTTAGTAGAAAAGCTCAAAAGAGGGGAGTCATCGAGCCATCTCCGTAGGTATACCCCCGATGATAAGGGTTGGTTACGTAGGGACGGTAGACTTTGTGTACCAAAAGATGATGACCTAAGGAAGACCATTCTTGATGATGCACATCGTTCGAAGATGACCATCCATCTCGGCGGGAACAAGATGTACATGGACATGAGACAAGTTTACTTTTGGGCCAGCATGAAGAAGGATGTGGCCGAGTATGTCGCTAGATGCTTGGTGTGCCAACAAGTAAAAGCAGAACAAAAGAAGCCCGGTGGATTGCTTCACCCATTGGAGGTCCCACAATGGAAGTGGGAAACTGTTTCGATGGACTTTGTTGACGGATTACCAAAATTGAGGAAGGGTAATACGGGGATTTGGGTCGTGGTAGACAGTCTTACTAAGAGCGCCCATTTCATTCCCATGAAGAGTAAGAGGACTGCTCCATGGTTAGCCTCCGTATACATTCGAGAAATAGTTTGCTTGCACGGTGTTCCATCTAGCATAGTGAGCGACCGCGATCCTATTTTTACTAGCGAATTTTGGAAGAGCTTACAAGAGGCGGTAGGGACTCAGTTATGTTTGAGCACCGCATATCATCCTCAGACGGATGGCCAGACCGAGAGGGTGAATCGTATTCTAGAGGACTTATTGAGGTTGTGTGTCTTAGATTTCAGTGGTACATGGGAGGAACATCTTCCGTTGGTAGAGTTCGCATATAATAATAGCTTTCAGTCCAGCATTGGCATGGCACCGTTTGAGGCTCTTTATGGACGGCCGTGTCGTTCGCCTACATGTTGGTGGGAGTCTACAAATAAGATCTTACTTGGGCCCGATATGATTAGAGAGACTTCGGAAAAGATCGATTTGATTCGAAGGAGGATGAAGACGGCGCAAGATAGACAGAAATCTTATGTGGACAAGAGGAGGTCAGATCTTGAGTTTGATGTTGGGGACATGGTCTTTGTTAAGGTGTCTCCATTACGAAACATCGTTCGCTTTGGGTCCGTTGGGAAGTTAGCACCAAGGCTCGTAGGGCCGTTTCCTATTAAGGAAAGGATTGGGCAGATGGCGTATAGAGTGGAGTTTCCCGAGAGACTTAGTAGTGTACACGACGTATTCCATGTATCACATTTGAGGAAGTGCTTGCACGAGACCACGGAAGTGGTAGAGCCGAGCTTGCTTAGAGAGGTGGAGATCGAGCGTGATGCGGCGATTCCACGAGCTCCTACGCGCATTCTTGGGTCGGAGATTAAGAAGTTGAGGAATCGAGAGGTCAAACTAGTCAAAGTGCAATGGGGAGATGATGAGAGCAACGCTACTTGGGAGACGGAAGCGAAGATGCGTTCATTATACCCTTTTCTTTTTGAGGGTATGCCTTTTAAATTTCTCCTTTATCGCTTACCTTGTACTTATCTTATCTTTAGTATCTCCTCTCGCCAGTATCTTTGACCTTTAGATAGGATAGTCCTATGGTTGAAACATGTGTTTGAGACATGTTATGTATGATGGATGCATGTTGATGCAAGTGTTTGCTCATGGTTGCTCGGGGATGCATATACACACACTTTAGGCACAAGATCGGCTCAGTCAATTCATATTGCATATTGCATATAAATGTGTGTACATATTTAAGTAATGGATGTATAATGGTTGTACCATCATATGGATGTTGCATTTTGGTGAATGTTTGTGCACACATGTAGAAATAATATGTATCGATAAGGTTCTTTCGCATACATAATGGATGCATGGCACTATCATGGTTTGCATTAAGGAGGTCAACTGAATCAGTAGACCGCCTGATTTTGCATTAGATAAGGAACATATACACACACTTCTTGCATATGTTCAT
This sequence comes from Allium sativum, assembly GCA_030737875.1. Classification (NCBI taxonomy): domain Eukaryota; kingdom Viridiplantae; phylum Streptophyta; class Magnoliopsida; order Asparagales; family Amaryllidaceae; genus Allium; species Allium sativum. The sequence goes on from CM060921.1 coordinate 308,251,518, forward strand.
ACAACATTAGAAATTTTATAAGGACAATGGATGCCCGTGTTTGATGGTTGAGTAGATGGTTGTTTGGATGGTAGGATATGCATTCTCCTTAACTTGGAGATTTCGAGGACGAAATCCTTTAAGGATGGGAGAATGTAATACCCCGGATTTTTGAATAATCGAATTAACTAAAATAAAGAATAATTAATCTCATACATGAGAATTATGGGGATTGGGTTGCGCCATTGTGTTTGTCTCGGAATTCTGGTTGAAATAGAGTCCGAGTTTGCGGGAAACGGGTACCAAATGAAGGAGTTATGGACGAACGAAGTTTGGTGGCAAAATAGAAAAAAAAGATTGCACTGGCGCACTTGGGAAGTGCGCGAGTACAAATTAACACTGGTGCACCTGCCAAGTGCGCCCAGGCCGAGGCAGTGAGCCTGCACAACTTTTTGGTTCAGGCTGACCCATGCTGTTGAGTCCTTTCTGACTCTTTGCTGAGTCATTAGGGATTGACCTGTCACCCTATCATGATTGAGTGGTTTCGATTAACCCTAAGATCATCCGACGGCTTAAATTAATTCATAACTCTATAAAAAGACCCATAGACTCAAACCCTAAATCAGAATTAAAACTAAAACTATGGTCGTCATGCTGTTGTCTTGAACCCTAGAGCAGCCGCCACCAAATTAAAGAGGAAGAACCGCGAACCAAATCAGAACTACTCAACCCTAACAGCGAATCTTCATCAAAGGAGAGCTAATTCAACTCCAGAAATCAGAATTCAGAACTCAAGACTACTTTTGAGTTGTGAGTTCGATAGTTTTAATAAAATAATTAGTAATTTAATTGGATTAAGTAATAATGCGGATTGTATGGATGTGATATGAAGTATTGATTTCATGTTGTAATTATGTTGTAGGATTGTGATTGAAATCTCTACGACGTTATGTTGTGATGCTATCATTTATGATGTAAAGTTATGTTGCTATCATCCATGTTGTAATTTTATATACAAGCAAATCATCATGTTTCTTATGCTAGTTGGTTATGTTGATTCATATGATAAATCATATGTAGGCAAGTTTAGATTTTGATTCAAACATGAACCATATACAAGTTTGGGTAGAATTATATGTGACATTACATGGTTATGGCACCTAGTTTAGTGAAAATTTAATTGAAAGTTAGCTATGATTCTACATGATACTTTACATATTAGATACTTGTTTACACCATTGTTGCGATGTATAAATCACATATGTGAGTTTATGAGTTGGATATGAATCATATTAGGTTATTACCTATGCAAGTTTACCCCCTTTAGGTATAGATCTATGACATATGTTGTTTATGCAAGTTTGTGGCCATTATTTCATCAAGTTCACACCTTTAGATTTGTATCCATGACATATGTTGTTTATGCAAGTTGTAACTTTGGCCTATGCAAGTTTTAGATGTAGAACATCATTCACATATGCAAGTTCACCCCTATGTTAGATCTATGTTTTAATTATGTGTATATATTGGGATGTTTTCTTTTATTTCATGAGTTAGACTATTCGAGTCTAACGTATATTTTACGTTAAACGAATAAACGTACAACGTGGGGGTAAATGGGATAATATTAAAAAGATTTAATTGGCATAAATGCCTTAAAAGGCATAAAATATAATTGTGGTGAAAACTGATATGATTTTACATACCATAAATGGATGGACATAATTGAGTCAATTATGGACATCGTTAAATTTGGAATTGATTGATAATTTGAATAGGGAAAGTAAATCAAATTTGGGAATGATTAATTAGGAGTAATTAATCGTCTAAGACATGAGGTTAGGCTCTTTTGTGGTGTAAGACTGCCCGGACCCGGCCGGCAAATCCAGCTGCCACAAATGCCAGTCTAATGTGAGAGGTCTTAGGCCTAAACTAAATACGTAACAATTGTAAAGACACGAGGTTAGGCTCTTTTGTGGTGTAAGACTGCCCGGACCCGCCCGGCAAATCCAGCTGCCACAAATGCCAGTCTAATGTGAGAGGTCTTTATGAGGTTACGGTCTTAATGAATTCAGAAACACTTAACCACATAAGCATGTAGTGGGACATGAGGGGGTTAAGTGGGTGCCTTGGGTGGCATGTGAAATTTAGTGGGTGCCTTGGGTAGCATTTGGAAATACGATTAGAAACACTTAACCAAAATTGAAACATGTAATTGAAACATAAATAAGAGGTGAATTAAGTGGGATATACTAGAGGGGACCAAGCTTAGGTGGATAGCTTGTGTCAAGTAATGGGGGCCCGTTTCAACCAGTAACCCATACGTATCTTTGTGGGCTCGACCCAAGTCGAGGACGGGACACGCATACTAGGCTTGACTGTAAGACGCCAAACTGGGTTAGCGGTGGCAATGCAAGTCCAACAGGTTCTGTGAAAACCCGTAACTTCCCCGTAAAGGAAAGTGCCGGATAGTTCGAGAACAAGCCACAACAGAACACATATAGAAGAACATTTCATTGTATATTACAACAATGCATCAGATTACAAGAATATACAGAGTATGAATAAATATTACACAGAAATATCAGAGATTTAAATTACATTTAAATACATCGCACCGGAAAATAATACAATACACAACTAGAAGTAGATATACGGATACAAAGCTTTCCGGATATCGTTTCCAGCTGTAAACCAGAATCCTGTGAATATAAATCTGCAAAACCAAAACTACTAGCTGCCCGTGTCAAAATAAGGGCACCCAGAGTTTAGGTTAAAACAATAAACTCCAGGTCAGTCATGTGACTGGTGTGAGAACTAAAACAGTTATTAATCTTTATTTTTAAAGTTAGGTAAATCAAGGGACCACGCCGTATAGCACGGAACGGGTTTCCTCCCAAGAATACCAGTGCATAAAACAAACAGCGCAATGCTAAATAAAGAAAAATGAAGCTGTTATAAGACCCAGGTCCCATCACACAATGCAACGCAGCCGAGGATAGGGTTTTCCCTTATAACAGCCAAACATGCTTGGTACGTTTAAAACAAATCATTTGATACTATTATAAGTGCATAGTGTATAAAACAACTTCAAATCATAAGTATCAATGATAGGCGGCATGGGTACCATATATCATGTCGCCATATATAGGTTTACAAATAAAACCGCAAATGTCACGTATTTGGTAATTGGATTTCCCTCTATGAACCGAGGCAAAAGATAGTCCTCAACCGATTCGAGACAATCTAGCCCATGTCTCAGGATCAGAGATCGAGTGACCCTTGGATCCTCAGGGCCAGTCCACCGATGTGGATTAAACTTAAACCCTGAACATGCGTTTCCCCGCCCTATGGGGCGTAAATGAGCCAACTAAATGACTCCATCGGTTCGAGAACGACCGATCAATCCGAGGTGCCTCGCAACAGCAACAACCACATAAGTCAAACTCGTCAGGGCGTGTAAAACCACTGACGCCACTTCCAGCTAGAAAGAGACGCATGCCCTCCCTGACGTCCTCTCCCGTTTTTTGTTCATACCGGGTGTGAAACTCGCGAAGCAAACGTTACACAAAGCTATGCCACAAAGGCCTTGCTTTGATCATCACCACAAGACTTTGCTTTTCAACAGAAGCCTCGAACAATTGCCACTTAGGCATGCCACACAGGCAATTCACTCCATGCGTTTGATATCCATCAATATATAACCCCTGAGCTCGTACGTCTCAGAGAAGGGCGTTAAGCAAGAGAATAAATTCTCCGCCGCCAAACAGATATATATTTAATAGAGATCAATCACACGGACTAAAATCCAATGTCAGACACACAGTCCATTTACAAGTCCGTTCTGGGGCTGAACGAAACCGGAGGCACCTAGTACCCCGCATATCCATCGATCTCCAAGTACGTCTGGACGATCACCAACTGTTTCCATCTTCTTGGGTGTACAGCCCAATCAAGATCATCAGTAATCACCCAAACGACGTGAAGACTTCTGGTCTTCGACCACCGTCTTCATCTTCGACTTATCGTCGTATCAGTTATTCAGAATGGGATAAACCCGGTCTTTCCGAATAACTCGCGTATATTTTAAATAAGTGTTACACAAACACAACATACGCCTCATTCCAATTCATCAGTCACTAACCGTAAATTAATCAAGAGAATAATTCCCCAAATATTAACCCCGAAGGCCGAAACCAACATCAGATCAATATCCAGAAAACCATTCTGCTTAGCTAACCGACAGTTAGTTTCTAAATTTCACATTCATAGGGAAAGGTTCCCATTAATTTTATCCAAGATAAATTCCTTGAATTTATTCTTTATTCTATTTTTGAATCTCAATTCAAACTAGTCGGGATTAGCGAACCTTACCGAAGTAATTATTTATTTTAATTTCCTCATCCCAACCTATTCATCCCATGAAGTAAAACTGGCAATACTTCATATCTAACACCACAGTGTTATCGTTAAATTCAATTACCATTTCACGTTCAAATCTAATTAAAGATTTAACTGTCGCCTGGAGCAAAACTGGTGATACTCCATTTTCGATCATTTCAATCTAATTAAAGATTCATTAAAACTCTACTTAGTTTTAATCTTCGACTGGGTTAAAGAATCAGTGTCATTTAAAACATGGTTCACGATAAACCCAAAATCACATTCATTAATTATCGGGTTAAAGAACAAGTGTTATTTAAAACACTGTTCACGATAAACCCAAAAATCATTCCATTAATTATCGGGTTAAAGAACAAGTGTTATTTAAAAACACTGTTCACGATAAACCCAAAAATCAATACCAATTCAATTCCAATTAAATATCATTTAATTGGTACACTTCATTAAATCTAAATAAAAAGATTTAATCTTTTCTCAACTGGGTTCAAGAACAGTGTTAGTGAAGACACCATTCACGACAAACCCAAATCACATTTGATATTCAATATAAGGTTCTGAATAGAAAATATATCGGCTTATATTCAATATCAAATTCTACGACTAACAAATTTCGTATTGGAAATAACGATATAAATATATATCTTTTAAATTTCCATAACAACATCTGTATAATCACGAATTCCAACATCGAAATATTCCGAAGGCAATTTCGATTCAAATCCACTCCAATGCAATCATTGGAAATTTTGGTTATTTTTAAAACCCTTTTCAAATTCAATTTATTCATTTTAAAAATAAATAGAATTATAATCCTAGTTCAAAACTAGTTCATTTCGATAAAAATCTATTTTTATCTTTTCAAATATGGAGTGTTTCATCCCAAATCTTCACAAATCATTTCTTATGATTTTACACAAATTATTATTATTTTTAATAATTTTATCAAGGCCCGTACAGTCGATTTCCATCAACGGCCATCGAACTGCACTTACAGCGACCTTTTTCAAATTTGATTTGGACATAATTCCAAATCCAACCATTAGATTTCAAATTTCTAACATTCGTTAGAAAGCTCTTTTCGATACGAACCCAACGGTTCCGGTTTTAGGAGAATCCGACGGTCGGATCTCCCGTAATGTCCGTTTGAAATAAATGGTCGAAATTCACGAACTGCCGCGGCGCGGCGCGTTCTATTCAGGCCATTATATTATATATATAATATATATAATATATACTTCGTCGATTTCTATTTAAAACGAATTATATAAATAGTTTTAAAATCGTTTTCAAAAACAATTTCAACTTTCTTTTCAATCCAAATCAAAATTGAATTCTTCTTTATAAATTCATTTTAAAATTCATTTCTATTCAATTCAAATTTCAATTCAATTTGAATTCATTTCAATTCGCTTTCAGTTCAATTTGAATTCGTTTTCAATTCAATTCATTTCGAAATCGTTATATATTCAATTCATTTCGAAATCGTTATATATTCAATTCATTTCGAAATCGTTTTCAATTCAATTCATTTCGAAATCGTTTTTAAATCGATATAAATATCGTTCACGTCAAAATGGCGTCAATCTAATCAACACGGCTTCATAAATTTCTATTTTCAAATATTCTATTTCAAATATTTGTTATTACTAAAATATTTCGTTCAACACATGACCAATCTCAATGAATGAGTACTGTCAACACATGAACCTGTAATAACCCGGAAAATGCGAGCCAGTTTGAAAATTTTATTTTGGCAATTTTAGCGAACATTGATTATTTAAAATGAATTATTTTAAATAATATCAACGAAAAATTTATTTTGAATAGAATTCGATCGTATATATTATATACGTCGTCGTTAGAATATAAATATTTATATATAATTATAAATAGAATTGAAAATGGCGCGGTAGTTCGATAATTCGATTTCAAACTTCAATTGAATGTACCGGGTGCAAAACAATCCGGATTTTAGTGAAACCAAAAATAATGGAATCTAATAGTGAATATCTTTCCAACGAATCCGAAAAATCAAAAGTTCGTAGCGGGAATCAAAAGATATGTTCAGTTGAAAATTCTGAATAGTCGCTATGGAATTCAGGCCCTTAAAAATGGAAATTTTGCAAACGACCTCGGATTTCGACGAAACCACTTTTGTTGGGTCCGTGATGTAAAGTTATTGCTAGGTTTCAAATTTCATAATTTTTCGAATCAATATGTGAGCGTGGCAAAGAAAAACACGTTTGACCAGTTTCAGTTGATTTTAATCGACTGGAAATTGGCCATTTTTCCAACGGTCTCAGAATTCGACGAAACTAGTTTTGTTAGGACTGTATCGTCAATACGAAGCTAGAAAATATTTTTCGGGAATTTTTCAAGTTAGTATGTGACCCCGGTAATTTGAAATGTACATTTAAAATTCAATATAGTGAATTAAATGTAAATTCAACGGAAACTAATTGAAACGATCGAATCAGCTTACGATACATATCCCATTGTGTTCGGAATGGGGGTGAAACGCTATGGACGACAGGCGGTGGGCCTCGTTTCAAGGTCGTATGAAAAAGTCAACTTTAGGTTGAATTAAATAATAAAGAAATAAAAAAAAACCCTTTCCTTTATCTCTGGCCCCCCCTTTTTTTATCGTTCATTCACGAAAAAGAAAAGAAAAAAAAAAAACTTCGTCGAAGCCTCGTCGATCGTGCCCCCTCCTCCGACCGAACCCCACCAGGCCGCGCCGCCTCATCGAGCCCCCCCCCCAACCCTCGCTCCGTCGCCCCTCCCCTATCGCCTCCCTCTCATCTCCTCCTCCATCGCCACAGCACACCGACCCCCCCCCCCCCCAGACCTAATCGCCACCGCACCTCCGCCCCCTCACCGCAGCCACCACTGCATCGCCCAACCCCCTAGTCTTCTCCGACGAACGCTGCTCCTCTTTTCTAAAACCAGTAAGTATTTTACTTTATTTTTTTATTATTATTATAATTATTTAATACAGAATTTTAATTAGGTTTAAATACTGTTTTTTTAAATAATTAAAACTGAATTTTAAAAGGATAAAACTGTTTTTTTTTTTGTTAAAAGGAAAAACTGATTTTTAAAAGTATTTTAAACTGATTTTTTAAAAAAGATTATAAATCTGATTTTTTAAAGGAGAATTCTGATTTTAATTAGAAAAAAAAAACTGATTTTACTTTAAATAGAAAATGGTTTAAATTTTAAAAAGAAAAGGTTTAAACTTTAAATAGGAAAGGTTTAAACTTTAAATAGGAAAGGTTTAAACTTTAAATAGGAAAGGTTTAAACTGCAAAATGGAAAAAGATTTGAACTTTAAATAGGAAAAATCAGATTTTTATATATTGAAAATCGAAATAAAAATATGATTTTTATATATTGAAAATCGAAATAAAAATATGATTTTTATATATTGAACATCGAAGTAAAAATTCGATTTTTATATAATGAACATCGAAGTAAAAATTCGATTTTTATATAATGAACATCGAAGTAAAAATTCAATTTTTATATAATGAACATCGAAGTAAAAATGTAATTTTTACATATGTAGTGGCTACGGGCAACAAAAATGACGAAGATGCGATAGCGATGAAGATTTCTATCAATGAAGTGCCGTGGGGCTAGGATAGCTATCTGTGAGAATTTCTCACCTTTCAATTTAATTTTTCTAGTTATATATATATACTAGGATGCAGACGGTGCTTAGTAGCACCCGACACAATCGTCCACAGACCATGGACTTGTTTGTTTGGTTGCATAGATTAGTTGAATTATTTGTTTGAATTGAATTGTTTGGTGAGATGAAATTGATTTGATTGATGTGTGAATGGCGTGGGCCTTCACTAGACCGGGGATAAGGCTAGGCCTTGTCCCGTTTCTAGTATCGTGCCGTTATGCCGCCGAAATTTTCTAAAATAAGTTAGAAAAATAAAAATATCATTTTATTCAAAAAAATGAACTGAATAGAAATTCATAGGTTGAAATAAAATGTTTTATCGTTAAAAATATAATTTTTAACGTAAATATGAAAATAGTGAAGTGAATAAATAAATATTCATTTACAAACCAGATGGTTTGTTTATGTACACTTATTTGAATGACATTGATTGGGACGATAAATTTTACACATCGCCCAACTGCACAACTAAAATATGCGTTTGATTGTTTGAAACCCCACACGGGTGTTGGGATGAAATTTGAAGTTCACTCATCCTGATTGATTAAATATGTCGATCGATTGATTGACAGGCTGTTATAAGCGTTAGATATCTTTATTTGATGCTTATACAGTGTAGTGCACTTTGGTTGATGGTTGATCATTTTTCAATGTTATTATATACTTGTGTTGTGTGAAAATCCATATAATTAATTTTATATGGTAATTGATTGGGCCTCATTCCAGTTTAGAAATGGAAATATTTGAAATAGAAATATTTGAAATAGAATATTTGAAAATAGAAATTTATGAAGTCGTGTTGATTAGTTTGACGCCATTTTGACGTGAACGATATTTATATCGATTTTAAACGATTTCGAAATGAATTGAATTGAAAACGATTTCGAAATGAAGTGAATTGAAAACGATTTCGAAATGAAGTGAATCGAAAACGATTTCAAAATGAATTGAATTGAAAACGGATTCAAAGTGAATTGAAAACGATTTCAAAGTGAATTGAAAACGATTTCGAAATAAAGTGAATTGAAAACGATTTCGAAATGAAGTGAATTGAAAACGATTTCGAAATGAAGTGAATTGAAAACGATTTCGAAATGAATTGAATTGAAAACGATTTCGAAATGAATTGAATTGAAAACGATTTCGAAATGAAGTGAATTGAAAACGATTTCGAAATGAATTGAATTGAAAACGATTTCGAAATGAATTGAATTGAAAACGAATTCAAATTGAATTGAAATTTGAATTGAATAGAAAAGAATTTTAAAACGAATCTATAAAGAAGAATTCAATTGTGATTTGAATTGAAAAGGAAGTTGAAAATGTTTTTGAAACGAATTCAAAACTATTTATATAATTCGTTTTAAATAGAAATCGACGAAGTATATATTATATATATTATATATATAATATAATGGCCTGAATAGAACGCGCCGCGCCGCGGCAGTTCGTGAATTTCGACCATTTATTTCAAACGGACATTACGGGAGATCCGACCGTCGGATTCTCCTAAAACCGGAACCGTTGGGTTCGTATCGAAAAGAGCTTTCTAACGAATATTAGAAATTAGAAATCTAACGGTTGGATTTGGAATTATGTCCAAATCAAATTTGAAAAAGGTCGCTATAAGTGCAGTTCGATGGCCATTGATGGAAATCGACTGTACGGACCTTGATAAAATTATTAAAAATAGTAATAATTTGTGTAAAATCATAAGAAATGATTTGTGAAGATTTAGGATGAAAAACTCCATATTTGAAAAGATAAAAATAGATTTTTATCGAAATGAACTAGTTTTGAACTAGAATTATAATTCTATTTATTTTTAAATAAATAAATTGAATTTGAAAAGGGTTTTGAAAATAACCAAAATTTCCAATGATTGCATTGGAGTGGATTTGAATCGAAATTGTCTTCGGAATATTTCGATGTTGGAATTCGTGATTATACAGATGTTGTTATGGAAATTTGAAAGATATATATTTATATCGTTATTTCCAATACGACATTTGTTAGTCGTAGAATTTGATATTGAATATAAGCCGATATATTTTCTATTCAGAGCCTTGTATTGAATATCAAATGAGATTTGGGTTTGTCGCGAATGGTGTCTTCACTAATACTGTTCTTGAACCTAGTTGTGAAAAGATTAAATCTTTTTATTTAGATTTAATGAAGTGTACCAATTAAACGATATTTAATTGGAATTGAATTGGTATTGATTTTTGGGTTTATCGTGAACAGTGTTTTAAATAACACTTGTTCTTTAACCCGATAATTAATGGAATGTGATTTTGGGTTTAGCGTGAACCGTGTTTTAAATGACACTGATTCTTTAACCCAGTTAAAGATTAAAACTAAGTGGAGTTTTAATGAATCTTTAATTAGATTGAGATGATTGAAAATGGAGTATCACCAGTTTTGCTCCAGGCGATGGTTAAATCTTTAATTAGATTTGAATGTGAAATGGTAATTGAATTTACCGATAACACTGTGGTGTTAGATATGAAGTATTACCAGTTTTACTTCATGGGATGAATAGGTTGGGATTGGGAAATGAAATAAATGATTACTTCGGTGTGGTTCGCTAATCCCGACTAGTTTGAATTGATATTCAAAGGAGATTAAAGAATAAATTTAAAGAATTTATCTTGGATAAAATTAATGGGAACTTTTCCCAAAGTATAGGAATATTTGAATAAAAGAATATTCTGAATTGGAATGAGGCGTATGTTGTGTTTGTGTAACACTTTTATAATATATACGCGAGTTATTCAGAAAGACCGGGTTTATCCCATTCTGAATAACTGATTCGACGTGGTGTCGAAGATGAAGACGGTGGTCGAAGACCGGAAGTCTTCACGTCGTTTGGGTGATTACTGATGATCTTGATTGGGCTGTACACCCAAGAAGATGGAAACAGTTAGTGATCGTCCAGACGTACTTGGAGATCGATGGATATGCGGGGTACTAGGTGCCTCCGGTTTCGTTCAGACCCAGAACGGACTTGTAAATGGACTGTGTGTCTGACATTGGATTTTAGTCCGTGTGATTGATCTCTATTAAATATATATCTGTTTGGCGGCGGAGAATTTATTCTCTTGCTTAACGCCCTTCTCTGAGACGTACGAGCTCAGGGGTTATATATTGATGGATATCAAACGCATGGAGTGAATTGCCTGTGTGGCATGCCTAAGTGGCAATTGATCGAGGCTTCTGTTGAAAAGCAAAGTCTTATGGTGATGATCAAATCACAGCCTGTGTGGCACAGCTTTGTGTAACGTGAATTCGCGAGCCTCGCACCCCGGTTGTGAACCAAAAACGGGAGAGGACGTCAGGGAGGGCATGCGTTTCTTTCTAGCTAGAAGTGGCGTCAGTGGTTTTACACGCCCTGACGAGTTTGACTTATGTGGTTGTTGCTGTTGCGAGGCGCCTCGGTTATATCGGTTTCGGCTGATGCATTCTGGTTGGCAGACGGACCAGACTTGCACCCCATAGGGTGGGGAGACGCATGTTCAGGGTTTAAGTTTAATCCACATCGGTGGACTGGCCCTGAGGATCCAAGGGACACTCGAGCTCTGTTCCTGAGACATGGTAGGCTAGATTGTCTCGAATCGGTTGAGGACTATCTTTTGCCTCGGTTCATAGACGGAAATCCAATTTCCAAATACGTGACATTTGCTGTTTTATTTGTAGAGCCTAGTATGGCGACATAGTGGGATGGGGCACTCATGCTGCCTATGATTGATACTTATGATTTGAAGTTGTTTTATACACTATGCACTTATAATAGTATCAAATGATTTGTTTTAAACGTATCAAGCATTCTTGGCTGTTATAAGGTAAAAACCCTATCCCCCGGCTTGCGTTGCATTGTGTGATAGGACCTGGGTCTTATAACAGCTTCATTTTTCTTTATTTAGCATTGCGTTGTTGTTTTATGCACTGGTATTCTTGGGAGGAAACCCGTTCCGTGTTATACGGCGTGGTCCCTTGATTTACCCAATGATTGAAAATAAAGATTAAAAACTGTTTTAGTTCTCACACCAGTCACATGACTAACCTAGAGTTTATTGTTTTAACCTAAACTCTGGGTGCCCCTATTTTTGACACGGGCAGCTAGTAGTTTTGGTTTTGCAGATTTATATTCACAGGATCATGGTTTACAGCTGGAACGATATCCGGAAAGCTTTGTATCCGTATATCTCTTCTAGTTGTGTATTGTATTATCTTCCGCTGGGATGTATTTAAATGTAATTTAAATCTCTGATATTTCTGTGTAATATTCATTCATACTCTGTATATTCTTGTAATCTGATGCATTGTTGTAATATACAATGAAATGTTCTTTTTATATGCGTTCTATTTTGTCGTGTTCTCAAAACAATTCGTTCTTTCTCTTCTCTTCGGAGGCCGGGGAAGTTCGGGTCGCTTCATTTGGTATCAGAGCTTTGGTTTACAAAGCTCAGAGAACAAGACACATTAGAACCGTACGAAAGAATTCATCAGATATTGGATTAGCTATATCCAATGAGAATGACTCGTTAGAGATGGGATCAGTAGTATCCTAGAACGAGTGTGAAGAGTATATTTTTAAAGTGAAAACAAATTTTGTTTTGAAGATTTAAATCAATTATTCGTATTTGATTATCTATTTATATTGATGTGGACAATCCAATATATATAGATTTTGCGTATACGTCTGATCCGCGTGTATTCAAAATTTTAATATACTGGATAGATATAGAGTCACACTCTAGTCGCCCGGACATGATTCTGATGATGGCGCGCCATCACCAGTATTTATTTTCGTGTTTCGAAGGTGTGATTTATATATGTTTCCTATTGACTGGTGTGAGAACCAAAATTAGATAGGGCCTATTGTTGTGATTTGGCATCAAAAATCTGATTTTTGACTATATATCAAAGTTATGCATTTAAAACTCTAATCAACTAATTGATTGATGTTTGTGTTGTTTGTTTATTGGTTTGCTAAATTTTAACCATTTAGCCTAATTGAACCAAATATTGAATTATATTGAAAATTGGTCGCATTTGTTTGCATATACATATACTTACATTGAACAGGTCATAGCAAGGAGGCTAGAGCCAGAGAATAAAATTTGTTTGCCCGACAAATAGGTACATGCTTATTACATAATTTACTGTTTTGTTTGGGTGATGATGATTTTATGAGCCTATTGGCTAGCCGCTTGGCTTTTTCTTTTTATTTTTGAGATCTGAAGGACCGGGGAAGCTATTTGAAATTCCCCGATGCTCCCGGTGCAGGGGAGGTTATGGCGAAATTTTTCAAAAATTTAGGGTGTTAGCCAAATTTTTGAAAATTTGAAAATTCTCAGAGACTGAAAGGTTAGAGAATGGAAGCCAAATTGAAAGTAGAGTTGGTTAATCAAACCACTTTCGACTTTGTTCCTTTTCGGGGACGAAAAGTTTTAAGTGGGGGAGATTGTAATAACCCGGAAAATGCGAGCCAGTTTGAAAATTTTATTTTGGCAATTTTAGCGAACATTGATTATTTAAAATGAATTATTTTAAATAATATCAACGAAAAATTTATTTTTAATAGAATTCGATCGTATATATTATATACGTCGTCGTTAGAATATAAATATTTATATATAATTATAAATAGAATTAAAAATGGCGCGGTAGTTCGATAATTCGATTTCAAACTTCAATTGAATGTACCGGGTGCAAAACAATCCGGATTTTAGTGAAACCAAAAATAATGGAATCTAATAGTGAATATCTTTCCAACGAATCCGAAAAATCAAAAGTTCGTAGCGGGAATCAAAAGATATGTTCAGTTGAAAATTCTGAATAGTCGCTATGGAATTCAGGCCCTTAAAAATGGAAATTTTGCAAACGACCTCGGATTTCGACGAAACCAATTTTGTTGGGTCCGTGATTTAAAGTTATTGCTAGGTTTCAAATTTCATAATTTTTCGAATCAATATGTGAGCGTGGCAAAGAAAAACGCGTTTGACCAGTTTCAGTTGATTTTAATCGACTGGAAATTGGCCATTTTTCCAACGGTCTCAGAATTCGACGAAACTAGTTTTGTTAGGACCGTATCGTCAATATGAAGCTAGAAAATATTTTTCGGGAATTTTTCAAGTTAGTATGTGACCCCGGTAATTTGAAATGTACGTTTAAAATTCAATATAGTGAATTAAATGTAAATTCAACGGAAACTAATTGAAACGATCGAATCAGCTTACGATACATATCCCATTGTGTTCGGAATGGGGGTGAAACGCTATGGACGACAGGCGGTGGCCCTCGTTTCAAGGTCGTATGAAAAAGTCAACTTTAGGTTGAATTAAATAATAAAGAAATAAAAAAAAACCCTTTCCTTTATCTCTGGCCCCCCCTTTTTTTTATCGTTCATTCACGAAAAAGAAAAGAAAAAAAAAAAACTTCGTCGAAGCCTCGTCGATCGTGCCCCCTCCTCCGACCGAACCCCACCAGGCCGCGCCGCCTCATCGAGCCCCCCCCCAACCCTCGCTCCGTCGCCCCTCCCCTATCGCCTCCCTCTCATCTCCTCCTCCATCGCCACAGCACACCGACCCCCCCCCCCGCCCAGACCTAATCGCCACCGCACCTCCGCCCCCTCACCGCAGCCACCACTGCATCGCCCAACCCCCTAGTCTTCTCCGACGAACGCTGCTCCTCTTTTCTAAAACCAGTAAGTATTTTACTTTTTTTTTATTATTATTATAATTCTTTAATACAGAATTTTAATTAGGTTTAAATACTGTTTTTTTTAAATAATTAAAACTGAATTTTAAAAGGATAAAACTGTTTTTTTTTGTTAAAAGGAAAAACTGATTTTTAAAAGTATTTTCAACTGATTTTTAAAAGTATTTTAAACTGATTTTTTAAAAAAGATTATAAATCTGATTTTTTAAAGGAGAATTCTGATTTTAATTAGAAAAAAAAACTGATTTTACTTTAAATAGAAAATGGTTTAAATTTTAAAAAGAAAAGGTTTAAACTTTAAATAGGAAAGGTTTAAACTTTAAATAGGAAAGGTTTAAACTTTAAATAGGAAAGGTTTAAACTGAAAAATGGAAAAAGATTTGAACTTTACATAGGAAAAATCAGATTTTTATATATTGAAAATCGAAATAAAAATATGATTTTTATATATTGAAAATCAAAATAAAAATATGATTTTTATATATTGAACATCGCAGTAAAAATTCGATTTTTATATAATGAACATCGAAGTAAAAATTCGATTTTTATATAATGAACATCGAAGTAAAAATTCGATTTTTATATAATGAACATCGAAGTAAAAATGTAGTTTTTACATATGTAGTGGCTACGGGCAATGAAGATGACGAAGATGCGATAGCGATGAAGATTTCTATCAATGAAGTGCCGTGGGGCTAGGATAGCTATCTGTGAGAATTTCTCACCTTTCAATTTAATTTTTCTAGTTATATATATATACTAGGATGCAGACGGTGCTTAGTAGCACCCGACACAATCGTCCACAGACCATGGACTTGTTTGTTTGGTTGCATAGATTAGTTGAATTATTTGTTTGAATTGAATTGTTTGGTGAGATGAAATTGATTTGATTGATGTGTGAATGGCGTGGGCCTTCACTAGACCGGGGATAAGGCTAGGCCTTGTCCCGTTTCTAGTATCGTGCCGTTATGCCGCCGAAATTTTCTAAAATAAGTTAGAAAAATAAAAATATCATTTTATTCAAAAAAATGAACTGAATAGAAATTCATAGGTTGAAATAAAATGTTTTATCGTTAAAAATATAATTTTTAACGTAAATATGAAAATAGTGAAGTGAATAAATAAATATTCATTTACAAACCAGATGGTTTGTTTATGTACACTTATTTGAATGACATTGATTGGGACGATAAATTTTACACATCGCCCAACTGCACAACTAAAATATGCGTTTGATTGTTTGAAACCCCACACGGGTGTTGGGATGAAATTTGAAGTTCACTCATCCTGATTGATTAAATATGTCGATCGATTGATTGACAGGCTGTTATAAGCGTTAGATATCTTTACTTGATGCTTATACAGTGTAGTGCACTTTGGTTGATGGTTGATCATTTTTCAATGTTATTATATACTTGTGTTGTGTGAAAATCCATATAATTAATTTTATATGGTAATTGATTGGGCCTCATTCCAGTTTAGAAATGGAAATATTTGAAATAGAAATATTTGAAATAGAATATTTGAAAATAGAAATTTATGAAGTCGTGTTGATTAGTTTGACGCCATTTTGACGTGAACGATATTTATATCGATTTTAAACGATTTCGAAATGAATTGAATTGAAAACGATTTCGAAATGAAGTGAATTGAAAACGATTTCGAAATGAAGTGAATCGAAAACGATTTCGAAATGAATTGAATTGAAAACGGATTCAAAGTGAATTGAAAACGATTTCAAAGTGAATTGAAAACGATTTCGAAATAAAGTGAATTGAAAACGATTTCGAAATGAAGTGAATTGAAAACGATTTCGAAATGAATTGAATTGAAAACGATTTCGAAATGAATTGAATTGAAAACGATTTCGAAATGAATTGAATTGAAAACGATTTCGAAATGAAGTGAATTGAAAACGATTTCGAAATGAATTGAATTGAAAACGATTTCGAAATGAATTGAATTGAAAACGAATTCAAATTGAATTGAAATTTGAATTGAATAGAAATGAATTTTAAAACAAATCTATAAAGAAGAATTCAATTGTGATTTGAATTGAAAAGGAAGTTGAAAATGTTTTTGAAACGAATTCAAAACTATTTATATAATTCGTTTTAAATAGAAATCGACGAAGTATATATTATATATATAATATAATGGCCTGAATAGAACGCGCCGCGCCGCGGCAGTTCGTGAATTTCGACCATTTATTTCAAACGGACATTACAGGAGATCCGACCGTCAGATTCTCCTAAAACCGGAACCGTTGGGTTCGTAACGAAAAGAGCTTTCTAACGAATATTAGAAATTAGAAATCTAATGGTTGGATTTGGAATTATGTCCAAATCAAATTTGAAAAAGGTCGCTATAAGTGCAGTTCGATGGCCATTGATGGAAATCGACTGTACGGGCCTTGATAAAATTATTAAAAATAGTAATAATTTGTGTAAAATCATAAGAAATGATTTGTGAAGATTTGGGATGAAAAACTCCATATTTGAAAAGATAAAAATAGATTTTTATCGAAATGAACTAGTTTTGAACTAGAATTATAATTCTATTTATTTTTAAATAAATAAATTGAATTTGAAAAGGGTTTTGAAAATAACCAAAATTTCCAATGATTGCATTGGAGTTGATTTGAATCGAAATTGTCTTCGGAATATTTCGATGTTGGAATTCGTGATTATACAGATGTTGTTATGGAAATTTGAAAGATATATATTTATATCGTTATTTCCAATACAACATTTGTTAGTCGTAGAATTTGATATTGAATATAAGCCGATATATTTTCTATTCAGAGCCATGTATTGAATATCAAATGTGATTTGGGTTTGTCGCGAATGGTGTCTTCACTAATACTGTTCTTGATCCTAGTTGTGAAAAGATTAAATCTTTTTATTTAGATTTAATGAAGTGTACCAATTAAACGATATTTAATTGGAATTGAATTGGTATTGATTTTTGGGTTTATCGTGAACAGTGTTTTAAATAACACTTGTTCTTTAACCCGATAATTAATGGAATGTGATTTTGGGTTTATCGTGAACCGTGTTTTAAATGACACTGATTCTTTAACCCAGTTAAAGATTAAAACTAAGTGGAGTTTTAATGAATCTTTAATTAGATTGAGATGATCGAAAATGGAGTATCACCAGTTTTGCTCCAGGCGATGGTTAAATCTTTAATTAGATTTGAACGTGAAATGGTAATTGAATTTACCGATAACACTATGGTGTTAGATATGAAGTATTACCAGTTTTACTTCATGGGATGAATAGGTTGGGATTGGGAAATGAAATAAATGATTACTTCGGTGTGGTTCGCTAATCCCGACTAGTTTGAATTGATATTCAAAGGAGATTAAAGAATAAATTTAAAGAATTTATCTTGGATAAAATTAATGGGAACTTTTCCCAAAGTATAGGAATATTTGAATAAAAGAATATTCTGAATTGGAATGAGGCGTATGTTGTGTTTGTGTAACACTTTTATAATATATACGCGAGTTATTCAGAAAGACCGGGTTTATCCCATTCTGAATAACTGATTCGACGTGGTGTCGAAGATGAAGACGGTGGTCGAAGACCGGAAGTCTTCACGTCGTTTGGGTGATTACTGATGATCTTGATTGGGCTGTACACCCAAGAAGATGGAAACAGTTAGTGATCGTCCAGACGTACTTGGAGATCGATGGATATGCGGGGTACTAGGTGCCTCCGGTTTCGTTCAGACCCAGAACGGACTTGTAAATGGACTGTGTGTCTGACATTGGATTTTAGTCCGTGTGATTGATCTCTATTAAATATATATCTGTTTGGCGGCGGAGAATTTATTCTCTTGCTTAACGCCCTTCTCTGAGATGTACGAGCTCAGGGGTTATATATTGATGGATATCAAACGCATGGAGTGAATTGCCTGTGTGGCATGCCTAAGTGGCAATTGATCGAGGCTTCTGTTGAAAAGCAAAGTCTTGTGGTGATGATCAAAGCACAGCCTGTGTGGCACAGCTTTGTGTAACGTGAATTCGCGAGCCTCGCACCCCGGTTGTGAACCAAAAACGGGAGAGGACGTCAGGGAGGGCATGCGTTTCTTTCTAGCTAGAAGTGGCGTCAGTGGTTTTACACGCCCTGACGAGTTTGACTTATGTGGTTGTTGCTGTTGCGAGGCGCCTCGGTTATATCGGTTTCGGCCGATGCATTCTGGTCGGCAGACGGACCAGACTTGCACCCCATAGGGTGGGGAGACGCATGTTCAGGGTTTAAGTTTAATCCACATCGGTGGACTGGCCCTGAGGATCCAAGGGACACTCGAGCTCTGTTCCTGAGACATGGTAGGCTAGATTGTCTCGAATCGGTTGAGGACTATCTTTTGCCTCGGTTCATAGACGGAAATCCAATTTCCAAATACGTGACATTTGCGGTTTTATTTGTAGAGCCTAGTATGGCGACATAGTGGGATGGGGCACTCATGCCGCCTATGATTGATACTTATGATTTGAAGTTGTTTTATACACTATGCACTTATAATAGTATCAAATGATTTGTTTTAAACGTATCAAGAATTCTTGGCTGTTATAAGGTAAAAACCCTATCCCCCGGCTTGCGTTGCATTGTGTGATAGGACCTGGGTCTTATAACAGCTTCATTTTTCTTTATTTAGCATTGCGCTGTTGTTTTATGCACTGGTATTCTTGGGAGGAAACCCGTTCCGTGTTATACGGCGTGGTCCCTTGATTTACCCAATGATTGAAAATAAAGATTAAAAACTGTTTTAGTTCTCACACCAGTCACATGACTGACCTAGAGTTTATTGTTTTAACCTAAACTCTGGGTGCCCCTATTTTTGACACGGGCAGCTAGTAGTTTTGGTTTTGCAGATTTATATTCACAGGATCCTGGTTTACAGCTGGAACGATATCCGGAAAGCTTTGTATCCGTATATCTCTTCTAGTTGTGTATTGTATTATCTTCCGCTGCGATGTATTTAAATGTAATTTAAATCTCTGATATTTCTGTGTAATATTCATTCATACTCTGTATATTCTTGTAATCTGATGCATTGTTGTAATATACAATGAAATGTTCTTTTTATATGCGTTCTATTTTGTCGTGTTCTCAAAACAATTCGTTCTTTCTCTTCTCTTCGGAGGCCGGGGAAGTTCGGGTCGCTTCAGAACCTTTATTTTATTTTGATAAAAATGTAAATTTTATTACTAAAATATTTCGTTCAACACATGACCAATCTCAATGGATGAGTATTGTCAACACATGAACCTTTATTTTATATTGATAAAAATGTAAATTTTATTACTAAAATATTTCGTTCAACACATGACCAATCTCAATGGATAAGTACTGTCAACACATGAACCTTTATTTTATAATATTCTTTATTTTTCAAACTGGAATGAGGCCCAATCAATTACCATATAAAGTTAATTATATGGATTTTCATACATTACACACATATAATAGCATTGAAAAATAATCAACCATCAACCAAAGTGCACTACACTGTATAAGCATCAAATATAGATATCTAACGCTTATAACAGCCTGTCAATCGATCGATCGACATATTTAATCAATCAGGATGAGTGAACTTCAAATTTCATCCCAACACCCGTGTGGGGTTTCAAACAATCAAACGCATATTTTATTTGTGCAGTTGGGCGATGTGTAAAATTTATCGACCCCATCAATGTCCTTCAAATAGGTGTACATAAACAAACCGTCTGGTTTGTAAACGAATATTTATTTATTCACATTCACGTTAAAAATTATATTTTTAACGTTAATACATTTTATTTTAACATATGAATTTCTATTCAGTCCATTTATTAAATAAAATGATATTTTTATTTTTCTAACATATTTTAGAAAATTTCGGCGGCATAACGGCATGATACTAGAAACGGGACAAGGCCTAGCCTTATCCCCGGTCTAGTGAAGGCCCACGCCATTCACACATCAATCAAGTCCATTCATTTCACCAAACCATTCAAACCAAACCAAATAGTCTAACTAATTTGCAATCAAACAAACAAGTCCATGGTCTGTGGACGATTGTGTCGGGTGCTACTAAGCACCGTCTGCATCCTAGTATATATATATAACTAGAGAAAAGAAAGTGAAAGGTGAGAAATTCTCACAGATAGCTATCCTAGCTCCACGGCACTTCATTGATAGAAATCTTTATTGCTATCGCATCTTCGTCATCTTCGCTGCCGTAGCCACTACATATGTAAAAATCATATTTTTACTTCGATGTTCAATATATAAAAATCACATTTTTACTTCGATGTTCAATATATAAAAATCACATCTTTACTTCGATGTTCAATATATAAAAATCACATCTTTACTTCGATGTTCAATATATAAAAATCACATTTTTACTTCGATGTTCAATATATAAAAATCATATTTTTACTTCGATGTTCAATATATAAAAATCATATTTTTACTTCGATGTTCAATATATAAAAATCATATTTTTACTTCGATGTTCAATATATAAAAATCATATTTTTACTTCGATGTTCAATATATAAAAATCATATTTTTACTTCGATGTTCAATATATAAAAATCATATTTTTACTTCAAAAAAGATTATATCTTTATTATTCTAAACATCCTATTTTTCTAACCAAAGTATATATTTTTATCTTTCAAAAATCTACTCGTTTTCTTAATCAAAGATCCGATCTTTCACCTTATAAAAAAAATTGAACTTTCACCTCATATAAATTCAAACTTTTTATTACTAACAACGTAAAAATCTAAGCTTTCTCATATGCTTTTACATATATAATTAAAACTGATTTTATTTAATGGCCAAAAATTTATTTAAACTATATAAATAATTAATTAAAAGCTCACCACTGTGTTGTTGAAGTGGAACTTGTCGTCGAGGGGTGGGGTGGCCTAGCGTTCATCAGAACGGCGGACATCAGAACGGCGGGGGGGGGGGGGGGGGAGGAGAAGGTGGGGGAAGCGGTCAGGCGGAGGTGGGTGGTCTCAGCGTCGGTTGGGGGCTTGGGTTTGCAGCGGCGCTTCAAGAGGATGGAGAAGAGAGAAGCGAGAGGGAGTCGAGCTGAGGTGGGGGCTGGTCGGAGGGGGGGAAGCCAGGCGCGACGCCGCCTTGGGGTGGTGGACTTCGACGCTGGAGGCGCGATGGACGGCGATGGCAGGAGGCCATCGATTTTCTCAGATCGGTTTCTTTTTTTTTATTTATTTAAATGTCGGCTTTGACTTTCTGAAAAGAGAAGAAGGGGGGGTTTAGGGGAAAGTATTTTTATTTAATTAAATATTTTTATTTATTTTCTAATCCAAAAAGTAACTTTAAATTTCGATCTCAAAACGAGACCCACTGCCTGTCGTCCCTAGCTAATTACCCACATTCCGAACACAATGGGATATGTATCGTAAGCTGATTTGATCGTTTTGATCAGTTTCCGTAGAATTTACATTTAAAACGCTACATTGAATTTTAAACGTACATTTCAAATTACCGGGGGCACATACTAACTCGAAAAATTCCCGAAAAATATTTTCTAGCTTCGTATTGACGATACGGTCCTAACAAAACTAGTTTCGTCGAATTCTGAGACCGTTGGAAAAATGGCCAATTTCTAGTCGATTAAATCAACTAGAACTGGTCAAACGCGTTTTCCTTTGCCACGCTCATATATTGATTCGAAAAATTATGAAATTTGGAATCTAGCAATAACTTGACATCCCGGATCCAACGAAAGTGGTTTCATCGAAATCCGAGGTCGTTTGCAAAATTTCCATTTTTAAGGGCCTGAATTCCATAGCGACTATTCAGGATTTTCAACTGGACATATCTTTTGATTCCTGCTATGAAATTTCGATTGGTCGGATTCGTTGGAATGATATTATCAATTAGATTCCATTATTTTTGGTTTCACTAAAATCCGGATTGTTTTGCACCCGGTACATTCAATTGAAGTTTGAAATCGAATAATCGAACTATCGCGCCATTTTCAATTCCTTTTATAATTATATATAATTATTATATATTCTAACGATGACGTATATAATATATACGTTCTAATGCTATTGAAAATAAATTTCTCTTAGATATTATTTAAAATAATTCATTTTAAATAATCAAAATTCGCTAAAATGGCCAAAATAAAAATTTTAAACTGACCCAGATTTTCGGGTTGTTACAATCTCCCCCACTTAAAACTTTTCGTCCCCGAAAAGGAACAAAGTCAAAAGTGGTTTGATTAATTAGCTCTACGCTCGATCTGGCTTCTATTCTCCAACTGTTCAGTTTCTGAGAATTTTCAAAAATTTGGCTAACACCCTAAATTTTCGAAAAATTTCGCCATAACCTCCTCTGCACCGGGAGCATCGGGGAATTTCAAATAGCTTCCCCGGTCCTTCTAATCTCAAAAAGAAAAAGAAAAAGGCAAGCGGCTAGACAATAGGCTCATAAAATCATCATCACCCAAACAAAACAGTAAATTATGTAGTAAACATGTACCTATTTGTCGGGCAAACAAATTTTATTCTCTGCTCTAGCCTCCTTGCTATGACCTGTTCAATGATATACATGTATATGCAAGCAAATGCGACCAATTTTCAATACAATTCAATATTTGGTTCAATTTGGCATAATGGTTCAAAATTATCAAACAAATAAACAAACAACACAAACATCAATCAATTAGTGAATTTAACGTTTCAAATTGATTATTTTGATATATATACAAAAATCATGTTTTTGATACCAAATCACAACAATAGGCCCTATCTAATTTTGGTTCTCACACCAGTCAATAGGAGATATATAGATATTGCACGTTCGTCACTCGAATATAAATTCTAATGATGGAGCTCCATCATCAAAATCATCTCCGGGCGACTAGAGTGTGATGCTATATCTATCCAATATATTAAAACTTTGAATATACGTTTGCAAGGCGTATATGCAAATTCTTTATATACTGAATTGTCCAAAATCAATATAAACAAATAATCAAATACGAATTGTTAATTTAAATTTGCAAAACAAAATTTTTTTTCATTAGAAAAAATATACTCTTCACACTCGCTCTAGGATACTACTGATCCCATCTCTAACGAGTCATTCTCATTGGATATTACTAATCCAATATCTGATGAATTCTTTCGTATGGTTCTAATGTGCCTTGTTCTCTGCTTTGTAAACCAAAGCTCTGATACCAACTGTGAAAACCCGTAACTTCCCCGTAAAGGAAAGTGCCGGATAGTTCGAGAACAAGCCACAACAGAACACATATAGAAGAACATTTCATTGTATATTACAACAATGCATCAGATTACAAGAATATACAGAGTATGAATAAATATTACACAGAAATATCATAGATTTAAATTACATTTAAATACATCACAGCGGAAAATAATACAATACACAACTAGAAGTAGATATACGGATACAAAGCTTTCCGGATATCGTTCCAGCTGTAAACCAGGATCCTGTGAATATAAATCTGCAAAACCAAAACTACTAGCTGCCCGTGTCAAAATAAGGGCACCTAGAGTTTAGGTTAAAACAATAAACTCCAGGTCAGTCATGTGACTGGTGTGAGAACTAAAACAGTTATTAATCTTTATTTTTAAAGTTAGGTAAATCAAGGGACCACGCCGTATAGCACGGAACGGGTTTCCTCCCAAGAATACCAGTGCATAAAACAAACAACGCAATGCTAAATAAAGAAAAATGAAGCTGTTATAAGACCCAGGTCCCATCACACAATGCAACGCAACCGAGGATAGGGTTTTCCCTTATAACAGCCAAACATGCTTGGTACGTTTAAAACAAATCATTTGATACTATTATAAGTGCATAGTGTATAAAACAACTTCAAATCATAAGTATCAATCATAGGCGGCATGGGTACCATATATCATGTCGCCATATATAGGTTTACAAATAAAACCGCAAATGTCACGTATTTGGAAATTGGATTTCCCTCTATGAACCGAGGCAAAAGATAGTCCTCAACCGATTCGAGACAATCTAGCCCATGTCTCAGGATCAGAGCTCGAGTGACCCTTGGATCCTCAGGGCCAGTCCACCGATGTGGATTAAACTTAAACCCTGAACATGCGTTTCCCCGCCCTATGGGGCGTAAATGAGCCAACTAAATGACTCCATCGGTTCGAGAACGACCGATCAATCCGAGGCGCCTCGCAACAGCAACAACCACATAAGTCAAACTCGTCAGGGCGTGTAAAACCACTGACGCCACTTCTAGCTAGAAAGAAACGCATGCCCTCCCTGAAGTCCTCTCCCGTTTTTGGTTCATACCGGGTGTGAAACTCGCGAAGAAAACGTTACACAAAGCTACGCCACAAAGGCCTTGCTTTGATCATCACCACAAGACTTTGCTTTTCAACAGAAGCCTCGAACAATTGCCACTTAGGCATGCCACACAGGCAATTCACTCCATGCGTTTGATATCCATCAATATATAACCCCTGAGCTCGTACGTCTCAGAGAAGGGCGTTAAGCAAGAGAATAAATTCTCCGCCGCCAAACAGATATATATTTAATAGGGATCAATCACACGGACTAAAATCCAATGTCAGACACGCAGTCCATTTACAAGTCCGTTCTGGGGCTGAACGAAACCGGAGGCACCTAGTACCCCGCATATCCATCGATCTCCAAGTACGTCTGGACGATCACCAACTGTTTCCATCTTCTTGGGTGTACAGCCCAATCAAGATCATCAGTAATCACCCAAACGACGTGAAGACTTATGGTCTTCGACCACCGTCTTCATCTTCGACTTATCGTCGTATCAGTTATTCAGAATGGGATAAACCCGGTCTTTCCGAATAACTCGCGTATATTTTAAATAAGTGTTACACAAACACAACATACGCCTCATTCCAATTCATCAGTCACTAACCGTAAATTAATCAAGAGAATAATTCCCCAAATATTAACCCCGAAGGCCGAAACCAACATCAGATCAATATCCAGAAAACCATTCTGCTTAGCTAACCGACAGTTAGTTTCTAAATTTCACATTCATAGGGAAAGGTTCCCATTAATTTTATCCAAGATAAATTCCTTGAATTTATTCTTTATTCTATTTTTGAATCTCAATTCAAACTAGTCGGGATTAGCGAACCTTACCGAAGTAATTATTTATTTTAATTTCCCCATCCCAACCTATTCATCCCATGAAGTAAAACTGGTAATACTTCATATCTAACACCACAGTGTTATCGGTAAATTCAATTACCATTTCACGTTCAAATCTAATTAAAGATTTAACTATCGCCTGGAGCAAAACTGGTGATACTCCATTTTCGATCATTTCAATCTAATTAAAGATTCATTAAAACTCTACTTAGTTTTAATCTTCGACTGGGTTAAAGAATTAGTGTCATTTAAAACACGGTTCACGATAAACCCAAAATCGCATTCATTAATTATCGGGTTAAAGAACAAGTGTTATTTAAAACACTGTTCACGATAAACCCAAAAATCATTCCATTAATTATCGGGTTAAAGAACAAGTGTTATTTAAAAACACTGTTCACGATAAACCCAAAAATCAATACCAATTCAATTCCAATTAAATATCATTTAATTGGTACACTTCATTAAATCTAAATAAAAAGATTTAATCTTTTCTCAACTGGGTTCAAGAACAGTGTTAGTGAAGACACCATTCACGACAAACCCAAATCACATTAGATATTCAATATAAGGTTCTGAATAGAAAATATATCGGCTTATATTCAATATCAAATTCTACGACTAACAAATGTCGTATTGGAAATAACGATATAAATATATATCTTTCAAATTTCCATAACAACATCTGTATAATCATGAATTCCAACATCGAAATATTCCGAAGACAATTTCGATTCAAATCCACTCCAATGCAATCATTGGAAATTTTGGTTATTTTTAAAACCCTTTTCAAATTCAATTTATTCATTTTAAAAATAAATAGAATTATAATCCTAGTTCAAAACTAGTTCATTTCGATAAAAATCTATTTTTATCTTTTCAAATATGGAGTGTTTCATCCCAAATCTTCACAAATCATTTCTTATGATTTTACACAAATTATTATTATTTTTAATAATTTTATCAAGGCCCGTACAGTCGATTTCCATCAACGGCCATCGAACTGCACTTACAACGACCTTTTTCAAATTTGATTTGGACATAATTCCAAATCCAACCGTTAGATTTCAAATTTCTAACATTCGTTAGAAAGCTCTTTTCGATACGAACCCAACGGTTCCGGTTTTAGGAGAATCCGACGGTCGGATCTCCCGTAATGTCCGTTTGAAATAAATGGTCGAAATTCACGAACTGTCGCGGCGCGTTCTATTCAGGCCATTATATTATATATATAATATATATAATATATACTTCGTCGATTTCTATTTAAAACGAATTATATAAATAGTTTTAAAATCGTTTTCAAAAACAATTTCAACTTTCTTTTCAATCCAAATCAAGATTGAATTCTTGTTTATAAATTCGTTTTAAAATTCATTTCTATTCAATTCAAATTTCAATTCAATTTGAATTCATTTCAATTCGCTTTCAGTTCAATTTGAATTCGTTTTCAATTCAATTCATTTCGAAATCGTTATATAATCAATTCATTTCGAAATCGTTATATATTCATTCATTTCGAAATCGTTTTCAATTCAATTCATTTCGAAATCGTTTTCAAATCGATATAAATATCGTTCACGTCAAAATGGCGTCAATCTAATCAACACGGCTTCATAAATTTCTATTTTCAAATATTCTATTTCAAATATTTGTTATTACTAAAATATTTCGTTTAACACATGACCAATCTCAATGGATGAGTACTGTCAACACATGAACCTTTATTTTATTTTGATAAAAATGTAAATTTTATTACTAAAATATTTCGTTCAACACATGACCAATCTCAATGGATGAGTATTGTCAACACATGAACCTTTATTTTATATTGATAAAAATGTAAATTTTATTACTAAAATATTTCGTTCAACACATGACCAATCTCAATGGATGAGTACTGTCAACACATGAACCTTTATTTTATAATATTCTTTATTTTTCAAGCTGGAATGAGGCCCAATCAATTACCATATAAAGTTAATTATATGGATTTTCATACATTACACACATATAATAGCATTGAAAAATAATCAACCATCAACCAAAGTGCACTACACTGTATAAGCATCAAATATAGATATCTAACGCTTATAACAGCCTGTCAATCGATCGATCGACATATTTAATCAATCAGGATAAGTGAACTTCAAATTTCATCCCAACACCCGTGTGGGGTTTCAAACAATCAAACGCATATTTTATTTGTGCAGTTGGGCGATGAGTAAAATTTATCGACCCCATCAATGTCCTTCAAATAGGTGTACATAAACAAACCGTCTGGTTTGTAAACGAATATTTATTTATTCACATTCACGTTAAAAATTATATTTTTAACGTTAATACATTTTATTTTAACATATGAATTTCTATTCAGTCCATTTATTAAATAAAATGATATTTTTATTTTTCTAACATATTTTAGAAAATTTCGGCGGCATAACGGCATGATACTAGAAACGGGACAAGGCCTAGCCTTATCCCCGGTCTAGTGAAGGCCCACGCCATTCACACATCAATCAAGTCCATTCATTTCACCAAACCATTCAAACCAAACCAAATAGTCTAACTAATTTGCAATCAAACAAACAAGTCCATGGTCTGTGGACGATTGTGTCGGGTGCTACTAAGCACCGTCTGCATCCTAGTATATATATAACTAGAGAAAAGAAAGTGAAAGGTGAGAAATTCTCACAGATAGCTATCCTAGCTCCACGGCACTTCATTGATAGAAATCTTTATTGCTATCGCATCTTCGTCATCTTCGCTGTCGTAGCCACTACATATGTAAAAATCATATTTTTACTTCGATGTTCAATATATAAAAATCACATTTTTACTTCGATGTTCAATATATAAAAATCATATTTTTACTTCGATGTTCAATATATAAAAATCACATTTTTACTTCGATGTTCAATATATAAAAATCACATTTTTACTTCGATGTTCAATATATAAGAATCACATTTTTACTTCGATGTTCAATATATAAAAATCACATTTTTACTTCGATGTTCAATATATAAAAATCATATTTTTTACTTCGATGTTCAATATATAAAAATCACATTTTTACTTTGATGTTCAATATATAAAAATCATATTTTTACTTCGATGTTCAATATATAAAAATCATATTTTTACTTCGATGTTCAATATATAAAAATCATATTTTTACTTCGATGTTCAATATATAAAAATCATATTTTTACTTCGATGTTCAATATATAAAAATCATATTTTTACTTCGATGTTCAATATATAAAAATCATATTTTTACTTCGATGTTCAATATATAAAAATCATATTTTTACTTCGATGTTCAATATATAAAAATCATATTTTTACTTCAAAAAAGATTATATCTTTATTATTCTAAACATCCTATTTTTCTAACCAAAGTATATATTTTTATCTTTCAAAAATCTACTCGTTTTCTTAATCAAAGATCCGATCTTTCACCTTATAAAAAAAATTGAACTTTCACCTCATATAAATTCAAACTTTTTATTACTAACAACGTAAAAATCTAAGCTTTCTCATATGCTTCTACATATATAATTAAAACTGATTTTATTTAATGGCCAAAAATTTATTTAAACTATATAAATAATTAATTAAAAGCTCACCACTGTGTTGTTGAAGTGGAACTTGTCGTCGAGGGGTGGGTTGGCCTAGCGTTCATCAGAACGGCGGACATCAGAACGGCGGGGGGGAGGAGAAGGTGGGGGAAGCGGTCAGGCGGAGGTGGGTGGTCTCAGCGTCGGTTGGGGGCTTGGGTTTGCAGCGGCGCTTCAAGAGGATGGAGAAGAGAGAAGCGAGAGGGAGTCGAGCTGAGGTGGGGGCTGGTCGGAGGGGGGCGGGGGGAAGCCAGGCGCGGCGCCGCCTTGGGGTGGTGGACTTCGACGCTGGAGGCACGACGGACGGCGATGGCAGGAGGCCATCGATTTTCTCAGATTGGTTTCTTTTTTTTTTTTTATTTAAATGTCGGCTTTGACTTTCTGAAAAGAGAAGAAGGGGAGGGGGGGTTTAGGGGAAAGTATTTTTATTTAATTAAATATTTTTATTTATTTTCTAATCCAAAAAGTAACTTTAAATTTCGATCTCAAAACGAGACCCACTGCCTGTCGACCCTAGCTAATTACCCCCATTCCGAACACAATGGGATATGTATCGTAAGCTGATTTGATCGTTTTGATCAGTTTCCGTAGAATTTACATTTAAAACGCTACATTGAATTTTAAACGTACATTTCAAATTACCGGGGGCACATACTAACTCGAAAAATACCCGAAAAATATTTTCTAGCTTCGTATTGATGATACTGTCCTAACAAAACTAGTTTCGTCGAATTCTGAGACCGTTGGAAAAATGGCCAATTTCCAGTCGATTAAATCAACTAGAACTGGTCAAACGCGTTTTCCTTTGCCACGCTCATATATTGATTCGAAAAATTATGAAATTTGGAATCTAGCAATAACTTGACATCCCGGATCCAACAAAAGTGGTTTCGTCGAAATCCGAGGTCGTTTGCAAAATTTCCATTTTTAAGGGCCTGAATTCCATAGCGACTATTCAGGATTTTCAACTGGACATATATTTTGATTCCCGCTATGAAATTTCGATTGGTCGGATTCGTTGGAAAGATATTATCAATTAGATTCCATTATTTTTGGTTTCACTAAAATCCGGATTGTTTTGCACCCGGTACATTCAATTGAAGTTTGAAATCGAATAATCGAACTACCGCGCCATTTTCAATTCCTTTTATAATTATATATAATTATTATATATTCTAACGACGACGTATATAATATATACGTTCTAATGTTATTGCTAATAAATTTCTCGTAGATATTATTTAAAATAATTCATTTTAAATAATCAAAATTCGCTAAAATGGCCAAAATAAACATTTTAAACTAACCCAGATTTTCGGGTTGTTACAGGTTCATATGCGTGTGTGGACCCGGGCTGGTAGGTAAGACGTTGTTGCATCTTGTAGGTATAAGCCGTGCATTGTTGGTTGTATCGGGTTGCCACTTTGGGGAGTGATACACCCCACTGTGGGGCCAGCACGGTATCTACGAGTTAGAGAGCCGATCGCTTGGGGGTAGTGGGTACACCTAGTGGAGATAGAGGCAGACGACACCTATGAAGGCAGCTAGGGATGCACGAAACTACCAATATCATTATTAAGTCTGTAGGCGGGATCAACCTTAGGGTGACTAGTGGTGGTGCAGTATAGCAATCATCCTATAGTGGTTTAGGTGCGCTTAACGATATCGTTGTTCATCCTGTTTCCTTATTTACAATGCCATACTCAATGGTTCATGATCATTTCCTTATTTTCCAACTTATGCCTTAGCCTGGTTACTTTGTTAATTATATTGTTAAAATTATCGCGCTCGCCAGACTTTATGTCTGACCCCCTTTGTTTCCTCCTCTTTTCTCCCTCCCGCCAAGGTGCTCAGGTTGGAACTAGCACCAGTGGAGCTTGATTTTGGACTGCTTTTAGAAGATTTCTTGGATCGCTGAAGTAAAGTTCAGCTTCTCTTTATTTATGGCTATTTTAATGTTGGGGATTATGTCATTCAGTTTATGTACTTTGTTTTATCAAGATGGATATGATGTACTTGACTTTGGTTTATGGTTTTGATGATGTAACCAAACATATTTACCTTCTACTGCAATAAATAAAGTTTTGAATTTTCAAGTACTGCTTTATATCTGTCTTGTTGTGATTTTCTGTTCTATATTCACTTAAAATGCTCCATGGAAGTTAATGCATTCCCTTTGCGAGTGACATTAATGGACGTGGGGTGTTACAGTTAATCAGTTAGAGTTAATCGATTAGAGTTAGAATTAATCGAATTAGAGTTAACTGGACATAGTTAATCGAATTCGAATTAATTGAATATTAATTATTCAATTAGAGTTGATCGAATATAGTTATTTGAGATAGAGTTAGTCAAACATAGTTATTTAGGATGTGTTGCCATTTCGTATGACTGCTAGCGTAATTTGCAGGGCTGCAGATAGCCTATGGCGGTCGGATGTTTCCTGAGGGAATCAGGCGTAACCATTGTGAACGCTGCGATCTAGAGTCAAGCGAATGGAGTTAAATCGAATATTAGCCATTCAAAATAAAGTTAAAACAGGCGTAGTTATTCGAATATAAGTTAATCGAATATTAGTTATTCGATAGGAGTTAATCAAAATGTGTAATCAAAATTTATTAATCAGAATGTGTTAATCAAAATGTATTAATCAAAAGAAGTTATCGAATATTAGTTATTCGAAAGGAGTTATCGAATATTAGTTATTCGAAAGAAGTTATCGAATATTAGTTATTCGAAAGGAGTAAATCGAAATAATTTATTCGAATAGAGTTAAAGGAGTTAATCGAATATAGTTTATTCGAAAGGAGATTTATCGAATGTAAATCATTCGAAGAGAGATGATCGAATATTGTTATTCGAAGAAAGGAGTTATCGAATATTAGTTATTCGAAAGGAGTTATCGAATAGAGATTATTCGAAAAGAGAATTATTCATTGAATTCGATTATATCGAATTCGGTAAAGTAATATTTACTTTCCGGTAATCGAGATTTACTTAGTTATTAATAAATTAGTGGTTTAGTTATTTAGTTAAATTAAGGAATAAAAGCTATATTCTGAAGTTGGATATTTAAGAAGAAAGGAATTATAGCGCTATAGTTATAACCAATGGCTTAAAATAAAGAAGTGGATTCATAAATAGAATCCGAGAGTTTCATAAGGAAGTTTGTTTAAGAATTGAAAGGTGAACTTTGTCTATTTCAAGGTTAGAAATGTTGTTCAGTTAAGGTCTGAGAGGTAATTATACCCCAACTTGATTGACTTCGTTTTAACTAAGGAATGGGTAAAGTTCGGTAGTGAAGATTGGTTAAGTGAATTAAGACAATGAGTGAAATGGTTTGAATTGGCTTAGTGATGTTTTATTTAAACATCGGTCTAAATCAAATGAAGAAATTTGGGAATGTTTTCAAAATAAGGATTAGAAATGTTTTCCAATATAGGAAATAAGAAATGGAAGTAAATATGGTGATGTTTTCCAAATGATTTATAAAGTATGTTTTTTCCAAATTTAGAAATTAAGAATTTACGAATATATATGAAGGAAAATAGATAATTTAACGATAATTTTATTTAAAAGAAATAAACCTTTGGATGATGATTGGTCGATAGAATTTCCATTTGGAAATAATATCGTTGGTTGCGCACCCGTTTTTCTTTGATAGTTAAATCACCGACTATCGAAGTTTCTGACCATTTTATCGTCGTCAATATAGAGAGACTGGGATCAGATATATTATCTGAAAACCACTCTGTATGGACATTAGTGTGGCGATCAAATATTGAAGACAGACTTATGCAAGTGCTATCCTGTTTACAGAATAGTGCCTTCGGTTTGTCTAGTCCCAGGACAAACGTGAATGGACGAATGTCTGACAAAGTATATCTAACGGATCGCGTAAGTTGATCTCTTCAAACGTACTTACGTTTGGTGGCGGAGGAATTCGTTTCTCTTAGCTTTATACCCGTTGTATTTTTGGGGAAATCAATTTGTGATTTGACGGGTATGACGATGTGGTATTCAAAGTGAATGGTGGTCAAGTATTTCAAAAGATACGTAATGACCTCAAGCCTCATCAACCGGGAAATGACAGAAATCGGGCAGGCAACATTGCTAAGTGGGTCACTCCCATTAGGGTGTATATCACCTATCTAGAGAAAATCCAATTCGTTCTTTTATCTATTCGATGCTGTGCCTTTTCGGGAAGACGGTGGGTAGCTCCCAACCGTTGGTGATATACATTCGATACACTCAAGCGAAATGAGTGGTCGGTCATGTGTGGGTCGGGTTACAAGACGTTCTTGTTCAACCCAGTGTATTCGTCTCTAGAGAAACACAATCGGCAGGTGGTCCCATACCTTGTCATGGTTGGAAATCCATTCTCCAATAAGCGCCCGCGGTTTTGTTTGTATACTATATATGTGGAACGTGAGATGTAAGCGTTCTGCTAGATTGATAATTACTTGTGATTAGACATTATTATAATATCAGAGAAGTATTGGTTTTCCAAAACTGTTTGGGTTATCGTAAGGTAAAAACCGTCCGTGTTTATGTGTGGATCGGTCTTACGATTATCTTTTCTTTTGAAAAGGATTTTGAAAAGTTAAACCAGATGATTTGAGTTTAATCACACCAGTCCCATGACTGACCCAGAGTTTATTTTGTTTTGTTTTTCCCTAAAATCTTGGGTGCCCAAATTTCTACGGGCAGTCAAGTAGTTCAGGTCTTTACAGATATACTTGGAGGAGCTTGAAGAAGGAGGCTTCAGGATTATATAGCTATTGTTATTTCCGTTGTGTGTAAGTGTTGTACTCTGATAATGTTATTGTATACATATACTGTTTTATTTCAAAGTTATGTTATATATTATATTTTATTCGTTCCGCTGAGAGATTCGTGTTTACTCTGATTGTGTTCTTCTTCTTCTTCTTCTTCTATTCTAATTTTCTATCTTATCTATTCTCAACCTCTTACTTCTTTCTATTAATGATCTGGAATGTTCGATGTATGAATGGTCAACATGGTAGTTTGGTGTAGATTTTCGGAGTCGAAAATCCCAGTTCGTTACAGTGGTATCAGAGCTGAAGGTTAAGTGATTACCTTGGCTCTGTGGCGTGACACATTAGAGATGGGGTTAGTAATACCCTAAATTGAGTTTGAGTGTATATATACAAGTGAACGTATTTGTAGATTGAATTAAAATGATTTTATATTGTGGAGATTTATTGGTTGAGTAGTTTGTGAATTCTGGTCGATCGGTTTGATCCACTGTATCGATAGGGTCTACCAAACACTCGAATACGATGAACCGACATAGTATGTTTTGAAAAAGGGTTAATGAAATAATTTTACCCAAAATATATTTTGATATAAAAGAAGGGCATATGTTGGAATTATTATCATATATTGGATGTGTTGGTTGATTATTATTGAAAATGGTTATATAAATAACCAATTTGAGTTCGTATAATATAAAAGAAGATTAATTAAATCTGAATTAACTGGGAAAAATGTTCGTATATGAATTTGAATTAAGTATAAGAAATTTTAAAATCCTGGGAGATTTTAAATTGTTTAGAAGCATCGTGAATGATATTCGAAAAAGATTTCAAAATGGAATTGTTTAAAAATGGTTTTTAGGGTGATATAGTATTAAACTCACTTTGATATTTGGGAAATAACTCTGATGATGTTGGCCACATCATCAGTGCTCATTTTCGAGTTGTAAGTGACGGATTACTACCAAGGATTTTGTTTTTTTTGAATTGTTTTGAGAAAAGAAAGTTGTTTGAAATCCAAAAGGCATATTTGATTTTTTGTGAAAAGCAAAGTTGAACTGTTTAAAACTCCCAGAGAAGATTGTTTAAATAAAAACAAATTAAAGGAATTTGCGAAAGAAAATATGCATTGAATTGTAATCAATAAACTGGAAATTGAATTGGAATATGACATATCAAGTAAAATCAAATTTTGAAATAGGAGATAAGAGATCTGAAATGGTATTGGATTGGTGAGTTAGGAGTTTGAAATCGAGAATGGAACTCGAGTTGAAACGGAATTTGGCTTTGGATAAGCGAATAATTTTGTTGAGATTTGATTGATTTAAATTGATTGGTATAGATGGATATATGATCAGCAGGTGTTGAGTAGAAGCAAGTGCAAAGGATATAATGATATGCCCTACAAAAAGGTACATGTTTAAATTTCCATATGAGGTTTTATGCGCCGAATCGGCAAGCCGCTTGGCTTTTTGATTTTCTTTTTGAAAGGAAAGGGCCTAGAGAGGCGAGTTGGGGTTTGAACTATTGACCGGTACAAAGGAGGTGCTAGCGAAATTTTTCGAAAATTTCATGTGTTAGAAAATTTTCAGATTTTTTGAAAATTTTCGTTAATAGGAATAAATTAATAATTTAATTGAAATCAATTAATTCAGTTAAAGCTGAAGTTAAAAGAGTAAATAAATAATTTTTAACCTAGTCAATAGGGTTTGTTCTTTACCTTAGCAATTTCGAGGACGAAATTATTTTAAGGGGGGAAGAATGTAACGACCCGCATTTCTACCATATAATAATTAATGTATTTAATTATATAAACAGGGATTGAGAGATTGAAATGGTCGATGAATTAAATAATATTGAATATTTAATTAAAATAAATAATATAATAATATATTTAATTTCTGAAATAGTCAGAAATAGTGGAATTCACAAAATGGTGTGAATTGGATCATCTATGATATATAATCCAGTTTACAAATTGAATTAGAAAAACGAATATATTATATGAATGATAGTTGAACGTATAATTATATATAATTATAATCGAGCTCGAAATGGCGCGGCAGTTCGCTACTTGGCAATTTGAACTTCAACTGAATGAACATGATTCGTTTTAAATCGGATTTCTGTGAAACAAGAAACGCTAGGAGTTGGTGGAGTATACTTTTCTGATGGATGAGAAAAATCGAGATTTCGTCGTGTAGATTTTTAGTTATGTCCAAATCAAATTTTAGAAAAGTCGCTGTGGAATTCCTTTATAATTTAATTATATTTTAAAAAGGGAATTTCATTATAAATTGAATATCGATTTATATCGGGATTTGAAATATCAAGTTATAAATCCCAGTGGAGCTGTATGGTATTCCATTTTGAATATATTCGATAATATTTATTTTTAAATATTTAATTTAAATGTTTTTAAAATATATTTATATATTTAAAGGGGTTATTTAGGACTTTAAAAATAGCCACTTTTACAAACGAAGTCGAAATTTGACGAAACTAAATTTGTTGGATCCGCAGCATCAAATTATTGTTAGATTCCAAGTTCCGTGATTTTCGGGGTCACTGTGTGGCCGTACGGATTTTAGAGTGAAAAACAGTCAGTATTTTGATGGTTAAAAATACGCTGTGTGAGCAAACGGAGTCGGAATTCGACGAAACCAATTTCGTTGGGACCGTAATGTCAAACTCAAGTTGCATGTCCAGTTTAGTGATTTTTGGGTATCGTGGGTGATCACAAGGATTCTTAGACAGCGTGTACAAGTAGCGACTTCTTAAAAACGAATATAAAAATCGAATAGAAAATTATTAAAACCTACCTATAAATTTATCCTAATCCTCTAACCCTAAACCAGTTTTCTGAAACTAGAAACCGGCCTCCATCCCTCTTTTACCAATCGTGAACTTCTAAATCCCCTTCTAAATTCCTAGAAAATTCTAAAATGAAAATAAAAATCAAAGGATTGTATTTGCGAGTTGTAGAAACGTTGATCTTCATCTGAGGTGTGTTTTCGAAGGGTGCGACGTCAGGAATTTGGGGCACGAAGGTTTACAGTAGGACTAGGGTTCGAATTCTTGGGATTTATAAGGTTTTGTTTGCGAAATAAATATCGTTTTTGAGTTTGTGGTGGAGTTTAGCACCTCGTAGGAATTTTTGCGGTATTTCTGTGCATATTGGTGTCTATCGACACACTGTGACTCACGGTGATGAGCAGACGACGGATTTTGTGGGGTGCACCGAGTTTGATTCTATGGGGGTGGGTTTGTGGAGATCTTGAAGTGGAAGAGAATGGTGTAATCGGTTTTGGATTTCAT
Organism: Allium sativum; assembly: GCA_030737875.1. Lineage (NCBI taxonomy): Eukaryota > Viridiplantae > Streptophyta > Magnoliopsida > Asparagales > Amaryllidaceae > Allium > Allium sativum. Next base: position 308,289,220 of record CM060921.1, read on the forward strand.
GTGGTGTTGGAGGAGAAATTGGTGTAGGAACGAGGGAAAATGGTGGAGTATTCTTTTGGAGCTCACGGAAAGAAATTGGGGAAGACAAGGATGGCGGTTGGGCTTTTTAAATGGGTTTGGGCCGGGGTATTAAGGTTTGGGCCAACAATTCAAATTTTAAATATATAATTTAGTTTTAATAACATGTATAATTTGTAATGAGAATAGCTTTATCATACGATATCAGATTGATGAACCGTAACTTGCGTTGGGATCGTATGGACGAGCACTCCACAATGAAACGGACTGGAAGTCCAACGGAGCTCGTTTGAATTTATGGCGAAATAAATTGTCTGATCAGAATCAACTAACGCAAATCGTTATTTAACTGTTAACGTGAAATGTGAGTATTCTCACTAACTCTGCTCAGTTTATATTTTTATAAAATATTTTTAGAAGTTATAAATAATGGTTGTTTGCTGTGTATTGGCTGTTTGGTTGAACTGCTAGTCAGTTGATTGAAATATAGATAACGATATAGATATAAATCGTTAATCAAATATTGATTTTGTTTAGCAGAATACTTCATAGTAAAATGAAATTGATGTTAATTTTATTGTTCAACATCTGTGGATATAGGGAAACAGGTTGGAGGGACCCAACTGGGTTCCTCAACATTTATTTTACTATATTCATATATTGTGTTATATGATGTGATATGAAATCTGTTGTTGATTTTGTATGGTTGAATGATACTGATCATTGTTATATGGTATGTTAAATACCATAAGGAATACTGGAATGTTAAAAAGGAAATTTTCAATGTTATATTGAAAAAGAAATGTTTCTAAAATCAAAAGATTTTATAAAAACAAAGCTATTTATTTAGTAAATAAATGGATTAAAAAGGAATACTTATTTGTAAATCAAATAGATAGAATTGAAGTGAAATATCTGTAAACATTTACAAATAGAATTGAAAAAGAAATATTTGTGAACTATTTACAAATAGAATTGAAAGGAATATTTATTTGAAAAATAGATAGAATAGAAAGAGGAAATATTTGTAAAATAAATAGAAAGGGAATAGATAGATTATCAAAGGGATTATTTATAAAATCAATAGATTTTATAAAAAGAAAATTGAGATGACTCGAACTTCCCCGTGAAGGAAAGCATAGATAGAATTGAGGACAAGACAAATCAGAACGCAGACGGAAGAACATTTCATTGTTATTACAACAATTCCATCAGATACAAGAATATACAGAGTATAAATGAATAAATTACATTCAACAAATATCAGAGATTTCAATAAATTACATAGCAGCGGAAAAATATACAAAACACAACTGAAACTGATACACTGATACAGAGCTTTCCAAGCATCGTTCCAGCTGTAAATCAGGACCCTGTGAATATAAATCTACAAAACCAAAACTACTAGCTGCCCGTGTGGAAAATAGGGGCACCCAGAGTTTAGGTTAAAACAATAAACTCCAGGTCAGTCATGTGACTGGTGTGAGAACTAAAACAGTTATTAATCTTTATTTTAAAGTTCGGTAAATCAAGGGACCACGCCGTATAACACGGAACGGGTTTCCTCCCAAGAATACCTGTGCATAAAGCAAACAGCGCAATGCTAAATAAAGAAAAATGAAGCTATTATAAGACCCAGGTTCCATCACACAATGCAACGCAAGCCGGATGATAGGGTTTTCCCTTATAATAGCCAAACATGCTTGGTACGTTTAAAACAAATCATTTGATACTATTGTAAGTGGATAGTGTCAAAACAATTCAAATCATAAATATCAATCATAGGCGGCATGGGTACCATCTATCATGTCGCCATACTAGTTCTACAATTAAAACCGCAATATCATGTATTGGAAATTGGATTTCCGTCATGAGTCGAGGCAAGGGGCAAGCTCCTCTCCGTTCGAGACACTCTAGCAAATGTCCCAGGACCCCACTTTGATCCTTGGAATCGGCTGGGCCGGTCCTCACCTAACTTTGGAGAATTAGTTATTCCTGAGCACACGTTTCCCGATACTTACAGACCTATATCCGAGGCGCCTCGCATTCCAACAACCACACAGGTGAAAAGTATATAAATGTCAGGGCTGGTAGGTCACTGACACCACCCTAACTAGAAAGAAACGTCGTGCTCTCCCAGCAGTCCGTCTCCCGTTTTTGACTCATACCGAGGTGTGAGGCTCGCGAATTCACATTATACACAAAGCTACGCCACACAGGCCGTGCTTTGATCATCAACCACAAGACTTTGCTTTCCAGCAGAAGCCTTGATCAATTGCCACTTACGCGTGCCACACTGGCAATTCACTCCATGCGACTGATGTCCATCGATATACAACCTCTTAGCTCGTATGTCTCAGAGAAGGGCGTTAAGCAAGAGAATAAATTCTCCACCACCAAACAGATGTATATTTAATAAAGATCAATCAACACAAAATAAAATCCAATGTCAGACACACAATCCATTTACAAGTTCGTCCTGGGTCTGAACGAAACCGGAGACACTTTCCTCGCATATCCATCCATATCCAAGTACGTCTGGACGATCACCAACTGATTCCCTCATCTTGGGTGTACAACCCAATCAAGATCATCAGTAATCACCCAAACGATGTGAAGACTTCCGGTCTTCAACCACCACCTTCATCTTCGACATCTCGTCGAATCGGTTATTCAGAATGGGTATAAACCCGGCCTTTCTGAATGACCCACGTATATGATAAACAAAGGTTACACAAACACAACAAATGCCTCATTCCAATTCAGAATATTCTTTTATTCACTAAATCACATTCTGAGGGAATAGGTTCCCATTAATTTTATCCAAGATAAATTCTTCTAAATTTATTCTGTAATCTTCCTTTGGATATCATTTCTACTAGTCGGGATTAGCGAGCCACACCGAAGTAATTATTTATTTTATTTCCCAATCCCAACCTATATATCCCATGGAGAAAACTGGTAATACTCCATATCTAACACTACGGTGCTATCGGTAAAATTAATTACCATTTCACGTTCAAATCTAATTAAAGATTTAACAATCGCTTTGGAGCAAAACTGGAGGTATTCCATTCTCGATCACCTTTCAGATTTGATAATTTAAATTATCAATTCACATTTCAATCTAATTAAAGATTCATTAAAACTCCACTTAGTTTTAATCTTTTCAAAAATCAACATCCTGCCTTTAACTCGGTTAAAGAACCAATGTCATCTAAAACACGATTCACGATAAACCCAAAATCTCACTCTATTGTTAATCGGGTTAAAGAACAGGTGTTGTTCAAAACACCTCTCACGATAAACCCAAAAACCAATTCAAATTCAATTCCAATTAAATATTATTTAATTGATACACTTCATTAAATCTAAATAGAAAGATTCAATCTTTTCTCTATTGGGCTTAAGAACAGTGTTAATGAAGACACCATTCACGACAAACCCAAATCACATTTGATATTAAATACAAGGCTCTGAATAGAAAATATACTGGCTTATATTCAATATCAAATCCTGAAACCAACAAATATCGTATTGGAAATAACGATATAAAATATATCTTTCAAATTCCCATAATAGTATCTGTATAGTCACGAAATCCAACATCGAAATATTCCGAAGATAATTTCGATTCAACTCCAGTCCAATTCACGTATTGGGAATATTGATTATTTTTAAAATCACTTTCAAATTCAATTTATTTATTTCAAAAATAAATTGATTTTAATTCTAATTCAAAACTAGTTCATTTCGATAAAAATCTACTTTTATCATTTCAAATGTGGAGTTTTTCATCCCAGTTCTTTCCAATTCACATATTATGATTTTACACAAATTATTAATATTTTTAATAATTTTATCAAGGCCCGTACAGTCGATTTCCACCAATGGCCATCGAACTGCACTTACAACGACCTTTTCCAAATTTGATTTGGACATAATTCCAAATCCAACCGTTAGATTTCAAATTTCTATTTTTCATTGGAAAGCTCTTTTAGATACGAACCCAACCCTTCCGGTTTTAGGAGAATCCGACGGTCGGATCTCCCGCAACGTCAATTCGAAGTCAATGGTCGAAATTCACGAACTGTCGCGACGCGGCGCGTTCTATTCAGGCCATTATATATATAGTATATATATTATATATTTCGTCGATTTCCTTTATAAAGTGTATTTTATAAATCGTTTTAACTTCGTTTTCAAAACCATTTCAACTCTATATTCAATTTCAAATCAAAATTGAATATTTCATATCATTACTATATAAATGATAATATTTTCAAAATGTTATATTTTGAAATCACTTCTTTTCTATATTCATTATAAAAACGAATATAATCGATATAAATATCGTTCACGTCAAAATAGCGCAACTCTAATCAACACGACTTTATATATTCCATTCAACACATAAATCTATATTTCTTTCAACACACGACTAATCTCAACACATGAGTACTATCAACACACGACTATTTTTGTTATGTAAAATATTTTATAAAACTATGGTATCTATCATTTGATTTTTAATTAGACTCCACCGTGAAGTAGTTCTAATTTTAAATAAGATAAAGATGTAAATTTTATTATTAAGATATTTCACTCAACACATGAATAATTTCAACACATGAACATCGTCAACATGACTATTTTTATATTCAACACATGAATTTTCTTTTATAATATTCATTATTTTCCCGATTGGAATGAGGCCCAATCAATCACCATATAATGTTAATTATATGGATTCCACCCAACACATATATATAATAGCAATGATAAACAATTAACCATCATCCAAAGTGCACCACACAACTGCATAAGCATCAAATATAAATAATCAACGCTTACACAGTCTGTCGACCAATCGGTCGACATACAATTAAATAATTGGGATTAGTGTACGCTAAATATCATCCCAACACCCGTGTGGGGTTTCAAATCAACAAACACAGATTTTTATTTGTGCAGTTGGGCGATGTGTAAAATTTATCATCCCAATCAATATCAGTCAAATCAGTGTATATAAACAAATCGGCCAATTTGTTTATAAATATTTATTTGTTCACTTTCACGTTAAAAATTATATTTTTAACGATAAAATATTTTTAACTATATAAATATTTTATTTCCTTTCAACACAAGAATATTTTATTATTCAATCATTCCACAACACAATCAATTTTCACAACACATCAATCAAACAAACAAGCCGTCCATGGTCTGTGGACGACGGGTGTCGAGTGCTGCTAAGCACCGTCTGCATCCTAGTATATATATATATATATAACTAGAAAAGGAAATTTAGAGTGAGAAGTTCTCACCAAAGCTAATCCAACTCCACGACACTTCTAATGTAGGAAATCTTCACTGTTCTCGCCTTTTGTCACTTTTGCTGCCCGTAGCCACTACATATATAAAAATCATATTCTTATATTGTTGCTATGTATATAAAAATTCTATCTTTACACCGCTACTATATAGATAAAAAATTTATTTTTACATCGTTACTATATAGATAAAAATTCTATTTTTACACAGCTACTATATAGATAAAAATTCTATTTTTACATTGCTGTTATATAGATAAAAATTCTATTTTTACATTGTTACTATATAGATAAAAATTCTATTTTTACACCGCTACTATATAGATAATGTTAACTATCTAAAAGCTCGATCAAGCATATTATCGAACAGAGTTAGTGCACTATATCATGCCTGGCCGGTCACGAGATGAGCACCACCTATTCAGGTACATCAGCACATCTGGTCGAGCAAGGTCTGGTCGAGAAAAGCACCACCACCTGGTCGGTCGACCAGCAGCTTCCATTCTGGTCACGTTTGTCTCAGCAACTCGTCGGCCAGCAACAGGTCGGTCATCAGGCGTCTGGTCGGTCAGAAAGTGGTCGATCTCCATCTCCCTCGTGGCTTGCTCAAACCTAAAAGCCTGACAAAACCTCTGGTCGCTCCAAATGCAGAAGACCCCTGGTCGTTCCAGACACAGAAAACATCTGGTCGCTCCAGAAATGGAAAACATCCGGTCGTTCTGCTTTGGAACAAACCCTTGGATCGCTCCAACCTATTGTAGCTGGTCGATCTGATCTCCATGATGGCCCGGTTGCTCCAACCAGCTCTAAAAGCTTCCTGGTCGGCCTGCTTTGAAAAGACCCCTGGTCGGTCCGCTTTATTACTTCAGTACTCTGGTTATTCTTCCCTTCAGCGAAGACCCCTGGTCGGTCCGCCTCATTTCTTCAGCCTTCTGGTCATTCTTTAAGCTGCTGGTCGTCTTTTCCTTCAGCGAAGGACCCTGGTCGATCGAAATCCAAAACGACCTGACAGCTGGAGACAACTGGCAGTGGCATTCTCGTAAATACCATAAAATACCGACCAGAACCCTGAATTCAAGATTTCAGCAACTCCTTCGCCTATAAATAGCATCCTACCTCCATCATTTGAGGGGGGACTTTTCCGGGAACCACGAGGAGGTGCTGTCAAATTGCTCTTTGGGCCTCTTCAAGCATTTTCAACATCTCTTCTTCACAATTCATCGAAGATCTACCAAGCTCATGATCATGGCTTCTATGGAGGAGATAGCATAAATTCTTCAAGCTTCCTACCATTCTCAAAGGAGTGAAAAGGATTAGTGCTTGTCAAAAGAGACTTTATGAATGTATAAGTGAAAGAATTTTGTAAAACTCTTGGTGATTAATGAGATTCTATCTTCTAAGTGGACGTAGACTCGCATAAGAGTCAAACCACTATAAACTCTTGTGTTCTTTTTGTATTTTGATGTTCTTAGATTTTGGATATGGCCTCACACAATTGTAAAAACATACTTACATCTTGCCTCTGAAAAGGTGACGTGCTTTCTAAGCATCTCGCCTTCGATTAGGTGACGTGTTAAGCAATATTTTGGTTGTTTTGCCAAATTTTGGTGTAAACAATAAGGCGCCCATCGTGGGGCCGTGATCACATTTCCAATCTCAATCACCCACCCGGAATTGGGGTCCTTGGAGAGCTTTTTCTTGATGTTCAGATCTATAGCTGAAGTAATGGCAAAATCCAAAAAGGCGACTAGCAAATATGTTGGAGGAGCCGAAGATATCGCCAACAATGAAGCTACACCTCAAACTAACCTTTTGGAGGTTGGCCAGAATTCCATAAGCGGAGCCGGTGTCACAAAAGGCGAGTTAGATGTTGTGGTTGCCAACATAAACCAACGAATTGATGCCGCTACCAAAGCTATGATGGAGAAATTGGATGCCGTCCTCGGTGTTCGCCCTAATCCTACTCTTCCAAGGGCTCAAGTCAATCTCGATGAGAAGGAAGGTTCTTTCGCTTCCGACCAAAATCTTAACAATGACATGGAGGATGTTGAAGGTCGAGAACATGACGATAATGGATCCAAGGTTGTGGACACCGAGCCACATGCTAACAATCATTCTGCCCGATGTACTCGAAATGTTGTTAGTCCCGCAGGGGCACTTCCTACATCCTTGAACCGTGTTGACTTGCTAAGGCAAAGATCCGGTAAAGGGATCGAAGTTGGTGCTGCGGAACAATGCAACACTGAAGAGTATATTGCAGGAATGATTGAGCAGGCTATGAAAAAGAATCAAGCTTGCAAGGATGACGAAAGAGACTGGGATTTCTCTCCAAGTCGAACTCCATTCACCAAGAGGGTCCTGCAAGCGGAGTGCCCAAACAAATTCACTCCTCCCACTTTACCTCCATACAATGGTCTTACTGATCCCAATTATTTCTTGTTCAAGTATGAATGGGGCATGACCGCAGCTAAAGCTACCGGCGGGATGAGATGCACTTACTTTCCTCTTTATTTGGAAGGAGCTGCCTCACTACGGTTCACCAAGCTGCCACCAGAATCCATTGATCAGTTCTCGGATCTGACCAAAAAGTTTAAAGAGCAATTTCGCTTATATGCTGTTAAGGCTAAAGATGCTATAACTTTCTCATCGATGAAACAAAATCCCGGATAAACAGTCAAAGCATTTCTCAGTCGCTTTAATGTTGCTCTTTCTGAAGTATGAAATTCGGAGCCCCGCATAATCCTCATGTCTCTTCTCAGCGCAATAGATGCAAATAGCGAATTTGGCAAATGGATTAAAATGAAAGAGCCAACCACGGTTGATAAATTTTATAAGAAAGTGGAAGAATACATGAGGATAGACAAAGATCCTTCAGTTGGCCCAAGCAAAACCACCGAGGATAAAAGAATTGATAATGCCCAGAAAACTCAAGGGCAAAAACGATTCAATGATGGGAATGGGAACAATGCTAACAAGAAATATCGTCTTCCTGACCTTTCAGAACTAACTCCTTTGAATGACTCTATTGCAAACATCTACTTGGCCACAAAGGATACCGAAGATTATCCAGAACCTCGCCCGATAAAGATGAATGACTATTTGCTCAAATCTGGGAAGTATTGTATTTTTCACAAACAACCTGGCCACGACACTAACGATTGTAGACAATTGAAGTTATTGTTGGAAGAGCTACTCAAGAAAGGTCATCTACAACAATACATAAAAAACCCCCCGACCGCAAATCAAACTGCAACATCTCAAGGGCAGGGAGCTGCTCAAAATGATCCAAGGCCAATAATCAATTGACAACCATTGTCGTTCGTAATGGGCTAAGAACAAGCGATCATCATCGCTCTCCTTTTACTTACTACTTTATCGCTTTACTTTTACTTTCTGTTACATTTGAAATTTCATGTAAACAGTTTGTAATAATTGCTTGTTAAAGCACTGAACAATTGTCCTGTAAACAAAAGCATATGTGCTTAATCGAATCCTTGGCTTACAATGTTATGAACAATTCAAAATTCAAACTTTGCTAAGGAATGATTTCTCATTACAGGTCATCCAATAAATGCTTGATTTCCCCAACAATCTGATAAAATATGGCAACCCCTAATGATTCCAAATTTCAAAGTGCAAAAATATCGGTGCAACGATGAAAGGCACATCATGGAACATGAGCAAGGGAAAACTGCTAAAAGTCAGATGGAAAAAATTCAACAAATACAAAGTGTAACCTCATGGAGGTCCAGGCTCCTTCAGTCGGGAGGCGAAACACTCATAACGATGAGTGGAGTAACCGATGACTGATGCCCGCTCCATGAGGCTAAACCAAAGACCTCTCCAGGGGCAAATAACCAAAGACCTCTCTGGGGGCAAATAGCCAAAGACCTCTCCGGGGGCGAATAACCAAAGACCTCTCAGGGGCAAATAGCCAAAGACCTCTCCGGGGGCAAATAACCAAAGACCTCTCCAGGGGCAAATAAACAAAGTCCTCCCATAGTGAGGCAAAATAAAGTCCTACCATAGAGAGACAAGTCCCTCCATAGCAAGGGTCAAAGACCTCCTATAGCAGAGGTAAAATCTCACGGAGGTCCAGGCTCCTTCAGTCAGAATGTGAGCACTTGTGACGATAAGTGACTGCAGCTGATGACTGATGTCCGCTCCGTAGGTCCAAACCTATCCAATAATTTCTGGAGGTCCAGGCTCCATCAGTCGGGATGCGAGCACTTATGACGATAAGTGACTACAGCCGATGACTGATGCCCGCTCCATGAATCAATATAACCTTCACTCAATGGTATGCGGGAATCCGTACACGCAAAATGAAGCACGGGAACTTGCCATGGTAAGACGAAGTGTGGGAGTTTGTAGCGCAGAGCAATGCAACCCTCACTCAAATTCGCAATACGAAATAATGCAACAATCTACAAATTCTTTCCATAGAAAAGTTTATCTCTCCAAAGCAGAGATCAAAGATGCAATGGCTTCTCTAAGTAGAAGTCCCAAATTTATCAATCAAATTCAAAATCGAATACCATGTTTATGCAAATAATGCTTAACAAATCATAACTGTTAAGTAAAGCAGTTTTGCATAGACATGACATTCAATTTATTATACATCATTCATTAATGGTTAACTAATCTGTTATTGATGTGGACGATCAATAACAACGAATAAGTCCAAAATCGTGCAAGTGCTTGTTTTCATTACAGAACAGGTACTATGGAACATATAAGTCTAGTCGACGAGTTCAAAAGCTATGACCGAATTCCAGCGCAGACATGATAGCAACGTTCTTTTCGAAGCCCGCATTTCTCGCAAGCTAAAAATACAAGCTTCGAGGGGCAAATGTTAACTATCTAAAAGCTCGATCAAGCATATTATCAAATAGAGTTAGTGCACTATATCATGCTTGGTCGGTCACGAGATGTGCACACCTATTCGGGTACATCAGCACCTCTTGTCGAGCAAGGTCTGGTCGAGAAAAGCACCACCACCTGGTCGGTCGAGCAGCAGCTTCCATGCTGGTCACGTTTGTCTCAGCAACTCGTCGGTCAGCAACAGGTCGGTCATCGGGCGCTTGGTCGGTCAGAAAGTGGTCGATCTCCATCTCCCTCATGGCTTGCTCAAACCTAAAAGCCTGACAAAACCTCTGGTCGCTCCAAATGCAGAAGACCCCTGGTCGTTCCAAACACAGAAAACATCTGGTCGTTCCAGAAATGGAAAACATCCGGTCGTTCTTCTTTGGAACAAACCCTTGGATCGCTCCAACCTATTGTAGCTGGTCGATCTGATCTCCATGATGGCCCGGTCGCTCCAACCAGCTCTAAAAGCTTCCTGGTCGGCCTGCTTTGAAAAGACCCCTGGTCGGTCCGCTTTATTACTTCAGTACTCTGGTTATTCTTCTTTTCAGCGAAGACCCCTGGTCGGTCCGCCTCATTTCTTCACCCTTCTGGTCGTTCTTTAAGTTGTTGGTCGTCTTTTCCTTCAGCGAAGGACCCTGGTCGATTGAAATCCAAAACGACCTGACAGCTGGAGACAACTGGCAGTGGCATTCTCGTAAATACACTAAAATACCGACTAGAACCCTGAATTCAAGATTTCAGCCACTCCTTCGCCTATAAATAGCATCCTACCTCCATCATTTGAGGGGGGGGGGGGGCTTTTTCGGGAACCATGAGGAGGTGATGTCAAATTGCTCTTTGGGCCTCTTCAAGCATTTTCAACATCTCTTCTTCACAATTCATCGAAGATCTACCAAGCTCATGATCATGGCTTCTATGGAGGAGATAGCATAAATTCTTCAAGCTTCCTTCCATTCTCAAAGGAGTGAAAAGGATTAGTGCTTGTCAAAAGAGATTTTATGAATGTATAAGTGAAAGAATTTTGTAAAACTCTTGGTGATTAATGAGATTCTATCTTCTAAGTGGATGTAGATTCACATAATAGTTAAACCACTATAAACTCTTGTGTTCTTTTTGTATTTTGATGTTCTTAGATTTTGGATATGGCCTCACACAATTGTAAAAACCTACTTACATCTTGCCTCTGAAAAGGTGACGTGCTTTCTAAGCATCTCGCTTTCGATTAGGTGACGTGTTAAGCAATATCACGGTTTTTTTGCCAAATTTTGGTGTAAACAGATAAAAATTCTATTTTTACATTGCTGTTATATAGATAAAAATTCTATTTTTACAACGGTGTTTATATAATAAAGATTATATTTTTATCACGCTATTCTATACATAAAGATTTCGCCTTTTCTAATATAAAGACTTCATTTTTTTCAAATATAAAGATTTCATTTTTTCAAATATAAAGATTTCATTTTTATATCGCCCCTTATATAAAAACACATCTTTGCTCCTTCTATATAATAAAGGTCAAATCTTTAATACTTCTATAATGTAAAAATCATATTTTTAATCTTCCACTAATATAAAAATCGCATCTTTGTCTATATAAAGATCTCATCTTTATTTGTTGTTCATGTAGATAAAAATCAATTCTCTTTCAAATCGTATTTCATATAAAAGCCGATTTTATATTCTCCTATAACCAAATACATTAAATGAATAAAATAAGAGAAGTAAAAATAAAAGTAAAAGGGCTTACAGTGGTTTAGGGGGTTGGAATTGGCGGTCTGACAGTCGGGAGGGGGCTCGCGAGAGGGTGGAAGGAAGGGGGGGCTGACTGGGCGCGGCGCGCCAGGCGAGAGGGGGGAGGAAGAAGAAGAGCGGTGGCGGTAGAGGGGGGGCGCGACAGTCGATTTGGGTGCGTGAGGTGGGGGAGTATGGGGGTTTCAGGGGGGGCTGGGTGAGTCGAACGAGGAAGGAGGAGAAAAAAGGGGGGTGGCGGTGGGAGGAAGAGGCGGAGGAGCACGAGTGGAGGGGGCGACGAAGTGGCGGCGGCGGAAGTCGATGGGCGGCTCCGCCTTTTTTCTTCTTTTTTTTATATTTTATTTGAAATCAATTTTAACGGGGGAGGGGGGGGGGGGGGGGATGAGAAGATAAGGGAAGAGGGAAGGGGTTTTATTTTTAATTTAATTTAATTTAATTTATTTTACAAAAAGGTTGACTTTTTATTTCGACCTCGAAACGAGGCCTACCGCCTGTCGTCCATAGCTAATTACCCCCATTCCGGACACAATGGGATATGTACCATAAGCTGATTCGACCGTTTCGGTCAGTTTCCGTTAAAATCAACATATAACTATATATATTGAATTTGAACGCGCATTTCAATTCACTGGGGTCACATACTAACTTTATAAATCCCAGAAAAATATTTTCTAGCTTCGTATTGACGATACGGTCCTAACAAAACTAGTTTCGATGAATTCTGAGATTGTGGGAAAAATGGTCATTTTTCAGTCGATTAAAATCAACTAAAACTGCTCAAACGCGTTTTCCTTTGCCACGCTCACATATTAACTCGAAAAATTATGAAATTTGGAATCTAGCAATAATTTGACATCTCGGATTCAACAAAAGTGGTTTCGTCGAAATCCGAAGTCATTTGCAAAATGTCTATTTTTAAGGGCCTGAATTCCATAGCGACTATTCTGAATTTTCAACTGGACATATCTTTTGATTCCCGCTATGAAATTTCGATTTTTCGGATTCGTTGGAAAGATATTTTCAATTAGATCCTAATATTTTTGGTTTCACTAAAATCCGGTTTAATTTGCACCCGGTACATTCAATTGAAGTTTGAAATCTAATTATCGAACTACCGCGCCATTTTCAATTCTATTTAAAATTATATACAATTATTTATATTCCAACGACAACGTATATAATATATACGTTCTAATTATATTCAAAATAAATTTCTCGTCATTATTATTTAAAATAATTCATTTTAAATATTCAAAATTCGCTAAAATTGCCAAAATAAAAATTTTAAACTGGCTCGCATTTCCGGGTTGTTACAATCTCCCCTACTTAAAACTTTTCGTCCCCGAAAAGGAACAAAGCCGAAAGTGGTTTGATTAATCAAATCTACGTTCGATCTGGCTTCCGTTCTCCGACTTTTCAGTTCCTAAAAAGTTTTCAAATTTTTCAAAAATTTGGCTAACACTCGGAATTTTCGAAAAATTTCGCCATAACCTCCTTTATACGGGGAGAGGTTTGGAAATTTATTGGGCCATATTAGGTACCCAATAAATCCTAATAAGCATACACATATTTATAGTGATATATTCTGGTGTTTACAGGGGAGCGTGTATTGATAATAACTCCAGAGAATAAATTCTCGTTGCCCTGTCAAAGCCTGAGGGAGTGTGTATTTTAAATGCTCCAGAGGATAAATCCTCGTCACCTTGTCCCGTGTGGGAAATAAATAGTCCATGTGCCATATCTAATAACTAGAGAGACGTGATTATTGTAAACTCTAGACCCGTGTGGGGTTTTTATTAATCTGGTAATTTTATCGTTACAATTTAAATAGTCCATATCAGTCATCAGTTCAACCTATAAAATATAGTCATCGCCATACAAGCCTCTCGCTCGTATGGTAAATCTTCCACCTCGTCACACAAGCTCCAAATGCTTATTTGGTATATGATGAAGTATGCCTATCTTCCAGAAGTATGCCATGTAATGTAGTTCAAAATTAATTGTTATTATTCTATGGCGATGTTTATTATTTCACACAGAATAACCAGCACTCCGCATCCAATGGCATTCACAGGAGTTGATATAATAATATTTCGCATCCAACTCATTAAGGTTTACCTATTTGTCGGGCACGCAAATAATTTTTTTACTCAACAGCTATCCAATTTCCTGTTCAAACATATATAATGCACAAGTATATATTTCTAACTATTTTCTAATCAGTTCAATGTGTGATTTAATTGAATAAATTTTTTCTGGTTTTTATTGATGATATTCTAATCTTCTCTAAATCAAAGGCCGAAAAGGAACATAACAATGGAAGCCGAAAAGGAACGAAGCCGAAAGTTGTTTAACAAATCAACTCAACTTCCATTATTTTGACTACGGCTTAAGTTCTTCAACTTTTCAGTTTCTAAGAACTTTTCAAATTTTTCAAAAATTTGGCTAACACCCTAAATTTTCGAAAAATTTCTCCATAACCTCCCCTGCACCGGGAGCAATGGGAAAATCCCGAAATTGCCATATAGGCCTTCTGATCTCAAAAAGAAAAAGAAAAAGCCAAGCGGCTAGCCAATCGGCTCATAAAATCATCATCACCCAAACAAAACAGTAAATTATAGTAAATATGTACCTATTTGTCGGGCAAACAAATTTTAGTTCTCTGCTCTAGCCTCCTTGCTATGACCTGTTCAATGTAAGCACATGTATATGCAAGCAAATGCGACTAGTTTCAATACAATTCAATATTTGATTCTATTAGGCTAAATGGTTCAAAATTATCAAACAAATAAACAAACAACACAAACATTAATCAATTAGTGCATTAGAGTTTCAAATTCATAATTTTGATACATATACAAAAATCATGTTTTTGATGCCAATTGACAACAATGTATTCTAGCTATATTTTGGTTCTCACACCAGTCTAATGGAAATATATAGATATCACACCTTCGAAATACGAACATAAATACTGATGATGTGGCCACATCATCAGAATTATCCCCGAATGTCTAGAATGTGACTCTATATCTATCCAGTATATTGAAACTTCGACTATACGTTCATGACGCGTATACGCGGAATCTTTATATACTCGATTGTCCAAATTCAAAATAAATAAATAATCAAATACGCATAAAACGGTTTAAATTTTTAAAACAAAATTGTTTTCATTTGAAAAATATACTCTTCACACTCGTTCTAGGATACTACTAACCCTATCTCTAACGACTCATTCTAATTGGATATTACTAATCCAATATCTGATGAATTCTTTCGTTTGGTTCTAATGTGTCTTGTTCTCGAGCTCTGTAAACCAAAGCTCTAATACCAAACTGAGACGACCCGAACTTCCCCGTGAAGGAAAGCACGGATAGAATTGAGGACAAGACAAATCAGAAAGCAGACGGAAGAACATTTCATTGTTATTACAACAATTCCATCAGATACAAGAATATACAGAGTATAAATGAATAAATTACATTCAACAAATATCAGAGATTTCAATAAATTACATAGCAGTGGAAAAATATACAAAACACAACTGAAAGTGATACACGGATACAGAGCTTTCTGAGCATCGTTCCAGCTGTAAATCAGGACCCTGTGAATATAAATCTGCAAAACCAAAACTACTAGCTGCCTGTGTGGAAAATAGGGGCACCCAGAGTTTAGGTTAAAACAATAAACTCCAGGTCAGTCATGTGACTGGTGTGAGAACTAAAACAGTTATTAATCTTTATTTTAAAGTTCGGTAAATCAAGGGACCACGCCGTATAACACGGAACGGGTTTCCTCCCAAGAATACCTGTGCATAAAGCAAACAGTGCAATGCTAAATAAAGAAAAATGAAGCTATTATAAGACCCAGGTCCCATCACATAATGCAACGCAAGCCGGAGGATAGCGTTTTCCCTTATAATAGCCAAACATGCTTGGTACGTTTAAAACAAATCATTTGATACTATTATAAGTGCATAGTGTCAAAACATTTCAAATCATAAATATCAATCATAGGCGGCATGGGTACTATCTATCATGTCGCCATACTAGTTCTACAATTAAAACCGAAATATCACGTATTGGAAATTGGATTTCCGTCATGAGTCGAGGCAAGGGGCAAGCTCCTCTCCGTTCGAGACACTCTAGCAAATGTCCCAGGACCCCACTTTGATCCTTGCAATCGGCTGGGCCAGTCCTCACCTAACTTTGGAGGATTAGTTATTCCTGAGCACACGTTTCCCGGTCCTTACAGACCTATATCCGAGGCGCCTATCATTCCAACAACCACACAGGTGAAAAGTATATAAATGTCAGGGCTATTAGGTCACTGACACCACCCTAGCTAGAAAGAAACATCATGCTCTCCCAGCGGTCCGTCTCCCGTTTTTGACTCATACCGAGGTGTGAGGCTCGAGAATTCACGTTATACACAAAGCTACGCCACACAGGTCGTGCTTTGATCATCAACAACAAGACTTTGCTTTTCAACAGAAGCCTTGATCAATTGCCACTTACGCGTGCCACACTGGCAATTCACTCCATGCGACTGATGTCCATCGATATACAACCTCTGAGCTCGTACATCTCAGAGAAGGGCGTTAAGCAAGAGAATAAATTCTCCACCACCAAACATATGTATATTTAATAGAGATCAATCAACACATAATAAAATCCAATGTCAGACACACAATCCATTTACAAGTTCATCCTGGGTCTGAACGAAACCGGAGGCACTTTCCTCGCATATCCATCCATCTCCAAGTACGTCTGGACGATCACCAACTGATTCCCTCATCTTGGGTGTACAGCCCAATCAAGATCATCAGTAATCACCCAAACGATGTGAAGACTTCCGGTCTTCAACCACCGTCTTCATCTTCGACATCTCGTCGAATCGGTTATTCAGAATGGGTATAAACCCGGCCTTTCTGAATGACCCACGTATATGATAAACAAAGGTTACACAAACACAACAAACGCCTCATTCCAATTCAGAATATTCTTTTATTCACAAAATCACTTTCTGAGGGAATAGGTTCCCATTAATTTTATCCAAGATAAATTCTTCTAAATTTATTCTGTAATCTTCCTTTGGATATCATTTCTACTAGTCGGGATTAGCGAGCCACACCGAAGTAATTATTTATTTTATTTCCCAATCCCAACCTATATATCCCATGGAGAAAACTAGTAATACTCTATATCTAACACTATGGTGCTATCGGTAAAATTAATTACCATTTCACGTTCAAATCTAATTAAAGATTTAACTATCGCTTTGGAGCAAAACTGGTGGTATTCCATTCTCGATCACCTTTCAGATTTGATAATTTAAATTATCAATTCACATTTCAATCTAATTAAAGATTCATTAAAACTCCACTTAGTTTTAATCTTTTCAAAAATCAACATCCTGCCTTTAACTGGGTTAAAGAACCAATGTCATCTAAAACATGATTCACGATAAACCTAAAATCACACTCTATTGTTAATCGGGTTAAAGAACAGGTGTTGTTCAAAAAACCGCTCACGATAAACCCAAAAACCAATTCAAATTCTATTCCAATTAAATATTATTTAATTGATACACTTCATTAAATCTAAATAGAAAGATTCAATATCAAATCCTGAAACCAACAAATATCGTATTGGAAATAACGATATAAAATATATCTTTCAAATTCCCATAACAATATCTGTATAGTCACGAAATCCAACATCGAAATATTCCGAAGATAATTTCGATTCAACTCCAGTCCAATACACGTATTGGGAATATTGATTATTTTTAAATCACTTTCAAATTCAATTTATTTATTTCAAAAATAAATTGATTTTAATTCTAGGTCAAAACTAGTTCATTTCGATAAAAATCTACTTTTATCATTTCAAATGTGGAGTTTTTCATCCCAGTTCTTTCCAATTCACATATTATGATTTTACACAAATTATTAATATTTTTAATAATTTTACCAAGGCCCGTACAGTCGATTTCCACCAATGGCCATCGAACTGCATTTACAGCGACCTTTTCCAAATTTGATTTGGACATATTTCCAAATCCAACCGTTAGATTTCAAATTTCTAATATTCATTGGAAAGCTCTTTTCGATACGAACCCAACGGTTCCGGTTTTAGGAGAATCCGACGGTCGGATCTCCCGCAACGTCAATTCGAAGTCAATGGTCAAAATTCACGAACTGCCGCGACGCGGCGCGTTCTATTCAGGCCATTATATATATAATATATATAAATATATTATATATTTCGTCGATTTCCTTTTTAAAACGTATTTTATAAATCGTTTTAACTTCGTTTTCAAAACCATTTCAACTCTATATTCAATTTCAAATCAAAATTGAATATTTCATATCATTACTATATAAATGATAATATTTTCAAAATGTTATATTTTGAAATCACTTCTTTTCTATATTCATTATAAAAACGAATATAATCGATATAAATATCGTTCACGTCAAAATAGCGCAACTCTAATCAACACGACTTTATATATTTCAATAAGTTCGTTATTCTATTCAGCAAATGAATATGTATTCCATTCAACACATGAATCTATATTTCTTTCAACACAAGACTAATCTCAACACATGAGTACTGTCAAAGTACGACTATTTTTGTTATGTAAAATATTTTATAAAACTATGGTATCTATCGTTTGATTTTTAATTAGACTCCACCGTGAAGTAGTTCTAATTTTAAATATGATAAAGATGTAAATTTTATTATTAAAATATTTCACTCAACACATGAATAATTTCAACACATGAACATCGTCAACATGACTATTTTTATATTCAACACATGAATTTTCTTTTATAATATTCATTATTTTCCCGATTGGAATGAGGCCCAATCAATCACCATATAATGTTAATTATATGGATTCCACCAAACACATATATATAATAGCAATGATAAACAATTAACCATCATCCAAAGTGCACCACACAACTGCATAAGCATCAAATATAAATAATCAACGCTTACACAGTCTGTCGACTGATCGATCGACATACAATTAAATAATTGGGATTAGTGTACGCTAAATATCATCCCAACACCCGTGTGGGGTTTCAAATCAACAAACACAGATTTTTATTTGTGCAGTTGGGCGATGTGTAAAATTTATCATCCCAATCAATATCAGTCAAATCAGTGTATATAAACAAATCGGCCGATTTGTTTATAAATATTTATTTGTTCACTTTCACGTTAAAAATTATATTTTTAACGATAAAATATTTTTAACTATATAAATATTTTATTTCCTTTCAACACAAGAATATTTTATTATTCAATCAATCCACAACGCAATCAATTTTCACAACACATCAATCAAACAAACAAGTCGTCCATGGTCTGTGGATGACGGGTGTCGGGTGCTGCTAAGCACCGTCTGCATCCTAGTATATATATATATATAACAAGAAAAGGAAATTTAGAGTGAGAAGTTCTCACCAAAGCTAATCCAACTCCACGACACTTCTAATGTAGGAAATATTCACTGTTCTCGCCTTTTGTCACTTTTGTTGCCCGTAGCCACTACATATATAAAAAATCATATTCTTATATTGTTGCTATGTATATAAAAATTCTATTTTTACACCGCTACTATATAGATAAAAAATTTATTTTTACATCGTTACTATATAGATAAAAATTCTATTTTTACACCGCTACTATATAGATAAAAATTCTATTTTTACATTGCTGTTATATAGATAAAAATTCTATTTTTACATTGTTACTATATAGATAAAAATTCTATTTTTACACCGCTACTTTATAGATAAAAATTCTATTTTTACATTGCTTTTATATAGATAAAAATTCTATTTTTACAACGGTGTTCATATAATAAAGATTATATTTTTATCACGCTATTCTATACATAAAGATTTCGCCTTTTCTAATATAAAGATTTCATTTTTTTCAAATATAAAGATTTCATTTTTTCAAATATAAAGATTTCATTTTTATATCGCCCCTTATATAAAAACACATCTTTGCTCCTTCTACATAATAAAGGTCAAATCTTTAATACTTCTATAATGTAAAACATCATATTTTTAATCTTCCACTAATATAAAAATCGCATCTTTGTCTATATAAAGATCTCATCTTTATTTGTTGTTCATGTAGATAAAAATCAAATCTCTTTCAAATCGTATTTCATATAAAAGCCGATTTTATATTCTCCTATAACCAATACATTAAATGAATAAAATAAGAGAAGTAAAAATAAAAATAAAAGAGCTTACAGTGGTTTAGGGGGTTGGAATTGGCGGTCTGATAGTCGGGAGGGGGCTTGCGAGAGGGTGGAAGGAAGGGGGGTTGACTGGGCGCGACGCGCCAGGCAAGAGGGGGGAGGAAGAAGAAGAGCGGTGGCGGCAGAGGGGGGTGCGACGGTCAATTTGTGTGCGTGAGGTGGGGGAGTACGGGGGTTTCGATGGGGGGAGGGCTGGGTGAGTCGAACGAGGAAGGAGGAGAAAAAGAGGGGAGCGACGGTGGGAGGAAGAGGCGGAGGAGCACGAGGGGAGGGGGCGACGAAGTGGCGGCGGCGGAAGTCAATGGGCGGCTCCGCCCTTTTTCTTCTTATTTTTTTTATTTGAAATCAATTTTAACGGGGGGGGGGGGGGGGGAGGGGGGCTGAGAAGATAAGGGAAGAGGGAAGGGGTTTTATTTTTAATTTAATTTACAAAAAGGTTGACTTTTTATTTCAACCTCGAAACGAGGCCTACCGCCTGTCGTCCATAGCTAATTACCCTCATTCCGAACACAATGGATATGTACCATAAGCTGATTCGACCGTTTCAATCAGTTTCCGTTAAAATCAACATATAACTCTATATATTGAATTTGAATGCGCATTTCAATTCACTGGGGTCACATACTAACTCTATAAATCCCAGAAAAATATTTTCTAGCTTCGTATTGATGATACGGTCCTAACAAAACTAGTTTCGTCGAATTCTGAGACTGTGGGAAAAATGGTCATTTTCCAGTCGATTAAAATCAACTGAAACTGGTCAAACGCGTTTTCCTTTGCCACGCTCACATATTAACTCGAAAAATTATGAAATTTGGAATCTAGCAATAATTTATCCCGGGTCCAACAAAAGTGGTTTCGTCGAAATCCGAAGTCATTTGCAAAATGTCTATTTTTAAGGGCCTGAATTCCATAGTGACTATTCAGAATTTTCAACTGGACATATATTTTGATTCCCGCTGTGAAATTTCGATTTTTAGGATTCGTTGGAAAGATATTCTCAATTAGATCCTAATATTTTTGTTTTCACTAAAATCTGGTTTAATTTGCACCCGGTACATTCAATTGAAGTTTGAAATCGAATTATCGAACTACCGCTCCATTTTCAATTCTATTTATAATTATATATAATTATTTATATTCCAATGACAACGTATATCATATATACGCTCTAATTATATTCAAAATAAATTTCTCGTCGTTATTATTTAAAATAATCATTTTAAATATTCAAAATTCGCTAAAATTGCCAAAATAAAAATTTTAAACTGGCTCGCATTTCCAGGTTGTTACAAAAATGTTATATAAAATAAATAGAATTATAAAAAGGGGTTTAGTTTGTAAATAGTTTATAAAAGGAAACACTTGAAAAGTGACTAGAATTGTATAAAAGGAGAATTTCATATTTGAAAGGTTTAAACCCGTGCTTCGCACACGGGTATAACATGATATAGATTTAAAGCAAAGATTTTAAATAGAATCTATTTTGAATGATAGATTGAGAAAGATAAATTTATAAATAATATTTATAAATCAAATGAAATGTTTATCACTGGATAAATATAATATATATAAGTCAGAACTTATATAGAGAAGTAAAAATCTATTTCAACATCGATATTTGAAACTAAATAAACGTAGAGTTAATCAAAGGAGTTAATCAGTTAGAATTAATCAGTTAGAGTTAATCGATTAGAGTTAGAATTAATTGAATTAGAGTTAACTGAACATAGTTAATCGAATTCGAATTAATTGAATATTAGTTATTCAATTAGAGTTGATCGAATATAGTTATTTGAGATAGAGTTAGCCAAACATAGTTATTTAGGATGTGTTGCCATTTCGTATGACTGCTTGCGTAATTCGTAGGGCTGCAGATAGCCTCTGGCGGTCGGATGTTTCCTGAGGGAATCAGGCGTAACCATTGTGATCGCTGCGATCTAGAGTCAAGCGAATGGAGTTAAATCGAATATTAGCCATTCAAAATAAAGTTAAAACAGACATAGTTATTCGAATATAAGTTAATCGAATATTAGTTATTCGATAGGAGTTAATCAAAATGTATTAATCAAAATGTGTTAATCAAAATGTATTAATCAAAAGAAGTTATCGAATATTAGTTATTCGAAAGGAGTTATCGAATATTAGTTATTCGAAAGGAGTTATCGAATATTAGTTATTCGAAAGAAGTTATCGAATATTAGTTATTCGAAAGGAGTAAATCGAAATAATTTATTCGAATAGAGTTAAAGGAGTTAATCAAATATAGTTTATTCGAAAGGAGATTAATCGAATGTAAATCATTCGAAGAGAGATGATCGAATATTGTTATTCGAAGAAAGGAGTTATCGAAAATTAGTTATTCGAAAGGAGTTATCGAATAGAGATTATTCGTAAAGAGAATTATTCATTGAATTCGATTATGTCGAAATCGGTAAAGTAATATTTACTTTCCTGTTTAATCAAGATTTACTTATTTATTAATAAATTAGTGGTTTAGTTATTTAGTTAAATTAAGGAATAAAAGCTATATTTTGAAGTTGGATATTTAAGAAGAAAGGAATTATAACGCTATAGTTATAACCAATGTCTTAAAATAAAGAAGTGGATTCATAAAAAGAATCCGAGAGTTTCGTAAAGAAGTTTGTTAAAGAATTGAAAGGTGAACTTTGTCTATTTCGAGGTTAGAAATGTTGTTCAGTTAAGGTCTGAGAGGTATTTATACCCCAACTTGATTGACTTCGTTTTAACTAAGGGATGGGTAAAGTTCGGTAGTGAAGATTGGTTAAGTGAATTAAGCCATTGAGTGAAATGGTTTGAATTGGCTTAGTGATGTTTTATTTAAACATCGGTCTAAATCAAATGAAGAAGTTTGGGAACGTTTTCCAAATAAGGATCAGAAATGTTTTCCAATATAGGAAATAAGAAATGGAAGTAAGATGTTTTCCAAATGATTTATAAAGTATGTTTTTTCCAAATTTAGAAATTAAGAATTTACAGATATATTGGAAGGAAAATGGATAATTTAACGACGATTTAATTTTAAAGAAATAAACCTTTAGATGATGATTGGTCGATAGAATTTCCATTTGGAAATAATATCGTTGGTTGCTTGCCTATTTTTCTTTGATAGTTAAATCACTGATTATCGAAGTTTTTGACCATTTTATCGTCGTCAATATAGAGAGACCGGGATCAGATATATTATCTGAAAACCACTCGGTATGGCGTGGCGATCAAATATTGAAGACAGAGTTATGCAAGGGCTATTCTGTTTACAGAATAGTGCCTTCGGTTTGTCCACTCCCAGGACAAACGAGAATGGACGAATGTATGACAAAGTATATCTAACGGATCGCGTTAGTTGATATCTTCAATCGTACTTACGTTTGGTGGCAGAGGAATTCGTTTCTCTTAGCTTTATACCCGTGGTATTTTTGGGGAAATCAATTTGTGATTTGACGGGTATGACGATGTGACATTCAAAGTGAATGGTGGTCAAGAGTTTCAAAAGATACGTAATGACCTCAAGCCTCATCAACCGGGAAATGACAGAAATCAGGCAGGAAACATGGCTAAGTGGGTCGCTCTCATTAGGGTGTATATCACCTATCTAGAGAAAATCCAATTCATTCTTTTATCTATTCGTTGCTGTCCCTTTTCGGGAAGACGGTGGATAGCTCCCAACCGTTGGTGATATACATTCGATACACTCAAGCGAAATGAGTGGTCGGTCATGTGCGGGCAAGGTTGCAAGACGTTCTTGTTGAGCTCAGTGTATTCGTCTCTAGAGATACACATTCGGCACGTGGTCCCATACCTTGTCATAGTTGGAAATCCATTCTCCAATAAGCGCCCGCGGTTTTGTTTGTATACTATATATGTGGAACGTGAGATGTAAGCATTCTGCTAGATTGATAATTACTTGTGATTAGACATTATTATAATATCAGAGAAGTATTGGTGTTAGATCAAAATTTGTACCTAACACCCAAATTGTTCTGATTCGTAAAGAATTATAACTGGAGAATGAAGAAAAAGCAGAAAACACACAGAATTTATAATGGTTCGGCGTTAACGAGCCTACGTCCACTTTATATGTTATCGATTATACTTTGAATGCTAGTACAATCAATGATTTCTCTCAAACTCACTCTTACAATTATGATTTCTCTCAGTAATTTCGAAGTAAAACTGATGAGAAGTATTGGTATGACAACAATGGTGGAATCAGTGCTCAATACTGCCAAAAGGATCCTGAAAAATGCCAGTCTCCGGGCTATTTATAGCTAATTCTGTCAGGCGGTTCGCGGTCACACGTGGTTCAGATCCCGAGAAAATCGGATCGGACCGAGTAATGAGGAGGAATTGGTCAATATGACAGTTATGCACACGTGTCGCTAGATCCATTCTTTTTGGATTGCTGAAGACTAGCTCGCGCTTGAACAGGTCAGTGGCTTCGCTACGTAGCAGGGGATCGGATCAGAGTGAGGTAGTGACACAGGTGCGGATCGGGTCGTGCTCCCATGGGCGGATCGGGTCACGTTCTGCCCTGGCGATCCGAGGGTGCTTGGCGATTCGAAGGGTGGTGAGCGATCGTGACCTGATCTCTGAAGGTTGAAAGGAATGACGCTCCGTATTCTCTTCCCATATGTGAACCTTGGTGGCTTGGTCAAAAAGCTAGTCAACATTTTGCCCCCTTGAAGTATGTTTTATCAAGGATGGAACATGCTTCGAAATTGCAAAGATATCTTTCCATAAAACGGTACAAGCCAATGGTCACATCTGTCTGAAATGTTGTGTTGCTTCGGAAAGTTGTATCCCTTTGATTTGTATAAATATCGGGTGGACCTTCAATCATTTCTCCATTTATCGGACAATTCTCATTTCTGAAATTTTTCTTGGAGACCTCATTGTTGAGTATACTAGGTAAGCTTCTCGACTTTTCCTCTCCCCTTTTCTCTCTCTTTTTTTTCAAGTATTTCTGGAGGTTCGCTTCTTTTCATCCTTGGTCGGTTCGGTTCGCAGCAACGCGCCATGGTTCGCGGGAGCATTCTTTGTCATGGTCCAGTGAGACGAGATGCTCGTCTCATTCCAGCCTTTGTGTGGGCCTTAGGTATGGTGGCCCATCCTTGGTAGCGAGTCGATCTAGGGATCGGCCTCTTTCTTCTTGCTGGTCCCAATGAGCTTGCCCCTACGATCCACCGAAGCCCACGGTTCATGTGGGACAAAAAAGGGCAGACCAACGGTCACCGTTTTCTCTATATAAATCGAACCGAACTTCACTTTTCTCCTTCTTCTTCTTCCTTCGGCAACGCGCCGCCAATTATTTTCGAGAAAAACCCTAATTTTTTCTTCCAAAAAACCCGATTGTTCTTCCCAATTTAAGAAAGGTAATCTTGTCGAAATCATTCTCATGCAATTTCTCACTTGTTTTTCTGGAATTTAAGAAGAGAAAATGGGAAAATTGGTGATGTTTGAGACCGCATCCGCGATGGATGATGGGTTCAGGTGCTCGCGTGATGGAGCAAGGAGGGGTGATGAAGAAGAGGCGAGGGAGAAGAAGAAGGACGAATCAGATCGGATAGGAGCATCGGTTCGTGGTGATACGAGGTTCAGGGGAGAGGGAGAGGAAGAAAAGAGCAGGTCGGTGCGTTTTGTTAGCGGGGCGAGGGTTCGGAGAGATGAGGACGAAGTATAGATTCGGCTAAAGGATCGGGTCGCGGGAAGGGAGGAGCTTCGGATCGTGGTGGAAGGGAGGCGAGACGGATTGCCTGGAAGTTGTCACGATCCTAATGGACTGAATTTGAACGTGCCGCGATCCGTGGCCTTTCCATGTATCGATCCCTTCACCACGAACTAACCATGCGCTGCGATCCTAATGCCTTGATTCGCTACGTGAATCGCGATCCGGCCATTTCCCTCGAGTGAACCGAGTCTCCAACCCACGATCCAAACATATTTTAAACTTTAAACAATGCACTGTTATCACAAGAATCCGGACAGTTAGGTTAGAGCCTCGATGTCGGACTTTCTGGACTGAACAAATGCATAATCTACCAATCGACCAACGACCAATGTCTCGATGATTTTGTTGACCTTCGTACTTTTCTTTAATGCACGCATAAGCACACATCGGCACTTTCACACACAGGGGGGATGAGTAATTTTAATCTTATATCTCATGTTTACTCGCCTAAACAGTAATGTCGGATAATCATTCCTCTTCAAGATCTGACACAGAGGTGGACCCCGAGGTGTATGAGCATCTCAACCCCGAGGTTCTTCCATCTAATCCAGAGGGTGCAGATTCTGGATCCGAATATGAGGCAGAAATAGAATCGAATCCGTCTGAGAGTACCTCGCTTGATGAGGAGTCGGAGGTAGATGGCCGAGCTTCGGACGAAGTCCCTGGTGCAATAGAAATAGAGAAATTCACAGACTCTCTAGCTTCCAAACTTGATGACATAAAGCTTAAGAGAATTTGCTTGAGACATGGGATCCCCTGGGATGATGTGAGGACACCCGGCAACGAAGATAGACCTCACTTAGCTCCGGAAGGATATATGACAGTCAGCCGACTCATGTGCTGGGTAGGAGCTATTCCTCCGTTTCCTTTAATCGTCATCGAGACCTTAAAACGATTGGGTATTGCTCCGATGCAGCTTCACCCCAATGCCTACGCGGCTCTATACACTCTATATATCGCATACGCGGAAATCCTGCATACCGATCTCTCATTTAAAGATTTAAAATTCTTTTATCTTTTCAAGCATCGCTCCTCGGCAACCCCAAATTTCTCTTTCTTCGAATCGGTAGCAAATAAGAAGGTTCTGTCTGATGGATATAGCAACATAGGGGATCCCATGGCCGATTGGTTCTATATAAAGAGACAGGCTGGGTGTTCAAGAAGATGGCTTAAATCAAGTAAACTCTAATCTTTTGACTGAATAAC
Organism: Allium sativum; assembly: GCA_030737875.1. Lineage (NCBI taxonomy): Eukaryota > Viridiplantae > Streptophyta > Magnoliopsida > Asparagales > Amaryllidaceae > Allium > Allium sativum. The sequence goes on from CM060921.1 coordinate 308,316,448, forward strand.
TTGTTTAAGAAATCGAAGCATTAACATGCCCCCCTTTTTTAAGCAGATCACGTCTTTCCCAAGATGGAAGGCTCGGTATACAATAATCGACTGTCTCTTCTTCTACAAAGCAAATCCGATTTTCTAAAGATCAAGAAGTGCATTACTGACGAGAATCTTCACAAGCATCGTCTTCTGGATATAAGGTTTGGACTTGGTGCAGGCGGCAAACCTTACAAATACGTGCCCCCAACGGAGGGAGAAGGAACGTCACGGGCAGCAGAAACAATTAAATTTCGTAAGAGTCCTTCCCCGATAATCATCCAGGACGACGAGGACCTAAACATATATAGAGGAGATGAGGCCCGTGGTGATAAGTCTAAGGAAATCCCAGTTTCTCCGGGGGGTTTCCCCTCAAGGGCCTCTCTTCCGATTGAGCCTGCTGCTCCCGATGAGTTAACAGAAGAACAACTATTTAAAGAGCTGAGCAAAATTCCTTTGCCTGATGATGTATACACATAGGGGGACTTTGAAGGAGAGCCATTTTTCCTTGTTCTTGAGGAAACAACCGCTCCAGTTGGGGAACGAGGAACTACTCAGATGAGCCTAACTTCGGGCCCTGGCCTTTTAGGGGGAATTATATGGGATGCACAAATCACACGCACTGCCTGACCCCACACTTTTATATCAACAGTATTCAAGGTTGTAATATGCTCTTTTTTCTTTTGCAGGAAAGATATCTCGCAGGCGGTCTTATTCTTATCGCTCTCTTCGTGAAGGCACACCCAGTCTTCATCCAAATCCTGAGCATTCTCGCGGCCTTTCTCACAAGCCTACTTCTTCACAATCCCGGTCTCCATCAAAATCAACCTCTGGCAAGCTTCCCAGTTATTCGGTGCCAACTAAAGGGGGAAAACAACTTCCCAAAGAATTAACCCCTCTGAAGAGTGCACCCTCTCACAGCAGGTTATCAAAAAGACACTACGAGCCCAAGGATAAAAGCAAGGATCCAATCAAGGATTCTGAGAAGGAGAAAATTGACATTGTCTCTTCCAGCCAGCAAGATTTGGTTGCCCCCGGGTCATGAGATTACATCCATGGTCCCGAGACTCTGGCTAAGCTGGAAAAGTTGCGAGAACAATTCCCTAACATCTTCTTCGAAAGGATGATGTTTGTTCCAGCCTTGGAACCAGTCCCTAGGAACTGGGATACTGAAGTCATCGGGCTCATTCGCCATGTAGCCAGGCAGTATGAAGTGATGAAGAAATATGCTGTTAATCTTTCAGAGGTCATCCGAACGCTTGAGATGGAAGCACATAGATCCAAAGTGAAGATAAATAACAATGAAAGATCCAGGACAAAAATGGAGAAGGACTTGGAAGGCGCTCAATCCCAACTTGCCTTAGCGCGGAGAGATGCTTAAAATTATAAGACTGAATTGGAGAATGCTAAGAAACGCTTTCATTCTGAACTCGACTCAAATATTCAAGAGAAAATGGCCTTAAGGAAGGAGGTAGAAGATCTTAAAATGGCCAACATTGAGTTGAAGACGGCACATGGCCATTTTGAAGCTGAGAGAGCTGCTTGGGAGGAAGAAAAAGCAAGTTTGAAAGAAAGTCTAGCTTTGGCTGAAACAGAGAAGGTGATTTTGAATGATCAAGTTGCGGATGCGGAGAGGCGCGCGGCTCTCGCCGAAAAGAATGTAGAAAGTTCCATTGAAATGGATAATGCTTCTAACAACAAGCTCCTCGAGAGAGAAAAGGATATAGAAGGGTTTGAAGAGATGATATTTGACTTCCTCGGCAACGTCCTCAAAACCCGTTACATCTCGTGGATCCCGGACTACCACGTCACTTTAGCCAACATATGGGACGCCATCGTCGAGGGTGAGAAGCGGAGATTAGGAGTTGAAGAGATTGAAGAAGATGAGCTGATGAGGACCATTCTGAGGGATAACGAGCCCGAGGATCTGGCAGAAGGCCGACACCTAATTCAAGAAGAAATGGAGAAGGAGAGGACCCTGGCTAAGGGCAAAAACAAGATTGACGAAGGTTCGAGCTCAGCTGTAGAGCCCAAGGCCTCCTCAGTTGAGGAATACAATCCTAATGATCCATTGATTCCTCTGGGTCTGACTCCTCTTGTTGTCGGAGCTTCTGCCGCTGGCGTGGATAGAGGATCAGCGGAGGGTATCCCTATATTTTCTCCACAATTTGTCAAAGCTGTCATTACTTGTCGCCGTCTTGCCGAACAATCAACTGAGTTGACCGCGTTCTCTCCTGAAATAACATTCGTTTCTCGTAATACAGGTGGCGGACCAGTCGATAAGGATGCTGAGAAAGAGACGGAGGCGGAGAAGATTGAAGTCTCGCCTAGCGCCGGTGTTGATATACTGAAGCAGGCTGAAGGTACAACAGCGGAGAAGGGCGTCCTGGCACCCAGTGCTGATGCTCCCAAGGATGATGAAACCATCGATTCCTTGAATGATATGGATGGGCGCCATGTAGATGATGAGGAGGATATCATCAGTACCAAAGAAGTCGAAGGCGATGACGACGAAACTTTGGCTAAAAGAAAGGCTAGGAAGGAAAAGCAGCTGGCTTTAAAGAAGGTGGGACAAGAGTCATTGAACATGGCCCCTATCTCGGAGTTTGATCCCAAAACTAGGATGCTTCTGAAACTCCAGCCCAAATCCATCACCAAACAGCTTCATTTTGCGAACCCTGATGATTTTCCAGCTTCCTTTACTGATAAAAGAAAGAGAAAGAAGGGGGAGGAGGAGGAGGAGGAGTCTTCTGATGAGTCGGACGTTCCTCTTATAGACAAAAGGAAAAGAAAGAAGGGTGATCAATCCGACACTGACAAGGCGAAGCTGGAGAAGCAGAAACAGGAGAAGAAGTCCAAGCGTAAATAGGATATTGTTGCTTGTCTATATTTTGTCTTTAGGCTTCCCACTGGCCATGAAATGTAATTGTGAGACTGGCCCTCACTTTTGTTTTAGGTTGTTTTTCACTTTGTAGGCTTGCAGTTTATAAATGAAAGTTTATCTCTTTTGCATCATCGTGTACCTGCATTTAATAAACTTTTCATGCTTAGTCATAGATCATCTGATTATAACTACAAATCAGTCAAGCAACAAAAAGAAAATTTTAAAAATTTCTGTGCTGCATCAAGGTTCATGTGTATATGTATATGCGCCCAATCAATCGTTAACGTAGCGCCTAACCAGGGCTTATTAAGGAATGATTAGTGTTGTATGCACGTTGCCACCTATTTCTGAATATGGGGGGCTTAGAAAATTTAGTAAGATAACTATCCTTGTGGTGCTGAGTTTCCGGCACCTTTCTCAGTGCTTAATCATAGACTCTTTTATACTCTCCTGGCGGTCGTCGAGGTTAGAGTTCGAGCTCAGCAGTTCTGTCGCCCCCCGATCCTTCAGCGGGGTAAGAGCTCTTTCTCAGCACTCAATCGGAGACGCTTTTATACTCTCTCTGCTCAGGAGAGTTAGAGTTCGAGCTCAGTAGTTCAATCGCTCCCCGATCCTTCAGCGGGGTAGGAGCTCTTTCTCAGCGCTCAATCGGAGACGCTTTTATACTCTCTCTGCTCTGGAGAGTTAGAGTTCCGTCAAGGCGGTTCCGATCATGGTACACCGTCGTGACTCATGGGACAGCTTTCGTGTATGCTATACTCTCTCTCGGCTCTGGAGAGTTAGAGTGTCGTTAATGATATGATTTACTTTATCGCACCCTTAGAGTTTTGACAGTTGATTGCTCTCCATTCTAATGGAAGGCACCTAAAATTATATATTCCTGTGATCGTCGTATGGCTCACAGCAATTTCAATAAAAGCGGAAAGGCAGATAAATAATAGTGCAATAAAGGTAAACGACACACAATATTTTTATAGTGGTTCGGTCGAATCATGACCTACGTCCACTTTATAATTTTTTGCTTAAGAAATCGGACTATTCTAGGCAAGTGGTGCCTTGTACATGGTCCTTAATAAAGCAAAAGAACAGATCTGACATCTTTACGTTAGATACGGCCGTAAATGTTAGGCATTCCACACTCTGGGGATTTCCTTTCCATCTACGGTTGCTAGCTTGAAGGTTCCATTATCAAGCTTGCACAGAATGGAGTACGGCCCTTCCCACTTCGCACCCATATGAGTTGGGGGTGGAAAGACATGCTTCAGAACCAAGTCTCCGGGTTCAAAGGTTCGGGCTCGAACCTTTTTGTTGTAGTATCGGGCGACCTGTTGTTTGCATCTCAAGGCACGCAGGTCTGCTTCGTCCCTCTTTTCTTCGATCATATCCAAGGATTCAAGGAGCAATTCGTTATCAGTCATCGGATCGTAATAAGTCACTCGGTGAGAAGGTACTTTTATTTCAACCGGGATGATTGCTTCTGCTCCAAAAGCAAGGGAGAAGGGGGTATGTCCTATTGCCGATTTATACGTTGTCCTATAGGCCCATAGTGCTAAGGGTAATTCATCAACCCACATGGCTCTGGCCCGTTTCATTCTTCTTTTCAGAATGGACTTAATCACTTTATTCGCCGCTTCGACCTGTCCGTTTGACTGCGGATGCGCCACAGAGGTGTACCGTTTCTCAATGTGGTATTTCTGGCAGAAGTCTCTAAATTCAGAGCTATCGAAGTCAATCTTTGGAATCCCAAATCGACAGATGATGTTTCTAACGACGAAATTGATCACTTGTTTGGTTGTGATTGTAGTCAGTGGCTCAGCCTCGACCCACTTAGTGAAGTAATCTACAGCTACAATAATGAACTTTGCTCCGCCCTTAGCTATGGGGAGACTTCCGATGATATCAATTCCCCACGTAGCGAAGGGCCATGGGCTTGTCATCGTTTTTAACTGACTAGGAGGTGCACTAGGTATTTTTGAAAATCTTTGGCATGCATCACACCGTCGTGCGTACTTCGCCGCATCTTTGTTTATGGTAGGCCAGAAATAACCATGCCGTAACACCTTTTTTGCTAATGTTTGCCCTCCAGTGTGATCGCCGCATTCACCTTCATGTACCTCCTGCAGCACACGCATGTTGTCGTCATGAGCTATACACCGGAGAAGGGGCATCGAAAATCCCTGACTGTAAAGAACTCCGCCTTGCAGAACGTATCGGGCAGCTTTACGAATTACTTTACGCCTCTCACTTTTCTTGGTCGGAAGCGTTCCATTCATCAAGAAATTCTTTAGAGGGGTCATCCATGACTCCCTTTCTGGTCCCGTCTCTAATACCGGATCAATTTCCATCTGATCTATACTAGGAGACCGAAGTACTTCAACTGGGGCTAGCCCGGTCTCTTCAGGATCGTCGGAACTAGCCATCTTTGCCAACTTATCCGCCTGTTGATTCTCTGACCGCGGAATATGAGATATGCTGTAGTGACCGAAGCCATTCAACAACTCCTTTACTTTCTCCAAGTATAAAATCAATCTTGGGCTTTTGTCTTGGAATTTTCCAGTGACCTGGTTTACAACTAGCTTGGAGTCTCAAAAGATGTCCAGCTTTGTGATTTCCAACTCCTTTGCGATCCTTAGCCCGGCTATCAGGGCTTCATATTCGGAGTCGTTGTTAGTGGCGTGAAACTCCATCCAGATAGCATAGGATATCAGCCGTTTCTCAGGAGTTTCAAGCACCACTCCAGCGCCGGATCTCTTGTCATTCCTAGCGCCATTAGTGTACAATCTCCAGGCACTGGGATCGAGAAGTAACTTTGAGGGGTCAGCTTCTTCGTTCACTATATCTTCCTCCGGGACAGTAAACTCTACTATGAAATCAGCTATCACTTCCCCCCGTATTGACCGCCGGGGCTGAAAGTTCAGATCAAATTGACTCAACTCAATGTTCCATTTGAGTAGTCTTTCAGACGCTTCTGGTCTCTATAGAACTTACTTGAGTGGATGGTCAGTGTATACGGTAATGGGATGAGCCTGAAAATAATGTCGAAGCTTTCTAGAGGCAATCAGCAAACTATATGTCAACTTTTCTATCCTTGGATAATTACGCTCTGCTGCCGCCAATTTTTTGCTCACGTAATACACTGGTCTTTGAACTTTATCTTCTTCTCTCACCAATGCTGAGCTAATCGCGTGGGACGACACCGCCAAGTACACGAATAAGTCATCGTGATCCACCGGCTTAGAAAATATCAGAGGTTTCTCCAGATGACTCAGCAGGTTCTGAAACGCTTCTATGCAGTCAGGCGTCCATTTAAAGTGGCGTTTTCCTCACTTTATCAATTCGAAGAATGGGATGCATTTGTCCGTAGCCCTGGAGATGAATCTGCTTAGTGCAGCTACTTTCCCTTCAAGGCTTTGCACATCTTTAATCTGCCTAGGCTCCTGAATGTCTCTGATTGCTGCGATCTGGTCTGGATTAATCTCAATCCCACGAGAACTGACGATGAATCCCAAGAATTTCCCGGAGGCGACCCCGAATGAACATTTTGTTGGGTTGAGTTTCATCCCGTACTTTCGAAGAATGCCAAACATCTCTGCCAAGTCCGTAGTGTGATTGGAGGATTGCCTGGACTTAACCAACATGTTGTCGACGTATACTTCCATTGTTTTCCCAGTCTGGTTATAGAACATTCTGTTCACTAAACGTTGATATGTAGCGCCTGCGTTCTTCAAGCCAAAGGGCATTACCACGTAGCAGTATAATCCCAGATCCTTAATGAAGCTAGTGTGTTCTTGATCCGGAACATGCATTGGAATCTGGTTATATCCTGAATAAGCATCCATAAAGGAGAGAAGTTCATGACCCGCTGTTGAGTCCACCAACTGATCGATCCTGGGTAACGGAAAACTATCTTTTGGGCAGGCTTTATTCAAATCTGAGAAATCGATACATGTTCGCCACTTCCCGTTGGCCTTCTTTACCAGAACTGGATTTGAAATCCATTCTGGGTAAATTGAGTCTCTGATAAATCCATTACTCTTTAACTTTCCAACTTCTTCTTTCAAGGCAGCGGACCTCTCTGGGCCCAGCATTCGCCTTTTTTGTTTTACCGGAGGATGCTTAGGGTTAATGCTTAATGAATGGCTCATGATTGATGGAGATATCCCGCACATGTCTGCATGGGTCCAAGCAAATACATCCAAATTATCTTTCAAGAAATCCGTCAGTTCTTTAGCTAAATTCAGGTTTAACTGGGATCCAATCTTAAGGACCTTCTCTGGGTCACTATCATCGATCGGTACATCCACAGTTGTCTCGTTGGGAGTCGCCATTCTGCCCCCAGGTTCTTTGTCCTCTGTGGGATCTATATCCCCGGGCAACTCTCTCGGTGACTCACCCACGATTATCCTCTTTAATTGCTATGAGGTCTCTGCCCTTGTGGGGGGAGAAGCGCCCTTGGTTTCTATGTCTCCGCTATTGCGGAGTAGCTTTAGCTCTGCAATATAACATGCTCGTGCGGCAACCTGATCTCCTCTGACAATACCAACACCAGCTTCTGTAGGAAACTTCAATAACAAGCACCAGGGGGCTATATAGGCTCTGAACTTTGCTAAGGCCAGTCGTCCCAAGAAGGCATTATAGGGCGATTCAATACCCAAAACCACGAAGGGAAGAATTCTCACTCTCTGGCGTTCTCCTTCCCCAAGTGTAACTGGTAGCTCCACATAACCCATTGGAGTGGTGGATGCTCCGTTAAATCCACAAATCCATCCCTCACAGGGCTTCAAGTCTTTTATCTCGAGATTCATCTGGTCGAATGTCTTTTTGAAAAGAATGTTGATGGAACTCCCGTTATCCACCAAGACTTTATGAACAGTGGCCGGGCCAATAGGTATTGTGATTACAAATGGATCTTCGGTCGGAGCATGGACTCCAATGTTTTCTCGTTCACGGAAAACGACGTCGTCGGACATCATCTTTTGTTGCTTTACCGGGACGTTGTCCTCAGGGTTGCTACACTCCCCTACCCCGAGGTGCCGCTTGGCTGCATTGACATACTGATCCAATGCCTTGGAACCATGCCCGGCGAGATAAAGCCCTCCGATTATGGTATTGATAACAAGGTCCTTTCCCTTTTGCTGGGCGGTTCGCCTGACAGCAGGTTGATTCTGGTTCTGATTTGGGGCCTGTACGGCTTGCCCCCTGTCTCTGGGTGTCACTCTGTATTCATCCAATTTTCCTTCTCGGAGAAGCCTCTCGACTACATCTCTTAGGTGACGGCATTCATTTGTCGAATGGCCATGAATCTGATGGAAGAGACAAAACTTCCCCGTTTCACGTACTTTCTCCGTCGACTCTCTGGGAGGAGGCCTTTTATTTTGGAGGACGTTGTACGAATCCATGAAGATATTCTCCAAAGTATCATTTATTGGCGTATAACTCTCAAAAGACCTGGGACGAGTCCTTCTCTGGGAGTCGTTCCCTCGATTCCTCTTCCGGTTGTTGCCATTACTGTTATTACCATTGTTTCCTAACTGACGACCACCCTGGTTCCGATTTCCGACATTAACCTCGACCTTCCCCGAGCTATCTCCTGTCTGCTTAATGGCGACATTGCTCTGGATTTCCTCTTTATCGGCCGTTTTTGCCTTTCGGTTAGCATATACTTCCTCCCGGCATAAGTGCACGTTAGCTTTCTCGTAGAATAATTCTCTAGTATGAGGTGGCTTACCGGCCAGGTATCTCCCAAATTCGGTGTCTTTATCTACCCCACCAATTAGGGCTGCCACAACAGTTGGCTCATGAGGATCTTTGACTTCAGTAGCAGCTAGGTTGAAACGGTCTAGATACACCCTCAAACTCTCGCCTGGTCGTTGCTTGACAAGGAACAAGTCAATCACACTCTTCGTCTTTTGCGCATAGATGCGGAACTATTCCACAAACCTTTCACTCAACTCCCTGAAGCTGGAAATTGATCTTGCTGGTAAGCGAGTAAACCAAAATAACGCTACATCCTCCAGGAATATGGGAAATGCTTTGCACTTGACAGCGTTAGAAGCTGCGGCAGCGGTCATTGACCAAGAATATCTCATCAGATGCTGGACGGGATCAGATCTACCCGCGTAACGGTTCATCTGCGACATGTTGAAGCGCCTTGAGAACGTCGCATCTAAAATGTCATCAGTGAAAGGGGTGTGACTGCGATCAATTCCCCAATCTTCATTCCGTTGTCCATGGTTATCTGCTAGAATTTGATGGATCATAGCTGCAACATTTGCACTGGTCAGCGGAGGCTCGGGGTCAGCGCTTCTTGCTTGGTGGGTTTCTCTAATCTCCCTTCCAGGAGCGGCCATGAAATCCGGGGCTCGGATTGGGCTTTGCTGCCCCCTGTTACCATGAACATTTGTACGGCGAAGGGGCTGAGGTAGTCTATTCTGGACATGGTTGTCACACCTCGAGCTCTTGGAGTTGCGGCATGATCATTCACATTGCGGTTTGAGGGCCCTGCACCTAGTGGCTCTTCTTCTCGTGATGGCAGGGTTCCAAATCGGAGCTGCTCTATGTTTTCAGGCCTCTCATATGGTCGCCGCAGAGGTCTTGGCAATTCCTCTGACGAAGAAGAGTACTCTGGGGTGAGAGGACGAACTGGGGGCGTCCTTTGCCTTGCGAGATCATTGAGCCTTCTATCCATAGCAGTCAAGTTCTGTCGCAGAACGGAGCTCTCCTGCCTTTGAGCAGCCAATTCATCAAACAACCTCTCCTACAATTCAGAAAAGCGAGAAAGATCTCCCTCAGTAACGGGAGCAGAAGGGTCATATTGATCATCATCATTTTCACTTATGCGCAAAGAGCTTGAGCCAGGTCGAGCGGAGGGGCCAGGACGGTAAGAGCGACCATAAGCTCCTTTCCAGGTCGAGTCGTAATCTGTTCATTAGTTCGGATCGTGGTGGATCGGTGCCTGTGATTCGGTACGCCCCCCTGGGGTTGGTTCGTGGTCACGGTATGCGGAGGATTCGGGGCGTTATCACGGGATCGAGTAACAACCCCTCCAGCTTCTCGGTTCGCAGTGCCACCCTCAAGTCGGATCGTGGCACCCTGATTGGTTCGGGTTGCCCTCCTGTCCTCGCGATCCGCGGTCCCCTCGACGACCTGCTCATGTGCACTTTCGCCAACCACTTCATTCGCGACTTCATTCGCTTGCGAAGCTCGCACTTCCTTAGACTTCTTTCCAGCCATGATATCAGATGTCGCTGGAATCTTCAGAAATCTGAACAGTGATGTTTTGGGAATATTTTCTTCGGACTTTCAAATCCAAAAAGTAGAATAGCAATCCGGTAGGCTGAGAATTCAATTCTCAGTGAAAGCACCAAAATGTTAGATCAAAATTTGGACCTAACACCCAAATTGTTCTGATTCGTAAAGAATTATAACTAGAGAATGAAGAAAAAGCAGAAAACACACAGAATTTATAGTGGTTCAACGTTAACGAGCCTACGTCCACTTTATATGTTATCAATTATACTTTGAATGCTAGTACAATCAATGATTTCTCTCAAACTCACTCTTACAATTATGATTTCTCTCGGTAATTTCGAAGTAAAACTAATGAGAAATAGTGGTATGATAGCAATGGTGGAATCAGTGCTCAATACTGCCAAAAGGATCCTGAAAATGCCAGTCTCCGGGCTATTTATAGCTGATTCTGTCAGGCGGTTCATGGTCATACGTGGTGCAGATCACGAGAAAATCGGATCGGACCGAGTAATGAGGAGGAATTGGTCAATATGACAGTTATTGACACGTGTCGCTGGATCCATTCTTTTCGGATCGCTGAAGACTAGCTCGCTCTTGAACAGGTCAATGGCTTCGCTACGTAGCAGGGGATCGGATCGGAGTGAGGTGGTGGCACAGGTGCGGATCGGGTCGTGCTCCCATGGGCGGATCGGGTCGCGTTCTGCGCTGGCGATCCGAGGGTGCTTGGCGATTCGAAGGGTGGTGAGCGATCGTGACCTGATCTCTGAAGGTTGAAAGGAATGACGCTCCGTATTCTCTTCCCATATGTGAACCTTGGTGGCTTGGTCAAAAAGCTAGCCAACATATATGTGGAACGTGAGATGTAAGCATTCTGCTAGATTGATAATTACTTGTGATTAGACATTATTATAATATTAGAGAAGTATTGGTTTTCCAAAACTGTTTGGGTTATCGTAAGGTAAAAACCGTCCGTGTTTATGTGTGGATCGGTCTTACGATTATCTTTTCTTTTGAAAAGGATTTTGAAAAGTTAAAGAAAATGATTTGAGTTTACTCACACCAGTCCCATGACTGACCCAGAGTTTATTTTGTTTTGTTTTTCCCTAAACTCTTGGGTGCTCAAATTTGTATGGGCAGTCAAGTAGTTCAGGTCTTTACAGATGTACCTGGAGGAGCTTTGGAATAACCCGGAAATTCTGAGCCAATTTAAAATTTTTATTTTGGCAATTTAAATGAATTTTAAAAATTTAAAACGAATTTATATTGGAAAGATTCAATTTTGATTTGAATTTTAGAAAGGAAGTAAAATCATTTTGAAAACGAATTTAAAACGATTTATAAAATACGTTTTAAAAGGAAATCAACGAAATATATATAATATTATATATATATATATAATGGCCTGAATAGAACGCGCCGCGGCAGTTCGCGAATTTCGACCATTGACTTCGAATGGATATTACGGGAGATCCGACTGTCGGATTCTCCTGAAACCGGAACTGTTGGGTTCATATCGAAAAGAGCTTTCTAACGAATAATAGAGATTTGAAATCTAACGGTTGGATTTGGAATTTTGTCCAAATCAAATTTGGAAAAGGTCGCTGTAAGTGCAGTTCGATGGCCGTTGATGGAAATCGACTGTACGGGCCTTGATAAAATTATTTAAAATAGTAGTAATTTGTGTAGAATCATAAGAAATGATTTGTGAAGAATTTGGATGAAAAACTCCATATTTGAAAAGATAAAAATAGATTTTTATCGAAATGAACTAGTTTTTGAACTAGAATGATAATTCTATTTATTTTTAAAATAAAGTGGATTTGAAAGGGTTCTGAAAATAACCAGAATTTCCAATACGTGAATTGGAATGGATTTTAATCGAAATTGTCTTCGGAATATTTCGATGTTGGGTTTCGTGATTATACGGATATTGATATGGAAATTTGAAAGATATATTTATATCGTTATTTCCAATACGATATTTGTTAGTCGTAGAATTTGATATTGAATATAAGACGATATATTTTCTATTCAGAGCCTTGTATTTAATATCAAATGTGATTTGGGTTTCTCATGAATGGTGTATTCATTAACACTGTTCTTAAAACCAGTTGAGAAAAAGATTAAATATTTTTATTTAGTTTTAATGAAGTGTACCAATTAAATAATATTTAATTGGAATTGAATTGAAATTGATTTTTGGGTTTATCGTGAACGGTGTTTTAAATAACACTTGGTCTTTAACCCGATAATTAATGGGATGAGATTTTGGGTTGTCGTGAACAGTATCTTCAATAATACTGTTCTTAGACCCAAAGGAGTTAAGAAAATCAGAAACTAACTGGAGATTAGTTAAGTTGAATGGTTTCTGGGGTATTGATCTGATGTTGGTTTCGGCCTTCGGGGTTAATACTTAGGGAATTGCTCACTTGCTAATTTACGGTTAGGGACTGATTGAAATGTGATGTGATTTTGGGGTTTATCGTGAACCGTGTTTTAAATGACACTGATTCTTTTACCCAGTCAATGATTAAAACTAAGTGGAGTTTTAATGAATCTTTAATTAGATTGAAAAGATTGAGAATGGAGTATCACCAGTTTTACTCCAGACGGCAGTTAAATCTTTAATTAGATTTGAACGTGAAATGGTAATTGAATTTACCGATAACACCGTGGTATTAGATATGAAGTATTACGAGTTTTACTTCATGGGATGAATAGGTTGGGATTGGGAAATTAGAATAAATGATTACTTCGGTGTAGTCCGCTAATCCCGACTAGTTTGAAGTGATATTCAAAGGAAGATTAAAGAATAAATTTAAAAGAATTTATCTTTGATAAAATAAATGGGAACCTTTCCCTAAGAATGTGAAATTTAGAAACTAACTATAGGTTGGCTAAGATGAATGGTTTCCTGGGTATTGATCTGATGTTGGTTTCGGCCTTCGGGGTTAATATTTGGGGAATTGTTCTCTTACTAATTTTACGGTTAGTGACTGATGAATTGGAAGGAGGCGTATGTTGTGTTTGTGTAACACTTGTTTATTATATATGCGAGTTATACAGAAAGACCGGGTTTATCCCATTCTGAATAACTGATTCGACGATTAGTAGAAGATGAAGACGGTGGTTGAAGACCGTAGGTCTTCACGTCGTTTGGATAATTACTGATGATCCTGATTGGGCCGTACACCCAAGAGGAGGGAATCAGTTAGTGGTCGTCCAGACGTACTTGGAGATCAATGGATATGTGGGGTACTAGGTGCCTCCGGTTTCGTTCAGACCTAGAACGAACTTGTAAATGGACTGTGTGTCTGACATCGGATTTCATTCTATGTGATTGATATCGATTGCATAGCGTGAATTGCCTGTGTGGCATGCTAAGATGCAAATGATCAAGGCTTCTGTTGAAAAGAAGAGTCTTGTGGTTGGTGATCAAAGCACGACCTGTGTGGCGTAGCTTTGTGTAACGTTTATTCGCGAGCCTCACACCCCGGTTGTGAACCAGAAATGGGAGAGGACATCAGGGAGGACATGTGTTTCTTTCTAGTTAGAAGTGGCGTCAGTGGTTTGACACGCCCTGACAAGTTTGACTTATGTGGTTGTTGGTTTGCGAGGCACTTCATATATATCGGTGACTATGTGAAGACGATGGAGTCATTTGTTGACTCATTGACACCCCAAAGGGTGGGGAAACGCAGTGTTTAGGCATAATAATCCACATTGGTGGACCGACCCTGATGATCCAAGGCTTGCCTGCGCGCTTGCCTGAGGGGCGGACTAGAGCGTCTCAAATCGGTGAGGACTATCTTTTGCCTCGGTTCACAGATGGAAATCCAACTTCCAAATACGTGATTTTGCGGTTTTGATTGTAGAGCCTAGTATTGGCGACATGATATATGGTACCCATGTCGTCTATGACTGATACTAATGATTTGAAGTTGTTTTATACATTATGCACTTATAATAGTATCAAACGATTTGTTTTAAACGTACGAAGCATGTTTGGCTATTATAAGGGAAAACCCTATCCCCTGGCTTGCGTTGCATTGTGTGATAGGACCAGGGTCTTATAATAGCTTCATTTTTTCAAAAAGCATTGCGCTGTTTTGTTATATGCACTGGTATTCTTGGGAGGAAGCCCGTCTAGTGTTATACGGCGTGGTCCCTTGATATATCTAATTTAAAGTAAAGTTTTAAATAACTGTTTTAGTTCTCACACCAGTCACATGATTGACCTGAAGTTTTTTGTTTTAAACTAAACTCTGGGTGCCCTTATTTCGACATGGGCAGCTAGTAGTTTTGGAACGATACTCGGAAAGCTCTGTGTCCGTGTATTACTTCTAGTTGTGTATTGTATTATTTTCCACTGCTATGTAATGTATTGTAATCTCTGATATTTATCGAATGTGTAATATTGATTTTTACTCTGTATATTCTTGTATCCTGATGAATTGTTGTAATTAACAACGAAATGTTTTTCTGTCTGCGCTTTTTTGTGTGTTGTTCTCAAAGTATCCGCTCTTTCCTTACCACGGGTACTTACAAGCTTAAAGCAGGAGGCTTCAGGATTATATAGTTATTGTTATTTCCGCTGTGTGTAAGTGTTGTACTATGATAATGTTATTGTATACATATACTGTTTTATTTCAAAGTTATGTTATATATTATATTTTATTCGTTCTGCTGTGAGATTCGTGTTTACTCTGATTGTGTTCTTCTTCTTCTTCTATTCTTATTTTCTATCTTATCTATTCTCACGCTCTAACTTCTTTCTATTAATGATCTGGAATGTTTGATGTCTGAATGGTCAACATGGTAGTTTAGTGTTGATTTTCGGAGTCGAAAATCCCAGTTCGTTACATCCGGATTTCATCTTATAGAATTTGAGTTATGTAAAAATCAAATTTCTAGAAAAATACAGTATAATCATTTATAAACCATAACGGTTTATTCAATAAAATAGAAGGGATTTTAGTTAATAAAATTCGAATTTCCATTAGAAAAATCCGGACTTGAGTTTTAAAATAAATATGAAATCAAGTGGAGTAAATGGGTTGGTTTTTGAAAAAAAAATCAGATTTTTAATTATAGATTAGTATTAACTAATTAGAAATTAATTAGTCAATGGAGTTTTGGATCGAAATTTACTTTGGTTATGATATATTTGAATATGATATTAACTAATTAGAAAATATATTTGAATATGATATAGTCAAACTAAAAAGGGATTAGGAAAAAGAGCTAATTAGAGAATAACTTAGCTAATTGAATTAAAAATGATTAGATTGATTTGAAGCAGATCAGGAATGGTTGCATATACATTAATCATGTATGAAATAAAGTTGAAGGAAGAAAATAAATTGAATGTCCGACAGAAGAAGTACGCATTTAATTGAATATGAGATTTTATGAGCTTATTGGCAAGCCACTTGGCCTTTTGATTTTATTTTTGAATGGAAAGGGCATAGAGATGCGATTTGTAGTTGCACCAATTGAGTTGCACAAAATAGATATTGGTGAAAGTTTCCAGAAATTTAAGGACTTAGAAAAATTTAAGAAAAAATTGATAACTAAAATCGATTTATCAGTTATATATAATTTGGAAGAAAATTGGTTAATAAAATTTAAAGTATTGTAATAGACGTTTTCCGTGGAAAATAGAAAAGCATGGACTATAAAATTATTGTTATAGTAAATGGATTTCGAAAAGGAAACAATTAAAATTTCATACGAGATTTAAATATAGTTAGTTAAATTCATAATTTTGGGTTGTTGTAACGATGTTTTACGCAAAATTTGTTTTAACCAAAGTAAATGTGATTTGCAAACGTTTCCAAATAAAATGTGGAATATTTTCTAAGTATAGAAAACAAATGAGTTCATGGAAGAGACAAGTAACTGGAAATGCTTTCCAACTAAATAGAAGATATTTTCTAAGCATAGAAAAGAAAAGAATGTGAAATGTGGAAATGTTTTCCAAGTATAGTGAGAATCCAAAGCGAGTATGAGAAATATCTCAGTAAGGAGATTTGAAGAATGAATATTGAGAAGAATTTAATTAATGAATATTAATTAAAAAGGGATTAGTGTTTGTTTGATGCTAATCAAAAGTATTCCTTTTGGGAATAAGATCTTTGGATGAATGTTTGTTTCTTGGATAGTTAAATAGCCGGCTATTGAAGTATTGGTCAATTTAACACCATCGTTGTCAATATGGAGAGACCAGTTGGATTTATTATCTGAAAACCACTCCGTATTGGCATAAGCATTGCGAATCAGTTATTTTGAATATATTCGAAGATGAAGCAAAGTACAAGGGTTTTTCTGTTAATCCTATGTAGAAATGCTTAAGATGGATTAATGGAAATAGTGCATTCGGTTTCGTTTAGTTCAAAAACGAACTTGTACGGACAAATGTATGACAGAGTATTGCTAATGATTATGTTGTTGATTTTTACAAATATACCGAGTATAGTGGCGAAGAAGGTAACTTCTTTTAGCTTAACACCCAGATTATATTTATGCAAATTAATTAGTAATTGACCTATTTGGGAATATTGAATACACGTAGAATTCTGAGATTTATGTTATTCATTCCAAGAACCATGTCAGAGTCTAGGGCATCCCAATCAGATTGAATGGGATGACAATTTAGTAGTGCAAATCTGTAAAATGCGAATTTCGGTTTGTTACAATAGAACCGGAAGTGATGTGCATCATTCAAGAATCATAGTCGATTTTCTTTATAAAAAGAAGATATCAATGAACTTCTATGAAATGGTTTCATGGGATTCAGCCAATTGTGATAACGTGGCATTCATAGTTTGAACGTGATGGCCGAAAAGGTAATTGTGGCCTCATCAACCGGAAAGATGACAAAAATCAGCCAGGAAACATGGCTATGCGGGTTGCACCCATTAGAGTGTATTATAACCTAGAGGAAATGCAATTGCTTCTTATTTTATCGCTGCTGTATGCTTTCAGAAATTGTTGTTGATCATAAACGTTGGTGATAACACATTCGGTATACTCAAGCGAAATGAGTAGATGGTCATGTGTGGCCGGGTTGCAAGATGTTCTTTTTGAGCCCAGTGTATTCCTTTCTGGAATTATACTAATGGAAGGTGGTTCCATACCTTGTCATAGTTGAAATTCCATTCTCCAATAAGTGCCCATGGTTTCTGATTGTATACTATGTATGTGGAATATGAGTTGCAAGTGTTCAACTAGATATCTATTGATTTGATTAGACACTATTATAATATCAGAATAGTGTTGATATAAATAATGGTATATGTTATTATATGGTAAAAACCATCCATGTTTATGTATGAATCGGTCTTATGATTATGTTTTCTTTCGAAAGGATTTTAAGTGTACATCAAGTAATTAGAGTATACTTACACCAGTCCCATGGCTAACCCAGAGTTTATTTGTTTTTTATTTTACCCTAAACTCTTGGGTGCCCAAATTTGTATGGCTAGTCAAGTAGTTCAGGTGTTTACATATACACTTGTAGGAGCTTGGAGCAAGAGGATTCAGCGTTAGATATCTACCTTTTTTTTTGCTATAATGTATGGTGTTGTACTCTGATAATGGTATGTATAATGGTACATAATTCTTTATTTTAAATCTATTATATATAATACATGTTATTATTTCTGTTCTTCATCTATCTTGTTCTTCTTTACCCATAATGATTTGTATTTCTGTGCAATTTTGGTTAGACGTGTAATGTATTTAGTCAACTTAAAGGGTATGGATTTTCTAGCCATTACACTTATGCTTCTTAAAATCCCAGACCGTACGTGATAAGGTATGAAACTCATGATTTAGTATTAGTTGTTGTTATCTTCACTCTGAGGATACAAAGACACTACGTCTTAGGAGAGAGATTCATGTTGTTCATGGATCATAAATAATTAAGAAACTTCCTCTCGGAAGGGTTGAACATAAGACAACTAAGACGGTTAAACTCTAGACATCATTATGACTTCGGAATTGAATATATGCCAAGTGAAATAGCCCAAAATTTGGTAACCTTAGTTAGGAATATTTAAATTATTTTGATTATCTAAATTGGTTTAATTCCAATTAATAATGAAGATTAAGGTAAGAAAATTGATATTGAAGACGTATTGGGAAATTAGTTGAGAAATATTTTCCTAGGGAAATAGTCGCAAAATGATCAAAATCGTTGTACCAATGAAGCAAGTTTCTATGCATAAGAATCATTAGCGATTCTAGATAAATACACTTATTTTCATACTCGAAGAAGAATATAAATAAAGTGTTATATTTTATTTTTTGAAATTTAAGGTTTTGATGACATCATCAATAAGTATTATATCCAATAATTGAATTATGGATTTAAATGAAAATTTTAGCAATTTGATAATTATGATAATTATTCAAATAAGAACATAATTGATAAGTAATCAATTATAAGTTATGTAGTGATGACATATCAAGGGTGAATATATTATATAAAGGAATATACTTAAACCAAAAATATAGGAAAACCGGTATCGCTTTATTAGTAAAATCCTGAATTACATAAATAATAGATAAATATTATTTTAATAAGGTTTTAATAACTAAATAATCATGTTTCGATCATTTAATAATATTATGAACTCTTTTGTCAATTAGGTTTATCCAGATAAATAATATAAGGGAAAACAGAAAATGCGATCGATAAACGAGTTCCGGCTTCTCAATGATTTGGCAAATGGAAGTTGTACAAAAGTGTAACATATATGTGAACACACAAATGTGTATGATAACATAGCTGTAAGATGTTAATGAAGTGACTAATTAATCTAAAAAAAAGATTAGAAAAAGTAAGCATTAGAAGACAAAGAGAGTTTGCGTCAACATAATAATACTACACCCTACAATCATTACTCTTACACACCATCATTACACTTACACACACACGCCCCACCCATACACATTGACCTGTCACATCAATGGGTGGTTCGACCATGTGTAGGGTAGGAGGAGGAAGGGCGTTTGACAATTTTCCAGCCCATTATTTTATTCCTAATGATTTCCTACAAATACCCACCCATTTTGTGACACCCCACGACCGTTAATGTCACTCACAAAGGGAATGCATTAAGTTTTGTGAAGCGTTGTAGGTAAACTGAAATATTACAAGACACACATAAAATAACAGCGGAATTAAAACTTTATTTATAATAAAGCATCGTGGTTCAAAAACAGCACATGTTTGAAATACAAAAAAACCATTACAACATAAAAACTACTGTCTTGTACTTTAAAACATCAGAGTGCATGAAAGAAGCAAAATTCCCTAACAAAATATAGCCATACCAACAAGGATAGGAGCTTGATCCATACGTCTAAGTAGCTCCATCAAAATATAAGCAGAATTAACGTCAAGCCTGAGTGTTCCCGCCCTGAGAACCCGAGAGGGGGGGGGGAACGGAAGAAAGGAGGGGAAAAAGGGTTAGACATAAAGTCTGGCAAGTCCAGTTACTTTTAGCAAGTAAATAGATAAAAGTAGCATGACAGGCATACAAAATGGATAAGAGAGAGAAAACTACATAAAAGGCAGGAAGACAAGGTAAACATGATAGGGTGCATACGCTTCTAATGATTACTCTGCAATATTACTAGTATAACTAGAATGAGATAATCCCTTCCACTATAAGGTGGTAGACTTAGGCATACGTCCAAGTGTACCCTAACTACTACCCTAATTGATCGGCACTCTAATCCGCGTAGACACTCTGTGCCGGCCCCACCGTAGGTTGTATCACGTCCTAAAGTGGCAACCCTTTGCTGATATGCATAGCCCCATATCTACAAGTGTCACGGTCGTCTTATCCCCCACTGCCTGGCCCTTGCATGCACGGGACCTGGTCGGTTTGCGCCGCCCACACCGTCCTCCACGTTTTGATCTCTTACAATCAGTTCAGTAAGCGTGCCCCTTCTCCGACCTAGTTCGGAGTACTCTTTTTGATACCTACTCCGGGTTAATAACTGAAACGGGTCCCACACAATATGATACAAGTTCTCTCCTTTGTCTTATATCCCCCACTAGGTTTTCCACGGGTTATATTTACCCTAAAGGAGTCTTTAATTATATAACCCCAATCTTTCTACCGATTATGCTTACCCACAGGTGTCTTTAATACATAACCCCCAATTGGTTAAGTTTTGTGAGCCCATATTAAATATTACCCACCCATCTCAGATATACTTAACTTAACCATTCCATTGTTCAACCAAGTTTACTTATCCCCTAGTCACGTTTATGTTCACCCAATCCCTATGTACTCAACTAGGTTAAGTATTTCAATTCTTTACTATGTCCATTTATGGTTTCTAATCGGCTAAACCTCCCACATTAGACCTACGGCTTGTGGACGTTGGATATGCTGGTCGGTTCCGGGCAGACTTCTTCCACAAATTGGGACTAACCTCGTGTCTTAGCCCGATTCGCATTTCTGCACTTAGACCCCTTACATTAGGTTCAAAATTAGTGGTTGCTGGATGTGACGGTCGGGTCCAGGCGGAATTCTACCACTAATGTAACCTAACCTCGTGTCATAAGTGCAGTTACTGTTTCTAATTGTAATCCTAGGCATTTCATTATTATCCAGTTTTCATCTATGTCGTTATAGGTTATAGGTTCCAAGCCCCTTTTTCCTCAATTTTGTACAAAGTGGATTATATGTCCATATTCATATTCATTAACCAAGTTATGTCAATTCTAATATTTCCCCCATTCCCTAACAAGCGCATTCGCATAATTTTGACGGCATGCCTAGGCTAGAAAGTAGCCTGGCCATAAACAAGAAAAGGGAAAGGTGATGGGAAGATGACAATAGTGATTATTATAACATAACTGGCATAAATAAATATATGTATATATACACATACACACACTGACATGGTGATAAGGTGGACATACAAGAGTAGATCTATGAACTTGTGATAATTAAACTAGATCTAACATAATAAGAATGTCGTGAGAAGCATGAATATATCTAAATAAGAATTCATATGCGCAATTAATGACAGATCTTAATTAACAACAACATAATGATCTAGATCTAAACAAGGATTTAACTATCTAAATAATGATAGATCCGAATTAACCACAAACCTAGATAAAGGTTCAGATCCACAAAGGTGACATGATAAATTAACTACAAGTGAATTAGATCTATAAAAATAGGTCTAGCGTGATAAAGTTTGAGATACAAAAATAACATAGATTCATGATTTAAGACAGATCCAAATCACAGTATTATCACATTTTACTTTTAATCATTTAAATCTAAAGTTAACCTAGAACTCACAGTGTTTGGAAAAGAAGATAGAACTAGAAGAGAAGCTTGTTGAGATGCAGATCTACACTTGAATCACTAGCTGATTAGCCTTAGTTGATTGTCGTTGAAGAAAAGGATTTGTCTCAGTTCAGGCACCGGCATCATTTGGCCTCCATTGATTTCCAGTGAAGAAAACAAGAGAAATGGACCTCTATATATAGCTGCCAGCCCTCAGAAACTGACTGCCACCTCAGCCCTAGGGGAGTCGACACCCCTCCTTGGGGGTCGACACCACTGGGGCGGGAATTTTTTTGCCAACGGGATTTTCGAAATTTGAACTGAAATTTGGTTTTCTAGAACCTATATATATATAATTATCTTACAAGTATACAAACTTCAAACCATCGTAACTTCTTCATATGGTGTCCGTTTTACGCAAACCAAATGTCTATCTTGACCATAATAGCGAGACAGATGCAATGATGCAGTCCGTTTCCCTTAATTCTGATTATTAAATCAATTATTATTTAATTTATCCTTTTTAGTGTCGTTAAAATTTCGGGGTGTTACATTCTCCCCTACTTAAAGGACTTCGTCTGCGAAATCTTCAAGTTAAGAAGAATGTATATCCTACCATCCATCACCCATCTACTCATCCATCCATTGTCCTTAAAGACTTCTAATGCTTATATGAAAATATGCAAAGGTGTGTGTATATGTCTCAATACTAATGTGAAGATTAGACGGACTACTGATTCAATCGACCTCCTTAATGCAATGTATGTTAGTGCCATGAATCCAATATGTATGCAAATAATCCTATTATAACATGTAAGTTCTATATGTGTGCACACTCGTTCATCCAAATGCAACATCAATTTGATAATACACCCATTTTCATCCATTAAAAGAAAAGAAAAATGCACAAACATCCATACGCAGTATGAGAGTAATTGAGCCGATCTAGTGCCTAATGTGTGTGTATATGCATCCACAAGCAACCATTAGCAAACACTTGCATCCATCAAACATAACATGTCTCAAACACATGTTCACATCCATAAGATTCCTACCGAAAGGTCGAAAATCCTATTGATAGGACATACTCAAATGATAGAAACAAGCATAGATAAAACTTTGAAAAAGGAGTTAAGAACAAACCCTTGAAAAGGAAAGGGTACGAAGTACGAATCTTGTCTTCGGTCTCCTAAGTCGCGTTCTTTGGGTTATCTCCCCATTGAACCTTTATCAGCTTGATCTCTTTATTACGTAACTTGTTATCTGTAACACCCCGAGTATTCTATAACAGTGAAATTCACAAATTAAAGTATAATTAATTTCAAATCAAAGTACTAAGGGAAACGGGATATGCCATTGCGTTCGCCTCGGAAAAATACGCGAAATAGAGTCCGAGTTTTCGAAAAACGGAGCCCGTATGACAAAATTATGGCCCGACGAAGTTTCTGAAAATTCAAATTTCGAAAACATATTTGAATTTCAGCCCAATTAGAGTAGGCGGGAAAAGTTCCCGCCCAACCCACCAGGTCGACCTGCCAGGCCAGGTCGACCTGGGAGTCGACCTGGGGGTCGACCTGCCCCAGGCAGGTCGACTCTAGAGTCAACCTGGGGGTTGACTGGGGAGTCGACCTGGCCCCTGAGACAGGTCGAACCCAGCCCCCCTGGCTGGCCTGGTCTATGCTTAACCGAATTTTTTAGCCTTGCCTTGTCACTAGGGCTAGGTGTCAGCTCCTGATTGGTCTCTCCTTCAAATGAATGGCTAATATTAATCCAAGCTCTATCGACGGTCCTAATCAATTCACAAACTCTATAAAAAGGACCTAAGACTCCACCTAATTCATACAAACAAAAATAAGAACAAGACCGTCATGCTGCTGAGGAAAGACTAGGAATAGCCGTCAAAATAGAGAGACGATTAGGAGACAATTCAAAGGGTTAAAGCATCGACAACTAAATCAAAACAATGCCTACAACAAAGGATAGCATCTCCAAATTCAGAATTCAGATTCCTGAATTGAAGATTCGTCATACGTTGTAAGTAGAGTGCTATTCCGATGTGAATAAATAATTGTGTTTTGATTTGTGTAAAATGAGAAATAGAATAGTATTTGATTTGTGGAGATAATAATTCATATTTGAATGTTGCTTTGATTCTAAACGATTTGGGATGTTGTGGTATAACGATTGGATATTTGCAAGTATGTGATTCATGTTGAAAGTTAACAACTACATGTTTGTGGTAGTTTATTTGAGATTCATGCAAGTATATGATTCACTATTATGCCAACATAATATATATTATAATAACTTTTAGTGTAGTTGGATCCATTTGGGTATTATGACTTATGTGAATTTATGTTGGAATTGGCATCATGATTCAAGTGTAAAACCATACTTTTGTATTAGAGACAAAAGTAAGCATCTTTGTGAACTTGTGTTGAATCTATGAACATGACTAGACTATGTTTGGTGCTATGCCTAATTGAAAAACATGTTTTAGGCCTATATTGTTATCAAAAATCATATGATAATATATGTGACACATAGCTAAGTTAGATTTACATTCTAATTGCAAGTTTGCATGAATAGATTAAAAACCCATGATTTCATGTTTAGGTATATTTATGCCATGATTATATGAATAGATCAAAAACCATGATTTCATGTTTAGGTATGTTTATGCCATGATTATATGCTATTACAATGCAAGTTCACAAGTGCTAAATTTATGTTAATTAGTTTGCTATGTTGCAAGTTCATGCGTTAACACTCCCCTTTTTATGTTACTTAGAATATATAAACACCGTGTTCTAAGATTCCCCTTTTTCATGTGGCTAAGTTGGGTTTAAATGTTAAACCCAACATATGTTATATTGTAGCGAACGTATAAAACGGGGGTGTAACACCCCACCTCCACTAGGGTCACTCACAAAGGGAATGCACTAGGTTTGGTGAAGCATTATCGAGGTAAATAGGCACAGAAATATTACAAGACAGAACATATATATATAAAACAGCGGAAGTAAAACAAATTTCATTACCTTATAGAATAAGGTCTAAAGCCTTTTACATCAGAATACATCAAAACCTGTCTTGCAATAGTAAAGAAGCATAAAACCATTTCATAAATTATTCCCCAAGTAAAACAGTAAAGTAGCCATAGCCAAGAAAAGTCCAAGCCATGCGTGATGACCTTCAAGCAGAAGAAGTCCGAACTAGATAACAGTGTTTCCTCCCTGAAAACCTAGGGGGGGGGGAATGGAAGACAAGAGGCGAAAGAAAATGGGGTCAGTCATAATGACTGGTAAGTCCTATCTACTTCCAGCATAAAAACATGTAAAGGTAACATGACATGCATAAACTGAAAGTAAACATAAGGATGACAACAAGATAGATAAGCTTAACCAAGATAACTGGATGAACTACTGCAGCAAGGTAAACTAAGGTATCATGATAAACTACGGTGTCAAGGATCAATGTATCACATCGTCAGGTTTCTATCAAGTATACTATCACAAGGTATCTATCGTGTATAACATCCCACGGTTTCTATCATGTATATTTCTCCTGGTTCTAACATGTATATTTGCTCTCCACCTCTCGTACTAGTATCCCAACCCGCGTCATGTGTTAACTATGAATGTCCCTTGCCCAGTGTCACGTAATGGTCCACGTCAACCTAATATATAGCATATGTAGGTTTTCCCAACTCGTATGTTTCTTTCCATGTATAAGTTCAGTCCTTTGCCGTAGGCCATACGGGCTTTCCCATGTAAACGTTTTATCCTTGAGGTTATTTTGGACTGCTACCCTTGATCTAGTTATGTTCCCTTACCATGAACTATCGCGCGTTCACTTAGGATTTATGCCACCTAGGACCACTAGGGATTATGCTACCTAATGGACGTTTCCGTGTCTCGGTTCGGGTTCAGCCACCTAGGGCCACTAGGGATTATGCCACCCGTCAACTGCGCCCTTTATCGCGCGTATGTATCGTGAATCGTTTTCCATGTCTAGATGCACATGTTCCTCAATGTGCCATCCGAGTTCCATGCCAGGGCAAATCAAGAAATACGGAACTCGGTCGGGAGCTTTAAGTCGTCTGCTGATGTAGATATCAAGGTCTGTTTTTGTACCCGTGGCTATGGTCCCACGTGACCCCTCCCTCAACTACTGAAAGGCAACCCAAGAAAAATCATGTATGAGAACTACACTACGGCCCATCGATGCCCAGATAGCCAACCTCACCCATAACTTGATAGCTAGTATATGGTCTGTTGAGAGTTCCCTGCCTTTCCGTACGTACACGATTGACTAAAGATGGTAGGTACTCGGCGACATGCTATCCCGGGGCAAAATCAAGTATCGTCGACTCCACGCTAATCCATCCCAGTCTTTAGGTCGCTCGCATAGCAACCAAGGCATACTCTTGGCTCTTCTACCGCAGACCTTAACCTCTGTGAGGCCGGGTTTCATGGACCACTTGCCACCTCACAGAGGGATACCAAGAGTACCCTCACGTTCCCCGAAGCTTCCGCTTCGTCACCCAGTTCGCTGGAGCTTTTATCCAAGTCAGATAACTTGCTCCTCCTCGTATACTAAGCGATGACCTACCGTACCAGGTTACTCATCTCTTTATGAACTAGTCCCATGTCCTTAGCTAAGAATTATTACTTAGTTACCCTTAACTAAGGTTTACCACTTAGCCCCTCTTTCCGCTATCCTTGTTAACTACGATTTCCAACCTAGTCCCCTGAGCTAGGGTTTTGTCAAATGGGTTAAGTGTTGTTATCCAAGTTCATGACTTAACCCGCCTACGAATCATGTCAAGATTGGCTAAGTACTCAAGTTCAAGGCTTAGCCCTACAGGTTTGTTAAGTGTACCAAGAAGCTCATGACTTAACCTTATAAAGTCAAACTGGTTAAATATTTATTTGTCTTAACCCTATCAGATTATCATGTTAGATTGATTAAGCATAGATTATCTTAATCCCATCAGATTATCGAGTCGGATTGGTTAAGTATGGGTTAGCTTAACCCCATCCACTAATCGTATTACAATGGTTAAGCCTACTTTTAAAAGGTCTTGTGACTTAACCCTATCAGGTCCACCTATTAGATTGGTTAAGTATATGTTACTTAACCTCATCAAATCATCACGTATAATTGGTTAAGTATAAGTTACTTAACCCCATTAAATTATCATGTTAAATTGGTTAAGTATTGGTTACTTAACCCCATTGAATTACCAAGTTCAGATTCGTTAAGTGTTTGACTTAACCCCATCGAATTACCGCGTTTAGATTGGTTAAGTGTAGGTTACTTAACCACATCTAATTACCGTGTTTAGATTAGTTAAGTCTAAGTTACTTAACCCCATCTAATTACCGTGTTTAGATTAGTTAAGCCTAAGTTACTTAACCCCATCTAATTACCGTGTTTAGATTAGTTAAGTCTAAGTTACTTAACCCCATCTAATTACCAAGTCGGATTAGTTAAGTGTAAATTACTTAACCCCATCCCCTAATCATCTTTTATGGTTAAGTGTCATTAAGAAATCAAGCCCGGTCCCACTTAACCTACCCATTCGTGTCATATCGGTTAAGTGTCATTAGTCAAATTTACTTAACCTTATCATGTGGCATTAATTTAGTTAATGCACTCTCAACCTCTCACATTAGACCTTGTTGTGGTTACTAGTTAAGCCGGGCGGGTCCGGGTAGTTTTACACCACAACCTAGTCTAAGCTCGGGTCTTAAGCGCGACATGACCAACTTCTCACATTGGATCCTATTGTTTGTAGCCACTAGTTAAGCCGGGCGGGTCCAGGTATATTTATGCTACAAACTCAACCCAACCTCGAGTTGGCCACTTTCATGTTTGGTCTAGTGTCTTTTTACACTTACAACCCACCCATGTCTAGTTCAAGTTCCATGTTTTCCCACGTGTCACGACCATATTTAAATGTATCATGAATGTCATGTTCTCATGTAAGCCCCATGTCAAGTTTTTTCATGTCATAACCACGTTTTTCCTAAGCTACCCAAACGTATTTCCGACCCAAGTGGAAGCGAGTCACATAGTAGGGTGTTATGCCAACATATTGGCCACAAACATGCATAGTGTCATAAGAGAATTTAGCCACAAACATGCATGACAAATCAAGAAGGGGTTGGCCACAAGCATGCATAACATAAAAAGGTGATTGGCCACAAACTTGCATATTATCATAAGGGGTTTCGGGTTCATATGCTTGCATAAGCCCCAAGTTAAGTTCATGCACATATTTCACAAGCCCAAAGTGGTTCTAAAGTCTTATGCCCACATTCACAAGTTAAAGGTTCAATCTTTCATGATAGACTAGGCTAAACATAACATGAGTGACATGATATAGTCGCTAAAACATAGTTCCAAGTCATATATTCAAGGTAAGAGGCAAAACTAGGTTCACATAGGTTATAGCACTTATGTTTAACCGCATTTTATCCCATGCCATCATTAAACTACCGTTAACATCTCGAAATAGCTAGAACTTACATAGCGTGGCAAGAGGGCTAGGAGCATGAATCGTCTTGTCGAAGAATCCATATTGATATGATGATCAAAACCCTTGATTTGGTGTAGAAAGCTTGCACCTTCGTCTTGGATCTAGTTTGAATGCATAGGCTCTTGAATTTGGGGATGGAGGCCATGATCAATGTAGATTTGGGAAGCACTTCGTTGCAAGAGTGATTTATGAGGGGTTTAGGGTAGGCTTAGGGTCTTTTTATAGAGATTAGGAGTAGTTTAGGCCGTTAGATTAACCCTAGGATAGATCCAAGCCCTCAAAAATCGTCATAAGCCTCCAAAACCGAGCCAAACAGCAAAACAGGTGCACCAGGCTGCTTGGGTCCGACTAGGCAGGTCGACCCTGGGGTCGACTCCCCAGTCGACCTGGTCCCACCCAATTCGACTCCTAGGTCGACCCCCAGGTCGAACTGGTTCTGGCCTAGCCTGATTTCTGAAAATTTGAAATCTGTTTTGTATTCTGATTTTTCGTGAAACTTCCGAAGGCGATATCTCGGTCATACGGACTCCGATTTACGAAATTTCAGACTCTATTTCGCTTATTTTTCCGAGAGGAACGCAATGGCACAGCCCGTTTCTCCTGATTCAGATTTTAACATTTAATTCTGCCTTGATTCTTGTCTTCACACGTTGTTTAAAATTCGGGTTGTTACAGGGGGTAATGACGTTTGGGTTAAAATATAGAACATATGTGTTGGCATGTTTGACGCATACCAACTACCTTGAAAAACAATTAAGTGGTGTAAATTAATTTTACCCAATAAAGATGAATTTGAATAATGGGCCGCAAATATTTACATATAAAAAGAGAAGAGACAAAATATGTAAATTTAGAAAATACGATGTGTTTAACCCGAGGTTAGATTGAGTTGTGATGTAAACCTGCCCGGAACCGCCCGGCTGTCCAGTAGTCACAACAATACCTATCCAATGTGGGTGGTTAAACACGGAGCCCAATAAGGACCTGAGGTTAGACTGAGTTGTGGCGTAAGACTGCCCGGACCCAACCGACAACAGGCAACCACAACAATATCTGTCTAATGTGAGAGGTCGAGGATTTAATAAGACAATTAAGGCTGAGTCAGGATTGGTAGGATTAAGTAAATTGAATTAATACTTAATCAAAAATGGAACATGCTAAACTATACAGACTGATTGGGGGTTAGGTTTACAAAACACTTAACCAACTTAGCATGTTGGCTAGAAATAGAAAACCTAGTAGCGAGGGACCCTTTTCAGCAGTAACCCTACAAGGTGTATCAGGATACCCTGAACTAGGCAGGGTGGGGCACGATTACTAGGCTGACTGTAAGAGGTCAAATCGACGGCGGTGATGCAGCAGTGTAGGTTCTAACGGGGTGCGGGCGTGCACACACTCAAGCGCAGAAAAATAAGGCACTGGGCACCAGTAGTATACCTGTGCATTCTAGAATTGTGTCGAGCCGCCACCATGGGACTTGATACACCCCATGGTGGGACCAGCATAGGTAACTACAACATCGGGGGCCGTAAGACACATGTAACTATGCGAGTAGGAGTCGATCATTAGAAACGGATCACTTCACCCTGATTATGGGGTGCCTGTTTGGAACTAGTATATATGGATGCAGAGATTAATATGGGGTACGATAAGTATATTCGACTCTAGACAACTTAACTTAGTTTATGGTGCTTTCCCATTTCCAGTTTATACTTATCATGCCCAATTCTTTATTCATAGACTGAATAGTCCTAGACTTACTCAGGCTTTATGTCTGACTCTACTTTTCTTTCGTCTTCTTTTCTTTCGTTCCCCCCCCCCCCCCCCAGGTCCACAGGGAGGGAATACCGCAGCTTGACTAGTTTTCACATCCAGCTTGAAGAGAAAGAATGTATTGCTTGGATCTCTTTCGTTTTGGACTATGGCTTTGGATTGCAACTATGGGGACTTATGCAGTTTACTTTTGTTTTTATGCTTCTTTAAGTTATGAAATCAAGACAGTTATGAGAATGTAATGGTTTTGGAAGTATTGTAAGACAATTATGACATGGTTTGTGTAACATGTATTTCGTTGAAATAAAAATTGCTGTTGTTTTCCGCTGTTCAAAAATATGTGTATTTATATTTGTCTTGTGTATCTGTGACTTATACTTATAAACCTCCCCCAAAATTAGGGCATTCCCTTTGAGAGTGACCCTAACGGAGGTGGGGTGTTTCACTTGGTATCAGAGCCTAGGTTTACCAGATAAGATAAAAAAAATTATTTTCAAAAGAAAATTTAAAGAAGAATTTTTTAAAGATAAAATGTTATTTTATTTTATTTTTAAAAAAAAGGCATAGTCCCCCAAAGCCATAGGTACTATCTTTTATCCTTCGTTTTGAATCTATCCTTTTTGTTTCAGCATGTCCGAAGAACTTAACTTGCCAAAGGGTGTACCAATACCTGGTTGGTTTAGACGATTCTTAGAAGCAAGGGCCACTCAACCAGGTCCTACCGTTCCTCCTCCCCCAGCTGCAGGAAATCATCCAGCTGCAGCAGCACCTCTTCCTCCACCTCCTCCGCGGGGTAATAATTTTGCTAAGATATGTAAAGATTTTAAAGCTGTGGGAGGAAAGGACTTTCATGGAACCGAGTCCTTCGTGGCAGCCAGGAATTGGCTAAAGGAAACCGAAGACTTATTCGTCATCTTTGAGGTAGAAGATAGGCAGAAGGTACAACTGGCAGTATGGCTACTTAAAGGCGAGGCTTCCTACTGGTGGGAAGTCTCCAATGCAGAAAGACCAGTGGAAACATGGGAGGACTTTAGGGCAAGGTTTGAGGCTAAATTTCTCTCAGAAGCTGAAAGGAGTCTTCAGTTGGAAAAATTATTATTTCTTAAGAAGGGAATATGACAGTCAAAGAGTATGTTAATCAGTTCGATCAGCTGGCAAGGTTCGGACTGGACCTAGTCAACACCCCGCACAAGAAGGCTCTCCGCTTTTTCAAGGGGTTGAATGAGCCATTACACAGTTTGGCCATGACCCATATACCCATGGGAGCTACGTATGAAAGGTTGGTGCAGATGGCATTGCTGAACGAAGAGGATAAGGGCAAGAAGGAGACAAAGGCAAAAAGCTCTCAAGTGAAGAAAGAGGGTTTACAGCCTAAGAAAACAGACTTTAAGAAGGGCGGGAAAGACAACAAAGAGAAGAGGAAGTGTAATTTCTGTGGCAAAGTGGGGCACTTGGTGAAAGATTGCCGGAAAAAGAAGGCCAAGATGAATGGTGGGTGCTTTTCTTGTGGTGAGACAGGCCATATTACTAAGGATTGCCCAAAGAAACGAGGGCAGGGGCAGAGGGCTGGATCCACCTTAAGGGCACAGGTTCATGTGCTAGAAGCGCCACCTCTGCAACAACGAGGTATAAATACTTCTGTAGAAAGTGTAGTTTATCTATATGATCACCCAGTTCGCACTTTATTTGATTCTGGCGCATCACACTCCTTTATCTCGTCTGCTTTAGTAGAATCTCTGCACCTAGAAACTAGTATGGTAGAGGACCCCTTAATTGTTTCAAACCCAATTGGGGGCCCAGCTCATTTGTCTATGATCTATGTGGGATTGAAAATTTCTATTCTAAGCATAGAATTTAGAAGTAGTGCCTTTGTTTTGGGCTTCTTGGGATATGGTTTGATTTTGGGCATGGATTGGCTATCCAGTAATGGTGCCATCCTGGATTGTGAGAAAAGGGTGGTTAGGCTTCTGACCCAACTCGGTAACACTTTGGAAATTACTTGTAATCCCTCGTATGCGGTTATGCTTAGTTATCTTGAATCGCTAGATGCCTCTGTTGAAAGTTTGCAATCGGTTAGAGTGGTCCGGGAATATCCGGATGTCTTCGAAGAGGTGAAGGGCTTACCTCCGAAGCAGGAGATAGACTTTCGCATATATCTTGTAGATAATGCAAAGCCCGTTGCGTTGCCCGTTAGACACATGGCTCCACGGGAAAGGAAGGAGCTCAGTAAATAGATTAAGGAGCTTCTAGAGAAGGAGTTCAATAGAAGGAGTATTTCAGAATGGGGCGCTCCAGTGGTGTTCGCCACAAAGGCGGATGGTTCACTCCGTCTGTGTGTTGACTATATGGAGCTCAACAAGCTAACGAAAAAGAATAGGCACCCTCTCCCCAGAATTGACGATCTGTTTGATCAGCTTGTAGGAGCGTCTGTTTTCTCCCAACTCGATTTGGCGACCGGTTTTCATCAGCTAAGGGTGGCTGAAGATAGCATCGATAAAACGGCATTCAGAAACCCAGACGGCTTCTTTGAATGGCTTGTCATTCCTTTTGGCTTGACAAACGCACCCGCTTACTTCGTGGACCTAATGAGTAGGGTGTTCAGAGATTTCCTCAATAAGTTCGTAGTGGTCTTCGTAGACGATATCTTGATCTTCTCAAAGAATGAGGAAGAGCATGCTCAGCACTTAAGGGAAATCATGGAAACTCTGCGAGTCCATCAGCTAAAAGCCAAATTCTCAAATGCCACTTTTGGAGAGAAGAAGTGAGGTTCCTTGGGCACATAGTATCCAAAGAAGGGTTAGCTATGGACCCTGCTAAGGTAGTAGCGGTACAGGATTGGAAGACACCAAGGAATGCAACTGAGGTCTGAAGTTTTCTAGGACTAGCAGGTTTCTATCGAAAAGTCATAAGGGATTTTGCGAAAATCTCAGCTCCGCTCACAAGGCTAACCAAGAAGAATCTAGTGTTCAATTGGGACTTGGATTGCGAGTTTGCTTTCCAACGACTAAAAAGGGGTCTTACAACAGCCCCAGTTTTGACGTTGCCAGATGGTAGCAAGATGTTCACAGTTTATACAGATGCATGTGGGACAGGACTAGGCGCTGTCTTAATGCAAGGAAGGGTAGTAGCTTATGGTGGAAGACAGTTGAAAGTGCACTAAAAGAACTACCCCACCCACGATCTTGAGTTAGCTGCCATCGTCTTTGCACTCAAGTCTTGGCGACACTATCTCCTAGGTGAGATGTTCGAACTTTATACTGACCATAAATCGTTGAAATATCTTTTCTCGCAGAAAGATCTTAACTTGAGGCAACAGAGATGGATGGAGTTTCTTGCCTCGTACGATTTCGAGATCTCCTACACTCCGGGCAAAGGCAACGTAGTGGAAGACGCGTTGTGCCGAAAGAAACTGACCCTAAGCCCACTATTTGTTGAAAGACAAAGCCTAGAGTTTATAGCCAGCTTTGACTTTAGGCCCTCCTCCGATTTTGTACCGGGCTTGCTGGCATCTCTCGAAGTCCGCCCGACTTTAGTGGACTCAATAGGGACAGCACAACACGAAGACCCTTAGCTTGTGGAAACGATTGATAGGCTAATTAGGGGTGAGACTTCAAGTCACCTCAACAGATACTTCATCGACGATAAGGGTTGGCTAAGGCGAGACGGAAGACTATGCGTCCCACAGACAAGGGATTTAGTAAGGACAGTTCTCGAGGAAGCACATCACTCCAAGAAGACGAAACATCCAGGCGGAGATAAAATGCACAAGGACATAAAGAGAACTTTCTTTTGGAGCGGCATGAAGAAATACGTGGCAGAATTCATTTCAAAGTGTATGGCTTGCCAACAGGTTAAGGCGGAACAGAAGAAACCTGGCGGTTTGCTCCATCCTCTAGAGGTCCCACAATGGAAGTGGGATAGCATCTCAATGGACTTCATTGATGGGCTTCCTAGGTCTAGAAGAGGCAACACTAGCATTTGGGTAATAGTGGATATGCTTACTAAAAGCGCCCACTTTTTACCTGTCAAGAGTAAAAGAACTGCCTCATCCCTAGCATCTCTTTACCTCAAGGAAATTGTTCGACTCCATGGAATACCCTCCAGCAATGTTAGTGACCGAGACCCTATCTTCACAAGTGAGTTCTGGCGAAGTCTGCAAGAAGCGGTAGACACATAGTTATGCTTGAGCACAGCCTATCATCCCCAGACCGACGGCCAGACAGAAAGAGTGAACAGAGTTTTGGAGGACCTTTTATGACTGTGCATCCTTGACTTTGGAGGGACATGGGAAGACCATCTTCCTTTGGTGGAATTTGCTTACAACAACAGCTACCAAGCAACCATCGAAATGGCGCCCTTTGAAGCTTTATATGGAAGACCGTGCCGATCGCCCACTTGTTGGTGGGAGTCTACTGACAAGCTCATACTTGGACCAGATATGATCTGAGAGACTTCAGAAAAAGTAGACTTGATACGGAGAAGAATGAAGACAGCCCAAGACAGACAAAAATCCTACGCCAACAAGAGGAGGACCAACCTTGAATTTGAGGTTGGGGACATAGTTTTTCTTAAGGTATCTCCGCTAAGGAACGTTGTTCATTTTGGAACCACAGGAAAGCTAGCACCAAGGTTCGTAGGGCCATTTCCTATCATCGAGAAAATTGGGAAAATGGCCTATAGATTAGAGTTACCCGAAAAGCTGGCCGGAGTTCACAACGTTTTTTATGTTTCGCACCTCCGAAAATGTCTACATGAATCTACTGAAGTGGTAGAGCCAAATATCCTAAAAGAAGCTGAAGTGGAATGCAAAGCAACCGTGAGGAAAGTTCCAACCCACATATTAGGAACGGAAGTGAAAAAGCTACGCAACTGCGAAGTCAAGCTC
The DNA here is from genome assembly GCA_030737875.1 of Allium sativum. Classification (NCBI taxonomy): domain Eukaryota; kingdom Viridiplantae; phylum Streptophyta; class Magnoliopsida; order Asparagales; family Amaryllidaceae; genus Allium; species Allium sativum. The sequence goes on from CM060921.1 coordinate 308,351,136, forward strand.
GTCAAAGTTCAGTGGAGCGACGCCAAGGGAGATGCAACTTGAGAAACTAAAGCTAGAATACGTGCTGCCTACCCTTTTCTTTTCGAGGGTACATCTTCGATCTTTCTTTTTCCTTAAGTTGCGCTTTTATCTATCTTTTTAGGTATATCTCCTCGACCTTATATTTTAGGTAGAAACTCTTTGGATGAAAACATGTAATTGAAACATGTTATGGATGATGGTTGCAAGTGGTTGCAAGTGATTGCTAGTGGTTGCTCGTGGTTGCATATACACACACAATTTAGGTTTTAGATCGGCTCGGTCACTTCATGTTGCATGTGCATATATGTATTTATATTTGTATATGGTTGAAGTTTAATGTGTTGCCATATGTATGTTGCATTTATATGTGAATGATTGTGCACTCATGTAAAATCATGAATAGGAAAATTTGCATACATAATGGATTCATGAAACTTACATAATTTGCATTAAGGAGGTCAACTGAATCAGTAGACCGACTGATTTTGCATTAGATAAGTACATGTACACACACTTCGCATATGATCATGAAGCATTAGAAGTTTTTTAAGGACAATGGATGCTCGTGTTTGATGGATGAGTAGATGGATGTTTGGATGTTAGGATATACATTCTTCCTAAACTTGAAGATTTCGGGGACGAAATCCTTTTAAGTAGGGGAGAATGTAACACCCCGAGTATTCTATAACAGTGAAATTCACAAATTATATATGTATTTATATTTGTATATGGTTGAAGTTTAATGTGTTGCCATATGTATGTTGCATTTATATGCGAATGATTGTGCACTCATGTAAAATCATGAATAGGAAAATTTATATACATAATGGATTCATGAAACTTACATAATTTGCATTAAGGAGGTCAACTGAATCAGTAGACCGACTGATTTTGCATTAGATAAGTACATGTACACACACTTCGCATATGATCATGAAGCATTAGAAGTCTTTTAAGGACAATGGATGCTCGTGTTTGATGGATGAGTAGATGGATGTTTGGATGTTAGGATATACATTCTTCCTAAACTTGAAGATTTCGGGGACGAAATCCTTTTAAGTAGGGGAGAATGTAACACCCCGAGTATTCTATAACAGTGAAATTCACAAATTAAAGTATATTTAATTTCAAATCAAAGTATTAGAGGAAACAGGATACGCCATTGCGTTCGTCTCGGAAAAATACACGAAATAGAGTCCGAGTTTTCGAAAAACGGAGCCCGTATGACCAAATTATGGCCCGATGAAGATTCAGAAAATTCATATTTCGAAAACAGATTTGAATTTCAGCCCAATCAGAGTAGGCGGGAAAAGTTCCTGTCCAACCCACCAGGTCGACCTGGGGGTCGACCCTAGGGTCGACCTGTCAGGCCAGGTCGACCTTTGAGTCGACCTGGGGGTCGACCTGCCCCAGGCAGGTCGACTCTAGAGTCGACCAGGGGGTCGACTGGGGAGTCGACCTGGCCCCTGAGCCAGGTCGAACCCAGCCCCCCTGGCCGGCCTGGTCTGTACTTAGCCGAATTTTTTAGCCTTGCCTTGTCACTAGGGCTAGGTGTCAGCTCCTGATTGGTCTCTCCTTCAAATGAATGGCTAATATTAATCCAAGCTCCATCGACGGTCCTAATCAATTCACAAACTCTATAAAAAGGACCTAAGACTCCACCTAATTCATACGAACAAAAATAAAAATGAGACCGTCATGCTGCTGAGGAAAGACTAGGAATAGCCGTCAAAATAGAGAGACGATTAGGAGACAATTCAAAGGCATAAAGCATCGACAACTAAATCAAAACAACGCCTACAACAAAGGATAGCATCTCCAAATTCAGAATTCAGATTCCTGAATTGAAGATTCGTCATACGTTGTAAGTAGAGTGCTATTCCGATGTGAATAAATAATTGTGTTTTGATTTGTGTAAAATGAGAAATAGAATTGTATTTGATTTGTGGTGATAATAATTCATATTTGAATGTTGCTTTTATTCTAAATGATTTGGGATGTTGTGGTATAACGATTGGATATTTGCAAGTATGTGATTCATGTTGAAAGTTAACAACTACATGTTTGTGGTAGTTTATTTGAGATTCATGCAAGTATATGATTCACTATTATGCCAACATAATATATATTATAATCACTTTTAGTGTAGTTGGATCCATTTGGGTATTATGACTTATGTGAATTTATGTTGGAATTGGCATCATGATTCAAGTGTAAAACCATACTTTTGTATTAGAGACAAAAGTAAGCATCTTTGTGAACTTGTGTTGACTCTATGAACATGACTAGACTTTGTTTGGTGCTATGCCTAATTGAAAAACATGGTTTAGGCCTATATTGTTATCAAAAATCATATGATAATATATGTGACACATAGCTAAGTTAGATTTACATTCTAATTGCAAGTTTGCATGAATAGATTAAAAACCCATGATTTCATGTTTAGGTATATTTATGCCATGATTATATGAATAGATCAAAAACCATGATTTTATGTTTAGGTATGTTTATGCCATGATTATATGCTATTACAATGCAAGTTCACAAGTGCCAAATTTATGTTAATTAGTTCGCTATGTTGCAAGTTCATGCGTTCACACTCCCCTTTTTATGTTACTTAGAATATATAAACATCGTGTTCTAAGCCTCCCCTTTTTCATGTGGCTAAGTTGGGTTTAAATGTTAAACCCAACATATGTTATATTGTAGCGAACGTATAAAACGGGGGTAATGACATTTGGGTTAAAATATAGAACATATGTGTTGGCATGTTTGACACATACCAACGACCTTGAAAAACAATTAAGTGGTGTAAATTAATTTTACCCAATAAAGATGAATTTGAATAATGGGCCGCAAATATTTACATATAAAAAGAGAAGAGACAAAATATGTAAATTTAGAAAATACGATGTGTTTAACCCGAGGTTGGATTGAGTTGTGATGTAAACCTGCCCAGAACCGCCCAGCTGTCCAGTAGTCACAACAATACCTATCCAATGTGGGTGGATAAACACGGGGCCCAATAAGGACCCGAGGATATACTGAGTTGTGGCGTAAGACTGCCGGACCCAACCGGCAACAGGCAGCCACAACAATATCTGTCTAATGTGAGAGGTCGAGGCTTTAATAAGACAATTAAGGCTGAGTCAGGATTGGTAGGATTAAGTAAATTGAATTAATACTTAATCAAAAATGGAACATGCTAAACTATACAGACTGATTGGGGGTTAGGTTTACAAAACACTTAACCAACTTAGCATGTTGGCTAGAAATAGAAAACCTAGTAGCAGGGGACCCTTTTCAGCAGTAACCCTACAAGGTGTATCAGGATACCCTAAACTAGGTAGGGTGGGGCACGATTACTGGGCTGACTGTAAGAGGTCAAATCGACGGCGGTGGTGCAGCAGTTTAGGTTCTAACCAGGTGCGGGCGTGCACACACTCCGGCGTAGAAAAATAAGGCACTGGGCACCAGTAGTATACTTGTGCATTCTAGAAATGTGTCGGGCCTCCACCATGGGACTTGATACACCCCATGGTGGGACCAACATAGGTAACTACAACATCGGGGGTCGTAAGACACATGTAACTATGCGAGTAGGAGCCGATCATTAGAAACGGATCACTTCACCCTGATTATGGGGTGCCTGTTGGGAACTAGTTTATATGGATGCAGAGATTAATATGGGGTACGATAAGTATATTCGACTCTAGACAACTTAACTTAGTTTATGGTGCTTTCCCATTTCCAGTTTATACTTATCATGCCCAATTCTTTATTCATAGACTGAATAGTCCTAGACTTACTCAGGCTTTATGTCTGACTCTACTTTTCTTTTGTCTTCTTTTCTTTCGTCCCCCCCCCCCCCCAGGTCCACAGGGATGGAATACCGCAGCTTGACCAGTTTTCACATCCAGCTTGAAGAGAAAGAATGTATTGCTTGGATCTCTTTCGTTTTGGACTATGGCTTTGGATTGCAACTATGGGGACTTATGCAGTTTACTTTTGTTTTTATGCTTCTTTAAGTTATGAAATCAAGACAGTTATGAGAATGTAATGGTTTTTGGAAGTATTGTAAGACAATTATGACATGGTTTGTGTAACACGTATTTCGTTGAAATAAAAATTGCTGTTGTTTTCCGTTGTTCAAAAATATGTGTATTTATATCTGTCTTGTGTATCTATGACTTATACTTATAAACCTCCACCAAAATTAGGGCATTCCCTTTGAGAGTGACCCTAACGGAGGTGGGGTGTTTCATTATCCAAGAATATGGGTAGGGACTCGTCTAACTGTTGCCTCCCATTCCAATTCTACTTCCTCTAATATACCTGGCTCAACAACTTCCGCGGTGTCATGCAAGCACTTCCGCGGATGAGAAACGTGGAAAACCTCATGAATGTTGGATAGATATTCTGGGAGTTTTACTCTATAGGCCATTTGGCCAATCCTTTCGGATATGGGAAATGGTCCTACAAATCTGTGTGCCAACTTCCCTATAGATCCGAAGCGAACCACATTACTCAAAGGTGATACTTTAACAAAAACTAAGTCTTCCACTTCAAATTCAATGTCAGTCCTTCTCTTGTCTGCATAAGATTTCTGCTTATCTTGGGCTGTCCTCATCTGCCGTCGAATAAGATTAATCTTCTTGGACATTTCTCTAACCATTTCTGGTCCAAGTAATAATCTTTTTGTAGATTCCCACCAACAAGCCGGTGATCTACAGGGTCGTCTGTACAATGCTTCGAAGGGTGCCACATCTTTCTTCATCCCAGCCCAAAAGAAAACCCTTTTCATGTCTCTGTACATCTTATCACCGCCTGGATGAATAGTCATCTTAGAATGGTGGGCTACTTCTAGGACTGCCTTTATCAAGCTTCCCGTTTCAGGAACACAAAGTCTTCCATCTCGTCGCAACCACCCCTTTCCATCTATGGAATATCTAATGAGGTGACTAGAAGTATCCCCTTTCCTGAGCTTATCCATGATGTCTAAAATATGTGGGTCACCTAGCTACGAAGCTCCTATCTGATACATAAGAGTTGGTCGTATTTCTAGCGATGCAAACAAATCAGGCAGAATCTCGATGGAGGGTCTAAAGTCAAAAGTTGATATGAACTCCAAGATCTTCCTCTCCACAAACAGAGGACTTAAGGCCATCCTCTGCCTACTTAGTGCGTTGGCCACCACATTACCCTTACTAGGGGTATAAGCGATTTCAAAATCATAAGAAGCTAGGAACTCCATCCACCTTTGTTGCCTTAAATTAAGATCCTTCTGTGAGAACAGATACTTGAGAGATTTATGATTGGTGTATAACTCGAACTTCTCTCGAAGTAAATAATGACGCCACGTCTTTAGCGCAAATACTGTGGCAGTAAGTTCTAGATCATGGGTGGGGTAGTTCTTCTCATGAACTCTCAACTATCTACCCCCATAACACACTACTTTTCCTTTTTGCATGAGAACAACACCAAGCCTTATACCACATGCATCAGTGTAAACCGTAAACACTTTGTTCCCATCGGGAAAAGTCAAGACTGGGGTTGTTGTCAGAGCCCTCTTCAAACGTTGGAATGTAACATCATAATATATATCCCATGAAAATGCCAAGTTCTTCTTTGTCAGCCTAGTGAGAGGGGCTGATATCTTTACGAAGTCCTTAATGAACTTCCTATAATAACCTGCTAATCCAAGAAAGCTTCTCACCTCTTTTGCATTTTTAGGAATCTACCAATCTTGCACTGCAACCACCTTGGTGGGATCTACAACTACCCCTTCTTTGGAGACCACATGCCCTAATAATTTCACCTCTTTTCTCCAAAAATAGAATTTGGAGAACTTTTCCTTAAGCTAATGCTCACTGAGAGTTTTCAAAAATTCTCTCAAATGTTGGGCATGCTCTTCTTCGCTTTTGGAGAAGATCAAAATATCATCCAAAAGACTACGACAAATTTATTTAGAAACTCCCAAAAAACCCTACTCAACAGATCAACAAAATAAGCGGGTGCTTTCGTCAGCCCAAAAGGCATAACAGTCATTCAAAGAAACCATCTAGAGTCCTAAAAACAGTCTTCTCTATACTGTCCTCAGCCACCCTCAACTGATGAAACCCCGTGGCCAAGTCTAACTGAGAGAATACCGAGGCACCAACAAGCTGGTCAAACAAGTCGTCTATCCTCGGAAGTGGGTGCATGTTCTTCTTGGTGAGTTTATTCAACTCTCTATAGTCTGCACACAAATGAAGCGAACCATCTGCCTTAGTCGCAAATACAACTGGAGCACTCCATTCAGATATGCTTCGTCTAATAAACCCTTTTTCAAGTAGCTCCCCTACTTGTTTGTTAAGCTCCCTCCTTTCCCTTGGAGCCATTTGGCGCACTGGTAATGCAACTGGCTATGCATTGTCCACCGGACATAAACGAAAATTGATCTCGCGCCTCGGAGGTAAACCCTGTACCTCATCAAAATAATCTCGGACTACTGGAACAGATTGCAAATCATTGATAGATGCATCAAGGCATTCTAGGAAACTAAGCATAACAAACCCTTGGGGGTCGCAAGAAATCTCGAGGGTCCTCCCATGGCAAGTCAGAAGTCTAATGACCCTTTTCTCACAATCTTGAATGGCACCATACGTCGTTAACCAATCCATCCCTAGTATCAAACCATAGCCCATGAAACCGAGCACATGCACGTCACATTCAAACTCAACGCCTAACACAGATATTCTCAAACCCCGACAAATCATAAATAAATGAGCCGAACCACCAATGGGGTTTGAGAAAACTACGGGATCCACTATCATACTAGTAATTAAGTGCAGAGATTCAACCACAGAACTAGATATAAATGATTGTGAAGCGCTAGAATCAAAAAGTGGTCTAATAGGATGATTTGAAAGAGAAATTAAACCTTCCATAGAATTTTTTTGCCTCTATCCGGAGCACTGATCGCGAGAGCATGCACCTGCCCTCCAGAAGTTCCTGCCCTTTGACCTTGTCTCTGTTTCTTCGGGCACTCCCTAGCAAAGTGTCCGACCTCTCTGCAATTGAAGCAAGAATTCTTCCTTCTTTTGCAGTCCTTCGCCAAGTGACCCTCACGTCCACAACTATGACACTTTCTCTTGTTCTTAGCCTTGTCATTCTTTCCTCCCTTCTTCTGTTGCTATTGCTGTTGTGGTTGTTGTCCTTTCTTGGGCCATATCTTCTTGTTTTGCGTTGTTTCCTCAGCTTTAACCTCCTTTTCTCCTTTCTCTTCCTCATACATCAAGGCCATATCAACAAGACTTTCAAAATTTGCCCCCATTGGAATATGGGACATAGCTAACACATGAAGGGGTTCATTCAGCCCTTTAGCAAACCGTAAAGCTTTCTTATGCGGAGTATCCACCAATTCAAGTCCAAATCTTACCAGCTGGTTGAATTTGTTCATATACTCTTTAACAGTTAAGTTTCCTTGTTTGAGAGATAAGAACCTCTCCCTTTGCATTCTTTTCTCAGCTTGGGAAAGGAACTTTATTTCAAACCACTGTCTAAAATCATCCCAAGTTTCCTCTGGATGGCCTGCTTGAGTTACCTTCCACCAAAACGAAGCTTCATCCTTCAGTAGCCAGATGGCCAACTGAATCTTCCTTCAATCTTCCACTTCAAAGATTACAAAAAAAATCCTCGGTCTCCTTGAGCCAATTCCTTGCCTCTACGAATGTCTCGGTTCCATAGAATAGCTTCCCTCCCATAGCACGAAAATCTTTGTAGATCTGAGAGAAGTTGTCTGCACGAGGAGGAGGAGGAGGAACAACGGGTGCAGCTGGGGGAGGAACGCTTCCTTGGCCTTCGGCAGGTACCGTGGCCTCCAGATACCTACGGAACCAGCCCGATATCGTAATGCCCTCTGGAATATTAGGTTCCACAGACATGCTTAAAAAAAAGGAAATAGATTTAGACAAAGGACCTAAGGATATTACATACCGCTTTGGGGGAATATGTTTCAAAACAAAATTTTCTTTTTGAAAATGCCTTCTTTTAAACCCATTTTGAAAATAAAATTTCAATTTTTTTATCTAATGTGGTAACCTTCAGCTCTGGTACCAAGCGTGACACCCTACATCCATTAATGTCACTCACAAAGGGAATGCATTAAGTTTCGTGAAGTGTTATAGGTAAACAAAAAGAGAAATATTACAAGACAGACATAAAATAACAGTGGAATTAAAACTTTATCTATAATAAAGCATCGTGGTTCAAAAACAGCACATGTCTGAAATACACAAAAACCATTACAACATAAAAACTACTGTGTTGTACTTTAAAACATCAGAGTACATGAAAAAGCAAAACTCCCTAACAAAATATAGCCATAGCAATGAGGATAGGAGCTTGAGCCATACGTCTAAGCAGCTCCAGCAAAATATAAGTAGAATCACAGTCAAGTCTGAGTGTTCCCGCCGTTAGAACCTAGGGGAGGGGGAAACGAAAGAAAGGAGGGGAAACAAAAAGGGTCAGACATAAAGTCGGGCGAGTCAGTTTACTTTTAGCAAGTAAATAAATAAAAGTAGCATGACAGGCATATAAAATGGATAAGAGAGAGATAACTACATAAAAGGCAGGTATGTCAAGGTAAACAGGAAAGGGTGTATACACTTCTAATGATTACTCTACACTATTACTAGTATAACTAGAATGAGATGATCCCTTCCACTGTAAGGTGGTAGACTTTGGCATACATCCAAGTGTACCTTAACTACTACCCTAATCGACCAACTCCCAAATCTGTGTAGATACTCTGTGCCGACCCCACCGTAGGATGTATCACATCCTAAAGTGGCAACCCTTCGCTGATATGCACAGTCCTATATCTACAGGTGTCACGGTCGTCTTATCCCGCTCTTCCCGGCCCTTGCACGCACATGACCCAGTCGGTTTGTGCCGCCCACACCGTCCTCGATGTTTGGATCTCTTACAACCAGTTCAGTAAGCGTGCCCTTTATCCGACCTAGTTCGGAGTACTCTGTTTGATACCTACTTTGGGTTACTGACCAAAACGGGTCCCACACAATATGGTACAAGCTCTCCCCTTTGTCTTGTATCCCCCACTAGGTTTTCCACGGGTTATGTTTACCCTAAAGGTGTCTTTAATTATATAACGCCAATCTTTCTATCGGTTATGCTTACCCATAGGTGTCTTTAATACATAACCCCCAATTGGTTAAGTTTTGTGGGTCTATATTAAATATTACCCACACATCTTAGATATACTTAACTTAACCCTTCCATTGTTCAGCCAAGTTTATTTAACCACTATTCATGTTTTGTAACACCCCGTATTTTCTGTAAACATAAGAGTTAAAAATCAAGGTATAATTAATTTTTAGGAGAAGAAATAAGGGAAACGGCTTGCGCCATTGTGTTCGTCTCGGAAAAATACGCGAAATAGAGTCTGAATTTGCATAAATCGGAGTCCGTATGAAGAAGATATGGACGAACGAAGTTAGGCAGAAAAACCGGAAACAAGCCAGAATACACTGGCGCACTTGTGAAGTGCGCCAGTACAAAAATACACTGGCGCACCTGCCAAGTGCGCCCATACAAATCCAGCACCGAATTCTGGAGTGTTCTGAGGTGACGTGTCTTCTTTTGAGTGGCTGGATGATGTGTATTCGAGCTGTGCGATTCTGATGACTTCTGGACTGATCTGAAGGCTCTAAATCACCCTATCCTCCTATAAATACATCCCTAACCTAAACCTAAGTCTCTTACACAATTCTCTAGCCTCCATTGCTCTCTTCTTCTAATTAAAAATAAAAATGGCGTCGCTACTCTGATAGAATCAAAACTAGAAGTCAATCAACATCATCCTAAATTCAAATTTGAGATAAAAGCTTCTGCAACAATTCTGTAACAACTAAAGTTCTTTCTTTAATCCAATCAAGGCAAGTACAGTTATTTTCTGCTATAAACATTAATTATAATTCTGATATGCTTTTAAATATGAATCTGAGATTGTATATCTGTCAGATCTTTTTTTCTGTGACTGTTCTGTATCCCTTTCTGCTTCCTTTCTGTTTCTATAGCCAGGCTACCACGAGCCTGTGCCTAATCTCATAAGAGATTAACGTATGAACGCAAATTTTGGGATAAATAATGAATGATGCGAAATTTGACGAGACTGAATTGAACATATAACTTTAGATCTGAGGCATAAAATATATTGACATATGACTTGGGATTGGATGCATGAATTTGACTGTAAACATATAATTTATATATGTTGTATGCATAGTGTACGTTGTAATCTAGATCTGTAACTAATTAGAGAAATGAACATATGTTATTTAGATCTGTAATTAATTAGAAAAATAAGCATATGTTATAAACTAGTTTTAGACCTATGCATATTCTGTGATAAAAGAAGAAGAGGAACCACTGTAAGATTACATATGATTTGAGACTTTGGACAAAATGCATATAAAAGTCAAGATCTGATTTTTAGAAGATATGATTTAAAGATTTAGATTGTTGGGTATAGTTTGCATAATGATTCATGACTTAAAAAGAAGAAGATATGGAAACTTAGGTGTAAAGATTTACATTAATTAGGATATCTATTATTGTGATTACACCTAAATAGGGATTTTTGGATATATGGCATGCATTGAAATTAATGGTTATATTTGGTATAATTTATATGTGAATCTGCTGTAAAATGCTAGTTTAACAAAAATTGGAACATATGTTATATGGCAAATTATGTCCATATTCTGCGCTTATGCAAACATGGAGTATATGTTGTGAATCATGACAATTATGTAGGCATATGAATTTAGGCCAATTTATGATTAGGCAAGGCATGTAAATAGAACCTTTAGAAATATTAAATTTGCTAAATCTGCTAATTTGCCAAGTTGCCTAAACTGCTAGTTTTGTTATATTGCCTAGACTGCTAATTAGATTGAAGTGCCTAATCTGTTAAATTTGTCGGTTGAAATGCCTAACCTGTTATATGCCAAAATCTGCTAAGTTACTAAATCTGTTAAATCCGTTAAGTCATATAAAATCTGTTATCCGCTAAAATCTGTTATCTGTTGTGTTGATATAATCATCCTATTATTGATATAATCTGAATTGGCATATATATTGGGCGTGCGCATAAACGGTAAATTATTAATTAATTGGCCGCAAAGATAAACGTGACTAACTCGAGGTTAGAATGAGTTTGCGGCGTAATTCTGCCCGGAACCGCCCGGCACATCCAGTGGCCGCAAACAATAGGTTCTAATGTGAGAAGTTAGTCATAACCTGCTTAAGACACGAGGTTAGGTCTGGCTTGTGGCAGAAGTCTGCCCGGAACCGCCCGGCCCATCCAGCGGCCACAAGCTAGCGACCTAATGTGAGAGGTCTGGGCATTAATAATTAATTAATGCAAATCTAAGATAAGAATGACGTCTAAAACGTACTGGGGGGGGGGGGGAAATAGGGTTAAACCAACTGGATTAATAGGTATAGTAAACCCGTCCATGAATCTGTAGGCCCAATACAAAGTTAGACAAATCTGAAAAATCTGTACATCTGATCTGTTAGTCGGAAAACTTGTTAACTTAATCTGTGAACTAGTAAATCTGAATTTTGTATGTCTGAACTTGTAAACAAGTTAATTTGAGATCTGTTAGCCTGGGGACATAAGGTTAGGAGGGGAATTACTTGTGTCATCTGTTGTTTGGGACCCATATTAGTCAGTAACCCTTTCTGGTATCAAAACTTTGACCCAACAGTAGGTAGGGTCCGGGCACGCTTACTGAACTAATTGTAAGTGGTTCATTCTGATAATGGCGAGGGGTGTTGATGGTGCGTTCCAACCGGGTCATGTGCGTGCATGGATCCCGGTCTGCCTCTGAGGATGTAAGACGCCGTGACATCTGTAAATAGGTCTGTGCCAATTGGTTGTCACTTTAGGGAGTGATACACCCTACTGTGGAGCCGACACAGGATATTTATGTATTAGGGAGCCGATCGCTTGGGGTAGGGCTTTAGGGTACGCTTAGTTCTGTCTGTTTCTGTTGGTACCGTCTGCTTCTGTTGGGTGGTAACACCTGTCTGTTTCTATGTGGTACCGTCTGTTCGGGTGGTAAAGGCCCATTACTAGTGTACACCTAATTCTACATTCTGTTTCCGTAGGGATAAAATCTGTTTCTGCTTCTGTCTATTTCTGATCGGGTAGTAAAGGCCCATTATTAGCATTCTGTTTCTGTTAAAGTATTCTGTACCCGTTCCTGCTTCAATTTCGACATTAGGGTGACACCTAATTCTGCTATACTAGTATTAGTGCAGAGAAGTGTAAAACAATAGTTTATGTCATTCTGTTTTTCTGTTATATCTGCTAAACCTGTTACAGTTATCTCACATCCAGTTTTATGTTCATATCATATTATTATTATCTGTTCATATGCTGAAAGTCACTGGACTTGCCAGACTTTTTGTCTGACCCTTGTTGTTTCGCCTCCTTTCTTCCGTTTCCCCCCAGGTTATCCAAGGAGGGAATACTTTAGCTTGATCCGGATTTCTCTTTGCTTGAAGTGCTTAAAGTATGGCTTGGCTCTGTATAGCTTCCGTTCCATGGGGATTATGATTTTAAACCATGCATTTTGAAGGCTTTTGTACAAGACTAATATTTTGTACTTGAATTCTGAAATTTGAAAGGATGTAACCATATTAATTTCTATTTCCGCTGTAATAAAGTTAAAAATGTTCAAGTACTGTTTTATCTGTCTTGTAAGTTTCTGTTCTGTTTACTAAAATGCTCCACCAAAGTTAAGGCATTCCCTTTGTGAGTGACCTTAACGGAGGTGGGGTGTTACATGTTTATGTTCACCCAATCCCAATGGATTCAACTAGGTTAAGTATTTTAATTCTTTACCATATCCATTTATGGTTTCTAATAGGCTAGACCTGCCACACTAAGCCTACAGCTTGTGGATGCTGGATATGCCAGTCGGTTCCAGGTAGACTTCGTCCACAAGTTGGGCCTAATCTCGTATCTTAGCCTGATTCGCATTTGTGCACTTAGACCCCTCACATTAGGTTCAACATTAGTGGTTGCTGGATGTGCCGGTCGGGTCCGGGCATACTTCTACCACTAATGCAACCTAATCTCGTGTCATAAGTGTAGTTACAGTTTCTAATTGTAATCCTAGGCATTTCATTATTATCCAATTTTCGCCTATGTAGTTATAGGTTCCATGCCCCTTTTCCCCAAATTTTGTATAAAGTGAATTATATGTCCATATTCATATTCATTAACCAAGTTATGCCAATTCTGATATTTTCCCCTGTTCCCAAACTAATGCATTCACATAATTTTTGCGGCATGCCTAGGCTAGAAAGTAGCCTGGCCATAGACAAGAAAAAGGAAAGGTGATGGGAAGATGACAATAGTGATTAATATAACATAACTGGCATAAATATATATATATATATATATATATTTATACACACACACACTGACATGGTGATAAGGTGGACATATAAGAGTAGATCTATGAACTTGTGATAATTAAACTAGAACTAACATAATAAGGATGTTATGAGAAGCATGAATAGATCTAAATAAGAATTCATATGCCCTATTAATGACAGATCTTAATTAACCATCTTAATTAACCACAATAAGATGATCTAGATCTAAACAAGGACTTAACTATCTAAATAATGCTAGATCCAAATTAACCACAAACCTAGATAAAGGTTTAGATCCACAAAGGTGACATGATAAATTTACCATATGTGAATTAGATCTATAAAAGTAGATCTAGCATGATAAAGTTTGAGATCCAAAAATAACATAGATTCATGATTTAAGACAGATCCAAATCACAGTACTGTCACATTTTACTTTTAATCACTTAAATCTAAAAGTAACCTAGAACTCACAGTGTTTGGATAAGAAGATAGAAATATAAGAGAAGCTTGTTGAGATGCAGATCTACACTTGAATCTCTAATTGATTTGCCTTAGTTGATTGTTGTTGAAGAAAAGGATTCGTGCCAGTTCAGGCACTAGCAGCATTTGGCCTCCATTGATTTTCAGTGAAGAAAACAAGAGAAATGGACCTCTATATATAGCTGCCATCCCTCAGAAACTGACTGCCACCTCAGCCCTTGGGGGTCGACCCCTTCTTTATGGGTTTGAGCCCCCTTAAAGGGTCGACACCCCTACCTTGGGGTAGATACCCCTGGGGCAGGAATTTTGCTGCCAAAGGGATTTTCGAAATTTGAACTGAAATTTGGTTTTATGGACCCTATATATAATTATCTTGCGCGTATACAAGCATCAAACTCTCATAACCTCTTCATACTGTGCCTGTTTTATGCAAACCAAATGTCTACCTTGACCAGAATTTCGAGAGGGACGCAATGGCGTAGTCTATTTCCCATAATTCTGATTATTAATTTAATTATTATTTAATTTATCCTCTTTAGTGTCGGTAAAATTTCAGGGTGTTACACATTTCACTTCATTTCTCCATAATATTTTTTATTTTCTTTATCTTCCTAAACCTCTTTAATGGCTTCTAAAATCTAGCCTAAACATTTGAAAATAAGAAGAAAATAACTCCTCGGTCAAACAAGTATCAAAAGGCATTGACACTATCGTCAAATCTCTTCTCATATCCATTCAAAAGTCACCACAACCCGACGAAGACCTGAAAACCAAAATACCCCTCTCCACTACCTAGTCCGAGGGTAAGAGGAGAGGGAGACCGAGGCTACAAGGAAAGAAGAAGCTAGTTTGAGAGGCTTCGGTGCGATCGTAGTAGAGCTCTAGCAATTTTTAGGAACATATAAGACCAATGAAGGTGACAAACTAAACTTTAAAATGACCCTAACTATACACTAGTAAAATGATTGCTATGTATGTTAAATATTTATTATGAATGATATGAAGAATGTCTTTCAAGTTTAAATTCTTTTATGTTTGATTGTGTGGATGTTTAACTAGTCACGTTAAATACACGTCAACAACCACAATGGAAATCACCTTTCTTTCATTGAATGAAATAGAGGAAAATGGATTACTAAACCTCTCAAAATGATTTGAAATGTTTTAGGAATGAATTCTAAACACTTCGAAGTGTATAAATGAAGCTTAGGTAGAATATGAATTTTTAAGAAATTTTAATGTGTCGCGAAACGGTAATTCAAGATTTTTGTCCTTAAAAAATGAATCTTTTGTATAAGGAAAAACGTGAACCCAAACTCTTTGATTTTTTTTTTTAAATCCAAATCCTTATAACTATAGCTTTACAAAGAATTGATAAAATCAAGATTCCATTGGGTAGAATTTGAATTATGACCAAAATAATATTCGAAAAACATCGAGGTTTTACAATTCAAAATCCTATAAAAGCGTTTGTTTAAAATTGAGATTTTTAATCTTTTAAAAATATGAAATAAATCATATAAATCTTTTAAATTTTTTTAAAAGTGTTTAAAGATGATTATTATTTTTTCCTAATGAAAGAAAAGTCGTTTTAATGAATTAAGCAGAAACGACACTTTTTGCGACACTTTTTCAATAATAATGAAATTTGGATTTAAACACCAAAATCTTATCCAAATCTATTATGAATGTATTCAAATGATTAAACACATTTTTAAAGATGATTTAAAAGTATTATAACGTGTTTAAAAGAATCTTAATGATTTAATTAAATCGAATAAGGAACGATTTAATCTTGGCTTCAATAGACCTATGAGTAAACTCGATTTTTCTATTTTTGAGATCCGGATGTGGGTGTTGAACTAATGAGATGCTCAAGAGCAACTAGTTCCATTGCTCATCTGGCCTTCCCTAGAAAAGGGATAGATAAGGTTGAAATGTCGAGAACAAGTTAAATATAAAAGATCAATTTTCTCTAGATAAATGAATCAGATTCTTAGAGATAATATTATTGTATGTAGTATCAAGTTCCGCAGAGGTAATCCTTACTATCCACAAAATTTGAAAAGGTTTTTACACTGTTATTCAATGCATAGTCGGGTTTGAACATGGAAATTTATATCAAGTAAAATATGTGTGATTGTTTCGAATATATTAAACTAAAACGGGCTTACCATCTAAATGGCTTAATGGATGATGTTTAATAATTCTGTGAATATCCTCGAAGAGTATCTGAAAGATATACATCCTTAAAGATGCTTTATGAAGTAATGAATTTAGAAATGAAGAACACCCAATGCTACTATAACAATATTTTTATTACGATTGATCTAAAGAGATCAAGATCAGAATTTGGGCGATTCCTACATGAAAATCACTTCGAATCAACCGACGATTCTAAAGTAAGAATGATGGTCTGCAATGAAAAAGAATGATGGAGATTAAATATAGGGTAACTTTCACTGAATCTCGAGGGAATTTTCCCACATTTTAAAAAGACAACGTTTCTGCATTCAGATCTTTTAAAAGAAAAATATTATTTGATACTAAATATGTGTAAAATCCCGAATTAAATAAATAATAGACAAATAATATTTGATAATGTTTTAATGGATAAATAATCATATTTTGGCCATTTAAAAAATTAGGAAAGTTATTTGTTAATTTTTTTACCTAGATAATAGTTTAAGAGAAAATAGAAAATGTGATCGATAAATGAATTTCAGTTTCTTAACAGTTTTACGAATGGAAATTGTACAAAAGTGTAAAATATATGTGCACACACATATCTGTATGATAACATAACCATAAGATGTTAATGACCTAGTAGGCTAAGAAAAATATTCGAAAAAGTAAGTATAAGAGGACGAAGAGAGTTTATTTTAAAATAGTAATACCACACCCTACACTCATTACTCTTACATATCATCATTACACTTACACACACACCACACTTACACATTGAGATGTCACATCCAAAGGGGGGTTTCGGCTATGTGTAGGGTAGGAGGAGGAGGTTTTTTCAATAATTTTCTATCCTATTATTTTATTCCTAATGATTTCTTATAAATACTATGGTGACTACCTTACACCAACTAACACTCAACGAGTTGCGCTGTGACCGTGCTCTACTAATACAAGGTGATCATCAAGGCGGAAATAAGAAAACCCATGTAACCTGTCATATATCTCATAGCGCATGGAATAAAATATAAAATAACATAAGACATGATATAAAACTGGCGAGACGGTATAAACTAAACGAATCATAATATCGGAGTGACAGATCCATATCGTAGCAAAAGTACCAAATATCCAAATATAGGTACATCTTTAAAATACCATCTCTACTCGAAATACACTACTATGCCCAAAGTAACGATACTCAGAAATAAACAGGGATAAGAGTATGTAAATAAAATATGTGGAAGCCTCTAGCTCATCTCTGGTTAGCTACTTGAGCAACCAACCGGTATCTAGTCTGCTCATTTAAGAGCACCCAGAGTAATAAGAAGCAATGCATAAAACCCCAAGTCAGACAAAGTCTAGTGTGAGCGATAGTAATATCAATCACTAAAATAGGGTAATATAATGGGTATAAATAATCATACCATACCTGGCCTTGCATCTAAAGAGTTGGCACATATAAATATATACTCTAATCTACGACAAGCACAATAACGAGTGCAAAATGGAAGTGTGTGTGTCATAGTGATGAAAATTATCCAAGCATAATATCCATCCTCATGTTCACTCAGATATTGCTTTAAGTCCATGGCATTGAACACTTAGGCTACCCCTGTTAAGTAACACTAATAGGTTTAAACGTCTACTAACTCTGCCGACCAATTTCCACATCAACCACTAGGTCAAAAACGTCAAAAGACTCTAGTAGATCGCCCTACCCAGTCCACAACGTCAATGGACTCTAGGGTCCAGAGAGGTCAGGTCTATATCGTTTACTAACTTTGATCTCCTCCTCGTGCTATCTTTCCCAGGGCGTGCCAAAGTTTCCAACACTATTAACTCCTTCGCACACGCACTAGCAGTGAAGTCCAACTTAAATGTCACCCCGATGGTTGCCATCAGGATCCTTGGTGGCAACTCCCCTCCCTAGACTTTCTCTACGTCTCAGTTTTAACTAATTGTATAGGAGTTTGTCTCCAAAAGTGCTCGATCATTGTCATGAAGTATCGTCACACCATGCATAATCATAAGGAACCCTTCTCCGCACCCTTTTCCGGATCGACCTAATTCCGGTTTAGCATTGTCGAACCGGAATTGTGTCCCCAACTCCAGATCGGCAATGCTGATCCAGGCTTGGATGGTCATATCCAATTGGTAATACCGATTCAGACTTTTTTGATCATGGTCCTGATCGACTATGTCGATCTGGAGCTTAAGAGCATGTTTGAATCAAAGCCCTGCTCGAAAATCAAGTCAAAACCCCCTCTTCTGCTCCATTTACCTGCTTCCACTTTACACCTAGCTGAACAGAAGATGCTTCCCTTAATCGACCCGAACTTTTAAGTTCCATAACTTGATCTTGAAACTCTAAATGACTTAAAATTTTTCCTAAGGCCTCTTGGGACCTTCCTTGTTATCCTTACAAAATTTTATACCGATCTGACACATTTGGTCTGCCTTGACACGGTCAATCGGCATGGTCGAACCAGAAACTGCAGCGTGTCAAAAGTGATATCTAGCATCCTACCTCGCCATTTGTCGGCATTTGCACCCTTCCTAGTATTCCTAGGTAATGTCTTAATATACCAAACGCACACACAAACAACATCTAGATTAATCAAATAAGATTAAACACCTAAAGAAGCGTATATTTTCATAATCTCTCAAATTCCAGGATTCACAAATCATGTCAAAATTAATCCAAACTTAGATATGTGTCACGATAGGATTAATAACGAATTTTAAACATTTTTCCATATTTTTATGAGGTACTTACATAGTAATATACCCTAATTAGTGAATAAAAATACTAATACTCACCTTAATCACCGCAAGAAGACAAAATATGAAAATAAGAAGCCTTTGGCATGGATTCCAAGGTGTTGCAGTAGCTCTTATCTTGTTTTGACTTGGTATGCTCTTTATTTGGTTATTAGATGATTAAAGAAAGGTTTAATTATGGATTTGAGAGATGGAAGCCATTAATAGGGGTTTAGATCTACTTTGGAAGTTGAGTAAGTGAATAGGAAATGATCCTCCTACACATTCAGCCCCCACACGTCATCAAACCCGAAATTAGTTATGGGCCCCACTTACTAATGACCCAAACAGCCCATTTAAGCCTCCTTAATCTTATTTAAGCCATTTCTCCCAAACGGTAAGTCCATTAGCTTAGTGTGACTAATCTAATGGGAAACCATTATCCAAATTTAATTGAAGTGGTTTTAGGTCTAAATTCTTTACCGCTTAAAGATAATGAGCGAAATAAGACATCCAAGGGTAAAATTTTCGCATTAAAATTTGACATAAATAGTTAAGGTAGGAAATGGCTATATTAGTAATTCTCCAAAGTTATACAATCATAAGACCTCATATGTAAATAATATAAATAATCTACGATCCTCTAATAGTAGAGCATGAGTCGTTACATTCTTCCCCATTAAGAAATTTCTCCCCCAAAATTGCCTAAACAACAAATAAGATTGTTCCGCATGCCTATCAATCATTTAAAGCAATCATATGCACATAGAAAAACATGATGGCATAAGAATTTAAGCTTATTCTATCACGGGGGATACTAAACAATAAGACCGATGGTATCACGAATGGAAATTTAAGCCAAGTAAAGAGCTCTATATATGATGCCCTCATGCTCTCCTCAGTCTCCAAAGTACAGTCACTCTCACTTTCACCCCCACTCTACCTTTACAAACTTCACTACTTTCCTCCTAAGTTGTTTCATATCCTGTCCAACTACGAATAGGTTTATGGGCTACAGTAGCTTCTGGTTCCACCTCGATATCATCTATCTAATCCAATGTGATATTCATGTCGGGATCATACACAAACTTTCTCAAATGGGAAACATAAAACACATTATGCATCCCAACCATCTTTTGAGGTAGCTCAACTCTACAAGCAAAATTTCCAAACCGCTCAAAGATTAGAAATGGACAAATAAACCTTGGTGCCAAGTTTCATTTACTACCAAACCGAATCATATTCCTCAAAGAAGAAATCTAGACAAACACCAAAACACCAATGGAGAATTCCAAGTCCCTCCGTCTTTTATCATCGTAACTCTTCTCCCTATCTTGGGAGGCTTTCATTCATTGTCATATGATTTCAATCTTCTTTGAGGTTTCCCTAACCATATCTGGCCTAAGTATTAGTTTCTCACCTGCCTCTAACCAACACAAAGGAGAGTTGCACAGCCTCCCATATAACGTTTCATACAGAGCCATGCCAATGCTTGACTGATAACTATTATTGTCTGCAAACTCAACCAAATGCAAATGGTCATCCCACAAGCCACCAAAATCTAGGAAAAACGGTCTCAGGAGATTTTCCAATATGTGATTCACCCTTTCAGTCCAACCACTGGTTTGAGGGTGGTAAGAAGTACTAAGATGCAATTCAGATCCCAAAGTTTTTTCTAAGCTCTTCCAAAATCCATGGATCTAGATCACTCAAAATGCCTTTTGGTACTCCATGGAATCACACAATCCATTTCATATACAACTCTGCCAAACTAGGCTGTCATCCTATTTGACTTGACTGGTATATACCTGGCGCTCTTGGTCAACCGATCCATAATGACCCAACTATCATATCCTGCCCAAGTTCTTGGCAGACCATCAATAAAATCCATTGAAACTTGCTCCCATTTCCACTCGGGAACTTATAATGATTACAACAAGCCACTAGGTTTTTCTTTATATCCATGCATTTGGAGATAATTTCTCAACTTCCTTAGTCATACCTTCCCAATGGTATGTTTGCCTCATGTCTCGATACATCTAACAACCGCCGGGATGTATGGTTAGCTAAAAGTGATGACGCTCCTTAAGTACTTCATTTCTTAATCCATCGACGTTCGGTACAACCAATCTCCCATCATTCTGAAGCTAACATTCACTTTCAAGTTCATACATACTAACTCCTAATCCATGCCAGATTCCACTCTAGTAATAACCCCTAACAATCTAGGATCGTTTCTCTGACTAAAACTGACTCGTTTGACCAAAGTTGGTCTAAACATCTCTCGTTCCAACTCACATCTTGGTCTGAAATCATAACCAACAATATACTTCAGTTGCTTTTACTCTAGAAACATAGCCCCAAGCTGGCATGTCTCCTACTTAATGCACCATCAACCGCATTACCCTTTCATGGGTTGTATGCGATATTATAATCATAGGACGCCAAAAATTCTAACCATCGCTTGAAGGAGGTTTAAATCATTCTAAGAGAAAAGGTACTTTAATGACTTGTGGTCGGTGAACAACTCAAATCTTTCTCCTAAAAGATAACGTCTCCACAACTTTAATGCGAAAAATATCTATGCTAATTCCAAATCATGCGTTAGATACCTTTTCTCATGTGGCTTTAGTTGGTGACTAGCATTAGTGACAACCTTTCCCCCTTGCGTTAACACTACGACCAATCTGGTACCACAAGCATCAATGGTTTCCTTTCGGAATAGCTAACACTGGAGCGCACATCAATTTTTCCGTTAGACTGTTAAATGCATGTTTGCATCTTGCATCCCAGACGAAAGATTGATTCTTCTTAGTCAATTGAGTTATCGGTGCTGCTATCTTGGAGAAATCATGGATAAACTCACAATAAAGCTAAGCCCAAGAAACTTCTCACATCGGTTGCACTCTTGGGCGTAGACCAATCTTGTATTGTTGCCACCTTCGTGCAGTCCATGGCAATACCATTCTCTTGAACAACATAGCCTAAGAATTTTACTTCCCTACATCAGAAGTGACATTTTGAAAATGTAGCTTTTAG
Organism: Allium sativum; assembly: GCA_030737875.1. NCBI lineage: Eukaryota > Viridiplantae > Streptophyta > Magnoliopsida > Asparagales > Amaryllidaceae > Allium > Allium sativum. Next base: position 308,373,084 of record CM060921.1, read on the forward strand.
TTGGTGTTTCCTTAACACCTCCATCACAATTATCAAATGCTCCTTGTGTTCTTCTTTTGTACGTTAATTAACTAGCATATCATCGACAAGCACAAGCACAAACTTGTTTAATTGATCTCTGAAAATATGATTCATGAGATCCATGGAATACGCTGATGCATTGTTTAGTCCGAAGGACATAACCAACAACTCATAAAATATGGAAAGCGTCCAAAACATTATTTTAGGCACACTCCCATTTGCTACCCATAGCTGATGAAATCTTGTTGCAAGGTCTAACTAGGTGAATATCTATGCACCATTTAACTGATCAAACAAGTCGTCTATTCATAGAAGAGGATACTTGTTCTTCCATGTCACCTTGTTCAGCTTACAATATTCTGCGCACAATGGAAGGGAAACATCCTCAATCGTGTCAAATACAATAGTTGCTCCCCATTCGAAAATACTTCTCTGAATAAACCCCTTCCTCTGAAGGTCACTGACTTGCATCTCGAGCTTTCGTTGCTCTATTGGTGTCATCCGTCGAAGATGCATTACTATAGGTCTGGCATCTTTTACTAGATCAATACGAAACTCGATCTGTCTATGTCGTAGAAGTCCGTTCACTCCACGAAGATGTCCGGATACTCGTCTGCAATAGTCACACTCAATAACTCATCGTGCGAGATGTCGAGGGAATACAGAAAACTTGCCATCACCAAGTAGGCTACGCAACATCACCCTCCGCTCGTCATCCGCCCCAATGATCGCCGAAGACCTCTTACATTCCTTCATCACCCTGCACCTCTGGACCTAGTTGACTTCGAGGATAATACCAACCCTATTAAATCCCAAATAAAGTAATCACACACAAACATGCATCCATGGCTCGATAAGACCAACCCATGATAAATCATGCAAAGGCTAGTAGAACCACCAATCGGGTTCGTAACAACTAAAGAATGGGGAACATATTCAGGTTCCAATTCCAAACTTTCTACGAGGTAACTAAATATGAAGGAATGAGAAGCCCCAATATCAAACAAAACTTGAATAGGAATATCATAAACTAAAAACATACTTTTGATGACGACACCCTTTCCCTTCTTCGCCTCTGCTGGGGCATTAGACGAAGAAGGAACAACATTAATAGCATATTCCTTCACCAACTGCTTCCCCTTAAGATGTTCACAACAATCTTTATGGATGTGTCCACGCTTATCACAATTGAAACATTTTCTCATCCCAACTTTATAGTCATTGCTGAAGTGACTTTCCTTCTATAATTATAGCAAGTAAACTGCGGCCTAGCTTTCTTCTTTTGTCCCGCCTTGGGCTATAATGACTTTCTCATATTATGAAACTTTTTCTTGGCTCTACCACTTACCAATGGCTTTGGATCAACTTCATCGGCAATGGAAGCAACCCTAGTCTTAAACTTGGGATAAAGGCTTTCTGACCTCAAAGATTTCCCAATGATGGACTCGAAAGTCTCATCGATATAATTAATACGCCTCTCCCTCAAGTAATCTTCCATGCCAGTGATGAACTTCTCGTTCTTCTTTTCGGCGATATCGATAAAAGAAATCCCCTATTTTGATTGAGCACCTAATCCAACAATGTAACGACCCGCATTCTACATATCGGACAATCGTATAATATTTATTTTATTTTCATACAAAGTCATATGGCTGTGTAACTTTGGGGAACGACTATTGGGGTTATTTCCCATGTTCATGATTTTTACCAATTTTTAAATGTTCATTTTTCCCCTGGAGAATCTTGTTTCTCCTATAACTTTTGATTGGTAAGGAGTTTTGATCTGAAACCACTTCCATTGGATTCAGATGATGGTTTACATGAGTGGTCACATTAATCAAACGGACTTACTGTTTGGGAGATATGGCTGAAATAAGGTTTGGAAGATGAAAAACAGCTTAATTGGGCTTAACAAGGTAATTAACATCTAGGCCCATAACCCATTTTGGGATTAGGTTCATGGGAGGGATAAAAGAGTTTGGGAAAACATTTCATTTCAGTTTTCTAGCCACCACAAACATTTCCTAAACTCTAGCAATGGCCTCCACCTTCTAAATTCATCTTTAATCACTTTCTAATCACATATTAGCCAAATCTACATCAAATGAAGGAGGAGTAGCATAGGAATTGATATAGAGTTGCTGTAATACATTAGGATATATGCCAAATCAGTTAGAGTTTCAGATATGAAATTTATTTGTGGCTAAGGTGAGTGATTTGCATGTTTTTACACTAATTACGACTAATTAGGGGTGATTAGTGATAATTAGCGAAATTAAAACTCAAAAAAATATGCATAAATTCTGAAATATTATTTTATATTACTGGTTAAAAATTGGGATATTTTGGATTAAGTTTGGTAATCCTATTGATAGATATAGCTAAACATGGTTAAGGATAAAATCATGGATTTGGGCATGTTTGATCTAAAGTAACCTATATGCTTGATGTTTTGACCTTTTTGATTGAACCAATATGTTGTTACTGTTGTTTGGGATGTTCTATGATTGTTTAATAAAGTTAGAATGGTTTAAAATGCCGTCGTGTGGCGTAATTAGTTTGATGGAAGAGATGTAGTAACCTGGAGCGGATCAGACCGTCCTACGCAAACCGGGGGAGCATGTCCGAACCGACCCGCTCGCATCTGAATACTCCGACCCGCCTTTAAACACCATGACCGAAATGGAAGGAGGGGAAAGAGGCAAAACCGAGCCGCCTATGCTTGATGCACTCGAACTGACCCGCTTGCCTTGGAACTGAAGCACCTGAATGGAAGAACATCCGAACCGAACCGAGTGGTCTGAACCGAACCGATCAGGGAGCCACGAAACGAATGAAATCCAAGCCGAGCCGAGGTGTGAGAGACCCAAATCGAACCGAACCAATGATGATTGGAGCACTATGCACATTCGAACTGAACTGGAGAAGACTAAAACCCGAGATGCAAAGGGAGTCCAAGTGAGAAGTTGTTACTCAGGATCCAGATGGGAATCAATGAGTTAACTTCAATAGTTGGGCTTTGCTACGGGAAGTGTGCAAAGGGGTTATCGATATCTATATCTTTGATTCACTATTAAGGAGGGGTCATTGACTATGGACTAATGCAGTGGGGTTAGAGGTTGTATGGAGTTGGACTCCATCAGAGCTCCAAAGGGGCAAAGTGGTCGTAGTGATAGTCGTACGGAGTGGGACTCCGTTACAGCCCCAATAGTTCTGGTGATCAAAGTGGTGGATATCGTATGCTGTACGCACTGAGTGAGAGATGTAAGGATGATTGTTATGTTTGATGTTTGCTATCACCATGACATGCACACTCCTATTTCACACTTTATGTTAGTGTTAGCTTAGAGTACTGTACATTTTGTTGTGCTAATTCTTCGATTGCAGGTCCAGGTTCAGGTATGATTATTTATAACTGTTATTGTTTTATTTTTCAACTATTGTTCATACCAAACTTTTGTTTGACCTAGAGTTTTATGTCTCTTCTTGTTACTCTGGGTGCTCCTAAACGAGAAGACTAGAGACAGGTTAGGTGGTTATGCACGAGTAGCTATCCGGAGATGAGCAGGAGCCTTCCTCGTACTATTTACATATACTCTCCCTGCGTTGTTGCTGGTCACTGCTTTGGGCACTAGTAGTGTACCTTTTCTATTTTGCTTTAGAGACAGTATTTTGAGGTTGTAATAATAGTTTGAATCATAAGCTGTATTTAGATTCCGCTGCTATTATGGTTTAATTTCTAGCTTATGCACTGTCTCGCCTTTTTTATGTCAAGTTATGTTATTATTATATTTTATTCCATGCGTTGTGAGATATACTACAGGTTCTTTGATGATTCATAGTTTTAAAATCCCTTTCTTTTAACGGCCATCCTGTGCTAGTTGGACATCGACACATCACATTTCAAGGGAAATGTCGGCTGGTCTAGGGCGGGCCGTCACACTTGGTATCAAAGCCTAGGTTGTGTGGTTTAACCTAAGGGAAGACATCAGGGAGAGATATTATACGTATATGAGAGCATGTATTTATGATATTTTGGTTTTCAAATGCTAAGTATATATATACTATTAGTATATCTAAGGATGAAGTCGCACTGCACCAACATCACTTAGGAGACGGCTAATCATTTTCTCTTTACAAATTGGACGATGAGCCAAAATACGTGGAGTACAGGTTTAGGGGCCAACAATGATGGGAATTTCCTTGATATAATAACGATGTCTACTGGCTTTATGCGAGTGATGCTTAGGGATGCTCAGGGAGCAGTTCCTAATGGTGCTAACAGTGGTGGTGTAGTAGTGCAGGCGCCTAGAGTCGATTTCGCCAAGCTTAGCAAGGATTATACTAGTCTTGGTGGAAAGTCGTTCCACGGAACGGAATCGGCTACGGATATTCAAGATTGGCTTGATAGTTGTAAGCGCATCTTCGAGGATTTGGGAATCGATGATGCGATGAAAAGAAAGTTAGCATCGCATCAACTTCAAGGACGGGCTATGAATTGCGGAATGCTATTAAAGCAGCTACTCTTGGGGATCAAGTTACTTGGAATCAGTTTAAAAATCGTTCAGTGATAAGTTTATCCCAGCTACTCAGAAATCAGAATTGTTCAGGAAATTTCTTGAGCTTAAGCAGAATGGTAGGGCAGTCTCGGAATATATTGTTGAGTTCGATACTTTATCGAAGTATGGATTATCTCTTACCGATACTGCCGAGAAGAAGAACGAGAAGTTCATAACCAGCTTAGATGAGTACTTGGGGGAAAACTTATAAACCACATCGATAAGACATTTGAATATATTATGGGGAAAGCACTGAGATCAGAGAGCCTTTACCCTAAGACAAAAACCGAAGTTGCTATTGCATCTATAGGAGAGCCAAAACCGCAGGCAAGCGGTGGAGGCAAGAATAATTCCCAGAATAAGAGAAAATAGAATCAGACCAAGGATGCTCAGAAAAAGAATGACAAGAAAGATATCGTGTGCTATAGCTGTGGAAAGAAGGGCCACTATGCCAAAGATTGTCGAGCAAAGCCAGCGGACAGGAAGTGCTTCAATTGCGGCCAAGTGGGACATCATAAGGATAAATGTCCACAACCTCCTAAAGAGAAGCAGATTGTGAAAGCATATGCTATCAATGTTGTTCCTTCTTCGTCGAATGCCCCAACTGCGATAGAGAAAGGAAAGGGTGTCATCATTCAAGGTATGATTTCCATATTTGATGTTCCTGTTCGAGTACTGTTTGATACCGGGGCTTCCCATTCCTTCGTATCTAGTGACCTGGTGGATAGGTTGGAATTGGAACCCAAGATTGTCGATAGACCTTTAGTTGTGACGAACCCGATCGGTGGTTCGACTAGCCTTGGTATGATTTGTCGTAATTTGGTCATATCGAGTCATGAATGCATGTTTGGTTGTGACTGATTTGTTTTGGGCTTTACTGGGTTTGGCATTATTTTGGGAGTCGATTAGCTCTAAAGGTATGGGGTGGTGGTAGACTGTGAGGGGTCTTCGGTGACCATTAGAGCGGATGATGAGCGGAGGTTACTGTTTGGTTTCCTACTCGGTGATGGGGTGATGGCTAGTTTTCTAAATTCCATCGACATCCCACATGATGAGTTGTCCGGTGTGCCTATTGCTGGCGATTATCTGAACATCTTTGGGGAAGTGACATGACTTCCACCACACTAAGAGATCGAGTTTCGTATTGATTTAGTAAAAGATGTCAGGCCTATAGTGATGCCTCTTCGTCGTATGGCGCCAAGGGAGCAGCGAGAGCTCGGGGTGTAAGTAAGCGATCTTTTGAAGAAGGGATTTATCCAAAGAAGTGTTTCTGAGTGGGGAGCACCAGTGTATTTTCTACCAAGGCCGATGGTTCACTTCGATTGTGTGTGGACTACCGCGAGTTGAATAAGGTGATGAGGAAGAATAAGTATCCTCTTCTGCGGATAGACGATTTGTTTGATCAGTTGGATGGAGCGAGAGTGTTCTCTTAGTTAGATCTTGCGACAAGTTTTCATCAGCTCCGATTAGCAGCTGAGAGTATACCTAAAATGGCATTTCGGACGTCGTCCGGATTCTATGAGTGGTTGGTCATGCCACTCGGGTTGACCAATGCACCAACTTATTTTGTAGATCTTATGAATGGGGTAGTCAGGGATCAATTGAATAAGTTTGTTCTTGTGTTCGTGGACGATATCTTAGTTTATTCGAGGATGGAGGAAGAACACAAGGAATATTTGAGGATAGTGATGGAGGTGTTGAGGAAATACCAATGGAATGAATTTTTTTCTAAATGTTACTTCTGGAGGAGGGAAGTGAGGTTCTTAGGCCATGTTGTTTCAAAGAATGGTATTGTCGTGGATCTTGCGAAGGTGGTTATGGTGCAAGATTGGCCTACACCCAAGAATGCAATGGACGTGAGAAGTTTCTTGGGGTTAGCTAGATATTATCGTAAGTTTATCCAAGACTACTCCAAGATAGAGGCACCATTAATTCAGTTGACCAAGAAGAATTAAGCTTTTGCTTGGGACGGAAGGTGTGAGAATGCATTTAAGAACCTAAAGGAGAAGTTAACGTGCGCACCAGTGTTAGTTATTCCTAAGGGGAACGAAGAGATGACGACATACACGGATGCTAGTGGTATCAAACTAGGTGATGTACTGATGCAAGGAGGTAGGGTTTTAGCCTATTCTAGTCGGCAACTGAAACCGCATGAGAAAAGATATCCTACCCATGATTTGGAGTTAGCAGCGATCGTGTTTGCGTTAAAGATGTGGAGACATTATCTCTTGGGAGAAAGATTCGAGTTGTGACGTCCGGGAATTTCGCTCGATCCGAATCAGTCGTTAAACCGATCTAGACTATTCGAAAACCCTGATCGTTTGAGAACAGGACAAATCAAAACGCAGACGGAAGAACATTTCATTGCTATTACAACAATTCCATCAGATACAAGAATATACAGTATAAATGAATAAATTACATTCGATAAATATCAGAGATTACAATAAATTACATAGCAGCGGAAAATAATACAAAGCACAACTGAAGGTGATATATGGATACAGAGCTTTCCGGATACCATTCCAGTTGTAAACCAGGATCCTGTGAATATAAATCTGCAAAACCAAAATTACTAGCTGCCCGTGCGGAAAATAGGGGCACCCGGAGTTTAGGTTAAAACAATAAACTCCAGGTCAGTCATGTGACTGGTGTGAGAACTAAAACAGTTATTTTAAAACTTTACTTTAAAAGAGAGTAATTCAAGGGACCACGCCGTATAACACGGAATGGGTTTCCTCCCAAGAATACCAGTGCATAGGAAAGACAACGCAATGCTTTTTCGAAAAATGAAGCTATTATAAGACCCAGGTCCCATCACACAATGCAACGCAAGCCGGAGGATAGGGTTTTACTGTGACGGCCTGGAATTTCGCTCGATCTGAATCAGTCGTTAAACCGATCTAAACCGTTCGAAACCCCTGACTGTTGAGAACATGACAAATCAGAACACAAACAGAAGAACATTTCATTGGTATATTACAACAATGCATCAGATTACAAGAATATACAGAGTATAAATGAATAAATATTACACAGAAATATCAGAGATTTAAATTACATTTAAATACATAGCAGCGGAAAAATAATATAAAGCACAACTGAAGGTGATATACGGATACAGAGCTTTCCGGATATCATTCCAGCTGTAAACCAGGATCCTGTGAATATAAATCTGCAAAACCAAAACTACTAGCTGCCCGTGCGGAAAATAGAGGCACCCAGAGTTTAGGTTAAAACAATAAACTCCAGGTCAGTCATGTGACTGGTGTGAGAACTAAAACAGTTATTTAAAACTTTACTTTAAAAGAAAGTAATTCAAGGGACCACGCCGCATAACACGGAACGGGTTTCCTCCCAAGGATACCAGTGCATATCAATAGACAACGCAATGCTTTTTCGAAAAATGAAGCTATTATAAGACCCAGGTCCTATCATACAATGCAACGCAAGCCGGGGGATAGGGTTTTCCCTTATAATAGCCAAACATGCTTGGTACGCTTAAAACAAATCATTTGATACTATAATAAGTGTATAGTGTCAAAACATTTCAATCATAAATATAAATCATAGACGGCATAGTATCCCATGCTACTATGTCGCCATACTAGGCTCTACAAATAAAGCCGAAATACACGTATTGGAAATTGGATTCCGTCATGAGTCGAGGCAAGGGGCAAGCTCCTCTCCGCGTTCGAGACACTCTAGCAAATGCCTCAGGATTACGCACACTGGGTAACCCCTGGATCTTCAGGGCCGGTCCTCACTTACGTTAGAGGATTAGTTATTCCTGAACACACGTTTCCCGGTCCTTACAGACCTATAATCGAGGCGCCTCATCCAACAACCACAAAGGTGAAAAGTATATATATGTCAGGGCTGGTAAGTCACTGACACCACCAAAGCTAGAAAGAAACGTGCGCTCTCCCTGCAGTCCGTATCCCGTTTTTAACTCATACCGAGGTGTGAGGCTCGCGAATACACGCTATACCCAAAGCTGCCACGTAGGCGTGCTTTGATCATCAACCACAAGACTTTGCTTTTCAACAGAAGCCTTGATCATTGCATCTTAGTATGCCACACAGGCAATTCATGCCATGCGACTGATGTCCATCGATATACAACCTCTGAGCTCGTACGTCTCAGAGAAGGGCGTTAAGCAAAAGAATAAATTCTCCGCCGCCAAACAGATGTATATTTAATAGAAATCAATCAACACAGGATAAAATCCAATGTCAGACACACAATCCATTTACAAGTCCGTTCTGGGTCTGAACGAAACCGGAGGCACTTTCCTCGCATATCCATCCATCTCCAGGTACGTCTGGACGACCACCAACTGTTTCCATCCTCTTGGGTGTACAGCCCAATCAGGATCGTCAGTAACAATCCAAACGATGTGAAGACTTCCGATCTTCGACCACCGTCTTCATCTTCGACTTATCGTCGAATCGGTTATTCAGAATGGGTATAAACCCGGACTTTCCGAACAACCCACGTATATTGAAAACAAATGTTACACAAACACAACATACGCCTCATTCCAATTCATTAGTCACTAACCGCAAATTAGCCAGAGAACAATTTCCCAAACATTAACCCCGAAGGCCGAAACCAACATCAGATCAATACCCAGGAAGCCATTCTTCTTAGCCAACCTACAGCTAGTTTCTAAATTCCACATTCTTAGGGAAAGGTTCCCATTAATTTTATCCAAGATAAATTCTTTAAAATTTATCCTGTAATCTTCCTTTGGATGTCTTTTAAAACCAAATTATGGTTTTTCCAACTAGTCGAGATTAGCGAACCACAACGAAGTAATTATTTATTTTATTTCCCAATCCCGACCTATTCATCCCATGAAGCAAAACTGGTAATACTCCATATCTAACACCGTGGTGTTATCGGTAAAATTAATTACCATTTCACGTTCAAATCTAATTAAAGATTTAACTATCGCTTTGGAGTAAAACTGGTAATACTCCATTCTCGCTCATTTTCTAAATTTGATAATTTAGATTATGGATTCACATTTCAATCTAAGTGCAGATTCATTAGAACTCCTTTTACTGGGTTAAAGAACTAGGTGTTATTTAAAACACAGTTCACGACAAACCCAAATCACATTCTATTCGTTATCGGGTTAAAGAACTAGTGTTATTTAAAACACTGTTCACGATAAACCCATTTCAAATTCAATCAAATATATTAGAAATCCCGATTATTTAAAACCCCTTTTAAACCTAATTTGTTTATTTAAAAATAATTAGGTTTTAAATTTAGTGCAAAACTAGTTCATTTCGATAAAAATCTATTTTTATCCTTTCAAATATGGAGTTTTTCATCCCAATTCTTCCCAAATCATTTCTTATGATTTTACATAAATTATTACTATTTTTAATAATTTTACCAAGGCCCGTACAGTCGATTTCCAACAATGGCCATCGAACTGCACTTATAGCGACCTTTTTCGAATTTGATTTGGACGTATCTCCAAATCCAACCGTTAGATTTCAAATTTCTAATATTCGTTAGAAAGCTCTTTTCGATACGAACCCAACGGTTCCGGTTTTAGGAGAATCCGACGGTCGGATCTCCCGTAATGTCCGTTTGAAATAAATGGTCGAAATTTACGAACTGCCGCGGCGCGGCGCGTTCTATTCAGGCCATTATATTATATATATAATATATATAATATATATATTTCGTCGATTTCTATTTAAAACGAATTATATAAATAGTTTTAAATTCGTTTCAAGAACCATTTCAACTTCTATTTCAATCCAAAGCAAAATTGAATTCTTCTTTAAAAATTCGTTTTAAAATTCATTTCTATTCAATTCAAATTTCAATTAAATTTGAATTCATTTCAATTCGCTTTCAATTCAATTTTGAATTCGTTTTCAATTCAATTCAATTCAAATTGGTTTTATATTCGATTCAAACTCATTTTCTATTCAAATCCAATTCGTTTCGTTTTCTATTTGAATCAAGTTCAATATATATTCAATTTGAAATCAAATTGGTTTTCTATTCCATTCAAATCGAAATCGTTTTATATTCAATTCAAATCGAAATCGTTATATATTCAATTCATTTCGAAATCGTTATATATTCAATTCATTTCGAAATCGTTATATATTCAATTCATTTCGAAATCGTTATATATTCAATTCATTTCGAAATCGTTATATATTCAATTCATTTCGAAATCGTTATATATTCAATTCATTTCGAAATCGTTATATATTCAATTCATTTCGAAATCGTTATATATTCAATTCATTTCGAAATCATTATATATTCAATTCATTTCGAAATCGTTATATATTCAATTCATTTCGAAATCGTTATATATTCAATTCATTTCGAAATCGTTATATATTCAATTTCAAATATTTCTTTTTGTCAACACACGACTAATCTCAACGAATGAGTACCGTCCATGTGTGACTATTTTTGTTAAATTATTTCGTTCAACACATGACTAATCTCAACGAATGAGTACCGTCAACACATGAACCTTTATTTTATATTGATAAAGATGTAAATTTTATTATAAAAATAATTCGTTCAACACATGGCTATTCCCAACGGATGAGTATAGTCAACACATGAACCCTTATTTTATATATTGATAAAGATGTAAATTTTATTATAAAAATAATTCGTTCAACACATGGCTATTCCCAACGGATGAGTATAGTCAACACATGAACCTTTATTTTATATATTCTTTATTTTTCAAATTGGAATGAGGCCCAATCAATCACCATATAAAATTAATTATATGGATTTTCATACATCACATGTATATAATAGCATTGAAAAATAATCAACCATCAACCAAAGTGCACTACACTGTATAAGCATCAAATAAAGATATCTAACGCTTATAACAGCCTGTCAATCTATCGATCGACATATTTAATCGATTAGGATGAGTGAACTTCATATTTCATCCCAACACCCGTGTAGGGTTTCAAACAATCAAACACAGATTTTATTCGTGCAGTTGGGCGATGTGTAAAATTTATCGTCCCAATCAATGTCAGTCAAATAGGTGTACATAAACAAACCGTCCGGTTTGTAAATGAATATTTATTTAATTCACTTTCACTATATTCATATTCACGTTAAAAATTATATTTTTAACGATAAAATATTTTATTTCGACATATGAATATCTATTCAGTTCATTCTTTAAATAAAATGTTATTTTTATTTTTCTAACATATTTTAGAAAATTTCGGCGGCATAACGGCACGATACTAGAAACGGGACGAGGCCTAGCCTTATCCCCGGTCTAGTGAAGGCCCACGCCATTCACATATCAATTTTAATCAATTTCCAATTCAACCAATCAATCAAATCCAAATCAAATAACCTAACCAACTACACAACCAAACAAACAAGTCCATGGTATGTGGACGGGTGTCGGGTGCTACTAAGCACCGTCTGCATCCTAGTATATATATATATATATATAACTTAGCAAAAGAGAAATTTTGAGTGAGAAGTTCTCACCGAAAGCTATCCAAGCCCCATGGCACTTCATTTGCAGAAGTCTTCGTCGTTTTCGCATCTTCGTCAGCTTCGTCGCCCGTAGCCACTATATATATAAAAATCGAATTTTTATTTCGCTATTCAATATATAAAAATCGGATTTTTATTTCAAAGTTCAACATATAAAAATCGAGTTTTTATTTCAAAGTTCAACATATAAAAATCGAGTTTTTATTTCAAAGTTCAACATATAAAAATCGAGTTTTCATTTCAAAGTTCAACATATAAAAATCGAGTTTTTATTTCAAAGTTCAACATATAAAAATCGAGTTTTTATTTCATTTAAAAAAATCAGTTTTAAAATCTTTGAAATCAGTTTTAACTTTTAATAAAAATGCAGTTTTTATTTTTTTATTTCAAAAACAGGTTTTTATAATTCTTTTAAAAATTCTGTTTTTAAAACCCTTTTAAAAATTCTGTTTTTAGAACTCTTTTAAAAAAACAAAACAGTTTTAAAATTCCTAAAACAATCAGTTTTTACTCTAAAAAAATTAGTCTATATAATTTAAAAAAAACAGTTAAACAGTTTTTAAAAAATACAGTTTTAAAACTATACTTTAACACAAAAATAAAAACAAAAACAAAATAATTTAAACACTCACCTCAATTTCGGTGGTGTTCGTCGGTGGCGAGCTTCGATTGGGGGGGAGGGCTGCGTCGATTGAAGAAAAGGGGGGTTTCGAGGGCGTCGGTCTTCGTCAGAGGGAGGAGGAGAGCAATAGGAGGGCGGAGGGGTTCTGGCGTGCGAGGACGAGATGGAGGAGGGAGGGCACGGTGGTGGCCCAGGGAGGAGGCGGCGGCGTGATGGCGGGATCGAGGGATCCGTTGTTTTTTCTTTTTCTTTCTTTTTTTTTTAAAAAATCGGAAATGAAGGAATAAAGGGGGGCCAGAAGATAAGGGAAAAAAAAGGGGGGGGGGGTTTATAGAAAATTATATATATTAATTAATTTATTTAACTCCCAAAATTCTTGTTTATTAATACGAACACCGATACGAACCCAACGACTATCGTCCCTAGCTAAATACCCCCATTCCGAACACAATGGGATATGCATCGTAAGCTGATTCGACTGTTTGAATCAGTTTCTGTTAAATTTACACTTAAATCGCTATATTGAATTTTAAACGTACATTTCAAATTACCGGGGTCACATACTAACTCTATAAATTCCATAAAAAATATTTTCTAGCTTCGTATTGACGATACGGTCCTACCAAAACTAGTTTTGTCGAATTCTGAGACCGTATGAAAAATGGCCAATTTCCAGTCGATTAAAATCAACTGAAACTGGTCAAACGCGTCTTCCTTCGCCACGCTCACATATTGATTCGAAAAATTATGAAATTTGGAATCTAGCAATAACTCGACATCACGGATCCAACAAAACTGGTTTCGTCGAAATCCGAGGTCATTTGCAAAATGTCCATTTTTAAGGGCCTGAATTCCATAGCGACTATTCAGAATTTTCAACTGGACATATCTCTCAATTTTTAAAGTGAAATCTCAGTTTCTTACATCCGTTAGAAAGATATTATCAATTAGATCCTAATGTTTTTGGTTTCACTAAAATCCGGATTGTTTTGCACCCGGTACATTCAATTGAAGTTTGAAATCGAATTATCGAACTACCGCGCCATTTTCAATTCTATTTATATTTATATATAATTATTTTTATTCTAACGACGACGCGTATAATATATACGTTCGAATTATATTCGAAATAAATTTTCTCGTCGATATTATTTAAAATAATCTATTTTAAATATAGAAAATTCGCTAAAATTGCCAAAATAAAATTTTTAAACTGGCCCAGATTTTCCGGGTTATTACAATCTCCCCCACTTAAAACTTTTCGTCCCCGAAAAGGAACAAAGTCGAAAGTGGTTTGATTATTAAGCTCTACGTTCGATCTGGCTTTCATTCTCCAACTCTTTAGTTTCTGAGAATTATCAAAATTTCAAAAATTTGGCTAACACCCTAAATTTTCGAAAAATTTCGCCATAACCTCCCCTGCAATGGGAGCATCGGGGAATTTCAAATAGCTTCCCCGGTCCTTCAGATCTCAAAAAGAAAAAGAAAAAGCCAAGCGGCTAGCCAATAGACTCACAAAATCATCATCACCCAAACAAAACAGTAAATTATGTAGTAAACATGTACCTATTTGTCGGGCAAACAAATTTTATTCTCTGGCTCTAGCCTCCTTGCTATGACCTGTTCAATGTAAGTATATGTATATGCAAGCAAATGCAACCAATTTCAATATAATTCAATTATTAGTTTACTTAGGCATAAATGGTTAAAATTAGCAAACAATTAAACACGCAACTCAAACATCAATCAATTGGTGGATTAGAATTTCAAATCTATAGAATTTGATACATATACAAAAATCAGATTTTTGGTGCCAAATCACAACAATAGATCCTATATAGTTTTTGGTTCTCACACCAGTCTAATGGAAATATATAGATATCACACCTTCGAAACACGAAACTAATTACTAATGATGACGCGTCAATCATCAGAATCAGGTCCGGGCGACTAGAGTATGATTCTATATCTATCCAGTATATTAAAACTTCGAATATACGTTCATGACGCGTATATACAAAACCTTTATATATTGGATTGTCCATATTCAAAATAAATAAATAATCGAATACGTTTTAAAATGGTTTAAATTTTCTAAACAAAATTTTGTTTTCATTTGGAAAATATACTCTTCACACTCGTTCTAGGATACTACTGATCCTATCACCAGCGAGTCATTCTAATTGGATATTACTAATCCAATATCTGATGAATTCTTTCGTATGGTTCTAATGTGTCTTGTTCTCGAGCTCTGTAAACCAAAGCTCTGATACCAAATGTGACGGCCTGGAATTTCGCTCGATCTGAATCAGTCGTTAAACCGATCTAAACCGTTCGAAACCCCTGACTGTTGAGAACATGACAAATCAGAACACAAACAGAAGAACATTTCATTGGTATATTACAACAATGCATCAGATTACAAGAATATACAGAGTATAAATGAATAAATATTACACAGAAATATCAGAGATTTAAATTACATTTAAATACATAGCAGCGGAAAAATAATATAAAGCACAACTGAAGGTGATATACGGATACAGAGCTTTCCGGATATCATTCCAGCTGTAAACCAGGATCCTGTGAATATAAATCTGCAAAACCAAAACTACTAGCTGCCCGTGCGGAAAATAGAGGCACCCAGAGTTTAGGTTAAAACAATAAACTCCAGGTCAGTCATGTGACTGGTGTGAGAACTAAAACAGTTATTTAAAACTTTACTTTAAAAGAAAGTAATTCAAGGGACCACGCCGCATAACACGGAACGGGTTTCCTCCCAAGGATACCAGTGCATATCAATAGACAACGCAATGCTTTTTCGAAAAATGAAGCTATTATAAGACCCAGGTCCTATAATACAATGCAACGCAAGCCGGGGGATAGGGTTTTCCCTTATAACAGCCAAACATGCTTGGTACGCTTAAAACAAATCATTTGATACTATAATAAGTGTATAGTGTCAAAACATTTCAATCATAAATATAAATCATAGACGGCATAGTATCCCATGCTACTATGTCGCCATACTAGGCTCTACAAATAAAGCCGAAATACACGTATTGGAAATTGGATTCCGTCATGAGTCGAGGCAAGGGGCAAGCTCCTCTCCGCGTTCGAGACACTCTAGCAAATGCCTCAGGATTACGCACACTGGGTAACCCCTGGATCTTCAGGGCCGGTCCTCACTTACGTTAGAGGATTAGTTATTCCTGAACACACGTTTCCCGGTCCTTACAGACCTATAATCGAGGCGCCTCATCCAACAACCACAAAGGTGAAAAGTATATATATGTCAGGGCTGGTAAGTCACTGACACCACCAAAGCTAGAAAGAAACGTGCGCTCTCCCTGCAGTCCGTATCCCGTTTTTAACTCATACCGAGGTGTGAGGCTCGTGAATACACGCTATACCCAAAGCTGCCACGTAGGCGTGCTTTGATCATCAACCACAAGACTTTGCTTTTCAACAGAAGCCTTGATCATTGCATCTTAGTATGCCACACAGGCAATTCATGCCATGCGACTGATGTCCATCGATATACAACCTCTGAGCTCGTACGTCTCAGAGAAGGGCGTTAAGCAAAAGAATAAATTCTCCGCCGCCAAACAGATGTATATTTAATAGAAATCAATCAACACAGAATAAAATCCAATGTCAGACACACAATCCATTTACAAGTCCGTTCTGGGTCTGAACGAAACCGGAGGCACTTTCCTCGCATATCCATCCATCTCCAAGTACGTCTGGACGACCACCAACTGTTTCCATCCTCTTGGGTGTACAGCCCAATCAGGATCGTCAGTAACAATCCAAACGATGTGAAGACTTCCGGTCTTCGACCACCGTCTTCATCTTCGACTTATCGTCGAATCGGTTATTCAGAATGGGTATAAACCCGGACTTTCCGAACAACCCACGTATATTGAAAACAAATGTTACACAAACACAACATACGCCTCATTCCAATTCATTAGTCACTAACCGCAAATTAGCCAGAGAACAATTTCCCAAACATTAACCCCGAAGGCCGAAACCAACATCAGATCAATACCCAGGAAGCCATTCTTCTTAGCCAACCTACAGCTAGTTTCTAAATTCCACATTCTTAGGGAAAGGTTCCCATTAATTTTATCCAAGATAAATTCTTTAAAATTTATCCTGTAATCTTCCTTTGGATGTCTTTTAAAACCAAATTATGGTTTTTCCAACTAGTCGAGATTAGCGAACCACAACGAAGTAATTATTTATTTTATTTCCCAATCCCGACCTATTCATCCCATGAAGCAAAACTGGTAATACTCCATATCTAACACCGTGGTGTTATCGGTAAAATTAATTACCATTTCACGTTCAAATCTAATTAAAGATTTAACTATCGCTTTGGAGTAAAACTGGTAATACTCCATTCTCGCTCATTTTCTAAATTTGATAATTTAGATTATGGATTCACATTTCAATCTAAGTGCAGATTCATTAGAACTCCTTTTACTGGGTTAAAGAACTAGGTGTTATTTAAAACACAGTTCACGACAAACCCAAATCACATTCTATTCGTTATCGGGTTAAAGAACTAGTGTTATTTAAAACACTGTTCACGATAAACCCATTTCAAATTCAATCAAATATATTAGAAATCCCGATTATTTAAAACCCCTTTTAAACCTAATTTGTTTATTTAAAAATAATTAGGTTTTAAATTTAGTGCAAAACTAGTTCATTTCGATAAAAATCTATTTTTATCCTTTCAAATATGGAGTTTTTCATCCCAATTCTTCCCAAATCATTTCTTATGATTTTACATAAATTATTACTATTTTTAATAATTTTACCAAGGCCCGTACAGTCGATTTCCAACAATGGCCATCGAACTGCACTTATAGCGACCTTTTTCGAATTTGATTTGGACGTATCTCCAAATCCAACCGTTAGATTTCAAATTTCTAATATTCGTTAGAAAGCTCTTTTCGATACGAACCCAACGGTTCCGGTTTTAGGAGAATCCGACGGTCGGATCTCCCGTAATGTCCGTTTGAAATAAATGGTCGAAATTTACGAACTGCCGCGGCGCGGCGCGTTCTATTCAGGCCATTATATTATATATATAATATATATAATATATATATTTCGTCAATTTCTATTTAAAACGAATTATATAAATAGTTTTAAATTCGTTTCAAGAACCATTTCAACTTCTATTTCAATCCAAAGCAAAATTGAATTCTTCTTTAAAAATTCGTTTTAAAATTCATTTCTATTCAATTCAAATTTCAATTAAATTTGAATTCATTTCAATTCGCTTTCAATTCAATTTTGAATTCGTTTTCAATTCAATTCAATTCAAATTGGTTTTATATTCGATTCAAACTCATTTTCTATTCAAATCCAATTCGTTTCGTTTTCTATTTGAATCAAGTTCAATATATATTCAATTTGAAATCAAATTGGTTTTCTATTCCATTCAAATCGAAATCGTTTTATATTCAATTCAAATCGAAATCGTTATATATTCAATTCATTTCGAAATCGTTATATATTCAATTCATTTCGAAATCGTTATATATTCAATTCATTTCGAAATCGTTATATATTCAATTCATTTCGAAATCGTTATATATTCAATTCATTTCGAAATCGTTATATATTCAATTCATTTCGAAATCGTTATATATTCAATTCATTTCGAAATCGTTATATATTCAATTCATTTCGAAATCGTTATATATTCAATTCATTTCGAAATCGTTATATATTCAATTCATTTCGAAATCGTTATATATTCAATTTCAAATATTTCTTTTTGTCAACACACGACTAATCTCAACGAATGAGTACCGTCCATGTGTGACTATTTTTGTTAAATTATTTCGTTCAACACATGACTAATCTCAACGAATGAGTACCGTCAACACATGAACCTTTATTTTATATTGATAAAGATGTAAATTTTATTATAAAAATAATTCGTTCAACACATGGCTATTCCCAACGGATGAGTATAGTCAACACATGAACCCTTATTTTATATATTGATAAAGATGTAAATTTTATTATAAAAATAATTCGTTCAACACATGGCTATTCCCAACGGATGAGTATAGTCAACACATGAACCTTTATTTTATATATTCTTTATTTTTCAAATTGGAATGAGGCCCAATCAATCACCATATAAAATTAATTATATGGATTTTCATACATCACATGTATATAATAGCATTGAAAAATAATCAACCATCAACCAAAGTGCACTACACTGTATAAGCATCAAATAAAGATATCTAACGCTTATAACAGCCTGTCAATCTATCGACCGACATATTTAATCGATTAGGATGAGTGAACTTCATATTTCATCCCAACACCCATGTAGGGTTTCAAACAATCAAACACAGATTTTATTCGTGCAGTTGGGCGATGTGTAAAATTTATCGTCCCAATCAATGTCAGTCAAATAGGTGTACATAAACAAACCGTCCGGTTTGTAAATGAATATTTATTTAATTCACTTTCACTATATTCATATTCACGTTAAAAATTATATTTTTAACGATAAAATATTTTATTTCGACATATGAATATCTATTCAGTTCATTCTTTAAATAAAATGTTATTTTTATTTTTCTAACATATTTTAGAAAATTTCGGCGGCATAACGGCACGATACTAGAAACGGGACGAGGCCTAGCCTTATCCCCGGTCTAGTGAAGGCCCACGCCATTCACATATCAATTTTAATCAATTTCCAATTCAACCAATCAATCAAATCCAAATCAAATAACCTAACCAACTACACAACCAAACAAACAAGTCCATGGTATGTGGACGGGTGTCGGGTGCTACTAAGCACCGTCTGCATCCTAGTATATATATATATATATATAACTTAGCAAAAGAGAAATTTTGAGTGAGAAGTTCTCACCGAAAGCTATCCAAGCCCCATGGCACTTCATTTGCAGAAGTCTTCGTCGTTTTCGCATCTTCGTCAGCTTCGTCGCCCGTAGCCACTATATATATAAAAATCGAATTTTTATTTCGCTATTCAATATATAAAAATCGGATTTTTATTTCAAAGTTCAACATATAAAAATCGAGTTTTTATTTCAAAGTTCAACATATAAAAATCGAGTTTTTATTTCAAAGTTCAACATATAAAAATCGAGTTTTCATTTCAAAGTTCAACATATAAAAATCGAGTTTTTATTTCAAAGTTCAACATATAAAAATCGAGTTTTTATTTCATTTAAAAAAATCAGTTTTAAAATCTTTGAAATCAGTTTTAACTTTTAATAAAAATGCAGTTTTTATTTTTTTATTTCAAAAACAGGTTTTTATACTTCTTTTAAAAATTCTGTTTTTAAAACCCTTTTAAAAATTCTGTTTTTAGAACTCTTTTAAAAAAACAAAACAGTTTTAAAATTCCTAAAACAATCAGTTTTTACTCTAAAAAAATTAGTCTATATAATTTAAAAAAAACAGTTAAACAGTTTTTAAAAAATACAGTTTTAAAACTATACTGTAACACAAAAATAAAAACAAAAACAAAATAATTTAAACACTCACCTCAATTTCGGTGGTGTTCGTCGGTGGCGAGCTTCGATTGGGGGGGAGGGCTGCGTCGATTGAAGAAAAGGGAGGTTTCGAGGGCGTCGGTCTTCGTCAGAGGGAGGAGGAGAGCAATAGGAGGGTGGAGGGGTTCTGGCGTGCGAGGACGAGATGGAGGAGGGAGGGCACGGTGGCGCGGTGGTGGCCCAGGGAGGAGGCGGCGGCGTGATGGCGGGATCGAGGGATCCGTTGTTTTTTCTTTTTCTTTCTTTTTTTTTTTTTTTTAAAATCGGAAATGAAGGAATAAAGGGGGGGGGCCCAGAAGATAAGGGAAAAAAAAGGGGGGGGGTTTATAGAAAATTATATATATTAATTAATTTATTTAACTCCCAAAATTCTTGTTTATTAATACGAACACCGATACGAACCCAACGACTATCGTCCCTAGCTAAATACCCCCATTCCGAACACAATGGGATATGCATCGTAAGCTGATTCGACTGTTTGAATCAGTTTCTGTTAAATTTACACTTAAATCGCTATATTGAATTTTAAACGTACATTTCAAATTACCGGGGTCACATACTAACTCTATAAATTCCATAAAAAATATTTTCTAGCTTCGTATTGACGATACGGTCCTAACAAAACTAGTTTCGTCGAATTCTGAGACCGTATGAAAAATGGCCAATTTCCAGTCGATTAAAATCAACTGAAACTGGTCAAACGCGTCTTCCTTCGCCACGCTCACATATTGATTCGAAAAATTATGAAATTTGGAATCTAGCAATAACTCGACATCACGGATCCAACAAAACTGGTTTCGTCGAAATCCGAGGTCATTTGCAAAATGTCCATTTTTAAGGGCCTGAATTCCATAGCGACTATTCAGAATTTTCAACTGGACATATCTCTCAATTTTTAAAGTGAAATCTCAGTTTCTTACATCCGTTAGAAAGATATTATCAATTAGATCCTAATGTTTTTGGTTTCACTAAAATCCGGATTGTTTTGCACCCGGTACATTCAATTGAAGTTTGAAATCGAATTATCGAACTACCGCGCCATTTTCAATTCTATTTATATTTATATATAATTATTTTTATTCTAACGACGACGCGTATAATATATACGTTCGAATTATATTCGAAATAAATTTTCTCGTCGATATTATTTAAAATAATCTATTTTAAATATAGAAAATTCGCTAAAATTGCCAAAATAAAATTTTTAAACTGGCCCAGATTTTCCGGGTTATTACAATCTCCCCCACTTAAAACTTTTCGTCCCCGAAAAGGAACAAAGTCGAAAGTGGTTTGATTATTAAGCTCTACGTTCGATCTGGCTTTCATTCTCCAACTCTTTAGTTTCTGAGAATTATCAAAATTTCAAAAATTTGGCTAACACCCTAAATTTTCGAAAAATTTCGCCATAACCTCCCCTGCAATGGGAGCATCGGGGAATTTCAAATAGCTTCCCCGGTCCTTCAGATCTCAAAAAGAAAAAGAAAAAGCCAAGCGGCTAGCCAATAGGCTCACAAAATCATCATCACCCAAACAAAACAGTAAATTATGTAGTAAACATGTACCTATTTGTCGGGCAAACAAATTTTATTCTCTGGCTCTAGCCTCCTTGCTATGACCTGTTCAATGTAAGTATATGTATATGCAAGCAAATGCAACCAATTTCAATATAATTCAATTATTAGTTTACTTAGGCATAAATGGTTAAAATTAGCAAACAATTAAACACGCAACTCAAACATCAATCAATTGGTGGATTAGAATTTCAAATCTATAGAATTTGATACATATACAAAAATCAGATTTTTGGTGCCAAATCACAACAATAGATCCTATATAGTTTTTGGTTCTCACACCAGTCTAATGGAAATATATAGATATCACACCTTCGAAACACGAAACTAATTACTAATGATGACGCGTCAATCATCAGAATCAGGTCCGGGCGACTAGAGTATGATTCTATATCTATCCAGTATATTAAAACTTCGAATATACGTTCATGACGCGTATATACAAAACCTTTATATATTGGATTGTCCATATTCAAAATAAATAAATAATCGAATACGTTTTAAAATGGTTTAAATTTTCTAAACAAAATTTTGTTTTCATTTGGAAAATATACTCTTCACACTCGTTCTAGGATACTACTGATCCTATCTCCAGCGAGTCATTCTAATTGGATATTACTAATCCAATATCTGATGAATTCTTTCGTATGGTTCTAATGTGTCTTGTTCTCGAGCTCTGTAAACCAAAGCTCTGATACCAAATGTGACGGCCTGGAATTTCGCTCGATCTGAATCAGTCGTTAAACCGATCTAAACCGTTCGAAACCCCTGACTGTTGAGAACATGACAAATCAGAACACAAACAGAAGAACATTTCATTGGTATATTACAACAATGCATCAGATTACAAGAATATACAGAGTATAAATGAATAAATATTACACAGAAATATCAGAGATTTAAATTACATTTAAATACATAGCAGCGGAAAAATAATATAAAGCACAACTGAAGGTGATATACGGATACAGAGCTTTCCGGATATCATTCCAGCTGTAAACCAGGATCCTGTGAATATAAATCTGCAAAACCAAAACTACTAGCTGCCCGTGCGGAAAATAGAGGCACCCAGAGTTTAGGTTAAAACAATAAACTCCAGGTCAGTCATGTGACTGGTGTGAGAACTAAAACAGTTATTTAAAACTTTACTTTAAAAGAAAGTAATTCAAGGGACCACGCCGCATAACACGGAACGGGTTTCCTCCCAAGGATACCAGTGCATATCAATAGACAACGCAATGCTTTTTCGAAAAATGAAGCTATTATAAGACCCAGGTCCTATCATACAATGCAACGCAAGCCGGGGGATAGGGTTTTCCCTTATAATAGCCAAACATGCTTGGTACGCTTAAAACAAATCATTTGATACTATAATAAGTGTATAGTGTCAAAACATTTCAATCATAAATATAAATCATAGACGGCATAGTATCCCATGCTACTATGTCGCCATACTAGGCTCTACAAATAAAGCCGAAATACACGTATTGGAAATTGGATTCCGTCATGAGTCGAGGCAAGGGGCAAGCTCCTCTCCGCGTTCGAGACACTCTAGCAAATGCCTCAGGATTACGCACACTGGGTAACCCCTGGATCTTCAGGGCCGGTCCTCACTTACGTTAGAGGATTAGTTATTCCTGAACACACGTTTCCCGGTCCTTACAGACCTATAATCGAGGCGCCTCATCCAACAACCACAAAGGTGAAAAGTATATATATGTCAGGGCTGGTAAGTCATTGACACCACCAAAGCTAGAAAGAAACGTGCGCTCTCCCTGCAGTCCGTATGCCGTTTTTAACTCATACCGAGGTGTGAGGCTCGCGAATACACGCTATACCCAAAGCTGCCACGTAGGCGTGCTTTGATCATCAACCACAAGACTTTGCTTTTCAACAGAAGCCTTGATCATTGCATCTTAGTATGCCACACAGGCAATTCATGCCATGCGACTGATGTCCATCGATATACAACGTCTGAGCTCGTACGTCTCAGAGAAGGGCGTTAAGCAAAAGAATAAATTCTCCGCCGCCAAACAGATGTATATTTAATAGAAATCAATCAACACAGAATAAAATCCAATGTCAGACACACAATCCATTTACAAGTCCGTTCTGGGTCTGAACGAAACCGGAGGCACTTTCCTCGCATATCCATCCATCTCCAAGTACGTCTGGACGACCACCAACTGTTTCCATCCTCTTGGGTGTACAGCCCAATCAGGATCGTCAGTAACAATCCAAACGATGTGAAGACTTCCGGTCTTCGACCACCGTCTTCATCTTCGACTTATCGTCGAATCGGTTATTCAGAATGGGTATAAACCCGGACTTTCCGAACAACCCACGTATATTGAAAACAAATGTTACACAAACACAACATACGCCTCATTCCAATTCATTAGTCACTAACCGCAAATTAGCCAGAGAACAATTTCCCAAACATTAACCCCGAAGGTCGAAACCAACATCAGATCAATACCCAGGAAGCCATTCTTCTTAGCCAACCTACAGCTAGTTTCTAAATTCCACATTCTTAGGGAAAGGTTCCCATTAATTTTATCCAAGATAAATTCTTTAAAATTTATCCTGTAATCTTCCTTTGGATGTCTTTTAAAACCAAATTATGGTTTTTCCAACTAGTCGAGATTAGCGAACCACAACGAAGTAATTATTTATTTTATTTCCCAATCCCGACCTATTCATCCCATGAAGCAAAACTGGTAATACTCCATATCTAACACCGTGGTGTTATCGGTAAAATTAATTACCATTTCACGTTCAAATCTAATTAAAGATTTAATTATCGCTTTGGAGTAAAACTGGTAATACTCCATTCTCGCTCATTTTCTAAATTTGATAATTTAGATTATGGATTCACATTTCAATCTAAGTGCAGATTCATTAGAACTCCTTTTACTGGGTTAAAGAACTAGGTGTTATTTAAAACACAGTTCACGACAAACCCAAATCACATTCTATTCGTTATCGGGTTAAAGAACTAGTGTTATTTAAAACACTGTTCACGATAAACCCATTTCAAATTCAATCAAATATATTAGAAATCCCGATTATTTAAAACCCCTTTTAAACCTAATTTGTTTATTTAAAAATAATTAGGTTTTAAATTTAGTGCAAAACTAGTTCATTTCGATAAAAATCTATTTTTATCCTTTCAAATATGGAGTTTTTCATCCCAATTCTTCCCAAATCATTTCTTATGATTTTACATAAATTATTACTATTTTTAATAATTTTACCAAGGCCCGTACAGTCGATTTCCAACAATGGCCATCGAACTGCACTTATAGCGACCTTTTTCGAATTTGATTTGGACGTATCTCCAAATCCAACCGTTAGATTTCAAATTTCTAATATTCGTTAGAAAGCTCTTTTCGATACGAACCCAACGGTTCCGGTTTTAGGAGAATCCGACGGTCGGATCTCCCGTAATGTCCGTTTGAAATAAATGGTCGAAATTTACGAACTGCCGCGGCGCGGCGCGTTCTATTCAGGCCATTATATTATATATATAATATATATAATATATATATTTCGTCGATTTCTATTTAAAACGAATTATATAAATAGTTTTAAATTCGTTTCAAGAACCATTTCAACTTCTATTTCAATCCAAAGCAAAATTGAATTCTTCTTTAAAAATTCGTTTTAAAATTCATTTCTATTCAATTCAAATTTCAATTAAATTTGAATTCATTTCAATTCGCTTTCAATTCAATTTTGAATTCGTTTTCAATTCAATTCAATTCAATTCAATTCAAATTGGTTTTATATTCGATTCAAACTCATTTTCTATTCAAATCCAATTCGTTTCGTTTTCTATTTGAATCAAGTTCAATATATATTCAATTTGAAATCAAATTGGTTTTCTATTCCATTCAAATCGAAATCGTTTTATATTCAATTCAAATCGAAATCGTTATATATTCAATTCATTTCGAAATCGTTATATATTCAATTCATTTCGAAATCGTTATATATTCAATTCATTTCGAAATCGTTATATATTCAATTCATTTCGAAATCGTTATATATTCAATTCATTTCGAAATCGTTATATATTCAATTCATTTCGAAATCGTTATATATTCAATTCATTTCGAAATCGTTATATATTCAATTCATTTCGAAATCGTTATATATTCAATTTCAAATATTTCTTTTTGTCAACACACGACTAATCTCAACGAATGAGTACCGTCCATGTGTGACTATTTTTGTTAAATTATTTCGTTCAACACATGACTAATCTCAACGAATGAGTACCGTCAACACATGAACCTTTATTTTATATTGATAAAGATGTAAATTTTATTATAAAAATAATTCGTTCAACACATGGCTATTCCCAACGGATGAGTATAGTCAACACATGAACCCTTATTTTATATATTGATAAAGATGTAAATTTTATTATAAAAATAATTCGTTCAACACATGGCTATTCCCAACGGATGAGTATAGTCAACACATGAACCTTTATTTTATATATTCTTTATTTTTCAAATTGGAATGAGGCCCAATCAATCACCATATAAAATTAATTATATGGATTTTCATACATCACATGTATATAATAGCATTGAAAAATAATCAACCATCAACCAAAGTGCACTACACTGTATAAGCATCAAATAAAGATATCTAACGCTTATAACAGCCTGTCAATCTATCGATCGACATATTTAATCGATTAGGATGAGTGAACTTCATATTTCATCCCAACACCCGTGTAGGGTTTCAAACAATCAAACACAGATTTTATTCGTGCAGTTGGGCGATGTGTAAAATTTATCGTCCCAATCAATGTCAGTCAAATAGGTGTACATAAACAAACCGTCCGGTTTGTAAATGAATATTTATTTAATTCACTTTCACTATATTCATATTCACGTTAAAAATTATATTTTTAACGATAAAATATTTTATTTCGACATATGAATATCTATTCAGTTCATTCTTTAAATAAAATGTTATTTTTATTTTTCTAACATATTTTAGAAAATTTCGGCGGCATAACGGCACGATACTAGAAACGGGACGAGGCCTAGCCTTATCCCCGGTCTAGTGAAGGCCCACGCCATTCACATATCAATTTTAATCAATTTCCAATTCAACCAATCAATCAAATCCAAATCAAATAACCTAACCAACTACACAACCAAACAAACAAGTCCATGGTATGTGGACGGGTGTCGGGTGCTACTAAGCACCGTCTGCATCCTAGTATATATATATATATATAACTTAGCAAAAGAGAAATTTTGAGTGAGAAGTTCTCACCGAAAGCTATCCAAGCCCCACGGCACTTCATTTGCAGAAGTCTTCGTCGTTTTCGCATCTTCGTCAGCTTCGTCGCCCGTAGCCACTATATATATAAAAATCGAATTTTTGTTTCGCTATTCAATATATAAAAATCGAATTTTTATTTCAAAGTTCAACATATAAAAATCGAGTTTTTATTTCAAAGTTCAACATATAAAAATCGAGTTTTTATTTCAAAGTTCAACATATAAAAATCGAGTTTTCATTTCAAAGTTCAACATATAAAAATCGAGTTTTTATTTCAAAGTTCAACATATAAAAATCGAGTTTTTATTTCATTTAAAAAAATCAGTTTTAAAATCTTTGAAATCAGTTTTAACTTTTAATAAAAATGCAGTTTTTATTTTTTTATTTCAAAAACAGGTTTTTATACTTCTTTTAAAAATTCTGTTTTTAAAACCCTTTTAAAAATTCTGTTTTTAGAACTCTTTTAAAAAAACAAAACAGTTTTAAAATTCCTAAAACAATCAGTTTTTACTCTAAAAAAATTAGTCTATATAATTTAAAAAAAACAGTTAAACAGTTTTTAAAAAATACAGTTTTAAAACTATACTGTAACACAAAAATAAAAACAAAAACAAAATAATTTAAACACTCACCTCAATTTCGGTGGTGTTCGTCGGTGGCGAGCTTCGATTGGGGGGGGAGGGCTGCGTCGATTGAAGAAAAGGGGGGTTTCGAGGGCGTCGGTCTTCGTCAGAGGGAGGAGGAGAGCAATAGGAGGGCGGAGGGGTTCTGGCGTGCGAGGACGAGATGGAGGAGGGAGGGCACGGTGGTGGCCCAGGGAGGAGGCGGCGGCGTGATGGCGGGATCGAGGGATCCGTTGTTTTTTCTTTTTCTTTCTTTTTTTTTTTTTAAAATCGGAAATGAAGGAATAAAGGGGGGGGGCAGAAGATAAGGGAAAAAAAGGGGGGGGGGGGTTTATAGAAAATTATATATATTAATTAATTTATTTAACTCCCAAAATTCTTGTTTATTAATACGAACACCGATACGAACCCAACGACTATCGTCCCTAGCTAAATACCCCCATTCCGAACACAATGGGATATGCATCGTAAGCTGATTCGACTGTTTGAATCAGTTTCTGTTAAATTTACACTTAAATCGCTATATTGAATTTTAAACGTACATTTCAAATTACCGGGGTCACATACTAACTCTATAAATTCCATAAAAAATATTTTCTAGCTTCGTATTGACGATACGGTCCTAACAAAACTAGTTTCGTCGAATTCTGAGACCGTATGAAAAATGGCCAATTTCCAGTCGATTAAAATCAACTGAAACTGGTCAAACGCGTCTTCCTTCGCCACGCTCACATATTGATTCGAAAAATTATGAAATTTGGAATCTAGCAATAACTCGACATCACGGATCCAACAAAACTGGTTTCGTCGAAATCCGAGGTCATTTGCAAAATGTCCATTTTTAAGGGCCTGAATTCCATAGCGACTATTCAGAATTTTCAACTGGACATATCTCTCAATTTTTAAAGTGAAATCTCAGTTTCTTACATCCGTTAGAAAGATATTATCAATTAGATCCTAATGTTTTTGGTTTCACTAAAATCCGGATTGTTTTGCACCCGGTACATTCAATTGAAGTTTGAAATCGAATTATCGAACTACCGCGCCATTTTCAATTCTATTTATATTTATATATAATTATTTTTATTCTAACGACGACGCGTATAATATATACGTTCGAATTATATTCGAAATAAATTTTCTCGTCGATATTATTTAAAATAATCTATTTTAAATATAGAAAATTCGCTAAAATTGCCAAAATAAAAATTTTAAACTGGCCCAGATTTTCCGGGTTATTACATTTACCTTATAACAGCCAAACAGGCTTGGTACGTTTAAAAACAAATCATTTGATACTATAATAAGTGTATAGTGTCAAAACAATTTGAATCATAAATATCAATCATAGATGGCATAGCATCCCATGCTACTATGTCGCCATACTTGGCTCTACAAAAAAGCCGAAATATCTCGTATTGGAAATTGGATTTCCGTCATGAGTCGAGGCAAGGGGCAAGCTCCTCTCCGCTTCGAGACACTCTAGCAAATGCCTCGGGACTACACACTCTGGGTAACCCCTGGGATCCTCCAAGACCGGTCCTCTCTTACGTTTGAGGATTAGTTATTCCTGAACACATGTTTCCCGGCCCTATAGGACCTATAATCGAGGCCCCTCGCATTCAAACCACAAAGGTGAAAAGTATATAAATGTCAGGGCTGGTAGGTCACTGACACCACCCATAGCTAGAAAGAAACGTCGTGCACTCCTTGGTTCCTCATCCCGTTTTTGACTCATACCGAGGTGTGAGGCTCGCGAATCCACGCTATACACAAAGATGCCACGTAAGCCATGCTTTGATCATCAATCACAAGACTTTGCTTTTCAACAGAAGCCTTGATCCATGCAACTCAGCATGCCACACAGGAAATTCATGCCATGCGATTGATATCTATCGATATATAACCTCTAAGCTCGTACATCTCAGAGAAGGGCATTAAGCAAGAGAATAAATTCTCCCCCGCCAAACATATATCTATTTAACAGAAATCAATCAACACAGAATAAAATCCAATGTCAGACACACAATCCATTTACAAGTTCGTTCTGGGTCTGAACGAAACCGGAGGCACTTTCCTCGCATATCCATCCATCTCCAAGTACGCCTGGACGACCACCAACTATTTCCATCCTCTTGGGTGTACAGCCCAATCAGGATCATCAGTAATTATCCAAACGATGTGAAGACTTCCGGTCTTCGACCACCGTCATCATCTTCGACTTATCGTCGAATCGGTTATTCAGAATGGGTGTAAACCCGGCCTTTCCGAAAAACCCGCGTATATTAAAAACAAATGTTACACAAATACAACATACGCCTCATTCCAATTCCGCAGCCACTAACCGCAAATTAGCAAGAGAAAAATTTCCCAAATATTAACCCCGAAGGCCGAAACCAACATTAGATCAATATCTAGGAAACCATTCTTCTTAACTAACCTACAACTAGTTTCTAAATTCCACATTCTTAGGGAAAGGTTCCCATTAATTTTATCCAAGATAAATTCTTTAAAATTTATCCTTTAATCTTCCTTTGGATGTCGTTTCAAACCAAATTATGGTTTTTCAAACTAGTCGAGATTAGCGAACCACACGGAAGTAATTATTTATTTTATTTCCCAATTCCAACCTATTCATCCCATGAAGCAAAACTGGTAATACTCCATATCTAACACCATGGTGTTATCGGTAAAATTAATTACCATTTCACGTTCAAATCTAATTAAAGATTTAACTATCGCTTTGGAGCAAAACTGGTGATACTCCATTCTCGCTCAATTTCTAAATTTGATAAATTAGATTATCTATTCACATTTCAATCTAATTGCAGATTCATTAAAACTCCTTTCACTAGGTTAAAGAACTAATGTTATTTAAAACACCATTCACGATAAACCCAAACCACATTCTATTTATTATCGGGTTAAAGAAAAAATGTTATTTAAAACACCGTTCACGATAAACCCAAAAATGAATTCTATTTAAAAACCATTTCAAGTCCAATTTATTTATTTAAAAATAAATAGGTTTTAATTCCAGTTCAAAACTAGTTCATTTCGATAAAAATCTATTTTTCTCTTTTCAAATATGGAGTTTTTCATCCCAATTTTTCCCAAATCATTTCTTATGATTTTACACAAATTATTACTATTTTTAATAATTTTATCAAGGCCTGTACAGTCGATTTCCATCAATGGCCATCGAACTGCACTTACAGCGACCTTTTCCAAATTTGATTTGGACGTATCACCAAATCCAACCGTTAGATTTCAAATTTCTAATATTGGTTAGAAAGCCCTTTTCGATACGAACCCAACGGTTCCGGTTTTAGGAGAATCCGACGGTCGGATCTCCCGTAATGTCTGTTTGAAATAAATGGTTGAAATTCACGAACTGCCGCGGTGCGGCGCGTTCTATTCAGGCCATTATATTATATATATAATCTATATATTTCGTCGATTTCTATTCAAAATGAATTTTATAAATAGTTTTAAATTCGTTTTAAAACATTTCAACTTCCATTTCCAATTTAAATCAAAATTGAATTTTTCCTTATAAATTCGTTTTAAAATTCATTTCAGTTCAATTCAAATTTCAATTCGTTTTCTATTCAATTCAATTCAATTCAAATTCATTTTCTATTCAGTTCAATTCAAATTCGTTTTCTATTCAATTCAAATCAAATTCGTTTTCTATTCAATTCAATTCAAATTCGTTTTCTATTCAATTCAAATCAAATTCGTTTTCTATTCAATTCAATTCAATTAGTATTCTATTCAATTCAAATCAAATTCGTTTTCTATTCAATTCAATTCAATTCAAATTCGTTTTGTATTCAATTCAAATCAAATTCGTTTTCTATTCAATTCAAATCAAATTCGTTTTCTATTCGATTCAAATCAAATTCGTTTTCTATTCGATTCAAATCAAATTCGTTTTCTATTCGATTCAAATCAAATTCGTTTTCTATTCAATTCAATTCAAATTTGTTTTCTATTCAATTCAAATCAAATTCGTTTTCTATTCTATTCAAATCAAATTCGTTTTCTATTCGATTCAAATCAAATTCGTTTTCTATTCGATTCAATTCAAATTCGTTTTCTATTCGATTCAATTCAAATTCGTTAAAAACGAATATAATCGATATAAATATCGTTCGCGTCAAAATAGCGCATCTCTAATCAACACGGCTTTATATATTTCAATAATTCCATTATTCTATTCAACAAATGAATCAATATTTTTGTCAACACACGACTAATCTCAACGAATGAGTACTGTCCATATGTGACTCTTTTTGTTGTTTAATATATTTTATAAAAATTATGGTATCTATCGTTTGATTTAAAATCAGACTCCAACCGTAAACTAGTAGGAGAACGATTCCCTGAATATTAACCCCGAAGGCCGAAACCAACATCAGATCAATGTCCAGGAGACCACTCATCTTATCTATTTTCCAGTTAATTTCTAATTTTATATATGATAAAGATGTAAATTTTATTATTAAAATATTTCGTTCAACACATGACTAATCTCAACGGATGAGTATTGTCAACACATGAACCTTAATTTTATAAAGATAAAGATGTAAATTTTATTGTTAAAATATTTCGTTCAACACATGACTAATCTCAACGGATGAGTACTGTCAACACATGAACCTTTATTTTATAATATTCTTTATTTTCCCGATTGGAATGAGGCCCAATCAATTACCATATAAAGTTAATTATATGGATTCCATACAACACATGTATATAATAGCAAAGATAAATAATCAACCATCATCCAAAGTGCACTACACTGCATAAGCATCAAATATAGATATCTAACGCTTATAACAGCCTTTCAATCAATCGATCGACATACAACTAATTATTGGGATCAGTGTATGCCGTATTTTATCCCAATACCCGTGTGGGGTTTCAAATCAACAAACATAGATTTTATTTGTGTAGTTGGGCGATGTGTAAAATTTATCATCCCAATCCATGTCCTTCAAATAGGTGTACATAAACAAACTGTCCGGTTTGTAAATGAATATTTATTTATTCACATTCACGTTAAAATTATATTTTTAACGATAAAACATTTTATTCAACCTATGAAAATATTCTATTCAGTTCATTTATTAAATAAAATGATATCTTTATTTTTCTAACTTATTTTAGAAAATTTCGGCGGCATAACGGCATGATACTAGAAACGGGACGA
Organism: Allium sativum; assembly: GCA_030737875.1. Classification (NCBI taxonomy): domain Eukaryota; kingdom Viridiplantae; phylum Streptophyta; class Magnoliopsida; order Asparagales; family Amaryllidaceae; genus Allium; species Allium sativum. The sequence goes on from CM060921.1 coordinate 308,406,115, forward strand.
GGCCTAGCCTTATCCCCGGTCTAGTGATGGGCCACGCCATACACATATCAATCAAATCAATTTCAATTCACCAAACAATTCAAATTCAAATCAAACAATCTAACCAATCTATGCAACCAAACAAACAAGTCCATGGTCTGTGGACAGTGGTGTCGGATGCTACTAAACACCGTCTGCATCCTAGTATATATTTATAACTAGAAAAGGAAATTTAGAGTGAGGAGTTCTCACCAAAGCTATCCCAATCATCTCGACTCTTCTTTTGTAGAAGTCTTCGCCGTTCTCGCCTTTTGTCACTTTCATTGCCCGTATTCACTACATATATAAAAATCGAATTTTACTTTGCTATTCAATATATAAAAATCAAATTTTTACTTTGCTATTCAATATATAAAAATCAAATTTTTACCTTGCTATTCAATATATAAAAATAAAATCGAATTTTTACAATGCTATATAAATAGAAAAGATTATATTTTTAAAATGCTATTTTTACACTTTAACAAATCTCATTTTTATAAAATCAAAAATCATTTCTTTTCCTTATTAAAAATTCGATCTTTAACCCTATAAAAATTCGGTCTTTAGCCATATAAAAATTCGATCTTTCCCCTTATAAAAATTTGATCTTTCACCTTTTTTTTAAAAAAAAAAATTCGATCTTCTTACTTAGTAAAAGTCGTATCTTTCTTTTCATAAAAATTTTATTTTCTATAAACTGAAAATCATATATTTATTATCAGTAAAATCATGGGAATAATAAAAAAAAAGGAAACAACATTAATCAAAGAAAAATTGAATTAAAACTTACTGTAAAGGGGGAGGAAGTTCATCAGCGTTCGGTGTTGCGGCATCTTGGGGGGGGGGGGGGGGGTTCGCGGTGGAAGGAGAACGAAGGGGAGAGGGGGTGCGGGGTGGTGGCGCGGCCGTCAGGGTGAGGGGCGGAGGGTCTTCGCGAGAAGGGGGGTGCGGCGGTTTTCTGATGAGGGGGGCTTCGTGTCGGCAGATGGAGGGGGGGGGGGGGGGGTTCGCGCGACGCGTTGGGGATAGGGGAGATCGGAGGGGAGGGTAGGGCGGTGGTGCGCCCGCCACTAGCGGCGGCGCTGGCCATCGACGAGGGGGAGCAAGGTCCCCCCACCCCCCCCCCCCCCCCCCCCCCCGTCATTCCTTCTCTTTATTTTTTCTTCTGAATCGGGTTTTGAAATTAAAGGGGGGGCCAGAGGGAATTAAGGGAAGGAGAGGAAGAGTTTTTATTTTATTCTCTTTTAATTATTTAATTTCAAAAAGGTTGACTTTTACATACGACCTTTAAACGAGGCCCACCGCTTGTCGTCCATAGCTAATTACCCCCATTCCGAACACAATGGGATATGTATCGTAAGCTGATTCGATCGTCTCGATCAGTTTTCATCAAAATCAACATATAACTCTATATATTGAATTTGAATGCGCATTTCAATTTACTGGGGTCACATACTAACTCGAAAAATTTCAGAAAAAATATTTTCTAGTTTCGTATTGACGATACGGTCCTAACAAAACTAGTTTCGTCGAATTCTGAGACCATTAGAAAAATGGCCATTTTCCAGTCGATTAAAATCAACTGAAACTGGTCAAACACGTTTTGCTTTGCCACGCTCACATATTGATTCGAAAAATTATGAAATTTGGAATCTAGCAATAATTTGACATCACGGACCCAACAAAAGTGGTTTCGTCGAAATCCGAGGTCGTTTACAAAATTCCCATTTTCAAGGGCCTGAATTCCATAGCGACTATTCAGAATTCTCAACTGGACATATCTTTTTATTCCCGCTATGAAATTTTGATTTTCCGGATTCGTTGGAAAGATATTCCCAATTAGATCCTATTATTTTTGGTTTCACTAAAATCCAGTTTGTTTTGCACCCGGTACATTCAATTGAAGTTTAAAATCGAATTATCGAACTACCGCGCCATTTTCAATTCCTATTTATAATTATATATAATTATTTATATTCTAACGACGATGTATATAATATATACGTTCGGATTATATTCAAATTAAATTTCTCGGTTATATTATCTAAAATAATTCATTTTAAATGTTCAAAATTCGCTAAAATTGCCAAAAAAAAAAATTAAACTGGTTCAGATTTTCCGGGTTATTACACGAGTTTCTTACCAACCATAAGTCGTCAAAGTATCTTTTCTCTCAAAAGGATTTAAATATTCATCAGCAAAGATGGTTAGAGTTCTTGGCTTCCTATGATTTTAATATCGCATACACACCCGGAAAGGGAAATGCAGTAGCTGATGCATTGTGTAGGAGACATGCTAGTTTGGGGGCTATGTTTCTGGAATGGAAGCAATTGGAGTATATCACAGGATATGATTTCAGACCTAAGTGCGAATTGGATCTAGAAATGTTAGCAAGTTTGACAATCAGACCGACTTTGATTGAGCGGATCAGTTGAAGTCAAAGGGACAATCCTAATCTATTGGAAATCATCTCGAAGTTAGAGATTGGTATCGAAGCTAAGGAGATAAACAAGTATGGACTTAATCGAGAAGGATGGCTCTGAAAGAATGGGAGAATAGTTGTACCCAACATTAATGGATTGAGAGATGAAGTGCTTAGAGAGTGCCATCGCTTGAAACTGACTATACTTCGCGATGGTAACAAAATGTTCAAGACATGAACCAGACCTACTAATGGGAAGGGATGAAGAGAGATGTTGGGAAGTTTATATGCAAGTGCATGAATTGCTAGTTGGTTAAAGCCGAGCAAAAGAAGCCAAATGAGTTGTTGCAACCGCTGGAAATTCCCGAATGGAAATGGGAACAAGTCTCAATGGATTTCATTAATGATTTACCAAGGAATAGATCGGGTCATGCTAGTATTTGGGTGATTTTTGATTGATTGACCAAGAGTGCAAGGTTTATACCGGTCAAATCAAATAGAACAACAGCTAAGTTAGCAGAACTGTATATGAAGCAGGTAGTGAGATTTCATGGAGTACCTAAAAGTATTGTGAGTGACAGAGACTCATTATTTACTAGTGGGTTTTGGAAGAGCCTACAAGAGGCTTTCGGGTCAGAATTACATCTCAGTACTGCGTACCATCCACCGGTCTAATAGAGAGGGTGAATCGTGTATTGGAGGATCTCTTGAGAGCTTGTATATTGGATTTGGGGTTCATGGGATAACCATTTGCATCTGGTTGAGTTCGCATATAATAATAGTTATCAGCCCAGTAATGGTATGGCTCCATTTGAAGCTTTGTATGGAAGACCATGCAACTCACCATCATGTTGGTTGGAAACCGGTGAGAAGTTTGTGCTTGGGCCAGATGTAATAAGAGAAACTTCAAATAAGATCAAGGTTATTCAATGGCGAATGAAGGCTGCCCAAGATAGGCAGAAGAGTTATGCTGATAAAATATGAAGAGATTTGAAATTCTCCATTGGCGACTTGGTATTCATCAAGATTTCTCCATCGAAGAGTGTGATTTGATTTGGTAGGAGAGGCAAATTGGCACTAAGATTTCGTCCATTCCTGTTCTTGAACAAATTGGGAATTTGGCATATAAAGTTGGATTGCCTGAAAAAATGGCGGGAGTTCACAACGTATTTCATGTTTCCCAGTTAAGGAAGTTCATTCACGATTCTAATATGACTATTTCACCAGATCAGTTGGATGATATCGAGGTAGAATCCGAGGCACTTGGAAGCCGCAAGACTATTTGTATTGTCAGACACGATACGAAACAACTTCGAAGGAAGACGGTGGAACTAGTCAAGGTCCAGTGGGGCGATAATGAGAATGATTGTACTTGGGGGACAAAGGAGAGCATAAGGAAGTCATATCCCGAACACTTTGCCTGGTAAGATTTTAAATCGCGATATATTTATTCCCTTGTTAGTAAACCGCACGCTAGGGTAAGATTGTTGTGTATGTTTGATTGTTCATAAATGGTTGATAGGCATGCGGGACACCATTGTATTTTTCTTGGTTAGGGAATTTCGGTGGCGAAATTTCTTAAAGGGAAAGAGTATAACGACCCGCATTCTACGTATCGGAGGATCGTAGAATATTTATTTTATTTTCATACGAAGTCATATGATCGTCTAACTTTGGGGAACGACTATTGGGGTCATTTCCCATGTTCATGATTTTTGCCGATTTTTAAATGACCATTTTTCCCCAGGATAATCTTGTTTCTCCTATAACTTTTGATTGGTAAGGATTTTTGACCTGAAACCACTTCCAATGGATTCAGATGATGGTTTACACTTCCGTAGAGTGGTCACATTAATCAAGCGAACTTACTGTTTGGGAGATATGGCTGAAATAAGGTTTGGAAGATGAAAAACTGCTTAATTGGGCTTAACAGGTTAATTAACAACTAGCCCCATAACCTATTTCAGGATTAGGGTTATGGGAGGGATGAAAGAGTTTGGGAAAACATTTCATTTCAGTTTTCTAGCTGCCACAAACATTTCCTAAAACCTAGCAATGGACTCCAACTTCTAAATTCATCTTTAATCACTTTCTAATCACATATTAGCCAAATCTACATCAAATTAAGGCGGAGTAGCATAGGAATTGAGATAGAGTTGTTGGAATACATTGTGATCCATGCCAAATCAGTTAGAGTTTCAGATATGAAATTTATTTGTGGCTAAGGTGAGTGATTTACATGTTTTTACACTAATTACGGCTAATTAGGGGGTGATTAGTGATAATTAGCGAAACTAAAACTCAGAAAAATATGCATAAATTCTAAAATATTATTTTATGTTACTGGTTAAAAATTGGCATAATTAGTTTGCTGGAAGAGATGCAGTAACCCGGAGCGGATCGGACCGTCATACACAAACCGGGGGAGCATGTCCGAACCGACCCGCTCGCATCTGAATACCCCAACCCTCCTTAAAGCACCATTACCAAACTGGATAGAGGGAAAAGAGGCCGAACCGAGCCGCCTCTGCTTGATGCACTCGAACTGACCCGCTTGCCTCGGAACTGAAGCACCTAAATGGAAGAACATCCGAACTGAACCGAGTGGTCTTAACCGAACCGATCAGGGGGCCACGAATCAAATGAAATCCGAGCCGAGCCAAGGCGTGAGAGACCCGAACTGAAATAATGATGACTAAAGCACTATGCATATTCGAACCAAACCGGAGAAGACTAAAACCCGGTATGCAAAGGAAGCCCAAGTGAGAAGTTGTTACTAAGGACCCAGATGGGAACCAACGAGTTAACTTCAATAGTTGGGCTTTGCTGCAGGACGTGTGCAGAGGGGTTATAAATAACTATAGCTTTGATTCACTATTGAGGAGTGGGCATTGACTATGGACCAGTGTATTGGAGTCAGAGGTTTTCTGGAGTTGGACTCCATCAGGGCTCCAAAGGGGCAAAGTGGTCGTAGTGATAGTTGTACGGAGTGGGACTCCATCATAGCCCCAATAGTTCTGGTGATCAAATTGGTGGATATCTTATGCTTTACGCACTAAGTGAGAGATGTGAGGATGATTGCTATGTTTGATGGTTGCTATCACCATGACATGCACACTTCTATTTTACACTTTATGTTAGTATTACCTTAGAGTACTGTACATCTTGTTGTGCTAACTCTTTGGTTGTAGGTCCAGATTCTGGTATGATTATTTATACCTATTATTGTTTTGTTTTGCTGCTATCGCTCATACTAGACTTTTATCTGACCCAGAGTTTTATGTCTCTTCTTATTACTGTGGGTGCTCCTAAACGAGCAGACTAAAGACAGGTTAGGTGGTTATGTATGAGTAGCTGTCCGGAGACGAGCAGGAGGCTTCCATGTACTATTTACATATATTCTCCGTGTGTTGTTGGTGGTCACTGCTTTGGGCATTAGTAGTGTACCTTTTCTATTTTTCTTTAGATACTATTTTGAAGTTGTAATAATGGTTTGGATCATAAGCTGTATTTTTATTCCACGGCTATGATGGTTTAGTTTTCAGCTTGTGCACTGTCTCACCTGTTTTATGTCAAGTTATGTTATTATTATAATTTATTCCATGCGTTGTGAGATATACTACAGGTTCTTTGATGATTCATAGTTTTAAATCCCTTTCCTTTGACGACCGCCCCGTGCTAGTTGGACATCAACACAACGCATTTCAAGGGAAATTTCGGCTAGTGCAGGGCGGGCCGTCACAAACAATGTATTCAGAAACAGCTCTACCACCTTGCTTTAGGTCAACAAACTTTCGAAATAGTTTCGATTTCTGAGCAGATGGAATGAAAACCCACAGAGTAGGGCTTCGAGTTAATCCCAATTAAATAGATCCTTGGAAGTAGCAGCTTTAATTTCATTCCACCAATTCATAGCCCTGCCTTGAAGCTGACGAGAAGCTGACGAGAAGTCAACTCCACTTCGAAACATCATCGAGTCCAAGGTCCTCAAAGAGTGCTCACAAGTATCAATCCAATCTTGAATCTCTGTAGCCGACTCTGTTCCTTGGAACAGTTCACTCCCAGACTGGTAAATTCCTTATTCAACTTAGCAAAGCCGGCTCTAGGCGCCTGGATAATTTCACCACCACCTTCAACAACTTTAGGAGAAGCTCATTTGGTGTTCCTAAGCATATCTCTTATGATAGCAGTAAACATTGTCTGAATATTAGATACATTGACATTGTTTTCCTCTGAGCCTTCCCTTTCCTCGATTCCAAAAATGGATTTCCTAAGAGTGTTCCTCATGTGATGACTCATCATTCAATCTTTAAAGAAGTCGATTAATTGTTTGTCCAAGGAATCCTACTTAGCGGTGCATGTGCAGTGCGACTTCATCCTTCAGTATATAATAATAGTATATATATAGTTTTAGAAACCAAGATACCACAAATACTCACTCTCATATACGTATAATCATCCCCTAGTATTTCCCACTTAGGTTAAACTATGCAACCTAAGATATGATGCAAAATGTGACAACCACCATGTACCAATCGACACTCAATGACTTGCGCTATGATGATGCTCGACTAATACGAGGCGATCATCAAGGTTAAAAGAAGAAATCCTATGTAACCTGTCATATATCTCACAGAGCATGGAAAAAAGTATAATAATAACATAAGACATGATATAAAAGAAGGTGTGACAATATAAACTAAACGAATCATAATATCAAAGCGGTAGATCCATATCATAGAAAAAGTACCAAATATCCCAATACAAGTACATCTCCAAAATAACGTCTATACTCAAAATAAACTACTATACCCAAATTAGTGATACATAGAAAGAAACATGGATAAGAGTATGTAAATATAATATGCGAAAGCCTACTTCTTGTCTCTGGTCAGTCACTCGAGCACACCAACCATTCTCTAGTCTGATCATTTAAGAACACCAAGATTAATAAGAAGCAATGCATAAAACCCAAAGTTAGGCAAAGTTTGGTGTGAGCAATAGTAATCTCAATCACTAAATTAGGGTAATGAAATGGGTATGAACAATCGTACCTGACCTGGCCCTACATCTAAAGAGCTAGCACATATAATCATGTATTCTACTGTATGGAAAACACAATAATAAGTGTAAATAAGAGAGAGTGTGTCATAGTTTTAGCAACCATCCAAGCATAACATCCATCCTCACGTTTACTCATACAGTGCTTTGATTCATGACATTGAACACCAAGGCTACCCCAGTATGTAGCACTGATAGGTTTGAACGTCAATTGACTTGACCAACCGTTTTACACATCAATCATTAGGTCAAAACATCAATAAACTCTAGTGGATAGCCCTACCCGTCCATAACGTCAACGAGCTCTAGGGTCCAGACAAATCATGTCTTAATCGTCATCAGACTCTGATCTCCTTCTCATGCTACCTTTCCAAGAGCATGCCAAAGTTATTAACATTGTTAACTCATTCGCATACATGCCCACAACACAGTCCAACTTGGAAGTCACCCCGATGGTTCTCGTATGTATCCTTGGTGGCAACTCCCCCTCCTTAGAATTTCTTCACATTTTGATTTTTATCTAGTCGTATTGGAGTTTTTCATCAAAAGTGCTTGGTTGTCGTCATGAAGTATCATCGCGCGATGCACCATCATAAGCAACCCTCCCCTACTCCTTTTTCCAAATTGACCCAACTCCGATTCGACATTGTCGAACCGGACTTGAGTCCCCAACTCTGGATCTCAATGTCGATCCAGGCTTGAATGGTCATACCTGGATCGGTAATACCAATCCAGACTTGTTCGATTAGGGCCCGAATTCACTATGTCGATCCAGAGCTTGAGCACATGATCGAATCGAAGCTCGGCTCGACCATCGAGCTGGAAACCCTCTCTTCTGCTCCATTTATATACCTTCACTTTACTCCTAGCTGAATGGAATCTGCTTCCCTTAGCCGGCCCAAACATGTAAGTGCCATAAATTGTTCTTTGAAACTCCAAACGACTTGAAACTTGGCCTAGAACCCTTGGGACCTTCCTTGTCTTCCCTACAATACTTCACACCGATCCAACACATTTTGTCTGGCTTAACATGGTTAAACCGGATACTGCAACATGTTTAAAATAAAATCTAGCATCATATTTCACCATTCATTGGCATTTGCACCCATCTTAGCATTCCTAGGTAATGTCTCAGCATACCAAACACACCCAAATAGCATATGGATCAATCAAATAAGAACAAACACCCAAAGAAGCATATATTTTCATAATCCCTCAAATTCCGAAATTCACTTTCATGTCCAAGCAAACCCAAACTAAGATATGTGTCATCTAGGATTAATAACGAATTTTAAACATTCTTCCATATTTTTATGAGGTGTTTACATACTAATATACCCTAACTAGTAAGTAAAAACGCTACTACTCACCTTAATCACCCCAAGAAGACTAAATTCGAAAATAGAAAGTGTTTGGCTTGGATTCCAAGATGTTTCAGCAGCTCTTATCTTGTTTTGGTGTTGATTTGATTTGATATGCTCTTTATTTGATTTTTGGATGACTAAAGAAAGGTATAATGGTAGATTTGAGAGGTGGAGGCCATTAATATGGGTTTAGATCTACTATAGGAGTTGGGAAAGGGAATAGGATATGATTCTCCTACCCTTTCAACGCCCACAAATCATCAAACCCGAAATGAATTGCGAGCCCCACTTACTAATGACCCAACCGGTCCATTCAAGCCTCCCCAATTTTATTTCGACCATTTCTTCCAAGTGGTAAGTTCGCTTTGTGATGACCCTAAACTTATACATAGATTAATTGTGTTTATTAAAGTGATTAAACATTTTAGAGATAGAAATGTGTAATTGAATAAAGATGATTGAGTGAGCATGCCCACACTATGCAAGTTTATATTAATTTTCTTTTTAAAAATAAAACATATAAAGATATTGAAAATGTAAACCAGGTTTTAGTGTATAAGTAAAAAATTTGTATAAACAAAAACTTGGGAATTCAAGTGTATATGATATATGAAATATAAACATGTGAGTTAATACAACTGAAAGTAATAAGAGTATATACTGGGTATACGAGAGTTCCTTAGTATATAAATATATAGGTTGTGAAATATTAAATTTATTAAGAGTGTTCAAAAATATAATGTGAGCATGATTGAAAGATACATGTATGCATATGGATGCTGGACGTAAGAAGTAACATATGTACATAAACCAATTTAAATATAACAAAACAAATATATAAAACATAACATTGATTGAAATGAGAATAAATGAGATATATATATATATATCTAAGAAACCTTATATTAATAAATGTGCCATGTGAAATAAAATCAGGTATGAATATTTAAAATGAAAAACAATTAAAGTACTACGCTAGGGATTAAATACCCTAAGATAGTTCAAACCAATTTCATGCAAATAGATAGGTTGTTTGTGCTGAAGCCTATATATCAGTTATATACACATATAATCTTCCTTGGAACAAAAATAAGGAAACATGCAAATAACACGAACAAAGGATAGAAGTGGAAATTTAAAAGTAACCAACAACCAGCAAAAACTTTATGAACAAATTTATGTTCCCTGAAATCAAAAGAAAAGAGAGTAGAAGAGTGGGCGCTATATTGATGTCTTGAACATTGGTTTTGCCCAAGGTAAAACAGGTATTGCTTAACCCCTAGAACCCTAGCTAAATAGCTAAAATAAATAAGTAAGATGTTAGGCCTTGCTAGGCTAATGATTTTATTTATAAACAAGAAATAATTTAAGAACATGGCAACAACTTCTAGGAGAGAGCATGAAGACGGTTTGGATCAGTGAAATAAGGGGATTGAAGGGACTAAATATAAGATAGTTTAGGTGAGCATGTACTATTTTATATAGGCATTATGTCCTAGAAAAAGGCTGCCATTTTGAATATATGTGTTGATAATTTCTGCACGTATATATTTAAGTTAAGTATAAATATGAAATGGATGATGCGTTGTTACGATGTTATGAGTGATCATGATTTTATATCAAACTAAGAGTACTAGATAAATCCCAGAACAAGTAGTCAGTAATATAAGGAAAAATCCACTATTGTGAGGTAGGATTGATAAAAGGGAACTAGGCAACATGGACAGAGGGCCGTAAGCTTATGTATATTATTCCTATAAGAGAGTGAAGAGATGCGATAATGTATATGTGCTAATCCTCTTTCATTGAAATAATTTTATAAATTAAGCTACTTCTTCATGAAGAGTTTAAGTAGGAACGAAAAATCAGGGCTTAAGAGGTTCCCTAATAAATCTAATCATATGCTCACATTAATCTATAGTAAACAAAACTTATATATATATAAAGGGGATTTTCTGCTAGGAGGACATTGGATAGGAATGCAAGTATAAGTTCTTAAAATAATGGTTGTAGTGCATAGTGAAATGGAAGTGATTGAATGCTTATTCATGTTGAGTTTGAATGGATGATTATTTGTTGTTGGTGTATGCTACCTATACATGCGAATTATTTGGTATACACATGTTAAATGCATGGACATGAATGCCTGAATGACCCAAGGAAAACATGGGTATGTGAACAAGATCGGATGCTTATGGGAAAATGTTGAAATGAAGATCAAACACCTCACTAAGCTAAGGAGTCATTGAATGGTTAGGGTAACCATGATTACATTGATCTACTTGACTCATGGGAGGAATTCATGTATGCAAATGGCTTGTTTAAGCCCAATAGGCCTTTGTATGCTAGGGGAACATAATGTGCACATGAGTGTTCAATGTAGGTTAATTAGACTCAAAAATCTGAATATAACGATTCAGGAAATAAGTGAAAAGGATAGCCTAAAATGACGTGAGACATATGGTAAACAATGAAAGTAGGAAGGCATGAGATGCACGGTGAAATAGTTAGTTGGGTGCTTCTTGTTATGGCTACATTAATATATGAATGCTAGTGTAAATGCATGAATGTTTTTCCCAGGAATAATATTTTGCAGGCTGTACACTATTAATGTATATCACCTGAATGAACTACATAAGTAAACAGATAAACATAAACCAAGTTGAAATACAACCCACATTTATATTCATATGAAATAGCGTAAGCTCATACCAGACATAAGGTTCGACCCTTGTTTGATTGCCTTTGCAATCTTCTTGGGTGTCTCACTCGAATGAGGCAGCTCAGTGATTGATAACAGAAAATAGGTGCATGGTCTGCAAGTGACTAAGCTAAAGGGTTTGCAGAAATTAAGTGTAAAGAAATAGTAAATAGTAGCACCCTAAGATGAATTTAAATGTATTGTTTTGAGAATGCTAATGTATGACGAATGTTAATTTTATATCCTTTGAAAAACTAATAAAAATATGGGTTGATGTAAGGTAATTGTGTAAAGGAATGCTAAGATTTCTGTAGAAATGAATAATGCATGAAGTTGATGAACTTATTTATATCTTGTTATATTAATGGCAATTAAGTAATATTTTCATATGATTTCCTCCCTATGCAGCAAGATCTTGCATGACTAAACCTATATGTATGTATATATATATATATAAGAGTAGAGAAATGCAGTGATAAAGATTTTTGTTCTAAGTGTTAAGTTTCTTAGTACATTTATATCCCGTGTTGTAAAGAAAGAGGGTTGGTCATATATATATAATATATGCAAGTATCCTCTTCCTTACATAGCAAGTTAAAAAGAGTGGAAAGGTTTATATATGTAAGTATAGTAAGGAGAATTTACTTAAATACTTATATTAAGAAACACATTACAAATGATCATAGATGCCAATCTCAAAGTTATTAAGCTGTAGAAAGTGTACTAGAATGCTGACGTTAGATGTAATGAGGGAATTATGTCTCAAAGATGTGCCAGACCTTAGCTTAGAAAGGCAAAGCCTGTATAATTGAGGTTTTGACATCTAACTCTAAGTTTAGAATTGAACAAAATGAATGGAGATGTACTGTTATATACCTTTAAGTTGACTTGTGTCCACATTTGATTATTTAGAGAAATTTCTTCCAATAATCTGAGTCCAACAAAACAAGAATTATAGGAAGTAGGTAATAATCCCATGATATTATATGCGTTTCCATGTGTTGATGTGACTACAAGTTGCAAATATATAAAGAAACCAGGTCGGGCACTTGATTATACCTCTTTGTAAAAGACCTGGGAACTTGTATACCTAGACATAGAACATAAACTACATGTAAAAATTACAAGCTATGTTTTAATGTACTAAAATTTCGAGTGTAACTTGTGCTTAAATATTGCCTGATAAATGCTATTTGTATATACTAAAATTTTATGCAATAGGAAGCTATCAAAAGTGATGGACTATGACTTAATTTAATAGGTGTGTTTTCAAGTAAAAGTAAAATGTAATTAGTTTGAATATAATATAGTTTGCTGCAAAGGCACACATCTGCCAGGAAATGCATTAATAGAGCATTGACTTGTTTTGGTTTCGAGGAATACTGTGAGCTAAATACACTGATATAAGAATGAATTAATATATGTAAATATTTATAGATACTTATTAGTATATGAATGCACCAGAAAAGCTAGTGCAAGTTCACATAGAAATATGCATGTCAACAGGAGTAAACTTCATGCCCAAATAAGTAGTAAAGGTTATCCTATGCAACAATTACTTTGGTGCAAATCAATTCCTTAAAACCTAGTGTTTGTTGCATGTTTCACTACACCATATGTGCAAATTAGGCTGTGTTTTGGGTCGTATCTAATGCAATTAGGCATGACTCTAAGCTATATCAAATAATGGCGTGTTTAAATATTCGATATAGCCTTAAGCCGTATAAAAATCAAAATTTGATACATCTCTAAGCCGTTTTTAAAATATAAATAAATACCGCTGTAAACCATATCTCAATGCAAATAACTTATAGCTTTAAGCTGTATCTAAATTATTACTAGATACGAATGTAAACCGTATCTAAATTATCTATAGATACAAATATATACAAAAGGCTAGTAAATATCATGAAATCTCTATTTGACTAATTATAACAGTAAAGGAAACAATTGTACGAAATATTCCATACCAATCCAACAACATATATAATGATATATGTTGTTTCATTACATTACAATAAAGAAGATACATGTTGGTTCATTACATTACAATAAAGAAGATACATGTTGTTTCATTACATTACAATAAAGAAGATACATACTGTTTCATATATTTTTCATAATTACATTACAATAAAGAAGGTAAACTCGGTATTTTAGCAATTTCGGCGACCACTCTCCGCTTTTCAACTTCGGCGATCAACCACTTTGATCCGCTTTTCAGTTGAACTAGTCAATTTACCAAGCTGTTTTAATTTTTTGGTTAAGAATTTACTGGGTGATCAACCAGGCAGATGCATTTTAGCTCACGCACCTGGGTCAGGTATTCATGCTAACTTATGCATTTAACTAAGCGCCAGGACTAGCAAAGGGGATAATATCAAGTGTTATATGCTTCATCACTAAACCTTAGGAAAAAGCATTTGACACTTGATATTATCCCCTTTTCTAGTCTTGGCGCTTAGTTAAATGCATAAGATAGGATAAATACCTGGCCCGGCGGCGTGAGCTAAAGTGCATCCACTTGGTGAATCACGTAGTAATTCTTAACCATAAAGTTAAAGCCTTCAGCTTGGTGAGGCTTCGCTGATGCATCACCCAGTAAATTCTTAACCAGAATAGAAATGCATCATCTTCGTCTATACTTGCAACCTAATTTATATCAGATTAATGAGTCACAATATACATATACAACACACACACACATACAACACACACATGTACATATACAACACACATATAGACACAAAAACACAAACATACACTACATGCGTATACAACACACACACATACACGTATGCACACACTGCACATATATACAGACATACAAACATACACTGCACACATATACATACATAGACCAAACACACACATACACTACACATATACAACACACACAACTCATTTTATAAGACCGCAAGGACAAGACTGCAAACATTACACCAATTTAGGTATACATATTGAATTGGTACTAGTCGACTAATCATGATCGACCAATTCAGGTATACATATTGAATTGAATTCAGGTATAAACCAATTCAAGTAAAAGACTGCAACTACTAGTCAACTAATCGTGATCAAGCCATCGACTTGCCTACAAATGCATAGGATTTCCTGCTATATTATAGCTTATTATAGCTCATACTCTTGGATAGGATACAAATGCATAGTACTTCCTATCATGAGGGGTATGAGGTACCACAGTAGTGCAGTTAATTTCCTATTAATACATGACTGCATTTTCTTCTTGCCACTAATGTACATGTAACATGCATTCAAAGCACATTAATATATGTAGTTACAAACCAAAGAAAATGAAATATAAGCCATTCACCCTATTTTGCAGAAAAGGGTAATGATATAGAAGAAATAGCGTTATAAATAACCCACCAAACATGTAAGGCATGGAGCAGCCCCATGCTTAAGTAGTAAACAAGATCGACCCACACATGAATTGTGCACATCAAGGCAATAAAGAATGTTCCATTATAATTGGGAAGCCACAGGAAACTCAAGGATATACACAATTTTATTTTCCATTCAAACATAAGGGCAAGCTAAAATTAGGTGACATACGTGAAAGAAATCATTGTGTGACACCCCACATCCGTTAATGTCACTCATTAAGAGAATGCATTAAGTTTCGTGAAGTATTATAGGTAAACAGAAACATAAACAATACAAGACAGATATAAAATAACAGCGGAATTTAAAAACTTTATTAATCATAAAGCATCGTGGTTCAAAACATCATATGTCTGAAAATACAAAAATCCAGTACATAATTAAAACTTCGTCTTACACTTAAAACATCAGAGTACAAAAATAAAAGAAGCATAATTCCCCAAATAAAAACATAGCCATAGTAGATAAGAGCTCTAGCAAAACATCTAAGTATCTCCAAGCAAGATGAAAGCAGAATCCTGGTCAAGCATGAGTATTCCCACCCTGAAAACCTTGGGGGAATGGGGAAGGAACGAAAGAGAAAGAAGAGGAAACAAAATTGGTCAGACATAAAGTCTGGCGAGTCCAGTTACTTATAGCAAATAAATAAGTAAAAGTATCATGATAGGCATATAAAGTGGATAAGAAAGGTAACAACATAAAAATCAGGTATGACAAGGTAAAGAGGATGAACATGATAGTAAATATTGCGCTTCTCTAATGATTTCTTTGCACCGATACCAGTATAACCAGAATGAGATGATCCCCAACATGTATAAGATGGTAGACTTAGGCGTACTTTCTGGTGAGAGGTTTTAACCCTATACAATCAATAGGCAGCCCAATAACAAGCTTCTAAACTTACCAGAGTCTAGATGTACCCAAAATACTGCACTAATCAATCAGCTCCCTACTAAATAGATACCCTGTGCTTGCCCCACAATAGGGTGTATCACTCCCTAAAGTGGCAACCCTTCATTTCCCGGATGTGCACAACCATATCTACTGATGTCACAACGTCTTATTTTCCCGGGCAGGAGGAGTCATGTACGCACATGACCTCGATGTAACGCGTCGTCAGACACCGTCCCCACTTTTGGATCACTTACAATCAGCCCGATAAGCGTGCCCCGACTCCGACTAGTACAGAGTACTCGTTCGATACTTATATATGGGTTACTAACTGAAACGGGTCCCACATATAAGATGATGCAAGCTCTCCCCTTTGTCTTGCATCCCCACTACAAGGTTTTCCACAGATTATCCAACCTACTAATGTCATAAAATTGCATAATCCCAACAGGTTAAGTTTGTGGGCCTATATATATATATATATATATATATATATATATATATATATATATATATATTACCCATCCACCCTAGATTTACTTAACCCACCCACTGTTTCAAACAAGTTTACTTAACCCCTAATCAATTTAAAATGTTCCTACAATCCCTATGAATTCAATTAGGTTAAGTATTCAACTTTATTGCCATATTCATTTTTGGTTGTAATGTGCTAGACCTCCCACATTAAGCCTACCACTTTTGGATGCTGGATATGCTAGTCGGTTCCGGGCATAATTCTTCCACAAGTCGGGCTTAACCTCGTGTCTTAGCACGTCTCGAGTTTGTGCACTTAGACTCCTCACATTAGATTCACCACTTGCGGTCGCTGGATATGCCGGGCAGTTCCGGGAAGACTACCACCACAAGTGTAATCTAACCTCGTGTCTAAGCCCGGTTACACTTTCTAATTACTGTAGTCCTAGGCATTTCCATCATTTACCAAATTTACCTATGTCGTTATAAGTTTTCATGCCCCTTTTCCCAAGTTATGTTCATAATAAACCATATGCCCCAAATTAATATTATTACACTTTATTCAAGTTATGCCCAAATTCCAAATTACAAGTTATGCCCCAATTCAACGTTTTCCCCTCATTCCCAGTCTAATGCATTCACATATTTCAGCGGCATGCCTAGGCTCGAAGGTAGCCTGGCTATATAAAAATAAAAGGGAAAAGATAGAGGGAATAAAACAGAGATGATCATACTAACGCGATGGACATATTATGGCATAAACAGGCATAAAACATATAGTGGCATAATGACAAGGTTGGCATATAGGAACAGATCTAATGATAATAGATCTGATTTTAACATAATAGGGACAGGCATGGTGTGATCTAAACAATGATTTAGATGTCCAACTAACAACAGATTTGATTTGGCCATAAACATAACAGAATAGGTATAAGGTGATCTCAACAGTAAGTTAGATCTACAATCAAAGGCAGATCTGACATGATAAATAGGTATAGGTTCAGATCTAGTTCATAATCTACTACAACCCAAATACTGATGTTTTCTTTCTTTGATCTAGGAAAACCATCTATGAAATCCACAGAGACATTCTCCCACTTCCACTATGGAACCTTCAAAGGATGAAGTAAACCACCAGGCTTCTTTTGCTCAGCTTTGATTTGCTGGAAAATAAAAAATTAATTAACAAACTCTGCCACATCTTTCTTCATCCCATCCCAAAAGAAAACCCTCTTCATGTCTCTATACATCTTATCACCGCCTGGATGAATAGCCATCTTAGAATGATGGGCTTCTTCTATGACTATCTTCAACAAACCCCTAATTTGGGGAACACAAAGCCTCCCATCTCGTCGCAACCATCCTTTATCATCTATGGAATATCTATTGAGGTAAGTAGAAGTCTCCCCATTACTGAGCCTATCCAAGTTGTCTAAAATCTATGGATCCTCTCGCTGCGAAGCTCCTATCTAATCCATAAGAGTAGGTCGTATCTGTAACGACCCGCATTTTATGCATCGGAGGATCGTAAAATATTTATTTCATTCTCATATGAAGTCTTATAGTCATGTATCTTTGGGGAATGACTATTGGGGACATTTCCCATGTTCACGATTTTTGCCAATTTTTAAATGATCGTTTTACCATTGGCGAATCTTGTTTCGCATATATCTTTTGATTGGTAAGGAGATTTGACCTAAAACCGCTTTCATTGGATTCAAATGATGGTTTACCTTTCCGTAGAGGGGTCACATTGATCAAACGGACTTACTGTTTGGAAGATATGGCTGAAACAAAGTTTAGAAGGTGAAAAACTGCTTAAACGGGCTTAATAGGGTAATTAGTGGATGGGCCTATAACCCATTTTGGGATTAGGGTTATGGGGAGGCTGAGATGAGTTAGGAAACCATCTCATTTCATTTTTCTCAGCCACCACTTTCATTTCTTCAAACCTAGTAATGACCTCCACCTTCTAAATTCATCTTTAATCACTTTCTAATCGCATATTAGCAAAATCTACATCAAATTAAAGCAGATTGGCATAAAAATCAAGACAGATCTGCTGGAGTACATTGGGATCCATGCCAAATTAGTTAGAGTTTCAGATATGAAATTTATTTGTGGCTAAGGTGAGTGATTTGCAATTTTATTCACTAATTACGTCTAACTAGGGGTAATTAGTGATAATTAGCTAAATTATGCATCATAAAATTCTAGAAAAATATGTATAAATTCTAGAATATTATTTTATGCCTCTGTTAGAAATTTGGGTTAATTTGGATTAAGTTTGCTAATCCTATTGCTAGATATAGTTAAGCATGATTAAGGGGAAAACATGGGTTTTGGGGTATGTTTGAATCATATTAACATGTTAAATTGTTGTTTTGGTGTCTATGGTCGATCCTATATGTTATTACTGCTGTTTTGCATGATCTATGATTGCATAGGAAAATTAGAATGGTTGAAAACGCTGTCGTGTGGCGAAATAGGTTGATGGAAAGTGGTGCAGGTTTTGGGTCGCACGACTGACCCTAGGAAGCAAGCGACCCCTAAGGAAGCGACTCCTAGGGGAGGAACGATCCCTAGGAGGGCGACTCTTAGGGGAGGGATGATCCCTAGTATGGGGGCGATCCCTAGGGGGACGATCCCTAGGATGGAGAACCGGTCAAGGAGGTGAGATCCAATCAAAATTCCAAAGGATAGCCTAACAGCTTTGCTACGGGACGTATGCAAAGGTGTTATCGATATCTATAGCTTTGGTTTACAGATGATAGAGGAGGTATGTAGACGAACTAGAGCTAGAGGTTGTATAGAGTGGGAAGGGTTATTGGCTATAGATCAGAAGGGCATGGTCATGGCAATTAGTTGTACAGAGTCGAGAAAGGCATGGACGCGTCATGGCCTCAAATGGATTTGGTGATCAAAGCGGTGGATATCGTATGCTTTACACACTAATTGAGAGATGTGAGGATGATTGCTATGTTTGATGTTTGTTATCACCATGACACGCAAACTCCTATTTTATACTCTATGTTAGTGTTTACCTTAGAGTACTGTACATCTTGTTGTGCTAACTCTTCGGTTGCAGGTCTAGATATGATTTTCTATACCTGTTATTGATTTATTTTAGTGTTATCGCTCATACCAGACTTTTGTCTGACCCAGAGTTTTATGTCTATTCTTATTACTATGGGTGCTCCTAAACGAGCAGACTAGAGACATGTTAGGTGGTTATGCACGAATAGCTGTCCGGAGACGAGCATGAGGCTTCCACATACTATATACATATATTCTCCCTATGTTGTTGATGGTCACTGCTTTGGGCATTAGTAGTGTACTCTTTTATTTCCTTTTTAGAGACAATATTTTGAAGTTGTAAAAATGTTTTGAATCATAAGCTGTATTTTGGATTCCGCTAATCTGATGGTTATGGTTTAGTTTTCATCTGATCCATTGTCTCGTCTGTTTTATGTCACGTTATGTTATTATTATATTTTATTCCATGCGCTGTAAGATATACTACAGGTTTTTTGATGATTCATAGTTTCGAATCCCTTTTCTTTTGACAACCGTACCGTGTTGGTCGGGCATTGGCACAACACATTTCGGGGAAATGTCGACTGGTGCAGGGCGGGCCGTCACATTATCTCTAGCTATGCAAACAAACCAAAAAAACTCGGTGGAGGGTCTAAAGTCAAAAGTCGATATGAACTCCAAGCTTTTCCTTTCCACAAACAGAGGGCTTGAGACCACCCTCTTCCTACTCAGTGCATATGCCACCACATTACCCTTGCTAGGGGTATAAGAAATCTCGAAATCATAAGAAACTAGGAAATCCATCCACCTTTGTTGCCTTAAATTAAGATCCTTCTGCGAGAAGGATTACTTGAGAGATTTATGAGCGGTGTACAACTCAAACTTCTCTCCAAGAAAATAATGACGCCGCGTCTTAAGCGCGAATACTATAGCAGCTAGCTCTAAGTCATGGGTAGGGTAGTTCTTCTCATGAACCCTTAGCTGTCTACCACCATAACATACTACCTTTCCCTCATGCATCAGAACCGCATTAAGCCCGGTACCACATGCATCAGTGTATACTGTAAACACTTTATTCCCATCGGGCAAGGTAAAGACTGGGGCTATTGTCAGAGCCCTCTTCAATCGTTGGAAATCAAAATCATAATCTATATCCCATGAAAACGTCAGATTCTTTTTTGTCAGCCTGGCGAGTGGGGCTGATATCTTTGCAAAGTCCTTAATGTACTTCCTATAATAGCCTATTAATCCAAGAAAACTTCTCACCTTCATTGCATTCTTAGGAATTTTCCAATCGTGAATAGCAACAACCTTTGCGGGATCTACTGCTATCCCATCTTTGGAGACCACATGCCCTAGAAATCTAACCTCTATTCTCCAAAAATGGCATTTGGAGAACTTTGCCTTAAGTTGATGCGCACAAAGTGTTTTCAAGACTTCTCTCAAATGTTAGGCATGTTCTTCGTCGCTCTTTGAGAAGATCAAGATATCATCAACGAAGACAACGATGAACTTATTTAGAAACTCCTGAAACGCACTACTTATCAGATCAACAAAATAAGTAGATGCATTCGTCAACCCAAAAGGCATAACGAGCCAATCAAAGAAACCTTCCGGAGTCCTAAAAGAGGTCTTGTCTATACTGTCCTCAGCCACCCTCAACTGATGAAACCCTATGGCCAATTCTAAATGAGTGAATACTGATGCACAAACAAGCTGGTCAAACAGATCATCTATCCTCAGGAGTGGGTGACTGTTCTTCTTTGTGAGTTTGTTCAACTCTCAATAGTCCACGCATAAGCGAAGCGAACTATCTGCCTTAGTTGCGAATACCACCGGAGCACCCCATTCAGATTTGCTTCGCCTAATAAACCCTTTCTCTAGCAGCTTCCCTACTTGCTTACTAAGATCCCTCCTTTCCCTTGGAGCCATATAGCGCACAGGTATTACAACTGGCTTTGCATTGTCCACTAAATATATACGTAAATCGATCTTGCGCCTCGACGGTAAGCCCCGTACCTCATCAAAAACATCAGGAAAGCCATAGACTACTGGTATAGATCGCAGGTCATTGATTGATGTATCAATTTAATCTAGGAAACTAAGCATGACAGACCCATATTGGTCACAAGAAATATCAAGGGTCCTCCCATGACAAGTCAAAAGTCTAACGACCCTCCTCTCACAATCTAGAATGGCACCATATGTAGCTAGCCAATCCATCTCTAGAATCAAACCATAGCCCATAAAATCGAGCACATATGCATCGCACTCAAATTCGACGTCTAACACAGATGTTCTCAAACCCCAACAAATCATGGACAAATGAGCCGAACCACCAATGGGGTTTGAGACAACTACGGGATCTACTATGTAACATCCCGTATATTTACGGTGTAATAACTAATTAATTTAATTATTGAAATAGTGATTTAGAGAATTAAATGGTCGTGTAATTAAATAATATTGAATATTTAATTAAAATAAATAATATAATAATATATTTAATTTTTGAAATAGTCAGAAATAGTGGAATTCACAATATGGTGTGAATTGGATCATTTGTGATATTTCATTCAGTTTAGAATTTGAATTAGAATAACAAATATATTATTTGAATGACAGTTTGAACATATAATTATATTATAATTATAATCGAGCTCGAAATGGCGCGGTAGTTCACTATTTGGTGATTTGAACTTCAACTGAATGTACAGGGTCTGTTTTAAATCGAATTCTGTGAAACAAGAAACGTATGAAGCTGGTGAAGTATATTTTTCTAGTGGAAGAGAAAAATCAGGATTTCGTCGGGTAGATTTTGAGTTATATCCAGATCAAATTTTAGAAAAGTTGCTATGGAATCCCTTTATAATTTATATCGATTTATTTGTATTTTTAAATAGATTTTTAATATAAATCGAATATCGACGTAACACTAGATTTGGAATATCGAGTTATAAATCCAATTTGAGTTGTATGATATCGTATGTGAATAAATATACGATAATATTTATTTTTAAATATTTAATTTAATTGTTTTTAAATATATTTAATGGGTTATTTAGAGCTTTAAAAAATGGCTAGTTTTGCAAACGACCTCTGTTTTCGATTAAACTAATTTTGTTGGATCCGCATTATTAAATTATTACTAGATTCCAATTTCCGTGATTTTTGAAGTCATTACGTGGTCGTACGGATTTTTAATGTAAAAAACAGTCAGTATTTTGATGGTTAAAAATACACTGTGTGAGCAAACGTGTGACGATCCCAAAACCCCGTGACACGGTGTTAAGGATAATCATTGGAATATAACACATTAATCATCATTAGCAGATCACAGATAATAGCATAAACAGAAAATAGAATAATTTACACACATATGACAGCGGAATCATATAGATATCATCACATCAGAGAAGCACAGTACAGGATACAACTTAGTGCATAATGATACATAATCAGTCACCATCGCCAAAGGCGGAATCATACATAAAGAGTACACAAAAGGAATATCAGTTTACATCGCCAGTGGCGGAATCATAATATAGATACAATAATGGCGGAGAAAATCCAAGTCAGCACGGTGTAGTCAAGCCTCGCCATGAGCCAAAAGGTGCGTCAGAAACCTGTAATTAGGTTGCCCGTGTGAAAATGAGGGCACCCGAGTTTGCAAGGTGAAACAAACTACGAGTCAGTCATGGGACTGGTATGAGAAATCTACTCAACTTATTAACAACAATAATAAGGCAAATCAAAGGACCACGCCACTTTCGCGGAACGGGTTTACTCCAATGAGTACTAGTGCATGAAATAAAATAAAGGATTAAATCAACGCAATGCTTTTTATAAAATGAAGCCATTATAAGACTCAGGTCCCATCACACAATGCAACGCAAGCCGGAGGATAGAGTTTTTACCTTATAATGGCCAAAGATGCTTCATACGAATAAAACAAAGTTGTTCGATATTATTACCAGTGCATATATGTTTTAAAAGCAATTCAATCATAAATATCAATCCTAGGTGGCATAGCTACCATCTACTATGTCGCCATACTAGTAATACAATCACATTCGCATATTTCGTATTGGAAATTGGATTCCTTCATGAGTCGAGGCAAGGGGCAAGCTCCTCTCCGATTCGAGACACTCTAGCAAATGCCTCGGGACCGCACACAGCAATCCCCTGGATCCTCCAAGGCCGGTCCTCTCTTACTTTTGAGGATTAGTTATTCCTGAACACACGTTTCCCGGTCCTTACAGACCTATAATCGAGGCGCCTCGCATTCCAACAACCACACAGGTGAAAAGTAGATATAAATGTCAGGGCTGGGAGGTCACTGACACCACCATAGCTAGAAAGAAACGTCATGCACTCCTTGGGTCCTTCTCCCGTTTTTGACTCATACCGGGGTGTGAGGCTCGCGAATTCACGTTATACACAAAGCTACGTCACACAGACCATGCTTTGATCATCAACCACAAGACTTTGCTTTGTAATAGAAGCCTTGATCATATGCCACTTAGGCGTGCCATACAGGCAATCCACTCCATGCGACTGATTGCTGTCAATACATAACCTCCGAGCTCGTACGTCTCAGAGAAGGGCGTTAAGCAAGAGAATAAATCCTCCGCCGCCAAACAGATATATATTTAACAGAGATCAATCAACACAGAACAAAATCCAATGTCAGACACACAGTCCATTTACAAGTCCGTTCTGGGTCTGAACGAAACCGAAGGCACCAATTCCTCGCATACCCGTACAATCAACACTATGTTTGGACGGCTACTACTTCAATTCCTTCATGGTAGCTACTCCAATCACGAGCATCAGTAGCGCCCATCCATCCAATGTGGAGATCGTCGGTCTTCAGTCGTCTTCGACTCTTCGACTTCTCAACGTCGATCGATTATTTGAAATGAGATACACTCGGCCTTTTCAAATAACCCACGTATATTTAGATTTTCAAATCAATTAATCACATGGTTGGACCATTCAACATTCACACTTCAGTTATTTAGTTATAATTTTCATGTCAAATACATTCAACCATCACATATCAAGCAAACCCAACAAAATTGGTTTATTTCCACTCTATACCGTCCATAGTATTTTATAACGATATATCGCCATTTTTATTTAATTTAAAACGGCCATATTTAATTAAATGACGTTTCAGGTCGTGTCGATGCACTGGCGCTGCTTTTCACTAATTTTGTTTTACACATATCTGAAAATCTAACCGTTGGATCTTCACGAATTTTATATTATTAGGAAGGTCATTTCAAAACGAATCCAACGGTTCCAGTTTTGGGAAATTCCGACGGTCGGATCTTCCACACTAACCATTTGAAGTTACGATTTCAATTTACGAACTGCAGCGTCGTTATTCGATTTAATTTAATTATATTTATATATATATATATATATATATATATAAATATAATCGTTTCTGGCGCTGTTTTTCTTCAGTTTTGAATTAAACATTCCAGACAATCCAACCGTCGGATCTTCCCAAAGTTGGTGTCGTTGGAAAGATATTTCCAAGGCGAACCCAACGGTTGAGGTTTCGGGAAAATCCAATGGTCGGATCTTCCGCACTAGTCGTTTGAAATCACGGTTTCAAAACACGAACTGCACGGCCACGTTTCGTTTTAATTCTATTTATATTTATATATTTACATAAATATAGTTCATTCAAAAATTCCTATATCGTTTCCACTTCAATTATTTTACTAACGCCTTTAATTTTTGGAAAATTTCGCCATAACCTCCTTTGTACGGGAGGGTCTGGGAAAATTCCCAAATAGCCACACGGGCGTCTCATATCAAAAAGAAAAAGAAAAAGCCAAGCGGCTAGCCAACAGGCTCATAAAATCATCACCCAAACAAAGCGGTAAATGTGTACCTATTTGTCGGGCACAAAATTCTATTTCTCTTCTCTAGCCCCTTTTGCTTTAACCTGTTCAATAGATATGCATGTACATATATACAATTTATAGCATTTATTATTTTCCATTCAATTTCATATTTGCCTTGCTTTGGTTTAAAAACACCATTCATTCTAATATCGCATGCATAGGCTAAAATCATATCATTAGCTAGTTAATGTATATTTCAACTCATGCACGTTTATTTGAACAAGTGGATATTTTTAATACTTCATATTTCAAAAGATGATAATTTTGGCGAACTAAAATAGATTTCAACACATGACTATTTTATTTAGTTCCTATGCATGTTAAAAATAATATTTCTATCACAAATATTTGTTTCAACGTCCGCATATCTTTAGCATATCACACATATGATAAAAAGGGTATTTTTATCATTTAAAATATTTATTCAACCAATGTATGGTTTCAACACTTCGTAGTTTCAATAAAAATGTAATTTTTATTGTTCAATCTTTTTATCCAACACATGAACTTTTCCACTACACACACTTCTCAACAAATGAGTATTTCCACACATGGACAATTTATTTATGTTGTTCATATTAGAAAGATAGGATTTTTATGATTGAAATTATTTATATAAGGCGAATATTTTTCATACTTCCTATATATATAAAAATATGATTTTTGTTGTTTAAACACTTCACTCATCCACGAATGAATTTTATTTTCACACAACACTTTTCAACACATGAACAATTTCCACACATGGACATAGTTTCAATATATGACTTTAATTTCTATGCATGAAAATAATATCAACGTATGAAAATAATTCTAACACACAAAGATTATTCAAAATTTCGGCAGCATAATGGCAGGGTAGTTAAAACCGGCACCGTCCCTAGTACGGCTCCTCGCTCTACCTTAAAACCTCGCGGTTTTTGACAATGGGGATTCATGCATCTAATTCGCACGCAGGCGGCATGTTTATTTTTATTTCCACAAATATTTCCAATTCATTTCAATCACCAATGGGTATTTTTCAACCACAACCAAACAATATCAACCACAAACAATTATTCAACCATTCGTATTTTTCATCCAATATTTCACACCAATTCACCACAATAAATATCGTCCATGGTTTGTGGACGAGGGGAGTATATATATATATAATATATATTTGCTATATTTCACTTGCATTTCAACACATATATCAATTATTCTATGCATGTAAAAATTCATACTTCGCTCATATAGCTTACACTACGCATGTACATGAGGTATACAACACGTATGTAATTTATATTTCGCTTATATAAATTATACACGACATTTTCCATTCAATTTCACGTTAATTTAGATTTCTCACCTTGGTTTTCTGAGCGCTAAAAATAGATACGATGTCAGAAAAATCCGCAGCTTCTTCTATTGGGTAGAGAGCTTCCTTGCGGTCTCGATGTTTCCTGTTTCATCGAATTTCGTCAACATACCAAAAAGATATGATTTTTCAAAGTGCAAAGATCAAAGAAAAACTCACTTTCAGAAAGCTTCAAAATTAGGTTTGCGGTTTTCGCGAGAACCGGGACACGAGGGGACGATCAGGAAGTTGGAGGTGGAAGAGCTTCGAGAGAGCTACAGGCGCGCGGCGGTTTGGTGGGACTCGGTGGCGCAGAACGGCGGCGGCGGCTTGAAGGTCGGAAGTTTGGAGGTGGATATCTCGGCGGAGAGGCGACGATAGGGGGAGCTCCTTATATGGATTTGAAGAGGGAACAGAGAACTACAAAAAGTTGAACTGGAGGAGGAGCTAATTCTGGCCGTGGCGATCGGAAATCGCCTGGGAAGGTGACGAAGGCTTTTCGCCGTCGATGTCGGGGTCGGGGGGGGGGGGGGGGGGGGAGGGGGGGTTTCTGTTATTTTTTTTTTTAATTATGAATGGAAAAATATGATTGGCCGAGACTATATTAAAATTTTTAAATAGTGTTTTCTTAAACGAACTCCTTTTTAAACCCAACGACTGTCGCCCCTAGCTAAATACCCCCATTCCGGACACAATGGGATATGTTTCGTATGCCAATTCGACTGTTACAGTCAGTTATTTTTCAAATTAAAGTATAAAAAATTTAATTTTTAACTCTGAACGCACATTTCAATTTGCCAGGGCCACAAACTGATTCGAAAAATTCCAGAAAAATAAATCTAGCTATGTTTTGACGCTACGGTCCCAACAAAACTAGTTTCGTCGAATTCTGAGGTCGTTTGAAAAATGGCCATTTTCTGGTCGATCCAATTTAACAGAAATCGACCAAACACATTTTCTTTTGCCACGCTCACATACTAGCTTCAAAAATTATGAAATTTGAAACCTAGCAATAGTTTGACATCCCGGACCCAACAAAAGTGGTTTCATCGAATTCCGAGGTCGTATGCAAAATATCAATTTTCCAGGGCTATATTCTATATACCGACCCCTCTGAAAATTCATTCGGCCATAACTTTTGATTCCCGTTATGAAACTTCGATTTTTCAGATTCGTTAGAAAGGTATTGACTAACAGATTTAAATATTTTTGGTTTCAGTAAAATCCGTTATATTTTCCACCCTGCACAGTCAGTCAAAGTTTGAATTCAAATTTTCAAACTGACTCACCATTCTTAACTTACTATTTTATTGAAATATTCTATTTCAATTGTTCAAATTCCTTTGAAATAATCAATTTAAAAATTTTAAATTGGCTCGTATTTTCCGGGTTATTACAATCTCCTCTACTTAAAAATTTTCGTCCTCGAAAAGGAAACAATAGTAAAGTAGGAAATAAAATGTAAATGCAAAGTATGGTAAAGGTACCTTGCACTGGAGTTAGTCAGAGATATCCGCTCTGCATTTGGGGTAAGCTTGCTTAATGCTTTCCTCAGTTTCCCAAGTACAGTCTCTAGGATCACTGCTCCACTGCACTTTAACTAAATGAACCTTTTTGCTTCTGAGTTCTCTAATTTCTTTGCCAACAATTTTTAATGGCTCTCTTCTGAGTGCTAATTCTGGAGTTATCTCCACATCCCGTTGCGCTGCTTCTTCTACAACAAGATCCGGATCATGCACATGTCTCCTAAGTTGAGACACGTGAAATACATTGTGCACTCCAGGCAACCAATCTGGCAATTGAACCCTATAAGCAAGAGTTCCAATTCGCTCAAGTATAGGAAAGGGACCAATAAATCTCGGTGCCAACTTCCCAGTCTTTCCAAATCTGATTACTCCTCTCATCGGAGAAACCTTTAAATAAACATGATCACCAACAGCAAATGTTAAATCTCTCCTTCTAGAGTCTGCATAACTTTTCTGTCGGCTTTGGGCGGTTTTCAATCGCTTCTTGATGAAGTCCACTTTATCAGATGCTTCCCTAATCATATCGGGTCCTACTACAAGTCTGTTGCCAGGTTCTACCCAACATGCAGGAGATATGCAGGGTCTGCCATATAATGCTTCAAATGGTGACATTCTCAAACTTGCTTGATAGCTATTGTTATATGAGAATTCTGCCAAATGCAAATGATCTTCCCATGACCCACCAAAATCGATTATACAAGCCTGCAATAAATCTTCCAGAATTCTATTCACCCGCTCAGTTTGGCCATCTGTTTGGGGGTGATAAGCGGTGCTCATATTCAGTTTTGTTCCCAATTCTGTCTGGAATGCCTCCCAGAACTTGCTAGTAAATAGGGGATCTCTATCACTGACTATGCTGATGGGAATTCCATGCAGCTTAACAATTTCTTTGAAATTTATCTGTGCTAGACTTTGAGCGGTTCTATTGGACCTGACAGGTATAAAATGGGCAGTCTTCGTGAAGCGATCTACGATTACCCAAATGCTGTCATTACCTTTCTTGGTTCTCGGCAAACCATCTATGAAATCCATGGAAATCTGTTCCCATTTCCAGCCTGGGATTTCCAACGGTTGCAACAGTCCAGCTAGCTTCTGTTGGTCACTCTTGACCAATTGACAAGTAGGGCATCTGCTAACATACAAAGAAATATCTCTTTTCATTGCCTTCCACCAGAAAGTGCGTTTGATATCGTTGTACATTTTACTCACCCCAGGATGGATGCAAAATTTGGATTTATGGCATTCATCTATCACTTCTCTTCGAAGGCCTGGAATATTTGGGATGCAAATCCTATTATTTAACCTGAGAACCCCCCTATTATCCATACGAAAACTCGTGGTTTCACCTTCCTTGACTCTCTTACTGATTCTCTGAATGAACTCATCGTCTTTCTGAAGGGCTGAAATCCTATCAATCAATCCAGGTGTAATTATAAGATGGGCAACGATTGCGGTCTTCATACTAAGCGCATCCGCTACTACGTTAGCTTTCCTCGGCGTATACAGGATATCAAGATCATATGCTGCAAGAAATTCTAGCCAACGCTGTTGTCTCAGATTCAGATCTTTCTGGGTATATAAATACTTCAATGATTGATGGTCTGTGTATAGTATAAATTTCTCACCCAATAAATAATGCCTCCATATTTTCAAAGCAAAAACGATAGCTAGCAGCTCAAGATCATGAGTTACATAATTCTTCTCATGCGGTTTCAGTTGGCGGCTTGCATAAGCGACTACTTGGCCTCTCTGCATTAACACTGCACCAAGACCTCTAATAGAAGCATCTGTCCAAACCGTTAAATCCTGATTGCCATCAATAATAGTTAACACTGGAGCGGTGGTCAACTTCGATTTCAATTCCTGGAAAGCTTCTTCACAGTCGGAAGTCCATTTAAACTTCTCATGTTTCTTTGTGAGCTTCGTTAACGGACCAGATATCTTCGAAAAATCCTTAACGAACTTTCGATAATAACTAGCCAACCCCATAAAACTTCTAACTTCTGTAGGAGTAGTGGGTTGTTTCCAGTCTTGAATCGCTATTATTTTGCTTGGGTCAATAGAAATTCCTTTCTCTAACACGACATGGCCAAGAAATTTGACTTCTTCTTGCCAGAAGACACATTTAGAGAATTTGGCTTTGAAGACGTTCTTCCTTTGAATCTCCAATACTTGTTCTAAGTGTTTTTCATGCTCGGGTTTTGATTTGGAGTAGATTAAAATATCATCGATAAATACGAGGACAAATTTATTCAGAACTCTCCTGAACACTCTATTCATTAGATCGACAAAGTATGCTGGAGCGTTGCATAGGCCAAACGGCATTACTAACCATTCATAAAATATGTCTGGGCCTCTGAAAGCGGTCAAAGGAACGCACTCTTCTTCTATTCTCAATTGATGAAACCCTGTAGCTAGGTCCATTCGGGAAAATACTTTCTCCCCATTCAATTGGTCTAGCAAATCATCAATGCGGGGTAGTGGATATTTGTTTTTAAGCGTCTGTTTGTTAAGGTCTCGGTAATCAACACATAATCTAAGAGTACCGTCTGACTTTGGAACAAACACGACAGCTGCACCCCAATTAGAAAAACTAGGTCTGATTAGACCCTTCCACAACAGTTGACGAGTCTGATCGCCTAATCCTTCTTTTTCTTTCGGAGTCATTCTGCGAATTGGATGCACCACTGGTCTGGCATTAGGAATTAGATCGATTCGGAATTCTATTTCTCTTTGCGGAGGTAAGTTTTCAACTTCTTCAAACACATCCGCATAGTTGCTAACAATCGGAATCTTTTCTATGGAAGTGGGGATAAGTTCTAATGCTGACCAAAATTCTTCTCTATTCGGATTCGAACCATGACAGGGAATATATATATATATATATGTCCAAGCTCCGTTCGGATTTTAACAATTCTTTCTGCACATTTCACTTCAGCTTCATACTTCGTTAACCAATCCAGCCCGAGAATGATATCGAATTCGGGAAAATCCATAATGACTAGATTGAAAGGAAACTTGTAGAAAGAGTAAGAGATTGGCACTTTACAACAGGAACTGAGAGTGATAGGACCCCCTATCGGGTTATGTACTTCAACCGATTCTTTGATTTTTCGCTGTTTTAACTTTAGTTTGTGCACTGTGTTTCTAGCAATAAAACTACGCGATGCACCTGTGTCAAATAATACAGAAACAGGAATATTTTTAATTGTAAGGGTACCTCCCAAAACATCGGGTTTACCTGCTCCGTCGGAAGCAGCTGGCGGGCTAGACCCGTCATAGACATGAGCTACTGTAGCTTTCTTCAGCAAAGGACAGTCTTTGACCAGATGATCGGTCTTGCGACAGTTGAAGCACGAGCGAGGGTTCTGAGAGCCTTGGCTCGAGCCTTGAGAATTTGTTTTCTGTTTCTTTGGAGCTGTGCAGACGTTTGAGTAATTCCCCGGCTTACCACAGTAAAAGCAATTTCCTCTCGGCGACTTGGAAGTCTGAGGTTTTGAAGATGCTGCTTGGCTTGACTCGCCCTGATTTACAGCAGGCTTGCGCTTATTTCCTGCTTGGCTTCTAGCGCGATCCTGATCCAGATGCCTTTGATCAAGGTCTTCATAGTTGCATGTCATTTCCACTAGCTCGTTGAAATCCAACTTGACATGGGCCATGGCTCTATCATGATATTGTCGTCTTAGTCCAAGGATAAACCTCTTATTTTTGGACTTCGCAGTAGCGACGAGTTCTGGAGCATAGGGCGACAACATTGTAAATTTGTTCAGATAATCCTGCACGAAAAGATCCCCTTGCTGGAGATTGGCGAAGTCATCGTGCATTCTTTCTAGAGCTTGTTCTGGGACATATTTCTCCTTGAAGAGTTCTTTGAATCCATCCCATGTTCTTCCCGCTTCTCTATTCCCGGCGGTAAGAGATTCCCACCATAATTCGGCTTGTTCCTGCATAAGCCAGGCGCCCATAATAGCTTTGTCTTCGTCTCCAAGCCTTAGGCCTTCAAGAATTTTCTCGCATGTTTTGAGCCATGCAAGGGCCTCTATTACGGTGCCAGTTCCCGAGAAGGTCTTGCCTCCTAAGTTTTTATATCTCTTAGCTACACGGTCGAGCTCGAAGTATTGAGCAGCCGGAGGTTGTATCAAAGGTCCTTCTTGAGCTGGGATTTCTCCCCTTCCTCGGCCTCGGCCGGCACGGCCTCCTCTAGCGGCGGCTGCTCTGGTAGCCATTTGTCAAATTCTGTATAAGTAACGAAAAGGTCAGCTAACAGAAATGATAGTTTATTGCATAATTAAGCAGAAATTCTACGGAAAGATAACGATGGACTGATCAATTGTTTTTGCTAATCTGCTCAGCTCATTCTAGGACTTTACTAGTCCTATCTCTAATGAGCGACTCGCCTTAGAATACTACTGATTCTAATTTAACGAAGTGTTTAATGTGTTAGACTCCAGAACTAAGGTTAACCAAAGCTCTGATACCAGCTGTGACGATCCCAAAACCCCGCGACACAGTGTTAAGGATAATCATTGGAATATAACACATTAATCATCATTAGCAGATCACAGATAATAACATAAACAGAAAATAGAATAATTTACACACATATGACAGCGGAATCATATAAATATCATCACATCAGAGAAGCATAGTACAGGATACAACTTAGTGCATAATGATACATAATCAGTCACCATCGCCAGAGGCGGAATCATACATAAAGAGTACACAAAAGGAATATCAGTCTACATCGCCAGTGGCGGAATCATAATATAGATACAATAATGGCGGAGAAAAATCCAAGTCAGCACGGTGTAGTCAAGCCTCGCCATGAGCCAAAAGGTGCGTCAGAAACCTGTAACTAGGCTGCCCGTGTGAAAACGAGGGCACCCGAGTTTGCAAGGTGAAACAAACTACGAGTCAGTCATGGGACTGGTATGAGAAATCTACTCAACTTATTAACAACAATAATAAGGCAAATCAAAGGACCACGCCACTTTCGCGGAACGGGTTTACTCCAATGAGTACTAGTGCATGAAATAAAATAAAGGATTAAATCAACGCAATGCTTTTTATAAAATGAAGCGATTATAAGACTCAGGTCCCATCACACAATGCAACGCAAGCCGGAGGATAGAGTTTTTACCTTATAATGGCCAAAGATGCTTCATACGAATAAAACAAAGGTGTTCGATATTATTACCAGTGCATATATGTTTTAAAAACAATTCAATCATAAATATCAATCCTAGGCGGCATAGCTACCATCTACTATGTCGCCATACTAGTAATACAATCACATTCACATATTTCGTATTGGAAATTGGATTCCTTCATGAGTCGAGGCAAGGGGCAAGCTCCTCTCCGATTCGAGACACTCTAGCAAATGCCTCGGGACCGCACACAGCAATCCCCTGGATCCTCCAAGGCCGGTCCTCTCTTACTTTTGAGGATTAGTTATTCCTGAACACACGTTTCCCGGTCCTTACAGACCTATAATCGAGGCGCCTCGCATTCCAACAACCACACAGGTGAAAAGTAGATATAAATGTCAGGGCTGGGAGGTCACTGACACCACCATAGCAAGAAAGAAACGTCATGCACTCCTTGGGTCCTTCTCCCGTTTTTGACTCATACCGGGGTGTGAGGCTCGTGAATTCACGTTATACACAAAGCTACGTCACACAGACCATGCTTTGATCATCAACCACAAGACTTTGCTTTGCAACAGAAGCCTTGACCATATGCCACTTAGGCGTGCCACACAGGCAATCCACTCCATGCGACTGATTGCTGTCAATACATAACCTCCGAGCTCGTACGTCTCAGAGAAGGGCGTTAAGCAAGAGAATAAATCCTCCGCCGCCAAACAAATATATATTTAACAGAGATCAATCAACACAGAACAAAATCCAATGTCAGACACACAGTCCATTTACAAGTCCGTTCTGGGTCTGAACGAAACCGGAGGCACCAATTCCTCGCATACCCGTACAATCAACACTATGTTTGGACGGCTACTACTTCAATTCCTTCATGGTAGCTACTCCAATCACGAGCATCAGTAGCGCCCATCCATCAAATGTGGAGATCGTCGGTCTTCAGTCGTCTTCGACTCTTCGACTTCTCAACGTCGATCGATTATTTGAAATGAGATAAACTCGGCCTTTTCAAATAACCCACGTATATTTAGATTTTCAAATCAATTAATCACATGGTTGGACCATTCAACATTCACACTTCAGTTATTTAGTTATAATTTTCATGTCAAATACATTCAACCATCACATATCAAGCAAACCCAACAAAATTGGTTTATTTCCACTCTATACCGTCCATAGTATTTTATAACGATATATCGCCATTTTAATTTAATTTAAAACGGCCATATTTAATTTAACGACGTTTCAGGTCGTGTAGATGCACTGGCGCTGCTTTTCACTAATTTTGTTTTACACATATCTGAAAATCTAACCGTTGGATCTTCACAAATTTTACATTATTAGGAAGGTCATTTCACAACGAATCCAACGGTTCCAGTTTTGGGAAAATCCGACGGTCGGATCTTCCACACTAACCATTTGAAGTTACGATTTCAATTTACGAACTGCAGCGTCGTTATTCGATTTAATTTAATTATATTTATATATATATAAATATAATCGTTTCCGGCGCTGTTTTTCTTCAGTTTTGAATTAAACATTCCAGACAATCCAACCGTCGGATCTTCACAAAGTTGGTGCCGTTGGAAAGATATTTCCAAGGCGAACCCAACGGTTGAGGTTTCGGGAAAATCCAATGGTCGGATCTTCCGCACTAGTCATTTGAAATCACGGTTTCAAAACACGAACTGCACGGCCATGTTTCGTTTTAATTCTATTTATATTTATATATTTATATAAATATAGTTCATTCAAAAATTCCTATATCGTTTCCACTTCAATTATTTTACTAACGCCTTTAATTTTTGGAAAATTTCGCCATAACCTCCTTTGTACGGGAGGGTCTGGGAAAATTCCCAAATAGCCACACGGGCGTCTCATATCAAAAAGAAAAAGAAAAAGCCAAGCGGCTAGCCAACAGGCTCATAAAATCATCACCAAAACAAAGCGGTAAATGTGTACCTATTTGTCGGGCACAAATTTCTATTTCTCTTCTCTAGCCCCTTTTGCTTTAACCTGTTCAATAGATATGCATGTACATATATACAATTTCTAACATTTATCATTTTCCATTCAATTTCATATTTGCCTTGCTTTGGTTTAAAAACACCATTCATTCTAATATCGCATGCATAGGCTAAAATCATATCATTAGCTAGTTAATGTATATTTCAACTCATGCACGTTTATTTGAACAAGTGGATATTTTTAACACTTCATATTTCAAAAGATGATAATTTTGGCGAACTAAAATAGATTTCAACACATGACTATTTTATTTAGTTCCTATGCATGTTAAAAATAATATTTCTATCACAAATATTTGTTTCAACGTCCGCATATCTTTAGCATATCACACATATGATAAAAAGGGTATTTTTATCATTTAAAATATTTATTCAACCAATGTATGGTTTCAACACTTCGTAGTTTCAATAAAAATGTAATTTTTATTGTTCAATCTTTTTATCCAACACATGAACTTTTCCACTACACACACTTCTCAACAAATGAGTATTTCCACACATGGACAATTTATTCATGTTGTTCATATTAGAAAGATAGGATTTTTATGATTGAAATTATTTATATAAGGCGAATATTTTTCATACTTCATATATATATATATATATATATATATATGATTTTTGTTGTTTAAACACTTCACTCATCCACGAATGAATTTTATTTTCACACAACACTTTTCAACACATGAACAATTTCCACACATGGACATAGTTTCAATATATGACTTTAATTTCTATGCATGAAAATAATATCAACGTATGAAAATAATTCTAACACACAAAGATTATTCAAAATTTCGGCAGCATAACGGCAGGGTAGTTAAAACCGGCACCGTCCCTAGTACGGCTCCTCGCTCTACCTTAAAACCTCGCGGTTTTTGACAATGGGGATTCATGCATCTAATTCGCACGCA
Source organism: Allium sativum (assembly GCA_030737875.1). Lineage (NCBI taxonomy): Eukaryota > Viridiplantae > Streptophyta > Magnoliopsida > Asparagales > Amaryllidaceae > Allium > Allium sativum. Next base: position 308,442,382 of record CM060921.1, read on the forward strand.
GGCGGCATGTTTATTTTTATTTCCACAAATATTTCCAATTCATTTCAATCACCAATGGGTATTTTTCAACCACAACCAAACAATATCAACCACAAACAATTATTCAACCATTCGTATTTTTCATCCAATATTTCACACCAATTCACCACAATAAATATCGTCCATGGTTTGTGGACGAGGGGAGTATATATATATATATATATATATATATATATATATATATATATATATATATAATATTTGCTATATTTCACTTGCATTTCAACACATATATCAATTATTCTATGCATGTAAAAATTCATACTTCGCTCATATAGCTTACACTACGCATGTACATGAGGTATACAACACGTATGTAATTTATATTTCGCTTATATAAATTATACATGACATTTTCCATTCAATTTCACGTTAATTTAGATTTCTCACCTTGGTTTTCTGAGCGCTAAAAATCGATACGATGTCAGAAAAATCCGCAGCTTCTTCTATTGGGTAGAGAGCTTCCTTGCGGTCTCGATGTTTCCTGTTTCATCGAATTTCGTCAACATACCAAAAAGATATGATTTTTCAAAGTGCAAAGATCAAAGAAAAACTCACTTTCAGAAAGCTTCAAAACTAGGTTTGCGGTTTTCGCGAGAACCGGGACACGAGGGGACGATCAGGAAGTTGGAGGTGGAAGAGCTTCGAGAGAGCTACAGGCGCGCGGTGGTTTGGTGGGACTCGGTGGCGTAGAACGGCGGCGGCGGCTTGAAGGTCGGAAGTTTGGAGGTGGATATCTCGGCGGAGAGGCGACGATAGGGGGAGCTCCTTATATGGATTTGAAGAGGGGAGGGAGAACTACAAAAAGTTGAACTGGAGGAGGGGCTAATTCTGGCCGTGGCGATCGGAAATCGCCTGGGAAGGTGACGAAGGCTTTTCGCCGTCGATGTCGGGGTCGGGGGGGTTTTCTGTTATTTTTTTTTTAATTATGAATGGAAAAATATGATTGGCCGAGACTATATTAAAATTTTTATATAGTGTTTTCTTAAACGAACTCCTTTTTAAACCCAACGACTGTCGCCCCTAGCTAAATACCCCCATTCCGGACACAATGGGATATGTTTTGTAGGCCAATTCGACTGTTACAGTCAGTTATTTTTCAAATTAAAGTATAAAACATTTAATTTTTAACTCTGAACGCACATTTCAATTTGCCAGGGCCACAAACTGATTCGAAAAATTCCAGAAAAATAAATCTAGCTATGTTTTGACGCTACGGTCCCAACAAAACTAGTTTCGTCGAATTCTGAGGTCGTTTGAAAAATGGCCATTTTCTGGTCGATCCAATTTAACAGAAATCGACCAAACACATTTTCTTTTGCCACGCTCACATACTAGCTTCAAAAATTATGAAATTTGAAACCTAGCAATAGTTTGACATCCCGGACCCAACAAAAGTGGTTTTGTCGAATTCCGAGGTCGTATGCAAAATATCAATTTTCCAGGGTTATATTCTATATACCGACCCCTCTGAAAATTCATTCGGCCATAACTTTTGATTCCCGTTATGAAACTTCAATTTTTTAGATTCGTTAGAAAGGTATTGACTAACAGATTTAAATATTTTTGGTTTCACTAAAATCCGTTATATTTTCCACCCTGCACAGTCAGTCAAAGTTTGAATTCAAATTTTCAAACTGACTCACCATTCTTAACTTACTATTTTATTGAAATATTCTATTTCAATTGTTCAAATTCCTTTGAAATAATCAATTTAAAATTTTTAAATTGGCTCGTACTTTCCAGGTTATTACAAAACGAATTCGAAATTAGAGGAAACCAGTTTCATTGGGTCCGTAATGTTGAACTGAAGGTGTATGTCTAGTTTCGTGATTTTTAGGTATCGTATGTGAGCATGCAGATATTTAAACGATAAGTACAAATAGCGATTCATTAAAATCGAATATAAAAATATAAAAATATCCTATAAATACCTGCTTTACACCTCCTAACCCTAAAAAATTCTCTTCTTTAGTCAACAGGAAAACGCGCTGCTATGTTTTCCTTTCAGAAAGAAAAGTTTGGATCCTCATAAATCAAAATAAATTCCTATTAATTATAAAAACAATGTGTTAGGATTCGCCTAGTGTTTTGCTTCAACTTGATGTAGCTTCCGTTGAACTTGATGATGGTTTATTCATTGTTATTTACATAGCATTAAATTAGGGCTAAGGAAATTAAGGAATAGAAGCAGTGAATCGGTTTTGTGATGTTGGATTTGAGTTTGGTGTAGGATTTCGAGTCTGTAGGGAAGAAATTGGGAAGTTCGGTGCCAAACGTTGTCGCACTGTCCCTGTACATTCAACTGAGCTGAGTCACGTCGCCATTTGAGGGAGCAGCTCGAGTTGCGATTGATTATTGCGGAGAGTGGGAGTTTGGTAAGAGAACTTGTGTGTTATATTTAGTTTGAATTTCCTTTAAGAGGAGATGGAGTTAGAAGGTGAAATGATTGGCGAAATGGTGAAGTGGTGTAACAACCCGGAAAATCTGGGCCAGTTTAAAATTTTTATTTTGGCAATTTTAGCGAATTTTGATTATTTAAAATGAATTATTTTAAATAATATCGACGAGAAACTTATTTTGAATAGAATTCGAACGTATATATTATACGCGTCGCCGTTAGAATATAAATAATTATATATAATTATAAATAGAATTGAAAATGGCGCGGTAGTTCGATAATTCGATTTCAAACTTCAATTGAATGTACCGGGTGCAAAATAATCCGGATTTTAGTGAAACCAAAAATAATGGAATCTAATAGTGAATATCTTTCCAACGAATCCGAAAAATTAAGATTTCATATCGGGAATCAAAAGATATGTCCAGTTGAAAATTCTGAATAGTCGCTATGGAATTCAGGCCCTTAAAAATGGACATTTTGCAAACGACCTCGGATTTCGACGAAACCAGTTTTGTTGGGTCCGGGATGTGAAGTTATTGCTAGGTTTCAAATTTCATAATTTTTCGAATCAATATGTGAGCGTGGCAAAAGAAAACGCGTTTGACCAGTTTCAGTTGATTTTAATCGACTTGAAATTGGCCATTTTTCTAACGGTCTCTGAATTCGACGAAACTAGTTTTGTTAGGACCGTATCGTCAATACGAAGCTAGAAAATATTTTTTTTGGAATTTTTTAGTTAGTATGTGACCCCGGTAATTAGAAATGTGCGTTTAAAATAATATAGTGATTTAAATGTAAATTCAAAGGAAACATATCGAGACGATCGAATTGGCCTGCGATACATATCCCATTGTGTTCGGAATGGGGGTAAAACGCTATGGGCGGCAGGCGGTGGACCTCGTTTAGTGGTCATATGTGAAAGTCAACTCTTTAATAAATAAATAATAAATAAAAAAAAAAAAAAAAAAAAAAATATAATATCCCTTCCCTTAAAACCTAGGCCCCCCCCCCGTTCGTTTATCTCAGAAGGAAAAAAAAAACAAAAAAGAAAAAGAAAACAAAAATCGCGATAACCCCCCCCGTCGCTCCAGCCACCACCGCGCCCAGCGCCCACCGCCGCCACCACTTGCGAGGCTCCGCCCTTCCCCCCTCTGCCTCCCTCTCTCTCCTCCGCCTCGCAGGAACCACGAATCCCCTCGACGAAGCCGATGGCCCCCCTCCGATCAGATGCCCTCTCGCCTCCGACCAGCATGGGTCCGCCGCCACCACCTGAGGACGCAGCCCACCCCCTCCTCTAATTACAGTAAGATCTTGATTTTGTTTATATATATAAAAAAAAAAAAAAAAAAAAAAAGAACTGATTTCTGTTTTTATTAAGATTTAAAAACTGTTTTTATTAAGATTTAAAAACTGTTTTTATTAAGTTTTGAAAACTGATTTTATTAAAATTTAAAAACTGATTTTATAAAAAGGAATAAAAACTGATTTTATAAAAAAAACTGAATTTGAAAAATGATTTTTAAAGTATTTAAAAACTGAATGTTATTTTGATTTAAAACTTATTTTTAAAAAAGTATAAACTGATTTATTTTTTTAAAGTATAAACTGATTTATTTTTTTAAAGTATAAACTGATTTATTTTTTTTAAAGTATAAACTGATTTATTTTTTTAAAGTATAAACTGATTTATTTTTGAAAGAGAAAAACTGATTTTATTTTGAACTTTAAAATAGGAAAAAGATTAATCTTTTAGTAGAAAAAGATTTGAAAGCAAAAGTAGAAATCATATTTTTTTTATATGTTGAAAGCGAACGTGAAAACATGATTTTTGTCATATTAAAGAAGTGATTTTTATTATATAAACATCATGACAAAAATGAGATTTTTATTCATTTGAATAGCGATATAAAAATTCGATTTTTATATATTGAACTTTGAAATAAAAATATGATTTTTATATATTGAACTTTGAAATAAAAATTCGATTTTTATATATTGAACTTCGATATAAAAATTCGATTTTTATATATTGAACTTTGAACTAAAAATTCGATTTTTATATATTGAATAGCGAACTAAAAATTTGATTTTTATATATTGAATAACGAAGTAAAAATTCGATTTTTATATATGTAGTAGCTACGGACGACGAAGCTGGCGAAGATGCGAAAACAATGAAGACTTCTGCAAAAGAAGAGTCGAGATGGTTGGATAGCTAAATGTGAGAATTTCTCACCTTTCAATTTATATTTCTAGTTATATATATATACTAGGATGCAGACGGTGCTTAGTAGCACCCGACACAATCGTCCACAGACCATGGACTTGTTTGTTTGACTGTTTGGTGATTGATTGCGATATTGGTTTGAATGTGGTTTGTGGTGTGAAAAATCGAATCGATAAATTGGTTAGGATTAGACGTGCGCCGTTATAAGGCGAAGGGGTAAGGCTAGGTTAGATCCTTACTCCAAAGTTTGTGGTTTGCATAACGAATGGATTTGATTGATGTGTGAATGGCGTGGGCCTTCACTAGACCGGGGATAAGGCTAGGCCTTGTCCCGTTTCTAGTATCGTGCCGTTATGCCGCCGAAATTTTCTAAAATAAGTTAGAAAAATAAAAATAGCATTTTATTTAACGAATGAACTGAATAGAAATTCATATGTTAAAATAAAATGTGTTATCGTTAAAAATATAATTTTTAACGTGAATGTGAATAAATAAATATTCATTTACAAACCAGATGGTTTGTTTATGTACACTTATTTGAATGACGTTGATTGGGTCGATAAATTTTACACATCGCCTAACTGCACAAATAAAATATGTGTTTGATTGTTTGAAACCCCACACGGGTGTTAGGATGAAATTTGAAGTTCACTCATCCTGATTGATTAAATATGTCGATCGATTGATTGACATGCTGTTGTAAGCGTTGAATATCTATATTTGATGCTTATACAGTGTAGTGCACTTTGGTTGATGGTTGATTATTTTCAATGCTATTATATACATGTGTTGTATGAAAATCCATATAATTAATTTTATATGGTAATTGATTGGGCCTCATTCCAGTTTTGAAAAAGAAATATTTGAAATAGAATATTTGAAAATAAAGGAATATATGAAGCCGTGTTGATTAGATTGACGCCATTTTGACGAGAACGATATTTATATCGATTTTATCGATTTCGAAATGAATTGAATTGAAAACGAATTCAAAATGAATTGAATTGAAAACGATTTCGAAATGAATTGAATTGAAAACGATTTCGAAATGAATTGAATTGAAAACGATTTCGAAATGAATTGAATTGAAAACGAATTCGAAATGAATTGAATTGAAAACGATTTCGAAATGAATTGAATTGAAAACGAATTCGAAATGAATTGAATTGAAAACGATTTCGAAATGAATTGAATTGAAAACGAATTCAAAATGAATTGAATTGAAAACGAATTCGAAATGAATTGAATTGAAAACGATTTCGAAATGAATTGAATTGAAAACGATTTCGAAATGAATTGAATTGAAAACGAATTCGAAATGAATTGAATTGAAAGCGATTTCGAACTGAATTGAATTGAAAACGATTTCGAAATGAATTGAATTGAATATGAATTCAAACTGAATTGAAATTTGAATTGAATAGAAATGAATTTTAAAACGAATTTATAAGGAAGAATTCAATTTTTCTTTGAATTGAAATGGAAGTTGAAATAGGTTTTGAAACGATTTTAAAACTATTTATATAATTCGTTTTGAATAGAAATCGACGAAATATATATTATATATATTATATATATAATATAATGGCCTGAATAGAACGCGCCGCGCCGCGGCAGTTCGCGAATTTCGACCATTTATTTCAAACGGACATTACGGGAGATCCGACCGTCGGATTCTCCTAAAACCAGAACCGTTGGGTTCGTATCGAAAAGAGCTTTCTAACGAATGTTAGAAATTTGAAATCTAACGGTTGGATTTGGAATTATGTCCAAATCAAATTTGAAAAAGGTCGCTGTAAGTGCAGTTCGATGGCCGTTGATGGAAATCGACTGTACGGGCCTTGATAAAATTATTAAAAATAGTAATAATTTATGTAAAATCATAAGAAATGATTTGTGAAGATTTGGGATGAAAAACTCCATATTTGAAAAGATAAAAATAGATTTTTATCGAAATGAACTAGTTTTGAACTAGAATTATAATTCTATTTATTTTTAAATAAATAAATTGAATTCGAAAAGGGTTTTGAAAATAACCAAAATTTCCAATGATTGCATTGGAGTGGATTTAAATCGAAATTGTCTTCGGAATATTTCGATATTGGAATTCGTGATATTACAGGTGTTGTTATGGAAATTTGAAAGATATATATTTGTATCGTTATTTCCAATACGACATTTGTTAGTCGTAGAATTCGATATTGAATATAAGCCGATGTATTTTCTATTCAGAGCCTTGTATTGAATATCGAATGTGATTTGGGTTTGTCGTGAATGGTGTCTTCACTAACACTGTTCTTGAACCCAGTTGAGAAAAGATTAAATCTTTTTATTTAGATTTAATGAAGTGTACCAATTAAATGATATTTAATTGGAATTGAATTGATATTGATTTTTGGGTTTATCGTGAACAGTGTTTTAAATAACACTCGTTCTTTAACCCGATAATTAATGGAATGATTTTTGGGTTTATCGTGAACAGTGTTTTAAATAACACTCGTTCTTTAACCCGATAATTAATGGAATGTGACTTTGGGTTTATCGCGAACCGTGTTTTTAGATGACACTGATTCTTTAACCCAGTCACAGATTAAAACTAAGTGGAGTTTTAATGAATCTTTAATTAGATTGAAAAGATCGAGAATGGAGTATCACCAGTTTTGCTCCAGGCGATAGTTAAATCTTTAATTAGATTTGAATGTGAAATTTAGAAACTAACTGTCGGTTAGCCAAGCAGAATGGTTTTCTGGATATTGATCTGATGTTGGTTTCGGCCTTCGGGGTTAATATTTGGGGAATTATTCTCTTGATTAATTTACGGTTAGTGACTAATGAATTGGAATGAGGCGTATGTTGTGTTTGTGTAACACTTTTATAATATATACGTGAGTTATTCGGAAAGACCGGGTTTATCCCATTCTGAATAACTGATACGACGATAAGTCGAAGATGAAGACGATGGTCGAAGACCGGAAGTCTTCACGTCGTTTGGGTGATAACTGATGATCTTGATTGGGCTGTACACCCAAGAAGATGGAAACAGTTGGTGATCGTCCAGACGTACTTGGAGATCGATGGATATGCGGGGTACTAGGTGCCTCCGGTTTCGTTCAGACCCAGAACGGACTTGTAAATGGACTGTGTGTCTGACATCGGATTTCATTCTGTGTGACTGATATCGGTTGCATAGGATGGTTTGCCTGTGTGGCATGCTAAGATGCAAATGATCAAGGCTTCTGTTGAAAAGCAAAGTCTTGTGGTGATGATCAAAGCACGGCCTTTGTGGCGTAGCTTTGTGTAACGTTTACCTCGCGTGTTTCACACCAGGTATGAACCAAAAACGGGAGACGGACCTCAGGGAGGACTTGCGTTTCTTTCTAGCTAGAAGTGGCGTCAGTGGTTTTACACGCCCTGACGAGTTTGACTTATGTGGTTGTTGCTGTTGCGAGGCGCCTCGGTTATATCGGTTTCGGCCGAATGCATTCTGGTCGGCTGACGGACCAGACTTACACCCCATAGGGTGGGGAGACGTATTGTTCAGGCATAATAATCCACTCCGTGTGGACCGGCCCTGACGATCCAAGGGGCAGTTGCGGCTGTTCCTGAGGGGCGGGCTAGAGCGTCTCGAATCGGTTGAGGACTATCTTTTGCCTCGGTTCATAGATGGAAATCCAATTTCCAAATACGTGACATTTGCGGTTTTATTTGTAAACCTATATATGGCGACATAGTGGCATGGGACGCTCATGCCGCCTATGATTGATACTTATGATTTGAAGTTGTTTTATACACTTATAATAGTATCAAATGATTTGTTTTAAAACGTATCAAGCATCCTTTGGCTGTTATAAGGGAAAACCCTATCCTCGACTGCGTTGCATTGTGTGATGGGACCTGGGTCTTATAACAGCTTCATTTTTCTTTATTTAGCATTGCGCTGTTTGTTTCATGCACTGGTATTCTTGGGAGGAAACCCGTTCCGTATTATACGGCGTGGTCCCTTGATTTACCTAATGATTTAAAATAAAGATTAATAACTGTTTTAGTTCTCACACCAGTCACATGACTGACCTGGAGTTTATTGTTTTAACCTAAACTCTGGGTGCCCTTATTTTGACATGGGCAGCTAGTAGTTTTGGGTTTTGCAGATTTATATTCACAGGATCCTGGTTTACAGCTGGAACGATATCCGGAAAGCTTTGTATCCGTATATCTCATTCTAGTTGTGTATTGTATTATTTTCCGCTGCTATGTATTTAAATGTAATTTAAATCTCTGATATTTCTGTGTAATATTCATTTATACTCTATATATTCTTGTAATCTGATGCATTGTTGTAATATACAATGAAATGTTCTTCTGTATGCGTTCTGCTGTGGTTTGTTCTCGAACTATCCGTCGCTTTCCTTTACGGGGAAGTTGCGGGTCTTCACAGTTGGTATCAGAGCTTTGGTTTACAAAGCTAGAGAACAAGACACATTAGAAACATACGAAAGGATTCATCAGATATTGGATTAGTAATATCCAATTAGAATGACTCGTTAGAGATAGGATCAGTAGTATCCTAGAACGAGTGTGAAGAGTATATTTTTCAAATAAAAACAATTTTTGTTTTGAAAATTTAAAGCAATTATTCGTATTTGATTATCTATTTATATTGAGTTGGACAGTCCAGTATATATAGATTTTGCGTATACGTCTGATCCGCGTGTATTCGAAGTTTTAATATACTGGATAGATATAGAGTCACACTCTAGTCGCCCGGAGACGATTCTGATGATAGTCTAGACATCATCAGAATTGGTATTCGAGTTTCGAAGGTGTGATTTTCTATATATTTCCATTAGACTGGTGTGAGAACCAAAACTTATATATAGCTAGAATACATTGTTGTGATTTGGCATCAAAACATGATTTTCTTTATATATATCAAAATTATGAATTTGAAAAGCTAATTCACTAATTGATTGATGGTTGTATTGTTTGATTATTGTTTGAATAATTAAAATTTGGACCACTTAGTTCATTTGAAACAAATATTGAATTGTATTGAAAATTGGTCGCATCTGCTTGCATATACATATATATCATTGAACAGGTCATAGCAAGGAGGCTAGAGCAGAGAATAAAATTTGTTTGCCCGACAAATAGGTACATGTTTACTACATAATTTCCTGTTTTGTTTGGGTGATGATGATTTTATGAGCCTATTGGCTAGCCGCTTGGCTTTTTCTTTTTCTTTTTGAGATCTGAAGGACCGGGGAAGCTATTTGAAATTTCCCGATGCTCCCATTGCAGGGGAGGTTATGGCGAAATTTTTCGAAAATTTAGGGTGTTAGCCAAATTTTTGAAACTTTGAAAATTCTCAGAAACTGAAAAGTTGGAGAACGGAAGCCAAATCGAATGTAGAGTTGAATTATCAAACCACTTTCGACTTTGTTCCTTTTCGGGGACGAAAAGTTTTAAGTGGGGGAGATTGTAACAACCCGGAAAATCTGGGCCAGTTTAAAATTTTTATTTTGGCAATTTTAGCGAATTTTGATTATTTAAAATGAATTATTTTAAATAATATCGACGAGAAACTTATTTTGAATAGAATTCGAACGTATATATTATACGCGTCGCCGTTAGAATATAAATAATTATATATAATTATAAATAGAATTGAAAATGGCGCGGTAGTTCGATAATTCGATTTCAAACTTCAATTGAATGTACCGGGTGCAAAATAATCCGGATTTTAGTGAAACCAAAAATAATGGAATCTAATAGTGAATATCTTTCCAACGAATCCGAAAAATTAAGATTTCATATCGGGAATCAAAAGATATGTCCAGTTGAAAATTCTGAATAGTCGCTATGGAATTCAGGCCCTTAAAAATGGACATTTTGCAAACGACCTCGGATTTCGACGAAACCAGTTTTGTTGGGTCCGGGATGTGAAGTTATTGCTAGGTTTCAAATTTCATAATTTTTCGAATCAATATGTGAGCGTGGCAAAAGAAAACGCGTTTGACCAGTTTCAGTTGATTTTAATCGACTTGAAATTGGCCATTTTTCTAACGGTCTCTGAATTCGACGAAACTAGTTTTGTTAGGACCGTATCGTCAATACGAAGCTAGAAAATATTTTTTTTGGAATTTTTTAGTTAGTATGTGACCCCGGTAATTAGAAATGTGCGTTTAAAATAATATAGTGATTTAAATGTAAATTCAAAGGAAACATATCGAGACGATCGAATTGGCCTGCGATACATATCCCATTGTGTTCGGAATGGGGGTAAAACGCTATGGGCGGCAGGCGGTGGACCTCGTTTAGTGGTCATATGTGAAAGTCAACTCTTTAATAAATAAATAATAAATAAAAAAAAAAAAAAAAAAAAAAATATAATATCCCTTCCCTTAAAACCTAGGCCCCCCCCCCGTTCGTTTATCTCAGAAGGAAAAAAAAAACAAAAAAGAAAAAGAAAACAAAAATCGCGATAACCCCCCCCGTCGCTCCAGCCACCACCGCGCCCAGCGCCCACCGCCGCCACCACTTGCGAGGCTCCGCCCTTCCCCCCTCTGCCTCCCTCTCTCTCCTCCGCCTCGCAGGAACCACGAATCCCCTCGACGAAGCCGATGGCCCCCCTCCGATCAGATGCCCTCTCGCCTCCGACCAGCATGGGTCCGCCGCCACCACCTGAGGACGCAGCCCACCCCCTCCTCTAATTACAGTAAGATCTTGATTTTGTTTATATATATAAAAAAAAAAAAAAAAAAAAAAAGAACTGATTTCTGTTTTTATTAAGATTTAAAAACTGTTTTTATTAAGATTTAAAAACTGTTTTTATTAAGTTTTGAAAACTGATTTTATTAAAATTTAAAAACTGATTTTATAAAAAGGAATAAAAACTGATTTTATAAAAAAAACTGAATTTGAAAAATGATTTTTAAAGTATTTAAAAACTGAATGTTATTTTGATTTAAAACTTATTTTTAAAAAAGTATAAACTGATTTATTTTTTTAAAGTATAAACTGATTTATTTTTTTAAAGTATAAACTGATTTATTTTTTTTAAAGTATAAACTGATTTATTTTTTTAAAGTATAAACTGATTTATTTTTGAAAGAGAAAAACTGATTTTATTTTGAACTTTAAAATAGGAAAAAGATTAATCTTTTAGTAGAAAAAGATTTGAAAGCAAAAGTAGAAATCATATTTTTTTTATATGTTGAAAGCGAACGTGAAAACATGATTTTTGTCATATTAAAGAAGTGATTTTTATTATATAAACATCATGACAAAAATGAGATTTTTATTCATTTGAATAGCGATATAAAAATTCGATTTTTATATATTGAACTTTGAAATAAAAATATGATTTTTATATATTGAACTTTGAAATAAAAATTCGATTTTTATATATTGAACTTCGATATAAAAATTCGATTTTTATATATTGAACTTTGAACTAAAAATTCGATTTTTATATATTGAATAGCGAACTAAAAATTTGATTTTTATATATTGAATAACGAAGTAAAAATTCGATTTTTATATATGTAGTAGCTACGGACGACGAAGCTGGCGAAGATGCGAAAACAATGAAGACTTCTGCAAAAGAAGAGTCGAGATGGTTGGATAGCTAAATGTGAGAATTTCTCACCTTTCAATTTATATTTCTAGTTATATATATATACTAGGATGCAGACGGTGCTTAGTAGCACCCGACACAATCGTCCACAGACCATGGACTTGTTTGTTTGACTGTTTGGTGATTGATTGCGATATTGGTTTGAATGTGGTTTGTGGTGTGAAAAATCGAATCGATAAATTGGTTAGGATTAGACGTGCGCCGTTATAAGGCGAAGGGGTAAGGCTAGGTTAGATCCTTACTCCAAAGTTTGTGGTTTGCATAACGAATGGATTTGATTGATGTGTGAATGGCGTGGGCCTTCACTAGACCGGGGATAAGGCTAGGCCTTGTCCCGTTTCTAGTATCGTGCCGTTATGCCGCCGAAATTTTCTAAAATAAGTTAGAAAAATAAAAATAGCATTTTATTTAACGAATGAACTGAATAGAAATTCATATGTTAAAATAAAATGTGTTATCGTTAAAAATATAATTTTTAACGTGAATGTGAATAAATAAATATTCATTTACAAACCAGATGGTTTGTTTATGTACACTTATTTGAATGACGTTGATTGGGTCGATAAATTTTACACATCGCCTAACTGCACAAATAAAATATGTGTTTGATTGTTTGAAACCCCACACGGGTGTTAGGATGAAATTTGAAGTTCACTCATCCTGATTGATTAAATATGTCGATCGATTGATTGACATGCTGTTGTAAGCGTTGAATATCTATATTTGATGCTTATACAGTGTAGTGCACTTTGGTTGATGGTTGATTATTTTCAATGCTATTATATACATGTGTTGTATGAAAATCCATATAATTAATTTTATATGGTAATTGATTGGGCCTCATTCCAGTTTTGAAAAAGAAATATTTGAAATAGAATATTTGAAAATAAAGGAATATATGAAGCCGTGTTGATTAGATTGACGCCATTTTGACGAGAACGATATTTATATCGATTTTATCGATTTCGAAATGAATTGAATTGAAAACGAATTCAAAATGAATTGAATTGAAAACGATTTCGAAATGAATTGAATTGAAAACGATTTCGAAATGAATTGAATTGAAAACGATTTCGAAATGAATTGAATTGAAAACGAATTCGAAATGAATTGAATTGAAAACGATTTCGAAATGAATTGAATTGAAAACGAATTCGAAATGAATTGAATTGAAAACGATTTCGAAATGAATTGAATTGAAAACGAATTCAAAATGAATTGAATTGAAAACGAATTCGAAATGAATTGAATTGAAAACGATTTCGAAATGAATTGAATTGAAAACGATTTCGAAATGAATTGAATTGAAAACGAATTCGAAATGAATTGAATTGAAAGCGATTTCGAACTGAATTGAATTGAAAACGATTTCGAAATGAATTGAATTGAATATGAATTCAAACTGAATTGAAATTTGAATTGAATAGAAATGAATTTTAAAACGAATTTATAAGGAAGAATTCAATTTTTCTTTGAATTGAAATGGAAGTTGAAATAGGTTTTGAAACGATTTTAAAACTATTTATATAATTCGTTTTGAATAGAAATCGACGAAATATATATTATATATATTATATATATAATATAATGGCCTGAATAGAACGCGCCGCGCCGCGGCAGTTCGCGAATTTCGACCATTTATTTCAAACGGACATTACGGGAGATCCGACCGTCGGATTCTCCTAAAACCAGAACCGTTGGGTTCGTATCGAAAAGAGCTTTCTAACGAATGTTAGAAATTTGAAATCTAACGGTTGGATTTGGAATTATGTCCAAATCAAATTTGAAAAAGGTCGCTGTAAGTGCAGTTCGATGGCCGTTGATGGAAATCGACTGTACGGGCCTTGATAAAATTATTAAAAATAGTAATAATTTATGTAAAATCATAAGAAATGATTTGTGAAGATTTGGGATGAAAAACTCCATATTTGAAAAGATAAAAATAGATTTTTATCGAAATGAACTAGTTTTGAACTAGAATTATAATTCTATTTATTTTTAAATAAATAAATTGAATTCGAAAAGGGTTTTGAAAATAACCAAAATTTCCAATGATTGCATTGGAGTGGATTTAAATCGAAATTGTCTTCGGAATATTTCGATATTGGAATTCGTGATATTACAGGTGTTGTTATGGAAATTTGAAAGATATATATTTGTATCGTTATTTCCAATACGACATTTGTTAGTCGTAGAATTCGATATTGAATATAAGCCGATGTATTTTCTATTCAGAGCCTTGTATTGAATATCGAATGTGATTTGGGTTTGTCGTGAATGGTGTCTTCACTAACACTGTTCTTGAACCCAGTTGAGAAAAGATTAAATCTTTTTATTTAGATTTAATGAAGTGTACCAATTAAATGATATTTAATTGGAATTGAATTGATATTGATTTTTGGGTTTATCGTGAACAGTGTTTTAAATAACACTCGTTCTTTAACCCGATAATTAATGGAATGATTTTTGGGTTTATCGTGAACAGTGTTTTAAATAACACTCGTTCTTTAACCCGATAATTAATGGAATGTGACTTTGGGTTTATCGCGAACCGTGTTTTTAGATGACACTGATTCTTTAACCCAGTCACAGATTAAAACTAAGTGGAGTTTTAATGAATCTTTAATTAGATTGAAAAGATCGAGAATGGAGTATCACCAGTTTTGCTCCAGGCGATAGTTAAATCTTTAATTAGATTTGAATGTGAAATTTAGAAACTAACTGTCGGTTAGCCAAGCAGAATGGTTTTCTGGATATTGATCTGATGTTGGTTTCGGCCTTCGGGGTTAATATTTGGGGAATTATTCTCTTGATTAATTTACGGTTAGTGACTAATGAATTGGAATGAGGCGTATGTTGTGTTTGTGTAACACTTTTATAATATATACGTGAGTTATTCGGAAAGACCGGGTTTATCCCATTCTGAATAACTGATACGACGATAAGTCGAAGATGAAGACGATGGTCGAAGACCGGAAGTCTTCACGTCGTTTGGGTGATAACTGATGATCTTGATTGGGCTGTACACCCAAGAAGATGGAAACAGTTGGTGATCGTCCAGACGTACTTGGAGATCGATGGATATGCGGGGTACTAGGTGCCTCCGGTTTCGTTCAGACCCAGAACGGACTTGTAAATGGACTGTGTGTCTGACATCGGATTTCATTCTGTGTGACTGATATCGGTTGCATAGGATGGTTTGCCTGTGTGGCATGCTAAGATGCAAATGATCAAGGCTTCTGTTGAAAAGCAAAGTCTTGTGGTGATGATCAAAGCACGGCCTTTGTGGCGTAGCTTTGTGTAACGTTTACCTCGCGTGTTTCACACCAGGTATGAACCAAAAACGGGAGACGGACCTCAGGGAGGACTTGCGTTTCTTTCTAGCTAGAAGTGGCGTCAGTGGTTTTACACGCCCTGACGAGTTTGACTTATGTGGTTGTTGCTGTTGCGAGGCGCCTCGGTTATATCGGTTTCGGCCGAATGCATTCTGGTCGGCTGACGGACCAGACTTACACCCCATAGGGTGGGGAGACGTATTGTTCAGGCATAATAATCCACTCCGTGTGGACCGGCCCTGACGATCCAAGGGGCAGTTGCGGCTGTTCCTGAGGGGCGGGCTAGAGCGTCTCGAATCGGTTGAGGACTATCTTTTGCCTCGGTTCATAGATGGAAATCCAATTTCCAAATACGTGACATTTGCGGTTTTATTTGTAAACCTATATATGGCGACATAGTGGCATGGGACGCTCATGCCGCCTATGATTGATACTTATGATTTGAAGTTGTTTTATACACTTATAATAGTATCAAATGATTTGTTTTAAAACGTATCAAGCATCCTTTGGCTGTTATAAGGGAAAACCCTATCCTCGACTGCGTTGCATTGTGTGATGGGACCTGGGTCTTATAACAGCTTCATTTTTCTTTATTTAGCATTGCGCTGTTTGTTTCATGCACTGGTATTCTTGGGAGGAAACCCGTTCCGTATTATACGGCGTGGTCCCTTGATTTACCTAATGATTTAAAATAAAGATTAATAACTGTTTTAGTTCTCACACCAGTCACATGACTGACCTGGAGTTTATTGTTTTAACCTAAACTCTGGGTGCCCTTATTTTGACATGGGCAGCTAGTAGTTTTGGGTTTTGCAGATTTATATTCACAGGATCCTGGTTTACAGCTGGAACGATATCCGGAAAGCTTTGTATCCGTATATCTCATTCTAGTTGTGTATTGTATTATTTTCCGCTGCTATGTATTTAAATGTAATTTAAATCTCTGATATTTCTGTGTAATATTCATTTATACTCTATATATTCTTGTAATCTGATGCATTGTTGTAATATACAATGAAATGTTCTTCTGTATGCGTTCTGCTGTGGTTTGTTCTCGAACTATCCGTCGCTTTCCTTTACGGGGAAGTTGCGGGTCTTCACAAGTGGTTTTACTGCAGAGGCGGATTTTCGGTTTCGGGAAGATGAAGATGGGGGAGTAGCGGGTTTGGGTTTTAAGAAGGGTACTGGGCCACTTTAAGTGGGTGAGGCCCAAATTTAATAATTAAATTAAGTTTGTTTTTAATTTAATTAGTATTCATACTTAGAAAATGCATAACTTTATCATACGGTATCGGAATTGGACAAAACAGGATCCGATGGGATCGTATGGATGGTAGCTCCACAATGGAACTGACTGGGAGCGAATCGAAGCTTGTTACAATTTATAGCAAAATAAATTTTTTGTCCGAATCAAGAGATGGTTATCGTTATTAACGATGATCATCCAATGTGAGTAGATCTCACTAACTCTGAACAGTTATATTTTTATAACGTATTCTTAGAACTGATAATTATCTGTTGATTGTTGTGTGTTAACTGTTTGGTTGAATTGCTTATGTATTGGTTGAAATTATAGATAACGAAATATACATAAATCGTTAATGAAATATTGATTATGTTTAGCAGAATATTTCATACCGAAATGAAATCGATGTTAATTATATTGTTTAACATCTGTGATGCAGGGAAACAGGTTGGAGGGATCCAACTGGATTCCTCATTATTTATAATGTTGTTCTGTTCATATATTGTAATATATGATGTGATATATAATCTGTGTTGGGTATGTGTGTTTGAATATTATCAATCATTGTTATTTGGTATTTTAAATACCGTAAGAAATACTGGAATGTAGAAAAGGGGATTTTCAAAGTGTATTTTGAAAATAAAGTATTTATATAAAATCAATGGATTTTATATATAAAAGGAAAATATTTGTAAACCATTTACAAATAGATTTGAAAAGGAAAATATTTGTAAACCATTTACAAATAGATTTGAAAAGGCGATATTTGTAAACCATTTACAAATAGATTTAAAAACGAGATATTTGTAAACCATTTACAAATAGAATAGAAAAGGGAATATTTGTAAAACATTTACAAATAGAATTGAAAAGGAAATATTTGTAAAACATTTACAAATAGATTATAAATAGAAATATTTATTTAGAAAATAAATAGAATTATAAAGGAAATATTCATTTAGAAAATAAATAGATTATAAATAGAAATATTTATTTAGAAAATAAATAGAATTATAAAGGAAATATTTATTTAGAAAATAAATAGAATTAAAAAGGAAATATTTATTTAGAAAATAAATAAAATTACAAAGGAAATATTTATTTAGAAAATAAATAGATTATAAAGGGAAACACTTGAAAAATGAAAGAAGTGTATAAAAAGAGAATTTTACACTAGGGAAAGTTTAGACCCGTGCTTCGCACACGGGTATAATAGATTATGAATAAAAAGTAGAGTTTAAATAGAAATCTATTTTAATAGATAAGTGGAGAAGATAAATTTATAAATAATATTTTATAAATTAAATAAAATATTTATCATTGGATAAATAGATTATACAAGTCAGGACTTATATAGAGAAGTAAGAATCGATTTCAACATTGATATTTGAACTAAATATGGACGAAGAGTAAATTGGATAGGGTTAATCAGTTAGAGTTAATCAGTTAGAGTTAACCAATTAGAGTTAACCAGTTAGAGTTAATCAGTTAGAGTTAATCAGTTTGAGTTAACCAGTTAGAGTTAATCAGTTAGAGTTAAGCAGTTAGAGTTAATCAGTTAGAGTTAATCAGTTAGAGTTAATCAGTTAGAGTTAACCAGTTAGAGTTAATCAGTTAGAGTTAACCAGTTAGAGTTAATCAGTTAGAGTTAATCGATAGAGTTAATTAAGTAGAGTTGATCGAATATTAGTTATTCGAATAGAGTTAAAAGAAGTAATCGAATATAGTTTATTCGAATAGAATTATCGAATATTAGTTATTCGAAGTGCGATAATCGAATATAAGTTATTCGAAGTGAGATAAACGAATATATTTTATTTGAAGTGCGATAATCGAATATAAGTTATACTAAGTGAGATAATCGAATATATGTTATTTGAAGTGAGATAATCGAATATTAATTATTCGAAGGAGTTAATCGAACAGAGATTACTCGAAAGAGAGTTATACGTCGAATTCGATTATATCGAATTCGAGAAGTATTATTTAATTTTCGAGTTTTAATCAAGATTTGTTTATTTATATATAAATTAGTTGTTGGCTTATTTATTCAAAATAAGAATTTAAGTTAGATTTCTAAGTCAGATATTTCAAAAGTAGGATTTATAATGATA
This sequence comes from Allium sativum, assembly GCA_030737875.1. Classification (NCBI taxonomy): domain Eukaryota; kingdom Viridiplantae; phylum Streptophyta; class Magnoliopsida; order Asparagales; family Amaryllidaceae; genus Allium; species Allium sativum. The sequence continues at coordinate 308,461,383 of CM060921.1, forward strand.
GCATTATAATAAATGTTTTCATAAAAGAAGTGGATTCATAATCTAAATCCAAGAATTTGTGTAAGCAAATGATTGTAGAAATTGGAGTGGTGAGCTTTGTCTAATGCAAGGTTAAGAACGTTGTTCAGTTAAGGACTGAGAGGTAATTATACCCCAACTTGATTGACTTCCTTATTTAACTGAGAAATAGTTGAGGTTCGAGGGCGAGATTTAGTTAGAAATGCAGTTAAGTAATAACTGATTTATGGAAGGAGCGGTCGTAACGATGTTTTATACAACGTTAGTTTGAAATCCATATAAATGAGTTTTGGAAACGTTTTCCAAATATAGAATCAGAGATATTTTCTAAACATAGAAAATGGAATGTTTTATTCATAAGGAATTAAGAAATGGAGTTAAGCTAAACTAGAAACAGATTGGAGATTAGTTAAGTTGAATGGTTTTTTAAGTGTCTATCTAATGTTGGTTTTGACCTTCAGGATTGATACTTAGGGAATTGTTCTCATACTATTTTACAGTCAAAGACTGATAGATGTGGCAGAATAGTGATAAGTAAATAAGCAATGGGAATGTTTTCCAATGTTCATAAAAAATATTTTCTGAATATAGAGAATAAGGAAATATGAATATATATATATATATATGTATGATGATTGATCAATAGAAATTCCAATTGGAATTAAGATTGTTGTTTGCACACGTGTTTTCATTTGATAGTTAAATCACCGACTATCAAAGTTTTAGACCATTTTTACGTAGGTAATATGGAGAAACCGGTTGGATTATTATCCGAAGAACCACTCCGTATTGGCATAAGCGTTGCAAACCAAGTATGCTGAATATATTGAAGACGGAGTAAAGTGCAAGGCCTATTGTATAAATCTTAGGTAGAGATTGCCTAAGATGGATGTACTGAATAGTGCCATCGGTTTTCCAGTCCTAGGACAACTTGAATGGACGATTGTTTGATAGAGTATATCTAGTAGATCGCGTAAGCTGATCGTTTCAAACCTATTTACGTTGGTGGCGGAGGAATTCGTTTCTCTTAGCTTATACCCGTGGTATTTTTAGGGAAATCAATTTATGATTTGACAGGTATGATGATGTGGCATTCAAAGTAAATGAAGATGTGATATGTATAGAGATACGTTATAATCTCAAGCCTCATCAACTGGGAAATAACAGAAATCGGGCACGCAGCATGGCTAAATGGGTCACACCCAATTAGGGTATATTGTCACCATCTAGAGAAGTATCATATTTGTACTTCTTTCAATTCTGTATCTCCCGGGAACGGTTATGTTGGAATACTAACCGAGGGGTGGCAATATATTGGGTACTCTCAAGCAAAATGAGGGGCCGGTCATGTGTGGATGAGTTGCAAGATGTTCTTGTTGAACTCCAGTGTATCGCTTCTAGAGTACACCGAGCAGAAGGTGGATCCATACCTTGTCATAGTTGGAATCCATTCCCCAAATAAGATCCCGCGGTTTGGATTGTCTATTATATATGTAGAACGTTGGATGGAAGTGTTTCTGCGAGATTGCTAAGTACTTGTATTTAGACATTATTGTAATATCAGAAGAGACTTGATATAAAGGATAATTTGGTTTATCGTAATGTAAAAACCGTCCGTGTTTATGTGTGGATCGGTCTTATGATTATCATTTCTTTTAAAGAATTTTGAAAGTTAAATCAAATCATTTGAGTTTACTCACACCAGTCACATAACTGACCCAGAGTTTATTTATTTTTTTTGTTTTCCCTAAACTCTTGGTTGCCCAATTTTGTACGGGCAGTCAAGTAGTCGGGATTTACAAATACTTGAAGAGCTGGAGCAGGAGGCTTCAGGATTATATAGCTATTGTTATTTCCGTCGTGTTGTAAGTGTTATACTTTAATAATGGTATTGTATAAAGATACTGTTTTATTTCAAAGTTATGTTATGAAATATATTTATTCGTTCCGTTGTGAGATTCGTGTTTACTCTGATGTTGTATGTTCTTCTTCTTCTTCTATTATAAGTTTCTATCTTATCTATTCTCACCCTCTAATTTCTTTCATTAACTACCGGTATTTTCGATGTTTGGATAATCGACGTGGGTTTTATATCGATTACCAAAGTCGAAAATTTTCCCGGATGTTACAATTGGTATCAGAGCTTAAGGTTTACTTATTACCTTGGCTCTGTGGTGTGACTCAGTAGAGATAGGGTTAGTAATACCCAAGATTGAGTTGAGTGTATATACGAGAGAGCGTATGTGTAGATTTTATAAAATGGTTTTATATTGTGGAGATTTATTGGTTGAGTTGTATATAGGTTCTGGTCGATCAGTTTGATCCACTGTATCGGTAGGAGTTTCTAAACACTCGAATACAATGGGTCAACACGATATGTTTTGAAAAGAGGGTAAATGAAAATAAGTTTACCAAAGTATTTTTTGATATAGAGAAGATAGATATATTGGGATTATAATATATTGGATATATTGGTTGTTATTATAATCGAGTAAGATTATAAATTAAATGGTTCTGTAAATAACCAATTAGAATTCATATAAGTGTAATATATGAAATCAGATGAATTCAATCAGAATTTGGAATTTAAAATTCCGAAAATATGAAAGGTGTTTGTAAATGGATTTGGATTAAGTATATGAAAATTTTAAAATCCTGGGAGATTTTAAATTGTTTTACAAGCATTGTAAATGATATTTTGAAATGTATTTCAAAATGGAAGTGTTTAGAAACGGCTTTGAAAGTGATATAGTATTGAACTCACTTCGATCGCTGGAAATTAAATTCCGATGATGAAGTCGACCATCATCGGGGTTTATTTTTGAGTTGCTAAGTGACGGATTACTACCAAAGATTTTGTTTTTGGAATTGTTTTGAGAAGATAAGTTGTTTGAAATCCTGAAAGGGAAAGTTTGATTTTTTTTATATGGTAAACTGTTTAAAACTCCTAGGAAAGAGCAGTTTGAATTAAAAAAATTGAGTAGAAATTTGGGAAAGCCAATTGGAATTAAAATAAAGTCGGTTAAGTGGTAACTGAAATTGAATTAGAATGATATCAAGACAAATTGGATTGCGAGATTAGAATTTGAAGTGTAATTTGATAATCAAGTTAAGAGTGGGAATCGAGAATGAAACTCGAGTTTGAAATAATAGTTGGCTTGGATATAAGAGAATGGTTGTGTTGGAGATAAAAGTAATTTGAGTTTGATTGGGATGACACTGATATATGCTGAATTAGCAGCAGATGTAAAAGATGTAATGATATGCCTGACAAAAAGGTACAAGTTTATATTATATATTGGGTATGAGATTTGGTGAGCCGATTTGGCAAGCCGCTTGGCTATTTGATTTTCTTTTGGGTTGGAGACGACCTAGAGAGGCGAGTTGGAGTTTGAGCTATTGACCGGTACAAAAGAGGTGCTGGCAAATTTTTTCGAAAATTTCGGGTGTTAGAAAATTTTCAAGATTTTTGAAAATTTTCGATGATAAGAATTAATTAATATTTAATTGAAATTAAATTGGTTTAGTTGAAACTGAAGTTAAGAAGTGAACAAATAAGTTCTAACCAGTCAATAGGATTGTTTTCTACCTTAGCAATTTCGAGGACGAAATTATTTTAAGGGGGGAAGAATGTAATATCCCGTATTTTTACGGTGTAATAATTAATTAATTTAATTATTGAAATAGTGATTTAGAGAACTAAATGGTCGGGTAATTAAATAATATTGAATATTTAATTAAAATAAATAATATAATAATATATTTAATTTTTGAAATAGTCAGAAACAGTGGAATTCACAATATGGTGTGAATTGGATCATGTGTGATATTTAATTCAGTTTAGAATTTGAATTAGAATAATGAATATATTTTTTGAACGACAGTTTGAACGTATAAATATATTATAATTATAATCAAGCTCGAAATGGCGCGGCAGTTTGCTATTTGGCGATTTGAACTTCAACTGAATGTACAGGGTCTATTTTAAATCGGATTTCTGTGAAACAAGAAACGTATGGAGCTGGTTAAGTATATTTTTCTAGTGGAAGAGAAAAATCAGGATTTCGTCAGGTAGATTTTGAGTTATGTCCAGATCAAATTTTAGAAAAGTCGCTGTGGAATTCCTTTATAATTTATATCGATTTATTTATATTTTTAAATGGATTTTTAATATAAATCAAATATCGATGTAACACTAGATTTGGAATATCGAGTTATAAATCCAATTGGAGCTGTATGATATCGTATGTGAATAAATATACGATAATATTTATTTTTAAATATTTAATTTGATTGTTTTTAAATATATTTATATATTTAAATGGGTTATTTAGAGCTTTAAAAATAGCCAGTTTTGCAAACGACCTCCATTTTCGACGAAACTAATTTTGTTGGATCCGCATTATTAAATTATTGCTAGATTCCAATTTCCGTGATTTTTGAAGTCATTATGTGGTCGTACGTATTTTTAATGTGAAAAACAGTCAGTATTTTGATGGTTAAAAATACGCTGTGTGAGCAAAAGGAGTTGGAATTCGACAAAACCAATTTCTTTGGGTCCGTAATGTCGAGCTGAAGGTGTATGTCCAGTTTCATGATTTTTGGGTATCGTATGTGAGCATGCGGATTTTTAAACAAAAAGTACAAATAGCGATTCATTAAAATCGAATATAAAAATATAAAAATATCCTATAAATACCTGCTTTACACCTCTTAACCCTAAACAATTCTCTTCTTTAGTCAACAGGAAAACGCGCCGCTATGTTTTCCTTTCAAAAAGAAAAGTTTGGATCCTCATAAATCAAAATAAAATCCTATTAATTATAAAAACTATGTGTTTGGATTCGCCTAGTGTTTTGCTTCAACTTGATATAGCTTCCGTTGAACTCGATTATGGTTTATTCGCTGTTATTTACACAACGTCAAACTAGGGCTAAGGAAATTAAGGAATATAAGTAGTGAATTGGTTTTCTGATGTTGGATTCGAGTTTGGTGTAGGATTTCGAGTCTGTAGGGAAGAAATTGGGAAGTTCGGTGCCAAACGTTGTCGCACTGTCCCTGTACATTCAACTGAGTTGAGTCGCGTCGCCATTTAAGGGAGCGGCTCGAGTTGCGATTGATTGTTGCGAAGAGTTGGAGTTTGGGAAGAGAAGTTGTGTGGTATATTTAGTTTGAATTTCCGTTAAGAGGAGATGGAGTTAGAAGGTGAAATGATTGGCGAAATGGTAAAGTGGTTTTACTGGAGAGGCGGATTTTCGGTTTTGAGAAGATAAAAATGGGGGAGTAGCGGGTTTGGGTTCTAAGAAGGGTACTGGGCCACTTTATGTGGGTGAGTCCCAAATTTAATAGTTAAATTAGGTTTGTTTTTAATTTGAATAGTATTCATACTTAGAAAATGCATAACTTTATCATACGGTATCGGAATTGGACAAAACAGGATCCGATGGGATCGTATGGACGGTGGCTCCACAATGGAACTGACTGGGAGCGAATCGAAGCTTGTTATAATTTATAGCAAAATAAATTGTCCGTCTGAATCAAGCGATGGTTATCGTTATTAACGATGATCGTCCAATGTGAGTAAATCTCACTAACTCTGAACAGTTATATTTTTATTACGTATTCTTAGAACTGATAATTATCTGTTGATTGCTGTGTGTTAACTGTTTGGTTGAATTGCTTATGTATTGGTTGAAATTATAGATAACGAAATATATATATAAATCGTTAATCAAATACTGATTCTGGTTAGCAGAATATTTCATATTGAAATGAAATTGATGTTAATTATATTGTTTAACATCTGTGATGCAGGGAAACAAGTTGGAGGGATCCAACTGGATTCCTCAATATTTATAATATTGTTCTGTTCATATATTGTAATATATGATGTGACATATAATCTGTGTTGGGTATGTGTGTTTGAATGATATCAATCATTGTTATTTGGTATTTTAAATACCATAAGAAATACTCGAATGTAGAAAAGGGAATTTTTAAAGTGTATTTTGAAAATAAAGTATTTATATAAAAGGAAAATATTTGTAAACCATTTACAAATAGATTTGAAAAGGAAAATATTTGTAAACCATTTACAAATAGATTTGAAAAGGAGATATTTGTAAACCATTTACAAATAGATTTGAAAAGGAGATATTTGTAAACCATTTACAAATAGAATACAAAAAGGAATATTTGTAAAATATTTACAAATAGAATTGAAAAGGAAATAATTGTAAAACATTTACAAATAGATTATAAATAGAAATATTTATTTAGAAAATAAATAGAATTATAAAGGAAATAATTATTTAGAAAATATATGGATTATAAATAGAAATATTTATTTAGAAAATAAATAGAATTATAAAGGAAATATTTATTTAAAAATAAATAGAATTATAAAGGAAATATTTATTTAGAAAATAAATAGATTATAAAGGGAAACACCTGAAAAATGAAAGAACTGTATAAAAAAAGAATTTTGCACTAAGGAAAGTTTAGACCCGTGCTTCGCACACGGGTATAACAGAATATGAATATAAAGTAGATTTTAAATAGAAATCTATTTTAACAGATAAGTGGAGAAGATAAATTTATATATAATATTTTATAAATTAAATAAAATATTTATCACTGGATAAATAGAATATATAAGTCAGGACTTATATAGAGAAGTAAGAATCGATTTCAACATCGATTTTTGAACTAAATAGGGATGAAGAGTAAATTGGATAGGGTTAATCAATTAGAGTTAATCAGTTAGAATTAATCGATTAGAGTTAGAATTAATCGATTAAAGTTAGAGTTAATTGATTAGAGTTAATCAGTTAGAGTTAATTGATTAGAGTTAATCAGTTAGAGTTAATCAGTTAGAGTTAACCAGTTAGAGTTAACCAGTTCGAGTTAATCAGGTAGAGTTAATTAGTTAGAGTTAACCAGTTAGAATTAACCAGTTAGAGTTAATCAGTTAGAGTTAACCAGTTAGAGTTAGTCGATAGAGTTAATTAAATAGAGTTAATCGAATATTAGTTATTCGAATAGAGTTAAAAGGAGTAATCGAATATAGTTTATTCGAATAGAATTATCGAATATTAGTTATTCGAAGTGCGATAATCGAATATAAGTTATTCGAAGTGAGATAATCAAATATATGTTATTTGAAGTGCGATAATTGAATATAAGTTATTCGAAGTGAGATAATCGAATATAAGTTATTTGAAGTGAGATAATCGAATATTAATCATTCGAAGGAGTTAATCGAACAGAGATTACTCGAAAGAGAGTTATACGTCGAATTTGATTATATTGAATTCAGGAAAGTATTATTTACTTTCCTGGTTTTAATCAAAATTTGTTTATTTATAAATAAATTAGTTGTTGGCTTATTTATTCAAAATAAGAATTTAAGTTAGATTTCTAAGTTAGATATTTCAAAAGCAGGATTTATAACGATAGCGTTATAATAAATGTTTTCATAAAAGAAGTGGATTCATAATCTGCAAATGATTGTAGAAATTGGAGCGGTGAGCTTTGTCTATTGCAAGGTTAAGAACGTTGTTCACCTAAGTTCTGAGAGGTAATTATACCCCAACTTGATTGACTTCCTTATTTAACTAAGAAATAGTTGAGGTTCGAGGGCGAGAGTTAGTTAGAAATACAGTTAAGTAATAAGCGATTTATGGAAGGAGTGGTCGTAATGATGTTTTATACAACGTTAGTTCGAAATCCATATAATTGAGTTTTGGAAACGTTTTCCAAATATAGAATCAGAGATAGTTATAACCGTTCGGTTATGTTCGAAATCCATGTATATGATTGATCAATAGAAATTCCAATTGGAAATAAGATTGTTGTTTGCACACGTGTTTTCATTCGATAGTTAAATCACCGACTATCAAAGCTTTTGACCATTTTTACGTTGATAATATGGAGAGACCGGTTGGATTATTATCCGAAGAACCACTCCGTATTGGCATAAGCGTTGCAAACCAAGTATGCTGAATATATTGAAGACGGAGTAAAGTGCAAAGGCTATTGTATAAATCTTAGGTAGAGATTACCTAAGACGGATGTACTGAATAGTGCCATCGGTTTGTCCAGTCCCAGGACAACTTGAATGGATGATTGTTTGACAGAGTATATTTGGTAGATCACGTAATTTGATCATTTCAAACGTATTTACGTTGGTGGCGGAGGAATTCGTTTCTCTTAGCTAATACCCGGGGTAATTTTGGGAAATCAATTTGTGATTTGACGGGTATGATGATGTGGCATTCAAAGTGAATGAAGACGTTATCTATATAGAGATACGTTATAACCTCAATCCTCATTAAATGGGAAATGATAGAAATCGGGCAGGCAGCATGGCTAAGTGGGCTGCAACCAATTAGGGTATATTGTCACCATCTAGAGAATATTCATATTTGTACTTCTTTCAATTCTGTATCTCCCAGGAACGGTTATGTTGGAATACTTACCGAGGGGTGGCAATATATTCGGTACTCTCAAGCGAAATGAGGGGTCGGTCATGTGTGGCTGAGTTGCAAGATGATCTTGTTGAACTCTAGTGTATCGCTTCTAGAGTACACTAAGCAAAAGGTGGATCCATACCTTGTCATAGTTGGAATCCATTACCCAAATAAGAGCCCGCAGTTTTGATTGTATATTATATATGTAGAACATTAGATGCAAGCATTTCTGCGAGATTGCTAAGTACTTGTATTTTGACATTATTATAATATCAGAAGAGACTTGGTATAAAGAATAATTTGGTTTATCGTAAGGTAAAAATCGTCCGTGTTTATGTGTGGATCGGTCTTACGATTATCATTTCTTTTAAAGAATTTTTAAAGTTAAATCAAATCATTTGAGTTTACTCACACCAGTCACATGACTGACCCAGAGTTTATTTTGTTTTGTTTTCCCTAAACTCTTGGGTGCCCAATTTTGTACGGGCTGTCAAGTAGTCAGGATTTACAGATACTTGAAGAGCTGGAGCAAGAGGCTTCAGGATTATATAGCTATTGTTATTTCCGCTGTGTTGTAAGTGTTATACTCTAATAACGGTATTGTATATAGATACTATTTTATTTCAAAGTTATGTTATGAAATATATTTATTTGTTCCGTTGTGAGATTCGTGTTTACTCTGATGTTGTATGTTCTTCTTCTTCTATTCTAAGTTTCTATCTTATTTATTCTCACCCTCTAATTTCTTTCATTAACTACCGGTATTTTCGATGTTTGGATAATCGACGTGGGTTTTATATCGATTACCAAAGTTGAAAATTTTCCGGGACGTTACATACTAGTATTAAGGTGTAGAGACTCAACCACAGAACTAGATACAAATGAATGTGAAGCGCCAGAATCAAAAAGAGTTCTAATAGGATGATTGGAAAGAGAAGTCAAATCTTCCACTGAAACTTTCCTACCTCTGTCTGGAGCATTGGTCGCGAGAGCATGCACCTACCCTCCAGAAGCTCTTGTCCTTTGACCTTCTCCCTATTTCTTCGGGCACTCCTTAGCAGAGTGTCCGACCTCTCCACAACTGAAGCAAGAATTCTTCCTTCTTTTGCAATCCTTGATCAAATGACCCTCTCGTCCACAATTGTGACATTTCCTCTTACCCTTGGCTCTTGTCTTTCTTTCGGCCTTTCTTTTGTTGTTGCTGCTATTGTCCCTTCTTGGGCCATACTTTCTTATTTTGTGTTTCCTCGACTTCAACTTCCTTCTTTTCAGCTTTATCTTCCTCACGCATTAAGGCCATATCAACAAGCCTCTCAAAAGTTTCTCCCATCGGAATATGGGACATAGCTAACCCCTGAAGGCGTTCATTCAGTCCTCTAGCAAACCGCAAAGCATTCTTATGCGGAGTATCTACGAGCTCCAACCCGAATCTCGCTAGTTGGTTGAATTTGTTAACATATTCTTTGACAGTCATGCCTCCTTGCTTGAGTGCCAGAAACCTTTCAATTTGCATGCTTTTCTCAGCTTGAGAAAGAAATTTATTTCAAACCTTTGCCGAAAATCATCCCAAGTCTCCACTGGAAGCCCTGCTTGCGTCACTTCCCACCAGAACGAAGCTTCATCTTTCACTAGCCAGGCGGTTAGCTGAATCTTCCTACGATCGTCCACTTCGAAAATTCCAAACAAGTCCCCCGTTTCTTTGAGCCAATTCTTGGCCTCTACAAACGTCTCGATTCCACAGAATGTCTTATCTCCCATAGCACATAAATCTTTGCAGATCTTAGAGAAATTATCTACACGCGGAGGTGGAGGAGGAGGAACGATGGGTGAAGTTGGGGAAGGAACGTTAGCTTGGCCACCGATAGGCGCCGTGGCCTCAAGATATCGACGGAACTAGCCTAGTATCATAATGCCCTCAGGAATATTAGGTTCCCCAGACATGTTGAAAAGAAAAGGAAAGGTGTTTATACAAAGGATTGAAAGATATTACATATAGCTTTAGGGAATATGTTTTTCAAAACAAACTTTTCTTTTGAAATTGCTTTCTTTTAAAACCTTTTTGAAAATAATTTTCAAAAACTTTTATCTAATCTGGTAACCTTCTGCTCTGATACCAAGTGTGACACCCCACGTCTGTTAATGTCACTCAATAAGAGATTGCATTAAGTTTCGTTAGGCGTTACAGATAAACATAAACATTACAAGATAGATATAAAATAGCACCGGAATTTAAAAACTTTATTAATCATAAAGCATCGTGGTTCAAAACATCATATGTCTAAAAATACATAAACTCGGTACATCATCAAAACTTTTGTCTTGCACTTAAAACATTAGAGTACAAAAATAAAAGAAGCATAATTCCCCGAATAAAAACATTTCCATAGTAGATAAGAGCTCGAGCAATACATCTAAGCAGCTCCAAGCAAGATGAAAGAAGAATCCTGGTCATGCTTTAGTATTCCCACCCTGAGAACCGGGGGGGGGGGGGAACGAAAGAGAAAGAAGAGGAAACAAAATGGACCAGACATAAAGTCTGGTGAGTCCAGTTACTTTTAGCAAATAAATAAGTAAAAGTATCATGACAGGCATAAAAAGTGGATAAGAAAGGTAACAACATAAAAAGGCTGGTACCACAGGGTAAAAAGGATGAACATGATAGAGTATATTGCGCTTCTCTAATGATTTCTCTACACCATTACTGGTATAACTAGAATGAGATGATCCCCAACATGTATAAGATGGTAGACTTAGGCGTACTTTCTGGTGAGAGGTTTTAACCCTGTACAATCAACAGGCAGCCCAATAACAGGCTTCTAAACATACTAGAGTCTAGATGTACCCTAACTACTACACTAATCAATCGACTCCCTACTTCGTAGATAACATGTGATAGCCCCACAGTAGGGTGTATCACTCCCTAAAGTGGCAACCCTTCATTTTTCGGATGTGCATAACCATATTTGCTGATGTCACAGTGTCTTATTATCCCAAGCAAGCGGAGTCATGTACGCACATGACCCCGATGGAACGCGCCGTCAGACACTGTCCCCATTTTTGATCTCTTAAAATCATCCCAGTAAGCATGCCCCGACTCCGACCTAGTTCGGAGTACTCGTTCGATACCTATATACGGGTTACTGACTGAAACGGGTCCCACACACAATATGATGCAGGTTCTCCCATTTTTCTTGCATCCCCCTACTATTTTTTCATAGATTATTCCTACCTACAGGTGTCATAAAATTGCATAATCCCAACAGGTTAAGTTTGTGGACCTATATATATAATTATTACCCACCCACCCCAGATTTACTTAACCCACCCGCTGTTTCAAACAATTTTACTTAACCCTTAATCAGTTTAACAAGTTCATACAATCCCTATGGATTCAACTAGGTTAAGTAGTCAACTTTATTGCCATATTCATTTTTGGTTATAATGTGCTAGACCTCCCATATTAAGCCTACCACTTGTGGATGTTGGATATGCCGGTCGGTTCCGGGCAGACTTCTTCCACAAGTCGGGCTTAACCTCCTATCTTAGCACATCTCGAGTTTGTGCACTTAGACCCATCACATTAGATTCACCACTTGCGGTCGCTAGATATGCCGGGTGGTTCCGTGCAGACTTCCACTATAAGTTTAATCTAACCTCGTGTCTAAGCGAAGTTACAGTTTCTAATTGTTGTAATCCTAGGCATTATTAACCAAATTTACCTATGTCGTTATAGGTTTTCATTCCCCATTTCCCAAGTTATGTTCATAATAAACCATATGCCCCAAATTAATATTATTACACTTTATTCAAGTTATGCCCAAATTCTCAATTACAAGTTATGCCCTAATTCGAAGTTTTCCCCTCATTCCCAATCTAACGCATTCGTATATTTCAGCGGCATGCCTAGGCTCGAAGGTAGCCTGACTATATAAAAGTTAAAGGGAAAAGATAGAGGGAATAGAATAGAGATGATCATACTAACATGATAGACATATAATGGCATAAACACGCATAAAACATATAGTGGCATAATGACAAGGTAGGCATATAGGAACAGATCTAATGATAATAGAACTGATTCTAACATAATAGGGACAGGCATGATGTGATCTAAACAATGATTTAGATGCCCAACTAACAACAGATCTGATTTGGCCATAAACATAATAGAACAGGTATAAGGTGATCTCAACAGTGAATAAAATCTACAATTAAAGGCAGATCTAACATGATAAATAGGTATAGATTCAGATATAGTTCATAATTATGTCAGGATATCATAGATACATCTGTTATAACAAATCTGATATGATTCAAGCAGTCACAGGCAAAGAGCCATGTTATAGTCATGTCAAAATTAGCTTTTTAATTATTTTGATCTAAAATTAACTTAAAATCACAGTGTTTAGATCTAGAAAAAAAATTAGAGAAGGGATTGTTAGCGTTGAATCACAAATCTTTAAGCTTGATTAACTTGATTGCAGATGAAGAAAAGACTTCATTTGATCGAGGCAAAGGCAGCATCTAGTTCTTCATTTTTTTTGTGCGGAGAAACAAGAGAAATGAGGCTATATATATAGCCGCCAGCCCCATAAAAATTCGTCTAGATCTACCCTAGGTTGGGCTAAGTTAAATCAAACACGAACTCCTGAGAGAAAGCATCTCTATCGAAGTCCATGAACGTTAATCTCAAGATCCTCAGACGAAATCGAGAAAGAATTAGTTGGTACAAGCAATTTGGGATCTAGGGTTCAATAAAATTCTCATGTGTTTTGGAATAGAATAAAAGGAAAGATTATAATATAACAATACGAGATTCATGGTAAACCTATTGACCTGGTTACTGTAACATTCCGTAATTTTAACAACACTTAAGAGGACAAATCAAAGAATATTTAATTTAGTACTCAGAATTAAGTGAAACAGACTGTGCCACTACGTTCGTCTCGGAACTCTGGTCAAAATAGACACCTGGTTTGTGTAAAACGGACACCGTGTGAAGAAGTTATGAAGGTTTGAAGTTTGTATACACGCAAGAGAATTATATATATATAATTAATTAATTCAGAAAATCAAATTTCCGTGGGCGGTAAAAATCCCGCCCAGGGGTGTTGACCCCTTAAGGGGGGTGTCGACCCCTGGGTAGACCCCTCAAGGGGGGCATCGACCCATGGGTCGACCCCATAAGGTGGGGGGTCGACCCCCTTGCGGCAAATTGGGAAGATTAGGGTTTTGGGTTCGGCTATAAAGATAGCCTCATTTCTCATGTTTTTGCACACCAAAAATAATGGAGAGCTAGATGCTGCCTCTGCCCAAATCAATTCAAGCCTTTTTCTTCTTATGCAATAATGTTATTTAAGCTTAGAGATCTGTGATTCAATGCTAGCAATCCCTTCTTAATTTTTCTAGATCCAAACACTGCGAGTTTAAGTTACTTTTGGATCTAAATAATTATAAAGTTAATCTTGACATGACTATAACTTGGATCTATACCTGTGACAGCTTGAATCACATCAGATCTGTTATAACTTATGTATCTATGATATCCTGACATGACTATGCCTTAGATCTTAACCTTTATCGTGTTATATCTGTCTTTGATTGTAGATCTAATTCACTACTTAGATCACCTTATACATGTTCTATTATGTTTGTGGCCAAATCAGATCTGTTATTAGTTGGACATCTAAATCATTATTTAGATCATATCATGCATATCCCTATTATATTAGAATTATTGCTATCGTCACATGTTCATCCTATATGCTTATCTTGTCATTATGCCACCAGATGTTTTATGCCTGTTTATGCCATTATATGTCCATCATGTTAGTGTGATCATCTCTGTTCTATTCCCTCTATCTTTTCCCTTTTATTTTTATATAGCCAGGCTACCTTAGAGCCTAGGCATGCCGCTGAAATATGCGAATGCGTTAGACTGGGAATGAGGGGAAAACGTTGAATTGGGGCATAACTTGTACATGGGGAATTTAGGCATACCTTAAATAAAGTGTAATAATATTAATTTGGGGCATATGGTTCATTATGAACCTAACTTGGGAAAAAGGGCATGAAAACCTATAACGACATAAGTAAATTTGGTGAATAAATGGAAATGCCTAGGATTACAGTAATTAGAAACTATAACCGCACCTAGACAAGAGGTTAGATTACACTTGTGGTGGAAATCTTCCTGGAACCACCTGGCATATCCAGCGACCACAAGTGGTGAATCTAATGTGAGGGTCTAGGTGCACAAACTCGAGACGTGCTTAGACACGAGGTTAAGCTCGTCTTATGGAAGAAGTCTGCACAGAACCGACCAACATATCCAGCATCCACAAGTGGTAGGCTTAATGTGGGAGGTCTAGCACATTATAACCATAAATGGACATGGTAATGAATTGGAATACCTAACCTAGTTGAATCCAAAGGGATTGTATGAACATAAACATGATTAAGGGTTAAGTAAACTTGTTTAAAACAGTGGGTGGGTTAAGTAAATCTGGGTTGGGTGGGTAATATTTATATATAGGCCCACAAACATAACCTATTGGGGTTATGTAATTAAAGACACTGTTAGGTAAGCATAACCTGTGGAAAACCTAGTAAAGATGCAAGCGTAGGGGAAATCTTGTATCATCTTGTGTGTGGGACCCCTTTCCGTCAGTAACCCATATAACAGTATCAAATAAGTACTCTGAACTAGGTCGGAGTTGGGGCACGCTTACTAGACTGATTGTAAGAGTTCCAAAGGTGGAGGATGGTGTGGGGGGATCAAACCGACCGGGTCATGTGCGCGCATGGTATGGGTAGAGGGGGACAAGACGACCGCGACACCAATGGCACATCCGGAAAATGAAGGGTTGCCACTTTAGGGATTGATACACCCTACTGTGGGTCCAGCACATTGTATATACGGAGTAGGGAACTGGTCAATTAGAGTAGTAATTAGGTTGTATCCCCTTTTTCTCCTAGGGTTTTTATTTAAGGATTAATTGTCAAGAATAATCCGAAGTTTAACGTGTCTTCCCATTATAATCCCAAGTTTGGATTATTTCAGAATAATCTGAAGTTTGGGGGGTGTCTTCCCATATTAATCCCATTTACTTGGGCCTTCCCTTATTAATCTGAAGTTTGCGGGTGTCTTCCCATATTGATCCCAAAATAACACGTCAGGGGGTCATAGGGATCAATATGAGAAGACACCCCCCAAACTTCAGATTATTCAGAAATAATCCAAACTTCAGATTATTATGGGAAGACACGTTAAACTTTGGATTATTCTTGACAATAAATCCTTTATTTAATTTCTTCCGTAATCTGGACTTAGTATTTAAACGACAATCAATATCCATTAATCCCCTTTTTGACACCCATTTTTTTATTGCCCTTTATGACCATAACAGTTATATTCTCGTAAGGCAACCATTAATCAGTCCCAAGGTATCTACATATTGTACCCCAACAGGCAAATACTATTCTTATTTGTTTATTTATTTATTGGTTGATTGTTATATATATGTATGTATGTATGTATGTACCAGGCCTCTCGCATTAAGTTCACCACTTGTGGATGTTGGATTTGCTGGTCGGTTCCAAGTAGACTTCTACCACAAGTTTTACTTAACCTCATGCCTTAGTACATTTATATTTCCACATTAGACCCCTCACATTAAGCTAACTACCTTTGGTTGTTGGAATTGCTAGTCGGTTCCGGGCAGGATTATACCACATATTGAGCTTAACCTCGTGCCTAAATGTGGTTACAATTCAAATTTCCTACTTGGGGTGCACAACATTAATCCTAATTAATTTAGGAATTGTAAACATTATCCTATTATATTTACTTTCCCTAATCAACATTGGTTACTATAACACCCTACGTACGTTAATGTCACTCACTAAGAGAATGCATTAACTTTCATGGAGCGTTATAAGAGTATATAACATAACATCACAAGACAGATATATAAAATGGTACTTAAAAATTCAAAATTTATTCATTGCAGTGGAAAAGCAAAACATGTTTGGTTACAACATCAAAACCACATACTAAAGCCAAGTACATAAATATCCATCTTGAACAAAATTATCATCAGAGTACATAAAAGAAAAACCATAATCCCCAATCCAAATGTCATATGAAAGAGAAACAAAGCTAAGCATTACTTTCAACACTTCAACCATGAAAGTCTGAGTCAAACTTCAAGCGCCCACCTGAGAACCTAGGGGGGAAGGAAAGAAAAGAGGCAAAACAAAAAGGGTCAGACATAAAGTCTGGCGAGTTCAGTGACTTTAACAATATAATTAGTAAAGCAACATGACAAGAACATAAACTGGATATAAGATATGACTGTAACATAAGCAGATATGACGAGGTAACAAGATGAACAAGATATAACATTGACTGCGCCTCTAACCACTATAAGATATTATCTGCACCGCACCAATACTAGTTTCATACTAAAAGATGATCCCTCTTGGCTAAATAGAATGATGACAGTTATGATGATAGTTTTGTGTACTTCTAGCCGCTCTCATAGGTAACCAACATGCACCTATCACCACTAGATGTATCCACTATCCTCCCTGTCCGATTGTGTACCCCTAGCAACTATCATAGGTAACCAATATGCACCTATCTCCACTAAATGTACCCTCCCTACTAATCATAATAATGGTAGCTTCTTGTACTCCTACGTGCTCTCGTAAGTGCCCCACTTGGTCCTACCACCATTAGTTGTACCCACTATCTTTCCCATTCGATCGGCTCCCTAACCTCGTAGATACCTGTGTTGGTCCCACAATTGGGTGTATCACTCCCTAAGGTCATAACCCCGATACTACTGAAATGCATACCTTATACCTACACGATACAACAGCGTCTTACCTACCAGCCCGGACCCGCACATGCATTTGACTCCGTTGGGCTTGCACTGCCATCGTTAACTCTTTATTGACCTCTTGCAATCAACTCCAGTAAGCATGTACCTGTCCTCGACATAGTTCGAGCTCATATAGATACTGAAATGGGTTACTGGTTGAAAAAGGTCCACACACTTGACACAAGCTTCCCTCCTAAGCTTGGTCCCCACTTAACCCCTTTTTATCCCCATGTCTTATCACATGTCTCATCTTGGTTAAGTGCTTTTATTATGTTTTACATGCTACCTATGTCACCCACTTAACCCCTTTGCTATTCCCATGTGTTACCATATGTCTTAACCTGGTTAAGTGTTCATTATTTATGTTATACATGCTACCCATGCAATACATGTTGCCCATGTCACACACTTAACCCTTTTACTGTTCCCATGTCTTCCCACATTCTTATCTTGGTTAAGTGTTTTTAATTGTAATTCACATGCTATCCATGTCACCCACTTAACCCATTTACCATTCCTATGTCTTACTACATGTCTCAGCTTGGTTAAGTGCTTTAATTATGTTTCACATGGTACCCATGTTACCCACTTAACCCTTTATCATCCCCATGTCTAATCGCATGTCTTATCTTGGTTAAGTGTTCATTAATTCATTATAACCATAATCTTGCAAGACCTCCCACACTAGATTATCGTTTTGCGGTTGCTGGATATGCCGGGCAGTTCCGGGCAGGCTTATACCACAATCTGAATCTAACCTCGTGTCTTTGCATTATTACGCATCTAATTTCTACCCTTGACCTCTCACATTAGATTACCAAATTGCGGTTGCTAGATATGTTGGGCGGTTCCAGGAAGACTTCTACCGCAATCCAAATCTAACATCGTGTCTTAGGCGTTTATTATCACTTTCTTGTTTCAAGCCCCAATTTCAAATCTTGGATTAAAATATATTCCAATCACCCATAATTTCCAACTTAAATTATGTTTATAATTTTAATCCAAATTATGCCTATAATCTCGTGTGTACAAGTTATGCCAAATTACACCCAAACCAATTTTCATAGTTATTAACAATTTATGCCAAATCTCATGTACATAAGTTATACTCAATTATGCCTAAACCAATTTATGGCAAATCTCATGTATACAAGTTATACTCAATTATGCCCAAACCAATTTCCGTATTCATCAACAATTTATGCCATTAATCTCATTTCATTCCATATTTCCCAAACTTTTCCCAATTGTTCCAACGTTATTCGTATGTAACTCTCAACGCAATATGCTTAGGCTCGAAGTAGCCTAATATCAAAAGGAAAAAGGGAAAGAAGAAAGGGGAGAGAATCAAAACATCAAAACTAGCATAAATATACAAATAGGCATGTGAAATAAATAACGACAAAATAGATCAGATAGGCATATGATAATAGAAATTGTGTACGAATCTGAAGGATAACAAATTACAAAATTTGATATGATTCATCTTATTTACCGGCATATACATCAGATCTAATTTAAAATCCTATCACAATTACTTTTTAATTTAATTATATGTGAAAGTAACATAGACTCATAGTGATAGGATTCTTAGAAAAGAGAATTAGGTGTTGTTGTAGCAATTTTGATCTTGAATAATCTCTACTTTGATTTGTAGATCTGATCTTCTAATTGGAATACTCCTATTCTGATTTGTTTTGGTGGAGAAGAAAGGCTAGTTTAGATTAGAGCAGCATGGAGGCGCCATGGATGATAACAATGAGATTAGGGTAAGGTTTAGGTGTTTATTTATAGATGTATTAGGTGAATTAGGACCTTTAGATTAGATTAGAGACCATCAAAACCGTTCAGATTAAAAAGACACGTCACCCAACCAATCCCAGAAAGACACATCATTAATGGAACTCTCCAGAAGCTGGCTCGGCCTGGGCGCACTTCCCAGGTGCGCCAGTGCAATTTTGTTCTGGCGCACTTCACAAGTGCGCCATTTATCCTGGCCTGTTTTCTGATTTTTCTGCCTAACTTCTATCGTCTATAACTCCTTCATACGGTATCCGTTTTACGCAAACTTAAACTCTATCTCAAGCAGAATTCCGAGATGAACGCAATGGCGTAACCCGTTTCACTTAACTCTTCATTTAAAAATTAATTATCTCTTATGTCATGTTTTAAATTACGGGGTGTTACATCCCCCCCTCCCCACTTAAAGGATTTCGTCCCTGAAATTTCGAAGCTGAAAGGAATGTATGTCCTACCATCCATCTACTCATCCATCAATCACGGACGTCCATTGTCCTTAAAAGATTTCTAATACTTTCATGAACATATGCAAAGTGTGTGTATATTTCCTTATCCTAATGCAAAATCAGGCGGTCTACTGATTCAGTTGACATCCTTAATGCAAAACATGATAGTGCCATGCGTCTATTATGTATGCAAAAGAATCCTAATGATATGTATCATTTCTATATGAGTGCATAACCATTCATCCAAATGCAACATCCATATGATAACACATTCAATATACATCCATTGATTTAAATATGCACACTCACCCATATGCAATATGAAAGTGATTGAGCCGATCTAGTGCCTAATGTGTGTGTAAATGCATCCACGAGCAACCACTAGAAAACACTTACATCCACTTGCATCCACTTGCATCCACCGAACATAACATGTCTCAAACACATGTTTACAACCATAGGATTTTCTACCTAAAGATCGAAGATATAATCGAGAGGATACACAGAACGATAGAACAAGTATAAACAAAGCAGTAGAAAAAGGAGAAGTTAAGAACATACCCTCAAAAAGGAAAGGGTAAGACACACGTATCTTGTCTTCCGTTTCCCAAGTCGTGTCTCCTTGATCATCTTTCCATTGGACTTTAACCAACTTGACCTCTCGGTTGCGTAATTTCTTGATCTCCGATCCAAGGATGCATGTAGGAACTCGTCTAACCGTGACATCTCGCTCTACTTCCACTTCTCTAAGCATGCTTGGCTCTACTACTTCCGCAGTATCGTGTAAACACTTCCACAAATGCGACACATGAAATACGTCATGAACACCACTAAGCTTCTCAAGCAACTTAACTCTGTATGCCATTTGTCCATTTCTTTCTATAATGGGGAATGGCCCTACGAACCTTGGTGCCAATTTCCCTATAGATCCAAAACGAACTACATTCCTCAATGGTGATAATTTAATAAAAACCATGTCTCTAACATCGAACTCAAGATCGGTACGTCTCTTATCATTATATGACTTTTGTCTATCTTGTGCCGTCTTTATGCGTCTTCTAATCAAGTCCATCTTCTCCGAGGTTTCCTAACCATCTTGGGCCCAAGCAAAATCTTATCTATAGATTCCCACCAACAAGTCGGTGATCGGCAAGGTCGTCCATATAGAGCTTCAAAAGATGCCATGCCAATACTAGCCTGATAGCTGTTGTTGTAGGCAAGCTCTACTAATGGAAGATGTTCCTCCCATGTCCCTCCAAAGTCCAAGATGCATAACCTCAAATGATATTCTAGAATCCTATTTACTCTTTCTGTTTGGCCGTCCGTCTGAGGGTGATAAGCAGTGCTCAAACGCAACTGCGTACCTACCGCCTCTTGCATATCACCCTTTCCTTTTGCATCGAAAACTTCTCCAAGCCTTGGCTTGCAAGCATCGGTATATACAGTGAACGGTTTGCTCCCATCTGGAAAAGTCAAAACTGGGGCGGATATCTTCGTAAAGCCCTTAATGATCTTCTTATAATAGTCCTCCCAACCAAGAAAGCTTCCTTTGTATTCTTTGGAATCCTCCAATCCTAGATTTCCACTGCCTTCGCGGGATTCTACTGCTATCCCTTCTTTGGAGACCACGTGCCCTAAGAACCTCGCTTCCTTCCTCCAAAAATGACATTTGGAGAACTTAGCCTTGAGTTGATGTGATCGAAGGGTCTCTAAGACTTCCTTACGATATAAGGCATGCTCTTCCTCGCTTCTAGAGAAGATCATGATATCTTCCATAAAGACTACCACGAACTTGTTTAGAAACTCCCTAAACACCCTACTCATCAAGTCCACGAAATATGCGGGTGTATTTGTCAAACCAAAAGGCATGACGAGCCATTCAAAGAAACCATCTGGAGTTCTGAATGCAGTCTTATCTATGCTGTCCTCAGCCATCCTTAGCTACCGAAGCACCAACCAACTGATCGAACAAGTCATCTATTCTCGGTAATGGGTGTCTGTTCTTCTTTGTGGGTTTATTTAGCTCCCTATGGTCCACGCACAATCTAAGCTAACTGTCCGCCTTCGTAGCAAAAACAACCGGAGCATCCCATTCCGAAATACTTCTTCTTATGAACCCTTTCTCAAGCAGCTCCCCTAATTGTTTAATGAGTTCCTCTCTCTCGGAGCCATGTGGCGCACTGGCAATGCAACTGGCCTTGCATTATCTACTAACTATATACAAAAGTCTATTTCATGCCTCGCGGTTAAACCCCAAACCTCATCAAAGACGTCATCATACTCATGGACTATTCGAACAAATTATGAATCATCGATGGATGCGTCAAATGATTCTAGGTATCTAAGCATCACTGAACCCCTAGGGTCATAAGAGATATCAAGGGTCCTTCCACAACGAGTAAACAATTGAACTACCCTCCTTTCACAGTCTAGGATGGCACCATACCTGGCTAGCCAATCCATCCCTAGAATTAGACCATAGCCCATGAAACCAAGTACGTAGGCATTGCATTCTAACCCAACGCCCAAGATAGACACTCTCAAATCCCAACAAATCATAGATAAATGAGCTGAGCCACCAATAGGATTTGAGACTACAAAGGGATCCATGACTAAACTAGTATTTAGGTGCAGAGACTCAACAACAGAAGCAGATATAAATGAATGTGAAGTGCCAGAATCAAACAAAGTACGTACAGGATGACCGAAAAGGAAAATCAAACTTTCAACATAAACTTTTCTACCTCTATCAGGTATGCCAGCTGTGAGAGCATGCATCTGTCTTCTGGAAGATCCTGTACTTTGTCCTTTCCCTTGCCTCTTTGGACAATCCCTGATAAGATGTCATGTCCCTCTGCCATGATAACAACCAGTCTTCTTCTTCCTACAGTCTTTGGCTATATATGACCCACCATTCCTCAGTAATGACACTTCCTCTTTTCTCAGGGTCTATAGTTCTTCCCACCCTTCTTAAATTCCACTTCCTTATACTGTGATCCTTCAACCTTGACCTCCTTCTTTTCTCCTTTATCTTCTTTGTGCATCAAGGCCATATCCATGAATTTCTCATCCTTGGGTTGTGCTCCTTAGCCCAGACCACCTCATTCTCATTCTCATCCTTGTGAAACATGTTAACAAGTCTCTCTAAAACTGCCTCCATCGCATGGAAAACCCTACAAAGCTAGAAAGGAAATTAGCCACAGGTGAAACTACTGCAGCTATAGATGGAAGCTAGGCACTTCATTTGCCCTTCGACAGGCGACGTAGTCTCATCATGCCTACGGAACCATGTTGCGGTGAGGTTACCTCCCAGAAAGCCAGGAGCCCCGGAGACTCAAAAAAGACGGAAACAAGGATTCAAACATAAAAATCAAATGATAGTGCATATGGATTTGGGGAATATGTCTTTCGAAACAAACTTTTCTTTGAAAATACTTCTTTTAAAGCCATTTTGAAACAAGATTTCAAAATCTTTTATCTGATCTAGTAACCTTCAGCTCTGATACCACGTGTAACACACCATGTCCGTTAATGTCACTCACTAAAGGAATGCATTAACTTTCATGGAGCGTTATAAGAGTATAGAATAGAACATCACAAGACAGATATATAAAATGGTACATGAAAATTCAAAATTTATTCATTGCAGCGAAAAAGTAAAACATGTTTGGTTACAACATCAAAACCACATACTAAAGCCAAGTACACAAATATCCATCTTGAACAAAATTATCATCAGAGTACATAAAAGAAAAACCATAATCCCCAATCCAAATGCCATATGAAAGAGAAACAAAGCTAAGCATTAATTTCAGCACTTCAAGAGGAAAGTCCGAGTCAAGCTTCAACGTGCCCACCCTGAGAACCTGGGGGGAGGGGGGAAGGAAAGAAAAGAGGCAAAACAAAAAGGGTTAGACATAAAGTATGGCGAGTCCAGTGACTTTGTGACGATCCCAAAATCCGTGTGACGGTGTTAAGGATAATCATTGGAATATAACACATTAATCATCATAAGCAGAGAACAGATAATAGCAAAAACAATAAATAGAATAAATTCACATAGATATGACAGCGGATTCATATCATGTAACAACATCAGAATAGCACAACGTAGGACATAACTTAGTAGAAAAGGGAAATGATCAGTCAGCATCGCCATCGGCGGTATATATACATATAGTGAGACATAACAAAGGTATCAGTCTACATCGCCTGCGGCGGTACATATACATACGATCATAAATACTGGAAGTAAAACAGTCTGCATCACCTGTGGCGGAATCATAATATATATACAATAATGGCGGAAAATGTCAAAGTCATCTCGGTGAAGTCAGCCTCGCCATAAGCCAAAAATGCACTACATACTACAGTGTTAAGCCAAAATAGCCTGTCACCTGTCGACTAGGCTGCCCGTGTGAAAATAAGGGCACCCGAGTTTGCAAAGTGAAACAAACAACGAGTCAGTCATGGAACTGGTATGAGAAATCTACTTAACTGGTTAAACAACAGTAATAAGGCAAATCAAAGGACCATGCCACTTTCGCGGAATGGGTTTTCTCCAGTGATTGCCGGTGCATTTAAAACAAAGTAAATTCTTTAAAACAACGCAATGCTTTTTAAAAGAATGAAGCCGTTATAAGACTCAAGTCCCATCACACAATGCAACGCAAACCGGAGGATAGAGTTTTAACTTATAATGGCCAAAATATGCTTAATACGTGCAAAGCAAAATCACTTGATATTATTACTAGTGCATATATGTTTCAAAAACGAATATCATCATAAATATCAATCATAGATGGCATAAGTGCCCCATACCACTATGTCGCCATACTAGATCTATAATCAAATCCGTTATCTCGTATTGGAAATTGGATTTCCATCATGAGTCAAGGCAAGGGGCAAGCTCCTCTCCACTTCGAGACACTCTAGCAAATGCCTCAGGACTACACACTCTGGGTAACCCTTGGATGCTTCAGGGCCGGTCCACACTTACGTTAGTGGATTAGTATTCCTGAACACTCGTTTCCCGGTCCTAGCAGGCCTAATGTCGAGGCGCCTCATTCCAACGTCCACATCGGTAAAAATAATATAAATGTCAGACAGTTTAAGCACTGACACTACCGCTAGCTAGAAAGAAACATCGTGCTCTCCCTGCGGTCCTTATCCCGTTTTTAACTCATACCGAGGTGTGAGGCTCGCGAATCCACGCTATACACAAAGCCTGGCCACGTAGGTCGTGCTTGATCATCAACCACAAGACTTTGCTTTGCAAAAGAAGCCTTGATCACTGCATCTTGGCATGCCACATAGGCAATCCACTCCATACAACTGATTTCTATCGATATATAACCTCTGAGCTCGTACATCTCAGAGAAGGGTGTTAAGAAAGGGAATAAATTCTCCACCGCTAAACAGATATATATTTAATAGAGATCAATCAATACAGAACAAAATCCAATGTCAGACACATAGTCCATTTACACGTCTGTTCTGGGTCTGAATGAAACCGGAGGCACCATAGTCTTCGCATATCCGTACAATCAACACATACGTCCGGACAGCTACTGCTTCCGTTCCTTCAAGGTAGCTACTCCAATCAGAAACCTCAGCATCGCCCATCCATCCAATACGAAGATCGTCGGTCTTGAACAGTCTTCGTATTTTCAACTTCGAATCGTTCGATCAATTATTTGAAATGAGGGTTAGCTCGACCTTTTCAAATAATTCACGTATAACTAGAATTCAAATCAATTCTTTCCGTAGTTATATTATTTGACATTCACATTTCAGTTCTTTAGTATTATTTTCATGTCAAACACATATAACCGTCAAATATCAAGCAGACCAAGAAAAATTGGTTTATTTCCATCCTATGCTGCTTATAATATTTTATAACGATTTTTCGCCATTTTTATTTATTTAAAAATGGCCATATATAATTAAACGACGTTTCGGGCCGTGCCATGGCACTAGCGTTGTTTTTCCCCAAATTTGTTTTACACATATCGGGAAATCTAACCGTTGGATTTCTACAAAGTTCATATCACTGGGAAGATATTCCCAAAGCGAACCCAACGGTTCCAGTTTCATGAAAATCCGACGGTCGGATCTTCCACACTAGTCGTTTGAAGTTAAGGTTTCAAAATATGAACTGCAGCGTCGTTATTCGATTTAATTTAATTATATTTATATATAAATATAAACTATACTGGCACTATTTTTCTTCAGATTTAAATTAAACATTCCAGACAATCAAACCGTTGGATTTTTACAAAGTTGGTGCCGTTGGAAAGATATTTCCAAGGCGAACCCAACGGTTGTGGTTTCTGGAAAATCCGATGGTCGGATCTCTCGTACCAATCGATTGAAGTTACGATTTCAAAACATGAACTCCACGGCCTCTATTCCTTTCAATTTCATTTATATTTCTATATATATAAATATAGTTCATTCTTTAATTTCAACATCGTTTTCACTTCAAATATTTCACTAACGCCTTTATATTTCGAAAAATTTCGCCATAACCTCCTTTGTAGGGGAGGGGTTTGGAAATTTATTGGGCCGTGTTAGGCACCCAATAAATCCTATAAAGCATGCACATATTTATAGTGATATATTCTGGTGTTTACAGGGGAGCGTGTATAGATAATAACTCCAGAGAATAAATTCTCGTCACCCTGTCAAAGCCTGAGGGAGTGTGTATTTTAAATGCTCCTGAGGATAAATCCTCGTCACCTCTTCCCGTGTGGGAAATAAATAGTCCATGTGCCGTATCTAATGACTAGAGAGACATGATTATTGTCAACTCCAGACCCGTTTGGGGTTTTTATTAATCTAGCAATTTATCGTTACAAGTTCATATGGTCCATATCAGTCATCAGTTCAACCTGTAATATATAGTCATCGCCATATAAGCCTCTCGCTCGTATGGTAATTCTTCAACCTCGTCACATAAGCTCCAAATGCTTATGTGGTATATGATGAAGTATGCCTATCGTCAAGAAGTACGCCATGTAGTGTTGTTCAAAATTAATTGTTACTATCCTATGGCGATGTTTATTATTACACACAGAATAACCAGCACTCCGCATCCAATGGCATTCACAGGAGTTGATATATAAATAAAATTGCGCAACCAACTCATTTAGGCTTACCTATTTGTCGGGCACGCAAATAGTTTCTTTACTCAGCAGCTAATCCATTTTCTCTGTTCAACACATGTATATATATGCAGAACAAAGCTAATAATAATATTTCTAGCGAACGAATATTTATTTCAACACGTGTGTATTTTTATCAAAGTGTATATATGATAAAAGTAATATTTTTACTAAAGAAATATTTATTCAACACGTGAATGTTTTTAACCCTTCATATTCACAATAAAAATGTAATTTTTATCGCTAAAGCTATTTATTTAAAATACGAACGCCATTCAACACTTGAATCTATTCAACGAATGAATATCTATTCAACACACGAATGGTTTTTAAAGTTTGTATATATATATATATATATATATATATATAAATGGGATTTTTATCGTTAACGCTATTTATTTAAAATATGAACGCCATTCAACACTTGAATCTATTCAACGAATGAATATCTATTCAACACATGAATGATTTTTAATGTTTGTATACATATATATAAAAATGTGATTTTTATCATTAAAGCTATTTATTTAAAATACGAACGCCATTCAACACTTGAATCTATTCAACGAATGAATATCTATTCAACACATGAATGGTTTTTAAAATTTGTATATATATATATATGTGTGTGTGTGATTTTTATCGTTAAAGCTATTTATCTAAAATACGAACGCCATTCAACACTTGAATCTATTCAACGAATGAATATCTATTCAACACATGAATGATTTTTAAAGTTTGTATACATATATATATATATATAAATGTGATTTTTATCGTTAAAGCCATTCATTTAAAATACGAACGCCATTCAACACTCGAATCTATTCAATGAATTAATATCTATTCAACACATGAATGATTTTTCAACATATGTAAATAATTTCAGCAAAAGAAAGTAATTCTATCTTATGAATATTTCAGAAAATTTCGGCAGCATAACGGCAGGGTAGTTAAAACCGGGACGGTATCGAAGTACGGCTCCTCGCTCTACCTTAAAACCTTGTGGTTTTTGACAATGGGGATTCATGCATCTAGTTCGCACGCAGGCGACATGTTTTATTTTCATTTCCATAATTCTATTCTAATTTGTTTCAACCACAAGAGGTTATTTTCCAACCACAAAGGTATTTTTCAACCACAATATCAACCACAAACAATTATTTTCAACCATTCGTCATACTATATTTTTCACACCAATCACAATCAATAAATATCGTCCATGGCCTGTGGACAAGGGGAGTATATATATATATATATTTTATATTTTATATTTCACATGCATTTCAACACAACTCACAGCATAAATGTTTCAAACAACGCTTGTATAATTTATACATCGCTAATATATCTTATACAACACATGTACATGAGGTATACAATGCGTATATAATTTACACTTCGCTTATATAATTTATACAACACGGTTTCATTCACACAATTTAATTTAGATTCCTCACATTGGTTTTTGAAGTGCTAAAAATCGTAGGTAGACCAGAAAAATCCGCGGTCTCTTCTAGATGGTAGAGAGCCTCCTTGCGGTCCCGATGTTTCCTGTTTCATCGAATTTCATCAACACATGTGAAAGATATTATTTTTCAAAGTTCACATAAAACAAAGGTCTCACCTTTCTGAGTGGTTCGAACTAGGGTTCAGATTTTTCAGAAAATCCATGCAACTATTGATGGATCAGATTATACTACGTGGAAGAGGGAAGAAAGGCGAGTCGATCAGTGGTGGTTTGGGCGAACTCAACGGTCCCTATAGCGCACGGCGACACTCCAAAGGCGACAACTTCCTCAACAAAATTCGACATAAATATCAACCTATTCCTAACGAGGGTGGTATGGATTTATAGAGGAGGGGAAGATGAATAGAAAACTCAACTGGAGGGGGCGGTGAAAACGCGCGTGGCAGCGACGATCGGGCCTGGAAGCTTCAAATGCTCTTCCGTCGTTCGTGGGGGGTTTGATCGAGTTTTGACTGGTCAACGTGAAGTGAGAGAAAAAAGGGGGTTTGACCCATTATATTTAAATTTTAAATTCCAAAATTGCCCTTTCGAACAAACGAACACCAATTTCAACCCAACGACTGTCGCCCGTAGCTAAATACCCCCATCCCGGACACAATGGGATATGTTTCGTTGGCCAATTCAACTGTTACAGTCAGTTATTTTTCAAATTAAAGTATAAAACATTTAATATTCAATTTGAACGTACATTTCAATTTGCCAGGGCCACAAACTGAATCGAAAAATTCCAGAAAAATAAATCTAGCTATGTTTTGATGATACGGTCCCAACAAAACTAGTTTCGCCGAATTTTGAGATCGTTTGCAAAATGGCCATTTTCAGGTCGACCCATTTTAACAGAAATTGACAAATCACATTTTCTTTTGCCCCACTCACATACTAGCTTCAAAAATTATGAAATTTGAAACCTAGCAATAGTTTGACATCCCAGATCCAACAAAAGTGGTTTCGTCGAATTCCGAGGTCGTATGCAAAACGTCTATTTTCAAGGGCTATATATTCAATATAGCGGCCTTTCTGAAAATTCATTTGGCCATAACTTTTGATTCCCACTATGAAACTTCGATTTTTCAGATTCGTTAGAAAGGTATTCATAAACAGATTTAAATATTTTTGGTTTCACTAAAATCTATCTTATTTTGCACCCGGTACAGTCAGTCAAAGTTTGAATTCAAAATTTCAAACTGCCTCCCTATTTCCAATACATTATTTTATTGAAATGTTCTATTTCAATGGTTTAAATTCTTTGACAATAACCAATTTTAAAATTTTAAAATTGGCTCGTATTTTCCGGGTTGTTACAGTCTCCCCCACTTAAAACTTTTCATCCCCGAAAAGGAAACAACAATGCAGTAGGAAACAAAATGTAAATGCAAAGGATTGTAAAGATACCTTGCACCGGAGTTAGTCAGAGAGGTCCACTCTGCATTTGGGGTAGGCTTGCTTAATGCTTTCTTCAGTCTCCCAAGTACAGTCTCTAGGATCACTACTCCACTGCACTTTAACTAAATGAACCTTTTTTCTCCTATGTTCTTTAGTTTCTTTGCCAATGATCTTTAATGGCACTCTTCTGACTGCCAATTCTGGAGTAATTTCCAAGTCCTGTTGCGCTGCTTCTTCTACAACAAGATTCGGATCATGCACATGTTTCCTCAGTTGAGAGACGTGGAACACATCATGCACCCCAGGCAACCAATCAGGAAATTGAACCCTATAAGCCAGAGTTCCAATCCGTTCAATGATAGGAAAGGGACCAATAAATCTCGGCGCCAACTTCCCAGTTTTGCCAAATCTGATTACTCCCCTCATCGGAGAAACTCTTTAATAGACATAATCACCAACGGCAAATGACAAATCTCTTCTTCTCGCATCAGCATAACTTTTCTGTCGGCTTTGCGCGGTTTTCAATCGTTTCTTGATGAGGTCTACTTTGTCAGAAGCATCTCGAATCATATCGGGTCCTAGTACGAGTCTGTTGCCAGGTTCTACCCAACATGTTGGAGATCTGCATGGTCTGCCATATAATGATTCAAATGGCGACATTCCCAAACTTGCTTGATAGCTATTGTTATAAGAGAATTCGGCCAAATGTAAGTGATCTTCCCATGACACGCCAAAATCTATAATGCAAGCCCGCAATAGATCTTCTAGAATTATATTCACCCGCTCAGTTTGGCCATCTGTCTGAGGGTGATAAGCGGTGCTTAGATTCAATTTGGTTCCCAATTCTGTCTGGAAGGCTTCCCAGAATTTTCTAGTAAATAGGGGATCTCTATCACTGACTATATTGAGAGGCACTCCATGCAGTTTAACTATTTCTTTGAAGTAAATCTGTGCTAAACTTTGAGCCGTTCTGTTGGATCTGACAGGTATGAAATGGGCAGTCTTCGTGAAGCGATCTACGATTACCCAAATACTGTCGTTTCCTTTCTTCGTTCGAGGCAAACCATCAATGAAGTCCATGGAAATCTGCTCCCACTTCCATCCTGGGATTTCTAATGGTTGTAATAATCCAGCCAGCTTTTGTTGGTCACTTTTGACTAACTGACAAGTAGGGCACCTGCTAACATATAAAGAAATATCTCTTTTCATCGCCTTCCACCAGAAGGTGCGTTTGAGGTCATTATACATCTTGCTCATACCGGGATGAATACTGAGTTTGGACCTGTGACATTCATCAAGCACTTCTCTTTTTAGCTCGGAGATGTCAGGAACACAAATCCTTCCTTTTATTCTCAGAACTCCCTCACTATCCACTTGGAAGCTGGAGACTACGCCCTTTTTAATTCTTTTGATATCTCCTTAACAAAATTATCTTCTTTCTGAAGGGCAGAGATTCTATCAATTAAAGAAGACATAATGATAAAACTGGCAATGATTTCATTCTTTCTGCTGAGCGCATCTACGACAACATTGGCTTTCCCTGGAGTGTATAGAATCTCAAAATCGTATGCTGCAAGGAATTCTAACCAACGCTGCTGTCTCAAGTTCAGATCTTTCTGAGTGAATAGATACTTCAATGATTGATGATCAGTAAACAGCTCGAACTTTTCACCCAACAAATAATGCCTCCAGATTCTCAAAGCAAACACGATGGCTAATAACTCAAGATCATGAGTTGCATAGTTATTTTCATGCGGCTTCAGCTGACGGCTAGCATAAGCAACCACTTGGCCTTTTTGCATTAATACTGCGCCCAGACCTCTAATAGAAGCATCCGTCCATACCGTCAAGTCCTGATTGCCATCTATAATTGTTAATACTGGAGCAGTTGTCAGTTTCAGTTTTAGCTCCTGGAAAGCTTCCTCACATTCGGGAGTCCATTTGAATTTCTCATGCTTCTTTGTAAGCTTTGTTAATACACCAGATATTTTCGAAAAATCCTTAACGAATTTCCGATAGTAACTAGCCAATCCAAGGAAACTTCGAACTTCTGTGGGGGTAGTAGGCTGTTTCCAGTCCTGAATCGCTGTAATTTTGCTTGGATCTACAGCAATCCCTTCTTTTGATATGACATGGCCAAGGAACTTAACTTCGTCCTGCTAGAAGATACACTTGGAAAATTTAGCCTTCAAGACATTTCTCCTTAGAATTTCTAACACTTTTTCTAAATGTTTTGCATGCTCGACTTCTGACTTGGAGTAGATTAAAATGTCATCGATGAAGACCAGATCAAATTTATTCAAAACACCACAGAACACTCTATTCATAAGATCGACGAAGTATGCCGGAGCGTTACACAAGCCGAACGGCATCACTAACCATTCGTAGAACAAATCGGGACCCCTGAAGGCTGTCAAAGGAACACAGTCTTCGGCTATACGTAATTGGTGGAAACCTATAGCTAGGTCCATTCTGGAGAATACTCTCGCCCTATTTAATTGATCTAACAGATCATCTAATCGTGGCAAGGGGTATTTGTTCTTCCGTGTCTGCTTATTGAGATCTCGGTAATCAACACAAAGTCGTAGAGTGCCGTCTGATTTCGGGACAAACACTACTGCTGCTCCCCAACCTGAAAAGCTTGGTCTGATCAGACCTTTCCAAAGCAATTCTCGGGTTTGGCTGCCCAACTCTTCCTTTTCTTTCGGGGCCATTCTTCGAATTGGATGTACTACTGGTCGGGCATTCAGAATTAGATCGATTCTGAATTCAATTTCTCTTTGCGGAGGTAAGTTTTCGACTTCTTCAAACACATCCGCATAGTTTTTAACAACAGGAATCTTTTCTAATGAAGTGGGGATAACTTCTAAAGCCAACCAAAATTCTTTTCTATCTGAATCTGAGCCATGGCATGGTATATATATATATATATATATATATCCTAGCTTCGTTTCTAATTTAACGATCCTTTCGGCACATCTAACTTCGGCCTTATATTTGGTCAACCAGTCCAGCCCAAGTATAACATCAAATTCGGAAAAGTCCATGACAATCACTTTAAAAGGAAATCGATAACAAGAATTTGCGATGGGTACATTATAATATGAGCTGAGAATGATAGAGCCTCCTATTGGGTTTTGAACTTTAATTGGTTCTTTAAGCTTTCTTTGATTCAATTTTAACTTATGAACAGTGTTACTAGAAATGAAGCTACGTGATGCACCAGTATCAAAAAGTACAGAAACAGGAATATTTTTAATTGTAAGGGTACCTCCCAAGACGTCGGGTTTACCTGATCCATCAGTGATAGCTGGCGGGGTGGCCCCCTCATAAACATGTGCCACCTGAGCATTCTTCTTCAAAGGACAATTCCTGCTATAATGCCCTTTCTGATGGTAGTTGTAGCATTCGGCTGAGCTGCGGTCTGTATTTGCCTTCAGTTTCTTTGGGGCTGTGCACACATTTGAATAATGTCCTTTCTTCCCGCAATTATAGCAGCTTCCCTTGGGTATCTTGCCAGATTGTTGAGTAGCGGCTGCTGTATTGCTGGACTCGGGCTGATCACTTGAAGCTTTGCGCTTGTTTCCAGCTTGGCTTTTAGCGCGATCAAGATTGGAGTTCCTCTCATCCAAATCTTCATAGTTGCAAGCCATCTCTACTAGTTCAGAAAATGAGAGTTTGATGTTGCTCATGGCCTGGTCCTGATATTTGCGTTTCAACCCCAATATGAACCTCTTGTTCTTCGCCTTGGATGTCTAAATGAGCTCTGGAGCACAGCGTGACAGCTGTGTGAATTTGTTAAGATATTCTTGAATAGAACGATCTCCCTGCTGGAGATTAGCAAACTCGTCATGCATCCTCTCTAATGCCTGTTCGAGGATGAACGTCCCCTTGAACATGGTCTTGAATTGTTCCCAGGTCCTAACAGTACCCTCCTCATCTTCGGAGGTGATGGCATCCCACCACAACTCGGCCTCCTCCTGTAAGAGCCAAATGCCTAGACGTGCCTTGTTGTGGGTCCCCAGTTCCATGCCCCCAAAAATCTTCTCACCAGTCTTCAACCATGAAATAGCCTCTGTCACGGTACCAAGGCCAGAAAAGGGTTTGCCTCCCAGGTTCCTGTATCTCTTTGCTACTCTATCAAGCTCGAAGTCCTGGGGTGTTGGTGGCTGTATAATAGGCCCTTTCTCAGCTACGGGGATATTCCCACATCCTCCAGCTCTACCGGCTTGGCCTCCTCGGCCACCTCTGGCTGCAACTGCTTGTGTAGCCATCAAGTAAAATTCTGTATAAGCAAGAAAAGAATCAAGATCACAGAAATGATAATTTTCATATATGATAAAGTAGGAGATCATAAGGAAAGGTAATGATGTACTGATCAAATTGTTTTGCTATTCTGCTTAGCTCATTCTAGGACATTACTAATCCTATCTCTAATGAGCTACTCGCTCTAGAACACTACTGATTCTATTCTGATGAGGTGTTTAATGTGTTAGATTCCAGAACTAAGGTTAACAGAAGCTCTGATACCAACTATGACGATCCCAAAATCCGTGTGACGGTGTTAAGGATAATCATTGGAATATAACACAATAATCATCATAAGTAGAGAACAGATAATAGCAAAAACAATAAATAGAATAAATTCACATAGATATGACAGCGGATTCATAACATGTAACAACATCAGAATAGCACAACGTAGGATATAACTTAGTAGAAAAGGGAAATGATCAGTCAGCATCGCCATCAGCGGTATATATACATACAGTGAGACATAATAAATGTATCAGTCTACATCGCCTGCAGCGGTACATATACATACGATCATAAATACTGGAAGTAAAACAGTCTGCATTGCCTGTGGCAGAATCATAATATATATACAATAATGGCGGAAAATGTCAAAGTCATCTCGGTGAAGTCAGCCGCGCCATAAGCCAAAAATGCACTCCATACTACAGTGCTAAGCCAAAATAGCCTGTCACCTGTCGACTAGGCTGCCCGTGTGAAAATAAGGGCACCCGAGTTTGCAAAGTGAAACAAACAACGAGTCAGTCATGGAACTGGTATGAGAAATCTACTTAACTGGTTAAACAACAGTAATAAGGAAAATCATAGGACCACGCCACTTTCGCGGAACGGGTTTTCTCCAGTGATTGCCAGTGCATTTAAAACAAAGTAAATTCTTTAAAACAACGCAATGCTTTTTAAAAGAATGAAGCCGTTATAAGACTCAAGTCCCATCACACAATTCAACGTGTTAGACCCAAAAGTGATTCTAACACCCAAATTGATTAAAAGCAAGATGAAATGAGATAAAAATAAAAATTAACACGCAGGATTTATAGTGGTTCGGCGAAGAAATGCCTACGTCCACTTATCTTTCACTATATTCAATAATTCAGTTGCAAATACAATGTAAGATTCACTCAATTCCACTCACAACTCTCTTATGTTCACTCAATTGACTAAAACAAAAATGAAAGATGATTTGGATTCTCCGGGAGTAATGGAGTTCGGATTATGGAGGTGGTTCAATTCTCAAAGTGCTGAAAAAAGATCCTTCTCTTTGTCTCCAGACGGGGTATTTATAGGTGTGAATTTGCTTGAAACTTGATCCGGTTCGGGGCCACATGTCGTCCATCCCACCATCTTCGGGTTCGGATGAAATATTATGTTGACAACGCATCAAAGGAATAGACGTTATGGGTAGGAACTGGTCATAGCCGATCCGGATATCCAGGCGCTTTTGCAGGAGAATAACAAGGAGCATGGGTTCGGGTCGGAGACGCGCAGGTAAGGGGTTCGGATCGGGATACCCGATCCGAACCGGATTGGCTTGGACGCAATGCTTTCTTCTTCTCTAATCTGCTCCGCTCCGATCCATTTTCGTGGCAAACAGGTGGCTTTCCGATCCACTCGAGATTTAGTTGCCCTCCGATCCGATTAGATACGCCTTACCAATTTACTCAGTAGGAGTTCACCGATCCAAACAGAAAGCTCTATCCGACCCGAACCGATATGTTGCTCTGACCTGACCCGAACAACTACAGCTATCCAATCTAGATCGTAGTGTCTTCTCCAATCCGAACCGAAGTCTTCTAAATAAAAATGCCCTTCAATGTCTGGTTTCTTGACTTTGTGTTGCCTAGTTCACAAAGTAGGCTAACATTTTGCCCCCTCAAAGGATGCTTCTGTTGTATACGAAGCATGATTTGATGTCGTTTGAATGCTATTCCTTGAATCAGAACAGTCAGAAAGTCACTTCTGTTCGTTTGTGAAGATGCGTTGCTTCATGAAGACATGTCTCTTATCGCTTATATATATGTCGTGAAATACTTGATTCATTTTCTTCATTTTTGAGTCAAGTCTAGAAGTTCTTCTTGACATATAGTATTCTTCTTAGGTATGTTCTTTTCTAGTTTTTCTTTTAAGTCCAATTCGAATGCTAGAGGAATGCACAGATTTCTACCCGGTTCGGTGGCGCGACTCGGTTCGGTGTCCGACTCGAGCACCTTTTCTTCCTATTTCGCTTTGCACTGGGTTGATGGGCCAGAAGATGTGGGCTGGCTTGGACTCGGTCCGAACGGAGAAAAATACGGGGAATACAAAGAGTCATCTCAAGTCTTATATAAACTCAACCACCCAAACTCTTCTACCTCCTTTACTCCCACAATTGTAGTTCTTCCAGCTTTATACCGAAACCCCACTTCCTAAAAAATCTAAAAACTCCAAACTCCTCGTTTCAATCTTCGAATAAAACATCTAGGTATTTTAAATCTCCGATTATTTATGTAATAACTGATTTCAGCTAGAATTTGCGGTTAAATCGAGCGATTGGAGTGTGGTGTTCGTTGAACTCCGGCGCCTGGATCTCTTCCACCGTTAGTCATCGTCGTTGATGGCATCTTCGCCGTCTCGAGGTAGCAACGGGGGTCATTGGGATCCAGCGTTAAACATTCAAGCACATAAACGCTTAACTTCGTTTGGGTCTAGTGAAATTTGAAGACGAGAAAGGGGAGAATAGGAACTGGGTTCGGTTCGGGTTAGGAAGTGCTGAAGCAGCGGAGGGGAGGACAAGTTCATATGTTAGGATCGGGTCGGAATGAAATGCGATGTGGAGAAAGCCATGCTTGTCCGACCAGGTCGGATCGGAGGAAAAGATAGAGAAAGGAAAAGGACGTATGGATCCTTTTGTTTGCTGAACCACTCCGAATGCTTATTCCGATCCGGTTTTAATCTGCCAAATATGAATGTCTTCTCCGAACCAAACAATATGCAGACCCGAGCTGATCCCAGCTATATACGCACATCCG
Source organism: Allium sativum (assembly GCA_030737875.1). Lineage (NCBI taxonomy): Eukaryota > Viridiplantae > Streptophyta > Magnoliopsida > Asparagales > Amaryllidaceae > Allium > Allium sativum. The sequence continues at coordinate 308,498,405 of CM060921.1, forward strand.
ATCCGAACCCAACAATAAGCACACCCTACCCGAACTGAATGATATGCATATTCCAACTCAAAGCACAAGACTTTATCCAACCAGGGTTAATCAATGCTTGACATAATCTTCAACTTAATGAACAGTTAGGGTAGTGCCTCGCGGACATAAGTGAACATTAAGAACTTCTCTGACTATCACTTTCTCTTCAAAGTTTCGTCTTACATTGCTGTACTTTTACTTTGCATTTCTCACATTTGCTGCACACATTTTAGTGCACACACATACACAGGGGGGCACGGGATAATTTATCTAATCCGTGCTATTGCTTCTTCAATAGTTCTATGACAATGAGACCCAGACGCTCTTCCCGACTAGCTGAGAGGAAAGAAGCCCCGGAAACTTCTAACAAAATCACTCTTGAGGATATATCTTCTTCGTCTGATCCAGAATGGGACAGCGAGGGTCCAGATTACGGGGTTGGACATCGGGAAAGCGACGAGGTGTCTTCAGAGAATGAAGTTTCTCTGGGTTTTGAGGAGGAAGGAGGGATTGGTGACAATCGAGCACCCGATGAATTTGAATCAGCCATCATATTGGAATCACCCTCGGACTCCGTTGAATCAACAATTGACAACGATCGACTTGTCCGAATTTGCCTAAAATATGGAATAATGAAAAGGGACACTCTAGTGCCTTCACGCTCTGACCGCCCCCACAACCCTCTAGAAGGATATATGACTGTCACTCGATTGATGTGCATGGTCGGCGCTATTCCTCCATTCTCTCCTTTCATCGTTGATTTCTTAAGACAAATGCGGATTGCCCCCATGCAGTTGCATCCCAATTCATATGCCTATTTGCACACCTTGTACATAGCATATCGTGAAATCCTAGGCATAGAGCTCACGTTCGATGACGTTCACTTCTTTTATAATTTCAAGCATCGGACTCGAGAGACTCCATCCTTCTGCTACTTTGAATCAGTCCCAAAAAGGAAGATAATCTCCGCACCATTTAGCAGTAAAGCTGGAGATTCCAGACTAGAATGGTTCTACATAAAGCAACAGTCTGGATGCGCCAGGAGATGGACAAAATCAAGTAAAGCGTTGATTTTCTAAATCCGGACTCTATACACTTGAATCATCACCCTGACCTGTTTTCCTTTTCATTTGCAGTCGACAATCCCAAACAGATATCAGATAAGGTGTTCTTTGATCGGATGCACCGACTTCTTAATGGCGATCAAAAATTCTTGACTATCGACGAGATCCTTAAAGATGAATACCTTCACTTTCATGGACTGTTATCTGTTTTTCGTAGCATTGGACATGGGACGGTTCCATACGCGTACATTCCCCCAGTAGAGGTAGTCCCAGAGACAGGAGAAGGCTCAGGAATTCCTACAGCGTCTCTTCACACTTCACCTTCTCCATCTTCTACGCAAGATGATGAATTGGCTAATCTGGACGAAAAGCATCGTGAAGGGTACATCGCTCCCGAGGAAACTACTTCTTTAGACAAGTCAAAATCCTCCCAAGAGTCGCCACTTCATGCTTCCGAAGGGGATGTTCCTAGCACTGATGAGCACATATTTCAGGGTTTGGGGGATCTCCCCTTACCTGAGACTATATATACTTCGGAGGATTTCAGGAAGGATCCTTTAGTCTTCACCTCTTCTGAAGAAACCACTCCTGCTAAGGCCAAAGAGCCTGCCCGCACTAGTCTAGCTTCAGACTCGGGTTGGTTGGGGGCAAACACACCACTTAGGATACACTTTACACCACAGCATTAGCATTCATTGCACTTCTTTCTCCATGAATCCATTAATTCTAAACTTCGTTTATTTTATCGTGCAGGTACAATGTCTCGATCCTACTACGATATAAGAAAACTTCGTCGCAGCATGTCCAATCCTCCTCGGGATGTCGAGTATGATCGTCGGGATGATCGTGGTAGGGAGGAGAGAAGACCTTATGATCCCTATCGTTCTCGACCCTCACGTTCCCGCTCACCAGTCCGATCGGAACAAGAGAAATATAAAAGCTATCAAAGCCGTAGGGAGGAGGACAGACCACAATCTAAAGACTCCTCCTCTTCCTATGAGAAACGCAGTAGAGAGAAAAGTCCCCCAAAGGAAACCGGGTCTCGAAGTAAGCAAAAGGTCCCTGCTACTAAACGACCTAGGACAGACAAAGAGACTACAGAATCCTCTTCGGGAAGGGACACCGAATTGACAATCCTCGCTCCTCCCCCACCAGATGCGGGAACTGCGATAAAGCGGGCATATTTGAAAGAGCAATTTCCCGAACACTACTTCGAAACTCTGACTTTTTTACCTGCCCTTGAACCTATTTCTTCTAATTGGGCAGATGAGGCCAAAGCAAAGATTGATGCGGTGCAAAAACAATATACTGAGATGTTCAAATATTCGCGCAATCTTTCTAAAATCATTCGCACTCTAATCACAAATACTGATTCAATGCAAAAGACCGCGGAGGAGGATACTAAGGCCTTAAAAGCTCTAGGAAAAGATTTGGAAGACACTCAAGCTCAGCTAGCGGTCGCTCAAAAGGACGCTTCTAATTTCAAACAACAATTCGAGGACATGCAAAAACGTTATCACGATTTGCTTGAATCTCATACTCAGGAGCGTTCTGAATTAAAAAAGCAAGCTGACGAGGCCAAGTCAGAGGCTGCTAAGACACACATTGCTTATGCTGAGCTTGAACGGAAAAACGCCGAGTTAGCAAAGAGGAGTGCTGAATTAGAAAAGAAGAACGCTGATTTGGCTTCAAAGCTGTTGGAGGCGGAGAACAAGGCCGCCCTGGCCGAGGGCAATGTGGAGTGTGCTATTAAATCTGCGGAGGAAGCCCGCAAGCAATTATCAGAGGCGGAGGCTGATATTCAGGGCTTCGGCGAGCTAATGATTGAATTCTTCGCACACATTATTCGTCGTCGAAACATTTCTTGGATCGAGGACTATCCATCCACTCTGGTTCAAGTATGGAATCAAATCGTTGAGTGGGAAAAAGAGGAACTTAAGGTCGATTCCCTTAATGAAGATAAACTGATGGAGAAATACTTGAGAGACGATGAACCGGAGCGCCTAGCTGAAGGGCGCCGCCTTATTGCTGAGGCCATGGAAGAAGAGAGACGGAAGTCTAAACAAAAAAACCATTCTCAAAGCTGGTTCCTCTTCTTCTGCCCCTGCAACCTCCGAAGTAGAAGGGTATGATTCCGAGAATCCGGGAATTCCTCGAACAACCCTGCTATCCCCTATTCCTGAACTAACTCCAGAGGTAGTGGTCACCCCCGCTGATAAGTCTTCGGAAGGTATCGCTATCTTTTCTCCTCAATTTGCCAAAGCTATTTCTACCTTTCGCCACGTGATTGAACAATCGATGAGAGACCCTTTGTTTTCACCTGAGTTGATAACCGTTGCTTCTCATTCTGTAGGTGTTGAATCATCCGAAAAGACAGATGTAGCTCAAGGAGCTGTCGCTGGGACAAAGCCCGCTGATAGGGCCAAAGAAGGGGAAGACAAGGCTGCTTCTATAGACTTGGGGGAAGGAAGTGAGCCAACTAAGGTCACCACTCCCCATGATGAAGAAATGATAGCAGCTTTAAAGGACGACGGAGGAGACGGAGGGCATGAAGAGGAACCGGAAGTTGCAATAACCGGGGAGTCGAAAAGCGCTGATGACGTTACCTTGGCTGCCATGAAGGCTGATCAAGATAAGCGCTTGCAATTAAAGGCCGAAGAACTAAACCCTGAGGTCCTCAAGCCCCTCGCAGTTGTGGATGCGGGATCAAGGTTAGTTGTTAAGCTCTCAACTAGATCTATTACAAAAGAACTTGCTAAAAAATCTTCTCTTGATTCCAGTGCCCCGCCCTCCGGGAAGAAGTCTACTGGCTCCAGTACCGCATCTTCAGGGAAAAAGAAATCGAAGCGAATCTTGACCGAAGCCGAGAAAGAAGCAAAGGATGCGGAGAAAGCCGCCAAGAAATCCAAGGCTCATTCCAAATCTAAATAGTGGATTGTCCTGTATCTTTTTAGCATTTTTGTGAACCAATAATTGCTGCTACAAAAGCAACTCCTGCACTTTCTTTTCTAGCTATTTCCCTGTACAAATTCATTCATCTGTAAATAAAAATAATTCACTTTTTGCAATGTTTGTTTGTTAGTAGTTATGCATGTCTACAGTTGTGAAACGAAATTGTGGAGGGGGAAATATGTGTATGCATATGTGTCCCCTGTCAATTTCCACAAGTTATTCAATGCTTAACCAAGCAATCTGAATGCTCCCAATTTTCTGACGGGATAGCACTTCCTGTGTCGTCAGTACCTGTCGTTTTTTCTGGCATTTCTTTTATACTCTCTCTCTTTCTCTTGAGAGTTAGAGTTCGAGCTTAGTCATCTATTCATTCCCCGGTCTCTTAACGGGGAAAGATTTCTTTCTCGGCGCTCAGTCGAAGACGCCTTTATACTCTCTTTCTCTCTGGAAAGTTAGAGTTAGGAGAAGAATTTCTTTTTCAGCGCTCAGTCGGAGATGCTTTTATACTCTCTCTCTTTCTCTGGAGAGTTAGAGTTAGGAAGAGAATTTCTTTTTCAGCGCTCAGTCGGAGACGCTTTTATACTCTCTCTCTCTTTCTCTGGAGAGTTAGAGTTAAGAATGTCGTTTTCTCATTCTTTTATGTCTTATTGCACAAATAATCGTTGTGCTTCTTTTTATGTCTAAACTGTTTTCAACCTTTTTAGGCTCTGAGTTATCCTGTATTTTATAATCACAACAGAATGACTGATGAATGTAAATGCATAAAAGTAAATAACACACAATATTTTTATAGTGGTTCAGCTAAGTCGTAGCCTACATCCACTTTATAGTCCTTTATTCATATCATCAGATTTTCCCAAGGCAAGGCGTGCCTTATTACAGAGTTCATAGGAAAAATAACAAAAAGTACAGCATTTCTAATCCAAATATCGCATTAAGTGTTGGGCATTCCATGCTCGAGGGACTTCTTCGCCATCTACGGTCATTAACTTGAAGGTTCCTTTTTCAAGTTTCCGTTGGATGACAAAGGGTCCTTCCCATTTTGGGCCAAGGTGAGGAAGGGATGGAAAAACTCTCTTTAGCACCAAATCTCCTGGTTCAAAAGTTCTGAGGCGAACTTTTTTGTCATAATAGCGTGCCATCTGACGCCGATGTCTTGCTGCACGCAAGTCTGCTTCGTCCCTTTTCTCTTCGATTTCATCAAGAGACTCAAGTAAGAGCGCCCGATTCGTCATCGGGTCATAATACGTCACCCTGTGGGAAGGAACTTCCAGTTCAACTGGAATTACTGCTTCTGAGCCAAAGGAGAGAGAGAAAGGGGTATGACCGGTGGCTGTCTTAAATGTTGTTCGATATGCCCACAAAGCTAGGGGCAATTCGTCAACCCATCTTGCCTTTGCACGCTCTAACCGTTTATTGAGGATGGATTTTATAACTTTGTTTATTACCTCTACTTGTCCATTCGATTGCGGATAGGCAACTACAGTATATCGCTTGTCTATCTTATACTTTTGACAGAAATTTCTGAATTCAGTACTATCAAACTGGGTTCCGTTGTCAGTTATGATCGTCCTTGGAATCCCGAACCGGCATATAATATTTCTGACCACAAAACATATCACCTTTCTTGTTGTGATCTTGGTCAAGGGCTCAGCTTCCACCCACTTCGTAAAATAGTCCACGGCCACTATTGCATACTTAGCTCCTCCTTTAGCAATCGGTAAAACTCCAATTATATCAATTCCCCACGTGGCAAATAGCCAAGGACTCACCATTTATTTAAGTTGGGTCGACGGTGCCCTGGGGATTTTGGCGAATCTCTGGCACTTATCGCAGCGTCGTGAATAATCAGCTGCATCTTTATTGATCGTAGGCCAGAAGTATCCGTACCGCAATATTTTCTTTGCTAAAGTTTGACCTCCTGTATGATCTCCACACTCACCTTCGTGTACTTCTCTTAGTACACGCTTGATGTCGTCGTGTGCGATACATCGTAACAGGGGCATAGAAAATCCTTGCCGATAGAGAGTATCGTCTTGTATGACATATCTGGTAGCTTTGCGAACTACAGCTCTTTTCTCACTCTTCTTTGATGGGAGTGTCCCATTCTTGAGGAAATTCTTAATTGGAGTCATCCACGACTCCTTCTCTGGTTCTGCTTCAAAGGTGAATTCAATTTCCATTGACTCAAAGCTTGGCGACTCCAACGTTTCAATTGGAATTACTTCAGTCTCTTCTGGGTTGTCGGAACTAGCCAGCTTTGCCAGTCTATCCGCTTTCTGGTTTTCAACTCTGGGAATATGTGTTATGTTGTACCGTTCTAAGCTATTCAATAGCTCTTTCACTTTCTTGAGGTAGGCGATAAGTCGAGGTCCTCGAGCCACGAATTCCTCTCGTACTTGACAAACAACAATCTTAGAATCACAAAATATGTCCATCATTTTTACTCCGAGGTCTTTAGCAAGTTTCAGCCCGGCAATCAGGGCTTCATATTCAGAGTCATTGTTAGTTGCCGAAAATTCTAATCGCAGGGCGTAATATAACGACCGTCCCTCGGGAGTGACTAAAACAATTCCAGCTCCGGACCTTCGGTCATTCTTAGCTCCATCTGTATATAATTTCCACGGATTCATCTCTAGCTCATCCTCGGATTTAACCACTCTGTCATTGATTATTTCCTCCTCTGGAATGGTGAACTCCGCAATAAAGTCTGCTAGAGCTTGCCCCCTGATCGACTTTCGTGGTTGAAAATTCAAATCAAACTGACTTAGTTCTATGTTCCATTTGATCAACCTTCCCGATGCTTCGGGTCTCTGCAATACCTGCCTCAAGGGCTGGTCGGTGTATATGGTTATTGGATGGGCTTGGAAATAGTGACGAAGTTTTCGGGATGCGATCAGGAGGCTGTAAGCGAGCTTCTCAATTTTTGGGTAGTTGCGCTCTGCCGCTGCTAATTTCTTACTTACATAATACACTGGCCTTTGTACTTTGTCTTCTTCTCGAACCAGGGCTGTGCTGACAGCGTGAGCCGAGATTGCCAAATAAACAAATAATTCTTCGTGATCTACGGGCTTTGATAAAATCGGCGGTTTCTCTAGCAGTTCTAACAGATTTTGAAAGGCCTCAACACAATCCGGAGTCCACTGGAAGTTCTTCTTTCCCCTTTTTATCAAATCAAAAAACGGAACACATTTATCTGTGGCTTTGGAGATGAATCTACTCAGCGCCGCTACTTTCCCTGCCAGACTTTGGACGTCTTTAATTTTCCTCGGTTCTTCGATGTTTCTAATCGCTGCTATCTGGCTAGGGTTGATTTCAATTCCTCGGGAACTCACAATGAAGCCAAGGAACTTTCCCAATGCCACTCCAAATGAGCATTTCAGAGGATTCAATTTCATCCGGTACTTTCGCAAGATACCAAACATTTCCGCTAAGTCTTGCGTATGGCTGGAAGACTGCTTTGATTTGACAAGCACATCATCCACATAAACTTCCATAGTTTTTCCTATTTGATCATAAAACATTCTATTTACCAGGCGCTGATAAGTAGCTCCAGCGTTTTTTAGTCCGAATGGCATTACAACATAACAATATAACCCCAAATTCGTAATGAAACTCGTATGTTCTTGGTCTGGTACGTGCATAGGAATTTGGTTGTATCCAGAATATGCGTCCATGAAAGAAAGAAGTTCATGACCTGCTGTCGAGTCTACAAGCTGGTCAATCCTGGGAAGTGGGAAACTATCTTTCGGGCAAGCTTTATTTAAATCTGAAAAGTCAATGCAAGTCCGCCACTTTCCGTTTGGCTTCTTTACTAAGACGGGATTCGATATCCAGTCGGGATAAGTCGAATCTCGAATAAATCCATTCTGCTTCAACTTCTCTACTTCCTCTTTGAGAGCAGCCGATCTCTCTGGGCCCAGCATGCGTCTCTTTTGCTTCACAGGCGGATGCTTCGGATTTACATTCAATTTGTGACTTATAATGGATGGTGATATCCCACACATGTCAGCATGGGTCCAGGCGAACACGTCTAAGTTTGTCTTTAAGAAGTCCGTTAGTTCTTCAGCCCGACGTGGATCCAATTGAGAACCAATCTTCAAAACTTTTGTCGGATCAGCTTTATCAATGGGAATTTCCACTATCGCTTCATTAGGAGTTGCATTCCTAGCCTCTGGTTCCTCGTCTTTTCTGGGATCCAGGTCTTCAGGCGTTCCTTTGGGCAACTCCTTCGGGGTCAATCTCTCTAATTGCTATGCCGAGTCCCCCTTTGAGGGAGACGAGGCATCCTTACTCTCAACATTAAGTCCTTTCATCAACATCTTTAACTCGGCCACATAGCAGGCCCGTCCGGAAACCTGATCCCCTCTCATTACTCCAGTTCCGGCTTCGGTTGGGAACTTAAGTAACAAGCACCAAGGGGCGATACAAACTCTAAATTCAGCGAGGGCAGGTCTCCCCAAAAATGCGTTATATGGCGAATCTACGTCCAATACTACGAACTGAAGCATTCGCACTCTTCTACGTTCTCCTTGCCCCAGGGTCACGGGCAACTCTATGTATCCCATGGGAGCTGTTGTCGCTCCGTTGAAGCCTCTAATCCATCCTTCATAAGGTTTCAGATCTTCGGACTCAAGCTTCATCTGATCAAATGACTTCTTGAACAAAATATTAACGGAACTTCCATTGTCTACTAATACCTTATGGACCAAGGCCGGCCCAATGGTGGTAGTAATAACCAACGGATCATTGGTGGGTGATTGTATCCCAGTACTGTCTTGGCTGCGAAATACCACGTCGTCGAACATGGTCTTCTGTTGTTTTATGGGGGTGACATCTTCCAAATCATCACCTTCATTCACGTCTAGATGCTTAGCAGCATTCACATATTGATCCATCGATCTGAAACTTCGGATTGCTGGGTGAGGTACGCCTACTATGGAGTTGATAACAATTCCTTTACCTTTCTGCTGCGCTGTAGGCTTGGGAGCAGGTAGAATCTGTTTTGGAGCCTGCTCACCTTGCCCCCTGTCTCTCGAGGCAACCTTGTACTCATCCAACTTCCCTTCACGCAACAGTTTCTCAATCACATCCCTCAAATGCCGACATTCATTAGTTGAATGCCCGTGAGTTCCATGGAACAAACAAAACTTCCCTGTCGCCATTTCCTTCTCGGTCGAATCACGAGGTAGCGGTCTTTTGTACTGTAACACATTGTACGTATCCAGGTAAATATTTTCCAGGGTGTCGTTCAATGGTGTATAATTCTCGTAGTTCTGGAATCGGGGTCTTTTGTTGGGGTCACTTCCCCTATTTCTGTTTCTTCTGTTACCGTTTGGATTACGGTTATTGTTGTTGTTTCCCCCACTTCCAGTATTGCTGTTTCCACCCTTGTTTCCTACATTTACTTCAACCTTGCCAGAATTCTCCCCCGACTGCTTCACGGCGATATTACTCTGCACATTCTCCTTTGAAGCCGTCTCAGACTTTCTCTTTCGGTTTGCCCTGGCCTCCTCTCGCCTTAAATAAATATCGGCTTTTTCGTAGAATATCTCCCTTGTGGAGGGTGTCTTCCCAGAAAGGTAGTCTCCAAATTCAGATTCAGGATCGACTCCTTCCTTCAATGCCATCAGAATGGTGGGCTCATGCGGGTCACTGACCTCAGTTACAGCTTGGTTAAAACGATCAAGATATGCCCTTAAAGATTCTCCTGGTGCCTGTTTGATTCTCGATAATTCAATAACACTCTTGGACTTTTGGGCATGTAGACGGAACTGGTTCATGAAACGCTCGCTTAGTTCCTTGTAATTAGAAATCGAACGAGGAGGAAGTCGGGTAAACCAGAACAATGCCACATCTTCTAGGTAGATTGGGAATGCTTTGCACTTCACTTCATCAGGGGCAGCAGCAGCATTCATGAGCCACGAATACCGCATCAAATGCTGTCCCGGATCAGTCCTTCCGTTGTACTTGTCCATCTGTGGCAAGTTAAAGCATCGGGGAAATTGGAAGTCGAGGATATCGTCGGTGAACGGAGTATGGCTTCGCTCAATGCCATAATCTTCATTTGTATAATTCCGGCTCTCTGACATGATCTGGCGAACCATTGCCTGTACATCAGCATTAGTTAGGGGCCGCTCAGGTTCCCTGGCCCTAGCATCCGAGTTCCTTCTGGGCTCTTGTTCAGGAGATTCCCTTCTTCTTCGAGCTGCCTCTGCTCGACTCCGTTCCCTGTGTTCCCGGTCGATCTCGGGAAGAGGGGACTGGAGTCTTTGCCCCCGAATGGGGTCATTGTTTCCTAATGCTCGCGCGATATCCTCACGAGATCCCAAAGATCCAAATGTCAGCTGCTCCACGTTCTGAGGTCGTTCGAGTGGCCTTCGTTCACGGGGCCTCTCTTCCTCGGAAGATGAAGATTGATCTACTGGTGTGTGACGAACCGGTGATGGAGTTCTCTGTCGACGGAGTTCACTAATCTCCCGACTCATGAGCCTCATATTTTCCTGCATCATGAGATTAGTGCGTTCATGAACTTTCATGGCCTCCCTCGTGCTCTCAAGCATGTCAAGCAAACGCGAGAATTCTCCTTGGGTGATGGGCGCAGATGGATTGACCTGATCACCAACCCTGGTGGCTGGAATTGGAGCATTCGTAGGGACTCGAGTAGAGGTTCCAGCTTCACCAAGCATCGGGTCGGATCGGAGGTAGGAAGTCGGATCGGTTCGGAGCTGGGAAGCCTGGTCGGATGGGTGCGTGGCAAGAAGCTCGGGTCGGTTCAGATTGGGGGAATGCACTGCTTCATAATCTCCTACCCGGATCGGATCGGAGCTCTCCCCCTGCTGGCGGCTCGGATTTCCTGCATTGGTTCTTCCTGCTGCTGAACTCTGCCCCCGAGACCTTGTTACAACAGCATTTTGCTGATCTTCGCCAGCTCCATTTCCTCGAAAAGGTTGAACTTCCTTGCCTTTTCCTTTGGCCATGAGTTTTTGACAATCACTTCAACGAATATAAAAAAGCGGAGAAACTTAAGGATTCACTTCTTTGAACTCAACGGTCCAAAAAGTAGAAAGAGATCCCGGAAAATAAAGAATTTAGATGAGGATTCTCATTGAAAGCACCAAAATGTTAGACCCAAAAGTGATTCTAACACCCAAATTGATTAAAAGCAAGATGAAATGAGATAAAAATAAAAATGAACACGTAGGATTTATAGTGGTTCGGCGAAGAAATGCCTACGTCCACTTATCTTTCACTATCTTCAATAATTCAGTTGCAAATACAATGTAAGATTCACTCAATTCCACTCACAACTCTCTTATGTTCACTCAATTGACTAAAACAAAAAATGAAAGATGATTTGGATTCTCCGGGAGTAATGGAGTTTGGATTATGGAGGTGGTTCAATTCTCAAAGTGCTGAAAAAAGATCCTTCTCTTTGTCTCCAGACGGGGTATTTATAGGTGTGAATTTGCTTGAAACTTGATCCGGGTCGAGGCCACATGTCGTCCATCCCACCATCTTCGGGTTCGGATGAAATATTATGTTAACAACGCATCAAAGGAACAGACGTTATGGGTAGGAACTGGTCATAGCCGGTCCGGATATCCAGGCGCTTTTGCAGGAGAATAACAGGGAGCATGGGTTCGGGTCGGAGACGCGCAGATAAGGGGTTCGGATCGGGATACCCGATCCGAACCGGATTGGCTTGGACGCAATGCTTTCTTCTTCTCTAATCTGCTCCGCTCCGATCCATTTTCGTGGCAAACAGGTGGCTTTCCGATCCACTCGAGATTTAGTTGCCCTCCGATCCGATTAGATACGCCTTACCAATTTACTCAGTAGGAGTTCACCGATCCAAACAGAAAGCTCTATCCGACCCGAACCGATATGTTGCTCTGACCCGACCCGAACAACTGCAGCTATCCAATCTAGATCGTAGTGTCTTCTCCAATCCGAACCGAAGTCTTCTAAATAAAAATGCCCTTCAATGTCTGGTTTCTTGACATTGTGTTGCCTAGTTCACAAAGTAGGCTAACACAATGCAAACCGGAGGATAGAGTTTTACCTTATAATGGCCAAAATATGCTTAATACGTGCAAAGCAAAATCACTTGATATTATTACTAGTGCATATATGTTTCAAAAACGAATATCATCATAAATATCAATCATAGACGGCATAAGTGCCCCATACCTCTATGTCGCCATACTAGATCTACAATCAAATCCATTATCTCGTATTGGAAATTGGATTTCCGTCATGAGTCGTGGCAAGGGGCAAGCTCCTCTCCGCTTCGAGACACTCTTGCAAATGCCTCAGGACTACACACTCTGGGTAACCCTTGGATGCTTCAGGGTCGGTCCACACTTACGTTAGTGGATTAGTATTCCTGAACACACGTTTCCCGGTCCTAACAGACCTAATATCGAGGCGCCTCATTCCAACATCCACATCGGTAAAAATAATATAATTGTCAGCCAGTTTAAGCACTGACACTACCGCTAGCTAGAAAGAAACGTCGTGCTCTCCCTGCGGTCCTTATCCCGTTTTTAACTCATACCGAGGTGTGAGGCTCGCGAATCCACGCTATACACAAAGCCTGGCCACGTAGGCCATGCTTTGATCATCAACCACAAGACTTTTCTTTGCAACAGAAGCCTTGATCACTGCATCTTGGCATGCCACATAGGCAATCCACTCCATACAACTGATTTCTATCGATATATAACCTCTGAGCTCGTACGTCTCAGAGAAGGACGTTAAGCAAGAGAATAAATTCTCCACCGCCAAACAGATATATATTTAATAGAGATCAATCAATACAGAACAAAATCCAATGTCAGACACACAGTCCATTTACACGTCCGTTCTGGGTCTGAACGAAACTGGAGGCACCATATTCCTCGCATATCCGTACAATCAACACATACGTCCAAACGGCTACTGCTTCCATTCCTTCAAGGTAGCTACTCCAATCAGAAACCTCAGCAGCGCCCATCCATCTGATGCGAAGATCGTCGGTCTTGAACAGTCTTCGTATTTTCTACTTCGAATCGTTCGATCAATTATTTGAAATGAGGGTTAGCTCGACCTTTTCAAATAATTCAGGTATAATTAGAATTCAAATCAATTCTTTCCATAGTTATATTATTCGACATTCACATTTCAGTTCTTTAGTATAATTTTCGTGTCATACACATACAACCATCAAATATCAAGCAGACCAAGCAAAATTGGTTTATTTCCATCCTATGCTGCTTATAATATTTTATAACGATTTTTCACCATTTTTATTTATTTAAAAATGGCCATATATAATTAAACGACGTTTCGGGCCGTGCCGTGGCACTGGCGCTGTTTTTCCCCATATTTGTTTTACACATATCGGGAAATCTAACCGTTGGATTTCTACAAAGTTCATATCACTGGGAAGATATTCCCAAAGCGAACCCAACGGTTCTAGTTTCGTGAAAATCCAATGGTCGGATCTTCCACACTAGTCGTTTGAAGTTAAGGTTTCAAAATACGAACTGCAGCGTCGTTTTTCGATTTAATTTAATTATATTTATATTTATATATAAATATAAACTATTCTGGCGCTGTTTTTCTTTAGATTTAAATTAAACATTCCAGACAATCCAAACGTTGGATTTTTACAAAGTTGGTGCCGTTAGAAAGATATTTCCAAGGCGAACCCAACGGTTGTGGTTTCGGGAAAATCCGATGGTCGGATCTCTCGTACCAATCGATTGAAGTTACGATTTCAAAACACAAACTACACGGCCTCTATTCCTTTCAATTTCATTTATATATATATATATATATATATACATATATATAGTTCATTCTTTAATTTCAACATCGTTTTCACTTCAAATATTTCACTAACGCCTTTATATTTCGAAAAATTTCGCCATAACCTCCTTTGTACGGGAAGGGGTTTTGAAATTTATTGGGTCGTGATAGGTACCCAATAAATCCTATAAAGCATGCACATATTTATAGTGATATATTCTGGTGTTTACAGGAGAGCGTGTATAGATAATAATTCCAGAGAATAAATTCTCGTCACGCTGTCAAAGCCTGAGGGAGTGTGTATTTTAAATGCTCCAGAGGATAAATCCTCGTCACCTCGTCCCATGTGGGAAATAAATAGTCCATGTGCCGTATCTATTGAGTAGAGAGACGTGATTATTGTCAACTCCAGACCCGTGTGGGTTTTTTTATTAATCTAGCAATTTATCGTTACAAGTTCATATGGTCCATATCAGTCATCAGTTCAACCTGTAATACAGTCATCGCCATACAAGCCTCTTGCTCGTATGGTAATTCTTCAACCTCGTCACATAAGCTCCAATTGCTTATGTGGTATATGATGAAGTATGCCTATCGTCAAGAAGTATGCCATGTAGTGTAGTTCAAAATTAATTGTTACTATCCTATGGCGATGTTTATTATTACACAAAGAATAACCAGCACTCCGCATCCAATGGCATTCACAGGAGTTGATATATAAATAAAATTGCGCAACCAACTCATTTAGGCTTACCTATTTGTCGGGCACGCAAATAGTTTCTTTACTCAGCAGCTAATCCATTTTCTCTGTTCAACACATGTATATATATGCAGAACAAAGCTAATAATAATATTTCTAGCGAACGAATATTTATTTCAACACGTGTGTATTTTTATCAAAGTGTATATATGATAAAAGTAATATTTTTACTAAAGAAATATTTATTCAACACGTGAATGTTTTTAACCCTTCATATTCACAATAAAAATGTAATTTTTATCGCTAAAGCTATTTATTTAAAATACGAACGCCATTCAACACTTGAATCTATTCAACGAATGAATATCTATTCAACACACGAATGGTTTTTAAAGTTTGTATATATATATATGGGATTTTTTTCGTTAAAGCTTTTTATTTAAAATATGAACGCCATTCTACACTTGAATCTATTCAACGAATGAATATCTATTCAACACATAAATGATTTTTAAAGTTTGTATACATATATATATATATATATATATATGTGTGTGTGATTTCTATCGTTAAAGATATTTATTTAAAATACGAACGCCATTCAACACTTGAATCTATTCATCGAATGAATATCTATTCAACACATGAATGGTTTTTAAAGTTTGTATGTATATATATATATATATATGTGATTTTTATCGTTAAAGCTATTTATCTAAAATATGAACGCCATTCAACACTTGAATCTATTCAACGAATGAATATTTATTCAAACATGAATGATTTTTAAAGTTTGTATACATATATATATATAAATGTGATTTTTATCGTTAAAGCCATTTATTTAAAATACGAACGCCATTCAACACTTGAATCTATTCAACGAATGAATATCTATTCAACACATGAATGATTTTTCAACATATGTAAATAATTTCAGCAAAAGAAAATAATTCTATCATATGAATATTTCAGAAAATTTCGGCAGCATAACGGCAGGGTAGTTAAAACCGGACCGTATCGAAGTACGGCTCCACGCTCTACCTTAAAACCTTGCGGTTTTTGACAATGGGGATTCATGCATCTAGTTCGCACGTAGGCGGCATGTTTTATTTTCATTTCCACAATTCTATTCTAATTTGTTTCAGCCATAAGAGGGTATTTTCCAACCACAAAGGTATTTTTCAACCACAATATCAACCACAAACAATTATTTTCAACCATTCGTCATACTATATTTTTCACGCCAATCACAATCAATAAGTATCGTCCATGGTCTGTGGACGAGGGGAGTGTATATATATATATATTTTATATTTTATATTTCACATGCATTTCAACACAATTCACAACATATATGTTTCAAACAACGCTTGTATAATTTATACATCACTAATATATCTTATACAACACATGTACATGAGGTATACAATGCGTATATAATTTACACTTCGCTTATATAATTTATACAACACAATTTCATTCACACAATTTAATTTAGATTCCTCACATTGGTTTTTGAAGTGTTAAAAATCGTAGGTAGACGTGAAAAATCCGCGGTCTCTTCTAGATGGTAGAGAGCCTCCTTGCGGTCCCGATGTTTCCTGTTTCATCGAATTTCATCAACACATGTGAAAGATATTATTTTTCAAAGTTTAGATAAAACAAAGGTCTCACCTTTCTGAGTGGTTCGAACTAGGGTTCGGATTTTTCAGAAAATCCGTGCAAATATTGAAGGATCGGATTATACTACGTGGAAGAGGGAAGAAAGGCGAGTCGATCGGTGGTGGTTTGGGCGAACTCGACGGTCCCTGTGGCGCACGACGACACTCCAAAGGCGACGACTTCCTCGACAAAATTCGACACAAATATCAACCTATTCCTGACGAGGGTGGTATGGATTTATAGAGGAGGGGAAGATGAACAGAAAACTCAACTGGAGGGGGCGGTGAAAACGCGCGTGGCGGCGGCGATCGGGCCTGGAAGCTTCGAATGCTCTTCCGTCGTTCGTGGGGGGTTTGATCGAGTTTTGACTGGTCATCGTGAAGTGAGAGAAAAGAGGGGGTTTGACCCATTATATTTAAATTTTAAATTCAAAAATTGCCCTTTCGAATAAATGAACACCAATTTCAACCCAACGATTGTCGCCCCCAGCTAAATACCCCCATCCCGGACACAATGTGATATGTTTCGTTGGCCAATTCGACTGGTACAGTCAGTTATTTTTTAAATTAGAGTATAAAACATTTGATATTCAATTTGAACGTACATTTCAATTTGCCAGGGCCACAAACTGAATCGAAACATTCCAGAAAAATAAATCTTGTTATGTTTTGACGATACGGTCCCAACAAAACTAGTTTCGCCAAATTCTGAGATCGTTTGCAAAATGGCCATTTTCAGGTCGACCCATTTTAACAGAAATTGACCAATAACATTTTCTTTTTCCCAGCTCACATACTAGCTTCAAAAATTATGAAATTTGAAATCTAGCAATTGTTTTACATCCCGGATCCAACAAAAGTGGTTTCGTCAAATTCCGAGGTCGTATGCAAAATGTCTATTTTCAAGGGCAATATATTCTATATAGCGACCTTTTTGAAAATTCATTTGGCCATAACTTCTGATTCCCGCTACGAAACTTCGATTTTTCAGATTTGTTAGAAAGGTATGCATAAATAGATTTAAATATTTTTGGTTTCACTAAAATCTATCTTATTTTGCACCCGGTACAGTCAGTCAAAGTTTGAATCCAAAATTTCAAACTACCTCCCTATTTCCAATACATTATTTTATTGAAATGTTCTATTTCAGTGGTTTAAATTCTTTGACAATAACCAATTTTAAAAATTTTAAATTGGCTCGTATTTTCCGGGTTGTTACAGACTTTAACAATATAATTAGTAAAGCAACATGACAAGAACATAAACTGGATATAAGAGATGACTGTAACATAAGCAGATATGATGAGTTAACAAGATGAAGAAGATAAAACATTGACTGCGCTTCTAACCACTATAAGATATCCTCTGCACCGCACCAATACTAGTTTCATACTAAAAGATGATCCCTCTTGGCTAAATAGAATGATGGCAGTTATGATGATAGTTTCGTGTACCCTAGCCGCTCTCATAGGTAACCAACGTGCACCTATCACTACTAGATTTATCCACTATCCTCCCTGTTCGATTATGTACCGCTAGCTGCTATCATAGGTAACCAATATGCAACTATCTCCACTAGATGTACCCTCCCTACTAATCATAATAATGGTAGCTTCGTGTACTCCTAGTTGCTCTCGTAGGTGCCCCACTTGCTCCTACCACCACTAGTTGTACCCACTACCCTTCCCATTCGATCGGCTCCCTAACCTCATAGATACCTGTGCTGGTCCCATAATAGGGTGTATCACTCCCTAAGGTGGCAACCCTGATACTACTGAAATGCACAGCTTATACCTATACGATGCAACAACGCCTTAGCTACCAGCCCTGACCCACGCACGCACATGACTCCGTTGGATTTGCACTGCCATAGCTAACTCTTTATTGACCTCTTACAATCAACCCCAGTAAGCTTGTCTCTATCCTCGACCTAGTTCGAGCTCATAAATACTAAAATGGGTTACTGGTTTAAAAGGTTCAACACACATGACACAAGCTTCCCTCCTAAGCTTGGTCCCCACTTAACCCCTTTTTATCCCCATGTTTTATCACATGTCTCATCTTGGTTAAGTTCTTTTATTATGTTTCACATGCTACCCATGTCACCCACTTAACCTCTTTACTATTCCCATGTCTTACTACATGTCTTATCCTGGTTAAGTGTTCATTATTTATGTTATACATGCTATCCATGTAATACATGTTGCCCATGTCACCTACTTAACACTTTTACTATTCCCATGTCTTCCCAAATGTCTTATCTTGCTTAAGTGTTTTTAATTGTGTTTCACATGCTGTCCATGTCACCCACTTAACCCCTTTATTATTCTCATGTCTTACAACATGTCTCAGCTTAGTTAAGTGCTTTAATTATGTTTCACATGTTACCCATGTTACACACTTAACCCTTTATTATCCCCATGTCTAATCGCATGTCTTATCTTAGCTAAGTGTTCATTAATTCATTATAACCGTAATCTTGCAAGACCACCCATATTAGATTATCATTTTGCGGTTACTGGATATGCTGGGCGGTTTCGTGCAGGCTTATACCACAATCCGAATCTAACCTCGTGTCTTTGCATTATTACGCATCTAATTTCTGCCCTTGACCATTCACATTAGGTTACCAAATTGTCGTTGCTGGATATGCCGGGCGGTTCCGAGCAGAGTTCTACCGCAATCCAAAACTAACCTCGTGTCTTAGGCGTTTATTATCACTTTCTTGATTCAAGTCCCAATTTCAAATCTTGGATTATAATATATTCTAATCACCCATAATTTCCAATCTAAATTATGTTTATAATTTTAATCCAAATTATGCCTATAATCTCATGTGTATAAGTTATGCCAAATTACGCCCAAACCAATTTTCATAGTTATTAACAATTTATGCCAAATCTCCTGTATACAAGTTATACTCAGTTATGCCCAAACCAATTTATGCCAAATCTCATGTATAGAAGTTATACTCAATTATGCCCAAACCAGTTTCGATATTCATCAACAATTTATGCCAATAATCTCATTTCATTCCATATTTCCCAAACTTTTCCCAATCGTTCCAACGTTATTCGTACGTAAATCTAAACGCAATATGCTTAGGCTCGAAGTAGCCTAATATCAAAAGGAAAAAGGGAAAGAAGAAAGGGGAGAGAATCAAAACATCAAAACTAGCATAAACATACAAATAGGCATGTGAAATAAATAACGATAAAATAGATCAGATAGGCATATGATAATAGCAATTAGGTACGAATCTGAAGGATAAAAAATTACAAAACTTGATATGCTTCATCTTATTTACAGGCATATACATCAGATCCAATTTACAATCCTATCACAATTACTTTTTAATTTAATTATATGTGAAAGTAACATAGACTCACAGCGATAGGATTCTTAGAAAAGAGAATTAGATGTTGTTGTAGCAATTATGATCTTGAATAATATTGTAGATCTGATCTTCTAATTGGAATACTCCTATTCTGATTTGTTTTGGTGGAGAAGAAAGCAGCTTAGATTAGAGCAGCATGGAGGTGTCATGGATATATGATAACAATGAGATTAGGGTTAAGTTCAGATGTTTATTTATAGATGTATTAGGTGAATTAGGACCTTTAGATTAGGTTAGAGACCATCAAAGCCTCTAAGATTAAAAAGGCACATCACCCAGCCAATATCATAAAGAAACGTCATCAATGGAACTCTCCAGAATTCTACAGAGCTGGCTCGGCCTGGGCGCACTTCCCAGGTGTGCCAGTGCAATTGTGTTCTGGTGCACTTCAAAAGTGCGCCAGTTATCCTGGCCTGTTTTCTGATTTTTCTGCCCAACTTCTATCGTCCGTAACTCCTTCATACGATATCTGTTTTACGCAAACTTGGACTCTATCCCAAGTAGAATTCTGAGACGAACGCAATGGTGTAACCCGTTTCACTTAATTATTCTTTTAAAACTTAATTATTCTTTAATTATCTCTTATGTCATGTTTTAAATTACGGGGTGTTACAGTTACAATTGTTATATATTGATTTGAGGTCCTATTTATAGCAATTAATTACATTGATCTCTAGAAATGGTCACCACAAATATATTAATTCAATACAGAGTATATTTATGTATGATTTCATAATTGAACCTTATATAAACATTCAAACATTCCATACAATGTATAATTTACTGTTTTACGCTGATTTGGAAAGATAATATGTATATATTTTATGTTTTCGTGCAGTTAACATAGTTATTTTCTTATTATTTATTCCTTAAATTTAATGATTTGGTTTAATTGACAACCAAACATTCCTTTTTTGCATTCAATCTCGTCAAAAGGTTTCAAATCTTACAAAAATGATCGTTAGTCGTAATCATTGTAAATTATTCCTAAATTGTGGAATTGACATATTTCCAAATCACAAGAAATATATGTAAAATATATAATTTGGAATAGTTGTTGATGCAAATTACACACAAATATGTATATTTATATTTATACGTACATTTGCACCACTTTTCCCTTTTTGATCTTTTTATCATACCTCTTATGATTTCAAAATAATGCCTTAGGAGGAAAACGACATGTTTACAATAATTAAGCCAAAACCCAACAATACTGAATACAAACAGATATATTTCTTTTAATATTACAACCATATAATTTACCAATTTCATCCCTTTTACCCAAATTCACATACTTTATTATTCAATACTGAACTAAAGATCTGGAATGTAACCACATCTAATTAGTGTTTAATGGGACTGATTTCCAGATCTACAGTGCTATGCAGCAACTACATGTATTTTACAATGTAACTATAGGAACATGTGTGAAGAAATTTAGGAATCCTACAATTGATACTATGCATAACCACAACTTACATGTAACAACCTGGAATTTTGGAACCAATTTAAAAATTTTATTTTAGCAAATTTAGTGGATTTTGAATATTTAAAATAATTTATTTTAAATAATAATGGCTAAAAATTTATTTAAATCGAAGTTAGAATGAATGTATTTATTTTAATTATAAAAGGAGTTGGAATAGCGCGGTGGTTTGAAAATTTGAATTTGAACTTTGACTGAATGTACAGGATTCAAAATAAATCGGATTTCAGTAAAACCAAAAAAATTTAAATCTATATAAAAATATCTTTCCAACAAATCCAAAAAAATGAAATTTCATAGCAGGAATAAAAAGTTATGCCCAGTTTAAAATTTAGAATAGTCGCTATGGAATATATATATATATATATATATATATATATATATATATATAATAATATAAGCCATTTTGCAAACGACCTCCGTTTTCGACGAAACCACTTTGGTTGGATCCAGAATGTCAAAGTATTACAAGATTCCAATTTTCATAATTTTTGGAATTAATATGTGAGCTTGGCAAAAGAAAACGTGTTTTGTCAATTTAAGTCAAATTGGAACGACCAGAAAATGGCCATTGTAACACCCCACCTCCGTTAAGGTCACTCACAAAGGGAATGCCTTAACTTTGGTGGAGCATTTTAGTAAACAGAACAGAAACTTACAAGACAGATAAAACAGTACTTGAAATTTTTTAACTTTATTACAACGGAAACAGAAATTAATATGGTTACATCCTTTCAAATCTCAGAATTCAAGTACAAAATATCAGTCTTGTACAAAAGCCTTCAAAATGCATGGTTTAAAATCATAATCCCCATAGAACGGAAGCTATACAGAGCCAAGCCATACTTTTAGCACTTCAAGCAAAGAGAAATCCGGATCAAGCTAAAGTATTCCCTCCTTGGATAACCTGGGGGGAAATGGAAGAAAGGAGGCGAAACAACAAGGGTCAGACAAAAAGTCTGGCAAGTCCAGTGACTTTCAGCATATAAACAGCTAATAATAATATGATATGAACATAAAACTGGATGTGAGATAACTGTAACAAGTGTAGCAGATATAACAGAAGAACAAAATGACATAAACTATTGCTTCACACTTCTCTGCACTAATACTAGTATAACAGGATTAGGTGTCACCCTAATGTCTAAACTGAAGCAGGAATAGGTACAGAATAATTTAACAGAAACAGAATGCTAATAATGGGCCTTTACTACCCGATCAGAAACAGACAGAAGAAGAAACATATTAATCCCTACGGAAACAGAATGTAGAATTAGGTGTACACTAGTAATGGGCCTTTACCACCAGAACAGATGGTACCACACAGAAACAGACAGGTGTTACCACCCAACAGAAACAGACGGTACCAACAGAAACAGACAGAACTAAGTGTACCCTAAAACCCTACCCCAAGCAATTGGCTCCCTAATACATAGATATCCTGTGTCGGCCCCACAGTAGGGTGTATCACTCCTTAAAGTGGCAACCAATTGGCACAGACCTATTTACAGATGTTACGGCGTCTTACATCCTCAGAGGCAGACCGGGATCCATGCACGCACATGACCCGGTTGGAACTCACCATCAACATCCCTCGCCATTATCAGAATGAACCACTTATAATTAGTTCAGTAAGCGTGCCCGGACCCTACCTACTGTTGGGTCAAAGTTTTGATACCAGAAAGTGTTACTGACTAATATGGGTCCCAAACAACAGATGACATAAGTAATTCCCCTCCTAACCTTGTATCCCCAGACTAACAGATCTCAGATTAACTTGTTTACAAGTTCAGACATACAGAATTCAGATTTACTAGTTCACAGATTAAGTTAACAAGTTTTCAGACTAACAGATCAGATGTACAGATTTTTCAGATTTGTCTAACTTTGTATTGGGCCTACAGATTCATGGACGGGTTTACTACACCTAGTAATCCAGTTGGTTTAACCCTATTTTCTCCCAATACGTTTTAGACATCATTGTTATCTTAGATTTTCATTAATTAATTATTAATGCCCAGACCTTTCACATTAGGTCGCTAGCTTGTGGCCGCTGGATGGGCCGGGCGGTTCCGGGCAGACTTCTGCCACAAGCTAGACCTAACCTCGTGTCTTAAGCAGGTTATGACTAACTTCTCACATTAGAACCTATTGTTTGCGGCCACTGGATGTGACGGGCGGTTCCGGGCAGAATTACGCCGCAAACTCATTCTAACCTCGAGTTAGTCACGTTTATCTTTGTGGCCAATTAATTAATAATTTACCGTTTATGCGCACGCCCAATATATATGCCAATTCAGATTATATCAATAACAGGATGATTATATCAACACAGCAGATAACAGATTTTAGCAGATAACAGATTTTCCAGATTATATGACTTAACGGATTTAACAGATTTAGCAACTTAGCAGATTTTGGCATATAACAGGTTAGGCATTTCAACCGACAAATTTAACAGATTAGGCACTTCAATCGAATTACCAGTCTAGGCAATATAACAAAACTAGCAGTTTAGGCAACTTGGCAAATTAGCAGATTTAGCAAATTTAATATTTCTAAAGGTTCTATTTACATGCCTTGCCTAATCATAAATTAGGCCTAAATTCATATGCCTACATAATTGTCATGATTCACAATATGAACATATACTCCATGTTTGCATAAATTTACATAGCGCAGAATATGGACATAATTTACCATATAACATATGTTCCAAAATTTTTTTTTTTGTTAAACTAGCATTTTACAGAAGATTCACATATAAATTATACCAAATGTAACCGTTAATTACAATGCATGCCATATATCCAAAAATCCCTATTTAGGTGTAATCGCAATAATAGATATCCTAATTAATGTAAATCTTTACACCTAAGTTTCCATATCTTCTTCTTTTTAAGTCATGAATCATTATGCAAACTATACCTAACAATCTAAATCTTTAAATCATATCTTCTAAAAATCAGATCTTAACTTTTATATGCATTTTGTCCAAAGTCTCAAATCATATGTAATCTTACAATGGTTCCTCTCTTCTTTTATCACAGAATATGCATAGGTCTAAAACTAGCTTACAACATATGCTTATTTTTCTAATTAATTACAGATCTAAATAACATATGTTCATTTCTCTAATTAGTTACAGATCTAGATTACAATGTACATTATGCATACAACATATATAAATTACATGTTTATAGTAAAATTCATGCATCCAATCCCAAGTCATATGTCAATATATTTTATTCCTCAGATCTAATGTCATACGTTCAATTCAGTCTTGTCAAATTTCGCATCATTCATTATTTGTCCCAAAATTTGCGTTCATACGTTAATCTCTTATGAGATTAGGCACAGGCTCGTGGTAGCCTAGCTATAGAAACAGAAAGGAAGCAGAAAGGGATACAGAACAGTCACAGAAAAACAGATCTGACAGATATACAATCTCAGATTCAGATTTAAAAGCATATCAGAATTATAATTAATGTTTATAGCAGAAAATAACTGTACTTGCCTTGATTGGATTAAAGAAAGAACTTTAGTTGTTACAGAATTGTTGCAGAAGCTTTTATCTCAAATTTGAATTGAATTGCTTAGGTTGATGTTGATTAGCTTCTAGTTTTGATTACAGCAGAGTAGCGACGCCATTTTTATTTTTACTAGAAGGAGGCAGAGAAGAAGCAGAATAGAATTGTGTGTGGAGGAGGCTAGGTCTTAGGATGTATTTATAGGTGTGTTTAGTTGTTTTAGGCCTTTAGATAAACCCTAAAACAGATCAGAACCGTCAGAATTCGTCACAGGCTCACCAAAATAGCCCAAAAACCTTCCAGATGCACCCAGGCCGACCTGGCTCAACCAGGGAGGTCGACCCCCAGGTCAACCCTAGGGTCGACACCCATGTCGACCTGGTCCCCTCCAGGTCGACCTGGTCTGGGCGGGAATTTTCCCGCCTGGCTCATTTTCTGCATTTTTGAAATCTGTTTCGTTTTTTCTGATTTTTCGTGAAACTTCTAAAGGCCATATCTCGGTCATACTGACTCCGATTTACGAAATTTCGGACTCTATTTCGCGTATTTTTCCGAGACGAACGCAACCATGAAACCCGTTTCCCTTAATTCTCACATCTGTAATAAGTTATTCTTTAATTTGTGGCTAATAATATTAACAGAATTACGGGGTGTTACATTCTCCACTCCTTAAAGGATTTCGTTCCCGAAATCTTCAAGTTAAGAAGAATGTGTCCTACCATCCAACATCCATCTACTCAATCATCAATCACTGGCATCCATTGTCCTTAGAAACTTCTAATGTTGTATGAACATATGCAAAGGTGTATGTATATGTTCCTTATCTAATGCAAAGATCAGGCGGTCCACTGATTCAGCTGGCCTCCTTAATGCGAATTATGTCAGTTCCATGAGTCCAACATGTATGCAATTTTCCTACTTCATACATATCATTTCTATATGAGTGCACAACCATTCAGTCATATGCAACATCCATGTGCTGAGTCAAGCATTTTGCATCCACAAAAATTGAAAATTGCTCACACATCCATATGCAGTATGAGAGTGTTTTCGAGCCGATCTAGTGCCTAGTGTGTGTATATGCATCCACGGGCAACCACTAGCAACCACTTGCATCCACTTGCAACCATCAAACATAACATGTCTCAAACACATGTTTACGCCCATTAGTTTCTACCTAAAGTTCGAAGATTCGATCGATAGGATACAGTCGAATGATGGAGGCGAGTACAGATAGAACAAAAACTTGGTTCCCATTAGACATGGGTCCTAAGTATCGGCCCCAAAGACCGAAACCAACATCAAATTGACACCCAGAGGATTACCTTCTTTAGACAATGTCAAAATTGGAAATCTTATCAGAAGTATTCAGATATTTACAGGCTACTGGTACAGATCAGGTTCCCTAATGACTCTTAGGATGTTAAGCATGATAAAATCATACCCCACGAAAACTCAGAATGTATGCGTCATACTTGACGCCTAACACAAATATCCCTCAAACCCCAATTTCAAACAGATGAGCCATAACCCTTATGGGTCTGAGTCTACAGCAGAATTCAGAAATAATTCTAGTATTAAAGTGCAGAGTATCGATTACAAAATAAAAATACCAGAATCAGAAAAAGTCTTAACTCCATAATCAGATAAAGAAATTAAACCTACTATAGATATTTCCTATTTCTATCCTAGCCACTAGCCTCAAGATTATTCGCCTGCCCTCCTTGTCCTCGTCTCTTCAGGCAGTCCCTAGTGAAGTGTCCCATCTCCCCACAGTTGAAGCAAGCGCCCTTCCTTTTTCTGCAATCCTTGTTCAAATGAGTCGAGCTTCCACAAGTAAAGCACTTTTTCCCCTTCTTATCTTCAGACTTCTCATCCTTCTTTTGTGTTTCCTTTTTGGGCCTCGCTTTCTTATTCTGTGGTTCTTCCTTCTTTGTCTCTTTCGGGCCCTTGTCTTCCTCGTGCAGTAGTGCCACATCCACCAATTTCTCGTAAGTCGCTCCCATAGGTACATGGGTCATGGCTAGGCTGTGCAGTGGCTCGTTCAATCCTTTAACAAAGCGGAGAGCCTTTTTATGCTGAGTGTTGACTAAATCCAATCTGAACCTAGCTAGTTGGTTGAACTGGTTGATGTATTCCTTGACCGTCATACTTCCTTGCTTAAGAGATAAGAACTTTTCCAATTGTAAACTTCGTTCAGCTTGCGAGAGGAATTTTGTCTCGAACCTTGTTCTGAAATCCATCCATGTCTCGACCGGCCTCTCGGCGTTAGTAACTTCCCACCAGTAGGAAGCTTCGTCTTTGAGCAGCCATACCGCCAACTGTACCTTCTGCCTATCGTCCACCTCGAAGATAACGAATAGATCCTCGGTTTCTTTGAGCCAATTCCTCGCTTCTACGAATGATTCAGTTCCTTTGAAATCCTTCCCACCCATGGCCCTAAAATCTCTACAGATCTTTGAGAAAGCAATTGCACGAGGAGGGGGTGGGGTGGGGGATCTTTTGCTGGACCTGCAGCGGCGGTCCTAGCCTCAAGATATTGACGAAACCAACCGGGTACAAGAACACCCTCTGGTATCTCAGATGCTTCAGACATGCTGAAACGAAAAAGGAAAGGTTCAGTACAAAAAGGACTGAAAGAAAGATATATGGCTCTCGGGGATTATGTTTTTCAAAATAAGTTTTATTTTTTAAAATACTTCCTTTTAAAACCTTTTTGGAAATAGCTTTCAAAAACTTTTATCTAATCTGGTAACCTTTAGCTCTGATACCAAGTGTAAAACCCCACCTCCATTAAGGTCACTCACAAAGGGAATGCCTTAACTTTGGTGGAGCAGTTTAGTAAACAGAACAGAAACTTACAAGACAGATAAAACAATACTTGAAATTTTTTAACTTTATTACAGAGGAAACATAAATTAATATGGTTACATCCTTTCAAATCTCAGAATTCAAGTACAAAATATCAGTCTTGTACAAAAGCCTTCAAAATGCATGGTTTAAAATCATAATCCCCATAGAACGGAAGCTATACAGAGCCAAGCCATACTTTAAGCACTTCAAGCAAAGAGAAATCCGGATCAAGCTAAAGTATTCCCTCCTTGGATAACCTGGGGGGGAACGGAAGAAAGGAGGCGAAACAACAAGGGTCAGACAAAAAGTCTGGCAAATCCAGTGACTTTCAGCATATGAACAGCTAATAATAATATGATATGAACATAAAACTGGATGTGAGATAACTGTAACAGGTGTAGTAGATATAACAAAAGAACAAAATGACATAAACTATTGCTTCACACTTCTCTGCACTAATACTAGTATAACAGGATTAGGTGTCACCCTAATGTCTAAACTGAACCAGGAACGGGTACAGAATAATTTAACAGAAACAGAATGCTAATAATGGGCCTTTACTACCCGATCAGAAACAGACAGAAGCAGAAACAGATTAATCCCTACGGAAATAGAATGTAGAATTAGGTGTACACTAGTAATGGGCCTTTACCACCCGAACAGATGGTACCACACAGAAACAGACAGGTGTTACCACCCAACAGAAACAGACGGTACCAACAGAAACAGACAGAACTAAGTGTACCCTAAAACCCTACCCCAAGCGATCGGCTCCCTAATACATAAATATCATGTGTCGGCCCCACAGTAGGGTGTATCACTCCCTAAAGTGGCAACCAATTGGCACAGACCTATTTACAGATGTCACGGCGTCTTACATCCTCAGAGGCAGACCGGGATCCATGCACGCACATGACCCGGTTGGAACGCACCATCAACATTCCTCGCCATTATCAGAATGAACCACTTATAATTAGTTCAGTAAGCGTGCCCGGACCCTACCTACTGTTGGGTCAAAGTTTTGATACCAGAAAGGGTTACTGACTAATATGGGTCCCAAACAACAGATGACACAAGTAATTCCCCTCCTAACCTTGGGTCCCCAGACTAACAGATCTCAGATTAACTTGTTTACAAGTTCAGACATACAGAATTCAGATTTACTAGTTCACAGATTAAGTTAACAAGTTTTCAGACTAACAGATCAGATGTACAGATTTTTCAGATTTGTCTAGCTTTGTATTGGGCATACAGATTCATGGACGGGTTTACTACACCTATTAATCCAGTTGGTTTAACCCTATTTTCCCCCAATACGTTTTAGCGAGAACCCTTTGTAATAAACTTAAACTTTTGAGGATATTTCTTAAAAAGTGGAATACTGAGGAGTTTGGTCATATTAGAATTAAGAAGGAGAGGTTAGAAAAACTGATTCTTGAACTTAATATACTGTAAGAGGAAAGAGGACTCGATGATGTTGAAAGAGATTTGCTTCAGCAGCGAGAACGAGAACTCAACAAAGTTTTGGATCAGGAAGAGATTTTTTGGAGACAGCGATCAAGATCTCAGTGGCTAAAGGAAGGGGATAGAAATACAGCGTATTTTCATAGAGTTGCCAATGGTAGACGCCGTACCAATTTGATTCACAGTATTTGGAAGGATGGTGTGGAGATATGTGAGCAACAACTGTTGAGTGATAATTTCACTGAATATTATAAAAGCATCTTCGGTTCTCGTGTTGAGAACCGTATTTCTGTTGAATGGAGCAAGTTATATCCTGATGTAACTGATCTCTCGGATGTTGCAAGTTCTTTTTCTGAAGAGGAAATTCTGAATGCTTTGAAGGAGATGCCGGGTGACAAAGCACCTGGGCCTGATGGATTTCCCACCTTTTTCTTTCAACAATACTGGGGCATGTTGAAAAATGATGTTTTGCGTTTGTTTGACGAGTTCCACAAAGGGTCTTTGAGGTTGGATTTGATTAGCTATGCTAACGTAGTTTTAATCCCCAAAAAAGAAGGTAATGTTTCCGCCGCTGATTTCAGACCGATTAGCCTTCTCAACACTAGTTTCAAACTAATCACGAAGGTTTTGGCCAATAGGCTGAAAACTAAGATGGATTCGTTGATTGATATATCCCAAACTGCTTTTATTAAAGGAAGAAACATTCTGGATGGTGCTGCGTTGGTTGGCGAAGTGATTTCTCATTGTGATAGATTTGACGTCCCTTGTGCTATCCTTAAGCTGGACTTCGCCAAAGCTTTTGACACAGTTGACTGGCGATTTATGATTGAAGTGCTGAAGGCAAGAGGCTTCCCCACCAAGTGGATTGATTGGATTTCCATGATTCTTTCATCAAGTAGATCCAACATTTGTGTTAATGGAGTTGCTGGCTCTACCATCCATTCTATGCGTGGATTGAGACAGGTCGATCCACTTTCCCCTCTCCTTTTTGACTTGGCGGCAGATGTTTTCCAAAATTCTGAAGCTGGGTTGTGCAGAGGGGATTATTAGCGGTTTTGGCAGTGACCATGTGGTTGGGGGCATCAATTCTTTGCAATATGCCGATGACACCATCATATTCAGTAAACCTGACTGTAAATTCCTTGCTGCACTTAAATTTATTCTTTATGCTTTTGAAAGTTTATCTGGCTTAAAAATTAACTTTCATAAGAGCAGTGTTTACACGTTGGGTTGTAGTGATGATTTACGCAGGTCTTGTGCTGAAATGTTTAATTGCAAGGCTGAAGTTTTTCCTTTGAATTATCTGGGTATGTGCATTCGCCCCAAGAAATTAATGAAGAAAGACTGACATCACTTGATCGAAAAAGTGGACACTAGACTGGCGAGATGGAAAGGCAACTCATTATCCAGAGCTGGTCGTCTTGTGCTTGTCAATTCTGTCCTGTCGTCGATTCCACTGTACTGGATGTCCTTCTATCACTTTCCAGGTTGGCTGGTGGAAAAGATTGACGCAATTCGTCGTAACTTTTTCTGGACTGGTTCTAAAGAGACGAAGAAGCTAAGCTGTTTGATATCGTGGAACCAAGTATGCAAATCTAAAGAGCAAGGGGGCCTTGATGTTTTAAACTTAAAGACAACGAATTCGGCTCTTCTTTGTAAGTGGTTGTGGTTTATGATTTCTGACAAGCACGCTTTATGGAAGGAGTGGATCATTAGTGCATATTACAATGGTAATTTTGGTTGGAACACTGATTTTTAAAGATGCTCGGTGTTTTGGCGCAATGTCATGGTTCATGCACAGTGGATGAAGTTGGGTACTAAGATTGTGGTGAAGAATGGACACAACACATCATTTTGGTTGGATAGCTGGCTAATTAATGTCCCTTTGAGTGCGGAGTTTCCAGAGCTTTTTGGTACTGCTTGCAACAAAAACTTCACTGTTAGAGAGATGTATGATAATGATTCAGCGGGTTTCAAATGGAGATTGAATGTCTCAAGACATGTGGCTGGTAATGCATTGATTCAGCTATGCAGTTTGTTCGATTTGCTTGAAGCGGTGAGTTTGAATAATGAGCGGGATGATTTTATTTGGATGTTGGAGGGGGAAAGGAAGTTGTTTAGTGTTCGTAGCATCTATAAGTTGTTCAATTTTGCTGGGGTTAGAAGGTTGGGGTTCGAGCTTATGTGGCGATTCAAAATCCCTGATAAAGTCAAAATTCATATGTGGGTCGTGATACATGGTAGATTGAATACGGTTAACAGAATTCGTCAGAGAGGAGTGCATGTTCTGGATGGCTGTGTTTTTTGTGGTCATGACGACGAGGACTATCACCATCTATTTTTGGCTTGTGACTTTGCTTTTTATATTTGGACAAAATGTTTGGTTGCGCTTTACCTTGACTTGCACTGGAGTGATTTCATTGCAGACCAATTTGTTTTTTGGCACTCAATTTACCCGACCTTGCATGCCTCTCATGATAGTCTACTTTTTTTCTTTGTTGAACTTTTCTTACACTTGGTTGCTCTGGCATGAACGAAACTCCAGAAAATTTAACCGCAAATTGAAAGCTCCTAACAGTATTATTTATTCTATCCTTAATTTTGTCTATGACTGGGCAGGCATGGAGCGCAAAAGACATGTTGAGAGCATTGCAGACCGAGTTCGTAAGAGGGGGCGGATCACTGGTCCACATGATTGACGATGATGCTTACTGTTTCACTAGCGTTTTGCTGTTTTTTTGTTATGTTTAATGCTATGTAAAGTTAACTATGATGTATGGCTCCTTTTTGTATGGCCGTATGTAGTGATGGCCTGTTTTGCTGTTTTGGTTGTACATATATTGTAAATATACGCACTGGTTACTTGATGAATGTTATATATTTTAGGCGTGAATCATGTTGATTCACTACCTTTTACTTCAAAAAAAAAAATTATTATTGCCCAGACCTCTCACATTAGGTCGCTAGCTTGTGGCCGCTGGAAGGGCCGGGCGGTTCCGGGCAGACTTCTGCCACAAGCCAGACATAACCTCGTGTCTTAAGCAGGTTATGACTAACTTCTCACATTAGAACCTATTGTTTGCGGCCACTGGATGTGACGGGCGGTTCCGGGCAGAATTACGCCGCAAACTCATTCTAACCTCGAGTTAGTCACGTTTATCTTTGCGGCCAATTAATTAATAATTTACCGTTTATGTGCACGCCCAATATATATGCCAATTCAGATTATATCAATAACAGGATGATTATATCAACACAGCAGATAACAGATTTTAGCAAATAACAGATTTTCCAGATTATATGACTTAACGGATTTAACAGATTTAGCAACTTAGCAGATTTTGGCATATAACAGGTTAGGCATTTCAACCGACAAATTTAACAGATTAGGCACTTCAATCGAATTACCACTCTAGGCAATATAACAAAACTAGCAGTTTAGGCAACTTGGCAAATTAGCAGATTTAGCAAATTTAATATTTCTAAAGGTTCTATTTACATGCCTTGCCTAATCATAAATTAGGCCTAAATTCATATGCCTACATAATTGTCATGATTCACAATATGAACATATACTCCATGTTTGCATAAATTTACATAGCGCAGAATATGGACATAATTTACCATATAACATATGTTCCAATTTTTTTTTGTTAAACTAGCATTTTACAGCAGATTCACATATAAATTATACCAAATATAACCGTTAATTACAATGCATGCCATATATCCAAAAATCCCAATTTAGGTGTAATCGCAATAATAGATATCCTAATTAATGTAAATCTTTACACCTAAGTTTCCATATCTTCTTCTTTTTAAGTCATGAATCATTATGCAAACTATACCCAACAATCTAAATCTTTAAATGATATCTTCTAAAAATCAGATCTTAACTTTTATATGCATTTTGTCCAAAGTCTCAAATCATATGTAATCTTACAATGGTTCCTCTCTTCTTTTATCACAGAATATGCATAGGTCTAAAACTAGCTTACAACATATGCTTATTTTTCTAATTAATTACAGATCTAAATAACATATGTTCATTTCTCTAATTAGTTACAGATCTAGATTACAACGTACATTATGCATACAACATATATAAATTACATGTTTACAGTCAAATTCATGCATCCAATCCCAAGTCATATGTCAGTATATTTTATGCCTCAGATCTAAAGTCATACGTTCAATTCAGTCTTGTCAAATTTCGCATCATTCATTATTTGTCCCAAAATTTGCGTTCATACGTTAATCTCTTATGAGATTAGGCACAGGCTCGTGGTAGCCTGGCTATAGAAACAGAAAGGAAGCAGAAAGGGATACAGAACAGTCACAGAAAAACAGATTTGACAGATATACAATCTCAGATTCAGATTTAAAAGCATATAAGAATTATAATTAATGTTTATAGCAGAAAATAACTGTACTTGCCTTGATTGGATTAAAGAAAGAACTTTAGTTGTTACAGAATTGTTGCAGAAGCTTTTATCTCAAATTTGAATTGAATTGCTTAGGTTGATGTTGATTATCTTCTAGTTTTGATTCCAGCAGAGTAGCGATGCCATTTTTATTTTTACTAGAACGGAGGCAGAGAAGAAGCAGAATAGAATTGTGTGTAGAGGAGGCTAGGTCTTAGGATGTATTTATAGGTGTGTTTAGTTGTTTTAGGCCTTTCGATAAACCCTAAAATAGATCAAAACCGTCAGAATTCGTCACAGGCTCACCAAAACAGCCCAAAAACCCATCCAGATGCACCCAGGCCGACCTGGCTCAACCAGGGAGGTCGACCCTAGGGTCGACACCCATGTCGACCTGGTCCCCTCCAGGTCGACCCCCAGGTCGACCTGGTCTGGGCGGGAATTTTCCCGCCTGGCTCATTTTCTGCATTTTTGAAATCTGTTTCGTTTTTTCTGATTTTTCGTGAAACTTCTGAAGGCCATATCTCGGTCATACTGACTCCGATTTACGAAATTTCGGACTCTATTTCGCGTATTTTTCCGAGACGAATGCAACCGCGAAACCCGTTTCCCTTAATTCTGAGATCTGTAATTAGTTATTCTTTAATTTGTGGCTATTAATATTAACAGAATTACGGGGTGTTACAGCCATTTTTCAAACAGTCTCCAAATTCAATGGAATAAATTTTGTTAAAACCGTATTGTCAATACATAACTAGATATAATTTTTCTGTAATTTTAGGAGTCAGTATGTGGCCCCAGTAATTTAAAATGTACATTTAAATTAAATATATATTGATTTATATTTTAATTTTGATAAAAACTAATCAAAACAGCCGAACTGGGTTACGAGATATATTTCATTGTGTCCGGAACAGGGGTATTTAGCTAGGGGCGATGGTCGTTGGGATTCATTTGGAGTTCGATGTGCTAAACTAGTATTATGGAATTAAATTGAATTAAATAAATAAAATAAATATAGTATATTATAAATACACCGTATACACGCGTATTTCTCTGAACCCTAATTCACAAATATACAGCCTCTGCTAACACTGAATTAATGGCCATCGTTCTCCATATTTCTCTCCTTAATTACTTTCAATCCATTCAACTAAATTCCAAGTTCCTAAAGTCAAAATCGATCAACTTCAGGTGTTCTACATATCCATACGGCGGTGATGGGTTTTCGTGGTCTAGGCTTCTCGATTTTGGAGCGAAAAACTCCATTGTTCATGCCCGAATTCCGAGATGATGGTGGCACCGAGTGGGCCCACGTTGGGCGCGAGCGTGGAGGCTTCGAAGACGGTTGTCAGGGTATTACTGGATGGTGGTCCGATGGGGTCTTGTGGCGGCACAAATCAGAAGAAGGGTTTGAGCAAACGAGCAGGGACGAAGTACATGAAGAGAAGGGGCATCGCTTGGTAAAAAGTTATTGTAGAAGAAGGGTTAATTAAAATTAACCTTAATTGTTTAATTAATTATTTTATCAAATTATTTAAAGTTTAAAATCAAATACAATTGTTTTTCAAAAATACAAATAGAATTGTTTTTCAAAGTAAAAATAGAATTGTTTTTTTAAATATAACATTGTTTTGTATATAAAATTTACTTTCTTTATAATATGAAATTTACTTCATTTATAATATAAAATTTACATTGTTTATAATATAAAATTGACATTGTTTTAAATATAAAAAAAGACATTGTTTTAAATATAGAAAGAAAAAGACATTGTTTTTGAATATAAAAAGAAAAAGACATGTTTTTGTAAATGAAATAACAATGTCATTGTAAATAAAATAACAATATCATTGTCAATGAAATAACAATGTCATTGTAAATGAAATATACAGTGTTTTTGTAAATGAAATATACAATGTTTTGTAAATAAAATATACATTGTTTTTGTAAAATAAAATAGAACATTGTTTTAAAAATAAAATTTACATTATTTTTAAAAATAAAATATCTTTGTTTTAAAATGTGATTTTCATATAAATAATATGAAATAAAAATGTGGTTTTTATAATGAATATCGAAAAGGA
The DNA here is from genome assembly GCA_030737875.1 of Allium sativum. Taxonomy (NCBI): domain Eukaryota; kingdom Viridiplantae; phylum Streptophyta; class Magnoliopsida; order Asparagales; family Amaryllidaceae; genus Allium; species Allium sativum. Next base: position 308,533,845 of record CM060921.1, read on the forward strand.
GTGATTTCTATTATATATAACTTTGTTTTAAAATATAAAGACCATTGTTTTTGAAAATACAAAGAGCATTGTTTTTAGAAGAAAAATAGCATTAGAAATACACACACACACACATCATTGTTTTTAAAATAAAAATCGCATTGTTTTTAAATCAAAAATAGCAATATAAAAATATGATTTTTTTTTAAATAAACATAACAGAAACAAAAATATGATTTTTACCATATATATATAGAACAACATTAAAAATATGACTTTTAATACAAACTGTGTGAAACAGATTGTGATGGAACTGACTATAAGAAGAACCGAATTCAAACCGTCCAGTAAAGAATGACGTAGTGGAAACCAAAGGTAAGAAATCCTCAATAAAAATTTTGCATAGTTATTTTTTGTTTTTCATAATTGGAAAATATATAGAATTTCCAGTTTAGATTTTTATTAGTTTAATCATTATAAACTGTATACAGTGCTTGTTAGATCACCTTCTCGTCCACAAACCATGGACGATTTAAATTGACTGTATTGTGTGTTGTTTGTGTTGTTGAAATGTTTAACACGTTGAAAATGTAAATATTAATGTGATAGTGAAATTAAATTATATATATTCATTTATAATTTGAACAGTGAAAATTGGTTAAAGAGAAAATAATTCAAAGTGAATTAGAATTGATTAAATTTATTAACCAATGTTTTAATTAAATAAACTGTTGTTGGTTGAAAACCCCACACGGGTATTGGGATGATATTTGACATACACTAATCCAAATATTTAATTATATGTTAAACGATGGATTGACAAGCTGTGATGAACGTTATTTATTTATTTTAATGCTCACACAGTTGTAAATTTCACTTTGGATGTGAATGGACTGTTTAATGATTATTTATCATCATTGTTGCATACATGCGATGTATGAAATCCATATAACTGAAATTATAGGGTAATTGATTGAGTTGCATTCCGATTCAGAAATAAAAGGAACCATTTTTATATAAAACAAACATTTTTATATAAAAGAACATTTTAAAGTAAAAGCACCTTTTTTATGTAAAACAAACATTTTAATGCAAAAGAACAATTTAATGTAAGAGAACATTTTAATGTAAAGAATATTTTGAAATAAAATGTTTGAAACAACAAAAATCACATTTTTATTGAATGCACAAAATATTCGTATAAGAAATGAAAATTGTTTGAAGCAATAAAAGTTATATTTTTATTGTATGTACCAAATACTCATTATTTGTTGAAAAAGGTTTAACAATAAAAATTCACATTTTTATTATATATAAGAAATAGGTAAAATGACCATTGTTTTGAAAAAGAAAAGTTAACACTAAAAATTTACATTTTTTATTATTTATAAGAAATGATGTAAAATATTCATGGTTTGAGATAGCAAGATTTAACAATTAAAATTTTACATTTTTATTGTATATATATAAAAAGATTCTAGTTTAATAAATTTGTTTTTACATTAAAAAGTACATTTTTAATGTTAGATGGATCATATAAAAAGATTCAAGTTTGATAAAATTGTGTTTACATTAAAAATTACATTGTTAATGTAAAGAATGAATCATTAAAAAGATCCAATGTTGACAAAAGTATTTTAACATTAAAAAATTACAGTTTTATGTAACGAACCATTTTTATATAAAAGAACCATTTTTAAGAACATTTCAATGTAAAAGAAACATTTTAATGTAAAGAACCATTTTTATGTAAAAGAAAATTTTAATGTAAAAGATCATTTTAATATAAAGAGTATTTTTAAATAAAGAATATTTTAAAATAACGAATATTTTAAAATAATATTCAGTGTAGAATAAAATCATGATTTCGATATCCGTTTTTAGATGGACACAAAAATATAAAAATATGGAGCCGGGGCCCAGGTTAATTACAGAAACGCCATTTTAACCCGAACGGGTTTATCGATCAATTTATTTTGTTTTATTATGAATATAGAAAAGAAGTAATTTCAAAATCTAATGTTTTGAAAATATTATCATTTTAATATAATAAAAATAAAGAATATTCAATTTTTATTTAAAATTGAAAAAAGAAGTTGGAATCATTTTGAAATGAAATTATAAATAATTTATAAATACGTTTTAAATGGAAATCGACAAAATATATATAATAAATATATTATATATATTTAATGGCCTGAATAGAACACGTCGCGCAGCGACCGTTCGCGAATTTCGACCATTAACTTCAAATTGATGTAACGGGAGATCCGACCGTCGAATTCTCCTAAAACCGGAACCGTTGGGTTCGTATCGAAAAGAGCTTTCCAGTGAATATAAGAAGTTTGAAATCTAACGGTTAGATTTTAAAATATGTCCAAACAATTTTGGAAAAGGTCGATGTAAATGCAGTTCGGTGGCCGTTATTGGAAATCGACTGTACAGGCTTTGATAAAATTATTAAAAATATGGAAAAATTATGTAAAGTCATAATAAGTGATTTGGAAAGTTTTTGGACGAAAAATTCCATTTTTGAAAAGATAAAAATATTTTTTTTATCAAAATGAACTAGTTATTACCAAGAATAAAATCCAATTAATTAATATTTAATTGGAATTAGAAAGAATAAATTGGATTTTGGGTTGTCGCGAACGGGGTCTTTAATAACATTGTCCTTAAACCCCAATTAGTAAAGAATAAATCTTTTAAATAAGATTTAATGAAGTTTTTCAATTAATATTTAATTGGATTTAAATAGAACATAATTTTGGAATTTATAAATCTTTTAATTAAGATTATTAGAGTTTCAAATTATATTTAGTAATTGGAATAAAATGAAATGTGATTTGGGTTTATTGTGAAATATTTTTTTAATGACATTTGTTCTTTAACCCAATTAACAGTGAAAATAAAATTTGGAATTTATAAATCTTTTATTAAGATTTAAATGGAAATTTCCAAAGTAAAGTTTTCCAATTTAATATATTAAGTTGGAATTGAATGGAATTCGATTTAATAATAATCGAGATGAGCTTCTTTGAATGAAGACAAGTACTATATATGGAATCCAAAGGCTTTTCCATTATTCCGTTTATATTATTAGTCTGATACAGAGAATTATATCGATTATATATTGATCTAATTTCTGTGAAGATTCCATATTTAATGGAAGATGATTTTGGGTTTATCGTGAAGTGACATTGGTTCTTTAACCCAATTAAAGATAAGATTAATTTCTTAAAGTTGAATAATCATAAAGTAAAGATTTTTGATATTAAACCAAATTGGAGTTTTAATAAATCTTTAATTAGATTAAAATGCGAAGGAGATAATTAAATTTATCGAATTCTTGAAATGATCGAGAATGGAGTACCACCAGTTTTACTCCATGCGATAGTAAAATCTTTAATCAGATTTGAACATGAAATGGTAATTAATTTTACCAATAACACAGTGGGTGTTAGATATAGGGTGCTACCAGTTTTGCTCCATGGGATAATAGGTTGGGATTGGGACAATAAATAATAAATGATTACTTCGGTAAGGTTCGTTAATCCCGACTAGTGAATAAACCGTAATATGGTTTAAAATTATGAAAAGATAAAATAAAATCTTTTGAATTGAGATTCATAGAAAGATTAAAGAATAAATTCAAAAGAAATTATTTTTGGTAAAATTAATGGGAAACTTTCCCTAATAATGTGAATATTTTATTAAAAAGAATATTCTGAATTGGAATGAGGCGTATGTTGTCTTTTAATAGCACTTGATTATAAAATACGCGAATTATTCAGAAAGACCAGGTTTAACCCATTCTGGATAATTACTATGACGATTAAGAGTCGAAGATGAGGACGGTGGTTGAAGACCGGAGTTCTTCACATCGTTTGGATGATTACTGATGTATTTATTGGGTCGTACACCCAAGACAAGATAATAAGTAGTGATCGTCCAGACGTACTTAAAGATCGACGGATATGCGAGGACCTCTCTCCTGTATTGGAAATATTGGACGAGGAATAAGGTGCCTCCAGTTTCATTCAGGCCCAGAACGAACTTGTAAATGGATAGTATGTCTGGCATTGTATTCCTTTGTGCTGTATTCATTGATCTTTGCTAAATATATATCTGTTTAGTGGCGGAGAATTTATTCTCTTACTTAACACCCTTTTCTGAGACGTATGAGCTTAGAGGTTATATATTGGCAGAAATCAATGGTATGGTATGGATTGACAATGTGGCATGACAAGATGCAAATGATCAAGGCTTTTGTTGAAAAGCAAAGTCTTGTGGATGATGATCAAAGCAAAGCTTTAATTAGCATAGCTTTGTGTATAGCGTTACTTCGCGAGTTTCACACCCGGTATGAACCAGAAACGGGAGAGGACGGCAGGGAGGGCAGTATGTTTCTTTCTAGCTAGGAGTGGTGTCAGGGTTTTGCAAGCTCAGACATTTTACTCATGTGGATGTTGCTTATTATTACTTGATGGATAGAGAGGCGCCTCAGATATTTTTATGGTCGACATTACTGACCAGGTTTTACGCCCCATAGGGCGGGGAAATGCATACTCAGGAATTATGAATCCACCATCGCACTTAGTGTGGACCGGCCCTGCATGTTACATAGTGTGCAGTTGTGGCTGTATCCTGAGGCTCGGGCTAGAGAGTCTCGAATTCGGTAAGGACGATCCCTTGCCTTGGTTCAGAGATGGAACTCCAACTTCCAATACAACATCGTGCGGTTTTGATTGTAGAACTAGTATGATGACATGATATATGGTACCCATGCCGTCTATGATTGATACATTTATATTCGAAGTTGTTTTTAAACACTAGGCACTTATAATATCAAAATAATTTGTTTTATACGTATCAAGCATGTTTGGCTATTATAAGGGAAAACTCTATCCACCGGCATACGTTGCATTGTGTGATGGGACCTGAGTCTTATAATAGCTTCATTTTTCAAAAAGCGTTGCGTTGTTTTATTTAAACTAGGATTCATGTGGAGTAAACCCATTCCGTGTTATACGGCGTGGTCCCATGATATCCCCACTTTAAAATTTAAGATTAACAACTGTTTTAGTTCTCACACCAGTCCCATGATTGACCTGGAGTTTATTGTTTTAACCTAAACTTTAGGTGCCCATATTTTCTACACGGGCAACTAGTAGTTTTGGTTTTGTAGATATTATATTCATAGGATCCTGGTTTACAGCTGAAACGATATTCAAAAAGCTATGTATCCGTGTATTTCTTTCAGTTTTTTTTGTATTATTTTTCCGCTGCTATTTAAATATAATTTAAATCTATGATGTTGTATTTCCAATGTATATTATTTATTCATACTCTGTTATATTCTTGTACTCTAATGTAAGTTGTTGTTATAAGCAATGAAATGTTCTTTTGTTTGTGTTCCGATGAGTGTTGTTCACAAAGCAATCCGGGCTTTCCTTTACCGAGAAGTTTGGGTTGTTTCATTTGGTATCAGAGCTTTGGTTTACAAAGCTCAAGAATAAGACACATTAGAATCAAACAAAAGAATTCATCGGAGATTGGATTAGTAGTATCCAATAAGAATAACTCGTTAGAGATGGGATCAGTAGTATACTAGAACGAGTGTAAAGAGTATTATTTTATCAAATAAAAATGAAAGCAAATTTAGTTTTGAAATTTTTATCTTAAAATACGTATTTGAGATATTATTATATTTTCATTTGGACCGTGGAGTATATGAAGATTTTGAATATACGCGTAATTAATGTGCATTCGAAGCCTCGGATACTAGATAGATATAGGATCACACTCTAGTCGCCCGGAGATGATTCTGATGATGATGCATCATCATCAGTGTTTATGTTCGAGTTTCGAAGTGGGATATCTATATATTTCCAATTGGTTGGTGTGAGAACCAAAACTTAGTTAGGATTTATTGCTGTGTTTAGCACTAAAAATATGATTTTTGGCTATGTATAAAAGGTATATATATTTGAAAAGGTAATCACCTAATTGATTGCTGGTTGTGATGTTTGATAATTAAATAAAATATTGGAAGGATAATTACTGTGACGGCAAGGAATTTCGCTCGGTCCGAACCAGTCGCTAAACCGACCCAGGCCGTTCGAAACGCCCTATCGTTGAGAACACGACAAAATAGAACGCATATAAAAAGAACATTTCAATGTATATTACAACAATGCATCAGATTACAAGAGTATACAGAGTACAAATTAATATTACACAGAAATAAATATCAGAGGTTTTAAATTACATCTAAATACATAGCAGCGGAAAATAATACAATACACAACTAGAAGAGATATACGGATACAAAGCTTTCCGGATATCGTTCCAGCTGTAAACCAGGATCCTGTGAATATAAATCTGCAAAACCAAAACTGCTAGCTGCCCGTGTCAAAATAGGGGCACCCAGAGTTTAGGTTAAAACAATAAACTTCAGGTCAGTCATGGGACTGGTGTGAGAACTAAAACAGTTATAATTCTTTATTTTAAAGTTCGGTAAATCAAGGGACCATGCCGTAACACGGAACGGGTTTCCTCCCAAGAATACCAGTGCATAAAACAAACAGCGCAATGCTAAATAAAGAAAAATGAAGCTGTTATAAGACCCAGGTCCCATCACACAATGCAACGCAAGCCGGAGGATAGGGTTTTTACCTTATAACAGCCAAAGCATGCTTGATACTTTTAAAACACATTATTTGATACTATTATAAGTGCATAGTGTATAAAACAACTTCAAATCATAAGTATCAATCATAGGCGGCATGAGCGCCCCATCCCACTATGTCACCATACTAGGTTCTACAATTAAAACCGCAAATGTCACGTATTTGGAAATTGGATTTCCGTCTATGAACCGAGGCAAAAGATAGTCCTCAACCGATTCGTGACTCTCTAGCCCGAGCCACAGGCAAGCGCGCAGGCAAGCCTTTAGATCGTCAGGGCCGGTCCACCGATGTGGATTATTATGCCTGAACACTACGTTTCCCCACCCTATGGGGTGTAAGTCTGGTCCGTCTACCGACCAGAATGCATCGGCCGAAACCGATATAACCGAGGCGCCTCGCAACAGCAACAACCACATAAGTCAAACTCGTCAGGGCGTGTAAAACCACTGACGCCACTTCTAGCTAGAAAGAAACGCAAGTCCTCCCTGAGGTCCGTCTCCCGTTTTTGGTTCATACCGGGTGTGAAACACGCGAAGTAAACGTTACACAAAGCTACGCCACAAAGGCCGTGCTTTGATCATCACCACAAGACTTTGCTTTTCAACAGAAGCCTCGATCAATTGCCACTTAGGTATGCCACACAGGCAATTCACTCCATGCGTTTGATATCCATCAATATATAACCCCTGAGCTCGTACGTCTCAGAGAAGGGCGTTAAGCAAGAGAATAAATTCTCCGCCGCCAAACAGATATATATTTAATAGAAATCAATCACACAGACTAAAATCCAATGTCAGACACACAGTCCATTTACAAGTCCGTTCTGGGGCTGAACGAAACCGGAGGCACCTAGTACCCCGCATATCCATCAATCTCCAAGTACGTCTGGACGATCACTAACTGTTTCCATCTTCTTGGGTGTACAGCCCAATCAAGATCATCAGTAACCACCCAAACGACGTGAAGACTTCCGGTCTTCGACCACCGTCTTCATCTTCGACACCACGTCGAATCAGTTATTCAGAATGGGATAAACCCGGTCTTTCTGAATAACTCGCGTATATATTATAAAAGTGTTACACAAACACAACATACGCCTCATTCCAATTCAGAATATTCTTTTATTCAAATATTCCTATACTTTGGGAAAAGTTCCCATTAATTTTATCCAAGATAAATTCTTTAAATTTATTCTTTAATCTCCTTTGAATATCAATTCAAACTAGTCGGGATTAGCGAACCACACCGAAGTAATCAATTATTTTATTTCCCAATCCCAACCTATTCATCCCATGAAGTAAAACTGGTAATACTTCATATCTAACACCACAGTGTTATCGGTAAATTCAATTACCATTTCACGTTCAAATCTAATTAAAGATTTAACCATCGCCTGGAGCAAAACTGGTGATACTCCATTTTCGATCATTTCAATCTAATTAAAGATTCATTAAAACTCCACTTAGTTTTAATCTTTAACTGGGTTAAAGAATCAGTGTCATTTAAAAAAACACGGTTCACGATAAACCCAAAATCACATTCCATTAATTATCGGGTTAAAGAACAAGTGTTATTTAAAACACTGTTCACGATAAACCCAAATATCAATACCAATTCAATTCCAATTAAATATCATTTAATTGATACACTTCATTAAATCTATATAAAAAGATTTAATCTTTTCTCAACTGGGTTCAAGAACAGTGTTAGTGAAGACACCATTCACGACAAACCCAAATCACATTTGATATTCAATATAAGGCTCTGGATAGAAAATATATCGGCTTATATTCAATATCAAATTCTACGATTAACAAATGTCGTATTGGAAATAACGATATAAATATATATCTTTCAAATTTCCATAACAACATCCGTATAATCCCGAATTCCAACATCGGAATATTCCGAAAACAATTTCGATTCAAATCCACTCCAATGCAATCATTGGAAATTCTGGTTATTTTTAAAACCCTTTTTCAAATTCAATTTATTTATTTAAAAATAAATAGAATTATATTTCTAGTTCAAAACTAGTTCATTTCGATAAAAATCTATTTTTATCTTTTCAAATATGGAGTTTTTCATCCCAATTTTTCCCCAATCATTTCTTATGATTTTACACAAATTATTACTATTTTTAATAATTTTATCAAGGCCCGTACAGTCGATTTCCATCAATGGCCATCGAACTGCACTTACAACGACCTTTTTCAAATTTGATTTGGACATAATTCCAAATCCAACCGTTAGATTTTAAATTTCTAATATTCATTAGAAAGCTCTTTTCGATACGAACCCAACGGTTCCGGTTTTAGGAGAATCCGACGGTCGGATCTCCCATAATGTCCGTTTGAAATAAATGGTCGAAATTCACGAACTGCCGCGGCGCGGCGCGTTCTATTCAGGCCATTATATTATATATATAATATATATAATATATATTTCGTCGATTTCTATTTAAAACGAATTATATAAATAGTTTTAAAATCGTTTCAAAAGCAATTTCAACTTTCTTTTCAATTCAAATCAAAATTGAATTCTTCTTTATAAATTCGTTTTAAAATTCATTTCTGTTCAATTCGAATTTCAATTCAATTTGAATTCATTTTCAATTCATTTCGAAATCGTTTTCAATTCAATTCATTTCGAAATCGTTTTCAATTCATTTCATTTCGAAATCGTTTTCAATTCAATTCATTTCGAAATCGTTTTCAATTCAATTCATTTCGAAATCTTTTTCAATTCAATTCATTTCGAAATCGTTTTCAATTCAATTCATTTCGAAATCGTTTTCAATTCAATTCATTTCGAAATCGTTTTCAATTCAATTCATTTCGAAATCGTTTTCAATTCAATTCATTTCGAAATCGTTTTCAATTCAATTCATTTCGAAATCGTTTTCAATTCAATTCATTTCGAAATCGTTTTCAATTCAATTCATTTCGAAATCGTTTTCAATTCAATTCATTTCGAAATCGTTTTCAATTCAATTCATTTCGAAATCGTTTTCAATTCAATTCATTTCGAAATCGTTTTCAATTCAATTCATTTCAAAATGAACAAAATCGATATAAATATCGCTCACGTCAAAATGGCGTCAATCTAATCAACACGGCTTCATAAATTTCTATTTTCAAATATTCTATTTCAAATATTTCTTTTTCAAAATAGTTGTTATTATCAAAATATTTCGTTCAACACATGACCAATCTCTATGGATGAGTACTGTCAACACATGAACCTTTATTTTATATTATTCTTTATTTTTCAAATTGGAATGAGGCCCAATCAATTACCATATAAAGTTAATTATATGGATTTTCATACAACACATGTATAATAGCATTGAAAAATAATCAACCATCAACCAAAGTGCACTACACTGTATAAGCATCAAATATAGGTATCTAACGCTTATAACAGCCTGTCAATCGATCGATCGACATATTTAATCAATCAGGATGAGTGAACTTCAAATTTCATCCCAACACTCGTGTGGGGTTTCAAACAATCAAACACATATTTTATTTGTGCAGTTGGGCGATGTGTAAAATTTATCGTCCCAATCAATGTCCTTCAAATAGGTGTACATAAACAAGTCGTCCGGTTTGTAAATGAATATTTTATTTTATTCACTTTGACTATATTCATATTCACGTTAAAAATTATATTTTTAACGATACTACATTTTATTTTAACATATGAATTTCTATTCAGTTCGTTCTTTAAATAAAATGATATTTTTATTTTTCTAACTTATTTTAGAAAATTTCGGCGGCATAACGACACGATACTAGAAACGGGACAAGGCCTAGCCTTATCCCCGGTCTAGTGAAGGCCCACGCCATTCACACATCAATCAAATCAATTCATTTCAACACACAATTCAATTTCAATCAAATAATCTAACTAATTTTTGCAATCAAACAAACAAGTCCATGGTCTGTGGACGATTGTGTCGGGTGCTACTAAGCACCGTCTGTCTGCATCCTAGTATATATATATATAACTAGAAAAATGAATTGAAAGGTGAGAGATTCTCACCTATAGCTATCCTAGCTTCACGGCACTTCTAATGCAGGAAATCTTCGCCAACTCGCCTTTTGTCGCTTTCGTTGTCCGCTTTCACTACATATGTAAAAATCGAATTTTACTTCGCTATTCAATATATAAAAATCATATTTTTATTTCGAAGTTTAATATATAAAAATCATATTTTTATTTCGATGTTCAATATACAAAAATCATATTTTTATTTCGATGTTCAATATATAAAAATCAAATTTTTTTTTTTACTCTCTAGATTATATAAAAATCAAATTCTTATCTTCACTTCTATTCGTTTTTGAATGAATAAAAATCACATCTTTTTAACCCTATGTTAATAAATGAATTTTTTGAAAATAAAACAATGCTATTTTATATTTTTATAACCCAAGGTTATTTATATTTTTAAAAAAACAATATCTATTTGTATTTTTAAAACAAACAAAGCTGTTTATATTTTAAAAACTAAGTTGTTTATATTTCATAAAAATCTTATTTTTACTTTACAAAGCTATTTTCATAAAAATCCTATTTTTACTTTACAAAGCTATTTTGTTTTCGAAGTTCAAAATATAAAAATCCTATTTTTATTCTAAGTAAAAAAAACAAACTTTTCTACCTTGATAAAACTAATTTTATATCACTAACTTCGTAATAAAAATTATATCTTTATTTCGCTAATCTTTTTTTTATTTATTATTATTTTTAAAGACCTAACCCTTTTATTTTTAAATAAAAATCAGTTTTTATGCACTTTAAAAATCAGTTTTTATACACACACAAAAATCAGTTTTTTATACACACAAAAAAAATCAGTTTTTATGATAAATATATATATTATCTTTTCATAAATAAATAAATTAATAAAAATGTACCTTCATCATTTTCTGTTTTCTCGTTGCCTGTATTTCAAAGGAGGCCGCCATTTTAGGGTTTGAAATAACCACTCAGTCATTGCGTCGGAGGAGGGTGGCACAGGGGGTCGTGGTTCATCCGGGAGGTGGCGGTGTCTAGATGGTGGCTGGTGAAGGGCGTCGGTGATGGGTGGTGTCGCCTGAGGAGGTGGCAGTCGATTTGGGATCTTGGATAGGGACTCGCGGTTCCAGGGGGTCTTCGAACTGGGTAGAGGAGGAAGGGGAAAGGGGAGGTCGGTGGTAAGGGGAAGGACGCCGGAGGGGTGCTGGACGAGGCCTGAGGCGCAGCGGCGCGGTCTTCGAACGATGGAGGCACGATTTCTTCCTTCGTTTTTTTTATTAAATGAACTAACGGGGGGGGGGGGGGGGGCTGGAGGTATAGGACAGAAAAGGGGGGAATATTATTTTTTTATTATTATTTTAATTAATTTAATTTCTAAAAGTTGACTTTTTAATTCGACCTCAAAACGAGGCCCACCGCCTGTCGCCCATAGCGTTTTACCCCCATTCCGAACACAATGGGATATGTATCGCAAGCTGATTTGATCGTTACAATCAGTTTCCTTTTGAATTTTCATTTAAATCACTATATTGAATTTTAAACGTACATTTCAAATTACTGGGGTCACATGCTAACTCTATAAATTGCGGAAAAATATTTTCTAGCTTTGTATTGACGATACGGTCCTAACAAAACTAGTTTCGTCGAATTCTGAGACCGTTTGAAAAATGGCCAATTTCCAGTCGATTAAAATCAACTGAAACTGGTCAAACGCATTTTCCTTTGCCACGCTCACATATTGATTCGAAAAATTATGAAATTTGAAACCTAGCAATAACTTCACATCCCGGACCCAACAAAACTGGTTTCGTCGAAATCCGAGGTCGTTTACAAAATGTCCATTTTTTAAGGGCCTGAATTCCATAGCGACTATTCAGAATTTTCAACTGGACATATCTTTTGATTCCCGCTATGAAATTTTGATCATTCGGATTCGTAGGAAAGATATTATCAATTAGATCCCATTATTTTTGGTTTCACTAAAATCTGGATTGTTTTGCACCCGGTACATTCATTTGAATTTTGAAATCGAATTATCGAACTACCGCGCCATTTTCAATTCCTTTTATAATTATATATAATTATTTATATTCTAACGACGAACTATATAAATATATTCGTTCGAATTCTATTCAAAATAAATTTTTCGATGATATTATTTAAAATAATTCATTTTAAATAATCAAAATTCGCTAAAATTGCCAAAATAAAAATTTTAAACTGGCCCAGATTTTGCGGGTTATTACAATCTCCCCCACTTAAAACTTTTCGTCCCCGAAAAGGAACAAAGTCGAAAGTGGTTTGATTAATCAACACTACGCTCGATCTGGCTTCCATTCTCCAATTCTTTAATTTCTGAGAATTTTCAAATTTTCAAAAATTTGGCTAACACCCTAAATTTTCGAAAAATTTCGCCATAACCTCCCCTGCACCGGGAGCATCGGGGAATTTCAAATAGCTCCCCCGGTCCTTCAGATCTCAAAAAGAAAAAGAAAAAGCCAAGCGGCTAGCCAATAGGCTCATAAAATCATCATCACCCAAACAAAACAGTAAATTATGTAGTAAACATGTACCTATTTGTCGGGCAAACAAATTTTATTCTCTGCTCTAGCCTCCTTGCTATGACCTGTTCAATGTAAGTATATGTATATACAAGCAAATGCGACCAATTTTCACTACAATTCATTATCCGATCAAATTAGGCATAATGGTTCAAAATTAGCAAACAACTAAACAAACAACACAAACATCAATCAATTAGTGGATTAAAGTTTCAAATTCATAATTTTGATACATATATAAAAATCAAATTTTTGATGCCAAATCACAACAATAGGCCCTATCTAATTTTGGTTCTCACACCAGTCAATAGGAAATATATAGATATCACACCTTCGAAACACGAATACCAATTCTGATGATGTTCGAACTATCATCAGAATCATCTTCGGGCGACTAGAGTGTGATTCTATATCTATCCAGTATATTAAAATTTCAAATACACGTGGATCAGACGTATACGCAAAATCTTTATATACTGGACTGTCCAACTCAATATAAATAGATATCAAATACAAATAATTGATTTAATTTTTCAAAACAAAATTTGTTTTCATTTGAAAAATATACTCTTCACACTCGTTCTAGGATACTACTGATCCCATCTCTAACGAGTCATTCTAATCGGATATTACTAATCCAATATCTGATGAATTCTTTCGTATGGTTCTAATGTGCCTCGTTCTCTGCTTTGTAAACCAAAGCTCTGATACCAACTGTGACGGCAAGGAATTTCGCTCGGTCCGAACCAGTCGCTAAACCGACCCAGGCCGTTCGAAACGCCCTATCGTTGAGAACACGACAAAATAGAACGCATATAAAAAGAACATTTCAATGTATATTACAACAATGCATCAGATTACAGGAGTATACAGAGTATAAATGAATATTACACAGAAATAAATATCAGAGGTTTTAAATTACATCTAAATACATAGCAGCGGAAAATAATACAATACACAACTAGAAGAGATATACGGATACAAAGCTTTCCGGATATCGTTCCAGCTGTAAACCAGGATCCTGTGAATATAAATCTGCAAAACCAAAACTGCTAGCGGCCCGTGTCAAAATAGGGGCACCCAGAGTTTAGGTTAAAACAATAAACTCCAGGTCATTCATGGGACTGGTGTGAGAACTAAAACAGTTATAATTCTTTATTTTAAAGTTCGGTAAATCAAGGGACCACGCCGTAACACGGAACGGGTTTCCTCCCAAGAATACCAGTGCATAAAACAAACAGCGCAATGCTAAATAAAGAAAAATGAAGCTGTTATAAGACCCTGGTCCCATCACACAATGCAACGCAAGCCAGAGGATAGGGTTTTTACCTTATAACAGCCAAAGCATGCTTGATACGTTTAAAACACATTATTTGATACTATTATAAGTGCATAGTGTATAAAACAACTTCAAATCATAAGTATCAATCATAGGCGGCATGAGCGCCCCATCCCACTATGTCACCATACTAGGTTCTACAATTAAAACCGCAAATGTCACGTATTTGGAAATTGGATTTCCGTCTATGAACCGAGGCAAAAGATAGTCCTCAACCGATTCGTGACTCTCTAGCCCGAGCCACAGGCAAGCGCGCAGGCAAGCCTTTAGATCGTCAGGGCCGGTCCACCGATGTGGATTATTATGCCTGAACACTACGTTTCCCTACCCTATGGGGTGTAAGTCTGGTCCGTCTGCCGACCAGAATGCATCGGCCGAAACCGATATAACCGAGGCGCCTCGCAACAGCAACAACCACATAAGTCAAACTCGTCAGGGCGTGTAAAACCACTGACGCCACTTCTAGCTAGAAAGAAACGCAAGTCCTCCCTGAGGTCCGTCTCCCGTTTTTAGTTCATACCGGGTGTGAAACACGCGAAGTAAACGTTACACAAAGCTACGCCACAAAGGCCGTGCTTTGATCATCACCACAAGACTTTGCTTATCAACAGAAGCCTCGATCAATTGCCACTTAGGCATGCCACACAGGCAATTCACTCCATGCGTTTGATATCCATCAATATATAACCCCTGAGCTCGTACGTCTCAGAGAAGGGCGTTAAGCAAGAGAATAAATTCTCCGCCGCCAAACAGATATATATTTAATAGAAATCAATCACACAGACTAAAATCCAATGTCAGACACAAAGTCCATTTACAAGTCCGTTCTGGGGCTGAACGAAACCGGAGGCACCTAGTACCCCGCATATTCATCGATCTCCAAGTACGTCTGGACGATCACTAACTGTTTCCATCTTCTTGGGTGTACAGCCCAATCAAGATCATCAGTAACCACCCAAACGACGTGAAGACTTTCGGTCTTCGACCACCGTCTTCATCTTCGACACCACGTCGAATCAGTTATTCAGAATGGGATAAACCCGGTCTTTCTGAATAACTCGCGTATATATTATAAAAGTGTTACACAAACACAACATACGCCTCATTCCAATTCAGAATATTCTTTTATTTAAATATTCCTATACTTTGGGAAAAGTTCCCATTAATTTTATCCAAGATAAATTCTTTAAATTTATTCTTTAATCTCCTTTGAATATCAATTCAAACTAGTCGGGATTAGCGAACCACACCGACGTAATCAATTATTTTATTTCCCAATCCCAACCTATTCATCCCATGAAGTAAAACTGGTAATACTTCATATCTAACACCACAGTGTTATCGGTAAATTCAATTACCATTTCACGTTCAAATCTAATTAAAGATTTAACCATCGCCTGGAGCAAAACTGGTGATACTCCATTTTCGATCATTTCAATCTAATTAAAGATTCATTAAAACTCCACTTAGTTTTAATCTTTAACTGGGTTAAAGAATCGGTGTCATTTAAAAAAACATGGTTCACGATAAACCCAAAATCACATTCCATTAATTATCGGGTTAAAGAACAAGTGTTATTTAAAACACTGTTCACGATAAACCCAAAAATCAATACCAATTCAATTCCAATTAAATATCATTTAATTGATACACTTCATTAAATCTATATAAAAAGATTTAATCTTTTCTCAACTGGGTTCAAGAACAGTGTTAGTGAAGACACCATTCACGACAAACCCAAATCACATTTGATATTCAATATAAGGCTCTGGATAGAAAATATATCGGCTTATATTCAATATCAAATTCTACGATTAACAAATGTCGTATTGGAAATAACGATATAAATATATATCTTTCAAATTTCCATAACAACATCCGTATAATCCCGAATTTCAACATCGAAATATTCCGAAGACAATTTCGATTCAAATCCACTCCAATGCAATCATTGGAAATTCTGGTTATTTTTAAAACCCTTTTTCAAATTCAATTTATTTATTTAAAAATAAATAGAATTATATTTCTAGTTCAAAACTAGTTCATTTCGATAAAAATCTATTTTTATCTTTTCAAATATGGAGTTTTTCATCCCAATTTCCCCCCAATCATTTCTTATGATTTTACACAAATTATTACTATTTTTAATAATTTTATCAAGGCCCGTACAGTCGATTTCCATCAATGGCCATCGAACTGCACTTACAGCGACCTTTTTCAAATTTGATTTGGACATAATTCCAAATCCAACCGTTAGATTTCAAATTTCTAATATTCATTAGAAAGCTCTTTTCGATACGAACCCAACGGTTCCGGTTTTAGGAGAATCCGACGGTCGGATCTCCCGTAATGTCCGTTTGAAATAAATGGTCGAAATTCACGAACTGCCGCGGCGCGGCGCGTTCTATTCAGGCCATTATATTATATATATAATATATATTATATATATTTCGTCGATTTCTATTTAAAACGAATTATATAAATAGTTTTAAAATCGTTTCAAAAGCAATTTCAACTTTCTTTTCAATTCAAATCAAAATTGAATTCTTCTTTATAAATTCGTTTTAAAATTCATTTCTATTCAATTCGAATTTCAATTCAATTTGAATTCATTTTCAATTCATTTCGAAATCATTTTCAATTCAATTCATTTCGAAATCATTTTCAATTCAATTCATTTCGAAATCGTTTTCAATTCATTTCATTTCGAAATCGTTTTCAATTCAATTCATTTCGAAATCGTTTTCAATTCAATTCATTTCGAAATCGTTTTCAATTCAATTCATTTCGAAATCGTTTTCAATTCAATTCATTTCGAAATCGTTTTCAATTCAATTCATTTCGAAATCGTTTTCAATTCAATTCATTTCGAAATCGTTTTCAATTCATTTCAAAATGAACAAAATCGATATAAATATCGCTCACGTCAAAATGGCGTCAATCTAATCAACACGGCTTCATAAATTTCTATTTTCAAATATTCTATTTCAAATATTTCTTTTTCAAAATAGTTGTTATTATCAAAATATTTCGTTCAACACATGACCAATCTCTATGGATGAGTATTGTCAACACATGAACCTTTATTTTATATTATTCTTTATTTTTCAAATTGGAATGAGGCCCAATCAATTACCATATAAAGTTAATTATATGGATTTTCATAAAACACATGTATAATAGCATTGAAAAATAATCAACCATCAACCAAAGTGCACTACACTGTATAAGCATCAAATATAGGTATCTAACGCTTATAACAGCCTGTCAATCGATCGATCGACATATTTAATCAATCAGGATGAGTGAACTTCGAATTTCATCCCAACACCCGTGTGGGGTTTCAAACAATCAAACACATATTTTATTTGTGCAGTTGGGCGATGTGTAAAATTTATCGTCCCAATCAATGTCCTTCAAATAGGTGTACATAAACAAACCGTCCGGTTTGTAAATGAATATTTTATTTTATTCTCTTTCACTATATTCATATTCACGTTAAAAATTATATTTTTAACGATACTACATTTTATTTTAACATATGAATTTCTATTCAGTTCGTTCTTTAAATAAAATGATATTTTTATTTTTCTAACTTATTTTAGAAAATTTCGGCGGCATAACGGCACGATACTAGAAACGGTACAAGGCCTAGCCTTATCCCCGGTCTAGTGAAGGCCCACGCCATTCACACATCAATCAAATCAATTCATTTCAACACACAATTCAATTTCAATCAAATAATCTAACTAATTTTTGCAATCAAACAAACAAGTCCATGGTCTGTGGACGATTGTGTCGGGTGCTACTAAGCACCGTCTGCATCCTAGTATATATATATAACTAGAAAAATGAATTGAACGGTGAGAGATTCTCACCTATAGCTATCCTAGCTCCACGACACTTCTAATGCAGGAAATCTTCGCCAACTCGCCTTTTGTCGCTTTCGTTGTCCGCTTTCACTACATATGTAAAAATCGAATTTTACTTCGCTATTCAATATATAAAAATCATATTTTTATTTCGAAGTTCAATATATAAAAATCATATTTTTATTTCGATGTTCAATATATAAAAATCATATTTTTATTTCGATGTTCAATATATAAAAATCAAATTTTTCTTTTTTTTTTACTCTCTAGATTATATAAAAATCAAATTCTTATCTTCACTTCTATTCGTTTTTGAATGAATAAAAATCACATCTTTTTAACCCTATGTTAATAAATGAATTTTTTGAAAATAAAACAATGCTATTTTATATTTTTATAACCCAAGGTTATTTATATTTTTAAAAAAACAATATCTATTTTTATTTTTAAAACAAACAAAGCTGTTTATATTTTAAAAACTAAGTTGTTTATATTTCATAAAAATCTTGTTTTTACTTTACAAAGCTATTTTCATAAAAATCCTATTTTTACTTTACAAAGCTATTTTCTTTTCGAAGTTCAAAATATAAAAATCCTATTTTTATTCTAAGTAAAAAAAAACAAATTTTTCTACCTTGATAAAACTAATTTTATATCACTAACTTCGTAATAAAAATTATATCTTTATTTCGCTAATCTTTTTTTTATTTATTATTATTTTTAAAGACCTAACCCTTTTATTTTTAAATAAAAATCAGTTTTTATGCACTTTAAAAATCAGTTTTTATACACACACAAAAATCAGTTTTTTATACACACAAAAAAAATCAGTTTTTATGATAAATATATATATTATCTTTTCATAAATAAATAAATTAATAAAAATGTACCTTCATCATTTTCTGTTTTCTCGTTGCCTGTATTTCAAAGGAGGCCGCCACTTTAGGGTTTGAAATAACCAGTCAGTCATTGCGTCGGAGGAGGGTGGCACAGGGGGTCGTGGTTCATCCGGGAGGTGGCGGTGTCGAGATGGTGGCTGGTGAAGGGCGTCGGTGATGGGTGGTGTCGCCTGAGGAGGTGGCAGTCGATTTGGGATCTTGGATAGGGACTCGCGGTTCCAGGGGGTCTTCGAACTGGGTAGAGGAGGAAGGGGAAAGGGGAGGTCGGTGGTAAGGGTAAGGACGCCGGAGGGGTGCTGGACGAGGCCTGAGGCGCGGCGGCGCGGTCTTCGAACGATGGAGGCACGATTTCTTCCTTCGTTTTTTTTATTAAATGAACTAACGGGGGGGGGGGGCCTGGAGGTATAGGAGAGAAAAGGGGGGAATATTATTTTTTTATTATTATTTTAATTAATTTAATTTCTAAAAGTTGACTTTTTAATTCGACCTCAAAACGAGGCCCACCGCCTGTCGCCCATAGCGTTTTACCCCCATTCCGAACACAATGGGATATGTATCGCAAGCTGATTTGATCGTTACAATCAGTTTCCTTTTGAATTTTCATTTAAATCACTATATTGAATTTTAAACGTACATTTCAAATTACTGGGGTCACATGCTAACTCTATAAATTGCGGAAAAATATTTTCTAGGTTTGTATTGTCGATACGGTCCTAACAAAACTTGTTTCGTCGAATTCGGAGACCATTTGAAAAATGGCCAATTTCCAGTCGATTAAAATCAACTGAAACTGGTCAAACGCGTTTTCCTTTGCCACGCTCACATATTGATTCGAAAAATTATGAAATTTGAAACCTAGCAATAACTTCACATCCCGGACCCAACAAAACTGGTTTCGTCGAAATCCGAGGTCATTTGCAAAATGTCCATTTTTAAGGGCCTGAATTCCATAGCGACTATTCAGAATTTTCAACTGGACATATCTTTTGATTCCCGCTATGAAATTTTGATCATTCGGATTCGTTGGAAAGATATTATCAATTAGATCCCATTATTTTTGGTTTCACTAAAATCCGGATTGTTTTGCACCCGGTACATTCAATTGAAGTTTGAAATCGAATTATCGAACTACCGCGCCATTTTCAATTCCTTTTACAATTATATATAATTATTTATATTCTAACGACGAACTATATAAATATATTCGTTCGAATTCTATTCAAAATAAATTTTTCGACGTATAAATTTAAAATAATTCATTTTAAATAATCAAAATTCGCTAAAATTGCCAAAATAAAAATTTTAAACTGGCCTAGATTTTGCGGGTTATTACAATTAATTTAACCAGTATGAGAAAGAATGAAAAATTTAACTAAATAGAATTTAATATTGAACTGAATTGAAAATTGATTAGAATTGAAAGTTGAGTTGGTTAGTTAAACAACTTTCAGCTCCATTCCTTTTCGAGGACGAAAAGATTTTTAAGTGGGCGAGATTGAAACAACCCGGAATTTGGGAAGCAATTTAAAATTTGTATTTAAGCAAATTTAATGGATTTTGAATATTTAAAACAATTTATTTTAAATAAAAGTGACTAAAAATTTATTTAAATCGAAGTTATAACGAATATATTTATTTTAATTATAAAAGGAGTTGGAAATAGAACGGTAGTTTGAAAATTTGAATTTGAATTTGAACTTTGACTGAATGTACATGATTCAAAATAAATCGGGTTTCAGTAAAACCAAAAATATTTAAATCCGTTTAAGAATATCTTTCCAATGAATCTGAAAAATTGAAATTTCATAGCGGGAATAAAAAGTTATGCCTAGTTTAAAATTTAGAATAGTCGCTATGGGATTTATATATATATATATATATATAATAAGTAGCCATTTTACAAACGACCTCTGTTTTCGATGAAATCACTTTGGTTGGATCTGAAATGTAAAATTATTGCAAGATTCCAATTTTCATAATTTTTGGAATTAATATGTGAGCGTGGCAAAAGAAAAC
The DNA here is from genome assembly GCA_030737875.1 of Allium sativum. Taxonomy (NCBI): domain Eukaryota; kingdom Viridiplantae; phylum Streptophyta; class Magnoliopsida; order Asparagales; family Amaryllidaceae; genus Allium; species Allium sativum. The sequence continues at coordinate 308,555,229 of CM060921.1, forward strand.
GTATTTTATCAATTTTAATCAAATTGGATCGACTTGAAAATGGCCATTTTTCAAACGGTCTCCAAATTCGACGAAGTAAATTTTGTTTATACTGTATCTTCAAGACATAACTAAATAAAAATTTCTGTAATTTTTAGAGTCAGTAAGTGGCCCCGGTAGTTTAAAATGTATGTTTAAATTAAATATATATTGATTTGTATTTTAATTTTGATAAAAGATAATCAAAATAGCCGAACTGGGTTATGATACATATTCCATTGTGTCCGGAACGGGGGTATTTAGCTAGGGCAACAGTCGTTTGGATTCGTTTGGAGTTTGAGGTGCTAAACTAGTATTATTAGAATTAAATTGAATTAAATAAATAAAATAAATATAGAATATTATAAATACACCGTATAACACACATATTTCTCTAAACCCTAATTCACAAATATACAACCACTGCTAACACTGAATTAGTTTCCATCGTTCTCCAGATTTCTCTCCTTAATTACTTTCAATCCATTCAACTAAATTCCAAGCTCCTAAAGTAAAAAATCGATCAACTTCAGGTGCTCTACAGATCCACGCGGCGGTGATGGGTTTTCGTGGCCTGGGCATCTCGATTTTGGAGCGCAAAACTCCATCGCTCATGCCTGAATTCCGAGACGATGGTGGCATCGAGTAGGCCCATGTTGGGTGCGAGCGTGGAGGCTTCGAAGACGGTCGTCGGGGTATTGCTGGATGGTGGTCCGATGGGGTCTTGTGGCGGCGCAAATCAGAAGAAGGGTTTGAGCAGACGGGGATACCAGGGACGAAGTACACAAAGAGAAGGGGTATCACTTGGTAAGAAGTTATTGTAGAAGAAGGGTTAATTAAACTAAACCTTAAATGTTTAATTAATTATGTTATCAAATTATTTAAAGTTTAAAATCAAATAGAATTGTTTTTCAAAAATACAAATAGAATTGTTTTTCAAAGTAAAAAATAGAATTGTTTTTTTTATATAACATTGTTTTGTATATAAAATTTACTTTGTTTATAATATAAAATTTTCTTTGTTTATTATATAAAATTTACATTGTTTATAATATAAAATTTACATTGTTTTAAATATAAAAAAATTGTTTTAAATATAAAAAGAAAAAGACATTGTTTTAAATATAAAAAGAAAAAGACATTGTTTTTTAATACAAAAAGAAAAAGACATATTTTTGTAAATGAAATAACAATGTCATTGTAAATGAAATTACAATGTCATTGTAAATGAAATATACAATGTTAGTGTAAATGAAATATACAATGTTTTTGTAAATGAAATATACAACGTTTTTGTAAATAAAATATACATTGTTTTTGTAAAATAAAATAGAACATTGTTTTTAAAATAAAATTTACATTATTTTTAAAAATAAAATATCTTTGTTTTAAAATGTGATTTTCATATAAATAATATGAAATAAAAATGTGGAGTTTATACCGAATCTCGAAAAGGAGTGATTTCTGTTATATATAACTTTGTTTTAAAATATAAAGACCATTGTTTTTGAAAATATAATGAGCATTGTTTTTGAGAAGGAAAGTAGCATTAGAATTATATATATAAATATAAACATATATCATTGTTTTTAAAATAAAAATCATACTGTTTTTAAATCAGAAATAGCAATATAAAAATATGATTTTTTTTATATATATAAACATAACGTAAATAAAAATATGATTTTTACCATATATATATATAGAAAAACATTAAAAATTTGTTTTTTAATACAAACAGTGTGAAACAGATTGCGATGGAACTGACTGTAAGCAGAACAGAATTCATACCGTCCAGTAAAGAATGACGGAGTGGAAACCAAAGGTCAGAACTCCTCACTAAAAACTTTGCACAGTTATTTAATTATTTTCATAATTGGAAAAAATATAGAATTTCCAGTTTAGATTTTTTTTATCAGTTTGATCACTATAAACTATATACAGTGCTTGTTAGATCACCTTCCTCGTCCACAAACCATTGACGATTTAAATTGACTATATTGTGTGTTGTAGAAATGTTTAACACATTGAAAATGTAAATATTAATGTGATAGTGAAATTAAATTATAAATATTCATTTATAATTTGAACAGTGAAAATTGGTTAAAGAGAAAATAATTCAAACTGAATTAGAATTGGTTAAATTTATTAACCAATGTTTTAATTAAATAAACTATCGTTGGTTGAAAACCCCACACGGGTATTGGGATGATATTTAACATACACTAATCCTAATATTTAATTATATGTCAATCGATGGATTGACAGGCTGTGATGAGCGTTATTTATTTATTTATTTTAATGCCCACACAGTTGTAAATTTCACTTTGGATGTGAATGGACTATTTATTGATTATTTACCATTATTGTGGCAAACATGCGATGTATGAAATCAATATAACTGAAAATATATGGTAATTGATTGAGTCGCATTCCGATTCAGAAATAAAAGAAACCACTTTTATGTAAAAGAAAACATTTTTATGTAAAAGAAACAATTTTATACAAAAGAACATTTTAATGTAAAAGCACCATTTTTATGTAAAACAAACATTTTAATGCAAAATTAAAATTTAATGTAAGAGAACTTTTTAATGTAAAGAATAATTTAAAATAAAGAATATTTTAAAATAAAATGATTGAAACAATAAAAATCACATTTTTAATGAATGCAAAAAATATTCTTATAAGAAATGAAAATTGTTTGAAGCAATAAAAGTTATATTTTTATTGTATGTACCAAATACTCATTGTTTGTAGAAAAAGGTTTAACAATAAAAATTCACATTTTTATTGTATATAAGAAATAGGTAAAATGACCATTGTTTTGAAAAAGGAAAGTTAACAATAAAAATTTACATTTTTTATTGTTTATAAGAAATGATGTAAAATAATCATGGTTTGAGATAGAAAGATTTAACAATTAAAAGTTTACATTTTTATTGTATACATATAAAAAGATTCTAGTTTAATAAATTTGTGTTTACATTAAAAAGTACATTTTTAATGTTAGATTAATCATATAAAAAGATTCAAGTTTGATAAAATTGTGTTTACGTTAAAAATTACATTATTAATGTACATAATGAATCATTAAAAAGATTTAATGTTGACAAAAGTGTTTTAACATTGAAAAATTACATTTTTATGTAAAGAACCATTTTTATATAAAAGAACCATTTTTATATAAAAGAACCTTTCAATGTAAAAGAAACATTTTAATGTAAAGAACCATTTTTATGTAAAAGAACATTTTAATGTAAAAGATCATTTTGATATAAAGAATATTTTTAAATAAAGAATATTTTAAAATAACGAATATTTTAAAATAATATTCAATGTAGAATAAAATCATGATTTCGATGTCCGTTTTTAGATGGACACAAAAATCTAAAAATATGGGGCCGAGTTAAGTACAGAAACGCCATTTAAACCCAAAAGGGTTTATTGATCGATTTATATCATTTTATTATGAATATAGGAAAGAAGTAATTTCAAAAGCTAATGTTTTGAAAATATTATAATGTTAATATGATAAAAATATAGAATATTCAATTTTTATTTAAAATTGAAAAGGAAGTTGGAATCATTTTGAAATGAAATTATATATAATTTATAAAAACATTTTAAATGGAAATCAACGAAATATATATAACAAATATATTATATATATTTAATGGCCTGAATAGAACGCGCTGCGCAGCGAGCGTTCGCGAATTTCGACCATTAACTTCAAATTGATGTAACGGGAGATCCGACCGTCGAATTCTCCTAAAACAAGAACCGTTGGGTTCGTATCGAAAAGAGATTTCCAATGAATATAAGAAGTTTGAAATCTAACAGTTAGATTTTAAAATATGTCCAAATCAATTTTGGAAAAGATCGGTGTAAATGCAGTTCGGTGGTCGTTACTGGAAACCGACTGTACGGGCCTTGATAAAATTATTAAAAATATGGAAAAATTATGTAAAATCATAATAAGTGATTTTAAAAGTTTTTGGATGAAAAATTCCATATATGAAAAGATAAAAATATATTTTTATCGAAATGAACTAGTTATTAACTAGAATAAAATCCAATTAATTAATATTTAATTGGAATTAAAAAGAATAAATTGGATTTTGGGTTGTCATGAGCGGTGTCTTTAATAACATTGTTCTTAAACCCTGATTAGAAAAGAATAAATCTTTTAAATAAGATTTATTGAAGTTTTCAAATAATATTTAATTGGAATTAAATAGAATATAATTTTGGAATTTATAAATCTTTTAATTAAGATTATTAGTGTATCCAATTATATTTAGTAATTGGAATAAAATGAAATGTGAATTGGGTTTATTGTGAAATATGTTTTTAACGACATTTGTTCTTTAACCCAATTAACAATGAAAATATAATTTGGAATTTATAAATCTTTTATTAAGATTTAAATGGAAATTTCCAAAGTAAAGTTTTCCAATTTAATATATTAAATTGGAATTGAATGGAATTCAATTTAATAATAATAGAGATGAGCTTCTGTGAATGAAGACAGGTACTATATATGGAATTTAAAAGGCTTTGCCGTTATTCCATTTATATTATTAGTCTGATACAGAAATTTATATCGATTATATATTGATCTAATTTCTTTGAAGATTTCATATTTAATGGAAGATGATTTTGGGTTTATCGTGAACTGTGTTTTAAACGCCATTGGTTCTTTAACCCAATTAAAGATAAGATTAATTTCTTAAAGTTGAATAATCATAAAGTAAAGATTTTTGATATTAAACCAAATTGGAGTTTTAATAAATCTTTAATTAGATTAAAATGCGAAGGAGATAATTAAATTTATCGAATTCCTGAAATCATCGGGAATGGAGTACCACCAGTTTTAGTCCAGGCGATAGTAAAATCTTTAATCAGATTTGAACATGAAATGGTAATTTATTTTACCAATAACACAGTGGGTGTCAGATATGGGGTGCTACCAGTTTTGCTCCATGGGATGAATAAGTTGGGATTGGGATAATAAATAATAAATGAATACTTCAGTAAGGTTCATTAATCCCGACTAGTGAATAAACCTTAATATGGTTTAAAATTGTGAAAAGGTAAAATAAAATCTTTTGAAATGAGATCCATAGAAAGATTAAAGAATAAATTTAAAAGAATTTATTTTTGGTAAAATTAATGGGAAACTTTCTCAAATAATGTGAATATTTTATTAAAAAGAATATTCTGAATTGGAATGAGGCGTATGTTGTGTTTTTATAGCACTTGATTATAAATACACGAATTATTCAGAAAGACCGGGTTTAACCTATTCTGGATAATTACTACGACGATTAAGAGTCGAAGATGAAGACGGTGGTTGAAGACCAGAGTTCTTCACATCGTTTGGATGATTACTGATGCATTGATTGGGCCGTACACCCAAGACAAGGTAATAAGTGGTGATCATCCAAACGTACTTCGAGATCGACGGATATGCGAGGACCTCTCTCCTGTATTGGACATATGGGATGAGGAATAAGGTGCCTCCGGTTTTGTTCAGACCCAGAACGGACATGTAAATGGATAGTATGTCTGACGTTGTATTCCTTTATGTTGCATTTGTTGATCTCTGCAAAATATATTTTTGTTTTGTGGTGGAGAATTTATTCTCTTGCTTAACACCCTTCTCTGAGACGTACGAGTTTAGAGGTTATATATTGGCAGAAATCAATGGTATGGTATGGATTGACAATGTGGCATGCCAAGATGCAAATGATCAAGGCTTTTGTTGAAAAGCAGAGTCCTGTGGATGATGATTAAAGCACAGCTTTAATTAGCATAGCTTTGTGTATAGCGTTACTTCACGAGCTTCACACCCCGGTATGAACCAGAAACGGGAGAGGATAGCAGGGAGGACAGTGCGTTTCTTTCTAGCTAGGAGGGGTGTCAGGGTTTTGCAACCCCGGACATTTTACTCATGTGGATGTTGCTTATTATTACTTGATAAATAGAGAGGCGCTTCAGATATTGTTGTTGTCGATATTACTGACTAGATTTTACGCCCCATAGGGTAGGGAAATGCATGCTCAGGAATTATGAATCCACCATCGCATTTGGTGTGGACCGGCCCTGCATGTTACCTAGTGTGATGTTGCGGCTATATCCTAAGGCTCGGGCTAGAGAGTCTCGAATTCAGTAAGGACGATCCCTTGCCTTGGTTCAGAGATGGAAATCCAACTTCCAATATGACATGGTGCGGTTTTGATTGTAGAACTAGTATGGAGACATTATATATGGTACCCATGTCGTCTATGATTGATACATTTATATTCGAAGTTGTTTTTAAACACTATGCACATATAATATCAAAATAATTTGTTTTATACGTATCAAGCATATTTTGATATTATAAGGGAAAACTCTATCCTCCGGCCTTTGTTGCATTGTCTGATGGGACCTAAGTCTTATAATAGCTTCATTTTTCAAAAAACATTGCGTTGTTTTATATAAACTAGGATTCATGTGGAGTAAACCCACTCCGTGTTATATGGCGTGGTCCCATGATACCCCCACTTTAAAGTTTAAGATTAACAACTGTTTTAGTTCTCACACGAGTCCCATGACTGACCTGGAGTTTATTGTTTTAACCTGAATTCTTGGTGCCCATATTTTCCACACTGGCAGCTAGTAGTTTTGGTTTTGCAGATATTATATTCACAGGATCCTGGTTACAGCTGAAGCGATATTCGAAAAGCTCTATATCCGTGTATTTCTTTCAGTTGTATTTGTATTATTTTTCAACTGCTACTTAAATGTAACTTAAATCTCTGATGTTATATTTTCAATGTATATTATTTATTCATACTATGTTATATTCTTGTACTCTGATGTAATTTGTTGTAATAAGCAATGAAATGTTCTTCTGTTTGTGTTCTGATGAGTGTTGTTCTCAAAGCAATCCGGGCTTTCCTTTACCGGGAAGTTTGGGTCGTTTCATTACAATTCACAAGTTTTAACCCTTTCTATAACCAAATCTGATGGGTGTCATTCTAATTACAATAATTTATTTATCAGATCTGGCAGGCGTAGGCATAAAAATTTAGATATAGTTCAAATGAAATAGATAAGTTATTATAACTGTATTCGTAAATTTCTCACTCACCTTATTGCCTCCAAATCCAAAGTTTGTGTAATGGCCCGTAAATCCGTACTATTTGAGTTGACTAAATACACTACACGTCAAACCCAAATTGCACATAAATACGAATCGTTATTAATAAAGAAGAAAAAGTTAGAAGAAGAACAAAAATAACAACATAGAATCTCATAATCGCAGCGGAATAAAATATAATATATAAATAATCACTTTTGAAATACAACTGTATTTGGACTTACATACATTATCCGATTATATCACAAATACCACACAGTGGAATAAAACTCTAAATATCAACACTGAAGCCTCCTGCTCCAAGCTCCTTCGGATAAATCTGTACAATCCTAAACTACTTGACTGTCCATACAAATTTGAGCACCCAAGTGTTTAGGTAAAACAAAACAAAATAAACTCTGGGTCAGTCATGGGACTGGTATGAGTAAACAATTTAAAACAATTTGAGAAAATAAACGATATCTCATAAGACCATGCCGTATAACACGGAATGGGTTTTTCCCATATGAAAATCCAAAGCACTTGATTTGAATTTCAAAATCTTTTTGAAAGAAACGATAATCTTTATATCAAAACTCTATTGATATTATAATAGTGTCTAAATCAAATAAATAACAATCTATAAAACATTTCCATCTCACGCTCTTTATATATAATATACAATCAAAACCACGAGCACTTATTGGGTAATGAATTTCCAACTATGATAAGGTATGGAACCACCTTCCGATAGTCTATCTCTACAGAGGAATACACTGGGTTCAACAATAACATCTTGTAACCTGGTCACACATGACCGACCACTCATTTCGCTTGAGTGTATCGAATGTATATCACCAACGGTTGGGATCAGATACCGTTTTCTCAAATGGGACAGGTTTGAATAGAATAAAGAATGAAATGAATTTCTCTAGATAGGTGATAATACACCCTAATTAGGAGCTACCCACTTAGCCATGTTGCCTGCCCAATTTTTGTCATTTCCCGGTTGTTGAGGCCTGAGGCTACGCTTACTTACTTTTCATTGATGGTACAATCACTTTGAATGCCACATTGTCAGTTCCGTTAACCGTTAATTAATTTGTACAAATATAATCTGGATATTATGCTAAGAGAATAAGTTCTCCGCCACCATATATATTTAAACAGACCAGCATATGCGCTCATTGGAAATACTGTAATGACCCACGTTTTTCAGCGATATAATTAATTTATTTAATTATTTAAATAGTGGATTAGAAATTTAAATGGTCGTTGAATTAAATTTTAGTGAATATTTAATTAAAACAAATAATATAATAATATATTTAATTTCTGAAATAGTCAGAAATAGTAGAATTCACAAAATGGTGTGAATTGGATCAACTGTGATATTTAATTCAGTTTAGAATTGAATTAGAATAACGAATATATTATTCGAATGGAAGTTTGAACGTATAATTATAATATAATTATAATCGAGCTCAAAATGGCGCGGCAGTTCGCTATTTGGCAATTTGAACTTCAACTGAATGTACAGGATACGTTTTAAATCGGATTTCTGTAAAACAATAAACGTTAGGAGCTAGTGAAGTATATTTTTCTAGAGGAAGAGAAAAATCAAGATTTCGTTGTGTAAATTTTGATTTATGTCCAAATCAAATTTTAGAAAAGTCGCTGTGGAACTCCTTTATAATTTATATCGATTTATTTATATTATAAAAAGGATTTTCAATATAAATCGAATATCGATATAACTGGGAATTTTGAAATATCCAGTTATAAATATCAATGGAGCTGTATGGTATTCCACTGCAAATATATATGATAATATTTATTTTTAAATATTAAATTTAAATGTTTTTAAATATATTTATATACTTAAAAGGGCTATTTAGGGCTTTAAAAATAGCCAGTTTTGCAAACGACCTCATAATTCGACGAAACTAATTTTGTTGGATCCGCAATATTAAATTATTGTTAGATTTCAATTTTCGTGATTTTTGAAGTTAGTATGTGGTCGTACGGGATTTTAATGTGAAAAACAGTCGGTATTTCGACGGTTAAAAATACGATGTGTGAGCATACGGAGTCAGAATTCGACGAAACCAGTTTCGTTGGGACCATAATGTCGAACTCTAGTTGTATGTCCGGTTCGGTGATTTTTGGGTGTTGTGTGTGGTCACAGGAATTTTAGAGGACGAATACAAACAACGATTGCTTAAAAATAAATAAAATAATTGAATAAAAAAATAATAAAATCATCCTGTATAATACCCTTACCTCTCCTAACCATAACTACATTTCATTCTCGGTCAAAATTACAGCCGCCATCGATTTCTCCTCAAAAAAAATTCTCTCAACTTCCTAAATTTAGAAAAAATCCAAACTAAATCTACAAATCCCAAAATACACATATTTGTGATCGTTGCAATGTGAGCTTCGCGGTGGTATGGCTTTTACTGGACGCGATCATGTCCTGGGCGGTCGCAAAAGGGCAAGACGCGAGACTAAGGCTGGGTTTTCTGGTGGATTGAAGCATCGATGGAGGAAATCAGGTTGATATTTGGATTTCTTGTGAAGATTGGAGGATTGTGTGTTCTTATTGTGGGTTTTGGTGAGAATTTCTATCGCGAGTTGCTACAGCAGCTCATCAGGGCTGTGCAACGGAAATCCATGGAGAGCATCGAACGGTGGTTTAATGGTATGGGTGTTAAGAGGATGGGATGAGAAGTGTTTTGGTAGTTTTTATTTGAATTTAAATGTATTGGATAATGGGTTTGTTGGAAGGAGAAATGTGCGGTTATGGACATTGAAGAGAGCAGGTCACGGCAAGGTGTTTTGGAGAAGGAGGGAGGAACGGGTTGGGTTTTCTAGTAGAGAAGTTGGGCCGAATTAAAGGTTAAGCCCAAATAATGTTTTGTTTAAAATAATTCAAATAAAGTATGAAATTGTAAATTGAATATCTTATCCATACGATAACGGTTTTCATCGAAACAGGATCCGTTGGGATCGTATGGACGAGAGCTCCACAATGGAACTGACCGGGAACAGATTGGAGCTCGTTTGGAATTATGGTAAAATTAAACGCCTGAATCAAATCAATGACCAATTATCGTTATTTAACGATAACCGTCCAATGTGAGTAAATCTCACTAACTCTGCTCAATTTATATTTTTATAAAACATTTTTAGAATCTATAAATGATGGTTGTTTGCTGTGTGTTGGCTGTTTGGTTAAACTGCTAGTCAGTTGATTGAAAATATAGATAACGATATAAGTATAAATCGTTAATCAAATATTGATTCTGTTTGGCAGAATATTTCATAGTGAAATGAAATTGATGTTAATTTTATTGTTTAACATCTGTGGATGCAGGGAAATAGGTTGGAGGGACCCAACTGGGTTCCTCAACATTTATTTTACTGTTTTTCATATATTGTGTTATATGATGTGATATGAAAACTGTTGTTGATTTTGTATGTTTGAATGATACCAATCATTTTTATATGGTACGTTAAATACCATAAGGAATACTGGAATGTTAAAAAGGGAAATTTTCAATGTATATTGAAAAAGAAATATTTATAAAATCAAAAGATTTTATAAAAAAAGAAAACATTTATCTAGAAAATAAATAGATTTGAAAGGGATATTTATTTGTTAATCAAATAAATAGAATTGAAAAAGAAATATTTGTAAACTATTTTCAAATTGAATTGAAAGGGATATTTATTTGAAAAATAAATAGAATAGAAAGGGGAAATATGTGTAAAGTAAATAGGAAAAAGAAAATAGTTAGATTATCAAAGGAACTACTTATAGAATCAATAGATTTTATAAAAAGGATTTTTTTTTAAATAAATAGAATTATCCAAAGGGGAATTATTTGGTAAATAAATAGATTTTAAAAGGAAATACTTGAAAGGTGACTAGAATTGTATAAAAGGAGAATTTTACATTTGAAAGATCTAAACCCGTGCTTCGCACACGGGTATAATATGATATGGATTTAAAGCAAAGGTTTTAAATAAAATCTATTCTGACCGATAGATTGAGAAGATAAATTTATGAATAATATTTTATGAATCAAATGAGATGTTTATCACTGGATAAATAGAATATATAAGTCAGGACTTATATAGAGAAGTAATAATCGATTTCAACATCGATATTTGAAACTGAATAAACGTAGAGTTAATCAAAGGAGTTAATCAGTTAGAGTTAATCAGTCATAGTTAATTAGATAGAATTAATCGAATTAGAATTTATTGAATATTTTTTATTCAATTAGAGTTGATCGAATATAGTTATTTGAGATAGATTTAGTCATACATAGTTAATTAGAATGAGTCGCCATTTCGTACGACTGCTAGCGGAATTCGCAGGGCTGCAGATAGCTGACGATGGTCGGATGTTTCCTGAGGGAATCAGGCATAACCATTGTGATCGCTGCGATCTAGAGTAAAGCGAATGGAATTAAATAGAGTATTAATTAATCGATAGGAGTTGAATAAGACGAGTTAGAGTAAATCAGTTAGAGTTAATTAGTTAGAGTTAACCAGTTATGGCTAATCAATTAGAGTTAATCAATTAGAGTTAAATCAAATTAGAGTTATCTGAATGGAGTTAATCTAGTTCAAGTTAGTCGAGTATTAGTAAATTGAATAGAGTTAGTCAAAAGTAGAATTATCGAATATCACTTATTCGAAGCAGTGTTATCGAATATAGTTTATTCGAGAAGAGAAATCGAATATAGTTTATTCGAGGTGAGTTGAATCGAATATAAGTTATTCGAGGTGGGTTAAACTGAATATGAGTTATTTGAAGGGAGTTAAATCGAATAAAGGTTATTCAAGAGGAGATTGTAAGTTGAAATTTGATTATATCGAATACGGGGAAAGTTGTAACACCCCCACACCCGCTAAGGTCACTCACTAAGGGAATGCCTTAACTTCGGTGGAGTATTTAAGTGAATATAGAACAGAAAAATTACAACAGACAGATATAAGTAATACTTGAAATTTAAAAAAACATCATTTCATTGCAGCAGAAGGTAAACATGTTTGGTTACATATCAAAAACCAACAAGAGTCAAGTACAAAATATCCATCTCGTTAAAACATAAGTACATAATCCCACTACATACTAATAGCCATAATAGAAAAGATAACCGAGCTTTACTTCAAGAGTCCAAGCTCCAAAAGATAGATAAAGCAATCTGAATCAAAGCCCACTAGTGCTAGGCCCACTATGATAACCTGAGGGTTGGGAAAAAGATAAAAACAACGGGGTCAGACATAAGTCTGAGTGAGCCCTATAACTTTAACAATACAATCATTAAAGTAATTAGGGTATGATATAAACCCGGTACGGTACGACTGGGGATAAATGACTACACTAAGCAGCCAACCAGACTTAGGATGAACTAAGATAACGGTAAAGATGCGCCTCTCCACCCAAGGATAAATACTACACTGCACCCCCCCCCCCCAGATCTACCCACCCAAGGATAAATTTCTAACTGCACCACACCAGTCATTCCAACTTAAAGGTTGATCCCTCCCAAGGACTTAGAAAAATTTACCCAGTAGTTTCGTGTACCCCTAGCTGACTACATAGGTGTCGTCTGCCCCTATCTCCACTAGGTGTACCCTGTACTTAGTAATCTTAATAGTAGTCTCTTGTACCCCTAGCTGACTACATAGGTGCCGTCTGCCCCTATCTCCACTAGGTGTACCCACTACTCCCATTCGATCGGCTCCCTAACGTAGATACCCGTGCTGGCCCCACAGTGGGGTGTATCACTCCCCAAAGTGGCAACCCGATACAATCAATGGTGCACGGCTTTTACCTACACGATGCAACAACGTCTTACCTACCAGCCCGGGTCCACACACGCATATGAAACCCGTTGGACTTGCGTTGCCACCGCTAACCCGTTTTTGGCCTCTTATAGTCAAACCCAGTACGCGTGTCCCGTCCTCGACATGGGTCGAGCCCAATAAGATACATATGGGATACTGGTTGAAATGGGCCCCCACAAGCTACCCGCCTAAGCTTGTCATTTTATCTACTGCATCCCACTTAACCCTTTTCTAATAATCATGTCCACTTACATGTTTAAGGTTTGGTTAAGCATCTAATCATATTTCAATTGCCACTCAAGGCACCCACTAGATTTCCTCATGCCACCCAAGGCACTTACTTGATTTCCCCATGCCACCCAAGGCACTTACTTTACCCTTTAATCATGTTTAATTACATGTTCCACTTCGGTTAAGTATTCTAATCTTATCTTCTATTGCCACCCAAGGCAACCATTAGATTTTCCCCAGGCCACCCAAGGCACTTACTTAACCCTTTAATCATGTTTAATTACATGTTCCACTTTGGTTAAGTATTCTAATCGTATTCTCTATTGCCACCCAAGGCAACCACTAGATTTTTCCGCATGCCACCCAAGGCACCCACTTAACCCTTTAATCATGTTTAATTACATGTTCCACTTTGGTTAAGTATTCTAATCGTATTTTCTATTGCCACCCAAGGCAACCACTAGATTTTTCCACATGCCACCCAAGGCACCCACTTAACCCTTTAATCATGTTTAATTACATGTTCCACTTTGGTTAAGTATTCTAATCGTATTCTCTATTGCCACCCAAGGAAACCACTAGATTTTTCCACATGCCACCCAAGGCACCCACTTAACTCCTCATGCCCCACTACATGCTTATTTGGTTAAGTGTTTCTTAATTGATTAAGAACGTAACCGTTGTAAAGACCTCTCACATTAGAATATCTTTTATGGCAGCTGGATTTGCCGGTCGGTTCCGGGCAGCCTTACGCCATAACCGAGTCTAACCTCGTGTCTTTACACTTGTCACGTATTTAGTTTGTGCCTAAGACCTCTCACATTGGGCCAATCATTTGTAGCCGCTGGATTTGCCGGTCGGTTCCGGGCAGTCTTATGCTACAAAAGGGTCCAACCTCGTGTCTTAGTCGATTAATTACACCTAATTAATCACCCATATAATTTGTATTAATTATCCCTAATTAATTACAAATTTAACGATGTACATAATTGACTGAATTATGTCCATCCACCTTATGGTATGAATAATCATACCAACTTCACACCATTTCATTAACATGTATATTAACCCCATCGTTCCCCACGTAATTTGCAAACATGACATAAAAGGGAAGATTCATCACAAATACAATGGGTTCAACTTGCATAACATTAGCATCAACATGGGTTTAAAGGTGTCAACATGCATATAGCATCAAACCCAACTAACATGAATAATCAACCCAAACTTGCATGAATCACATATGTCATAAAGAGGTTAACTTGCATAAGTTTCTTATGTCATCCAAAGGGGTAAACTTGCATATGTATGTATGACATACAAAGGGGTTAACTTGCATATGTATGCATATCATACAAAGGTGTAAACTTGTACATGTTACTTGCATATAATCAAACACCAAACTTGCATAACATGTCATATATGAACTTGCATATAATCAAACACCAACTTGCATACATATCATATATGAACTTGCATATAATCAAACACCAAACTTGCATAACATATCATGTATGAACTTGCATATAATCATACACCAAACTTGCATAACATATCATGTATGAACTTGCATATAATCATACCCCAAACTCGCATAATCATGGTGTCATAATGGATCAATGTTTATCATAGCAATTTGCATAACTAGCATCACGAACACATAGCCTAACACTTGCATAACTTGCATAACTTGCATAATCATCATGATCATATAGCATATAACTTGCATAACATCATGAACATGTAGCATATGACTTGCATAACTTGCATAACATTATGAACACATAACACATAACTTGCATAACTTGCATAACATCACAAACACATAGCATATGATAACATAATCTTGCATTGATCCACATTCATAGCCATAACCTCATTATATTCTATCATAATCATTCAAAAATTGGTTATTAAGGCTATAGAAACTCACAACTTGTTGATTAGCACTCCTAAGAAGAAGATTAAGTTGCTAGAGTTGATTAGAAGTTGATTTGAGAAGCTATCTTCCTCTTTAATTTGATGGAGGCTCCTTCAAGTTGCATTTAAACGGCATAACGACGTTGTCTCCAATTTTAGTATGAATTAGGGTAGTCTTAGGGTGTATTTATAGAGTAGTTAGGTGTTTTAGGCCATTAGATTAACCCTAAATCAAATTAGAGCTGTCAGATCTCGTCCTAGCCACCAAAACACAGCCCAAAAGCCAAACTGGTGCACCCAGGTCACCTGGGCTCGACCAGGGAGGTCGGCCCCCAGGTCGACACTAGGGTCGACACCCTAGTCGACCTGGTGGGCAGGTCGACACCCCTGTCGACCCCCAGGTCGACACCCTGAGTCTGGCGGGAATTTTCCCGCCACTTCTGAAATTTGAAATCTGTTTCGTTTTCTGATTTTTCGTGAAACTTCTAAAGGCCATATCTCGGACATACGGACTCCGATTCACGAAATTTCAGACTCTATTTCGCGTATTTTTCCAAGACGAACGCAATGGCATAGCCCGTTTCCCCTGATTCAGATTTTAAAATTTAATTCTGCCCTGTTTTATATTATAGCAAGTTATTCAACACACAGGGTGTTACATTCTCCCTACTTAAAGGATTTCGTCCCCGAAATCTCTAAGTCAAGAAGAACGTATCCTACCATCCAAACAACCATCTACTCAAACCATCAAACACTGGCATCCATTGTCCTTAAAATTTCTAATGCTGTATGAACATATGCAAAGAGTGTGTGTATATGTTCCCTGTCTAATGCAAAATTAGGCGGTCTACCGATTCAGTTGACCTCCTTAATGCAAACCATGATAGTGCCATGCATCCAATATGTATGCGAAAGAACCTTATCGACACATACTATTTCTACATGAGTGCACAATCATTCACCAAAATGCATCATCCATATGATAGCACAACCATTATACATCCATTAATATAGCTACCTACACACAATTATATGCAATATGCAATATGAAGTGATTGAGCCGATCTAGTGCCTAGAGTGTGTGTATATGCATCCACGAGCAACCACTAGCAACCACTTGCATCCACTCGCATCCATCAATCATAACATGTCCCAAACACATGTTTCAACCATAGGTTTACCCTATCTAAAGGTCAAAGATACTAATGAGAGGACATACTAAAGATAAGATAAGTACTAGACAAACGATAAAGGAGAAGTTAAAAGACATACCCTCAAAAAGGAATGGGTACAATGAACGCATCTTCGCTTCTGTCTCCCAAGTATCATTGCTCTCATCTTCTCCCCATTGCTCTTTGACTAGTCGAACCTCTCTGTTTCTCAACTTCCTAATCTCTGACCCAAGGATGCGGGTAGGAGCTCGTCGAATAGACGGATCACGCTCTACCTCCACCTCACTAAGCAAGCTCGGCTCTACCACCTCTACGGTCTCATGTAGGCACTTCCTCGAATGTGACACATGGAATACTCCATGTACCCCACTAAGTCTCTCGGGTAAATCCACTCTATATGCATGGAGCAGTCCTCTCGCTCTTCACGGGTATGAAATGGGCACTCTTAGTAAGTCTGTTTACCACAACCCAAATTCCCGTATTACCCTTCTTCGACCTAGGTAACCCATCAATAAAATCCATCGAGACGCCATCCCAATTCCATTGCGGAACTTCCATTGGGTGAAGCAATCCACCAGGTTTCTTTTGCTCCGTTTTCACATGTTGGCACACCAAGCATCTAGCGACATACTCGGCCACATCTTTCTTCATACCGGCCCAAAAGAAAACTCGCTTCATGCCTTGGTACATCTTGTCCCCACCGGGATGAATGGTCATCTTCGAACGATGCGCATCATCAAGTATAGCCTTCCTCAAACCCTCGTCTTGCGGTACACAAAGTCTACCATCTCTACGCAACCACCCCCTATCGTCTAGGGTGTACCTACTCAAATGGCTGGACGATTCCCCCTATTAAGCCTCTCTACTAACCAACTGTGGGTCGTCCCGCTGTGCCTCGCCAAGCCGTCCCAAAAGAGTAGGTCTGACCTCTAACGATGCTAGCAAACCGGGTACAAAGTCAACGGAAGGTCTAAAATCAAACATCGAGATAAATTCCAAGCTTCGTCGTTCCACGAACAATGGACTCAAGGACAACCTTTTTTCTGCTCAAGGCGTCCGCCACCACGTTACCCTTGCCAGGGGTATACGCTATCTCGAAATCATAGGATGCTAACAATTCCATCCACCTTTGTTGTCTTAAGACTATGCGCTCGCAGAGTCCCCAACACTTCCCTAAGATGTAGGGCATACTTTTCTTCACTTCTAGAGAAAACCAGGATATTCTCCCATGCAAAAATCGTCACAACTATCCATCTCTCACGCAGACCATCCTAGTCGAACTCGACATCCCCCAAGTGCAAGCCCCAAAGGCCTAAACCAATATCAGACAAACACCCAAGGGATACCTCCTTCGAATTCAGACGACCTACGTGAGATGATACTAGTAAAACGGCTAAATAATTAAGCACTTATCCAACTCTGGATGTCCTTGCCAGTCTCGTTCCAAAACCACCGTTGATCAAATAACTGGCTTTGCTTAACCTACATACGAAAACTTATTTCGCTCTTAGAAAAGACCAAGATGTAATCCACAAAGACCACTACGAAGTTATTTAGGTACTCCCTGAACACCCTACTCATCAAATCAACAAAGTATGCAGGGGCGTTCGTTAAACCAAATGGCATCAAAAGCCACTCATAGAAACCATCCGGAGTCCTAAAGGCGGTCTTCTCTATACTATCCTCAGCCACTCCCAACTGATGAAACCCCGTGGCCAAGTCCAACTGCGAAAACACTGAGGCGCCAACCAATCTGATCAAAGAGATCCTCAATCCTCGGCAATGGGTGTCTATTCTTCTTTGTGAGCTTGTTGAGTTCTCTATAGTCTACACAAAGTCTGAGGGACCCATCCGCCTTCGTGGCAAAAACTACTGGAGCACCCCACTCTGATATACTTCGTCTTATGAACCCCTTCTCAAGCAACTCCCCTTCTTGCTTATGGAGTTCCCTCCTCTAACACGTCCGAGTATTCCCGGACCACTCTAACAGATCGCAAACTCTCGACCGAAGCGTCACGCGATTCAAGATAACTTAGCATAACAAAATCTATGGGATTACAAGAGATCTCGAGAGTATTTCCCAAGCGGGTCATGAGCCTAACAACTCTCCTTTCACAATCAAGAACGGCACCATTACTGGATAACCAGTCCATGCCCAAAATCAACCCATAGCCCGTGAAGCCCAAAACAAAGGCATCACATCTAAACTCAACGCTAAGTATAGAAATCTTCAAACCCAAACATATAATGGACAAATAAGTGGAGCCCCCCAATTGGGTTTGAAACTACCAAGGGATCATCTACTAGACTGGTGTCTACATGCAGTGACTCAACTAATGATGATAAGATAAATGAATGTGATGCGTCAGAGTCGAATAAAGTTCGAACAGGATGATCGAGAGAACCAAATCTCAACCTAGACGGTCCTACCCCCATCAGGTATACCAGCCGTGAGGGAATACATCTACCCTCCAGAAGATCCTGTACTTTGTCCTTACCTCTTTGGACAACCTTAATAAGGAGTCCTATTTCTCCAAAACAACTAGCCTTCTCCTTCACATTCTCCTTTCGTGACCTCCCACCACGATGAGGTTTCGTTCTTTATTTACTTAACATCTATTTGAACCTTCCTCCCTCGTCCATCTTAAAGGTACCCACAAGCCCACCACCTCCTTGGACTATCTCCTTAGCCCGAGAAACATCTTAGTCCCTTGAAGTGGTTCTTCCATCCTTTATACGGAAGTCCTTATTTATCTTAAAAAGACATCTATACGCGGAGGGGAAATTCAAAAAGAGAAAGAGGAAGAGATTCAAAACGGAGAATCCGAAGGATAAAGATATGGCTATTGGGGATTATGCTTTTCTTTCAAAAACTTTTCTCTTAAAAGACATGTTTTCGAAAATACTTCTTCCAAAAATATTTTTAGAAAAAATAGTTTTCTAAAAAATTTATTTGTTCCGGTAACCTTAAGCTCTGATACCACGTGTAACACCCCACACCCGCTAAGATCACTCACTAAGGGAATGCCTTAACTTCGGTGGAGTATTTAAGTGAATATATAACAGAAAAATTACAACAGACAGATATAAGTAATACTTAAAATTTAAAAAAACATCATTTCATTGCAGCAGAAGGTAAACATGTTTGGTTACATATCAAAAACCAAAAAGAGTCAAGTACAAAATATCCATCTCGTTAAAACATAAGTACATAAGCCCACTACATACTAATAGCCATAATAGAAAAGATAACCGAGCTTTACTTCAAGAGTCCAAGCTCAAAAAGATAGATAAAGCAATCTGAATCAAAGCCCACTAGTGCTAGGCCCACTCTGATAACCTGAGGGTTGGGAAAAAGATAAAAACAACGGGGTCAGACATAAGTCTGAGTGAGCCCTATAACTTTAACAATACAATCATTAAAGTAATTAGGGTATGATATAAACCCGGTACGGTACGACTGGGGATAAATGACTACACAAAGCAGCCAACCAGACTTAGGATGAACTAAGATAACGGTAAAGACGCGCCTATCCACCCAAGGATAAATACTACACTTTACCCCCCCCCCCCCCCCAGATCTACCCACCCAAGGATAAATTTCTAACTGCACCACACCAGTCATTCCTACTTAAAGGTTGATCCCTCCCAAGGACTTAGAAAATTTTACCCAGTAGTTTCGTGTACCCCTAGCTGACTACATAGGTGTCGTCTTCCCCTATCTCCACTAGGTGTACCCTGTACTTAGTAATCTTAATAGTAGTCTCTTGTACCCCTAGCTGACTACATAGGTGCCGTCTGCCCCTGTCTCCACTAGGTGTACCCACTACTCCCATTCGATCGGCTCCCTAACGTAGATACCCGTGCTGGCCCCACAGTGGGGTGTATCACTCCCCAAAGTGGCAACCCGATACAATCAATGGTGCACGGCTTTTACCTACACGATGCAACAACGTCTTACCTACCAGCCCGGGTCCACACACACATATGAAACCCGTTGGACTTGCGTTGCCACCGCTAACCCATTTTTGGCCTCTTATAGTCAAACCCAGTACGCGTGTCCCGTCCTCGACATGGGTCGAGCCCAATAAGATACATATGGGTTACTGGTTGAAATGGGCCCCCACAAGCTACCCGCCTAAGCTTGTCATTTTATCTAGTGCATCCCACTTAACCCTTTTCTAATAATCATGTCCACTTACATGTTTAAGGCTTGGTTAAGTCATCTAATCATATTTCAATTGCCACTCAAGGCACCCACTAGATTTCCTCATGCCACCCAAGGCACTTACTTGATTTCCCCGTGCCACCCAAGGCACTTACTTAACCCTATAATCATGTTTAATTACATGTTCCACTTCGGTTAAGTATTCTAATCTTATCTTCTATTGCCACCCAAGGCAACCATTAGATTTTCCCCATGCCACCCAAGGCACTTACTTAACCCTTTAATCATGTTTAATTACATGTTCCACTTTGGTTAAGTATTCTAATCGTATTCTCTATTGCCACCCAAGGCAACCACTAGATTTTTCCACATGCCACCCAAGGCACCCACTTAACCCTTTAATCATGTTTAAATACATGTTCCACTTTGGTTAAGTATTCTAATCGTATTTTCTATTGCCACCCAAGGCAACCACTAGATTTTTCCACATGCCACCCAAGGCACCCTCTTAACCCTTTAATCATGTTTAATTACATGTTCCACTTTGGTTAAGTATTCTAATCGTATTCTCTATTGCCACCCAAGGCAACCACTAGATTTTTCCACATGCCACCCAAGGCACCCACTTAACCCCTCATGCCCCACTACATGCTTATTTGGTTAAGTGTTTCTTAATTGATTAAGAACATAACCGTTGTAAAGACCTCTCACATTAGACTATCTTTTATGGCAGCTGGATTTGTCGGTCGGTTCCGGGAAGCCTTACGCCATAACCGAGTCTAACCTCATGTCTTTACACTTGTCACGTATTTAGTTTGTGCCTAAGACCTCTCACATTGGGCCAATCATTTGTAGCTGCTGGATTTGCCGGTCGGTTCCGGGCAGTCTTATGCTACAAAAGGGTCCAACCTCGTGTCTTAGTCGATTAATTACACCTAATTAATCACCCACATAATTTGTATTAATTATCCCTAATTAATTACAAATTTAACGATGTACATAATTGACTAAATTATGTCCATCCACTTTATGGTATGCATAATCATACCAACTTCACACCATTTCATTAACATGTATATTAACCCCATCGTTCCCCACGTAATTCGCAAACATGACATAAATGGGAAGATTCATCACAAATACAATGGGTTCAACTTGCATAACATTAGCATCAACATGGGTTTAAAGGTGTCAACATGCATATAGCATCAAACCCAACTAACATGAATAATCAACCCAAACTTGCATGAATCATATATGTCATAAAGAGGTTAACTTGCATAAGTTTCTTATGTCATCCAAAGGGGTAAACTTGCATATGTATGTATGACATACAAAGGGGTTAACTTGCATATGTATGCATATCATACAAAGGTGTAAACTTGTACATGTTACTTGCATATAATCAAACACCAAACTTGCATAACATGTCATATATGAACTTGCATATAATCAAACACCAACTTGCATACATATCATATATGAACTTGCATATAATCAAACACCAAACTTGCATAACATATCATGTACGAACTTGCATATAATCATACACCAAACTTGCATAACATATCATGTATGAACTTGCATATAATCATACACCAAACTCGCATAATCATGGTGTCATAATGGATCAATGTTTGTCATAGCAATTTGCATAACTAGCATCACGAACACATAGCCTAACACTTGCATAACTTGTGTAATCATCATGATCGTATAGCATATAACTTGCATAACATCGTGAACATATAGCATATGACTTGCATAACTTGCATAACATTATGAACACATAACACATAACTTGCATAACATCACAAACACATAGCATATGATAACATAATCTTGCATTGATCCACATTCATAGCCATAACCTCATTATATCCTATCATAATCATTCAACAATTGGTTATTAAGGCTATAGAAACTCACAACTTGTTGATTAGCACTTCTAAGAAGAAGATTAAGTTGCTAGAGTTGATTAGAAGTTGATTTGAGAATCTATCTTCCTCTTTAATTTGATGGAGGCTCCTTCAAGTTGCATTTTGACGGCATAATGACGTTGTCTCCAATTTTAGTATGAATTAGGGTAGTCTTAGGGTGTATTTATAGAGTAGTTAGGTGTTTTAGGCCATTAGATTAACCCTAAATCAGATTAGAGCCGTCAGATCTCGTCCTAGCCACCAAAACACAGCCCAAAAGCCAAACTGGTGCACCCAGGTCACCTGGGCTCGACCAGGGAGGTCGACCCCCAGGTCGACACTAGGGTCGACACCCTAGTTGACCTGGTGGGCAGGTCGACACCCCTGTCGACCCCCAGGTCGACTCCCTGAGTCTGGCGGGAATTTTCCCGCCACTTCTGAAATTTGAAATCTGTTTCGTTTTCTGATTTTTCGTGAAACTTCTAAAGGTCATATCTCGGACATACAGACTCCGATTCACGAAATTTCGGACTCTATTTCGCGTATTTTTCCGAGACGAACGCAATGGCATAGCCCGTTTCCCCTGATTCAGATTTTAAAATTTAATTCTGCCCTGTTTTATATTATAGCAAGTTATTCAACACACGGGGTGTTACAAAAGTGCTATATACTTTCCAGTTTCAATTCAAGATTTATTTATTTAATAATAAATTAGTTGTTTGTTATTTATTCAAATTAAGAAATAAAAGTTATATTTTAGTTATTATATTTCGAAAATATGAGATTATAGCGCTATGGTTATAATCAAATGTTTTTGGTAAAAGAAGTGGATTCTTAATTAAAATCCGAGAGTTACGTAAGGAAGTTGGTTCAAGATTTGAAGGGTGAACCTTATCTATTCCGAAGTTAGAAATGTCGTTCAGTTAAGGTCTGAGAGGTAATTGTACCCCAACTTGATTGACTTTGTTTTTGATTAAAGAGTAGTTAAAGTTCACTAGTGAAGATTGGTTAAGAAAATTTAGATAATGAGTAAAATGGTTTAAATGGGAAAAGCGATGTTTATTCAAACATCAGTTTGAATCCAATAAAGGGGATTTGGAAAATTTTCCAAATAAGAATCAGAAATGTTATCTAATAGAGAAGATAAGAAATGGAAGCAAATAGGGAAACGCTTTCCAAAGTAAATAAAATATATTTTCCAAATTTAGGAAAATAAGAATTTATGAATATATATAGAAATGGAAATGGATAAATTAAAGATAATTTAACATAAAGAGATAAATGTTGGATGATGATTGATCGATAGAATTTCCATCTGGAAATAATATCGTTGGTTGCACACTTGTTTTTCTTTGATACTTAAATCACTGACTATCAAAGTTTTTGACCATTTTCCGTCATCAATACGGAGAGACCGAGATTAGGTTCATTATCAGAAAACCACTCTGTATGTATGTTAGCGTTGTGATCAAATATTAAAGACGGGATTATGCAAGGACTATCCTGTTTTACAGAATAGTGCCTTCGGTTTGTCCAATCCCAGAACAACGTAAATGGATGAATGTCTGACAAAGTATATCTAATGGATCGCGTAAGTTGATCTCTTCAAACGTACTTACGTTTGGTGGCGGAGGAATTCGTTTCTCTTAGCTTTATACCCATGGTATTTTTGAGGAAATAAATTTGTGATTTGACGAGTATGACGATGTGACAATCAAAGTAAATGAATTATGATCTGTCAAAGATACATTATGACCTCAAGCCTCATCAACCGGGAAATGACAGAAATCGGGAAGGCAGCATGGCTAAGTGGGTCACTCCCATTAGGGTGTATATCACCTATCTAGAGAAAATCCATTTCATTCTTTTATCTATGATCAATGCTGTCCCTTTTCGGGAAGACGGTGGGTAGCTCCCAACCGTTGGTGATATACATTCGATACACTCAAGAGAAATGAGTGGTCAGTCATGTGTGGGCCGGCTGCAAGACGTTCTTGTTGAACCCAGTGTATTTGCCTCTAGAGATACACTATCGGCAGGTGGTCCCATACCTTGTCATAGTTGGAATCCAATCTCCAATAAGCGCCCGCGTTTTTTGTTTGTATACTATATATGTGGAACGTGAGATGCAAGCGTTCTGCTAGATTCTAATTACTTGTGATTAGACATTATTATAATATCAAAGGAGTATTGATTTCCAAAACTGTTTTGGGTTATCGTAAGGAAAAAAACCGTCCTTGTTTATGTGTGGATCGGTCTTACGGTTATCTTTTCTTTTGAAAAGGATTTTGAAAAGTTAAACCAAATGATTTGAGTTTACTCACACCAGTTTCATGACTGACCCAGAGTTTATTTTGTTTTGTTTTCCCTAAAATCTTGGGTGCCCAAATTTGTACGGGCAGTCAAGTGGTTCAGGTCTTTACAGATATACTTGGAGGAGCTTGAAGCGGGAGGCTTCAGGATTATATAGCTATTATTATTTCTGCTGTGTGTAAGTGTTGTACTCTGATAATGTTGTTGAATATAAATACCGTTTTATTTCAAAGCTATGTTATATATTATATTTTATTCGTTCCGCTGTGAGATTGGTATTACTCTGATTTTGTTCTGTGGGGATCTTCTTCTTCTTCTATTTTAATTTTCTATCTTATCTATTCTCATCCTCTAACTTCTTTCTATTAATCATCTGTAATGTTCGATGCCTAAATAATTAACATGGGTTTTATGTTGATTTTCTGGGTCGAAAATCCTAGTTCGTTACAAATACTCTGTCAGACATTCATCCGTACAACTTTGTTCTAGGACTGAACAAAACCGAAGGCACAATTTCCATTAATCCATCTTAGGCAATTTCTACCTAGGATTAATGGAAAAAGCTCTTGCACTTTACACCGTCTTCGATTATCTTCATATAATATGACTCGCAATGCTACTGCCAATACAGAGTGGTTCTCGGATAATAATCAACTCGGTCTCTCCATATTGACAATGATGTTGGCAAATACTTTGATAATCGGTTATTTAACTATCAAAGAAAAACAAACATCCATTCAAAGCATCAAACAATCACCCAGGCCCTTAATTAATATTCCATTAATTAAATCACTTCTCCATTTCCTTATCAATATTTGTTAACCAAATATTTTCAATAATCATCTTGACCTCTTACGCTATTTGTAAAACATTTCGATATCTCGCCTTCTTTAATTTTCTATACTTAAAAAATATTTATTATTATATTT
The DNA here is from genome assembly GCA_030737875.1 of Allium sativum. Taxonomy (NCBI): domain Eukaryota; kingdom Viridiplantae; phylum Streptophyta; class Magnoliopsida; order Asparagales; family Amaryllidaceae; genus Allium; species Allium sativum. Next base: position 308,580,896 of record CM060921.1, read on the forward strand.
CCAAAATTCCACTTATCTGAGTTGAAACGAATGTTGCGTAAAACATTGTTACAATAACCTAAAATATTGTATTCAAATAAATCTTATTCAAAACGTTATCTTCGCCTGAATCTTGTTATTTATTGGTTAATAATGAAATCAATCAAGTTGGGGAATATATACCTCTCAGACCTTGATTGAATAACATTGTTAACTTCAAAACAGACAAGACTACTTGTCCCGAATAATCAACATCATATAAACCAATTACTCATTTTTAAAACGTGTCTATGTTTCTATTTCTGTTTTTACCAGATTCAGTTACAGATTTCCTTTTTGTTTATAATATTCTATTTTAAGTTCGCTTCCTTATCAAATTCTATATATGTTGATATATTGACTTCTAGTTATCAAATTATCTTAAAAATATTCTAACTCCTTAAATTTTCAGAAATTTTTCTAGCACCTCCTTTGTACTAGTCAATAGCTCAAACCTCAACTCGCCTCTTTAGGCCCTTTCCATTCAAAAAGAAAATCAAAAAGCCAAACGGCTTGCCGATTCGGTGCATAAAAACTCTTATGGAATTTGAATGTGTACCTTTTTGTAGGGCACTTGAACTAAAATCTTCGTACACATCATATAACAACCAAAACTTCCCCATGAAGGAAAGCCCTGATTGAGTTGAGAACACGAAAAATCAAAACACAAACAGAAGAACATTTCATTGCTTATTACAACAATTTATATCAGAGTACAAGAATGTACAGAGTATGAACAAACAATATACATTTGATAAATATCATAGATTTACAAATTACAATGCAGCGGAAAATAATACAAAACACAACTGAAAGAGATAAACGGATACAGAGCTTTTTGAATATCATTCCAGCTGTAAACCAGGATCCTGTGAATATAAATCTGCAAAACCAAAACTACTAGCTGCCCGTGTGGAAAATAGGGGCACCCAGAGTTTAGGTTAAAACAATAAACTCTAGGTCAGTCATGTGACTGGTGTGAGAACTAAAATAGTTATTAGTCTTTATTTTAAAGTTCGGTAAATCAAGGGACCACGCCGTATAACACGGAACGGGTTTCCTCCCAAGAATACCTATGCATAAAGCAAACAGCGCAATGCTAAATAAAGAACAATGAAGTTATTACAAGACTCAGGTCCCATCACACAATGCAATGCAAGCCGGAGGATGGGGTTTTACCTTATAATAGCCAAGTAATGCTTGATACGCGAAATTTAATCTTTCATTATTACTATAAGTGAAGAAATCAACTTCAAATATAAATGTATCAATCATAGACGGCATGAGCGCCCCATCCCACTATGTCGCCAATACTAGGCTCTACAATCAAAACTGAAATATCACGTATTGGAAATTGGATTCCACCTGTGAACCAAGGCAAGGGATCGTCTTTACCACTTCGAGACTCTCTAGCTCGAGCCTCAGGCATGTACTCAGTCAAGCCTTTAGATCGTCAGGGCCGGTCCACTCGATGTGGATTAAAATGCCTAAACCATGTGTTTCCCTGCCCTATGGGGCGTAAGTCTGGTCTATATAAAGACCATATCATCCATTCGCCCCGCAGTGCCGATATATCCGAGGCGCCTCGCTATCCATCATCGACATAAGTAAAACGTTAGGGCGTGCAAAACCCTGACACCACTCCTATCTAGAAAGAAATGCATGCCCTTCCCGATGTCCTCTTCCGTTTCTGGTTTACACCAGGGTGTGAGGCTCGCGAATTAACGCTATACAAAGGTGTGTTATATTACAGCCGTGCTTAGATCATCAACCACAAGAATCTACTTTTCAACAGAAGCCATGATCATTTGCATCTCAGAATGCCACACAGGCAATTCACGCTATGCAACCGATGTATATCAATCACACAGAATGGAATCCAATGTCAGACACACATCCATTTACAAGTTCGTTTTGGGTCTGAATGAAACCGGAGGCACCTTATTCCTTGTACCATATATCCAATACAGGAGAGAGGTCCTCGCATATCCGTTCGATCACCAAGTATGTCTGGACGACCACCACTTATTACCTTGTCTTGCGTGTATAGCCCAATCAAGACATCAGTAATCATCCAAACGATGTGAAGACCTCCAGTCTTCAACCACCGTCTTCATCCTCGACATATCGTCGAATCATTTATTCAGAATGGGATAAACCCAGTCTTTCTGAATAACTCACATATATAATAAACAAGTGCTATAAAAACACAACATATGCCTCATTCCAATCTAGAATATTCCTTTATTCAGATATTCTTATACTTTGGGAAAGGTTCCCATTAATTTTATCAAAGATAAATTTTTTAAATTTACTCTTTAATCTTCCTTTGGATTTCAATTCAAACCAAATTATGGTTTATCCAAACTAGTCGGGATTAGCAATCCTTATCGAAGTAATCATTTATTTAATTTCCCAATCCCAACCTATTCATCCCATGGAGCAAAACTGTTAATACTCCATATCTAACACCACGGTGTTATTGGTAAATTTAATTACCATTTTACGTTCAAATCTAATTAAAGGTTTAGCTATCGCCTATAGTAAAACTGGTGGTACTCCATTTTCAATCATCTTCTTGAATTGACAATTTTAATTATCACATTCACTTTTCAATCTAATCAAAGATTCATTAAAACTCCATTTAGTTTTAAGCTTCCCAAAAATCAATATTAATGATTGTACAAAGCTAAGAAATTAATCTTATCTTTAACTGGGTTAAAAAACCAATGTCATTTAAAACACAGTTCACGATAAACCCAAAATCACGTTCCATCAGTCTCTAACCATAAATTAGTAAGAGAACAATTCCCTAAGTATTAATCCCGAAGGCCGAAACCAACATCAGATCAATACCCAGGAAACCATTCAACTTAGCTAATCTCCAGTTAGTTTCTAATTTTCTTAACTCCATTGGGTTTAAGAACAGTATTATTAAAGATACCATTCACGACAAACCCAAAATCTCATTCCATTGTTAATTGGGTTAAAGAACAAGTGTTATATAAAACACCATTCACAATAAACCCAAAAATCAATTTCAATTCAATTCCAATTTAATATTAATTAATTGGTATACTTCACTAAATCTAAATAAAAAGATTTAATCTTTTCTCAACTGGGTTTAAGAATAGTGTTAATGAAGACACCATTCACGACAAACCCAAAATCCCATTTGATATTAAATACAAGGCTCTGAATAGAAAATATATTGTCTTATATTCAATATCAAATTCTGAAATCAACAAATATCGTATTGGAATAACGATATATACATCTTCCAAATTCCTCCACAATATCCGTATAATCATGGAATCCAATATCGAAATATTCCGAAGATAATTTTGATTCAAATCCATTCCAATTCATATATTGGAAATTCTGGTTATTTTTAAAACCATTTCAATCCAATTTATTTATTTAAAAATATTGGATTATAATTCTAGTTCATAACTAGTACATTTCGATAAAAATATATTTTTTATCTTTTCAAATATGGAATTTTTCATCCCAATTCTTTCCAAAATGATTTTACACAAATTATTGATATTTTTAATAATTTTATCAAGGCCCGTACAGTCGATTTCCATAAACGGCCATCGAACTGCACTTATAGCGACCTTTTCCAAATTTGATTTGGACATAATTCCAAATTCAACCGTTAGATTTCAAATCTCTTATACTCGTTGGAAAGCTCTTTACGATACGAACCCAAAGGTTCCGGTTTTAGCAGAATCCGACGGTCGAATATCCCGTAATGTCAATTCGAAGTCTATGGTCGAAATTCACGAACTACCGCTGCGTGGCGCGTTCTATTCAGGCCATTAACTATATATATTATATATATTTCATTGATTTCCATTTAAAACGTATTTTATAAATCGTTTTAAATTCGTTTTCAAAACTATTTCAACTTCATATTCAATTTCAAATCAAAATTGAATATTCCATATCATTAATATATAAATGATGATATTTTCAAAATATTATATTTCGAAATCATTTCCTTTTTTATATTCATTATAAGAATGAATAAAATCGATATAAATATCGTTCACGTCAAAATGGCATTAACCTAATCAACACGGCTTTGTACATTTAAATATTTTCGTGTCCATCCCAAATCGGACATCAAAATCATATTTTGATCTTTTCTGAATATTGTTTTAAAATATTCGTTATTTTAAAATAATCGTTATTTTATAATATTCTTTATTTCTGATCTGGAATCAGACACTGTCAATTACCTTATAATGTCGATTATATGGATTTCATACAACACATGTATATAACAACAATGATAAACAATCAACCATCATCCAAAGTGCATTACACAACTGCATAAGCATTAAATATAAATAATTAACGCTTACAACAGTCTGTCAACCAACCGATTTACATACAATTAAACAATTGGGATTAGTGTACGTCAAATATCATCCCAACACCCATGTGGGGTTTCAATCAACAAACACAAATTTTATTTGTGCAGTTGGGCGATGTGTAAAATTTATTGTCCCAATCCATAATTGTCAAATGGATGTATATAAACAAATCGTCCGATTTATAAATGAATATTTATTTTATTCATATACGTGTTAAAAATTATATTTTTAACTATAAAATATTTATTTCAACACATGCTTATTTTATTCAGTTCATTTATATAATAAGAATGATATTTTTATTGTTCAAATATTTTTATTCAACACATGAATATTTTATACTGTCCATTTCACATCACAATCAATTTTCTCATAGAATACAATCAAACAAGTCGTCCATGGTCTGTGGACGATGGGGAGCAGTTCATATATGCAGTTATAAAATAATTAACTGAACAGAAAATTTTAGTGAGGAGTTCTCGCCTTTGGTTTCTACTCCATCAGTTTTTGTTTTTGATTTTATTTCTGTTCGGATTTAAATTTTCCTTCAATTCTAACTGGCTCTGTTTCTGTCCCAGTCAGTTCTACGGTGTAGTGCTTGTCAGTATGGTTACAACGAACTTTGTTTTGCTCAAATCTTTTTTCATTTGACAAAGATACATGGGTTTAAACATTTCAACCTTATTTTAATTAACTAAAATAATTAATACACTAATTATTGTCACTAACCACCGTAATTAGGGTCTTAACCCTCTCCCTTCTACGTTCTAATTTCTAGAACCCCCCATAACCCATTCACGATTGAATTTTCACCCACCGCCCATCACCAGAGGTCGTCGGCCTCAGATCCGACATCGCCACATCAACTGCCACCTCGCATTGCCCCACCGCCATCCCTGCCGTCGAGCTCGGTGGATCCGGCACCCTGAAAATCCACCGCCAACTCTGGTGGTTTTAGCTCGAAATTTGAGCAGTTCACCAAACCAAAACCGATCATATCCATACCCAATTGAAGATGGTGAAGCGTTCTAGAATCTCTACTTTATAATCCATAATTAATTCTTTAGGGATTGGAAGGAATTAACGGAGAAAGGTTGGAGCGATTTAGCCATTGGAAGAATGAAAACAGTGGCGGCAACCCACGTGTGACCACACAGAGAATAAAGGAGGGTTTTGACTAGTATTTGACCTTATATAATATATATAATATTATTTAATTCCTGAAAATACTTGCTTATTGCCACAAACTCCAAATCATACCCAACGACTGTCGCGCCTAGCTAAATACCCCCATTCCGGACACAATGAGATATGTTTCGTAAGCCAATTCGACTGTTATGATAAGTTTTCATTTAAATTAAAATATAAATCAATATATTGAATTTTAAATGCACATTTTAATTTCCTCGGGCCACATACTGACTTCAAAAATTCTAGAAAAATAAATCTGGCTTGATAATACGGTCCTAACAAAAATAATTTCGTTGAATTTGGAGACCGTTTGAAAAATAGCTATTTTCCAGTCGATTAAATTCAAACTGAAATTGCCAAACACGTTTTCTTTTGCCACGCTCACATATTGATTTCAAAAGTTATGAAAATTGGAATCTAGTAATAATTTGACATCCCGGATACAACAAAAGTTGTTTCGTCGAAAATGGAGGTCATATGAAAAATGGCTATTTTTACGGGCTATATTTCCCTAATGACTTCAACTGGGCATAAATTTTTAATCCCGCTATGAAATTTCAATTTTTTAGATTCATTGGAAAGATATTTTCAAACAGATTCAAATATTTTTGGTTTCACTAAAATCCAGTTTATTTTGAATCATTTACATTCATTTGAAATTTGAGATCGAATTTTCAAACTACCGCGCCATTTCCAATTCCATTTATAATTAAAATAAATATTTATATTTTAATTTTGATTTAAATAAATTATACATTCTAATTCTATTCAAAATAAATTTCTCGTCGTTATTATTTAAATAAATTATTTTAAATACCCAAAATTCATAAAAATTGCCAAAATAAAAAAATTTAATTGGTTTTGATTTTCCGGGTTGTTACACATCATTCCAATCCTGCTTAACCTATATCTATCCATGATTTCATCATTCCAACTTCATCCAATCATTTTTAACTCACTTCGCAAATTTGTTCGTTAAGTAGCTCTTTTACCTATTCCACTTTTTATTTGAACATATCACGTTCAAATATATTTTAATTTACTTATTAATCAATCAAATTCCATTTTCAATTCAAGTTTCATATTCGATTTCGAATATGAATCCACCAGTTCAATTTACTTAACCAAAACCCAATTCCGTATCAAAACTCGATTAACTAATTATTCTTTAAATTAGTTAATCCTATTTAATAATTAAAAATATGATTTTTTTTTGTTTCAAAAATCAGTTCACTTATTCCACCTGAGTTCATATTTATTTTATATCTCATGTCTGGATTTTTAAATTTAAAATCCATATTTTATTAACTTAAAATACTTCGATTTCAATTAATAAACCGTGATGGTTTTATAATGGTTATGGTGCTGCTTTTCTAAAGATTTGAATTTGACATAACTCAAAATCTATAAGATGAAATCCATATTTTCTCTTCTACTAAAAACTATTATCAAATCGGTCCTGATGGTTCTTATTTCAAAGAATTCCGACTTAAATTGAGTTCTTTATACTCAATTGAAGTTTGAAACGCTAATTTACGAACTGTAGTGCTGCGGCAAGTTTGTTTTAATTATATTTAAATATAAATGTTAAACTTCGTTTATTATATAAATTCTATTTCTTAAATATAAAATATAAATTAAACCCGTTTACCAAATCTAACTTAATATTTCGATTTATTCCTAATCGTTCATTATTTTGTAACTCAGTTATAAATTTATTTATATTTCGATCTTCTATATTTAATTCCAATTCCTTTTATAAATAAATTATTTATAAAATTCGATATAATCGAAATGATAAACACGTTGGATTTTCTCAATTCCGCTTACATTTTGAATTCCGAAACATAATCAATCATTTTATTTCAAAACACTTCCTAATTCACTTTTAAATTCATATTTGAATTTAAATATTTAAATTATCCAAATGATAATTATCTCACTTAATTTATAAACGTTGTTTATAAATTTAACTTCCTTGTTTAATATATATTAAACAAGTTTCCATTTCAGATTTCTATTTGAAACTCCATTCCTTTTATATTCCAATTTCCGTAATAAAAACCATCGTTCCATTTTCGAAATGATTACAACTTTCTATTTTTAAATTCAAACTTGAATTTAAAATTTCAATTTATCTTCAGATAATTAATTCGCTACTAATATAACATCGTTTATAAATTTACTTGTTTTATATATTAAAACAATTTCCATTTCAAAATCTATTTAAAACCAAAATCTTATTTTGGAATGTTCTTTTTATTTTAATTAAACCATATATAACATAGAATCTATTTTCATATTTAAATTTAACTTCTATTTAATATAATCCTAATATTTTTTCTAGACATATTTTATTTAGATAAATTCGAACTAATTGAATTCAAATCATAAATCCATACGGATTTATTTTTAGTTCAATTTATATTCTGAACATCAGAATAAATTTCATCGTTTACTTCTTCAAAACGTTTCCACATTTCCATTTTTAAATTCACATTTGAATTTAAATATTCAAATGATAATTTTTCCACTTCATTTATAAACACCGTTTAAAATTCATTTCAGTTCCCTGATTATCCAATGAAAATCACTCCATTTTATTTATAAACACCGTTTATAAATTTGATATTTGATTTTATTCTAATCCATTCAAAATTCAAAATCTATTTTAGAAAAACAGATTTTCCATTTTAAATCTTAAAACCCTTTTTTATGATACTTCTAAAATCAACATTTAGGGCCAGTTATATTCGACCAATATAAACACACCATTATCAACCACAGGTTTTCTAATACATCATATATGATAATATATATGAAAACAAGAAAATAATAATATTTTTGAGGAATCTAGTTGGATTCCTCCAACCTATTTTTCCTGCATCCACAGACGTTAGCCAACAGAAATAATACCCATCCTGCTTCAAGGCAGGATATCACGGTATAGAAGGTCATCCACTATCATATCATGGGGCACATAGGGTCATCCGCTAATGATACTGCGGGCATCCGCTAATGGCACTGCACCAACATATATAATAATAGCCACAAACACCAATCTTATATAACTAGTATATATAATAGCAATCCATTGAATAACACCAAATCAATTCATCCAATCAACCAATAATATTTTAACTGCTCAAAAATAAATTCAAATTATTTAATCTGAGTGAGCTTTACTCACCTTATTTTTATCTCGATCCATTCTGATTCTAATTGAAATCCCAGCTTATGTTAATCTACAGTACGACGTTCGCATCTGATTTTTAAATGAACATGCTGCTATTATAAATAACTAGTTGAACTAAACATGATTAAATAAATTTTAAATTAGCTAATCATAATTATTAACATTAATTACCGTACCAAAATTTATCCTCCTTCCTTATGAAAAATACTCGAAACCGTATGCTTCCAAACAAAAAGAACCACAAGGCCATGACTTCGAGTATTGTTGTATACTCCAAGAACGAACAACTTTAGCATCCCTTAACACTTTGAACCGAGATTAGCAAACCCTTCACCTTTACTACGAAAATCACATTCACTTCCTGGTTCAAAATACTGCTCATGTCGAGCTACCTCCATTTCATCCTTCTCTTTACTAATAAAAATATATTATCACCGTGAGCTTCCCAATTCCACCAAATCTACCATCATCATGCCATCATCACTTTAACTACAACTTCTACTACCTCCACAACATACGCCATTTTCAACAAAGCTGCCTACAATCTTCCCTGTTTCACAACACTGCTTCGAAAAATCTCACTCTGACTCACCAATGAGACCTCTATCACTTCCTTTTTCTGTCAATGCTTTAATTCCATATTCGAACACCTTTGGCAATAATCGATCCTCAGACCGAAATCCCGTGCTCAGTAAAAAGATGAGACCTTTCCCCTTTCTAATTCTTACCAGATCCTAGCGTTGAATTCCCATTGCTTTATGCGCCTCCACTCCTCGCCAGAAACGCGTCGACCTCCAACCTATACAACGACAACTACTCGCAACCCTAGCTAGAGTATTAACGTCACCCACTAACCGCTACTTTAGAGACAAACTCGCACCTAATTCGATGCCTTTGACAACATCTCTCACTTGGCCTCCTGCAATCTTCTTCCCCCGACGTTAAATCCAAAATTGAACGCCTAGCTCGATCCTTTCCCGGTCTCAACTTTGATTCCACCTTTCGATGTTCGGTTTCGATCTTGAAAATTGGAATAGCGCAAGTTTTAAATAATGAGCCGGTCTTGATCGCGATTTGTGCACAAGTTGGAAAGGATTAAATATAGAACATCTGCATCTTATTTAGATTTCGATTCAGCTTTTGAGTTTTGATTGAAGAAAACGAAGGGAAGGATTTGGAATGGTATTCGGGTTTGATATTTGAAGGGGACGACATTTATTTTCTTTGTTTGCAGAAGCTTGAGGATCGATCTCTTGGAAGAACGGAAGTAAAAAAGATAAAAATGGGGAATGTCGTGAATTTATAGATAGATAATACTTAAGCGTTAAGGAATAGAAGGGTAGCTTAGGTACATATAATTTAATTTCGATTTGATATTAATTTACTGCGATTTGATTATTGATTTAATCTGAATTGATTTCAAATTTATCCATAAATTAAATTTCTCGGGGTCCCAACTTGAACTAACGAACCACGATTTTCACGTAATGACTGTCGATCCATTGTTATAACACTATTCTGATCTCAACAGAATAGGTTCTGGAATTAAATTCAAACATATATATAAAATAAGCATATTAAATCGATATAATATTATTTAAATTCAAAAATAATAAATTCCACAAATAACAAATTATTATTGTAATCATTCCTATTCAAATAGAATTCTATAAATCGTTTGAATCATTTTGACGCTGTTTTAATATCGTGTTGAATTATTTCATATTACGATAATTATATATATTCGAAATAAATCGTATTTTGATTATTAAATCAGTAACTTAATATAAATATTCATTTATATTATCAATTCAATATTTAAGACAATATTAAATATTCAATATTAATCGATTAAAAATCCAATTCGTTACAGTTCGAACCCTTTAGGCCTACAATCCCCAAATTTTTATAAATCTACAATTTATTTAGAAAGGGGAAATTTTCAGATCTATATAGATGTAAGAAAACAGGAAGAGAGGGGAGAATCTGATTTGGAGCGCCAACTTGCATTCTTTTTCATTAGATCTGCTAATCCTCTCAATTTCATATGAGTGGGATTTGATTTCTTTGTATGAACATGTTATTTTATTTCAGAAATTAGGTTTGGAGAAGGAGGAAAATGGCAGAGCTTCGTTGCAACTGTAGATTTGTGTGTAAACGAATGAGGCCTTACCCTTTTATTTATAGGGGTGAGATTGGCATTGAACCGTTGGATTAGTTTTAAGTTATATCCGTCCATTCATTTTACAAATATTATAAACCAAACCCTAAAAACCTAGCCGTCACTGGGCAATCTGACGCCCAATAGGTCGACCGCGGCGGTCGATCGCCTAGCCCATCAGATGCCCAGGTCGACCAGTCATCTAAGGTATAATATATTTTTAATTTTCAATTTATTTATTTTTCTTCCAATTTCATATTTCGTCCGTAACTTTTACATACGGACTCCGTTCACGAAACTCTAGACATGAAGTTGACCAGAATTCCGAGACGAACGCATCGGTTAAAGTTTCGTGGCCAAATTCCATCATTTGCAGAAATCCCTATTTTTTGAAATTCTAATAATTAATTTATATTTCCAAAATTCCGGATTGTTACAGAACCTGTAACAATCGGCGCTCCAGCGCCAACATAGTTGTAACGACCCAGAAAATCTGAACCAATTTAAAATTTTTAAATTGGCTAAAATAATGGATTTTAAATATTTAAAATAAATATTTTAAATAAGTAAGATGAAAAGTGAGTTTGAATCGACCATTGAAAACGAATATATTAATTATAATTATAAACAAGGCCCGAAAAGGGGCTGCGGTTTCAAAAATTGAATTCAAACTTTGTCGGACTGTACCGGGTGCAAAACAATCCGGATTTAGTGAAACCAAAAATATTTAAATCTGTTAGTGAATACCTTTCTAACGAATCTGAAAAATCGAATTTTCATAGCGGAAAGCAAAAGTTATGGCCGAATGAATTTTCAGGACAGTCGCTATGGAGTTTATATAGCCCGTGAAAATGGCCATTTTGTATATGACCTCGGAATTCGACGAAACCACTTTTGTTGGATCCGGGATGTAAAGTTATTGCTAGGTTTCAAATTTCATAATTTTTGAAGCTAGTATGTGAGCGTGGCAAAAGAAAATGTGTTTTGGTCAATTACAGTTAAATTGGATCGACCAAAAATGGGCCTTTTTGCAAACGGTCTCAGAATTCGACGAAACTAGTTTTGTTGGGACCGTATCATCAAAACATAGCTAGATTTATTTTTTTGGAATTTTTCGAATCAGTTTTTGGCCCTGGCAAATTGAAATGTACGTTCAAATTAAAAATTGAATGTTTTATATTTTGATTTGAATGGAAACTGACTGAAACAGTCGAATAGGCCTACGAAACATATCCCATTGTGTTCGGAATGGGGGTAAAACGCAAGGGACGACAGTCGTTGGGTTTGGATTTGGGTTCGCGAGAGGCAAGGGGTATTTCCGGATTTGTAAAACTTTATAAATAAAAAAAATGATTGGGCCACGTCAGAACGCACCCCCCCTGATTTTCTCTCTCCCCGACTCGAGCAACGGCGGAAATTAGCCGCTCCCTTCTCTCCTCTTTTTCTTCTGATCCGCTCAATGAAATCCATTGCCACAGTTGAGGTTTTTGTAGTACTTCTCGTGATCTTCAAATCCATATAAGTATTGGATTTTTTCGTGGCCTGTAGAGGGAGAACCACCCTCGAGAAGTTCGGCCGTTCGCACCCCGATTCCGCCGCCTGGGGACCACCGAGCTCGACCTCCTCCCTGGCGCACGTGCGCCTCTCCTAGCCCGACAAGGTGGCGCTGGCCGATCGAAGCAACAATCAACGGATTGCCTGAAAGATCGAAACCTAGTTTTGAAGATTCTGAAAGGTAATCGGCTGTTAATTATTTAACTGATTTCGACAGTTTAAAACCGTTGCAAACTTTGAAAAATCATATCTTTTTGCTATGTTAACGAAATTCGATGAAACAGGAAACATCGTGACCGTGTGGACGTCTTCTACATTTTAGAAGAGACCGCATATTTTTCTGAGCCTTCTGCTATTTTTGGTGGAGTGGAACCCAATGTGAGATTTCTAATTTAAAAATAATATGGAAAACGACGATGTATAAATTATATAGTCGATGTATGAGTTATATAAACGTTGTGCACCTCATGTATAAGCGTTGTATAAGTTGTATGTTCGATGTATAAGTTATATATGCGTTGTAAAAATTATATATGTGTTGAAATAAAAGTGAATTGCTATATATATATATATATATATATATATATATACACACACACACGCCCCTCGTCCACAAACCATGGACGATATTTATTGATTGTGATTGGTGTGAAGATTGATTGATAGCGAATGATTGTTTGTGATTGTTTTGTGGTTGATATTGATTGATTGTGGTTGAAAAATACCCATTTGTGGTTGAGAAATATTTGGTTGAAACCACATAGGATTAGTTTGTGGAAATGAAATAAGTATATACATGCCGCCTGCGTGCGAACTAGATGCATGATCCCCATTGTCAAAAACCGCGAGGTTTTAAGGTAGAGCGAGGAGCCGTACTAGGGACGGTCCCGGTTTTAACTATCCTGCCGTTATGCTACCGAAATTTTGAATAATATTCGTGTGTTTGAATTAATTTCATCTGCTTAAACTATATTTATTCATTGAATAGAAAACCTTCATGTGTTGAATTGATATTCATTCGTTGATTAGAAATTCATGTATTGAATGGTATTCGCGTTTTAAATATAAAAATCACATTTTTATCTATATATAGAAACTATAGAAAATCTTCATGTGTTGAATTGATATTCATTCGTTGATTAGAAATTCATGTGTTGAATGGTATTCGCGTTTTAAATATAAAAATCACATTTTTATCTATATATAGAAACTATAGAAAACCTTCATGTGTTGAATCGATATTCATTCGTTGATTAGAAATTCATGTGTTGAATGGTATTCATATTTTGAAATAAATTGTTTGATAATAAAAATCACCTTTTATCGACAATATGAACGGTGTAAAATAATCTCGTTTTAAAAGAAATTGTTTTATAAGAAGAATCCTATTTTTATCACTAATATGAAATATATAAAATAATAGTGTTTTGAAATGAGTTGTTTTACAATAAAAATCACATTTTTATTATATGCATGAATCGTTGAAATGTGAAGTGTTAAAAATAGCCACTTGTTCAAATAAATATATATGAGTTGAAATATTCATTAATTAGCTAATGATATGATTTGTACCTATGTATGTAACATTAGAATGAATGGTGTTTTTAAACCAAATAGAAATCAAATATGAAGTTGAATAGAAAAGGATAAATGATAAGAACTATATATATGTATATGCATATTCATTGAACAGGTTATAGCAAAGGGGCTAGAGAAGAGGAATAAAATTTTGTGCCCGACAAATAGGTACACATTTACTGTTTTGTTTGGGTGATGATTTTATGAGCCTGTTGGCTAGCCGCTTGGCTTTTTCTTTTTCTTTTTGAGATTAGAAGGACTGGGGAAGCTATTTTGAGATTTCCCGATGCTCCCGGTGCAGGGGAGGTTATGGCGAAATTTTCCAAAATTTTAAGGCGTTAGTGAAATATTTGAAGTGAAAACGATATTGAAATCATTGAATGAACTATATTTACATAAATATATAAATATAAATAAAATTAAAACGAAACGTAGTCGTGCAGTTCGCATTTTGAAACCATAATTTCAAACAACTAGTGCGGGAAATCCGACCATTGGATTTTCCCGAAACCTCAACCGTCGGGTTCGCCTTGGAAATATCTTCCCAACGGCACCAACCTTGTAAAAATCCAACGGTTGGATTGTCTGGAATGTTTAAATCAAATCTGATGAAAAACAGCGCCAGAAGCGATTATATTTATATATATATATATATATATATATATATAATTATATATTTAATCGAATAACGACGCTGCAGTTCGTATTTTGAAATCGAAAATTCAAACGATTGTACCGGGAGATCCGACAGTCAGATTTTCTCGAAACTGGAACCGTTGGATTCGTTTCGAAAAGACCTTTCTAATGATGTAAATTTTGTGAAGATCCAACGGTTAGATTTTCAGATATGTGTAAATTAATTCTGAAGAAAAATAGCGCCACGACCGCGTTATGGCCCGAAGCGTCGTTTGGAATAAATTGGCTATTTTAAAATAGATAAAAATAGCGATAAATCGTTATAAAATATCATAAACAATATGGAATGGAAATAAACTGAATTTGCTTGATTTATGTTGTATTTGATGGCTGTATGTGTTTGTGGTGAAAATTACATTAAAGAACAAAATTGGTGTTGTCGAATAATTTAACCATTGAAATAAATTGATTTGAAATTCTAAATACACGTGAATTATTTGAAAAGGCCGAGTTAATTCTCATTTCAAATAATCGACCGACGATTGAAATTTGAAGATGAAGACGATGGTCGAAGACCGGAGATCTTCACCACGTTTGGATGGTAACCGAGGTCCTGATTGGGAGGCATCCCGAAACATGGATAATGAGTGGTGATCGTCCAGACGTACGTGGTGATCGAAGGGTTTGCGAGGTATTTAGTGCCTCCGGTTTCGTTCAGACCCAGAACGGGCTTGTAAATGGACTGTGTGTCTGACATTGGATTTTATTCTGTGTCGATTGATCTCTATTAAATATACATCTGTTTGGCGGTGGAGAATTTATTCTTTTGCTTAACGCCCTTCTCTGAGACGCACGAGCTCAGAGGTTGTATATCGATGGACATCAGTCGCATGGCATGAATTGCCTGTGTGGCATGCTAAGATGCAGTGATCAGGGCTTCTGTTGAAAAGCAAAGTCTTGTGGTGATGATCAAAGCGCCGCCTGTGTGGTGTAGCTTTGTGTATAACGTGAAATCGCGAGCCTCACACCCCGGTATGAAGCAGAAACGGGAGAAGGACCTCAGGGAGGGCTTGCGTTTCTTTCTAGCTAGGGTGGTGTCAGTGACCTACCAACCCTGACATTTATATACTTTTCACCTATGTGGTTGTTGCTGTTGCGAGGCGCCTCGGTTTGATTGGACGATCCGGGTCCGATGGAGTCATTCGTTGGCTCGTTTACGCCCCAAAGGGCGGGGAAACGTATTGTTCAGGCATAATAATCCACATCGGTGGACCGGCCCTGACGATCTAAAAGGGTTGATGCGTTCTGATCCTGTGGCTCGGGCTAGAGAGTCACGAATTCGGTAAGGACTATCTTTTGCCTTGGTTCATGACGGAAATCCAATTTCCAAATACGTGACTGTGCGGTTTTGATTGTGTATATATATGGCGACATGATATATGGTACCCATGCCGTCTATGATTGATAGTTATGATTTGAAATTGTTTTCAAAACATATAAACACTAGCAATAATATCAAATGCCTTTGTTTTTATTCGTATCAAGCATAATTTGGCTGTTATAAGGTAAAACTCTATCCTTCGGTTTGCTTTGCATTGTGTGATGGGAACTGAGTCTTATAATGGCTTCATTTTTATAAAAAGCATAGCGATGTTTAAAAGAATGATTTGTTTTTAAAGCACTGGCAATCCAATGGAGTAAACCCGTTCCACGAAAGTGGCGTGGTCCTGTGATTGGCCATATTATATATGTGTTGAATAGATTTCTCATACCAGTCCCATGACTGACTCGTAGTTTGTTTCACTTTCAAACTTAGGTGCCCCTTTTTATGTATGGGCAGCCTTGTATTCAGGTTTAGCCGGTTCTTTCTGGATAGCTGGAGCTGAAGATGGATTCTATCATTTATCTCTTTTTATGCTGTTCAGCTCCTATCGTACATATTTTGTTTGTTTTCCGCTGTAGACATTTATTTATAGCTGAACTGTATTTGTTCTAAGTAAGATCCTGTATACTGTGTAACTCTGATGATTACTTTATCCAGTATATTCTATTGTTCATTATCTGGTGTATTTATTTAATTTTGTTCTGCTATTATCTATTTCTGTGTTATATTCCAAAGATAACCCTTGTTTCCGTCTGAACGGGATTTCGGGTCGTCTCAACGTGGTATCAGAGCGAGGTTAAGCTTAGTTCTGGAATATAACATTTGAACGAACTCGTCAGAAATAGAACCAGTAGTGTTCTAGGATGGGTAACTCTATACAAATAGGATCAGTAATATCCTAGTATGAGTAGCAGAATGAAATAACTCCTCGATAGGCACATTTACATAGAAGTATATGTTTCTATATTTTAAATTATCTTTTCTGTGACCTGACACTTGATCTGCCATTTGCAGAAGTACTAGAAAATGAGTGTCAGAAACAGAAGGAATGCAGAACCGGATATTGAGGCCTTATTAATCAATTATCGAAATATGGGTGGAATACAGTTCTCTGGTGAAGAATCTATTATGAAGACACAAGCTTGGATTCGTTCGGCTGAGAAAATCTTCGAAGCATTAAAGCTGAGGGATGACCAGAAAAGATTACTGGCCTCCTGGGCTTTCAAAGATGAAGCTTTGTTCTGGTGGGATTCTGTTGCTAAGGATAATCCAGAAGGTGATATCACCTGGGATAGATTCAAAGTGATTTTCTTAGAAAGATTTACTCCTCCCGAAGCAACCGAGAGATTATGTGATGAATTTTCTTATTTGATACAAGGTAATATGACCATCCCAGAATATCATAAGAAATTCAACGAGCTTTCTCACTTTGCTCCTCATCTGATTAAAGACCCAAAGAGGAAGAATCTTAGATTTATTCACGGGCTTCAAAGGAAGTACCAGAATAAAGTATTGGGGCATGTGAAACTTGCTTTTTCAGAAATGATTTATATGGCTTATCAATATGAAGATCTAGATAAGAAAGGTATGTTACAGTACGAAGAGGAAGTCAGCTCTAGTAATAAAATTGAGTCTGAAACTGATTATCCTGAGGCAAGTACAATGTCTGAGATCAGTGAGAAGGCCAGTGCCAAGAGAAAAAGGGCCAAATCAGAGAGGAAACCAGTAACGACAACAGTATGCTCTAACTGCAATAAGCAAGGACATCTCTCGATAAGTTGCAGATCTCTAAAGAAACGAATCAAGAGTGGATCTAAATCAGAGAAGAATTTCGAAGAGAAAAGAGGTTGCAGTAAATGCAGGCAGACTGGTCATCTCGCAAAGGATTGCTGGCTCTTGAAGAAGCCTGAAGTAGTTCAAGTGAATGAAGTAGCAGAAACTCCTGATCCCTCAACAAGTCAAGAAAGGGCTGATGTCTTAGAAGGAACGCTTATTGTCAAAAACATTCCAGTCAAAGTACTGTTTGACACAGGCGCGTCACGAAGCTTCATTTCGAAAGATGCAGCTAAGAAACTGGATTTGAATTTGAAAAAGCTCAAGGAACCAATGACTGTCCAGAATCCTGTTGGGGGTGCCATTGATCTCAGTTGGGTTTGTGGAGTGTCGGTTTCTTTCTCTCGTTATCGGTTTCCTACCATCGCGGTGGTCATGAATTTTAAAGAGTTTGATCTTATTTTGGGGTTAGACTGGTTGACCAAATATGAAGCTAAAGTTAAATGCGCTGACAGAGTCGTAAGGGCAAAGATTAAATCAGGTGATTATATAACCATTCCCTGTGAAGGTCAGAATGCTAATAGAAAAGACTTCTGGGCAGCTTAGAATGTTTCTCCAGCTCAAATAGAAAATATCCCTGAAATCACAGAGAATATTCCCGACCTAGTGAAAGATATTCCTATCGTCAAGAACTATGCGGATGTGTTCGAAGAAGTTGTTCGCTTACCTCCGTAGAGAGAAATAGATTTCAAAATTGCTTTAATTCCCAATGCAAGGCCGGTAGTTCACGCTATTCGAAGAATGTCCTTAAAAGAGAAGGAGGAATTAGACAATCAAACAAGACAGCTAGTATGGAAAGGTCTGATCAGGCCTAGTTTCTCTAATTGGGGTGCAGCAGTGGTGTTTGTCCCAAAATCTGACGGTACTCTACGTCTATGTGTGGATTATCGTGATCTGAACAAACAGACAATAAAGAACAAATATCCAGTGTTGCGGATTGATGATTTGTTGGATCGATTAAATGGAGCACAAGTATTTTCACGAATGGACCTAGCTACGGGCTTCCATCAACTTCGAATAGCCGAAGAGTGTGTTCCAATGACAGCATTCAGAGGTCCCGACTTGTTCTACGAGTGGTTAGTAATGCCGTTCGGCTTATGTAACGCTCCAGCTTACTTCGTCGATCTGATGAATAGAGTGTTCAGAGGGTTTTTGAATAAATTTGTTCTGGTTTTCATTGACGATATTCTAATCTTCTCTAAATCAAAGGCCGAACATGAAAAGCATCTGGAACAGGTTCTAGAAATTCTGAGACGGAATGTATTAAAAGCCAAGTTTTCCAAATGTATCTTCTGGCAAGATGAAGTAAAATTTCTGGGCCATGTCGTATCGAAAGACGGAATCGCTGTGGATCCAAGCAAAATCACGGCCATTCAGAATTGGAAACAGCCCAGCACCCCCACTGAAGTCCGTAGTTTTCTCGGATTGGCTAGCTATTATCCGAAGTTCGTTAAAGACTTTTCGAAGATATCTGGTCACTTAACGAAGCTTACAAAGAAGCATTCTAAGTTCAAATGGACTCCAGAAAGTGAGGAAGCTTTCGAAGAGCTAAAGTTAAGACTAACGACTGCTCCAGTGTTAACCATCATCGATGGCAACCAAGATCTAAAAGTCTGGACGGATGCTTCTAGAGAAGGCCGTGGGGCAGTGTTAATGCAAAGGGGTCAAGTGATTGCTTATGCTAGCCGTCAACTGAAGCCACACGAGAAAAACTACGTCACTCACGATCTTGAGTTATTGGCTATAGTATTCGCTTTGAAAATCTGGAGACACTATCTTCTGGGTGAGAGGTTTGAACTGTTTACAGACCACCAGTCGTTAAAGTATCTGTTCACTCAGAAAGACCTGAATCTGAGGCAGCAACGTTGGCTGGAGTTTCTTGCAGCTTATGACTTTGAAATTTTATACACTCCAGGGAAAGCCAATGCCGTGGCCGATGCATTAAGCCGAAAGAATGAAATGATCGCCAGTTTTATTATCACGACTTCATTGCTAGATAAAATATCTGCTCTTCAGGAAGATGACTACTTCATTCAGAAGATCAGAGAGATAATTCAACAAGGCGAACCCTCGAGTTTTCAAGTTGATAATGATGGGATTCTAAGGCTTAAAGGTCGATTCTGTGTCCCTAACATTCCTGAGCTTCGAAAAGAAGTTCTGGATGAATGCCACAAGTCAAAACTCAGTATCCATCCGGGAGTAAGCAAAATGTATACTGACATCAAACGCACTTTCTGGTGGAAGTCGATGAAAAGGGACATTTCCGTATATGTTAGCCGATGCCCTACTTGCCAGCTAGTCAAAAGTGACCAATAGAAATTGGTTGGATTGTTGCAACCACTTGAAGTTCCTGGTTGGAAGTGGGAACATATTTCTATGGATTTCATAGATGGTCTGCCCAGAACCAGAAAAGGGAATGACAGTATTTGGGTGATCGTAGATCGCTTCACGAAGACCGCCCATTTCATACCTGTCAGATCAAACAGAACTGCTCAGAGTCTAGCGCAGATATACTTCAGGGAAATAGTTAGACTACATGGAGTGCCGCTCAGTATAGTCAGTGATAGAGATACAATATTCACTAGCAAATTCTGGGAAGCATTTCAAGTCGAGCTGGGAATGAAGTTAAACCTAAGCACCGCTTATCATCCTCAGACAGACGGTCAGACTGAGAGGGTGAATCGCATTTTAGAAGATCTATTGCGGGCTTGTGTTCTAGATTTCGGTGGATCATGGGAAGACCATCTGCATTTGGCTGAATTCTCTTATAACAACAGCTACCAGGCGAGTCTGACAATGTCGCCGTTCGAAGCATTGTATGGTAGACCGTGTCGATCTCCTGCTTGTTGGGTCGAACCGGGTAATAGACTTGTGTTGCGTCCTGATATGATTCGAGAAGCTGCCGACAAAGTCGATTTTATTAAGAAGCGATTACTCGCCGCTCAAAGCCGACAAAAGAGCTATGCCGATAGAAGAAGAAGAAGAGATATATCCTTTGAAGCTGGCGACTATGTATATTTGAAGGTATCGCCGATGAGAGGAGTTATCCGGTTCGGTAAAACTGGAAAGTTAGCGCCCAAATTTATTGGTCCGTTTCCTATTCTGGAACGGATCGGAACTCTCGCTTATACGGTCAAACTGCCTAATTGGTTGTCTGAAATTCATGATGTATTTCACATATCTCAACTTCGAAAGCACGTTCATGATCCAGACTTGATCGTGGAAGAAGCAGCTCAACAGGACATTGAAAGTACCCCAGAATTAGCTGTGAGAAGAGAGACGCTAAAGATAATAGGCAAAGAAACCAAAGAGCTGAGGAACAAGAAGGTTCACTTAGTCAAAGTGCAATGGAGTGGAGATCCGCGAGATTGTACTTGGGAAACTGAGGAGAGCATTCTGTAAGCTTACCCCAGATGCCGAGTAGATATCTCTGATTGACTCAGGTGCAAGGTACATTTACCATACTTTGAATTACCATGTAATTCTCTATTCTGTTGCTATTTTCTTCCCATGGATGTGCACTATTTATTCTATACTCTGAATGATTTTTAAAGGGATATAGGATTTGATTAGTATATTTTTGGAAGGTTAAAAAAAATGGGTTGTTGTATTGAGGGATTGTAGATTTATCAAAACACTTTCGACTTTGTTCCTTTTCGGGGACGAAAAGTTTTAAGTGGGGGAGATTCTAACGACCCAGAAAATCTGAACCAATTTAAAATTTTTAAATTGGCTAAAATAATGGATTTTAAATATTTAAAATAAATATTTTAAATAAGTAAGATGAAAAGTGAGTTTGAATCGACCATTGAAAACGAATATATTAATTATAATTATAAACAAGGCCTGAAAAGGGGCTGCGGTTTCAAAAATTGAATTCAAACTTTGTCGGACTGTACCGGGTGCAAAACAATCCGGATTTTAGTGAAACCAAAAATATTTAAATTTGTTAGTGAATACCTTTCTAACGAATCTGAAAAATCGAATTTTCATAGCGGAAAGCAAAAGTTATGGCCGAATGAATTTTCAGGACGGTCGCTATGGAATTTATATAGCCCGTGAAAATGGCCATTTTGCATATGACCTCGGAATTCGACGAAACCACTTTTGTTGGATCCGGGATGTAAAGTTATTGCTAGGTTTCAAATTTCATAATTTTTGAAGCTAGTATGTGGGCGTGGCAAAAGAAAATGTGTTTTGGTCAATTACATTTAAATTGGATCGACCAAAAATGGGCCTTTTTGCAAATGGTCTCAGAATTCGACGAAACTAGTTTTGTTGGGACCGTATCGTCAAAACATAGCTAGATTTATTTTTCTGAAATTTTTCGAATCAGTTTGTGGCCCTGGAAAATTGAAATGTATGTTCAAATTAAAAATTGAATGTTTTATATTTTGATTTGAATGGAAACTGACTGAAACAGTCGAATGGACCTACGAAACATATCCCATTGTGTTCGGAATGGGGGTCAAACGCTAGGAACGACAGTCGTTGGGTTTGGATTGGGTTTCGCGAGAGGCAAGGGGCATTTTCGGATTTTTAAAACTTTATAAATAAAAAAAATGATTGGGCCACGTCAGAACGCACCCCCCCCCCCCCCCACAATTTTCTCTCTCCCCGACTCGAGCAACGGCGGAAATTAGCCGCTCCCTTCTCTCCTCTTTTTCTTCTGATCCGCTCAATGAAATCCAATGCCACAGTTGAGGTTTTTGTAGTACTTCTCGTGATCTTCAAATCCATATAAGTATTGGATTATTTCGTGGCCTATAGAGGGAGAACCACCCTCGAGAAGTTCGGCCGTTCGCACCCCGATTCCGCTGCCTGGGGACCACCGAGCTCGACCTCCTCCCTGGCGCACGTGCGCCTCTCCTAGCCCGACAAGGTGGCGCTGGCCGATCGAAGCAACAATCAACGGATTGCCTGAAAGATCGAAACCTAGTTTTGAAGATTCTGAAAAGTAATCGACTGTTAATTATTTAACTGATTTCGACAGTTTAAAACCGTTGCAAACTTCGAAAAATCATATCTTTTTGCTATTTTAACGAAATTCGATGAAACAGGAAACATCGTGACCGTGTGGACGTCTTCTACAGTTTAGAAGAGACCGCATATTTTTCTGAGCCTTCTGCTATTTTTAGTGGAGTGGAACCCAATGTGAGATTTCTAATTTAAAAATAATATGGAAAACGACGATGTATAAATTATATAGTCGATGTATGAGTTATATAAACGTTGTGCACCTCATGTATAAGCGTTGTATAAGTTGTATGTTCGATGTATAAATTATATATGCGTTGTAAAAATTATATATGTGTTGAAATAAAAGTGAATTGCTATATATATATATATATATATATATATATATATATATATATATACGCCCCTCGTCCACAAACCATGGACGATATTTATTGATTGTGATTGGTGTGAAGATTGATTGATAGCGAATGATTGTTTGGGATTGTTTTGTGGTTGATATTGATTGATTGTGGTTGAAAAATACCCATTTGTGGTTGAGAAATATTTGGTTGAAACCACATAGGATTAGTTTGTGGAAATGAAATAAATATATACATGCCGCCTGCGTGCGAACTAGATGCATGATCCCCATTGTCAAAAACCGCGAGGTTTTAAGGTAGAGCGAGGAGCCGTACTAGGGACGGTCCCGGTTTTTACTACCCTGCCGTTATGCTGCCGAAATTTTGAATAATATTCGTATGTTTGAATTATTTTCATCTGCTTAAACTATATTTATTCATTGAATAGAAAACCTTCATGTGTTGAATTGATATTCATTCGTTGATTAGAAATTCATGTGTTGAATGGTATTCGCGTTTTAAATATAAAAATCACATTTATCTATATATAGAAACTATAGAAAACCTTCATGTGTTGAATTGATATTCATTCGTTGATTAGAAATTCATGTGTTGAATGGTATTCGCGTTTTAAATATAAAAATCACATTTTTATCTATATATAAAAACTATAGAAAACCTTCATGTGTTGAATCGATATTCATTCGTTGATTAGAAATTCATGTGTTGAATGGTATTCATATTTTGAAATAAATTGTTTGATAATAAAAATCACCTTTTATCGACTATATGAACTGTGTAAAATAATCTCGTTTTAAAAGAAATTGTTTTATAAGAAAAATCCTATTTTTATCACCAATATGAAATATATAAAATAATAGTGTTTTGAAATGAGTTGTTTTACAATAAAAATCACATTTTTATTATATGCGTGAATCGTTGAAATGTGAAGTGTTAAAAATAGCCACTTGTTCAAATAAATATATATGAGTTGAATTATTCATTAATTAGCTAATGATATGATTTGTACCTATGTATGTAACATTAGAATGAATGGTGTTTTTAAACCAAATAGAAATTAAATATGAAGTTGAATAGAAAAGGATAAATGATAAGAACTATATATATGTACATTCATATTCATTGAACAGGTTATAACAAAGGGGCTAGAGAAGAGGAATAAAATTTTGTGCCCGACAAATAGGTACACATTTACTGTTTTGTTTGGGTGATGATTTTATGAGCCTGTTGGCTAGCCGCTTGGCTTTTTCTTTTTCTTTTTGAGATTAGAAGTACCGGGGAAGCTATTTTGAGATTTCCCGATGCTCCCGGTGTAGGGGAGGTTATGGCGAAATTTTCCAAAATTTTAAGGCGTTAGTGAAATATTTGAAGTGAAAACGATATTGAAATCATTGAATGAACTATATTTATATAAATATATAAATATAAATAAAATTAAAATGAAATGTAGTCGTGCAGTTCGCATTTTGAAACCATGATTTCAAACAACTAGTGCGGGAAATCCGACCATTGGATTTTCCCGAAACCTCAACCGTCGGGTTCGCCTTGGAAATATCTTCCCAACGGCACCAACCTTGTAAAAATCCAACGGTTGGATTGTCTGGAATGTTTAAATCAAATCTGATGAAAAACAGCGCCAGAAGCGATTATATTTATATATATATATATAAATATAATTATATATTTAATCGAATAACGACGCTGCAGTTCGTATTTTGAAATCGAAAATTCAAACGATTGTACCGGGAGATCCGATAGTCGGATTTTCCCGAAACTGGAACCGTTGGATTCGTTTTGAAAAGACCTTTCTAATGATGTAAATTTTGTGAAGATCCAACGGTTATATTTTCAGATATGTGTAAATCAATTCTGAAGAAAAACAGCGCCACGACCGCGTTATGGCCCGAAGCGTCGTTTGGAATAAATTGGCTATTTTAAAATAGATAAAAATAGCGATAAATCATTATAAAATATCATAAACAATATGGAATGGAAATAAACTGAATTTGCTCGATTTATGTTGTATTTGATGGCTGTATGTGTTTGTGGTGAAAATTACATTAAAGAACAAAATTGGTGTTGTCGAATAATTTAACCATTGAAATAAATTGATTTGAAATTCTAAATATACGTGAATTATTTGAAAAGGCCGAGTTAATTCTCATTTCAAATAATCGACCGACGATTGAAATTTGAAGATGAAGACGATGGTCGAAGACCGGAGATCTTCACCACGTTTGGATGGTAACCGAGGTCCTGATTGGGAGGCATCCCGAAATATGGATAATGAGTGGTGATCGTCCAGACGTACGTGGTGATCGAAGGGTTTGCGAGGTATTTAGTGCCTCCGGTTTCATTCAGACCCAGAACGGACTTGTAAATGGACTGTGTGTATGACATTGGATTTTATTCTATGTCGATTGATCTCTATTAAATATACATCTGTTTGGCGGCGGAGAATTTATTCTTTTGCTTAACGCCCTTCTCTGAGACGCACGAGCTCAGAGGTTGTATATCGATGGACTTCAGTCGCATGGCATGAATTGCCTGTGTGGCATGCTAAGATGCAGTGATTAGGGCTTCTATTGAAAAGCAAAGTCTTGTGGTGATGATCAAAGCGCCGCCTGTGTGGTGTAGCTATGTGTATAACGTGAAATCGCGAGCCTCACACCCCGGTATGAACCAGAAACGGGAGAAGGACCTCAGGGAGGGCATGCGTTTCTTTCTAGCTAGGGTGGTGTCAGTGACCTACCAGCCCTGACATTTATATACTTTTCACCTATGTGGTTGTTGCTGTTGTGAGGCACCTCGGTTTGACCGGACGATCCGGGTCCGATGGAGTCATTTGTTGGCTCGTTTACGCCCCAAAGGGCGGGGAAACGTATTGTTCAGGCATAATAATCCACATCGGTGGATCGGCCCTGACGATCTAAAAGGGTTGATGCGTTCTGATCCTATGGCTCGGGCTAGAGAGTCACGAATTCGGTAAGGACTATCTTTTTCCTTGGTTCATGACGGAAATCCAATTTCCAAATACGTGACTGTGCGTTTTTGATTGTGTATATATATGGCGACATGATATATGGTACCCATGCCGTCTATGATTGATAGTTATGATTTGAAATTGTTTTCAAAACATATAAACACTAGCAATAATATCAAATTCCTTTGTTTTTATTCGTATCAAGCATATTTTGGCCGTTATAAGGTAAAACTCTATCCTCCGGTTTGCGTTGCATTGTGTGATGGGAACTGAGTCTTATAATGGCTTCATTTTTATAAAAAAGCATAGCGATGTTTAAAATAATGATTTATTTTTAAAGCACTGGCAATCCAATGGAGTAAACCCGTTCCACGAAAGTGGCGTGGTCCTGTGATTGGCCATATTATATATGTGTTGAATAGATTTCTCATACCAGTCCCATGACTGACTCGTAGTTTGTTTCACTTTCAAACTCGGGTGCCCCTTTTTCTGCACGGGCAGCCTTGTATTCAGGTTTAGCTGGTTCTTTCTGGATAGCTGGAGCTGAAGATGGATTCTATCATTTATCTCTTTTTATGCTGTTCAGCTCCTATTGTACATATTTTGTTTGTTTTCCGCTGTAGACATTTATGTATAGCTGAACTGTATTTGTTCTAAGTAAGATCCTGTATACTGTGTAACTCTGATGATTTCTTTATCCAGTATATTCTATTGTTCATTATCTGGTGTATTTATTTAATTTTGTTCTGCTATTATCTGTTTCTGTGTTATATTCCAAAGATAACCCTTGTTTCCGTCTGAACGGGATTTTGGGTCGTCTCAATAGTATTGTTAATTCTTGAAGGGTGGTCATCTATTGTACCCAAAGACTGAATTTCTTTGCTACCAACAATGATTCTGAGTACAAATCCTTGATTGCTGGGCTTAATCTCGCGAGGGATTTGAGAATAGCAATGCTAAACATTTTATATGATTCACAACTTATTGTATTTCAGGTTCGGAGGGTGCATCAAACTAAAAGGCCTCGACTTGCCACTTGTCTTAAGCAGGTCAAAGAGTTACTGAATGACTTTGATAAATATAGCATCTCCCACATTCCCAGAGAAAAAAATCAGAAGGCAGACAGATTTGCAACTATCTCGCTCTGATGACCCTAACAATGCAGAATTGGTCCCCTTAGAGACTTTGAGCTATAACAGCCCACCATTTTGACCGCCCCAAATCGGTGGTTAAACCAACTCGAAGCGTTCAAAACAACGGATTGTTATTGGCTTACAGGGTTTAATAGAATTAAACACAGAATCACAGAGTACAATAATTGCAGCGAAATAATATTCCATATAAATATCAGAGTTTTACAAATTTTTATTATGCATCGGAAGAATAAATATATATACATGAATCTTTAAACTGAATAAAAGTTTACTCTTTTAGTCGGGCCTTGCGCACGTATATGCATCTTCACGTCCCTCTCTGGTTTTGCAAGCTGAAGATCCTTAAATCTATAACACTTGGGGCCTGCAAACGCGAAAGAAAGAATGGCGGAGGCGGCGAGCATCAGTGATCGGTTGATAGTGCGCCGACAATAGTGACCATACAAACAAAAGCAACATTCCATGGTGATGGGGTAACGGCTTCAGGTGGCAGCACTGGTCCTCCTTTTTATCATTGTTCGCAGATTAAATCCGAGGTGAGAGGGTGCGGGCTGAGGGCGAGCGGCGAGTGACACCGGTGGCGGCGGTCTACGCGGTGGAGCGACGGATGGATTCAGTTTGTGGTCAACATCGGTGATTTATTTGAGGGAAACCATTTGAGAAATTTGGGGAGGAGATAGATTAGAGAAAAAGTGGAGTCCCCCAAAACAATGGTTGTCCCTCTCTAATAAACGAGGAAAAGTCGGTGAAACAAAATAATAGAGGATGCACCTAGAAAAATCCAGAACCAGCCAACAGGTGGCAACCAATTTCAGCTAACTTTACCAAATGACAATAATTATTTAAACTATTGTATTGTTCAAGTGGAGATACCATTAAAATACTCTAAGTATACACCACAACACTAATATTTTTAATATATTCGAATATATATCTAAATTTTCCATTTAACACCCAATTTACTTGATCTAAAAAAATCAAATTATAATTTCTCAACAATATTTTTAAATTAGTTTAAAATATTAATACCGTAAAAATTTAACAAAATAAATCTAGGATTTAAATTCACTTTTACAAAAACGATTCAAAACAAAACTGAAAATAAACTAAATTTCAAAGCCATCATCAAATATCAAGTATAAAAAAACATTTACAAGACTAAATTAAATTACAAGATTCGCATTTTTAAGTTGAATTCTACAAATAATTCTCAAATTACTTAATGACATAAGTATCGCTTATCTGCCAAACTTTGCCAAACGTTCACACTACTTCCAACACTTACTCGTGTGCGAAACACGAGTTCCAAACTAGTATTTGTTAATAATGTTAACTTTGGCGAAACGTTTACATAGAGGTCACAAAATCATTTAAAAGTAAATACTACATTCAAAAATAGGTCAATGTCCAAATCCTAATTAAAAACATTTAATTTCAACGATTAAATCTTAATTTTATTTTTAAGCACCAAAATTTCTGAGCTATTACAATCCCCTTTCCAAAAATCTGAGTTGTTATAGACTCCCCCCTAAAGAAATTGCGTCATCGCAATTTACACAGGTCAAAATACATTATCGCCAAATCCCAACGACGTATCTCTACTTCTTCTTTTAATTTAAGTATCCAACATATAGAGTTTGACACTTCGGTAACCCTTACCAATAGAAAACTTTCAATTTGATCACTTAATTGTAAGAATTTCATCTCATCTTCCAAATATAATTCATATTTTGGAGAAGCCCACTCTCCGTTTTCAAAATAAAGGTATCGTATATAAATCAATACAAATCTATTCATAATAATTTTAGAAAATAGAACCAATATGATATTCATAACAAATATCACATATAATATGATGATAAATTAAGTCAAAATCAATAAAATCTTCACATTTATCATATATAAGAACAATATGATAAAATAAATTAGTGAGGGGTTAGTAAGATCTTTGTGGCAGTTACAATATGATAACATAAATCAAGTCATAGTATCATATAAAAAGCAACACGATACTCGTAACACTTATAAAATAATTAGATCAAAGTATCATTTATAAATCAAAACGATACTCATAACAGATGCAATAAGGTGGTAATAATAAACCATAATAGACGAGCATACTTAAACACTTTATGACATTTATCATATATAAAGATGATATGATAAAATAACCCAAAACAGAGTACTATATAGAAATCAATACGATACTCATAACAAATACATATACAAAAAAATTAGATGCTTATAATAAATATCTTATGATAATTAATCAAAAAAATCTTCATGGTTTTTGTCGTTTGTCAATCAAATCATAGTATAAATCAATATAACAATTATCATATGTGAATCAATATGATAATATAAACCAAATCAGAGTATCATATATAAATCAACACAGTACTCATAACAATTATCATATATAAATAAATATGATAATATAATCAAATTAGAGTATCAGTCAATATAACAATTATCATATATAAATTAATATGATAATATAACCCAAATCAGAGTGTAAATCAATATTAAAATTACAATATGATAATATAAACCAAATCAGAGCATCATATATAAATCAACACGATACTCATAACAATTATCATATATAAATCAATATGATAATATAATCAAATCAGAGTATCAATCTATATAACAATTATCATATATAAATCAATACGATACTCATAAGTCATAACAGTTATCATATATAAATCAATATGATACTCATAAGTCATAACAATTATCATATATAAATCAATATGATAATATAACCCAAATCAGAGTACCATATATAAATCAATATGATACTGATAACAATTATCATATATAAATCAATATGATAATATGATCAAACCAGAGTATCATATATAAATCAATATGATACTCGTAACAATTATCATATATAAATCAATATGATCATATAATCAAATCAGAGTATCATATATAAATCAATACGATACTCATAACAATTATCATACATAAATTAATATGATAATATAAAATTAATTAATTATAGTAATGTAATAAAATATTGAGGGATTATGGGATAAATATAACTCGACTCATAACATACCAAATAAACAGACGCTAATATTGTAAAATCACAGTGGTAGAGCTCGAGCGCGCATCGAGACATCAGCACCGTAATCCACTCATAGCGCCATAACACACCTGACGATTAACCCAGGATAACCAAGACGATCTAAGGCGAAGGCCGTAAGCTACCCGTTCACGACATTACACATGGGACCCCACGCCTCCATCTAATGTAGTCTGTGACCCAACGATCGGGAATCCTGATCGAAACAACAAAATTGCCCAATGTAGCAGACCGTTGACCTCTGGTGGTAGATGGGAGAAATTTA
Source organism: Allium sativum (assembly GCA_030737875.1). Classification (NCBI taxonomy): domain Eukaryota; kingdom Viridiplantae; phylum Streptophyta; class Magnoliopsida; order Asparagales; family Amaryllidaceae; genus Allium; species Allium sativum. Next base: position 308,611,673 of record CM060921.1, read on the forward strand.
AAACCACCGATTCAGGTAGCGATCCTGAATCAGGTCGACCAAGATGGAGTTTTGGTCCATTGGTACATTAGAGTCCAATCTATCCCAATCCTGAAATCAAAAGTATAAATGCTATTTTTTAATAAATATGCCATGAAGTTCAGAGTGTTTACAACGTCAAAACACTTTAAAAACATAACCATGTCTTGAAGAAATAATTCATCACAAAATAATAATCACAACCCAAATTAAACAAAATAAAACTGATCATCAACTTTATCATATATAAAAAAACAATATAACAAAATGAATAGAGTCATACTAGTTTCAATATAGGACAAGAATTATTTGAATGACATAAAAACATGTCAACTAAAAATGTCCAAAATTACTTTAATTCAGAAATTGTATACTTTCAAATATTAATTATTCACATATAACACATGCTCCTACATCACATTATGTTACCGGTATATTTCACAACTGAGAATAAAAAGCAATCGAATATTCCATATGAGAAGTCAAAACAGTAATCAGAAAAGTATTACCAAACGTCCAATGCTACTTGGTATTACTAATCCATTTACTCAAAATCCTCATCATACAGAATTTCACAAATCTCAAGGGAAATTGTGCTTAATTCAACATATATATTTCAAAATATTTATAAAATAACTAGTTTATATGTGGTTGTTTTATTATTTATTTTCAATAATGCTCATACTTTATTTCTAATAGACAACCTAACACTAGGTTGAAGTGGTTAGTATCAACCTCAATCCGATTTTCAGACTGATTTAGGTCCCGTTTTCCGTAACCGTTCTCAAATCGAGCATCGTTCAGGCTCCGTTTCGTCAAGTTTCTAAGATTTTTTTTTCAATACCCCATACTTATTTCCCATCTTGATTTTTAAACAAAAATCTCTTTTTAAAATCAATTATATATTTTCCCTTGACGGTGAACTTGGGAAATTCTTGTCGCAAAGGGCTTCCAGATGGAAATTCGAATTATGAAACTTATATTTTGAAAATATTTCCTTCCAAATAATAATTTACATTTATTTATTTTTTCCAAAATCTCATTAGAACATTTTGTTCTTCCTAAAAATATGTTCTCTCAAGAGCGATTCTGGTATCAATTCTGCTTATTCTAGGGTATTTTTACCCTATCTCTAATGAGTTTTTAAACCTAATAAGCCAAGTTTTATATAAACCATAGCTGTGATACCAAATGTAACGGCCCCCCATTTTGACCGCCCCAATTCGGTGGTTAAACCAACTCGAAGCGTTCAAAACAACGGATTGTTATTTGCTTACAGGGTTTAACAGAATTAAAAACAGAATCACAGAGTACAATAATTGCAGCGGAATAAAATTCCACATAAATATCAGAGTTTTACAGATTTTTATTATGCATTGGAAGAATAAATATATATACATGAATTTTTAAACTGAATAAAAGTTTACTCTTTTAGTCAGGCCTTGCGCGCGTATATGCATCTTCACTTCCCTCTCCAGTTTTGCGAGCTGAAGATCCTTAAATCTGTAACACTTGGGGTTGCAAACGCGAAAGGAAGAGTGGTGGAGGCGGCGAGCATCAGGGGTCGGCTGATGGTGCGCCGGCAACAGTGGCCATACAAACAGAAGTAGCATTCCATGGTGATGGGGTAACGGCTTCAGGTGGTAGCACCGGTCCTCCTTTTCATTGTTGTTCACAGATTAAACCCGAGGTGAGAGGGAGCGGGCTGAAAGCGAGTAGGGAGTGACACCTGTGGCGGCAGTCTAGGCGGTGGAGTGACAGGTGGATTCGGTTTGTGCTCAACATCGGTGATCTATTTTGGGGAAACCATTTGAGAAATTTGGGGAGGAGACAGGTTAGAGAAAAAGTGGAGTCCCCCGAAACAACGACTATCCCTCTCTAATAAAGAAGGAAAGGTCGGTGAAACAAAATAATAGAGGATGCGCCTAGAAAAATCCAGAACCAGCCAATAGGTGGCAACCAATTTCAGCTAACTTTACCAATTGACAATAATTATTTAAACTATTGTATTGAGCAAGTGGAGATACCATTAAAATACTCTAAGTATACACCACAACACTAATATTTTTAATATATTCGAATATATATCTAAATTTTCCATTTAACACCCAATTTACTTGATCTAAAAAAAGTCAAATTATATTTTCTCAACAATATTTTTAAATTAGTTTAAAATATCAATACCATAAAAATTTAACAAAACTAATTTAGGATTTAAATTCACTTTTACAAAAACGGTTCAGAACAAAACTGAAAATAAACTAAATTTCAAAGCCATCATCAAATATCAAGTATAAAATACATTTATAAGACTAAGTTAAATTACAAGATCCACATTTTTAAGTTGGATTCTACAAATTATTCTCAAATTACTTAATGACATAAGTATCGCTTATCTGCCAAACTTTGGCAAACGTTCACACTACTTTCAACACTTACTCATATGCGAAACACGGGTTCCAAACTAGTATTTGTTAATAACGTTAGCTTTAGCGAAACGTTTACACTGTGGTTGCAAAAGCATTTAAAAGTAAATATTGCATTCAAAAGTAGGTCAACGTCCAAATCCCAATTACAAACATTTAATTTCAATGATTAAATCTTAATTTTACTTTTAAGCGCCAAAATTTTCTGAGCTATTACAATCCTCTTTCCAAAAATTCGGGTTGTTACAGAGCACCCCGAGCATAGACCAGATGGAGGTCGACCAATCGAAGACAGAAACTAAAAAGGAATCCTGGATGACCGTCATCAAAAAAATTCTTCTGCATGGGACTCTCCTTGAAAGAAGAAATGAGAGACGAGCCCTCGTACGACAAGCTTCTAAGTACACCATCCTACTCGACCAGCTTTATAGGAGGGGTTTCTCAGTTCCAATGCTTCGATGTGTGGCTAATGACGATGTCAAGATAATATTGAGAGAAGTACATGAGGGAGAGTGTGGTGCTAATATAGGAGGACAAACACTAGCTAAGAAAGTGTTGTTGTATGGATACTACTGGACGACCGTTAACAAAGATGTGACCAACTATTCTAGACGGTGTGACAAATACCAAAGGTTTTCTCAGATCCCATGGGCTCCACCCACGGAAGTCACCTAAATGGTCAGCCCTTGGCCATTTGCTGTTTGGGGAATAGATATTATCAGAAGTCTACCAATCTCAAAAAGGGGCGCAAAGTATGCAATCGTGGTTGTAGACTACTTTACAAAGTGGGCGGAAGATGAACAGTTGACCACGATCGCCACAAAATGAGTCATCAATTTTGTTGTCAAGAATATCATATGTCGATTTGGAATGCCTCGCACTATCATCACTGATAACTGGGCAGTTTGAATTCAGAGACTTCTGTGAGTGATATCATATCGAGAAGAAATACATCGTAGTCGCACGTCCACAATCCAATGGGCAAGTCGAAGGACTGGTAGAAGGTATATTATGGGATAAGAGGAATTCTTGTGAATCAAGAATGGGTATTTATTCCCCTTTGCCACTTCCATTAGAGAGGAAAGAGAATGCTTTATCTTTCTGCATTGCATTTCTGAAGTTAAAGAATATATTCAATGTTTCGTCATTAGAAAATAAAGCGAAGGGTACTAGGCTACTAGAACTATTGAAGCATTCTAATGTCATCAACACTGTTGTTAATTGTGTGCCGATAGTGGTTCAACATCCTATAATACAGCATGGTTTGAATGATGTAGCAACAATGTATGGTGATTCAAAGGTGTTAAATTTTGCAGATTGTGAGCTAGTGGATTCTTTCGTGATGTTATTAGATAGAAGACGGTTAAATAGTATGCTTGTTAATCCTTTCATTAAAAAGTGTTTGGTTTTTGAACATAAACAAAGTGTGATCTCTAATATTAGTTCAGGGCTAAGAATGGATAGATTGACGGTGGGACTGATGTCAAATGTTGTCAGAGGAGATATGCCCAGCTGAAAAATGGTTAGCCGGCTTGGTTTTTACTTTGTTTTTAGACCTATTGACATGCACGTTGGAGAAATAGATTCCTAACGTTTGTGTCCTACTGATGATATTAGTTTGTTTAATAGAATTGAGGTATTGAGTACATATGGGGACAAAGAAGTTTATAACATTGGTTTGGATGGGAATACATTCTTTGGTTTGAGGAAAGGCAGTAAGTATAATGTAGGGATGGAAGGCAGGCATTTGAAACCGGTCAGTGTTGTTATGGTGAGTAGGGATGATTCGGTTTTAGAGAAGGATGATTTGCATTATGTTGAGGCTGAGGTTGGGTATAATGTAAAGAATATTGAGTTTGAGCTATTGAGTATTTACGGGGACAGTGAAGTTTATAACGTTGGTTTTGATGGGAATGAAATCTCTGGTTTGAGAAATGGCGAGAAATATACTGTAGGGATGACCAAAATTATAGGAGACATACTTTCAACACCAGTAAGTGATGTTGTGGGGGAGTGGAGAGAACATTGATTCGGATTTGGAGAAAGTTGGTTTGAATAAGAATGTTGGGATTGTTTCTTAAAAGCATATATTGAATGGTTGTTTGTCACGTGATCGGGTTATGGGTATGTGCAGTCGTGGCTTTTTTATTGATGAGTTTACTTTTACTTGGTTGGCAGGAAAGAGGGTTAATTTGAACATTTCCTTATTATCGTGTCCTTACTCTTTGTTGTTTCAGTTGTCCAACGAGATAGTGGAGAGAGATTAGGTTTCGATGGTTAGGGAAAGTGTTGCAGATGGGTTTGATTTGGTTGATGATGGATTAGACCTTTAGCTCTAATACCGAGTGTGACATCTCACATCCCCTAATGTCACCCATATGAGGATGCATTAGGTATTACCCTAATTACTACAATTGTGATCGGCTCCTTATTACGTAAATACCTTGTGTTAGCCCAAGCAGTAGGGTGTATCAGTCCCTAACACAACAACTTATATGACAGACCTATTTGCTGGCGTTACAACATCCTATCCTCCCCATTCGGACTCATGCACGCTCATGACTCCATCGGAACGCGCTCGTACCCACAATCCTCATTTTTACCTCTTACTATCCAGATCATTAAAGTGTGCCCTTGCCCCTACCTAGTGCAAGGCCCCAAGTCCAATACCAACAGGGACACTGACTGATATGAGTTCCACACAAATCGACACAAGCCAAATCTCCTAAGCTTGTGCCCCCAAGTAACCCGGATTTAAGAGTCCCTAAAACCTAATGTAACAACAATACAAAGGCCTCTTAGCTTATTAATTATCCAACTTAACTTAGCAGGGTTAAGTTCATTAATAAGCATGGTTGTAAATGACATTTCTCTGTAAATGTTATCATATGTACAACCCCTTCCCCAAAACAAGCACCTGCCTAGATGTATATGTACTACAGTAAATTCTTCTTCTTTTAATTACATCTGGTACTTACATTTTCCATAACATGTTCTTTAATATAATATTAAGTCTAGTTTGTTTAACATGTTTGCATATTTTCCTTTCTTTACTATAATCCCCAAATTTACAGTCAAAAGTCCTCATGTTACAATATGCCTCAATTTCTCCTTTTTACTGTCATTTCAATTATTTCAATTATACACAATAGTAAACGGAAATGTCCTAGGCTCTTGGTGGCCTAGGCTCAGCGTAAAACGAAGGAGAACAACAGAATCAAACCCAAACGGTATAAAATAGGCATACAAATGACTGTAAATAAATTAAAGATAAAAAAGGGGATAAGGAAGATAAATCTATACGTGGCCATAAATTAATTATAGATCAGAATAAAATAACATGTATTAACCGTAAAACAATAAAACAACATATATAAGAAATAACTTATGGGTACTGTTTATTCCAGATCCAAAAATATTCGCTGTCATAATACTTTTTAGATGTCAAATCTAAAATAACTTGAACTCACAGAGATGTAGGCTGTATTCAGAAGCAGTCACTGAAAAAGGGTTGTTGTTGATTGCAGATCTTGAATTATCTTTTTAATCTATAACTTCTAGCAGCACCTCCCCATTTTACTTAATTAATTTTAGAACATAGTCATGGAGAAAGAGAGGAATGAAGAGAATTTTTATGCAGAAAAACAAGAGATAGCCACCCTATTTATAGATTAACTAAGACAATACCAACCATTAGATATTATGTTTTCAAATCCATCCATACACCTTAGCAAATGAATAATACAAACAAAAAATTCCAAATACAAAGTTCAGAATTCGACTTGCATGCAGGAGGGTTGACTCCCCTTAGTCATGGGTTGACCTAGGGTCGACCCAGTTATAGGCGGGGTCGGCCCAATTACCGTTGCCTAGTATGTTTAATTTCCTGTTTGAATTTTGAATTTTGAATAAACTTTGAAAGCTCATAAATTCTTCATACATTATCCAATTTACGCAAACCAGAAGTCTATCTGAACCAGATTCTGAGAAGAATGCAACGGTGGAGTCTTTTTTACTTCATTCTGAATATTAATTAATTAATATTCATTTTATTGTCTTCTTTATGTAATTTTAGTGTATTAAATTATGGGGTGTCACAAAATACAAAAATATCCAAAATAGTCCAAAAGTAGTGAAAACGTCCATGTAAATGTCCAAAAGTTGATGGAAAACGTTTGTACAACATTTCAGTGGTCCAAGTTATGTCCAATTGTCATGGAGAAGGAGATGAGCGCCAATTAATGATGCTTGAGATCTCTAAGAAGTCCGAAAATTCAAACAAAATCCAACCCCTTTAAATAATGAGGTGGGGGTAATTATAGGTAATGGGTTAGGTAAGACTAGGTTAGATTTAGGGATCACAGTATAAAATTTCGCATCCTTGGGAGGCGAGCTATGAAATTTCGTACCCCTCAAACTTGCATCCAGTAAAACATATCATTTTCCCATGAGAAGCTCGCGGCAATGAAATTAAGCCAAAAACACGTTTTTTCAAAAACTAATGATCCGCACGGTATATTCCTCGTGCCAGAAAACTTGGCACTTGCCGAATTGCTAAATCTCACCTTCAAAAACTCCATATCATATCTAGGAAAACAATCACATTACTCGATGCGCTCATGTGAAAACCGCTTTGCCAAAAAGCCAAATCCGCCTTCCTTGCCTAACCAAAAACTCGTATCCTCCTTTTGCCAAAAATCCGCATCACTTTCTCTTATCGACACATAGAAAAACTCATACCACCCAATGCGACCAGGTGAAAATCGCATCACTTCAAGGCTGCATCATAATTCTAAAATGTATAAAACCCGGTACACATTAAACTACTGTCTTGTACTAAAATAATCAGAGTACAATAAAAATGAAAAGAGCATAATTCCTCAAAAACATAACCATAGTATAGAAGATAAGAACTCGAGCAATACATATAAGTAGCTCCAAGCAGAAGGAAAGAATAATCCTGATCAATCTTGAGTATTCCCACCCTGGGAACCTGGGGGGAAACTGAAGAGAAAGAAGAGGAAACAAAATAGGTCAGACATAAAGTCTGGTGAGTCCAGTTACTTTTAGCATATAAATAAGTAAAAGCATCATGATAGGCATATATAGTGCATAAGAGATAACAGCATATAAGGCAGGTATGACAAGGTAACAGGATAAACAGGATAGAATAAGTAGCGCTTCCCTAACACTTTCTTCCTTTCTCTGCACCAATACTAGTATAACTAGAATGAGATGATCCCAACAACTTCAAGATGGTAGACATAGGCGTACTTCTAGTGAGAGGTCTAACCACATACAATCAACATGCATCCCAACTAAACATACCGGAGTAACCCCTAATGCTATTAACGGGCTCCTAAACATACTAGAGTCGAGATGTACTCTAATTACTACCCCAATCGATTGACTCCCTACTCCGTAGATACCCTGTGCTGGCCCCATAGTAGGATATATCAATTTTTAAAGTGGAAACCCTTCGTTTTTAGGATGTTCACAACCATATCTACAGGTATCGCGACGTCTTAAACCTCCTCTGCAGGACCCATGCACGAACAAGACTCCGTCGGTATGTGCCGTCCACACCGCCCATTTTCGTTTGGATCTCTTACAATCAGCCCAGTAAGCGTGTCCCGACTCCGACCTAGTTCGGAGTACACGTTTGATACCTAAATATGGGTTACTGGCTGAAACGGGTCTCACACACAAGATGATACAAGCTCCCCCTAGGCTTGTATTCCCACTGCTAGGTTTTCCATAGGTTATGCCATACCATAGTAAAAAGATTGCATGCCATACCGGATTAAAAAATTGCATTCCATACCAGAGTAAAAGATTGCATAACCCCACATGTTAAGTTTGTAGGCCTATATATAAATATTACCCACCACCCCAAGATATACTTAACCCTCCCACTAATTCATACAAGTTTACTTAACCACTATTCAAGTTAACATGTTCATATAATCCCTTATGGATTCAACTAGGTTAAGTATTCAAGTTCATTACCATATTCATTTATGGTTATAATGTGCTAAAGCTCCCACATTAAGCCTACAACTTGTGGATGCTGGATATGCTGGTCAGTTCCAGGTAGACTTCTTCCACAAGTCGGACTTAACTCGTGTCTTAACCCGTTACGTGTTTATGCACTTAGACCCCTTACATTAGATTCACCACTTGTGGTCGCTGGATACGTCGGTCAGTTCTGGGTAGACTTCCAACACAAGTGTAACCTAACCTCGTGTCTCAGTGCGGTTACAGTTTCTAATTACTCTAGTTATAGGCATTTCTATTATTAAACAATTATTATAATGTCATTATTGGTTTTCATGCCCCTTTTTCCCAAGTCATACTCATCATGTACCGTATGCCCCAAATTAAGATATAAATCACAATTTGATTTATGCCCCAAATCCATATTCATATTTTTAATTCAAGTTACACCCAAATTTCCCAATTCAAGTTAGGCGTCAATTTTAAAGTTTTCCCCTCATTCCCAATTTGACGCATTCGCATATTTCAACGACATGCCTAGGCCCAAAAGTAGCCTGGCTATAAAATAAAAAGGGAAAAGAAGAAGGGAAGAGAACAGAAATGATAATAATAACAAGATTGGCATATGATGGCAAAAATAGGCATAACAACTAATAAGCACATAGTGACAAAATTGGGCATATTGACCAGATAGGCATATAGGAACAGATTTGATGAACATGCGAAAATAGAACTGATTAGGCATAGTGTCATAATCATCAAAAGTCATAATGAGATCTAATTAATGAATTAGATATACAAATAATGGCAGATCTGACATGATTCAATAGTCACAGGCTTAGATCTAATTCATAGTTATGTCATAATAACTTATAGATCTGTTGTGATTCAAATAGTCATAGGCTTAGATCCAATTTATAGTCATGTCAAGAATAACTTTTAAGTATTTAGATCTAAAAATAACGTAGACTCACTGTGATTGGATCTAAGAAATAGAAGAGTAATTGCAAATGTTGAATCACAGATCTCTAAACTTGAATGACTTGTTTGTTGAAGAAGAAGAAGAAGGCTAATTTAATCTGAGAAGAGACAACATCTAGTTCTCTATTGTTTTTGGTGTGTAAAAACAAGAGAAATAGGGTCTTATTTATAGCCTAGGGTTCACGAATCTGGTTAGAAAACAAGTCCACATACGCAGAAATGTACTTCGCCTGGATCTAGGAGGTGTCGACATGGGTGTCGACACCCGCTAATGGTGTCGACCTATGGGTAGACACCCCTAGGGTATGGCGACCCCCAACTGGTCCAATTCCCTCCCAGACTTCCCACTTTTGATTTTGAACATATTCGAATGGTTTTGGCTTGTTATGCATATACATATATATATGTGTGTGTGTGTGTGTGTGTGTGTTTGTGTATCTTATGCATATACAAATTTCAAACCTTAATATCTTCTTCATATAGTGTCCATTTTAGGCAAACCAGATGTCTATTTTGACTAGAATTCCGAGATGAACGCTGGCGTAGTCCGTTTCACTTAATTCTGAATATTTAATCAATTATTCTTTAATTTATCATCTTTAGTGTTGTTAAAATTACGGGGTGTTACATTCTCCCCTACTCAAAGGATTTCATCCCCAAAATCTCCAAGTTAAGAAGAATGTATATCCTAACATCCATCACCCATCTACTCATCCACCAATCACAGGCATTCATTGTCCTTAAAAGATTTCTAATGTTTATATGAACATATGCAAAGGTGTGTGTATATTCCCTAAACAAATGCGAAAGATCAGGCGGTCTACTGATTCAGTCGACCTCCTTAATGCAATGTATGTTAGTGTCATGAATCCAGCATGTATTCAGATAATCCTACTATATTAAGTTAGTTCTATATGTGTGCACAATCATTCATCCAAATGCAACATCCATATGATGATACACTCACTTTCATCCATTAAAAGAAGAAAAATGCACACACGTCCATATGCAGTATGAGAGTGGTTGAGCCGATCTAGTGCCTAATGTGTGTGAATATGCATCCACGAGCAACCACTAGAAAACACTTGCATCCATCAAAAATAACATGTCTCAAACATGTGTTTACATCCAAGGGATTCCTACCTAAAGGTCAAAGAATTCGATCGATAAGATATACTTAAATGATAGAAATAAGTATGAATAAAAGATTTGGAAAGGAAGTTGAGAACATACCCTTGAAAAGAAAAGGGTACGAAGTGCAAATCTTGTCTTCAGTCTCCCAAGTTCCATCTTCTTGGTTATCTCCCCACTGAACTTTCATCAACTTGACCTCCCGATTGCGTAGCTTCTTAACTTCTGATCCAAGAATACGGGTAGGAACTCGCCTAACTGTCGCCTCTCATTTCACCTCTACTTCCTCAAGCATACTCGGCTCAACTACTTCTACGGAATAGTGCAAACACTTCCGTGAATGAGAAACGTGGAAAACATCATGAACGCCGGATAGTCTCTCTGGTAACTTTACTCTATAGGCCATTTGGCCAATCCTTTCTGCTATAGGAAATAGCCCTACAAATCTTGGTGCCAATTTCCCTACAGATCCAAAGAGAACCACATTCCTCAAAGGTGATACCTTGATGAAAACCATGTCTCCCACCACAAACTCAATGTCAGTCCTTTTCTTGTCTGCGTATGACTTCTGCCTATCCTGAGCTGTCTTCATGCATCTACGGATAAGGTCAACCTTTTCTGAAGTTTCTCTAACCATATCCGGTCCAAGTAGAAGTCTTTTTGTGGATTCCCATCAACAACTCGGTGATCTACAGGGTCGTCCATTTAATGCTTCGAAGGGTGTCATGCAAATACAAGCTTGATAATTGTTGTTGTAGGCGAACTCTATTAAAGGAAGATGCTCTTCCCAAGTCCCTCCGAAGTCTAGGATACACAGTCTTAAAAGATCCTCAAGGACTCTATTCAACCTTTCCGTCTATCCATTGGTTGAGGGTGATAAGCGGCACTCAAAAACAACTGTGTACCTAATGCTTCTTGCAAGCTCCTCCAAAATTCACTGTTGAAAATGGGATCACGATCACTTACGATACTGGAAGGTACTCCATGAAGATGGATTATCTAACGAACGTAAATTGCTTCCAACCAAGTTGTCATCCTATTACTCTTAACTAGAATGAAACGAGCGCTCTTAATAAGCCTGTCTACTACAACCCAAATGCTGGTATTGCCCTTCCTTGATCTAAGCAAACCATCAATGAAATCCATAGAGATGCTCTCCCACTTCCACTGTGGAACCTCCAAAGGATGAAGTAAACCACCGGGCTTCTTTTGCTCAGCCTTGACCTACTGGCAAATTAAAAACTGAGAAACAAACACTTTCACATCTTTCTTCATCCCAGCCCAAAAGAAAACCCTCTTCATACCTCTATACATGTTATCACCGCCTGGATGAATAGTCATCTTAGAATGATGGGCTTCCTCTAGGACTTTCTTCAACAAACTCCCAACTTGGGGAACACAAAGCCTTCCATCTCATCGCAACCACCCTCTATCATCTATGGAATATCTACTGAGGTGATTAGAAGTTTCCCTTTACCGAGTCTATCCAAAATGTCTGAAATATGTGGATCCTCTCACTGTGAAGCTCCTATCTAATCCAAAAGAGTAGGTCGCACCTCTAGTGATGACAATAAACCAGGTATAAGCTCGGTGGAGGGTCTAAAATTAAAAGCTGATATAAACTCCAAGCTTTTCCTCTTCACAAACAGAGGGCTTAAGGCCATCCACCACCTACCCAGTGCATCTGCCACCATATTACCCTTGCCAGGGGTATAAGCAATCTCAAAGTCATAAGATGCTAGGAACTCCATCCACCTTTGTTGCCTTAAATTAAGATCCTTCTACGAGAAAAAGTACTTGAGAGGTTTATGATCGGTGTACAACTCGAACCTCTCTCCAAGTACATAATGGCGCCAAGTCTTAAGCGTAAATACTATAGCAGCTAGCTCTAAGTCATGAGTAGGGTAGTTCTTCTCATGAACTCTTAGTTGTCCACCTCCATAACATACTACTCTTCCCTCTTGCATCAGAACAACACCAAGCCCGGTACCACATGCATCAGTATATACTGTGAACACTTTCTTCCCATTGCGCAAGGTCAAGACAGGGGATGTTGTCAGATCCCTCTTCAATCGCTGGAAAGCAACATCACAATCTATATCCCATGTAAACATTAGATTCTTCTTCGTCAGGCTGGTGAGTGGGGCTGATACCTTTGTGAAGTCCTTAATGAACTTCCTATAACAGGCTGCTATCCCCAGAAAACTTCTCACCTCCGTTGCATTCTTTGGGATCTGCCAATCTCGAACTGCAACTACCTTTGCCGGATCTACTACTATCCCCTCTTTAGAAACCACATGCCCTAGAAATCTCACTTCTTTTCTTCAAAAATGACATTTGGAGAACATCGCCTTAAGCCGATGCACACGGAGAAAACCTCCCTCAAACGTTGGGCTTGCTCTTCCTTGTGAAAGAGTCTATGCAGCAGTATAGGATCGTATAGTATAGAGGGTATGATGTGATGTATATGGTAGAGTAGTAAGCAGTAAATCACACAGTCGATTTATACTGGTTCGGACAACTGCCCTACGTCCAGTCCCAGACTCACTTCTGGTATTTCACTAACACTAAAAACCCTCACTTCACCTGGAGGAATAGGTTCACAATTACCCGAACCACTGAATGGGATTTCTTGCCTCAACCACTGAAGAGGTCTTCACTAATACAGAATAATTGTTGACTCTTTTGTGTTCTTGATAACACGGATTGTCAAATATTAAGTACACCCTTCCTATAGCCTTTCCTTGATGATAATCGCGAAGTGTGTGAAGGAATATGGAAGTTTAAAAGTCTCAAGTATGAAAGTAGATAGCTTTTTAGAACTTAGAGAGCTTTGAATAAGATAGAGAGAATTAGAATAAGAATTAGTTTTTTGTTATTAGATCATCTAAGCAATTCTCTATTTATAATATACAAAAAGATACAACTGATCGTGAAGAGTTTTGATGAAGAGATATGGATTAAATAGTTGTTTCTCTTCATAAAGGATGCAACTCTTCGGAATTCAGATGTCTGAAAATAAAATTCAGATGTCTGTTTATTTTAAAAATCAAGTCAGCAAGGAAATAGTGTATTTCGGGGGCATTTCAGACGTCTGAAATATATCAACCAGACGTCTGAATATTGTATTTAAAAACATTCTGTTTCAGAAAACAGACGTCTAAAAATTTCAGACCAGACGTCTGTTTTTTGTTATCAGACTATTCCTTGCTATATACATATAAAATGTGTGTGTGTGTGATCATCAAGGAAGACTTTAACATATAAATCTAGGACTAACAGATTCTTACAACATATTTAATCTTCAATTATAGCTCTTGAATCTGTTGTTGAGTATCTTCCTGCAAGACAAAGTTAGTCGATAATAATATATATGTACATGTATAGTTGTCATAATCAAAACGCCATATAGCGAGATCCAACATTCTCCCCCTTTTTGATAATGACAACTGTATATGTAACTCCCCCTGTCAATATGTCAATATGCATATATTATCATATATTTCTCTTTTTGATATCCATGTACTTGCAGGTTAGCGTAGAGGTTCTTTGGTATAATTGTATAGTTGTTGTCATCAAAATCCAACAATAGAGTTTCTAACATTCTCCCCCTTTTTGATGATGACAACTATACAATTTAAAAATATATTCTTTCTATAACATCTTCCTCTTATAATATCTTCCTCTATCAATATACACCTGAATTTCTCCCCCTTTGTCATTATAAAAAAGAATGAGGGAATGTAATAAATATCGTTGTCTTCTCTTTATTTTCTTCCCCTGAATGTGTGATATATGAAAATTTCTCCCCCTGAGTATGTGATTATTATATTTCCAGATTCCCTGATTTAACTTTAAGCTCAGTTTTTAAAGATATTAGAGATACTGAAATACCCTCCTTTTTTTGTTGTGGTGTACCTACAACAAATATTATATATATACTTTGGTACCCACTTTCTCTGTTAGGGTCCAGGGGTTAGAGAGGAGGTAACCATACCCATAAGGGTTTAATGGTACCTTTGAAAATAAAGTTTTTATTTTTAACTACTGAATCAAAATAATCATCAATGTATATTTCTCGATTTTTCCAATTTACAGGAACCCAAATACTTAGATAATTTCTATTAATATTTCTTTTTGTACTTCTATTATAAATGTTTCTAGTCATAGAAGCATTTGAATTTCTATAGAAATTATATCTTCGAGTTACACGTGCTTTAGTACTAGTAGTTAAACTTTTGTTATACATGAAAGCATATCTAGTACTAGTTCTATGATTAGTTTTATTATACCCTAAGCCGCTTTTATCGTGTAAAGGTCTAGAGCAAGATAAAATATCATTTAAATCATTTTGACCCTTATTAAATTTTGTGAACTTATTTGTACATTTTTCAAATTTGATTCCAAAGTCGTGATTGAAATTTTCAAAAGAAGTCTTGCAATCTTTTAAACCAATTTTCTTATTTAATTCAGAATTTTCCCTTTTTAAAGTACTATTCTCATTTTCGAGACGACAAATTTGAGATCCTGAATTAATTAAAGAAGAGTGTAATTTTTCAAAATTTTCTTTCGAATCAGACATTTCATTTTGCAAAGTATTATTATTAACCTTTAAAAACTCATATTCTTTAGATAATTCTAAATTCTTTTCAGTTAAAGCTCCATTCTCTATTTCAAGAGACGAAACTAAAGAATTAGAATTATTTAAAGATTCTTCTAATGATTCATTTCTATTTTTCAAAAGATCGATTTCCTTTAAAAGAACATTGTTTTTATCTTCTAGTCGCTCATTTTCTTTTTGAAGAAAATCTTTTTGAAAAACAAGCTCTTCTAAGGTATTTTCAAAACATTTGGCTTGTTTGACTAAAAAATTGTTTTCTTCTTTTAATTTGGAATTTTCTTGCTCACAATTTTTAGACTTGGCTAAAATAATTGCATTAAGTTTACCCAAACTTTTAAAATCTTTTAACAATTTTTCGTGGTCTAATAAAAGATCTTTATATAATGAATCCTCACATACCGATTATGATTTTACTTTAGCCATTAAACATTTGCTCTCTTGCTCCGTCGCTTCTGCTTTGTTGTTCTTCTACTTTCTAATGCCTTTACTAGATTTCTTTATTGCCATTTATTCTAGGATGTTGTTACGATCTCTAGAATACCAAGCTCTGATACCAATTGAAAGAGTCTATGCAGCAGTATAGGATCGTATAGTATGGAGAGTATGATGTAATGTATATGGTAGAGTAGTAAGCAGTAAATCACACAGTCGATTTATACTGGTTCGGACCACTGTCCTACGTCCAGTCCCAGACTCACTTCTGGTATTTCACTAACACTAAAAACCCTCACTTCACCTGGAGGAATAGGTTCACAATTACCCGAACCACTGAACGGGATTTCTTGCCTCAACCACTGAAGAGGTCTTCACTAATACAGAATAATTGTTGACTCTTTTGTGTTCTTGATAACACGGATTGTCGAATATTAAGTACACCCTTCCTATAGCCTTTCCTTGATGATAATCGTGAAGTGCGTCAAGGAATATGGAAGTTTAAAAGTCTCAAGTATGAAAGTAGATAGCTTTTTAGAACTTAGAGAGCTTTGAATAAGATAGAGTGAATTAGAATAAGAATTAGTTTTTTGTTATTAGATCATCTAAGCAATTCTCTATTTATAATATACAAAAAGATACAACTGATCGTGAAGAGTTTTGATGAAGAGATATGGATTAAATAGTTGTTTCTCTTCATAAAGGATGCAACTCTTCGGAATTCAGATGTCTGAAAATAAAATTCAGATGTCTGTTTATTTTAAAAATCAAATCAGCAAGGAAATAGTGTATTTCAGGGGCATTTAAGACGTCTGAAATATATCAACCAGACGTCTGAATATTGTATTTAAAAACATTCTGTTTCAGAAAACAGACGTCTGAAAATTTCAGACCAGACGTCTGTTTTTTGTTATCAGACTATTCCTTGCTATATACATATAAAATGTGTGTGTGTGATCATCAAGGAAGACTTTAACATATAAATCTAGGACTAACAGATTCTTACAACATATTTAATCTTCAATTATAGCTCTTGAATCTATTGTTGAGTATCTTCCTGCAAGACAAAGTTAGTCGATAATAATATATATATATATGTACATGTATAGTTGTCATAATCAAAACGCCATATAGCGAGATCCAACATTCTCCCCCTTTTTGATAATGACAACTGTATATGTAACTCCCCCTGTCAATATGTCAATATGCATATATTATCATATATTTCTCTTTTTGATATCCATGTACTTGCAGGTTAGCGTAGAGGTTCTTTGGTATAATTGTATAGTTGTTGTCATCAAAATCCAACAATAGAGTTTCTAACACCTTGCTCTTCGAGAAAATCAAGATGCCATCAACAAAGACCACAACGAAATTATTTAGAAATTCCCAAAACATAAGATCAACAAAATAGGCGGGTGCATTTATCAACCCAAAAGGCATAATGAGCCACTCGAAGAAACCATCTAGAGTTTTAAAAGTAGTCTTGTATATATTGTCCTCGTCCACCCTCAACTGATGAAACCCCGTGGCCAAGTCTAGCTGAGAGAAAATAGATGCACTAATAAGTTGGTCAAACATATCATTTATCCTCAGGAGTGGGTGCCTATTCTTCTTCGTGAGTTTATTCAACTCCCTATAGTTTACACATAAGCGAAGCCAACCATCCGTCTTAGTTGCGAATACCACCGGAGAACCCCCTTCAGATATGCTTCGTCTAATAAATCCTTTCTCAAGTAGCTCCCCTTCTTGCTTGTTGAGCTCCCTCCTTTCCCTTGTAGCCATATGGTGCACAGGCAATGCAACTGGTTTTGCACTGTCCACCAAGTATATACGGAAATCAATCTCGCGCCTTGGGGGTAAGCCTAAAACCTCATCAAAAACATCAGGATACTCACAGACTACTGGTACCGATTGCAGACCATCAATAGAAGCATCAAGTGACTCTAGGAAACTAAGCATGAAAGACCCGTTTGGGTCACAAGAAATCTCGAGGGTCCTCCCATGGCAAGTCAAAAGTCTAATGACCCTCCTCTCACAATCAGAATGGCACCATACATGGCTAGCCAATCCATCCGTAGAATCAATTCATAGCCCATGAAGCCAAGCACATATGCATCGCACTCAAACTCGACGCCTAACAAAGATATTCTCAAACCCCGACAAATCATGGACAGATGAGTCGTACCTCCAATGGGGTATGAGACAACAACGGGATCCAAAACAATACTAGTACTAAGGTGCAGAGACTTAACTACAGAATTAGATATAAAAGAATGTAAAGCGCCAGAATAAAAAAGAGTTCTAATAGGATGATTGGAAAGAGAAATCAAAACTTCCACGGAAACTTTCCTACCACTATCCGCTGTACTAGCAACGAGAGCATGCACTTGCCCTCCAAAAGATCCTGCCCTTTGACCTTGTCCTTGCTTCTTCGAGTGCTCCTTAGAAAAGTGTCCAACCTCTCCACAACTGAAACAAGAATTCTTCTTTCTTTTGCAATCCTTGATCAAATGACCCTCGTGTCCATAATGATGACACTTCCTCTTATCCCTAGCCTTGTCGTCCTTTCCGCCCTTCTTTTATTGTTGTTATCCTTTCTTAGGTCACACTTTCTTGTTTTGTGCTTCCTCAACCTTAGCTTCTTTCCTTTCACCTTTATCCTCCTCATGCATCAATGCCATATCAATTAGCCTTTCAAAAGTTGCCCCATTGGAATATGAGGCACAGCCAACCCATGAAGGGGTTCATTCAATCCTCTAGCAAACCGCAAAGCTTTCTTATGCGGGGTATCTACTAGCTCCAATCTAAACCTCTCCAGTTGATTGAATTTACTAACATACTCTTTGACAGTCATGCCTCCTTGCTTAAGGCGCCAATAACCTTTCCATTTGCATAATTTTCTCGGCTTGAGAAGAAACATCATTTCAAACTTCTGCCAAAAACCATCCCAAGTCTCCACTGGACACCCTGCTTGCGTCACTTCCCACAAGAATAATGCCTCATCTTTTAGCAGCCAAGCGGCTAACTGAATCTTCCTACGATCATCAACTTCAAAAATCCCAAACAAATCCTCTGTCACTTTAAGCCAACTCCTTGCCTCTACGAAAGTTTTGGTTCCTCGGAATGGCTTTCCACCTATAACATATAAATTTTTGTAGATCTTAAAGAAATTATTTGCTCGCGGAGGAGGAGGAGGAGGAGGATGAGGAAGAGCGGGTGCAGCTGGAGGAGGAACGTCCGTCTGGCCACTGGCAGGCGCCGTGACCTCTAGATACCTACAGAACTAGCCTGGTATCTTAATGCCCTCAGGAATATTAGGTTCTCCAGACATGCTGAAAAGAAAAGGGATTCAAACAGAGAATCGAAAGAAATAACATATGGCTTTAGGGAGTATGTTTTTTCTCAAAACAAACTATTCTTTTGAAAATGCTTTCATTTAAAAACGTTTTTTAAAACAATTTTCAAAATCTTTTACCCGATCTAGTAACCTTCAGCTCTAATACCAAGTGTGACACCCCACGTCCGTTAATGTCACTCATTAAGAGAATGCATTAAGTTTCGTGAAGCTTTATAGGTAAACAAAATAGAAATATTACAAGACAGATATAAAATAGCCGCGAAATTTAATTTTTTTATAAAGCAGATAATATTGTGGTTCAAAACATGATTACATCATAAGTCTGAAATGCATAAAACCTAGTACATCATTAAAACTTCTGTCTTATACTAAAATCATCATAGTACAATAATAATGAAAAGAGCATAATTCCCCAAAAACATAGCCATAGTAGAGAAGATAAGAACTCGAGCAATACATCTAAGCAGCTCCAAGCAGAAGGAAAGAATAATCCTGATCAAGCTTGAGTATTCCCGTCTTAAGAACCTGGGGGGGGGGGGGAAGAGAAAGAATAGGAAACAAAATATTTCAGACATAAAGTCTGGCGAGTCCAGTTACTTTTAGCATATAAATAAGTAAAAGCATCAGGACAGACATATAAAGTGGATAAGAGATAACAGCATATAAGGCATGTATGACAAGGTAACAGGGTAAACAAGATAGAATAAGTAGCGCTTCCCTAACACTTTCTTTCTTTCTCTACACCAATATTAGTATAACCAGAATGAGATGATCCCAACAACTTCAAGATGATAGACTTATGCGTACTTCTAGTGAGAGGTCTAACCCCATACAATCAACAGGCAACCCAACTAAACATACTGGAGTTACCCCTAAGGGTATTAAGGTGCTCCTAAACATACCAGAGTCTAGATGTACCCTAATTACTACCCCAATCGATTGGCTCCCTACTTCGTAGATACCCTGTGTTGGCCCCACAGTAGGATGTATCACTTCCTAAGGAGGAAACCCTTCGATTTTAGGATGTGCACAACCATATCTACAGGTTTCACGGCATCTTAGCCTCCTCTTCCGTACCCATGCACACACGTGACTCCGTCGGTATGCGCCGCCCACACCAACGCTTTTCGTTTGGATCTCTTACAATCAGCCCAGTAAGCATGACCCAACTCTGACCTAGTTCGGAGTACATAAATATGGGTTACAAACTGAAACGGTCCCACACACAAGATGATATAAAATACCCCTAGGCTTGTATCCCTGCTACTAGGTTTTCCACAGGTTATGCCATACCATAGTAAAAAGATTGCATGCCATACCGGAGTAAAAAGATTGCATGCCATACAAGAGTAAAAGATTGCATAACCCCACAGGTTAAGTTTGTGGGCCTATATATAAATATTACCTACTACCCCAAGATATACTTAACCCTCTCATTGATTCATACAAGTTTACTTAACCCCTACTCAAGTTAACATGTTCATACAATCCCTTATGGATTCAACTATGTTAAGTATTCAATTTCATTACCATATTCATTTATGGTTATAACGTGCTAGACCTCCTACATTAAGCCTACAACTTGTGGATGCTGGATATGCCGGTCGGTTCCGGGCAGACTTCTTCCACAAGTCGGACTTAACCTCGTGTCTTAGCCCGTTACGTGCTTATGCACTTTGACCCCTCACATTAGGTTCACCACTTGTGGTCGTTGGATATGCCGGTCGGTTCCCGGCAGACTTGCACCACAAGTGTAACCTAACATCGTGTCTCAACGCGGTTACAATTTATAATTACTGTAGTTCTAGGCATTTCTATTATTAAACAATTATTCCTATGTCATTATAGGTTTTCATGCCCCTTTTTCCCAAGTCATATTCATCATGTACCATATGCCCCAAATTAAGATATAAATCACAATTTGATTTATGCCCCAAATCCTTATTCGTATTTTTAATTCAAGTTATATCGAAATTTCCCAATCCAAGTTATGCCCCAATTTTAACGTTTTCACCTTGTTCCTAATTTCACGCGTTCGCATATTTCAGCCGCATGCCTAGGCTCAAAAGTAGCTTGGCTATAAAGTAAAAAGGGGAAAGAGGAAGGGAAGAGAACAGAAATGATCATAATAACAAGATTGGCATATGACGACAAAAATAGGCATAACAACTAATAAGCACATAGTGACAAATTGGGCATAGTGATAAGATAGACATATAGGAACAGATCTGATGAACATGTGATAATAAAACTGATTAGGCATAGTGTCATGACCATAAACAGACATGATGAGATCTAATTAGTGAATTAGATATACAAATAATGACAGATCTGACATGATTCAATAGTCACAGGTTTAGATCTAATTCATAGTTATGTCAGAATAACTTAGATACACAAGTTATGATAGATCTGATGTGATTCAAATAGTCATAGGCTTAGATCCAATTTATAGTCATGTCAAGAATAACTTTTAAGTATTTAGATCTAAAAATAACGTAGACTCACTGTGATTGGATCTAAGAAATAGAAGAGTAATTGCAGATGTTGAAACATAGATATCTAAACTTGAATGACTTGTTTGTTGAAGAAGAAGAAGAAGGTTAATTTAATCTAGGCAGAGGCTGCATCTAGTTCTCCATTGTTTTTAGTGTGTAAAAACAAGATTAATAGGGTCTTATTTATAGCCTAGGGTTCACGAAACCGGTCAGAAAACAAGTCCACATATGTAGAAATGTACTTCGCCCGGATCTGGGGGGTGTCGACATGGGTGTCGGCACCCCCCTTATGGTGTCGACCCATGGGTCGACACCCCTAGGGTATGTCGACCCCCAACGGGTCCAATTCCCTCCCAGACTTCACGCTTCTGATTTTGAACATATTTGAACGGTTTTGACTTATTGTGTGTGTGTGTATACATATCTTATGCGTATACAAACTTCAAACCTTAATATATTCTTCATACAGTGTCCGTTTTATGCAAACTAGGTATCTATTTTGACCAGAATTCCGAGACAAACGCAATGGCATTGTCCATTTCATTTAATTCTGAATATTTAATTAAGTATTATTTAATTTATCATCTTTAGTGTTGTTAAAATTATGGAGTGTTACATGATCCATGCTAAAATTTCGCATCCTGCAGACGCGATGCGTATACAAGGGAGAGGTTGCCTAGGATTATGCGGAGCCGAGAAAATCGCATCACTTTTGTGATGCGATATTTGGTGGATGCGATTTTCCACCTTTGCCAAACCAAGTTTGACAAAATGATTTTTCTGAGTTGTGCACGTGAAAATGAATGATCTGACCATGCCGATCCTTGATTCCTGAACATGCTAAATTGCCAGATCTGTCAAATTTGCCAGAGTAATCAGCCAAGATTCTACCCGTGGTTTTCCACGTTTTTCCAATATCGTTCAAGCATTTTTGACGTGCCAGACCAGTTTTTTCAAATTTACCAGATTTCAATGTCCTGAGTCGCGCGAGTCATTTTTCGTGATCTTGTCATGCCAATTAGCTATTTTTGAGAGTGCGACACCGTTTTTCACCAAAACCATATATTTTTGTATGACGAGTTTTGCTATGTGATCGGACCGACGTGCTAAAGCATTTTGTGCTAATCGGCCCGAGTCGATAGCGTATTTTTACTACGCCGATTTTATCGAATCCGCTGGTGATGAATTTGCGAATCAACGCCATTACCGATCTTTTTCCGGGTACGTCGCGACTTCGACCAAATCGGTTTTTTTTTTTTTTTTTTTTGATATTCTAGACGCTGAGTGCGTCGCTAACAAAAATCATGACGTGTGGCAGCTTGACCAAAAAGCGTGTCAACATGTATTAAGTTTTATTTAAGGACGTGAGCCTAATTAATGTTCACTTTTATTTATTTCACTATTCCAATAGTTTGGTTATTTGAAGAACACATGATATGATTATTAGACAGCACCCCTCAATTTCACACTTCTTTCTTGGAATGGTAATGTAGGCATTCAAGATACAACTTTTTATTGGAATGGTAACGTAGGCATTCAAGATACAACTTTTTATCCTTTATAATATGAATAGCATCCTTAACAAGTGTAGTGCATACACTAAAAGTATCATTATTTTAATTCTACAATCAGAAAAGCTGTTACAACTTACAATAAACAAAACATGATGCAGCAAGCAAATTTCATCTTGGTCTTCTCCAGCATTCTCAACGCATAAAAGGAACGATGAAGTATTCAGTATAAAATAGCTGTTCAAAACATCAACAAAATAACAATCATTAACCGTTCTATTAATCCTGTATAATTTTCTCAACACTATAACATAATTATCAATAATATATAATTCACCTTCCAAATGAACATGTAGAATGAATATATTGAGGCACTGCTGTTTACATCAACCGATTTTGCACGATACAATAGCAGTAAAGCAAGTACTCCATGGGCAATAACCTGAAAAAATCAACCCAAATATAACTTTGTTTTCCGAATAAATGAACTAACGAGACATGCTTATGTAAAAATTGAAAAAAAGTTACCGTTATAAATTTTAGGTATAAATTGGGAGAAGCTGCTCCCAATACCATAGCACCAACGTAAGCTGATAGCAGCACGTTTATGCACAACCAAAATATCTGTATGACCAGCATTACTCAACTCATATTTTTCATCTCATTAGAGAAAAAAATAAAAAAAAATAAAAAATCATTACTTACTTTCTCCGCACCCAATCGAACGCTAAATGACTGTATGCCGAAGTCTTTGTCCCCTTCAATATCAGGTATGTCCTACAAATTTGAAACTTAAATGCCTACAAATTATAAGATTAACATTGTAATAATATGGGCACATGATTAATACCTTGAAGAGAGCAATAACAGCTACAAAGCAGCACATAAATGAAGTGCCAAATATCGATGCTTTGTTGAGCATGAGTGGCTTTCCAAGTATATATTTCTGAAGGATGCATGTACATGTATTACATAAATAAGTTTCTCTCAGAACTACGGTATTGCTCGAAACCCTTTTAGGTATTGGAATTTGAATACTAGGATTTTACCTGGGTATGTGCAAAGAATGCAAGCTGCAATGTCAGTGCGCGTACCAAGAGAATGCTTGATGCAGCAAGAAGAGGGTTTTTCTTCCACCGAAGCAAAGGAAGCTGAAAATCAAATGATAAGCGGTTTGAGATTCTTATTATTGGTTTTGAATTGAGGGCCAATTTATAACTTGAGGCCTAGGGTTCATTGAACAAATAATTAGCTAGATGTACCAGACATCATTCATATGTTGGTTTTATTCATTAGTTAAAAAATAATTGATGTTTTAACCCTTAAACCACAGACGCATACATGTTATATGAGTTTGGATGCATGTTCTTTATGCTATTAATTTTCTGAAGCAAGTTCTTTATGCAGGTTATTTTTCTCAATAACCAATGATAATGAGAATAAAACACTTGGTTGAATAACCAATGTTCTACTATAAATCCCTTGAGTTGAATTAAGACAGAAAAAAATAAAAGAGGATCAGGGTATGCCCATCACTGCAAATGTACAATAGCAACACGTACATCTACTGAATAAACGGTTCCAAGAACGCAGGAGAGGAGTAGTGCTAAAAGCAAAGGCGGAGACTGAAATCCTGTAGCGAAACTCTATCAAGAACAAAGGATTGAAGCTAACATTAGATATGAACTTTTATGTAAGAAATAAAATTATTGAAATCTGTAATAAACAGTAGTAAATTCTAATATTGTTCTAGTTTTTACATACCGATATAAGGCAAGCAGTTACAAGTGCTTTTCCAACCATCATTGTGAATTCACCAGAAGCAAGGGGAAGATTAGGCTTATTAATCTATCAAAATAAATTAAGAGAATTGAATTCAAAAAACTTTTGCAACATTTGGAAGGAAAGGCAAAGGATGGCTGGAATATTACTTTGTCAATTTCAACATCGTAAATCTCATTCAATCCCACTATGTAAATGTTCATCAAAACAGCTGGAATAATCATCTGTACTTATCAAGTGCACACAATAGTCAGTTGATGAAAAGTGTAGATATGTACAATAATAAGTTAATGAGTTAATACATAAGGAATTTATTACCTTGATCAATCCTACGAAAAATGAAAGGTTAAGTTCTGAAATACTTTCCACTGGAAGAAGTGAAATTGATGTTATGCCAATGATCTAGTCAAATTACGACAATTAGGTCGATCGCAAGATTTTCTTTTATGATGAAAAAATTGAAATATCAAGAAAAACAAAAATTGAATAGTAACTTACGGTGCCAATGATCGTGTGGGGCCGAGTGAACCGAATAAATGCATCAATATTCTTAACAATAGCCGGCATCCATGATGAGCTGCCTGAATGAATTTGATCAGTTATTGGTTCACATTTGTGGTTTTGTCGATGTACCGAATCCGAAAGGCATTGTAAAGGAGAGAAGGTAGAATAACGATGTATATTAGCCTTGCTCAAAGACAATACTTTTGAGAAGTTGGGCTTGAAATCTGATTTGGAACGAAACCTGCATTGTAGACATGTAAGTATATTGTATCACAATGATCCAGATGTTGTGGCACATAAAGGCTATTCCTATACATAATCATACATCAAGACGCAAAGTCTCTTCAAAAAATTGAGCTTATCTTTTCTTTTTTAATCTATCGTTCTTATATGTGCAGTGATGTTTATAGAAGTTTGGAAGATTTCCTTTATAGACCGATTTAAACGAATCCATAAAACTAAATGATAATCACATTTAAAAGAGAAATGCTATCTATTCTAAAACATGCATAGAACATTTATACCAATCATACAAAGATTGCAAAAATTCGTTAAATTTCCTTAATATAAAGTAAAACTGTCATTACCTAGTTTTGATATTCTTCCCAAAAGCATTTCCAGGATAATTGTCCATTGATGTTGTCCATGTTCTTCCTCCTGTGTGAATGAAGATTCAAACATTATATCAAGATGAAATAAACCCAAACAGTGTCATGAGATGATGTTACAAATCATTATATGAAAAACAATGTGATAAGTGGAAAAGTAAGTAAAAATAAAATAAAATTTGCCTACACACTTGTGGAATACAAATGGCTTTGGAAGGAAGAGATCATGGACATCTTGATTGAAAATGTTGTTCCTACTGGATAATTACAAGCGTTAGGAGATTAAATATCAAATATGATATTAATTGTGCTTATTGAAAACAGATACATTGAACTAAATGGAATTAATTATGAGATTCTGTATATACATTAATTTTTTGAAGTTTATGCCTAACAAATGACAATATATTTATGATTTTCTATTTTAAAATATCAAAATCTTGATTATAAGATACTCAGATAAAGAACTTATCTTATCTTGGTCGTTTTGCAAAATAAACAAGAAACAAAAAATGAATTTTTTGATGGTTATAGAAATTATTGAGAGTAATCAAACTTGTATTGATGAATTAATAATCATAGAATATCACGTTTGCACATATAGTAGCATAATATGTAGTAGCTTGTAATGGGCTAACGCACGGCCGAAATATAATACAATACGGGTTTATGCCCCAACATACAATGCCGCATATTTTGATATTTTGTTACTTTTTCTCATATCCCTCCTCCCCCGCAAACCCAACTATGCATTAAGGTTTGGAGAAGGTAGAAAAATGGCTTCCGCCGCCAGCATAAACTGACCTTTTTCGATAATAATCATTGATGATTTTGGTAGGGTCAACAAGGTCTTAGTCGGTGGCCATAGAGTTTTGAGGGTTTGAGGAAGAAAACGAATTTTTTCGAACACTTGTTGAAATTGCAAAATGAAAGGAAGGTGCTTATGACGCGAAGGGTGTTATTAAAGTTGGAAATGAAGGGTCGTCACAAATGGTTTTAATGGAGAAAACAAGATTTGGGGCAAAAATTTAGTGCAAAATGGAATTTGGGGAAGTGCTTGATGATTTGACCGCGGAAAAACTGGCTCAAGAACACTTACAATTTACAAGTGCAAATAGTGGGGTTTGATGATGGCAGGGAAGTAAATGGTGATGGGGATTCAATAGGAAGCGATACTTGGAACAACACTTGAATTATCAAGAATTCACACAGGAATTCTCTAAAGATCAAGAATTATGCTCACACAGATGTTAACAAGAAAAAGGTGATGAAAGCGGTAAAATATGGTGGAAATTGATGATGAAAGGGCATGAAACACAGATCAATATTGACTGGAATAAACTAGAAATTGTATTCAACAATCTAAAGCTAAGATTTCAAGAATTAAGAATTATGTGAAATTGCTTAACTAATTTGCAGGAACTAAAAGAAAGTTAATTCTGGAATTGGAAAGAAATGCAGGAACTAAAGCAAGAAACTAACTAAATCGATTAAGCTAAGTACTAGAAAGTAATCTGGAAATGAAAATTATACAAGTTGCTAGCAAAAGATACATTGTTCAGATTTTTATCACACACTATCACAAGCCAAATGCATCTCTATTTATATACAAATGGCTTCCCCTCTACAGACTCATGCCACATTTCAAATAAACATGATGCAACCCTTTTTTTAGACCTAAACAAACCACTTAACATGTCAAAAACACACAATAATTAACCCAGATCCAAATAAAATTGCAAAACAAAAATAACAGGGTGCACGTGCACAACATACACATAGATACATCTCTCTTCTTTATTCCTCAAGCCATGATTTCTTCACGCCTTGCTTCTGATGGCAACTTGCCTCTTTCCAACTGCTTGTCCGACGAACTGAGGGTCTCCTTTATGATGATCTCTGGCCTCATATTCTCCCTTGCCATTTCCGGATTGTCCTTCTTCCAATTTTAGCCTAGTCATCCAAGTGATTATAATCTAATTATTATATATTTCCATCAGTTCTGATAAAACACTTTTTCTCTTGACCATCGATGCTTGATTTGGAAGCGACTGCTACAATTTGAAGTAGGTCCATGAGCATTGGTGATGGATCTACTGCAATTGGTTTGTTTGTGTTGTTCCTCTTCTTCCATGGGCTTCGAATTGATTTCTGCAGTGTTGTAGAGCAACTCAGATGATGGGATCGAATGATTTCTCTGACACAAAGTTTTTCTTTTAAGGTTTTGAATCAGTGTCTTGAGAGGGGTTTCGATAGAATGTCAGCAGTTTGGTAAGTAGAAGGTACGTGGTTGACTTCTAATTTACCGTTTTGTACGAGCTCTCTAACGAAGTAAATATCTAGTTCTAAGTGTTTAGTTCTTGAGTGTAACACTGGATTTGCAGTTAGGGCTCTGAAACTTAAATGTCACACCAAATTGTTGCTTTGTTGTCTGTCTTGATGTTTAGTTCACTTAAGAGTGATTGGATCCACATTATTTCAGCAGTAGTACTAGCTATGCTATGGTATTCAGCTTGTGTACTTAATCTAGATAATGCATTTTGTTTATTTGCACACTAAGAGATGGGATTTTTGCATAGAAATATGCAGTATCCACTTTAGACTTCCTATCATCATAGTCATTAGCCTAATTAGCATCTGAATAGGTATTAATGTTGAGATTATTGCTTGACTTCATGGTTAGTCCTTGATTAATCATTCCCTTAAGATATCTTAGTATCCTTTTAACTTCTTTCTAGTGTTCACTTAATGGCTTCTACATGAATTGACTTGCTTTATTACACTATATGAGATATATGGTCTAGTAATTATGACATATTAAAGCGCTACAATGATAAATATGTATTGTTTTTCATTGCATATGGGCTCTCCCTTTTCTTTGCTGAGATGCACACTGCTTATCATAGTAATAGGGAGAGGGTTTTCTTTGTCCATTTTTGGCCTGACCAAAATATATTAGATGTACATTCTTTGATTTAGATGTAGTTTGTTGTCATTTCTTCTTAATAGTTCTATCACCAAAAAGTAGGCTAGATTCCCCAAGTCCTTGATAGGGAACTCACTGTTTAGATGCTCAATAATGTACTTGATTTCACTTTCACTATTACCTATAATTATAAAATCATCAACATAAATTTGTACATAGGTGACAATGTTAGTTGTAAATTTAATGAATAGTAAGCTATCAGATTTGGTGGGGTTGCAGCCAATTTTTGATAGAGTTGATTTGAGCTTGTCAAACCATACTCTGGGAACTTGTTTGAGTCCATATATTGCTTTATTCAATTTGCAAACCAGCTCCTCATTTCCTTTTTGATTGAACCAATCAGGTTGTTCCATGTATGCATCCTCCTGTAAATCACCATTTAGAAATCCATTATTTACATCTAGCTGTTTGATGGCCCATTTCTTTTGTAAAATTATTGGTAGTATAATTTAATAGATGTTGGTTTCACAACAGGTGAAAATGTCTCGTTCCACACTGTTGTGAATACCCGATAGTTACTAACCTTGCCTTATACTTAGATATGGTACCATCAGCATTTCTTTTTATTCTATAGATCCACTTGTACCCTATGATATTTTTATCTTTGGGTGGTGGTACCAAGCACCAAGTATGCTTTCTATCTTGAGCATTAATCTCCTCTTTTATAGCTGACCTCTATTTATCATCAAGCACAACTTGCTTATAAGTGGATGGTTCTTCCAAATTTAGTTCAGTACAATATATAAATTTTTGATTTGAATATACCACTTTTTTTCTCTAGTCACCATGTGATGCTTGTTCTGAATATGGTTAATATTGTTGTTCGCTTCTTCTTGACTACTAGCTGTGGCATGTCTTTGACCACTGTCATCATCTTGATGTAGCAAGTTTGCATTATTATTAGTAGGAGAAATTTCACACTCTTGACCTGGTCCATGACTGGACACAGTGTGTTGAGGTGTAATGTCAGGTTGAGTTGTTTAGGTGTATGTCATGTTATCACTTGAATGTGGCACATACACATTATCATCAATTTGTTCAGGAATGGATAAAATAAAATATCATGGGTTATTGATTTTCTTTGTAGTCTTAATTGTAGGGTAACTGAAGGGGAATACTTTTTCATTAAATACCACGTGTCTAGATATGTATATTCTTCCACTACTATTTAGACACTTATAACCCTTATGATTAGCAGCGTACCCAAGAAATGTGAATAGTAGAGATCTAAAATCAAGCTTGTGCTTGTTGAATGGTATTAAGCGAGGAAAGCACATACATCCAAACATTTTTAAATCAGTGTATGTTGGTTTAACTTTGGTTAACACTTCCATGGGATACTTAAATTGTAGTACCTTTGTGGGTAACTTGTTTATTAAATGGACTGCTATGGAAAAATCATTATGCTAGAATTTCAGTGGCAATGATGTTTGTGCTAGCAATGTTAACCTAGCTTCAATGATGTGTCTGTGCTTTCTTTCTATAAGACCTTTTGTTCAGAAGTGTGTGGGCATGTTAATATATGAACGATGCCTTTTTTGTTGTAGTATTCTTTCAAAGGTAAAAAACTCTTTACCCCCATCACTTTGTACTGTTTTTACCTGATGGTTCGGTTGTTTTTTTGCACTTGTTATAAATTGTGTAACTACAATTTTTGTTTTAGATTTTTCCTTTAAAAAATATATCCATACATATCTTGAATAAGCATCAATAAATGAGATGTAATACTTGAAACCATAGTTAGTGTCAATTGGTGTTGGGCCTCAGAGGTCAACATCAACCAACTCTAGTGGTTTCATGCATCTAGTTTCAGAGGATTGAAAAGGTAATTTGTGACTTTTCCACATATGATAGTATGTACAAAAATAAGATTCAAGAATGCTGGTCACATTATTATTATTATTATTATTATTATTATTATTTATAATTTGTCTTATTATTTTTATAATTGGATGTCCAAGCGATGTAGCTAAAGCCCCACAAAATCCTTGCTATATCCTGTAGAATTCTCCGACTGCTATGCTATTTCAATTTAGCGCCGATGAACAGTAGTTCCGCTTTAAGCCATGCTATTTTCCTCTACACCTACTAAGTCAACACTATTTTGCACTTGCTTTAGCAATATTAATATACAAAAGATGATTTGACTAGTTCAATTTTAAAATATATCAAAAAATTAATGTATAGAGCTAATTTTAAGTCATAAGTGTCTTATAAAAGATAGAAATATGTAGTAGTCCTCGAATCTAGTGCGCATTGTTAGAGATAATAATAAAATATGTTGCCTTTTATTTGGATTGCATTAATTATGATTTATATTAGGCATTGTATTAATTTGGGTCTATATTTGGTATAAGACCCAAATATGCTCTAGAATATTCTATTCTACAATGCTCATTTCTCATCTATAAGTAGGGCTTATGTTTAACATTGTAATAAAATCAAGTAATAAAGTAATATAAAATATTTTTTCTGTCTTCTTCTTATTTTCTATTCTGTTTTGTGTGATCAATAAAATTATCATGGTATCAAAGCCAGTTATGGAGATATCAACATCAGATCCTAATAATTTGGCTGAGCAATTTCAAAAGTTTCTCGCCTTACAGCCTCAAGTGTCTATCACTTCCTCCATAGGTCAGCTCCCTCAAAAATCTTTTGATCAGTTGTCTCAAAAAAATTTAGGTATGTCATCTACTTTATGGATCTTAGATTCTGGTGCTTCACATCATATGACACCAGATTCTTCATCTTTTGTTTCTTTGACCTTTTCATGTTCTATTAATTTTATGACTGTTGATGACACTTCTTTGCCTTCAGATGGTGTTGGATCTATAATAAATTCTAAATTGTCACTTCTAAATGTTTACCATATTCCAAATCTGACATTAAATCCTGCATCTGTTGGTCAATTATGTGATACTGGTAATATAGTCACTTTCACATCTTCTTCATGTTTTGTGCAGAATTTGCAGTCACAGACGCTGGTTGGGATAGGCTATAGAAAAGGGGGGCTTTATATTTTGAATGAGTTGAAAGCATCTGATACTACTGCTGCTACTAGTGTTGATTTGTCTTCTTTTTGTTCAGGTCCATCTTCTTCTTCTTCCAATACTGTTGCTACTAATGTTGATTTGTCTTCTTTTCGTTTAGGTCCTTCTTGTACTACTGCTGCAGCTACTAATGTTGATTTGTCTTCTTTTCATTTAGGTCCTTCTTCTTCTAGTTTTTATTTATGGCATTCATGTCTTGGTCATGTTTCTTCTTCTCGTTTAAGATTTTTAGCATCCACAGGGGCATTAGGAAATTTGAAAATTCATGATATTTCTGATTGTAGTGGTTGTAAACTTGCTAAGTTTTCTGCATTACCTTTTAATAAAAGTACTTATGTTTCTTATGCTCCTTTTGATTTAATTCATTCTGATGTATGGGGTCCATCCCCTATTCCCACAGAAGGGGGGTCTCGTTATTGTGTCACTTTTATTGATGATCATACACGTTATTATTGGATATATTTATTGAAAAATCATTTAGAATTTTTTGAAATTTATACTGCTTTTCGAGCTCTTGTTAAAACTCAACACTCAACTGTCATTAAACGTTTTCGATGTGATTTAGGTGGGGAATACACATCTAACACTACAACAAAAGCACCATATTACAACTTTAATTTTACAACTATGCGAAAAGCGCAATTGTAATAAATGCTTTTTTACAACTGTGCAAAACGCATTGTTGTAAAGAATGTTTTTTTACAACTGTGAACATATCACTGTTGTAATAAACATATATATCACAACTTTTATTTTTTGTCTGTTGTAATAACTAATATATACTAATTAATTTCTGATAATTAATAGTTAAGTTAGAAAGTTGTTTAAACTTATTTTTAGTAACTCTTTTTTTCTATTTCATGTATTGGAGACCTATTAAATATCAATAACAACTTATATTTAATAATTAGTAATATTAACTGTTAGACCCAAAAGTGGTTCTAACACCCAAATTGATTAAAAGCAAAATGAAATGAGATAAAAATAAATATGAACACACAGGATTTATAGTGGTTCGGCGAAGAAATGCCTACGTCCACTTATCTTTTACTATATTCAATGATTCAGTTGCAAATACAATGTAAGATTCACTCAATTCCACTCACAACTCACTTATATTCACTCAATTGACTAAAACAAAAATGAAAGATGATTTGGATTCTCTGGGAGTATTGGAGTTCGGACTATAGAGGTGGTTGAATTCTCGAAATGCCCAAAAAAAGATCCTTTTCTTTGTCTCCAGACGGGGTATTTATAGGGGTGAATTTGCTCAAAACCCGATCCGGATCGGAGCCACGTGTCGCCCATCCCATTAGCCTCGGGTTCGGATGAATTATTGTGTTGACAACGCATCAGAGTAATTAACGTTATGGGTAGTAACTGGTCATAGCCGATCCGGATATCCAGGCGCTTTTGCTGGAGAATGATATGGAACATGGGCTCGGGTCGGAGACACACATATAAGGGGTTCGGATCGGGATACCCGATCCGACCCGGATTGGCTTGGATGCAACGCTCTCTTCTTCTTTAATCTGCTCCGCTCCGATCTATTTCCGTGGCAACCAGGTGGCTTTCCGATCCGATTGAGATTATATTGTCCTCCGATCCGAATAGCTATGCCTTACCAATTTCCTCAGCAACAGTTCACCGATCCGAACAGAAGATTTTATCCAATCCGAACCGATATGTTGCTCTGACCCGACCCGAACAATTGTGGCTGTCCGATCTAGGCTGTAGTGTCTTCTCCGATCCGAACCGAAGCCTTCTAATTAAAAATGCTCTTCAATGTCTGATTTCTTGACTTTGTGTTGCCTAGTTCACAAAGTAGGCTAACACTTTGCCTCCTCAAATGATGCTTCGGTTGGAAACGGAGCATGCTTTGACTGCCATGGCACAATACCTTCATCCTTCCTTCTGAATTCACATGCCAAGTTGTCGCACTTCATCCTGTTCGGTTCGGATTCCGACCCGGACGGATTTCTGCTTTGGGTTCCGACCCGAACGGATCTCTTTCTTCCTATACTCTGCAAGGGATTAGTGGGCCAAGCTGCGTCATTGGGCTTTTCGAGCCGGTCCGATCGGGAATACGAATAGTCAGCTTGTTTTCTATATAAATTCACTTCACTTTTCTTCCTTTCTTTCATTCACTGTTTCTGCTCATTCGAACCGATTCCACATCGAAACCTTAGTCTTTCCAAGAAACTTCAAAATTCTCGCTTCAATCTTTGAATCAAATACATAGGTAGCCTTGTAATCTTGAATCTCGTTGCCATAATTGTTTTAATTTACATCCGTAGCTAAGTTGAATGATTCGAGCAAAGTAATTGACTAATTCCATCGCCACGTCTTCCTTCATCCTCTGCCTTCGTCGTTAATGGCATCGGCACCATTTCGAAGCGTTGGAGGAGGATATTGAGACTCGCTGTTGAATACCTGAGTGCTTACTCACTTGATTTTAATTAAGGCTTGGGACATCGAGTTGGGTTCACTACTTAAGAGGAGGAAGAGGAAGGAAATTGAAGGAGATCGGTTCGGGTAGGGGAACAGTAAGAGAAAAAAGGGAAAGAGAGAAATTCACAGATCCGGACCGGGTCGGGGCAATAGGACAAGGAAATGGGACTTAACTCGTTTAACCGGGTCGGGTCGGAGCTAGGAATAAAATGGAGGTTAAGACTTATGCGCCCGGGTCGGACCGGGTTATGAAACAAAAGAGAGAATAGTAATAT
Source organism: Allium sativum (assembly GCA_030737875.1). Lineage (NCBI taxonomy): Eukaryota > Viridiplantae > Streptophyta > Magnoliopsida > Asparagales > Amaryllidaceae > Allium > Allium sativum. The sequence continues at coordinate 308,646,305 of CM060921.1, forward strand.
GGTTATCTAGGTTAATCCGACCCGCCCCGAAAGTCAAGCTCCGAACCGATCCGGATATTTCTCTTTGAGTGTGAGCCTTTGCTCATCCGATCTGAACCTGGTGTCTGCATCCAAACCGAAAACTACTCAATCTAAAACACAAACTTTTGTCCAACTATTTAAAAGATATTACTTCCAACTTCATGAATAGTTAGGATAGTGCCTTGCGGACATAAATGAACATTAAGAACTACTCTGACTATCACTTTCTCTTCAAAGTTTCGTCTTACATTGTTGCACTTTTACTTTGCATTTCTCACATTCGCTGCACACATTTTAGTTCACACACATACACAGGGGGGTACGGGCTAATTTACTCTAATCCGTGCTATTGCTTCTTCAATAGTTCTATGACAATGAGGCCCAGACGCTCTTCCAGACTAGCTAAGAGGAAAGAAGCCCCGGAAACTTCTAAAAAAATCACTCTCGAGGATATATCTTCTTCTTCGGATCCAGAATGGGACAGCGAGGGTCCAGATTACGGGGTTGGACATCGGGAAAGCGACGAGGTGTCTTCAGAGAATGAAGTTTCTCTGGGTTTTGAGGAGGAAGGAGGGATTGGTGACGATCGAGCCCCTGATGAATTTGAATCGGCCATTATATTGGAATCACCTCCAGACTCCGTTGAATTAACAATCGACAACGATCGACTTGTCCGAATTTGCTTAAAGTACGGAATAATGAAAAGGGACACTCTAGTGCCTTCACGCTCTGATCGTCCCCACAACCCTCCAGAAGGATATATGACGATCACTCGACTGATGTGCATGGTCGGCGCCATTCCTCCATTCTCTCCCTTCATCGTTGACTTTTTAAGACAAATGCGGATTGCCCCCATGCAATTGCATCCCAATTCATATGCCTATTTGCACACCTTGTACATAGCATATCGTGAAATCTTAGGCATAGAGCTCACGTTCGATGACGTTCACTTCTTCTATAATTTCAAGCATCGAACTCGAGAGACTCCATCTTTCTGCTACTTTGAATCAGTTCCGAAAAGGAAGATAATCTCTGCACCATTTAGCAGTAAAGCTAGAGATTCCAGATTAGAATGGTTCTACGTGAAGCGACAGCCTGGATGAGCCAGGAGGTAGACAAAATCAAGTAAAGCACTGATTTCCTAAATCTGGGCTCGATACACTTGAATCATCACCTTGACTTGTTTTCCTTTTTGTTTGCAGTTGACAATCCCAAACAGATATCAGATCAGGTGTTCTTTGACCGGATGCACCGGCTTCTTAATGGCGATCAGAAGTTCTTGACTATCGACGAAGCCCTTAAAGACGAATACCTTCACTTTCATGGGCTGTTATCTGTTTTTCGTAGCATTGGTCATGGGACGGTTCCATACGCATACATTCCCCCAGTGGAGGTAGTCCCAGAGACAGGAGAAGGCTCAGGAATTCCTACAGCGCCTCTTCAAACTTCACCTTCTCCATCTTCTACACAAGATGATGAATTGGCTAATCTGGCCGAAAAGCATCGTGAAGGATATATTGCCCCCGAGGAAACTACTTCTCTAGAAAAGTCAAAATCCTCCCAAGAGTCACCACTTCATGCTTCCGAGGGGGACGTCCCTAGTACTGATGAGCAAATATTTCAGGATTTGGGGGATCTCCCCTTACCTGAGACTATATACACTTCAGAGGATTTCAGGAAGGATCCTTTAGTCTTCACCTCTTCTGAAGAGACCACTCCCGCTAAGGCCAAAGAGCCGGCCCGTACTAGTCTAGCTTCAGACTCGGGTTGGTTGGGAGGAAACACACCACTTAGGATACACTTTATTTAACGGCACTAACATTCATTGCACCTCTTTCCTCGTGAATCCATTAATTCTAAATTTCGTTCGTTTTATCGTGCAGGTACGATATCTCGATCCTACTACGATATAAGAAAGCTTCGTCGCAGCATGTCCAATCCTCCTCAGGATGTCGAGTATGATCGCCGGGATGATCGTGGTAGGGAGGAGAGAAGACCTTATGATCCCTATCGTTCTCGACCCTCACGTTCCCACTCACCAGTTCGACCGGAACAAGAAAAATATAAGGGCTATCAAAGCCGCAGGTAGGAGGACAGACCACCATCTAAAGACTCCACTTCTTCCCATGAAAAGCGCAGCAGAGAAAGAACTCCTCCAAAAGAAACTGGGTCTCGAAGCAAGCACAAGGTCCCTGCTACTAAGCGACCCAGGACAGACAAAGAGACTACCGAATCCTCTTCACACAGGGACACCGAATTATCGATCCTCGCTCCTCCCCCACTAGATGCGGAAACTGCAGTAAAGCGGGCATATTTGGTGGAGCAATTCCCCGAGCACTACTTCGAGACTTTGACTTTTTTACCTGCTCTTGAACCTATTTCTTCTAAGTGGGCAGATGAGGCCAAAGCAAAGATTGATGCGGTGGAAAAACAATATACTGAGATGTTCAAATATTCACGCAATCTTTCTAGAATCATCCGCACTCTAATCACAAATACTGATTCAATGCAAAAGACCGCGGAGGAGAATGCTAAGGCCTTAAAAGCTCTAGGAAAAGATTTGGAAGACACTCAAGCTCAGCTAGCTGTCGCTCAAAGGGACGCTTCTAATTTCAAACAACAATTCGAGGACATGCAAAAGCGTTATCACGACTTGCTTGAATCTCGCACTCAGGAGCGCTCTGAATTAAAAAAGCAAGCTGACGAGGCCAAGTCAGAAGCTGCTAAGACACGCCTTGCTTATGCTGAGCTTGAACGGAAAAACGCCGAGTTAGCAAAGAGGAGTGCTGAATTAGAAAAGAAGAATGCCGACTTGGCTTCGAAGCTGCTGGAGGCAGAGAACAGGGCTGCCCTGGCCGAGGGCAATGTAGAGTGTGCTATTAAATCTGCGGAGGAAGCCCGCAAGCAACTATCAGAGGCGGAGGCTGATATTCAGGGTTTCGGCGAACTAATGATTGAATTCTTCGCACATATTATTCGTCGCCGAAACATTTCTTGGATTGAGGACTATCCATCCACTCTAGTTCAAGTATGGAATCAGATCGTCGAGTGGGAAAAAGAGGAACTTAAGGTCGATTCCCTCGATGAAGATAAACTAATGGAGAAATACTTGAGGGATGATGAACCGGAGCGCCTAGCTGAAGGGCGCCGCCTTATTGTTGAGGCCATGGAAGAAGAGAGACGGAAGTCTAAACAAAAAAACTGTTCTCGAAGCTGGTTCCTCTTCTTCTGCCCCTGCAACTTCTGAAGTAGAGGGGTATGATCCTGAAAATCCGGGAATTCCCCGAACAACTCTGCTATCCCCTATTCCTGAAACAACACCAGAGGTAGTAGCCACCCCCGCAGAAAAGTCCTCGGAAGGTATCCCTACCTTTTCTCCTCAATTTGCCAAGGCTATTTCTACCTTTCGCCACGTGATTGAACAATCGATGAAAGACTCATTGTTTTCGCCTGAGTTGATAACTGTTGCTTCTCATTCTGTAGGTGTTGAATCATCCGTAAAGACAGATGTGACTCAGGGAGCCACCGCTGGGACAAAGCCCGCAGATAAGGCCAAAAAATGGGAAGACAAGGCTGCTTCTATAGACTTGGGAGAAGGAAGTGAGCCAACTAAGGTCCCAACTCCCCATGATGAAGAAATGATAGCAGCTTTAAAGGACGATGGCGGAGACGGGGGGCATGAAGAGGAACCAGAAGTTGCAATAGTCGGGGAGTCAAAAAATGCTGATGATGTTACCTTGGCTGCAATGAAAGCCGATCAAGACAAACGCTTGCAATTAAAAACTGAAGAGCTAGACCGCGAAGTCCTCAAACCCCTCGTAGTCGTGGATGCGGGATCAAGGTTAGTTGTTAAGCTCTCAACTAGATCTATTACAGAGGAACTCGCTAAAAAATCTTCTCTTGATTCCAGCGCCCCGCCCTCCGGGAAGAAGTCTACTGGCTCCAGCACCGCATCTTCAGGAAAAAAGAAGACAAAACGAATCTTGACGGAGGCTGAGAAAGAAGCAAAGGACGCGGAGAAAGCCGCCAAGAAATCCAAGGCTCATTCAAAATCTAAATAGTGGATTGCCTTGTATCGTTTTAGCATTTAGTGAACCAATAATTGCTGCTACAAGAGTAGCTCCTGCACTTTCTTTTTTAGCTATTTTCCTGTACAAATTCATTCATTTGTAAATAAAAATAACTCATTTTTTGCAATGTTTATTTGTTAGTAGTTCTGCACTTATGTAAAAATGCATGTCTATAGTTATGAAACAAAGTTGTGGAGGGGGGAAATATGCGTGTACATAAGTGTCCCTAGTCAATTCCCACAAATTATTTAATGCTTAATCAAGCAATCTGAATGCTCCCGATTTTCCGACGGGATAGCACTTCCTGTGTCGTCAGTACCTATCGTTTTTTCTGGCATTTCTTTTATACTCTCTCTCTTTCTCTTGAGAGTTAGAGTTTGAGCTCAGTCATCTGTTTATTCCCCGGTCTTTCAACGGGGAAAGATTTCTTTCTCAGCGCTCAGTCGGAGACGCCTTTATACTCTCTTTCTCTCTGGAAAGTTAGAGTTAGGAGGAGAATTTATTTTTCAGCGCTCAGTCGGAGACGCTTTTATACTCTCTCTCTCTCTGGAGAGTTAGAGTTAGGAGGAGAATTTCTTTTTCAGCGCTCAGTCGGAGACGCTTTTATACTCTCTCTCTCTCTGGAGAGTTAGAGTTAAGAATGTCGTTTTTTCATTCTTTTATTTCTTATCTGTTTTCAACCTTTTTAGGTTGTGAGTTATCCTGTATCTTATAATCACAACAGAATAACTGATAAATGTATATATGTAATGCATAAAAGTAAATAACACACAGTATTTTTATAGTGGTTCGGCTAAGTCGTAGCCTACATCCACTTTATAGTTCTTCATTCATATCGTCAGATTTTCCCAAGGCAAGTCGTGCCTTATTACAGAGTTCATAAGAAAAATAACACAAAGTACAACATTTCTAATCCAAATATCGCATTAAGTGTTGGGCATTCCATGCTCTGGGGACTTTTTCGCCATCCACGGTCGTTAACTTGAAGGTTCCTTTTTCAAGTTTCCGTTGAATGACAAAGGGTCCTTCCCATTTTGGACCAAGGTGAGGAAGGGATGGAAAGACTCTCTTTAGCACCAAATCTCCTGGTTCAAAAGTCCTGAGGCGAACTTTTTTGTCGTAATAGCGTGCCATCTGACGCCGATGTCTTGCCGCACGCAAATCTGCTTTGTCCCTTTTCTCTTCGACTTCATCAAGAGACTCAAGTAAAAGTGCCCGATTTGTCATCGGGTCATAATATGTCACCCTGTGGGAAGGAACTTCTAGTTCAACTGGAATTACAGCTTCTGAGCCAAAGGAGAGAGAGAAAGGGGTATGACCGTTGGACGTTTTATATGTTGTTCGATATGCCCACAAAGCTAGGGGCAATTCATCAACCCACTTTGCCTTTGCACGCTCTAATCATTTCTTGAGGATGGATTTTATTACTTTGTTTATTGCCTCTACTTGCCCATTCGATTGCGGATAGGCAACTGCAGTATATCGTTTGTCTATCTTATACTTCTGGCAGAAATTTCTGAATTCAGTACTATCAAATTGGGTTCCGTTGTCAGTTATAATCGTCCTTGGGATCCCGAACCGGCATATAATATTTCTGACCACAAAAATTATCACCTTTCTTGCTGTGATCTTGGTCAAGGGCTCAGCTTCCACCCACTTCGTAAAATAGTCCACGGCCACTATTGCATACATAGCTCCTCCTTTAGCAATTGGTAGAACTCCAATGATATCAATTCCCCACGTGGCAAATGGCCAAGGACTCACCATTGATTTAAGTTGGGTCGACGGTGCCCTGGGGATTTTGGTGAATCTCTGGCGCTTATCGCAGCGTTGTGAATAATCAACTGCATCTTTATTGATCGTAGGCCAGAAATATCCGTACTGCAATATCTTCTTTGCTAAAGTTTGACCTCCTGTATGATCTCCACACTCACCTTCGTGTACTTCTCTTAGTACACGCTTGATGTCGTCGTGTGCTATACATCGTAACAGAGGCATAGAAAATCCTTGCCTATACAGAGTATCATCTTGTATGACATATCTGGTAGCTTTGCGAACAACAGCTCTTTTCTCACTCTTCTTCGATGGGAGTGTCCCATTCTTAAGGAAATTCTTAATTGGAGTCATCCACGACTCCTTCTCTGGTTCCGCTTCAAAAGCGAATTCAATTTCCATTGACTCAAAGCTTGGCGATTCCAACGTTTCAATTGGAATTATTTCAGTCTCTTCTGGATTGTCGGAACTAGCCAGCTTTGCCAGTCTATCCGCTTTCTGGTTTTCAACTCTGGGAATGTGTGTTATGTTGTACCGCTCTAAGCTATTCAATAGCTCTTTCACTTTCTTGAGGTAGGCGATAAGTCGAGGTCCTCGAGCCACAAATTCCTCTCGCACTTGGCAAACAACAATTTTAGAATCACAAAATATATCTAACATTTTTACTCCGAGGTCTTTAGCAAGCTTCAGCCCGACAATCAGGGCTTCATATTCAGAGTCATTGTTAGTCGCCGAAAATTCTAATCGCAGGGCGTAATATAACGACCGTCCTTCGGGAGTGACTAAGACGATTCCAGCTCCGGACCTTCGGTCGTTCTTGGCTCCATCTGTATATAGTTTCCACGGATCTATTTTTAATTCATCCTCGGACTTAACCACTCTATCATCGACTACCTCCTCCTCTGGAATGGTGAACTCCGCAATAAAGTCTGCTAGAGCTTGCCCCCTGATTGACTTTCGTGGTTGAAAATTCAAATCAAACTGACTTAGTTCTATGTTCCATTTGATCAACCTTCCCGATGCTTCGGGTCTCTGCAACACCTGCCTTAAGGGCTGGTCGGTGTATATGGTTATTGGATGAGCTTGGAAATAGTGACGAAGTTTTCGGGATGCGATCAAGAGGCTGTAAGCGAGCTTCTCAATTTTTGGGTAGTTGCGCTCTGCCGCTGCTAATTTCTTGCTTACATAATACACTGGCCTTTGTATTTTTTCTTCTTCTCGAACCAGGGCTGTGCTGACGGCGTGAGCCGAGACTGCCAAGTAAACAAACAATTCTTCATGATCTACGGGCTTTGATAAAATTGGCGGTTTCTCTAGCAGTTCCAACAGATTTCGAAAGGCCTCAACACAGTCCGGAGTCCACTCGAAGTTCTTCTTTCCTCTTTTAATCAAATAAAAAAACGGAACACATTTGTCTGTGGCTTTGGAGATGAATCTACTCAGCGCCGCTACTTTCCCTGCAAGACTTTGGACGTCTTTAATTCTCCTCGGCTCTTCGATATTTCTAATCGCTGCTATCTGGCTAGGGATGATTTCAATTCCTCGGGAACTCACAATGAAGCCAAGGAACTTTCCCGATGCTACTCCAAATGAGCATTTCAGAGGATTCAATTTCATCCGGTACTTTCGCAGGATACCAAACATTTCCGCCAAGTCTTGCGTATGGCTGGAGGACTGCTTCGATTTGACAAGCATATCATCCACATAAACTTCCATAGTTTTTCCTATTTGATTATAAAACATTCTGTTCACCAAGCGTTGATAAGTAGCTCCAGCGTTTTTCAATCCGAATGGCATTACAACATAACAATATAATCCCAAATTCGTAATGAAGCTCGTATGTTCTTGGTCTGGTACGTGCATAGGAATTTGGTTATATCCAGAATATGCGTCCATGAAAGAGAGAAGTTCATGACCTGCTGTCGAGTCTACAAGCTGGTCAATCCTGGGAAGTGGGAAACTATCTTTTGGGCAAGCTTTGTTTAAATCTGAAAAGTCAATGCAAGTCCGCCACTTTCCGTTTGGCTTCTTAACTAAGACGGGATTCGATATCCAGTCGGGATATGTCGAATCTCGAATAAATCCATTATGCTTCAACTTCTCTACTTCCTCTTTGAGAGCAGCCGACCTCTCTGGGCCCAGCATGCGTCTCTTTTGCTTCACAGGCGGATGCTTCGGATTTACATTCAATTTGTGACTTATAATGGATGGCGATATCCCACACATGTCAGCATGGGTCCAGGCAAACACATCTAAGTTTGCCTTCAAGAAGTCCGTTAGTTCTTTAGCTCGTCGTGGATCCAATTGAGAACCAATCTTCAAAACTTTTGTCGGATCAGCTTTATCAATAGGAATTTCCACTGTCTCTTCATTAGGAGTTGCATTCCTAGCCTCTGGTTCCTCGTCTTTTCTGGGATCCAGGTCTTCGGGCGTTCCTTTGGGCAACTCCTCTAGGGTCATTCACTCTAATTGCTATGCCGAGCCCCCCTTTGAGGGGGACGAGGCATCTTTACTCTCAACGTTAAGTCCTTTCATCAACATCTTTAATTCGGCCACGTAGCAGGCCCGTCCGGAAACTTGATCCCCTCTCATTACTCCAGTTCCGGCTTCGGTTGGGAACTTAAGTAACAAGCACCAAGGGGCGATACAAACTCTGAATTCAGCAAGGGCAGGCCTCCCCAAAAATGCATTATAAGGCGAATCTATGTCCAATACTACGAACTGAAGCATCCGCACTCTTCTACGTTCTCCTTGCCCCAGGGTCACGGGCAATTCTATGTATCCCATGGGGGCTGTCGACGCCCCGTTGAAGCCTCTGATCCATCCTTCACATGGCTTCAAGTCTTCAGATTCAAGCTTCATCTGATCAAATGACTTCTTGAACAAAATATTAACGGAACTTCCGTTGTCTACTAATACCTTATGGACCAAGGCCGGCCCGATGGTGGTAGTAATAACCAACGGATCATCGGTGGGTGATTGGATCCCAGTATTGTCTCGGCTGCGAAATACCACGTCGTCAAACATGGTCTTCTGTTGTTTTATGGGGGTGATATCTTCCAAATCATCACCTTCATTCACGTCTAGATGCTTGGCAGCATTTACATATTGATCCATTGATCTGAAACTTCGGATTGCTGGGTGAGGTCCGCCTACTATGGAGTTGATAACAATTCCTTTACCTTTCTGCTGCGCTGTAGGCTTGGGAGCAGGTAGAATCTGTTTTGGAGCCTGCTCTCCTTGCCCCCTGTCCCTTGGGGCAACCTTGTATTCATCCAACTTCCCTTCACGCAGCAGCTTCTCAATCACATCCCTCAAATGCCGACATTCATTGGTTGAATGCCCATGAGTTCCATGAAACAAACAAAATTTCCCTGTCGCCATTTCTTTCTCGGTCGAATCACGAGGTGGCGGTCTTTTGTACTGTAACACATTGTACGTATCCAGGTAAATATTTTCCAGGGTGTCGTTCAATGGTGTATAATTCTCGTAGTTATGGAATCGGGGTCTTTTGTTAGGATCACTTCCCCTATTTCTGTTTCTTCTGTTACCATTCGGATTACGGTTATTGTTGTTGTTACCCCCGCTTCCAGCATTGCCGTTTCCACCCTTGTTTCCTACATTTACTTCAACCTTGCCAGAACTTTCCCCAGACTGCTTCACGGCGATATTACTCTGCACATTCTCCTTTGAAGCCGTCTCAGACTTTCTCTTTTGGTTTGCCCTGGCCTCCTCTCGCCTTAGATAAATATCGGCTTTTTCGTAGAATATCTCCCTTGTGGAGGGTGTTTTCCCAGAAAGGTAATCTCCAAACTCAGATTCAGGATCGACTCCTTCCTTCAATGCCATCAGAATAGTGGGCTCATGAGGGTCACTGACCTCATTCACAGCTTGGTTAAAACGGTCAAGATATGCCCTCAAAGACTCTCCTGGTGCCTGCTTGATTCTCGATAATTCAATAACACTTTTGGACTTTCGGGCATGGAGTCGGAACTGGTTCATGAAACGCTCGCTTAGTTCCTTGTAATTCGAAATCGAACGAGGAGGAAGTCGGGTAAACCAGAACAGTGCCACATCTTCTAAGTAGATTGGGAATGCTTTGCACTTCACTTCATCAGGGGCAGCAGCAGCATTCATGAGCCACGAGTATCGCATCAAGTGCTGTCCCGGATCAGTCCTTCCGTTGTACTTGTCCATCTGTGGCAAGTTAAAGCGTCAGGGAAATTGGAAGTCGAGGATATCGTCGGTGAAGGGAGTATGGGTTCGCTCAATGCCATAATCTTCATTTGTATAGTTCCGGCTCTCGGACATGATCTGGCGAACCATTGCCTGCACATCAGCATTAGTTAGGGTCCGCTCAGGTTCCCTGGCCCTAGTATCCGAGTTCCTTCTCGGCTCTTGTTCAGGAGATGCCCTTCTTCTTCGGGCTGCCTCTGCTCGATTCCGTTCCCTGCGCTCCCGGTCGATCTCGGGAGGAGGGGACTGGAGTCTTTACCCCCGAGTGGGGTCATTGTTTCCTAGCGCTCGTGCAATATCCTCACGAGATCCCAAAGATCCAAATGTCAGCTGCTCCACGTTCTGAGGTCGTTCGAGCGGCCTTCGTTCACGGGGCCGCTCTTCCTCGAAAGATGAAGATTGATCCACTGGTGTATGACGAACCGGTGATGGAGTTCTCTGTCGACGGAGTTCACTAATCTCCCGACTCATGAGCCTCATATTTTCCTGCATCATGAGATTAGTGCGCTCGTGAACTTTCATAGCCTCCCTTGTGCTCTCAAGCATGTCAAGTAAGCGCGAGAAATCTCCTTGAGTGATGGGCGCAGATGGATTGACCTGATCACTAACCCTGGTGGCTGGAATTGGAGCATTCGTAGGGACTCGAGTAGAGGTTCCAGCTTCACCAAGCATCGGGTCGGCTCGGAGGTAGGAGGTCGGGTCGGTTCGGAGCTGGGGGGCCTGGTCGGATCGGTACGTGGCAAGCTGCTCGGGTCGGTTCAGATTGGGGGAATGCACTGCTTCAGAATCTCCTACCCGGATCGGATCAGAGCTCTCCCCCTGCTGGCGGCTCGGATTTCCTGCATTGGTTCTTCCTGCTGCTGAACTCTGCCCCCGAGACCTTGTTACAACCGCATTTTGCTGATCTTCGCCAGCTCCATTTCCTCGAACAGACTGAACTTCTTTGCCTTTTCCTTTGGCCATGACTTTTTGACAATCACTTCAACAAATATAAAAGAGCGGAGAAACTTAAGGATTAACTTCTTTGAACTCGACGGTCCAAAAAGTAGAAAGAAATCCCGGAAAATAAAGAATTTAGATGAGGACTCTCAGTGAAAGCACCAAAATGTTAGACCCAAAAGTGGTTCTAACACCCAAATTGATTAAAAGCAAAATGAAATGAGATAAAAATAAAAATGAACACACAGGATTTATAGTGGTTCGGCGAAGAAATGCCTACGTCCACTTATCTTTTACTATATTCAATGATTCAGTTGCAAATACAATGTAAGATTCACTCAATTCCACTCATAACTCACTTATATTCACTCAATTGACTAAAACAAAAATGAAAGATGATTTGGATTCTCCGGGAGTATTGGAGTTCGGACTATGGAGGTGGTTGAATTCTCGAAATGCCCAAAAAAAGATCCTTTTCTTTGTCTCCAGACGGGGTATTTATAGGGGTGAATTTGCTAAAAACCCGATCCGGATCGGAGCCACGTGTCGCCCATCCCATTAGCCTCGGGTTCGGATGAATTATTGTGTTGACAACGCATCAGAGTAATGAACGTTATGGGTAGTAACTGGTCATAGCCGATCCGGATATCCAGGCGCTTTTGCTGGAGAATGATATGGAACATGGGCTCGGGTCGGAGACACACATATAAGGGGTTCGGATCGGGATACCCGATCCGACCCGAATTGGCTTGGATGCAACGCTCTCTTCTTCTTTAATCTGCTCCGCTCCGATCTATTTCCGTGGCAACCAGGTGGCTTTCCGATCCGATTGAGATTATATTGTCCTCCGATCCGAATAGTTATGCCTTACCAATTTCCTCAGCAACAGTTCACCGATCCGAACAGAAGATTTTATCCAATCCGAACCGATATGTTGCTCTGACCCGACCCGAACAATTGTAGCTGTCCGATCTAGGCTGTAGTGTCTTCTCCGATCCGAACCGAAGCCTTCTAATTAAAAATGCTCTTCAATGTCTGATTTCTTGACTTTGTGTTGCCTAGTTCACAAAGTAGGCTAACATTAACATTTAAGAATAATTCATATTCAATAATAAATTTACAAATTAATACCAATTACTATTAGTTACTATTAGATTAGAAAAAAAACCGCTTAATTGATAATTAATAAATAATAGTTACTTTTTAAAAATTACTATTAAATAGTATATAATCAATAACATTAACATAATAATTAACTTTTAATAGTTGGAATTCAATTATAACTTCGTAAAAAAGGTAATAATTAATAATATCTATTTTTAATCAGTAATATTTAATATTTTATTAAAAATCAATTCTCAAGAAATTCATATTATATTTAATATAAAATTTTACTTATTAATTCTAAATTATAATTTTTAATTCTCTAAGTTTTGGTGAAATTTTAATTGTAACCGATGGAAAACTGTCGGTACCATTTAAATTTTCGATTGTACTGCAAATCTTCTTGATTTTCACCGTTAAAGTTCAAATTTGTTTTTACTTAATATTTTTGGGTATCATAGCAGCTTCAATTATATGTTATTTTTGAAAGTTAGCATGACAATTTCTCTTATTTTTTCACTTATTTCTTGATGATATGTATGTCTCGCTTATTTCAGTTTTTCTTTGACCGTGAATACCAAACCATTTGGCAAAATATTAAAAACAAAATAAAGTTATGTGCGTTGGAATTTTTGGCTCCAAACGCAAAAATTTGGCTCCAAAACAAAAAAATTTGGCTTTAACTTTTCGTTCCTTCCCAAGATTTTCAATTATAGTTAATGCTCTTTCTTTCTTTCACGTTTCCACTTCCATCGGCAATAAAGAAAGAGACGCTCCACCAAATTACAGCTTCGAACCCTAAACTTTACCCGATCCCTTCGCTTCCTTGAGATCCGGCCTTCCTTTCTCTTCGCGCGACCAGATCTGACATTCACTCGATCTCTATTCGCGATGTACTCTTTCGTCTCTGGCTTCTGAATTTATTCGCGACTTCATCTCCTCTCTTGCTCCATCTCAGATTGTTGTTCACGATTTCATCATTGATTATGGATCAAGTGAAAGGATCCACCTCTCCCGACAACCAAAGGGTACTTTTTACTAAACATTTTCAGGGATTGATGGGTCCAATTTCATACTCTCCTGATGTTATCTTTTATATGTCTTAGGGTGAAATCAATTGTTTTGAAATTATTATAACTCTATATGTTGGTATGTTACTTGATGTTTTCTTGCTACTTTAATTTTCTCATTTAACCTACTGTGTTAGTTGCTTGTCCTGTAATTGAATATGAACCTAAAATGAGTTGAATTAACGAGCTTAAGGACGCTGAAATTTATTTTATGTCCAACTAGAAATAGTATGGTGAAATATGGTTATTAGATTTATACTGTTATACATTGGTTTGTTGCAGGGGTTCCCAAAAGGAAGACTGTTCATCGGTTGTGGATTGATTCTCATCGACGTGCTGGTGAGTTCACTGCTCTTCTAGATCTTGGGTGAGTTTGTGTTCTGTTTGATGGTTGATGTATGGTCTGAGACGAGCGGTTTTGACTTGAGTGTTTGTGTAGTATTGGTCTTCGCTGTGTCGTGCCCTATTTTGGGTTTTGCTGGAGTTTTATCCTTCGATTGTGGTAGGTTATGGATGCATTTAGTGATGGATTTTCTATGTTTTCAATTTCTTCTTTCCAATAAGATATTTGAAGTATTCTGTCTATGGTAGAATAGGCTGCATTTATAATGCATTTTTAATGCTGTTTTGAATTTCAAATCTATTTTAGATTACAAATGATTTTGAGTGGAATTTCGGGGTATAATGATATGGTCTCCCTTTTCTTACCTGAGGATTGCGATGTTAAGAAGCGAATTTATGAAGATCAACCGTCCTATATTAACGTGTGTAAAATTCTGTAACAGGTAACTGGATTTGATGCTGGAGCATAAAGCCTCTGTGTGTGTCAGTGTGTATGTATATTTATACGAAAGTGTGTATGTAACTGAGTGTATTGAGTGATCAGTTTGTAGTGAGGATTGTATGTATTGTTATGACTGTATTATGTCAAAGTGAGTTGTACGATAGTGGATCAGAAAGTTGTACTAATTAAAATATTGAAATAAAATATTTAGTTGATTATTTTAGTTTAGAGTAGTATCATTTTATTCAATATTAATATTTATTTTTATATGAAATGTAATGTATAACGAAACAAAAATCATACTGTTATAATTAATTGTAATAGGGATTACTACAAAGGTGAAAAAAGTTGTAATATGTATTGCTACAACAGTGCAAAAATGTTGTAATATGTATTACTACAACGGTGGAAAACAGTTGTAAAATATACGTCACAACTGTGTCGCAACGGTGTATAAAAGTTGTAAAAGATTTTAGTCTATTACAACTTCTTAAAAGACGACGGTGGCTCCACCATTGTAAAAAGTCTTTTACAACTGTTTTCCACTGTTGTAATATGGTCAATTTGTTGTAGAGTAAGAAATTTCGACAATTACTTACCTTAGATGGAGCTATATACCAAACTTCATGCACAGACACTCCTCAATAAAATGGTGTTGCAGAAAGAAAACATAGACACATTCTTGAAACTGCTAGATCCATGTTATTATCCTCTTCTGTTCCTAATAAATTTTGGGGGGAGGCTGTTCTTATAGCCGTGACTGTAATTAATACAATTCCATCTTCTCATATTTCAGGTATTTCTCCTTTTGAAAACTGTATGGTTTTGCTCCTGATTATTCATTCTTCAAAGTTTTGGATGTACTTGCTTTGTTCTTCGTCCTCATACTGAATGCAATAAATTGTTGTCTCATTCAACTATGTGTGCCTTCTTAGGATATGGTGCTGGACAAAAACAATATAGATGTTTTGATTCAATTACTAACAAAATCTATCTCTCTCGCCATGTCATTTTTCTTGAACACATCCCTTTCTTCTCTGTTCCAACTAAGGCTCATGACATAACTAGATCTGATCTTCTTCATATCGATCCTTTTTTAGATGATATTGATGATAGTAGTATTGCAGATAATAACATGCTTTCAGAAAATGATAACAGTGAAGCTCCCTCTTCTCTCATGCCTCCTCAAGCAACTTTTGAGATTGTAGATCTTCCACTACCGCCATTACCAACCACCATCACCACCACCTCCTCCACCACCTTTACGTCATTCCACACGCAATCGTAAATCCACCAAATTACCAAATTTTGCATATTCTTGTTATTCTTCATCTTTTACCTCCTTTTTGTCTTCGATCCATAGTTGTTCTGGACCTTCTTCATATAAAGAGGCAATTCTTGATCCTCATTGACAAGAGGCGATGGATGAGGAACTTTCCGCTTTGCAAAAGACAAATACTTGGGATTTGGTTCCTCTACCTTCTGGTAAGAGGGCTGTTGGTTGTCATTGGGTATATAAGATTAAAACTAATTCTAATGGATCTATTGAGAGATACAAAGCTAGATTGGTCGCAAAAGGGTATTCTCAAAAGTATGGCATGGATTATTAGGAAACATTTTCTCCTGTTGCTAAGATGACAACTGTTCGCACTTTAATTGTTGTAGCTTCAGTTCTCAATGGTCTCTCTCTCAACTTGATGTTAAGAATTCTTTCTTGGATGGAGATCTTCAGGAAGAAGTTTATATGGAACCTCCTCCTGGTGTTCCACATGATTCTGGATATGTTTGTAGACTAAAGAAAGCATTGTATGGTCTAAAACAAGCTCCGCGAGCTTGGTTTGAGAAATTTTCAATTGTTATATCTTCTCTTGGCTTTATCTCTAGTCATCATGATCCTGCTCTCTTTGTTAAATGCACTATTGCTGGACGTATAATCTTATCATTATATGTTGATGATATGATTATTACTGGTGATGATGTACAGGGAATTTCTGTATTAAAGACAGAGTTAGCTAGACGATTTGAAATGAAAGATATGGGTCCATTAAGATATTTCTTGGGTGTTGAGGTAGCACATGCACCCAAAGGATATCTTCTTTCTTAGTCAAAATATATCACAGATATTCTTGATCGAGCTAGACTTACAGATAATAAGAATGCTGATACCCCTATTGAGATTAATGCGATGTTTTCTCTTTCTGATGGAATTCCTTTATCAAATCCTACTTTGTATCGTACTATTGTTGGAAGCTTGGTGTATCTTACTATCACACGTCCGAATATTTCATATGCTATTCATATTGTTAGTCAGTTTGTAGCTTGTCCCAATACAGTTCATTGGGCCACTGTTCTTCGCATATTGAGATATCTTAGAGGTACGATTTTCCATAGTCTGGTACTTTCTTATACTTCCTCCTTGGAGTTGCGTGCATATTCTGATGTTGATTATGGTAGTAATCCAACTGATCATAAATCAGTTGCAGGTTATTGTATTTTTTGGGAGATTCTCTTATATCTTGGAAAAGTAAGAAACAATCAATTGTTTCTCATTCTTCAACTGAAGCAGAATATCATGCTGTGGCATCCACTATTAAAGAAATTGTTTGGTTACGTTGGTTACTTGAGGATATAGGAGTATTTCTTTCTCTGCCAACTCCTATGTATTGTGATAATAAAAAAGTAATTCAAATAGCTCGCAATTCAGTATTTCATGAAAGAACCAAGCATATTGAGATTGATTGTCACCTTACTCGGCATCATCTTGAGAAGTGCACGATCGCCTTACTTTTTGTACCATCTTCTTTGCAGATTGCAGATTTCTTCACCAAGTCACATTTAGTTTTTCATTTTCGTTTTCTAGTTAGCAAACTCTGATGCTCATAGAAAATGCATCGTGAGTTTGAGGGGGGATGTTAGAGATAATAATAAAATATGTTGCCTTTTATTTGGATTGCATTAATTATGAGTTATATTAGGCATTGTATTAATTTGGGTCTATATTTGGTATAAGACCCAAATATGCTCTAGAATATTTTGTTCTAGAATGCTCCTTTCTCATCTATAAGTAGAGCCAATGTTTAGCATTGTAATAAAATCAAGCAATAAAGTAATATCAAATATTTTCTCTGTCTTCTTCTTATTTTCTATTCTATTTCATGTAATCAATAAAATTATCATAACCATGATATTCTTTGATTTTGTTATATAATATTAATTAATATTTGTTTATTCTACAAAAATGACATGAGAATAATAATTAGTTAATTTTAATTATATAGTTTTACATCTAACTAATATTTTTGTACCTCCAGTATATCCCCGCTATTTTCCCACTGCAACTTTTTACATCTCTATCGCTATAGAACTTCTAAGCACTTCAACTTCACAGTGTCCATGTTTACAATGACACATTTCAAAAGTCATAAAATCTTTTTCTTTTTTAATTCTATCACATTATAGCAATGTTGGCAAAGTCTTGAATTTCCAATGTCAAATTTGTATAGTCCATTAATTTCTCTATCCTACAATAGAATTGCTCTAGTTAGAAAGTCCTTAAATAAAAGTACTTTGGGTAAAATTCAAAGAACACACTATTACCATGGCACACTGTGATGCACTTATTAAGTTTTTCTAATATGTAGTGCTCTTAAGAGGTTATTCAGATAGAGTTGTTTAGCACCCTTAATACTAGCATGTCCAATACGAGTGATAAAGATAGAGTTACTATTACCCATAAGTAGATATTTCTTAACTTTGTACTTTCTACTTCCGAGATTAAGACTGTTCAGATTGTTTGTGACATGATGAGTGGCTCCTGAATCTCGGTACTATGCTTCATCTTGAATGCCATCAATTTTGGCATTGTCTGATGCACTTTCTTGAATGCTCTTGTTATCAGTTTAAATGATAACCAGATCTACATTAGGAAGATTGTTTCTATTCTTATTAACTTGGCAACTCACATTGAAATTTTTGTCAAACTTGAAGTTGCATCTGTTGGCAGCATGACCAATTTTTTTTTATTAAATATTTGGCACTTTGGTCTGTTATTGGGATTCCATCCCCCTATTCTTCCTCTTCCTTTGTTGGAGTGACTACCTATCTGGTAAGTTGTACCACCCCACGTTTTTGGTAATTAAATCAAAGTAATTTAATTAAAATAAGGAAAAGTCAAAAAAAAAAAAAACAAATTTTTTGAAATTTTTGGAATTTAGTCATGAAACTTATTTCATTTTGTTCGTGATAATTTTCTAATCAACTTTCATATATAATGTTTTATAAACAATGTTCAAATGGAGAAGTTATAGTCATTTAAATTTTTACCATTAGAAAAAATTGTACAAATAAAACGAGAAAAATTAATTAAGTTGCAAATATTTAGCATTAATTAAAAGAATGTTTGAAAATGAGATGTTAAATTAATAGAGGTTGGAACATATATATATATATATATATATGTGTGTGTGTGTGTGTGTGTGTGTGTGTGTGTGTGAGTGTGTGTGTGTGTATTTATATATGTTCAAGTAATAACATAATGTTTGCAAACAATTAGTTAACCGTTATTGTTAATTAATGGATATGGAAAACACAAGTGATTTATTCACAATTAATAAGGGATTTGAAATTGAAATAAATGGGTGAATACATGCAAAGGAATAGGAAAGAAAAGATAACAACAAGCGCGCACACACACACACACACACACACACACACACACACATATATATATATATATATATACGCGTATGTATATATACGTGGCCAATTATTAAGTATGGTAACGTTTATAATTATGATTGTAATTTAAAACTCAAAGGTGCAATGTATGAACGCAATAAATAAAAGAAGGAAGAAAGTCAATGTGCATAAAGATTACAATTAATATGGTGATTGATTGACATATTAATTTGGTAGTAAATTACAATTAATGCAGGGATTAATTAGATAGTAAATAAATATCAAGCATACATGTAATTTAGTAAATATATTCAAAATTCAAATATAAATTGCATGTGTTTAATTAATATAATAAATGTAGATAATGTATGTGGTTATAACAATTAATGTAGCAATAATTAACTTTTTAAAGGCAATATAAAATTGAGCCGTATATAAAACAAATAGAAGAGAAAATAAATTGTATTTATTTATATGCAATATATAAGTTAGGTAATTAATTACTTAATTTGGCACGTCATTTAATATCCAATGATTCATTTCATTCTATGGCGTGTTTGCATTGTTTTGAGCCAACGGACGAAAATCCAATGGCTGTAGTAGCTACTTGAATTGGCAAAAAGAGTGTACCCTCTAGATTTTAGGGTTTTATATCCAATAGGTAGCGCTAATTCAAACCACTATAAATAGAAGTGCAGAGCTTCATTATTACTCTCATTCGTTTTCTTTTGGTTGGGAAAATCCACCATTTTTCTAGTTTATCTACTTTTCCTAAATTTATATTTATTTTATATCTAATCTATGTTGGGTTTATATCTACAATAAAAAGGAGTAGAAATAATAGGATTTTAAGTATGTTTAAATCAGAAAGCTATAATTGTAATCTAGTAGGTTTATGTGCATATGTTTATTGTAAACTCAAAAAAGAGTATTACAAGGAAGATGAGTGTAGATAGGGAAAGGATTTGGATCTAAAATAAATAAAGATTTAGCAGGCGTTGCAAGGTGAGTGGACCTAAATTATGTTTTCTGATAATGGTATTTTATATCTCTGGATTCCTGTACATCTTGTGAAATTCAAATTGTTAAAATTATGGTAATTTATTTTCTGTACAAGTTGATATGAATATGTCCTTACCTAAATTTTAATGGTAATTCTGAATTAAAATTTTCTAGGAAGTTTCATGTATTACAAATGTGTAATTGGATTATAGATATGAGAATTCAAATATTGAAGTTGAAACTGTAATTCAAATCATTGGATAAATGTTGAAAAGAAAATAAATGGTATAAGCCTAAATCTTGCTTAAGTACAAAAAACATGTCAGATTTGGGAACGATAAGAAGAAGAAAACAGAATCCATATATATATATATATATATATATATATATATATATATATATATATTTGAAAGTTAGGGAATACCCTATATTGATTGGTTAGGAAAAAGGGAATGTATTGGCATAGTCTAATAAATAAAGAAAAATAGGAAACGTGATTGCAAACTTGAAGTTATGAATAAATAGAGAATTATTGCAAAAATAGGGAATTAGTCGTGTTTTGCAGAACTTTGACAACCCCAAAAATAAGAAAAAGAAATGTTTTGCAATCATGAATTCCTATTATCGTGATTACATGAAACTATGTAAATATAATGTTTCACAGTTTTAGTAAACAATCAATTTGGAATAGGCCTCCCTTCCCAAAAAGGAATAAATTGTAAAGAAGGGAAAGAAAAGGTAACATAAATGGACGTTATAAAAAGATAAAGACTTAATGTAAACCTATAACTGAAATATAATAATAACAGTTCAGTGGAAATAATGTATAAGAAAGATTATAACATAAATGTTATAATTTGGAATTGAAGAGAAAATAACAAAGCTTAATATAAATAAACAAGAAATTCAAACTTTTGCCCAAAGATATTCTATGATGGCCTATTAATTAGGCGATGTTCTATGTTGGTGTTGCGACTAGGTAATTTGTGGTAACTGGTAAAGTTGGTTTATAAATAAATACTATTCAACTAAATAGATTAATGCATATTGAAAACCAATGAAAAGAAAGTTAGTGGAACACATAACAGTACATTAGACATAGGTTCTAATTAATGTAATGATATGCATTTGAACCAGTCCATGGGGATGATGACCCCAACGTGGCAGATCATTGACAGTGTGAAAAGACAAAGTGGGAGCATGTCCAACTTATTCGACGGGACTGGAGGAAAGTATGAAACTTCGACGGGACGTGAGGATATTGTGTGAATCCGTAATGCACCTCTGTGGTACGCCCTGGGTTGTACGCATAAAGGCATGGCTTGTGCGGTATCATCCGGTGAGTATGCATTGGCTGCATTTGTCATCGTGTTCAGCCTTAAGACTTATTGAGATGATTTTTAGGATGATTCGACGGTTGCCTCAGGGTGGGAGGCTTCGTGGTCAAGACCCAACAAAGGAAAGTAGGTTGTTGGACACCTGTCATCGTCAGTCGGAGCGTGTGCGAGAAAGACTGGAGCTAAAACTAAAAGGCCAATGATCTTTTACTATCGAGGCATTGGATGAGGGACCACATGTTTGTTTAGATTATTTGTTAGGAGTGGTCATTTTTCCCATTGAATGGTGTTTCATTAGTCAGGGGGTATGCTGGGTGGGGCTTAAAAGAGCCCGTGAAAGTGATAGACCAAATTTTTGATATCTGTATTTTGGGCCTAACGAAGCCATTATTTTTGGGCATAACAAGACCGTACATGACAGATATAGAAAATCCCCCGACCAAGTTCCATGGAAGAACTCAGGTTTTGGGAGCCTTTATGGCATAGCGTTGGAGCATTTTCTCTTTCGTAGTGCAACTTAGTAAGCTTTCATGGTGTAATGATGAAGACATGGTGTGTTTTCATAGTATGCACTAGTACACTTTCGTAGCGTGGCGATGGAGGTCTCGTACGTTTTTGCATACGAAGGTGGAGACCACTCGAGGAGCGTACAATGGGGAGTACCTTGATATATTAGGCATATAACTATACATGTATGGTTTATTAGGTCAATCTACTTAGGAGTAGATGGGTAGGATTTTTGCATGAAATCAGATGTGTAATAAACCAAAAATAAATTAATATAAAAATAATAATTTGTTCATTCACTAGAACTTTTATTCTGACCCCATTCTCATAACATAACCCATAGGTTAGACAAGTGGCAGAGGTTAATGCTTAAAGACATTTATTAGACATTGTCATTTTTAGGGTAAGTATTTACTGACTGTTGTATTTTATTCATTCCACTAAGAGATCTTTTATTGTGAGCTCTGATATATTTTATCTTTCCCTTTTTGTAGGATACCAAATAAACCAACTCGGGTTTCAATGGACTTAGATTTTTACATTTTTACAAAAAATCCAAGCCCGCTAAAATTTGGGTTGTTACATCTGATATCAAAGCTTAAGTTTAGGATTGATATATAGATAGTGAGTGAACGAATTTGTATTTTAAAATGTAAATATTATATATATATACACCATATCCATGAAGGAACACACTAATTTAGTGAAAAAAAACACATGGAGAAAGTTGGGGTATTAGTTTTTGTACACTAAGGAAATGGTTGTGAAAATTTGAGAATGGTAGACCCATGAGTGGCTAAAGAGGAAAGTGTACAGTATCTTTTGAAAAAAAATAGCAAGAGGCAGAAGATTACACGTGTCAGTATCTAAGATTTTGGTATTTTAGATTAATGAATCGGGAAGTAGGGCCTTGTATGTTGAGAAAGAATAAGAAGAAAAATGGATTAGGAATTTTTTTTATATATATATACACACATTTTCCGCAAAAGGGGCAGTAGTCTTATTTTTCGGTTTAGATAAAGTTTTGCAGGGATGTATGTAAAAGAAGAATTTTGAACTAACAAATGTAATTTCGCGCAATGGATTTGAGAATGCAAAAGTTAGAAAACACTTTGTACTTCACCCCCTTTTAAAAAAACCTGAATTTTTTTATAGAAAAATATTACTAGAAGAGTTTTCAAATTTCAAATTGTAAAGTTCACAGTTTTCATAAATTTACTGGTTTGTAATATTGAGATTTGCATTAAAATAATTTTTGAGAAAATGGTGCAATCTTGTTTCCAAAGCAAGTTGTAGGGTTAAGTGATATAAGTGGATAAGAGAAAGCGCAAACATTAGTGAATTAGCTAGTGTGGTGCATATGTGACCTTGAGTGAAAAGATTTTTTTTTCCATAAGGAATAGATTCTGGCACACTTTAACTTGTAGGAATAAGAAAAATTATACGACAAGTTTATACGAATCAATAAGTTTGTGAGTAACATGTTTTGTTAAAGTGGTAAGGAAATATGTAGTAAAAGTGGTGCAAAAAATATAGGTGAAGCGTCATATTTTGTGCTACCTATTTCAACGAAGAAAAAAAATGAAGTTTCCTTGTTACTTTACACAGAACACAAAAGCGCTCTTTAGAAAAGATTCATAGAAACCTAATCTTATCAATTCCTCTTGAAAAAGAAATAGGTATTAAATAAATAAGAGCTCCAACCCACATGAAGTTCATAATCCTTTCTTCCATAGTTTTAACTTTCGAGAGTATAAAATTATATTTAATTAAAGATAATTTAGTGAGAATGTTCCATTAGTGTGAATGAACTTTTGGTGAAGGTTGAGGAATTATTTTTGAGATGTGAGTAAACCGTAAACTTGAGTAGCAAAGTCTTAAGGGAGAAATTAAGATGTAAAAATGAGAAAAGGTAAACATGCAAAGGATATGCAGTGATGTAAGAGAATCGAAAAAAAAAATTGAGAAAATGTTTCAAGCAGTTTTTGTTTAATAGGAATAAGTTAAATGAAATTTAAAACTTGCATGGTTTATGGAAAGAGGATAAAGAGGGAATGAATTGAAAAGAGAAAGTTCGTTATTTTATAAGTGAAATCATGACATGGCTTCTAATTAATGGAAACCCATTTTCAGCACTTATTGAGGAAATAGGTAGGTTTGATGTGACGACCCCAAACCCCCGTTGGACGGTGGCAAGGGTAATCTTTGGAATATAACACATAAACAGATAATAGCAGAAAAAAATTAAATACACCAGATAATGTACAAATAATACTCTGGATAAACATCATCATCAGAGTTACACCATATATAGGATCATACTTAGTACAAATACAGTTCAGCTATACATAAATGTCTACAACGGAAAACAAAACATAATATGTACAATAGGAGCTGAACAGCATAAAAAGAGATAAATGATGGAATCCATCTTCAGCTCCAGCTATCCAGAAAGAGCCTGCTAAAACTTGAATACAAGGTTGTCCATGTAGAAAGAGGGGCACCCGAGTTTGCAAGTGAAACAAACTACGAGTCAGTCATGGGACTGGTATGAGAAATCTACTTAATACATTTTATAATATGGCTAATCACAGGACCACGCCACTTTCACGTAACGGGTTTACTCCATTGGATTGCTAGTGCTTTAAAACAAGTAAATCATTTAAATATCGCAATGCTTTTTATAAAAATGAAGCCATTATAAGACTCAGTTCCCATCACATAATGTAACGCAAACTGGAGGATAGAGTTTTTACCTTATAATGGCCAAAATATGCTTGATACGAATAAAACAAAAGCATTTGATATTATTACTAGTGTTTATACGTTTCAAAAACAATTTCAAATCATAAGTATCAATCATAGACGGCATTAATGCCCCCATACCACTATGTCGCCATATATAGGTATACAATCAAAATCACACATGTCGTATCTGGAAATTGGATTTCCATCATGAACCGAGGCAAGGGATCGTCCTTACCGAATTCGAGACGCTCTAGCCCGTGTCTTAGGAAAGCGCGCAGGCAAGCCTTGGATCGTCAGGGCCGGTCCACCGATGTGGATTATTATGCCTGAACACTGCGTTTCCCCGCCCTTTGGGGCGTAAATGAGCCTAATGACTCCATCGGCTCCACATAGTCACCGATATATCTGAGGCTCCTCGCAACAGCAACGACCACACAGGTGAAAATAAAATAATATATATGTCAGCCAGTTTAAGCACTGACACCACCTCTAGCTAGAAAGAAACGCATGTCCTCCCTGAGGTCCTCTCCCATTTCTGGCTCATACCGTGGTGTGAGGCTCGCGAATCCACGCTATACACAAAGCTATGCCACACAGGCGGTGCTTTGATCATCAACCACAAGACTTTGCTTTTCAACAGAAGACTTGATCATCTGCCACTTAGGCGTGCCACACAGGCAATTCACGCTATGTGACTGATTTCTATCTATATATAACCTCTGAGCTCGTACGTCTCAGAGGAGGACGTTAAGCAAGAGAATAAATTCTCCGCCGCCAAAAAGATATATATTTAATAGAGATCAATCAGCACAGAACAAAATCCAATGTCAGACACACAGTCCATTTACAAGTTCATTCTGGGTCTGAATGAAACCGGAGGCACCACATACCTCGCATATCCATCGAACTCCACGTACGTCTGGACGATCACCACTTATTATCTATATTTCGGTATGCCTCCCAATCAAGACATCAGTTATCATCCAACCGAGGTGAAGATCTCCGGTCTTCAACCACCGTCTTCATCATCGACTTCTTATCGCCAATCAATTATTTGAAATGATATTTAACTCGGCCTTTTCAAATAATTCACGTATATTTAGAATTTAAATCAATTCATTTCAACGGTTAAATTATTCGACAACAATTCACGCCAAACACATTCAACCATCAAATATCACACAAACTGAGCAAATTTAGTTTATTTCTATTCCATATCAGTTATAATATTTTATCATGATTTATCGCTATTTTTATTTATTTTAAAATAGCCATTTCATTCAAACGACGCTTCAGGCCATAACGCGGTCGTGGCGCTGTTTTTCTTCAGATTTGATTTACATATATCTGAAAATCTAACAGTTGGATCTTCGCAAATTTTATATCATTAGAAAGATCTTTTCAAAACGAATCCAACGGTTTCAGTTTCGGGAAAATCCGACGGTCGGATCTCCCGGTACACTCGTTTGAAGTTTCGATTTCAAAATACGAACTACAGCGTCGTTATTCGATTTAATTTAATTATATATATATATATATATATATAATCAATACTAGCGCTGTTTTTCTTCAGATTTGTAACGACCCGGATTTTTAGCCATTTTATTTTGAACATTTAAATTGGTTTTAAATATTGTATTGATAATTTAAAAGGATTTTATAATGAATTTATTTAATAAAACGATATTTAAACGTATAATTTATAATTATAATTAAAACGAGCTCGAAATCGCGCGGCAGTTCGTAATATAGAGTTTTGAACTTCAACTGAGAATACAGAATTCATTATAAGTCGGATTTCTGTGAAACAAGACACGTTGGAACCATATTGATTATAATTTTCATATGAAAGAGAAAAATCTAGATTTCGTGTTATAATTTGTTAGTTATGGTCAAATCAAATTTTGAAATAGTCGCTGTGGAAAATCGTTATTTAAATTATACGTGTTAAAATAGCCGTTTTGCAAACGGACTCAGATTTCGATGAAATCAGTTTCATTAGGACCGTATCGTTAAATTATTGTACGGTGGTGAGTGGCGTGGAAAACCGATATCGTATGTGACCACGGTAGCCGTAAACGCTCGTTCAGTGCAATTAAATTAATTCAACTGAATAAAGGGATATTAGAGTGTAACTTGAACAGACGATCGAAAAAGGCCACGAAACCAGTTCCGGTGAATTCGTAACGTCGGATATAGTCAAGGTAGGTATATAGTTTGTTATTTTTAGAGATCGGCAAATTTGGTGTTCAGAAGGGCAGTGCAGTACGCGCCAAAAACAGTCTACCGGGGCAACAGTCTCAGAATGCGACGAAACTAGTGCCGTTGGGTTCGTATCGAAAAGTTATTATCGATGTTCGCAGTTTCAAGTTGTTTTGATTTATCTGGTGATCGTGGTAAATTAAAATGCGTGTTCATTTCTGGTTTTATAAAGGAAATTTTTTCAAACGATGTCGGAATTCGACGAAACTTGTCCCGTTGGGTTCAAAATACCTTTTTACACCAAGATTTGCTTTTTAATCAGTAAATAGACTGTTCATCCATATGATTATCCGTTCATAATCAAATACACTGCGCTTAATAACTAAAACATATTAATTATATTTTATTTCATGGTGAGCCATTAATTAATAATATCTGAGAAATGCCCAAGAATGCACATGGATTCACCAAAATGTATAATATTTTATTTATTTTGAAGTTGAATCCCACATTCCAAGTATCAACAGTATGCCGTCCACATTGTTGCATCCGTATATACCAACTCTTAACACCGTGTGTCCCAATCCATGTTATACGAACCGTGCATCCCAAGGCATGGTAAGCCGTGGTACCCAAGTCATTCGAACACCTTGATTCCCAAGCCATTACATTCGTGACTGCCACGCCTTTTTCTCCTTTTAAATACTGATGTTCTTTTCGTTCCTCATTTTTCTTAGATCTAAACCATCAAACTTGAATCTTCAAAATTCTTAGTTAAATCAAAACGCAAGTAAATCATAAACTCTTTAGTCGGTTGGATTTCTGAGAACAATAGCTTCAACTCTATGCACTTACTTCCATTTGCGAATTAGTTTCCTGAGTTCAAAATATAGGGAACGACCCTATGGTGTTGTCGCACCCAATATTGGCCACGTCGACTTCAGCTTGGGTTCGCCGGAGCTAGAAGCGGTTCCGAGGGCGTGGTTGTGATCATGGTGAAGAGGTGTACGAGGTGATGAACCGGGAGAGGCTGCGGAAGAGAGACTGATGGTGGTGAATTGGGTTTCGTTGTATAGTATTGGAGTGGTAGAGTTTTTGCTGTGGAGGAAGTGGGTAACGAAATTCGTACCTGGGAAGAAACGAAATATGTGATTAAGGGCAGTTGGGGATGATTATGTGATGATAACGGTTGGCTTAAAGTGGTGATGGTTCTGGAAATAATGGCAAACTGGGTTAAGCGGTTTAAAGGATACACGGAATTGGCTTCAGTGGACATGATTTGGTCAAAACGTAAGTCAAAGGTTCCCTATAGCCACTTTTGATGACATGCTTGAAATGGTAGACAGGAATGAGCGGGTTCAAAAACTTATCTGGGAAAAAAGCGCAGTGGTTGGCTGAGCCTTCGGCAGTGGATGGGGAACGCACGGCGCTGGGTGCTTACGAACTGGGCAACCGCGATAAGCCATTCATTTTGTGGCTTAATTTTTGAGTTCAGAATCAGGAAAAATTGGTCATGTTGGAACTATAGCAATGAGGTCTTCGTGGTGGGACTGATGTAGCTGAGAACCGAACTGTTGGGATCTTGTGATAAAATCAAACGATGGTTTGATTTTAAATAAAAAGGCAGAACCGTCACTGCGAGACAAGGTGAGTAAACTCACTAACTCTTCCTTGTTTATATTTTTTTTATAAACGAGTTTTAAATTTATTTTATACTGTGAAATGGTTGCTTTGTTGAATGGTTGATAAAATTGGTTGAAATGATTGCATCGTTGATCAATTATTAGTTCTGATATTTCACATTGACGTGAAATAATATTGTTGATGTTATTAACATCTGTGAATGCAGGGAAACAGGTTGGAGGGGCCCAACTGGGTTCCTCAACATTTATTCTACTGTTTTTTTTTCATATATCCTGATATATGAAGTGTTATATCATCTGTTGTTGATGCTGTATGTTTGGATGATGATCGATCATTCTGATTCGGTATTTTTATACCATAAATGATACTGGATAGTGAAAAAGGATTTTCAAAGTTTACTTTGAAATATAATTTATTTATATAAAATCATGGATTTTATATAAAAGGGAAATGTTTTCATAGAAGAAAATAATTATAAAATCAAAAGAATTATATAAAAAGAAAGTATTTGTGAAAACAAACATTTAAAGGGAAATATATGTAACATCTACAAAATGGAAATAGAAAGGGATATTTGTAAAACAATTATAAATGGATTAAAAGGAATATTTATCAAGAAAATGAACTGAGTTATGGAAAGGAGTTATTTATTTAGAAATTAAATAGAATAATGGAATTCTTGAAAAGGGATAAAAATGTAATAAAGGAGAATTTTACACTAGGGAGAATTTAGGCCCGTGCTTCGCACACGGGTAAAACAGAATATGAATTCAAAATGAGAATTTAAGAGAGATCTGTTTTAACAGATAAAGTGAGAAGGTTAATTGATAAATAGAGTTTTATAAATTAATTTAGTTATTTATCTTTGGATAAATAGAGTATATAAGTCAAGACTTATATAGAGAAGTAAACATCGATTTCCACATCGATGTTTGAACTGAATAAGGACGAAGGAGAATTTATCGAATGAGAGTTATTCGAAGTAAAGTTATCGAATATCAGTTTATTCGAAAGGAAGTTTATTGAATATTAGTTATTTAATTAGAATTGGTCGAATTTAATTATTCGAGATAGAGAGAAACAGAAGTAGTCATTTAAGATAAGTTACCAGTTAACACGACTGCTAGCGAAATTCGCAGGGCTGCAGATAGCCTAAGGCGGACGGATGTTTCATGAGGGAATCAGGCGTAACCATTGTGATCGCTGCGATCTAGAGTCGAGCGAATGATGTCAAGTCAAATATTAGTTAATTGATAGAAATAATTTAGTCGAGTTAATTAAGCTAAGTTAGTCTAGTTGAACTAGTCAAGTAAGTGGGTCAAATGAGTAAATCAAAACGAGAGATCTGAACAAGGGTTAGGCCAGTAAGAGTTAAATAGAATAAGAGTTAATTGAATAAGAGTTACAACTTAGAATTAACCAAGTATGAGTTAATAATTTAGTTCGTTATTTATTCGAGTTAGAAAAAAATCAAAGTATTTATAAAGTCATTATAATTCGGATGCAGGGGATTATAACACCATTGCTATAATCAAGTGCTTTTCCGTACGAGAAGCGAATTTGTAAATAAAATCCGAGAATGTCGAAAAAAAAAGTGTTAGAAAGAGGAACTTTGCCTATTTCGAAGTTAGAAATGTTGTTCAGTTAAGGTCTGAGAGATAATTATACCCCAACTTGATTGACTTCGTTTTTAACTAAGAAATGGTTAAGGCTCGATAGTGGGAAGTGGTTAAGTGGAAACCAAATGAAGGAGATTTGGCATAGTGATGTTTATTTAAACATCTGTTTAATCAAATGAAGGAGATTTGGAAATGTTTTCCAAATGAGAAGCAGAATTGTTTTCTGAATATAGAAACAAGAGATGGAAATGTTTTCCAATGATAATGATATATATTTTCTAAATATAGTGAATAAGAAACATTAAACAACAGGAATAGGCAAATGAACGAATGGATGAAATAATGATTGTTCGATAGAATTTCCATCTGGAAATAATATCGATTGTTTGCACACCGACATGTTTTCATTTGATAGTTAACTCACCGACTATCAAAGTTTTGACCATTTTAACGTTGTTAATATGGAGAGACCGGTTGGATTATTATCCAGAGAACCACTCCGTATTGGCATAAGCATTGCGAATCAAGTATGCTGAATATATTGAAGACGGAGTTGTGCAAGGGCTATCCTGTTTACAGAATAGTGCCTTCGGTTTGTCCAGTCCCAGGACAAACGTGTATGGACGAGTGTCTGACAGAGTATATCCAATGGATCGCATAAGTTGATCTCTTCAAACGTACTTACGTTTGGTGGCGGAGGAATTCGTTTCTCTCAGCTGTATACCCATGGTATTTTTGGTGAAATCAATTTGTGATTTGGCGGGTATGACGATGTGGCATTCAAAGTAATGGAGGTGTGATCTGTCAAAAGATACGTTATGACCTCAAGCCTCATCAACCAGGAAAGGACAAAAATCGGGCAGGCAGCATGGCTATGTGGGTCGCACCCATTAGGTTGTATGATCATCTATCTAGAGAAATTCCTTTTGTTCTTAAATCTATCGATGCTGTCCCTTATCGGGAGGCGGTTGCTGATCCCAACCGTCGGTGGTATACATTCGATACACTCAAGCGAAATGAGTGGTCGGTCATGTGTGGGCCGGGTTGCAAGATGTTATTGTTGAACCCAGTGTATTTGCCTCTAGAGATACACGTTCGGAAGGTGGTCCCATACCTAGTCAAGTTGGAATCCAATCTCCAATAAGTGCCTGCGAGTTTGATTGTATATTATATATGTAGAGCGTGAGATGCAAGCGTTCTACTAGATTTTAATTACTTGTGATTAGACATTATTATAATATCAGATAATATATGATTTCCAAAGTGTTTTGGGTTATCGTAAAGTAAAAACCATCCATGTTTATGTGTGGATCGGTCTTACGATTATCATTTCTTTCGAAAAGATTTTGAAAGTTAAACAAATGGTTGGAGTTTACTCACACCAGTCCCATGACTGACCCAGAGTTTATTTTGTTGTTTTCCCTAAACTCTTGGGTGCCCAAATTTGTACGGGTAGTCAAGTAGTCGGGATTTTTCAGATTCACTTGGAGAAGATTGAAGCAGGAGGCTTTACCTGTTAGCTATAGACTATCATATTTTCCGCTGTGTACTATGTTGTATCTGGAAACAGGTGTTTTATAACTGTTCCAGGGATAATCGTTGTGCTCTGATAATGGTATGTATATACAAATACTGATTTGTGCTTCAAAGTTATATTATCTAATATATTTTATTCGTTCCGCTGTGAGTTTGTGATCTTCGTTTTCTTCTATTCTAATAATTCTTTCTTTCTATTTCTCATCCTCTAACTTCTTTCTAAAAATGATGCGTA
Organism: Allium sativum; assembly: GCA_030737875.1. Taxonomy (NCBI): domain Eukaryota; kingdom Viridiplantae; phylum Streptophyta; class Magnoliopsida; order Asparagales; family Amaryllidaceae; genus Allium; species Allium sativum. Next base: position 308,677,809 of record CM060921.1, read on the forward strand.
TTTCTGTGCAATTTGAGTTGGATGTGTGGTGTTATTAGTCGACTCAAAGGGTACGGATTTGCGGGTCATTTCAGTTGGTATCAGAGCTGAAGGTTAAGTAATTACCTTGGCACTGTGGCGTGACTCAATAGAGATGGGGTTAGTAACACCCTAGATTGGGTTTGAGTGTATATATATATATGAGTGCGTATTTGTAGATTTGATATAAAAATTGTTTTATATTGTGTTGGTTGGTTTGTTGAGTGATTTATGAATTCTGGTCGATACAGGAAGTACAACCGTATCGATAGGTGTTTCTAAACTCTCGAACAGAACAAATCGACTCAGTATTGTTTTAAAGTGGGTAAGTGATATAATTTGCCCAAAAGTTATTTTGATATAAAGGGATAATTTTCTGAAATTATCGAATGTGTTTTTTGTTATTACAATCAAAGGAAATTATAAAATATTGAAATGGTTGTATAAAACCAAATTGAATTTGTATAAGAATAGGATATACAAATAAGCTGAACAGAAATTTAATTCAAACCATAATTTGAATTTAAATTCCGGAAGTTTTGAAATATCCCTTGAAGTATTTTAAAGGTAATATGGCATTAGTTTAAAGTATTTTTGAATTAGAATGATTTTAAATGGATTTTAAAAGCGAGTAAGCATTGAAATCACTTCAGGGGCGAGAAAATAGTACTGATAATGGGTCGCGACATTATCGGTATTCATCTTCAAGTTTCTGAGTGATGGATTGCTACCATAGTAATTTCGGAATGAAAGATTTGTTTGAAAATGACAAGTTATTTTAGAAATTCAAAAGTTTTGAATTGAGTTGATTATAAATATATGTATATAAATATATATGATTTCAAACTAAAACCCGGGAATTTGAAGTTTGAAATTAAAATTTAACCTAAGTTAAATAAATTTGAATTGTAATAGAGATAATCCAGAACGAAATTAAACGAAGAGAAATGCTTGAAATTGGAATTTATAAAGTGAATTCGACTTATGTGTGAAAAGTTGAATATACATTGGATGTTGTTGTTTGGAATTAAGTTGTGATTGAACTCAAGCGGAATGAGAAGGTTGATTTTGGAAATAGATTTCAGTTTGGATTAGTGAATGGAAGCGGACTAATCAGAAGTTGATTAGAGAGTTAAAGACTGGAAGTTGGATTGATTTGAAACCAACTGGAAATGGATATATGTATGCTGAGCAGAATGGAAGAAAGTGCAAGAGATAGAATTATGCCCGATAAAAAGGTACATGTTTACAATATTACTTGGGTTGATGATTTTATGAGCCTATGAGGCAAGCCACTTGGCTTTTTGATTTTCTTTTGGATTGGAGAGGCCTAGAAAGGCGAGTTGTGGTTGTACCAATTGAGCCGTGCAGAGGAGATGCTGCCGAAAATTTTCAGAATTTAAAGTGTTAGAAAATTTTCAGAATTTTTGAAAATTTTCGTTAGTAAGAATAAATGAATATTTTAATTGAAATAAATTGGCCCAGTTAAACTAAAGTTAAGAAGTGAACAAAAGGGTTTTTGAACCTAGTTAACAGGGTACGTAGCATCTTTTCCTACTTAGCAATTTCGAGGACGAAATTATTTTAAGGGGGAAGGAATGTAACGACCCGGATTTTTAGCCATTTTATTTTGAACATTTAAATTGGTTTTAAATATTGTATTGATAATTTAAAAGGATTTTATAATGAATTTATTTAATAAAACGATATTTAAACGTATAATTTATAATTATAATTAAAACGAGCTCGAAATCGCGCGGCAGTTCGTAATATAGAGTTTTGAACTTCAACTGAGAATACAGAATTCATTATAAGTCGGATTTCTGTGAAACAAGACACGTTGGAACCATATTGATTATAATTTTCATATGAAAGAGAAAAATCTAGATTTCGTGTTATAATTTGTTAGTTATGGTCAAATCAAATTTTGAAATAGTCGCTGTGGAAAATCGTTATTTAAATTATACGTGTTAAAATAGCCATTTTGCAAACGGACTCAGATTTCGATGAAATCAGTTTCATTAGGACCGTATCATTAAATTATTGTACGGTGGTGAGTGGCGTGGAAAACCGATATCGTATGTGACCACGGTAGCCGTAAACGCTCGTTCAGTGCAATTAAATTAATTCAACTGAATAAAGGGATATTAGAGTGTAACTTGAACAGACGATCGAATCAGGCCACGAAACCAGTTCCGGTGAATTCGTAACGTCGGATATAGTCAAGGTAGGTATATAGTTTGTTATTTTTAGAGATCGGCAAATTTGGTGTTCAGAAGGGCAGTGCAGTACGCGCCAAAAACAGTCTACCGGGGCAACAGTCTCAGAATGCGACGAAACTAGTGCCGTTGGGTTCGTATCGAAAAGTTATTATCGATGTTCGCAGTTTCAAGTTGTTTTGATTTATCTGGTGATCGTGGTAAATTAAAATGCGTGTTCATTTCTGGTTTTATAAAGGAAATTTTTTCAAACGATGTCGGAATTCGACGAAACTTGTCCCGTTGGGTTCAAAATACCTTTTTACACCAAGATTTGCTTTTTAATCATTAAATAGACTGTTCATCCATATGATTATCCGTTCATAATCAAATACACTGCGCTTAATAACTAAAACATATTAATTATATTTTATTTCATGGTGAGCCATTAATTAATAATATCTGAGAAATGCCCAAGAATGCACATGGATTCACCAAAATGTATAATATTTTATTTATTTTGAAGTTGAATCCCACATTCCAAGTATCAATAGTATGCCGTCCACATTGTTGCATCTGTATATACCAACTCTTAACACCGTGTGTCCCAATCCATGTTATACGAACCGTGCATCCCAAGGCATGGTAAGCCGTGGTACCCAAGTCATTCGAACACCTTGATTCCCAAGCCATTACATTCGTGACTGCCACGCCTTTTTCTCCTTTTAAATACTGATGTTCTTTTCGTTCCTCATTTTTCTCAGATCTAAACCATCAAACTTGAATCTTCAAAATTCTTAGTTAAATCAAAACGCAAGTAAATCATAAACTCTTTAGTAGGTTGGATTTCTGAGAACAATAGCTTCAACTCTATGCACTTACTTCCATTTGCGAATTAGTTTCCTGAGTTCAAAATATAGGGAACGACCCTATGGTGTTGTCGCACCCAATATTGGCCACGTCGACTTCAGCTTGGGTTCGCCGGAGCTAGAAGCGGTTCCGAGGGCGTGGTTGTGATCATGGTGAAGAGGTGTACGAGGTGATGAACCGGGAGAGGCTGCGGAAGAGAGACTGATGGTGGTGAATTTGGTTTCGTTGTATAGTATTGGAGTGGTAGAGTTTTTGCTGTGGAGGAAGTGGGTAACGAAATTTGTACCTGGGAAGAAACGAAATATGTGATTAAGGGCAGTTGGGGATGATTATGTGATGGTAACGGTTGGCTTAAAGTGGTGATGGTTCTGGAAATAATGGCAAACTGGGTTAAGCGGTTTAAAGGAGACACGGAATTGGCTTCAGTGGACATGATTTGGTCAAAACATAAGTCAAAGGTTCCCTATAGCCACTTTTGATGACATGCTTGAAATGGTAGACAGGAATGAGCGGGTTCAAAAACTTATCTGGGAAAAAAGCGCAGTGGTTGGCTGAGCCTTCGGCAGTGGATGGGGAACGCACGGCGCTGGGTGCTTACGAACTGGGCAACCGCGATAAGCCATTCATTTTGTGGCTTAATTTTTGAGTTCAGAATCAGGAAAAATTGGTCATGTTGGAACTATAGCAATGAGGTCTTCGTGGTGGGACTGATGTAGCTGAGAACCGAACTATTGGGATCTTGCGATAAAATCAAACGATCGTTTGATTTTAAATAAAAAGGCAGAACCGTCACTGCGAGACAAGGTGAGTAAACTCACTAACTCTTCCTTGTTTATATTTTTTTATAAACGAGTTTTAAATTTATTTTATACTGTGAAATGGTTGCTTTGTTGAATGGTTGATAAAATTGGTTGAAATGATTGCATCGTTGATCAATTATTAGTTCTGATATTTCACATTGACGTGAAATAATATTGTTGATGTTATTAACATCTGTGAATGCAGGGAAACAGGTTGGAGGGGCCCAACTGGGTTCCTCAACATTTATTCTACTGTTTTTTTTTCATATATCCTGATATATGAAGTGTTATATCATCTGTTGTTGATGCTGTATGTTTGGATGATGATCGATCATTCTGATTCGGTATTTTTATACCATAAATGATACTGGATAGTGAAAAAGGATTTTCAAAGTTTACTTTGAAATATAATTTATTTATATAAAATCATGGATTTTATATAAAAGGGAAATGTTTTCATAGAAGAAAATAATTATAAAATCAAAAGAATTATATAAAAAGAAAGTATTTGTGAAAACAAACATTTAAAGGGAAATATATGTAACATCTACAAAATGGAAATAGAAAGGGATATTTGTAAAACAATTATAAATGGATTAAAAGGAATATTTATCAAGAAAATGAACTGAGTTATGGAAAGGAGTTATTTATTTAGAAATTAAATAGAATAATGGAATTCTTGAAAAGGGATAAAAATGTAATAAAGGAGAATTTTACACTAGGGAGAATTTAGGCCCGTGCTTCGCACACGGGTAAAACAGAATATGAATTCAAAATGAGAATTTAAGAGAGATCTGTTTTAACAGATAAAGTGAGAAGGTTAATTGATAAATAGAGTTTTATAAATTAATTTAGTTATTTATCTTTGGATAAATAGAGTATATAAGTCAAGACTTATATAGAGAAGTAAACATCGATTTCCACATCGATGTTTGAACTGAATAAGGACGAAGGAGAATTTATCGAATGAGAGTTATTCGAAGTAAAGTTATCGAATATCAGTTTATTCGAAAGGAAGTTTATTGAATATTAGTTATTTAATTAGAATTGGTCGAATTTAATTATTCGAGATAGAGAGAAACAGAAGTAGTCATTTAAGATAAGTTACCAGTTAACACGACTGCTAGCGAAATTCGCAGGGCTGCAGATAGCCTAAGGCGGACGGATGTTTCCTGAGGGAATCAGGCGTAACCATTGTGATCGCTGCGATCTAGAGTCGAGCGAATGATGTCAAGTCAAATATTAGTTAATTGATAGAAATAATTTAGTCGAGTTAATTAAGCTAAGTTAGTCTAGTTGAACTAGTCAAGTAAGTGGGTCAAATGAGTAAATCAAAACGAGAGATCTGAACAAGGGTTAGGCCAGTAAGAGTTAAATAGAATAAGAGTTAATTGAATAAGAGTTACAACTTAGAATTAACCAAGTATGAGTTAATAATTTAGTTCGTTATTTATTCGAGTTAGAAAAAAATCAAAGTATTTATAAAGTCATTATAATTCGGATGCAGGGGATTATAACACCATTGCTATAATCAAGTGCTTTTCCGTACGAGAAGCGAATTTGTAAACAAAATCCGAGAATGTCGAAAAAAAAAGTGTTAGAAAGAGGAACTTTGCCTATTTCGAAGTTAGAAATGTTGTTCAGTTAAGGTCTGAGAGATAATTATACCCCAACTTGATTGACTTCGTTTTTAACTAAGAAATGGTTAAGGCTCGATAGTGGGAAGTGGTTTAGTGGAAACCAAATGAAGGAGATTTGGCATAGTGATGTTTATTTAAACATCTGTTTAATCAAATGAAGGAGATTTGGAAATGTTTTCCAAATGAGAAGCAGAATTGTTTTCTGAATATAGAAACAAGAGATGGAAATGTTTTCCAATGATAATGATATATATTTTCTAAATATAGTGAATAAGAAACATTAAACAACAGGAATAGGCAAATGAACGAATGGATGAAATGATGATTGTTCGATAGAATTTCCATCTGGAAATAATATCGATTGTTTGCACACCGACATGTTTTCATTTGATAGTTAACTCACCGACTATCAAAGTTTTGACCATTTTAACGTTGTTAATATGGAGAGACCGGTTGGATTATTATCCAGAGAACCACTCCGTATTGGCATAAGCGTTGCGAATCAAGTATGCTGAATATATTGAAGACGGAGTTGTGCAAGGGCTATCCTGTTTACAGAATAGTGCCTTCGGTTTGTCCAGTCCCAGGACAAACGTGTATGGACGAGTGTCTGACAGAGTATATCCAATGGATCGCATAAGTTGATCTCTTCAAACGTACTTACGTTTGGTGGCGGAGGAATTCGTTTCTCTCAGCTGTATACCCGTGGTATTTTTGGTGAAATCAATTTGTGATTTGGCGGGTATGACGATGTGGCATTCAAAGTAATGGAGGTGTGATCTGTCAAAAGATACGTTATGACCTCAAGCCTCATCAACCAGGAAAGGACAAAAATCGGGCAGGCAGCATGGCTATGTGGGTCGCACCCATTAGGATGTATGATCACCTATCTGGAGAAATTCCTTTTGTTCTTAAATCTATCGATGCTGTCCCTTATCGGGAGGCGGTTGCTGATCCCAACCGTCGGTGGTATACATTCGATACACTCAAGCGAAATGAGTGGTCGGTCATGTGTGGGCCGGGTTGCAAGATGTTCTTGTTGAACCCAGTGTATTTGCCTCTAGAGATACACGTTCGGAAGGTGGTCCCATACCTTGTCAAGTTGGAATCCAATCTCCAATAAGTGCCTGCGAGTTTGATTGTATATTATATATGTAGAGCGTGAGATGCAAGCGTTCTACTAGATTTTAATTACTTGTGATTAGACATTATTATAATATCAGATAATACATGATTTCCAAAGTGTTTTGGGTTATCGTAAGGTAAAAACCATCCATGTTTATGTGTGGATCGGTCTTACGATTATCATTTCTTTCGAAAAGATTTTGAAAGTTAAACAAATGGTTGGAGTTTACTCACACCAGTCCCATGACTGACCCAGAGTTTATTTTGTTGTTTTCCCTAAACTCTTGGGTGCCCAAATTTGTACGGGCAGTCAAGTAGTCGGGATTTTTCAGATTCACTTGGAGAAGATTGAAGCAGGAGGCTTTACCTGTTAGCTATAGACTATCATATTTTCCGCTGTGTACTATGTTGTATCTGGAAACAGGTGTTTTATAACTGTTCCAGGGATAATCGTTGTGCTCTGATAATGGTATGTATATACAAATACTGATTTGTGCTTCAAAGTTATATTATCTAATATATTTTATTCGTTCCGCTGTGAGTTTGTGATCTTCGTTTTCTTCTATTCTAATAATTCTTTCTTTCTATTTCTCATCCTCTAACTTCTTTCTAAAAATGATGCGTATTTCTGTGCAATTTGAGTTGGACGTGTGGTGTTATTAGTCGACTCAAAGGGTACGGATTTGCGGGTCGTTTCAAGATTTGAATTGAACATTCCAGACAATCCAACCATTGGATCTTCACAAAGTGGGTGTCGTTGGAAAGATATTTCCAAGGCGAACCCAACGGTTTTGGTTTCGGGAAAATCCGACGGTCGGATCTCCCGCACTAATCGTTTGAAGTCACGGTTTCAAAACCCAAAATGCAGCTTCGTTATTCGATATATTTTAATTATATTTGTATATATATATATATATATATATATATATATATATATATATATATATGATCGATTCTACGACTTCAAAACCATTTTCACTTCACATATTTGATAAAAACGATATTTTTATCCAACATATATTTATTTCAACACATGAATTTCGTTTATTTTATTTCCACACAGGAATTTCCATTCAACACATGAATTTTGTTTATTTTATTTCCACACAGGAATTTCTATTCAACACGTGAATTTCGATTCAACACATGAATTTTATTTCACCATTCAACACATGAATAATTTCTATAGTTTATATATATAATAAAAATGTGATTTTTATTGCAAAACAATTTATTTCAAAACACGATTATTTTATATAGTTTATATATATAATAAAAATGTGATTTTTATTGCAAAACAATTTATTTTAAAATAAGATTATTTTATATAGTTTATATATAAGGTAAAAAAAATGTTATTTTTATTTTTCAAAGAATTTATTCAATACATGAACTCCATCCAACACATGAATTTATTTCAACATTCAACACATGAATTTTATTTCAACATTTAACACATGAATATTATTTCAACATTTAAAACATGAATTTAAATCAAACACAGAAATATTTCAGAAAATTTCGGCAGCATAACGGCAGGGTAGTTAAAACCGGGACCGCCCCTAGTACGGCTCCTCGCTCTACCTTAAAGCCTCGTAGCTTTTGACAGTGGGGATTTCATGCATCTAGTTCGCACGCAGGCGGCATGTTTATATTTTTTTCTTTTCCACAAACTAATCCTATTGAGATTTCAACCACAATCATTCATTTCAAACCAACCATTCATGATATTCACCAAATTTTCACATCAACCAATAATCCAAAAAATATCGCAACCAATATATATCGTCCATGGTCTGTGGACGATGGGAGTATATATATCTATCTATATATATATATATATATATATATATATATATATATATAAAGATATACGTATATAACTATATTTCGATTTCATTTCAATATCATTTCAATTTATTTCAGCGCATATATCACTTATACAACGCATATATAACTTATACATCGAACATACAACTTATACAACGCTTATACATGTGGTGTACAATGCTTATATAACTCATACTTCGACTATATAATTTATACATCGTTGATTCCATATCGTTTATAATTCAGAAATCTCACTTTGCTTTTCACATTGCCAAAAATTGTAGAAGGCTCAGAAAAATATCCGGTCCCTTCTAGAATGTAATAGACGTCCTCACAGTCCCGGCGTCTCTTGTTTCACTGAATTTCGATAAGAAACGAAAAAGATATGATTTTTACAAGCTAATTATGTTTTGCGAAGGTTTAAAGATGTTAAAATAGTTCAAAAAAAAAACGTATACCTTCAGAATTCTTCAAAACTAGGGTTGGGATTTTCGCGAAATCCGTCGTGCGATGGGAGGATCAGCCACTGCCACCTGAAAGAGCTACGAAGGGCGCTCCGATCGATGGTAGCAGGGGGGAGTTCGACGGCTTGTGCTGGTGGTGGCGGCGTGATGAAGTCCGCACTTTTGAGGCTTCGAATCTCAGCGAATACCACACGATAAAATACACAGTAGGTATGGATTTGTAGCCCTCGACGAGATCTACAAATTCCCCAACTGGAGCACTCTAAAATATTGAGCGGATTAAGAGGAATCGAAGAGAGAAGGTGTGGAGCTGCTATCGTCGTTCGCGATTAACGATCGGGGAGAGTGAATTAAAGTGATTGGCTGATATATTTTTTATTTATATATTTTTAAAATCTCAAAAATACCCCTCCTCACATACTAACTCCAATCTAAACCCAATGACTGTCGTCCGCAACTAAATACCCCCATTCCGAACCCAATGGGATATGTTTCGTAGGCCCATTCGACTGTTTCAGTCAGTTTCTCTTTAAATTAAAATATAAAACATTCAATATTTGATTTGAACGTACATTTCAATTTTCCGGGGCCACATACTGATCCCAAAAAGTCCAGAAAAATAAATCTAGCTATGTTTTGACGATACGGTCCCAAAAAAACTAGTTTCGTCGAATTCTGAGAACGTTTGAAAAACGACCCTTTTTTTGTTGATCTAATTTAATAGAAATCGACCAAACACATTTTCCTTTGCCACGCTCACATACTAACTTCAAAAAATAAGAAATTTGAAACATAGTTATAATTTCACATTCCGGATCCAACAAAAGTGGTTTCGTCGAATTCTGAGGTCGTTTGTAGAATGGCCATTTTCACGGGCTATATAAACTCCATAGCGACCTTTCTGAAAATTCATTTGGCCATATCTTTTGCTTCCCGCTATAAAACTTCAAATTTTCAGATTCGTTAGAAGATATTCATAAACAGATTTAAATATTTTTGGTTTCACTAAAATCTGTTTTGTTTTGCACCCGGTACAGTCAGTCAAAGTTTGAATTGAAATTTTGAAACTGCCGCTCCGTTTCAGGCCTTGTTTATAATTAAAAATAATTATTTTTATTTTCAAACGTCGATTCAAACACACTTTTCATCGTTATTATTTAAAATATTTATTTAAAATATTTATTTAAAATATTTAAAATTCACTAAAATAGCCGAATTAAAAGTTTTAAATTGGCTCAGATTTTTCCGAGTTGTTACAATCTCCCCCACTTAAAACTTTTCGCCCCCAAAAAGGAACGAAGTCGAAAGTGGTTTAATTAATCAACTCTACTTTCAATCTGGCTTCCATTCTTCAACTTTTCAGTTTCTAAGAATTTTCAAATTCTTCAAAAATTTGGCTAACACCCTAAATTTTCGAAAAATTTCGCCATATCATACTTTGTACGGGGAGGGGTTTGGAAATTTATTGTGCCGTATTAGGTACCCAATAAATCCTAATAAGCATGCACATATTTATAGTGATATATTCCGGTGTCCACAGGGAAGTGTTTATAGATCATAACTCCAGAGAATAAATTCTCGTCACCCTATAAATGGTTTTTGTGCCTTAATGACCAGAGAGATGTGTTTATTGTCATCTCCAGACCCGTGTGGGGTTTTTATTAATCTGGCAATTTACCGTTACATTTTATATGGTCCATATCAGTATCAGTTCAACCTGTAATATATAGTCATCACCATACAAGCCTCTCGCTCGTATGGTAAATCTTCAACCTCGTCACACAAGCCCCAAATGCTTATGTGGTATATGATGAAGTATGTCTATCTTCAAGAAGTATGCCATGTAGTGTAGTTCAAAATTAATTGTTACTATCTTATGGCGACGTTTATTATTACACACAGAACAACCAGCACTCCGCATCCAATGACATTCACGGGAGTTGATATAATAGTAAAATTTGCACATCCAACTCATTAAGGTTTACCTATTTGTCGGGCACGCAAATAAATTCTTTACTCAACAGCTAATCCATTTACCTGTTCAAACATATATAATGCACATGTATATATTTCTATCTATTTTTAAATCAGTTCAATACTTGATTTAATTTCATAAATTTACCATCATTCTCTTCTTGATTAAATTAACTATCGTACTAATAATTTAATTAATCAAATCCACTATCACACAACACAAACAACAATCAATTTGTTTTTTACATTTCAAAAATATACTAATTGATTCATATACTCTTTTACTTTTCAAATATATATCTTTTATATATTCAAAAATCTTATTTCTAAAACCAGACTATATATATAATCACAAATACGTTATTTATAAACATATTACTCTCAACTCGTTCTGGGGCATTTCTGACCCCATCTCTAACGAGTTATTCTGATTCTGATGTACTCATACTAGGATATTACTGATCCTACCTGTAATGAGTTACTCGTCCTAGAACACTACTGGTTCTATTTCTGATGAGTTCGTTAATATGTAATATTCCAGAACTAAGCTTAACCAAAGCTCTGATACCACGTTGTGACGACCCCAAAACCCCATTGGACGGTGGCAAGGGTAATCTTTGGAATATAACACATAAACAGGTAATAGCAGAACAAAATTAAATACACCAGATAATGTACAAATAATACTCTGGATAAACATCATCATCAGAGTTACACAGTATACATGATCATACTTAGTACAAATACAGTTCAGCTATACATAAATGTCTACAACGGAAAACTAAACATAATATGTACAATAGGAGCTGAACAGCATAAAAAGAGATAAATGATGGAATCCATCTTCAGCTCCAGCTATCCAGAAAGAGCCGGCTAAAACATGAATACAAGGCTGCCCGTGTAGAAAGAGGGGCACCCGAGTTTGCAAGTGAAACAAACTACGAGTCAGTCATGGGACTGGTATGAGAAATCTATTTAACACATTTTATAATATGGCTAATCACAGGACCACGCCACTTTCGCGGAACGGGTTTACTTCATTGGATTTCCAGTGCTTTAAAACAAGTAAATCTTTTAAACATCGCAATGCTTTTTATAAAAATGAAGCCATTATAAGACTCAGTTCCCATCACACAATGCAACGCAAACCGGAGGATAGAGTTTTTACCTTATAATGGCCAAAATATGCTTGATACGAATAAAACAAAACATTTGATATTATTACTGCTGTTTATACGTTTCAAAAACAATTTCAAATCATAAATATCAATCATAGACGACATTAATGCCCTATACCACTATGTCGCCATATATAGGTATACAATCAAAACCGCATATGTTGTATCTGGAAATTGGATTTCCATCATGAACCGAGGCCAGGGATCGTCCTCACCGAATTCGAGACGCTGTAGCCCATGTCTCAGGAAAGCGCATAGGCAAGCCTTGGATCGTTAGGGCCAGTCCACCAATGTGGATTATTATGCCTGAACACTGCGTTTTCCCGCCCATTGGGGGCGTAAATGAGCCCAATGACTCCATTGGCTCCACATAGTCACCGATATATCCGAGGCGCCTCGCAACAGCAACAACCACACAGGTGAAAATAAAATAATATATATTTCAGTCAGTTTAAGCATTGACACCACCTCTAGCTATAAAGAAACGCATGTCCTCCCTGAGGTCCTCTCCCGTTTCTGGCTCATACCGGGGTGTGAGGCTCACGAATCCACGCTATACACAAAGCTATGCCATACAGGCGGTGCTTTGATCATCAACCACAAGACTTTGCTTTTCAACAGAAGCCTTGATCATCTGCCACCTAGGCGTGCCACACAGGCAATTCACGCTATGCAACTGATTTCAATCGATATATAACCTCTGAGCTCATACGTCTCAGAGAAGGGCGTTAAGAAAGAGAATAAATTCTCTGCCGCCAAACTGATATATATTTAATAGATATCAATCAGCACAAAACAAAATCCAATGTCAAAAACATAGTCCATTTACAAGTTCGTTCTGGGTCTGAACGAAACCGGAGGCACCACATACCTCGCATATCCATCGATCTCCACGTACGTCTAGACGATCACCACTTATTATCTATATTTCGGGATGCCTCCCAATCAAGACATCAGTTATCATTCAACCGAGGTGAAGATCTCCGGTCTTTAACCACCATCTTCATCATCGACTTCTTATCATCGATCAATTATTTGAAATGGGATTTAACTCGGCCTTTTCAAATAATTCACGTATATTTAGAATTTAAATTAATTCATTTCAATGGTTAAATTATTCGGCAACAATTCACGCCAAACACATTCAACCATCAAATATCACATAAACCGAGCAAATTCAGTTTATTTCTATTCCATATCGTTTATAATATTTTAACACGATCTATCGCTATTTTTATTTATTTAAAAATAGCCATTTCATTCAAACGACACTTCAGGCCATAATGCGGCCGTGGCGCTGTTTTTCTTCAGATTTGATTTACACATATCTGAAAATCTAACCATTGGATTTTCACAAATTTATATCATTAGAAAGATCTTTTCAAAACGAATCCAACGGTTTCAATTTTGGGAAAATCCGACGGTCGGATCTCCCGGTACACTCGTTTGAAGTTTCGATTTCAAAATACGAACCACAACGTCGTTATTCGATTTAATTTAATTATATATATATATATATAATCGATTCTGGCACTGTTTTTCTTCAGATTTTGAGTTGAACATTCCAGACAATCCAACCGTTGGATCTTCACAAAGTGGGTGTCGTTGGAAAGATATTTCCATGGCGAACCCAACGGTTTTGGTTTCGGGAAAATCCGACGGTCGGATCTCCCGCACTAATCGTTTTAAATCACGGTTTCAAAACACGAACCGCAGCTCCGTTATTCAATATATTTTAATTATATTTATATATATATATAAATATAATCGATTCTTTGACTTCAAAACCATTTTCACTTCACATATTTGATAAAAACGATATTTTTATCCAACAGATATTTATTTCAACACATGAATTTCATTTATTTTATTTCCACACAGGAATTTCCATTCAACACATAAATTTCGTTTATTTTATTTCCACACAGGAATTTCTATTCAACACATGAATTTCGATTCAACACATGAATTTTATTTCACCATTCAACACATGAATAATTTCTATAGTTTATATATATAATAATAATGTGATTTTTATTGCAAAACAATTTATTTCAAAACACGATTATTTTATATAGTTTTTATATATAATAAAAATGTGATTTTTATTGCAAAACAATTTATTTCAAAACACGATTATTTTATATAGTTTATATATAAGGTAAAAAAATGTTATTTTTATTTTTCAAAGAATTTATTCAATACACGAACTCCATCCAACACATGAATTTATTTCAACATTCAACACATGAATTTTATTTAAACATTCAACACATGAATATTATTTCAACATTTAACACATGAATTTAAATCAAACACAGAAATATTTCAGAAAATTTCGGCAGCATAACGGCAGGGTAGTTAAAACCGGGATCGTCCCTAGTACGGCTCCTCGCTCTACCTTAAAGCTTCGCAGCTTTTGACAATGGGGATTTCATGCATCTAGTTCGCACGCAGGCGGCATGTTTATATTTTTTTTCTTTTCCACAAACTAATCCTATTGGGATTTCAACCACAATCATTCATTTCAAACCAACCATTCATGATATTCACCAAATTTTCACATCAAACAATAATCCAAACAATATCGCAGCCAATATATATCGTCCATGGTCTATGGACGAGGGGAGTATATATATATATAGATATACGTATATAACTCTATTTCGATTTCATTTCAATATCATTTCAATTTATTTCAGCGCATATATCACTTATACAACGCATATATAACTTATACATCGAACATACAACTTATACAACGCTTATACATGTGGTGTACAATGCTTATATAATTCATACTTCGCCTATATAATTTGTACATCGTTGATTCCATATCGTTTATAATTCAGAAATCTCACTTTGCTTTTCGCGTTGCCAAAAACTGTAGAAGGCTCAAAAAAATATCCAGTCTCTTCTAGAGTGTAGAAGACGTCCTCACGGTCCCAGCATCTCTTGTTTCACTGAATTTCGACAAGAAACGAAAAAATATGGTTTTTACAAGCTAATCATGTTTTGCGACGGTATAAAGATGTTAAAGCAGTTCAAAATACAAAAAAAAACCGTATACCTTCAGAATTCTTTAAAACTAGGGTTGGGATTTTTGCGAAATCCGTCGTGCGATGGGAGGATCAGCCACTGCCACATGAAAGAGCTTCGAAGGGCGCTCCGATCGATGGTAGCGGGGGGAGTTCGATGGCCTGTGCTGGTGGTGGCGGCGCGATGAAGTGCGCACCTTTAAGGCTACGAATCTCAGCGAATACCACACAATAAAATACACATCTGGTATGGATTTGTAGCCCTCGACGAGATCTACAAATTCCCCAACTGGAGCACTCGAAAATATTGAGCGGATTAAAAGGAATCGAAGAGAGAAGGTGTTGACCTGGTATCGCCGTTCACGATTAACGATCGGGGAGAGAGAATTAAAGTGATTGGCTGATATTTTTTTATTTATATATTTTTAAAATCTCAAAAATACCTCTCCTCACATACTAACTCCAATCTAAACCCAACGACTGTCGTCCCTAGCTAAATACCCCCATTCCGAACCCAATGGGATATGTTTCGTAGGCCCATTCGACTGTTTCAGTCAATTTCTCTTCAAATTAAAATATAAAACATTCAATATTTGATTTGAACGTACATTTCAATTTTCCGGGGCCACATACTGATCCCAAAAATTCCAGAAAAATAAATCTAGCTATGTTTTGACGATACGGTCCCAACAAAACTAGTTTCGTCGAATTCTAAGACCGTTTGAAAAATGGCCATTTTCTGGTCGATCCAATTTATCAGAAATCGACCAAACACATTTTCCTTTGCCACGCTCACATACTAACTTCAAAAATTATGAAATTTGAAACATAGCTATAAATTTACATCCCAGATCCAACAAAAGTGGTTTCGTCGAATTCTGAGGTCGTTTGCAAAATGGCCATTTTCACGGGCTATATAAACTCCATAGCGACCTTTCTGAAAATTCATTTGGCCATAACTTTTTCTTCCCGCTATGAAACTTCAATTTTTCAGATTCGTTAGAAAGATATTCTTAAACAGATTTAAAATTTTTTGGATTCACTAAAATCTCTTTTGTTTTGCACCCGATACAGTCAGTCAAAGTTTGAATTGAAATTTTGAAACTGCCGCGCCATTTTAGGCCTTGTTTATAATTAAAAATAATTATTTTTATTTTCAAACGTCGATTCAAACACACTTTTCGTCGTTATTATTTAAAATATATATTTTAAATATTTAAAATTCACTAAAATAGCCAAATTAAAATTTTTAAATTGGCTCATATTTTTCCGGGTTGTTACATTTGACATGTTGTCTCAATTTAAGATGGAATGAGAACTAGGGATATGCAAAGTGACTTTGTAGGGAGTAGTGGATGGACAGGAGGAACACTATGATTATCTAGATTCAGTGATGAGGACCTTTTTTATATCAGAGGGACATGGTCCTAGGCCTCATAGTCCTTGTGTATAGCCACATTTAGCTGTTATATCTTTTACTTAGTAGTGATTGCAGTAGAGCAAGTTTTCTTTTAGTATTGATTAGCACTCCTATGTAGTGTTCTATTTTATTGTAGAAAAATAGAGTAGTTTTGTTGATATTTTCTTTCTAGGTGATTGTGATGATCACTAGATAAAAAGCAAAACGTAAGATGTTACAAATAAAATGAAAGCAAAAGCAAAAGCTGAACAACTAAAAGAAAAACAATTTTTTTAATGAAAACAACAAAGATGACAACCACAATAATTGAGAACAATAAAGAAAAATAATTTCTTGTGAATTAAGTTTGGAAAATTGAAAAGAAATTCTTCTTATGTAAATTGTACTTGGAATAGAAAATAGGAATTTATGTAGGATTAGCGATTAAGGATTCCAAGTATGAGGAAAAAAGCGCATAAAAGTGGGATGAAAAAATGTAGAATTTTCCATTTTCCACCTTTTTTCTAACATAAGGAATCGAATCTGGTAAAATAGTTTTTTCTTAAATTCGCGAATACAAAATTAATTAGTAGGGCTTGGATACAAAAATTGGATGAACTACACTCTTACTCTATAAGAGTGAAAGAAAAATTGGATGAAAAAGTATTTTTGATTTTTAAATATTGCATTCATATAGAAATTGCCAGTATATTTAAGGTGCGTGCATCATGTTTTCAAAATATTTTCAATTTTTTTTTCATTCAGATAAGAGGTACTGCTTAGGCATTCATTGCATTCATGTATTTTTGTGATGTGTTACATTTTGCACAAGTGCACAAATGGTTGTAAAATTGATTGAACCTTTATCAAATTTCTGGAACGAAATTCCTTAAGGGGAGAGAATGTAACACCCTACCTTTTTGGTAATTAAACTACAGTAATTTAATTAAAATAAGGAACAATAAAAAAAACATTTTTGCAAGCTTTGGAATTCAACCATGAAACTTATTTAATTTTTTTCGTGACCATTTTCTAATCAACTTTCATACATAATGTTTTTTAAACAGAGTTCAAACAGAGAAGTTATATCTATTTGAATTTTTACCATCAGAAACAATTGTACATATAAAGTAAGGAAATTTAATTAAGTTGCAAACATTTAGGATTAATTAAAAGAATGTTTGAAAATGAGAAATTAAATTAATAGAGGTTGGAACACACACACACACACAGATACACACACACACACACACACACACACACACACACACATATATATATATATATGTATATGTATATGTATATATATGTATGTGTTGTGCGAGAAGATTACGCAGATGCAAAAGCAAAATAAACAGGATGTAGATTTGCCAATTGAACATCGGTCTAATCTAATAGCACTTATTTTATTACATCAAACAAATGGTAAATAGCTATAACAGAGAAACAAAGAGACACACAATATTTATATTGGTTCCACTATCATCGAGATAGTGTATGTCCAGTCCAAAAGATAGAGATTTTATTCGACATGAGAGAATTAAAAGAGATTACAAAATAAGAGTTAACATATCCAAACCTCAAATAAGCTTAACAAAAAGAGACACCATTGGGGATCACTGGCTCCATGCCAGGATGGGTTTATAAAGAAGTCTACCCCTCAATATATAGCCAGTGCAAATCTATGTGAGTTATCAATTAAATTACCAATATATGGTAGTAAAATAATGGAGGCTAATTACAGTAGCAAAAATGTGCACACATAGAAAGTAAACCAATCCCTTTCCTTATGGTGGATGAAAGAAATTAATGCCTGCATTTATTTCTTTCCATCTCATGCAAATGCAATCAATTAATTCATGCATTTCCATAATAAATAAATATTTACTTTCTGTAATAACCCGCAAAATCTGGGCCAGTTTAAAATTTTTATTTTGGCAATTTTAGCGAATTTTGAAGACTTAAAATAGATTATTTTAAATAATATCGACGAGAAATTTATTTTGAATATAATTCGACGTATATATTATACGCGTCGTCGTTAGAATATAAATATTTATATATAATTATAAATAGAATTGAAAATGGCGCGGTAGTTCGATAATTCGATTTCAAACTTCAATTGAATGTACCGGGTGCAAAACAATCCGGATTTTAGTGAAACCAAAAACATTAGGATCTAATTGATGATATCTTTCCAACGAATCCGACCAATCATAATTTCATAGCGGGAATCAAAAGATATGTCCAGTTGAAAATTCTGAATAGTCGCTATGGAATTCATACCCTTAAAAATGGACATTTTGCAAACGACCTCGGATTTCGACGAAACCAGTTTTGTTGGGTCCGTGATGTAAAGTTATAGCTAGGTTTCAAATTTCATAATTTTTCGAATCAATATGTGAGCGTGGTAAAGGAAAACGCGTTTGACCAGTTTCAGTTGATTTTAATCGACTGGAAATTGGCCATTTTTCCAACGGTCTCAGAATTCGACGAAACTAGTTTTGTTAAGACCGTATCGTCAATACGAAGCTAGAAAATATTTTTCTGGAATTTTTCTAGTTAGTACGTGACCCCGGCAATTTGAAATGTACGTTTAAAATTCAATATACTGATTTAAATGTAAATTTAACGGAAACTAGTTGCAATAGCCGAATCAGCCTACGATACATATCCCATTGTGTTCGGAATGGGGGTAAAACGCTATGGACGACAGGCGGTGGACCTCGTTTCGAGGTCGTATGTAAAAGTCAACTATTGGCAAATAAAATAATTAAAATAAAATAAAATAATAATAAAAAAATAATAATCCCTTTCCTCCTTATCAGCCGACCCCCCCCCCCTTATTATTTCTCAGAATCGATTTAAAAAAAAAAAAATGGTGCCCTAAAACCCGTCGAGACCCCATCGCCTCCACCCTACATCCGCCGCCGCCCCCCCCCCCCCTTCATGCAGCCATCGACGAACTCCGCGTCCCTCCACCCCTTTCCCCTTCGATCGAGGAAGCAGCGCCCTCCCTCCGTTCAGCGCGTCGCGCACCCATACCTCCGACCAGACCCCGCCTGCCCGCCCCCTCCTCCGCCCGCAGCCACTTCCGCCACCTCCCCTCACCGCCCAGACCCCCTCTGAGCCGCCGACGAGCCCCCCCCTGTAAGTTCCCTGATGTTCTTTTTATTTTATTTACTTTAAACGTTTTTTTTTTATTATTATTTACTTTAACTGTTTTTTTATTTTATTTATTTTTAAAACTGAATTTTATAAATTAAACTAGATCAGACTTTAATATGTAAAGTTTAGATTTTTAGATTAGTAAAACTGTGATTTTTAATCCATAAAGTTATGATTTTTATTTTAGAAAAGCTATGATTTTCACGATTAGAAAAAGATTATATTTTTGTTAATGAAAATATAGGGTTTTTGTTAAGGAAAAGATATGAATTTTGTAATTGAAAAGATATGATTTTTAGATTTTTAAAGGATTAAAAATATGATTTTTATATTTTTAAAGTATTAAAAATATAATCTTTACTATATATATGATGTAAAAATATGATTTTCGTTTATGTAGAGAATTAGAAATATAATTTTTACATGATAGAAATATTAAAAATAGCATCTTTATATGTGTAGAAGAATAAAGATGAGATTTTTATAAAGATGAAATCTTTAAATTTGAAAAGGCGAAGTCTATTGTTTTTATAAAGGCGAAAACTTTATATGGAAAATAGCGTGATAAAATATAATTTTTATCTATATAACATAGTAGTAAAAATTCGATTTTTATATTGAATAGCAAAGTAAAAATTCGATTTTTATATATTGAATAGCAAAGTAAAACTTCGATTTTTATATATTGAATAGCGAAGTAAAAATTCGATTTTTACATATGTAGTGGCTACGACAACGAAGCTGACAAAAAGGGCGAGAACGACGAAGATCTCTACAATAGGAGTGTCGTGGAGCTAGGATAGCTATATGTGAGAACCTCTCACTCAAATTCTATTTTTCTAGTGTTATATATATATATATATATATATATATATACTAGGATGCAGACGGTGCTTATTAGAAGCACCCGACACCCGTCCACATACCATGGACTTGTTTGTTTGGTTGTGTAGTTAGTTAGATTATTTGGTTTGAACTGAATTGTTTGGTGAAATAAAAATTGATTTGATTGATGTGTGAATGGCGTGGGCCTTCACTAGACCAGGGATTAGGCTAGGCCTTGTCCCGTTTCTAGTATCGTGCCGTTATGCCGCCGAAATTTTCTAAAATATGTTAGAAAAATAAAAATATCATTTTATTTAAGGAATGAACTGAATAAAATTCATATGTTAAAATAAAATGTTTTATCGTTAAAAATATAATTTTTAACGTGAAAGTGAATAAAATAAAATATTCATTTACAAACCAGACGGTTTGTTTATGTACACTGATTTGACTGACATTGATTGGGTCGATAAATTTTACACATCGCCCAACTGCACAAATAAAATCTGTGTTCGATTGTTTGAAACCCCACACGGGTGTTGGGATGAAATATGAATTCCACTCATCCTGATTAATTAAATATGTCGATCGATTGATTGACAGGCTGTATAAGCGTTAGATATCTATATTTGATGCTTATACAGTGTAGTGCACTTTGGTTAATGGTTGATCCTTTTTCAATGTTATTATATACATGTGTTGTATGAAAATCCATATAATTAATTTTATATGGTGATTGATTGGGCCTCATTCCAATTTAGAAGATAAAGAATAATATAAAATAAAGGTTCATGTGTTGACTGTACTCATCCGTTGAGATTAGTCATGTGTTGAACGAATTATTTTTATAATAAAATTTACATCTTTATCAATATAAAGTAAAGGTTCATGTGTTGACTGTACTCATCCGTTGAGATTAGTCATGTGTTGAACGAATTATTTTTATAATAAAATTTACATCTTTATCAATATAAAGTAAAGGTTCATGTGTTGACTGTACTCATCCGTTGAGATTAGTCATGTGTTGAACGAAGTATTTTAACAAAAATAGTCACACATGGACGGTACTCATTCGTTGAGATTAGTCGTGTGTTGACAAAAAGAAATATTTGAAATAGAATATATAAAGCCGTGTTGAATAGTGATGCGCCATTTTGACGCGAACGATATATATAACGATTTCGAAATGAATTGAATATATAACGATTTCGAAATGAATTGAATAGAAAAAGATTTCGAAATGAATTGAATATATAACGATTTCGAAATGAATTGAATATATAACGATTTCGAAATGAATTGAATATATAACGATTTCGAAATGAAGTGAATAGAAAACGATTTCGAAATGAATTGAATATATAAAGATTTCGAAATGAATTGAATATATAACGATTTCGAAATGAATTGAATATATAACGATTTCGAAATGAATTGAATATATAACGATTTCGAAATGAATTGAATATATAACGATTTCGAAATGAATTGAATATATAACGATTTCGAAATAAATTGAATATATAACGATTTCGAAATGAATTGAATATATAACGATTTCGATTTGAATTGAATATAAAACGATTTCGAATTGAATGAAATAGAAAACCAATTTGATTTCAATTGAATATATAATGAATTGGATTCAAATAGAAAACGAAACGAATTTGATTTGAATAGAAAATGAATTTGAATCGAATAGAAAACCAATTTGAATTGAATCGAATAGAAAACGACTTTGAAATTGAATTGAATTGAAAACGAATTCAAATTGAATTGAAAGCGAATTGAAATGAATTCAAATTGAATTGAAATTTGAATTGAATGGAAATGAATTTTAAAATGAATTTATAAAGAAGAATTCCATTTTGATTTGAAATGAAATGGAAGTTGAAATTGCTTTTGAAACGAATTTAAAACTATTTATATAATTCGTTTTAAATAGAAATCGACGAAATATATATTATATATATAATATAATGGCCTGAATAGAACGCGCCGCGCCGCGGCAGTTCATAAATTTCGACCATTTATTTCAAACGGACATTACGGGAGATCCGACCGTCGGATTCTCCTAAAACCGGAACCGTTGGGTTCGTATCGAAAAGAGCTTTCTAATGAATATTAGAAATTAGAAATCTAACCGTTGGATTTGGAGATACGTCCAAATCAAATTCGAAAAAGGTCGCTGTAAGTGCAGTTCGATGGCCATTGTTGGAAATCGACTGTACGGGCCTTGATAAAATTATTAAAAATATCAATAATTTGTGTAAAATCATAAGAAATGATTTGGGAAAATTTGGGGTGAAAAACCCCATATTTGAAATGATAAAAATAGATTTTTATCGAAGTGAACTAGTTTTGAACTAAATTTAAAACCCAATTATTTTTAAATAAATGAATTAGATTTAAAAAGGGGTTTTAAATAATCAGAATTTCTAATATATTTAAATGGATTTGAAATGGGTTTATCGTGAACAGTGTTTTAAATAACACTAGTTCTTTAACTCGATAATAAATAGAATGTGATTTGGGTTTGTCGTGAACTGTGTTTTAAATAACACCTAGTTCTTTAACCCAGTAAAAGGAGTTCTAACGAATCTGCAATTAGATTGAAATGTGAATCCATAATCTAAATAATCAAATTTAGAAATGAGCGAGAGTGGAGTATTACCAGTTTTGCTTCAAAGCGATAGTTAAATCTTTAATTAGATTGGAACGTGAAATGGTAATTAATTTTACCGATAACACCACGGTGTTAGATATGGAGTATTACCAGTTTTTCTTCATGGGATGAATAGGTTGGGATTGGGAAATAAAATAAATAATTACTTCGTTGTGGTTCGCTAATCTCGACTAGTTGGAAAACCATAATTTGGTTTTAAATGACATCCAAAGGAAGATTACAGGATAAATTTTAAAGAATTTATCTTGGATAAAATTAATGGGAACTTTTCCCTAAGAATGTGGAATTTAGAAACTAGCTGTAGGTTGGCTAAGAAGAATGGTTTCCTGGGTATTGATCTGATGTTGGTTTCGGCCTTCGGGGTTAATGTTTGGGAAATTGTTCTCTGGCTAATTTGCGGTTAGTGACTAATGAATTGGAATGAGGCGTATGTTGAGTTTGTGTAGCATTTGTTTTTAATATACGCGGGTTGTTCAGAAAGTCCGGGTTTATACCCATTCTGAATAACCGATTCGACGATAAGTCGAAGATGAAGACGGTGGTCGAAGACCGGAAGTCTTCACATCGTTTGGATTATTACTGACGATCCTGATTGGGTTGTACACCCAAGAGGATGGAAATAGTTGGTGGTCGTCCAGACGTACTTGGAGATGGATGGATATGCGAGGAAAGTGCCTCCGGTTTCGTTCAGACCCAGAACGGACTTGTAAATGGATTGTGTGTCTGACACTGGATTTTATTCTATGTTGATTGATTTCTATTAAATATACATCTGTTTGGCGGCGGAGAATTTATTCTTTTGCTTAACGCCCTTCTCTGAGACGTACGAGCTCAGAGGTTGTATATCGATGGACATCAGTCGCATGGCATGAATTGCCTGTGTGGCACACTAAGATGCAAGGATCAAGGCTTTTGTTGAAAAGCAAAGTCTTGTGGTTGATGATCAAAGCACGCCTACGTGGCAGCTTTGTGTATAGCGTGAATTCGCGAGCCTCACACCTCGGTATGAGTCAAAAACGGGATACGGACTGCAGGGAGAGCACGACGTTTCTTTCTAGCTTTGGTGGTGTCAGTGACTTACCAGCCCTGACATTTATATACTTTTCACCTTTGTGGTTGTTGGATGAGGCGCCTCGATTATAGGTCTGTAAGCACCGGGAAACGTGTGTTCAGGAATTGCCAATCCTCTAACGTAAGTGAGGACCGGCCCTGAAGATCCAGGGGTTACCCAGCTTGCGTAACCCTGAGGCATTTGCTAGAGTGTCTCGAACGCGAAAAGGAGCTTGCCCCTTGCCTCGACTCATGACGGAAACCCAATTTCCAAAACGTGTATTGCGGCTTTATTTGTAGAGCCTAGTATGGTGACATAGTAGCATGGGATACTATGCCGTCTATGATTTATATTTATGATTGAAATGTTTTGACACTATACACTTATTATAGTATCAAATGATTTGTTTTAAACGTATCAAGCATATTTGGCTGTTATAAGGTAAAACCCTATCCTCCGGCTTGCGTTGCATTGTGTGATGGGACCTGGGTCTTATAATAGCTTCATTTTTCGAAAAAGCATTGCGTTGTTTACTTTATGCACTGGTATTCTCGGGAGGAAACCCGTTCCGTGTTATACGGCGTGGTCCCTTGAATTACTCTCTACTAAAGTAAAGTTTTAAATAACTGTTTTAGTTCTCACACCAGTCACATGACTGACCTGGAGTTTATTGTTTTAACCTAAACTCTGGGTGCCCCTATTTTCCGCACGGGCAGCTAGTAGTTTTGGTTTTGCAGATTTATATTCACAGGATCCTGGTTTACAGCTGGAATGATATCCGGAAAGCTCTGTATCCGTATATCACCTTCAGTTGTGCTTTGTATTATTTTCCGCTGCTATGTAATTTATTGTAATCTCTGATATTTCTGTGTAATATTTATTCATTTATACTCTGTATATTCTTGTAATCTGATGCACTGTTGTAATATACAATGAAATGTTCTTCTGTTTGTGTTCTGATTTGTCATGTTCTCAACGTTCAGGGGTTTCGAACGGTCTAGATCGGTTTAACGACTGATTCAGATCGAGCGAAATTCCAGGCCGTCACACTTTCCATCTATTTTTGATTTTGTATCACCTAAATTTAACACTCCACCTTGATGCAAAATCATATTCAATACCCTATCTAGAATAAAATTCTCTTTATACATAAAACTCTTCAACAGATGTCCACCTTAAATCAAAATCTCATAATGAGATAGAAACCAAAAATGAATATTTGCCTAATGGGTTCCAGTAAAGCTACCCCACATCACACTATGTTAACGAGCTCAGACTCCGTCCCCACCCGCCAAAAAAAAATGTTGCAAATGTCCAAAATTGGAAGAAAAAAAGCAGATCCCAAAATAATCACAACACCACCAAGGCCAAAAATTATCCTCTCAATCACTAATCAAAATACAGAGACAAAATCCAAATCTCCATATGCAAGATAAATCTCTCTGCATCCACATAAGGCATCACAAAATCGAAGATGTATCGTAGTGGAACCAAATCCTCCAAAATCAGCTCTATGAACTGAACACTCCAAGACGGCATCACAAGTCGATAAGTTTAAGTTGCGTCAAATCCATCACCAAAATCAGCTACATCGTATACAATTTCGAAACCTAGTGGTCCCTTCAACACATTAAACTCTTTATCTCTCATGAAATGCGAGCATTTCTCAACTGAACTTGAAGTTATACAGCTCTCAAACACTTGGAAAGGTCGCTAATACCTCCAGCTGTTCGTCTTTGGTCGCTACCAACTCTAAGAAATTTCTCCAAGCTATTTTCTATGAAATCGCATTCTTGAACAAACATATAACTCCACCTTAATGAGAATCCAAAGCTCAAGCTACATCAAAGTTTCAAGTCTTGAACACTCTTCTCTCCCAACATAATCTTCTCCACCAAAGTCTCCTTTTCCTCCAAAATAGTAATAGCATAATCACCACTGAATCTACCGACCTTTGAAGAAATAACTGATGCACAATTTAAAACAAATCACCTCACTCTGATACCAATCTGTTGTGCGAGAAGATTGCGCGGATGCGAAAGCGCAATAAACAGGATGTAGATTTGCCAATTGAACATAAACCTAATCTAATAGCAATTATTCTATTACATCAAACAAATGGTAAATAACTATAACAGAGAAACAAAGAGGTGCACAATATTTATATTGGTTCCACTATCATCGAAATAGTGTACGTCCAGTCCAAAAAAATAGATTTTATTCCACATGAGAGAATTACAAGAGATTACAAAATAAGAGTTTACATTTCCAAACCTCAAACAGGCTTAACAAAAAGAGACACCGTTGGGGATCACTGGCTCCATGCCATGATGGGTTTACAAAGAAGTCTACCCCTCAATATATAGCTAGTGCAATTCTATGTGAGTCATCAATTAAATTACCAACCTATGGTAATAAACACTCCACCTTACTGAGCTCCATGCATGAATTAATTACCAACATATTTTTAGGTGTGGCTCGCATAGGAATGGAGTGGGTGCGTGGATTGGACGGGCCAATTGTCCCACGTCGCAAGAAATAAAAGGATATCGTGGTATATATATGGTGTTGGTGGCATGTAACAATGGGGATTCCTTTTGTTACAAGAAGTGCTTGCCAATACCAGATTATATGCTCGATGGGTGGCGATAAGGGATGCTCAATCGGGACGACGGCATAGGAGACTTCGACCGTTGACACCTACTAGACACGGTGAAGCGCATATGAACGGAAGGTACGCAGGGAATGCCAAAACTCAACATGGTATTAGAGCTCCATGGTTCGAGGGGACCGACATGTGCAACATGACTGAAGCATGGCTCTAAAGGGGCTTGAGCATGGGATGCTCGTCAAGGTGGAGATACAATGGTACAAGCAGCCTGACACCACTACTTATGAGAACTTGGGGTAGCATCCTTGCTAACTGTGAAGAAGACTCAAGGTGTAACTCCAAGGTGACTTGAGCAATGCTCGCCAAGGTTGAGATTGTTAGGTGTGGCTCGCATTGGAATGGGGTAGGTGTGTGGATTGGACGGGCCAATTGTCCCACGTCGCAAGAAATAAAGGGAGATCGTGGTATATATATGGTGTTGGTTGCATGTAATAATGAGGATTCCTTTTTTTACAATAAGTGCTTGCCAATACCAGATTATATGCTCGATGGGTGGCGATGAGGGATGTTCAATCGGGACACCGACATAGAAGACTTCGACCGTTGACACCCACTAGACACGGTGAAGTGCGTATGAGCGGAAGGTATGCAAGGAATGTCGAAACTCAACAATGTGTATATGTTCAAGTAATAAAATAATTTTTACAAACAATTAGTTAACACACTTTGTAAATTAACGGACTTGGAAAGCATCGAATGATTTATTCACAACTAACAGGAGATTTGAAATTGAAATAAATGGGTGCATACAAGCAAAGGAATAAGAAAGAATGATAACGACAAGCGCATATATATATATATATATATATGTATGTATGTATGTATGTATAGGGAAAGTCTAATTAGACTTAAACTTTTGGCACAAATTGAGAGACACAAATTTGCAACCATTGGATTGCCTCCTGATTTCCACCTCACGCAAGGACAAATTGATCCAATGGCTGAGATTTTATGTCCCCTGATTTGTGACAATTTTTTATCCATATAACCGCTCATATATATATATATATATATATATATATATATATATATATATATATATATATAGCCAATTAACAAGTATGGTAACATATATAATTATGATTGTAATTCAACATTCAAAGGTGGAATGCATGCACGCGATAAATAAAAGAAGGAAGGAAATCAATGTGCATAAAAATGACAATTAATACGGTGATTGATTGACATGTTAATTTGGTAATGAATTACAATACATGCATGGATTAATTGGATAATAAATAAATACCAGGCATACATGTAATTTATTAAGTGGATTCAAAATTAAAATGTAATTTGCATGTATTTAATTAATATAATAAATATCGATAACGTACGTGGTTACAACAATAATGGCAGCATTAATTAACTTGTTTAAAGGCAACATAAAATAGAGCCATATATAAAACAAATAGGAGAGAAAATAAACTATATTTGTTTATATGCATTCTATAAGTTAGGAAATTAATTATTTAATTATGCACGTCAGTTAATATCCAATGATTTGTGACAATGATTCATTTCATTCTATGATGTAATGATATTTCTTTATGCCAATGAAAATCCAATGGCCGTAGGAAGCTGTATGAGGTGGCAAAGGGAATGTATGCTCTAAATTTAGTGTTTTATATCCAATATGTAGCTCTGATTTTAACCACTATAAATATAGGTGTAGAGCATCATTTTTTATTCTCATTCGTTTTCCTTTGGGTTGCAGAAAATCCACCATTTTTCTATCTCCTCTACTTTTTCTAAATTTGTATATATTTAAATTTAATTTATTTTGGGTTTAGATCTAAAATAAAAAGGAGTAGAAATAATAGGATTCCAAGTATGTTCAAATAAGAAAGCTATAATTGAGATTTAGCGGGTTTATATGCGTATGTTGATTGTAAACACGAAAAGGGTATTACAAGGAAGATGAGCACAAATAGGAAAAGGATTTGGTTCCAAACACAAAGATTTAGCAGACATTGCAAGTTGAGTGGACCTAAATTGTATTTTCAGATAATGATATTTTATATCGTATGATTCATGTACATCTTGTGAAATTCAAATTGTTAAAATTGCGGTGATCTATTTTATTTACAAGTTGACATGAATATGTCCTTACTTAAATTCTTTTGGTAAATCTCAATTCAAATTTTATTGGAAGTTTCGTGTATTACAAATGTGCAATTGGGTTATATATTTGAGAATTCCTATATTGAAACTAGAAACTGTAATTCAAATCATTGGATAAACGTTGAAATGAAAAAAAAAATCCTAAATCTTTCTTAGGTACAAAAAATATGTCAGATTTGGGAAAGATAAGAAGAAGAAGAAGAAAACAATATATATATGTGTATATATATATATCCGTAAGGTTGGGAATACCCTGGATTGATTGGTTAGGAAAAAAGTGAATGTATTTTCATAGTTAAATAGGAAACGTGATTGCAAACTTGAAGTTATGAATAAATAGAGAATTAGTGCAAAATAGGGAATTTGCCACATTTTGCACTAATTTGATAACCCAAAAATAGGAAAAAGAAATGTTTTGCAATCATGGGTTCCTATTATAGTGATTACATGAAACTATGAAAATAGATTGTTTTGCAGTTTTAGTAACCAATCAATTCAGAATAGGCCTACCTTCCAAAAAAGGAATGAATTATAAAGATGGAAAGAAAAGGTTAATGGACTGAAAGGGGTTATAAAAAGATAAAGGCTTAATGTAAACCTATAACTGAAAAATAAAAATCATAGTTCAGTGGAAATAACGTATAAGAAATATATAACATAAATGTTATAATTTGGAAAGTGAAGAGAAAAGAGCAAAGATTATTATAAATAAACAAAAAATTGGAACTTTAGTCCAAAGATACTGTATGATGGCCTATTAATTAAACGATGTTCTATGTTGGCCTTGCGACTAGGCGATTTGATGGTAATTGATAAATTTTGTTTATAAATAAATAATATTCGATTAAATAGATTAATGAATAATGTAAATCAACAAAAAGAAAATAAGCAGAACACAAAATAGTACATCAAACATGGGGTCTAATTAATATAACGATATGCATTTGAACTACTCCATGGGGATGAAGAGCGTAACGAGGTAGATCATCGAAGATGTCGGGAGACATGGTGGTAGCACGTCCAACTTATTCGACAGGATTTGGGGGGAAGTGAGAGACTTCTAAGGGACGTGAGGATAATCCATGATGGTTCCCTGTGGCAGGCCTAGGGTTGTACCCATAGAGGCATGGTATGTACGGTACTATCTGGTGAGTATGCCTTGGCTGCATTTGTCATTGTATGCAACTTAACGGATGATTGGAATGATTTGGCTGTTGCCGGAGGGTGTGGGACTTCATGGTCAAGACCTGTTGACCCGCTTTTTAGCAAAGCAGTCACACTCAAGTTTATGGTTAGCGATGTGCTCGAGACTCTAGTATGCTTGTCAGAAAACATAAATCAATTTAGTCAAAGTCGCGCGTTGTTCGGAAACTTTTTGGAAATATTGTTGATTCCCAGATCGACATTATCAGATCAGCAAAGTCGCTCAAGACTTTGAGTATGAAATATATTGTTTCGTACATGGAAAAACTAAAACCAGGAGAATATATTGGATTTTGGCAAGTCCAGGTTGGATCACCCAAAAATTGTTGTGCAACACGGCATGATCAGGCAAAAACCCAAGCGCAACTCGGTAGATCTGCCAAAAGGTCAGATATGGCACTTGGACGAACTCATGGTTTGGCATCTCAAAAACCCATGATCAACACGGTAGGATCAGGCAAAAATCCCGTGTGTACGTCGGCCTCGACACACTTGGGAATTGGAAAGAAAACAGGAATTTCATATCCCCTAGAAATACGAAAATACAAATTTCATATCCCTTTTGAGATATGAAATACCATATCCCTACAAGGATACAAAATCGTATACCATCAAGGATGCAAAAGCATATCCCCCTTGGGATACGATACTTTGGTATTTGGCAAGCCTCCAAAAGGTGTGAGCACTCCAACTCGATCAACAGATTTCATTGGTTCAACACTGGTGATATATACATAAATGTGTATATTTTATCCGCTTATTTATCTTATTTTCCCTTTAAAATAATCAATATTGTGTATTTATAGCTGAGTTTCCAGATTGTTGATAAAAAGCATGGTTTAAAGCATTTGATGGATAAAGAATGAAGAATTTGCTTAAAATGAGTGAAGCTTGAAATTTCTAAAGCTTGAAAAGTTTAAAGCATGAAGAACGGTTGCAAATAGAGTTCATTCAAGTAGATTTGGCTCACGAAAGACTCATGCTGCGTTCACATTGGCTCATTTGCAAGGCCTCTCACTCTACAGCTGCGTTCATACTGGCTTATGTGTTATTCGGGCTTAATCTTTAGTCCCACATTGTGCAATTAGCCAATTAGCCTTCATCATATCAGCTATAAATACACTGTATCTCCTTCATTTGTAATTACATTGGGTTTTATTCTGTATAACTTCTCTTGGAATAAAATTCTTCTCCTTCTCTTCTTAGTTGTTATTCTATTTTATTTATGTTTATATTATATTTTTTCTTTCTTCCTTCTTCTTCTTTAGCTATGTCTAGCTAATCCCGTTTAATTAGCTGGTGACGACGCTTAGATTAGATTCAATATGAATCACATAGCCAAAGAGATTAGGACTTCATGTATATAGATATAGATCTGAAACAAGGGTTAGATCTGAACCTTCATATTCTGTGTCGTTTAAGAGCTATGCTCCTTCATAGGGTATATTCGAGTTCGATCTAACAACGCTTACCAGATTTAGATCTATTTTTTAGGGGTTTAGAAACAAAATTGTGAATCTGTCCTGATAGCTTATGGTTGTTTAAGAGCATAGCTCCGGCATAGGCTATTGTCGTTATTCACCTATTTG
Source organism: Allium sativum (assembly GCA_030737875.1). Taxonomy (NCBI): domain Eukaryota; kingdom Viridiplantae; phylum Streptophyta; class Magnoliopsida; order Asparagales; family Amaryllidaceae; genus Allium; species Allium sativum. The sequence goes on from CM060921.1 coordinate 308,709,657, forward strand.
TTTCTAGAAACCTAATTACCATTGATTCATGTTTGTGACAGAAACATGAATTAGATCTGCATTAATCTGTTTGGTTATTAATTCATGTGAATCTAGTTTATGTCATTGCTCTCTAATTGCTTCATTTATTGTTAAAAAACTCTCTTCCTGTTTATTTTCTGTTATTTTCAAACAATCAAAATTCTGGAATAACTTGATTGGATTTATTATTAAATTAATTTTGGTCCCAGAGTTTGACACCCTTTACAACAACCCTTGTTGCTTAGGAAAGTCGAACGAATTGAATAGTTGTTTACAATTGTTTGATTTGTTCGCAAACAAATTTTGGAGCCGTTGTCGGGGATCAAATAAGTTTTATTAGTAAATCCTTCAGGTTATATTTTTATTTTTATTTATTTTGATTTATTCTATCTTTAGATTTCCTTCAAAAAAAACACAAAAATATTTTTATTCCTTTTGTTTTCTTTTTTATATAGAAAAAAATTCTTGCTTATACAATTTGCAATTAAATATTGATACCACAATCTCTATAACAAGAGGGAAAAAAACACTTGCCTTTTGTTTTCAATTTCCTTCCCATTTTGAATACAATTTCCTTTCCTTTCTTTCATTCACTTCTTTCCGATTTTTCTACAAATTTCTTTCTTTCTTACAAATAAAAAATACTTGAAATTTGTTTCTAATTTGTTTCCCAGTTTTCTTTCCATTTTTCTTCTAAACAATCTTTCCTTTCTTCTATTTACAATTTCAATATATATAAAAAAATTATCCTTTCGCACAATCCAATTTTCTTTGTCAAACCCTTTTGATCATCACAAATTCCACACTTTCATGACCCAATCATGTCCTCACATCTCCACTACTGCCTTCTACACTTATAACTCAATTGATTCCATCATCTCTCTTTCGTAACAGCAAAAATCACGACCACCGCAACCTGTACTCAAACAGCCTCAACACTACAGATCACTGTAACCTGCACTGGAAATCCCTACATTCTGTCAACATTCACCAAAGAAATTGCCACTCTTTGACCATCAACAGTGCACCAACAGTTCACAAATTCCTTACGTGCACTGTCCATAGTCATCATTCCTCCCCACTCGACCTTTACACACACCAACACAATACCACAAATCATTCACCACACCACAAATTCAACAGACCTCACTACAACCTTGCAAATACCACTTCAGCAATAACCCATTGTCATAGCTCCACGTTCAACCTCAAGCAATCACACCGGCATCCATCTGAAATCGGCTATACTAACCGCCAGAAAGCTCATCAGCAACTCCCCTCAAACTGACCTCAATTCACGCCGACCAATATCCCCTACCACATCGCAAACTCCTAAACCCCAATCGAAGTAAACCAAAACTACTTCTTCACCATATTTAACCTCCCTTCACTAACAATTCACGCCGTCAAACAAACCCGTTCAAAAAATTCGATCACCTCCGTGTCACCCAACTGCAAGCTACAAACTGAACCCACCACCCCCTTTCAAGCAAAATCCCTGCCACTATCCACATCACTAACCCCATCCATAGTCACCATAACCACAAGTTCAAACCCCTACTGCAACCTCACAATTACAACCTCACGCTACCTCAACTAGTCACACTTCATGAGTAACATCCTGCGGCCACTTTCAACAACACACCATCGCCGTTCACCCAAACTACTCCATACCATCCTGAACCATTAAATCCCAAATCGAACAACCGCCTCTCCCTCCCTTCGAACGATCTCTAGTTCCAAAATCGATTTGAATTCAGAAACTCTAAAAGAGTATTCTTTAATAAAGATCGGAATTTGTCAATTTGTAGAAGGGGAGCGATTCTGTTTGGGGGTTTGACTGTTTTTTTTGTTTTCTGGGACATTGGATTTAAGCATGTTTTATTTGGGGTGTTTATATCGTGTGAACCCCTTTGCGTTGGTATTGGTTTTGGGCCGATTATTTTTGGGTTTGACTATTTTTGGCCGTTAGTTTCTGTTTCTGTCCTGACTTGATTGGCATAGCGGTGGTTCCCTATTTTTGTTAAGTGTATTTCTTTGATTTTTTTATTTTTTTAATTTGTAATTTTAGCTTTCTTTAAAAAAGAGAGAGAATTTTCATTTTCCTTTTTCTAGTATTTTTGATTTCATTTTTTTAGGTCTTGTTTTTCACTACTTTTGTTTTTAGTTTAATTTTGATTTTTTTTTCAAAATGAATAGAAAAAAAAGGAGTTTCAAAAACAAAGGCCAACGCATAGTGAAGAGTTCAACCAAGCGAGACAAGAAATTCAGAGTTTAAGCAAATTGATGAATTTGAAATGTTGGAGCGGTTGAACACCAAGTGGGGTATGAACGTGCTAACGCTACTCAGTTGCATAAGACGGACTGCCGATCTAAGTGAGAATTTTCTAAACTCTACTGGTGCTCCGCTGCAAAGAAAAAAATATAGAAATTGCTTGTAAAAATCTTCTACAGGGGCAGTGGCTTGCTCGTAAAATCTTTCAATTTCTATAGTTATTATTTCTGCATCTGTATTCATTATGTTAAGGGAAATACCCCAAATAGCGTAAGGTGAGGGATTTCATCACCCTTTCCTTAGCCCACAAATTGCATTTCATCTTAAAATCCGACTAATAATAACGGATAGACATTGGACTTAAGGGAGTCGCGGGCTCATCTAAGGCTTAATTATATTTTGATAGTTGATTTATTTGGAACGAATTATTTCTTGGTGTCTAGACTACAATAGAGAGATGACCTTTTATAAATATTATGGTGATTCGTAAATATTATATCGGTTGTTACTCTAGAAGTACTTAAACCTTCGGTTGCATTGCTAGGGTGATTCCTGGTGCACTGGTAACTCCTGTCCGTTAACTGGCTGAGAAATCTTTGTTCTAAGTAATCAAACGTGTCACTATATAATTTTGGGTTAGGAGCTATTAAGGACAGAAAATTTCATTGTAACTAATTTCTGTGCATCTGCTGTTTTGTGAATTGAAAAATAATAAAAAATCAAAATTCCTCAAAATCATAAAAAAACAAATAAAAAATTTTTAACTTCTTTTTTATTCTTTACCCCTCGGTAATTCTGTAGGTCGTACCTTCTTTTAAGAAACTCCCATTTTCAAAAAAAAAAGTCTGGTGAACTCTTTTCTTCTTATTCTTTCTGGTGCATGCAAACTTGGACCCGTAACTAAGAATATCGCCGTTTAGTTAGAATCAGACCACCTTATCTTTCCTTAAAACCTAGTTTACTTGAACAACCCTTAGAAATGGCTAACGAACCCGCACCTCGTACCTTGACGGACATAGTCCTTATCGATAGAGCTTCTGTCCCTTTTTGCATTCAGTTACACGATCCTGTGGGTAACCACTACGAAATCTAATCGAGTCAGATAAGCATCCTCCCCAAATTCGATAATTTTTCTCATGATGAACCATATACTTTCTTAATGAAATTTGAATACGCTTGTGCAACCTTTAAATTACAACAGTTATGTGAGGATGGTATTAAACTTCGTTTGATTCCATTCGCACTAACTAACTCTGCAGAAAAATGGTTCCTTAGCTTGCCTCCAAATTCGATAAGAAAGTGGAAAGAATTTACATCAATTTTCCTTAAAATGTTAAACCCCCAGAAAAAACAGCTAAAGTTAGAAACAGAATCACTAACTTCCACCAAAAAGGAGGTGAATCTTTTTGGCACTATTTCGAAAGATTTAAAGAACTGTTGTTAAGTTGTCCCCGTCATGGTTACGAAACATGGTCATTATGTCAAACTGTATATGATGGACTCGATAATGGTTCTAGGCAAATGTTAGAGTCTATGTGTCAGGGTAATTTCCTAAAACAGACTAACGCAGAAGCTTGGGGATTTCTGGATGATTTAGCAGAAAAATCGAAACAATGGGAACGAACCAATGAAAAATCTATTTATTCGCATTCCAGTAGTAATTTCATCGAATCAGCTTCTTTTAATACTCTTCAAGATGCCATACTGAATGTTGTTAGAACACACACTCAGTCTAATAACGTTTCTCAAGCCATGTGTCACATATGTCTTAACTCCGATCATATGGCTGATGATTGTCCCCAATCCCTTGAGCAAGTGAATGCTTTCAACAGACCCAAAAACCACCTAAATATTTCTTATGGTCCTAATAACCCCCTAATGAATAGACCCTTGAATCGAGCATTTCCGAATAATGCTTCGAACCCTCCCCTTAGGCAAAATCAGTACAATTCAAACCAAAAGCATTTCCACCAATCTCATCAAACGGTACCACCCGAATATGAAAAACGCCTTTCTATGATTGAAGAGAATTTATCTGAGGTGAGTAACATACTAGCGCAAATGACTAAGCAATGTGTTGAAAATCAAAACAAGTTAGACAACTCATTACACTCATACATGAAAAACACGAATCAACAAAAGGGTGAACTTCAAAAACAAATGTCTCAACTTAACGCTAGATTAAGTGAAAGGGAAAAGGGTATGTTTCCATGTCAACCCATCCAAAACCCTAGAGGACAAAATTCAAACCCCAACCATATTCAAATCATTCAAGATTCAAATGTTATTAACTTGAATGCGGTCACGACTCTTAGATCCGAAAAAAATATAGACAACCATGTGGTCAACCCAAATGATTTACCGACCTTCCAAAACTTACCGAAAATTCGACCAACTCAGATCAAAACATTGAGCCAAATTCTGATAAGGACCATCCTCAAACGCAAGTAGCCCGACCTACTGAGTTGTCTGCTCCATTTCCTCATAGACTCCAACCTAGGAAAAAGATGGATCAACTAGAAAAGATCTTAGAAATATTTAAGCAAGTTAAAGTGAACATTCATCTTTTAGATATTATACAACAAGTTCCACAGTACGTGAAGTTTCTAAAAGATTTGTGCACTTAAAAACGTCATACATAGATACCTAAGAAAGTGTTTCTTGCGGCAACTCTAAGCTAAGTCTTGTCCCAATCAATGCCAGTGAAATACAAAGATCCTGGCTGCCCCACAATATCATGTACTATTGGGGACAAGAAAATCGATAGATGCCTGCTAGACTTAGGTGCTAGTGTTAACTTGCTTGCATATTCTGTCTACCGCCAATTAGGGCTAGGAGAACTGAAACCCACCAAGGTTACCCTTCATCTTGCGTACCGTTCAATTAAGAGACCTATGGGCGAAATCTACGATGTATTGACCAAAATAGGCGAATTCGTCTTTCCAGTTGATTTCATTGTCCTAGAAACTCAACAGGTAAGCAATCCTGCGAGCCAGGTCCCTTTCATTCTAGGATGACCCTTCTTAGAAACCTCTAATTCTCTTATCAACTGTAGAAATGGGTCTATGAAACTTTTTTTCGGTAACATGACCGTCGAGCTAAACATCTTTAGAACTGAAAACTCTACTGACTGTTGTGTGGATCAGTTTTCTGAAATCCATGCAGTCCACGATGATGAACCTGAGCTCGACCATCTAAACAATGAAATTGAATCAAAATATGAAACTTTGTTTCAAGATATCCCCAAAAATGTATTTGAAGCAACTCCTATTGAGCCACTCACAACTGAGTCTATCCCTCAACAAATTTGCTTGGTTGAGTCGTCTCCCAAATCCGAACTCAAAGTGCTTCCCAGTCATCTTAAGTATGCTTACTTAGGAGATAGTGAAACTCTTCCTGTCATGATCGCTTCTGACCATACTACAGAGCAGGAACAATTGCTCATTCCTATCCTTCAGAAAAATAAGGAAGTAATTGGTTGGTCCATGGCTGATATTAAGGGGATTAGTCCTTTAATAGTCCAACATCGAATCCACCTTATAGATGATGCCAAATCCACTCGTGATCCCCAGCGTCGACTAAACCCCATCATAAAAGAAGAAGTTCATGCTGAAATCCTTAAATGTCTTGACAATGGAATCATTTACCGGATTTTCGATAGTCAATGGGTTAGTCCAATTCATGTCGTACCTAAGAAATTAGGGATAACTGCGATCCAAAATGAAGCTAACGAGCTTATCCCAACCCGTACCCAGACTGGTTGGCGTGTTTACAATGACTATAGGAACCTTAACATTGCAATACGTAAGGATCATTTCCCTCTATCGTTTATCGATCAAATGTTAGAACGACTAGCTGGTCATGAGTACTATTGTTTCCTTGGTGGGTACTCGGGCTATAATCAAATCCCTATCGCTCTTGAGGACCAAGAGAAAACCACTTTTACTTGTCCCTTCGGTACATTTGCGTGCCATCATATACCCTTTTGGTCTCTGTAATGCACCTGCAACCTTTCAGAGGTGCATGATTAGCATTTTTTCTGATATGATCGAGCGATTTTTGGAAGTTTTCATGGATGATTTTTCCATCTTCGGGGATTCTTACACTGAGTGTTTACATCACCTTGATCTTTTTCTTAAACATTGCAAAGATAAACACTTGACTCTTAATTGGGGAAAATGTCACTTCATGGTCAAACTTGGCATTGTTCTAGGACATGTCATCTCTAATAAAGGAATTGAAGTAGACAAAGCCAAAATCAAAGTTATCTCTAATCTTCCCACTCCCAAATCCATTAAGGACATCCGATCCTTTTTACGTCATGCTAGCTTTTACCGTCGCTTTATAAAGGATTTTAGAAAAATCACTCGGCCTTTGACTATTCTTCTTGGTAAGGATGTTCCTTTCGACTTCAACTCTAATTGTATTTCATCTTTTGAGCATCTCAAAAATGTACTTGTCTCTGCCCCTATCATCTGCTCTCCCAACTGGAAGTTGCCTTCTGAAATCACGTGTGACGCCTCGAATTTCGCTGTAGGCGCTGTCTTAGGACAACGTACCGTTAAAATTCTTCATGTCGTTTACTATGCGAGTAAGACTGTGAACGACGCTCAAATCAATTATACAACCACTGAAAAAGAACTTTTGGCCATCGTTTTCGCTCTAGAAAAATTCAGATCTTATCTAGTTGGCTCCCACATCACTGTTTATACTGATCACTCTACACTTAGGTACCTTTCCTCTATAAAGGATGTTAATGCTCGTCTCATCCATTGGATCCTTCTACTTCAAGAATTCGACATTACCATTAGAAATAAAAAAAGCATCCGACAATTTTATTGCTTACCATTTGTCTCGTCTTCCAAGTTCGCCTTCTTCTTCTCTTCCGATAAACGAGAATTTTTCGGATGAACAACTCTTTTCTTTATCCAATGATCCTTAGTTCCTCTGACATTATCAACTACTTAGTTACCAAGAAGACTCCTTCTTTTTGGTTCAAGTAGGATAAACAAAAAATCTTTTCCCAAGAGAAACATTTTTTCTGGGACGACCCTTATCCTTTCAAATATTGTATCATCTGAAGGTGTGTTCCCGACACAGAAATTCGCAGTGTCCTCTCTTTCTGTCACGACCAAGCCTATGGTTGTCATTTCGGTCCCAAAAAGACAGCTGAAAAGGTTCTCCAATCTGGTTTCTACTGGCCCAACCTTTTCAAAGACGCTTATGAATTTTGCAAAACTTGTGATCGATGTCAATTGTTAGGGAAAATTGGTAAACAAAATATGATGCCTCTAAACCCCATTCTAGAGGTTGAAAATTTTGATGTTTGGGGTATAGACTTCATGGGACCCTTCCCTAATTCTTTTGGGAACCTTTACATTCTCTTAGCTATCGATTATGTTTCTAAATGGGTCGAAGCTGTTCCATGCAAAACAAACGATAATAAGGTTGTTGTGCGCTTCTTGAAAGAAAATATCTTCTCTAGGTTTGACACACCTCGCACAATAATCAGTGAAACGGGACACACTTCTGTAATCATTCTTTTGAAGCCCTCATGAGAAAGTATTCGATAACCCACAAGTTATCCACTCTTTACCATCCTCAAACTTGTGGGCAAGTTGAAGTATCGAATAGGCAGATTAAACAAATCCTTGAGAAAACCGTGGATCGAAATCGTAAAGATTGGTCCCAAAAGTTGACCGACGCTCTTTGGGCTTACCGCACCGCTTTCAAAACAAACTTGGGTATATCCCCTTGTCGGTTGATTTTTGGTAAGCCATGTCACTTGCTAGTTGAACTAGAACATCGGGCGTTATGGGCAATAAAAACTTTAAACCTTGACTTAGAGCAAGCAGGTGAACTTAGGAGGCTTCAACTTAATGAACTTGATGAAATTCGAAATGATGCTTATGAAAATGAATGAATTTATAAGGACAAAATGAAAGTTTTTCATGGTAAATCAATTTTACGTAAACCTTTCATGCCAGGTCAAAAGGTTCTCTTGTATGACTCAAAATTGCATTTATTACCGGGTAAGTTAAAATCTAGATGGATAGGACCTTATCGCATGATGCGGTAGAAATTGAGAATCCAACCGATGGATCATCCTATAAGGTCAATGGTCAATGCCCTAAACCTTACTTGAAACCACTACCCAATCAAGAGGAAGAGCTCATCGTCCTCTATGAGCCACATTACATTCAGTAAGATGCACTAACCCTCTTTTGTACATATGTAAATATTCTCTTATTTTTTCCTTTCACTATGATATTTCTGTTTAACGACTATGAGGACACAGTCACACTCAAGCGTGGGGGGAAATTTACATTACATCAACAATCAAATTTTATGAACTAGGTCATTCATTGATCAAGTATAACTTAAATTCATAAATAACACCTTGGTTCTTATTTGATAAGTTGAATTGTTAGCTGATGGGAATGAACATTATTTATTCATTGAGTCGTAATGTGTCTTTTTAAGATGCTAGCTTGAGACTGATCGGACATTAGTCATGTTCTGGAGTAAGCGTGTCAGCCCTTGTTATACATGTTAGAATGTGCAAGTAAAAAAAAATCAAATAACAATGATTTTGCACCTACATTTGTTGGATTTTCTGAGTTCGTTTTCATGCATAATATTTTTTCCCTCTCTAATTTTTCAATTCGTAAGTTCTAAAGTCCACTTAGCCCAATTAAGGAGAAATGACTCTTTATATCGTTCTTCTTCGATACCCCACATTATTCAAACCCAAGTTTTAGTCGATTTACATCCATGTTTCAACAAGTTTTTCTTATATTGGTATACTTAAGAACCTTTTGTTTAAAGGTTAAAAAACATCATTTTTTATTTACCAATATTACACTACCCACTCCATACTTGTTTTAAGGCAGGATAACCATATACCGTATCTTATTCTATATGGGTTATCTATCTTACGAAACTTTGCTTATCATTCCTTTCAGCTTTTTGTATAACATCAATCCAGACTTGTGTGTTGAATTAGGGTTACAGAAGTAAAGTAACTAGAGCACAGAACTTTCCTTTCATGAAGTGTTGGTTAGAATTCGCTTAGTAAAGGAGGAATCAAACGAAGTAATACCCTATCATTCCATTCCGTCTCCACTCATCATTCATCATGCGAAAAGAAAAGAAAAAAGAAAAAAAATGCAATAAAGAGAAAATCTCTGAGAATAAAATAGTCATTCATTATTCTTGACTATAAACCATTTCCATTCCATCCATCATACCGTATTTAGAAGCGAGGATTGTAGTATATGAGATAAAAGGAAATAAAACGTCCATTTGTGCCTAAGTTATTACTTTATCTTTTATAGCTTGAAGTTCAACTAATAAACCTGCCCTCTTATCCATAATATTTTTAGAACTTACAAAATTCTCCTTCATCTATGCATAACTCACATCCAATACATTACAGTTACACCGGTGTAAAATTAATCAAAAGAAAAGAGAGAATAAATAAATGATAAGGTGCACATTGTTGATGTGTAGAACTTTGGTTGACACCACGCTCTTAACCTTCAAGGAAATTACAGTGTTATCAAAGAATTACGATTTAACTTGAATTTTTTATTCATTTTTGCACCAATTATGGGATGGACAATTTAGGACCACACTGTTATTATTGAATTTTGGTAAAGTCCTTGGAATTTGAAAGACCTAAAATATATTGTTTGATTAATCCGCGTACATAAGACACTTTGGATTTTGTGGGTAGTATCCGCTATAAACCCTCACGAGACAACAATCGTCCTACTAGGGACACCTAGGGGTTAACAGTTTGTTGCATATCCTAAATGTAATCATATTTGCTATGGAAGTGTGACATATCTTATTTAGTTTATTCGAGGACGCATAAAAAGATAAGTGCAGGGTATTTGATATACACGTAAATGTGTATATTTTATCCACTTATTTATCTTGTTTTCCCTTTAAAATAATTAATATTGTGTATTTATAGCTGTGTTTTCAGATTGTAGATAAAAAGCATGGTTTAAAGCATTTGATGGATAAAGCATGAAGAATTTGCTTAAAAAGAGTGAAGTTTGAAATTTCTAACTCTTGAAGAGTCTAAAGCATGAAGAACAGTTGCAAATAGAGTTCGGTCAGGTAGATTTAGCTCACAAAAGACTCATGCTGCGTTCACATTGGCTCATTTGCGAGGCCTCTCACTCTACAGCTGCGCTCACACTGGCTTATGTGTTATTCGGGCTAAATCTTTAGTCCCACATTGTGTAGTTAGCCAATTAGTCTTTGTTATATCAGTTATAAATACACTGTATCTCCTTCATTTGTAATTACATTGGGTTTTATTTTGTATGACTTCTCTTGGAATAAAATTTTTCTCCTTCTCTTCTTAGTTGTTATTTTATTTATGTTTATGTTATTTCTTTTCTTTCTTCCTTCTTCTTCCTTAGCTATTTCTAGCTAATCCACTTTAATTAGGGGGTCATGATGCTTAGATTAGATTGAATATAAATCACATAGCCAAAGAGATTAGGACTTCATGTATATAGATCTAGATCTAAACCAAGGGTTAGATATGAACCTTCATATTCTGTGTTGTTTAAGAACTATGCTCCTTCACAGGTTATATTCGAGTTCGATCTAACAACGCTTATCAGATTTAGACCTAATTTTTAGGGTTTTAGAAATAAAATAGTGAATCTCTCCTAATAGCCTATGGTTTTTTAAGAGCTTGGCTCCTGCATAGGCTATACTTGTCATTATTCACCTACTTGTTTCTAGAAACCTAATTACCGTTGATTCATGTTTGTGACAGAAACATGAATTAGATCTACATTAATCTGTTTGGTTATTAATTCAGGTGAATCTAGTTTATGTCATCGCCCCCTAATTGCTTTCGTTTATTATTAAAAATCTCACTTTTTATTTATTTTCTGTTATTTTCAAAAAATCAAAATTCTGGAATAACTTGATTGGATTTATTGTTAAAATAATTTTGGTCCAGAGTTCGACACCCTTTACAACAACTCTTGTAGTTTAGGAAAGACGAACAAATTTAATAGTTGTTCACAATTGTTTAATTGTTTCGCAAACAACGGTATTTCATGACTTCGTACTTGGATCATTTGGGGAATCGAAATCCCAAGCCTAGATTTGACACACGAAAATACCCTTAGCGTAGCGTGCGGAATATCACATTTGCCTTAAGCGCATCGGTGTATTAGGATTATGTTTTGGCACGGGGCGGATTCGAAGTTGGAAAAGTGGCAGATCATCACCGGTACGTGTGGATCACTATTTTTAGGTGAGTTGCACGTGTTGATCACTCTTTTTGAGATTTGGTTCAGGATTCGAAATTTCGCAAGGGGAGTCAATTTTTGGCTATTCCCCGGGATATGAATTTTGTATCCACCCAGGATATGAAATTTTCGCTGATGTATGGAATCTTCACCTATAAACACTCCCTCTCTTGGCATTCAAAGGGGTTGGCTTGGTTTGGCATTTTTACACTTTGGTTATCATTTGGCATAGGGATAGCTCTCGTTTGAGCTCATTAGTGCGTTCCATGGTGATTCCATGGCTTTGGACTTCTTTTTGGACTTATGAACTTCACTTAGAAGTTTGCCCACAACATTTTGGCATTCACTTGGACTTTTGGGTTGCTTTTGGACATACGTGGATATTGGAACTCTCTTCACATATTGTGGCCTAAGGAAAAAGAAGAAGGGCATTTAGGGAAAAGTTAAGAATTAACAAGGAGTTTGTTATTCTCTATTGTAACTTTATGAATTCAAAGTGTCCAAACTTGGACAATCATTTTAATTGTGAAAACGATGATGAACGATTACTATAAAGTGGATGTAAGCATTAGTGTCGAATGACTATAAAAAGTTGTGTCCCTTTACATTTGTTGCATTTTGGATAGTTGATTATCGAATTTACCACTTAACCCACATTTGGGTGTTGGCATGTGTGAGTGACCAACTCCTCGCATCATGTAACACCCCACCTCCGCCAATGTCACTCTTGCAAGCACACTAGCTTTGGAGGGGTGTTAAACAAGGTAAACATGCAGGAAGATATCACAAGACAGAACATATAAGTAAAAAACAGAGTAAATAAAGCACCGGGTAAAAACTAACATTTCAAAACCATAGTCAAGTTACGTCAAAGTACTTGGTCATTAATTTCCCACAAAACAAAGTCTAGAACATAAACTGAAAACTAAAAAAATATCATAAAGTAACTATCCCCAAAGTAGAGTAAAGCCATAGCAAGCTCAAGTCCCAACCGTACATGAGCAATCCAGAAAAGCAGCGAAAGATCCAAGCTAGGTGCTAGTGTTCCCACCCTGAAAACCTTGGGGGGGGGGGGGAAACGAAAGAAAAGAGGCGAAAGAAAATGGGTCAGTCAAAAGACTGGTAAGTCCTACCTACTATTAGTATAAAAACTAATAAAGTTAACAGGACATGTAAAACAGAGATGAAACATAGGATGATAACTGGCATGGTGAAAAGTTAACAAGATAGATCAAGTGTGGCATCGCATATACAAGGTTAAGTTTTTTGCACCAAGTGTACTAGTATTCCAACCCATGTCAAGTATAAACAAGAAGTGATCCCTTGGCCCAATCTTGGCCCAATATCACGAGATGACCTAAATCAAGGTCCAACAACACGGTCTAGTCGATCGGCTCCCTAAAAGCCTAACTCGTCAAGTGTCGGTGTCATACGGCCCAATCACGAAGTGTAGTCAAACTGTGCTAGGTCCACCCTAGGGTGCCAACCACGGACACAAATCAAGCACGCACAGCCTAAACCTACTGGTGCCCGTGTCTGCTTTTTCAACTCCGGACTATGTGCACGACCATATTCCGCCTGAACCTACACCGGCGCACCTACTTAGCCGTCGTTTTGGTCGCTTACATGTCAGCCCAGTAATCGTGCCCCACCCTAGCCTAGTCCCTAGGGTATCATGATACAACCAAGAGGGTTACTGGTGAAAAGGACCACGTAACTAGGGTTTCTAACGGGTTAAGCGTGGTTAACCCTATCCAATCAAGTATCAAGTTGGTTAAGTGTACCCAAGGTTCATGACTTAACCCTATCAACCCATCGTGTTTAATTGGTTAAGTATTCAAGTGGTCCATGACTTAACCCTATCATGTGGCATTAATTAATTTAATGCACCCAACCTCTCACATTAGGCCTTGTTGTGGTTACTAGTTAAGCCGGGCGGGTCCGGGTAGCTTTACACCACAACTTAGTCTAACCTCGGGTTTCAAGTGCGACATGACCAAATACTCACATTGGGTCCTATTGCTTGTATCCACTAGTTAAGCCAGTCGGTTCCGGGTAGATTTATGCTACAAACTCAACCCAACCTCGAGTTGGCCATTCTCATGTTTTCTAGAAGTCATGTCCAAGTCCATGTTCATGTTTCAAGCATAATCACATGTCACATTTCGTGTCATCTTTTCAAGTCATGTTTTTATGTCATTTTAGTTTACCCATAACGTAACCCCATCGCATGTAAGTTCGCATAAATGCAAATAGATCTCAAAGAGGGGACTTAGAAGCATGACATAATTAATAAGGTTTAGCCACAAGTTAAACATGGTGGCATATGAGGAAAATGTGTTCATAAACTTGCATATTACATTATAAGCCTCAAAACATGCATGATATAAAACTTTAGCAAAAAAGGTGAAACATGGTCATAAATGACATAGGATGATAGCTAGTGATTCACATATAACATCATATGCAAGATAATATAAGGGTTATGAGAGTTTCTATGTTGCTTTATGCAACATTTCAAATCAAAGCTCATAGCTTTCTATGCACAAAGTCAAGGTGATAGCTTTACAAACATGCATAGAATAAATCTAAGCATAACATGATAGAATCAAAGCACAAATCATACTTAGGCCCAAACTCAAACTTGCAACATGTCATATTTAACTTCATAGTTAGAATCTAAGAGTAGAATAGGGCTTACAATGCTATGAAGACTTATAAAATAAAATAAGATTGAGACGAAGCTACTAGCAACTCTAAAAACCCCCAAATAATAAGCTCCAATGAAAACCCTTGAGAAATAAGAAGAAGATCCTTGCTTTGATGAAGAAAGATTGAACTTTGGCCTTGAATCAAACTTAGAAACTCTCAAACAAGCTTGGAAACTCTCATATGAATGAAGATGGAGACTATGACAAGAGGGTGGAGGCCATGATTAAACATTTTGGCATAACCTAGTTATAGGATTGATTTATGATGGTTTAGGCTAGGTATTAGGGTCCTTTTATAGAAGTTTAGGTTAGTTTAGGCCATAGGATTAACCCTAATTCAGATCTGAGCCTTTAAATTCCGTCACAAGCCTTAAAACATGTCTTGAGGAACAAGTCAGGTGCACCCAGGCCAAACTGGTCGAACCACCGTGTCGACACCCGTGTCGACTGGGCAGTCGACACCCGTGTCGACTGGGCAGTCGACACCCGTGTCGACTGGGCAGTCGACACCCGTGTCGACTGGGCAGTCGACACCCGTGTCGACTGGGCAGTCGACACCCGTGTCGACTGGGCAGTCGACACGGCCCTGGGTGTGTCAACACCCCAGTCGACATGGGGGTTGCCGGGAATCTTCCCGCCTGGCCTGTCTGGGTTGAAACTTAAACATTCGGATTTGAATTTGGATCTGTTTTTAAACTTGAATTTTTCTGAAAACTTCTATGGGCCATAACTGGGTCATACGGACTCCGATTTTCGAAAACTCTATATTTCGCGTATTTTTCCGAGACGAACACAATGGCACAGCCCGTTTCCCTTGATTCAGATTTTATCATTTAATTCTGCCTTGATTTATGTTATAACATGTTATTAAAAATACGGGTTGTTACATTCTCCCCTCCTTAAAGGATTACGTCCCCGAAATCTCTAAGTTAGGAAGAACGTATCCTACCATCCATCATCCATCTACCCATAACATCATCCACAAGTAACCATTGTCCTTAACAAATTCTAAATGCTATATGATCACATGCAAAGGTGTGTGTATATGTACTTATCTAATGCGAAAATCAGGCAGTTACTGATTCAGTAAATCTCCTTAATGCATATGTATGTTAGTGTAATGAGTCCATATGTATGCAAATTCCTAGCATGATTCATAATATCTACATGAGTGCACATAACATTCATCCATATGCAACATCCACGTGATAGAATAACAAGTTTCATCCATGAATAAGTATGAGCACTCATGCTTATGCAACATGAAAGTGTGTGAGCCGATCTTAGTGCCTAACGTGTATCATGCATCCACGAGTATCCACTTGCAACCACTTGCAAACATCAAACATAATATGTTTCAAATACATGTTTCATCTAAAGGGTTTCTACCTAAGGTTCTCATGACAAGATTGACGAAGTTACAAGATAAACAGGATAAACATGGATAGCAAAAAGAAAGATATGCTAAAAAGGAAAAGAGATCGAGAATGTACCCTCAAAAAGAAATGGATAAAGCCTACGCATCTTCTCCTCGGTTTCCCAAGTTGCATCCTCTTCGGCCTCACTCCACTGAACCTTCACCAATTTGACTTCTCGATTCCTTAGCTTCTTGATCTCCGTTCCCAAGATACGAATCGGAGCTCTCCTCAAGGTTGCCTCTTTCTCTACCTCCACATCTTCAAGAATGCTAGGTTCAACCACCTCAGCAGACTCATGTAGGCACTTTCGAAGATGCGAGACATGAAAGACATTATGCACTCCGGCCAGCTTCTCGGGCAATTCCACCTTATAAGCCATCTTCCCAATTCTCTCTATGATAGGGAAGGGTCCTACGAACCTTGGTGCCAACTTCCCAACTGCTCCAAAACGAACCACATTACGCAAAGGAGAAACCTTCACGAAAACCATATCTCCAACTTCGAATTCCAAATCTGTCCTTCGCTTGTCAGCATAGGATTTCTGTCTGTCTTGGGCCGCCAATTCAACTTTCTCGGATGTGTCCCGTATCATATCGGGCCCAAGTATAAGCCTATCCGGTTTCTCCCACCAACAAGATGGTGACCTACACGGCCTCCCATACAAAGCTTCAAATGGTGCCATCCCTATGCTAGTTTGATAGCTATTATTATAAGCAAACTCTACAAGAGGAAGGTGGTCTTCCTAAGTACCACCAATGTCAAGAACACAAAGCCTCAAAAGATCTTCTAGCACTCTATTCACCCTTTCAGTTTGGCCATCCGTCTGGGGGTGATAGGCTGTACGTAGATTCAATCGCGTACCCATCGCTTCTTGCAAACTATTCCAGAATTGGCTAGTGAATATTGGGTCACGATCGCTAACTATGCTAGAAGGAACTCCATGCAATCGCACTATCTCTCAAAGATAAACAGATGCTAGCCACGATGCGGTCCTCTTGCTCTTCACTGGAATGAAATGAGCACTCTTTGTAAGTCTATCAACTATGACCCATATGCTCGTATTCCCTTTCCTTGACCTAGGCAATCCATCCACAAAATCCATAGAGATACTTTCCCACTTCCATTGCGGGACCTCCAATGGATGTAATAGCCCACCGGGTTTCTTCGACTCGGCTTTCACTTGTTGGCACACCATGCACTTTGAAACATACTCTGCCACATCCTTCTTCATTCTAGCCCAAAAGAAAATGCGCTTCATATCCCTATACATCTTATCTCCTCCAGGATGTATAGTCATCTTCGAGTGATGCGCTTCTTCGAGAACTTTATGCACCAAGTCTACCACTTGTGGAACGCATAGCCTTCCATCACGCCTTAGCCAACCCTTGTCATCAATAGTATATCTAGCAAGGTGACTAGACGTATCACCACGAATCAACTTGTCCATGATCTCGACTATCTGCGGGTCTTCCTTCTGCGAAGTCCCTACTTGATCAAGAAGTGTAGGTCTAAGCTCTAGAGATGCTAACAAACCCGTCATCGACTCAACAGCCGTTGTGAAATCAAAGGTTGCCAAGAACTCTAGGCTCTTCATCTCAACAAACAAGGGACTCAAAGTCAACCTTCTTCTACTTAGTGCATCTGCCACAACATTACCCTTGCCAGGGGTATAAGCTATCTCGAAGTCATATGATGCCAAGAATTCCATCCACCTTTGCTGCCTTAGATTCAGATCTTTCTGCGAGAAGAGGTACTTGAGCGACTTGTGATCAGTATATAACTCAAACCTTTCGCCTAGAAGATAGTGGCGCCAGGATTTGAGTGCAAAGACGATCGCCGCCAACTCCAAATCATGAGTTGGATAGTTCTTCTCATGAATTTTAAGTTGCCTACCCCCATAACATATCACTCTTCCTTCTTGCATCAGAACAGCACCTAACCCCGTGCCACATGCATCAGTGTACACGGTAAACATCTTACCGCCATCGGGTAATGCCAAAACTGGAGCTGTGGTAAGGGCCCTCTTGAGCCTTTGAAAAGCAAGATCACACTCTAAGTCCCATGCAAAGACTAAGTTCTTCTTCGTCAACTTAGTAAGAGGGGCTGAAATCTTAGCGAAGTCCTTAATGAACTTCCTATAGTAGCCTACCAGACCGAGAAAGCTTCTTACTTCGGTTGCATTCCTAGGAGTCTTCCAGTCTTGAACCGCAACCACTTTCGCGGGATCCACAGCTATGCCTTGCTTAGAAACTATATGTCCAAGAAACCGAACTTCCCTTCTCCAAAAATGGCATTTGGAGAACTTTGCTTTCAACTGATGAGCTCTAAGCGTATCCATCACTTCCTTGAGATGCCTAGCATGTTCTCCCTCATCCTTTGAGAAGATCAGAATATCATCCACGAAGACAACCACAAACTTGTTAAGGAACTCCCTGAACACCCTACTCATCAAATCTACGAAGTAGGCGGGTGCATTAGTCAAACCGAATGGCATGACAAGCCATTCAAAGAATCCATCTGGATTCCTAAACGCAGTCTTATCAATACTATTCTCAGGCACTCTAAGCTGATGGAATCCGGTGGCTAGATCGAGCTGAGAGAAAACAGAAGCACCAACAAGCTGGTCAAAGAGGTCATCAATCCTCGGTAACGGGTGCCTATTCTTCTTTATCAGCTTGTTCAACTCTCGATAATCAACACATAGACGAAGAGAACCATCCGCCTTAGTAGCGAACACCACAGGAGCACCCTATTCAGAAATGCTTCGCCTAATAAAATTCTTCTCAAGCAACTCCTTGATTTGCTTACTGAGCTCTCTTCTTTCTCGCGGGGCCATGTGCCTAACGGGCAATGAAACTGGCTTGGCATTATCAACAAGATAAACGCGGAAATATATCTCTCATTTAGGGGGTAACCCCTTAACCTCTTCAAAGACATCAGGATATTCTCGGACCACACTTACAGATTGCAGATCATCGATGGACGAGTCAAGAGATTCAAGATAACATAACATGACGGGATCCAGCGGGTTGCAAGAAATCTCTAGGGTATTATCGAGGCGAGTCATAAGCCTCACCACCCTATGCTCACAATCGAGAATGGCTCCATAACTGGACAACCAATCCATGCCCAATATCAACCCGTATCCCATGAACCCGAGAACATAAGCATTACACGTGAATTCTACGGTCAAGACAGAAATCGTAAATCCATACAAATCATAGATAGATGGGCGGAACCCCCAATTGGATTTGAAACACTAATGGGATCCTCAACTAGACTAGTACTTAGGTGCAAACTTTCAACAATGTCAGAAGAAATAAAGGTATGTGATGCGCCAGAATCAAATAAAGTGCGAACAGGAAAATCAGAAATGTAAACAAGGCTTTCTACAGAAATACTACCTCGGTCCTGAACTGGAGCAATGTTGAGACCATGCACTTGCCCTCCAGAAGGTCCTGCACGCTGAGTCTGCCCTTGCCCTTGTCCTTGCTTCTTAGGGAAATCCTTGCTAAAGTGTCCAGTCTCTCCACAATGAAAGCATTCACCCAACTTTCTCTTCTTCTTCCTACAATCTTTGGCTATGTGCCCAACAATCCCACAGAAGTTGCACTTTCTTGTGTCCTTTGCCTTGTTGTTGTTGGCCTTATTACCCTTGTTGTTCTTGTTGTTCTGATTGCTCTGATTTCCTCCCCACTTGGAGTCCGCCTTCTTGGTTTGAGTCTCATTAGGCTTGACTTCTTTCTTGCCATTCTTATCGTCTCCCTGAAGCAATGCCATGTCCACTAGGCTTTCAAAAGTGGCCCCCATGGGTATATGAGACATGGCTAAACCTTGTAATGGCTCATTCAACCCTCGTACAAAGCGTAGAGCCTTCTTCTGGGGAGTATTAACCATGTCCAAACCGAATCGAGCAAGCTGGTTAAACTTATTCACATACTCCCTCATTGTCATGTCCCCTTGCTTCAAAGATATAGACTTCTCCATTTGGAGATTCTCCTCAGCAGATGATAGGAACTTAAGCCCAAACCTCGTCCTAAAGTCGGCCCAAGTCTTTATAGGCCTAGTAGCGTTGGTGACCTCCCACCAATAAGCAGCTTCCTCTTTCAATAGCCATACTGCCAACAGAACTTTTCTACGGTCTTCCACATCAATGATGGAGAAGAGATCTTCAGTTTCTTTTAACCAATTTCTCGCCTCAACAAAAGTCTCCGTCCCAATAAAATTCTTGCCACCCATCGCCTTAAAGTCTTTGCAAACCTTTGTGAAATCTGCTTGTGAATGCTGAGGAGGAGGAGGAGGAACCTCAGTTACGGTGGGAGTGTTTGCTGGGCCCACATCATTGGCCCTAGCTTCCAAGTACCTCTTGAACCATCCGGGAATGGTTACTCCCTCGGGAAGGTTAAGATCGGCCATGCTGAAAAAAGGGAAAAGATAGATTTAGAACGAGGAAACAAAGGATAATGCTAATGGCTTTTGGGGAATAGCCTTTTAAAATAAACTAGACTTTTCTTGGAAAATACTTAATTGGTTTTGAAAATAGTTTTTCAAAACGGTTTTAAAACTTTTGTCCGGTCTAGTAAAACCTGGCTCTGATACCAAATGTAACACCCCACCTCTGCCAATGTCACTCTTGCAAGCACACTAGCTTTGGAGGGGAGTTAAACAAGGTAAACATGCATGCAGATATCACAAGACAGAACATATAAGTAAAAAACAGAGTAAATAAAGCAGCGGGTAAAAACTAACATTTCAAAACCATAGTCAAGTTAAATCAAAGTACTTGGTCATTATTTCCCATAAAACAAAGTCTAGAACATAAACTGAAAACTAAAAAAAATCATAAAGTAACTATCCCCAAAGTAGAGTAAAGCCAAAGCAAGCTCAAGTCCCAACCATACATGAACTATCCAGAAAAGCAGCGAAAGATCCAAGCTAAGTGCTAGTGTTCCCACCCTGAAAACCTAGGGGGGGGGGAACGAAAGAAAAGAGGCGAAAGAAAATGGGTCAGTCAAAAGACTGGTAAGTCCTACCTACTATTAGTATAAAAACTAATAAAGTTAACCGGACATGTAAAACAGAGATGAAACATAGGATGATAACTGGCATGGTGAAAAGTTAACAAGTTAGATCAAGTGTGGCATCGCATATGCAAGGTTAAGTTTTTTTGCACCAAGTGTACTAGTATTCCAACCCATGTCAAGTATAAACAAGAAGTGATCCCTTGGCCCAATCTTGGCCCAATATCACGAGATGACCTAAATCAAGGTCCAACAACATGGTCTAGTCGATCGGCTCCCTAAAAGCCTAACTCGTCAAGTGTCGGTGTCATACGTCCCAATCACGTAGTGTAGTCAAACTGTGCTAGGTCCACCCTAGGGTGTATAAAGCCCTATGGTGCCAACCACGGACACAAATCAAGCATGCACAGCCTAAACCTACTGGTGCCCGTGTCTGCTTTTTCAACTCCGGACTATGTGCACAACCATAGACCGCCTGAACCTACACCGGCGCACCTACTCAGCCGTCGTTTTGGTCGCTTACATGTCAGCCCAGTAATCGTGCCCCACCCTAGCCTAGTCCCTAGGGTATCATGGTACAACCAAGAGGGTTACTGGTGAAAAGGACCACGTAACTAGGGTTTCTAACGGGTTAAGCGTGGTTAACCCTATCCAATCAAGTATCAAGTTGGTTAAGTGTACCCAAGGTTCATGACTTAACCCTATCAACCCATCGTGTTTAATTGGTTAAGTATTCAAGTGGTCCATGACTTAACCCTATCATGTGGCATTAATTAATTTAATGCACCCAACCTCTCACATTAGGCCTTGTTGTGGTTACTAGTTAAGCCGGGCGACTCCGGGTAGCTTTACACCACAACTTAGTCTAACCTCGGGTTTCAAGTGCGACATGACCAACTACTCACATTGGGTCCTATTACTTGTAGCCACTAGTTAAGCCGGTCGGTTCCGGGTAGATTTATGCTACAAACTCAGCCCAACCTCGAGTAGGCCATTCTCATGTTTTCTAGAAGTCATGTCCAAGTTCATGTTCATGTTTCAAGCATAATCACATGTCATATTTCGTGTCATCTTTTCAAGTCATGTTTTTATGTCATTTTAGTTTACCCATAACGTAACCCCATCGCATGTAAGTTCGCATAAACGCAAATAGATCTCAAAGAGGGGACTTAGAAGCATGACATAATTAATAAGGTTTGGCCACAAGTTAAACATGGTGGCATATGAGGCAAATGTGTTCATAAACTTGCATATTACATTATAAGCCCCAAAACATGCATGATATCAAACTTTAGAAAAATAGGTGAAACATGGTCATAAATGACATAGGATGATAGCTAGTGATTTGCATATAACATCATATGCAAGATAATATAAGGGTTATGAGAGTTTCTATGTTGCTATATGCAACATTTCAAATCAAAGCTCATAGCTTTCTATGCACAAAGTCAAGGTGATAGCTTTACAAACATGCATAGAATAAATCTATGCATAACATGATAGAATCAAAGCACAAATCATACTTAGGCCCAAACTCAAACTTGCAACATGTCATATTTAACTTCATAGTTAGAATCTAAGAGTAGAATAAGGCTTACAATGCTATGAAGACTTATAAAATAAAATAAGATTGAGACGAAGCTACTAGCAACTCTAAAACCCCCCAAATAATAAGCTCCAATGAAAATCCTTGAGAAATAAGAAGAAGATCCTTGCTTTGATGAAGAAAGATTGAACTTTGGTCTTGAATCAAACTTAGAAACTCTCAAACAAGCTTAGAAACTCTCATATGAATGAAGATGGAGACTATGACAAGAGGGTGGAGGCCATGATTAAACATTTTGGCATAATCTAGTTGCAGGATTGATTTATGATGGTTTAGGCTAGGTATTAGGGTCCTTTTATAGAAGTTTAGGTTAGTTTAGGCCATAGGATTAACCCTAATTCAGATCTGAGCCTTTAAAATCCGTCACAAGCCTTAAAACATGTCTTAAGGAACAAGTCAGGTGCACCCAGGACAAACTGGCCGAACCACCGTGTCGACACCCGTGTCGACTGGCAGTCGACACGGCCCTGGGTGTGTCGACACCCCAGTCGACACCCCAGTCGACATGGGGGTTGGCGGGAATCTTCCCGCCTGGCCTGTCTGGGTTGAAACTTAAACATTCGGATTTGAATTTGGATCTGTTTTTAAACTTGACTTTTTCTGAAAACTTCTATGGGTCATAACTGGGTCATACGGACTCCGATTTTCGAAAACTCGGACTCTATTTCGCGTATTTTTCCGAGACGAACACAATGGCATAGCCCGATTCACTTGATTCAGATTTTATCATTTAATTCTGCCTTGATTTATGTTATAACATGTTATTTAAAATACGGGTTGTTACACATCAACACTTTAACGTGCCAGAACGGGGAACGTAAATTTATACTTTGACTCTGTTTTAGGTTCTCGGATTTGGTTTTAGATTTCTGATTCGCCTTTGGTTAAGGAAATAGATTTCTCTCGCTTTTCACTATTGTTAAAGGGAAGAATATCAATGCTATTGCCGAGGCTCAAGGCACTGAAGGAGAAGGAAGTCAAGAATTTCTTCGATTGGAAATCCCTCTAATTTTGTTACTTGAGAGGATGTGGATGAGAAGATCAAGGATTTTGCTTTGGATTTGAACGCTCGCTTAGAGCGGTAAGAGAAAGTGATACATACTTTTCTCGCAATGAAAGCTCGCTTAGAGCAGTAAGAGAAAGTGATACATACTTTTCTCGCTTGGATTGCGGCTAGGCTTGGAAGCGCTGGAAAGCTGAAAATCTAGGAAGACATCATCGGAACAAGTGTTAATGTTCCACAAGTTGCGACTTTGGACTTGGGCGCAATCCCGCAAACTCAGCAGCAGAGCAATGTCGATCCTTGGATCGGTACCGTTCCCGGTACACTTGGGTTAATACCTCTAACACCGATGTCACCACCTCTCATGACGCTTTGGTTGGACAAGTGATGGGTTCCAGCATTGGTAATGCGGCTCAAGCGCCTCTGCACAAAGGTTTGGATGGTAGCGCTCCTACAGTACTGGGAATAAAGATTGGGCTGACCGCGTATCCTAAGATTGGGATTCAATCAGAAGTTCTTATTGCAAGTCAACCGGCTGCTAACATGGAATTAAAAACCGAGGGCACCAGTGTTGGATTGGATAATTTGGATTATTTACTCGCTATTAGTAATGGGTCTCAAATCATGGATGTAATTCGTCCATTCACTCGAGGCGGTGCCTCCTCTTCATAATTGTAGTGTGTTACTTGCAGTCCGTTCTCTGTGGAAATCAGGAATTTTTGAAATCCACCAGACTTCAAATTGCCGGTGTTGGAAGCTTATGATGGTCGGAATGATCCGACTGCTCACTTGATGCGCTATGTGCACCATATGGAAGTTCTCTCAACTTCGGATAATGTCATGGCAGAGTGATTTCCTCTTTACTTGATAGACATTGCTTCCACGTGGTTTCGGCAGTTGGAAACAGATTCAGTCAATTCTTGGAACACTTTGGTTAGCAAGTTCGTCGAGCAGTTTAAAGTTCACATCACTCATCCAAAAAGCGTTATGACTCTAAAGGCGATCTAATAGAAGTCTAGAGAGACTTTACGTAAATTCTTGAAAAGGTTCAATGCGGTCGTTGCGTCGACCGACGAACCTGATCCGTCCATGGTTATAATGGCTACGGTCTCTGGTATCTTGGAAAAGACTGATTTTAAAATCTCATTGCAACGGTACCCGCCGAGTGATCTTGGTGAGTTATTCTTTGAAGCGTAAAGATTTCTACGTAAGGAGGATGTGAGGACTGATAACAAGGTTCTTGAGGCCAATTTAGTTAAGGGCGGAGGACCACCCGACTTTGGTAAAGCTAAGGATTCTAGATAAAGGTAAATTTTCATCGAGGAATAATCGAAACATGGCGTGGAGGGAACCTAAATTCTCATCTTACTTAGAACTTACTCACACCCTCGAAGAGATTTACTTGGAAGTTCATCCCACGACACCTTTTAGAAAGCCTCCCGGGAGGGAGCCATCTCAAAAGGAAAAGGGTCCTGGTCGGCATTGCTTTCTTGATCTTGACGATCATGATATGAACGATTGTCGACATCTTTGGGATATGGTAGAAGAGCAAGTCAGACGTGGCGAGCTGTCACAGTTTGTTCCGACTCAGGCTGTGGTGCCAGGACAAGCGCAACCCCTACTACTTCTCAGGATAGGCCCGGGCCTAGTGCTTGTTGCATCATCATTCCTTGATTTGGATATCTTGCGCTTTGATGTATCATATTTAGGCCTCCTGGACATTAGTATCTTCTGGCTTGTCGTTTTTGGTTCTTTGTGTATCTTAGCTCTTTGGTTACTTGGCTTTTGGTTCTTATCGATTCTTTGGATTATGGTCTCGACTTTTTGGTTTCTTTGGCTTTGTCTTTCTCTGGCTCTGTGGATCTTAGTACTCCAGCTTTTGGTGTTTGAATCTTAGGCTCTTGGCTTTTTACGGTTCTTTTGTTTTCTAGCTTTTGGTCTTCTTGGTTTTCTCAGGCTTATGGTTTGCTTTTAGCTTTTTCTGGACTTGTTAATTCGAGGTCCGGCCCATGGTTATGGCTTTTTGGGCTATGACATATGGTTTTGGATTTATAGGCGTCGACCGTTTGGATATATCCTTTTGGCTATTATGTTTGTAGATGGTTGAGTTGACCTACCCATGTACGGGAGTTGTTATAAACCCTAGGCATGCTCTTTTCTTGATGACACAACATCACCTCCAGGCTATTAATAATATTTAACTTTTATTACTTCGTATTATTAATAACTACTATTCAATCTCCTTTACGAATGAATTTGAAATCGAAAACGGCTAAGTTTGCATACCCATGTACGAGAACAGGCGAATCCCTAGACATGCTTTTTACAGATGATAAACCGTTGAGTTTCCTTTTTGGTTTTGTTAAAAAAACCTCATCTTTATAACTTTGATAAAATTACTCTGCTCTTCGAGGAGTATAAAACCTGAAATTGGATTGCAAACTCTAAGGAATCTGGTCCACGGCTTTTGGACTTAGTTCTCCAAGCTAGTTCACACTCTGGCTTATCTTAGTCCTCTTGGCAGGTCTTCGCAAGGGCATCTTGGACTCATCTGACTATCCTGGTTGTCTTGTTAGTTCCTGGCAAGGCCGACTTCATTTGTGGTGGTTAAGGACTTTACTTGTTTGGCATTGGGTTGTTCTGTCGGTTCACGGCAGACAATTCACTAGTTATACTCGAGCGGCCTTGTCGGTGACATGCCACGATCGCTCACTATTTATTTTGGATTGTTTGTCTACTTAAGGCGTGATGATCTGCTCGGTTACTTGGTTATTTGGTTATCGATTTATTAGGTTTTATGTATTTCGGGTTTCCTCGATTTCTTGGCTTTGGTCACTTTGATATTATGGTTTTCTGGTATTCAGGTTCCTCGGGATTCTCGGCTTTGGTTATTCTGGTATTTTAGTTCTCATACCCCCACAGTCCCTCGATTATTTTCTCTATCTCGGTTATTTTGGTTATTACGTTATTTTGGTTATCTCTCGAAAAACAATCTGTAGTGACCGTTGGATTTCGTTGGATTTGGTTTTCTGGTTAACATGATCTGGTGTGATCATGGCTCTTCAGTTTTCTGGTTATTTGAATTCCCTTCGGGCTTCTCTTGGCTTTAGTTTACGGATCCTCGAGTTTACGGATTTCTCGCAAAACACATCTTCCTTCAATCAAGAAAGATGTGTTTTGGGAGGCAAAGTTTTGACCTTCTTTTTGGAAAAGTAACCACACATCAAGTTTATGATTAGCGATGTGCTCGAGACTGAGTACGCTTGTCGGCAAACACAAAGAGGTTTGGTCGAAGTCGCGCAGTGTTCGGGAAAATGTTGGAAATATCATCGGTTCCCAGATTTGTGTTATTGGATTGGCGAAGTCGCTCAAGACTTCGAGTACGTAATATAATGTTTCGTACATGGAAAAACTTGAATCGAGCGAATATATTGGATATCGGCAAGTTTAGGTTGGATCACCCAAAAACTACTGCGTAATACAACATGAACAGGTAAAATCCCTTTTGCAACTCGGCAGATTAGCCAAAAGGTCAGATTTGGCACTAGGACGCACTCATAGTTTGGCATTTCGAAAACCCGTAATCAACACGAAAGGATCTGGAAAAAATCCCATGTGCACATCGTCCCCGACACACTCGTGATTTGGCAAAAAAAACATGAATTTCGTATCCCCTAGGGAAACGAAAATGTGGATGTCGTATCACTTTCAGGATACAAAATACCGTATTTAGTATCCCTACAGGGATACGAAATCATATCCCCTCTAGGATACGAAATAGTATCGCCCTTGGGTATACGATACTTTGGTATTTAGCAAGCCACCAAAAGGTGTGAGCACTCCCGCTCTATCACCGGTTTCATTGGTTCAACACCGGATTTCATGAATTGGTACATGGCTCATTTGGGGATTCGAAATCCCAATCCTAGATTTGGCACATTAAAATACCCTAAGACCAACATGCAGATCAGAATATTTGGCTTGAGCGCATCGGTATTTTGGGATTCAGATTTAGCATGTGGAAAATTCGAAGTTGGCAAAGTGGAAGATCATCATTGGTACATGCGGATCATTGTTTCTAGGTGATCCGCATGTGTCGATGACTATTTTCTGAGACATGGTTCAGGATTTGAAATTTGGCAAGGGGAGCCAATTTTTTGGCTATGTCATGGAGATACAAATTTTGTATCACCTTGGAATACGAAATTTTAGCAGTTGCATGGAATCTTCACCAAGGAATACACCCTTTTTTGTCATTCAAAGTTGTTGGCTTGGCTTGGCATTTACACTTTGGCTATCATTTGGCATATGGGATTTCTCTCTTTAGAGCTCATTAATGGCTTCCATGGTGATTCCCATGACGTTGGACTTCTACAAGGACGGTGAACTTCACTTAGAAGTTTGCTTACAATATTTTGGCATTCACTTGGACTTTTGGATTGCTTTTGGACACACTTGGACATTGAAGCTTTTCATTGGACACTGGAACTTTCTTCACAAACTTTGGCCTAAGGAAAACGAAAAACCGCGTTTTAGGAGAAGTTGAGAATTAATGTAACACCCCGTATTTTCTATGAACGTCAAACTAACAAATTAAAGTATACTTAATTTTTAAAAGAAGAATTAAGGGAAATAGGTTATGCCATTGCGTTCGTCTCGGAATTCTACTTGGAAAAGAGTCCAAGTTTTCGTAAATTGGACTTCGCATGAGGAAGTTATGGCCCTTAGAAGATTCAGGAATTTAAATAAATTAAAACAACTAAGATTTAAATTCAAAATTCAAACGAAAACAAAGAAGCGGGCTGGGCGAGATTTTTCCCGCCCCAGGCCAAGTCGACCAAGGGGTCGACCGGGGGCCGACCTCCCCTATACAGGTCGACCTAGGGGTCGACCTACCCCTTGCCCAGATCCAAACAGTGATGATTTTATGACCTGTTGCTGAGTCTTTTCTGACTTGCTGCTGAGTCACTAGGGCATAGGTGGCAATTCTGGATAACTCTATCTAGTCTGGATGGTTGTTATTGCTCCTAGGATGATCTAACGGCTCAAATAAGTTTAAACCTCTATAAAAGCAACCCTAGTCCTCAACCCTAAATCACACAAATTCATTCCAAGAAGCCACCATGCTGTCCAAGATCTTCCTAGCCTAACCACCATTTCTTCTTCAACTAGAAAGCAAGTTAGCAGCTATGAATCAAATCAAAATTAGATAGTCTTTGTCAAGGGATTGCTTTTCAGTTTTAGAAAACAAATTCCAGAAATACAAGAATCATTCTCTTTTTGTAAGATCAAGTTACTTTCGGATGTGAATTCTTAATTGAAATTCTTGGCATGTAATAATCTGGATCCAAGTTATACTTGATTATGAGATAACCCTCTAAGATTTATCAAATCTAATCTATTAGATTTATGCCTGCGACATTATTCAAATCTAATCCATTAGATTTATGCCTGATGTAAGTAATACTTTCATTTGAATCCGTGCTTGTATATGCCTTTGGGAATCATTATTGACTATGGAATTGGTCCAATCATATCTATCCTTGTTGTATATCGGAATTGTAATCCAATTTAAGTTCATGATATAACTCTTTTCAA
Source organism: Allium sativum (assembly GCA_030737875.1). NCBI lineage: Eukaryota > Viridiplantae > Streptophyta > Magnoliopsida > Asparagales > Amaryllidaceae > Allium > Allium sativum. The sequence goes on from CM060921.1 coordinate 308,738,597, forward strand.
ACCTATACGTTTGTGATGGTTCATAATGATATTCATATCATATCTATATGTCTGCAATGTATTCTATGCAAAACTTGTCAATTTGGTATATCAAATTTATAGGACCAATAGTTCTTATCGTCATATGCCTATTCTTATGCCTTTTATGTTCCATATTGTTTCTCCACTTATTTCTTGAATCTTGCGTTGAAACTCGAAATATGTATGTTATGAATGCGGGGGTAATTGGGTATAACATGAAATTGACATTTATTTGGCCTAATTTGGAGCATGTATTATGGCATGACTGTTAAGATGCAATTTGGGGTAATTTGACTTGAATTATGGAATATGTAATTTGACATATTGAACATAGAATTGGCATGAATGACAAAGTATGAAATTTGGCATGAAAAACCTAGATTTGGACATAAACTATAAATTGGAATATTAAATCTAGCTTGGGCTTAACTATTGATTTGGGACGCCAAACATAATGCATAGTGATTTTGCGCATGACTATTATTGCAAGTCTAGGAAGATTGGGTGTAACCTATTTTGAGTAATAACTTGTAATTGGCTTAATCGGGCAAAACTTGAGAATTGTAACATGGCTAGTTTTTGTAAAATTTGGATAATTAGCAAAAAAAATCTAAACTTGGACATGTACTGTAAACATGTAAATTAGGGAAGAGATGAACGTGCCTAACCCGAGGTTAGATTGAGTTGTGGTGTAAAACTGCCCGGAACCGCCCGGCACATCCAGTAACCACAACAACACCTATCTAATGTGAGAGTTTAGTGCACCATGCCCAAGAAAAGCCCGAGGTTAGATTGAGTTGTGGTGTAAAACTTCCCGGAACCGCCCGACACATCCAATAACCGCAACAACACATATCTAATGTGAGAGGTTAGTGCATTATTAAATCAATTAATGCTAATGAACAAGATGAATGGCTAGGGTTAAGTTAATGAGAAACACTTAACCAATATAATAAGATGAATGACTAGGGTTAAGTTAATGAGAAACACATAACCAATATAACAAGATGAATGACTAGGGTTAAGTTAATAGGAAACACTTAACCGATATTGCATGATGAATGGGTATGGTTAAGTAATAAGAAACACTTAACCAATATAACTTGATTTGTGGTAAGGTTAAGTTAAAACAATAAGGCAACACTTAACCAATATAACTTGATTTGTGGTAAGGTTAAGTTAAAACAAGAGGGCAACACATAACCAATATAACTTGATTTGTGGTAAGGTTAATTAAAACAAGAGAACTTGATTTGTGGTAAGGTTAAGTTAAAGCAAGAGGGAAACACTTAACCAATATAACTTAATTTGTGGTAGGGTTAAGTTAACACAAGAAGGCAACACTTAACAAAAGTAAATGACAAGTAGGTGGGTTAAGTTAACTTGAATTGATTGATGACACTTAACCAATATAACTTGATGAATGAACGGGGTTAAGTTAATAAGTACACTTAACCAACATGACACGATGAATGAGTGGGTTAATTTAACATGAATGGACAACACTTAACCAATATGACATAATGTGTGGGAGGGTTAAGTACATATCGGGTTGGTTGGCAATATTACTAAATATAGTCCCACAAAACTTAACCATTAAATAAACATGCTTGAATGTGTAGGAGGGTTAAGTACATATCGGGTTGGTGGGTAATATTAGTAAATATAGGCCCACAAAACTTAATCATTAAATAAACATGCTTGAATGTGTAGGAGGGTTAAGTACATATCGGCTTAGTGGGTAATATTAGTAAATATAGGCCCACAAAACTTAACCATTAAATAAACATGCTTGAATGTATAGGAGGGTTAAGTACATATCGGGTTGGTGGGTAATATTAGTAAATATAGGCCCACTAAACTTAATCGTTAAGTAATCATGCTTGAATCGGTGGGAGGGTTAAGTACATCTCGTGTAGGTGGGTAATATTTGTATATATAGGCCCACAAACTTAACCAGTAAGAAACCCTAGTAACGTGGACCTATTTCAGCAGTAACCCACATAGATGTATCATGGTACCCTGAACTAGGCAGGGTGGGGCACGATTACTGGGCTGAATATAAGCGGTCAAAACAGTGGCGGGGGTACGTTAGTGTAGGTTCCGATGGTTTACGGGCGTGCACGTACTCTGGAGTGGGAAAAAGCAGGCACTGGGTACCAGTAGTTATACACTGTGCATCTTGAATCATGTCAGGTTGCCATCATAAGGATTGATACACCTTTTAGTGGGACCAGCACAGGGTATCTACACGCAAGAGAGGGCCAATTGACACATACACAAGAGAAATTAATACAAGTAGGGAGCTAATCAATAGGGAAGTAAGGGTATATCTAACACATTCATGGAAATTAGGCAAATTGAGTTGGAATCCTCATAATAGATGTACACCTGAAGGCTACCACAATTGCGGGGATTGGGATCACGTTATCACATTATCATTTTATACAGGTTACTAGTTGGGACACTAGTTAGGTGGTGCAGAGATATAGAAATCTGAATAATATGGTAGTAGCGAAGCAGAGAATGAGTAGAAGCACATTTAGTTTATCTTACGTTATCATACCTTACGCTTATCTTATGTTATCATGTTATCCCTGTTATCACGGTATTGTCTTATATTCAGTTTATTCATGTCATGTTTCTTTTACCTATTTACATGCTGAAAGTAACTGAGCTTACCATACTTATGTATGACCTAGTTTGTTTTTACCTCTTTTCTTCCCCACCCCCCGGTTCGCAGGGAGGGAATATTACCACTTAGCTCAGTTTTCTTTTCAAGCTCGAAGATAGTCGATGTACTTCTCTTTTTTCCATTGCTATGGCTAGCTCATGCTTTACTGGGGAATATCATTGTCATTTTATGCTTCTTATATACTTGGAAGTTTTTGAATTAAGACAGAAGTTTTATGTAATACTTTTAAGTATGATTGAGTCAATTGTTGTAAAAGCTTGACTGAATTAAGTTGTTTATAAAATGACTTCATTTTCCGCTGCTTTATTTGTCTGTCTTGTTATTTATCTGCATTTTTACCTAAAGCGTTCCACCAAAGTTAAGGCATTCCCTTTGTGAGTGACCTTAATGGAGGTGGGGTGTTTCACTTGGTATCAAAGCTGAAGGTTACCGGATCAGATAAAAGATTTGACAAAATATATTTTCAAAACGGTTTTAGAAGAAACAATTTCAAAAGAAAGGTTTTTTTTAAAGGCATATTCCCAAAAGCCATATGCACTATCATTTGATCCTCTGTTTGAATCCTTGTTTCCTTCTTTCCTGAGTCTTCGGGGCTCCTGGCTTTCTGGGAGGTAACCTCATCGCGGCATGGTTCCATAGGCTTGATGAGACTATGACACTTGTCAAAGGGCAAATAAGCACCCAACTTCCATCTATAGCCACAGTAGTTTCACCTACGGCTAATTTTCTTTCGAGCTTTGTATGATTTTCCGTGCGATGGACAGCTTTCGAGAGACTTGTCAACGTGTTACACAAGGATAGTAAAAATGAGAATGAGGGAGTTTGGTTAAGGAGCACAACCCAAGGATGATAAACTCATGGATATGGACTTGGTTCACAAAGGAGGCAAAAAGGAAGAGGTGTAAGTGGAACACAGGACAAGAAGGGAGGAAAGAATAGTAAAACCTAAGACAAGAGGAAGTGTCTTTACTATGGTATAACGGGTCATATAATTAAGGACAAGGGAAAGAACAAAGAACAGGATTTTCAGGAGGGAAAGTGCATGCTCTCACCGCCAGCATACCTGAGAGAGAGGTAATAAAGTTTCTGTTGAAAAAAGGGTTTAGTTTTTCTTTTTGATCCTCTTGTTATTACTTTTTTTTAGCGCTTCACATTCGATTGTATCAGCTTCCATAGTTGAGTCTCTGCACCTTAGTACTTGTATAGTAGATGATCCCATTATTGTCTCAAATCCAATTAGTGGTTCAGCTCGTTTATCTTTGGATTTGAGAATATCTATATTAAGGATTGAGTTTAAGTACAATGCTTATGTTTTTGGTTCCATGAGCTATGGGTTGATTCTAGGCATGGGTTGGTTAGCTAGTAATTGCGAAAGGAGGGTAGTTTGACTTTTTACTTGCCTTGGGAATATACTTGAGATTTCGTGCGATCCTGAGGGGATCATTTAGGCTTAGCTACCTAGAATCACTTGATGCATCTATCGACGATTTGCGATCCATCAGAATAGTCCATGAGTACGCAGATGTTTTTGATTAGGTTAGGGGTTTTCTCCCTAAAACTCGAGATAGACTTCCGCATATATCTAGTTGACAATGCAAAGCCAATTATGCGATCAACGATAGTGTTGGAGAAAGATTGGTCAGGATAGCCAAAGTCAGTTAAGTGCTCAATTGTTTGGTTGTTTTGCTAGTATCATATCACATAGATCGTCCAAATTCGGAGGAGGTATTCCTTGGGTGCTTGTCTGATATTGGTTTAGGCCTTTGGGGCTTATACTTGAGGGATGTCGAGTTCGACTAGGATGGTTTGCGTGAGAAATAAATGGTTGTGGCAGGCGCCATAAGTACGACTGACCTTAAGAGAGGTAAAAAGTACATAACAACCTTTAGCTTTAGACCCTCAGATTTGTGACATAATGGATAAGCTAAGTAGAGGAGAGACCTATAATCATCTTAGTATGTACATTTGGTATCATGGTTAATGCATGTTTATCTTGGAAAGACAGTTCGACTACATTGGATACCCTCTAGCATAGTAAGTGATCGAGGTCCTATCTTTACTAGTGGGTTTTGGAAATGGATGTCAAGAAGCTTCGCAATCATGAAGTTAAATTAGTTAAGGTATAGTGGAGTGAATCTCAAGAAGATACGATTCCACTTTTTTTTGTAATTTTTATTTACATGCTAGTCTTTATCTTTTAAAAATATCCTCTAGGTCATATCTTTGATCCTTAGGTAGAAGCCAATGGATGTAAACATGTATTTGAAACATGTTATGATTGATGGTTGCGAGTGGTTGCAAGTGGTTGTTAGTGGATGCTGGTGGATGCATATACACACATTAGGCACTAGATCGGCTCAATAACTTTCATATTGCATATGCATATGAATGTATATGTATATGGATTGAAACTTGATGTGTTATCATACGGATATTGTATATGGATGAGTGAATATGCACACATATAGTATTTACATGATTAGGGATATTAGCATACATATTGGACGCATGACACTCTCATGATTCACATTAAGGAGGTCAACTAGATCAGTAGACCGCCTGATTTTGCATTAGATAAGAAACATATACACACACTCTGCATCTGTTCATACGGCATTAGAAACCTTTTAAGGACAATGGATGCCTGTGTTTGATGGTTGAGTAGATGGACGGTTGGATGGTAGGATATACGTTCTTCCTAACTTGAAGATTTCGGGGACGAAATCCTTTAAGGAGGGGAGAATGTAACACCCCGTATTTCCTGTGAACGTCAAACTAACAAATTAAAGTATACTTAATTTTTAAAAGAAGAATTAAGAGAAATGGGTTACGCCATTGCGTTCATCTTGGAATTTTTCTTGGAATAGAGTCCAAGTTTTCGTAAATCGGACTTCGTATGAGGAAATTATGGCCCTCAAAAGTTTCAGGAATTTAAATAAATTAAAACAGCTCATATTTAATGTAATAACCCGGAAAATACGAGCCAATTTAAAATTTTTAAATTGATTATTTAAAAGCAATTTGAACCATTGAAATAGAATATTTCAATAAATTAGTGAATTAGAATAGTAAGTCAGTTTGAAAATTTGAATTCGAACTTTGACCGACTGTGCAGGGTGGAAAATATAACGGATTTTAGTGAGACCAAAGATATTTAAATCTGTTAGTCAATACCTTTCTAACGAATCTGAAAAATCGAAGTTGCATAACGGGAATCAAAAGTTATGGCCGAATGAATTTTCAGAAAAGTCGGTATATAGAATATATAGGCCTGGAAAATTGATATTTTGCATATGGCCTCGGAATTCGACGAAACCACTTTTGTTGGGTCCGGGATGTCAAACTATTGCTAGGTTTCAAATTTCATAATTTTTCGAATCAATATGTGTGCGTGGCAAAAGAAAACGCGTTTGACCAGTTTCTGTTGAATTTAATCGACTGGAAATTGGCCATTTTTCAAACGGTCTCAGAATTCGACGAAACTAGTTTTGTTAGAACCGTATCGTCAATACGAAACTAGAAAATATTTTTCTGGAATTTTTCTAGTTAGTATGTGACCCCGGTAATTTGAAATGTACATTTAAAATTCAATATAAGGATTTAAATGTAAATCCAACGGAAACTGATTGTAACGATCAAATCAGCTTACGATACATATCCCATTGTGTTCGGAATGGGGGTAAAACGCTATGGACGACAGGCGGTAGGTCTCGTTTCGAGGTCGTATGTAAAAGTCAACCTTTTTGCAAAATTAAATAATTAAATAATAAATATATATATATATATATATATTATTCCCTCCTTTTCTTCTGCTTGCCCCCCCCCCCCGATTCATTATTCAGAAACGAGAAAAAAAAAACTTAAACCTAGACAGCCGCTTCCCCCCTCGAGACATCGCCGCCGACGAAGACTTCGCCGCCGCGCCCCCCTCCGTCCAACCTCCTCCTTCCAGTGTCGAAACCGACGAACCCCTCGCGATGCCCCCCAGTCGAATCAAATCGAACACCACCACCCTGCCGCCGACACCACCGAACACCACCACCCTGCCGCCGACGCCTCCTTCTTCTTCCCTCCCCTTCGCAGGCTACGGTGAGCATTTAGTTTATTTTTGTTTTTATTTTTGTTTTGCAAAAAGAAAAAAAACCAATTCCTTTTAAATGATTTAAAAAGGTAATTTCTGATTTTTTTTAAGATATATAAACTGAATTTTTAAAGAATATTAAAACTGATTTTTTAAAGATTTAAAAACTGAATTTTTAAGAATATTAAAAACTGATTTTTTGAAGATATATAAACTGAATTTTTAAATATTAAAAACTGATTTTTTTAAGAATTTTAAAACTGATTTTTTAAGAATTTTAAAACTGATTTGTTTAAGAATTTTAAAACTGATTTTTTTAAGAATTTTAAAACTGATTTGTTTAAGATATATAAACTGAATTTTTAAAGATTTAAAACTGATTTGATCAAGAATATTAAAAACTGATTTTTTAAAAGATGTAAAAACTGTTTTTTTAAAGATGCAAAAACTGATTTGAAAAAGAATTATAAAAACTGATTTAAAAAGAAAGTAAAAAACTGATTTTATTTTAAGGTTTAAAAAGGGTTTAAACTTTGAAATAGAAAAGGTTTAATCTTTTAAAGGAAAAAGATTTGAACTTGCAAAAAAATAAAGATCATATTTTTAAAAAGAGAAAAGACGGAATTTTTGTTAAGTAGAAGAAGTAAGATATGATTCTTATATTTTTAAAGCAATAAAAATATAATTTTTACATCATAGGAATATTAAAAATATAATCTTTGTTTTTAGAATATGATCTTTATATATTGAATAACATAGTAAAAATTCGATTTTTACCTATGTAGAAAATACGGGCAACGAAAGCGACAAGAAGGCGAAATAGGCAAAGATTTCTATAAAGGAAGAGTCGTGTTATTGGATAGCTATTGGTGAGAATTTCACACTCTTAAATTTCTTTTTATATATATATATATATATATGTGTGTGGAAATAAAAGTGAATTGCTATATATAAATATTTATATATATATATACGCCCCCTCGTCCACAAACCATGGACGATATTTATTGGTTGAAATTGTTGTGAAAATTGGTTGACGGCAAATTGTTGTTTGGGATTGTTTGTGGTTGATATTGAATTGATTGTGGTTGAAAAATACCCGTTTGTGATTGGAAAATATTTGGTTGAAACCACATAGGATTAGTTTGTGGAAATGAAATAAATATAAACATGCCGCCTGCGTGCGAATTAGATGCATGATCCCCATTGTCAAAAACCGCGAGGTTTTAAGGTAGAGCGAGGAGCCATACTAGGGACGGTGCCGGTTTTAACTACCCTGCCGTTATGCTGCCGAAATTTTGAATAATCTTTGTGTGTTAGAATTATTTTCATATGTTGAAATTATTTGCATGCATAGAAATTAAAGCCACATATTGAAACTATGTCCATGTGTGGAAATATTCATGTGTTGAAAAGTGTTGTGTGAAAATAAAATTCATTTGTGAATGAATGAAGTGTATAAACAATAAAAATCATATTTTATATATATATATATGGAGTATGAAAAATATTCGCCTTATATAAATAATTTCAATCATAAAAATCCCATCTTTCTAATATGAACAACATAAATAAATTGTCCATGTGTGGAAATACTCATTTGTTGAGAAGTGTGTGTAGTGGAAAGGTTCATGTGTTGAATAAAAAGATTGAACGATAAAAATTACATTTTTATTGAAACTATGAAGTGTTGAAACCATACATTGGTTGAATAAATATTTTAAATGATAAAAATATCATTTTTATCATATGTGTGATATGCTAAAGATATGCAGACGTTGAAACAAATATTTGTGATAGAAATATTATTTTTTTACATGCATAGGAACTAAATAAAATAGTCATGTGTTGAAATCTACTTTAGTTCGCCAAAATTATCATCTTTGAAATGTGAAGTGTTAAAAATAGCCACTGGTTCGAATAAACGTGCATGAGTTGAAATATACATTAACTAGCTAATGATATGATTTTAGCCTATGCATGCGATATTAGAATGAATGGTGTTTTTAAACCAAAGCAAATCAAATATGAAGTTGAATAGAAAATGATAAATGTTAGAAATTGTATATATGTGCATGCATATCTATTGAACAGGTTAAAGCAAAAAGGGGCTAGAGAAGAGGAATAAAATTTTGTGCCCGACAAATAGGTACACATTTACTGTTTTGTTTGGGTGATGATTTTATGAGCCTGTTGGCTAGCCGCTTGGCTTTTTCTTTTTCTTTTTGAGATTAGAAGGACCGGGAACGCTATTTGCGATTTCCCGATGCTCCCGGTGCAGGGGAGGTTATGGCGAAATTTTCCAAAATTTTAAGGTGTTATAAAAATATTTGAAGTGAAAACGATATGGAAATCATTGAATGAACTATATTTATATAAATATATAAATATAAATATAATTAAAACGAAACGTGGCCGTGCAGTTCATATTTTGAAACCGTGATTTCAAATGATTAGTGCGGAAGATCCGACCATTGGATTTTCCCGAAACCTCAACCGTTGGGTTCGCCTTGGAGATATCTTTCCAACGGCACCAACTTTGTGAAGATCCGACGGTTGGATTGTCTGGAATGTTTAATTCAAAATTAGTGAAAAACAGCGCCAGAAACGATTATATTTATATATATATATAAATATAATTAAATTAAATCGAATAACGACGCTGCAGTTCGTAAATTGAAATCGTAACTTCAAATGGTTAGTGTGGAAGATCCGACCGTCGGATTTTCCCAAAACTGGAACCGTTGGATTCGTTTTGAAAAGACCTTCCTAATGATGTAAAATTTGTGAAGATCCAACGGTTAGGTTTTCCTATATGTGTAAAACAAAATTAGTGGAAAGCAGCGCCAGTGCATCGACACGACCTGAAACGTCGTTTAATTAAATAAGGCCGTTTTAAATTAAATAAAAATGGCGATATATCGTTATTAAGTGCTATAGACGATATAGAGTGAAAATAAACCAATTTTGTTGTGTTTGCTTGATATGTGATGGTTGAATGTATTTGACGTGAAAATTATAACTAAATAACTGAAATGTGAATGTTGAATAGTTCAACCCTGTGATTAATTGGTTTGAAAATCTAAATATACGTGGGTTATTTGAAAAGGCCGAGTTTATCTCATTTCAAATAATCGATCGATGTTGAGAAGTCGAAGAGTCGAAGACGACTGAAGACCGACGATCTCCACATTGGATGGATGGGCGCTACTGATGCTCGTGATTGGAGTAGCTACCATGAAGGAATTGAAGTAGTAGCCGTCCAAACATATTGTTGATTGTACGGATATGCGAGGAATTGGTGCCTCCGGTTTCGTTCAGACCCAGAATGGACTTGTAAATGGACTGTGTGTCTGACATTGGATTTTGTTCTGTGTTGATTTATCTCTGTTAAATATATATCTGTTTGACGGCGGAGAATTTATTCTCTTGCTTAACGCCCTTCTCTGAGACGTACGAGCTCAGAGGTTATGTATTGACAGAAATCAGTCGCATGGAGTGGATTGCCTATGTGGCACGCCTAAGTGGCATATGATCAAGGCTTCTGTTGCAAAGCAAAGTCTTGTGGTTGATGATCAAAGCATGGTCTGTGTGACGTAGCTTTGTGTATAACGTGAATTCGCGAGCCTCACACCTCGGTATGAGTCAAAAACGGGAGAGTGACTGCAGGGAGAGCACGACGTTTCTTTCTAGCTAAGGTGGTGTCAGTGACCTACCAGCCCTGACATTATATATACTTTTCACCTGTGTGGTTGTTGGAATGCGAGGCGCCTCGATATAGGTCTGTAAGGACCGGGAAACGTGTGTTCAGGAATTGCCAATCCTCAAAAGTAAGAGAGGACCGGCCCTGAAGATCCAAGGATCATAGTGGGGTCCTGGGACATTTGCTAGAGTGTCTCGAATCGGAGAGGAGCTTGCCCCTTGCCTCGACTCATGAAGGAATCCAATTTCCAATACGATATGTGCGGTTGTGATTGTATTACTAGTATGGCGACATAGTGGTATGGGTCATTTATGCCGCCTATGATTGATATTTATGATTGAAATCGCTTTTGAAACATATATGCACTAGTAATAATATCAAGCACTTTTGTTTATTCGTATGAAGCATCTTTGGCCATTATAAGGTAAAAACTATCCTACGGCTTGCATTGCATTGTGTGATGGGACATGAGTCTTATAATGGCTTCATTTTATAAAAAGCATTGTGTTGATTTAATCATTTACTTTATTTCATGCACGAGCACTCATTGGAGTAAACCCGTTCCGCGAAAGTGGCGTGGTCCTTTGATTTGCCTTATTATTGTTGTTAATAAGTTGGATAGATTTCTCATACCAGTCCCATGACTGACTCGTAGTTTGTTTCACCTTGCAAACTCGGGTGCCCTTATTTTCACACGGGCAGCCTAGTTATAGGTTTCTGACGCACCTTTTGGCTCATGGCGAGGCTTGACTACACCGTGCTGACTTGGATTTTCTCCGCCATTATTGTATCTATATTATGATTCCGCCATTGGCGATGTAGACTGATATTCCTTTTGTGTACTCTTTATGTATGATTCCGCCTCAGGCGATGGTGACTGATTATGTATCATTATGCACTAAGTTGTATCATGTACTGTGCTTCTCTGATGTGATGTTATCTATATGATTCCGCTGTCATATGTGTGTAAATTATTCTATTTTCTGTTTATGCTATTATCTGTGATCTGCTAGTGATGATTAATGTGTTATATTCCAATGATTATCCTTAACACCGTGCCACGGGGTTTTGAGATCGTCACAGCTGGTATCAGAGCTTTGGTTAACCTTAGTTCTGGAGTCTAACACATTAAACACTTCGTCAAGATAGAATCAGTAGTATTCTAAGGCGAGTCGCTCATTAGAGATAGGACTAGTAAAGTCCTAGAATGAGCGGAGCAGAATAGCAAAAACAATTGATCAGTCCATCGTTATCTTTCCGTAGGAATTTCTGCTTAACTATGCAATAGACTATTATTTCTGTTAACTGACTTTTTCGTTACTTATACAGAATTTGACAAATGGCTACCAGAGGAGCCGCTGCTAGAGGAGGCCGTGCCGGCCGAGGTCGAGGAAGGGGAGAAATCCCAGCTCAAGAAGGACCTTTGATACAACCTCCGGCAGCTCAATACTTCGAGCTCGACCGTGTAGCTAAGAGATATAAGAACTTAGGAGGCAAGACCTTCTCGGGAACTGGCACCGTAATAGAGGCCCTTGCATGGCTCAAAACATGCGAGAAAATTCTTGAAGGCCTAAGGCTAGGAGACGAAGACAAAGCTATTATGGGCGCCAGGCTTATGCAGGATCAAGCCGAATTATGGTGGGAATCTCTTACCGCTGGGAATAGAGAAGCTGGAAGAACATGGGATGGATTCAAAGAACTCTTCAAGGAGAAATATGTCCCAGAACAAGCTCTAGAAAGAATGCACGATGACTTCGCCAATCTCCAGCAAGGGGATCTTTCCGTGCAAGATTATCTGAACAAATTCACAATGTTGTCGCCCTATGCTCCAGAACTTGTTGCTACCGCGAAATCCAAAAATAAGAGGTTTATCTTTGGACTAAGACGTCAATATCATGATAGAGCCATGGCCCATGTCAAGCTGGATTTCAACGAGCTAGTGGAGATGACATGCAACTATGAAGACCTTGATCAAAGGCATCTGGATCAGGATCGCGCTAGAAGTCAAGCAGGAAACAAGCGCAAGCCTACTGTAAATCAAGGCGAGTCAAGCCAAGCAGCATCTTCAAAGCCTCAGACTGGCAAGCCGCCAAGAGGAAGTTGCTTTAATTGTGGTAAGCCGGGGCACTACTCAAACGTCTGCATAGCTCCAAAGAGACAGAAAACAAATTCTCAAGGCTCAAGCCAAGGCTCTCAGAACCCTCACTCGTGCTTCAACTGTCGCAAGACCGACCATCTGGTCAAAGACTGTCCTTTGCTAAAGAAAGCTACTGTAGCTCATGTCTATGACGGGTCTAGCCCGCCAGCTGCTTCCGATGGAGCAGGTAAACCCGATGTTTTGGGAGGTACCCTTACAATTAAAAATATTCCTGTTTCTGTATTATTTGACACAGGTGCATCGCGTAGTTTTATTGCTAGAAACACAGTGCACAAACTAAAGTTAAAACAGCGAAAGCTTAAAGAATCGGTTGAAGTTCATAACCCGATAGGGGGTCCTATTACTCTCGGTTCATATTGTAGAGTGTCGATCTCTTATTCTTCCTACAAATTTTCTTTTGATTTAATCGTTATGGATTTTCCCGAATTCGATATTATTCTCGGGCTGGATTGGTTAACGAAATATGAAGCCGAAGTGAATTGTGCGGAAAGAATCGTTAAAATTCGAACGAAGCTAGGATATATTACGGTTCCCTGTCATGGTTCGAATCCGAATAGAGAAGAATTTTGGTCAGCATTAGAACTTATCCCCACTTCCATAGAAAAAATTCCGATTGTTAGCAACTATGCGGATGTGTTTGAAGAGGTTGAAAACTTACCTCCGCAAAGAGAAATAGAATTCCGAATCGATCTAATTCCCAATGCCAGACCAGTGGTGCATCCAATTCGCAGGATGACTTCGAAAGAAAAAGAAGAATTAGGCGATCAAACTCGTCAACTGTTGTGGAAAGGTCTAATCAGACCGAGTTTTTCTAATTGGGGTGCAGCTGTCGTGTTTGTCCCAAAGTCAGACGGTACTCTTAGATTATGTGTTGATTACCGAGACCTCAACAAACAGACGCTCAAAAATAAATATCCATTACCCCGCATTGACGATTTGCTAGACCAATTGAATGGGGCGAAAGTATTTTCCCGAATGGACCTAGCTACAGGTTTTCATCAATTGAGAATAGCAGAAGAGTGTGTTCCTTTGACCGCTTTCAGAGGCCCGGACATATTTTATGAATGGTTAGTAATGCCGTTTGGCCTATGTAACGCTCCAGCATACTTTGTCGATCTAATGAATAGAGTGTTCAGGGGAGTTCTGAATAAATTTGTCCTCGTATTTATCGATGATATCTTAATCTACTCCAAATCAAAACCCGAGCATGAAAAACATTTAGAACAAGTATTGGAGATTCTAAGGAAGAACGTCTTCAAAGCCAAATTCTCTAAATGTGTCTTCTGGCAAGAAGAAGTCAAATTTCTTGGCCATGTCATGTCAGGGAAAGGAATTTCTGTTGACCCAAGCAAAATAACAGCGATTCAAGACTGGAAACAACCCACTACTCCCACAGAAGTTAGAAGTTTTATGGGGTTGGCTAGTTATTATCGAAAGTTCGTTAAGGATTTTTCGAAGATATCCGGTCCATTAACGAAGCTCACAAAGAAACATGAGAAGTTTAAGTGGACTTCCGACTGTGAAGAAGCTTTCCAGGAATTGAAATCGAAGCTGACCACCGCTCCAGTGTTAACAATTATTGATGGCAATCAGGATTTAACGGTTTGGACAGATGCTTCTATTAGAGGTCTTGGTGCAGTGTTAATGCAGAAAGGCCAAGTAGTCGCTTATGCAAGCCGCCAATTGAAACCGCATGAGAAGAATTATGTGACTCATGATCTTGAGTTGCTAGCCATCGTATTTGCCTTGAAAATCTGGAGGCGAGAAATTTATATTGTACACAGATCACCAATCATTGAAGTATTTGTATACCCAGAAAGATCTGAATCTGAGACAGCAGCGTTGGCTAGAATTTCTTGCAGCGTATGATCTTGATATCCTGTATACGCCGGGAAAAGCTAACGTAGTAGCGGATGCGCTTAGTAGAAAAACCGCAATCATTGCCAATCTTATAATTACACCTGGATTGATTGATAGGATATCTGTTCTTCAGAAAAGTGACAATTTTGCGAAAGAGATGGTAAAAAGGATTCAAAGGGGCGAAGGCTCTAGTTTCCAAGTGGATACAGAAGGATTTTTGAGGCTGAATAGAAGAATATGTGTTCCCGACATTCCCGAGCTTAAAAGAGAAGTGCTAGATGAATGCCATAAATCCAAATTTTGCATCCATCCTGGGGTGAGTAAAATGTACAACGATATCAAACGCACTTTCTGGTGGAAGGCAATGAAAAGAGATATTTCTTTGTATGTTAGCAGATGCCCTACTTGTCAATTGGTCAAGAGTGACCAACAAAAGCTAGCTGGACTGTTGCAACCGTTGGAAGTCCCAGGTTGGAAATGGGAACAGATTTCCATGGATTTCATAGATGGTTTGCTGCGAACCAAGAAAGGTAATGACAGTATTTGGGTAATCGTAGATCGCTTCACGAAGACTGCCCATTTTATACCTGTCAGGTCCAATAGAACTGCCCAAAGTCTAGCACAGATATATTTCAAAGAAATTGTTAAGCTGTATGGAATTCCCATCAGCATAGTCAGTGATAGAGATCCCCTATTTACTAGCAAATTCTGGGAGGCTTTCCAGACAGAATTGGGAACAAAACTGAATATGAGCACCGCTTATCACCCCCAAACAGATGGCCAAACTGAGCGGGTGAATAGAATTATGGAAGACTTATTGCGGGCTTGTATAATCGATTTTGGTGGGTCATGGGAAGATCATTTGCATTTGGCAGAATTCTCATATAACAATAGCTATCAAGCAAGTTTGAGAATGTCACCTTTTGAAGCATTATATGGCAGACCCTGCAGATCTCCAGCATGTTGGGTAGAACCTGGCAACAGACTTGTACTAGGACCCGATATGATTAGGGAAGCATCTGATAAAGTGGACTTCATCAAGAAGCGATTGAAAACCGCCCAAAGCCGACAGAAAAGTTACGCAGACTCTAGAAGGAGAGATTTGACATTTGCTGTTGGTGATCACGTTTATTTAAAGGTTTCTCCGATGAGAGGAGTAATCAGATTTGGTAAGACTGGGAAGTTGGCACCGAGATTTATTGGTCCCTTTCCTATACTTGAGCGAATTGGAACTCTTGCTTATAGGGTTCAATTGCCAGACTGGTTGCCTGAAGTGCACAATGTATTTCACGTATCTCAACTTAGGAGACATGTGCATGATCCGGATCTTGTTGTAGAAGAAGCAGCGCAACAGGATGTGGAGATAACTCCATAATTAGCACTCAAAAGAGAGCCATTAAAAATTGTTGGCAAGGAAACTAGAGAACTCAGAAGCAAAAAAGTTCATTTAGTTAAAGTGCAGTGGAGCAGTGATCCTAGAGACTGTACTTGGGAAACTGAGGAAAGCATTAAACAAGCTTACCCCAAATGCAGAGTGGATATCTCTGACTAACTCCGTTGCAAGGTACCTTTACCATACTTTGCATTTACATTTTATTTCCTACTTTACTGTTGTTTCCTTTTCGAGGACGAAAAGTTTTAAGTAGGGGAGATTGTAATAACCCAGAAAATACGAGCCAATTTAAAATTTTTAAATTGATTATTTAAAAGCAATTTGAACCATTGAAATAGAATATTTCAATAAATTAGTGAATTAGAATAGTAAGTCAGTTTGAAAATTTGAATTCGAACTTTGACCGACTGTGCAGGGTGGAAAATATAACGGATTTTAGTGAGACCAAAGATATTTAAATCTGTTAGTCAATACCTTTCTAACGAATCTGAAAAATCGAAGTTGCATAACGGGAATCAAAAGTTATGGCCGAATGAATTTTCAGAAGAGTCGGTATATAGAATATATAGGCCTGGAAAATTGATATTTTGCATATGGCCTCGGAATTCGACGAAACCACTTTTGTTGGGTCCGGGATGTCAAACTATTGCTAGGTTTCAAATTTCATAATTTTTCGAATCAATATGTGTGCGTGGCAAAAGAAAACGCGTTTGACCAGTTTCTGTTGAATTTAATCGACTGGAAATTGGCCATTTTTCAAACGGTCTCAGAATTCGACGAAACTAGTTTTGTTAGAACCGTATCGTCAATACGAAACTAGAAAATATTTTTCTGGAATTTTTCTAGTTAGTATGTGACCCCGGTAATTTGAAATGTTCGTTTAAAATTCAATATAAGGATTTAAATGTAAATCCAACGGAAACTGATTGTAACGATCAAATCAGCTTACGATACATATCCCATTGTGTTCGGAATGGGGGTAAAACACTATGGACGACAGGCGGTAGGCCTCGTTTCGAGGTCGTATGTAAAAGTCAACCTTTTTGCAAAATTAAATAATTAAATAATAAAAAAAATTATTCCCTCCTTTTCTTCTGCTTGCCCCCCCCCCCCCCCCCCCGATTCATTATTCAGAAACGAGAAAAAAAAAAACCTAAACCTAGACAGCCGCTTCCCCCCTCGAGACATCGCCGCCGACAAAGACTTCGCCGCCGCGCCCCCCTCCGTCCAACCTCCTCCTTCCAGTGTCGAAACCGACGAACCCCTCGCGACGCCCCCCAGTCGAATCAAATCGAACACCACCACCCTGCCGCCGACACCACCGAAAAACACCACCCTGCCGCCGACGCCTCCTTCTTCTTCCCTCCCCTTCGCAGGCTACGGTGAGCATTTAGTTTATTTTATTTTTGTTTTTATTTTTGTTTTGCAAAAAGAAAAAAAACTGATTCCTTTTAAATGATTTAAAAAGGTAATTTCTGATTTTTTTTAAGATATATAAACTGAATTTTTAAAGAATATTAAAACTGATTTTTTAAAGATTTAAAAACTGAATTTTTAAGAATATTAAAAACTGATTTTTTTAAGATATATAAACTGAATTTTTAAATATTAAAAACTGATTTGTTTAAGAATTTTAAAACTGATTTTTTAAGAATTTTAAAACTGATTTGTTTAAGAATTTTAAAACTGATTTTTTTAAGAATTTTAAAACTGATTTGTTTAAGATATATAAACTGAATTTTTAAAGATTTAAAACTGATTTGATCAAGAATATTAAAAACTGATTTTTAAAAGATGTAAAAACTGTTTTTTTAAAGATGCAAAAACTGATTTGAAAAAGAATTATAAAAACTGATTTAAAAAGAAAGTAAAAACTGATTTTATTTTAAGGTTTAAAAAGGGTTTAAACTTTGAAATAGAAAAGGTTTAATCTTTTAAAGGAAAAAGATTTGAACTTGCAAAAAAATAAAGATCATATTTTTAAAAAGAGAAAAGACGGAATTTTTGTTAAGTAGAAGAAGTAAGATATGATTCTTATATTTTTAAAGCAATAAAAATATAATTTTTACATCATAGGAATATTAAAAATATAATCTTTGTTTTTAGAATATGATCTTTATATATTGAATAACATAGTAAAAATTCGATTTTTACCTATGTAGAAAATACGGGCAACGAAAGCAACAAGAAGGCGAAATAGGCGAAGATTTCTATAAAGGAAGAGTCGTGTTATTGGATAGCTATTGGTGAGAATTTCACACTCTTAAATTTCTTTATATATATATATATATATATATATATATATATATATATGTGTGTGTGTGTGGAAATAAAAGTGAATTGCTATATATAAATATATATATATATATATATATACACGCCCCCTCGTCCACAAACCATGGACGATATTTATCGGTTGAAATTGTTGTGAAAATTGGTTGACGGCAAATTGTTGTTTGGGATTGTTTGTGGTTGATATTGAATTGATTGTGGTTGAAAAATACCCGTTTGTGATTGGAAAATATTTGGTTGAAACCACATAGGATTAGTTTGTGGAAATGAAATAAATATAAACATGCCGCCTGCGTGCGAATTAGATGCATGATCCCCATTGTCAAAAACCGCAAGGTTTTAAGGTAGAGCGAGGAGCCGTACTAGGGACGGTGCCGGTTTTAACTACCCTGCCGTTATGCTGCCGAAATTTTGAATAATCTTTGTGTGTTAGAATTATTTTCATATGTTGAAATTATTTGCATGCATAGAAATTAAAGCCACATATTGAAACTATGTCCATGTGTGGAAATATTCATGTGTTGAAAAGTGTTGTGTGAAAATAAAATTCATTTGTGAATGAATGAAGTGTATAAACAATAAAAATCATATTTTTTATATATATATGAAGTATGAAAAATATTCGCCTTATATAAATAATTTCAATCATAAAAATCCCATCTTTCTAATATGAACAACATAAATAAATTGTCCATGTGTGGAAATACTCATTTGTTGAGAAGTGTGTGTAGTGGAAAGGTTCATGTGTTGAATAAAAAGATTGAACGATAAAAATTACATTTTTATTGAAACTATGAAGTGTTGAAACCATACATTGGTTGAATAAATATTTTAAATGATAAAAATATCATTTTTATCATATGTGTGATATGCTAAAGATATGCAGACGTTGAAACAAATATTTGTGATAGAAATATTATTTTTTTACATGCATAGGAACTAAATAAAATAGTCATGTGTTGAAATCTACTTTAGTTCGCCAAAATTATCATCTTTGAAATGTGAAGTGTTAAAAATAGCCACTGGTTCGAATAAACGTGCATGAGTTGAAATATACATTAACTAGCTAATGATATGATTTTAGCCTATGCATGCGATATTAGAATGAATGGTGTTTTTAAACCAAAGCAAATCAAATATGAAGTTGAATAGAAAATGATAAATGTTAGAAATTGTATATATGTGCATGCATATCTATTGAACAGGTTAAAGCAAAAAGGGGCTAGAGAAAAGGAATAAAATTTTGTGCCCGACAAATAGGTACACATTTACTGTTTTGTTTGGGTGATGATTTTATGAGCCTGTTGGCTAGCCGCTTGGCTTTTTCTTTTTCTTTTTGAGATTAGAAGGACCGGGAACGCTATTTGCGATTTCCCGATGCTCCCGGTGCAGGGGAGGTTATGGCGAAATTTTCCAAAATTTTAAGGTGTTAGAAAAATATTTGAAGTGAAAACGATATGGAAATCATTGAATGAACTATATTTATATAAATATATAAATATAAATATAATTAAAACGAAACGTGGCCGTGCAGTTCATATTTTGAAACCGTGATTTCAAATGATTAGTGCGGAAGATCCGACCATTGGATTTTCCCGAAACCTCAACCGTTGGGTTCGCCTTGGAGATATCTTTCCAACGGCACCAACTTTGTGAAGATCCGACGGTTGGATTGTCTGGAATGTTTAATTCAAAATTAGTGAAAAACAGCGCCAGAAACGATTATATTTATATATATATAAAAATATAATTAAATTAAATCGAATAACGACGCTGCAGTTCGTAAATTGAAATCGTAACTTCAAATGGTTAGTGTGGAAGATCCGACCGTCGGATTTTCCCAAAACTGGAACCGTTGGATTCGTTTTGAAAAGACCTTCCTAATGATGTAAAATTTGTGAAGATCCAACGGTTAGGTTTTCCTATATGTGTAAAACAAAATTAGTGGAAAGCAGCGCCAGTGCATCGACACGACCTGAAACGTCGTTTAATTAAATATGGCCGTTTTAAATTAAATAAAAATGGCGATATATCGTTATTAAGTGCTATAGACGATATAGAGGGAAAATAAACCAATTTTGTTGTGTTTGCTTGATATGTGATGGTTGAATGTATTTGACGTGAAAATTATAACTAAATAACTGAAATGTGAATGTTGAATAGTTCAACCCTGTGATTAATTGGTTTGAAAATCTAAATATACGTGGGTTATTTGAAAAGGCCGAGTTTATCTCATTTCAAATAATCGATCGACGTTGAGAAGTCGAAGAGTCGAAGACGACTGAAGACCGACGATCTCCACATTGGATGGATGGGCGCTACTGATGCTCGTGATTGGAGTAGCTACCATGAAGGAATTGAAGTAGTAGCCGTCCAAACATATTGTTGATTGTACGGATATGCGAGGAATTGGTGCCTCCGGTTTCGTTCAGACCCAGAATGGACTTGTAAATGGACTGTGTGTCTGACATTGGATTTTGTTCTGTGTTGATTGATCTCTGTTAAATATATATCTGTTTGGCGGCGGAGAATTTATTCTCTTGCTTAACGCCCTTCTCTGAGACGTACGAGCTCAGAGGTTATGTATTGATAGAAATCAGTCGCATGGAGTGGATTGCCTATGTGGCACGCCTAAGTGGCATATGATCAAGGCTTCTGTTGCAAAGCAAAGTCTTGTGGTTGATGATCAAAGCATGGTCTGTGTGACGTAGCTTTGTGTATAACGTGAATTCGCGAGCCTCACACCTCGGTATGAGTCAAAAACGGGAGAGTGACTGCAGGGAGAGCACGACGTTTCTTTCTAGCTAAGGTGGTGTCAGTGACCTACCAGCCCTGACATTATATATACTTTTCACCTGTGTGGTTGTTGGAATGCGAGGCGCCTCGATATAGGTCTGTAAGGACCGGGAAACGTGTGTTCAGGAATTGCCAATCCTCAAAAGTAAGAGAGGACCGGCCCTGAAGATCCAAGGATCATAGTGGGGTCCTGGGACATTTGCTAGAGTGTCTCGAATCGGAGAGGAGCTTGCCCCTTGCCTCGACTCATGAAGGAATCCAATTTCCAATACGATATGTGCGGTTGTGATTGTATTACTAGTATGGCGACATAGTGGTATGGGTCATTTATGCCGCCTATGATTGATATTTATGATTGAAATCGCTTTTGAAACATATATGCACTAGTAATAATATCAAGCACTTTTGTTTATTCGTATGAAGCATCTTTGGCCATTATAAGGTAAAAACTCTATCCTCCGGCTTGCGTTGCATTGTGTGATGGGACATTAGTCTTATAATGGCTTCATTTTATAAAAAGCATTGCGTTGATTTAATCATTTACTTTATTTCATGCAGGAGCACTCATTGGAGTAAACCCGTTCCGCGAAAGTGGCGTGGTCCTTTGATTTGCCTTATTATTGTTGTTAATAAGTTGGATAGATTTCTCATACCAGTCCCATGACTGACTCGTAGTTTGTTTCACCTTGCAAACTCGGGTGCCCTTATTTTCAAACGGGCAGCCTAGTTACAGGTTTCTGACGCACCTTTTGGCTCATGACGAGGCTTGACTACACCGTGCTGACTTGGATTTTCTCCGCCATTATTGTATCTATATTATGATTCCGCCATTGGTGATGTAGACTGATATTCCTTTTGTGTACTCTTTATGTATGATTCCGCCTCAGGCGATGGTGACTGATTATGTATCATTATGCACTAAGTTGTATCATGTACTGTGCTTCTCTGATGTGATGTTATCTATATGATTCCGCTGTCATATGTGTGTAAATTATTCTATTTTCTGTTTATGCTATTATCTGTGATCTGCTAATGATGATTAATGTGTTATATTCCAATGATTATCCTTAACATCGTGCCACGGGGTTTTGGGATCGTCACGTTTAAATTCAAAATTCAAACGAAAACAAAGAAGCGGGCTGGGCGGGATTTTTCCCGCCCCAGGCCAGGTCGACCAAGGGGTCGACCAGGGGGTCAACCACCCTTATACAGGTCGACCTGGGGGTCGACCTACACCCTCGCCCAGATCCAAACAGTGATGATTTTCTGAGCTGTTGCTGAGTCTTTTCTGACTTGCTGCTGAGTCACAAGGGCATAGGAGGCAATTCTGGATAACTCTATCTAGTATGAATTGTTGTGATTGCTCCTAGGATGATCTAACGGCTCACATAAGTTTAAACCTCTATAAAAGCAACCCTAGTCCTCAACCCTAAATCACACAAATTCATTCCAAGGATCCACCATGTTGTCCATGATCTTCCTAGCCTATCCATCATTTCTTCTTTAACTAGAAAGCAAGTTAGGAGCTATAAATCAAATCAAAATTAGATAGTCTTTGTCAAGGGATTGCTTTTCAGTTTCAGAAAACAAATTCCAGAAATACAAGAATCATTCTCTTTTTGTAAGTTCAAGTTACTTTCTGATGTGAATTCTTAATTGAAATTCTTGGCATGTAATAATCTGGATCCAAGCTATACTTGATTATGAGATAACCCTCTCAGATTTATCAAATCTGTTAGATTTATGCCTGCGATGTAATTCAAATCTAATCCATTAGATTTATGCCTGATGTAAGTAATCATTTCATTTGAATCTGTGCTTGTATATGCCTTTGGGGGTCATTATTGACTATGGAATTGGTCCAATCATATCTACCCTTGTTGTAAATCGGAATTGTAATCCAGTTTAAGTTCATGATATAACTCTTGTCAAACCTATATGTATGTGATGGTTCGTAATGATATTTATATTATATCTATATGCCTGCAATGTATTATATGCAAAACTTGTCAATTTGGTATATCAAATTCATTGGACCAATAGTTTTTATCGTCATATGCCTATTCTTGTGCCTCTTATGTGCCATATTGTTTCTTCGCTTATTTCATGAATCTTGTGTTGAATCTCGAAATACGTACGTTATGAATGCGGGGGTAATTGGGTATAACATGAAATTGACATTTATTTGGCATAATTTTGAACATGTATTATGGCATGACTGTTAAGATGCAATTTGGGGGTAATTTTACATGAATTATGGAATATGTAATTTTACATATTGAACTTAGAATTTGCATGAACGACAAAGTATGAAATTTGGCATGAAAAACCTAGTTTTGGGCATAAACTATAAATTGGAATATTAAATCTAGCTTGGGCTTAACTATTGATTTGGGACGCCAAACATAACGCATAGTGATTTTGAGCATGACTATTATTGCAAGTCTGGGAAGATTGGGTGTAACCTATTTTGAGTAATAACTTGTAATTAGCTTAATCGGGCATAACCTTAGAATTGTAACATGACTAGTTTTTGTGAAATTTGGATAATCAGTAAATAAAATCTGGACTTGGACATGTACTGTTAAAATGTAAATTAGGTAAGAGATGAGCGTGCCTAACCCGAGGTTAGATTGAGTTGTGGTGTAAAACTGCCCGGAACCGCTCAGCACATCCAGTAACCACAACAACACCAATCTAATGTGAGAGGTTAGTGCACCATACCTAAGAAAAACCCAAGGTTAGATTGAGTTGTGGTGCAAAACTGCCCGGAACCGCCCGGCACATCCAGTAACCGCAACAACACATATGTAATGTGAGAGGTTGGTGCATTAATAAATCAATTAATGCTAATGAACAAGATGAATGACTAGGGTTAAGTTAATGAGAAACACTTAACCAATATAACAAGATGAATGACTAGTGTTAAGTTAATGAGAAACACTTAACCAATATAACAAGATGATTGACTAGGGTTAAGTTAATAGGAAACACTTAACCGGTTTAGCATGATGAATGGGTAGGGTTAAGTAATAAGAAACACTTAACTAATATAACTTGATTTGTGGTAAGGTTAAGTTAAAACAAGAGGGAAACACTTAACCAATATAACTTGATTTGTGGTAAGGTTAAGTTAAAACATGAGGGGAACACTTAACCAATATAACTTGATTTGTGGTAAGGTTAAGTTAAAACAACAGGGCAACACTTAACTAATATAACTTGATTTGTAGTAGGGTTAAGTTAACACAAGAAGGCATTACTTAACCAAAGTAACATGACAAGTAGGTGGGTTAATTTAACTTGAATTGATTGATGACAATTAACCAATATAACTTGATGAATGAACGGGGTTAAGTTAATAAGAAACACTTAATCAACATGGCACAATGAATGGGTGGGTTAAGTTAACATGAATGGACAACACTTAACCAATATGACATAATGTGCAGGAGGGTTAAGTACCTATCGGGTTGGTGGGTAATATTAGTAAATATAGGTCCACAAAACTTAACCATTAAATAAACATGCTTGAATGTGTAGGAGGGTTAAGTACATATCAGGTTGGTGGGTAATATTAGAAAATATAGGCCCCAAAACTTAAACATTAAATAAACATGCTTGAATGTGTAGGAGGCTTAAGTACATAACAGATTGGTGGGTAATATTAGTCAATATAGGCCAATAAAACTTAACCATTAAATAAACATGCTTGAATGTGTAGGAGGGTTAAGTACATATCGGGTTGGTGGGTAATATTAGTAATTATAGGCCCACAAAACTTAACCGTTAAATAAACATGCTTGAATCGGTGGGAGGGTTAAGTACATCTTGTGTAGGTGGGTAATATTTGTATATATAGGCCCACAAATTTAACCAGTAAGAAACCTTAGTAACGGGGACCATTTCAGCAGTAACCCACATAGATGTATCATGGTACCCTGAACTAGGCAGGGTGGGGCACGATTACTGGGCTGATTATAAGCGGTCAAAACAGCGGCAGGGGGTACGTCAGTGTAGGTTCCGACGGTTTGCGGGCGTGCACGTACTCCGGAGTAGGAAAAACAGGCACTGGGTACCAGTAGTTATACACTGTGCATCTTGAATCGTGTCGGGTTGCTATCATAAGGATTGATATACCTTGTGGTAGGACTAGCAAAGGGTATCTACACGCAAGAGAGGGCCGATTGACACAGACACAAGAGAAATTAATACAAGTAGGGAGCCGATCGATAGGGTAGTAAGGGTACATCTTACACATTCATGGCAATTAGGCGGATTGAGGTGGAATCCTCATAATAGATGTACACCAGAAGGCTACCACAATTGCAGGGATTGGGATCACGTTATCATATTATCATTTTATATAGGTTACAAGTTGGGACACTAGTTAGGTGGTGCAGAGATACAGAAATCAGAATAACAGGGTAGTAGCGAAGCAGAGAAAGAGTAGAAGTGCATTCAGTTTATCTTGCCTGGTCATACCTTATGCTTATCTTTTGTTATCATGTTATCCCTGTTATCACGGTATTGTCTTATATTTAGTTTATTTATGTCATGTTGCTTTTACCTGTTTACATGATGAAAGTCACCGAGCTTACCAGACTTATGTCTGACTTAATTTTTTTCCGCCTCTTTTCTTCCGTTCCCCCTCCCTCCAGTTTCGCAGGGAGGGGATATTATCACTTAGCTCAGTTTTCTTTTCAAGTTCGAAGATAGTCGATGTACTTCTCTCTTTTTCCACTGCTATAGCTGGTTCATGCTTTATTGGGGAATATCATTGTCATTTTATGCTTCTTATATACTTGGAAGTTTTTGAATCAAGACAGAAGTTTTATGTAATACTTCTAAGTATGATTGAGTCAATTGTTGTAAAAGCTTGACTGAATTAAGTTGTTTATAAAATGACTTTATTTTCCGCTGCTTTATTTGTATGTCTTGTAATTTATCTTCATCTTTTACCTAAAGCGCTCCACCGAAGTTAAGGCATTCCCTTTGTATGTTGTAATGGCCCGAATTTCCGTACCCTTTGAGTCGACCAATAACACCACACGTCCAACCCAAATTGCACAGGAATACGAATCATTAGTAGAAAGAAGTTAGGGGATGAGAAATAGATAGAAAGAGAAATTAGATTAGAAGAAAATTAAGAACACAAATCTCACAGCGGAACGAATAAAATATATTAAATAATGTAACTTTTGGAATACAAATTAGTAATTATATATACATACCATCATCAGAGCACAACAACCATTTCTAGAAAAGATATAAACACATGTTTCCTGATACAAACACAGTACACAATAGAATTTGTGATAGTCTATAACTAACTGATGAAGCCTCCTACTTCAAGCTCCTCTAAGTGAATCTGTAAAATCCTGACTACTTGACTTCCCGTACAAATTTTGGGCACCCAAGTGTTTAGGGAAAACAAAACAAAATAAACTCTGGGTCAGTCATGGGACGAGTGTGAGTAAACTCCGACCATTGGTTTAATTTTCATAAAACCCTTTCGAAAGAAATGATAATCGTAAGACCGATCCACACATAATCGCGAAAGGTTTTTAACTTACGATAACCAAAAATATTTTTGATATCAAAATCCAGTGATATTATAATAGTGTCTAAATCAAGTAAATAGCAATCTAGTGGAACGCTTGCATCTCATGCTCCATATATAACATAAAATCAAAAACCGCTAGGCGCTTATTGAAGATTGGATTCCGACTATGACAAGGTATGGAACCACCTTCCAATTAGTGTATTCTAGAGGGGATACACTGGGGTTCAACAAGAACATCTTGCAACCTGGCCACACATGTCTGACCACTCATTTAACTTGAGTGTATCGAGCATATTATCACCAACGGTTGTGATCGGCAACCGTTATCAAGAGTATATAGCAGCGAATTAAATAAGAAGCAAATAAAATTTCTCTAGATCAGGTGATAATACCCCTAATGGGAATGACCTAATTGACCATGCTGCCTGCCCGATTTCTGTCATTTCTTGGGTGATGAGGCTTGAGGTTACGATTATCTTTCAACACATCTTTCCATCGTTTACTTTGAATGTCACGTCATCAGTCATTCGTCCATATACGTTGTCCTGGGACTGGACAAACCAAAGGCACCATTCTATTAACCCATCTTGGGAAATTTTTACCTAAGGTTAACAAAATAGTCCTTGCACTTTACTCCGCCTTCAATTATCTTCAGCATAAGTTGATTCATAATGCTTATGCCAATACGGAGTGGTTTTCAGATAATAAACCTGATCCCGGTCTCTTCGTATTGACAACGGAGGTATAAAATAAACCAAAACCATGATAGTCGGTGATTTAACTATCAAAGGAACATCCATACAATCAGCAATCCTATTTCCAAATGGAAATTTTATGGATCAATCATCAACCAACACTGGCCCCCTTTTTAAATCAATTCCTTATTATATTATCATTTCCAATTCCTGTTTCCCATCTTTCGTATCCTTTCAAAACTCTGTTTTCTCTCTCGGTTCTTGGAAAAAACATTTCCAATATCCTAATTCCTTTATTCAAGAAAATATCTCTTATTCCAGTTAGAAAACATTTCTAAATATTCACAAATCCTTATTTTCTATATTCAGAAAATATACCTTATTAATATCGGAATATATTTCCATATTTAATTATTTAATTCCTCGTTGACTAATTCATTTCATTTTCTATACGTAGAAAATAGCTCTCATTTTTATTTAGGAAAAACAGTTCGAAATCCTTTAAATTAACGCGATGTTACAAAACATCGTTATTATAACTCAAACCATTAATCATTTATCAACTAACCATATTGCTAACCAATCTTCACTACCGAACCTTAACCATTCTCCATCAATCATGAAGTCAATCAAGTTGGGGTATATTTACCTCTCATACCATAATTGAACAATATTCTCAACTTTGAAATAGTCAAAGCTCACAACTTCAAAGAAAACATCACTTACGCGACTCTCGGGTTCAATTTAAGAATACGCTTCTTTTACGGAAAAACATTGATAATAACTGTAACAACCCGGAAATTCTGAGCCAATTTAAAATTTTTATTTTGGCAATTTTAGTAAATTTTGAATATTTAAAATGAAATATTTTAAATAATAAAGAGGAAAATTTTATTTTGAATAGAATTCGAACGTATATATTTATATAGATCGTTGTTAGAATATAAATATTTATCTTAAATTATAAAAGAAATTGAAAATGGCGCGGTAGTTCGATAATTCTATTTCAAAGTTCAAATGAATGTACAAGATTCAAAATAAACCGGATTTTAGCAAAACCAAAAATAATAGAATCTAATTGAGAATATCTTTCCAATGAATCCGAAAAATTGAAATTTCATAGCGGGAATCAAAAGATAAGTCCAGTTGAAAATTCAGAATAGTCGCTATGGAATTCTGGCCCTTAAAACTGGAAATTTTGCAAACGACCTCGGATTTCGGCGAAACAACTTTTGTTGGATCCGTGATGTCAAATTATTGCTAGGTTCCAATTTTCATAATTTTTGAATTCAATATGTGAGCATGGAAAAGGAAAACGCGTTTGACCAGTTTCAGTTGATTTTAATCGACTGGAGAATGGCCATTTTTCAAACGGTCTCAGAATTTGACGAAATTAGTTTTGGAAGGACCGTATCGTCAGTACGAAGCTAGAAAATATTTTTCTGGTATTTTTCGAGTTAGTATGTGACCCCAGTAAATTGAAATGCGCGTTCAAATTCAATATATAGAGTTATATGTTGATTTTGACGAAAACTGATCGAAATGGTCGAATCGGCTTACGATACATATCCCATTGTGTTCGGAATGGGGGTAATTAGCTATGGACGACAGGTGGTAGGCCTTGTTTCGGGATCGAGATAAAAAGTTGCTTTTTGAATTAATTTAATAAAATATATATTTATTTATTTATATATAACCCCCCTACCTTTATACTCTCATTCTCTTTCTCTTTTCTTTCAGAACCCGATCCCCTTTTTCAAAATCGAACCCGCCACCCAAGGCCACCCACCGCCGTCGCGCCTCAGCCAACCCACCCCCTCCACCTCCCCAGGCACCACCGCCATCTCCTTCCTCCTCTCCTCTTCCACCGGCGAACCCCCCCCCCCCCCAAATCCCCCATGCCCAAAATCGAGCCACCGAACCCTAAATGTCGCGCCTCAGCCAACTCCGCTCCACCATCAGCCTTGACGCGCCTTCCTTCCACTGCATCGTCCCTTCTAGTGCTGCTCGCTCCTCTTCCGTTCAAGAGAATCCAAAAACCTATCCCCGTCGCCACATCAACGCCGAGTTCGATCGAATTTCTGGAGGGGCTACGGGGGTGCAGGCGCGATGCTACTGCGGGGGAGAGGTCTTCGGGGTTGTCCGGCTACACGAGGGTGGCAGTCCGATCGTGTCTCAAGTGCAATGGTGATTCCTGACAGGAATGAAAATACAGTGAGTTTTTAAATATAAATGATTAGGCTAAAAAATGTGATTTTTAAGTTAAGTTGCAATGTTTTAAAAATATGATTTTTCCTCATTTAAAAAAAATGATTTTTCCTCATTTAAAAATACGATTTTTCCTCATTTAAAAATATGATTTTTATATTATAGAGTAAATAAAAATATGATTTTTATATTATAGAAGAATAAAAATGTGATTTTTATATAGTAGGAATAATAAAATTTTGATCTTTATATATATAGCGAAATAAAATTTTGATCTTTATATATATAGCGAAATAAAAATTTGATCTTTATATATGTAGTAAATAAAGATACGATTTTTGGTATGGTAAAAATATGATTTTTAACTTCGAAAAGAATAGATTTTATCATATAGGAGTATAGATTTTTGTAGTGACAAAGTATAGATTTTTATATAAAAGGAAGCATTGTGGAAATATATAATTTTTTATCTATAAAGTGCCATTATAAAAACATGATTTTTAAAATGAACATCATATTAAACATATGATTTGTATTATGAACAGTGTGAAAAGAAGTGAGATGGAACGGATTGAAATCAAAGAGGAATTCAGACCGTTTAGAAATAGATAATGGCGGAGTGGAACCCTAATGTGAGAACTTCTCACCTTTAATTTAATTTTCTAGTTAAAATATATACTAGGATGCAGGTGTTCAGTAGCACCCGACACCCGTCGTCCACTGACTATGGATGGCTTGTATGCTTGTTTATTTGATTTTGATGTGTAGTTGATTGTGTGATGTGATGTGAAATGTAATAAAATATTTATATAGTTAAAAATATTTTATAGTTAAAAATAGGATTTTTTAACGTGTATATGAAATGAAATAAATTAATATAAACAAATCGAACGATTTGTTTATATACACACATTTGACTGATATTGATTGGGACGATAAATTTTACACATCGCCCAATTGCACAAATAAAATCTGTGTTTGATTGATTGAAACCCCACACGGGTATTGGGATGATATATGACATACACTAATCCCAATAATTAGCTGTATGTCGATCGATTGATTGACAGACTGTTATAAGCGTTGAATATTTGTATTTGATGCTTATACAGTGTAGAATGCACTTTATATGATGGTTGATTATTTGTCGTTGTTGATATATACATGCGTTGTATGGAAGTCCATAGAAATAAAATCTATGGTAACTGATTGGGCCTCATTCCAGTTTTGAATAGAAATATTTGAAATAGAATATTTGAAAATAGAATGTATGAAGCCGTGTTGATTAGATTGACGCCATTTTGACGTGAACGATATTTATATCGATTTTATTTGTTTTTAGCGAATATTGAAAAGTGATTTCAATAATCGAATATTTTAGAAAATGAATTCGAATTGAAATTGAGTAGAATTGAATTCGAATTGAAATTGAATAGAAATGAATTCGAATTGAAATTGAAATTGAATTGAATTGAAAACGAACTGAAATTGAATTAAAAATCGATTTGAATTGAAATCAATTTGAAATGAATTTAAAACAAATTTATAAGGAAAAATTCAATTTTGATTTGAATTTGAAAGGAAGTTGAAATCGTTTCGAAAACGAATTTAAAACGAGTTATAAAATACGTTTTGAAAGGAAATCGACGAAATATATATAATATATATATATTATATATATAATGGCCTGAATAGAAAGCGCCGCGCCGCGGCAGTTCGTGAATTTCGACCATTGACTTCGAACGGATATTACGGGAGATCCGACCTTCGGATTCTCCTAAAACCGGAACCGTTGGGTTCGTATCGAAAAGAGCTTTCTAACGAAAATTAGAAATTTGAAATCTAACGGTTGGATTTGGAATTATGTCCAAATCAAATTTGGAAAAGGTCGCTGTAAGTGCAGTTCGATGGCCGTTGATGGAAATCGACTGTACGGCCTTGATAAAATTATTAAAAATAATAATAATTTGTGTAAAATCATAAGAAATGATTTGGGAAGAATTGGGATGAAAAACTCCATATTTGAAAAGATAAAAATAGATTTTTGTTGTAATGAACTAGTTTTGAACTATAATTATAATTCTATTTATTTTTAAATAAATTGAATTCGAAAAGGGTTTTAAGAGTAACCAGAATTTCCAATAATTGAATTAGAATGGATTTGAATCGAAATTGTCTTTGGAATATTTCGATGTTGGATTTCGTGATTGTACTGATAACGTTACGGAAATTTGAAAGATATATACTTATATCGGTATTCCCAATACGATATTTGTTGGTCGTAGAATTTGATATTGAATATAAGCCGATATATTTTCTATTCAGAGCCTTGTATTTAATATCAAATGTGATTTGGGTTTGTCGTGAATGGTGTCTTCACTAACACTGTTCTTAAGCCCAATTGAGAAAAAGATTAAATCTTTTTATTTAGATTTAATGAAGTGTACCAATTAAATAATATTTAATTGAAATTGAATTGGTATTAATTTTTGGGTTTATCGTGAACAGTGTTTTAAATAACATTTGTTCTTTAACCCGATAATTAATGGAATGTGATTTTGGATTGTCGTGAACGGTATCTTCAATAATACTGTTCTTAGACCCAAAGGAGTTAAAAAAATTAGAAACTAACTGGAGGTTAGTTAAGTTGAATGGTTTCTGGGGGTATTGATCTGATGTTGGTTTCGACCTTCGGGGTTAATACTTAGGGAATTGCTCACTTGCTAATTTACGGTTAGGGACTGATTGAAATGTGACGTGATTTTGGGGTTTATCGTGAACCATGTTTTAAATGACACTGATTCTTTAACCCAGTCAAAGATCAAAACTAAGTGGAGTTTTAATGAATCTTTAATTAGATTGAAAAGATCGAGGATGGAGTATCACCAGTTTTGCTCCAGGCGATAGTAAAATCTTTAATTAGATTTGAACGTGAAATGGTAATTGAATTTACCGATTGTAACGAGTTGGATTTTGCCCGGCCTTAATCGATCGCAAAATCGACCAAAACCGTTCAAATCCCGCCTACGTTAACTTTGGGAATACAACACATTACACCGTTTGAAGTAGGGCCGTTACGGTATAACCATTAACCGTTCAACCGCACCAAACATTTGCATGGTTACCATCTAACTGTAACGACACGGATTTCGCCCGACCCCAATCGATCGCAAGATCGATCAAGACCGTTCAAAACCCGCGTACGTTAACTTTGGGCATACAACACATCACTCCATATCACACTACCAATCCTTTGCCGAAATATATAAATGGGTGTTAAGCAAGAGAATAAATTCTTCGCCACCAAACATCCATACATTCGACAGAAGATTAATAACATGATATATAATGGAGTACGATGTCAGACACAAAATCCATTTATAAGCTTATGCTCTGGGTCTGAGCGAAAGCCAAACCCGTACAAATCAACACTACGTCTGGGCAACTCCTACTATTACCTTATCATGGTAGCGAGCCATTCTAAGGCAACAGTCATCATCGTCCATTCGATGTGGAGATTCGACGGTCTTTAATCGCCGTCTTCCAATCTTGGATTTTTAAACGTCGTTTAATTATTTGGAATGAGATAAACTCGGACTTTCCAAATAATCCTCGTATATATATATATATATATATATATATATATATATATATATATTGAAAATCCTTCTTACACATTAATAATTATTTTTATTAACGATTCATTCCTATTTTAATTATTTAAAATAATTAAATTTTAATATAATGATGCCTTAAGTCCATGGGCGACTATGGCGCTGTATTTCAACAATTTTGATTTTCACATTTCTCAGAATTTAACCGTTGGGTCTTAATGTAATATATATCATTGGAAAGATTTTTCCAAGACGGTCCTAACGGTTTCAGTTTCAAGAAAATTCGACGGTCGGATCTTCTTGTATAGTCGTTTAAAAGTACGATTTCAAAACGCGAACTACCACGCCCTATTCGTTCAATTTTGATTATATATATAATCATTGAATCGTAATAACGTCGTTTGATTAAAATAACGCTTTACACAATTACCGATACTTACTAAATTTTAATTCATTTGAAAATGAAGATAATATTACCGCATCCTAAATTCATTCTTTTCTTACATTGAAAATGTAAATTTTGATACACTCAAAATCTTTAAATTACATATAAAAATATAATTTCTAATGACAAAGCAAACTCTACTCTTAATTATGATTTGTAATTACAATGCAAACACTACATCTAATTCACATTGTAAAAATATAATTTTAATTACAATGCAAACACTACATCTAATTCACATTGTAAAAAATATAATTTTTAATTACAATGCAAACACTACATCTAATTCACATTGTAAAAAATATAATTTTTAATTACAATGCAAACACTACATCTAGATTACATATGAAATAAATCAATTTTATTTCTAATGTTCATTCTCATTTTTATGTTACATATATATATATATATATATATATATATATATATATATAAGATAAATGCAAATTCTATCATACAATGAAATTGCATCCCTTAATTGCATAGAAAAATGTAGTTTTGTCATACGATATACTTTCCTATAGACATTACATATAAAAATGTAATATTTAACACACAATGTAAATTCATGTTTTAATTACATATAAAAAATGTAAATTTTATCCTACGGTGTAATTCCCTATATAATTTACATATAAAAATGTAAATTTTCACATACGATGAAATTTCCATGTTAATTACAAAGGAAAATGTAATTTTTAATATACGACATAAATTCACTTTATAATTTACATAAAATAATGTAAATTTTAACATACAATGAAATTCACTTGTTAATTAAAAGAAAAATGTAATTTTCAACATACAACGTTAATTCACTTTATAATTACATGTAAAAATGTAAATTCTGACATACGATGAAATTCATCTTGTTAATTACAAAGAAAAATGTAATTTTCAGCATACGGAGCAAATTTATATATATATTACATATAAAAATGTAACTGTTGTTCATGCGGTGTAAATTCATTCTTAAACTACATAATAAAATGTCATTTAATTCATGCGATGCAGATTCATTCATAAATAACAAAATAAAATGTTATATAATTCATGCGATGTAAATTCATTCATAAATAACAAAATAAAATGTTGTATAATTCATGCGATGTAAATTCATTTTACAACATAAAATTTCATTCTTTTACTTACAATGTAAAAGCATCAACTTTTTATGTACAATGTAAAAGTGTTCTCTTTTATATTTACAATGTAAAGATATCAACTTTTATACTTGTAATGTAAAAATATCAGTTTTTATATTTCACAATGTAAAAATATCAACTACTCTATTTTACTATGTAAAAATATTAACTTCTTTATTTTACAATGTAAAATATCATCTTTTCTATTTTACAATGTAAAAATATTAACTTTTCTATTTTACAATGTAAAAATATTATCTTTTCAAAACAAAGATGTAATCTTTTTATTTACAATAAAAATATTGTCTTTTTATTCTCAATATAAAAAGATCGTCTTTCTATTTACATCGTCAAATTTTCAATATAAAATCCATTCTTTACAATGTGAAATTTACTCTTTAATTACAATGTAAAGTCCATTCTTTTTATTACATAAAAAAATAAAGTAAATCTTCCTAATTTAACATGTTGACAATTAAAAAGGGTATCTTTTTAATTCTAATCTCTTATTGTAAAATTTTTTACTAATAAAAATGTTATCTTTCAAATTCACTCTTTTTATTGTAACTTTGACAATACGTACCTTCCCATTTGAAAACATGGAAACCATCCTTTTCTTTTAATTAAATACTGGATTATAACATTCTTTAACTCAAAATTGGAATGAGACTCACACAATTTCCATGTAATTTAATTACACGGATTTCAAACATTGCACTTATTCTATAATAATGTCAACCATTCACATAACAGCCAAAGTGCAATTTACACTAAACACAAGGCTGATGTGTAGTCAAATATCAACCCAAGACCCATGTGGGGTTTCAGCCAACACATAATTTTGTGCACTTGGGCGAGGTGTAAAACAATCGTCCCAATCAACATCAACAAGTCAAGTAACTTGTCAATGGCAGTGTAACATCATTTTAAATTATCATAAATAATAAATCATTAGTTTAACCTGTTGAATATTTTCAATTTCAAACATAACATGACATGACATCCAAATCCACAATCCGTTCAACAAACAATTACTTCCATCACCAATAATTTATTTACATTTAATTATAAAAATAAATAACTATTCGAAAATTGAGTGAGCAAAAGAGTTCTCACCTTTGCCGGCTTTAAATGACGGTTCGAGCCCAAAATTCAACATGCTCCAAATTTGATGAAATTAGTGTCTACGCGTAGCTCTCGACTCACAGATCGCAGCAAATCCTATTTCGTGCGATTTCGAGTTCGTATCAAAAAGATATGAATTTTCGAAGTTTGTAATAATTAAATAATTAATTTAAATTATGAAAATTACCCAAATTTCCAACTTGCTACAAATTGGACAAAATTACTGCTCGCTTGAAGCTCTTGACATAACGATCTCAACGGATTCAGTTTCATGCAATTTCGATAACGTGACAAAAAGTTATGCACTTGTGAAGTTAACAAATCGATTAAAGTAATATTTAAATTTGTAAAAATTACCCAAAATTTCAATTTTCTCCAAATTGGACAAATTTGGTGTCCACGCGAAGCTCTCATCGCCACGATCACAGCAGACCTGAAATCGTCAAATTTCGATCTCGTATGTAAAAGATATTGCATTACGAACATAGAACATAAATGTTTCACGTTTAAGCCCCTAACCTTTTTTTTTTCAAACAGCACCCTAAACTTAAAATGCTCGCCACGGCCAAACCATACGTCAGAATTGCACGAAACCAGCGCCATTCTCTCCGGCTTCTCCCCCTCTTTCCACGGCTAGTGGTCCGCCCCTCCAATTCGCCACGTGGGGCCCACGATCTGCAGATGAACGGAAAAGTACAGTTTTCGTTCATCTTGGTGCTGCGGCCGCCTCGGTGCTCTAAATGCCCCCAAATTTTTACAGTAGCTTGGCCTCGACTTCCCGAACAACTTCTCTGTTTGTCACCTCGCCTGAAAATGCATGGATTGGCGGGAAATTGCCCATCTTTGCGACTGTCCTGTTTTCAGCACCCCTCCAATAAAATTGACATTCCGGCCAACTCCGACCACCTGAGACCGTGCCACCACCTCCAAAAGAACCGTATGGTTCCCCTCTACCTCTGCCTAAAGTCGCTCGACCTAACTCTCTTCGTGGGGCCCGCAATAGCCAAAAAATGAAAATATTGCTGCTGACCTTAGATTGACATTCCGGCGAACCCGTGCGACGATAGGTCTTGAATTTTTCGTGGTAGATAGAGGATAAGAAGATGAACAAAACTCAGAAAGGGTTTGTTCTGATTTGATTTGGATTGAGAGTTATAAATTGTTTTGTTTTCAGGTGCTTATTTGCAAAGAATTATTTAGAGTGGAGGCCATGAAAATGAAGAAGGAGAAGGTGGTTGGTAGGTTTAGGGTTATGATTTAGCTAATGGCTGAGGAAAAGATATTTTATATGGGGTTAAGAATGTTATTAGGCCCAATTACCCTTTTATGTATTTATTTATACAATTTGCACCCATTTTCATATTCTAAAAATTCGTGTTAACACCTACGAATTCCAATTTTTATGAAATTGAAACATAAATATTTCTTGACATTACGGATTCAAAGAAACTGGTTTTGTTAAATTCCGAGTCCGTATGAATAAACTATGAATTTTTAAAGTCTGAAAATTGACCGTTTTTCACTGTAAAATTAATAACGACCACATACTAACTCCAAAAATTACGAATTTTGGAATCTAGTAATAATTTAATATTCCGGATCCAACAAAAGTGGTCTCGTCAAAAACGGAAGTCGTTTGCAAAATTTCCATTTTTAAGGCGTATATATTTAATATTAAAAATACATTTTTAAATCAATAATTTCCGAAACTCGAAATATATATCTGTTTACTGTTTTTCAATGTAGAAACATCATTTCGAACTCAATGGAAGTGGTTTCGAGTCGAAATTCCTTTATATGCAAAAAGTAGCATTATTGACCTATGCAAATTACCTAGCGACCTTTCTAAAAATTAAATTGGCCATAACTTTTGATTTCCGCTATGAAATTTCGATTTTTCGGATTCGTTGGAAAGATATTTTTAAATAGATTCTAATATTTTTGGTTTCACTAAAATCCGTTAAATTTTGCATCCTGTACGGTCAGTCAAAGTTCAAGTTTGACTTTTCAAACTACCGCGCTATTTCTAACTCTTTTTATAATTAAAATTGAATTATTCATTCTAACTTCGATTTGAATCAAATTTGTGATCATTATTATTTAAAATAGATTATTTTAAATATCAAAACTCATTTAAAATCCCATTTAAAATCACTTAAAATAAATTTTAAATTGGCCCAAAATTCAGGGTTGTTACACCGATAACACCGTGGTGTTAGATATGAAGTATGACCAGTTCTACTTCATGGGATGAATAGGTTGGGATTGGGAAATAAAATAAATGATTACTTCGGTGTGGTTCGCTAATCCCGACTAGTTTGAAGTGATATTCAAAGGAAGATTAAAGAATAAATTTAAAAGAATTTATCTTTGATAAAATTAATGGGAACCTTTCCCTAAGAATGTGAAATTTAGAAACTAACTGTGGGTTAGCTAAGAAGGACGGTTTCCTGGGTATTGATCTGATGTTGGTTTCGGCCTTCAGGGTTAATATTTGGGGAATTATTCTCTTGTTAATTTATGGATAGTGAACGATGAATTGGAATGAGGTGTATGTTGTGTTTGTGTAACACTTGTTTATTATATACGCGGGTTATTCAGAAAGACCCGGTTTATCCCATTCTGAATAACTGATTCGACGATGAGTCGAAGATGAAGACGGTGGTTGAAAACCGGAGGTCTTCACGTCGTTTGGATAATTACTGATGATCTTGATTGGGCCGTACACCCAAGAGGAGGGAATCAGTTAGTGGTCGTCCAGACGTACTTGGAGATCGATGGATATGCGGGGTACTAGGTGCCTCCGGTTTCGTTCAGACCCAGAACGAGCTTGTAAATGGACTGTGTGTCTGACATTGGATTTCAGTCTGTGTGATTGATTTCTATTAAATATATATCTTTTTGGCAGCGGAGAATTTATTCTCTTGCTTAACGCCCTTTTCTGAGACATACGAGCTCAGGGGTTATATATTGATGGATATCCATCGCATGGAATGAATTGCATGTGTGGCATTCCTAAGTGGCAATGGATCAAGGCTTCTGTTGAAAAGCAAAGTCTTGTGGTTGATGATCAAAGCACGGCCTGTGTGGCGTAGCTTTGTGTGACGTTGATTCGCGAGCCTCACACCCCGGTGGTGAACCAAAAACGGGAGAGGACTTCAGGGAGGACATGCGTTTCTTTCTAGTTAGAAGTGGCGTCAGTGGTTTTACATGCCCTGATGAGTTTGACTTATGTGGTTGTTGCTGCTGCGAGGCGCCTCGGTTTGATCGGACGATCTGGGTCCGATGGAGCCATTCGTTGGCTCATTTACGCCCCAAAGGGCGGGGAAACGTAGTGTTCAGGCATTTTAATCCACATCGATGGATCGGCCCTGACGATCCAAAGGTCACTCGAGCTCTGACCCGAGGCTCGGGCCAGAGAGTCTCGAATCGGTGTGGACTATCTTTTGCCTCGGCTCACAGATGGAAATCCAATTTCCAAACACATGATTTTACGGTTTTAATTGTAGAACTAGTATGGCGACATGATATATGGTACCCATGCCGTCTGTGATTGATACTTATGATTTGAAGTTGTTTTATACACTATACACTTATAATAGTATCAAATGATTTGTTTTAAACGTACCAAACATGTTTGGCTATTATAAGGGAAAACCCTATCCCCCAGCTTGCGTTGCATAGAGTGATAGGACCTGGGTCTTATAATAGCTTCATTTTTCCAAAAAGCATTGCGTTGTTTTGTTATATGCACTGTATTCTTAGAAGGAAACCCGTTCTGTGTTATACGGCGTGGTCCCTTGATATACCTGATTTAAAGGAAAGTTTTAAATAACTGTTTTAGTTCTCACACCAGTCCCATGACTGTC
The DNA here is from genome assembly GCA_030737875.1 of Allium sativum. NCBI lineage: Eukaryota > Viridiplantae > Streptophyta > Magnoliopsida > Asparagales > Amaryllidaceae > Allium > Allium sativum. The sequence continues at coordinate 308,778,263 of CM060921.1, forward strand.
CTGGAGTTTATTGTTTTAACCTAAACTCTGGGTGCCCTTATTTTGACACGGGCAGCTAGTAGTTTTGGTTTTGCAGATTTATATTCACAGGATCCTGGTTTACAGCTGGAATGATATCCAAAAAGCTTTGTATCCGTATATCTCTTCTAGTTGTGTATTGTATTATTTTCCGCTGCTACGTAATGTATTGTAATATCTGATATTTATCGAATGTATTTTATTCATTTTTACTCTGTATATTATTATATTCTGATGAATTGTTGTAATATTCAATGAAATGTTCTTTTGTCTGCGTTCTATTTTGTCATGTTCTCAAAACAATTAGGCATTTCGAATGGTCTGGGTCGGTTTAGCGACTGATTCGGATCGAGAGAAATTCTCGGTCGTTACATCGTGGTATCAGAACTTTGGTTTACAAAGCTCAGAGAACAAGACACATTAGAACCATATGAAAGAATTCATCAGATATTGGATTAGTAATATCCAATGAGAAAGACTCGTTATAGATAGGATCAGTAGTATCCTAGAATGAGTGTGAAGAGTATATTTTTAAAAATGAAAACAAATTTTGTTTTGAAATTTAAATCAATTATTCGTATTTGAATATTTATTTATATTGATTTGGACTATCCAGTATATAAAGATTTTTCGTATACGTATGATCCGCGTGTATTCGAAGTTTTAATATATTGGGTAGATATAGAATCACACTCTAGTCGCCCGGGCATGATTCTACTGATGAAGTACGGCATCAGTAGTCTGTTTTCGAGTGTCGAAAGTGGGATATCTATATATTTCCATTAGACTGGTGTGAGAACCAAAATTAGATAGGGCTTATTGTTGTGATTTGGCATCAAAAATGTGATTTTTTGACTATATATCAAAGTTATGAATTTGAAATGATAATTCACTAATTGATTGATGGTTGTGTTGTTTGATTACTGTTTTGATTAATTTAATGTTGAACCGTTAGCCAAATTGAACCAAATAGTGAGTTGTATTGAAAATTTATCGCATTTGCATACGTGTACATGTGCTTACATTGAACAGGTCATAGCCAGGAGGCTAGAGCAGAGGAATAAAATTGTTTTCCCGAAAAATAGGTACATGTTTATTGTATTTCTTGAGTTTTGGGTGATTTTGTGAGCCGATTGGCTAGCCGCTTGGCTTTTTCTTTTTCTTTTGGATTGAAGAAGGCCATGGGAGGCTACATGAAATATCCCGAAGTCCCCGGTGCATGGGAGGTTATGGCAAAAAAATTCGAAAATTTAGGGTGTTAGCCAAATTTTTGAAAAATTTGAAAAGTTCTTAGAAACTGAAAAGTTGAAAAACTTAAGCCGTAAGGAAAATAATGAAAGTTGAGTTGATTAATTAAACAACTTTTGGCTTCGTTCCTTTACGGGGACGAAAAGTTTTAAGTGGGGGAGATTGTAACAACCCGGAAATTCTGGGCCAATTAAAAATTTTTATTTTGGCAATTTTAGTAAATTTTGAATATTTAAAATGAAATATTTAAAATAATAACGAGGAAAATTTTATTTTGAATAGAATTCGAACGTATATATTTATATAGATCGTCGTTAGAATATAAATATTTATTTTAAATTATAAAAGAAATTGAAAATGGTGCGGTAGTTCGATAATTCGATTTCAAAGTTCAAATGAATGTACAAGATTCAAAATAAACCGGATTTTAGCGAAACCAAAAATAATAGAATCTAATTGAGAATATCTTTCCAACGAATCAGAAAAATTGAAATTTCATAGCGGGAATCAAAAGATATGTCCAGTTGAAAATTCAGAATAGTCGCTATGGAATTCTGGCCCTTAAAAATGGAAATTTTGCAAATGACTTCGGATTTCGACGAAACCACTTTTGTTGGATTCGTGATGTCAAATTATTGCTAGGTTCCAATTTTCATAATTATTGAATTCAATATGTGAGCGTGGAAAAGGAAAACGCGTTTGACCAGTTTCAGTTGATTTTAATCGACTGGAAAATGGCCATTTTTGAAACGGTCTAAGAATTTGACGAAATTAGTTTTGTAAGGACCGTATCGTCAGTACGAAGCTAGAAAATATTTTTCTAGAATTTTTCGAGTTAGTATGTGACCCCAGTAAATTGAAATGCGCGTTCAAATTCAATATATAGAGTTATATGTTGATTTTGACGAAAACTGATCGAAATGGTCGAATTAGCTTACGATGCATATCCCATTGTGTTCGGAAAGGGGGTAATTAGTTGTGGACGACAGGCGGTAGGCCTTGTTTCGGGATCGAGATAAAAAGTTGCTTTTTGAATTAATTTAATAAAATATATATATTTATTTATATATAACCCCCCCTTTATACTCTCATTCTCTTTCTCTTTTCTTTCAGAACCCGATCCCCCTTTTTCAAAATCGAACCCGCCACCCGCCGCCGTCGCGCCTCAGCCAACCCACCCCCTCCGCCTCCCCAGGCACCACCGCCATCTCCTTCCTCCTCTCCTCTTCCACTAGCGAACCCCCCAAAATCCCCTACGCCCAAAATCGAGCCACCGAACCCTAAATGTAGCGCCTTAGCCAACTCCGCTCCACCATCAGCCTTGACGCGCCCTCCTTCCATTGCATCGTCCCTTCCGGTGCTGCTCGCTCCTCTTTCGTTCAGGAGAATCCAAAAACCTGTCCCCGTCGCCACATCAACGCCGAGTTCGATCGAATTTCTGGAGGGGCTACAGGGGTGCAGGGGCGATGCTACTGCGGCGGGGAGGTCTTCGGGGTTGTCCGGCTACACGAGGGTGGCACTCCGATCGAGTCTCAAGTGCAATGGTGATTCCTGATAGGAATGAAAACACAGTGAGTTTTTAAATATAAATGATTAGGCTAAAAAATGTGATTTTTAAGTTAAGTTGCAATGTTTTAAAAATATGATTTTTCCTCATTTAAAAAAATGATTTTTCCTCATTTAAAAATACGATTTTTCCTCATTTAAAAATATGATTTTTATATTATAGAATTAATAAAAATATGATTTTTATATTATAGAAGAATAAAAATGTGATTTTTATATAGTAGAATAATAAAAATTTGATCTTTATATATATAGCGAAATAAAAATTTGATCTTTATATATGTAGTAAATAAAGATACGATTTTTGGTATGGTAAAAATATGATTTTTAACTTCGAAAAGAATAGATTTTATCATAAAGGAGTATAGATTTTTATAGTGACAAAGTATAGATTTTTATATAAAAGGAAGCATTGTAGAAATATATAATTTTTTATCTATAAAGTGCCATTATAAAAACATGATTTTTAAAATGAACATCATATTAAAAATATGATTTGTATTATGAACAGCGTGAAAAGAAGTGAGATGGAACGGATTGAAATCAAAGAGGAATTCAGACCGTTTAGAAATAGATAATGGCGGAGTGGAACCCCAATGTGAGAACTTCTCACCTTTAATTTAATTTTCTAGTTAAAATATATACTAGGATGCAGACGGCGTTTAGTAGCACCCAACACCCGTCGTCCACAGACCATGGACGGCTTGTATGCTTGTTTGTTTGATTTTGATGTGTAGTTGATTGTGTGATGTGATGTGAAATGTAATAAAATATTTATATAGTTAAAAATATTTTTATAGTTAAAAATAGGATTTTTAACGTGTATATGAAATGAAATAAATTAATATAAACAAATCGAACGATTTGTTTATATACACACATTTGACTGATATTGATTGGGACGATAAATTTTACACATCGCCCAATTGCACAAATAAAATCTGTGTTTGATTGATTGAAACCCCACACGGGTGATATATGACATACACTAATCCCAATAATTAGTTGTATGTCGATCGGTTGATTGACAGACTGTTATAAGCGTTGAATATTTATATTTGATGCTTATACAGTGTAGAATGCACTTTGGATGATGGTTGATTATTTGTTGATATATACATGCGTTGTATGGAAGTCTATAGAAATAAAATCTATGGTAACTGATTGGGCCTCATTCCGGTTTTGAATAGAAATATTTGAAATAGAATATTTGAAAATAGAATATATGAAGTCGTGTTGATTAGATTGACGCCATTTTGACGTGGACGATATTTATATCGATTTTATTTGTTTTTAATGAATATTGAAAAGTGATTTCAATAATCGAATATTTTAGAAAATGAATTCGAATTGAAATTGAATAGAATTGAATTCGAATTGAAATTGAATAGAATTGAATTCGAATTGAAATTGAATAGAAATGAATTCGAATTGAAATTGAAATTGAATTGAAAACGAACTGAAATTGAATTAAAAATCGATTTGAATTGAAATCAATTTGAAATGAATTTAAAACGAATTTATAAGGAAAAATTCAATTTTGATTTGAATTTGAAAGGAAGTTGAAATCGTTTCGAAAACGAATTTAAAACGAGTTATAAAATACGTTTTGAAAGGAAATCGACGAAATATATATAATATATATATTATATATATAATGGCCTGAATAGAAAGCGCCACGCCGCGGCAGTTCGCGAATTTCGACCATTGACTTCGAACGGATATTATGGGAGATCCGACTGTCGGATTCTCCTTAAACCGGAACCGTTGGGTTCGTATCGAAAAGAGCTTTCTAACGAATATTATAAATTTGAAATCTAACAGTTGGATTTGGAATTATGTCCTAATCAAATTTGGAAAAGGTCGTTGTAAGTGCAGTTCGATGGTCGTTGATGGAAATCGACTGTACGGCCTTGATAAAATTATTAAAAATAATAATAATTTGTGTAAAATCATAAGAAATGATTTGGGAAGAATTGGGATGAAAAACTCCATATTTGAAAAGATAAAAATAATTTTTTGTTGAAATGAACTAGTTTTGAACTAGAATTATAATTCTATTTATTTTTAAATAAATTGAATTCGAAAAGGGTTTTAAGAGTAACCAGAATTTCCAATAATTGAATTGGAATGGATTTGAATCGAAATTGTCTTTGGAATATTTCGATGTTGGATTTCGTCATTGTACTGATAACGTTATGGAAATTTGAAAGATATATACTTATATCAGTATTCCCAATACGATATTTGTTGGTCGTAGAATTTGATATTGAATATAAGCCGATATATTTTCTATTCAGAGCCTTGTATTTAATATCAAATGTGATTTGGGTTTGTCGTGAATGGTGTCTTCACTAACACTGTTCTTAAGCCCAGTTGAGAAAAAGATTAAATCTTTTTATATTGATTTAATGAAGTGTACCAATTAAATAATATTTAATTGAAATTGAATTGGTATTGATTTTTGGGTTTATCGTGAACAGTGTTTTAAATAAGACTTGTTCTTTAACCCGATAATTAATGGAATGTGATTTTGGGTTGTCGTGAACGGTATCTTCAATAATACTGTTCTTAGACCCAAAGGAGTTAAGAAAATTAGAAACTAACTGGAGGTTAGTTAAGTTGAATGGTTTCTGGGGGTATTGATCTGATGTTGGTTTCGACCTTCAGGGTTAATACTTAGGGAATTGCTCACTTGCTAATTTACCGTTAGGGACTGATTGAAATATGACGTGATTTTGGGGTTTTCGTGAACCGTGTTTTAAATGACACTGATTCTTTAACCCAGTCAAAGATCAAAACTAAGTGGAGTTTTAATGAATCTTTAATTAGATTGAAAAGATCGAGGATGGAGTATCACCAGTTTTGCTCCAGGCGATAGTAAAATCTTTAATTAGATTTGAACGTGAAATGGTAATTGAATTTACCGATAACACCGTGGTGTTAGATATGAAGTATGACCAATTCTACTTCATGGGATGAATAGGTTGGGATTGGGAAATAAAATAAATGATTACTTCGGTGTGGTTCGCTAATCCCGACTAGTTTGAAGTGATATTCAAAGGAAGATTAAAGAATAAATTTAAAAGAATTTATCTTTGATAAAATTAATGGGAACCTTTCCCTAAGAATGTGAAATTTAGAAACTAACCGTAGCTAAGAAGGACGGTTTCCTGGGTATTGATCTGATGTTGGTTTCGGCCTTCGGGGTTAATATTTGGGGAATTATTCTCATGTTAATTTACGGTTAGTGATTGATGAATTGGAATGAGACGTATGTTGTGTTTGTGTAACACTTGTTTATTATATACGCGGGTTATTCAGAAAGACCGGGTTTATCCCATTCTGAATAACTGATTCGACGATGAGTCGAAGCTGAAGACGGTGGTTGAAGACTGGAGGTCTTCACGTCGTTTGGATAATTACCGATGATCTTGATTGGGTCGTACACCCAAGAGGCGGGAATCAATTAGTGGTCGTCCAGACATACTTGGAGATCGATGGATATGCGGGGTACTAGGTGCCTCCGGTTTCGTTCAGACCCAGAACGAGCTTGCAAATGGACTGTGTGTCTGACATTGGATTTCAGTCTGTATGATTGATTTCTATTAAATATATATCTGTTTGGCGGCGGAGAATTTATTCTCTTGCTTAACGCCCTTCTCTGAGACGTACGAGCTCAAGGGTTATATATTGATGGATATCCATCGCATGGAATGAATTGCCTGTGTGGCATGCCTAAGTGGCAATGGATCAAGGCTTCTGTTGAAAAGCAAAGTCTTGTGGTTGATGATCAAAGCACGGCCTGTGTGGCGTAGCTTTGTGTGACGTTGATTCGCGAGCCTCACACCCCGATGGTGAACCAAAAACGGGAGAGGACCTCAGGGAGGATATGCGTTTCTTTCTAGTTAGAAGTGGCATCTGTGGTTTTACACGCCCTGACGAGTTTTACTTATGTGGTTTTTGCTGCTGCGAGGCATCTCGGTTTGATCGGACGATCCGGGTCTGATGGAGTCATTCGTTGGCTCATTTACGCCCCAAAGGGCGGGGAAACGCAGTGTTCAGGCATTTTAATCCACATCGATGGACCGGCCCTGACGATCCAAAGGTCACTCGAGCTCTGACCTGAGGCTCAGGCTAGAGAGTCTCGAATCGGTGAGTACTATCTTTTGCCTCGGTTCACAGATGGAAATCAATTTTCCAAATACGTGATTTTACGGTTTTAATTGTAGAACTAGTATGGCGACATGGTATATGGTACCCATACCATCTATGATTCATACTTATGATTTGAAGTTGTTTTATACACTATACACTTATAATAGTATCAAATGATTTGTTTTAAACGTACCAAACATGTTTGGCTATTATAAGGGAAAACCCTATCCCCAGGCTTGCGTTGCATTGTGTGATAGGACCTAGGTCTTATAATAGCTTCATTTTTCCAAAAAGCATTGCGTTGTTTTGTTATATGCACTGTATTCTTGGGAGGACACCCGTTCCGTGTTATACGGTGTGGTCCCTTGATATACCTGATTTAAAGGAAAATTTTAAATAACTGTTTTAGTTCTCACACCAGTCTCATGACTGACCTGAAGTTTATTGTTTTAACCTAAACTCTGGGTGCCCTTATTTTGACACGTGCAGCTAGTAGTTTTGGTTTTGCAGATTTATATTCACAGGATCCTGGTTTACAGCTGGAATGATATCCGGAAAGCTTTGTATCCGTATATCTCTTCTAGTTGTGTATTGTATTATTTTCCGCTGCTACGTAATGTATTGTAATCTCTGATATTTATCGAATGTATTTTATTCATTTATACTCTGTATATTCTTGTATTCTGATGAATTGTTGTAATATACAGTTAAAAGATTTATAAATTCCAAATCATATCGTCACGGTAACTGGGTTTAAGAACTAGTGTCATTTAAAACAAAGCTCACAATGAACCCAATATCATCTTCAATTCAGTTCCTATTCTTTCTTTTGCAAAAGTTCTCAATTTCATATCCGACAAATATTGGAACATAATTCAAACTTCCCTGTTTCTTTGATTATTTTATTATTAAAAAAATCACTTAAAACTAAATTTCTGGAATAAGACTCATTCAACTCCTATATAACCCGAGAATATCGGTATATGCAAACATTCAATAAACATAAACAAGATGTCATATGTCTAACAAGTTGTAACTAAACTCGTTAGTTATTTATGATCAGATGTTGGTGTCATAGTTGGTTCCATTTTATTAATTAACAACCAAACGGTATTCATAACCATTGATCAACCAAATCAAAGATCCAAACTAAATCAAATTCATGCAGCATCCTCCAAACATGAATAATAATTTCATATTTACTAGCTAGAGATTCACATCTTAACATATGCATATTATGGTTCTAAAACCCATGTTATAAGTTTCTAATATCCAAAATCCTAGCTTTCAACCCAAGCAATATTAAATTAAGATATAACTTCATGAATCTAAATAAAAGGTCCCGGTTCTCTGTGACGGCCCATCCCGCACCAACCGACATTTTCTCCAAAAGTGCGCTGTACACATGTCCAGTTAGCACGGAACGGGTCATCAGAAGGAAAGGGAAGAAGGAAATGAACTAACAAAGAACCTGTAGAATGTCTCACAGCGCACAGAATAAAATATAATAATAACATACTTGACATAAAACAGGTGAGACAGTGCATAAGCTGAAAACCAGAACTAGGCATCATAGCAGCAGAAATCCAAAATACAGCTTATTACAACTTTTCAAACTGTCTCAAAGCAAAAGTAAGATAAAGGAGGTACACTACTAATGCCCATGTAGCGACCACCAATGACACAGGGAGAATATATATATGTCATACGTGGAAGCCTCCTGCCCGGCTCTGAATCAGCTACTCGCGCATCACCAGCTAACCTGTCTCTAGTCTGCTAGTATGAGCACCCAGAGTAATAAAAGGAGACATAAAACTCTGGGTCAGACATAAAGCCTGGTATGAGCGATAAGCATCTAAAGTGAACAATAACAGGTAGACAAAACATACCTGAACCTGGACCTACAACCAAAGAGTTAGCACTACATACTGTACAACACTCTAAGGTGCCATATTAAAAGGTGTAAAGATACGGAGGTGGGGGTGTGCATGTCATAGTGTTGGCAAACAATCAAGCATAACAACCATCCTCACATCTCTCACTCAGTGTGTAAAGCATACGATATTCACCACTTCGATCACCCACCCTTGCTACGATCACTTTGCCCCATGAAGTCATAAATGGCTTCACTGCACTGATAATGTAGCCACTGATCCTTCGCTATGTCCACTTGCCCCATGGAGTTATTCACCCCATCTGCGCTGGCTTGTAGCCTTACCAATCCTTACTATGTCCACTTGCCCCATGGAGTTATTCACCCCATCTGCGCTGGCTCATAGCCTTACAAATCCTTACTATGTCCACTTGCCCCATGGAGTTATTCACCCCATCTGCGCTGGCTCACAGTCTTACTACGCATCACCTTGCCCCTCAAGTCGTAATGACTCTACTGCACTGATAACGTAGTCCTGCTACCATCACCTTGCCCCTCGAGTCATAATGACTCTACTGCACTGATAAGTAGCCCATCATTCATTTTTAGTGGTGAATCGAAGTTATGAACATCGATAACTCCTTAGCACACGTCCCGCAGAAAAGCCCAACCATGAAGTGAACTCATTGGTTCCCAACTGGATCCTGAGCTCTAACTTCCCATATTGGACTACCTTTGCATCTTGGGTTATCGGTCAATACTAGGTCGGGTCGGATTCCCTTCAAGCCATCGGTTCGGGTCGGGTCCACTGCATCGCGTCGGTACGGGTCTTCCTCTGGTACGGTTCGGGTCGGGTCCACTCCATCGCGTCGGTTCGGGTCGAGTGCCTCACTTCGGGTCGGGTCGGGTGCCATCTCCCATCCAGTTCGTGCTTCCGCTCCGATCCGCTCCCTCATTCTTCACGTGCTCCGATCTGATCCCTCCTTCTTTATCCGATCCGATCCCTCCTCCTTTATCCGATCCGATCCCAGTTTAGTTAGCGTGGCCTTCCTTTTTGCCAATTTCTCAAGTGTCAGGTTCCGATCCGATCGAATCCCTTGCCCAGTTCAACTTATCCGATCCGAGCCACCATATCCGATCCGATCCGATCCGAAACCTGCACTGTTTCCTGAAGCTTTTCCAGCAAGTGTTTACGCCGTTCGACGACGTTTTTGACCATTCTAACTATTGAAATCAATCACAAAGCATATCATTCGTAGCAACATGCATAATCAACCACAAACATCAAAACATCAACATGATAGGTTAAAATGGATCAAACATATCCAAAATCCCATGTTTTCCCCTTAAGCATGTTTAGGTGAAACTAATGATAGGATTAGCAAAACTTAACCAAATTAACCCAAATTCATATCAGAGGTCTAAAACATCATTTAAGATTTTATGAACATTTTCCCAAAATTTTATCACGTTTAAATTCGCTAATTAACACTAATTACCCGTAATTAGTGCAAAACTATGCAAATCACTCACCTTAGCCACAAATAAACTAAGATCTGAAATAAATCTCTGATTTGATGTGAATTCCAATGCTAAACGGCAGCTCCAATGTTGATTTGGTGTAGATCTCCCTTGATTAGATGTTGCTAAGCTTAATCCTTGATCAAAAGATTATTTGGAGGTGATTTAGAGGTTGGAGGCCATTTTTAGGGTTCCTTGGTGATAAGTGGAGGCCAGAAAACTGAAACGGAATGATTCTCTACTTCATTTCAGCCTCTCCATAACCCTAATCCCGAAATGGATTATGGGCCTACTCACTAATCACCCTATTTGGCCCGGTTAAGCAGTTTTTCACCTTCCGAACCTTATTTCAGCCATATCTCCCAAACGGTGATTCCGTTTGGCTATTATGACCACTCTACGGAAAGGTAAACTATCAAGCGAACCAAATGGAAGTGGTTTCAGGTCAAAATTCCTTTCCAATCAAAAGTTATGACCAAAACAAGATCAGCTAGGGGCAAAATGGTCATTAAAAAATCGACAAAAATCATGAACATGGGAATGACTCAAATAGATGTTTCCCAAAGTTACATGGTCATACGACTTCATATGGGAAAGAAATAAATATTCTACGATCCTTTGATGCGTAGAATGCGGGTCATTACACTCTCCCCCCATAAGAAATTTCGCCCACGAAATTCCCTAACCAAAACGCACAAAGGGTCCCGCATGCCTATCAATCATAAAACAACGATTAAACATGCAAAACAAGCGAGATAAGTCTATCCTAGCATGCAAAATAACTAAATTACGAAGTAAGTCTTACCAGGCAAAGAGTTCTGGATATGCCTTTCTAATGCCCTCCTCTGTCTCCCAAGTACAGTCATTCTCGTCCTCGCCCCACTGAACCTTGACTAGCTTCACCACCTTCCTCCGAAGTTGCTTCGTATCGTGCCCCACAATACGAATCGGCTTGCGGTTCCCAACCGCCTCGGGTTCTACTTCGAAGTCCTCTAACTGATCAGGTGAAATAGTCATATCTGAGTCGTGAACGAACTTCCTTAGTTGGGAAACATGAAACACATTGTGAACTCCCGCCATTTTCTCTAGTAAGCTAACTCTATATGCCAAATTCCCGACTAGTTCAAGAACGGGGAATGGGCCAATAAATCTTGGTGCCAATTTGCCTCTCCTGCCAAATTGAATCACGCTCTTTAACAGAGAAATTTTGACGAACACAAAGTCACAAACGGAGAATTTTAAGTCTCTTCTCCTCTTATCAGCATAACTCTTCTGCCTATCTTGGGCAGCTTTCATTCGTTGCTGAATGATCTTAATCTTGTCTGAAGTTTCTCTCACCACGTCTGGTCCAAGCATAAACTTCTCGCAAGTCTCTATCCAACATGATGGTGAGTTGCACGGTCTTCCGTACAAAGCTTCATATGGAGCCATACCGATACTGGATTGGTAGCTATTATTATATGCAAACTCTACTAGATGAAAATAGTCATCCCATGATCCACCAAAATCCAATATACAAGCTCTCAAGAGGTCTTCCAATATATGATTCACCCTCTCCATCTGACCGTCGGTCTGAGGATGATACGCAGTACTAAGATGTAATTCTGACCCCAGAGACTCTTGTAAGCTCTTCCAAAACCCACTAGTGAACAACGGGTCTCGGTCACTCACAATGCTTTTAAGTACTCCATGAAATCTCACTACCCACTTCATATACAATTCTGCCAACTTGGCTGTCGTTCTGGTCGATTTGACTGGTATAAATCTTGCACTCTTAGTCAGTCGATCCACAATTACCCAAATGCTATCATATCTCGATCTAGTCCTCGGTAAGCCATCGATGAAATCCATCGAGACTTGCTCCCATTTCCACTCGGGAATCTCTAATGGTTGCAACAACCCACTAGGCTTCTTTTGCTCGGCTTTAACTAGCTGGCAATTCATGCATTTGGATATAAACTTCCCAACGTCTCTTTTCATCCCTTCCCAGTAGTAAGACTGTCTCATGTCTCGATACATCTTATTACCACCGGGATGTATAGTCAGTTTTGAGTGATGACATTCTCTAAGCACTTCATCCCTCAAACCATTCACGTCGGGTACAATTAGTCTTCCATTCTTCCGAAGCCATCCATCTCGATCGAGCCCATACACATTCATCTCCTCACCGTCGATGTTCATCTCTAACTTGGAGATGATTTCCATTAGATTAGGATCATCCCTCTAGCTGGAACCAATCTGCTCTATCAAAGTGGGTTTGATCGCCAAACTAGCTAGCATAACTGGATCCAATTTGCACTTTGGTCTGAAATCAAACCCCGCGATATACTCCAGTTGCTTCCATTCAAGGAACATTGCCCCTAAACTGGCATGTCTCCTACTCTAACCATCTCTGCTGACGGAGATTCAGATCTTTCTGAGAGAAGAGATATTTTAACGATTTATGATCGGTAAACAACTCAAATCTTTCTCCCAAGAGATAGTGTCTCCACATCTTCAATGCGAACACGATCGCTGCTAATTCCAAATCATGGGTAGGATACTTCTTCTCATGCGGCTTTAGCAGTCGACTAGCATAAGCTACAACCCTACCTCCTTGCATCAATATAGCACCTAATCCGGTACCACAAGCATCCGTATATACCGTCATCTCTTCATTCCCCTTAGGAATGACTAACACTGGCGCACACGTCAACCTCTCTTTTAGACTCTTGAATGCATTCTCACACACTCCGTCCCAGACGAAGGACTGGTTCTTCTTAGTCAACTGAGTCAACGGTGTTGCTATCTTGGAGAAGTCCTGGATAAACTTACGATAATATCCAGCTAACCCCAAGAAACTTCTTACATCTGTTGCATTCTTGGGCGTAGGCCAATCCTGTACTGTAGCCAACTTCGCAGGGTCCACGGCAATACCACTCTCTGAAACAACATGACCCAAGAATCTCAATTCCCTTCTCCAAAAGTGACACTTAGAGAATTTCGCTTTCAATTGGTGTTTCCTCAACACCTCCATCACTATCCTCAAGTGTCCCTTGTGTTCCTCCTCTGTCCTTGAATAAACAAGGATATCATCCACGAACACAAGAACAAACTTATTGAACTGATCTCTGAATACTCGATTCATAAGATCCACAAAATAAGCTGGTGCATTGGTCAACCCAAATGGCATGACCAACCACTCATAAAATCCAGACGGCGTCGTAAATGCCATTTTCGGAACACTCTCATCCGCTACTCGTAGCTGATGAAATCCTGTCGCGAGGTCCAACTGGGAGATCACTCTTGCTCCTTCCAGTTGATCAAACAAATCATCTATCCGTGGTAGAGGATACTTATTTTTCCTCGTTACCTTATTCAACTCGCGATAGTCCACACACAAACGAAGGGAACCATCTTCCTTAGTGGCAAATACAACCGGTGCTCCCCACTCGGAGACACTCCTTCTAATAAGTCCCTTCTTCAAAAGATTGCTGACTTGCACACCGAGCTCCTGCTGCTCCCTTGGTGCCATATGACGAAGTGGCATCACTATAGGTCTGGCATCTTTCACTAAATCAATAGGGAACTCAATCTCTCGGTGTGGTGGAAGCCCGGTCACCTCCTCGAAGACGTCCGGATACTGGCTAACCACGGGCACATCTGACAGCTCATCCTGCGGGATGTCGAGGGAATTTACAAAACTAGCCATAACCCCATCACTAGGTAGACTACCAAACACTGCCCTCCGCCCATCATCCGCCCTAACTATCACCAAAAAGCCCTCACAGTCTACCACCACCCCGTATCTTTGGAGCCAATCGACTCCCAATATAATGCCATACCCAGTAAAGCCCAAAACAAAGCAATCACAAACAGACATACATCCATGACTCGATAAGACCAAATTCCTGCAAATCATACTAAGGCTAGTCGAACCACCAATTGGGTTCGTTACAACCAATGGTCTATCGACTATCTCGGGTTCCAGTCCCAACCTATCTACCAGGTCACTAAATATGAAGGAACGGGAAGCCCCGGTATCAAACAAAACTCGAACTGGTACATCATAAATAGAAAGCATACCTTGAATAACGACATTCTTTCCTTTCTCCGCCGCAGTTGGGGCATTCGATGAAGAAGGAACAGCATCAAGAGCATATGCTTTCGCAATCTTCTTCTCCTTCAGAGGTTGCGGACACTTATCCTTGAAATGTCCCACTTGACCACAGTTGAAGCACTTCTTATCCGCTGTCTTGGTCTGACAATCTTTAGCATAATGGCCCTTCTTACCACAGATGAAGCACTCAACATCTTTCTTGTTCTTTTTCTGGCCACCCTTAGATTGGTCCTGCTTCCTCTTATTCTGAGAGTTATTCTTGCCTCCACCGCCTGCTTGTGGCTTTGGCCCTTCTGCAGATGCAGCCTCAGTCTTTGACTTAGGGTAAAGACTCTCTGATCTTGAAACACCCCACCTCCGTTAGGGTCACTCTCAAAGGGAATGCCCTAATTTTGGTGGAGGTTTATAAGTCACAGATATACAAGACAGATATAAGAACACATATTTTTGAACAGCGGAAAACAACAACTTTTATTTCATTAAAATATGTGTTACACAATCCATGCCATAATTTGTTTTACAATACTTCCAAAAACATAACATCCTCATAACTGTCTTGATTACATTATTTAAAGAAGCATAAAGAAAACATAAATAAACTGCAAAAGTCCCATAATTGCTATCCAAAGCCATAGTCCAAAACGAAAAGATCCAAGCAATACATTCTTTCTCTTCAAGCTGGATATGAAGACTGGTCAAGCTGCGGTATTCCCTCCCTGTGGACCTGGGGGGGGGGGGGGGAACGGAAGAAAAGAAGATGAAAGAAAAGTAGATTCAGACATAAAGCCTGAGTAAGTCTAGGACTATTCAGTCTATGAATAAAGAACTGGGTGTGATAAGTATAAACTAGAAATGGAAAGCACCATAAACTTAGTTAAGTTGTCTAGGGTCGAATATACTATCGTACCCCATATAAATCTCTTAACCCATACAAACTAGTTCCCAACTGGCACCCCATAATCAGGGTGAAGTGATCCATTTTAGGGTGATCGGCTCCTACTCGCATAGTTACATGTGTCTTACGGCCCCCGATGTTGTAGTTACCTATGCTGGTCCCACCATGGGGGTGTATCAAGTCTCATGGTGGCGGCCCGACACAATCCTAGAATGCACAGGTATGCTACTGGTGCCCAGTGCCTTATTTTTCTATGCCGGAGTATGTGCACGCCCGCACCCCATTAGAACCTACACTACTGCACCACCACCGTCGATTTGACCTCTTACAATCAGCCCAGTAATCGTGCCCCACCCTGCCTAGTTTCAGGGTATCATGATACCTTGTAGGGTTACTGCGAAAAGGGTCCTCCGCTACTAGGTTTTCTATTTCTAGCCAACATGCTAAGTTGGTTAAGTGTTTTATAAACCTAACCCCCCAATCAGTCTGTTTAGTTTAGCATGTTCCATTCTGATTAAGTATTAATATAATTTACTTAATCCTATCAATCCTGACTCAGCCTTAATTGTCTTATTAAAGCCTTGACCTCTCACATTAGACAGGTATTGTTGTGGCTGCCTGTTGCCGGTTAGGTCCGGGCAGTCTTACGCCACAACTCAGTCTAACCTCGGGTCCTTATTGGGCTCCGTGTTTAACCACCCACATTGGATAGGTATTGTTGTGACTACTGGACAGCCGGGCGGTTCCGGGCAGGTTTACATCACAACTCAATCCAACCTCGGGTTAAACACGTCGTATTTTTCTACATTTACATATTTTGTCTCTTTTCTTTTTATATGTAAATATTTGTGGCCCATTATTCAAAATCAATTTAAGCTAATGGTGTAAAGGTTTACACCAATCATGGGCCCAACCCATTCTTGAATTTGGGCCCCTCTACTTTTATATTTTCATTTATTAATTAATTTGGCCCAACGCTATTTCCCCCGTTTAATATGTTCGTTTATTATAATATAGGTTGGGCTTAGCCTTTTAAGCCCAACTTAACCACGTGAAAAAGGGGAGGCTTAAAACGTGATTATATACACAAAAAGTGAAATGTGAACGCATGAACTTGCAACATAACGTTGGAACTACAGAATAGAAACTGGTGTACTTGCATTGTAGTAACATATACTTTGGTCATAAAGCATAAGTGACATGAATCAAACCATGTAAACTTGTAGTTAAGTTAAGAATCTAACTAAATTAGATATCATTATTGACACATAGTCTTAACTACAACATAAACCTATATTTTTACTTAGGCATAATGTCAAACATAAGCAAATCATGTTTATAAAATTACTATATGTTTACAAAGGTGCTTACTTTTGTTACTAATACAAAAGTATAGTTCAACTAGAATTATTCCAACTTAATCATGATTTTTAATCTATTCACATAATCATGGCACAAATATACCCAAACATGAAATCATGGTTCTTGATCTATTCATGTAATCATGGCATAAATATTCCTAAACATGAAATCATGGTTTTTATTTTATTCATGCAAACTTGCAATTGGAACATCGTATAATCATGGCATAACTTGAATCATTTTATCCACATAATCATAGCATAAACAATACTTAAACATAAATCATTCTATTCATATGGTTAATGCATAGACAATACTTAATCATGGATTATTTTACTCATATGATTATGGCATAAGCAGTACTTAAACATGAATTATTCTAGTCATATGATAATGGCATAAACTTAAACATGAATCATAGGTTCAACTAACCATGTAAACTTGAAATTAAGAATCTAGCTAAATTAGATATCATTATAATTGACACAGGGTCTTGACTAGAAATATAAGCCTATATTTTTATTTAGGCATGATATAAACTAATCGTGTTCATAAAATCACTACATGTTAACAAAAAGGTGCTTACTTTTGTCACTAATACAAATTATGGTTCAACTAAAATTATCCCAACCTAATTCTTATATGAATCATGGTTTTCATTCTATTCGTAGAATTATAGCATAAACATATCTAAACTTACATCATGGTTTTTATTTTATCTATGTAAACTTGCAAGAGGAATGTAATTCTAATGTAACTTATGATAACAACATGAGCCTAAAAACATGTTTTTCAATTGGGCATAATAACGAACATAGTTTAGTCATGTTCATAAAATTAATACAAATTTACAAAGATGCGTGCTTTTGTCACTATCACAAAAATATGATTTTTATACTTGAACTAGGATGCCAATTCCAACATAACTTCATATGAATCATAATACTTAGGTGAATCAAATTACACTAAATATGACCACAGAATTTTACATCATGTTGTCATAACAATAGATCATGGACTTGCATGAATTCCAATTAAAATATCATAACATATAGTTGTTAACATGAATCATATACTTGCATGAATCTTAAATAAATTATTACAACATTTAGTTGTTAACATGAATCATATACTTGCATGAATCTTAATAAATTATTACAACATATAGTTGTTACTTTCAACATGAATCATATGCTTGCAATTATCAAATGGGTGTTATAAATAACTACCACAAACATGTAGTTTTCAATATGAATCATATGTTTGCATAAGTCCCAATCAAAATTCCACAACATGTGGTTGTCAACATAAGCCACATACTTGTATGAATCAAACCATAGCATTGCCAAATCGTTAGAATCAAAATAACATACAAATATAAGCCATTATCGCCACAATTCCATTTCGTTTCCAACGCAAATCGCGTACTTGCAAATATCCAATCGTATACCATAATATTCCCAAATCGTTTTGCATCAAAACAACATACAAATATAGATTATTATCGCCACAATTCCATTTCTTACATTACACAAATCAACACAATTATTTAATTCATATCGGAATAGCACTCTACTTACAGCGTATGACGAATCTTCAATTCAGAATTCAGAATTCTGAATTTGGAGATGCTATCCTTTGTTGTTGGCGTTGTTTTGATTGATTTGACGTTACTTTAAGCTTTTGTTTATTCTCCTAATTGTCTCTCTATTTCCGACGGCTATCTTTAGTCTCCTCAGCAACATGACGGTCTCAGCTCCATTTTAGTTTGTGTGAATTAGGGTTAGTCTTAGGTCCTTTTTATAGAGTTTGTGAGTTGATTTAGACCGTCGATGAAGCTTGGTTCAATGATAGTCGTTCGTTTGAAGGAGAGACCAACCAGGAGCTGACACCTAGCCCTAGTGACAAGGCAAGGCTCAGAAAATCGACCAAACACAGACCAGGCCAGCCAGGATGGGCTGTGTTTGACCTGACTCTGGGGCCAGGTCGACAGCCCAGTCGACACCGTGTCGACTTGGCAGTCGACACGGGTTACCCAGGTCGACAGCCCTGTCGACCTGGCTAGCCCAGGTCGACTGCCAAGTCGACCTGGGTGCCTTAGGCGGGAATTTTCCCGCCCTGGCCAATTGGGCCCGATTTTGCATTTTAAACTTGTTTTTCTGAGCTGTTTTCGTCTGTTTGAATTTTAACCTGAATTCTGAAACTTCCGGAGGCCATATCTTCTTCATATGAACTCTGTTTTTCGAAAACTCGGACTCTATTTCGCGTATTTTTCCGAGATGAACACAATGGCGTATCCCGTTTCCCTTAATTCTTTGATTTGAAATTAATTATACTTTAATTTGTGAATTTTACTGTTATAGAATACACGGGGTGTTACATTCTCCCCCACTTAAAAGGATTTCGTCCCCGAAATCTTCAAGTTTAGGAAAAATATATATATCCTAACATCCAAACATCCATCTACTCATCCATCAAACACAAGTATCCATTGTCCTTAAAAGACTTCTAATGCTTCATGATCATATGCGAAGTGTGTGTGTACATGTACTTATCTAATGCAAAATCAGGCAGTCTACTGATTCAGTTGACCTCCTTAATGCGAATTATGTAAGTGCCATGAATCCGTTATGTATGCAAATTTTCCTATTCATGATTCTACATGAGTGCACAATCATTCATACAAATGCAACATCCATATGACAACACATTAAAGTTCAACCATATACGAATGCAAACATATATGCATATGCAATATGAAGTGACTGAGCCGATCTAAAACCTAGATTGTGTGTGTATATGCAACCACGAGCAACCACTAGCAATCACTTGCAACCACTTGCAACCATCATCCATAACATGTTTCAATTACATGTTTTCATCCAAAGGGTTTCTACCTAAAAGATAAGGTCGAGGAAATATACCTAAAAAGATAGATAAAAGCGCAACTTAAGGAAAAAGAAAGATCAAGGATGTACCCTCGAAAAGAAAAGGGTAGGCAGTGCGTATTCTAGCTTCAGTTTCCCAAGTCGCGTCTCCCTCGGCGTCGCTCCACTGAACTTTGACGAGCTTGACTTCGCGGTTGCGTAGCTTCTTCACTTCCGTTCCTAATATGCGGGTTGGAACTTTCCTCACGGTTCGCGCTCCACTTCAGCTTCTTCTAGGATATTTGGCTCTACCACTTCAGCAGACTCATGTAGACATTTTCGGAGATGTGAAACATGAAAAACGTTGTGAACTCCGGCCAATTTTTCGGGTAGCTCTAATCTATAGGCCATTTTCCCAATTTTCTCAATGATAGGAAATGGTCCTACCTAAAGGTATAGTCGAATGATAGAAGCAAGTAAAAACTTTGTGTCCATTAGTCAATGTCAAAACTGGAAATCTATGCCACATATATATTGATTAGGAGAAGAACTCTCTAAGCATCAGCCCCGAAGACCGAAATCAACATCAGACTGACACCCAAAGAATTACTCAACCCAACAACCATATATGATTCTAGGAAACTAAGCATGATGGACTCCTTTTAGGTCACAAGGAAGTCCCTTCCTAAGACCAATCCATATCCTATAAAACCCAAAAACTTTAGTCAAACCAATGAACACCCTCAAGCCCCAACATGTGTTACTAACAGACGAGTCATACTCCCTATGGGGTTTGCAATAGAAATTGGATTAAGAATAGGACCGAGAGGATATACACAAAAGATAGCATGCAAGTGAGCTCTACAGGAAGAGAGGGATCAAGGATATACTCTTAAGAAGAGATATGACGCACGAATCTAGTCTTTAATCTTCTGAGTCGCATTCCTTGAGCTTAACTCCATTATGCTTTGTCCGTCTTTAACTTCACCATTTCGTGGCTTCTTAATTCTTGTTTCCAAAATATGAGTTGGAACCTATTTCGCTGTTGCCTCTCGTTCCACTTTCACTTATTCTCCTTTTAGTATACTTGGCTCAAGCATAACTGCGTACTCATGGTTCCATGCAAGCTCTCCAAAATTCACTAGTAAATCTTGGATCTTGTTCACTTCCTAGAAGGTATTCCACATAGATGAATTATCTCTTGAAAATAAACAAATGTCAACTATGTTGCCAAATGAACTACTAAGGTGATTCTTTACGACTCATGCATAAGCGAAATGACACTTCTGCCTTAGTGGTGAACACTACTGGAGCGCCCCATTCTGAAATGCTCCTTCTAATGAACCCCTTCTCTAGAAGCTCTTTAATCTGTTTACTGAGCTCTTTCCTTTCCCGTGGAGCCATGTGTCTAACGGGCAACGCAACAGGCTTTTCATTATCTACGAGATATATGCGGAAGTCTATCTCCCGCTTCGGAGGCAAGCCCTTCGCCTCTTCGAAGACATCCGGATATTCCCGGACCACTCTAACTAATTGCAAAATTTTCAACGGAGGCATCTAGCGATTCAAGATAACTAAGCATAACCACATACGAGGGATTACAAGAAATTTCCAAAGTGTTACCGAGCTGGGTCAGGAGCCTGACAACCCTTTTCTCACAATCAAGGATGGCCCCATTACTGGATAGCCAATCCACGCCCAAAATCAAACCATATCCCGAAAAGCCCAAAACAAAGGCACTACATTTAAACCCTATGCTTAGAATAGAAGTTTTCAATCCCACACAGATCATAGACAAATGAGCTGGGCCCCCAATTGGGTTTGAAACAATTAAGGGGTCCTCTACCATACTAGTTTTTAGGTGAAGAGATTCTACTAAAGCAGACGAGATAAAGGAGTGTGACGCGCCGGAATCTAATAAAGTGCGAACGGGGTGATCATAAAGATAAACTACACTTTTTACAGAAGTATTTATACCTCATTTCTTTGGGCAGTCCTTAGCCACGTGGCCTATCCCACCGCAAGAAAAAACCCCACCATTCATCCTGGCCTTCTTTTTTCGGCAATCTTTCACTAAGTGCCCCACTTTGCCACAGAATTTACACTTCCTCTTCTCTCGGGACTTGTTGTCTTTCCCGCCCTTCTCAAAGTCTGTCTTCTCAGGGCAGTCTTTGTTGATGTGTCCAATCTCCCCACAATGAAAACATTCTCCTAGCTTTCTTTTCCTCTTTCTACAATCCTTGGCTATGTGCCCTTCCGTACCACAAAAATTGCATTTCCTTTTTTCCCGTTTCTTATTATTACTGTTACGATCCTTTCTTGGTTGACTATTATTCGTCTTCCTACTCTGGGACTCTTCCGCTTGCTGGTTTACGTGGAGGAGGAGGAGTGGAAGCATCAGCAGCTGGGGAGTAAGGTCTCCAGACATGCTGAAACAGAAAGGATAGATTCAAAACGAAGGATAGAAGACAGTACCTATGGCTTTGGGGGACTTTGCCTTTTTAAAATAAATAATATTTTATCTTTTTAAAAAAAATGCTTCTTTAAATTTCCTTTTTGAAAATAATTTTTCAAAACTTTTTATCTTATCTGGTAAACCTATGCTCTGATACCAAGTGAAACACCCCACCTCCGTTAGGGTCACTCTCAAAGGGAATGCCCTAATTTTGGTGGAGATTTATAAGTATAAGTCACAGATATACAAGACAGATATAAGAACACATATTTTTGAACAGCGGAAAACAACAACTTTTATTTCATTAAAATATGTGTTACACAATCCATGCCATAATTTGTTTTACAATACTTCCAAAAACATAACATCTTCATAACTGTCTTGATTACATTATTTAAAGAAGCATAAAG
Source organism: Allium sativum (assembly GCA_030737875.1). Taxonomy (NCBI): domain Eukaryota; kingdom Viridiplantae; phylum Streptophyta; class Magnoliopsida; order Asparagales; family Amaryllidaceae; genus Allium; species Allium sativum. The sequence continues at coordinate 308,800,735 of CM060921.1, forward strand.
AAAACATAAATAAACTGCAAAAGTCCCATAATTGTTATCCAAAGCCATAGTCCAAAACGAAAAGATCCAAGCAATACATTCTTTCTCTTCAAGCTGGATATGAAGACTGGTCAAGTTGCGGTATTCCCTCCCTGTGGACCTGGGGGGGGAACGGAAGAAAAGAAGACGAAAGAAAAGTAGAGTCAGACATAAAGCCTGAGTAAGTCTAGGACTATTCAGTCTATGAATAAAGAATTGGGTGTGATAAGTATAAACTAGAAATGGAAAGCACCATAAACTTAGTTAAGTTGTCTAGGGTCGAATATACTATCGTACCCCATATCAATCTCTAAACCCATATAAACTAGTTCCCAACTGGCACCCCATAAGCAGGGTGAAGTGATCCATTTTATGGTGATCGGCTCCTACTCGCATAGTTACATGTGTCTTACGGCCCCCGATGTTGTAGTTACCTATGCTGGTCCCACCATGGGGTGTATCAAGTCTCATGGTGGCGGCCCGACACAATCCTAGAATGCATAGGTATGCTACTGGTGCCCAGTGCCTTATTTTTCTGCGCCGGATTGTGTGCACGCCCGCACCCCGTTAGAACCTACACTGTTGCACCACCGCCGTCGATTTGACCTCTTACAATCAGCCCAGTAATTGTGCCCCACCCTGCCTAGTTTCAGGGTATCATGATACCTTGTAGGGTTACTGCGAAAAGGGTCCTCCGCTACTAGGTTTTCTATTTCTAGCCAACATGCTAAGTTGGTTAAGTGTTTTATAAACCTAACCCCCAATCAGTCTGTTTAGTTTAGCATGTTCCATTCTGATTAAGTATTAATATAATTTACTTAATCCTATCAATCCTGACTCAGCCTTAATTGTCTTATTAATGCCTTGACCTCTCACATTAGACAGGTGTTGTTGTGGCTGCCTGTTGCCGGTTAGGTCCGGGCAGTCTTACGCCACAACTCAGTCTAACCTCGGGTCCTTATTGGGCTCCGTGTTTAACCACCCACATTGGATAGGTATTGTTGTGACTACTGGACAGCCGGGCGGTTCCGGGCAGGTTTACATCACAACTCAATCCAACCTCGGGTTAAACACATCGTATTTTTCTACATTTACATATTTTGTCTCTTTTCTTTTTATATGTAAATATTTGCGGCCCATTATTCAAAATCAATTTAAGCTAATGGTGTAAAGGTTTACACCAATCATGGGCCCAACCCATTCTTGAATTTGGGCCCCTCTACTTTTATATTTTCATTTATTAATTAATTTGGCCCAACGCTATTTCCCCCGTTTAATACGTTCGTTTATTATAATATAGGTTGGGCTTAGCCTTTTAAGCCCAGCTTAGCCACGTGAAAAAGGGGAGGCTTAAAACGTGATTATATACACAAAAAGGGAAATGTGAACACATGAACTTGCAACATAACTTTGGAACTACAAAATAGAAACTGGTGTACTTGCATTGTAGTAACATATACTTTGGTCATAAAGCATAAGTGACATGAATCAAACCATGTAAACTTGTAGTTAAGTTAAGAATCTAACTAAATTAGATATCATTATTGACACATAGTCTTAACTACAATATAAACCTATATTTTTACTTAGGCATAATGTCAAACATAAGCAAATCATGTTTATAAAATTACTATATGTTTACAAAGGTGCTTACTTTTGTTACTGATACAAAAGTATAGTTCAACTAGAATTATTCCAACTTAATCATGATTTTTAATCTATTCACATAATCATGGCACAAATATACCCAAACATGAAATCATGGTTCTTGATCTATTCATGTAATCATGGCATAAATATTCCTAAACATGAAATCATGGTTTTTATTTTATTCATGCAAACTTGCAATTGGAACATCGTATAATCATGGCATAACTTGAATCATTTTATCCACATAATCATAGCATAAACAATACTTAAACATAAATCATTCTATTCATATGGTTAATGCATAGACAATACTTAATCATGGATTATTTTACTCATATGATTATGGCATAAGCAGTACTTAAACATGAATTATTCTAGTCATATGATAATGGCATAAACTTAAACATGAATCATAGGTTCAACTAACCATGTAAACTTGAAATTAAGAATCTAACTAAATTAGATATCATTATTATTGACACAGGGTCTTAACTAGAAATATAAGCCTATATTTTTATTTAGGCATGATATAAACTAATCGTGTTCATAAAATCACTACATGTTAACAAAAATGTGCTTACTTTTGTCACTAATACAAAAGTATGGTTCAACTAAAATTATCCCAACCTAATTCTTATATGAATCATGGTTTTCATTCTATTCGTAGAATTATAGCATAAACATATCTAAACTTACATCACGGTTTTTATTTTATCTATGTAAACTTGCAAGAGGAATGTAATTCTAATGTAATTCTAATGTAACTTATGATAACAACATGAGCCTAAAAACATGTTTTTCAATTGGGCATAATAACGAACATAGTTTAGTCATGTTCATAAAATTAATACAAATTTACAAAGATGCGTGCTTTTGTCACTATCACAAAAATATGATTTTTATACTTGAACTAGGATGCCAATTCCAACATAACTTCATATGAATCATAATACTTAGGTGAATCAAATTACACTAAAGATGACCACAGAATTTTACATCATGTTGTCATAACAATAGATCATGGACTTGCATGAATTCCAATTAAAATATCATAACATATAGTTGTTAACATGAATCATATACTTGCATGAATCTTAAATAAATTATTACAACATTTAGTTGTTAACATGAATCATATACTTGCATGAATCTTAATAAATTATTACAACATATAGTTGTTACTTTCAACATGAATCATATGCTTGCAATTATCAAATGGGTGTTATAAATAACTACCACAAACATGTAGTTTTCAATATGAATCATATGTTTGCATAATTCCCAATCAAAATTCCACAACATGTGGTTGTCAACATAAGCCACATACTTGTATGAATCAAACCATAGCATTGCCAAATCGTTAGAATCAAAATAACATACAAATATAAGCCATTATGGCCACAATTCCATTTCGTTTCCAACGCAAATCGCGTACTTGCAAATATCCAATCGTATACCATAATATTCCCAAATCGTTTTGCATCAAAACAACATACAAATATAGATTTTTATCGCCACAATTCCATTTCTTACATTACACAAATCAACACAATTATTTAATTCATATCGGAATAGCACTCTACTTACTGCGTATGACGAATCTTCAATTCAGAATTCAGAATTCTGAATTTGGAGATGCTATCCTTTGTTGTTGGCGTTGTTTTGATTGATTTGACGTTGCTTTAAGCTTTTGTTTATTCTCTTAATTGTCTCTCTATTTCCGACGGCTATCTTTAGTCTCTCCTCAGCAACATGACGGTCTCAGCTCCATTTTAGTTTGTGTGAATTAGGGTTAGTCTTAGGTCCTTTTTATAGAGTTTGTGAGTTGATTTAGACCGTCGATGAAGCTTGGTTCAATGATAGCCGTTCGTTTGAAGGAGAGACCAACCAGGAGCTGACACGTAGCCCTAGTGACAAGGCAAGGCTCAGAAAATCGACCAAACACAGACCAGGCCAGCCAGGGTGGGCTGGGTTCGACCTGACTCTGGGGCCAGGTCGACAGCCCAGTCGACACCGTGTCGACTTGGTAGTCGACACGGGTTACCCAGGTCGATAGCCCTGTCGACCTGGCTAGCCCAAGTCGACTGCCAAGTCGACCTGGGTGCCTTAGGCGGGAATTTTCCCGCCCTGGCCAATTGTGCCCGATTTTGCATTTTAAACTTGTTTTTCTGAGCTGTTTTCGTCTGTTTGAATTTTAACCTGAATTCTGAAACTTCCGGAGGCCACATCTTCTTCATATGGACTCCGTTTTTCGAAAACTCGGACTCTATTTCGCTTATTTTTCCGAGACGAACAAAATGGCGTATCCCGTTTCCCTTAATTCTTTGATTTGAAATTAATTATACTTTAATTTGTGAATTTTACTGTTATAGAATACACGGGGTGTTACAGATCTCAAAGCTTTCCCCACAATTGATTCAAAAATCTCATCGATGTGGTTAATAAGCCTTTCCCCCAAGTATCCATCCAACCCCGTAATGAACTTCTCATTATTCTTCTCAGGAGTGTCGATAAGAGATAGTCCATACTTCGACAAGGTGTCGAACTCAGCAATATAGTCAGAAACTGCCCTTCTGTTCTGCTTGAGTTCCAAGAACCTCTTGAACAACACTGACTTCTGGGCAGCTGGAATAAACTTCTCGCTAAAGCGAGCCTTGAACTAAACCCAAGTAACCTGATCTTCTGGAGTAGCTGTTCTAATGGCATTCCACCAATTCATCGCTCGCCCTTGCAGCTGGCGAGACGCTAGCCTTCTCTTCATCGCATCTTCAAGACCCAAGTCATCGAAGATATGATCACAGCTATCCATCCTGTCCCGAACATCTGTGGCCGACTCCGTCCCGTGGAACAGCTTCCCACCAAGGTTAGTGTAATCCTTGCACAACTTGGCGAAATCGACCCTAGACGTCTGCATTACTGGGCCAACACCAACTCCGGGATTGGGAACTGCCCCTTGCACTTCTCTAAGCATGTCTCTCATGAGGTTAGTAAAAATCGCCCTCATGTCAGCAGAATTCCCATTATGGGCTCCCCTATCAGCACCTCTAGCATATCGGCTCATCGTCAATCTGTAAAAGGAAACAATTAACGACCCCATAGCGGTGCTAGTGCAGTACGACTTCATTCTTATACTACCAATAGTATATATATATAGCTTTTGAAAACCAAAGTAATCACAAATACGCGCTCTCATATACGTACTATCTCTCCCTAGTGTCTTTCCCTAGGTTAACTACGCAACCTAGAGCTCTGATACCAAGTGTGACGGCCCGTCCCGCACCAACCGACATTTTCTCCAAAAGTGCGCTATACACATGTCCAGTTAGCACGGAACGGGTCATCAGAAGGAAAGGGAAGAAGGAAATGAACTAACAAAGAACCTGTAGAATGTCTCACAGCGCACAGAATAAAATATAATAATAACATACTTGACATAAAACAGGTGAGACAGTGCATAAGCTGAAAACCAGAACTAGGCATCATAGTAGCGGAAATCCAAAATACAGCTTATTACAACTTTTCAAACTATCTCAAAGAAAAAGTAAGATAAAGGAGGTACACTACTAATGCCCAAGTAGCGACCACCAACGACACAGGGAGAATATATATGTCATACGTGGAAGCCTCCTGCCCACCTCCGAATCAGCTACTCGCGCATCACCAGCTAACCTGTCTCTAGTCTGCTCGTGTGAGCACCCAGAGTAATAAGAGGAGACATAAAACTCTGGGTCAGACATAAAGCCTGGTATGAGCGATAAGCATCTAAAGTGAACAATAACAGGTAGACAAAACATACCTGAACCTGGACCTGCAACCAAAGAGTTAGCACTACATACTGTACAACACTCTAAGGTGCCATATCAAAAGGTGTAAAGATACGGAGGTGGGGGTGTGCATGTCATAGTGATGGCAAACAATCAAGCATAACAACCATCCTCACATCTCTCGCTCAGTGCGTAAAGCATACGATATTCACCACTTCGATCACCCACCCTTGCTATGATCACTTTGCCCCATGAAGTCATAAATGGCTTCACTGCACTGATAACGTAGCCACAGATCCTTCGCTATGTCCACTTGCCCCATGGAGTTATTCACCCCATCTGCACTGGCTCATAGCCTTACCAATCCTTACTATGTCCACTTGCCCTATGGAGTTATTCACCCCATCTGCGCTGGCTCATAGTCTTACTACGCATCACCTTGCCCCTCGAGTTGTAATGACTCTACTGCACTGATAACGTAGTCCTGCTACCATCACCTTGCCCCTCGAGTCATAATGACTCTACTGCACTGATAAGTAGCCCATCATTCATTTTTAGTGGTGAATCGAAGTTATGAACATCGACAACTCCTTAGCACACGTCCCGCAGCAAAGCCCAACCATGAAGTGAACTCATTGGTTCCCAACTGGATCCTGAGCTCTAACTTCCCATATTGGACTACCTTTGCATCTCGGGTTATCGGTCAATACTGGGTTGGGTCGGATTCCCTTCAAGCCATCGGTTCGGGTCGGGTCCACTGCATCGCGTCGGTTCGGGTCTTCCTCTGGTACGGTTCGGGTCGGGTCCACTCCATCGCGTCGGTTCGGGTCGGGTGCCTCACTTCGGGTCAGGTCGGGTGCCATCTCCCATCCAGTTCGTGCTTCCGCTCCGATCCGCTTCCTCATTCTTCACGTGCTCCGATCCGATCCCTCCTTCTTTATCCGATCCGATTCCTTCTCCTTTATCCGATCTGATCCCTTCTCCTTTATCCGATCCGATCCCAGTTCAGTTAACATGGCCTTCCTTTTTGCCAATTTTCTCAAGTGTCAGGTTCCGATCCGATCGAATCCCTTGCCCAGTTCAACTTATCCGATCCGAGCCACCATATCCGATCCGATCCGAAACCTGCACTGTTTCCTGAAGCTTTTCCAGCAAGTGTTTACGCCGTTCGATGACGTTTTCGACCATTCTAACTATTGAAATCAATCACAAAGCATATCATACAGTCATAGCAACATGCATAATCAACCACAAACATCAAAACATCAACATGATAGGTTAAAATGGATCAAACATACCCAAATTCCCATGTTTTCCCCTTAAGCATGTTTAGGTGAAACTAATGATAGGATTAGCAAAACTTAACCAAATTAACCCGAATTCATATCAGAGATCTAAAACATCATTTAAGATTTTATGAACATTTTTCCAGAATTTTATCACGTTAAATTCGCTAATTAACACTAATTACCCTTAATTAGCCGTAATTAGTGCAAAACTACGCAAATCACTCACCTTAGCCACAAATAAACTAAGATCTGAAATAAATCTCTGATTTGATGTGAATCCCAATGCTAAACAGCAGCTCCAATGTTGATATGGTGTATATCTCCGTTGATTAGATGTTGCTAAGCTTAATCCTTGATCAATAGATTATTTGGATGTGATTTAGAGGTTGGAGGCCATTTTTAGGGTTCCTTGGTGATAAGTGGAGGCTATAAAACTAAAATGGAATGATTCTCTACTACATTTCAGCCTCCCCATAACCCTAATCCCGAAATGGGTTAATGGCCCACTCACTAATCACCCTATTTGTCCCAGTTAAGCAGTTTTTCACCTTCCGAACCTTATTTCAGCCATATCTCCCAAACGGTGAGTCTGTTTGGCTATTATGACCACTCTACGGAAAGGTAAACCATCAAACGAATCAAATGGAAGTGGTTTCAGGTCAAAATTCATTTCCAATCAAAAGTTATAACCAGAACAAGATCAGCTAGGGGCAAAATGGTCATTTAAAAATCGACAAAAATCATGAACATGAGAAATGACTCAAATAGATGTTTCCCAAAGTTACATGGCCATACGACTTCATATGGGAAAGAAATAAATATTCTACGATCCTCCGATGCGTAGAATGCGGGTCATTACATTCTCCTTATTATTTGTGAATATACACTTAAAGATTTTACCTATATATGTAATTACATGTATGAGTCGAGCCTTAAAGGGTTCAATCTCTCTTTTACTAACTTAAACCATAGTTATTAACCCACAAATACTTCACATAATATCCAACTCCTTTAATTTCAATTAAAGATCTAATCTTTTCGTATATAACACAAATTTGCACCTAAAGATCATACCTTTATGTATGATTCCACATAAAGGTCGGATCATTAGGGATTTAATTCCCTTAATCATATCAAATCACTTGCTAATGACTCAAACATACCACCAAAATTTAATCAAAACATGGATCTATCAAATATCCCATCAAGGTGCAACTTTGTGAACTTAACATAAAGGTTTTCACTCCAAATTCATAGCAAGTTGCCATTTTTACTTCATGAACCAATTTAGGAATTTTTAGTAATCATATACCATCAAATCATTCATGAATTCACCACCAAAAACTCTAAGAGACATTTCAACAAACACCTTAAATGCAATCATTAAATCAAGCAACAAAAATCCTTTAAAAGTTTAGTTTTTCTCACTTAGGGTTCCACTTCACCAATCTTTAATCGGAGGATATACTAACGTCCTCAGATGAATTTGGAAACCTCTTGGCGTCAGCGGAGAACTTTGAAATCAAATTATGGAGAGTGACGATACTTCGGGGTTTGTGAGCTCATAGATGAACAAAACATGGCTAGAATAGGGTTTTCGGAGCAAACGGGGGAGGGTTTGATATGGAGGTGGGCTAAGAAGCCATTAGTGGTTTGTGTAGAAGCTTTTTGGAAGTTGGAAAATGAATAGTAAGATTAGCAAATGAACTCCATATATATAGTGATACGAAGCTTCTTTGAGAAGCTACTACGAATAGCTTCTATGAGAAGCTACTACGAATAGCTTCTATGAGAAGCTACTAATGCTTTGGCTTCCAGGAGAAGCTATTAAGGATTAGCTTCCTTGAGAAGTCTTCTTTGGTTTGCAGGAGAAGCTATTAAGGATTAGCTTCCTTGAGAAGTCATCTTTGGCTTCCAAGAGATGTAACTTAGAATCGGCTTTCTTGAGAAGCCACCTTTGTCTTCTAAGGGAAGATACTAAAGATTGGCTTCCTCAAGAAGCCACTAAAGATTGGCTTCCTTGAGAAGCCAGCTTTGGCTTCCAAGGGAAGCTACTAAGCATTGGCTTCCTCAAGAAGCCCCTAAAGATTTTCTTCCTTTAGAAGCCACATTTGGCTTCCTTGGGAAGCCATTAAAGATTAGTTTCCTCAAGAAGCCACTAAAGATTTGCTTCCTTGAGAAGCTACCTTTGGCTTCCAAGAGAAGCCACCTTTGGCTTCCAAGAGAAGCCACTGAGAATTTGCTTCCAAGAGAAGCCACTGAGAATTGGCTTCCCAGAGAAGCCACTGAGAATTGGCTTCTAACAGAAGCCACTAAAATATTACTAGGCTTCTAAGAGAAGCTACTAAGAATTGGTTTCCAATAGAAGCCACCAACACTTAGGCTTCTACGAGAAGCCACAAAGAATTGACTTAGGAATTGTTTCAGTTTAACGTATTCTTGACTTAACTACTTAATTTAAATGTCTCAAACTAAAATACTTAGCTACTTACTACATCGTGTTTCACTATCGAAAAATAGTTTCAAAGATGAATATTTTGTTAATCCGATATTTAATTAAATAAAAATTCAAATGGTATATTTTAAAACTAAAACCGTATATACATTTTAAAAAAAATTCGTTCAACCTTATTTAAATTCTTATTTTAAAATTGACTAAAATTTCAGGTCGTTACATTCTCCCCCACTTAAAATGATTTCATCCTCGAAATCGAAGTCGGAACTAATGGTCATATACCTAATCAATACATTGATTTTTAACCCTACAGCTTTGTTGGTTAACTCCATTATTTCACTTTATCTATTTTTTTCAATGGGCATAAGACTGCATAATGTACCTCCTTATGGTTTTTATAACTCCAAACACCGACAATTTTCTGTAACAACCCGCTCATTTAACGATAATGTATTTAAATATTTTATTTAAATATAGCGTCGTTAATCGTTAATCGGTGTGTATCCAAAAAGTCACATTTTGCATATGGTTGAATTTGGACTCGAGACCACTTCCATTGAGTCCGGATCATCGTTTACGGTCTTTTTGACTGTAAGCATCGATACCTTTCGAGTTGGGCGGATTTGGTCATTTTCATTTGATGTATGACCAAAATATCACTTTTTGTATATGGGCGAATTCGGACTCGAAATCACTTCCATCGAGTTCAAAACGTTGTTTAGGTGTTCGAAAACTATAAGGTTCAATATGTTCTGAGTTTCAGAGATTTGGGACTTTGGGATAGGGCTTGGTTAGCCAACCTAGCTCATTCACTTAAGAGCTCCACCTAGCTCTCTCCTCCTTCATTCATTTTCCTCCTTCTCTTCAAAATAGAAAATGGGCTTAGGGAAAGGGAAATTAAAATTCCTTAAACCCTAGATTGATTTAGGAATCCAATTCAACATGAGTTCACATGCAAATTCAAAGAGAAGAAAGGTAGCTCGGCTATTAGTCTCATCTTCGGCTAATCACTCTCTCTACCTTCTCTAGCTCATCCCCTCTTCTATTTTTGTGAATTCCTATGACCTAATTCTTAGGAAATTCATTTATATGATCTTAGATTGGAGATTTGTAACACCTCGTATTTTTGAATAATCGAATTAATTAAAATAAAGAATAATTAATCTCAGACATGAGAAATATGGGGATTGGGTTGCGCCATTGTGTTCGTCTCGGAATTTTGGTTGAAATTGAGTCCGAGTTTGCGGGAAACGAGTACCGGATGAAGAAGTTATGGACGAACGAAGATTGCTGGCCAAAAGTAGAGAAAAAATATAATGCACTGGCGCACTTAGGAAGTGCGCCAGTGCATTATATCTGCACTGGCGCACCTGCTAAGTGCGCCCAGACCGAGGCAGGAGCCTGCACAGCTTTCTGGTTCTGGCTGACCCGTGTTGTTGAGTCCTTTCTGACTCCTTGCTGAGTCCTTTCTGACTCCGTGTTGTTGAGTCCTTTCTGACTCCTTGCTGAGTCATTAGGGCTGACTCATCACCCTATCATGATTGAATGGTTTTGATTAACCCTAGGACCATCCGACGGCTTAAATTAATTCATAATTCTATAAAAAGACCCATAGACTCAACCCCTAAATCAGAATTAAAATTGAAACTATGGCCGTCATGCTGTTGTCTTGAACCCTAGAGCAGCCGCCACCAAATTAAAGAGGAAGAACATCAACCAAATCAGAACTATTCAACCCTAACAGCGAATCTTCATCAAAGGAGCGCTAATTCAACTCCATAAATCAGAATTCATAAATCAAGACTGCTTTTGAGTTGTGAGTTCGATAGTTTTAGCAAAATAATTAATAAATGAATTGGATTGAGTTATAATGCGGATAATTTGGATATGATATGAATTGTCGATTGCATGTTGTAATTGTGTTGTAGAATTGTGTTGTGATTTCTATGATACTATGTTATGATGCTATCATTTACAATGCAAAGTTATGATGCTATCACCCATGTTATAATCCTATGATTGTCTTATGTCTAGTTGACTCATCATGTTTCTTATTCTAGTTTGTTATATTGATTCATATGATAAATCATATGTAGGAAAGTTTAGATGTTGATTCAAACACGAACCATATACAAGTTTGGGTAGAATTATATGTGACCTTACACGGCAATGACACCTAGTTTACGTGACAATTTAATTGAAGGCTAGGCTATGACATATGCTAAATTCTACATGATACTTTACATGTTAGATACTAGTTTACACCATTGTTGTGATGTATAAATCACATATGTGAGTTTATGAGTTGGATATGAATCATGTTATGTTATTACCTATGCAAGTTTACCCCCCTTTTGATATAGACCTATGACATATGCTGTTTATGCAAGTTTGTGGCCATTATTTCATGAAGTTCACACCTTTAGATATAGACCTATGACATATGTTGTTTATGCAAGTTTGTGGCCATTATTTCATCAAGTTCACACCTTTAGATATAGATCTATGACATATGATATTTATGCAAGTTTGTGGCCATTATTTCATCAAGTTCACACCTTTAGATATAGATCTATGACATATGTTGTTTATGCAAGTTTGTGGCCATTATCTCATCAAGTTCACATCTTTAGATTTGGATCCATGACACATGTTGTTTATGCAAGTTGTAACTTTGGCCTATGCAAGTTTTAGATGTAGAACATCATTCACATATGCAAGTTCACCCCTATGTTAGATCTATGTTTTAATTATGTGTATATATTGTGATGTTTTCTTTTATTTCATGAGTTAGACTATTCGAGTCTAACGTATATTTTACGTTAAACGAACAAACGTACAACGTGGGGTAAAAGGGGATAATATTAAAAAGGCATAAAATATAATTGTGGTGAAACTGGTATGATTTTACATAACATAAATGGATGGACATCATTGAGTCAATTATGGACATCGTTAAATTTGGAATTGATTGATAATTTGAATAGGGAAAGTAATTCAAATTGGGGAATGATTAATTAGGAGTAATTAATCGTCTAAGACACGAGGTTAGACTCTTTTGTGGTGTAAGATTGTGCGGACCCGCCCGGCAAATCCAGCTGCCACAAATGCCAGTCTAATGTGAGAGGTCTTAGGCACAAACTAAATACATAACAATTGTAAAGACACGAGGTTAGGCTCTTTTGTGGTGTAAGACTGCCCGGACCCGCCCGGCAAATCTAGATGCCACAAATGCCAGTCTAATGTGAGAGGTCTTTATGAGGGTACGTTCTTAATAAATTAAGAAACACTTAACTAGATAAGCATGTAGTGGGTCATGAGGGGGTTAAGTGGGTGCCTTGGGTGGCATGTGGAATCTAGTGGGTGCCTTGGGTGGCATTTGGAAATACGATTAGAAACACTTAACCAAAATTGAAACATGTAATTGAAACATGAATAAGAAGTGGGTTAAGTGGGATGTACTAGAGGGGACCAAGCTTAGGTGGATAGCTTGTGACAAGTAATGGGGGCCCGTTTCAACCAGTAACCCATACGTATCTTTAAGGGCTCGACCCAAGTTGAGGACGGGACACGCATACTGGGCTTGACTGTAAGAGGCCAAACCGGGTTAGCGGTGGCAACGCAAGTTCAACGTGTTCATATGCATGTGTGGACCCGGGCTGGTTGGTAAGACGTTGTTGCATCGTGTAGGTATAAGCCGTGCATTGTTAGTTGTATCGGGTTGCCACTTTGGGCAGTGATACACCCCACTATGGGGCCAGCAAGGGTATCTACGAGTTAGGGAGCCGATCGCTTGGGGGTAGTTGGTACACCTAGTGGAGATAGGGGCAGACGGCACCTATGAAGGCAGCTAGGGGTGCACGAAACTACCAATATCATTATTAAGTCTGTAGGCGGGATCAACCTTAGGGTGACTAGTGGTGGTGCAGTATACTAGTGGCGGTGCAGTATAGCAATTATCTCATAGTGTTGGTGTAGTTTAGTAGATTATCTTAGTGGGTTTAGGTGCGCTTCAAACGATATCATTGATCATCCTGTTTCCTTGTTTACTCTGCCATACTCAACGGTTCATGGTCATTTCCTTATTTTCCAACTTATGCCTTAGCCTAGTTACTTTGTTAATTATATTGTTAGAATTATCGCACTCGCTAGACTTTATGTCTGACCCCCCTTTTTCCATCTCTTTCCTCCCCGCCCCACAGGTGCTCAGGTTGGAACTAGCACCAGTGGAGCTTGATTTTGGACTGCTTTTAGAAGATTTCTTGGACCGCTGAAGTAAAGTTCAGCTTCTTTTTATTTATGGCTATTTTAATGTTGGGGATTATGTCTTTCAGATTATGTACTTTGTTTTATCAAGATGGATATGATGTACTTGACTTTGGTTTTGATGATGTAACCAAACATATTTAACTTCTGCTGCAATAAATAAAGTTTTAAATTTTCAAGTACTGTTTTATATCTGTCTTGTTGTGATTTTCTGTTCTATACTTACTTAAAACGCTCCACTGAAGTTAATGCATTCCCTTTGTGGGTGATATTAATGGACGTGGGGTGTTACAAGATTCTTGTGTGTTGCTTGAAGAAAGGTTGCTCTAGCTTGCTTTTGGGTTGATCCTTTGTTTCTAATGAAGAAAACTGGGTTCTTGATCGAATTGGAGCTTGTTCTTCATTGTTTGAAATCAAAGGTGAGTTCTTCTTGAACTCACATCTATGCCACAAGCCATTGGCTTGTACAAGTGTAGTTTAGTGTTCATACGAGTTTTCTTGTGCTTGTGAAATTGTTAAGTTTGTGTAATTTAGCCCATTTCATATGTTTGTGTTTCATTGAGTTGAAAATTATGATAAGGATTGTTCATACGATCTATGCATATGCTATGAGTTAGTTTGGTGATATTGTGAAGCTCCGTTATTCCCCGGCGAAGTTCTAAGTCTTCACAAGTCACTTGAATCGCTTTTGCATGCTTTGATTTGGTTTAGTTCACAATTGAATTTATAAGCCGAATCATTGCAAATATCTTGTGTGAATGTTTGTGTATGTTATAGGTGAAGTTATTGTGTGCACCCATGCTCTTGTAGCTTCCCTTTAGCATTGCCAAACCATCTTGTTCTAGTTTGAATCGCGTTTGATACCTTTGTTTTGAAATTTAGTTCACTTTTGAACTTATGATCGAAACCAGCGCAAATCTCTTGTATGAATGCTTTCATGTGTGTGTGTGTTCTTGAGTGTTTTCGGTGAGCTAAGGAGGCTTCATTTTCAATTAGAAAACGTTATAAGCCATCACCATTGATCTGAGCTCGTCCGAGAACCGTTTGCACCTCATTTCCTAAGCAAAAATGGCCATACTACAGCTCAGACGTCTGTCCGGGAGGGGGACAGACGTCTGTCAATGTTTGGGGAAGAAAATAAATAATTGCTTCAGCTCAGACGTCTGACCAAATGGGTCAGACGTCTGTCCCGGCTCTTGGGAAAAATAAAAAACTGTTTACTGTCAGCTCAGACGTCTGTCACTACAGTGACAGATGACTGTCTGCCTGAAACTACTATTGACCAGTAGACCATGGTCAATAGTTTAGTATCGTTTGAGCTCATTCCCGGCCAAGTTTCGGCCCATTTCGACGTCGTTTGTTACTTGCCAGTTTCTCTGGTTCGCAGACTTCTGCATCTCGATTCCTTTACTTTGATTCTCATGTGATTCTTCCAATGTTGATCCTTCTTGGTCGATTCACATTTGTTTATGATGTGAATTGAATAAGTGATCATTCTAAAGCCCGTGCGCTCTATTTTGTATATCAAATTTATTCGATACTCTTGCTAATATGATACACGACTCTACAACGTGAATTATCGGATCGATATCCTTCGAGCCCATTCCGATATAGTCTAAAACATTCGGGGTCCTAATTTGGGATTTCGATTCGTTCGTTGATTGAAATTACAATCGTTATCCCTTGATTTCCTGTATGTTGTTGTAATGTGAGTTTTTGATTCATGATGTTTGTGTTCTATTCGCTACGGTGATGGTTTTCATGAATAATTGAACCACAATGGATAATGGGGTTTTATATTTTCACTGGGCATCGAACCAACGTTTAATCAGTTTTTAAATTCAAATCCTTTTAAAATAAATTCGGTTTCTAAATTCGGTTTTGAATCTATTGATTTATATACGATTCCTTATCCTATCGATCGGACGAGAAATTTAGTTTATTTACCTTAGTAAAACTGAGGACTATGACCCCTTATACGTTTATTTCGGTGAATAACACTTGGACTTGTGCGTTCGTGCATGTGTGGTGATTTTCTCTGTTTTGAACAGAAACCAATTACGGGTTCGTAAATATTTGAGAATAGCGTGTGGTTATGGGACGTGTCGTTATTTCCTTATATTAACTAGCTCGGAGTAATTTCTATTCACCCGGATCGATGTGATCCTTTATGACTTGTGTTTTGTGGTCCTCAATCGCCCGAGTGGGATTTATGATTCTTGGATTTCACCTATGGGACTTCGGTCCAACTTTCTATGATTTATAATGTTTTCTAGGGATTTCACAATTTATGTGTTTTCTCTCTACCGGGGTCACGACCCGGCTTCGTGGGGAGCTTCGGCTCAAACAATGGGGTCGCTACCTAGAGATCGTATCTCATCTATGAACAGACCTGCCCCCTCTTTATGATGTTTTCTAGAGATTTCATGATTTATGTGTTTTCTCTCTTCCGGGGTCACGACCCGGCTCTGTGGGGAGCTTCGGCTCAAACATATGGGTTAGCTACCTAGAGATCGTATCTCATCTGTGAACAGGTCTGCCCCTTTATGATGTCTTGATGATTTATGATCACTTGATGATTTATGATGACTTTGATGATTTATGATGTCTTGTTACGATGACTTTGATGATTTATGATTACTTTGATATGAAGCGCATCAATTTGAGAAATGATTTATGATTCATGATTTACTTTGATACGATGGTCATCAATTTGATGTATATTTGGCATTCCGCTGTCATTTCCTGTTGTGTGCTATTATTTGAATGTTGCATTCTATATTAGCTAGGAGATTATTTAGAGATATTTGTGTGCTGACATTCCATTGTCATTTCCTGATTGTGTCGACATGCCATGTTCATGTCATCCTGTGTTATATCTCTTGTTATCTCAGTTTGTTTGATAAATACAGCTAGACTGATCCGTTTATTGTTTATTTTCTTATAAATAATACTCGGGTCAGGCCAAGTCATTTTAGGTGCTCCTTTGGGTCTCCTCGCGGGATTGATCTTCCACTTTCAGCTTGCTACTCTGCCTTCGCAGCTTTATGTACTTTGTACTTATGACATTATCTATCATTGTGTACATATTCTTTTAGTTAGATCATGGTACATGTATTAGTGGATCTTTGTTGACCCCTAGCTTGTTGTACACATTCTTGGTTTATTTATATCTATTCTGCCTTTGTGATATGATTATTCTGTGTCTAGCTTGGAGATATACAATGTTTATAATATTGTTGTTGTCTAATATATACTACTTTCTGGATTGCATATAGCCGTTGTGTAGTTGCACTATGTGCCGAATGGTCATGTCGAAATTTTAATCGGTATCAGAATTCCATGTGCATTCCTCACATTTAGCAATTATAAAATCGCCCGCCCTTCACAAACCTCATTCTCTGTTATGGTCTACGACATTTCTCTGAAATGAACTGGACGATAGTGGGTATAGAGGCGGGGCATTACAGTTTGGTATCAGAGCCACTTTTCGGAACAGTGTAAGATAGTATGACGATGGTATTGTCTTAAGCCTCTCTCGGCAATCGTTCTTTAGGGTTATAGTTAGAGTCTTAAAACCCATCATAGCTTATCTTCCTATACGATTCCATTTCGATTGAATTCGCTTCGTTTGAATTTAACTTGAGACTAACTTTTTCCTCCTTTTTCCTTAAAGAAGTGAAATAGTTGGTTGTAGCCGTGCAAGTGCCGGTTCACCCAGTCTACCTCCTACGGAGGGGTGTTTGAGTCTCGAGTGACCTATTTTTAGTCTCTTAGAATAGTTATTGACTCCTCTCCTTCGGTTTGATTTCTATAGTCCATATAGGTCCCGTGTGCTCTAGTGGTGCTTCTGATTCATTCTTTGACTCAAGTTGCTAATCGACATCTGTTTTCCCTATTGTGTATCACACTTATCTTGTTGATCATTTATGATCCTTGAAGTTGATTGATCATTCGATATCTTTCCCGCGCATTTTTACGCATGTTGTAAGCGCCTTTGATCCTGATATTTCTTGATTTCTAGTTAAGATAATTTCGTACGTTGTTACATACCTAGCATGGTCTATTGATCACTTGTCGTTCGGTATGAAGATACCATGTATTTATGATTAAATCTAATCCCTTGTTGTCAGCTATATAGTTTTAGTTCGGTGTGAGATCACCAAGCCTTCAGGCTAAAACAACTCATTTGTTACCTCGTTGTGCCGGTGTGAGTTTGCGAGCATTTTTGCTAAATTAACTCAACAAATGTGCAACGGTATATTTGTGTTACCTTGCTATGTTCGAAACTCAAGATCAAGAATAAAGGAAAGCATCCCGCTTCTTGTGATCCCTCTTCTTGAGTCAAGGTACGTGTCATTAACTCCTTAATGTCATTTACCTTGTTCAGAGATTATTTCATTTATGTTCTTTTGATATATGTCGATCGTGTTCTTCGTTATCAAAAGATATCATTTGTGTTTTATTCGTACGTTCATAAAGGAATTTTATTTCCTTTATGCCAACCCGAATGATTTATTGAATTTTATATTTTCGCGAGATCTGCGTGAACATTAGAAATTATGAGGACTTTCTTGTGTTAACTTATCCATCGGGTGCGTTATGGATCTCGAACGAGATATGGGACGCCATGTTTTAGTTCGGAATTCCTAAACACCATTATGTGACAATCCGACATTCGAAATGATTCCTAAAATTAAAATTCACTCCTAACAAGTAAATCAAAATAATAATATTTTGGGTTTTTGCGATTTTCGTAGTTGGTTGTTATTTTTCTAGATAATTTATTTCTAGATATCCTTGGAGCAATTCCAAGAATTTGAGTGGTTCAAGATTTTCAATTAGAAACTATCTTGAATCTTTTCTTTGAGTAAATTAAATAATTCCAGGAACAACCCAAAAAGTTATTTATTTATGTCCCTTGTTTCTTGATTTCAGATCTTTGATTTTCGAGAATTCTTAGTGATTGAGAATCTCGCCTAATTCTTAATCCTTGTTTCGATTTGCTAAAGAGAATTTAGTATTCTTGTGATTCCATGGGTCTTCTTATTTTCTCTAGTGAACGATCAATCGAGAGAAAGGGAGTTTCCCTGTAGGGAGGGAAGATTTGGGTTTTGCGATCCGCGACAAACTCAATAATTCTTTTCTTCGAATCTATGATCTAGTTGATCATCTGGAAGAGCTATAGTCAATTTACTTATGGACTTAGCCTTGCGTTGTTCTTAGAAATGAATATCGAAAGGATGAGCTCTTTTGATATTCCTCCTTTGTTTGTTTGAATCATTTGGATTGACAATTGTCTCCGCATGTTTTTTACCCCTTGCCAATCAAATTTTGGGGGATTACGACCTCTTTGGTTTAATCTCATCTTGTTAGAGAAATTGTCTATTGGTTCTTTGATTAATTACTAATGTTTGTGCGATTCGAGATTTTTGGCGGAAAATTATCTTAAATCATGTTGTTCCGAAGTGGTAAGTTGTGCACTACTTATCCATCATCTTCTCAATGTTTCTGATTTTCTAGAATTGATACTCGAGTTTTTGAATATTGTGAATTTCGTATAATTCCTAGTGATTCGTCTTTATGGTTACTAAATGAGATTTAGTACCTGGTTAGAAATCGATATCCCTGAGTAGTTCATTGGTATTCCGTTACGAATATTCGATTATCGATTTATAGTTCACTGGTATTCCGTTATCAATATTTGATTATTGATTTGTAGTTCATTGGTATTCCGTTACCAATATTTGTTATCGGTTTCTAGCTAGTTGGAATTCCGTACCAACCTGGGAAAATTGATTATTCCTTCGAAAATTGCTTTCCTTAGCTAAATTCGTTGGAATCTCTGTGTTGTGCTTTTGTTGGTGTCAGCCACCTTGTCACAAGACTAAAGTGCTCAGGTTTGATGTTCACTACATTGTTGTGATTAAGTTTGGGAATGGATTAGTCAACCACAGAAATTTCCCATTTCATATCCAAAGAGAAATATCTATCATTGATATCTCGCATCAGTAGGACACAGTCCTGTTGTTCCTCAAATTCCAAATTAGATTCGCTTGGTTTTTGCGCATTCTATTGATTCTCATTCCCTTGAGAATCATATGATGAAAGGCGAGTCTATTTGAATTCATAGCGCTTATGAATTTTTCTAGAATAATTTTACCCGTTTGGGATGACTACCTTCATGGTAATGGAATTCGAGATTGAACTCTAGTTTTTATGATCTTGTGAAACGAAATTGGGATCTCACCTAGCCGTTGGTTTGACCGTTATATTTTGCATCGATTCTTGTGGTACCACTCTGTGGTATTATTTTTTGTTGTTACTCATTACTTTATGCTTAAGGAATTGCGGGGACGCAATTCTTTTAAGGGGATAGTCTGTAACAACCCGCTCATTTAACGATAATGTATTTAAATATTTTATTTAAATATAGCGTCGTTAATCGTTAATCGGTGTGTATCCAAAAAGTCACATTTTGCATACGATTGAATTTGGACTCGAGACCACTTCCATTAAGTCCGGATCATTGTTTACGGTCTTTTTGACTGTAAGCATCGATACCGTTCGAGTTGTGCGGATTTGGTCATTTTCATTTGATGTATGACCAAAATATCACTTTTTGTATATGGGTGAATTTGGACTCGAAACAACTTCCATCGAGTTCAAAACGTCGTTTAGGTGTTCGAAAACTATAAGGTTCGATATGTTCTGAGTTTCGGAGATTTGGGACTTTGGGCTAAGGCTTGGTTAGCCAACCTAGCTCATTCACTTAAGAGCTCCACCTAGCTCTCTCCTCCTTCATTCATATTCCTCCTTCTCTTCAAAATAGAAAATGGGCTTAGGGAAAGGGAAATTAAAATTCCCTAAACCCTAGATTGATTTAGGAATCCAATTCAACATGAGTTCATATGCAAATTCAAAGAGAAGAAAGGTAATCACTCTCTCTACCTTCTCTAGCTCATCCCCTCTTCTATTTTTGTGAATTCCTATGACCTAATTCTTAGGAAATTCATTTATATGATCTTATATTGGAGATTCTTGTGTGTTGCTTGAAGAGAGGTTGCTCTAGCTTGCTGTTGGGTTGATCCTTTGTTTCTAATGAAGAAAACTGGGTTCTTGCTCGAATTGGAGCTTGTTCTTCATTGTTTGAAATCAAAGGTGCGTTCTTCTTGAACTCACATCGATGCCCCAAGCCATTGGCTTGTACAAGTGTAATTTAGTGTTCATACGAGTTTGCTTATGCTTGTGAAATGGTTAGGTTAGTGTAACTTAGACGATTTCATGTGTTTGTATTTCATTGAGTTGAAAATTATGATAAGGATTGTTTATACGATCTGTGCATATGCTATGTGTTAATTTGGTGATATTGTGAAGCTCCGTTATCCCCCGGCGAAGTTCTAAGTCTTCACAAGTCGCTTGAATCGCTTTTGCATGCTTTGATTTGGAATTTAGTTCACAATTGAATTTATAAGCCGAATCATTGCAAATATCGTGTGTGAATGTTTGTGTATGTTATAGGTGAAGTTATTGTGTGCACCCATGCTCTTGTAGCTTCCCTTTAGCATTGCCAAACCATCTTGTTCTAGTTTGAATCTCGTTTGGTAGCTTCGGTTTGAAATTTAGTTCACCTTTAAACTTATGATCGAAACCATCGCAAATATCTTGTATGAATGCTTGCATGTGTGTGTCTGTGTTCTTGAGTGTTTTCGGTGAGCTAAGGAGGCTTCATTTTCGATTATAAAATGTTATAAGCCATCACCATTGATCCGAGCTCGTCCAAGAACCGTTTGCACCTCATTTCCTAAGCAAAAATGGCCATACTACAGTTCAAACGTCTATCCGAGAGGGGGACAGACGTCTGTCAATGTTTGGGGAAGAAAATAAATAATTTCTTCAGCTCAGACATCTGACCAAAATGGGTCACACGTCTGTCCCGACTCTCGGGAAAAATAAAAAAACTGCTAACTGTCAGCTCAGACGTCTGTCACTACAGTGACAGATGTCTGTCTGCCTGAAACTGCTATTGACCTGTGGACCATGGTCAATAGTTTAGTATCGTTTGAGCTCATTCTCAGCCAAGTTTCGACCCATTTCGACGTTGTTTGTGACTTGTCAGTTTCTCTGGTTCGCAGACTTCTGCATCTCGATTCCTTTACTTTGATTCTCATGTGATTCTTCCAATGTTGATACTTCTTGGTCGATTCACATTAGTTTATGATGTGAATTGAATAAGTGATCATTCTAAAGCCCGTGCGCTCTATTTTGTATATCGAATTTATTCAACACTCTTGCTAATATGATTCACGACTCTAAAACGTGAATTATCGGCTCGATACCCTTCGAGCCCATTCCGATATAGTCAAAAACATTCAGGTCCTAATTTGAGATTTCGATTCGTTCATTGATTGAAATTACAATCGTTATCTCTTGATTTCCTGTATGTTGTTGTAATGTGAGTTTTTGATTCATGATGTTTGTGTTCTATTCGCTATGGCGGCGGTTTTCATGAACAATTGAACCACAATGGATAATGGGGTTTTATATTGTCAATGTGCATCGAACCAACGTTTAATCCGTTTTTAAATTCAAATCCTTTTAAAATAAATTCGGTCGGTTTTGATTCTATTAATTTATATACTATTCCTTATCCTATCGATCGGACGAGAAATTTAGTTTATTTACCTTAGTAAAACTGAGGACTATGACTCCTTATACATTTACTTCAACGAATAACTCTTGGACTTGTGCATTCGAGCATGTGTGGTGATTTTCTCTGTTTTGAATAGAAACCAATTACGGGTTCGTAAATATTTGAGAATAGCGTGTGGTTATGGGACGTGTCGTTATTTCCTTATATTAACTAGCTCGGAGTAATTTCTATTCACCCGGATCGATGTGATCCTTTATGACTTGTGTTTTGTGGTCCTCAATCGCCCGAGTGGGATTTATGATTCTTGGATTTCACCTATGGGACTTCGGTCCAACTTTCTATGATTTATGATGTTTTCTAGGGATTTCACAATTTATGTGTTTTCTCTCTACCGGGGTCACGACCCGGCTTCGTGGGGAGCTTCGGCTCAAACAATGGGGTCGCTACCTAGAGATCGTATCTCACCTATGAACAGACCTGCCCCCTCTTTATGATGATTTCTAGAGATTTCATGATTTATGTGTTTTCTCTCTTCCGGGGTCACGACCCGACTCTGTGTGGAGCTTGGGCTCAAACATATGGGTTCACTACCTAGAGATCGTATCTCATCTGTGAACAGGTCTGCCCCTTTATGATGTCTTGATGATTTATGATCACTTGATGATTTATGATGACTTTGATGATTTATGATGTCTTGATGATTTATGATGACTTTGATGATTTATGATTACTTTGACGTGAAGCACGTCAATTTGAGAATTGATTTATGATTCCTGATTTACTTTGATACGATGGTCATCAATTTGATGTATATTTGGCATTCCGCTGTCATTTCCTGTTGTGTGCTATTATTTGAATGTTGCATTCTATATTAGCTAGGAGATTATTTAGAGATATTTGTGTGCTGACATTCCATTGTCATTTCCTGATTGTGTCGACATGCCATGTTCATGTCATCCTGTGTTATATCTCTTGTTATCTCAGTTTGTTTGATAAGTACAGCTAGACTAATCCGTTTATTGTTTATTTTCTTATAAATAATACTCGGGTAAGGCCGAGTCATTTTAGGTGCTCCTTTGGGTCTCCTTGCAGGATTGATCTTCCACTTTCATCTTGCTACTCTGACTCCGCAGCTTTATGTACTTTTGTACTTATGACATTATCTATCGTTGTGTACATATTCTTTTAGTTAGATCATGGTACATGTATTAGTGGATCTTTGTTGACCACTAGCTTATTGTACACATTCTTGGTTTATTCATATCTATTCCGCCTTTGTGATATGAATATTCTGTGTCTGGCTTGGAGATATACCATGTTTATATTATTGTTGTTGCCTATTTTATACTGCTTTCCGGATTGCATATAGTCGTTGTGTAGTTTCCCTATGTGCCGAATGGTCATGTCGAAATTTTAATCGGTATTAGAATTCCATGTGCATTCCTCACATGGAGCAATTATAAAATCGGTTGCCCTTCACAAACCTCATTCTCCGTTATGGTCTATGACATTTCTCTGAAATGAACTGGACGATAGTGGGTATAGAGGCGGGGCGTTACATTTTCCTTCATTCTTATTCTTTGTGGAGTAACTATAAATATACCTGTATAGGTCCAATCTATTTTCTTCTTCTATCTGCTCATAAATCCTTCCCGTTTGTTTTTGAGTCATCTTTCTAGGTTTAACTACGGATGGATTGTAGTAATCCATACCCTACAACATTAATATTTTACCAAAAAGTTTTATAATCTCTTTAGAAAATACCTCGACTGTCCAAAATCGTCGAGAATTCAAATTTCTTAATTAGTTATACTAATTATTATCTCCAGCAATCAATTAGTGGATTAAATTTTCAGAAACATGCTTTCATCAAAGCATATATCTTTTTTATGAAAATATACTTTTAGGCAAAATTATTTCATAAAAACTGTGTTAGACTACTCTGTTTAAGTGTTTAGAAACACCTACCAATACAGTGGGCTCTTACTGTATCGACCAATGTTCATAACTCACTCAACAAATTATTTCAACACAAAACCATTTATATATCAAATTACAAATATGCGTCTCATATATATAGATACTCTCACACAACTCATTCTAGGGTTTTACTAATCCTATCTCTAATGAGTTATTTATCCTAGGATATTACTGATCCTATCTCTGACAAGTCTGTATCCCACAGAGCCAAGGTTTATTTAACCAAAGCTCTGATTCCAACTGTAATGGCCCGAATTTCCGTACCCTTTGAGTCGACCAATAACACCACATGTCCAACCCAAATTGCACAGAAATACGAATCATTAGAAGAAAGAAGTTAGGCGATGAGAAATAGAAAGAAAGAGAAATTAGATTAGAAGAAATCGGCTTTTTGAAACTTTATTATTCATAATTAATAACAAATAAATATTGTTTATTAAACAAGTTTTAAATGGTAATTTAAATTAATACTTATAAATGACATTATTTATAATTTATTACAATGAATCAATATTAATAAATAATATATAATTATTGATTATTATTTATAATTATTTTCTATACTTAATAATTTATTATAGATAGTTTTTAATAATTGGTAAATTATAATTAATCGTTATTAAGTAAATTCAATAATTAAAATAATAATTAACAATTAAATAATTAATATTTAATATTAAATCATTAATATTTCATAACTAATAATTAATTTTATAATTTAATCAATTTACCATTTTAATAACCGACATTTAAAATTTTATTTTTTAGCATTTAATAAATATAAGTATATTTGATAGTTATATTTAATATTTATAATTATTAGTTATTAATTAGTAAGTAATATTAATTATTAAAAATAAAAAATTATCATTCAGTAATTATTAACAAGTACATAATAACAGTTAGTAATTGTTAATATTCATTTGTAGTTAACAAAAAATATAATAACACCTAATATTTAACTGTAGTTAAGAAGTAATAGCTAGTACTTAATAATTAATATTTAAGACTAACATGTAATATATAATGTTTTAGAATTATATTTAATATTTTATAAATATATTTAACATTTCACAAAAAATTTAAAAAAATAATCTGAATTTAATTTAAAATTATCCATAAAATCTGAATTGTTTTAGATTTTCATTGAATCCAAAAATAAATTTTATAATAACAGTAATTGCTTCCATTTTGACTAATACACTTATTTCCTGCTCCCGTTTCCCATAAATTTTCGCTTTGCCACTTGACTCTATTTCCTTTAACCCTTTAATTTTCATTGCTCGCCTCTCATCGCCTAAATTCACGCATGTTCTCAATATCTTGCCGTAAAAAAATTAGGTTCTGAAACCTTCTATGTAATTTCTATCAAATCAAATTCTACCAATTCTTTTTCTCGTTGTTGCAACACTAAAGTATCTGAAAGAATGGTTCGACATAGCATCGACAACCGATGGAATGTTAATCGCCTTCTAATCCCCAGAGTAATTCCCAAAACAAACCAATTTCAAGCTTTGAATTGCCTCCTTGAGAGTCGTGCAACATCTCGAGCAAATCAGAGCTGGTGATATAGATTAAACGTTCAATTTCACATCGAGAGCCCTCTATTCTTTTCGACTCAGATGGGAATTGAGATATGCATTGGATCTCGCTAACCAAGGTTCTTCATCTGGTTTCGTTGTCTTCACAACAAATTTAGTTCCCATCTTCTTGATAATAGTTAAGCATTTTGCCATTAAAATTATTAATTTTTCTCAGGGCCACTGATTAATTAGAGTTAGAAGGATGAGTACTGGTTGATATTGAAGCAATCGTTATGACTTCCCTTCATTTTATGATTTCAATTTCAAATGTGATTTTCCTTTATTATACTTTTATGGCTTATCTTTTATGTGTTATAGTAATCTTAATCGCTATTACTTTTGTTTATTCACTATCACCCTAATTTTTTTGACTTAGTTCACGTTAGATTATGTCTAATTCTTTTGGAAATTAATTTAGCTGGCCCTAGCAGTGGTCGAGATGATAATGATGATATAAGACGTCGTAGATGTCCGACATGTCCACGTAAAGATTGATGATTATACGTATTGTAGTTCACTTGGTTTGATGTATTTATTCCTTTTTATTAATGAATTACCGACCTACTATATTGGGTTTGATGTATTTATTCTTTTTTACTCATGTGTTGTGCGTTATTTCACTGTTGTTCATTTCATATAATTTATGTGTATATGTCATTATTATTCAAGTGTTGTACTATATGTCATTATTGATCATGTCATGTCATTTTTATGTAGATATCATGTCATTACTGTTCAATCATGTTATTTCTGTGTTGATGTCATGTCATTACTGTTCTTGATGTTATTATGGTTCTTGATTATGTTTGTTATCCAACTGAACTGCTCGAATCGATAATTCATCACGTAAAACGATAAATAAAATTACATTTTGTCATGCATACATGGCAAACCGGTACTGATCATTAGGATACAACGGATGTTAAGGAGAAAAAATATAAAAAAACTAAATGTACGTTCAATCTGCAACGCTAGTAAAGCAATTCTGAGATGCCTTATCTTTTATTCCAACTCATTAGCATATGAAATTTCCCTTAGACATAAACGATCGTCAACCCATTCAGAGTAGTTACAACAACTGTCTAGCACACTACTAAAGTTGTTTGAATGTACATAGTTATTTAATCCAATATCTATTACTCCACCATTTGATTCGACCGAGCTAACCTCCCTAGAGGAAATTTTATTGATGAATGATGTTACATGGATTCTAGATCTTGCACAATTATTGCCAGCCAATGACTGCAAGTACGATGAAATCTTAAATATTGAATATTTTTCTTCTAGTGACAATCCCTATCATACAAATTTGCAGTTTGGTATTTTGTTAACCATACCCAAATTCTTAATTAAATTGAATGTATTAAAATATGGATT
Organism: Allium sativum; assembly: GCA_030737875.1. Lineage (NCBI taxonomy): Eukaryota > Viridiplantae > Streptophyta > Magnoliopsida > Asparagales > Amaryllidaceae > Allium > Allium sativum. Next base: position 308,827,770 of record CM060921.1, read on the forward strand.
TTGAAGTTTCATCAATATTCAATGCTATAGATTAAATACACTATAGTTTCATCAATATTCAATCGATAATATATGTTAGATTATTATGAATAGCTTCCAAATGAGTTCAACAAATCGCGTTATCCTCTAGTTAGAAAGTTAGTACTATTAAACTAAATATAATTAAAGCGAACTCAACCAATCGTGGAAGTTCATAATTTTCCAAAATAAAGTTCAAATTGATACATAAGATTGAAAATATGTTGAATCCTTCCAAACATTAGTTTTTGGGGCCTATCGGAATATAACCTTTGCATGAAAGTCATAATTATTGATTTGATCATGTACAATTTAAGATTTTTGTAAATTAAATTTTCAAAAAAATCATGGTTAGGTAGTTGGTTAACTATACTTAAATTCTTAACTAAATTGAGTAAATTAAAATATGGAATTTGAAGTTTCCTCAATATTCAATGCTATTGATTAAACAACCTATAGTCTCATCAATATTTATTCGTGAATATATGTTAAATAATTTCGAATAACTTTTGAATGAGTAAGACAATTCAGGTCATCCTATAATTAAAAAGTTTTAACGATTAAACTAAATATAATAAAATCGAGCTCATCACATTGTGGTAGCTCGTAATTTTCAAAAATAAAGTTCAAACTGATATATATATATATATATAAGATCCAAAATATGTTGGAATCCTTCCAAATAAGATTCTTCAGGACTTTGGAATATAACTTTCACATAGAAGTCACAATTCTTGATTTGATCATGTACATTTCGAGATATGTATAAATTAAATTTTCAAAAAAGGTCGCGGTTAGGTAGTCGGTTAACCATACCTAAATGCTTACCTAAATTAAATATTTTAAAATATTGATTGTGATGTATCACCAATGTTCAATGCTATAAATTAAACAAGCTATAGTTTCATAAGCATTAAATAAACCATATACGTTAGATAATTCAAAATAGCTTCCGAAAAAATAGATAAGTCGGGTCGTCCTTTGTTTAAAACATTTTAATGATTAAACTAAATATAATTAAATTGAGCTTGTCGCGTAGTGGTAGTATGTAATTTTGGAAATAAAGTTTAAATTGATATATAAGATCCAAAATGTGTTGGAATCCTTCTAAATAAAATTCTTCAGAACTTACTAGAATTTAACTTTCATATGAAAGTCACAATTCTTGATTTAGTTGTGTACATTTTGAGATATCTCTGAAATAAATTTTCAAAAAACTCGTAGTTACATAGTCGGTTAACCAAAGTAAATGCTTAACTAAGTTGAATATTTTGAATATGGATTTTGAAGTTTCATCAATATTTAATGCTGCGGATTAATTAAACTATTTTTCATTAATATTCAATCAAGAATATATGTTAGATAATTCAAAATGGCTTCCAAATGAGTGGACTGGTTGGGTCATCCTCTATTTAAAATGTTTTAACAATTAAAATAAATATAACAAAATCGAGCTCGTCACATAGTGGTGGTTCATAATTTTCTGAAATAAAGTACAAATTGATATACAAGATCCAAAATATGTTAGAATCTTTCCCACAAAGATTCTTTAGGGCTTATTGAAATATAACTTTCACATGAAAGTCACAATACTTTATTTTGTCGTGTACATTTTGAGGTATGTCTAAATCAATTTTTTCAAAAAAAATCATGGTAAGGAAGTTGATTAACCATATATAAATGCTTAACTAAATTGAATATTTTAAAATATGAATTTTGAAGTTTCATCAATATTCAATGCTATAGTACTAAACAAGCTATAGTTTCATCAATATTCAATCGAGAATATATGTTAGATAATTCTGAATAGCTTTCAAATGAGTAGACTAGTTGGGTCATCCTATATTTAAAACCTTTTAAAGATTAACTTAAATATAGTCAAATCGAGATCGTCGCATAGTGCTAGTTCGTATTTTATGAAATAAACTTCAAATTGATATATAAGATCCAAAAGAAGTTAGAATCATTCCAAAACTAGATTCTTTGGGACTAATTGGAATGTAAATTTCACATGAAAGTCAACATTCTTTATTCAACTTGTGTGAAAGTAAATTTTTATAAGTAAAGCTACTGAAATGACTACACACGATCCAAGCTAAAGCTGGTGAAATGACTGCACACTACTAAAGCTATTTGAAATGACTACGAACTACACACTATTAAAGCTATGGTGTAATGTCCCAGATTCTTAGTGATTTATTTTGTATATTTAAATTTATTTTTAATATTGAATTCGAATAATAAATAGATTTTTATTTTAAATTTATTAGTTTAAAAATCGATATACGATTTAATTTCGAATATATTTAATTATTGAAACATGAAACTATAACAATTGAATTCATAGTTAAAACTGAATTGAAACGATTTAGTCGATCAATATAAATTCTATATTGAATTAGAATGATAATAAAAATCAATAAATTTAATTATTTGAAATCGATTTGATTTCTATAATGCTGGAATTGATTATTATTTTAATCAAAGTGATAAAACTTGAAATTTAGTTCCTTAAATGGAAGTTTATAAAGTGGTAAAGCCTAACCTCTAGTTTAACTGAAATTGTAAGTGAATTTAGATTTAATATGAATTCCTATTAAGAATTCCATTAATCGGATTTTCATAAAATCCAAATTGGGAAATTATAATGGTAAGTTATAAATAGATAAATGTTCTGAGAATTAAAACAAGTTCAAAATGAGTTTTTTAATCTGAAAGAAGTTAAAGGGAATGTAAAAGTCTAAAGATGGGAAGTAGGGATGTTTTAAAACTGACAAAGCATGATTTTGGAATTGAAGAAGAGTTTTCCAAAAGAGAATACATGTAGTTAAAAACCATGTTTAAGATTGTATAGTAAATAAAAGTGTTGGGCCAATTATTGGAATGGGATTTCGTTGATACACTTTTATCTATCCTGAAGATAAAAATGTTGTCGACTTAAGGTCTGAGAGGCAAATAAAATATAGCGATCTGAAATCCCCCGGTCTTCGAAGTGACGAGAAATAGCGGATTGCTTTGAGAACACGATGCATCAGACACGAACAATAGAGCATTTCGTTGTTATTACAACAATCACATTAGAGTACAAGATATCAGAGTATGAATAAATATATTACACAACGAAAGAATAATATCAGAGAATACATTACATAGCAGCGGAAATAAAATGTATAAATACAATGCACAGCGGAAAATACATCAACTAACACAACTAAAAGAAGTACACGGATACAAAGCTTTCCGAATATAGCTCCAGCTGTAAATCAGGATCTTGTTAAAATAAATATCTTCAAAACCCAACTACTAGCTGCCCGTGTGGAAAATATGGGCACCTAGAGTTTAGGTAGAAATAATAAACTCCGAGTCAGTCATGGGACTGGTGTGAGAACTAAAACGGTTATTTAAAACTTTACTTTAAAAGCTGAGAAATCATGGGACCATGACGTATAACAAGAAATGGTTTTACTCCACATGAATCTCCGTTTAAAATAAAACAACGCTATGCTTTTTAGAAAAATGAAGCCATTATATGACTCAGGTCCCATCACACAATGCAATGCAAGCCGGAGGATGGAGTTTTACCTTATAATGGCCAAATGCTTGATACATATAAAACAAAAACCGTGTGATTTTACTATAGTTGTATAGTGTCAAAAACAACTTCAAATATAAATATATCAATCATAGATGGCATGAGTGCCCCATCCCACTATGTCGCCATATAGGTTTACAACTAAAACCGAAAATTGTCGTATTGGAAATTTGATTCCATCTATTAGTCTAGGAAAGGGATCGTCCTCCCCTATTCGAGATACTCTAGCCCGTGCCTTAGGATACATCCATAATCGCACCTAGATCTACAGGGACTGTCCACACTTACATTACTTGATTGGTAATTCCTGAACAGTACGTTTCCCTGCCCTATGGGGCATAAATTATGGTTAGTACGTCGACTATATCAAGAGCCACTAGGGACTCACATCTGAGGCGCCTCGCAATCCATCATCCACATAAGTAAAAATGTTTGGGCTCCATACCATGACATCACTCCTAGCTAGAAAGAAACGCATGCACTCCCTGCAGTCACTATTCCGTTTTTGACTCATACTAGGTGTGAGGCTCGCGAATTAACGCTATACAAAAAGCTATGCTAATTAAAGCCGTGCTTTGATCATCAACCACAAGACTTTGATTTTCAACAAAAGCCTTGATCATTTGCATCTCGACACGCCACACTGACAATTCATGCCACGCAACTGATATTTATCAATATATAACCTCTAAGCTCGTACGTCTCACAGAAGGGTGTTAAGCAAGAGAATAAATTCTCTGCCACCAAATAGATATATATTTAATAGAGATCAATCAACATAGAATGAAATCCAATGTCAGACACACATCCATTTACAAGTCCATTTTGGGTCTGAACAAAACCGAAGGCACCTTATTCCTCGTCCCATATGTCCAATACAGGAGAGAGGTCCTCGCATATCCGGTCGATCTCCAAGAACGTCTGGACGATCACCACTTATTACCTTGTCTTGGGTGTACAGCCCAATCAAGACATCAGTAGTCATCCATACGATGTGAAATCTCCGGTCTTCAACCACCATCTTCATCGTCGACTTTTAGTCGTCATATCAGTTATTCAGAATGGGATAAACCCAATCTTTCCGAATAACTCGCGTATTTTATAATCAATAATCAAGTGCCATAAAAACACATCATATGCCTCATTCCAATTTAGAATATTCTTTTATTCAAATATTCACATTTTTAGGGAAAGTTCCCATTAATTTTATCAAAGATAAAATCCTTTAAATTTATTCTTTAATCTTTCATTTGATATCAATTCAAAAGATTTGATTTTATCCTTTACCAATTCTAAACCAAATTAAGGTTTATCAACTAGTCGGGATTAGCGAACTTAACAGAAGTAATGACTTATTCATTAATTCCAATCCCAACCTATTCATCCCATGGAGCAAAACTGGTAGTACTCCATATCTAACACCCACGATGTTATCGGTAAATTTAATTTCCATTTCACTTTCAAATCTAATTAAAGATTTAACTATCGCCTGAAGTAAAAACTGGTGGTACTCCATTCTCGATCACTTCTCAAATTTGGCAAATTTAATTACCACATTAACTTTTCAATCTAATTAAAGATTCATTAAAACTCCGCTTGGTTTTAATCTCTAAAAATCATTATTTGATGATCATTCAAATTTAGGAAATAAATCCTGTCTTTAACTGGGTTAAAGAACGAATGTCCTTTAAAACATCGTTCACGATAAACCCAAAATCATTGTCCATCAAATGGAATCTACACGGAAATCATAACGATATATAATCGATATAAATTCCTGTATCCGACTAATAATATAAATGGAATAATGGAAAAGCCTTTTAAATTCCATATATAGTAATGGTCTTCCTTCACAGAAGCTCATTTGAAATATTACCGAATTGAATTCCATTCAATTCTAATTTAATATATTAAACTGGAAAACTTTACTTTGGAAAATTCCATTAATCTTAATTATAAGATTGTAAAATCCAAGTCATATTTCCACTGTTAATTGGGTTAAAGAACAAATGTTATTTAAAACACCATTCACAATAAACCCAAAAATCCAATTCTTTTGTTTAATTCCAATTAAATATTAATTAATTGGTAAACTACAATAAATCTTAATTTTAAGATTTATTCTTTTCTCAACTAGGTTTAAGAAAAGTGTTATTAAAGACACCATTCACGACAAACCCAAAAATCTAATTTGATATTAAATACAAGGCTCTATATAGAAATTATATCGGCTTATATTCAATATCAAATTCTGAAACTGACGGATATCGTATTTGGAATAACGATATCTGTGTCATCCAAATTCCTCAACAATATGTGTATAATCACGGAATCCAATATCGAAATATTTCATTATTTCCACTCAAATCCATTCCAATTCATTTATTGGAAAATTCTGGTTATATCAAAACCATTTCAAATCCAATTTATTTATTTAAAAACATTGGATTATTATTACAGATAATAACTAGTTCATTTCGATAAAAATATATTTTTATCTTTTCAAACTTGGAATTTTTCATCCAAAATCTTTCCAAATCATCAATTATGATTTTACATAATTTTTCCATATTTTTAGTAATTTTATTTAGGCCCTTATAGTCGGTTTCCAATAACGGCCAACAAACTGCATTTACAACGACCTTTTCTGAAATTGATTTGGACATATTTCCAAATCTAACTGTTAGATTTTAAATCTCTTCGATTCATTGGAAATCTCTTTTTGATATGACCCCAGCGGTTCCAATTTTAGGAGAATCCGACGGTTGGATCTCCCGTTATGTCAATTTGAAGTTAATGGTCGAAATTCGCGAACTGTCGCTGTGCGGCGCGTTCTATTCACGCCATTAAATATATACATATATATAATATCATCGATTTCTATTTAAAACATATTCTATAAATTGTTTACAAATTCATTTTGAAACGTTTTCAACTTCATTTTCAATTTTTAAATCAAAATTGATTATTCCTTATCATTATAATATTAAAATGATAATATTTTCACAATATCAAATTTCGAAATCAATTCTTTTCGATATTATTTATAAAATAAATAAAATCGATTGATAAACCTATTCGGGGTTAAAAATGGCGTTCAACTACTTAACTCAGCTTCATATTCATTTCAGTTCTGAATATTTCAATATTTTCGTGCCCATCCAAAATCGGACATCAAAATCATATCTTGGTTCTTCACTGAATATTATTTTAAAACTATACATAATATTAATTTAAAACTTACTAAATAATATTTGAGAACTATACTATATATTATTTTAAAACAATTCGTTATTTTTGAATTGGAATCAGACTCAATCAATTACCATAAAAATATATTTATATGGATTTCCGTAGATCGCATGTATTCACAATAATGATAAAAAATCATTAAACATCCACACATCATCCAGAGTTCATTCTACCACAATATAAGCGTTAAAATAAATAAATAACGCTCATCACAGTCTATCAACCCATCAATTGACATATAATTAAATTCAAGGGAGATGTGAATAAATTACCATCCCTAGATATGTGTGGGGTTTTCAAACAACAACAGTCAATTCAAAATATCCACTGGTTAATTAATTTACCGGCTCTAATTCGATTTGAATTATTTTTGGGATTTACCAATTTTCACTATTTAAATTATAAATAAATATTTATAATTTAATTTTAAATACCACATTAATGTTAACATTATTTTTAACATGTTAATCATCACAACGTCACAATCAAAACATAATACAGTCAATTGAATTTCCATGGTCTGTGGACGAGGGAGGTGAGCTAATATGCACCGTATACAATTTATAGTAACTAAAACTGATAAAATTCTACACTGGCAATTCTACATATTTTTATACATGAATACAATAACATGATAAAATATAATTTAGTGAGAAGGAGTTCTCACTTTTGTTTCCACTCCACCTTTCTTTATTTCTGAATTTATGATTGTTTTGATTTAAATTCGCCTCCAATTCAAATTTGCTCCAAATTGCTTCTAGTCAGTTCCACGCGAATTGATCGTCGAGATGAGTCCAACGCATTTTGAATCGTCGGATTTGGACCTCTTATGAGGGAGATACGATAATTAATACCTTAATTACAAAATTTAAATTGATTAAATAACTAATTAAAGTAAATTATCCCCTCTTAATCACGTTTCTCTCTCCCCGATCACCCTTTCTGGAAACCCTTGACTCAAGGAACCACCCGCCGCTCCACCCAAAGGCCACCGACCGCTGATCAAGAACCGCCATCTTCTTTGCCACCACGAACCGCACCTGCGCCTCCCACTCTTGATGAACTCGATCGCTGCCTCGAACAGGAAAACGCCAACAAAGAGCATCGGTTTCAAGGGAAATTCCGACCGCCTCGTGCCCTTGCTTCAGATCATGACCGTACAGAGTATAGATCTCCCAAAGTGCTTCAACTTTTGTTTTATAAGTTCTGAAAATCATCAAATGGATTTGAGGAATGAGAAGGAGGAAGATTGGAAGAAGACCGCTGTTCGTTTTTTTGTACATGCGGTGGCACAGAAATGAAGTCGGGAGGGCTAGGGTTTCATATGATTTGGGGGTATAATATATATATATATAATTTAATTCTTTTATTTCCAATTCTCCAAGTTTAATGCTCCGATCTCCAAATCGAACCCAACGACAGTCGCCCCTAGCCAAACACCCCCATTCCGGACAAAATGGGATATGTTTCGTAAGCCAATTTGATTGTTTCAATCAGTTTTCATCAAAATTAAAATATAAATCAATATATATTGAATTTAAACCTACATTTTAATTTATCGAGGCACATACTGACTTCAAAAATTATAGAAAAATAAATCTAGCTATGTTTTGACGATACGGTCCTAACAAAACTTATTTCGTCGAATTTGAAGACCATTTGAAAAATGGCCATTTTCCAGTCGATTAAATTTAAACTGAAATTACCAAACACTTTTAAATTCACTGCACTCACATATTAACTCCAAAAATTATGAAATTTGAAACCTAACAATAATTTGACATTCCGGATCCAACAAAAGTGGTTTCGTCGAAAGCAGAGGTCATTTGCAAAATGACTATTTTTAAGGGCCACATATTATTTAAAATATATATAAATTCCATAGCGACTATTTCCAATTTTAAACTGGACATAACTTTCAATTTAAAAAGTGAAATCTCAGTTTCTTACATTCATTAGAAATATTGTAATAACCCGGAAATTCTGAACCAGTTTAAAATTTTTAATTTGGCAATTTTAGCAAATTTTGAATATTTAAAATGGATTATTTTAAATAATATTGATGAGAAATTTATTTTGAATATAATTCGAACGTATATATTATATACGCCATCGTTAGAATTTAAATATTTATATATAATTATAAATAGAATTGAAAATGGCGCGGTAGTTTGATAATTCGATTTCAAACTTCAATTGAATGTACCGGGTGCAAAACAATCCGGATTTTAGTAAAACCAAAAACATTAGGATCGATTTTAGAATATCTTTCCAACGAATCCAAAAAATCAAGATTTCATAGCGGGAATCAAAAGATATGTCCAGTTGAAAATTCTGAATAATCGCTATGGAACTCAGGCCCTTAAAAATGTAAATTTTGCAAGCGACCTCGGATTTCGACGAAACCACTTTTGTTGGGTCCGTGATGTTAAATTATTGCTAGGTTTCAAATTTCATAATTTTTCGAATCAATATGTGAACGTGGCAAAGGAAAACGCGTTTGACCAGTTTTAGTTGATTTTAATCGACTGGAAAATGGCCATTTTTCCAACGGTCTCAGAATCCGACGAAACTAGTTTTGTTAGGAATCGTCAATACGAAGCTAGAAAATATTTTTCGGGAATTTTTAGAGTTAGTATGTGACCCCGGTAATTTGAAATGTACGTTTAAAATTCAATATAGTGATTTAAATGTAAATTTAACGGAAACTGATTGTAACAGCCGAATCAGCCTACGATACATATCCCATTGGGTTCGGAATGGGGGTAAAACGCTATAGACGACAGGCGGTGGGCCTCGTTTCGAGTTCGTATGTAAAAGTCAACTTTTTGCAATTAAACTAAATAAATTAATTAAAAATTAATACCCTCCCTCTTCCTATACGTTCTGCCCCCCCCTCTTTTCTTTCAAAACTGAAAACAAAATAAAACAAAAAAAAGGAGAAAGAGGCGGACGGGGGGAGACTCGTCGCCCCCCCCCCCCCCCCCCCCCCCCCCGCCGCGCCTCAGGCGAGCCACCCCGTCGCCCCTCCAGCCTCCTCGCTCCCCTCTCCTCTTCTATCGAGCCTCGCGCCCCTAGACCCGAACCCGCAACCGCCTGCATCGACCCACCCACCTCGACGCAGCCCAGCTGACCACCGCCCTGCCGCAACCTCCAACCCCCCCTCCAAACCCTCTTCTTCCCCCCCATTCGCTGTAAGCTTCCATCCCCTTTTATTTTATTTATTTATTTTGTTTTATGTTAATTTATTTTAAATATTTTGTTAGTTTAATCTGATTTTCGTGAATAAGAAAATAGAAGAGATATGATTTAGAAAAGAGAAAAGATTTTATTCAAGTAAAAAATTATGATCTTTATATTTTTAAAGTAATAAAAATATGGTTTTTATATTTTTAAAGTATTAAAAATATAATCTTTACTGTATAGAAGATGTAAAAATGTGATTTTTGGTTAGGTAGAAAATTAAAAATATAATTTTTACATGATAGGAATATTAAAAATATCATCTTTATATGTGTAGAAAAATAAAAATGTGATTTTTATAAACTTCATATTTGAAAAAGGCGAAAACTTCAAATTGGAAAAGGCGAAAACTTCATATTTGAAAAGGCGAAAACTTCATATTTGAAAAGGCGAAAACTTCATATTTAAAAGGGCGAGGTCTATGAATTTGAAAAGAAGAAATCTTCATATTTGAAAAGGCGAAATCTTTATGTAAAGTATAGCGAAGTAAAAATTCGATTTTTAAAGGTATGAAGCAATTATAAAAATATGATTTTTAAATTGAAAGTGAATAAATAAAAATGTGATTTTTATTTTAAAGACATCAAAATATAAAAATGTGTGATTTTTATATATGTAGTGGCTACAGCAACGAAGATGACAAAAATGCGATAACGAAGAAGATTTCTATCAAAGAAGAGTCAAGATGATTGGATAGCTATCTGTGAGAATTTCTCACCTTTCAATTTCATTTTCTAGTTATATATATATACTAGGATGCAGACGGTGCTTAGTAGCACCCGACACAACCGTCCACAGACCATGGACTTGTTTGTTTGATTGCAAAATTTAGTTAGATTATTTGATTGAAATTTGAATGGTTTGGTGAAATGAAATTGATATGATTGATGTGTGAATGGCGTGGGCCTTCACTAGACCGGGGATAAGGCTAGGCCTCATACCGTTTCTAGTATCGTGCCGTTATGCCGCCGAAATTTTCTAAAATAAGTTAGAAAAATAAAAATATCATTTTATTTAAAGAATGAACTGAATAGAAATTCATATGTTAGAATAAAATATTTTATCGTTAAAAATATAATTTTTAACGTGAATATGAATATAGTGAATGTGAATAAATAAATATTCATTTACAAACCAGACGGTTTGTTTATGTACACCTATTTGAATGACATTGATTGGGTCGATAAATTTTACACATCGCCCAACTGCACAAATAAAATCTGTGTTTGTTGATTGGAAACCCCACACGGTGTTGGGATGAAATTTGAAGTTCACTCATCCTGATTGATTAAATATGTCGATCGATTGATTGACAGGCTGTTATAAGCGTTAGATATCTATATTTGATGCTTATACAGTGTAGTGCACTTTGGTTGATGGTTGATTATCTTTCAATGCTATTATATACGTGTGATGTATGAAAATCCATATAATTAACATTATATGGTGATTGATTGGGCCTCATTCCAATTTAGAAAATAAAGAATATTATAAAATAAAGGTTCATGTGTTGACTGTACTCATTCGTTGAGATTAGTCATGTGTTGAACGAAATATTTTAACAATAAAATTTATATCTTTGTCACTATAAAATAAAGGTTCATGTGTTGACTGTACTCATCCGTTGAGATTAGTCATGTGTTGAACGAAATAATTTAACAAAAATAGTCAAACGTGGACAGTACTCATTCGTTGAGATTAATCGTGAGTTGACAAAAATAAATATTCATTTGTTTAAAATCGAAATATTTAAAATCGAAATATTTGAAATAGAAATATTTGAAATCGATATATTTGAAATAGAAATATTTGAAATCGAAATATTTGAAATAGAAATATTTGAAAAAGAAATATTTGAAACAGAACATTTGAAAATAGAAATATATGGAGCCGTGTTGATTAGATTGACGCCATTTTGACACGAACGATATTTATATCGATTTATACATTTTGAATTGAATATAAAACGATTTCAAAATGAATTGAATATAAAACGATTTCGAAATGAATTGAATATAAAACGATTTCGAAATGAATTGAATATAAAACGATTTCGAAAAGAATTGAATATAAAACGATTTCGAAATGAATTGAATATAAAACGATTTCGAAATGAATTGAATATAAAACGATTTCGAAATGAATTGAATATAAAACGATTTCGAAATGAATTGAATATAAAACGATTTCGAAATGAATTGAATATAAAACGATTTCGAAATGAATTGAATATAAAACGAATTCGAATTTAATTGAATATAAAACGAATTCGAATTGAATTGAATAGAAAACGAATTCGAATCGAACTAAAAACGAATTGAAATGAATTCAAATTGAATTGAAACTTGAATTGAATAGAAATGAATTTTAAAACAAATTTATAAAGAAAGATTCAATTTTGATTCGAATTGAGATGAAAGTTGAAATTGTTTTTGAAACGAATTCAAAACTATTTATAAAATTCGTTTTAAATAGAAATCGACGAAATATATATTAAATATATTATATATATAATATAATGGCCTGAATAGAATGTGCCGCGCCGCGGCAGTTCGTGAATTTCGACCATTTATTTCAAACGGACATTACGGGAGATCCGACCGTCGGATTCTCCTAAAACCGGAACCGTTGGGTTCGTATCGAAAAGAGCTTTCTAACGAATATTTGAAATTCAAAATCTAACGGTTGGATTTGGAGATACGTCCAAATCAAATTTGGAAAAGGTCGTTGTAAATGGCCGTTGATGGAAATTGACTGTACGGGCCTTGATAAAATTATTAAAAATAGTAATAATTTGTGTAAAATCATAAGAAATGATTTGGGAAAAATTGGGATGAAAAACTCCATATTTGAAAAGATAAAAATAGATTTCTATCGAAATGAACTAGTTTGAACTAAATTTAAAACCCGATTTGTTTTTAAATAAATAAATTAGATTTAAAAAAGGGGTTTTAAATAATCGGAATTCCTAATATATTTGATTTATATTGAACTAGAATTGATTTGTGGGTTCATCGTGAACTGTGTTTTAAATAACACTAGTTCTTTAACCCGATAATAAATAGATTATGATTTGGGTTTGTCGTGAACTGTGTTTTAAATAACACCTAGTTCTTTAACCCAGTAAAAGGAGTTTTAATGAATCTGTAATTAGATTGAAATGTGAATTGATAATCTAAATTATCAAATTTAGAAAATGAGCGAGAATGGAGTATCACCAGTTTTGCTCCGAAGCGATAGTTAAATCTTTAATTAGATTTGAACGTGGAATGGTAATTAATTTTACTGACAACACTGTGGTGTTAGATATGGAGTATCACCAGTTTTGCTTCACGGGATGAATAGGTTGGGATTGGGAAATAAAATAAATAATTACTTCGGTGTGGTTCACTAATCTCGACTAGTTCAGAAAACCATAATTTGGTTTGAAACGACATCAAAAGGATGATTAAATGATAAATTTTAAAGAATTATCTTGGATAAAATTAATGGGAACCTTTCCCTAAAAATGTGATTTTATGAATAATAGAATATTCTGAATTGGAATGAGGCATATGTTGAGTTTGTGTAACATTTGTTTTCAATATACGCGGGTTGTTCGGAAAGGCCGGGTTTATACCCATTCTGAATAACCGATTCGACAATATGTCGAAGATGAAGACGGTGGTTGAAGACCGGAAGTCTTCACATCGTTTGGATAATTACTAACGATCCTGATTGGGCTGTACACCCAAGAGGATGGAAATAGTTGGTGATCGTCCAGACGTACTTGGAGATGGATGGATATGCGAGGAAAGTGCCTCCGGTTTCGTTCAGATCCAGAACGAACTTGTAAATGGATTGTGTGTCTGACATTGGATTTTATTCTGTGTTGATTGATTTCTATTAAATATACATCTGTTTGGCGGCGGAGAATTTATTCTTTTGCTTAACGCCCTTCTCTGAGACGTACGAGCTCAGAGGTTGTATATCGATGGACATCAGTCGCATGGCATGAATTGCCTGTGTGGCACGCTAAGATGCAATGATCAAGGCTTCTGTTGAAAAGCAAAGTCTTGTGGTTGATGATCAAAGCACGACCTTTGTGGCGTAGCTTTGTGTATAACGTAAATTCGCGAGCCTCACACCTCGGTATGAGTTAAAAATGGGATACGGACCGCTGGGAGAGCACGACGTTTCTTTCTAGCTATGGTGGTGTCAGTGACTTACCAGCCCTGACATATATATACTTTTCACCTTTGTGGTTGTTAGAGTGAGGCGCCTCGATTTTAGGTCTGTAAGGACCGGGAAATGTGTGTTCAGGCATAACTAATCCTCTAACGTAAGTGAGGACCGGCCCTGCCGAATCCAGGGTTGCCCAGAGTGCGTAGCCCTGAGGCATTTGCTAGAGTGTCTCGAGCGCGGAGAGGATCTTGCCTCTTGCCTCGACTCATGACGGAAATCCAATTTCCAATACGTGTATTTCGGCTTTATTTGTAGAGCCTAGTATGGCGACATAGTGGGATGGGGCACTCATGCCGTCTATGATTTATATTTATGATTGAAATTGTTTTGACACTATACACTTATTATAGTATCAAATGATTTGTTTTAAACGTATCAAGCATGTTTGGCTATTATAAGGGAAAACCCTATCCTCCGGCTGGCGTTGCATTGTGTGATGGGACCTGGGTCTTATAATAGCTTCATTTTTCGAAAAAACATTGCGCTATTTATTCTATGCTCTGGTATTCTTGGGAGGAAACCCGTTCCGTGTTATACGGCGTGGTCCCTTGAATTACTCTCTTTTAAAGTAAAGCTTTAAATAACTGTTTTAGTTCTCACACCAGTCACATGACTGACCTGGAGTTTATTGTTTTAACCTAAACTCTGGGTGCCCCTATTTTCCGCACGGGCAGCTAGTAGTTTTGGTTTTGCAGATTTATATTCACAGGATCCTGGTTTACAGCTGGAATGATATCCGGAAAGCTCTGTATCCGTATATCACCTTCAGTTGTGCTTTGTATTATTTTCCGCTGCTATGTAACTTATTGTAATCTCTGATATTTATTGAATGTAATTATTCATTTATACTCTGTATATTCTTGTATCTGATGGAATTGTTGTAATAGCAATGAAATGTTCTTCCGTCTGCGTTCTATTTTATCTTTTCCTCACAGTAATTCGTTCTTTCTCATCTCTTCGGAGATCGGGGAAGTTCGGGTCGCTTCATTTGGTATCAGAGCTTTGGTTTACAGAGCTCGAGAACAAGACACATTAGAACCATACGAAAGAATTCATCAGATATTGGATTAGTAATATCCAATTAAAATGACTCGTTGGAGATAGGATCAGTAGTATCCTAGAACGAGTGTGAAGAGTATATTTTCCAAATGAAAACAATTTTGTTTTGAAAATTTAAACCATTTTAAACGTATTTGATTATTTATTTATTTTGAATATGGACAATCGAGTATATAAAGGTTTTGCATATACGCGTCTTGAACGTATATTCGAAGTTTTAATATACTGGATAGATATGGAATCACATTCTAGACACCCGGAGATGATTCTGACGATTGATATATCATCATCAGAATATGTGTTCGTGTTTCGAAGGTATGATATCTATATGTTTCCATTAGACTGGTGTGAGAACCAAAACCAATATAGCTAGAATACATTGTTGTGAATTGGCTTCAAAAACATGATTTTTTGTATATGTATCAAAATTATGAATTTGAAAACTCTAATCCACTAATTGATTGATGTTTGTGTCGTTTGTTTATTTGTTTGCTAATTTTGAACCATTTAGCCTAATAGTATCAAATATTGAACTGTATTGAAAATTGGTCGCATTTGCTTGCATATACATGTACTTACATTGAACAGGTCATAGCAAGGAGGCTAGAGCAGAGAATAAAATTTGTTTGCCCGACAAATAGGTACATGTTTACTACATAATTTACTGATTTGTTTGGGTGATGATGATTTTATGAGCCTATTGGCTAGCCGCTTGTCTTTTTCTTTTTCTTTTTGAGATCAGAAGGCCTATATGGCAATTTCGGGATTTTCCCGTGGCTCCCGGTGCAGGGGAGGTTATGGCGAAATTTTTCGAAAATTTAGGGTGTTAGCCAAATTTTTGAAAATTTGAAAATTCTCAGAAACTGTAAAGTTGGAGAATGGAAGCCAGATCGAACATAGAGTTGATTAATCAAACCACTTTCGACTTTGTTCCTTTTCGGGGACGAAAAGTTTTAAGTGGGGGAGATTGTAATAACCCGGAAATTCTGAACCAGTTTAAAATTTTTAATTTGGCAATATTAGCGAATTTTGAATATTTAAAATGGATTATTTTAAATAATATTGATGAGAAATTTATTTTGAATATAATTCGAACGTATATATTATATACGCCGTCGTTAGAATATAAATATTTATATATAATTATAAATAGAATTGAAAATGGCGCAGTAGTTCGATAATTCGATTTCAAACTTCAATAGAATGTACCGGGTGCAAAACAATCCGGATTTTAGTGAAACCAAAAACATTAGGATAGATTTTAGAATATCTTTCCAACGAATCCGAAAAATCAAGATTTCATAGCGGGAATCAAAAGATATGTCCAGTTGAAAATTCTGAATAATCGCTATGGAACTCAGGCCCTTAAAAATGTAAATTTTGCAAGCGACCTCGGATTTCTACGAAACCACTTTTGTTGGGTCCGTGATGTTAAATTATTGCTAGGTTTCAAATTTCATAATTTTTCGAATCAATATGTGAGCGTGGCAAAGGAAAACGCATTTGACCAGTTTCAGTTGATTTTAATCGACTGGAAAATGGCCATTTTTCCAACGGTCTCAGAATTCGACGAAACTAGTTTTGTTAGGACCGTATCGTCAATACGAAGTTAGAAAATATTTTTCGGTAATTTTTAGAGTTAGTATGTGACCCCGGTAATTTGAAATGTACGTTTAAAATTCAATATAGTGATTTAAATGTAAATTTAACGGAAACTGATTGTAACAGCCGAATCAGCCTACGATACATATCCCATTGGGTTCGGAATGGGGGTAAAACGCTATAGACGACAGGCGGTGGGCCTCGTTTCGAGTTCTTATGTAAAAGTCAACTTTTTGCAATTAAAATAAATAAATAAATTAAAAATTAATACCCTCCCTCTTCCTATACGTTCTGCCCCCCCCTCTTTTCTTTCAAAACTGAAAACAAAATTAAAAAAAGGAGAAAGAGGCGGACGGGGGGAGACTCGTCGCCCCCCCCCCCCCCCGATGAGCGCCGCCGCGCCTCAGGCAGGCCACCCCGTCGCCCCTCCAGCCTCCTCGCTCCCCTCTCCTCTTCTATCGAGCCTCGCGCCCCTAGACCCAAACCCGCAACCGCCTGCATCGACCCACCCACCTCGACGCAGCCCAGCCGACCACGGCCCTGCCGCAACCTCCAGCCCCCCCTCCGATCCCTCTTCTTCCCCCCCCCTTCGCTGTAAGCTTCCATCCTCTTTTATTTTATTTATTTATTTTGCTTTATATTAATTTATTTTAAATATTTTGTTAGTTTAATCTAATTTTCGTGAATAAGAAAATAGAAGAGATATGATTTAGAAAAGAGAAAAGATTTTATTCAAGTAAAAAATTATGATCTTTATATTTTTAAAGTAATAAAAATATGGTTTTTATATTTTTATAGTATTAAAAATATAATCTTTACTGTATAGAAGATGTAAAAATATGATTTTTGGTTAGGTAGAAAAATAAAAATATAATTTTTACATGATAGGAATATTAAAAATATCATCTTTATATGTGTAGAAAAATAAAAATGTGATTTTTATAAACTTCATATTTGAAAAGGCGAAAACTTCATATTTGAAAAGGCGAAAACTTCATATTTGAAAAGGCGAAAACTTCATATTTAAAAGGGCGAGATCTATGAATTTGAAAAGAAGAAATCTTCATATTTGAAAAGGCGAAATCTTTATGTAAAGTATAGCGAAGTAAAAATTCGATTTTTAAAGGTATGAAGCAATTATAAAAATATGATTTTTAAATTGAAAGTGAATAAATAAAAATGTGATTTTTATTTTAAAGACATCAAAATATAAAAATGTGTGATTTTTATATATGTAGTGGCTACAGCAACGAAGATGACAAAAATGCGATAACGAAGAAGATTTCTATCAAAGAAGAGTCAAGATGATTGGATAGCTATCTGTGAGAATTTCTCACCTTTCAATTTCATTTTCTAGTTATATATATATATATACTAGGATGCAGACGGTGCTTAGTAGCACCCGACACAACCGTCCACAGACCATGGACTTGTTTGTTTGATTGCAAAATTTAGTTAGATTATTTGATTGAAATTTGAATGGTTTGGTGAAATGAAATTGATATGATTGATGTGTGAATGGCGTGGGCCTTCACTAGACCGGGGATAAGGCTAGGCCTCATCCCGTTTCTAGTATCGTGTCGTTATGCCGCCGAAATTTTCTAAAATAAGTTAGAAAAATAAAAATATCATTTTATTTAAAGAATGAACTGAATAGAAATTCATATGTTAGAATAAAATATTTTATCGTTAAAAATATAATTTTTAACGTGAATATGAATATAGTGAATGTGAATAAATAAATATTCATTTACAAACCAGACGGTTTGTTTATGTACACCTATTTGAATGACATTGATTGGGTCGATAAATTTTACACATCGCCCAACTGCACAAATAAAATCTGTGTTTGTTGATTGGAAACCCCACACGGGTGTTGGGATGAAATTTGAAGTTCACTCATCTTGATTGATTAAATATGTCGATCGATTGATTGACAGGCTGTTATAAGCGTTAGATATCTATATTTGATGCTTATACAGTGTAGTGCACTTTGGTTGATGGTTGATTATCTTTCAGTGCTATTATATACGTGTGATGTATGAAAATCCATATAATTAACATTATATGGTGATTGATTGGGCCTCATTCCAATTTAGAAAATAAAGAATATTATAAAATAAAGGTTCATGTGTTGACTGTACTCATTCGTTGAGATTAGTCATGTGTTGAACGAAATATTTTAACAATAAAGTTTATATCTTTATCACTATAAAATAAAGGTTCATGTGTTGACTGTACTCATCCGTTGAGATTAGTCATGTGTTGAACGAAATAATTTAACAAAAATAGTCACACGTGGACAATACTCATTCGTTGAGATTAGTCGTGAGTTGACAAAAATAAATATTCATTTGTTTAAAATCGAAACATTTAAAATTGAAATATTTGAAATCGAAATATTTGAAATAGAAATCTTTGAAATCGAGATATTTGAAATAGAAATATTTGAAATCGAAATAGTTGAAATAGAAATATTTGAAAAAGAAATATTTGAAACAGAACATTTGAAAATAGAAATATATGGAGCCGTGTTGATTAGATTGACGCCATTTTGACACGAACGATATTTATATCGATTTATTCATTTTGAATTGAATATAAAACGATTTCGAAATGAATTGAACATAAAACGATTTCGAAATGAATTGAATATAAAACGATTTCGAAATGAATTGAATATAAAACGATTTCGAAATGAATTGAATATAAAACGATTTCGAAATGAATTGAATACAAAACGATTTCGAAATGAATTGAATATAAAACGATTTCGAAATGAATTGAATATAAAACGATTTCGAAATGAATTGAATATAAAACAAATTCGAATTTAATTGAATATAAAACGAATTCGAATTGAATTGAATAGAAAACGAATTCGAATCGAACTGAAAACGAATTGAAATGAATTCAAATTGAATTGAAACTTGAATTGAATAGAAATGAATTTTAAAACAAATTTATAAAGAAAGATTCAATTTTGATTTGAAATGATATGAAAGTTGAAATTGTTTTTGAAACGAATTCAAAATTATTTATAAAAATCGTTTTAAATAGAAATCGACGAAATATATATTAAATATATTATATATATAATATAATGGCCTGAATAGAACGTGCCGCGCCGCGGCAGTTCGTGAATTTCGACCATTTATTTCAAACGGACATTACGGGAGATCCGACCGTCGGATTCTCCTAAAACCGGAACCGTTGGGTTCGTATCGAAAAGAGCTTTCTAACGAATATTTGAAATTCAAAATCTAACGGTTGGATTTGGAGATACGTCCAAATCAAATTTGGAAAAGGTCGTTGTAAGTGCAGTTCGATGGCCGTTGATGGAAATTGACTGTACGGGCCTTGATAAAATTATTAAAAATAGTAATAATTTGTGTAAAATCATAAGAAATGATTTGGGAAAAATTGGGATGAAAAACTCCATATTTGAAAAAATAAAAATAGATTTCTATCGAAATGAACTAGTTTGAACTAAATTTAAAACCCAATTTGTTTTTAAATAAATAAATTAGATTTAAAAAAGGGGTTTTAAATAATCGGAATTCCTAATATATTTGATTTATATTGAACTAGAATTGATTTGTGGGTTCATCGTGGACTGTGTTTTAAATAACACTAGTTCTTTAACCCGATAATAAGTAGATTGTGATTTGGGTTTGTCGTGAACTGTGTTTTAAATAACACCTAGTTCTTTAACCCAGTAAAAGGAGTTTTAATGAATCTATAATTAGATTGAAATGTGAATTGATAATCTAAATTATCAAATTTAGAAAATGAGCGAGAATGGAGTATCACCAGTTTTGCTCCAAAGCGATAGTTAAATCTTTAATTAGATTTGAACGTGGAATGGTAATTAATTTTACTGACAACACTGTGGTGTTAGATATGGAGTATCACCAGTTTTGCTTCATGGGATGAATAGTTTGGGATTGGGAAATAAAATAAATAATTACTTCGGTGTGGTTCTCTAATCTCGACTAGTTCAGAAAACCATAATTTGGTTTGAAACGACATCAAAAGGATGATTAAAGGATAAATTTTAAAGAATTTATCTTGGATAAAATTAATGGGAACCTTTCCCTAAAAATGTGATTTTATGAATAAAAGAATATTCTGAATTGGAATGAGGCGTATGTTGAGTTTGTGTAACATTTGTTTTTAATATACGCGGGTTGTTCGGAAAGGCCGGGTTTTTACCCATTCTGAATAACCGATTCGACAATATGTCGAAGATGAAGACGGTGGTTGAAGACCGGAAGTCTTCACATCGTTTGGATAATTACTGACGATCCTGATTGGGCTGTACACCCAAGAGGATGGAAATAGTTGGTGGTCGTCCAGACGTACTTGGAGATGGATGGATATGCGAGGAAAGTGCCTCCGGTTTCGTTCAGACCCAGAACGAACATGTAAATGGATTGTGTGTTTGACATTGGATTTTATTCTGTGTTGATTGATTTCTATTAAATATACATCTGTTTGGCGGCGGAGAATTTATTCTTTTGCTTAACGCCCTTCTCTGAGACGTACGAGCTCAGAGGTTGTATATCGATGGACATCAGTCGCATGGCATGAATTGCCTGTGTGGCACGCTAAGATGCAATTATCAAGGCTTCTGTTGAAAAGCAAAGTCTTGTTGTTGATGATCAAAGCACGGCCTTTGTGGCGTAGCTTTGTGTATAACGTGAATTCGCGAGCCTCACACCTCGGTATGAGTTAAAAACGGGATACGGACCGCTGGGAGAGCATGACGTTTCTTTCTAGCTATGGTGGTGTCAGTGACTTACCAGCCCTGACATATATATACTTTTCACCTTTGTGGTTGTTGGAATGAGGCGCCTCGATTTTAGGTCTGTAAGGACCGGGAAACGTGTGTTCAGGCATAATTAATCCTCTAACGTAAGTGAGGACCGGCCCAGCCGAATCCAGGGTTGCCCCGAGTGCGTAGCCCTGAGGCATTTGCTAGAGTGTCTCGAGCGCGGAGAGGATCTTGCCCCTTGCCTCGACTCATGACGGAAATCCAATTTCCAATACGTGTATTTCAGCTTTATTTGTAGAGCCTAGTATGGCGACATAGTGGGATGGGGCACTCATGCCGTCTATGATTTATATTTATGATTGAAATTGTTTTGACACTATACACTTATTATAGTATCAAATGATTTGTTTTAAACGTATCAAGCATGTTTGGCTATTATAAGGGAAAACCCTATCCTCCGGCTTGCGTTGCATTGTGTGATGGGACCTGGGTCTTATAATAGCTTCATTTTTCGAAAAAACATTGCGTTGTTTATTCTATGCACTGGTATTCTTGGGAGGAAACCCATTCCGTGTTATACGGCGTGGTCCCTTGAATTACTCTCCTTTAAAGTAAAGCTTTAAATAACTGTTTTAGTTCTCACACCAGTCACATGACTGACCTGGAGTTTATTGTTTTAACCTAAACTCTGGGTGCCCCTATTTTCCGCACGGGCAGCTAGTAGTTTTGGTTTTGCAGATTTATATTCACAGGATCCTGGTTTACAGCTGGGATGATATCCGGAAAGCTCTGTATCCGTATATCACCTTCAGTTGTGCTTTGTATTATTTTCCGCTGCTATGTAATTTATTGTAATCTCTGATATTTATTGAATGTAATTATTCATTTATACTCTGTATATTCTTGTATCTGATGGAATTGTTGTAATAGCAATGAAATGTTCTTCCGTCTGCGTTCTATTTTATCTTGTCCTCACAGTAATTCGTTCTTTCTCATCTCTTCAGAGATCGGGGAAGTTCGGGTCGCTTCAAATATATTATTAAACAGATTCTAATATTTCCTATTTTACTGAAATCTGATTTATTCTACATTCTATATATTTATTTGAAATTTAAAATCGAATTTTTCAAACTACCGTGCCATTTCGAGTTCGTTTTATAATTAAAATAAATTTATGCATTCTAACTTCGATTTAAATAAATTTTAAATCGTTATTATTTAAAATAAATCAGTTTAAATATTCAAAATCCATTAAAATAGTAAAAATAAAAAATTTAAATTGGTTCTAAAATCCCGGGTTGTTACAATCTCCCCCACTTAAAATCTTTTCGTCCTCGAAAAGGAACATAGTTAAAAGTTGTTTAACTAACCAACTCAACTTTCATTCTAGCTTTCATTCTTCAACTTTTTAGTATCTAAGAATTTTCTAATTTCTCAAAAATTTGGCTAACACCCTAAATTTTCGAAAAAATTCGCCATAACCTCCTTTGCACGGGCTGGTCGGTAAAATCGCAACTTGACTCACAGGGCCCTCATCAATCAAAAAGGAAAAGAAAAAGCCAATCGGCTCATAAAATCATCAAAACCAATAAATACATTAAACATGTACCTATTTGTCGGGCATACAATTTTATTCCTCTTCTTAGCTTCCATGCTATGACCTGTTCAATATATACATATGTACATATATGCAATTTCAATCAATTTTCAATTCAATTTAAAATTTGACTAGATTTGGCTTAATTCACCTTTCATTCTGTTATTGGTTTGATTACTCCAATATTATTAATTAGTTAAACTAATAATCAAAAAACACAACCAACAATCAATTTGTTGATTAGCTTTTCAATTATATAGCTTTTATATATAATAAAAAATCATATTTTTAGTGCAAATCACGGTAATAAACTTTAACTAAGTTTTGGTTCTCATACCAGTCAATTGGAAATATATAGATATCCCACTTTCGAAATTCGAAAGTAAATAATGATGATGGAGTGCCATCATCAGAGTTATGCCTGGGCGACTAAAGTGTGATTCTACATCTATCCAGTATATTTGAGACTTCAAATATACATTTGTGACGCATATATGCAAAATCTCCTTATACCCGATAGTCCAAAATAAAATGAAATAAAATAAAATACTCAAATATGAATAATAGATATAAAATTTCAAAACTAAATTTGTTTTTAATAAACAACACTCTTAAAACTCATTCTAGGATACTACTGATCCTATCTCTAACGAGTTATTCTTATAAGATGTTACTAATCCTATCTCTGATGAATTCTTTTGTTTGATTCTAATGTGTCTTGTTCTTGAGCTCTGTAAACCAAAGCTTCAATACCAAACTATAGCGATCCAAAATCCCCCGGCCTCCGAAGAGACGAGAAATAGCGGATTACTTTGAGAACACGACACATCAGACACAAACAATAGAACATTTCATTGCCATTACAACAGTTACGTCAGAGTACAAGATATCAGAGTATGAATAAATATATTACACAGTGGAAAAATAATATCCGAGAATACATTACATAGCAGCGGAAATAAAATGTATAAATACAATGCACAGCGGAAAATACATCAACTAACACAACTAAAAGAAATACACAGATACAAAGCTTTCCGAATATAGCTCCAGCTGTAAACTAGGATCATGTTAAAATAAATATTTGCAAAACTCAACTACTAGCTGCCCGTGTGGAAAATATGGGCACCCAGAGTTTAGGTAGAAACAATAAACTCCAAGTCAGTCATGGGACTGGTGTGAGAACTAAAACTGTTATTTAAAACTTTACTTTAAAAGTTGAGAAATCATGGGACCACGACGTAAAACACGGAACGGGTTTACTCCACATGAATCTCCATTTAAAATAAAACAACGCTATGCTTTTTAGAAAAATGAAGCCATCATAAGACTCAGGTCCCATCACACAATGCAACGCAAGCCGGAGGATAGAGTTTTACCTTATAATGGCCAAATATGTATGATACTTGTAAAACAAAAACCATTTGATTTTACTATAGGTATATAGTGTCAAAAACAACTTCAAATATAAATGTACCAATCATAGACAGCATGAGCGCCCCATCCCACTATGTCGCCATATAGGTCTAACACTAAAACCGAAAAACATCGTATTGGAAATTTGATTCCATTTATGAGTCGAAGCAAGGGATCGTCCTTACCGATTCAAGACACTCTAGACCTGCCTCAAGATACAGCTGCAACCGCACCTGGATCTTCAGGGCCGATCCACACTTACGTTAGTAGATTGGTAATTCCTGAACAATACGTTTCCCTGCCCTTTGGGGCATAAAATCTGGTCAGTATGTCGACTATATCAAGACCCTCTAAGGACTCAAATCTGAGGCGCCTCGCAATCCATCATCCACATAAGTAAAATGGCTGGGTCGTATTGGAAATTTGATTCCATCTATGAGTCGAGGCAAGGGATCATCCTTACTGATTCGAGACACTCTAGCCCTGCCTCAAGATACAGCCGCAACCGCACCTGAATCTTCAGGGCCGGTCCACACTTACGTTAGTGGATTGGTAATTCTTGAACAATACGTTTCCCTGGCCTTTGGGGCATAAAATCTGGTCAGTACGTCGACCATATCAAGAGCCACTAGGGACTCAAATATGAGGCGCCTCGAATGTAATGACCCGGAATTTTAGCAACGTAATAATGAAGTTATTTAACTATTTAAATAACGAATATATTTAATATGTGGCGTCAGAACGTATAATTTATAATTATAATCGAGCTCGAAATGGCGCTGCGATTCGCTATTTGGCGATTTGAACTTCAACTGAATGTACAGAGTTCGTTTTAAATCGGATTTCTGTGAAACAAGAAACGTGTGGAGCTGGTGGAGTATACCTTTCTAGCGGAAGAGAAAAATCGGGATTTCGTCGTGTAGATTTTGATGTACGTCCAAATCAAATTTCAGAAAAGTCGCTGTAGAATTCCTTTATATTTTTGCAACGCTTTATTTACGTTATAAATGGATTTTCAGTATAAACTGAATATCGAGATAATCTGAAATCTGAAATATCAAACTGTATATTCTGATATGATATTCTGGGGCTGTACGATATCATATGTGAAGATAAACGATAATATTAAATTATTGATATTTAAATTTATTTAAATATATTTATATATTTAAATGGGCTATTCAAAGCATTAAAAATAGTCACTTTTGCAAACGAAACCGGAATTCGACGAAACTAATTTTGTTGGATCCGCAATGTCAAATAGTTGTTAGATTCCAAGTTTCGTGATTTTTAGAGTCAGTGTGTGACCGCACGGATTTTTAGAGTGAAAAATAGTCAGTATTTCGACAGTTAAAAATACGTTGTGTGAGCATACGAAGTCAGAATTTGACGAAACCAATTTCGTTGGGACCGTAATGTCGAGCTGTAGCTGCACGTCCGTTTTCGTGATTTTTGGGCATCGTATGTGACCACAGGGATTTTTAAACACGAAAGTAAAACAACGATTGCTTAAAATCAATATAATATTCAAATATTTTAATATTAAAAATACACTATATAATACCCTAAAAATTTCCTTAACCTAATTTCTAAAATTTCAAAGTCAACAGAAGGAGCCGCCTCCATTTTATTTCTTCCAACGTGAATATTTCTTCTTTTGAAAATCATAATCAATTCATAGAAAATGTTATAAATTCCCAAAGTTGTATGTATGGGTTTGTGGTGTATTACTCTTCATTTTGATGTGGGTTTTGTGGTGTTCGAATCCCTTTCCGTCGAAGTCTGGGTGTTCACCGAAAACTAGGGTTGCCATTCATCTTCGATTCGTCGAGTTTTGGGGCAAATGGAGTTCGGATTTGGGTTCAACGGGTGAAACCGCACCTAGCGGTGGTGTTCGGAGGATGTACGGTCGACTGGACTGAGTGCGACATTTGCGTCGCCGGTTGTGGAGGTAGCGTCGAGTTCGAGGCTATGGGTGTTGGAGGATGGGGATTTCGATGGCGAACTGGATGGAGGAGGTGGCGCTCGAAGTAGATGGACGGAGGAGGACGTGTAGGCGGTCAAAGGTGGAGTCAACGGGGATGTTTTGGATGCAGGAGTATACGGGTTGAAGTAGTTCGGTATTTCAATTTGGGGGAAGAAAGCTTTTTACGGTGGGCTTGGGTATAAAGGGAATGGGCCGGTTCAAAGGAGGGGTGAGGCCCGTTAAGTTTTTAATTTAAATTCAAGTTTGTTTATTTGAAGTGTATTGATTTGTAAAATTCATAACAAATTCATACGTGAACGAAATTCAGAACCGTAAGTTGCGTTGGGACCGTATGGATGGACACTACACAATGGGACTGACTGCAAGTCCATCTGAGCTCGTTACAATTTATGGCGAAATAAATTGTCCATCGAAAGCAATGAACGCAAACCGATATTTATCGGTTAACGCGCAAATGTGAGTAAATCTCACTAACTCTGAACAGTTTATATTTTCATGTTATACTTTTAGAACTGTTAAATATGGACTGATTGATTTTATGTTGACTGTTTGATTGAACTGCTAGTCAGTTAGTTAAATTTCTATATTGATTCTGTTTAACAGAATATATCATATGGAACTGAAAGTGATGTTATCTTTATTGTCTAACATCTGTGGATGCAGGGAAACAGGTTGGAGGAATCCGACTGGATTCCTCAACAGTTATTTTATTATTTTTCATATATTGTGATATATGACGTGATTTATAATCTGTTGTTGATTGCGCGTGTATGGACGATATTGAACATCGTGATTTGATATGATTGAATACCATAACATACCGAAATGTTGATAAAGGGAATATTTTCAAAGTGATATTTGAAAATGAAATATTTATAAGTGGAATAATTTATAAATAAGAGATATTTATAAATAGAAATATTTATAAATAAGGAATATTTATAAATTGGAATATTTATAAATAGGAGATATTCAAAAAGGAAATAAATTCAAAACATTTCTTTTTGAATGGAAAGGCCTGTGTGGCGAGTTTGGGGATTTTCCCGATGCTCCCGATACAAAGGAGGTTATGGCGAATTTTCCCGGGAATTTAAGGAGTTAGAATATTTTTAAGAATAAATTTAAAAGGGGAATATTTGCAAACCATTTGCAAATAGAATAAAATAGAGAAAAGAAATATTTGTAAACCATTTACAAATAGAATTGAAAGGGTAATATTTAGAAAATAAATAAAGTTAATAAAAAGGAAATTGGTTTATAAAGGAAACCGTTATGAAAAGGAAAACGTTATTAAAAGGACATTTATAAAGTGAAGAACTGTTACTAATAGTAAATCTTTATAAATGAATAAACGTGTTAAAAAGGGGATCTTTCTAAAATGAATAAACATGTTAAAAAGGGGATCTCTCTAAAATGGATAAACGTTATGAAAAGGAAGAGTTAATCGAATTTGATATTCGAAGTTAGTTAATCGAATATGGTATTCGAAGTTAGTTAATCGAATATGGTATTCGAAGTTAGTTAATCGAATATGGTATTCGAAGTTAGTTAATCGAATATGTTATTCGAAAGGGGTTAGTCGAGTCGAGTCAGTCAAATAGAGTTAATCAGTTAGAATTAATCGATTTGAGTTAACCAGTTAGAGTTAACCAGTTAGAGTTAATCAGTTAGAGTTAACCAGTTAGAGTTAACCAGTTAGAGTTAATCAGTTAGAGTTAACCAATTAGAGTAATCAGATAGAGTTAAACCAATAGAGTTAACCAGTTAGAGTTAACCAGTTAGAGTTAATCAGTTAGAGTTAACCAGTTAGAGTTAACCAGTTAGAGTTAATCAGATAGAGTTAACCAATTAGAGTAATCAGATAGAGTTAAACCAATAGAGTTAATCAGTTAGAGTTAATCCAAATAATATGCCATTTAGCACGACTGCTAGCGTAATTCGCAGGGCTGCAAATAGCCTAAGGCTGTCGGATGTTTCCTGAGGGAATCAGGCGTAACCATTGTGATCGCTGCGATCTAGAGTAAAGCGAATGGAGTTAAATAGAGTTGTCAAATAGTAGTTGTTCGAATGAAGTTAAATAGACTTAGTCGAATATAGTTTATTCAAATAGAGTTGAATAGAGTTAATCGAATAGTAGTTATTCGAATAGAGTTAAATGGAGTTAAATCGAATATTAGTTATTCGATAGGAGTAAATCAAGTTGAGTTAAATAAACCAAGTTAGTCGAGCCTAGTCAATTGAATCGAATTGGTCGAACCAAGTAAGTTAAGTTAGTCGAGTTAAGTTCGTCGAGTTAAATAAATCGATGTTAGTTTCATCGAAAGGAGTTATCGATGTTAGTTTCATCGAAAGGAGTTATCGATGTTAGTTTCATCGAAAGGAGTTATCGATGTTAGTCTCATCGAAAGGAGTTATCGATGTTAGTTTCATCGAAAGAAGTTATCGATGTTAGTTTCATCGAAGGGAGTTATCGATTTTAGTTTAATCGAAGTGAGGTTTTCAAAGATGAGATATTTGAAAAGGAAAAGTTATCGATTATTAGTTGATCGAAGAGAGATTTATCGAACAAGAGTTATTCGAAAAGAGATTTTCGAATATAGTTTATTCGAAGTAAGATTTTCAAAGATAAGATATTTGAAAAGGAAGAAGTTAATCGAATATAGTTTATTCGAAGTAGAGTTAATCAAATAGAGATTTATCGAAGAGAGTTAATCGGCAAATTTGATTATATCGAATTCGGGAAAGTACTTATACTTTCCAGTGTTTAAATAGAGATTTATTTATTTATAAATAAATAAGTGTTAGGTTAATTATTCACTAATAAGAATAGAAGTTATAATTAAAGTTAGAAAATTCGAAAGTAGGGATTATAACGTTATCGTTATAACCAATGTTTTAAATATAGAAGTGGATTAGAAAAATTGGATCCGAGAAAGGCGTAAAGAAGTTGTTAAAGATTAAAAGATAAACTTTGACCATTTCAAAGTTATAACGTTGTTCAGTTAAGGTCTGAGAGGTAATTATAACCCGACTTGAGTGACTTCCTTCTTAACTAAGAAATGGTAAGGTTTGATCGTAAAGGAGTGTTGGAAATGTTTTCCAAACGAGAATCAGAAATGTTTTCTGATAAAAGAAAAATAAGAATTTAGAATATAGGGAAACAGGAGATTAGTAAATAAATGAACTAAAGAGATTTATGTCAAATGATGTTTGTTCGATATAATTTCCATCTGGAAATAATATCGTTGTTTGCACACTTGTTTTCTTTGATAGTTAAATCACAGACTATCGAAGTTTTGACCATTTTAACGTTGTTAATATAGAGAGACCGGTTGGATTATTATCCATAGAACCACTCTGTATTGGCATAAGCGTCGCGAATCATATATGCCAAAGATAATTGAAGACGGAGTAAAATGCAAGGGCTATCCTGTTTACAGAATAGTGCCTTCGGTTTGTCCAGTCCCAGTACAACTTGTATGGACGAAGGTCTGACAGAGTATATCCAATGGATCGCGTAAGTTGATCTGTTCAAACGTATTCATGTTTGGGTGGCGGAGGAATTCGTTTCTCTTAGCTGTATACCCGTGTTATTTTTGGATAAGTCAATTTGTGATTTGGCGGGTATGACGATGTGACATTTCTAAGTGAATGAAGATGGATGTCTGACATAGTATTTCCAGATGATCACGTACATTGATTTCTTCAACTATACCAAGAGTGGAAGCGGAGAAGGAAACTTCTTTTAGCTAACACGTAATGTATGGTTGTAGACATTAATTAGTGATTCTGATGGATCTGGCAATGTGGCATTCGAAGTGAATCTGATGTGATGATAAAGCGTAGCTTCTAGCCTCATCAACCGGTAAATGACAGAAATCGGGCAGGCAGCATGGCTAAGTCGGTCGTACCGAAGTAGGGTGTATAATCACCTATCTAGAGAATATTCATTTGTTTTCTTAAATCTATCAATGCTGTCCCATATATATACGGGAACGGTTGCTGATCCCAACCGTTGGTGATTTACATTCGATACACTCAAGCGAAATGAGTGGTCGGTCATGTGTGGCTGAGTTGCAAGATGTTCTTGTTGAACTCCAGTGTATCGTTCCTAGAGTACACTGATCGGAAGGTGATTCCATACCTTGTCATAGTTGGAAACCCAATCATCCAATACGTGCTTGCGATTTTGATTGTATACTATATATGTAGAACGTGAGATGAAAGCGTTTCTACTAGACTGATATTTATTTGTACTTAGACATTATTATAATATCAGAATGATATTGCTTTGCAAAGATGTTTGGATTCTCATAAGGGAAAACCCGTTCCGTATTCACGGCGTGGTCTTATGAGATATCATATACCTGTTTAAATGATTTGAGTTTATTCACACCAGTCCCATGACTGACCCGGAGTTTACTTTGTTGTTTTCCCTAAACTCTTGGGTGCCTAAATTTGTACGGGCAGTCAAGTAGTCGGGTTTTACAGATATACTGGAAGAGCGTGGAGCAGGAGGCTTCAAGATCATATAGCTATAGTTATTTCCGCTGTGTTGTAAGTGCTGTACTCTGATAAGTGCTATTGTATACATAACTGTTATATTTCAAAGTTATGTTATACATTATATGTTATTCGTTCCGCTGTGAGGTTCGTGTTACTCTGATGTTATGTTCTTCTTCTTCTTCTATTCTAAGTTTCTATCTTATCTATTCTCACCTTCTAATTTCTTTCATTAACTACCGGGATTTTTCGATGGTTTGGTTATCGACGTCGTGCTTACGTCGATAACCAAAGTCGCCGAAAATCCGGGTCGTTACAGTTGGTATCAGAGCTTAAGTTAAGAATTACTTGGCTCTGTGGCGTGACTCGGTAGAGATAGGGTTAGTAACACCCTAGATTGAGTTTGAGTGTATATATACGAGTGCGTATTTTTATTTGATATAAAAATAAATTTTTATTATGGAGATTCATGGGTTGAGTTGTTTATGAGTTCTGGTCGATCAGTTTGATCCACTGTATCGGTAGGAGTTACTAAACACTTGAATACGATGGGTCGTCACGATATGTTTTGAAAAGAGGGTAAATTAAAATAAGTTTACCCAAGGTATACCTTGATATAGAGAAGATATATATATCAAAATTTTAATATATTGGATATATTGGTTGTTATTATAATCGAGTAAGATTATAAAGTGAAATGGTTATATATAACCCACCAGAATTCATATAAGTGAAATATATGAAAT
Source organism: Allium sativum (assembly GCA_030737875.1). Taxonomy (NCBI): domain Eukaryota; kingdom Viridiplantae; phylum Streptophyta; class Magnoliopsida; order Asparagales; family Amaryllidaceae; genus Allium; species Allium sativum. Next base: position 308,859,786 of record CM060921.1, read on the forward strand.
CAAAGTAAATTAAATCTGAAATTAAAGTCAGAATTGAAATTAAAGATTGGAAATTCAGATAAGTGTCTGTAATTGAATCTGGATTAGATATATGTGAATTTTAAAATCCTGGGAGGTTTTAAATTTGTTTTAATAAGGATATTTTGAACGGATTAAAGATTGAAGTGTTTAAGTTTGAGTTTTGAAAATGAATATAGTATTGAACTCACTTTGATCGCTGGAAAATAATTCTGATGATGGTGTACACATCATCAGTGTGATTTTCGAGTTGTAAGTGACGGATTACTACCCAAGATTTTATTTCCAAATTTGTTTTGCGAAAACAAGTTGTTTAGGATTTGAAATGTTTTGAATTGGTATTATGATTTCAGATTGACTTGAAATAAAAACCCAGGAGTTTAAATTCTAGAATTAAAATTTAACTTATTAAGTTAAGAAAGAACTGGGGTGATAAGAGAATAATCTGAAAAGGGTCTTGTACTGATGGGTTAAGAGTTTGAAATCGAGAATCAAACTTGAGTTTGAAATGATATTTGGCTTGGATATAAAGCAAATGGTTGTGTTGGAGATAATGCAAAATTTGATTGAGGGAATAACATTGGTATATGCTGAGTTGATAGCATATAGAAGTGATAGGGTTGATATGCCCGACAAAAAGGTACAAGTTTATATTATATATGAGTTTGGAATTTATGAGCCGAATTGGCAAGCCGCTTGGCTGTTTGATTTTCTTTTGGGTTGGATAAGACCTAGAGAGGCGAGTTGGAGTTTTACCGATAGGGCTGTACAAAGGAAGTTATGGCGAAATTTTTCGAAAAGTTAAGGTGTTAGAAAATTTTCAGAATTTTTGAAAATTTAGTTAGTCGGAATAAATTAATATTTTAGTCGATATTAATTGGTTCTGTTGAAATGAGAAATAAGAGGTAAACTGATATACTTTTACCCAGTAGATAGGGTCGTCCACTACCTTAGCAATTTCGAGGACGAAATTATTTTAAGGGGGAAAGAATGTAATGACCCGGAATTTTAGCAACGTAATAATGAAGTTATTTAACTATTTAAATAACGAATATATTTAATATGTGGCGTCAGAACGTATAATTTATAATTATAATTATAATCGAGCTCGAAATGGCGCTGCAGTTCGCTATTTGGCGATTTGAACTTCAACTGAATGTACAGAGTTCGTTTTAAATCGGATTTCTGTGAAACAAGAAACGTGTGGAGCTGGTGGAGTATACCTTTCTAGCGGAAGAGAAAAATCGGGATTTCGTCGTGTAGATTTTGATGTACGTCCAAATCAAATTTCAGAAAAGTCGCTGTAGAATTCCTTTATATTTTTGCAACGCTTTATTTACGTTATAAATGGATTTTCAGTATAAACTGAATATCGAGATAATCTGAAATCTGAAATATCAAACTGTATATTCTGATATGATATTCTGGGGCTGTACGATATCATATGTGAAGATAAACGATAATATTAAATTATTGATATTTAAATTTATTTAAATATATTTATATATTTAAATGGGCTATTCAAAGCATTAAAAATAGTCACTTTTGCAAACGAAACCGGAATTCGACGAAACTAATTTTGTTGGATCCGCAATGTCAAATAGTTGTTAGATTCCAAGTTTCGTGATTTTTAGAGTCAGTGTGTGACCGCACGGATTTTTAGAGTGAAAAATAGTCAGTATTTCGACAGTTAAAAATACGTTGTGTGAGCATACGAAGTCAGAATTTGACGAAACCAATTTCGTTGGGACCGTAATGTCGAGCTGTAGCTGCACGTCCGTTTTCGTGATTTTTGGGCATCGTATGTGACCACAGGGATTTTTAAACACGAAAGTAAAACAACGATTGCTTAAAATCAATATAATATTCAAATATTTTAATATTAAAAATACACTATATAATACCCTAAAAATTTCCTTAACCTAATTTCTAAAATTTCAAAGTCAACAGAAGGAGCCGCCTCCATTTTATTTCTTCCAACGTGAATATTTCTTCTTTTGAAAATCATAATCAATTCATAGAAAATGTTATAAATTCCCAAAGTTGTATGTATGGGTTTGTGGTGTATTACTCTTCATTTTGATGTGGGTTTTGTGGTGTTCGAATCCCTTTCCGTCGAAGTCTGGGTGTTCACCGAAAACTAGGGTTGCCATTCATCTTCGATTCGTCGAGTTTTGGGGCAAATGGAGTTCGGATTTGGGTTCAACGGGTGAAACCGCACCTAGCGGTGGTGTTCGGAGGATGTACGGTCGACTGGACTGAGTGCGACATTTGCGTCGCCGGTTGTGGAGGTAGCGTCGAGTTCGAGGCTATGGGTGTTGGAGGATGGGGATTTCGATGGCGAACTGGATGGAGGAGGTGGCGCTCGAAGTAGATGGACGGAGGAGGACGTGTAGGCGGTCAAAGGTGGAGTCAACGGGGATGTTTTGGATGCAGGAGTATACGGGTTGAAGTAGTTCGGTATTTCAATTTGGGGGAAGAAAGCTTTTTACGGTGGGCTTGGGTATAAAGGGAATGGGCCGGTTCAAAGGAGGGGTGAGGCCCGTTAAGTTTTTAATTTAAATTCAAGTTTGTTTATTTGAAGTGTATTGATTTGTAAAATTCATAACAAATTCATACGTGAACGAAATTCAGAACCGTAAGTTGCGTTGGGACCGTATGGATGGACACTACACAATGGGACTGACTGCAAGTCCATCTGAGCTCGTTACAATTTATGGCGAAATAAATTGTCCATCGAAAGCAATGAACGCAAACCGATATTTATCGGTTAACGCGCAAATGTGAGTAAATCTCACTAACTCTGAACAGTTTATATTTTCATGTTATACTTTTAGAACTGTTAAATATGGACTGATTGATTTTATGTTGACTGTTTGATTGAACTGCTAGTCAGTTAGTTAAATTTCTATATTGATTCTGTTTAACAGAATATATCATATGGAACTGAAAGTGATGTTATCTTTATTGTCTAACATCTGTGGATGCAGGGAAACAGGTTGGAGGAATCCGACTGGATTCCTCAACAGTTATTTTATTATTTTTCATATATTGTGATATATGACGTGATTTATAATCTGTTGTTGATTGCGCGTGTATGGACGATATTGAACATCGTGATTTGATATGATTGAATACCATAACATACCGAAATGTTGATAAAGGGAATATTTTCAAAGTGATATTTGAAAATGAAATATTTATAAGTGGAATAATTTATAAATAAGAGATATTTATAAATAGAAATATTTATAAATAAGGAATATTTATAAATTGGAATATTTATAAATAGGAGATATTCAAAAAGGAAATAAATTCAAAACATTTCTTTTTGAATGGAAAGGCCTGTGTGGCGAGTTTGGGGATTTTCCCGATGCTCCCGATACAAAGGAGGTTATGGCGAATTTTCCCGGGAATTTAAGGAGTTAGAATATTTTTAAGAATAAATTTAAAAGGGGAATATTTGCAAACCATTTGCAAATAGAATAAAATAGAGAAAAGAAATATTTGTAAACCATTTACAAATAGAATTGAAAGGGTAATATTTAGAAAATAAATAAAGTTAATAAAAAGGAAATTGGTTTATAAAGGAAACCGTTATGAAAAGGAAAACGTTATTAAAAGGACATTTATAAAGTGAAGAACTGTTACTAATAGTAAATCTTTATAAATGAATAAACGTGTTAAAAAGGGGATCTTTCTAAAATGAATAAACATGTTAAAAAGGGGATCTCTCTAAAATGGATAAACGTTATGAAAAGGAAGAGTTAATCGAATTTGATATTCGAAGTTAGTTAATCGAATATGGTATTCGAAGTTAGTTAATCGAATATGGTATTCGAAGTTAGTTAATCGAATATGGTATTCGAAGTTAGTTAATCGAATATGTTATTCGAAAGGGGTTAGTCGAGTCGAGTCAGTCAAATAGAGTTAATCAGTTAGAATTAATCGATTTGAGTTAACCAGTTAGAGTTAACCAGTTAGAGTTAATCAGTTAGAGTTAACCAGTTAGAGTTAACCAGTTAGAGTTAATCAGTTAGAGTTAACCAATTAGAGTAATCAGATAGAGTTAAACCAATAGAGTTAACCAGTTAGAGTTAACCAGTTAGAGTTAATCAGTTAGAGTTAACCAGTTAGAGTTAACCAGTTAGAGTTAATCAGTTAGAGTTAACCAATTAGAGTAATCAGATAGAGTTAAACCAATAGAGTTAATCAGTTAGAGTTAATCCAAATAATATGCCATTTAGCACGACTGCTAGCGTAATTCGCAGGGCTGCAAATAGCCTAAGGCTGTCGGATGTTTCCTGAGGGAATCAGGCGTAACCATTGTGATCGCTGCGATCTAGAGTAAAGCGAATGGAGTTAAATAGAGTTGTCAAATAGTAGTTGTTCGAATGAAGTTAAATAGACTTAGTCGAATATAGTTTATTCAAATAGAGTTGAATAGAGTTAATCGAATAGTAGTTATTCGAATAGAGTTAAATGGAGTTAAATCGAATATTAGTTATTCGATAGGAGTAAATCAAGTTGAGTTAAATAAACCAAGTTAGTCGAGCCTAGTTAATTGAATCGAATTGGTCGAACCAAGTAAGTTAAGTTAGTCGAGTTAAGTTCGTCGAGTTAAATAAATCGATGTTAGTTTCATCGAAAGGAGTTATCGATGTTAGTTTCATCGAAAGGAGTTATCGATGTTAGTTTCATCGAAAGGAGTTATCGATGTTAGTCTCATCGAAAGGAGTTATCGATGTTAGTTTCATCGAAAGAAGTTATCGATGTTAGTTTCATCGAAGGGAGTTATCGATTTTAGTTTAATCGAAGTGAGGTTTTCAAAGATGAGATATTTGAAAAGGAAAAGTTATCGATTATTAGTTGATCGAAGAGAGATTTATCGAACAAGAGTTATTCGAAAAGAGATTTTCGAATATAGTTTATTCGAAGTAAGATTTTCAAAGATAAGATATTTGAAAAGGAAGAAGTTAATCGAATATAGTTTATTCGAAGTAGAGTTAATCAAATAGAGATTTATCGAAGAGAGTTAATCGGCAAATTTGATTATATCGAATTCGGGAAAGTACTTATACTTTCCAGTGTTTAAATAGAGATTTATTTATTTATAAATAAATAAGTGTTAGGTTAATTATTCACTAATAAGAATAGAAGTTATAATTAAAGTTAGAAAATTCGAAAGTAGGGATTATAACGTTATCGTTATAACCAATGTTTTAAATATAGAAGTGGATTAGAAAAATTGGATCCGAGAAAGGCGTAAAGAAGTTGTTAAAGATTAAAAGATAAACTTTGACCATTTCAAAGTTATAACGTTGTTCAGTTAAGGTCTGAGAGGTAATTATAACCCGACTTGAGTGACTTCCTTCTTAACTAAGAAATGGTAAGGTTTGATCGTAAAGGAGTGTTGGAAATGTTTTCCAAACGAGAATCAGAAATGTTTTCTGATAAAAGAAAAATAAGAATTTAGAATATAGGGAAACAGGAGATTAGTAAATAAATGAACTAAAGAGATTTATGTCAAATGATGTTTGTTCGATATAATTTCCATCTGGAAATAATATCGTTGTTTGCACACTTGTTTTCTTTGATAGTTAAATCACAGACTATCGAAGTTTTGACCATTTTAACGTTGTTAATATGGAGAGACCGGTTGGATTATTATCCATAGAACCACTTTGTATTGGCATAAGCGTCGCGAATCATATATGCCAAAGATAATTGAAGACGGAGTAAAATGCAAGGGCTATCCTGTTTACAGAATAGTGCCTTCGGTTTGTCCAGTCCCAGTACAACTTGTATGGACGAAGGTCTGACAGAGTATATCCAATGGATCGCGTAAGTTGATCTGTTCAAACGTATTCATGTTTGGGTGGCGGAGGAATTCGTTTCTCTTAGCTGTATACCCGTGTTATTTTTGGATAAGTCAATTTGTGATTTGGCGGGTATGACGATGTGACATTTCTAAGTGAATGAAGATGGATGTCTGACATAGTATTTCCAGATGATCACGTACATTGATTTCTTCAACTATACCAAGAGTGGAAGCGGAGAAGGAAACTTCTTTTAGCTAACACGTAATGTATGGTTGTAGACATTAATTAGTGATTCTGATGGATCTGACAATGTGGCATTCGAAGTGAATCTGATGTGATGATAAAGCGTAGCTTCTAGCCTCATCAACCGGTAAATGACAGAAATCGGGCAGGCAGCGTGGCTAAGTCGGTCGCACCGAAGTAGGGTGTATAATCACCTATCTAGAGAATATTCATTTGTTTTCTTAAATCTATCAATGCTGTCCCATATATATACGGGAACGGTTGCTGATCCCAACCGTTGGTGATTTACATTCGATACACTCAAGCGAAATGAGTGGTCGGTCATGTGTGGCTGAGTTGCAAGATGTTCTTGTTGAACTCCAGTGTATCGTTCCTAGAGTACACTGATCGGAAGGTGATTCCATACCTTGTCATAGTTGGAAACCCAATCATCCAATACATGCTTGCGATTTTGATTGTATACTATATATGTAGAACGTGAGATGCAAGCGTTTCTACTAGACTGATATTTATTTGTACTTAGACATTATTATAATATCAGAATGATATTGCTTTGCAAAGATGTTTGGATTCTCATAAGGGAAAAACCCGTTCCGTATTCACGGCGTGGTCTTATGAGATATCATATACCTGTTTAAATGATTTGAGTTTATTCACACCAGTCCCATGACTGACCCGGAGTTTACTTTGTTGTTTCCCTAAACTCTTGGGTGCCTAAATTTGTACGGGCAGTCAAGTAGTCGGGTTTTACAGATATACTGGAAGAGCGTGGAGCAGGAGGCTTCAAGATCATATAGCTATAGTTATTTCCGCTGTGTTGTAAGTGCTGTACTCTGATAAGTGCTATTGTATACATAACTGTTATATTTCAAAGTTATGTTATATATTATATGTTATTCGTTCCGCTGTGAGGTTCGTGTTACTCTGATGTTATGTTCTTCTTCTTCTTCTATTCTAAGTTTCTATCTTATCTATTCTCACCTTCTAATTTCTTTCATTAACTACCGGGATTTTTCGATGGTTTGGTTATCGACGTCGTGCTTACGTCGATAACCAAAGTCGCCGAAAATCCGGGTCGTTACATCGAAATCCATCATCCACATAAGTAAAAATGTTTGGGCTCCATACCATGACACCACTCCTAGCTATAAAGAAATGAATGCACTCCCAGCAGTCACTATCCCGTTTTTGACTCATACCGAGTGTGAGGCTTGCGAATTAACCTACAGCCACTATCCCGTTTTTGACTCATACCGGGTGTGAGGCTTGAGAATTAACGTTGTACACAAAGCTATGCTAATTAAAGTCATGCTTTGATCATCAACCACAAGACTTTGACAATTCACGCCATGCAACTGATGTCTATCAATATATAACCTTTAAGCTCGTACGTCTCAGAGAAGGGTGTTAAGCAAGAGAATAAATTCTTCACCACCAAATAGATATATATTTAATAGAAATCAATCAACACAGAATGAAATCCAATGTCAGACACACATCCATTTACAAGTCCGTTCTGGGTCTAAACGAAACCGGAGGCACCTTATTCCTCGTCCCATATGTCCAATACAGGAGAGAGGTCCTCGCATATCCGGTCGATCTCCAAGTACGTCTGGATGATCACCACTTATTACCTAGTCTTGGGTGTACAGCCCAATCAAGACATAAGTAATCATCCATACGATGTGAGTATCTCTGGTCTTCAACCACCTTCTTCATCGTCGACTTTTGGTCGTCATATAAGTTATTCAGAATGGGATAAACTTGGTCTTTCCGAATAACTCGTGTACTTTATAATCAATAATCAAGTGCCATAAAAACACATCATACACCTCATTCCAATCCAGAATATTCTTTTATTCAAATATTCACATTTTTAGGGAAAAGTTCCCATTAATTTTATCAAAGTTAAAATCCTTTAAATTTTCTTTAATCTTCCTTTCGATATCAATTCAAAAGATTTGATTTTATCCTTTACCAATTCTAAACCAAATTAAGGTTTACGAACTAGTCGGGATTAGCGAACTTAACCGAAGTAATATCTTATTTATTATCCCAATCCTAACCTATTCATCCTATGGAGCAAAACTGGTAGTACTCCATATCTAAAACCACGGTGTTATCGGTAAATTAAATTATCATTTCACATTCAAATCATATTAAAGATTTAACTATCGCCTGAAGTAAAACTGGTGGTACTCCATTCTCGATCACTTCTCAAATTTGGCAAATTTAATTACCACATTAACTTTTCAATTAATTAAAGATTCATTAAAACTCCGCTTAGTTTTAATCTCCAAAAATCATTATTTAATGATCATTCATGTAATGTCCCGATTTTTACCGACTATGTTTAAGTGTAAACATTCATTTTAAATGAAATAATTAGAATAAATGGGAGATAAATCAAATTAAATAAGCAAATAAACTTTAAACAATTAAGAACTAATATATGCATATATATTAAATAAAAACATGTATACTTTTGGGTTGAAAATTAAAATATGGTTCTTTATTTCTTAAGAAATTAAGATGATTACTTAAATTAATCCCTATTCAAAAAGTAATGGTACATGTACATTTCTACATGAACATATGTTTGAATACAATGTGTATATGTAAGCTAAGCCGAACTATATGTTTATAAACATTCTTTCCATACTATCAAGCATAGGATAGATTTGCCACAATGGAAAATAAAGCTAAACGTTGGATTAAATAAACATGTATGTGCCACCACTTGACAAAAATCTGCTATAAGAAAACAACAAGAAAGCTAAATGTTCAAGGTAATAAACATTTGTATTAATTACAAATCAAAGAAGTGATGCGGCTGCACATATGTAACGACCCGGGAAAAGACGACCTTGATTATCCGATATACAACACATATCAAACATCAAGGGTCGACAATTAACGAATAGTTAATGAAAGAATTTAGAGGGTGAGGATAGATAAGATAGAAAATTAGAATAGAAGAAGAAAAAGAAGAACACAACATCGGAGTAACACGAATCTCACAGCGGAACGAATAAAATATAATATATCACATAACTTGAAATCAAAAGCAGTATATGCATACAATACCATTATCAGAGTACAACCCTTGCATCACAGCGGAAATAAACAATAGCTATATAAGTCCTGAAGCCTCCTGCTCCAAGCTCTCCAAGTCTATCTGTAAAATCCTGACTACTTGCCTGCCCGTACAAATTTGGGCACCCAAGAGTTTAGGGAAAACAAAACAAAATAAAACTCTGGGTCAGTCATGGGACTGGTGTGAGTAAACTCCAATCATTTGGTTTAACTTTTCAAAATCCTTTTCAAAAGAAAAGATAATCGTAAGACCAATCCACTCATAAATACGGATGGCTTTTACCTTACGATAACCCAAAACACTTTGGAAATCATATATTATCTGATATTATAATAATGTCTAATCACAAGTAATTAAAATCTAGTAGAACGCTTGCATCTCACGCTCTACATATATAGTGCACAAATCAAACTCGCGGGCACTTATTGGAGATTGGATTCCGACTTTGACAAGGTATGGGACCACCTGCCGATAGTGTATCTCTAGAGGCGAATACACTGGGTTCAACAAGAACATCTTGCAACCCGGCCCTCACATGACCGACCACTCATTTCGCTTGAGTGTATCGAATATATATCACCAACGGTTGGGATCAGCAACCATCTCCCGAATGGAGCAGCATCGATAGATTTAAGAAGCAATTGGAATTTCTCTAGATAGGTGATTATACATCCTAATGGGTGCGACCCACATAGCCATGCTGCCTGCCCGATTTTTGTCATTTCCCGGTTGATGAGGCTAGAGGCCACGCTTATCTTTGACAGATCATTCACTTTGAATGCCACATCGTCATACTTGCCAAATCACAAATTTTTTTCCCCAAAAACACCACGGGTATAAAGCTAAGAGAAACGAATTCCTCCGCCACCAAACGTAAGTACGTTTGAAGAGATCAACTTACGCGATCTATTGAATATACTCTGTCAGACATTCTTCCATACACGTTTGTCCTGGGACTGGACAAACCGAAGGCACTATTCTGTAAACAGGATAGCCCTTGCACTTTACTCCGTCTTCAATATATTCAGCATAATTGATTCGCAACGCTTATGCCAATACGGAGTGGTTCTCTGGATAATAATCCAACCGGTCTCTCCATATTAACAACGTAAAATGGTCAAAAACTTTGATAGTCGGTGATTTAACTATCAAATGAAAACATGTCTGTGTGCAAACAACGATATTATTTCCAGATGGAAATTCTATCGATCAATCATCAATCATCATTAATTCTTAAATTAAATTATCATAATTTTATTCTTTTCCTTATTCCTATTTCCCTATATTTCTTATTTACTATATTTAGAAAATATACGTTATTAACAATGGAAAACATTTCCACTTCTTGTTTTCTATATTAGAAAATATCCTGATCTTATTTGGAAAACATTTCCAAAATTCCTTCATTGGGTTTAAACAGATGTTTGAATAAACATCGCTATGTCAACACAGACCATTATGCTCATTAACTAAATTCACTTAACCACTTTTCACTATCGAACTTATCCACTTCTTAGTTAAAACTGAAGTCAATCAAGTTGGGGTATAATTACCTCTCAGACCTTAACTGAACAACATTTCTAACTTCGAAACAGACAAAGTTCACCTTTTTACACTTTCAACCACTTACTTACGTAACTCTCGGATTCTATTTACGAATCCACTTCCTTTACGGAAGTCATTTGATTATAATAATGGTGTTATAATCCCCTGCGTCCGAAATATAATAACTTTAATATGACTTTTTCTTTCTAGCTCAAATAAATACACGAACAACTAATTTTATCAACTCCTATTCGGTTAACTATAATATATAACCCTTATTCTATCAACTTTTACTAGATTAACTCTTATTTGGATAACTCGGTTTGATTAACTCATCTTGATTAACTCAACTCGATCAACTTACTTGATCAGCTCAACTTGACTAACTTAACTTAATTAACTCGACTTATTTAACTCAACTTATTTAACTTAATTTGACTAACTATTATCGAATAACTAATATTCGATTAACTTATATTCGACTAACTATGTCTGTTTTTAACTTCATTTTTGAATAGCTAATATTTGATTTAACTTCATTCGCTTGACTCTAGATCGCAGCGATCACAATGGTTACGCCTGATTCCCTCAGGAAACATCCGACCACCTTAGGCTATCTGCAGCCCTGCGAATTTCGCTAGCAGTCGTGCTAAATGGCAATTTATACTGAATAACTACTTCTGTTTAACTCTATCTCGAATAACTAAGTTCGATCAACTCTAATTGAATAACTAATATTCAATTTAACCCTTATTCGGTTACTATATTCGAATAACTCTAGTCCGATTTGATTCAAACCGCTTAAGTCTAACTGATTTACTCTACTAGTTAATTCTAACTAACTAACTCTAACTGTTTGACTCTAACAGCTTAACTCCAACGGTTTAATTCTAATAGATTAACTCCAACTGTTAGACTCTAATAGTTTAACTTTAACAGTTTAACTCTAATGGTTTAACTCTAACTGTTTAACTTTAACGGTTTAACTCTAACTGACTAACTTTTCTGATTAACTCTAATGGTTTAACTCTAACTGTTTAACTCTGACAGTTTAACTTTGGTTGATTAACTCTTTTGAATTAACCCCTTTGAATTTTGTCTTTTGAATAATTCCATTTGAATAACTCCTTCTGAATAACTCTTTTGAATAACACTTTTTGAATAACTCTTTTGAATAATACTTTTTTTTCTATTTGTTTACTTAACAAATAACTATTACCTTTTTACTTCTATTTATTTAACAAATAATTATTACTTTTAGCTTTTCCATTTATTCTCTACATAAATATCTCTTTTAACTTTCCTTTATTCCCTAAATGAATTTTCGCTTTTCAATTCCATTTGTAATCGTTTTACAAATGATTCCCTTTTTATTTCTATTTGTAAAGGTTTCACAAATAGCTACTTTTTCCCTATTGCAAATATTTTCCTTTACATTTGTTTTACAAATGTATTTCCTCTATGTTTGTTTTTCTTTTCAAATATTCTCCTTTATATTTGATTTCACAAATATTTTCCTTTACTCAATTTCTTTGGTTCTATAATTATTTTCCTCTATGAAACTCTTTTCCTTTTATATATAAAATCTATTGATTTTATATAAATAATTTATTTTCAAAATATACTTTGAAAATCTCTTTTCACTTCCCGTTATCATTTATGGTATAAAAATACCAAATCAAAAGGTTTGATCATCATCCAAACACACGGGTTCAACGACAGATGATATAACACATCATATAACAGAATATATGGAAAACGGTAAATAAATGTTGAGGAATCCAGTTGGATCCCTCCGACCTGTTTTCCTGCATCCACAGATGTTACACAATATAATTCACATCAATTTCATTTCAATATGAGGCATTCTGATAAACAAAATCAACATCGGTTAACGATATATATAACTATATCGGTATTTTCAATCAATTGACTAGCAGTTCAACCAAACAATCAACACTCAGCAATTCAACCAATAATTATCAGTTCTAAAAATACTTTATAAAAATATAAAGTGTTCAGAGTTAGTGAGATTTACTCACCTTGGACGGTTTATCGTTGAATAACGATAATCGGTCATTGATTTTGTTCAGACGTTAAATTTCACCATAAATCCAAACGAGCTCCAATCCACTTGCGGTCAGTTCCATTGCGTAGTGCTCGTCCATACGATCCCAACGGATCCTGTTTCGTTAAATTTCGTTAATGTATGCAAAAGTTATGCTATTTACAATATTTACCTAATTTAAATTAATATATATTTAATTAAATTAATTAAATTATTTTTATCTTAATTAATTTCTAATTGCGTTATTAGCCAAATTACCTTCCCTGCCCTTCTAAAAAATCATACTTTCCCATCTCTAGCCATATCCAAAAAATTTTAAAATTGAAAAACCATTTTAATATTACTTAAATTTAATTTTCAAATAAAATATTTAAAAATATTCATTTAATTATAACTTAAAATTTTTAACCCGGATCAAAAATCTGCTTCCACTCATTTTAAAGTATTTTCCGATAAGAATCCAACGGTCCTTGTTTCGTGGAAATCCGACTTGTTTTGAAAAAGTTGTAAGCTTTTAAAGTTTATGATTAAAAATTACGAAAATGCCCCTGGTCTGTTTTAAATTCAAATTAAATTCAAATTAAATTTTAAATTTAAATTTAAATTAATCATCCCATCCGTCGGATCAGTTAGGGATAGCCAGGGAGAGCAGGAAACTATATTTTCCAAACTCAAGCCTTAGACACTATCCTCTCTGTCACCCTTAGAATGTTCTGATATTTATTTTTACAAATTCTATTTTAATTATAATATATATATATATATATATATTACACAAATAAATAAATAAATAAATATTATTTAAAAACTTACCCCGCAAAGCCCAAGCCTCTGCCTAAGAGTCCCTAGCTCCCCGTCTTGCCCTCCTTTCTCCCTTCCTTCCCTTTTCCCTATTTCCTAATATTTTATTATTATTTCTGCCATTGCCAAAGCTTAAAAGAGGAGGAGGAGGAGAGGAGGAGGAGGAGTGAGTTTAAAATGAAGGGGGGGGGGGCTATTTATAGCCGAAGGAGTCACATGGATTGCTGAGGTGGCGCGAATCCAACGGTCGAAAATGGATGGCTAGGATTAATCCTTAAATTTATTAAATTATAAATAAATTTAATAATTTATGAATAGTAAAGTGTGTTTTCTCAACCCTATTCGGACGTTAAATTGACTTACTTATTGATATCTTATCCAAAATCTTTTTCAACCATGTTGTTCAATTTTTCTTGCTCTTCAATACTATACAAAAATATCACAATTTTGAATTTGTTTGAACTTTCAAATAATTTAAATTCAAATTCAAAATAGTGTTTTGTGTTAGTTTCAACACCTTCCGGTCTCATGTTGGAGTATCAAACGATAACGGTTTTCAGAAATTCTTCCACCATCTGGTCCGGTTTTTAACGTACTTCAATCCTATGTATTCAAATCAAAAATCAGAGTTCGTTTACATTTTCAAATAATTTATTTAAATTTTGTTTCCTTAATAACTTTCTATATCCGTTATAGGATTTTTCCAGATTTCATATATAGCTAATATCATATGTTTAGAATTTTCCTGGATAGGTCTCAGGTTCCAGTTTTGCCGTTAGCATTAGCAAATTCCAATTTCCGTCAAAATTTAGTTCAAATTTTGGCCTTTTATTTTTTCTTTTCCACATACGGATGCCATTTTTGACGTAACTTGGTTGGTTACCTAATTTCATCATTTCAGATTTAATGAAACTGATTTCATCGAAATCCGAGTTCGTTAGCTACTACATCCTTTGTAAACGTACTATTTTAAATTAAAAATTTATCCTTTTATACTGCCAGTTCACATTATATTGCAGATCCACTAAATTTCTACCATTTCGGAATAAAATAAAATATTCAAAATTATTGAAATTAAACCATTTAGAATTCCAAAATAATAAATAAATCATTTTTAAATAATAACTAAATGGTCAAAAAATCTGGGCCGTTACAACATATATGTAAGCCATTTACTAAGCAAAAAGGACAGAGTTGTAATGTAATTAAACTATTGATTTTCAAAAAGACTAGGTGAAGATTTCGGCTGCAGTGTGTTAGCCAGTGACATGCTATGGATTAGGCAAGCTGTGTACAAATAGCTAACACCTAACCCATATAGTTTTAGATACTGTAGCCTTAAAAAAACATAAACTATTGAAAAATTTCAACCCATGCGGCTATAGACATCTAATGAGAAGGTGGAGATATTTTAAAAAGTTAAGAAATGGTACAAAAATTGTACACAAATGAGGCGTATTATACAAAAACCTATGTATTGTCTATGTAGCAAAATCAAATTGGGCATATTCTTAAATCCTGCATGAGCTTTATTATCAAACATTCCATCTTTAGCCTTGATGTTTGTAATGGACGGAAAATCCGTACCAATTTGAGCTGACTAATATCTTACACATTCAACTCAAAGTGCATGAATATTCAGATCATTAATAGAATGAATTAAGAGGATGAGAAAGATAAGATAGAACTAATAGAATAGAAGAAGAAGATCACAACTGAATAGAATCAAAGTAAATACGAATCTCACAGCGGAACGAAATAAAATGTATTATATATATGACTTTGAATTACAAAACTGAATTTGTACATACATACCATATATCAGAGTACAACTCATATATATCACAGCGGAAATAATCTCTAACTAATTAATGGTGAAGCCTTCTGCTTCCAACTCCTCCAAGTGAATCTGTAAAAGCCCGAAACACTTGACTGCCCGTACAAATTTGGGCACCCAAGAGGTTAGGGAAAATAAACAAAATAAACTCTGGGTCAGTCATGGGACTGGTGTGAGTAAATTCCAACCATATCGTTTAACTTTGAAAATCCTTTTGAAATAAAAGGATGATAGTAAGACCAGCCCACACATAAACATGGACGGTTTTTACCTCACTATAACCCAAATTACCTTGATATCAAAACCATTGATATTATGATAATGTCTAAACAAATAATTATCCAAGTAGCAGAACGCCTGCATCTCACGTTCCACATATATATAGTATAAAATCATAAACCGCAGGGCGCTTATCGGAGAATGGATTCCAACAAATAAGGTATGGGAGCACCTTCTGAATAGTGTACTCTAGAGGGAATACACTCAGGGTACAACAAGAACGTCTTGCAACCCGGCCACACATGACCGCTCACTCATTTAGCTTGAGTGTAGCGAATATATTGCCACCATGACTGTAGGCCATCCAACCATCATCCGAAGATACAGAATCAAAAAGAAGTATAAATATGAATTTTCTTTAGATCGGTGACAATACACCCTGCTTGGGGATGACCCAACTAGCCATGCTTCCTAGCCCAACTTTTGTCTTTTCCTGGTTGTGAGGCTAAAGGCTACGTTTATCTTCAGAACATCTGATCACCATTCACTTTGAATGCCACATCGTCAGATTCGTAATCACATATTGATTACACAAATGCACACTGGGTGTAGAATAAAGAGAAGTTACCTTCTCCCCACCAACTTGGTATATTCGTAAAAATCAACGGCATGACAGTTGGAAATACTCTGTCAGACACTCGTCCATACAAGTTGTCCTGGGACTGGACAAACAAAAAACATCATTCTAGAACTGGACGACCCTTGCATTTGACTCCGTCTTCAGCATAATATAATTCACAACGCTTATGCCTATACGGAGTGGTTTTCGGATAATATATCCAACCGATCTCTCCGTATTGACAACGATGGTCAAAACACTTCGATAGTCGGTTATTTAACTATCGGAGTAAAAACAAACATTCATTCAAATGAACATCTAAACGCACACAACCACGGGCACCTTTTATTTGACATTCGTTTTTATTATTCGAGTTCCCATATCTTACCGGATATATCTCTAATCCCGTTTTACCCTTTTCTCACTCCTGGAAAACATTCCCAGTTATTATCAACTCTTATTCTCCCATATTTCAGATGTGTACATTATAAATGTTTGAAACATTTCCATTCTTTTCACGTTCTTTATTTTCCACACTTGGATAATATACACTATCTATGTTGGAAAAATATTCCAATTTCATTATAAACATTTTAATATGTCCAACGTTCATTTTTAAAACACTATTCACTTTAAAAGGTAAATATCATAGAAATCTGAACACTTTATCAAATACTCTTTATTTAGAAAATCAATACCATTATCTCGTTTACCGAAATCTCTTTCATACTTTATATTCCCAATCCACTTTATAAACTTTGTTCTCTAAGACAACTTCTTATCCAGTTTATAACTAAACACTGATTACATATCCTATGATAATTTATTGGTTTAAGCTAAGTATTAATGATCCAATCAGATTATAATTCCTAAAATAATTTACTTTAATACATTCGACTTCGTCGAATTATAGTTCCAAATCCTAATGGTTTAATTCTAATTACATTTCGAACATCGAAATGCTGTCATCGTTTTCTAACACGATTTTCTAATTTCTCTTTCTAAACTTATCTTATATTTCCTTGAACAATGTCGTTACTTATTATTCTAGAATAAGTGGATTTCAACCCAAACAGTTTTCATTTCCTAGGAAATGCTGCTATATATAAAAATCACGCTTAAGTTTGGCTAACAGCGTTAATTTATCGTTACAGTTCAAAACTTGTCATACGCTGTAATATTCTCCTTTATAACTAATCTTGACATAACAGTCACGCTTAAGCCTAGTCAATAGTGCTTATTTTATCGCTATAGTTTTCAGACTTGCAATATGCTGCCATATCCCCTTTATACTAATCTTGATATAACAGTCGCGCTTAAATCTAGTCAACATCGTTTATTTTATCGCTATAGTTTCAGACTTGCAATACGCTATCATAATCTCTTTATACTAATCTTGATTCTTCGATAATAGTGAAGCCGTTCAAGTTGGGGTTTTCTATTTACCTCTCAGACCTTGATCGACAACGTTCTTCCCTTAGAACAGATATAAGTATGTATTCTAATCCCTTATTACTTATAATATCCATCAAATCGTATTTCCTTGTTTTATTTTGGAATACGGTTTTATAACACCGTTTTCATACTTTGAAATCATCGTTGTTTATTATTATTTATTTTAAACATTTACTCTTCGCTTTAACTTCATTCCACCGTCATATTTATAACTTCTTTACAAGGACCCAAATAATCATTTTTCAATTTAACAGTTGATTTAGATCAACTTCATTCCATCAGTAATTTCGTTAACTGATTTTTAATTACTTATTGCCATTAGATTAATATTTTTAATCTAATAATATTTCTAAATTGTTTGTCTTAAAATAATTATCCAAATATTTAATCGTAGGATAATTTCTACTTTATAAACTTGTTTAAATGTCAACAATCATTTTTATTTACTTTATAAAAAACGAACTCTAAATACTGGTTTATAATAGAACTTCTATTATAATTTAAATTTCATTTTAATTATAAAATATAATTTTTATAATTAACTTCGTTGATTTCCCTGACGGCCAATCAATTTCTTAACAAAACGATGGGTTTACGGTCGACTGTTACCACTTTCTAAATCGATATTGTTTATTTACTAAATCAAACAAATATTGAATCCCCATTCAAACATAAACATTCACATGGGGTTTTACTGTCATTTGGGTTCAAACAGTGCATACATATAAAACAAACAGTACACATAACTACTGAGGAATCCGGTTGGATTCCTCCAACCGGTTTCCTGCATCCATAGATATTAGTCAACACAATTAACGCTGATTCCATACTAGGGAATATACATTGATGGGATCAGCATCCAACCTATGCAACGATATATAATATTTCAACCAATTTAATGGTAATCTACCTAAACGACCATCGCACAGCATTCAACCAAATATTAAAATATAATTAAAATATTTTAAATAGATCAGAGTGAGTGAATTTACTCACCTTGGCGCGTTAACCGTTAACTAACGATTTATGTCGGTCGATAGATCTGATCAGACGATTTAATTCTGCCATAATCCGTAACGACTCCAAGTTGCTCCGAACTGGTTCTGGTAACTTATTCTGCTTGGACGCTTCTCTTTTCTTCGAGCAGAGAAATAAAAACATTGCATCCTCAACATACCATCCACCGCGCTTCCGATCATCGGAGTCACTCACCGACTTGTTGCCACCTCGGCCTCGACCGTCAAACATAGCTCCAACTGTAGGCCTCCTAACAAGTTTCACATACAATTATACTCCACTCGATAAACATCCAGGGACATGTGTCCTTCAAACTTTCAGTGCATATACAGACATACCCGCGAGCTGACAATATAGCTACTACCCTTAATACACAGCAAGTTCTCACGCCCTGTTACTTCCGTTCATCCTGCTCGTTGCGCCGAACTCCTAGGCAAGATCCACCTTATCCTTACGCAACTCCAACTTCATGCCACTGTCCCACTGTTTTCATGCATCAGTCTTCCATAGCCTGATAGCCACATCACCGCATTTTCTTGTTACTCATCACGTACTATGCTCCTTCACGTTTTTATTCCATGCTCCATTCCTTTTCGCCAGTATACACAATCACCTCATGTCAACTTCAGCACTTAAATCCACGCCTATACCCCCATAATGCGTCTTCTTTGAAAGCTAATGTGCTCCAGTGTATCAAAGCACCAGTTTCTTGCCTTGTTCCCTCTTCCTCTACCCACGAAAATGCCCACAAATATCACCCTTGAACTCCCCTTTACTTCACTCCACACGTCCACAGCAGCTCCTCCTTCCCATATTAATTACACGCATGTTACTCCATGCGTCACTTCTCCATTTCATTTACCAGTCCACCCATATTCACGTTTGCTTCTCCACCATCTTTCCTTCACCAACCTTTTAAAGAGCCCCCCTTCAACTGATAACAACGGCCGAGCCACTTCAAAGACTCCGCTCCCCCTTCTTCATACTCTTGCCCTTCCCGACTCCTTATTCTAGATTTTATTTTTTTATTTTGTTTTCATTTCTTGCAAATGGCGGCTCCAATCCGAGAAGAGAAGAAAAAGCCCTGTCCTATTTATAGTTTAAGAAGCCTTCATCACTAAGGCATAGCATAAGTAGATCGCACATGCTCCAGTATTTAGGCTTACAGCTTGTTTACTTTATCGGTAAGGTTTCAAGCTTAGGGTACTGTGTAAATCGGTAGGCTTGTATTGATTTGTCGCTGTTAAAGTATGGGCCTTGACAAGCATATAAACTATGCTTAAAGGATACGCACTGACACGACCCGAACTTCCCCGTGAAGGAAAGCACGGATGGCGTTGAGGACAAGACAAAATAGAACGCAAACGGAAGAACATTTCATTGTTATTACAACAATTCCATCAAATACAAGAATATACAGAGTATAAATGAATAAATTACATTCGATAAATATCAGAGATTACAATAAATTACATAGCAGCGGAAAAATATACAAAACACAACTGAAAGTGATACACGGATACAGAGCTTTCCGAGCACCGTTCCAGCTGTAAATCTGGATCCTGTGAATATAAATCTGCAAAACCAAAACTACTAGCTGCCCATGTGGAAAATAGGGGCACCCAGAGTTTAGGTTAAAACAATAAACTTCAGGTCTGTCATGTGACTGGTGTGAGAACTAAAACAGTTATTAATCTCTATTTTTAAAGTTAGGTAAATCAAGGGACCACGCCGTATAACACGGAACGGGTTTCCTCCCAAGAATACCAGTGCATAGAACAAACAGAGCAATGCTAAATAAAGAAAAATGAAGCTGTTATAAGACCCAGGTCCCATCACACAATGCAACGCAAGCCGGAGGATAGGGTTTTTACCTTATAACAGCCAAAGCATGCTTGATACGTTTAAAACACATTATTTGATACTATTATAAGTGTATAGTGTCAAAACAATTTCAATCATAAATATCAATCATAGGCGGCATGAATGACCCATACCACTATGTCGCCATACTAGGTTCTACAAATAAAACCGAAACACACGTATTGGAAATTGGATTCCATCATGAGTCGAGGCAAGGGGCAAGCTCCTCTCCGCGTTGGAGACACTCTAGCAAATGTCCCAGGACCCCACTTTGATCCTTGGAATCGGCTGGGCCGGTCCTCTCTTACTTTTGAGGATTGGCAATTCCTAAACACACGTTTCCCGGTCCTTACAGACCTATATCTGAGGCGCCTCGCATTCCAACAACCACATAGGTGAAAAGTATATAAATGTCAGGGCTGGTAGGTCACTGACACCACCCTAGCTAGAAAGAAACGTCGTGCTCTCCCAGCGGTCCATCTCTCGTTTTTGACTCATACCGAGGTGTGAGGCTCGCGAATTCACGTTATACACAAAGCTACGCCACACAGGCCATGCTTTGATCATCAACCACAATACTTTGCTTTTCAACAGAAGCCCTGATCAATTGCCACTTACGCGTGCCACACTGGCAATTCACTCCATGCGACTGATGTCCATCGATATACAACCTCTGAGCTCGTACGTCTCAGAGAAGGGCGTTAAGCAAGAGAATAAATTCTCCGCCGCCAAACAGATGTATATTTAATAGAGATCAATCAACACAGAATAAAATCCAATGTCAGACACACAATCCATTTACAAGTTCGTTCTGGGTCTGAACGAAACCAGAGGCACTTTTCTCGCATATCCATCCATCTCCAAGTACGTCTGGACGATCCCCAACTGTTTCCCTCATCTTGGGTGTACAGCCCAATCGAGATCATCAGTAATCACCCAAACGATGTGAAGACTTCCGGTCTTCAACCACCGACTTCATCTTCGACATCTCGTCGAATCGGTTATTCAGAATGGGTGTAAACCCGGCCTTTCTGAATAACCCACGTATATAATAAACAAATGTTACACAGACACAACGAACGCCTCATTCCAATTCAGAATGTTCTTTTATTCACAAAATCACATTCTTAGGGAAAGGTTCCCATTAATTTTACCCAAGATAAATTCTTCTGAATTTATTCTTTAATCTTCCTTTGGATATCATCTCAAACTAGTCGGGATTAGCGAACCACACCGAAGTAATTATTTATTTTATCTCCCAATCCCAACCTATTCATCCCATGGAGCAAAACTGGTAATACTCCATATCTAACACCACGGTGTTATTGGTAAAATTAATTACCATTACACGATCAAATCTAATTAAAGATTTAACTATCGCTTTGGAGCAAAACTGTTGATACTCCATTCTCGATCACTTTCCAGATTTAATAATTTAAATTATCAATTCACTTTTTAATCTAATTAAAGATTCATTAAAACTCCACTTAGTTTCAATCTTTTCAAAAATCAATATCCTGCCTTTAACTGGGTTAAAGAACCAACGTCATCTAAAACACGATTCACGATAAACCCAAATCATATTTGATATTAAATACAAGGCTCTGAATAGAAAATATATCGGCTTATATTCAATATCAAATTCTGGAACCAACAAATATCGTATTGGAAATAACGATATAAAATATCTTTCAAATTCCCATAACAATATCTGTATAGTCACGAAATACAACATCGAAATATTCCGAAGATAATTTCGATTCAACTCCAGTCCAATTCACGTATTGGGAATATTGATTATTTTTAAAATCACTTTCAAATTCAATTTATTTATTTCAAAAATAAATTGATTTCAATTCTAGTTAAAAACTAGTTCATTTCGACAAAAACCTATTTTTATCATTTCAAATGTGGAGTTTTTCACCCCAGTTCTTTCCAATTCATATATTATGATTTTGCACAAATTATCAATATTTTTAATAATTTCATCAAGGCCCGTACAGTCGATTTCCAACAACGGCCATTGAACTGCACTTACAGCGACCTTTTCCAAATTTGATTTGGACATAATTCCAAATCCAACCGTTAGATTTCAAATTTCTAATATTCATTGGAAATCTCTTTTCGATACGAATCCAATGGTTCCGGTTTTAGGAGAATCCGACGGTCGGATCTCCCGCAACGTCAATTCGAAGTTAATGGTCGAAATTCATGAACTGCCGCGGCGCGGCGCGTTCTATTCGGCCATTATATATATATAATATATATATATATATATATATATTTCGTCAATTTCCTTTTTAAACCGAATTTTGTAAATAGTTCTAAATTTGTTTCAAAAACAATTTCAACTTCATCTTCAATTTCAATTTCAAATCGATTTGATTTCAATTCAATTCGAATTCATTTCAAATTGATTTCAATTCAATTTTAGTTCGTTTTAAATTTCATTCAAAACGATTTCAATTTGTTTTTAATTCAATTTCAATTTAATTCAATTTGAATTCATTTCTATTCAATTCGAATTCAAATTCACTTTCTATTCAATTCGAATTCAAATTCACTTTCTATTCAATTCGAATCGAATTCATTTTCTATTAGACTCGAATCCATTTCAAAT
Source organism: Allium sativum (assembly GCA_030737875.1). Taxonomy (NCBI): domain Eukaryota; kingdom Viridiplantae; phylum Streptophyta; class Magnoliopsida; order Asparagales; family Amaryllidaceae; genus Allium; species Allium sativum. Next base: position 308,883,010 of record CM060921.1, read on the forward strand.
TGATTCAATAAAATTTCAATTTGAATTTTAATCTAATTTAATTCGAATTTCATTTACTTTTCAATATTCATTATAAAACGAATAAAATCGATGTAAATATCGTTCGCATCAGAATAACGCATCTCTAATCAACACGGCTTTATATTTTTCAAAAACTTCTTTATTCTATTCAACAAATGAATATTCATTTTATTCAACACATGAATCTATATTTTTTTCTACACACGACTATTTTTGTTATGTAAAATATTTTATAAAATTATGGTATCTATCGTTTGATTTTTAATCAGATTCCACCGTAAAGTTGTAACATCCCAGAATTTTAACTATGTTTGATTTGGATTTTTATTTATTTAATTTTTGATTTTATGAATATAAATTGATTTTATTAGGTTTAAATATGAATTTTAACTTTGTATAAGTATTTTGTTTTTATTATGATTTTTATAAGAAAACTTATTTTGATTTTTTTTTATAAGATTTATGTTTAAGTAATGATATTTTCTGATTTTGATAATATTGATTTGTAAAATATGAATTTGGTAAAGGATAATTTATTTTATGATTTTACAAGAATAATAATTATTATTTTATTTATTTTGATAAGTTTTACTTGAATTATAAATGAGAATGATTATTAATAAGTTTGGATTTGTTGATATTATTTGTCGTTCGATCGCATTTGTCAAACTATAACATGAATTAGTAGCGTTAGAATTAAGTGTTGCCTTTAGTTTTCATAGCATTTAAGGGAAATGCTACCAAAAGTTCACCTTTTCTTCTTAAGACAAGTGTTAAGACACATGTCTTTATGCATGCTCCCTTTCATGCATGTAATACACATGTCCTATGATGTGTCACTCTCTCCTTACTCCTCTTTTCCTATAAATACCACCCTTTCCTTCCACTTTTTCATTCATTCTCATTTCTTTTCTTTCTCTTCTTCTTAAAGCTTATGGCCATGGTTTCCATGGCATAAGTCTTCCTCCTTCCCACCACCACCTTGCCAAAGTTCGTCATTTCTCCTTTTCCTCCTCTTATAATATAAAGAGAGATTAGTGTATATTATATTATATATATTTTTGTGAAGAAGACGTTGCGCCGAAATACTGTCCGACGATTCACTCAACTAGGCTCACCTACCGTGAAGATTTGGAAAACTGTTAGGTGAGAACTTCTAATTTAAATTTTATTTAAATTAGTTAATTTTAATTAGCTGAGATTAATTATAATTTGTTGATGATGATTGTGTGATGGATGTTGATGTTTGAATGGTTGTTCATGAATTAGATAATACACTGAACACGAGTAAGCGTTATTGTCTGTAACGCTTGTGCACAGTTTAATGTTGTTGTGATGAATGAATTCATACCCATTTGATCGTATAGTTCATTTGGATAGATATGATTGCATTGTATGATCACACACACACAAACACACCGTGGTTGTGGAATATATGGGTGATCGATTTAGATTCTCCTTCATATATATGATTTTATTTAATTATTAAATAAGATTTAAAAAATTTTGGTTTTGAATTTAATATCAACTTTTAAATATTGAATTAGGATTTGGAAAATAATTTAAATTATGTATTGATTTTGTATAACGATCTTTATATCTATGCAAAACTGGTTTTGGAAGAAAAAAACATTTTCAATTTAAATTCGAAATGAGATTTTTAATTTGAATATGGTTTTTATATAATAATGATATAATATACACCAGAACATTCTACGATGACAGAGAGGATAGTGTCTAGGCTTGGGTTTGGAAAATCAGTTTCCTGCTCTCCCTGGCTATCTCTAACTGATCCGACGGATGGGATGGTTAAATAAAAATCTAATTTGAAATTATTTGAATGGTGATTTAATTAGAAGAAAAAGTTGTGTTTTAAATCCAAATAATTTGAAAAGTCAATTTAAATGATTTATATAAGTTTATAATGATTTTTAAGGTAATTTGAAGTATTTAAGAATAATGATTATTTTGGTCAAAATTAGAGCTTGTCGCATTATGGCAATACGTAAATGCTTATAACTTTTCCAATTTAAATCGGATTTCCACGAAACGAAAAACGTTTGATTCCTATTTACGAGAGCTTTCGAATGAGTGAAAGCAGATTTTAATTTCGGGTTATAGTTTTCAAGTTATGTTTGAAACCGTTTTGGAAAAGATTGATGTAAGAACAATTGTTGCCCATAACTATAAACAGCTATTTTTAAATTATTTAAAAATATGGAAAAAATTTGTAAAATCATTACAAATTATGAAAAGGTGTTTTCAATTGTAAAGTTTAAGTTTTGGCTAAGATAAACGATATTTTGATCAAAATAGTTAAGATAACTGTTTTGTAACACTTTTGGAACGCTACTGTAACGCTTTCTTCGAAAACAATCTATTTTGAAGTTTTAACCCGTAAACGATGTTCCGAACTATAAGTAATGATTTGTGGAATGTTTTCAAAGGTTTAAGAGTATTAGAAATATTTATATGGAATTTAGATTTATACTAATACGGGTTTTTAATACTAAATAATTGGATATGTTTGGAGATAAATCTTCAGATGTTTGATATTAGTTCGGTAAATGAAAACTTTTATTATCTGAGGAATTTAAAAGGGTATTCCACCGTTATTCCGCTTATAATATGAGTTGGATACGAAAATTAATATTGAAGATAAGTTGATGGTATCTCTATCCAGATCTAATGTCAAAGAATTGAATAAACCTTTCAATTAAGATACGGGTTCTCACCTTGATTTAAATAAGCTAGATAGAAATAATCTTCGATATTTGGTATGAACCTCATGATGTAAATGTATACTATCTGGGGAATTTGAAAGATATTATTATATCGTTATTCTACTTATAGTATTCGTTGATTATGAGAATTTATATCGAATATAAGTGGATAAATTTCTGTATAATTTATGATTCAAAATCAATTTGACTTGGGTTTTGTCATGAATCGTATCTTCAATAATATCATTCTTGAAACCGATGAGATTGATTGGTGGAAATTCATGTCGTAATTGGGGATTTAACCAAATCTTTGATTCGAGGAAATTAAAGATAAGAAACTAAAGCGAAGGTATAATCTTTGATTTCAAAGAAGAATTTAAGATGATAACGAGATGTATGAAATTATAGAAATTCAAATCTTTAGTTGTAAATGAATTGATAACTATGTGGAAGGAGATTTGAATTGAAAAGCCTGTGTGAACCATAGCTACTGTTTAAAGTACGCTTATTACTTGGAAGGACCGGGATCGAGCATATGTTCGAAAACCATTCCAAGTAATAATACGACGTTATGAAGCAATTCAGGACTTGGTAAACGACGAATGAAGACCGGGAATATTTGAATTGTTTAGATTGATTGTTGATTAATGTCTCGGTTGGGTAGGCCACCCGATACGAGATGTGAGTTGCATGAGACCTGAACAAATTTAAGTATTTTCGGGTTGTTCCGTTCAGACCCAGAACGGTCTTGTATGGATGGTGTGTCTGACATTGAAATTGACTGCATAGCACTGATTTCCGTTAATGAATATCTGATTTGTGGTAATATATTATCCTCGTCTCTAAGTCATAGGAACTTAGAGGGTATGCATTGATTGAAACCAGTGATATGTCGTGAACTGTCAATGTGACATACCCAAGTTAGGTAACGAGCTAGTGATGATCAAAGAATGGCTTATCGAAGCATAGCTTTGAGTATGACGTGACATCGACAAACCTCACACCCGGATTGATGAGAAACTGGCGGTTAGGTTTTATACTTATATATGAATTGATGATGACCGCTGCAGCAGTGGGTAAAACCACTTATGAACTGGAATAGGGTATGTTCAGGGGGCCGCGTCTGGTCGAAAACCGTTGATCTGCCTCGCGACTTGTATTGGTGTCCGCGTCTGGATGAAAAACCCGTGATTACATTTCGCTTGAGTTCCGATTGACCTTTCGTGCTAGGAATCATCAAGTTGGAAATCCAAATCCCAATACGAGCCAGACGATTTTTATTGTATATATATATATATGGCGACATATATTATGGGGTATCATGCCGTCTAGGATTTATACATTTAATTGCGAAATTGATTTCCACACTATATGATAATATTATAAGAGGATTTTCCCGTATTAAAGCATGTTTGGTTATCATAAGATAAAACTCGCCCATCTGGTGTGCGCTTGCATTGTGTGATGTGGGACGAGCTTATGATAGCTTCATTTTCCAAAAGTCATCGCGAATTTACATGCACGGGTGTTCACTTGGAGTAAACCCGTTCCGCATTAGCGGCGTGGTCCGGCGAAATTCCCAACTTTAAAATGAACCTAATAATAATTGTTTTGAGTTCTCACACCAGTCCCACGACTGACCTGGAGTTTATTGTTCCCTCACCTAAACTCTGGGTGCCCATAATTTTTCACGGGCAGCTAGTAGTTTAGTTTGCAGTTATAGATCGTTGGAGCAGGATACAGAGTGCTTTTAGAGTTGGAGTTCATGCAAGAGATGGGAGCTTCTACTATATCATACGATTTTCTTCCGCTGAGAGTATATTTTCTTTTCTTCCGCTGTATGTGTTGTAACTCTGATATTTTATGTAACTTTGATGTAACATTGTATTTCGCAATGAAAAATTCTGTTATTTTGTTCAATATATGTATGCACCCATAACAATTCGTCTTTTTGAACGATTTGAGTCGGTTTAATTACCGGCAAGAATTGGGCTAAAAGGCGGGTCGTTACAAGTTGGTATCAGAGCTTTGGTTATACAAAGCTATCGGGTACAACATATTTTGAACAAAGGATATGACTCATCAGAGCTATAGTATCTCATTAGAGATAGGGTTAGAAATGCCCTAGAATGAGATTTCGGAATATTATGATGAGAGAGCGTATTTTTGAAATCTATATAAGGTATTTTTGTACAAGTAAATCATTTTTGAAAATAATAATTATTTGAAATAAAATATTTTGAAGAAAATTTGAAAATAAGATTTTTAAAGGAAATACTTTCAAAATAAAAAGGGCTCTTTGTGATAAAACTTCGAAAAATCCAGCGTCGATCTGTTCGGAGTTATCGAGAAATAAGCGATTAGTGAATTGGCTTTAACAAGCGTATTGGAAAAAAAAAACTTCGAGCTTGGAATGAGAATTTCAAAATATTTTGCAACCTATATATAAAGGATTGAGATAAGAAGATCGTTAATTCAAAGCTATAGATTTGAAAGATAATCAGCGTGTAATAAAAATGGTTGCGAGTATTTATTTGACGTCAAGGTTGGACGATCAAGTATGTAAGGATTTTGCATATACGCCTAACTAACGTATATATGAAATCCAATATATACTAGATGGATATAGAATCACATTCTAGTCGCTTGGGGATAATTCTGGTGATTGATCGATCATCATCAGTCTTATTTTTGGGTTTCGAAAGTGGGATGACTATATGTTTCTGATCGAGACGTCAAGAAGTACTTAAAGCTGTATAGATAAACAATCGAAAGTGTTTTGCGACGTCCTCACAATTGTAAAATTGATTTTACAAATGACTTTCGAAGTATTGAATGTATTATGTTATGAAATGGGATATGTGAAAAAATGAATTTAACATAAGGTAGTTAAGTTAAATGCATACTTAACTGATAATTAGAAGCGTGAATCAGACTATTTTGTCAAAACCGCAAGGATATATTTTAGAAGCTAATCTCACTTGAAGAACTGAAAAGTGAAAATTTGAAAATGCATGTAAGCGAGCTCGGTTCACCCCATATTTCGATTTTGACGATACAATTTAATAAAATTATGGTAAATGTCTTAAGTGGGGGAAAAGACCGATTTTCCCACCTGAAGCTATACGAATTTTGAGCAACAAGTTTAATATGATAAAATGGGATATGTATTGAACAAATCGATTGAGTTTTATATTTTCCCTTGTTAAGAGAAACCGGCATGAACGAGTAGGTCAAACGAAAATTTCTCAACAAGTATTCACTTGAAGCACAAAGGAAGAAAATGAAGTAGTTAAAGTAAGATTTATTCAAGAGGAAAATTATGAAAATTTAACGAGTATCCCATGATTAAACTGTTAGAATTTGTATCCTTGTTTGCATGTGAGTTCCCATCTTGGGCTAGTCTATCCATTTAAATTCCAACCATCTGCTATTGAGTAGTGTCATTCGTACCTTTGTATCATGTGCATTTGGCCAAGTATTTGATTCGAACCGTTGCACCTATTGATGCTCAGTAGATGTTGAATTTCAATTCCAAACTCATGAAACTTGATTTTGTCTATGTATACCTTTCATGCACAAATTAGCATGGAACTTCTATGCATCTTTATTTGACTTGAGCACATGGAATTTTGACTTGATCTATGTATGCCTCTTTGTGTCGTGTGAAACCGTGTCGATAACTTTAATTTGTCCAAGATATTTTGTAACAAAACCTCAATAAATGAGCTTTCTTTAAAATATAGAATCCAACTTATGGAAGAAAATTTTTAAATATTAATTTTGAAGATTTGGTTCCGGAAATTTTGAAGTCTATGTTTTGGGATGTTTTACCAATACTAGTTTGAATATACGCATAATCAGAGTGCGCAGAGGAAGCGTGATGGTATTTTTAAATAAAACTATTTTAAGAGATTTGTACGGCTAGTTAAGTAAGAAAATGTTTCTAAACAAGACATGATATTTTAACAAGAATGAAAAAGAGATTTTATTTTAAAGTTCGATTAGGTGAATATGAAAACAAAAATATGAATATTAAATGAGTATAAAAGTTAACTTATAAATGGGTTAATCTGGAAACGATTGAAATAAAAATTTGAAATAGAACGAGTATTTCGAAAATATAATTCTATCTCTTCCCTTGTCGCTGGGTTTTACTCAACCCATTTTCATATTTTGAATATCACCCCGAATTGTCATTATTCAACTTTATTTTGGAATTCTTCCTTTTTCCCTGCTCAGATAAAGCCTTGGACAAGTGAACTAATTTAGATTTGAAACCAGTATTTTGAATTATCTCTAAAATTGAACTTGATTTGTGTTGAGAGCAATAGAATTTCTAATACTGAATTTAGCCAAGATGTTATATTGCAAGATAATTGAACGATTAGGGAAAATTTTATTTGAGAACTTGGATTTAAATTTCTAATTTGAGCATTTAGTCTTATAATTGATAAGAAAACCATGGGTTCCGTAAGAGTAAGTTAGAAAGATAATTTTCTTACGGTTATAGACCTCTAAGTACTAGATAATATCTATCCCAGTTCTCCTTAATGGTAGGATCTCTGAGTCTAACTCAGAGGATGCGATTTTTAAACAAGACCCGTGACGACCCTAGTAATCACGAGATCATAGAAGTATCATTAGACTCTACCTTTAGTGAGAATCAGACAGAGTACCCTGAGAATGATGTGAGCCTTGGTTCTGACCATTACATTTCTGGTATGTTGAGAGAGAAATTGGAATTTAAAATTTGTGAAGGAGTATAAATTTACTCGACTTCCTTTTCGAGGACGAAAAGTTTCCAAGGGGGGGTGAATGTAACATCCCAGAATTTTAACTATGTTTGATTTGGATTTTTATTTATTTAATTTTTGATTTTATGAATATAAATTGATTTTATTAGGTTTAAATATGAATTTTAACTTTGTATAAGTATTTTGTTTTTATTATGATTTTTATAAGAAAACTTATTTTGATTTTTTTATAAGATTTATGTTTAAGTAATGATATTTTCTGATTTTGATAATATTGATTTGTAAAATATGAATTTGGTAAAGGATAATTTATTTTATGATTTTACAAGAATAATAATTATTATTTTATTTATTTTGATAAGTTTTACTTGAATTATAAATGAGAATGATTATTAATAAGTTTGGATTTGTTGATATTATTTGTCGTTCGATCGCATTTGTCAAACTATAACATGAATTAGTAGCGTTAGAATTAAGTGTTGCCTTTAGTTTTCATAGCATTTAAGGGAAATGCTACCAAAAGTTCACCTTTTCTTCTTAAGACAAGTGTTAAGACACATGTCTTTATGCATGCTCCCTTTCATGCATGTAATACACATGTCCTATGATGTGTCACTCTCTCCTTACTCCTCTTTTCCTATAAATACCACCCTTTCCTTCCACTTTTTCATTCATTCTCATTTCTTTTCTTTCTCTTCTTCTTAAAGCTTATGGCCATGGTTTCCATGGCATAAGTCTTCCTCCTTCCCACCACCACCTTGCCAAAGTTCGTCATTTCTCCTTTTCCTCCTCTTATAATATAAAGAGAGATTAGTGTATATTATATTATATATATTTTTGTGAAGAAGACGTTGCGCCGAAATACTGTCCGACGATTCACTCAACTAGGCTCACCTACCGTGAAGATTTGGAAAACTGTTAGGTGAGAACTTCTAATTTAAATTTTATTTAAATTAGTTAATTTTAATTAGCTGAGATTAATTATAATTTGTTGATGATGATTGTGTGATGGATGTTGATGTTTGAATGGTTGTTCATGAATTAGATAATACACTGAACACGAGTAAGCGTTATTGTCTGTAACGCTTGTGCACAGTTTAATGTTGTTGTGATGAATGAATTCATACCCATTTGATCGTATAGTTCATTTGGATAGATATGATTGCATTGTATGATCACACACACACAAACACACCGTGGTTGTGGAATATATGGGTGATCGATTTAGATTCTCCTTCATATATATGATTTTATTTAATTATTAAATAAGATTTAAAAAATTTTGGTTTTGAATTTAATATCAACTTTTAAATATTGAATTAGGATTTGGAAAATAATTTAAATTATGTATTGATTTTGTATAACGATCTTTATATCTATGCAAAACTGGTTTTGGAAGAAAAAAACATTTTCAATTTAAATTCGAAATGAGATTTTTAATTTGAATATGGTTTTTATATAATAATGATATAATATACACCAGAACATTCTACGATGACAGAGAGGATAGTGTCTAGGCTTGGGTTTGGAAAATCAGTTTCCTGCTCTCCCTGGCTATCTCTAACTGATCCGACGGATGGGATGGTTAAATAAAAATCTAATTTGAAATTATTTGAATGGTGATTTAATTAGAAGAAAAAGTTGTGTTTTAAATCCAAATAATTTGAAAAGTCAATTTAAATGATTTATATAAGTTTATAATGATTTTTAAGGTAATTTGAAGTATTTAAGAATAATGATTATTTTGGTCAAAATTAGAGCTTGTCGCATTATGGCAATACGTAAATGCTTATAACTTTTCCAATTTAAATCGGATTTCCACGAAACGAAAAACGTTTGATTCCTATTTACGAGAGCTTTCGAATGAGTGAAAGCAGATTTTAATTTCGGGTTATAGTTTTCAAGTTATGTTTGAAACCGTTTTGGAAAAGATTGATGTAAGAACAATTGTTGCCCATAACTATAAACAGCTATTTTTAAATTATTTAAAAATATGGAAAAAATTTGTAAAATCATTACAAATTATGAAAAGGTGTTTTCAATTGTAAAGTTTAAGTTTTGGCTAAGATAAACGATATTTTGATCAAAATAGTTAAGATAACTGTTTTGTAACACTTTTGGAACGCTACTGTAACGCTTTCTTCGAAAACAATCTATTTTGAAGTTTTAACCCGTAAACGATGTTCCGAACTATAAGTAATGATTTGTGGAATGTTTTCAAAGGTTTAAGAGTATTAGAAATATTTATATGGAATTTAGATTTATACTAATACGGGTTTTTAATACTAAATAATTGGATATGTTTGGAGATAAATCTTCAGATGTTTGATATTAGTTCGGTAAATGAAAACTTTTATTATCTGAGGAATTTAAAAGGGTATTCCACCGTTATTCCGCTTATAATATGAGTTGGATACGAAAATTAATATTGAAGATAAGTTGATGGTATCTCTATCCAGATCTAATGTCAAAGAATTGAATAAACCTTTCAATTAAGATACGGGTTCTCACCTTGATTTAAATAAGCTAGATAGAAATAATCTTCGATATTTGGTATGAACCTCATGATGTAAATGTATACTATCTGGGGAATTTGAAAGATATTATTATATCGTTATTCTACTTATAGTATTCGTTGATTATGAGAATTTATATCGAATATAAGTGGATAAATTTCTGTATAATTTATGATTCAAAATCAATTTGACTTGGGTTTTGTCATGAATCGTATCTTCAATAATATCATTCTTGAAACCGATGAGATTGATTGGTGGAAATTCATGTCGTAATTGGGGATTTAACCAAATCTTTGATTCGAGGAAATTAAAGATAAGAAACTAAAGCGAAGGTATAATCTTTGATTTCAAAGAAGAATTTAAGATGATAACGAGATGTATGAAATTATAGAAATTCAAATCTTTAGTTGTAAATGAATTGATAACTATGTGGAAGGAGATTTGAATTGAAAAGCCTGTGTGAACCATAGCTACTGTTTAAAGTACGCTTATTACTTGGAAGGACCGGGATCGAGCATATGTTCGAAAACCATTCCAAGTAATAATACGACGTTATGAAGCAATTCAGGACTTGGTAAACGACGAATGAAGACCGGGAATATTTGAATTGTTTAGATTGATTGTTGATTAATGTCTCGGTTGGGTAGGCCACCCGATACGAGATGTGAGTTGCATGAGACCTGAACAAATTTAAGTATTTTCGGGTTGTTCCGTTCAGACCCAGAACGGTCTTGTATGGATGGTGTGTCTGACATTGAAATTGACTGCATAGCACTGATTTCCGTTAATGAATATCTGATTTGTGGTAATATATTATCCTCGTCTCTAAGTCATAGGAACTTAGAGGGTATGCATTGATTGAAACCAGTGATATGTCGTGAACTGTCAATGTGACATACCCAAGTTAGGTAACGAGCTAGTGATGATCAAAGAATGGCTTATCGAAGCATAGCTTTGAGTATGACGTGACATCGACAAACCTCACACCCGGATTGATGAGAAACTGGCGGTTAGGTTTTATACTTATATATGAATTGATGATGACCGCTGCAGCAGTGGGTAAAACCACTTATGAACTGGAATAGGGTATGTTCAGGGGGCCGCGTCTGGTCGAAAACCGTTGATCTGCCTCGCGACTTGTATTGGTGTCCGCGTCTGGATGAAAAACCCGTGATTACATTTCGCTTGAGTTCCGATTGACCTTTCGTGCTAGGAATCATCAAGTTGGAAATCCAAATCCCAATACGAGCCAGACGATTTTTATTGTATATATATATATGGCGACATATATTATGGGGTATCATGCCGTCTAGGATTTATACATTTAATTGCGAAATTGATTTCCACACTATATGATAATATTATAAGAGGATTTTCCCGTATTAAAGCATGTTTGGTTATCATAAGATAAAACTCGCCCATCTGGTGTGCGCTTGCATTGTGTGATGTGGGACGAGCTTATGATAGCTTCATTTTCCAAAAGTCATCGCGAATTTACATGCACGGGTGTTCACTTGGAGTAAACCCGTTCCGCATTAGCGGCGTGGTCCGGCGAAATTCCCAACTTTAAAATGAACCTAATAATAATTGTTTTGAGTTCTCACACCAGTCCCACGACTGACCTGGAGTTTATTGTTCCCTCACCTAAACTCTGGGTGCCCATAATTTTTCACGGGCAGCTAGTAGTTTAGTTTGCAGTTATAGATCGTTGGAGCAGGATACAGAGTGCTTTTAGAGTTGGAGTTCATGCAAGAGATGGGAGCTTCTACTATATCATACGATTTTCTTCCGCTGAGAGTATATTTTCTTTTCTTCCGCTGTATGTGTTGTAACTCTGATATTTTATGTAACTTTGATGTAACATTGTATTTCGCAATGAAAAATTCTGTTATTTTGTTCAATATATGTATGCACCCATAACAATTCGTCTTTTTGAACGATTTGAGTCGGTTTAATTACCGGCAAGAATTGGGCTAAAAGGCGGGTCGTTACAAAAGTAATGTCTAATTTTAAATATGATAAAGATGTAAATTTTATTGTTAAAATATTTTACTCAACACATGAATAATTTCAACACATGAACATCGTCAATACATGACTGCTTTTATATTCAACACATGAATTTTCTTTTATAATATTCATTATTTTCCCGATTGGAATGAGGTCCAATCCATCACCATATAATATTAATTATATGGATTCCAAACAACACATGTATATAATAGCAACGATAAACAATCAACCATCATCCAAAGTGCACGACACAACTGCATAAGCATCAAATATAAATAATCAACGCTTACACAATCTGTCGACCAATCGATCGACATACAATTTAATAATTGGGATTAGTGTACCCAAATATCATCCCAACACCCGTGTGGGGTTTCAAATCAACAAACACAGATTTTTATTTATGTAGTTGGGCGATGTGTAAAATTTATCGACCCAATCAATATCGGTCAAATCAGTGTATATAAACAAATCGGCCGATTTGTTTATAATTATTTATTTATTTATTTATTTATTCACTTTCACGTTAAAAATTATATTTTTAACGACAATTAATTTATTTCAACACATTAATTTATATTATCGATTTCGCATCCACATCACAAACAAATTTCACAACACATCAATCAAACAAACAAGCCATCCATGGTCTGTGGATGACGGGTGTCGGGTGCTGCTAAGCACCGTCTGCATCCTAGTATATATATATAACTAGAAAAGGAAATTTGATTGAGAAGTTCTTACCAATAGCTATTCCAACTCCACGACACTTCATTTGTAGAAATCATCGTTGTTCTCGCCTTTCGTCACTTTTGTTGCCCGCTTTCACTACATATAAAAAAATCACATTTTTATACTGTTGCTATGTATATAAAATTCATATTTTTATAATTGCCTCATATGGATAAAAATTCTATTTTTATACCATTAATATATAGATAAAAATTCTATTTTTATACCACTACTATATAGATAAAAATTCTATTTTTATACCGCTACTATATAGATAAAAATTCTATTTTTATCATGCTATTCTCCATATAAAGATTTCGCCTTTTCAATTATAAAGATTCCGCCTTTTCAATTATAAAGATTTCACCTTTTCAATTCCAAAAATCTAATCTTTTCTATTTTAAAAATCTAATCTTTTCTATTTTAAAAATCTACTCTTTTCTATTTTAAAAATCTGGTCTTTTCTATTTTAAAAAACTAATCTTTTCTATTTTAAAAATATAATCTTTTCTATTTTAAAAATCCGGTCTTTTCTATTTTAAAAATCTGGTCTTTTCTATTTTAAAAATTTAATCTTTTCTATTTTAAAAATCTAATCTTTTCTATTTTAAAAATCTGGTCTTTTCAATTTTAAAAATCTGGTCTTTTCTATTTTAAAAATCTAATCTTTTCTATTTTAAAAATCTGGTCTTTTCTATTTTAAAAATCTGGTCTTTTCTATTTTAAAAATCTAATCTTTTCTATTTTAAAAATGTGGTCTTTTCTATTTTAAAAATCTGGTCTTTTCTATTTAAAAATCTAATCTTTTCTATTTTAAAAATCCAATCTTTTCTATTTTAAAAATCTGGTCTTTTCTATTTTAAAAATCTGGTCTTTTCTATTTTAAAAATCTAATCTTTTCTATTTTAAAAATCTAATCTTTTCTATTTTAAAAATCTGGTCTTTTCTATTTTAAAAATCTGGTCTTTTCTATTTTAAAAATCTAATCTTTTCTATTTTAAAAATCTAATTTTTCTATTTTAAAAATCTGGTCTTTTCTATTTTAAAAATCTGGTCTTTTGTATTTTAAAAATCTATTCTTTTCTATTTTAAAAATCTGGTCTTTTCTATTTTAAAAATCTAATCTTTTCTATTTTAAAAATCTGGTCTTTTCTATTTTAAAAATCTAATCTTTTCTATTTTAAAAATCTAATCTTTTCTATTTTAAAAATCTGGTCTTATCTATTTTAAAAATCTAATCTTTTCTATTTTAAAAATCTGGTCTTTTCTATTTTAAAAATATAATCTTTTCTATTTTAAAAATCTAATCTTTTCTATTTTAAAAATCTAATCTTTTCTATTTTATAAATCGTATATTTTCCTAGCATAAAAATCAGATTTTTATTGAAAAAAATAAAACAAAATCAGAAAACTTACCGATTTTCGAAAGGGGGGAGGGTTTCATGTCGGGTCAGTGGGCGCCGGAGTTCTTCAGGCGAGAGGGGGCGATGGGTGCTGACGGTGGTCTCCAGCAATCGGCGGTGGGCTTCAAACGATGGGGCTAGGGTTTCTTCGATTTGTGGTCCACGGTTTGTGCGATGGAGCGGAGGAAGATAGTGGAGGCTAGGGGGGTCTCGACGGACCTGGGGGGGAAGTGGTGGCGGCGCTTCACCGCCACCTGCGGCGTGCAAGGTGAGATCGAGGGAGGGGGGGTCCATGGTTTCTTTTTTCTTTTTTTTTCACTGAATGAAAGTAATGGGAGGAAAGAAAAGGTGGAGGGGCTTATATGTTAATTTATATATATATATATATTCTCTAAAGAGTTGACTTTTATTTCGAACTCGAAACGAGGCCCACCGCCTGTCGTCCATAGCTAATTACCCCCATTCCGAACACAATGGGATATGTATCGCAAGCTGATTCAATCATTTCGATCATTTTCATCAAAATCAACATATAACTCTATATATTGATTTTGAACGCACATTTCAAATTACCGGGGTCACATACTAACTTGAAAAATTCCAGAAAAATATTTTCTAGCTTCGTATTGATGATACGGTCCTAACAAAACTAATTTCGTCGAATTCTGAGACCGTTGGAAAAATGGCCATTTTCCAGTCGATTAAAATCAACTGAAATTGGTCAAACGCGTTTTCCTTTGCCACGCTCACATATTGATTCGAAAAATTATGAAATTTGAAATCTAGCAGTAATTTTACATCAAGGATCCAACAAAAGTGGTTTCGTCGAAATCCGAGGTCGTTTGCAAAATGTCTATTTTTAAGGGCCTGAATTCCATAGCGACTATTCAGAATTTTCAACTGGACATATCTATTGATTTCCGCTATGAAATCTTGATTTTTTGGATTCGTTGGAAAGATATTATCAATTAGATCCTATTATTTTTGGTTTCACTAAAATCCGGTTTGTTTTGCACCCGGTACATTCAATTGAAGTTTGAAATCGAATTATCGAACTACCGCACCATTTTCAATTCTATTTATAATTATATATAATTATTTATATTCTAACGACGACGTATATAATATATGTACATTATATTTATATTCAAAATAAATTTCCGTCGATTTTATTAAAATTAATTCATTTTAAATATTCAAAATTCATTAAATTGTCAAAATAAAAATTTTAAACTGGCCCAGATTTTACGGGTTGTTACATTCTCCCCCACTTAAAACTTTTCATCCCCGAAAAGGAACAAAGCCGAAAGTGGTTTGATTAATCAACTCTACGTTCGATCTGGCTTCCATTCTCCAACTTTTCAGTTTTTGAGAATTTTCAAATTCTTCAAAAATTTGGCTAACACCCTAAATTTTAGAAAAATTTCTCCATAACCTCCCCGGCACCGGGAGCCACGGGAAAATCCAGAAATTGCCATACAGGCCTTCTGATCTCAAAAAGAAAAAGAAAAAGCCAAGCGGCTAGCCAAGCGGCTAGCCAATCGGCTCATAAAATCATCATCACCCAAACAAAACAGTAAATTATAGTAAACATGTACCTATTTGTCGGGCAAACAAATTTTATTCTCTACTCTAGCCTCCTTGCTATGACCTGTTCAATGTAAGTACATGTATATGCAAGCAAATGCGACCAATTTTCAATACAATTCAATATTTGATTCAACTAGGCTAAATGGTTCAAAATTATCAAACAAATAAACAACCAACACAAGCATCAATCAATTAGTGAATTAGAGTTTCAAATTCATAATTTTGATATATATACAGAAAATCATGTGTTTTTGATGCCAATTCACAACAATGTATTCTATCTATATTAGTTTTGGTTCTCACACCAACCTAATGGAAATATATAGATATCACACCTTCGTTACTCGAATATAAATACTGATGATGATGCACCATCATCAGAATCATCCCCGGATGTCTAGAATGTGATTCTATATCTACCCAGTATATTAAAACTTCGAATATACGTTCATGACGCATATACACGAAATCTTTATATACTCGGTTTTCCAAATTCAAAATAAATAAATAACCAAATACGTATAAAGCGATTTAAATTTTCAAAACAAAATTGTTTTCATTTGAAAAATATACTCTTCACACTCGTTCTAGGATACTACTGATCCTATCTATAACGAGTCATTCTAATTGGATATTACTAATCCAGTATCTGATGAATTCTTTGGTATGGTTCTAATGTGTCTTGTTCTCGAGCTCTGTAAACCAAAGCTCTGATACCAACTGACACGACCCGAACTTCCCCGTGAAGGAAAGCACGGATGGCGTTGAGGACAAGACAAAATAGAACGCAAACGGAAGAACATTTCATTGTTATTACAATAATTCCACCAGATACAAGAATATACAGAGTATAAATGAATAAATTACATTCGATAAATATCAGAGATTACAATAAATTACATAGCAGCGGAAAAATATACAAAACATAACTGAAAGTGATACACGGATACAGAGCTTTTCGAGCATCGTTCTAGCTGTAAATCAGGTTCCTGTGAATATAAATCTGCAAAACCCAAACTACTAGCTGCCCGTGTGGAAAATAGGGGCACCCAGAGTTTAGGTTAAAACAATAAACTCTAGGTCAGTCATGTGACTGGTGTGAGAACTAAAACAGTTATTAATCTTTATTTTTAAAGTTAGGTAAATCAAGGGACCACGCCGTATAACACAGAACGGGTTTCCTCCCAAGAATACCAGTGCGTAGAACAAACAGCGCAATGCTAAATAAAGAAAAATGAAGCTGTTATAAGACCCAGGTCACATCACACAATGCAACGCAAGCCGGAGGATAGGGTTTTTACCTTATAACAGCCAAAGCATGCTTGATACGTTTAAAACACATTATTTGATACTATTATAAGGGTATAGTGTCAAAACAATTTCAATCATAAATATCAATCATAGGCGGCATGAATGACCCATACCACTATGTCGCCATACTAGGTTCTACAAATAAAACTGAAACACACGTATTGGAAATTGGATTCCATCATGAGTCGAGGCAAGGGGCAAGCTCCTCTCCGCGTTGGAGACACTCTAGCAAATGTCCCAGGACCCCACTTTGATCCTTGGAATCGGCTGGGCCGGTCCTCTCCTACTTTTGATGATTGGCAATTCCTGAACACACGTTTCCCGGTCCTTACAGAACTGTATCCGAGGCGCCTCGCATTCCAACAACCACACAGGTGAAAAGTATATAAATGTCAGGGCTGGTAGGTCACTGAAACCACCCTAGCTAGAAAGAAACGTCGTGCTCTCCCAGCGGTCCGTCTCCCGTTTTTGACTCATACCGAGGTGTGAGGCTCGCGAATTCACGTTATACACAAAGCTACGCCACACAGGCCATGCTTTGATCATCAAACACAAGACTTTGCTTTTCAACAGAAGCCCTGATCAATTGCCACTTACGCGTGCCACACTGGCAATTCACTCCATGCGACAGATGTCCATCGATATACAACCTCTAAGCTCGTACGTCTCAGAGAAGGGCGTTAAGCAAGAGAATAAATTCTCTGCCGCCAAACAGATGTATATTTAATAGAGATCAATCAACACAGAATAAAATCCAATGTCAGACACACAATCCATTTACAAGTTCGTTCTGGGTCTGAACGAAATCGGAGGCACTTTCCTCGCATATCCATCCATCTCCAAGTACGTCTGGACGATCACCAACGGTTTCCCGCATCTTGGGTGTACAGCCCAATCGAGATCATCAGTAATCACCCAAACGATGTGAAGACTTCCGGTCTTCAACCACCGTCTTCGTCTTCGACATCTCGTCGAATCGGTTATTCAGAATGGGTTTAAACCCGGCCTTTCTGAATAACCCACGTATATAATAAACAAATGTTACACAAACACAATGAATGCCTCATTCCAATTCAGAAAGTTCTTTTATTCACAAAATCACATTCTTAGGGAAAGGTTCCCGTTAATTTTATCCAAGACAAATTCTTTTGAATTTATTCTTTAATCTTCCTTTGGATATCATTTCAAACTAGTCTGGATTAGCGAACCACACCGAAGTAATTATTTATTTTATCTCCCAATCCCAACCTATTCATCCCATGGAGCAAAACTGGTAATACTCCATATCTAACACCACGGTGTTATCGGTAAAATTAATTACCATTTCACGATCAAATCTAATTAAAGATTTAACTATCGCTTTGGAGCAAAACTGGTGATACTCCATTCTCGATCACTTTCCAGATTTGATAATTTAAATTATCAATTCACTTTTTAATCTAGTTAAAGATTCATTAAAACTCCACTTAGTTTCAATCTTTTCAAAAATCAATATCCTGCCTTTAACTGGGTTAAAGAACCAATGTCATCTAAAACACGATTCACGATAAACCCAAATCATATTTGATATTAAATACAAGGCTCTGAATAGAAAATATATTGGCTTATATTCAGTATCAAATTCCGGAACCAACAAATATCGTATTGGAAATAACGATATAAAATATCTTTTAACTTCCCATAACAATATCTGTATAGTCACGAAATCCAACATCGAAATATTTTGAAGATAATTTCGATTCAACTCCAGTCCAATTCACGTATTGGGAATATTGATTATTTTTAAAATCACTTTCAAATTCAATTTATTTATTTCAAAAATAAATTGATTTCAATTCTAGTTCAAAACTAGTTCATTTCGACAAAAACCCATTTTTATCATTTCAAATATGGAGTTTTTAACCCCAGTTCTTTCCAATTCATATGTTATGATTTTGCACAAATTATCAATATTTTTAATAATTTCATCAAGGCCCGTACAGTCGATTTCCAACAACGGCCATCGAACTGCACTTACAGCGACCTTTTCCAAATTTGATTTGGACATAATTCCAAATCCAACCGTTAGATTTCAAATTTCTAATATTCGTTGGAAAGCTCTTTTCGATACGAACCCAACGGTTCCAGTTTTAGGAGAATCCGACGGTCGGATCTCCCGCAACGTCAATTCAAAGTTAATGGTCGAAATTCACGAACTGCCGCGGCGCGGCGCGTTCTATTCGGCCATTATATATATATATATATATATATATATATATATATATATATATATATATATATTATATATATATATTTCGTCGATTTCCTTTTTAAACCGAATTTTATAAATAGTTCTAAATTCGTTTCAAAAACAATTTCAACTTCATCTTCAACTTCAAATCGATTTGATTTCAATTCAATACGAATTCATTTCAAATTGATTTCAATTCAATTTTAGTTCGTTTTAAATTTCATTCAAAACGATTTCAATTCGTTTTTAATTCAATTTCAATTTAATTCAATTTGAATTCATTTCTATTCAATTCGAATTCAAATTCACTTTCTATTCAATTCGAATTCAAATTCACTTTCTATTCAATTCGAATCGAATTCATTTTCTATTCGATTCGAATCCATTTCAAATTGATTCAATAAAATTTCAATTTGAATTTTAATCTAATTTAATTCGAATTTCATTTCAAAATATTAAATTTTGAAATCACTTTTCAATATTCATTATAAAACGAATAAAATCGATATAAATATCGTTCGCGTCAGAATAACGCATCTCTAATCAACACGGCTTTATATTTTTCAAAAACTTCTTTATTCTATTCAACAAACGAATATTCATTTTATTCAACACATGAATCTATATTTCTTTCAACACACGACTATTTTTGTTATGTAAAATATTTTATAAAATTATGGTATCTATCATTTGATTTTTAATCACATTCCACTGTAAAGTAATGTCTAATTTAAAATATGATAAAGATGTAAATTTTATTGTTAAAATATTTTACTCAACACATGAATAATTTCAACACATGAACATCGTCAACACATGACTGTTTTTATATTCAACGCATGAATTTTCTTTTATAATATTCATTATTTTCCCGATTGGAATGAGGTCCAATCCATCACCATGTAATGTTAATTATATGGATTCCACACAACACATGTATATAATAGCAACGATAAACAATCAACCATCATCCAAAGTGCACGACACAACTACATAAGCATCAAATATAAATAATCAACGCTTACACAATCTATCGACCAATTGATCGACATACAATTTGATAATTGGGATTAGTGTACCCAAATATCATCGCAACACCCGTGCGCGGTTTCAAATCAACAAACACAGATTTTTATTTGTGCAGTTGGGCGATGTGTAAAATTTATCGACCCAATCAATATCAGTCAAATAAGTGTATATAAACAAATCGGTCGATTTGTTTATAATTATTTATTTATTCACTTTCACGTTAAAAATTATATTTTTAACGACAATTAATTTATTTCAACACATTAATTTATATTATCGATTTCGCATCCACATCACAAACAAATTTCACAACACATCAATCAAACAAACAAGCCATCCATGGTCTGTGGATGACGGGTGTCAGGTGCTGCTAAGCACCGTCTGCATCCTAGTATATATATAACTAGAAAAGGAAATTTGAGTGAGAAGTTCTTACCAATAGCTATTCCAACTCCACGACACTTCATTTGTAGAAATCATCGCTGTTCTCGCCTTTCGTCACTTTCGTTGCCCGCTTTCACAACATATAAAAAAATCACATTTTTATATTGTTGCTATGTATATAAAATTCATATTTTTATAATTGCCTCATATGGATAAAAATTCTATTTTTAAACCATTAATATATAGATAAAAATTCTATTTTTATACCGCTACTATATAGATAAAAATTCTATTTTTATACCGCTACTATATAGATAAAAATTCTATTTTTATCACGCTATTCTCCATATAAAGATTTCGCCTTTTCAATTATAAAGATTTCGCCTTTTCAATTATAAAGATTTCGCCTTTTCAATTCCAAAAATCTAATCTTTTCTATTTTAAAAATCTAATCTTTTCTATTTTAAAAATCTAATCTTTTCTATTTTAAAAATCTGGTCTTTTCAATTTTAAAAATATGGTCTTTTCTATTTTTAAAAATCTAATCTTTTCTATTTTAAAATCTAATCTTTTCTATTTTAAAAATCTGGTCTTTTCTATTTTAAAAATCTGGTCTTTTCTATTTTAAAAATCTAATCTTTTCTATTTTAAAAATCTAATCTTTTCTATTTTAAAAATCTGGTCTTTTCTATTTTAAAAATCTGGTCTTTTCTATTTTAAAAATCTAATCTTTTCTATTTTAAAAATCTGGTCTTTTCTATTTTAAAAATCTAATCTTTTCTATTTTAAAAATCTGGTCTTTTCTATTTTAAAAATCTGGTCTTTTCTATATTAAAAATCTAATCTTCTCTGTTTTAAAAATCTAATCTTTTCTATTTTAAAAATCTGGTCTTTTCTATTTTAAAAATCTAATCTTTTCTATTTTAAAAATCTAATCTTTTCTATTTTAAAAATCTGGTCTTTTCTATTTTAAAAATCTGGTCTTTTCAATTTTAAAAATCTGGTCTTTTCTATTTTAAAAATCTAATCTTTTCTATTTTAAAAATCTGGTCTTTTCTATTTTAAAAATCTGGTCTTTTCTATTTTAAAAATCTGGTCTTTTCTATTTTAAAAATCTAATCTTTTCTATTTTAAAAATCTAATCTTTTCTATTTTAAAAATCTGGTCTTTTCTATTTTAAAAATCTAATCTTTTCTATTTTAAAAATCTAATCTTTTTTATTTTAAAAATCTGGTCTTTTCTATTTTAAAAATATAATCTTTTCTATTTTAAAAATCTAATCTTTTCTATTTTAAAAATCTAATCTTTTCTATTTTAAAAATCGTATATTTTCCTAGCATGAAAATCATATATTCCCCACCAACTTGGTATATTCGTAAAAATAAACGGCGTGACAGTTGGAAATACTCTGTCAGACACTCGTCCATGCAAGTTGTCCTGGGACTGGACAAACAAAAAACATCATTCCGGAACTGGACGACCCTTGCATTTGACTCCGTCGTCAGCATAATATAATTCACAACGCTTATGCCTATACGAAGTAGTTTTCGGATAATATATCCAACCGGTCTCTCCGTATTGACAACGATGGTCAAAACACATCGATAGTCGGTTATTTAACTATCGGAGTAAAAACAAACATTCATTCAAATAAACAACTAAACGCACACAACCACGGGCACCTTTTATTTGACATTCGTTTTTATTATTCGAGTTCCCATATCTTACCGGATATTTCTCTAATCCCGTTTTACCCTTTTCTCACTCCTAGAAAACATTCCCAGTTGTTATTAACTCTTATTCTCCCATATTTCAGATGTACACGTTATAAATGTTTGAAACATTTCCATTCTTTTCACGTTCTTTATTTTCTACACTTGGATAATATACACTATCTATGTTGAAAAAATATTCCAATTTCATTATAAACATTTTAATATGTCCAACGTTCATTTTTAAAACACTATTCACTTTAAAAGGTGAATATCATAGAAATCTGAACACCTTTATCAAATACTCTTTATTTAGAAAATCAATACCATCATCTCGTTTACCGAAATCTCTTTCATACTTTATATTCCCAATCCACTTTATAAACTTTGTTCTCTAAGACAACTTCTTATCCAGTTTATAACTAAACACTGATTACATATCCTATGATAATTTATTGGTTTAAGCTAAGTATTAACGATCCTATCAGATTATAATTCCTAAAATAATTTACTTTAATACATTCAACTTCGTCAAATTATAGTTCCAAATCCTAATGGTTTAATTCTACTAACATTTCGAACATTGAAATGATGTCATCGTTTTCTAACACGATTTTCTAATTTCTCTTTCTAAACTTATCTTATATTTCCTTGAACAACGTCGTTACTTATTATTCTAGAATAAGTGGATTTCAACCCAAATAGTTTTCATTTCCTAGGAAATGCTGCTATATATAAAAACCACGCTTAAGTTTGGTTAACAGCGTTAATTTATCGTTACAGTTCAAAACTTGTCATACGTTGTAATATTCTCCTTTATAACTAATCTTGACATAACAGTCACACTTAAGCCTAGTCAACAGTGCTTATTTTATCGCTATAGTTTTCAGACTTGCAATATGCTGCCATATCCCCTTTATACTAATCTTGATATAATAGTCGCGCTTAAATCTAGTCAGCATCGTTTATTTTATCGCTATAGTTTCAGACTTGCAATACGCTATCATATTCTCTTTATACTAATCTTGACATCTCTTACCTTAACAAACTGATATCGTTCTTCGATAATAGTGAAGCCGTTCAAGTTGGGGTATTCTATTTACCTCTCAGACCTTGATCGACAACGTTCTTCCCTTAGAACAAATATAAGTCTATATTCTAATCCCTTATTACTTATAATATTCATCAAATCGTATTTCCTTGTTTTATTTTGGAATACGGTTTTATAACACCGTATTCATACATTGAAATCTTCGTTGTTTATTATTGTTTATTTTAAACATTTACTCTTCGCTTTAACTTCATTCCACCGTTCTATTTATAATCATTTTTCAATTTAACAGTTGATTTAGATCAACTTCATTCCAACGGTAGTTTCGTTAACTGATTTTTACTTACTTCTTGCCATTAGATTAATATTTTTAATCTAATAATATTTCTAAATTGTTTGTCTTAAAATAATTATCCAAATATTTAATCGTAGGATAATTTCTACTTTTTAAACTTGTTTAAATGTCAACAATCGTTTTTATTTACTTTATAAAAAACGAACTCTAAATACTGGTTTATAATAGAACTTCTATTATAAGTTAAATTTCGTTTTAATTATAAAATATAATTTTTATAATTAACTTCGTTGATTTTCCTGACGGCCAATCAACTTCTTAACAAAACGATGGGTTTACGGTCGACTGTTACCACTTTCTAAATCGATATTGTTTATTTATTAAATCAAACAAATATTGAATCCCCATTCAAACATCAACATTCACATGGGGTTTTACTGTCATTTGGGTTCAAACAGTGCATACATATAAAACAAACAGTACACATAACTACTGAGGAATCCGGTTGGATTCCTCCAACCGGTTTCCTGCATCCATAGATATTAGTCAACACAATTAACGCTGATTCCATACTAGGGAATATATATTGATGGGATCAGCATCCAACCTATGCAACGATATATAATATTTCAACCAATTTAATGGTAATCTACCTAAACGACCATCACACAGCATTCAACCAAATATTAAAATATAATTAAAATATTTTAAATAGATCAGAGTGAGTGAATTTACTCACCTTGGCGTGTTAACCGTTAAATAACGATTTACGTCAGTCGATAGATCTGATCAGACGATTTAATTCTGCCATAATCCGTAACGACTCCAAGTTGCTCCGAACTGGTTTCGGTAACTTATTCTGCTTGGACGCTTCTCTTTTCTTCGAGCAGAGAAAGAAAAACATTGCATCCTCAACATACCATCCACCGCGCTTCCGATCATCGGAGTCACTCACCGACTTGTTGTCACCTCGGCCTCGACCGTCAAACACAGCTCCAACTGCAGGCCTCCTCTCAAGTTTCACATACAATTATACTCCACTCGATAAACATCCAGGGACATGTGTCCTTCAAACTTTCAGTGCCTATACAGACATACCCGCGAGCTGACAATATAGCTACTGCCCTTAATACATAGCAAGTCCTCACGCCCTGTTACTTCTGTTCATCATGCTCGTTGCGCCGAACTCCTAGGCAAGATCACCCTTATCCTTACACAACTCCAACTTCATGCCACTGTCCCACTGTTTTCATGCATCAGTCTTCTATAGCCTGATAGCCACATCACCGCATTTTCTTGGAGATAGAGTTATAGAAAATAGTGTCGTCAGTTTGTCCAGTCCCAGGACAACTTATATGGTCGAGTGTCTGACAAAGTATATCTATCAGATTTGCCCATAGATTTTTCTTAAGTGTATTTTGTTGGTGGCAGAGGAATTCGTTTCTCTTAGCTTTATGCCCGTAATATATTTGGGAAAATAAAATGAGGTATCTGACGGATATGACGATGTGG
The DNA here is from genome assembly GCA_030737875.1 of Allium sativum. Classification (NCBI taxonomy): domain Eukaryota; kingdom Viridiplantae; phylum Streptophyta; class Magnoliopsida; order Asparagales; family Amaryllidaceae; genus Allium; species Allium sativum. The sequence continues at coordinate 308,908,289 of CM060921.1, forward strand.
CATCAAAAGTAATTGAAGAAGTGATTGGTCAAAAAAATAAATGTGACCTCAAGCCTCACAACCAGGAAATAACAAAAATCGGGCAGGCAGCATGGCTAGTTGGGTCGCACCCAAGCAGGGTGTATTATCACCATCTAGAGAAATTCCTTTTTGTCTTCCCAATCTTTTTCGCTGTTGCAGCATTCGATAGCGGTTGCTGATCCCAACGCTGGGGTGATAATCCATTCGCTACACTCAAGATAAATGGGTGGGCGTTCATGTGTGGCCGGGTTGCAAGACGTTCTTGTTGAACCCCAGTGTATCCCCTCTAGAGTACACTGATCGATAGGTGGTCCCATACCATATCATAGTTGGAATCCGATCTCTAATAAGAGCCCTGCGGTTTTTGATTTTATATTATGTATATGTAGCGTGAGATGCAAGCGTTCCACTGGATGATTATTTATTTGATAAAACCTATTGTAATATCAAATGAATTTGACATCAAAATGTTTTGGTTATCATAAGGTAAAAACCATCCGTGTTTATGTGTGGATTGGTCTTACGATTACTTTTCTTTCTGAAATGGTTTTATAAAGTTAAATAAACCTATTCTCATAAGAGAAAAACTCTGTCCCATTAATTCCTTGTTTTTAAAACTGATTTAAATTGTTTACTCACACTAGTCCCCTGACTGACCCAGAGTTTATTTTTCAATGTTCTTCATAAATACTTGGGTACTCATAACAATTGTTATGAGTAGACAAGTGATCTAGGTTATATATGGAACCCTTTGAAGTATTTTGGACTTGGGATTCAAGAACCAGCTTAGTGACTATATCTATATTTATGTATCCAGTTTGTATGATGTATTGGGCCAATATCATGTATGATGTTATATTCTTATGAAGTATTATGATGTAGTAGACTCTGATATGTACTATGTTATTTAATATTATATTTTATTAAAATTCTGACTTGAGATTCTGATGTTTGTGTTAGTTATATTATCTATCTATTCTATTTCTTAAATAATGACGTGACTTCCAAGGTCATCGAAAGTTGTGTCGTTACAGTTGGTATCAGATCTTATGGTTTACTGAATACATAGGCTCTGGGCGAGTATCGAGAGAGCATATTTCTAAATTTAAACTATAATATATATGTACTTAGTATGGATCAACCCAAGTTATCGACTTAAGTCGTCCTTAAATTAACCTCCAATTAAGTTTCGATTATCAAACTATTATACTAAGAATGTTGAAAATGAGTGCTCATGGAAGAAGAGGCCGAGGAGCGAGTGGGACGACCACAACAACGAATGGGCATACCGTGACTTCGAATCTGGCTGATACTTCAAAAGTAGTTCCCACTCAGACTCAGTCAAACTTTGCAATAATATGTAAGAATTATACCACTCTTGGAGGAAAGGTTTTTAGGATTGCTGAATCGTTGGTGGAAGTTCAAGCCTGGATAAGGACTTTTGAGAAGATATTTAAGGAGTTGAAGCTAGATGATGAGCAGAAAAGTCTGTTGGCTTCATGGCAACTTAAGGAAGCCGCAACAATCTAGTGGGATGCCCAAATTGCTAATACTCTAGAGGAAGAATTTAATTGGGCAAAGTTCAACGAAGCATTTGGAGCATAAAATCTGCCTGCCACTAGAAAGACTAGGATGTACCGGGATTTGATTGACCTTAAGCAAGGAAACACGACGGTAACTGAATATGAGAACAAGTTTAATTCACTCTCAAGCTTTGGACCGGAGTTGGTCAACACTCCACTGAAGAAGAATGAGACGTTTGTAGCCGGTTTGAAGGATAGCTTACAATCCAAAATGATGGGGCACTTAAAGGACCCGTTTGTTGAGTTGGTAGACTTAGCACTCAGATATGAAGATTTGGGGGCTAAGAAACCGGTAGCAAAAGCCCAGACTGGAGAGACAAGTGGAGGAAATTCTTTGAATAGAAAATTCAATCTAGACTGGAAAGACAAAGGCGAAGGAAAGGAAGGACAACAGAAATCTTGAGGGCGCTATAATAATGTTCTGTGTCACAATTGCAAGCAGAAAGGACACATTGCTCGATTCTGTAAGAAGAAGTGAAACAAGAAGCCTCAAGAACCTCAACAACAACAACCTTAGAAGCCGCAAAATCAAAGAAATGAGATGGTAATGAAGAACCTTTGTTTCAACTGCCGTCAAATTGGGCATATGGTCAAGGATTGTCCATTGATGAAGAAAGCTCCGCAGGCCAAAGTTTATGCTATCAAAGATGAACTATCTGCTTCCCAAGATGTGAAAGGGAAGGGAGTATTGGAAGGTACTTTACAATTAAATGGGATTTATATTCGTGTTTTATTCGATATCGACACTTCACGTAGTTTTATTTCCGCTGAAATAGTAAATCAATTTCATCTTAAACCAAATTTTTCCCTAAACCCTATTTGCGTATCAAATCCTATTGGCGGGAAAACCGAGTTAAAAATATGTTGTGAAAATGTAGCGCTTTCGTACCTTCCGCAATTTTTTCTTTTTGATTTCTATGTCCTAGATTTCACGAGTTTTAATTTTATTCTTGGTTTGGACTGGTTAAGTAAGTTCCTTGCTAAGATAAAATGTGATAAGGAAATTGTAACCCTGATAACTAGCATAGGACGGAAGGCCAAGACACCATGTGGGAAACCTGGTATTCATACCTGTAGGTTCTTGTATGCTTTAGAAGCACCACAAGAAAATCATGAAACACTTGAGGTAGTTAATGTAACGACCCGTATTTTCGGCGATATAATAATTAATTAATTTAATTATTTATTTAGTGACTTAGAGAATTAAATGGTCGTTTAATTAAATTATACTGAATATTTAATTATTATAATAATTAAATAATATATTAATTTCTGAAATAATCAGAAATAGTGATATGACAATATAATGTGAACTGGACAATTCAAAGTATATATTTTAGTTTGGAATTGAATGTGAATAACAAATATATTATTTGAACGACAGTTGAACGTATAATTTATATTATAATAAAAATCGAGCTCGAAAAGGCACGGCAGTTCGCTATTGGCGATTCAAACTTCAACTGAATATGTAGGGTCTGTTTTAAATCGGATTTCTGTGAAACAAGAAACGTTCGGAGCTGGTGAAGTATATTTTTCTAGTGTACATTTTGATTTATGTCCGAATCAAATTTTTGAAAAGTCACTATGGAATTCCTTTATAATATATATCGATTCATTTATATTTTTAAATGGATTTTGAATATAAATCGAATATCGATGTAACACTAGATTAGAATATCGACTTATAAATCCAATTGGAGTTATACGATGTTCTATGTGAATATATATATACGAAAATATAAATTTATTTATATTTAATTCAATTGTTTTAAATATATTTATATATTTAAATGGGTTATTTAGAGCTTTAAAAATAGCTAGTTTTGCAAACGACCTTCGTTTTCGACAAAACTAACTTTGTTGGATCTGCAATATTAAATTATTGTTAGATTTCAATTTTTGTAATTTTTAGAGTCACTCTGTGGCCATACGGATTTTTTATGTGAAAAACAGTCAGTATTTCGATGGTTAAAAATACGTTGTGCGAGCAAACGGAGTCGGAATTCGACGAAACCTGTTTCGTTGGGACCGCAATGTCGAAATCTAGTTGTATTCCCATTTTCATGATTTTTGAATACTGTGTGTGATCACACGGATTTTTAGAAGGGAAAAAACGGAAATAATATAAAAAAATAAAAATATCCTAACTAAATATCTAAAAATATCTCATTTGCATATAAATAGTCGTTCATTTCCTTATGACCTAAAAGCAATTCAACAGACAAAAATTCGCCGTTGTTTCCTCAACCATCGATCTTCAAAAATCAAAGAGAATTCGAACAAAAATATATAAATCACACAACTTATATATGTATAATCCTTGAATGATCCTCTTCCTTTCTATATGGTTACTATGGGGTTTGATCCATCCTTTTGGTCACTGGTTTCATACGGTGGAACTAGCGTTTGCTATCGGAGAGGCTACATGCGGCAGGAGAAGAAATCATGAGTGGCGTCGGGTTTCTAAAGGTGAGGCGCACGTTGTGATGTCGGGTAGTGGTACTCCGGTCATCGAAGTAAGGAAGCGAAGGAGGGTTTCATCATTTCAAGCAGTAGGAGGGAAGGACGTCGAGTTGGATGAAGTGGTGACGGGCACGTGTGGTTTTTGATGGAGAACTCGTTGGTGGTAGTTGCGAGGTCGGTTAGTGACCGAGGTGGAGGAGTTTGGGTCTTGAATTGAATACGGCTATGGGTTGTAAATGCCTGGAGTCGCGATATCATTTGAGAGAAGGAGTTTTTGGTGTGGGCTTATAAGGGTGAAGACAGGCCTGAAGTGTAGCGGGCTGAAGTAAGGGTGAGGCCCAATTCAAATTATAAGGAAATTTAGTTTTATTTAATTTAAAATGTGTATCAACTTAGAAAAAATATATCTCGATCATATGATATCAGAATTTCGAACAGTCGGATTCGTTGGGATCGTATGGACGAGCGCAACACACTGGAACTGATTGGAAGTCCATCGGTGCTCGTTACAATTTATAGAAAAATAAATTGTCCGTCTGAATCAAGCGATGGTAATCGTTATTAACGATGATCGTCCAATGTGAGTAAAACTCACCAACTCTGAACTGTTATATTTCTATAACATATTCTTAGAACTGATAATTATCTGGTGATTGCTGTGTGTTAACTGTTTGGTTGAATTGCTTATGTATTGGTTGAAATTATAGATAACGATATATATATAAATTGTTAATCAAATATTGATTCTGTTTAGCAGAATATTTCATAGTGAAATGAAATCGATGTTAATTATATTGTTTAACATCTGTGATGCAGGGAAATAGGTTGGAGGGACCCAACTGGGTTCCACAATATATAAAATATTGTTTTGTTTCATATATTATGATATATGATGTGATATATAATCTGTTGTTGATTATGTGTGTTTGAATGATATTGATCACTGTTGTTTGGTATTTTAAATACCGTAAGAAAACCCTGGGATGAAAAAGGAAAATTTCAATAACTAGATTGAAATAAAATATTATATAAAATCGAAAGATTTTATATAGAAGGAAGATTTTAAACTGTATACTGAAATTGAATATTAATAAAATTAAAGGATTTTATATAAAGGAATATTTATAAAATCAAGGGATTTTATAAAGGAAAATATTTATAAAATCAAGGGATTTTATAAAGGAAATTATATGTAAAATAAAACAAAAAGAGAAATATTTGGAAAATATGTAAAATAAAACAGAAAGAGAAATATTTGTAAAACATTAACAAATAAAACAGAAAGAGAAATATTGGTAAACATTTATAAATAGAGTTATAAAAAGGAAATGTTTATATAGAAAATAAATAGAGTTATAAAAAGGAAATGTTTATTTAGAAAATAAATAGAGTTATAAAAAGGAAATGTTTATTTAGAAAATAAATAGAGTTATAAAAGGGATTTATTAAGAAATGAAAAGAATGTCATATAAGGAAATATTTGGCAAACGAATAGAATTTTACATCAGGGAAGTTTAGACCCGTGCTTTGCACACGGGTATAACATGATATGGATTTAAAGCAAAGAATTTAAATAGAATCTATTGTAACCAATAGATTGAGAAGATTAATTTATAAATAATATTTTATAAATTAAATAAAATATTTATCATTGGATAAATAGAATATATAAGTCAGGGCTTATATAGAGAAGTAAGAATCGACTTCAACATCGATATTTGAAACTGAATATGGGCGTAGAGTTAATCAAATGAGTTAATCGAATATTAGTTATTCGCAAGGAGTTAATCCAATATTAATTATTCGAAAGGAGTTAATAGAATATTAGTTATTCAAAAGGAGTTAATCGAATATTAGTTATTCGAAAGGAGTTAATCGAATATAGTTTATTCGAAAGGAGTTAATTGATAAGAGTAAATTAGTTAAGAGTTAATTGAATAGAGTTAATCCAGTAGGGTTAATCAAATAGATTTAATCCAGTAGAGTTAATCAAATAGAGCTAACTGATAAGAGTAAATCGATTAGAGTTAATCGAATAGTGTTAATTGAATAGAGCTATTCGAATATAGGTTATTCGAAGAAGAGAGATTATCGAATATTGTTTATTCGAAGGAAAGAGTTATCGAATAGAGATTTATTCAAAAGAGAGTTACGTAAGGAAGTTTGTTAAAGATTTAAAAGATAAACTTTGACTATTTCGAAGTTAAAACGTTGTTCAGTTAATGAATGAGAGGTAATTATACCCCAACTTGATTGACTTCCTTCTTAACTAAGGAACGGTAAGGTTTGAGAGTGAATGATGGTTAAGTGAATTTACTTAATGAGTGAAATGGTTTGAGTTGGCATGGCGATGTTTGATTTAAACATCAGTTTAAATCTAGTGAAGGAGTTATGGAAATATTTTCCAAATAAGAATCAGAAATGTTTTCTGATAATAGAAAATGAGAAATGTTGAATATATGGAAACAGGAGATAAGTAAATTAATGAACTAAAAAGATAAATGTTAAATGATGATTGATCGATAAAATTTCCATCTGGAAATAATATCGTTGTTTGCACACGTGTTTTTCTTTAATAGTTAAATCACAGACTGTCAAAGTTTTGACCATTTTTCTGTCGTCAATACGGAGAGACCAGTTGGATTCTTATCCAAAGAACCACTCCGTATGGGCGTTAGCGTTTCAAATCAAATAGATCGAAGACAAATTGAAGATGGAGTAAAGTGCAAGGGCTGTTGTATAAGTACTAGGTAGAGATTGCCTAGGATGGATGTACGGAATAGTGCCTTTGGTTTGTCCAGTCCCAGGACTACTTGAATGGACGAATGTCTGACAAAGTATACCTGGTAGATCACGTAAGTTGATCATTTCAAATGTATTTACGTTGGTGGCAGAGGAATTCATTTCTCTTAGCTTATACCAATGGTGTTTTTTGGGAAATCAATTTGTGATTTGATGGGTATGACGATGTGGCATTCAAAATGAATGAATGAGTAATCTGTTAAAAGATACGTTTTGACCTCGAGCCTCATCAACTGGGAAATGACAAAAATCGGGCAGGCAGCATGGCTAAGTGGTTCGCAACCAAGTAGGGTATATTGTCACCATCTAGAGAATATTCATATTTGTTACTTCTTTCAATTCTGTATCTCCCGGGAACGGTTATGTTGGAATACTAACCGAGGGTGGCAATATATTCGATACACTCAAGCGAAATGAGTGGTCGGTCATGTGTGGTTGAGTTGCAAGATGTTCTTGTTGAACTCCAGTTTATCGCTTCTAGAGTACACTGATCGGAATGTTGATCCATACTTTTTCATAGTTGAAAATCCATTACCCAATAAGATCTCACAGTTTTGATTGTATATTATATATGTAGAATGTTAGATGCAAGCGTTTCTACTAGATTGATATTACTTGTGTTAGACATTATTATAATATCAGAATAATATTGTTTTACAAATGATCATCCTTTGTTTCAAAAAGATTTTTGAAAGTTAAATCAAATAATTTGAGTTTACTCACACCAGTCACATGACTGACCCGGAGTTTATTTTGTTTTGTTTTCCCTAAACTCTTGGGTGCCCAATTTTGTACGGGCAGTCAAGTAGTCGGGATTTAAAGATACTTGAAGACCTGGAGCAGGAGGCTTCAAAAAATTTATAGCTATGGTTTTTCCGCTGTGTTGTAAGTGTTGTACTTTGGAAATGATATGTATATTCAAGTACAGATTTATATTTCAAAGTTATGTTATGAAATATATTTATTCTTTCCGCTATGAGATTCGTGTTTACTCTGATGTTGTATGTTCTTCTTCTTCTATTCCAAGTTTCTATCTTATCTATCCTCACCCTCTAATTTCTTTCATGGACTATCCAGTATTTCCGATGCTTAAATAGTCGATATAATGTTGTATGCCGATATCCAGGATCGTAGAAACCCCGGGTCGTTACAGTGGTATTAGAGCAAATGTTAAGTAATTACCTTGGCTCTATGGCATGACTCAGTAGAGATGGGGTTAGTAATACCCTAGATTGAGTTGAATGTATATATATGAGTGAACGTATTTTTTATTCAATATAAAATGGTTTAATATTGTGGAGATTTATTGATTGAGTTGTTTTTGGATTCCGGTCGATCAGGTTGATCCACTGTATTGGTAGGAGTTTCTAAATACTCGAATACGATGGGTCGACACGATATGTTTTGAAAAGAGGGTAAATGAAAATAATTTACCCAAAGTATATTTTGATATAGAGAAAATATATATATTGGAATTATAATATATATATGTTGGATATATTGGTTGTTATTATAATCGAGTAATATTATAAATGAAATGGTTATGTAAATAACCAATCAAAATTCGTATAAGTGTTATGAATGAATTGAATCTGAAATTTAAATCAGAATGGAAATTAAAACACTGGAGATATGGAAAAAGTGTTTGTAAATGGAATTGAATTAAGTATAAAAGAATTTTAAAATCCTAGGAGATTTTAAATTTGTTACAAGCATTAAAAAGGATATTTTGAAATGAATTTCAAAATGAAAGTGTTTAGATATGATTTTGAAAGTGATATATTATTGAATTCACTTTGATAGCTGGGAAACAACCTTGATGATGAATCGCGGCATCATTAGTGTTCATTTTCGAGTTTGTAAGTGATAGATTACTACCAAGGATTTTGTTTTTGAATTGATTTGAGAAAAACAAGTGGTTTGAATCCTGAAAAGGAAAGTTTGATTTTCGATATGGTAAAGCTGTTTAAAAATACCCAAGGAAAGATTGTTGAATTAAAACCAAATTGAATTGAAATTTGGAAAAGCAATTGGAATTAAATTGAAACCAATTAAGTGAAAATTGAATTGAATTAGAATATAATGATATCGAGTAAGTTGAATTGTTGAGTAAGAATTTTGAATTGAGATTGGGATTGGAGTTTAAATGGAATTCGACTTGGATAAAGCGAATGGTTGTGTCGAAGATAAAAAGGGATTGGAGATTGATTGGGATGACATTGGTATATGCTGAATTGGTAGCAGATGGAAAGGATATAATGATATGCTCGACAAAAAGGTACAAGTTTATATTTCATATGGTATGAGATTTATGAGCCGAATTGGCAAGCCGCTTGGTTGTTTTATTTTCTTTTGGGTTGGAAATGGCCCAGAGAGGCGAGCTGGAGTTTGAGCTATTGACCAGTACAAAGGAGGTGCTAGCGAAATTTTTCAAAAAGTTAAAGTGTTAGAAAATTTTCAGGATATTTGAAAATTTTCGTTGATAAGAATTAATTAATATTTTAGTTGGAATTTATTTGGTTCAGTTGAAACTGAAATGAAGAATTGAACAAATAAGTTCTAACCAGTCAATCGGATTTTTTTTCTACCTTAGTAATTTCGAGGACGAAATTATTTTAAAGGGGAAAGAATGTAACGACCCGTATTTTCGGCGATATAATAATTAATTTATTTAATTATTTATTGTGACGGCAAAGAATTTCGCTCGGTCCGAACCAGTCGCTAAACCGATCCTGACCGTTCGAAACGCCCTATCGTTGAGAACACGACAAAATAGAACGCATATAAAAGAACATTTCATTGTATATTACAACAATGCATCAGATTACAAGAATATACAGAGTATTAATGAATAAATATTACACAGAAATATCAGAGATTTAAATTACATTTAAATACATAGCAGCGGAAAATAATACAATACACAACTAGAAGAAGATATACGGATACAAAGCTTTCCGGATATCGTTCCAGCTGTAAACCAGGATCCTGTGAATATAAATCTGCAAAACCAAAACTACTAGCTGCCCGTGTCAAAATAGGGGCACCCAGAGTTTAGGTTAAAACAATAAACTCCAGGTCAGTCATGTGACTGGTGTGAGAACTAAAACAGTTATTAATCTTTATTTTAAATCATTAGGTAAATCAAGGGACCACGCCGTATAACACGGAACGGGTTTCCTCCCAAGAATACCAGTGCATAAAACAAACAGCGCAATGCTAAATAAAGAAAAATGAAGCTGTTATAAGACCCAGGTCCCATCACACAATGCAACGCAGTCGAGGATAGGGTTTTCCCTTATAACAGCCAAAGAATGCTTGATACGTTTTAAAACAAATCATTTGATACCATTATAAGTGCATAGTGTATAAAACAACTTCAAATCATAAGTATCAATCATAGGCGGCATGGGTACCATATATCATGTCGCCATACTAGATTTACAATTAAAACCGCAAATGTCACGTATTTGGAAATTGGATTTCCATCTATGAACCGAGGCAAAAGATAGTCCTCATCCGATTCGAGACGCTCTAGTCCGTGTCTCAGGCAAGCGCGCAGGCAAGCCTTGGAGCGACAGGGCCGGTCCACCGATGTGGATTATTATGCCTGAACACTACGTTTCCCCACCCTATGGGGTGTCAGTCTGGTCCGTCAGCCGACCAGAAGCATCGGCCGAAACCGATATAACCGAGGCGCCTCGCAACAGCAACAACCACATAAGTCAAACTCGTCAGGGCGTGTAAAACCACTGACGCCACTTCTAACTAGAAAGAAACGCAAGTCCTCCCTGAGGTCCGTCTCCCGTTTTTGGTTCATACCTGGTGTGAAACACGCGAGGTAAACGTTACACAAAGCTACGCCACAAAGGCCGTGCTTTGATCATCACCCCAAGACTTTGCTTTTCAACAGAAGCCTTGATCATTTGCATCTTAGCATGCCACACAGGCAAACCATCCTATGCAACCGATATCAGTCACACAGAATGAAATCCGATGTCAGACACACAGTCCATTTACAAGTCCGTCCTGGGTCTGAACGAAACCGGAGGCACCTAGTACCCCGCATATCCATCGATCTCCAAGTACGTCTGGACGATCACTAACTGTTTCCATCTTCTTGGGTGTACAGCCCAATCAAGATCATCAGTTATCACCCAAACGACGTGAAGACCTCCGGTCTTCGACCATCGTCTTCATCTTCGACTTATCGTCGTATCAGTTATTCAGAATGGGATAAACCCGGTCTTTCCGAATAACTCGCGTATATTTTAAATAAGTGTTACACAAACACAACATACGCCTCATTCCAATTCATTAGTCACTAACCGTAAATTAATCAAGAGAATAATTCCCCAAATATTAACCCCGAAGGCAGAAACCAACATCAGATCAATATCCAGAAAACCATTCTGCTTGGCTAACCGACAGTTAGTTTCTAAATTTCACGTTCAAATCTAATTAAAGATTTAACTATCGCCTGGAGCAAAACTGGTGATACTCCATTCTCGATCTTTTCAATCTAATTAAAGATTCATTAAAACTCCACTTAGTTTTAATCTTCAACTGGGTTAAAGAATCAGTGTCATTTAAAACACGGTTCACGATAAACCCAAAATCACATTCCATTAATTATCGGGTTAAAGAACAAGTGTTATTTAAAACACTGTTCACGATAAACCCAAAAATCAATATCCATTCAATTCCAATTAAATATTATTTAATTGGTACACTTCATTAAATCTAAATAAAAAGATTTAATCTTTTCTCAACTGGGTTCAAGAACAGTGTTAGTGAAGACACCATTCACGACAAACCCAAATCACATTCATTAATTATCGGGTTAAAGAACAAGTGTTATTTAAAACACTGTTCACGATAAACCCAAAAATCAATATCAATTCAATTCCAATTAAATATTATTTAATTGGTACACTTCATTAAATCTAAATAAAAAGATTTAATCTTTTCTCAACTGGGTTCAAGAACAGTGTTAGTGAAGACACCATTCACGACAAACCCAAATCACATTTGATATTCAATATAAGGCTCTGAATAGAAAATATATCGGCTTATATTCAATATCGAATTCTACGACTAACAAATGTCGTATTGGAAATAACGATACAAATATATATCTTTCAAATTTCCATAACAACACCTGTAATATCACGAATTCCAACATCGAAATATTCCGAAGACAATTTCGATTCAAATCCACTCCAATGCAATCATTGGAAATTTTGGTTATTTTCAAAACCATTTCAAATTCACTTTATTTATTTAAAAATAAATAGAATTATAATTCTAGTTCAAAACTAGTTCATTTCGATAAAAATCTATTTTTATCTTTTCAAATATGGAGTTTTTCATCCCAAACTTTCACAAATCATCTCTTATGATTTTACACAAATTATTACTATTTTTAATAATTTTATCAAGGCCCGTTCAGTCGATTTCCAACAATGGCCATCGAACTGCACTTACAGCGACCTTTTTCGAATTTGATTTGGACATAATTCCAAATCCAACCATTAGATTTCAAATTTCTAACATTCATTAGAAAGCTCTTTTCGATACGAACCCAACGGTTCCGGTTTTAGGAGAATCCGACGGTCGGATCTCCTGCAATGTCCGTTTGAAATAAATGGTCGAAATTCGCGAACTGCCGCAGCGCGGCGCGTTCTATTCAGGCCATTATATTATATATATAATATATATAATATATACTTCGTCGATTTTTATTTAAAACGAATTATATAAATAGTTTTAAATTCGTTTCAAAAGCAATTTCAACTTCCTTTTCAATTCATATCAAAATTGAATTCTTCTTTATAAATTCGTTTCAAAATTCATTTCTATTCAATTCAAATTTCAATTCAATTTGGATTCATTTCAATTCGTTTTCAATTCAATTCATTTCGAAATCGTTTTCAATTCAATTCATTTCGAAATCGTTTTCAATTCAATTTGAATTCGTTTTCAATTCATTTCATTTCGAAATCGTTTTCAATTCAATTTGAATTCGTTTTCAATTCATTTCATTTCGAAATCGTTTTCAATTCAATTTGAATTCGTTTTCAATTCATTTCATTTCGAAATCGTTTTCAATTCAATTTGAATTCGTTTTCAATTCATTTCATTTCGAAATCGTTTTCAATTCAATTCATTTCGAAATCGTTTTCAATTCAATTCATTTCGAAATCGTTATATATTCAATTCATTTCGAAATCGTTTTCAATTCAATTTGAATTCGTTTTATATTCAATTCATTTCGAAATCGTTATATATTCAATTCATTTCGAAATCGTTATATATTCAATTCATTTCGAAATCGTTATATATTCAATTCATTTCGAAATCGTTATATATTCAATTCATTTCGAAATCGTTATATATTCAATTCATTTCGAAATCGTTTTCAATTCATTTCGAAATCGTTATATATTCAATTCATTTCGAAATCGTTATATATTCAATTCATTTCGAAATCGTTATATATTCAATTAATTTCGAAATCGTTTTCAATTCAATTTATTTCGAAATCGTTTTCAATTCATTTCGAAATGAATAAAATCGATATAAATATCGTTCACGTCAAAATGGCGTCAAACTAATCAACACGGCTTCATAAATCTCTATTTTCAAATATTCTATTTCAAATATTTCTTTTTCAAAATAGTTGTTATTATCAAAATATTTCGTTCAACACATGACCAATCTCAAAGGATGAGTACTGTCAACACATGAACTTTTATTTTATATTATTCTTTGCTTTTCAAATTGGAATGAGGCCCAATCACTTACCATATAAAGTTAATTATATGGATTTCCATACAACACATGTATATAATAGCATTGAAAAATAATCAACCATCAACCAAAGTGCACTACACTGTATAAGCATCAAATATAGATATTCAACGCTTATAACAGCCTGTCAATCAATCGATCGACATATTTAATCAATCAGGATGAGTGAACTTCAAATTTCATCCCAACACCCGTGTGGGGTTTCAAACAATCAAACACATATTTTATTTGTGCAGTTGGGCGATGTGTAAAATTTATCGACCCAATCAACGTCATTCAAATATGTGTACATAAACAAACCGTCCGGTTTATAAATGAATATTTTATTTTATTCACTTCACGTTAAAAATTATATTTTTAACGATAAAACATTTTATTTCAACCTATGAATTTCTATTTAATTCATTTACACAATAAAATGATATTTTTATTTTTCTAACATATTTTAGAAAATTTCGGCGGCATAACGGCACGATACTAGAAACGGGACGAGGCCTAGCCTTATCCCCGGTCTAGTGAAGGCCCACGCCATTCACACATCAATCAAATCAATTTCATTATGCAAACCACAAAATTTGGAGTAAGAGTCTAACCTAGCCTTACTCCTTCGCCTTATAACGGCGCACGTCTAATCCTAACCAATTTATCGATTCGATTTTTCACACCACAAACCACATTCAAACCAATATCGCAATCAATCACCAAACAGCCAAACAAACAAGTCCATGGTTTGTGGACGATTGTGTCGGGTGCTACTAAGCACCGTCTGCATCCTAGTATATATATATAACTAGAAAAATAAATTGAAAGGTGAGAAATTCTCACATATAGCTATCCTAGCTCCCCGGCACTTCATTTGCAGAAGTCTTCGTCGTTTCGCCTTTTTGTCACCTTCGTTGCTGCTTTCACTACATACGTAAAAATCACATTTTTACTTCGCTATTCAATATATAAAAATCGAATTTTTATTTCAAAGTTCAATATATAAAAATTCTATTTTGCTATCGAAGTTCAATATATAAAAATTCTATTTTTCTATCGAAGTTCAATATATAAAAATTCTATTTTGCTATCGAAGTTCAATATATAAAAATTCTATTTTTCTATCGAAGTTCAATATATAAAAATTCTATTTTTCTATCGAAGTTCAATATATAAAAATTATATTTTTCTATCGAAGTTCAATATATAAAAATTCTATTTTTCTATCGAAGTTCAATATATAAAAATTCTATTTTTCTATCGAAGTTCAATATATAAAAATTCTATTTTTCTATCGAAGTTCAATATATAAAAATTCTATTTTTCTATCGAAGTTCAATATATAAAAATTCTATTTTTCTATCGAAGTTCAATATATAAAAATTCTATTTTTCTATCGAAGTTCAATATATAAAAATTCTATTTTTCTATCGAAGTTCAATATGTAAAAATTGAATTTTTATTTCTAAGTTCAAATCTTTTTCGAAAAATCAGTTTTAAACTTTCTTTAAAAACAGTTTTAATTCTTTAAACAAATCAGTTTTAATTATTTTTGCAAATCAGTTTTTATTCTTTATAAAATTTCAGTTTTTATATCTAAAATAAAAATCAGTTTTTACATCTAAAATAAAAATCAGAAAAAAAACAGTAAAATAAAAATCAGAAGAAAAAGAACAAAAAAGTAAACTTACAGGGATCTGGGGGGGGGGGGGAAGGGCGCCGGCGTGGTCTGAATTGGGTTCGGAGGAGGGGGGGGGGTTCGGGTTTTCAACCAGGGAGGGACTGGAGGATGAACGGAGGGGAGATGGAAGTGGTAGGCGGCGAGGCTAGGGAGGGCGGTGTCGATTTTTGTCTGGGGGGGGCGCGGTGTTCGAACGGTAGAGGTGGGAATCGGGGAAGAAGGAGGAGGTGGGGGGGGGGAAGAAGAAGAGCGGACGGCGGCATCTGAGTGGAGGGCGGCGGCTCCTCCTATGGCGGCGGCGAACGGGATCCGTCGTCCTCTTTTCCTCTTTTTTTTTTTTTTTTTTTTTTTTTTTTTTAGATCGGGTTTGACTTTCTGAATGGAAGAGAGGGAGGGGTAGGAGGGAAAATATATAATTATATATTTATATTATTTTAATTTTCCAAATAAAGTGACTTTTTATTTCGAGCTCGAAATCCAATCCAACGACTGTCGCCCCTAGCTAATTACCCCCATTCTGAACACAATGGGATATGTATCGCAAGCTGATTTGATCGTTACAATCAGTTTCCTTTTGAATTTTCATTTAAATCACTATATTGAATTTTAAACGTACATTTCATATTACCGGGGTCACATACTAACTTTAAAAATTCCAAAAAAATATTTTCTAGCTTCGTATTGACGATACGGTCCTAACAAAACTAGTTTCGTCGAATTCTGAGACCGTTTGAAAAATAGCCAATTTCAAGTCGATTAAAATCAACTGAAACTGGTCAAACGCGTTTTCCTTTGCCACGCTCACATATTGATTCGAAAAATTATGAAATTTGAAATCTAGTAATAATTCGACACTGCGGACCCAACAAAACTGGTTTCGTCGGAATCCGAGGTCGTTTGCAAAATGGCTATTTTTAAGGGCTATATATTATATTAAAATATATATAAATTCCACAGCGACTATTTCTAATTTTCAACTGGACATATCTCATCATTTATAAAGTGAAATCTCAGTTTCTCAACTTCGTTGGAAAGATATCATCAATTAGATCCTAATGTTTTTGGTTTCACAAAAATCCGGATTGTTTTGCACCCGGTACATTCAATTGAAGTTTGAAATCGAATTATCGAACTACCGCGCCATTTTTAATTCTATTTATAATTATATATAAATATTTATATTCTAACGACGACGCGTATAATATATACGTTCGAATTCTATTCAAAATAAATTTCACGTCGATATTATTTAAAATAATTCATTTTAAATAATCAAAATTCGCTATAATTGCCAAAATAAAAATTTTAAACTGGCCCAGAATTTACGGGTTGTTACAATCTCCCCCACTTAAAACTTTTCGTCCCCGAAAAGGAACAAAGTCGAAAGTGGTTTGATAATTCAACTCTACGCTCGATCTGGCTTCCACTCTCTAACTCTTCAGTTTCTGAGAATTTTCAAAATTTCAAAAATTTGGCTAACACCCTAAATTTTCGAAAAATTTCGCCATAACCTCCCCTGCACCGGGAGCATCGGGGAATTTCAAATAGCTTCCCCGGTCCTTCAGATCTCAAAAAGAAAAAGAAAAAGCCAAGCGGCTAGCCAATAGGCTCACAAAATCATCATCACCCAAACAAAACAGGAAATTATGTAGTAAACATGTACCTATTTGTCGGGCAAACTAATTTTATTCTCTGGCTCTAGCCTCCTTGCTATGACCTGTTCAATGATATATATGTATATGCAAACAAATGCGACCAATTTTCAATACAATTCAATATTTGTTTCAATTAGGCTAAATGGCTAAAAATTAGCAAACAAATGAACAAACAACACAAACATCAATCAATTAGTGAATTTAACGTTTCAAATTCATAATTTTGATATATATACTGAAAATCTTGTTTTTGATGCCAATTCACAACAAAGTGTTCTAGCTATATAAGATTTGGTTCTCACACCAGCCTAATGGAAATATATAGATATCACACTTTCGTTACTCGAAAATAAATGCTGGTGATGGTATACTTCATCATCAGGACCATGTCCGGGCGACTAGAGTGCGACTCTATATCTATCCAATATATTAAAACTTCGAATACACGCGGATCAGACGTATACGCAAAATCTATATATACTGGATTGTCCACATCAATATAAATAGATAATCAAATACGAAGAATTGATTTAAATTTTCAAAACAAAAATTGTTTTCATTTGAAAAATATACTCTTCACACTCGTCCTAGGATACTACTGATCCCATCTCTAACGAGTCATTCTCATTGGATTTTACTAATCCAATTATCTGATGAATTCTTTCGTATGGTTCTAATGTGTCTTGTTCTCTGCTTTGTAAACCAAAGCTCTGATACCAACTGTAAATGGCAAAGAATTTCGCTCGGTCCAAACCAGTCGCTAAACCGATCCTGACCGTTCGAAACGCCCTATCGTTGAGAACACGACAAAATAGAACGCATATAAAAGAACATTTCATTGTATATTACAACAATGCATCAGATTACAAGAATATACAGAGTATTAATGAATAAATATTACACAGAAATATCAGAGATTTAAATTACATTTAAATACATAGCAGCGGAAAATAATACAATACACAACTAGAAGAAGATATACGGATACAAAGCTTTCCGGATATCGTTCCAGCTGTAAACCAGGATCCTGTGAATATAAATCTGCAAAACCAAAACTACTAGTTGCCCGTGTCAAAATAGGGGCACCCAGAGTTTAGGTTAAAACAATAAACTCCAGGTCAGTCATGTGACTGGTGTGAGAACTAAAACAGTTATTAATCTTTATTTTAAATCATTAGGTAAATCAAGGGACCACGCCGTATAACACGGAACGGGTTTCCTCCCAAGAATACCAGTGCATAAAACAAACAGCGCAATGCTAAATAAAGAAAAATGAAGCTGTTATAAGACCCAGGTCCCATCACACAATGCAACGCAGTCGAGGATAGGGTTTTCCCTTATAACAGCCAAAGAATGCTTGATACGTTTTAAAACAAATCATTTGATACCATTATAAGTGCATAGTGTATAAAACAACTTCAAATCATAAGTATCAATCATAGGCGGCATGGGTACCATATATCATGTCGCCATACTAGATTTACAATTAAAACCGCAAATGTCACGTATTTGGAAATTGGATTTCCATCTATGAACCGAGGCAAAAGATAGTCCTCATCCGATTCGAGACGCTCTAGTCCGTGTCTCAGGCAAGCGCGCAGGCAAGCCTTGGAGCGACAGGGCCGGTCCACCGATGTGGATTATTATGCCTGAACACTACGTTTCCCCACCCTATGGGGTGTCAGTCTGGTCCGTCAGCCGACCAGAAGCATCGGCCGAAACCGATATAACCGAGGCGCCTCGCAACAGCAACAACCACATAAGTCAAACTCGTCAGGGCGTGTAAAACCACTGACGCCACTTCTAACTAGAAAGAAACGCAAGTCCTCCCTGAGGTCCGTCTCCCGTTTTTGGTTCATACCTGGTGTGAAACACGCGAGGTAAACGTTACACAAAGCTACGCCACAAAGGCCGTGCTTTGATCATCACCCCAAGACTTTGCTTTTCAACAGAAGCCTTGATCATTTGCATCTTAGCATGCCACACAGGCAAACCATCCTATGCAACCGATATCAGTCACACAGAATGAAATCCGATGTCAGACACACAGTCCATTTACAAGTCCGTCCTGGGTCTGAACGAAACCGGAGGCACCTAGTACCCCGCATATCCATCGATCTCCAAGTACGTCTGGACGATCACTAACTGTTTCCATCTTCTTGGGTGTACAGCCCAATCAAGATCATCAGTTATCACCCAAACGACGTGAAGACCTCCGGTCTTCGACCATCGTCTTCATCTTCGACTTATCGTCGTATCAGTTATTCAGAATGGGATAAACCCGGTCTTTCCGAATAACTCGCGTATATTTTAAATAAGTGTTACACAAACACAACATACGCCTCATTCCAATTCATTAGTCACTAACCGTAAATTAATCAAGAGAATAATTCCCCAAATATTAACCCCGAAGGCCGAAACCAACATCAGATCAATATCCAGAAAACCATTCTGCTTGGCTAACCGACAGTTAGTTTCTAAATTTCACGTTCAAATCTAATTAAAGATTTAACTATCGCCTGGAGCAAAACTGGTGATACTCCATTCTCGATCTTTTCAATCTAATTAAAGATTCATTAAAACTCCACTTAGTTTTAATCTTCAACTGGGTTAAAGAATCAGTGTCATTTAAAACACGGTTCACGATAAACCCAAAATCACATTCCATTAATTATCGGGTTAAAGAACAAGTGTTATTTAAAACACTGTTCATGATAAACCCAAAAATCAATATCCATTCAATTCCAATTAAATATTATTTAATTGGTACACTTCATTAAATCTAAATAAAAAGATTTAATCTTTTCTCAACTGGGTTCAAGAACAGTGTTAGTGAAGACACCATTCACGACAAACCCAAATCACATTCATTAATTATCGGGTTAAAGAACAAGTGTTATTTAAAACACTGTTCACGATAAACCCAAAAATCAATATCAATTCAATTCCAATTAAATATTATTTAATTGGTACACTTCATTAAATCTAAATAAAAAGATTTAATCTTTTCTCAACTGGGTTCAAGAACAGTGTTAGTGAAGACACCATTCATGACAAACCCAAATCACATTTGATATTCAATATAAGGCTCTGAATAGAAAATATATCGGCTTATATTCAATATCGAATTCTACGACTAACAAATGTCGTATTGGAAATAACGATACAAATATATATCTTTCAAATTTCCATAACAACACCTGTAATATCACGAATTCCAACATCGAAATATTCCGAAGACAATTTCGATTCAAATCCACTCCAATGCAATCATTGGAAATTTTGGTTATTTTCAAAACCATTTCAAATTCACTTTATTTATTTAAAAATAAATAGAATTATAATTCTAGTTCAAAACTAGTTCATTTCGATAAAAATCTATTTTTATCTTTTCAAATATGGAGTTTTTCATCCCAAACTTTCACAAATCATCTCTTATGATTTTACACAAATTATTACTATTTTTAATAATTTTATCAAGGCCCGTTCAGTCGATTTCCAACAATGGCCATCGAACTGCACTTACAGCGACCTTTTTCGAATTTGATTTGGACATAATTCCAAATCCAACCGTTAGATTTCAAATTTCTAACATTCATTAGAAAGCTCTTTTCGATACGAACCCAACGGTTCCGGTTTTAGGAGAATCCGACGGTCGGATCTCCCGCAATGTCCGTTTGAAATAAATGGTCGAAATTCGCGAACTGCCGCAGCGCGGCGTGTTCTATTCAGGCCATTATATTATATATATAATATATATAATATATACTTCGTCGATTTTTATTTAAAACGAATTATATAAATAGTTTTAAATTCGTTTCAAAAGCAATTTCAACTTCCTTTTCAATTCAAATCAAAATTGAATTCTTCTTTATAAATTCGTTTCAAAATTCATTTCTATTCAATTCAAATTTCAATTCAATTTGGATTCATTTCAATTCGTTTTCAATTCAATTCATTTCGAAATCGTTTTCAATTCAATTCATTTCGAAATCGTTTTCAATTCAATTTGAATTCGTTTTCAATTCATTTCATTTCGAAATCGTTTTCAATTCAATTTGAATTCGTTTTCAATTCATTTCATTTCGAAATCGTTTTCAATTCAATTTGAATTCGTTTTCAATTCATTTCATTTCGAAATCGTTTTCAATTCAATTTGAATTCGTTTTCAATTCATTTCATTTCGAAATCGTTTTCAATTCAATTCATTTCGAAATCGTTTTCAATTCAATTCATTTCGAAATCGTTATATATTCAATTCATTTCGAAATCGTTTTCAATTCAATTTGAATTCGTTTTATATTCAATTCATTTCGAAATCGTTATATATTCAATTCATTTCGAAATCGTTATATATTCAATTCATTTCGAAATCGTTATATATTCAATTCATTTCGAAATCGTTATATATTCAATTCATTTCGAAATCGTTATATATTCAATTCATTTCGAAATCGTTATATATTCAATTCATTTCGAAATCGTTTTCAATTCATTTCGAAATCGTTATATATTCAATTCATTTCGAAATCGTTATATATTCAATTCATTTCGAAATCGTTATATATTCAATTCATTTCGAAATCGTTTTCAATTCAATTTATTTCGAAATCGTTTTCAATTCATTTCGAAATGAATAAAATCGATATAAATATCGTTCACGTCAAAATGGCGTCAAACTAATCAACACGGCTTCATAAATCTCTATTTTCAAATATTCTATTTCAAATATTTCTTTTTCAAAATAGTTGTTATTATCAAAATATTTCGTTCAACACATGACCAATCTCAAAGGATGAGTACTGTCAACACATGAACTTTTATTTTATATTATTCTTTGCTTTTCAAATTGGAATGAGGCCCAATCACTTACCATATAAAGTTAATTATATGGATTTCCATACAACACATGTATATAATAGCATTGAAAAATAATCAACCATCAACCAAAGTGCACTACACTGTATAAGCATCAAATATAGATATTCAACGCTTATAACAGCCTGTCAATCAATCGATCGACATATTTAATCAATCAGGATGAGTGAACTTCAAATTTCATCCCAACACCCGTGTGGGGTTTCAAACAATCAAACACATATTTTATTTGTGCAGTTGGGCGATGTGTAAAATTTATCGACCCAATCAACGTCATTCAAATAGGTGTACATAAACAAACCGTCCGGTTTATAAATGCATATTTTATTTTATTCACTTCACGTTAAAAATTATATTTTTAACGATAAAACATTTTATTTCAACCTATGAATTTCTATTTAATTCATTTACACAATAAAATGATATTTTTATTTTTCTAACATATTTTAGAAAATTTCGGCGGCATAACGGCACGATACTAGAAACGGGACGAGGCCTAGCCTTATCCCCGGTCTAGTGAAGGCCCACGCCATTCACACATCAATCAAATCAATTTCATTATGCAAACCACAAAATTTGGAGTAAGAGTCTAACCTAGCCTTACTCCTTCGCCTTATAACGGCGCACGTCTAATCCTAACCAATTTATCGATTCGATTTTTCACACCACAAACCACATTCAAACCAATATCGCAATCAATCACCAAACAACCAAACAAACAAGTCCATGGTCTGTGGACGATTGTGTCGGGTGCTACTAAGCACCGTCTGCATCCTAGTATATATATATAACTAGAAAAATAAATTGAAAGGTGAGAAATTCTCACATATAGCTATCCTAGCTCCCCGGCACTTC
The DNA here is from genome assembly GCA_030737875.1 of Allium sativum. Taxonomy (NCBI): domain Eukaryota; kingdom Viridiplantae; phylum Streptophyta; class Magnoliopsida; order Asparagales; family Amaryllidaceae; genus Allium; species Allium sativum. The sequence goes on from CM060921.1 coordinate 308,931,025, forward strand.
ATTTGCAGAAGTCTTCGTCGTTTCGCCTTTTTGTCACCTTCGTTGCTGCTTTCACTACATACGTAAAAATCACATTTTTACTTCGCTATTCAATATATAAAAATCGAATTTTTATTTCAAAGTTCAATATATAAAAATTCTATTTTGCTATCGAAGTTCAATATATAAAAATTCTATTTTTCTATCGAAGTTCAATATATAAAAATTCTATTTTTCTATCGAAGTTCAATATATAAAAATTCTATTTTTCTATCGAAGTTCAATATATAAAAATTCTATTTTTCTATCGAAGTTCAATATATAAAAATTCTATTTTTCTATCGAAGTTCAATATATAAAAATTCTATTTTTCTATCGAAGTTCAATATATAAAAATTCTATTTTTCTATCGAAGTTCAATATATAAAAATTCTATTTTTCTATCGAAGTTCAATATATAAAAATTCTATTTTTCTATCGAAGTTCAATATGTAAAAATTGAATTTTTATTTCTAAGTTCAAATCTTTTTCGAAAAATCAGTTTTAAACTTTCTTTAAAAACAGTTTTAATTCTTTAAACAAATCAGTTTTAATTATTTTTGCAAATCAGTTTTTATTCTTTATAAAATTTCAGTTTTTATATCTAAAATAAAAATCAGTTTTTACATCTAAAATAAAAATCAGAAAAAAAACAGTAAAATAAAAATCAGAAGAAAAAGAACAAAAAAGTAAACTTACAGGGATCTGGGGGGGGGGGGGGGGAAGGGCGCCGGCGTGGTCTGAATTGGGTTCGGAGGAGGGGGGGTTCGGGTTTTCAACCAGGGAGGGACTGGAGGATGAACGGAGGGGAGATGGAAGTGGTAGGCGGCGAGGCTAGGGAGGGCGGTGTCGATTTTTGTCTGGGGGGGGGGCGCGGTGTTCGAACGGTAGAGGTGGGAATCGGGGAAGAAGGAGGAGGTGGGGGGGGGGGGAAGAAGAAGAGCGGACGGCGGCATCTGAGTGGAGGGCGGCGGCTCCTCCTATGGCGGCGGCGAACGGGATCCGTCGTCCTCTTTTCCTCTTTTTTTTTTTTTTTTTTTTTTTTTTTTTTTTTAGATCGGGTTTGACTTTCTGAATGGAAGAGAGGGAGGGGTAGGAGGGAAAATATATAATTATATATTTATATTATTTTAATTTTCCAAATAAAGTGACTTTTTATTTCGAGCTCGAAATCCAATCCAACGACTGTCGCCCCTAGCTAATTACCCCCATTCTGAACACAATGGGATATGTATCGCAAGCTGATTTGATCGTTACAATCAGTTTCCTTTTGAATTTTCATTTAAATCACTATATTGAATTTTAAACGTACATTTCATATTACCGGGGTCACATACTAACTTTAAAAATTCCAGAAAAATATTTTCTAGCTTCGTATTGACGATACGGTCCTAACAAAACTAGTTTCGTCGAATTCTGAGACCGTTTGAAAAATGGCCAATTTCCAGTCGATTAAAATCAACTGAAACTGGTCAAACGCGTTTTCCTTTGCCACGCTCACATATTGATTCGAAAAATTATGAAATTTGAAATCTAGTAATAATTCGACACTGCGGACCCAACAAAACTGGTTTCGTCGGAATCCGAGGTCGTTTGCAAAATGGCTATTTTTAAGGGCTATATATTATATTAAAATATATATAAATTCCACAGCGACTATTTCTAATTTTCAACTGGACATATCTCATCATTTATAAAGTGAAATCTCAGTTTCTCAACTTCGTTGGAAAGATATCATCAATTAGATCCTAATGTTTTTGGTTTCACAAAAATCCGGATTGTTTTGCACCCGGTACATTCAATTGAAGTTTGAAATCGAATTATCGAACTACCGCGCCATTTTTAATTCTATTTATAATTATATATAAATATTTATATTCTAACGACGACGCGTATAATATATACGTTCGAATTCTATTCAAAATAAATTTCACGTCGATATTATTTAAAATAATTCATTTTAAATAATCAAAATTCGCTATAATTGCCAAAATAAAAATTTTAAACTGGCCCAGAATTTACGGGTTGTTACATTTATATAGCGACTTAGAGAATTAAATGGCCATTTAATTAAATTATATTGAATATTTAATTAATATAACAATTAAATGATATATTTATTTCTGAAATAATCAGAAATAGTGAATTGACAATATAATGTGAACTGGACAATTCAAAGTATATATTTTAGTTTGGAATTGAATGTGAAAAATGAATATATTATTTGAATGACAGTTGAACGTATAATTTATATTATAATAAAAACCGAACTCGAAATGGCGCGGCAGTTCGCTCTTTGGCGATTTGAACTTCAACTGAATAAACAGGGTTCGTTTAAAATCGGATTTCAGTGAAACAAGAAACGTTCAGAGATGGTGAAGTATATTTTTCTAGTGGAAGAGAAAAATCGGGATCTCATTGTGTAGATTTTGATTTATGTCCAAATCAAATTTTCAAAAAGTCGCTATGGAATTCCTTTATAATATATATCGATTCATTTATATTTTTAAATGGATTTTAAATATAAATCGAATATCAATGTAACACTGGATTTGAATATCGAGTTATAAATCCAATTGGAGCTATACGATGTTCTGTGTGAATATATATACGAAAATATAAATTTATTTATATTTAATTTAATTGTTTTAAATGTATTTATATATTTAAATGGGTTATTTAGAGCTTTAAAAATAGCCAGTTTTACAAACGACCTTCGTTTTCGATGAAACTAATTTTGTTGGATCCGCAATATTAAATTATTTTTAGATTTCAATTTCCGTAATTTTTAGTGTCACTCTGTAGCCGTACGGATTTTTAATGTGAAAAACAGTTAGTATTTCGATGGTTAAAAATACGCTGTGTGAGCAAACGGAGTCGGAATTCGACGAAACCAGTTTCGTTGGGTCCACAATGTCGAAATCTAGTTGTAAGCCCATTTTCATGATTTTTGAATACTGTATGTGATCAGATTTTTAGAAGGGCAAAAACGGATATAATATAAACAAATAAAAATATCCTAATTAAATATCTAAAAATATCTCATTTTTCCTATAAATAGTCATTCATTTCCTTATGACCTAAAAGCAACTCAACAGACAAAAATGCGCCGCTGTTTCCTCTTTCAGTAAAACCATCGATCTTCAAAAATCAAAGAGAATTGGAACAAAAATATATAAATCACACAACATATATATTTTAATCCTTGAATGATCCTCTTCCTTTCTATATGGTTACGGTGGAACTAGGGTTTGCTGTCGGAGAGGCTACTGGCGGTAGGAGAAGAAATCATGAGTAGCGTCGGGTTTCTAAAGGTGAGGCGCACGTTGTGATGTCGGGTGGTGGTACTCCGGTCATCGGAGTAAGGAACTGAAGGCGGGTTTTCATCGTTTCAAGTAGCAGGAGGGAAGGACGTCGAGTTGGATGAAGTGGTGATGGGCACGTGCGGTTTTTGATGGAGAACTCGTTGGTGGTGGTTGCGAGGTCGGTTGGTAACCGACGTGTAGGAGTTTGGGTCTTGAATTGAATACGGCTATGGGTTGTAAATGCCTGGAGTCGCGATATCATTTTGGAGAAGGAGTTTTGGGTGTGGGCTTATAAAGGTGAAGATGGGCCTGAAGTGTAACGAGCTGAAGTAAGGGTGAGGCCCAATTCAAATTATAAGGAAATTTAGTTTTATTTAATTTAAAATGTGTGTCAACTTAGAAAAAATATATCTCGGTCATATGATATCAGAATTTCGAACGGTCAGATCCGTTGGGATTGTATAGATGAGCGTAACACATTTGAACTGACTGGAAGTCCATCAGAGCTCGTTACAATTTATAGCAAAATAAATTGTCCGTTTGAATCAAGCGATGGTGATCGTTATTAACGATGATCGTCCAATGTGAATAAAACTCACCAACTCTGAACTGTTATATTTCTATAACGTATTCTTAGAACTGATAATTATCAGTTGATTGTTGTGTGTTAACTGTTTGGTTGAATTGCTTATGTATTGGTTGAAATTATAGATAACGATACATATATATAAATCGTTAATCAAATATTGATTCTGTTTACCAGAATATTTCATAGTGAAATGAAATCGATGTTAATTATATTGTTTAACATCTGTGATGCAGGGAAACAGGGTGGAGGGACCCAACTGGGTTCCTCAATATATAAAATACTGTTTTGTTTCATATATTATGATATATGATGTGATATTTAATCTGTTGTAGATTATGTGTGTTTGAATGATATCGATCACTGTTGTTTGGTATTTTAAATACCATAGGAAAACCCTGGGATGAAAAAGGAAAATTTCAATAACTATATTGAAATAAAATATTATATAAAATCGAAAGATTTTATATAGAAGGAAGATTTCAAATTGTATATTGAAATAGAATATTTATAAAATCAAAGGATTTTATATAAAGGAATATTTATAAAATCAAGGGATTTTATAAAGGAAAATATTTATAAAATCAAGGGATTTTACAAAGCAAATTATATGTAAAATAAAATAGAAAGAGAAATATTTGTAAAATATGTAAAATAAAACAGAAAGGGAAAAATTTGTAAAACATTTACAAATAAAACAGAAAGAGAAATATTGGTAAAACATTTATAAATAGATTTATAAAAAGGAAATGTTTATTTAGAAAATAAATAGAGTTATAAAATGGAAATGTTTATTTAGAAAATAAATAGAGTTATAAAAGGGATTTATTGGGAAATGAAAAGAATGTCATATAAGGAAATATTTGGCAAATGAATCGAATTTACATCAGGGAAGTTTAGACCCGTGCTTCGCACACGGGTATAACATGATATGGATTTATAAAAAGGAAATGTTTATTTAGAAGATAAATAGAGTTATAAAAGGGATTTATTGGGAAATGAAAAGAATGTCATATAAGGAAATATTTGGCAAATGAATAGAATTTTACATCAGGGAAGTTTAGATCTGTGCTTCGCACACGGGTATAACATGATATGGATTTAAAGCAAAGATTTTAAATAGAATCTGTTGTAACCAATAGATTGAGAAGATTAATTTATAAATAATATTTTATAAATAAAATAAAATATTTAACATTGGATAAATAGAATATATAAGTTCGGGCTTATATAGAGAAGTAAGAATTGATTTCAACATCGATATTTGAAACTGAATATGGACGTAGAGTTAATCAAAGGAGTTAATCAAATGAGTTAATCGAATATTAGTTATTCGAAAGGAGTTAATCGAATATTAGTTATTCGCAAGGAGTTAATCCAATATTAGTTATTCGAAAGGAGTTAATAGAATATTAGTTATTCGAAAGGAGTTAATCGAATATTAGTTATTCGAAAGGAGTTAATCGAATATAGTTTATTCGAAAGGAGTGAATTGATAAGAGTAAATTAATTAGAGTTAATTAAATAGAGTTAATCCAGTAGGGTTAATCAAATAGAGTTAATCCAATAGAGTTAATCAAATAGAGTTAATAGAATTGAATTAATCAAATAGAGCTAACTGATAAGAGTAAATCGATTAGAGTTAATCGAACAGTGTTAATTGAATAGAGTTATTCGAATATAGGTTATTCGAAGAAGAAAGATTATCGAATATGATTTATTCGAAGGAAAGAGTTATCAAATAGAGATTTATTCGAAAGAGAGTTACGTAAGGAAGTTTGTTAAAGATTTAAAAGATAAACTTTGACTATTTTGATGTTAAAACGTTGTGCAGTTAAGGTCTGAGAGGTAATTATACCCCAACTTGATTGACTTCCTTCTTAACTAAGGAACGGTAAGGTTTGAGATTGAACGATGGTTAAGTGAATTTAGTTAATGAGTGAAATGGTTTGAGTTGGCATGGCGATGTTTGATTTAAACATCAGTTTAAATCCAGTGAAGGAGTTATGGAAAAGTTTTCCAAATAAGAATCAGAAATGTTTTCTGATAATAGAAAATAAGAAATGTTGAATATATGGAAACAGGAGATAAGTAAATTAATGAACTAAAAAGATAAATGTTAAATGATTATTGATCGATAAAATTTCCATCTGGAAATAATATCGTTGTTTGCACACGTGTTTTTCTTTAATAGTTAAATCACAAACTGTCAAAGTTTTGACCATTTTTCCGTCGTCAATACGGAGAGACCGGTTGGATTCCTATCCAAAGAACCACTCCGTATGGGCGTTAGCGTTTCAAATCAAATAGATCGAAGACAAATTGAAGACGGAGTAAAGTGCAAGGGCTGTTGTATAAGTCCTAGGTAGAGATTATGTAACACCCCGTAAATCAGTTAATACTAATATTCACAAATGAAAGAATAATTAATTTCAAATATAAGAATATTGGGAAACGGGCTGCGTCATTGTGTTCGTCTCGGAAAATACGCGAAATAGAGTCCGAAATTTTGTAAATCGGAATTCGTATGACCGAGATATGGCCTCGAGAAGTTTCACGAAAAATTCAAATTTTAAAACAGATTTCAAAAACACAGAAATGGAGGCAGGCGGGAAAACTCCCGCCCAGACCAGGTCGACCTGGGGGTCGACTTGGGAGTCGACCTGGGGGGGGGGGGCAGGTCGACACTAGAGTCGACCTAGGTGTCGACCTCCCTGGTCGAGCCCAGGTGACCTAGGTGCATCTGGTTGGGTTTTCGGGCTGTGTTTTGAAGGCTGGACGAAATCTAATGGCTCTAATCTATTCTAGGGTAAATCTAATGGCCTAAATGCATCCTAACATCTATAAATAAGAGGGTAGACTCTAACCCTAGATCACTTGAAAAATTGGAGAGCTACCGACATGCCGTTGCCATGAAGTTCAGCGTAGCCGTCACAAACTAAAGAAGAAGGAGAAAGCCTAGCCTACAACTGAACCTACTCAACAAACAAATTAAATCAAAGACTCTTTCTATCTCTCTTCTTTAAATTGTGAGTATGATGATTCTCACAATGTTATTATAAAATAATTCGATTAAGTTATGAATGGATCACAAGAAAGTGATGTGAATTGTAATTGTAAATTCTATATTGAGGATCTCTTGTTATGTTATTATGTTGTCATATGTTGTAAATTATATGTTGTAAATTCTCCTATGCTATGCCATGCTATGATGGAAATCATGCTATGCTATGTTATGCTATCATGCTATGCTATGTGTAAATCATGCTATGTTATGTCATAAATATGTTGTAGATCTCATGTTAACACATATGTTGAAATCCATATGTTATATGATAATGATATCATGTTAAGTTGTATTGAATCGTACAAGTTGTAAAATCATGATGTTGTTATTTATGTGAATTGGATCATGTTTAAAGTTTATGTTTTTTTTTAAATTAAATGGGTCATGATTATGGGAATTTGCCTATTAGGTTAGGTGTACCCATATACATGAATCCACAATTTAAATTGGATCTTGAATATGGGAATTTGCCTATTAAGTTAGGTGTACCCATATGCATGAATCTATGACTAAATGAATTTTTATTATGGGAATTTGCATATTGAGTTAGGTGTACCCATAAAAACCCATATTGTTAGATTAGATGATGTTGATTCACACATGTTCCTATGCAAGTTTATGAAATTTGATTGAGATCATATTATGTGAATTATGAACAAGTTGACATCTTTAGATCCATGACATGTATAATCCTATGCAAGTTGTACATATGCAAGTTTCACCCCTTATTATGATTCATTTAGTCATATATACATGTTGTTATTGTGATAATCTCTTTTATGCTATGAGTTAGACTATTCGAGTCTAATATATATATTTTGCGAATAAACGTTCAAACGTGGGGTAGGGGTGATATTAGGAATTAATAAATTGGGTGCAATTTTGTATGATTTTGCATGCCTTGAATGGATATCCATAATTGAGTCAATTATGGACATTGTTGAATTTGGAATTAATTAATAATTCAAGTAGGGAATTATTAAAATTGGGGAAAGTGGATTATTAATAATAATCAATGCTTAGGACACGAGGTTGGACCCGTTTGTGACGTAAACCTGCCCGGACCCGCCCGGCAAATCCAGTAGTCACAAATGTCGGCCCAATGTGAGATATCCTAGGCCCAAACTAAAGCATAACAGTTGTAAAGACACGAGGTTAGACTCTTTTATGGTGTAAGACTGCCCGGACCCGCCCGGCAAATCCAGCTGCCATAAATGCTAGTCTAATGTGAGAGGTCTTTATGAGGTTATGGCCTTAATGAATTAAGAAATACTTAGCCAGATAATCATGTAAGGTGGGACATGGGGGTTAAGTAGGTGCCTTGGGTGGCATGAGGAATCTAGTGGTTGCCTTTAGAGGCATTTGAAATACGATTAGACTTAACCAAATACACATGTAAATGAACATGACTAAGTGGGTTAAGTGGATGGACTAATGGGACAAGCTTAGGTGGAATGCTTGTGGGAAATAATGGGGGCCCATTTCAACCAGTATCCCAAAACGTATCTTTGTGGGCTCGACCCAAGTCGAGGACGGGACACGCATATTGGGTCTGACTATAAGAGGCCAAAACAGGGAGCGGTGGCAACGCAAGTCCAACGGGTTTCATATGCGTGTGTGGACCCGGGCTGGTAGGTAAGACGTTGTTGCATCGTGTAGGTATAAGCCGTGCATCTCCGTTATATCGGGTTGCCACTTTAGGGGAATGATACACCCCACTGTGGGGCCAGCACGGGTATCTACGAGTAGGGAGCCGATCGAAAAATGGAAAGTGGGGTACACCTAGTGGAGATAGGGGCAGGCGGCACCAATGTAGTCAGCTAGGAGTACGTAAAGCCATTAAGAAAGTTTCTAAGTGAAGCTAAGTGGGATCAATCTTTAGGGTGACCGGTGTGGTGCAGTATAGTGTTTATCCTTTAGTATTTAGGAGCGCCTATAACGTTGCCTTTAGCGATTGTCTATGTCCTTAATCTGCTCTTTCATAGACATTTCCTTGTTTTCCAGCTTATGCCTTAGTCCAGTTATTTTGATAATAGTATTGTAGAATTATCATACTCGCCAGACTTTATGTCTGACCCCCTCTTTTCCATCTTTTTTTTTTCCTTCAGGTCCTCAGGTTGGGCCAAGTTCCAGTGGAGTCTAGTTGGATTGCTTATCTCTTGGAAAGCTTGGACTTATGAAGTAAAGTCCAGCTTGTTATCTTTCTTTTTAATGGCTATTTATTGTAATGGGATTATGTATTTTGTTTTTGTGAAGACGGATATTGTACTTGGTTATGATCTATAGTTTTATGATGTAACAGACATATTTAATTTCCGCTGCAATGAAATGAAGTTTTAGATTTTCAAGTGCTATTTATTATCTGTCTTGTTGTAATTTCTCTGTTCTATATTCACTTATGACCCCCATGGAAGTTAATGCATTCACTTGGTGAGTGACATTAATGGACGTGGGGTGTTACACGTGGTATCAGAGCATAAGTTTACCAGAACAGATAAAATTTTTAGAAAAATATTTTTCTAAAGTATTTTTGGAAGAAGTACTTTCAATAACATGTTATTTAGAGAGAGTTTTTATGAAAAACATAGTCCCAAATAGCCATATCCTTATCTTTATCTTTCGAATTCTCCATTTTGAATCTTTCCTTTTTCGTTTCAGCATGGCTGAAGATCTTAATCTCCCAGAAGGTGTGATGGTTCCAGGGTGGTTTAGGAGATATTTGGAGGCTAGGGCTACCACTGCAGGCCCAGCAGATGCTCCTCCACCCCCAGTTGCGCCCACTCCTCCTCCTCGTGTTGACACTTTTGCAAAGACGTGCAATGAATTTAAGGCTATGGGAGGAAAAACTTTTCAAGGGACTGAGACGTTTGTGGAGGCCAGAGACTGGCTTAAGGAGACTGAGGAATTGTTGGATATCTTTGAAGTGGAAGATGGGAGGAAAGTCCGTTTAGCTGCTTGGTTAATGAAGGGAGAGGCCTCGTTTTGGTGGGAGGTCACTAACGGGGAACATCCAGTTGATTCATGGGCGGATTTCAGACGAAGGTTTGAGGCAAAGTTTCTTTCAAGGGCAGAGGAGAATTTAAATATGGAAAAATTCCTGACATTAAAGCAAGGGAGCTTATCAGTGAAGGAATATGTCAATAAATTTAATCAGTTAGCAAGGTTTGGCTTGGAGTTGGTGAACACGCCAGAGAAGAAAGCTTTGAGGTTCGTTAGAGGCTTGAATGAACCGTTGCAAGGGTTGGCTATGACCCACATCCCTATGGGAGCCACCTTTGAAAGGCTAGTAGAAATGGCACTTATGCATGAGGATAAGGCAGTTGAAAAGAAAGGGGATCAGAAGAAACCCCAACAGCAAAATAAGAAGGGTGGTAAAAACAATAATGGCAAAGGGAAGAAGAGATGCTTCAATTGTGGGATGCCTGGCCATCTCAGCAAAGATTGTAGAAAGAAAAAGAAGACTGGTTGCTTTCATTGTGGAGATGCGGGACATTTGGTGAAGGACTGCCCAAAGAAGGGGCAGAGGGAAGGGTCTACCTCGGGAGGACAGGTGCAGGCTCTTATGGCACCAGGGCCGGCAATGGGGCAAGTTCAGGCTATTGCGGCCCCACCGCTGCAAGAACGAGGTTAAACAATTTCTGTTGAAAGCTTAGTTTTTCTGTTTGATCATCCTGTCCGTACCTTATTCGATTCTGGCGCATCTCATTCGTTTATCTCTACATCATTAGTTGAATTACTGCACTTGAACACCAGTTTAGTAGAGGATCCCTTGGTTGTTTCAAGTCCAATTGGGGGTTCGGCTCATTTGACCATGATATGTTTGGATTTGAAAATATCTATACTTAGCGTTGAATTTAGATGTGATGCTTATGTATTGGGCTTCACGGGCTATGGGCTAATTTTAGGAATGGATTGGTTATCTAGAAATGGGGCCATTCTTGATTGTGAAAGGAGAGTAGTTAGGCTTGTGACTCGCCTTGGTAATGCTCTCGACATCTTTTGTAATCCCATAAATTCCGTTATGCTATGTTATCTTGAATCGCTTGACGCGTCTGTAGAGAATCTGCGATCGGTAGAGGTGATCCGGGAATATCCGGATGTGTTTGAGGAGGTGAAGGGCTTACCTCCAAAGCGGGAGATAGACTTTCGAATTTATCTTGTGGATAACGCTAAACCCGTATCTTTGACAGTGCGCCACATGGCTCCTCGTGAAAGGAGGGAACTCAATAAGCAAGTGAAGGAGTTGCTTGAGAAGGGGTTCATAAGATGTAGTATATCGGAGTGGGGTGCTCCAGTAGTATTTGCCACAAAGGCGGATGGGTCCCTTAGACTTTGTGTGGACTATAGAGAACTAAACAAGCTTACTAAAAAGAACCGACACCCACTGCCGAGGATTAACGATCTCTTTGATCAGTTAGTTGGCGCCTCAGTGTTTTCGCAGTTGGACTTAGCCACTGGTTTTCATCAACTGAGAGTGGCTGAGGATAGTATAGATAAGACTGCTTTTAGGACTCCGGACGGATTTTATGAATGGCTAGTGATGCCCTTTGGTTTGACAAACGCCCCCGCATATTTTGTTGATTTGATGAGTAGGGTGTTTAGGGCGTACCTTAACAAATTCGTGGTAGTCTTTGTGGATGACATCTTAGTCTTTTCTAAGAACAAAGAAGAGCATGCCCTACATCTTAGGGAAGTGTTGGAAACCCTTCGAGCGCATAACCTTAAGGCGAAATTTTTTAAGTGCCACTTCTGGAGGAAAGATGTACAGTTCTTAGGGCACGTGGTTTCCAAGGAAGGGATAGCAGTGGATCCCGCAAAGGTAGTGTGTAATAACCCGGAAAATGTGAACCAATTTAAATTTTTTAAATTTAGGTTATTACCAAAGAATTTGAATAGTTGAAATAGCATATTTCAATAAAATATAGAATTTGGTATGGTATAGCAGTTTGAAATTTTGAATACAAACTTTGTCTGACTGTACCGGGTGGAAAATATAACGGATTTTGACAAAACTGAAAATATTTAAATCTGTTTATCAATACCTTTCTAACGAATCTGAAAAATCGAAATTTCATAGCGGGAATCAAAAGTTATGGCCAAATGAATTTTCAGAAAGGTCGCTATATAGCATATATAGCCCTTGAAAATTGAGATTTTGCATACGACCTCAGAATTCGACGAAACCACTTTTGTTGGGTCCGGGATGTCAATTTATTGCTAAGTTTCAAATTTCATAATTTTTGAAGCTAGTATGTGAGTGGGGCAAAAGAAAATGTGATCGGTCAAATTCTGTTAAAAAGGGTCGACCTAAAAATGGCCGTTTTTCAAACGAGCTCAGAATTCGACGAAACTGGTTTTGTTAGGACCGTATCGTCAAAACAAAGCTAGATTTATTTTTCTGGAATTTTTCGATTCAGTTTGTGGCCCTGGCAAATTGAAATGTACGTTTAAATTAAATATCGAATGTTTTATATTTTAATTTGAAAAATAACTGATTGTAATAGTCGAGATGGCCAACGAAACATATCCCATTGTGTCCGGAATGGGGGTATTTAGCTAGGGGCGATAGTCGTTGGGTTTAAAAAGGAGTCCGTTTGCAAAAACACTATTTAAAACTTCCTATAAAGCTCTGGCCAATAGGAATTTTTCTTTTTTAAAAAAAAATAAAATCAGAAAGAAACCCTAGCCGCCAGCGATCTGGACGACTCAGAGGGCTCGAAACTTCCAGTCGACTTTGTCGCCGCCTCAGGCGATTTCGCCGCCGCCGCCTGTTGAAGCTTCTGACCGCCTTCGCCTCCTCTACCCATCCGACCAAGCCACGCCTCCATCCATCACCCGTAGGCGTCGGAATTCGACCAGAAAGTCGCGCCTTTCAGCGCGCCGCCGCGACCCACACAAGCCACTGAACCCATTGCCACCACCGCCGATCTGGAGGTGGTTCGTAGCTCTCTGACGCAGCGTGGTCTGATCGAAGCATCGAGGTACGGTTTGGCTTAAAAATCGAGACCTAGTTTCGAAGTTTTAAAAAACTTTTCTGATGTAAAATTCTGAAATGAAAATAACACTTTTAAGTGTTGCAAAACTTTAAAAAATAATATCTTTTTCGTTCTTTAACGAAATTTGATGAAACAGGAGACACCGTGACCGCAAGGAGGCTCTCTACATTCTTGAAGAAGTCGCGGATTTTTCTGACCTTCCTACGATTTTTAGCACTGCAATAACCAATGTGAGGAATCTAAACTAATTGTGTGAATGAAATCGTGTTGTATAAATTATATAAGCGAAGTGTAAATTATATACGCATTGTATACCACATGTACATGTGTTGTATAAGTTATATTAGCGATGTATAAATTATACAAGCGTTGTTTGAAACATATATGCTTTGAATTGTGATGAAATGCAAGTGAATTATTATATTATATATATATATACTCCCCTCGTCCACAGGCCATGGACGATATTTATTGCTTGTGATTGACGTGATGTTATATGGTATGACGAATGGTTGGAAATAATTGTTTGTGGTTGATATTGTGGTTGAAAAAATACCTTTGTGGTTGAAAAATACCCTCTTGTGGTTGAAACAAAATAGAATAGGATTGTGGAATTGAAAATAAAACAGGCCGCCTGCGTGTGAACTAGATGCATGATCCCCATTGTCAAAAACCACGAGGTTTTAAGGTAGAGCGAGGAGCCGTACTAGGGACGGTCCCGGTTTTAACTACCCTGCCGTTATGCTGCCGAAATTTTCTGAAATATTTATGTGTTAAAATAATTTTCATTCGTTGAAATATATACAAGCTATATAGAAAATTCATGTGTTGAGTGCAATTCATTCGTTGAGTTGAAATTCATGTGTTGAATATTATTTGAATTTAAACAAATGGCTTTAGCGATAAAAATCACATTTTTATATATATACAAACTATATAGAATATTCATGTGTTGAGTTGCAATTCATTCGTTGAGTTGAAATTCATGTGTTGAATATTATTTGAATTTAAACAAATGGCTTTAGCGATAAAAATCACATTTTTATATATATACAAACTATATAGAATATTCATGTGTTGAATTGCAATTCATTCGTTGAGTTGAAGTTCATGTGTTGAATGTTATCATCTTTTAAAAATAAAATGAATAGACAATGAAAACTATATTTTTATAGTGAATATGAAGTGTTAAAAATACACATGTGTCGAATAAATATTTTTGATGATAAAAATATTTCTTTTATCATGTATACGCTTAGTTAAAAATACACATGTGTCGAATAAATATTTTTGATGATAAAAATATTTCTTTTATCATGTATACGCTTAGTTAAAAATACACATGTGTCGAATAAATATTTTTGATGATAAAAATATTTCTTTTATCATGTATACGCTTAGTTAAAAATACACATGTGTCGAATAATTATTTTTGATGATAAAAATATTTCTCTTATCATGTATGCGCTTAGTTAAAAATACACACGTGTCGAATAAATATTTTTGATGATAAAAATATTTCTTTTATCATGTATACGCTTAATTAAAAATACGCACGTGTTGAAATAAATAATAGTTTGCTAGAAATATTATTATTAGCTTTGTTCTGCATATATATACATGTGTTGAATAGGAAAAATGGATTAGCTGTAGAGTAAAGAAATTATTTGCGTGCCCGACAAATAGGTAAACCTTGATGAGTTGGCTGCGCAATTTTATTTATATATCAACTCTTGTGAATGCCATTGGATGCAGAGTGCTGGTTATTCTGTGTGAAATAATAAATAACGCCATAGGATAGTAACAATTAATTTTGAACTACACTACATGGCATACTTCTTGATGATAGGCATACTTCATCATATTCCACATAAGCAATTGGAGCTTGTGTGACGAGGTGGAAGATTTACCATACAAGCAAGAGGCTTGTATGGCGATGACTATTTACTACAGGTTGAACTGATGACTGATATGGACTATATAAATTATAACGATAAATTTCCAGATTAATAAAAACCCCACACGGGTCTGGAGTTGACAATAATCACGTCGCTCTAGTTATTAGATAAGGCACATGGACTATTTATTTCCACACGGAAACGGGGTGACGAGAATTTATTCTCTTGAGTGATTATCAGTACATGCTCCCCCGTAAACACCAAAATATATCACTATAAATATGTGAATGCTTTTTAGGATTTATTGGGTACCTAATACGGCCCAATAAATTTCCAAACCCCTCCCCGTACAAAGGAGGTTATGGCGAAATTTTTCGAAATATTAAGGCGTTAGTGAAATATTTGAAGTGAAAACGAAGTTGAAAATATATAATGGACTATAGTTGAAATCATAGAATGAACTATATTTATGAATATAAATATAATTAAAAGGAATAGAGGCCGTGCAGTTCGTGTTTCGGAATCGTAATTTGAAACGATTAGTACGAGAAATCCAACCATCGGATTTTCCCAAAACCGCAACCGCTGGGTTCGCCTTGGAAATATCTTTCCAACGGCACCAACCTTGTAAAAATCCAACGATTGGATTGTCCGGAATGTTTAATTCAAATCTGAAGAAAAACAGCGCCAGAATCATTTATATTTATTTATAAATATAAATATAATTAAATTAAATCGAATAACGACGCTGAAGTTCGAATTTTAAAACCGTAACTTCAAACGACTAGTGTGGAAGATCCGACCGTCGGATTCTCACGAAACTAGAACCGTTAGGTTCGCTTTGGGAATATCTTCCCACTGATATAGATTTTGTAGAAATCCAACGGTTAGATTTTCCGATATGTGTAAAACAAATTAAGGGGAAAACAACGCCAGTGCCACGGCACGACCTGAAACGTCGTTTAATTAAATATGGTCATTTTTGAATAAATAAAAATGGCGAAAAATCGTTATAAAATATTATAAGTAATATTGATTGAAAATAAACCAATTGGGCTTGAATTGTTTGATATTTGATGGTTGTATGTGTTTGACATGAAAATAACACTAAATAACTGAAAAGATGGATGTCGAATAATATAACCATATAAAGAATCGATTTAAATTTTAAAGACGTGAATTATTTGAAAAGGCCGAGCTAAACCTCATTTCAAATAATTTATCGAGCGATTCGAATTGGGAAATGCAAAGACGATTCAAGACCGACGATCTCCGTATCGATTGGATGGGCGCTACTGAGGTTCCTAACCGGAGTAGCTACCGGAAGGGGACGGAAGTAGTAGCCGTCTGAACGTATGTGTTGATTGGACAGATATACGAGGAATTTGACGCCTCCGGTTTCATTCAGACCCAGAACGGACTTGTAAATGGACTGTGTGTCTGACATTGGATTTTGTTCTATACTGATTGATCTCTGTTAAATATATATCTGTCTGGCGGCGGAGAATTTATTCTTTTTCTTTACTGATTGATCTCTGTTAAATATATATTTGTCTGGCGACGGAGAATTTATTCTTTTGCTTAACGCCCTTCTCTGAGACGTACGAGCTCAGAGGTTATATATCGATGGAAATCAATCGTATGGAGTGGACTGCCTATGTGGCATGCCAAGATGTTGTGATCAAGGCTTCTGTTGCAAAGCAAAGTCTTGTGGATGATGATCAAAGCAAGGTCTACGTAGCCTAGCTTTGTGTATTTCGTAGATTCGCGAACCTCACACCCCGGTATAAGTTAAAAACGGGATACGGACCGCTGGGAGAACACGACGTTTCTTTCTAGCTATGGTGGTGTCAGTGACTTACCAGCCCTGACATATATATCTACTTTTCACCTTTGTGGTTGTTGGAATGCGAGGCGCCTCGATTATAGGTCTGTAAGGACCGAGAAACGTGTGTTTAGGAATAAATAATCCTCAAATGTAAGAGAGGACCGGCCCAGCCGATCCAGGGGTTACCCAGAGTGTGTAGTCCCGAGGCATTTGCTAGAGTGTCCCGAAGCGGAGAGGAGCTTGCCCCTTGCCTCGACTCATGACGGAAATCCAATTTCCAATACGAAATAACGGACTTGATTGTAGAACTAGTATGGCGACATAGTGGTATGGGGCACTTATGCCGCCTATGATTGATATTTATGATGCTAATCGTTTTTGAAACATATATGCACTAGTAATAATATCAAATGATTTTGCTTTATACGTATCAAGCATATTTGGCTATTATAAGAAAAAACTCTATCCTCCGGCTTGCGTTGCATTGTGTGATGGGACCTGAGTCTTATAATGGCTTCATTCTTTCAAAAAGCATTGCGTTGTTTTAAAAGAATTTACTTTGTTTTAAATGCACTAGCAATCACTGGGGTAAACCCGTTCTGCGAAAGTGGCGTGGTCCTATGATTCGCTTATTACTGTTGTTTAATTGTTAAATAGATTCCTCATACCAGTCCCCATGACTGACTCGTTGTTTGTTTCACTTTGCAAACGCGGGTGCCCTTATTTTCACACGGGGAGCCTAGTACACAGGTGACAGGTTGATTTTGGCTCTGCACTGCTGCATATAGTGCATTTTTGGCTCATGGCGAGGTTGACTTCACAGAGATGACTTTGACATTTTCCGCCATTACTGTACTTATATTATGATCCCGCCACTGGCGATGCCGACTGATTTACTTTCCGTATTTCTTACTATATGTATATGTATTCCGCCATTGGTGATGTAGACTGATACCCTTATTATGTCTCACTGCATGTATGTATTCCGCCTCTGGCGATGATGACTGATCACTTTCCTTTTATTTACTAAGTTATATCCCACGCTATGCTATTCTGATGTTATTACATGTTGTGATTCCGCTGTCATATCCATGTAAAATTATTCTATTTATTGTTTCTGCTATTATCTGTAATCTGCTATGATGATTAATGTGTTATTTCCTAATGATTATCCTTAATACCGCCCCACGGATTTTGGGATCATCACAGTTGGTATCAGCGCTTTGGTTAACCTTAGTTCCGGGATCTAACACATTAAACACCTCGTCAGAATAGAATCAGTAGTGCTCTAATGCGAGTAGCTCATTAGAGATAGGATTAGCAATGTCCTAGAACGAGCTAAGCAGATTAGCAAAACAATTTGATCAGTGCATCATCATTATCTTTCCTTATGTTCCCCTGCTTTATCATTTATGAAAATTATCAAATCTGTGAGCTTGACTCTTTTCTTGCTTATACAGTACTCTTATATGGCTACACGAGGAGCAGCAGCTAGAGGAGGCCATGGAGGCCGAGGAGATGCAGCAGGAGGACGGGGGAATTTCCCCGTAGTTGTGGAAGGCCCTATTGTTCAGCCACCAGCGCCAGAAGACTTTGAGCTAGATAAAGTAGCGAAGAGGTACAGGAATCTTGGGGGAAAACCTTTTACTGGCACTGGCACAGTGACCGAGGCAATAGCTTGGTTGAAAACCTATGAGAAAATCTTTGAAGGCATGGGTATGGGAACCAACAACAAAGATCGACTTGGTATTTGGCTCCTTCAGGAGGAAGCAGAGCTGTGGTGGGATGCCATTACCTCAGAGAATGCAGCTGGTACTGTCAGAACTTGGGAGCAATTCAAAGCTATGTTCAATGAGAAGTTTGTACCTGAACAGGCTCTAGAGAGGATGCGAGAGCAGGTTTGCTAATCTCCAGCAAGGAGATCTCTCTATTCAGGATTATCTAAATAAGTTCACCCAGTTGTCGCGCTATGCTCCAGAGCAGATTTTGACCAACAAAGCAAAGAACAAGAGATTCATATTTGGGCTGAAGCGCAAGTACCACGATAGAGCTATGAGCAACATCAAACTCTCCTTTTCAGAATTAGTAGAGATGGCTTGCAATTACGAAGACATGGATGAAAGGCACGCTAGCCAAGACCACGCCAAAAGCCAAGCTGGAAATAAGCACAAGGCTTCAACAGATCAACCCGAATCTAGCATTACCGCGGCCGCTACTCAGAAACCTGCAAAAATCCCGAAAGGGAATTGCTACAACTACGGGAAGCCATGTCATTTTTCTAATGTATGCAAAGCCCCGAGTAAGCCAAAGGCAAATGACTCAGCCGAATGCTACAACTGCCATAAGAAGGGGCACTATAGCAGGAATTGTCCTCTGAAGCAGAATGCACAAGTGGCTCATGTGTATGACGGGAAGACCCCGCCAGCTACCACCGATGGATCAGGTAAACCCGATGTCTTGGGAGGTACCCTTACTATTAAAAACATTCCTCTTTCTGTACTTTTTGATACTGGTGCATCACGTAGCTTCATTTCTGGTAACCTTATTCACAAATTAAAACTGAAAAGAGGAAAACTTAAAGAACCAATTAAAGTTCAAAACCCGATAGGAGGTTCTGTTAGTCTCAGTACATATTGTAAAGTACCTATTTCCTTCTCTCGATACCAGTTCTCTTTTATAGTGATTGTCATGGACCTTTCCGAATTTGATATTATACTGGGGCTAGATTGGCTGACAAAATATAAGGCCGAAGTTAGATGTGCCGAAAGAATCGTGAAAGTTGAAACCAAACTTGGGCATATCACTATACCATGTCATGGCTCAGAAATAAATAGAACAGAATTTTGGTCTTCTTTAGAAGTTACTCCCCCTTCATTAGAAAAGATACCGATCGTTAAAAACTATGAGGATGTGTTTGAAGAAGTAGAAAACTTACCGCCGCAAAGAGAAATTGAATTTAGGATAGATCTAATTCCTAACGCCCGACCAGTAGTACATCCAATTAGAAGAATGGCCCCGAAAGAAAAGGAAGAGTTAAGTAGTCAAACCCGAGAATTGCTTTGGAAAGGTCTAATCAGACCGAGCTTTTCAGCTTGGGGAGCAGCAGTAGTATTTGTCCCGAAATCAGACGGTACTCTGAGACTTTGCGTTGATTACCGAGATCTCAATAAACAGACACTGAAGAACAAATATCCCTTGCCCCGAATAGACGATCTGTTAGATCAATTAAATGGAGCAACAGTATTCTCCAGAATGGACCTAGCTACAGGTTTCCACCAATTACGTATAGCCGAAGACTGTGTTCCTTTGACAGCCTTCAGGGGTCCCGATTTATTCTACGAATGGTTAGTAATGCCGTTCGGCTTGTGTAACGCTCCGGCATACTTCGTTGATCTTATGAACAGAGTGTTCCGTGGTGTATTGAATAAATTTGTTCTAGTCTTCATCGATGACATTTTAATCTACTCCAAGTCGGAAGATGAACATGCAAAACATTTAGATCAACTGTTGAAAATTCTAAGGAGAAATGTCTTGAAAGCTAAATTTTCTAAGTGTGTCTTCTGGCAGAATGAAGTTAAATTCCTAGGCCATGTCGTATCAAAGGAAGGGATTGCTGTAGATCCAAGCAAAATTACAGCGATTCAGAACTGGAAACAACCTACTACGCCCACAGAAGTTCGAAGTTTCCTTGGATTGGCTAGTTACTATCGGAAATTCATTCAGGATTTTTCAAAGATATCTGGTGTATTGACAAAGCTTACAAAGAAGCATGAGAAATTCAAATGGACTCCCGAATGTGAAGAAGCTTTCCATGAGCTGAAACGGAAGTTGACAACTGCTCCAGTATTGACCATTATAGAAGGTAATCAAGACTTGACTGTATGGACAGATGCTTCTATTAGAGGGATAGGCGCAGTGTTGATGCAAGAAGGCCAAGTGATTGCTTATGCCAGCCGTCAACTAAAGCCGCATGAAAGAAACTATGCTACTCATGATCTTGAGTTATTAGCTATCGTGTTTGCTTTAAGAATCTGGAGGCATTATTTATTGGGCGAGAAGTTCGAACTATTTACTGATCATCAATCCTTGAAATATCTATTCACTCAGAAAGATCTAAACTTGAGACAACAGCGTTGGTTAGAATTCCTTGCAACATATGATTTTGAAATCATATACACTCCGGGGAAAGCCAATGTTGTAGCAGATGCGCTCAGCAGAAAGAATGAAATCATCGCCAGTTTTGTCATCACGTCTTCATTAATAGACAGGATCTCGGCCCTACAAAAGGAGGATAATTTTGTAAAAGTAATGATCAAAAGGATCAATGAAGGCATAGACTCCAACTTCCAAGTGGATAGTGAGGGGGTTTTGAGATTAAAAGGAAGGATTTGTGTTCCCGACATCTCTGAGCTAAAAAGAGAAGTGCTTGATGAGTGCCACAAGTCCAAATTAAGTATCCATCCCGGTGTGAGCAAAATGTATAATGATATCAAGCGCACATTCTGGTGGAAGGCGATGAAAAGAGATATCTCATTATATGTTAGCAGATGCCCCACTTGTCAGCTAGTTAAGAGTGATTAACAGAAATTGGCTGGACTATTACAACCCTTAGAAATTCCAGGATGGAAGTGGGAACAAATCTCGATGGATTTCATCGATGGCTTGCCTCGAACTAAGAAAGGAAACGACGGTATATGGGTAATCGTAGATCGCTTCACGAAGACTGCCCATTTCATACCTGTCCGATCCAACAGAACGGCTCAAATCTAGCACAGATTTACTTCAAATAAATAGTTAAACTACATGGAGTGCCGCTCAATATAGTCAGCGATAGAGATCCCCTATTTACTAGCAAATTCTGGGAAGCATTCCAGACAGAATTGGGAACCAAATTGAATCTAAGCACCGCTTATCACCCTCAGACAGATGGCCAAACTGAGCGGGTGAATAGAATTCTAGAAGATTTACTGCGGGCTTGCGTTATCGATTTTGGAGGCTCATGGGAAGATCACTTACATTTAGCAGAATTCTCTTACAACAATAGCTATCAAGCAAGTTTGGGAATGTCTCCATTTGAAACATTATACGGTAGACCGTGCAGATCTCCCGCATGTTGGGTAGAACCTGGCAACAGACTTGTGTTAGGGCCCGATATGATTCGAGAAGCATCGGATAAAGTCGATTTCATTAAGAAGCGATTAAAAACCGCGCAAAGCCGACAGAAAAGTTATGCTGATGCGAGAAGAAGGGATATATCGTTTGCCGTTGGCGATTATGTTTATTTAAGAGTTTCTCCAATGCGAGGAGTAATCAGATTTGGCAAGACTGGGAAGTTAGCACCGAGATTTATTGGTCCCTTTCCTATACTTGAACGAATTGGAACTCTTGCATATAGGGTTTCATTACCTAATTGGTTGCCTGGTATACATGATGTGTTCCACGTATCTCAACTCAGAAAACATGTTCATGATCCCGACCTTATTGTGGAAGAAGCAACGCAACATGATATTGACATAACTCCAGAATTAGCACTCAAGAGAGAGCCATTAAAGATAGTTGGCAAAGAAACTAGAGAGCTAAGGAGGAAAAAGATTCATTTAGTCAAAGTGCAGTGGAGTAGTGATCCTAGAGATTGTACTTGGGAGACTGAGGAAAGCATTAAACAAGCCTATCCCAAATGCGGAGTGGACATCTCTGACTAACTCCGGTGCAAGGTACCTTTACAATACTTTGCATCTACATTTTATTTCCTACTTAGCTGTTATTTCCTTTTCGAGGACGAAAAGTTTTAAGTGGGGGAGATTGTAATAACCCGGAAAATGTTAACCAATTTAAATTTTTTAAATTTAGGTTATTACCAAAGAATTTGAATAGTTGAAATAGCATATTTCAATAAAATATAGAATTTGGTATGGTATAGCAGTTTGAAATTTTGAATACAAAATTTGTCTGACTGTACTGGGTGGAAAATATAACGGATTTTGACGAAACCAAAAATATTTAAATCTGCTTATCAATACCTTTCTAACGAATCTGAAAAATCGAAATTTCATAGCGGGAATCAAAAGTTATGGCCAAATGAATTTTCAGAAAGGTCGCTATATAACATATATAGCCCTTGAAAATTGAGATTTTGCATACGACCTCGGAATTCGACGAAACCACTTTTGTTGGGTCCGGGATGTCAAATTATTGCTAAGTTTCAAATTTCATAATTTTTGAAGCTAGTATGTGAGCGGGTCAAAAGAAAATGTGATTGGTCAAATTCTGTTAAAAAGGGTCGACCTAAAAATGGCCGTTTTTCAAACGAGCTCAGAATTCGACGAAACTGGTTTTGTTAGGACCGTATCGTCAAAACAAAGCTAGATTTATTTTTCTGGAATTTTTCTATTCAGTTTGTGGCCCTGGCAAATTGAAATGTACGTTTAAATTAAATATCGATGTTTTATATTTTAATTTGAAAAATAACTGACTGTAACTGTCGAGATGGCCAACGAAACATATCCCATTGTGTCCGGAATGGGGGTATTTAGCTAGGGGCGATAGTCGTTGGGTTTAAAAAGGAGTCCGTTTGCAAAAACACTATTTAAAACTTCCTATAAAGCTCTGGCCAATAGGAAATTTTCTTTTATAAAAAAAATCAGAAAGAAACCCTAGTCGCCAGTGATCTGGACGACTCAGAGGGCTCGAAACATCCAGTCGACTTTGCCGCCGCCTCAGGCGATTTCGCCGCCGCCGCCTGTTGAAGCTTCTGACCGCCTTCGCCTCCTCTACCCATCCGACCAAGCCACGCCTCCATCCATCTCCCGTAGGCGTCGGAATTCGACCAGAAAGTCGCGCCTTTCAGAGCGCCGCCGCGACCCACACAAGCCACCGAACCCATCGCCACCACCGCCGATCTGGAGGTGGTTCGTAGCTCTCTGACGCAGCGTTGTCTGATCGAAGCATCGAGGTACGATTTGGCTTAAAAATCGAGACCTAGTTTCGAAGTTTTAAAAAACTTTTCTGATGTAAAATTATGAAATGAAAATAACACTTTTAAGTGTTGCAAAACTTTGAAAAATAATATCTTTTTCGTTCTTTAACGAAATTTGATGAAACAGGAGACACCGTGACCGCAAGGAGGCTCTCTACATTCTAGAAGAAGCCGCGGATTTTTCTGACCTTCCTACGATTTTTAGCACTGCAATAACCAATGTGAGGAATCTAAACTAATTGTGTGAATGAAATCGTGTTGTATAAATTATATAAGCGAAGTGTAAATTATATACGCATTGTATACCTCATGTACATGTGTTGTATAAGTTATATTAGCGATGTATAAATTATACAAGTGTTGTTTGAAACATATATGCTTTGAATTGTGATGAAATGCAAGTGAATTATTATATATATATGTATATATATATATATATATATATATATATATATATATATATATATATATATACATATACTCCCCTCGTCCACAGACCATGGACGATATTTATTGCTTGTGATTGACGTGATGTTATATGGTATGACGAATGGTTGGAAATAATTGTTTGTGGTTGATATAGTGGTTGAAAAAATACCTTTGTGGTTTAAAAATACCCTCTTGTGGTTGAAACAAAATAGAATAGGATTATGAAATTGAAAATAAAACATGCCGCCTGCGTGCGAACTAGATGCATGATCCCCATTGTCAAAAACCGCGAGGTTTTAAGGTAGAGCGAGGAGCCGTACTAAGGACGGTCCCGGTTTTAACTACCCTGCCGTTATGCTGCCGAAATTTTCTGAAATATTTATGTGTTAGAATAATTTTCATTCGTTGAAATATATACAAGCTATATAGAAAATTCATGTGTTGAGTGCAATTCATTCGTTGAGTTGAAATTCATGTGTTGAATATTATTTGAATTTAAACAAATGGCTTTAGCGATAAAAATCACATTTTTATATATATACAAACTATATAGAATATTCATGTGTTGAGTTGCAATTCATTCGTTGAGTTGAAATTCATGTGTTGAATATTATTTGAATTTAAACAAATGGCTTTAGCGATAAACATCACATTTTTATATATATACAAACTATATAGAATATTCATGTGTTGAATTGCAATTCATTCGTTGAGTTGAAGTTCATGTGTTGAATGTTATCATCTTTTAAAAATAAAATGAATCGACAATGAAAACAATATTTTTATAGTGAATATGAAGTGTTAAAAATACACATGTGTCGAATAAATATTTTTGATGATAAAAATATTTCTTTTATCATGTATACGCTTAGTTAAAAAATACACATGTGTCGAATAAATATTTTTGATGATAAAAATATTTCTTTTATCATGTATACGCTTAGTTAAAAATACACATGTGTCGAATAAATATTTTTGATGATAAAAATATTTCTTTTATCATGTATACGCTTAGTTAAAAATACACATGTGTCGAATAAATATTTTTGATGATAAAAATATTTCTTTTATCATGTATACGCTTAGTTAAAAATACACATGTGTCGAATATATATTTTTGATGATAAAAATATTTCTTTTATCATGTATACGCTTAGTTAAAAATACACATGTGTCGAATAAATATTTTTGATGATAAAAATATTTCTTTTATCATGTATACGCTTAGTTAAAAATACACACGTGTCGAATAAATATTTTTGATGATAAAAATATTTCTTTTATCATGTATAAGCTTAGTTAAAAATACATACGTGTTGAAATAAATAATAGTTTGCTAGAAATATTATTATTAGCTTTGTTCTGCATATATATACATGTGTTGAACAGGAAAAATGGATTAGCTGTAGAGTAAAGAAATTATTTGTGTGCCCGACAAATAGGTAAACCTTGATGAGTTGGCTGCGCAATTTTATTTATATATCAACTCCTGTGAATGCCATTGGATGCGGAGTGCTGGTTATTCTGTGTGAAATAATAAATAACGCCATAGGATAGTAACAACTAATTTTGAACTACACTACATGGCATACTTCTTGATGATGGGCATACTTCATCATATTCCAAATAAGCAATTGGAGCTTGTGTGACGAGGTGGAAGATTTACCATACAAGCAAGAGGCTTGTATGGTGATGACTATGGACTACAGGTTGAACAGATGACTGATATGGACTATATAAATTATAACGATAAATTGCCAAATTAATAAAAACCCCACACGGGTCTAGAGTTGACAATAATCACGTCACTCTAGTTATTAGATACGGCACATGGACTATTTATTTCCACACGGAAACGGGGTGACGAGAATTTATTCCCTTGAGTGATTATCAGTACATGCTCCCCCGTAAACACCAAAATATATCACTATAAATATGTGAATGCTTTTTAAGATTTATTGGGTACCTAATACGGCCCAATAAATTTCCAAACCCCTCCCCGTACAAAGGAGGTTATGGCAAAAAATTTCGAAATATTAAGGCATTAGTGAAATATTTGAAGTGAAAACGAAGTTGAAAATATAGAATGGACTATAGTTGAAATCATAGAATGAACTATATTTATGAATATAAATATAATTAAAAGGAATAAAGGCTGTGCAATTCGTGTTTCGGAATCGTAATTTGAAACAATTAGTACGAGAAATCCGACCATCGGATTTTCCCGAAACCGCAACCGCTGGGTTCGCCTTGGAAATATCTTTCCAACGGCACCAACCTTGTAAAAATCCAACAGTTGGATTGTCCGGAATGTTTAATTCAAATCTGAAGAAAAATAGCACCAGAATCGTTTATATTTATTTATAAATATAAATAAATTAAATCGAATAACGACGCTGAAGTTCGAATTTTAAAACCGTAACTTCAAACGACTAGTGTGGAAGATCCGACCGTCGGATTCTCACGAAACTGGAACCGTTGGGTTTGCTTTGGGAATATCTTCCCACTGATATAGACTTTGTAGGAATCCAACGGTTAGATTTTCCGATATGTGTAAAACAAATTAAGGGAAAAACAGCGCCAGTGCCACGGCACGACCTGAAACGTCGTTTAATTAAATATGGCCATTTTTAAATAAATAAAAATGGCGAAAAATCGTTATAAAATATTATAAGCAATATTGATTGAAAATAAACCAATTGGGGTTGAATTGTTTGATATTTGATGGTTGTATGTGTTTGACATGAAAATAACACTAAATAACTGAAAAGATGGATGTCGAATAATATAACCATATAAAGAATCGATTTAAATTTTAAAGACGTGAATTATTTGAAAAGGCCGAGCTAACCCTCATTTCAAATAATTTATCGAGCGATTCGAATTGGGAAATGCAAAGACGATTCAAGACCGACGATCTCCGTATCGATTGGATGGGCGCTACTGAGGTTCCTAACCAGAGTAGCTACCGGAAGGGGACGGAAGTAGTAGCCGTCTGAACGTATGTGTTGATTGGACGGATATACGAGGAATTTGACGCCTCCGGTTTCGTTCAGACCCAGAACGGACTTGTAAATTGACTGTATGTCTGACATTGGATTTTGTTCTATACTGATTGATCTCTGTTAAATATATATCTGTCTGGCGGTGGAGAATTTATTCTTTTGCTTAACGCCCTTCTCTGAGACGTACGAGCTCAGAGGTTATATATCGATGGAAATCAATCGTATGGAGTGGACTGCCTATGTGGCATGCCAAGATGCTGTGATCAAGGCTTCTGTTGCAAAGCAAAGTCTTGTGGATGATGATCAAAGCAAGGTCTACGTAGCCTAGCTTTGTGTATTTCGTAGATTCGTGAACCTCACACCCCGGTATGAGTTAAAAACGGGATACGGACCGCTGGGAGAGCACGACGTTTCTTTCTAGCTATGGTGGTGTTAGTGACTTACCAGCCCTGACATATATATCTACTTTTCAACTTTGTGGTTGTTGGAATGCGAGGCGCCTCGATTATAGGTCTGTAAGGACCGGGAAACGTGTGTTTAGGAATAAATAATCCTCAAACGTAAGAGAGGACCGACCCAGCCGATCCAGGGGTTACCCAGAGTGTGTAGTCCCAAGGCATTTGCTAGAGTGTCTCGAAGTGGAGAGGAGCTTGCCCCTTGCCTCGACTCATGACGGAAATCCAATTTCCAATACGAAATAACGGACTTGATTGTAGAACTAGTATGGCGACATAGTGGTATGGGGCACTTATGCCGCCTATGATTGATATTTATGATGCTATTCGTTTTTGAAACATATATGCACTAGTAATAATATCAAATGATTTTGCTTTATACGTATCAAGCATATTTGGCTATTGTAAGAAAAAACTCTATCCTCCGGCTTGCGTTGCATTGTGTGATGGGACCTGAGTCTTATAATGGCTTCATTCTTTCAAAAAGCATTGCGTTGTTTTAAAAGAATTTACTTTGTTTTAAATGCACTAGCAATCACTGGGGTAAACCTGTTCCGCGAAAGTGGCGTGGTCCTATGATTCGCTTATTACTGTTGTTTAATTGTTAAATAGATTCCTCATACCAGTCCCCATGACTGACTCGTTGTTTGTTTCACTTTGCAAACGCGGGTGCCCTTATTTTCACACGGGCAGCCTAGTACACAGGTGACAAGTTGATTTTGGCTCTGCACTGCTGCATAGAGTGCATTTTTGGCTCATGGCGAGGCTGACTTCACAGAGATGACTTTGACATTTTCTGCCATTACTGTACTTATATTATGATCCCGCCACTGGCGATGCAGACTGATTTACTTTCCGTATTTCTTACTATATGTATATGTATTCCGCCTTCGGTGATGTAGACTGATACCCTTATTATGTCTCACTGCATGTATGTATTCCTCTTCTGGCGATGATGACTGATCACTTTCCTTTTATTTACTAAGTTATATCCCACGCTATGTTATTCTGATGTTATTACATGTTGTGATTCCGTTGTCATATCCATGTAAAATTATTCTATTTATTGTTTCTGCTATTATCTGTACTCTGCTATGATGATTAATGTGTTATTTCCTAATGATTATCCTTAATACCGCCCCTTGGATTTTGGGATCGTCACATGGTGGCCATCCAAGATTGGAAGGTCCCTAAAAATGTAACCGAAGTAAGAAGTTTCTTGGGGTTGGCTGGCTATTATAGGAAGTTTATCAAAGACTTCACAAAAATATCAGCTCCATTAACACGGTTAACGAAGAAGAACCTGGTTTTTACGTGGGACGAAGATTGTGATGATGCGTTCCAACGTTTAAAGAGAGCCTTAACTTCAGCCCCAGTCTTAGTGCTGCCAGACGGGAATAAACCGTTTACCGTCTATACTGATGCTTGTGGGACGGGACTTGGCGCGGTCCTCATGCAAGAGGGAAGAGTAATAGCCTATGGTGGAAGGCAGTTGAGGGTTCATGAAAAGAATTACCCTACGCATGACCTTGAGTTAGCCGCAATTGTTTTCGCGCTTAAGTTTTGGCGTCACTATCTTCTTGGTGAGAAATTCGAACTGTTCACTGACCATAAATCATTAAAATACTTATTCTCTCAGAAGGATTTGAATTTAAGGCAGCAACGGTGGATGGAATTCTTAGCCTCCTACGATTTGAAATAGCATATACTCCGGGCAAGGGTAACGTGGTAGCAGACGCCTTAAGTAGGAAAAGGTTGTCCTTGAGTCCATTGTTTGTTGAACGACGAAGCTTAGAATTCATCTCCATGTTTGACTTTAGACCCTCCGTTGACCTAGTACCTGGTTTGTTAGCATCCTTGGAGGTTAGACCTACACTTCTAGGACGAGTTGGTGAGGCACAACAAGACGACCTACAGGTAGTTGAGATAGTAGAAAAGCTCAAAGGAGGGGAGTCGTCTAGCCATCTTCGTAGGTATACCGTAGACGATAAGGGTTGGTTACGAAGGGATAATAGACTTTGTGTACCACAAGACGAAGACTTAAGGAAGGCCATTCTTGATGATGCTCATCGCTCAAAGATGACCATTCATCCCGGCGGAGACAAGATGTACAAAGATATGAAGCGGGTTTTCTTTTGGGCCGGTATGAAAAAGGATGTGGCCAAGTACGTCGCTAGATGCTTGGTGTGCCAACGAGTAAAAGCGGAACAAAAGAAACCCGGTGGGTTGCTTCACCCATTGGAAGTTCCACTATGGAAATGGGAAAGCGTCTCAATGGATTTTGTGGATGGATTACCAAGATCAAGGAAGGGTAATACGGGGATTTGGGTTATAGTAGATAGACTTACTAAGAGCGCCCATTTTATTCCCGTGAAAAGTAAGAGGACTGCTCCGTGGTTGGCTTCTGTATACATTAAAGAGATAGTTCGTTTGCACGGTATTCCTTCTAGTATAGTAAGCGACCGCGATCTCATCTTCACTAGCGAATTTTGGAAAAGTTTACAAGAGGCGGTAAGGACTCAGCTATGTTTGAGCACCGCATATTCCTCAGACGGACGACCAGACCGAGAGGGTGAATCGTATTCTAGAGGATTTTTTAAGGCTTTGTATCCTAGACTTTGGGGGTACATGGGAAGAGCACCTTCCGTTGGTAGAATTCGCATATAATAATAGCTTTCAGTCTAGTATTGGCATGGCACCTTTCGAAGCTCTTTATGGAAGGCCTTGCCGTTCGCCTACATGTTGGTGGGAATCTACCGATAAAATCCTACTTGGGCCCGATATGGTTAGGGAAACCTCGGAGAAGATTGATTTGATTCGAAGGAGGATGAAAGCAGCACAAGATAGACAGAAATCGTATGCTGATAAGAGGAGGACAGATCTTGAGTTTGACATTGGGGACATGGTTTTTATCAAAGTATCTCCGTTACGGAATGTTGTTCGCTTTGGGTCCGTTGGGAAATTAGCGCCAAGGTTTGTAGGGCCGTTTCCTATAAAAGACAGGATTGGGAAGATGGCGTATAGGGTGGAGTTGCCTGAGAAACTTAGTGGAGTACACGACGTATTCCATGTATCACATTTGAGAAAGTGTTTGCACAAGACCGCGGAGGTAGTAGAGCCGAGCTTGCTTAAAGAGGTGGAAATAGAGCGTGATGCAACAATTAGACGAGCTCCTACATGCATTCTTGGGTCGGAGATCAAAAAGTTGAGGAATCGAGAGGTCAGACTAGTTAAAATGCAATGGGGAGATGATGAGAGCAACGCTACTTGGGAGACAGAAGAGAAGATGCGTTCGTTGTACCCTTTTTTTTTTGAGGGTATGTCTTTTAATTTCTCCTTTATCGCTTAGCTTATCTTATCTTATCTTTAGTATGTCCTCTCATTAGTATCTTTGACCTTTAGTTAGGATAATCCTATAGTTGAAACATGTGTTTGAGACATGTTATGTATGATGGATGCAAAATGGATGCAAGTGTTTGCTAGTGGTTGCTCGTGGATGCATATATACACACACTTTAGGCACTAGATCGGCTCAGTCACTACATATTGCATATTGCATAAATGAATGTATTTAGTATAATGGATGTATAATGGTTGTACCATCATATAGATGCTGCATTCGGTTGAATGGATGTGCACGCATATAGAAGTAGTATGTAAGCAATTAGGATCTTTTGCATACATAATGGATGCATGGCACTATCATGAATTGCATCAAGGAGGTCAACTGAATCAGTGGAGCACCTGATTTTGCATTAGATACGGACATATACACACACTATGCATTTAAACATAAAAGCATTAGAAGTCTATAAGGACAGTGGATGCCAGTGTTTGATGATTGAGTAGATGGTTGATTGGATGTTAGGTTAAACATTCTTCTTGACTTGAAGATTTCGGGGTCGAAATCCTTTAAGGAGGGGAGAATGTAACACCCCGTAAATCAGTTAATACTAATATTCACAAATGAAAGAATAATTAATTTCAAATATAAGAATATTGGGAAATGGGCTGCGCCGTTGTGTTCGTCTCGGAAAAATACGCGAAATAGAGTCCAAAATTTTGTAAATCGGGATTCGTATGACCGAGATATGGCCTCGAGAAGTTTCACGAAAAATTCAAATTTTAAAATAGATTTCAAAAACATAGAAATGGAGGCAGGCGAGAAAACTCCCGCCCAGACCAGGTCAACCTGGGGGTCGACTTGGGAGTCGACCTGGGGGGGGGGGGCAGGTTGACACTAGAGTCGACCTGGGTGTCGACCTCCCTGGTCGAGCCCAGGTGACCTGGGTGCATCTGGTTGGGTTTTCGGGCTGTGTTTTGAAGGCTGGAAGAAATCTTATGGCTCTAATCTATTCTAGGGTAAATCTAATGGCCTAAATGCATCCTAACATCTATAAATAAGTGGGTAGACTCTAACCCTAAATCACTTGAAAAATTGGAGAGCTACCGACATGCCATTGCCATGGAGTTCAGCATAGCCGTCACAAACTAAAGAAGAAGGAGAAAGCCTAGCCTACAACTAAACCTACTCAACAAACAAATTATATCAAAGACTCTTTCTATCTCTCTTCTTTAAATTGTGAGTATGATGATTCTCACATTGTTATTATAAAATAATTCGATTAAGTTATGAATGGATCACAAGAAAGTGATGTGAATTGTAATTGTAAATTCTATATTGAGGATCTCTTGTTATGTTATTATGTTGTCATATGTTGTAAATTATATGTTGTAAATTCTCCTATGCTATGCCATGCTATGATGGAAATCATGCTATGCTATGTTATGCTATCATGCTATGCTATGTGTAAATCATGCTATGTTATGTCATAAATCTTATATATGTTGTAGATCTCATGTTAACACATATGTTGAAATCCATATGTTATATGATAATGATATCATGTTAAGTTGTGTTGAATCGTACAAGTTGTAAAATCATGATGTTGTTATTTATGTGAATTGGATCATGTTTAAAGTTTATGTTTTTTTTTAAATTAAATGGATCATGATTATGGGAATTTGCCTATTAGGTTAGGTGTACCCATATACATGAATCCACAATTTAAATTGGATCTTGAATATGGGAATTTGCCTATTAAGTTAGGTGTACCCATATGCATGAATCTATGACTAAATGAATTTTTATTATGGGAATTTGCCTATTGAGTTAGGTGTACCCATAAAAACCCATACTGTTAGATTAGATGATGTTGATTCACACATGTTCCTATGCAAGTTTATGAAATTTGATTGAGATCATATTATGTGAATTATGAACAATTTAAAATATTTAGATCCATGACATGTATAATCCTATGCAAGTTGTACATATGTAAGTTTCACCCCTTATTATGATTCATTTAGTCATATATACATGTTATTATTGTGATAATCTCTTTTATGCTATGAGTTAGACTATTCGAGTCTAACATATATATTTTGCGAATAAACGTTCAAACGTGGGGTAGGGGTGATATTAGGAATTAATAAATTGGGTGCAATTTTGTATGATTTTGCACGCCATGAATGGATGTCCATAATTGAGTCAATTATGGACATTGTTGAATTTGGAATTAATTAATAATTCAACTAGGGAATTATTAAAATTGGGGAAAGTGGATTATTAATAATAATCAATGCTTAGGACACGAGGTTGGTCCCGTTTGTGACGTAAACCTGCCCGGACCCGCCCGGCAAATCCAGTAGTCACAAATGTCGGCCCAATGTGAGAGGTCCTAGGCCCAAACTAAAGCATAACAGTTGTAAAGACACGAGGTTAGACTCTTTTATGGTGTAAGACTGCCCGGACCCGCCCGGCAAATCCAGCTGCCATAAATGCCAGTCTAATGTGAGAGGTCTTTATGAGGTTATGGCCTTAATGAATTAAGAAATACTTAGCCAGATAATCATGTAAGGTGGGACATGGGGGTTAAGTAGGTGCCTTGGGTGGCATGAGGAATCTAGTGGTTTCCTTTAGAGGCATTTGAAATACGATTAGACTTAACCAAATACACATGTAAATGAACATGACTAAGTGGGTTAAGTGGATGGACTAATGGGACAAGCTTAGGTGGAATGCTTGTGGGAAATAATGGGGGCCCATTTCAACCAGTATCCCAAAACGTATCTTTGTGGGCTCGACCCAAGTCGAGGACGGGACACACATACTAGGTCTTACTATAAGAGGCCAAAACAGGGAGCGGTGGCAACGCAAGTCCAACGGGTTTCATATGCGTGTGTGGACCCGGGCTGGTAGGTAAGACGTTGTTGCATCGTGTAGGTATAAGCCGTGCATCTCCATTATATCGGGTTGCCACTTTAGGGGAATGATATACCCCACTGTGGGGCCAGCACGGGTATCTACGAGTAGGGAGCCGATCGAAAAATGGAAAGTGGGGTACACCTAGTGGAGATAGGGGCAGGCGTCACCTATGTAGTCAGCTAGGAGTACGTAAAGCCATTAAGAAAGTTTCTAAGTGAAGCTAAGTGGGATCAATCTTTAGGGTGACTGGTGTGGTGCAGTATAGTGTTTATCCTTTAGTATTTAGGAGCGCTTATACCGTTTCCTTTAGCGATTGTCTATGTCCTTAATCTGCTCTTTCATAGACATTTCCTTGTTTTCCAGCTTATGCCTTAGTCCAGTTATTTTGATAATAGTATTGTAGAATTATCATACTCGCCAGACTTTATGTCTGACCCCCTCTTTTCCATCTTTTTTTTTCCTTCAGGTCCTCAGGTCGGGCCAAGTTCTAGTGGAGTCTAGTTGGATCGCTTATCTCTTGGAAAGCTTGGACTGCAGAAGTAAAGTCCAGCTTGTTATCTTTCTTTTTAATGGCTATTTATTGTAATGGGATTATGTATTTTGTTTTTGTGAAGACGGATATTGTACTTGGTTATGATCTATAGTTTTATGATGTAACAGACATATTTAATTTCCGCTGCAATGAAATGAAGTTTTAGATTTTCAAGTGCTATTTATTATCTGTCTTGTTGTAATTTCTCTGTTCTATATTCACTTATGACCCCCATGGAAGTTAATGCATTCCCTTGGTGAGTGACATTAATGGACGTGGGGTGTTACAGATTACCTAGGATGGATGTACGGAATAATGCCTTCGGTTTGTCCAGTCCCAGGACAACTTGAATGGACGAATGTCTGACAGAGTATATCTGGTAGATCGCGTAAGTTGATCGTTTCAAACGTACTTACGTTGGTGGCGGAGGAATTCGTTTCTCTTAGCTTATACCCGTGGAATTTTTGGGGAAATCAATTTTTGATTTGATGGGTATGATGATGTGGCATTCAAAGTGAATGAATGAGTAATCTGTTAAAAGATGCGTTTTGACCTCGAGCCTCATCAACTGGGAAATGACAGAATCGGGCAGGCAGCATGGCTAAGTGGTTCGCAACCAAGTAGGGTATATTGTCACCATGTAGAGAATATTCATGTTTGTTACTTCTTTCAATTATGTATCTCCCGGGAACAGTTATGTTGGAATTCTAACCAAGGGTGGCAATATATTCGATACACTCAAGCGAAATGAGTGATCAGTCATGTGTGGCTGAGTTGCAAGATGTTCTTGTTGAACTCCAGTGTATCGCTTCTAGAGTACACTGATCGGAAGGTGGATCCATACCTTATCATAGTTGGAAATCCATTACCCAATAAGATCCCACGGTTTTGATTGTATATTATATATGTAGAATGTTAGATGCAAGCGTTTCTACTAGATTGATATTACTTGTGTTAGATATTATTATAATATCAGAATAATATTGTTTTACAAATGATCATCCTTTGTTTCAAAAGGATTTTTGAAAGTTAAATCAAATAATTTGAGTTTACTCACACCAGTCACATGACTGACCCAGAGTTTATTTTGTTTTGTTTTCCCTAAACTCTTGGGTGCCCAATTTTGTACGGGCAGTCAAGTAGTGGGGATTTACAGATACTTGAAGAGCTGGAGCAGGAGGCTTCAAAAATTTTATAGCTATGGTTTTTCCGCTGTGTTGTAAGTGATGTACATTGGAAATGATATGTATATTCAAGTAAAAATTTATATTTCAAAGTTATGTTATGAAATATATTTATTAGTTCCGCTGTGAGATTCGTGTTTACTCTGATGTTATATGTTCTTCTTCTTCTTCTTCTTCTATTCTAAGTTTCTATCTTATCTATCCTCACCCTCTAATTTCTTTCATGGACTATCCAGTATTTCCGATGCTTGAATAGTCAACATAATGTTGTATGCCGATATCCAAGATCGCAAGAACCCCGGGTCGTTATAGTTAAAGACTTCAAGGATATATTTGAAGAAGTTGGAAGTTTACCCCCACATCGAGAGATAGAATTCTGGATTGATTTAATTCCGGGAGCAAGACCGATAGTTCAACCAAAGTGACGAATGGATCCAAAAGAAGTTACGGAACTAGAGAAGAAAACTCGGGATTTGCTTAATAAAGGCTTAATCCGACCTTGTTTCTCTAGTTGAGGTTCAGCTGTGGTTTTTGTAGTAAAATTTAATGGGTCATTAAGGTTGTGTGTAGACTATAGAGAGTTAAACAAGATGACCATCAGAAATAATTATCCATTACCCCGAATCGATGATCTTTTCGACCAACTGCATGGAGCGAAGGTGTTCTCCCAAATGGATTTAACAACGGGATTTCACCAATTAAGAATTGCTGAAGATAGTATTTGTAATAACCCGGAAATCTGGGCCAGTTTAATTTTTTTATTTTGGCAATTTTACTGAATTTAGAATATTTAAAATGAATTATTTTAAATAATATTGACGAAAAATTTATTTTGAATAGAATTCGAATGTATATATTTATATAGATCGTCGTTAGAATATAATTATTTAAATATAATTATAAAAGGAACTGAAAATGGCGCGGTAGTTTGATAATTCGATTTCAAAATTCAAATGAACATACCGGGTGCAAAATAATCCGAATTTTAGTGAAACCAAAAATATTAGAATCTAATTGAGAATATCTTTCCAGCGAATCCGAAAAATCAAAATTTCATAGCGGGGATAAAATGGTATGTCCAGTTGAAATTTCAGAATAGTCGCTATGGAATTTCGGCCCTTAAAAATAGCCATTTTGCAAACGACCTCGGATTTCGACGAAACCACTTTTGTTGGATCTGTGATGTCAAGTTATTGCTAGGTTTCAAATTTCATAATTTTTCGAATCAATATGTGAGTGTGGCAAAGGAAAACGCGTTTAACCAGTTTTAGTTGATTTTAATCGACTGGAAAATGGCCATTTTTCATATGACCTCAGAATTCGACGAAATTAGTTTTGTTAGGGATGTATCGTCAATACGAAGCTAGAAAATATTTTTTAGGTATTTTTCGAGTTAGTATGTGGCCCCGGTAAATTGAAATGCTCGTTCAAATTCAATATATAGAGTTATATGTTGACTTTGACGAAAACTGATCGAAACGGTTGAATCAGCCTACGATACATATCCCATTGTGTTCAGAATGGGGGTAATTAGCTGTGGATGACAGGCGGTGGGCCTCGTTTAGAGGTCGAATAGAAAAGTCAACTTTTTGAAATTAAAATAATTAAAAATAAATATAAATTCTCTCTCTTCCTTTTTAACTCCTCAGGCCCCCTCCCCCGTTCATTTTTCCCAAATCAGATGAAAAAAAAGAAAAAGGGGAAGGAAACCGCGCAGCGCATCCGCGCGACCCCCCCGCCCCCCGACGCAGGTGGCGCCGCCCACCACCACCGCCGTGAGGTGTCAGCCCCCCTCTCGTGTTTCTCTCTCCTCCTTCTCCTTCTTCTTCTGAATAAAACGGCCGCACCGCCACCCCCTCCCCCCGAGCCTCGTCCCGACCTCCACCACCCCCTGTTGGCCCCGCCGACGCCCTGTAGTCGCCTTCTCCGACAAACTACCACCTCCCTATGCCGGTGAGCCTCCTTGTTTAATTATTTTATCATTTTTATTTATTAGGTGGATAAAAATATGATTTTTAAATCATTTCGTTGTACGAAAGTGTTCATGGCATTGTTTTAAATTTGTGAAAGGGCGTAGTAAAAGTAAAGATTTGATTTTGAATATGAAAGGCGGGATTTTTAATTGATTAAAGGCGAAATCTTTATAATGTACGGATAATAAAAATATGATTTTTATAATATATAGATAATAAAAATATAATTTTTATTATATGGGAAGCGAAATAAAAATATGAACTTTATTTTTATCATGAAGTAGTGAGGATAAAGGTATTATTTTTATATAAGTAGCGAAATAAAAATCAGATTTTTATTATATATATAGTGAGATAAAAAGATGATTTTTATTATATGTAAAACAATATAAAAATCGAATTTTTATATATGTAGAAGAATAAAAATCGAATTTTTATATACGTAAAGAGAAAACAAAGATTTGATTTTTATAAAGTAGAAGTAATAAAAATAGGATTTTTATCTATATAGTAGTAGTATAAAAATGTTATTTTTATATACATAGCTACAATATAAAAATGTGATTTTTATATATGTAGTGAATACGGGCAACGAAAGTGATGAAAGGCGAGCACGACGAAGATTTCTACATATGAAGAGTCGTGGTATTGGATTAGCTAGTCGGTGAGAACTTCTCACTTTGAACTTTCTTTTCTAGTTATAAATATATACTAGGATGCAGACGGTGTTTAGTAGCACCCGACATCCGTCGTCCACAGACCATGGACGGCTTGTATGCTTGTTTGTTTGATTTTGATGTGTAGTTGATT
This sequence comes from Allium sativum, assembly GCA_030737875.1. NCBI lineage: Eukaryota > Viridiplantae > Streptophyta > Magnoliopsida > Asparagales > Amaryllidaceae > Allium > Allium sativum. Next base: position 308,969,355 of record CM060921.1, read on the forward strand.
GTGTGATGTGATGTGAAAGGAAATAAAATATTTATATAGTTAAAAATATTTTATAGTTAAAAATAGAGATTTTAACGTGTATATAAAATAAATATTTGTAAACAAATCAGAGATTTGTTTATATACACTGATTTGATTGATATTGATTGGGACGGTAAATTTTACACATCGCCTAACTACACAAATAAAATCTATGTTTGATTGTTTGAAACCCCACACGGGTATTGGGATGATTTTTGGCGTACACTAATCCCAATTAATTAGTTGTATGTCGATCGATTGATTGACAGATTGCTTAAGCGTTGAATATTTATATTCAATGCTTATACAGCGTAGAATGCACTCTGGATGATGGATTGATGTTTTCATTGTTGCTATACACATTTGTTGTGTGAAATCGATATAATCAACATTATATGGTAATTGACTGTGTCTGATTCCAGTTCAGAATAATCAAATATTTTGAAATAATATTCATTGAATATTGAAATGTGAAGCCGTGTTAAGTAGTTAAACGCCATTTTAACACGAACGGGAATTATGTCGATTTTATCCATTTTACAATGAATATCGAAAGTGATTTCAAAATCTGATATTTTGAGAAGATTTGACATTCGAATTAAATTGAATAGAATTGAAATTCGAATTAAATTGAATAGATTATAAATTCGAAGTAAATTGAAATGAATTGAAATTCGAATTAAATTGAAACGGAATTGAAATCATTTTGAATTGAATTTAAAACGAATTGAAATTGAATTGAAATCGTTTTGAATTGAAATCGACGAAGTATATATTATATATATTATATATATATATATATATATAATATAATGGCCTGAATAGAACGCGCCGTGCCGCGGTAGTTCGTGAGTTTCGACCATTGATTTCGAATGGACATTGCGGGAGATCCGACCGTCGGATTCTCCTAAAACCGGAACCATTGGGTTCGTATCGAAAAGAGCTTTCTAAGGAATATTAGAGATATCAAATCTAACGGTTGGATTTGGAATTATTTCCAAATCAAATTTGAAAAAGGTCGCTGTAAGTGCAGTTCGATGGCCATTTATGGAAATCGACTGTACGGAACTTGATAAAATTATTAAAAACATCAATAATTTGTGTAAGATCATAAGAAATAATTTGGGAAAAATTGGGGTGAAAAACTCCATATTTGAAAGGTTAAAAATAGATTTTTATCGAAATGAACTAATTTTGAATTTGAATAATTATTTATTTATTTTCAAATAAATAAATCGGATTTGAGATGAAATAACTAGAATTTCCAATAACTAAATTGGAATGGTTTTGAATCGAAATTGTCTTCGGAATATTTCGATGTTGGATTTCGTGATGATACAGATATTGTTATGAGAATTTGAAAGATATATTAATATCGTTATTCCCAATACGATATTTGTTGGTCGTAGAATTTAATATTGAATATAAGCCGATATATTTTCTATTCAGAGCCTTGTATTCAATATCAAATGTGATTTGGGTTTGTCGTGAATGGTGTCTTCATTAACAGTGTTCTTAAGCCCAGTTGAGAAAAAGATTAAATCTTTTTATTTAGATCTAATAAAGTGTACCAATTAAATAATATTTAATTGGAATTGAATTGGTATTGATTTTTGGGTTTATCGTGAACAGTGTTTTAAATAACACTTGTTCTTTAACCCGATAATTAATGGAATGTGATTTTGGGTTTATCGTGAAACGTGTTTTAAATGACACTGATTCTTTAACCCAGTTAAGTATTAAAACTAAGTGGAGTTTTAATGAATCTTTAACTAGACTGAAAAGATCGAGAATGGAGTATCACCAGTTTTGCTCCAGGCGATAGTTAAATCTTTAATTAGATTTGAACGTGAAATGGTAATTGAATTTACCGATAACACCGTGGTGTTAGATATGAAGTATTACCAGTTTTACTTCATGGGATGAATAGGTTGGGGTTGAGAAATTTAACAATTGATTACTTCGGTAAGGTTCGTTAATCCCGATTGGTTTGAATTGATTTTCAAAGAAGATTAAAGAATAAATTTAAAGAATTTATCTTTGATAAAATTAATGGGAACCTTTCCCAAAGTATAAGAATATTTGAATAAAAGAATATTCCGAATTGGAATGAGGCATATGTTGTGTTTGTGTAACACTTATTTATTATATACGCGAGTTATTCAGAAAGACCGGGTTTATCCCATTCTGAATAACTAATTCGACGTGGTGTCGAAGATGAAGACGGTGGTTGAAGACCGGAAGTCTTCACATCGTTTGGGTGATTACTGATGATCATGATTGGGCTGTACACCCAAGAGGAGAGAAACAGTTGGTGATCGTCCAGACGTACTTGGAGATCGATGGATATGCGAGGAAAGTGCCTCCGGTTTCGTTCAGACCCAGAACGAACTTGTAAATGGACTGTGTGTCTGACATTGGATTTCAGTCTGTGTGATTGATTTCTATTAAATATATATCTGTTTGGCGGCGGAGAATTTATTCTCTTGCTTAACGCCCTTCTCTGAGACGTACGAGCTCAGGGTTTATATATTGATGGATATCAAACGCATGGAGTGAATTTCCTGTATGGCATGCCTAAGTGGCAAACGATCAAGGCTTCTGTTGAAAAGCAAAGTCTTGTGGTTGATGATCAAAGCACAGCCTGTGTGGCATAGCTTTGTGTAGCGTGGAATCGCGAGCCTCACACTCCGGTGTGAACCAAAAATGGGAGAAGGACCTCAGAGAGGACATGCGTTTCTTTCTAGCTAAAAGTGGCGTCAGTGGTTTTACACGCCCTGACGAGTTTGACTTATGTGGTTGTTGCTGTTGCGAGGCGCCTCGGTTATATCGGTTTCGGCCGATGCATTCTGGTCGGCAGACGGACCAGACTTACACCCCATAGGGTGGGGAAACGCAATGTTCAGGCATAATAATCCACATCGGTGGACCGGCACTGACGATCCAAGGGGCAGTTGCGGCTGTTCCTGAGGGGCGGGATAGAGCGTCTCGAATCGGTAGAGGACTATCTTTTGCCTCGGTTCACAGGTGGAAATCCAACTCCCAAATTCGTGATTTTGCGGCTTTAATTGTAGAACTAGTATGGCGACATGATATATGGTACCCATGCCGTCTATGATTGATACTTATGATTTGAAGTTGTTTTATACACTATGCACTTATAGTAGTATCAAATGATTTGTTTTAAACGTACTAAGCATGTTTGGCTATTATAAGGGAAAATCCTATCCCCCGGCTTGCGTTGCATTGTGTGATAGGACCTGGGTCTTATAATAGCTTCATTTTTCCAAAAAGCATTGCGCTGTTTTGTTATATGCACTGGTATTCTTGGGAGGAAACCCGTTCCGTTTTATACAGCGTGGTCCCCTGATATATCTGATTTAAAATAATGATTAATAACTATTTTAGTTCTCACACCAGTCCCATGACTGACCTGGAGTTTATTGTTTTAACCTAAACTCTGGGTGCCCCTATTTTCGATGTGGGCAGCTAGTAGTTTTGGTTTTGCAGATTTATATTCACAGGATCCTGGTTTACAGCTGGAATGATATCCGGAAAGCTTTGTATCCGTATATCTCTTCTAGTTGTGTATTGTATTATTTTCTGCTGCTATGTAATGTATTGTAATCTATGATATTTTCTGTGTAATATTTATTCATACTCTGTATATTCTTGTGTTCTGATGGAATTTTTGTAATATACAATGAAATGTTCTTCTGTCTGCGTTCTTTTGTGGCTTGTTCTCGAACTATCTGCGCTTTCCTTACCGGGGAAGTTACGGGTTTTTACATTTGGTATCAGAGCTTTGGTTTACAAAGCTCAGAGAACAAGACACATTAGAACCATACGAAAGAATTCATCAGATAATGGATTAGTAATATCCAATGAGAATGACTCGTTAGAGATGGGATCAGTAGTATCCTAGAACAAGTGTGAAGAGTATATTTTTAAAATGAAAACAATTTTTGTTTTGAAATTTAAATCAATTATTCGTATTTGATTATTTATTTGTATTGATTTTGACAGTCCAGTATATAAAGATTTTGCATATACATCTGATCCGCGTGTATTCGAAGTTTTAATATACTGGATAGATATAGAATCACACTCTAGTCGCCCGGAGATGGTTCTGATGATCGCTATAGTACGTACATCATCAGAATTTATATTCGAGTTTCGAAAGTGAGATTTCTATATATTTCCTATTGACTGGTGTGAGAACCAAAATTATATACGGCCTATTGTTGTGATTTGGCTTCAAAAATGTGATTTTTGACTATATATCAAAGTTATGAATTTAAAATGTTAATCAACTAATTGATTGATGGTTGTGTTGTTTGATTATTGGTTGATTAGTTAAAAGTTAAACCATTTAGCCAAATTGTATCAAATAGTGAATTATATTGAAAATTTGTCGCATTTGCATGCGTATACATGTACTTACACTGAACAGGTCATAGCAAGGAGGCTAGAGCAGCAGAATAAAATTGTATGCCCAACAAATAGGTACATGTTTAACATAATTTACTGTTTTGTTTGGGTGATGATGATTTTATGAGCCGATTGGCTTTTTCTTTTTCTTTTGTATTAAATAAGGCCATGGGAGGCAATATGAAATATCCCGAAGTCCCCGGTGCAGGGGAGGTTATGGCGAAATTTTTCGAAAATTTAGGGTGTTAACCAAATTTTTGAAAAATTTGAAAAGTTCTTAGAAACTGAAAAGTTGAAGAACTTAAGCCATAGTGAAAATATTGAAATTTGAGTTGGTTTGTAAAACAACTTTCAGCTTCGTTCCTTTTCGGGGACGAAAAGTTTTAAGTGGGGGAGATTGTAATAACCCGGAAATCTGGGCCAGTTTAAAATTTTTATTTTGGCAATTTTAGTGAATTTAGAATATTTTAAATAATATCGACGAAAAATTAATTTTGAATAGAATTCGAACGTATATATTTATATAGATCATCGTTAGAATATAATTATTTAATTATAATTATAAAAGGAATTGAAAATAGCGCGGTAGTTCGATAATTCGATTTCAAAATTCAAATGAACATACCGAGTGCAAAATAATCCGGATTTTAGTGAAACCAAAAATATTACAATCTAATTGAGAATATCTTTCCAACGAATCCGAAAAATTAAAATTTCATAGCGGGGATAAAAAGATATGTCCAGTTGAAATTTCAGAATAGTCGCTATGGAATTTCGGCCCTTAAAAATAGCCATTTTGCAAACGACCTCGGATTTCGACGAAACCACTTTTGTTGGATCCGTGATGTCAAGTTATTGCTAAGTTTCAAATTTCATAATTTTTCGAATCAATATGTGAGCGTGTCAAAGGAAAACGCGTTTGACCAGTTTTAGTTGATTTTAATCGACTGGAAAATGGTCATTTTTCATATTACCTCAGAATTCGACGAAATTGGTTTTGTTAGGGCCGTATCGTCAATACGAAGCTAGAAAATATTTTTCAGTTATTTTTCGAGTTAGTATGTAGCCCCGGTAAATTGAAATCCTCGTTCATATTCGATATATAGAGTTATATGTTGACTTTGACGAAAACTGTAACACCCCGTATTTCGGTTAATGATAAAATTCACTAATTGCAGAATAAATAATCTCAGGTGTGAGAATTGGGGGAAACGGGCTGCGTCATTGCGTTAGTCTCGGAAAAATACGCAGAATAGAGTCCGAAATTTTGTAAATCGGAGTCCGTATGGCCCAGTTATGGCCCAATAAAGTTGGCAGAAAATTCAAGTTAAAAACAGATTTAGAAATTCAAAACCAGATTTCGAAATTGGAGCCAGCAGGGGGCCAGGCGGGAAACTTCCCGCCCTACCCATGTCGACAGGGCTGTCGACAGGCCTGTCGACTGGGGAGTCGACTTGCCTGTCGACTTGCCTGTCGACACGGCGTGTCGAGCCAGAGGGCCTGGGTGCACCAGGTCTGGTTTTCTGGCTAGGGCTGGGCTGGGTTCTAGAGATTTCCTAAATCTGACGGACCTAATCTAACCTAGGGTTAATCCTATGGTCTAAAACACACCCTAATCCTATAAATACACTCTAATGCAAGCCTAATCCCTACTAAAAATAGAAATGAGGCCATCATGCCGCCAAAATCAAACTTGAGAGGAGCCTCCACTAGTTTATGAAGAAAGTAGCAAGCTAATCAACCTCTAATCATCATCTCCTCCTTAAAGCAACTAGTTTTACTTCATAAGTTTGCTAATCTTGGTTTTGGTGAGTTTCTATCACTTTGATGATCAATTGCTAAATTAAGTAGATGAGATATGAGGAGATCTATGGTTTTGCATGAGGATTAATGGGTTTTCAAGTCATATGTTATGATGTGAATATGCTAATCTATGTTTAATATTAATCCTATGTTTATGCAAGTTGAATATGTGAGTTTATGCAAGTTGAATATGTGAGTTTATGCAAGTTGGATATGTGGGTTTATGCAAGTTAAGTATGTGGGTTTATGCAAGTTAAGTGGTGGGTTTATGCATAATAAGTAATTGATTCTATGCATGCTAAGTATGTGGTTTTATGCATTCTAAGTGTTTGGTATTATGCATAAATCATGACATGCAAGTTTACCCTTTTAAATGTAATGCATACATATGCAAGATGACACCTTTATATGCTATGTATATATATATATATATGTATGCATGTTTACCCTCCTTTAAGATGCAAGTCATATATGCAAGTTCAACATGTTAAGCAAGTTATGTGTATGCTTATATGCAAGTTCAACATGTTATGTAAGTTATGTGTATGCTTATATGCAAGCTCAACATGTTATGCAAGTTATGTGTATGACGTTATGTAAGTTATGTGCATGTTGTTATGCAAGTTCATATGCAAGTTATGTGTATGATGTTATGCAAGTTATGTGCATGATGCTATGCAAGTTATGTGTATGTTGATATGCAAGTTATGTTTATGATATTATGCAAGTTATGTGTATGATGTTATGCAAGTTAACATGTAACATGTTGTGCAAGTTCACACCTTTAAGACACGTGCAAGTTCACCTTTGTATAACCTATGAACACTTATGCAAGTTGCCTTTATATATGACATATGTATGTTCATGCAAGTTGGGTTATTTAGTAATGCTAGTTGGGTTAATATCATGATGTAAGTGGACACCTTTTAACCCATGTTAATGCTAATGTATGCTAAGTGAAACCCATGTTAATTGTGAAAGAATCTTCTCTTGGAAATATGTCGTGTTGGCATAAGTACGTGGGGAAACGATGGGGTTAATAGACATGTTAATGAAATGGTGTGAAATGGTTATGATTAAGCATACCATAAAATGAATAAGCATAAGTGGGAATTTACCTATTGAGTTAGGTCTACCCCATGGGAATTTACCTATTAAGTTAGGTCTACCCATGTTATGGAATTGGGAATTTACCTATTTAGTTAGGTCTACCCATATTCTTAAAAAGGTGTAATTAATTAGGGATAATTAATATAAATATGAGGGTGATTAATTAGGTGTAATTAATCGACTAAGACACGAGGTTGGACTCAATTGTAGCGTAAAACTGCCCGGACCCAACCGGCTTAACCAGTTGCTACAAATGTTAGCCCAATGTTAGAGGTCTTAGGCACAAACTAAATACGTGATTAATGTAAAGACACGAGGTTAGACTCGGTTATGACATAAGGCTGCCCGGACCCAACCGGCTTAACCAGCAGTCATAAAAGATAGTCTAATGTGAGAGGTCTTTATGAAGATCACGGTCTTAATTAATTAAGAAACACTTGACCATATTAGCATGTAGATGGACATGAGGGGTTAAGTGGGTGCCTTGGGTGGCATGAGGAGACTAGTGGGTTGCCTTGGGTGGCAATAGAAAATACGATTAGAATACTTAACCAAAGTGAAACATGTAATTAAAACATGGTTAAAGGGTTAAGTAAGTGCTTTGGGTGGCATGTGGAAATCTAGTGGGTACCTTGTATGACAACTAGAATATGATTAAATGACTTAGCCAAAATGTATAACATGTAAGTGGACATGGTTAAAGGGTTAAGTGGGATTCACTAGAAATAACAAGCTTAGGTGGTAGCTTGTGGGGGCCCATTTCAACCAATATCCCAAACGTATCTTTGTGGGCTCGACTCTAGTCAAGTGACGGGACACGCATATTGGGCTTGACTATAAGAGGCCAAACCGGGTTAGCGGTGGCAACGCGGGACCAACGGGTTTCATATGCGTGTGTGGACCCGGGCTGGTTGGTAAGTCGTTGTTGCATCGTGTAGATATAAAGCCGTGCACCGTTGATATTATCAGGTGGCCACTTTGGGGAATGATACACCCCATCGTGGGACCAGCACGGGTATCTACGTAGGGGAGCCGATCGCTTGGGGAGTAGTGGGTACACCTATGTAGTCAGATAGGGGTACAAGAAACTACTAAATTACTAAGTACACTTAGTGGGATCAACCTTTAAGTAGGAATGACTGGTGTGGTGCAGTATAGTAATTATCCTTGGGTGGGTGGATGCGTCTTTACGGTTATCTTAGTTTATCCTAAGTCTACCAAGCTGCTTAGTGTAGCCATTCACCCCCAGACGTTACCGTATATCAAGCTTATGTCTTCTCTGGTTACTTTAATGATTGTATTGTTAAGGTTATAGGACTCGCTCAGACTTATGTCTGACCCCGTTGTTTTTATCTTTTTCCCAACCCTCAGGTTATCAGAGTGGGCCCAGTACGAGTAGGCTTTGATCAGGCTGCTTTATTCTCTTTTGGAGCTTGGACCATAGGTGTAGAGCTCAGCTTACCCTTTCTTTTATGGCTATCAGTTCATGTATTGGGATTATGTACTTTTATTTATCAGGATGGATATTTTGTACTTGACTCTTATTATGGTTTTGTGATGTAACCAAACATGCTTTACTTTCCGCTGCAATGAAATGATGTTTTCAAAAGTTTCAAATATTACTTATATCTGTCTTGTTGTAATTTTTCTGTTCTATATTCACTTAAAAATACTCCACCGATGTTATGGCATTCCCTTAGAGAGTGACCATAGCGGGAGTGGGGTGTTACACGTGGTATCAGAGCCAGGTTACCAGAACAGATAAAATTTTTAGAAAACTATTTTTCTCAAAACATTTTTGGAAGAAATATTTTCAAAAACATGTCTTTAAAGAGAAAAGTTTTTGAAAGAAAAGCATAATCCCCGATAGCCATATCTTTATCTTTCGAATTCTCCGTTTTGAATCTTTCCTTTTTCGTCTCAGCATGGCTGAAGATCTTTATCTTCCGGACGGTGTAGCGGTACCAGTATGGTATAGGAGGTTGTTAGAGGCTAGGGCCGCCGCTGCAGGTCCAGCAAATGTTCCACATCCACCCGTTGCACTCGTTCCTCCTCACGCGGATACTTTTGCTATGACTTGTAGGAAGTTTAAGGCTATGGGAGGAAAACCTTTTGTGGGAGCTAGGGATTGGCTTAGTGAGACGGAAGAATTAATGGAAATCTTGGAAGTGGAAGAGGGAAAGAAAGTCAGGTTAGCCGCTTGGTTAATGGAAGGAGAGGCCTCGTTCTGGTGGGAGGTCACTAATGGAGAACGCCCTGTTGATTCTTGGATGGATTTCAGGCAAAGGTTTGAGGCAAAGTTTCTCTCAAAAGCGGAAGAAAATATGCACGTGGAAAGGTTCTTGAACTTAAAGCAAGGGAACTTGTCGGTGAAAGAATATGTTAACAAGTTTAAGCAGTTAGCGAGATTCAGCATAGACTTGGTAAACACACCGGAAGAGAAAGCTCTGAGGTTCGTTAAAGGCTTAAACGAACCGATGCACGGATTGGCTAAGTCTCACATCCCTATTGGGGCCACTTTTGAGAAGCTAGTGGACATGGCACTTATGCATGAGGAAGAGAAGGGTCCCAATGCTAGTAAAGCACCCGAGAAGGAAGGAGATCAGAGGAGACCTCAACAGCAACAGCAAAACAAGGGTGGGAAAGGCAACGGTGGCAAGGGAAAGAAGAAGTGCTTCAGTTGTGGGACACTAGGCCACCTAAGCAAGGATTGTCGCAAGAAGAGGAAGGCTGGCTGCTTCCACTGTGATGAAGCAGGACATCTAGCGAAAGACTGCCCTAAGAAAGGGAAAAGGACGGGATCTACCTCAGGAGGACAGGTGCAAGTTCTTTTGGCACCAACTCAGGCAAGGGGGCAAGCTCAGGCTTTCGCGGTTCCACCGATTCAGAAAAGAGGTAGAACTATTTCCATTGAAAGTCTAGTTTTTCTGTTTGATTATCCGGGTCAAACTTTATTTGATTTTGACGCATCGAGTTCGTTTATTTCATTATTGTTAGTTGAGTCACTGCACTGAGACACCAGTTAATAGATGATCCCTTAGTTGTTTCAAACCCAATTGGGGCTCCATGATGTGTTTGGGTTTGAAAGTTGCTATACTTAGCGTTGAGTTTAGATGTGATGCTTTTTGGGCTTCACGGGCTATGGGTTAGTTTTGGGCATGGACTGGTTATCCAGTAATGGTGTCGTTCTTATTGTGGAAGGAGAGTTGTTAGGCTTATGACCCGCTAGGGTAACACTCTCGAGATCTCTTGTAATCCCATGGAATCTGTTATGCTAAGTTATCTAGAATCGCTTGACACGTCGGTCAAGAGTTTGCGATCTATTAGAGTGGTCCGGGAATACTCGGATGTGTTTGAGGAGGTGAAGGGCTTACCTCCGGAGCAGGAGGTTGACTTCCGAATATATCTGGTAGACAATACCAAACCAGTGTCTTGGCCAGTGTGCCACGTGGCTCCTCGTGAGAGGAGGGAACTCCATAAGCAAGTAGGCAATTTGCTTGAGAAGGGGTTTAGAAGACGAAGTATATCGGAGTGGGGTGCTCCGGTAGTTTTTGCTATGAAGGCGGATGGGTCCCTCAGACTTTGTGTAGGCTAAAGAGAGCTAAATAAACTCACAAAGAAGAATAGACACCCATTGCCGAGGATTGATGATCTTTTTCCAATTAGTTGGCGCCTTTGTAGTTTCATAAGCTGGACTTAGCCACGGGGTTTCGTCAGTTGAGAGTGGCTGAGGATAGTATAGAGAAGGCTGCTTTTAGGACTCCGGATGGCTTTAATAGGTTGAGCCGAGCCAGTTATGGAATAAACGGTGGTGTTGGAGTGAGACTGGAAAGGACATCCAGAGTTGGACAAGGGCTTAATTATTTAGCCGTTTTTACTAGTATCATCTCACGTAGGACGTCTAGGTTCGAAGGACGCATCCCTTGGGTGTTTGTCTGATATTGGTTTAGGCCTTTGGGGCTTGCATTTGGGGGATGTCGAGTTCGACCAGGGTGGTCTGCGTGAGAGGTGGATAGTTGTGACGATTTTGCATGGGAGAATATCCTGATTTTCTCTAGGAGTGGAGAAGAACCTGCCCTACATCTTAGGGAAGTATTGGAGACTCTCCAGGCGCATAGTCTTAAGACAGCAAAAGTGAATAGGATTCTTAGCGTCCTATGAGTTTGAGATAGCTTACACCCACGGCAAGGGTAACATGGTAGCGGACGCCTTAAGTAGAAAAAGGTTGTCCTCGAGTTCATGGTTCGTTGAACGACGGAGCTTAGAGTTTATTTCTATGTTTGACTTTAGACCTTCCGTTGACTTTGTACCCGGTTTGCTAGCCTCCTTGGAGGTTAGGCCTACTCTTTTGGGGTATGTTGGCGGAGCACAGCAGGACGACCCACAGTTGGTTGAGTTAGAAGTTCATGAGGAGGGTGAGTCGTCCAGCCATTTGAGTAGGTACACCCTAGATGGTAAGGGGTGGTTGTGTAGAGACGGTAGACTTTATGTACAGAAAGACGAGGGTTGAGGAAGGCTATACTTGATGATGAACATCGTTCGAAGATGACCATTCATCCCGGGAGGGACAAAATGTACCAAGACATGAAGCGAGTTTTCTTTTTGGCCGGTATGAAGAAAGACATGGCCGAGTATGTCGCTAGATGCTTGGTGAAAGCGGAGCAAAAGAAACCAAGTGGGTTGCTTCACCCATTGGAAGTTCCGCTAAGGAAGTAGGATAGTGTCTCGAAGGATTACCGAAATCAAGGAAGGGTAATACGGGGATTTGGGTTGTGGTAGACAGACTTACTAAAAGCACCCATTTTATACCCGTGAAGAGTAAGAGAACTGCTCCATGGCTAGCTTTAGTTTACATTCGAGAGATTATTAGATTGCATGATGTACCTTCCAGTATAGTGAGCGATCGAGATCCTATCTTCACTAAAGAGTTTTGGAAAAGTTTGCAAGGGGCGGTAGGGACTCAGTTGTATTTGAGTACTGCATATCATCCTCAGATAGACGGCCAGACCGAGAGGGTGAATCGTATTTTAGAAGACCTTTTGAGGCTATGTATCTTGGATTTAGGAGGTACATGGGAAGAGCATCTTCCATTGGTGGGGTTGCCCGACAGACTTAGTGGTGTACATGATGTATTCCATGTGAGGAAGGGCCTACATAAGATCGTAGAGGCGATAGAGCCAAGCTTGCTTAAAGAAGTAAGGTAGAGTGTGATGTGATTATTCGACGAGCTCCTACCCGCATCCTTGGGTCAGAGATTAGGGAGTTGAGAAACAGAGAGGTTCGACTAGTCAAAGTGAAAAAGGGGAGAAAGTGAGAGCAATGCTACTTGGGAGACAGAAGCGAAGATGCGTTCGTTATACCCATCCCTTTTTGAGGGTATGTGCTTTAGACGTCTCCTTTATCGGTTGTCTAGTGCTTATCTTATCCTTAGTATGTCCTCTCATTAGTACCTTTGACCTTTAGATAGGGTAAACCTATGGTTGAAACATGTGTTTGAGACATGTTATGGTTGATGGATGCAAGTGGATGCAAGTGTTTGCTAGCGGTTGCTCGTGGATGCATATACACACACTCTAGGCACTAGATCGGCTCAATCACTTCATATTGCATATTGCATAAAATTGTGTGTAGGAAGCTATATTTATGGATGTATAATGATTGTGTTATCATATGGATGATGCATTTTGGTGAATGATTGTGCACTCATGTAGATATTGTATGTGTCGATAGGGTTCTCTCGCATACATAATGGATGCATGGCACTATCATGGTTTGCATATGTTCATACATTAGATAGGGAACATATACACACACTTTTTGCATATGCTCATACATCATTAGAAATTGTTTTAAGGACAATGGATGCCCGTGATTGATGGATTGAGTAGATGGTTGTTTGGATGGTAGGATATGCATTCTCCTTAGCTTAGAGATTTCGGGGACGAAATCCTTTAAGGAGGGGAGAATGTAACACCCCGTATTTTGGTTAATGCTAAAATTCACTAATTGCAGAATAAATAATCTCAGGTGTGATAATTGGGGGAAACGGGCTGCGTCATTGCGTTCATCTCGGAAAAATACGCAGAATAGAGTCCGAAATTTTGTAAATCGGAGTCCGTATGGCACAGTTATGGCCCAATAAAGTTGGCAGAAAATTCAAGTTAAAAACAGATTTAGAAATTCAAAACCAGATTTCGAAATTGGAGCCAGCAGGGGGCCAGGCGGGAAACTTCCCGCCCTACCCATGTCGACAGGGCTGTCGACAGGCCTGTCGACTGGGGAGTCGACTTGCCTGTCGACTTGCCTGTCGACACGGCGTGTCGAGCCAGAGGGCCTGGGTGCACCAGGTCTGGTTTTCTGGCTAGGGCTAGGCTGGGTTCTAGAGATTTCCTAAATCTGACGGACCTAATCTAACCTAGGGTTAATCCTATGTTCTAAAACACACCTAATCCAATAAATACACTCTAATGCAAGCCTAATCCCTACTAAAAATAGAAATGAGGCCATCATGCCGCCAAAATCAAACTTGAGAGGAGCCTCCACTAGTTTATGAAGAAAGTAGCAAGCTAATCAACCTCTAATCATCATCTCCTCCTTAAAGCAACTAGTTTTACTTCATAAGTTTGCTAATCTTGGTTTTGGTGAGTTTCTATCACTTTGATGATCAATTGCTAAATTAAGTAGATGAGATATGAGGAGATCTATGGTTTTGCATGAGGATTAATGGGTTTTCAAGTCATATGATATGATGTGAATATGCTAATCTATGTTTAATATTAATCCTATGTTTATGCAAGTTGAATATGTGAGTTTATGCAAGTTGAATATGTGAGTTTATGCAAGTTGGATATGTGGGTTTATGCAAGTTAAGTATGTGGGTTTATGCAAGTTAAGTGGTGGGTTTATGCATAATAAGTAATTGATTCTATGCATGCTAAGTATGTGGTTTTATGCATGCTAAGTGTTTGGTATTATGCATAAATCATGACATGCACGTTTACCCTTTTAAATGTAATGCATACATATGCAAGATGACAGCTTTATATGCTATGTATATATATGTATGCATGTTTACCCTCCTTTAAGATGCAAGTCATATATGCAAGTTCAACATGTTAAGCAAGTTATGTGTATGCTTATATGCAAGTTCAACATGTTATGTAAGTTATGTGTATGCTTATATGCAAGCTCAACATGTTATGCAAGTTATGTGTATGACGTTATGTAAGTTATGTGCATGTTGTTATGCAAGTTCATATGCAAGTTATGTGTATGATGTTATGCAAGTTATGTGCATGATGCTATGCAAGTTATGTGTATGTTGATATGCAAGTTATGTTTATGATATTATGCAAGTTATGTGTATGATGTTATGCAAGTTAACATGTAACATGTTGTGCAAGTTCACACCTTTAAGACACATGCAAGTTCACCTTTGTATAACCTATGAACACTTATGCAAGTTGCATTTATATATGACATATGTATGTTCATGCAAGTTGGGTTATTTAGTAATGCTAGTTGGGTTAATATCATGATGTAAGTGGACACCTTTTAACCCATGTTAATGCTAATGTATGCTAAGTGAAACCCATGTTAATTGTGAAAGAATCTTCTCTTGGAAATATGTCGTGTTAGCATAAGTACGTGGGGAAACGATGGGGTTAATAGACATGTTAATGAAATGTTGTGCAATGGTTATGATTAAGCATACCATAAAATGAATAAGCATAAGTGGGAATTTACCTATTGAGTTAGGTCTACCCCATGGGAATTTACCTATTGAGTTAGGTCTACCCATGTTATGGAATTGGGAATTTACCTATTTAGTTAGATCTACCCATATTCTTAAAAAGGTGTAATTAATTAGGGATAATTAATATAAATATGAGGGTGATTAATTAGGTGTAATTAATCGACTAAGACACGAGGTTGGACTCAGTTGTAGCGTAAAACTGCCCGGACCCAACCGGCTTAACCAGTTGCTACAAATGTTAGCCCAATGTGAGAGGTCTTAGGCACAAACTAAATACGTGATTAATGTAAAGACACGAGGTTAGACTCGGTTATGACATAAGGCTGCCCGGACCCAACCGGCTTAACCAGCAGTCATAAAAGATAGTCTAATGTGAGAGGTCTTTATGAAGATCACGGTCTTAATTAATTAAGAAACACTTGACCATATTAGCATGTAGATGGACATGAGGGGTTAAGTGGGTGCCTTGGGTGGCATGAGGAGACTAGTGGGTTGCCTTGGGTGGCAATAGAAAATACGATTAGAATACTTAACCAAAGTGAAACATGTAATTAAAACATGGTTAAAGGGTTAAGTAAGTGCTTTGGGTGGCATGTGGAAATCTAGTGGGTACCTTGTATGACAACTAGAATATGATTAAATGACTTAGCCAAAATGTATAACATGTAAGTGGACATGGTTAAAGGGTTAAGTGGGATTCACTAGAAATAACAAGCTTAGGTGGTAGCTTGTGGGGGCCCATTTCAACCAATATCCCAAACGTATCTTTGTGGGCTCGACTCTAGTCGAGTGACGGGACACGCATATTGGGATTGACTATAAGAGGCCAAACCGGGTTAGCGGTGGCAACGCGGGACCAACGGGTTTCATATGCGTGTGTGGACCCGGGCTGGTTGGTAAGTCGTTGTTGCATCGTGTAGATATAAAGCCGTACACCGTTGATATTATCAGGTGGCCACTTTGGGGAATGATACACCCCATCGTGGGACCAGCACGGGTATCTACGTAGGGGAGCCGATCGCTTGGGGAGTAGTGGGTACACCTATGTAGTCAGATAGGGGTACACGAAACTACTAAATTACTAAGTACACTTAGTGGGATCAACCTTTAAGTAGGAATGACTGGTGTGGTGCAGTATAGTAATTATCCTTGGGTGGGTGGATGCGTCTTTACGGTTATCTTAGTTTATCCTAAGTCTACCAAGCTGCTTAGTGTAGCCATTCACCCCCAGACGTTACCGTATATCAAGCTTATGTCTTCTCTGGTTACTTTAATGATTGTATTGTTAAAGTTGTAGGACTCGCTCAGACTTATGTCTGACCCCGTTGTTTTTATCTTTTTCCCAACCCTCAGGTTATCAGAGTGGGCCCAGTACGAGTGGGCTTTGATCAGGCTGCTTTATTCTCTTTTGGAGCTTGGACCATAGGTGTAGAGCTCAGCTTACCCTTTCTTTTATGGATATCAGTTCATGTATTGGGATTATGTACTTTTATTTATCAGGATGGATATTTTGTACTTGACTCTTATTATGGTTTTGTGATGTAACCAAACATGTTTTACTTTCCGCTGCAATGAAATGATGTTTTCAAAAGTTTCAAATATTACTTATATCTGTCTTGTTGTAATTTTTCTGTTCTATATTCACTTAAAAATACTCCACCGATGTTATGGCATTCCCTTAGAGAGTGACCATAGCGGGAGTGGGGTGTTACAAAAACTAATTGAAACGGTCGAACCAACCTACGATACATATCCCATTGTGTTCGGAATGAGGGTAATTAGCTGTGGACGGCAGGCGGTGGGCCTCGTTTAGAGGTCGAATAAAAAAGTCAACTTTTTTAAATTAAAATAATTAAAAATAAATATAAATTCTCTCTCTCTTCCTTTTTAACTCCTCAGGCCCCCTCCCCCGTTCGTTTTTCCCAAATCAGATGAAAAAAAAGAAAAAGGGGAAGGAAACCACGCAGCGCAGCTGCGCGATCCCCCCCACTGACGTAGGTGGCGCCGCCCGCCACCACCGCCATGCGGTGTCAGCCCTCCCCCACCCTCTCGCGTTTCTCTCCCCTCCTTCTCCTTCTTCTTCTGAATAAAACCGCTGCACCCCCCCCCCCCCCCCCGAGCCTCGCCCCGACCTCCTCCACCCCCTGTTGGCCCCTCCGACGCCCTATAGCCGCCTTCTCCGACAAACTACCACCTCCCTACGCCGGTGAGCCTCCTTGTTTAATTATTTTATCATTTTTATTTATTAAGTGGATAAAAATATGATTTTTAAATCATTTCATTTTATGAAAGTGTTCATGGCATTGTTTTAAATTTGTGAAAGGGCATAGTAAAAGTAAAGATTTGATTTTGAATATGAAAGGCGGGATTTTTAATTGATTAAAGGCGAAATCTTTATAATGTAGGGATAATAAAAATATGATTTTTATAATGTATAGATAATAAAAATATAATTTTTATTATATGGGAAGTGAAATAAAAATATGAACTTTATTTTTATCATGAAGTAGTGAGGATAAAGGTATTATTTTTATATAAGTAGCGAAATAAAAATCAGATTTTATTATATATATAGTGAGATAAAAAGATGATTTTTATTATATGTAAAACAATATAAAAATCGAATTTTTATATATGTAGAAGAAAAAAATCGAATTTTTATATACGTAAAGAGAAAGCAAAGATTTGATTTTTATAAAGTAGAAGTAATAAAAATAGGATTTTTATCTATATAGTAGTAGTATAAAAATGTGATTTTTATATACATAGCTACAATATAAAAATGTGATTTTTATATATGTAGTGAATACGGGCAACGAAAGTGATGAAAGGCGAGCACGACGAAGATTTCTACATATGAAGAGTCGTGGTATTGGATTAGCTAGTCGGTGAGAACTTCTCACTTTAAACTTTCTTTTCTAGTTATAAATATATACTAGGATGCAGACGGTGTTTAGTAGCACCCGACACCCGTCGTCCACAGACCATGGACGGCTTGTATGCTTGTTTGTTTGATTTTGATGTGTAGTTGATTGTGTGATGTGATGTGAAAGGAAATAAAATATTTATATAGTTAAAAATATTTTATAGTTAAAAATAGAGATTTTTAACGTGTATATAAAATTAATATTTATAAACAAATCGGAGATTTGTTTATATACACTGATTTGATTGATATTGATTGGGACGATAAATTTTACACATCGCCCAACTACACAAATAAAATATGTGTTTGATTGTTTGAAACCCCACACGGGTATTGGGATGATATTTGGCGTACACTAATCCCAATTAATTAGCTGTATGTCGATCGATTGGTTGACAGACTGTGTAAGCGTTGAATATTTATATTCAATGCTTATACAGCGTAGAATGCACTCTGGATGATGGATTGTTGTTTTCATTGTTGTTGTACACATTTGTTGTGTGGAATCCATATAATCAACATTACATGGTAATTGACTGTGTCTGATTCCAGTTCAGAATAATCAAATATTTTGAAATAATATTTAGTGAATATCGAAATGTGAAGCCGTGTTAAGTAGTTAAACGCCATTTTAACACGAACGGGAATTGTGTCGATTTTATCCATTTTACAATGAATATCGAAAGTGATTTCAAAATCTGATATTTTGAAAAGATTTGACATTCGAATTAAATTGAATAGAATTGAAATTCGAATTAAATTGAATAGATTAGAAATTCAAAGTAAATTGAAATGAATTGAAATTCGAATTACATTGAAATGGAATTGAAATCGTTTTGAATTGAATTAAAAACGAATTGAAATTGAATTGAAATCATTTTGAATTGAAATTGATGAAGTATATGTCATATATATATATAATATAATGGCCTGAATAGAACACGCCGCGCCGCGGCAGTTCGTGAATTTCGACCATTGACTTCGAATGGACATTGTGGGAGATCCGACCGTCGGATTCTCCTAAAACCGGAACCGTTGGGTTCGTATCGAAAAGAGATTTCTAATAAATATTAGAGATTTGAAATCTAATGGTTGGATTTGGAATTATGTCCAAATCAAAATTGAAAAAGGTCGCTGTAAGTGCAGTTCGATGGTCGTTTATGGAAATCGACTGTACGGACCTTGATAAAATTATTAAAAACAGCAATAATTTGTGTATAATCATAAGAAATGATTTGGGAAAAATTGGGGTGAAAAACTCCATATTTGAAAGGATAAAAATTGATTTTTATCGAAATGAACTAATTTTGAATTAGAATAATAATTTATTTATTTTTAAATAAATAAATCGGATTTGAGATGGTTTTGAAAATAACCAGAATTTCTAATAATTAAATTGGAATGGATTTGAATCGAAATTGTCTTCGGAATATTTCGATGTTGGATTTCGTGATGATACAGATATTATTATGGGAATTTGAAAGATATAATAATATCGTTATTCCCAATGCAATATTTGTTGGTCATAGAATTTGATATTGAATATAAGCCGATATATTTTCTATTCAGAGCCTTGTATTTAATATCAAATGTGATTTGGGTTTGTCGTGAATGGTGTCTTCATTAACACTGTTCTTAATCCCAGTTGAGAAAAAGATTAAATCTTTTTATTTAGATCTAATGAAGTGTACCATTTAAATAATATTTAATTGGAATTGAATTGGTATTGATTTTTCGGTTTATCGTGAACAGTGTTTTAAATAACACTTGTTCTTTAACCCGATAATTAATGGAATGTGATTTTGGGTTTATCGTGAACCGTGTTTTAAATGACACTGATTCTTTAACCCAGTTAAGGATTAAAACTAAGTGGAGTTTTAATGAATCTTTAATTAGACTGAAAAGATCGAGAATGGAGTATCACCAGTTTTGCTCCAGGCGATAGTTAAATCTTTAATTAGATTTGAACGTGAAATGGTAATTGAATTTACCGATAACACCGTGGTGTTCGATATGAAGTATTACCAGTTTTACTTCATGGGATGAATAGGTTGGGGTTGAGAAATTTAACAATTGATTACTTCGGTAAGGTTCATTAATCCCGACTGGTTTGAATTGATTTTCAAAGAAGATTAAAGAATAAATTTAAAGAAATTATCTTTGATAAAATTAATGGGAACCTTTCCCGAAGTATAAGAATATTTGAATAAAAGAATATTCCGAATTGGAATGAGGCGTATGTTGTGTTTGTGTAACACTTATTTATTATATACGCGAGTTATTCAGAAAGACCGAGTTTATCCCATTCTGAATAACTAATTCGACGTGGTGTCGAAGATGAAGACGGTGGTTGAAGACCAGAAGTCTTCACATCGTTTGGGTGATTACCGATGATCTTGATTGGGCTGTACACCCAAGAGGAGAGAAACAGTTGGTGATCGTTGTAACGACCCACATTCTACGCATCGGGGGATCGTATAATATTTATTTCTTTCCCGTATGAAGTCGTATTGTCATGTAATTTTGGGAAACATCCAATAGAGTCATTTCCCATGTTCATGATTTTTGTCGATTTTTAAATGACCATTTCGCCCCTAGTTGGTACTGTTTTGGCCATGACTTTTGATTGGAAAGGAATTTTGACCTGAAACCACTTCCATTAGATTCGTTTGATGGTTTACCTTTCCGTAGAGTGGTCATAATAGCCAAACGGATTTACCGTTTGGGAGATATGGCTTAAATAAGGTTTGGAAGGTGAAGAACTGCTTAACCGGGCCAAATCGGGTGATTAGCGAGTAGGCCCATAACCCATTTCGGGATTAGGGTTATGGGAAGGCTGAAATGAGATAGAGAATCATTCCATTTCAGTTTTCTAGCCTCCTCTTATCACCAAGGAACCCTAAAAATGGCCTCCAACCTCTAAATCACCTCCAAATCGCCTTTTGGTCAAGGATTTAGCTTAGCAACCTCTAATCAAGGAAGATCTACACCAAAGCAACATTGGAGCTGCTGTTTAGCATTGAGATTCATATCAAATCAGAGATTTATTTCAGATCTTAGTTTATTTGTGGCTATGGTGAGTGATTTGCATAGTTTTACACTAATTATGTCTAGTTAAGGGTAATTAGTGCTAATTAGCGAATTTAAGCATGATAAAAATTCGGGAAAAATGTTCATAAATTCTTAAATGATGTTTTAGACCTCTGATATAATTTGGGTTAATTTGGTAAAGTTTTGCTAATCCTATCATTAGTTACACCTAAACATGCTTAAGGGGAAATGTGGGATTTTGGGTATATTTGATCCATTTTAACCTATCATATTAATGTTTTGATGTTTGTGGTTGATTATCCATGTTGCTATGACTGTATGAAATGTTTTGTGATTGATTTCAATAGTTAGAATGGTCGAAAACGCCGTCGAATGGCGTAAACACTTGCTAGAACAGTTTCAGAAAACAGTGCAGGTTTCAGATCGGATCGGATATGGGGCTCGGATCGGATATGTTGAACTGAGCAAGAAATTCGATCGGATCGGAACCCAACACTTGGGAAAAGTGGCAAAAAGGAAGGCCACGCTAGCTGAACTGGGATCGGATCGGATTAGGGAGTAGGGATCGGAGCGGATAGAGGAGGATGGATCGGATCGAAGCACGTAAAGGATGAGGAGGCGGATCGGAACGAAAGCATGAACTGGAGGGGAAGTGGCACCCGACCCGAACCGAGGAGAAACGCCCGACCCGAACCGCACCAGAAGAAGACCCGACCCGAACAGATGGAGGATACCCGACCCGAACCGATGGCTTGAGGAGGAACCCGACCCGACCCAGTATTGACCAATAACCCGAGATGCAAAGGTAGTCCAATATAGGAAGTTAGAGCTCAGGATCCAGTTGGGAACCAATGAGTTCACTTCATGGTTGGACTTTGCTGCGGGACGTGTGCTAAGGAGTTGTCGACGTCCATAACTTTGATTCACCACTAAAAATGAATGATGGCTACTTATTAGTGCAGTAGGGTCATTATGACCTGAGGGGCAAGGTGATAGTAGCAAGACTATGTCATCAGTGCAGTAAGGTCATTATGACCTGAGGGGCAAGGTGATGCGTAACAAGACTATGAGCCAGCGCAGATGGGGTGAACAACTCCATGGGGCAAGTGGACATAGTAAAGATTGGTAAGGCTATGAGCCAGCGCAGATGGGGTGAATAACTCCATGGGGCAAGTGGACATAGCGAGGAATTAGTGCCTACGTTATCAGTGCAGTGAAGCCATTTATGACTTCACGGGGCAGAGTGATCATAGCAAGGTATGTTGTGTGATCGAAGTGGTGAATATCGTATACTTTACGCACTGAGTGAGAGATGTGAGGATGGATGCTATGTTTGATTGTTTGCCATCATTATGACATGCACATCTCCCCCACCTCCGTATCTTTACACTGCTTGATATGGTACCTTAGAGTGTTGTACAGTATGTAGTGCTAACTCTTTGGTTGCAGGTCCAGGTTCAGGTATGTTTTAGTCTACCTATTACTATTCACTTTAGATGCTTATCGCTCATACCAGGCTTTATGACTGACCCAGAGTTTTATGTCTCCTCTTATTACTCTGGGTGCTCACACGAGCAGACTAGAGACAGGTTAGCTGGTAATGCGCGAGTAGCTGATTCGGAGGCGGGCAGGAGGCTTCCACGTATGATATATATAAATATATATATATATATATATATATATATATATATATATTCTCCCTGTGTCGTTGGTGGTCGCTACTTGGGCACTAGTAGTGTACCTCTTTTATCTTGCTTTTGCTTTGAGACAGTTTGAAAAGTTGTAATAAGCTGTATTTTGGATTTCCGCTGCTATGATGTTTAGTTCTGGTTTTCAGCTTATGCACTGTCTCACCTGTTTTATGTCAAGTATGTTATTATTATATTTTATCCTATGCGCTGTGAGACATTTTACAGGTTCTTTGTATGTTCATTTCCTTCTTCCCTTTCCTTCTGACGACCCGTTCCTTGCTAACTGGACATGTGTACAGCGCACTTTTGGAGTAAATGTCGGTTGGTGCGGGGCGGGCTGTCACACTTGGTATCAGAGCTCTAGGTTGCGTAGTTAACCTAGGGAGAGACACTAGGGAGAGATAGTACGTATATGAGAGCGCATATTTGTGATTACTTTGGTTTTCAAAAGCTATGTATATATATACTAGTAGTAGTATAAGAATGAAGTCGCATTGCACTAGCACCACTATGGGGTCGTTAATCGTTTCCATTTTTCAGATCGACGATGAGCCGAGACACGAGGGGTGCTGGTAGAGGGACCAACCCAGGGACTGCCGCTGACATGAGGGCAATGTTTACTAACCTCATGAGAGATATGCTTAGAGAATTACAAGGGGCAGTTCCCAATCCCGGAGTTGGTGTTGGCCCAGTAGTGCAGGCTCCTAGGGTCGATTTCGCCAAGTTGTGCAAAGATTACACTAATCTTGGTGGAAAGCCGTTTCACGGAACGGAGTCGGCCATGGATGTTCAGGACTGGATGGATAGTTGTGACCGTATCTTCGATGACTTGGGTCTTGAGGATGCGATGAAGAGAAGGCTAGCGTCTCGTCAGCTGCAAGGGCGAGCGATGAATTGGTGGAATGCCATTAGAACAGCTACTCCAGAAGATCAGGTTACTTGAGATCAGTTCAAGGCTCGCTTTAGCGAGAAGTTTATTCCAACTGCCCAGAAGTCAGTGTTGTTCGAGAGGTTCTTTGAACTCAAGCAGAACGGAAGGGCAGTTTCTGACTATATTGCTGAGTTCGACACTTTGTCGATGTATGGACTATCTCTTATCGATACTCCTGAAAAGAAGAATGAGAAGTTCATTACTGGCTTGAACGGATACTTGGAGGAAAGGCTTATTAACCACATTGATGAGACTTTTGAATCGATCATGGGGAAAGCTTTGAGATTGGAGAGTCTTTACCCTAAGTCAAAGACTGAGGCTGCATCTGCAGAAGGGCCAAAGCCGCAAGCAGGCGGTAGAGGCAAGAATAATTCTTAGAATAAGAGGAAGCAAGATCAATATAAAGGTGGCCAGAAAAAGAGCAAGAAGGATGTTGAGTGCTTCAGCTGTGGTAAGAAGGGCCATTATGCCAAAGATTGTCGTGCCAAGCCAGCGGATAAGAAGTGCTTCAACAGTGGTCAAGAGGGACATTTCAAGGATAAGTGTCCGCAACCTCTTAAGGAGAAGCAGATTGTGAAAGCATATGCTATTGATGCTGTTCCTTCTTCGTCGAATGCGCCAACTGCGGCGGAGAAAGGAAAGAATGTTGTTATTCAAGGTATGCTTTCTATTTATGATGTACCAGTTCGAGTTTTGTTTGATACTGGGGCTTCCCGTTCCTTCATTTCTAGTGACCTGGTAGATAGGTTGGGACTGGAACCCGAGATAGTCGATAGACCATTGGTTGTGACGAACCCGATTGGTGGTTCGACTAGCCTTAGTATGATTTGCAGGAATTTGGTCTTATCGAGTCATGGATGTATGTTTGTTTGTGATTGCTTTGTTTTGGGCTTTACTTGGTATGGCATTATATTGGGAGTCGATTGGCTCCAAAGATACGGGGTGGTGGTAGACTGTGAGGGCTTTTTGGTGACAGTGAGGGCGGATGATGGGCGGAGGGTAGTGTTTGGTAGTCTACCTAGTGATGGGGTTATGGCTAGTTTTGTAAATTCCCTCGACATCCCGTAGGATGAGTTGTCAGATGTACCCGTGGTTGGCCAGTATCCGGACGTCTTCGAGGAGGTGACCGGGCTTCCACCACACCGAGAGATTGAGTTCCGTATTGATTTAGTGAAAGATGCCAGACCTATAGTGATGCCACTTCGTCGTATGGCACCAAGGGAGCAGCGAGAGCTCGGGGTGCAAGTCAGCAATCTTTTGAAGAAGGGATTCATTAGAAGGAGTGTCTCCGAGTGGGGAGCACCGGTTGTGTTTGCCACAAAGGCAGATGGTTCCCTTCGTTTGTGTGTGGACTATCGCGAGTTGAATAAGGTAACGAGGAAGAATAAGTATCCTCTACCGCGGATAGATGATTTGTTTGATCAACTGGAAGGAGCAAGAGTGTTCTCCCAGTTGGACCTCGCGACAAGATTTCATCAGCTACGAGTAGCAGATGAGAGTGTTCCGAAAACGACATTTAGGACGCCGTCTGGATTTTATGAGTGGTTGGTCATGCCATTTGGGTTGACCAATGCACCAGCCTACTTTGTGGATCTTATGAATCGAGTATTCAAGGATCAGTTGAATAAGTTTGTTCTTGTGTTCATGGATGATATCCTTGTTTATTCAAGGACAGAGGAGGAACACAAGGGACACTTGAGGATAGTGATGGAGGTGTTGAGGAAACACCAATTGAAAGCGAAATTCTCTAAGTGTCATTTTTGGAGAAGGGAATTAAGATTCTTGGGTCATGTTGTTTCAGAGAGTGGTATTGCCGTGGACCCTGCGAAGGTGGCCACTGTACAGGATTGGCCTACGCCCAAGAATGCAACAGATGTAAGAAGTTTCTTGGGATTAGCTGGATATTATCGTAAGTTTATCCAGGACTTCTCCAAGATAGCAGCACCGTTGACTCAATTGACTAGGAAGAATCAGTCCTTCGTCTGGGACGGAGTGTGTGAGGATGCCTTCAAGAGTCTAAAGGAGAAGTTGATGCGTGCGCCAGTGTTAGTCATTCCTTAAGGGAATGAAGGGATGACGGTATACAAAGATGCTTGTGGTACCGGACTGGGTGCTGTATTGATGCAAGGAGGTAGGGTTGTAGCTTATGCTAGTCGACAGCTAAAGCCGCATGAGAAGAAGTATCCTACCCATGATTTGGAATTAGCAGCGATTGTGTTTGCGCTGAAGATGTGGAGACACTATCTCTTGGGAGAAAGATTCGAGTTGTTTACCGATCATAAATCGTTAAAGTATCTCTTCTCCCAGAAAGATCTGAATCTCCGTCAACAGAGATGGTTAGAGTTCTTGGCTTCATACGATTTTGATATCGCATACACACCTGGGAAGGGTAATGCGGTAGCTGATGCCTTGAGTAGGAGACATGCCAGCTTAGGGGCAATGTTTCTTGAATGGAAGCAATTGGAGTATATCGCGGGGTTTGATTTCAGACCAAAGTGCGAATTGGATCCAGTCATGCTAGCTAGTTTGATGATCAGACCCACTTTGATAGAGCGGATTGGTTCTAGCCAGAGGGACGATCCTAATCTATTGGAAATCATCTCCAAGTTAGAGATGGACATTGACGGTTAGGAGATGAATATGTATGGGCTTGATCGAGATGGGTGGCTTCGGAAGAATGGAAGACTAGTTGTGCCCAACGTGAATGGTTTGAGAGATGAAGTTCTTAGAGAATGTCATCACTCAAAACTGACTATACATCCCGGTGGTAATAAGATGTATCAAGACATGAAGCGGAGTTACTACTGGGAAGGGATGAAAAGAGACGTTGGGAAGTTTATATCCAAATGCATGAATTGCCAGCTAGTTAAAGCCGAGCAAAAGAAGCCTAGTGGTTTGTTGCAACCATTAGAAATTCCCGAATGGAAATGGGAGCAAGTCTCGATGGATTTCGTCGATGGTTTGCCGAGGACTAGGTCGGGATACGATAGCATTTGGGTAATTGTGGATCGATTGACTAAGAGTGCAAGATTTATACCAGTCAAATCGACCAGAACAGCAGCCAAGTTGGCAGAATTGTATATGAAGTGGGTAGTGAGATTTCATGGAGTACCCAAAAGCATTGTGAGTGACCGAGACCCATTGTTCACTAGTGGGTTTTGGAAGAGCTTACATGAGGCTCTAGGGTCAGGATTACATCTCAGCACCGCATATCATTCTCAAACCGACAGTTAGACGGAGAGGGTGAATCGTATATTGGAAGATCTTTTGAGAGCTTGTATATTGGATTTTGGTGGATCATGGGATGACCATTTGCATCCAATAGAGTTTGCATATAATAATAGCTACCAATCCAGTATTGGTATGGCTCCATATGAAGCTTTGTACGGAAGACCGTGCAACTCACCATCATGTTGGATAGAGACTGGCGAGAAGTTTATGCTTGGACCAGACGTGGTGAGAGAAACTTCAGATAAGATTAAGATCATTCAGCAAAGAATGAAAGCTGCCCAAGATAGGCAGTAGAGTTATGCTGATAAGAGGAGAAGAGACTTGAAATTCTCCGTTGGTGACTTGGTGTTTGTCAAGATCTCTCCGTTGAAGAGCGTGATACGATTTGGCAGGAGAGGCAAGTTGGCACCAAGATTTGTTGGCCCATTCCCTGTTCTTGAACTAGTCGGGAATTTGGCGTATAGAGTTGACTTACCAGAGAAGATGGCAGGAGTTCACAATGTATTTCATGTTTCCCAACTAAGGAAGTTCGTTCACGACTCAGATATGACTATTTCACCTGATCAGTTTGAGGACTTCGAAGTAGAACCTGAGGCGGTTGGGAACCGCAAGCCGATTCGTATTGTGGGGCACGATACGAAGCAACTTCGAAGGAAGGCGGTCAAGCTAGTCAAGGTTCAGTGGGGCGAGGACGAGAATGACTGAACTTGGGAGACAGAGGAGGGCATTAGGGAGGCATATCCAGAACTCTTTGCCTGGTAAGATTTACCTTACAATTTAGTTTTCCGCATGTTAGGGTAGACTTGTTTTGCTTGTTTGCATGTTTGATTGTTGTTTTATGGTTGATAGGCATGCGGGACCTTTGTGTGTGTTTTGATTAGGGAATTTCAGGGGCGAAATTTCTTAAGGGGGGGAGAGTGTAACGACCCGCATTCTACGCATCGGGGGATCGTAGAATATTTATTTCTTTCCCGTATGAAGTCATATGGTCATGTAACTTTGGGAAACATCCATTAGAGTCATTTCCCATGTTCATGATTTTTGTCGATTTTTAAATGACCATTTTGCCTCTAGTTGGTACTGTTTTGGCCATAACTTTTGATTTTGACTTGAAACCAATTCCATTAGATTCGTTTGATGGTTTACCTTTCCGTAGAGTGGTCATAATAGCCAAACGGATTTACCGTTTGGGAGATATGGGTGAAATAAGGTTTGGAAGGTGAAAAACTGCTTAACCGGGCCAAATCGGGTGATTAGCGAGTAGGCCCATAACCCATTTCGGGATTAGGGTTATGGGAAGGCTGAAATGAGATAGAGAATCATTCCATTTCAGTTTTCTAGCCTCCACTTATCACCAAGGAACCCTAAAAATGGCCTCCAACCTCTAAATCACCTCCAAATCGCCTTTTGGTCAAGGATTTAGCTTAGCAACCTCTAATCAAGGAAGATCTACACCAAAGCAACATTGGAGCTGCTGTTTAGCATTGGGATTCATATCAAATCAGAGATTTATTTCAGATCTTAGTTTATTTGTGGCTATGGTGAGTGATTTGCATAGTTTTACACTAATTATGGCTAGTTAAGGGAATTAGTGCTAATTAGCGAATTTAAGCATGATAAAAATTCGGGAAAAATGTTCATAAATTCTTAAATGATGTTTTAGACCTCTGATATAATTTGGGTTAATTTGGTTAAGTTTTGCTAATCCTATCATTAGTTACACCTAAACATGCTTAAGGGGAAATGTGGGATTTTGGGTATATTTGATCCATTTTAACCTATCATATTAATGTTTTGATGTTTGTGGTTGATTATCCATGTTGCTATGACTGTATGAAATGTTTTGTGATTGATTTCAATAGTTAGAATGGTCGAAAACGCCGTCGAATGGCGTAAACACTTGCTAGAACAGTTTCAGAAAACAGTGCAGGTTTCGGATCGGATATGGGGCTCGGATCGGATATGTTGAACCGAGCAAGAAATTCGATCGGATCGAAACCCAACACTTGGGAAAAGTGGCAAAAAGGAAGGCCACGCTAGCTGAACTGGGATCGGATCGGATTAGGGAGTAGGGATCGGAGCGGATAGAGGAGGATGGATCGGATCGAAGCACGTAAAGGATGAGGAGGCGGATCGGAACGGAAGCATGAACTGGAGGGGAAGTGGCACCCGACCCGAACCGAGGAGAAACGCCCGACCCGAACCGATGGAGGACACCCGACCCGAACCGCACCAGAAGAAGACCCGACTCGAACAGATGGAGGATACCCGACCCGAACCGATGGCTTGAGGAGGAACCCGACCCGACCCAGTATTGACCAATAACCCGAGATGCAAAGGTAGTCCAATATGGGAAGTTAGAGCTCAGGATACAGTTGGGAACCATTGAGTTCACTTCATGGTTGGACTTTGCTGCGGGACGTGTGCTAAGGAGTTGTCGACGTCCATAACTTCGATTCACCACTAAAAATGAATGATGGCTACTTATCAGTGCGGTAGGGTCATTATGACATGAGGGGCAAGGTGATGGTAGCAAGACTACGTTATCAGTGCAGTAGGGTCATTATGACCTGAGGGGCAAGGTGATGCGTAGTAAGACTATGAGCCAGCGCAGATGGGGTGAACAACTCCATGGGGCAAGTGAACATAGTAAGGATTGGTAAGGCTATGAGCCAGCGCAGATGGGGTGAATAACTCCATGGGGCAAGTGGACATAGCGAGGAATTAGTGGCTACGTTATCAGTGCAGTGAAGCCATTTATGACTTCATGGGGCAGAGTGATCGTAGCAAGATATGTTGGGTGATCGAAGTGGTGAATATCGTATGCTTTACGCACTGAGTGAGAAATGTGAGAATGGATGATATGTTTGATTGTTTTCCATCATTATGACATGCACACCTCCCCCACCTCCGTATCTTTACACTGCTTGATATGGTACCTTAGAGTGTTGTACAGTATGGAGTGCTAACTCTTTGGTTGCAGGTCCAGGTTCATGTATGTTTTAGTCTACCTGTTATTATTCACTTTAGATGCTTATCGCTCATACCAGGCTTTATGTATGACCCAGAGTTTTATGTCTCCTCTTATTACTCTGGGTGCTCACACGAGCAGACTAGAGATAGGTTAGCTGGTAATGCGCGAGTAGCTGATTCGGAGGCGGGCAGGAGGCTTCCACGTATGATATATATATATTCTCCCTGTGTCGTTGGTGGTCGCTACTTGGGCATTAGTAGTGTACCTCTTTTATCTTTCTTTTGCTTTGAGACAGTTTGAAAATTTGTAATAAGCTGTATTTTGGATTTCCGCTGCTATGATGTTTAGTTCTGGTTTTCAGCTTATGCAGTGTCTCACCTGTTTTATGTCAAGTATGTTATTATTATATTTTATCCTATGCGCTGTGAGACATTTTACAGGTTCTTTGTATGTTCATTTCCTTCTTCCATTCCTTCTGATGACCCGTTCCGTGCTAACTGAACATGTGTACAGCGCATTTTTGGAGTAAATGTCGGTTGGTGCGGGGCGGGCTGTCACAATCGTCCAGACGTACTTGGAGATCGATGGATATGCGAGGAAAGTGCCTCCGGTTTCGTTCAGACCCAGAACGAACTTGTAAATGGATTATGTGTCTGACATTGGATTTCAGTATGTGTGATTGATTTCTATTAAATATATATCTGTTTGGCGGCAGAGAATTTATTCTCTTGCTTAATGCCCTTCTCTGAGACGTACGAGCTCAGGGGTTATATATTGATGGATATCAAACGCATGGACTGAATTTCCGGTGTTGCATGCCTAAGTAGCAAATGATCAAGGCTTCTGTTGAAAAGCAAAGTCTTGTGGTTGATGATCAAAGCACGGCCTGTGTGGCATAGCTTTGTGTAGCGTGGATTCGCGAGCCTCACACCCCGGTGTGAACCAAAAACGGGAGAAGGACCTCAGAGAGGACATGCGTTTCTTTCTAGCTAAAAGTGGCGTCAGTGGTTTTACACGCCCTGACGAGTTTTACTTATGTGGTTGTTGCTATTGCGAGGCGCCTCGGTTATATCGGTTTCGGCCGATGCATTCTGGTCGGCAGACGGACCAGACTTACACCCCATAGGGTAGGGAAACGCAGTGTTCAGGCATAATAATCCACATCGGTGGACCGGCACTGACGATCCAAGGTGCAGTTGCGGCTGTTCCTGAGGGGCGGGATAGAGCGTCTCGAATCGGTAGAGGACCATCTTTTACCTCGGTTCACAGATGGAAATCCAACTCCCAAATACGTGATTTTGCGGTTTTAATTGTAGAACTAGTATGGCGACATGATATATGGTACCCATGCCATCTATGATTGATACTTATGATTTGAAGTTGTTTTATACACTATGCACTTATAGTAGTATCAAATGATTTGTTATAAACGTACTAAGCATGTTTGGCTATTATAAGGGAAAACCCTATCCTCCGGCTTGCGTTGCATTGTGTGATAGGACCTGGGTCTTATAATAGCTTCATTTTTCCAAAAAGCATTGCGCTGTTTTGTTATATGCACTGGTATTCTTCGGAGGAAACCCGTTCCGTTTTATACGGCGTGGTCCCTTGATATATCTGATTTAAAATAATGATTAATAACTGTTTTAGTTCTCACATCAGTCCATGACTGACCTGGAGTTTATTGTTTTAACCTAAACTCTGGGTTCCCCTATTTTCGACGCGGGCAGCTAGTAGTTTTGGTTTTGCAGATTTATATTCACAGGATCCTGGTTTACAGCTGGAATGATATCCGGAAAGCTTTGTATCCGTATATCTCTTCTAGTTGTGTATTGTATTATTTTCCGCTGCTATGTAATGTACTGTAATCTCTGATATTTTCTGTGTAATATTTATTCATACTCTGTATATTCTTGTGTTCTGATGGAATTTTTGTAATATACAATGAAATGTTCTTCTGTCTGCGTTCTTTTATGGCTTGTTCTCGAACTATCCGCGCTTTCCTTACCGGGGAAGTTACGGGTTTTTACAGTATTCCTTTAACAGCATCTAGAGGCCCGGATTTCTTTTACGAGTGTTTGGTTATGCCTTTCGGACTAATCAACGCCCCAACATTTTTCGTCGGCCTGATGAACCGAAATTTTAGGAAAATTCTGAATAAGTTTGTTCTTGTTTTCATTGATGATATTCTGGTTTATTCAAAGACTGAAGAGGAGCACCGCTATCATCTTAGAGTTGTATTAGACACTCTTAGAAAGCACGTGTTGAAGGCAAAATTTTCCAAATGCCATTTGTGGAAATATGAAGTGAGATTTTTGGGGCACATTGTGAATAGAGATAGAATATCAGTAGACCCAATCAAAGGTGAAGCTGTACAGCAATGGAAACGACCCCATACACCAACCGAAGTTCGTAGTTTCCTAGGATTAGCGGGATACTATCGAAAATTCATTCAGGACTATTCCAATATGTCTTCTCATCTGACGAAGTTAAAAAGAAGGGCCAGAAGTTTATCTGGATTCCAAAATGTGAGGAATCTTTTTAGGAGTTAAAGAAGAGATTGACGGAAGCACCAGTTTTAGTTGTTCTTGATGGAAAAAGTGGATTTGTGGTTTACACTGATGCTTCTGGAGTTGGATCGGGAGTTGTTCTAATGCAAAATGGTCGTGTGCTTGCATATGCAAGTAGACAACTAAAGCTGCATGAGAAGAATTATGCTACGCACGATTTGGAGTTGTTGGCGGTTGTCTTCGCATTGAAAATGTGGAGGCACTATCTTCTGGGCAAAAAAATCGAGCTTTTCACCGACCATAAACCGTTAAGGTATTTATTTTCTCAAAAATATTTAAATTTGAGACAACAACGATGGTTGGAGTTTCTAGCATCATATGACTTGGACATTGTGTATACGCCCGGGAAAGCAAATGTAGTAGTTGATGCCTTGAGCAGGAATGTAATTTTATCTCTATTGGAGGTCACTCCGACTCTCCAAGAAACGATTATAAGAAACCAGAGAAGAGATGCCAAATTAGAGGCAATAATTCAAAGGGTTATAAAGGGGAAGAGTCAGACTTTGAGCTAGATAACTGAGGTGTGCTTAAGATAAACAATAGGTTGTGTGTTCCAGATGTGGATGGATTAAGACAAGAAGTTATAAAGCAGTGTCTCGCATCAAGGTTAATCATTCACCCAGAAATTCAAAAGATGAATAATGACATAAGGAGAGTATTCTAGTAGCCAGGAATGAAGAAGGATATTATAACATTTGTAAATGGATGTTTGTGTTGTCAACAAGTCAAAGGAGATCATCAAAGGACTGCTGATTTACTATGGCCTTTGGAGATTCCAAATTGGAAGTGGGAGATGATATCGATGGATTTCATCGATAGATTGCCTAAGACGAAGAAAGTCTTTGAAGGGATTTGGGTGATAATAGATCAACTAAATAAAAGTGCTTATTTTATTCCAGTCAAATCAACACGAACGACCACATCATTAGCTGAAGTTTTCATGAGGGATATTGTACGATTGCATGGGGTCCCAGTAAGTATAGTAAGTGACAGATACCCTATCTTTACAAATAAATTTTGGGAATCTCAGCAGAAGACTTTGGGAAGCATGCTGAATTTTAGCACAGCATACCACCCTCAGACAAATGGCCAAACCGAAAGAGTTAATCGGATCTTGGAGGATTTACTGAGAGCTTGTGTTCTGGACTTTGGAGGATCGTGGGAGGATTATTTACACCTGGTGGAATTTTCTTACAATAACAGTTTCCACGCAAGCATAGGAATGGCACCATATGAGGCTCTATATTGAAGGCCGTGTAAGGCACCTGCATGTTGGATAGAATCTAGAGATAAATTAGTTCTAGGTCCAGATATGATTCGGGAGGCAACTGAGAAGGTGGAGTTAGTGAAGCTAAGAATAAAAGAGGCTAAAGATCGCCAGAAGAGCTATGCAGATCAAAGGAGAAGAGATTTAGTATTTGCTATGGGAGATCTGGTGTTTATAAAGATTTCACCTATGCGAGGAGCAGCTAGATTTGGGAAATCAGGGAAATTGACTCCACGATATATAAGACCTTTCCGTATCCTGGAGAGGGTCTTCTAGCTTATATAGTTGAATTGCCAGAACATATGACAGGGATTAATAATGTTTTCCATATATCTCATTTGAGGAAATGTGTTCACGATCCATCATTAGTTCTGGAACCATCTGTTCAGCTAGATTTGGAAATTGAGCCCGATTTGACCGTGATTCGACTCCAATCAGTGTCGCTGATAGAGAAGAAAAGCATCTTCGAAATAAAGTGGTAAAGCTGCTCAAAAACCAGTGGACCAATAACCCAAAAGATTGTACGTGGGAGACGGAGAAGCATATCAGGAAGTTCTACCCAGATTTTTATATGGATTAGGTATTGGTTTACTATTTATTTTTTGGATGAAATTATATGTTGGAAACGAAACCTTGGATTTTTCATTTCTATAAGTTTTGGAATGTGCATTTTATGGATCCAGTTTATTAGGACTTATGAACTCTACTGGTATATTCCATCATTTCTGAGTCCTATTTCCTTGTTTGTTTATCAAATGGCATCAATTTTCAAGATAACAGCCAAGAAGAATTTGACTCCATTCTAGATCCTTATATTACATACACGTACTAGCACCTCAGAAATAGTCAACCCGGGAGCGGGCCGAGGTATCACCAGTAGACGATGAGGACTCATATGGAGAGTCGGAGGGATTCGGGGTTAGTCAAGAAGAGCCGATGATGGAGCAGGAGGAAGATAGTTTGGGATATGTGGATGATGACGAGGAGATGGAGCAGGAAGGAGGCTATGACGGTGATGATGGAGGGAATAATAGTGGGGATGACGATGATGATGACGATGACGCAGATATGGACAAGGTGGATATGGAGGACGAAGAGGAGTTCGAGGAGGATGTCGAGATTCCGAAGACTCTAGTTCCTGTTACGGAGGACCCGTGGGTGGAGTATGATGCCCAGTTAGCATCGCTATTGGCAGAGTTAGAGCAGGTTGAGTTAGACGCAAAGTTGGCAGAGCTGTGGGCAGAGATTGAGTTGGATATCCTTGTGTATCAGGCAGTTGGTAGACCTTTCGGGATTCTGGGGGATTTTGTATTTCTGGCACGGATGCTTTAACCAGGGAGACCCATTGAGCTTTCAGATGATGAGGAGTATGAGGGTGATGCAGTCAAGGTTGTGGACATTTCAAACGATGATGATGAGATGGTGGAAGTAGTGAATATCTTCGACAATGAGGAGATAATAGATGTGATTGACCTTAGTAGCAGCGACTCGGAGATGTAGTATTGTGGGTAGGTGTATGACCTTGTATGTATATTTTGTAGCAGTTCAAAACTTGAGCTAGTCAAGTATGGAGCTGGGTATCGTAGTTATGTTATGCATAACAATCTATAACTTGTGTTAGTCAAGTATAGAACTGGTTACTAGTTATGTTGTACTCAAATATTTATATTATTTTTTGGGGTCTTTCTATCTATCTTATTCTAATTTCAGGGACGAAATTCTTTTAAGGGGGTGGATTGTAATGTCCCGATTTTTACCGACTGTATTTAAGTGTAAACATTCATTTTAAATGAAATAATTAGAATAAATGGGAGATAAATCAAATTAAATAAGTAAATAAACTTTAAATAATTAAGAACTTATGTATGCATATATATTAAATAAAGACATGTATACTTTGGGGTTGGAACTTAAAATATGGTTCTTTATTTCTTAAGAAATTAAGATGATTGCTTAAATTAATCCTTATGGAAAAATTAATAGTACATGTACGTTTCTACATGAACATATGTTTGAATACAGTGTGTATATATAAGAAAAGCCAAACTATATATTTATAAACATCCTTTCCATACTATCAAGCATAGGATAGATTTGCCGCAGTGGAAAATAAAGCTAAACGTTGGATTAAATAAACATGTATGTGCCACCACTTGACAAAAGTCTGCTGTAAGAAAACAACAAGAAAGCTAAATGTTCAAGGTGAATAAACATTTGTAATAATTACAAATCAAAAAAGTGATGCGGCTGCACATATATGCAAGCCATTTTCTAAGCAAAAAGGATAGAGTTGTAATGTGATTAAACTACTGATTTGTAGAAAGACTAGGTGAAGATTTCGGCTGCAATGTGTTGGCCAATGACATGCTATAGATTAGGCAAGTTGTGTACAAATAGCTAACACCTAACCCATATAGCTTAAGATACTATAACCTTTAAAAAAACATAAACTATTGAAAATTTTCAACCCATGCGGCTACAGACATTTAATGAGAAGGTGGAGATATTTTAAAAAGTTAAGAAATAGTACAAAAATTATACACAAATAAGTTGTAGTATACACAAACCTATGTATTGTCTATGCAGCAAAATCAAATTGGGCATATTCTTGAAGCCTGCATGAGCTTCATTATCAAACGTTCTATCTGTAGCCTTGATGTTTAGCAAGCATTTAATGAAACAAATTGTTTTAATGCTTA
The DNA here is from genome assembly GCA_030737875.1 of Allium sativum. Classification (NCBI taxonomy): domain Eukaryota; kingdom Viridiplantae; phylum Streptophyta; class Magnoliopsida; order Asparagales; family Amaryllidaceae; genus Allium; species Allium sativum. The sequence continues at coordinate 309,005,816 of CM060921.1, forward strand.
GTTTTGGCTATAAATAGAGCCCAAATCCCATAACTTTCTTCATGCAAAATTTACTTGAAAACTGAGGAACTGAAGAATTTAAGACAACAGAGCTTTATAAAGAATAGGTCAAAGTTAAGTGGTGAGTAAACTTTCTTAATTCTCTGTTTTAATAAAGTTAGTTTTTGTTGAATAATGACTGTACAGGCAATGTATATGTGAGTATAAACATGTGTCTTTTTGTGAAATATTAGAATTGTGAATAAGTTTTGGTGCTATTTGTTTCGGTTGTTGTATACTCTGTTATAATAAGATAAAGAATTTAACCAACTGGAATGTACACCCTGTCATGTACAAAAAAATCCAGCACATATACACCTATATCCACTTAAGTCAGTTTGGAATTCTATAGGCATGCATGCAAATTGTGTGAACGGGATACATATAATGATTTGAAGGGTAAGGTCTGTTTGTGTTCATATGTGTTGGCGCATGGAGTGAGGATGCTGCATAGAGTGGATGCATGCATGAGATGAATAAAATATGGAGCAGGAGTTTAAATACGGACTGGCGAAGTTGTATGCGAAGTCCGGGCGTGGGTGTGCACGTGTACCGTGTGTGTGAGTGCACCATGAATACGCAGCGTGACATCGAAGAAGAAGAAGGCAGGAGCAACTAATAGTTCAACCTGTTGGGTTAGTATAGACATTCAATAATGTCTGGAAACAAGAAGAGCATGATGAAAACAAAGGAGGAAAGGCGGCGCAGTATGTTGAAGTGGGAAAAGAGGAGTAGTGGCATCAGCAAATCAAAAGAAGAAAAAAAGGAAGGCGCAAGAAATGGGAAGGGGGCGCTACGAATAAGAGATATGTGCGGGATTCAATGATGTATTGGTGTGTAGACAATTGAAATACATATATTCGCATGTTTTATATATATATATATATATATATATATATATATATATATATATATATATATATATATATATATATATATATATATATATATATATATATATAATAAGAACTACACAGCAAGATGAGCGGGCGTAGCATGTAACAGCCGAAAGAAGGAAAGGGATGGCAAGAATTGTGTAAGGGAATTAAGGTGTGCGGTACTAGGGTATTTTGGCTGAAAATACTAGGATAAGATCACTAAAAAAAGGAATCAATAAAAAATAAAGGGAAGTGGCCGAGGGATTTCGGGCCAGCAAGATAAAAATTAACAAAGGAAAAGGGAATTACTAACAAGGAGAGGAAATAAAATCAAAAGCGGATTTAAAAGTTATGAAATATTAAATAAAATAAATTTACACACATATATATATAATAGAAATATATGGTTTGTCGAAATATAAATGAAATGAAATCATAATTCAAAGGTATTTGGTTGTAGACAAGTGATCAACCGAGTATGTTATTTGGATTTAGCCAAGCAAATTAAAGTGTTGAATTTATTTTCAATCCAACCGACTTAAGTGGTTTACTGTTCTTTAAAGAAAATTTTAAAATAAAGATTTTATTTAAATTAGTTTGCTTAAGCACCGTCTAACTTTAAAAGACATACGCTAATCGATTCGAAGAGTCTGGAGTATCTATTCTACTTCGATTCGATTATACGTCGCATGTCCAAGACTGTTGAAGATTGTTAGAGATAGAGTTATAGAAAATAGTGTCATCGATTTGTCCAGTCCCAGGACAACTTGTATGGCCGGGTGTCTGACAAAATATATTTATTAGATTTGGCCACTGATTTTTCTTAAGTATATTTTGTTGGTGGCGGAGGAATTCGTTTCTCGTAGCTTTATGCCCATAATATATTTGGGAAAATAAAATGAGCATTCTGATGGATATGACGATGTTGCATCCAAAGTAATTGATGAAGTGATTGGTCAAAAAGATAAACGTGACCTCAAGCCTTACAACTGGGAAATGACAAAAATCGTGCAGGCAGCATGGCTAGTTGGGTCGTACCCAAGCAGGGTGTATTATCACCATCTAGAGAAATTCCTTTTTGTCTTCCCAATCTTTTTCGCTGCTGCAGCATTCGATAGCAGTTGTTGATCCCAACCTTAGGGTGATAATCCATTCGCTACACTCAAGCTAAATGAGTGGGCGGTCATGTGTGGCCAGGTTGCAAGACGTTCTTACTGAACCCCAGTGAATCCCCTCTAGAGTGCACTGGTCGGTAGGTGGTCCCATACCTAGTCATAGTTGGAATCCAATCTCCAAAAAGAGCCCTGCGGTTTTTGATTTTATATTATGTATATGGAGCGTGAGATGCAAGCGTTCCACTAGACGATTATTTATTTGATAAAAACTATTGTAATGTCAAATGAATTTGATATCAAATGTTTTTGTTATCATAAGGTAAAAGCCATCCATGTTTATGTGTGGGTTAGTCTTACGATTACTTTTCTTTCTGAAATGTTTTTCTGAAGTTAAATAAATCCGTTCTCATAAGAGAAAAACTCTATCCCATTAATTCCTTGTTTTTAAAACTGATTTAAATTGTTTACTCACACTAGTCCCCTGACTGACCCAGAGTTTATTTTTCCGTGTTCATCATAAACTCTTGGGTATTCATAACAATTGTTATGAGTAGACAAGTGATCCACGTTATATATGGAACCTTTGAAGTATTTTGGACTTGGGATTCAAGAACCAGCTTAGTGAATATATCTATATCAATTATCCAGTTTGTATGAAGTATTGGGCTAGTATCATGTATGATGTTATATTCTGATGAAGTATTATGATGTAATAGACTTTGATATGTACTATGTTATGTAATATTATATTTTGTTAAAATTACGTTGTGAGATTCTGATGTTTTTGTGTTAGTTCTATTCTCTATCTATTCTATTTCTTAAATAATGACATGACTTCCGAGGTCATCGAAAGTCGTGCTGTTACAATTCAAATTTAGGAAATAAATCCCGTCTTTAACTGGGTTAAAGATCGATTGTCCTTTAAAACATCGTTCACGATAAACCCAAAATCATCGTCCATCAAATGGAATCTACACGGAAATCATAATAGTATATAATCAATATAAATTGCCGTATCCGACTAGTAATATATGTGGAATAATGGCAAAGCCTTTTAAATTCCATCTATAGTAATGGTCCTCCTTCATAGAAGCTCATTTCGATTATGACCGAATCAAATTCCATTCAATTCCAATTTAATGTATTAAACTGGAAAACTTTACTTTGGAAATTTCCATTAATCTTAATTAAAAGATTATAAATTCCAAACCATGTCTCCACTGTTAATTGGGTTAAAGAACAAATGTTATTTAAAACACCATTCACAATAAACCCAAAAATCCAATTCTTTTATTCAATTCCAATTAAATATTAATTAATTGGTAAACTTCACTAAATCTTAATTTAAAGATTTATTCTTTTTCTCAACTAGGTTTAAGAATAGCGTTATTAAAGAGACCATTCACGACAAACCCAAAATCCAATTTGATATTACATACAAGGCTCTAAATAGAAATTATATCGACTTATATTCAATATCGAATTCTGAAACTAACGGATATCGTATTGGGAGTAACGATATCTGTATCCTCCAAATTCCTCAACAATATCTGTATAATCACGGAATCTAATATCGAAATATTCCAAAGATTATTTCCATTTAAATCCATTCTAATTCATTTGTTGGAAAATTTTGGTTATATCAAAACCATTTCAAATCCATTTATTTATTTAAAAACATTGGATTATTATTCTTGTTAATAACTAGTTCATTTCGATAAAAATATATATTTATCTTTTCAAACTTGGAATTTTTTATCCAAATTCTTTTCAAATCATTAATTACAATTTTACGTAATTTTTTCACATTTTTAATAATTTTATTTAGGCCCTTACAATCGGTTTCCAATAACGGCCACCGAACTGCATTTACAGCGACCTTTTATCAAATTGATTTGGACATATTTCCAAATCTTACTGTTAGATTTTAAATCTCTTTTATTCATTGGAAAGCTCTTTTCGATACGAACCCAACGGTTCTAGTTTTAGAAGAATCCAACGATCGGATCTCCCGTAACGTCTATTTGAAGTTAATGGTCGAAATTCAAGAAAGATTGTTGTGCGGCGCATTCTATTTAGGCCATTAAATATAATATATATATATATATATATATATATATATCTTCGATTTCTATTTAAAACGTATTTTATAAATCGTTTATAAATTTCTTTAAAATGTTTTCAACTTCATTCTCAAATTTTAAATCAAAATTGAATATTCCATATCATTATAATATTAAAATGATAATATTTTCAAAATATCAGATTTTGAAATCAATTCTTTTCGATATTATTTATAAAATAAATAAAATCGATCAATAAACCCTTCCAGATTAAAAATGGCGTTCAAGTACTTAACTCGGCTTCATACTCATTTCAGTTCTGAATATTTCAATATTTTCGTGCCCATCCAAAATCGAACATCAAAATCATATCTTGGTTCTTTATTGAATATTATTTTAAAACTATGCAGAATATTAATTTAAAACTGTACTGAATAATATTTGAGAACTATACTATATATTATTTTAAAACTATTCGTTATTTCTGAATTGGAATCAGACTCAATCAATTACATATAAATATATTTATATGGATTTCCATACATCGCATGTATTCACAATAATGATAAATAATCATTAAACATCCACACATCATCTAGAGTGCATTCTACCACTGTGTACGCGTTAAAATAAATAAATAACACTCATCACAGTCTATCAACCCATCGATTGACATATAATTAAATTCAGGGGAGATGTGAATAAATTACCATCCCCAGACCTATGTGGGGTTTTAAAACAACAACAGTCTATTTAAAATAATCACTGGTTAATTAATTTAACTAGGTCTAGTTCGATTAGAATTATTTTTCTGATTTACCAATTTTCACTGTTTAAATTATAAATAATAATTTATAATTTAATTTTAATTACCACATTAATGTTAACATTATTTTTAATATGTTAATCATCACAACATCACAATCAAAATGCAATACAGTCAATTAAATCGTCCATGGTCTGTGGACGAGGGAGGTGAGCTAACAGGCATCGTATACAATTTGTAATAATTAAAACTGATAAAAATCTACATTGACAATTCTATATATATTTATACATGAATACAATGACCTGATAAAATATAATTTAGTGAGAAGGAGTTCTGACTTTCGTTTCCACTCTTCCATTCTTTGTTTCTGAATTTCTGATTGTTTTGATTTAAATTCGCCTCCAATTCGAATTTGCTCCAAATCGCTTCTATTCAGTTACATCATGAAGTGCTCGTCGAGACGAGTCCAACGCATTTTTAATCGTCAGATTTGGACCTCGTATGAAGGAGATACGATAATTAATACATTAATTACAAAATTACAAAATTTAAAATAATTAAATAGTTAATTAAAGTTAATTACCCCCTCTTAGTCACATTTATTTCTCCCCAATTACCCTTTCTGGAAATCCTCGACTCAAAGAACCACCCATCACTCCACCCACAGGCCACCAGCCGCTGATTAGGAACTGCCATCTTCTTCGCCGCCACGAACCGCACCTGCGCCTTCCCCTCTCGATGAACTAGACCGCCGCCTAGAACAAGAAAATGCCATCCAACGGCGTCGGTTTCAAGGGAAATTCCGACCGCCTCGCGCCCTTGCTTCAGATCATGACCGTACAGAGTATAGATCTCCCGAAGTGCTTCAACTTTTGTTTTATAAGTTTTGAAAATCGTCAAATGGATTTGAGGAATGAGAAGGAGGAAGATTGGAAGAAGACTGCCATTCGTTTTTTTGTACATGCGGTGGTGTAGATATGAAGACGGGAGGGCTAGGGTTTCATATGATTTGGAGGTATATAATATATATATATATATATATATATATATATATATATATATATATATTACTATCTGATTCTTTTATTTCCAATTCTCAAAGTTTAACGCTCCGATCTCCAAATCGAACCTAACGACTGTTGCCCCTAGCCAAATACCCCCATTCCGGACATAATGGGATAGGTTTTGTAAGCTAGATCGACAGTTTCATTCAGTTTTCATCAAAATTAAAATATAAATCAATATATATTGAATTTGAACCTATATTTTAATTTACCGAGGCCACATACTGACTTCAAAAATTATAAAATAAAATAAATCTAGCTATGTTTTGATGACACGGTCCTAACAAAACTAATTTTGTCGAATTTGGAGACTGTTTGAAAAATGTCCCTTTTTCAGTCGATTAAATTCAAATTGAAATTACCAAACAGTTTAAATTCACTTCCCTCACATATTAATTCCAAAAATTATGAATTGAAACCTAGCAATAATTTGACATTCCGGATCCAACAAAAGTGGTTTCGTCGAAAACAGAGATCGTTTGCAAAATAGATATTTTTAAGGGCTGTATATTATTTAAAATATATATAAATTCCATAATGACTATTTCCAATTTTAAACTGGACATAACTTTCAATTTATAAAGTGAAATCTCAATTTGTTACATTCATTAGAAAGATGTTATCTAATAGATTCTAATGTTTCATGTTTTACTGAAATCCTATTTATTCTGCATTCTATATATTTATTTGAAATTTAAAATTTAAAATTGAATTTTCAAACTACCGCGCCATTTCGAGTTCGTTTTATAATTAAAATAAATTTATATGTTCTAACTTCGATTTAAATAAATTTTAAATCATTATTATTTAAAATAAATCATTTTAAATATTCAAAATCCATTAAAATAACAAAAATAAAAAATTTTAATTGGTTTTGAATTCCCGGGTTGTTACATAAAATACCCCAACTTGTAATGACTTCATGATTATCCAAGGATGATATTAGTTTAGAAACGAGGGTAGTGAAAGGTATTAAAATTAATGTTTTCGTTATGGATATTATAAACTATAACTCGAAGATTTATAAGTTGAATAAATTTATTTGGAAATAAGAAGTGGAAAGGCGGTAATCTAAATGTTGGGAAATTTAGTAATTTAATTAACAAGTGTTTAACTAAAGAGGCCAAGTAATGTTGTATACTGAACCAATAAATCCATTTTATTTTTCTGTGGATGATGGTTGTTTATTTTGATAGTTAAAACACAGACTATCAAAGTCTGGCCAAATCGATTGTTGGAACGAAAAAGACCAAGATCGTATTTATATTCGAAAACCATTCCGACCAGCAAATACGTAAACGTTGAAGATGTTCAGAAACTGATTGAGATGGAGCAATTGAAGATCGTGGATCTTCATAAGTGGAAGGATTACTTGTCGAATATTCTTTGGATTGCAAAACCAGAGGTATTCTAATGTGATTCGGTCATGAGTGGGATTTTGCGGAGTGCAAGCACTACTCGCTACTGATCGTTTAGATGCGGTAGGAGGATGCGTTTGGTTCATCCTGTTCCTAGATGACTTATATGGACGTATATGGACGAATGTTTGACATAGTATTTCCTAAAAACCACGTACGTTGATTTCTACAAATATATCGAGTTGGTGGCAAAGAGGGGCATTTCTTTTATACCCAAAATATACTTGTGGACGTCAATTAGTGATTTGGCGGATCTGATGATGTGGCATTCAAAGTTTGATATGCTGATCTAAAAGGGTAAGTAATCGTAGCCTCAAGCCTCATCAACAAGAAATGACAAAAATTAAGTAGGTAGCATGGCTATGTGGGTCGCTCCCATTAGGGTGTATAATCACTTATCTAGAGAAATTCCATTTCATTCTTTAATCTATTTCGATGCTGTCCCTTTTTGGGAAACGGTGTAGCTCCCAATCGTTGGTGACATACATTCGATACACTCATGCGAAATGGGTGGTTGGTCATGTGTGGGCCAAGTTGCAAGACGTTCTTGTTGAACACAGTGTATTCCCCTCTAGAGATATACTATCAGAAGGTGGTTCCATACCTTTTCATAGTCAGAATCCAATCTCCAATAAGCGCCCACGGTTTTGATTGTATACTATATATGTAGAGCATGAGATGCAAGCATTCCGCTAGATTGTTATTTATTTGTATTTAGACACTATTATAATATCAAGCAAGATATGATTCCAAAACTAGTTTGGGTTATAGTAAGGTAAAAATCGTCCGTATTTATGTGTGGGCCGGTCTAACTAGTGTTTTCTTTCAAAAGGATTTTTGACTTTATAATCAATATGGATGTTATATAAATTTAGTGTTTTTCTCTCAATCTGGTTCACCAGACTGATCCGGTGTTTGTAATGCTCGGGTTAGCCCAGGTTTTACAGGCTCAGGTTAAGGTGCTATGGATTTCAGAGACGAACTGGAGGATTTCAGACGTATGATATATATTATTTATTCCCCTGTGTGATGTATATGAGGACAGGTTGTTATAACTGTCCAGATGTATTGATGTACTCCAATGATTGTAAGTATTCTTCAAGTTTTTCAGTAAAAATTTATTTCTATGTTATATTTTATACCGTAGCGATGTGAGACTCTGTGTGATGTTAGTTCTTCTTCATATTCTTCTATTCTAATATCTCTTTCTTTCTTTCCTCACCCTCTAACTTCTTTCTCTTAACCTCTTGGATTTTCGATATCCGAGTTTGGACACGGGATGTATTTGTGTCGAAAATTCAAGCATTGAATTTTCTGGTTCGTTACATTTAGACTCTTATCTAGACTACAAAAAATACTATCACTATTATTATCAATATGATATAGTGTCAGCTTAGCTCGTAATAAGGCAAATTGCCTAAGCACTAAACCCTCTAAAATATCCTCAAATGTAAATTCCCATGGAGGATCTAAATTTTCTCTGTAAGCCTCCTTTATCAAGGCATTCTTAAAGCAGCACTTACTAGAAAGTTCTTTAAAATCAGTTTTAAGGGGCACTCGTGTAATCCAAGAATCATGCCAAAAATATGTAATATCCCCCGAAAGGGCAATCAAATTAATACCTAAGTTAAAAGGAAAATCAAAACAATTTAAAATGGAATTCCAAAAAGAAGAAAATCTATTTGTCCAAATATACCTATCAAATATAATTTTGTCCCCAACATAATAAAATTTACTTGCAATTTGTTTCCAAGTTGCTGACACTTCTGCATTTCCAAATCTCCCAACCATTTAGCTAACAGTGAAGAGTTAAAATTATAAAGACTAATAACCCTAAGTCCCCCATCCTTCTTGTGTTTACAACAAAATCCCCAATCAACCAAACATTTGTATCCTCTACAAATGTTTTCTCCACTCGAAAGGTGTAACGACCCGAATTTTTAGTCAATATATTTTAAATATTTATTATTGTTTTAAATATTGATTAGATAATATAAATGAATTTGTATATTGAGTTATCGATTTAATAATCAAAATATGATTTATTTAGAATATATATAATTTTTGTAATACAAGAACCTAAAATAATTCAATTCAAAACCTAAACCGAGTCAAAACGATTTAGATAATTAATTGAAATTCTATTTCAATAAAAAACGACAATAATAATTATTTATTATCAAGGGAATAATTATTTTGAATTTAATTTATATCCATTTAAATTTATATCTTGTTCGTATGATCGAGTTGGGCTTCGAAACATGTCCCAGCGTGTTCAGAATAGTGGTATAACGCTAGAAATGTCGGTTGTTACTCTCAAATAGGAGTTCAGAACCGCGAGATATATTGATAATTAAAATTAAGTGGATAAGCACTAAATCAAATAAAATTAACAATAAACTCAAATTACATTAAAAAAATTGTACTATCAAGCCACCCTACCATATACTTGTGCGCACCTGTTCCTTCATCACTAAGAATATTTTTCTCCTATTTAAAACAACTCGTAGCCTTCTTTTATTTCTTCCATTCACTCGAGAAAAAAAAAATCAAAATCAAAGCAAGTCTTCGTTTACTCATTCAATAAAATCGAAATAGCCACATAGTAAAAGCCAAAGTCCACCTTGTTTCAAATACTTCAACAAAACTCGAGATCGACCGAGTATTAAAAAAGAAGAAGAAATCGCGAACCGCGATGAGTTAGGGGGGTCGCAATCTCGATTTAAGCACTGGAAAGGGGCTCGATTTAGGGATTCGACATTCAAAAATTAGGGTGTGTGATGGCGTTAAGGGATATGCGAGTTCAGGGAATGCGATGTCGATTTCTAGGCGGCGCGATGTGAGGTGATGGAATTGCGTTCGGAGGTGGTTCTTAGGGAAATAGAAAAGGAGCGACGCATTCTGTTTTGGGGTGTTGTAGATAATACGATGGTGATAGGCTTGGATATGGTTTCAGTTAGCTATAAGGAAGGAGATTGTTTATTATAGGGTATTAAGGTAATTTCTATTTTAAATTTGATTAGTATATCATTTAAAAATATTAGTACTCTGTTGGAAATGAAATATCATTTTCAGCTAATCTGAATTTAGAAACTGAAAGGAAAAATTTAGTTAGAGTATTATGATATAAATTTTAAATTAGAAGAGTGAAATATTTTGTTACTACCAAAATGACCTTAGCATAGGTCGACATTAAAGGGATGTCGAATGAATATAAGGAAGGAATGAGATATTTGAGAGCAACTTAAGCCGATACCCCCTCTGAAAAGAAGGGGCCCGAAACCTATAGAGCATCAATAAAGTTCATCCGACATGGTCTACCCACCAGGAATTAACCGATGTAACGCCAACATGTCAGAAGAGGAATAGTATCAGATCAGAGCATAAAGATGGTCTGTAACCGACTCCTGAAGAACGGCTCCATAGAAGACAAAGGGGTTACTTTCATAACTAACATGGGTATCGCCGGAAGCTACCTACTAGGGAGTCAAACTGCAAGGCTAAACCAAGACTCAAGCAAGGATACAGGCAACTCATACTAATCCATTTAGTACCTGAACCATCAATGGTTCTAAATCGGCGAATGTATATGTACATCGTGAAGGTGGGCCATCTCCGCGATGAAACCAAAAGCCTACATCCGAAGACCTACGCCAAAGGACCGACACTTAGAGGCATCCACCAAGAAATTCGAAATGCCTCCACGATCCGTCTCGGCAACAAACTCCTTTCCACCTTGGGGAGGTCCCAATTCACCCGGGACCCTCGCTTCGAAAATCGTAACTGGCACTACGAGGATGATCGATAGCCAGATACCCGAGACCAAGGAAGATAGCGGCCGACAGAGATCATTTAGGCCCAACACCCTACTGATAGAAAGACCCCAGATTCTCTATAAATAAGACCCCAGATTATCTATAAGTAGGACACCAGTGTAATGACCCGCATTTTCAACGGTATAATAATTAATTAATTTAATTTATTTAAAAGGTGATTAAAAGAATTTAACGGTCGTGGAATTAAATAATGGTGAATATTTAATTAAAATAATAAATTAAATAATATATTTAATTCTGAAATAATCAGAATTTGGCTGAAATGGTGATATGGTGTGAACTGGATCATCTATGACATTTAATTCAGTTTAGAATTTAATTAGAATAACGAATATATTATATAAACGACAGTTTGAACATATAATTATAATATAATTAAAATCGAGCTCGAATTGGCGCTGTAGTTCGTAAATTGGCGATTCGAACTTCAACTGAATATACAGGATTCGTTTTAAGCCGGATTTCTATGAAACAAGAAACGTGTGGAGCTGGTGGAGTATATCTTTCTAGTGAAAGAGAAAAATCGGGATTTCATTGTGTAGATTTTGATTTACGTCAAAATCAAATTTTAGAAAGGTCGCTATGGATTTCCTTTATATTTTATAAAGGAATTATTTATATTTTAAAAAGGAATTTCATTTTAAATCGAATATCAATTTAATCGGGATTTGAAATATCAAGTTATAAATCCCAGTAGAGCTGTATGGTATTCCACTGTGAATATAGACGATAATATTTATTTTTAAATATTAAATTTGATTATATTTAAATATATTTATATATTTAAATGGGTCATTCAGAGCTGTAAAAATAGCCAGTTTTGCAAACGACCTCGGTTTTCGACGAAACTAATTTTGTTGGATCCGCAATGTCAAATTATTGTTAGGCATCAAGCTTTGTGATTTTTAGAGTCACTGTGTGGCCGTACGGATTTTTAGAGTGGAAAACAGTCAGTATTTTGACAGTTAAAAATACACTGTGTGAGCATACGAAGTCGGAATTCGACGAAACCAGTTTCGTTGGGACCGTAATGTCGAACTCTAGCTACATGTCCACTTTCGTGATTTTTGGGTATCGTATGTAATCACGAGAATTTTTAAAAGCAAAATGAATATATAAATGAGAATATACCGGGAATATTCCTTTTATAAAATATCTAGATATTTATTTTTCCTATAAATAACCCTTAACTAAAATTCCTAAACCTAATTTCATTTCTACGGAGGTCAAACATTTGCGTTGTTGCCTCAGAAATAAAAGACACAGTAAAGTTCTTCCTTCAAAAATCTCAAACAATTCAAATGAAATTCTATAAATCATAATACTTGTATATTGATGATCCCTGAGTCTTTCTCTTCGACTGGATATACATATTAAGGGGTTCGATGTTGGTTCCGTGTGTTGGGTTTCGAGCAGTGTGAGGTAGGGTTGGGTATTGTAGAGGATGGGTTAAGCAGTTGTTGAAATTGGGGTTATTTTCAGATTCGAGACGAGAAACCACACCTTACCACAATTATTCATGAGATTTGATGACAAAAAAGTGTCGAACCAGATCCCTGTTTGCACGAGTTTTGCTGTTGTCAGATTCTGATAGGGGGCGACGAGTGTGTGTTTGAGGACATGGGAGGATGGAGAATTGCAAGAGAAGTGGTTCGGTTGTGTTAATGTGTTGATTTGGGAAGTGGAAAAGGAGATTTGGATGGAGTTAAGTAGTTCTGTTATGGCCATTGAGGAACAGGAGGACGCCGCATTTTTTGTGTTTGGGGGAAGAAGGTATTTGGGTTTTGAACGTGTATGGGTAATGGGCTGAGGGGAATTAAATTGGTAAGGCCCATTATAAAAGTTATAATTTAAGTTTATTTTTATATTAAATAAGGTTCAACTTGTGAATGCCATATTTTCGTCATACTGAATCAGAATTTCGAACCGTCTGTCACGTTAGGATCGTATGGACGACAGCTACGCACTGGGACTGACTGGAAGTGGATTGGGACTCGTACAAATTTATGGAGAAATAAATTGTTTGATTCAAATCAAACAAACAGTTTATCGTTCTTTAACGATGAACTGCAAATGTGAGTAAATCTCACTAACTCTGAACAGTTTATAATTTCATGTTGTATTTTTAGAACTGCTAAATATTGGCTGATTGACTGTGTGTTGACTGTTTGATTGAACTGCTAGTCAGTTAGTTAAATTTCTATATTGATTCTGTTTAACATAATATATCATATGGAACTGAAAGTGATGTTGATTTTATTGTGTAACATCTGTGGATGCAGGGAGACAGGTTGGAGGAATCCGACTGGATTCCTCAATAGTTATTTTATTGTTTTCCATATATTTTGATATATGATGTGAATTATAACCTGTTGTTGATTGTGTGTGTATGGACGATATTGGACATCGTAATTTGATATGTTAAACACCATAACATACCGGAATATTGAAAAGAGAATATTTATAAAATCAGAGGATTTTATAAAAAAGAATATTTATAAAGAGAATATTTATAAATAGAATATTTATAAATAAGATTTTATAAATGGGATATTTATAAATAGGAAATATGTTTAAGTAGAAATATTAGGAGGGGAAATCTTTATAAATGGAATATTTATAAAGTGAATTATTTATTTAGTAAATAAATAAGATAATATAATGGATTATTTATTTGTAAAATAAATAGGATGAGATAAGGAGATATGTAACCGTATAAATAAATAGGATTAAAAGGAGATATTTATTTGTTAAATAAATAGAGTTAAAGGGGAGTTATTCGAATACAGTTTAATCAAATAGAGTTAAAAGAGTTAATCAGTAAGAGTTAATCAGTTAGAGTTAATCAGTTAGAGTTAATCAGTTAGAGTTAACCAGTGAGTTAATCAAATAGAGTTAAAAAAATAGAGTTAAACAAGATTAGGAACTGACTAGAGATTAGTTAAGTTGAATAGTTTTCTGAGTATCGATCTGATGTTGGTTTCGGCCTTCGGGGTTTATACATAGAGAATTTGTTCTCCTACTAGTTTACAGTCAGGGACTGATAGTTGTGAAATGATAGTGATATGTTAATAACAATGGAAATGTTTTCCAGTGTTAATAACATATATTTTCTAAAACATAGAAAATAAGGAAATGTGAATATATATACATAAATAAATATATATATATATATAGATATATATATATATATATATGATTGATGATTGATTGATAGTATTTCTATATGGAAATAATATTGTTGTTTGCACACGTGTTTTCATTTGATAGTTAACTCACTGACTATCAAAGTTTTGACCATTTTAACGTTGTTAATATGGAGAGACCGGTTGGATTATTATCCAAAGAACCACTCCGTATTGGCATAAGCGTTGCGAATCATATATGCCAAAGATAATTGAAGACGGAGTAAAGTGCAAGGGCTATTGTATAAGTCTTAGATAACAATGCCTAAGATGGATGTACTGAATAGTGCCTTCGGTTCATCCTGTTCCTGGATGACTTGTATGGACGGATGTCTGACAGAGTATTTCCAGACGATCATGTATATTGATTTCTCCAACCGTACCAATAGTGGAAGCGGAGAAGGAAACTTCTTTTAGCTGACACATAATTTATTGTTGAGGACGTCAATCGGTGATTTGATGGATTTGACGATGTGGCATTCGAAGTGAATCTGGTGTGATGATAAAGCATAGCTTCTAGCCTTACATCTGGTAAATGATAGAAATCGGGCAGGCAACATGGCTAAGTCGGTTGCTCCGAAGTAGGGTGTATAATCACCTGATCTAGAGTTTCATTTACTTCTAAAAATCTATTGTTGATGTTGTCCCATTCGGGAAACGATTGCTGATCCCAACCATTGGTGATATACATTTGATGCACTCAAGCGAAATGAGTGGTCGGTCATGTGTGGTCGGGTTGCAAGATGTTCTTGTTGAACCCAGTGTATTTCTTTCTAGAGGTACACTAGCGAAAGGTGGTTCCATACCTTGTCATAGTTGGAAATCCATTACCCAATATGTGCTTGCGGTTGTGATTGTATACTATATATGTAGAACGTGATATGAAAGCGTTTCTGCTAGATGATTATTATATTGCGGTTGATAGACATTATTATAATATCAAAAGGTTTTTTATATAAAGATAATTTGGATTCTCATAAGGGAAAACCCCGTTCCGTACGGCGTGATCTTATGAGATATCGTTTACTTGTTCAAACTGTTTTAAACTGTTTTACTCATACCAGTCCCATGACTGACCCAGAGTTTGTTTTATTTTGTTTTCCCTAAACTCTTGGGTGCCCAATTTTGTACGGGCAGTCAAGTAGTCGGGATTTACAGATACTTAAAGAGATGGAGCAGGAGGCTTCAGGATCATATAGCTATAGTTTATTTCCGCTGTGTTGTAAGAGCTGTACTTGATGATGATACGTATATTCAAGTACAATCTTTTATTTCAAAGATATGTTATCTATTATATGTTATTCGTTCCGTTGTGAGGTTCGTGTTACTCTAATGTTGTGTTCTTCTTCTTCTATTCTAAGTTTCTATCTTATCTTTCCTCACCCTCTAACTTCTTTCATTAATCATCCGGTATTTTCGAACCTTGGATGTTCGATATGTGTTGTATATGGGATAACCAAGGTCACCAAAATCCCGGGTCATTACACCCAGGATCTCCATAAAGGGGGACACACTTTTTATTTCCCAATTAAGTTCCTTTCTTCTCAAGCGAAGCAAATCATCTATTCTTGTAATATATTTGCAAACCATGAATGGAGAATTCCGAGTCTCACTCATCTTACGATTTGATAATCTTGTAGTGTCATAATGATGAAACAGGGAGTTAACACTAAGCTTTCTAATGAGAATATCAACCATGGCACACCAGCGGCGGCGGAAGAAGGCTTTGTGAAAACATGAAGTCCCCTTCTCCTTGCCTAAAGGATCTGCCATGATTGATCAATATTCTCATGTTGATACTAATGCTTCCCGAACTTTGATGTAAGGAGATCGTCCACGAATTCATAACCCGATCCCTGTCGTGATTCAGGCTCCTCTCTTGGGCAGACCTGACATGTAGGAATCATCGGAGTTAACGAATATAGCGATGCCTTCATCCTTGAACTCAAGGGAAGCGCTAGCCTGTTTACTTCTTATTGGAATGCATAATGTCGTTATCATAGCTTAGAAGCTCATCAATTCCATGAAGCCTAACGACATCAAGTTAAATAGATTTCCCCGAGTCAAGTCAAATTATCGTCTTGAAATATGTGTGGCATTCACCCTCCATGGGCAAGGCTAATGGCCATTAGGTTTAAGAACTCTGATGCCCCGAGAAAGGTGATTCAGATTAAAGTCACAGGCCTAGGATTATATCCTGGAGACTTTGAGTCAAGACGACGACAAATCTCATGAACACAAAAATTACATACTGTAATCCGGGTGTTGATGAAAAATATTGTTGACATTTTGGCGCTAGAAGGAGGGCTTGAACCTCCGCCCTTAAGGTTAATTTGTTAAAATTAATTTGGCGAATTCATTGTTCCATGGCAGGAGAGATGAAATCAAAGAGATTGGATGAACAAAACAAAGAGATGGATCCCAACACTACCCTTGAAGAAAATGAGGGCCTAACACGTAACCCAAATAATAATGAGAAAGAAGCCGCACACGATCTAAAACAACCACCGGACTCAAATGCCATGGAAGATAATATCACAAAAATCTCGGTCTTGGAAAAGCAACTCCAAGAAATGCAGGCTCAAGTCAACCATGTCCAGACACAAAAGTCCTCAAGGCTGACTAGATCCATTCAGAGAGAAACGAATGAATCTCCAAAAAGGAAGGCTCCCATTCAACAGTCAGAAGCTAAGGGGAAGCCTAAGGCAACGTCTTCCAAGAAAAAGAAGCCTCATCTGATGGGAGTAGATCATCAAGGAAATCAGTGCGAGCAGGAGCAGTCTAGGAGCTCCACCTCCAAAGGCTGTGATCCCAAAAGGGAAAACTATGACAACACGGAGGCTTACATCAAAGGTGTCACTCAGAAGACCGTCAAGGACTTGCTGGGAAGCAAGGTGAAGAGAGCCCAGGATGACAAGGTTAATGACAATGAAAGAGTAGCACCGTTCATCGATGAGATTATGAACACTATAATACCGTTATGAGTCAAAGTTCCCACCATAAAATATCTGGGAACGACTGACCCCTACGATCATCTGATGGCTTTCGACAGCCAGATGGATCTTTACAATGATTTCAGAGCCGTCGGGTGTCTCCTCTTCCCGGTGACCTTCCAAGGGGCAGCGGCAAAGCGGTATCGCCAGTATAGGGAAAACACCATTTACTCGTGGAAACAATTCTCCTACGAATTCTCCGCACAGTTCTGCATTTGCAAAGATCCAACCATAGATTATACAGTCATCGCCAATATCAAATAGAGGCAAGGGGAATCTCAAGGGGACTATCCGAAAAGGTTCAACATCGAACCCTTAAAAGCCAAGAATATGAATGACCGCGACAAGCTGATCGCAGTACACTCAGGATTGTTTGAGAACACCCCCTTCTGGAAGGCGTTATATATCCATGGCTACAAGGACTTAACAAGATTTCCATTTCCAAGCTGACAAGTTTATCCACATGGATGAGTTGTATTTCACAAAGAGGAAGTTTGGGCCTCGAGGGGAATGAGGAAGGCCGAACTTCGGATGAAAGATCCCGGAAGGAAATCAGAGGAGGCCGAGGTGGGAAGACTTTAACACCAACTCGATTGCCTTGAACAAGCCCATCTCGTATGTGTATGTTGTTGTCAAAGAAAGGGTCAATAACTTCCCCATCTCGTTCAAAGCCAAAAATTGCCCTGAACCTTATGCCGATGGTAAATACTGCGAGTTCCATAAAACTAACGGTCATAAGACAGACGAGTGCAAGGTTTTTGACGGGATTATCCAAAAACTAATCTGAAAGGGACACCTGAAGGAATTATTCTCGAATAAACCGATACCAGCTCAACGTGCAGGAGGACATCAGAAGGTTTCGATAAACATGATAGGAGTCACTACGGTGGAGAACAACCTGGATTTGGAGCCTCCCGTAAACCAAATCAATGTGATCCTTGGGGGACCACACCCTGCCGGAAGCTGTCCAAAGGCCAGAAACCAATACGTGAAGGAAGCCTTGGAGGGAATCTTCTCCATCCAAGAAGAACCACCATTGAAATGCGCGCATTATGCCCTTAAAATGCACAACCTCATGGTCTCTCCATAAGAAATGAAGAAAGGGGTCTTTCACCCATATAACGACCCCCTCATGATAACGACACAGATAGGGCTTTCGGTCATTTCTAAAATATTGGTGGATACCAGAAGCGCTGTCAGTGTCATTTTCAATCGCGACTTTTATCAAATGGGAATTTCCGAAAAAAGCAGGAGCCTAGCAACGAACCAATTTTCAGATTCAACAACAAGAGGTCAACTTTGGTGGGTCAAATCAACCTTCTGGTTCAAGTGGGGTTGTCCCATGTTCAAAGGTTTTTCGAAACTCTCTTCGTCATGATTGATCAGTCGTCCAATTACAACGCCTTCTTCGGACGATTGACTTTAGTGGAGATGGATGCCTTTGTTTCTTCCAAATATCTCATGTTAAAATTTCTGACTAAACAGGGATGGGGTACCATTAGGGGAGAACAGTTTAAGTCCCCTGAGTTGTACTTCGCGACAGTTGAAAAATACAAAAGGGAGTATTCTTCGTATTTTGATTCTTCTACTGTTTTTATACCTTCAGATAAGGGATTATTATGTCCCTCATTCAAAGCTGAGATAAAAATAAATAAGACTGAAAAACGCACCAATCGTAGGTATGCTTCTTTGGAAAGGGAGAGGAAAAGGTCCGATGAGGTAAACTCAACTAAAGAAGTAGAAATCATCACAGATTTGGACTCTAAAGGAGACATCGAAAGGGTAAAACCAATAGAAGAAGTGAACGTTGATTCGAAAGATAAATCGAAGGTCATCAACGTAGGGAAAAGGCTAACGGAACCTCTTCGAAGCGACTTAATCTGTTTCCTACGGCTCAACAAAGATGTTTTCTCCTGGACCCATTCAGACATGGTTGGTATCGACCCTTTGATAACTCCGGTTCGACAAAAGAAGAGACAATATAATAGAGACCGGATAGAGGCCTTGAAGGAGGAAGTTAAAAGGTTAGTAACTAATAGGCACAACACCATATTGCCAGTTTTGCCACACCCAAATGCGGGAGAATTGCCACGGCCTTTAGCCGAGGCAATTTTGGAATGGTTTTAAGCCATGGTAAATTCATTTAGCATGGCTTTAGGCCATGGCTATTTTGGAACAGGCTTGGCCCGTTCTAAAATTAAAGGAAAAATATTCACACCCTCATCCCTTTGTGTCCCTTTTTTTTCATGCTCAAACAAAAGTAAACCATCGATCCCCAAAATAAAAATGCTCAGCTTCTTCCACGATCAATTTTTTTTTTACCGTTCGCTATATTTTAGATCGAAACCATTTTTCCAATAGATCCTTTTTTCATCTTCCTCTCATTCCAAGTTTCTGATTCAGGTGATTTTTCAGGTATGAAATCGAAACCCTAATTATATGTTTGATTGTTTTCAGTCTTATTTATTTCAAATCGTAAGATCCTACATCACCTTTTCTATTCTTCGGCCTTCTAATTCTCGATAGAATTAGGGATACAAATAAATCAATTGGATGTTCTAGTACATAAAGCTGTCAAGCTTTTGCCCACAGTTTGATTTTGTTAGCTGTTGTTTATAAGACTTTGCAATTCTCCCTTAATAAAAGACGTGTTTTTTTTTCTTCTCCTCATTATTAAAGCAAAGCACGAAGAACATGCTCCATTGTTCTTATAAATAGGAAAACAATAATGCTATACAAGCCATCTTCATAAACAACAACACATTCTTGTTTCGTGTATTATCATTTTTCTCTATGCAAAACAATTTATATACGATGAAAGCAAGTTAGGCTTTATATCTGAAATACCAATATATTATTATATGATATGTTAATGACACAAAAAAATATGTAAGAGTTTATAAGTGGAAATTTGTTACAATGTATCGTCATTTGCTTCCAAAGTTATGCAACTAAGTTTGTTGTTTTCTTAACTGATATTTATTTTATTTGCAGGAAAATTTGGCACTGCCAATCATCTGCCCAATCGTTTGCTTCCAGATTTTCTTAGCAAAGTGTCATTTAACTTAGTTTATCTAATTCCGACAGGTAAATGTGGTTTTTATTAATTTGACTAGTTGAAGTTCTTCATATGTGAAACTTGAATTTTTGCATTGTGCAAGTAAGATCGAACATAAATTAAGCATAGTATAAATCATGAGTAATCATTATATTTTGCAACCTTATTCTTCATTTGGCTATCAGTCTAAATTGTCTATGATTCAAAAATCCATTATATTAGTCCACATAGAGGTATTTGTTGGTTCCATGTTCAATCTATTCTTCTCATTATCGGAACTGTACATGTTAAACAGTTTGCTTATTTGACATTATAACATTTGCATTCAGTATATTTTGAGTTATCTTATAACAGTTTTATTTACAACAAAGTTATCCATTATTTTGGCATATAAATTATATTTAGCATTATAACAGTCTATGATTCAAAGTTCTACCATATGATTCTTCTTGCAACTAAGAACGTGATAAATAAATAGACAGTATATTCCTTTTGGGTTAATAGGAAAGCACAAGATTAGTAATAATATTTTATCTTCCCAAGTTGATACCCCATTTTGGTTTAAGTATGTACCCTTTTTGATTTGGAACACACTATTCTACATATTTATTCTATTTGAACTTAGTTGGACTGCATGATTATTTATGCATCAAAAGAAGAAGAGCATAACTGTAAGGCCGTTGTAGTTTTCTCAGTTCCTGAAAATATTAACTGAGATGTAAATATGTAACAAGATAGGATTGTATGAGAGCAATTACAAAATTTGGGAAAGAGATGAACAAGATCTAACTAGTTTGCTAAAAAGGGACACAGGAAATAACAGACAATAAGGTAAGGTCGAACAAGTTCATGACACTGTAAAGGCATTGTCCCGATATTCGAGTTTATCTGAAATATGTTCAAAGCGGCTCTAAATTTGGGAAGTAAAAGGATAGTGCTAGATATGAAAGGATCATACTGTGCTAAATTGCAGAACGTATCATTTAAAGAAAGTGTAAAACGTATTGCATGGGACAAGTGGGTGCACTAAAAAAAGAAACGATAATACTTGTAAAAGGCAAGTAAGGGCTAGTGAGAGGTTAGGTCAAAACAGAGATGATATCCTGCATTAAATAAAGTTATGGAGTTTAAAGGGCCACTGATGTCAGGTAGGGACGCTCACACAAATGCACATCTTTGGAAGGTGAGGAGAAACATTTAACTTCCAAGGACTGCGGTAGGCCAATTCTCAGAAGTTTCAAAGCGAACAAATAGTTAGATACTACTGTAGGCTGATCTCAAGTAATTAAAGAATAAATACATAATTAACGGACTACATGTGGCTATTTCTTTGTGGTCTAGAAATTGATTGATGAATATCTAAATAATGCAAGGGATGTGTCTACACAATTTGAATGATTGAATGAACTAGCTTAAAGAGCACCACATAGGTTTGAGTCTATGTAGTCTAATTTTAAAGAATGGATTTAGTAGAATGCTACAATGGGCTAATTCCAAGCAGTAT
Source organism: Allium sativum (assembly GCA_030737875.1). Lineage (NCBI taxonomy): Eukaryota > Viridiplantae > Streptophyta > Magnoliopsida > Asparagales > Amaryllidaceae > Allium > Allium sativum. The sequence continues at coordinate 309,027,738 of CM060921.1, forward strand.
CAGACATGACATAAATATTTAGGGGAGAAAAAGGGAGTATTGTGGGGAGAACACAACAATATAATAAGTGGTTAAAGAATAACCAAAGGTAAGAACTAGATGGGGATCTCGTTGGGAGCATAGTAGCAAAGAAATATATACTAAAGAATAGTCTAAATCAAATGTAAATATGTAACAAGATAGGATTCAAAGATTATTATCGGTCCCCTTTATAATTTCTTATGTTTAAAAACTGAAACAAAACAACAGCATGGACTAGGAAAACTGAGATGTAACTTCAGCTTACAAGACTGGAGCAGTTACAAGAGAAGAAATTCTCAAGTGAAATTAAATATAAAGATGGGGTGTTGCGGCTAATGTAACTTCAAGTTAAACATATAACTTCGATTTGGCAAGTACAAGGGCAAAGGAGTGTGTATATGACAGTTTAGGGACTCTCTGCAGTCTTGTAACTTCCCGTGACAAGGAGTCCTGGAATTCTTAATAAATTAAGCAATAATAAATATTTAACTATAAATGCAGCAAAATGCTTCTAATGCAGATTTTAGACTTACTTGTATATACCTAGCATCTCTTATAATCTCTATTATAAAAGTAAACATAACCATGTACTGTTCATAAATTGTGTGCTCTATACTAAGGTGGGTTCTTTTTAAACGATGCATGACATATATTAACATTTTAGATCATAAACAATGCGGTAAACTTAAATTGATTGCCAAATCTTCACAGCAAGGACTAGAAAAATTCCTGCTAGTTTCCTTTGGTGGTGGGATATCATGAAAAATAACTGTAATGTTTTGGTTGACATTTAAAATAATATTAAACATAAAAATTAATTTTTTGTATTAATTAATTTAAGTATTACTCTCCTTTTGATTGAAAATTAGGTAATGCAAGAACATATATTTCCAAAAATTGGATTCACAAATTACTTAACGTAAATTACACAGTATTGCACAAATATTGATTTCGCAGATCAAAATTTAAGAAATGGCATCTCAGTTAATATTTCACAGATCAAATTTTAAGAAATGGCAGATCAATTTTCACGGTATTGATTTCACAAATTACTTAACGTAAATGAGCATTGCAGACTTTATATAAAAGATGCATTGCACTGGTAATAGAAAGAATAAAGGTAAGAATTTTTTTTTCATCTTGAAGAATGCAACTGACCTGTAGTTATGTTATAGAGATAATTTTGGTGTTAAAATGTAAATCAGCATTGCAGTCTTTATATAAAAGATGCACTGCACTTGTAATAAAAAGAATTAAGGTAAGCAATTTTTTTCCCGTCTTAAAGAATGCAACTGACTTGTAATTATGTTATAGAGATAATTTTGTTTTTAAAATAGATTCTGATATTTTGAATATGAGTATATTTTGGATCATTAAATGCTAGCATTTTTGTCCTTTGAATTTAGAAATAATCGTGTTTTTTAGGTATATGTTTGATAATAGGAAAGAAATTATTTTTTGGACAAACATTGTATGTTATCAAAATAAAAATGAAAAATTTGGCAAGTCATACCTATTTTGGCAAAGTATAATACAAATAGACCTGTTATAATACAAACATTGTATGGAATATGAAGACATGGAAGGCTACGGTATAACTATATACAAATTTCAGTTTTATCTCTGTAGCGATAATAAGTAAACAAAAATGGATTTGGTAGGAAAAATTTCTTTTGTAAAAGTCAGTTCTTCCTCTTGGTAAAGATCCGCCTGCTATCTTTTCACTCAGTTTTAATGATAATGGGAAGATTTTGGTAGCCTCCTCAACTGATGGAATGATTCATATGTTTGGTATCCTCAATTTTTTTAATGCCATCATAGTGTACATCTATTCACTATGTCGAAAATGATCCGTCTGCTTCTGCAATCATATAACCTCTGTTGTAAAGCTTGCTCTATAGAATCCGATGTAGGCTATACATATATACATCTTAAACCATAGAAAAATTATTGTTATGCTCATGTTGCTCCTGGTAGTGATTTAAGAAACATAGTTTAAACTCTCAGTATGTTATTTATCTATTTAATTTTTGTTATATGATTTATATATTTTTACAGGTCAATTTTTGTAATGTCTATTTCCCATTGGCTTTTACCGTTCATTATATGTTATTGTTTCAGAGTCAGTTAAAAAGTTGGAAATTTAGCCTTGTGTATTGAAGATTGAAGATGAAGAAGGATGAAGTACGTAAAGCTAGAAAATTACATTTTCTTTTTTCGTTTCAATTTATATTGATATGTTCAACTAGTTGGTACCGGGACAACGACCTTGCTTATGTTGATGTTTCCAATTAAAGTTGACAACCTTTTTTTCATATTTTTTTTAGGTTTAAAATCAGTTATTCTCTTGTGGTTGTTTTCAACTCTTGTAAATTCGTCTGCAGGCATAGTATTGGACATGTATATGTTTGTTTTGATACAATGACAGCTGCGTCGAGCTGTCGGCATGCGGTGCATATGAGGTTTTTTGCTGGAAGGTCCGTTTCTGCCATTTTTCTGGTATGCACTTAACCATATGGATCCTTATTGGTTAATTTTCTTCTAGGCATTAGTATTTCATGAACGTCCAAAATTGTGTTGCCATGTTTTTTCTTTCTAGCTATACCCGTTGTTCTTTATGAGTAGTTGGGTCGATTGCCATTGATATTAGGGCTACTCTGCACCTCCATCTAGAGCAATGCACTTATTACCAACCAGGATAGAAAAGGTATGTCCGTAAGTGTGGTTTTCGCTTATTGCATATGTAGCAGGTTAAGAACATTTTCAATTGCTATGTGAATAAATGGTTGAGAAGAAAGACTCTTGTTGGGTGTGTGTACACATGTGTTAAAGCTTAAATTAAACTAATTCAAAGAACTAGTTATTTTTAAATAGCTTTTATTAGTGACACATATCCCATGTGTTAAGGCTTCTAGTTTTAATTGTTGATAGAGATCTTTGATTTGATCCCCTAAGCATACTCTAGGATTGGAGTTCAAGAAAAAAAAGAAACAGAAGAAACACATTGCTTTTAACGTTATCATAATGACTTATGGGCTTATATGACCATATGTAACTGGGAGAATCAGTAGTGATAAGGTTGGAAAAATATGTGTTGGAGGAAGAAACACGTTGCTGACTTCTGCACAAGATGACACTGTCATTCAGGTAAAGCACAAATTCATTTTTCCATCCTATTATGACCCCTTTCATATTCAGGTGTATTTTATATAATATATATATATATATATGTAATTTTGCCATCTGTCTTTGAAGTCTCTATATTAGAGAAGCTTATGCAGGAGCTAAAATAATTCTCATTCTTATGAAACTTTCATATTGCAAGTACGAATGCACGGAGGAAAATTCCAATGATTGCTGCTGCATTTTATGCAGATGACTTTATTTTTAGCTTTTGCAGCAAAGACTATCATCACATAATGGGATCTCGACCCAAAAATTCTCTTGTAGCTTGTAGCTGTAACTAGAGATTATCTTTCGGTTATACATGCATTCCACAGTACTCTTCTACTGTACAAGACTTGCACTAAATATATTCATCATACGATTGATTTTTTTTCCTTTCATGTATTTGTAGCCAGTGGCTATACAATGTTTCACTAGTAATCCACATTATATGGTGATATCATCCCAAGATTCAAATCCACAGTTAGCCATATGGGATTTGTCAAATTTATCACTACTTTGGTCTTATAAATTTTGTGCAAAAGGTACTGTTTAAAACAATGATGCGCACCTGATTCTCTAACACATATTTTAATGTAATCATAATGAACTATGGTCACAATTGGAAGGAATCATAATAATCATGTGCCACTTATAAATTGATTCAATTTTGTTCGCATATAAATTTACTTTATGATCGCAATGCTACTCATATTATTAGTTTATATAACGCTAACTTTGCTTTGCAGGTTGGTCACCTCAAGTAAGGATATGCTATGACGGGTGTTGTAAACATCTCTGTTGGCATGTGTTCAAAATGACTCACCCATGCATCTATCCGGCTCTCATCATATTGCTGTTGACTGTGAAATATGTTGTTGTACAGTTGTGAGTAATGCTGGAATAAATTTTGTGCCAACTGTTCTAATTCGGACCAATTCGTCGGATGCACCAATCATGTTTTTATTACTGCACCAGACTTTTCCTATGCAGTGTCTTCCCCAAGTTTGTAGCAGTAGATTGGCATCCCTATTTCAAATATCCCATTGAATCCTGCTGTGCATCCAAATGCTCTTACAGCGGTAAAAAAACGTAATTAGTTCTTTAACCTTGTAGTCAGCATTATTTTATGTTCTTTGGAAAATGTAATTAGTTTATTACCTTCTACAATGCTTGGTACGTTACATTGTGAAGTCTGAACATTTTTATTTGAATATGCAGTTCACAATGGCAAATCGAGAAAAGAGGCTGGCAAGAAAATATTTATATACGTACAAGCCTACGAAGAGAATGATCCTAAAACACGCGAGGGGTTAGATCCCAATACAGTACAACTGGAGAACTTATTTTGTGAGTACCTGCTACTCTTTTAGTTGCTTTTTATTTGAATTATATGCTATTTCATGGTTCATACTACAACCACAATTACATAAGGAATTCGCGGCTCACTTCATATACTGACTAATAGGAGACACCGTTAGCCTATCATATGCTGACTAATCATGTACTCAAAAAGCTCCCTATTTTTGTTATTGGATTTGCATGGTACAAACATGGTTGAGCTTTGAACCCTTCTAACTTTGCAGATTAGTTCAACTAAGGATGTATAACTGTGTACATATTACTAATAAAGTGCCAATTTTCTTCAAAAATAATAATATTACGCTTGAACTTTTTGAAACTAACTAAAAAAGTTTCGCTTTATTAGATGTGAAACATGATGCTAAATTTAATTCTCTATCTTTACAGTTGCATTTCTTACAAAAATTTCCATCGGAATGTATATGGAGAGATTTGATTTGAACACATTTAAATCATTAAATTTTAGTATATTTGACAATAATAGTCTAAAGTACATGTAGTTATCAATTAATTAATAATAAATAAACGAACATTAAAATGAAATAATAATAATAACATAGATTTGAAACTATGAAATCACCAGTCACATATTCAGGTTCTGTAATAAAACTATGTAGAACTAGCTTCATATTTACAGAATTAGCTACTATATTTACAGAAATAATCATATGTCTAGGTTGTAAGCAAGAAGAAAACTAAGATAAAAAGCAATTATTTTCATGTTTGTTTTGTAGCTAAGACATGCAGAAAGCAACCTAATATATTAGTTAGTTTTAGACTTTTAGTTACACCAAAATTTCTTGTTATTCCAAATGTTATCATTCGTTGTCATCAAATTGTAGGAAAGCCGATTGATGAAGGTGAGCCTACGGAAAAGGAGATTATAAGGGCTGAAAAAAATTCTGGTGTAATCAGTAGTACTTTGCGAAAAATTCAAGTATCATATAAGCTTTACTTTTTCATTAAAGAATTCGGGTGTAATTAGCAGTACAATGAGGTTACAATTGCTAGCTACAATATCGCGTGCTGCTATTCTAAGCTTAATCAGGTATCTATTATGTTCAAAACTTTAAATGAAATTCAAAATTTTATTTTTTTAGTGAATTATGCTGAAATAAAAATATACCTGTGTTGTTGTTTTTTCTTCCTTTTTTTTCTTGTAGGTTCAGGCAGGTCTTTCTGCATTAGAAGATGCAATGCAAGTAGGATATGAAGATTACAAGGTATGATATGATACAAACTGCAAAATCACTTTGTTCAAAATGAAACCTGATCAAAAATGTGTGCCATTATACTGTTGCCATCATAATAAATACATTGCCTTTTATTCATGGTTCACCAATGTTTCTTTAAATATTTTATTTCTTTAAGTAAAAAAGTTGAGTGATTTATGAAATTGACATGGTAAAGCAATTTTGCATACATTAAACATTTTCTAAAATTCAATGCAGGAAGTACGGGAAGAAGCTATAAGGGATATTTCTGACACATGCAATTATTCCTTGTTAAATGTAAGAGAGTCCAGATTTAGCAAATCAGTTATTCCTTAGGATGAACTCAAATTTAGGGAACACAATGTAATATTAAATAGTGTTTTTGAATAAAAGCTCATTGTACAATAGAAAATATCCAAATATTGTGACCATCATTCTAGATAAGAATGGTTTTGACAATGGAAGATGATTCAGCTTTGGTCTAAGAATTTTCAAACTTTGTATTGTTTTCATGTGAAATTTGAATTATTGACATGATTATTGTGCCATGCAAATTCTTTTTTTAAAATGCACATTTAATTAGCCACGACTTATAGTCATAGCTAATTCTCATTTTGCCATGGCCATGAGCCGTGGCTAATTTTTATTTTGCCACGGCTCAAGGCCGTGGCGGAAATTTTGCCACAGGTCATTTTGCCATGGCCCAAAGCTGTGGCAAAATCATTTTTCCACGGCCCAAAGCCGTGGCGAAATAGCTTTTCTGGTGTAGTGAGGTTTATCCGAGAGGTATTTTACCCGAAATGGTTAGCCAATCCCGTGCTAGTGAAGAAGTCCAATGGGAAGTGGAGTACGTGTGTTGATTACACGGATTTAAACAAAGCTTGTCCGAAGGACTACTACCCCCTCCCGCGAATCGATCAGTTGGTTGATGCCACAAGTGGACAAAAGATATTATCCCTTATGGACGCTTGTTCGGGGTACAACCAAATCCCGATGCACAAACCCGACGAGGAAAAAAAAATATTATCACCAATTGGGGAACATTTTGTTATAAAGTAATACCCTTCAGTTTAAGGAATGCGGGAGCAACATATCAAAAGCTAGTAAACAGGACGTTCCAAGAGCAGATAGGGCGCAATACGGAAGTATATGTGGATGACATGCAAGTGAAGTCTAACAAAGCAGACGATCATCTAAAGGATCTGGAAGAAATTTTTGGTGTCTTGAGAAGTTACTAGAGAAGCTAAACCCTCAAAAGTGTTCCTTCGGAGTTCAATCAGGGAAGTTTTTGGGATATGTGGTAAGCGAGAAAGGAACTGAAGGTATCCCTGACCAAATACAAGCCATTAAGGACATGGAGGAACCTAAAACCAACAAGGAAGTCATGAGACAAAACGAGAAGGTAGCAGCACTCAGCATGTTCATTTCTAAGACCACCGATAAATGTGTTCATTTCTTTGATGTCATAAAGAAAAAGAAGAATTTTGAATGGAATGAAGAGTGTAGGAAGGCATTCCAGGAATTGAAAGTTTATATGGGAACGCCTCTGGTTTTTTCCAGTCCCAATAAAGGAGAAAATCTATACCTATACATGACTGTCTCCAAACATGCAGTAAGCTCAGTCCTAATAAGAGAGAATAATGGAACTCAACATCCTATCTATTATGTTAGCCGAAGGCGATACCCTATCATAGAGAAACTAGCATATTGCTTAATCCTTACCGCACGAAAGCTTAGATGTTATTTTTAGGCTCACCCTATTAAAGTTTTAACTAGCTTCCCACTCAAACAAGTATTCAGCAAACCGGAAACCTCAAGGAAGCTAATTAAATGGGGTATTAAGCTTAGTCAATACGAAATCGAGTTCCACCCTCGGGCAGCAATCAAAGGGCAAGCTCTCGTAGATTTCGTGAACAAGTGCACGAACTCCATTTCAGAACAGCCGACTAAAGAGAACGACTTAAAGACCAAATGTGTAACAACCAGAATTTTAAACAACGTGTTAAGACAAGAATCAAGGCAGAATTATATTATAAAATCTGAATCAGGATAAATGGGTTGCGCCATTGCGTTCGTCTCGGAAAAATACGCGAAATAGAGTCCGAAATTTCGTAAATCGGAGTCCGTATGACCCAGTTAAGGCCCAACGAAGTTTCACGAAAATTCAAATCCGAAAACAGATTTGAAATTCAGCCCAAAAAGAGAGGCGGGAAAATTCCCGCTAGACACTCAGGGTCGACATGGGTGTCGACCCCTGGGTCGACCCCTCCTCAGGGGGTCGACATGGGTGTCGACCCCTGGGTCGACCCCCCTATAGAACCCCGACCTGGTGCACCTGCTTGTCATGTTGGCTCGGTTTTGGAGGCTTGTGACGATTTTTGAGGGTTCAGATCTATCCTAGGGTTTATCCTACGGCCTAAACTACTCCTAATCTCTATAAAAAGACCCCTAGACCTAGCTTAAACCCTCACAAATCACTCATGCCACGAAGTGCTTCCCAAATGCCAAGTGATCATGTCCTCCATCTCCAACTCCAAGAGACTATGTAACGACCCGTGTTTTTGCCTGTCAAATATATATTTTAATTTATTTAATTTAAATATTATATTTGGAATACCAATGGAATTTAATATTGAATTCGTTATTTAAATGAAGTTCGAAGGTTATATATTTATATAATTATAAATAGAGCTTGAAATATAGCGCTGTAGTTTGAAAATTCGAGTTTGAACTTCAACTTGACATACAGAGTCTGATATAAGTCGGATTTCTGTGAAACAAGAAATGTTGGGAGCGTGTTGACAATAGCTTTCATATGAAAGAGAAAAATCCAGATTCCGCGTTATTGGTTGCGAGTTATGGCTAAATCAAATTTTGGAGAAAACGCTGTGGAAATCGTTATCGGCCGTTAAAATAGCCGTTTTGCAAACGGGCTCTGTTTTCGATGAAAATAGTTTCATTGGGACCGTATCGCTAAATTATTGTCAGAAAGTTAAACGGCGTGGCAAACAGATGTCGTATGTGACCACAGCAACCGTAAATGGCCGTTCAAATTCTACAGCGCGCATCCAAATAAATATAAGGAGTATTTGGGCGTAATTTGAGCAGACGATCGAATTTGGCCGTGGAACCAGTTCCGTTGCGTTCGTATCGTCGATTAGAGTCAGGATAGGTATATAGTTTGTTATTTTAGAGATCGAGAAATTTGGCATTAAAAAGGGTAGGGCGGTTCGGGGTAAAAACAGCCTATCGGGCAAACAGTCTCAGAATGCGACGAAACTAGTGCCGTTGGGTTCGTATCGAAAAGTTATTGCAAGATATCAAGGTTTCAAGTTGATTCGATTTAGCTGGTGATCGTGGTAAATTAAAAAGCGTGTTTATTTCTGGTTTTATAAAGGATTTTTTTTTCAAACGACCTCGGATTTCGACGAAACTAGTCCCATTGGGTTCGGAATACCTTTCTACACCAAGATTAGCTTTTTTATCAGTAGACAGAAGTCGTTTGATAGGGTTTTATCGTGTTACTTTAGGACGAAGTTTCGTGAATAATATTATAATATTTTAGTTCCACTATATATACATTCAACTAATGACAAAACCCTAGTTCTCGGCTAACCATATATGCGCCGCCACCCATAATATACGAACGGCCTCAAATCACGTTTTCTTCCTCCTAATTAACCTCAAATCCCTCAACTAATTTCAACGCTTATAACCAAGGAACCATTGAGCTTCACGAGCTCTAAATTCTGGACGGTTATGGTGTGAGTTAAGGTGCCGAGCTGACCAGAATCGGAGCTCAAAGTCGGGGTCTTTGAGAAGCTTCCTGGTGCGAAAGGGGCAGTCGAGTGGTGGGGTTTTTGGCGGCGTAGCTGGGTGGTGATGAGGGATCGATGCTTCGGCGTCTGATTGATGGCCGACGGCCTCTTGAGGGTGCTGCTGAAGATCTTTACGAGAGCGTGGTTCGATGGGAGGGCAACGTGGTATCCAGTTAAAGAACGAAGCAGGGTTGGACGGATAAGTTGAAGCCAAGGTGGAGCTTGCGTTCTGGTTGTCCTGGCGAATGAAGGATCCAAGCAGGAAACCAAAAGGGGTCGCCATATCCTGTATATCCCAACGTAATTAAACCATGATTTCAGCAGTTAAATTGGTATTAGGCGATCAAATAGTAATTGAGGAACTGATTAGTTATTTCATTTAAATCATGGTGCAGATTGTTTGAAACCGAGAGGAAAGAAGCAGCCGGTTGTTATCCCGTAATCGGTTTGTTAAGTTAGTTATTTATTTAACTAAGAAATGATTTTCCAGTTAATTAAAACTAATTGTGGTTGTTCCAGGACTGAAGGGGGATGAACGAACATCAAGAGAAGTTTAAAATCAATTGGCCTAATCCTTTGGATAGAGTAATAAAACATTTGTTATTTAAAAACTTAATTGGTTAATTTAAGATTTTTTTTATACTAAAATGACTCTTTAACCTTGAACAGTGAATGGTGGCATCCTGGAACATGGTGGAGTGTGAGTACAAGGGAGAAAAACAGTCCGTCGGCTCTGTTATTTTGTTACCAAAGTAACTAGTAAACCTTATCCTATAATTAACACTATAACTTATAAACTTTTTAATTAAGAAAAATAATTTTCACCGGAGTATTTGTTATAGGTACTGGAACAGGATAAGGGACTGTGGAGTGGATCAATAGTAGGTGCAGAGCCGTGAACGGAGAAATAAAGGAAATTCGATTTGCCCAGTATTCTAATTAAAAGTAATTAAACTAAGTAAACATTAATTCTGAAATAATTGTTTTAGTTAAGTCGTACAATTATAACGGTACAACTCTCATGTTGCGGACAGAATGGAATGAAACAAAAGACGCTGAAATCATGATGACGAGCACTGAGTCATGGAACAGAGATGGACGAAATTGGAATCAACTGGATTTTCTATTAAATTAAACACTTGTTTAATTTAACCGAGATCAGCTGTCTAAACAGCGTATCAACTCAAGGTGAGTTAAACTCACTCGGTTTTTTTCCATTTATATTTTATATAAATTGGGTTTTTATTTTGTGTGCTCTGCTTGCTGATGGTTGCATGTTTGCTAATTATACATTTGTTTGTTGATTTAACTGATGAAATTAAACTGTGTTTAATTTCAGTGAATACCAAACCGTTATTTTTAATGATTGGTTCCAATAAAGGTAACTCACCTTGGTTGGTCACGTTTATTTATAAACGTGTTTAAATGGTTGAATTGTTTGAATTGCTTGTGGTTGATGTTGAATGGTTGCTATTTAGTGTTATCAGTTAAACAAAACTGAATGGTCTGATTTGAGATAACCATTTGAATACAGGGAAGAACAGGTTGGAGGGACCCAACCGGATCCCTCAAATGTATTATTTATTTTCATATTATCATATATGAACTGATCTGTTTGTGTGATTGATTTGATGGTTGATTATTAATTGAATATTCAACATCTGTTTGGTTTGAACCAATAGGTGATATTGGTTAAGTGTTTGGCAGGGTATGGCCTTTAAAATCAATCGGGTTATAGACAGTGATTCACCGTCAGGTGAATCGATAGAGTTGAAGTTATAAAATTTATTTTATAACCAGAGTTAGATTTTGAATTATGTTATTTTAAATCAAAGTTATTTAAGATAAATAAATAAATATTTTATTTATTCAAAACCTTGATTGGTTATTAAATTATTTTACAAGGTGAATGCTGATGTTAAATCAGATTTGCAAGTAATAGAATAAGAGCTAAACCAGATGGTTAAACTTTGGATAATTGTTTTAAGGAAACAATTAATGGAAACTATTTAAATTAATTATATTTTTAAAGTGTGGATTAACTGAATTCGGTTAATAAGATAATCGAGGTTTGAGTTAATTAAATCGACCATTGTGAACTGGATTTGATTATCCAATTTATGTGTTTTAAATAGAATAGAAATGAATATTGTTTATATTTAAATAAGGTTTTTAAAGGGATTTACCATTTATATTAGTTAATAGAGAAATTAACTAATTTACAATAGTTAATAGTTCAAGAAAAGTATTACCCTAATTAATAGTAGTTTAGGGAATTGGTTTTATTTAAATAAATGAAAAAAAAGTGATCGAGTTGAAATGGAATCAAAGTAGAGATAAAGGGGTTTATTATAAACCAGAGTTTACGTATGGTATTTAAAGTGTTAAAAGCGTAAATTTTAAATTTACGTTACCTGGTAATAAGATAAAAGAAAAGGAGAATTTGAAATAAGATTTTCCAAGGTGGAAATATTCGAATAGATTGGAAAGGAGATTGGTAAAGTGAATTTTGGGTAAATAAGTGGGTTGTAGGGTATTATAACAAGGACTAAGTTATAATGGAATTTGTTGAGACTGGAATAGAATAGTGGTTTGATTACAACTGATGTTTGTCTGAGGATAAGAACATTGTTTGATCAAGGTCTGAGAGGTAATTAAAATACCCCAACTTGAACAACATCGGGATTATCTGAAGATAGTATTAGTTGGTAATCGTAAGAGACATGAGTGGATATGTTTTGAAAATCTAAACAGCGATTTTAGCGCGGTTGGTATAATATATATTTTGTAAATCTAATATAGCGATTGTAGCGCTTTTGCTATAGTAGATGGGTTGTAAACCTAAACAACGATTATAGCGTTGTTGTTTTGTAAATCTAAATAGTAATTATAACGCTATTGTTATAACATAATTGCTATAAATTTATTTGTTAAAACTAATGGATTTCGGAATTTAAAAGATGATTGGAAGGAAGATTTAAGTGGGAAATTGAATATAGTTATTCGAGCTAGAGTTAGTCAAACATAGTTTTCAAGATGAGTGCCATTTCGTACGACTGCTAGCGTAATTCGCAGGGATGCAGATAGCCTACGGCGGTCGGATGTTTCCTGAGGGAATCAGGTGTAACCATTGTGATCGCCGCGATCTAGAGTCAAGCGAATGGAGTTATGTAAAATTGGAGTTAATCGATTAGAGTTAAATCGAATTAGAGTTATTCAAATATCGTATTTTTAAATATTAACAGAGTTAGAAGTTTTGATTTAACAAAAGTAAACCAGTTTGTTAAAGGCCAAGTGATGCTAAATACGGAACCAGTGAACTCATTGGAGTGTCATGATTGAAACACTGTATATTTTGATAGTTAAAACATCGACTATCAAATCTGTCCAATACGATTGTTGGTATGGAAAGACCGGGATCGAATTTATATTCGAAAACCATTCCAACCAACAAATACGTGAAGATATCAGAAGATGATCGAGATGGAGCATTGAAGACCGTGGATTTTCATACACGGAAGAACCACTAATATTCTCTGCCTAGCAAGTAGAGATAAGCTGTGATTCTGTCGTGGTTGGATTCCAAAGGTTGCAAGGACTTCTCGCTACTGATCCATGGGGTGATTCCTATATTGGATGCAGTAGGAGAGTGCCTTCGGTTCATCCTGTTCCTGGATGACTTGTATGGACGGATGTCTGACGGAGTATTTCCAAAAGGATCACGTACGTTGATTTCTTCAAACGTACTATAGTTGTTGGCGGAGAATTGCCAAACTCTTAGCTGCTGCTAGAGTATTTTTGTGGACATCAATTAGTGATATCTGGAGGATCTGACGATGTGGCATTCAAAGTGTATGATGTTCAAAGATAAATTCTGGCCTCAAGCCTCATCAACCGGGAAATGACAAAAAATCGGGCAAGCAGCATGGCTATGTGGATCGCTCCCATTAGGGTGTATAATCACCTATCTAGAGGAAGTCCTATTTGTTTCTTAATCTATGTTTCGATGCTATTACTTGTCGGGAGACGGTTGCTGATCCCAACCGTCGGTGATATACATTCGATACACTCAAGCGAAATGAGTGGTCGGTCATGTGAGGGCCGGGTTGCAAGAAGTTCTTGTTGAACCCAGTGTATTCGTCTCTAGAGATACACGATCGGCAGGTGGTCCCATACCTTGTCAAGGTCGGAATCCAATCTCCAATAAGCGCCCGCGGTTTTGTTTGTATACTATATATGTGGAGCGTGAGATGCAAGTGTTCCACTAGATTGATATTTACTTGTATTTAGACATTATTATAATATCAGACAAGATATTGATTTCAAAACTGTTTTGGGTTATCGTAAGGTAAAAACCGTCCGTGTTTATGTGTTGATTTGGTCTTACGATTATCCTTTTCTTTTGAAAAGATTTTGAACTTTAAAATCATGATTGGATAATTTACCCTTAATACTGTGCGAGTTTTTCTCACTCTGGTTCACCAGACTGACTCGGTGTTTTGTAAATGCTCGGGTTAGACCGGGTTGTACAGGTTCAGGTTATCGACTGCTGTGAAGAGGCGAGCTGGAAGAGTCCAGACATATGATATTACTAGTATTCCGCTGTGTATTATATGAGGGAAGATTATCACTGTCCAGATGTTGATGTACTCTGATATTGTAAGTATTTTAAAAGCTTTCAGTAAAAATTTATTTCTATATTATATTTTGTTCCGCTGCGATGTGAGACTCTGTGTTGTGTTGTTTCTTCTTCTTCTTCTATTCTATTATTTCTTTCTTTCTTATCTCACCCTCTAACTTCTTTCTATTAATGATCTGGAATGTTCGGTATCTGAATGATCAACACGGTAGTTTGATGTTGATTTTCGGAGTCGAAATCCCCAGTTCGTTACAGTGGTATCAGAGCATAAGGTTAAGTAAGTACCTTTGGCTCTGTGGCGTGACTCAGTAGAGATGGGGTTAGTAATACCCTAGATTGAGTTTGAGTGTATATATATGAGCGCGTATTTGTAAATTGATATAAAAACTGTTTATATTGCGTTGATTGGTTTGTCGAGTAGTTTATGAATTCTGGTCGATACAGTAATGCAAACTGTGTCGATAAGTGTTTCTAAACTCTTGAACAGAATAATTCGACACAGTATGTTTTTGAAAGAGGGTAAATGAAATAATTTTACCCAAATTATATTTTGATATAAAAGAATGATTAATATTTGGAGTATTATAGTATATTGGATGTGTTATAATGGAATGGTTATGTAAGTAACCAATCAGAATTCCTATGGATATAATATATGGAATCAGATGAATTAAATTTGAAGTTAAACCAGAATTTAGATTGAAATTGTGAAAAATTAGAAGAGTGTGAAAAGTAATTTTGGATTAAATGTATGGGAATTTTAAGATCCTGGGTTAATTTGAAAATATTTTCCAAGCATTTATATTTTGAGATATTTCAAAATGAAAGTGTTTAAAATTGGAGTTTTGAAATGATATAGTATTGAACTCACTTCGATCGCTGGAAAATAATTTTGATGATGACGGCCGCATCATCAGTGTTCATTTTCGAGTTCTAAGTGACGGATTACTACCAAAAATCTTGTTTGAATTGTTTTTAGAAAAACAGGTTGTTTTGAATCCTAAAAAGAAATATTTGATTTTTGAAAGAACTGAACTATTTAAAAACTCCCAGAGAAATTGTTTGAACAAAGGCAAAATTAAATAGAAATGTGAAAGCAAATATGAATTGAATTGAAACCAGTTAACTGGAAATTTAATCGAGATATAATATATCAAGTTGAATCAGATTTTGAATTATGAGACAGGAATCTGAAATGGTGTGGACTGGTAAGTTAAGAGTTGAAATGGATAATGGATGGAAATTGAGTTAAGAATGAGATTTGGCATGGATGCATGAAAGGATTTGGTTCTGAGGATAAAATTGGAATTTTGTGTGGGAATGCATTTGTATATGCTGATAGGGCAGCAGATGGAAGGGATATAATGATATGCCTGACAAAAAAGTACACGTTTATTTTATATGGGTTGGTGATTTAAGAGTCTATTTGGCAAGCCGCTTGGCTGTTTTATTTTCTTTTGGATTGGAGAAGGCCTAGAAAGGCGAGTTGGAGTTGTACCGATTGAGCCGTACAGAGGAGGTGCTGGCGAAATTTTTCGGGAATTTAAGGTGTTAGAAAATTTTCGATATTTTTGAAAATATTTATTTATGATATTGAATTGATTTTCAATTTATAATAAATTGGATTTGAAAATTAATGGGTTTATAACATTCTTTCTTACCTTAGCAATTTCGAGGACGAAATTATTTTAAGGGGGAAAGAATGTAACGACCCGTGTTTTTGCCTGTCAAATATATATTTTAATTTATTTAATTTAAATATTATATTTGGAATACCGATGGAATTTAATATTGAATTCGTTATTTAAACGAAGTTCGAAGGTTATATATTTATATAATTATAAATAGAGCTTGAAATATAGCGCTACAGTTTGAAAATTCGAGTTTGAACTTCAACTGGACATACAGAGTCTGATATAAGTCGGATTTCTGTAAAACAAGAAATGTTGGGAGCGTGTTGACGATAGCTTTCATATGAAAGAGAAAAATCCAGATTCCGCGTTATTGGTTGCGAGTTATGGCTAAATCAAATTTTGGAAAAAACGCTGTGGAAATCGTTATCGGCCGTTAAAATAGCCGTTTTGCAAACGGGCTCTGTTTTCGATGAAAATAGTTTCATTGGGACCGTATCGCTAAATTATTGTCTGAAAGTTAAACGGCGTGGCAAACAGATGTCGTATGTGACCACAGCAACCGTAAATGGCCGTTCAAATTCTACAGTGCGCATCCAAATAAATATAAGGAGTATTTGGGCGTAACTTGAGCAGACGATCGAATTTGGCCGTGCAACCAGTTCCGTTGAGTTCGTATCGTCGATTAGAGTCAGGATAGGTATATAGTTTGTTATTTTTAGAGATCGACAAATTTGGCATTAAAAAGGGTAGGGCGGTTCGGGGTAAAAACAGCCTATCGGGCAAACAGTCTCAGAATGCGACGAAACTAGTGCCGTTGGGTTCGTATCGAAAAGTTATTGCAAGATATCAAGGTTTCAAGTTGATTCGATTTAGCTGGTGATCGTGGTAAATTAAAAAGCGTGTTTATTTCTGGTTTTATAAAGGATTTTTTTTCAAACGACCTCGGATTTCGACGAAACTAGTCCCATTGGGTTCGGAATACCTTTCTACACCAAGATTAGCTTTATTATCAGTAGACAGAAGTCGTTTGATAGGGTTTTATCGTGTTACTTTAGGACGAAGTTTCGTGAATAATATTATAATATTTTAGTTCCACTATATATACATTCAACTAATGACAAAACCCTAGTTCTCGGCTAACCATATATGCGCCGCCACCCATAATATACGAACGGCCTCAAATCACGTTTTCTTCCTCCTAATTAACCTCAAATCCCTCAACTAATTTCAACGCTTATAACCAAGGAACCATTGAGCTTCACGAGCTCTAAATTCTGGACGGTTGTGGAGTGAGTTAAGGTGCCGAGCTGACCAGAATCGGAGCTCAAAGTCGGGGTCTTTGAGAAGCTTCCTGGTGTGAAAGGGGCAGTCGAGTGGTGGGGTTTTTGGCGGCGTAGGTGGGTGGTGATGAGGGATCGACGCTGCGGCGTCTGATTGATGGCCGACGGCCTCTTGAGGGTGCTGCTGAAGATCTTTACGAGAGCGTGGTTCGATGGGAGGGCAACGTGGTATCCAGTTAAAGAACGAAGCAGGGTTGGACGGATAAGGTGAAGCCAAGGTGGAGCTTGCGTTCTGGTTGTCCTGGCGAATGAAGGATCCAAGCAGGAAACCAAAAGGGGTCGCCATATCCTGTATATCCCAACGTAATTAAACCATGATTTCAGCAGTTAAATTGGTATTAGGCGATTAAATAGTAATTGAGGAACTGATTAGTTATTTCATTTAAATCATGGTGCAGATTGTTTGAAACCGAGAGGAAAGAAGCAGCCGGTTGTTATCCCGTAATCGGTTTGTTAAGTTAGTTATTTATTTAACTAAGAAATGATTTTCCAGTTAATTAAAACTAATTGTGGTTGTTCCAGGACTGAAGGGGGATGAACGAACATCAAGAGAAGTTTAAAATCAATTGGCCTAATCCTTTGGATAGAGTAATAAAACATTTGTTATTTAAAAACTTAATTGGTTATTTTAAGATTTTTTTATACTAAAATGACTCTTTAACCTTGAACAGTGAATGGTGGCATCCTGGAACATGGTGGAGTGTGAGTACAAGGGAGAAAAACAGTCCGTCGGCTCTGTTATTTTGTTACCAAAGTAACTAGTAAACCTTATCCTATAATTAACACTATAACTTATAAACTTTTTAATTAAGAAAAATAATTTTCACCGGAGTATTTGTTATAGGTACTAGAACAGGATAAGGGACTGTGGAGTGGATCAATAGTAGGTGCAAAGCCATGAACGGAGAAACAAAGGAAATTCGATTTGCCCAGTATTCTAATTAAAAGTAATTAAACTAAGTAAACATTAATTCTGAAATAATTGTTTTAGTTAAGTCGTACAATTATAACGGTACAACTCTCATGTTGCGGACAGAATGGAATGAAACAAAAGACGCTGAAATCATGATGACGAGCACTGAGTCATGGAACAGAGATGGACGAAATTGGAATCAACTGGATTTTCTATTAAATTAAACAGTTGTTTAATTTAACCGAGATCAGTTGTCTAAACAGCGTATCAACTCAAGGTGAGTTAAACTCACTCGGTTTTTTCCCATTTATATTTTATATAAATTGGGTTTTTATTTTGTGTGCTCTGCTTGCTGATGGTTGCATGTTTGCTAATTATACATTTGTTTGTTGATTTAACTGATGAAATTAAACTGTGTTTAATTTCAGTGAATACCAAACCGTTATTTTTAATGATTGGTTCCAATAAAGGTAACTCACCTTGGTTGGTCACGTTTATTTATAAACGTGTTTAAATGGTTGAATTGTTTGAATTGCTTGTGGTTGATGTTGAATGGTTGCTGTTTAGTGTTATCAGTTAAACAAAACTGAATGGTCTGATTTGAGATAACCATTTGAATACAGGGAAGAACAGGTTGGAGGGACCCAACCGGATCCCTCAAATATATTATTTATTTTCATATTATCATATATGAACTGATCTGTTTGTGTGATTGATTTGATGGTTGATTATTAATTGAATATTCAACATCTGTTTGGTTTGAACCAATAGGTGATATTGGTTAAGTGTTTGGCAGGGTATGGCCTTTAAAATCAATCGGGTTATAGACAGTGATTCACCGTCAGGTGAATCGATAGAGTTGAAGTTATAAAATTTATTTTATAACCAGAGTTAGATTTTGAATTATGTTATTTTAAATCAAAGTTATTTAAGATAAATAAATAAATATTTTATTTATTCAAAACCTTGATTGGTTATTAAATTATTTTACAAGGTGAATGCTGATGTTAAATCAGATTTGCAAGTAATAGAATAAGAGCTAAACCAGATGGTTAAACTTTGGATAATTGTTTTAAGGAAACAATTAATGGAAACTATTTAAATTAATTATATTTTTAAAGTGTGGATTAACTGAATTCGGTTAATAAGATAATCGAGGTTTGAGTTAATTAAATCGACCATTGTGAACTGGATTTGATTATCCAATTTATGTGTTTTAAATAGAATAGAAATGAATATTGTTTATATTTAAATAAGGTTTTTAAAGGGATTTACCATTTATATTAGTTAATAGAGAAATTAACTAATTTACAACAGTTAATAGTTTAAGAAAAGTATTACCCTAATTAATAGTAGTTTAGGGAATTGGTTTTATTTAAATAAATGAAAAAAAAAGTGATCGAGTTGAAAAGGAATCAAAGTAGAGATAAAGGGGTTTATTATAAACCAGAGTTTACGTATGGTATTTAAAGTGTTAAAAGCGTAAATTTTAAATTTACGTTACCTGGTAATAAGATAAAAGAAAAGGAGAATTTGAAATAAGATTTTCCAAGGTGGAAATATTCGAATAGATTGGAAAGGAGATTGGTAAAGTGAATTTTGGGTAAATAAGTGGGTCGTAGGGTCTTATAACAAGGACTAAGTTATAATGGAATTTGTTGAGACTGGAATAGAATAGTGGTTTGATTACAACTGATGTTTGTCTGAGGATAAGAACATTGTTTGATCAAGGTCTGAGAGGTAATTAAAATACCCCAACTTGAACAACATCGGGATTATCTGAAGATAGTATTAGTTGGTAATCGTAAGAGACGTGAGTGGATATGTTTTGAAAATCTAAACAGCGATTTTAGCGCTGTTGTTATAATATATATTTTGTAAATCTAATATAGCGATTGTAGCGCTTTTGCTATAGTAAATGGGTTGTAAACCTAAACAACGATTATAGCGCTGTTGTTTTGTAAATCTAAATAGTAATTATAACGCTATTGTTATAACATAAGTGCTATAAATTTATTTGTTAAAACTAATGGATTTCCGAATTTAAAAGATGATTGGAAGGAAGATTTAAGTGGGAAATTGAATATAGTTATTCGAGCTAGAGTTAGTCAAACATAGTTTTCAAGATGAGTGCCATTACGTACGACTGCTAGCGTAATTCGCAGGGCTGCAGATAGCCTACGGCGGTCGGATGTTTCCTGAGGGAATCAGGTGTAACCATTGTGATCGCCGCGATCTAGAGTCAAGCGAATGGAGTTATGTAAAATTGGAGTTAATCGATTAGAGTTAAATCGAATTAGAGTTATTCAAATATCGTATTTTTAAATATTAACAGAGTTAGAAGTTTTGATTTAACAAAAGTAAACCAGTTTGTTAAAGGCCAAGTGATGCTAAATACGGAACCAGTGAACTCATTGGAGTGTCATGATTGAAACACTGTATATTTTGATAGTTAAAACACCGACTATCAAATCTGTCCAATACGATTGTTGGTATGGAAAGACCGGGATCGAATTTATATTCGAAAACCATTCCAACCAACAAATACGTGAAGATATCAGAAGATGATCGAGATGGAGCATTGAAGACCGTGGATTTTCATACACGGAAGAACCACTAATATTCTCTGCCTAGCAAGTAGAGATAAGCTGTGATTCTGTCGTGGTTGGATTCCAAAGGTTGCAAGGACTTCTCGCTACTGATCCATGGGGTGATTCCTATATTGGATGCAGTAGGAGAGTGCCTTCGGTTCATCCTGTTCCTGGATGACTTGTATGGACGGATGTCTGACGGAGTATTTCCAAAAGGATCACGTACGTTGATTTCTTCAAACGTACTATAGTTGTTGGTGGAGAATTGCCAAACTCTTAGCTGCTGCTAGAGTATTTTTGTGGACATCAATTAGTGATATCTGGAGGATCTGACGATGTGGCATTCAAAGTGTATGATGTTCAAAGATAAATTCTGGCCTCAAGCCTCATCAACCGGGAAATGACAAAAAATCGGGCAGGCAGCATGGCTATGTGGGTCGCTCCCATTAGGGTGTATAATCACCTATCTAGAGGAAGTCCTATTTGTTTCTTAATCTATGTTTCGATGCTGTTCATTGTCGGGAGACGGTTGCTGATCCCAACCGTCGGTGATATACATTCGATACACTCAAGCGAAATGAGTGGTCGGTCATGTGAGGGCCGGGTTGCAAGAAGTTCTTGTTGAACCCAGTGTATTCGTCTCTTGAGATACACGATCGGCAGGTGGTCCCATACCTTGTCAAGGTCGGAATCCAATCTCCAATAAGCGCCCGCAGTTTTGTTTGTATACTATATATGTGGAGCGTGAGATGCAAGCGTTCCACTAGATTGATATTTACTTGTATTTAGACATTATTATAATATCAGACAAGATATTGATTTCAAAACTGTTTTGGGTTATCGTAAGGTAAAAACCGTCCGTGTTTATGTGTGGATTTGGTCTTACGATTATCCTTTTCTTTTGAAAAGATTTTGAACTTTAAAATCATGATTGGATAATTTACCCTTAATACTGTGCGAGTTTACTCTGGTTCACCAGACTGACTCGGTGTTTTGTAAATGCTCGGGTTAGACCGGGTTGTACAGGTTCAGGTTATCGACTCCTGTGAAGAGACGAGCTGGAAGAGTCCAGACATATGATATTACTAGTATTCCGCTGTGTATTATATGAGGGAAGATTATCACTGTCCAGATGTTGATGTACTCTGATATTGTAAGTATTTTAAAAGCTTTCAGTAAAAATTTATTTCTATATTATATTTTGTTCCGCTGCGATGTGAGACTCTGTGTTGTGTTGTTTCTTCTTCTTCTTCTATTCTATTATTTCTTTCTTTCTTATCTCACCCTCTAACTTCTTTCTATTAATGATCTGGAATGTTCGGTGTCTGAATCATCAACACGGTAGTTTGATGTTGATTTTCGGAGTCGAAATCCCCAGTTCGTTACAGACTATGCATGCAAATCGGATCCGAATCGAAAGGTGCAAGCTTGCTACACCAAATCGAGGCTCGATCAACGTTGCTACGGCAATTTCATGACGGTTCTTCATCAAAGGAATCACCTTTCATCGTCAAGACGATTCATGCGCACCCTCTAAGCCTCGCTATGTAAGTTCTAGCTACTTCGAGATGCTAACGGTAGTTTAATCATGGCATGGAATAAAATGTGGTTAAACATGAGTGCTATAACCTATGCGAGCCTAGTTTGCTCCTTTAACATGAACATAGGACTTTAGGTTGTGTTTTAGCGACTAAACCATGTTATTCATGTTGCATTGGACTTAGTTTGCCATGCAAGATTGGACCTTTACTTGTGGTATGTTAGCATGCACACTTGAAACCACTTTGACTCATGAAACATATGCATAAATGTGACTTTGAGGCTATGCAAGTATATGAACCCGAAGTCCCTTATGATAATATGCAAGTTTACCCCTTTTTATGACATAAGTAACACGTGCATGTTTATCCCTTCATGATAGGTTTATGACATGAACACTTATGCAAGTTACCCTCTTTATGACATTGTGCATGCTTGTGGCCAACCCCTATATGATAGTATGCATGTACAAGGCCAATCCCTTGATGATACCATGCATGTTTGAAGCCAACCCCGTCGTGGCATCGTGCATGTTTTGGTGTCAATGTGTACCATAGTATTTATACTATGTTGACTCGCTTTCACTCAAGTGAAAACACGATTTTGGGGTAGTTAGAAAAACGTGAACGTGATGCGAAAACTTGACTTCAATGTGGCACGAAAACTTGACATGGGGTTGCATGAAAATGTGACACTCTTGAAACACTTAAACATGAACGTGACACGTACGAAAACATGGAACTTGGGGCTAGACACGTATGGGTTGTAGGTGTGATATGACACTAGACCAAACATGAAAGTGGCCAACTCGAGGTTGGGTTGAGTTTGTAGCATAAATCTACCCGGACCCGCCCGGCTTAACTAGTGACTACAAACAATAGGACCCGATGTGAGTAGTTGGTCACATAGCACTTAAAACCCGGGGTTAGACTAGGTTGTGGTGTAAATCTACCCGGACCCGCCCGGCTTAACTAGTAACCACAACAAGGTCTAATGTGAGAGGTTAAAAGTGCATTAATTTAGGTAATGCCACATGATAAGGTTAAGTAAATTTGACTAATGACACTTAACCGATATGACATGAATGGGTAGGTTAAGTTAAACCGGGCTTGATTTCTTAATGACACTTAACCATATAAGACAATTAGGGGATGGGGTTAAGTAATTTACACTTAACTAATCTAAACACGGTACTTAGATGCGGTTAAGTAACCTAGACTTAACTAATCTAACACGGTAAATTCGATGGGGTAAGGAATCCATACTTAACTAATCTAACATGGTAATTAGATGGAGTTAAGTAACCTACAATTAACTAATCTAAACACGGTAATTAGATGAGGTTAAGTTAACCTAGGCTTAACTAATCTAAACACGGTAATTCGATGGGGTAAGTTAGACACTTAGCCAATCTAAACTTGATAATTCAATGAGGTTAAGTAATCAATACTTAACCAATTTAACATGAAATTTAATGGGGTTAAGTAACTTATACTTAACCAATTATGCATGATAATCTGATGGGGTTAAGTAACCCATACTTAACCAATCCGACTCGATAATCCGATGAGGTTAAGATAATCTATGCTTAACCAATCTAACACGATAATCTGATAGGGTTAAGATAAACAAATACTTAACCAATTTGACTTGATGATTGAATAAGGTTAAGTCATGAGCTTCTTGGTATACTTAACCAACTTGTAGGGCTAGGTCTTGGACTTGAATACTTAGCCAAATCTTGACATGATTCGTAGGCAGGTTAAGTCATGAACTTAAATGACAATACTTAACCCATTAGACAAAACCCTAGTCCAGGGGACTATGGGGAAAAAAAGGGATTAACAAGGAGACTAAGTGGTAAACCTTAGTTTAGGGAACTAAGTAATAATTCTTAGTCGCGGGATTTGGACCAGTTCACAGATAGATGAGTAACCCGATACGGTAGGTCATCTCTTAAAATACGAGGTGGAGCAATATCTGATTTAGATAAAATCTCCAACGAACTGGGTGACGAAGCGGTAGCTTCGAGGAACATGAAGATACTCTTGGTATCCCTTTGTGAGGTTGTGGATGGTCCATGAAACCTGGCCTCACAGAGGTTAAGGTCTGCGGTAGAAGAGCCAAGGGTATGCCTTGGTTGCTGTGCGAGCAGCCTAAAGACTGGGGTGGATTAGCGTGGGGTCGGCGATATTTTGGCGGTAGCCCTAGATAGCACATTCTTCGGCCACCTACCATCTTTAGTCAATCGTGTACGTACGGAAAGGCAGAGAACACCCAACAAACCATACTTGCTATCTAGGTATGGGTGAGGTTAGCCGTCCGGAAAGAGGGCATCGATGGCTGTAGCATAGTTCTCATACAAGACTTTTCTTGTTTTGCCTTTCAGTAGTTGAGGGAGGGGTCACGTGGGACCATAGCCACGGATACAAAAACAGACCTTGATATCTGCACCGGCAGATGACTTAAAACTCCCGACCGAGTTCCGTATTTCTTGATTTGCCCTGGCACGGAACTCGGATGGCACATTTGAGATACATGTGCGTCTAGACATGGAAAACGATTCAAGATTCATACGTGGGATAAAAAGGGTGCGGTTGACGGGTAGCATAATCCCTAGTAGCCCTAGGTGGCTAAAACCCAAACCGAGATACAGAAACGTTCATTAGGTAGCATCATCCCTAGCGGTCCTAAGTGGCATAAACCCTAGGTGAACACGCGATAATTCATGGTAAGAAAACATAACTAGGTCAAGGGTAGCAGTCCAAAACAACTTCAAGGATAAAACGGTACTTCGTTGAAGTGGTATAGATTTACATAAGGAAGCCCGTACGGCTTACGGCAAAGGACTGAACTTATGAGAATCATACGAATCAGGAAACCTACATATACGATATATTAGGATGACATGGACCATTACATGACATTGGGCAAGGGACATTCATAGTCAACACATAACGCGGGTAGGGATATTAGTACGAGAGGTGCAGAGCAAATATACATGATAAATACCTTGGGATGTTATACATGATAGATACCTTGGAATAGTATACTTGATAGAAACCTAACGATGTGATACCTTGATTTATCATGATGTAACAACCCGGAAAATCTGGGCCAGTTTAAAATTTTTATTTTGGCGATTTTAGCGAATTTTGATTATTTAAAATGAATTATTTTAAATAAAAACGACGAGAAATTTATTTTGAATATAATTAGAACGTATATATTATATACGTCGTCGTTGGAATATAAATAATTATATATAATTATAAAAGGAATTGAAAATGGCGCGGTAGTTCGATAATTCGATTTCAAACTTCAATTGAATGTACCGGCTGCAAAACAATCCGGATTTTAGTGAAACCAAAAACATTAGGATCTATTCGTGAATATATTTCCAACGAATCCGACAAATCAAGATTTCATAGTGGGAATCAAAAGATATGTCCAGTTGAAAATTCTGAATAGTCGCTATGGAATTCAGGCCCTTAAAAATGGACATTTTGCAAACGACCTCGGATTTCGACGAAACTAGTTTTGTTGGGTCCGTGGTGTCAAATTATTGCTAGATTACAAATTTCATAATTTTTTGAATCAATATGTGAGCGTGACAAAGGAAAACGCGTTTGATCAGTTTCAGTTGATTTTAATCGACTGGAAATTGGCCATTTTTCATACGGTCTCAGAATTCGACGAAACTAGTTTTGTTAGGACCGTATCGTCAATACGAAGCTAGAAAATATTTTTATGGGATTTATAGAGTTAGTATGTGACCCCGGTAATTTGAAATGTACGTTTAAAATTCAATATAATGATTTAAATGTAAATTCAACGGAAACGGATCGTAACGTCCGAATCAACCTACGATACATATCCCATTGTGTTCGGAATGGGAGTAATTAGCTATGGACGACAGTCGGTGGGTTCGATTTCAAGTTCGAAATAAAAAGTTGCTTTATGGAATAAATAAATAAAATAAAATTATATAAAACCCGTTTTCATAACCCTCCTCCCCAATCAGTTTTCTTTGATTAAAATAAAACCCAAATCGAAATGAAAAAATCCCATCGCTCTAGGTTTCAGTCGTCGCCCTAGGTCCCCCGCCATCGCGTCGACCACCAACCTCCCCCTCCGACTCCCCCTCACCGTTCGAGATCTTCCCACTCCTTCCCTCCTTCTCGCGATGTCCCCCTTCCTCCTCGCGAACCCGCGATCCACTCAAACCACCCTAAGTCGAGATGAAGACCGTCGCCTTCACACCCCGCGTCGCCCCGCTATCACCAGCGACCTCCCACCGCATCCCTCCACCTCGAGACTGACGATAAATAGTAAGTTTTACTGTTATATTTTTATTTTCTTTTGTTATTTATTCATGTCTATAAAAACCAGATTTTTATAAATTTTATAGCATATAAAAAGTAGAATTTTATATATAAGTATAGCATAAATAAATTGGATTTTTGTTTATTAGATTGGCATATAAAGAATGGATCTTTATTGTTTGAAAAGTTTGAAAGCTTATATTTTTATATAACATGAAGTTTAGATTTTTATATACGTAAAGATATGATTTTTTATATATGAAGTGAAAAATAAAAATATGATTTTAATAAGGAAAAGATACGATTTTTAATAATGTAAAAATATGATTTTTATATATTCAACTTAGAAATAAAATACCATGGTTTTAGAAATAGCAAGAGAATTGCTTTCAAAATAGAAGTAGCGATAAAAAATCTATTTTTACATTATAGAAGTAGCGATAAAAAATTCTATTTTTACATGTATGAAGTGTCGTTATAAAAATTCGATTTTTATATATTGAATAGCGAAGTAAAAATTCGATTTTTACATATGTAGTGGCTACAGCAACGAAGGTGATAAAAAGGCGAGAACAACAAAGATTTCTATAAATGAAGAGTCGAGATGATTGGATAGCTATCGGTGAGAACTTCTCACTCAAAATTCTTTTTCTAGTTATATATATATACTAGGATGTAGACGGTGTTTAGTAGCACCCGACACCCGTCATCCACAGACCATGGATGGCTTGTTTGTTAAATTGTTTGGTTGAGTAGTTAGTTAGAATATTTGATTGAATGGAAATTGTTTGGTGAAATGAAATTGATTTGATTGATGTGTGAATGGCGTGGGCCTTCACTAGACCGGGGATAAGGCTAGGCCTCGTCCCGTTTCTAGTATCGTGCCGTTATGCCGCCGAAATTTTCTAAAATAAGTTAGAAAATAAAAATATCATTTTATTTAAAGAATGAACTGAATGGAAAATTCATAGGTTGAATAAAATAGTTTGATCGTTAAAAATATAATTTTTAACGTGAATGTGAATAAATAAATATTCATTTACAAACCGGACGGTTTGTTTATGTACACCTATTTGAAGGACATTGATTGGGACGATAAATTTTACACATCGCCCAACTGCACAAATAAAAATCTGTGTTTGATTGCTTGAAACCCCACACGGGTATTGGGATGATATTTGACGTACACTAATCCCGATTGTTTAGTTGTATGTCGATCGATTGATTGACAGGCTGTTATAAGCGTTGAATATTTATATTTGATGCTTATACAGTGTAGAATGCACTTTGGATGATGGTTGATTATTCATCGTTGTTGATAAATACATGTGTTGTAGAAAATCCATATAATTAACATTATATGGTAATTGATTGGGTCTCATTCCAGTTTTGAAATAGAAATATTTGGAAAAAGAAATATTTGAAATAGAAATATTTGAAATAGAAATATTCGAAATGGAATATTTGAAAATGTCAATATGTGAAGCCGTGTTGATTAGATTGACGCCATTTTGACGTGAACGATATTTATATCGATTTTATTCATTTTATAATGAATATCGAAAGTGATTTCAAAATCTAATATTTTGAAAAGAATTGAATTCGAATTGAAACTGAATAGAATTGAATTCGAATTGAAATTGAATAGATTTGAAATTCGAACTATATAGAAATGAATTCGAATTGAAAATAAATAGAAGGAAATTCGAATTGAATTTGAATGTAAATGAATTCGAATAGAAATCGATTTGAAATGAATTTAAAACGAATTTATATTGTAATATTCAATTTTGATTAGAAATTGAATATGAAGTTGAAACCATTTTGAAAACGAATTTAAAACGATTTATAAAGCACGTTTTGAATTGAAATCGACGAAGTATATATTATATATATTATATATATAATATATAGTGGCCTGAATAGAACGCGCCGCGCCGCGGTAGTTCGTGAATTTCGACCATTTATTTCAAACGGACATTACGGGAGATCCGACCGTCGGATTCTCCTAAAACCGGAACCGTTGGGTTCGTATCGAAAAGAGCTTTCTAACGAATGTGATAAATTAGAAATCTAACGGTTGGATTTGGAATTATGTCCAAATCAAATTCAAAAAAGGTCGCTGTAAGTGCAGTTCGATGGCCATTGATGGAAATCGACTGTACGGGCCTTGATAAAATTATTAAAAATAGTAATAATTTGTGTAAAATCATAGGAAATGATTTAGAAAGGATTGGGATGAAAAACTCCATATTTGAAAAGAAAAAAATAGGTTTTTATCGAAATGAACTAGTTTTGAACTAGAATTATAATTCTATTTATTTTTAAATAAATGAATTGAATTTAAAAAGGGTTTTGAAAATAACCAGAATATCCAATGATTGCATTGGAGGGGATTTGAATCGAAATTGTCTTCGGAATATTTCGATGTTGGAATTCGTGATTATACAGGTGTTGTTATGGAAATTTGAAAGATATATATTTATATCGTTATTTCCAATACGGCATTTGTTAGTCGTAGAATTCGATATTGAATATAAGCCGATATATTTTCTATTCAGAGCCTTGTATTGAATATCGAATGTGATTTGGGTTTGTTGTGAATGGTGTCTTCACTAACACTGTTCTTGAACCCAGTTGAGAAATGATTAAATCTTTTTATTTAGATTTAATGAAGTGTACCAATTAAATAATATTTAATTGGAATTGAATTGATATTGATTTTTGGGTTTATCGTGAACAGTGTTTTAAATAACACTCGTTCTTTAACCCGATAATTAATGAATGTGACTTTGGGTTTATCGTGAACCGTGTTTTAAATGACACGGATTCTTTAACCCAGTTAAAGATTAAAACTAAGTGGAGTTTTAATGAATCTTTAAATAGATTGAAAAGATCGAGAATGGAGTATCACCAGTTTTACTCCAAGCGATAGTTAAATCTTTAATTAGATTTGAACGTGAAATGGTAATTGAGTTACCGATAACACTGTGGTGTTAGATATGAAGTACACCAGTTTTACTTCATGGGATGAATAGGTTGGGATTGGGAAAATAAAATAAATGATTACTTCGGTGTGGTTCGATAATCCCGACTAGTTGGAATTGATATTCAAAGGAGATTAAAGAATAAATTTAAAGAATTTATCTTGGATAAAATTAATGGGAACTTTTTCCCAAAGTATAGGAATATTTGAATAAAAGAATATTCTGAATTGGAATGAGGCGTATGTTGTGTTTGTGTAACACTTTTATAATATATACGCGAGTTATTCGGAAAGACCGGGTTTATCCCATTCTGAATAACTGATACGACGATAAGTCGAAGATGAAGACGATGGTCGAAGACCGGAGGTCTTCACGTCGTTTGGGTGATTACTGATGATCTTGATTGGGCTGTACACCCAAGAAGATGGAAACAGTTGGTGATCGTCCAGACGTACTTGGAGATCGATGGATATGCGGGGTACTAGGTGCCTCCGGTTTCGTTCAGACCCAGAACGAACTTGTAAATGGACTGTGTGTCTGACATTGGATTTTAGTCCGTGTGATTGATCTCTATTAAATATATATCTATTTGGCGGCGGAGAATTTATTCTCTTGCTTAACGCCCTTCTCTGAGACGTACGAGCTCAGGGGTTATATATTGATGGATATCAAACGCATGGAGTGAATTGCCTGTGTGGCATGCCGAAGTGGCAATTGATCGAGGCTTCTGTTGAAAAGCAAAGTCTTGTGGTGATGATCAAAGCAAGGCCTTTGTGGCGTAGCTTTGTGTAACGTTTACTTCGCGTGTTTCACACCCGGTATGAACCAAAAACGGGAGAGGACGTCAGGGAGGGCATGCGTTTCTTTCTGGCTAGAAGTGGCGTCAGTGGTTTTACACGCCCTGACTAGTTTGACTTATGTTGTTGTTGCTGTTGCGATGCGCCTCGGATTGATCGGTCGTTCTCGAACCGATGGAGTCATTTAGTTGGCTCACCTACGCCCCATAGGGCGGAGAAACGCATGTTCAGGGTTTAAGTTTAATCCACATCGGTGGACTGGCCCTGAGGATCCAAGGGCCCACCTGAGTCTGGGTCCTGTGGCTCGGGCTAGAGAGTCACGAATCGGTTGAGGACTATCTTTTGCCTCGGTTCATAGATGGAAATCCAATTTCCAAATACGTGACATTTGCGGTTTTATTTGTAAACCTATATATGGCGACATGATATATGGTACCCATGCCGCCTATGATTGATACTTATGATTTGAAGTTGTTTTATACACTATGCACTTATAGTCGTATCAAATGATTTGTTTTAAACGTATCAAGCATTCTTTGGCTGTTATAAGGGAAAACCCTATCCCCCGGCTTGCGTTGCATTGTGTGATAGGACCTGGGTCTTATAACAGCTTCATTTTTCTTTATTTAGCATTGCGCTATTTGTTTTATGCACTGGTATTCTTGGGAGGAAACCCGTTCCGTGTTATACGGCGTGGTCCCTTGATTTACCTAAATTTAAAAATAAAGATTAATTGTTTTAGTTCTCACACCAGTCCCATGACTGACCTGGAGTTTATTGTTTTAACCTAAACTCTGGGTGCCCTTATTTTGACATGGGCAGCTAGTAGTTTTGGTTTTGCAGATTTATATTCACAGGATCCTGGTTTACAGCTGGAACGATATCCGGAAAGCTCTGTATCCGTATATCTACTTCTAGTTGTGTATTGTATTATTTTCCGCTGCGATGTATTTAAATGTAATTTAAATCTCTGATATTTCTGTGTAATATTTATTCATACTCTGTATATTCTTGTAATCTGATGTATTGTTGTAATATGCAATGAAATGTTCTTCTGTATGCGTTCTGTTTTGTCCTGTTCTCGAACGATAGGGCGTTTCGAACGGCCTGGATCGGTTTAGCGACTGGTTCCGACCGACCGAAATTCCTTCTCGTCACAATTGGTATCATAGCTTTGGTTTACAAAGCTCAGAGAACAAGGCACATTAGAACCATACGAAAGAATTCATCAGATATTGGATTAGTAATATCCAATTAGAATGACTCGTTAGAGATAGGATCAGTAGTATCCTAGAACGAGTGTGAAGAGTATACTTTTCAAATGAAAACAAATTTTGTTATGAAAATTTAAATCAACTATTCGTATTTGATTATTTGTTTATCTTGATTTTGGACAGTCCAGTATATAAAGATTTTGCATATACGCCTTGCAAACGTGTATTTGAAGTTTTAATATACTGGATAGATATAGAATCACACTCTAGTCGCCCGAAGATGATTCTGATGATAGTTCGAACATCATCAGAATTGGTATTCGTGTTTCGAAGGTGTGATATCTATATATTTACTATTGACTGGTGTGAGAACCAAAAATTAGATAAGGCCTATTGTTGTGATTTGGCATCAAAAACATGATTTTTGTATATGTATCAAAATTATGAATTTGAAACGTTAAATTCACTAATTGATTGATGTTTGTGTTGTTTGTTCATTTGTTTGCTAATTTTGAACCATTTAGCCTAATTGAACCAAATGTTGAACTATATTGAAATTTGGTCGCATTTGCTTGCATATACATATACTTATATTGAACAGGTCATAGCAAGGAGGCTAGAGCAGAGAATAAAATTTGTTTTCCCGACAAATAGGTACATGTTTACTACATAATTTACTGTTTTGTTTGGGTGATGATGATTTTATGAGCCTATTGGCTAGCCGCTTGGCTTTTTCTTTTCTTTTTGAGATCTGAAGGACCGGGGAAGCTATTTGAAATTCCCCGATGCTCCCGGTGCAGGGGAGGTTATGGCGAAATTTTTCGAAAATTTAGAGTGTTAGCCAAATTTTTGAAAATTTGGAAATTCTCAGAAACTGAAAAGTTGGAGAATAGAAGCCAGATCGAACGTAGAGTTGAATGATCAAACCACTTTCGACTTTGTTCCTTTTCGGGGACGAAAAGTTTTAAGTGGGGGAGATTGTAACAACCCGGAAAATCTAGGCCAGTTTAAAATTTTTATTTTGGCGATTTTAGCGAATTTTGATTATTTAAAATGAATTATTTTAAATAAAAACGACGAGAAATTTATTTTGAATATAATTAGAACGTATATATTATATACGTCGTCGTTGGAATATAAATAATTATATATAATTATAAAAGGAATTGAAAATGGCGCGGTAGTTCGATAATTCGATTTCAAACTTCAATTGAATGTACCGGCTGCAAAACAATCCGGATTTTAGTGAAACAAAAAACATTGGGATCTATTCGTGAATATCTTTCCAACGAATCCGACAAATCAAGATTTCATAGCGGGAATCAAAAGATATGTCCAGTTGAAAATTCTGAATAGTCGCTATGGAATTCAGGCCCTTAAAAATGGACATTTTGCAAACGACCTCGGATTTCGACGAAACCAGTTTTGTTGGGTCTGTGGTGTCAAATTATTGCTAGATTCCAAATTTCATAATTTTTCGAATCAATATGTGAGCGTGACAAAGGAAAACGCGTTTGATCAGTTTCAGTTGATTTTAATCGACTGGAAATTGGCCATTTTTCATACGGTCTCAGAATTCGACGAAATTAGTTTTGTTAGGACCGTATCGTCAATACGAAGCTAGAAAATATTTTTATGGGATTTATAGAGTTAGTATGTGACCCCGGTAATTTGAAATGTACGTTTAAAATTCAATATAATGATTTAAATGTAAATTCAACGGAAACGGATCGTAACGTCCGAATCAACCTACGATACATATCCCATTGTGTTCGGAATGGGAGTAATTAGCTATGGACGACAGTCGGTGGGTTCGATTTCAAGTTCGAAATAAAAAGTTGCTTTATGGAATAAATAAATAAAATAAAATTATATAAAACCCGTTTTCATAACCCTCCTCCCCAATCAGTTTTCTTTGATTAAAATAAAACCCAAATCGAAATGAAAAAATCCCATCGCTCTAGGTTTCAGTCGTCGCCCTAGGTCCCCCGCCATCGCGTCGACCACCAACCTCCCCCTCCGACTCCCCCTCACCGTTCGAGATCTTCCCACTCCTTCCCTCCTTCTCGCGATGTCCCCCTTCCTCCTCGCGAACCCGCGATCCACTCAAACCACCCTAAGTCGAGATGAAGACCGTCGCCTTCACACCCCGCGTCGCCCCGCTATCACCAGCGACCTCCCACCGCATCCCTCCACCTCGAGACTGACGATAAATAGTAAGTTTTACTGTTATATTTTTATTTTCTTTTGTTATTTATTCATGTCTATAAAAACCAGATTTTTATAAATTTTATAGCATATAAAAAGTAGAATTTTATATATAAGTATAGCATAAATAAATTGGATTTTTGTTTATTAGATTGGCATATAAAGAATGGATCTTTATTGTTTGAAAAGTTTGAAAGCTTATATTTTTATATAACATGAAGTTTAGATTTTTATATACGTAAAGATACGATTTTTTATATATGAAGTGAAAAATAAAAATATGATTTTAATAAGGAAAAGATACGATTTTTAATAATGTAAAAATATGATTTTTATATATTCAACTTAGAAATAAAATACCATGGTTTTAGAAATAGCAAGAGAATTGCTTTCAAAATAGAAGTAGCGATAAAAAATCTATTTTTACATTATAGAAGTAGCGATAAAAAATTCTATTTTTACATGTATGAAGTGTCGTTATAAAAATTCGATTTTTATATATTGAATAGCGAAGTAAAAATTCGATTTTTACATATGTAGTGGCTACAGCAACGAAGGTGATAAAAAGGCGAGAACAACAAAGATTTCTATAAATGAAGAGTCGAGATGATTGGATAGCTATCGGTGAGAACTTCTCACTCAAAATTCTTTTTCTAGTTATATATATATACTAGGATGTAGACGGTGTTTAGTAGCACCCGACACCCGTCATCCACAGACCATGGATGGCTTGTTTGTTAAATTGTTTGGTTGAGTAGTTAGTTAGAATATTTGATTGAATGGAAATTGTTTGGTGAAATGAAATTGATTTGATTGATGTGTGAATGGCGTGGGCCTTCACTAGACCGGGGATAAGGCTAGGCCTCGTCCCGTTTCTAGTATCGTGCCGTTATGCCGCCGAAATTTTCTAAAATAAGTTAGAAAATAAAAATATCATTTTATTTAAAGAATGAACTGAATGGAAAATTCATAGGTTGAATAAAATAGTTTGATCGTTAAAAATATAATTTTTAACGTGAATGTGAATAAATAAATATTCATTTACAAACCGGACGGTTTGTTTATGTACACCTATTTGAAGGACATTGATTGGGACGATAAATTTTACACATCGCCCAACTGCACAAATAAAAATCTGTGTTTGATTGCTTGAAACCCCACACGGGTATTGGGATGATATTTGACGTACACTAATCCCGATTGTTTAGTTGTATGTCGATCGATTGATTGACAGGCTGTTATAAGCGTTGAATATTTATATTTGATGCTTATACAGTGTAGAATGCACTTTGGATGATGGTTGATTATTCATCGTTGTTGATAAATACATGTGTTGTAGAAAATCCATATAATTAACATTATATGGTAATTGATTGGGTCTCATTCCAGTTTTGAAATAGAAATATTTGGAAAAAGAAATATTTGAAATAGAAATATTTGAAATAGAAATATTCGAAATGGAATATTTGAAAATGTCAATATGTGAAGCCGTGTTGATTAGATTGACGCCATTTTGACGTGAACGATATTTATATCGATTTTATTCATTTTATAATGAATATCGAAAGTGATTTCAAAATCTAATATTTTGAAAAGAATTGAATTCGAATTGAAACTGAATAGAATTGAATTCGAATTGAAATTGAATAGATTTGAAATTCGAACTATATAGAAATGAATTCGAATTGAAAATAAATAGAAGGAAATTCGAATTGAATTTGAATGTAAATGAATTCGAATAGAAATCGATTTGAAATGAATTTAAAACGAATTTATATTGTAATATTCAATTTTGATTAGAAATTGAATATGAAGTTGAAACCGTTTTGAAAACGAATTTAAAACGATTTATAAAGCACGTTTTGAATTGAAATCGACGAAGTATATATTATATATATTATATATATAATATATAGTGGCCTGAATAGAACGCGCCGCGCCGCGGTAGTTCGTGAATTTCGACCATTTATTTCAAACGGACATTACGGGAGATCCGACCGTCGGATTCTCCTAAAACCGGAACAGTTGGGTTTGTATCGAAAAGAGCTTTCTAACGAATGTGATAAATTAGAAATCTAACGGTTGGATTTGGAATTATGTCCAAATCAAATTCGAAAAAGGTCGCTGTAAGTGCAGTTCGATGGCCATTGATGGAAATCGAC
This sequence comes from Allium sativum, assembly GCA_030737875.1. Taxonomy (NCBI): domain Eukaryota; kingdom Viridiplantae; phylum Streptophyta; class Magnoliopsida; order Asparagales; family Amaryllidaceae; genus Allium; species Allium sativum. The sequence continues at coordinate 309,063,667 of CM060921.1, forward strand.
TGTACGGGCCTTAATAAAATTATTAAAAATAGTAATAATTTGTGTAAAATCATAGGAAATGATTTATTAAGGATTGGGATGAAAATCTCCATATTTGAAAAGATAAAAATAGTTTTTTATCGAAATGAACTAGTTTTGAACTAGAATTATAATTCTATTTATTTTTAAATAAATGAATTGAATTTAAAAAGGGTTTTGAAAATAACCAGAATATCCAATGATTGCATTGGAAGGGATTTGAATCGAAATTGTCTTCGGAATATTTCGATGTTGGAATTCGTGATTATACAGGTGTTGTTATGGAAATTTGAAAGATATATATTTATATCGTTATTTCCAATACGGCATTTGTTAGTCGTAGAATTCGATATTGAATATAAGCCGATATATTTTCTATTCAGAGCCTTGTATTGAATATCGAATGTGATTTGGGTTTGTCGTGAATGGTGTCTTCACTAACACTGTTCTTGAACCCAGTTGAGAAATGATTAAATCTTTTTATTTAGATTTAATGAAGTGTACCAATTAAATAATATTTAATTGGAATTGAATTGATATTGATTTTTGGGTTTATCGTGAACAGTGTTTTAAATAACACTCGTTCTTTAACCCGATAATTAATGAATGTGACTTTGGGTTTATCGTGAACCGTGTTTTAAATGACACGGATTCTTTAACCCAGTTAAAGATTAAAACTAAGTGGAGTTTTAATGAATCTTTAAATAGATTGAAAAGATCGAGAATGGAGTATCACCAGTTTTACTCCAAGCGATAGTTAAATCTTTAATTAGATTTGAACGTGAAATGGTAATTGAGTTACCGATAACACTGTGGTGTTAGATATGAAGTACTACCAGTTTTACTTCATGGGATGAATAGGTTGGGATTGGGAAAATAAAATAAATGATTACTTCGGTGTGGTTCGATAATCCCGACTAGTTGGAATTGATATTCAAAGGAGATTAAAGAATAAATTTAAAGAATTTATCTTGGATAAAATTAATGGGAACTTTTTCCCAAAGTATAGGAATATTTGAATAAAAGAATATTCTGAATTGGAATGAGGCGTATGTTGTGTTTGTGTAACACTTTTATAATATATATGCGAGTTATTCGGAAAGACCGGGTTTATCCCATTCTGAATAACTGATACGACGATAAGTCGAAGATGAAGACGATGGTCGAAGACCGGAGGTCTTCACGTCGTTTGGGTGATTACTGATGATCTTGATTGGGCTGTACACCCAAGAAGATGGAAACAGTTGGTGATCGTCCAGACGTACTTGGAGATCGATGGATATGCGGGGTACTAGGTGCCTCCGGTTTCGTTCAGACCCAGAACGAACTTGTAAATGGACTGTGTGTCTGACATTGGATTTTAGTCCGTGTGATTGATCTCTATTAAATATATATCTATTTGGCGGCGGAGAATTTATTCTCTTGCTTAACGCCCTTCTCTGAGACGTACGAGCTCAGGGGTTATATATTGATGGATATCAAACGCATGGAGTGAATTGCCTGTGTGGCATGCCGAAGTGGCAATTGATCGAGGCTTCTGTTGAAAAGCAAAGTCTTGTGGTGATGATCAAAGCAAGGCCTTTGTGGCGTAGCTTTGTGTAACGTTTACTTCGCGTGTTTCACACCCGGTATGAACCAAAAACGGGAGAGGACGTCAGGGAGGGCATGCGTTTCTTTCTGGCTAGAAGTGGCGTCAGTGGTTTTACACGCCCTGACTAGTTTGACTTATGTTGTTGTTGCTGTTGCGAGGCGCCTCGGATTGATCGGTCGTTCTCGAACCGATGGAGTCATTTAGTTGGCTCACCTACGCCCCATAGGGCGGAGAAACGCATGTTCAGGGTTTAAGTTTAATCCACATCGGTGGACTGGCCCTGAGGATCCAAGGGCCCACCTGAGTCTGGGTCCTGTGGCTCGGGCTAGAGAGTCACGAATCGGTTGAGGACTATCTTTTGCCTCGGTTCATAGATGGAAATCCAATTTCCAAATACGTGACATTTGCGGTTTTATTTGTAAACCTATATATGGCGACATGATATATGGTACCCATGCCGCCTATGATTGATACTTATGATTTGAAGTTGTTTTATACACTATGCACTTATAGTCGTATCAAATGATTTGTTTTAAACGTATCAAGCATTCTTTGGCTGTTATAAGGGAAAACCCTATCCCCCGGCTTGCGTTGCATTGTGTGATAGGACCTGGGTCTTATAACAGCTTCATTTTTCTTTATTTAGCATTGCGCTATTTGTTTTATGCACTGGTATTCTTGGGAGGAAACCCGTTCCGTGTTATACGGCGTGGTCCCTTGATTTACCTAAATTTAAAAATAAAGATTAACTGTTTTAGTTCTCACACCAGTCCCATGACTGACCTGGAGTTTATTGCTTTAACCTAAACTCTGGGTGCCCTTATTTTGACACGGGCAGCTAGTAGTTTTGGTTTTGCAGATTTATATTCACAGGATCCTGGTTTACAGCTGGAACGATATCCGGAAAGCTCTGTATCTGTATATCTACTTCTAGTTGTGTATTGTATTATTTTCCGCTGCGATGTATTTAAATGTAATTTAAATCTCTGATATTTCTGTGTAATATTTATTCATACTCAGTATATTCTTGTAATCTGATGTATTGTTGTAATATGCAATGAAATGTTCTTCTGTATGCGTTATTTTTTGTCATGTTCTCAAACGATAGGGCGTTTCGAACGGCCTGGATCGGTTTAGCGACTGGTTCCGACCGACCGAAATTCCTTCTCGTCACACATGACACAGTAGTTATCATGATATCTTAGTTTATCTTGCTACAGTAGTTCAGCCGGTTATCCTGGTTTAGTTTATCTATCTTGTAGTCATCCTTATGTTTACTTTCAGTTTATGCATGTCATGTTACCTTTACCTGTTTTTATACTGGAAGTAGATAGGACTTACCAGTCTTTATGACTGACACCGTTTGTTTCGCCTCTTTGTCTTCCGTTTCCCCCCCCCCCCCCAAGGTTTTCAGGGAGGAAACACTGTTATTTAGTTCGGATTTCCTCTGCTTGAAGGTCATCATGCATGGCTTGGGCTTTTCTTGGCTAAGGCTACCTTACTGTTTTATTTGGGGAATAATTTATGAAAAGGTTTTATGCTTCTTTACTATTGCAAGACAGGTTTTGATGTATTCTGATGTAAAAGGCTTTAGACCTTATTTTATAAGGTAATGAAATTTGTTTTACTTCCGCTGTTTTATATATATGTTTTGTCTTGTAATATCTCTGTGTATGTTTACCTCGATAATGCTTCACCAAACCTAGTGCATTCCCTTTGTGAGTGACCCTAGTGGAGGTGGGGTGTTACATTTGGTATCAGAGCAGAAGGTTACCAGACTGGGCAAAAGATTTTAAAACCTTCTGAAAACTATTTAAAAAACCGTTTACAAAGAAGCATTTTTCAAGAAAAGTTTTTAAAGGCTATTCCCCAAAAGCCATTAGCACTATCCTTTGATTCCTTGATTGAATCTCCTTTCCTTTCTTTCCTCCATCTGTAGTCACAGTAGTTCTAACTGTGACTAATCTTTGTCTAGCCACGTAGGTGTTTTCCATACGATGGAGGTGGTTCTCGAGAGACTTGTTGCCGTGGTACTAGGAAGGATAATAAGAGTAAGGATAAAGGACGCGAGCTTAAGGATAAGCAACTTGTTGGTATGGCTTAGTCCATCAAGGAGGACAAGGACAAGATCATCGGAGAGGGCAATTGTACGCTCCCATTTCTAGGGTACCTAAAAGAGATGGTACCGTTTCTGGTAAGGGTTTAGTCGTTCTTTTCTATCATCCCGTCCGGACTTTGTCTTGATCATCGTATCATTTAAGTCTGCTTGGATAGTTGAGTCTCTGCACCTTAGTACTAGTGTGGTAGAGGATCCCAGTTTTTGTCCCAAAAATCTGGTTGGAGAGTTGGTCCATTTCTTCATGACTTGTTTTGATTTGAGGAATGACATGTCTCGGCTACGGATGGATTCTAGGGATAAAGTGGTCACCCAATAAGGGGTGCCATTCTCGGTTTTGGAAAGAGGGTAGTTAGACTCTCGACTCACCTTGGTAATACCCTCGAAGTCTCGTATAACCTTTTGGGTTCTGTCATGGTTAGTTACCTAGAATCTCGGGATGCAGTTGATTGGTAATCCGTTCGAGTAGAATTCGCCGCTAAGTCGGATGGTTCATTTCGCTTATGCATGAGTTATGGGGATCACCCTAGTAAGTACACTTGGCAACATGGATTGGCATCGGCAGACGAGATCCAGAATTCCCTAGTGAGTTTTGGAGAGATTGCATGAGTAAGTGGATACGTTTGAGCCAAGTTTACTAGGAAAAGGATAAGTGGAAGTGGAATAAGAGGCGACAATGAAATGAGTTCTAACTCATGTCTTGGAAATAGGAATCAAGGAGCTACGAAATCATGGAGTTAAAAAGATGGTCAAGGGACCGAAGAATTAAGCTCAAGGAAACGCGACTTAGAAGACGTAAGGCTAGACACACGCATCATACCTCTTTTTAAAGGGTGTGTCCTTGATCCCTGGTTTTTCCTGTAGAGCTTGCTCGCATGTTATCTTTTGGTGAAGATCCTCTTGGTCCCGTTTCTGTTGCAAACCCTGTAGGGAGTTTACCTTGTTTATCTCCTCGATCCTATCGTGAGAACCTTAGGTAGAATCCTTTGGATGTAAACACGTGTTTGAAACATGTTATGATTGATATGGTTGCAAATGGTTGCAAGTGGTTGCTCGTGGATGCGCGAATACACATTAGATACTAGATCGACACACTCACATTTCATATTGCATATGCACGAGTATTTATACCTGTTATGGATGAAATTGAATGTGTTATCATGCGGATGTTGCATAAGAATGAATGGTTGTGCACACATATAGCATTTATATGGCTAGGACTATTTGCATACATGTTGGATTCATGGCACTAAACATATTTTGTATTAGAAAGATCATTCAGGCCTGATCATTAGCATTAGCTAAGGAACATATACACACAATTTCTTGCATGTGTTCATAAAGCATTAGAAGCCTTTTAAGGACCATGGTTGCTTGTGGATAATGTTTTGAGTAGATGGATGATGGATGGTAGGATACGTTCTTCCTAACTTGGAGATTTCGGGGACGAAATCCTTAAAGGAGGGGAGAATGTAACAACCCGAATTTTAAACAACGTGTTAAGACAAGAATCAAGGAAGAATTAAATTATAAAATCTGAATCAAGATAAACGGGTTGCACCATTGCGTTCGTCTCGGAAAAATACGCGAAATAGAGTCCGAAATTTCGTAAATCGGAGTCCGTATGACCCAGTTAAGTCCCAACGAAGTTTCACGAAAATTCAAATCCGAAAACAGATTTGAAATTCAGCCCAAAATGAGAGGCGGGAAAATTCCCGCCAGACACTCAGGGTCGACATGGGTGTCGACCCCTCCCCAGGGGGTCGACATGGGTGTCGACCCCTGGGTCGACCCCCCCCTGTAGAAACCCGACCTGGTGCACCTGCTTGTCATGTTGGCTCGGTTTTGGAGGCTTGTGATGATTTTTGAGGGTTCAGATCTATCCTAGGGTTTATCCTACGGCCTAAACTACTCCTAATCTCTATAAAAAGACCCCTAGACCTATCTTAAACCCTCACAAATCACTCATGCCACGAAGTGCTGCCCAAATGCCAAGTGATCATGGCCTCCATCTCCAACTCCAAGAGACTATGCATGCAAATCGGATACGAATCGAAAGGTGCAAGCTTGCTACACCAAATCGAGGCTCGATCAACGTTGCTACGGCAATTTCATGACGGTTCTTCATCAAAGGAGTCACCTTTCATCATCAAGACGATTCATGCGCACCCTCTAAGCCTCGCTATGTAAGTTCTAGCTACTTCGAGATGCTAACGGTAGTTTAATCATGGCATGGAATAAAATGTGGTTAAACATGAGTGATATAACCTATGCGAGCCTAGTTTGCTCCTTTAACATGAACATAGGACTTTAGGTTGTGTTTTAGTGACAAAACCATGCTATTCATGTTTCATTGGACTTAGTTTTCCATGCAAGATTGGACCTTTACTTGTGGTATGTTAGCATGCACACTTGAAACCACTTTGACTCATGAAACATGTGCATAAATGTGACTTTGAGGCTATGCAAGTATATGAACCCGAAGTCCCTTATGATAATATGCAAGTTTACCCCTTTTTATGACATAAGTAACATGTGCATGTTTATCCCTTCATGATAGGTTTATGACATGAACACTTATGCAAGTTACCCTCTTTATGACATTGTGCATGCTTGTGGCCAACCCCTATATGATAGTATGCATGTACAAGGCCAATCCCTTGATGATACCATGCATGTTTGAAGCCAACCCCATCGTGGCATCATGCATGTTTTGGGGTCAATGTGTACCATAGTATTTATACTATGTTGACTCGCTTTCACTCAAGTGAAAACACGATTTTGGGGTAGTTAGACAAACGTGAACGTGACGCGAAAACTTGACTTGAATGTGGCACGAAAACTTGACATGGGGTTGCATGAAAATGTGACACTCTTGAAACACTTAAACATGAACGTGACACGTACGAAAACATGGAACTTGGGGCTAGACACGTATGGGTTGTAGGTGTGATATGACACTAGACCAAACATGAAAGTGGCCAACTTGAGGTTGGGTTGAGTTTGTAGCATAAATCTACCCGGACCCGCCCGGCTTAACTAGTGGCTACAAACAATAGGACCCAATGTGAGTAGTTGGTCACATAGCACTTAAAACCCGAGGTTAGACTACGTTGTGGTGTAAATCTACCCGGACCCGCCCGGCTTAACTGGTAACCACAACAAGGTCTAATGTGAGAGGTTAAAAGTGCATTAATTTAAGTAATGCCACATGATAAGGTTAAGTAAATTTGACTAATGACACTTAACCGATATGACATGAATGGGTAGGTTAAGTTAAACCGGACTTGATTTCTTAATGACACTTAACCATATAAGACAATTAGGGGATGGGGTTAAGTAATTTACACTTAACTAATCTAGACACGGTACTTAGATGCGGTTAAGTAACCTAGACTTAACTAATCTAACATGGTAAATTCGATGGGGTAAGGAATCCATACTTAACTAATCTAACACGGTAATTAGATGGAGTTAAGTAACCTACACTTAACTAATCTAAACATGGTAATTAGATGAAGTTAAGTTAACCTAGGCTTAACTAATCTAAACACGGTAATTCGATGGGGTAAGTTAGACACTTAACTAATCTAAACTTGATAATTCAATGAGGTTAAGTAACCAATACTTAACCAATTTAACATGAAAATTTAATGGGGTTAAGTAACTTATACTTAACCAATTATGCATGATAATCTGATGGGGTTAAGTAACCCATACTTAACCAATCCGACTCGATAATCCGATGAGGTTAATATAATCTATGCTTAACCAATCTAACACGATAATCTGATAGGGTTAAGATAAACAAATACTTAACCAATTTGACTTGATGATTAAATAAGGTTAAGTCATGAGCTTCTTGGTATACTTAACCAACTTGTAGGGCTAGGTCTTGGACTTGAATACTTAGCCAAATCTTGATATGATTCGTAGGCAGGTTAAGTCATGAACTTAAATGACAATACTTAACCCATTAGACAAAACCCTAGTCCAGGGGACTATGGGGAAAAAAAGGGATTAACAAGGAGACTAAGTGGTAAACCTTAGTTTAGGGAACTAAGTAATAATTCTTAGTCGAGGGATTTGGACCAGTTCACAGATAGATGAGTAACCTGATACGGTCATCGCTTAAAATACGAGGTGGAGCAATATCTGATTTAGATAAAAGCTCCAACGAACTGGGTGACGAAGCAGTAGCTTCGAGTAACGTGAGGATACTCTTGGTATCCCTCTGTGAGGTTGTGGATGGTCCATGAAACCTGGCCTCACAGAGGTTAAGGTCTGCTGTAAAAGAGCCAAGGGTATGCCTTGGTTGCTGTGCGAGCAACCTAAAGACTGGGGTGGATTAGCGTGGGGTCGGCGATATTTTCACGGTAGCCCTAGATAGCACATTCGTCGGCCACCTATCATCTTTAGTCAATCGTGTACGTACGGAAAGGCAGAGAACACCCAACAAACCATACTTGCTATCTAGGTATGGGTGAGGTTAGCCGTCCGGAAAGAGGGCATCGGTGGCTGTAGCATAGTTCTCATACATGACTTTTCTTGTTTTGCCTTTCAGTAGTTGAGGGAGGGGTCACGTGGGACCATAGCCACGGATACAAAAACAGACCTTGATATCTGCACCGGCAAATGACTTAAAACTCCCGACCGAGTTCCGTATTTCTTGATTTGCCCTGGCACGGAACTCGGATGGCACATTTGAGATACATGTGCGTCTAGACATGGAAAACGATTCACGATTCATACGTGGGATAAAAAGGGCGCGGTTGACGGGTAGCATAATCCCTAGTAGCCCTAGGTGGCTAAAAACCCAAACCGAGATACGGAACGTTCATTAGGTAGCATTATCCCTAGCGGTCCTAAGTGGCATAAACCCTAGGTGAACACGCGATAATTCATGGTAAGAAAACATAACTAGGTCAAGGGTAGCAGTCCAAAACAACTTCAAGGATAAAACGGTACTTCGTTGAAGTGGTATAGATTTACATAAGGAAGCCCGTACGACCTACGACAAAGGACTGAACTTATGAGAATCATACGAATCAGGAAACCTACATATACGATATATTAGGATGACATGGACCATTACATGACATTGGGCAAGGGACATTCATAGTCAACACATAACGCGGGTTGGGATACTAGTACGAGAGGTGCAGAACAAATATACATGATAAATACCTTGGGATGTTATACATGATAGATACCTTGGAATAGTATACTTGATAGAAACCTGACGATGTGATACCTGATTTATCATGACACCGTAGTTATCATGATATCTTAGTTTATCTTGCTATAGTAGTTCAGCCGGTTATCCTGGTTTAGTTTATCTATCTTGTAGTCATCCTTATGTTTACTTTCAGTTTATGCATGTCATGTTACCTTTACCTGTTTTTATACTGGAAGTAGATAGGACTTACCAGTCTTTATGACTGACCCCGTTTGTTTCGCCTCTTTGTCTTCCATCCCCCCCCCCCCCTAGGTTTTCAGGGAGGAAAAACTGTTATTTAGTTCGGACTTCCTCTGCTTGAAGGTCATCATGCATGGCTTGGGCTTTTCTTGGCTAAGTCTACCTTACTGTTTTATTTGGGGAATAATTTATGAAAAGGTTTTATGCTTCTTTACTATTGCAAGACAGGTTTTGATGTATTCTGATGTAATAGGCTTTAGACCTTATTTTATAAGGTAATGAAATTTGTTTTACTTCCGCTGTTTTATATATATGTTATGTCTTGTAATATCTCTGTGTATGTTTACCTCGATAATGCTTCACCAAACCTAGTGCATTCCCTTTGTGAGTGACCCTAGCGGAGGTGGGGTGTTACAAAATGGCAACTCTTTGTAGATGGAGCCTCCAACGAGAAGGGAGCAGGGGAAGGTTACGTTATAATCACCCCTGATGGACACCGTTTGCATTACACCATGAAGTTAGAGTTCCCGACAACCAAAAATTTGGCTGAGTATGAATTCATGATAGCTGGTTTGAATCTGGCACTACAGTTGAAGATACCGAGGATAGAAATCTTCAGCGATTCGCAATTAATGGTAAACCAAATAAAACAGACATACCATACCAAAGACCAGCGGCTCATCCTATACATGTAGAGGGTATTAGAGATTCTTTCCCTATATGAGGACTTCTTAGTTCATCAATTACCCCGAGGGAAGAATACCCAGGCGAATTCGCTAGCCAAATTAGCCAGCTCCCGAGGAGCCCGCAAAACCCAAGTAGTGACGGTGGGATATCAAGAAACACCCAGCATCGAATAGGAAGAATAGAAAATTGGAAACTAGCTATTAATTTGGACCAGATCCCAAGCCTTGTGAAGGGGAGGCGGAGAAGATCAAGAAGGAAACTCCAAGAGGGAATCCCCCATAACGGAGACACGCCACCAACAAGAAACTACGTGGATGACACCCATAGTGGAATACCTCCTAAGAGGGACATTACCCCTTAGTAAGAAAGATGCAAGAAAGACAAAACACCAAGCTCCTACATTCGTGATCATAGACGGCGTACTTTATAAAAAGGGAAATTCACTTCCTTACTTGAGGTGTGTAAGTTTCGAAGATGGACTTAGCCTATTAAAAGAAGCTCATGAAGGATGGTGCTGGGACCATTCCAGCGAGATTAAGCTGGCCAAAAGGGTCATGCGATAAGGTTATTATTGGCCATGGATGGTTAGTCAAGCGGCCGAGCACGTCAAGAGATGCGATAAATGTTAGAAGTACTCTAAGGTGCCACGACATCCTCCCAGCGACCTAACTACTATATCAAGCCTCTGGCCTTTCGATATGTGGGGGATAGATTTAATTGGGCCCTTACCACTTGCTAAGGGCGGAGCTAAATATGTAGCAATAGCTATCGACTACTTCATCAAGTGGGTCGAGGCGGAACCCCTTCTGACTATTACATCAAAAAAGGTATTAAGATTCGTAATAAAAAATATCGTTACCTACTTCAGAATCCCTCATAAGATCATATCGGACAACGGAACACAATTCGAGAGCGAAGAGTTCACCTGGTTCTATGAGAAAAATGGAATCATCTAAAGTTTCTCCTCAGTAGCCCACCCGAAAGCTAACGGAGTAGTGGAAGCTGCAAATAAGACCATTAAGACAATCCTCAAGAAATGCCTAAATCAGGCTAAAGGAAATTGGGCAGAGGAGTTTCCTTTAGTGCTATAGGCATATAGAACTTCTACCAAAATAGCTATAGGACACACCCTCTTTTCCTTGACATATGGATGCGAAGTTATGCTTCCAGTTGAGGTCGATATTCCATTGCATAGAAGGGCAGAAGACACATTTGAACCAACCCAGGAGTTAAGGAAGGAATCACTAGACTTGATACAGGGACTAAGAGATGAGGCTGCAATCAGAACCGCCGAATACCAAAGGAGGATCATAAACTATTACAGTTCAAAAGTCAAAGCTAGAACCTTCACTGAAGGCGAATTAGTACTGCGAAGAGTAATGGCTAATACCAAGAATCCAGCAGATGGTCCTCTCAGTCCAAATTTGGAAGAACCCCTAATTGTCCATCAAGAAGTCATACCCGGTACATATCGGCTATGCAGGCCCAATGGTGATCCTGTTCCAAAGAACATGGAACTCGGAACATTTGATGCCATATTTTCCAACCATAAAAGAATAAAGGACAAGATTTTCCTCTCAAGAAATCATCATACGACCAAGGGCATGGAAACCCTCCTAGTAGCTCAAGAGAATCCTAAAAGGGGTCAAGTTAAAAAAAATTGAATCCCTCGTCAAATTGGCCGAGGATAGGCATCCCCCGGAGGGGGATGATTATGTTAGTCTTTCTTCATGCCTAAACTAAAGGGGGCAGGGTTAAAGCATCGAAAGCATAAGCCGTCGTTTCACACCAGAGATGGTCGCGGCGGTGCATCTAAAAATTAGCATGCCCTGCCTCGGCTCGTAGAAGAGTACACCCTGGCTCTGCTAGAACTAAGCACGTCCTACCTCTACTCGTAGAAGAGCACGTCCTACCTCTGCTTATGTTCCGCGTTACCCATAGAAGGGAACGCAAACCCCTATAATCGCCTACGATGGTCAGGATAGGGAACCCCTCGGAGGGGGGTGGCGTATAAGACTCTATCAGAGCCTGCGATGGTCCGTATACAACATTAAAAGAGTAAACCTTAGTTCTATGTCTACGATGGCCCCACCTAAGTTTCTAAGACCTTATCATCGCCTACGATGGTCAGGATAAGGCGCCTTCTAGAGGGAGGTCAGGTAAGTCCATGGGCCTTGCTTGTGGATATGCTAGCCAAGCGCTCTAGACGCACATGCCCAAAGAGTGGACAATAAAGCACGTACATCCTCTGCTTTGACATCAAAAGCCCAAGGGAGGCTCAAGAAGCATGTACAATCTCTGCTTCCTAAATCAAATCCGAAGGGGATACTTACTTCATTAATGCTGAAAAGGTTTCCGGTTCTTAATCTTAAGTACCCAAATCTGGATGGATTCGACTCTTCATTAATGCCGGAAGGGTTTCCTGTCCTTAATCTTAAAATACCCGAATCTGGGTGGATTCGGCTCTTAAGGAATGATGGAGGGTTTCCGGTCCTTAATCTATAAACTACCCGAATCTGGGTGGATTCGGCTCTTTATTAATACCAGAAGGCTTTTCGGTCCTTAATCTTAAAATACTAGAATCAGTGTGGATTCGGCTCTTCATTAATTCCAGAATGGTTTCGGTCCTTAATCTTTAAAATACCCAAATCTAGGTGAATTTGGCTCTTCATTAATGCCATAAGGTTTTCTGGTTCTTAATATTTAAAATACCCGAATCTAGGTGGATTCGGATCTTCATTAATGCCGGAAAGGTTTCCGGTCCTTAATCTTAAAATAACCGAATCTGGGTGGATTCGGCTCTTCATTAATGCAGGAAGAATTTCCGGTCCTTAATCTTAAAATACCCAAATCTGGGTAGATTCGGCTCTTTATTAATACCGGAAGGGTTTCCAATCCTTAATCTTTAAAATACCCGAATCTGGGTGGATTCGACTCTTCATTAATCCCGGAAGGATTTCCGGTCCTTAATCTTAAAATACCAGAATCTGGGTGGATTCGGCTCTTCATTAATGCCGGAAGGGTTTCCGGTACTTAATCTTTAAAATACCTGAATCTTAGTGGATTCGGTTTCTCATTAATACCTTAAGGGTTTCCGGTCCTTAATCTTAAAATACCTGAATCTGGGTGGATTCGGCTCCTCAGTCGTGCCGGAAGGGCTTCCGGTCCTTAATCTTAAAATATCCGAATCTGGGTGGATTCGGCTCTTCATTAATGCGGGAAGGGATCTCGGTCCTCGATCCCAAAACCACCGTAATCTAGGTGGATTCGTCTCTTCATTAAGGTCGAAAGGATTCCAGGCTTCCATACTTTAGGTACCCGAATCCGGGTGAGTTCAACTCCTTAATCTTAATACGTCCAAGGCTGGGTAGTATTCGACTCAACATCATTATGGGAAAGAATTTTCCACCTTCCATCAAGGCCTGAATCTAGGTCAATTCATTCCTCCATGAGGCGCCAAAAGCGAATCTCTTCGGCAGGACCTACGGCGTAACTTAACATTGATAAATAACTGGTAAATAAATAGAAGAAAGCCCGGAAAAAAGAAGCTTGACCTGGAAAGTCAAAGACATCCCTTCACTAGGGGGAAAATGTTACAACCAAAATAACCTTAGCACAGGTCGATAGTGAAGGGATGTCGAATGAATATAAGGAAGGGATGAGGAATTCGAGAGCAACTCAAGCTGATACCCCCTCTGAAAAGAAGGGTCCCGAAACCTACAGAGCGTCAACAAAGGTTCATCCGACATGGTCTACCCACCAGGAATTAACCGATGTAACGCCAACATGTCATAATAGGAAGAGTATCGGGTTAGAGCATAAAGATGGTTTACAGTCGACTCCTGAAAGCTACCTTCTTGTGAGTTAAACTGGAAGGCTAAACCAAGACTCAAGCAAGGATACAGGCAACTCGTACTAATCAATCTAGTACCTGAACCATCAATGGTTCTTAATCGTCGAATGTACATGTACATCGTGAGGGCAGGCCCCTCTAAGTACCCATGATAAAGATGAAAGCCTACATTCAAAGACCTACGCCAAAGGACCGACACTTAGAGGAATCCACCGAGAAATTCGAAACGCCTCCGCTATCCATCTTGGCAACAAACTCCTTTCCACCTCGGGGAGGCCCCAATTCACCCAGGACCCTCGCTTCGAAAACCGTAACGGGCACCATGAGGATGATCGATAGCTAGATACCCGAGACCAAGGAAGATAGCGGCCGACATGGATCATTCAGGCCCAACACCCTACTAATAGAAAGACCCAGATTCTCTATAAATAGGACCCTAGGAGCTCCATAAAGGTAGACACACTTTTTAATTCTCAATTAAGTTCCTTTCTTCTCAAGAAAAGAAAATCATCTATTATTGTAATATATCTGCAAACTACGAATGGAGAATTCTGAGTCTCACTCATCTTACGATTTGATAACCTTGTAGTGTCATAATGATGAAACAGGGAGTTAACACCAACCTTTCTGATGAGAATATCAACGAAGGCACCCCAGCAGCAGGGGAAGAGGGTTTTGTGAAAACACGAAGTCCCCTTCTCCACGCCCAAAGGATCTGCCATGATTGATCCATATTCTCATGTTGAGCCTAATGCTTCCCGAACATTGATGTAAGGAGATTGTCCACGAATTCCTAACCCGATCCCTGTTGTGATTTAGGCTCCTCTCTTGGGCAGACCTGACACGAAGGAATCATCAGAGTTAACGAATATAGCAATGCCTTCATCCTTGAACTTAAGGGAAGCATTAGCCAATTTTCTTCTTATTGGAATACATAATGTCGTTATCATAGCTTAGAAGCTCATCAATTCCCTAAAGCGTAACGACATCAAGTTAAATAGCTTTCCCCGGGGTCAAGTCGAAATACCGTCGTGCAATACATATGGTATTCACCCTCCACGGGCTAGGCTAATGGCCGTTAGGTTTAAGAATTCTGATGCCTCATGGAAGATGATTCAGCTTAAAGTCACAGGACTAGGATTATATCCTGGAAACTCTGAGTCATGATGACGACAAATCTCGTGAACACATACATACATACTGTAATCCGGGTTTTGATGAAAAATGTCGTTAACATATTTAAGCATAAAATTATTAGCTGTTCAAAACCACGAAGTTTAGAAAATTAAATTTTAGTATAAAACATTGTAAAGGAAATTCAGTAGCCAATTTATAAAATTCGGATTTTTCTTAGGCGAGGATAAATCGAATGAAATCATCCATGTGGAGTTCGGAGACTCGGAAATCGATGAAAAGAAATTGAAATTGGTACAAGCGCAAATTTAAAATCACGATGAGTAAACTCACTCTCTGGTTCGATTATAATTTATTATAATCAAATTTTTATTTAATATAAATATTTATATGTTGCTTGTTGGTTGATTGGTTGCATTGTTATTTATTGTTAAATTGTGGTTATTATATATATTAGTTATTTAGGCTTGGTGTTTGTGGCTATTATATATATATATATATATATATATATATATATATATATATTGGCGGCTGGATATTTCACGCAGTACAATTAGCGGATGCCCGCAGTATCATTAACGGATGACCCTATACGCCCTATAATATGATAGTGGATGACCTTCTATACCGCAATATCCTACGTCGAAGCAGGATGGGTATTATTTATGTTGGCTAACGTCTGTGGATGCAGGAAAAACAAGTTTGAGGGATCCAAATGGATTCCTCAAAATTTATTATTTGTTTGTTTTCATATATATTATCATATTTGATGGGTTAGAAAACCTGTGATTGATAATTGAGTTTTTGGGTGTTAAAATACCACTTGGCCTAAATGTTGATTTATAAAAATATCAAGAAAGGAAATTTTGAGAATTAAAAAGGGGAATTCTATTTTTCTAAAAATAAAATTTGAATTTCGAATGGGCTAAAAAATATTAACTTGTTTGAATAATAAAAACAAGTGGTGAGTTTATAAATGATGTTTATAAATTAAATAATGCGAAAATCAAAGTGAATTTATAAATGGTGTTTATAAATCAAATGGAATAATTATCATTAGGTAATGTGAATATTTAAATTCAAATGTGAATTTAAAAATGGAAATTTGGAATCGTTTTAAAGAAGTAAACGATGAAGTTTATTCTGATGTTTAGAATTTAAATTGAACTAAAATAATCCGTATGGATTTATGATTTGAATTCGCTTAGTTCGAATTTATTTAAATAAAATATGTCTAGAAAAATATATTAGGATTGTATTAAATAGAAGTTAAATTTAAATATGAAAATAGTTTCTATATTTGTATATAAGCTATAATAAACAAAATATTCCAAAATAAGATTTTGGTTTTAAATAAATTTTGAAATGGAACTTGTTTTAATATATAAAACAAGCAAATTTATAAAGGATGTTATAATTGTAGCGAATTAATTATCAAAAGAAGCTTGTTGAAATGATGTTATAATTCAATATTTATCAAACGATGTTATAAGCAACGGTTTTTATTTCAGAATTCGGAATATAAAATGAATTGAGTTTCGAATAGATTTTTGAAATGAAGCTTGTTTTAATATATATAACAAGGAAATTAAATTCATAAATGACATTTGTAAGTTAAGTGAGATAATTACCATTTGGATAATTTAAATATTTAAATTCAAATATGAATTTAAAACTGAATTAGGATGTGCTTTGAAATGGAACGATTGATTATATTTCGGAATTCAGAATATAAACTGAATTGAGAAAAATCCAACGGATTTATAATTGAAATTTGATTATATTAAATTTTATAAATAATTTATTTATAAAAGGAATTGGAATTTAATATAGAAGATCAAAGTAATAACATATTTATAATTGAGTTACAAAATAGTCGACGATTAGGAATAATCAAAATATTTAGTTAGAATTGGTAAACGGGTTTAATTTATATTTAATATTTAACAAAAGGAATTGGAATTTATATAATAAAAGTAGTTTAATGTTTGTATTTAAACATAATTAAAACGAGCTCGCCGCAGCGCGGTAGTTCGTAGATTGGCATTTCGAACTTCAACTGAGCATATAGAACTCAATTTAAGGCGGAATTCTTTAAAACAAGAATCGTTAAGACCGATCTAACAATAGTTTATAATGGAAGAGAAAATTGTAGATTTCGTCTTATAGATTTTGAGTTATGTCAAAATCAAATTTCCAGAAAAACAGTGCCATAACAATTATAAAACTATAATGGTTTATTTAAATAAATAAAAGGATTTTAAGCAAATAAAATCTGAATTTCCATTAGAAAAAAAATCTAGACTTGTGATATAAAATAAATATGAACTCATGTAGAGTAAGTGAACAGATTTTGAAACATAAAATCAGAATTTAAATTATTGAATAGAATTAACTAATTTGAAGAATAATTAGTTAATTTAATTTTGAATTGAAATTGGGCGTTGGATAAGTAAATACGGTTTAAAATTTTATATTCGAAATCGAATATGAAACTCGAGTTGAAAATGGAATTAGATTGAGTTTTAAGTAAATTAAAAATATATCTGAATGTGTTACGTTCAAATAAAAAGTGAAATGGGCTAAAGAGCTAATTAAAGAAAAAATTAGTGAATTGAGTTACAAATGATTGATTTGAGTTAGAATAAATTAGGAATGGACGTATATAGGTTAGACAGGTATGGAATGAAGTGTACGAAGATTATAATTCATGTGTAGAATGACCCTGCTTTTAACAAGAATTTTGGTATGTTTTTTGTTTACTGTTGCATACAATGTATAAATGGTTCTCTAGTTTAAAAGTATTCAGCCAAGCCATTCTTCCTAATCAAAAATCCAGGATCAAAATTTTACCAATATGAAAATATTAGTTCATGTAGAAAATATTTTGATATATGTATGTATATATATATATATATATGAAGATATATCCCTCCTACTTTAAATCAGAGTAGAAAGAAAGCAAGAGATCCACTGACCTCATTATAGATCAATATTAAACACAGATTTGAAACTGATACTCTTATGATTACCAAAGTGATACTTTTGTATCACAAGGCTAAAAATGTTACTATGATATATGCAAAAATGATACTTCTTTGTCTACCCATAAAATTGATATTTTTATGCAAACAGAAATGATACTTTCAAAAATAGTTCTTACAAAAGTGATATTCTTGTGCATACAGAAATGATCCTTTCAAAATAGTGCTATCGAAAATGATGCTCTCATGCATACATAAATGATACTTTTTAAAATGATGATAGCAAAACTAATAACTCTTTGCATGCATAAATGATACTTTTGACGCAATGAGTGTAAATGTGCATGTTTACTATCCTGATCCTTGATGCATGCGTCAACATTTCACCCTTGACTAAACCTTCTCTGATATGAGCTGAGCCAAGTATGCCCAAGTACACTACATATGTATTTGAGTTTTCTGAAAGAATGCACCAGCAAACCAGCATAAAAACTAGTACATGTGCACATTACTTTTTTTAATGACTCCAGATTGACTAATACAATTAATATTAGAAACTTTCCATAGTTCAAAACATATGTTTTCTAAATCCCAGTTTGCAAAATGATCATATAAAATACTACTTTTGCTCAGACATCAACATATCACATTGCACTTAATTTTCCTATCATCTAAACATAATTTTTCAGGACTCAGCTTAATATTTACAAAACTGATTCATAAAGTAATTCTCAAGTATTCATGCAGATACAATAATTCATAAGCTTTTATTTTCTACTTAAGCATGCTAGTCATCCATGAAAACAAGCCAGACTCCTAACCCAGATCTTACTTAGCTCCATCATTTTCTAAAAAACATTAGAGGTTGCCTCACCATATAATGAGACACCCCATTTGCCATGGGTAAACAAGGTCAGACTAATGTGTCTAGTATGAGCATCTTAATTAAAAACCGATTAATAAAAATTAAGTTAAGGTCTATGCAGGTGTCATATTTTAAAAAAAGCAAACTCCTTGTAAAATTGATTGATAATCTTATGTTATTGCACTTTCACTAATTTGTACAATATTTTCCATCAGTACTCAATTTAATACATACAAATCAATCATACATAAGAGCATAAAAGGTAAATCGATTCTAATAATATCTTGATTTGTAACCATAACTGCCCTAGAAAATCTTCCAGGAAAACTCAAGTTCCTTGTATTTATTTCCTAGCATATATCAGTTTGTTTAAATACCCTGGTCTCATCTATATAAGTGAATCACTAAGACACATTGTAGTAATCTAATTCACACTACTACACAAAGATCTCAGGACCAAAATTAGGCCGTGTGTCAAACTTACAACTCAAGTGCAAGCCATTCCACAACATCTTGACCAGAAATACGTTAGTTAAATTACTAATTGTTTCCTTATTATTTTCCAGTGACTATTTACCTAAATATGGTAAACTAACACAGTTATAATCACTTCATAATGCCATGGATTTCATAGAAATCACACAAGCAATCAAAACAAACATTCAGGCATGAATATAAACCATTCAAGCAAGAAATATGAACCATTCAGTACATATGAATATCTCAGAAAATCATTTATCTAGGTGTTTTAATTAGGTAAAATCCTTGTCTTAAAATATAACTACTATACAGGTGTATATGCATGTCTGAATATACATTTGATATTAATATATTGCTTTTACAAATATTTTTAAGAGATTTTTCCACTATGCACAAATTGGTTTCAAGTGGATTTCAAAACCTAGCTGAGACATAATGTTTGCATTCTAAATCAACCATTTTACAGAGCCTCGGCACCTACACACAAGTATATTGAAGCTCATATGCATTTTTACGAGAGATTGCCATAGATTAGTATCATCTGTGTATATCCAAATTTATGAGGTTTTCCAAAGTGTCATAAAAAGGGTTTTCAAGGTATAATAAATTAAATAGATTCAAATAAAGTTGAACCCATGTTGTGAAACTCATTCTATTTTTAAATAAAACCAATAATGTATTCAGACACACATAATCATATAAACTGATCAGAGAATTTAAATTCAAAATACATTGAACATAGAAAATATTAGCTGCCTCTTAATCTTAGGACTTAATGCCATTTGTTTAAGTGAGATGTAGTGTCCCGAAATTCCTGTCCAATTTGAGCTGACCAAATAACACAAGTTCAACCCCAATTGCACTGGAAAACATAAAACTAATGGAAAGAAAATAGAGGGTGAGAAGATAAGATAAAAACTTAGAATAGAAAAAGAAGAAGAACACAACATTAGAGTAACACGAACCTCACAGCGGAACGAATAACATATAATATATATCAAATTTTGAAATATAAATCTGTACTTGAATATACATATCATTTCCAAAGTACGACACTTACAACACAGTAGAAATAAACAATAGTTATATGATCCTGAAGCCTCCTGCTCCAGCTCTTCAAATATATGTAAATCTCAACTACTTGACTACCCGTACAAAATTGGGCACCCTAGAGTTTAGGGAAACGAAACAAAATAAACTCCGAGTCAGTCATGGGATTGGTATGAGTAAAACAGTTTGAGCCATTAAACGATATCTCATAAGACCACACCATATAACGAATGGGTTTTTCCCTTATTAGAATCCAAATAATCTTTATATCAAAACTCATTGATATTATAATAGTGTCTATCAACCACAATATAGTAATCATCTAGTAGAAATGCTTTCATCTCACGTTCTACATATATACTATACAATCAAAACCGCGAGCGCTTATTGGATAATGGATTTCCAACTATGACAAGGTATGGAACCACCTTTCGCTAGTATACCTCTAGAGAGGAATACACTGGGTTCGACAATAACATCTTGCAACCCGGCCACACATGACCGACCACTCATTTCGCTTGAGTGTATCGAATGTATATCACCAACGGTGGGGATAAACAACCGTTTCCTGAATGGGACAGCATCGACAATAGATTTTTAGAAGTAAATGAAACTCTAGATCAGGTTATTGTACACCCTAATAGGTGCGACCTACATAGCCATGCTGCCTGTCCGATTTTTTTCATTTCTCAGTTGTGAGGCTAGAGGCCACGATTATATCTGGCATATCACACAATTACTCACTTTGAATGTCACATCGTCATACCCGCCAAATCACAAATTGATTTCCCAAAAAATACAACAAGTATACAGCTAAGAGAAACGAATTCCTCCACCACCAAACGTAAATACGTTTGAAGAGATCAACTTACGCGATCTATTAAATATACTCTATCAGACATTTTTCCATATAGGTCGTCTTGGGACTGGATAAACTAAAGGCACTGTTCAGTACATCCATCTTAGGCAATCTTTACCTAAGATTTATACAACAGCCCTTGCACTTTACTCCATCTTCAATTATCTTCGGCATATATTATTCGCAAAGCTTATGCCAATACGGAGTGGTTCTACGGATAATAATCCAGTCGATCTCTCCGTATTAACAACGTTAAAATGGTCAAAAACTTCGATAGTCGGTGCGTTAACTATCGAAGAAAAATAGGTGTGCAAACAACGATATTATTTCCAGATGAAAATTATATCGATCAATCATCATTTAACATTTAACATTTATTCTCTTTAGTTCATTAATTTATTTATCTCCTGTTTACATATATTCTAAATTCTTATTTTCTATTATCAGAAAACATTTCTGATTCTTATTTGGAAAACATTTCAAAAACTCCTTCACTTGGTTTAAACCGATGTTTTAATCAAACATCGCCATGCCAACTCAAACCATTTCACTCATTAACTAAATTCTCTTAACCATCGTTCACTATCAAAACTTACCATTCCTTAGTTAAGAACAAAGTCAATCAAGTTGGGGTATAATTACCTCTCAGACCTTAACTGAACAACGTTTTAACTTCGGAATAGTCAAAGTTTATCTTTCTAAATCTTTAACAAACTTCCTTACATAACTCTCGGATTCTATTTACGAATCCACTTCTTTATTGAAACCATTGATTATAACGCTAACGTTATAAACCCTACTTCTGAAATATCTAACTTAACACCTAACTTTTTATTTCTTACTTTGAATAATTAACCTACTCTAATTTATTTATGAATAAATAAATCTTGATTTAAAAACCGGAAAGTAAATAATACTTTCCTGAATTCGATATAATCGAATTCGACGATTTACCCTTTTTGAATAACAAATATTCAATTAACTCACTTCGAATAACTAATATTCGATTAGCTCACTTCGAATAACTTATATTCGATTAACTTTCTTCGAATAACTTATATTCGATTAACTCACTTCCAATAACCGATATTCGATAATCTCTCTTTTCGAATAAACTATACACAATTAATCTCTCTTCGAATAAACTATATTTGTTTACTCCTTTTCGAATAACAAAATTCGATTAACTCCTTTCGACTAACTAAATTCGATTAACTCCTATCGAATAACTAAATTCGATAACTCCTTTCGATTAAACTAATCGATAACCCCTTTCGATAAAAAAAATGAAACTAATCGATAACTCGTTTCGATTAAACTAATCGATAACTCCTTTCGATTGACCTAATCGATAACTCCTTTCCTTTAACTCTATTCAAATAAACTATATTTGATACTCCTTTAACTATATTCGAATAAACTATATTCAATACTCCTTTAACTCTATTCGAATAAACTATATTCGATACTCCTTTAACTCTATTCGAATAACTAATATTCGACTAACTCCTTTGGATTAACTCATTTGGATTAACTCATTTGGATTAACTCGGTTTGATTAACTCCTCTTGACTAACTTAACTTAATTAACTCGACTTATTTAACTCGAATTGATTAACTCCTATCGAATAACTAATATTCGATTAACTTATATTCGAATAACTATGTTTGTTTTAACTCTATCTCGAATAACTATATTCGATTTAACTTCGTTTCGAATGACTAGATTCGATTTTCTCCTTTAACTCTATTCGAATAAATTATATTCGATTAACTCCTTCAACTCTATTGGTTAACTCTAATCGACTAACTCTAATCAACTAACTCTATTTAACTAACTCTATTTGATTAACTCTGTTGATTAAACCCTTTTGATTTACTCCTTTTTGAATAAGGAAAATTCGATTCACTCTTCGTCCATATTCAGTTTCAAATATCGATATTGAAACTGATTCTTACTTCTCTATATAAGTCTTGATTTATATATCCCATTTATCCAGTGATAACTATTTTACTTAATTTGTAAAATATTATTTATAAATTAATCGTCTCAGTCTATCTGTTAAATAGATTCTATTTATTATCTACTTTAAATAAATCTTTTCACATTTACTCGTTAAACAGATTTCCATTTAATCTTTATTCCCTTTTATAATTCTATTTGCCTTACAAACAATCCCTTTATAAAACTCTATTTGTTTTATAAATAATCCCTTTATAAAACTCTGTTTGTTTTATAAATAATCCTTTTTAATTATCCTATTTATTTTCCAAATAAATATCCTTATGATATCTTATTTATTTTCTAAATAAATATCCCTTATACTTCTATTTATTATCCCAATAAATGTTTCTTATATGATCTTATTTATTATCTCAATAAATATTCCTCTTTATTAAATCTTTTGATTTTATAAATAATTCCCTTTTTATAAAATCCCTTATTTTTATAAATATTTTCCCTTTAATAAATTCTCATTCATTTTATAAACAAATAGCCCTTTTTATAAAATCCTTTGATTTTATAAATAAATTTCCTTTTTAATTCTTCTTTGATTTTACAAAGTATTTTCTTTTATAAAATCTTTCTTTATATATAAAATCCATTGATTTTATATAAATAATTTATTTTCAAAATACACTTTGAAAATCCTCTTTTTACATCCCAGTATTTCTTACGGTATTTAAAATACCAAATAACCATGATTGATATCATTCAGACCCACATAATCAACAACAGATTATATAGCACATCATATATTACAATATATGAAAAACAGTAAAATAAATGTTGAGGAATCCAGTTGGATTCCTCCAACCTGTTTCCCTGCATCACAGATGTTAAACAATATATTTAACATTGATTTCATTTCAATATGAAATATTCTACTAAACAGAATCGGTATTTGATTAACGATTTATATATATATCAGTATCTATAATTTCAACCAATACACAGGCAATTCAACCAAACAGTTAACACACAGCAATCAATAGATAATTATCAATTCTGAGAATACTTTATAAAAATATAACTGTTCAGAGTTGGTGAGTTTTACTCACATTTCACGTTAACCGTTAAATAACGATTTGCGTTTGTTGATTCAGACGGACAATTTATTTTGCAATAAATTGTAATGAGCCCCATTTCACTCCGAGTCAGTTCCAGGGTGTAACTCTCGTCCATACGATCCCAACGGATCTGACGGTTCGAAATTCTGATATCGTACGAGAAAGATATAGTAAATACAATTTAATACATTTATTTAGAATTAAATAAAACTTAAATTCATTTCATTTGGGCTTTACCCAAATAGATCCGGCCCGTAACCATTTAAACCCGCTCACCAATCCTTCTTCCATGTTCAGACCTTTTTGAACCGCTACTCCACTTCCCCGTTGACCCACCATTGACTACCCCCTTCTTCCACCTCGGTCATCAATCCCGACCGCAACCACCACCAATGGCTCGCCTCCCCATTCTCTATTCCAACGCCTTCATCATCTCAAACTCAGTCCACTCCCATAAAACTGAACCACCCCTCAACCAGCGACTTTCTACTGTTGCTTTTCACCCCAATCCATCAGAGTTCACTCGAGTGCCACCAACCGATGCGCCTACTCGGTCTGAACGCCACACACCCACTCACTTTGCCAAATAGCTTCTGTGTTCACCACTAACCGTAGCCCTAGCAACACTGCTTCAAACTGTCGATCCCCAAAAGTGGATCGCACCCTAAACCAAGACCACTAGATTGAAGCTCCTGTTTATACCATTTCAACGAATTCCAAATTACTTAATTCCATTGAGAATTTCATCTGATTTTGTTTGATGAAGAATAATTAGTAGTGGCGGCTTCTTTATTTCAATGTACAGAACATTTAGGAATTAGATTATGAGAGAAGGTAGGCATGTTTATAGGGAAAAGGGGTTTAGATATTTGTTGGAAGATATTTTGAGATATTTTGGTTTAAGATATTTTATTTTTATATTCATTTATATTTGTTTTTCTGCACTCTAAAAATCCCTACGAACACACACGATACCTAAAAATCATGAAAATTGACAGGCAGCTATAGTTCGACATTTCAGTCCCAACGAAACTAGTTTTGTCGAATTCCGACTCCGTTTGCTCACACAGCATATTTTTAACTGTCAGAAAATTGACTGTATTTCACATTAAAATCCCGTACGACCACATACTGACTTCAAATATCACGGAAATTGAAATCTAACAATAATTTAATATTGCGGATCCAACAAAATTAGTTTCGTCGAATTCTGAGGTCGTTTGTAAAACTGGCTATTTTTAAAGCTCTAAATAACCCTTTTAAATATATAAATATATTTAAAAATAATTAAATTAAATATTTATAAATAAATATTATTGTATATATTCACACATAATAAAATACAACTCTAGAATATTCCTATATGAATTTCTAACTCGATACTTCAAATTCCGATTAAATCGATATTCGATTTATAATGGAATTCCTTTTATAAATATAAATAAATCGTTATAAATTATAAAGGAATTCCATAGCAACTTTTCTAAAATTTGATTTGGACATGAATCAAAATCTACAAGACGAAATCTCGATTTTTCTCTTCCATTAGAAAAATATACTTCACCAGCTCTTAGCGTTTCTAGTTTCACAGAAATCCGATTTAAAACGGCTTCTGTATATTCGTTTAAAGTTCGAATCACCAAATTACGAACTGTCGCGCCATTTCGAGCTCGATTATAATTATAATATAATTATACATTCAAACTGTCGTTATTTAAATATATTCGTTATTCTAATTCAATTATAAACTGAAGTATATAATTTGAATTGCCCAGTTTACATTATATTGTCAATTCACTATTTCTGATTATTTCAAAAATTAAATATATTATTTAATTATTATATTAATTAAATATTCAAAGTTATTTAATTAAACGACCTTTTAAATTACTAAACCATTATTTTAAATAATTAAATTAATTAATTATTCCACCATAAAATACGGGACATTACATTCTTCCCCCCTTAAAATAATTTCGTCCTCGAAATTGCTAAGGTAGAAAACAAACCCTATTAACTGGTTAGAACTTATTTGTTCACTTCTTAAATTCAGTTTTAACTGAACCAATTTAATTTCAATTAAATATTTATTCATTCTGATTAACTAAAAAATTTCAAAAATTATAAAAAATTTCTAACACCCGAAATTTCTGAAAAATTTCGCCAGTACCTCCTTTATACGGCTCAATTGGTACAACCACAACTCGCCTCTCTAGGCCATCTCCAACCCAAAAGAAAATCAAACAGCCAAGCGGCTTGCCAATTCGGCTCATAAATCTCATACCCAATAGAAATATAAACTTGTACCTTTTTGTCGGGCATATCATTATATCCTTTCCATCTACTGCTAATTCAGCATATACCAATGTCATCCCAATCAAACCCCAATCACTTTTATCTCCAATACAACCATTTGCTTATATCCAAGCCAAATATCATTTCAAACTTGAGTTTCATTTTCGATTCCCAACTCTTAACTTGGTTATCAAATTACACTTCAAATTTGAATCTCCCAAATCCAATTTGTCTCAATATCATTCAATTTCAGTTACCACTTAACTGACTTTATTTTAAATTCCAATTTGCTTTTACAAATTTCAATTCAGTTTGGGTTTTAATTCAAACAGTCTCTTCCTGGGAGATTTAAACCGCTTTGCTTTTCTCAAAAGTCAAACTTTCCTTTTCAGGATTCAAAACAACTTGTTTTTGTCAAAACAATTCAAAACAAAATCTTTGGTAGTAATCCGTCACTTACACACTCAAAAATGAACACTGATGATGTCATGATCATCATCGGAATCTATTTCCAGCTATCGAAGTGTGTTCATACTATATCACTTTTCAAAATTCATTATTTAAACACTTCCATTTTTAAATCCATTCAAAATATCATTATCAAAACAATTTAAAATCTCCCAGGATTTTAAAATTCTCATATATTCAATCCAAATTCATTTACCAACACTTTTCAAATTCCCATAAATTTTAAATCCAATTCTGATTAAATTTCAGCTTTAATTCATCTGATTTCACGTATCTCACTTATATGAATTCTAATTGGCTATTTACATAACCATTTCACTTTATAATCTTACTCGATTATAATAACAACCAACATATCCAATGTATTATAAATTTAATATAAATCCTTTATATGAAAATCTAATTTGGGTAAAATTATTTCATTTACCCTCTTTTCAAAACATTCAGTGTTGGTTCATCGTATTCAAGTGTTTAGTAACCCCTATCGATACAGTGGATCAAACTGATCGATCCGAATTCACAAACAACTCGACCAATAAATCTCTACACTATAAAACCATTTCATATTGAATAACAAATACGTGCTCGTATATATACACTCAAACTCATTCTAGGGTATTACTAACCCTATCTCTATTGAGTCACGCCATAGAGCCAAGGTAATTCACTTAACCTTAAGCTTTGATACCAACTGTAACGTCCCAGAAACTTGGTAGGCTTTTCAACTATCCTTCATCCCCCAAGGCAGAGGGCTAACCTCCCCCAGTGGCTTACACTGGTACCTCAGAATTCTTTTACGGCCAGCCTCGTGACCCGACACACCAACATTGTCGGGAGATGTAGGGGTAAGAGTCTCCCGTTCGCCACCTAACGCAAAGCGAGAACCCCCTATCATCCATACCAATTAAGCAACCAACTCTGATACCAACTACAGTGTCCCCAAATTCTGGTCTAATTTGAGATGACCAAATAACACAAGTCCAACACCAATTGCACTGGAAAACAGAAAACTAATGGAAAGAAAACAGAGGGTGAGAATAGATAAGATAGAAACTTAGAATAGAAGAAGAAGAAGAAGAAGAAGAAGAAGAAGACAACATCAGAGTAACACGAACCTCACAGTAGAACGAATAACATATAATATATATCAAATTTTGAAATATAAATATGTACTTGAATATACATATCATTTCCAAAGTACAGCAATTACAACACAGCAGAAATAAACAATAGCTATATGTTCCTAAAGCCTCTTGCTCCAGCTCTTCAAGTATCTGTAAATCCTGACTACTTGACTGCCCGTACAAAATTGGGTACCCAAGAGTTTAGGGAAACAAAACAAAATAAATTCCAGGTCAGTCTTGGAACTGGTATGAGTAAAACAGTTTGAGCCATTAAACGATATCTCATAAGACTATGCCATATAACGGAACGGGTTTTTCCCTTATGAGAATCCAAATAATCTTTATATCAAAACTCATTGATATTATAATAGTGTCTATCAACCACAATATAATAATCATCTAGCAGAAACGCTTTCATCTCACGTTCTACATATATAGTATACAATCAAAACCGCGAGCGCTTATTGGATAATGGATTTCCAACTATGACAAGGTATGGAACCACCTTTCGCTAGTGTACCTCTAGAGAGGAATACACTGGGTTCAACAAGAACATCTTGCACCCCAGCCATACATGATCGACCACTCATTTCGCTTGAGTGTATCGAATGTATATCACCAACGGTTGGGATCAGCAACCGTTTCCCGAATGGGACAGCATCGACAATAGATTTTTAGAAGTAAATGAAACTCCAGATCAGGTGATTATACACCCTAATAGGTGCACCTACATAGCCATGCTGCCTGCCCGATTTTTGTCATTTCCCAGTTTGTGAGACTAGAGGCCACGCTTATCTTTGGCAGATCACACAATTACTCACTTTAAATGTCACTTCGTCATACCTGCCAAATCAAAAATTGATTTCCCCAAAAATACAACGGGTATACAGCTAAGAGAAACGAATTCCTCTGCCACCAAACGTAAATACGTTTGAAGAGATCAACTTACGCGATCTATTAAATATACTTTGTCAGACATTCTTCCATACAGGTCGTCCTGGGACTGGACAAACCGAAGGCACTATTCATACATCCATCTTAGGCAATCTTTACCTAAGATTTATACAATAGCCCTTGCACTTTACTCCATCTTCAATTATCTTTGGCATATATGATTCGCAACGCTTATGCCAACACAGAGTGGTTCTTCGGATAATAATCCAACTGGTTTCTCCATATTAACAACGTTAAAATGGTCAAAAACTTCGATAGTTGGTGAGTTAACTATCAAAGAAAAACAGGTGTGCAATCAACGATATTATTTCCAGATGGAAATTATATCGATCAATCATCATTTAACATTTATTCTCTTTAGTTCATTAATTTATTTATATCATGTTTCCATATATTCTAAATTCTTATTTTCTATTATCAGAAAACATTTATGATTCTTATTTGGAAAACATTTCCAAAACTCCTTCACTTGGTTAAAACCGATGTTTAAATCAAACATCGCCATGCCAACTCAAACCATTTCACTCATTAACTAAATTCTCTTAACCATCCTTCACTATCAAACCTTACCATTCCTTAGTTAAGAAGGAAGTCAATCAAGTTGGGGTATAATTACCTCTCAGACCTTAACTGAACAACGTCTTAACTTCGGAATAGTTAAAGTTTATCTTTTTAAATCTTTAACAAACTTCCTTACGTAACTCTCGGATTCTATTTACGAATCCACTTCTTTATTGAAAACATTGATTATAACGCTAACATTATAAACCCTACTTCTGAAATATCTAACTTAACATCTAACTTTTTATTTCTAACTTTGAATAATTAACCTACTCTAATTTATTTATAAATAAATAAATCTTGATTTAAAACCAGAAAGTAAATAATACTTTCCCGAATTTGATATAATCGAATTCGACGATTTACTCTCTTAGAATAACTAATATTCGATTAAATCACTTCGAATAGCTAATATTCGATTAGCTTACTTCGAATAACTTATATTCGATTAACTTTCTTCGAATAACTTATATTCGATTAACTCACTTCGAATAACCGATATTCGATAATCTCTCTTTTCGAATAAACTATATCTGATTAATCTCTCTTCGAATAAACTATATTCGATTACTACTTTTCGAATAACTAAATTCGATTAACTCCTTTCGACTAACTAAATTTGATTAACTCCTTTCGAATAACTAAATTCGATAACTCCTTTTGATTAAACTAATCGATAACCCCTTTCGATTAAACTAATCGATAACTCCTTTCGATTAAACTAATCGACAACTCCTTTCCTTTAACTCTATTCGAATAAACTTTATTCGATACTCCTTTAAATCTATTCGAATAAACTATATTCAATACTCCTTTAACTCTATTTGAATAACTAATATTCGACTAACTCCTCTGGATTAACTCATTTGGATTAAATCGGTTTGACTAACTCCTCTTGACTAACTTAACCTAATTAAATCGACTTATTTAACTCGACTTGATTAACTCCTATCGAATAACTAATATTCGATTAACTTATATTCGAATAAATATGTTTGTTTTAACTCTATCTCGAATAACTATTTTCGATTTAACCTCATTTCGAATGACTAGATTCGATTTTCTCCTTTAACTCTATTCGAATAAATTGTATTCGATTAACTCCTTCAACTCTATTGGTTAACTTTAATCGACTAACTCTATTCAATTAACTCTAATCAACTAACTCTATTCAACTAACTCTATTTGATTAAATCTATTGATTAAACCCTTTTGATTTGCTACTTTTTGAATAAGGAATATTCGATTCACTCTCGTCCATATTCAGTTTCAAATATCGATGTTGAAACTGATTCTTACTTCTCTATATAAGTCTTGACTTATATATCCTATTTATCCAGTGATAACTATTTTACTTAATTTATAAAATATTATTTATAAATTAATCATCTCAATTTATCTGTGAAACAGATTCTATTTATTATCTACTTTAAATAAATCTTTTCACATTTACTCATTAAACAGATTTCCATTTAACCTTTATTCCCTTTTATAATTCTATTTTCCTTACAAACAATCCCTTTATAAAACCCTGTTTGTTTTATAAATAATCCGTTTATAAAACTCTATTTGTTTTATAAATAATCCTTTTTAATTATCC
Organism: Allium sativum; assembly: GCA_030737875.1. Taxonomy (NCBI): domain Eukaryota; kingdom Viridiplantae; phylum Streptophyta; class Magnoliopsida; order Asparagales; family Amaryllidaceae; genus Allium; species Allium sativum. Next base: position 309,094,797 of record CM060921.1, read on the forward strand.
TATTTATTTTCCAAATAAATATCCTTATGATATCTTATTTATTTTCCAAATAAATATTCCTTATACTTTTATTTACTATCCCAATAAATGTTTCTTATATGATCATATTTATTATCCCAATAAACATTCCTCTTTATAAAATCCTTTGATTTTATAAATAATTCCCTTTTTATAAAATCCCTTGATTTTATAAATATTTTCTCTTTAATAAATTCTCATTCATTTTATAAACAAATAGCCCTTTTTATGTGTAATGACCCGGGTTTTTGTCGACTTTGGTTATCGCCATAAACTCAATGATGACTAACCAAACATCGAAAAATACCGGACGATTACAGTTGGTATAAGAGCACAAAAATCCGGTAGAGATAGGGTTAGTAATACCCTAGATTGAGTTTGAGTGTATATATACGAGTGAACGTATTTGTTATTCGATATAAATTTTTTTTTATATTGTGGAGATTTATTGGTTGAGTTGTTTATGGGTTCTGGTCGATCAGTTTGATCCACTGTATCGGTAGGAGGTTATAAACACTCGAATACGATGGGTCGACACGATATGTTTTGAAAAGAGGGTAAATTAAAATAATTTTACCCAAAAGTATATTTTGATACATATTGGATATATTGGTTGATATTATAATCGAGTAAGATTATAAATGAAATGGTTATGTAAATAACCAATCAGAATTCATATAAGTGAAATACGTGAAATCAGATGAGTTGAATCTGAAATTTAAGCCAGAAATTGAGTTAAAACTCTGGAGAATTGGATAAGTGTTTGTAAATGGATTTGGATTAAAAATAAGGAAAATTTAAGATCTTGGGAGATTTTAAATTATTTTACAAGCAGTGTGAATTATATTTTGAAATGAATTTCAAAGTGGAAATGTTTAGAAATGGTTTTATAGTATTGAACTCACTTCGATCGCTGGAAAATAGATTCTGATGATGATAGCTACATCATCAGTATTCATTTTCGAGTTGTAAGTGACGAATTACTAACAGAGATACTGTTTTGAATTTGATTTGGGAAAGACAAGTTGTGTTGAATTTCAAAATGGGATTTATAATATAGAATTGAATATAGAATTTGAATAAAGAGAATTCAAATAGAAATTGAATATAGAAATTCAAAGGGAGTTTGAATATATGAAATTCAATGGAAGTGATATAGAATTTGAATATAGAAATTCAAATGGAATTTGAATATAGAAATTCAAATGGAATTTGAATATAGAATTCAAACGGAATTCAAATATAGGATTTGAATATATGGAATTTGAATATAGAATTCAAATGGAATTTAAACTATAGAATTCGAATATATAGAATTTGGATAGAATTAACTAAGTCGAAGAGGAATTACTTAATCGAGTTTTGAATTTGAAGTTGAACTTTGAAAGGTGAATTGGATTTGTAAATGGATATTCAAAATCGAATATAGAACTTAAATTTGAAATTTGGATTCAAACTAGTCAATAAGTAAGTTAAAATATATTTGAACATGTCATGTTCAAATATAAGAGTGAAATAGACTAAAGAGTTAATTAACAAATTAATAAACGAATTGATTTAAAACGATCAGGTATAGTTAAAATAGATTGGGCAGGTAAATATACATGAGATAGGTATGGATAAGGAATGAAGGTATATAAATAGAATTGTAACAACCCACATTCTACGCATCGGAGGATCATAGAACATTTATTTCTTTCTCATACGAAGTCGTATGGTCGTGTAGAGTTAGGGAACGACTATTGGGGTCATTTACCATGTTCATTATTTTTTTTGATTTAAAATGACTGTTTTGCCCCCTAGCTGATCTTGTTTCGTCCATAACTTTTGATTGGAAAGGAGTTTGACCTGAAACCACTTCCATTGGATTCGAATGATGGTCTACCTTTCCATAGAGTGGTCACATGTGGAAAACGGACTTACCGTTTGGGAGATATTGTAACACCCCGTATGTTGAATAACAAGCTATAATATAAAACGAGGCAGAATTAAATTTTAAAAATCTGAATCATGGGAAACGGGCTATGCCATTGCGTTCATCTCGGAAAAATACGCGAAATAGAGTCCGAGTTTTCGAAAATCGGAGTCCGTATGACCCAGATATGGCCCAAAGAAGTTTTAGAAAATTTAAAAACAGATTTAAAAACAGAAATTTCAAATTTCAGAAGTAGCGGGAAAATTCCCACCAGACCCAGGGGGTCGACCTGGGGGTCGACTGGGGAGTCGACCTGCCCACCAGGTTGACTGAGGAGTCGACCCTAGGGTCGACCTGGGGGTCGACCTCCCTGGTCGAGCCCAGGTGACCTGGGTGCATCAGTTTGGCTTTTGGGCTGGGTCTGGTGGCTTGTGACGAGATCTGACGGCTCTAATCTAATTTTGGGTTAATCTAAGGGCCTAAGACACCTAACTAATCTATAAATACACCCTAAGACTACCCTAATTCATACTAAAAATAGTTACAACACCGTTATGCCGTCAAAATGCAACTTGAAGGAGCCTCCATCAATCTAAAGAGGAAGATGGCTTCTCAAATCAATCTCTAAACAACTCTAGCAACTTAATCTTCTTCTTAGGAGTGCTAATCAACAAGTTGTGAGTTTTCTATAGCCTTAATGACCAATTATTGAAATGATTATGATAGGATATAATGAGGTTATGGCTATGAATGTGGATCAATGCAAGTTATATGCTATGTGTTAATGATGTTATGCATGTTATGCAAGTTATATGCTATATGTTTGTGATGTTATGCAAGTTATGCAAGTCATATGCTACATGTTCATGAAGTTATGCAAGTTATGCAAGTCATATGATACATGTTCATGATGTTATGCAAGTTATGCAAGTTATATGCTACATGTTCATGAAGCTATGCAAGTTATGCAAGTCATATGATACATGTTCATGATGTTATGCAAGTTATGCAAGTCATATGCTATGTGATTATGATGTTATGCAGGTTATGCAAGTCATATGCTATGTGATTATGATGTTATGCAAGTTATGCAAGTCATATGCTATGTGTTTATGATGTTATGCAAGATATGCAAGTCATATGAGAAACATTGATCCATTATGACACCATGATATGCAAGTTAGGTGTATGATTATATGCTAGTTCATACATGATATGTTATGCAAGTTTGGTGTATGATTATATGCTAGTTCATACATGATATGTTATGCAAGTTTGGTGTATGATTATATGCTAGTTCATACATGATATGTTATGCAAGTTTGGTGTATGATTATATACTAGTTCATACATGATATGTTATGCAAGTTTGGTGTTTGATTATATGCAAGTAACATGTGCAAGTTTACACCTTAGTATGATATGCATACATATGCAAGTTAACCCCTTTGTATGTCATACATACATATGCAAGTTTACCCCTTTGTATGACATAAATAACTTATGCAAGTTAACCTCTTTATGACATATGTGATTCATGCAAGTTTGGGTTGATTATTTATGCTAGTTGGGTTGATGCTATATGCATGTTGACACCTTTAAACCCATGTTGATGTTAATGTGATGCAAGTTGAACCCATTGTATTTTTGATGAATCTTCCCTTTTATGTCATGTTGGCGAATTACGTGGGGAACGATGGGGTTAATATACATGTTAATGAAATGGTGTGAAGTTGGTATGATTATGCATACCATAAAGTGGATGGACATAATTGAGTCAATTATGTACATCATTAAAATTGGAATTAATTAGGGAAAATTAATTCGGGGGTGATTAATTAGGTGTAATTAATCGACTAAGACACGAGGTTTGACCCTTTTGTAGCGTAAGACTGCCCGTAACCGACCGGCAAATCCAGCGGCTACAAATGATTGGCCCAATGTGAGAGGTCTTAGGCACAAACTAAATACGTGACAAGTGTATAGACACGAGGTTAGACTCGGTTATGGCGTAAGGCTGCCCGGACCCGACCGGCAAATCCAGCTGCCATAAGAGATAGTCTAATGTGAGAGGTCTTTACGACGGTTACATTCTTAATTAATTAAGAAACACTTAACCATAGTAGCATGTATAGGACATGAGGGGTTAAGTGGGTGCCTTGGGTGGCATGGGGAAAATATAGCAGTTGCCTTGGGTGGCAATAGAAAATACGATTAGAATACTTAACCGAAGTGGAACATGTAATTAAACATGATTAAAGGGTTAAGTAAGTGCCTTGGGTGGCATGGGGAAAATCTAGTGGTTGCCTTGGGTGGCAATGGAAGATAAGATTAAAATACTTAACCAAAGTGGAACATGTAATTAAACATGATTAAATGGTTAAGTAAGTGCCTTGGGTGGCATGGCGAAAATCTAGCGGTTGCCTTGGGTGGCAATGGAAGATAAGATTAAAATACTTAACCAAAGTGGAACATGTAATTAAACATGATTAAAGGGTTAAGTAAGTGCCTTGAGTGGCATGGGGAAATCAAGTAAGTGCCTTGGGTGGCATGAGGAAATCTAGTGGGTGCCTTGAGTGGCAATTGAAATATGATTAGATGACTTAACCAAGCCTTAGACATGTAAGTGGACATGATTATAAAAAAAAGGGTTAAGTGGGATGCACTAGATAAAATGTCAAGCTTAAGTAGTAGCTTGTGGGGGCCCATTTCAACCAGTAACCCATATGTATCTTATTGGGCTCGACCCATGTCGAGGACGGGATACGCGTACTGGGCTTGACTATAAGAGGCCAAAACGGGGTAGCGGTGGCAACGCGAGTCCAACGGGTTTCATATGCGTGTGTGGACCCGGGCTGGTAGGTAAGACGTTGTTGCATCGTGTAGATATAAGCCGTGTACCATTGATAGTATCGGGTTGCCATTTTGGGGAGTGATACACCCCACTGTGGGGCCAGCACGGGTATCTACGGTAGGGAGCCGATCGCTTGGGGAGTAGCAGGTACACCTAGTGGAGATAGGGGCAGACGGCACCTATGTAGTCAGCTAGGGGTACAAGAGACTACTATTAAAATTACTAAGTTGTGGGTACACCTAGTGGAGATAGGGGAAGACGGCACCTATGTATTTAGCTAGGGGTACACGAAACTACTATTAAAAATTACTAAGTACACTTAGTGGGATCAACCTTTAAGTAGGAATTACCCTTGGGTGGGTGGATCTGGTGTGGTGCAGTGTAGGAATTATCCTTGGGTGGGTAGATCTGGGGTGGTGCAGTGTAGTATTTATCCTTGGGTGGATAGGCGCGTCTTTACCGTTATCTTAGTTTATCCTAAGTCTAGTTGGCTACTTAGTGTAGTCATTTATCCCCAGTCGTACCGTACCAGGTTTATATCATACCCTAATTACTTTAATGATTGTATTGTTAAGGTTATAGGGCTCACTTAGACTTATGTCTGACCCCGTTGTTTTTATCTTTTTCCCCAACCCTCAGGTTCTCAGAGTGGGCCTAGCACTAGTGGGTTTTGATCAGATTGCTTTATCTATCTTTTGGAGCTTGGACTCTTGAAGAAAAGCTCGGTTATCTTTTCTATTATGGCTATTAGTATGTAGTGGGATTATGTACTTATGTTTTAACGAGATGGATATTTTGTACTTGACTCTTGTTGGTTTTTGAGATGTAACCAAACATGTTTACCTTCTACTGCAATGAAATGATGTTTTAAAATTTCAAGTATTACTTATATCTGTCTTGTTGTAATTTTTCAGTTCTATATTCACTTAAATACTCCACCGAAGCTAAGGCATTCCCTTTGTGAGTGACCTTAGCGGGTGTCGGGTGTTACACGTGGTATTAGAGCTTAAGGTTACCGGAACAGATAAAATTTTTAGAAAATTATTTTTCTAAAAACATTTTTGGAAGAAGTATTTTCAAAAACATGTTTTTAAGAGAAAAGTTTTTGAAAGAAAAGCATAATCCCCAATAGCCATATCTTTATCCTTCGGATTCTCCGTTTTGAATCTCTTCCTCTATCTCTTTTTGAATTTCCCCTTCGCGTATAGATATCTTTTTAAGATAAATAAGGACTTCCGTATGAAGGACGGAAGAACCACTTCAAGGGACTAAGACGTTTGCCAGGCCAAGAAGTTAGTCCAAGGAGGTGGAGGGCTTATGGGTACCTTTAAGATGGACGAGAGAGGAAGGTTCAAATAGGTATTAGGTAAATAAAGGACGAAACCTCATCGTGGTAAGAAGGCCACGAAAGGAGAATGTGAAGGGGAAGGCTAGTTGTTTTGGAGAAATAGGACACCTTGGGGTTGTCCAAAGAGGTAAGGACGAAGTACAGGATCTTCTGGAGGGTGGATATATTCCCTCACGACGGATATACCTGATGGGGGTAGGACCGTCTAAGTTGAAATTTGGTTCTCTCGATCATCCTGTTCGAACTTTATTCGACTCTAGTGCACCACATTCGTTTATCTCATCATCATTAGTTGAGTCATTGCACCCAGACACCAGTTTGGTAGATGATCCCTTGGTTGTTTCAAACCCAATTTGGGGGGGCTCCACTTATTTGTCCATGATATGTTTGGGTTTGAGGATTTCCATACTTAGCGTTGAGTTTAGAGGTGATGCTTTTGTTTGGGCTTCACAGGCTATGGGTTGATTTTGGGCATGGACTGGTTATCCAGTAATGGTGCCGTTCTTGATTGCGAAAGGAGAGTTGTTAGACTCATGACCCGCTTGGGTAACACTCTCGAGATCTCTTGTAATCCCATAGATTTTGTTATGCTAAGTTATCTTGAATCACTTGACACTTCAGTCGAGAGTTTGCGACCTGTTAGAGTGGTACGGGAATACTCGGATGTGTTAGAGGAGGGAACTCCATAAGAAAGTAGGGGAGTTGCTTGAGAAGGGGTTCATAAGACGAAGTATATCGGAGTGAGGTGCTCCAGTAGTTTTTGCCACGAAGGAGGATGGGTCCCTCAGACTTTGTGTAGACTATAGAGAACTCAACAAGCTCACAAAGAAGAATAGACGCCCATTGCCGAGGATTGATGATCTTTTTGATCAGTTGGTTGGCGCCTCAGTGTTTTCGCAGTGGACTTGGCCACGGAATTTCATCAGTTTGGAGTGACTGAGGATAGTATAGAGAAGACTGCCTTTAGGACTCCGAATGGTTTCTATGAGTGGCTTGTGATGCCATTTGGTTTGACGAATGCCCCCGCATACTTTGTTGATTTGATGAGTGGAGTGTTCAGGGAGTACCTAAATAACTTCGTAGTGGTCTTTATGGATGACATCTTGGTCTTTTCTAAAGAGCGAAATAAGTTTTCGTGTGTGCTTAATGGGTTAAGCAAAGCCAGTTATTTGATCAACGGTGGTTTTGGAGCAAGATTGGCAAGGACATCCAGAGTTGGACAAGGGCTTAATTATTTAGCCGTTTTTACTAGTATCATCTCACGTAGGTCGTCTGAATTCGAAGGAGGTGTCCCTTGGGTGTTTGTCTGATATTGGTTTAGGCCTTTGGGGCTTGCACTTGGGGGATGTCGAGTTCGACTAGGATGGTCTGCGTGAGAGATGGATAGTTGTGACGATTTTGTATGAAAGTATATCCTGGTTTTCTCCAGAAGAGGAGAAAAAGCATGCCCTATATCTTAGGGAAGTGTTGGAGACTCTTCGAGCGCATAGTCTTGAGACAGCAAAGGTGGATGGAGTTCTTAGTATCCTATGATTTCGAGATAGCGTACACCCCAGTAAGCGTAACATGGTGGTGGACACCTTGAGCAGAAAAGGTTGTCCTTGAGTCCATTGTTCGTGGAACAACGAAGCTTGGAATTTATCTCGATGTTTGACTTCGGACCTTCCGTTGACTTTATGCCCGATTGGCTAGCATCCTTGGAGGTCAGGCCTACTCTTTTGAGACGGATTGGCGAGGCACAGCGGGACGACCCATAGTTGGTTGAGTTGGTAGAGAGGCTCATAAGGGGGGAGTCGTCCAGCCATTTGAGTAGGTACACCCTAGACGATAAGGGGTGCTTGCGTAGAGACGGTAGACTTTGTGTACCGCAAGACGAGGGTTTAAGGAAGGCTATTCTTGATGATGCACACCGTTCTAGGATGACCATTTATCCCGGTGGGGACAAGATGTACCAAGACATGAAGCGAATTTTCTTTTGGGCCGGTATGAAGAAAGATGTGGCCGAGTATGTCGCTAGATGCTTGGTGTGCTAACAGGTGAAAGCGGAGCAAAAGAAACCCGGTGGGTTGCTTAACCCATTGGAAGTTCCGCAATGGAAGTGGGATGGAGTCTCGATGGATTTTATTGATGGGTTACCTAGATCGAGGAAGCGTAATACGGGAATTGGGGCTGTGGTAGACAGACTTACTAAGAGTGCGCATTTCATACCCGTGAAGAGCAAGAGGACTGCTCCATGGCTAGCTTCAGTTTATCTTCGAGAGATAGTTCAGTTGCATAGGGAACATGACGTATTCCATGTGTCACATTTGAGGAAGTGCCTACATGAGACCGCAGAGGTGGTAGAGCCGAGCTTGCTTAAAGAGGTGGAGGTAGAGCGTGATCCGACTATTCGACGAGCTCCTACCCGCATCCTTGGGTCAGAGATTGTGAAGTTGAGAAACAGAGAGGTTCGACTAGTCAAAGTGCCAAGGGGAGAAGAAGAGAGTAATGCTACTTGGGAGACAGAAGCGAAGATGCGTTCATTGTACCCATTCCTTTTTGAGGATATGTCTTTTAACTTCTCCTTTATCGTTTGACTAGTACTTATCTTATCTTTAGTATGTCCTCTCATTAGTATCTTTGACCTTTAGATAGGGTAAACCTATGGTTGAAACATGTGTTTGAGATATGTTATGATTGATGGATGCGAGTGGATGCAAGTGGTTGCTAGTGGTTGCTCGTGGATGCATATACACACACTCTAGACACTAGATCGGCTCAATCACTTCATATTGCATATTGCATAAAATTGTGTGTAGGAAACTATATTAATGGATGTATAATGGTTGCGTTATCATATGGATGATGCATTTTGGTGTATGGTTGTGCACACATGTAGAAATAGTATGTGTCGATAGGGATCTTTCGCATACATATTGGATGCATGGCACTATCATGGTTTGCATTGAGGAGGTCAACTAAATAAGTGGACCGCCTAATTTTGCATTAGACAGGTAACATACACACACACTATTTGCATATGTTCATTCAGCATTAGAAACTTTAAGGACAATGGATGCCAGTATTTGATGGTTTGAGTAGATGGTTGTTTGGATGGTAGGATACGTTCTTCTTGACTTAGAGATTTCGGGGACGAAATCCTTTAAGTAGGGGAGAATGTAACACCCCGTATGTTGAATAACTAGCTATAATATAAAACGGGGCAGAATTAAATTTAAAAATCTGAATCAGGGGAAACGTGCTATGACATTGCGTTCGTCTCGGAAAAATACGCGAAATAGAGTCCGAGTTTTCGAAAATCGGAGTCCGTATGACCCAGATATGGCCCGAGGAAGTTTCAGAAAATTTAAAAACAGAAATTTCAAATTTCAGAAGTGGCGGGAAAATTCCCGCCAGACCCAGGGGCTCGACCTGGGGGTCGACTGGGGAGTCGACCTGCCCACCAGGTCGACTGGGGAGTCGACCCTAGGGTCGACCTGGGGGTTGACCTCCCTAGTCGAGCCCAGGTGACCTGGGTGCATCAGTTTGGCTTTTGGGCTGGGTCTGGTGGCTTGTGACGAGATCTGACGGCTCTAATCTAATTTAGGGTTAATCTAAGGGCCTAAAACACCTAACTAATCTATAAATATACCCTAAGACTACCCTAATTCATACTAAAAATAGTTACAACACCGTTATGCCGTCAAAATGCAACTTGAAGGAGCCTCCATCAATCTAAAGAGGAAGATGGCTTCTCAAATCAATCTCTAAACAACTCTAGCAACTTAATCTTCTTCTTAGGAGTGCTAATCAACAAGTTGTGAGTTTTCTATAGCCTTAATGACCAATTATTGAAATGATTATGATAGGATATAATGAGGTTATGGCTATGAATGTGGATCAAATCAAGTTATATGCTATGTGTTAATGATGTTATGCATGTTATGCAAGTTATATGCTATGTGTTTGTGATGTTATGCAAGTTATGCAAGTCATATCTACATGTTCATGAAGTTATGCAAGTCATATGATACATGTTCATGATGTTATGCAAGTTATGCAAGTTATGTGCTACATGTTCATGAAGCTATGCAAGTTATGCAAGTCATATGATACATGTTCATGATGTTATGCAAGTTATGCAAGTCATATGCTATGTGATTATGATGTTATGCAAGTTATGCAAGTCATATGCTATGTGATTATGATGTTATGCAAGTTATGCAAGTCATATGCTATGTGTTTATGATGTTATGCAAGATATGCAAGTCATATGAGAAACATTGATCCATTATGACACCATGATATGCAAGTTAGGTGTATGATTATATGCTAGTTCATACATGATATGTTATGCAAGTTTGGTGTATGATTATATGCTAGTTCATACATGATATGTTATGCAAGTTTGGTGTATGATTATATACTAGTTCATACATGATATGTTATGCAAGTTTGGTGTTTGATTATATGCAGGTAACATGTGCAAGTTTACACCTTAGTATGATATGCTTACATATGCAAGTTAACCCCTTTGTATGTCATACATACATATGCAAGTTTACCCCTTTGTATGACATAAATAATTTATGCAAGTTAACCTCTTTATGACATATGTGATTCATGCAAGTTTGGGTTGATTATTTATTTTAGTTGGGTTGATGCTATATGCATGTTGACACCTTTAAACCCATGTTGATGTTAATGTGATGCAAGTTGAACCCATTGTATTTGTGATGAATCTTCCTTTTTATGTCATGTTGGCGAATTACGTGGGGAACGATGGGGTTAATATACATGTTAATGAAATGGTGTGAAGTTGGTATGATTATGCATACCATAAAGTGGATGGACATAATTGAGTCAATTATGTACATCATTAAAATTGGAATTAATTAGGGAAAATTAATTCGGTGGTGATTAATTAGGTGTAATTAATCGACTAAGACACGAGGTTGGACCCTTTTGTAGCGTAAGACTGCCCGTAACCGACCGGCAAATCCAGCGGCTACAAATGATTGGCCCAACGTGAGAGGTCTTAGGCACAAACTAAATACGTGACAAGTGTATAGACACGAGGTTAGACTCGGTTATGGCGTAAGGCTGCCCGGACCCGACCGGCAAATCCATCTGCCATAAGAGATAGTCTAATGTGAGAGGTCTTTACAACGGTTACGTTCTTAATCAATTAAGAAACACTTAACCATAGTAGCATGTAGAGGACATGAGGGGTTAAGTGGGTGCCTTGGGTGGCATGGGGAAAATCTAGCAGTTGCCTTGGGTGGCAATAGAAAATACGATTAGAATACTTAACCGAAGTGGAACATGTAATTAAACATGATTAAAGGGTTAAGTAAGTGCCTTGGGTGGCATGGGGAAAATCTAGTGGTTGCCTTGGGTAGCAATGGAAGATAAGATTAAAATACTTAACCAAAGTGGAACATGTAATTAAACATGATTAAAGGGTTAAGTAAGTGCCTTGGGTGGCATGGGGAAAATCTAGCGGTTGCCTTGGGTGGCAATGGAAGATAAGATTAAAATACTTAACCACAGTGGAACATGTAATTAAACATGATTAAAGGGTTAAGTAAGTGACTTGGGTGGCATGTGGAAATCAAGTAAGTGCCTTGGGTGGCATGAGGAAATCTAGTGTGTGCCTTGAGTGGCAATTGAAATATGATTAGATGACTTAACCAAGCCTTAGACATGTAAGTGGACATGATTATAAAAAAAAGGGTTAAGTGGGATGCACTAGATAAAATGACAAGCTTAAGTAGTAGCTTGTGGGGGCCCATTTCAACCAGTAACCCATATGTATCTTATTGGGCTCGACCCATGTCGAGGACGGGACACGCGTACTGGGCTTGACTATAAGAGGCCAAAACAGGGTAGCGGTGGCAACGCGAGTCCAACGGGTTTCATATGCGTGTGTGGACCCGGGCTGGTAGGTATGACGTTGTTGCATCGTGTAGATATAAGCCGTGTATCATTGATAGTATCGGGTTGCCATTTTGGGGAGTGATACACCCCACTATGGGGCCAGCACGGGTATCTACGGTAGGGAGCCGATCGCTTGGGGAGTAGTAGATACACCTAGTGGAGATAGGGGCAGACGGCACCTATGTAGTCAGCTAGGGGTACAAGATACTACTATTAAAATTACTAAGTTGTGGGTACACCTAGTGGAGATAGGGGCAGACGGAACCTATGTAGTCAGCTAGGGGTACACGAAATTACTATTAAAAATTACTAAGTACACTTAGTGGGATCAACCTTTAAGTAGGAATTACCCTTGGGTGGGTGGATCTGGTGTGGTGCAGTGTAGGAATTATCCTTGGGTGGGTAGATCTGGGTTGGTGCAGTGTAGTATTTATCCTTGGGTGGATAGGCGCGTCTTTACCGTTATCTTAGTTTATCCTAAGTCTAGTTGGCTACTTAGTGTAGTCATTTATCCCCAGTCGTACCGTACCAGGTTTATATCATACCCTAATTACTTTAATGATTGTATTGTTAAGGTTATAGGGCTCACTCAGACTTATGTCTGACCCCGTTGTTTTTATCTTTTTCCCCAACCCTCAGGTTCTCAGAGTGGGCCTAGCACTAGTGGGTTTTGATCAGATTGCTTTATCTATCTTTTGGAGCTTGGACTCTTGAAGAAAAGCTCGGTTATTGTAACAACCCGTATTTTTGAATAACATGTTATAACATAAATGGAGGCATAATTAAACTGTATTATCTGAATCAAGGGAAACTGGCTATGCCATTGCGTTCGTCTCGGAAAAATACGCGAAATAGAGTCCGAGTTTTCAAAAATCGGAGTCCGTTTGACCAAGATATGGCCTCGCGAAGTTTCACGAAAAATTCCCAAATTAAAGTATACTTAATTAAGTGAAATGGGTTGCACAGAGAAATATATATATATATATATTGATATATATATATATAATTGAAAATTAAATAAATAAATATGCAAAAATGTTCAAAACAGCGAATTGGGAGAGGGGAATAACCGAACCGGCCGATTTTTGAGGTCGACCCAAGCCCGCTGGGTCGACTAGGGGTTAATCCAGGGTGTTTGGCTGTCAACCCGTGGGCCGATTCACTCAAATGCAGATTTTGCATTTGAATGGTTCTCATGGTTCATCTTTAATCTAAAGGCCCTAGATGGTTCCTACACTTGACTTCTTCCCCAAGACATGCTTTGATGGCTTGGATTGAATCTAGGTTTAATCCTATGGCCTAAAACACTTGCCTAATCTATAAATAAGACCCAAACCTACCCTAAATCATCATTATTCATTCATACAACTAAACTATGGCAAAATCAATCCTCTCATGGCCTCCACTATCTTCATAAAATTCCTAAATAAATTCCTAAGTGATTTTCCATGCATACAAGTGTTTTCAAACTTGTATGAGCATCATTAGCTTGCATTCAAGTCAAGTTTATATATTTGCATCATAAAGAAAGAGTCTTGATCATTTTGGCTCAAGGGTTTTGCTTGCATTTTGGGTTTAATTGATTTCATAAGGGCTTTGTAATATTTTTGTGACTTCTTAAGCATTGTAAGCCCTATTCTACTTTCATACTTAAACTCTAAAGTTAAATGTATGATATGCAAGTTTATATGCAAGTTTATCATGTTGTGATATGCAAGTTTATATGCAAGTATGCCAAGTTATGTTATGCAAGTTTGGGTTGAACATTTTGTTCATGCTATTATGTTATGCAAGCTTATTTTGGGTTTATGAACATAAAGCTTTAAGCTTTATGCCAAAGGTTGCATTTTAGCAACTTGTAAGTTATCATATCTCTTATGATAACTTGCATGTGAGGCTAAATGCGAACTTATGGCCATCTCTACATGTCATTTAGCACCATGTATCACCAATATGCTAAGTTTGGTTTTATGCATGCTTTTGAGGCCTAAAAATGTAATATGCAAGTGTATGAACATATGAACATTTCATATGCCACGATGTTAAGCTTGTGGCTTCAATACCTTTATGTCATGATTATGCCAAGTTCCCTCTTTCTATCCTTTATGCGCTATTGCGATATGTAAGCGATGGGATTGCGTTTGGGGTTGGGTAAACTTAAAAGACATAAAACATAAGCTTGGGAATTTACCTATTAAGTTAGGTCTACCCATTGGGAATTTACCTATTAAGTTAGGTCTACCCAATTGCTTGAAAACTTGTAACATGTTTTGGAAACATGATGGACATGACACTTAGAAAAGATAAGTGTGGCCAACTCGAGGTTGGGTTGAGTTTGTAGCGTAAACCTACCCGGAACCGACCAGCTTAACTAGTTGCTACAAACAATAGGACCCAATGTGAGAAGTTGGTCATGTTGTACCTTGGACCCGAGGTTAGACCAAGTTGTGGTGTAAAGCTACCCGGACCCGCCCGGCTTAACTAGTAACCACAACAAGGTCTAATGTGAGAGGTTAAGGCGCATTAAATTAATTAATGCCTCGTGATTAGGGTTAAGTCATGGTCCACTTAATACTTAACCAATTTGGGCTTGGTAGATTAATCGGGGTTAAGTCGTGAACTCATCGTAACACTTAACCAAGTTAATCCAGGATTAGCAAGAGGGTTAAACCGTACTTAACCCACTAGAATAATCCTAGCAATGGGGGCCCACTCCAGCAGTAATCCCAAGTTAGTATCATCATGACCCTAGGGACTAGGCTAGGGTGGGGGCACGATTACTGGACTGGAGGTAAGTGACCAAAAGCGACGGCAGAGGGTACGCCGGTGTAGTTCCGGGCGGACTCTGGTCGTGCACATAGTCCGTAGCCGGAGAAAACATGCACGGGTACCAGTAGATCGGGACTGTGCACTCATGTTCATGGTGTCCAGGGGTTGACACCCTAGGGCTTGATACACCCGAAGGGTGGACCCGGCACAGTTCGACTACAATTATGATTGGGCCGTATTGACACCAACACGTGATGAGTTAGGCTTAGGGAGCCGATCGACTAGACCGTTTGGTTGGACCTTGTATTAGGGTCATTTCATGTTATTGGGCCAAAGCTTGGGCCAAGGGATCAATACTTGTTTATTCAAGTCATGTTAGTTTGCTAGTACACCTGTGGTGTAAAGCCTTAATCCTGATTATGCGATGACACCTTTATCTACCTTGTTAGTTAATCATCATGCTAGTATATTGTTATCCTTATGTTCATCCCTGCTGCTCATGACAGTTAATTTTATCAGTTTACATTGATTGTAGTAGGGCTCACTCAGTCTTTTTGACTGACCTGTTTTCTTTCGCCTCTTTACTTCCGTCCCCCCCCCCTCCCCCCCAGGTTCTCAGGGAGGGAATACTGGAGCTTAGCTTGGATTTCGGATTGCTTGCTTGTGGGATTTCAGCTCATGTACGGTTTCGACATGAAGCTAGCTATGGTTACCACTTAATTGGGGATAGCACTTATTTATTTCAGTTTTTCAGTTGATGTTGTTTTATCTAGACTTGTTTATTTGGAAAGCTATGTTGTACCAGACTTGTTTTGAAATGTTTTGAAATCTTCCGCTGTTTTATCTATGTTATTTACTCTGTTTACATATATACATATGTTCTTGTTCTGCCTTGATATATCATTATGCATGTTTACCTGATTCAAACGCCCCTCCAAAGTCAGAGTGCTTGCAAGAGCCACCCTGGTGGAGGTGGGGTGTTACAGTTATCTTTTCTATTATGGCTATTAGTATGTAGTGGGATTATGTACTTATGTTTTAACGAGATGGATATTTTGTACTTGACTGTTGTTGGTTTTTGAGATGTAACCAAATATGTTTACCTTCTACTGCAATGAAATGATGTTTTAAAATTTCAAGTATTACTTATATCTGTCTTGTTGTAATTTTTCAGTTCTATATTCACTTAAATACTCCACCGAAGCTAAGGCATTCCCTTTGTGAGTGACCTTAGCGGTTGTGGGGTGTTACAGATATGGCTAAAATAAGGTTTAGAAAATGAAAAACAGCTCAAATGGGCTTAACCGGGTGATTAACAGCTAGGCCCAATGGGGGATTTCCGGTTTAGAGGTATTTAAGGGCTGCTAGGGTTTAGAAAACGATTTTTTATTCATTTTCCAGCCGCCACAAACCTCCTTTGAGCTTTAGCAATGGCTTCCATCTATTAGCAAGATCTACACCAAATCAAGGCGGATTAGCATCAAATCAATATAGGAGCTGCTGCTAAGCATTGGAATTCGACCCAAACAAAGAATCATTTCAGATCTATAGTTTACTTTGTGGCAAAGGTGAGTGATTTGCATTGTTTGTCACTAATTACGGCTAATTATGGTAATTAGAGAAGATTATCGAAATTATGGCTCAGAAAAATCTAGAAAAATTCCTAAAATTCTAAAACATCATTTTATGCCTCTGTTATGAATTTAGGTTAATTTCGACTAATTTTGCAAATCCCGGAATTTAGGGGATTAAGGGGTGATTAGTGGAAATTAGCGAATTTATGCATGTTAAAATTCTGGAAAAATATTTATAAATTGCTAAATATTATTTTAGGCCTCTGTTAGAAAATTGGGTTAATTTGGTTAAGTTTTGCTAATCATATCATTAGTTTCACCTAAACATGCTTAAGGGAAAATATGGGGTTTTTGCTAGGATTGATCCATTAAACCTATCATATTGTTGTTTTGGTGTTTGTGGTTGATTATACATGTTGCTATGACTGTATGGTATGCTTTATGATTGATTAGAATAGTTGAAATGGTCGAAAACGCCGTCGAGTGGCGTAAACTTCTTGCCAGAAAAAGTGCAGGAAGACATCCGAACCGGATCGGATCGGTTAGGAGGATCCGAACCGAACCACTACAACGCCCTTCCCCACAATAGCTCTCATACCCGATCCGCTCTCGCACTTCACACCCGACCCGATCAGAGGAGGGCAACATGAACTGGGGAAGCTCCGATCCACTTGCACCTCTCGTGGCATGCAGCACTCCGATCCGACCCGCACGGACACCTCCGAACCGAACCGACGCACGGTGATTGGACTTGAAGGACCCGATCCACCAGGGGTGACGTCTGCTGATCCGATCCAGTGAAAAAGGAGCATTCCAATCCGAACCGTGGCGTGATGGAGAACCCGATCCGACCCAGTGGTGGATGTTGAAGGCCGATCCGAATCGCTATGGCATGAAGGTGACAATCCGAACCGATCCGGTGATGATCAAAAACCCGAGATGCAAAGGTAGTCCAAATGGAAGTTAGAACTCAGGATCCAGATGGGAACCAACGAGTTCACTTCATGATTGGACTTTGCTGCGGGACGTGTGCAAAGGGGTTGTCGGTATTCATAACTTTGGTTCACCACTTAGAGATGCATAGTGGGCTTGTGGTGATAGTTACACGGGATTGGATTCCGTCATGGCCCAAAGAATTAGGTGACCAAAGTAACGGGTATCGTATGCTTTACGCACCGAGTGAGAGATGTAAGGATGGTTGTTATGCTTGATTGTTTGACATCACTATGACATGCACACCCCCACCCCCGTTATCCTTACACCATTTGAAATGGCACCTTAGAGTGTTGTACAGTATGTAGTGCTAACTCTTTGGTTGCAGGTCCAGGTTCGGGTATGATTGGATTATACCTGTTATTGTTTTGTTTTGGTGCTTATCACTCATACCAGACTTTTTGTCTGACCCAGAGTTTTATGTCTCTTCTTATTACTCTGGGTGCTCACACGAGCAGACTAGAGACAGGTTAGCTGGTGATGCACGAGTAGCTGATTCGGAGACGAGCAGGAGGCTCCTACGTATGATATCTACGTATATTCTCCTTGTGTCATTGGTGGTCACTACTTTGGGTATTAGTAGTGTACCTTTCTTGTTTAGCTTTTTGAGACAGTTTTAAAAGTTGTAATAATGATGTTGGCTTTGGATCATAAGCTGTATTTTGGATTTTCCGCTGCTATGATAGTTTGTCTCAGCTTATACACTATCTCACCTGTTTTGTGTCAACTATATGTTATGATTATATTTTATTCCATGCGCTGTGAGACATATTACAGGTTCTTTGTTATTTCATTCTCTTCTTTCGTTTCTTCTGACGACCGTCCCGTGCTTGCTGGGCATGCGTACAACGCACTTTCGGAGGAAATGTCGGTTGGTGCGGGGCGGGCCGTCACATTTGGTATCAGAGCTCTAGGTTACGTTGTTAACCTAGGGAAAGACACTAGGGAGAGACAGTACGTATATGAGAGCGCGTATTTGTGATTATTTTGGTTTCCAAAAGCTATATCTATATATATTATTAGTATAGCTAAGGATGAAGTCGTACTGCACTGGCACCACTATGGAGATGGTTAATCATTTTCTCTCTACAGATTTGACGATGAGCCGAAATTTGAGAGGTGCTGGTAGAGGGACCAATAATGGAAATGCTCCTGACATGAGGACGATGTTCACTAACTTCATGAGGGAGATGCTTAGGGATGTTCAGGGAGCAGTTCCCAATCCCAGAAATGGTGGTGGTCTAGTAGTGCAGGCGCCTATGGTCGACTTCGCCAAGTTGTGCAAGGATTACACTAATTTTGGTGGGAAGCCGTTCCACAGAACGGAGTTTGCCACAGATGTTCAGGATTGGTTGGATAGCTGTGATCATATCTTCGACGACTTGGGTATCGAGGATGCGATGAAGAGAAGGCTAGCGTCTCGTCAGTTGCAAGGGCGAGCGATGAATTGGTGGAATGCCATTAAGACAGCTACTCCAGAGGATCAAGTTACTTGGAATCAGTTTAAGACTCGCTTTTGTGATAAGTTTATTCCAGCTGCTCATAAATCAGAATTGTTCAGGAAGTTCTTGGAGCTTCAGCAGAATGGTAGGGCAGTCTCGTAGTACATCGCAGAATTCGATACTTTATCGAAATATGGATGGTCCCTTATCGATACAGTCGAAAAGAAGAACGAGAAGTTCATAACTGGCTTGGATGGGTACTTAGGGGAAAGACTTATAAACCATATCGATGAGACGTTCGAATCAATTGTAGGAAAGGCATTAAGGTCAGAGAGCCTTTTCCCTAAGTCGAAGACCGAAGTTGCTATTGCATCTGCAGAGGAACCAAAGCCGCAAGCAGGCGGTGAAGGCAAGAAGAATTCTCAGAACAAGAGGAAGCAAAACCCGACCAAGGATGGTCAGAATAAGAAAAATAAGAAAGATGGCTAATGCTTTAGTTGTGGCAAGAAGGGCCATTATGCCCGAGATTGTCGAGAAAAGCCTGGGGAAAGGAAGTGCTTTAACTGCGGCCAGGCGGGATATCACAAGGATGATTGCCCACAACCTCCTAGGGAGAAGCAGATTGTGAAAGCGTATGCTATCAACGCTTTTCCTTCTTTGTCGAATGCTCCAAGTGCAGCGCAGAAGGAAAAGGTGTCGTTATAAAAGGTATGCTTTCTATTTAAGATGTTTCTGTTCGGGTATTATTTGACAAACCCGAGATAGTCGATAGACCTCTAGTTGTGACGAACATGATTGGTGGTTCGACTAGTTTTGGCATGATTTGTTGTAATGTGTTCTTATCGAGTCATGGATGTATGTTTGTTGTGATTGCTTTGTTTTGGGCTTTACTGGGTTTAGCATTATTTTGGGGAGTCGATCTACTCCAAAGGAATAGGGTAGTATTAGGTACCTACCTAGTGATGGCGATAGTAACTGGAGTTAAGGAAGCTAAGAGGTTATCGTTGTAATAAGTTCTTATTGTCTCTGGGAGGCAAATGAGTGCTCCAGTGCTAGATTGTTTTGCTAGTATCACCTCACGTGGGTTGCCCGAACTCGGAGGAGATGTTCCTTGGGTGCTTGTCTGATATTGGTTTAGGCCTTTGGGGCTTGTGCTTGGGGAATGTCAATTTCGACTAGGATGGTTTGCGTGAGGGGTAAATAGTTGTGATTTTTCATTGGATGATATCTTGGTTTACTCAAGGAGTGATGGGCAGATGGAACATGATAAGAGTGTTCAATGGTATAGACTGCCCAGAGTTAGACTCGATAGGGTTATGAGATTGCTCAACTGGGACTCGAGAGAGATGCAAAGTAATGGATTGTTTAGAACCCTATGTTGATGTTCTCTTTGGATAGTAGGACTTTGAAGGAATAAGATGTGTTCATTGATCATAGAGGATACAATGAAGATTAGGGCGATTCAAGTTGGACTTGAACTCGTAAAAGGAAAATGGGTGTCCGTTGATCTTGGAGATGCAACGAATAAGGAGACGACGACTCACGTTGGACTAGAGTTTGTCAGTAATGGATACTCAAGACTGGGTCTGAGTTATAGATTGACTCAAGTTGGACTCGAGAAGGCTGCAAGGAATTGGATTCGGCTTGAGTTGGACTCGAGAGGGCAGCAAGATAATGGATAGACTTGGGTTGGACTCAAGTATTTTAGGCGGACTAAAAGCAGGGGTATCTGGGGACGCCCGTTACCCTGGATCCATTGGACGTGATCTAGTTATCCTTGGAGCATAAACGTACGTTGGACGTACGGTAGTCCATAGGGAGGCGGGGCTTCCATTGGCCTGGGATTGGTTGGACCAGTCAAGTAGGCATCGATGTATGTATGGAGGCTGGGCTTCCATTAGTTATTGATGTTGGTTGGACCAGACATACTAGAATCGACACATTGGGATTGGTTAGACTAGTCATGTAGGTGTCGATGTGTTTATGAATTTAGCAGGTGATAGGTAGGACTGGTTTGATGGATGTTATAGTTGCTATGTTGTTCCTATTTTTCTTCCCTTGAGTAGATTATCACCTGTAGGGTTCCAGCGATGGGGAACAAAGTGATTGTAGTAGGACTATGAGCCAGTGCAGTAGAGTCGTCATGACTCGAGGGGCAAAGTGGACATAGTAAAGGATTAGTAAGGCTATGAGCCAGTGCAGTGGAGTTGTTATGACTTCATGGGGCAGAGTGGACATAGCAAAGGACTAGTGGCTATGGATCAGTGCAGTGGAGTCGCCATGACTCCATGGGGCAGAGTGATCATAGTAAAGGATTTGGGTGTGGTAATAGTTGCATTGAGTAGGAGACATGCCAGTTTAGGGGTTTTGTTTCTAGGATGGAAGCAACTAGAGTATATCAGAGGATATGATTTCAGGCCCAAGAGTGAATTGGATTCAGAAACACTAGTAAGCTTGACGATTAGATCGATTTTGATTGAGTGGATTGGTTCCAGTTAGAAGGACGATCCTAATCTATTGGAAACCATCTCTAGGGTAGAGATGGGTATCGATGGAAAGAGAATGATCAAGTAAGGATTTGATCGAGAAGGGTGGCTTCGAAAGAATAAGGGACTAATTGTACCCAACGTAGATGGACTGAGAGATGAAGTGCTTAGAGCATATCATCACCCGAAATTGACTATACATCCCAGTGGTAACAAGATGTATTGAGACATGGAGCAGATCTACTACTGGGAAAGGATAAAGAAAGACGTTGGGAAGTTTATGTCCAAATGCATAAATTGCCAGTTAGTAAAAGCTGAGCAAAAGAAGCCTAGTGGTTTGTTACAACCATTAGAAATTCCTAAATGGAAATGAGAACAAGTCTCAAATGGATTATATTGATAGTTTACCAAGGACTAGGTCAGGTCATGTTGGTATTTGAGTGAATTGTATATTAGAGAATGAAGGCTACCCAAGATAGGCAGAAGACTTATCTCGATAAGAGACGAAGAGATTTGGAATTCTTCGTTAACGACTTGGTGTTCGTCAAGATCTCTCCATTGAGAATGTGATTCGGATTGGTTGGAGAGGTAAGTTAGCACCAAGATTAGTTGGCCCATTCCCAGTCCTCGAGCAAGTTGAAAATTTGGCGTATGAAGTAGAGCTACCTGACAAGTTGGCGGGAGTTTACAACGTATTTCATGTTTCCCAGTTAAGGAAGTTTGTGCAAGACCCTAATGTGGCTATTTCACCAGATCAGTTGGACGATATCGAGGTTGAACCCGAGGCGGTTGAGAACCGCAAGCCTATGCGTATTGTTGGGAACGAAACGAAGCAGCTTCGAAGGAAGGCGGTGAAACTTGTCAAAGTTCAGTGGGGTGAGAATGAAAAAGACTGTACTTGGGAAATAGAGGAAGATATAAGGAAGAAGTATCCAGAACTCTTTGCCTGGTAAGGTTTTGGTAGTGATAGTTTCTTCCCTTGTTAGTAAACCGCATGTTAAGATAGACTTGTTTTGCATATTGATTGTTGTTTTGGGGCTGATAGGCATGCGGGACCCTTTGTGTGTTTTGGTTAGGGAATTTCGGGGGCGAAATTTCTTAAGGGGGGAGAATGTAACAACCCGCATTCTACGCATCGGAGGATCATAGAATATTTATTTCTTTCTCATACGAAGTCGTATGGTCGTGTAGAGTTGGGGAACGACTATTGGGGTCATTTACCATGTTCATGATTTTTGTCGATTTTTAAATGACCGTTTTGCCCCTAGCTGATCTTGTTTCGTCCATAACTTTTGATTGGAAAGGAGTTTTGACCTGAAACCACTTCCATTGGATTGGAATGATGGTTTACCTTTCCGTAGAGTGGTCACATGGGGAAAACGGACTTACCGTTTGGGAGATATGGCTAAAATAAGGTTTAGAAGATGAAAAACAGCTCAAATGGGCTTAACCGGGTGATTAACAGCTAGGCCCAATGGGGGATTTCGGGTTTAGAGGTATTTAAGGGCTGTTAGGGTTTAGAAAACAATTTTTTTCATTCATTTTCCAGCCACCACAACCCTCCTTTGAGCTTTAGCAATGGCCTCCACCTTCTAAATCACTCCCAAAACATCTTTTTGGCTTTCCTAATCACATATTAGCAAGATCTACACCAAATCAAGGTGGATTAGCATCAAATCAAGATAGGAGCTGCTTCTAAGCATTGGAATTCGACCCAAACAGAGAATCATTTCAGATCTATAGTTTACTTTGTGGCAAAGGTGAGTGATTTGCATTGTTTTTTCACTAATTACGGCTAATTATGGTAATTAGCGAAGATTAGCGAAATATGGCTTAGAAAAATCTAGCAAAATTCATAAAATTCTAAAACATCATTTTATGCCTCTGATATGAATTTGGGTTAATTTCGACTAATTTTGCAAATCCCGGAATTTGGGGGATTAAGGAGTGATTAGTGGAAATTAGCGAATTTATGCATGTTAAAAATCTGGAAAAATATTTATAAATTGCTAAATATTAGTTTAGGCCTCTGTTAGAAAATTGGGTTAATTTGGTTAAGTTTTGCTAATCATATCATTAGTTTCACCTAAACATGCTTAAGGGAAAATATGGGGTTTTGGCTAGGTTTGATCCATTTTAACTTATCATATTGTTGTTTTGGTGTTTGTGGTTGATTATACATGTTGCTATGACTGTATGGTATGCTTTGTGATTGATTAGAATAGTTGGAATGGTCGAAAACGCCGTCGAGTGGCGTAAACTGCTTGCTGGAAAAAGTGCAGGAAGACATCCGAACCGGATCGGATCGGTTAGGAGGATCCGAACCGAACCTCTACAACGCCCTTCCCCACAATAGCTCTCGTACCCGATCCGCTCTCGCACTTCACACCCGACCTGATCAGAGGAGAGCAACATGAACTGGGGAAGCTCCGATCCACTTGCACCTCTCGTGGCATGCAGCACTCCGATCCGACCTGCATGGCCACCTCCGAACCGAACCGACGCGTGGTGATTGGACTTGAAGGACCCTATCCACCAGGGGTGATGTCTGCCGATCCGATCCAGTGACGAAGGAGCATTCCGATCCGAACCGTGGCGTGCTGGAGAACCCGATCCGACCCAGTGGTGGATGTTGAAGGCTGATCCGAACCGCTATGGCATGAAGGCGACAATCCGAACCGATCCGGTGATGACCAAAAACTCGAGATGCAAAGGTAGTCCAAATGGAAGTTAGAACTCAGGATCCATATGAGAACCAATGAGTTCACTTCATGATTGGACTTTGCTGTGGGATGTGTGCAAAGGGGTTGTCGGTATTCATAACTTTGGTTCACCACTTAGAGGTGGATAGTGGGCTTGTAGTGATAATTACACGGGATTGGATTCCGTCATGGCCCAAAGAATTAGGTGACCAAAGTAACGGGTATCGTACGCTTTACGCACCGAGTGAGAGATGTGAGGATGGTTGTTATGCTTGATTGTTTGACATCACTATGACATGCACACCACCACCCCCGTTATCCTTACACCATTTGAAATGGCACCTTAGAGTGTTGTACAGTATGTAGTGCTAACTCTTTGGTTGCAGGTCCAGTTCAGGTATGATTGGATTATACCTGTTATTGTTTTGTTTTGCTGCTTATCTCTCATACCAGACCTTTTGTCTGACCCAGAGTTTTATGTCTCTTCTTATTACTCTAGGTGCTCACACGAGCAGACTAGAGATAGGTTATCTGGTGATGCACGAGTAGCTGATTCGGAGACGAGCAGGAGGCTCCTACGTATGATATCTACATATATTCTCCCTGTGTCGTTGGTGGTCACCTCTTTGGGCATTAGTAGTGTACCTTTCTTGTTTAGCTTTTTGAGAATGTTTTAAAAGTTGTAATAATGATGTTGGCTTTGGATCATAAGCTGTATTTTGGATTTTATGCTGCTATGATAGTTTGTTTCAGCTTATACACTTTCTCACCTGTTTTGTGTCAAGTATATGTTATGATTATATTTTATTCCATGCGCTGTGAGACATATTACAGGTTCTTTGTTAGTTCATTCTCTTCTTTCCTTTCTTCTGACGACTGTCCCGTGCTAGCTGGACATGTGTACAGCGCACTTTCGGATGAAATGTCGGTTGGTGCGGGGCGGGCCGTCACAAGAATGCTCGACGAAAAGGTATGTATTTAATTCATATGTAAGATTTTATGCGCCGTATCGTCTAGCCGCTTGGCTTTTTCTTTTTCTTTTGGATTGGTGAGGGCCATGGGAGGCTATTTGAAATATCCCGATGCTCCTGGTACAAAGGAGGTTATGGCGAATTTTTCCGGGAATTTAAGGATTTAGAATATTTTTAAGATAATTTCATAGTTAGAAATCAACGTATCGATATATATATATATATATATATATATATATATATATATAAGTCGATAAGGAAACGAACTTAGAAATATAATAGTAAAATCAAAAGGAAGACTATGAATAAAATCTAGTAAGAATAGAAAGAGAAAGTGTATACGTGTTTTAAAGTGAATAAGTAGTTGTGTGGTATTGATTATTCGAGTAAGTGGTCATATCTGTTTTAACGTTATAAATGTTATTCAGTCAAGGTCTGAGAGGTAGTTATACCCCAACTTGATTGACTTCATTATTAACAAATAAATAGTAAGATTTCAGGCTCGAAGATCAATGTTGAATAAGAGTTAGTTGAATATAGTATTTGGGTTGTTGTAACGATGTTTTACACAACATCCGTTTTAACCCAAATAAGCGTAAGCTGGGAAATATAATGAAGAATATTTCCTAAGTATAGAAATAAACGAGATCGGAAAAGAGATAAGTAATTGGAATATTTTCCAATTATAAATAGCATATATTTTCTAAAGTTTAGAAAATAAAGGAAGGCGATATTCAGAAATGTTTTCCAAATAACATAAAAGCCCAATATGGTTATTGAAAATATTTGGTTAACAAATATTGATAAAGAAATAGAGAAGTGATTTGACTAATGGAATATTAATTAAGGGCTCAGTGACATGTTCAAAAGGAAAATTTGATTTTTGAAAAGAGTAAACTGTTTGAAAACTCCCAGGGAAAGATGTTTGAATTAAAAACAAATATAACTGAAATTTGTGAAAGCAAAATTTGAATCAAAGTAAAGCCAGTAAAGTGGTAACTGAGATTGAATTAGAATGATATCAAGACAAATTGGATTGTGAGATTCAAATTTGAAGTGTAATGTGATAATCAAGTTAAGAGTTGGGAATCGAGAAGAACTCGAGTTGAAATGATATATGGCTCGGATATAAGCGAAGGGTTGGGTTGTGGATAAAAGCAGATTGGAATTTGATTGGGATGACCCTTGTATCCGCTGAAATGATAACAGGTGGAAAGGATATAATGATATGCCGAAAAAAGGTACAAGTTTATATTTCTATTGGATATAGGATTTATGAGCCAAATTGGCAAGCCGCTTGGCTGTTTGATTTTCTTTTGGGATGGAGATGGCCCAGAGAGGTGAGTTGGAGTTTGACCTATTGACCAGTACAAAGGAGGTGCTGGCGAAATTTTTCGAAAAGTAAAGGTGTTAGAAAATTTTCAGGATTTTTGAAAATTTTCGTTGATAAGAATTAATTAATAATTTAATTGAAATTAAATTGGTCCAGTTGAAAACTGAAGTTAAGAAGTGAACAAATATGTTCTAACCAGTCGATAGGGTCGTTCTCTACCTTAGCAATTTCGAGGACGAAATTATTTTAAGTGGGGAAGATTGTAATGACCCGCATTTGCAGAGATATTATAATTAATTTATTTAATTATATAAATAGTGGTATAGAGAATTAAATGGTCGTGGAATTAAATGGCGATATGGTGTGAACTGGATCATCTGTGATATTTAATTCAGTTTAGAATTGAATTAGAATAACGGATATATTATATAAACGACAGTTTGAACGTATAATTATATTATAATTAAAATCGAGCTTGAAAGGGCGCTGTTGTTCGTAAATTGGCGATTTGAACTTCAACTGAATGTACAGGATTCGTTTTAAGGCGGATTTCTATGAAACAAGAAATGTGTGGAGCTGCTGGAGTATATCTTTCTAGTGGAAGAGAAAAATCTGGATTTCGTCGGGTAGATTTTGATTTACGTCCAAATCAAATTTTAGAAAAGTCGCTGAGGAATTCCTTTATAATTTATAAAGGGATTATTTATATTTTAAAAAAAAGGGAATTTCATTTTAAATCGAATATCGATTTAATTGGGATTTGAAATATCGAGTTATAAATCCCAATAAAGCTGTATGGTATTCCACTGTGAATATATAGGATAATATTAATTTATTAATAATTTAATTATATTTATATATATTTAAATATTTAAATGGGTCATCCAGAGCTTTAAAAATAGCCACTTTTGCTAACGACCTCAGAATTCAACGAAACTAATTTTGTTGGATCCGCAATGTTAAATTATTGTTAGATATCAAGTTTCGTGATTTTTAGAGTCAGTATGTGGTCGTACCGATTTTTAAGGTGAAAAACAGTCAGTATTTTGATGGTTTAAAATACGTTGTGTGAGCAAATGGAGTCGGAATTCGACGAAACCAGTTTCGTTGGGACCGTAATGTCAAACAGTAGCTGCATGTCCAGTTTCATGATTTTTGGGTATTGTATGTGATCACAGAGATTTTTAAACACGAATGTAAAATAACGATGATGGAATATACCGGGAATATTCCACTTTACTTCTATAAATACCATCCCACACCCTCACTAAACCTAATTCTCTTCTACCAGAAGTCAACACTTCTGCGGCCGCCAAACGTGAAGAAAAATCATGTTCAAAAATCCAAAAGAATTAGTATAAAATCCTATAAATAATATGATATGTATACATGGATTCATCAAAGAAGGAGCTTCGATTCGGTGTGGAAATTATACACTACGATGCAAGTTCGTGAAACCCAAAAATCAACAGCGAGTTTGAGCTGATTCGATTGAGCGATGTAGGAGAAATCGATCAGTGTTTGAGTGTCATTTTTAGACCCAGTACCTCAAATAACATCAAATGGCAAAGGTTGGTGAAATTCTGGATCAAAAGGCATCGCGAGTTGTCATGGGTGTACTGTAGACATCGACGTCGTTCTTCATACTGAGGAGGGTGCGAGTTATACAGGATGGTGTGAGGATGAAGGAGATGTTGAAGGAGATTGTGATGGTGAGATTGGTTTGTGTTTTTGTTGAAGGAATGGAGAGGTAGAGTTGGAAGAAGAAGGCGCAATGGCCTGGAAACAACAGCGTCGGTCTTAGAAGTGGAAGAAGATTGAGGTCGTGGGTTTCCAGAGAGGGATTGTGGGCTGGGTATTAAAGTGTTGGCCCAAATTGTTAATCATTTGGTGGGCTTTAGAATGAGGAATGAGTGGCAGGAAGTCGGTAATATTGTGTAGGAAGAAAACAGTAGAATACATTTGAAAGGAAGAAAGTTGGCATGAAAAATAAGAAGGAAATGGAGCTCCAAGTTCGAAAATGGTTGGGTCATTCTCGCTGTTGGTATGCTACGGGAGTGAGGAAGGAAGTAATGCGGTCATGGGCTTTTGAATTGGCGAAGGGGCCGGAATATAAGGGTAAAGGCCCGAAGTAGTTATGATTTAGTTTTTGTTTAAAATAAAATATTATAGTAACTTATAAAATGAATATCTGGCTCGTATACTATCAGAATTAAACGAAACAAGATCCGACAGGATCGTATGGACGAGAGCTTCACAATGGAACCGACTGAAAGCGGGTTGGTGCTCGTATGAATTTATGGAGAAATAAACTGTTTGATTCAAATCAAACAACAGTTTATCGTTCTTTAACGATGAACTGCAAATGTGAGTAAATCTCACTAACTCTGAATAGTTTATAATTTCATGTTGTATTTTTAGAACTTTTAAATATTGGCTGATTGACTGTGTGTTGATTGTTTGATTGAACTGCTAGTCAGTTAGTTGAATTTCTATATTGATTCTGTTTAACAGAATATATCATATGGAACTGAAAGTGATGTTATCTATATTGTTTAACATCTGTGATGCAGGGAAACAGGTTGGAGGGATCCAACTGGATTCCTCATCATTTATTTTACTGTTTTCATATATTGTGATATATGATGTGATATATAATCTGTTGTCGATTATATGTGTTTGAACGATACTGATCATCGTGATTTGATATGTTGAATACCATAACATACCGAAATGTTGATAAGGAGGAATTTGTCAAAGTGATATTTGAAAATAAAATATTTATAAATGGAATATTTATAAATAAGAAATATTGATAAATTAGAATATTTATAAATAGGAGATATTTAGAAAAAGGGAAACGTTACAAAAAGGAAACTGTTATAAGAAGGAAATCATTTTAAAGTGGAGAACTGTTACTAAAAGTAAATCTTTAAAATGAATAAACGTTGTAAAAATGGAAATCTTTATAAAGCGAATAAAGGAGTTAAATCGAATATGGTATTCGAAAGGAGTTAAATCGAATTAGTTATTCGAAGGGAGTTAAATCGAATATGGTATTCGAAAGTAGTAAATCGAATTATTTATTCAAAAGGGGTTAGTTGAGTCGAGTAAATTGAATAGAGTTATCGAATATTAGTTTATTCGAATAGAGTTAAAGGAAAAAAGTTGTCGATTTATAGTTTAATCGAAAAGAGTTATCGATTAGTTTAATCGAAGTGAGTAATCGAATATAGTTTATTCAAAAGGAATTATCAAATTTGGTTATTCGAAGGAGTTATCGAATTTAGTTATTCGATGGAGTTTATTCGAATAGAAAGTAAAAGGAGTTAATCGAATATAGTTTATTCGAATAGAAAGTAAAAGGAGTTAATCGAATGGAGTTTATTCGAATAGAAAGTAAAAGGAGTTAATCGAATATAGTTTATTCGAATAGAAAGCAAAAGGAGTTAATCGAATATAGTTTATTCGAATAGAAAGCAAAAGGAGTTAATCGAATATAGTTTATTCGAATAGAAAGTAAAAGGAGTTAATCGAATATAGTTTATTCGAATAGAAAGTAAAAGGGGTTAATCGAATATAGTTTATTCGAATAGAAAGTAAAAGGAGTTAATCGAATATAGTTTATTCGAATAGAAAGTAAAAGGAGTTAATCGAATATAGTTTATTCGAAGAGAAAGTAAAAGGAGTTAATCGAATATAGTTTATTCGAATAGAAAGTAAAAGGAGTTAATCGAATATAGTTTATTCGAATAGAAAGTAAAAGGAGTTAATCGAATATAGTTTATTCGAATAGAAAGTAAAAGGAGTTAATCGAATATAGTTTATTCGAATAGAGTTAAAGGAGTTATCGAATATAGTTTATTCGAAAGGAGTTAAGTGAGACGAGTTATTCAATAGCGTTAGTCCAATAGAGTTAATTAAATAGCGTTAGTCCAATAGGGTAAATTGATAAGGGTTAATCGAATAGAGTAAATTGAATAGAGTTATCGAATATACATTATTCGAAGGGAGAGTTATCGAATAGAGATGTATTCGAACGAGAGTCACGTAAGGAAGTGTTAAAGGGTTAAAAGATGAACTTGCCCTATTTCGAGATTTGAAATGTTGTTCAGTTAAGGTCTAAGAGGTAGTTATACCCCAACTTGATTGACTTCGTTTTAATTTAGAAATGGGTAAGGTTCGAGAGTGAAAGTGGTTAGGTGAATTTAGTAAATAGGTATAATGGTTCGAGTTGTCGTCGCGATGTTGATTTAACATCTGTTTAAATCCAAGTAAAGAAGATTTGGAAATGTTTACCAGATAGAATCAGAAACATAATCAAATATTAAAATAGGAAATATGAATATATATATATATAGATATATATATATATATATAATTGATGATTGGGTGATAGAATTTCCATCTGGAAATAATATCGTTGTTTGCACACTTGTTTTCTTTGATGGTTAAATCACAGACTATCGAAGTTTTGACCATTTTAACGTTGTTAACATGGAGAGACCGGTTGGATTATTATCCAAAGAACCACTCTGTATTGTCATAAGCGTTGCGAATCATATATGCCAAAGGAAATTGAAGACGGAGTTATGCAAGGGCTATCCTGTTTACAGAATAGTGCCTTCGGTTCATCCTGTTCCTGGATGACTTTATGGACGGATGTCTGACAGAGTATTTCCAGACGATCACGTATATTGATTTCTCCAACCGTACCAAGAGTGGAAGCGGAGAAGGAAACTTCTTTTAGCTAACACATAATGTATGGTTGAGGACGTCAATCGGTGATTTGATGGATTTGACGATGTGGCATTCAAAGTGAATCTGGTGTGATGATAAAGCGTACCTTCTAGCCTCACATCCGGTAAATGATAGAAATCGGGCAGGCGGCATGGCTAAGTCGGTCGCACCGAAGTAGCTGATCTAGAGCTTCATTTACTTCTAAAAATCTATTGTTGATGCTGTCCCATTCGGGAAACGGTTGCTGATCCAAACCGTTGGTGATATACATTCGATACACTCAAGCGAAATGAGTGGTCGGTCATGTTTGGCCGGGTTGCAAGATGTTCTTGTTGAATCCCGTGTATTCCTCTCTAGAGGTACACTAGCGAAAGGTGGTTCCATACCTTGTCATAGTTGGAAATCCATTACCCAATACATGCTTGCGGTTTTGATTGTATACCATATATGTAGAACGTGAGATGAAAGTGTTTCTGCTAGATGATTATTATATTGTGGTTGATAGACATTATTATAATATCAAAAGGTTTTTGATATAAAGCTAATTTGGATTCTCATAAGGGAAAAACCCGTTCCGTTATACGGCGTGGTCTTATGAGATATCGATTACCTGCTTGAACTGTTTTAAACTGTTTTACTCATACCAGTCCCATGACTAACCCGGAGTTTATTTTATTGTTTTCCCTAAACTCTTGGGTGCCCAATTTTGTACGGGCAGTCAAGTAGTCAGGATTTACAAATATACTGGAAGAGCTTGGAGCAGGAGGCTTCAAGATTATATAGCTATATTTATTTCCGCTGTGTTGTAAGTATTGTACTTTGATAATGATGTATATTCAAGTACATATGTATATTTCAAGTTATGTTATATATATTATATGTTATTCGTTCCGCTGTGAGGTTCGTGTTACTCTGATGTTGTGTTCTTCTTCTTCTTCTATTCTAAGTTTCTATCTTATCTTTCCTCACCCTCTAATTTCTTTCATTTATGACCGGTATTTTCGATCCTTGGATGTTCGATATGTGTTGTATATTGGATAACCAAGATCGTCAAAAACCTGGGTCATTACATTATGAAATCCTTTGATTTTATAAATAAATTTCCTTTCTAATTCTTCTTTGATTTTACAAAGTATTTTCTTTTATAAAATCCTTTCTTTTTATATAAAATCCATTGATTTTATATAAATAGTTTATTTTCAAAATACACTTTGAAAATCCCCTTTTTACATCCCAGTATTTCTTATGGTATTTAAAATGCCAAATAACCATGATCGATATCATTAAAACACAAATAATCTACAACAGATTATATATCACATCATATATTACAATATATGAAAAACAGTAAAATAAATGTTGAGGAATCCAGTTGGATTCCTCCAACCTGTTTCCCTGCATCACAGATGTTAAACAATATAATTAACATCGATTTCATTTCAATATGAAATATTCTGCTAAACAGAATCAATATTTGATTAACGATTTATATATATATATATATCATAATCTATAATTTCAACCAATACACAAGCAATTCAACCAAATAGTTAACACACAGCAATCAACAGATAATTATCAATTTTGAGAATATGTTATAAAAATATAACTGTTCAGAGTTGGTGAGTTTTACTCACATTTCGCGTTAACCGTTAAATAACGATTTGCGTCTGTTGATTTAGCCGGACAATTTATTTTGCAATAAATTGTAACAAGCCCCATTTCACTCCCAGTCAGTTCCAGGGTGTAGCTCTCGTCCATACGATCCTTACGGATCTGACAGTTCGAAATTCTGATATCGTATGAGAAAGATATAGTAAATACAAGTTAATACATTTATTTAAAATTAAATAAAACTTAAATTCATTTCATTTGGGCTTTACCCAAATAGATTCAGCTCGTAACCATTTAAACCCGCTCACCAATCCTTCTTCCATGTTCAGACCTTTTGAACCGCTACTCCACTTCCCCGTTGACCCACCGTTGACCACCCCCTGCTTCCACCTCGATCATCAATCCCGACCGCAACCACCACCAATGGCCTCACCTCCTCATTCTCCATTCCAACGCTGTCATCATCTCAAACTCGGTCCACTCCCGTAAAACCGAACCACGCCTGAACCAGCAACTATCTACTGTCGCTTTTCACCCCCAATCCATCAGAGTTCACTCGAGCGCTACCAACCGATGTGCCTCCTCGGTCTGAACGCCACGCACCCCCTCACTTTGCCAAATAGCTTCCGTGTTCACCACTATCCGCAGCCCTAGCAACGCTGCTTCAAACTATCGATCTCCAAAAGTGGATCGCACCCTAAACCAAGACCACCAGATTGAAGCTCCTGTTTATACCATTTCAACGAATTCCAAATTACTTAATTCCATTGAGAATTTCATCCGATTTTGTTTGATGAAGAATAATTAGTGGTGGCGGCTTCTTTATTTCAATGTACAGAACATTTAGGAATTAGGTTATGAGAGAAGGTAGGCATATTTATTGGGAAAAGGAGTTTAGATATTTGTTGGAAGATATTTTGAGATATTTTGGTTTTAAATATTTTATTTTTATATTCATTTAAATTTGTTTTTCTGCACTCTAAAAATCCCTACGAACACATACGATACCTAAAAATCATGAAAATTGACACGCGGCTAGAGTTCGACATTTCGGTCCCAACGAAACTGGTTCGTCGAATTCCGACTCTGTTTGCTCGCACAGCGTATTTTAAACTGTCAGAATATCGACTGTATTTCACATTAAAATCCCATACGGCCACATACTGACTTCAAAAATCACGGAAATTGAAATCTAGCAATAATTTAATATTGCGGATCCAACAAAATTATTTTCGTCGAATTCTGAGGTCGTTTGTAAAACTGGCTATTTTTAAAGCTCTAAATAACCCTTTTAAATATATAAATATATTTAAAAACAATTAAATTAAATATTTATAAATAAATATTATTGTATATAATCACACAGAATATAACACAATTCTAGAATATTCCTATATGAATTTCTAACTCGATATTTCAAATCCCGATTAAATTGATATTCGATTTATAATGCAATTCCTTTTATAAATATAAATAAATCATTATAAATTATAAAGGAATTCCTTTGCGACTTTTCTAAAATTTGATTTGGACATAAATCAAAATCTACACGACGAAATCCTGATTTTTCTCTTCCACTAGAAAAATATACTTCACCAGCTAATAACGTTTCTTGTTTTACAAAAATCCGATTTAAAACGGCTTCTGTATATTCGTTCAAAGTTCGAATCGCCAAATTACGAACTGTCGCGCCATTTCGAGCTCGATTATAATTATAATATAATTATATGTTCAAACTATCGTTATTTAAATATATTCGTTATTCTAATTCAATTATAAACTGAATTATATACTTTGAATTGGCCAGTTCACATTATATTGTCAATTCACTATTCTGATTATTTCAGAAATTAAATATATTATTTAATTATTATATTAATTAAATATTCAAAGTTATTTAATTAAACAACCTTTTAAATTACTAAACCATTATTTTAAATAATTAAATTAATTAATTATTCCACCATAAAATACGGGACATTACATGAGAATACTAACCAAATCTCCTTCTTTTAAGCTAAAGAAAAATCAGAGAACTCTTGCTTTACCCCCAAGCTTTCCTTCTTCCTTTCAAAATAATTTTTATGTGTTTTTACTTGTCTTCACTAGGAAGTTTAATTTTGCTCGGCCACCCTTACTTATAGCATTAGATTCCTGGAGTTTCCCAGGTAATACAAAGTCAGTTTTGCCCCTTATCAGATCATGCTATTTGTGTGAGTGTTATTCACATTATTTGCTTTATTTTCTTTATAATGCTCGGGTGTGAAACTGCATCACTTTTTCAAAAAATAAAGAAAATGTTTTCAAACCATTTTCCCTCCATAACAAGTCGTGATAAAATAATAATCCCCCCTTTTTTTCTAAATATGGATATGCACCATTTAATCTCCATGCACTTGTCTTTGCCATATACATGTATATGTATTGTTTCAAACTTCCTTTATATTTTGCACTAAGTCAGTCCGTATGTTTTAATTTTAATCGCCACTGGAAGTACATGTACTCTCACATACATGAATCATATTATATATATCCTGGAATTATGGTGTTGCCGTGTGCATGTTCCTATGGTACACATGTGCACACACACACACACATACATGCACACAGCCCAAAACCCCACTAACTCCATGTCAAAATCAACAAATATTTTAAACCATGTCAAAATAATTTTTACTAAAAGTTTTAGGTCATTACAAACACCCCACCTTTTAGGAATTATGTCCTCACAATTTTCTACATAACTGAATAAAAAATTTCAATTTGACTCAGAGATTACAAACCCTGATTAAACACATTCATCCAATTAATTAAATTGGCTCATTAAACATAAGACATACACTTATGAAGTAATAAAAAAATAGTGACACCTTTAATTTGCAAACAGCTTAGGATAATTCACCCTAACCTTGTCTTCTAATTCCCATGTGCAATCATTTGGATTAATACTCCACTGCACTTTCACAAGATTCAAGGTTTTACTTCTAAATTTTTTCATCTTTGGCCAAAATTCCCACTGGTTCTTTTTCATAAACCAAATCTGAATTTATCTGAACCTGTCATGGTGATTCCAGAATATCCTGCTTGTCATGAACCCATCTTCTTAATTGTGATACATGAAAAACATTGTGTATCCTCTGCATATCTTCAGGTAATTCTAGTTTATAAGCCAAAGAACCAATTCTTTCCAGAATTTATTTGGTCTTATATTCCTAGGTATCAGTTTGCCTTGCTTCCCAAAGCTTAACACCTTCTTCATTGGTGAAATTTTGATGAAGACAATGTCCCCCACCTGGCATTCAACTTGCCTCCTCTTCCTATCTGCATACTTCTTTTGTCTGTCTTGTGCAGCTGCCATCCTTTTCCTTATAAATGCAACTTTTTCAGTTGTTTCCTTTATGTATTCGGGGCCTAAAATTTCTCTTTCTCCAGTTTCAACCCAACATACTGGAGATGAACATGGCCAGCTATATAAAGCTTCAAATGGTGTCATCCCTATAGTAATTTGATAACTATTGTTGTATGTAAATTCAGCCAAGTGGAGGTGATCTTCTTAATTACCCCCAAAGTCTAAAATGCAGGCTCTCAACAAATCCTCTAGCACCTTATTAACAACTTTAGTTTACCCATATGATTGAGGATGGTAAGCAGTGCTCATGGAAAGATCATTTCCCATAGCCTCCTCAAAACTTCTCCAAAATTTACATGTGAAGATAGTGTCTCTATCACTCACAATGGTCTTGGGTATACCATGCAATTTTACTATCTCCTTCATGAATATTTGAGCCAGTTTTAGTGCATTTAAGTCTGACTTCACTGGGATGAAATGTGCTATTTAGTTAACCTATCAACCACTACATGTATGCTAGTATTTCCTCTTTTTGATCTTGGTAGACCATCTGTAAAGTCCTTGGAGATATCCTTCCATTTCCACTGAGGTATACTTAAGGGTTGAAGTAAACCCGAGGGTCTTTGTGTCTTTGCCTTTACCTGTTGGCAAATTGCATATTTGGCCACAAATTTTGCTACATCATTTTTCATTCCTTTCCACCAGCAATCCCTCTGAAGATTATGATACATCTTGGTATTTCTTGGATGTATGGAGTACTTACTTCTATGATATTCATTTAGTATCTCCTCCTTTAATTCTAAATTTCCAGGCACCCAAATTCTACTTTTATTCCTTACATATCCTTTCTCATCAATGTGCAGGTTTTTCACTTCTTCTCCTCTTTCCAAAAGGGTTTTCTTTTCTAAAATAATGGGATTTTGATTTTGCATATCTCCTACCTTCATAATCAAACCAGACTGCAAGGTGACCATGCTTAACCTCCCCGCAGTTTCTTGTATATTTGCACCTCCATTTGCATATCATTATTCTCTTATATTTCTAAATCAGTAAGTAACATTAAATTCTTGAATTCTTCTATCATTATTAAACTTATTTTAGTATGTTGCCTACTCAAAGAAACAGCTACTTTATTTGCCTTTCCTGGTGTATACAATATGTCAAAATCATAAGCCGCTAAAAACTCAACCCATCTACATTGCCTCATATTTAAATCATTTTGTGAAAATAAATATTTCAAAGATTTTCGGTTAGTGTAGAGCTCAAATTTGGCTCCTAAAAAATAATGCCTCCAAAGCTTTAAGGCATACACAACTGCAACTAATTCTAAGTCATGTGTTGCATATCTGACTTCATGTGGTTTTAATTGCCTTGATGCATATGCCACTACTTGATCTTGCTGCATCAATATTGCCCCTAAACCATATCCACATGCATTTGTATATATTGTTAAATCATGGTTTCCTTCTGGTAAGGTAGGTGCATTTACCAATACTTCTTTTAACTCTTCAAAAGCTTTCTCACATTTTTCTATCCAAACATAGGCTTGATTCTTTCTAGTTAAATTAGTGAGTGGTGTGAGATCTTAGAAAAATCTCTAATAAATCTTCTATAATATCCAGCCATTCCCATGAATGATCTTACCTCACTTATTGTTCTTGGCCTTTTCCAAGTTTGTATTTCCACCAATTTACTTGGGTTCACTGAAATCCCTTGTGCAGAGATTACATGTCCAAGAAAGTTTACCTCCTTCCTC
Source organism: Allium sativum (assembly GCA_030737875.1). Taxonomy (NCBI): domain Eukaryota; kingdom Viridiplantae; phylum Streptophyta; class Magnoliopsida; order Asparagales; family Amaryllidaceae; genus Allium; species Allium sativum. Next base: position 309,132,580 of record CM060921.1, read on the forward strand.
CAAAAGGTACATTTAGAGAATTTTGTCTTTAAATTGTTTTGCCTTAATCTGCTCAAAACTAAATGCAAATGATTTTTGTGTTCCTCAATTATTTTTGAATAAATCAAAATGCATCTATAAAAATCAATACAAATTTATCCAAATAGCCCCTGAATATACTATTCATCAAGTCAACAAAATAAGATGGTGCATTTATCAGTCCAAAGGGCATTACTAAAAATTCATATAACCCATATCTAGTGTTGAATGCTGTGTATTTGATGCTAGACTCTTCCACTTTCATTTGGTGGAAACCAGAGGATAAATTAAGTCTAGAAAATACTTTTGATCCAGCCAATTGATCAAAAAGATCATCAATTCTTGGAAAAGGGTATTTATTCTTTATGGTTAATTTATTTAGTTCCCTGTAATCTATACACAACCTTAAAGAACCATCTTGTTTCTTCACAAATACCACTGGTGCACCCCAACAAGAATTACTTGCTCTTATAAAACCTTTCTCTTCTAATTCCTCTAATTGTTTCTTCAGTTCTATGAGTTCACTTGGCCCCATTCTTATAGGCTTTTTAATCACTGGACATGCCCTTGGGATTAAATTAATTTGAAATTCCACTTGCCTGTTGTGTGGGATACCTTTAACTTACCAAAAAACATCCAAGTATTTATTTACTATGGGTATATGCTCAATTAGAAGTTCGGAAATTTCATCACCTAACCCACATAAATGAAATAACCTTCTTTCCTTAGCAGATTCACAAAGACCTGTAATTTTTTGTTTCTTATTGTTTTGGAACGAAATGGTGGATGTTTCTAAATTAATTATAGCCTTGTGTTGCTTTAACCAATCCATACCCAATATTATACCTATATCCGGGTAATTTAAAACATATAAATTAGAAATGTAAACATTTCCTCCTATAATTAACTCTACATCCACACCATCAAATCCAAGACACAGGAACTTCCTAGAGGGCTTTTAATAAGTAGAGGTCCCTATATGAAAATGCAATTCAGTTTCAATGTTCTAACTATATCATGGGAGATCAAAGAGTGTGTTGCTCCTGTATCAAATACTACGGATATAGGCACTTGCAAAATAAATAATATACCTTCCATTTGTCCAAGGTTTTCTGCATTAGACTCCACCATGGATTTTCCTTTTGTCTCTAGAGTTGCCACTTTACTTTGCTGCTTATTCTCAGGGCAATTCCTCTTCAAATGGCCTTCCTTTCCACAAGTATAACACTTGAATGCTCCAGCCTTCAATTCTGGACACTTTGGTTTAATATGCCCTTCCTTGCCATAGTGATGACACACCAATTTCTTCTTGTTTTCACCAGTTTTGGCATCATTGGTTTTCTTGTTTCTAACATCTTCCTATTTCTTATCATATGGGTGATACTTTCCCTTACCCTTTTAATTATTATTTTTCTTAAAATTCCTGAATTTTTCTCTTTCTTTATCATGTTGCTCAAAGTTTAAAGCCAAATATATGACTTGATTAAAAGTTTTGTCTACATAGGTTACCATAGCTCTACATAAGCTTGGAATTAACCCCTTAATATACTTGCTATTCTTGGAAACTTTATCAGCAACTAGCATAGCTCCATACTTTGATAATCCTTCAAATTTTTGAGTGTACTCAGTGACACTTAAATTCCCTTGTCTAAGCCTTATAAATTTTTCGAGCAAGCTGCCTTAGCAGATGCAAGCACAATTCTAGCTTCAATTAATTACTTAAACTAATTCCAAGTAATGTCATTTTAAACTCTTCCCACTATGACTACCTCCCACCAACTCAACGTTGCTCCCTTTAAATGTCTAGAAGCTACTTGCCTCTTCCTTTGATCATCTAATTGCATATCTCCAAAAATCCTTTCCAAGGTTCTAAGCCAAACCAGGATTTCCATTACACTTTCAGTCCCTTCAAAGCTTTTGCCTCCCAAATGAGTGTAGGTCTTTAGTAATTTAGAGAGCTCTTCATGTGGATTCTTAGGTCTATGCCCTATTCCTTCTTTTAAAGCATTCACTAAGTCATGTATATTCACCATAAGTGGTGCTCTTGGTCTTCCTGCCATGTTTTTTAAGTAAAAGGAATCTCTAAGTTAGCTAAATTTCCTACTCATATATGGTATTACTCTCTCATATATGTATATAACAATCAGACACACACACAAGCAACCAATCATACAAATTAACTTGAATTATTCTATCACCTGGTAATAAAATATTGTCTGTGTCTTTCAGTTAACACAGCTCTGATACCACAATGGAATGACCCTGCTTTTAAAAAGAATTTTGGTATGTTTTTTTTTACTGTTGCATACAATGTATAAATGGTTCTCTAGTTTCAAAGTATTCAGCTAGAGCCATTTTTCCTAATCAAAAATCTAGGATCCAAAATTTTACAAATATAAAAATATTAGTTCATATATAAAATATTTGATATATATATATGAAGATATATATATCCTTCACGCTTTAAATCAGAGTAGAAAGAAAGCAAGAGATCCACTGACCTCATTATAGATCAACGTTAAACACAAATTTGAAACTGATACTCTTTTGATTATCAAGTGATACTTTTGTATCATAAGGTTAAAAATGATACTCTGATATATGCAAAAATGATACCTCTGTGTCTACCCATAAAATTGATATTTTTATGCACACAGAAATGATACATTCAAAAATAGTTCTTACAAAAGTGATATTCTTGTGCATACAAAAATGATCCTTTCAAAATAGTGCTATAAAAAAATGATGCTCTCATGCATACATAAATGATACTTTTTAAAATGATGATAGCAAAACAGATAACTCTTTGCATGCATAAATGATACTTTTGACACAATGAGTGTAACATGTGCATGTTTACCATCCTGATCCTTGGTGCATGTGTCAACATTGCACCCTTGGCTAAACATTCTTTGATATGAGCTGAGCCAAGTGTGCCCATGTGCACTACTTATGTATTAGAGTTTTCTGAAAGAATGCACTAACAAACCAGCATACAAACTTGTACACGTGCACATTACTTTTTTTAATGACTCCAGATTGACTAATACAATTAATATTAGAAACTTTCCATAGTTCAAAACATATGTTTTCTCAATCCCACTTTGCAAAACGATCATATAAAATACTACTTTGGCTCAAAGGTCAACATATCACATTGCACTTAATTTCCTTTCTTCTAAACATATTTTTTCAGCACTCAGCTTAATATTTACAAAAATGATTCATAAAGTAATTCTCAAGGATTCATGCAGATACAATAATTCATAAGCTTTTATTTTCTACTTATGCATGCTAATTGTTGATGGGCCTTTCGAGCAGCCCATCAAGGAGAAATGACGAGGTAGGAATGCTGCCGAAGCGTTCGGTGTTGACCGAGCTGTGAGACCCAACGACAGGGCACTCTTCCTTTGATGCGGCCCTAAGGAGTTCGGCATGACTAGGCTTGACTAGCCTTGCCATCCTCAGATGAGATCTGAAAAATAGGCCTAAGGATCAGCTCGCCCCATATTTTTCTTTTTAAATTACTCAAGCTGGAAGGGTTCAACACCAATTGACGCCTATAATTCGCGGAGAATACCAACTCTTTAGAAAAAAACTGACTCATTCAATATCATCTATCTTTTTGGATCTTATGGCACGTACTCAAGGCGGCTTGATATTATATCATCTGCAAATACTCCTTTTCAATTCAGAGAAAGGGATCCATCTTCAATTATCTGACCAAAGAGAAACGATAGAAGAAATTGTTTATAATTTTAATTCTTTTATTCTACCATTGTATACATTTTCTTAGCTGCTGAAACGATCTATAATAGTTTATAAAGTGGACGTAGGCTCTTTAAAGCTGAACCACTATAAATCTATGTGTGATTGTTTCTGTTTTGCATTCCCTATATTTGTTAATATTCATTTTGATCTCTACACAAGTCTCTCTTTTTGGTGTTGTGCCAATTTTCGGTGTCAACATTTTGGTGCTTTCATTAAGAATTTTAGTTCTTAGCTTAGTTCAGATTTTTTGCTCTACTTTCGGATCACCAAATCCGAGACAGAAATCTCATCCTTATTCCTGTATTTTCGAATTATGGCTTGAAAATTAGCTCGTAACACCGGAAAGCAACCACAAGCTGGAACCTCCGCAGAGGCGGCTGGCGGATCTGCTTCCCCTGAAATTGCTCAGGATTAACCTGCCTTGCTTCCCACGGCAGATCCAACTCCCTCATCAACCTTCGCTGCTCGAGATGAGTTTACGACTGTGATGAATCAACTTTGGGATACGACGGAGGATCTAAAGACCCATACTCGAGAGAATGCTGCCATGCGGCAAGATATAGCTCGCATAACAAGACAATGGGAGGAGCTCAGGAACCAAACCCAGGAAGTCAGGGAACATCAGCTTCCGCTACCTTAGCTGGATCACGTATCAGAAGACTCTTCGTCGTTAGACGAAGACAGGGATCCACAATGGATCCGGCAGCCGTTAGAAAGGGCTAAAAATGTACGAAAGTTGCATCTCGAGGAACATCTAGACCCGCAGGAGGCGAATGACCAAACCGAGGCCGACCCGGCCGAGGTAGAAATTATCGATCCCACGGCCCCGCAGGACCGAGGAGTTTCTCCTCAACCGCAGAATGCTGCCCGAATGATTCGAGCCCCCATTCACCCACCCCGTAATCTTGTGATTGACTGAGATACCTGGGGAAGAAGGGACTGGATCAGGCAACGTACCCTGGCGAAGGATCCAGGGGAGCTTGTTTGAACAATGAAGCCAACCCGGACCTAGCCGTCCTACCGAACCTGACTGCAATGGTGCAACAGATTTTGAACGACAGTCGTGGACGTAGGAACGAAGACTGGGGAGTTGATCAAAGCCACACACCATTCATCGACAATATCTTACAAGCAGACCCTCGAAGATTTAATATGCCCCAGATGAATCAATACGACGACACCTCTGACCCACAACAACATCTGATGTGGTATTCTTGGCACATGGGGGTAGCGGTGGCCCATGACACTATCAAGTGCAAAGCCTTCCAAATCTTCCTGAGTGGGATGACGCTTATGTGGTTCGTGCGTTTGCTCGCAAAATCTATCCCAAGCTTTAAAGATTTGAGTAAGAAGTTCCTGACTCAATTTCGCCTTCATGCTACAAAGTCAAAGCATGTAATGGAACTCTCAACAGTTGAACAGGGAAAGGGAGAATCCCTGAGAAATTACCTTAATCTATTTAACTGGGCGGCCACCGAGGTCAGTAACCCCAACCATGAAACTGTTCTAATGGCCCAGGTCGATGGCATCAATAAACGAACTAAATTTGGGAAATACCTGATTGGGAAGCTGCCAACAACAATAGAGGCCTTTTATGAGGCATCCGATTATGACAGAAGGATGCGCATTTGGAGGAAGAAGATGGACCGAGAAATGCCTCTATTCCACCTACTCAGAACAGTGTTGCAGTCAAGAAGTCTGGTGACAACTCAAGGAAAGTGGAAGTAAACATCAAAACCCACGACAAGCGAAACAGCGAGGGACTAAGGGAAATTGGTGGAAGCTCAGGACAGAGGGGGAACCCTCGAAAACGACCGCGGTTCCAGGCGTTCGAATCTTACACTGCCCTGAATGACAGGCTAGAAAACATCTACCTTGATGCCAATAGCACGGTCCAGTATAAGAAACCTCCTCCTCGTGAACACATGGAGAGGGAGCGAGCGACTGGAAAGTATTGCATGTTCCATGACATCTACGGGCATACAACAAATGAGTGTCGGCATCTTCGAGGCATCATAGAAAAGCCGATTCAGGAAGGAAAGCTTGACGAATATAAGACAACCCCAAGAGAAAGGGGACAAGGGGCTTCAACCCCCAGGCAAAGTCAGGTCGCTCCTTGAGCTTCTGCGTAAGATAAGGGGAAAGGAATGGTTGTTAATGTCATAATAAGGGGGCCACACCCCGCCGGTTTCAGTATCAAGGCTATGGAACAATATGTGAATTCCATGAAGCACCTTGATATTGCCGAAGCTAGTGTCCCTGAAGTGGTGAATCCCATGAAGCAGAGGAAAACCGAGATAGAAGATGTTGTCTTCCGCGAAAGAGAAGAGATAGGTGTCGAGGTTCCGACGGTCGATCCCATGTAATAACCGCAACTATAGGCCCGGCAATAGCAAGAAAGGTATTGATCGACAATGGAAGTTCATTCATTATACTGTTTAAAAAAAACCTATGAATAGATGAAGCTAGAGCTGCAAGACTTGGAGCCTTGCTCTGGTGAGATACAAGGTTTTAACTCTTCCACTAAGACCATTGGAGTAATCAAATTTCCCATGGAATTAGGAGACGAAGATCGAAGGAGAGTAAGGCCCCTACTACTCATTGTAATGGATATCAACTCCTGATATAATGCGTTCTTAGGATGACTGGCGCTAATGGACTTTAGATCCTATATCGCCCCATGGTGCCTACTATTGAAGTTCCTAACTGATGGAGGAATTGGTATGGTACGAGGAGACCAGTTATATGGGAAAGCTTGTTACTTGGCGGAGTGGAAGGATCTCCAGAATAAGGGCAGACATGAGAGCATAGCAACTACATAGAACATCCTGGTCAGGATTATCCGTCTGTGGAGTTGAAGATATCGATCCTAGAGAGGATGAAGAACAAGGATATAGAAAGACCACCCTGAATGAAGCAACGGTGGAAATTCCAGTTGATAAAAATGACCCCACCAGGGTCCTAAAAATCGGATCCCATCTAGATTCCTTCCGGACGAAGGAATTGACTGACTTTCTGCGGGCAAACCTAGACGTGTTTGCCTGGACCCACGCTGACATGTGTGGGATATCACCCTCCCTTATAACTCACTCCCTTAGCATCGACCCGAAGTACACTCCCATTAAACAAAAAAGAGGAATGCTCGGTCCTGAAAGGTCGACGTCCTTCAAAGAGGAGATTGGTAAGTTACAAGCTAATGGGTTCATTTGAGACTCGATCTATCCCGACTGGATAGCCAACCCAGTGCTTGTAAAAATGGCTAATGGGAAGTGGTGAACTTGCATTGATTTTTCTGATTTATACAAGGCATGTCCTAAGGATAGCTTCCCACTACTTAGGATTGATCAGTTGGTCGACTCGACTGCAGGACATGAGTTGCTCTCATTGTTGGATGTGTACTTAGGGTACAACCAGATCGCTATGCATATACCGGACCAAGAGCATACCAGTTTCATCACCGACCTCGGACTGTATTGTTATGTGGTAATTCCCTTTGGCCTGAAAAATGCTGGAGAAACCTATCAATGGTTGGTCAACTGAATGTTCCACGACTAGATGGGGAAAACGATGGAGGTATATGTGGATGACATGTTGTAAAATCAAAACAATCATCCGAGCATGTGAATGATCTCTCAAGGATGTTTAACATCCTCCGGAAGTACGATATGAAATTAAATCCTTTGAAGTGTTCCTTTGGAGTAGCTTCGGGCAAGTTCCTGGGTTTCATTGTGAGTTCTCGAGGAATCAAGATTAATCCCGACCAAATTTTGGTCCTTAAAATAATTCAAGAGCCTAAACAGATCAAGGATATCCAAAATCTGGTGGGTAAGATAGCAGCTATGGGTCGGTTCATTTCAAAGGCGACTGATAAATGTATACCTTTCTTTGAGTTAATTAAAAGAGGGAAGCGAAACTTTGCTTGGATGCCCAACTGTGTCGAAGATTTCCAAGGTTTACTTGATCACCTAGAGAAACCACCCATCCTCTCTAAGCCCATCGACCACGAAGACCTATTCGTTTATTTAGCGGTATATGCACATGCGATCAGCTCGGTCCAAATTCGAGAAGAAGAGCGGGTACAGCGACCGACCTATTATGTAAGAAAAAAATTGACAGGTGCTGAGCGCAATTATCCGAAGATTGAGAAGCTTGCTTATAGCTTATTGATCGCATCAAGGAAACTCTGACATTATTTCCAAGCCCATCCAATTAAGATATTTACCGACCAACCCCTTCGGCAAGTTTTGCAGCGACCGGAAGCCAGTGGGAGATTGTTAAAATGGAACATTGAATTAGATCAGTTCGACATAACTTTTGTGCCCTAAAAGTCCATCCGAGGGCAGGCCTTGGCTGAATTTATAGCAGAATTCAATGCTCTAGAAGATGAAGACCGAAATGATAACCTCAAGCTTTTAAGGGTCAAACCTGATCCAATCGCTTGGAAGCTATATACAGACGGAGCTCGAAATGAGTGTCGGCCGGGGGCCGGCATAATATTATTTTCTCCTGAAGGACGATCGATTTACTATGCTTTGAGGCTTGAGTTTCTTACAACAAACAATGATTCCAAGTACGAATCCCTGATTGTCGGGCTAAGGCTCGCGAAGGACCTGAAGATAGCATCGCTCGATATTTTTTGTTATTCACAACTTGTGGTACGACAAGTTTGTAAGGAATATCTTACCAAGGGAGAGTGGCTAAGTTCTTGTCTGTGACGGCCCACCCCGCACCGGTCTGCATTTCCTCCGAAGGTGCGCTGTACACATGCCCGAATAGCATGGAACGGTCGCCAAAGAAAGGAAAGAAGGCAATGAACCAACAAGGAACCTGTAGAATGTCTCACAGCGCTTGGAATAAAATATAATAATAACATAATTTTGACATAAAACAGGCGAGACAGTGCATAAGCTGAAAACTAAACCAACATAGCAGCGGAAATCCAAATACAGCTTCTTACAACTTTCCAAATTACTGTCTCTAAAACAAAGAAAGCTTAAGTAGAAGATGCACTACTAATGCCCAAGCAGTGATCTTCAACAACACAGGGAGAATACTATATGTATCATACGTGGAAGCCTCCTGCTCGTCTCCGGATCAGCTACCCGTGCATACCCAGCTAACCTGTCTCTAGTCTGCTCGTGAGAGCACCCAGAGTAATAAGAAGAGACATAAAACTCTGGGTCAGACAAAAAGTCTGGTATGAGCGATAAGCAGCTAAATTGAACAATAACAGGTATACCAAACCATACCTGAACCTGGACCTGCAACCAAAGAGTTAGCACTACATACCGTACAATACTCTAAGGTGCCACTGAATAAATGGTGTAAAGATAACGGGGGTGGGGGTGTGCATGTCATAATGATGGCAAACAAATCAGGAATAGCAACCATCCTCACATCTCTCACTCAGTGCGTAAAGCATACGATATCTACCGCTTCGATGACTAGACCCATCGAAGTAGTGACGGAGTTCAACCTGTACAACTACTGCTACTACCAAGCTTACCACATGGAGTTATGACCAAACCTTTACAAATGACCCCACTTCATTGGTCTATAGCCCTTTTAGTCGTACCTAGGCCACCGTGGCCCTGAATCCGTTCACGTCCTCCCTACACATAGTGATCCAAAGTTATAGACATCGACAACCCCTTAGCACACGTCCCGCAGCGAAGCCCAATCATGAAGCTCACTCATTGGTTCCCAACTAGATCCTGAGTCAAAGCCCCTCATTTGGACTTCCTTTGCATCTCGGGTTTTGGTCGAATTGGAGTTGTTCTTCAGAAGAGTCATCGCGCAGTAGTAATAGCACATGTACGGTTCGGTTCGGTGTTCCCCTTCTTGCCTGGTTCGGTTCGGTGTACCCTTGCTCCATCGGTTCGGTTCGATGTACCCTTGCTCCATCGGTTCGGTTTGGATGCCCTGTGCCTGGTTCGGTGGTTTCTCCCTCCTAGATGTCCCGATCCGATCCGGTGCTTCACTCCAACTCCAGCTCCAAGCTTGGTCCTCCGATCCGATCCCTATGCCCTTGCCTCCGATCCGATCCCTGTTGGTCCCTCCAATCCGATCCCCTTTTGGTCTCTCTGATCCGATCCCCTGCCCAACTCCAATTCTAAGCAAATGGACTTCCTTCTCGCCAAGCCCCTTATGCTAAGTTCCAATCCGAATCGAGTCCATTTGCCCAGTTCTCCTATCCGATCCGAGCCCAATTATCCGATCCGGTTCGAATCCCTAAATATTTCCTATGACTTTCCAGCGACTGTTTTACGCCATACGGCGGCGTTTTCGACCAATCTAATAGTTCTAATCAATCGCAAAACATATCATATAGTAATAGCAACATAGAGAAGTGACCTCAAGCATAAAAACAACAACCATAGCATGTAAAATGGATCAAACATAGCCTAAAACCGCAATTTTCCCTTAAGCATGTTTTGGAAAAACTAATGATATGATTAGTAAAACTTAATCAAATCAAACCAAATTTCTAGAAGAGGTCTAAAACATTATTTAAGAATTTATAAATATTTTTCCAGAATTTATTAGTGTATAAATTCGCTAATCTTCACTAATTACCCTTAATTAACCGTAATTAGTGCAAAACTATGCAAATCACTCACCTTGGCCACAAACAAACTTAATCTACTGTTATGGTGTTGTTCTCAATGCAATACAGCATCTCTAACCTTGCTTTGGTGCTTTCTCTCCTTAATTTGATGTAGTTTAAGCCAAAACTTAATTAGAAAGTGATTAGAAGTTGATTTGGATGTTGGAGGCCATTGCTAGGGTTCCAAGAATGAAAGTGGCAGCTGAAAGAAATGTTTCTTACCCTAATCAGCCCCTATACATCTCTAATCCCGAAATGGGTCATGGGCCCTCTTGCTAATCACCCTAATTAGGCCCGGTTAAGCAGTTTTCACTATCTGAAACTTGTTTCAGCCATATCTCCCAAACGGTAAGTCTGTTTTTCACATGTGACCACTCTACGGAAAGGTAAACCATCATCCGGAGCCAATGGAAGTGGTTTCAGGTCAAAATTCCTTTCCAATCAAAAGTTATGTCCAAAACAGTACTAGCTAGGGGCAAAATGGTCACTTAAAAATCGGCAAAAATCGTGAACATGGGAAATGATCCCAATAGTCGTCTCCCAAAGTTACATGACCATATGACTCCATATGTGAAAGAAAGAAATATTCTACGATCCTGCGATGCGTAGAATGCGGGTCGTTACATTCCCCCCCCCCCCCCCCCCCTTTAAGAAATTTCGTCCTTGAAATTCCTTAATCCAAAGCATACAAAGGATCCTGCATGCCTATCAACCATATACAACTATCAATCATGCAAAATAAACAAAACAAGCTTATCCTTGCATGCAGAAAGACTAAATCGAAGTTAAAATCTTACCAGGCGAAGAGTTCTGGATATGTCTTCCTAATGTTCTCCTCTATCTCCCAAGTACGGTCATTCTCATTCTCGCCCCACTGGACTTTGACTAGATTCACCACTTTCCTTCGAAGTTGCTTCGTATCATTCCCCACAATACGCATAGGCTTGCGGTTCCCAACCGCCTCGGGTTCAACTTCGATATCATCCAACTGATCAGGTGAAATAGTCACATCTGGATCGTGCACGAACTTCCTTAACTGGGAAACATGAAATACGTTGTGAACTCCTGCCATCTTCTCTGGTAGTTCAACTCTATATGCCAAATTCCCAATTTGCTCAAGAACTGGGAATGGACCAAAAAATCTTGGTGCTAACTTGCCTCTCCTACCAAATCGTATCACGCTCTTCAACGGAGAAATCTTGACAAACACCAAGTCGCCAATGGAGAACTTTAATTCTCTTCTCCTCTTATCAGCATAACTCTTCTGCCTATCTTGGGCAGCCTTCATTCACTGTTGAATAACTTTAATCTTAGCTGAAGTTTCTCTTATTACATCTGGTCCAAGCATAAACTTCTCACCAGTTTCTAACCAACATGACGGTGAGTTGCACGGTCTTCCGTACAAAGCTTCAAATGGAGCCATACCGATACTGGATTGATAACTATTATTATATGCAAACTCTACTAGATGCAAATGGTCATCCCATGATCCACTAAAATCCAATACACAAGCTCTCAAGAGATCTTCCATTATACGATTCACCCTCTCTGTCTGACCGTCGGTTTGAGGATGATACTTCGTACTGAGATGTAGTTCTCATCCTAACGCCTCTTGTATGCTCTTCCAAAATCCACTAGTGAACAACGGATCTCGGTCACTCACAATGCCCTTGGGTATTCCATGAAATCTCACTACCCACTTTACATATAGTTTCACTAATTTAGCTTACTTGATGGGTATAAATCTTGCACTTTTAGTCAATCGGTCCACAATAACCCAAATGCTATCATGGCCCGATCTAGTCCTTGGTAACCCATCAATGAAATCCATTGACACTTGTTCCCATTTCCATTCTGGAATTTCTAATGGTTGTAGCAAACCACTAGGATTCTTTTGCCCAGCTTTAACTAGCTTGCAATTCATGCATTTGGATATAAATTTCCCAACGTCTCTTTCCATCCCTTCCCAGTAGTAAGTCCGCTTCATGTCATGGTACATCTTGTTACCACCGGGGTGTATAGTCAGTTTTGAGTGATGACATTCTCTAAGCACTTCATCTCTCAAACCATTGATACTGGGTACAACTAGTCTTCCATTCCTTCTAAGCCATCCATCTCGATCAAGCCCATACTTGTTCATCTCTCCGTCGATTCCCATTTCTAACTTTGAGATGATTTCCAATAGGTTAGGATCGTTCCTCCGACTGGAACTAATCCGCTCAATCAAAGTGGGTCTGATCGTTAAACTTGCTAACATTTCTGGATCCAATTCGCACTTTGGTGTGAAATCATACCCAGCGATGTACTCCAGTTGCTTCCATTCAAGAAACATAGCCCCTAAACTGGCATGTATCCTACTCAATGCATCAGCCACCGCATTGCCCTTTCCTGGTGTATATGCGATGTCGAAATCATAGGAAGCCAAGAATTCCAACCATCTTTGTTGTTGGAGATTTAGATCATTTTGAGAGAAGAGATACTTTAACAATTTATGATCGGTAAACAACTCGAATCTTTCTCCCAAGAGGTAATGTCTCCACATCTTTAATGCAAACACAATCGCTGCCAATTCCAAATCATGGGTAGGGTATCTTTTCTCGTGCGGTTTCAGTTGTCGACTTGCGTAAGCTACAACCCTACCTCCTTGCATCAATACAGCACCTTGTCCGGTACCACATGCATCCGTATATACTGTCATCTCTTCATTCCCCTTTGGAATGACTAACACTGGTGCACACGTCAACTTTCCTTTAGACTCTTGAATGCATTCTCGCACCTTTCGTCCCAGACGAAGGATTGATTCTTCTTGGTCAACTGAGTCAACGGTGCTGCTATCTTGGAGAAGTCTTGGATAAACTTACGATAATGTCCAGCTAATCCCAAGAAACTTCTTATATCCGTTGCATTCTTGGGCGTAGACCAATCTTGTACCGTAGCCACCTTCGCAGGATCCACGGCAATACCATTCTCTGAAACAACATGGCCTAAGAATCTCACTTCCCTTCTCCAGAAGTGACACTTAGAAAACTTTGCTTTCAATTGGTGTTTCCTCAACACCTCCATCACTATTCTTAGATGTTCCTTGTGTTCTTCCTCTGTCCTCGAATAGACCAAAATATCATCCACGAACACAAGGAAAAACTTATTCAACTGATCTCTGAATACCCTATTCATAAGATCCACAAAATATGCCGGGGCATTGGTCAGCCCGAATGGCATGACCAACCACTCATAAAATCCAGACGACATCTGAAATGTCGTTCTAGCTATACTCTAAGCTTCCACTCTAAGCTGATGAAAACCTATCGCGAGATCCAACTGAGAGAATACTCTCGCGCCACTCAACTGATCAAACAAATCATCTATCCACGGTAGAGGATACTTGTTCTTCCTCGTCACTTTATTCAACTCGCGGTAGTCTACACACAAACGAAGGGAACCATCCGCCTTGGTAGCAATCACAACTGGTACTCCCCATTTAGAAACACTCCTCCTGATAAATCCCTTCTTCAAAAGATCGGTGACTTGCACCCCGAGCTCTCGCTGCTCCCATGGTGCCATACGACGAAGTGGCATCACTATAGGTCTGGCATCTTTCACTAAATCAATACGGAACTCAATCTCTCGGTGTGGTGGAAGCCCGGTCACTTCCTCGAAAACGTCCGGATACTGGCCAACCACGGGCAACCCTGACAACTCACTATGCGGGATGTCGAGGGAATTTACAAAACTAGCCATTACCCCATCACCGGGTAGACCACCAAACACTACCCTCTGCCCATCATCCGCTCTAGCTGTCACCAAAAAGCCCTCACAATCTACCGCCACCCCATGTCTTTGGAGCCAATCGACTCCCAAAATAATGCCAAACCCAGCAAAGCCCAAAACAAAGCAATCACAAACAAACATGCATCCCTGACTCGATAAGACCACATTACGACAAATCATGCTAAGGTTAGTCGAACCACCAATCGGGTTCGTCACTACTAAAGGTCTATCGACAATCTTGGGCTCCAATCCCAACCTATCTACCAGGTCACTAGATATGAAGGAACTAGAAGCTCCGGTATCAAACAAAACTCTAACAGGAACATCATAAACAGAAAGCATACCTTGAATAACGACATTCTTTCCCTTCTCCGCCGCAGTTGGGGCATTCGACGAGGAAGGAATAGCATTAAGGGCATATGCTTTCACCATCTGCTTTTCCTAAGGGGGTTGCGGACACTTGTCCTTGTGATGTTCCACTTGCCCACAGTTGAAGAACTTACTATCCGCTGGCTTGGCCCGACAATTACTAGCATAATGGCCCTTCTTACCACAGCTGAAGCACTCAACATCTTGTTTATTCTTCTGGCCATCCTTAGTCTGATTCTTCTTTCTCTTATTCTGAGAGCCATTCTTACCTCCACCGCTTGCTTGCGGTTTCGGTTCTTCTGCAGATGCAGCCTTAGCCTTCGGCTTAGGATAAAGACTTTCTGACCTTAATGCTTTCCCCACAATCAATTCAAACGTCTCATCGATGTGGTTAATAAGCCTTTCCCCCAAGTAATGATCCAAGCCGGTTATGAACTTCTCATTCTTCTTCTCGGCAGTATCAATAAGAGATAACCCGTACTTCGACAAAGTGTCGAATTCAGCAATATACTCCGAGACAGCTCTGCCATTCTGCTTGAGCTCCAAGAATTTCTTAAACAACACTGACTTCTGAGCAGCTGGAATGAACTTCTCGCTAAAGCGAACCTTAAACTGCTCCCAAGTAATCTGATCCTTGGGAGTAGCTGCCTTTATAGCATTCCACCAATTCATTGCCCGTCCTTGCAGCTTATGGGATGCTAGCCTTCTCTTCATCGCATCCTCGATACCCAAATCTTCAAAGATACGCTTGCAGCTATCCAACCAATCCTGAACATCCGTGGCCGACTCCGTTCCGTGGAACGGCTTCCCACCAAGACTAGTATAATCCTTATTCAGCTTGGAGAAATCGACCCTAGGCGCCTGCACTATTGGACCACCACCATTACCACCATTGGGAGCTGCCCTCTGCACATCCCTAAGCATCTCCCTCATGAGGTCAGTAAACATCGTCCTCATGTCGGCAGCATTCCCATTATTGGCTCCCCTACCGGCACCTCTTGCGTATCGGCTCATCGTTCAATCTGTAAAGAGAAAACGATTAACCATCTCCATAGTGGTGCTAGTGCAGTGCGACTTCATCCTTAGCTATACTAATAGTATATATATAGCTTTTGAAAACCAAAATATTCACAAATAGCGCTCTCTTATACGTATACTATCTCTCCCTGATAACTTCCCTAGGTTAACTACGCAACCTAGAGCTCTGATACTGACGGCTCGCCACGCATCGGTCTGCATTTCCTCCGAAGGTGCACTGTACACATACCCGACTAGCACGGAACGGTCGCCAAAGAAAGGAAAGAAGGGAATGAACTAACAAGGAACATGTAGAATGTGTCACAGCGCATGGAATAAAATATAATAATAACATAATCTTGACATAAAACAGGCGAGACAGTGCATAAGATGAAAACTAAACCAACATAGCAGCGGAAATCCAAATACAGCTTATTACAACTTTCCAAATTACTATCTCTAAAACAAAGAAAGCTTAAGTAGAAGATGCACTACTAATGCCCAAGCAGTGATCTTCAACAACACAGGGAGAATACTATATGTATCATACGTGGAAGCCTCCTGCTCGTCTCCGGATCAGCTACCCGTGCATACCCAGCTAACCTGTCTCTAGTCTACTCGTGAGAGCACCCAGAGTAATAAGAAGAGACATAAAACTCTGGGTCAGACAAAAAGTCTAGTATGAGCGATAAGCAGCTAAACAGAACAATAACAGGTATACCAAACCATACCTGAACCTGCAACCAAAGAGTTAGCACTACATACCGTACAATGCTCTAAGGTGCCACTGAACAGATGGTGTAAAGATAACGGGGGTGGGGGTGTGCATGTCATAATGATGGCAAACAAATCAGGCATAGCAACCGTCCTCACATCTCTCACTCAGTGCGTAAAGCATACGATATCTACCGCTTCGATCACTAGACCCATCGAAGTAGTGACGGAGTTCAACCTGTACAACTACTGCTACTACCAAGCTTACCACATGGAGTCATGACCAAACCTTTACAAATGACCCCACTTCATTGGTCTATAGCCCTTTTAATCGTACCTAGGCCACCATGGCCCTGAATCCATTCACATACTCCCTACACATAGTGATCCAAAGTTATAGACATCGACAACCCCTTAGCACACGTCTCGCAGCGAAGCCCAATCATGAAGCTCACTCATTCGTTCCCAACTGGATCCTGAGTCAAAGCCCCTCATTTGGACTTCCTTTGCATCTCGGGTTTTGGTCGAATTGGAGTTGGTCTTCAGAAGAGTCGTCGCATAGTAGTAATAGCAGATGTACGGTTCGGTTCGGTGTTCCCCTTCTGGCTTGGTTCGGTTCGGTGTACCCTTGCTCCATCGGTTCAGTTCGGTGTACCCTTGCTCCATCGGTTCGGTTCGGATGCCCTGTGCCTGGTTCGGTGGTTGCTCTGTAATAACCAGAAAATCCAAGCCTTTAAAATTTTTATTTTGGCAATTTTAGCAAATTTTGATTATTTAAAATGATATATTTTAAATAATATGACGAGAAATTTATTTTGAATAGAAATTCGACGTATATATTTATATACGTTGTAGTTAGAAAATAAATATTTATTTTCAATTATACAGGGAATTGAAAATGGCACGGTAGTTCGATAATTCAATTTCAAATTTCAAATGAATGTGCCGGGTTCAAAATAAACCGGATTTTAGCAAAACCAAAAATATTTGAATCTAATTGAGAATATCTTTCCAACGAATCCGAAAAATTGAAATTTCATAGCGGGGATAAAAAGTTGTGTCCAGTTGAAAATTCAGAATAGTCGCTATGGAATTCTGGCCCTTAAAAATGGAAATTTTGCAAACGACCTCAGAATTCGACGAAACCACTTTTGTTGGATCTGTGATGTCAAGTTATTGCTAGATTCCAAAATTCATAATTTTTCAAATCAATATGTGAGCGTGGCGAGGTAAAACGTGTTTTGTCAATTTCGATCGACCTAAAAATGGCCATTTTTCAAAAGGTCTCGGAATTTGATGAAACTAGTTTTGTTAGGACCATATCGTCAGTACGAAGCAGGAAAATATTTTTCGGGAATTTTTAGAGTTCGTATGTGGCCCCAGTAAATTGAGATGCGCGTTCAAATTCAATATATAGAGTTATATTTTGATTTTGATGAAAACTGATCGAAACGGTTGAATCAGCTTACGATACATATCCCATTGTGTTCAGAATGGGGTAATCAGCTATGAACGACAGGCGGTGGGTCTTGTTTTGAGGTCGAAATAAAAAGTTGCTTTTTGAAATTATAAAATAATAAAATATATATTATTTATATAAACCCCCCCCCTCTAATTTCTCCTTCCCCGTTCATTATATCAGAAAGGAAAAAAAAGAAAGAAAAAAAAAGAAAACCTAATCGATCAACAGCCCCCCCCATACCTCCGCCACTGAAGATTGACAGCCCCTCCCCCCATACCTCCGCCGCCGAAGATCGACAGCCCCTCCCCCCCACCTCGCAGCGGCCAACGCACCCCCCTCAAACCTCCTCCGACCACGACCCCCTCAGCTCCGGCCTCCATCCACCGCAAACCCAAAATCCGCCAAGCCCTAGCCGGAAATCGTCGCTCCAGCTCTAATGGCCTACCGTCACCCACCTGCGCAACTTCGCACCACCGTACAGGAAGCTCAGCCGACCCCTTTGACTATCCTCCAGCCCTAGTGAGTATTTATAATTTTTATTCATTTTAAAATCTGATTTTGATTCATTTTAAAGTTAGGATTTTTAATTTATAAGGATAGGATTTTTAAGCTTATAAAAATAATATTTTTATATAGGGAAAGCTATGAATTTTATATAAACTAAATTTAGAATAAATTTTTGTTTTTATTTATATATATACGATTTTTCTATATATGGATTATAGATAAAAATATGATTTTTATTAGCAAAAAGACTATTTTTATAATGGAAAGGTTATACTTTTATGATTACGAGGAAATGACTATTATGATAAAGTTTATACTTTTATTATGGGAAAGTTTATATTTTTATATAGTTAGCAAAATAAAGATTAGATTTTTAATATTATAAAAAATTCAATTTTTATATATATGAAGTGAAGATAAAAATTTGATTTATATATATATGAAGTGAAGATAAAAATATGATTTTTATGTATGGAAAGCGTTATTAAAATGTGATTTTTAATATGAACAGCGTGAAACAGAGGGCGATGGAACGAATTGGAATCAAAAGAGAATTCAAACGGTTCAGAAATGAAATGGCGGAGTGGAACCCACGGTGAGAACTCCTCACCTTTAATTTAAATTTCTAGTTAAAAATATATACTAGGATGCAGACGGTGTTTAGTAGCACCCGACACCCGTCGTCCACAGACCATGGACGGCTTGTATGCTTGTTTGTTTGATTTTGATGTGTAGTTGATTGTGTGATGTGATGTGAAATGAAATAAAATATTTATATAGTTAAAAATATTTTATAGTTGAAAATAGAATTTTTAACGTTTATTTAAAATGAATAAATATAAACAAATCGAAGGATTTGTTTATATACACACATTTGACTGATATTGATTAGGACGATAAATTTTACACATCGCCCAACTACACAAATAAAATCTGTGTTTGATTGTTTGAAAACCCCACACGAGTATTGGGATGATATATGACATACACTAGTCCCAATAATTAGTTGTATGTCGATCGATTGATTGACAGGCTGTTATAAGCATTAAATATTTATATTTGATGCTTATACAGTGTAGAACGCACTCTGGATGATGTTTGATTATTTATCGTTGTTATTTTATACATGTTTTGTAGAAAATCCATATAATTAACATTATATGTTAATTGATTAGGCCTCATTCCAGTTTTGAAATAGAATATTTGAATAGAAATATTTGAAATAGAAATATTTGAAACAGAATATTTGAAAATAGAAATATGTGAAGCCGTGTTGATTAGATTTACGCCATTTTGATGTGAACGATATTTATATCGATTTTATTCATTTTATAATGAACATCGAAAGTGGTTTCAAAATCTGATATTTTGAATAGGATTGGAATTCGAATTAAATTGAAAAGAATTGAAATTCGAATTAAATTGAATTGAAACTCGAATTAAATTGAAATTCGAATTAGATTGAAATAGAATTGAAATCGTTTTGAATTGAATTTAAAACGTATTGAAATTGAATTGAAATCGATTTAAATTAAAACCGATTTGAATTGAAATCGAGTTGAAATGAATTTAAAACGAATTTATATTGGAAAGATTTAATTTGATTTGAATTTGAAAATGAAGTTGAAATCGTTTTGAAAACGAATTTTAAACGATTTATAAAATACGTTTTAAAAAGGAAATCGATGAAGTATATATTATATATATTATATATATAATATAATGGCCTGAATAGAACACGCCGCGCCGCGTCAGTTCGCGAATTTCGACTATTGACTTCGATTGGATATTGCGGGAGATCCGACTGTCGGATTCTCTTAAAACCGGAACCATTGGGTTCGTATCGAAAAGAGCTTTCTAACGAATATTAGAGATTTGAAATCTAACGGTTGGATTTGGAATTATGTTCAAATCAAATTTGGAAAAGGTCGCTGTAAGTGCAGTTCGATGGCCGTTGATGGAAATCGACTGTACGGGCCTTGATAAAACTATTAAAAATAGTAATAATTTGTGTAAAATCATAAGAAATGATTTGTGAAGAATTGGGATAAAAAACTCCATATTTGAAAAGATAAAAATAGATTTTTATCGAAATGAACTAGTTTTGAACTAGAATTATAATTTTATTTATTTTTAAATAAATAAATTCGATTTGAAAGGGTTTTAAAAGGGACCAGTAGTTTCAATAATTGGATTGGAATGGATTTGAATCGAAATTGTTTTCGGAATATTTCGATGTTGGATTTCGTGATGAAACATATATTGTTAGGGGAATTTGAAAGATATATTTATATCGTTATTTCCAATACGATATTTGTTGGTCGTAGAATTTGATATTGAATATAAGCCGATATATTTTCTATTCAGAGCCTTGTACTTAATATCAAATGTGATTTGGGTTTGTAGCGAATGGTGTCTTCATTAACACTGTTCTTAAGCCCAGTTGAGAAAAAGATTAAGTCTTTTTATTTAGATTTAATGAAGTGTACCAATTAATTAATATTTAATTGGAATTGAATTGGTATTGATTTTTAGGTTTATCGTGAACAGTGTTTTAAATAACACTTGTTCTTTAACCCGATAATTAATGGAAGGTGGTTTTGGGTTGTCGTGAACGGTATCTACAATAATACTGTTCTTAGACACAACGGAGTTAAGAAAATCAGAAACTAACTGGAGATTAGTTAAGTTGAATGGTTTCTTGGGTATTGATCTGATGTTGGTTTCAGCCTTCGGGGTTAATACTTAGGGAATTGCTCACTTGCTATTTTACGGTTAAGGACTGATTGAAATGTGATGTGATTTTAGGGTTTATCGTGAACCGTGTTTTAAATGACATCGGTTCTTTAACCCAGTTAAAGATTAAAATTAAGTGGAGTTTTAATGAATCTTTAATTAGATTGAAAAGATCGAGAATGGAGTATCACCAGTTTTACTCCAGACGATAGTTAAATCTTTAATTAGATTTGAACGTGAAATGGTAATTGAATTTACCGATAACACCGTGGTGTTAGAA
Source organism: Allium sativum (assembly GCA_030737875.1). Classification (NCBI taxonomy): domain Eukaryota; kingdom Viridiplantae; phylum Streptophyta; class Magnoliopsida; order Asparagales; family Amaryllidaceae; genus Allium; species Allium sativum. The sequence continues at coordinate 309,153,829 of CM060921.1, forward strand.
ATGAAGTATGACCAGTTTTACTTCATGGGATAAATAGGTTGGGATTGGGAAATAAAATAAATAATTACTTTGGTGTGGTTCGCTAATCCCGACTAGTTTGAAGTGATATTCAAAGGAAGATTAAAGAACAAATTTAAAAGAATTTATCTTTGATAAAATTAATGGGAACCTTTCCCTAAGAATGTGAAACTTAGAAACTAACTGTAGGTTAGCTAAGCAGAACGGTTTCCTGGGTATTGATCTGATGTTGGTTTCGGCCTTCGGGGTTAATATTTGGGGAATTATTCTCTTGTTAATTTACGGTTAGTGACTGATGAATTGGAATGAGGCGTATGTTGTGTTTGTGTAACACTTGTTTATTATATACGCGAGTTATTCAGATGACCGGGTTTATCCCATTCTGAATAACTGATTCGACGATGAGTCGAAGATGAAGACGGTGGTTGAAGACCGGAGGTCTTCACGTCGTTTGGATAATTACTGATGATCTTGATTGGGCCGTACACCCAAGAGGAGGGAATCAGTTGGTGGTCGTCCAGACGTATTTGAAGATCAATGAATATGCATGGTACTAGGTGCCTCCGGCTTCGTTCAGACCCAGAACAAACTTGTTAATGGACTGTGTGTCTGACATTGGATATCATTCTGTGTGATTGATGGATATCGGTTGCATGGAGTCGTTTGCCTGTGTGGCATGCTAAGATGCAAATGATCAAGGCTTCTATTGAAAAGCAGAGTCTTGTGGTTGATGATCAAAGCACGGCCTGTGTGGCATAGCTTTGTGTAGTGTTAATTCGCGAGCCTCACACCCCGGTTGTGAAATATAAACGAGAGAAGGACCTCAGGGAGGACATGCGTTTCTTTCTAATTAGAAGTGGCGTCATTGGTTTTACATGCCCTGACGAGTTTGACTTATGTGGTTGTTGCTGTTGCGAGGCGCCTCGGATATATCGGTGACTATGTGAAGACGATGGAGCCATTCGTTGGCTCATTGACACCCCAAAGGGTGGGGAAACGTAGTGTTCAGGCATTTTAATCCACATCGGTGGACCGGCCCTGACGATCCAAAGGTCACTCGAGCTTTGACCTGAGGGGCGGACTAGAGCATCTCGAATCGGTAGAGGACTATCTTTTGCCTCGGTTCACAGATGGAAATCCAACTTCCAATACGTGACGTTTCGATTTTAGTTGTAATCCTATATATGGCGACATAGTGGGATAGGGCGCTTATGCCATCTATGATTGATACTTATGATTTAAAGTTGTTTTATACACTATGCACTTATAATAGTATCAAATGATTTGTTTTAAACGTATCAAACATTCTTGGCTATTATAAGGTAAAAACCCTATGCTCCGGCTTGCGTTGCATTGTGTGATGGGACCTGGGTCTTATAATAGCTTCATTGTTCTTTATTTAGCATTGCGTTGTTTGTTTTATGCACTGGTGTTCTTGGGAGGAAACCCGTTCCGTGTTATACGGCATGGTCCCTTGATTTACCTAACTTTAAAATAAAGATAAATAACTGTTTTAGTTCTCACACCAGTCACATGACTGACCTGGGGTTTATTGTTTTAACCTAAAATCTGGGTGCCCTTATTTTGACATGGGCAGCTAGTAGTTTTGGTTTTGCAGATTTATATTCACAGGATCCTGATTTACAGCTGGAACGATACTCGGAAAGCTCTGTATCCGCGTATTCCTTTCAGTTGTGTATTGTATTATTTTTCCGCTGCGGTGTATTTAAATGTAATTTAAATCTCTGATATTTTCTGTGTAATATTTATTTATACTCTGGATATTCTGGTGGAATTGTTGTAATATACAATGAAATGTTCTTCTGTCTGCGTCCTGTTGTGGCTTGTTCTCAATTCTATCCGGGCTTTCCATACCGGGGAAGTTCGGGTCGTTTCATTTTGGTATTAGAGCTTTGGTTTTCAGAGTTCGGAGAACAAGACACATTAGAACCATACGAAAGAATTCATCAGATATTGGATTAGTAATATCCAATGGAAATGACTCGTTAGATATGGGATCAGTTGTATCCTAGAACGAGTGTAAAGATTGTATTTTTAAAGTGAAAAAAAAATTTTGTTTTGAAAATTTAAATCAACTATACGTATTTGAATATTTATTTTAAATTGATTTGGACAATCCAATATATAAAGATTTTGCATATATGTCTTGCAAATGTGTATTCGAAGTTTTAATGTACTGGATAGTTATAGAATCACACTCTAGTTGCCCGGGGATAATTCTGGAGATGGGGCACCATCGCCAGAATTTATTTTCGAGTGGCGAAAGTGAGATTTCTATATATTTCCAATTGACTAGTGTGAGAACCAAAATATAGTTAGAATATATTGTTGTGATTTGGCATCAAAAATCTGATTTTTGGACTATATATCAAAATTATGAATTTGAAAAGCTAATCAACTAATTGATTGATGGTTGTGTTGTTTGATTATAGTTTGACTAATTAAAATGTTGAACCTTTAGCCAAAGTGAACCAAATAGTGAGTTGTATTGAAAATTTATCGCATTTGCATGCATATACATGTACTTACATTGAACAGGTCATTGCAAAGAGGCTAGAGCAGAGAATAAAATTGTTTTCCCGACAAATAGGTACATATTTACCATAATTTACTATTTTGTTTGGGTGATGATGATTTTATGAGCCGATGGGCTAGCCGCTTGGCTTTTTGTAACACCCCGTATTTTTAATATAATTAAAAATAAAATATATAAAAATATGCTTATGATGGGTAAATAATGGTGATGCATAAAAAGAATTAATTAATACATGGAAGAGAAGAAAAATTAGTTCGATAACGATGCATGTAACGGAAAAGATAGTAAAATAAGGATAATTAATTTAAGAATCAGGAATTAGGTAAAATGGACATCACTATTGCGTTCCTCTCGGAAAAATACGCGAAATAGAGTCCGAGTTTTCGAAAATCGGAGTCTGTATGACCAAGATATGGCCAAAACAAGATTTCAGCAGACTTTCTGGCAGACTGACCCAGGTCGACCATAGTGTCGACACTATAGTCGACCTGCCTCCCCCCCCCCCCCAAGGTCGACTATAGAGTCGACCCCCCCTCTGTACAGGTCGACCAGGTCGGCCTGGGGTGGTTCAGAACCCATTTTTGAGGCCCGGGACGAGTTTTGATGGTCCGGGTGGGTTTTAGGGTTAATCCGATGGCTGAAATGAAGTGCTACACCTATAAAATAACACCTAGACCTAGCCTAACTCACACAAATTCATATGACACCTAAATGCTGCTGGAATCTCTCTTGAGCCATGGTCGCCGTCTCCAAATTAAAGCTTAAACGTTCAAACCCAAATCAAATCAAAGATCAATGCTTCTACAACAAATTCAAGAGGATAGATCAATGACACTGCAACTTTCTACGACAAATTCACTCCCTAATTCATTAGTCGTTCTCTGTAAGTTCTAGTTATTTTCAGATTTAATTTTAATATGGCGATGAAATAAAGTGAAATTGATGTAAGTTTAGCTATATTTGCGGAATGTGAATTAATATTAAAATCATGTTTTGCGGTCAAATGAAAATAGTACGATGCTTATTATGTTTGGTTATGTTGTATAATATTATGCCAGTGATTTGATTTTATTATCATGTTGGATTGGGAATTATTGAGTACAATGTTTGTCACGTTGTACAATATGCCAGTGATTTGATTCTATTATCATGTTTAATTGGGAATTATTGATAAGTTTATTATGCAAGTTTATGTTGTAGATTCATGCGACAAATGGTCAAATCTACATGTTTATGTATAAGAAAAACCTATGCCACACTTATCATATATTTGTGATTGGCTTGTGAGTATGTTAATTTAATCTATGTTGCCAAGTAACGCATGTGTATGTTGATTTGCCTATGTTGCAAATTAACATATGTATATTGATTAGTTCATATTGCTAATTTTCATGTATGTATGTTAATATGGCCTATGTTAAAAATACACATATAGGTTGAATTAGCTTATAATTGTGAGTTCACACTTATGACACTATAATTTTCATAATGGTTATTTTGCAAGTTCACCCCTGTAATGTTCATGATGTCATTTTGCAAGTTCACCCCTGTAATGTTCATGATGTCATTTTGCAAGTTCACCCCATTATTTTCACATTAATTATGCCATCAATGTCAAAATTATACCTTTGTCATGTTTATGATTGTGTATTTGTGTACATTAATTAGGCTAAGTTTTTAGCCTAAACTTTATACTCAAAAATCATACGAATGTAAATTAGGCTAAGATAATTAGCCTAATATTAGACAGGGTAGCGGTGGGTTAAAATGATTAATTATAGGAAAACTTGCCATAAATTGGTCATTTATCACATAAGTGATTTATGGCATAAAATGGTATTAATTATATACCTAATTTAATGAGATTGATTGGAAACAAATTGGGCATTAGATCTGAATTTGAACAATTTACATAATTAAAATGTAAATTAGAATTATGGCATAAAATGGTATTAATTATATACCTAATTTAATGAGATTGATTGGAAATAAATTGGGCAGTAATATGAATTTGAATAATTTACATAATTAATGTAAATTGGAAAATACGAATATGCTTAGCACGAGGTTGGATTGAGTTGTGATGTAAACATGTCCGGACCCGCCCGACTGTCCAGTAATCACAGCAATACCTATCCAATGTGGGAGGCTAAGCATTAGGCCCAATAAAGACCCGAGGTTAGACTGAGTTGTGGCGTAAGACTGCCCGGATCCGACCGGCACACCGGCAGCCACCACAATATCTGTCTAATGTGAGAGGTTGGTGCCCTAATAAGACAACTAAAGCTGAGCTAGAGTTGGTAGGGTTAAGTTAACTAGAACACTTAACCAATATCAACATGTTAACTAAATTGGCGGGTAGGGTTAGGATAATCTGGACACTTAACCAATTTAATATGTTGACTACGGGAGTAGGTAAGGTTAAGCAAATGTTTAACTATTATAACATGATTAAACTGGACTAGAGAGTGAGGTTAAGTTAATGAGAACACTTAACTAATACAATGGGTTAATTAGACAAGTGGTTGCGGTTAAGTAGTAACACTTAACCAACATAACAGGACAAGCGGGTGGGCTAAGTTAACTTGAATGAGTTGATAACACTTAACCATTATAATATGACTAGTGGATGGGGTTAAGTTAACATGCGCTTAACCAATCTGATGTGATGCGTGGTAGGGTTAAGTAACACACGGGGTTAAGCTAACAAGAAAATCCTTAACCAATGTAACCAGATAGACGAACGGGGTTAAGTTAATAAACCACACTTAACCAATCAAACATAATAAGCGAGAAAGGTTAAGTTAACTAAGGTAAACACTTAACCATGGTAACATAACGAGTAGGAGGGTTAAGTACATATCGGGTTGGTGGGTAATATTAATAAATATAGGCCCACATACACTTAACCATTAAATACCCATGCTTGAATCAGTAGCGGGGTTAAGTACACATCAGGGTTGGTGGGTAATATCAGAGAATATAGGCCCACAGACTTAACCATTAGAAAAACCTAGTAACGGGGACCCATTTCAGCAGTAACCCACATTAGGTATCAACGGAACCCTGAGCTAGGCAAAGTGGGGCACGATTACTGGGCTGATTATAAGAGGTCAAATTAGCGGCGGTTGGTGCAGCAGTGTAGGTTCTAACGGAGTGCGGGCGTGCACATACTTCGGCGCAGAAAATTAAGCCACTGGGCATCAGTAGGTATAAAGCTGTGCATCTTGATTGTGTCAGGGTTGCCACCATGGAACTTGATACACCCCATGGTGGGACCAACACAGTTAACTACAAGTAGGGGGCCGCGTGACACAAACGAGAACTAGGTCAAGTAGGGAGCCGATCGATATGGTAGTAAGGGTGCATCGAATATATACATGGCCATTGGGGTGATCGAGGTGGAATCCTCATAATCGATGTACACCTGAAGGCTACCATAATTGTGGGGATTGGGATCACGTTGTAATTATTATATAACACGGGCTACTAGTTGGGACACTAGTAGGGGGTACGGATCCTTGTTACACATGACACTAATTGGGACACTAGTAGGAATACGGATCATTCAATGTAAGACACTTATGAGGATGCTAGTTAGGTGGTGCAGAGCAAATAGATATCGTTTTAAATGGTAAAGCTTAGAAACCTTGCGATGCTATTCTTGATAGAAACCATGCGGTGGGATACTTGATAGGAATTATGGGACGTTATACTTGTTTCATCGTGCCCGAAGTTTATCTTGTTACCATAGTTTACCTTGTTATCATAGTTTATCTTGTTATCTTAGTTTATCTTGCCTACCTTGTCATCATGCTTATGTTTACTTTCAGTTTATTCATGCCATGTTATCTTTATCTATTTTTATGCTGAAAGTCACTAGGACTTACTCAGTCTTTATGCCTGACCCGTTTTGTTTCGCCTCTTTTTCTTCCGTTTCCCCCCTCCCCCCAGGTTCACAGGGTGGGAATACAGCTTAGTTCGGATCTTACCAAGCTCCAAGGCTCTTTCATGTATGGCTTGGATTTCTCTCGGCTATGGCTTGCTTTGCTTTATTGGGGAATACTGCAGTTTGTTTTTATGCTTCTTTGTTTTTGAGCAAGACAGATATTTTAACTATGAAATTGGGTATTGGAAGTTGATGAGCTTTTCTTGTAAACATTTATATTTAATAAATGATTTGAAGTACTTCCACTTTATTTTCCGCTGTTTTATATATATCTGTCTTGTAATATTTCTGTTCCAGTACCCTTAATACTCCATTGAAGTTAAGGCATTCCCTTTGTGAGTGACCTTAACAGATGTGGGGTGTTACATTGGTATCAGAGCAGAAGGTTACCAGACTGGGCAAAAGTTTTCAAAAACCTTCTGAAACTAGTTTTCAAAACGTTTACAAAGAAGCAAATTTTCAAGAAAATTTTGTTTTAATTAAAAGGCATATTCCCCAAATCCATATGCACTATCTTTTGATTCTCTCTTGAAATCTCTTCTCTCTCTTTTCACCATAGTTTCGTAGGCATCCGACACAGGTCGGAGGGCAAAGGAGTGCCCAACCTCCATTTGTAGCCGCAGTAGTTCCACATGCGTCTAATCTTATTTCAAGTTGGGTAGAGTTGCCGTGCGTTGGAGGTAGCTTCGAAAGACTTGTCAACAAACTATAAAAGGACAGTAAGAACAAGGAACTAGTTGTTATAGCTTAATCCACGAAGGAGGAAAAAGGTGAAAGGAAAGAGGCCTAAGTGAAAGAATAGAAAAACCCATGACAAGAGAGAGTATCTTTAGTGAGAAGGGACATGCAGTTAAGTATTATAGGACAAGGGCAAGGGACAAGATCGTTGAGAGGGCAATTGAATGCTCTCACTACTAGCGTACCTAAGAGAGTGGTAACGTTTCTGTTAAAAGTTTAGCTTTTCCTTTCTATCATCCCACTAGAACTTTGTTTTTGTACATCGCATCCTTTTAATTGTGCTTCGAAAGTTGAGTCTCTGCACCTTAGTACTAGCATAATAGAGGATCCCATTTTTGTCTCAAGTCCTGTTGGGGGAAATCGGCTCATTTATTCATGACTTGTTTGGATTTGAGAATGTTTATGCTATGTGTTGAGTTTAGAAGTAATGTTTATGTTTTGGGCTATGGGTTGATTCTAGCGATAGAGTGGTTATCCAGTAAAGGGTAACATTTTCGGTTTTGAAAAGAGGGTAGTTAGACTCTTGACTTTCCTCGGTAATACCCTCGAAGTTTAGCGTAGCCCTTAGAGTTCTACCATGCTTAGTTACCTAGAATCTCTTGATACATTTATTGATCCGCTCGAGTAGTGTTCGCCACTAAGGCGGATGGTTAATAAGAAATGGGTTAACATCTGTTTATTTCCACCTATTTATTTTATTCGTAGAAAGCTGCCATGTGTTACATTTGGCAACATGGTTGACATCTGTTTATTTCCAAGAGATAGTTCTTCTGCGTGGAATACCCTATAGTAAGTGAACGAGATCCAAGATTCACTAATGAATTTTGGAGAGCTTGCATGAAACCATGAGTACGCCGTTATGTTTGAGCCGAGTATACTAGAAGTAGAGTAAGTGAAAGAGGAACGAGAGGCAACAGTGAAATAGGTTCCAACTCATATTTTGGAAACAAGAATTAAGATGCTACGAAATTGTGAAGTTAAAGACGGTCAAAGCACAATGGAGTTAAGCTCAAGGAAATGCGACTTAGAAGATTGAAGACTAGATTCGCGCATCATATCTCTTTTTAAGAGTATATCCTTGATTCCTCTTTTCCTGTAGAGCTTACTCACATGCTATCTTTTGTGTATATCCTCTCGGTCCTATCCTCAATCCAATTTCTGTTGCAAACCCCATAGGGAGTATGACTCATCTGTTAGTAACACATGTTGGGGCTTGAGGGTGTTCGTTGGGTTGACTAAACTTTTTGGGATAGTTTTAAGAAGGGATTTCTTGTGACCTAAAAGGAGTCTGTCATGCTTAGTTTCCTAGAAACATATATATATTAGTTGGGTTGAGTAATTCTTTGGGTGTCAGTCTGATGTTGATTTCGGTCTTCGGGGCTGATGCTTAGGGAGTTCTTCTCCTAATCAGAATATATGTGGCGTAGACTTCCAGTTTTGACATTGCCTAATGGGCACAAAATTTTTACTTGCTTCTGTCATTCGACTTTATCTTTAGATAGGAACATTTGGGTGTAAACATGTGTTTGAGACATGTTATGATTGATGGTTGCAAGTGGCTGCAAGTGGTTGCTAGTGGTTGCTCGTGGATGCATTTACAAACATTAGGCACTAGATCGGCTCAATCACCTTTCATATTGCATATGCATGAGTGTTTACACTTGTTTGTGAATGAAATTGAATGTGTTATCATGTGAATGTTGCATATGGATGGATGTTTGTGCACACATATAGTGTTTATGTGACTAGGACTATTTGCATACATGTTGGACTCATGTCACTAAACATATTTTGCATCTAGAAGATCAATCAAGCCTGATCATTTGCACTAGACAAGGAACATATACACACACTTCTTGCATATGTTCATACAGCATTAGAAATCTCTTAAGGACAATGAATGCCTGTGATTGATGATTGAGTAGATGGATGATGGATGGTAGGACACATTCTTCTTAACTTGAAGATTTCGGGCACGAAATCCTTTAAGGAGGGGAGAATGTAACACCCCGTATTTTTAATATAATTAAAAATAAAATAAAATATATAAAAATATGCTTATGATGGGTAAATAATGGTGATGCATAAGAAGAATTAATTAATACATGGAAGAGAAGAAAAATTAGTTCGATAACGATGTATGTAACGGAAAAGATAGTAAAATAAGGATAATTAATTTAAGAATCAGGAATTAGGTAAAATGGACATCACCATTGCGTTCCTCTAGGAAAAATACGCGAAATAGGTCCGAGTTTTCGAAAATCGGAGTCCGTATGACCAAGATATGGCCAAAACAAGATTTTAGCAGACTTTCTGGCAGACTGACCCGGGTCGACCATAGTGTCGACACTATAGTCGACCTGCCCCCCCCCCCCCCCAGGTCGACTATAGTGTCGACCCCCCCCCCCCCCCTCGTACAGGTCGACCTGGTCGGCCTGGGGTGGTCCAGAACCCATTTTTGAGGCCCAGGACGAGTTTTGATGGTCCGGATGGGTTTTAGGGTTAATCCGATGGCTGAAATGAAGTGCTACACCTATAAAATAACACCTAGACCTAGCCTAACTCACACAAATTCATATGACACCTAAATGTTGTTGGAATCTCTCTTGAGCCATGGCTGCCGTCTCCAAATTAAAGCTTAAGCGTTCAAACCCAAATCAAATCAAAGATCAATGCTTCTACAACAAATTCAAGAGGATAGATCAATGACACTGCAACTTTCTACGACTAATTCACTCCCTAATTCATTAGCCGTTCTCTGTAAGTTCTAGTTATTTTCAGATTTAAATACTTAATTATAATATGGCGATGAAATAAAGTGAAATTGATGTAAGTTTAGCTATATTTGCGGAATGTGAATTAAGATTAAAATCATGTTTTGCGGTCAAATGAAAATAGTACGATGCTTATTATGTTTGGTTATGTTGTATAATATTATGCCAGTGATTTGATTCTATTATCATGTTGGATTGGGAATTATTGAGTACAATTTTAGTCATGTTGTACAATATGCCAGTGATTTGATTCTATTATCATGTTTAATTGGGAATTATTGATAAGTTTATTATGCAAGTTTATGTTGTAGATTCATGCGACAAATGGTCAAATCTACATGTTTATGTATAAGAAAAACCTATGCCACACTTATCATATATTTGTGATTGGCTTGTGAGTATGTTAATTTAATCTATGTTTCCAAGTAACGCATGTGTATGTTGATTTGCCTATGTTGCAAATTAACATATGTAAATTGATTAGTTCATATTGCTAATTCTCATGTATGTATGTTAATATGGCCTATGTTAAAAATACACATATGGGTTGAACTAGCTTATAATTGCGAGTTCACACTTATGACACTGTAATGTTCATAATGGTTATTTTGCAAGTTCACCCCTGTAATGTTCATGATGTCATTTTGCAAGTTCACCCCTGTAATGTTCATGATGTCATTTTGCAAGTTCACCCCCATTATGTTCACATTAATTATGCCATCAATGTCAAAATTATACCTTTGTCATGTTTATGATTGTGTATTTGTGTACATTAAATTAGGCTAAGTTTTTAGCCTAAACTTTATACTCAAAAATCATACAAACGTAAATTAGGCTAAGATAATTAGCCTAATATTAGACGGGGTAACGGTGGGTTAAAATGATTAATTATAGGAAAACTTGCCATAAATTGGTCATTTATCACATAAGTGATTTATGGCATAAAATGGTATTAATTATATACCTAATTTAATGAGATTGATTGGAAACAAATTGGGCATTAAATCTGAATTTGAACAATTTACATAATTAAAATGTAAATTAGAATTATGGCATAAAATGGTATTAATTATATACCTAATTTAATGAGATTGATTGGAAACAAATTGGGCAGTAATATGAATTTGAAAAATTTACATAATTAATGTAAATTGGAAAATACGAATATGCTTAGCACGAGGTTGGATTGAGCTGTGATATAAACCTGTCCGGCTGTCCAGTAATCACAGCAATACCTATCCAATGTGGGAGGCTAAGCATTAGGCCCAATAAAGACCCGAGGTTAGACTGAGTTGTGGCGTAAGACTGCCCGGACCCGACCGGCACACCGGCAGCCACAACAATATCTGTCTAATGTGAGAGGTTGGTGCCCTAATAAGACAACTAGAGCTGAGCTAGGGTTGGTAGGGTTAAGTTAACTAGAACACTTAACCAATTTCATCATTTTAACTAAATTGGCGGGTAGGGTTAGGATAATCTGGACACTTAACCAATTTAATATGTTGACTACGGGAGTAGGTAAGGTTAAGCAAATGTTTAACTATTATAACATGATTAAACTGGACTAGAGAGTGAGGTTAAGTTAATGAGAACACTTAACTAATACAATGGGTTAATTAGACAAGTGGTTGCGGTTAAGTAGTAACACTTAACCAACATAACAGGACAAGCGGGTGGGCTAAGTTAACTTGAATGAGTTGATAACACTTAACCATTATAATATGACTAGTGGATGGGGTTAAGTTAACATGCACTTAACCAATCTGATGTGATGCGTGGTAGGGTTAAGTAACACACGGGGTTAAGTTAACAAGAAAATCCTTAACCAATGTAACCAGATAGACGAACGGGGTTAAGTTAATAAACCACACTTAACCAATCAAACATAATAAGCGAGAAAGGTAAAGTTAACTAAGGTAAACACTTAACCATGGTAACATAACAAGTAGGAGGGTTAAGTACATATCGGGTTGGTGGGTAATATTAATAAATATAGGCCCACATACACTTAACCATTAAATACACATGCTTGAATCAGTAGCGGGGTTAAGTACACATCAGGGTTGGTGGGTAATATCAGAGAATATAGGCCAACAGACTTAACCATTAGAAAAACCTAGTAACGGGGACCCATTTCAGCAGTAACCCACATTAGGTATCAACGGAACCCTGAGCTAGGCAGGGTGGGACACGATTACTGGGCTGATTATAAGAGGTCAAATTAGCGGTGGTTGGTGCAGCAGTGCAGGTTCTAACGGAGTGCGGGCGTGCACACACTTCGGCGCAGAAAATTTAGCCACTGGGCATCAGTAGGTATAAAGCTGTGCATCTTGATTGTGTCAGGGTTGCCACCATGGGACTTGATACACCCCATGGTGGGACCAGCACAGGTATCTACAAGTAGGGGGTCGCGTGACACAAACGAGAACTAGGTCAAGTAGGGAGCCGATCGATAAGGTAGTAAGGGTGCATCGAATATATACATGGACATTGGGGTGATCGAGGTGGAATCCTCATAATCGATGTACACCTGAAGGCTACCATAATTGTGGGGATTGGGATCACGTTGTAATTATTATATAACACGGGCTACTAGTTGGGACACTAGTAGGGGGTACGGATCCTTGTTACACAGGACACTAGTTGGGACACTAGTAGGAATACGGATCATTCAATGTAAGACACTTATGAGGATGCTAGTTAGGTGGTGCAGAGCAAATAGATATCGTTTTAAATGGTAAAGCTTAGAAACCTTGTGATGTTATTCTTAATAGAAACCATGCGGTGGGATACTTGATAGGAATTATGGGACGTTATACTTGTTTCATCGTGCCCGAAGTTTATCTTGTTACCATAGTTTACCTTGTTATCATAGTTTATCTTGTTATCTTAGTTTATCTTGCCTACCTTGTCATCATGCTTATGTTTACTTTCAGTTTATTCATGTCATGTTATCTTTATATATTTTTATGTTGAAAGTCACTAGGACTTACTCAGTCTTAATGACTGACCCGTTTTGTTTCGCCTCTTTTTCTTCCGTTCCTCCCCCCCCAGGTTCACAGGGTGGGAATACAGCTTAGTTAGGATCTTACCAAGCTCCCAGGCTCTTTCATGTATGGCTTGGATTTCTCTCGGCTATGGCTTGCTTTGCTTTATTGGGGAATACTGCAGTTTGTTTTTATGCTTCTTTGTTTTTGAGCAAGACAGGTATTTTAACTATGAAATTGGGTATTGGAAGTTGATGGGCTTTTCTTGTAAACATTTATATTTAATAAATGATTTGAAGTACTTCCACTTTATTTTCCGCTGTTTTATATATGTCTGTCTTGTAATATTTCTGTTCCAGTACCCATAATACTCCATTGAAGTTAAGGCATTCCCTTTGTGAGTGACCTTAACAGATGTGGGGTGTTACACTTTTTCTTTTTCTTTTGGATTGAAGAAGGCCATGGGAGGCTATATGAAATATCCCGAAGTCCCCAATGTAGGGGAGGTTATGGTGAAATTTTTCGAAAATTTAGGGTGTTAGCCAAATTTTTGAGGAATTTGAAAAGTTTTTAGAAACTGAAAAGTTGAAGAACTTAAGCCGTAATGAAAATACTGGAAGTTGAGTTGATTAGTTAGACAACTTTTGGCTTCGTTCCTTTTCGGGGACGAAAAGTTTTAAGTGGGGGAGATTGTAATAACCCGGAAATCCGAGCCAATTTAAAATTTTTATTTTGGCAATTTTAGCAAATTTTGATTATTTAAAATGATATATTTTAAATAATATGACGAGAAATTTATTTTGAATAGAAGTTCAACGTATATATTTATATACGTCGTCGTTAGAATATAAATATTTATTTTTAATTATACAGGGAATTGAAAATGGCGCGGTAGTTCGATAATTTGATTTCAAATTTCAAATGAATGTACCGGGTTCAAAATAAACCGGATTTTAGCAAAACCAAAAATATTTGAATCTAATTGAGAATATCTTTCCAACGAATCCGAAAAATTGAAATTTCATAGTGGGGATAAAAAGTTGTGTCCAGTTGAAAATTCAGAATAGTCGTTGTGGAATTCTGGCCCATAAAAATGGAAATTTTGCAAACGACCTTAGAATTCGACAAAACCACTTTTGTTAGATCTGTGATGTCAGGTTATTGCTAGATTCCAAAATTCATAATTTTTCAAATCAATATGTGAGCGTGGCGAGGTAAAACGTGTTTTGTCAATTTCGATCGACCTGAAAATGGCCATTTTTCAAAAGGTCTCGGAATTTGATGAAACTAGTTTTGTTAGGACCGTATCGTTAATACAAAGCTGGAAAATATTTTTCGGGAATTTCTAGAGTTCGTATGTGGCCCCAGTAAATTGAGATGCGCGTTCAAATTCAATATATAGAGTTATATTTTGATTTTGACGAAAACTGATCGAAACGGTCGAATCAGCTTACGATACATATCCCATTGTGTTCAGAATGGGGGTAATTAGCTATGAACGACAGGCGGTGGGTCTCGTTATGAGGTCGAAATAAAAAGTTGCTCTTTGAAATTATAAAATAATAAAATATATATTATTTATATAACCCCCTCCCTCTAATTTCTCCTTCCCCGTTCATTACTTCAGAAAGGAAAAAAAAAACCTGATCAGTCGACACCCCCCCCCCCATACCTCCGCCGCCGAAGATCGACAGCCCCCCTCCCCCACCTCGCAGCGGCCACCGCACCCCCCTCAAACCTCGTCCGACCACGACCCCCTCAGCTCCGGCCTCCATCCACCGCAAACCCAAAATTCGCCAAGCCCTAGCCGGAAATCGTCGCTCCAGCTCCAATGGCCCACCGTCACCCACCTACGCAACCTCCCACCACCGCACAGCAAGCTCCGCTGACCCCTTTGACTATCCTCCGGCCCCAGTGAGTATTTATAATTTTTATTCATTTTAAAATCTGATTTTGATTCATTTTAAAGTTTGGATTTTTAATTTATAAGGATAGGATTTTTAAGCTTATAAAAATAATATTTTTATATAGGGAAAGCTATGAATTTTATATAAACAAAATTTAGAATAAAGTTTTGTTTTTATTTATATATATACGATTTTTCTATATATGGATTATAGATAAAAATATGATTTTTATTAGCAAAAAGACTATATTTTTATAGTGGAAAGGTTATACTTTTATGATTATGAGGAAATGACTATTATGATAAAGTTTATACTTTTATTATGGGAAAGTTTATATTTTTATATAGTTAGCAAAATAAAGATTAGATTTTTAATATTATAAAAAATTCGAATTATATATATATGAAGTGAAGATAAAAATTCGATTTTTATATATATGAAGTGAAGATAAAAATATGATTTTTATGTATGGAAAGCGTTATTAAAAATGTGATTTTTAATATGAACAGCGTGAAACAGTGGGTGATGGAACGAATTGGAATCAAAATATAATTCAAACGGTTCAGAAATGAAATGCGGAGTGGAACCCACGGTGAGAACTCCTCACTTTTAATTTAAATTTCTAGTTAAAAATATATACTAGGATGCAGACGGTGTTTAGTAGCACCCGACACTCGTCGTCCACGGACGATGGACGGCTTGTATGCTTGTTTATTTGATTTTGATGTGTAGTTGATTGTGTGATGTGAAATGAAATAAAATATTTATATAGTTAAAAATATATTATAGTTGAAAATAGAATTTTGGGTGTTAAAATACCAATGGGTCTAAATGTTGATTTATAAAAATATCGTGAAAGGAAATTTAGAGATTTAAAAAGGGGAATTCGATTTTTCTAAAAATAGAATTTGAATTTCGAATGGGCTAAGAAATATTAACTTGTTTGAATAATAAAAACAAGTATTGAATTTATAAACGATGTTTATATATTAAATAATGCGGAAATTAAAGTGAATTTATAAATGGTGTTTATAAATGAAATGGAATAATTATCATTGGGTAATGTGAATATTTTAATTAAAATGTGAATTTAAAAATGGAAATTTGGAATCGTTTTAAAGGAGTAAACAAGGAAGTTTATTCTAATGTTCAGAATGTAAATTGAACTAAAATAAATCCGTATGGATTTATGATTTGAATTCGATTAGTTTGAATTTATTTAAATAAAATGTTTCTAGAAAAAATATTAGGATTGCATTAAACAGAAGTTAAATTTAAATATGAAAATAGATTCTATATTTATATATAATTTATAATAAATATAATATTCAAAAATAAGATTTTGGTTTTAAATAGATTTTGAAATGGAACTTGTTTTAATATTATAAACAAGAAAATTTATAAACGATGTTATAATTGTAGCAAATTAATTATCAAAAGATAATTTTGAAGTTTAAATTCAAGTATGAATTTAAAAATAGAAATTTTAATTCATTTCGAAATGGGAACGAGGGTTTTTATTTTGGAATTTGGAATATAAAATGAACTGAGTTTCGAATAGATTTTGAAATAAAGCTTGTTTTAATATATATATATATATATATATATATATATAACAAGGAAGTTAAATTTATAAAAGACTTTTGTAAATTAAGTGAGATAATTATCATGGATAATTTAAATATTTAAATTCAAATATGAATTTAAAAGTGAATTGGGACGTGTTTTGAAACAGAACGATTGATTATTTTTCGGAGTTCAGAATATAAGAAAAACTGAGAAAAATCCAACGAATTTATAATTGAAATTCGATTATATCAAATTTTATAAATAATTTATTTATAAAGGGAATTGGAATTTAATATAGAAGATCGAAGTATAAATAAATTTATAACTGAGTTACGAAATAAACGACGATTAGGAATAATTGAAATATTTAGTTAGATTTGGTAAACGGGTTTAATTTATATTTAATATTTAGGAAATGGAATTGGAATTTATATAATAAACGAAGTTTAATGTTTAAATTTAAATAAAATTAAAACGAGCTTACCGCAGCGCGGTAGTTCGTAATTTGGCATTCGAACTTCAATTGAGTATATAGAACTCAATTTTAGTCGGAATTCATTGAACAAGAATCGTTAGGACCGATTTGATAATAGTTTTCTAATGGAAGAGAAAAATCTGGATTTCGTCTTACAGATTTTGAGTTATGTTAAAATCCAATTTCCAGAAAAACAGCGCCATAACCATTATAAAACTATAATGGTTAATTTAGATAAATAAAAAATTTAAGCAAATAAAATCTGAATTTCCATTAAAAAAAATCCAGACTTGAGATATAAAATAAATATGAACTCAAGTGCAGTAAGTGAACTGATTTTGAAACATAAAATCAGATTTTAAATTATTGAATAGAATTAACTAATTTGAAGAATAACTAGTTAATCGAGTTTTGAATAAAAATTGGGCATTGGATAAGTAAATGGGGTTTAAGAATTTAAATTCAAAATCGAATATGAAACTCGAGTTGAAAATGGAATTAGGTTGAGTTTTAAGTGAATTAAAAATATATCCAAACGTGTTATGTTCAAATAAAAAGTGAAATATGCCAAAGAGCTAGTTAAAGAAAAAAATTAGTGAATTGAGTTACAAATGATTGACTTGAGTTAGAATAAATTGGGAATGGACGTATATGGGTTAGACAGGTATGGAATGAAAAGTATGAAGATAATAATTCGTGTGCCCAACAAAAAGGTACACGTTTAAATTCCATATGAGTTTTTATACGCCGAATCGGCAAGCCACTTGGCTTTTTTATTTTCTTTTTGAATGGAAAGGGCCTAGAGAGGCGAGTTGAGGTTCGAGCTATTGATCAGTAAAAAGGAGATGTTGGCGAAATTTTCCGAAAATTTAAGGGGTTAGAATATTTTTAAGAAAATTTGATAATTAGAAATTAAGATATCGATAAATATAAAATTCGTTAAGGAAACGGACTTAAAATATAATATTATTAACAAAAAAGGAAATCTATAAATTAAATCTGTTAAGAATAGAAAGAGAAACGTATACTTGTTTACAAAGACGGATAACTGGTTTTATACGATGTTGATTATTCGAGATAAGTAATTTTGTCCGTTTTGAAGTTAAGAATGTTATTCAGTCAAGGTCTGAGAAGTAGTTAGACCCGAACTTGATTAATTTCACAATTAACAGATAAATAGCAAGATTCAGTCCCAAAGATAAATGTTTGAATAAGATGTAGTCGAATGCACTATTTTGGGTTTTTGTAACAATATTTTACACAATAATTGTAACACCCCGCATTTTATGACAATTTAATAATAAAATGAGAATAACTTAATTAAATATTCAGAATTAAGTAAAACGGATTTACGTTGCGTTCGTCTCGGAATTCTGGTTTAGAAATACTCCGAGTTTGCGTAAAACAGATAACGTATGAAGAAGTTATGAGCATTAGAAGTTTGTATATATATAAGGCTCATATATATAAATATATTAACAATAAATATATCCAGAAAATCAAAACACGAAGCGGGAAAACAAAGCGGGAAAAATGTCCTGTTAGGGGTCGGCCCACCCAAAGGGGGGTCGACCCCACCGTAGATATGAGCATTGTTTTGAGACGTGGTCGATTCTGATGGTTTGTAATTCAAATCTAAAGGACCTGGTTTCTCTGATACACCTATTAATAAGTCTATAGAGCCGACCCTATTCTCATATTTCTAAGACAACGCAGAAGCTCTGCCATTTCTCTTCCTCTTCAAATCTCTTCAGAAAATTAAGATTATTAGTTTAGAAAAAATTCTGAATCTACATCCGAAGGAAAAGAACGTATGTTTGTAAATGGGTGTTCAGATCTCTTATTGAAGTGAGGTAATTCCTAGATCTGGTCCATTTTCCATTCTCTTTCTCCTTTTTCTTTCTTTCTTTTAGTAAAAAATATGAATCCATGGCTGTTAGGTTCTGAATCCAATTAGGGGGAAAACCATGGAATGGTAGATCTAGACCAGATCCACGATTTGAAAAGCATATCAGGTGAGTGGATTTAAGTTATATCATTTAGGTAATGATATATTATCATTTAACATTTCCTGTTATTGCACAATGTGAATTGGATAGAATAATTAAAAGTATTTAAATGTTATTATGACATGTTTAAATATGATATGTTGAAATGTTTAAACATATGTTAAAAGGATTAAAGTGACGAATATGACATGTTGGAATATTAATATGGTAAGATATTAATATGTTGGAAATTTAGCCAAAATATGCATAGCGATTACTGTTGTTTCAATTCAATGTTAACTTGTGACATTTAAGTATCTGGACCATTAACAGTAGCAATTGAGAAAAGTTACATGATTTGGCAATCACATGTTATTGTTAAATTTGAACAATTATCTGATTAATTGATAACATGATGGAATAAAATTGATTATATGTTAGAAAGAAAGTATGACATAAAATAGGCATAATATGATGGCATGTAAAATATAAATTACAGTGGAAATTTGAAAGAATGGACATGCCTAGATTATATAGAAGATTTACAATAAATGAGAAACTATAACCGCGCTTAGACACGAGGTTAGATTACACTTGTGGTAGAAGTCTGCCCGGAACCACCCGGCATATCCAGCATCCACAAGTGGTAAATCTAATGTGAGGGGTCTAAATGCATAAATAAAACATGTAATGGTGCTAAGACACGAGGTTAATTCAACTTGTGGAAGAAGTCGGCCCGGAACCGCCGGCAAATCCAGCATCAACATGTGTAGGCTTAATGTGAGAGGTCTAGTACATTTCATATATATGTGTGTGTGTGTGTGTGTGTGTGTGTGTAAATGGCAGGACTGATAAACATCATTAATTGTAATTAATGGAAATAAATGGAATTGAATGAAAGATAATTACAACAGTAAAGGAAATGGAATGAATGGGAATGATAATAACCTATTATAAATAAATTGCATTAATGAGAATGTTATATAATAGATAGACTTGTCCTGGGGACAAGTGGATATTATAACGTAGTTTACAATAAACAAGTGAGGAAATGAGATAACTGGTGAAATGAGTTAAGTGGCACTTAATTGTAAATTAAGTAATCAGTAAATGGGGAAAACCTGAAACTAGTTGTTTGTAACAAGTAGAGAAAAGGGGGGAAGTGTATGAAATATAAGAAGTTGTACTTAATTATAAATTAAGTAAGTTGTAAACTTGGAAATTATAACTTAGGTTATAATAAACGATAAAGGGAATGGAATAACTTATGTAAGGAGATAAGTTGTACTTAATGGTAAATTAAGTTATTTATAAGAACAAGAATCTGAAATCTACGGATGAGGACAACAAAACTTATATTTAAGGGAAGAAAAACTTATTAGTGAACCTTAGTTAAGAGAACTAAGTTAATAAGTAAACAATGATAAGTTGTAGTGACAACGTAAGATGGAATTATGATTAAATAGGAAAGGGTGAGACAAACTTATATGAAATAAGTTATATTTAATCATAAATGATAAGTGACATGTCAAATAGAAAACATGTGAATTGAGATATACTTAATTACAGATTAAGTAGAACAAGTTATTATAACCTTAAATCAAACAAGAATATGAAAGGGATTGTGGATTATAGACCTTGGACCACAATCTAAAGAATAACATGTTGTGGGCTTATTAATAAACATAAATGGGCTAAGTTATATGACTGAAATTAATAAGTAAGAGGAACTTGGTAACTTGAATAAGAATACAATGTGAAAGGGAATAACCAAGTTAAATGGAACCCTGATGAGGTAAAGCAAGTGCATAAAGGAATGTTTAGCATAGGGTTTAATAACATATTAAAAGGAGGTGCTTGGATCAGTCCGCACGTTTGAGGGTGAATAACCCAACGGGGTAGATCATTGTGATGTCATGAGGCATGGAGGGAGTGCATGTTCACCTGATTATTATGACAGCTTCGAAGGACTCGAAGGGGAAGCACACGGCTTCCTGAGATACGTAAAGTGCTCCTGGTAGCCCTCTATGTGGTGGTAGATGTTTAGGTTGTTCCCGTAGAGGTCGGGTCTGCGCGTTACTACTAGGTGGGTGGGCCTTGACTGCAAAAGTAGCTTTGCAGTCAGAATGCTATGACGTAGTGACACTCGGGTGATTCGGCGGTCGCCTCAACAGGGAGGAAGAGGTCAGGCTCAACAGAGATAGTAGATCGTCGGGTACCCGTCATCGGCAGCCGTGGGATGCGAAAAGACTAGAGCTAATGTAACACCCCGAATTTTAGTTAATACTAAAATTCACTAATTATAGGATAAATAATCTCAGGTGTGGGAATTGGGGGTAACGGGCTGTGTCATTGCGTTCGTCTCGGAAAAATACGCGAAATAGAGTCCGAGTTTTCGAAAATCGGAGTCCGTATGGCCCAGTTAAGGCCCAATGAAGTTTGCAGAAAAATTAAAGCTTAAAAGAGATTTAATAATTTAAAACCAGATTTTAAAATAGAGCAAGCGGGGCCAGGCGGGAAGATTCCCGCCATACCCATGTCGACAGGGCTGTCGACAGGGGTGTCGACTTGCCTGTCGACAGGGGGGCGACGCCCAGTAAAACTGGGTGCACCAGTTTAGGTTCTTGGGCTGGCTTGGAGGGCTGGTTCTGGAAGCTTCTTGGATCTGACGGGTCTAAACCAATCTAGGGTTAATCTAAGGGTCTAAAATGCAACCTAATCCTATAAATAAGACCCTAACCCTATCCTAATTCATTCATAATTAGGTTTTGTAACTAAACTATGGCAAAATGAAATTTGAGCATGGCCTCCACAAATCAATGAAGAGAGTTGCAAGCTAATCAACATCTTCTTCAATTAAAGCCACTAATTCCACTTCATAAGTTTGCTAATCTTGGTTTTGGTGAGTTTCTATGGCTTTAATAATCAATTGTTAAATTGATTATGGTAGGATGTGATAAGACATGGCTATGTTTGTGGATAAATGTATTTATGCAAGTTTGTATGATATGTGATTTGCAAGTTTTATGTTAAATGCAAGTTTAAGGCCATGTTTTATGATGCAAAACACTATGTTAAACATTTATGCATATGTGACATGTTATGCAAACTATATGTGAGAATATATGCAAGTTATATGTAACATGATATGCAAGTTATGCATGTGATTTTATGCATGCTAAGTAGTTGGTGTTATGCATGTTAAGTATTTGATGTTATGCATGTTAAGTATTTGATGTTATGCATGCTAAAGTATTTGACGTTATGCATGCTAAGTATTTGATTGTATGCATACTAAGTATTGAGTTTTGTGCATGATAAGTGTTTGGGTTTATGCAAGTTAAGTGGTGAGTTTATGCATAATAAGTATTTGATTTCATGCATGATAAGTAAGTGGTTTTATGCATGCTAAGTGGTTGGTATTATGCATAAATCATAACATGCAAGTTTACCCTTTTTAAATATGATGTATACATATGCAAGATGATACCCTTATATGCTATGCATGTTTACCCTCCTTTAAGATGCAAGTTCATATGCCAGTTATGTGAATGGTGTTATGCAAGTTATGTGTATGAGATTATGCAAGTTATGTGCATGATGCTATGCAAGTTATGTATATGCTTAAATGCAAGTTTAATGTGATATGCAAGTTATGCATGTTCATGCAAGTATGTGAATGCTCATGCAAGTATGTGAACGCTTATGCAAGTATGTGAATGCTTATGCAAGTATATGAATGCTTATGCAAGTTATGTGTATGCTTAAATGCATGTTTAACATGTTATGCAAGTTATGAGAATGCTTATATGCAAGTTCAACATGTTATGCAAGATATGTGTATGATAATATGCAAACTCATATGTCATATGTTATGCAAATCATGTGTATGATAATATGCAAGTTTGGGTTATATGTAGTTGGGTTAATATATGTTCATATATGCAAGTTGACATCCTCTTAACCCATGACAAAGTTGTATGCTAAACCCATGATATTTGTGATGATCTTCCCCTTATTTATGTCATGAAATGAGAACGATTTACGTGGGGAACGATGGGGTTGGTAAATATGTTAATAAAAGTATGATTGGGTATGATTAAGCATACCATAAAAATAAATTAACATAAGTGGGAATTTACCTATTGAGTTAGGTCTACCCCATGGGAATTTACCTATTGAGTTAGGTTTACCCATGTTATGAAAAATGTGTAATTAATTAGGGATAATTAATTGTGGGGGTGATTAATTAGGCGTAATTAATCAACTAAGACACGAGGTTGGACCCTTTTGTAGCGGAAGTCTGCCCGGAACCGACCGGCCATCCAGCGGCTACAAATGATTGGCCCAATGTGAGAGGTCTTAGTCACAAACTAAATACGTGATTAACGTAAAGACACGAGGTTAGACTCGGTTATGACGTAAGGCTGCCCGGACCCAACCGGCTTAACCAGCGGTCATAAAAGATAGTCTAATGTGAGAGGTCTTTAGGAGGATCACGGTCTTAATTAATTAAGAAACACTTAACCAAATTAGCATGTAGTGGGACATGAGGGTTAAGTGGGTGCCTTGGGTGGCATGTAGTAACTAGTGGGGGTGCCTCGGGTGGCATGAGGAAACTAGTGGGTTGCCTTGGGTGGCAATAGAAAATACGATTAGAATACTTAACCAAAGTGGAACATGTAATTAAACATGATTAAAGGGTTAAGTAAGTGCCTTGGGTGGCATGTGGGAATCAAGTTAAGTGCTTTGGGTGGCATGTGGAAATCTAGTGGGTGCCCTTAGTGGCAATTGAAATATGATTGATGACTTAACCAAAACTTAACATGTAAGTGGGCATGATTATAAAGAGGGGTTAAGTGGGATGCACTAGATAAAATTGCAAGCTTAGGTGGTAGCTTGTGGGGGCCCATTTCAACCAATATCCCAAACGTATCTTTGTGGGCTCGACTCAAGTCGAGTGACGGGACACGCATATTGGGCTTGACTATAAGTGGCCAAAACGGGTTAGCGGTGGCAACGCAGGATCAACGGGTTTCATATGCGTATGTGGACCCGGGCTGGTTGGTAAGTCGTTGTTGCATCGTGTAGATATAAAGCCGTGCACAGTGATATTATCTGGTAGCCACTTTGGGGAATGATACACCCCCTTTTATGGGACCAGCACGGGTATCTACGGTAGGGAGCCGATCGCTTGGGGGTAGTGGGTACACCTAGTAAAGATAGGGGCAGACGGCACCTGTGTAGGGGTACAAGAAACTACCGGGTAAAAATTACTAAGTACACTTAGTGGGATCAACCTTTAAGTAGGAATTACTCTTGGTGGGTAGAACTGGTGTGGTGCAGTGTAGGAATTACCCTTGGGTGAATAAGTCTGGGGTGGTGTAAGAATTATCCTTGGGTGGATAAATGCGTCTTTTCGGTTATCGTAGTACATCCGGTGTTTAGTTGGCTACTTAGTGTAGTCATTATCCCCAGAGGTACCGTACCTTATTTATGTCATACCCTAATTGCTTTAATGGTTGTATTGTTAGGGTTATAGGACTCACTCAGACTTATGTCTGACCCCGTTGTTTTTATCTTTTTCCCAACCCTCAGGTTATCAGAGTGGGCCTAGCACTAGTGGGCTTGGATCAGACCGCTATATCTATCTTTTGGGCTTGGATCGTAGAAGTAAAGCTCGGTTTATCTTTTCTATTATGGCTATTGTCTATGTAGTGGGATTATGTACTTCTATTTTATCAGGATGGATATTTTGTACTTGACTCTTATTATGGTTTTGTGATGTAACCAAACATGTTTATTTTCCGCTGCAATGAAATGATGTTTTAAGATTTTCAAGTATTACTTATATCTGTCTTGTTGAAATTTTTCTGTTCTATATTCACTTAAAATACTCCACCGATGTTATGGCATTCCCTTAGCGAGTGACCATAGCGGGTGTGGGGTGTTACACGCGGTATCAGAGCTTAAGGTTACCGGAACAGATAAAATTTTTAGAAAAACTATTTTCTAAGAATATTTTTGGAAAGGAGTATTTTCAAAAACATGTCTTTTAAGAGAAAAGTTTTTGAAAGAAAAGCATAATCCCCAATAGCCATATCTTTATCTTTCGAATTCTCCATTTTGAATCTCTTCCTTTCTCTCATTTTGAGTTTCCCCTCCGCGTATAGATGATCTTTTTAAGATAGATAAGGATGGAAAACCACTTCAAGGGACTTAGACGTTAGTCGGATTAGAAGTTGGTTCAAGAAGGAGGAGGACTGGTAGGTATCTATTGGATAGACGATGGGAGGAAGGCTCAAATAGCTGTTGGGTTAATGAAGGATGAAATCTCATTGGTGGGAAGTTACGAGTGGGGAATAGGGAAGAGGAAGGCAAGTGGTTATCCTTTTGAGAGGAATAGGACACCTTATTAGGATTGTCCAAAGAAGCAAGGGCAAGATATTGAATCTTCTGGAGGGTAGTTGTATTCCCTCGCGACTAGGGTACCAGATGGTGATAAGACCGTCTAGATTGGAGGTTGGATTTCTTTATCATCCAATTCGAACTTTATTTGATTCTGACGCATCGAGTTCGTTTATCTCATCATTGTTAGTTGAGTCACTGCACTTAGACACCAGTTTGGTAGATGATCCCTTAGTTGTTTCAAACCCAATTGGGCTCCATGATGTGTTTGGGTTTGAAAGTTTCTATACTTAGCGTTGAGTTTAGATGTGATGCTTGTTGGGCTTCACGGGCTATGGGCTAGTTTTGGCATGGACTGGTTATCCAGTAAAGGTGCCGTTCTTGATTTTGAAGGGAGAGAGTTGTTAGGCTTATGACCCGCTTGGGTAACACTCTCGAGATCTTTTGTAATCCCATAGAATCTGTTATGCTAAGTTATCTAGAATCGCTTGACACGTCGGTCTAGAATTTGCGATCAGTTAGAGCGGTCCGGGAATACTCGGATGTGTGTGTGGGGGGGTGAAGGGCTTACCTCCGAAGCGGGAGATTGACTTCCGAATATACCTGGTGGATAATGCTGAACCAGTATCTTGGCCAGTGTGCCACATGGCTCCTCGTGAGAGGAGGGAACTCCATAAGTAAGTAGGCGATTTGCTTGAGAAGGGGTTCATAAGACGAAGTATATCGGAGTGAGGTGCTCCAGTAGTTTTTGTCACGAAGGCGGATGGGTCCCTCAGACTTTGTGTAGGCTAAAGAGAACTAAATAAACTCACAAAGAAGAATGGATACCCATTGCCGAGGATTGATGATCTCTTTGATCAGTTGGCTGGCGCCTCAGTATTTTTGTAGTAGGACTCAGCCACGGAAGTTCATCAGTTGAGAGTGGCTGAGGATTGCATAGAAAAGACTACCCTTAGGACTCCGGATGTTTTTTTAGGAGTGGCTGGTGATGCCATTCGGTTTGACGAACGCCCCCGCATACTTTGTTGATTTGATGAGAAGGGTGTTCAGGGAGTACCTAAATAAGTTCGTGATGGTCTTTGTGGATGACATCTGGGTCTTTTCTAGGAGCGAAATAAGTTTTCGTATGTGCTCAATGGGGTGAGCAAAGCCAGTTATGGGAAAACGGTGGTTTTGGAGCGAGACTAGGGAGGACATCCAAAATTGGTCAAGGGCTTAATTATTTAGCCATTTTTATTAGTATCATCTCACGTAGGTCGTCTGAATCCGAAGGAGGTATCCCTTGGGTGTTTGTCTGATATTGGTTTAGGCCTTTGGGGCTTGCATTTGGGGGATGTCGAATTCGACTAGGGTGGTCTGCGTGGGAGACAGTTGTGATAATTTTGGATGATATCCTGGGGGAGAAGAGCATGCCCTACATCTTAGGGAAGTGTTGGAGACTCTTCGAGCGCATAGTCTTAGGACAGCAAAAGTGGATGGGATCCTTAGCATCCTATGAGTAAGGGTAACATGGTAGCGGACGCCTTAAGTAGAAAAAGGTTGTCCTTGAGTTCATTGTTCGTTGAACGACGGAGCTTAGAGTTTATTTCTAAGTTTGACTTTAGACCTTCCGTTGACTTTGTACCCGGTTTGCTAGCCTCCTTGGAGGTTAGACCTACTCTTTTGGGGCGGATTGGAAGAGCACAGAGGGACGACCCACAGTTGGTTGAGTTGGTAGAGAAGCTCATAAGGGGGGAAGTCGTCCAGCCATTTGAGTAGAAACACCCTAGACGATAGGGGTGTTTGCGTAGAGACGGTAGACTTTGTGTACCGCAAGACGAGGGTTTGAGGAAGGCTATTCTTGATGACGCACACCGTTCTAGGATGACCATTCATCCCGGTGGGGATAAGATGTACCAAGACATGAAGAGGGTTTTCTTCTGGGCCGGTATGAAGAAAGATGTGGCCGAGTATGTCGCTCGATGTTTGGTGTGCCAGCAAGTGAAGGCGGAGCAAAGGAAACCAGGTGGGTTGCTTCACCCATTGGAGGTTCCGCAATGGAAGTGGGATAGCGTCTCGATGGATTTTATTGACGGGTTACCCAGGTCGAGGAAGGGTAATACAGGAATTTGGGTGGTGGTAGATAGACTTACTAAGAGCGCCCATTTCATACTTGTGAAGAGCAAGAGGACTGCTCCATGGCTAGCTTCAGTATATCTTCGAGAGATAGTTCGATTACATGGGGTACCCTCTAGCATAGTAAGTGATCGAGATCCTATCTTCACTAGCGAGTTCTGGAAGAGTTTGCAAGAGGCGGTAGGGACTCAGTTGTGTTTGAGTACCGCATATCATCCTCAGACGGACGGCCAGACCGAGAGGGTGAATCATGTCCTAGAAGACCTTTTGAGGCTTTGTATCTTAGATTTTGGAGGAACATGGGAAGAGCATCTTCCATTGGTGGAGTTCGCGTATAGTAATAGCTTTCAGTCCAGTATTGGTATGGCACCTTTCGAAGCTCTTTATGAAAGGCCTTGTCGATCACCTACACGTTGGTAGGAATCTACGGATGAGATCTTGCTTGGGCCGATAAGGTTAGAAAGACTTCGAGAAAAGATTGATTTGATTCAAAGAAGGATGAAAGCGACGCAAGATAAACAGAAATCTTATGCGGACAAGAGGAGAACAGAGCTTGAGTTTGATATTAGGACATGCTTTTTATCAAGATATCTCTGTTACGGAATGTGGTTCACTTTGGATCTGTTGGGAAGTGAGTACCAAGGTTTGTTGGGCCGTTTCCTATTAAGGAAAGGATTGGACAGATGACATATAGAGTGGAGTTTCCCGACAGGCTTAGTGGTGTATATGATATATTCCATGTGTTACATTTGAGGAAGTTCCTACATGAGACCGCAGAGGCGGTAGAGCCGAGCCTGCTTAGAGAAGTGGAAGTAGAGCGTGATGCGACGATTCGACGAGCTCCTACTTGCATCCTTGGGTCAGAGATTTGGAAGTTGAGAAACAGAGAGGTTCAACTAGTCAAAGTACGAAGGGGAGATGAAGAGAGCGACGCTACCTGGGAGACGGAAGCGAAGATGCGTTCGAGGTACCCTTTTCTTTCGGAGGGTATGTCCTTTTGCTTCTCCTTCATCGCATATCTTGTGCTTATCTTATTCTTAGTATGTCCTCTCGTTAGTACCTTTGACCTTTAGATAGGGTAAACCTATGGTTGAAACATGTGTTTGAGACATGTTATGGTTGATGGAAGCAAGTGGATGCAAGTGTTTGCTAGTGGTTGCTCGTGGATGCATATACACACACTCTAGGCACTAGATCGGCTCAGTCACTTCATATTGCATATTGCATAAAATTGTGTGTAGGAAAATATATTTATGGATGTATAATGGTTGTGTTATCACATGGATGATGCATTTTGGTGAATGGTTGTGCATTCATGTAGATATTGTATGTGTCGATAGGGTTTTCTCGCATACATAATGGATGCATGGCACTATCATGGTTTGCATATGTTCATACATTAGATAGGGAACATATACACACACTGTTTGCATATGCTCATACATCATTAGAAACTGTTTAAGGACAATGGATGCCCGTGGTTGATGATTTGAGTAGATGGTTGTTTGGATGGTAGGATATGCATTCTCCTTAGCTTAGAGATTTCGGGGACGAAATCCTTTAAGGAGGGGAGAATGTAACACCCCGAATTTTAGTTAATACTAAAATTCACTAATTATAGGATAAATAATCTCAGGTTTGGGAATTGGGGGTAACGGGCTGCGTCATTGCGTTCGTCTCGGAAAAATACGCGAAATAGAGTCCGAGTTTTCGAAAATCGGAGTCCGTATGGCCCAGTTAAGGCCCAATGAAGTTTGCAGAAAAATTAAAGCTTAAAATAGATTTAATAATTTAAAACCAGATTTTAAAATAGAGCAAGCGGGGCCAGGTGGGAAGATTCCCGCCCTACCCATGTCGACAGGGCTGTCGACAGGCCTGTCGACAGGGCTGTCGACAGGGGTGTCGACTTGCCTGTCGACAGGGGGGCGACGCCCAGTAAAACTGGGTGCACCAGTTTAGGTTCTTGGGCTGGCTTGGAGGGCTGGTTCTGGAAGCTTCTTGGATCTGACGGGTCTAAACCAATCTAGGGTTAATCTAAGGGTCTAAAATGCAACCTAATCCTATAAATAAGACCCTAACCCTATCCTAATTCATTCATAATTAGGTTTTGTAACTAAACTATGGCAAAATGAAATTTGAGCATGGCCTCCACAAATCAATGAAGAGAGTTGCAAGCTAATCAACATCTTCTTCAATTAAAGCCACTAATTCCACTTCATAAGTTTGCTAATCTTGGTTTTGGTGAGTTTCTATGGCTTTAATAATCAATTGTTAAATTGATTATGGTAGGATGTGATAAGACATGGCTATGTTTGTGGATAAATGTATTTATGCAAGTTTGTATGATATGTGATTTGCAAGTTTTATGTTAAATGCAAGTTTAAGGCCATGTTTTATGATGCAAAACACTATGTTAAACATTTATGCATATGTGACATGTTATGCAAACTATATGTGAGAATATATGCAAGTTATATGTAACATGATATGCAAGTTATGCATGTGATTTTATGCATGCTAAGTAGTTGGTGTTATGCATGTTAAGTATTTGATGTTATGCATGTTAAGTATTTGATGTTATGCATGCTAAAGTATTTGACGTTATGCATGCTAAGTATTTGATTGTATGCATACTAAGTATTGAGTTTTGTGCATGATAAGTGTTTGGGTTTATGCAAGTTAAGTGGTGAGTTTATGCATAATAAGTATTTGATTTCATGCATGATAAGTAAGTGGTTTTATGCATGCTAAGTGGTTGGTATTATGCATAAATCATAACATGCAAGTTTACCCTTTTTAAATATGATGTATACATATGCAAGATGATACCCTTATATGCTATGCATGTTTACCCTCCTTTAAGATGCAAGTTCATATGCCAGTTATGTGAATGGTGTTATGCAAGTTATGTGTATGAGATTATGCAAGTTATGTGCATGATGCTATGCAAGTTATGTATATGCTTAAATGCAAGTTTAATGTGATATGCAAGTTATGCATGTTCATGCAAGTATGTGAATGCTCATGCAAGTATGTGAACGCTTATGCAAGTATGTGAATGCTTATGCAAGTATATGAATGCTTATGCAAGTTATGTGTATGCTTAAATGCATGTTTAACATGTTATGCAAGTTATGAGAATGCTTATATGCAAGTTCAACATGTTATGCAAGATATGTGTATGATAATATGCAAACTCATATGTCATATGTTATGCAAACCATGTGTATGATAATATGCAAGTTTGGGTTATATGTAGTTGGGTTAATATATGTTCATATATGCAAGTTGACATCCTCTTAACCCATGACAAAGTTGTATGCTAAACCCATGATATTTGTGATGATCTTCCCCTTATTTATGTCATGAAATGAGAACGATTTATGTGGGGAACGATGGGGTTGGTAAATATGTTAATAAAAGTATGATTGGGTATGATTAAGCATACCATAAAAATAAATTAACATAAGTGGGAATTTACCTATTGAGTTAGGTCTACCCCATGGGAATTTACCTATTGAGTTAGGTCTACCCATGTTATGAAAAATGTGTAATTAATTAGGGATAATTAATTGTGGGGGTGATTAATTAGGCGTAATTAATCAACTAAGACACGAGGTTGGACCCTTTTGTAGCGGAAGTCTGCCCGGAACCGACCGGCCATCCAGCGGCTACAAATGATTGGCCCAATGTGAGAGGTCTTAGTCACAAACTAAATACGTGATTAACGTAAAGACACGAGGTTAGACTCGGTTATGACGTAAGGCTGCCCGGACCCAACCGGCTTAACCAGCGGTCATAAAAGATAGTCTAATGTGAGAGGTCTTTAGGAGGATCACGGTCTTAATTAATTAAGAAACACTTAACCAAATTAGCATGTAGTGGGACATGAGGGTTAAGTGGGTGCCTTGTGTGGCATGTAGTAACTAGTGGGGGTGCCTCGGGTGGCATGAGGAAACTAGTGGGTTGCCTTGGGTGGCAATAGAAAATACGATTAGAATACTTAACCAAAGTGGAACATGTAATTAAACATGATTAAAGGGTTAAGTAAGTGCCTTGGGTGGCATGTGGGAATCAAGTAAGTGCTTTGGGTGGCATGTGGAAATCTAGTGGGTGCCCTTAGTGGCAATTGAAATATGATTGATGACTTAACCAAAACTTAACATGTAAGTGGGCATGATTATAAAGAGGGGTTAAGTGGGATGCACTAGATAAAATTGCAAGCTTAGGTGGTAGCTTGTGGGGGCCCATTTCAACCAATATCCCAAACGTATCTTTGTGGGCTCGACTCACGTCGAGTGACGGGACACGCATATTGGGCTTGACTATAAGTGGCCAAAACGGGTTAGCGGTGGCAACGCAGGATCAACGGGTTTCATATGCGTGTGTGGACCCGGGCTGGTTGGTAAGTCGTTGTTGCATCGTGTAGATATAAAGCCGTGCACAGTGATATTATCTGGTAGCCACTTTGGGGAATGATACACCCCCTTTTGTGGGACCAGCACGGGTATCTACGGTAGGGAGCCGATCGCTTGGGGGTAGTGGGTACACCTAGTAAAGATAGGGGCAGACGGCACCTGTGTAGGGGTACAAGAAACTACCGGGTAAAAATTACTAAGTACACTTAGTGGGATCAACCTTTAAGTAGGAATTACTCTTGGTGGGTAGAACTGGTGTGGTGCAGTGTAGGAATTACCCTTGGGTGAATAAGTCTGGGGTGGTGTAAGAATTATCCTTGGGTGGATAAATGCGTCTTTTCGGTTATCGTAGTACATCCGGTGTTTAGTTGGCTACTTAGTGTAGTCATTATCCCCAGAGGTACCGTACCTTATTTATGTCATACCCTAATTACTTTAATGGTTGTATTGTTAGGGTTATAGGACTCACTCAGACTTATGTCTGACCCCGTTGTTTTTATCTTTTTCCCAACCCTCAGGTTATCAGAGTGGGCCTAGCACTAGTGGGCTTGGATCAGACCGCTATATCTATCTTTTGGGCTTGGATCGTAGAAGTAAAGCTCGGTTTATCTTTTCTATTATGGCTATTGTCTATGTAGTGGGATTATGTACTTCTATTTTATCAGGATGGATATTTTGTACTTGACTCTTATTATGGTTTTGTGATGTAACCAAACATGTTTATTTTCCGCTGCAATGAAATGATGTTTTAAGATTTTCAAGTATTACTTATATCTGTCTTGTTGAAATTTTTCTGTTCTATATTCACTTAAAATACTCCACCGATGTTATGGCATTCCCTTAGCGAGTGACCATAGCGGGTGTGGGGTGTTACAGCTAAACCCAATGGACCATTCACCTTTCACTATCGGGGTACGGTGGTTGAGAGGAGATGCCAACTGGATTTTTAGATTGTTTGTTAGGATCTAGCCGCTTAGCTCGTGTAGTCTTTACTTGTTGAGGGAGGGGCCGAGGTAGGGCCAAAACCAGCATGAAAAAAGACCTTCCAATTCCTTTTATAATTAAAGTAAATATTTATTTTCTAATTTCGATTTAAATAAATTTATACGTTCTAATTCTATTCAAAATAAATTTCTAGTCGTTATTATTTAAAATAAATCATTTTTCTCGGCGAAGAGAACATGCACAGGTACAAAGTGGCAACGTAAAATCTTAGCCGAGGTAGTTTTCTATGCAGCCTGTCCCAAGCCAGGGTAAAGGAGGAGGGTTGTGATAGGATTGACGAGCCAACGTAAAAACTTAGCCTCTCTTATGGATATGGAACCTATGTTATATCGTTGGGGCGTAACCCTCTTAGCAACGCGCTATATCGAGGCTCGGATATGGTGTTAAATATGCAAGGGCTAGGTCGCTATTCTCTTAGTGGTGCGCTACACCAACGCCTCGGTGTAGTGATAAGTGAGCAAGGGTCCTCGCATTTTTCTCGGCGGATGCGAGGGGCAAGGAAGCTAGTCGATGATAGTAGGGTTCAGTTAGGTGGTTGGAATGTAGGGTCCTTAACAGGAAAATTAAGAGAGATAGTGGATACTATGATTAGGAGACGGGTTACCATCTTGTGTGTTCAAGAGACTAAATGGGTTGGTCAGAAGGAGAAGGAGGTGGAGAACACTGGCTTTAAATTGTGGTACACGGGAGAAGTACGTAACAAGAACGGGGTAGGCATATTGATTGACAAGAACCTTCAAAACAATGTGGTCAACGTCAGAAGACGAGGGGATAGGATCATCCTAGTTAAGCTAGTAGTTGGCAAGGCGGTTTTGAATGTCATTAATGCATATGCCCCACAGGTAGTTCTAAGTGAAGAGGCCAAGAGGAAATTCTAGAAAGACTTGGATGTCATGGTTAGAAATGTGTATAGTAGCGAGAAACTTTTTATAGGAGGAGACTTCAATGGCCATGTTGGCTCATCTAGCGGGGGTTTTGATTTAGTGCATGGTGGTTTTGGCTTTGGCGGTAGGAACCAAGAGGGTGAAGATATATTGAATTTCGCTCTCTCTTTTGATCTCACGATTGCTAATATCTTTTTTAGAAAGAGGCAATCTCATCTGATCACCTTCAGTAGTGGCCAACAGGCTATCCGGATTGACTTTGTCCTAACTAGAAGAGATAGTAAACGAGATTGTCTTGATTGCAAGGTCATACCTGGAGAATGAGTCATCTCACAACACCAGCTCTTGGTATGCGTGTTTCGTCTTCGGGTGGTAAAGGATAAGAGAGCGAAGATTAGCAGGACAAAATGGTGGAAACTCAAAGGAGATGCTTCATGGGTGTTTAAAGATAGAGTGATGGAAGAAGGGGCTTGGAATGTGGAAGAAGAAGAAAATGTCATGTGGAATGCGATGGCAATGTGCATTCGGAGAGTCACTACTGAGGTATTTGGGATAACAAGAGGAAGCAAGAGAGAACCCAAGGGATTCGTGGTGGTGGAATGACGAGGTGCAAAAGGCTATCAAAGAGAAGAAGGAATGCTACAAATTCATGCACCATCATAGAAGCAAAGAGAACATGCATAGGTACAAAGTGGCAAAGAAGACTGCAAAGAGAGCAGTGAGTGAAGCAAGGGGACGAGCGTACGAAGATTTGTATCAAAGGCTAAGTACAATGGAGGGTGAAAAATATGTTTACAGAATAGCTAGGCTACGCAATTGGAGGACAAGGGACTTCAATCAGGTTAAATGCATTAAGGATGAGAATGATAGACTTTTGGTGAAGGACGATGAGATAAAGAATAGGTGGAGAGAATACTTTGATAAGCTTTTCAACGAAGAAAGTGATAGCTCTTCGATTGAGTTGGAAGACTTTTTCGACAGCACAAATAGACATTTTATGCGGAGATTTCAAGAAGCTGGGGTAAAGGGGGCATTGAAACGGATGAAATCAGGCAAGTCGGTGGGGCCTGATGACATTCCTATTGAGGTGTGGAGATGCTTTGGAGATGCAGGGATAACATGGCTAACTAAGTTGTTCAATAAAATTTTCAAATCAAACAAAATGTCAGATGAGTGGAGGAGAAGCATTTTAGTTCCAATCTTCAAGAAGAAAGGAGATATTCAAAGTTGCACAAACTATAGAGGAATTAAGCTTATGAGTCATACAATGAAGCTTTGGGAGAGAGTTTACGAGCAGCATTTGAGGAGGTTGACAAGTGTCTCTAGGAATCAGTTTGGTTTTATGCTTGGAAGGCCAACCACTGAGGCGACTTTCTTGGTTAGGCAACCTATGGAGAGATACAGGGAGCAGAAGAAAGATCTCCACATAGTTTTCATTGACCTGGAGAAAGCTTATGACAGAGTGTCGAGGAGGGTTATGTGGTGGGCGCTAGAAAGGAAGAGAGTGCCATCAAAGTGTATTACCCTTATTAAGGATATGTACGATGGGGTTGTGACTAGTGTTAGGTCATGCAACGGTGAGACGAGAGACTTTCCAATTAACATAGGGTTACATCAAGTTTCGACTTTAAGCCCCTATATTTTTGCATTAGTGATGGATGAAATCACAAAAGATATACAATGGGAGATTCCTTGGTGTATGCTCTTTGCCGATGACGTTGTGTTGATTGATGAAAGTAGAATAGGGGTTAATCAACAACTGGAGTTGTGGAGGGAGACCTTGGAATCAAAGGGTTTCAGGCTTAGTAGAACTAAAACAGAGTATATGATGTGTGAGTTTAGCAGTTTCAGGTCAGATGACGGAGAGGTTACCCTGGCCGGTAGAGTAGTACCCACGAAGGAATCGTTTGGATACTTAGGATCTATGTTGCAGTTTGATGGGGAGATTGATAAGGATGTTAGTTTTAGAATTCAAGCAGGATGGGTGAAGTGGCGACTAGCATCTGGCATTCTCTGTGATAGGAAGATTCCTCAGAAGCTTAAAGGAAAGTTCTATAGGACAGCAATCGGGCCTGCAATGTTATATGGTGCTGAATGTTGGACTACTAAGAGGCAACACGTCTAGAAGATAAGCGTAGCAGAGATGCGGATGCTTCGTTGGAGTTGTGGGCATATCAGACGAGATAGGATTAGAAATGAGGATATTCGGGAAAAACTTGGAGTTACACCTATTGAAGAGAAGTTAGTCCAATACCGCTTGAGATGGTTTGGACATATCCAACGTAGACCATACGATGCACCTGTGCGAGTTGGAATTATAGGTCATGCCGAAGGCCCAAAGAGAGGTAGAGGTCGACCTAAAATGACATGGGAGGAGATAATAAAGAGAGATTTAACTAACTAGAGTTTATCTGAAGAGATGGTAGTTGATAGGAGTGCATGGAAGTTGTCAATCCATGTACCAGAACCTTAGGTTTTTTTTAAGACTTTTTTCATGTTTATTGAACCTTTTTTACTTTTTGTTACTATTTTAGATTTTATTTTACGTTTATTGAACCTTTTTACTTATTATTATTATTTAAGAAAAAAAACCTTTTTCAGACGACTTTTTATCTGTTTGGTTATTTTAAACCCTTTATTTATATATTATCATTATTATTTATTTTATTCTATTTTAATTTTAGGTTCCATATCTAGCCAACCCCGACTTGTTTGGGATATATGGCTTTGTTGTTGTTGTTGTACAAAAGGAATTGGAAATGGCGCAGTAGTTTGAAAATTCGATTTCAAATTTCAAATGAATGTATAGGATTCAAAATAAACCGGATTTTAGTGAAACCAAAAATATTTGAATCTATTTGAAAATATCTTACCAACGAATCTGAAAAATCCAGATTTCGTAGCGGGAATAAAAAGTTATGTCCAGTTAAAAATTCAGAATAGTCGCTATGGAATATAGCCCTTAAAAGTGGTGATTTTGCAAATTACCTCTGTTTTCGACGAGACCACTTTGGTTGGATCTGGAATGTCAAATTATTGCTATATTCCAATTTTCATAATTTTTGGAATTAGTATGTTAGCGTGGCAAAATAAAATGTGATTGGTGATTTAAATTTGAATTGAATCGACCAGAAAATGACCATTTTTCAAACGGCCTCCAAATTCGATGAAATTAGTTTTGTTAGGACCGTATCGTCAAAACATAGCTAGATTTATTTTTCTAGAATTTTTAGGGTCCGTATGTGGCCCTAGTAAATTAAATGTGCGTTTGAATTTAAAATATAATGAAATATATTTTAAATTTAATGGAAACTGATCGTAATAGCCGAATTGGGTTATGAAATATATCCCATTGTGTTCAGAATGGGGGTAATTAGCTAGGGGTGATAGTCGTTGGGGTCGATTTGGAGATTGAATGAAAAAGTAACTTTATTAAAATTATATAAAATAATTATATAAATATTATATATACCTCACCCCCTCTCTCTCTTCCCTTTATCATTCAACCACAGATCGAATAAAAAAAACCTGCTGCTCGAGTTCGTCGCCGCGCCTCCAGGGGGCCATCGTCGCCCATCCCTTCGACGGCGCTTCCACCCTCGACCCCCCTCCTCCGGTCCACTCGAGCCTTCCTCCGCCGTTTGAAACCACCGCAGACCCAAAGCCCTAGCTTCTCAAAACAGCCCCACCGCCATTAAACTACCACGACCTCTGGCTGGAGCACACCACCCACCTCCGGCGACCACCAGCAAGCCCCCTTCCACCGGCTCCGGCAACCAAAGCCCATCAATATAAGTTTTTATTTATTTTATTATTTAAAGTAATGTGATTATTTTATAGTAAATAATTTTTAGATTTTTATAGTAAATAAAAATTAGATTTTTATGGTAATAAAGATTATATTTTTAATTAACAAAAGATTTGACTTTTAATTAACAAAAGATTTGATTTTTAATAAACAAAAGATTAGATTCTTAAATAGGAAAAGTTAGGATTTTTAAAAATAAAAAAAATTGATTTTTAAATAGGAAAAGTTAGGATTTTTTTTAATAAAAAGATTTGATTTTTATAGTAATTATTTTAGAATAAAGATTTGATTTTTATATGAATGATTCTAAAATAAAAATGCGATTTTTGTATATGAAAACAAAGAATAAAAATATGATTTTTATCTATATAGATTTGAAATAAAAATTCGATTTTTATTATTTGAATATCGAAATAAAAATTTGATTTTTATATATATGAAATAGAAATAAAAATTCTATTTTTATACATAGGAAGTAGAAATAAAAATATGATTTTTATTTATATAATAGCGATGTAAAAATGTGATTTTTACTATAAACAACGTGGAAAGGATTGCATTGAAATTTTGGGCAAATCCAAATGGTTCAGAAATAAAAACTGGAGGAGTGGATCCCAAACGTGGGAACTTCTCACTCTAATTTATTTTCTATTTAAAAATATATACAAGGATGCAAACGGTGCTTAGTAGCACCCGACACCTTTATTTGAAACCATGTTTTGTTTGGTTGTTTGGTTGATTAGATTATTTGGTTGAATTTGGTTTGGGAAATGAAACGAATTGATTAGAATTGGTATGTACATGGCGCAAGCCATTAATAGGCGAGGGATAAGGCTAGACTTTATTCCGGTTCTAGTATCGCGTCGTTGTGCTGCTGAAATTTTCTAAAAATGTTAGAACAATAAAAATATCTTTTTTATTGTATAAATGAACTGTATAAAATATTAATGAGATGAAATAAATATTTTATAGTTAAAAATATAATTTTTAATGTGTATATGAATAAAATAAATATTCATTTACAAATCGAATGATTTGTTTATGTACACATATTTGATTGATATTGATTGGGACGATATATTTTACACATCGCCCAACTGCACAAATAATAAGCAATGAAATGTTCTTCTGTTTGTGTTCTGATTTGTCGTGTTCTCAACTCAATCCAGGCTTTCCTTTATAGGGAAGTTCGGGTCGTCACAGTTGGTATCAGAGCCATGATTTACAGAGCTCGAGAACAAGGCATATTAGAACCGAACGAAAGAATTCATCAGAGATTGGATTAGCAATATCCAATAAGAATGACTCGTTACAGATGGGATCGGTAGTATCCTAGAACGAGTGTGAAGAGTAGTGTTTTTAAAATAGAAGTGAAAACAAAATTTTGTTTTGAAAATTTAAACCATTTTATACATATTTGAATATTTATTTTATATTGAATTTGGACAATCGAGTATATAAAGATTTTGCATATATGCCTTGCAAACGCGCATTCGAAGTTTTAATATACTGGATAGATATAGAATCACAGTCTAGTTGCCCAGAGATGATTCTGATGATCGCTCGAGCATCATCAGCATTTATGTTTGGGTTTCAAAAGTGGGATGTCTATATATTTCCAATTGACTGGTGTGAGAACCAAAACTAAATAGGGTTTATTGTTGTGACTTGGCATCAAAAATGGATTTTTATATATATAGAAAAATTATGAATCTGAAAAGATAATCAACTAATTTATTGTTGGTTGTGTTTTTTGATTATTGGTTTGATTAATTAAAATTTTGAACCATTAAGCCAAATTGAATCAAATATTGTACTGTAACGACCCGCCTTTTCGACTGCTTCAAATTGGTATTTAAACCAACTTAGACACCCAAATTGAAGGACTGTTATTTAGCTTATAGAGTTTAGAAACAGAATCAACATAGAAAACTGAGAATAAATAGAGGACATAGTATTGAACAGCAAAATAAACTTTTATTAATATATCAGAATTTTTGATACAATATCTTCTTATACAGCGGAATTTAAAATACAGTTGAATACAGAAAAATATTTACTATTTAAATCTTCAGAGTGCGCGTCTCCTAGAATCCCCAGCTTCATCAATCTTCGAATCCTGAGTGGTAATCTCTAATCTGAAATTCTCGGATCTGACCCGAGCGTTCCATGCAAAAACATAAAAACACTCGAGTCAGGATTAATCATAGTTCAAGTAAAATAATTTCAATAGGAACTGAATATAATAGTTAATTCTAACATCAATATATGCCAGATGTCAAATACACACACATATAATATCTGTGTATACCAGTATTATTTCAGGGACAAGTGGTCACGGAAGCCTGCGGATACACACGTGTATCGGTACACGTGTGCATTGCCCCAACATCCCGTAACCACAAGTACGGTGAGGCTCATAGATTGCGCGTAAGATGTAGCAAGATTGGACAGTAAGCAGTCCACAAAATAGTGGCCATACATACATAATAAGAAATCCGGAACAAAATAAGGAATTTCACAGCAATAAGTGCAGTGGAAAAAGTGTAACCAGCCCAACATGGTGAACGAGCTAAACATTTCTTGCATCATAATGACAGCAACGAACTTCTACAATGAACTCAAAAACAAAAAGGACTCGACATTAGATGGGTACAACAAGTACCCAGGAACAAGGGCAGCAGTTCAAGTCAAAATAGCAACAAAACTACTCGAACCAGTGACCAACATGACAGTGCACAGTGGTGCATGCCAGCAATCAGCGCTAGGGTCAATGGAGAGCAAGTTATAAGCATGGAAAGCAAAACCAATATGCCAACTTACAGGTAACTCAACAACTGGAGGAACAAAATATTTCAAAGCTTGGTGATATTTATGTATATATATATAAATGCACAGCATAAATTCCTAAGCCCGGTAATGTCAAATGAGCTAGCAAAAATAATCGAGAATAAGTGGATAGTATGAGTACATGCATGTAACAAGGCCTTTAGTTCAGGCTACTAAGAAAGAATACTAACCTCTGAAATATGGGTTCAAAACGCCAAAACTGAAGTGCCAAACTAGTGCAAACTGAATAGGGTTCAATGTACCAACATGTGTGCATACTGAATGAAGTTCAAGGTGCCAACATTAAGTACATGCTGCATGGGTTCAATGTGACAATCTATACTGGACATATTAATGGTTTAAAATGTCAATCTATAATGAACATATTCCACGGGTTTTAAAGTGTCAATATTCAACTCATAAGTATTTAATTACCACATGCCAAATATATCAAACAACATATCAAACTATACATGCATTTCATGCAATACATAGGCGTTTCCAAAATGAAACATGACAGGCTCCAGGCATATGCAATAATCATGTGTTCAGTGATACAAATTGTCAGGGTACATGAGAAATGCTTTCAGGTCTATACTTATATACATTCACAAATGCACCTATATATAATCAAAGCATAATGCATAAGGGCGCAGTACACAAGAATTAGAAGCTTAAATCAACTCAAGCAATGTCCACTCAGCATCAAAGTAGAACTGGACAGGTGATTTCAAAATTTTATGCCAATATGTACCATTTAACTAGTCTCGGATTTTATATAAAATTTTCCAAACAGGTCAGCTGAAATTTTAGCTTTGAGATGACAATAGAAAGTGATCCAAAAATTTCATGTATACAGTTATTGCCAGACCATATTTTATTCTTTTCTTCTTTTCATTTTCTTAAAGTATTGAAGAAGGTAACCAAAACTAAAGCCCATTTACATAAAGTTTTACTGTCAGTAGGTTCTTCTAATGTCCAGCTTTGAAATCATTTATATCCTATTTTGGACAGGCAAGACCGTCCCTAACATTTAACAGTTACCACAAAGTATGAAATAATGAAAATATTAACAAAATCAAAGCAATATCTGTTAGTACACTATTAACTAAATAATCCATCAAATACTCCACGCATGTAACCAAAAGCTCAAGTTAACATAAGGTTTTTAGTGTTCCTTAACATTAAACTAAATTTGAGAAAACACTGATCTTAGTTACAGAAAAAGATGACTGACAAAAATGCAATAGATATGATAAAAATATTTTTCACAGATGATGTAAGACTGATTTCTCATCCATGCTATTATACTTCGAATATAGCTCACGTATATGAGGTAACACAACAAGCATACTTAACACTTGCATCACTCGGTATCAGTCCAAGAAATGTTTAATAGAGTTTAGAAAAAAATGAGTCTATCCACCAATCTTGTTCACAGTTTTAACCAAACACTTGGGTGTTCCTGCTTTATACATCAAGGAAGATCTCACATATGTAGTGGAAAAATTCTTATTAGTATAACGTAATTAACCATTAATTGCAAGACAACTAACCAACCATCCGAGCATCACTATTATATTCAATTTAACTGAAATTGAATTAGTTGAACACAAGATTAATCGTGGGTGAGGTAACTCACCTTGAACCGGCGTTAACCCTAGTGTTATTCGCTTCAATGGCGCAGGCTTTTGACATGAGGAAGGCGCGTGAAGTAGGTGGCTTCGATAGCTCTAATTCGTTGGCGACAGAGCAGGCTTCGAGTTGTTAGATCAGCGACTTGAAGCTCCGATTTTACAGAGGAACGCAATGGCGATTTGAGTAAGCCAGAGGGAGAGAGATGACTTTTTCGCAGGAGGCTATGGATCGAATGTTTGGGAACTAGGGATTTAGTGATAAAAATTGGAAAGAGGAAAGGGATTGCTTGCTGAAGTAATTTT
This sequence comes from Allium sativum, assembly GCA_030737875.1. Taxonomy (NCBI): domain Eukaryota; kingdom Viridiplantae; phylum Streptophyta; class Magnoliopsida; order Asparagales; family Amaryllidaceae; genus Allium; species Allium sativum. Next base: position 309,196,198 of record CM060921.1, read on the forward strand.
TGAAAGGGGCGTGGCCTTTATAAAAGAAGAGAATTCGGGATAGATACAATGTAAAATCATAGAGTTTTAGGTGAGACAGCGCAACAGAGTAGGATGGCAAAATTTCTTCTGAGGAAGGTTAGATTTAAGGTAGGCAGTATTTGTTTAATTTAATATTATATTTTACCGTGAAAAATCATGTACCGCTCTAATTCCGTACTGCTAACACAATCTCCAAATATGACAAAATTATACGTACCCCTTCGTTTCAACGTTCTGAATTCGGTAAAATTATTTTGGTTGTATCCGACTCCATTCGTATACAACGTTATTTTATTTTATTTTAAACTATTTATCTGTTCACCAATTTGTTCACAAACAACTCCATTTGATTCCATATTTGAAACGTTAAGCTCAATTTCTTCATATATACCACTACGTACATATCTTAGCCAATTTCAATATATTTCAACAAATAAAATTTCCAATTTTTTTAACGTCAATAACGTTTATATTTTCTTTTTCTTTCAACTATTTATATTTTTCAGTCGAAATTCAAATCTATTCAAATATTCAACCAAATTTAATTCAAATATTCAACAATAAATATTCGATTGTCAACCAACCATTCTGCATATTAGATTTAATTCACACAAACAATATCTTTGACTTTAAATTTCTAACTCCAGTATAAATACAAAGATGATCATTAATAATTAAATCTTCAGTTAATTTCACATTCGAGTTGTCAAAATTTCTGGGGCATTACATGTACTGAGTTGGAAATTGTTTAGAAATGCATACATGTGTGTAACACCCCACGTCCATTAATGTCAATCACAAAGGGAATGCATTAACTTCCATGGAGGTTATAAGTGAATATAGAACAGAAAAATTACAACAAGACAGATAATAAATAGTACTTGGAAATCTAAAACTTCATTTTATTGCAGCAGAAATTAAACATGTTTTTACATCATAAAACCATAGATCATAGCCAAGTACAATATCCATCTTCATAAAAACAAAATACATAATCCCATTACATAAATAGCCATTAAAAAGATAACAAGCTGGACTTTACTTCAACGGTCCAAGCTTTCCAAAGAGAGATGAAGCAATCCAATCAAACTCCACTAGAGCTGGGCCCAACCTGAGGACCTGAAGGGGGGAAAAAGATAGAAATGGAGGGGGTCAGACATAAAGTCTAGCGAGTATGATAATTCTAACAATACTATTATCAAAATAACTAGACTAAGGCATAAACTGGAAGACAAGTAAATGTCTACGAACTCTTAGGAAGATAAAGATAGCGTTTAAGATAACGTTAAAGATAACGGCAAAGGCACACCTAATTACTAACGAATAATTACTACACTGCATCGCACATTACTACACTGCACCGCACCAATCACCCTAAAGGTTGATCCCACTTGCTTCACACAGAAACTTTATAAATAGCCTTGCGTACCCCTAGCTGACTACATAGGTGTCGTCTGCCCCTATCTCCACTAGGTGTACCCCACTACCCACTTTCGATCGGCTCCCTACTCATAGATACCTGTGCTGGCCCCACAGTGGGGTGTATCACTCCCCTAAAGTGGCAACCCGATACAACTTGAGAATGCATGGCTTATACCTACACGATGCAACAACGTCTTACCTACCAGCCCGGGTCCACACACGCATATGAAACCCGTTGGACTTGCGTTGCCACCGCTCCCCGTTTTGGCCTCTTACAGTCAAGCCCAGTATGCGTGTCCCGTCCTCGACTTGGGTCGAGCCCACAAAGATACGTTTGGGTTACTGGTTGAAATGGGCCCCCATAAGCCACCCACCTAAGCTTGTCACTAGTATATCCCACTTAACCCCCTTAGTCATGTTCATTTACATGTGTGTTTGGTTAAGTCTTACTAATCGTATTTCACATGCCACTAAGGGCACCCACTAGATTCCTTGTGCCACCCAAGGCACCTACTTAACCCCCATGTCCCACTTTACATGTTTATCTGGTTAAGTATTTCTTAATTCATTCAGGCCATAACCTCATAAAGACCTCTCACATTAGACTGGCATTTATGGCAGCTGGATTTGCCGGGCGGGTCCGGGCAGTCTTACACCATAAAAGATTCTGACCTCGTGTCTTTACAACTGTTATGCTTTAGTTTAGGCCTAGGACCTCTCACATTGGGCTGACATTTGTGACCACTGGATTTGCCGGGCGAGTCCGGGCAGGTTTACGTCACAAACGAGTCCAACCTCGTGTCCTAAGCATTGATTAACACTTATAATCTTTTACCCCAGTTTTAATAATTCCCTATTCAAATTATTAATTACTTCCAATTTTAATGATGTCCATAATTGACTCAATTATGGCCATCCACTTATGGCATGCAAAATCATATCAATTGCACCCCAACTTTTTAATATTAAATCCTTAATATTACCCCTACCCCCCGTTTATACGTTCGCTTATTCAACGCATAATATAGGCTAGACTTGAATAGTCTAACACATAGCACAAAGATAAATTATCATAACATATAGACAACTAAAATAAATCTAATCATAATAGGGGTGAAACTTGCATAAACTACACATGTTGAGGATCAAAAGGTGTCAACTTGTTAAATGTCTCAATTTACATGATATGATCATAGCCCAAATTTTTACATAAACTTGCATATGGGGTTTTTAGGCAACATAATGATGGTGTGAACTAGCATAGGATATCACATATGTCATAGCATAATTCTAGATGTCATAATAGATGTCATGGCATATGTTCATAACTTTTCTAATCAATCTAACTTGCATATGTGACTTGTCATATAGATCAACATAGCCCAAACATGATGATTCAATTAATATGAACTAACTAGCATAGATAGTAACATCATGGCTTTTTAACATGTATGATTCATCACAACTTAGCATAGAAACTTTCAGCATACATAACATCATCATAGCATGATTTACAACATATAGGATATCATCACCACATAGCATAGGATTAATAACATACATGATAGCATAAGGTTTACAACAACATATATGACAATTCACATCATCTACTCACAATCCATTCATGACTTAACCTAATTAAAATGATAATAATCTTGTTAAGACTGTCATACTCACAATTTAAGAAGAAAAGAGATTCTTGATTTGCTTTAGAGTTGATTAGAATTAGAATTGAATTAGCTTTTCTTCCTTCTTAGTTGGCGGCGGCTAGACTGAATTCCATGGCGGCGGTATGACGGTAGCTATTCTATTTTTCTTATGAATTAGGGTGAGAGACTACCTAGGTATTTATAGAGTTAGGATTTATTTTAGACCGTCAGATTAACTCAAGACTAATTCAGCCAACCAGATTAGGTCAAAACCCTAATGGGTCATCACTCAGTCAAAATAGGCTCAGTCAAAAACCCTAGCCGCCAGACCCAGGTCGACTGCGCAGTCGACCTGGTCCCTGGGGTGTCGACTGCCCAGTCGACTCCCCAGTCGACCTGGGGGGGTGTCGACTGCCCAGTCGACTCCCCAGTCGACCTGGGGTGCTGGGCGGGAAATTTCCCGCCTAGCCTGTTTGACTTCGAATTTTGAATTTTAAATTTCCTGCGAGCTATTTTAAATTTTCAGAAACTTCCGATGGCCATAACTTCTTCATACGAAGTCCAAATCACGCAAACTCGGACTCAATTTCAACCAGAATTCCGAGACGAACACAATGGCGCAACTCGTTTCCCACAATTCTCACGTCTGAGATTAGTTATTCTTTAATTTGTGAATATTAATATTAATAGAATTACGGGGTGTTACATTCTCCCCTCCTTAAAGGATTTCATCCCCGAAATCTTCAAGTTAAGAAGAATGTATATCCTAACATCCAATCGTCCATCTACTCAACCATCAAACACAGGCATCCATTGTCCTTATAGACTTCTAATGCTTTTATGTTTAAATGCAAAGTGTGTGTATATGTCCATATCTAATGCAAAAATCAGGCGGTCCACTGATTCAGTTGACCTCCTTAATGCAAACCATGATAGTGCCATGCGTCCATTATGTATGCAAAAGTTCCCAAATGCTACATATTATCTCTATATGCGTGCACAATCACCATTTGAATGCAGCATCCATCTGATAATACAGTCGTCATACATCCATTTAACTAAATACAACCATTTATATGCAATATGCAGTATGAAGTGACTGAGCCGATCTATTGCCTAATAGTGTGTGTATATGCGTCCACGAGCAAACACTTGCATCCACTTTGCATCCACCATACATAACATGTCTCAAACACATGTTTCAACCATAGGATTATCCTAACTAAAGGTCAAAGATACTAGCGAGAGGACATACTAAAGATAAGATAAGTACAAGCTAAACGATAAAGGAGAAATTAAAGGACATACCCTCGAAAAGAAAAGGGTATCATGAACGCATCTTCTCTTCCCTCTCCCAAGTAGCGTTGCTCTCATCATCTCCCCATTGCACTTTGACTAGTCTGGCCTCTTGATTTCTCAACTTCTTGATCTCCGACCCAAGAATTCACGTGGGAGCTCGTCGGATCGTCGCATCACGCTCTATCTCCACCTCTCTAAGCAAGCTCGGCTCTACCACTTCCGCGGTCTCGTGCAAGCACTTCCTCAAATGTGACACATGGAAGTACACCACTAAGTCTCTCGGGAAACTCCACTCTATACGCCATCTGTCCAATCCTCTCCTTAATAGGAAACGGCACTACAAACCTTGGTGCTAATTTCCCAATGGACCCAAAGCGAACAACGTTCCGTAATGGAGACACTTTGTCAAAGACCATGTCCCCAACTTCAAACTCGAGATTTGTCCTCCTCTTATCCGCATAAGATTTCTGTCTATCCTGTGCTGCTATCATCCTCCTTCGAATCAAGTCGATCTTTTCCGAAGTCTCTCTAATCATATCGGGTCCAAGTAAGATCTTATCCGTAGATTCCCACCAACATGTAGGTGAACGACAAGGTCGTCCATAAAGAGCTTCGAAAGGTGCCATGCCAATGCTGGACTGAAAGCTGTTATTATATGCAAACTCCACCAATGGAAGGTGCGCTTCCACGTACCCCCAAAGTCTAGGATACATAGCCTTAATAGGTCCTCCAAAATACGATTCACCCTCTCGGTCTGGCCGTCCGTCTGAGGATGATATGCGGTGCTCAAACATAACTGAGTCCCTACCGCCTCTTGCAAGCTTTTCCAAAATTCGCTAGTAAAAATAGGATCGCGGTCGCTCACTATGCTAGAAGGAACACCGTGCAAACGAACTATCTCTCGAACGTATACAGAAGCTAACCCTGGAGCAGTCCTCTTACTTTTCACAGGAATAAAATGGGCGCTCTTAGTAAGTCTATCTACTATAACCCAAATCCCCGTATTACCCTTCCTTGATCTTGGTAATCCATAGACAAAATCCATCGAGACACTTTCCCACTTCCATAGTGGAACCTCCAATGGGTGAAGCAACCCACCGGGTTTCTTTTGCTCCGCTTTTACTTGTTGGCACACTAAGCATCTAGCGACATACTCGGCCACATCTTTCTTCATGCCGACCCAAAAGTAAACTCGTCTCATGTCCATGTACATCTTGTCCCCGCCGGGATGAATGGTCATCTTCGAACGATGTGCTTCATCAAGAATAGTCTTCCTTAGGTCATTGTCTTTTGGTACACAAAGTCTACCGTCCCTACGTAACCTACCCTTATCATCTAGGGTATACCTACGGAGATGGCTTGATGACTCCCCTCTTTTGAGCTTTTCTACTAACTCAACCAACTGTGGGTCGTCTCGTTGTGCCTCGCCAATCCGTCCCAAAAGCGTAGGTCTGACCTCCAAGGATGCTAGCAAACCGGGTACAAAGTCAACGGAAGGTCTAAAATCAAACATAGAGATGAATCTAAACTTCGCCGCTCAACAAACAAAGGACTTAAGGATAATCTTTTTCTACTTAAGGCATCGGCCACCACGTTACCCTTGCCAGGGGTATATGCTATCTCAAAGTCGTAGGACGCTAAGAACTCCATCCACCTTTGCTGCCTTAAGTTCAAGTCCTTCTGAGAGAATAAGTATTTTAGCGATTTGTGGTCAGTGAATAATTAGAATCTTTCGCTAAGAAGATAATGACGCCAAGACTTAGCGCGAAAACAATAGCGGCCAACTCTAGGTCATGTGTGGGGTAATTCTTCTCATGCGCTCTCAACTGCCTTCCACCATAGGCTATTACCCTACCCTCTTGCATTAAGACTGCGCCTAGTCCTGTCCCACAAGCGTCAGTATAAACAGTAAACGGCTTACTCCCGTCTTGCAATACTAAGACTGGGGCTGAAGTCAAAGCTCTCTTCAAACGTTGGAATGCATCATCACAATCTACGTCCCATGTGAAAACTAGGTTCTTCTTCATCAAACATGTCAATGGAGCTGATATCTTTGCGAAGTCTTTGATAAACTTCCTATAGTAGCCAGCCAACCCCAAGAAACTTCTCACTTCGGTAGCATTTTTAGGGACCTTCCAATCTAGGATGGCCACCACCTTCGCGGGATCTACAGCTATCCCTTCTTTGGAAACCACGTGCCCTAGGAATCGTACTTCCTTCCTCCAGAAGTGACACTTAGAAAATTTGGCTTTAAGATTATGCGCTCGTAGGGTCTCCAACACTTCCGTAAGATGTAGGGCATGCTCTTCTTCATCCTTAGAAAAGATCAGGATGTCGTCTACAAAGACTACCATGAATTTGTTAAGGTACTCCCTAAACACCCTACTCATCAAATCAACAAAGTATGCGGGGGCGTTTGTCAAACCGAAGGGCATCACTAGTCATTCATAGAAACCGTCTGGAGTCCTAAAGGCAGTCTTGTCTATGCTATCCTCAGCCACTCTCAATTGATGGAAACCAGTGGCTAAGTCCAACTGCGAAAACACTGAGGCGCCAACTAACTGATCGAAGAGATCGTCAATCCTCGGCAGTGGGTGTCTGTTCTTCTTAGTGAGTTTATTAAGTTCTCTATAGTCCACACAAAGTCTAAGGGACTCATCCGCCTTCGTGGCAAATACTACTGGAGCACCCCACTCTGATATACTTCGTCTTATGAACCCCTTCTCAAGCCACTCCTTCACTTGCTTATCGAGTTCCCTCCTTTGACGTGGAGCCATGTGGCGTACTGGCGAAGATACTGGTTTCGCATTATCCACAAGATATATTCGAAAATCTATCTCCTGCTTCGGAGGCAAGCCCTTCACCTCATCAATCACATCCGAATATTCTCGGACCACTCCTCAGACGCGTCAAGCGATTCTAGATAACTTAGCATAACAGAATTTATGGGATTACAAAAGATTTCGAGAGTGTTGCTAGGGCGAGTCATGAGCCTAACTACTCTCCTTTCACAATCAAGAACGGCCCCATTTTTGGATAACCAATCCATTCCTAAAATTAGCCCATAGCCCGTGAAGCCCAACACATAAGCATCACATCTAAACTCCATGCTAAGTATAGAAATTTTCAAATCCAAACACATCATGGACAAATAAGCTGAGCCCCCAATTGGATTCAAAACAACTAAGGGATCCTCTACTAAACTGGTGTTTAAGTGTAGTGATTCAACTAATGATGTAGAGATAAACGAATGCGATGCGCCCGAATCGAATAAGGTACAGACAGGATGATCAAACAGAAAAACTAAGCTTTTAACAGAAATGGTTCTACCTCGTTCTTGCAGCGGTGGGACCGCGAGAGCCTGAACTTGTCCCCTTGCCTGCCCTGGTGCCATAAGAGCCTGCACCTATCCTCCCGAGGTAGCTCCTGCCCTCTGCCCCTTCTTTGGGCAGTCCTTCACTAGATGTCCCGCTTCGCCATAGTGGAAATAGCCAGTCTTCTTTTTCTTTCGGAAATCCTTGCTGAGATGGCCTGGTGTCCCACAGTTAAAACATTTCTTCTTTCCCTTGCCGTTATTGTCTTTACCACCCTTCTTGTTTTACTGTTGTGGTTTCTTCTGATCCCCCTTCTTCTCGGGTGCCTTATTAGCATTAGCGCTTTTCTCCTCGTGCATGAGCGCCATTTCTACTATCTTCTCAAAGGTGGCCCCCATAGGGATGTGGGTCATATCCAACCCTTGCAATGGTTCATTCAACCCATTAACGAACCTCAGAGCCTTCTTCTCCGGCGTGTTTACTAAGTCCAAGCCAAACCTTGCTAACTGTTTAAATTTATTGACATATTCTTTCACTGATGAGCTTCCTTGCTTCAATGTCAAGAACCTTTCCATATATAGATTTTCTTCCGCCCTTGAGAGAAAATTCGCCTCAAACCTATGTCTGAAATCCACCCAAGAGTCAACAGGACGCTCCCCATTAGTGACCTCCCACCAAAACGAGGCCTCTCCCTTCATCAACCAAGCTGTTAATCGAACTCTCCTCCCTTCTTCTACTTCAAAGATTTCTAGCAATTCTTCCACCTTCTTAAGCCAATCTCTAGCTTCCACAAATGTTTCTGACCCTAGAAAAGATTTCCCACCTATAGCCATGAATTCCTTGCACGTCTTTGCAAAAGTATCTACGCGAGGAAGAGGAGGAGGGGGAACGGGTGCAACTGGTGTTGGAGTAACATTAGCTGGACCTGCAGCGGCCCTAGCCTCTAATAACCTCTTATACCATCCTGGTATCGTTACACCATCCGGAAGGTTAAGATCTTCAGCCATGCTGAAACGAAAAAGGAAAGATTCAAAATGGAGAATTCGAAAGATAAAGATATATGGCTATTTGGGGATTATGTTTTTCTTAAAAACTTTCCTCTTTAAATTACTCATTAAGACATGTTTTTGAAAACACTTCTCCCAAAAATACTTTAGAAAAATAGTTTTTCTAAAAAAAATATCTGTTCTGGTAACCTTAAGCTCTGATACCACGTGTAACACCCCACGTCCATTAATGTCACTCACAAAGGGAATGCATTAACTTCCATGGAGGTTATAAGTGAATATAGAACAGAAAAATTACAACAAGACAGATAATAAATAGTACTTGGAAATCTAAAACTTCATTTTATTGCAGCGGAAATTAAACATGTTTGTTACATCATAAAATCATAGATCATAGCCAAGTACAATATCCATCTTCATAAAAACAAAATACATAATCCCATTACATAAATAGCCATTAAAAAGATAACAAGCTGGACTTTACATCAACGGTCCAAGCTTTCCAAAGAGAGATGAAGCAATCCAATCAAACTCCACTAGAGCTGGGCCCAACCTGAGGACCTGAAGGGGGAAAAAGATAGAAATGGAGGGGGTCAGACTTAAGTCTGGCGAGTATGATAATTCTAACAATACTATTATCAAAATAACTAGACTAAGGCATAAACTGGAAGACAAGTAAATGTCTATGAACTCTTAGGAAGATAAAGATAGCGTTTAAGATAACGTTAAAGATAACGGTAAAGGCACACCTAATTACTAACGAATAATTACTACACTGCACCGCACCAGTCACCCTAAAGGGTGATCCCACTTGCTTCACACAGAAACTTTATAAATTGCCTTGCGTACCCCTAGCTGACTACATAGGTGTCGTCTGCCCCTATCTCCACTAGGTGTACCCCACTACCCACTTTCGATCGGCTCCCTACTCATAGATACTCGTGCTGGCCCCACAGTGGGGTGTATCACTCCCCTAAAGTGGCAACCCGATACAACTTGAGAATGCACGGCTTATACCTACACGATGCAACAACGTCTTACCTACCAGCCCGGGTCCACACACGCGTATGAAACCCGTTGGACTTGCGTTGCCACCGCTCCCCGTTTTGGCCTCTTATAGTCAAGCCCAGTATGCGTGTCCCGTCCTCGACTTGGGTCGAGCCCACAAAGATACGTTTGGGTTACTGGTTGAAATGGGCCCCCACAAGCCACCCACCTAAGCTTGTCACTAGTATATTCCACTTAATCCCCTTAGTCATGTTCATTTACATGTGTGTTTGGTTAAGTCTTACTAATCGTATTTCACATGCCACTAAGGGCACCCACTAGATTCCTCGTGCCACCCAAGGCACCTACTTAACCCCCATGTCCCACTTTACATGTTTATCTGGTTAAGTATTTCTTAATTCATTGAGGCCATAACCTCAAAAAGACCTCTCACATTAGACTGGCATTTATGGCAGCTAGATTTACCGGGCGGGTCCGGGCAGTCTTACACCATAAAAGAGTCTAACCTCGTGTCTTTACAACTGTTATGCTTTAGTTTAGACCTAGGACCTCTCACATTGGGCTAACATTTGTGACCACTGGATTTGCCGGGCGGGTTCGAGCAGGTTTACGTCACAAACGAGTCCAACCTCGTGTCCTAAGCATTGGTTAACACTTATAATCTTTTACCCCAGTTTTAATAATTCCCTATTCAAATTTTTAATTACTTACAATTTTAATGATGTCCATAATTAACTCAATTATGGCCATCCACTTATGGCATGCAAAATCATATGAATTGCACCACAACTTTTTAATATTAAATCCTTAATATTACCCCTACCCCACGTTTATACGTTCGGTTATTCAACGCATAATATAGGCTAGACTTGAATAGTCTAACACATAGCACAAAGATAAATTATCACAACATATAGACAATTAAAATAAATCTAATCGTAATAGGGGTGAAACTTGCATAAACTACACATGTTGAGGATCAAAAGGTGTCAACTTGTTAAATGCCTCAATTTACATGATATGATCATAGCCCAAATCTATACATAAACTTGCATATGGGGTTTTTAGGCAACATAATGATGGTGTGAACTAGCACAGGATATCACATATGTCATAGCATAATTCTAGATGTCATAATAGATGTCATGGCATATGTTCATAACTTTTCTAATCAATCTAACTTGCATATGTGACTTGTCATATAGATCAACATAGCCCAAACATGATGATTCAATTAATATGAACTAACTAGCATAGATAGTAACATCATGGCTTTTTAACATGTATGATTCATCACAACTTAGCATAGAAACTTTCAACATACATAACATCATCATAGCATGATTTACAACATATAGGATATCATCACCACATAGCATAGGATTAATAACATACATGATAGCATAAGGTTTACAACAACATATATGACAATTCACATCATCTACTCATAATCCATTCATGACTTAACCTAATTAAAATGATAATAATCTTGTTAAGACTATCATACTCACAATTTAAGAAGAAAAGAGATTCTTAATTTGCTTTAGAGTTGATTAGAATTAGAATTGAATTAGCTTTTCTTCCTTCTTAGTTGGCGGCGGCTAGACTGAATTCCATGGCAGCGGTATGACGGTAGCTATTCTATATTTCTTATGAATTAGGGTGAGAGACTACCTAGGTATTTATAGAGTTAGGATTTATTTTAGATCGTCAGATCAACTCAAGACTAATCTCAGCCAACCAGATTAGGTCAAAACCCTAATGGGTCATCACTCAGTCAAAACAGGCTCAGTCAAAAACCTTAGCCGCCAGACCCAGGTCGACTGCGCAGTCGAGCTGGTCCCTGGGGTGTCGACTGCCCAGTCGACTCCCCAGTCGACCTGGGGGGTGTCGACTGCCCAGTCGACTCCCCAGTCGACCTGGGGTGCTGGGCGGTAAATTTCCCGCCTAGCCTGTTTGACTTCGAATTTTGAATTTTAAATTTCCTGCGAGCTGTTTTAAATTTTCAGAAACTTCCGATGGCCATAACTTCTTCATACGAAGTCCAAATCACGCAAACTCGGACTCTATTTCAACCAGAATTCCGAGACGGACAAAATGGCACAACTCGTTTCCCACAATTCTCACGTCTGAGATTAGTTATTATTTAATTTGTGAATATTAATATTAATAGAATTACGGGGTGTTACAATGTGTATATACACATTGTTGAAAAGGTTATGGATAAACTGCTAAGAAGAGAAATAAAATTTTATGCCCGACAAATAAGTACATGTTTACTAGTTTTCTTCTTCTTTTAAAGATTTATGAGCCTAAGGCTGGCCACTTGACAGGTTTCTTCCTTTTTTAAAGATTTATGAGCCTAAGGCTGGCCGCTTGGCAGTTTTCTTCTTCTTTTAGAGATTTATGAGCTTGAGGCTGGACACATGGCATTTTTCTTCTTCTTTTAAAGATTTATGAGCCTAAGGCTGACCGTTTGGCATTTTTCTTTTTCTTTTAAAGATTTTATGAGCCTAAGGCTGGTCGCTTGGCATTCTCCTTTTCTTTTGGATTGATGAGTGCCCTGCGAGGCGATTTGCGGTTTTAAATGTCTCCCCGTACAAAGGAGGTTATTGCGATATTTTTCAAAAATTTATGGTGTCAGCCAAATTTTTGAAGAATTGGAAAATTCTTAGAAAATGAAAAGTTGAAGAATGAAAGTCGAACTGAAAGTTGAGTTGGTTGGTGAAACACCCCACCTCCGTTAGGATCACTCTCAAAGGGAATGCCCTAATTTTGGTGGAGGTTTATAAGTACAAGTCACAGATATACAAGACAGATATAAGAACACATATTTGTAAACAGCGGAAGAACAACAAACTTTATTTCAAAGAGTCAAATACGTGTTACAACAACATCCTTTCCAAAAACATAACATAACACTTTCATAATCTGTCTTGAGTACATTATTTAAAGAAGCATAAATAAAACGTAGATAAACTGCAAAAGCCCCATAGTGGATTGTCCAAAGCCATAGTTCAAAACAGGAAAGTCCAAGCAATACATTTCTCTACTTCAAGCTGGATGTCGAGGCTGATCAAGCTGTTGTGTTCCCTCCCTGAGGACCTGGGGGGGGGGGGGAAACGGAAGAAAGAAGACGAAAGAAAAATAGAGTCAGACATAAAGCCTGAGTAAGTCTAGTACTATTTTGTCTATGAATAAAGAACTGGGTATGATAAGTATAAACAAGAAGTGGGCAAGCACAATAAACTTGGTTAAGTTGTCTAGGGTCGAATATACTATCGTACCCCATGTTAATCTCTGAACCCATATAAACTAGTTTCCAATTTGCACCCCATAATCAGGGTGATGTGATCCATTCTATGATGATCGGCTCCTACTCGCAAAGTTACATGTGTCTTACGGCCCCCGATGTCTGTAGTTACCTATGCTGGTCCCACCATGGGGTGTATCAAGTCCCATAGTGGCAACCCGACACAACCTTAGAGTGCACAGGTATGCTACTGGTGTCCAGTGCCTTATTTTTCTGCGCCGGAGTGTGTGCACGCCCGCACTCCGTTAGAACCTACACTGCTACACCACCGCCGTCGCTTTGACCTCTTACAATCAGCCCAGTAATCGTGCCCCACCCTGCCTAGTTTCAGGGTATCCTGATACACCTTTTAGGGTTACTGCTGAAAAGGGTCTCCCGTTACTAGGTTTTCTATCTCTAGCCAACATGCTAAGTTGGTTAAGTGTTTCCTAACCTAACCCCCACCAGTCCGTTTAGTTTAGCATGTTCCATTTTGATTAAGTCTTTAGTTCACTTAATCCTAGCAATCCTGACTCAGCCTTAATTGTCTTATTAAGGCCCTGACCTCTCACATTAGACAGGTATTGTTGTGGCTGCCTGTTGTCGGTTGGTTCCGGGCAGTCTTACGCCACAACTCAGTCTAACCTCGGGTCCTTGTTGGGCTCCATGTTTAACCTCCCACATTGGATAGGTATTGTTGTGACTACTGGACAGCCGGGCGGTTCCGGGCAGGTTTACATCACAACTCAATCCAACCTCGGGTTAAACACATCGTATGTTCTACATTTACATATTTTGTCATTCTTCTTTATTTCTTATATGTAAATATTTGCGGCCCATTATTAAGTTAATGGTGTAAAGGTAACACCAATCATGGGCCCAACCCATACTTGAATTTGGGCCCTTCTATTTTATATTTTCATTCATTAATTAATATTAACCCAACGTTATTTTCCCCCATTTTACACGTCCGTTTATATATGTATTGGGCTTAGCCTTTTAAAGCCCAATTTAGCCATGCGAAAAGGGGAGGCTTATGGCGTGATTACATACACAAAGAGGGGAAGGTGAGCGCATGAACTTGCATGTGACGTTGGAAATACAAAATAGAAATTGGTGTACTTGCATAGTGGTAACATAGGTGACATGAATCAAAGCATGTGAACTTGCATAGGTTTAACTACAACATGAACCTATATTCTTATTTAGGCATAATGTCAAACATAAGCATGTCATAAATATTTCTAGCATAAGCATGGCATAATGTCAAACATAAGCATGGCATAAATACTTTTAGCATAAACATGGCATAATGTCAAACATAAGCATGGCATAAGTAAAGTTAAATTTTGTTCATGGCATAAACATAAACAAGTCATGTTCATAAGGTTTCTACATGTTTACAAAGGGGATACTTTGTTACTAACACAAAAGCATAGTCCAACTTAATCATAATTTAAGTCTAATCACATAACGATGGTATAAACATACTTATGCATAAATATTCCTAATCATGGTGTTTGCTTTAAACTTGCAAAAAGGGATTTTTGAGTCTAACCTAGCCATGTCTCACATATGTCATCATATAATTCTTGCTAACAATATAGAACTAACATGGTCAAATATCAATCATAGCCTAGTCATTTTCATAAGTTTGCAAAAGCATGACTTAATACATGGATTATGGTGTCAAAATTCCAACATAGTTTCATATGAACTATAACAACCAAACTTGTTTCAATTACTTGCAAAATGATTTATGCACAAAAATATACATCATGATGGCATAATAACAAAGCCCCAAACTTGCATGAATTTCAATCAACTACATACATGTAGCTTCAACATAGATTACATAATTTGCGCAATCTTCCAAACGTATACTTGCATAGAACTACCGCATGTAGTTCTTTATAATGAATAACATAATTTTGCACAAATATGAACTACTTTATTATCCCAATTCAAGCATACAAATCAATACAGTTGTTTATTCATACCAAAGTAATACTCTACTTACAATGGTTGCGGCGAATTCTCTAATTAAGAGATATGATTCCTTTGTTGAATTGATTGGCTTTAGGTTGCTTGAATTGCTTTAGGCTTTAGAACTTTCTTCCTAATTCTCTCTCTAGTTGGCGGCTACTCTTTGTCGTTCCTCAGCAACATGGCGGCTATGTTCTTAATTTGAATGAATAGATTAGGGTTTAGTCTAGGGTTGTTTATATAGAGGTTAGGAATTGATTAGGACCATTGATGTTGCTAGGTTAGATCGTAGCCATTCATTAGATAGAGAGACCAATTAGAACCCGCCACCTAGCCCTAATGACAAAGCAGACCACAGAAATTCGACCAAACACAGACCTGGCCAGCCAGGTTGACTGGGCTCGACCAGGTCGACACCCCTGTCGACAGGGCTGTCGACAGCCCTGTCGACATGGGTAGCCCAGGTCGACAGCACAGTCGACCTGGGTGGCCTAGGCGGGTGTTTATCCGCCCTGGCCCACTGGGCCCGATTTTTAATTATTTTCTCCTGTTTGAATTTTAAATTTAATTCAAAACTTCCGAAGGCCATATCTTCTTCATACGGACTCCATTTTTCGAAAACTCGGACTCTATTTCGCGTATTTTTCCGAGACGAACGCAATGGCGTATCCCGTTTCCCTTAGTTCTTTGATTTCAAATTAATTATACTTTAATTTGTTAATTTCACAGTTATAGAATTTTCGGGGTGTTACATTCTCCCCCACTTAAAAGGATTTCGTCCCCGAAATCTTCAAGTTAGGAGGAATGTATATCCTAACATCCAGTCATCCATCTACTCATCCATCAAACACAAGCATCCATTGTCCTTAAAAGACTTCTAATGCTTCATGATCATATGCGAAGTGTGTGTGTACATGTACTTATCTAATGCAAAATCAGGCGGTCTACTGATTCAGTTGACCTCCTTAATGCGAATTATGTAAGTGCCATGAATTCATTATGTATGCAAATTTTCCTATTCATGATTCTACATGAGTGCTCAATCATTCAATACAAATGCAACATCCACATGACAATACATTAAAGTTCAACCATATACGAATACAAACATATATGCATATGCAATATGAAGTGACTGAGCCGATCTAAAACCTAGATTGTGTGTGTATATGCAACCATGAGCAACCACTAGCAATCACTTGCAACCATTTGCAACCATCATCCATAACATGTTTCAACTACTTGTTTCCATCCAAAAAGATTCTATCTAAAAGATACGGTCGAGGAAATATACCTAAAAAGATAAATAAAAGCGCAACTTAAGGAAAAGGAAAGATCAAGGATGTACCCTCGAACAAAAAAGGGTAGGCTGTACGGATTCTAGCTTCAGTTTCCCAAGTCGCGTCTTCCTCGGCGTCGCTCCACTGAACTTTGACGAGCTTGACTTCGCGGTTGCGTAGCTTCTTCACTTCCGTTCCTAATATGCGGGTTGGAACTCTTCTTATGGTCGCTTCGCGTTCCACTTCGGCCTCTTCGAGGATATTTGGCTCTACCACTTCAGCAGACTCATGTAGACATTTTCGGAGATGTGAAACGTGAAAAACGTTGTGGACTCCAGCCAACTTCTCGGGTTGCTCTAATCTATAGGCCATTTTCCCAATTTTCTCGATGATTGGGAATGGCCCTACGAACCTTGGTGCTAGCTTTCCTGTGGTTCCAAAGCGAACAGCGTTTCTTAGTGGTGATACCTTGAGAAAAACTCTGTCTCCAACCTCGAATTCAAGGTCGGTCCTGCTCTTGTCGGCGTAGGACTTTTGTCTGTCTTGGGCCGTCTTCATCCTTCTTCGTATTAAGTCTACTTTCTCTGAGGTCTCTCGGATCATATCTGGTCCAAGTATGAGCTTATCAGTAGACTCCCACCAACAAGTGGGCGATCGGCACGGTCTTCCATATAAAGCTTCGAAGGGTGCCATTCCGATGGTTGCTTGATAACTGTTGTTGTAGGCAAATTCCACCAAAGGAAGGTGGTCTTCCCATGTCCCTCCGAAGTCAAGGACGCACAGTCTTAAAAGGTCTTCCAAAACTCTGTTTACTCTCTCTGTTTGGCCGTCGGTTTGGGGATGATAGGCTGTGCTCAAGCATAACTGCGTTCCTACTGCTTCTTGCAGACTCCGCCAAAACTCACTGGTGAAGATGGGGTCTCGGTCACTAACAATGCTAGATGGTATTCCATGGAGTCGAACGATTTCCTTAAGGTAAAGTGATGCTAGGGATGAGGCAGTTCTTTTACTTTTGACAGGTAAAAAGTGGGCGCTTTTAGTAAGCCTATCCACTATTACCCAAATGCTAGTGTTGCCTCTCCTAGACCTAGGCAGCCCATCGATGAAGTCCATTGAGATGCTATCCCACTTCCACTGCGGGACCTCCAGAGGATGTAGTAGTCCGCCAGGCTTTTTCTGTTCCGCCTTAACCTGTTGGCACACCATACACTTAGAAACAAACTCTGCCACGTCCTTTTTCATGCCGTTCCATAAGAAAGTCCTTTTTATATCTTTGTACATTTTATCTCCGCCTGGGTGTATCGTCATCTTGGAGTGATGTGCTTCCTCTAGAACCTTCTTTACTAAATCTTTTGTCTGTGGGACGCATAGTCTTCCGTCTCGCCTTAGCAAACCCTTATCGTCAAATGAGTATCTGTTGAGGTGACTTGAAGTCTCACCCCTAATTAGCCTATCAATCATTTCCACAAGCTGAGGGTCTTCGCGTTGTGCTGCCCCTACTGAATCCACTAAAGTCGGGCGCACTTCGAGAGATGCAAGCAAGCCCGGTACGAAATCGGAGGAGGGCCTAAAGTCGAAACTGGCTATAAACTCTAGGCTTTGTCTTTCAACAAACAACGGGCTTAGGGTCAATTTCTTTCGGCTCAACGCGTCTGCCACTACGTTGCCTTTGCCCGGAGTATAGGAGATTTCGAAATCGTACGAGGCAAGAAACTCCATCCATCTTTGTTGCCTCAAGTTAAGATCTTTCTGCGAGAAAAGATATTTCAACGATTTATGGTCAGTGTAAAGTTCGAACTTCTCACCTAGGAGATAGTGTCGCCAAGACTTGAGTGCAAAGACGATGGCGGCTAACTCAAGATCGTGGGTCGGGTAGTTCTTTTCGTGCACCTTCAACTGCCTTCCGCCATAAGCTACTACCCTTCCTTCTTGCATTAAGACGGCGCCTAGCCCTGTCCCACATGCATCCGTATAAACAGTGAACATCTTGCTCCCATCTGGCAGCGTCAAAACTGGGGCTGTTGTGAGAGCCCTTTTTAGTCGTTGGAAAGCAAACTCGCAATCCAAGTCCCAATTAAACACTAGATTCTTCTTAGTCAATTTCGTGAGCGGAGCTGAGATTTTCGCAAAATCCCTTATAAACTTTCGATAGAAACCTGCTAGTCCTAGAAAGCTTCGAACCTCAGTTGCATTCCTTGGTGTCTTCCAGTCCTGTACCGCCACTACCTTAGCAGGGTCCACCGCTAACCCTTGTTTGGATACTATGTGCCCAAGGAACCTCACTTCTTCCCTCCAAAAGTGGCATTTGGAGAACTTGGCTTTTAGTTGATGGACTCGCAAAGTTTCCATGATTGCCCTTAAGTGCTGAGCATGTTCCTCTTCACTCTTTGAGAAGATAAGGATATCATCTACGAAGACCACTACGAATTTGTTGAGGAAATCTCTAAATACCCTACTCATTAGGTCCACGAAGTAAGCAGGTGCATTTGTCAAGCCGAAAGGCATGACAAGCCATTCAAAGAAACCGTCTGGGGTTCTGAACGCCGTTTTATCGATGCTATCTTCAGCCACCCTTAGCTGATGAAAGCCGGTTGCTAAATCGAGTTGGGAGAAAACAGACGCTCCTACAAGCTAGTCAAATAAATCGTCAATTCTAGGGAGAGGGTGCCTATTCTTTTTCGTTAGCTTGTTGAGCTCCCTATAGTCAACACATAGACGGAGTGAGCCATCCGCCTTTGTAGCGAACACCACTGGAGCTCCCCATTCTGAAATGCTTCTCCTAATGAACCCCTTTTCTAGAAGCTCTTTAATCTGTTTACTGAGCTCTTTCCTTTCTCGTGGAGCCATGTGTCTAACGGGCAACGCAACGGGCTTTGCATTATCTACAAGATATATGCGGAAGTCTATTTCCCGCTTCGGAGGCAAGCCCTTCACCTCTTCAAAGACATCCAGATATTCCTGGACCACTTTAACTGATTGCAAATTTTCAACAGAGGCATCTAGCGATTCAAGATAACTAAGCATAACCGCATACGAGGGATTACAAGAAATTTCCAAAGTATTACCGAGCTGGGTTAGGAGCCTAACAACCCTTTTCTCACAATCAAGGATGGCCCCATTACTGGATAGCCAATCCATACCCAAAATCAAACCATACCCCGAAAAGCCCAAAACAAAGGCACTACATTGAAATTCTACACTTAGAATAGAAATTTTCAATCCCACACAGATCATAGACAAATGAGCTGGGCCCCCAATTGGGTTTGAAACAATTAAGGGGTCCTCTACCATACTAGTTTTTAGGTGCAGAGATTCTACTAAAGCAGACGAGATAAAGGAGTGTGATGCGCCAGAATCAAATAAAGTGCGAACGGGGTGATCATAAAGATAAACTACACTTTCTACAGAAGTATTTATACCTCTCTGTTGCAGAGGCGGCGCTTCTAGCACATGGACCTGTGCCCCTGGAGTGGATCCAGCCCTCTGCCCCTGTCCTCGTTTCTTTGGGCAGTCCTTAGCCCTATGGCCTGTCTCACCGCAAGAAAAGCACCCACCATTCTCCTTGGCCTTCTTTTTCTGGCAGTCCTTTACTAAGTGCCCCACTTTGCCACAGAAATTACACTTCCTCTTCTCTTTGTTGCCTTTCCCGCCCTTCTTAAAGTCTGTCTTCTTGGGCTGCAAACCCTCTTTCTTCTTGCCCCTATCCTCTTCATTCAGCAATGCCATTTGCACCAATATTTCATACGTGGCTCCCATGGGTATATGGGTCATGGCCAAACTGTGTAATGGCTCATTCAACCCTTTGACGAAACGGAGAGCCTTCTTGTGCGGGGTGTTGACTAGGTCAAGCCCAAACCTAGCCAGCTCATCGAACTGATTCACATATTCTCTGACTGTTTTGTCCCCTTGCTTAAGAAATAAGAATTTTTCCAACTGCAAACTTCTTTCCGCATCTGAGAGAAATTTGGTCTCAAACCTTGCCCTAAAATCCTCCCATGTCTCCACTGGTCTTTCAGCATTAGTGACTTCCCACCAGTAGGAAGCCTCGCCCTTCAATAGCCATACTGCCAACTGTACTTTTTGTCTATCTTCTACCTCAAAGATGATGAATAGGTCCTCCGTTTCTTTCAGCCAATTCCTAGCTGCCACGAAGGACTCAGTTCCATGGAAATCCCTTCCTCCCATAGCTTTAAAATCTTTGCATATCTTAGCGAATGTGTTTCCCCGAGGAGGAGGTGGAGGAAAAGGTGCTGCCGCAGCTGGATGATTTCCTTCCGCTGGGGGAGGAGGAATGGTAGGACCTGGCTGAGTGGCCCTTGCTTCTAAGAACCGTCTAAACCAACCAGGTATTGTCACCCCTTCCGGCAAGTTAAGTTCTTGGGACATGCTGAAAAAAAAGGATAGATTCAAAACGAAGGATAAGAGATAGTTCCTATGGCTTTGGGGGGGTGGACTTTGCCTTTTTAAAATAAAATAGTATTTTCTTTTAAAAATGCTTCTTTAAATTTCCTTTTTGAAAATAATTTTTCAAAACTTTTTATCTTATCTGGTAAACCTAGGCTCTGATACCAAGTGAAACACCCCACCTCCGTTAGGATCACTCTCAAAGGGAATGCCCTAATTTTGGTGGAGGTTTATAAGTACAAGTCACAGATATACAAGACAGATATAAGAACACATATTTGTAAACAGCGGAAGAACAACAAACTTTATTTCAAAGAGTCAAATACGTGTTACAACAACATCCTTTCCAAAAACATAACATAACACTTTCATAATCTGTCTTGAGTACATTATTTAAAGAAGCATAAATAAAAGGTAGATAAACTGCAAAAGCCCCATAGTGGATTGTCCAAAGCCATAGTTCAAAACAGGAAAGTCCAAGCAATACATTTCTCTACTTCAAGCTGGATGTCGAGGCTGATCAAGCTGCTGTGTTCCCTCCCTGAGGACCTTGGGGGGGGAAACGGAAGAAAGAAGACGAAAGAAAAATAGAGTCAGACATAAAGCCTGAGTAAGTCTAGTACTATTTTGTCTATGAATAAAGAACTGGGTATGATAAGTATAAACAAGAAGTGGGCAAGCACAATAAACTTGGTTAAGTTGTCTAGGGTCGAATATACTATCGTACCCCATGTTAATCTCTGAACCCATATAAACTAGTTTCCAATTTGCACCCCATAATCAGGGTGATGTGATCCATTCTATGATGATCGGCTCCTACTCGCAAAGTTACATGTGTCTTACGGCCCCCGATGTCTGTAGTTACCTATGCTGGTCCCACCATGGGTGTATCAAGTCCCATAGTGGCAACCCGACACAACCTTAGAGTGCACAGGTATGCTACTGGTGTCCAGTGCCTTATTTTTCTGCGCCGGAGTGTGTGCACGCCCGCACTCCGTTAGAACCTACACTGCTACACCACCGCCGTCGCTTTGACCTCTTACAATCAGCCCAGTAATCGTGCCCCACCCTGCCTAGTTTCAGGGTATCCTGATACACCTTCTAGGGTTACTGCTGAAAAGGGTCTCCCGTTACTAGGTTTTCTATCTCTAGCCAACATGCTAAGTTGGTTAAGTGTTTCCTAACCTAACCCCCACCAGTCTGTTTAGTTTAGCATGTTCCATTTTGATTAAGTCTTTAGTTCACTTAATCCTAGCAATCCTGACTCAGCCTTAATTGTCTTATTAAGGCCCTGACCTCTCACATTAGACAGGTATTGTTGTGGCTGCCTGTTGCCGGTTGGTTCCGGGCAGTCTTACGCCACAACTCAGTCTAACCTCGGGTCCTTGTTGGGCTCCATGTTTAACCTCCCACATTGGATAGGTATTGTTGTGACTACTGGACAGCCGGGCGGTTCCGGGCAGGTTTACATCACAACTCAATCCAACCTCGGGTTAAACACATCGTATGTTCTACATTTACATATTTTGTCATTCTTCTTTATTTCTTATATGTAAATATTTGCGGCCCATTATTAAGTTAATGGTGTAAAGGTTACACCAATCATGGGCCCAACCCATACTTGAATTTGGGCCCTTCTATTTTATATTTTCATTCATTAATTAATTTTAACCCAACGTTATTTTCCCCCGTTTTACACGTCCGTTTATATATGTATTGGGCTTAGCCTTTTAAAGCCCAATTTAGCCATGCGAAAAGGGGAGGCTTATGGCGTGATTACATACACAAAGAGGGGAAGGTGAGCGCATGAACTTGCATGTGACGTTGGAAATACAAAATAGAAATTGGTGTACTTGCATAGTGGTAACATAGGTGACATGAATCAAAGCATGTGAACTTGCATAGGTTTAACTACAACATGAACCTATATTCTTATTTAGGCATAATGTCAAACATAAGCATGTCATAAATATTTCTAGCATAAGCATGGCATAATGTCAAACATAAGCATGTCATAAATACTTTTAGCATAAACATGGCATAATGTCAAACATAAGCATGGCATAAGTAAAGTTAAATTTTGTTCATGGCATAAACATAAACAAGTCATGTTCATAAGGTTTCTACATGTTTACAAAGGGGATACTTTGTTACTAACACAAAAGCATAGTCCAACTTAATCATAATTTAAGTCTAATCACATAACGATGGTATAAACATACTTATGCATAAATATTCCTAATCATGGTGTTTGCTTTAAACTTGCAAAAAGGGATTTTTGAGTCTAACCTAGCCATGTCTCACATATGTCATCATATAATTCTTGCTAACAATATAGAACTAACATGGTCAAATATCAATCATAGCCTAGTCATTTTCATAAGTTTGCAAAAGCATGACTTAATACATGGATTATGGTGTCAAAATTCCAACATAGTTTCATATGAACTATAACAACCAAACTTGTTTCAATTACTTGCAAAATGATTTATGCACAAAAATATACATCATGATGGCATAATAACAAAGCCCCAAACTTGCATGAATTTCAATCAACTACATACATGTAGCTTCAACATAGATTACATAATTTGCGCAATCTTCCAAACGTATACTTGCATAGAACTACCGCATGTAGTTCTTTATAATGAATAACATAATTTTGCACAAATATGAACTACTTTATTATCCCAATTCAAGCATACAAATCAATACAGTTGTTTATTCATACCAAAGTAATACTCTACTTACAATGGTTGCGGCGAGTTCTCTAATTAAGAGATATGATTCCTTTGTTGAATTGATTGGCTTTAGGTTGCTTGAATTGCTTTAGGCTTTAGAACTTTCTTCCTAATTCTCTCTCTAGTTGGCGGCTACTCTTTGTCGTTCCTCAGCAACATGGCGGCTATGTTCTTAATTTGAATGAATAGATTAGGGTTTAGTCTAGGGTTGTTTATATAGAGGTTAGGAATTGATTAGGACCATTGATGTTGCTAGGTTAGATCGTAGCCATTCATTAGATAGAGATACCAATTAGAACCCGCCACCTAGCCCTAATGACAAAGCAGACCATAGAAATTCGACCAAACACAGACCTGGCTAGCCAGGTTGACTGGGCTCGACCAGGTCGACACCCTGTCGACAGCCCTGTCGACATGGGTAGCCCAGGTCGACAGCCCAGTCGACCTGGGTGGCCTAGGCGGGTGTTTATCCGCCCTGGCCCACTGGGCCCGATTTTTAATTATTTTCTCCTGTTTGAATTTTAAATTTAATTCAAAACTTCCGAAGGCCATATCTTCTTCATACGGACTCCATTTTTCGAAAACTCGGACTCTATTTCACGTATTTTTCCGAGACGAACGCAATGGCGTATCCCGTTTCCCTTAGTTCTTTGATTTCAAATTAATTATACTTTAATTTGTTAATTTCACAGTTATAGAATTTTCGGGGTGTTACAGTTGGTTAAACAACTTTAAGCTCCGTTCCTTTTCGAGGATGAAAAGATTTTAAGTGGGGGAGATTGTAGCAACCTGGAAAATCAGAACCAAATTAAATTTTCTATTTTGGCAATATTAATGAATTTTGAATATTTAAAATGATTTATTTTTAATAAAACGACTAGAAATTTATTTTGAATAGAATTAGAACGTATAAATTTATTTAAATTGAAATTAGAATATAAATATTTATTTTAATTATAAAAGGAATTGGAAATGGTGTGGTTGTTTGAAAATTCGATTTCAAATTTCAAATTTCAAATGAATGTATAGGATTTAAAATAAACTGGATTTTAGTGAAACTAGAAATATTTGAATCTGTTTGAAAATATCTTTCCCACGAATCTGAAAAATCCAGATTTCATAGCGGGAATAAAAAGTTATGTCCAGTTGAAAATTCAGAATAGTCGCTATGGAATATAGCCCTTAAAAGTAGAGAATTTGCAAACGACCTCCGTTTTCGACGAGACCACTTTGCTTGAATCTGGAATGTCAAATTATTGCTAGATTCCAATTTTCATAATTTTTGGCGTGGTTGTTAGTACCGTATCGCCAAAACATAGCTAGATTTATTTTTCTGGAATTTTCGAGGTCCGTATGTAGCCCCGATAAATTAAAATGTGCGTTTGAATTTAAAATATATTATAAATTTAATGGAAACTGATCATAAAAGCCAAATTGGGTTACAAAACATATCCTATTGTGTTCGGAATGGGGGTGATTAGCTAGGGCGACAGTCATTGGGGTCGATTTGGAGATTGAATGAAAAAGTAACTTTATGAAAATTAAATAAAGTAATTATATAAATGTTATATATACCTCACCCTCTCTCTCTCTCTGTTCCCTTTATCGTTCAACCACAGTTCGAATAAAAAAAAGAAACCCTGCCGCTCGAGTTTGTCAGCACGCCTCCAGGGGGCCACCACCGCCCATCCCTTCGCCAGCGCTTCCACCCTCGACCCCCCTCCTCGGATCCGTTCGACCTCCCTCCGCCATTTGAAACCACCGCAGAACGAAAGCCCTAGCTTCTGAAAACAATCCCACCGACACCACCTCTGGCTGGAGTACTTCCCCCCACCTCCGACGACCACCAACGAGCCCCCTTCCCCCCCCCCCCCCTCCCGCGCGGCTCCGGCAACCAAAGCCCATCAATGTAAGTTTTTATTTATTTTATTATTTAAAGTAATGTGATTTTTTATAGTAAATAAATTTTAGATTTTTATAGTAAATAAAAATTAGATTTTTATGGTAATAAAGATTAAATTTTTAGTTAACAAACGATTTGATTTTTAATTAACAAAAAGCTTGATTTCAAATAGGAAAAGTTAGGATTTCTAAATATAAAAAGATTTGATTTTTAAATAGGAAAAGCTAGGATTTTTTTAAATAAAATGATTTTATTTTTAGAATAATGATTTGATTTTTATATGAATGATTCTGAAATAAAAATGCGATTTTTATATACGAAAACAAAGAATAAAAAATATGATTTTTATCTATATAGATTTGAAATAAAAATTTGATTTTTATTATTTGAATATCGAAATAAAAATTTGATTTTTATATATAGAAAGTAGCGATAAAATTTTTATTTTTATATATTTGAAGTAGAAATAAAAATATGATTTTTATTTATATAATAGCGATGTAAAAATGTGAATTTTACTATGAACAGCATGGAAAGGATTGCGTTGGAATTTCGGGCAAATCCAAATGGTTCAGAAATAAAAACTGGAGGAATGGATCCCAAAGGTGAGAACTTCTCACTCTAATTTATTTTCTAGTTAAAAATATATATTTGGATGCAGACGGCTCTTAGTAGCACCCGACACCTTTGTTTGAAACCATGTTTGTTTGGTTGTTTGGTTGATTAGATTATTTGGTTGAATTTGGTTTGGGAAATGAATTGATTAGAATTGGTATGTACATGGCGCGAGCCATTAGTAGGCGAGGGATAAGGCTAAACCTTATTCCGGTTCTAGCATCGCGCCGTTGTGCTGCCAAAATTTTCTAAAATTGTTACAATAATAAAAATATCATTTTTATTATATAAATGAACTGTATAAAATATTAATGAGATGAAATCAATATTTTATAGTTAAAAATATAATTTTTAACGTGTATATGAACAAAATAAATTTTCATTTACAAATCAGACGATTTGTTTATGTACACATATTTGACCGATATTGATTGGGACGATATATTTTACACATCGCCCAACTGCACAAATAATTAGCAATGAAATGTTCTTCTGTTTGTGTTATGATTTGTCGTGTTCTCAACTCAACCCAGGTTTTCCTTTACAGGGAAGTTCGGGTCATCACAATTACTCTAGTATGGAATCTGATTCGATTAACGGTGGCAGTCCGTATGCTTACGTAACATAGTAATGACCGATATATGTGGAACGTAACAATGTTATGTAGAGATCCGTATGTCACTCCGATGTAGGATGAGGGACTGAGTTTATTTCTATGAAATTATGGTGGAGACCGTGCGAGTGGGGTACCATGGGGAGTACCTCAATATTACGGGAGGGTAGCTACATATATACTGTATTAGGTTAATCCACTGGGAAGTAAATGGGTACGACGTGTGTGTAAGCCTTGAGTGTTGTTAACCCAAGTAACCTAATAAATAAGACAATGTCGTTGAACGGTATATGTTGGATTATGCAAAGTGTATAGTTTAAATCCAATCACCATAACTTGTGTTCTGACCCCCTCCTCATTAAATACTTGCAGGTTAGATTTGTGGTAGATACATGATAGCTTTGGATACTGGTTAGGCAGTATTATTACTATGGTAAAGTTATATTTTGATTACATTATATTTTATCCATTCCGCTGTGAGATATTTTCTGAGCTATGACACATTTTATGTCTCCGTCTTTTCTACAGGATACCAGAGCAAACCAACACGAGTTTCGATAGATTAGAATGATCTGTCGG
The DNA here is from genome assembly GCA_030737875.1 of Allium sativum. Lineage (NCBI taxonomy): Eukaryota > Viridiplantae > Streptophyta > Magnoliopsida > Asparagales > Amaryllidaceae > Allium > Allium sativum. Next base: position 309,223,331 of record CM060921.1, read on the forward strand.
AATTCAAGTTGTTACATTTGGTATCAGAGCTTAGGTTTACGATTCCTGTATAAATAGTGAGTGAACGTATTTGTATTTTAAAAAATATAAATATATGTACCTAGATCCGTAGAGGAACCCACTAAATAGAAAGAGTATAATATGGTAAGAATTGGGATGTCTGTTTTGTACACTAAATGAATGAATATGGGAATTTGAGACCTTAGGAAATTTGGGTGGGAAAGTGTACAATATATTATGAAATAAAGAAAGGAGGATCCCATATGTTAGTACTTCGGATTAGTGGGCTTGGCAGTAAAACCTTATAAATTGGAAAAGGTTAAAAACAGAAAAATGGATTAGGAATATATATAGTTGAGAGAATTAACTTTGTGGTAGTGTCTAGTAGGGCCGTCAATTTCGTACACAACCCGAAACACGACTCGTAACCCACACGAAAAAAATCTGACCTGACCCGACCCATTTATAAACGGGTCAATTTCGGGTCAACCCGCTCTGACCCGTTTAATAAACGGGTGGGTTACGGATTGAACTGTGAACCCGTTTCTGATCCGTCATAACCCGTTTAATATAAAACATCCAAGCCCATGCCGTATAAAACCATTTTTATGAAATTCATACGCCCAACAGAGAGGTACTTTTAAGTGTAAAACCATGTATGTTGCCTTTTTAAGTGTTGTGTTTTTAAGCAATGTATTATTCTATTTCTGTATGCTTTTATTTTGCAAAATGTAGGTGATAAAAGGATTCCTGCAAAATTAAACAGGTCAAAACGGGTCGACCCGACCCGACCCGTTTATAAACGGGTTGGGTTCGGGTTGGCATAATATGACCCATTTATTAAACGGGTTGACCCGGCCCGTTTAAAAATTGACCCGAACCCGACTTGACCCGACCCGAACCCGACCCGACCCATTGACAGCCCTAGTGTCTAGGAAAGCTTAGATAAATTGGAAACCCGCTTTGATTCTAACCCAGTTGTTAACTTTTAAGAACTTGAAATTGTAAAAGTTTTGGGAAAATGGTTTATGGTGTTTTCAAGTTTTAATCTTAAAAGTTATAGTTTTAAATAGGTAAAGTATACATATTGAGTTTTAAAGTACAATGGGGTATATTTTGTAAATAGTGATTTCTTACGAAACTTTGTCTAAAGTAAAATTCTCTCAGTAAAAGGTGCATATTATAGAGCATGTATAGCTCGCTAGATTTCTTGTTATATTTCATACAAGGATTTTTAATAAAGAAAGTTTTGAAGTCTCTATTCTTTTGACAATCATTTTTGATAAATTGTTTAAAAGAGGAAATTTTGTTGGGTGGACAAAATAAGTTGTAGAAATTAAGAATAGAGTAGATGGTTGCAACTTGAAGTAAGAGACTGAATCGACCTTATAGGTAAGAACAAGTTATAAACCCGATTGAGGAATAGTTGTCCGTATCTACTCCAGTTTTTGTGATTTGAAAAAAAATGATTTATATTTTTTTAAGATGACATGTTTTTATGGTTTGGCAAAAGTAAGTTTTCAAGAGGAAAATAAAATTTTGACAATTTTAAATTTTTAGAAGAAAATTTAAATGAAAAAATGGCCAAACCGTGTTTTAAAATGTATGGAGTAGGTAAGGACTAGTGCCTACGAAAGACGGGAAAAGTTTTAAGGCTATGAAGTAGATAGCGAGAATTATCTTGGAATAATGGTAAGTTCCCGTGGAATGCGTAAGCATTAAAAAGCCTAGGATGTTGCTTGAAATGATTATTGGTACACAGCTAGAATTAGTGGTGACTACTAGATAGAAAAAGGGCAAGTAAGTGTTTAGATCCTGTTGCTAATTTTCATGATAGGGGTAAAACCCGTTATTACATTTCTGCTGGGATCGTTCCGTTATTTTGTTCTTGTTGGGTAATTAGGGTAACACCTAAACCTGATGTGGATCCCATGGTTTGGACTTTGTTGTCTGAGGGGGACATAGTCCCGAGATCTTGGCCCTTAGTAGTAGTTGTGTAGAGTGTTTGTTTTCCTTTTTTATTTGAAGGACTAGAGGCTAATTTGAAAACTAAACTTGGATCAGATGATTAAATAAGCTCGGAAAAAAGGTACAACTAAAAAGGAAATAACAAATTCAGTAAAGCGACAAACCTGACAAATTATGAGAAAAGATGAATAAGAATAAGAAAAAAATTCCAAGATAAGATGAAAAAGAAAAACTGTAACAAGAAAATTTTCTTATGTGGGTTGTGCTTGGATAGGAAAATAGGGGAATCATTATAAATAGTTTCATAAAATCCAAGTATGATTGGAAAAAGGGTACACAAAAGAAAAATGGATGATGTGACATTTTCTGTTTTCCGCCTTCTTGTAACATAAGAAATCGAATTTAGAAAATTAGTTTTTTCTTGAAATTCGAAAAAATAAAGTTGATTGGTAGGATTTTGGATGCAAAAATTGGATGAACTACGCTCTTACTCGGTAAGAGTGTGGGAAAATTTGGATGAAAAACCATTTTCAAAATATTGCATTTATGTGCCAGTATATTTAGGATGTGAGTATCATGTTTTAAAAGGATTTTTGAAAATTTTGCATACATATAGGAGGCACTACTTAGGCATACATGTATTATTATGTTGTATTTCACTTTGCACAAGTGCACAATGTTTGCAAAAATTGGATGCTCGTGATGGATGTATATTATGAGAGGGGTTAACTGATTTTTACTCTTATCAAATTTCAAGGACGAAATTTCCTAAGGGTGGGAGAATGTAACACCCCGCATTTTATGATAATTTCATAATAAAATAAGAATAACTTCATTAAATATTCAGAATTAAGTAAAACGGATTGTACCGTTGCGTTCGTCTCGGAATTCTGGTTTAGATAAACTTCGAGTTTGCGTAAAACGGATAATGTATGAAGAAGTTATGAGCATTAGAAGTTTGTACATATATAAGGCTCATATATATAAATATATTAACAATAAATATATCCAGAAAATCAAAACACGAAGCGGGAAAACAGAGTGGGAAAATGTCCCGTTGGAGGTCGACCCACCGACATGGAGGTCGACCCATGGGTCGTGTAACGACCCGCATTCCATGTACCGATGGATCGTAGAATATTTATTTTATTTTCATACGAAGTCATATGGTTGTGTAACGTTGGGAAACGACTATTGGGGTCATTTCCCACATTCGCGATTTTTGCCTATTTTTAAATGGTTGTTTTGCCCCTGGCGAATCTATTTTTCCTATAACTTTTGATTAGTAAGGAGTTTTAACTTGAAACCACATCTATTGGATTCAGATGATAGTTTCTCATTCCGTAGAGTGGTCACATTAATCAAACGGACTTACCGTTTGGGAGATAAGGCTGAAATAAGATTTGAAGATGGAAAAACAACTTAATTGTGCCTAATAGGATAATTAGCAGCTAGGCCCATAACTCATTTCAGGATTAGGGTTATGGGAGAGCTGAAAGGAGTTAGAGAATGATTCCTTTTCATTTTTCTAACCGCCACTTACCTTTCTTAAACCCTAATAATGGCCTCCATCTTCTAAATCACAATTTAATCACTTTCTAATCACATATTAAGGAAAACTACGTCAAATCAAGGCGGATTAGCATCAAAATTAAGATAGAGCTGCTTCTATACATAGGAAACCGTGCAAAATCAGTGATAGTTCCAGATCTAACATTAATTTGTGGCTAAGGTGAGTGATTAGCATTTTTTACACTAATTACGGCTAATTAGGGGTGATTAGTGATAATTAGTGAAATTATGCATCATAAAAATCTGGAAAAATATGTAAAAATTCTAAAATATTATTTTATATCACTGATATAAATTTGGGTTAATTTGGATTAAGTTTGCTAATCCTATGGTTAAACATGGTTAAGGGGATTAAGGGGAAAATCATGGATTTTGGGTATGTTTGATCTAAAACAACCTATATGCTTGATATTTTCGATCTTTTTGATTGAACCTATATGTTGTTACCGCTGTTTAGTATGTTATATGATTGTTTTAGTAAAGTTAGATTGATTGAAAATGCCGTCGTATGGCGAGAATGGACAATATAAGCTCGTTGGAGAAGGTGTAGGTTTTTGCTTCGACCAAGGCGGATCGGATTGGTAGCCGAACCGAACCGGAGGGGATGGACCGAACTGGAGATTGACGCAGGAGGATCATGGCAAAAAGGAAGGCCACTTGTATGGGATTGGAGTTGGAATGGAGCATCGAACCGGAACGAAATGGAGTAGCACAAACCAGGCCGAGGTGTAAGAGCATCGAGCCGAACCGAAGGAGGAAGCCCGAGCTGAACCGAGATACTGGAGTAACTGAACCGAAGTGACGTGGAGGACCGAACCGGACCAAAGGGAGGGATTTAGACACCATATACCAAACTGAACCGGATGCATGTACCAAACTGGTTGAAACTTCCACAATTTCTATGCTATGACACTTCTGAATACCAACTCCAATTCGACCAAAACCCGAGATGCAAAGGAAGTCCAAATGGGAAGTTATTACTCAAGATCCAGATGGGTGCCAACGAGTTAACTTCTAGAGTTGAGATTTGTTGTGGGACGTGTGCAAAGGGGTTATCGATATCTGTAACTTTGGTTCACTATTGAGGGAGGGGGTATTGACTATGGACCAGTGCAATAGGGTCGTACGCTGTATGGAGTTGGACTCCATCAGGGCTCCAAAGGGCAAAATGGTCGTAGTTGTACGGAGTTGGACTCCGTCAAGGCCCCAAATAGTTCTGGTGATCCAAGTGGTGGATATCGTATGCTTTACGCACTGAGTGAGAGATGTGAGAATGATTACTATGTTTGATGTTTGCCGTCACTATGACACGCACACTCCTATTTTTACACTTTATGTTAGTGTTATCTTAGAGTACTGTACATCTTGTTGTGCTAACTCTTTGGTTGCAGGTCCAGGTACAGGTATGATTATTAATACCTTTTATTGCTTTATTCAGTTATAGAGTTGCTATCGCTCACACCAGACTTTTGTGTGACCCGGAGTTTTACGTCTCTTCTTATTACTCTGGGTGCTCTTAAACGACCAGACTGGAGACAAGTTAGGTGGTTATGCACGGGTAGATGTCTGGAGACGAGTAGGAGACTTCCACGTACTATTTACATATATTCTCCCTATGTTATTGTTGGTCACTACTTTGGGCATTAGTAGTGTACCTCTTTTATTTCCTTTAGAGACAGTATTTTGAAGTTGTGATAATGGCTTGGATCATAAGGTGCATTTTGGATTCCGCTACTCTGATGGTTATGGTTTAGTTTTTAGCTTATGTACTGTCTCGCCTATTTTATATCATGTTATGTTATTATTATGTTTTAATTCCATGCGCTGTGAGATATACTATAGGTTCTTTGGCGATTCATCGTTTCAAACCCTTTCTTTTGACGATCGTCCCGTGCTAGTCGGGCATTGACATAGCACATTTCAACGGAAATGTCTGATGGCGTAGGGCGGGTCGTCACATTTGGTATCAGAGCTTAGGTTGCGTAGTTAACCTAGGGGAAGACATCAGGGAGAGATAGTATATGTATATGAGAGCGCGTATTTGTGATATTTTTGTTTTCAAAAAGCTATATATATATATATATACACACTATTAGTACATCTAAGGATGAAATCACACTGCACTTGCACCACATTGAGATGGTTAATCATTTTCTCTTTATAGATTGGATGATGAGTCGAAATACGAGGAGTACAGGTTTAGGGGCCAACAATGGGAATGTCCCTGATATAAGAACGATGTTTATAGCCTTCATGAGAGAGATGCTTAGGGATGCTTAGGGAGCAGTTCCTAATGCTGCTAATGGTAGTAATGCAGTAGTGCAGGCACCTAAAGCCAAATTTTCCAAGCTTAACAAGGATTATACTAGCCTTAGTGGGAAGCCATTCCATGGAACGGAATCGGCTACGGAAGTTCAAGATTAGCTTGATAGTTGTGAGAGCATCTTCGAGGATTTGTGTAACACCCCGTGTATTCTATAACATTGAAATTCACAAATTAAAGTATAATTAATTTCAAATCAAAGAATTAAAGGAAACGGGATATGCCATTGTGTTCGTCTCAGAATTCTGCTTGAAATAGAGTCCGGGTTTGCGTAAAACAGACTCCGTATGAGGGAGATATGGCCTCCAGAAGTTTCAGAAATTAGTTTAAAATTCAAACAGACCAAAACAGCTTTGAAAACAAGTTTAAATTTCAAAAATCGGGCCAGATGGGCCAAGGCGGGAATTTTCCCGCCCAAGGCACCCAGGTCGACTGGGTAGTCGACCTGGGCTACCCAGGTCGACTGGGTAGTCGACCTGGGGCACCCAGGTCGACTACACAGTCGACCTGGGGGGTCGACCTGGCCCTTGAGCCAGGTCGAACCCAGGCCCCCCCCTCGGCTGGCCTGGTCTGTGTTTGGTCGATTTTCTGAGCCTTGCCTTGTAACTAGGGCTAGGTGTCAGCTCCTGACTGGTTTCTCCTTCAAACGAACGGCTATTATTAAACCAAGCTCCATCGACGGTCCTAATCAACTCACAAACTCTATAAAAAGGACCTAAGACTCACCCTAATTCACACAAACAAAAATGGAGATGAGACCGTCATGCTGCTGAGGAAAGACTAGGAATAGCTATCAGAAATTGAGAGACAATTAGGAGACAATTCGAAAGCTTAAAGCAACGTCAATTAAATCAAAACAACGCCTACAACAAAGGATAGCATCTCCAAATTCAGAATTCAGATTCCTGAATTGAAGATTCGTCATACGTTGTAAGTAGAGTGTTATTCCGATGTGAATAAATAATTGAGTTTTGATTTATGTAAATGAGAAATGGAATTCTACTTAATTTAATTTATGATTGTATGTTGCTATGATTCTAATTCTGAATCGATTTGGGATATTGTGGTATAACGATAATAGGCCTATTGGATATTTACAAGTATATGATTCATGTTAACGACCATATGTTGTGGTAGTTTATTTGAGATTCATGCAAGTATATGATTCACTATTATGCCAATATGATGTACATACTTTTATGATCACCTTTAGTATGTAATTGGATTCAACTAAGTATTATGGGTTACATGAATTTATGTTGGAATTGGCATCGTGATTCAAGTGTAAAACCATACCTTTGTATTAGAGACAAAAGTAAGCATCTTTATGAAAATGACTAAACTATGTTTGGTGTTATGCCTAGTTGAAAACAAGTTTTAGGCCTATGTTGTTATCAAAATAATATGATGATATATGTGACACATAATTAAGTTAGATTTACATTCCAATTGCAAGTTTACATGAATAGATTAAAAACTATGATTCATGTTTGGGTATGTTTATGCCATGATTATATGAATAGAATGGTTCATGTTTAGGTATGTTTATGCCATGATTATATGAACAGAATGATTCATTTTTAAGTATGTTTATGCCATGATTATATGCTATTACAATGCAAGTTCACAAGTGCCAAACTGATGTTAATTAGTTCGCCATGTTGCAAGTTCATGCGTTCACACTCCCCTTTTTATGTTACTTAGAACATATAAACACCATGTTATAAGCCTCCCCTTTTTCATGTGGTTAAGTTGGGTTTAAATGTTAAACCCAACATATGTTATATTGTAGCGAATGTATAAAACGGGGGTAATGACGATTGGGTTAAAATATAGAACATATGTGTTGGCATGTTTGACGCATGCCAACAACCTTGAAAAACAATTAAGTGGTATAAATTAATTTTACCCAATAAAGATGAATTTGAATAATGGGCCGCAAATATTTACATATAAAAAGAAAAGAGACAAAATATGTAAATTTAGAAAATACGATGTGTTTAACCCGAGGTTGGATTGAGTTGTGATGTAAACCTGCCCGGAACCGCCCGGTTGTCCAGTAGTCACAACAATACCTATCCAATGTGGGTGGTTAAACACGGAGCCCAATAAGGACCCGAGGTTAGACTGAGTTGTGGCGTAAGACTGCCCGGACCCAACCAGCAACAGGCAGCCACAACAATACCTGTCTAATGTGAGAGGTCGAGGCTTTAATAAGACAATTAAGGCTGAGTCAGGATTGATAGGATTAAGTAAATTAAATTAATACTTAATCAAAATGGAACATGCTAAACTATACAGACTGATTAGGGGTTAGGTTTACAAAACACTTACCAACTTAGCATGTTGGCTAGAAACAGAAAACCTAGTAGCGGGGGACCCTTTTCAACAGTAACCCTACAAGGTGTATCAGGATACCCTGAACTAGGCAGGGTGGGGCACGATTACTGGGCTGACTGTAAGAGGTCAAATCGACGGCGGTGGTGCATCAGTGTAGGTTCTAACGGGGTGCGGGCGTGCACACACTCCGGCGCAGAAAAATAAGGCACTGGCCACCAGTAGCATACCTGTGCATTCTAGGATTTTGTCGGGCCGCCACCATGGGACTTGATACACCCCATGGTGGGACCAGCATAGGTAACTACAACATCGGGGGCCGTAAGACACATGTAACTATGCGAGTAGGAGCCGATCATCAGAAAACGGATCACTTCACCCTGATTATGGGGTGCCTGTTGGGAACTAGTTTATATGGATGCAGAGATTAATATGGTGTACGATAGTATATTCGACTCTAGACAACTTAACTTAATTTATGGTGCTTTCTCATTTCCAGTTTATACTTATCATACCCAGTTCTTTATTCATAGACTGAATAGTCCTAGACTTACTCAGGCTTTATGTCTGACTCTACTTTTCTTTTGTCTTCTTTTCTTTTGTTTGCCCCCCTAGGTCCACAGGGAGGGAATACCGAAGCTTGACCAGTTTTAACATCCAGCTCGAAGAGAAAGAATGTATTGCTTGGATCTTTTTCGTTACGGACTATGGCTTTGGACAGCAATTATGGGACTTATGTAGTTTACTTATGTTTTTACGCTTCTTTAAATAATGTAATCAAGACAGTTATGAAGATGTTATGTTTTTGGAAGTATTGTAAGACAAATTATGACATGGTTTGTGTAACACGTATTTTGTTGAAATAAAAGTTGTTGTTGTTTTCCGCTGTTCAAAAATATGTGTTCTTATATCTGTCTTGTATATCTGTGACTTATACTTATAAACCTCCACCAAAATTAGGGCATTCCCTTTGAGAGAGACCCTAACGGAGGTGGGGTGCTTCACTTGGTATCAGAGCATAGGTTTACCAGATAAGATAAAAGTTTTGAAAATTTATTTTTAAAGGAAAATTTAAAGAAGCATTTTTAAAGATAAAATATTATTTTATTTTAAAAAGGCATAGTCCCCCCAAAGCCATAGGTACTATCTTTTATCCTTCGTTTTGAATCTATCCTTTTTGTTTCAGCATGTCCGAAGAACTTAACTTGCCAGAGGGTATACCAATACCTGGTTGGTTTAGACGATTCTTAGAAGCAAGGGCCACTCAGCCAGGTCCTACCGTTCCTCCTCCCCCAGCTGCAGGAAATCATCCAGCTGCAGCAGCACCTCTTCCTCCACCTCCTCCACGGGGAAATACTTTTGCTAAGATATGTAAAGATTTTAAAGCTATGGGAGGAAAGGACTTTCATGGAACCGAGTCCTTCGTGGTAGCCAGGAATTGGCTGAAAGAAACCGAGGACTTATTCGTCATCTTTGAGGTAGAAGATAGGCAGAAGGTACAACTGGCAGTATGGCTACTTAAAGGCGAGGCTTCCTACTGGTGGGAAGTCACTAATGCAGAAAGACCAGTGGAAACATGGGAGGCCTTTAGGGCAAGGTTTGAGGCTAAATTTCTCTCAGAAGCTGAAAGGAGTCTTCTGTTGGAAAAATTCTTATTTCTTAAGCAAGGGAATATGACAGTCAAAGAGTATGTTAACCAGTTTGATCAGCTGGCTAGGTTCGTACTGGACCTAGTCAACACCCCACACAAGAAGGCTCTCCGCTTTGTCAAGGGGTTGAATGAGCCATTACACAGTTTGGCCATGACCCATATACCCTTGGGAGCTACGTATGAAAGGTTGGTGCAGATGGCATTGCTGAACGAAGAGGATAAGGGCAAGAAGGAGACAAAGGCAGAAAGCTCTCAGGGGAAGAAAGAAGGTTTGCAGCCTAAGAAGACAGACTTTAAGAAGGGCGGGAAAGACAACAAAGAGAAGAGGAAGTGTAATATCTGTGGCAAAGTGGGGCACTTAGTGAAAGATTGCCGGAAAAAGAAGGCCAAGATGAATGGTGGGTGCTTTTCTTGCGGTGAGACAGGCCACCTGGCTAAGGATTGCCCAAAGAAGCGAGGGCAGGAGCAGAGGGCTGAATCCACCTCAGGGGCACAAGTTCATGCGCTAGAAGCGGGAAATAGAATTCCGCATATATCTTATAGATAATGCAAAGCCCGTTGCGTTGCCCGTTAGACACATGGCTCCACGGGAAAGGAAGGAGCTCAGTAAACAAATTAAAGAGCTTCTAGAAAAGGGGTTCATTAGAAGGAGCATTCCAGAATGGGGCGCTCTAGTGGTGTTCGCTACAAAGGCGGATGGTTCACTCCGTCTATGTGTTGACTATAGGGAGCTCAACAAACTAACGAAAAAGAATAGGCACCCTCTCCCCAGAATTGACGATCTGTTTGATCAGCTTGTAGGAGCGTCTATTTTCTCCCAACTCGATTTAGCAACCGGATTTCATCAGCTAAGGGTGGCTGAAGATAGTATCGATAAGACAGCATTCAGAACCCCAGATGGCTTCTTTGAATGGCTTGTCATGCCTTTCGGCTTGACAAACGCACCCGCTTACTTCGTGGACCTAATGAATAGGGTGTTCAGAGAATTCCTCAACAAGTTCGTAGTGGTCTTCGTAGACGATATCTTGATCTTCTCAAAGAGTGAAGAAGAGCATGCTCAGCACCTAAGGGCAATCATGGAAACCCTACGAGCCCATTAACTAAAAGCCAAATTCTCCAAATGCCACTTTTGGAGAGAGGAAGTAAGATTTCTTGGGCACATAGTATCCAAAGAAGGGTTAGCAGTAGACCCGGCTAAGGTAGTAGCGGTGTAGGACTGGAAGACACCAAAGAACGCAACAGAGGTCCGAAGTTTTCTCGGGCTAGCAGGCTTCTATTGGAAATTCATCAGAGACTTTGCAAAGATATCAGCTCCGCTCACAAAGATGACCAAGAAGAATCTAGTGTTCAATTGGGACTTGGATTGCGAATTTGCTTTCCAACGACTAAAAAGGGCTCTTACAACAGCCCCAGTTTTGACGTTGCCATATGGAGGCAAGATGTTCACAGTTTATACAGATGCATGTAGGACAGGGCTAGGCATTGTCTTAATGCAAGAAGGAAGGGTAGTATCTTATGGTGGAAGGCAATTGAAAGTGCATGAAAAGAACTACCCGACCCACGATCTTGAGTTAGCTGCCATTGTCCTTGCACTCAAGTCTTGGCGACACTATCTCCTAGGTGAGAAGTTCGAACTTTACACTGACCATAAATCGTTGAAATATCTTTTCTCGCAGAAAGATCTTAACTTGAGGCAACAGAGATGGATGGAGTTTCTTGCCTCGTACGATTTCGATATCTCCTACACTCCGGGCAAAGGCAACGTAGTGGCAGACGCGTTGAGCTGAAAGAAACTAACCCTAAGCCCGCTGTTTGGTGAAAGACAAAGCCTAGAGTTTATAGCCAGCTTTGACTTTAGGCCCTCCTCCGATTTTGTACTGGGCTTGCTAGAATCTCTCGAAGTACGCCCGACTTTAGTGGACGCAATAGGGACAGCACAACGCGAAGACCCTCAGCTTGTGGAGACGATTGATAGGCTCATTAGGGGTGAGACTTCAAGTCACCTCGGCAGACACTCCATCGACGACAAGGGTTGGCTAAGGCGAGACGGAAGACTATGCGTCCCACAGACAAGGGATTTAGTAAAGAAGGTTCTCGAGGAAGCACATCACTCCAAGTTGACGATACACCCAGGCGGGGATAAAATGTACAAGGACATAAAGAGAACTTTCTTTTGGAACGGCATGAAGAAGGACGTGGCAGATTTCGTTTCTAAGTGTATGGTATGCCAACAGGTTAAGGAGGAACAGAAAAAGCCTGGCGGTCTGCTCCATCCTCTAGAGGTCCCGCAGTGGAAGTGGGATAGCATCTCAGTGGACTTCATTGATGGGCTGCCTAGGTCTAGAAGAGGCAACACTAGCATTTGGGTAATAGTGGATAGGCTTACTAAAAGCGCCCACTTCTTACCTGTCAAGAGTAAAAGAACTGCGTCATCCCTAGCATCTCTTTACCTCAAGGAAATTGTTCGACTCCATGGAATACCATCCAGCATTGTTAGTGACCGAGACCCTATCTTCACAAGTGAGTTTTGGCGGAGTCTACAAGAAGTGGTAGGCACAAAGTTATGCTTAAGAACAGCCTATCATCTCCAAACCGACGGCCAGACAGAAAGAGTGAATAGAGTTTTGGAGGACCTTTTAAGACTGTGAGTCCTTGACTTCGGAGGGACATGGAAAGACCATCTTCCTTTGGTGGAATTTGCCTACAACAACAGCTACCAAGCAACCATCAGAATGGCGCCCTTCGAAGCTTTATATGGAAGACCGTGTCGATCGCCCACTTATTGGTGGGAGTCTACTGACAAGCTCATACTTGGACCGGATATGATCCGAGAGACTTCAGAAAAAGTAGACTTAATATGGAGAAGGATGAAGACAGCCCAAGACAGACAAAAATCCTACGCCGACAAGAGGAGGACCGACCTTGAATTTGAGGTTGGGGACAGAGTTTTTCTTAAAGTATCTCCGCTAAGGAACGTTGTTCGTTTTGGAACCACAGGAAAGCTAGCACCAAGGTTCGTAGGGCCATTTCCTATCATTGAGAAAATTGGGAAAATGGCCTATAGATTAGAGCTACCCGAAAAATTGGCCGGAGTTCACAACGTTTTCCATGTTTCGCACCTCCGAAAATGTCTACATGAATCTGCTGAAGTGGTAGAGCCAAATATCCTAGAAGAAGCTGAAGTGGAACGCGAAGCAACCGTGAGGAAAGTTCCAACCCGCATATTAGGAATGGAAGTGAAAAAGCTACGCAACCGCGAAGTCAAGCTCGTCAAAGTTCAGTGGAGCGACGCCGAGGGAGATGCAACTTGGGAAACTGAAGCTAGAATACGCACAGCCTACCCTTTTCTTTTCGAGGGTACATCTTTGATCTTTCTTTTTCCTTAAGGTGCGCTTTTATCTATCTTTTTAGGTATATCTCCTCGACCTTATCTTTTAGGTAGAAACTCTTTGGATGAAAACATGTAATTGGAACATGTTATGGATGATGGTTGCAAGTGGTTGCATGTGACTGCTAGTGGTTGCTTGTGGTTGCATATACACACACAATCTAGGTTTTAGATCGGCTCAGACACTTCATATTGCATATGCATAACTGTATTCATTCGTATATGGTTGAAGTTTAATGTGTTGCCATATGGATGTTGCATTTATATATGAATGATTGTGCACTCATGTAGAATCATGAATAGGAAAATTTGCATACATAATGGATTCATGGCACTTACATAATTTGCATTAAGGAGGTCAACTAAATCAGTAGACCGACTGATTTTGCATTAGATAAGTACATATACACACACTTCGCATATGATCATGAAGCATTAGAAGTCTTTTAAGGACAATGGATGCTCGTGTTTGATGGATGAGTAGATGGATGTTAGGACGTACATTCTTCCTGAACTTGAAGATTTCGGGGACGAAATCCTTTTAAGTGGGGGAGAATGTAACACCCCATGTATTATATAACAGTGAAATTCACAAATTAAAGTATAATTAATTTCAAATCAAAGAATTAAGGGAAACGGGATATGCCATTGTGTTCGTCTCAGAATTCTGCTTGAAATAGAGTCCGGTGTGCGTAAAACGGACTCCGTATGAGGGAGATATGGCCTCCGAAAGTTTCAGAATTCAGTTTAAAATTCAAACAGACCAAAACAGCTTAGAAAACAAGTTTAAATTTCAAAAATCGGGCCAAATGGGCGAAGGCGGGAATTTTCCCGCCTAAGGCACCCAGGTCGACTGGGTAGTCGACTTGGGGCACCCAGGTCGAATACATAGTCGACCTGGGGGTCAACTGGGGGGTCGACCTGGCCCCTGAGCCAGGTCGAACCGAGCCCCCCTGGCTGGCCTGGTCTGTGTTTGGTCGATTTTCTGAGCCTTGCTTTGTCACTAGGGCTAGGTGTCAGCTCCTGATTGGTTTCTCCTTCAAACGAACGGATATTATTAAACCAAGCTCCATCGACAGTCCTAATCAACTCACAAACTCTATAAAAAGGACCTAAGACTCACCCTAATTCACACAAACAAAAATGGAGATGAGACCGTCATGCTGTTGAGGAAAGACTAGGAATAGCCGTCAGAAATTGAGAGACAATTAGGAGACAATTCGAAAGCTTAAAGCAACGTCAATTAAATCAAAACAATGCCTACAACAAAGGATAGCATCTCCAAATTCAGAATTCAGATTCCTGAATTGAAGATTCGTCATACGTTGTAAGTAGAGTGCTATTCCGATGTGAATAAATAATTGAGTTTTGATTTATGTAAATGAGAAATGGAATTGTACTTAATTTAATTTATGATTGTATGTTGCTATGATTCTAATTCTGAATCGATTTGGGATATTGTGGTATAACGATAATAGGCCTATTGGATATTTGCAAGTATATGATTCATGTTAACGACCATATGTTGTGGTAGTTTATTTGAGATTCATGCAAGTATATGATTCACTATTATGCCAATATGATGTACATACTTTTATGATCACCTTTAGTATGTAATTGGATTCAACTAAGTATTATGGTTTACATGAATTTATGTTGGAATTGGCATCGTGATTCAAGTGTAAAACCATACCTTTGTATTAGAGACAAAAGTAAGCATCTTTATGAACATGACTAAACTATGTTTGGTGTTATGCCTAGTTGAAAACAAGTTTTAGGCCTATGTTGTTATCAAAATAATATGATGATATATGTGACACATAATTAAGTTAGATTTACATTCCAATTGCAAGTTTACATGAATAGATTAAAAACTATGATTCATGTTTGGGTATGTTTATGCCATGATTATATGATTAGAATGGTTCATGTTTAGGTATGTTTATGCCATGATTATATGAACAGAATGATTCATGTTTAAGTATGTTTATGCCATGATTATATGCTATTACAATGCAAGTTCACAAGTGCCAAACTGATGTTAATTAGTTCGCCATGTTGCAAGTTCATGCGTTCACACTCCCCTTTTTATGCTACTTAGAACATATAAACACCATGTTATAAGCCTCCCCTTTTTCATGTGGCTAAGTTGGGTTTAAATGTTAAACCCAACATATGTTATATTGTAGCGAACGTATAAAACGGGGGTAATGACGATTGGGTTAAAATATAGAACATATGTGTTGGCATGTTTGACGCATGCCAACAACCTTGAAAAACAATTAAGTGGTATAAATTAATTTTACCCAATAAAGATAAATTTGAATAATGGGCCGCAAATATTTACATATAAAAAGAAAAGAGACAAAATATGTAAATTTAGAAAATACGATGTGTTTTACCCGAGGTTGGATTGAGTTGTGATGTAAACATGCCCGGAACCGCCCGGCTGTCCAGTAGTCACAACAATACCTACCCAATGTGGGTAGTTAAACACGGAGCCCAATAAGGACCCGAGGTTAGACTGAGTTGTGGCGTAAGACTGCCCGGACCCAACCGGCAACAGGCAGCCACAACAATACCTGTCTAATGTGAGAGGTCGAGGCTTTAATAAGATAATTAAGGCTGAGTCAGGATTGATAGGATTAAGAAAATTAAATTAATACTTAATCAAATTGGAACATGCTAAACTATACAGACTGATTAGGGGTTAGGTTTACAAAACACTTAACCAACTTAGCATGTTGGCTAGAAATAGAAAACCTAGTAGCGGGGGACCCTTTTCAGCAGTAACCCTACAAGGTGTATCAGGATACCCTGAACTAGGCAGGGTGAGCCACGATTACTGGGCTGACTGTAAGAGGTCAAATCGACGGCGGTGGTGCAGCAGTGTAGGTTCTAACGGGGTGCGGGCGTGCACACACTCCGGCACAGAAAAATAAGGCACTGGGCACCAGTAGCATACCTGTGCATTCTAGGATTGTGTCGGGCCGCCACCATGGGACTTGATACACCCCATGGTGGGACCAACATAGGTAACTACAACATCGGGGGCCGTAAGACACATGTAACTATGCGAGTAGGAGCCGATCATCAGAAAACGGATCACTTCACCCTGATTATGGGGTGCCTGTTGGGAACTAGTTTATATGGATATAGAGATTAATATGGGGTACGATAGTATATTCGACTCTAGACAACTTAACTTAGTTTATGGTGCTTTCCCATTTCCAGTTTATACTTATCATACCCAGTTCTTTATTCATAGACTGAATAGTCCAAGACTTACTCAGGCTTTATGTCTGACTCTACTTTTCTTTCGTCTTCTTTTCTTTCGTTCCCCCCCCCCCTCGCCCCGGTCCACAGGGAGGGAATACCGCAGCTTGACCAGTTTTCACATCCAGCTCGAAGAGAAAGAATGTATTGCTTGGATCTTTTTCGTTATGGACTATGGCTTTGGACAGCAAATATGGGACTTATGCAGTTTACTTATGTTTTTATGCTTCTTTAAATAATGTAATCAAGACAGTTATGAAGATGTTATGTTTTTGGAAGTATTGTAAGACAAATTATGACATGGTTTGTGTAACACGTATTTTGTTGAAATAAAAGTTGTTGTTGTTTTCCGCTGTTCAAAAATATGTGTTCTTATATCTGTCTTGTATATCTGTGACTTATACTTATAAACCTCCACCAAAATTAGGGCATTCCCTTTGAGAGTGACCCTAACGGAGGTGGGGTGTTTCAATTTGGGGATCGATGATGCAATGAAGAGAAAGTTAGCATCGCGTCAGCTTCAAGGACGAGCAATGAATTGGTGGAATGCTATTAAAAAGGCTACTCCCGAGGATTAAGTGACTTGGAATCAGTTTAAGACTCGCTTCAGTGACCAGTTTATTCTAGTTGCATAGAAATCAGAATTGTTCAGAAATTTCTGGAGCTTAAGCAGAACGGTAGGTAAGCCTCGGAATATATTATTGAATTCGATACCTTATCGAAGTATGGATTATCTCTTATCGATACTGCTGAGAAAAAGAATGAGAAGTTCATAACTGGCCTAGATGGGTACTTGGGGGAAAGACTTATAAACCACATCGACAAGATTTTCGAATCTATTGTGGGAAAGGCATTAAGATCAGAGAGCCTTTACCCTAAGTCTAAGACAGAGGTTGCTATTGTATCCGCAGGGGAGCCAAAACCGTAGGCAAGCGGTGAAAGCAAGAAGAATTCCCAGAACAAGTGTGTAACACCCCACCTCCATTATGGTCACTCGCAAAGGGAATGCCTTAACTTTGTTGGAGCGTTTTTAGTAGACAGAACAGAAATTTACAAGACAGATAAAGTAGTACTTGAAAATTTTATAATTTTATTACAACAGAAACAGAAATAAGTTTGGTTACATCTTTCAAAATCACAATATCGGAATTCAGGTACATAAATATCGGTCTTGTACAAAAGCCTTCAGAATGCATAGTTTATAAAACCATAATCCCCAATATAAACTACCATGGAAAGATAGAGCCAAAGCCAAGTAATACTTCAAACACTTCAAGCAGAGAGAATCTGAATCAAGCTCCTATGTTTCCACCCTGAAAACCTGGGGGGAACGGAAAGAAAAGAGGCGAAACATACTAGGTCAGACATAAGTCTGGTGAGTCCAGTGACTTTCATCATATAAACAGATAATAGTATCTTGACATGTAAATAAAACTGGATGAGAGATAACTGTAGCAGGAATAGCAGGTTAACAGAAGAAACGGAATGATATAGGCTAAGCTAAGCTTTTCACTTCTCTGCACTAATACTAGTGTAACAGGATTAGGTGTTACCCTAATGTCTAAACTGAAACAGAAACGGAAACAGAATACAGAAACAAAATGCTAGTAATGGGCCTTTACCACCCAAACAGATAGAAGGTACAGAAGCAGAATACTAATAATGGGCCTTTACCACCCAACTAATGGGCCTTTACCACCCCAACAGACAGAAGGTACGGAAACAGAGTCAGAGACGGAAATAGAATAATCCCTACGGAAACAGAATGTTAGAATTAAGTGTACACTAGTAATGGGCCTTAACCACCCCAACAAACGGTTCCACGCAGAAACAGATAGGTGTTACCACCCAACAGAAATAGACGGTACCAACAGAAACAGACAGAACTAAGTGTACCCTAAGTCCTACCCCCAAACGATCGGCTCCCTAATACATAAATACCCTGTGTCGGCCCCACAGTAGGGTGTATCACTCCCTAGAGTGGCAACCTATTGGCACAGACCTATTTACAGATGTCACGGTGTCTTACATCCTCAGAGCAGACCGGATCCATGCACGCACATGACCCAGTTGGAACGCGCCATCAACACCCCTCGCCATTATCAGAATGAACCGCTTATAATTAGTTTAGTAAGCGCGCCCGGACCCCTACATAGTGTGGGGTCAAAGTTTTGATACCAGAAAGGGTTACTGACTAATATGGGTCCCAAGCAACAGATGACACAAGTATTTCCCCTCCTAACCTTGTGTCCCCAGACTAGCAGATTTCAGATTAACTTGTTTACAAGTTTCAGATAGAGTTCAAATTACTAGTTCACAGATCAGACAATCAAGTCAACAAGTTTTCAAATTAACGGATCAGATGTACGGATTTAACAGACTTACAGATTGTCTAACTTTGTACTGGGCCTACAGATTCACGAAACGGGTTTATTAGATTCATCAGTCCAGTTGGTTTAACCCTATCCACCCAACACGTTTTTAGACAGCACTTTTCTCTTAAATTTGCATTAATTAAATATTAATGCATAGACCTCTCACATTAGGTCGGTAGCTTGTGGCTGCTGGATGTGCCAGGCGGTTCCGGGCAAACTTCTGCCACAAGCCAGACCTAACCTCGTGTCTAAGCATATTTTAGTTATGCCTACGACCTCTCACATTAGACTGACAGTTTGCGATTGTTGGTTAAGCCGGTTGGTTCCGGGCAGGCTTCTACCGCAAACAGAGTCTAACCTCGTGTCATAGCCAATTTATTCCAATACAGATATCAGACTAATTCTGTTCATTTAACAAATTAAACTTCTTTACAGGTAACAGCAGATTAATCAAATTTCCATGTTTTACTCAATCTTATATTGAGCCTACGGATTTTCATAACCAAATTACAATTATTTAGCTTTCAACAGATTAGGCAATTCAACCGATAACAGATCTAGCAGATTAGGCGATTCAACAGATTTAGCATATAACAGATTTAGCAGGTAACAG
The DNA here is from genome assembly GCA_030737875.1 of Allium sativum. NCBI lineage: Eukaryota > Viridiplantae > Streptophyta > Magnoliopsida > Asparagales > Amaryllidaceae > Allium > Allium sativum. The sequence continues at coordinate 309,242,834 of CM060921.1, forward strand.
ATTTAGCAGATTAGGCAATTCAACTGATTTAGCAGATAACAGATTTAGCAGATTAGGCAATTCAACAAATTTAGCAGATAACAGATTTAACAGATTAGACAATTAAACAGATTTAGCAGATAACATATTAGGCAATTCAACAGATTATATATTTCTAAAACTCTATTTACATATATTTCCTAATCATAAATTTAGCCTAAACTTACATGCCTAAATCATGGTCATAATTCATAATACAACATATGCCCAAATCTTTGGTTAAACTTTGCACAGTACAGAATATTCTCTAAAAGCCCAAATCATGATATACCATATGAATTATGCCAAATTGTAGCCTTTAATGCCAAATATCCAAAAATCCACTTTTAGGCATATTCACATTGATAGTTATCCTATTATAATATAGGTCTCTACGCCTAAGTCACATATTCCTTTTTCAAGTCATGAATCGTTACATAAAATTTACTCCAAAAATCTAGATCTTAAATTATAACATCTCAAAATCAGATCTTAATTTTAAACAATGCATTATGTTCCCCAAGTCTCAAGTCACATGTTATCATATAATGATTCCTCTTCTTCCAAATTATAGAGTATACATAGATCTAGATCTAATTTACAACATATGTCCATTTCTCAAATCAGTCATGCCCAATTATGCATTATCCATTATTTGTCCCAAAATTTAGCATTCGTGCGTTAATCTCTTATGAGATTTGGCGCAGGCTCGTGGTAGCTTGGCTATAAACAAAAAGGAAGAAAAGAGGGAACGGATACAGAACAGTCACAATCAAGATAGACCCACATAAAAGTATGCATAACCTCAGATCCAAATTCACAAAAATGTCAAGATAATTATTAAATTTCATATCTGAAAATAACTGTACTCACGATTGAAAAGGTAAATCTTGATTTCTGGGATCTGTATTCTGACACTGAATAGCGCTACGTTGGCATAGACTATCGATTAGATTAGAAAATAGTTGTTCTCTTTTAACTCTATTCAGATTGGAAGAAGATGCACTAGTTCTAGTTTTGATTCCAGCAGAGTAGCGACGTCATTTTTATTTTTAATTAGATTAGAGGCAGAGTATAGGCGGAATGAAATTGTGTGGATAGAAAGCTAGGTTTGGGGGTGTTTAAATAGGTTAGAGCTCACGAATCCGGTCAGAAAGACGTCCAGGTGCAGAAAAATGGATCTGTCTCCAGATCTGGAAAAGGGGAGAGGTCGACCCTAGTTTCGACCTGTGTACCCAGGTCGACCCTAGTGTCGACCTGTATCCTAGGCGGGAATTTTCCCGCCCAGCCCGGGTGTCTATTTTGAATTTTGAAATCTGAATTTTGAATTTCTGGCTGTTTTTTATTGAAACTTCTAAAGGCCATATCTTCTTCATACGAAGTCCGATTTACGCAAACTTGGACTCTATTCCAAGTAGAATTTCGAGACGAACGCAATGGCGTAACCCGTTTCCCTTAATTATTTTGTTATAATTTAATTATTCTCTGATTTGTTACTCTTATGTCCACAGAAAATTCGGGGTGTTACATTCTCCCCTCCTTAAAGGATTTCGTCCCCGAAATCTTCAAGTTAAGAAGAATGTGTCCTACCATCCAATCACCCATCTACTCAACCATCATCCACAAGCATCCATTGTCCTTAGAAAAATTCTAATGTTGTATGAACATATGCAAAAGTGTGTGTATATGTTCCTTATCTAATGCAAAGATTAGGCGGTCCACTGATTCAGTTGACCTCCTTAATGCGAATTATGTCAGTGCCATGAGTCCAACATGTATGCAATTTTCCTATTTGATACATATCATTTCTATATGAGTGCACAACCGTTCATTCATATGCAACATCCATGTGCTGAGTCAGCCATTTCGCATCCATAAAAATTTTAAAAAATGCACACACATCCATATGCAGTATGAGAGTGTTTTTGAGCCGATCTAGTGCCTAGTGTGTGTATATGCATCCACGAGCAACCACTTGCATCCACTTGCAACCATCAAATATAACATGTCTCAAACACATGTTTACACCCATTAGTTTCTATCTAAAGGTCGAAGATTCGATCGATAGGATACATCCGAGTGATAGAAGCAAGTACAATTAAAATAAAAGCTTTGTTCCTATTAGACATCGGTTTAAGAGAATAACCCCCTAAGTATCAACCCCGAAGACCGAAATCAACATCATATTGATACTCAGAGAATCACTCCCATTAAACAAATGCTCAACTGGAAATCTACTTTGCGCTTCGAGTAAAAACCATTAACCTAATCAGAAATATTCAAATACTTACAGACCATTGGTACAGATAATATTACCAAATGACTCTTAGGAAACTAAGCATGATAAAACCCCATCATATCCCACAAAAACCAAAATGTATGTGTCGCAGTCGCTTAACTCTTAACACAGATACCTTCAAACCCCAACATATCACAAACAGATGAGTCATAACCCTTATGGGTTTGAGTCTACAGCGGGATCAAAAACAAGACTAGTATTAAAGTGCAGAGTTTCAATAACAGAATCAAAATGCCAGAATTAGAAAGAGTTTTAACTCCACAATCAGATAAGGAAATTAAACCTTCTACATAAATTTTCTTATTTATTTCCTAGCCACCAGCCCCGCGAGCATTCACCTGCCCTCCAGAAGTAGGTCCTGCCCATTTCCCTTGTCCTCGTTTCTTTAGGCAGTCCCTAGTGAAGTGCCCCATTTCTCCACAGTTGAAGCAAGTGACCTTCCTCATCCTGCAATCCTTGTTCAGATGGGTCGAGCTTCCACAAGTAAAGCAATTCTTCACCTTCTTATCTTCAGACTTCTCACCCTTCTTTTGTGTTTCCTTTTTGGGCCCCGCCTTCTTGTTCTGTGGTCCTTCAAGCTTTTCTTCTCACTTTTGGTTTCCTCTTCATGCATCAATGCCATGTCAACTAATTTCTCGAAGGTAGCCCCCATAGGAATGTGGGACATTGCCAATCCGTGTAGTGGCTCGTTCAAACCTTAGTGCCTTCTTATGCGGTGTATTTACCAAATCTAAGTTGAATCTCGCCAACTGATTAAACTTGTTGACGTACTCTCTCACTAATAAATTCCCCTGCTTCAACGCCAAGAACCTCTCTACGTATAGACTTGCTTCCGCTCGTGAGAGAAATTTCATCTCGAACCTATGCCTGAAATCCATCCATCTCACTACCGGACGCTCTCCATTTGTGACCTCCCACCAAAAAGAAGCTTCGTCCTTAAGCAACCATACCGCCAACTGTATCTTCTGCCTATCATCCACCTCAAAGATAACGAACAAATCCTCAGTTTCTTTGAGCTAGTTCCTTGCCTCCATGAAGGATTCAGTTCCATTAAAGTTCTTCCCACCCATGGCTCAAAAGTCTCTACATATCTTCGGGAAAGTATTCACGCGCGGAGGAGGAGGAACCGCTGCAGCTGGGGGAGGAGGGACGTCTGCTGGGCCCGCATCATTAGCCCTAGCTTCTAGGTACCTCCTGAACATGCTAGGTATCGGTACGCCCTCTGGAAGGTTAAGATCCCTAGACATGCTGAAACGAAAGAAAAGGAAAGATTCAAAACAAAGGATAGAAAAATAGGCATATGGCTTTGGGGATTATGTTTTTCAAAATAAACTCTACTTTTGAAGATACTTCCTTTTTAAAACCTTTATAAAAATAGTTTTCAAATTTTTTTTTATCGAATCTGGTAACCTTCAGCTCTGATACCAAGTGTAACACCCCACCTCCGTTAAGGTCACTCGCAAAGGGAATGCCTTAACTTTGGTGGAGCGTTTTTAGTAGACAGAACAGAAATTTACAAGACAGATAAAGTAGTACTTGAAAATTTGTTTGTGAACAAATTAAACAATTGTAAAAAACTGTAAAATCCATTCAGCTTTCCTAAACAACAAGGATCGTTGTAGAGGGTGTCGAACTCTAGGACCAAAAATATTTTAATTAATAAATCCAATCAAGTTATTCTAGGATTTTGATTGATTGATAACACAGAAAATAACAGCAATTAAATAAAAAGAGAGATTTATATAATAAGAAAAAGCAATTAGGGGATAATGACATAGATAGGATTCATACTCATCAATAGCCAATAAATAAATATAGATCTAATTCATGTTTCTGTCGCACACATGAATCAACGATAATTAGGTTCTTAGAAACAAATAAGTAAATAACGACAAGCATAGCCTATGCAGGAGCTGAGCTCTTAAACAACCATAGACTATCAGGACAAATTCACTAATTAATTTCTAAAACCCTAAAATTAGATCTAAACCTGATAATTGTTAGATCGAACACGAATATATCCTGTGAAGGAGCATAGCTCTTAAACGACACATAATATGAAGGTTCAGATCTAACCCTTTATTCAGATCCAGATCTACATATATAAAGTCCTCATCTATTGGCTATGTGATTCATGTTGAATCATATCTATTAGCGTCATCACCCCCTAATCAAAGGGAATTAGCTAGACATAGCTAAAGAAGAAGAGAGAAAGAAACTAAATAACATGAACATATATAAAATGAAATAACAACTGAGAGAAAAGGGGAAGAAGAGTTTTATTCCAAGAAGAGTTTTATTCCAAGAAGAAAATTACAGAATAAAACTAAGTGTGTTTTTACATGAATGAGATACAATGTATTTACAGCTGATATGACAAAGACTACTTGGCTATTTACACAATGTGGGACTAAAGATTTAGCCCAAATAACACATAAGCAGTGTGAACGCAGTTGTAGAGCAAGAGGCCTTGTAAGTGAGCCAATGTGAACGCAGTGTGAATGGATTTGCAATTGGCATAACTTGCGGGCATCAAATGGCATCAATTTCAATTGTTTTGAGCATGAATAGGAACTCCAAAACATCTGCAACAAGCTATCTTTATGAAAAGGCATTGGATCATTAAAATATGCGACAGAAGGTGGTTGAACAGCAATGTTTCTTCAAGCTTTAATCTAACTCTCAAAATCAACACTCTTCATACACCAATTCTTCAAGCTTTTCAACAATTAAGTGCATTAATTCGTTCATCATAAATAATATGATAAAACAACTATAAATACACAATATCAATGGTTTTAAATATAAAATAAGATAAATAAGCGGATAAAATATACACATTTACGTGTATATCAAATACCCCCACACTTATCTTTTTATTCGTCCTCGAATAAACTAAACTAAGATATGTCACACTTTCGTAGGAAACACGATTGCATTTAGCGTATGCAACAGGCCGTTAAACCCCCTAGGTGTCCCTAGTAGGGCGAGTGTTGTCTCGTGAGGGTTTTCAGTGGATACTACCCACAAAATCCAAAGCGTCTTAAGTACGCAAATTAATCAAATGATATATTTAAGGTCTTTCACATTCCAAGGATTTCACCTAACTTCAATAATACCGGTTTAGTCCCAAATTGTCCATTCCATAATTGGTGCAAAAATGAATAAAAAATTTCAAACTGAATCGTAATTCCTTGATAACGCTGTAATTGTCTTGAAGGTTAAGAGCGTGGTGTCAACCAAAGTTCTACACATCGACAATGTGCACCGAATCATTTATTCATTCTTTTTTTTTTTTCCTTTTTTCTTTTGAATAATTTTGCACCAGTGTAACTGTACTATATTGGATGTGAGTTATGCATAGATGACAGAAAATTTTGTAAGTTCTAAAAATGTTATTGATAAGAGGGCAAGTGTGTTATTTAAACTTCAAGCTACAAAAGATAAAGTAATACAAAGGCACATATGTATATTTTGTTTCCTTTCATCTCCTCAACTACAATCCTTGCTTCCAAGTACGGTAAGGATGATGTGGATGGAATGGAAATGAATGATTTATAGTCAAGAATGATGAATGACTATTTTATTCTGAGAGACTCTCTCTTTATTGCACTTTTTTTTCTTTTTCTTTTCTTTTTTTTCTGTTTGCATGATGAATGATGAGTGGAGATGGAATGGAATGATACCGTACATTATTTCATTTTTCATTTGATTCCTCCTCTACTAAGCGAATCATAACCAACACTTCACGAAAGGAAAGTTTTGTGCCCTAGTTACTCTTCTTCTATAACCCTAATTCAACACACAAGTCTGGATTGATGTTATATAAAAAGCTGAAAGGAATGATAAACAAAGTTTCGTAAGATAGATAACCCATATAAAATAAGATGTGGTATATGGTTATCGTACCTTTAAATAAGTACGGAGTGGGTAATGTAATATTGGTATAAAAGTGACGTTTTTAACCTTTGAAAATGAAAGGTTCTTAAGTATACCAATATAAGAAAAACTTGTCGAAACATGGATGTAAATTGACTAAAACTTGGTTTGAATAATGTGGGGTATCGAAGAAGAATGCTACAATGAGTCATTTCTCCTTAATTGGGCCAAGTGGATTTAGAACTTATGATTTTGAAAATTTGACTGAGAAAAAATATTATGCATGAAAACGAACTCAGAAAATCCAACAAATGTAGGTGCAAAATCGTTTTTACTTGATTTTTTTTTTTTTTTGATTTTTTTTACTTGCACATTCTAACATGTATAACAAGGGTTGACACGCTTACTCCAGAACACAACTAACGTCTGCACAGTGTCAAGCTATCATCTTAAAAAGACACACTACGACTCAATGAATAAATAATGTTCATTTCCATCACCCAAAAATTCAACTTATCAAACAAGAACCAAGGTGTTATTTATGAATTTAAGTTAGTTCTTGTTCAACGAATGACCTAGTTTATAAAATTTGATTGCTGATGTAGTGTAAATTTCCCCCCACATTTGAGTGTGACTATGTCCTCATAGTCGTTAATCAGACATATCTTAGTGAAAGGGAAATAAGATAAGAGGGTCAGCACGACTTACCGGGTACATGTGCAGAAAATACGCAGTCATCGAATAGATGAACCGGTCCACAATGGACCAATGGATCAGCCTCATTAAGATTATAAGACACAGCTTCAGCATAGAAAACCAAATCATAAAGAATTTTATATCATGTTTCAAATTTGGAAAAACCAATTTTATTTTTTCAAAAGTTTGAGTTGCTAAATTTGAAATTTTGAGCTTACAATTGATCCTAAAATCAAATTGAATTTCTATAGCAACTAAATGGAGGTCATCGAGCTGGGGTTCAGTAAAAGTTTTAAAAACAAAATTTTATTTGTTCAGATGATGTATAAATTGAGAGACGTGCACATCATTCTCACCCCCACACTTGTTTTGAGAAATATTGTTCAGTTTTGCTTTGGTATTTGAAATTTTGTTCACTAAAGGTTCATTCATAAACCTAAAGTCAAAACCAAACAAATGAATTTTCAGTAAATTTCGAAATTGTATTTTCTCAAAAACAGTGTTATTCCAGAAGGAGTTCATATACTGCAGAAATTTATCATTGAAAAACAAGTGATCACAGTGAAGTTTAGTTGAAACGATCAAGTCGCATGGAGTTTCAATAGTTTCATAAAGATTGTCATTGTGTTTAAGGTCACATTCAGCAGTTTTGTTGTTGTCAACCTCAAGAATTTCAAGAATTTCAAATGTTTCATTTTCAATGTCAGACCCAACAACGTTATCGTCAATCAGTTCAAGAAGTTTTCGCTCATCAAAGTTGTCCTCACTCAAATAGTTGTTACTAACTTCATTATTTCTTTCAGATTGACAATCTAAAGTTGCTAAATTTTCAAAATTTTCAGAATCTGAGAGATGAAGATCAAATTGAAGATTGACGTCTTCATTTTTAAGAGAATTTGAATTCAAATCAATTACAGAGATTTCAACAACTTCATTAAGATTTTCATCAATTTCAAAAGTTGTTAGTTGAAAATTTTCAAGTTTTGTAAGAGTTGAATTTTCAGCAGAAGCATCAGTTTGAGTTTGAATTTCAATTTCACTGAAATCAGAGTTTTGCACCAGAGATTTTTCAAAATTTTCATGTTCATCAATGGTTATATCGTCAGAATCATCAATAATCATTATGTATTGTTGTGACGAAGTTAACGGCTGACTATTTATTTCAAAAGAAACATTGGCAGAAAGTTGTTTGTCACTAGATTGGGATTTGTAGTTGTTGTACAACTTCGTAACTTTAGTTTGGAGAAGAGAAATGTGATAAACTATCCTAGTGCAACTTTGTTTGTTGTCTGTTATTTTGAGCTAGTTCTTCGATGTAAGTAAAGCCAAGTTTCCTTAAATTCTCAAATTCATCAACATCATCAATTCCCTCAATTAATAACTTCTCTAGATTTTGCCAAAGTTCAATAGTTTATTGAGCCAGTTGTTCAATGTTACGCATGTTTTTGATATATTTATTTTCAGAATCTTGTTTTTCATCTAAAATTCGTGCCCATTCCTTGATGTCCTGGCGACAATTCCAAATGTTATGCATTAATTGATCAATTTCACTCAGGCTCTCTTCTATCAAATTGGTAAGCACACCAAACTTCAAAACGTTGTTTTTTTAGATTCGTCATTTCTATGTGTTCCTCACTGGTTGACCTTAAAAATTCATCCACCTCATCTCTTATAAGTCGTCCATTATTTATTTTCCAAAACCAACATCGCCAAAAATTTAGCTTGTTCGCAATACATTTTTCATATTCGATAACTAAAACTTGACATTCACTCGTATTATGAAAATCATTTGGATTTTCAAAATTTTCGTTAAAACCTGTGTTGCAATTGTTTTGATTTTCAGCACTTTGCTTAGACATTTGCGCTAACAGTCGTCTCGCCTCAGATAAATTCTCATTAATCATAGAATGACAGTTTTCATATTGGGGTACAACTGTTTCATGAGATTGGTGGAAATTATTTGAAAAAATTTCAGCTTGAAATTAAGTCTGATTTGAATTGAAACCAAAATCATTTAAAGTTTGAAACGAATTGCAATTTTGGTTGTACATGGGGAAAGCGCGCATGTACTAGAAGTAGAGAGCTTTTTGTCGAAAAATCAGTTGCAAAGTTGTGGCTCTAAAGAAGCTCCTAAAAAATATGTTAAAATTAACAACTTCGGATTATATGAATACAAGTCTGGGCCAGGTTCGGATAAGGGTTATCAGTGTGCTACGAATCACCGTAGAAACACGACTGAAGGTTTAAGAACCTGTTTGAGTTCTAGACTCTACCGTTCCTTAGACACCTCAGAGAGTATCAATCCTAATTGTAAATTTAACCAATATTTTGTCCTATGAGCTTTGGGGAATCCTCGATTCGATTTCAAAAATAAACTTTTCAATTAATCCCACGTTCGTTTTAAAATTTTATACCACACATCAACAGGCAAAATAATCAATCACAGAACAAACAAAGAATAATAAATTGCAGAAATAAAATTTTTACATGCAAGTCGCGGCACCTGCAGAAAATTTTTACATGCAATTTCTAAATATTTTGCTTTGTAGCAGAGCACCTGTAGGGTTTAGAAAATTTTACAGTGATCGGCAGTCCGTCCAGTGCAATTTAGTAGTGCTTGCGTGTTCACACCCCACTTGTTGTGCAACAGCTCCAACTCTGAATCGTCCGCCGCTTTATGTTGTTGTCGCCTCCTATTAATTGCTTGACTGCGCTGCGGCACGGGTTCGGGCTAGGAGACCGATTTTTTTTTTAAAGGCCTTTTTCTAATTTCCACTGTACCTGTTTTCGAAAAATTTCTTGTGAATAATAAGAGAATTAAATCACAAAAAAAATGTATTTTAAATTCACAGAGAAAATAGAAATTTTACACAGTTGCGGATCCAACAGTTCAATGAACACACAAATTTATATCCAACACTACGTTGAACACACAATAAAAATTTCTCCTTTATATGCAACTTGAAAAGACAGGAACGGTATATAAAGTGTATGATAAGCGATTTTTTTTAAGGACAACAGTCGCTGATAAAAAGAAAATATACTAAACACACTAAGGAAACAAAAACTTGCAAAACAAAATTGCAACTGAAAAATCAAAGCCTACAAACCCGCTGGCCCAATGGAAGGCAACTTTCCCAAACCCAACTAAAACAAGGCAAGTTCAATTTTGAAGTCTCCAGGCACTTCTTGGTAAAATTTAAACATAGCCCTCCCCCGTTTTTTGGAAACCGCACCCCTTTTTTCAGAAACAAAACAATCAAATCCCAAAAAATTTCACACCGTTTTTATTTTTCTTTTCTTTGAGAGCGGATTCAATTTGCGAATCAGGTTTGGATTCAACGATGTGGGTTTATGTATTCGGATCTGTGCGATTTTGGAATTCGAATAGGTTTTGGTGAATATGAATTGGGTTTGGTTGGAGATAATGTAGCAGTAGGGTTTGACGTGAAGAAGGATATGACAGTATTGGTTTTGAATCTGCGATTGTGGGTGGTTCGGATTTACTGTTGGTTGGGAGAATAGCTGTAGGAGCTCGGTTGTTTGGCTTGAGGACTGTTTGGGGTTCACGAGGCTCTGAGCGCTGAGGATTAGTTTGGGCTGGTGGCGTTGTTGTGTCAACGGTGGTGGTTTGTGGAATGAGTGCTAGGAAAATTGGACTGTACGGAACCAGAATGGTTGAATGGTTTTCGAAGGTGCTGAGGGGTGAATTGTGGGTGTTGGGTGTGTTTCACACAGTGATGGTAGGAAGTCAGTAGTGATGGTATGAGGATGAACTGTGGTATGAGTTCAGATGGTTGATGGGAGGGGCGATAGAAGTTGGGTGTAGAAGAAGACAGGCGCAGGTTGGTTTGTATGAAATCTGAAGTGGGGGTGTTCGGAGAGGGGTATGGTGCTTTGAACATAGGGATTTGCGTGAGGTAGTGTGGATTATTGTTGAAGATGGTTGTTGCGCTAGTTAGTGGGGTTAAAGAGTGATTGATCTAGATTTTGGTTGAGGAGGGAAGGAGAGTAATGCGTTGAGGATGGAGTATATGTTTATGGATGGCTCATTGATGATCTAGAAGGAAATTTTTGGTGAACTGAAACTCAAGGCAGTGATAGTTTTGGTTTGAACAGTAGTGGGTGGTGGATCATATTTTGGGTTCGGAATTTAGCTTTCCGATTTGGAGAGTTCGCTGATGATGTTAGGAGTGGATGAAGTGGTGTTCAAAATGGGGCGTTGACTATTGATCTGAGTGGATCCCAGATGAAGGCGGTTTGAAATGAAGGGCTCTGGCTTGAATATTAGCAGAGATGGAAGGTAAGCAGTGTTGTAGTGTTATGACTGGTGAACTGGTAGTTTGTGTTGAAAGAGGGTGGATGGAAGATTGAATGAACTTGGTTGTATAGGGAGGCGTGGTCTTTGAAGGTTGAACGCTGGTCTGTAATGAAGTATGGTAGTGAAGATTATTTTATGAGCAGGAGATGCGTGTTGAGTATGGGATTGGAGGAGGTAATGGATAGTGGTGAAGAACTGGTGTTGTATTTGTAGCAAGGAAGAATTACAGAAAGAGTTTATAGAAGGAATTATATTTTTTATACATAAAGAATTTGTAAACAGAAGGAAAGAAAATGTCATGGGAAAGGAAATGTATGAAAATCAGGAAAGCAATAATTTTTTTTTACCAAAACAGAAACTAGAAAGAATAAAAGGAAAACAAGATTGGTGCGGTAATAAAAGGAAGAAACACAAGAGAGAAGGAAAGAATAAAAGGAAAACAAGATTTTTTTTTCTATCTATACTAGAAAACAAAAGCAAACAAAATAAATAACAAAAAATTTTTATTTTTGTGTTGTTTTTTTTATATGAAGGAAAACCAAAGAAAAAAAAATTATAACTCGAAGGATTTAAAAATAAAAATTATTTTGGTCCCCGGCAACGGCGCCAAAATTTGTTTGTAAACAAATTAAACAATTGTAAACAACTGTAAAATCCGTTCGACTTTCCTAAACAACAAGGATTGTTGTAGAGGGTGTCGAACTCTAGGACCAAAAATATTTTAATTAATAAATCCAATCAAGTTATTCTAGGATTTTGATTGATTGATAACACAGAAAATAACAACAATTAAATAAAAAGAGAGATTTATATAATAAGAGAAAGCAATTAGGGGATAATGACATAGATAGGATTCATACTCATCAATAGCCAACAAATAAATATAGATCTAATTCATGTTTCTGTCGCAGACATGAATCAACGATAATTAGGTTCTTAGAAACAAATAAGTAAATAACGACAAGCATAGCCTACGCAGGAGCTGAGCTCTTAAACAACCAAAGACTATTAGGACAAATTCACTAATTAATTTATAAAACCCTAAAATTAGATCTAAATTTGATAATTGTTAGATCGAACACGAATATACCCTGTGAAAGAGTATAGCTCTTAAACGACACATAATATGAAGGTTCAGATCTAACCCTTGATTCAGATCCAGATCTACATATATAAAGTCCTCATCTATTGGCTATGTGATTCATGTTGAACCATATCTATTAGCGTCATCACCCCCAAATCAAAGGGGATTAGCTAGACATAGCTAAAGAAGAAGAGAGAAAGAAACTAAATAATATGAACATAAATAAAATGAAATAACAACTGAAAGAAAGGGAGAAGAAGAGTTTTATTCCAAGAAGAGAATTACAGAATAAAACTAAGTGTGTTTTTACATGAATGAGATACAATGTATTTATAGCTGATATGAAAAAGACTACTTGGCTATTTACACAATGTGGGACTAAAGATTTAGCCCAAATAACAGATAAGCCAGTGTAAACGCAGTTGTAGAGCAAGAGGCCTTGTAAGTGAGCCAATGCGAATGCAATGTGAATGGATTTGCAATTGGCATAGCTTGCGGGCATCAAATGGCATCAATTTCAATTGTTTTGAGCATGAATAGGAACTCCAAAACATCTGCAACAAGCTATCTTTATGAAAAGGCATTGGATTATTAAAATATGCGACAGAAGGTGCTTGAACAACAATGTTTCTTCAAGCTTTAATCTAACTCTCAAAATCAACACTCTTCATACACCAATTCTTCAAGCTTTTCAACAATTAAGTGCATTAATCCATTCATCATAAATAATCTGAAAACACAACTATAAATACACAATATCAATTGTTTTAAATATAAAATAAGATAAATAAGCGGATAAAATATACAAATTTACGTGTATATCAAAAATTTATAACTTTATTACAACAGAAACAGAAATAAGTTTGGTTACATCTTTCAAAATCACAATATTAGAATTCAAGTACATAAATATCGGTCTTGTACAAAAGCCTTCAGAATGTATAGTTTTTAAAACCATAATCCCCAATATAAACTGCCATGGAAAGATAGAGCCAAAGCCAAGCAATACTTCAAACACTTCAAGCAGAGATAATCTAAATCAAGCTCCTATGTTTCCACCCTAAAAACCTGGGGGGAACGGAGAGAAAAGAGGCGAAACGAACTAGGTCAGACATAAGTCTGGTGAGTCCAGTGACTTTTAGCATATAAACAGATAATAGTATCATGACATGTAAATAAAACTGGATGAGAGATAACCGTAACAGGAATAGCAGGTTAACAGAAGAAACGAAATGATATAGGCTAAGCTAAGCTTTTCACTTCTCTGCACTAATACTAGTATAACAGGACTAGTGTTACCCCAATGTCTAAACTGAAACAGAAACGGAAACAGAATATAGAAACAGAATGCTAGTAATGGGCCTTTACCACCCGAACAGGCAGAAGGTACAGAAGTAGAATACTAATAATGGGCCTTTACCACCCAACCAATGGGCCTTTACCACCCCAATAGAAAGAAGGTACAGAAACAGAATCGGAAACGGAATCAGCGACGGAAACAGAATAATCCCTACAGAAACAGAATGTTAGAATTAGGTGTACACAAGTAATGGGCCTTTACCATCCCAACAGACGGTACCACGCAGAAACAGACATGTGTTACCACCCAACAGAAATAGACGGTACCAACAGAAACAGACAGAACTAAATGTACCCTAAGTCCTACCCCCAAACGATCGGCTCCCTAATACATAAATACCCTGTGTCGGCCCCACTGTAGGGTGTATCACTCTCTAAAGTGGCAACCTATTGGCACAGACCTATTTACAGATGCCACGGTGTCTTTCATCCTCGGAATAGACCGAAAGTAACACCCCATGTCCGTTAATGTCACTCACAATGGGAATGCTTTAACTTCCATGGAGGTTATAAGTGAATATAGAAAAGAAAAATTACAACAAGACGGATAATAAGTAGTACTTGGAAATCTAAAACTTCATTTTATTGCAGCAGAAACATGTTTATTACACCACAAAACCATTAATCAGAGTCAAGTACATTATCCATCTTCATAAAACAAAATACATAATCCCATTACACAAATAGCCATTAAAAAGATAACAAGCTGGACTTTACTTCAACGGTCCGAGCTTTCCAAGAGAGATAAAGCAATCCAATCAAACTCCACTAGAGCTGGGTCCAATCTGAGGACCCGGAGGGAAAAAAGGATAGAAATGGAGGGGGTCAGACATAAAGTCTGGCGAGTATGATAATTCTAACAATACTATTATCAAAATAACTAGACTAAGGCATAAACTGGAAGACAAGTAAATGTCTATGAACTATTAGGTATGGAATGAGCAAATAAAGATAACGTTAAAGGCACACCTAATTACTAACGAATGATTACTACACTGCACCGCACATTACTACACTGCACCGCACCAGTCACCCTAAAGTTTGATCCCACTTGCTTCACACAGAATCTTTATAAATAGCCTTGCGTACCCCTAGCTGACTACATAGGTGCCGTCTGCCCCTATCGCCACTAGGTGTACCCCACTACCCACTTTCGATCGGCTCCCTACTCCTAGATACCCGTGCTGGCCCCACAGTGGGGTGTATCACTCCCCTAAAGTGGCAACAGATACAACTTGAGAATGCACGGCTTATACCTACACGATGCAACGTCTTACCTACCAGCCCGGGTCCACACACGCATATGAAACCCGTTGGACTTGCTTTGCCACCGCTCCCCGTTTTGGCCTCTTATAGTCAAACCCAGCATGTGTGTCCCGTCCTCGACTTGGGTCGAGCCCACAAAGATATGTTTGGGATACTGGTTGAAATGGGCCCCCACAAGCTACCCACCTAAGCTTGTCACTAGTACATCCCACTTGACCCTCTTAGTCATGTTCATTTACATGTGTGTTTGGTTAAGTCTTACTAATCGTATTTCACATGCCACTAAAGGCACCCACTATATTCCTCATGCCACCCAAGGCACCTACTTAACCCCCATGTCCCACCTTACTTGTTTATCTGGTTAAGTATTTCTTAATTCATTCAGGCCATAACCTCATAAAGACCTCTCACATTAGACTGGCATTTATGGCAGCTGGATATGCCGGGCGGGTCCGGGCAGTCTTACACCATAAAAGAGTCTAACCTCGTGTCTTTACAACTGTTATGCTTTAGTTTAGGCCTAGGACCTCTCACATTGGGCTGACATTTGTGACCACTGGATTTGCCAGGCGGTTCCGGGCAGGTTTACGTCACAAACGAGTCCAACCTCGTGTCCTAAGCATTGATTATCACTTATAATCTTTAACCCCCAATTTTAATAATTCCCGATTCAAATTATTAATTAAGTCCACTTTTAATGATGTCCATAATTGACTCAATTATGGTCATCCACTCATGGCTTGCAAAATCATATCAATTGCACCCCAACTTCTTATTATTAAATCCTTAATATTACCCCTACCCCACGTTTATACGTTTGCTTATCCAACGCAGAATATACGTTAGACTCGAATAGTCTAACTCATAGCACAAAATAAATTATCACCACATATAGACAATTAAAATGAATCTAATCGTAATAGGGGTGAAACTTGCATAAACTACCCATGTTAAGGATGTAAAGGTGTCAACTTGTTAAATGTCAAAATTTACATGATATGATCATACTCAAATTTATGTACAAACTTGCATAAGGGGGTTTTAGGCAACATAATGATGGTGTGAACTAGCATAGAATTTCACATATGTCATAGCATAATTCTAGATGTCATAATTCTAGATCAAAATAGAGGTCATAGCATATGTTCATAATCTCAACCTAAACTTTCATATGTGACTTGTCATATAGATCAACATAGCCCAAACATGATGATTTAATTAATATGAACTAACTAGCATAGATAGTAACATCATGGCTTTTTAACATGTATGATTTATCACAACTTAGCATAGAAACTTTCAACATACATAACATCACCATAGCATGATTTACAACATATAAGATATCATCATCACATAACATTGGATTTACAATATACATGATAGCAAAGGGGTTTACTACAACATATATGATAATTCACATCATCTACTCATAACCCATTCATAACTCAACCTAATTAAAATGATAATAATCTTGTTAAGACTATCATACTCACAATTTAGAGAAGAAAAGAGTCTTGCTTTGCTTTAGAATTGAGTAGAATTAGTATTTGATTAGCTTTTCTTCCTTCTTAGTTGGCGGCGGCTCCACTGAGTTCCATGGCGGCGGTATGACGGTAGCTATTCTATTTTTCTTATGAATTAGGGTGAGAGACTACCTAGGTATTTATAGAGTTAGGATTTATTTTAGACCGTCAGATCAACTCAGCACTAATCCCAGCCAACCAGATTAGGTCAGAAACCCTAGTGGGTCATTAGTCAATTAAAAACAGGTCAGCCAGAAACCCTAGCCGCCAGACCCAGGTCGACACTATAGTCGACCTGGGGGGGAGGTCGACATGGTAGTCAACCTGGGGGAGAGGTCGACACTAGTGTCGACCCCCTAGTCGACCTGCCTGGGCGGGAAAATTCCCGCCCAGCCCGCTTCTACACTTTCTGTTTGAATTTTAAATTTTCTGCGAGCTGTTTTGAATTTTCAGAAACTTCCGATGGCTATAACTTCTTCATACGAAGTCCAATTCACGCAAACTCGGACTCTATTTCAGCCAGAATTCCGAGACGAACACAATGGCGCAACCCGTTTCCCACAATTCTCACATCTGAGATTAGTTATTCTTTAACTTGTGAATATTAATATTAACAGAATTACGGGGTGTTACATTCTCCCCTCCTTAAAGGATTTCGTCCCCGAAATCTTCAAGTTAAGAAGAATGTATATCCTAACATCCAATCATCCATCTACTCAACCATCAAACATAGGCATCCTTTGTCCTTATAGACTTCTAATGCTTTCATGTTTAAATGCATAGTGTGTGTATATGTCCATATCTAATGCAAAATCAGGCGGTCCACTGATTCAGTCGACCTCCTTAATGCAATTCATGATAGTGCCATGCGTCCATTATGTATGCAAAAGTTCCTTAATGCAACATATTATCTCTATATGCATGCACAATCATCATCCGAATGCAGCATCCATATGATAAAACAATCATCATACATCCATTTTACTAAATACAGCCATTTATATGCAATATGAAGTGACGGAGCCGATCTAGTGCCTAATAGTGTGCGTATATGCGTCCACGAGCAACGACTAGCAAACACTTGCATCCACTTTGCATCCATCATACATAACATGTCTCAAACACATGTTTCAACCATAGGATTATCCTAACTAAAGGTCAAGGATACTAACGAGAGGATATACTAAAGATAAGATAAGTACAGGCTAAACGATAAAGGAGAAATTAAAAGACATACCCTCAAAAAGAAAAGGGTACAACGAACGCATCTTCTCTTCCATCTCCCAAGTAGTGTTGCTCTCATCATCCCCCCATTGTACTTTGACTAGTCTGACCTCTCGATTCCTCAACTTCTTGATCTCCGACCCAAGAATGCGCGTAGGAGCTCGTCGAATCGTCGCATCACGCTCTATCTCCACCTCTCTAAGCAAGTTCGGCTCTACCACTTCTGCGGTCTCGTGCAAGCACTTCCTTAAATGTGACACATGGAATACGTCGTGTACACCACTAAGTCTCTCCGGCAACTCCACTCTATACGCCATCTGTCCAATCTTCTCCTTAATAGGAAACGGCCCTACGAACCATGGTGCTAACTTCCCAACGGACCCAAAGCGAACCACGTTCCATAATGGAGACACTTTGACAACGACCATGTCCCCAACATCGAACTCGAGATCTGTCCTCCTCTTGTCCACATAAGATTTCTGCCTATCCTGTGCTGCTTTCATCCTCCTTCGAATCAAGTCGATCTTCTCCGAAGTCTCTCTAATCATATCGGGCCCAAGTAAGATCTTATCCGTAGATTCCCACCAACATGTAGGTGAACGACAAGGTCGTCCATAAAGAGCTTCGAATGGTGCCATACCAATGCTGGACTAAAAGCTATTATTATATGCGAACTCAACCAATGGAAGATGCTCTTCCCATGTACCCCCAAAGTCTAGGATACACAGCCCCAAAAGATCCTCTAGAATGCGATTCACCGTCTCGGTCTGGCCGTCCGTATGAGAATGATATGCGTTGCTCAAACATAACTGAGTCCCTACCGCCTCTTGTAAGCTTCTCCAAAATTCGCTAGTGAAAATAGGATCGCGGTCGCTCACTATGCTAGAAGGAACACCGTGCAAACGAACTATCTCTCGGACATATACAGAAGATAACCATGGAGCAGTCCTCTTACTCTTCACGGGAATGAAATGGGCGCTCTTAGTAAGTCTATCTACTATAACCCAAATCCCCGTATTACCCTTCCTTGATCTTGGTAATCCATCCACAAAATCCATTAAGACACTTTCCCACTTCCATAGTGGAACCTCCAATGGGTGAAGCAACCCACCGGGTTCCTTTTGCTCCGCTTTTACTTGTTGGCACACCAAGCATCTAGCGACATACTCGGCCACATCTTTCTTCATGCCGGCCCAAAATTAAACTCGTCTCATGTCCATGTACATCTTGTCCCCGCCGGGATGAATGGTCATCTTCGAACGATGTGCTTCGTCAAGAATAGTCTTCCTTAGGTCATCGTCTTTTGGTACACAAAGTCTACCGTCCCTACGTAACCAACCCTTACCATCTAGGGTATACCTACGGAGATGGCTTGATGACTCCCCTCCTTTGAGCTTTTCTACTAACTCAACCAACTACGGGTCGTCTCGCTGTGCCTCGCCAATCCGTCCTAAAAGCGTAGGTCTGACCTCCAAGGATGCTAGCAAACCGGGTACAAAGTCAATGGAAGGTCTAAAGTCAAACATAGAGATGAACTCTAAACTTTGCCGCTCAACAAACAAAGGACTTAAGGATAATTTTTTTCTACTTAAGGCATCGGCCACCACGTTACCCTTGCCAGGGGTATATGCTATCTCGAAGTCGTAGGACGCTAAGAACTCCATCCACCTTTGCTGCCTTAAGTTCAAGTCCTTTTGAGAGAATAAGTATTTTAAAGATTTGTGGTCAGTGAATAATTCGAATTTATCGCCAAGAAGATAATGACGCCAAGACTTAAGCGCGAAAACAATAGCGGCTAACTCTAGGTCATGTGTAGGGTAGTTTTTCTCATGCGCCCTCAACTGCCTTCCACCATAGGCTATTACCCTACCCTCTTGCATTAAGACTGCGCCTAGTCCTGTCCCACAATCATCGGTATAAACAGTAAATGGCTTACTCCCGTCTGGTAGTACTAAGACTGGGGCTGAGGTCAAAGCTCTCTTCAAACGTTGGAACGCATCATCATAATCTACGTCCCATGTGAAAACTAGGCTCTTCTTCGTCAAGCGTGTCAATGGAGCTGATATCTTTGCGAAGTCTTTGATAAACTTCCTATAGTAGCCAGCCAACCCCAAGAAACTTCTTACTTCGGTAGCATTTTTAGGGACCTTCCAATCTTGGATGGCCACCACCTTCGCGGGATCCACGGCTATCCCTTCTTTGGAAACTATGTGCCCTAAGAATCGTACTTCCTTCCTCCAGAAGTGACATTTGGAAAATTTAGCCTTAAGCTTATGCGCTCGAAGAGTCTCCAACAATTCCCTAAGATGTAGGGCATGCTCTTCTTCATCCTTAGAAAAGATCAAGATGTCATCTACAAAGACTACCACGAATTTGTTAAGGTACTCCCTAAACACCCTACTCATCAAATCAACAAAGTATGTGGGGGCGTTTGTCAAATCGAAGGGCATCACTAGCCATTCATAGAAACCGTCCGGAGTCCTAAAGGCAGTCTTGTCAATGCTATCCTCAGCCACTCTCAATTGACGGAAACCAGTAGCTAAGTCCAACTGCGAAAACACCGAGGCGCCAACTAACTGATCGAAGAGATCGTCAATCCTCGACAGTGGGTGTCTGTTCTTCTTAGTAAGTTTATTAAGTTCTCTATAGTCCACACAAAGTCTAAGGGACCCATCCGCCTTCATGGCAAATACTACTGGAGCACCCCACTCCGATATACTTCGTCTTATGAACCCCTTCTCAAGCAACTCCTTCACTTGCTTATCGAGTTCCCTCCTTTCACGAGGAGCCATGTGGCGTACTGGCAAAGATACTGGTTTCGCATTATCCACAAGATATATTCGAAAATCAATCTCCCGCTTCGAAGGCAAGCCCTTCACCTCCTCAAACACATCCGAATACTCTCGGACCACTCTAACAGATCGTAGATTTTCCTCAGATGCGTCAAGCGATTCTCAATAACTTAGCATAACAGGATTTATGGGATTACAAAAGATTTCGAGAGTGTTGCCAAGGTGAGTCACGAGCCTAACTACTCTCCTTTCACAATCAAGAACGGCCCCATTTCTGGATAACCAATCCATTCCTAAAATTAGCCCATAGCCCATGAAGCCCAACACATAAGCATCACATCTAAACTCAATGCTAAGTATAGAAATTTTCAAATCCAAACACATCATGGAAAAATAAGCTGAGCCCCCAATTGGATTCGAAACAACTAAGGGATCCTCTACTAAACTGGTGTTTAAGTGCAGTGATTCAACTAATGACGTAGAGATAAACGAATGCGATGCGCCCGAATCGAATAAGGTACGGACAGGATGATCAAACAGAAAACTAAGCTTTCAACAGAAATGGTTCTACCTCATTCTTGCAGCGGTGGGACCGCGAGAGCCTGAACTTGTCCCCTTGCCTGCCCTGGTGCCATAAGAGCCTGCACCTGCCCTCCCGAGGTAGCTCCTGCCCTCTGCCCCTTCTTTGGGCAGTCCTTCACTAGATGTCCCGCTTCGCCACAATGGAAACAGCCAGTCTTCTTCTTCTTTTGGCAATCCTTGCTGAGATGGCCAGGTGTCCCAAAGTTAAAGCATTTCTTCTTTCCCTTGCCATTATTGTCTTTGCCACCCTTCTTGTTTTGCTGTTGTGGTTTCTTCTGATCCCCTTTCTTCTCGGGTGCCTTATCAGCTTTAGCGCTTTTCTCCTCATGCATGAGCGTCATTTCTACTAACTTCTCAAAGGTGGCCCCCATAGGGATGTGGGTCATAGCCAACCCTTGCAACGGTTCATTCAAGCCATTCACGAACCTCAGCGCCTTCTTCTCCGGCATGTTCACTAAGTCCAAGCCAAAACTTGCTAACTGGTTAAATTTGTTAACATATTCTTTCACTGATGAGCTTCCTTGCTTTAATGTCAAGAACCTTTCCATATATAGATTTTCTTCTGCCCTTGAGAGAAACTTCGCCTCGAACCTACGTCTGAAATCCGCCCAAGAGTCAACAGGACGCTCCCCATTAGTGACCTCCCACCAAAACGAGGCCTCTTCCTTCATCAACCAAGCTGCTAAACGAACTTTCATCCCTTCTTCTACTTCAAAGATTTCTAGCAATTCTTCCACCTCCTTAAGCCGATCTCTAGCTTCCACAAATGTTTCTGACCCTAGAAAGGGTTTTCCACCCATAGCCTTGAATTCCTTGCACGTCTTTGCAAAAGTATCTACGCGAGGAGGAGGAGGAACGGGTGCAACTGGTGGTGGAGGAACATTGGCTGGACCTGCAGCGGCCCTAGCCTCTAATAGCCTCCTATACCATCCTGGTATCGTTACACCGTCAGGTAGGTTAAGATCTTCAGCCATGCCGAAACGAAAAAGGAAAGATTCAAAATGGAGAATTAGAAAGATACAGATATATGGCTATTTGGGGATTATGTTTTTCTCAAAAACTTTTCTCTTTAAATTTCTCATTAAAACATGCTTTTGAAAACACTTCTTCCAAAAATAATGATTTTTCTAAACTATTTTTATCTGTTCTGGTAACCTTAAGCTCTGATACCACGAGTAACACCCCACTCCATTATTGTCACTCACAATGGGAATGCATTAACTTCCATGGAGGTTATAAGTGAATATAGAATAGAAAATTTACAACAAGACAGATAATAAGTAGTACTTGGAAATCTAAAACTTCATTTTATTGCAGCGGAAACATGTTTATTACATCACAAAACCATTAATCAGAGTCAATTACATTATCCATCTTCATAAAACAAAATACATAATCCCATTACACAAATAGCCATTAAAAAGATAACAAGCTGGACTTTACTTCAACGGTCCAAGCTTTCCAAGAGAGATAAAGCAATCCAATCAAACTCCACTAGAGCTGGGTCCAACCTGAGGACCTGGAGGGGAAAAAGGATAGAAATGGAGGGGGTCAGACATAAAGACTGGCGAGTATGATAATTCTAACAATACTATTATCAAAATAACTAGACTAAGGCATAAACTGGAAGACAAGTAAATGTCTATGAACTATTAGGTATGGATTGAGCAGATAAAGATAATGTGAAAGATAACGTTAAAGGCACACCTAATTACTAACGAATGATTACTACACTGCACTGCACATTACTACACTGCACCGCACCAGTCACCCTAAAGTTTGATCCCACTTGCTTCACACAGAAACTTTATAAATAGCCATGCGTACCCCTAGCTGACTACATAGGTGTCGTCTGCCCCTATCTCCACTAGGTGTACCCCACTACCCACTTTCGATCGGCTCCCTACTCGTAGATACCCGTGCTGGCCCCACAGTGGGGTTTATCACTCCCCTAAAGTGGCAACCCGATACAACTTGAGAATGCACGGCTTATACCTACACGATGCAACAACGTCTTACCTACTAGCCCGGGTCCACACACGCATATGAAACCCGTTGTACTTGCGTTGCCACCGCTCCCCGTTTTGGCCTCTTATAGTCAAATCCATCATGTGTGTCCCATCCTCGACTTGGGTCAAGCCCACAAAGATACGTTTGGGATACTGGTTGAAATGGGCGCCCACAAGCTACCCACCTAAGCTTGTCACTAGTACATCCCACTTGACCGTCTTAGTCATGTTCATTTACATGTGTGTTTGGTTAAGTCTTACTAATCGTATTTCACATGCCACTAAGGGCACCCACTATATTCCTCATGCTACCCAAGGTACCTACTTAACCCCCATGTCCCACCGCACATGTTTATCTGGTTAAGTATTTCTTTATTCATTCAGGCCATAACCTCATAAAGACCTCTCACATTAGACTGGCATTTATGGCAGCTGGATATGCCGGGCGGGTCCGGGCAGTCTTACACCATAAAAGAGTCTAACCTCGTGTGTTTACAACTGTTATGCTTTAGTTTAGGCCTAGCACCTCTCACATTGGGCTGACATTTGTGACCACTGGATTTGCCGGGCGGTTCCGGGCAGGTTTACGTCACAAACGAGTCCAACCTCGTGTCCTAAGCATTGATTATCACTTATAATCTTTTACCCCCAGTTTTAATAATTCCCTATTCAAATTATTAATTAAGTCCACTTTTAATGATGTCCATAATTGACTCAATTATGGTCATCCACTCATGGCATGCAAAATCATATCAATTGCACCCCAACTTCTTATTATTAAATCCTTAATATTACCCCTACCCCACGTTTATACGTTCGCTTATCCAACGCTGAATATACGTTAGACTCGAATAGTCTAACTCATAGCACAAAATAAATTATCACCACATATAGACAATTAAAACGAATCTAATCATAATAGGGGTGAAACTTACATAAACTACCCATGTTAAGGATGTAAAGGTGTCAACTTGTTAAATGTCAAAATTTACATGATATGATCATACTCAAATTTATGTACAAACTTGCATAAGGGGGTTTTAGGCAACATAATGATGGTGTGAACTAGCATAGAATTTCACATATGTCATAGCATAATTCTAGATGTCATAATTCTAGATCAAAATAGAGGTCATAGCATATGTTCATAATCTCAACCTAAACTTTCATATGTGACATATAGATCAACATAGCCCAAACATGATGATTTAATTAATATGAACTAACTAGCATAGATAGTAACATCATGACTTTTTAACATGTATGATTTATCACAACTTAGCATAGAAACTTTCAACATACATAACATCACCATAGCATGATTTACAACATATAAGATATCATCATCACATAACATTGGATTTACAATATACATGATAGCAAAGGGGTTTACTACAACATATATGATAATTCACATCATCTACTCATGATCCATTCATAACTCAACCTAATTAAAATGATAATAATCTTGTTAAGACTATCATACTCACAATTTAGAGAAGAAAAGAGTCTTGCTTTGCTTTAGAATTGAGTAGAATTATAATTTGATTAGCTTTTCTTCCTTCTTAGTTGGCGGCGGCTCCACTGAGTTCCATGGCGGCAGTATGACGGTAGCTATTCTATTTTTCTTATGAATTAGGGTGAGAGACTACCTAGGTATTTATAGAGTTAGGATTTATTTTAGACCGTCAGATCAACTCAGCACTAATCCCAGCCAACCAGATTAGGTCAGAAACCCTAATGGGTCATTAGTCAATTAAAAATAGGTCAGCCACAAACCCTAGCCGCCAGACCCAGGTCGACACTATAGTCGACCTGGGGGCGGAGGTCGACATGGTAGTCGACCTGGGGGGGAGGTTGACACTAGTGTCGACCCCCTAGTCGACCTGCCTGGCCGGGAAAATTCCCGTCCAGCCCGCTTCTGCACTTTCTGTTTGAATTTTAAATTTTCTGCGAGCTGTTTTGAATTTTCAGAAACTTCCGATGGCCATAACTTCTTCATACGAAGTCCAATTCACGCAAACTCGGACTCTATTTCAGACAGAATTCCGAGACGAACACAATGGAGCAACCCATTTCCCACAATTCTCACGTCTGAGATTAGTTATTCTTTAATTTGTGAATATTAATATTAACAGAATTACGGGGTGTTACACCGAATCCATGCACGCACATGACCCGGTTGGAATGCGCCATCAACATCCCTCGCCATTATCAGAATGAACCGCTTATAATTAGTTCAGTAAGCGTGCCCGGACCCCTACATAGTATGGGATCAAATTTTTTATACCAGAAAGGGTTACTGACTAATATGGGTCCCAAACAACAAATGACACAAGTATTTCCCCACCTAACCTTGGGTCCCCAGACTAGCAGATTTCAAATTAACTTGTTTACAAGTTTCAGACAGAGTTCAGATTACTAGTTCACAGATCAGACAATCAAGTTAACAAGTTTTCAAATTAACGGATCAGATGTACGGATTTAACAGACTTACAGATTTTCTAACTTTGTATTGGGCCTACACATTCACGAAACGGGTTTATTAGATTCATCAGTCCATTTGGTTTAACCCTATCCACCCAACACGTTTTTAGACACCACATTTCTCTTAAATTTTCATTAATTAAATATTAATGCATAGACCTCTCACATTAGGACTGTAGCTTATGGCCGCTGGATGTGCTGGGCGGTTTCGGGCAGACTTCTGCCACAAGCCAGACCTAACCTCGTGTCTAAGCATATTTTAGTTATGCCTACGACCTCTCACATTAGACTGATAGTTTGCGATTGTTGGTTAAGCCGGTTGGTTCCGGGCAGGCTTCTACCACAAACAGAGTCTAACCTCGTGTCATAGCCAATTTATTCCAATACAGATTATACAGATATCAGACTAATTCTGTTCATTAAACAGATTAAACTTCTTTACATGTTAGAGCAGATTAATCAAATTTCCATGTTTTACTCAATCTTAGATCGAGCCTACAGATTTTCATACCCAAATTACAATTATTTAGCTTTCAACAGATTAGGCAATTCAACAGATAACAGATCTAGCAGATTACGCGATTCAACAGATTTAGCAGATTAAGCCATTCAACAGATTTAGCAGATAACAGATTTAGCAGATTAGGCAATTCAACAGATTTAGCAGATAACAGATTTTGCAGATTAGGCAATTCAACAAATTTAGCAGATAACAGATTTAGCAGATTAGGCAATTCGACAGATTTAGCAGATAACAGATTAGGAAATTCAACAGATTATATATTTCTAAAACTCTATTTACATATATTGCCTAATCATAAAATTAGCCTAAACTTACATGCCTAAATCATGGTCATAATTCATAATACAACATATGCCCAAATCTTTGGTTAAACTTTGCACAGTACAGAATATTCTCTAAAAGCCCAAATCATGATATACCATATGAATTATGCCAAATTATAGCCTTTAATGCCAAATATCCAAAAATCCACTTTTAGGCGTATTCACATTGATGGTTATCCTATTACAATATAGGTCTCTACGCCTAAGTCACATATTCCTTTTTCAAATCATGAATCGTTACATAAAATTTACCCCAAAAGTCTAGATCTTAAATTATAACATCTCAAAATCAGATCTTAATTTTAAACAATGCGTTATGTTCCCCAAGTTTCAAGTCACATGTTATCATACAATGATTCTTCTTCTTCCAAATTACAGAGTATACACAAATCTAGATCTAATTTACAACATATGTCCATTTCTCAAATCAGTCAAAGATCAGTCATGTCCAATTATGCATTATCCATTATTTGTCCCAAAATTTAACGTTCGTGCGTTAATCTCTTATGAGATTTGGTGTAGGCTCGTGGTAGCCTGGCTATAAACAAAAAGGAAGAAAAGAGGGAACAGATACAGAACAGTCACAATCAAGATTGATCCACATAAAAGTATGCATAACCTCAGATCCAAATTCACAAAAATGTCAAGATAATTATTAAATTTCATATCTGAAAATAACTGTACTCACGATTGAAAAGGTAAATCTTGATTTCTGGGATCTGTATTTTGACACTGAATAGCGCTCCTTTGGCATAGACTATCGATTAGATTAGAAAATAGTTGTTCTCTTTTAACTCTATTCGGATTGGAAGAAGATGCACTAGTTCTAGTTTTGATTCCAGCAGAGTAGCGACGCCATTTTTATTTTTAATTAGAATAGAAGCAGAGTATAGGCAAAATGAAATTGTGTGGAGAGAAAGCAAGGTTTGGGGGTGTTTAAGTAGGTTAGAGCTCACGAATCCAGTCAGAAAGGCGTCCAGGTGCAGAAAAATGGATCTGTCTCCAGATCTGGAAAATGGGGGGGAGGTCGACCCTAGTGTCGACCTGTGTACCCAGGTCGACCCTAGTGTCGACCTGGATCCTGGGCGGGAATTTTCTCGCCCAGCCCGGGTGTCTGTTTTGAATTTCGAAATCTGAATTTTGAATTTCTGGCTGGTTTTTATTGAAACTTCTGAAGGCCATATCTTCTTCATACAGAGTCCGATTTATGCAAACTTGGACTCTATTCCAAGCAAAATTTGAGACGAACGCAATGGCATAACCCGTTTCCCTTAATTATTTTGTTACAATTTAATTATTCTCTGATTTGTTACTCTTATGTCCACAGAAAATTCGGGTTGTTACAAAGTGAAAGCAGAATCAGACCAAAGATGGTCAAAAAAAGGATAGGAAAGATGTTGAGTGCTATAGCTGCGGCAAAAAGGGCCACTATGCAAGAGACTGTCGAGCAAAGGCAGTGGACAGGAAGTGCTTCAATTGTGGCCAAGTGAGACATCATAAGGATAAATGTCCACAACCTCCTAAGAAGAAGTAGATCATGAAAGCATATGCTATCAACATTGTTCCTTGTTCGTCGAATGCCCCCAACAGCGGCAGAGAAGGGAAAGGGTTCGTTATCCAAGGTATGCTTTCTACTTATGATGTTCCTGTTAGAGTATTGTTTGATACCGGGGCTTCCCACTCCTTCGTGTCTAGTGACCTGGTAGATAGGTTGGAATTGGAACCCGAGATTGTTGATAGACCTTTAGTTGTGACGAACCCATTCGGTGGTTTGACTAGCCTTAGTATGATTTGTCGTAGTTTGGTCTTATCCGGTCGTGGATGCATGTTTACTTGTGATTGCTTTGTTTTGGGCTTTACTCGGTTTGGCATTATTCTGGGAGTCGATTGGCTCCAAAGGTATGGAGTGGTGGTAGACTGTGAGGGGATTTCGGTGACCATTAGAGTGGATGATGGGCGGAGGGTGGTATTGGGTTGCCTACCTAGTGATGGGGTGATGGATAGTTTTCTAAATTCCCTCAATATCCTGCATGATGAGTTATCAGATGTGCCTATTGCTGGCGAGTATCCGGACATCTTCGGGGAAGTGATCGGACTTCCACCACATCGAGAGATCGAGTTTCAGATTGATTTAGTGAAAAATACCAGACCGATAGTGATGCCTCTTCGTCGTATGGAGTCAAGGGAGCAGCGAGAGCTCGAAGTGCAAGTATGCGATCTTTTGAAGAAGGGATTTATCCGAAGAAGTATTTCCGAGGCGGGAGCACCAGTTGTATTTGCTACTAAGGCCGATGGTTCCCTTCTCTTATGTGTGGACTACCGCGAGTTGAACAAAGTGACTAGGAAGAATAAGTATCCTCTTCCATGGATAAATGATATGTTTGATCAGTTAAATGGAGCAAGAGTGTTCTCCCAGTAGATCTCTCTGCAGGATTTCATCAACTCCGAGTAGCAACTGAAAGTATACATAAAACGACATTTCAGATGCTGTCTGGATTCTATGAGTGGTTGGTCATGCCATTTGGGTTGACCAATGCACCTGCATATTTTGTGAATCTTATGAATAGAGTTTTCAGGGATCAATTAAATAAGTTTGTTCTTGTGTTTGTGGACGATATATTGGTTTACTCAAGCATAGAGGAAGAACACAAGGAACATTTGAGGAAAGTGATGGAGGTGTTAAGGAAACACCGATTGAAAGCAAAAAAATTTAAGTGTCACTTCTGGAGCAGGGAAGTGAGATTCTTGGGCCATGTTGTTTCAGAAAATGGTGTTGTCGTGGATGTTGCGAAGGTGGCTATGGTGCAAGATTGTTCTACGCCCAAGAATGCAATGGACATGAGAAGTTTCTTGGGGTTAGCTGGATATTATCATAAGTTTATTCAAGACTTCTCCAAGATAGTGGCACCGTTAACTCAGTTGACAAAGAAGAATCAAGCTTTCGTTTGGGACGAAAGGTGTAAGAATGCATTTAGGAGTCTAAAGGAGAAGTTGACATGTGCATCACTGTTAGTTATTCCTAAGGGGAACGAAGAGATGACGGTATACACGGATGTCTGTGGTATTGGACTAGGTGCTGTACTGATGCAAGGAGGTAGGGTTGTAGCTTATGCTAGTCGGCAACTGAAACCGCATGAGAAAAGATATCCTACCCATGATTTGGAATTGGCAGCGATCGTGTTCACGATAAAGATGTGGAGACATTATCTCTTGGGAGAAAGATTCGAGTTGTTTACCGATCATAAGTCATTAAAGTATCTTTTCTCTCAAAAGGATTTAAATCTTTGTCAGCAAAGATGGTTAGAATTCTTGGCTTCATATGATTTCAATATCGCATACACACCCGGGAAAGGCAATGCGGTAGCAGATGCATTGAGTAGAAGACATGCCAGTTTATGGGCTATGTTTCTTGAATGGAAGCAACTGGATTATATCGCAGGATATGATTTCAAACCTAAGTGCGAATTAGATCCAGAGATGTTAGCAAGTTTGACGATCAGGCCGACTTTGATCGAGCGAATCGGTTCCAGTCAGAGGGACGATCCTAACCTATTGGAAATCATCTCCAAGGTAGATATGGGTATCGATGGTGAGGAAATGAACAAGTATGGACTTGATCGAGAGGTATGGACTCGAAAGAACGGGAGACTGGTTGTACCCAACATTAATGGATTGAGAGATGAAGTGCTAAATTAGAGAGTGTCATCACTCGAAACTGAATATACATCTCGGTGGTAACAAAATGTATCGAGACATGAAGAAGACCTACTAGTGAGAAGGGATGAAGAGAGACCCACGACACCCAGGGTACTCGACCATACGATGAAATCGTGTGACCTCTGCTTTGAGCCCGCTAGAACCTACGATAACGATAATTCCTCGGTATTCGGTATCTCTAGTCATCATCGACAACGATTATCCCACCATTATCAACAAACTCAGAACACCTTTGAGTTGTTATCACATTCATTGTAATTCGACGAACAACGAACACATCTCAGCACTTCGACATTCTCACTTGAACTCACTTCGAAGTCACAACATTATTGAACCAAATAACATCAACATAAGGTTCAATCCAATTCATAGTGTTACATCCATTGGCTATGAAATAAACC
The DNA here is from genome assembly GCA_030737875.1 of Allium sativum. NCBI lineage: Eukaryota > Viridiplantae > Streptophyta > Magnoliopsida > Asparagales > Amaryllidaceae > Allium > Allium sativum. The sequence goes on from CM060921.1 coordinate 309,273,340, forward strand.
ACAGCGTTCATGCTACCAACCACATTGTTTAGAGCGCACTGCGCTGCGGCACGGGTTCGTACCCGAATTTTTTTTGTTCAGAAACCACAGCGTTTAGACCCTTTTGTTCAAATCAGGGTCGTACCCAATTTTTTTTCCAGAAACGACCCTATGTTTATGGGTGCGACTGACCCGCCTTGCTCGATCCGAACTCTCTGCTCGACCCGACCGCTTGCTCCAAGACATGACCGACCACCTTGTTCCACTCAACCATTCTCGACCCAAAATGCTCGACCCGACCCTATGGCCTCATGGCCGATCGACCTCAACGTGGTATGACAGACCCCAACAAGGTACGACCAACCCCAACTTGCTCGACCCGAACTCAACATGCCCGACCCTATACACAAGCTGCATGACCGACCTCCGTATGCTCGAGCCAACGCTGCTCGACCCTGGCCTGCTCGAACCCAGACCTACTCAACCCAACACTTTTGCTTGACCCGACCACAAGTTGTACTACACGTTCGACCTATGGCCTGTACAACCCCAATTCAAGTCCAATTTTGACCAAAACTTCGCCAATCGACAATATCGACGAAATATACTCATCCAGTACAACCATAAGCATGTTATGAAATCACTAACAACATGAATATGTCGGTTTTCACCAAAATTATGAAAATTTCACCAAAATCATAATAAATGAACATAAGATCTAAATTATGGATCTAACTTGCATAAACATATGAAATAGCATAGAAATTACCGTTTCTTAAATTAGATCCTATGGCGATTCATATGAAAATAAGCTTACCATGGTGTGGATCTAGGAGAAATCGATTTAAAAATGATGAAAATATGTGCATACAACTCATATACTTGTTTGAATCCGTATGAGAGATGCATATCACTCCCCAATTCTCTGAAACAACCCAAAAACCCTTAGATCTAGATCCAAACAGCGAAGAATTTGCTCTAAACTCTTTGATTTGATGATCTCTCTCTTTGATTTGCGTAGATCTAGCCTTAAATGCTGTAGATCTTCGATTCTTCAAGCTTTAATGGTGGAAAGGTGAAGAAGATGGAGGAGTGGAGGACCACAAGCTCTTCCAAAATGAAATGATGGAGAAAGTAAAATATTCTCCATGCCTCCTACCCCCTATTTATAGCCTCCACCAGCCCACTAATGAGCCTCCCCAAATCATGACATTATGGCTTATCAAATCTGAACAACCAACTGTTAAACCTTAAAACAGTGATTCCTACCAAATCGCTGAGCTAAATCTTTAATGTGACCACTCTACGAAATGAGAATCATCATTTCCTTTCCAATGAGATCGATCTCAGCACTTGAATTGATCCGAGTCAAAAGTTATGCCCTGTACAAGTCTGACAGGGGTAAAATGGTCACAAACAAAATCAGTAAAAATTATGGACATGTCTCACATCCCCATAAACAATATATTAAAATATGAGAATGATCCAACCCTCGGGGAATTAAATAAAAATATTTTACGATCCTCCGATACGTAAAATGCGGGTTGTTACAATTAATCCATTGGTCCTTCACACTATAAAATTATAGCTTTATCACTACCTTCAAATTACACCTATAAATACGCCATCACTTTCTACATTCAAGAGGCCGAATTTCTCTACCCCGTAGGGCTACCAGTTTCATTTCTCAACATCAAGCAATCATCTCAAACTCCATTAAAGCTCCATCAAGCTTCAATCAACCATCTCCGTCATCATCGTGAAATCGTCAAAGATCATCAAAGTGCTTGATTATCGAAGATCTACTTCAATAATCTCCGCAACTAAAGAGATCTAAGCATTTCTACGGTGAATTTAAGAGATCAGAGAGAAGAGATAGAGAATTGTAAAAGAAATAAAAGATGTATAAAGTGAAAATGATTATATACCTTGTAATGATGAAGCTCATAACGAACTCATCAACTAAAGTGGACGTAGACCAAAATTTGAGATCGAACCACTATAAACAGCTCTTTACTTTACCATTTTCTGCTTTTGTTTGCTCTTAACCTTGTTTTAAACATTTTTAAGGTGTTTGCACACCTCTTGGGTGTTAATGTCCATTTTTGACATTAAAAACGAGGTGTCAACACCTTTCTATCTATTTATTTATTTCAAAATCAATGAACCAATTCAAAATAAATAGTAGAAAATACTAGAGAGCATACACGTTAAGTACACACAAAATACACCATTCGTATTTACTCGTTTTTGTAGTGTAAATTGTAGATTTAGAGCTATACTCATCTATTTTTAATAAAACGAAAGATGTCAATTTTCTTAGAATTTAGTCTAGTATTTAAAAAAAAAAGATTTCAAAATTCAGAACTTTGCAAGTTTTAACAAAATTTCCTAAGTCCCAAAACTGTAAATTTTTATGAGAAAATTTTCTTTACAAAAGCTAAATTAGACATATATCAACTATTAGTTTATCACATTTAGAATTTTAAAATTTTCAACTTAGTAATTCAAATGAAACATATTTTAAATTCGCAAAATTTCAAGTCATTACAAAATAGCTGTATGACTCATGCTCCACCCGGAAGAAATAATGTAAATCAAGCAAAGATCTTAGTTAGCTATATAGATCACATGTCCAATAAAATAAAATAATAAATTTCATATGTTTTCAGTTTTGAAACATCACTCAAAAGATAAATCTTCATCAAAAGTAAACATCACAGTTATATAAATATATATTAAAATATCCAACAGATGATACATAAATACTTATTTCAAATGAAGGTTAACATGGATCTTCTTCTAGTTAATAAAGAATACCTTTTTCCCTCCCGTCTTTACCTAATTGCTTCTAAGATGTATGCATTTTAGGATGAATTACTAGTTTGCTCTTTTTGATTGAATGGTCTTTTTCATTTTCTAAATCTAGTATTTTAATTTTCACAACAAGAAGCTAAAGGTAGAGGCTAAGAATAAATTCAAGAACGACTATTATTGGATGAATTACTAGCCTGCTCTTTTTTGATTGAATGATCCTTTTCATTATCTAAATCTAATGTTTTAGTTTTCATAAGAACAACCCAAATGTAGAGGCTAAGAATAAATTCAAGAACGACCGTACTTTTATGACAAAAACCAATAAAGACGGTCATCGTCAAGGAACAATTAAATTGAAAACTATTACACTTAATATCGACATGGATTCAACTTCCTAATTATCTCTGGATTATTGGAATGAAAAAAGAATTAGTTATACCGTCTTAGTTTTGAGGATCCCAATAAAGATGGATGAGTTTATGGAAGATACCATTAAAATAGTTTGCGCCCCTTTTATAGTGGAAGTTTGAAGCTAGTTTAAACTTTGAAGATGTTGAGTACCAGTAGTCTAGCTGATTATGCAAGATGTTAAGTTCTAGTGAAAACTACCAAAATGCCTAATTTGCCGAAGTTTTGGCCACAGTAAGCATATATGCCAATTCACCAAAGTCTAGTTTCCTTAAAAAAGAAAAACCAATTGATGGCCAGATGGATGCATACTCTATTGCAATCAATCAAGAAATAAACACTCAACACAAGAGTGTTAACGATATTCAACATGGTTACAATTGTGGTGAAATTTAAACAATAGATGCTACAATAGATAAAATTCAGTATTATCTTAATAAGAAGGTGAATAACTTAGTTGATAAAAACATCACCTACCATACGAATGTCACAGTCCAGAATATTATTTCATATCAAATGAAATACAAATCTCTCAGCCTTGAAAATCGTTGACAAGGTCAATCTGAATAAAGTAATATCTATTTAGGTTTTCACCAATTTTAGATTAATAGTAATTAGATCCAAATTATTGAGGCAAGGTTCAAGCCTAGTCGTCGTCGCATCAGTTAGTCACCTCATTCGTGCCCAACATTAACAAGACAACTAGTTATTCAAAGGAATAATACTGGTTCACAGCTAGTTGCCCTAGTCAATTTTTATGTTTTATTATTTTTTACTATTCCGTTGTAAATTCACTTCCTTGTATACCTATGTTTATTACTGTTACCAACACCAATGATCCATACGTTAATAAATTTTAAGTTTTGACTTAATCGAAATTCTTAGCCTATTAGGCTATCACTTGTTATAATTTTGTTATGTTTAGTTTAATATATATTCATTCACCTTTAAGTTTGATCTAAGACAGGAAAAAAAAATCCTCGTTTAGTTGCCCAGATTTCAAATATTCGGACTAGCCTTCACAACAAATAGGTGATGAAGCTTGCTAGTTTGATCGAAAAGAGGACATGGATTAGTAATATGGCGACTGTAAAGCGGATACCGAGGCCATTAATGACTCAGATTGCATTTGCATGATCCATAGTGAAAAATTAGGGTAAAGTAGAATATTTTCTAGCTGATTGCCATTATCTATTTTGGGTAAATCACAAACGCAAAAGTTATCTAATTTGGATTCATGGTTACTATGGTAATGGTAAAATGTTACTGGTAGGAGAAATAGGTTATTGCACTGATGCTATTGGAAAATCGAAAATGGTTGTCAATATTGTATTGTTTCCGTTAGTAAAATGTTAGTTGATATACGGACAAACCAGTAACACGTTCATTGGTAATGGTATATTTACTAATACGTAAAGCTATTAAAATTTTGATAATTATATACCTAAAAAGTTTGTTATTATTTCTAACTTCATTAATACTTTTACAAACATTATGATCTATTCTAGTTGACATAAAATTCTTTTTGGTTTATCACAAGTTATTTAGAATAATATAAAAATATAGAATTGCTAATCTTAAACTTTGGAGTTAGCGAAAATAAAAGAATTATCATCGTAAATATTACATACACCAACTTAATAATGATAAACTTTCAGAGGTTATCGTGGTTAGAATTAAATAAAATAGCAGAAACACAAAACTAATATAATTGGTAAACCGTTACCATTCGTTTTGATATTTCTTCACCGTATGTCAATAATGATAAATTTTCCATTATCACACCGGTAGCATGGAAATGTCGATCTAGGTTACTAGTTGTTAATATGGGTCAGGTAACACCATATCGGAAGGGATCTTGGATGAAACCCATGGGCGTCAAAATTTTCTCTAAATTAGTGACGTGTATTGGGCCCATAGCCCATATGCAGTTTAAAGTTACAAATAAAACGAATATAAATATTCCAAATTCGCCGTATACGAAAAGGACTTCGCTTTTCTCTCTCTATTTTCTTCATCTCTGTTTCGGGGCTGAGAGGGAGCGGAGAAAAATGCAGATTTTCGTGAAAACCCTAACAGGGAAGACGATTACACTCGAAGTCGAAAGCAGTGACACGATCGATAATGTCAAAGCCAAGATCCAGGTCTGATTCTTACCCATCTAGGGTTATGCTTTATTTCGATTTTTTCTTGATTTTTCTGAGAATATTTTCGATTTATTTATGATTCTGGGATGTTAGGTTGACTTTTTTTCATCGTTCACCTATGTGTTATTATTGGCTGATTTCTGTATTCTTTTTTTATTCAAGGGGCTTGAGTTAGGGTTTTAGCTGATTTTTTATTTATGGGTTTAAGTAGGTTGATTATTAAGCATCTTCTTTCCCTGGTTAGGAAGATGTGTACTTCTGTAATCTGAGGTGATTCTAGAATTGTGTGTTTCTGAATTTTGTGCCACTGATTGAGAACAAATATGATTTGTTTTTTAAGGTTTCCCGGATTAATATGATGTTTTTAAGACACCTGTGTTTTGTCCACTGATTTTGGTAGGTTTTTGCAGGGTGTGCTTTGAAAAAGCTCCTGCTCCTTAGGTTTTGTTATCACCAGTCGGCAGTCATGATTGGTTATAAAACCTAGTTCCTTTTAATATTTAGTTATGATTTGAATGGATGTAGGGTAATTTTAGCTATGTCAACTAGGTGGTCTTGCAATTTCTCAAATTTATTGGAATTATACCCTCAAAAATTTTAATGTTAATTTTGTATTTTATCCTTCTAACTCATATTTTATTCGTTTTAGAAAACTCGTTACCATGATTTTGTCTCAATTTTAATATATTGTACTTTATTTTGAAACATATTTTATCCGTCTAGATGCATCTTCACATCATTCATATATAGCTAACATCTCTTATGTAACCCAATTGTGTAGGAGTTGAATCGGGTCGACTATTTAAACACAAAATAATAGATCTGAACCACCATTTGATTTTGTTATGTCCATCTCGGAGTTGAAATAAGGGGCAAGTTCAATGGTTGGGATTCATTGTTTCGCCTATTGTGTCATCGACTTGTGTCCCAATGGAATTTTACCCTTTATCTACTCATAGCCCTAGCTCTGTCAGAATAAAAATGAATTCCGAATCAACAACATCAAACACTTTCAAAATGTATGATTTTCTATATACTATTTATATTCCACTTAGTTTTTTTAATGTATGATAGTAGACAATGATAATTTTTATGTTTAGTATCTACTATTTTGAAAGAAGAGCATACGATGCTACAGAAAGCGAAAAAGGAAAAAGAGAAAAGGAAAAGAAAAGGTTAGTTTTGTTGTTGAGTAGCATCAACGTTTCAGAATAAAATCATAAGATGCTTCAGATTTGTTGAGCAAAATTTGCCTTTTATTCGGTAATAATGCTTTCAATTTTAGTGATGTTTTATCAATGCATTTTGCGTTTTGTTATTTCATGTATATATTTACTTTTCTTCTTATAACTAGACTTCTAAAATTGGTGTGTGGTTAGCTCATGAGCATATAATTACTGATTATCTAAGCTATCTCTGTTTCCTTTTTTCGTAACTAATCAAGCAAATGGATGACGTTGCTGATCAATATTGCTAGAAACAGTGGTAGAGCTGGCATATTCCTTCAGACATGGCAGAAGTTTATTCAGAAAATTTTAGTATATATTCTAATAAATTAAGTATATGTTTATGTGCTACAATTAGGAACAGAACTGAATTTAATTGAATTAATATTTATTCTATTACTATATTTGCTTAATTTGGAGCATGAAGTTTTGAATATCAGACACTGAATTTTTTTGTTTTCATGTATTGTAAGAACATGAAAGTCATGAAATTTTGCCTATGTTACAAATTTTTTGGTACAAGCAGGACTGGCTTCCCCTAAAAATCTACCTTTGGCTGGAAATCTATAGGATTTTATTTCTGATGGGGATGTTTTCTTTCTTTTGATAATTATCATTTTTGCTGCGAGCCTTGTTTCTTTTGATAATTATCATTAATCTTCATATGTGTTTTAATGAATTCAAGTCAGACTATATGTTGCTTGGTTGTGTCTTGTGTGCTAGATTTTTATTCCTTTGATTTAGTTATCAGTGTAAATCTTACAGCATGGAACTGTTCCAGTTTTACTGTATCCTTCCTATTTAATTTCATTCTTGTTCAATTTGGCCTTCTTTTATTATTGTGATTTCCACATGATACCTGTTGTCATCTGACAACTAATTCGGTTAATATTCTTGCATGCGTTATTCTCATATATTATCTTGTATAAATATGATTTATGCCTTTTAAATACCGTTAATCACTTTTCTATGTATGATTTCTTTTAATGCGACATTTACATGTTTACACATAGATGTTATGCTCAGTTTTTTTCTTCTTGTTGACAGCCAATGCCGTACCTAACCTTCACCCATTCAAAATCTATCCGATGGATTACATGTTAATCTCAAATAAGGTTTATTAATATAATACATGTTGCTTGTCATCACATCTAACCTTCACCCATCCACTACATTTTAATGGGAAAATTATTTCTGTTCTTGTGCATCAACATCTATGTCAGTCATATTTGAAATAAAATATTCCACTTTCATACAGTGTGAGAATTTAATATGTCCTGCAATTTTCTTAATATTTTCGCTCATGTTTTGTTCAATAAAGATGAAACTCAATTGTTTATTTGTTTGTTCAACTAAATGAATGAAATATACAATGAATCATGTGACTCATGTCCGAAACACATTTTACAATTTTTACATTCATTCTCAAAGTTCCATTCCAACAACACAGCATTTAACTATTCCACGTTCAAACAAACCTGTTTCATAACCAATCCATGCCTGCACATTATATTTATCATTGCACTTGACATGAAATTTATTTTTGTTCTTACATCGATCAAACTGTTCCATTTTCATTTGATATATTTGATGAATTTATTAATATTCATTCTGAAATATTAAGTGACTAGATGAAACTTTTTTAATTTTGTCTTCAACTCACCTAATGATGCTGCACCTCAGGACAAGGAAGGAATTCCTCCAGATCAGCAGAGGTTGATATTTGCGGGAAAGCAATTGGAAGATGGTCGCACTCTTGCTGATTACAACATCCAAAAGGAGTCAACCCTTCATCTTGTCCTGAGGCTAAGAGGTGGAACAATGATCAAAGTGAAGACACTCACTGGAAAAGAAATTGAAATCGATATCGAACCCACTGATACTATTGACAGGATTAAAGAGCGTGTCGAGGAGAAAGAGGGGATTCCACCTGTGCAGCAGAGGTATTCTTTTCTGCTTTCTTTGTAGGTTGTATAGCTTTTAGATATATATATATATGTCTTGTTGAGGTAAATGCACAGAACACAATATCTGTGGTTTTATTTTTTAGTTACTCGCATAAGCAGCAATAGAAATGTTAATATGACCCCTAAAAAAATTGCAAATTTGCTATGCAGGCTGATATATGCAGGGAAGCAGTTGGCTGATGACAAAACGGCTAAGGAGTACAACATCGAGGGTGGTTCCGTCCTTCATCTTGTGCTTGCGCTCAGGGGTGGCTCTCACTAGGCTACACTTCTTTTTCTTCCTATAAATTTATCAAATTATATTTCCCTTCAATGAAGCAAACAAAAAACCTTTAATGGATATGTAATTTGATGGGTTTGTTTTGGTCTTGCAAACCAGATATTTGGATTTTCTTTCAGTATTATTTGTATTGGGATTATGATGGCACTATTATGAGTTACAACATGTGAACCCGTACCAATTCATATTTGTGCCGCTGCTACGGATTTATATTCCTTGATTTTCCTTGGTTTGAAGTCACCAAGTTTGAGTTCAAGTAACAGTGCGTTTAGTATAATATTTTGAAATATCTGTTTTATTTTGATACTGTAGAGTATGTTATGCATGATATGAGGTAACCATGTTTGAGTACAGATCTGTTATATTTTCATGTTATCGTACTCTTATATTGTAAAAAATCATAGACGTTGTCTAAATGGTTGTATGCATATTGCTAATTTGGAACGTAAACCTTGTGTAAAATGGAAATTTGTGTTAGATGCTTGTTCGGTTTACTCTTTTAGACATATGTAAAGGCTCGTAATCTTTATAAAAATTCAGTTCTTTAAAAGGAAAAAAAATTACGGTCGATTTTCCCACAATTTTTTTTTTATTTTTTTTTATTTTTCTGCCTACTTGAATTCACCACGATCAGGGATTTATAATTTTATTTGGTTTGCAAGGCATTCAGTTGTCAAAGCCGTGATTCCAACGTTTTCAACTTGTTGATAATCAATAGAGAAACGAATACATAGAACTGCTTTTTGGTCTGAAGATAGATTACCATTGCTGACAAAGTTAATATGACTATTGTCTATCGTTTTTTATTCCAGAGAGCTGAAGTTCGACTGTAATAAGAGAACGGATTACAGTAGCGTTAGTTATCCGCACGACCATGACAATGCATATTCGTTTAAACTAGGGCCGTCAATTTCATACCCGATCCGAAACCCACACGGAAATTAACAGATTAACCCGACCCGTTTAGTTGGCGGATCATAAAAAGGTCAATCTGAAATTGACACGTTTCTAAACGGATGGGTTTAGGGTTGATCCGCTAATTCGATCTTGATCCGCCAAACCCGTTTATAATATTAAAAAAAAAGGACCGTAATGCATTAGAATGAAATCACTTTTCCCGGCACGTTTGCTCAACAAAATATAACGCGGCGGCCTATTCGTTTGGTTACTGGCTTTTGTGTCATTGTACAACTCAGCCGAACTAAATATGTTACCATATGCATCGGTTCCACATGCTTAGATTGCCTTCTCATTTAAACTAGCTGAACCGAATAAACATCTTGGCGACTTCAAACTAACATGAGTTGACCGTAAGTTAGAATGTTATACCTCAAAACAATGTATGAAGTTGCTACTTTTCCGAAAACAAGAAGTTCGGTGCCCACCGCAAGCGACTCTTTGTTAGAGCACATGAAACATTCATCAGAGGGCATTTTGGGTAAGGATATCCAGCGTAAGGTGTATGGATCATAAGCTACCCATTCTAGGACATTGCATGAGAAATAGAGCCAATGTTCAGTGATTCCTTGCTTACGTCTAAGCTTGTATTGTATAGGTCTCTTTCTCGGATTATGGATCTGAAGTTGCGGTTCATGGATGCTAAGGATCCAAAATCCGTGCTAAGCTTGTATAGACCCAATGTGGTTTGTCTCTTGAGAATCTTGGGGTTATGTGAGTTTGCTGTTGATTGATAGGTACATCATGTGGTTGCAGTTGGAATCTTTTTCACATGATGTAGGAAAAGTTTTTGGGACTATGCAAGATTGACCTTCGAACATTGTTACCAGTTTTGTTTCTACTTCAAATTTAGAAACTACTCAAATTCAGTGTAATAATAGAGCTCAAATAACGTGAGAATCAGCTGAATTAATAAATGCCAACGTTTCGGGTTTGAATAAATGCATATGGCGACCGGCGACTGGTGATTTCATATGGTAGGTTCACGTCTTTTTATGATTTCAACTTTTCATGTTCATTCACATCTTTTTATACAAATATTTTTCTTAACGGGTTACACGAATCAAACCCGAAACCCGTACGATTATAAATAGGTCAACCCAAACCCGACCCGTTTAATAAACGGGTTGAGCTGACCCGAACCCAACTCAACCCGAACCCGACTTGACCCGACCCGAACGCGACCCAACCCGACCCATTGACAGCCTTAGTTTAAACGTACAAGTGAAGCTTAAAAATACATTGCATATTCAACTTCCTTTTCTATCCAATGAACAATCATCCAGTATTGTTAGAGCTGTCACGAGTGATGAGATCAAACAGGCATTGTTCAGTTTTGATCCCAATAGCTATGGCGGGCCAGATGGTTTTAATGCACATTTCTTTCAAAAGTGTTGGTCCACTGTAGGGGATGATGTCTCCTGTGCAATTAAATTCTTTTTTATGCGCAATCAGCTACCTACTAGTTTTTCTTCTACTGCAATTGCTTTGATTCATAAGTCTGATAATCCAGTTTCTGTTTCTGATTATCGTCCTATATCATGCTGCTCTGTTTTCTACAAAATTATTTCCAAGATCTTGGCTGTCAGACTGCAAGAGGTAATACCATCTATAATTTCGGAGAATCAATCGGCCTACATCAAAGGTAGGAGTATAAGTGACAACATATTAATCACTCAGGAACTTCTCTATGGTTACAAATGGAAAAATATATCTCCTCGATATATGCTTAAGCTTGACATTAGGAAAGCATATGATTCTGTCTCATGGAATGCTATTCTGGCCATCCTATCTCGTATGAATTTTCCTTTGCCGTTCATTGCGTGGATACATACTTGCATTTCTTCACCACATTATTCTATATCTCGCAATGGAAATTTGCATGGTTTCTTTCGAGGCACGAATGGCGTCAGGCAAGGTGACCCCATATCTGCTTTTCTTTTCATAATTACAATGGAGTTGCTAAACTCTCTTCTCTTGGATAAAGTGAGGCAAGGCTTTCTTGATCTTCATCCCCGATGTAAGAATCCTATTATTACCCATCTTCTTTTTGCTGATGATTTAATCATTTTCACTAAGCCAAATGTTCAAAATATCCAATGCATCTTCGACACCCTGGATTTTTTTTATAACATCACTGGCCTGAGAATAAATGTCAGCAAATCACAAATCCTTGTAGCTGGTCTTCCTTTGAATATGAAAGAGGATATTATCAATTGCTCTGGTCTTGCTGAAATGTCCATGAATGCAAACTACCTGGGTTTGCCTTTGATTTGCTCAAGGATAACTAAAGCTCAATGTCTTCCTCTTTTTGAAAAGATAATTCATAAACTTCGGCAGTGGACAAATTCCAAGCTTTCACAAGCTGGTAGATTAACTATTATTCAATCAGTTATTGCTGCTATGACCAACTATTGGATGAGGCATTATATCCTTCCAACAAAACTGATTGACATGATATCAAGTGCAATGAACAAGTTCCTTTGGCATGGTGATCCGTTTTCTAAGAAAATGATTCCCTTTGCTTTTCATAAAATTTGCGTCAGCAAAAAAAATGGTGGATTAGGTCTCATAAATCTTTATCAGTGGAATGTTGCAGCTATATCTGTATATTTTGACAAATTATTTGCTGCCAACAAAGGTCTATGGGCGCGATGGGTTCATGCTAATTTATTAGGTACAAAGAATTTTTGGACGATGAACACACCTCAGGCATGCAGTTGGAGATGGCGATCAATATTGAATTTACGTGGAACCTTTAAGCAGTATGTCCAATGTAATTATCTTCATAATTCAAATCTACTCTTTTGGCATAGTCCTTGGGCGCGATCTGGTTTGATTCTCAACGAAGTTATAGACCAAAATGTCATACGTAACTCGGGCATCCCTCAGTCTGCTTTGGTCAGTGAATACATTCAAGATGGTGCTTTAGTTCTGCCTCATAGTAGCTCGACTAGATTGAGGCGGTTCTGGAATGAAATTGATAGTCGATTCTATATTTCCAGTGACAACTCAATGCTTTGGAATGGAAAACCTCACTCAATTCATGCAGTCTACTGTCTGTAATGTCCTAACAGAGAGATCTTTCCTTGGTATTCAAGAATATGGAACTGTGGTAGCTCTGCAAAGGATAATCTTCTTCTTTGGAAGATTATGGCCAACGTCATTAACACTAAGAGTAAGTTGTATTTGAGGGGAATTGTTCAAGATGAAGTTTGTGTTTTGTGCCACAGTGAAGCTGAAACTAATACCCACCTATTTTTTGAATGCTCCTATGTGCATTGTATCTGGAGGCGTTTATTGGCAACTGGTAGTTTTCATCAGCCATCCACTAGTAGTCAAATGGAATGGTTCAATATTTTTAAAGCGATGCGTTGGAAAAGTAACAAGACTATGGTGATGCTCCGGCTCTTAAAGAAATTTACAGCTGGTATATGGAGGGAAAGGAATAACAGGGTTTTTGGCATCTGTAGTAATACTGCTGATCAATTATACATGATTATTCACAGTAGCATGCTTAAGAAAGTTAAGATGTAAAGTTTTGTTAGTTCCTTTTTCTAGAACAATGTAATTATTTCGTGTAAATAAATAAAATTTTCCTCTTGCCTTTCAAAAAAAAAAAAAAAACATTGCATTCTTGATCCATATTGTAAAACTAGGATACGTTTGGGTAAAATTTTAAGTATTAATTTTATTCTGTATGATAAATATAATGATTCACATTTTACGATCGAAAGATCATAAAATAATTCTATTTAATTTATTTGAAGTCTTATGACTTCAATAATTTGATGCACAGTTTTTAAAAGTATTTTATACATATGTAATTTTTTTACGTAATTTTCGTGTGATCATTTTTCCTTTGAAAATTTTTTTTTGACTATAATTAAATCGAATTGGATGTTCTAGTCCATTTCATTGTTTTGAGATGGTGATGGTGGCTTCTCATTTCGTATAATACGAAAAAAAAAAACAGATTAGTCGTTAAAAATTTATATCAATTTTAAGTTTTAATTCTAGAACTACCAGTCGGAACTAAAGAATGATTAGTCTAATGCCCATAAATAAGGTTGAGAGAAACAATTCGAAAGTTTAACTTTCATTTCATATAAGCCTGAAACCCTTAGTCTTTTCAAATTTTCATCCGTTTCATCTCATATCATCGCTATTTGTAAATTAGAGGCTATGTCTCCATCTAGAAGCTTGACCTCATCATTTTTTTGTTGCATCTACATTCGACTTGACCCCGTTATATTGGATCTAACCTAGATCTATTTGCTTTTGTTGAATTAGCGAGTGATTATGGTTTCTAACTAGTCTTTGATGGATTATATGGTAGAATTAGATGACTTTATGTTAAGTTTAAAAATCTAAATTGATAGGATCTTACCAGAATTTTAGATTTGAACCCAAATATAACTAAATTATGCATGTAATCTATGATTAGCTAGATCTAGTATCATATGTGCACGTGAATCCACGCAATTAGGTGGATCTATGCTTATATTTGTATTGTTTTTAAATTAAATGGAATTGGATGAAACTGTATGAATTGTATTGTTTGAATTGCCGCTATTTTTGCATTGGATGATATGCTTGATTCATTTGTTAGTGTTGTGTTTTCATAGGACATAAATCAAAGATTGGAGCATATAAGGATCAAACTTTATTAGAATCACACGAAACTTGAAAGATAAGATCTAAAGCAACGCAAGATGGCGCTTTGAAAACCGCATGAAGATTGGATCTAAGCATTTGACTCGGTATTGAGCCATCCCTATGATGCAACACTGGGTCATAAGGAAGGAGGCTATGGGTTGACAAGCATTGTTCGAAGAGTTTCCCTACAACTTTGGTTTAATGGATAGGCCAAGTGCTGAAATGTTGACTAGTCATATTTTATGACTTGAACCGTGATGCTTAGAAGAAAAGACCAAGATTTTCAAGATCAGTGACATCATGGATAAAACAACAGAGGCTAAAAGGAAGATTGGAGGAAAATGGCTAAGAATATGAGGCATACGCAACTCATCGGATGGATCGATACCGACTATTGTAGACAGCTCCAATGATGATGTGACTAAAGAGTATTAAGCCCAGGTTGAGTATATCATGCTTGAAGCAGTACGTACTCATATCATGTAGGATAATGAGGTTAAAACATGATAAAGTTATGGTTCTTCAGTCAAAAACTTGTTTTGGAAGTAGGATCGAAGAGAGTAGCTTAGTATGGAATGAGACTGTGGATAATAAACTGGATTGAGTGACATGTCCCATGCCTATGATGGAGCTGTTGAAAAAGCTCGGATGTTATGGAAGCATCAAGAAATTGTTGATACTCAAAGTGTTCTTGTGTACTCAGAGCAGAGTTATCTTGGATTGGTAGTGATGGACACTCATGGACTGGGAGTGATGGGCGTATACCTTGGACCACCACAAGGGAGCATAATATCTCACTTCAGGCAAATTTGACGAACACCATGTATGGAAATGATACGAGAGTACGATAATAACTGGATTTCCATTAGTCCCTAGCAAATTGAATCACATATTCAAGACTTAAAAGGTGATAGTTAGCTTTTTGCTTGATGATTGCTATGGTTGTACTGTTGCTTTCTTCTATATAGGCTATCATCTATAGAAATGTTGAAGAAGGGATTAGGATTTGGACCGGTGATAAGGTTGTTTGTGTTCTTCCATCATGTTTTGTACCCGACATCCTTTTATACTTAGATATTTTGTCTTATTATTATGTGCTGACTCTTTTATTGTAGGGACATGACAAGTACGATTTATATGCCTCTATTTAGTACATATTTTCCGGTATAGCTTCTGATAGTCATTTATGGCTTCCACCAGACCATCATCTGACCAAATGTTTTATGTCTTTATTTCTTATTACCTTGGATTCTCTTAAATGAGCAGACTAGATGATATGGTCTGATGACATAGTGGTGTATCAAGGGACAAGTTTGAAGGAGCTATATCGAATTATATTTTATACGCAGATGTTTCCACTGGTGACAATGTAGACACCAGACTATGCTGCTTATTTTATTATCTTGTATCCTGAGAGGCTATGGGTAGGGAAATGTTGTATCCAAATTAAATGGCATTTGTTCATAATATGGTAGTTCTATACAGATGATATGTTTAGTTCGTTGTGGCTCATTAGCATGCTGTGTGTATATATATATATATATATATATATATATATATATTGTATTATATTTTATCCATGCGATGTAAGACATATGACATGTTATTTTGCTTTTGTTTATTCTTTAAATATCATCACATATCAATCAGGCATGATTATTATGTTACTTATGTAGGCAGTATGTGCAGTCATCACAATTGGTATCAGAGCTTTGCTTACTTGATTAACCCAGGTAGATGCATGGACCTAGTAGAGATAGGAAAGGAGTCACCAAAGAATGGATCGAGAGTATACACGAGGAATCGTAGTTGTTAATGCAATGGTTTTAAGCTATAGACCGTATAGTAACATTCATTTGAGTACTATTTATTGTTTTCTTTGTTAGAGACTAATTATTCTTATTAGATATAAAGAATAATTCAGATCACAAGGAACATTATTAGGTAGAACTCTGCTTCGATACTAGATGAGTGAGCGAGGTCAATAGTTGCAACACTTGATAACTTGTAGAGTTATCAACGGATGCTTTCTGATTCAGACAGTGTCATATATGTAACTCCATCTAAAATCATTTTCGGATATCCGCATCTGCGGATATAGACGGATATTCGATAATTAGCCTATTCGCTCATGATCAATGAATTAAGAAACATAAATGAATTTTTTTGGTTTAATATAAACCAATTTTCAATTTCATTGATTATTAAATTGTTAAAGATAAACAAACATGATGATAATAAACAATTTTGAGCAGTTAATATGCATATTATGTGAATATCTAACTTAATAAAACAATTTAAAAAAATTCTTTTTAACGTACTAAAATATGCATAATTTGAGTTATTATCTTAAAAAATCAGACAGATATTTTCCAGATGTGACTGTTTTCATATCCACATCTACCTCTATTTTTATGGATATCATATATTTATCCATTTTTCGGATATGTATGCAGATATATTTCAGATTTTACGGATATCCATTGACATCACTAATAAGTAGACTAAGTTCAATGTGATGATGTCATCGATGATGCAATAAGTCCTATCTAATCCTAGAATGGCGATACGTAGTGGTTCTCCTATGCAAGTACCTAAGATTGACTTTGCCAAGTCGTCCAAGAATTATTCTACCTTAGGAGGGAAGCCATTCTTAGGAATGGAGCCTGCTATAGAGGTTCAAAATTGGATGGATATGCGTGAACACATCTTCAGTGACATGGATATAGAAGATGTTATAAAAAGGAAGCTAGCCTCAAGGAAACTTCAGGGTTGTGCTATGAACTGGTGGAGTGCTATCACGATCACTACTCTAGAGGAGCAGGTTCTTGGGACCGAATTTGAAGAAAAGCTCATTCCTATGGCTCATAAGTCTAGGCTATTCACAACGTTCTTTATAACAAGGTAATAAGAGTGTCTCTGAATAAGTATCAGAGTTTGAGGCCTTATTAAAGTATGAAATGTCTTTCATTGATGCTCCAACGAAGATAAATGAGAAGATCGTTATCAAATTGGATGACTATTTGTTAGAGAAACTTGTTAACCATATATATGTACATTTTAAGAAGGTAATGGAGAAAGCCCTAAGATATGGGAATCTGTACCCCAAAATAGAGTTGCTATTGTCGCTATTGCTAAAAAAGGAGACAAAACGGCAAAAGAATGGTGGATGCAATAAGAAATGAAATGGAAAGAGGAAGTAGTTGCATCAAGGGAAAGGGGGACAAAAGCAGAGAAAGGTTGAGATGGTTCATTATGGATGTAAGGAAAAAAGGCCATTTTATTAAGGACTACAAGGCTTATAAGAAACAAGAATTGCTTTGACTATGATAAACATGGGCATATAAAGGAATACCCAGAGCCACTTAAGGACAAACATAGATGCAATCCTGATTTCATCTGATGTTTCTACTGATAAGGATAAGAGAAAGAGTCATGTTGCAAAGGATGCTTTTCATCTGAGACATTTCTATTAGAGTTCTTTTTTATATTAAAGTTTCGCATTCTTTTATCTATAGTGATCTAGCATGCAGACTATGTTTAAAGGTCGATATAGTAGACCGACCTTTGATTGTGACAAACCCGATTAGAGATCTAATAACCTTTATTATGATTTATCATAGAATAGTATTATCAAGCCATGGATGTTCTCTTGTTTCTGACTATTTGTCTTGAATTTTGCTAGATTTGGGATTATTTGAGGAATGAACTGGCTTACGAAGTATGTAGCAATAGCGGATTTCCAGAAGCTATAGGCTACAATTGAGAATGGGGAGGGACAAACAGAAGTGATG
This sequence comes from Allium sativum, assembly GCA_030737875.1. Classification (NCBI taxonomy): domain Eukaryota; kingdom Viridiplantae; phylum Streptophyta; class Magnoliopsida; order Asparagales; family Amaryllidaceae; genus Allium; species Allium sativum. The sequence continues at coordinate 309,291,574 of CM060921.1, forward strand.
CACTACTTTTGGATGATGGGGTATTTGTTAGCTTTCTATATTCACTAGAAATTCTACAAAAAGGGTTTCCGTTTGTGTTTATCGCTAGAAGTACTCAGATGTCTTCGAGGAAGTAACAAGATTACTGTCACATTAAGAGATCGAGTTTCAAATCGACTTAGTGAAGGAACCCGAACCCAGAGTCATATCTTTGAGGCACATGAGAACAAAAGAGATGGAGTTAGAGGTGCTAGTGAATTTCCTGGTAAGGACAGAATTCATTTAGAGAAGTATAACCAAGTGGTGCTCACTTGTTGTATTCACAACTAAAGTGGATGACATTTCGCAGCTATGTGTAGTTTATTATTAGCTGAATAAGGTGACAAGGAAGAACAATTATCCACTTTCGTAGACTGATAACTTGTTTGACAAGTCGAACAAGGCAAGGGTGTTTCCGTTAGGGATGTAAATTTTGTTTGAATGTCCGAAGTCCGCTCGTGTCCGTGACCGAAATACTCCCGTCCGAGTCTGTCCAATTTTCATTTAGGACACGAGTTAGGACAACAAAATTTGTACGAAAAAATATCGTTCGGTCCGTGTTCGTTCGAACTCATCTGAATTCCTTGTAATTCGGTATATAATTGAGAGAAAACTAAATAAAAAGTATAAAATTTGATATAAAAAGCATTGTTCGACTGCTAGTGTCTGAAAAACATACGTCCATGTCTGACTGATTTTATTTAAGACACGAATTAAGACAAAAAAATTTGTACGAGAATTTTTTTTTGTTCGGTCCATACCTGATCCGATTTAATTTAGCACATAATCTGAATACACGTCCGTCTGTTTCGACTGATTTACACCCTAGTTTCCGTAGATGTATTCAACTATGTGATTTCATCTACTTAGACCAACAAAACAAAGTGTACATAATATCAGGACGCAGTCAGGATTTTATGAGTGGTTAGTGATGCCTTTAAAATTAACGAACGCTCCAGCAAATTTTGTAGATAAGTGAATAGAGTTTTCAAAGATTAGTTGAATAAGTTTATATTTGTATTTTTGGAGGATAGTCTGGTTTATTACAAAACCAAGGAAGGCACAAGACATGCTTGAGAATTGTTCCCTACAATTCAAAAAATAAAACAAATTAAAAGCAAAATTTAAAACTTTCACTTTTGGAAGGAAGAAGTGATATTCTTGGGCAACGTCGTATTTGAACAAGGAACAACTGTGGACCCTACGAAAATGGCAATGATTCAAGATTCTAATCGACCCAAGTGTGCTATAATATGAGAATTTTCCCAGGATAAGTGTAACAACCCTGAATTTTGGAACCAATTTAAAATTTATTTTTAACTGATTTAATGGATTTTTATATTTAAAATGATTTATTTAGAGAATTTAACGACTTATAATTTATTTTAAACGGGTTTTGAACGTATAAATTTATATAAATTATAAAACAAGCTCGTAAAGTCATGGTAGTTTGAAAATTTAGTTTTAAATTTTAAATGAATATACAGAATTCAAAATAAGTCAAAATCAGATAAAATAACAAACGATAGAATCTGTTTAATAATATTTTTCTAATAAATGTGAAATAACGAGTTTTCATTTTATAAATGGTAAGTTATGGCCAAATCAAAATTTGAGATAGTCGCTATGGATTTTATTAATATTTTAATATTATCTAAGTCCTTAAAAATGGTCATTTTGCAAATTACCTCTATTTTCGTTGAAACCAATTTTATTGGATTCGAAACATCAAATTATTGTCATGTTTAAAATTTCAAGTCAATTGGAATTAGTATGTAAACGTGGTAAATTTAAATGCATGTTCAATTTTAGTTGTACATTTGATAAGCTAAAATAAAGGCCATTTTTCAAACGTTCTCCAAATTTGACGAAATTAGTTTTGTTAGGACTGTATTTTTAAAACATGGCTAGGTTTCAAGTTTCGTAATTTTTCGGGTCAGTATGTGGTTGTGGCAAATTAAAATGTACGCTCAAATTCTATTTTAAACATTATGTCAAATTATATTTTACTTTCGATAAAGACTGATCAAAACAATCGAATGAGCTTACGAAACATATCGATTGTGTTTGAACTGGGGGTATTTGGTTAGGGGCGATAGTCGTTGGGGTTCGTTTGGAGCTCAGAGCATTAAACAAGTAATTCACGAATTTAATTTTTTTTAAAATATAATACATATATATATATATATATCCCTAAACCCTAAATCCCCTTTTTCACAATTCTGAGCCGCCGTCTAACTCGAATCCATGGCCGCGAGCTTCCAACCTTTCTTCCATCTAATCTCTAAATCCACGCAATAAATCACAAAACCCTCAACTAAGAAATCATTCAGCTAAGTGAGATCTATCTTCCTAATGGTTAAGATAAAAAATCATTGAATTTTGTGCTTGAATTCTGTGCTCGAATGAGCATCGTTCGAATGGGATTTTTGGGAGTTGGGGTGCGTCGAGTTACTGGTGGTGGTCATGGGGAGGCGTCGGCACGGCGGATGGCGGGGTGGGATTTGATCGGGGTTCGGTCAAGTCTGGCGGCGGCGCAATGATCCCCTAGGGCTGAGACTTTTTGTGAATCAGCTACAGGAAGTTTACGGGATGAAGATGGATTAAATTTAAACATTGTTAAGGAAATGTAATTAGAGAGTTAATTATATTTAATTAACTTAAATATGTGTTAAAGTTTAAAAGCTTATATCTAGGTTATACGAATACAGAATTACGCAAAACTGAGTTCGTTGGAATCGTGAAGGCGAGCACTACATTTCAGAACTGATATGGAAGAAAACAAAGCTAGTTACAAATTTTGGTTAAATTAAACATCCAGTTTAATTTAGTAATAACAATCGTTATTTAAACGATTTCATAACCGATCAATGTGAGAACTCTCTCACTCAAATATTATTTACGGTTGTTTATTTTTATAACTGAATGTATATTGTTTGCTTGTGATTGCAATATATGTTTGATGATTGTTTACAGTTTTAATGTTATCGTTATTAAATTGTGATTATAAGTCTGAACAAATAAATGTTTATATTATAAATTATTTTGGGATGATAATTTGACCATCCGTCTCCCAAATATCTAGATATGTTCACATGTATTATGATGTAAACCCCACATGGGTATTGAGATGGTAATTTTACACCTTGCCCAAGTATGCAAACAATAATCATTATTGATGGTTGAAAACCGACACGGGTCTTTGGATGATATTAATTCACACATTTCCCTTGTATTTAATTATATGTCAACTGATTGTTTGACAGACCATTATAAGCATTATTAAATTATTTAATGCTTATACAGTTGTAGATGCACTCTGGATGTTATTTGGATGTTAAATAGTTGTTCATAATTATTGTTGAGTACATGCGATGTATGAAATACATATAATTAAAATTATATGCTAATTGATTGAGTCACATTCCAATTCAAGAATAACGAATATTTTAATATAATATTCAGTGAAAAAACAAAATACGATTTTGATGTCCGATTTTGGATGGACACGAAAATATTGAAATATATGTAGCCGAGTTAAGTAGATGAACGCCATTTTAACTCGAACGGATTTTTCTATCGATTTTATTCATTTTTATAATGAGTATCGAAAAGATTTGATTTCAAATTTAGGTATTTTGAAAATATAATCATTTTAACACTATAATGATAAGGAATGTTCAATTTTGATTTAAAATTGAAACGGAAGATGAAATTGTTTTTAAATGGATTTATAAACATTTTATAAAATACGTTTTGAATGGAAATCGACGAAATATGTATATATATATATATATTAATGGTGAATAGATCGTGTCGTGCAGAGACCGTTCACAAATTTCAACCATTGACTTTGAATTGACGTAACGAAAGATCCGTCCGTCGGATTCTCCTTAAACCGGAGCCATTGGGTTCGTATCAAAAAGATCTTTCAATTGATAATGAGAGATTTAAAATCCAATGGTTAGATTTTGGGAGATGTTCAATTCAAATTTGAATAAAAACAGCGCCAGCGCAGCTAAATGACCTAAAACATCATTTAACTGAAAGGGTCCATTTTTAAATGATTAAAAATAGAGAAAATTATGTTAAATCATAATAAATGATTTGAAAGGATTTTTGAATGAAATATTCCAGTTTTGAAAGGATAATGATATTTTTATCTAAATAGGCTAGTTAACAACTATTATAAAAATCCAACGGGTTTAAATACCAAATTGGATTTGCGAATGGTTTTAATATAACCAGAATTTTTCCAACATCTGAATTGGAATGGATTGAATGGAAATTATCTTCGAATATTTCAATATTTGGATTCCGTGATTATACGGATATCATTGAAGAATTTGGAAGATATAGTTATCGTTATTCCAAAATGGTACCTATTGGTTTTAGAATTTGATATTAAATACAAATCGATATGATTTCTATTCAAAGCCTTGTATTTAATATCAAATTTGATTTTGGATTTGTCATTAATGGTATCTTTAATAATACTGTTCTTAAACCCAGTTGAGAACAGAAATAATTTTTTTAAATAAGATTAATGAAGTTTACCAAGTAATAAATATAATCGGAATTTAATGGAATTTGACTTTGGGTTCATTGTGAACGATGTTTTAAATAACATTAGTTCTTACAACCTAACTACCGATGAAATTATGATTTGAAATTTATTAATCTTTTAACTAAGATTTAGTGAATTTTTCCAAAGTAAAGTTTTCCAATTTAATACATTAAATTGGAATTGAGTGGAATTCGATTTATTAATAATCGAGATAAGCTTCTGTGAAGGAAGGCCTTACTATTTATGGAATTTAAATGGCTTTGCCATTATTACACTTATGTTATTAGTCTAACACAGAAATTTATATCGATTACGATTGATTAGATTTCCATAAAAGTTCCATTTGAATGGAAGATGATTTTGGGTTTATCGTGAACTGTGTTTTAAATGGCATTGGTTCTTTAACCCTGTTAAAGACATGATTAATTTCATAAGTTGAATAATCATTAAATAATTATTTTTGAGATTAAAACTAAGAGTTTTACTGAATATTTAATTAGATTAAAATGTGAGTAAGGTAATTAAATTTACCGAATTCAAGAAATGATTCAAGATGGAGTACCACCAGTTTTACTCCATGCGATAATTAAATCTTTAATTGGTTTTGTACGGTAAATGGTAATTAATTTTACCAATGACACAATAGGTGTTAGATTTGGACTACCACTAGTTTTCCTCCATTGGATGAATAGGTTGGGATTGGGATAATAAAATGAATGATTACTTCGGTAAGGCTCGTTAATCACGACTAGTTGATCAACCTTAATTTGGTTTAAGATTGTTAAAAGGTAATACAAAAACTTTTATAATGTTTTCAAAGAAAGATTTAAACAAGAGGTTTAAATGAATTAAATCTTTGATAAGATATACGGGAATAATTCCCAGTAATAAGAATTTTTGAATAAAAGAATATTCTTGATTGGAATGAGGCATATGATGTGTTTTAATATCACTTGATTATAAGATACGCGAGTTATTCGCAAGGACCGGGTTTAACCCATTTTGAATAACTGATGCGATGATTTAAAGTCGAAGATATGACAACTGTGGTTGAAGACTAAAGATCTTTACATCAATGGGATGATTGCTGATGTCTCGATTGGGATGTACACCCAAGACGAGGTAATAAGTGGTGATCGTCCAAACGAACTTGGAGATCGACCGGATATGGGAGGACCTCTCTCAGGCACTGGACATATGAGATGAGGAATAAGGTGCCTCCGGTTTCGTTTAGACCCAGAACGAACTTGTAAGTGGATTTTATGTTTGACATTGTACTTCGTGCTGTATTCATTGATCTCTGCTAAATATATATCTATTTGGTGGCGTAAAATTTATTCTCTTACTTAACACACTTTTCTGAGACGTACGAGCTTTGAGATTATACATTGGTCGAAATCAATGGTATAGTATGGATTGACAATGTGGCGTGCTGAGATGAAATGATCAAGATTTTGTTGAAAAACAGGGCCTAGTGAATGATGATCAAAGAACGACTTTAATTAGCACAACTTTATGTATAACGTTAATTCGCGAGCTTCACACCCCGGTGTGAGTCAAAAATGGGATGAGGACCGTAGAGAGTGCATGTGTTTCTTTCTAGATGAGAGTGGTGTCACGATATGGAGCTCAATCATTTTTACTTATGTGGATGATGGATTGTAAGGCACCTCGGATATAAGGCAGACTAAAAGGCTCATACGGTCGACATACTGACAATGTTGAAGGTCCGGCAGGACCGACAAACGCATTTTCAGTGATAAATAATCCACAAACGTTACATGTGGACCGGCCCTGCCGCTAGCCAAGGGTTGCCCATAAGTGTGACCCTGGGCATCTTGCTAGAGGTGATCCGAAACTGGTGAGGAAGATTACTTGCCTCGACTCATAGATGGAATGTAATTTTCAATACGTGACTTGTCGGATTTAGTTGTAAACCTATATGGCGACATAGTAGGATGGGGTACTATGTCGTCTATGATTGATACATTTATATTCGAAATTGTTTTCTACATTATGCCCTAGTAATAATAAAAGATAAATTTCATGTATCTAGCATGTTTGGCTATTATAAGGTAAATTTTTATCCTCCGGCTTGATTTGCATTGTGTGATGGTACCTGAGTCCTATAGTAGCTTCATTTTTTCTTTTTCTTTTTGCATTGCTAGTTTGTTTTATGGTTTCTTGGGAGAAACCTGTTCCGTGTCATACGGCGTGGTCCCTTGATTTACCCCACATTAAAATAAAGTTAATAATTGTTTTAGTTCTCACAATAATCTCATGACTAACACAGAGTTTATTGTTCCCTGCCTAAACTGTGGGTCCCCATATTTTCGTCAGGGCAGCTAGTAATTTTGGTTTTCGCAGATATTTCTTTTAATAGGATCTTGAATTACGGTTGGAGCTATATTCGAAAAGCTTTGTATTTGTGTACTTCTTTTAGTTGTGGTAGTTGATATTTTCCGCTGCATATTATATTTATTGAAGAATGCGTGTACATGCAAATATAATACACACGGATTGTGTAATATGGTGTATAACACACAAGTATGAAATAATAACTAATCACAGATATATATAAAACAGTAGATGCAGTAAACCAGAAAAATCACATCAGGGATTTCTATACTGGTTCGGAGCACCGTCCTATGTCCAGTCCCAGAATTCTATCTAGATTTTCACTAACAACCACCTCACTTCACCCGGAGGAACAGGTATACAACACCCGAGCAGAGGAACGGGATTTCACGCCTCTAATAACACTGAGGACTTCAACACGTGCCTCTTACAACACCGAGGACTTCAATTAAGATGAATATAATTTATTATTGACAACATGTGTTCTTGATTACACGATTTTGTCACTTGTAGTAAAAACTTCCTATAATCTTATCCTCAAATAATATATTTGTGTATATGAAGATTTGGAAGTGGATACCGTATTGAATCAAAAGAATGTTAAATAGATTCTAGGATTCAAAACGATATATGATAGAATACGAGCAATTTGAGCGTTTGAGAGTTCAAGATTGAAATCAAGAGAATAGAGATTAGATTGATAGAATCAGCAATTTGGAATGATGATTTCATGATGTTTATATAGAGGATAAACAGTTGTAACCCTTTGTGAAGAGTTACGAACAATGGTCATGATTGTTGCTGAAGAGAAAGAGAAGTACCCTTTAATGAAAGAAGGTGTCTCTTCGAAAAGTTGCTATCTGGAAGAAAACGGTCGACAGGTCAAAAAGGACCAATTGACAGGAATTTGAATATATATATGTTATGTACTCTTGTGCACATTATCTTTGCATTCTGGGCAGAACGGTCGACCGCCTGGTTTTCAACCGGTCGACCAGCTTTGCCCAGATTGCACAGTTAATGTGCACTCATATATTCTTATATATATATATTCAAAGATTGGAGGTGTAAGATTATCTGAGGATATATTTTAACATGAATAACCCTACTAACATACCAAATAATCAACCTCTAATGTATAGTACCAATGAATATCTTCTTTTTGTCGATCACGGCGTATCTCTTTGTCAGAAATCAAAACTCTATGATAATCTTAACTCAACATTCTCCCCCTTTTTGATTGATGACATCATAATTTTGAATCTCCCCCTGTATATGATCTCCCCCTGAGATTGTGCCTGTAATTGTAAATCTATATTTTCCTATGTATACACTGTTAGCACAATTTTCTTCCCCTTTGTCATCGACAAAAAGGAGTTGATGAATACATGAAAACGTAAATGATATGAGCAGGATTATAAGCAACATAAACTACTACCATAGATCAAGAGTTATCAAGGGTCACAAAATACGATTATACACATAAGTCTAGTACGAAATAAACTACGTCACTATTTAGATACAAGTGCCAGATCATGTCTTAAAGTAGAATAAAGTCGTAAGTACGTAGAAAGAGATAAAGAGATGAACTAAGAAGACTCATTCCGACTCCGTCTCTTCTTCTTCTTCTTCTTCAACAAGCTGAGTTTTCTCACGTCCACGCCCATGACTAGTTCCCGAGCTTGCACCTTCCTCCGAAGATGTCCAAGTAAAAGTAGGAGGAGCTGGACGTTTGTCGGGGTTTTGAGCTTGTGTAGTTGAGGTTGATGCTCCACATGATATTGCTTCCCATAATGATCCAAAGAAAGATTTAAGTTTGTTAAAGCGCTTATCCATCTTTGTATTCATACGCTTAAGTTGTGCTTCGGGGAGGAATTGATTGCGAGCAATAGTTTCAAGTGATTTCTTTGTAGAGGAAGACGATCGTAGAAGTTTAACTTCCTTAGATTTTGGGCGGGACAATCGTGATGAAGCTCCTTGATGTTCTGTTCTTTCCATTGTTCAAAAGGCATAATATTGAAGTATGGAGCGGGAAGCTTCATCCGTGTAATCGATGCTTTGTTAATCCATTTGGGTTTTGAAACAGTCGACTTTGGAGGTTTGATGCCACAATCAAGTTATAGACGCATGATATATTCATTATAAAATAAATGTGGCCTAAAACTCTCATTAACTTGCAATATCTCATCAAAAATCATACCAATCCAGTTGATACGAATATCCCCGTAGATTGCATATAATGCTTTGAAATTTTCTTTATAGACGACATCAAAATTTCCTATTCTCGGAAAAAAGGAGTGCATAAGGGTGTGATGAATAACTCTCACAGTAGGTCGTAAGCCTATAGATTTTGTACTATCCTTATCATCTTCAATGAATTAATGACTAACATGATTACGTACATGGATATTACAAAAATTACTAGAGAATTTTTCACCTAAAAAGGAAGAACCAAGGACATTTGCCATTCTTTCACACAAGATAAAGACTTGTTTGCCACATACTACGGACCAAAGGCATTGAGAGGGAATTTCGGGCTTGTATTTCTCTAAATTTAGGTTAGCATAAAATAACTTGATCATAACATGATTAATTGCTACATTATTTCGATCAAAGTCAATTAGGTTTTCAATATCGGCACTCTTTGCTAAGCCAAGAACATGATAACTAGAGAAATCAACGAACTTAATGTACGAACCCCAAATGGATTTAAAATCTTTCATCTCATTCCACCTTTTGACTGCAATTGGGTCTACAAGCCACATCTTGACAGAGAGATCGATTGGTTGTGATTCGGAGGATGAAGCTTGCTTTAATTTCTTTTATGGAGGAGCCATTTGGGTGAGATTGGAAGAAGAATTGAATTTCTAGGGTTATGGAGATTTTGGAGTAGAAAACGTTTGAAGCTAAAAGAAGTGAGGATATGGTGTAAAAAACTGAATGTATATAGACCTTAAAAACAAAATTGCCCGTAATCGGTCGACCGCCTTGAATTCACCGGTCGACCGTTTTCAACCAGATGATAAAACGATCGACTGGTTTACCAGTGAGCTGTTTTTCTTGTTTCTTGCTCTTATTTCTGAGTTTTAATGGTCCATATAATATTGAATTTATTCAAAAAAAAAGATATATATATATATATATTAATGCATGAAAAAATACGAGAATACAATCACAATATTAACAAAAAAATTAATGAGAGGTAGAGGAATTGTGATCGGTAGACTCTTCTTTGACATCATTAATGCGTGATTTCCATGACGACCACTTTTCTTTTGCTCCTTCGTTCCAAGTACAGTTTCTTTCCCATGAATTTGGGTTCCTAGAGCATGAAGGTACGTGTGGCATTGGCTCATATACGCCATGTTTTTTTGAACCACAAAAGAATGTTTCCATTCTTTCTAAAAGAGACAGTCGTTCCGAGGTTAATTGTTGCTCATAATGTAGCTATCTTTGAAGATTAATTTGATGTTTTTGGTAATGATGAATCTTGTTGATCTTCTCTCTAGTGCGGGGTGAACAAAACAACGCTTTCTTTGCCCGTTTCGAAGTTGGCGTATTGCCAGGAGTATGATTGCATTTGTGATGACACTTTGATTTGTGTTTTGGAGTTTCGGGAGAGTAATACTCTTCCGGCTCAGAACTTGTGATAGAAATATGGGATTTTTGAGCACACTCATCACATATATGTGCCATAATAAACTATATAAACTTTAGGCTTAGATAGGCAGAGATGAAAAAGAGAAATTTTTTCAAGCTTATATGGAAGTTCCTATATATAAACCTGTGGATAAGGATCATCAGATAAACTTGGCTGTAGAAAAATTAGAAGCTCATATTCAATTTTCCTAATATAATAATAGCCTAAAATAGCTAATGTTTTGAGTAAGCATAAACCGGATGTGAAAAGAACTAACAAAATATAACACTAGCGATAACATTACTTGTCAGGTTCTTTTCTAGAGATAAGACCAAGCTCTCTATGTAGTTTTATAAAGTTAGACTCTAGTAGAGGCTTAGTTAAAATGACCGCTAGTTGATTATCGGTTTGGACATATTCGAGACATATATTTCCTGTTTCGATATTGTCACTAAGGAAATGATGACGGATATCAATGTGTTTGGTTCGAGAGTGATTCACTGGATTCTTAGAAAGATTTATAACACTTTTGTTATCACAATATATAATAGAATTTGATAAATGAATATCAAAATCTTGAAGTGTTTGTTGCATGTATATTACTTGAGTACAAGCGAGAGCTGGTGATATATATTCAGCTTCACATGTTGATAGTGAAAAACAATTCTGTTTCTTACTAAACCAAGAGACAATTGATTTTCCAATAAAATGGCTTGTACCACTTGTACTCTTTCTATTCGTTCGAGATCCTCTGAAATCAGCATCACTATATGATACTAATTCTAATGGACATTCTTTTGGGTAGAAAAGACTAAAATCTTTGGTATTATTTAGATAACAAATTATACGTTTCACTGCTCGTAGATGTGATTCCTATGGATTTTCTTGAAATCGAGCACATAGACAAACGCTCATCATTATATCTGGACGACTAGCTATAAGTTACAGAAGAGAACCAATCATGCTTCGATATAATTTCTGGTCATGGGAGTAGGTTTACCAGAAGTATTTTCTAATCCGAAGCATTTGATAAGATTTCCACAGTTTTTTTCTTGCTTAATAAAAATACCGTTCGGAAGTTGTTTGATTTGAAGTCCAAGAAAATATGATAGTTATCCCATATAAGACATTTCAAATTCTTTGGTCATAATATTTGCAAACTCTTTGCAGAGTTTATCATTTGCTGAACCAATGATGATGTCGTCTACATATATCTGGATAACTAGAATATCTTTTCGAAAATGTTTGATAAAAAAGTTTGATTGACTTTGCCTATTTGAAATCCTGAGTTAATAAGATAGCTACGTAGTCGTTCATACCAAGCACGAGGTGCTTGTTTTAAACCATACAGAGCCTTCTTAAGTTTGTACACATAGTCAGGATATTTTTCACGTATGAACAAAGGAGGTTGTTCGACATATACATTCTCTTTGATAAATCCATTTAGAAAAGCACTCTTGACATCCATCTGATAAAGTTTGAAATTATGATGATAAGCAAAAGATAATAGAATCCTAATAGCTTCTAGTCAAGCAACTGGTGCAAATGTTTCTTCATAATTGATACCTTCTTCCTAATTATACATTTGTGCTACTAACCTTGCTTTATTTCTGGTAATATTACCTTGTTCATCAGCCTTATTTTTAAAGACCCACTTAGTACCAATAACTGATTGATCAGTTGGTCTTGGAACAAGTTCCCAGACATCATTGCGCTAGAACTGATTTAGTTCTTCCTGCATGGCAATTGTAACACCCCGAATTTTTTATTAACAGTAAATTAACAAATTAAAGTATAATTAATTCTAAATGATGGAATTAAGGGAAACGGGTTACGCCATTGCGTTCGTCTCGGAATTCTTCTTGAGATAGAGTCTGAGTTTGCGTAAATCGGACTCCGTATGAAGGAATTATGACCTCCGGAAGTTTCAGAATTCGATTTAAAATTCAAGCAGCCGAAAAATAAGTTCAAAATTCAAATCTGGACCAGAACTGGGCTGGGCGGGAATTTTCCCGCCCAGGACCCAGGTCGACCAGGGGGTCGACCTGGGAGTCGACCTGGGTACCCAGGTCGACTATGTAGTTGACCTAGGGGTCGACCAGTCGACCTGGTCAGGCCCTGGCTGGCCTGGTCGGGTTCTGGTCGAATTTCTGAGCTCTGGTGTGTCACTAGGGCTGACTTGTCACTTGCTGATTGGCTTCTCTTGAGATGGATGGCCTTGATTAACTCTAGCTTCATCGACGACTCTAATTAGTTTGAAATTCTATATAAACCACCTTAGTCTAAACCTATATTCACACAAATAAAATAGAGATAGAGCCGTCATGCTGCTGGAAGGAAGCCAAGAGTAGCCTCCACTTGAAGAAAGATTAGAGATGAGCAAAACTAAAGTAAAAACAAGAATCAAACAACGTTTATCTACCCAAAGGAAAGCATTGCAAATTCAGTACTCAGAATCCAGAATTCAAGTTCTTCGTTTGTTATAAGTATAGTGATTTTTCCGATGGGAATAAAATTAAGATTTGATTCGATGTAAAATGGAAATGGAATTGTTCTATTGTATAACGACGATGTTAATTCATATCTATGTGTTGCAATGATTGTGTTGTGAATGGTATTGGATGTCGTGGTATAACTGACTTGATGTTGGATCCATTAGAATGCTTGTGGATTAATCTAGTTGATGTTGGATCTATTCAAATTCAAATACAAGTTATTTGGTCCATATCTACACCTATATGTTTATGTGATTATATAGGTTGTATGTGATTAAGATCTCATGTATATACTTTATGCTAAAACCTCTATGCCTAAATGATTAAGTTCATATACATGCTCATATGTTTATGCAAAAGTTGCAAGTTCATAATTGGTTCCATTCCAAGATCCATTTTAATACTAGTTTCATGTTATAGTAGTAAACATGATTGGATCTAGTTCACACATGTGATAAAATTATACATACTTTATGGACATGTCATATTCTTGTCATATGCTAGTGATGTTCGATGTTATGCCTAGATCTAAACATGTTTAGGCTTATGTTGTCCAAATCATATGCTAATTCATGTGACACCTATTTAGTTAGATCCCTATTTCAATGCAAATCCACATATATGTAAGTTGATTTAGCCTATGTTGCAAAGTCACATATATGTAAGTTGATTTAGCCTATGTTGCAAATTCACATATATGTAAGTTGATTTAGCCAATGCTGTAAATTCACATATATGTAAGTTGATTTAGTCTATGTTGCAAATTCACATATATGTATGTTGATTTAGCCTATGTTGCAATTTCACACCTATGATGTTATTGACTATGCCGATAATGCCAAGTTTACACCTATGTCATGTTTATGTTAATGAATTTCTTTATGCCAATTTTGTGTACGCTAAATTAGGCTAAGTTTTTAGCCTAATATTATATGTTAAAAATCATGCGAACGAAAAGTTAGGCTAAGATTGTTAGCCTAATATTTAGACGGGGTAACGTTGGAAAAAATTGGTAATTATAGGAAACTTGACATAAATTGGTGAAAATATATGTATTGGCATGTTTGGCACATGCCAATAATTGGTGGCACTTAAATGGTATAAAATTCTTATACCAAAAATGATGAACTTGGAAAGTGGGCCACAATATTTAATTGTTGAAAAATTTACATATAACAAGTAATAGAGACAAATATGTAAATTTAGAAAATATGAGTATGCTTAACCCGAGGTTGGATTGAGTTGTGATGTAAACCTGCCCAGACCCGCCCGGCTGTCCAGTAATCACAACAAAACCTATCCAATGTGAGAGGTTAAGCATTGAGCCCAATAAGGACCCGAGGTTAGACTGAGTTACAGTGTAAACCTGCCCGGAACCAACCGACACATCCAGTAACCATAACAATACATGTATGTGAGTGGTCGGTGCTTTAAAAAGCTAAGGACAGACTAGTCAGGATGGTAGGGTTAAGTTAACTAAAACACTTAACCAACTCAACATGTTAATTAAACTGATGGGTGGGGTTAGGTAAATACAGACACTTAACCACTTAACATATTTGACTAGAAAACCCTAGTAACGGGGACCTATTTTAGCAGTAACCCAATTAGGTATCATGGTACCCTGAAACTAGGCAGGGTAGGGCACGATTACTGGGCGGATTATAAGCGGTCAAAAACGACGGCAGTTGGTGCAGCAGTGTGGGTTCTAACGGAGTGCGAGCGTGCACACACTTCGGAGAAGACAAACAGGGCATTGGGCACCAATACTATAACCTATGCATTCTAGTATTGTGTCGGGCCGCCACCATGGGACTTGATACACCCCATGGTGGGACCAGCATAGGTATCTACAATCATTGGGGGCCGTATAACACATATGATTTTGCGAGTAGGAGCCGATCTTTAGAAAGGGGATCACTTCACCCCGATCATGGGGTGCTAGTTGAGGCAATGCAAGTAGGTGCAGAGATATAGTGTGGGGTGCGATAGTATATTCGTTTCAAACTACTTTATCTTAGTTTATGATACTTTCCTATTTCCAGTTTATACCTATCATGCCCTTTTTCTTATTCTCATACTGAAGAGTCACTAGACTTACCAGGCTTTATGTCTGACTCTATTTTTCTTTCGTCTTCTTTTTTTCCGTTCCCCCCCAGGTCCACAAGGAGTAAACAACCCAGCTTAGTCGGACTCTTTGCAAGCTTCAAGATAGTAGATGTATGGTTTGGACTCTCTTTCCTTGGCTATGGCTTTTGGACACGTTCTATGGGGATTTATGCAGCTTTTATTATGTTTTATGCTACTTTATTTAATAATCAAGGCAGAAATGATGATGTAATGTTTTGGAAGTTATTATGAGACAATTATGGAAATGTTTTGTATGAACACATATTTATGAAATAAAAGTCCGTTTGTTTTCCGCTGCTTATATATATGTGTTTATATATCTGTATCGTGTTTATCTGTGACTTTTACTTATAAACCTCCACTGAAGTTAAGGCATTCCCTTTGTGAGTGACCTTAATGGAGGTGGGGTATTTCAGCAATGATTCAATAATCATCAGTAGCAGCCTCTTTTGGATTCTTAGGTTCGATATTTGAAAGAAACGCGACATGTCCCATTTGATGGAGTTGACTCCTTGTTCTGACTTGTGATGTTACTTCCCCGATTATATTTTGAGTAGGATGATCTCTTAATATTATTGGTGGAGATTGTATCCTTGGTGGAGATTGTCTCCTTGGTAGAGATCGTAACTTACATGGTTGAGAAATATTTTCAATAACTATTTCAGAGTCAGAATCAACATTTGTGATGATTGGATTAATAGTGACTATAGTTTCATCATCATCTGATATAATTTGAGGATGCTAATAGAATTCATCAAAAGAGACATGAAGTGATTCTTCAATAGTTTTGGTTCGTTTATTAAATATACGATAGGGCTTGCTCCGTTCCGAATAACCGACAAATATACCTTCATCGGCCTTTGGATTGAATTTACCAAGATGGTCTTTCGTATTTAAGATAAAGCACTTAGAACCAAATACTTTGAAGTATGAGATATTAGGCTTTCTTTTGTTAAATAATCATAAGAAGTGTTCTTGGTGAGAGGTCGAATGGATACACGATTCAAAACATAACAAGCAGTTGCAACAGCTTCTGGCCAGAAATGTTTTGGTAATGTGGTTCCATTTAATAATGTTCTTGCACATTCTTGTAAGGTTCGATTTTTCCGTTCTACTGCTCCGTTTTGTTGTGGAGTTCTAGGAAACGAAAAATTATGATATATACCTTTCTTTGTACAATAATGTTCAAAATCATTATTTTCGAACTCTCCGCCATGATCACTTCTTATATTTTTAACTTTAAGGCCTTTCGATTTCTGAATTCTCTTGATGAAAGATTTGAAATGTTTGAAAGTGTCACTTTTGTTTTTCAAGAAAATTGTCCAGGTGTAACGAGAGTAATCATCAACAATTAAAAACACATATCGACTGTGATTTATTGACTGAACCCTAGTTGGTCCAAATAAATCCATTTGTAGTAACTCAAGTGGTTGTAATGTTGATATGATTTTCTTGGATTTAAAAGATGATTTGGTCAATTTTCCTAATTGACATGCGTCACACATGTTGTCAACTTTAAAGCACATTTTGGGTAGTCCTCTAACTAGATCGTTTTTGGCTAGCTTGTCGATAGTTCTAAAGTTTATATGACAGAAGCATTTGTGCCATAGCCATGGATCATTAGCCACAAGACACATTTCTGAATTATGATTAATACTTTTATTCAGAATATATATATTTTTGTCTCTATATCCTTCGAAAACTAATATGGTCTTTATCTAATATACTACACTTATTATCTGAAAAGGAAATTGTAAAACCCTTGTCGCATAACTGACTAATACTAAGTAAATTGTGTTTCAAATTTCTAACTAGCATGACATTGGTAATAAGAGGTAAGTTAGATGTACCGCAATTGCTCACATCGCCTTTGACGATGATATAGCCTTTTGAATTACCTCCAAAAGTAACGGAGCCACCATCTGAGTATGTAATATTTGTCAATAAGCTCTTGTCTCCAGTCATGTGTTTTGAGAAACCACTGTCCAAGATCCACTTTCCTCTTTTCCTAAGTGGGACCTGTAAAAAATAAAATTAAGTCCATGGTACCCACTTTTTATGGAGTCCTAAGAGCTAGGTCTTAGGAGTCCAAACCCATATGGGTCCGGTATCCCCTTTATATATATAATTAGAATTAAGATGCACAATATTCATGAAATGTCGAATATATTTGTTCCTAATCAAATTGTTATTTGTTTTAGAAACCCATATTTTGATAGTCTTGACATTTTTCTTTTGAAACTTCACAACTGGTTTTAGCTTGAAATTTAATAAACTAGAATTTTTCTTAGCTTCATCTCTCTTCTTTTTGAAATGTTTCTTGGTTTCTTGTTTCTTATATCCCAAACCTTGTATGTTTGAAGCAGGTTGTGAACTTTCAATGATCTTTGTCAAATTTTCTCGACCTTTGTTGAAGTTAGAAACATTTTGAGTAATATCATCTAACTTAGTTTGTAAACTAGCCTTTTCTAGGTCCAGAATTTTGACTTTTGCCTTAAGCTCATGATTTTCAGTAGTAAGAGCATCATTTTTCTCTTTTTGAGTTTCAATTTCTTGACTTAAAAGAGATAATTGAGAGTCAATATTAGATGATGATTCTTGAAGTTTTTCAAGTTCTTCTTCTAATATTTTCTTTTCGTCTTTTAACATATCTCATTCAAACTCTGCTCTACTCAAATCTACTTTGGCTTCTTTTAATTGTCGTTTTATGTCTTTATATTTAACTATCAATTCAACATTAATATCAAGTACTTCATCAAATGTAGGAATTTGTACCTTACCTTCTACTGCCATAAAACAAACGTTTGCTTGTTCATTTTCTGTATCATTTTCACTTTCTAATGAAGATGAGTCTGAATCATCCCATGTAATTGAGAATGCTCGTTTCTTTGATTTGTCCTTCTTGTATCTGAATTTGTCATTTTTTGACTTCTTCTTTTGCTTCGGACAATCCTTGTGCATGTGCCCCTATTTGTGGCAGTTGAAACATTCTACAGCGGATGAAGATGGTTTATTTGATCCAGTTTTCTTTTTGTTATATCGACTAGCTTTTCGTTGTTTCAAGAATTTTTTGAAACCTTTTGTAATGAATGCTAGGTCTTCATCTTCAGAGTCGGATTCATCTTCATCCTTTTCTACATGAAATTCTACATTTTTCTTTTCTTCTTTATGTTCCTTTCTAGCCTGCAAATTAGCTTCATAGGACATTAGATTTCCAGTCAATTCATATGGCTTCATGACGGAAAGGTCATTAGCTTCTTCAGTTGCTAATACTTTTCCTTCCCTTTCACTAGTCAGAGAATGTAGGACTGTCGAAACAACATCAAAATCTGAATATTATTGTCTTGAACCAATAAGTGCATAATGAATAGTTTGAAACCGTGAGCACATATCATTGATTGTCTCATTCGGCTTCATTTTGAAATTTTGAAATTGACTTTTCAGTATGGCTATTTTGTCTTGTTTAACCTTGTTAGTACCTTAATGAGTGGTTTTCAGCATTTTCCAAATTTGATATGCGGTGGTACAAATACTAACACGGTTATATTCATTTTGGTCTAATGCACAAAACAACATGTTTATTGCTTTTGCATTTACAGCTGCTGCCGTTTTCTCAGCCATTGTCCATTCTGAATAATCAGTTGTTGGATTTACTATTTCTTTTTTGGGTAGCATTCCAGGCATCATAGCTATTTGATTGCATAAATAATGACATACGTGTTGCCCAATAGCTTAGTTGAGACCATTGAAGAATGGAGGTCTTTGTG
The DNA here is from genome assembly GCA_030737875.1 of Allium sativum. Classification (NCBI taxonomy): domain Eukaryota; kingdom Viridiplantae; phylum Streptophyta; class Magnoliopsida; order Asparagales; family Amaryllidaceae; genus Allium; species Allium sativum. The sequence continues at coordinate 309,310,549 of CM060921.1, forward strand.
TCGATTGACCTTCTGTGTAAGTGGAAGTGCTGGTGCTTGCATTATTTGCCGTATTACTAGAATATATCAAATAACTGTGTTACGGTTATATGAAGACCTTGCTCTGATACCAAATGAAGAATGCATGTACGTGCTAATATAATACACACGGATCGTGTAATATGGTGTATAACACACAAGTATGAAATAATAGATAATCACAGATATATATAAAACAGTAGATATAGTAAACTAAAAAATCACACCAGGGATTTTTATACTAGTTCGAAGCACCATCCTATGTCCAGTCCAAGACTTCTATCAGGATTTTCACTAACAACCACCTCACTTCACCCGGTGGAACAGGTATACAACACCGGAGCAGACGAATGGGATTTCACGCCTCTAATAACAATAAGGACTTCAACACGTGCCTCTTACAACACCGAGGACTTCAATTATGATGAATATACTTTGTTGTTGACAGTATGTATTTTTGATAACACGATTTTGTCACTTGTAGTACAAACTTCCTATAATCTTATCCTCGGATAATATATTTGTATATATAGATTTGGAAGTGGATACCGTATTGAATCAAAAGAATGTTAAATAGATTCTAGGATTCAAAACGATATATGATAGAATTTGAGAAATTTGAGCGCTTGAGTGTTCAAGATTGAAATCAAGAGAATAGATATTAGATTGATAGAATCGGTAATTTGGAATGATGATTTCATGATGTTTGTATAGAGGATAAACAGTTGTAACCCTTTGTGAAGAGTTACAAACAATGGTCATGATTGTTGGTGAAGAGAAAGAGAAGTATCCTTTAATGAAATAAGGTGTCTCTTTGAAAAGTTGCTATCTGGAAGAAAACATTTGACAGGTCAAAAAGGACCAATAGACAGGAATCTGAATATATATATATGTTATGTACTCTTGTGCACGTTATCTGTGCATTCTGGGCAGAAACGGTCAATTGCCTGGTTTTCAACCGGTCGACCGGTTTAGCCCAGATTGCACAGTTAATGTGCACTCATATATTCTAATATATATATACATATATATATATATATATATATATATTCAAAAATTGGAGGTGTAAGATTATTTGAGGATAGATTTTAACATGAATAGCACTACTAACATAGCAAATAATCAACCTCTAATGTATAGTACCAATGAATATCTTCTTTTTGTCGATCACGGCGTATCTCTTTATAAGAAATCAAAACTCTATGAAAATCTTGACTCAACATTTATGTATTATATTTCTACTGCCATTGTAATTTAAATCTTTAATATTTTCCTATTGTATATTATTTTTTTTTACTCTGATATCTTGTACTTTGATGTAAATTGTTGTAATAACAATGAAATGTTATCCTGTTTGTGTTCTAATGAGTCGTGCTGTCAAAGCAATCCGCCTTCTTGTTCGGTTTAGGCCGAGTGGGAAGTTTGGGTCGCGACAGGTGGTATCAGAGCTTTGGATTGCAAAGCTCAAGAACAAGACACATTAGAACTGAACGAAAGAATTCATTAGAGATAGGATTGGTAATATCCGATAAGAATGACTCATTAGAGATAGGGTTAGTAATACCCTAGGTTGAGTTTGAAGAGTGTTATTTATAAAAAAAACGAATTTAGTTTTGAAAATTATATCTTATTATACGTATTTGAGTATTTTATTTTATATTGAATTTGGACAATCGAGTATAAGAAGATTTCGTATATATGCCTAGCACATATATACAAAGTCTCAAATATACTGCGTAGATATAGAATCACACTCTAGTCACCCAGGGATGATTCTGGTGATTAATTGATTATCATCAGCATTTATTTTCGAGTTTCGAAAGTGGGATATTTATATATTTCCAATTGACTGGTGTGGGAACCAAAACTTAGTTAGAGTTTAATGTCTATGATTTGGCACTGTAATTAGCTTTCTGAGTATATAAAAGATATATATATTTGAAAAGTTAATCAACTAATTGATTGTTGGTTGTGATGTGTGATAATTAATTTAACTATTAAAATATTGGAAAAACCATTAAGAGAATAAATGTTAAATTAAGCCAAATCAAATCTAATTGTTGAATTAAACTGAAATTTTGTTCGAATTGGGTATGTATATATGTGTTGTACAGGTTGTGTAAGCTAAGAAGAGGAATAAAATTGTATGCCCGACAAAAAGGTGCATATTTATTGTATTGATTGGGTTTGATGATTTTGTGAGTTGATTGGCTAGCCGCTTGGCTTTCGGTTGTTCTTTTTGATTGATGAGGGCCTAGAGAGGAAAGCTGTAGTTGTACCGATCAACCCATACAAAGGAGGTTATGGCAAAAAAAACGAAAATTTAAGGCAATAGCCAAATTTCACGAAAGTTTGAATGTTCTTCTAAACTGAAAAGTTGAAGAACTCAAGCCAAAATGAAAGTTGAGTTAGTTAGTTAAACAATTTTCAGCTCCATTCTTTTTCGGGGACGTAAAGTTTTTAAGTGGGGGAGATTGTAACAACCTTGAATTTTGGAACCAAATTAAAATTTATTTTTAATTGATTTAATGGATTTTTATATTTAAAATGAGGTATTTAGAGAATTTAATGACTTATAATTTATTTAAAACGAGTTTTGAATGTATAAATTTATATTAATTATAAAACGAGCTCATAACGTCGCGATAGTACAAAAATTAATTTTAAATTTTAAATGAAGATACAAAATTCAAATAAGTCAGAATCATATAAAACAAGAAATGTTAGAATCTATTTAATAATATTTTTCTAATGATGTGAAAAATTGAGTTTTCATTTTATAAATTGCAAGTTATGGCCAAATCAAAATTTGAAATAGCCGCTATGGATTTTATTAATATTTTAATATTATTTAAGCCCTTAAAAATGGTCATTTTCCAAATGGCCTCCATTTTCGACGAAACCAATTTTGTTGGACCCGGAACGTTAAATTATTGTCAGGTTTAAAATTTCAAGTCAATTGGAATTAGTATGTAACCATGGTACATTTAAATGCTTGTTCAATTTTAGTCGTAAATTTAATAAGCTAGAATAAAGGCTATTTTTTAAACGATCTCCAAATTCAACGAAATTAGTCTTGTTAGGACCGTATTTGTAAGACATAGCTAGGTTTCAAGTTTCATAATTTTTGGCATCAGTATGTGGTCGTGGGAAATTAAATATACGTTCAAATTCAATTTTAAACTTTATATTGAATTATATTTTTAGTTTTGATAAAAAACTGATCAAAACGATCGAGTGAGCTTACAAAACATATATTATTTTGTTCGAAATGTGGGAATTTGGCTAGGGGTGATAGTCGTTGGGGTTCGTTTGGATTTCAGAGTGTTAAACAAGTAATTCACGAATTTAATAATATTATTAATATATATATATATATCCCTAAACCCTAATTCCCCTTTTCACAATTCTGAGCCGTCGTCTAACCCGGATCCATGGCTGTGAGCTTCCAACCTTTCTTCCGTCTAATCTCTAAATCCATGCGATAAATCACAAAACCCCAACAAAGAAATCATTCAACTAAGAGAGATCTATCTTCCTAACGGTTAAGATTGAAAATCACGGAAATTTGGGCTCGAATTCTGTGCTCGTATGAGCATCGTTCGAATGGGATTTTTAGAGCTGGGATGTGTCGAGTTTCAGGTGGTGGCGGTCGTGGGGAGGTGCCGACACGACGGATGGCGGGGTGGGATTTGATCGGGGTCCGGCAAGTCTGGTGGTAGTGCAATGATGCTCTAGGGCTGAGCATTTTCGTGTACAGGAAGTATACGGGATGAAGATGGATTAAATTTAAACGTGGTTAAGGAAATGTAATTAGAGAGTTAATTATATTTTATTTAACTTAATTATGTGTTAAAGTTTATAAACTTATATGTCGGTCATACGAATACAGAATTACCCAAAACTGAGTTCATAGGAATCGAGAAGGCGAGCACTAAATTTTAGAAATGATTTGGAAGAAAACAGAGCTAGTTAGAAATTTTGGCTAAATTAAATGCCTAGTTTAATTTAGGGAAAACAATCGTTATTTAAACGATTTCATAACCGACCAATGTGAGAACTCTCTCACTCAAATATTTTGTATAGTTATTTATTTTTATAACTAAATATATATTGTTTGCCTGTGATTGCTATATTTATTTGGTGATTGATGGATGTTTACAGTTTTAATGTTATCATAATTAAACTGCGATTATAAGTATGGATAAACAAAACATTTATATTATAAATTATTTTGGGATGATAATCTGACGATCCGTCCCCTAAATATCTAGATGTGTTCACATGGATTTTGATGTAAACCCCACATGGGTATTGAAATGTTAATTTTACACATTGCCCAAGTATGCGAATAATAATCATTGTTGATGGTTGAAAACCCCACACGGGTCTTGGGATGATAATTAATTCACACATCTCCCTTGTATTTAATTGTATGTCAACCGATTGATTGACAGACCATAATCAGCGTTATTAAATTATTTAATGCTTATACAGTTGTATATGCAATCTGAATGTTATTTGGATGTTAAATAATTGTTCATAACTATTGTTGAATACATGAGATGTATGAAATACGTATAATCAAAATTATTTGGTAATTGATTGAGTCACATTCCAATTTGAAAATAATGAATATTTTAATATAATATTCTGTGAAAAATCAAAATATGATTTTGATGTCCGATTTTGGATGGACAGGAAAATATTGAAATATATGTAGCCGAGTTAAGTATATGAACGCCATTTTAACTCAAACGGATTCTTCTATTGTTTTATTCATTTTTATAATGAGTATCGAAAAGATTTGATTTTAAAATTTGATATTTTAAAAATATAATCATTTTAACACTATAATGATAAGGAATGCTCGATTTTGATTTAAAATTGAAATGGAAGTTGAAATCATTTTGAAACAAATTTATAAACGTTTAATAAAATATTTTCTGAATGGAAATCAACGAAATATATTATATGTATATATTTTTAAATGGTTTCAATAGAACGTGTAGTGCAATGACCATTCGCGAATTTTGGCCATTGACTTTGAGTTGGCACAACGGGAGATCCGACCGTCAGATTCACCTAAAACCAGAACCACTGGGTTCTTATCGAAAAGATCTTTCAAATGATAATAAGAAATTTAAAGTCCAATGGGTAGCTTTTGGAAAATGTTCAATTCAAATTTAAATAAAAATAGCAGCAACGCAGCTAAATGACCTGAAATGTCATTTAACTGAAAGGGCCTATTTTGAAATGATTAAAAGTAGAAAAAAATTATGTTAAATCATAATAAATGATTTGATAGGATTTTGAATGAAATATTCCAGTTTTGAAAACATAATGATACTTTTATCTGAATAGGCTAGTTAACAACTAGTATAAAAATCCAACAGTTTTAAATAACAAACTGGATTCGTGAATGGTTTTAATATAACCTGTAACAACCCGAAAATCTGGGCCAGTTTAAAAATTTTATTTTGGCAATTTTAGCGAATTTTGATTATTTAAAATGAATTATTTTAAATAATATCAACGAGAAATTTATTTTGAATAGAATTTGAATGTATATATTTATATAGATCGTCGTTAGAATATAAATATTTATTTATAATTATAAAAGGAATTGAAAATGGCGCGGTAGTTCGATAATTCGATTTCAAACTTCAATTGAATGTACCGGGTGCAAAATAAACCGGATTTTAGTGAAACCAAAAATATTTGAATCTAATAGAGAATATCTTTCCAACGAATCCGAAAAATCAAAATTTCATAGCGGGGATAAAAAGATATGTCCAGTTGAAAATTCTGAATAGTCGCTATGGAATTCAGACCCTTAAAAATGGACATTTTGCAAACGACCTCGGAATTCGACGAAACCACTTTTGTTGGGTCCGTGATGTCAAGTTATTGCTAGATTCCAATTTTCAGAATTTTCTGAATCAATATGTGAGCGTGGCGCAGTTAAACGCGTTTGACCAGTTTCAGTTGAATTTAATCGACTGGAAAATGGCCATTTTTCCAACGGTCTCAGAATTCGACGAAATTAGTTTTGTTAGGACCGTATCGTCAATACGAAGCTAGAAAATATTTTTCGGGAATTTTTAGAGTTAGTATGTGGCCCTGGTAAATTGAAATGTACGTTTAAAATTCAATATAATGATTTAAATGTTAATTTAAACGAAAACTGATCGTAACAGCCGAGTTGGGTTACGATACATATCCCATCGTGTTCGGAATAGGGGTAATTAGCTAAGGGCGACAGTCGTTGGAGTTTGATTGGAGTTCAAATATGAAATGAATTAATTAGAAAGTTAAATGAATAAAATATTATTTAAAATAATATAAATAGCCCCTTTGAAACTCTATCCCCTTTATCACTTTATCAGCTGCCATCCTCCTTTTGAATCCGACGGGCGAAATGCTTCGAAAATAATCCACAAATACCTTCAAATCCAGCAACTAATTTCAATGGATTATAAAGCGAAAAAGGAAGTAAATTTCGTGATATTTGGATCCGTATAAGTTGGATCAGGTATGGCGATGCGGTCAGGGAGGTACGGGGCCATGAACTCACATCGATTGGGGCGTTTTCTGGCGAACTACAGGGTGGCGAGCGGGATGTGGGGGGTCGGAACTGCTGCGCCTCTTGTAGGCGATCCTCGGGGCTACTCCTGATCAGAGGCGCAGCAACTATAGGCGGCGCTAGGAGGAACCCTAGCTTCTGAGGTGTGGTCGGATGTGTCTGAGACTGAGTAAAGGTGATTCTCTTTCTTTATTTATTTATTAAATACATGGTTTTAAAATCTGAAAATTTAGAGAAGAGGGAAAAAAAAAGAAAACATCATTATTTTAAATCAAAATATGGATTTTATTTTCAGATTAAAATTAGAAATAACATTGTAATTGGAAAAAGAAAAAAAATAGGATTTTTAATTTTTGTAGAATAAGAGTAAAAATGTCTTTGAATTGAAAAATATCCAGACTTGATGTTGAAAAATTATATAGACTTGATGTTGAAAAATATGAAGTTATGGTTTTAAATATATGAAGTTATAATTCTTGAAGATAAGTATTTAAATTTTATTATATGAAGAGCATTATAAAAATATGAATAAAATAATAAAAATATGATTTTTATATAATAGAGATAAGTAAAAATTCGATTTTTATATATTGAATAGCAAAGTAAAAATTCGATTTTTATATATTGAACAGCAAAGTAAAAATTCGATTTTTGTATATTGAATAGCAAAGTAAAAATTCGATTTTTATATATTGAATAGCAACGTAAAAAATTCGATTTTTATATATTGAATAGCAAAGTAAAAATGTGATTTTTATATATGTAGTGGCTACGGTCAACGAAAGTAGCAAAAGGCGAGAACGATGAAGATTTCTATCAATGAAGAGACGTGGAATTGGGATAGCTTTTGGTGAGAATTTCTCACTCTTCAATTTCTTTTTCTAGTTAATATATATATACTAGGATGCAGATGGTGTTTAGTAGCACCCGACACCCGTCATCCACAGACCATGGATGGCTTGTTTGTTAAATTGTTTGGTTGTGTGGTTAGTTAGAATATTTTGTTTGAATTGAATTGTTTGGTGAAATGAATTGAATTGATTGATGTGTGAATGGCGTGGGCCTTCACTAGACCGGGGATAAGGCTAGGCCTCGTCCCGTTTCTAGTATCGTGCCGTTATGCCGCCGAAATTTTCTAAAATAAGTTAGAAAAATAAAAATATCGTTTTATTTAAAGAATGAACTGAATAGAAATTCATATGTTAAGATAAAATATTCATTTACAAACCGGACGGTTTGTTTATGTACACCTATTTGAAGGACATTGATTGGGACGATAAATTTTACACATCGCCCAACTTCACAAATAAAATCTGTGTTTGATTGTTTGAAACCCCACACGGGTGTTGGGATGAAATATGAAGTTCACTCATCCTGATTGATTAAATATGTCGATCGATTGATTGACAGGCTGTTATAAGCGTTAGATATCTATATTTGATGCTTATACAGTGTAGTGCACTTTGTGTGATGGTTGATTATTTTTCAATGCTATTATATACTTGTGTTGTATGAAAATCCATATAATTAATTTTATATGGTGATTGATTGGGCCTCATTCCAATTTAGAGAATAAAGAATATTATAAAGTAAAGGTTCATGTGTTGATTGTACTCATTCGTGAGATTAGTCATGTGTTGAACGAAATATTTTAATAATAAAATTTACTTCTTTATCAATATAAAATAAAGTTTCATGTGTTGACAGTACTCATCCATTGAGATTAGTCATGTGTTGAACGAAATATTTGAAATAGAAATATTCGAATAGGAAATATTTGAAAAAGAAATATTTGAAATAGAATATTTGAAAATAGAATTATAAGAAGCCGTGTTGATTAGATTGACGCCATTTTGACGTGAACGATATTTATATCGATTTTATTCATTTTAAAATGAATATTGAAAAGTGATTTCGAAATCGAATATTTTGGAAAACGATTTCGAATCGAATATTTTGGAAAACGATTTCGAATCGAATATTTTGGAAAACGATTTCGAAATGAATTGAATATAAAACGATTTCGAAATGAATTGAATATAAAACGATTTCGAAATTAATTGAATATAAAACGATTTCGAAATGAAATGAATTGAAAACGATTTCGAAATGAATTGAATTGAAAACGATTTCGAAATGAATTGAATTGAAAACGATTTCGAAATGAATTGAATATAAAACGATTACGAAATGAATTGAATATAAAACGATTTCGAAATGAATTGGATATAAAACGAATACGAAATGAATTGAATATAAAACGATTTCGAAATGAATTGAATTGAAAACGATTTCGAAATGAATTGAATTGAAAACGATTTCGAAATGAATTGAATTGAAAACGATTTCGAAATGAATTGAATATAAAACGATTTCGAATTGAATTGAATAGAAAACGAAATGAATTTGATTCAAATAGAAAACGAAATGAATTTGGTTCAAATAGAAAACGAAATGAATTTGATTCAAATAGAAAACGAAATGAATTTGATTCAAATAGAAAACGAAGCCAATTTGAATTGAATCGAATAGAAAACGAATTAGAATCGAATTGAAAACGAACTGAATTGAATTCAAACTGAATTGAAATTTGAATTGAATAGAAATGAATTTTAAAACGAATTTATAAGGAAAAATTCAATTTTGATTTGAATTAAAATGGAAGTTAAAAATGTTTTTGAAACGAATTTAAAGCTGTTTATAAAATTCGTTTTAAATAGAAATCGACGAAATATATATTATATATATATTATATATATAATATAATGGCCTGAATAGAACGCGCCACGCCGCGGCAGTTCGTGAATTTCGACCATTTATTTCAAACGGACATTACGGGAGATCCGACCGTCGGATTCTCCTAAAACCAGAACCGTTGGGTTCGTATCGAAAAGAGCTTTCTAACGAATATTAGAAATTTGAAATCTAACGGTTGGATTTGGAGATACGTCCAAATCAAATTTGAAAAAGGTCGCCGTAAGTGCAGTTCGATGGCCGTTGATGGAAATAAAATAAATAATCTTACCGATAACACCATAGTATTAGATATGGAGTATTTCCAGTTTTGCTTCATGGGATGAATAGGTTGGGATTGAGAAATAAAATAAATAATTACTTCGGTGTATTTCCAGTTTTGCTTCATGGGATGAATAGGTTGGGATTGAGAAATAAAATAAATAATTACTTCGGTGTGGTTCGCTAATCTCGACTAGTTCAAAAAACCATAATTTGGTTTGAAACGACATCCAAAGGAAGATTAAAGGATAAATTTTAAAGAATTTATCTTGGATAAAATTAATGGGAACCTTTCCCTAAAAATGTGTTTTTTTGTTAATAAAAGAATATTCTGAATTGGAATGAGGTGTATGTTGTGTTTGTGTAACATTTGTTTTAATATACGCGGGTTGTTCGGAAAGTCCGGGTTTACACCCATTCTGAACAACCGATTCGACGATAAGTCGAAGATGAAGACGGTGGTCGAAGACCGGAAGTCTTCGCATCGTTTGGATAATTACTGACGATCCTGATTGGGCTGTACACCCAAGAGGATGGAAATAGTTGGTGGTCGTCCAAACGTACTTGGAGATGGATGGATATGCGAGGAAAGTGCCTCCGGTTTCGTTCAGACCTAGAACGGACTTGTAAATGGATGGTGTGTCTGACATTGTATTCCTTTATATTGTATTTGTTGATCTCTGCTAAATATATATCTGTTTGGCGGAGGAGAATTTATTCTCTTGCTTAACGCCCTTCTCTGAGACATATGAGCTCAGAGGTTATATATTGGCAGAAATCAGTGGTACGATATGGATTGATAGTGTGGCATGCTGAGATGCAGTGATCCAGACTTTTGTTGAAAAGCAAAGTTTGGTGGTTGATGATCAAAGCGCAGCTGATATAGCATGGCTTTGTGTATAGCGTTGATCCGCGAGCCTCACACCCCGGTATGGTGGTAAACTGATGGTTTGATCAGTATGCTTTTTCATGGATGGGCACCTTAGTGGTGTCGTGGATTCGGTCGACCGAGATGAGCCTAGTGCTCAGGGATATATAGAGTAGGCGGTGTTTTCTCTCGCTGGGATGTAAGCCGCGGTGGTACTTTGGTCGCAAATGTGCGGATGTGCAGACGGTGTTTTCTCTTGTTGGGACGTAAGCCGTGGTGAATTGCATTACGTGATCGATCTTTCGAATCAGGAGCCACCATGATGGAAATCCAATTTCCGATACGTGCATTTCGGTTTTATTTGTAGAGCCTAGTATGGCGACATAGTGGGATGGGGCACTTATGCCGTCTATGATTGATACTTATGATTTGAAGATATTTTATACAGTATGCACTTATAAAAGTATCAAATGATTTGTTCTAAACGTATCAAGCATTCTTGGCTATTATAAGGTAAAAACCCTATCCTCCGGCTTGCGTTGCATTGTGTGATGGGACCTGGGTCTTATAATAGCTTCATTTTTCTTTAATTAGCATTGCGCTGTTGTTTTAAGCACTGGTGTTCTTGGGAGGAAACCCGTTCCGTGTTATACGGCGTGGTCCCTTGATTTACCTAACTTTAAAAATAAAGATTAATAACTGTTTTAGTTCTCACACCAGTCACATGACTGACCTGGAGTTTATTGTTTTAACCTAAACTCTGGGTGCCCCTATTTTGACACGGGCAGCTAGTAGTTTTGGTTTTGCAGATTTATATTCACAGGATCCTGGTTTACAGCTGGAATGATATCCAGAAAGCTTTATATCCGTATATCTCTTCTAGTTGTGTATTGTATTATTTTCCGCTGCAATGTATTTAAATGTAATTTAAATCTCTGATATTTCTGTGTAATATTCATTTATACTCTGTATATTCTTGTATTTGATGGAATTGTTGTAATAACAATGAAAATGTTCTTCCGTCTGCGTTATTCTGTGGCTTGTTCTCGAACTGTCCGCGCTTTCCTCACCGGGGAAGTTACGGGTTTTCACAGTTGGTATCAGAGCTTTGGTTTACAAAGCTCAGAGAACAAGACACATTAGAACCATACAGAAGAATTCATCAGAAATTGGATTAGTAATATCCAACGAGAATGACTCGTTAGAGATAGGATCAGTAGTATCCTAGAACGAGTGTGAAGAGTAGTGATTTTGATAAATAAAAGTGAAAACAAATTTTTGTTTTGAAAATTTAAATCAATTATTCGTATTTGATTATTTATTTATATTGATTTGGACAATGCAGTATATAAAGATTTTGCGTATACGTCTGATCCGCGTATATTTGAAGTTTTAATATACTGGATAGATATAGAATCACACTCTAGTCGCCCGGGGATGATACTGATAATTGTGATCACATTATCAGTGTTTATATTCGAGTGACGAAAGTGAGATTTCTATATATTTCCTATTGAGTGGGGTGAGAACCAAAATTAGATAGGGCTTATTTTTGTGATTTTGCATCAAAAATCTGATTTTTTGACTATGTATCAAAGTTATGAATTTGAAAAGCTAATCAACTAATGGATTGATGTTTGTGTTGTTTATTTATTTGTTTGATAATTTTGAACCATTACGCCTAATTGTATCAAATATTGAATTGTATTGAAAATTTGGTCGCATTTGCTTGCATATACTTGTACTTACATTGAACAGGTCATAGCAAGGAGGCTAGTGCAGAGAATAAAATTTGTTTGCCCGACAAATAGGTACATGTTTACTATAATTTACTGTTTTGTTTGGGTGATGATGATTTTATGAGCCTATTGGCTAGCCGCTTGGCCTTTCCTTTTTCTTTTTGAGATCAGAAGGCCTATATGGCAATTTCGGGATTTTCCCGTGGCTCCCGGTGCAGGGGAGGTTATGGCGAAATTTTTCGAAAATTTAGGGTGTTAGCCAAATTTTTGAAGAATTTGAGAATTCTCAAAAACTGAGAAGTTGGAGAATGAAAGCCAGATCGAACGTAGAGTTGATTAATCAAACCACTTTCGACTTTGTTCCTTTTTGGGGACGAAAAGTTTTAAGTGGGGGAGATTGTAACAACCCGAAAATCTGGGCCAGTTTAAAATTTTTATTTTGGCAATTTTAGCGAATTTTGATTATTTAAAATGAATTATTTTAAATAATATCGACGAGAAATTTATTTTGAATAGTATTTGAACGTATATATTTATATAGATCGTCGTTAGAATATAAATATTTATTTATAATTATAAAAGGAATTGAAAATGGCGCGGTAGTTCAATAATTCGATTTCAAACTTCAATTGAATGTACCGGGTGCAAAATAAACCGGATTTTAGTGAAACCAAAAATATTTGAATCTAATAGAGAATATCTTTCCAACGAATCCGAAAAATCAAAATTTCATAGCGGGGATAAAAAGATATATCCAGTTGAAAATTCTGAATAGTCGCTATGGAATTCAGACCCTTAAAAATGGACATTTTGCAAACGACCTCGGAATTCGACGAAACCACTTTTGTTGGGTCCGTGATGTCAAGTTATTGCTAGATTCTAATTTTCAGAATTTTCTGAATCAATATGTGAGCGTGGCGCAGTTAAATGCGTTTGACCAGTTTCAGTTGAATTTAATCGACTGGAAAATGGCCATTTTTCCAACGGTCTCAGAATTCGACGAAATTAGATTTGTTAGGACCGTATCATCAATACGAAGCTAGAAAATATTTTTCGGGAATTTTTAGAGTTAGTATGTGGCCCTGGTAAATTGAAATGTACGTTTAAAATGCAATATAATGATTTAAATGTTAATTTAAACGAAAACTGATCGTAACAGCCGAGTTGGGTTACGATACATATCCCATCGTGTTCGGAATGGGGGTAATTAGCTAAGGGCGACAGTCGTTGGAGTTTGATTGGAGTTCAAATATGAAACGAATTAATTAGAAAGTTAAATGAATAAAATATTATTTAAAATAATATAAATAGCCCCTTTGAAACCCTATCCCCTTTATCACTTTATCAGCCGCCCCATCCTCCTTTTGAATCCGACGGGCGAAATGCTTCGAAAATAATCCACAAATATCTTAAAATCCAGCAACTAATTTCAATGGATTATAAAGCGAAAAAGGAAGTAAATTTCGTGATCTTTGGATCCGTATAAGTTGGATCAGGTATGGCGATGCGGTCAGGGAGGTACGGGGCCATGAACTCACATCGATTGGGGCGTTATCTGGCGAACTACAGGGTGGCGAGCGGGATGTGGGGGGTCGGAACTGGTGCGCCTCTTGTAGGCGATCCTCGGGGCTGCTCCTGATCAGAGGCGTATCAACTATAGGCGGCGCTAGGAGGAACCCTAGCTTCTGAGGTGTGGTCGGATGTGTCTGAGACTGAGTAAAGGTGATTCTCTTTCTTTCTTTATTTATTAAATACATGGTTTTAAAATCTGAAAATTTAGAGAAGAGGGAAAAAAAACAACATTATTTTAAATCAAAATATGGATTTTATTTTCAGATTAAAATTAGAAATAACATTGTAACTGGAAAAAGAAAAAAATAGGATTTTTAATTTTTGTAGAATAGGAGTAAAAATGTCTTTGAATTGAAAAATACACAGATTTGATGTTGAAAAATTATATAGACTTGATGTTGAAAAATATGAAGTTATGGTTTTAAATATATGAAGTTATAATTCTTGAAGATAAATATTTAATTTTTATTATATGAAGAGCATTATAAAAATATGAATAACATAATAAAAATATGATTTTTATATAATAGAGATAAGTAAAAATTCGATTTTTATATATTGAATAGCAAAGTAAAAATTCTATTTTTATATATTGAATAGCAAAGTAAAAATTCGTTTTTTATATATTGAATAGCAAAGTAAAAATTCGATTTTTATATATTGAATAGCAACGTAAAAAATTCGATTTTTATATATTGAATAGCAAAGTAAAAATGTGATTTTTATATATGTAGTGGCTACGGTCAACGAAAGTAGCAAAAGGCGAGAACGATGAAGATTTCTATCAATGAAGAGACGTGGAATTGGTATAGCTTTTGGTGAGAATTTCTCACTCTTCAATTTCTTTTTCTAGTTAATATATATATATACTAGGATGCAGACGGTGTTTAGTAGCACTCAACACCCGTCATCCACAGACCATGGATGGCTTGTTTGTTAAATTGTTGTGTTGTGTGGTTAGTTAGAATATTTTGTTTGAATTGAATTGTTTGGTGAAATGAATTGATTTGATTGATGTGTGAATGGCGTGGGCCTTCACTAGACCGGGGATAAGGCTAGGCCTCGTCCCGTTTCTAGTATCGTGCCGTTATGCCGCCGAAATTTTCTAAAATAAGTTAGAAAAATAAAAATATCGTTTTATTTAAAGAATGAACTGAATAGACATTCATATGTTAAGATAAAATATTCATTTACAAACCGGACGGTTTGTTTATGTACACCTATTTGAAGGACATTGATTGGGACGATAAATTTTACACATCGCCCAACTGCACAAATAAAATCTGTGTTTGATTGTTTGAAACCCCACACGGGTGTTGGGATGAAATATGAAGTTCACTCATCCTGATTGATTAAATATGTCGATCGATTGATTTACAGGCTGTTATAAGCGTTAGATATCTATATTTGATGCTTATACAGTGTAGTGCACTTTGGGTGATGGTTGATTATTTTTCAATGCTATTATATACATGTGTTGTATGAAAATCCATATAATTAATTTTATATGGTGATTGATTGGGCCTCATTCCAATTTAGAGAATAAAGAATATTATAAAGTAAAGGTTCATGTGTTGATTGTACTCATTCGTGAGATTAGTCATGTGTTGAACGAAATATTTTAATAATAAAATTTACTTCTTTATCAATATAAAATAAAGGTTCATGTGTTGACAGTACTCATCCGTTGAGATTAGTCATGTGTTGAACGAAATATTTGAAATAGAAATATTTGGAATAGAAATATTTGAATAGGAAATATTTGAAAAAGAAATATTTGAAATAGAATATTTGAAAATAGAATTATAAGAAGCCGTGTTGATTAGATTGACGCCATTTTGACGTGAACGATATTTATATCGATTTTATTCATTTTAAAATGAATATTGAAAAGTGATTTCGAAATCGAATATTTTGGAAAACGATTTCGAATCGAATATTTTGGAAAATGATTTCGAATCGAATATTTTGGAAAACGATTTCGAAATGAATTGAATATAAAACGATTTCGAAATGAATTGAATATAAAACGATTTTGAAATGAATTGAATATAAACGATTTCGAAATGAAATGAATTGAAAACGATTTCGAAATGAATTGAATTGAAAACGATTTCGAAATGAATTGAATTGAAAACGATTTCGAAATGAATTGAATATAAAACGATTACGAAATGAATTGAATATAAAACGATTTCGAAATGAATTGAATATAAAACGATTACGTAATGAATTGAATATAAAACGATTTCGAAATGAATTGAATTGAAAACGATTTCGAAATGAATTGAATTGAAAACGATTTCGAAATGAATTGAATATAAAACGATTTCGAATTGAATTGAATAGAAAACGAAATGAATTTGATTCAAATAGAAAACGAAATGAATTTGGTTCAAATAGAAAACGAAATGAATTTGATTCAAATAGAAAACGAAATGAATTTGATTCAAATAGAAAACGAATTAGAATCGAATTGAAAACGAACTGAATTGAATTCAAACTGAATTGAAATTTGAATTGAATAGAAATGAATTTTAAAATGAATTTATAAGTAAAAATTCAATTTTGATTTGAATTGAAATGGAAGTTAAAAATGTTTTTGAAACGAATTTAAAGCTGTTTATAAAATTCGTTTTAAATAGAAATCGACGAAATATATATTATATATATATTATATATATAATATAATGGCCTGAATAGAACGCGCCGCGCCGCGGCAGTTCGTGAATTTCGACCATTTATTTCAAACGGACATTACGGGAGATCCGACCGTCGGATTCTCCTAAAACCGGAACCGTTGGGTTCGTATCGAAAAGAGCTTTCTAACGAATATTAGAAATTTGAAATCTAACTGTTGGATTTGGAGATACATCCAAATAAAATTTGAAAAAGGTCGCCGTAAGTGCAGTTCGATGGCCGTTGATGGAAATCGACTGTACGGGCCTTGATAAAATTATTAAAAATATCAATAATTTGTGTAAAATCATAAGAAATGATTTGGGAAAAATTGGGGTGAAAAACTCCATATTTGAAAAGATAAAAATGGATTTTTATCGAAATGAACTAGTTTTGAACTAAAATAAAAAAATCCATTTATTTTTAAATAAATTGGATTTGAAATGGGTTTATCATGAACTGTGTTTTAAATAACACTAGTTCTTTAACCCGATAATAAATAGAATGTGATTTGGGTTTGTCGTGAACTGTGTTTTAAATAACACTAGTTCTTTAACCCAGTAAAAGGAGTTTTAACGAATCTGCAATTAAATTGAAATGTGAATGAATAATCTAAATTATCAAATTTAGAAATGAGCGAGAATGGAGTATCGCCAGTTTTGCTCCAGAGCGATAGTTAAATCTTTAATTAGATTTGAACGTGAAATGGTAATTAATCTTACCGATAACACCATAGTATTAGATATGGAGTATTTCCAGTTTTGCTTCATGGGATGAATAGGTTGGGATTGAGAAATAAAATAAATAATTACTTCGATGTGGTTCGCTAATCTCGACTAGTTCAGAAAACCATAATTTGGTTTGAAACGACATCCAAAGGAAGATTAAAGAATAAATTTTATAGAATTTATCTTGGATAAAATTAATGGTAACCTTTCCCTAAAAATGTGTTTTTTTGTGAATAAAAGAATATTCTGAATTGGAATGAGGCGTATGTTGTGTTTGTGTAACATTTGTTTCAATATACGCGGGTTGTTCGGAAAGTCCGGGTTTACACCCATTCTGAATAACCGATTCGACGATAATTCGAAGATGAAGACGGTGGTCGAAGACCAGAAGTCTTCGCATCGTTTGGATAATTACTGACGATCCTGATTGGGCTGTACACCCAAGAGGATGGAAATAGTTGGTGATCGTCCAAACGTACTTGGAGATGGATGGATATGCGAGGAAAGTGCCTCCGGTTTCGTCCAGACCTAGAACGGACTTGTAAATGGATGGTGTGTCTGACATTGTATTCCTTTATATTGTATTTGTTGATCTCTGCTAAATATATATCTGTTTGGCGGCGGAGAATTTATTCTCTTGCTTAACGCCCTTCTCTGAGACATATGAGCTCAGAGGTTATATATTGGCAGAAATCAGTGTTACGATATGGATTGATAGTGTGGCATGCTGAGATGCAGTGATCCAGACTTTTGTTGAAAAGCAAAGTTTGGTGGTTGATGATCAAAGCGCAGCTGATATAGCATGGCTTTGTGTATAGCGTTGATCCGCGAGCCTCACACCCCGGTATGGTGGTAAACTGATGGTTTGATCAGTATGCTTTTTCGTGGATGGGCACCTTAGTGGTGTCATGGATTCGGTCGACCGAGATGAGCCTAGTGCTCAGGGATATATAGAGTAGGCGGTGTTTTCTCTCGCTGGGACGTAAGCCGCGGTGGTACTCTGGTCCCAAATGTGCAGTTGTGCAGACGGTGTTTTCTCTTGTTGGGACATAAGCCGTGGTGAATTGCATTACGCGATCGATCTTTCGAATCAGGAGCCACCATGATGGAAATCCAATTTCCGATACGTGCATTTCGGTTTTATTTGTAGAGCCTAGTATGGCGACATAGTGGGATGGGGCACTTATGCCGTCTATGATTGATACTTATGATTTGAAGATATTTTATACAGTATGCACTTATAAAAGTATCAAATGATTTGTTCTAAACGTATCAAGCATTCTTGGCTATTATAAGGTAAAAACCCGATCCTCCGGCTTGCGTTGCATTGTGTGATGGGACCTGGGTCTTATAAAAGCTTCATTTTTCTTTAATTAGCATTGCGCTGTTGTTTTAAGCACTGGTGTTCTTGGGAGGAAACCCGTTCCGTGTTATACGGCGTGGTCCCTTGATTTACCTAACTTTAAAAATAAAGATTAATAACTGTTTTAGTTCTCACACCAGTCACATGACTGACCTGGAGTTTATTGTTTTAACCTAAACTCTGGGTGCCCCTATTTTGACACGGGCAGCTAGTAGTTTTGGTTTTGCAGATTTATATTCACAGGATCCTGGTTTACAGCTGGAATGATATCCGGAAAGCTTTGTATCCATATATCTCTTCTAGTTGTGTATTGTATTATTTTCCGCTGCGATGTATTTAAATGTAATTTAAATCTCTGATATTTCTGTGTAATATTCATTTATACTCTGTATATTCTTGTATCTGATGGAATTGTTGTAATAACAATGAAAATGTTCTTCCGTCTGCGTTATTCTGTGGCTTGTTCTCGAACTATCCACGCTTTCCTCACCGGGGAAGTTACGGGTTTTCACATAACCAGAATTTCTCCAACGAATTGGAATGGATTGAATGTAAATTATCTTCGGATATTTCAATATTTGGATTCCGTGATTATACGGATATCGTTGAGGATTTTGGGAGATATAAATATCGTTATTCCAAAATGACACCTATTGGTTTTAGAATTTGATTTTGAATATAAATCGGTATGATTTCTATTCAGAGCCTTGTATTTAATATCAAATTGGATTTTGGGTTTGTCGTGAATTGCATCTTTAATAATACTGTTCTTAAACCCGATTGAGAATAGAAATAAATCCTTTAGATAAGATTAATGAAGTTTACCAATTAATAAATATAATCGGAGTTAAATGGAAGTTGATTTTGGGTTCATTGTGAATGAAGTTTTAAACAACATTAGTTCTTACAACCCAACTACTAGTGAAATTGAGGTTTGGAATTTATTAATCTTTTAAATCAGATTTAATGGATTTTTCCAAAGTAAAGTTTTCCAATTTAATACATTAAATTGGAATTGAGTGGAATTCGATTTTAATAATCGAGATAAGCTTCTGTGAAGGAAGGCCTTTACTATTTATGGAATTTAAAAGGTTTTACCATTATTCCACTTATGGTATTGGTGGAAGATAATTTTGGGTTTATCGTGAACTGTGTTTAAATGACATTGGTTCTTTAACCCAGTTAAAGACATGATTAATTTCCTAAGTTGGATAATCATTAAATAATGATCATTGAGATTAAAACTAAGAGTTTTAATGAATATTTAATTAAATTAAAATGTGAATGAGATGATTAAATTTACCGAATTCAAGAAATGATTCGAGATGGAGTACCACTAGTTTTACTCCATGTGATAGTTAAATCATTAATTAGATTTGAACGATAAACGGTAATTAATTTTATCGATGAAACAATGGGTGTTAGATATGGAGTACCACTAGTTTCGCGCCATGGGATGAACAAGTTGGGATGGTGATAATAAAATGAATGATTTCTTCGGTAAGGCTCATTAATCCCAAATAGTTGATAAACCTTTATTTTGTTTAAGATTGTTAAAAGATAATACAAAATCTTTTACAATTGTTTTAAAAGAAAGATTTAAACAAGAGGTTTAAGTGAATTAAATCTTTATAAGATTTGTGGGAATAATTTCCAGTAATAAGATTATTTGAATGAAAGATTATTATGGAATAGAGTGAGGCATATGATGTGTTTTTATATCACTTGATTATAAGATACGCTAGTTATTCAAAAAGTCTGGGTTTAACCCATTATGAATAAATGATACGACGATTAAAATTTTAAGATATGACGACGGTGGTCGAAGACCAGAGACCTTCACATCATTGAGATGATTGCTGATGTCTCGATTGGGATGTACACCCAAGATGAGATAATAATTGGTGATCGTCCAGACGTATTTGGATAAAGATCGGATATGTGAGGACCTCTCTTCTGTATTGGACATACAGGATGAGGAAAAAGTTGCCTCCGGTTTCATTCGGACCCGAAACGAACTTATAAATGGATTGTATACTTGCCATTGTACTTCGCACTGTATTTGTTTATCTTTGCTAAATATATATCTGTTTGGTGGCGAAGAATTTATTCTCTTGCTTAGCACCCTTATCTGAGACGTACGAGCTTAGAGGTTATATATTGGTGGAAATCAATGGTACAATATGGATTGACAATGTGGCATGCTGAGATGCGATGATCATGGGTTTTGTTGAAAAGCATGGATTTGTGGATGATGAACAAATCACGGTTTTAATTAGCACAACTTTGTGTATAGTGTTAATTCGCGAGCTTCACACCCGGGTGTGAGTCAAAAATTCGATGAGGACCGTAGGTAGTGCATGTGTTTCTTTCTAGTTGAGAGTGGTGTCATGGTATGGAGCCCAGACATTTTTACTAATGTGGATGATGGATTGTGAGGTGCCTTGGATATAAGGCAGACTAAAAGGCTCATATGGTCGATGTACTGACCAGGTCGTAGGTACGACAAGGCCGGGAAATGTATGGTTCAGGAATAAATAATCCACAAATGTTAGGTGTGGACCGGCCCTGTCGCTAACCAAGGGTACCCATAGGTGTGATCCTAGACATCTTGCTAGAGGTGATCTGAAACCGGCGAGGAAGATCCCCTGCCTCGACTCATAGATGGAATCCAATTTCCAATTCGCGACTTGTCGGTTTTAGTTGTAAACCTATACGTTGACATAGTAGGATGAGGTACTATGTTATCTATCATTGATACATTTATATTCATGATTGTTTTCTACACTATGCACTAGTAATAATAAAAGATAAATTTCATGTATCAAGCATGTTTGGCTATTATAAAGTAAAATTCTATCCTCCGTCTTGCGTTGCATTGTGTGATGGGACCTGAATCTTATACTAACTTCTTTTTTTCTTCTTTTTTTTGCATTGCGAGTTTGTTTAGGGTATTCTTGGGAGAAAAATCATTCTATGTCATATGGCGTGGCCCTTGATTTACCTAACATTAAAATAAAGTTAATAACTATTTTAGTTCTCACACCTGTCCCATGACTGACTTGGAGTGTATTGTTTCCCACCTAAACTTTGGATGCCCATATTTTCGACACGGGCAGCTAGCAGTTTTGTTTCGTAGATATTTCTTTTCACAGGATCCTGGATTATGGTTGGAGATATATTCAGAAAACTTTGTATCTGTGTATTTATTTCAGTTATAGTTGTTGGTATTTTCCGCTTCACATTATATTTATGTATTATATTTCCGTCGCTATCATAGTTTAAATCTTCGATATTTTTCCGTTGTATATTATTTATTTTTAATCTGATATCTTATACTCAGATGTAAATTGTTGTAATAGCAATGAAATGTTCTTCTGTTTGTGTTCTGAGGAGTTGTGTTCTCAAAGCAATCCGCCTTCTTGTTCGGTTTAGGCCGGGCGGGAAGTTCGGGTCGCGACAGTTGGTGTTATATTATAGATGCTTTATCATAGAATTCTCAAGATTTCAATATCATTAACCAACTTAAAGAAGAAGAATCAGATCTTTCTCTGGGATGCTAAGTGTTAGTATGCATTTTGGTTCTGCAGGAGAGGATGATCGATGCACCTATTTTGGTTCTAAAGAAGAGGTGGTCGACCCTCCTTAGGTCTGGACGTTGTGAATTTATTTCATGCGCATGTTCGTTTTATTATTAATTAACATCGTTGATTTGTTTTCATTTCATTTAAATGTTGTCTCCTATTACATGTATATATACACACACACATGAAAACTCAAAATTTGAAAATGGAATATTCTTTTATACCAATGATATTTGTTTTATTGCAGGCTCATGCATATAATTCCAAATATATATATATATATAATTTTATTTTTCAAACTAATCATATACATATCACTCACATACGAACTCCGTTTTCAATAAATAAAAAATGAAAATGAGCTATCTTGCCACGAATACTATGGTAATATTTTCATGGCCTAATTCCAAAATATTAAATATTCATATTTTTATCTTATTATTATTTATTTATTTATTATTAATCATCCTTGATTTAAATAGCTACATCTGATTATAGTGTATTTTACGGGGGTGTTAAAGATAAATACATATGACAACTTATTTTGTGAAATCTTAAACGATATAAAAACTAATTAAAACCCCACTATTCAATAAGCAGTATATCACAACTGTTCAACCTTATACATTCTCAGTCGTCACCTCGAACTTCCCGCAATCTACTATAATAGCATGCCTCTTAAGTCAGTCCATACCCAGGAGGATTTCGAACCCAATAAAAGTTCATAACAAAAATATCACATAAAAGAGAGCATTCACGACTTGATAAAACTAGACCACGATAAATCATACAAAGACTAGTAATGCCTCTTATATGGTTAGTCACAATCAAAGGTTTATATATTATTGCAGGTTCAAACTCAATTTGCATACTGGATCGCTACAGATAAAAGAATGCAAAACTCCTCTATTAAATAGAATTCTAACATAAACATCATGAATAGAAAGCATAACACGCACCATGACTCGCTTACGCGTATCCTTAGCACAATAGAAGAACTTGGCATATGATCCAAAACATACGCCTTCACAATCTATTTATTTTTAGCAAGTTTTGACAATCCATCTTTAAACGTCCAAGCTTATCACAAACAAAGAACTTCATCTCCTTAATAATCTTGCATTCCCTAAAATAGTGACCGTTCCCTTTCTTATTAAAGAAAACCATTTTGCTCTTATCCTTCTTATTTGGCCATCCTTTATCGCTTGCACTTTCCGTTATATTTCTTTTAACCTCCACCCCCCGTCGTTGTTTTAGTTCCTCCTTTCTACTTGCATCTGTTGCAACAACAGTCTTCTATAGAAACATGCTATCGTACCTTAAATTTTTTGTCAACCAACTTCTCAAAAGGAAACAAAATATAGTCCACCATATTTTCATCAAAGTACTAATCAAAACCAGCTACGAATTCCTTATTCCTCCTTAATATAGTTTGAGGTCTTCGAACACAGCAACGTACTTGGAAATAAACATATTTCCTTGCATTATCTCTGCAAAACTTTTAGACAAAATGGACTTTTGAATCATAGCTATGTAGTTAAACCTCCGTTAAAGTCCAACAAAATCCTTGCTATAGCTGGTAGCAACCACTACGCTATTTCAGCTCATCGCTAATTAATAGTAGTTCTGCTTTTAGCCCTCCTATTTCCCACTGCATCCGCTAAATCAAGTTTTTTACCATCCTCTTTAGCAATATTAATATATAAAGTTTGGTTCAACCATTATGCTATTTCAGCTCGATTTTGGTTAATAGTAGATCCGCTTTTAGCCCTCCTATTACCCGGTGCATCCGCTAAATCAAGGCTTTTTAGCTTTCGCGTTAGCAATATTAATATAAAGTTTGGTTTGACTAGTTCTTTTTTAAAGAAAAATGAAAAAATTAGAGTTAAAACTAATTTTAAGGTATAAATGTCTAATATATTGCTGAAAGCTATTACAATAATCAAATCTAGCGTGTAGAACCATGATATTCTTTGGTTTTGTCATATATGATGGACTAAACTTAATTTCTACTACATATATAATGCAAGAATGACGTTTAATTATTTTTAAATAATTGGTTTATATCTAATGACCCTTTTTTGACCTTCCATATATTCCTGTGCTATCCCCGCTATATTTTTTTGGACCACCACCGCTATAGAACTGTTAAGCGCTTTAACTGTCCAGAATCATAAGCATGAACTTATTGTTAAATTTAGCTGTGAATTATCCCCTGAGAGTCCATTGGAGATCAATGGTCACAACATTTCTTCAATACATCACACTTCCTTGAAGTTGACTAGAAGAAATCTTTTTCTTCATAGCATCATCCATACCAAGATCACCAAAAATATGAATACAAGTGTCCAATCATTCCTAGACTTTAATAGCAAATTCGGTCCCCAAGAATAGTTTATCTTCCAGAGAAGGTAAATCCTTACATAGCATAGAAAAATCAATCTCAGGCACCTTCACAGGCGTACTACCATTACCTACCACTACTCCGGGAGTTGGCCATACTTTTCTCTTCAACGACGCCATCATGGCCTCGTACATATTTCGATAATTGGGTTCTCTAGCCATTCCTAAAGCAAAATTATTCCTAGTTGCATTTCTCTTGTTTCGATTCATTCTTTATCTGTAATAAGAACGACCGGTCTCTAAGAAAGAAAAGCCACATTAGTAATTAACTAAAATATTTTATATAGGATATTTAGTTTTAAGGACACATTTAAAAAAAATAGATCAAAGGAAAACTAAGTTCAACAATCACAAAACAGAAAAGTAATATTCTCACTCTTATAACAGTGAGGAAATAGTTTTGTAATGGTTATTGCTATGTAAACATAACGCATAAGAAAATTTCGAATGTCGCTTTTTCTAATGGTTATAACCATGGGAAACAGTACAATTTATCATGGTTATAAGCGTTAGAATATCTCTTACCAATATTTAAAAATGCTATAAATTATTGTTTTCAAGCGGTATAAACTATTATAATCTGAACTATTCTCATGGTTATAACCGTTACAATTCTCAATTTACTCATGACTATAACCGTTACAATGCTCAATTTACTAACGGTTATAACTGTTATAAAAGTTAAATTTACTCACAATTAAAATTATGAGAAATTGTATTCAACATCATATTTAATGATGGTTATAACCGTTAAACCATGCAATACTGGCCTTTAAACTTGCTGAACGTGTTAGAATTTGATATAGAGAGGAGGTGAGAATAAAACATAGAATAATTGAATGACTATATTCTTATTGCTTCTCACTAAAAGATGGGAAATACAAAGCTTTAAATAAAAAAGATAAAAATATTAAACTACCTCCTAAACTTAAGCTAGTAAGATAAGAACAAGACCATTTCTACCACAAAATTTGGATACATGTTCTGACTTCTTCCTAAATACATTAAACGCTAGTTCTAATTATTCATGAACTAATTACTTTGAAGCACTAATATAACTTTAACACACCCCCTTACTTCAAAGTTGTTGAGATAATAAACGAAGCACTTCTCTTCGATTTGTGATGCACTTCTCATCACCTTCAATTGTTGGAGCACGTCTCATCAACTCTACTCTTTGAATATTGGAGCACTTCTCTCCGTGGTGCACTTCTCACCCACAACTCTAAAATAAATTCTCTTCCACAGCCACTTGTGCCATTTTATCTTGCTCGTCATCTTTGAATCTACAATTCCTTGCTATATGCCCAAATTTTTGGCACTTGAAACACTTAGGTTTTCCCTTATGCCAATAATCATTTTCTTCATGACCAGATCTGGTTGCTTTTGTTGTGCTTCAGCTCGTCCATCTTTGAATTGTTTAAAAAACTGATTTTTTTCGCTCTCTAGAGATCTCCATATCCCCTCTCATCAACCTAGCTTTGATACCATGTGAGAATTTGATATAGAGAGGAGGAGAGATTAAAATGTAGAATAATTGAATGACTACATTGTTATTGCTTCTCATTGAAAGATGGGAAATACAAAGATTTAAATAAAAAAGATAAAAATATTAAACTACCTCCTAAACTTAAGCTAGTAAGATAAGAACAAGACCACTTCTACCACACGATTTGGATACATGTGCTGACTTCTTCCTAAACACATTAAATGCTAGTTCTAATTATTCATAAACTATTTACTTTGAAGCACCAATATAACTTTAATAGAACGACCCATCACATATACATTCTTACATATTTCATTACAACCATAAACAACTGTCACAAAATCAAACACGTAATAATGTTGCTAATGACAATACAATCAACATTTGTAACAACACTAAACATATATGTTTAATATTTACAAAGTTAACATATAAATGTAACACAAACAACAATTTATTGAACACTACGTCAAATAAAACTACATAATGTTCAATGGCTTACTAATAACGCAAACGATTCTTGGGCCAAATCACAAAACCACCTCCAATTAGTTAGCTTAACACGTAGTGGTCATTCTGTGGTGCTTCATAAATTGAAGCTTTTGGATGAGAACATCCTCCCCAAAACGACATGCCTTCAACTACCTTTCTACGATGACATATCTTTTGCGTCCCAACGTGTCATTTTGCTACCTCCATTAAATCTACGGACAAGAGAATAAATTGATTAAAAACTGTTCTAGATCAAAAATAAAATAAAAAATACAAACAACATCTTAAGCATGTAAGCATCCAAACTTCCAAGTTGGACAGGAAATTTTAAAAGCCTTACAGTAAATAAGAACAAGATATGAAAGCATTATAAATATGTAATGCATTAACAGATTTTGGATTAGAAAAATAGCTAAACTAGTGAGTCTATAATCAGGAGCATTACATAACTATACTCGTAATGTTAATAGATTTGAAAACAAATCCTAGCATCCATATTATTCAATTCTTTTGTACCCTCGAAACTACAAATTTTGCTACTATCTTAGGATACCGAGGCTGTTGCAACCATTCGTTTAAACTCTACTAACAATAAATTTTTTTATGTAAAAACTAATTTTAATTATAGCATTGGAAAGGTTTATATTAGAAATTTTGATAGTACATTGATCGGTTATGGTTTCTTATAGCTTCTCTAATTAGTGACAAAACGTGGATATATTAATTACTTTAGCTCACTGAAAGCGTTTCATTTTTAGAGAATAAAACATAGCAGTTGCATATAATGAAAAATTGGTATTCAGCTATGTCATTTTCTTCTTGTGTCATTTCTGTAACAGTTTTTTGTAATATAAAAATTAGTTTTGAGCTACGTAGTGTAATATATTTAATACAATTATGACGATCTAGTAAAGGAAGTAAACAAAAAAGAGAGTTGTATATTGGAGATATCGCTCAACTTCTGGAATGATGTGTTCCTGTTGACAGCATATAATCTAAAGTGTGGTTTTATAGATTATAAAAGCAGGCAAGTTTTACTATCTATACTAGCGTGATACCGATGCTCCATAAGAAAGCTAATCCTTCAGGCCTAATTTTCTTAGTCTTATCAAACCCAACCATTTGTTTTATATTTTATAACATTTAATAAAATATTAAATTTGAAATGAAGCGTGTGGATATTAAAGGAACCGTTGTCTCCTGTATTTTTTGGTTTAGAGGAATATTTGTTGCTTCACACATGCATAAATATTGGAATCACGCTATCATTAGGATGTACTACTTTGTCATTTGGCTTAGCCATAAAGGTTGGTTATGGTTAATAGTTTTAAAAAAAATTGTAAGCATATATTGATAATTTTACCTATAATCTGGTATTAAAAGGCATCATCATATTATTTGTAATGTTATTCATGAGATAATTATAAAACATAACCACTTAGCTGCTATAATACAGAGCGTTAACTGTATCATGCCATACAAATAGTCATACAAAATCTGGTATATGCGCATACAACAACATATATATGTCGATAGATATGAAGAACATAAGCTTAAGCTTTTCATATATAATAATTCTGACCTCTCAGCAACCAGTAAGATTTTAAGCTTTTCATTTTTGTATGTACTGATTTCATCGAATGCATTTTCTAGTGTAATTTGATATTTCAATGTTTTGATCATTTTCACCATACCAATATTCAAGAACAATCACAAAATACATAGAATGATTGCCTTATTCTTGGGAATATGAATCATTTTCTTTGGATCTTCTATAACATGTTTGGTTACTAAATTTGAAATAATTGTATTACTTCGTACATCCAAAACATAACAATCATATTTACTTCTTTGTGCTGAGAAAATTTCCGACTCGTGTACCTTTGTTGTGGGGTGTAAATTTTCTCCATGATTTTACAATTGAAACCTTGTAATCTGGTACCAGGCCCGGCCCTGAGTGGTTGGAGGCCCAAGGCAAAACAAAAATTTCTACAACTTAAACGCACTGTAGAAGGCCTGCTAAAAACCAAGAATGGTTCATGTTGAGACTTCAGCTTGGGTCTTCCAAGAAACATTGCCACGCCCAACCACCCAGCCATGTAGAGCTCTATGTAATGTCTGAATTGCATAATACATAATACACTATAAATTATATTTTGAGGCCCCTAGTGAATTGGAGACCCTAGGCCACCGCCTAGTGGACCTAGGGTCAGGGTCAGGCGTGCGTGGTACCTTTAGAAAAATAGATGAAATGATTTCCTTGCTATGTGAACCAATGCTAGAACATAGAACATCCAGTGTGCTTAAGTTTGCCAACATAGCCTATTATTTAACAAATCCAAATATATCCACATGTTAATTACGAATAAACTGGGAAAAGTTTGGCGTAACATTGAATTAAATATGTATTTGAACCAAAAAATTGAGTCCATTTGGTTTATATTTTGATTATATTCAGAGTTCAACCATACTTCTTTTTTGTGGCTAACATTTAATTCTTATAGCAGGCTGGAGTGCTTTATTAGTAACTGTATCCATAAATATAGGTTTGTCAGCCAGTGTTGCCATCCCTTAAATTTGTTTTAAGTAGAAAACAGTAAACTGGAAGAGAAAAAATTGAACTAGTGTAATAACCCGGAAATCCGAGCCAATTAAAAATTTTTATTTTAGCTATTTTAGCGAATTTTGAATATTTAAAATGGGTTACTTTAAATAATATCGACGAGAAATTTATTTTGAATAGAAATAGAACGTATATATTTATATAGATCGTCGTTAGAAAATAAATATTTATTTTAAATTATAAAAGGAATTGAAAATGGCGCAGTAGTTCGATAATTCGATTTCAAATTTCAATTGAACATACCTGGTGCAAAATAAATCGGATTTTGGTGAAACAAAAATATCTTTCCAACGAATCCGAAAATTTGAAATTTCATAGTGGAGATAAAAAGTTATGCCCAGTTGAAAATTCAGAATAGTCGCTATGGAATTCTGGCCCTTAAAAATGGTCATTTTGCAAACCACCTCGGTTTTCGACGAAACCACTTTTGTTGGATCCGCGATGTCAAGTTATTGCTAGGTTTCAAATTTCATAATTTTTTGAATCAATATGTGAGCGTGGCAAAGGAAGACGTGTTTTGACAGTTTTAGTTGATTTTAATTGACGGAAAAATGGCCATTTATCAAACTGTCTCAGAATTTGACGAAACTAGTTTTGTTAGGACTGTATCGTCAATGCAAAGCTAGAAAATATTTTTCTAGAATTTTCCGAGTTATTATGTGACCCCAGTAAATTGAAATGCGCGTTCAAATTCAATATATAGAGTTATATGTTGATTTTGACGAAAACAGATCGAAACGATCGAATCAGCTTATTATACATATCCCATTGTGTTAGGAATGAGGGTGATTAGCTAGGGACGACAGGCCGTGAGTCTCGTTTCGAGTTCGAATGAAAAAGTTTCTTTTTAAAATTAAAATAAAATATAATATATATTATTATATATACTTTCCTTTAGCCCCCCCCCCCCCGTTTTCTCTGTCAAACCTCAAAAGAAAAATAAAAAAAATAAAAAATAAAAAGAGAGAAGGGGGGATCACGATCCGCCTCCTCCCCCCCCCCCGATTTGGTTCGCCGCCGCCAGGGAAAGGGGCCCCCCTCCTTCTTCCCCACCTGCTCCTCCTTCCCCCCCCCCCCCCCCAGCGATAGATCGACGACGCCCCCCTCGAGCTCGTCCGCCGCCCAGCCTCCTGGGGGCGCCCGCCTCCGACAAGACCCTCCTACCTCGCGCCCGAACCTCGCTTCCCCCTTCCTCTTCTAAAAAAAAGCGACCCTCCTCCCCTCCAGTGACGCGCAGGCCTCCCCCTTTTTTCTGAAAACAAAAACTGATGAACCCGGTGAGCTTTTGCTTACCTTATTTACTTTATTTTATTTCTATTTTAAATCTGAAATTAAAGTGGTGATTCTTATATGGGAAATATGAAAATAAAAATGCAAGTTTGGATAGGGAAAATGTGGTCTTTTGCTTATGGAAAGATTATATTTTTATTACCAATAAAGATTTGATTTTAATAACGATAAAAATATGATTTTTTATCTATGTAAATTATTAAAAATGTAATTTTTATATTATAGAAAGGTTAAAAATATAATTTTTATATTATAGAAAGGTTAAAAATATAATTTTTATATAAGCAAGAAGTTAAAAATATAATTTTTATATAAGTAGGATAATAAAAATATGATTTTTATTAGATGTGAAGATCAAAAATATAATTTTTAAAAGGTAGAGAATATAAAAATACGATTTATATATATATATAGTGAAATAAAAATCTGATTTTTTATTATATGTATAGTGATATAAAAATGTGACTTTTTATCCATGGAGTGATAATATAAAATGTGATTTTTATATATGTAGTGAATACGGGCAATGAAAGTGACAAAAGGCGAGCACGACGAAGATTTCTACATATGAAGAGTCGTGGTGTTTGGTTTAGCTAGTCGGTGAGAACTTCTCACTTTTAATTTAATTTTCTAGTTAAAATATATACTAGGATGCAGACGGTGTTTAGTAGCACCCGACACCCGTCGTCCACATACCATGGACGGCTTGTATGCTTGTTTGTTTGATTTTGATGTGTAATTGATTGTGTGATGTGATGTGAAATGAAATAAAATATTTATATAGTTAAAAATATTTAATAGTTGAAAATAGAATTTTTAACATGTATTTAAAATGAAATGAATATAAACAAATCGAAGGATTTGTTTATATACACACATTTGACTGATATTGATTGGGACGATAAATTTTACACATCGCCCAACTGCACAAATAAAATCCGTGTTTGATTGTTTGAAAACCCACACGGGTATTCGGATGATATATGACATACACTAGTCCCAATAATTAGCTGTATGTCGATCGATTGATTGACATGCTGTTATAAGCGTTAAATATTTATATTTGATGCTTATACAGTGTAGAACGCACTCTGGATGATGGTTGATTATTTATCGTTGTTATTTTATACATGTGTTGTAGAAAATCCATATAATTAACATTATATGGTAATTGATTGGGCCTCATTCCATATTTGAAAAAGAATATTTGAAATAGAATATTTGAAAAAGAAATATTTGAAATAAAATATTTGAAAAAGAAATATTTGAAATAGAAATATTTGAAATAGAATATTTGAAATAGAAATATTTGAAATAGTATATTTGAAATATAAATATTTGAAATAGAATATTTGAAAATAGAAATATATGAAGCCGTGTTGATTAGATTGACGCCATTTCGATGTGAACGATATTTACATCGATTTTATTCAGTTTTCAATGAATATTGAAGTGATTTGAAATTCGAATTAAATTGAATAGATTTGAAATTCGAATTAAATTGAAATGAATTGAAATTCGAATTAAATTGAAATGAATTGAAATTCGAATTAAATTGAAATTGAATTGAAATCGATTTGAATTGAAATTAAAATGAATTTATATTGAAAAATTCAATTTTGATTTGAATTTGAAATGAAGTTGAAATCGTTTCGAAAACGAATTTAAAACGATTTATAAAATACTTTTTGAAAGGTAATCGACGAAATATATATAATATATATATATATATTATATATATAATGGCCTGAATAGAACGCGCCGCGCTGCGGTAGTTCGTGAATTTCGACCATTGACTTCGAATGGATATTGCGGGAGATCCGACTGTCGGATTCTCCTAAAACCAGGACCGTTGGGTTCGTATCGAAAAGAGCTTTCTAACGAATATTAGAGATTTGAAATCTAACAGTTGGATTTGGAATTATGTCCAAATCAAATTTGGAAAAGGTCGTTGTAAGTGCAGTTCGATGGCCGTTGATGGAAATCGACGGTACGGGCCTTGATAAAATTATTAAAAATAGTAATAATTTGTGTAAAATCATAAGAAATGATTTGTGAAGAATTGGGATGAAAAATTCCATATTTAAAAAGATAAAAATTGATTTTTATCGAAATGAACTTGTTTTGAACTAGAATAGTAATTTGTTTATTTTTAAATAAATAAATTGGATTTGAAATGGTTTTAAAAGTAACCAGAATTTCCAATAATTGGATTGGATTTGAATCGAAATTGTCTTTGGAATATTTCGATGTTGAATTTCGTGATTATACAGATGTTGTTATGGAAATTTGAAAGATATATATATATATATATATCGTTATTTCCAATACGATATTTGTTGGTCGTAGAATTTGATATTGAATATAAGCCGATATATTTTCTATTCAGAGCCTATTTTTAATATCAAATGTGATTTGGGTTTGTCGTGAATGGTGTCTTCACTAACACTGTTCTTAAACCCAGTTGAGAAAAAGATTAAATCTTTTTATTTAGATTTAATGAAGAGTACCAATTAAATGGTATTTAATTGGAGTTGAATTTGAATTGATTTTTGGGTTTATCATGAATGGTGTTTTAAATAACACTTGTTCTTTAACCCGATAATTAATAGAATAGGATTTTGGGTTGTCGTGAATTGTATCTTTAATAATATTGTTCTTAAACCCAAATGGAGTTAAGAAAATTAAGAACTAACTGAGGATCAGTTAAGTTGGACGGTTTCTTGGATATTGATCTGATGTTGGTTTCGGCCTTCGGGGTTAATATTTTAGGGAACTGTCCTCTAACTAATTTACAGTTAGGGACTGATTGAAATGTGATGTGATTTTGGGGTGTACCGTGAACCATGTTTTAAATGACACTGATTCTTTAACCCAGTTAAAGATTAAAACTAAGTGGAGTTTTAATGAATCTTTAATTAGATTGAAATGGTCGAGAATGGAGTATCACCAGTTTTGCTCCAGGCGATAGTTAAATCTTTAATTAGATTTGAACATGAAATGGTAATTGAATTTACCGATAACACCGTGGTGTTAGATATAAAGTATGACCAGTTTTACTTCATGGGATGAATAGGTTGGGATTGGGAAATAAAATAAATGATTACTTCGGTGTGGTTCGCTAATCCCGACTAGTTTGAAGTGATATTTAAAGGAAGATTAAAGAATAAAATTAAAAGAACTTATCTTTGATAAAAATAATGGGAACCTTTCCCTAAGAATGTGAAATTTAGAAACTAACTGTAGGTTAGCTAAGCAGAATGGTTTCCTGTGTATTGATCTGATGTTGGTTTCGGCCTTCGGGGTTAATATTTGGGAAATTGTTCTCTTGCTAATTTACGGTTAGTGACTGATGAATTGGAATGAGGCGTATGTTGTGTTTGTGTAACACTTGTTTATTATATACGCGAGTTATTCAGAAAGACCGGGTTTATCCCATTCTGAATAACTGATTCGACGTGGTGTCGAGGATGAAGACAGTGGTTGAAGACTGGATGTCTTCACGTCGTTTGGGTGATTACTGATGATCTTGATTGGGCCGTACACCCAAGAGGAGGGAATCAGTTAGTGATCATCCAGACGTACTTGGAGATCGATGGATATGCGGGGTACTAGGTGCCTCCGGTTTCGTTCAGACCCAAAACGAACTTGTAAATGGACTGTGTGTCTGACATTGGATTTTATTATGTGTGATTGATTTCTATTAAATATATATCTGTTTGGCAGCGGAGAATTTATTCTCTTGCTTAACGCCCTTCTCTGAGACGTACGAGCTCAGGGGTTATATATTTATGGATATCAAACGCATGGAGTGAATTGCCTAAGTGGCATGCCTAAGTCGCAATTGATCAAGGCTTTTGTTGAAAAGCAGAGTCTTGTGGTTGATGATCAAAGCACGGCCTGTGTGGCATAGCTTTGTGTAATGTTGATTCGCGAGCCTCACACCCCGGTTGTGAACAAGAAACGGGAGAGGACCTCAGGGAGGGCATGCGTTTCCTTCTAGCTAAAAGTGGCGTCAGTGGTTTTACACGCCCTGACGAGTTTGACTTATGTGGTTGTTGCTGTTGCGAGGCGCCTCGGATATATCGGTGACTATGTGAAGCCGATGGAGTCAATTGTTGGCTCATTTACGCCCCAAAGGGCGGGGAAACGTAGTGTTCAGGCATAATAATCCACATCGGTGGACCGGCCCTGACGATCCATGGGGCAGTTGCGGCTGTTCCTGAGACATGGGCTAGATTGTCTCGAATCGGTTGAGGACTATCTTTTGCCTCGGTTCACAGATGGAAATCCAACTTTCAATACGTGACATGTGCGGTTTTGATTGTAGAGCCTAGTATGGCGACATGATATATGGTACCCATGCCGTCTATGATTGATATTTATGATTGAAATTGTTTTAACACTTATAGTAATAATAAAACATGAAATTTAACGTATCAAGCATGCTTTGGCTATTATAAGGTAAAACCCTATCCTCCGGCTTGCGTTGCATTGTGTGATGGGACCTGGGTCTTATAATAGCTTCATTGTTCTTTATTTAGCATTGCGCTGTTGTTTTATGCACTGGTATTCTTGGGAGGAAACCCGTTCCGTGTTATACGGCGTGGTCCCTTGATTTACCTAACTTTAAATTAAAGATTAATAACTGTTTTAGTTCTCACACCAGTCCCATGACTGGCCTGGAGTTTATTGTTTTAACCTATACTCTGGGTGCCCTCATTTTGACACGGGCAGCTAGTAGTTTTGGTTTTGCAGATTATATTCACAGGATCCCGATTTACAGCTGGGACGATACTCGGAAAGCTCTGTATCCGTGTATTACTTCTACTTGTGTTTTGTATTATTTTCCGCTGCTATGTAATTTATTATAATCTCTGATATTTTTCTGTTGTGTAATATTTAATCATACTCTGTATATTCTTGTATTCTGATGGAATTGTTGTAATATGCAATGAAATGTTCTTCCGTTTGCGTTTTGATTGGTCTTGTCCTCAACTCAATCCTTGATTTCCCGTAAGGGGGATTTCAGGTCGTTTCAACTAGGAAAAAAAATCATAACTATCAAAAGACTAAACTAGGAAACAGTATACTGATAAACAATTCAAATTTTTTGACCTTTACTCTTGGCCTCAACTTACCTTAGTCATCAAATTCTCAGCAGCAGCAGCCTAGGTTAGTAGCTAGTTTCCATGGATAATAATAAAGGTTAGAGTCGTAGTTAGGAAAACAGAGCAACAACACCTAGTAATAGGAGATGATACAGAAATCTAAAGGGTAAAATTTTAATATGGGAACAATTAATTTTTGTGGCCCTTAACTGGTAGAAAAGAAAGTAAGCATTAAATAAATTTGAAAAGGAAGTAAATGCTAAATAAGTTTAAATAAAAGAGAGAAGCTCATACCTGACATACGATACATGCACGGCAAGCACCTCTAACAACATGAGAGTTGAGAACTGAAAAACATAAACCACTAAGACGTAAACATGACTGACACTACAAGGCACACGGTGAATAGCAACGGCATGTAGCCATCGGCGGCCGACGCTATATGCCATTGTTATTACTGTCGTCACCAACATGAATAGCAACAAGTATAACACGGCTCCATCGCTAGTTTAGCAACGGCTAGCGACGGCTTATGTCCATGTGTCATCTTACGTGGCAAGTCGTTTATTTGATCGGGAAGCCATTGTTAGCCATTGCAAAAATGTCGTTGCTAGCCATTAAAACTGAAATGATTTATAAAATATGCTTACATTATTATATTTTTTAACCATTTAAACTGAAATGATCTATAAAATATGCTTACGAAATGATTTATAAAATATGCTTACAAAAAGTAAGTGCCATCGAAACTTTGTTAACCGTTTAAACTAAAATGATTTATAAAATATGCTTACGTTATTATATTTGTAACTTGTCCAATACTAGAACAAATCCAACGAATATTGTATCAGATGAATATAGATTTCCGTTTTGTGTAAAAACGAATACCCATATAACGATCATATACAACACCTGTCGGACGAGGCCAAATTTATCTAAGGGGTTCACATAAGTAGTCAAAAAAACATTCAACCTAAGTTTAAACCAAAAAACAATACAAATGAAAAAAGTGTGCTTTTTGCGCTTTGGGCTTTTTTGCACTTCATTAATAGGTGCGCCTTAAACTTCAAAAAAGCTCCTTAGTTGTGCCTTGCGCCTTTTTCCGTCTACGCTCGCGCGTTAACTAAATAGCGTCTATATAATCTTTTTCAGTACTTTCAATTTGTAAAATAACATGACATTGAAAATTATGAAGTATAAATTAGTTTAGTTAATTTTAGTTTAAAGTATAAATTATTAAGTTAATTAGTTCCAATTTTAGAAAGATAAACTAAGTTTTAAGTTTGTTAATATTATAGCAACAAATTTGTCAATTTTAGTTTGTTAATGTTATAGCACCAAACTAAGCTTTCAAGTTTGTCAATTTTAGTTAATACTATATAACAACAATTTTTTTTGAATATTTCAAATGCATTCTTCAAATTTGTTTAGACTGACTATTCTTGCATCCGATGGTGACATAATTAACTGTGCATCCATAGAGGGACATCATTACACCGTTTCAAAAGTCATAATCAAGTCATTACCACTAAACAATCATATTTACTTCATTTTTTTCTCAAATAATCCTACAACACAATCTACCTACCACACAATCAACGTAAGCCCAATTACATACATGATAATTGTCGTTTTCATGCTCTTAATTCAAGTACATATGTGATAATTAACGTTTTCAACCTCCTAATCAATCACACTAATTCCCAAATCAATCTATAACATAATTAACATCATATGCATCTCACAAGACAACCAATTTCATTTCCATAAACATTCAATTAACAAACACATCATAACATGCAAATAAACCCTAATTAACCCTACTTAAGCATAGAATAGGGATTAGAAGACATACCTGAATAATTTGAGAAGATGGGAGTGGAGTTTGGATGAATAAATCGGATCTTCAAGGGGGAGGCAACGACAGAAAGGGTTTTGCCCTTTTTTGTTTTAGCTTGAAATGAATTGGGGAAGAAAGCCACGGGTTCTGTTATGTTCAGATTTAGCGATGGCTAGCAACAGCCGCTTTTTAGCCGTTGTTAGCCGTCGCCCAAGGTCGTCGCAAAGCCTTTCTAGTAGCGTGAATAAGACTATAACATGCATATATTTTTCTACTAATTAATTGTCTTTTAAGTCTTAACAACCTCATTTTTTGCTAGCATGCTCTATATATGCATGCAAATTTCTTTCTGTTGGTTTCAAACAAACCATGTTGTAGAGTAGTTGAGAATTTAACAATATGGAGTGTCAAAAGACCAGTTGTAGCTATCTAAATGACAATTGGTACATATAAATAACTTTTTTATGAACTATATGTAACGTCTCAGATTTTTCAGCTTTTTCAATTTGGATATTTAAATCAGTTTTAAATATTTTATTTGGAATATTAATAGAGTTTAATATAATTTGTTATTAAACGACGATCTAACGTTAAATTTATATTTAATTTATAAACGAACTCGAAACGACGCGGTAGCTCGTAATATTTGGTTTTGAACTTCAATTGAATATACGGAATCTGATATAAGTCGGAATTCTATGAAACAAGAAACGTTGGAATTGATTTGATTATATTTTTTTGATGAAAGAGAAAAATCGAGATTTCATCGTATATAATGCAAGTTATGTCCAATTCAAATTTTTAGAAAAGTCGTTATGGAATCGTTTATAAACCATAACGATAATTTAATATAATTAAATATAAATTTCGAATTCGGACGAGATCCTTGAGACAAAGTTATAATTTAATTTTTAGAATTTTACTGTAATTTTCAATTAGGAAAATACGCCACTTTTTATGGAGTATTTTGCACCCTGTATCAGCATTTTGGGGTTTCAAAATATAAGTTAACCTACGGATATTATTATATTTTTGAGATCATGGGGCATTGACTGTCACGACTGTATTTTTATTTCTGTCCATAGGCTTTCAAAGATGAACGGAATTCTACGTAACAGATACTCTAAAATCTAACCACACAAAACAAATATCATCACTACAACGTCAAGCCTATACTCTGCCACAAACATAAGCAGTGTAGCACAATGCTTGCAAACTTTCATATTATATTTAACAATGTCCGTTCCTTCAATCCGAAGTTTGCATATGCGAAGCATATGTGTAACCTACAATTTACGTTTTCTACTCTATATTCTTTGAAAGCTACCCTAAAGTATTAAACTAATCTTTTCCTTGTTTTGAGAAGCCAATCCACTTCAAAGCCTTCATCCCCACGTTTTTGGGAATCCCACCATCATACTGCACACCCATAATCTCTGCAAATCTATACTCTACCCTATAATTACTTGCATCCCACACTTCTGCTTTCACTGTACAACTTGGCTTCCACGTATCACTCTATATATATAGCTGCTCCATTCACCCTTTTCTCCATCCAGTATTGAAGAAAACCGAAAGAAAAAAAACATCCCTCTTCAGTTTAAACAAACCCATTCACGTATTAAGTTTCGAAGCCTCTCTTCACCAACTAGATAAAACCGAATCTCCAGTATAATATAAAATGAAACTCCACTTCCAAAATAAATTCAAACCTTAAGCATGGTGTGACGACCCGAACTTCCCCACGAAGGAAAGCCCGGATTGAGTTGAGAACAAGCCACATCAGAACCCAAACAGAGGAACATTTCATTGTTAATTACAACAATTTACATCAGAATACAGGAATAAAGCAGAGTATGAACTTACACATTCGATAAATATCAGAGATTTACAATTTACAATGCAGCAGAAAATTAATACAAAACACAACTGAAAGGAATATACGGATACAAAGCTTTCTGAATATCATTCCAGCTGTAAACCAGGATCTTGTGAATATAAATCTGCAAAACCAAAACTACTAGCTGCCTGTGGAAAATAAGGGCACCCAGAGTTTAGGTTAAAACAATAAACTCCAGGTCAGTTATGTGACTGGTGTGAGAACTAAAACAATTATTAATCCTTATTTTAAAGTTCGGTAAATCAATGGACCATGCCGTATAACACGGAACGGGTTTCCTCCCAAGAATACCAGTGCATAAAACAACAGCGCAATGTTAAATAAAGAAAAATGAAGCTATTATAAGACCCAGGCCCCATCACACAATGCAACGCAAGCCGGAGGATAGGGTTTTTACCTTATAATAGCCAAGAATGCTTGGTACGTAAAAGTTCATGTTTTATTATTACTATAAGTGTATCGTATCAAAACAATTTCAATCATAAGTATCAATCATAGACGGCATAAGTGCCCCATACCACTATGTCGCCATATATAGGTTTACAATTAAAACTGCAAAATATCGTATCGGAAGTTGGATTTACATCCGTGAACCAAGGAAAGGGATCGTCCTTACCGCTTCGAGACGCTCTAGCCCGTGTCTCAGGATCAGAGCTCGAGTGACCCTTGGATCTTCAGGGCCGGTCCACTCGGCGTGGATTAAACTTAAACCCTGAACAATGCGTTTCCCCGCCCTATGGGGCGTCCATGAGACAAATGACTCCATCGGTCCTGGATCGACCGATATAACCGAGTCGCCTCTCAATCCGTCATCCACATAAATAAAATGTCTAGGCGTGTAAAACCCAAAACACCACTCCTAACTAGAAGGAAACACATGCCCTCACTGCAGTCCTCTCCCGTTTCTGGTTCACACCGGGGTGTGAGGCACGCGAATTAACGCTACACAAAGCTACGCCACAAAGGTCGTGCTTTGATCATCAACCACAAGACTCTGCTTTTCAACAGAAGCCTTGATCATTTGCATCTCAGCATGCCACTCAGGCAATTCATGCCATGCGACTGATATCTATCGATATATAACCTCTGAGCTAATACGTCTTAGAGAAGGGCGTTAAGAAAGAGAATAAATTCTCCGCCACCAAACAGATATATATTTAATAGAAATCAATCAACACAGAATAAAACCCAATGTTAGACACATAATCCATTTACAAGTCCGTTCCGGGTCTAAACGAAACCGG
Organism: Allium sativum; assembly: GCA_030737875.1. NCBI lineage: Eukaryota > Viridiplantae > Streptophyta > Magnoliopsida > Asparagales > Amaryllidaceae > Allium > Allium sativum. Next base: position 309,351,093 of record CM060921.1, read on the forward strand.
AGGAACCTTATTCCTCGCACATCCATCGATCTCCAAGTACGTCTGGACGATCACCAACTGATTCCCTCCTCTTGGGTGTACATCCCAATCAAGATCATCAGTAATTATCAAAACGACGTGAAGACCTCTGGTCTTCAACCATCGTCTTCATCCTTGACATATCGTCGAATCAGTTATTCAGAGTGGGTATAAACCCGGCCTTTCCGAATAAATCGCGTATATAATAAACAAGTGCTATAAAAACACAAGATACGCCTCATTCCAATCTAGAATATTTCTTTATTCAAATATTCTTTTACTTTGGTAAAGGTTCCCATTAATTTTATCAAAGATAAATTCTTTAAATTTATTCTTTAATCTTCCTTTGAATATCAATTCAAACCATATCATGGTTTATCCAAACTAGTCGGGATTAACGAACCTTACCGAAGTAATCATTTGTTTTAATTTCCCAACCCCAACCTATTCATCCCGTGAAGTAAAACTGGTAATACTTCATATCTAACACCACGGTGTTATCGGTAAATTTAATTACCACTTCACGGTCAAATCTAATTAAAGATTTAACTATCGCCTGGAGCAAAACTGGTGATACTCCATTCTCGATCATTTCAATCTAATTAAAGATTCATTAAAACTCCACTTGGTTTTAATCTTCCCAAAAATCAATATTAATGATTGTTTAACTTGGGAAATCATATCCTGTCATTAACTGGGTTAAAGAACCAATGTCATTTAAAACACGCTTCACGATAAACCCAAAATCACATTCTATTCCATCATCCTTTAACTGTAAATTAGCAAGTGAATAATTCCCTAAGTGTTAACCCCGAAGGCCGAAACCCACATCAGATCAATACCCAAGAAACTATCCAACTTAACTAATCTCTGGTTAGTTTCTAATTTTCTTAACTTCATTGGGTCTAAGAACAGTATCATTAAAGATACCGTTCACGATAACCCAAAATCACCTTCCATTAACCATGGAATCTTCATGGAAAACAAATCGACATATATAATCGATATAAACTTCCATATCCGACTAACAATATAAATGGAATAACGGCAAAGCCTTTTAAATTCCATATATATTAGCAGTCCTCATCCACAGAAATTCACTTCGATTATTACTAAATCGAATTCCATTCCAATTTATTTTATTTAAATTGGAAAATTTTACTTTGGAAAATCCCCTTTAAATCTTAACAAAAGATTTATAAATTCCAAGTCACATTTCACTGTAAATCGGGTTAAAGAACGAATGTCATTAAAACACAGTTCACAATAAACCCAATTCACATTCCTTTAATTATCAAGTTAAAGAACAAATGTTATTTAAAACACCGTTCACGATAAACCCAAAAATCAATTCCAATTAAATTCCAACTAAATATCATTTGGTATACTTCATTAAATCTAAATAAAAAGATTATTTTTCTCAACTGGGTTTAAGAACAGTGTTAATGAAGACACCAACCACGACAAACATAAATCCCATTTGATATTAAATACAAGGCTCTAAATAGAAAATATATCGGCTTATATTCAACATCAAATTCTACAACCAACAAATATTGTATTAGAAACAACGATATAAGTATATCTTTCAAATTTCCATAACAATATCTGTATAATCACGAAATCCAACATCGAAATATTCCGAAGACAATTTCGATTCAAATCCATTTCTAATCTATATATTGGAAATTCTAGTTATTTTCAAAACCATTTTAAATCCAATTTATTTATTTCAAAAATAAATGGATTATAATTCTAGTTCAAAACAAGTTCATTTCAATAAAAATCTAGTTTTATCTTTTCAAATATGGAATTTTTCATCCTAATTCTTTCCAAATCATTTCTTATGATTTTACACTAATTATTGATATTTTTAATTATTTTATCAAGGCCCGTACAGTCGATTTCCATAAACGGCCATCGAACTTCACTTACAGCGACCTTTTCCAAATTTGATTTGGACATAATTCCAAATCCAACAATTATATTTCAAATCTCTAATATTCGTTAGAAAGCTCTTTTCGATACGAACCTAACGGTTTCCGTTTTAGGAGAATCCGACTGTCGGATGTCCCATAATGTTTGTTCGAAGTCAATGGTCGAAATTCACGAACTGCCGCAGCGTGGCACGTTCTATTCAGGCCATTATATATATATATATAATATATATATTATATATATTTCGTCGATATCCTTTTAAAACGTATTTTATAAATCGTTTTCAAAACGATTTCAACTTCATATTCAATTTCAAATCCAAATTGAATAATCCATATGATCGATATAGAAATGATAATATTTTCAAAACATTATATTTTGAAATCTATTCCTTTTCGATATTCATTATATAAATGAACAAAATCGATATAAATATCGTTCACGTCATAATTGCATCAATCTAATCAACACGACTATATATATTTAAATATATTCGTGTCCATCCCAAATCGGCCATCAAAATCATATTTTGATTCTTTTCTGAATATTGTTTGAAAATATTCGTTATTTTAAAATAATTATTATTTTAAAATATTCATTCTTTCTGAACTGGAATCAGACATAGTCAACTGCCATATAATTGATTATATGGATTTCACAAAACAAATGTGTATAACAATAATGAAAGTAGTAATCCATCATCCAAAGTGCATTCTACACTGCATAAGCATTAAATATAAATATTCGACGCTTATACAGCCTGTCAACTAATCGATTGACATAAAACTAATTATTGGGATTAGTGTATGTCCAATATCATCCCAATACCTGTGTGGGGTTTCAAACAATCAAACACAGGTTTTATTTGTGCAGTTGGGCGATGTGTAAAATTTATCATCCCAATCAATATCAGTCAAATGTGTGTACATAAACAAATCGTCCGATTTGTTTATAAATATTTGTTTTATATACACGTTAAAAATTATATTTTTAACTATAAAATATTTATTCATTCCACATCACACAATCAATTTTCACAACACATCGATCAAACAAACAAGTCATCCATGGTCTGTGGACGACGGGTGTAGGGTGCTGCTAAGCACCGTCTACATCCTAGTATATATTTCAAACTAGAAAAATAAAATAAAAGTGAGGAGTTCTCACCTTGGGTTTCCATTCCGCCGTTTTACTTCTGAACTTCTGAACCATTTGGATTTGTTTGAAATTCCAATGCAGTCCTTACCTTGCTGTTCATAATAAAAATTATATTTTTATTGCTTCATTCCAATAAATAAAAATCACATTTCATTTATGATTCATATATTTTTACAATGCTCCTTCCTATATAAAAGTTATATTTTTATATTTCTACCTCTTATATAAAGATCGAATTTTTATTTCGACACTATAAAAATCACATTTTTATCTTAACATATATATAATAAAAACCAGATTTTTCTCCCGCCATTCTCTATATAAAAATCACATTTTCATATATATAAAGACCGTATTTTTATATCTCTACTATATATGTAAAAATCACTCCTTTATACCGCTACTTCCATGATAAAAAATATTTTTTTATCTTGCTAGTAATATAATAAAAATTATATTTTTATAATGCTCTCTTTAGAATAAAAATCTATTATTATTTTTTCCTTATATAAAAATCCTACCTTCACTTACATAAAAATCGAATTTTTTCCCTATGTTCTAATATATAAAAATTGCAATTTGAAATCACTAAAAATATTAACTTTTAATACATAAAGATATCTACTTTAAATACATAAAGATCTCGACTTTAAATTTATAAATATCTGAACTTTACATTCTATGTAAATAAATAAAAAAAAAAATTAAAACTCACAATGTTCGGTTTTCACTGAAGGGGGAGGGTGTTGTCGGGTCGGAGGGGGTTGGGGGTTGGCTTAGGTGGCCAGCGCAAGCGAGCTCCAGTGGTGGTGGGGTCCTAGGGTTCGTTGGTGACGGTTTTGGGATGGGGGGTGTCGAATTGGAGAAAGGAGCAAGAGAAGAGGAGGGAGTGGGGAGGCAAGGCGCGATAGTGAGTGGAGGGTCCGGCGGCAAACGCGAGGGAGGCGGCGGCGACTGGAGCTCGATCGCGATTTCATTTTTTTCCTTTTTTTAATTCTAACTGAATCTGATGGGGAGAGAAGGTATAGGGGAGAGAGAGTTGACCTTTTTTTATTTAATATTATTATTTTCAGAAAAGTAACTTTTGAATTCGAACTTTAAACCGAACCCACCGACTGTCGTCCATAACTAATTACCTCCATTCCGAACACAATGGGATATGTATCGTAAGCTGATTCGATCATTTCGATCAGTTTTCGTCAAAATCAAAATATAAATCTATATATTGAATTTGAACGCGCATTTCAATTTACCGGGGCCACATATGGACTTTAAAAATTCCAGAAAAATTATTTCTAGCTTCATATTGACGATACGGTCCTAACAAAACTAATTTCATCAAATTTGAAGACCGTTTGAAAAATGGCCATTTTCTGGTCAATCCAAATTGACAAAACACATTTTCGTGTGCCACGCTCACATATTGATTCAGAAAATTATGATTTTTGGAATGTAGCAATAACTTGACATCCTGGATCCAACAAAAGCAGTTTCATCGAAAACGAAGGTCATTTGCAAAATTTCCATTTTTAAGGGCTATATTTTCCATAGCGACTATTCTGAATTTTCAACTGGGCATAACTTTATATTCCCGCTATGAAATTTTAATTTTTCAGATTCGTCGGAAAGATATTTCCAAATAGATTCTGATATTTTTGTCTTCGCTAAAATCCGGTTTATTTTGAATCCTGTACAATCATTTGAAATTTGAAATCGAATTTTCAAACTACCGCGCCATTTTCAATTCCTTTTATAATTAAAAATAAATAATTATATTCTAACGTCGATCTATATAAATATATACATTCCATTTCTATTCAAAATAAATTTCTCATCGCCATTACTTAAAATAATTCATTTTAAATATTCAAAATTTACTAAAATTGTCAAATTAAAAATTTTAAATTGGCTCGGATTTTCCGGGTTATTACAATCTCCCCCACTTAAAAGTTTTCGTCCCCGAAAAGGAACAAAGCTGAAAGTTGTTTAACTTATCAACTCAACTTTCATTATTTTCATTATGGCTTAAGTTCTTCAACTTTTCAGTTTCTAAGAACTTTTCAAATTCTTCAAAAATTTGGCTAACACCCTAAATTTTCAAAAAAATTCGCCATAACCTCCCTTGCACGAGAGCACCGGGAAAATCCCGAAATTGCCATACAGGCCTCTCCAATCCAAAAAATAACTGCCAAGCGGCTAGTCAATCGGCTCATAAAATCATCCAAAACCTAAGAAATACAACAAACATGTACCTATTTGTCGGGCAAACAATTTTATTCCTCTTCTCTAGCCTCCTTGCTATGACCTGTTCAATGTATATACATGTATATGCATGCAATTTCAAACAATTTTCAATACAGTTCAATATTAGGTTCAATTTGGCCTAAATTCACCTTTCTTTCACATAATGATTTAAAGGAATAATCATACAACACAACCATCAATCAATTAGTTGATTAGCTTTTCAAATTCATAACTTAGATACATAATCCAAAAATTAGATTTTTGATGTCAAATCACAACAATAAGCCCTATCTAGTTTTGGTTCTCACACCAGTCAATTGGAAATATATAGAAATCCCACTTTCGAAACTCGAACATAAATTCTGATGATGCTCGAGCGATCATCAAAATCATCTCCGAGCGACTAGAGCGTGATTTTATATCTATCTAGTATATTAAAACTTCAAATACATGTGGATCAGACGTATACGCAAAGTCTTTATATACTAGATTGTCCAAATCAATATAAAAAATTTCAAATACGAATAATAAGGTTTAAATTTTCAAAACAAAATTGTTTTCATTTTAAAAATATACTCTTCCGACTCATTCTAGGATACTATTGATCCATCCCTAACGAGTCATTCTTATTGGATATTACAAATCCAATCACTGATGAATTCTTTCGTTTGGTTCTAACATGTCTTGTTCTCGAGCTTTGTAAACCAAAGCTCTGATACTAAAATGTGACGACCCGAACTTCCCCGCGAAGGAAGGCCCGGATTGAGTTGAGAACAAGCCACATCAGAACCCAAACAGAGGAACACTTCATTGTTAATTACAACAATTTACATCAGAATACAGGAATAAAGCAGAGTACGAACAAATATTAAACATTCGATAAATATCAGAGATTTACAATTTACAATGCAGCGGAAAAATAATACAAAACACAACTGAAAGGAATATACGGATACAGAGCTTTTCGAATATCATTACAGCTGTAAACCAGGATCCTGTGAATATAATTCTGCAAAACCAAAACTACTAACTACCCAAGGAAAATAAGGGCACCCAGAGTTTAGGTTATAACAATAAACTCCAGGTCAGTCATGTGACTGGTGTGAGAACTAAAACAGTTATTAATCCTTATTTTAAAGTTCGGTAAATCGAGGGACCACGCCGTATAACACAGAACAGGTTTCCTCCAAAGAATACCAGTGCATAAAACAACAGCGCAATGCTAAATAAAGAAAAATGAAGCTATTATAAGACCCAAGACCCATCACACAATGCAACGCAAGCCAGAGGATAGGGTTTTTGCCTTATAATAGCCAAGAATGCTTGGTACGTAAAAGTTCATGTTTTATTATTACTATAAGTGTATAGTGTCAAAACAATTTCAATCATAAGTATCAATCATAGACGGCATAAGTGCCCCATACCACTATGTCGCCATATATAGGTTTACAATTAAAAACGCAAAATGTCGTATCGGAAGTTGGATTTCCATCTGTGAACCAAGGCAAGGGATCGTCCTTACCGCTTCGAGACGCTCTAGTCCGTGTCTCAGGATCAGAGCTCGAGTGACCCTTGGATCTTCAGGGCCGGTCAACTCGATGTGGATTAAAATTAAACCCTGAACAATGCGTTTCCCCTCCCTATCGGGCGTCCATGAGCCAAATGACTCCATCGGTCCCGGATCGATCGATATAACCGAGGCGCCTCACAATCCATCATCCACATAAGTAAAATGTCCGGGCTTGTAAAACCAAAAACTCCACTCCTAGCTAGAAGGAAACGCATGCCCACCCTGCAGTCCTCTCCCGTTTCTGGTACACACCGGGGTGTGAGGCTCGTGAATTAACGCTACACAAAGCTACGCCACAAAGGTCGTGCTTTGATCATCAACCACAAGACTCTGCTTTTCAACAAAAGCCTTGATCATTTGCATCTCAGAATGCCACACAGGCAATTCGTGCCATATGACTGATATCTATCGATATATAACCTCTGAGCTCGTACGTCTCAAAGAAGGGCGTTAAGCAAGAGAATAAATTCTCCGCTGCCAAACAGATATATATTTAATAGAAATCAATCAACACAGAATAAAATCCAATGTCAGACACACAATCCATTTACCAGTCCGTTCTGGGTCTGAACGAAACCGGGGGAACCATATTCCTCGCACATCTATCGACCTCCAAGTACGTCTGGACGATCACCGACTGATTCCCTCCTCTTGGGTGTACAGCCCAATCAAGATCATAAGTAATTATCCAAATGCTGTGAAGACCTCCGGTCTTCAACCATTGTCTTCATCCTCGACATATCGTCGAATCAGTTATTCAGAATGGGTATAAACCCGGCCTTTCCGAATAACTCGCGTATATAATAAACAAGTGCTATAAAAACACAACATACGCCTCATTCCAATCCAGAATATTTCTTTATTCAAATATTCTTTTACTTTGGGAAAGGTTCCCATTAATTTTATCAAAGATAAATTCTTTAAATTTATCCTTTATTCTTACTTTGAATATCAATTCAAACCATATCATGGTTTATCCAAACTAGTCGGGATTAACGAACCTTACCGAAGTAATCATTTGTTTTAATTTCCCAACCCCAACCTATTCATCCCGTGAAGTTAAACTGGTAATACTTCATATCTAGCACCACGGTGTTATCGGTAAATTCAATTACCATTTCACGTTCAAATCTAATTAATGATTAAACTATCGCTTGGAGCAAAACTGGTGATACTCCATTCTCGATCATTTCAATCTAATTAAACATTCATTAAAACTCCACTTGGTTTTAATCTTCCAAAAAATCAATATTAATGATTGTTTAACTTGGGAAATCATATCCTATCTTTAACTGGGTTAAAGAACCAATGTCATTTAAAACACGGTTCACGATAAACCCAAAATCACATTCTATTTCATCAACCTTGAACCGTAAATTAGCAAGTGAATAATTCCCTAAGTGTTAACCCCGAAGGCCGAAACCCACATCAGATCAATACCCAAGAAACTATCCAACTTAACTAATCTCCAATTAGTTTCTGATTTTCTTAACTTCGTTGGGTCTAGAACAGTATCATTAAAGATACCATTCACGACAACCCAAAATCACCTTCCATTAACCATGGAATCTTCATGGAAAACAAATCGATATATATAATCGATATAAACTTCCATATCGACTAACAATATAAATGGAATAACGGTAAAGCCTTTTAAATTCCATATATACTAGTAGTCCTCATCCACAGAAATTCACTTCGATTATTACCAAATAGAATTCCATTCCATTCCAATTTATTTTATTTAAATTGGAAAACTTTACTTTGGAAAATCTCCTTTAAATCTTAACAAAAGATTTATAAATTCCAAATTACATTTCACTGTAAATCGGGTTAAAGAATGAATGTCGTTAAAACACAGTTCACAAAAACCTAATTCACATTCCTTTAATTATCGGGTTAAAGAACAAATGTTATTTAAAACACCATTCATGATAAACCTAAAAATAAATTACAATTAAATATTATTTAATTGGTATACTTCATTAAATCTAAATAAAAAAAATTAATTTTTTTCTCCACTGGGTTTAAGAATAGTGTTAATGAAGACACCGTCCGCGACAAACCCAAATCCCATTTGATATTAAATACAAGGCTCTAAATAGAAAATATATCGGCTTATATTCAACATCAAATTCTGCAACCAACAAATATTGTATTAGAAATAACGATATAAATATATCTTTCGAATTTCCATAACGATATCTGTATAATCACGAAATCCAACATCGAAATATTCGGAAGACAATTTCGATTCAAATCCATTTCCAATCTATATATTGAAAATTCTCGTTATTTTTAAAACCATTTTAAACCCAATTTATTTATTTCAAAAATAAATGGATTATAATTCTAGTTCAAATCTAGTTCATTTCGATAAAAATCTATTTTTATCTTTTCAAATATGGAATTTTTCATCCTAATTCTTTCCAAATCATTTCTTATGATTTTACACTAAATATTGATATTTTTAATAATTTTATCAATGCCCGTACAGTCGATTTCCATAAACGACCATCGAACCGCTCTTACAATGACCTTTTCCAAATTTGATTTTGGCATAATTGCAAATCCAACCATTAGATTTCAAATCTCTAATATTCGTTAGAAAGCTCTGTTGGATACGAACCCAACGGTTCCAGTTTTAGGAGAATCCGACGATCGGATCTCCCGTAATGTCCATTCGAAGTCAATGGTTGAAATTGGCGAACTGCCGCAGCGCGGCGCGTTCTGTTCAGGCCATTATATATATATATATATATATATATATATATATATATATATATATTTCGACGATTTCCTTTTAAAACGTATTTTATAAATCATTTTAAAATCGTTTTCAAAACGATTTCAACTTCATATTCAATTTCAAATCTAAGTTGAATATTCTATATCATCGATATATAAATGATAATATTTTCAAAACATTATATTTTGAAATCTATTCCTTTTCGATATTCATTATATAAATGAATAAAATCGATATAAATATCGTTCACGTCATAATGGCGTCAATCTAGTCAACACGGCTATATATATTTAAATATATTTGTGTCCATCCCAAATCGGACATCAAAATCATATTTTGATTCTTTTCCGAATATTGTTTGAAAATATTCGTTATTTTAAAATAATTGTTATTTTAAAATATTCATTCTTTCTGAACTGGAATCAGACACAGTCAATTACCATATAATTGATTATATGGATTTCACACAATAAATGTGTATAACCACAAAGAAAACAGCAATCCATCGTCCAAAGTGCATTCTACACTGCATAAGCATTAAATATAAATATTCGACGCTTATACAGCCTGTCAACCAATCGATTAACATACAACTAATTATTGGGATTAGTGTATGTCCAATATCATCCCAATACCCGTGTGGAGTTTCAAACAATCAAACACAGGTTTTATTTGTGCAGTTGGGCGATGTGTAAAATTTATCATCCCAATCAATATCAGTCAAATGTGTGTACATAAAAAAATGGTCCGATTTGTTTATAAATATTTATTTTATATACACGTTAAAAATTATATTTTTAACTATGAAATATTTATTCATCCACAACACAGAATCAATTTTCAGAACACATCAATCAAACATACAAGTCATCCATGCTCTGTGGACGACGGGTGTCGGGTGCTGCTAAGCACCGTCTGTATCCTAGTATATATTTCAAACTATAAAAATAAATAAAAAGTGGGGAGTTATCACCTTGGGTTTCCACTCCACCGTTTTACTTCTAAACTACTGAACCATTTAGATTTGTTTGAAATTCCAATGCAGTCCTTACCATGCTGTTCATAATAAATATTATATTTTTATTGCTTCATTCCAATAAATAAAAATCATATTTCATTTATGATTCATATATTTTTACAACACTCCTTCCTATATAAAAATTATATTTTTATATTTCTACTTCTTATATAAAGATCGAATTTTATGTCGACACTATAAAAATCACATTTTTATCTCAACATATATATAATAAAAACCAGATTTTTCTCTCGCCATTCTCTATACAAAAATCACATTTTTATATATATAAAGATCATATTTTTATATCTCTACTATATATGTAAAAATCACTCCTTTACACCGCTACTTCCATGATAAAAAGTATATTTTTATCTTGCTAGTAATATAATAAAAATTATATTTTTATAATGCTCTCTTTAGAATAAAAATCTATTATTTTTTTCCTTATATAAAAATCCTACCTTCACTTACATAAAAATCGAATTTTTTTCTCTATGTTCTAATATATAAAAATTGCAATTTCAAATCACTAAAAATCTTAACTTTAAATACATAAAGATCTCTACTTTAAATACATAAAGGTCTCCACTTTAAATTTATAAAGATCTGAACTTTACATCCTATGTAAATAAATAAATAAATAAAAACTCACAGTGTTCGGTTTTCACTGAAGGGGGAGGGTGTTGTCGGGTCGGAGGGGGTTGGGGGTTGGCTCAGGTGGCCGGCGCAAGCGAGCTCCGGCGGTGGTGGGGTCCTAGGGTTCGCTGGTGATGGTTTTGGGTTGGGGGGTGTCAAATTAGAGAAAGAAGAGAGGAGCAAGATAAGAGGAGGGAGTGGGGAGGCAAGGCGCGGCGGTGAGTGGAGGGTCTGGCGGCAAACGCGACGGAGGCGGCGGCAACTGGAGCTCGATCGCGATTTGATTTTTTTCCTTTTTTTTTATTCTAACTGAATCTGACGGGGAGGGAAGGTATAGGGGAGAGAGAGTTGACCCTTTTTTATTTAATATTATTATTTTCAGAAAAGTAACTTTTGAATTCGAACTCCAAGCCGAACCCACCGACTGTCGTCCACAACTAATTACCCCCATTTCGAACACAATGGGATATGTATCATAAGCTGATTCGATCGTTTCGATCAGTTTTCATCAAAATATAAATTTATATATTGAATTTGAACGCGCATTCCAATTTACCGAGGCCACATATGGACTTTAAAAATTCTAGAAAAATTATTTCTAGCTTCGTATTGACGATTCGGTCCTAAAAAAACTAATTTCGTCAAATTTGAAGACCGTTAGAAAAATGGCCATTTTCTGGTCGATCCAAATTGACAAAACACGTTTTCGTGTGCCACGCTCACATATTGATTCAGAAAATTATGAATTTTGGAATCTAGCAATAACTTGACATCCCAGATCCAACAAAAGTGATTTCGTCGAAAACGAAGGTCATTTGCAAAATTTCCATTTTTTAAGGGTTATATTTTCTATAGCGACTATTTTGAATTTTCAACTGGGCATAACTTTATATTCCCGCGATGAAATTTCAATTTTTTGGATTCATTGGAAAGATATTTCCAAATGGATTCTAATATTTTTGGTTTCGCTAAAATCCGGTTTATTTTGAATCCTGTACAATCATTTGAAATCGAAATTTCAAACTACTGTGCCATTTTCAATTCCTTTTATAATTAAAAATAAATATTCATATTCTAATGTTGATCTATATAAATATATATGTTCTATTTCTATTCAAAATAAATTTCTCGTCGTCATTATTTAAAATAATTCATTTTAAATATTCAAAATTCACTAAAATTGTCAAATTAAAATTTTTAAATTGGCTCGGATTTTTCGGGTTATTACACATGGGTTCGGGTGACTCGAGAGTGGTCGCAGCAATGGGCGGTGGGTTCGCCTAGAAGGCGTGCTGCTGGCGGACGGGGCTGTTTGAGGAGGTAGCACGTCTGAAAAGAAATTGAAGCGTGTTTCGGTTGCTGGGTGACTCGGTTGAAGCCATGCGAGACGGGAAGTTCAACGTGTGGAGTGGGGATGTCTTGAATGGGGCAGACGATGTGCAGAAGTAAGGATGTTCTGGTGAAGTAACGTTAGCATCTTGGAATGGTGATGGGGTTTTAAAGTGTGAGGAGTTTGTTCATGTATCACATGAAGTTGCAGCATCCAGTATGGGGTGGCGCAACTTGTGCGAAGGGGAGAAGCAGGTTTGTTCGCTGCTAGAGAAGCATGGTGGTGCTCTGACGGGTTGAATGTTCGTTGGGATGGGCCGGGAGGAAGGGTTGAAACGAGATGATAACTTTTGGCGTGGTGAGGTGTCCTTGTTGAGTGAGGCTAGTGTAGAGTTTTCAAGCGAAGGTGGGGTCGTATCTAAGAAAAGGAGGATGCACAACATTGTAGTGGTTGCAGTAAGGGGTGGTGGTTTCAAATAAACAGAAGAGGGAGCAAATTTGAGGAAGTGGAAGATAGAGCGTGTGGGAATAGAGTTGCGGATATTAGCAGGTAAAAGGAATTTTAAGATAAATGGTAAAAATATTTTGAACGACGCCTAATCTAAGTGTTATTAAGGCCTAATTAATTTCTGTATATAAATATAGCGTGGCCTATGCTATTTTAATTTCCCAAACAGTAGGTAGTGGATGGTCTAGAACATGGCTAATGATACTATAACTACCTAATCTATCTATTATATAGCGTGAACTGCTTACATATAAACTGGTTTTAAATTTTTTTATGAATTAAGATTACAAATAGTAAAGAGTAAGTAAATCATATATTAAGTTGTTTATACTATTACTGTATATAGCAAAACGTGGCCCTCTATGTTTTCAAAGTGATTTACGTTTAGCTAACATTGATATATGCCTAAGTATTTTACGCCAAATACTGTTGAAACCGGTGTGCTTTCACTTATACAAGTTACTATGGTCTATAAAAGTAAAACAAATGAGATTACAGTGAACGACATTAGTTACTTCTGACAAATGTGCCTAACGTTGAAATCGTAACTGCTTGGATATAACATGACCTAGGGATCACATATACATGCGCCTAATCTTTTTCTAAATGTGCTAATAGGTCAAGTATGCCTAATTTTAAATTAATATATTTAATGGTGCCTAATCATATGATTACATGCCTGCTAGTGAGAATTCAAATGTGCCACGTATAGCATATATATATATATATATATATATATATATACGTACATACATACATACATATATATATGGGTTAGGTTGTGTCAAACAAACTTCAAAAATGCCTAAGTTATATTATCTATAACGTAAATCAAAACTTCAAATTAAAATTTTTATTTGAATATTCTGAATAATATTAATTTTAATGGTTGAATACCATATTAAAGTTATACTTGTGTCATACAACAATTGGATCGAACGAAATGGGTGACATCGGGTCCGAAATGGTGAGCGCGACACTATGAAGCTGGATTGGACGAAGTTGAAAGCAACCCAGATTTTTCCAATTAAATTAAACGCTGATTTAATTTATTTGAGACAAAACTGTTTTGACGACGAGTGGAAACCCAAGGTGAGATATACTCACTCAATTGTCCCACTTATATTTATTATAAGTCGGGTTTATTGTTTGTGTGCTATGGTTGCTAGTTGTTGATTGATTTGTTGATCGTTTGAATATATACTGATATTTTATATAACTAATTTAAATTAAATGTTCATTTAATTTAATTAAAACCAGACGTTATTTAACGATTATTTCCAAACGAGGTAACTTACATTGTTGGTTATGTTTATGACAATATAAACTTATATTATTTAATTGGATGCTTGCATTGTTATTATTAGTCGACCCATTTGAATTGATTATTCATGTTATCATCAAATTTATTGTTTATTATCATTGTATGAATTGTTAGTCGAACATGATTGGATCATTGAAATTGATTATTGATTTGTTGAATCGAAATTCAACATTTGTCTGCTATTAGCCAATGGGGTATTATTGGATGAGGAATTAAATGCAGATGGCCTATATATAAACTATTTTATAGGAAATGATTTACCGTCAGGTAAACCGATAAAGAATAAAGTTATAAATTTTATTTATAACTAAGGATGGTTTTCAAATATATTATTTTAAAAAGGAAGTCTATTTAAAAGGGCAATACGTGTTATTATTCATTACTTAAGTTTTAAACTAAATTATTGAATGGTTTTATAATGGAAATTCTTATGTTATTAACAAATGAGATTGTATTGAAAGTGATTATTATTTAATAATAATCAAAGTAAATGAGATTTATTTAAATTAATTATTATTTTTAATTTAAATGGAAAGACAAATTGGAATGTGATTAACGAATTAATCATGTTTGAGTTGACCGAGTCAACCGAAGGTGAATATTATATTAGTTCATTAATTTAATGGGATTAGTTAATGATAAAGTAAACATTACCTAAATGTTGATACTTGGTTATTATTTATTTAATAATGATCAAAGTGGTAAATCTTAGGGTTTAAATGTATCAATGCAGATTTATTAAAATATAAGTCCTTTGTATAATTAAATAAAGGTTAAAAGGCAAATTATATTAATAGAAATACAAATCAAGTTTTAATCGAATTCTTATTTGAATTCTATTTGATTAGATTTATAAAATCCAAGTTGAACAGAGGTGTTATGAAACCCAAGTTTTATTAATGATATGATTGGAACAAGTTATTATAAGTGGTTTATGAATGATATAAAAACCCAGGATGTGAAATTAAAGGAATTGGAACGTAGCTGAAGATCAGCTGAGTTAAATGATTTTCTGAGTATTGATCTGATGTTGGTTTCCGCATTCGGGGTTGATATTCGGAGAATTAATCTCTTACTGATTTACGGTTAGGGATCGATAGAAGTATGAAATGGAAATCGAAACGAAAACCCAAGCTTGAATTAAAGTGACGAGGCGAGTTAAGTTATTAAGTTACGATCTGAACTCGCTATAATGGGAGATGAAGTTTATCGAGATATAATCAAATGGGTTTGAAATAAACTTATCAAAGTTTATGAAGTTTTCTATTTATAATAGAATTAAGATTTGTGTATATAATGTTTTAAAGGACTGTAAAGTTAATAGAGGAGGTTAATAATAGTTTACTTAAATTAAGTAAACGCGCTAAGATTTGAAGTAAGATTTCAAAAAGGAAGTGTGATATTAAAACTATGTTTTAAATCGAATGGTAGACGGAATATGTGGGATAATTCGTGAAATGATATTTCATTGATAAACTTCTATTTTTTCTGAAGATAAAATTGTTGTTACTCAAGGTCTGAGAGGTAAATAAAATACCCCAACTTGAATGACTTCATGATTATCCAAGAATGATATTAGTTTAGAAACGAGGGTGGCGGAAAGGAGTAAAACTAGAATTTCGAAGAATAGTATTATATAATAAAGTTGAAATGTTTTAAAACAATAAGATGATTTTAAGTATAATAGTATTTTTGAAATAAGAAATAAAAAGGCTTTGGTTTAAACATTGGAAGTTTTAAAGGTTTGATTTACAAATGCAAATATTACAAACGGCCAAGTGATGCTAAAAACCGAACCAGTGAACTCGTTTTATTTCATGGTTGAATGATTATTTATTTTGATAGTTAAATAACCGACAATCAAAATCTGAATCATACAATTGATGGTACGGAAAGACCGGGATCGAATGTATATTCGAAAACCCTTCCGACTAAAAAATATGTGAATGTTGAAGATATCAAACTATGATCAAGTTGAAGCATTTAAGACCGTTGATCTTCATAAAGTGGAAGAATTACTTAAAGTCTCTGACATGCAATCAAAGACACACTGTGATTCTGTTATGGTTGGAATTGACGGATTGCAAGGACTGCTCGCTACTGATCTATAGGGTGATTTCTAGGATGCGGTAGGAGGGTGCCTTCGGTTTGCCAGTCCCAGGACGACTCGTACGGACGGATGTCTGACAGAGTATTTCCAAAGGGATTACGTACGTTGATTTCTTCAAACGTACTATAGTTGATGACGGAGAAGGGCACTTCTCTTAGCTTAACGACTAGAGTATTTTTGTGGACGTCAATTAGTGATATCTGACGGATCTGACGATATGGCATTCAAAGTGAAGGGTGGTCATATGTTCCAAAAGATGATTATAACCTCAAGCCTCATCAACAGGGAAATGACAAAAATCGGGCAGGCAGCATGGCTATGTGGGTCACACCCATTAGGGTGTATTTTCACCATCTAGAGAATATTCATATTTGTTACTTCTTTTCATTTCTGTATCTCCCGAGGAAACGGTAGCTGCGCAGTAGTAAGGTGAATATATATTCGATACACTCAAGAGAAATGAGTGGTCGGTCATGTGTGGCCGGGTTGCAAGAAGTTCTTGTTGAACCCAATGTATTCCTCTCTAGAGATACACTATCAACAGGTGGTTCCATACCTTGTCATAGTCGGAATCCAATCTCCAATAAGAGCCCGCGGTTTTGATTGTATACTACATATGTAGAGCGTGAGATGCAAGTGTTAGTTATTTGTATTTAGACATTATTATAATATCAGAAGAATATCGTTTTCAAACATGTTTTGGGTTATCGTAAGGTAAAAACCATCCGTATTTGTGTGTGGATTTGGTCTTACGATTATCCTTTTCTTTCGAAAAGATTTTGAACTATAAAATCAAGATGGATGATCCCCCTTAAACTGTGCGAGTTTTTCTCACTCTGGTCCACCGGACTGACGTGGAATTTGTAATGCTCGGGTTAGACCAGGTTGTACAGGTTCAGGTTATTGGACATTACGAAGTTCAGAAGACTTCCTGGAAGAGTTCAGATGTATTAGTATTTATTCCGCTATGTATTGTATATAAGGACAGATTTTTATAACTGTCTAGAGTGTCTTGACAGATGTACTCTGATTGTAAGTATTATTTCAAGTTTCAATAAAGTTATTTATATATTATATTTTATTCCGCTGCGATGTGAGACTGTGTGTTGTGTTGGTTCTTCTTCTTCTTCTTCTTCTATTCTAACTTTCTTCCTTTCTTTTCTTACCCTCTAACTTCTTTCTAATAACTTTCTGGATGTTCGGAACTCGAGTTTGAACATTAGATGTGTTTGTTTTGAAAATTCGAGCATCGGATTTTCCGGTTCGTTACACTATAGATGATAGAGGCATACATTTCAAAATTAGTTGTACATGAAAGGTTATTTTTTTTAGAAATTTCTGTAAAAAAAATAAGAAAATGTTAAGTGTAGGCAGAAAACAACCGTAAGTTGTTGCTCAAAATAAGCGATTGGCCACCAGTTGTCGAGCGTAAATTATTTTTCGAAAATGATTAATGTCAGAAGGAGGATTATTTCAAAATCAGGTTAAGTAGAAATGAAAAGAAAAATCCTATTATTTCGAGATAGGTGATTTCATTTCCAAAGTTAAAAAAACTGAAACAAATACAAACCATAATATCACAAATGTATAATAATAAGAGTGGGTACTTTATATAATCAGGCCAACATTATTGCATCTGGCTTTTAAGCCTTTATAAAACTGCAATGTATCTTTCATTTTTTTGGTAAAAAAGCCAAATATAGTGACTAGATATAATTTCTTATTCTTCGATAATTGAAAAAAATGAATATTTACATGATTCATTCATTGCATGAATGACACCAGCGTTTTCAGACCCTAGTATAGAATTTTAGTACCATTCGTTCTTATTTACTTTCATGATATATGCATGTTATTATTATGATTAAACTTATAATCCTATAGAAAATGATCTAAATAATGTGATAGAGTATACAAAAACAAAATGTTGGAAGATAATGCAACAACATTAAAACATATAAAATAGTTTTAAAATAATGATGACATAGTATGTAGTAGAAAGTCCATTCAAAATCAAAATAATATTGCAAAATGTAATAGTTACAAATAATCATAATAATTTGTGCTTGTGCAGAGGCCAGTTGCCTATACAACATCTTGAGTTTATAGTACTTATATTACTATCAGCTTTGGTTCTCCTTTATATAAGATAGTGATACAGCCAGTACAATCCGGCTAGCTTTGCCTAAAAAAATTAAATGAATTTTGTGAAGCACACTTATCATGAAAATAAAGTATAATGAATAGTTATGTTTTTGATAGAAACATTTATAGAAAATTAAAGATTTTCAAAATTCAAAGATAGATCAATGTAAATTTTGATATGAGTATGTTTGTATGGCAATAGAAGTTTTAAAATATAGTTGCAGAAAGAAGTTTTTAAACTTTATTGCTAAAAAGAACACAGACTTTGAATAATATTTTAAATTTTATTTTTAAAAGTTGCAGCATCATTTAAAAATATGGATATTGTCAAAGAACTTAACTGTCACCTCATTTGATTTTCGACACTTAATTATTTAAGGTTTTGTCTCTCAAATAAAATGAGAATTTATTTTGCTAAGCAAGAAAACATTTGTCATTTTTTAGAAGTATTAGAAAGCCGACATTCAAAATGGTAGTTGTAACGACCTGGATTTTGAGCGGCTTTGGTTATCGACATAAGCTCGATGTCGATAACCAAAACATCGAAAAATCCCGGTAATTAATGAAAGAAATTAGAGGGTGAGAATAGATAAGATAGAAACTTAGAATAGAAGAAGAAGAAGGACACAACATCAGAGTAACACGAACCTCACAGCGGAACGAATAACATATAATAGATAACATAACTTTGAAATATAACAGTTATGTATACAATAGCACTTATCAGAGTACAACACTTACAACACAGCGGAAATAAACAATAGCTATGTGATTCTGAAGCCTCCTGCTCCAGCTCTTCAATGTATCTGCAAATCCCGACTACTTGACTGCCCGTACAAATTTAGGCACCCAAGAGTTTAGGGAAAACAACAAAGTAAACTCCGGGTCAGTCATGGGACTAGTATGAGTAAAACAATTTAAACATGTATATGAACAAGTAAACGATATCTCATAAGACCACGCCGCATAACGGAACGGGTTTTTCCCTTATGAGAATCCAAAATATCTTTATATCAAAAATCTTTTGATATTATAATAATGTCTATGTACAAATAGATATCCAATAGCAGAAACGCTTTCATCTCACGTTCTACATATATAGTATACAATCAAAATCGCAAGCACGTACTGGATAATGGATTTCCAACTATGACAAGGTATGGAACCACCTTTCGCTAGTGTACCTCTAGAGAGGAATACACTGGGTTCAACAAGAACATCTTGCAACCCGGCCACACATGACCGACCACTCATTTCGCTTGAGTGTATCGAATGTATATCACCAACGGTTGGGATCAGCAACCGTTTCCCGAATGGGACAGCATCAACAATAGATTTTTAGAAATAAATGAAACTCTAGATCAGGTGATTATACACCCTAATAGGTGCGACCTACATAGCCATGCTACCTGCCCGATTTCTGTCATTTACCGGATGTGAGGCTAGAAGCTACGCTTATCTTCACATCAGATTCACTTTAAATGCCACATCATCAAATCCATCCAATCACCGATTGACGTCCTCAACAGTACATTATGTGTTAGCTAAAAGAAGTTTCCTTCTCCGCTTCCACTCTTGGTACGGTTGGAGAAATCAATGTACGTGATCGTCTGGAAATACTCTGTCAGAGATCCATCTTCATTCACTTAGAATGTCACATCGTCATACCCGCCAAATCACAAATTGACTTATCCAAAAATAACACGGGTATACAGCTAAGAGAAATGAATTCCTCCGCCACCAAACGTGAATACGTTTGAACAGATCAACTTACGCGATCTATTGGATATACTCTGTCAGACCTTCGTCCATACAAGTTGTCCTGGGACTGGACAAACCGAAGGCACTACTCAGTATATCCATCTTAGTCACTGTTATCTAAGACTTATACAGCAGCCCTTGCACTTTACTCCGTCTTCAAATTATCTTTGGCATAAATGATTCGCAACGCTTATGCAAATACAGAGTGGTTCTTCGGATAATAATCCAACCGGTCTCTCCATATTAACAACGTTAAAATGTTCAAAACTTCGATAGTCCGTGATTTAACTATCAAAGAAAAACAAGTGTGCAAACAACGATATTATTTCCAGATGGAAATTATATCGATCAATCATCAACATATATATATATATATATATATATATATATATATTCACATTGCCTTATTTTCTATGTTCAGAAAATATATGTTATTAACACTGGAAAACGTTTCCATCTGCTTATTTACAAATCACTACTCTTCCCCAACTATCAGTCCCTGACTGTGAACTAGTATGAGAACAATTCCCTAAGTATAAATCCCGAAGGCCGAAACCAACATCAGATAGGCACTTAGAAAACCATTCAATTTACTAATCTCTAGTCAGTTCTAATTTTACCTAACTCTATTTGATTAACTCTGATTGATTAACTCTAACTGGTTAATTCTAACCGATCAACTCTATTTGGTTTTACTTGGTTTGACTAACTCAATTTATTAACTTGACTGTCTAATTCAACTCGATTAACCTAACTTGATCTACTTATCTCGATTAACTGAACTAATCACTTTGATTTAACTCGACTAATTCACTTTGGTTAACTTAACCAATTCACTTAACTAATTCACTTAATTTAACTTAACTAATTCACTTAACTCCTGTCGAATAAACTATATTCGATAACTCCTCTAACTCTATTCGAATAAACTATATTCGATTAACTCATTTACTCTATTCGAATAAACTATATTCGATTAACTCCTTTTCTCTATTCGAATAAACTATATTCGATCAACTCATTTGATTTAACTCTAATCGATTAACTCCATCGAATAAACTATATTCGATAATCTCCTCTCAATTTAACTAATATTCTATAACTCACTTCGATTAACTAATAATCGATAACTCCTTCGAATAAACTATATTCGATAATCTCCTCTCGAATAAACGATATTCGATAATCTCCTCTCGAATAAACGATATCCGATAATCTTCCCTTTCCATTTAACAAATCGATAACTCCTTTTCGAATAACTAAATTCGATAACTCCTTTCGATTTAACTAATCGATAACTCCTTTCGATTTAACTAATCGATAACTCCTTTCGATTTAACTAATCGATAACTCCTCTATGTTTAACTCTGTTCGAATAATCAATTCGAATCACTCTTATTTATTTAACTCTATTCGAATAACTAATTCGATAACTCTATTTAACTCCGTTTAACTTTATTCGAATAACTAATATTCGTTAACTCTATTTAACTCCATTCGCTTGACTCTATTTTGCAGCGATCACAATGGTTACGCCTGATTCCCTCAGGAAACATCCGACCGTCGTAGGCTATTTACAGCCCTGCGAATTACGCTAGCAATCGTACGAAATGGCACTCATTTGGATTAACACTTATTTGATTAACTCTAACTGGTTAACTCTAACTGATTAACTCTAACTGGTTAACTCTAACTAGTTAACTCTAATTGATTAATTCTATTCAACCAACTCGACTCGACTAACCCCTTTCGAATAACATATTCGATTTACTAACCTTTGAATACCATATTCGATTTACTTTATTCACTTTATAAATATTTTCTTTTTAACAACGTTTTATTCATTTGAAAAGATTTACTTTTAAATAACGGTTCTACACTTTAAAAATGATTTCCTTTTTATAACGTTTCCTTTTTCAATTCTATTTGTAAATGGTTTACAAATATTTCCTTTTCAAATTTATTCTTGAAATATTCTAACTCCTTAAATTCCCGGGAAAATTCGCCATAACCTCCTTTGTATCGGGAGCATCGGGAAAATCCCCAAACTCGCCACACAGGCCTTTCCATTCAAAAAGAAATGTTTTGAATTTATTTCCTTTTCTAATTATCCCTTATTTATAAATATTCCATTTATAAATATTCCTTATTTATAAATATTCCAATTTATAAATATCTCTGTTTTCAATATCACTTTGAAAATCTCCTTTATCTACATTCCGGTATGTCATGGTATTCAATCATATCAAATCACGATGTCTAATCTCGTCCATACACACACAATCAACAACAGGCTATAATTCGCATCATATATTAAAATATATGAAAAACAATAAAATAACTGTTGAAGAATCCAGTCGGATTCCTCCAACCTGTTCCCTGCATCCACAGATGTTACACAATAAAATTAATCATCACTTGCAGTTCCATATGATATATTCTTATAAACAGAATCAATATAGAAATTCAACTAACTGACTAGCAGTTCAATCAAACGGTCAACACACAGTCAATCAGTCATTATCTAACAGTTCTAAAAATACAACATGAAATTATAAACTGTTCAGAGTTGGTGAGATTTACTCACATTTGCAGTTCATCATTGAAGAACGATAAACTGTTATTTGATTTGAATCAAACAGTTTATTTCGCTATAAATTTAAGACGAACTCAAATCCGCTTCCAGTCAGTCGCATTGGGTAGTGTCCGTCCATATGATCCCAAAGGATCTTGTTTTGCTGAATTTCGATATCGTATGAGTTAGATACAATAATTTTACGTTAATGCACAATTTTAAATATATAATTCAACTAATTAAACTTTGTTTGGGCTTTACCATTCTTTCCCCCAGCCCATTTAAACGCACCCGGCCCATTTGTATATAACTCCAACCTCCCTATTTCTCTTCCAGTATTTTCAGATGCAAACACCACGTTTGCATCATTTCCGGAACCTGTACTACCCACAACTCCTCCCCTTGACGTCATTTGCACAATAAATTTTCCTTTTTATTTTATATTGGGCCAACCACTTCGGCCCATACCCTTCATACCCAACCGTATGCAACAGGGTGTCCTCCTTCTTTCAACACAATTTCTGTAAGATCCCTGAACGTGCTCTCCATTGTTTACACCATTCCCATCACTTTCATTAATCACCGCACCCCCTTTGTTACTTCTTCTTCCATCCTAAAATGGGAACATCGCTGCTTCATAATTCCTTTGTCACTTATGAATACTCACATCCTCCTCATTTCTTGTTATAAAGCACATGTCTTCACTCCCGCCTCTATTTCCATTACAGGTAGCTACGTCCATACCACTCCCTCTAGTCATTAACGCAACACCGGTACCCTTTTGCCTCTCCATTTCTAATGGTTTCAATGCCCGTACATCCTCCTTCCTTCTCTAAAATAAACACCACCTTCCAGACTTCGCATATCACCATTTCGAAAGCTCCTCTGTCCATCCTCACAACTCTCGAACCCAAGTCCACCATAGTTGAACCGCTGCCGCCATCCTTGTGGACCACCAGACCTCACGTCATCGGCCTCCTCAGGACCCTGATTCAATTGATGTCAGTCCAAATGCCTCGACGTCGGAACGACCCAGGCCTCCATACCCAAGCTCGACGGAAACCGCGGTCAACGCTGTACAAAACAGTGAGCCATCTACCAACGAAACCAAACAATACCCATATCGATTAGAAGAACAACACTCTAGGAGGCCGAATATTCTTGTTTGGGAATTTGCTGGTTTTATTTGAGGATTTAGATCTCACGTTTTTGAAGAACTCCTGGCGGCTGAGATTTTGAGAGGAACGGGAGTGAAATTTAGGTCTTAAGGAGATTATAGTGTGTTATTTATAGACAACAATAAATATCTAGATATTTTCAATATTCAGTGTACCCCTTACATATAACTCCACTCGTTTTGGGATCTCCATCGACGAAAATATAAATACCGTTGTGATCAGCGATGTGCCACGATCCCAGAAATATAATAATACCGGTAGGTGGACTCATATTTTGAAACTTCAAAATGTTGATTTCAGGGTGCAAAATACTCCAAATAAAAAGTCGCTTATTTAATTAATTAGAAATTACAGTAAAATTCTAAAAATTAAATTACCGCTATTTCCCAAAAGAATCTTGTCTGAATTCAATCCCGATCTCTAGTTATATCGAATAAACCGTTACGGTCGATAAACGATTCTATAGCGACTTTTCTGAAATTTGATTTGGACATATCTCAAAATCTACATGATGAAATCCCGATTTTTCTCTTCCACTAGAAAGATATACTCCACCAGCTCCACACATTTCTTGTTTCACAGAAATCCGATTTAAAACGAATCCTGTACATTCAGTTGAAGTTCAAATCGCCAAATAGCGAACTGCCGTGCCATTTCGAGCTCGTTTTAATTATAATATAATTATATGTTCAAACTGTCGTCGATTCAATATAATCGTTAATATATTTCGAATCGAAACTCCACCAAATCTCGTATGCTATTCAATTCACATGATATTGTGAATTTCACTATTTCCGACTATTTCGACATTATAATATATTATTATATTATAATTATTAATTAAATATTCAATATTATTTAATTAAACGATCATTAACTTCTCTAAATCACCAATTATATATTTAAATAAATTAATTATATATCTCTAAAAATGCGGGTCATTACATTCTTCCCCACTTAAAATAATTTCGTCCTCGAAATTGCTAAGTTAGAGGACGACCCTGTCTATTGGAATTCCTAAGATTTGTTTACCCCTTATTTCTGATTTCACTGAACCAATTAATATTGACTAAAACATTAATTTATTCCGACTAACTAAATTTCCAAAAATTTTGAAAATTTTCTAACACCTTAACTTTTCGAAAAATTTCGCCATAACTTCCTTTGTACAGCCCTATCGGTAAAACCACAACTCGCCTCTCTAGGCCTTCTCCAACCCAAAAGAAAATCAAACAGCCAAGCGGCTTGCCAATTCGGCTCATAAATCTCATGCTTATATCAAATATAAACTTGTACCTTTTTGTCGGGCATATTATTATATCCCTTCCACTTCCATATGCTATCAACTCAGCATATACCAGTGTTATCTCAATCAAACTCCAACCAAGTTATTCTTAACACAACCATTCGCTTATTCAAGCCGAATTCAATTTCAAATTCGAGTTTCAAATTCCAAACTCTTAACTTATCGTTTCAAATCCAAATCCAGATTTTCCGCTAATCAATTCTATTTTCATTTAACTTAGTCAAGGTTAAATTCTAATTTATTATTCACTTTCACCATTTAAATCCATTTGACTTCATAAGTTAAATTTAAATTTCAAATTCCTGGGTTCATATCAAATTAATTTGAAATCACAATACCAATTCAAAACATTTGAATTTCTAAACAACCTGTTTTCTCAAAACAATTGAAATCAAAATCTTTGGTAGTAATCCACCACTTAGAAACTCGAAAATCACACCGATGATACTGCGCAGTCATCATCGGAATTATTTTCCAGCGACCCAAGTGACTTCAATACTATATCATTTTCAAAACCATTACTAAATACTTCCATTTTGAAAACATTTCAAAATCTCCCAGGAACTTAAAATTTCCTTATTTTAATTCCAATTCTGATTTAAATTCATATTCAATTCATCTTATTTCATATACTTTACTTATATGATTCTGATTGGTTATATATAACCATTTCACTTTATAATCTCATTCGATTATAATTACAACCAATATATCTAATATATGATAATATATCACATATCCATATTGTGTCGGTCCATCATATTCAAGTGTTTATTTACTCCTACCGATACAGTGGATCAAACTGATCGACCAGAACTCATAAACAACTCAGCCAATGAATCTCCACAATATAAAACCATTTTTATATCAAATACAAATACGCACTCGTATATATACACTCAACTCAATCTAGGGTGTTACTAACCCTATCTCTACCGAGTCACGCCACAGAGCTAAGTAATTCTTAACTTAAGCTCTGATACCAACTGTAACGACCCGGATTTTGAGCGGCTTTGGTTATCGACATAAGCTCGATGTCGATAACCAAAACATCGAAAAATCCCGGTAATTAATGAAAGAAATTAGAGGGTGAGAATAGATAAGATAGAAACTTAGAATAGAAGAAGAAGAAGAAGGACACAACATCAGAGTAACACGAACCTCACAGCGGAACGAATAACATATAATAGATAACATAACTTTGAAATATAACAGTTATGTATACAATAGCACTTATCAGAGTACAACACTTACAACACAGCGGAAATAAACTATAGCTATATGATTCTGAAGCCTCCTGCTCCAGCTCTTCAATGTATCTGCAAATCCCGACTACTTGACTGCCCGTACAAATTTAGGCACCCAAGAGTTTAGGGAAAACAACAAAGTAAACTCCAGGTCAGTCATGGGACTGGTATGAGTAAAACAATTTAAACATGTATATGAACAAGTAAACGATATCTCATAAGACCACGCCGCATAACGGAACGGGTTTTTCCCTTATGAGAATCCAAAATATCTTTATATCAAAAATCTTTTGATATTATAATAATGTCTATGTACAAATAGATATCCACTAGCAGAAACGCTTTCATCTCACGTTCTACATATATAGTATACAATCAAAATCGCAAGCACGTATTGGATAATGGATTTCCAACTATGACAAGGTATGGAACCACTTTTCGCTAGTGTACCTCTAGAGAGGAATACACTGGGTTCAACAAGAACATCTTGCAACCCGGCCACACATGACCGACCACTCATTTCGCTTGAGTGTATCGAATGTATATCACCAACGGTTGGGATCAGCAACCGTTTCCCGAATGGGACAACATCAACAATAGATTTTTAGAAATAAATGAAACTCTAGATCAGGTGATTATACACCCTAGTAGGTGCGACCTACATAGCCATGCTACCTGCCCGATTTCTGTCATTTACCGGATGTGAGGCTAGAAGCTACGCTTATCTTCACATCAGATTCACTTTAAATGCCACATCATCAAATCCATCCAATCACCGATTGACGTCCTCAACAGTACATTATGTGTTAGCTAAAAGAAGTTTCCTTCTCCTCTTCCACTCTTGGTATGGTTGGAGAAATCAATGTACGTGATCGTTTGGAAATACTCTGTCAGACATCCATCTTCATTCACTTAGAATGTCACATCGTCATACCCGCCAAATCACAAATTGACTTATCCAAAAATAACACGGGTATACAGCTAAGAGAAACGAATTCCTCCGCCACCAAACGTGAATACGTTTGAACAGATCAACTTACGCGATCTATTGGATATACTCTGTCAGACCTTCGTCCATACAAGTTGTCCTGGGACTAGACAAACCGAAGGCACTACTCAGTATATCCATCTTAGTCATTGTTATCTAAGACTTATATAGCAGCCCTTGCACTTTACTCCGTCTTCAAATTATCTTTGGCATATATGATTCGCAACGCTTATGCAAATACAGAGTGGTTCTTCGGATAATAATCCAACCGGTCTCTCCATATTAACAACGTTAAAATGTTCAAAACTTCGATAGTCTGTGATTTAACTATCAAAGAAAAACAAGTGTGCAAACAACGATATTATTTCCAGATGGAAATTATATCGATCAATCATCAACACATATATATATATATTCACATTGCCTTATTTTCTATGTTCAGAAAATATATGTTATTAACACTGGAAAACGTTTCCATCTGCTTATTTACAAATCACTACTCTTCCCCAACTATCAGTCCCTGACTGTGAACTAGTATGAGAACAATTCCCTAAGTATAAATCCCGAAGGCCGAAACCAACATCAGATAGGCACTTAGAAAACCATTCAATTTACTAATCTCTAGTCAGTTCTAATTTTACTTAACTCTATTTGATTAACTCTGATTGATTAACTCTAACTGGTTAATTCTAACCGATCAACTCTGTTTGGTTTTACTTGGTTTGACTAACTCAATTTATTAACTCGACTGTCTAATTCAACTCGATTAACCTAACTTGATCTACTTATCTCGATTAACTGAACTAATCACTTTGATTTAACTCGACTAATTCACTTTGGTTAACTTAACCAATTCACTTAACTAATTCACTTAGTTTAACTTAACTAATTCACTTAACTCCTGTCGAATAAACTATATTCGATAACTCCTCTAACTCTATTCGAATAAACTATATTCGATTAACTCATTTACTCTATTCGAATAAACTATATTCGATTAACTCCTTTTCTCTATTCGAATAAACTATATTCGATCAACTCATTTGATTTAACTCTAATCGATTAACTCCATCGAATAAACTATATTCGATAATCTCCTCTCGATTTAACTAATATTCTATAACTCACTTCGATTAACTAATAATCGATAACTCCTTCAAATAAACTATATTCGATAATCTCCTCTCGAATAAACGATATTCGATAATCTCCTCTTGAATAAACGATATTCGATAATCTTCCCTTTCCATTTAACAAATCGATAACTCCTTTTCGAATAACTAAATTCGATAACTCCTTTCGATTTAACTAATCGATAACTCCTTTCGATTTAACTAATCGATAACTCCTTTCGATTTAATTAATCGATAACTCCTCTATGTTTAACTCTGTTCGAATAATCAATTCGAATCACTCTTATTTATTTAACTCTATTCGAATAACTAATTCGATAACTCTATTTAACTCCGTTTAACTCTATTCGAATAACTAATATTCGATAACTCTATTTAACTCCATTCACTTGACTCTATTTTGCAGCGATCACAATGGTTACGCCTGATTCCCTCAGGAAACATCCGACCGTCGTAGGCTATTTACAGCCCTGCGAATTACGCTAGCAATCGTACGAAATGGCACTCATTTGGATTAACACTTATTTGATTAACTCTAACTGGTTAACTCTAACTGATTAACTCTAACTGGTTAACTCTAACTAGTTAACTCTAACTGATTAATTCTATTCAACCAACTCGACTCGACTAACCCCTTTCGAATAACATATTCGATTTACTAACATTTGAATACCATATTCGATTTACTTTATTCACTTTATAAAGATTTCCTTTTTAACAACATTTTATTTGAAAAGATTTACTTTTAAATAACGGTTCTACACTTTAAAAATGATTTCCTTTTTATAACGTTTCCTTTTTCAATTCTATTTGTAAATGGTTTACAAATATTTCCTTTTCAAATTTATTCTTGAAATATTCTAACTCCTTAAATTCCCGAGAAAATTCGCCATAACCTCCTTTGTATCGGGAGCATCGGGAAAATCCCCAAACTCGCCACACAAGCCTTTCCATTCAAAAAGAAATGTTTTGAATTTATTTCCTTTTCTAATTATCCCTTATTTATAAATATTCCATTTATAAATATTCCTTATTTATAAATATTCCAATTTATAAATATCTCTGTTTTCAATATCACTTTGAAAATCTCCTTCATCTACATTCCGGTATGTCATGGTATTCAATCATATCAAATCACGATGTCTAATCTCGTCCATACACACACAATCAACAACAGGCTATAATTCGCATCATATATTAAAATATATGAAAAACAATAAAATAACTGTTGAGGAATCCAGTCGGATTCCTCCAACCTGTTCCCTGCATCCACAGATGTTACACAATAAAATTAATCATCACTTGCAGTTCCATATGATATATTCTGATAAACAGAATCAATATAGAAATTCAACTAACTGACTAGCAGTTCAATCAAACGGTCAACACACAGTCAATCAGTCAATATCTAACAGTTCTAAAAATACAACATGAAATTATAAATTGTTCAGAGTTGGTGAGATTTACTCACATTTGCAGTTCATCGTTGAAGAACGATAATCTGTTATTTGATTTGAATCAAACAGTTTATTTCGCCATAAATTTAAGACGAACTCAAATCCGCTTCCAGTCAGTCGCATTGGGTAGTGTCCGTCCATATGATCCCAAAGGATCTTGTTTTGCTGAATTTCGATATCGTATGAGTTAGATACAATAATTTTACGTTAATGCACAATTTTAAATATATAATTCAACTAATTAAACTTTGTTTGGGCTTTACCATTCTTTCCCCCAGCCCATTTAAACGCACCCGGCCCATTTGTATATAACTCCAACCTCCCTATTTCTCTTCCAGTATTTTCAGATGCAAACACCACGTTTGCATCATTTCCGGAACCTGTACTACCCACAACTCCTCCCCTTGACGTCATTTGCACAATAAATTTTCCTTTTTATTTTATATTGGGCCAACCACTTCGGCCCATACCCTTCATACCCAACCGTATGCAACAGGGTGTCCTCCTTCTTTCAACACAATTTCTGTAAGATCCCTGAGCGTGCTCTCCATTGTTTACACCATTCCCATCACTTTCATTAATCACCGCACCCCCTTTGTTACTTCTTCTTCCATCCTAAAATGGGAACATTGCTGCTTCATAATTCCTTTGTCACTTATGAATACTCACATCCTCCTCGTTTCTTGTTATAAAGCACATGTCTTCACTCCCGCCTCTATTTCCATTACAGGTAGCTACGTCCATACCACTCCCTCTAGTCACTAACGCAACACCTGTACCCTTTTGCCTCTCCATTTCTAATGGTTTCAATGCCCGTACATCCTCCTTCCTTCTCTAAAATAAACACCACCTTCCAGACTTCGCATATCACCATTTCGAAAGCTCCCCTGTCCATCCTCACAACTCTCGAACCCAACTCCACCATAGTTGAACCGCTGCCGCCATCCTTGTGGACCACCAGACCTCACGTCATCGGCCTCCTCAGGACCCCGATTCAATTGATGTCAGTCCAAATGCCTCGACGTCGGAACGACCCAGGCCTCCATACCCAAGCTCGACGGAAACCGCGGTCAACGCTGTACAAAACAGCGAGCCATCTACCAACGAAACCAAACAATACCCATATCGATTAGAAGAACAACACTCTAGGAGGCCGAATATTCTTGTTTGGGAATTTACTGATTTTATTTGGATTTTATTTGAGGATTTAGATCTCACGTTTTTGAAGAACTCCTGGCGGCTGAGATTTTGAGAGGAACGGGAGTGAAATTTAGGTCTTAAGGAGATTATAGTGTGTTATTTATAGACAACAATAAATATCTAGATATTTTCAATATTCAGTGTACCCCTTACATATAACTCCACTCGTTTTGGGATCTCCATCGACGAAAATATAAATACCGATGTGATCAGCGATGTGCCACGATCCCAGAGATATAATAATACCGGTAGGTGGACTCATATTTTGAAACTTCAAAATGTTGATTTCAGGGTGCAAAATACTCCAAATAAAAAGTCGCTTATTTAATTAATTAGAAATTACAGTAAAATTCTAAAAATTAAATTACCGCTATTTCCCAAAAGAATCTTGTCTGAATTCAATCCCGATCTCTAGTTATATCGAATAAACCGTTACGGTCGATAAACGATTCTATAGCGACTTTTCTGAAATTTGATTTGGACATATCTCAAAATCTACATGATGAAATCCCGATTTTTCTCTTCCACTAGAAAGATATACTCCACCAGCTCCACACATTTCTTGTTTCACAGAAATCCGATTTAAAACGAATCCTGTACATTCAGTTGAAGTTCAAATCGCCAAATAGCGAACTGCCGTGCCATTTCGAGCTCGTTTTAATTATAATATAATTATATGTTCAAACTGTCGTCGATTCAATATAATCGTCAATATATTTCGAATCGAAACTCCACCAAATCTCGTATGCTATTCAATTCACATGATATTGTGAATTTCACTATTTCCGACTATTTCGACATTATAATATATTATTATATTATAATTATTAATTAAATATTCAATATTATTAAATTAAACGATCATTAACTTCTCTAAATCACCAATTATATAATTAAATAAATTAATTATATATCTCTAAAAATGCGGGTCATTACAGTAGTAAAGAAAAGTGTTAATAAGAAGAGAAGTTATTTCATATTTAATTTGGAAATTATGAACATTTAGTAAATACTTCCGAAACTTTGCATATTTTAAAAGGATATTTATTGTTCCTCAATGAAATGTTTGGTAAGAAATAAAGGAATTCTTAATAAAGAATGATTATTAAAAAGATCAGTGTAAGCACGTTAAGAAAATAAGAACCATTACACTCTTTGCAAAAGAGTTACGGTTTAAAAGGAAATAAAATTTTAATACTCCAGGTTTTATGAGACATTATGACTTAGTAAATTTTAGTGAGTTTGGGATTGTTTCATATTTCAGGAATGTCAGTTGAGAATGTGGAAAGGTAAACGGAAGTGATGCACTACATTTTGGATGATGAGGTATTGGTTAGCTTTCTATATTCACTAGAAATTCCATAAAAAGGGTTGTCATCTGTATCTATCGCTAGAAGTACCCAGATGTCTTCGAGGAAGTAACAAATTTACTATCACATAAAGAGATCGAGTTTTAAATAGACTCAGTGAAGGAAAACGGACCCAGAGTCATATCTTTGAGCCACATGACACCGGAAGTGATGAAGGAGTTAGGGGCGCAAGTGAATGACCTGGTAAGGAAAGAATTCATTTAGGGAAGTATAGCTGAGTGGCGATAAATTATTATATTCACAACTAAGGTGGATGACATTTCACGATTATGTGTAGATTATCATTAGCTGAATAAGGTGACGAGGAAGAATAATTATCTGCTTTCACAGATTGAAAACTTGTTTGAGAAGCCAAACGAGGCAAGGGTGTTTCCGTAAATGGATTTAAATACGTGATTCATCTGCTTAGAGAAGCAAAATAAAGTGTACATAATATCTGAACACAGTCAGGAATTTATGAGTGGTTCGTTATGCCTTTAAGATTGACGAATGCTGCAGCAGACTTTATAGATCTGTGAATAGAGTTTTTATAGATTAGTTGAATAAGTTGATATTTGTGTTTGTGTAGGACAGTCCGATTTACTATAGAACCAAGGAAGGGAACAAGACACACTTGAGAATTGTTCTCTATAATTCAAAATTAGAACAAATTAAAAGAAAATTTTTAAAACTTTCATTTTTGGAAGGAAGAAGTGATATTCTTAGACCATGTCGTGTTTGAACAAGAAACAAATGCAGACCCTACGAAAATGGCAACAATCCAAGATTCTAACCAACTCAAGAGTGTTACAATGTGATGATTTTCCTAGAATTGGTGTTATATTATAGACGTTTTATCAAATAATTCTCAAGAAATTACAACATCGTTAACCGAGTTAACAAAGAAGAATTAGACTTTTCTCTGGGATGCTAAGTGTGAGTATGCATTTTGGTTCTAAAGGAGAGGTTGATCGTTGCACATTTTGAAGGGAAGGTGGTCGAGCCCCCTTAGGGTCTGGACATAGTGAATTTATTTCACCTGCATGTTTGTTTTATTATTAATTACTAATTAATATAGTTGATTTGTTTTTGTTTCTTTTAAACGTTGTCTCCTATTACATGTTTATATATATACACACACAAACACTCAAAATTTGAAAGTGGAATATTATCTTATACCAATGATGTTTGTTCTATTGCAGGCTCAAGCATATAATTTCAAATTCATACACATATATATATATATATATATATATATATATATAACTTTTCAAACTTATCATATACATATCGTTCACATACGAAATCCATTTTCAATAAATAAAAGATGAAAACTGGCTACAATCTCGCCACGAATACTATGGTAATATTTTCGTAGCCTAATTCCAAAATATTAAATATTCATATTTTCATCTTGTTATTATTTAATTCTTTATTATTAGTCATCCTTAATTTAAATAGCTATGTCTAATTATGGTGTATTTCTAGGGTGTTACTGATAAACACATATGACAACTTATCTTGTGAAATTTTAAGTGATATAAAAAGATGATGAAAACCGCATTATTCAATAGGCAATGTATAGAAATAATTTGACCTTATACATTCCCAATTGTCACCTCGAACTTCCTGCAATCTATATAATAGCATACCTCTAGAGTCAGTCCATACCCAAGAGGATTTCGAACCCAATAAACGTTCATAACAAAACTACCACACAAAAAAGAGAAATCATGACTTGGTAAAACTAGACCATGATAAATCATACAAAGACTAGTAGAACCTCATATACGGTTAGTCACAATAAAGGTTTATCTAATATCGCAGGTTCGAACTCAATATGCATACTTGATCCCTGTAGATAAAAGAATGCAAAACTCCAGTATTAAATAGAACTCTAATAGAAACATCATGAATAGAAAGCATACCATGCACCATGACTCACTTACACTTATCCTTAGCACATTACAAGAAGTCGACAAGGATCCAAATCATACGCCTTCACAATCTACTTATTCTTAGCAAGTTTTGGCAATCCATTTTTAAACGTCCAAGCTTATTATAGGTAAATATTTCATCTCCTTAGTAGCCTTGCCTTCCCTAAAATAGTGACCATTCTCTTTGTTATTGAAGCAAACCACTTCAATCCAATACTTCTTATTTGGCCATCGTATATCGCTTGCACTTTCCATCATATTTCTTTTAACCTCCACCCGCCTTTGTTGCTTCGGTTCCTCCTTTCCACTAGCATCTGTTGCAACAACAATATTCTATAGAAACAAGCTATCGTGCCTTAAAGCTTTATCAACCAGCTTCTCAAAAGAAAACACAATATAGTTCACCATCTTTTCATTGAAGTACTAA
Organism: Allium sativum; assembly: GCA_030737875.1. Taxonomy (NCBI): domain Eukaryota; kingdom Viridiplantae; phylum Streptophyta; class Magnoliopsida; order Asparagales; family Amaryllidaceae; genus Allium; species Allium sativum. The sequence goes on from CM060921.1 coordinate 309,386,401, forward strand.
TCGAAACCAGTTATGAATTCCTTATTCTTCCTCAATATAGTTTGAGGGATTCAAACTCAGCAACATTCTTGCAAATAAACATATTTCCTTGCTTTATCTCCGCAAAACTTTTTGACAGAATGGGCTTTTGAATCGTAGCTATGTAGTTAAAGCCTCGTTAAAGTCCAGCTAAGTCTCTGCTATAGCTCGTAGTAACCACTACGCTATTTCAGCTCAGCACTGATTAATAGTATATCCACTTTAGCCCTCCCATTTCCCGCTGCATCCGCTAAATCAAGGTTTTTTAGCATCCGTTTTATCAATATTAATATACAAAGTTTGGTTCAACCATTATGCAATTTCATCTCAGCGCTGGTTAATAGTAGATTCGCTTTTAGCCCTTCTATTACCCCTTACATCCATTAAATCAAGGCTTTTTAACATCCGCGTTAGCAATATTAATATATAAATTTTGGTTTGACTTGTTCTCTTTTAAATAAAAATGAATCAAGTCAGAGTAAAAACTAATTTTTAAGGCATAAATGTCTATCATATTGCAGAAAGCTATTACAACAATCAAACCTATCATGCAGAACCATGATTTTCTTTGGTTTTGTTATATATGATTGATTAAAGTTAGTTTCTTATATATATAATGCAAGAACGATGATGAATTATTTTAAATAATTGATTTTACATCAAATGACCCTTTTTGCACCTCTGTTATTTTCCCTGTGACGACCCCAAAACCCCGTACTGCGGTGTTAAGGGTAATCTTTGGAATATAACACATAAACAGATAATAGCAGAACAGAATTAAATAAATACACTAGATAATGAAAAAACAATACACTAGATAAACGTAATCATCAGAGTTACACAGTATACAGGATCATACTTAGTACAAATACAGTTCAGCTATACATAAATGTCCACAGCGGAAACAAACATAATATGTACAATAGGAGCTGAACAGCATAAAAAGAGATAAATGATAGAATCCATCTTCAGCTCCAGCCATCTAGAAAGAGCCTGCTAACCTGAATACAAGGCTGCCCGTATAGAAAAAGGGGCACCCGAGTTTGCAAGTGAAACAAACTACGAGTCAGTCATGGGACTGGTATGAGAAATCTACTTAACACATTTTATAATATGGCTAATCACAGGACCACGCCACTTTCGCAGAACGGGTTTACTCCATTGGATTGCCAGTGCTTAAAATAAGTAAATCTTTTAAACAACGCAATGCTTTTTATAAAAATGAAGCCATTATAAGACTCAGTTCCCATCACACAATGCAACGCAAACCGGAGGATAGAGTTTTACCTTATAATGGCAAAAATATGCTTGATACGAATAAAACAAAAGCATTTGATATTATTACTAGTGTTTACATGTTTCAAAAACAATTTCGAATCATAACTATCAATCATAGGCGGCATGGGTACCATATATCATGTCGCCATGTATATATACAATCAAAACCGCACAGTCACATATTTGGAAATTGGATTTCCGTCATGAACCAAGGCAAAAGATAGTCCTTACCGACTTCGAGACAATCTAGCCCATGTCTCAGGGTCAAAGCGCATCGACCATTGGAGCGACAGGGCCGGTCCACCGATGTGGATTAAAATTCCTGAACACTACGTTTCCCCGCCCTTTGGGGCGTAAACGAGCCAACGAATGACTCCATCGGCTTCACATAGTCACCGATATATCTGAGGCGTCTCGCAACAGCAACAACCACATAGGTGAAAATAATATAAATGTCAGCCAGTTCAAGCACTGACACCACCTCTAGCTAGAAGGAAACGCATGCCCTCCTTGAGGTCCTCTCCCGTTTCTGGTTCATACCGGGGTGTGAGGTTCGCGAATTCACGTTATACACAAAGCTACGCCACACAGGCGGTGCTTTGATCACCAACCACAAGACTTTGCTTTTCAACAGAAGCCCTGATCATTGCATCTTAGCATGCCACACAGGCAATTCACACCATGCAACTGATGGCTATCAATCACACAGAATGTATTCCAATGTCAGACACACAGTCCATTTACAAGTCCGTTCTGGGTCTGAACGAAACCGGAGGCACTATATACCTTGCATACCCATCGATCTCCCCGTACATCTAGACGATCATCACTCATTATCCATATTTTGGGATGCCTCCCAATCAGGACATCAGTTATCATCCAACCGAGATGAAAATCTCCGGTCTTCGACCACCGTCTTCATCTTCGATTTCTTATCGTCGATTCAGTTATTCAGAATGGGATAAACCCGGTCTTTCTGAGCAACTCGCGTATATAATAAACAAGTGCTACACAAACACAACATACGCATCACTCCAATTCATCAGTCACTAACCGTAAATCAGTAAGAGAACGATTTCCCAAATATTAACCCCGAAGGCCGAATCCAACATCAGATCAAAACCCAGGAAACCATTCGACTTAGCTAACCTTCAGTTAGTTTCTAAATTTACATTCCATATCATTTATAATATTTTATAACGATTTATCGCTATTTTTATTTATTTAAAAATAGCCAATTTATTCAAACGACGCTTCAGGCCATAACACGGCCGTGGCGCTATTTTTCTTCAGATTTGATTTACACAAACTAAAAATCTAACCGTTGGATTATCACAAAATTTATATCGTTAGAAAGTTCTTTTCAAAACGAATCCAACGGTTCCAGTTTTGGGAAAATCCGACGGTCGGATCTCCCGGTACAATCATTTGAAGTTTCGATTTCAAAATACGAACTGCTGCGTCGTTATTCGATTTAATTTAATTATTTATATATATATATATATATATATATATAATTGATTCTGGCGCTGTTTTTCTTCTGATTTGAATTAAACATTCCAGACAATCCAACCGTTGGATCTTTACAAAGTTGGTGTCATTGGAAAGATATTTCCAAAGCGAACCCAACGGTTTTGGTTTCCCTGAAAATCCGATGGTCGGATCTCCCGCACTAATCGTTTGAAATCACGGTTTCAAAACACGAACTGCAGCTTCGTTATTCGATTTATTTTAATTTTATTTATATATATAAATATATTCTATTCTTCGATTTCAAAACGATATTCTTTTCATATATTTGATAAAAATGACATTTTTATCCAACCGACTTTTATTTCAACACTTCACTATTTTTAACAATTTATGTATATAATAAAAATGTGATTTTTAATGTAAAACAATTTATTTCAAAACACGACTATTTTATATAGTTCATATAGATGGTAAAAATATGATTTTTATTATAAAACAATTTCTTTCAAAACACGACTATTTTATATAGTTCATATAGATGACAAAAATATGATTTTTATTATAAAACAATTTCTTTCAAACACGAATACCATTCAACACATGAATTTCTATTCAACGAATGAATTTCTATTCAACAGATGAACGGTTTTCTATAGTTCGTATATAAAAGATAAAAATGTGATTTTTATTGTTAAATCAATTTATTTCAAACACGAATACCATTCAACACATGAATTTCTGTTCAACGAATGAATTTCTATTCAACACATGAACGGTTTTCTATAGTTCGTATATAAAAGATAAAAATGTGATTTTTATTGTTAAAACAATTTATTTCAAAACACGACTATTTTATGTAGTTCATATAGATGATAAAAATATGATTTTTATTATAAAACAATTTATTTCAAACTCGAATACCATTCAACACATGAATTTCTATTCAACGAATGAATTTCTATTCAACACATGAATGGTTTCAACAAATGAAAATAATTCTAACACATGAATATTTCAGAAAATTTCGGCAGCATAACGGCAGGGTACTTAAAACCGGGGCCTTCCCTAGTACGGCTCCTCGCTCTACCTTAAAGCTTCGCAGCTTTTGACAATGGGGATTTCATGCATCTAGTTCACACACAGGCGGCATGTATATTTTTTTCTTTCTTTTCCACAAACTAATCCTATGTGGTTTCAACCAAATAATTCTCAACCACAAACGGGAATTTTTCAACCACAATCAATCAATTTCAACCACAAATAATTCAAATCAACTATTCGCTATCAACCAATTTTCACACCAATCACAACCAATAAATATCGTCCATGGTTTGTGGACGAGGGGCGTATATATATATATATTTATTTATAAAAGCATTTCACTTATATTTCAACACATATATAATTTTTACAACGCATATATAACTTATACATCGAATGTACAACTTATACAACGCTTATACATGAGATGTACAACGCTTATATAACTCATACATCGACTATATAATTTATACATCGTCGTTTTCCATATCGTTTACAATTTAGAAATCTCACATTGGGTTCCACTCCACCAAAAGTAGCAGAAGGCTCAGAAAAATATGCAGTCTCTTCTAGTATGTAGAAGATGTCCACACGAGTCCACTGTCTCTTGTTTCACTGAATTTCGTCAAGAAACGAAAAAGATATGATTTTTATAGTGAAATCAAAAACCGTAGCGCTTTAAACTGCTATAATATAGTTTAAAATTAAATCAGCCGTATCTCAGCTGAAAGGTTCGAAACTAGGTCTTCATTTTTCCCGAAATCCGCGCCACTTCAGGACGATCGGCCAATGCCATGACGAAGAGGGAGGAGGGGAGCCTCCGCGCGTGGTGGTGGGGGCCAGCTCGGTGGTCAGACCAGACGGCGGCGGCGGTTTGAATACCCCGACTTCGTGTCGTCGGTTCTCACAAATCACTCAATGAAAAAATCCAAACTCTATATGGATTTGAAGCTCGTCTCGAGCACTTCAAAATCCCCAACTGGAGCTTTCGATATTGGTGAGTGGATTGGCCAGAAATTAGGAGAGATGGTTTCCTACTTTTTCCGTTGTCGGTTTTTAGAGAGGGTCGGGGAGAGAGTGTGCCTCGACAAATGATTTTTTTTATATTTACAAATTTTAAAAATCCGAAAATACCCCTTGTCACACACGAACACCAATACAACCCCAGCGACTGTCGTCCCTAGCTAAATACCCCTATTCCGAACACAATGGGATATGTTTCAAAGGCCCATTCGAATGTTTCAGTCAGTTTTCATTCAAATATAAAACATTCAATATTTGATTTGAACGGACATTTCAATTTGACGGAGCCATATACTGATTCTAAAAAATTCCCAAAAAATAAATCTAGCTATGTTTTGATGATACGGTCCCAACAAAACTAGTTTCGTCGAATTCTGAGACCGTTTGAAAAATGGCCCTTTTTTGGTCGATCCAATTTAATAGAAATTGACTAAACACATTTTCCTTTGTCACGCTCACATACTAGCTTCAAAAATTATGAAATTTGAAACCTAGCAATAATTTGACATCCCGGATCCAACAAAAGTGGTTTCGTCGAATTCCGAGGTCGTTTGCAAAATGGCCATTTTCACGGGCTATATAAACTCTATAGCGACCTTTCTGAAAATTCATTTGGCCATAACTTTTGCTTCCCGCTATGAAACTTCGATTTTTAAGATTCGTTATAAAGATATTCACTAACAGATTTAAATATTTTTGGTTTCACTAAAATCCTTTTTATTTTGCACCCGGTACAGTCAGTCAAAGCTTGAATTGAAATTTGGAAACTACCGCGCCATTTCAGACCTTGTTTATAATTAGAATTAATTATATTCATTTTCGAATGTTGATTTAAACTTACTTTTCATTATTATTATTTAAAATATTTATTTTAAATATTTAAAATCCACTAAAATAGCCAATTTAAAATTTTCAAACTGGTTCAGATTTTTCGGGTCGTTACAATCTCCCCCACTTAAAACTTTTCGTCCCTAAAAAGGAACAAAGTCGAAAGTGGTTTGATTAACCAACTCTACATTCAATCTGGCTTCCATTCTCCAGCTTTATAGTTTTTGAGAATTTTCAAATTCTTCAAAAATTTGGCTAACACCCGGAATTTTCGAAAAATTTCGCCATAACCTCCTTTGTATGGGGAGGGGTTTGGAAATTTATTGGGCCGTATTAGGTACCCAATAAATCCTATAAAGCATACACATATTTATAGTGATATATTTTGGTATTTACAGGGGAGCGTGTATGGATAATAACTCCAGAGAATAAATTCTCATCACCCTGTCTAAGCCTGAGGGAGTGTGTATTTTTAATTACTCCAGAGAATAAATTCTCGTCACCTCGATCCGTGTGGGAAATAAATAATCCATGTGCCGTATCTAATAACTAGAGAGACATGACTATTTTCAACTCCAGACCCGTGTGGGGTTTTTATTAATCTGGCAATTTATCGTCACAATTTTATATGGTCATATCAGCCATCAGTTCAACCTATAATATATAGTCATCGCCATACAAGCCTCTCACTCGTATGGTAAATCTTCCACCTCGTCACACAAGTTCCAACTACTTATGTGGTATATGATGAAGTATGCCTATATTCAAGAAGTATACCATGTAGTGTAGTTCAAAATTAATTGTTACTACCCTATGGTGACATTTATTATTACACACAGAACAACCAGCACTCCGCATCCAATGGCATTCACAGGAGTTGATATAATAATATTTGGCATCCAACTCATTAAGGTTTACCTATTTGTCGGGCACGCAAATAATTTCTTTACTCAACAGCTAATCCTTTTACCTGTTGAAACATATATAATACACATGTATATATTTCTATCTATTTTTAAATCAGTTCAATGTGTGATTTAATCGAATAAATTCTACCATTCATTCTCTTATTGATTAAATTAACTATCGTTTTAATAATTTAATTAATCAAATCCACTATCACACAACACAAACAACAATCAATTTGTTTTTAACTTTCAAAAATATACCTTTTTATATACTCAAAAATTATATTTCTAAAACCATACTATATATATAATCACAAATACGTTATTTATAAACATATAACTCTCGACTCGTTCTGGGGCACTTCTGACCCCATCTCCAACGAGTTATTCTGATTCTGCTATACTCATACTAGGATATTGCTGATCCTATCTGTAATGAGTTATTCGTCCTAGAACACTACTGGTTCTATCTGTGACGAGTTCGTTAATATGTTATATACCAGAGCTAAGCTTAACCAAAGCTCTGATACTACGATGTGACGACCCCAAAACCCCGTACTGCGGTGTTAAGGGTAATCTTTGGAATATAACACATAAACAGATAATAGCAGAACAGAATTAAATAAATACACCAGATAATGAAAAAATAATGCACTGGATAAACGTAATCATCAGAGTTACACAGTATACAGGATCATACTTAGTACAAATACAGTTCAGCTATACATAAATGTCCACAGCGGAAACAAACATAATATGTACAATAGGAGCTGAACAGCATAAAAAGAGATAAATGATAGAATCCATCTTCATCTCCAGCCATCCAGAAAGAGCTTGCTAACCTGAATACAAGGCTGCCGGTGTAGAAAAAGGGGCACCCGAGTTTGCAAGTGAAACAAACTACGAGTCAGTCATGGGACTTGTATGAGAAATCTACTTAACACATTTTATAATATGGCTAATCACAGGACCACGCCACTTTCGCGGAACGGGTTTACTCCATTGGAACGGGACTTGTATGAAACAATCTAGCCCATGTCTTAGGATCAGAGCGCATTGACCCTTGGAGCGACAGGGCCAGTCCACCGATGTGGATTAAAATTCCTGAACACTACGTTTCCCCGCCCTTTTGGGCGTAAATGAGACAACGAATGACTCCATCGGCTTCACATAGTCACCGATATATCCGAGGCACCTCGCAACAACAACAACCACATAGGTGAAAATAATATAAATGCCAGCCAGTTCAAGCACTGACACCACCTCTAGCTAGAAGGAAACGCATGCCCTCCCTGAGGTTCTCTCCCGTTTCTTGTTCATACCGAGGTGTGAGGTTCGCGAATTCACGTTATACACAAAGCTACGCCACACAGGCGGTGCTTTGATCATCAACCACAAGACTTTGCTTTTCAACAGAAGCCCTGATCATTGCATCTTAGCATGCCACACAGGCAATTCACACCATGTAACTGATGGCTATCAATCACACAGAATGAATTCTAATGTCAGACACACAGTCCATTTACAAGTCCGTTCTGGGTCTGAACGAAACCGGAGGCACTATATACCTTACATACCCATCGATCTCCACGTACGTCTACACGATCACCACTCATTATCCATATTTCGGGGGATGCCTCCCAATCAGGACATCAGTTATCATCCAACCGAGGTGAAAATCTCTGGTCCTCGATCACCGTCTTCATCTTCGATTTCTTATCGTCGATTCAGTTACTCAGAATGGGATAAACCCGGTCTTTCTGAGCAACTCGCCTATATAATAAACAAGTGCTACACAAACACAACATACGCATCACTCCAATTCATCAGTCACTAACCGTAAATCAGTAAGAGAACGATTTCCCAAATATTAACCTCGAAGGCAGAAACCAACATCAGATCAAAACCCAGGAAACCATTCGACTTAGCTAACCTTCAGTTAGTTTCTAAATTTACATTCCATATCGTTTATAATATTTTATAACGATTTATCGCTATTTTTATTTATTTAAAAATAGCCAATTTATTCAAACGACGCTTCAGGCCATAACGCGGCCGTAGCGCTATTTTTCTTCAGATTTGATTTACATATATCTGAAAATCTAACCGTTGGATCATCACAAAATTTATATCATTAGAAAGATCTTTTCAAAACAAATCCAACGGTACCGGTTTTGGGAAAATCCTACCGTCGGATCTCCCGGTACAATCGTTTGAAGTTTCGATTTCAAAATACGAACTGCAGCGTCGTTATTCGTTTTAATTTAATTATATATATATAATCGATTCTGGCGCTGTTTTCTTTAGATTTGAATTAAACATTTCAGGCAATCCAACCGTTGGATCTTTACAAAGTTGGTGTCGTTGGAAAGATATTTCCAAAGCGAACCCAACGGTTTCGGTTTCGGGAAAATCCGATGGTCGGATTTCCCGCACTAATCGTTTGAAATCACGGTTTCAAAACACAAACTGCAGCTTCGTTATACGATTTATTTTAATTATATATATATATATATAATCTATTCTTCGATTTCAGAACGATATTCTTTTCATATATTTGATAAAAATGATATTTTTATCCAACCGACTTTTATTTCAACACTTCACTATTTTTAACAATTCATGTATATAATAAAAATGTGATTTTTAATGTAAAACAATTTATTTCAAAACATGACTATTTTATATAGTTCATATAGATGGTAGAAATATGATTTTTATTATAAAACAATTTCTTTCAAAACACGACTATTTTATATAGTTCATATAGATGACAAAAATATGTTTTTTATTATAAAACAATTTCTTTCAAACACGATTACCATTCAACACATGAATTTCTATTCAATGAATGAATTTCTATTCAACGAATGAATTTCTATTCAACACATGAACTGTTTTCTATAGTTCGTATATAAAAGATAAAAATGTGATTTTTATTGTTAAAACAATTTATTTCAAACACGAATACCATTCAACACATGAATTTCTATTCAACGAATGAATTTCTATTCAACACATGAACGATTTTCTATAGTTCGTATATAAAAGATAAAAATGTGATTTTTATTGTTAAAACAATTTATTTCAAAACACGACTATTTTATGTAGTTCATATAGAAAATAAAAATATGATTTTTATTATAAAACAATTTATTTCAAACACGAATACCATTCAACACATGAATTTCTTTTCGACGAATGAATTTCTATTCAACACATGAACGGTTTCAACATATGAAAATAATTTCAACAAACGAAAATAATTCTAACACATGAATATTTCAGAAAATTTCGGCAGCATAACGGCAGGGTAGTTAAAACTAGGGTCGTCCCTAGTACGGCTCCTCGCTCTAACTTAAAGCCTCGCAGCCTTTTGATAATGGGGATTTCATGCATCTAGTTCGCACGCAGGCGGCATGTATATTTTTTCTTTCTTTTCCACAAACTAATCCTATGTGGTTTCAACCAAATAATTCTTAACCACAAACGGGTATTTTTCAACCACAATCAATCAATTTCAACCACAAATAATTCAAATCAACCATTCGCTATCAACCAATTTTCACACCAATCACAACCAATAAATATCGTCCATGGTTTGTGGACTAAGGGCGTATATATATTTATATATATATATATATATATACATAAATAAAAGCATTTCACTTCTATTTCAACAGATATATAATTTTTACAATGCATATATAACTTATACATCGAACGTACGACTTATACAACGCTTATACATGAGGTGTACAACGCTTATATAACTTGTACATCGACTATATAATTTATACATCGTCGTTTTCCATATCGTTTATAATTTAGAAATCTCACATTGGGTTCCACTCCACCAAAAATAGCAGAAGCTCAGAAAAATATGCGGTCTCTTCTAGTATGTATAAGACGTCCACACGAGTCCACTGTCTCTTGTTTCACTGAATTTCGTCAAGAAACGAAAAAGATATGATTTTTACAGTGAAATCAAAAACCATAGCGCTTTAAACTGCTATAATATAGTTTAAAATTAAATCAGTCGTACCTCAGCTGAAAGTTTTGAAACTAGGTCTTCATTTTTCCCGAAATCCGCGCCACTTCAGGACGATCGGCCAGCGCAATGACGAAGAGGGAGGAGGGGCGCCTCTGCACGTGGTGGTGGGGGCCAGCTCGATGGTCAGACCAGACGGCGGCGGCGGTTTGAATACCCCGACTTCGTGACGTCGGTTCTCACAAATCACTCAATGAAAAAATCTAAACTCTATATGGATTTGAAGCTCGTCACAAGCACTTCAAAATCCCCAACTGCAGCTTTCGATATTGGTGAGTGGATTGGCCAGAAATTAGGAGAGATGGTTTCCTACTTTTTCCGTCATCGGTTTTTAGAGAGAGTCGGGGAGAGAGAGTGTGCCTCGACCAATGATATTTTTTTATATTTATAAATTTTAAAAATCCAAAAATACCCCTTGTCACACACGAACACCAATCCAAACCCAACGACTGTCGTCCCTAGCTAAATTCCCCCATTCAGAACACAATGGGATATATTTCGAAGGCCCATTCGAACGTTTCAGTCAGTTTTCATTCAAACTAAAATATAAAACATTCAATATTTGATTTGAACGGACATTTCAATTTGCCGGGGCCACATACTGATTCTAAGAAATTCCCGAAAAATAAATCTAGCTATGTTTTGACGATACGGTCCCAACAAAACTAGTTTCATCGAATTCTGAGACCGTTTGAAAAATTGCCCTTTTCTGGTCGATCCAATTTAATAGAAATCGACCAAACACGTTTTCCTTTGCCACGCTCACATACTAGCTTCAAAAATTATGAAATTTGAAACCTAGCAATAATTTGACATCCCGGATCCAACAAAAGTGGTTTCGTCGAATTCCAAGGTCGTTTGCAAAATGGCCATTTTCACGGGCTATATAAACTCTATAGCGACCTTTCTGAAAATTCATTTCGCCATAACTTTTGCTTCCCGCTATGAAACTTCGATTTTTCAGATTCGTTAGAAAGATATTCACTAACAGATTTAAATATTTTTGGTTTCACTAAAATCCATTTTATTTTGCACCCGGTACAGTCAGTCAAAGCTTGAACTGAAATTTTGAAACTTCCGCGCCATTTCAGACCTTGTTTATAATTAGAATTAATTATATTCATTTTCAAATGTCGATTCAAAATTACTTTTCATCGTTATTATTTAAAATATTTATTTGAAATATTTGAAATCCACTAAAATAGCCAATTTAAAATTTTCAAACTGGTTCAGATTTTCCGGGTCGTTACAATCCCGCTTTATCCCCGCTATGCATTTTTGCACCTCCACCGCTATAGAACTGTTAAGCGCTTTAACCGTCCAGAATCATAGGCATGAACTTATTGTCAATCTTAGGTTTGAACAGCCTCCATGAGATCCGATCCTCTGGAGATCGATTGTCACAACATTTCGTCAATGCAATACTCATTCCTTGAGGTTATCTAGAAGCAATCTTTTTCTTCATAGCATCATCCATACCAAGATCACCAAAGATACGAATACAAGTATCCAATCATTCCTAGACATTAATGGAAAAATCGGTCCCCAAGAATGGTTTATCTTCCAGAGAAGGTGAATCCTTACATAGCTTAGAAAAATCAATCTTAGGCACCTTCACAGGAGTACTACCATTACCTACCACTACTTCGAGAGTTGGCTATACTTTTCTCTTCGATAACGCCATCATGGCCTCGTACATATTTCGATAATTGGGTGTTGCAACTCTCCATCCACCTTCACCAACCACTCCCAAAGCTGAATTATTTCTGGTAGTATTTCTCCGTTTTTAATCCATTCTTTATCTGTAATGAGAACGATCGGTCTCTAAGAACGAAAAGCCACAATAGTGATTAACTGAAATATTTTATATAGGATATTTAGTTTTAAGGACACATTTAAAAAAATTAGATCAAAGGACAATTTAGTTCAATAATTAGATTAAGGATAAAGACAAAATTGTATTATGTCAACATGTGTTTTACTTTGATTTCTCATCATTACTAAATTAATTAAAATACAAAAATAGCCCTAAAATGAAAGAAAAAAAAGTAATTTCAATATTATTTTAATTAATTGATGTTATTATAAACATATAAAAATAATCAGATCAGAAAGCTAAATGGATATTGCTTTATAATTTAAAAATAAAGCTTTATATTGTATCACATAAATACATAACTAAGTTATTTTTAGAGCTAATCTCATTTACATTCAAAATAAACTTTATGTAAAACACGAGGCTATATGCATTTAGCTTTCCGTCCCAGATTTTCTTATACTTTTTCCCTATATTTTCAAAACTAATACATTCCTTAATTAATTTTTTATTTTACAATTGTAGAAAACATTTTTGTATTAATTTCTATTACTTGTGAAATATCAATGTGTGTCCTTAATTTAAAATATTCAGAATTTTTCCACTTCAAACAAGAAAGCTTTACTTATTTTACATGACAAAAGTTACTCGCCCTTACGTCTAATTTTTGTTAAATTTGGTGATACAAAATCACAAATTGATTGGAACAAATTTGCAAAGAATGGAAATTAAGTACTTTTATAATAGGAATGCATTGATTGCATTTGATGAGGTGGTAGAGAAATGAAGGGATTAATTTCTTCCATCTATGCAAAAGAAACGGATTGGTTTACTTTCTACCTTTGCACATTTGTTGCTACGGTAATTTTCCTCCATTATATTATTACCATATGTTGGTTGGTAATGTAATTGATGACTCACATGGATTTGCATTGACTATATATTGAGGAGTAGACTTTAGTGTAAACCTATCCTGGCATGGAGCTAGTGATCCGTTACCACCCGAACTTCCCCGGTAAGGAAAGCACGGATTGAATTGAGGACAAGCCACATCGGAACACAAACAGAAGAAAATTTCATCACCTATTACAACAATTTCATCAAAATACAAGAATATACAGAATATGAATAAATAAAAATACATTCAATAAATATCAGAGATTACAATAAATTACATAACAACAGAAAAATAATACAATACACAACTGAAAAAGATATACGAATACAGAGCTTTCCGCATATCATTCCAGCTGTAAACCAGGATCCTACGAATATAAAACTGAAAAACCAAAACTACAAGCTTCCCGTGTGGAAAATAGGGGCGCCCAGAGTTTAGGTTAAAAGAATAAACTCCAGGTTAGTCATGTGACTGGTGTGAGAACTAAAACAGTTATTAATCTTTATTTTAAAGTTAGGTAAATCAAGGGTCCACGCCATATAACACGGAACGAGTTTCCTCCCAAGAACACCAGTGCATAAAACAACAACGCAATGCTAAATAAAGAACAATGAAGCTATTATAAGACCCAAGTCCCATCACACAATGCAACACGAGTCGGAGGATAGGGTTTTACCTTATAATAGCCAAAGAATACTTGATACGTTAAAACAAATCATTTGATACTATTATAAGTGCATAGTGTATAAAACAACTTCAAATATAAATGTATCAATCCTAGACCGCATGGGTACCATATATCATGTCGCCAATACTAGGTTCTACAATCAAAACCGCAATTGTCACGTATTGGAAGTTGGATTTCCATCTGTGAACCAAGGCGAGGGATCGTCCTTACCGAATTCGAAACAATCTAGCCCATGTCTCAGTCAAGCGCGCAGGCAAGCCTTGGATCGTCAGGGCGGTCCACTCGATGTGGATAATTATGCCTGAACACTGCGTTTCACCGCCCTTTGGGGGCGTAAATGAGTCCTATGACTCCATCGGCTCCACATAGTCACCGATATATCCGAGGCGCCTCGCAATCCAACAACAACATAGGTGAAAATAATATAAATGTCAGGGCTGGTAGGTCACTGACACCACCCTAGCTAGAAGGAAAAGCATGCCCTCCCTGATGTCCTCTCCCGTTTCTGGTTCACAACCGGGGTGTGAGGCTCGCGAATTAACGCTACACAAAGCTATGCCATAAAGGCCGTGCTTTGATCATCAACCACAAGACTCTGCTTTTCAACAGAAGTCTTGATCATTTGCATCTTAGCATGCCACCCAGGCAAACCACTCCATGCAACCGATATCCATCAATCACACAGAATGATATCCAATGTCAGACACACAGTCCATTTAAAAGTCCATTCTGGGTCTGAACGAAACCGAAGGCACCTTGTACCTCGCATATCCATCGATCTCCAAGTACGTCTGGACGATCACCAACTGATTCCCTCCTCTTGGGTGTATAGCCCAATCAAGATCATCAGTAATTATCCAAACGATGTGAAGACCTCCGGTCTTCGACCAGCGTCTTCATCCTCAACACCTCGTCGAATCAGTTATTCAGAATGGGATAAACCCGGTCTTTCTGAATAACTCGCGTATATAATAAACAAGTGTTACACAAACACAACATACGCCTCATTCCAATTCAGAATATTCTTTTATTCAAATATTCACATCTATAGGGAAAGGTTCCCATTAATTTTATCAAAGATAAATTCTTTTAAATTTGTTCTTTAATCTTCTTTTGGATTTCAGTCCAAACCAAATTATGGTTTATCCAAACTAGTCGGGATTAACGAACCTTACCGAAGTAATCATTTGTTTTAAATTTTCCAATCCCAACCTATTCATCCCATGAAGTAAAACTGGTAATACTTCATATCTAACACCACGGTGTTATCGATAAATTCAATTACCATTTCACGTTCAAATCTAATTAAAGATTTAACTATCGCCTGGAGAAAAACTGGTGATACTCCATTCTCGATCATTTCAATCTAATTAAAGATTCATTAAAACTCCACTTGGTTTTAATATTCCCAAAAATCAGTATTAATGATTATTTAACTTGGGAAATCATATCATGTCTTTAACTGGGTTAAAGAACCAATGTCATTTAGAACACGGTTCACGATAAACCCAAAATCCTTTTTTATTCCATCAGCCTTTAACTGTAAATTAGCAAGTGAACAATTCCTTAAGATATAACCCCAAAGGCCGAAACCAACATCAGATCAATACCCAGGAAACCATTCAACTTAATTAATCTCCTGTTAGTTTCTGATTTTCTTAACTCTGTTGGGTCTAAGAACAGTATTATTAAAGATACCATTCACGACAACCCAAAATCACATTCCATTAACAATGGAATCTTCATGGAAAACAAATCGATATATATATAATCGATATCAACTTCCATATCTGACTAATAATATAAATGGAATAATGGCAAAGCCTTTTAAATTCCAAATATATTAGCAGTTCTCATCGACAGAAATTCACTTCGATTATTACCAAATCGAATTCCACTTCATTCTAATTTATTTCATTAAATTAGAAAACTTTACTTTGGAAAATCTCCTTTAAATCTTAACAAAAGATATATAAATTCCAAATCACATTTCACCGTAAATCGGGTTAAAGAACGAATGTCATCAAAACACAGTTCACGATAAACCCAATTCACATTCCATTAATTATTGGGTTAAAGAACAAGTGTTATTTAAAACACCGTTCACGATAAACCAAAAAATCAATTCCAATTCAAATCCAATTAAATATTATTTAATTGGTATACTTCATTAAATCTAAATAAAAAGATTTAATCTTTTTCTCAACTGGGCTTAAGAACAGGGTTAATGAAGACACCGTTCACGACAAACCCAAATCCCATTTGATATTAAATACAAGGCTCTGAATAGAAAATATATCGACTTATATTCAATATCAAATTCTACAACCAACAAATATCGTATTGGAAATAACGATATAAATATATCTTTCAAATTTCCATAACAATATCTGTATAATCACGAAACCCAACATCGAAATATTCCAAAGACAAATTCAATTCAAATCCATTCCAATTCAATTATTGGAAATTGTGGTTACTTTTAAAACCCTTTCAAATCCAATTTATTTATTTCAAAAATAAATGGATTATAATTCTAGTTCAAAACTAGTTCATTTCGATAAAAATCTATTTTTATCTTTTCAAATATGGAATTTTTCATCCTAATTCTTTCCAAATCATTTCTTATGATTTTACACTAATTATTGATATTTTTAATAATTTTATCAAGGCACGTACAGTCGATTTCCCTAAACGGCCATCGAACTGCACTTACAGCGACCTTTTCCAAATTTGATTTGGACATAATTCCAAATCCAACCTCATATTTAAAATATCTAATATTAGTTAGAAAGCTCTTTTCGATACGAATCCAATGATTCCAGTTTTGGGAGAATCCGACGGTCGGATCTCCCGTGATATCCATTCGAAGTCAATGGTCGAAATTTGTGAACTGCCGCGGCGCCTTCTATTCAGGCTATTATATAAATAATATATATATATATATATATTATATTTCGTTTATTTCCTTTCAAAACGTATTTTATAAATCGTTTTAAATTCGTTTTCAAAACGATTTCAACTTCCTATTCAATTTCTAATCAAAATTGAATATTCTATATCATTGATATATAAATGATAATATTTTCAAAACATTATATTTTGAAATCAATTCCTTTTCGCTATTCATTATAAAAATGAATAAAATCGATATAAATATCTTTCACGTCAAAATGGCGCAAATCTAATCAACACGGTTTTATATAATTCAATAACTTCGTTATTCTATTCAACAAATGAATATTTTCTTCAACACATGAATATATATTTTATTCAACACATGAATATTTATTATTTCTTACTTACAATAAAAATGTGAATTTTATTGTATAAATATTTCGTTCAACACATGATACGTTCCAACACATGAATATTCTCAACACTTGAGTATTGTCAACACTTGACTATTTTGTTTATTCAACACTTGAATATTTAGTTTCCTGTTCTGAATATTAAATTAAAATATTCTTTATTTTCTAAATTGTATTGAGGACCAATCAATTACCATCTAATGTTAATTATATGGATTCCATACAACACCTGTATATAATAGCAATGATAAATAATCAACCATCATCCAGAGTGCACCACACAACTGCATAAACATTAAATATAAATAATTAATGCTTACACAGTCTGTCGACTAATCGATCGACATACAACTAAATAATTGGGATTAGTGTACGCCAAATATCATCCCAACACCCGTGTGGGGTTTTGAAACACCCCACCTCCGTTAGGGTCACTCTCAAAGGGAATGCCCTAATTTTGGTGGAGGTTTATAAGTATAAGTCACGGATATACAAGACAGATATAAGAACACATATTTTTGAACAGCGGAAAACAACAACTTTTATTTCAATAAAATACATGTTACACCAACCATACCATAATTGTCTTACAATACTTCAAAAAAAACATAACATCTTCATAACTGTGTTGATTACATTATTTAAAGAAGCATAAAGAAAACATAAATAAACTGCAAAAGTCCCATAGTTGTTGTCCAAAGCCATAGTCCAAAACGAAAAGATCCAAGCAATACATTCTTTCTCTTCAAGCTGGATATGAAGGCTGGTCAAGCTGCGGTACTCCCTCCCTGTGGACCTGGGGGGGGGGGGGAACGGAAGAAAAGAAGACGAAAGAAAAGTAGAGTCAGACATAAAGCCTGAGTAAGTCTAGGACTATTCAGTCTATGAATAAAGAACTGGGTATGATAAGTATAAACTAGAAATGGGAAAGCACCATAAACTTAGTTAAGTTGTCTAGGGTCGAATATACTATCGTACCCCATACTAATCTCTGTACCCATATAAACTAGTTCCCAACAGGCACCCCATAATCAGGGTGAAGTGATCCATTTTATGATGATCGGCTCCTACTCGCATAGTTACATGTGTCTTACGGCCCCCGATGTTGTAGTTACCTATGCTGGTCCCACCATGGGGTGTATCAAGTCCCATGGTGGCGGCCCGACACAATCCTAGAATGCACAGGTATGCTACTGGTGCCCAGTGCCTTATTTTTCTGCGCCGGAGTGTGTGCACGCCCGCAGCCCGTTAGAACCTACACTGCTGCACCACCGCCGTCGATTTGACCTCTTACAGTCAGCCCAGTAATCGTGCCCCACCCTGCCTAGTTTCAGGGTATCATGATACCTTATAGGGTTACTGCTGAAAAGGGTCCCCCGCTACTAGGTTTTTCTATTTCTAGCCAACATGCTAAGTTGGTTAAGTGTGTTATAAACCTAACCCCCAATCAGTCTGTTTAGTTTAGCATGTTCCATCTTGATTAAGTATTAATATAATTTACTTAATCCTATCAATCCTGACTCAGCCTTAATTGTCTTATTAAAGCCTTGACCTCTCACATTAGACAGGTATTGTTGTGGCTGCCTGCTGCCGGTTGGGTCCGGGCAGTCTTACGCCACAACTCAGTCTAACCTCGGGTCCTTATTGGGCTCCATGTTTAACCACCCACATTGGATAGGTATTGTTGTGATTACTGGACAGCCGGGCGGTTCCGGGCAGGTTTACATCACAACTCAATCCAACCTCGGGTTAAACACATCGTATTTTCTACATTTACATATTTTGTCTTTCTTTTTTTTATATGTAAATATTTGCGTCCCATTATTCAAATTCATCTTTATTGGTTAAGATTTATTTATGCCACTTAATTGTTTTTCAAAGTTATTGGTGTGCGTCAAACAAGCCAACACATATGTTCTATATTTTTAACCCAAACGTCATTTCCCCCGTTTTATTCGTTCGTTCCAATGTAAGGTGTGTTGGGTTTAATACTTAAACCCAATTTAGCCATATGAAAGGGGAGGCTATAACATGGTGTTTATAAGGTGACATAAAAAGGGGAGTGTGAACGCATGAACTTGCAACATACGATCTAATTATCATAAGATAGGCATATGTGAACTTGCAATTGTAACAACATATAATATAAGCAATACTTAAACATGAATCATTCTATTCACATAATCATGGTGTAAACGAAACATGTAGTCATGGCATAAATAATACTTAAACATGAACCACTCTAATCATATAATTATGGCATAATCATAATTGAACATGAGTCCTTATATGGTCATGGCATAAACATAATTGATTATGAATCCTATTATTCATATAATCATGGGTTTTTGTCCAATCTATGTAACTTGTAAGGGGATGCAATTCTAGTGTAAATTTCTAATGTAACTTATGTGCCAAAAATATATTATCATATGATTAAGATAACAACATAAGCTTAGAAAACATGTTCTTAACTAGGCATAATAACAAACATAGCTTAGACATGTTCATAAAATTAATACAAGCTTACAACGACGCTTGCTTTTGTCACTATCACAAAATCATGATTTTTATACTTGAACTATGATGCCAATTTCAACATAACCTTCATATGAATCATAATACTTAGGTGAATCAAATTACACTAAAGATGACCATAGAACTTTACATCATGTTGTCATAACAATAGACCATAGACTTGCATGAATTTCAAAATAAACTATTACAACATATAGTTGTTGTTCAACATGAATCTTATACTGGCATTTACCAATTGGGTGTTGTAAATAACTACCACAAACATGTAGTTTTCAATATGAATCATATGCTTGCATAAGTACCAATCAAAATTCCACAACATGTGGTTGTCAACATAAGCCACATACTTGTATGAATCAAACCATAGCATTGCCAAATCGTTTAGAATCAAAATAACATACAAATATAAGTCATTATCGCCACAATTCCATTTCGTTTCCAACGCAAATTGCGTACTTGCAAATATCCAATCGTATACCATAATATTCCCAAATCGTTTTGCATCAAAGCAACATGCAAATATAGATTATTATCGCCACAATTCCATTTCTTACATTACACAAATCAACACAATTATTTAATTCATACTGGAATAGCACTCTACTTACAGCGTATGGCGAATCTTCTATTCAGAAATCTGAATTCTAAATTTGGAGACGCTTATTTTTTTTTGTTGTAGGCGTTGCTTTGATTGATTTGATGTTGCTTTAAGCTTTGAATTATCTCCTAGTTGTCTCTCTATTTCTGACGTCTATCTTCAGTCTCTCCTCAGCAGCATGACGGTCTCATCTCCATTTTAGTTTATGTGAATTAGGGTTAGCCTTAGGTCCTTTTTATAGAGTTTGTGAGTTGATTTAGACCGTCGATGAAGCTTGGTTCAATAATAGCCGTTCGTTTGAAGGAGAGACCAACCAGGAGCTGACACCTAGCCCTAGTGACAAGGCAAGGCTCAGAAAATCGACCAAACACAGACCTGGCCAGCGAGGGTGGGCTGGGTTCGACCTGGCTCAGGGGCCAGGTCGACACCCCAGTCGACACCGTGTCGACTTGGCGGTCGACACGGGTTACCCAGGTCGACTGCCTAGTCGACCTGGCTAGCCCCAGGTCGACTGCCAAGTCGACCTGGGTGCTTTGGGCGGGAATTTTCCCGCCTTGGCCAATTGGGCCCGATTTTGAATTTTGAATTAGTTTTTCTGAGCTGTTTTCGTCTGTTCGAATTTTAAACCTAATTCTGAAACTTCCGGAGGCCATATCTTGGTCATACGGACTCCGATTTTCGAAAACTCGGACTCTATTTCGCGTATTTTTCCGAGACGAACGCAATGGCATATCCCGTTTCCCTTAATTCTTTGATTTGAAATTAATTATACTTTAATTTATGAATTTCACGGTTATAGAATACACGGGGTGTTACATTCTCCCCCACTTAAAAGAATTTCGTCCCCGAAATCTTCAAGTTAGGAAGAATGTATATCCTAACATCCAAACATCCATCTACTCATCCATCAAACACGAGTATCCATTGTCCTTAAAAGACTTCTAATGCTTCATGATCATATGCGAAGTGTGTGTGTACATGTACTTATCTAATGCAAAATCAGGCGGTCTACTGATTCAGTTGACCTCCTTAATGCGAATTATGTAAGTGCTATGAATCCATTATGTATGCAAATTCTCCTATTCATGATTCTACATGAGTGCACAATCATTCATATAAATGCAACATCCATATGACAACACATTAAAGTTCAACCATATACGAATGCAAACATATATGCATATGCAATATGAAGTGACTGAGCCGATCTAAAACCTAGATTGTGTGTGTATATGCAACCACGAGCAATCACTTGCAACCACTTGCAACCATCATCCATAACATGTTTCAACTACATGTTTTCATCCAAAGAGTTCCTACCTAAAAGATAGGGTCGAGGAGATATACCTAAAAAAAAAAGATAGATAAAAGCGCAACTTAAGGAAAAGGAAGGATCAAAGATGTACCCTCGAAAAGAAAAGGGTAGGCAGCGCGTATTCTAGCTTCAGTCTCCCAAGTTGCATCTCCTTCGGCGTCGCTCCACTGAACTTTGACGAGCTTGACTTCGCGGTTGCGTAGCTTCTTCACTTCCGTTCCTAATATGCGGGTTGGAACTTTCCTCACGGTTGCTTTGCGTTCCACTTCAGCTTCTTCTAGGATATTTGGCTCTACCACTTCAGCAGACTCATGTAGACATTTTCAGAGATGTGAAACATGAAAAACATTGTGAACTCCGGCCAGCTTTTCGGGTAGCTCTAATCTATAGGCCATTTTCCCAATTTTCTCGATGATAGGGAATGGCCCTACGAACCTTGGTGCTAGCTTTCCTGTGGTTCCAAAATGGACAACGTTCCTTAGCGGAGATACCTTAAGAAAAACTCTGTCTCCAACCTCAAATTCAAGGTCGGTCCTCCTCTTGTCGGCGTAGGACTTTTGTCTGTCTTGGGTCGTCTTCATCCTTCTTCGTATTAAGTCTACTTTTTCTGAAGTCTCTCGGATCATATCTGGTCCAAGTATGAGTTTATCAGTAGACTCCCACCAACAAGTGGGCGATCGGCACGGTCTTCCATATAAAGCTTCGAAGGGCGCCATCCCGATGGTTGCTTGATAGCTGTTATTGTAGGCAAATTCCACCAAAGGAAGGTGGTCTTCCCATGTCCCTCCGAAGTCAAGGACGCACAGTCTTAAAAGTTCCTCCAAAACTCTGTTCACTCTTTCTGTTTGGCCGTCGGTTTGGGGATGATAGGCTGTGCTCAAGCATAACTGCGTTCCTACTGCTTCTTGCAGACTCCGCCAAAACTCACTGGTGAAGATAGGATCTCGGTCACTAACAATGCTGGATGGTATTCCATGGAGTCGAACGATTTCCTTGAGGTAAAGAGATGCTAGGGATAAGGCAGTTCTTTTACTTTTGACAGGTAAAAAGTGGGCGCTTTTAGTAAGCCTATCCACTATTACCCAAATGCTAGTGTTGCCTCTCCTAGACCTAGGCAGCCCATCGATGAAGTCCATTGAGATGCTATCCCACTTCCACTGCGGGACCTCTAGAGGATGTAGCAGACCGCCAGGCTTTTTCTGTTCCGCCTTAACCTGTTGGCACACCATACACTTAGAAACGAATTCTGCCACGTCCTTTTTCATGCCGTTCCAGAAGAAAGTTCCTTTTATGTCCTTGTACATTTTATCTCCGCCTGGGTGTATCGTCATCTTGGAGTGATGTGCTTCCTCGAGAACCCTCTTTACTAAATCCCTTGTCTGTAGGACGCATAGTCTTCCGTCTCGCCTTAGCCAACCCTTATCGTCGATGGAGTATCTGTTGAGGTGACTTGAAGTCTCACCCCTAATTAGCCTATCAATCGTTTCCACAAGTTGAGGGTCTTCGCGTTGTGCTGTCCCTATTGAGTCCACTAAAGTCGGGCGCACTTCGAGAGATGCTAGCAAGCCTGGTACAAAATCGGAGGAAGGCCTAAAGTCGAAGCTGGCTATAAACTCTAGGCTTTGTCTTTCAACAAACAGCGGGCTTAGGGTCAATTTCTTTCGGCTCAACGCGTCTGCCACTACGTTGCCTTTGCCCGGAGTGTAGGAGATCTCGAAATCGTACGAGGCAAGAAACTCCATCCATCTCTGTTGCCTCAAGTTAAGATCTTTCTGCGAGAAAAGATATTTCAACGATTTATAGTCAGTGTAAAGTTCGAACTTCTCACCTAGGAGATAGTGTCGCCAAGACTTGAGTGCAAAGACGATGGCAGCTAACTCAAGATCATGGGTCGGGTAGTTCTTTTCGTGCACTTTCAACTGCCTCCCGCCATAAGCTACTACCCTTCCTTCTTGCATTAAGACGGCGCCTAGCCCTGTCCCACATGCATCTGTATAAACAGTGAACATCTTGATTCCATCTAGCAACATCAAAACTGGGGCTGTTGTAAGAGTCCTTTTTAGTCGCTGGAAAGCAAACTCGCAATCCAAGTCCCAATTGAATGTTAGATTCTTCTTGGTCAATTTCGTGAGCGGAGCTGAGATTTTCGAAAAATCCTTTATGAACTTTCGATAGAAACCTGCTAGTCCTAGAAAACTTCGGACCTCAGTTGCATTCCTTGGTGTCTTCCAATCCTGTACCGCCACTACCTTAGCAGGGTCCACTGCTAACCCTTGTTTGGATACTATGTGCCCAAGGAACCTCACTTCTTCTCTCCAAAAGTGGCATTTGGAGAATTTGGCTTTTAGCTGATGGACTCGCAGAGTTTCCATGATTGCCCTTAAGTGCTGAGCATGTTCCTCTTCACTCTTTGAGAAGATAAGGATATCGTCTACGAAGACCACTACGAACTTATTGAGGAAATCTATGAATACCCTACTCATCAGGTCCACGAAGTAAGCAGGTGCATTTGTCAAGCCGAAAGGCATGACAAGCCATTCAAAGAAGCCGTCTGGGGTTCTGAATGCCGTTTTATCGATACTATCTTCATCCACCCTTAGCTGATGAAAACCGGTCGCTAAATCGAGTTGGGAGAAAACAGACGCTCCTACAAGCTGATCAAACAAACCGTCAATTCTGGGGAGAGGGTGCCTATTCTTTTTCGTTAGCTTGTTGAGCTCCCTATAGTCAACACATAGACGGAGTGAACCATCCACCTTTGTAGCGAACACCACTGGAGCGCCCCATTCTGAAATGCTCCTCCTAATGAACCCCTTTTCTAGAAGCTCTTTAATCTGTTTACTGAGCTCTTTCCTTTCCCGTGGAGCCATGTGTCTAACGGGCAACGCAACGGGCTTTGCATTATCTACAAGGTATATGCGGATGTCTATCTCCCGCTTCGGAGGCAAGCCCTTCACCTCTTCGAAGACATCCGGATATTCCCGGACCACTCTAACTGATTGCAAATTTTCAACAGAGGCATCTAGCGATTCAAGGTAACTAAGCATAACCGCATACGAGGGATTACAAGAAATTTCCAAAGTATTACCGAGCTGGGTTAGGAGCCTAACAACCCTTTTCTCACAATCAAGGATGGCCCCATTACTGGATAGCCAATCCATGCCCAAAATCAAACCATATCCCGAAAAGCCCAAAACAAAGGAACTACATTGAAATTCTACGCTTAGAATAGAAATTTTCAATCCCAAACAGATCATAGACAAATGAGTTGGGCCCTCAATTGGGTTTGAAACAATTAAGGGGTCCTCTACCATACTAGTTTTTAGGTGCAGAGATTCTACTAAAGCAGACGAGATAAAGGAGTGTGATGCGCCAGAATCAAATAAAGTGCGAACGGGGTGATCATAAAGATAAACTACACTTTCTACAGAAGTATTTATACCTCGCTGTTGCAGAGGTGGCGCTTCTAGCACATGAACTTGTGCCCCTGAGGTGGATCCAGCCCTCTGCCCCTGTCCTCGTTTCTTTGGGCAGTCCTTAGCCCTGTGGCCTGTCTCACCGCAAGAAAAGCACCCACCATTCTCCTTGGCCTTCTTTTTCCGGCAATCTTTCACTAAGTGCCGCACTTTGCCATAGAAATTACACTTCCTCTTCTCTTTGTTGCCTTTCCCGCCCTTCTTAAAGTCTGTCTTCTTAGGCTGCAAACCCTCTTTCTTCCCTTGAGAGCTTTCTGCCTTTGTCTCCTTCTTGCCCTTATCCTCTTCGTTCAGCAACGCCATTTGTACCAACCTTTCATACGTAGCTCCCATGGGTATATGGGTCATGGCCAAACTGTGTAATGGCTCATTCAACCCTTTGACAAAACGGAGAGCCTTCTTGTGCGGGGTGTTGACTAGGTCCAGCCCAAACCTAGCCAGCTCATCGAACTGATTAACATACTCTTTGACTGTCTTGTTCCCTTGCTTAAGAAATAAGAATTTTTTTCCAACTGCAAACTCCTTTCTGCATCTGAGAGAAATTTAGCCTCAAACCTTGCCCTAAAGTCCTCCCATGTTTCCACTGGTCTTTCTGCATTAGTGACTTCCCACCAGTAGGAAGCCTCACCTTTTAGCAACCATACTGCCAGTTGTACTTTCTGCCTATCTTCTACCTCAAAGATGATGAATAAGTCCTCGGTTTCTTTCAGCCAATTTCTAGCTGCCACGAAGGACTCAGTTCCATGGAAATCCTTTCCTCCCATAGTTTTAAAATCTTTACATATCTTAGCAAACGTGTTTCCCCGTGGAAGAGGTGGAGGAAGAGGTGCTGCTGCAGCTGGATGATTTCCTGCAGCTGGGGGAGGAGGAACGGTAGGACCTGGTTGAGTGGCCCTTGCTTCTAAGAACCGCCTAAACCAACCAGGTATTGGTACACCCTCTGGCAAGTTAAGTTCTTCGGACATGCTGAAACAAAAAGGATAGATTCAAAACGAAGGATAAGAGATAGTACCTATGGCTTTGGGGGGGACTTTGCCTTTTTTTTAAAAAAAAAAAAATAATTTTCTTTTAAAAATGCTTCTTTAAATTTCTTTTTTGAAAATAAATTTTCAAAACTTTTTATCTTATCTGGTAAACCTATGCTCTGATACCAAGTGAAACACCCCACCTCCGTTAGGGTCACTCTCAAAGGGAATGCCCTAATTTTGGTGGAGGTTTATAAGTATAAGTCACGGATATACAAGACAGATATAAGAACACATATTTTTGAATAGCGGAAAACAACAACTTTTATTTCAATAAAATACGTGTTACACCAACCATACCATAATTGTCTTACAATACTTCAAAAAAAAACATAACATCTTCATAACTGTCCTGATTACATTATTTAAAGAAGCATAAAGAAAACATAAATAAACTGCAAAAGTCCCATAGTTGTTGTCCAAAGCCATAGTCCAAAACGAAAAGATCCAAGCAATACATTCTTTCTCTTCAAGCTGGATATGAAGGCTGGTCAAGCTGCGGTATTCCCTCCCTGTGGACCTTGGGGGGGAAACGGAAGAAAAGAAGACGAAAGAAAAGTAGAGTCAGACATAAAGCCTGAGTAAGTCTAGGACTATTCAGTCTATGAATAAAGAACTGGGTATGATAAGTATAAACTAGAAATGGGAAAGCACCATAAACTTAGTTAAGTTGTCTAGGGTCGAATATACTATCGTACCCCATACTAATCTCTGTACCCATATAAAATAATTCCCAACAGGCACCCCATAATCAGGGTGAAGTGATCCATTTTATGATGATCGGCTCCTACTCGCATAGTTACATGTGTCTTACGGCCCCCGATGTTGTAGTTACCTATGCTGGTCCCACCATGGGGTGTATCAAGTCCCATGGTGGCGGCCCGACACAATCCTAGAATGCACAGGTATGCTACTGGTGCCCAGTGCCTTATTTTTCTGCGCCGGAGTGTGTGCACTCCCGCAGCCCGTTACCTACACTGCTGCACCACCGCCGTCGATTTGACCTCTTACAGTCAGCCCAGTAATCGTGCCCCACCCTGCCTAGTTTCAGGGTATCATGATACCTTATAGGGTTACTGCTGAAAAGGGTCCCCCGCTACTAGGTTTTTCTATTTCTAGCCAACATGCTAAGTTGGTTAAGTGTGTTATAAACCTAACCCCCAATCAGTCTGTTTAGTTTAGCATATTCCATCTTGATTAAGTATTAATATAATTTACTTAATCCTATCAATCCTGACTCAGCCTTAATTGTCTTATTAAAGCCTTGACCTCTCACATTAGACAGGTATTGTTGTGGCTGCCTGTTGCCGGTTGGGTCCGGGCAGTCTTACGCCACAACTCAGTCTAACCTCGGGTCCTTATTGGGCTCCATGTTTAACCACCCACATTGGATAGGTATTGTTGTGACTACTGGACAGCCGGGCGGTTCCGGGCAGGTTTACATCACAACTCAATCCAACCTCGGGTTAAACACATCGTATTTTCTACATTTACATATTTTGTCTTTCTTTTTTTTATATGTAAATATTTGCGTCCCATTATTCAAATTCATCTTTATTGGTTAAGATTTATTTATGCCACTTAATTGTTTATCAAAGTTATTGGCGTGCGTCAAACAAGCCAACGCATATGTCTATATTTTTAACCCAAACGTCATTTCCCCCGTTTTATTCGTTCGTTCCAATGTAAGGTGTGTTGGGTTTAATACTTAAACCCAATTTAGCCATATGAAAGGGGAGGCTATAACATGGTGTTTATAAGGTGACATAAAAAGGGGAGTGTGAACGCATGAACTTGCAACATACGATCTAATTATCATAAGATAGGCATATGTGAACTTGCAATTGTAACAACATATAATATAAGCAATACTTAAACATGAATCATTCTATTCACATAATCATGGTGTAAACGAAACATGTAGTCATGGCATAAATAGTACTTAAACATGAACCACTCTAATCATATAATTATGGCATAATCATAATTGAACATGAGTCCTTATATGGTCATGGCATAAACATAATTGATTATGAATCCTATTATTCATATAATCATGGGTTTTTGTCCAATCTATGTAACTTGTAAGGGGATGCAATTCTAGTGTAAATTTCTAATGTAACTTATGTGCCAAAAATATATTATCATATGATTAAGATAACAACATAAGCTTAGAAAACATGTTCTTAACTAGGCATAATAAAAAACATAGCTTAGACATGTTCATAAAATTAATACAAGCTTACAACGACGCTTGCTTTTGTCACTATCACAAAATCATGATTTTTATACTTGAACTATGATGCCAATTTCAACATAACCTTCATATGAATCATAATACTTAGGTGAATCAAATTACACTAAAGATGACCATAGAATTTTACATCATGTTGTCATAACAATAGACCATAGACTTGCATGAATTTCAAAATAAACTATTACAACATATAGTTGTTGTTCAACATGAATCTTATACTGGCATTCACCAATTGGGTGTTGTAAATAACTACCACAAACATGTAGTTTTCAATATGAATCATATGCTTGCATAAGTCCCAATCAAAATTCCACAACATGTGGTTGTCAACATAAGCCACATACTTGTATGAATCAAACCATAGCATTGCCAAATCGTTTAGAATCAAAATAACATACAAATATAAGTCATTATCGCCACAATTCCATTTCGTTTCCAACGCAAATTGCGTACTTGCAAATATCCAATCGTATACCATAATATTCCCAAATCGTTTTGCATCAAAGCAACATGCAAATATAGATTATTATCGCCACAATTCCATTTCTTACATTACACAAATCAACACAATTATTTAATTCATACCGGAATAGCACTCTACTTACAGCGTATGGCGAATCTTCTATTCAGAAATCTGAATTCTGAATTTGGAGATGCTTATTTTTTTTTTTGTTGTAGGCGTTGCTTTGATTGATTTGATGTTGCTTTAAGCTTTGAATTATCTCCTAGCTGTCTCTCTATTTCTGACGTCCATCTTCAGTCTCTCCTCAACAGCATGACGGTCTCATCTCCATTTTAGTTTATGTGAATTAGGGTTAGCCTTAGGTCCTTTTTATAGAGTTTGTGAGTTGATTTAGACCGTCGATGAAGCTTGGTTCAATAATAGCCGTTCGTTTGAAGGAGAGACCAACCAGGAGCTGACACCTAGCCCTAGTGACAAGACAAGGCTCAGAAAATCGACCAAACACAGACCTAGCCAGCCAGGGTGGGCTGGGTTCGACCTGGCTCAGGGGCCAGGTCGACACCCCAGTCGACACCGTGTCGACTTGGCAGTCGACACGGGTTACCCAGGTCGACTGCCCAGTCGACCTGGCTAGCCCCAGGTCGACTGCCAAGTCGACCTGGGTGCTTTGGGCGGGAATTTTCCCGCCTTGGCCAATTGGGCCCGATTTTGAATTTTAAATTAGTTTTTCTGAGCTGTTTTCGTCTTTTCGAATTTTAAACCTAATTCTGAAACTTCCGGAGGCCATATCTTGGTCATACGGACTCCGATTTTCGAAAACTCGGACTCTATTTCGCGTATTTTTCTGAGACGAACGCAATGGCGTATCCCGTTTCCCTTAATTCTTTGATTTGAAATTAATTATACTTTAATTTATGAATTTCATGGTTATAGAATACACGGGGTGTTACAGGTTTCAAATCAACAAACACAGATTTTTATTTGTGCAGTTGGGCGATGTGTAAAATTTATCGTCCCAATCAATATCAGTCAAATGGGTGTACATAAACAAATCGTCTGATTTGTAAATGAAGATTTATTTCAACACATGAATATATTTTATTTTATTTCAACACATGAATATATTTTATTTTATTTCAAAACATGAATATTATTTTCCATTCCACATCACTTACCAAATTCACACACACAGATCAATCAAAACACAGCCAAACAAACAAGTCGTCCATGGCCTATGGACGACGGAGAAACAGTTCATATATGCAGTTATAAAATAAATAACTGTATAAAAACAATTTTGGTGAGAATTTCTCACCTTGGGTTCCACTCCGCCGTTCTACTTATGAACTGCTTAACCGTTTGGATTTGTTTGAAATTCCCATGCAGTCCTTACCACGCTGTACATAATAAAAATTATATTTTTATTGCTTCATTCCAATAAATAAAAATCATATTTTTATTTTCTCTATAATATAAAAATCACATTTTTATCCTTTCTATAATATAAAAATCACACTTTTATTCTTTCTATAATATAAAAATCACATTTTTATTCTTTCTATAATATAAAAATCACATTTTTATTAAATCAAAAATCATATCTTTTCATGATTCAAAATCATCGCTTTCTATCCTTAAAAATCCTATCTTTTATATTTGAAAATCAAATCTTTACATCGCCAAAAATCACTTCTTTGCACAAAATTACATTTTTATACATATTTTTATTTTATAAAAACAATGCTATATATAATATATATATATAATCTGAAGTTTAAACACTATGCTTTTTAATTAAACCAAACTGAATATTTAAAATAAATTAAAATAAAAAGGAAACTTACAACGTCTAGAGGGAGGGAAGGAAAAGAGGGGTTGCGAAAGCGAGGGCGGAAGGTCTGACAACGGCGTCGGTGGTGGTGGTAGGGAAAAGGGGCGGCGCGGTTTTCAATTCGGATTTGAGGGCTTTAACGCGGAGAGAAGGAGGATAGAGGAGTGAGGAGGAGATCGGAAAGGGGGGGTTCACCTGAGAGGCGGCGCCGGAGGCGCGACGCCCTCCATGGGGATCGCGGCGGCGGCGATACCCTGCGTTCCCCCTTCTTTTATTTTTTTTATTTTTTTTAATTCTTCTTGTAATCGGGATATACTGAAGAAGAAAAAGAAAAGAGGGGGGGTTAAGGTAAAAGATTTATATATAATATTTTATTTTATTTTATTCTCTATAAAGTTGATTTTCTATTCGACCTCCAAATGAGACCCACTACCTGTCGTCGATAACTAATTACCCCCATTCCAAACTCAATGGGATATGTATCGTAAGGTGATTCGATCAGTTTCTATCAAAATCAAAATATAAATCAATATGTTGAATTTGAATGCACATTTCAATTTACCGGGGTCACATACGGACTCTATAGATTCCAGAAAAATTATTTCTAGCTTTGTATTGCCGATACGGTCCTAACAAAACTAATTTCGTCAAATTCTGGGACCGTTTGTAAAATGGCCATTTTCTGGTCGATCGAAATTGACAAAAACTATCAAAACACGTTTTCTTTCGCCACGCTCACATATTGCTTTCAAAAATTACGAATTTTGGAATCTAGCAATAACTTCACATCCCGGATCCAACAAAACTGGTTTTGTCGAAAATAGAGGTCATTTGCAAAATTTTCATTTTTAAGGGCTTAAATTCCATAGCGACTATTCTGAATTTTCAACTGGACATAACTTTTTATTCCCGCTATGAAATTTCAATTTTCCGGATTTGTTGGAAAGATATTTTCAAATAGATTCTAATATTTTTGGTTTCGCCAAAATCCGGTTTATTTTGAATCCTGTACACTCATTTGAAATCGAATTTTTGAACTACCGCGCTATTTTCAATTCCTTTTATAATTAAAAATAAATATTTATATTCTATCGACGTTCTATATAAATATATACATTCTATTTCTATTCAAAATAAATTTCTCGTCGTTATTATTTAAAATAATTCATTTTAAATAATCAAAAATCATCAAAATTGCCAAAATAAATTTTTTAAATTGGCTCAGATTTCCGGGTTATTACAATCTCCCCCACTTAAAACTTTTCGTCCCCGAAAAGGAATGAAGCTGAAAGTTGTTTAACTAATCAACTCAACTTTCATTATAGCTTAAGTTCTTCAACTTTTCAGTTTCGTAGAACTTTTCAAATTTTTCAAAAATTTGGCTAACACCCTAAATTTTCGAAAAATTTCGCCATAACCTCCCCTGCACGGGAGCACCGGGAAAATCCCGAAATTGCCTTACAGGCCTCTCCAATCCAAAAAGAAATAGCCAAGTGGCTAGCCAATCGGCTCATAAAATCATCCCAAAACCCAAGAAATACAATAAACATGTACCTATTTGTTGGGCAAACAATTTTATTCCTCTTCTCTAGCCTCCTTACTATGGCCTATTCAATGTAAGTACATGTATATGTATGCAAATGCGACTAATTTTCAATATAGTTCAACATTTGATACAATTTGCCTTAATGATTCCAAATGTTAATTAAGCAAAACAATAATCAAACAACACAATCAGCAATCAATTAGTTGATTAACGTTTCAAATTCATAATTTTGATATATATACAGAAAATCATGTTTTTGATGCCAAATCACAACAATAGGCCCTTTCTAGTTTTGGTTCTCACACCAGTCAATTGGAAATATATAGATATCCCACTTTTGGCACTCGAACATAAATACTAATGATGCGGCCGCATCACCAGAGTCATCCCCGGGTGACTAGAGTGTGATTCTATATCTATCCAGTATAATAAAACTTTGAATACCCGTGGATCAGACGTATATGCAAAATCTTTATATATTGGATTGCCCAAATTCAATACAAATAAGTATTCAAATACGTTGAATAAAGTTTAAATTTTAAAAACAAAACTCGTCTTCATTTTAAAAATATACTCTTCACACTCGTTCTAGGATACTACGGATCCAATCTCTAACGAGTCATTTTCATTGGATATTACTAATCCAATTTCTGATGAATTCTTTCGTTTGGTTCTAACGTGTCTTGTTCTCTGAGCTCTGTAAACCAGAGCTCTGATACCAAGCCGTTAAGACCCGAACTTCCCCAGTAAGGAAAGAATGGATTGAATTGAGGACAAGCCACATCGGAACACAAACAGAAGAACATTTCATCGCCTATTACAACAATTTCATCAGAATACAAGAATATACAGAGTATGAATGAATAAAATACATTCGATAAAAATCAGAGATTACAATAAATTACATAGCAGCAGAAAAATAATACAATACACAACTGAAAGAGATATACGGATACAGAGCTTTCCGCATATCATTCAAGCTGTAAACCAGGATCCTGCGAATATAAATCTGCAAAACCAAAACTACTAGCTGCCCTGTGGAAAATAGGGGCACCCAGAGTTTAGGTTTAAACAATAAGCGCCAGGTTAGTCATGTGACTAGTGTGAGAACTAAAACAATTATTAATCTTTATTTTAAAGTTAGGTAAATCAAGGGACCACGCCGTATAACACGGAACGAGTTTCCTCCCAAGAACACCAGTGCATAAAACAATAGCGCAATGCTAAATAAAGAACAATGTAGCTATTATAAGACGCAGGTCCCATCACACAATGCAACACAAGCCGGAGGATAGGGTTTTACCTTATAATAGCCAAAGAATGCTTGATACGTTAAAGCAAATCATTTGATACTATTATAAGTGCATAGTGTATAAAAGAACTTCAAATATAAATGTATCAATCCTAGACGACATGGGTACCATATATCATGTCGCCAATACTAGGTTCTACAATCAAAACCGCAATTGTCATGTATTGGAAGTTGGATTTCCATCTGTGAACCAAGGCGAGGGATCGTCCTTACCGAATTCGAGACAATCTAGCCCATGTCTCAGGCAAGCGCGCAGGCAAGCCTTGGATCGTCAGGGTCGGTCCACTGGATGTGGATTATTATGCCAGAACACTGCGTTTCCCCGCCCTTTGGGGCGTAAAAGAGTCCTATGACTCCATCGACTCCACATAGTCACCGATATATCCGAGGCGCCTCGCAGTCAACCAACCACACAGGTGAAAATAATATAAATGTCAGGGCTGGTAGGTCACTGACACCACCCTAGCTAGAAGGAAACGCATGCCCTCCCTGATGTCCTCTCCCGTTTCTGGTTCACAACCGGGGTGTGAGGCTTGCGAATTAACGCTACACAAAGCTATGCCACAAAGGCCGTGCTTTGATCATCAACCACAAGACTCTGCTTTTCAACAGAAGCCTTGATCATTAGCATCTTAACATGCCACACAGGAAAACCACTCCATGCAACCGATATCCATCAATCACACAGAATGATGTCCAATGTCAGACACACAGTCCATTTACAAGTCCGTTCTGGGTCTGAACGAAACCGGAGGCACCTTGTACCTTGCTTATCCATCGATCTCCAAGTACGTCTGGACGATCACGAACTGATTCCCTCCTCTTGGGTGTACAACCCAATCAAGATCATCAGTAATTATCAAAATGATGGGAAGACCTTCGGTCTTCGACCACCGTCTTCATCCTCAACACCTCGTCGAATCAGTTATTCAGAATGGGATAAACCCGGTTTTTCTGAACAACTCGCGTATATAATAAACAAGTGTTACGCAAACACAACATACGCCTCATTCCAATTCAGAATATTCTTTTATTCAAATATTCACATCTATAGGGAAAGGTTTCCATTAATTTTATCAAAGATAACTTCTTTTAAATTTATTCTTTAATCTTCTTTTGGGTTTCAATCCAAACCAAATTATGGTTTATCCAAACTAGTCGGGATTAACGAACCTTACCGAAGTAATCATTTATTTTAAATTTCCCAATCCCAACCTATTCATCCCATGAAGTAAAACTGGTAATACTTCATATCTAACACCACGGTGTTATCAGTAAATTCAATTACCATTTCACGTTCAAATCTAATTAAAGATTTAACTATCGCCTGGAGCAAAACTGGTGATACTCCATTCTCGATCATTTCAATCTAATTAAAGATTCATTAAAACTCCACTTGGTTTTAATATTCCCAAAAATCAATATTAATGATTATTTGACTTGGGAAATCATATCCTGTCTTTAACTGGGTTAAAGAACCAATGTCATTTACAACACGGTTCACGATAAACCCAAAATCCCATTCTATTCCATCAGCCTTTAACCATAAATTAGCAAGTGAACGATTCCCTAAGTAATAACCCCGAAGGCCGAAACCAACATCAGATCAATACCCAAGAAACCATTTAACTTAACTAATCTCCAGTTAGTTTCTGATTTTCTTAACTCTGTTGGGTCTAAGAACATTATTATTAAAGATACCATTCACGACAACCCAAAATCACATTCCATTAATAATGAAATCTTCATGGAAAACAAATATATATATATAATCGATATAAACTTCCATATTTGACTAATAATATAAATGGAATAACGGCAAAGACTTTTAAATTCCATATATATATTAACAGTCCTCATCCATAGAAATTCACTTCGATTATTACCAAATCGAATTCCACTCCATTCCAATTTATTTCATTAAATTGGAAAACTTTACTTTCGAAAATCTCCTTTAAATCTTAACAAAAGATTTATAAATTCCAAATCACATTTCACCGTAAATCGGATTAAAGAACGAATGTCATCAAAACACAGTTCACGATAAACCCAATTCACATTCCATTAATTATCGGGTTAAAGAACAAGTGTTATTTAAAACACCGTTCACGATAAACCCAAAAATCAATTCCAATTCAAATCCAATTAAATATTATTTAATTGGTATACTTCATTAATTCTAAATAAAAAGATTTAATCTTTTTCTCAACTGGGCTTAAGAACAGTGTTAATGAAGACACCATTCAGAACAAACCTAAATCCCATTTGATATTAAATACAAGGCTCTGAATAGAAAATATATCGTCTTATATTCAATATCAAATTCTATAACCAACAAATATCGTATTGAAAATAACGATATAAATATATCTTTCGAATTTCCATAACAATTTCCGTATAATCACGAAATCCAACATCGAAATATTCCAAAGATAATTTCGATTCAAATCCATTCCAATTCAATTATTGGAAATTCTGGTTACTTTTAAAACCCTTTCTAATCCAATTTATTTATTTCAAAAATAAATGGATTATAATTCTAGTTCAAAACTAGTTCATTTCGATAAAAAACTATTTTTATCTTTTCAAATATGGAATTTTTCATCCCAATTCTTTCCAAATCATTTTTTATGATTTTACACTAACTATTGATATTTTTAATAATTTTATCAAGGCCCGCACAGTCAATTTCCATAAACGGCCATTGAACTGCACTTTCAACGACCTTTTCCAAATTTCATTTGGACATAATTCCAAATCAAACCGTTAGATTTGAAATCTCTAATATTCGTTAGAAAGCTCTTTTCGATACGAACCGAATGGTTCTGGTTTTGGGAGAATCAGACGGTCGGATCTCCCGTAATATCCATTTGAAGTCAATGGTCGAAATTTGCAAACTGCCGTGGTGCGGCGCATTCTATTCAGGCCATTATATAATATATATATATTATATATTTCGTCGATTTCCTTTCAAAACGTATTTTATAAATCGTTTTAAATTCGTTTTCAAAACAATTTCAACTTCCTATTCACTAATCAAAATTGAATATTCTATATCATCGATATATAAATGATAATATTTTCAAAACATTATATTTTGAAATCAATTCCTTTCCGCTATTCATTATAAAAATGAATAAAATCGATATAAATATCGTTCACGTCAAAATGGCGCAAATCTAATCAACACGGTTTTATATATTTCAATAACTTCGTTATTCTATTCAACAAATGAATATTTTCTTCAACACATGAATATATATTTTATTCAACACATGAATATTTATTAATTCTTACTTACAATAAAAATGTGAATTTTATTGTATAAATATTTTGTTCAACACATGATACGTTCCAACACATGAATATTCTCAACACATGAGTATTGTCAACACATGACTATTTTTTTATTCAACACATGAATATTTAGTTTCCTGTTCTGAATATTAATTTAAAATATTTTTTATTTTCTAAATTGGAATGAGGCCCAATCAATTACCACATAATGTTAATTATATGGATTCCATACAACACCTGTATATAATAGCAACGATAAATAATCAACCATCATCCAGAGTGCACCACACAACTGCATAAGCATTAAATATAAATAATTAACGCTTAAACAGTCTGTCGACCAATCGATCGACATACGACTAAATAATTGGGATTAGTGTACGCCAAATATCATCCCAACACCCGTGTGGGGTATCAAATCAACAAACACAGATTTTTATTTGTGCAGTTGGGCGATGTGTAAAATTTATCGTCCCAATCAATATAAGTCAAATGGGTGTACATAAACAAATCGTCTGATTTGCAAATGAAGATTTATTTCAACACATGAATATATTATATTTTATTTCAACACATGAATATATTTTATTTTATTTCAACACATGAATATTATTTTCCATTCCACATCACTTACCAAATTCACACACACAGATCAATCAAAACACAACCAAACAAACAAGTCGTCCATGGTCTGTGGACGACGAAGAAACAGTTCATATATGCAGTTATAAAATAAATAACTGTATAAAAACAATTTTGGTGAGAAGTTCTCACCTTGGGTTCCACTCCGCCGTTCTACTTCTGAACTGCTGAACCGTTTGGATTTGTTTGAAATTCCTATGCAGTCCTTACCACACTGTACATAATAAAAATTATATTTTTATTGCTTCATTCCAATAAATAAAAATCATATTTTTATTTTCTCTATAATATAAAATTCACATTTTTATCCTTTCTATAATATAAAAATCACACTTTTATTCTTTCTATAATATAAAAATCACATTTTTATTCTTTCTATAATATAAAAATCACATTTTTATTTTTTCTATAATATAAAAATCACATTTTTATTAAATCAAAAATCATATCTTTTCATGATTCAAAATAATCGCTTTCTATCCTTAAAAATCCTATCTTTTATATTTGAAAATCAAATCTTTACATCACCAAAAATCACTTCTTTGCATAAAATTACATTTTTATACATATTTTTATTTTATAAAAACAATGCTATATAATATATATATATAATCTGAAGTTTAAACACTATGCTTTTTAATTAAACCAAACTAAATATTTAAAATAAATTAAAATAAAAAGGAAACTTACAACGTCTAGAGGGAGGGAAGGAAAAGAGGGGTTGCGAAAGCGAGGGGGGAAGGTCTGACAACGGCGTCGGTGGTGGTGGTAGGGCAAAGGGGCGACGCGGTTTTCAATTCGGATTTGAGGGCTTTAACGCGGAGAGAAGGAGGATAGAGGAGTGAGAAGGAGATCGGAAAGGGGGGGTTCACCTGAGAGGCGGCGCCGGAGGCGCGACGCCCTCCCTGGGGATCGCGGCGGCGGCGATACCCTGCGTTCCCCCTTCTTTTATTTTTTTTTATTTTTTTTAATTCTTCTTGTAATCGGGATATACTGAAGAAGAAAAAGAAAAGAGGGGGGGTTAAGGTAAAAGATTTATATATAATATTTTATTTTATTTTATTCTCTATAAAGTTGATTTTCTATTCGACCTCCAAACGAGACCCACCGCCTATCGTCCATAACTAATTACCCCCATTCCGAACTCAATGGGATATGTATCGTAAGCTGATTCGATCGTTTTGATCAGTTTCCATCAAAATCAAAATATAAATCAATATATTGAATTTGAATGCACATTTCAATTTACCGCGGTCACATACGGACTCTAAAGATTCCAGAAAAATTATTTCTAGCTTCGTATTGTCGATACGGTCCTAACAAAACTAATTTCGTCAAATTCTAAGAACGTTTGAAAATTGGCCATTTTCTGGTCGATCGAAATTGATAGAAACTGTCTAAACACGTTTTCTTTCGCCACGCTCACTTATTGCTTTCAAAAATTATGAATTTTGTAATCTAGCAACAACTTGACATCCTAAATCCAAAAGTGGTTTCGTCGAAAACAGAGGTCGATTGCAAAATTTCCATTTTTAAGGGCTAAAATTCCATAGCGACTGTTCTGAATTTTCAACTGGACATAACTTTGTATTCTCGCTATGAAATTTCAATTTTCCGGATTTGTTGGAAAGATATTTTCAAATAGATTCTAATATTTTTGGTTTCGCTAAAATCTGGTTTATTTTGAATCATGTACATTCATTTGAAATTTGAAATCGAATTTTCGAACTACTGCCCCATTTTCAATTCCTTTTATAATTAAAAATAAATATTTATATTCTGTCGACAATCTATATAAATATATACATTCTATTTCTATTCAAAATAAATTTCTCGTCGTTATTATTCAAAATAATTCATTTTAAATATTCAAAAATCATCAAAATTGCCAAAATAAAAATTTTAAATTGGCTCAGATTTCCGGGTTATTACATGATCCCTAATGGTGTCTCTTCTAGTTAAGCCTGTTTGAGGTTTTGATATGTAAACTCTTATTTTGTAATCTCATGTAATTCTCGTATGCGGAATAAAATCTCTCTCTTTTGGACTGGATGTACACTATCTTATGGAGGATAGTGGAACCAGTATAAATATTATGTCTCTTTATTTCTTTGTTATAGTTATTTACCGCTTGCTTGATGTAATGGAATAATTGCCTATCGGATTAGATTGATGTTCAATTGGCAAATCTAGATCCTGCTTATTACGCTTCCGCATTCGTGCAATTTTCGCATAACATTTTTTTCTCGTTTGTATCCTTCAAACAAATATCTACATTTTATATTATTATGTAGCTAAACTGTAACATTTACAAATATGTTTTTCCATTAATGTATACTTTCTATTAACTTTGATCAACTGAATGTAACGACCGCTTTATACCACCTACAAAAAAAAGAACAAGGTTTGTTGCATGTGTGCTAGGCTAATATGTGATGATTTACCATAAAGAAAAGAAAAAAAAATATGTTGTACAACCATTAAATGTGCACAAAATTTCATAATAGTTGAATACATCAAATCATCACTACATGTCCCTTAGAGTATATAAGTAAAATAGTGAAAACAATATATTTACAAATAGAAAGTCCCCAATCTCTCTAAGCTTGTCTCTGAAACAACTTCAACGTCACCAAAACCTGTTATCTAGTTTACCCATTGACCATGTCGATAAGCACTAAGATGGTAAAAGAAAACATAAAACATTAGATTAGACAACAATACAAGTTGAGCGATAAATA
Organism: Allium sativum; assembly: GCA_030737875.1. Classification (NCBI taxonomy): domain Eukaryota; kingdom Viridiplantae; phylum Streptophyta; class Magnoliopsida; order Asparagales; family Amaryllidaceae; genus Allium; species Allium sativum. Next base: position 309,426,775 of record CM060921.1, read on the forward strand.
ACTATCAACAACCATATTAGAAAATATGCATCTAGACAAGTTTAAGTCTCGTACCTGATCTGTCTCTACAACAGTTAGCATATAATAACCTAGTGACATATGAACTACAGATGATACAAATAAGGATAGAAGAATCAAAACATCCCGCATCACTTACTTCATTCCTCAAATCCTCCTCACAATTCTATAGGTGATGGACTGCTGATTGAAAGAGAAAGATCATCCATAACAACCATCAAACAAAACTTAACAATCACCTTCTAAAGTCTTAAATACATTGATAATCCAAATGATAATCATTGCTTATGCCAGAGGTTAATGGAAAACTAGGTTGTAGTCGAACTACTGTGTTTCCCCCAACACATTTGCCTTCAGGACCCAAGTATCCACCAACTAGACCACTTTCCAAGTAACGCAGGATACACGACCATCGCTACCAACCTTAACGACATCGCTATAATACCCCTATTTTGAATCAATGGCTAGAATACTCCGAGCTATCAATGATTCCTTATCACTTATAAACACAAAATGTAACACCCCACGTCCATTAATGTCACTCACAAAGGGAATGCATTAACTTCCATGGAGGTTTTAAGTGAATATAGAACAGTAAAATTACAACAAGACAGATATAAAATAGTACTTGGAAATTCAAAAACTTTATTTCATTGTAGCAGAAGTCAAAACATGTTTGATTACATCATAACACCATATTCAATGTCAAGTACAATATCTATCTTGATAAAACAAGTACATAATCCCATTACATGAATAGCCATTAAAAAGAAAGATAACAAGCTGGACTTTACTTCAGCAGTCCAAGCTTTCCAAAAGATAAGCGATCCAACTAGACTCCACTAGAACTTGGCCCAACCTGCGGACCTGAAGGGAGAAAAAGGATGGAAAAGAGGGGGTCAGACATAAAGTCTGGTGAATATGATAATTCTACAATACTATTACCAAAATAACTGGACTAAGGCATAAGCTGGAAAACAAGAAAATGTCTATGAAGAGCAGATTAAGGACATAGACAATCGCTAAAGGCAACGTTATAGGCGCTCCTAAATACTAAAGGATAAACACTATACTGCACCACACCAGCCACCCTAAAGATTCATCCCACTTAGCTTCACTTAGAAACTTTCCCAATGGCTTTACGTACCCCTAACTGACTACATAGGTGCCGCCTGCCCCTATCTCCACTAGGTGTACCCTACTTCCCATTATTCGATCGGCTCCCTAACTCGTAGATACCCATGCTGGCCCCACAGTGGGGTGTATCACTCCCCTAAAGTGGCAACCTGATACAACGGACATGCACGGCTTATACCTACATGATGCAACAACGTCTTACCTACCAGCCCGGGTCCACACACGCATATGAAACCCGTTGGACTTGCGTTGCCACCGCTCCCTGTTTTGGCCTCTTATAGTCAAACCCAATATGCGTGTCCCGTCCTCGACTTGGGTCGAGCCCACAAAGATACGTTTTGGGATACTGGTTGAAATGGGCCCCCACTATTTACCACAAGCATTCCACCTAAGCTTGTCCCCATTAGTCCATCCCACTTAACCCACTTAGTCATGTTCATTTACATGTGTGTTTGGTTAAGTCTAATCGTATTTCAAATGCCTCTAAAGGCAACCACCAGATTCCTCATGCCACCCAAGGCACCTACTTAACCCCCATGTCCCACCTTACATGATTATCTGGTTAAGTATTTCTTAGTTCATTAAGGCCATAACCTCATAAAGGCCTCTCACATTAGACTGGCATTTATGGCAGCTGGATTTGCCGGGCGGGTCCGGGCAGTCTTACACCATAAAAGAGTCTAACCTCGTGTCTTTACAACTGTTATGCTTTAGTTTGGGCCTAGGACCTCTCACATTGGGCCGACATTTGTGACTACTGGATTTGCCGGGCGGGTCCGGGCAGGTTTACATCACAAACGGGTCCAACCTCGTGTCCTAAGCATTGATTATTAATAATAATCCACTTTCCCCCAATTTTAATAATTCCCTACTTGAATTATTAATTACTTCCAATTTTTAACAATGTCCATAATTGACTCAATTATGGACATTCATTCATGGTATGCAACATCTTACAAAATTGCACCCAATTTATTAATTCCTAATATTACCCCTACCCCATGTTTGAACGTTTATTCGCAAAATATATGTTAGACTCGAATAGCCTAACTCATAGCATAAAAGAGATTATCATAATAACAACATGTATATGTGACCAAATGAATCATAATAAGGGGTGAAACTTGCATATGTCCAACTTGCATAGATTATACATGTCATGGATCTAAAGGTGTCAACTTGTTCAAAATTCACCTAATATGATCTCAATCAATTTTCATAAACTTACATATGAACATGTGTGAATCAACATCATCTAATTTTTTAACAACATGGTATTATATGGGTACACCTAACTCAATAGGCAAATTCCCATAATCAAGTTTTATTTAATTATAGTTTCAAGTTTATGGGTACACCTAACCTAATAGGCAAATTCCCATAAACAAGATCCATTTAAATTAAGAAAAAAAAACATAACTTTAAGCATGATCCAACAACATGATTTTTCAACATAATATAGCATGATTTATAACATGGCATAGTATGATAGTATAACATAGCTTGACATGATTCTCAACATAGCACGACATAGCATAAGAGAATTTACAACATAGCATGACATAGCATATATAATTTACATCATACGACAACATAATAACATAATAAGAGATCCACAATATATAGAATTTACAATTACAAATCACATCACTTTCTTGTGATCCATTCATAACTGAGTCAAATTAGTTTGTAATAGTCTTGTAAGAATCATCATACTCACCAACAAAAGAAAAGAATTAGAGAAAGAGAGATCTTTTGATTTGATTTGTGTAGATTTAGTTGTAGATGATTAGGCTTCCTCTTCTTAGTTTGTGACGGCTATGCTGAACTCCATGGCAGCAGCATGACGGTAGCTTCTCTAATTTTACAAGTGATTTAGGTCTAGGGTCTACCCACTTATTTATAGATTTTAGAATTCATTTAGGCCATTAGATTTAACCTAGAAATAACCGCAGCCGTTCAGACAAGATGGGGTTTATCTTGTTGACTCAGCAATGAGTCAGAAGTGACTCAGCAAACACTCAGCATATTAATAAACTTCTATTCATGTCATAAATATATATATATATATTTTCTACAATGTACATATTAGATACATCCCCCTTTACTTATTATTGTTTTTATATACATATTAGATACATCCCCTCTCTTACACACTTATTAATATTTTTATATTCATATTAGATACATCCCCTCTCTTACACACTTATTAATATTTTTATATTCATATTAGATACATCCCCTCTCTTACACACTTATTAATATTTTTATATTCATATTAGATACATCCCCTCTCTTACACACTTATTAATATTTTAGCAACTTTAGTGTTAATAGAAAATTCGGGGTGTTACACAAAAACATCCACAACCTCATCTTAGGTTCAAGTCTCATTCAAACCAATTCATTACCTTGCAGCATCATTCCATCCCAATCTGCATATCATATTACTTCAATCATAATCCCATTTGAATCTTCAATCGAAAAGTCCCAATTTCAAATTGTAGAAGCAATCAACAAGGAACAACCTCTAAAACAATCCTGAAGACCACCAATCCATCCCACGTATAACACAATCTTCTCCAGCCTCTTAAAGAATCAACCACTTTTCTTTGAATTTAGTTTTATTTTGAAGCAACTTGAAATTGTGTCAAAGGCTCATGGTAATATCTAAAAAAAAATCATATGACAATCAAAACTCACTTCTTCGGGCTACAAAGAACTTGTTTTGAACTTCGAAACATTTTATTTTGGACTTTGAAACAACCTATATCAAGCCTCATATCATTTTGCATTGAAACATCCTACTTCGAGCTTCAACACACTCTGCTACGAGTGGAGAAGAATCATATTGTTTTACTAGCTTGAAATAAAACCTTGAATCACAAATCCACTTCACCTTGAACACTAATATGTATACATTTGAATAACTACTTCAAAGCACTTCCTTACTTTGAACTACTACATAACAACCCAGGTTTTTGACACCGGAGTGAATAGATTTATTATGTTTTATAATTTGAATACAGTATGTGTTTGTGATACGAGTTTGTGAGACCAACTCATGTAGTATTTTGAATGGGGAATTAGTGTTTTTTAGGAATTATGCATCTTGAGATAAATTATGTGGTTTTGTTATAATAAGCAATTTATTCCAAACCATACCTAAAAATTATAACTACATAATTAAAGTGGATATTGACAATATACAGCATTAATTAGCAATCAATACTTAAGTAGAAATACATTTTCAATATAAGTGTTGGGTTGTTTTGGAACAAATAGTTGCCAACTATTGATTTGTATTTTCTAATGTAAGTTGTATTTCTTAACAAAATAAAAATAATATTAAGTTTTAAACTATGTTTTCAAAGGGTTGTAAATATTAAATATGTATATATATATATTGTGAATTTTGTCAAGGTGTAAATATAAATTTGAAAGGTTGTTGTTAAAAGCGAATTAATGGAATTATAATAGGATTTGTGGTTTAATTGGGTTGTTTTCGATATAAAAATTCAAATAGTTGAGAACCTATATTCAAAGGAGGGAAATACTTTAATTTAGTGGTTGATTTAATTTATTTAAACCAATGAGGTGTGCGTAAACTTTGTTTCTAAAATATAAGCAACTTTAAGTGTGAAATGAACATTTTGACAAACACATTTATATTAGTTTGTTTGTGTCAAATTGGTATTTAAATATTGTGTAAATGCGCTTTATGTATATTTAGATTTGTGTGTTGGGTTTTGAAATTTAACACAACTTAATTAGTGTTATGTGTGTTAAGTAATTTAAGAGTGTGTTAGTAGTGTTTGATTGAGTTGTTAACTATTGTTTAATCCTCAAAATGGTGTAATTGTGTTTAATTAACATAATAAACTTAATTTTTGGTCTTGTTTGGGTGTTTAGCCCATTTTCCTTCTTTTTAGATATTTGCTAAAGGAAAAGATATGTATTCGTTTCCCTTCCATTCTCCTTCTCCTTCTTTTGTGAATACACAGCAAGAATGGCCTCTCCTCCTCTTTCTTTCTTAAAACTCCATGCATGCTCCAATTGAACCTCTATTAGAAACTAGCTTGCTCTCTATTCATTACCTTGTCCTAATTCAAGCAAAAGTTTCATCCGTGGTGCTAGAATCAAAAGATTATATATTAAAGTTAACAAATGTCGCTGCATGTCTCTTCTTTTTGCTGCATGCTCCAATTTAGCTTCTCACAACTTCAAACTGTTGGAACCTCACCTAAAATTCATGCAAGGATAAGTTGGTAGAATCACTTCTTCCAGCTTATCTGTTTTGAGTTGTTATCAGTATAGAATTGGCTCTCTGTCATGTGAAAATCTATAGCTTTCTATGTAAATTCATCTCTGTTGCTCAAATTAGAAAACTTCCTACCTTGAATGTTGATAACTTGGTCATATTTGGTTAGATTGATATCATTCTAGGTTCTATTTGTATTTGGGTTACTGGTTTATAAAAACTGCAAAGTTTCGTTTAATTCCAACCATCGATAATTGATGAAATTGGTCATCAAAGTTGGAGTGTCATCGGGATTTTGACCTGCTGCATGTTCCATGAAGTAGGTTGACCCACCATGCATCCTCGGTCGACCCAGGGGTCGACACACTTATATAATGGGTCGATCAACCTATTGTTTTGAACGTATGATATTTCTCTGGCTCTTTGTGCTTTGTTCTGAAGTTTATGTGCATGTGATAGACTATTTTTATAGCTTGTTTTTAATTGTATTTCTTGATGCTTAATGACTTTGTTTAGTTATCTCTAAAGCTTGGGAAACCAAGCTTATCTTGTGGTTAATACAAATCCTGAATCTATGCAGATTTTGGTGATTCGATTATAGATTTTTTTATGAGATGCTTTGTTAATGTTGAACACTTGTACATGATTTTCGAACCAGTTATATCTATATAAAAAAACATAGTTTACTTTATAATTTTAAGGCTAAAATAATTTTATGTTCTTTGTTTTAAAAACAAATGTCCTTGAAACAATAGTAAAAAACTAGTTTAGGAATATAAGAAATTTTATGAAAGAAAACAACCGGTTTTTGGAAAAAAAATTATAAACTCGATTTAGAAAAATGTTAATGATTAAACGGTAGAGTAAACCTCGCAGTATGCGACGTGAATGTTTATGTTTTTTGGTTAATTATAGAACAATCAAATTGAAGTAGATGTCTTGGTGTTTCTGATGATTTGATGTTTCTGCTGACTAGTTGTTATGATGATGTTTTCTGGTATGGAATTAACGGTTGAATAGTAAACTAGTAGTGAGAACGTGTGGTATGGAACGCACAGTTATTGCCGCTGGATTACTGTCCATAAGTCTGTGACACATCTCGCTATTAATGCCAGTACCAGGGGCCAGTGGGTCCCATATGTATATTATATACATATATATATATATATATATGCAAAGTTGTTTTGTGTTTGTTGAAGGCTGGCAGGCCATAATAAGGGCTGTTGGGTCACTTATTCAATTATCGAAGTGGTGTGTTCGATATATTGAACTAGTGGGTTCGATAGTCGGGACTGGTGGGCCACGACAAGAGGCTAACGAGTCTCTTAATATATGGTGCTTGGAAAAAGCTCCAGAGGATCTATATGCACATGCAATATTTGATGTTTTCTGATTCAAATTATTATTATTGGTGAACTTGTTGATTTGGATTCAAACGTTGATTTCTGGGTAGATCCAATTGATGGATTTTTGGTGGAGCCAAATATTGATATATTGATGATAATGATTATGATCATATTTTACTTGGTGTTTTAGTGATATTGGATCTTTATCTATAAACCACGGTGTTGGATCCACTTTGCTTTAGATGACTTGATCGTATGATCATACATTTATGTTTGATGATTTTGATCTAGAATCCATTCTTTTTGATGATTTGGTGTTTGTTGTTATTGGCTTAATTGTTTGTTTTATAAAATCACTCGAGTTCACAAACGTTGTAAGTTGCATTTGATTATGCTAAGTTATCTGGCTCATTTGGACTTATGTGTGTTGACTTTTGTTAAAGATGATACCTTAAGCTTAATGATTATTCAATGTTGATACTGGATATCTGGTCCATCACTAGTCTACACTTAGGTGTAACTTTTTTCTTGATGCTTTGTTGATCATGTCTATCTATGTCTTTGGGATTCCATCTTAGATGGGAAGGAATCTATATTTGTCGATATTTCATTTTACCCCATTATTATACTGATTCGTAAGCTAGACTGACCCGTGTGTGTATTCCTCGGGTCAGACTAAGTTGTTTTAGGTTTAATTGTTGCACTTGGGGTCTAGCTGAGTTACCGTTGCATTTTTTTCTGTTGTTGCTTCCTCGTTGCGTATACTTGAGTTTTAAATGTATCCATTCATTTGATTCATATTGTATAAGAAATGATTATGTAACCATTTGAACTTGTAATAAATGTATTCGTTGTACTCTGTTGTTGTAATATTATGTAATTTGTTTTGTGAACTATGATTGTGTATTTAAATGTATTATGTTTTGAACTGATTATGTAGTCATCGTGGAATTGTATTACACAAGTATTATGTATGTCGATCCACATGGAAAAATACGGATAGTGCAACATCGACGTACTTAAGACTTGTTAATGAAAATCTACGAATGATCGCTCCTAAAAACCTTTATTCCCCCGCTATAATAGACGACATTATTCATTAATGCTCTTTATTAGAATGGACATCGGGCTCACACTATCTTCCTTCAAATCCGAGTGCACAACTTCGCATCGATCCCTAACTGTTCCGCTTTGCATAGGTTGAATGTTCATAGTTTTGAATTGAAATATTAACCTGAAGTCGTTTCAAATCATCACTTTGAATCCTTCTTTGTTAACTTCGTCAATATGGCTAAGGTCATCGTCATCACAATAAAATCAAGCAGAATGAAGAAAATCTTGACAATAACTAATAAAAGCAATGTTTTATGATTATAATATTCTGTCAATTTTTTATTATGAGCATAGCATTTAAATTTAATATTACATGTAGTATTATTGTTAAGTTTTATTAATGTTCTATGTATCTTTTCCTACTACGATTATAGTATTTCGTTAAAATTATAAGATGTTTTTTGTTATGAATATAGTATTTGAATTCAATATCACATATTACATCATTACGATGGTTTGTTATCTCTATTCCACGTATCCTTTTGTGTTAATTATGATTATTTAATGTGCAAGTTATCTATATTGGACTGCATATCATACAATCTTCAGTGTCATTAGTATGTATTTGACTTATTAGTGAATAATGCCTTAACGAGAATTTTCATTATATCAGTTAAAGTTTCCTTCACTCAAAAATAACAAGTTTAATTACAACTTGATCAATTACAAAATAATGCAACAAACGCATAAACAACTAGCAGTTCATTTGCTGGTTTGTTTTATTCTTCGGTGCTACAAACCTGCAAGTAATTCATTATTCGATAGTCAAATGCATATCCAAACTTGATTTTTCTCCATAAAAAATTCTTATGTGGAATAGATAAAATTCCATATTTTCCTCCTATCCTTTTAGTTCCCATCGATTGAAATTCCAAAGTTAGCAGCACTGAATGTGAAACATATCATAACTTTCTGCCAAAAACAAAAAATGTCCTAATTGATACAAACATTTTGCATTCCCACCCATTCTACTTAGTGGAAATTTGATTGAAGTGCATTTTATTTTAGGGTAATAAATTTTAAAGACAGTACAACTAATTTAAATTTTAAAGACGGTACATCTAAATAATTAGTTTTAAGGATAATTTACAAAAAAAATCTTTTATATTTTTAAGTTATATAGGAAAATGATAAATTCTTTAATCATTATTTATATATAACTAAAAATAATAAATTCATTTATTTTTTCCTTGTAAAATTTCTTTAAAACTTAGTTTTCAAAAATGTTGTCCTTTAAACTTATTACCCAGAACAAATAAGCCTTTTAAGTAAAATTCCCAATTCAAGAAGATACAAACTATAAATTTAAACACAAATTTGTGAATAAATGGAGCTAAGAATGAAGCACTAATCATTTATTAAACAAAGTACATGTTTACTTCAGAATTTATATGTTATGCAATGAAGCACATACCATCCACCTTATGAACATATTTCCCCATTGAGATTCCAAATTGATCAGTGGTAATCACCATGTTCAGAAGCCTAGCCTATCACAATTCCTTATCCATTATGTTCAAAAATATTCTAACAGCAAACCAAAGATCCAAAATCAATTATTTTTTTGTAGATTTCTAAATAACTAAAATTTTGGCATCACATGAAGAAATGGGCAAAGTTGGCTCTGATGGGTTCGAACTACCAACCTTTCAGAAGAATTAAAGAGAAAACAAAAACCTCATTGACATTCGGAGCACTCATACCAATTTAGAGCTTAAAGAGCCTCTGACTGCTTTAGAAGACCCATCTATGTTTCAACTAAACATTCGCTTACTTCAACTACTGCATCCTCGCAAATGAAATTAACGAAACTAACAAACCAAGTAAACTAGCAGTCAACGTGGACACTTGTGCTGCGAGAAGACCGCAACCACTTCATCCACCGATATTATTTTATTCTCGAATCATATCGTCTAATCAGGTAACACAATGATATGGACAAAAATTATCAACATATACCTCAAAAAAATAACAATTATAATTACTGGGTGACTAGCCAAAAACGTATTTAAATGAGACAATGGGTCGGAATACAACAATCAGTAGAATGAAAGAAAACCTAATCAGTTGCAATATTTACCTGCCTTGCGATCAGAAAGATGATAACCACCGGAGTTCATTAATCAATGCAAAAGAATACATACAACATAGTTCAATTCATAGGACATGGTACGAATCTTCAATCAATGTTTCCAGGTATAAATCGACATGAGTAACCATGCCTCCAGCCTTCATTTTGCAGCAAACCAAGATCTTTCAATTGTTGAACCATCTTGGTTGTGCTTCTACCTCACTTGGAATGCAACAAAATAAAAAGGAAAGACAGATAACATACAACAATCTTCAAAAAGTATTCCATTCGGCAAAACCATCAAGCGTGATTTTTCCTTAATACAAGTTCTGCAGTACTTTAACCACTTACACTATCATCGGTTCCTGTGAATTCTTCTGTTTTCTTCACAATACCCACAGTGGGAAATAAATAACTAATTACCACACTACAAGAGATACAGTGATTTCCAACGGCCAGGGACCGTTGGAAGCTGTTGGTATACACATCAACGACTTCTCACGGTCTCCAATGCAACCAACAGATAATTTCCAACGGTCTCCGACGTTTTTAAATGGATCGCATGAATTTTATATTGAATCAGTAAGATATGGGAAGTCATTGATAGCTAATGAAATATATGGACCAATATGGCGTTGGTACCCGTTGGACGCTGTTGAAAATCTAGGTTTTTTTTTGAATTTTAGATTACTTACTTCCAACCACCTCACAATCTCATATATATAAAAACGGATCCATTTGGAGCATATACATCACAATTACACTGACATATACACCCAAACATAATATTATACCCAAATAAAAAACAAAACACATAACATAAAACCAATATTTACAAACATACATCAAACCAATGTAACCAAATCAAAATAAACCATCATCCAACAAAACGTCTACACTATCATCACCAACACAGTTGCAATATATACAACCCGCATAATGTATCAAGTAAAATCCTCACTCACTCTTAAAGAGTGTGTGTGTGTGTGTGTATAACAACAAAACAAATTAATCTCAACTCAATTTCCCTGGATCCACCAGATGATGAAGGAAACATAACCGTATATTATAAAATTAAATATTGTTTTCGATGTTTTTTTATAAATCAAAAACTTAATTATTTCCATTGCCACTATACGTCCCTTGACAAACCTATAATCTCTTATATATTAATTGAACCTATATATGCACATGATTCCATTGTGATACGAATAACATAAATTTGCAATCATAGATTAATAACAAGAATTGGGCCTCAATAAACAACACTATACATACAAACATGTAACCTAACAAACTAATTAACCATAAATTAACAAATTTAACTATTAAAAAATGATTATGGTTTATACCTTGATTGAAGGAGAATTGGAGCCTAAAAAGGAAGGGAGAGAGAGACTTCCAGGCGTAGGAGAGGCTAGAGGCGGCAAAGAAGGTGGTAGGTGGAGAATTTCTGAGAATGGAGAGGGATTTAAGGGGAAAACATAATGGGAAGGAAGGAAGCAGGACGGCCAATTTCTGCTCGACTTTAAAATGGGTATCAACGGTCATCAACAGCATTAAAACCATCGATTTCCAACGGCTTCCAACGTTTTTCTAATAACATAAAGAAAAATCCAAAGACAAGCTTTTGTTAAAGGTCGTTAGAAGCCGTTTCCAACAGTGGCGGTCGTTGGTTGCCTTCATCCATTAGTATATATTGTATGTCTTGTAGTGTACATACTTTAACCACATGCCATATATCTTAAAACAATTGGTGTACATAAATGAAACAAGCACAAAATCAAAATGAATATCCATGCCCAATGTGTGACGACTGCCCACAACCCTTGCACTAAACAAGAGGAAAAGTGCGCTTAAAGGTGTGCTAGGCAACTTTGGACGATCATCAAGGTACGATAACACAAGCGGAACCGGTCGTAAATCTCACAGCGCAAGGACAAAATATAATAGAACATATACAATAGGTAATATTAGTGAAACATATTGAGCAGAAATCTCAAATATTTAAAACAACTAGGAAGTATATCCATACACTAGGATTGCAACATATGTCTGTACAAATTTTCCTCACTACAGCACTCAGAGTAGAATAACCAACAGCGGAAGCCCCATACGCATTTCAACGATACGTACCTAGGCCTTTCAACGATGCCCAGGATACTCAACTTGCATCCGGTCTTTTAGGTGCCTACTATACCCTTGCTTTGAGCCCGTTAGAACCTAAGACAACGCTAATTCCTCGGGCCTTCAGTATCTCTAGTTATCCAGCTTGATGACTTTTCATAACTTAAGCAACCTTCTCGAGAAACCATTATCCACCAACTCACGACCTTTGAGTTGTCGCCCCATTCGTTGTTCAACACTGATCAACAGACACATTCAACACTTCAAACCTTCCAACTTGAATCCACTTCGACGTCATAATATCACCGAGCCAAACCACACCACTGCGCTGTGGCTAAGGTTCGGGGTGTAACAGCCCGCATTTTACATATCGGAAGATCGTAAAATATTTTTATTTTATTCCCTGAGGGTCGGATCATTCTCATCTTTTAATATGTTTCTTATGGGGATGTGAGACATGTCCATAATTTTTACCGATTTTGTTTGTGACCATTTTACCACTATTAGTCTTGTATAGGACATAACTTTTGACCCAGGTCGAATCAAAGGGTGAGACCTGTTCCATTGGGAAGGAATTGATTATTGTCTTTCCGTAGAGCGGTTACATTAAAGATTTGGCTCAGCGGTTTGGGAGAAATCATTGTTTTAGAGTTTTTCAGTTAGTTGTTCAGGTTTGGAGAGCCTAATGGGCTGAATTGGGGAGGCCCATTAGTGGGTTGGTGGAAACTATAAATAGAGGGTGAGGGGTATGGAGAATAGGTTACTTCTCTCATTCTCTCATTTGGAGACCTTGTGCTTCTTCTTCCTGTAACACCTTTCCACTATTAAAAATCCAAATCCAAGGAGGGAAATCGAAGATCTACACCATTCGAGGCTAGATCTACATCGTTCCAAGGGCAATTTCATCGGATCAAGGAGCTTGGTTCGAAGTATTCGTTGTTCGGATTCATAATTCTATCATTTTAGCTTGTTTTGGAGGATCGGTGAGTGATTTACATCTCTCACATGAATGCAATGAAGTATATGAGTGTTTGTGCATGTTTCTCATCAAATTTGAATGTTTTACCATAGATTTACACTATTACATGTTCATTTTCGTATGCATCATCCTATGATCTAATCTAACAAATTTTACTCGTTAATTTCATGTCATTTTACATGTTTGTGTTAATTAGATCTCTCATTTTAATCATATGTTCATTTTAATGGTTTTTGGTGAGATTTACATCATTTTTGTGGAAACCGTCATATTCCTGTGATTAGTAATGTTATGATATGTATATGACTATGTTTGATGATTTTGGTTGAGTTGGTTTCATCGTTTGGCGAAGTTTTGGTCGAAATCAGAGTTGAATTGCACTATCCAGAAGTTGGCTCGGGCAGAAGTTGGATCAGGCAAATGTTGGCTCAGGCAGAAGTTGGCTCGGGCAGAAGTTGGCTCAGCCAGAAGTTGGATCGGGCAGAAGTTGGCTCGGGCAGAAGTTGGCTCGGGCAGAAGTTGGATTGGGCAGAAGTTGGCTCGGGAAGAAGTTGGATCGGGTAGAAGTTGGATCGGGCAGAAGTTGGCTCTGCCAGAAGTTGGATCGGGTAGAAGTTGGCTCATCCAGAAGTTGGATCAGGTAGAAGTTGGATCGGGCAGAAGTTGGCTCAGCCAGAAGTTGGATCGGACAGAAGTTGGATCGGGCAGAAGTTGGCTTGGGTAGAAGTTGGCTCAGGCAGAATTTGGATCGGGCAGAAGTTGGCTCGGGTAGAAGTTGGCTTGGCCAGAAGTTGGATCGGGCAGAATTGGCTCATCCAGAATTGGCTCAGCCAGAATTGGATCAGCCAGAAGTGATTCGGACTAAAGTGACCTGGACATTTCCAGTGATGGTGTGATTTCAAAGTAAATTTAATCACGAAGTCAGGAAGTGCTGAAATAATGCTATGGATTGCTTTAAACCTTATAAAGATGTTGGTTGGTTCAACGATGGTGGTGGCTTCGACAAGAGTCCAGAAGGGGATGTTCGAAGTGATGTGATATGTTCGTTGATCGATGAAAAGCAACGAATAGGCAGGCAACTCAAAGGTCGTGAGTTGGTGGATAATGGTTGCTCGAGAAGGTCGCTTGAGCAGTAAATAGACATCAAGGTTGGACGACTAGATATATTGAAGGCCGAGAGATTATCGTTATCGTAAGTTCTAGCAGGCTCAAAGCAGGCGTACGATGGGGGCACCCAAAAGACCGATTCTAGGTCGAGTACCTTGGGTATCGTTGAAAGGCCTAGTTGTCAAGATTGGACATTGTCAAGGTTGGACATATGGAGTTTATGCTAGAACCAGGATTACCATTAGCCCTTGACCTTTGGCAAGGTTGGTCGTCATACGATTAACGATGGTTTCAAAGCAGTATTGGCGGTGATAGCCAGAGTCAGTCATGGATGATTGGTTGTTCTTTTTGTACCATCTCATGTAGGTTGTCCAAAGTCGAAGGACATGTTTCATGGGTGCTTGTCTGATATTGGTTTAGGCCTCTGGGGCTTATACTCAAGGGATGTTGAATTCGATTAGGATGGCCTACATGAGATATATATATATATTTTTTGGATGTTATGAGTGCTTTCCGTGATTGAATGGGTGTTTTGGTTTCCATGGATGAATGATTGAATTATTTATAGTAAAGGCTATCCTGTCCGATGTGGGGAAGATAAGGTTGAGTTCTTCTCTGGTGTCGTGGGTAGATTAGTATGTTTATCTATCCCTTCTCATATACTTTATTGTTGAAGCTTGTTAGCAGTTTTATCGCTCACTAAGACTATTGTCTGACTCAAGGTTTTATGTTTCCACTTATTACCTAGGGCTATTCATCCAATTGTTGGATGGGCAGACTAAGTAGTAGGTAACAGGTAGCTTAAGTGAGGACGGTGTTGCTGTTCGGAGGCGAGCAGGAGGCTGACGTACTATTTTTACTACTGTTTAGTATTTGTTTCGGCTGTGTGATATTTTTATGAGTGTTGTAGTGAGGCAAATTGTACAGACACTACTGTTGTTATCCACGAGTATAGGAATACATTTTAGTTGTCATGAAAGTTTAGTGTTTTCTGCTTCACTATCATTACCTGTTGTATATGTTCTATTATATTTTGGCCTTGTGTTGTGAGTTTACAACAGATTTCGTTTATCTACCATACCTTGGTGATCGTCCATAGCTGCCTAGCACACCTTTCAGCGCATTATTCCTCTTGTATAGTGCGGGGGCTGTGGGCGGTCATCACATGGGGGTTGCCCCCGAAAAATATATTTTTTCAAACCCTTTTGTTCAAATCTGGGACGTACCCGAAAAATATATTTTTCTTCAAAAAATGGCACTGTGCGATCGACCCCCTAGTGCGACCGAACCTGGTGCGACCAAACCACTTCTTGCTCGGCCCCAAGCTTCACCAACCAGACTCACTCAGACTGCTCGAGCCATGCTGCTTAACCAAACCAGACCGACCCTTCTGCTCGACCACACCATAGTGATCGACCATACTCTGCTCGAGCCACTCCCCATGTACTTGGCCATGCTCAACCCCATGTATGCACGATCAGACCACCCTGCCCGACCCCATCCAGCTCGACCCGAACCCAACACTGTTCGACTCGACAACTTCTTGCCTTCACCTTGGCCAACCAACCGACCCATACTCCTCACCACCATGAACGACCACTTCCTGTTTGACCCGAACATCACGCTCGACCCGACCAAAAAGCTGCTCGATCGACCCCATCTCCATGCCCGACCGACTGGAGAACTGTACGACCCCTTGTACTACACGCTCGACCCGTGGCCTGTACAGCCCCAATACAAGTCCAATTTCGACCAAAACTTCGCCAATCAACACAATCGATGAAATATACTTATCTAATTCATTCAGCACAACCATAAGCAAGTTATGAAATCAATAATAACATGAATATGACAATTTCATCAAAAACATATGATTTCACCAAAATCATAATAAATGAACATATGATCTAAATTGCGGATCTAACTTGCATAAACATATGATATAGCATAGGAATTACCAATTTAAACATGCTAACTTAGATCCTAAGATGATTCATAGGAAAATAGACTTACCAAGGTATAGATCTATGAGAAAATGCTTGAATTTGATGGAAAACATTACCAAACATTCATATACTTGATTGAATCCATGTGAGAGATGCAAATCACTCACCAATTCTCCAAAACAAGCTAAAATCAATGAATTAAGATTCCGGACAGCTAGAAATTCAAACCAAACTCCTCGATCCGATGAACTCTCCCTTCAAATGATGTAGATCTAGCCTCAAATGGTGTAGATCTTCGATTTCCTTCCTTTAGATTTCGATTTTAATGGTGGAAAGGTGTTAGAGGAAGAAGGAACATAGGCCGCCAAATGAGAGAATGGAGAAAGTAAACTAGTGTCCATACCTCTCACCCCCTATTTATAGCTTTCCACCAGCCCACTAATGGGCCTCTACAAATCAGCCCATTAAAGCTTCACAATCCTGAACAGCCAACTGAAAAATCTTAAAATAGTGATTCCTTCGAAATAGCTGATCTTTAATGTAACCACTTTACAGAAAGGCAATCATCATTTCCTTTCCAATTGCGCAGGTCTTACCATCTGAATCGACCTGAGTCTGTACAAGACTGATAGGGGTAAAATGGTCACAAACAAAATTGGTAAAAATTATAGACATGTCTCACATCACCGTAAGCAACATATTAAAATGTGAGAATGGTCCAACCCTCAAAGAATAAAATAAAAATGTTTTACGATCTTCTGATACTTAAAATGTGGGCCGTTACATTCTCTCCCATTAAGAATTTCACCCTCGAAATTCCAACAACCAAAACGATTACACATGCCTATCATCCATAAACGACAAATTCTATTACCTAGACTAGTTGCCATCAAACCATACACCCATATCCGTATCCTAGCACGCAGAATTCTAACAACAACATCAAAGATAACAACAATAATCACAAGTAACAATAATAACAGCAAGTAATAATGATGTAATGATGGCACGGTTTCACTGTGTCATACATGCGAAGAGTTTTTGGATGGGTCATCTTTTTACTCTCCTCCGTCTCCATGTTCCATCCTTCCCCCAAGTTGTTTCGTGTCATTTGCCACAACACTAAGTGGACTACGAGGTCTCGCAACCGCGGCCTCGACTTCTAGGTTTTCGTATTGTTCCGGAGATACTACCACATCCGGATCATGCGCATATTTCATAAAAACGATTCACGAAAAGCATTATGCACACATGACATCTTCTCGAGTAACTCTAATCTATATATGAGCCTTCCAATTCGTTCGACTATAGAAAATGGTCCAACAAACCTCGGAGCTAACTTTCCTTATCTTCCAAATCGAACAACATCGAATTTCCAAATCTTCTCGATACTTATCAGCATGACTCTTCTGACGACCTTGAGCCGCCTCCATGTCGTTGGTCTTCTCACGATCCTCCAAAGTCTAACACATAAACCTTTAGAAGATCTTCCTAAACTTGAAAACTCTTTCAGTCTGACCATCAGTTTGGGAATGACAAGCTGTACTCAAACACAACTCGGTTCCCATAGCTTCTCGAAGACTCTTCAAAAATCCGCTCATGAATAACGGATCCCGATTACTTATTGTATTTTTCGAGATACCATGGAAACGTACTATCCATCCACCTTCAACGATGTTCTAGTCGATCTAACAGGAATAAACCTCACATTCTTGATCAAGCGATCCGTGCTCACCCAAACTCCTTCGTTTTCTCCCTTGCTAAGTAGTCCATCGAAAAAATCCATCGATATTTGCTTCCACTTCCACGAAAGGGCTTCCAATGGCTGAAGCAATCTACTTGGCTTTTTCTGTTCAGCTTCCACCAACTGGCAGTTCATAAACTTGGAAATGAACTTTCCAATATCTCTTTTCATCCCTTCCCAGTAGTAAACTCGCTTCATGTCCTGATATATCTTATTACCACCAAGATGAATCATCAACTTCGAGTGATGACATTTCCCTTAGAACCTCATCTCTCAATCCATCGATATCAGGAACAACCAGTCGTCCTTGCTTTCTTCAAGTGATGACATTTCCCTTAGAACCTCATCTCTCAATCCATCGATATCAGGAATAACCAGTCGTTCTTGCTTTCGAAGTCAACCTACTCTATCGACTTCAAACTCTTTTTTCTCTGGTTCCAACATATGGATATACTCAACAAGCTTTACATCACGCTTTTAGCCCTCGCCAATACTTTCTATATGCATAGGTCTTATCGATAAGCTTGCCAATACTTCAGGTTCCATCTCACATCGTGGCGTGAAATCAAACTTACCAAATACTCGTGGCTCTTCCATTGATGCTTTCGTAATACTTCCAAACCAACTCACAATGAGTCTTATGCTCTTCCTCGTTCTGAGAGTAAACCAGGATATCATCCATGAACACAGGCACGAACTCATTCATTGGTCTCTAAAAACTCTATTCATAAGATTCACAAAATATGCTGGTGTATTGGTCAAAACCCAAATGGCATCACCAACCATTCAAAGAAACCAGACGGTGCCCTAAAAGTAGTCTTCGGCACACTATCCTTTACTACTCGCAATTGATGTAATTTCATTGCCAAATCCATTTGAGAAAACACTTTGGTATCGTAAAGCTAATCGAACAAGTCCTCGATCCTCGATAACAGATACTTGTTCTTCTTGGTCATCTTGTTCAGCTCACGGTAGTCCTCACAAAATCTATGACGGCCCGCCCCGCACCAGCCGACATTTCCCATGAAAATGCGCTGTGCCGATGTCCAAAAGGCACGGGACGGTCGCCAAAGAAAGGGAAAAGGAAAGGACTTACTGGTGAACTAACAAAGAACCTGTAGAATGTCTCACAGCGCAAGGAATAAAATATAATAATAACATACTTGACATAAAACAGGTGAGACAGTGCATAAGCTGAAACTAAACATCATAGCAGCGGAAAATCCAAATACAGCTTATGTTCCACATCATCATTATTACAACTTTAAAATTGTCTCTAAAGCAAAAGAAAGGAAAGGTACACTACTAATGCCCCAAGTAGTGACCAGCAGCGACACAGGGAGAATATCTATATATATATATCATACGTGGAAGCCTCCTGCTCATCTCCGGTACAACTACTCGTGCTTCACCAGCTAACCTGCCTCTAGTCTGCTCGTGAGAGAACCCAGAGTAATAAAAAGAGACATAAAACTCAAGGTCAGACAAAAGTATGGTATGAGCAATAAGCAACAAAACGGAACAATAACAGGTATATCAAACCACACCCGAACCTGGACCTGCAACCAAAGAGTTAGCACTACATATTGTACAATACTCTAAGGTGCCACTAACATATGGTGTAAAGAATACGGGGTGGGGGGGTGCATGTCATAGTGATGGCAGACAAATCAAGCATAGTAACCATCCTCACATCTCTCACTCAGTGCGTAAAGCATACGATGTCCACTACTCTCAACCACTAGACTCATCGAAGTAGTGACGGAGTTCGACTTGTACAACTACTGCTACCACCAAGCTACCCCACGGAGTCATGACTAAGTCTTTACAAATGACCCCGCTTCATTGGTCTATAGCCCATTGGTCGTACCTAGACCACTGTGGTCCTGAATCCATTCACGTACCCCCTATACATAGTGATCCAAAGTCATAGACATCGACAACCCCTTAGCACATGTCCCGCAACAAAGCCTGACTCATGAATTAACTCGTTGGTTCCCAACTGGATCCTGAGTACAAAATTCCCACTTGGACTACCTTTGCATCTCGGGTTTTGGTCTTCATCTCCGGATCGGTTCGGTTCTTCCCCTTACCTTGCCTCAGATCGTGCTCTTGGTTTGGTTTATGGTCCACACCTCAAGTCCAAGTTCTTCGGTTCGGCTCATGGCCTTCATCACCTCGGATCAGGTCGAGTTCCTCAAGCTCCTCCATGCTGCATCGGTTCGGGTCGGGTATCATGGTTCGGATCGGCCATGGTCATCATACAGCCTCCCCTGTTCGTGGCTCCTTCACTCGTGGCGTGCTTTCCCACGCGGTTCATGGAAGGGTGGAGCAGCTCGTGAGTGGCATCGATTCGGATCGAAGCTCCTTGTCACAAGCGGGTCGGATCGTGGAGCTTCCAAGCGAGCGGGTCGGATCGTGCTTTCCTCCTCCGATCTGATCCGGTTCGGGCAATTTCCTGCACTTCTTTCCAGCGACTATTTTACGCCATACGACGGCGTTTTCGACCAATCTAACTATTCTTATCAATCACAAAGCATACCATACAGTCATAGCAACATGTAGAAATGACCATAAACACCAAAACATCAATTTGATAAGTTAAAACAGATCAAACATAGCCAAAATCCCATAATTTCCCTTAAGCATGTTTAAGCAAAACTAATGATAGGATTAGTAAAACTTAACCAAATTAGCCAAACTTTCTAACAGAGGACTAAAACATTATTTCAAATATTTTTAAATATTTTTCCAGAATTTATTAATGTATAAATTCGCTAATCAACGCTAATTACCCTTAATTAACCATAATTAGTGAGAAACCTTGCAAATCACTCACCTTAGCCACAAACAAATTACCAAATCTGAAATGATTCTCTATTTGGCACTGTTCCCAAAGCTAAACAGCAATTCTACCTCGATTCTTGTGCTAATCCTCTTTGATTTGATGTAGATTTGGCTTAATTAGCGATTAAGAGGTGATTTGGGGTGTTTTAGATGTTGGAGGCCATGGCTAAACTTGAAGGAACAAAAAGTGGTGGCTGGAAAATGAGAAAAAGGGTGTTCTCTAAACCCTAACAGCCCTCTTATACTCTCAATCCCGAAATTCCCCTTTGGGCCTAGCTGTAATCACCCGGTTTAGCCCAATTAAGCTGTTTTTCACCACATGAAACTTGTTTCAACCATATCTCCCAAACGGTGAGTCCGTTTGGCTAATGTGACCACTCTATGGAAAGGTAAACCATCACCCGGATCTAATAGAAGTGGTTTCAGGTCAAAACTCCTTTCCAATCAAAAGTTATGGCGGAAACAAGATTAGCTAGGGGAAAAACGGTCATTTAAAAATTGGAAAAAATCATGAATATGGGAAATGACCCCAATAGTCGTCTCCCAAAGTTACATGACCATATGACTTCGCATGTGAAAGAAATAAATATTCTACGATCCTTCGATGCGTAGAATGCGGGTCGTTACACTCTTCCCCCCTTAAGAAATTTCGTCCCTGAAATTCCTTAACCCAAAACATACGAAGGATCCTGCATGCTTACCAATCATATACAACAATCAAACATGCAAAACAAATAAAACAAACCTATCCTAGCATGCGGAAAGACTAAATCGAAACTGAAATCTTACCAGGCGAAGAGTTCTGGATACGTCTTCCTAATGCTCTCCTCTGTCTCCCAAGTACAGTCATTCTCATCCTCGTCCCACTGAACTTTAACTAATTTCACTGCCTTCCTTCGAAACTGCTTCATATCGTTCCCAACAATACGCATAGGCCTGCGGTTCCCAACCGCCTCGTGTTCAACCTCGATATCATCCAACTGATCAGGTGAAATAGTCACATCGGGGTCGTGCACGAACTTCCTTAACTGGGAAACATGAAATACATTACGAACTCCTGCTATCTTCTTTGGTAATTCAACTTTATATGCCTAATTCCCAATTTGCTCAAGAACTGGGAATGGACCAACAAATCTTGGTGCTAACTTTCCTCTCCTGCCAAATCGTATCACGTTTTTCAACGGAGAAATCTTGACAAACACCAAGTCGCCAATGGAGAACTTTAATTCTCTTCTCCTCTTATCAGCATAACTTTTCTGCCTATCTTGAGCAGCCTTCATTCGCTATTGGACAACCTTAATCTTAGCTGAAGTTTCTCTTATCACATCTGGTCCAAGCACAAACTTCTCACCAGTTTCTAACCAACATAACGGTGAGTTGCACGGTCTTCCGTACAAAGCTTCAAATGGAGTCATACCAATACTGGATTGATAACTATTATTATATGCAAACTCTACTAGATGCAAATGGTCATCCCATGATCCACCAAAGTCTAATATGAAAGCTCTTAAGAGATCTTCTAATACTCGATTCACCCTCTCTGTCTGTCCGACGGTTTGAGGATGATACGCGGTACTGAGATGTAATTCTGATCCTAACGCCTCTTGTAAGCTCTTCCAAAATCCACTAGTGAACAACGGATCTCGGTCACTCACAATGCCTTTGGGTATTCCATGAAATCTCACTACCCACTTTACATATAGTTCGGCTAACTTAGCTGCCGTCCTGTTTGACTTGACGGGTATAAACCTTGCACTCTTGGTTAATCGGTCCACAATCACCCAAATGCTATCATGGCACGATCCAGTCCTTGGTAACCCATCAATGAAATCCATCGAGACTTGTTCCCATTTCCATTCTGGAATTTCTAATGGTTGTAACAAACCACTAGGCTTCTTTTGCTCAACTTTAACCAGCTGGCAATTCATGCATTTGGATATAAACTTCCCAATGTCTCTTTTCATCCCTTCCCAGTAGTAGGTCTTCTTCATGTCTCGATACATCTTGTTACCACCGGGACGTATAGTCAGTTTTGAGTGATGACATTCTCTAAGCACTTCATCTCTCAATCCATTGACACTGGGTACTACTAGTCTTCCATTCTTCCTAAGCCATCCATCTCGATCAAGCCCATACTTGCTCATCTCTTCGTCGATTCCCATCTCTATCTTTGAGATGATTTCCAATAGGTTAGGATCGTCCCTCTGACTGGAACCAATCCGCTTAATCAAAGTGGGTCTGATCATCAAACTTGCTAACATTTCTGGATCTATTTCGCACTTTGGTATGAAATCATACGTAGCGATGTACTCCAGTTGCTTCCATTCTAGAAACATAGCCCCTAAACTGGCATGTCTTCTACTCAATGCATCAACCACCACATTGCCCTTTCCTGGTGTATATACGATATCGAAATCATAGGAAGCCAAGAATTCTAACCATCTTTGTTGTCCGAGATTTAGATCCTTTTGAGAGAAAAGATACTTTAATGACTTATGATCAGTAAACAACTCGAACCTTTCTCCCAAGAGATAATGTCTCCACATCTTCAATGCGAACACGATCGCTGCCAATTCTAAATCATGGGTAGGATATCTTTTCTCATGCGGTTTCAGTTGTCGACTTGCAAAAGCTACAACCCTACCTCCTTGCATCAATACAGCACCTAGTCCGGTACCACATGCATCCATGTATACTGTCATCTCTTCATTTCCCTTAGGAATGACTAACACTGGTGCACATGTCAACTTGTCCTTTAGACTCTTGAATGCATTCTTGCACTTTTCGTCCCAAACGAAGGCTTGATTCTTCTTGGTCAACTGAGTCAACGGTGCTGCTATCTTGGAGAAGTCTTGGATAAACTTACGATAATATCCAGCTAATCCCAAGAAACTTCTTATGTCCGTTGCATTCTTGGGCGTAGACCAATCTTGTACCGTAGCCACCTTCGCAGAGTCCACTGCGATACCATTTTCTGAAACAACATGGCCCAAGAACCTCACTTCCCTTCTCCAGAAGTGACACTTAGAAAACTTTGCTTTCAACTGGTGTTTTCTCAACACCTCCATCACCATCCTAAAATGTTCCTTGTGTTCTTCCTCTGTCCTCGAATAAACGAGTATATCGTCCACGAACACAAGAACAAACTTATTCAACTGATCTCTGAATACCCTATTCATAAGATCCACAAAATATGCTGGCGCATTGGTTAACCCAAATGGCATGACCAACCACTCATAAAATCCAGACGGCATCCAAAATGTCATTTTAGCTATACTCTCAGCTTCCACTCTAAGCTGATGAAAACCTATCCCGAGATCCAACTGGGAGAACACTCTCGCGCCACTCAACTGATCAAACAAATCATCTATCCGCGGTAGAAGATACTTATTCTTTCTCGTCACCTTATTCAACTCGCGGTAGTCTACACACAATCGAAGGGAACCATCGGCCTTGGTAGCAAACACAACTGGTGCTCCCCACTCAGAAACACTTCTTCTGATAAATCCCTTCTTCAAAAGATCGCTTACTTGCACCCCGAGCTCTCGCTGCTCCCTTGGCTCCATACGACGAAGTGACATCACTATAGGTCTGGCATCTTTCACTAAATCAATACGGAACTCAATCTCTCGGTGTGGTGGAAGCCCGATCACTTCCTCGAAGACGTCCGAATACTGGCCAACCACGGGCAAACCAGACAATTCATCATGCGGGATGTCGAGTGAATTTAGAAAACTAGCCATTACCCCATCACTGGGTAGACCACCAAACATTACCCTCCGCCCATCATTCGCTCTAGCTGTCACCAAAAAGCCCTCACAGTCTACCACCACCCCGTATCTTTGGAGCCAATCGACTCCCAAAATAATGTCAAACCCAGTAAAGCCCAAAACAAAGCAATCACAAACAAACATGCATCCATGACTTGATAAGACCACATTGCGACAAATCATGCTAAGGCTAGTCGAACCACCAATCGGGTTCGTTACTACTAAAGGTCTATCGACAATCTCGGGCTCCAATCCTAACCTATCTACCAGGTTACTAGATATGAAGGAACTGGAAGCTCCGGTATCAAAAAAAACTCTAACAGGAACATCATAAACAGAAAGCATACCTTGAATAACGACATTCTTTCCCTACTCCATCGCAGTTGGGGCATTCGACGAAGAAGGAATAGCATTAAGGGCATATGCTTTCACCATCTGCTTTTCTTTAGGGGGTTACGGACACTTGTCCTTGTGATGTCCCACTTGGCCACAGTTGAAGCACTTCCTGTCTGCTGGCTTTTCTCGACAATTACTAGCATAATGGCCCTTCTTACCACAGCTAAAGCACTCAACATCTTTCTTCTTCTTCTGGCCATCCTTATTCTGGTTCTGCTTCCTCTTATTTTGAGAACCACTCTTGCCTCCACCGCTTGCTTGCGGTTTTGGCTCCTCTGCAGATGCGACCTCAGTCTTCGACTTAGGGTAAAGAGTCTCTGACCTCAATGCTTTCCCCACAATCGATTCAAACGTCTCAACGATGTGGTTAATAAGCCTTTCCCCCAAGTACTGATCCAAACCTGTTATAAACTTCTCATTCTTCTTCTCGGCAATATCTATTAGGGATAACCCATATTTCGACAAAGTGTCGAATTCGACAACATACTCCGAGACAGCTCTACCATTCTGCTTGAGTTCCAAGAATTTTTTAAACAGCACTGACTTCTGAGCAGCTGGAATGAACTTATCGCTAAAGCGAACCTTAAACTGATCCCAAGTAATCTGGTCTTCGGAAGTAGCTGCCTTTATAGCATTCCACCAATTCATTGCCCGTCCTTGCAGCTGACGGGATGCTAGCCTTCTCTTCATCGCATCCTCGATACTCAAGTCTTCGAAGATACGCTCGCAGCTATCCAATCAATCTTGAACATCCGTCGTCAACTCCGTTCCATGGAACGGCTTCCCACCAAGACTAGTATAATCCTTGTTCAGCTTGGCGAAATCGGCCCTAGGCGCCTGCACCGCTGGCCACCACCATTACCAGCATTGGGAGCTGCCCTCTGAACATCTCTAAGCATCTCCCTCATGAGGTCAGTAAACATCGTCCTCATGTCAGCAGCATTCCCATTATTGGCTCCTCTACCGGCACCTCTTGCGTATCGGCTCATCGTTCAATCTGTAAAGAGAAAACGATTAACCATCTCCATAGTGGTGCCAGTGCAGTGCGACTTCATCCTTAGATATACTAATAGTATATATATAGCTTTTAAAAACCAAAATAATCACAAATACGTTCTCTCATATACGTGTACTATCTCTCCCTCATAACTTCCCTAGGTTAACTATGCAACCTAGAGCTCTGATACCAAGTGTGACGGCCCGCCCCGCACCAGCCGACATTTCCCATGAAAATGGCTATGCTCATGTCTAACCGGCACAGGACGGTCGCCAAAGAAAGGGAAAAGGAAAGGACTTACTGGTGAACTAACAAATAACCTATAGAATGTATCACAACGCAAGGAATAAAATATAATAATAACATACTTGACATAAAACAAGTGAGACAGTGCATAAGATGAAACTGAACATCATAGCAGCGGAAAATCCAAATACAGCTTATGTTCCACATCATCATTATTACAACTTTAAAACTATCTCTAAAGCAAAAGAAAGGAAAGGTACACTACTAATGCCCAAAGTAGTGACCAGCAGCGACACAGGGATAATATATATATATATATATATATATATATATATATATATCATACGTGGAAGCCTCCTGCTCGTCTCCGGTACAGCTACTCGTGCTTCACCAGCTAACCTTTCTCTAGTCTGCTCGTGAGAGAACCCAGAGTAATAAGAAGAGACATAAAACTCTGGGTCAGACAAAAGTCTGGTATGAGCGATAAGCAGCAAAACGGAATAATAACAGGTATACTAAACCATACTTGAACCTGGACCTGCAACCAAAGAGTTAACATTACATATTGTACAATACTCTAAGGTGCCACTAACATATGGTGTAAAGAATATGGGGTGGGGGTGTGCGTGTTATAGTGATGGCAGACAAATCAAGCATAGCAACCATCCTCACATCTCTCACTCAGTGCGTAAAGCATACGATGTCCACCACTCTCAACCACTAGACCCATCGAAGTAGTGACGGAGTTCGACTTGTACAACTACTGCTACCACCAAGCTACCCCACGGAGTCATGACTAAGTCTTTAAAAATGACTCCGCTTCATTGGTCTATAGCCCATTAGTCATACCTAGATCATTGTGGTCCTGAATCCGTTCATGTACCCCCTATACATAGTGATCCAAAGTCATAGACATCGACAACCCCTTAGCACACGTCCCGCAGCAAAGCCCGACTCATGAAGTTAACTCGTTGGTTCCCAACTGGATCCTGAGTACAAACTTCCCACTTAGACTACCTTTGCATCTCAGGTTTTGGTCTTCATCTACGGATCGGTTCGGTTCTTCACTTTACCTTGCCTCAGATCGTGCTCTTGGTTCGGTTTGTGGTCCACACCTCAAGTCCAAGCTCTTCGGTTCGGCTCGTAGCCTTCATCACCTCGGATCGGGTCGAGTTCCTTAAGCTCCTCCATGGTGCCTCGGTTCGGGTCGGGTATCATGGTTCAGATTGGCCATGGTCATCATACAGCTTCCCCTACTGGTTCGGTTCGGAGGTGACTATACGGGTCGGATCACTGCACCTGTTCGTGGCTCCTTCACTCGTGGCGTGCTTTCCCAGGCTGTTCGTGGAAGGGTGGAGAAGCTCGTGAGTGGCATCGGTTTGGATCGGAGCTCCTTGTCACAAGCGGGTTAGATCGTGGAGCTTCCAGGCGAGCGGGTCAGATCGTGCTTTCCTCCTCTGATCTGATCCAGTTCGGACAATTTCCTGCACTTCTTTCCAGTGACTATTTTACGCCATACGACGGCGTTTTCGACCAATCTAACTATTCTTATCAATCAAAAAGCATACCATACAGTCATAGCAACATGTAGAAATGACCATAAATACCAAAACATCAATTTGATAAGTTAAAACGGATCAAACATAGCCAAAATCCCATAATTTCCTTTAAGCATGTTTAATCAAAACTAATGATAGGATTAGTAAAACTTAACCAAATTAGCCAAACTTTCTAACAGAGGACTAAAACATTATTTCAAAAAATTTAAATATTTTTCCAGAATTTATTAATGTATAAATTCGCTAATCAACGCTAATTACCCTTAATTAACCATAATTAGTGAGAAACCTTGCAAATCACTCACCTTAGCCACAAGCAAATTACCAAATTTGAAATGATTCTCTGTTTGGCGCTGTTCACAAAGCTATACAGCAATTCTACCTCGATTCTTGTGCTAATCCTCTTTGATTTGATGTAGATTTGGCTTAATTAGCGACTAGGAGGTGATTTGGGGTGTTTTAGATGTTGGAGGCCATGGCTAAACTTGAAGGAACAAACAGTGGCAGCTGGAAAATGAGAAAAAGGGTGTTCTCTTAACCCTAACATCCCTCTTATACTCTCAATCCCGAAATTCCCCTTTGGGCCTAGCTGTTAATCACCCGGTTAAGCCCAATTAAGTTGTTTTTCACCACCTAAAACTTGTTTCAGCCATATCTCCCAAACGTTGAGTCCGTTTGGCTAATGTGACCACTCTACGAAAAGGTAAACCATCATCCGAATCTAATGGATGTGGTTTCAGGTCAAAACTCCTTTCCAATCAAAAGTTATTGCCGAAACAAGATTAGCTAGGGGCAAAACGGTCATTTAAAAATTGGCAAAAATCATCAATATGGGAAATGACCCCAATAGTCGTCTCCCAAAGTTACATGACCATACGACTTCGCATGTGAAAGAAAGAAATATTCTACGATCCTTCGATGTGTAGAATGCGGGTCGTTACAAAATCTCTACATGCCACCAGCCTTGACTGCAACCACAACTGGTGCACCCCATTCGGAAATACTCCTCTGAATGAACCCTTTTCCAACAAGTCACGAACCCGTACTTCTAACTCTCATTGTTTCTTAAGCGTCATCCGCCTTAGGGGCATAACGATAGGTCTAGCACCCTCGACCAAATCGACTCTAAATTCAATCTCATGATGCCGCGACAGGTCTTTGACTTCGTTAAAGACATCTTCAAACTTACTGGCGATTAGCACGGATGACAAGTCTTCTTGTGGAATTCCAAGCGAATATAACAACTCATGAGAACACCATCTTTAGGTTACCCTGAATCAACACCTTTCGCCCTTCCACATCCCCGACTGTCATCTCTAGCTTTTCGCAACTCACTTTTGTCGCACATCTCTTGGGTCAATCCATACCCAAGATGATTTCAAACCCAGTGAAAGTTACAACTAAGAAAGCACTCATAAATGAGCATCCATGATAAACAGTATTGGATCCAGAAAGTTTGCAAAGAGCAGATGAACCCATACTAGATTAGTTACAACCTAAGGTCTCTAACAACTTCAAGTTCCAACTTATTCGGCATACAATCTTATTATAGGTAAAAGAAAGCGATGCTTTAGTATGAAATAGAACTCAACGTCTCCATTGGTAGAAAGCATATCCAAACTAACAACAGCTTCTTCTAATTCTCACCAGGAAGGCAATAGGAAATCATAATAGTTTCCAAAACACATGCTTCCTCCAGTTGCTTATTCTTTAGAAAATCCGGGCAGTCTTTCTTCTTATGTCCAGGCTTGCCGCATTCAAAGCACTTCCTTTCGGCTCTTGGCTTCTCACAATCCTTAGCATAATGGCCCTTTAACTGACAGTTGAAGCATAGATCATTCTTCTTAATTTTCTTCTTCTTAATTTTCTTCTTCTTAATTTTCTTCTTTGTAGCACTGGGGCCAATAAAAGTTTCTTCATCCGTGGGAGAACAGTCCCTCTGCCGCTTAGCAGAATCCCTGCTGGGTACTTGCACAGGAACACCATACTCTACTGTCGCTTCTGGAATGGGTATCCTTAACATAGCTACTGCCATCATGGTCGCCCTGAACATAACCAGATATTCCGGTGCAACGACTGAGACTCATAATTGGCTACCATCTCCTACTCTTCCCGTCTCAAGCTCACCCCTAGAGGTTTGACGACTCATTCTAAATCTAAAATAGAATGATCAGTCCAGATGCAAGATAAACTGCTTAAGAAGTACAAACGCTACAATACTATATACACAATATAGTATACATCTGTAACAACCCGAAAATCTGGGCCAGTTTAAAAATTTTATTTCGGCAATTTTAGCGAATTTTGATTATTTAAAATGAATTATTTTAAGTAATATCGACGAGAAATTTATTTTGAATATAATTTGAGCGTATATATTATATACGTCGTCGTTAGAATATAAATAATTATATATAATTATAAATAGAATTGAAAATGGCGCGGTAGTTCGATAATTCGATTTCAAACTTCAATTGAATGTACCGGGTGCAAAACAATCCGGATTTTAGTGAAACCAAAAACACTAGGATCTAATTGATAATATCTTTCCAACGAATCCGAAAAATCAAGATTTCATAGCGGGAATCAAAAGATATGTCCAGTTGAAAATTCTGAATAGTCGCTATGGAATTCAGGCCCTTAAAAATAGCAATTTTGCAAACGACCTCGGATTTCGACGAAACCACTTTTGTTGGGTCTGTGATGTCAAATTATTGCTAGACTCCAAATTTCATAATTTTTCGAATCAATATGTGAGCGTGGCAAAGGAAAACGCGTTTGACCAGTTTCAGTTGATTTTAATCGACTGGAAATTAGCCATTTTTCAAACGGTCTCAGAATTCAACGAAACTAGTTTTGTTAGGACCGTATCGTCAATATGAAGCTAGAAAATATTTTTATGGGATTTATAGAGTTAGTATGTGACCCCGGTAATTTGAAATGTACGTTTAAAATTCAATATAGTGATTTAAATGTAAATTCAACGGAAACCGATCGAAACGACTGGATCGGCTTGCAATACATATCCCATTGGGTTCGGAATGGGGGTAAAACGCTATGGACGACAGGCGGTGGGCCTCGTTTTAAGGTCGAAAATAAAAGATGCTTTTTAGTGAAAAATAAAATAATTAAATAAAAAAATATTCCCCCTTCTCTTTTCTTCTTAACCTGGCCCCCCCTTCAATCGTTTTCAGTTCAGTTCAAAAGAAAAAAAGAAAAAAAAACAAACCCATCGACGTTGCCAATCGTCCCCCCCCCTCAAATCGCCATCGTCGGCAGCTGGAGCCACCGCAGACACCCCCCCTCTCTCCGATCCTTCATCGCCCTGCGCCGACGAAACTCCGCCCCAATCGCGAACTCCAGCACCACGAGCCCGTCACCGCGCCATCGTGAGACCCGCCAGAAGATTCCGCAGCCGCCTGACCATGCTCCGCCACCCTCCTGCTCCGGCGCCCCACCTGCGAAGCGCCCCCACTCCACCAGCAATTCCGACGAGCCCCAGTGAGCTCCAACATTCGAAACCCTAGGTTTTTGTGAGTCCTCTGATTTTGTTTTATTTCTTTTTTATTTACCTTATAAAAAATATATGATTTATAATGATAGAAAGGTTGGATTTTTATTAACGATATAAAAGAAGAGATTTTTAACTAGAGAAAGGCGAGATTTTTAAATTGAAAAAGGCGAGATTTTTAAATTGAAAAAGGCGAAATCTTTATATGAAGAATTGCGTGATAAAAATAGAATTTTTATCTATACGACAACGAAGTAAAAATTCGATTTTTATATATTGAATAGCATAGTAAAAATTCGATTTTTTATATATTGAATAGCATAGTAAAAGTTTGATTTTTATATATTGAACAACGAAGTAAAAATTCGATTTTTATATATTGAATAGCATAGTAAAAATTTGATTTTTTATATATTGAATAGCATAGTAAAAATTCGATTTTTTATATATTGAATAGCGAAGTAAAAATTCGATTTTTACATATGTAGAGAATACGGGCAAAGAAAGTGACAAGAGGCAAGAACAGCGAAGATTTCTCTAAATGAAGTGCCGTGGAGTTAGGATAGCTATAGGTGAGAATTTCTCACCTTTCAATTTCTTTTTCTAGTTATATAAATATATACTAGGATGCAGACGGTGTTTAGTAGCACCCGACACAATCGTCCACAGACCATGGACTTGTTTGTTTGGTTGCATAAATTAGTTAGATGATTTGATTTGAATTTGGTTGTTTGGTGAATTTGATTGATGTGTGAATGGCGTGGGCCTTCACTAGACCGGGGATAAGGCTAGGCCTTGTCCCGTTTCTTGTATCGTGCCATTATGCCGCCGAAATTTTCTAAAAATAAGTTAGAAAAATAAAGATAATATTTTATTTAATAAATGAACCGAATAGAATATTCATAGTTTGAATAAAATAGTTTGATCGTTAAAAATATAATTTTTAACGTGAATGTGAATAAATAAATATTCATTTACAAACCGGACGGTTTGTTTATCTACACCTATTTGAAGGACATTGATTGGGATGATAAATTTTACACATCGCCCAACTGCACAAATAAAATCTGTGTTTGATTGTTTGAAACCCCACACGGGTATTGGGATGATATTTGACGTACACTAATCCCGATTGTTTAGTTGTATGTCGATCGATTGATTGACAGGCTGTTATAAGCGTTGAATATTTATATTTGATGCTTATACAGTGTAGAATGCACTTTGGATGATGGTTGATTATTCATCGTTGTTAATATATACATGTGTTGTAGAAAATCCATATAATTAACATTATATGGTAATTGATTGGGCCTCATTCCAGTTTTAAAATAGAAATATTTGAAAAAGAAATATTTAAAATAGAAATATTTGAAAAAGAAATATTTGAAATAGAATATTTGAAAATAGGAATGTATGAAGCCGTATTGATTAGATTGACGCCATTTTGACGTGAACGATATTTATATCGATTTTATTCATTTTATAATGAATTTCGAAAGTGATTTCAAAATCTGATAACTGAAAAAAGAATTGAATATAAACGAATTCGAATTGAAATTGAATATAAACGAATTCGAATTGAAATTGAATATAAACGAATTCGAATTGAAATTGAATATATACGAATTCGAATTGAAATTGAATATAAACGAATTCGAAATGAAATTGAATTGAAATGAATTCAAATTGAAACTGAATTAGAAATCAATTCGAATTGAAATCGATTTGAAATGAATTTAAAACGAATTTATATTGGAATATTCAATTTTGATTTGAAATTGAATATGTAGTTGAAACCGTTTTGAAAATGAATTTAAAACGATTTATAAAATACGTTTTAAAAGGAAATCGACGAAGTATATATTATATATATTATATATATAATATAATGGCCTGAATAGAACGCGCCGCGCCACGGCAGTTCGCGAATTTCGACCATTGACTTCGAACGAATATTGCGGGAGATCCGACCGTCGGATTCTCCTGAAACCGGAACCATTGGGTTCGTATCGAAAAGAGATTTCTAACGAATATTAGAAATTAGAAATCTAACGGTTGGATTTGGAATTATGTCCAAATCAAATTTGAAAAAGGTCGCTGTAAGTGCAGTTCGATGGCCGTTGATGGAATTCGACTGTACGGGCCTTGATAAAATTATTAAAAATATCAATAATTTGTGTAAAATCATAAGAAATGGTTTAGAAAGAATTGGGATGAAAAACTCCATATTTGAAAAGATAAAAATAGATTTTTATCGAAATGAACTAGTGTTGAACTAGAATTATAATTCTATTTATTTTTAAATAAATAAATTGAATTTGAAATGGTTTTGAAAATGACCAGAATTTCCAATGATTGCATTGGAATGGATTTGAGTCGAAATTGTCTTCGGAATATTTCGATGTTGGATTT
This sequence comes from Allium sativum, assembly GCA_030737875.1. Taxonomy (NCBI): domain Eukaryota; kingdom Viridiplantae; phylum Streptophyta; class Magnoliopsida; order Asparagales; family Amaryllidaceae; genus Allium; species Allium sativum. The sequence continues at coordinate 309,460,362 of CM060921.1, forward strand.
CGTGATTATACAGATGTTGTTATGGAAATTTGAAAGATATAGATATATATATCGCTATTTCCAATACGATATCTGTTGGTCGTAGAATTTGATATTGAATATAAGCCGATATATTTTCTATTCAGAGCCTTGTATTTAATATCAAATGTGATTTGGGTTTGTCGTGAATGGTGTCTTGACTAACACTGTTCTTGAACCCAGTTGAGAAAAGATTAAATCTTTTTATTTAGATTTAATGAAGTGTACCAATTAAATAATATTTAATGGGAATTGAATTGATATTGATTTTTGGGTTTATCGTGGACAGTGTTTTAAATAACACTCGTTCTTTAACCCGATAATTAATGTAATGTGATTTTGGGTTTATCGTGAACCGTGTTTTAAATGACACTGATTCTTTAACCCAGTTAACAATTAAAACTAAGTGGAGTTTTAATGAATCTTTAATTAGATTGAAAAGGTGTTAGAATGGAGTATCACCAGTTTTGCTCCAGACGATAGTTTAATCTTTAATTAGATTTGAACGTGAAATGGTAATTGAATTTACCGATAACACCGTGGTGTTAGATATGAAGTATAACCAGTTTTACTTCATGGGATGAATAGGTTGGGATTGGGAAATTAAAACAAATGATTACTTCGGTAAGGTTCGTTAATCCCGACTAGTTGAATCGAAATTCAAAAGAAGATTAGAGAATAAATTCAAGGAATTTATCTTGGATAAAATTAATGGGAACCTTTCCCCTATGAATGTGAAATTTAGAAACTAACTGTCGGTTAGCCAAGCAGAATGGTTTTCTGGATATTGATCTGATGTTGGTTTCGGCCTTCGGGGTTAATATTTGGGGAATTGTCTTCTTGTTAATTTACGGTTAGTGACTGATGAATTGGAATGAGGCGTATGTTGTGTTTGTGTAACACTTATTTAAAATAATACGCGAGTTATTCGGAAAGACCGGGTTTATCCCATTCTGAATAACTGATACGACGATAAGTCGAAGATGAAGACGGTGGTCGAAGACCGGAGGTCTTCACATCGTTTGAGTGATTACTGATGATCTTGATTGGGCTGTACACCCAAGAAGATGGAAACAGTTGGTGATCGTCCAGACGTACTTGGAGATCGATGGATATGCGGGGTACTAGGTGTGTAACAACCCGAAAATCTGGGCCAGTTTAAAATTTTTATTTTGGCAATTTTAGCGAATTTTGAATATTTAAAATAGATTATTTTAAATATAATCGACGAGAAAATTTATTTTGAATAGAATTCGAACGTATATATTATACGCGTCGTCGTTAGAATATAAATAATTATATATAATTATAAATAGGAATTGAAAATGGCGCGGTAGTTCGATAATTCGATTTCAAACTTCAATTGAATGTACCGGGTGCAAAACAATCCGGATTTTAGTGAAACCAAAAACATTAGGATCTAATTGATAATATCTTTCTAACGGATGTAAGAAACTGAGATTTCACTTTAAAAATTGAGAGATATGTCCAGTTGAAAATTCTGAATAGTCGCTATGGAATTCAGGCCCTTAAAAATGGACATTTTGCAAACGACCTCGGATTTCGACGAAACCACTTTTATTGGGTCCGTGATGTAAAGTTATTGCTAGGTTTCAAATTTCATAATTTTTCGATTCAATATGTGAGCGTGGAAAAGGAAAACGCGTTTGACCAGTTTTAGTTGATTTTAATCGACTGGAAATTGGCCATTTTTCAAACGGTCTCAGAATTCGACGAAACTAGTTTTGTTAGGACCGTATCGTCAATACGAAGCTAGAAAATATTTTTCTGGAATTTTTCTAGTTAGTATGTGACCCCGGTAATTTGAAATGTACGTTTAAAATTCAATATAGTAATTTAAATGTAAATTTAACGAAAACTGATTGTAACAACCGAATCAGCTTACGATACATATCCCATTGTGTTCGGAATGGGGGTGAAACGCTATGGGCGACAGTCGGTGGACCTCGTTTCGAGGTCGTATGTAAAAGTCAACTATTGGCAAATAAAATAATTAAAATAAAATAAAATAATAAAAAAATAAACCCTTCCCTCTTTATCTTCTGGCCCCCCCCCCTTTATTCCTTCATTTTCGATTTCAGGAAAAAAAGAGAAGAAAAAAAAAAAAAAAAAACAGATCCCTCGATCCCGCCATCACGCCGCCGCCTCTTCGCCAGCCCCGACCACCGCCTTCCCCTCATCTTCTCCCCTCCTTCCCCTTCTAATCCGACCCCCGAAGCCCTGAGACCCCTCCGCGATACCTCCGAACCCCAGCCGCTCCCCTCGAAACCCCCCCCCCCCCAACCTCGCGATGGCGTGAACCCCCACCTCCAGCCCTAGCCACCGCCGTCAAACGTCGAGCCCCCCCCTTGCGAGCCACCGCGGCACTCTCTGTAAGTTTTTTTTTTTTAATTTATTTATTTACTTTATTCATTTATTTTATTTTATATGCAGGATTTGAAAACTGATTTTTTTTTTTATGTTTTAAATTCTGATTTTAAATGATTTAAAACTAATTTTTTTTATAAAGGGGTTAAAACTGAATTTTTAAGAATTAAAAACTGATTTTGACCTTATTTTTAAAACTGAGTTTTTACTTTATTGTTAAAACCGAGTTTTTACTTTATTGTTAAAACCGAGTTTTTACTTTATTGTTAAAACCGATTTTTACTTTATTGTTAAAACCGATTTTTACTTTATTGTTAAAACTGATTTTTATTTTATATTTTTAAAGTGATAAAAATATAGTTTTTATATTTTTAAAGTGATAAAAATATAGTTTTTATATTTTTAAAGAATTAAAAATATAGTCTTTACTATATAGGAATATTAAAAATATAATTTTTATCTATTTGACATAGCGATAGAAAAAGTCAATTTTTATATATTGAACTTTGAAATAAAAATTCGATTTTTATATATTGAACTTTGAAGTAAAAATTCGATTTTTATATATTGAACTTCGATAGGAAAATATGATTTTTATATATTGAACTTCGATAGAAAAATCAGATTTTTATATATTGAATAGCATAGTAAAAATTCGATTTTTACATATGTAGTAAAAGCGGACAACGAAGGTGACTAAAAGGCGGGAACGACGAAGATCTCTACAATGAAGTGCCGTGGAGCTAGGATAGCTATAAGTGAGAATTTCTCACCTTTCAATTTATTTTCTAGTTATATATATATACTAGGATGCAGACGGTGCTTAGTAGCACCCGACACAATCGTCCACAGACCATGGACTTGTTTGTTTGGTTGCATAGATTAGTTATATGATTTGATTTGAATTTGGTTGTTTGGTGATTTTGATTGATGTGTGAATGGCGTGGGCCTTCACTAGACCGGGGATAAGGCTAGGCCTCGTCCCGTTTCTAGTATCGTGCCGTTATGCCGCCGAAATTTTCTAAAATAAGTTAGAAAAATAAAGATATCATTTTATTGAATAAATGAATTGAATAGAAATTCATAGGTTGAAATAAAAGGTTTTATCGTTAAAAATATAATTTTTAACGTGAATGTGAATAAATGAATAGTTATAAACAAACCGGCCGATTTGTTTGTATATACACTGATTTGACTGATATTGATTGGGTCGATAAATTTCACACATCGCCCAACTGCACAAATAAAATATGTGTTTGATTGTTTGAAACCCCACACGGGTGTTAGGATGAAATTTGAAGTTCACTCATCCTGATTGATTAAAAATGTCGATCGATTGATTGACAGGCTGTTATAAGCGTTAGATATCTATATTTGATGCTTATACAGTGTAGTGCACTTTGGTTGATGGTTGATTATTTTTCAATGCTATTATACATGAGTTGTAGGAAAATCCATATGATTAACTTTATATGGTGATTGATTGGGCCTCATTCCAATTTGAAAAATAAAGAATATTATAAAATAAAAGTTCATGTGTTGACAGTACTCATTCATTGAGATTGGTCATGTGTTGAACGAAATATTTTGATAATAACAACTATTTTGAAAAAGAAATATTTGAAATAGAATATTTGAAAATAGAAATTTATGAAGCCGTGTTGATTAGATTGACGCCATTTTGACGTGAACGATATTTATATCGATTTTATTCATTTTGAAATGAATATTGAAAAGTGATCTCGAAATCGAATATTTGAAATGAATTGAATTGAAAACGATTTCGAAATGAATTGAATTGAAAACGATTTCGAAATAAATAGAATTGAAAACAATTTCGAAAGGAATTGAAATCGAATTCAAATTGAATTGAAAGCGAATTGAAATGAATTCAAATTGAATTGAAATTTGAATTGAATAGAAATGAATTTTGAAACGAATTTATAAAGAAGAATTCAATTTTGATTTGAATTGAAAAGGAAGTTGAAATTGCTTTTGAAACGAATTCAAAACTATTTATATAATTCGTTTTAAATAGAAATCGACGAAATATATATTATATATATTATATATATAATATAATGGCCTGAATAGAACGCGCCGCGCCGCGGCAGTTCGCGAATTTCGACCATTTATTTCAAACGGACATTACGGGAGATCCGACCGTCGGATTCTCCTAAAACCGGAACCGTTGGGTTCATATCGAAAAGAGCTTTCTAATGAATGTTAGAAATTTGAAATCTAACGGTTGGATTTGGAGATACGTCCAAATCAAATTCGAAAAAGGTCGCTGTAAGTGCAGTTCGATGGCCGTTGTTGGAAATCGACTGTACGGGCCTTGATAAAATTATTAAAAATAGTAATAATTTGTGTAAAATCATAAGAAATGATTTGTGAAAGTTTGGGATGAAAAACTCCATATTTGAAAAGATAAAAATAGATTTTTATCGAAATGAACTAGTTTTGAACTAGAATTATAATTCTATTTATTTTTAAATAAATAAATTGAATTTGAAATGGTTTTGAAAATAACCAAAATTTCCAATGATTGCATTGGAGTGGATTTGAATCGAAATTGTCTTCGGAATATTTCGATGTTGGAATTCGTGATATTACAGGTGTTGTTATGGAAATTTGAAAGATATATATTTGTATCGTTATTTCCAATACGACATTTGTTAGTCGTAGAATGCGGTATTGAATATAAGCCGATATATTTTCTATTCAGAGCCTTGTATTGAATATCGAATGTGATTTGGGTTTGTCGTGAATGGTGTCTTCACTAACACTGTTCTTGAACCCAGTTGAGAAAAGATTAAATCTTTTTATTTAGATTTAATGAAGTTTACCAATTAAATAATATTTAATTGGAATTGAATTGATATTGATTTTTGGGTTTATCGTGAACAGTGTTTTCAAATAACACTTGTTCTTTAACCCGATAATTAATGAATGTGATTTGGGTTTGTCGTGAATGGTGTCTTCACTAACACTGTTCTTGAACCCAGTTGAGAAAAGATTAAATCTTTTTATTTAGATTTAATGAAGTGTACCAATTAAATAATATTTAATTGGAATTGAATGGATATTGATTTTTGGGTTTATCGTGAACAGTGTTTTAAATAACACTTGTTCTTTAACCCGATAATTAATGGGATGTGACTTTGGGTTTATCGTGAACCGTGTTTTAAATGACACTGATTCTTTAACCCAGTCACAGATTAAAACTAAGTGGAGTTTTAATGAATCTTTAATTAGATTTGAACGTGAAATTTAGAAACTAACTGTCGGTTAGCTAAGTAGAATGGTTTTCTGGATATTGATCTGATGTTGGTTTCGGCCTTCGGGGTTAATATTTGGGGAATTATTCTCTTGATTAATTTACGGTTAGTGACTAATGAGTTGGAATGAGGCGTATGTTGTGTTTGTGTAACACTTTTATAATATATACGCGAGTTATTCGGAAAGATCGGGTTTATCCCATTCTGAATAACTGATGCGACGATAAGTCGAAGATGAAGACGATGGTCGAAGACCGGAGGTCTTCACGTCGTTTGGATGATAACTGATGATCTTGATTGGGCTGTACACCCAAGAAGATGGAAACAGTTAGTGATCGTCCAGACGTACTTGGAGATCGATGGATATGCGGGGTACTAGGTGCCTCCGGTTTCGTTCAGACCCAGAACGGACTTGTAAATGGACTGTGTGTCTGACATCGGATTTCATTCTGTGTGACTGATATCGGTTGCATAGGATGGTTTGCCTGTGTGGCATGCTAAGATGCAAATGATCAAGGCTTCTGTTGAAAAGCAAAGTCTTGTGGTGATGATCAAAGCACGGCCTTTGTGGCGTAGCTTTGTGTAACGTTTACCTCGCGTGTTTCACACCAGGTATGAACCAAAAACGGGAGACGGACGTCAGGGAGGGCATGCGTTTCTTTCTAGCTAGAAGTGGCGTCAGTGGTTTTACACGCCCTGACGAGTTTGACTTATGTGGTTGTTGCTGTTGCGAGGCGCCTCGGTTATATCGGTTTCGGCCGAATGCATTCTGGTCGGCTGATGGACCAGACTTACACCCCATAGGGTGGGGAGACGTAGTGTTCAGGCATAATAATCCACTCCGTGTGGACCGGCCCTGAGGATCCAAGGGGCAGTTGCGGCTGTTCCTGAGGGGCGGGCTAGAGCGTCTCGAATCGGTTGAGGACTATCTTTTGCCTCGGTTCATAGACGGAAATCCAATTTCCAAATACGTGACATTTGCGGTTTTATTTGTAAACCTATATATGGCGACATGATATATGGTACCCATGCCGCCTATGATTGATACTTATGATTTGAAGTTGTTTTATACACTATGCACTTATAATAGTATCAAATGATTTGTTTTAAACGTATCAAGCATTCTTTGGCTGTTATAAGGGAAAACCCTATCCCCCGGCTTGCGTTGCATTGTGTGATAGGACCTGGGTCTTATAACAGCTTCATTTTTCTTTATTTAGCATTGCGCTGTTTGTTTTATGCACTGGTATTCTTGGGAGGAAACCCGTTCCGTGTTATACGGCGTGGTCCCTTGATTTACCTAATGATTTAAAATAAAGATTAATAACTGTTTTAGTTCTCACACCAGTCACATGACTGACCTGGAGTTTATTGATTTAACCTAAACTCTGGGTGCCCCTATTTTGACACGGGCAGCTAGTAGTTTTGGTTTTGCAGATTTATATTCACAGGATCCTAGTTTACAGCTGGAACGATATCCGGAAAGCTTTGTATCCGTATATCTCATTCTAGTTGTGTATTGTATTATTTTTCCGCTGCTATGTATTTAAATGTAATTTAAATCTCTGATATTTCTGTGTAATATTCTTTTATACTCTGTATATTCTTGTAATCTGATGCATTGTTGTAATATACAGTGAAATGTTCTTCTGTATGCGTTCTGTTTTGTCCTGTTCTCAAACGATAGGGCGTTTCGAACGGCCTGGATCGGTTTAGCGACTGGTTCGGACCGGGCGAAATTCCTTCTCGTCACAGTTGGTATCAGAGCTTTGGTTTACAAAGCAGAGAACAAGGCACATTAGAACCATATGAAAGAATTCATCAGATATTGGGTTAGTAATATCCAATTAGAATGACTCGTTAGAGATAGGATCAGTAGTATCCTAGAACGAGTGTGAAGAGTATATTTTTCAAATGAAAACAAATTTTGTTTTGAAAATTTAAATCAATTATTCGTATTTGATTATTTATATTGATGTGGACAATCCAGTATATATAGATTTTGCGTATACGTCTGATCCGCGTGTATTCGAAGTTTTAATATACTGGATAGATATAAAATCACACTCTAGTCGCCCGGAGATAATTTTGGTAATGCGGCCGCATTATCAATATTTATATTCGTGTTACGAAGGTGTGTTTTCTATATATTTCCATTAGACTGGTGTGAGAACCAAAACTAATATAGTTAGAACACGTTGTTGTGAATTGGCATCAAAAACATGATTTTCTGTATATGTATCAAATTTATGAATTTGAAACTCTAATTCACTAATTGATTGATGTTTATTTAGTTGTTTGATAATTTTGAACCATTATGCCTAATTAAACCAAATATTGAACTGTATTGAAATTTGGTCGCATTTGCTTGCATATGCATATACTTATATTGAACAGGTCATAGCAAGGAGGCTAGAGCAGAGAATAAAATTTGTTTGCCCGACAAATAGGTACATGTTTACTACATAATTTCCTGTTTTGTTTGGGTGATGATGATTTTGTGAGCCTATTGGCTAACCGCTTGGCTTTTTCTTTTTCTTTTTGAGATCTGAAGGACCGGGGAAGCTATTTGAAATTCCCCGATGCTCCCGGTGCAGGGGAGGTTATGGCGAAATTTTTCAAAAATTTAGGGTGTTAGCCAAATTTTTGAGATTTTAGAAAATTCTCAGAAACTGAAAAGTTGGAGAATGGAAGCCAGATCAAGCGTAGAGTTGAATGATCAAACCACTTTCGACTTTGTTCCTTTTCGGGGACGAAAAGTTTTAAGTGGGGGAGATTGTAACAACCCGAAAATCTGGGCCAGTTTAAAATTTTTATTTTGGCAATTTTAGCGAATTTTGAATATTTAAAATAGATTATTTTAAATAAAATCGACGAGAAAATTTATTTTGAATAGAATTCGAACGTATATATTATACGCGTCGTCGTTAGAATATAAATAATTATATATAATTATAAATAGGAATTGAAAATGGCGCGGTAGTTCGATAATTCGATTTCAAACTTCAATTGAATGTACCGGGTGCAAAACAATCCGGATTTTAGTGAAACCAAAAACATTAGGATCTAATTGATAATATCTTTCTAACGGATGTAAGAAACTGAGATTTCACTTTAAAAATTGAGAGATATGTCCAGTTGAAAATTCTGAATAGTCGCTATGGAATTCAGGCCCTTAAAAATGGACATTTTGCAAACGACCTCGGATTTCGACGAAACCACTTTTATTGGGTCCGTGATGTAAAGTTATTGCTAGGTTTCAAATTTCATAATTTTTCGATTCAATATGTGAGCGCGGAAAAGGAAAACGCGTTTGACCAGTTTTAGTTGATTTTAATCGACTGGAAATTGGCCATTTTTCAAACGGTCTCAGAATTCGACGAAACTAGTTTTGTTAGGACCGTATCGTCAATACGAAGCTAGAAAATATTTTTCTGGAATTTTTCTAGTTAGTATGTGACCCCGGTAATTTGAAATGTACGTTTAAAATTCAATATAGTAATTTAAATGTAAATTTAACGAAAACTGATTGTAACAACCGAATCAGCTTACGATACATATCCCATTGTGTTCGGAATGGGGGTGAAACGCTATGGGCGACAGTCGGTGGACCTCGTTTCGAGGTCGTATGTAAAAGTCAACTATTGGCAAATAAAATAATTAAAATAAAATAAAATAATAAAAAAATAAACCCTTCCCTCTTTATCTTCTGGCCCCCCCTTTATTCCTTCATTTTCGATTTCAGAAAAAAAAGAGAAGAAAAAAAAAAAAAAAAAAAACAGATCCCTCGATCCCGCCATCACGCCGCCGCCTCTTCGCCAGCCCCGACCACCGCCTTCCCCTCATCTTCTCCCCTCCTTCCCCTTCTAATCCGACCCCCGAAGCCCTGAGACCCCTCCGCGATACCTCCGAACCCCAGCCGCTCCCCTCGAAACCCCCCCCCCCCCAACCTCGCGATGGCGTGAACCCCCACCTCCAGCCCTAGCCACCGCCGTCAAACGTCGAGCCCCCCCCCCCCCCCCCTTGCGAGCCACCGCGGCACTCTCTGTAAGTTTTTTTTTTTTTAATTTATTTATTTACTTTATTCATTTATTTTATTTTATATGCAGGATTTGAAAACTGATTTTTTTTTTTATGTTTTAAATTCTGATTTTAAATGATTTAAAACTAATTTTTTTTATAAAGGGGTTAAAACTGAATTTTTAAGAATTAAAAACTGATTTTGACCTTATTTTTAAAACCGAGTTTTTACTTTATTGTTAAAACCGAGTTTTTACTTTATTGTTAAAACCGAGTTTTTACTTTATTGTTAAAACCGATTTTTACTTTATTGTTAAAACCGATTTTTACTTTATTGTTAAAACTGATTTTTATTTTATATTTTTAAAGTGATAAAAATATAGTTTTTATATTTTTAAAGTGATAAAAATATAGTTTTTATATTTTTAAAGAATTAAAAATATAGTCTTTACTATATAGGAATATTAAAAATATAATTTTTATCTATTTGACATAGCGATAGAAAAAGTCAATTTTTATATATTGAACTTTGAAATAAAAATTCGATTTTTATATATTGAACTTTGAAGTAAAAATTCGATTTTTATATATTGAACTTCGATAGGAAAATATGATTTTTATATATTGAACTTCGATAGAAAAATCAGATTTTTATATATTGAATAGCATAGTAAAAATTCGATTTTTACATATGTAGTAAAAGCGGACAACGAAGGTGACTAAAAGGCGGGAACGACGAAGATCTCTACAATGAAGTGCCGTGGAGCTAGGATAGCTATAAGTGAGAATTTCTCACCTTTCAATTTATTTTCTAGTTATATATATATACTAGGATGCAGACGGTGCTTAGTAGCACCCGACACAATCGTCCACAGACCATGGACTTGTTTGTTTGGTTGCATAGATTAGTTATATGATTTGATTTGAATTTGGTTGTTTGGTGATTTTGATTGATGTGTGAATGGCGTGGGCCTTCACTAGACCGGGGATAAGGCTAGGCCTCGTCCCGTTTCTAGTATCGTGCCGTTATGCCGCCGAAATTTTCTAAAATAAGTTAGAAAAATAAAGATATCATTTTATTGAATAAATGAATTGAATAGAAATTCATAGGTTGAAATAAAAGGTTTTATCGTTAAAAATATAATTTTTAACGTGAATGTGAATAAATGAATAGTTATAAACAAACCGGCCGATTTGTTTGTATATACACTGATTTGACTGATATTGATTGGGTCGATAAATTTCACACATCGCCCAACTGCACAAATAAAATATGTGTTTGATTGTTTGAAACCCCACACGGGTGTTAGGATGAAATTTGAAGTTCACTCATCCTGATTGATTAAAAATGTCGATCGATTGATTGACAGGCTGTTATAAGCGTTAGATATCTATATTTGATGCTTATACAGTGTAGTGCACTTTGGTTGATGGTTGATTATTTTTCAATGCTATTATACATGAGTTGTAGGAAAATCCATATGATTAACTTTATATGGTGATTGATTGGGCCTCATTCCAATTTGAAAAATAAAGAATATTATAAAATAAAAGTTCATGTGTTGACAGTACTCATTCATTGAGATTGGTCATGTGTTGAACGAAATATTTTGATAATAACAACTATTTTGAAAAAGAAATATTTGAAATAGAATATTTGAAAATAGAAATTTATGAAGCCGTGTTGATTAGATTGACGCCATTTTGACGTGAACGATATTTATATCGATTTTATTCATTTTGAAATGAATATTGAAAAGTGATCTCGAAATCGAATATTTGAAATGAATTGAATTGAAAACGATTTCGAAATGAATTGAATTGAAAACGATTTCGAAATAAATAGAATTGAAAACAATTTCGAAAGGAATTGAAATCGAATTCAAATTGAATTGAAAGCGAATTGAAATGAATTCAAATTGAATTGAAATTTGAATTGAATAGAAATGAATTTTGAAACGAATTTATAAAGAAGAATTCAATTTTGATTTGAATTGAAAAGGAAGTTGAAATTGCTTTTGAAACGAATTCAAAACTATTTATATAATTCGTTTTAAATAGAAATCGACGAAATATATATTATATATATTATATATATAATATAATGGCCTGAATAGAACGCGCCGCGCCGCGGCAGTTCGCGAATTTCGACCATTTATTTCAAACGGACATTACGGGAGATCCGACCGTCGGATTCTCCTAAAACCGGAACCGTTGGGTTCATATCGAAAAGAGCTTTCTAATGAATGTTAGAAATTTGAAATCTAACGGTTGGATTTGGAGATACGTCCAAATCAAATTCGAAAAAGGTCGCTGTAAGTGCAGTTCGATGGCCGTTGTTGGAAATCGACTGTACGGGCCTTGATAAAATTATTAAAAATAGTAATAATTTGTGTAAAATCATAAGAAATGATTTGTGAAAGTTTGGGATGAAAAACTCCATATTTGAAAAGATAAAAATAGATTTTTATCGAAATGAACTAGTTTTGAACTAGAATTATAATTCTATTTATTTTTAAATAAATAAATTGAATTTGAAATGGTTTTGAAAATAACCAAAATTTCCAATGATTGCATTGGAGTGGATTTGAATCGAAATTGTCTTCGGAATATTTCGATGTTGGAATTCGTGATATTACAGGTGTTGTTATGGAAATTTGAAAGATATATATTTGTATCGTTATTTCCAATACGACATTTGTTAGTCGTAGAATGCGGTATTGAATATAAGCCGATATATTTTCTATTCAGAGCCTTGTATTGAATATCGAATGTGATTTGGGTTTGTCGTGAATGGTGTCTTCACTAACACTGTTCTTGAACCCAGTTGAGAAAAGATTAAATCTTTTTATTTAGATTTAATGAAGTTTACCAATTAAATAATATTTAATTGGAATTGAATTGATATTGATTTTTGGATTTATCGTGAACAGTGTTTTCAAATAACACTTGTTCTTTAACCCGATAATTAATGAATGTGATTTGGGTTTGTCGTGAATGGTGTCTTCACTAACACTGTTCTTGAACCCAGTTGAGAAAAGATTAAATCTTTTTATTTAGATTTAATGAAGTGTACCAATTAAATAATATTTAATTGGAATTGAATGGATATTGATTTTTGGGTTTATCGTGAACAGTGTTTTAAATAACACTTGTTCTTTAACCCGATAATTAATGGGATGTGACTTTGGGTTTATCGTGAACCGTGTTTTAAATGACACTGATTCTTTAACCCAGTCACAGATTAAAACTAAGTGGAGTTTTAATGAATCTTTAATTAGATTTGAACGTGAAATTTAGAAACTAACTGTCGGTTAGCTAAGTAGAATGGTTTTCTGGATATTGATCTGATGTTGGTTTCGGCCTTCGGGGTTAATATTTGGGGAATTATTCTCTTGATTAATTTACGGTTAGTGACTAATGAGTTGGAATGAGGCGTATGTTGTGTTTGTGTAACACTTTTATAATATATACGCGAGTTATTCGGAAAGACCGGGTTTATCCCATTCTGAATAACTGATGCGACGATAAGTCGAAGATGAAGACGATGGTCGAAGACCGGAGGTCTTCACGTCGTTTGGATGATAACTGATGATCTTGATTGGGCTGTACACCCAAGAAGATGGAAACAGTTAGTGATCGTCCAGACGTACTTGGAGATCGATGGATATGCGGGGTACTAGGTGCCTCCGGTTTCGTTCAGACCCAGAACGGACTTGTAAATGGACTGTGTGTCTGACATCGGATTTCATTCTGTGTGACTGATATCGGTTGCATAGGATGGTTTGCCTGTGTGGCATGCTAAGATGCAAATGATCAAGGCTTCTGTTGAAAAGCAAAGTCTTGTGGTGATGATCAAAGCACGGCCTTTGTGGCGTAGCTTTGTGTAACGTTTACCTCGCGTGTTTCACACCAGGTATGAACCAAAAACGGGAGACGGACGTCAGGGAGGGCATGCGTTTCTTTCTAGCTAGAAGTGGCGTCAGTGGTTTTACACGCCCTGACGAGTTTGACTTATGTGGTTGTTGCTGTTGCGAGGCGCCTCGGTTATATCGGTTTCGGCCGAATGCATTCTGGTCGGCTGACGGACCAGACTTACACCCCATAGGGTGGGGAGACGTAGTGTTCAGGCATAATAATCCACTCCGTGTGGACCGGCCCTGAGGATCCAAGGGGCAGTTGCGGCTGTTCCTGAGGGGCGGGCTAGAGCGTCTCGAATCGGTTGAGGACTATCTTTTGCCTCGGTTCATAGACGGAAATCCAATTTCCAAATACGTGACATTTGCGGTTTTATTTGTAAACCTATATATGGCGACATGATATATGGTACCCATGCCGCCTATGATTGATACTTATGATTTGAAGTTGTTTTATACACTATGCACTTATAATAGTATCAAATGATTTGTTTTAAACGTATCAAGCATTCTTTGGCTGTTATAAGGGAAAACCCTATCCCCCGGCTTGCGTTGCATTGTGTGATAGGACCTGGGTCTTATAACAGCTTCATTTTTCTTTATTTAGCATTGCGCTGTTTGTTTTATGCACTGGTATTCTTGGGAGGAAACCCGTTCCGTGTTATACGGCGTGGTCCCTTGATTTACCTAATGATTTAAAATAAAGATTAATAACTGTTTTAGTTCTCACACCAGTCACATGACTGACCTGGAGTTTATTGTTTTAACCTAAACTCTGGGTGCCCCTATTTTGACACGGGCAGCTAGTAGTTTTGGTTTTGCAGATTTATATTCACAGGATCCTAGTTTACAGCTGGAACGATATCCGGAAAGCTTTGTATCCGTATATCTCATTCTAGTTGTGTATTGTATTATTTTTCCGCTGCTATGTATTTAAATGTAATTTAAATCTCTGATATTTCTGTGTAATATTCTTTTATACTCTGTATATTCTTGTAATCTGATGCGTTGTTGTAATATACAGTGAAATGTTCTTCTGTATGCGTTCTGTTTTGTCCTGTTCTCAAACGATAGGGCGTTTCAAACGGCCTGGATCGGTTTAGCGACTGGTTCGGACCGGGCGAAATTCCTTCTCGTCACAAGGTGCCTCCGGTTTCGTTCAGACCCAGAACGAACTTGTAAATGGACTGTGTGTCTGACATTGGATTTTAGTCCGTGTGATTGATCTCTATTAAATATATATCTGTTTGGCGGCGGAGAATTTATTCTCTTGCTTAACGCCCTTCTCTGAGACGTACGAGCTCAGAGGTTATATATTTATGGATATCAAACGCATGGAGTGAATTGCCTGTGTGGCATGCTAAGATGCAAATGATCAAGGCTTCTGTTGAAAAGCAAAGTCTTGTGGTTGATGATCGAAGCACGGCCTTTGTGGCGTAGCTTTGTGTAACGTTTACTTCGCGAGTTTCGCACCCCGGTTGTGAACCAAAAACGGGAGAGGACCTCAGGGAGGGCATGCGTTTCCTCCTAGCTAGGGTGGTGTCAGTGACCTACCAGCTCTGACATTTATATACTTTTCACCTGTGTGGTTGTTGCTGTTGCGAGGCGCCTTGGTTTGATCGGACGATCCGGGTCCGATGGAGTCATTCGTTGGCTCATTTACGCCCCAAAGGGTGGGGAAACGTAGTGTTCAGGCATTTTAATCCACATCGGTGGACCGGCCCTGTCGCTCCAAGGGTCACTCGAGCTCTGATCCTGTGGCTCGGGCTAGAGAGTCACGAATCGGTAGAGGACGATCCCTGGCCTCGGTTCACAGACGGAAATCCAATTTCCAAATACGTGTCATTTGCGGTTTTATTTGTAAACCTATATATGGCGACATAGTAGCATGGGACACTCATGTCGCCTATGATTGATACTTATGATTTGAAGTTGTTTTATACACTGTACACTTATTATACTATCAAATGATTTGTTTTTAAATGTACCAAGCATTCTTTGGCTATTATAAGGGAAAACCCTATCCCCCGGCTTGCGTTGCATTGTGTGATAGGACCTGGGTCTTATAACAGCTTCATTTTTCTTTATTTAGCATTGCGCTATTTGTTTTATGCACTGGTATTCTTGGGAGGAAACCCGTTCCATGTTATACGGCGTGGTCCCTTGATTTACCTAACTTTAAAAATAAAGATTAACTGTTTTAGTTCTCACACCAGTCACATGACTGACCTGGAGTTTATTGTTTTGACCTAAACTCTGGGTGCCCTTATTTTGACACGGGCAGCTAGTAGTTTTGGTTTTGTAGATTTATATTCACAGGATCCTGGTTTACAGCTGGAATGATATCCGGAAAGCTTTGTATCTGTATATCTCTTCTAGTTGTGTATTGTATTATTTTCCGATGCTATGTATTTAAATGTAATTTAAATCTCTGATATTTCTGTGTAATATTCATTTATACTCTGTATATTCCTGTAATCTGATGTATTGTTGTAATATACAATGAAATGTTCTTCCGTCTGCGTTCTATTTTGTCGTGTTCTCAAACGATCGGGCGTTTCGAATGGTCTGGATCGGTTTAGCGACTGGTTCGGACCGCGCGAAATCCCTTTTCGTCACAGTTGGTATCAGAGCTTTGGTTTACAAAGCAGAGAACATGACACATTAGAACAATACGAAAGAATTTGTAACACCCTGAATTTCAATTAACACTGATATTCACTAATTAAAGAAGTAATAATCTCAGATGTGAGAATCAGGGGAAACGGGTTACGTCATTGTGTTCGTATCGGAAAAATACGCGAAATAGAGTCCGAAATTTTGTAAATCGGAGTCCGTATGACCCGGTTAAGGCCCAAAGAAGTTTTCGGGAAATTTGAATTTCGAAACATGCAGAAATGGGGGCCAGGCGGGAAAACTCCCGCCCAGCCAAGTCGACTTGGCTGTCGACAGGGCTGTCGACTTGCCTGTCGACATGCCTGTCGACTTGGCAGTCGATAGGGCTGTCGACTTGCCCTGTCGGCTGATTCTGGCCTAGGTGCACCTGATTGAGTTTTGGGCTGGGTTGGAGGGCTTGGGACGAAATCTGACGGACCTAAACTAACCTAGGGATAATCTAAGGGTCTAAAACACACCCTAATCCTATAAATACACCCTAAGACTACCCTAATCCATACTAAAAATAGAATTTGTGCCATCATGCCGCCAAAATGCAACTTAGAAGGAGCCTCCACTAATTTGTGAAGAGGATTGCAAGCTAATCAACTACTAATCCACCTCTACTTCAACTCTAGCAACTATCTAAGGAGCTAATCTTGGAGTTTGTGAGTTTCTATAGCCTTAATAATCAATTGTTAAATTGATTATGATAGGATATGATAAGATATGGCTATGTTTGTGGATAAATGTGCTTATGCAAGTTTAGTATAGTGTATGTTGTGTGTTTTGCAAGTTTTATGCTATATGCAAGTTTAATGCTATGTTTTATGATGCTCACTATGCAAAACGCTATGTTGAACACTGATGCATATGTAACATGTTAAGCAAACTATATGTGAGATTATATGCAAGTTATATGTAACATGTTATGCAAGTTGTGTATTTGGTTTTATGCATGCTAAGTATTTGGTTTTGTGCATGCTAAGTATTTGGTTTTATGCATGCTAAGTATTTGGTTTTATGCATGCTAAGTGTTTGGTTTTATGCAAGTTATGATGCAAGTTCATATGCAAGTTATGATGCAAGTTCATATGCAAGTTCATATGCAAGTTACGATGCAAGTTATGATGCAAGTTCATATGCAAGTTATGATGCAAGTTCATATGCAAGTTTGTCTCTTTTTATGATATTCATAATATATGCATGTTTGCCTCTATGTATGACATAAGTACATGTGCAAGTTCATCCCTTTTATACCTATGACATGTATGCAAGTTGACACCTTTATGATAGGTCTATGACATGAACATTTAAGCAAGTTACCATCTTTATGACATATGTGATTCATGCAAGTTTGGGTTGGTTATTTATGCAAGTTGGGTTTATGGTCATATATACAAGTTGACACCTTTTAAACCCATGATAATGCTAATGATATGCTAGGTTGAACCCATTGTGTGTATGATGAATCTTCTCTTTTGAAGTATGTCATGTTAACGTATTTACGTGGGGATGATGGGGTAAAAAATTAATGAACACATAAAATTGTGTGAGGTGGGTATGATTAAACATACCATAAAGTGGATGGACATAATTGGGAATTTACCTATTAAGTTAGGTCTACCCATATTATGGAATTGGGAATTTACCTATTGAGTTAGGTCTACCCATATTCTTAAATATTTGTAATTAATTAGGGATAATTAATACAAATTATGGGGGCGATTAATTAGGTGTAATTAATCTACTAAGACACGAGGTTGGACCCTTTTGCAGCATAAGACTGCCCGGAACCGACCGGCAAATCCAGCGGCTACAAATGATTGTCCCAATGTGAGAGGTCTTAGTCATAAACTAAATACGTGACAAGTGTAAAGACACGAGGTTAGACTCTTTTATGGTGTAAGGCTGCCCGGAACCAACCGGCATATCCAGCTGCCATAAAAGACAGTCTAATGTGAGAGGTCTTTACAAAGGTTACGATCTTAATTAATTAAGAAACACTTATACAAATTAGCATGTAGTGAGGCATGAGGGGTTAAGTGGGTGCCTTCGGTGGCATGTAGTAACTAGTGGGGGTGCCTTGGGTGGCACAAGGAAACTAGTGGGTTGCCCTGGGTGGCAATAGAAAATACGATTAGAATACTTAACCAAAGTGGAACATGTAATTAAACATGATTAAAGGGTTAAGTAAGTGCCTTGGGTGGCATGTGGGAATCAAGTAAGTGCCTTGGGTGGCATGTGGAAATCTAGTGGGGGCCTTAAGTGGCAATTGAAATATAATTAAATGACAAGCTTAAGTAGTAGCTTGTGGGGGCCTTAAGTGGCAATTGAAATATAATTAAATGACAAGCTTAAGTAGTAGCTTGTGGGGGCCTTAAGTGGCAATTGAAATATAATTAAATGACAAGCTTAAGTAGTAGCTTGTAGGGGCCTTAAGTGGCAATTGAAATATGATTAAATGACAAGCTTAAGTAGTAGCTTGTGGGGGCCTTGAGTGGCAATTGAAATATGATTAGATGACTTAACCAAACCTTAACATGTAAGTGGGTATGATTATAAAAGGGGTTAAGTGGGATGCACTAGATAAAATGACAAGCTTAAGTAGTAGCTTGTGGGGGCCCATTTCAACCAATATCCCAAACGTATCTTTGTGGGCTCGACCCAAGTCGAGGACGGGACACGCATATTGGGCTTGACTATAAGAGGCCAAAACGGGGTAGCGGTAGCAACGCGAGTCCAACGGGTTTCATAGGCGTGTGTGGACCCAGGCTGGTAGGTAAGACGTTGTTGCATCGTGTAGGTATAAGCCGTGCACCATTGATTATCGGGTTGCCACTTTGGGGAGTGATACACCCCACTGTGGGGCCAGCACGGGTATCTACGGTAGGGAGCCGATCGCTTGGGGAGTAGTGGGTACACCTAGTGGAGATAGGGGCAGACGGCACCTATGTAGTCAGCTAGGGGTACAAGAAACTACTGGGTAAAATTACTAAGTACACTTAGTGGGATCAACCTTTAAGTAGGAATTACCCTTGGGTGGGTAGAACTGGTGTGGTGCAGTGTAGGAATTACCCTTGGGTGGGTAGATCTGGGGTGGTGCAATCTAGTAATTATCCTTGGGTGGATAAATGTGTCTTTTCGGTTATCTTAGTACATCCTGTGTTTAGTTGGCTACTTAGTGTAGTCATTATCCCCAGAGGTACCGTACCTTGTTTATATCATACCCTAATTACTTTAATGATTGTATTGTTAGGGTTATAGGACTCACTCAGACTTATGTCTGACCCCGTTGTTTCTTTATCTTTTTCCCAACCCTCAGGTTATCAGAGTGGGCCTAGCACTAGTGGGCTTTGATCAGACTGCTTTATCTCTCTTTTGGAGCTTGGACCGTGGATGTAAAGCTCAGTTTATCTTTTCTATTATGGCTATTAAGTTATGTAGTGGGATTATGTACTTTTGTTTTATCAGGATGGATATTATGTACTTGACTCTTGTTTATGGTTTTGGTGTAACCAAACATGTTTTACTTTCCGCTGCAATGAAATGATGTTTTAAATTCTCAAGTATTACTTATATATGTCTTGTTGTAATTTTTCTGTTCTATATTCACTTAAAATACTCCACCGATGTTATGGCATTCCCTTAGTGAGTGACCGTAGCGGGTGTGGGGTGTTACACGTGGTATCAGAGCTTAAGGTTACCAGAACAGATAATTTTTTTAGAAAAACTATTTTCTAAGAATATTTTTAAAAGGAGTATTTTCAAAAACATGTCTTTTAAGAGAAAAGTTTTTGAAAGAAAAGCATAATCCCCAATAGCCATATCTATATCTTTCAAATTCTCCGTTTTGAATCTCTTCCTCTCTCGTTTTGAGTTTCCCCTCCGCGTATGGATGATCTTTCTAAGATAGATAAGAATGGAAAACCACTTCAAGGGACTTAGACATTAGTCGGACTAGAAGTTGGTTCAAGAAGGAGGAGGACTTGTAGGTACCTATTGGATAGACGATGGGAGGAAGGCTCAAATAGTTGTTTGGTTAATGAAGAGCGAAACCTCATTTTGATGGGAGGTTACGAGTGGAGAATGGGAAGAAGAGGGCTAGTAGTTATCCTTTTTGGAGGAATAGGACACCTTATTAGGATTGTCCAAAGAGGCAAGGGCAAGGTACGGAATCTCCTGGAGGGTAGTTGTATTCCCTCACGGCTAGTGTACCAGATGGGGATAGGACCGTCTAGGTTGGAATTTGGATTTCTTTGTTATCCGGTTCGAACTTTATTCTGACGCGTCGAGTTCGTTTATCTCATCATTGTTAGTTGAGTCACTGCACTTAGACACCAGTTTAGTAGATGATCCCTTAGTTGTTTCAAACCCAATTGGGGCTCCATGATGTGTTTGGGTTTGAAAGTTGCTATACTTAGCGTTGAGTTTAGATGTGATGCTTTTTGGGCTTCACGGGCTATGGGTTAGTTTTGGGCATGGACTGGTTATCCAGTAGGGGTGCCGTTCTTGATTTTGAAGGGAGAGTTGTTAGGTTTATGACCCGCTTGGGTAACACTCTCGAGATCTCTTGTAATCCCATGGAATCTGTTATGCTAAGTTATCTAGAATCGCTTGACAAGTGGTTGAGAGTTTGCGATCTGTTAGAGTGGTCCGGGAATACTCGGATGTGTTTGAGGAGGTGAAGGGCTTACCTCCGGAGCGGGATATTGACTTCCGAATATATCTGATAGACAATGCCAAACCAGTATCTTGGCCAGTGTGCCACATGGCTCCTCGTGAGAGGAGGGAACTCCATAAGCAAGTAGGCGATTTGCTTGAGAAGGGGTTCATAAGACGAAGTATATCGGAGTGGGGTGCTCCAGTAGTCTTTGCCACGGAGGCGGATGGGTCCCTCAGACTTTGTGTAGGCTAAAGAGAACTAAATAAACTCACAAAGAAAAATAGACACCCATTGCCGAGGATTGATGATCTCTTTGATCAGTTAGTGGGCGCCTCAGTATTTTCGCAGTTGGACTTAGCCACGGGGTTTCGTCAGTTGAGAGTGGCTGAGGATAGTATAGAGAAAACTGCCTTTAAGACTCCGGATGGTTTTTTTAGGAGTGGCTGGTGATGCCATTTGGTTTGACGAACGCCCCCGCATACTTTATTGACTTTATGAGAAGGGTGTTCAGGGAGTACCTAAATAAGTTCGTGATGGTCTTTGTAAATGACATCTTGGTCTTTCCTAGGAGCGAAATAAGTTTTCGTATGTGCTCAATAGGTTGAGCAAAACCAGTTATGGGATAAACGGTGGTTTTGGAGCGAGACTGGCGAGGACATCCAGAGTTGGACAAGGGCTTAATTATTTAGCCGTTTTTACTAGTATCATCTCACGTAGGTCGTCTGAATTCGAAGGAGGTATCCCTTGGGTGTTTGTCTGATATTGGTTTAGGCCTTTGAGGCTTGCACTTGGGGGATGTCAAGTTCGACTAGGATGGTCTGCGTGAGAGATGGACAGTTGTGATGATTTTGGATGGGGTAATATCCTGGTTTTCTCTAGAAGTGGAGAAAACATGCCCTACATCTTAGGGAAGTGTTGGAGACTCTTCGAGCGCATAGTCTTAGGGCAGCAAAAGTGGATGGGATTCTTAGCATCCTATGAGTTTGAGATAGCGTATACCCATGGCAAGGGTAACGTGGTGGTGGACGCCTTAAGTAGAAAAAGGTTGTCCTTGAGTTCATTGTTCGTTGAACGACGGAGCTTGGAATTTATTTCGATGTTTGACTTTAGACCTTCCGTTGACTTTGTACCCGGTTTGCTAGCCTCCTTGGAGGTTAGGCCCACTCTTTTGGGGCGGATTGGCGGAGCGCAGCGAGACGACCCACGGTTGGTTGAGTTAGTAGAGAAGCTCATGAGGAGGGGGAGTCGTCCAGCCATTTGAGTAGGTACACCCTAGATGGTAAGGGGTGGTTGCGTAGAGACGGTTGACTTTGTGTACCGCAAGGCGAGGGTTTGAGGAAGGCTATACTTGATGATGCACATCGGTCGAAGATGACCATTCATCCCGGTGGGGACAAGATGTACCAAGACATGAAGCGAGTTTTCTTTTGGGCCGGTATGAAGAAAGACGCGGCCGAGTATGTCGCTAGATGCTTGGTGTGCCAAAAAGTAAAAGCGGAGCAAAAGAAACCCGGTTGGTTGCTTCACCCATTGGAGGTTCCGCTATGGAAGTGAGATAGTGTCTCGATGGATTACCGAGATTGAGGAAGGGTAATACGGGAATTTGGGTTGTGGTAGATAGACTTACTAAGAGTGCCCATTTCATACCCGTGAAGAGCAAGAGGACTGTTCCAAGTCTAGCTTCAGTTTATATTCGAGAGATAGTTCGGTTGCATAGGGAACATGATGTATTCCATGTGAGGAAGTGCCTACATGAGACCGCAGAGGCGGTAGAGCCGAGCTTGCTTAAAGAAGTAAAGGTAGAGCGTGATGTGATTATTCGACGAGCTCCTACCCGCATCCTTGGGTCAGAGATTTGGAAGTTGAGAAACAAAGAGGTTCGACTAGTCAAAGTGAAAAGGGGAGAAGGTGATAGCAATGCTACTTGGGAGACAGAAGCGAAGATGCGTTCGTTATACCCATTCCTTTTTGAGGGTATGTCCTTTAAACGTCTCCTTTATCGTTTGTCTAGTGCTTATCTTATCTTTAGTATGTCCTCTCATTAGTACCTTTGACCTTTAGATAGGGTAAACCTATGGTTGAAACATGTGTTTGAGACATGTTATGTTTGATGGATGCATGTGGATGCAAGTGGTTGCTAGTGGTTGCTCGTGGATGCATATATACACACTCTAGGCACTAGATCGGCTCAATCACTTCATATTGCATATTGCATAAAATTGTGTGTAGGTAGCTATATTAATGGATGTATAATGGTTGTGTTATCACATGGATGATGCATTTTGGTGAATGATTGTGCACTCATATAGAAATAGTATGTGTCGATAGGGATCTTTCGCATACATATTGGATGCATGGCACTATCACGGTTTGCATATGTTCATACATTAGATAGGGAACATATACACACACTTTTTGCATATGCTCATACATCAGTAGAAATTGTTTTAAGGACAATGGATGCCCGTGTTTGATGGATTGAGTAGATGGTTGTTTGGATGGTAGGATATGCATTCTCCTTAACTTGGAGATTTCGGGGACGAAATCCTTTAAGGAGGGGAGAATGTAACACCCCGAATTTCAGTTAACACTCATATTCACTAATTAAAGAATTAATAATCTCAGATGTGAGAATCAGTGGAAACGGGTTACGTCATTGTGTTCGTCTCGGAAAAATACGCGAAATAGAGTCCGAAATTTAGTAAATCGGAGTCCGTATGACCCAGTTAAGGCCCAAAGAAGTTTTCGGGAAATTTGAATTTCGAAACATGCAGAAATGGGGGCCAGGCGGGAAAACTCCCGCCCAGCCAAGTCGAATTGGCTGTCGACAAGGCTGTCGACTTGCCTATCGACATGCCTGTCGACTTGGCAGTCGACAGGGCTGTCGACTTGCCCTGTCGGCTGATTCTGGCCTGGGTGCACCTGATTGAGTTTTGGGCTGGGTTGGAGGGCTTGGGACGAAATCTGACGGACCTAAACTAACCTAGGGTTAATCTAAGGGTCTAAAACACAACCTAATCCTATAAATACACCCTAAGACTACCCTAATCCATACTAAAAATAGAAATTTGTGCCATCATGCCGCCAAAATGCAACTTAGAAGGAGCCTCCACTAATTTGTGAAGAGGATTGCAAGCTAATCAACTACTAATCCACCTCTACTTCAACTCTAGCAACTATTTAAGGAGCTAATCTTGGAGTTAGTGATGTTCTATAGCCTTAATAATCAATTGTTAAATTGATTATGATAGGATATGATAAGATATGGCTATGTTTGTGGATAAATGTGCTTATGCAAGTTTAGTATAGTGTATGTTGTGTGTTTTGCAAGTTTTATGCTATATGCAAGTTTAATGCTATGTTTTATGATGCTCACTATGCAAAACGCTATGTTGAACATTGATGCATATGTAACATGTTATGCAAACTATATGTGAGATTATATGCAAGTTATATGTAACATGTTATGCAAGTTGTGTATTTGGTTTTATGCATGCTAAGTATTTGGTTTTGTGCATGCTAAGTATTTGGTTTTATGCATGCTAAGTATTTGGTTTTATGCATGCTAAGTGTTTGGTTTTATGCAAGTTATGATGCAAGTTCATATGCAAGTTATGATGCAAGTTCATATGCAAGTTATGATGCAAGTTCATATGCAAGTTATGATGCAAGTTCATTTGCAAGTTACGATGCAAGTTCATATGCAAGTTATGATGCAAGTTCATATGCAAGTTATGATGCAAGTTCATATGCAAGTTTGTCTCTTTTTATGATATGCATAATATATGCATGTTTGCCTCTATGTATGACATAAGTACATGTGCAAGTTCATCCCTTTTATACCTCTGACATGTATGCAAGTTGACACCTTTATGATAGGTCTATGACATGAACATTTAAGCAAGTTACCATCTTTATGACATATGTGATTCATGCAAGTTTGGGTTGGTTATTTATGCAAGTTGGGTTTATGGTCATATATACAAGTTGACACCTTTTAAACCCATGATAATGCTAATGATGTGCTAGGTTGAACCCATTGTGTGTATGATAAATCTTCTCTTTTGAAGTATGTCATGTTAACGTATTTACGTGGGGACGATGGGGTAAAAAATTAATGAACACATAAAATTGTGTGAGGTGGGTATGATTAAACATACCATAAAGTTGATGGACATAATTGGGAATTTACCTATTAAGTTAGGTCTACCCATATTATGGAATTAGGAATTTACCTATTGAGTTAGGTCTACCCATATTCTTAAATATTTGTAATTAATTAGGGATAATTAATACAAATTATGGGGGTGATTAATTAGGTGTAATTAATCTACTAAGACACGAGGTTGGACCCTTTTGTAGCATAAGACTGCCCGGAACCGACCGGCAAATCCAGCGGCTACAAATGATTGTCCCAATGTGAGAGGTCTTAGTCATAAACTAAATACGTGACAAGTGTAAAGACACGAGGTTAGACTCTTTTATGGTGTAAGGCTGCCCGGAACCAACCGGCATATCCAGCTGCCATAAAAGACAGTCTAATGTGAGAGGTCTTTACAAAGGTTACGATCTTAATTAATAAAGAAACACTTAACCAAATTAGCATGTAGTGAGGCATGAGGGGTTAAGTGGGTGCCTTGGGTGGCATGTAGTAACTAGTGGGGGTGCCTTGGGTGGCACAAGGAAACTACTGGGTTGCCCTGGGTGGCAATAGAAAATATGATTAGAATACTTAACCAAAGTGGAACATGTAATTAAACATGATTAAAGGGTTATGTAAGTGCCTTGGGTGGCATGTGGGAATCAAGTAAGTGCCTTGGGTGGCATGTGGAAATCTAGTGGGGGCCTTAAGTGGCAATTGAAATATAATTAAATGACAAGCATAAGTAGTAGCTTGTGGGGGCCTTAAGTGGCAATTGAAATATAATTAAATGACAAGCTTAAGTAGTAGCTTGTGGGGGCCTTAAGTGGCAATTGAAATATAATTAAATGACAAGCTTAAGTAGTAGCTTGTGGGGGCCTTAAGTGGCAATTGAAATATGATTAAATGACAAGCTTAAGTAGTAGCTTGTGGGGGCCTTGAGTGGCAATTGAAATATGATTAGATGACTTAACCAAACCTTAACATGTAAGTGGGTATGATTATAAAAGGGGTTAAGTGGGATGCACTAGATAAAATGACAAGCTTAAGTAGTAGCTTGTGGGGGCCCATTTCAACCAATATCCCAAACGTATCTTTGTGGGCTCGACCCAAGTCGAGGACGGGACACACATATTGGGCTTGACTATAAGAGGCCAAAACGGGGTAGCGGTGGCAACGCGAGTCCAACGGGTTTCATAGGCGTGTGTGGACCCGGGCTGGTTGGTAAGACGTTGTTGCATCGTGTAGGTATAAGCCGTGCACCATTGATTATCGGGTTGCCACTTTGGGGAGTGATACACCCCACTTTGGGGCCAGCACGGGTATCTACGGTAGGGAGCCGATCGCTTGGGGAGTAGTGGGTACACCTAGTGGAGATAGGGTCAGACGGCACCTATGTAGTCAGGTAGGGGTACAAGAAACTACTGGGTAAAATTACTAAGTACACTTAGTGGGATCAACCTTTAAGTAGGAATTACCCTTGGGTGGGTAGAACTGGTGTGGTGCAGTGTAGGAATTACCCTTGGGTGGGTAGATCTAGGGTGGTGCAATCTAGTAATTATCCTTGGGTGGATAAATGCGTCTTTTCGGTTATCTTAGTACATCCTGTGTTTAGTTGGCTACTTAGTGTAGTCATTATCCCCAGAGGTACCGTACCTTGTTTATATCATACCCTAATTACTTTAATGATTGTATTGTTAGGGTTATAGGACTCACTCAGACTTATGTCTGACCCCGTTGTTTCTTTATCTTTTTCCCAACCCTCAGGTTATCAGAGTGGGCCTAGCACTAGTGGGCTTTGATCAGACTGCTTTATCTCTCTTTTGGAGCTTGGACCGTGGATGTAAAGCTCAGTTTATCTTTTCTATTATGGCTATTAAGTTATGTAGTGGGATTATGTACTTTTGTTTTATCAGGATGGATATTATGTACTTGACTCTTGTTTATGGTTTTGGTGTAACCAAACATGTTTTACTTTCCGCTGCAATGAAATGATGTTTTAAATTCTCAAGTATTACTTATATATGTCTTGTTGTAATTTTTCTGTTCTATATTCACTTAAAATACTCCACCGATGTTATGGCATTCCCTTAGTGAGTGACCGTAGCGGGTGTGGGGTGTTACAGAATTCATTAGATATTGGATTAGTAATATCCAATTAGAATGACTCGTTAGAGATGGGATCAGTAGTATCCTAGAACGAGTGTGAAGAGTAAATTTTAAAATGAAAACAATTTTTGTTTTGAAAATTTAAATCAATTATTCGTAGTTGATTATTTATTCTATATTGATTAGGACAATCCAATATATAGAGATTTTGCATATATGTCTTGCAAACGTGTATTCGAAGTTTTAATATACTGGATAGTTGTAGAATCATACTCTAGTTGCCCGGGGATAATTCTGGTGATGGGGCACCATCGCCAGTATTTATATTCGAGCGACGAAAGTGAGATTTCTATAAATTTCCAATTAACTGGTGTGAGAACCAAAATTAGATAGGGCTTATTGTTGTGATTTGGCATCAAAAATCTGATTTTTGTATATGTATCAAAATTATGAATTTGAAACTCTAATTCACTAATTGATTGATGTTTGTGTTGTTTGTTTATTTGTTTGCTAATTTTTAGCCATTTAGCCTAATTGAATCACATATTGAATTATATTGAAAATTGGTCGCATTTGCTTGCATATACTTGTACTTACATTGAACAGGTCATAGCAAGGAGGCTAGAGCCGAAGAATAAAATTTGTTTGCCCGACAAATAGGTACATGTTTACTACATAATTTACTGTTTTGTTTGGGTGATGATGATTTTATGAGCCTATTGGCTAGCCGCTTGGCCTTTTCTTTTTCTTTTTGAGATCAGAAGGCCTATATGGCAATTTCGGGATTTTCCCGTGGCTCCCGGTGCAGGGGAGGTTATGGCGAAATTTTTCGAAAATTTAGGGTGTTAGCCAAATTTTTGAAATTTTTGAAAATTCTCAAAAACTGAAAAGTTGGAGAAAGGAAGCCAAATTGAACGTAGAGTTGATTAATCAAACCACTTTCGACTTTGTTCCTTTTCGGGGACGAAAAGTTTTAAGTGGGGGAGATTGTAACAACCCGAAAATCTGGGCCAGTTTAAAATTTTTATTTCGGCAATTTTAGCGAATTTTGATTATTTAAAATGAATTATTTTAAATAATATCGACGAGAAATTTATTTTGAATATAATTCGAACGTATATATTATATACGTCGTCGTTAGAATATAAATAATTATATATAATTATAAATAGAATTGAAAATGGCGCGGTAGTTCGATAATTCGATTTCAAACTTCAATCGAATGTACCGGGTGCAAAACAATCCGGATTTTAGTGAAACCAAAAACATTAGGATCTAATTGATAATATCTTTCCAACGAATCCGAAAAATCAAGATTTCATAGCAGGAATCAAAAGATATGTCTAGTTGAAAATTCTGAATAGTCGTTATGGAATTCAGGCCCTTAAAAATAGCAATTTTGCAAACGACCTCGGATTTCGACGAAACCACTTTTGTTGGGTCCGTGATGTCAAGTTATTGCTAGATTCCAAATTTCATAATTTTTTGAATCAATATGTGAGCGTGGCAAAGGAAAACGCGTTTGACCAGTTTCAGTTGATTTTAATCGACTGGAAATTAGCCATTTTTCAAACGGTCTCAGAATTCAACGAAACTAGTTTTGTTAGGACCGTATCATCAATACGAAGCTAGAAAATATTTTTATGGGATTTATAGAGTTAGTATGTGACCCCGGTAATTTGAAATGTACGTTTAAAATTCAATATAGTGATTTAAATGTAAATTCAACGGAAACCGATCGAAACGACCGGATCGGCTTGCGATACATATACCATTGGATTCGAAATGGGGGTAAAACGCTATGGACGACAGGCGGTGGGCCTCGTTTTGAGGTCGAAAATAAAAGTTGCTTTCTAGTGAAAAATAAAATAATTAAATAAAAAAAATATTCCCCCTTCCCTTTTCTTCTTAACCTGGCCCCCCCTTCAATCGTTTTCAGTTCAGTTCAAAAGAAAAAAAACAAAAAAAAACCATCGAAGTTGCCAATCGTCCCCCCTCCCCTCAAATCGCCATCGTCGGCGGCGGGAGCCACCTCAGACCCCCCTCCCTCTCTCCGATCCTTCATCGCCCCGCGCCGACGACACTCCGCCCCAATCGCGAACTCCAGCACCACGAGCCCGTCACCGCGCCATCGTGAGACCCGCCAGAAGCTTCCGCAGCCGCCTGACCATGCTCCGCCACCCTCCTGCTCCGGCGCCCCACCTGCGAAGCGCCCCCACTCCACCAGCAATTCCGACGAGCCCCAGTGAGCTCTAACATTCGAAACCCTAGGTTTTTGTGAGTCCTCTGATTTTGTTTTATTTCTTTTTTATTTACCTTATAAAAAAATATGATTTATAATGATAGAAAGGTTGGATTTTTATTAACGATATAAAAGAAGAGATTTTTAACTGTAGAAAGGCGAGATTTTTAAATTGAAAAAGGCGAGATTTTTAAATTGAAAAAGGCGAAATCTTTATATGAAGAATTGCGTGATAAAAATAGAATTTTTATCTATACAGCAACGAAGTAAAATTTCGATTTTTATATATTGAATAGCATAGTAAAAATTCGATTTTTTATATATTGAATAGCATAGTAAAAGTTCGATTTTTATATATTGAACAACGAAGTAAAAATTCGATTTTTATATATTGAATAGCATAGTAAAAATTCGATTTTTTATATATTGAATAGCATAGTAAAAATTCGATTTTTTATATATTGAATAGCATAGTAAAAGTTCGATTTTTATATATTGAATAACGAAGTAAAAATTCGATTTTTATATATTGAATAGCATAGTAAAAATTCGATTTTTTTATATATTGAATAGCATAGTAAAAATTCGATTTTTTTATATATTGAATAGCATAGTAAAAGTTCGATTTTTATATATTGAACAACGAAGTAAAAATTCGATTTTTATATATTGAATAACATAGTAAAAATTCGATTTTTTTATATATTGAATAGCATAGTAAAAGTTCGATTTTTATATATTGAACAACGAAGTAAAAATTCGATTTTTATATATTGAATAGCATAGTAAAAATTCGATTTTTTATATATTGAATAGCATAGTAAAAGTTCGATTTGTATATATTGAACAACGAAGTAAAAATTCGATTTTTATATATTGAATAGCATAGTAAAAATTCGATTTTTTATATATTGAATAGCATAGTAAAAATTCGATTTTTTATATATTGAATAGCGAAGTAAAAATTTGATTTTTACATATGTAGAGAATACGGGCAAAGAAAGTGACAAGAGGCAAGAACAGCGAAGATTTCTCTAAATGAAGTGCCGTGGAGTTAGGATAGCTATAGGTGAGAATTTCTCACCTTTCAATTTCTTTTTCTAGTTATATAAATATATACTAGGATGCAGACGGTGTTTAGTAGCACCCGACACAATCGTCCACAGACCATGGACTTGTTTGTTTGGTTGCATAAATTAGTTAGATGATTTGATTTGAATTTGGTTGTTTGGTGAATTTGATTGATGTGTGAATGGCGTGGGCCTTCACTAGACCGGGGATAAGGCTAGGCCTTGTCCCGTTTCTAGTATCGTGCCGTTATGCCGCCGAAATTTTCAAAAAATAAGTTAGAAAAATAAAGATAATATTTTATTTAATAAATGAACCGAATAGAATATTCATAGGTTGAATAAAATAGTTTGATCGTTAAAAATATAATTTTTAACGTGAATGTGAATAAATAAATATTCATTTACAAACCGGACGGTTTGTTTATGTACACCTATTTGAAGGACATTGATTGGGACGATAAATTTTACACATCGCCCAACTGCACAAATAAAATCTGTGTTTGATTGTTTGAAACCCCACACGGGTATTGAGATGATATTTGACATACACTAATCCCGATTGTTTAGTTGTATGTCGAGCGATTGATTGACAGGCTGTTATAAGCGTTGAATATTTATATTTGATGCTTATACAGTGTAGAATGCACTTTGGATGATGGTTGATTATTCATCGTTGTTAATATATACATGTGTTGTAGAAAATCCATATAATTAACATTATATGGTAATTGATTGGGCCTCATTCCAGTTTTAAAATAGAAATATTTGAAAAAGAAATATTTAAAATAGAAATATTTGAAAAAGAAATATTTGAAATAGAATATTTGAAAATAGGAATGTATGAAGCCGTATTGATTAGATTGAAGCCATTTTGACGTGAACGATATTTATATCGATTTTATTCATTTTATAATGAATTTCGAAAGTGATTTCAAAATCTGATAACTGAAAAAAGAATTGAATATAAACGAATTCGAATTGAAATTGAATATAAACGAATTCGAATTGAAATTGAATATAAACGAATTCGAATTGAAATTGAATATAAACGAATTCGAATTGAAATTGAATATAAACGAATTCGAATTGAAATTGAATTGAAATGAATTCGAATTGAAATTGAATTAGAAATCAATTCGAATTGAAATGAATTTAAAACGAATTTATATTGGAATATTCAATTTTGATTTGAAATTGAATATGTAGTTGAAACCGTTTTGAAAATGAATTTAAAACGATTTATAAAATACGTTTTAAAAGGAAATCGACGAAGTATATATTATATATATAATATAATGGCCTGAATAGAACGCGCCGCGCCGCGGCATTCGCGAATTTCGACCATTGACTTCGAACGGATATTGCGGGAGATCCGACCGTCGGATTCTCCTGAAACCGGAACCGTTGGGTTCGTATCGAAAAGAGCTTTCTAACGAATATTAGAAATTAGAAATCTAACGGTTGGATTTGGAATTATGTCCAAATCAAATTTGAAAAAGGTCGCTGTAAGTGCAGTTCGATGGCCGTTGATGGAAATCGACTGTACGGGCCTTGATAAAATTATTAAAAATATAAATAATTTGTGTAAAATCATAAGAAATGATTTAGAAAGAATTGGGATGAAAAACTCCATATTTGAAAAGATAAAAATAGATTTTTATCGAAATGAACTAGTTTTGAACTAGAATTATAATTCTATTTATTTTTAAATAAATAAATTGAATTTGAAATGGTTTTGAAAATGACCAGAATTTCCAATGATTGCATTGGAATGGATTAGAATCGAAATTGTCATCGGAATATTTCGATGTTGGATTTCGTGATTATACAGATGTTGTTATGGAAATTTGAAAGATATAGATATATATATCGTTATTTCCAATATGATATCTGTTGGTCGTAGAATTTGATATTGAATATAAGCCGATATATTTTCTATTCAGAGCCTTGTATTTAATATCAAATGTGATTTGGGTTTGTCGTGAATGGTGTCTTGACTAACACTGTTCTTGAACCCAGTTGAGAAAAGATTAAATCTTTTTATTTAGATTTAATGAAGTGTACCAATTAAATAATATTTAATGGGAATTGAATTGATATTGATTTTTGGGTTTATCGTGGACAGTGTTTTAAATAACACTCGTTCTTTAACCCGATAATTAATGGAATGTGATTTTGGGTTTATCGTGAACCGTGTTTTAAATGACACTGATTCTTTAACCCAGTTAACGATTAAAACTAAGTGGAGTTTTAATGAATCTTTAATTAGATTGAAAAGGTGTTAGAATGGAGTATCACCAGTTTTGCTCCAGGCGATAGTTAAATCTTTAATTAGATTTGAACGTGAAATGGTAATTGAATTTACCGATAACACCGTGGTGTTAGATATGAAGTATAACCAGTTTTACTTCATGGGATGAATAGGTTGGGATTGGGAAATTAAAACAAATGATTACTTCGGTAAGGTTCGTTAATCCCGACTAGTTGAATCGAAATTCAAAAGAAGATTAGAGAATAAATTCAAGGAATTTATCTTGGATAAAATTAATGGGAACCTTTCCCCTATGAATGTGAAATTTAGAAACTAACTGTCGGTTAGCCAAGCAGAATGGTTTTCTGGATATTGATCTGATGTTGGTTTCGGCCTTCGGGGTTGATATTTGGGGAATTGTTCTCTTGTTAATTTACGGTTAGTGACTGATGAATTGGAATGAGGCGTATGTTGTGTTTGTGTAACACTTATTTAAAATAATACGCGAGTTATTCGGAAAGACCGGGTTTATCCCATTCTGAATAACTGATACGACGATAAGTCGAAGATGAAGACGGTGGTCGAAGACCGGAGGTCTTCACATCGTTTGAGTGATTACTGATGATCTTGATTGGGCTGTACACCCAAGAAGATGGAAACAGTTGGTGATCGTCCAGACGTACTGAAACACCCCACCTCCGTTAGGGTCACTCTCAAAGGGAATGCCCTAATTTTGGTGGAGGTTTATAAGTACAAGTCACAGATATACAAGACAGATATAAGAACACATATTTTGCAAACAGCGGAAGAACAACAAATTTTTATTTCATAAAGTCAAATATGTGTTACAACAACATCCTTTCCAAAAACATAACATAACACTTTCATAATTTGTCTTGAGTACATTATTTAAAGAAGCATAAATAAAACATAGATAAACTGCAAAAGCCCCTTAGTGGATTGTCCAAAGCCATAGTTCAAAACAGAAAAGTCCAAGCAATACATTTCTCTTCTTCAAGCTGGATGTTGAGGCTGGTCAAGCTGCTGTGTTCCCTCCCTGAGGACCTGGGGGGGGGAACGGAAGAAAGAAGACGAAAGAAAAATAGAGTCAGACATAAAGCCTGAGTAAGTCTAGTACTACTTTGTCTATGAATAAAGAACTGGGTATGATAAGTAAAACAGGAAGTGGGCAAACACTATGAACTTGGTTAAGTTATCTATGGTCGAATATACTATCGTACCCCATGTTAATCTCTGAACCCATATAAACTAGTTTCCAATTTGCACCCCATAATCAGGGTGATGTGATCCATTCAATGATGATCGGCTCCTACTCGCATAGTTACATGTGTCTTACGGCCCCCGATGTCTGTAGTTACCTATGCTGGTCCCACCATGGGGTGTATCAAGTCCCATAGTGGCAACCCGACACAACCTTAGAGTGCACAGGTATGCTACTGGTGTCCAGTGCCTTATTTTTCTGCGCCGGAGTGTGTGCACGCCCGCACTCCGTTAGAACCTACACTGCTACACCACCGCCGTCGCTTTGACCTCTTACAATCAGCCCAGTAATCGTGCCCCACCCTGCCTAGTTTCAGGGTATCCTGATACACCTTTTAGGGTTACTGCTAAAAAGGGTCCCCCGTTACTAGGTTTTCTATCTCTAGCCAACATGCTAAGTTGGTTAAGTGTTTCCTACCTAACCCCCACCAGTCCGTTTAGTTTAGCATGTTCCATTTTGATTAAGTTTTTAGTCCACTTAATCCTAACAATCCTGACTCAGCCTTAATTGTCTTATTAAGGCCCTGACCTCTCACATTAGACAGGTATTGTTGTGGCTGCCTGTTGCCGGTTGGTTCCGGGCAGTCTTACGCCACAACTCAGTCTAACCTCTGGTCCTTGCTGGGCTCCATGTTTAACCTCCCACATTGGATAGGTATTGTTGTGACTACTGGACAGCCGGGCGGTTCCGGGCAGGTTTACATCACAACTCAATCCAACCTCGGGTTAAACACATCGTATGTTCTACATTTACATATCTTGTCATTCTTCTTTATTTATATGTAAATATTTGCGGCCCATTATTAAGTTAATGGTGTAAAGGTTACACCAATCACGGGCCCAACCCATACTTGAATTTGGGCCCTTCTATTTTATATTTTCATTCATTAATTTATTTTTAACCCAACGTTATTTTCCCCCGTTTTGCACGTCCGTTTATATATATATTGGGCTTAGCCTTTTAAAGCCCAATTTAGCCATGCGAAAAGGGGAGGCTTATGGCGTAAACACAAAAATGGGAAGGTGAGCGCATGAACTTGCAATACGACGTTGGAAATACAAAATAGAAATTGGTGTACTTGCATAGTGGTAACATAGGTGACATGAATCAAAGCATGTGAACCTGCATAGGTTTAACTACAACATGAACCTATATTCTTATTTAGGCATAATGTCAAACATAAGCATGTCATAAATATTCCTAGCATAAGCATGGCATAATGTCAAACATAAGCATGGCATAAATACTTCTAGCATAAACATGGCATAATGTCAAACATAAGCATGGCATAGGTAAAGTTCAATTTGTTCATGGCATAAACATAAACAAGTCATGTTCATAAGGTTTCTACATGTTTACAAAGGGGATACTTTGTTACTAACACAAAAGCATAGTTCAACTTAATCATGGTTTAAGTCTAATCACATAACGATGGTATAAATATACTTATGCATAAATATTCCTAATCATGGTGTTTGCTTTAAACTTGCAAAAAGGGATTTTTGAGTCTAACCTAGCCATGTCTCACATATGTCATCATATAACTCTTTTAAACAAGATAGACTTAATTCATAGATTTCAATTATGCCAAATATCATTCATAGCCTAGCCATATTCATAAGCATGACTTAATACATGGATTATGGTGTCAAAATTCCGACATAGTTTCATATGAACTATAACAACCAAACTTGTCTCAATTGCTTGCAAAACGATTTATGCACAAAGTATACATCATGACGTCATAATAACAAAGCCCCAAACTTGCATAAATTTCACTCAACTACATACATGTAGCTTCAACATAGATTACATAATTTGCGCAATATTCCAAACGTATATTTGCATAGAACTACCGCATGTAGTTCTTTATAATGAATAACATAATTTTGCACAAACATGAATTACTTCCATTGCCACAATTCAAGCATACACATCAACACAGTTGTTTATTATACCAAAGTAATACTCTACTTACAATGGTTGCGGTGAATTCTCTAATTAAGAGACACGATTCCTTTGTTGAATTGATTAGCTTTAGGTTGCTTGAATTGCTTTAGGCTTTAGAACTTTCTTCCTAATTCTCTCTCTAGTCGGCGGCTAATCTTTGTCGTTCCTCAGCAACATGGCGGCTATAGTCTTATTTTGAATGAATAGATTAGGGTTTAGTCTAGGGTTGTTTATATAGAGGTTAGGAATTGATTAGGACCATTGATGTTGCTAGGTTAGATCGTAGCCATTCATTAGGAAGAGAGACCAATAAAAACCCGCCACCTAGCCCTAATGACCAAGCAGACCACAGAAATTCGACCACACACCGACCTGGCCAGCCAGGGCTAGACCAGACCTGGCCAGCAGGTCATTTTTGACCTGGGCGCACTTGGCAGGTGCGCCAGGTCAAAAATGTACTGGCGCACTTCACAGGTGCGCCAGTTCATTTTTGTTCTGGCGCACTTCCCAAGTGCGCCAGTGCATTCTGGCCCTTTTTCGGTTTTTCGCCCAACTTCGTTCGTCCATAACTTCTTCATACGATATCCGTTTTTCGAAAACTCGGACTCTATTTCGCGTATTTTTCCGAGACTAACGCAATGGCGTATCCCATTTCCCTTAGTTCTTTGATTTGAATTTGATTATACTTTAATTCATGAATTTCACAGTTATAGAATTCGCGGGGTGTTACATTCTCCCCCACTTAAAAGGATTTCGTCCCCGAAATCTTCAAGTTAGGAGGAATGTATATCCAATCATCCAATCATCCATCTACTCATCCATCAAACACGAGAATCCATTGTCCTTAAAAGACTTCTAATGCTCCATGATCATATGCGAGGTGTGTGTGTACATGAACTTATCTAATGCAAAATCAGGCGGTCTACTGATTCAGTTGACCTCCTTAATGCGAATTATGTAAGTGCCATGAATCCATTATGTATGCAAATTTTTCTACATGAGTGCACAATCATTTAATACAAATGCAGCATCCACATGACAACACATTAAAGTTCAACCACATACGAATGCAAACATATATGCATATGCAATATGAAGTGACTGAGCCGATCTAATACCTAGATTGTGTGTGTATATGCAACCACGAGCAACCACTAGCAATCACTTGCAACCACTTGCAACCATCATACATAACATGTTTCAACTACATGTTTCCATCCAAAAAGATTCTACCTAAAAGATAAGGTCGAGGAAATATACCTAAGAAGATAGATAAAAGCGCAACTTAAGGAAAATGAAAGATCAAGGATGTACCCTCGAACAGAAAAGGGTAGGCTGTACGGATTCTAGCTTCAGTTTCCCAAGTCGCGTCTCCCTCGGCGTCGCTCCACTGAACTTTGACGAGCTTGACTTCGCGGTTGCGTAGCTTCTTCACTTCCGTTCCTAATATGCGGGTTGGAACTCTTCTTATGATTGCTTCGCGCTCCACTTCGGCCTCTTCGAGGATATTTGGCTCTACCACTTCAGCAGACTCATGCAGACATTTTCGGAGATGTGAAACGTGAAAAACGTTGTGGACTCCAGCCAACTTCTCGGGTAGCTCTAATCTATAGGAAATTTTCCCAATTGTTCCTATCTAAAGGTATAGTCGAAGTAAAAACTTTGTGCCCATTAGGCAATGTCAAAACTGAAAACCTATGCCACATATATATAGATTAGGAGAAGAACTCTCTAAGCATCAGCCCCGAAGACCGAAATCAACATCAGACTGACACCCAAAGAATTACTCAACCCAACCACCATATATGATTCTAGGCAACTAAGCATGATGGACTCCTTTTAGGTCACAAGGGAGTCCCTTCCTAAGACCAATTTGTATCCTATAAAACCCGAAAACTTTAGTCAAACCAATGAACACCCTCGAGCCCCAACATGTGTTACTAACAGATGAGTCATACTCCCTATGTGGTTTGCAACAGAAATTGGATTGAGAATGGGACCGAGAGGATATACTCTTAAGAAGAGATATTATGCACGAATCTAGTCTTCAATCTTCTAAGTCGCACTTCCTTGAGCTTAACTCCATTATGCTTTGTCCGTCTATAACTTCACAATTTCGTAGCTTCTTAATCCTTGTTTCCAAAATATGAGTTGGAACCCTTGCCTCTCGTTCCTCTTTCACTTATTCTCCTTCTAGTATACTTGGCTCAAGCCTTAACTGCGTACTCATGGTTCCATGCAAGCTCTCCAAAATTCATTAGTGAATCTTGGATCTTGTTCACTTACTAGAAGGTATTCCACTTAGATGAATTATCTCTTGAAAATAAACAAATGTCAACTATGTTGCCAAATGTACTTACTAAGGTGATTCTTTACAACTCATGCATCAGCGAAATGAACCTTCAGCCTTAGTGGCGAACACTACTAGAGCGCCCTATTCTGAAATGCTCCTCCTAATGAACCCCTTTTCTAGAAGCTCTTTAATCTATTTACTGAGCTCTTTCCTTTCTCGTGGAGCCATATGTCTAACGGGTAACGCAACGGGCTTTGCATTATCTACAAGATATATGCGGAAATCTATTTCCCGCTTTGGAGGCAAGCCCTTCACCTCTTCAAAGACATCCGGATATTCCCGGACCACTCTAACTGATTGCAAATTTTCAACAGAGGTATCTAGCGATTCAA
Organism: Allium sativum; assembly: GCA_030737875.1. Taxonomy (NCBI): domain Eukaryota; kingdom Viridiplantae; phylum Streptophyta; class Magnoliopsida; order Asparagales; family Amaryllidaceae; genus Allium; species Allium sativum. Next base: position 309,499,037 of record CM060921.1, read on the forward strand.
GATAACTAAGCATAACCGCATACGAGGGATTACAAGAAATTTCCAAAGTATTACCGAGCTGGGTTAGGAGCCTAACAACCCTTTTCTCACAATCAAGGATGGCCCCATTACTGGATAGCCAATCCCTACCCAAAATCAAACCATACCCCGAAAAGCCCAAAACAAAGGCACTACATTGAAATTCTACACTTAGAATAGAAATTTTCAATCCCACACAGATCATAGACAAATGAGCTGGGCTCCCAATTGGGTTTGAAACAATTATGGGGTCCTCTACCATACTAGTTTTTTAGGTGCAGAGATTCTACTAAAGCAGACGAGATAAAGGAGTATGATGCGCCGGAATCAAATAAAGTGCGAACAGAGTGATCATAAAGATAAACTACACTTTCTACAGAAGTGTTTGTACCTCGCTGTTGCAATGGTGGCGCTTCTAGCACATGAACCTGTGCCCCTGGGGTGGATCCAGCGCCCTGCCCCTGTCCTCGTTTCCTTGGGCAGTCCTTAGCCCTGTGGCCTGTCTGACCGCATGAAAAGCACCCACCATTCTCCTTGGCATTCTTTTTCCGGCAGTCTTTCACTAAGTGCCCCACTTTGCCACAGAATTTACACTTCCTCTTCTCTCGGGACTTGTTGCCCTTCTCAAAGTCTGTCTTCTCAGGGCAGTCTTTGCTGATGTGTCCAGTCTCCCCACAATGAAAACATTCACCTTGCTTTCTTCTCCTCTTTCTACAATCCTTGGCTATGTGCCCCTCCGTACCACAAAAATTGCATTTCCTTTTTTCTCGTTTCTTATTATTACTGTTACGATCCTTTCTTGTTTGACTATTATTCGTCTTCCTACTCTGGGACTCTTCCGCTTGATGGTTCACGTGGAGGAGGAGGAGTGAAAGCGTCAGCAGCTGGGGAGTAAGGTCTCCAGATATGCTGAAACCGAAAGGATAGATTCAAAATGAAGGATAAGAGATAATACCTATGGCTTTGGGGACTTTGCCTTTTAAAACAAATAATATTTTATCTTTTAAAAATGCTTCTTTAAATTTCCTTTTTTGAAAATAATTTTTCAAAACTTTTTATCTTATCTGGTAAACCTATGCTCTGATACCAAGTGAAACACCCCACCTCCGTTAGGGTCACTCTCAAAGGGAATGCCCTAATTTTGGTGGAGGTTTATAAGTACAAGTCACAGATATACAAGACAGATATAAGAACACATATTTTGCAAACAGCGGAAGAACAACAAATTTTTATTTCATAAAGTCAAATATGTGTTACAACAACATCCTTTCCAAAAACATAACATAACACTTTCATAATCTGTCTTGAGTACATTATTTAAAGAAGCATAAATAAAACATAGATAAACTGCAAAAGCCCCTTAGTGGATTGTCCAAAGCCATAGTTCAAAACAGAAAAGTCCAAGCAATACATTTCTCTTCTTCAAGCTGGATGTTGAGGCTGGTCAAGCTGCTGTGTTCCCTCCCTGAGGACCTGGGGGGGGAAACGGAAGAAAGAAGACGAAAGAAAAATAGAGTCAGACATAAAGCCTGAGTAAGTCTAGTACTACTTTGTCTATGAATAAAGAACTGGGTATGATAAGTAAAACAGGAAGTGGGCAAACACTATGAACTTGGTTAAGTTATCTAGGGTCGAATATACTATCGTACCCCATGTTAATCTCTGAACCCATATAAACTAGTTTCCAATTTGCACCCCATAATCAGGGTGATGTGATCCATTCAATGATGATCGGCTCCTACTCGCATAGTTACATGTGTCTTACGGCCCCTGATGTCTGTAGTTACCTATGCTGGTCCCACCATGGGGTGTATCAAGTCCCATAGTGGCAACCCGACACAACCTTAGAGTGCACAGGTATGCTACTGGTGTCCAGTGCCTTATTTTTCTGCGCCGGAGTGTGTGCACGCCCGCACTCCGTTAGAACCTACACTACTACACCACCGCCGTCGCTTTGACCTCTTACAATCAGCCCAGTAATCGTGCCCCACCCTGCCTAGTTTCAGGGTATCCTGATACACCTTTTAGGGTTACTGCTAAAAAGGGTCCCCCGTTACTAGGTTTTCTATCTCTAGCCAACATGCTAAGTTGGTTAAGTGTTTCCTACCTAACCCCCACCAGTACGTTTAGTTTAGCATGTTCCATTTTGATTAAGTTTTTAGTCCACTTAATCCTAACAATCCTGACTCAGCCTTAATTGTCTTATTAAGGCCCTGACCTCTCACATTAGACAGGTATTGTTGTGGTTGCCTGTTGCCGGTTGGTTCCGGGCAGTCTTACGCCACAACTCAGTCTAACCTCGGGTCCTTGCTGGGCTCCATGTTTAACCTCCCACATTGGATAGGTATTGTTGTGACTACTGGACAGCCGGGCGGTTCCGGGCAGGTTTACATCACAACTCAATCCAACCTCGGGTTAAACACATCGTATGTTCTACATTTACATATCTTGTCATTCTTCTTTATTTATATGTAAATATTTGCGGCCCATTATTGAGTTAATGGTGTAAAGGTTACACCAATCACGGGCCTAACCCATACTTGAATTTGGGCCCTTCTATTTTATATTTTCATTCATTAATTTATTTTTAACCCAACGTTATTTTCCCCCGTTTTGCACGTCCGTTTATATATATATTGGGCTTAGCCTTTTAAAGCCCAATTTAGCCATGCGAAAAGGGGAGGTTTATGGCGTAAACACAAAAAGGGGAAGGTGAGCGCATGAACTTGCAATACGACGTTGGAAATACAAAATAGAAATTGGTGTACTTGCATAGTGGTAACATAGGTGACATGAATCAAAGCATGTGAACTTGCATAGGTTTAACTACAACATGAACCTATATTCTTATTTAGGCATAATGTCAAACATAAGCATGTCATAAATATTCCTAGCATAAGCATGGCATAATGTCAAACATAAGCATGGCATAAATACTTCTAGCATAAACATGGCATAATGTCAAACATAAGCATGGCATAGGTAAAGTTCAATTTGTTCATGGCATAAACATAAACAAGTCATGTTCATAAGGTTTCTACATGTTTACAAAGGGGATACTTTGTTACTAACACAAAAGCATAGTTCAACTTAATCATGGTTTAAGTCTAATCACATAACGATGGTATAAATATACTTATGCATAAATATTCCTAATCATGGTGTTTGCTTTAAACTTGCAAAAAGGGATTTTTGAGTCTAACCTAGCCATGTCTCACATATGTCATCATATAACTCTTTTAAACAAGATAGACTTAATTCATAGATTTCAATTATGCCAAATATCATTCATAGCCTAGCCATATTCATAAGCATGACTTAATACATGGATTATGGTGTCAAAATTCCGACATAGTTTCATATGAACTATAACAACCAAACTTGTCTCAATTGCTTGCAAAACGATTTATGCACAAAGTATACATCATGACGTCATAATAACAAAGCCCCAAACTTGCATAAATTTCACTCAACTACATACATGTAGCTTCAACATAGATTACATAATTTGCGCAATATTCCAAACGTATATTTGCATAGAACTACCGCATGTAGTTCTTTATAATGAATAACATAATTTTGCACAAACATGAATTACTTCCATTGCCACAATTCAAGCATACACATCAACACAGTTGTTTATTATACCAAAGTAATACTCTACTTACAATGGTTGCGGTGAATTCTCTAATTAAGAGACACGATTCCTTTGTTGAATTGATTAGCTTTAGGTTGCTTGAATTGCTTTAGGCTTTAGAACTTTCTTCCTAATTCTCTCTCTAGTCGGCGGCTAATCTTTGTCGTTCCTCAGCAACATGGCGGCTATAGTCTTATTTTGAATGAATAGATTAGAGTTTAGTCTAGGGTTGTTTATATAGAGGTTAGGAATTGATTAGGACCATTGATGTTGCTAGGTTAGATCGTAGCCATTCATTAGGAAGAGAGACCAATAAAAACCCGCCACCTAGCCCTAATGACCAAGCAGACCACAGAAATTCGACCACACACCGACCTGGCCAGCCAGGGCTAGACCAGACCTGGCCAGCAGGTCATTTTTGACCTGGGCGCACTTGGCAGGTGCGCCAGGTCAAAAATGTACTGGCGCACTTCACAGGTGCGCCAGTTCATTTTTGTTCTGGCGCACTTCCCAAGTGCGCCAGTGCATTCTGGCCCTTTTTCGGTTTTTCGCCCAACTTCGTTCGTCCAAAACTTCTTCATACGATATCCGTTTTTCGAAAACTCGGACTCTATTTCGCGTATTTTTCCGAGACGAACGGAATGGCGTATCCCATTTCCCTTAGTTCTTTGATTTGAATTTGATTATACTTTAATTCATGAATTTCACAGTTATAGAATTCGCGGGGTGTTACACGTACTTGGAGATCGATGGATATGCGGGGTACTAGGTGCCTCCGGTTTCGTTCAGACCCAGAACGAACTTGTAAATGGACTGTGTGTCTGACATTGGATTTTAGTCCGTGTGATTGATCTCTATTAAATATATATCTGTTTGGCGGCGGAGAATTTATTCTCTTGCTTAACGCCCTTCTCTGAGTCGTACGAGCTCAGAGGTTATATATTGATGGATATCAAACGCATGTAGTGAATTTCCTGTGTGGCATGCTAAGATGCAAATGATCAAGGCTTCTGTTGAAAAGCAAAGTCTTGTGGTTGATGATCGAAGCACGGCCTTTGTGGCGTAGCTTTGTGTAACGTTTACTTCGCGAGTTTCGCACCCAGGTTGTGAACCAAAAACGGGAGAGGACCTCAGGGAGGGCATGCGTTTCCTTCTAGCTAGGGTGGTGTCAGTGACCTACCAGCCCTGACATTTATATACTTTTCACCTGTGTAGTTGTTGCTGTTGCGAGGCGCCTCAGTTTAATCGGACGATCCGGGTCCGATGGAGTCATTCGTTGGCTCATTTACGCCCCAAAGGGCGGGGAAACACAGTGTTCAGGCATTTTAATCCACATCGGTGGACCGGCCCTGTCGCTCCAAGGGTCACTCGAGCTCTGATCCTGTGGCTCGGGCTAGAGAGTCATGAATCGGTAGAGGACGATCCCTGGCCTCGGTTCACAGACGGAAATCCAATTTCCAAATACGTGTCATTTGCGGTTTTATTTGTAAACCAATATATGGCGACATAGTGGCATGGGACGCTCATGTCGCCTATGATTGATACTTATGATTTGAAGTTGTTTTATACACTGTACACTTATTATAGTATCAAATGATTTGTTTTTAAACGTATCAAGCATTCTTTGGCTGTTATAAGGGAAAACCCTATCCCCCGGCTTGCGTTGCATTGTGTGATAGGACCTGGGTCTTATAACAGCTTCATTTTTCTTTATTTAGCATTGCGCTATTTGTTTTATGCACTGGTATTCTTGGGAGGAAACCCGTTCCGTGTTATACGACGTGGTCCCTTGATTTACCTAACTTTAAAAATAAAGATTAACTGTTTTAGTTCTCACACCAGTCACATGACTGACCTGGAGTTTATTGTTTTGACCTAAACTCTGGGTGCCCTTATTTTGACACGGGCAGCTAGTAGTTTTGGTTTTGCAGATTTATATTCACATGATACTGGTTTACAGCTGGAATGATATCCGGAAAGCTTTGTATCCGTATATCTCTTCTAGTTGTGTATTGTATTATTTTCCGCTGATATGTATTTAAATGTAATTTAAATCTCTGATATTTCTGTGTAATATTCATTTATACTCTGTATATTCTTGTAATCTGATGTATTGTTGTAATATACAATGAAATGTTCTTCCGTCTGCGTTCTATTTTGTCGTGTTCTCAAACGATCGGGCGTTTCGAACGGTCTGGATCGGTTTAGCGACTGATTCGGACCGAGCGAAATCCCTTTTCGTCACAACATTCAACTAAAATCTACAAATACGTCTCTCTTACATAGTTACATCTTTGAACTTCGGCTAAAAATAGTTAACTAGAGCTCTGATACCAAATGTGACGACCGCCCACAACCCCTGCACTAAACAAGAGGAAAAGTGCGCTTAAATGTGTGCCATGCAACTTTGGACGATCATCAAGGTATGATAACACAAGCGGAGCCTGTCGTAAATCTCACAGCGCAAGGATAAAATATAATAGAGCATATACAACATGTAATATTAGTGAAGCATATTTAAGCAGAAATCTCAAATATTTAAAACAACTATGAAGTATATCCATACGTCAGGATTGCAACATATGGCTGTACAAATTTGCCTCACTACAACACTCAGAGTAGAATAACCAACAGTGGAAACCCAAATACTATATAGTAAGAAAGATAATATGCCAGCCTCCTGCTCACCTCCGAACTGCTACAATGTCTTTACTAAGCTATTACCTGTCACCTGCCACCTAGTATACCCATCCAAAATTGGATGAACAACCCAAGGTAATAAGAGGGAAAAATAAAACCTTAAGTCAGACAATAGTCTTAGTGGGTGATAAAATAGCTAACAAACTTCATTAATAAAGTGTAAGAGAATGGGTAAAAAAAACTAACTAATTACCCACAACATCAGAGAAGAACACAATTCTCATCCTCCCCACATAGTACAGTGATAGCCTTTACAATGTATACAACCAAAGGAACAACAATCCATCAGGGCAATCAGAACAATCATTCAATCATGACAAACAGAAGCAACCAATCAATAACACTCATAGCATCCAGATTATAGATCTCACGTAAACCATCCTAATCGAATTCAACATCCCTTAAGTACAAGCCTCAAAGGCCTAAACCAATATTAGACAAGCACCCAAGAAATATCTCCTTTGACGTTGGATAATCTACATGAGACGGTACAAACAAAAAAACCAATCATCCATGACAGACTCTGGCTATCACTGCCAATCCTGCTTTGGAACCATCATTAATCGTATGACTGGCCATACCATACTACCATTTGTCAAGGGCTAATGGTAACCCCGGTTCTAGCAAAAACCTCATACGTCTTTCAACGATACGTACCTAGGTCTTTCAACGATGCTTAGGGTACATCCGGTCTTTTAGGTGCCCCCATTATACCCCTGTTTTGAGCACACTAGAACCTATGACAAAGATAATTCCTCGGCCTTTGGTATCTCTAGTTATTCAACTCGATGACTTTTCATAGCTTAAGCAATCTTCTCATGCAATCATTATCCACCAACTCACGACCTTTGAGTTGTCAACCCATCGTTGTACTACACCGATCAACGGACACATTCAACACTTCGAAGTCATAACATCACCGAGCCAAACTACACCACTGCGTTGCGGCTAGGGTTCGGGGGGTTGCCTTTGAAAAATAAAATTTTCGAGCTCTTTCGTTCAAATCTGGGTCATACCCAAAAATATAACTTTTCATAAAATGTCACTATGCGACCGACCCCCTGGTGCGACCGACCCCCTAGTGCGACTGACCCTGGTGCGACCGAAGCACTTCTTGCTCGACCCCAAGCTTCACCAACCAGACCCACTAAGCTTCTCGAGCCATGCTGCTCAACACAACCAGACCGACCCCTTCTGATCGATCACACCATAGTGACCGACCATACTCTACTCGAGCCACTCACTATGTAATTGACCATGCTCGACCCCATGTATGCACGACCAGACCACCCTGACCAACCCCATCCAGCTCAACCTGAACCCAACACTGCTCGACCCGACCACTTCTTGCCTTCACCTTGGCCAACCAACCGACCCGTACTTCTCACCACCATGAACGACCACTTACTGTTTGAACCGAGCATCGCGCTCGACTTGACCAGAAAGCTGCTCGACTGACCCCATCCCTCATGCTGACCGACTAGAGACCTGTACTACCCCTTGTACTGCACGCTCGACCCATGGCCTATACAGCTCCAATCCAAGTCCAAATTCGACCAAAACTTCGCCAATCGACATAATCGATGAAATATACTTATCTAATTCATTCAACACAACCATAAGCATGTTATGAAATCATTAATAACATGAATATGACAATTTCTTCAAAAACATATAATTTCACCAAAATCATGATAATTGAACATATGATCTAAATTGCAGATCTAACTTGCATAAACTTATGGTATAGCATAAGAATTATCGATTTAAACATGCTAACTTAGATCCTGAGGTGATTCATATGAAAATGGATTTTCTAAGGTGTAGATCTATGAGAAAATGCTTGAATTTGATGGAAAACATGACCAAACATTCATATACTTGATTGAATCCATGTGAGAGATGCAAATCACTCACCAATTCTCCAAAACAAGCTAAAATCAATGAATTAAAATTCCGGACAGCAAGCAATTCGAACCAAACTGCTTGATCCGATGAATTCTCCCTTCAAATGATGTAGATCCAGCCTCAAATGGTGTAGATCTTCGATTTTCTTCTTTTAGATTTTGATTTTAATGGTGGAAAGGTGTTAGAGGAAGGAGGAACATATGCCACCAAATGAGAAAATGGAGAAAGTAAACTATTCTCCATACCTCCCACCCCCTACTTATAGCTTTCCACCAGCCCACTAATGGGCCTCTACAAATCAGCCTATTAAAGCTTCACAATCCCGAACAACCAACTGAAAAACCTTAAAACAACGACTCCTCCCAAACCGTTGAGCCAAATGTTTAATGTAACCACTCTACGAAAAGGCAATCGTCATTTCCTTTCCAATGGCGCAAGTCTCACCACTTGATTCGACCTGAGTCAAAAGTTATACCCTGTACAAGACTGATAGAGATAAAATGGTCACAAAAAATTTTGGTAAAAATCATGGACATATCTCACATCCCCATAAGCAATATATTAAAATGTGAGAATGATCCAACCCTCAAGGATTAAAATAAAAATATTTTACGATCTTCCGATACGTAAAATGCGGGCTGTTACACAATGTATATACAGATTTACTGGAAACACAAATTTGAATCATAAAACTTTACCGAACAAAAAAATGAAGTTTGTCTGAACAATTCTACATCCAGAAACTCAAAGTATATACAAATAAATTTAAAACTGAAATAGTTTAATAATTTTTAATATTGTATTGATTGCTACTTGTGGCATGACAATTTTTGTTCATTGCTCAATCATTCGTTTGAGAGTAAAAATAATTGAATTCAGGAAACAGAAATAATAAGCAATTCCAATAGCAGAATGATAAGTACGAGTTTTGTAACAACCCGGAAAATCGGAACCAATTTAAAATTTTTATTTTAGCTATTTTAATGAATTTTGAATATTTAAATAGTTTATTTTAAATAATAATGACTAGAAATTTATTTTGAATAGAATTAGAACGTATAAATTTATTTAAATCGAAGTTAGAATATAAATACTTATTTTAATTATAAAAGGAATTGGAAATGGCACGGTAGTTTGAAATTTCGATTTCAAATTTGAAATGAATGTCCAGGATTCAAAATAAACCGGATTTCAGTGAAACCAGAAATATTTGAATCTGTTTGAAAATATCTTTCCAACGAATGTGGAAAAATCCATATTTCATAACGGGAATAAAAAGTTATGTCCAGTTAAAAATTCAAAATAGTCGCTATAGGGTTTAATATAATATATAGCCCTTAAAAATAGCGATTTTGCAAACGACCTCCGTTTTCGAAGAGACCACTTTTGTTGGATCCGAAATGTCAAATTATTGCAAGATTCCAATTTTTAGAATTTTTGGAATTAATATGTGAGCGCAATAAATTTAAATGTGTTTGGTAATTTAAATTTGAATTGGATCGACCAGAAAATGACAATTTTTCAAACGGTCTCCAAATTCGACGAAAATAGTTTAGTTAGGACCGTATCGTGAAAACATAGCTATATTTATTTTTTGGGAATTTTTAGAATCAGTATGTGGCCCCGGTAAATTAAAATGTACATTTGAATTCAATATGTATTGATTTATATTTTAATTTTGAGAAAAACTGATCAAAACAATCGAATTGGGTTACGAGACATATCCCATTGTGTTCGGAATGAGGGTATTTGGCTAAGGCGATAGTTGTTTGGTTTGATTTGAAGTTCAAATACAAAATCTCTATTTTTGGAATTTAAATAATATAAAATATATTATATATAGTCAAACTTCCATGGGTCAAACCCTACTTCTCTTCTACGCGGTCAAACCCCCAAACAAGCTGCAAGCTAAGAAACGGATGATGATGTTCCTTCGATTTTTGTTCCTTCATTTGCATGCAATCCTTCAATTAATTGATTATCGAATCTAAACAAAAATCGTTACTCTCTCTATGATCTTCACATTCAACGGTTACGATCTAAAATAACGTTGTAATTCAAGAGAAAATCGAGCTCAATGGTGGTTCAGTCCTGCGGATTTCTGGAGCACGGGAAGGGTTCGAATCAATCATGGCCCCTGGGGGTAGGAGAGGAAGGTCGAGGCTTTTGAATGGAGGTGGTGGATCGGCGTTGAGGTGCCTAGGTTAGCGTGCACAAGGGGAGAACGGGGCGCGATTTAGGTTTCCCAAATCTGGAAACCAAACAGAACGACGAACAGAAAGGTTTTGTTTATTTTATTATTATTTTTATTTCTTTTTATTTATTCAACTTATACAATGTTTAATATATATATATATATAACTTTGTAAAAATACGATTTTTTCAATATATATAACTTTGTTAAAAATTTGAATATTTAAAATAATATTAGCATTGTTTTAAAAATAAAAATAGCATTACTTTTAAAAATAAAATTAGCATTACTTTTAAAAATAGAATTAGCATTACTTTTAAAAGGAAATGACATTGTTTTAAATATACATAACATCGAACAAAAATGTGACTTTTATTTAAATAGCTTTGCTATAAAAGTATTATCGCATTGAAATAAAAATATGATTTATATATATATGTATAATAGCGATATAAAAATATGATTTTTATATATATAATAACGATATAAATATATGATTTATATATATAGCGATATAAAAATGTGATCTTTTATATATATAGTGATATAAAAATGTGATTTTTAAATATATAAACATCATATTAAAAATGTGATTTTTACTATGAACAGCGTGGAAAAGATTGCATTGGAATTTCAGGCAAATCCAAACGGTTCAGAAATTCAGAAATAGAACTGGAGGAGTGGATCCCAAAGGTGAGAACTTCTCACTTTAATTTTGTTTTCTAGTTAAATATATGTACTATGATGCAGACGGTGCTTAGTAGAACCCGACACCTTTGTTTGAAACCATGGATGTTTGGTTGTTGGTTTTGATTGATAAATTGGTTGAACTGGATTTGGAATGTAAATTGAATTGATAAGAATTTGGTTTGTATATGGCGCGTGCCATTATTAGGCGAGGGATAAGGCTAGACCTTATTCCGGTTCTAGTATCGCGCCGTTATGCTGCCGAAATTTTCTAAAAATATTAGAACAATAAAAATATCATTTTTATTGTATAAATAAACTGTATAAAATATTCATGTGTTGAAATAAATATTTTATTGTTAAAAATATAATTTTTAACGTGTATATGAATGAAAATAAATATTCATTTACAAATCGGACAATTTGTTTATATACACTCATTTGACTGATATTGATTGGGACGATATATTTTACATATCGCCCAACAGCACAAATAATAGTCAATATTTGTTTATTGAAACCCCACGCAGGCATTGGGATGATATTCGACATACACTAATCCCAATTGTTTAGTTGTATATCAATCGATTGGTTGACAGGCTGTTATAAGCATTAATTATTTATGTTTAACGCTTATGCAATTGTGTAATGCACTTTGGATGATGGTTGACTATGTTTGATTATCGTTGTGTACATGTGTGTATGAAATCCATATTAATAAAATTATATGGTATTGACTGTGTCTGATTCCAATTCGGGAAGAATGAATATTTTAAATTAATGGATATTTTAAAATGACGAATAATGAATATTTTAAAATAGCTAATATTTTAACATAATATTCGGTAATGGATCAAAATATGATTTTGATGTCCGATTTGGGATGGACACGAAAATATTGAAATACATGAAGTCGTATTGATTAGATATGCACCATTTTGACGCAAGCGGTATTTGTATCTATTTTATTCATTTTTATAATGAATATTGAAAAGGAATTTTTTTTCAAAATCGGATATTTTGAAAATATTATCATTTAAATAATATAATGATAAGAAGTATTCAATTTTGATTTGAAATTGAAAACGAAGTTAGAATCATTTTAAAACGAATTTATAAACGATTTATAAAATACGTTTTAAATGGAAATCAACGAAATATATATTATATATATAATATAATGGCCTGAATAGAACGCGCCGCGCTGCGGCCGTTCGTGAATTTCGACCATTGACTTCGAATTGATATTATGGGAGATTCGACCGTCGGATTCTCCTAAAACTGGAACCGTTGGGTTCGTATCAAAAAGAGCTTTCCAACAAATATAAGAGATTTGAAATCTAATAGTTGGATTTGGAATTATGTCCAAATCAAATTTGGAAAAGGTTGCTGTAAGTGCAGTTCGATGACCGTTTATGGAAATAAGCTGTACGGGCCTTGATAAAATTATTAAAAATATTAATAATTTGTGTAAAATCATAATAAATGATTTGAAAAAAATTGAGATGAAAAATTCCATATTTGTAAAGATAAAAATATTTTTTTTTTATCAAAATGAACTAGTTATGAACTAGAATTATAATCCAATATTTTTAAATAAATAAATTGGATTTGAAATGGTTTTAAAAATAACCTGAATTTCTAATATATGAATTGGAATGGATTTGAATCGAAATTATCTTCGGAATATTTCGATATTGGATTCCGTGATTATACAGATATTGTTATGGAAATTTGGAAGATATATTTTATATCGTAATTTCCAATACGATATTTGTTGGTTTTAGAATTTGATATTGAATACAAGCCGATATAATTTCTATTCAGAGCCTTGTATTTAATATCAAATTGGTTTTTGAGTTTGTCGTGAATGGTGTCTTCACTAACACTGTTCTTAAACCCCATTTAAAAAGAATAAATCATTTAATTAAGACTATTAGAGTTTCTGGTTACATTTGGTAATTGGAATAAAATGGAATGTGAATTGGGTTTATCGTGAACTGTGTTTTTAACGACATTCGTTCTTTAACCTGATTTACAGTGAAATGTGATTTGGAATTTATAAATCTTTTATTAAGATTTAAAGGAAATTTTCCAAAGTAAAGTTTTCAAATTTAATACAATAAGTTGGAATGGAATGGAATTCGATTGGATAATAATCGAAGTGAGCTTCTGTGGAGGAAGGCTGTTAGTATATATATATATATATATATATATATATATATATATATATATATATATGGAATTTAAAAGGCTTTGCCGTTATTCCATTTATATTATTGGTTGGATACGGAAGTTTATATCGATTGTATATATTGATCTATTTTCCGTGAAGATTCCATAATTAATGGAATGAGATTTTGGGTTTACCGTGAACTGTATTCTAAATAACATTAGTTCTTTAACCCAGTTAAAGATAAGATTAATTTCTTAACTTTGAATAATCATCAAGTAATGATTTTTGTGATTAAAACTAAATTAGAGTTTTAATGAATCTTTAATTAGATTGAAATGTGAATGGGATAATTAAATTTATCGAATTCATGAAATGATCGAGAATGGAGTATCACTAGTTTTGCCCCAAGCGATAGTTAAATCTTTAATTAGATTTGAACGTGAAACGGTAATTAATTTTACCGATAACACCGTGGTGTTAGATATGGAGTATTACCAGTTTTGCTTCATGAGATGAATAGGTTGGGATGGGGAACTATAATAAATGATTACCTAGGTAAGGTTCGCTAATCCCGACTAGTTTTGGATAAACCTTAATTTGGTTTGAATCGATATCCAATGGAAGATTAAAGGATAAATTTAAAGAATTTATTTTTGATAAAATTAATGGGAACCTTTCCCAAAGGATATGAATATTTAAATAAAAGAATATTCAGAATGGGAATGAGGCGTATGTTGTGTTTTTATAGCACTGGTTTATAAGATACGCGAGTTATTCAGAAAGACCAGGTTTATCCCATTCCGAATAACTGAATCGACGATAAGTCGATAATGATGACGGTGGTTGAAGACCGAAGGTCTTCACATCGTTTGGATGATTACTGATGTCTTGATTGGGCTGTACACTCAAGACGAGGTAATAAGTGGTGATCGTCCAGATGTACTTGGAGATCAACCAGATATGCGAGGACCTCTCTCCTGTATTGGATATATGGGATGAGGAATAAGGTGCCTCCGGTTTCGTTCAGACCAGAACGAACTTGTAAATGGATGTGTGTCGGACATTGGATTTTATTCTGTGTTGATTGATCTCTATTAAATATATATCTGTTTGGTGGCAGAGGATTTATTCTCTTGCTTAACATCCTTCTCTGGGACGTACGAGCTCGAGGGTTATATATTGATAGACATCAGTCGCATGGCGTGAATTGCCTGTGTGGCATGCTGAGATGCATATGATCAAGGTTTCTATTGAAAATCAGAGTCTTGTGGTTGATGATCAAAACACGACTTTAATATAGCATAGCTTTGTGTATAGCGTTAATTCGCGAGCCTCACACCCCGGTGTGAACCAGAAACGGGAGAGGACTTCGGGGAGGACATGTGTTTCCTTCTAGCTAGGAGTGGTGTCATGATATGGATACCATACATTTTTACTTATGTGGATGATGGAAAGCGAGGCGCCTCGGGTATATCGGTCATTTTGGGGCCAACAGATGGTTTGGTCGATATACTGACCAGTTTTACGCCCCATAGGGCGGGGAAACATATTTTTCAGGCATTTTAATCCACTCCGTGTGGACCGGCCGTGACGAGCCAAGGGTCACTCGAGCTTTGACCGAGGCTCGGGCTAGAGAGTCTCGAAGCGGTAACGACGATCCATTGCCTTGGTTCATAGATGGAAATCTAACTTCCAATACGTGACTTAGCGGTTTTAATTGTAGAACTAGTATGGCGACATGATAGATGTTACCCATGCCGTCTATGATTGATACATTTATATTTGAACCTGTTTTTGACACTATACACTTATTATAGTATCAAATGATTTGTTTTAAACGTACCAAGCAAGTTTGGCTATTATAAGGGAAAACCCTATCCTTCGGCTTGCGTTGCATTGTGTGATGGGACCTGGGTCTTATAATAACTTCATTTTTCCAAAAAACATTGCATTGTTTGTTATATCCACTGGTATTCTTGGGGTTAAACTCGTTCCGTGTTATACGGCATGGTCCCTTGATTTATCTAACTTTAAAATCAAGCTAATTACTGTTTTAGTTCTCACACCAGTTACATGACTGACCTGGAGTTTATTGTTTTAACCTAAACTCTCGGTGCCCCTATTTTCCACACGGAAAGCTAGTAGTTTTGGTTTTTGCAGATTTATTTTTACAGGATCCTGGTTTATAGCTGGAGCTATATTCGGAACGCTCTGTATCCATGTATTTCTTTTAGTTGTGTTTTGTATTATTTTCTGCTGCATTATACTTTGTAAATCTCTGATATTTATCAAATGTATATTATTTGTTCATACTCTGTATATTCTTGTACTTTGATGTAAATTGTTGTAATAAGCAATGAAATGTTCTTCTGTTTGTGTTCTGATTTGTTGTATTCTCAACTCAATCTGGGCTTTCCCTTAGGGCGAGTTTGGGTTGTTTCAATTTTATTGTAGCAACAACCATTGATTTCTTAACGTAATAAGCTTTACTTTATATTTGCAGTTGTGTATGTGCTTATTTCTCTCTATTCCACTAATCCACAATCCTAGCTATTTCTCCCTTCACCGCATCATGGACTACTACGGCACTAAGAAGTACCATCTGCTCACTGACAGACCTACTCTTTCTTATTCATTCTTCCAGTCAACCAAAACCGAATTCACAACAAAACACAACCAAACATTGCTACAAAGCCCGAAAAACCATGTGTCGAGACGTACGAAAAATAATTATACGGCGCTAATTCTAGGGAGAAAAAGTGTTTGCACATGAGATTGTATCTACACCGTTCGGGCCCTTTTTCTTTAGGGCTTCATAGCAAATCTGTTCAAAAAAATCATCAACCACTAAAGAGAAACCTTCACCCTTGCCATCAAAGATGACAACTTCTACCCGCCCACCCTTCTTCCCTTCCATCCCTGATGATGGGAAAAACCAAAACTCATCAACCACTTTACCTTCTCTTTTGGGTTCGCCCTAAACTCTTCTTCCGCTCCCAAATTAATTGTACTTCTCGAAACAACTAAAAGCAAAACATCCCTCAATTTTCTTTAAACTAATGAGGTGCTGAAGATCATCAGGACAACTAAACTAAAGATAAGAGAGATTACATTCTTTTGCACCTAACAGTGACGTATTTAAGGCTAAATGGAACCCAAATACGACTACTTTGAGGTATGAATCTTATTGCTTTGTTGCAGCATACTAACTGATTTTAATATATATGTTCTATTTGTTTGGAGTAATTAAAAACAAAGACTATAAAGGGCATCAAATTGGACTATCCTGACCTAACTATTGAGACGAATGGCCTAATGTGTTCCTTATTTTGTCCTCTACATTCCAAACAAACTTAGCAATTGAAAATTAATTTATGTTTTTCTTCCAACCCCCAAAAAAAAGCAAGAAGAAGAAGATAGAACAACATGCGACTTTAAAATAAATAAAACAGTTGCGATCCAATCACAATCAACGGCGAATCCAGTTCTGGGCTCAGCTGGGCTGCAGCCTAGGGTTAAAAAAGAAAATCAAAACCCTACTTGAGCCAGGATTATCGTTCAGACGCCACTTCATACTGCTTTGTCTCCTTTTTCTAATTGCTCTTTTCTCAACTTTACATTCCTCTCGATCTATTCAATCTTTCCCTATTACTGCATTTTTGCTGTAAGCGCCAGACTTAAACCCCTTTCGTTCCTTTCAGATCTATTACTCTTCCTCATTAATTCGCACATTTCCTTACGGTTCAGATTTTGGGTTTTGTCTTTGCGGTGTATTCAGCTTATCTTTGCGGTTCAGATTTTGGGTTTTGTCAAATTTGTTAAGCAATATCCTTGCCGGTAGCGCCTCAGCGATTGCCTCTGCAACGGAGGAGCTTCGACTATGCCGACTTAGTTTGGATTATGGTAATTCTCTGTGTTATGTTACTGGTTGCTGACATGGTTTGGGATGGGTTGGTTGTTTGCTACTCAATGGTGAATGTTTGAGTGGTGCAACAGCTCGTGTCAATCTTCTTCAAGTACTATGCGGAGTTGTAAGTAAGTGTGTTCAGGTTTTGGTGATGGTATGTAATTGGTGATGATATGAAATTGGTTGTATGCTTGATATACAAACTGTTGTTCATATGTAATGTAGTTTAGGTTTGGGTTTAAAAAAAATTAATATCTTTATTCATTGATGATTGCATTACATAATTATATTTGGTTATTTTTTGTTAATGATTGTTAAACCAATTGGTTTTTGCTTCATGACCGAAATGAGAATATAATTTTTAAAGTTTTTTGTTAAAGCAGATTAAAAAAAAAAACTGAAAATGATTATATTTTTTCAAATAGAAAATTTTAGTGTTTTGTTAGTGGATTGTTATTAACACTCCAAGTATTGTTAGGGGGGGGTGGGAGGTGAGAAGGGGTCAATTTGTTTTTTAAAAAGAATTTGTTAAAGGGAGTACCAATGTAAAAGAGCACCCCCTTAACAAATAGAGTTTATTTTGCCAAATTATCTTTCTTTGCAATAATCTATTTTAGTTGTTAATCAAAAATAATTATACAGTGTATCAGTCGAACTGAATCAGATTTTTATACCAAATTATCAAAAAAATTATTTGTCGATATGCATTAGATCAGATAAAAATTTATCATTCACAGGAAATCGATATACATATATCGAACATTTTTCTATACATTATCCCACTATCGCCAAATTTGTCGATACACCTCATTTTCTCCATTTCGACAGCCCAACAACAAAAACAAAGTTCAAAAATGAAAAAAAAATGTCGTACAAAAATATATAATACCACAGACCTACGTCGTTCATGTCGTTATGCAGTAATTCACTTATTTCAGCTATGACAAATTGAAAAAAAAAATGACGATCTTCCAACGAATAAAATTTGATACTACGACATTCGACTCTTAAGACTGACATAATAAAAACCCTAACCTTCATCGTTTCCGAGGCAATATACAATCGATTTTACATACGTTGTCAAAAACTTCTCCACTATCTTAGCTATCTTCTGCACTATTATTTCTTTCCAAAAAATCGCCTTTTTTATCTACAAATAATTTAAAGATTTGATTTTTTTTGCGTTTGAGATTAATTGAAAATTGAGATGGCAAGGATAAAAAGGTAACGTGAAAAATTAAGTACATGACCCTCCTAACATTCTTTTTACGATTGAAGTGTTTTTAAAATTTTACCTCCGCTTAACAATACTTAGAGTGTCAATAACAACACACTTTTGTTATTAAGTTCGTTTGTATTTGAATACAAATATTGCAATTAGTACAGTAAATTTGCTCATCCTTGTTTCGAATCCTGGGTCCGCCCTTGATCACAATACCTTCCTTATACAACCCACACCAGAGCTTACCTTAGTTAAGGCATGGCTATAAGTCACTCCTCAAAGTTGCAAAAGTTTCAATGGTCGGTTGTGCCCAATTTCAAATCGATTGGGAAAAGGAAAGAAAATGACCGTACATCCTTTCTGACGTGTTTAGTAGACATATAATAAACCCAAGCCCTCAATTTTGACCCCGAATCCAAAATAAATAACAAAGTCTTCCGATAGTCCCAACGTGAGAGCAATAGTACTCCCAAGTATGCAACCTTTCTTGTTCATTATCAGTCTACCTACACGAATTATCAGTATTCCAAGAAGATACGAAATGCAAAATGAAACGCTAATTAGCAAGCAAATGGAGCTAAGAATGAAGCACTAATCACACACACACACACACACACACACACACACACACACACACACATATATATATATATATATATATATATATATATATATATATATAGAAATAGGATCAAGAGCACCCCAAATAGTGTAGCACCCCTTTAGCCATTTAATTTCCATCACATATTCCTCGTTCTTTCTCCTTCCACTAACTCTCTCTCTCTTCCCACTAACATATTTAAGTATAAATGAGTGGCTACAATTCGGATGCAAATGGGATGCCACAAAATTGGGGTGTCATAGAGCGTGCCTCATATATATATATATATATATATATATATATATATATATATATATATATATATATATATAATAATGTACATGTTTATTTCAAAATTTATATGTTATGCAACGAATCACGTTCCGCCCACCTTGTGAACATGATTCCCCAGTTGAGATTCCAACACAAAATGGATCAGTGGTAATCACCATGTTCAAAAGCCTATCACAATTCCACGTCATCATGTTCAAAAACCGTTTAGCTGCAAACCAAAGATCCGAAGCATTAAAAAGAATGCATTTGGTATCACAAGAAGAAACGGGCGAAGTAGGATCTGATGGATTCGAACCATCAACCTCTCAGGTGAATCAAAGAGAAAACAATAATCTCTTTGAACAACGGAGCGCTCATACCAATTTCGAGCTCAAAGACCCCCGACTGCTTTACAAGATCCATCAATTTTTCAGGTAAACATTTACCTATTTCAACTAAAGTAAACCATCAGAGAACGTGGACACTTGAAGCACGAACAGACTGCAGTCTGCAGCCACTTTATTTTGTTCCCAAAATCCTATCGTCTAATCAGGTAACACAATGATACAGACAAAAATCAACTATCATTAACATATACCCCAAAAAATTTACAATTAAAATTACTGGGTGAGTAGGCAAAACGTATTCAAATGATACATTGGGTTCGGAATACAAGGATCAGTATGAGTATGACGAAAGAAAGCCTAAACAGTTGCAATATTTACCTGCCTCGCAATAACCACCAGCGTTCATTAACCAAGGTGAAAGAATACATACAACGAAGTCCAATTCACAGGACACGGTACAGACACTCAAAGAATGCTTCCAGATATAAATGGACACGAGTATAACCATCAGTGACCATGCCCCCAGCCAGCATTTTGCAGCAAACCAAGATCTTTCGGATTTGTTGAACCTTCTTGGTTGTGATTCTACCTCACTTGGAATGCAGCAAGATATACAGAGAAAGATAGCATACAACCATCTTTAAAAAGCATTCCCCGTTCAGCAAAACCTTCAACCATGAATTTTCTCAATACAAGTTCTGCAGTACTTCATCCATACATGCCGTCTTCAGTCATATCTTCTGTTTTCTTCACAAACAACCATTTACAACCTTTTACCACATGCCATACATCTTAAAACAATTGTACATAAATGAAACCAAGCGCAAAAGCGAAATGAATGTCCATGCTCAACGTACATATGATTTAACTAGAAACCCAAATTTACATTGCAAGAAATTTACCTAACATAAAAACTGAAGCTGATCAGAACAACAATTCTACTGCCAGATATTCGAAGTATATGCGATCTTTCTTATGAATAAATTTAAAAATGAAACCGTATGAATATTTTTCTATCATGCTGATAGCTGCCTGTGGCATGGCAATTTTTGTTCATTGTTCAATTGTATGTTTGACAGTAAAAATAACTGTATTCAGAAAACGGACAATAATTGGCAAGCCTGACATCAGCAGAAAGACAGAATACAATTTTATTGTAGCAATAGCCAATGATTTTTCAATGTAATAAGCTTTAATTTATAATCGTAATTGTGTGTGTGCTTATTGCTTAAGCCATGGACAACTGAGCTCGTGGACAACGTTTCTCTTCAAAGTTACGTTTCAAAGGATACGTGTATGAGTCACGGTTAGCTTTTATGTTAAGAATTGTAGATGAACATGGATTGAAAAGTAGGATTATGGACAATATCAAAAGGAAAGCAACTACAGCGTATTGAGAAGTAATAGCCTCACAATCAATCCATTTCGAGTGTTCATGGCTCGTATAGCTTTTATTGGAAGTAATAGAACACTGGCAAAAAATATCATTAACGGGGACATGGCGCCTTTGTTCAATGTTTGAGACTGAGGCGCGTTTCTTTAATTGGATGGATGCCGATGATGATTATGCTATGAAACACAGAACAAAGAACGTCGAACGCAATACCCAGGGAGGAAAACCTGGGGCTGAAACCATAAATTTCCCCATGCGATTTCCTCCCACAAACACCAACAAGATATATTTTTATTAATCATGAGACCTGCCAGGTGAGCGCGCCCAACAAGGCAAAGGTCTAAATTTCTAATACAAGATACATACCACGACCATCGTCTTCTTCCTCGATGAAACCTCTACCATTATTCCTTGATAATCCGTTCATGTGTAAAGCTATATCTAGTATTTAACATCTTATTGCAGATTTCAAGGAACGATATCATTAGTCGATCAAACTACAACACATCCACGAATTCACCAGACCCGTTCGCCGTACAAGCAGGAGGCATGGTCTAGATCTTCCAAATCCAAGACATCGAACAGCTTTGGACCTTGCTTGACCTACAACCTACTAATGCTGGTAACAGATAGAAGAAAACCAAAAAACAGTTGGTTAACCAAACATAATAATAGAAGAGCAAAGGCAGACAAAAAGACAGCCGAATGACGAGAGGACGAGATAAGAAGAGTAGTGGAATGGGGAAGAGCAGGGCAAAGGATCTTGTTTATAGATCTAGAAAGCTGAATGGACGGACATCCTGAAGCAGAGGTAGAAGAGGACGGTTTCGATCTGTACACTTGGAGATATTTTACTGGCTGAGATAGCGAATAATTTATGTGGACGGACGTGAGGAGGCCCACTGTTCAGGTGAATCGTATGAATTAGCTGGTGTCGTGTTGTAATGAGCTGCCTGAACGTATTGCATTATAACATCATCACTTACGTCTTTCTTTCTAGTCCGTCGATTCCACCTAGTCCGACCCAAAAAATTATCCGAACATTGCTCGGTCCGTTTGAATAGCGGTCCGAGTTCGAACCTTTGCCGCTTTCCGATCCAAAAATCGAACTCGAGTTTGAACATATAAATGTCCGACCGAAATTGTCCGTTAACATTTAATACTTATTACAGATCTACGGTAAAAATAGGAAATTGTGACTATTTAACTGCAAAGTGCCTACTGCATGCATTGCCGGGCTGACAACGGGTACCCGAAAAATTCGAAATCCGTCCGCATCCGTATCCGAAAAGCGGATAATTATCCGATATCCGAAAAAACGGATGCGGATACGGATACATAGATATCCTCATCCGAAAATTATCCGTCCGAATATTTTTAACATTATCCTCAAAATTATATGTATTTTAGTACAATGCATCAGATTTATTGAATGCTTTACTAAGTCGAAGATTTATATCATATGCACTAAATGCATATTAATTACTCAAATCTATTTAATTTCGTCATAAATGCTTATTTTTAACACTTTAGTGATCAAAGAAATTGAAAAACAATTATGTTAAACTATAAATTTTCATTTATATTTCATGATTTATCGATCGTTGGCGGATAGGATAATTATCCGATATCCGTCCGTATCCGCGGATACGGATATCCGAAAATGATTTCGGATACGGATACGGATATAGCACTATCCGTATCCGAAAGTATCCGTTGACAGCCCTATGCATTGGAAAATGTCAATTTGTCAAAATCGAACAGGATTTTTATGTAATGCTGTTTGATAAAATTAAAATCATTCACTCCTACTATTTCTCAAATACAATAACTGCTAGTGGTCCCACCTGTTAAAATTTTATGGATTGTGGCATATGTATACATTTATCAAAAACGCGTGGAAACTAATAGAGATCGAATATAATTAAATGTAAAAAGAAGATAAATTATGACTATTCAATTTCTCAAAAAGCGAACAGCTTTTTCATGTAAAACTGTTGTGAAGACCCGTAACTTCCCCGATAAGGAAAGCCCGGGTACTTCGAGAACAACACACAAAAGAACGCAGACAGAAGAACATTTCATTGTTAATTACAACAATTCCATCAAAATACAAGAATATACAGAGTATAAATAAATAATATACATCACAAAATATCAGAGATTACAATACATTACATAGCAGCGGAAAAATAATACAATACACAACTGAAAGTAATACACGGATGCAGAGCTTTCCGAGTATCGTTCCAGCTGTAAATCAAAATCCTGTGAATATAAATCTGCAAAACCAAAACTACTAGCTGCCCGTGCGGAAAATGAGGGCACCCAGAGTTTAGGTTAAAACAATAAACTCCAGGTCAGTCATGTGACTGGTGTGAGAACTAAAATAGTTATTAATCTTCATTTTAAAGTTAGGTAAATCAAGGGACCACGCCGTATAACACGGAACGGGTTTCCTCCCAAGAATACCAGTGCATCAAACAACAGCGCAATGCTAAAATAAAGAACAATTAAGCTATTATAAGACCCAGGTCTCATCACACAATGCAACACAAGCCGGAGGATAGGGTTTTACCGTATAATAGCCAAAGCATGCTTGATACGCTAAATTTCATGTTTTATTACTATAAGTGTATAGTGTCAAAACAATTTCAATCATAAATATCAATCATAGACGGCATGGGTATCATATATCATGTCGCCATACTAGACTCTACAATCAAAACCGCAAAGTCTCGTATTTGGAAATTGGATTTCCATCTGTGAACCGAGGCCAGGGATCGTCCTCTACCGATTCGAGACAATCTAGCCTACCATGTCTCAGGCTACAGCCGCAACTGCACCTAGGAGCCACAGGGCCGGTCCACCGATGTGGATTAAAATGCCTGAACACTGCGTTTCCCCGCCCTTTGGGGCGTAAATGAGCCAAATGACTCCATCGGCTCCACACAGTCACCGATATATCTGAGGCGCCTCGCAACAGCAACAACCACACAGGTGAAAATAATATAAATGTCAGGGCTGGTAGGTCACTGACACCACCCTAGCTAGAAGGAAACGCATGCCCTCCCTGAGGTCCTCTCCCGTTTCTGGTTCATAACCGGGGTGTGAGGCTCGCGAATCAACGCTACACAAAGCTATGCCACACAGGCGGTGCTTTGATCATCAACCACAAGACTTTGCTTTTCAACAGAAGCCTTGATCAATTGCCACTTAGGCATGCCACACAGGCAATTCACTCCATGCGATTGATATCTATCAATATATAACCCCTGAGCTCGTACGTCTCAGAGAAGGGCGCAAGAGAATAAATTCTCCGCCGCCAAACAGATATATATTTAATAGAAATCAATCACACAGAATAAAATCCAATGTCAGACACACAGTCCATTTACTAGTTCGTTCTGGGTCTGAACGAAACCGGAGGCACCTGGTACCTCGCATATCCATCGATCTTCAAGTATATCTGGACGATCACCAACTGATTCCCTCCTCTTGGGTGTACAGCCCAACCAAGATCATCAGTAATCACCCAAACGATGTGAAGACCTCCGGTCTTCGACCACCGTCTTCATCCTCGACACCACGTCGAATCAGTTATTCAGAATGGGATAAACCCGGTCTTTCTGAATAACTCGCGTATATAATAAACAAGTGTTACACAAACACAACATACACCTCATTCCAATTCAGAATATTCTTTTATTCAAATATTCTTATTCTTTGGGAAAGGTTCCCATTAATTTTATCAAAGATAAATTCTTTAAATTTATTCTTTAATCTTCCTTTGAATATCAATTCAAACTAGTCGGGATTAGCGAACCACACCGAAGTAATCATTTATTTTATTTCTCAATCCCAACCTATTCATCCTATGAAGTAAAATTGGTCATACTTCATATCTAACACCACAGTGTTATCGGTAAATTCAATTACCATTTCATGTTCAAATCTAATTAAAGATTTAACTATCGCCTGGAGCAAAACTGGTGATACTCCATTCTCGATCATTTCAATCTAATTAAAGACTCATTAAAACTCCACTTGGTTTTAATCTTCCCAATAATCACTATCAATTATTATTTAACTTGGGAAACCATATCCTGTTTTTAATTGGGTTAAAGAACCAATGTCATCTAAAACACGGTTCACTATAAACCCAAAATCACATTCCATTCCAATTCAATTATTGAAACTTCTGGTTACTTTTAAAACCCTTTTCAAATCCAATTTATTTATTTAAAAATAAATAAATTATTATTCTAGTTCAAAACTAGTTCATTTCGATAAAAATCTATTTTTATCTTTTCAAATTTGGAGTTTTTCATCCCAATTCTTCCCAAATCATTTCTTATGGTTTTTACACAAATTATTACTATTTTTAATAATTTTATCAAGGCCCGTAAAGTCGAATTCTATCAACGGCCATCGAACTGCACTTACAGCGACCTTTTCCAAATTTGATTTGGACATAATTCCAAATCCAACCATTAGACTTCAAATCTCTAATATTCGTTAGAAATCTCTTTTCGATACGAATCTAACGATTTCTGTTTTAGGAGAATCCGAAAGTCGGATCTCCCGTAATATTCATTCGAAGTCAATGGTCGAAATTCACGAACTACCGCGGCGCTGCGTGTTCTATTCAGGCCATTCTATATATATAATATATATATTATATTATATATATTACGTCGATTTCCTTTTAAAAACGTATTTTATAAATCGTTTTAAATTCGTTTTCGAAACGATTTCAACTTCATATTCAATTTCGAATCAAAATTGAATATTCCGCATCATCGATATACAAATGATAATATTTTCAAAACGTTATATTTTGAAATCACTTTCTTTTCTATATTCATTATAAAAATGAATAAAATCGATATAAATATCGTTCACATTAAAATGGCGTCAATCTAGTCAACACGACTTTTATTCAATACATGAATGTTTATTCTATTCAACACATGAATATTTATTTCTATTCAACACATGAATTTATTTCTATTCAACACATGAATTTATTTCTATTCAACACATGAATTTATTTTCTATTCAACATATGAATATATTTTCTATTCAACATATGAATTTATTTTCTATTCAACACATGAATATATTTTCTATTCAACACATGAATTTGTTTTCTATTCAACACATGAATTTATTTCTATTCAACACATGAATTTATTTTCTATAATATTCCTTATTTTCCAAATTGGAATGAGGCCCAATCAATTACCATATAATGTTAATTATATGGATTCTATACAACACACGTATATAACAACAACGATAAATAATCAACCATCATCCAGAGTACACCACACAACTGCATAAGCATTAAATATAAATAATTAACGCTTACACAGGCTGTCAACCCATCGATTGACATACAACTAAACAATCGGGATTAGTGTACGTCAAATATCATCCCAATACCCGTGTGGGGTTTCAAATCAACAAACACAGATTTTATTTGTGCAGTTGGGCGATGTGTAAAATTTATCGTCCCAATCAATATCAGTCAAATCGGTGTACATAAACAAATCGTTCGATTTGTAAATGAATATATATTTTATTTCAACACATGAATATATATTTTTTATTTCAACACATGAATATATATTTTATTTCAACACATGAATATATATTTTATTTCAACACATGAATATATATTTATATTAAACACACATCACAATCAATTTTCACAACACACAAAATCAAACAAGTCGTCCATGGTCTGTGGATGATGGGTGTCGGGTGCTGCTAAGCACCGTCTGCATCCTAGTATATATTTCTAACTAGAAAACAAGAATTAAAAGTGAGAAGTTCTCACCTTGGGGTTCCACTCCGTCAGTCTTTCTTTCTGAACGGTTTGAATTTGTTCGAAATTCCAACACATCCTTTTCATGTTGTTCATATATAAAAATCACATTTTATTATCACTACATGTACATAAAAATCATATTTTTATTTCCAATTCATATATAAAAAAAATCGAATTTTTATTATCCTACATATATAAAAATTATATTTTTTAACTTCATGCTTATATAAAAATTATATTTTTATTATCTACAACTATAAATAAACATCGTTTCTTTATCTACTAAAAATCAAATCTTTTTATAAGTAAATAAAATCAGTTTTAATAACTATATAAAATCAGTTTTAATAACTATATAAAATCAGCTTTTATAAGCAAATAAAATCAGTTTTTAATCCTATTAGAATTTGTAGTAAAACTGAAAATAAGTTTTAAAGTTATTTACCTCGTTTTCATCGCAGGGGGGAATCCTCACGCGAGCGACGGAGTCGGGATAGCCGCGGCGGAGGTGGGAGGACCGGCGGCGGGGGCCACTGTCGGGTGATAGCGGTTGTGGCGCCAGTTTTCTGACGGGTTGGGATTAGGGTACTAACGAGTTGAAAGGGAGAAGGGGGAAAGGAGCTCCGTCGCGAGGAGGAGAGGGCCGCCATCGGTTGCCGGTGAGGTGGGGAGGGTCGCCGTCGCTGGCGGCTCGGCTAGGGCACGGGAGTTCGATCGTGATTTTTTTTTATTTCTTTTTTTGTTTTTCGTTGACCGTTATTAGAGGAGAGAGGGTTATAATATATATATATATATAATTATTTATTTAATTCCTTTAAAAGTTGACTTTTCATTCGAATCCCAAATCGCACCCAACGACTGTCGCCCCTAGCTAATTACCCTCATTTCGAACCCAATGAGATATGTTTCGTACGCTAATTCGCTCGTTACGATCAGTTTCCGTTCAAATTAAAGTATAAATCAATGTATATTGAATTTGAACGCACATTTCAATTTACCGAGGACACATACGGACTCTAAAAATTCCCAAAAAATATTTTCTAACTTCATATTGACGATACGGTCCTAACAAAACTAATTTCGTCGAATTCCGAGACCGTTTGAAAAATGGCCATTTTCTGGTCGATCGAAATTGACTTAAACTGTTTAAAACACATTTAGCTTCGCCACGCTCACATACTGATTCAGAAAATTATGAATTTTGAAATCTAGCAATAATTAGACATCCCGGATCCGACAAAAGTGGTTTCGTCGAAAACCGAGGTCGTTTGCTAAATTTCCATTTTTAAGGGCCAGAATTCCATAGCGACTATTCTGAATTTTCAACTGGATGTAACTTTTCATTCCCGCTATGAAATTTTGATTTTTCGGATTCGTTGGAAAGATATTCTCAATTAGATTCAAATATTTTTGGTTTCACTAAAATCCGGTTTATTTTGAATCCTGTATGTTCATTTGAAATTTGAAATTTGAAATCGAATTTTCAAACTACCGCGCCATTTTCAATTCCTTTTATAATTAAAATAAAATATTTATATTCTAACGACGATCTATATAAATATATACATTCTATTTCTATTCATTTTAAATTTCTCGTCGTTATTATTTAAAATAATTCATTTTAAATATTCAAAATTCAATAAAATTGCCAAAATAAAAAAAAATTAAATTGGCTTAGATTTCCGGGTTATTACAACTGTACATCTGACAACATTAAACAATCAGTAATTGTATTTGTGAACAGCTTATGAGTATTCAAAGTAAGGCTGCTTCTATTCAGCAGTTTTCAGACTTCGTACCGGATTTGGACAGAATTTAAAATTTCCGTACCGAGCTTGAACAACTGATGCATTGTTCGACAGTTAACAAGTCGGACATTTACCCATCCGATATCAAATTCGGTCCGAGTTCGGATATCAAAATGTCCGGTCCGGTCCGCCCGATTTACACCCCTACATATAACATATGCATCTAAAAATATAAACAAATGAAATAAGATATGCATCTTTTCATTATCAAGACGATATTACGCCATTGCTAAATAAAATAGGAATACTAGCAGAATACATAATGATAACTTGAGCAAGCGTACGCATTGGCTTCCACCTTTGGACCAGTAAAGCTGCTCTTTCAATGCAAGAAGGATAGTTGGAATAAGAAAAAAAAAGCACTTCAAAGTTATTTAAAAATTAATTTTAATGACATATTTGACTTGGTATAGTTTCATGACATACTATATCAAAACTTCAAAGTTATTAAAAATTAAATTCATACAAACAATACTATATCAAAACTTCAAAGCTATTTAACTTCAAAGTTATTTAAAAAATAAATTTGTATAAAAACATACTATATCAAAACACCAAAGTTATTTAAAAATTAATTTTAATGACATATTTGACTTGGTATAATTTTCATGACATACTATATTAAAACTTCAAAGTTATTTGACTTCAAAGTTATTCAACAAATAAATTTGTACAAAAACACACTATATCAAAACTTCAAAGTTATTTGACTTGGTACAAACATACTATACAAGCTCATTCATAAATTTCATGACATATTTGACTAAAGTAAATTTATTTGTTTTAAAATAACTATGTATGCATAAATCATTGTTCACCATTCAATCACGAACTTCAATATTCTTATATATTATATACATATGACATGTGTTTTCACTAGTATATGACATATGACATATAACATATATTCAAACCATTCAATCCAATGAATATGACAATTAGGGTGATGACAATAGCAATTCAAGAATAATATGATACGATATACGTATGCAAACAACTAGGAATCAAATCAAACACATATTAAACATAAATTTGTGGTAAACCTAAAAATTAGGTTTAGGAATTTCACCTAAATTCCAGAGCACCAATCGAGGAGGAGGGCTAGAGGAGCTCGGGGTTGACGTCAGAGGCGATGACGGTGGTTGTTTGGGTGGAAGAACTGAAATTGGACGAGGTGAAGTGGTGGGAAGGGGTGGAAAATCGGAATTGGGGATGGGGCGGAAAGAAATGAAGAAGCAGGTTGGGGTCTCTAGAATATGCAGGAAACTTTCCAACGGCCGCCGACGGTCTTTATTTCATCGGTTTCCAACGGCTACCATAGATTTTAATTTGCCGTCGGCGGCCGTTGGAAACACGGTGTTGGAATACACTGTTTCTCTAGTAGTGCTTTGTTGTACCAACTGCTGAAAATGTTTTTGTTTATGAAGCGAATTTATCATATTAATTAAATAAAAACATACTAATGGTGATTTATGAATACTTACTATAATTGAGTCATTGCAAGTTTATAGCAGTTATATATTTATAAATCATTATTATAACTTAGCCGTCACACTTTCACAATGATGTTATATTTATGCTACATTACTATCGAGCTATTAACGGTATTACCACGTTGTTTTAAATGAGAATAAATTAAAATTCATTAACATTCCATCGCTTTAGTAACGTATACAATTTCCACTACGCCTATTTAATTGATAGATAAACCGAAGAGAAAAGATAAGAATGACAGACATTCTTTCTTTTTCTTCTTCCTTTAAAAAAAAATAGCAGATGTTTTTCTTTTAAGTTTTCCTTCAATAAAAACAAAAAATCTCTTTCTTCTCCCTTCAACAAAACTAAACACCTTATGCAGTATCTCAGAGTGCAAATCAGAATCGATTTTGTCAATGCAAATTGGTTGGTATTTTTCGAATTAAAGAGGTTGTTTTATCCTAAGAGGCGACAACTTTTGTTTTTCAGAACTGCATTTCACCTTTGGAAAATCGCCGAAACTTCTTCAAAAAAAATGACAACGTACACGACTCAGCAAAAATTCGTTGTTTCCAGCAAATTGCAGACGGTCCAAACAACAATGATTTCTGGTGCAACTAATGATGATGTTGCACCTACCTCAATGTTTCAGGTCCTCATAGTCACTTTTGTGCCCTTAAGATTGAGGGCCCCTATTTCAAGCGCTATTGACAAAAGTTGAAATTTTTTCCGACGATGAGAAAGGTGGCAGGCGTGCTTACTGCAAAAAAGCCGACAATACTAGAGAAGCTCGCTGAAATCGGTGCATAATAACAAATCCACCAGGAACAAAACCAAAAAATTGCAAAACTGCATAAAGCAGGATTACCACTGCAAGAACTTCATACTCAATGTCATGAGCAAGGATCTCTCTGGCACTACAGTAAAGTCAAGACATCCAAGGAGATTTGGGATGCACTGCAAAAAGGTATGATACGAAAGAAGCTAAGGCAAAAAATATGCCATCAGCCGCTCCCTCAAGTTTCAAATGACGAACGACATGTCAGTAGAGATGCAGTCCCATGAATTTAGAAAATAGCTCATGAGATCATCTTCGAGTGTACGGTTATTGATAAACATTTCCAAGTTAGTATTTTAGTAGATATACTACCCATAGTTGAAAGGATTTTAAGAATATTACGCGACATAAAATTAAAGAATTTTATTTGAAAAGCTTGATAACTTGCCTCCGCAATTTGGAGGAATCGCGTAAACAATATATGAAGAAAGATGTGCTTGCTGTTGCAAGTAAAACTAAGAAAGTTGCAGTTTTGAAACCAAATCCTAAAAATTTTAAGAACCAGAACCGTAACAAACAAAAACTACCCAAATGAATGACTTTGGACTAGGGATGAGCAATATTCGGTTCAAACTAAATTAACCGACCAAATCAGTTCATTTTGGTCATTTCGATTCGGTTTTAAAACTAAATCGGTTTGAATTCGGTTTGTAAAATATAAATTTTTTGTTATTAGTTTAACCAAAATTTTAATTTATTATCTAATTTTACGATATTATAGTATTTTAAATAATTAGTTTAGTGATATAATACAAAGGCATTCATTGCAAGTAAACCAAATCTTATTATAAACATTAAATTTTCTATATAAAAATTCTCCAAACATGAATTTATGTTTACTTTTAGTGAATTCATCATTTAAATAATAATACAATTTTCAAGTTCGTATAAATCAGTTATCGACCAAATTAACTGAAATTAATTTAATTCGGTTTGGAAAAAAATTGGTTCCAACTCGGTTTGAGTTTTTTTACCTCAAAACCAATCGAACCGACAGAACGCTCACCCTTACTTTGCACAGTTGTTTCCTTGCTAAAACCATGGAAAAAAGGTCATATAGCACAAAAGTGTACAAGGCCCTACACCGTAGGCTAATCCAACAGAGGAGCCTCCAACGGCTTCGATTACTGATTAGAGTCACCTAGTTGGTGTAGGATCTAGATTAACCCTAGAGAAGGGTGAATAGGGTTTATTGCATTTTTGCGAAATATAAAAAATATCACAACACAAATCACAACAGTATAAATCAATGCATAAAATAAATAACATAGATTTTACCAACTTCGACAAACCCTTGCCTGCTGCTGCATTCTCCAAGTTTTCTACTAGAATTAAAACAATCTCTATGGTTACAATTCCCTGTAAACTCGCACACCCACTCCCAACTGTTCTAATCGTACGCTCAAAACTCTGCCCTGAGATCAGATTTTCCCTACTTGAATGATGTAACCAAAAATTCTAGTTTAAAGCAAACTAGAAAAATATAGCACGGTTTATAAATTAAAAAAAAAACTTAAATAAAAAACCAAACCCTTGAACATCAATTTACAAATAAGCATAAAGATAAATATTGGCCCCTTTTTCACTTAAACAAATCGGGTTCCTCTTTTTTTTGATGGACGACCCAACAACAAATTTAGGGTTTTGCTTCTGCCTCCAAATCGCGACACCTTAAATTCTCAGATAGGTTTGTTTCTCTAATGCTTTGAATCCATTGTTCTCTAGTCGTTCGATTTGACATTGGGGATGATCGAAAAATCTCATGAGTAATTCTGATTTTAATTTCTATTACACTCGAATTTGTTGATTGATTTTTCGATAATCCTGTGATGAAATTAGTGATATATATAGGATATTCGAACCCTTGATTCTCTGATTTCACCCTTAGATTTAGTGTTGATAATTGCGTGATTTATGCTTGATAAATTGTCGTGAATGCCTGATTGAATTCTGGAAACATTTATTTGATTTTCATGCCCAAAATATCTTTTGTGATTTTCTAAAAAAAATGAATTGATCTTGCCAAATATCGAACTTTTGAACATGTTGATAGATTCAAGCCTGATCTTTATTGAAGAATTATCCCAAGTTTTTGCCCACTGTGACTTTGTGCCAATCTTGTCACTTCGTATATTTAGGAAAGAATTTATAGCCGTGATTGATATAAAATAATTCTTGATAAATATACTAATGCCAAGAATGCAAATTTATCCCTTTCAATTTTTAACCAGTGAATTTCAAAAGGAATTTCCTTTTCTTTTGAAACCATTCGAACGGTTTTCTTCTTATGTTTGTCTTGGCATTCTTGCTTGCTTTTTGACTAGATACATATATACACATACACAATTATATGTGTGTGTATGTATGTCATTGTTGTTCATAAATGCACTACACACTATACTGCCTTTTCACCTTAGTTTGTACACTGCCTTATGCACTATCATGTTGTTGGTCTTGTGCATATGTGTAACGAACCGGATTTTGAGCGACTTTGGTTATCGACATAATCTCGATGTCGATAACCAAAACATCGAAAAATCCTGGTAATTAATGAAAGAAATTAGAGGGTGAGAATAGATAAGATAGAAACTTAGAATAGAAGAAGAAGAAGAAGAACACAACATCAGAGTAACACGAACCTCACAACGGAACAAATAACATATAATAGATAACATAACTTTGAAATTTAACAGTTATGTATACAATAGCACTTATCAGAGTACAACACTTACAACACAGCGGAAATAAACTATAGCTATATGATCCAGAAGCCTCCTGCTCCAGCTCTTCAAGTATATCTGTAAATCCCGACTACTTGACTGCCCGTACAAATTTAGGCACCCAAGAGTTTAGGGAAAACGACAAAGTAAACTCCGGGTCAGTCATGGGACTGGTGTGAGTAAAACAGTTTAAACATGTATATGAACAAGTAAACGATATCTCATAAGACCACTCCGCAGAACGGAACGGGTTTTTCCCTTATGAGAATCCAAAATATCTATATATCAAAAACCTTTTGATATTATAATAATGTCTATGTACAAATAGATATCAACTAGCAGAAACGCTTTCATCTCACGTTCTACATATATGGTATACAATCAAAATCGCAAGCACGAATTGGATAATGGATTTCCAACTATGACAAGGTATGGAACCACCTTCCGATCAGTGTACTCTAGGAACGATACACTGAAGTTCAACAAGAACATCTTGTAACTCAGCCACACATGACCAACCACTCATTTTTCTTGAGTGTATCGAATGTATATCACCAACGGTTGGGATCAGCAACCGTTCCCGTATATATATGGGACAACATTGATAGATTTAAGAAACAAATGAATATTCTCTAGATAGGTGATTATACACCCTACTTCGGTGCGACCGACTTAGCCATGCTGCCTGCCCGATTTCTGTCATTTACCGGTTGATGAGGCTAGAAGCTACGCTTTATCATCACATCAGATTCACTTCGAATGTCACATCGTCAGATCCATCAGAATCACTAATTGACTTTCACAACAATACATTATGTGTTAGCTAAAAGAAGTTTCCTTCTCCACTTCCACTCTTGGTACGGTTGAAGAAATCAATGTACGTGACCCTTCTGGAAATACTCTGTCAGACATTCATTCATACACTTAGAATATCACATCGTCATACCCGCCAAATCACAAATTGACTTATCCAAACATAACCCAGGTATACAGCTAAGAGAAATGAATTCCTCCGCCACCAAACGTGAATACGTTTGAACAGATCAACTTACGCGATCCATTGGATATACTCTGTCAGACCTTCGTCCAGACAAGTTGTCCTGGGACTGGATAAACTGAAGGCACTATTCAGTATATCCATCTTAGTCACTGTTATCTAAGACTTATACAATAGCCCTTGCAATTTTACTCCGTCTTCAATTATCTTTGGCATATATGATTCACAACGCTTATGCCAATACAGAGTGGTTCTTTGGAAAATAATCCAACCGGTCTCTCCATATTAACAACGTTAAAATGGTCAAAACTTCGATAGTTTGTGATTTAACTATCAAAGAAAAACAAGTGTGCAAACAATGATATTATTTCCAGATGGAAATTATATTGATCAAAACATCATTTAACATTAATCTCTTTAGTTCATTTATTTACTTATCTCTTGTTTCCCTATATTCTAAATTCTTGTTTTCTTAATTTAGAAAATAAAATTATTACCACTGGAAAACATTTCCATTCCTTGTTTTCTATACTAGAAAACAATTCTGATACTTCTTTGGAAAACATTTCCAAAACTCAAACATTGGACTTAGACAGATGGTTAAACAAACCATCGCGATGCCAACTTAAACCATTATACTTATTAACTAAATCCACTTAACTATTTCACTCTCGAACCGTAACCATTTCTTAATTAAAAACGCAGTCAATCAAGTTGGGGTATAATTACCTCTTAGACCTTAACTGAACAACACTTCTAACCTTGAAATAGGCAAAGTTCACTTTATATTTCTTTAACTAACTTCCTTACTTAACCTTTCTCTTCGAATAACTATATTCGATTAACTCTTTTCAATTAACTCTAGTGGACTGACCCTATTGGATTAACTCTAATCGACTTACTCTATTTGATTAACTCTATTCTCTTAACTCCTATCGAATAAACTATATTCGATAACTCCTCTAACACTATTCGAATAAACTATATTCGATTAACTTCTCTAACTCTATTCGGATAAACTATATTCGATTAACTCCTTTACTTCTATTTGAATAAACTATATTCGATTAACTCCTTTAATTCTACTAGATTTGATAACTCCCCTTTTCGAATAACCAATATTCGATTAACTCACTTCGAATAACCAATATTCGATTAACTCACTTCGAATAACCAATATTCGATTAACTCACTTCGAATACCCAATATTCGATTAATTCACTTCGAATAACAAATATTCGATTACCCTTCTCTCGAATACACTATATTCAATAACTCTACTTCGAATAAGTGATATTCGATAACTCTACCCGATTAACTCCAATTGAATAACTCAAATTAGTAACTCTAACTCTAACCGGTTAACTCAACTTATTCAACTTAACTTAACTTGATTAACTCAACTTCGACTAACCCCTTTGGATTAACTAACCTCAACCAACTCCTTTGGATTAACTTCGACTAATTCACTTTGATTAACTTAACCAATTTCACTTAGTTTAACTTAACTAAATTACTTCGATTAACTTAACCCATTTCACTTAGTTTAACTTAACTAAATTACTTCGATTAACTTAACCCATTTCACTTAGTTTAACTTAACTAAATTCTTTTTGATTTACTTAACCATAAATATTCCTTTGGTTTAACTATATTTACTTAACAAATAAATATCTCCTTTATCCTATTTATTTAAATAAATAAATGTCATCCTTATTCTATTTATTTGATCCCTAAATAAATAAACCATTATTCTATTTATTCAAATGGTTTACAATATTTCTCTTCTTATATATTTGACAAATATATTCCTTTATATTTGATTTACAAATATTTTTCCTTTATACTCAATTAACAAATATTTTTCCTTTATACTCAAAATCCCCTTTTCTTTATAATATAAAATCCATCGATTTTATATAAATAAATTATTTTCAAATTATAGTTTGAAAATTTCTTTTCTACATCCTGGTATTTCTTATGGTATTTAACAGACCATATAACAACGATGAATATCGTCCAAACACACATAATCATCATCATATTATATATCACATTTATATATCACAATATATAAATCACAGTAAAATAACTGTTGAGGAATCCAGTTGGATTCCTCCAACCTGTTTCCCTGCATCACAGATGTTAGCCAATAATATTAACATCGATTTCACTTTGATATGAATTATTCTGATAGCAGAATCACATATAAATATTTAACAGTTTATATATATATACAGATATATATATATAATTTCTACTAACCGACTAGCAGTTCAATCAAACAACCAAGACACAACAATCAACAGATGATTAACAGTTCTAAAAATACAACATGAATTTATAAACTGTTTAGAGTTGGTGATATTTACTCACATTGGCAGTTCATCGTTAAAGAACGATAAACTGTTATTTGATTTGAATCAAACAATTTATTTCGCCATAAATTAAAACAAGCTCGGATTCACACCCGGTCAGTCTCATTGTGTTGCTCCCGTCCATACGATCCCAACGCAACTTACGGTTCGTCAATCTGATCTTGTATGACCAAGATATTCGATTTTAAAGTTTGAACAATTTTAAATTAAATAAAACAAAACTCTAAACTTTTAATTGGGCCTCACCTTTACACAATTCTGGCCCACTACCAATCCTCCTAGGCGCGTACCCCAATCCCTTTCTTCTCCCCTGTAAAACAGCCGTGACACCCTGAAGAAAATCCATGACCATTTCCTGAACTTCAAACACCATTTACTCCATCTCCACTTAACTATAAATCCATTAAAAGCCATCTAAATTCACATATCCAAATCCTCTTTAACTACACACCCTTAATCTCCAGTTCGGTCTTGCCATGAAGAATGCGTTCAACAGCATTTTCGTCCGCCTGTACACTATCGATCGACAGTTTTCATTTCAATAAAATCCCACAAAATCAAAACAAGTGCCATTCGACTTCCCGAACTCAAAACGAATACTTAAATCATGAATTGAAGCTTGAATCTCACTGATTGTTGAACCCTAGTCTCACTGTAAAACCCATCGAACACAACCAGATACTGTCGCGACCTCCCATTTGTATACCAGATTGAAGAGGAAAGCACCAGGATTTCATACACAGTTATTTTGAGATTTAGGATTTTTGTTGGTATTTTCTTTGAATTGGTTTCTTGTTAGTTTGCGGAAGAACGAATATTTTTGTCTTAGGGCATTTGCTAAAGGGTATTTATAAGGGAATTATATATGTGGGTGCAGGCGTGAGATGTGTCAAGAGGAATACCATGTATTGGTTTGTCATACTTAGCCCTCCACGTTCATAATAGTGGACATGGCTTTCTTTTGATCGAAGAAAACTGGTGGCGTTCCAAATAGTGGTAGGGGGTGGCTGATAAATCACAATGTGGCTCCTTTATGTTCTCATTTTTGTTTAATAAATGTCTGGTCTTCTTTAGTCCATCCATGCTTGTCCATTTGAAATTAACGTAACCTTTATATGCAACTCTACTCGTTTACGGATTTCTATCGACAGAGATAAACATACTGTTGTAATCAGCTCGGTGCCACGTTCCCAAAAGTATAATAATACCGGTAGATTTACTCATATTTTGAAACCTCAAAATATTGATTTCAGGGTGCAAAATACTCCAAATAAAAAGTTGCTTATTTAATTAATTAAAAATTACCATAAAATTCTAAAAATTAAATTATCTCTACGTCTAGGAGGGTTTGTCCAAATTTGATACCAATATCCCATTATATTGAAAACTCTTTTATAACGTAAATAAAGCGTTACAAATTCTAAAGGAATTCCATAGCGACTTTTCAAAAATTTGATTTGGACATACATCAAAATCTACACGACGAAATCCCAATTTTTCTCTTCCACTAGAAAGATATACTCCATCAGCTCCACACGTTTCTTGTTTCACAGAAATCCGGCTTAAAACGAATCCTGTACATTCAGTTGAAGTTCGAATCGCCAAATAGCGAACTGCCGCGCCATTTCAAGCTCTATTTTAATTATATTATAATTATACATTCAAACTGTCGTCGATTGAATGTATTCGCTAATATATCTCAACTCTAAGCTGAACTAAATCTCGGGGATGACCCAGTTCACATTATATTGTCAATTCACTATTTCTGGTTATTTCTGAATTAAATATATTATTTAATTATTTAAATTAATTAAATATCCACTATAATTTAATTAAACGACGATTTAATTCCCTACCTCACGATATATATAATTAAATTAATTAATTATAATACCTCTGCCAATGCGGGTCATTACATTCTTCCCTACTTAAAATAATTTCGTCCTCGAAATTGCTAAGTTAAAGGACAACCCTATATATTGGAACTCCTAAGATTTGTTTACCTCTTATTTCTGATTTCAACTGAACCAATTAATATCGACTAAAATATTAATTCCTTCCGACTAACTAAAATTTTCAAAAATGCTGAAAATTTTCTAACACTTTAAATTTTCGGAAAATTTCGCCATAACCTCCTTTGTACAGCCCTATCGGTAAAACCACAACTCGCCTCTCTGGGCCATCTCCAACCCAAAAGAAAGTCAAACTATTTCCCAGCTTACGCTTATTTGGATTAAAACGGATGTTGTGTAAAACATCGTTACGACAACCCGAATACTATATTCAACTAACTCTTATCCAACATTGATCTTCGAGCCTGAAATCTTACTATTTATTTGTTAATAATGAAACCAATCAAGTTGGGGTATAACTACCTCTCATACCTTGACTGAATAACATTTATAACGTCAAAACAGATAAGACTACTTACTCAAATAATCAATACCATACAACTAATTATTCACTTTTAAGCACGTATACTCTTTCTCTTTTTAAGTTCGTTTCCTTATCGGCTTCTCTATATATATTGATATATAGAATTCTACTTATCATATTTTCTCAAAAATATTCTAACTCCTTAAATTCTCGGAAAAAAATCGCCATAACCTCCTTTGTACCAGGAACATCGGGATATTTCACATAGCCTCCCATGGCCCTCACCAATCCCAAAAGAAAAAGAAAAGCCAAGCGGCTAGCCGATTCGGCTCATAAATCTTATGCTTATATCAAATATAACTTGTACCTTTTTGTCGGGCATATCACTATGTCCTTTGCATCTGTTACCAATTCAACATATACCAACGTCATTCCAACTTGATCTCAAATCAATTTATCTTTAACACAACCATTCGCTTATACCTAAGTCGAATTTCATTTCAAACTCAAGCACTATTCTTGATTTCAAAACCATAACTCACCAGTCCAATATAATTCCAGATTATCTTTAATCAAGTCTAATTCCACTTGACATCAATCTATTTCAATACGATTTTTACTTAACTGGCTTTTAATCCAATCTCAATTCTATTGGCTTTTACAAATTCTACTTTAATTTGTTTTAATTCACATAATCTGTTTTTGGGAGTTTTTAAACAGCTTAACCTTTTCCAAAAATCAAAATATTCAATTTGGAATATCAAAACAATTTGTCTTTCTCAAAACAATTAAAAACAATTTCTTTGGTAGTAATCCGTCACTTAGCAGCTCAAAAATGAACACTGATGATGTCGCGATTCATCATTAGGGTTATTTCCCAGCTATCGAAGTGAGTTCAATACTATATCACTTTTCAAAACCATTTCTGAATATTTCCATTTTGAAATCAGTTCAAAATATCCTTCACAATGCTTTAAACAATTTAAAATCTCCCAGGATCTTAAATTTCTCATATACTTAGTCCAAATTCATTTACAAACACTTTTCCAATTTCCAGTGTTTTAAATTTCTAATTCCGATTTAAATTCAGATTTACTTCATTTCAATTCCATATATTTCACTTATATCAATTCTGATTGGTTATATATAACCATTTCACATTTTATAATCTTATCTGATTATAATTACTACCAACACATCCTATATATGATAATTCCAATATATCTTCTCTATATCAAGATATACCTTGGGTAAACTTATTTTAATTTACCCTCTTTTCAAAACATATCGTGACGACCCATCATATTTGAGTGTTTTTAAACTCTACCGATACAGTGGATCAAACTGATCGACTAGAACTCATCAATAACTCAACCAATGAATCTCCCCAATATAAAACCATTTTATATCAAATACAAATACGCTCTCGTATATATACACTCAAACTCAATCTAGGGTATTACTAACCCTATCTCTACCGAGTCATGCCACAGAGCCAAGGTAATTCTAAACTTAAGCTCTGATACCAACTGTAACGACCTGGATTTTGAGCGACTTTGGTTATCGACATAAGCTCGATGTCGATAACCAAAACATCGAAAAATCCTGGTAATTAATGAAAGAAATTAGAGGGTGAGAATAGATAAGATAGAAACTTAGAATATAAGAAGAAGAAGAACACAATATCAGAGTAACACGAACCTCACGGCGGAACGAATAACATATAATAGATAACATAACTTTGAAATTTAACAGTTATGTATACAATAGCACTTATCAGAGTACAACACTTACAACACAGCGGAAATAAACTATAGCTATATGATCCAGAAGCCTCCTGCTCCAGCTCTTCAAGTATATCTGTAAATCCCGACTACTTGACTGCCCGTACAAATTTAGGCACCCAAGAGTTTAGGGAAAACAACAAAGTAAACTCCGGGTCAGTCATGGGACTGGTGTGAGTAAAACAGTTTAAACAGGTATATGAACAAGTAAACGATATCTCATAAGACCACGCCGCAGAACGGAATGGGTTTTTCCCTTACGAGAATCCAAAATATCTATATATCATAAACCTTTTGATATTATAATAATGTCTATGTACAAATAGATATTAACTAGTAGAAACGCTTTCATCTCACGTTCTACATATATGGTATACAATCAAAATCGCAAGCACGTATTGGATAATGGATTTCCAACTATGACAAGGTATGGAACCACCTTCCGATCAGTGTACTCTGGGAACGATACACTGGAGTTCAACAAGAACATATTGTAACTCAGCCACACATGACCGACCACTCATTTTGCTTGAGTGTATCGAATGTATATCACCAACGGTTGGGATCAGCAACCGTTCCCGTATATATATGGGACAGCATTGATAGATTTAAGAAACAAATGAATATTCTCTAGATAGGTGATTATACACCCTACTTCGGTGCGACCGACTTAGCCATGCTGCATGCCCGATTTCTGTCATTTATCGGTTGATGAGGCTAGAAGCTACGCTTTATCATCACATCAGATTCACTTCGAATGTCACATCGTCAGATCCATCAGAATCACTAATTGACCTTCACAACAATACATTATGTGTTAGCTAAAAGAATTTTCCTTCTCCGCTTCCACTCTTGGTACGGTTGAAGAAATCAATGTACGTGACCCTTCTGGAAATACTCTGTCAGACATTCATTCATACACTTAGAATATCACATCGTTATACCCGCCAAATCACAAATTGACTTATCCAAACATAACCCGGGTATACAGCTAAGAGAAACGAATTCCTCCGCCACCAAACGTGAATACGTTTGAATAGATCAACTTACGCGATCCATTGGATATACTCTGTCAGACCTTCGTCCATACAAGTTGTCCAGGGACTGGACAAACCGAAGGCACTATTCAGTATATCCGTCTTAGTCACTGCTATCTAAGACTTATACAATAGCCCTTGCAATTTTACTCCGTCTTCAATTATCTTTGGCATATATGATTCGCAACGCTTATGCCAATACAGAGTGGTTCTTTGAAAATAATCCAACCGGTCTCTCCATATTAACAACGTTAAAATGGTCAAAACTTCGATAGTCTGTGATTTAACTATCAAAGAAAAACAAGTGTGCAAACAATGATATTATTTCCAGATGGAAATTATATCGATCAAAACATCATTTAACATTAATCTCTTTAGTTCATTTATTTACTTATCTCTTGTTTCCCTATATTCTAAATTTAGAAAATAAAATTATTACCACTGGAAAACATTTCCATTCCTTGTTTTCTATACTAGAAAACAATTCTGATACTTCTTTGGAAAACATTTCCAAAACTCAAACATTAGACTTAGACAGATGGTTAAACAAACCATCGCGATGCCAACTTAAACCATTATACTTATTAACTAAATCCACTTAACTATTTCACTCTCGAACCGTAACCATTTCTTAATTAAAAACGCAGTCAATCAAGTTGGGGTATAATTACCTCTCAGACCTTAATTGAACAACACTTCTAACCTTGAAATAGGCAAAGTTCACTTTATATTTCTTTAACTAACTTCCTTACTTAACCTTTCTCTTCGAATAACTATATTCGATTAACTCTTTTCAATTAACTCTAGTGGACTGACCCTATTGGATTAACTCTAATCGACTTACTCTATTTGATTAACTCTATTCTCTTAATTCCTGTCGAATAAACTATATTCGATAACTCCTCTAACACTATTCGAATAAACTATATTCGATTAACTTCTCTAACTCTATTCGGATAAACTATATTCGATTAACTCCTTTGCTTCTATTCGAATAAACTATATTCGATTAACTCCTTTAATTCTACTAGATTTGATAACTCCCCTTTTCGAATAACCAATATTCGATTAACTCACTTCGAATAACCAATATTCGATTAACTCACTTCGAATACCCAATATTCGATTAATTCACTTCGAATAACAAATATTTGATTACCCTTCTCTCGAATACACCATATTCGATAACTCTACTTCGAATAAGTGATATTCGATAACTCTACCCGATTAACTCCAATTGAATAACTAAAATTAGTTAACTCTAACTCTAACCGGTTAACTCAACTTATTCAACTTAACTTAACTTGATTAACTCAACTTCGACTAACCCTTTTGGATTAACTAACCTCGACCAACTCCTTTGGATTAACTTCGACTAATTCACTTTGATTAACTTAACCAATTTCACTTAGTTTAACTTAACTAAATTACTTCGATTAACTTAACCCATTTCACTTAGTTTAACTTAACTAAATTACTTCGATTAACTTAACCCATTTCACTTAGTTTAACTTAACTAAATTCTTTTTGATTTACTTAACCATAAA
Organism: Allium sativum; assembly: GCA_030737875.1. NCBI lineage: Eukaryota > Viridiplantae > Streptophyta > Magnoliopsida > Asparagales > Amaryllidaceae > Allium > Allium sativum. Next base: position 309,542,897 of record CM060921.1, read on the forward strand.
TATTCCTTTGGTTTAACAATATTTACTTACCAAATAAATATCTCCTTTATCCTATTTATTTAAATAAATAAATGTCATCCTTATTCTATTTATTTGATCCCTAAATAAATAAACCCTTATTATATTTATTCAAATGGTTTACAATATTTCTCTTCTTATATATTTGACAAATATATTCCTTTATATTTGATTTACAAATATTTTTCCTTTATACTCAATTAACAAATATTTTTCCTTTATACTCAAAATCCCCTTTTCTTTATAATATAAAATCCATCGATTTTATATAAATAAATTATTTTCAAATTATAGTTTGAAAATCTCTTTTCTACATCCTGGTATTTCTTATGGTATTTAACACACCATATAACAACGATGAATATCGTCCAAACACACATAATCATCATCAGATTATATATCACATTTATATATCACGATATATAAATCACAGTAAAATAACTGTTGAGGAATCCAGTTGGATTCCTCCAACCTGTTTCCCTGCATCACAGATGTTAGCCAATAATATTAACATCGATTTCACTTTGATATGAATTATTCTGATAGCAGAATCACATATAAATATTTAACAGTTTATATATATATATATATATAATTTCTACTAACCGACTAGCAGTTCAATCAAACAACCAACACACAACAATAAACAGATGATTAACAGTTCTAAAAATACAACATGAATTTATAAACTGTTTAGAGTTGGTGAGATTTACTCACATTGGCAGTTCATCGTTAAAGAACGATAAACTGTTATTTGATTTGAATCAAACAATTTATTTTGCCATAAATTGTAACGAGCTCGGATTCACTCCCGGTCAGTCTCATTGTGGTGCTCCCGTCCATACGATCCCAACGCAACTTACGGTTCGTCAATCTGATCTTGTATGACCAAGATATTCGATTTTAAAGTTTGAACAATTTTAAATTAAATAAAACAAAACTCTAAATTTTAATTGGGCCTCACCTTTACATAATTCTGGCCCACTACCAATCCTCCTAGGCACGTACCCCGATCCCTTTCTTCTCCCCTGTAAAACAGCCGTGACCCCCTGAAGAAAATCCATGACCATTTCCTGAACTTCAAACACCATTTACTCCATCTCCACTTAACTATAAATCCATTAAAAGCCATCTAAATTCACATCTCCAAATCCTCTTTAACTACACACCCTTAATCTCCAGTTCGGTCTTGCCATGAAGAATGCGTTCGACAGCATTTTCGTCCGCCTGTACACTGTCGATCGACAGTTTTCATTTCAATAAAATCCCACAAAATCAAAACAAGTGCCATTCGACTTCCCGAACTCAAAACGAATACTTAAATCATGAATTGAAGCTTGAAACTCACCGATTGTTGAACCCTAGTCTCACTGTAAAACCCATCGAACACAACCAGATACTGTCGCGACCTCCCATTTGTATACCAGATTGAAGAGGAAAGCACCAGGATTTCATACACAGTTATTTTGAGATTTAGGATTTTTGTTGGTATTTTCTTTGAATTGATTTCTTGTTAGTTTGCGGAAGAACGAATATTTTTGTCTTAGGGCATTTGCTAAAGGGTATTTATAAGGGAATTATATATGTGGGTGCAGGCGTGAGATGTGTCAAGAGGAATACCATGTATTGGTTTGTCATACTTAGCCCTCCACATTCATAATAGTGGATGTGGCTTTCTTTTTATCGAAGAAAACTGGTGGCGTTCCAAATAGTGGTAGGGGGTGGCTGATAAATCACAGTGTGGCTCCTTTATGTTCTCATTTTTGTTTAATAAATGTCTGGTCTTCTTTAGTCTATCCATGCTTGTCCATTTGAAATTAACGTAACCTTTATATGCAACTCTACTCGTTTACGGATTTCTATCGACAGAGATAAACATAATATTGTAATCAGCTCGGTGCCACCCAAAAATATAATAATACCGGTAGATTTACTCATATTTTGAAACCTCAAAATATTGATTTCAGGGTGCAAAATACTCCAAATAAAAAGTTGCTTATTTAATTAATTAAAAATTACCATAAAATTCTAAAAATTAAATTATCACTACGTTTAGGAGGGTTTGTCCAAATTTGATACCAATATCCCATTATTTTGAAAACTCTTTTATAACGTAAATAAAGCATTACAAATTCTAAAGGAATTCCATAGCGACTTTTCAAAAATTTGATTTGGACATACATCAAAATCTACACGACGAAATCCCGATTTTTCTCTTCCACTAGTAAGATATACTCCATCAGCTCCACACGTTTCTTGTTTCACAGAAATCCGGCTTAAAACGAATCCTGTACATTCAGTTGAAGTTCGAATCGCCAAATAGCGAACTGCCGCGCCATTTCAAGCTCTATTTTAATTATATTATAATTATACATTCAAACTGTCGTCGATTGAATGTATTCGCTAATATATCTCAACTCTAAGCTGAACTAAATCTCGGGGATGACCCAGTTCACATTATATTGTCAATTCACTATTTCTGGTTATTTCTGAATTAAATATATTATTTAATTATTTAAATTAATTAAATATTCACTATAATTTAATTAAACGACGATTTAATTCCCTACCTCACGATATATATAATTAAATTAATTAATTATAATACCTCTGCCAATGCGGGTCATTACAATATGCTCCTCCTTGTCATGTACATGTGTAATTAACCTATTTATACATACGTATGCTTGCCCAGTTGTTCCTTGTGTATGCAATACTCTGGCTTGGTTCATTTTGCACCCATGTTTGACCTTGTCTTGCACAACTATTGTCTTACCATGTCCAAATGCCCTCTTCTTGAAAAATTTGGCTCCATTGCCATGTGTGTTCCATCATTTGCATGCCTCTGTGTTCACTAAGTCTGATGTTCTTGCTCTTTGTAGCAACTTTAATGCTGCGTCATAACCATTACATGCTTGTTTGTGATATTGCTCCTATCTTGGCTATGGTCATTCCTTGGTGTTGTGCATTTACATTAGGCATGCCTTTTGGTGATCCTACTATATCCATTTTAATATGTACACTTGTATACCTTTTTCATGTTTGTTAAGCCATGTTGCATCACAATTGTACCATTTTCTTGTGTTGGCATTTGTGATTCAGTGCTTGCAGGTGCTCTTCTACATATAGCTTCTGAGTTGATTGCAATACTCCATACATTATTAATGAACTTTCATGTGCATTTGCACATCCATGCTGTTATGCTACCCTGTTGTGCACACATGTGTATGGCCTCATTTGGCCTTGTGCACTTGCTTTTGTCCTTACTTAGCTGGTTTAAATTCCTGGTTGGCATTGTTTCCTCTTTTGTCATAATTTTACTATGCATTTGTACCAGTTGTCTGGGTGCATATGTGAGTACACCTGTACACTTGCCTGAAACTGAATTATGTGCTTGCACTTGATTCGCCGCTTGCTGTTGCCATGTATATATATACATTGATGTGTGTGTGTATATATATGTTATGTTGTTTGCCTCTTCTCTTGGCAGATCCTTGTGTCTTGTTTGACCTGATGACTGAATTGGCCTTGTACTCTGTTGTGCCCTATTTTCTATGGTTGCCTTGTATGTTGATCCATTCATGTCACTTGAGTTTTTCCAATTGCTTTGTCCACCCCTTTGCTGGTGGCACTGCCCTCTTATTGTATATGTGACCAGTTTTGACTTAGAGCTTTGCTATGCTGGGCTGACTTGACTGAGCTGTTTACTTGAACTATATATACATGTGTATGCGACTTGAATGATTTGCATGTCAAACCTATTCACTTGCACATTATATATACTAGGTTGCAACCCTTCGTATTCAAATGTCTGAATAGAAATCTCAGATGTTCGTTTTGATTTGAAAAATAAAACAGTAAGGAAATAGTTTATTTCGAAGCAGATTCAGACGTCTGAAATTTTCAGACCAGACGTCCGAATGTTATGTAAATCTGAAATTTGCTTCAGCAAACAGACGTCCATCTGAAAATTTTCAGACTTCTGTTTTCCGAGACAGACTTATTCCTTGCCTATATTGTTATATATATATATATATATATATATATAAAGAATGGGTGTGTGTGAATATCATCAAGGAAGATTTTAGCATATAAATCTAGGACTAGTAGACTCTTACAACATATAATTCTGTTGTCGAATATCTTCCTGCAAAACAGAGTTAGCTGATATAGTATACATGCTTATGTACAGTTGTCTTAGTCAAAACGCTATATAGCGAGATTCAACAGTTAATCGTGTGCAATTTCCTGAAAAATGAAGACCAGTATAAGTATGAATTTAAGTATCACGTAACTAATACCAAATAAACATGGCTGAACTAAAAAATTCAATTTGCTTTCTAAACATACGGAATAATGAAGAAATATTTGTCAACATGGAACTTAGCTTCTAAAAGAACCGTATAACCAAGCATATAATTAGAGGTTAAGGGTCCGTTTGATTTTGAATGGAAAGGGGCATTTGGAAGGGGCATTTGAAGGGGAATTGTTGGGAACGGGGAATGTGTTCTTTTTACGAAAGGGGCATTTTGGAAGGGGCAGTGTGACGGCCCGCCCCGCACCAGCCGGCATTTCCTCCGAAAGTGCGTTGTACACATGCCTGACTAGCGCGGAACGGTCGCCAAAGAAAGGAAAGAAGAGAATGAACTAATCGGAAACCTGTAGAATGTCTCACAGCGCATGGAACAAAATATAATAATAATATACTTGATATAAAACAGGCAAGACAGTGCATAAGCTGATAACTAAAACCAACATCAACATCATCATCAGAGTAGCGGAAATCCAAATACAGCTTATTACAACTTTCCAAATTACTGTCTCTAAACAAAAGAAAGGAAGGGTACACTACTAATGCCCAAAGTAGTGACCAACAGCGACATAGGGAGAATATCTATATATCATACGTGGAAGCCTCCTACTCGTCTCCGGTACAGCTACTCGTGCATACCACCTAACCTGTCTCTAATCTGATCGTGAGAGCACCCAGAGTAATAAGAAGAGACATAAAACTCTGGGTCAGACAAAAAGTCTGGGATGAGCGATAAGCAGCTAAATAGAACAATAACAGGTATACTAAGCCATACCTGAACCTGGACCTGCAACCAAAGAGTTAGCACTACATACCGTACAATTCTCTAAGGTGCCACTAAACAGATGGTGTAAAGAATACGGGGGTGGGGTGTGCATGTCATAATGATGGCAAACAAATCAAGCATAACAACCATCCTCACATCTCTCACTCAGTGCGAAAAGTATACGATGTCCAACACTGTCAATCACTAGACCCATCGAAGTAGTGACGGAGTTCGACATGTACAACTACTGCTACTACCAAGCTTACCACATGGAGTCATGACCAAACCTTTACAAATGACCCCACTTCATTGGTCTATAGCTCTTTAGTCGTACCTAGGCCACTGTGGCCCTGAATCCGTTCACGTACTCCCTACACATAGTGATTCAAAGTTACAGACATCGACAACCCCTTAGCACACGTCCCGCAGCAAAGCCCAATCATGAAGCTCACTCATTGGTTCCCATCTGGACCCTGAGTCAAAGCTCCTCATTTGGACCTCCTTTGCATCTCGGGTTTTGGTTGAATTGGAGTTGGCCTTCAGAAGAGTCGTCATGTAGAAATAGAAGTACACGTCCGGTTCGGTTCGGTCACCCACGCTCGATTCGGTTTGGTGGTAAAGTGCCAAGATCCTCCTTATAGTGTCAAGTTCCGATCCGATCCAACCTTCCTTGTTGTCTCTTTCGTTTGCACGCATCAAAAGATGCCAGCTCCGGTTTGGTTCGGTAGCCGATCCGATCCCACGCCCTAGCTCCGATCTGATCCCCTTTTTGTCTCTCCGGTCCGATCCTCTGCCCAACTCCAACTCTAAGCAAATGGCCTTCCTTCTCACCAAGCTCCTTATGCTAAGTTCCAATCCGAATCAATTCCACTTGCCCGATTCTCCTATCCGATCCGAGCCCAGTAATCCGATCCGATCTGGTTTGAAACCCTGCACATTTCCTGCAACTTTCCAGCGACTGTTTTACGCCATTCGACGGCTTTTTCGACCAATCTATCACTTCTAGACAATCACAAAGCATACCATACAGTCACAGCAACATGTAAAATCATTCACAAACACCAAAACAATAATTTGGTAGGTTAAAACGGATCAAACATAGCCAAAATCCCATATTTTCCCTTAAACATGTTTAACAACAACTAATGATAGGATTAGCAAAAATTAACCAAATTAACCCAAATTTCTATCAAAGCCCTATAATATCATTTTAGAATTTTACAAATTTTTCCAGATTTTTCTGAGCTATAATTCCGCTAATTATCACTAATCACCCCTAATTAGCCGTGATTAGTGAAAAAAAATGCAAATCACTCACCTTTGCCACAATTAAACTTTAGATCTAAAATAATCTACTGTATGGGTCGAATTCCAATGCCTAGCAGCAGCTCCATCTCTGATTTGGTGCTATTTCTCCTTGATTTGATGTAGTTTAAGCCAAAACTTGATTAAGAAGTGATTAGGGATGTATTTAGATGTTGGAGGCCATTGTTGGGTTGAAGAGAGGGTTTGTGGCGGCTGGAAAATGAGTGAAAAACCGGAATCCTAACCCTAGCAGCCCTCAAATACCTCTAATCCCGAAATCCCCCATTGGGCCTAGCTGTTAATCACCCGGTTAAGCCCAATTAAGCTGTTTTTCACTATCTGAAACTTGTTTCAGCCATATCTCCCAAACGGTGAGTCTGTTTGGCTAATGTTACCACTCTACGAAATTGTAAACCATCATCCGGAGCCAAAGGAAGCGATTTTAGGTCAAAATTCCTTTCTAGTCAAAAGTTATGTCCAAAACAGTATCAGCTAGGGGCAAAACGGTCATTTAAAAATCGGGAAAAATCATGAACGTGGGAAATGACCCCAATAGTCGTCTCCCAAAGTTACATGACCATACGACTTCGTATGTGAAAGAAATAAATATTCTATGATCCTATGAGGGGTAGAATGCAGGTCGTTACACTCTCCCCCCCTTGAGAAATTTCGTCCCCGAAATTCCTTAACCCAAAACATACAAAGGATCTGAAACACCCCACCTCCATTAAGGTCACTCACAAAGGGAATGCCTTAACTTTGGTGGAGGTTTATAAGTAAAAGCCACAGATGAACTCAAGACAGATATAAATACACATATTTTAAACAACGGAAACCAAACAAACTTTTATTTCATCAATACGTGTATCAAACAAAGATTTCCATAATTGTCTCAAAATACTTTCAACATTACAACCTCATAACTACCTTTATTATTAAAGAAGCATGAAAACATAAATAAAGTGACAAAAATCCCCATAGTGATATCCAAAGCCATTATCCGAGCAAGAAAGATCCAAATCATACATCTACGTTCTTGGTGCTTGTAAAGAGCCTGACTGAGTTGAGCTGTTTCCTCCCTATGGACCTGGGTGGGGGGGGGGGGGAACGAAAGAAAAGAAGACGAAAAGAAAATAGGGTCAGATATAAAGCCTGAGTAAATCTAGTAACTCTTCAATATGTGAATAAGAAAAGGATATGGTGGATATAAACTAAAAATAGGAAAGTGTCACAGGCTAAGGAAGTGTCGGATGTACTATCACACCCATACTATATCTCTGCACCTACTTGAGTTTATTCTAACTGGCACCCCATGGTGGGGGTGAAATGATCCCCATTATTATTAAAGATTGGCTCCTACTCACGTTAACATGTGTCATACGGCCCCCAAGAGTTGTAGATACCTATGCTGGTCCCACCATGGGGTGTATCAAGACCCATGATGGCGGCCCCGACACAAAACTAGAAGACATAGGTTATACTACTGGTGTCCCCAGTGCCCTGGTTGTCTGCTCCGGAGTGTGTGCACGCTCGCACCCCGTTAGACCTGCACTGTGCACCCACCGCCGTCGTTTTGACCGCTTACAATTAGCCCAGTAATCGTGCCCCATCCTGCCTAGTTTTAGGGTACCGTTGATACCTAACTTTGGGTTACTGCTGAAACGGGTCCCTCATTACCAGGATTTTCTAGTCAAACATGTTAAGTGGTTAAGTGTCTGTATTTACCTAACCCCACCCATCAATTCTTGTTAACATGTTGAATTTGGTTAAGTGTTATAGTTGACTTTACCCTACCATCTGTCCTTAGCCTCTTAGAAGCACCAGACCACTCACATTAGACAGGTATTGCTACGGTTACTGGATATGCCGGTCAGTTCCGGGCAGGTTTACACCATAGCTCAGTCTAACCTCGGGTCCTTATTGGGCTCAATGCTTAACCACCCACATTGGTTAGGTATTGTTGTGACTACTGGACAGCCGGGCGGGTCCGGGCAGGTTTACATCACAACTCAATCCAACCTCGGGTTAAGCATATCGTGTTTTCTAAATTTACATATTTGTTTTTATTACTGAATATATGTATATTTGTCAACAATTAAGTGTTATGGCCCACATTCCAAGTTTAATATTTTTGGTATAAGAATTTATACCATTTAAATGCCACCAATTTTGGCATGTGACAAACATGCCAATTTAATATATTTTTATGTCAAGTTTTCAAATATTCCCAACGTTTCCCTCGTTTAAACATTAGGCTAACAAATCTTAGCCTAATATTCGTTCGCCTAGCTTTTAACATATAATATTAGGCTAAAAACTTAGCCTAATTTAGCGCACACAAATAAGCATAAGGGAATTCATAAACGTAAACGAGACATAGGTGTAAACTTGGCATTTTTGGCATAATGAACATGTAATACATAAAGGCGTGTGGCGCATGAACTTGCAATTTGGCGATTCAACTAACATATAACATGGATCATGTGAACATGCATTCAAATCAAAGTATGGCTAAGTAGGTGACATATGAAATGGCATAGTTTTAGGCAAATACAAACTTGTGTTTAAACATGTTAACTTGGCATAATATCGACCACAAAACTAGCATGTTATATATATTCATCAAAATGTACAATTTTTACATCTAATCACATAGCCTATTCCAACATGAACTTGCATAGTCTATGAAACCCAAACGATGTTTGACATAGAATCAACTATATTTTGCAAATAAACATGAACTTACATAGTTTATGAAACATATATCCAATTATACTTGCAAACAAACATATTCTTGCATAGTTTATGAAACATAGATCTAATTTTTACTTGCAAATAAACATAAGAACGATATCATAGGTTTTGGATCATGTAGGCATAAAAGGTCTATAACATGTTTACGTAAATTCTAACTTAGACTAAGGGAATATACATAGTCCATGCCATCGCCATATACATGGAATGATCAAATTCTAAACTTTGCCACAAACTTGCAAGTACAATCGTTCAATAGGCTTGCATAAATCAATTTTTTATGCCACAAACATCAATACATAAGTCATGATAGAACCATCACAATACACAAAGATTATACAACACGATTCTATTTTCATTTACATCGAATCACATCACAGTTTTTATTCATATTTTGAAAGGTCACTATACTTACAACGTGTGATTAATTCTTGTTTTCTGATTTCTGTTATTCTGATTTGGAGATGCTCTCCTTTGGGTAGCAAAGTTGCGTTGAATGATTTGATTAAGCTTTGATTTGATTCGTCTCTTAGGCTTGTTGGCTTGTCTCTAGGGTTTCTGATTGACGGTCATTCCTAGTTCCTCTCCAGCAGCATGACGGCTATTGTATTCTATTATTTGTGTGAGTTTAGGGTTAGGTTTGAGTTGTATTTATAGAATTTTAAATTGTTTTGAGACGTCGGATGAAGATAGGAGGAATCTAGACCATACAAAGTTCAAAGAGCCACTCAAAGGTGACACGTAAGCCCTAGTGACTCAGCCAAGCATCAGAATTCGACCAGACCCTGATCAGGCCAGCCAAGACCTGACCAGCAGGTCATTTTGACCTGGGCGCACTTGGCAGGTGCGCCAGGTTAAAAATGTACTGGCGCACTTCCCAAGTGCGCCAGTTCATTTCTATTCTGGCGCACTTCCCAAGTGCGCCAGTGCATTCTGACCCGTTTTCTGGTTTTTCGCCCAACTTCGTTCGTCCATATCTTCTTCATAATATATCCGTTTTACGCAAACTTGAACTCTATATCAAGCAGAATTTCGAGACGAACGCAATGGCGTAACCCACTTCCCTTGATTTCATCATTTATAATTAATTATACTTTAATTCGTGAAGCTTAACGTTATATAATTCACGGGGTGTTACATTCTCCCTCACTTAAAAGGATTTCGTCCCCGAAATCTTCAAGTTAGGAAGAATGTATATCCTACCATCCAACAGTCCATCTACTCAACCAACAAACACAGGCATCCACTGTCCTTAAAAGACTTCTAATGCTTCATGATCATATGCATAGTGTGTGTACATGTCCTTATCTAATGCAGAAATCAGGCGGTCTACTGATTCAGTTGACCTCCTTAATGCAAATCATGTAAGTGTCATGAATCCATTATGTATGCAAATTTTTTTTCCTACTCATAATTCTACATGAGTGCACAACTATTCATACAAATGCGATGACCATATGACAGCATATCAAGTTTACAACCATATACAAATAAGAATACATATATGCATATGCAGTATGAAGTGATTGAGCCGATCTAAGACCTAGGTTGTGTGTGTATATGCATCCACGAGCAACCACTAGCAACCACTTGCAGCCATCAACCATAACATGTTTCAAATACATGTTTACATCCAAATTGGTTTCTACCTAAGGATAAAAGATAATATCGAGGAGATATACCTAAAAAGATAGATACGAGCACAACTTAAGAAAAAGAGAGGTCAAAGATGTACCCTCAAAAAGAAGAGGGTAGGCAGCGCGTATTCTGTCCTCAGTTTCCCAAGTCGCGTCTTCCTCGGCGTCGCTCCACTGAACCTTAATGAGCTTCACTTCGCGGTAGCGTAGCTTTTTGATTTTAGTTCCTATGATGCGGGTTGGAACTCTCCTCACAGTTGCTTCGCGTTCCACTTTGGCTTCTTCTAGAATGCTTGGCTCCACCACTTCCGCTGATTCATGTAGGCATTTCCGGAGATGAGAAACGTGAAAGACGTTGTGAATTCCAGCCAATCTTTCAGGCAGATCTACTCTATAAGCCATTTTCCCAATCTTCTCGATGATAGGGAACGGTCCTACAAATCTGGGTGCTAGCTTTCCTGCGGATCCAAAGCGAACGACGTTCCTTAAAGGGGATACCTTAAGGAAAACCCTGTCCCCAACCTCAAACTCAAGGTCGGTCCTTCTTTTGTCGGCGTAGGATTTCTGTCGGTCTTGGGCTGTCTTCATTCTCCTACGTATCAAGTCCACTTTCTCTGAAGTTTCTCGAATCATGTCTGGCCCAAGTATAAGCTTATCTGTAGACTCTCACCAACAAGTTGGTGATTTGCACGGTCTTCCATACAAGGCTTCGAATGGTGCCATGCCGATGGTAGCTTGGTAGCTGTTGTTGTAGGCAAATTCCACTAAAGGAAGGTGATCCTCCCACGTCCCTCCAAAGTCAAGAACGCAAAGTCTTAAAAGATCCTCTAAAACTCTATTCACCCTTTCCGTCTGGCCATCTGTTTAGGGGTGATAGGCCGTACTCAAACATAGCTGTGTGCCTACAACTTCTTGCAGACTCCGCCAAAACTCACTCGTGAAGATAGGGTCTCGGTCACTAACAATGTTGGAGGGTACCCCATGGAGTCGAACTATTTCCTTGAGATAAAGAGATGCTAGGGATGCGGCAGTCCTTCTACTCTTGATAGGTATAAAGTGGGCGCTTTTAGTAAGCCTATCCACTATTACCCAAATGCTAGTGTTGCCTCTCCTCGACCTAGGCAGTCCATCAATGAAGTCCATTGAAATGCTATCCCACTTCCACTGTGGGACCTCTAGAGGGTGAAGTAGTCCTCCAGGCTTCTTTTGTTCCGCCTTGACCCATTGGAAGGTCATGCACTTAGAAACGAAATCTGCCACGTCTTGCCTCATGCCGTTCCAAAAGAAAGTCCTTTTTATATCCTTGTACATCTTATCACCGCCAGGGTGTATAGTCATCTTGGAATGATGCGTTTCCTCGAGAACCTTCTTTGTTAACTCCCTTGCTTGTGGGACGCATAATCTTCCATTTCGTCTCAGCCAACCCTTATCATCGATGGCGTATCTACTGAGGTGACTAGAAGTCTCACCCCTAATAAGTTTACCAATCACATCAACAAGCTGAGGGTCTTCACGTTGTGCTGCCCCTATTGAGTCTAAGAGAGTGAGGCGTACTTCGATGGATGCTAACAAACCCGGTACAAAATCCGAAGAGGGCCTAAAGTTGAAACTGGCTATATACTCCAAGTTTTGCCTTTCCACAAAGAGAGGGCTTAGGGTCAATTTCTTTCGGCTCAACGCGTCTGCTATCACGTTGCCTTTTCCGGGAGTATAGGAAATTTCAAAATCATACGAGGCAAGAAACTCCATCCATCTTTGCTGCCTCAAGTTAAGATCCTTCTGGGAAAAGAGATATTTCAACGATTTATGGTCAGTGTATAATTCAAACTTCTCACCTAGGAGATAATGGCGCTAAGACTTAAGTGCAAAGACAATGGCGGCCAACTCAAGATCGTGGGTTGGGTAGTTCTTTTCATGAACCTTCAATTGTCTTCCTCCATAAGCTACTACCCTTCCTTCTTGCATTAGGACAGCGCTTAGTGCTGTTCCACATGCATCCGTGTATACTGTGAACATTTTGCTTCCGTCAGGCAGAGTTAGAACCGGGGATGTTGTGAGAGCCCTTTTTAACCGTTGGAAAGCAAACTCGCAGTCCAAATCCCAAGTGAACGCCAGATTCTTCTTTGCTAGCCTTGTGAGTGGGGCTGAGATTTTCGCGAAATCCCTAATAAACTTTCGATAGAAACCGGCTAGCCTAAGAAAGCTTCGAACTTCGGTTGCATTTCTTGGTGTCTTCCAATCTTGTACTGCCACCACTTTCGCGGGGTCCACAGCCAACCCTTCTTTGGACACTATATGCCCAAGAAACCTTACTTCTTTTCTCCAGAAGTGACACTTGGAGAATTTGCCTTTTAGTTGATGTGCACGGAGAGTATCCATGATTTCTTTCAGATGCTGAGCATGTTCTTCCTCACTCTTTGAGAAGATTAAGATATCATCTACGAAGACAACCACGAATTTGTTGAGGAATTCTCTGAACACCCTGCTCATTAGGTCTACGAAATAAGCGGGTGCATTTGTCAAGCCGAAAGGCATGACAAGCCACTCGAAGAAACCGTCTGGGGTTCTGAATGCCGTCTTATCAATGCTATCTTCAGCTACTCTTAGCTGATGGAACCCAGTTGCCAGATCAAGTTGGGAGAAGACCGTTGCACCTACAAGCTGATCAAACAAATCGTCGATTCGGGGAAGAGGGTGCCTATTTTTCTTGGTCAATTTGTTTAACTCCCTATAGTCGACGCAAAGGCAAAGCGAACCGTCTGCTTTGGTCGTGAACACCACTGGAGCACCCCATTCCGAAATGCTCCATTTAATGAACCCATTCTCGAGAAGTTCTTTAACCTGCTTACTGAGCTCCTTTCTCTCCCTTGGAGCCATGTGTCTAACAGGTAAAGCTACAGGCTTTGCGTTATCCACAAGATATATGCGGAAGTCTATTTCCCACCTCGGAGGTAAGCCTTTCACTTCCTCAAAGACATCCGGAAATTCCTGGACTACTCTAACTGATTGCAAATTCTCATCAAAAGCATCAAGCGACTCTAGATAACTAAGCATAACAGCATTCAAGGGATTACAAGAAATTTCTAGAGTGTTACCAAGCCGAGTCAAGAGCCTAACTACTCTTTTCTCACAGTCAAGAATGGCACTATTACTGGATAACCAGTCCATGCCTAAGATCAAACCATATCCTGAGAAGCCCAAAACAAAAGCACTACAACTAAACTCAACGCTGAGAATAGAGATTTTCAAACCCAAACAAACCATTGACAAGTAAGCGGAGCCCCCAATTGGATTTGAAACTACTAAGGGATCTTCTACCATACTAGTGTCTAGATGCAGAGATTCTACTAAGGTAGATGAAATAAAAGAGTGTGATGCGCCAGAGTCAAAAAGTGTACGAACCGGATGATCATAAAGATAGACTACACTTTCTACAGAAATATTACTACCTCGTTCCTACTGAGGTGCCACTAGCGCATGAACCTGACCCCCTGAAGTGGATCCAGCTTTCTGTCCCTGCCCTTTCTTCTTTGGGCAGTCCTTAGCTTAGTGTCCAGTTTCTCCACAATGGAAGCAACCACCCATCTTCGCCTTCCTTTTCCGGCAGTCCTTTGATATATGGCCCACAATGCCACAGAAATTGCACCTTCTCTTCTCACGGGGCTTATTGTTCTTCCCTCCTTTCTTGAAGTCTGTCTTCTTTGCTTGTAGACCTTCTTTCTTCTCTTCCCCCTTAGTTTCTTTCTTGCCGTGGTCTTCCTCGTGTAGCAACGCCATGTCCACTAGGCTTTCATAAGTCGCACCCATGGATACATGGGTCGTGGCAAGGCTGTGTAGAGGCTCATTCAAACCCTTGACGAAGCGAAGTGCCTTCTTGTGTTGGGTGTTTACTAAGTCTAACCCAAATCTGGCCAGCTGATTAAATTGATTAACATATTCCCTTATCGTCATGCTTCTCTGTTTCAGAGTTAGAAACTTTTCCATCTGCAGGCTTCTTTCGGCTTGGGAGAGGAATTTCATCTCAAACCTTGTCCTGAAGTCTTCCCATGTTTCCACCACCCTCTGAGCATTAGTAACTTCCCACCAATAGGAAGCTTCATCCTTAAGTAACCACACTGCAAGTTGTATCTTTTGCCTGTCATCCACTCCAAAGATGACAAACAAATCCTCAGTCTCCTTTAACCAGTTTCTTGCTCCAACAAAAGATTCTGTCCCATAAAAGTCTTTTCCACCCATAGCCTTGAAGTCTCTACATGTTTTTGCGAAGGCATTTCCAAGAGGAGGCGGAGGAGGAGGAGGAACTGCGGCCACTGGAGGAGGGATGTTTGCTGGGCCCGCGCCATTGGCCCTTGCTTCTAAGTACCTCCTGAACCAGCCGGGAATCGGCACTCCTTCCGGAAGGTTAAGGTCCCCAGACATGCTGAAACAGAAAGGAAAGATTCAAAACGAAGGATAGAGAAGGATAGATAGGGCACATGGCTTTGGGGGATTTTGTCTTTTTATTAATATAACACTTTTTCTAAAAAAATGCATCTTTAAACTTTCTTTTTGAAAACAATTTTCAAAAACTTTTATCTTGTCTGGTAAACCTATGCTCTGATACCAAGTGAAACACCCCACCTCCATTAAGGTCACTCACAAAGGGAATGCCTTAACTTTGGTGGAGGTTTATAAGTAAAAGCCACAGATGAACTCAAGACAGATATAAATACACATATTTTAAACAGCGGAAACCAAACAAACTTTTATTTCATCAATACGTGTATCAAACAAAGATTTCCATAATTGTCTCAAAATACTTTCAACATTACAACCTCATAACTGCCTTGATTATTAAAGAAACATGAAAACATAAATAAAGTGACAAAAATCCCCATAGTGATATCCAAAGCCATTATCCGAGCAAGAAAGATCCAAATCATACATCTACGTTCTTGGTGCTTGTAAAGAGCCTGACTGAGTTGAGCTGTTTCCTCCCTGTGGACCTGGGGGGGGGGGGGGGGAACGAAAGAAAAGAAGACGAAAAGAAAATAGGGTCAGACATAAAGCATGAGAAAATCTAGTAACTCTTCAATATGTGAATAAGAAAATGATATGGTGGATATAAACTAAAAATAGGAAAGTGTCACAGGCTAAGGAAGTGTCGAATGTACTATCACACCCATACTATATCTCTGCACCTACTTGAGTTTATTCTAACTGGCACCCTATGGTGGGGGTGAAATGATCCCCATTCTTATTAAAGATCGGCTCCTACTCGCGTTAACATGTGTCATACGGCCCCCAAGAGTTGTAGATACCTATGTTGGTCCCACCATGGGGTGTATCAAGACCCATGGTGGCGGGCCCGACACAAAACTAGAAGACATAGGTTATACTACTGGTGTCCCCAGTGCCCTGGTTGTCTGCTCCGGAGTGTGTGCACGTCCGCACCCCGTTAGACCTGCACTGTGCACCCACCGCCGTCGTTTTGACCGCTTACAATCAGCCCAGTAATCGTGCCCCACCCTGCCTAGTTTCAGGGTACCATTGATACCTAACTTTGGGTTACCGCTGAAACAGGTCCCTCGTTACCAGGATTTTCTAGTCAAACATGTTAAGTGGTTAAGTGTCTGTATTTACCTAACCCCACCTGTAACACCCCACACCCGCTATAGTCACTCACTAAGGGAATGCCATAGCATCGGTGGAGTATTTTTAGTGAGTATAGAACAGTAAAATTACAACAAGACAGATATAATGTAATACTTGAAAATTTAAAACATCATCTCATAGCAGCGGAAAGTAAAACATGTTTGGTTACATCATAAAACCATAACAAGAGTCAAGTACAAAATATCCATCCTGAATAAAATAAGTACATAATCCCACTACTCATAACAAATAGCCATAACATAAAAGATAAGATAAGCTGAGCTCTACATCTACGGTCCAAGCTCCAAGAGATAGATAAAGCAAACTGATCAAAGCCCACTAGCACTAGGCCCAACCTGAGGACCTGAAGGAAAAAGATAAAAACAACGGGGATCAGACATAAGCCTGAGTGAACCCTATCTCCTTAATAATACAATTATTAAAGTAATTAGGGTATGATATGAACTCGGTATGGTATCTTTGGGGATAATGACTACACTAAGTTGCCCACGAACACAGGGCGAACTAAGATAACCGTAAAGACGCATCTACCCACCCAAGGATAATTACTAACTGCACCACACCAGTCACTCCTACTCAAAGGTTGATCCCACCCAAGGATATCAAAGATAGATATAACCAGTAGTTTCCTGTACCCTAGTTGACTACATAGGTGCCGTCTGCCCCTATCTCTACTAGGTGTACCCCACTACCCCAAGCGATCGGCTCCCTAACGTAGGTATCCGTGCTGGGCCCACAGTGGGGTGTATCATTCCCCAAAGTGGCAACCCAAAAGCAACACCGGTGCACGGGTTATACCTACACGATGCAACAACGTCTTACCTCCCAGTCCCGGGCCCACACACGCATATGAAACCCGATGGGCCTGCGTTGCCACCGCTAACCCCGTTTTGGCCACTTATAGACAAGCCCAGTATGCGTGTCCCGTCCTCGGCTTGGGCCGAGCTACAAAGATACATATGGGATACTGGTTGTAATGGGCCCTCCACAAGCTACCCACCAGAGCTTGTTATTAATCTAGTGTTCCCCACTTAACCCTTTAATCATGTTTAATTACATGTTTCACTTGGTTAAGTATTCTAATCGTATTTTCTATTGCCACCCAAGGCAACCCACTAGATTCCTCATGCCACCCAAGGCACCCACTTAACCCCTCATGTCCCACTACATGCTAATATGGTTAAGTGTTTCTTAATTAATTAAGACCGTGATTCCCCATAAAGACCTCCCACATTAGACTGGCTGTTATGACCGCCTGGTTAAGCCGGTAGGGTCCGGGCAGTCTTACGTCATAACAGAGTCTAACCTCGTGTCTTTACTTTAATCACGTATTTAATTTGTGCCTAAGACCTCTCACATTAGACTGGCTGTTATTACCGCCTGGTTAAGCCGGTAGGGTCCGGGCAGTCTTACGTCATAACAGAGCCTAACCTCGTGTCTTAGTCGATTAATTACACCTAATTAATCACCCCCATATTAATTATCCCTAATTAATATCAATTTATTCATAACATGGGTAGACCTAACTCAATAGGTAAATTCCCATGGGGTAGACCTAACTCAATAGGTAAATTCCCACTTATGTTAATTAATTTTTTATGGTATGCTTAATCATACCCATTTCAACATACTTTTAATTAACATATTAATTAACCCCATCGTTCCCCACGTAAATCGTCATTATGACATAACATAATAAAGGGAAGATTTACCACACATAACATGGGTTTAGCATATAACTTTATCATGGGTTAAGAGGATGTCAACTTGCATATATGAGCATGTATTAACCCAACTATATTCAACCCAAACTTGCATATTATCAAACATGTGTCTTACATAACATGTTGCATATGAACTTACATATCATCAAACATGTGATTTGCATAACATGTTGCATATGAACTTACATATCATCATACATGTGATTTGCATAACATGTAGAACTTGCATTTTAGCATATACTTAACTTGCATAAGCACTCACATACTTGCATAAGCATTCATATACTTGCATAAGCTTGCATATCATGTTAAACTTGCATTTCAACATATACATAACTTGCATAAACATTCACATACTTGCATAGGCTTGCATATTATGTTAAACTTGCATAACATATACATAACTTGCATAAACATTCACATACTTGCATAGGCTTGCATATTATGTTAAACTTGCATTTCAACATATACATAACTTGCATAAACATTCACATACTTGCATAGGCTTGCATATTATGTTAAACTTGCATTTCAACATATACATAACTTGCATAAACATTCATATACTTGCATAAGATGTTAAACATGCATATAAGCATATACATGACTTGCATAAGTACTCACATACTTGCATAACATGTTTGCATAATGGATCCATATTCACTTAGTGTTTTGCATCATAAACATCATGAAACAACTTGCATAAAAATATCATGATTACATATTATGAAACTTGCATGACATAAGGCATATAACTTGCAAAACACATAATATTCACTACATCAAGCTTGCATAAATGTATGGATCCACAAACATAGCCATACTTTATCACATCTTATCATAATCAATTCAATAATTGATTATTAAGGGGATAGAAGCTCACCAAAACAAGATTAGCAAGTTAAATGAAGCAAATCCCAATGATTAAGTAGAAGAAGATGTAGATTAGCTTGCAAACCCTCTTAGGATTTTTAGTGGAGGCTCTCCAATTTTCTAAGTGGTGGCATAATGGCCTTAGATCTATTTTTGGTAAGGATAAGGGGGGGGGGGTATTAGGGTGTATATATAGATTAGTTAGATGTTTTAGGACCATAGGATATACCCTAGAACCAATCCTAGCCTTTAAAGCATGTCTTGGGGAAGAAGTCAAGTGTAGGAACCATTTAGGGCCCAAAAAAAAAACAGCCCAAAACTCATCCCGGGCCTCAAAACATGAGCAGTTTTCGTTTTTGATTTTTCGTGAAACTTTGACGGGCCATAACTTGGTCATACGGACTCCGATTTACGAAAACTCGGACTCTATTTCGCGTATTTTTCCGAGACGAACGCAATGGCACAGCCCGTTTCCCCTGATTCAGAATATTAAATTTAATTCTGCTCTGATTTATGTTATAACAAGTTATTTAACATACGGGGTGTTACATTCTCCCCTACTTAAAGGATTTCGTCCCCGAAATCTCTAAGTCAAGAAGAACGTATCCTACCAACCAAACAACCATCTACTCAACCATCAAACACTGGCATCCATTGTCCTTAAAGTTTCTAATGTTGTATGAACATATGCAAAAAGTGTGTGTATATGTTCCCTATCTAATGCAAAATCAGGCGGTCTACTGATTCAGTTGACCTCCTTAATGCAAACCATGATAGTGCCATGCATCCAATATGTATGCGAAAGAACCCTATCGACACATACTATTTCTACATGCGTGCACAATCATTCACCGAATAAATGCATCATCCATATGATAGCACAACCATCATACATCCATTAATATAGCTACCTACACACATTTATATGCAATATGCAATATGAAGTGATTGAGCCGATCTAGTGCCTAAAGTGTGTGTATATGCATCCACGAGCAACCACTAGCAAACACTTGCATCCACTTGCATCCATCAATCATAACATGTCTCAAACACATGTTTCAACCATAGGTTTACCCTAAAAAGGTCAAAGGTGCTAACGAGAGGACATACTAAGGACAAGATAAGTACAAGATAGGCAATAAAGGAGAAGTTAAAGAACATACTCTCGAAAAGAAAAGGGTACAAAGAACGCATCTTCGCTTCCGTCTCCCAAGTAGCATTGCTCTCGTCATCTCCCCATTGCACTTTGACTAGCTGAACCTCATTGTTTCTCAACTTCTTAATCTCTGATCCAAGGATGCGAGTAGGAGCTCGTCGAATCGTCGCATCACGCTCTACTTCCACTTCTCTAAGCAAGCTCGGCTCTACCACCTCTGCGGTCTCATGTAGGCACTTCCTCAAATGTGACACATGGAAAACATCATGTATACCACTAAGTCTGTCTGGCAACTCCACCCTATATGCCATCCGTCCAATTCTTTCCTTGACAGGAAACGGTCCTACAAACCTCGGTGCTAACTTCCCAGCGGATCCAAAGCGAACAACATTCCGTAATGGAGACACTTTGACAAAAACCATGTCCCCAACTTCAAACTCAAGATCAGTCCTCCTCTTATCTGCATAAGATTTCTGTCTGTCTTGCGCTGCTTTCATCCTTCTTCGAATCAAATCAACCTTCTCTGAAGTCTCTCTAACCATATCGGGCCCTAGCAAGATCTTATCCGTAGATTCCCACCAACATGTAGGTGATCGACAAGGCCTTCCATAAAGAGCTTCAAAAGGTGCTATGCCAATACTAGACTGGAAGCTGTTGTTATATGCAAACTCCACCAAAGGAAGATGCTCTTCCCATGTACCTCCAAAATCCAAGATACAAAGCCTCAAAAGGTCTTCCAAAACACGGTTCACCCTCTCGGTCTGGCCGTCTGTCTGAGGATGATATGCGGTGCTCAAACACAACTGAGTCCCCACCGCCTCCTGTAAACTCTTCCAAAACTCACTAGTGAAGATAGGATCTCGATCACTCACTATGCTGGAAGGTACCCCATGCAATCGAACTATCTCTCGAACATAGACTGAAGCAAGCCATGGAGCAGTCCTCTTACTCTTTACGGGTATGAAATGGGCGCTCTTAGTAAGTCTATCAACCACGACCCAAATTCCTGTATTGCCCTTCCTCGATCTCGGTAAACCATCAACGAAGTCCATCGAGACACTATCCCACTTCCATATCGGAACTTCCAAAGGATGAAGCAACCCACCTGGCTTCTTTTGCTCTGCTTTTACTTGTTGGCACACCAAGCATCTAACAACATACTCGGCCACATCTTTCTTCATACCGGCCCAAAAGAAAACTCGCCTTATGTCTTGGTACATCTTATCCCCACCGGGATGTATGGTCATCCTCGAACGATGTGCATCATCAAGTATAGCCTTCCTCAAGTCTTCATCTTGCGGTACACAAAGTCTACCGTCTCTACGCAACCACCCCTATCATCTAGGGTGTACCTATTCAAATGGCTGGACGACTCCCCCCTTATGAGCTTCTCTACCAACTCAACCAACTGTGGGTCGTCTCGCTGTGCCTCGCCAACTCGTCCCAAAAGAGTAGGTCTAACCTCTAAGGATGCTAGCAAACCGGGTACCAAGTCAACAGAAGGTCTGAAGTCAAACATCGAGATAAACTCCAAGCTTCTCCGTTCCACAAACAACGGACTCAAGGACAACCTTTTTCTGCTTAAGGCATCTGCCACCACGTTACCCTTGCCAGGGGTATATGCTATCTCGAAATCATAGGATGCTAAGAACTCCATCCACCTTTGCTGTCTCAAGTTCAAATCCTTCTGAGAAAACAAGTACTTCAAGGATTTGTGATCGGTGAACAACTCAAATCTCTCACCAAGAAGATAATGGCGCCAGATCTTGAGCGCAAAAACGATAGCGGCCAACTCTAGGTCATGGACAGGGTAATTTTTCTCATGCGCCCTCAACTGCCTCCCACCATAGGCTATTACCCTTCCCTCTTGCATCAAGACCGCGCCTAGTCCTGTCCCACAAGCATCAGTATAAACAACGAACGGCTTACTCCCATCTGGCAGCACTAAAACTGGAGCAGTGGTTAAAGCTCTCTTTAACCGTCGGAATGCATCCTCACAATCCACATCCCATGTGAAAACCTGATTCTTCTTTGTCAAGCGAGTTAATGGGGCTGATATCTTCGCGAAGTCCTTGATAAACTTCCTATAGTAGCCAGCCAACCCCAAGAAACTCCTCACCTCGGTAGCATTCTTCGGAGCCTTCCAATCTTGGATAGATACTACCTTTGCAGGATCCACAGCTATCCCTTCCTTAGAGACCACGTGCCCTAAGAATCGCACTTCCTTCCTCCAAAAGTGACATTTAGAAAACTTAGCCTTCAGGCTATGCGCTCGAAGAGTCTCCAACACTTCCCTAAGATGTAGGGCATGCTCTTCCTCACTCTTGGAGAAGACCAAGATGTCATCCACAAAGACCACCACGAACTTGTTAAGATACTCCCTGAACACCCTACTCATCAGATCAACGAAATATGCAGGGGCGTTCGTCAAACCAAATGGCATCACAAGCCACTCATAAAAACCATCCGGAGTCCTGAAGGCAGTCTTCTCTACACTATCCTCAGCCACTCTCAACTGATGAAACCCCGTGGCTAAGTCCAACTGCGAAAACACTGAAGCGCCAACTAACTGATCGAAGAGATCATCAATCCTCGGCAATGGGTGTTTATTCTTCTTTGTGAGCTTGTTGAGTTCTCTATAGTCAACACAAAGTCTGAGGGACCCATCTGCCTTTGTAGCAAAAACCACCGGAGCACCCCACTCCGATATACTTCGTCTTATGAACCCCTTCTCAAGCAACTCCCCTACTTGCTTATTGAGTTCCCTCCTTTCACGAGGAGCCATGTGGCGCACTGGCAAAGATACTGGTTTAGCATTGTCCACAAGATAGATTCGGAAGTCAATCTCCCTCTTCGGAGGTAAGCCCTTCACCTCCTCAAACACATCCGGATATTCCCGGACCACTCTGACAGATTGCAGACTCTCGACCGAAGCATCGAGCGATTCAAGATAACTTAGCATAACAGACTCCATGGGATTACAAGAGATCTCGAGAGTGTTACCCAAGCGGGTCATCAGCCTAACAACTCTCCTTTCACAATCAAGAACGGCACCATTACTGGATAACCAGTCCATGCCCAAAATCAACCCATAGCCCGTGAAGCCCAAAACAAAAGCATCATATCTAAACTCAACGCTAAGTATAGAAATCTTCAAACCCAAACACATCATGGACAAATAAGTGGAGCCTCCAATTGGGTTTGAAACAACCAAGGGATCATCTACTAGACTGGTGTCTAAGTGCAGTGACTCAACTAAAGATGATGAGATAAACGAATGAGATGCGCCAGAGTCAAACAAAGTACGGACAGGATGATCTAACAGATAAACTAGACTTTCAACAGAAATAGTTCTACCTCTTTCCTGAAGTGGTGGAACCGCGAGAGCCTGAACTTGCCCCCTTGCCTGACCCGGTGCCATAAGAGCTTGCACCTGTCCTCCTGAGGTAGATCCCGTCCTCTGCCCCTTCTTAGGATAGTCCTTCACCAGATGCCCTGCTTCGCCACAGTGGAAGCAGCCAGTCTTCTTCTTCTTGCGACAATCCTTGCTTAGGTGGCCTGGTGTCCCACAATTGAAGCACTTCTTCTTCTTCCCCTTGCCACCATTGCCTTTCCCATTCTTGTTTTGCTGTTGCTGTTGAGGTCTCTTCTGATCTCCTTTCTTCTCGGGTGCTTTACTAGTATTGGGACCCTTCTCTTCCTCATACATAAGTGCCATGTCAACTAGCTTCTCAAAGGTAGCCCCCATAGGAATGTGAGTCATAGCCAATCCATGCATCGGTTCGTTCAAGCCCCTAACGAACCTCAAAGCTTTCTTCTCCGGGGTATTCACCATATCTATGCCAAACCTTGCCAACTGATTGAACTTGTTGACATACTCCTTCACTGATAAGTTCCCTTGCTTCAAGTTCAAGAACCTTTCCATATACAGATTTTCTTCTGCCCTTGAGAGAAACTTTGCCACAAACCTCTGTCTGAAATCCGCCCAAGAATCAACAAGGCGCTCTCCATTAGTGACCTCCCACCAGAACGAGGCCTCTCCCTTCATTAACCAAGCAGCTAACTTAACTTTCTTTGCTTCTTCCATCTCAAAGATGTCTATCAACTCTTCCACCTCCTTAAGCCAATCCCTAGCTTCCACAAAAGTCTCTGATCCTAGAAAAGGTTTCCCTCCCATAGTCTTGAATTCCTTACAAGTCTTAGCAAAAGTAACCACACGAGGAGGATGAGGAGGAAGATCAGGTATAACTGGTGGTGGAGGAACATTAGCTGGCCCTGCAGCGGCGGCCCTAGCCTCCATCAATCTCCTATACCATGCTGGTATTGCTACACCCTCCGGAAAGTTAAGATCTTCAGCCATGCTGAAACGAAAAAAAGGAAAGATTCAAACGGAGAATTCGAAAGATAGAGATATGGCTATCTGGGATTATGCTTTTCTTTCAAAATCTTTACTCTTAAAAGACATGTTTTTGAAAATACTTTCTTCTAAAATATTCTTAGAAAATAGTTTTTCTTAAAAATTTTATCTGTTCTGGTAACCTTAAGCTCTGATACCACGTGTAACACCCCACACCCGCTATAGTCACTCACTAAGGGAATGCCATAGCATCGGTGGAGTATTTTTAGTGAGTATAGAACAGTAAAATTACAACAAGACAGATATAATGTAATACTTGAAAATTTAAAACATCATCTCATAGCAGCGGAAAGTAAAACATGTTTGGTTACATCATAAAACCATAACAAGAGTCAAGTACAAAATATCCATCCTGAATAAAATAAGTACATAATCCCACTACTCATAACAAATAGCCATAACATAAAAGATAAGATAAGCTGAGCTCTACATCTACGGTCCAAGCTCCAAGAGATAGATAAAGCAAACTGATCAAAGCCCACTAGCACTAGGCCCAACCTGAGGACCTGAAGGAAAAAGATAAAAACAACGGGGGTCAGACATAAGCCTGAGTGAACCCTATCTCCTTAATAATACAATTATTAAAGTAATTAGGGTATGATATGAACTCGGTATGGTATCTTTGGGGATAATGACTACACTAAGTTGCCCACGAACACAGGACGAACTAAGATAACCGTAAAGACGCATCTACCCACCCAAGGATAATTACTAACTGCACCACACCAGTCACTCCTACTCAAAGGTTGATCCCACCCAAGGATATCAAAGATAGATATAACCAGTAGTTTCCTGTACCCTAGTTGACTACATAGGTGCCGTCTGCCCCTATCTCTACTAGGTGTACCCCACTACCCCAAGCGATCGGCTCCTTAACGTAGGTATCCGTGCTGGGCCCACAGTGGGGTGTATCATTCCCCAAAGTGGCAACCCAAAAGCAACACCGGTGCACGGGTTATACCTACACGATGCAACAACGTCTTACCTCCCAGTCTCGGGCCCACACACGCATATGAAACCCGATGGGCCTGCGTTGCCACCGCTAACCCCGTTTTGGCCACTTATAGACAAGCCCAGTATGCGTGTCCCGTCCTCGGCTTGGGCCGAGCTACAAAGATACATATGGGATACTGGTTGTAATGGGCCCTCCACAAGCTACCCACCAGAGCTTGTTATTAATCTAGTGTTCCCCACTTAACCCTTTAATCATGTTTAATTACATGTTTCACTTGGTTAAGTATTCTAATCGTATTTTCTATTGCCACCCAAGGCAACCCACTAGATTCCTCATGCCACCCAAGGCACCCACTTAACCCCTCATGTCCCACTACATGCTAATATGGTTAAGTGTTTCTTAATTAATTAAGACCGTGATTCCCCATAAAGACCTCCCACATTAGACTGGCTGTTATGACCGCCTGGTTAAGCCGGTAGGGTCCGGGCAGTCTTACGTCATAACAGAGTCTAACCTCGTGTCTTTACTTTAATCACGTATTTAATTTGTGCCTAAGACCTCTCACATTAGACTGGCTGTTATGACCGCCTGGTTAAGCCGGTAGGGTCCGGGCAGTCTTACGTCATAACAGAGGCTAACCTCGTGTCTTAGTCGATTAATTACACCTAATTAACCACCCCCATATTAATTATCCCTAATTAATATCAATTTATTCATAACATGGGTAGACCTAACTCAATAGGTAAATTCCCATGGGGTAGACCTAACTCAATAGGTAAATTCCCACTTATGTTAATTAATTTTTTATGGTATGCTTAATCATACCCATTTCAACATACTTTTAATTAACATATTAATTAACCCCATCGTTCCCCACGTAAATCGTCATTATGACATAACATAATAAAGGGAAGATTTACCACACATAACATGGGTTTAGCATATAACTTTATCATGGGTTAAGAGGATGTCAACTTGCATATATGAGCATGTATTAACCCAACTATATTCAACCCAAACTTGCATATTATCAAACATGTGTCTTACATAACATGTTGCATATGAACTTACATATCATCAAACATGTGATTTGCATAACATGTTGCATATGAACTTACATATCATCATACATGTGATTTGCATAACATGTAGAACTTGCATTTTAGCATATACTTAACTTGCATAAGCACTCACATACTTGCATAAGCATTCATATACTTGCATAAGCTTGCATATCATGTTAAACTTGCATTTCAACATATACATAACTTGCATAAACATTCACATACTTGCATAGGCTTGCATATTATGTTAAACTTGCATAACATATACATAACTTGCATAAACATTCACATACTTGCATAGGCTTGCATATTATGTTAAACTTGCATTTCAACATATACATAACTTGCATAAACATTCACATACTTGCATAGGCTTGCATATTATGTTAAACTTGCATTTCAACATATACATAACTTGCATAAACATTCATATACTTGCATAAGATGTTAAACATGCATATAAGCATATACATGACTTGCATAAGTACTCACATACTTGCATAACATGTTTGCATAATGGATCCATATTCACTTAGTGTTTTGCATCATAAACATCATGAAACAACTTGCATAAAAATATCATGATTACATATTATGAAACTTGCATGACATAAGGCATATAACTTGCAAAACACATAATATTCACTACATCAAGCTTGCATAAATGTATGGATCCACAAACATAGCCATACTTTATCACATCTTATCATAATCAATTCAATAATTGATTATTAAGGGGATAGAAGCTCACCAAAACAAGATTAGCAAGTTAAATGAAGCAAATCCCAATGATTAAGTAGAAGAAGATGTAGATTAGCTTGCAAACCCTCTTAGGATTTTTAGTGGAGGCTCTCCAATTTTCTAAGTGGTGGCATAATGGCCTTAGATCTATTTTTGGTAAGGATAAGGGGGGGGGGGGTATTAGGGTGTATATATAGATTAGTTAGATGTTTTAGGACCATAGGATATACCCTAGAACCAATCCTAGCCTTTAAAGCATGTCTTGGGGAAGAAGTCAAGTGTAGGAACCATTTAGGGCCCAAAAAAAAAACAGCCCAAAACTCATCCCGGGCCTCAAAACATGAGCAGTTTTCGTTTTTGATTTTTCGTGAAACTTTGACGGGCCATAACTTGGTCATACGGACTCCGATTTACGAAAACTCGGACTCTATTTCGCGTATTTTTCCGAGACGAACGCAATGGCACAGCCCGTTTCCCCTGATTCAGAATATTAAATTTAATTCTGCTCTGATTTATGTTATAACAAGTTATTTAACATACGGGGTGTTACACCACCCATCAATTCTTGTTAACATGTTGAATTTGGTTAAGTGTTATAGTTGACTTAACCCTACCGTCTGTCCTTAGCCTCTTAGGAGCACCAGACCACTCACATTAGACAGGTATTGCTACGGTTACTGGATATGCCGGTCGGTTCCGGGCAGGTTTACACCGTAGCTCAGTCTAACCTCGGGTCCTTATTGGGCTCAATGCTTAACCACCCACATTGGATAGGTATTGTTGTGACTACTGGACACCCGGGCGGGTCCGGGCAGGTTTACATCACAACTCAATCCAACCTCGGGTTAAGCATATCGTGTTTTCTAAATTTACATATTTGTTTTTATTACTGAATATATGTATATTTGTCAACAATTAAGTGTTATGGCCCACATTCCAAGTTTAATATTTTTGGTATAAGAATTTATACCATTTAAATGCCACCAATTTTGGCATGTGACAAACATGCCAATTCAATATATTTTTATGTCAAGTTTTCAAATATTCCCAACGTTTCCCTCGTTTAAACATTAGGCTAACAAATCTTAGCCTAATATTCGTTCGCCTAGCTTTTAACATATAATATTAGGCTAAAAACTTAGCCTAATTTAGCGCACACAAATAAGCATAAGGGAATTCATAAACGTAAACGAGACATAGGTGTAAACTTGGCATTTTTGGCATAATGAACATGTAATACATAAAGGTGTGTGGCGCATGAACTTGCAATTTGGCGATTCAACTAACATATAACATGGATCATGTGAACTTGCATTCAAATCAAAGTATGGCTAAGTAGGTGACATATGAAATGGCATAGTTTTAGGCAAATACAAACTTGTGTTTAAACATGTTAACTTTGCATAATATCGACCACAAAACTAGCATGTTATATATATTCATCAAAATGTACAATTTTTACATCTAATCACGTAGCCTATTCCAACATGAACTTGCATAGTCTATGAAACCCAAACGATGTTTGACATAGAATCAACTATATTTTGCAAATAAACATGAACTTGCATAGTTTATGAAACATAGATCCAATTATACTTGCAAACACACATATTCTTGCATAGTTTATGAAACATAGATCTAATTTTTACTTGCAAATAAACATAAGAACGATATCATAGGTTTTGGATCATGTAGGCATAAAAGGTCTATAACATGTTTACGTAAATTCTAACTTAGACTAAGGGAATATACATAGTCCATGCCATCGCCATATACATAGAATGATCAAATTCAAAACTTTGCCACAAACTTGCAAGTACAATCGTTCAATAGGCTTGCATAAATCAATTTTTTATGTCACAAACATCAATACATAAGTCATGATAGAACCATCACAATACACAAAGATTATACAACACGATTCTATTTTCATTTACATCGAATCACATCACAGTTTTTATTCATATTTTGAAAGGTCACTATACTTACAACGTGTGATGAATTCTTGTTTTCTGATTTCTGTTATTCTGATTTGGAGATGCTCTCCTTTGGGTAGCAAAGTTGCGTTGAATGATTTGATTAAGCTTTGATTTGATTCATCTCTTAGGCTTGTTGGCTTGTCTCTAGGGTTTCTGATTGACGGCCATTCCTAGTTCCTCTCCAGCAGCATGACGGCTATTGTATTCTATTATTTGTGTGAGTTTAGGGTTAGGTTTGAGTTGTATTTATAGAATTTTAAATTGTTTTGAGCCGTCGGATGAAGATAGGAGGAATCTAAACCATACAAAGTTCAAAGAGCCACTCAAAAGGTGACATGTAAGCCCTAGTGACTCAGCCAAGCATCAGAATTCGACCAGACCCAGATCAGGCCAGCCAAGACCTGACTAGCAGGCCATTCTGACCTGGGCGCACTTGGCAGGTGCGCCAGGTCAAAAATGTATTGGCGCACTTCCCAAGTGCACCAGTTCATTTCTGTTCTGGCGCACTTCCCAAGTGCGCCGGTGCATTCTGACCTGTTTTCTGGTTTTTCGCCCAACTTCGTTCGCCCATATCTTCCTCATACTATATCCGTTTTACGCAAACTTGAACTCTATCTCAAGCAGAATTTCGAGACGAACGCAATGGCATAACGCAATTCCCTTGATTTCATCATTTATAATTAATTATACTTTAATTTGTGAAGCTTAACGTTATAGAATTCATGGGGTGTTACAGGATCCCGCATGCCTACCAGCCGTATACAACAATCAATCATGCAAAAACAAACAAAACAAGCCTTCCCTAGCATGCGGAATAAACTAAATCAGAGTTAAAATCTTACTAGGCGAAGAGTTCTGGATACGTCTTCCTAATGCTCTCCTCTGTTTCCCAAGTACAGTCATTCTCATTCTCGCCCCACTGAACTTTGACTAATTTCACCGCCTTCCTTCGAAGCTGCTTCGTATCGTTCCCAACAATACGCATAGGCCTGCGGTTCCCAATCGCCTCGGGTTCAACTTCGACATCATCCAAATGATCAGGTGAAATAGTCACATTTGGGTCGTGTACGAACTTCATTAACTGGGAAACATGAAATACGTTATGAACTCCTGCCATCTTCTCTGGTAATTCAACTTTATATGCCAAATTCCCAATTTGCTCAAGAACTGGGAATGGACCAACAAATCTTGGTGCTAACTTGCCTCTCCTGTCAAATCGTATCACGCTCTTCAACGGAGATATTTTGACAAACACCAAGTCGCCAATGGAGAACTTTAATTCTCTTCTCCTCTTATCAGCATAGCTCTTCTGCCTATCTAGGGCAGCCTTCATTCGCTGTTGAATGACCTTAATCTTGTCTGAAGTTTCTCTTATCACATCTGGTCCAAGCACAAACTTCTCACCAGTTTCTAACCAACATGACGGTGAGTTGCACGGTCTTCCATACAAAGCTTCAAATGGAGCCATGCCAATACTGGATTGGTAACTATTATTATATGCAAACTCTACTAGATGCAAATGGTCATCCCATGATCCACCAAAATCCAATACATAGGCTCTCAAGAGATCTTCTAACACTCGATTCACCCTCTCTGTCTGTCCGTCGGTTTGAGGATGATACGCGGTACTGAGATGTAATTCTGATCCTAACGCCTCTTGTAAGCTCTTCCAAAATCCACTAGTGAACAACGAATCTCGGTCACTCACAATGCCTTTGGGTATTCCATGAAATCTCACTACCCACTTTACATATAGTTCTTCTAACTTAGCTGTCGTCCTGTATGACTTGATGGGTATAAACCTTGCACTCTTAGTCAATCGGTCCAAAATCACCCAAATGCTATCATGGCCCGATCTAGTCCTTGGTAACCCATCAATGAAATCCATTGACACTTGTTCCCATTTCCATTCTGGAATTTCTAATGATTGTAACAAACCACTAGGCTTCTTTTGCTTAGCTTTAACTAGCTGGCAGTTCATGCATTTGGATATAAACTTCCCAATGTCTCTTTTCATCCCTTCCCAGTAGTAGGTCTGCTTCATGTCTCGGTACATCTTGTTACCACCGGGGTGTATAGTCAGTTTCGAGTGATGACATTCTCTAAGCACTTCATCTCTCAATCCATTGACATTGGGTACAACTAGTCTTCCATTCTTTCTAAGCCATCCATCTCGATCAAGCCCATACTTGTTCCTATCTCCGTCGATTCCCATCTTTAACTTTGAGATGATTTCCAATAGGTTAGGATCGTTCTTCTGACTGGAACCAATCCGCTCAATCAAAGTGGGTCTGATCGTCAAACTTGCTAACATTTCTAGATCCAATTCGCACTTTGGTCTGAAATCATACCCAACGATGTACTCCAGTTTCTTCCATTCTAGAAACATAGCCCCTAAACTGGCATGTCTTCTACTCAATGCATCAGCCACCGCATTGCCCTTTCCTGGTGTATATGCGATGTCGAAATCATTGGAAGCCAAGAATTCTAACCACCTTTGCTGCCGGAGATTTAGATCTTTCTGAGAGAAGAGATACTTTAACGATTTATGATCAGTAAACAACTCGAATCTTTCTCCCAAGAGATAATGTCTCCACATCTTCAGTGCAAACACGATCGCTGCCAATTCCAAATCATGGGTAGGGTATCTTTTCTCATGCGGTTCCAGTTGCCGACTTGCATAAGATACAACCCTACCTCCTTGCATCAATACAGCACCTAGTCCAGTACCACATGCATCCGTATATACCGTCATTTCTTCATTCCCCTTAGGAATGACTAACACTGGTGCACATGTCAACTTTTCCTTTAGGCTCTTGAATGCATTCTCGCACTTTTCGTCCCAGACGAAGGCTAGATTCTTCTTGGTCAACTGAGTCAACGGTGCTGCTATCTTGGAGAAGTGTTGGATAAACTTACGATAATATCCAGCTAATCCCAAGAAACTTCTTATGTCTGTCGCATTCTTGGGCGTAGACCAATCTTGTATCGTAGCCACCTTCGCAGGGTCCACGGCGATACCATTCTCTGAAACAACATGGCCCAAGAATCTCACTTCCCTCTTCTAGAATTGACACTTAGAAAACTTTGCTTTTAATTGGTGCTTTCTCAGCACCTCCATCACTATCCTCAAATGTTCCTTGTGTTCTTCTCTGTCCTCGAGTAGACCAAAATATCATCCACGAACACAAGGACAAACTTATTCAACTGATCTCTGAATACCCTATTCATAAGATCCACAAAATATGCTGGGGAATTGGTCAACCCGAATGGCATGACCAACCACTCATAAAATCCAGACGGCGTTCGAAATGCCATTTTAGCTATGCTCTCAGCTGATGAAAACCTGTCGCGAGATCCAACTGAGAGAATACTCTCACGCCACTCAACTGATCAAACAAATCATCTATCCGCGGTAGAGGATAGTTGTTCTTCCTCATCACCTTATTCAACTCGCGGTATTCTACACACAAACGAAGGGAACCATCCGCCTTGGTAGCAAACACAACTGGTGCTCCCCATTCAGAAACACTCCTTCTGATAAATCCCTTCTTCAAAAGATTGTTGACTTGCACCCCGAGCTCTCGCTGCTCCCTTGGTGCCATACGACGAAGTGGCATCACTATAGGTCTGACATATTTCACTAAATCAATACGGAACTCAATCTCTCGGTGTGGTGGAAGCCCGGTCACTTCCTCGAAGACGTCCGGATACTGGCCAACCACGGGCAAACCTGACAGCTCACTATGCGGGATGTCGAGGAATTTAGAAAACTAGTCATTACCCCATCACTAGGTAGACCACCAAACACTACCCTCTGCCCATCATCTGCTCTAGTTGTCACCAAAAAGCCCTCACAGTCTACCACCACCCCGTATTTTGGAGCCAATAGACTCCCAAAATAATGCCAAACCCAGTAAAGCCTAAAACAAAGCAATCACAAACAAACATGCATCCATGACTCGATAAGACCACATTACGGCAAATCATGCTAAGGTTAGTTGAACCACCAATCGGGTTCGTCACTACTAAAGGTCTATCGACAATCTCGGGCTCCAATCCCAACCTATCTACCAGGTCACTAGATATGAAAGAACTGGAAGCCCCAGTATCAAACAAAACTCTAACAGGAACATCATAAACAGAAAGAATACCTTGAATAACGACATTCTTTCCCTTCTCCGCCGCAGTTGGGGCATTCGAAGAAGAAGGAATAGCATTAAGGGCATATGCTTTCACCATCTGCTTTTCTTTAGGGGGTTGCAGACACTTGTCCTTGTGATGTCCCACTTGGCCACAGTTGAAGCACTTCCTATCCGCTGGCTTGGCCCGACAATTACTAGCATAATGGCCCTTCTTACCACAGCTGAAGCACTCAAAATCCTTCTTATCCTTTTTCTTCTAGCCATCCTTAGTCTGATTCTGCTTTATCTTATTCTGAGAACCATTCTTGCCTCCACCACTTGCTTGCGGCTTTGGCTCCTCTGCATATGCAACCTCAATCTTCGACTTAGGGTAAAGACTCTCTGACCTCAATGCTTTCCCCACAATCGATTCAAACGTCTCATCGATGTGGTTAATAAGCCTTTCCCCCAAGTATCCATCCAAGCCAGTTATGAACTTCTCGTTCTTCTTCTCGGCAGTATCTATTAAGGATAACCCATATTTCGACAAAGTGTCGAATTCAGCAATATACTCCGAGACAGTTCTGCCATTCTGCTTGAGTTCCAAGAATTTCTTAAACAACACTGACTTCTGAGCAGCTGGAATGAACTTATCGCTAAAGCGAGCCTTAAACTGATCCCAAGTAATCTGATCTTCGGGAGTAGCTTCCTTTATAGCATTCCACCAATTCATTGCCCGTCCTTGCAGCTGACGGGATGCTAGCCTTCTTTTCATCACATCCTCGATACCCAAATCTTCGAAGATACGATCGCAGCTATCCAACCAATCCTGAACATCTATAGCCGACTCCGTTCCGTGGAATGACTTTCCACCAAGACTAGTATAATCCTTATTCAGCTTGGCGAAATCGGCCCTAGGCGCCTGCACTATTGGACCACCACCATTACCATTATTGGGAGCTGCCCTCTGCACATCCCTCAGCATCTCTCTCATGAGGTCAGTAAACATCGTCCTCATGCCAGCAACATTCCCATTATTGGCTCCTCTACCGGCACCTCTTGCGTATCGGCTCATCGTTCAATCTGTAAAGAGAAAACGATTAACCATCTCGATAGTGGTGCTAGTGCAGTGCGACTTCATCCTTAGCTATACTAATAGTATATATATAGCATTTGAAAACCAAAATAATCACAAATACGCGCCCTCATATACGTACTATCTCTCCCTGGTGTCTTTCCCTAGGTTAACTACGCAACCTAGAGCTCTGATACCAAGTGTGGCGGCCCGCCCCGCACAAGCCGGCATTTCCTCCGAAAGTGCACTGTACACATGCCCGACTAGCGCGAAACGGTCGCCAAAGAAAGGAAAGAAGAGAATGAACTAATCGGAAACCTGTAGAATGTCTCACAGCGCATGGAACAAAATATAATAATAATATACTTGACATAAAACAGGCAAGACAGTGCATAAGCTGATAACTAAAACCAACATCAACATCATCATCAGAGTAGCGGAAATCCAAATACAGCTTATTACAACTTTCCAAATTACTGTCTCTAAACAAAAGAAAGGAAGGGTACACTACTAATGCCTAAAGTAGTGACCAACAGCGACACTAGGAGAATATCTATATATCATACGTGGAAGCCTCCTGCTCGTCTCCGGTACAGCTACTCGTGCATACCACCTAACCTGTCTCTAGTCTGCTCGTGAGAGCACCCAGAGTAATAAGAAGAGACATAAAACTCGGGGTCAGACAAAAAGTCTGGTATGAGCGATAAGCAGCTAAATAGAACAATAACATGTATACTAAGCCATACCTGAACCTGGACCTGAAACCAAAGAGTTAGTACTACATACCGTACAATTCTCTAAGGTGCCACTAAACAGATGGTGTAAAGAATACGGGGGTGTGGTGTGCATGTCATAATGATGGCAAAGAAATCAAGCATAGCAACCATCCTCACATCTCTCACTCAGTGCGAAAAGTATACGATGTCCACCACTGTCAATCACTAGATCCATCGAAGTAGTGACGAAGTTCGACTTGTACAACTACTGCTACTACCAAGCTTACGACATGGAGTCATGACCAAACCTTTACAAATGACCCCACTTCATTGGTCTATAGCTCTTTAGTCGTACCTAGGCCACTGTGGCCCTGAATCCGTTCACGTACTCCCTACACATAGTGATTCAAAGTTACAGACATCGACAAACCCTTAGCACATGTCCCGCAGCCAAGCCCAATCATGAAGCTCACTCATTGGTTCCCATATGGACCCTCAGTCAAAGATCCTCATTTGGATCTCCTTTACATCTCGGGTTTTGGTTGAATTGGAGTTGGCCTTCAGAAGAGTCGTCATGTAGAAATAGAAGTACACGTCCGGTTCGGTTCGGTCACCCACGCTCGGTTCGGTTCAGTGGTAAAGTGCCAAGGTCCTCCTTATAGTGTCAAGTTCCGATCTGATCCAACCTTCCTTGTCTCTTTCGTTTGCACGCCTCAAAAGATGCCAACTCCGGTTCGGTTCGGTAGCCGATCCGATCCCATGCCTTAGCTCCGATCTGATCCCCTTTTTGTCTCTCCGATCCGATCCTCTGCCCAACTCCAACTCTAAGCAAATGGCCTTCCTTCTCGCCAAGCCCCTTATGCTAAGTTCCAATCCGTATCAAGTCCACTTTCCCGGTTCTCCTATCCGATCCGAGCCCAGTAATCCGATCCGATCCGGTTTGAAACCCTGCACATTTCCTGCAACTTTCCAGCGACTGTTTTACGCCATTCGACGGCGTTTTCGACCAATCTATCACTTCTAGACAATCACAAAGCATACCATACAGTCATAGCAACATGTAAAATAATTCACAAACACCAAAACAATAATTTGGTGGGTTAAAACGGATCAAACATAGCCAAAATCCCATATTTTCCCTTAAACATGTTTAACAACAACTAATGATAGGATTAGCAAAACTTAACCAAACCAACCCAAATTTCTATCCGAGCCCTATAATATCATTTTAGAATTTAACAAATTTTTCCAGATTTTTCTGAGCTATAATTTCGCTAATTATCACTAATCACCCCTAATTAGCCGTGATTAGTGAAAAAATGCAAATCACTCACCTTTGCCACAATTAAACTTTAGATCTGAAATAATCTACTGTATGGGTCGAATTCCAATGCCTAGCAGCAGTTCCAACTCTGATTTGGTGCTATTTCTCCTTGATTTGATGTAGTTTAAGCCAAAACTTGATTAAGAAGTGATTAGGGATGTATTTAGATGTTGGAGGCCATTGTTGGGTTGAAGAGAGGGTTTGTGGCAGCTGGAAAATGAGTGAAAAACCGAAATCCTAACCCTAGCATCCCTCAAATACCTCTAATCCCGAAATCCCCCATTGAGCCTAGCTGTTAATCACCCGGTTAAGCCCAATTAAGCTGTTTTTCATTATCTGAAACTTGTTTCAGCCATATCTTCCAAACAGTGAGTCCCTTTGGCTAATGTGACCACTCTACGGACCTGTAAACCATCATCCGGAGCCAATGGAAGCAGTTTCAAGTCAAAATTCCTTTCTAGTCAAAAGTTATGGCCAAAACAGTACCAGCTAGGGGCAAAACGGTCATTTAAAAATCGGGAAAAATCATGAACTTGGGAAATGACCCCAATAGTCGTCTCCCAAAGTTACATGACCATACGACTTCGTATGTGAAAGAAATAAATATTCTACGATGCTATGAGGCGTAGAATGCGGGTCGTTACAGGCAGAGTTATTATTTTATTGTTTTTTTAATATATTGTTTTTAATTGTTTGTGTTTGTGTGTGTTTATTGTTGAACAGAATAGTAGAGCGCAGAATACAAATTGCAGAATTCAAATTGCAGAATACAAACTGCAGAAATAAAAATACATAATTGCGGAATATAAATTGCAGAATTTAAAATGCAAATATAAAATACATAATACAACCAAACTTCTCGATGCATTCCCGCGGCAACTAGTTCGTTTCGTATATTGTCTCGTACTATCGCCATGGTGGCTGTTGTTCTGGTTCTTTGAACGGGTTTTCGATCTCTATTTCCGCGATTTGATATACTGTAATATTCTTCGAGGTATTCGTGTGGCACTAAATCAGGGTCGTCATCATACGGCATAAAATCTGGATCGCCAGCGTTGTATTTTCTGATGTAGTTATGAATAGCCATTGTTGCAGTAACAATTTGTACTTGAACATGATATGGATACGTCTGCATGTTACGTAAGATGGCAAATTTTTTCTTCCAGATACCAAATGTTTTTTCAATAGCCATACGCAAACTAGAGTGATAGTAGTTGAAAATTTCATTTTCTGACTTCGGTTCATTTCGTGTGTCATTAAAGTCTGGTATATGATACCTCACGGATCGGTAACGAGTTATATATCCTTCCATTAGTGGATATCCTGAATCCACTAAATAATACTGTCCAGCTGGAGGATGAGGGAAATTAAGATCCAGATTATTTATAGCTTCCCGAAATACTTTGGCGTCGTGCGCAGCTCCTTCCCATCCTGCTCTTACAAACGTAAAAGTTAAATCAAACGCACAAACAACCATAATATTTTGTGTAGTAGATCCTTTCCGCCCTACAAAACGTTGCATATCTTCTTGACCCACGTGAGCCATCATATGTGTCCCATCAATAGCCCCAATACAGTTTTTAAAGAAAGGATAATATCGGGGTGAAGAACGAATTTGTTCTGGGATTTGGTTAAAATGGGAATCGGCCGGTCTAATAATGTCGACTGCCAATAAGAGAACTGAATCCAAAACTTTATGAAAAATAACATTAATCGTACCATTTGATCGTTGAAACCGCTCAGCAACCTGCCTTGTAGGGAGGGCCAATGCAATAGTATATAGGAATACAGCCACCATTTCTTTGACTGTTATGTGCATTGAGCGCTCCAACCCATAATTTACTAACCGTTCACACAAGGATCTGAAACATAATCGCCTCATTCGAAAATTGCTATGATAACGATCTGCGTGTCCTGCTAGTATTTCTTGAACCCAAGCGAGGCCGAAACTTAAGGAATTGTGTATTCTTCTCCTTTCTCGTGTTTGATTAGCCATAATTTCTAGAATATCTACCACATCTTGCAAATCTTCAGTATCAGATTTGTCACTATCTGCCATAACTGGTTGAAGAACTAGAGGAAAATGGACAAACAGTATGGTGATGCAGTGTTGATATGGGTGGAATATATATAGGGAGAGGGGAAAGGGAAGGGGCAGAAAATATCTTTCGCGTCGGACGCGTCTGACGCATCCGACGCGAAGCTAACTTTTCAGCCGTTCAGTTGGAAGGGTCAAATGCGTGGGTCCCACTGTTGACGCGTCCGACGCAGACACTAACTTCAACTTCCCAGTTGGAAAATCAAACGCTACCTAAGTAAACGATAACTCAATGTATAATATTTATTTTTACCTGAAAGAAAATGACGTATTGAATCCTTAACACATTGCAACAGCAGCAAATGATGTAGCATGCTCGACTTTTCTAACTTTTCAGCTCCAACGGTCCACATCTTTTTTGTCCACATGTGTACTGCATATGCACACATGGCTGTTGGTATATCCATCTACCAAACTGATTCCAGACATGACTAAAATGAGTTCAGCTTCATGTTTCCACGCTATATATATTTATCCTAGCAGGTTAATCATGTGCAATTTCCTGAAAAATGAAGACCACTATAAGTATGAATTTAAGTATCACATACTAATACCATATAAGCATGGTTGAACTAAAAAAAATTCAATTTGCTTTCTAAACGTACAGAATAATGAAGAAATATTTGTCAACATGGCACTTAGCTGCTAAAAGATTTGTATAACAAAGCATATAATTAGAGGTTAAGTAAACGATAACTCAATATATAATATATATTTTTACCTGAAAGAAAATGACATATTGAATCCTTAACACACTGCAACATCAGCAAATGATGTAGCATGTTCATCCATTATTGATTCATAAGTTGATCTTCACTGAAGTTAAATCACAAAAGCTACTTTGTTAATACTTAGTTTCTCATATATTTGATCTACTAAATAAAATTTACAAATAAAACAAAAAATCAAAAACGCTTTTTCGTGGAAGCTATTGTAAATGGTGACAGAGAGAACCTTTTTCTACCCTTCTCTACTTCACGCATACTAAACTTTCCTTTGACATTTCTCTCATCTTCTCCGTCTCTTCACACTGCTTATATTAACCCATCTCTGCTTTCAACGTGCGTGAGAGCTTCCACGAAAACTCTAAATTCCTTTTCAGATCTAAGCGTTTTCCCACGGTATAGGTTTCAGATCTGGTTCTTTCAGATCTGAGTTTTACCATGCAACTGATCTAAAATCCACTTATCCCTTTTATATCGCCTTATTTCAGCAGAGAAACTCTTCACGATTTCGTCACCGTAACCCTCCTTTCGACTGTTGTAGTCATTTTAGGTAACTTCCTGCTTGCTCAGGATATTCAACTGATGGTTTCGACCTTTGAAAGGTGTTTATCGCTAACGTTGAGTCAGTAAGGTGAGCAGTAACTCCCTAATCCTATTTTGATTTCGCGTTTCGACACTGTGTCTTTGATGTTCAATCTGGGTTCTGGAATTCAATGTTGACTACAACAAAAACACCATATTACAACTTTAATTTTACAACGGTGCGTAAAGCACAGTTGTAATAAATGCTTTTTCACAATTGTGCAAAATGCACTGTTGTAACAAATGTTTCTTACAACTGTGAAATAATCACTGTTGTAATAAACATATATTTCACTAATTATATTGATATTTAATAATAATAATTAACAATAAACATGGAAGTCAATAATATTTGTCATTTATTATTAAATAACAAGTGCGAACCCGTGCTACGCACACGGGTGGTGTCATAAATGTTTTAGTAAACTATTTCAATCAATTTAGGATATGAAGATGGAATTATAACTTATTCAAATATTTATATTTATATTATTTATGGCAGTGTAAGCATGGTTAAATGGATAGGACTGACAATGGATGCCCGATAAATCCGAAATCCTCCGCATTCATATTCGAAAACGGATAAATATCCTATATCTGAAAAATAGATGCACATGTGAATGCATGGACTTTTGCATCCAAAAATTATCCATTCGACTTTTTTTTAAAGATTATGCTTAAAATCATGTGCGTTTTTGTGCAATAAAAGATATTTATTTTTTGCTTTATTAAGCTAGAGATTTATAGTATATGCATTGAATGCATATTAACTACTCAAATCTACTTATTTATATCATACTTATTCATTTTTAACACTTTTGTAATAAATGAGATTGAAAAACATTTATGTTAAACTAAAAAATTTCATTTATGTTCTCGATTTATTGATCTTTAGCGGATAGTACACGGATACGGATATTCGAAAATGATTTTAGATGCTGATACAAATATGACACTATCGTATCTGAATCCGTTGACAACCCCATGATTGGATATTGTTTCACGGAATATGTTACTGAAAGGATTACTTAGCTTTTTTGCTGGATTTAACCCTTCTAGAAAATAATCAACCAACTATGCAATACTGTGCACATGGATTATGATGAGGTCTGGCAATGAACATAAATGCAAGACGATATGGCAGAAGAGGCATAAGTGGCTGCAATTTTCACATTTAAAACTGAAAGTTGTCACATTTTTCAAGGATCGCAGACAACATTATCAACAGACGTCTACACAGCCAAGCTATAGAAAAAAATAGTACACATACCAGACCTGATTTTTTTTTCCAACATAACATTAAAAAAAGGAAGTATTAATAACATATTTATTACCATCAACCACTAATCTTAGCATACACGCAACACATTCCTTGTACATGTAAAACCAAATATACAACAAATTTATGTAATAAAATTGAAATTTGATAATGTTTCAAGGCAGATTTTAGGTTGATATTTAGTGCATCATCTATTTTCTTCCATCCTCTTGTCTCAATGCAGATTCCAAGATAGATTTCACATCTTATGCTCAGGCTATTTGCAAGATATCCTGCGCAAACAGCAAACAAAAAGGCATTTGTGTCCATCATAGGAAGAATGATAATTTAGCTATTTGAACCAAAAGT
Source organism: Allium sativum (assembly GCA_030737875.1). NCBI lineage: Eukaryota > Viridiplantae > Streptophyta > Magnoliopsida > Asparagales > Amaryllidaceae > Allium > Allium sativum. The sequence continues at coordinate 309,584,524 of CM060921.1, forward strand.
AGATAAAAGCTACTGGTAAATGAAAAAGTAACAGTAAAATAGAACTTTGGTTACAGGTTGCATGAGTAGATGTGTGGACTCATCTTATTTCATATCAAGTCGTATAAAACATAACAAAAGAATCAATGGATTGCCTTCAAATTCCCAATGGCATAATGCCAGTTTATATAAACTGAATGCGTATGAGAATCAAAAGCAAATCTTCAATGCATTGGTTAATTTTTGCCAAATAACAGTAATGGGGACATTTATGTTCTAACTTTATTCAACCTTCTCAATGGTTAAGTTTACAAACCATAGTGATGTGAAAAAACCAACTTAAGACACTTAAAATCCAATAAATTCATATGCAAATAAACCTAAACATGAAGTAGAATGGGCCTGGTTTATCCATTGTGGAAGAAAATAACAGTGCTTCAAAATATTGAACAAACTATTCAAACATGGCTTTAATCGGCTTTGTTTATTAATGCCTCTATTGCTAATTTGTTACGTATATTTCTGCATTTTCATACGTACATACGTTGCATATATATCTGCATATCTACACATATATGTGCGTGCCCAACTCATACTGAAACTTACATATAAAGTTGCAGTATTAATTCCTGAAGCGTTGTATACCCGTACTGCAAACTTAATCATAAAGAATGAATGTGGAGTCCAGATTCAATTATCATATGCTTCATAGAAACTTGCAACTAAACAAATGAAATTTTTGTTTTCATTTAAAAAAAGGAAACTTAGGAGGGCGAATAAAATATATGATACTCATCATATATAATGTGTATGATCAAAATAATACATGTATCACAGAAGCATATATAATTAAGAGGACAATAACAAATATAACTACTACTGTTTTAAATCTGTTATAGATTCAGATAAACTTGGTTCTATAAAATGTGCAAGTCCCTCAAAACTCTACATCTCTGTAATGCTAAAGATGAAAATAATTACTAAAGCTTGGATGGAAAAATAATTTGAGAAGGCATATATTTGAGGAAAATGTACGAAAACTTAATGAGAAAATTGTAATGTGAAAAAAGAAAAGCAACATAATGTAAAGAAAACAAAGGTTAAACATAGGCAAATAACTTTCAATTTACGATTCTTTAATACAAAATACAAAGTTTAAACAAATTCTTAGGTGTAGCACGATTGTCAAGAAGCATAGCATAAACTATAAACCTAATGATATTTATTAACCACTACCTTTTGAAGTAGCGTTATAAGAATCTTGAAATGCTTGTTGGACTTATGGAGGCATAAGCTCAGACTTCAGAAGCAATAGCAGCAAAACCTTTTTTGCATTAACCACTATTCCACTTAAAGTATTTCGATATTGTCAGAATACCATGGGTATATAAAGCACACGTGAATTTTTATACTTCTCATCTTCATATGAATAGAAAAACAGTGTTTGGATAAAAAGTCCACATCTTCTAAATAATTGATTCAATTCCAATCATTTTATCCCTTTCATTGTGATCACTTCATCCATAAATACATCTGCAAATTTTTTTTGGACATATTCCACAAATAATTTTTCTTTGATGATACCATTCGGATTAAATTTATGCTGGAAAGGACTATTTCTATGATGCAAAATATTCAAACAGTACCCAAACGTACCAAATAAAACAAACTTCGATATAGATATTGTTATTAACTTAAAGAAATTCAGCCTAGTGTTATATATATATATGTATATGTGTGTGTATATATATATATATATATATATATATATATATATATATATATATATATCTGTGTGTGCACGCACGCATGCATTGCTTTACAGAAAATAGATTTAGATAAACATGGGTTGACAACAATGCTTCTGTCATTAAAAATCGTCGCTAATAATGGAAGTGTTTTTGAGAGCAGACACAAATCATACAATGTTTCAAACACGAGGTATTCAAATTTCTCCATCATGATTAACACTGTCACTGTGTTGGTTAAATGATTAAAATACAAAACACTGCCATCACCTGCACCAATTTTAAATGATTGATTAGATTATTTCTTGTCTCATTTTTGAAAGAATTGATCCTTATGCAATAATAATACATCATCTACAAATGTTCATATATTTGCTTAGGCATATTGAACTCAACATGTAGTCTGTAAAGGAATATTAATAGTTAAAGAGTTATTTCCAGTTCACTTAACATTATCTTCTCACCTTTTGAAGAAAATTTGCATTTTACATAACATCTTATCATACAAATTAAGATAAAAATTAATTTTAAGAAAATGTTTGGTTGCATTTCAAATCAAGTCCCAAAATAATGAAATCATCATTCAATTACCCATTCAAATTAAAACATAAAAACAAACTAAATGGCAATAAATTTCTTGTTGCTTCCCATTTTATGTTTGATATAAATGTACGATCACTGTCAAAATTTTATCAAATGCGCTGATATTGTATTTGAATCATACTACAAAGTCAAAGTGATGGAAATATATTACTTGTTCCTTTATGTATCCTTCAAGTCATTTCTGTTGACATTCGCATAACAATATTAGCCATAATGATCATTATATATAACACATTTTGCATTCCTTAAAAAGGAGTTTGCATTCCTTAAAAAGGAGTTTTTACTTGGCCAGGGACATATTACCCTGCTTTAATTACTTCAGGTATATCACCCATAAATACAAACTAATGAAGGCCCAGATCGTTTGTAACATGGCAAATCACTATTTCATATGTAAATCTATATGCAACTGACACTAAATTTATTGGCAACCAAGAATTGTGTGTAAATAAGCACACATTTATGGAATAACAAGTTAGTTTGACATTACAATATGATCATTGTATTCAGCCAACGAAAAAAGGATTTTTTTTTATAGAAAGGATTGGCATTTATTTACTTGATTTATATGATATTCAAATTAAATTTAACGGCAATAATGTGATAAACATCGCGGTGTTTATCATCTAATTCCGCGGTGTTACATGTTGTCTTTGCTTACCATAAATCATTACATAATTTATCCAGTAGTGTAATGATATTGCAATATTAAAATGTCACGTAATTTTAACCAAGAATTAGGAGTTTATATTTTAACTTTGGGTGTTTATATTTTATATTTTAGATCATAAATAGAGTCCAATGGAATATTCTCTTTGATATCTTTTTTTCCTCCTTATTTTAAAGCCATTCCAATTTTTCACCATTTGGCTTCAATGCAAGTACTTGATTTATCCTCTATAATCTTCTCTTCTTTATATTCCAAAATAGTTAATTGATTGACCTAGATAATTAATTTTATTTCCTTTACTAATTTCAAATATGGCCTAATTACTTGATTAAATCAATTCATCATTTCATTTCTTTGTGCAGTAGGAGAATTTCTGCAGCATGAGAAGTTAACACACATACATAAACACATCGCCCCAATACATATTATATATGCCCATATTTGCAAAATTTAAGCTGAAATAAATCTTTATGAATCAACTCTTTTTGCTAAAATGTAAGAAACTACAAAATAAGTCAACACCTTTTAAAAGACTTCATTAAGCATAATCTAATACATCATTAAACGGAAACCATGTTAGTATAGTAGATCTATAAAATGAAAAAAAATAGCTAATACGGATTTATGACCACAAATTTGCATGCTCATTACATCATATATATATATATATAAGTACATCTCATGGTATATGTTGCTAAATAATACGGAGAAAAACGCTAGTGTATAGCTCAATACATTTGTTTGTATAATTAACTTTTTGGTTGAACTCTTGCCTATAACAGGCTGTAATTATTATTTTAGTCTAATGATGTTTGGAGATGTAAATAGTAAAAATGGCGCTGTCGTTTATGCATTGTTTATATTCAGTGATCCCTTTGAAAAATAACTATCCATCAACACTTTTAAAGGAATATGCATGTACCCATAAATGGTTTTGAGATTAAAATTTGTGTGGTTAGCCAATGATGCATTTCACCATTGGACAAACTATTATTGTCAAAGATGATGGAGATGACTTTGCAATATTTTAGAACTCAACCCAATATGGTTACCATGCTTAGGTCTGAATCCTATTAATGCTTTGGGAAGCTGCTATAAAATAAGTGTTTAATTTATAGCAAAAAGAAGTGCTTTATGTAAGCATAAAAAATCAATCAGATTGATTATTTTATTTTTCTACCTTATGTTCCAGCATACTGACATAATAAAAAGTCGGTTATAACAGGAGTATACTAAACAAAATAAGTTTAAAAACTGGTAAAAAATGTTAATTCTGCAAAAGGGCACTTAAATATTAAATTAAACATGGTAGAACAAATGGCTATTAACTATTTTTAGCTTGTTAACAAAGCAAAAGGTTGTTGCTTTTGGAAGAAAAGCACATGAACTACGCACTTCCAAGAGAAAATCCTTACGACATTTAAATAGAAGCACTTGAAATGAATAGGTCAAACCATGGACATTCGAAGACTGAAATAGATCACTAATTTTATATTCAAATCAGCATTGAACTGTAAAAACAATTTGTAAATAATGCCCTACCATTAAAACCACCAAAACGAAAATGGGGTAATCATATTTTGCATCCAAAAAAATAATAGAGGGAAACCACAAAAGGGAGAGGAGATTACCTTATCATGGCGCTAGTTGGTACAAACAAATCTTCCAATGCAAATACTTATACGCGGACGTAACAAAAGGCAACCTAGAGAAATACAATAATTAATTAATGAATTGTCAATGTGTACACATCGAAAGAATAATTTGATAGAGGGGACAAAAATGTTTGACAGGAAAAAAAATCATAATTAGGATTTGGCAACTGAAGGAGAAAACAATCTGAATAAATTTCTTACATGAAAACAGATATGAGACATACTGTGACCCTTCAATGCAAGGATACAGGTTTCCTACAGAAGCTTTTGTTGCTTCATATGATGATTGGCATATACACATAGGTTAATAATTGGACTAGGCCGTTCTTTTCATGTGATATAATTTTTAGCATGATATAATTTCTAGGGCTGTAAACGGATACTTTCGGATGCAGATAGTGCCATATCTGCATTCGCATCCGAAACCATTTTCGGATATTGAATATCCGCATCCGTGGATACGAACGGATATCGGATAATTATCCGCTCCGCCAACGGTCGATAAATCAATGAATATGAATGAATTTTTTTAGCTTAATATTAAGATTTTTAGCCTAACTGATTGCTAAAATGCCAAAAATAACTAATTATGATGCTAATATACGATTTTAAGCAATTAGAATGCGTTTAGTACACTTTCAATTTTGCAAAATAATAAATTAGTATATTTAATTATGTTAAAATACACATAATTTTGGCTATAGTCATAAAAAAAAGCGGGCGGATAATTTTCGGATGCGGATATGCATATATCTGCATCCGTATCTGCTTTTTCGGATATCAGATATTTATCCGCTTTTCGAATGTGGATGCGGACGGATTTCAGATTCTTCGGGTATTCATTGACAGCCGTAATAATTTCAACATGACTGCAATGATATAAGCCTTATATCATGATTGGCAGCATAATTTAGTTATATTTAATACAACCATGCTCCGAGATGTATACTTATTTTATTTAGATATATAATATCTTAAGTGTTAATACCATAGTAGTCAAGGAGCTAAGGCGCAAGCATTGAGCCTGGGGCTTTTTTAAGCCTTGGGCTTTTTTGTGTGCCTTTTATATAAGTTTGATATGATATTTTACTAACTACAATTAATTTTTAAACCATATTCTATAATCGTTCAATTGTCTACATATTTTATTAATAAGATTTAAATTTTAAACCGTATTTTATAATTTATTAAACAATTAATTTTTTTATTTAACTATTTATAAACAAAATTTTGAATTTAGCAAAAAAAAAACGCCTCAAACTACTAAAAGGCGCAAGCCATGAGCCTTGGGCTTTTCTGCACTTAGGCGCGCCTAAGCGCATGCCTTGATAACTATGGTTAATACATCTAATTTTGACGCTGTATTAACACTACAAATTGTCCAGTCCACGTTAAAATTATTTACTTTAGTAGGGAAACAACCACCCAGCCTAAGCAAATAATTTAAAACATACTTAAGAATAGGTTATTATGCCTTTAGCTTACATATATGATTATCACTATCATAGTTCGGCATAATTCCTTTATGTAAGATGAAATATTCTTGCAATCACAAAAGTAGTAATAAACCATGAGGCAACGTCACCAAGAAATTGCCCTGAACCAATGTAAAATAGCATAAATATAATACATCGTAGCCTTGTGAAACTATCAGATGCTGCAGTGCAACAATACTATAACGCCTAGTAATTTTTTTCCTGAACTTGGAATAATAATTGCTTCTCATTCAACCTTAACGTACATGCAGTGCACCCACCAGACACCATGGAACGCCATTCACATATAATACACAATATTCTATAAAACAGCACATGGTGTGTTAAAGAAAAGGAGATGAAGTTACCTTATTTAATTGTAACATTCAAAACTACATATGACAATAATAGAGCAGGTCAAAGTAATATAATCTGTCGTAGCATATTTAACATTCAATGCTGGTCATGAGGAATAAGTTGGTCATATGAAAAAAGCAAAGAAAAATACAATAGATAATATTAATATTGTTTAGGTGGGATGAATTTAACTTGAAAGAAAATATAATACATAGATAAACAATTATTCATTACGTTCTTGTTTTAGGATAATCAATAGCTAGGTTTAATATAAGAGAAAATAAGGTTAAAAGCTTTTTAGTTCAAACATGTCGATTTGGTATAGTAACAAAATGTTTAAAATGAAAGAAAAGCAAGAAAACACATAGTTGTTGATTAAATACAACAGTTTTCCTATGTAGTATAAATTTAAAAAGATTGAATTGCTAAAATCCACAACCAATATTTCTAACATTCGAAGGTACATTCAAAGATATCAACATCCAATGCATGATTCGTCCTTCTTTTCATTACATAGCCAAACCATTCTTACTTTTTCCCCTAAAATATCCAATGAACTATATTTGAAAACCTCACCAATGCCAACAATATAACATTTTACGTCCAACAAGATAGAAAACTTACTATAATAATTATAGGATGAAAGAACAAAGAATTAATCTAAGATATGCATACCGAAAATTGCCACCAATGTTCTTTACATCCTGGTCAACTACATCAACTCCTTGATAATGGGATGGCAGCAAAATAAAAGGGAGCATTAGACAAAGTAAATTGAGAACGACTGAAGAAAATGAAACATTGACTGATTATGTTAAATTATTCAAGAAAAAAATATATACTGATTTACAAAGAGGTGAAAAATCAAATCGACCCAAATTATCATCAGTTCCAACCGAACCAGTTAATATGCAAACCCAATATAATAAGCTCATCCAAAAAGCATGGATAATAAAACGATCAATGTGATATTAATCAAAATGATACCTGAATTTAGTCAATGTAACTATTCAACCCTTGAAGGAAATCAACAATTCAACAACGCTGGTTCCGAAGAGTAAGCAGATGATTTTGAGTCTGTAAAACGATGCAAAGGTTAGAACATTTAAAAACAAAAGCAATAAATGAAAAGGATTGAAAATTACTTGCAATTCGAGGTGCCTGAAATATAAATATGGAAATGCCAAAAGATGAAGGAAGATTCCATATATATGAAGAGGGAGACCAATAATTGTTGATTGCTGAGACGAATCTTATTCGCTGAAGTTTTAGGGTTTACCTGATGAGAAATAACGTCAGTTTCCTAAAAATGTTGACTGCAAAAACACGGAGGCAAACTGGAAGGGACGGAGAAGTAAATCGGAAGGTATGGATCCGGAATCAGTCGAGCTGGCGACGGCTAGAGGAGGGAAGTATGATGGCGATAAAGCAGAGCAGGCTGAAATTAGGTTTGAGTTTCTTATCGATCGTGGAAGAAATGAGAAGAAGGGGAACTCTATCTTCCGTTTTTCATGAACTATATTTGACGATGCGCGTGGAAGTATCGGTACGAGTAGGAAGAATGAAGCCAAAAAAGGATGGTTCATTTCAAATTAGTGAGGAGGAACGTGGGCTCTTTGGGGAACACAGAATGGACATGACTCTTTGGGGGAAGAGAAGGGTATGGGGACCTGGGGTTGAGATGAGAGGAAGGTAAATGCAAAGGGGTCAGATAGGAGGTAGGGTTTGAGAAGGGAATCTCGGGAAATGCGGAATGAGGCGGTTCAGCTTTAGATAGGGTAGAAAACCCAAGAGGGCTTATGAGACCTCGATTGCGAACTCAGTAATTATAATATAGTATAGATATAGGAAAATTCTATTGCAACCCACGTTTATAGGTAGTAGCCCCCCCAAAAAAGAAAAAAAAAACCGTATACCCCTAAAATTAGTAAGTAGCCCCCCATCTTTTCCAAATTTGCCCCTCCCCTCACGTTTCTTTCATTTCTCGTTCCAAAAAGAAAAGAAAAAAAAGCCGAGTACCATTTGAACACAAATCATAGGATCCATCGCAAATCATAGGATCCGTCGCTCCTCATTTCCAAAGTACAAGATCGAATTCAGCAGAGAAGTAGAGGAAGAAGGTATGCTCCATTTCTGTAAATCAGCGTGGAATTCATGAAGACCACGTATAGACAGTACGTGGTTTAATTCATAACCACGTTAACAGTACTTGTAGTATACACTTTTTCCACGCGATTTCCTTACGTGGTTAGTACGTAACCCCAAACTTTAGACACTAGGTTCGTATTGTTTCCTAGAACTTTGCATACGTGGTTTCATTCAAATTCACTCAAATCGTACTGCATCGGCTGTACTTGAAAAAAAAAACTTAAATTTTAAATTTTTCTTCAATTACCTGCTGCGATTGCGATGAGGAATCATCTTCTCCTTCAAAATCCATTGTATTCTTGTTTGCAAACCAATTTTTCCTTGAGTGATTTGAAATCTAGGGTTTTTAAGCTAAGGTGTTTTAACTGACAGAAAATATTACGTTGTACTGAGTTTAGGTGAGAAGATAACTCCTCAAGGGCACTTTAGTCATTAAAATTTTAATTTTTTAAGGGGGGCTACTAACTAAAAACAAGGGTTGAATTGCCATAGATATATACACACACACGTATATACATACACATGCATGTGTATACATGTAACATGCATGTGGAATTATATTTTCTATTTACATCAGCAGACCACTATACGATGTGTCGTGGTTGGTAACCAGTAGACCACAAATGTGAGTTGAGGCCGGTCTTGATTAGAAGACCCCTATAGTTGTGTTGAAGATGATCTGCAGACACTAGATATATAGTCAACCTTGTGGTATTTATAGTGAATCACTGTGAATATCACAAGCAGTTTAGACTCAAATAAATGTATATACATATCAGACCAAGTCCAGAAATATGATGAGAAACACACACAAAAATTCTGAGGCAAATAAAATTTATAATAAATCTATATTTGCTAGAATTCAGATATATTTTGTTCCAGTTTACTGTGTGTGTTTATGTGACATGTATGCAGGTGACTGGACTGGATCTGAAGCACGTGAAGACAAAGTGTGTGTCAGTATGTGAGTAAGAGTCTATACACGAAATTAAGTGATTATAACTGAGTGAAATGTAACAGAGTGAGTTTTAAGTGTTGCAACGAGGAGCCAATGTAAATATGAATTATATTATAGTGAAATGTACAATAGTGGAGTTAGAAATATGTACCAATTTAAAGGTTGAAATAAAATATTTTTCTGAATAAAAATATTGTTTGAATATTAAATTCTGTGCAATAGTACTTTATTCGAAAATAAATATTTATTTCTGTATGTGATGTAGTATAGAATAGTTCAATTACAAACACATTTGTTAAATAATATATATGTTTGTTATCATCAAACAAAAATCATATTGTTATATTCAACAATCTCCCCTTTTTGATGATGACAAATATACACAAAGATTTTGAATGTGATCAATGTGTTTGACAATGAAGTGCAGTACTCCCTCTATTTATGTGTTCCCCCTATAGCTGAACTCGCCCTACATATGCGCATATGAGTGAGTTTAAAAACAATTGAATTTCCAAATATTAACAAATGAATTTCCAATATTAAAAATATTCTTGAATTATTCACTCATCAATCAAAATCTTAACCATTCCCCCCTTTTATTATCATCAGAAGGATAATTGAAATTGAAATAGTGACGAGTATAAACTAGAAATATTAGTTCAAATCAAGAGAGAGAATAAATATCATAAACCACATTTAATCAAACAAAAATCATAATATTATTCATACTAGAAGCAAATTTCACATTTTAGAATGATGGATTTACGATGGATTTTATACAATGGGAGAGTTGTAAATCTTTAAATATGAATATGGATTCCAAGAGTTTTCAAATAAATTTTAAGATTAAGAACAAAAAAGCGATGGATTTGGGCTATAATTATAAATTCAAGTTAAGAGAAAAAAAAATCAGATATCATAAATCCCAAAATAATCAAACAAAAAAAATCATAATAATTCATAATATAGAAACACACTTCACATTTCAGAAAATGGATTGCAAGGTCAGTTTTAACATAACGAGGAGGATTTCATATATATATATATATATATATAATTATAATTGTTTCTTTATTTTTTTTATTTTTTAAGAGCACACTAACCATGCATAACCATAAGACTTTTAAATGAGGTCAGTTGCAACTTAAATTATAAGCATTCTCTAACTATGCATGACCATATCTAGGGTTTTTTAAATGATATTAAAGAAACACATATTATATAAAAATCCCCTCATTATATAAAACCATAATGAATGATAGAAATATGGTAGAGATAGAAATGTTCATGAAAAAATCTCTAAATTAATCATATTATGAAATATATGTTCAACAATATCTCAGGATTTTTGAAAATTTTAGCTCTCTCATTCTGAAAAATAGTATAGTCACATTTCCATGACAAAATTTGAAACTATATTTTCTGTAATGATGTCCAAAAAAAATCAAACTCTCCACATTAAATAAAACAATGATGGATGATAGAAAGATTGTAAAAAAGAAGAAGGTGATCGTGAAATAAGCACCAATTCAAAGATATTATAAAATATTTTCAATCGTCATGAGATTTTAAATAATATCACCTCTTATTATGATACCATAGTCACAACTCATCGTAATTTGTAACATCCCAAAATTTTAGCGATTTAATAATTAATTTATTTAATTATTATAATATATTGGTTCGGTAATTTAAATAGTTTGAATTTAAATATATTGAATATTTAATTAATATAAATAGTAGGATAATAAATTTAATTTTCGAAATGATTGGAAATTGTTGAATTTGTAATATTTTTTGAATTGGGCAATATAAGATATTTATTCGAGTTTATATTCGAATTATAATAACGAATATATTATTTTAAACGGCAATTGAACATACAAATTATAGTAGATTTTAAAACGAGCTCGTAACGTCGCTGTAGTTCGTAATATTGATTTTTGATCTTTAAGTGATTATACATGATTCATTATAAGCCGAATTTCTTCGAAACAAGAAACGTTCGAATCTAATAAACTGTATTTTTGTAATGAAAGTGAAAAATCGAGATTTCGTCTTATAGATTGTGAGTTATGTCCATATCAAATTTTTGAATAGTTGTTATGGAATCGTTTATACGCCGTAACGATTAATTTAATATAATAAAATATTGGTTTCGAATTTGGGCAAGATATTTGAGACGTATACTTAGTTTAATTTGTAGAATGTATTTTGCACCCTAAATCACCGTTTTGATATTTCACAGAATAATTTAACTAGTCTATTTTATTGTATTTTTGAGTTCGTGACACATTTCTTATCACGATCATATTTTTATTTCTATCCTTAGCAGTCATATATAAATAGAATTTTTCGTAACATGGTACGCTACATACCTAACATCACCTCAGCCTTACCACCACAACGCATATTTACATGCATTTTTATGTAACTACTCTTTGCACCAGATATGCAAAAACCCATCGTTCATTTACACATTAGACATTTGGATATTTCTATGACACTCTTACCTAAATCTAAGTAGCAAAAAGAATGGGTGAAATAGAACGTTGATCAAGCCAAAAAATGTGTCCACCAATATATTAAGTTTGCAGACATGAAGTAAATCAGGCTTTGTTTTGTATAGTATTTAGGCTAGGAGTATAGGTTAGAAGAATTGCACATGTCTACGCATATCTTTTCAAATCCTTAGGAAGCGAAAACTCATACTTAATGCGCGCAGATCTGTTAGCATACATAGCTATACTTTGAAAATATAAACTACATTTACCACCATAGATGCCTATTCTGTAACAACCCGTATTTTCAATAACCTGTAATAACATAAATCGAGGCAGAATTTAATTCTAAAATGGGAATCAAGGGAAACGGGCTATGCCATTGCGTTCGTCTCGGAAAAATACGCGAAATAGAGTCCGAGTTTTCGAAAATCGGAGTCCGTATGACCAAGATATGGCCTCGCGAAGTTTCACGAAAATTCCCAAATTAAAGTATACTTAATTAAGTGAAATGGGTTGTGTAGATATATATATATATATATATATATATATAATTGAAAATTTAATAAATAAATATGCAAAAATGCTCAAAACAGCGAATTGGGAGAGGGGAATAACCGAACCGGCCGATTTTTGAAGTCGACCCGAGCCCGCTGGGTCGACTAGGGGTTAATCCAGGGTGTTTGGCTGTCAACCCGTGGGCCGATTCGCTCAAGTGCAGATTTTGCATTTGAATGGTTCTCATGGTCCATCTTTAATCTAAAGGCCCTAGATGGTTCCTACACTTGACTTCTTCCCCAAGACATGCTTTGATGGCTTGGATTGAATCTAGGGTTAATCCTATGGCCTAAAACACTTGCCTAATCTATAAATAAGACCCTAACCTACCCTAATTCATTCATAATTAAACCTAGTGACTAAACTATGGCAAAATGCTAGCTCTCATGGCCTCCACTAATTTTATGAAGAGGGTTGCATACTAATCACTCTCTAATCAACTTCTAATCCCTTCTTAGCATCTTAATCTTCTTCATTTGGTGTTCAAAGTTGCTAGTTGTGAGTTTCTATCACTTTGATGATCTTTTGGTAAACTAATTAGATGAGATGTGATGAGATTTATGGTTTTGTATGTGGGTTAATGAGCTTTGAATCATATGATATGATGTTAGCATTAATCTTATGTTTATGCATGTTGAGTATGTAAGCTTATGCAAGTTTAATATGATGTATGTTATGTTTGCATGATGCTAAATATGCAAGTTGTGGGCTATGTAATCATATGCATGTTATGCAAGTTCATGGTAATATGCTATGCAAGTTACATGTATGTAAATATGCAAGTTACATGTTTGTTAATATGCAAGTTACATGTATGTAAATATGCAAGTTACATGTTTGTTAATATGCAAGTTACATGTTTGTTAATATGCAAGTTACATGTATGTAAATATGCAAGTTACATGTTTCTTTATATGCAAGTTACATGTTTGTTAATATGCGAGTTACATGTATGTAAATATGCAAGTTACATGTTTATTAATATGCAAGTTCATGATGACACATTATGCAAGTCTATAAGCTAATATGCAAGTTTGTTATGCAAAATGAATATGTAAGTTATGTGACATATTATATGCAAGTTATGTGACATGTTATGCAAGTTCATATGCAAGTTATGTGTTTGTTAATATGCAAGATGGCACCTTTGAAACATGTTCATTCATATGCAAGTTGACACCTTTTATATGTGTTATATCATGAACGAAATTACGTGGGAACGATGGGGTAATTAAATGCATAAGTTAATAAGATTGTGTGAAATTAATATAATTATGCATAACACAAAATAAATAAACATAGTATGGGAATTTGCCTATTTGGTTAGGTGTACCCATACTATGTGTTGGGAATTTACCTATTGAGTTAGGTCTACCCCATGGGAATTTACCTATTAAGTTAGGTCTACCCATGTTAAGAAAACTTGATTAATTAGGGATAATTAATATAAAATTATGAGGGTGATTAATTAGGTGTAATTAATTGACTAAGACACGAGGTTGGACTCAGTTGTAGCGTAAAACTGCCCGGACCCAACCGGCTTAACCAGTTGCTACAAATGTTAGCCCAATGTGAGAGGTCTTAGGCACAAACTAAATACGTAATTAATGTAAAGACACGAGGTTAGACTCTGTTATGACATAAGGCTGCCCGGACCCAACCGGCTTAACCAGCGGTCATAAAAGACAGTCTAATGTGAGAGGTCTTTACAAAGGTTACGTTCTTAATTAATTAATTAAGAAACACTTAACCATATTAGCATGTAGAGGGACATGAGGGGTTAAGTGGGTGCCTCGGGTGGCATGAGAAAATCTAGTGGTTGCCTTGGGTGGCAATAGAAAATACGATTAGAATACTTAACCAAAATGGAACATGTAATTAAAACATGATTAAAGGGTTAAGTGGGATATACTAGAAAAAGGGACAAGCTTAGGTGGGTAGCTTGTGGAGGCCCATTTCAACCAGTAACCCATACGTATCTTTGTGGGCTCGACCCATGTCGAGGACGGGACACGCATACTGGGCTTGACTGTAAGAGGCAAACGGGTTAGCGGTGGCAACGCAAGTCCAACGGGCTTCATATGCGTGAGTGGGCCCGGGCTGGTAGGTAAGCCGTTGTTGCATCGAGTAGATATAAGCCGTGCACCTTTAGTTCCATCAGGTTGCCACATTGGGGAATGATACATCCCACGGTGGGGCCAGCACGGGTATCTACGTTAGGGAGCCGATCGAATGGGAAGTAGTGTGTACACCTAGTGGATTGTAGGGCCCCGTGGCGCCTACTTGGTCACCTAGGGGTACGCAGGTACTAATTAGTAAATTTTATAAGTCCTTGGGTGGGATCAACCTTTAAGTTAGGAACGACTGGTGTGGTGCAGTTTAGTAATTTACCTTAGGGAGGGTAGATGCGTCTTTATCCTTTATCTTCGTTTAGTTGACTGCTTAGGGTAGCCATTCATCCCTATATGTTACCGTATATCAGTTTATGTCTTCTCTGGTTACTTTAACGATTGTATTGTTAAAGTTATAGGACTCGCTCAGACTTATGTCTGACCCTGTTGTTTTTATCTTTTTCCCAACCCTCAGGTCCTACGGTGGATCCTAGCAGTAGTGGAGCTTGATCGGATTGCTGTTCCAGTCTTTAGGAGCTTGGATAGATGTAAAGCTCCAGTTATCCAGTTATCTTTTCTTTTGTTTGGCTATTGTATGAGAGTGGGATTATGTACTTCTTTATTTTGATGGATATTGTACTTGACCTTTATTGTGGTTTTATGATGTAACCAGACATGTTTTACTTCCGCTGTTATGAGATGATGTTTTAAAATTTCAAGTACTATTTATATCTGTCTTGTTGTAATTTTTCTGTTCTATATTCACTAAAATACTCCACCAATGCTATGGCATTCCCTTAGTGAGTGATCATAGCGGGAGTGGGGTGTTACACGTGGTATCAGAGCTTAAGGTTACCAGAACAGATAAAATTTTTGAGAAAAACTACTTTCTAAGAGTATTTTCGAAGAAAGGATTTTTAAAAGCATGTCTTCTAAGAGAAAAAGTTTTTGAAAAAGAAAAGCATAATCCCCAATAGCCATATCTTTATCTTTCGGAATCTCCTTTTTGAATCTTTCCTCTTTCGTTTCAGCATGGCTGAAGATCTTAACATCCCGGAGGGTTTAGTTATACCACTATGGTATAGGAGGTTGCAAGAGGCTAGGGCCGCGGCTGCGGGTCCGGCCAATGCTACTACACCAGAGACAACCGCTCCTCCTCCTCAGCCTAGAGTGGATAATTTTGCTAAGGTTTGCAAGGAGTTCAAGGCTATAGGAGGAAAACCTTTTCTTGGTTCAGAGACTTTCGTAGAGGCTAGAGATTGGCTTAAGGAAGTGGAAGAGTTGCTAGATATCTTTGAAGTGGAAGAGGGAAAGAAAGTCAAGTTGGCGGCTTGGTTAATGAAGGGAGAGGCCTCATTCTGGTGGGAGGTCACTAATGGAGAACGCCCTGTTGACTCTTGGGCAGATTTTAAGCAAAGGTTTGGGGCTAAGTTTCTCTCAAGGGCGGAAGAGAATCTGTTTATGGAGAAGTTCTTGAATTTGAAGCAAGGGAATCTCACGGTGAAAGAATATGTCAACAAATTCAATCAATTAGCAAGGTTTGGCATAGAGTTGGTGAATACACCGGAGAAGAAGGCTTTGAGGTTCGTTAGAGGCTTGAACGAACCATTGCAAGGAATAGCTATGACTCACATTCCTATGGGGGCCACTTTTGAGAAGCTTGTCTACATGGCACTTATGCATGAGGATGATAAGAATTCTAAGGCACCAGAGAAAAAGGGGGATCAGAAGAAACCGCAACAGCAACAACAAGGCAAGGGCGGAAAAGGCAATGGTGACAAAAAGAAGACGAAGAAGAAGTGCTTCAATTGTGGAACACCAGGACACCTTAGTAAGGATTGTCGCAAAAAGAAGAAAACCGGTTGCTTTCATTGTGGTGAAGCAGGGCATCTTGTGAAAAACTGCCCAAAGAAGGGGCAGAAGACGGGGTCTACCTCAGGAGGCCAGGTGCAAGCTCTTATAGCACCACCTCAGTCAGGGGGGCAAGTTCAGGTTCTCTCAGTTCCACCGATTCAGCAGAGAGGTAGAACTATTTCCGTTGAAAGTCTGGTTTTTCTGTTTGATCATCCAGTTCGTACTTTGTTTGACTCTGGCGCATCGCATTCTTTTATCTCATCATCGTTAGTTGAGTCACTGCACTTAGACACCAGTCTAGTTGATGATCCCTTGGTTGTCTCAAACCCAATTGGGGGCTCCATATATCTGTCTATGATATGTTTGGGTTTGAAGATTTCTATACTTAGCGTTGAGTTTAGATGTGATGCTTTTGTATTGGGCTTCACGGGCTATGGGTTGATCTTGGGCATGGACTGGTTATCCAGTAATGGTGCCGTTCTTGATTGCGAAAGGAGAGTTGTCAGGCTCATGACCCGCTTGGGTAACACTCTCGAGATCTCTTGCAATCCCATGGAATCTGTTTTGCTAAGTTATCTTGAATCGCTCGATGCTTCGGTCGAGAGTTTGTGTTCTGTCAGAGTAGTCCGGGAATATCCGGATGTGTTTGAAGAAGTAAAGGGTTTGCCTCCGAAGCGGGAGATAGATTTCCGAATTTATTTGGTGGATAATGCCAAACCAGTGTCTTTGCCAGTACGCCACATGGCTCCTCGTGAGAGAAGAGAACTTCATAAGCAAGTAGGGGAGTTGCTTGAGAAGGGGTTCATAAGGCGAAGTATATCGGAGTGGGGAGCTCCAGTAGTGTTTGCCACGAAGGCGGATGGGTCCCTCAGACTTTGTGTGGATTATAGAGAACTTAATAAGCTCACGAAGAAGAATAGACACCCATTACCGAGGATAGATGATCTCTTTGATCAGTTGGTTGGCGCATCAGTATTTTCGCAGATGGACTTAGCTACAGGGTTTCATCAGTTAAGAGTGGCGGAGGACAGTATAGAGAAGACTGCTTTCCGGACTCCGGATGGTTTTTATGAGTGGCTAGTGATGCCATTTGGGTTGACAAACGCCCCCGCATACTTTGTTGATCTCATGAGTAGAGTGTTCAGAGAGTATCTGAATAAGTTTGTAGTAGTTTTTGTGGATGACATCTTGGTCTTTTCCAAGAATGAAGAAGAGCATGCCTTACATCTCAAGGAAGTGTTGGAGACTCTTCGAGCACATAGTCTTAAAGCTAAATTCTCTAAATGCCATTTTTGGAGAAGAGAAGTGCGATTCTTAGGGCATGTGGTCTCTAAGGAAGGGATAGCTGTGGATCCCGCAAAGATAGTATCTATCCAGGATTGGAAAGTTCCTAGAAATGCTACCGAGGTAAGAAGTTTCTTGGGGTTGGCAGGATATTATAGGAAGTTCATCAAAGACTTCGCGAAGATATCAGCCCCATTAACCCGCTTGACGAAAAAGAATCTGGTTTTCTCGTGGGATGTAGATTGTGATGATGCTTTCCGACGGTTAAAGAGAGCTTTGACCACCGCTCCAGTTTTAGTGCTCCCGGATGGGAGTAAGCCGTTTGTTGTTTATACCGATGCTTGTGGAACAGGATTAGGCGCAGTCTTGATGCAGGAGGGAAGGGTAATAGCCTATGGAGGGAGACAATTGAGAGTGCATGAGAAGAATTACCCTACCCATGATCTAGAGTTGGCCGCGATTGTTTTCGCACTTAAGTCTTGGCGCCATTATCTTCTTGGTGAGAGATTCGAGTTGTTCACCGACCATAAATCATTGAAGTACTTATTCTCTCAGAAGGATTTAAACTTAAGACAGCAAAGGTGGATGGAGTTCTTAGCATCCTATGATTTCGAGATAGCGTATACCCCTGGTAAGGGTAACGTGGTGGCAGACGCCTTGAGTAGAAAAAGGCTATCTTTGAGTCCATTGTTCGTGGAACGACGAAGCTTGGAGTTTCTTTCTTTGTTTGACTTCAGACCTTCTGTTGATTTTGTACCTGGTTTGTTGGCATCCTTGGAGGTTAGACCTACTCTTTTGAGACGGATTGGCGAGGCTCAGCGAGACGACCCACAGTTGGTTGTGTTGGTAGAGAAGCTTATAAGAGGGGAGTCGTCCAGCCATTTGGGTAGATACACCATAGATGATAAGGGATGGTTGCATAGAGACGGTAGACTTTGTGTACCGCAAGATGAGGGTTTGAAGAAGGCTATTTTGGATGATGCACATCGTTCAAGAATGACTATTCATCCCGGTGGAGACAAAATGTACCAAGACATGAAGAGAGTTTTCTTCTGGGCCGGTATGAAGAAAGATGTGGCCGAGTATGTGGCTAGATGCTTAGTGTGCCAACAAGTTAAAGTGGAGCAAAGGAAACCCGGTGGGTTGCTACACCCATTGGAAGTTCCACAGTGGAAGTGGGATAGTGTCTCGATGGATTTCATCGACGGGTTACCGAGATCGAGGAAGGGCAATACGGGAATTTGGGTTGTGGTAGACAGACTTACCAAGAGTGCCCATTTTATACCCGTAAAGAGTAAGAGGACCGCTCCATGGCTTGCTTCAGTCTATGTTAGAGAGATTGTTAGATTGCATGGCGTACCATCCAGCATTGTGAGTGATCGAGATCCTATTTTCACTAGTGAGTTTTGGAGAAGTTTGCAAGAGGCGGTAGGGACTCAGTTGTGTTTGAGCACCGCATATCATCCTCAGACGGACGGTCAGACTGAGAGGGTGAACCGTATCTTAGAAGATCTTTTGAGGCTTTGTATCTTGGATTTTGGAGGTACATGGGAAGAACATCTTCCTTTGGTGGAGTTCGCATATAATAACAGCTTTCAGTCCAGTATTGGTATGGCTCCTTTCGAAGCTCTTTATGGAAGGCCTTGTCGATCTCCTACATGTTGGTGGGAATCTACGGATAAGATCTTGCTTGGGCCGGATATGGTTAGAGAGACTTCAGAGAAGATTGATTTAATTCGAAAAAGGATGAAAGCAGCGCAAGATAGACAGAAATCTTATGCGGATCGGAGAAGGACGGATCTTGAGTTTGAGGTTGGGGACATGGTTTTTGTCAAAGTATCTCCATTGAGAAATGTTGTTCGCTTTGGGTCCGTAGGGAAGTTAGCACCGAGATTTGTTGGGCCGCTTCCTATTAAGGAAAGGATTGGACGGATGGCGTATAGGGTGGAGTTGCCCGACAGACTTAGTGGTGTTCATGATGTATTCCATGTATCACATTTGAGGAAGTGCTTACATGAGACCGCGGAGGTGGTAGAGCCGAGCTTGCTTAGAGATGTAGAGGTAGAGCGTGATGCGACGATTCGACGAGCTCCTACTCGCATCCTTGGGTCAGAAACTAGGAAGTTGAGGAACAGAGAAGTTCAGCTAGTTAAAGTGCAATGGGGAGATGACGAAAGCAATGCTACTTGGGAGACGGAAGCAAAGATGCGTTCTTTGTATCCATTTCTTTTTGAGAGTATGTCTTTTAACTTCTCCTTTATTGCTTGTCTAGTACTTATCTTATCTTTAGTATATCCCCTCGCTAATACCTATGACCTTTAGATAGGGTAAAACCTATGGTTGAAACATGTGTTTGAAACATGTTATGGTTGATGGATGCATATGGATGCAATTGTTTGCTAGTGGTTGCTCGTGGATGCATATACACACACATTAGGCACTAGATCGGCTCAGTCACTTCATGTTGCATATTGCATAAATGGATGTGGTAGTTAGATTGATGGATGTATCATGGCTGTGTTATCATATGGATGATGCATTTTTGTGTATGGTTGTGCACGCATGTAGAAATTTGTATGTGTCAATAGGGTTTCGCATACATATTGGATGCATGGCACTATCATGGTTTGCATTAAGGAGGTTTACTGTATCAGTAACCGCCTGATTTTTGCATTAGGTAAGTACATATACACACACTTTTGCATATATCCATCCAGCATTTAGAATCTTGTAAGGACAATGATTGCTCGTGGATGATGCTTTGAGTAGATGGATGATTGGATGGTAGGAAACGTTCTTCCTAACTTGAAGATTTCGGGGACGAAATCCTTTAAGGAGGGGAGAATGTAACAACCCGTATTTTCAATAACCTGTAATAACATAAATCGAGGCAGAATTTAATTCTAAAATGGGAATCAAGGGAAACGGGCTATGCCATTGCGTTCGTCTCGGAAAAATACGCGAAATAGAGTCCGAGTTTTCGAAAATCGGAGTCCGTATGACCAAGATATGGCCTCGCGAAGTTTCACGAAAATTCCCAAATTAAAGTATACTTAATTAAGTGAAATGGGTTGTGTAGATATATATATATATATATATATATTGATATATATATATATATATATAATTGAAAATTTAATAAATAAATATGCAAAAATGCTCAAAACAGCGAATTGGGAGAGGGGAATAACCGAACCGGCCGATTTTTGAAGTCGACCCGAGCCCGCTGGGTCGACTAGGGGTTAATCCAGGGTGTTTGGCTGTCAACCCGTGGGCCGATTCGCTCAAGTGCAGATTTTGCATTTGAATGGTTCTCATGGTCCATCTTTAATCTAAAGGCCCTAGATGGTTCCTACACTTGACTTCTTCCCCAAGACATGCTTTGATGGCTTGGATTGAATCTAGGGTTAATCCTATGGCCTAAAACACTTGCCTAATCTATAAATAAGACCCTAACCTACCCTAATTCATTCATAATTAAACCTAGTGACTAAACTATGGCAAAATGCTAGCTCTCATGGCCTCCACTAATTTTATGAAGAGGGTTGCATACTAATCACTCTCTAATCAACTTCTAATCCCTTCTTAGCATCTTAATCTTCTTCATTTGGTGTTCAAAGTTGCTAGTTGTGAGTTTCTATCACTTTGATGATCTTTTGGTAAACTAATTAGATGAGATGTGATGAGATTTATGGTTTTGTATGTGGGTTAATGAGCTTTGAATCATATGATATGATGTTAGCATTAATCTTATGTTTATGCATGTTGAGTATGTAAGCTTATGCAAGTTTAATATGATGTATGTTATGTTTGCATGATGCTAAATATGCAAGTTGTGGGCTATGTAATCATATGCATGTTATGCAAGTTCATGGTAATATGCTATGCAAGTTACATGTATGTAAATATGCAAGTTACATGTTTGTTAATATGCAAGTTACATGTATGTAAATATGCAAGTTACATGTTTGTTAATATGCAAGTTACATGTTTGTTAATATGCAAGTTACATGTATGTAAATATGCAAGTTACATGTTTCTTTATATGCAAGTTACATGTTTGTTAATATGCGAGTTACATGTATGTAAATATGCAAGTTACATGTTTATTAATATGCAAGTTCATGATGACACATTATGCAAGTCTATAAGCTAATATGCAAGTTTGTTATGCAAAATGAATATGTAAGTTATGTGACATATTATATGCAAGTTATGTGACATGTTATGCAAGTTCATATGCAAGTTATGTGTTTGTTAATATGCAAGATGGCACCTTTGAAACATGTTCATTCATATGCAAGTTGACACCTTTTATATGTGTTATATCATGAACGAAATTACGTGGGAACGATGGGGTAATTAAATGCATAAGTTAATAAGATTGTGTGAAATTAATATAATTATGCATAACACAAAATAAATAAACATAGTATGGGAATTTGCCTATTTGGTTAGGTGTACCCATACTATGTGTTGGGAATTTACCTATTGAGTTAGGTCTACCCCATGGGAATTTACCTATTAAGTTAGGTCTACCCATGTTAAGAAAACTTGATTAATTAGGGATAATTAATATAAAATTATGAGGGTGATTAATTAGGTGTAATTAATTGACTAAGACACGAGGTTGGACTCAGTTGTAGCGTAAAACTGCCCGGACCCAACCGGCTTAACCAGTTGCTACAAATGTTAGCCCAATGTGAGAGGTCTTAGGCACAAACTAAATACGTAATTAATGTAAAGACACGAGGTTAGACTCTGTTATGACATAAGGCTGCCCGGACCCAACCGGCTTAACCAGCGGTCATAAAAGACAGTCTAATGTGAGAGGTCTTTACAAAGGTTACGTTCTTAATTAATTAATTAAGAAACACTTAACCATATTAGCATGTAGAGGGACATGAGGGGTTAAGTGGGTGCCTCGGGTGGCATGAGAAAATCTAGTGGTTGCCTTGGGTGGCAATAGAAAATACGATTAGAATACTTAACCAAAATGGAACATGTAATTAAAACATGATTAAAGGGTTAAGTGGGATATACTAGAAAAAGGGACAAGCTTAGGTGGGTAGCTTGTGGAGGCCCATTTCAACCAGTAACCCATACGTATCTTTGTGGGCTCGACCCATGTCGAGGACGGGACACGCATACTGGGCTTGACTGTAAGAGGCAAACGGGTTAGCGGTGGCAACGCAAGTCCAACGGGCTTCATATGCGTGAGTGGGCCCGGGCTGGTAGGTAAGCCGTTGTTGCATCGAGTAGATATAAGCCGTGCACCTTTAGTTCCATCAGGTTGCCACATTGGGGAATGATACATCCCACGGTGGGGCCAGCACGGGTATCTACGTTAGGGAGCCGATCGAATGGGAAGTAGTGTGTACACCTAGTGGATTGTAGGGCCCCGTGGCGCCTACTTGGTCACCTAGGGGTACGCAGGTACTAATTAGTAAATTTTATAAGTCCTTGGGTGGGATCAACCTTTAAGTTAGGAACGACTGGTGTGGTGCAGTTTAGTAATTTACCTTAGGGAGGGTAGATGCGTCTTTATCCTTTATCTTCGTTTAGTTGACTGCTTAGGGTAGCCATTCATCCCTATATGTTACCGTATATCAGTTTATGTCTTCTCTGGTTACTTTAACGATTGTATTGTTAAAGTTATAGGACTCGCTCAGACTTATGTCTGACCCTGTTGTTTTTATCTTTTTCCCAACCCTCAGGTCCTACGGTGGATCCTAGCAGTAGTGGAGCTTGATCGGATTGCTGTTCCAGTCTTTAGGAGCTTGGATAGATGTAAAGCTCCAGTTATCCAGTTATCTTTTCTTTTGTTTGGCTATTGTATGAGAGTGGGATTATGTACTTCTTTATTTTGATGGATATTGTACTTGACCTTTATTGTGGTTTTATGATGTAACCAGACATGTTTTACTTCCGCTGTTATGAGATGATGTTTTAAAATTTCAAGTACTATTTATATCTGTCTTGTTGTAATTTTTCTGTTCTATATTCACTAAAATACTCCACCAATGCTATGGCATTCCCTTAGTGAGTGATCATAGCGGGAGTGGGGTGTTACATATTCCCTGATATCAACCCTAACCTACAACTTACCTGAACCATGCCCCCAAGTTTTTCCATCTATTTATATCGCACAACATCTTCAATCTGCCATTAAACAATTTTCCATGGTCGTATGCTTCCAATGGTGGTCTCTAAATCTAAAATAAAATCAAATGCTTCGCTAAAAATCTCGAGATGTATATTTTCCATCTCTTAACAATATTCTCGTCCACCGTTATGTTTTTCTCTGGGTTAAGAGTGTAATTTTGGTCGCACGGTATATATGTATATATACAGTGAATGCTCCAGCTCGAACCAGGGCAGAAAGGCAGTGGGATTTGAGGTCGTTGGAAGGGAAATAGAGTTCACCATTGAACTTGTGGAACCAGGAAGTTTCGATAGTGTTTTTCTTGTGGAGTTTGGGAAGAAAAGCGTGACGCAGCTGACAATGTTCTACACAGTGCAAGGTTAAAGTCGCACATCGAAGAAGGCACACGAGCTAAAGTAAATGGGCCTGAAAGTGTAGAGTGCTGATCGACTTTTTGGTTCAGGTATTTTTGGTGCGATTTTGGAATTCGAAAAGGGTTCAATAGGGATTCGGTGAATTTTATATGGATTTCAACTCAGGTTCTTGCAGTTTCGATTTTTGGGTTAGGGTTTGTATGATATGGTTGTAAGATCGCTGACTGGTGTTTTCGAATTGAATTTGGTTGATCGAATTGTTGTTCGAAGGTTGAAGCTAGGGTTCGATTTGATTGAAGAGGTCTGTCCGGTCTGTACGATTTATATGGCTGGTGGCGACTGGACTGGCGATGGTGATGGACTACTGTGGGTGATGGAAGTGAAGGGTTGATGTAATAACCCGGAAATCCGAGCTAATTTAAAATTTTTATTTTGGCAATTTCAGTGAATTTTGGGTATTTAAAATAAATTATTTTAAATAATTACGACGAGAAATTCATTTTGAATAGAATTAGAACGTATAAATTTATTTGAATCGACGTTAGAATATAAATATTTATTTTTAATTATAAATGGAATTGAAAATGGAGCGGTAGTTCGAAAATTCGATTTCAAAGTTCAAATGAATGTGTAGGATTCAAAATATACCGGATTTTAGCACAACCAAAAATATTTGAATCTATTTGAAAATATCTTTCCAACGAATCCGAAAAATTGAAATTTCATAGCGGGGATAAAAAGTTATGCCCAGTTGAAAATTCAGAATAGTCGCTATGGAATTTTGGCCCTTAAAAATGGAAATTTTGCAAACGACCCCTGTTTTCTACGAAACCACTTTTGTTGGATCCGGGATGTCTAATTATTGCTAGATTCCAAAATTCATAATTTTCTAAATCAATATGTGAGCGTGGCGAAGTAAAACGTGTTTTAACAGTTTCAGTCAATTTCGATCGACCAGAAAATGGCCATTTTTCCAACTGTCTCGGAATTTGACGAAATTAGTTTTGTTAGAACTGAATCGTCAATACGAAGCTAGAAAATATTTTTCGGGAATTTTTATAGTCCGTATGTGGCCCCGGTAAATTGAAATGTGCGTTCAAAATTCAATATATATATATTTATATTTTGATTTTGACGGAAACTGATCGAAACAATCGAATCAGTTTACGATACATATCCCATTGTGCTCGGGATGGAGGTATTACGCTAGGGGCGACAGTCGTTGGGTTCGGTTTGGTGTTCAAATGGAAAGTCAACCCTTTGGAAAAATTTAAAGAAAAAAAATATATATAAATATAACTATTTATACATACCGCCTTCCTCTTCACCGTTCAATTCAGAAAATCGAAATAAAAAAAAACCCTAAGCCTAATCTGCGTCGCCCAGACCTCGTTGCCCTGCCACCGTCCACCGCGCTCAGTCCGGACCCCCTCCCCCTCCAACGATTGACGGCAACCCTCCCCCTTTTCTCTCACGAACCCCGAGACCCTCAGCAGCCCTAACCCCCAACGAAAACCGCCGCCCCAAGCAGAAACCGCCCAGTCGATGCCCTAGCTCCACCGCCGGTGAACCGCGCCTCCCCTAGCTCCAACACCCTCCGATGATCAGAAATTCCCCCTGCTGTAAGTTTCTTATTCCCCTTTAATTTTGTTTTTTCTATAAAATGTTATGTTTTTGCTTACGAAAATAAAATGAATGTTGTTTATAAAAATTCTGATTTTTTATAAATAGAAGGATTTGATTTTTTATAAATAAAAATGGGGTTTTTACAAATAAAAATATGATTTTTATTTATATTCTTAACGTATAAAGGGTGGATCTTTATTTATGTGGACAACAATATTAAAAAGAAGTGATTTTGTTTAATGTAGAAAAATATTAAATTGTTATTAACGAAAAGAAATGATCTTTATACATGAAGAGAATAGATTTGTTTAAGTAAAAGGAATAGATTTGTATATGCAGAAAGAATTATATTTATGTATGTATATATATATATAAACGATATAAAAAAATGATTTTTATATTGAAAGTGAACATGATCTTTATACATAAAGAGAATAGATTTGTTTGAGCAAAAGGAATAGATTTGTATATGCAGAAAGAATTATATTTATGTATATATATATATATATATGATATAAAAATATGATTTTTATATTGAAAGTGAACAAATAAAAACTTAATTTTAATCATCTAGAAAGAGAAATAAAAATTCGATTTTTATTAATGAAGTAGCGAAATAAAAATTCGATTTTTATATATGCAGCGAATATGGACGACGAAGGTGACAAAAGGTGAGCACGGCGAAGATTATCTGCATAAGAAGAGTCGCGGCGTTTGGTTTAGCTTATAGGTGAGAACTCCTCACTTTTAATTTTATTTCTAGTTGAAATATATACTAGGATGTAGACAGTGCTTAGCAGCACCCGACACCCGTCGTCCACAGACCATGGATGACTTGTTTGTTTGATTGATGTGTTGTGAAAGTTGATTGTGTGAAGTGGAATGAATAAAATATTTTATAGTTAAAAATATAGTTTTTAACGTGTATATAAAATAAATATTCATTTACGAATCGAACGATTTGTTCATGAGCACCCATTTGATTGATATTGATTGGGACGATAAATTTTACATGTCGCCCAACTGCACAAATAAAAATTTGTGTTTGTTGATTTGAAACCCCACACGGGTATTGGGATGATATTTGACGTGCACTAATCCCGATTGTTTAGTTGTATGTCAATCGATGGGTTGACAGACTGTGTAAGCGTTAAGTATTTATATTTAATGCTTATGCAGTTGTGTGGTGCACTTTGGATGATGGTTGATGATTTATCGTTGCTATTATATGCTTTTGTTGTAGGGAATCTATATAATTAACATTATATGGTAATTGATTGGGCCTCATTCCAATTTAGAAAGTAAATTATATTCATGTGTTGAATAAAAGAAAATTCATGTGTTGAATAAAAAGAAAATTCATGTGTTGAATAAAAAGAATATTCATGTGTTGAATTAAAAGAATATTCATGTGTTGAATAAATGAAAATTCATGTGTTGAATAGAAAGAAAATTCATGTGTTGAATAGAAAGAAAATTCATGTGTTGAATAGAAAGGAAATTCATGTGTTGAATAAAATATATATTCATGTGTTGAATG
Organism: Allium sativum; assembly: GCA_030737875.1. Classification (NCBI taxonomy): domain Eukaryota; kingdom Viridiplantae; phylum Streptophyta; class Magnoliopsida; order Asparagales; family Amaryllidaceae; genus Allium; species Allium sativum. Next base: position 309,612,110 of record CM060921.1, read on the forward strand.
AAAATATAAATTCATGTGTTGAATAAAAATATATATATTCATGTGTTGAAGAAAATATTCATTTGTTGAATAGAATAACGAAGTTATTAAAATATATAAAAGCCGTGTTGATTAGATTGACGCCATTTTGACGTGAACGATATTCATATCGATTTTATTCATTTTTATAATGAATATCGAAAAGTAATTGATTTCAAAATATAATGTTTTGAAAATATTATCATTTATAGATTAATGATATGGAATATTCAATTTTGATTAGAAATTGAAATCGTTTCGAAAACTAATTTATAACGATTTATAAAATACGTTTTAAAAGGAAATCAACGAAATACATATAATATTATATATATATATATATATATATATATATATATATATATATATATATATATAATGGCCTAAATAGAACGCGCCGCGCTGCGGTAGTTCGTGAATTTCGGCCATTGACTTCAAATGGACATTACGGGAGATCCGATCGTCAGATTCTCCTAAAACCGGAATTGTTGGGTTCGTATCGAAAAGAGCTTTCTAACAAATTTTAGAGATTTGAAATCTAACGGTTGGATTTGTAATTATGTCCAAATCAAATTTGGAAAAGGTCGCTGTAAGTGCAGTTCGATGGCCGTTGATGGAAATCGACTGTACGGGCCTTGATAAAATTATTAAAAATAGTAATAATTTGTGTAAAATCATAAGAAATGATTTGGAAAGAATTGGGATGAAAAACTCCATATTAGAAAAGATAAAAATAGATTTGTATCGAAATGAACTAGTTTTGAACTAGAATTATAATCCCATTTATTTTTAAAATAAATAAAGTGGATTTGAAATGGTTTTGAAAATAACCAGAATTTCCAATATATAAAGTGGAAATGGATTTGAATCGAAATTGTCTTTGGAATATATCGATGTTGGATTTTGTGATTATATTGATATTGTTATGGAAATTTGAAAGATATATTTATATCGTTATTTCCAATACGATATTTGTTGGTCGTAGAATTTGATATTGAATATAAGCCGATATATTTTCTATTCAGAGCCTTGTATTTAATATCAAATGGGATTTGGGTTTGTCGTGAATGGTGTCTTCATTAACACTGTTCTTAAACCCAGTTGAGAAAAAGATTAAATCTTTTTATTTAGATTTAATGAAGTATACCAATTAAATGATATTTAATTGGAATTGAATTTTAATTGATTTTTGGGTTTATCATGAACCGTGTTTTAGATGACATTGGTTCTTCAACCCAGTTAAATGCAGGATATGGTTTCCCGAGTTAAACAATCATTAATATGATTTTTGGGAAGATTAAAACCAAGTGGAGTTTTAATAAATCTTAAATTAGATTGAGATGATCGAGAATGGAGTACCACCAGTTTTGCTCCACGCGGTAGTTAAATATTTAATTAGATTTGAACGTGAAATGGTAATTGAATTTACCAATAACACCGTGATGTTAGATATGAAGTATGACCAATTTTACTTCATGGGATGAATAGGTTGGGATTGGGACATAAATGATTACTTCAGTGCGGTTCGCTAATCCCGACTAATTTGAATTAATATTCAAAGGAAGATTAAAGAATAAATTTAAAGAATTTATCTTTGATAAAATTAATGGGAACCTTTCCCAAAGTATAAGAATATTTGAATAAAAGAATATTCTGAATTGGAATGAGGCGTATGTTGTGTTTGTGTAACACTTGTTTATTATATACGCGAGTTATTCAGAAAGACCGGGTTTATCCTATTCTGAATAACTAATTCGACGATGTGTCGAGGATGAAGACGGTGGTCGAAGACCGGAGGTCTTCACATCGTTTGGATAATTACTGATGATCTTGATTGGGCTGTACACCCAAGAGGAGGGAATCAGTTGGTGATCGTCCAGACGTACTTGGAGAACGATGGATATGCGAGGTACAAGGTGCCTCCGGTTTCGTTCAGACCCAGAACGAACTTGTAAATGGACCGTGTGTATGACATTGGATTTTATTCTGTGTTGATTGATCCCTATTAAATATACATCTGTTTGGTAGCGGAGAATTTTTTCTCCTGCTTAACACCCTTCTCTGAGACGTACGAGCTCGTGGGTTGTATATCGATGGACATCAGTCGCATGGAGTGAATTTCCTGTGTGGCATGCCTAAGTGGCAAATTATCAAGGATTTTGTTGAAAAGCAAAGTCTTGCGGTTGATGATCAAAGCACCGCCTGTGTGGCATAGCTTTGTGTAGCATTAATTCGCGAGCCTCACACCCTGGTTGTGAACCAGAAACGGGAGAGGACATCAGGGAGGGCATGCGTTTCCTTCTAGCTAGGGTGGTGTCAATGACCTACCAGCCCTGACATTTATATTATTTTCACCTGTGTGGTTGTTGCTGTTTCGAGGCGCCTCAGATATATCGGTGACTATGTGGAGCCGATGGAGTCATTTGGCTCATTGACGCCCCAAAGGGCGGGGAAACGCAGTGTTCATGCATTATAATCCAGATCGGTGGACCGGCCCTGACGATCCAAGGGGCAGTTGCGACTGTTCCTGATGGGCGGGCTAGAGCGTCTCGAATTCGGTAGAGGTCGATCCCTGGCCTCGGTTCACAGAAGGAAACCCAACTTCCAATACGTGACTTTGCAGTTTTGATTGTAGAGCCTAGTATTGGCGACATGATATATGGTACCCATGCCGTCTATGATTAATACTTATGATTGAAATTGTTTTGACACTTTACACTTATAGTAATAATAAAACATGAAATTTAGCGTATCAAGCATTCTTTGGCTATTATAAGGTAAAACCCTATCCTCCGGCTTGTGTTGCATTGTGTGATGGGACCTGGGTCTTATAATAGCTTCATTGTTCTTTATTTAGCATTGCGCTATTGTTTTATGCACTGGTATTCTTGGGAGGAAACCTGTTCCGTGTTATACGGCGTGGTCCCTTGATTTACCTAACTTTAAAATAAATATTAATAACTGTTTTAGTTCTCACACCAGTCACATGACTGACCTGGAGTTTATTGTTTTAACCTAAACTCTGGGTGCCCCTATTTTCCGGACGGGCAGCTAGTAGTTTTGGTTTTGCAGATTTATATTCACAGGATCCTGGTTTACAGCTGGAACGATACTCAGAAACTCTGTATCTGTGTATTACTTTCAGTTGTGTATCGTATTATTTTTCCGCTGCAGTAATGTATTTAAATCTCTGATATTTAATGTGTAATATTTATTCATATTCTGTATATTCTTGTATTCTGATGGAATTGTTGTAATAAACAATGAAATGTTCTTCTGTTTGCGTTCCAATTTGTCGTGTTCTCAAAACAATCAGGGGTTTCGAACGGTCTTGGTCGGTTTAGCGATCGACTCAGATTGAGCGAAATTCTTTATCATTTCAGTTGAATTGATGAATTCGTAGTTGAAGGGAAGGTTGTTTGTTAAGTACGGTGATGGGTGGTTTTGTGGTGCTGTAAAGTAGATGATCGGGTAGCCATGGTATGAGGTCGGTGGACTGCTGATGTAGAGAAGATCTGTGGTTGGGGTTATGATGGGAAGGGTATGGTTTCTGGTAGATGGTGATGGAGTAGTGGAATGTGAATTGGTGATGAAGGCGTTTATTTGGGGTGTGTTTTCGGCACAGTGGGAGGTTGGAAGTTGCAGTGTAGATTTTGGTTAAGGATATCTGCAGAAATTATGATGTAGGCGATGAGAAGATGGTGATGTTGGAGAAGGGATTGTGATTTGTGATGAAGATGGCAGGGATTGTTGATGGTCAGAATTTGCAATCGGGTTTGTGAAGATGTGGCTGGTATGAAGACTTGGGTTTGCGGTAGTAAAAAAAAAGCAAGAATAAAGAAATTACTACATAACGTTTTTTAATTGTTGTAAATGTAAAAGAGGAAAAAAATGTAAAAGGGAAAAAAATTGAGAAGGGGAAAGAAATAGATGAAGAAAGGAAAATAAATTGAAACAAAAATTGGCAAGATTTTTTTCTTTGTTTAGAAAGATTACAGTATCATTGAATGATACCAAATCTAACCAATCAAGAATTTTTTCTATATATACAAGAAAACAAAAGGAAAAAATAAATAATTAAAAACTAACACAAATCAGAAATTAAATAAATAATAAAATTTAATTGTTACTTCCCGGCAACGGGGCCAAAAACTTGATCGACGCTTTAACTAGAAAAGCACGAATTATGTAATAATACTGCAAGAGCACAGATCGTGTAATATGCAGGTCGAACACATGGAGGATTTTAAATTTTATTATTTATATATTTCTTGGGCGAGGTAGACAAAACTTGGAGGTTGATTTTGAAAAAAAAAATTGAAATTGCAATTTGATTCAGAACAAACCTAATTGAACTGACGATCAAATCACAATTATCAATTGAAAAGCAAATAAAACTGTTATTGAATTGAATCGGATCTGAATCTAATCAAATCTATATTCAATCCAATATTACTTAGGAAAGCAATAAAAGAAACAAAAATTAAAATTGCAGAAATTAAATACCAAACATGAAATAAAATTAGGATTACCGCTGAATCTGATCAAATGGTCAATCACTAATGAAAATAAGTGTAAAAGAAAAATAGTGATCTACCAAATCTAATTGTGTAGACAACACTAATTGCTAAGAAAATAAAAATGTAGAAAAAGAGAAAAGAAGACTAAACTAGATTAATGGCAGAAAAATTTCAGGAGAAATGTCTATTTTTTACAATGGGTATACATGTGTATTTATAGCTGAGTTGCAAAACCCTAATCATCTAAATGGGCCTCCTCATCAAAGATTGTGGAATGATCCTCAACTTATCCTTGTTTGACATGTGTCTAATTGATTGATTTCCTAAGATCTTTTCTATCAATCTCCTTCCAAGGTGACCAATGTGAACACAACTAGCCTCCAATGCAATTCTTCATGTATATGACATCAGTTCTTCACTTTTAAGGCTGAATGAGGTTTGGACAACACATCTATAAAAACAACAAAATAATACCCAAGTAATATTTATTTATACCCAAAAGATAAGATATAAGAGCATCAAATAAACACATTTTCATGTTAATCAAGTGCAAATGGAGAAGAAGAATGATGCTTTTGGTTTTGAATTTACGTGGGGTATTGGAGAGAAAAGGGAAACTAAAAGGTTCGGCCATGGGCATTTTGCTTGCATTAAAATCTAGAGTGGGATGTTTTCTGTGAAGAGGAAGGACTAGCATGCATGCGGGCATGGGTTTAAATGGGTACTGGGCCGAGATTTTTGGTGGCGAGCACAGTTTTTATATTAAGAAGGAGCAGTGTTGGTTTCTGGAAGACCAGTAGATGTGTGGAAGGGGAGAAGGTTTGAACGGGGAAGAAGGGCATAGTGGGTAAGCGGATTGAATGGCTTGAACGTGGGTCGACTTTGAAATGATAAAGGACAAAGGACTAAATAAATAAAAACATGGTGATGAAATGAAGCCTGTGGGGTTCTTTTTATGGAGTTGGAAATATAGCATGGAAAGAGGGATGATGCACGCGAGTGGAAGGAGGATTTTGGCCGATGGATTATACGGTAGTCCAAATAGGATCCATCAGGATCATAGGATTACAGGCTACATACTGGAATTGGTTTGAAGAAATTTGGAGCACGCTACAATTTTAGGCAAAATAAAATGGTTGATCGAATTATTGGGAATTTATCGGCATTTAACGATTAATGAATCAAGGTGAGTAAATTCACTAACTCTGTTCATTTTTATAATATTATAAACATTATTTAATATTGATAAATAATGATTGAATGTTGTGTGATGATTGTTTGGACGATTCACTAATTAATTGGTTGGAATTATAAATATGGCTTCATATATAAATCATTAATTTAATATTAATTCTATTTATCATGATATATCATATGGATAGGAAATAAATGTTATTTCTATTGATTAACATCTGTGGATGTAGGGAAACAGGTTGGAGGGATCTAATTGGATTACTCAACAATTTTTATTGTTGATTTTCGTATATTGCTTTATATGATATAATAAATAATCTGTGGTTGATTATTGTGTGTTTGGGATGGTTGAACAACATTGGCCAGAATTTATTGGTATTAAAATACTGTAAAATTATATGGAAAAGAATTCGAGTTGAAAAAGGGAAAATCTATTATGTATTATTTGTAAATAGTAGAAATTGAATATTGATTTGACTAGCTAGAGTATAATGACTTGTTTAATTATATAAACAAGTAGTTTGGTTTATAAACGATATTTATAAATGGGATGAAATAATTGTTATTAAATAAATTGGAAATATAAATTCAAGAATGAAATTAAAAAGGAAATGGGAATAATTTCAAAAATGGAATGATGGAATTTATATCGAGTTCGAAATGTAAATATAATTGAAATAAGTCCATAAGGATTTATAATTAGAATTCGACTTTGTCGAATATTTTAAAGATAAATTATTTTTATAAATTGTATATTTTATAATTTAGTATTCAAAAAGATAGTATAATGTTTGGTTTGAATCAATAATTTAAAATCGATTATGTAATCAAGATTAAGTATATACTTGATATAAAATTAACAAGAAGTTCACTTGTGGATGGAGAGTATGAAGTGAAATATGATCATGAATTTATAAAATAATCAATAAATGGATTTGAACCTGTGATGGCATTTATAAATAAGAACCAAGATTTAGACTGATATATATCAAGCCTAGATTTCTGTAAAGAAATAATATTCTTGTTCTAAAGTGAAAAATGATTTAAAAAGCAAACGTTGTGCAAATTGAAATGGTGATAAAAGGAAATTGATAAATGTTTGGAAATGATAAATTCAAAAATGAATTTAGAGATGAAGTTGACCTGAAATGGTAAATTATTCAGACGTTCGGAACGATAATTGAATAGGGATTACTCAAAAGTGAGTTATACGTTGGAATTCGATTCTATTGAATTCTGGAAAGTACTTTCTGTTTATAATCAAGATTTATTTATTTAATTTATTAATTAATTGTTTTATTTATTCAAATAAAAGTTATGTTTTGAAGCTAAATATTTTAGAAATAGATATTATAACTTTGTCGTTATAATCAAACGATTACCATTAAAGAAGTGCATTCGTTAAACTGAATTCGAGAGTTGCGTAAGCAATGATTCAATAAGAAGTTAAGAATGGATTTAAGAAAATTAGAAATTAGCTAGAGACTAGTTAAGTTGAACCGCTTTCTGAGTGTCGATCTGATATTGGTTTCGTCCTTTGGGGTTGATACTTAGGGAGTTGTTCTCTTACGAGTTTACGGTTAGGGGCTAATGGGTATTGATGCGTGAATAAGATATGGAAATATTTTCCAATGTTAATAACTTAAATTTCAAAATATGGAAAATAAGGAGTTGTGAATATATGGAAACATTTTCCAAGAAATCGTGAGAAGCTAAGCGAGTTGAGAAAAATATATGGGTAAAGATATTTAAGGGAGATTGAGAAATGAAATGATTTTTGAAAATCTATTAAAGGGCTCAGTGCTGATTGATAGTTGATCGATATAATTTACATTTGGAAATAAGATTGTTGTTTGTATGAATGTTTTCCTTTAATCGTTAAATAACCGGCTATCAAAATTTTTGATCATTTTTCTGTTGTCATATGGAGAGACTGGGATCAGGTTTATTATCTAAAAACCACTCCGTATGGCATTAACGTTGTGAATCAAATATGTTGAAGATCGTTGAAGATGGAGTTTATGCAAGGGTTGTTTTGTTAATCCTAGGTAGAAATTGCGTAAGATGGATTTACAGGATAGTGCCTTCGGTTTGTCCAGTCCCAGGACAACTTGTATGGATGAATATCTGACAGAGTATATCTAATAGATTATGTGAGTTAATCTCTTCAAACGTATTTACGTTGATGGCAGAGGAATTCGTTTCTCTTAGCTTTATACCCGTGGTATTTTTGGAGAAATCAATTTGTGATTTGGCGGGCATGACGATGTGGCATTCAAAGTAAATGAAGATGTGATCTATCAAAAGAACGTTATGACCTCAAGCCTCATCAACTGGGAAATGACAAAAATCGGGCAAGCAACATGGTTAAGTGGGTCACACCCAATTAGGGTATATTGTCACCATCTGGAGAATATTCATCTTTGTTACTTCTTTTCACTTCTGTATCTCCAGGAACGGTTATGCTGGTATACCAACCGCAAGGTGACAATATATTCGGAATATTCAAGCGAAATGAATGGTCATTCATGTGTGGTTGAGTTACAAGATGTTATTGTTGAACTCCGGTGTATCCCCTCTAGAGTACACTGATCAGAAGGTGGTTCCATACCTTGTCATAGTTGAAAATCCATTACCCAATAAAAGCATATGGTTTTTGATTGTATATTATATATGTGGAGCGTGAGATGCAAGCGTTCCGCTAGATTGCTTTTTTACTTGTATTAGACACTATTATATTATTAGAGGAGTATTGATTTTGAACAAAATGTTTTGGGTTATCGTAAGGTAAAAACTATCCGTGTATATGTGTGGATCAGTCTTACGATTATCATTTCTTTGAAAAGGATTTGGAAAAGTTAAACCGAAATGATTGGAGTTTACTCACACTAGTCCCATGACCGACGCAAAGTTTATTTTGTTTTGTTTTCCCTAAACTCTTCGGTGCCCAAATTTGAACGGGAGTCAAGTAGTCGGTATTTTACAGATATACTTGGAAGATCTTAGAGTAGAAGGCTTCAAATTTTAGTTATATATAGAGTTATTTCCACTATGATATATATATATGTGATGTACTTTGATGATACATGTAAGTACAAATACAGTTTTGTATTTCAAAGTTATGGTATATAATATATTTTATTCTTCCACTATGAGATTCGTATTTACTATGATTTTGTTGTGTTGTAATCTTCTTATTCTTCTATTCTAATTTTCTTTCTTTCTATTTTTCACCCTCTAACTTCTTTCTATTAATGATCTGGTATTTTCGGTTCTTGAATATTCGACATTGTGTTTTGGTGTCAATTTTCGGGGTCGAAAATCCCTGTTCGTGACAGTGGTATCAGAACTGAAGGTTAAGTGATTACCTTGGCTCCGTGGCGTAACTCTGTAGAGATTGGATTAGCAATATCCTAGATTGATTTTGAGCGTATATATACAAGAGATGTATTTGTAGATTTTATAAAATTTGCTTTATATTGTGTTCATTGGTTTGTCAAGTAATTTAAAAATTCTGGTCAATATGGTAGTGCACACTGTGTTTTTCTAAACTCTTGAACAGAGCAATTCGATAGAATATTGTTTTTGAAAGAGGGTAAATGAAATAATTTTACCCATTTGATATAAAGGAAGTATATATATATATATATATATTGGAGTTATTATCGTATATTAGATGTGTTGTTTGTTATTATAATAGAATTAGATTATAATTGAGTTGGTTACGTAAATAACCAATCGAAATTCATATTCGTATAATATATAAAATCAAATGAATTAAATCTGAATTTAAAATCGATTTGGGATTAAAACCCTGAGGATTTGGGAAAAGTGTTTGAAATTGAAATTTGAATTATATAAGGAAATTTTAAGATCCTAGGTGGTTCGAAAATGTTTTTAAAATATTGTAAAAGGTATTTCGAAGTAATTTCAATAAGAAGATGTCTAAAAATAAGTTTTGAAGATAATATAGTATTGAACTCACTTCAGTTGCTGGAAAATAATTGTGATGATGACGGCCTCATCTTCAGTGTTCATTTTCAAGTTTCTAAGTGATAGATTACTACCAAAGATTTGTTTTGAATTGTTTTGAGGAAACAAATTGTAAAAAATTCAAATGTTTTGAATTGCTATTATTATATGTAAATATATATGATTTCAAACTGATTTGAAATAAACCCAGGAATTTAAATTATGAAATTTAAAATTTAACTTATGAAGTTAAATAGTTTGAACTGGTAAAAGTGAATAAATAAATTAGAATTTAACTTAAACAAGTTAAATAAAGATTGTGAAAGCAAATGAAAATTTAACCGATACCAGTTTTGTTGAAATTGAATTGTTGGAAAATGATTAGAAATAAAATTAGATTGGATTAGAAATAATCTGGAATTGAATTGGATTATTGAGTAAGAATTTGGGATTTAGATTGGAACTAGAATTTTAAATGAAATTTGGCTTGGGTATAAGCGAATGATTGAATTTGAGGATAAATGGATTGGAAATTAATTGGTAATGCATGGATATATGCTGGAATAATAGTAGATGAAAGAGGTAGAGTTGAATGCCCGACCAAAGGTACAAGTTTATATTTTATATGAGTAAAAGATTTATGTGCTAGTTTGATAATCCACTTGGCTATTTAATTTTTCTTTTGGAAGCTGTATCGACTGAGCCATGCAAAGGAGACGCTGGTGAATTTTTTCGGAAATTCAAAGTGTTAGAGAATTTTTAGAAATATTCACCAATAAGAAGGAATTAATAATTTAGTTGAAATAAATTGGTTCAGTTGAAACTGAAGCAAAACAAATTATTTTCAATCTATCTATAATAGGGTTCATAGCATTTTTCGTATTCGAGGACGAAATTCTTTTAAGGGGGAAGGAATGTAACGTCCCGAAATTTTAGTGATTTATTAATTAATTAATTTAATTATTCTAATATATTGGTTTGATAATTTAAATAGTTTGAATTTAAATATATTGAATATTTAATTAATATAAATAGTGGGATAATAAATTTAATTTACGAAATGATCGGAAATTGTTGAATTTGCAATATTTTGTGAATTGGGTAATATAAGATATTTATTCGAGTTTATATTCGAATTATAATAGCGAATATATTATTTTAAACGACAGTTGAACATATAAATTATAATAGAAATTAAAATGAGCTCGTAACATCGCGGTATTTCATAATATTGAGTTTTGAACTTTAAATGATTATACAAGATTCATTATAAGTCGGATTTCTTCGAAACAAGAAACGTTCGAATCTAATTAACTGTATTTTTCTAATAGAAGTGAAAATTTGAGATTTCTTCTTATAGATTGTGATTTATGTCCAAATCAAATTTTTGAATAGTCATTATGGAATCGTTTATACGCCATAACGATTTATTTAATATAATAAAATACTGGTTTCGAATTTGGACAAGTTATTTGAGACGTATACATAGTTTAATTTATATAATTTTACTGTAATTTTTAATTTGGAAAATAAACAACTTTTTGTTTAATGTATTTTGCACCCTAAATCAGCATTTTGAGATTTCACAGAATAAGTTAATTAGTCTATTTTATTATATTCTTTAGATCGTGACACATTGCTCGTCACGGTCTTATTTTTATTTCTGTCCATAGCAGTCAAATATAAACAGAATTTTTCGTAACATGGTACGCTACATACCTAACGTCACCTCAGCCCTACCACCACAACGCATACTAACATGCGTTTTTATGTAACTACTCTTTGCACCAGATATGCAAACACCCATTGTTCATTTATGCATTAAACATTTGGATATTTCTATGACACTCTTACTTAAATCTAAGTAGCAAAAAGAAAGGGCGGAATAGAGCGTTGATCAAGCCTAAAAATGTGTCCACCAATGTATTAAGTTAGAGCAGACATGTAGTAAATCAGGCTTTGTTTTGTATAGTATTTAGGCTAGGAGTATAGGTTTGAAGAATTGCACATGTCTACGCATATCATTTCAAATCCTCAGGAAGCAAAAACTCATACTTAATACGCGTAGACCTGTTAGCATACACAACTACACTTTGTAAATATAAACTACATTTACCACCATAGATGCCTATTCCCTGATATCTACCATAACCTACAGCTTACATAAACCGTACCTCCCAAGTTTCTCCATCTATTTATATCACACAACATCTTCAGTCTGGCATAAAACATTTTTCCATGGCCGTATGCTTCTAATGGTGGTCTCTAAATCTAAAATAAAATCAAATGCTTTGTTAAAGATATGAAGATGTATATTTTCTAGATCCTAACAATATTCTCGTCCACCGTTATGTTTTTCTCTTGGTTCAGAGTGTAATTTTTGTCACACGGTATATATGTATATATATACAGTGAACGCTCCATCTCGATTTAAGGTAGAAAGGCAGTGGGATCTGAGGTCGTTGGAAGGGAAATAGAGTTCACCATTGGACTTGTGGAGCCAGGAAGCTTCGATAGGGTTTTTCTTGTGGAGTTTGGGAAGAAAAGTGTGATGTGGTTGTCACTGTTCTGCATAGTGCAAGGTCAAAGTCGCATGTCGAAGGAGGCACACGAGCTGAAGCAAATGGGCCAGAAAGTGTAGAGCGCAAATGGAGAAGAAGAATGGTGTTTTTGTTTTGAATTTACGTGGGGTATTGGAGTGAAAAGGGATACTAAAAGTGTAATAAACCAGAAAACCCAAACCAATTTAAAAATTTTATTTTGGCAATTTTAATGAATTTTGAATATTTAAAATGAATTATTTTAAATAATTATGACGAAAAACTTATTTTGAATAGAATTAGAATGTATATATTTATATGAATCGATGTTAGAATATAAATATTTATTTTTAATTATAAAAGGAATTGAAAATGGCGCGGTAGTTTGAAAATTTGATTTCAAATTTCAAATGAATGTACAGGATTTAAAATAAACCGGATTTTAGCGAAACCAAAAGTATTTGAATCTATTTGAAAATATCTTTCCAAAGAATCCGAAAAATTGAAATTTCATAGCGGGAATAAAAAGTTATATCCAGTTGAAAATTCAGAATAGTCGCTATGGAAATATAGTCCTTAAAAATGGAAATTTTGCAAACGACCTCCGTTTTCGATGAAACCACTTTTGTTGGATCCGAGATGTCATGTTATTTCTATATTCCAAAATTCATAATTTTTGGGAATAACATGTGAGCGTGGCGAAGTAAAATGTGTTTTGACAGTTTCAGTCAATTTGGAACGACCAGAAAATGGCCATTTTTCAAACGGTCTCCAAATTTGATGAAATTAGTTTTGTTAGAACCATATCGTCAATACGAAGCTAGAAAATATTTTTGGGGAATTTTTAGAGTCCGTATGTGGCCCCAGTAAATTGAAATGTGCGTTCAAATTCAACATATAGATTTATATTTTGATTTTGACGAAAACCGATCGAAACAGCCAAACTGGCTTACGATACGTATCCCATTGTGTTCGGAATGGGGTAATTAGTTATGAATGACAGTCATTGGGCCTCGTTCGGAGCGAACGAAATTTCAACTTAAATGGAGAAAATAATATTAATTTATTATATATATTTTACAAAACCCCCTTTCCTTCTTTCTCTTTCCCCGATTCCAATCATAAATAAATAAAAAGAGAAAAAGGGGGGAGCAACGGAATCCAGCACCACCGTCGCTCCACGTCGCGAGCCCCCCTCTTCTTCTCCCCGCGCCTCCCTCCTCTTCTCGACCCCCTCCTCTTCTCGACCCCCTCCTCCTTCTCGACTAGACCCCGCGCCCCCTTCCCCAAAATCGAGAAACCAGACCCCGCGCCCCCTGAGCCGCTGCAGCACCTCCGCATCCTACCAGCAATGACGCCGGACCGCCTCCTGACGATCTCAGGCGCGAGCACCAACCCCCCTCCAATCGATGAAGCTGTAAGTTTTTTTTAACTTATTTATTTCTTTTATTTACATACAATTTTTAGTTTTAATACACATGAATAGGAAGTGAAAAAGATTGGATTATATATATATTATGGCACAAGAAAAATAAGATTTTTGCATATATAACATTAGTTTTAAATCAAATTTTCATAGAAAAGCATTGTGTATATGAGTTTCGATTTTTAAACTAGGAAATTTTGATTTTTAAATATGAAAAGAACAGATTTTTCATATGTAAAAGATTTAGATTTTTATTATGAAATTAGCGAAGTAAAAATATGAATTTTGTATTATAGAGATAATAAAAATATGATTTTTATATTATAGAGATAATAAAAATATGATTTTTATTATCTAGGAAGCAAAGTAAAAATAGGATTTTTATATGTGTGAAAGGTAAATAAAAATACGATTTTTATTATGAAGTTAGTAAAGTAAAAATATGATTTTTATCATTTTGAATGGCAATGTAAAAACATGATTTTTATATATTCATTAGAGATAGAAAGATTCGATTTTTATCTATATGAAGTTGAAATAAAAATATGATTTTTATTTATTGGAATGAAGCGAAAAAAATATGATTTTTATATATGAACAGCAGGAAAAGGTCGCATTGGAATTTTGGGCATATCCGAACCGTTCAGAAATAGACAATGGAGGAGTGGAACCCAAAGGTGAGAACTTCTCACTTCTAATTTATTTTCTAGTTGAAATATGTGCTAGGATGCAGACGGTGCTTAGCAGCACCCGACACCCGTTGTCCACAGACCATGGATGACTTGTTTGTTTGTTTAACTGTGTTGTGAAAATTGATCATGTGATGTGGAACGGAATAAAATATTTTATGGTTAAAAATATTTTACAGTTAAAAATATAATTTTTAACGTGTATATGAATTAAATAAATATTTATAAACAAATCGGACGACTTGTTTATGTATACACATTTGACTGATATTGATTGGGACGATAAATTTTACACATCGCCCAACTACACAAATAAAATTCATTATTTGTTGATTGAAACCCCACACGGGTATTGGGATGATATATGACATACACTAGTCCCAGTAATTAGTTGTATGCCGATCGATGGATTGACAGGCAGTTGTAAGCGTTGAAGATTTATATTTGATGCTTATGCAGAGTAGAATGCACTCCGGATGAAGGATGAATGTGTTTAATAGTTGTTGTGTACATATGTGTATAAAATCCATATAAATCACATTATATGGTAATTGACTGTGTCTGATTCCAGTTCAGAAAGAATGAATATTTTAAAATAACGATTATTTTAGAATAATGAATATTTTCAAATAATATTCAGAAAAGAATCAAAATATGATTTTGATGTCCGATTTGGGATGGACACGAATATATTTAAATATATAAAGCCAGATTGATTAGATTGACGCCATTTGAACGTGAGCGATATTTATATCGATTTTATCCATTTTTGTAATGAATATCGAAAAGGAAGAGATTTCAAAATATAATGTTATGAAAATATTATCATTTATATATCGATGATATGGAATATTCAAATTTGATTTGAAATTGAATATGAAGTTGAAATCGTTTTGAGAACGAATTTAAAACGATTTATAAAATACGTTATAAATGGAAATCGACAAAATATATATAATATATATATTATATATATAATGGCCTGAATAGAACGCACCGCGGCAGTTCGTGAATTTCGGTCATTGACTTCGAATGGACATTACAGGAGATCCGACCGTCGGATTCTCCTAAAACAAGAACCACTGGGTTCATATCGAAACGAGCTTTCTAACGAATATGGGAGAATTGAAATCTAACGGTTGGATTTGGAATTATGTCCAAATCAATTTGGAAAAGGTCGCTGTAAGTGCAGTTCGATGACCGTTTACGGAAATCGACTGTACGGGCCTTGATAAAATAATTAAAAATATCAATAATTTGTGTAATATCATAATAAATGATTTGGAAAGAATTGGGATGAAAAATTCCATATTTGAAAAGATAAAAATATATATTTTTATCGAGATGAACTAGTTTTGAAATAGAATAATAAATCCAATATTTTTAAAATAAATAAATTGGATTTGAAATGGTTTTAAAAATAACCGGAATTTCCAACATACGAATTGGAATGGATTTGAATCGAAATTATCTTCGGAATATTTCGATATTGGATTCCGTGATTATACGAATAATGTGGAGGAATTTGGAAGATATATATATCGTTATTCCAATACGGTATTTGTTGATTCCAGAATTTGATATTGAATATAAGCCTATATATTTTCTATTCAGAGCCTTGTATTTAATATTAAATGTGATTTTGGGTTTGTCGTGAATGGTGTCTTCATTAACACTGTTCTTGAACCCAGTTGATAAAAGAATAAATCTTTTGATTTAGATTTAATGAAATATACCAATTAATTGATACTTAATTGGAATGGAATTGAAATTGGTCTTTGGGTTTATCGTGAATGGTGTTTTAAATAACACTTATTCTTTAACCCGATTAACCATGGAATGAGATTTTGGGTTGCCGTGAATGGTATCTTTAATAATACCATTCTTAGGCCCAAAGGAGTTAAGAAAATCAGAAACTAACTGGAGATTAGTTAAGTTGAATGGTTTCCTGGGTATTGATCTGATGTTGGTTTCGGCCTTCGGGGTTAATACTTAGGGAATTGTTCACTCGCTAATTTACGGTTAAAGGCTGATGGAATGGAATGTGATTTCGGGTTTATCGTGAACCGTGTTTTAAAGGATATTGGTTCTTTAACCCAGTTAAAGACAGGAGTAAGATTTTGGGTTGCCGTGAATGGTCTCTTTAATAATACTGTTCTTAGACCCAATGGAGTTAAGAAAATCAGAAACTAATTGGAGATTAGTTAAGTTGAATGGTTTCCTGGGTATTGATCTGATGTTGTTTTCGGCCTTCGGGGTTAATATTTTAGGAATTGTTCACTTGCTAATTTGCAGTTAAAGGCTGATGGAATGGAATGTGATTTTGGGTTTATAGTGAACCGTGTTTTAAATGACATTGGTTCTTTAACCCAGTTAAAGACAGGATATGATTTCCCAAGTTAAACAATCGTTAATATTGATTTTTGGGAAGATTAAAACCAAGTGGAGTTTTAATGCATCTTTAATTATATTGAAATGATATCCAAAGGAAGATTAAAGAATAAATCTAAAGAATTTATCTTTGATAAAATTAATGGGAACCTTTCCCAAAGTATAAGAATATTTGAATAAAGGAATATTCTGGATTGGAATGAGGCATATGTTGTGGTTTTTAGAGCACTTATTTATTATATACGCGAGTTATTCAAAAAGACCGGGTTTATCCCATTCTGAATAACTGATTCGGCGATGTGTCGAGGATGAAGACGGTGGTTGAAGACCGGAGGTCTTCACATCATTTGGATGATTATTGATGTCTTGATATGGGCTGTACACCCAAGACAAGGTAATAAGTTGTGATCGTCTAGACGTACTTGGGGATCGACCAGATATGCGAGGGCCTCTCCCCTGTATTGGACATATGGGGGAGGAATAAGGTGCCTCCGATTTCATTCAGACCTAGAGCGAACTTGTAAATGGATGCGTGTCTGACATCGGATTTCATTCTGTGTGATTGGTAGACATTGGTTGCATAGCGTGAATTCCCTGTGTGGCATGCTGAGATGCAAATGATCAAGGCTTCTGTTGAAAAGAAGAGTCTTGTGGTTGATGATCAAAGCACGGCTTTAATATAGCGTAGCTTTGTGTAGCATTAATTCGCGAGCCTCACATACCGGTGTGAACCAGAAATGGGAGAGGACCTCAGGGAGGGCATGCATTTCCTTCTAGCTAGGAGTGGTGTCAGCGTTTTACTAGCCCTAACATTTTACTTATGTAGATGATGGATTGCGAGGCGCCTCAGTTATGTCGGTTGATCGGGGGCCGATGGAGTCATTTGTCTCATTTACGCCCTATAGGGCGGGGAAACATAGTGTTCAGGCATTTTAATCCACATCGAGTGGACCGGCCATAACGATCCAAGGGACGATGCGTTCTGTTCCTGAGGCTCGGGCTAGAGAGTCTCGAAGCGGTAAGGACGATCCCTTGCCTTGGTTCACAGATGGAAATCCAACTTCCAATACGTGACTTTGCGGTTTTGATTGTAGAACCTAGTATGGTGACATAGTCGTATGCGGCAATTATGCCGTCTATAATTGATACTTATGGTTGAAATTGTTTTGACACTATACACTTATAGTAATAATAAAACATGAAATTTTATGTACCAAGCATTCTTGGCTATTATAAGGTAAAAACTCTATCCTCCAACTTGCATTGCATTGTGTGATGGGACCTGAGTCTTATAATCGCTTCATTGTTCTTTATTTAGCATTGCGCTGTTGTTTTATGCACTGGTATTCTTGGGAGGAAACCCGTTCCGTGTTATACAGCGTGGTCCCTTGATTTACCTAACTTCAAAATCAAATTTATAACTGTTTTAGTTCTCACACCAGTCACATGACTGACCTGGAGTTTATTGTTCTAACCTAAACTCTGGGTGCCTCTATTTTCCACACGGGCAACTAGTAGTTTTGGGTTTGCAGATTTATATTCATAGGATCCTGGTATACAGCTGGAATGATATTCGGAAAGCTCTGTAACCGTGTATCTTTTTCAGTTAAGTTTGTATTATATTTTCCGCTGCTATGTAATGTATTATAATATCTGATATTTAGTAAATGTGTAATATTTATTCATACTCTATATATTCTTTTATTCTGATGAAATTGTTGTAATAAGAAATGAAATGTTCTTTTTTGTGTGTTTTGATTCGTCTTGTCCTCAAGGCAATCCATCCTTTCCCTTCTCTTCAGAGACCGGGGAAGTTCGGGTCGTGTCAAAAAGGTTCGGTCATGGGCATTTTTCTTTCGTTAAAAATCTGGAGAGGGATTTTTCTATGAAGAAGAGGGACTAGCGTGCATGCGAATGTGGGTTTAAATGGGTACTGGGCCAAGATTTTTGGTGGTGAGCACATTTTATATATATAAAAAAGAGGAGTAGCGTTGGTTTCTGGAAGACTAGCAGATGTGTGGAAGGGAAGAAAGGTTTGAACGGGGAAGAAGGGCTTAGTGGGTAAGCAGTTTGAATGGTTTGAACGTGGGCCAACTTTGAAATGATAATGCCCAAAAGAATAAATAAAGAAAATATGGTGATAAAATGAAGCCTGCGGGGTTCTTTTTGTGGAGTTGGAAATATAGCGTGGAAAGAGGGATGATGCACACGGGTGGAAGGAGGATTTGGGCTGATGGATTATACGGTAAAGCCCAATTTATAAATAAATTTAGTTTTGTTTGAATAATAATTATTATAATAATAAAGTATACAAACTTGATAGCGTAATATCTTTCTCATACGTAAACGAAATTTAACAAAACAAGATCCATCAGGATCGTAGGATCACAGGTTACATACTGGAATTAGTTTAAAAAAATTTGGAGCACGTTACAATTTTAGGCAAAATAAAATGGCTGATCGAATTATTTGGAATTTATCGGTATTTGACGATGAACCAAGGTGAGTAAACTCACTAATTCTGTTCATTTTTATAATTTTATAAACATTATTTAATATTGAAAAATAATGATTGAATGTTGTGTGATGGTTGTTTGGTTGATTCGCTAGTTAATTGGCTGGAATTATAAATATGGCTATATATATATATCGTTAATTTTATTTTAATTCTATTTATCATTATATTTCATATGGATAGGAAATAAATGTTATTTCTATTAATTAACATCTGTGGATGTAGGGAAACTGGTTGGAGGGATCCAACTAATTTCCTCAACAATTTTTATTGTTGATTTTCGTATATTGCTTTATATGGTATGATAAATAATCTTTGGTTGATTATTGTGTGTTTGGGGTGGTTGAACAACATTGACCTGAAATGATTAGTATTAAAATACTGTAAAATTATATGGAAAAGAAATCGAGTTTAAAAAGGAAAAATCTATTATTTGTAAATAATAGAAATTGAATATTGATTTGACTAGGTAGAGTACAGTGACTTGTTTAATTATATAAACATGTAGTTCGGTTTATAAACACTATTTATAAATGGGATGAAATAATTGTTATTAAATAAATTGGAAATATAAATTCAAGAATGAAATAAAATAGGAAATTGGGAATCATTTCAAAAAGGGAACAATGGAATTTATATCGAGTTCGAAATGTAAATAGAATTGAAACAAGTCCACAAGGATTTATAATTAGAATTCGACTTTGTCGAATATTTTAAAGATAAATTATTTTTAGAAATTGTATATTTTATAATTTAGTATTCGAAAAGATATTATAATGTTTGATTTGAAATCAATAATTTAAAATCGATTATGTAATCAAGATTAAGTATATACTTGATATAAAATTAACAAGAAGTTCACTTGTAAATGGAGAGTATGAAGTGAAATATGATTATGAATTTATAAAATAATCGACTAATGGATTTGAACCTGTGATTCATTTATAAATAAGCATCAAGATTTAGATTGATATATATCAAGTCCAGATTTCTGTAAAGAAATAATATTCATGTTCTAAAGCGAAAAATAATTTAAAAAGCAAATGTTGTGCAAATTGAAATGGTGATAAAAGGAAATTGATAAATGTTTCGAAATGATAAATTTAGAAATGAATTTAGAGATGAAATTGACCTGAAATGGTAAATTATTTAGACGTTCGAATGATAATTGAATAGGGATTACTCGAAAGTGAGTTATACGTTGGAATTCGATTCTATCGAATTTCGGAAAGTACTGATTACTTTCCATTTATAATCAAGATTTATTTATTTAATTTATTAATGATTTGTTTTATTTATTCAAATAAAAGTTATGTTTTGAAGTTAAATGTTTTAGAAACAGAGATTATAACGTTATCGTTATATTCAAATGATTACCATTAAAGAAGTGGATTCATAAACTGAATCCGAGAGTTGCGTAAGTAATGATTAGATAAGAAGTTAAGAATGGAGTTAAGAAAATTCAAAACTGGCCAGAGAATAGTTAAGTTGAACGGCTTTCTGAGTGTCGATCTGATATTGGTTTCGGCTTTCGGGGTTGATACTTAGGGAGTTGTTCTCTTACTAGTTTACGGTTAGAGACTTATGGGTATGATGCGTGAATAAGATATGGAACTTTCCAATGTTAATAGTGTAAATTTTGAAATACGGGAAATAATGACTTATGAATATGTGGAAACGTTTTCCAAGAAATCGTGAGAGGCTAAGCGAGTTGGGAAAAATATATGGGTAAAGATATTTAAGCGAGATTGAGAAATGAAATGATTTTTGATAAATCTATTAAAGGGTTCAGTGTTGATTGATGGTTGATTGATATAATTTTCATTTGGAAATAAGATTGTTGTTTGTATGTATGTTTTCCTTTGATAGTTAAATAACTAGCTATCAAATTTTTTGACCATTTTACCATTGTTAATATGGAGAGATCGGGATCAGGTTTATTATCTGGAAACCACTCTGTATGGCATTAACATTGTGAATCAAATATGTTGAAAATCATTGAAGATGGAGTTTTTGCAAGGGTTTCTTTTTCAATCTTGGGTACAAATTTCCTAAGAGCATAGTGCCTTCGGTTTGTCCAGTCCAAGGACAACTTGTATGGACGAATGTATGACAGAGTGTATCTAATAGATTGTGTGAGTTGATATCTTCAAACATGTTTATGTTGGTGGTGGAGGAACTCGTTTCTCTTAGCTTTATACCCATGGTATTTTTATAGAGAAATCAATTTGTGATTTGGTGGGCATGACGATGTGGCATTCAAAGTAAATGAAGGTGTAATCTATCAAAAGATACGTTATTACCTCAAGCCTCATCAACTGGAAAATGACAAAAATCGGGCAGGCAGCATGGCTAAGTGGGTCGCACCCAATTAGGGTATATTGTCAGCATCTAGAGAATATTCATATTTGTTACTTCTTTTCACTTCTGTAACTCCTGGGAATGGTTATGTTGGTATACCAACCATAAGGTGACAATATATTCGGAACATTCAAGCGAAATTAATGGCCGGTCATTTGTGGCTGAGTTGCAAGATGTTTTTGTTGAACTTCGGTGTATCCCCTCTAGAGTACACTGATTGGAAGGTGGTTCCATACCTTGTCACAGGTGGAAATCCATTACCCAATAAGAGCCCGTGGTTTTTGATTGTATATTATATATGTGGAGCGTGAGATGCAAGCGTTCAGCTAGATTGCTATTTACTTGTATTAGGCACTATTATAATATCGGAGAAGTATTGATTTTGAATAAATTGTTTTGGGTTATCATAAGGTAAAAACCATCCGTGTTTATGTGTGGATCGGTCTTACGATTATCATTTCTTTGAAAAGGGTTTGGAAAAGTTGAACCGAAATGTTTGGAGTTTACTCACACCAGTCCCATGACTGACGCAGAGTTTATTTTGTTTTATTTTTCCTAAACTCTTGGGTGCCCAAATTTGTACGACCAATCAAATAGTCGGGATTTTTACAGATATACTTGGACGAGCTTGGGGCAGGGGGCTTCAACTTTGTAACGACCCGGAAAATCAGAACCAATTTAAAATTTTTATTTTGGATTTTAATGAATTTTGAATATTTAAAAATATTTATTTTAAATAATTACGAGTAGAAATTTATTTTGAACAGAATTAGAATGTATAAATTTATTTAAATCGAAGTTAGAATATAAATATTTATTTTAATTATAAAAGGAATTGGAAGTGGCGCGATAGTTTGAAAATTCGATTTCAAATTTCAATTGAATGTACAAGATTCAAAATAAACCAGATTTGGTAAAACCAGAAATATTGAATCTGCTTGAAAATATCTTTTCAATGAATCTGAAAAATCCAGATTTCATAGCGGGAATAAAAAGTTATGCCCATTTGATAATTCAGAATAGTCGCTATGGAAATATAGCCCTTAAAAATAGCGATTTTGCAGATGACCTCCGTTTTCGATGAGACCACTTTTGTTGGATCTAGAATGTCAAATTATTGCTAGATTCCAATTTTCATAATTTTTGGAATCAATATGTGGGTGTGGTAAATTTAAACGTGTTTGGTAATTTCAGTTTGAATTTAATCAACTGGAAAATGACCATTTTTCAAACGGTCTCCAAATTTGACGAAATTAGTTTTTTTAGGACCGTATCGTCAAACATAGCTAGATTTATTTTTCTGGAATTTTTGGAGTCCGTATGTGTCCTTGGTAAATTAAAATGTATGTTCAAATTCAATATATATTGATTTATATTTTGAATTTGATAAAAACTGATCGAAACATTAGAATTGGCTTACGAAACACATCCCATTATGTTTGGAATGGGGGTAATTAGCTAGAGGCGAGAGTCGGAGGGTTCGATTTTGAATTCAAAATAAAAAGCTACTTTATGGAATTAAATAAATAATATTATATATTCTCCCTCCTTTCCCTCATCTAATCGGTCAACGCTCAGATTGATTTTAAAAAAAAAGAAAGGAAAAAACTCCACGCGATCCCTCAGCACACGCCACCCCACCGGCGACCGCAACTCCACCAGACCCGCCGCCAGGCGCAGCTTTCCCCACTTGTCAGCCTCCGACCCCCCTAGTTTTGAAAAGATAACAATATTTTTTTTATCGAGATGAACTAGTTTTGAAATAGAATAATAAATCCAATATTTTTAAAATTCCATATTTGAAAAGATAAAAATATATATTTTTATCGAGATGAACTAGTTTTGAAATAGAATAATAAATCCAATATTTTTAAAACAAATAAATTGGATTTGAAATGGTTTTAAAAATAACCGGAATTTCCAATATATGAATTGTAATGGATTTGAATCGAAATTATCTTCGGAATATTTCGATATTGGATTCCGTGATTATACAGATATTGTGGAGGAATTTGGAAGATATATATATCGTTATTCCCAATATGATATTTGTTGATTTCAGAAGTTGATATTGAATATAAGCCGATATAATTTCTATTTAGAGCCTTGTATTTAATATTGAATTGGATTTTGGGTTTGTAGTGAATGGCGTCTTCATTAACACTGTTCTTAAACCCAGTTGAGGAAAGAATAAATCTTTTAATTAAGATTTAGGGAAGTTTTCCAATTAATTAAAATTTAATTGGAATGAAATAAAAGAATTGGATTTTGGGTGTGTCATGAATGGTGTCTTAAATAACACTGTTCTTGAACCCCGTGTGAAAAGAATAAAATGGAATGTGAATCGGGTTTATTGTGAACCGTGTTTTTAACGACATTCACTCTTTAACCCGATTTATAGTGAAATGTGATTTGGAATTTATAAATCTTTTTATTAAGATTTAACTGGAATTTTCCATAGTAATGTTTTCCAATTTAATATATTAAATTGGAATTGAATGGAATTCGATTTGATAATAATCGAAGTGAGCTTCTGTGGAGGAAGATTGTTAATATATATGGAATTTGAAAGGCTTTGTCGTTATTCAATTTATATTATTAGTCGGATACAGAAATCAATATCGATTATATATTGATCTGTTTTCCGTGAAGATTCCGTAATTAATGGAATATGATTTGGGTTTATCGTGAACTGAGTTTTAAATGACATTAGTTCTTTAACTCAGTTAAAGACATGATTACATGTCTAACATTGGATTTCTAACTGTATGGTTGATCTCTGCTAAATGTATATCTGTTTGGTGGCGGAGAATTTGTTCTCTTGCTTAACACCCTTCTTTGCGACGTACGAGCCTAGAGGTTATATATCGGCAGAAATCAATAGTACGGTGTAGATTGTCAATACGGCATGTTTGTGTTTCCAAAGTTAAATAATCATTAACATTGATTTTAAGGAGGATTAAAACCAAGTGGAGTTTTAATGATTCATTAATTAGATTTAAAGGTGAATATGATAATTTAAATTATCAAATTTGGGAAATGATCGAAAATGGAGTATCACTAGTTTTGCTCCAGGTGATAGTTAAATCTTTAATTAGATTTGAACAGGGAATGGTAATTAAATTTTCCGATAACACCGTGGTGTTAGATATGGAGTATTACCAGTTTTGCTCCATGGGATGAATAGGTTGGGATTGGGAAAATAAATAAATTATTACTTTGGTAAGGATCGCTAATCCCGACTAGTTTGGATAAACCTTAATTTGGTTTGAATTGATATCCAATGGAAGATTAAAGAATAAATTTAAAGAATTTATCTTTGATAAAATTAATGGGAACCTTTCCCAAAGGATATGAATATTTAAATAAAAGAATATTCACAATTGGAATGAGGCGTATGTTGTGTTTTTATAGCACTCATTTATTATATACGCGAGTTATTCGGAAAGGCCGGGTTTATACCCATTCTGAATAACTGATTCGACGATAAGTCGACGATGAAGACGGTGGTTGAAGACCGGAGGTCTTCACATCGTTTGGATGATTACTGATGTGTTGATTGGGCTATACACCCAAGACAACATAATAAGTGGTGATTGTCCAGATGTATTTGGAGATCGACCAGATATGCGAAGACCTCTCTCCTGTATTGGACATATGGGACGAGGAATAAGGTGCCTCCGGTTTCGTTCAGACCCAGTACGAACTTGTAAATGGATGTGTGTCTGACATAGGGTTTTATTCTGTGTTGATTGATCTCTATTAAATATATATCTGTTTGGCGGCGGAGAATTTATTCTCTTGCTTAACGCCCTTCTCCAAGAGGTACGAGCTCAGAGGTTATATATCGATAGATATCAGTCGCATGGCATGAATTGCCCGTGTGGCATGCTGAAATGAAAATGCTCAAGGCTTCTGTTGAAAAGCAAAGTCTTGTGGTTGATGATCAAAGCACGACTTTAATATAGCACAGCTTTGTGTATAGCGT
Source organism: Allium sativum (assembly GCA_030737875.1). Taxonomy (NCBI): domain Eukaryota; kingdom Viridiplantae; phylum Streptophyta; class Magnoliopsida; order Asparagales; family Amaryllidaceae; genus Allium; species Allium sativum. The sequence continues at coordinate 309,637,724 of CM060921.1, forward strand.
TAATTCGCGAGCCTCACACCTCGGTATGAGTTAAAAATGGGATAAGGGAACCCAAGGAGGAAATGACGTTTCTTTCTAGCTGTGGATGGTGTCGGGGTTTTTCAAGCCTAGACATTTATATTATTTTTACCTGTGTGGTTGTTGCAATGCGCGGCGCCTCGGATATATCGGTTACTATAGAGCCGTTGAATATAGGTCCTATAGGACCGAGAAACGTGTGTTCTGGAATTGCCAATCCTCAAACGTAAGGGAGGACCGACCTTGGAGGATCCACGGGTCTTTTGCGGGAGATCCCTAGGCATTTGCTAGAGTGTCTCGAAGCCGGTGAGGAGTCCATCCCTTGTCTCGACTTATGACGGAAATCCTATATCCAATACGTGATATTTTGGTTTTGATTGTAGAGCCTAGTATTGGCAACATGATAGATGGTACCCATGCCGCCTATGATTGATACATTTATATGTGAAGTTGTTTTATACACTACGCACTTATAATAGTATCAAATGATTTGTTTTAAACGCATCAAGCTTGTTTGGCTATTATAAGGGAAAACCCTATCATCTGGCTTGCGTTGCATTGTGTGATGGGACCTGGGTCTTATAATAGCTTCATTTTTCCAAAAAGCATTGCGCTGTTTGTTTTATGGACTGGTATTCTTTAGAGGAAACCCATTCCGTTTTATACGGCATGGTCCCTTGATTTACCTGATTTGAAAGTAAAGTTTTAAATAACTGTTTTAGTTCTCACACCAGTCACATGACTGACCAAGAGTTTATTGTTTTGACCTAAACTCTGGGTGCCCCTATTTTCCACACGGGCAGCTAGTAGTTTGGGTTTTGCAGATTTATATTCACAGGATCCTGGTTTATAGCTGGAACGATATTCAGAAAGCTCTGCATCCGTTTATCACTTTCAGTTGTGTTTTGTATTATTTTCCGCTGCATTGTAATTTATAAATCTCTGATATTTATCAAATGTATATTATTTGTTCATACTTTGTATATTCTTATAATCTGATGTAAATTGATGTAATAAGCAATGAAATGTTATTTTGTTTGCGTTCTGATTTGTCGTGTTCTTAGACAATCCATTCTTTCTCTTTTCTTCGAAGACCAGGGGAGTTCGGGTCGTTATAATTTTTTAGTTATACATAGAGTTATTTCTGCTGTGATATATATGTGATGTACTCTGATGATACATGTAAGTACAGATACAGTTTTGTATTTCAAAGTTATGTTATATAATATATTTTATTCGTTCCGCTGTGAGATTCGTATTTACTATGATTTTGTTGTGTTGTGATCTTCTTTTTCTTCTATTATAATTTTCTTTCTTTCTATATCTCACCCTCTAACTTCTTTCTATTAATGATCTGGTATTTCTGGTTGTTGAATATTTAACATTGTGTTTTGGTGTCGATTTTCGGGGTCGAAAATCCCTGTTCATTACATAATTTCATTAATCTAATAATAATTTTGATGAGTTCCAAATATAGTTCAATTTGGTTAATAATTTCAATTTTAGAATAAATAATCAAAATTGATTTTAAAATTGAAAATATCAATATCAAGAAGGATTTATAAAGAACTATCTAAGTTGAAAACCGGTTTCAAAAATCAATTAGTTAAATGTGAAAATTTTCAACACTTCTTGGACTGATTCCACTTTTAGGTCTAGAATGCCCATAGAAGTCGATGAAGTCCAAACACTGATTTTTCAACATCAAATTCACAGAAACATATCTTAACAATTCAATTTCCTTAATCAAAGCAGGAGAAAAGAAATTAGTTACAAAACAAGATTCACAAGAGAATTTTTACAATATTTACAATAAGACAATCCATGATCTAAATCAAAAGCAAGTTATTTTAAATCACATGATGAAATTTATTTTCATAAAACAAATCCAAATATGGTATCCATGAAATCCAATATACCATCAATCACAAATGATTTCAAAAAACAAGACAGTCAAGATTATTGTGGCAGTGTCAAAACAAATTAGCAATACCAGAAGAAAGAATAATAGGGAGAAGAATAAAAGGAAAAAAAATAAGAAAAGAAGAATAGAAAAAAAAATGTGAGTTTAGATATCATACCTGATTTACAATATATGATGTGAATACTCTAAGTCGACAATCATGGCTAAGAAACTCTGAATGATTCAATGATATTGAATAACTTGAATTCAATCTCTCTTTCACAAAGTTGTTCTGTAGTGACCCGCATTTTTAGCTGTTGAATAATTAATAGATTTAATTATTAATTATCGATGTGGCGATATCGATGACCAAAATTAAATAAAAATGAATATTTAATTAATAATTATAATATAATAATTTTATATTATAAGCCCGGAATGGTCAGAATAGTGAAATTCACGATATACTGTGAATTGGATAGTATCAGAGGATTGGTTGAGTTTATAATCGAAATAAATAACGAATATATTCAATCGACGACAGTTGAACATATAATTTATAAAATATTTATAAACGAGCTCGAAATGGCGCTGCAGTTCGCTATTTGGCGATTCGAACTTCAACTGAATGTACATGGTTCGTTTTAAGCCGGATTTCTGTGAAACAAGAAACGTGTGGAGCTGGTGGAGTATATCTTTCTAGTGGAAGAGAAAAATCGGGATTTCGTCGTGTAGATTTTGATTCACGTCCAAATCAAATTTTAGAAAAGTCGCTATGAATTTCCTTTATAATTTGCGACGCTTTATATACGTTATAAATCGATTTTTCGATACGAACTGAATATCGATCAAATCAGAATTCTGGAAATCAAGTCATAAATTCTGGCAGGATATTCTGGAGCCGTACGACATCATCTGTGGATATATATGAGAATATTAATTTATTAATATTTAATTTAATAATATTTAAATATATTTATATATTTAAAAGGTCAGTTCAGCGCTTGAAAAATAGCCAGTTTTTCATACGACCTCGGAATTCGACGAAACCAGTTTTGTTGGATCCGCAATGTCAAATTATTGCTAGATGTCAAGTTTCGTGATTTTTAGAGTCACCGTGTGGCCGTACGGATTTTTTTGAGTGGAATACAGTCAGTATTTCGACGGTTAAAAATACGCTGTGTGAGCATACGAAGTCGGAATTCGACGAAACCAGTTTCATTGGGACCGTAATGTCAAACGGTAGCTGCATGTCCAGTTTCGTGATTTTTGGGTATCGTGTGTGATCACACGGATTTTTAGAAGGCGAAACGAATTAAGGAAAATGGAATATACTGGGAATACTCCTTCTACAAAATATCTAGATATTTGTGAACCCTATAAATACCCTGCTAACAATCCTTATAACCTAAATTTCCTCTTTTAGTCAACTATAAAATTTGCGCAGCCTCAAAGAAATTCAACAGAAAAAGAAAAAAAAGCAAAGTTTAAAAATCAAAACAAACTCAAATCAAACCCCATAAATCTCCATATACATATACTTGAATTCGTATACAGTTTCTCTTCATTTCCGTGTTGTTCTCAGTGGGTGCGACGCTATTTTGGGCTGCTCGAATTTGAAGCAGTAAATTAGGGTTCAAGTCCATTCGATTTTGATGCAATGGGGTTTGATTTGGAGTTGATATTGGGGATGCTGGTAAGATTTAGCTCGAGTGGTGAAATTTTGGTGGACATCGGTGCTAAGACATGTCGATGACAGCTCAGTAGTTCGCGAGGAAGGGTGTCGACTAGTTTCGGTTGAAGGCGTCGGAATTGATATTAAGGTGACGGGTAGAAAGAGGTTTTGAAGGGGAGTTTGACGATGGTGTCGGATGTTGGCACGGTGGTGTGAAGAAGGAGAAAGGGGCAGTCGAAAGTGCCATGGTGTTGTTTTGGGTTTACTGGAGCTCGGGTATTTGATCTGGAGGAAGAAAGGGGTAGTTGCGGTCATGGGCATTCAAAATGGAAGGATGGGCCGATATTTTAGGGGGTGAGGCCCGTGTATAGATTATAATTTTAGTTTAATTTTATTTAAAAGTCTATGAACTTCGTAAAGCAATATCTCGTTCATACGTTATCAGATGGACGAATCGTAAGTTGCGTTGAGGCCGTATGGACGACGACTACAATATGAAGCTGACCGAGAGTGGAATGGAGCTCATTGACATTTATGGCGAAATAAACTGTTCGACTAAATAAATGAACGCAAACCGATATTTATCGGTTAACGCGCAAATGTGAGTAAATCTCACCAACTCTAAACAGTTTATAATTTTATGTTGTATCTTTAGAACTGTTAGAAATTGTCTGATTTACTGTGTGTTGATTGTTTGATTGAACTGCTAGTCAGTTAGTTAAATTTCTATATTGATTATGTTTAACAGAGTATATCAGATGGAACTTAAAGTGATGTTATCTTTATTGTCTAACATCTGTGATGCAGGGAAACAGGTTGGAGGAATCCGACTGGATTCCTCAACATTTATTTTACTGTTATTTGTATATTGTGATATATACTGTGATATATAATCTGTTGTTGATTGTATATGTTTGGATGATATTGATCATTTACAGTTGGTTGTTTAAAAACAATAGAAAACACTGAAAATGTAGAAAAGGGGATTTTCAATATTTATGTTGAAAATGAATCTAGTTATAAAATCGAAGGATTTTATAAAAGGATATTTATTTAGAAATAAATAAATAAAATAAAGGAATATTTATTTAGATTAAATAAATAGAATAAAGGATATTTAATTAGGGATTAAATAATTAGAATTATAAAGGAAAATCTATTTAGGAAAATAAATAGATTATACAAAAGGAAATCTATTTAGGAAATAAATAGAAGTTAAAATAAATAGAAATAAAAGAAAAGTTAGTTAGTCGGATATAAATATTTGAATCAAGATTAGTTAAGTGGTCAAACCAAGCTAGTCGAACCAAACTAGTCAAGCTAGTCGAAACCAACCGAGCCAAATGGTCGAGTCGAACCAAATCGAGCCAAATGGTCGAGTCGAACCAATCGAGTCAAGCTGGTCAAGTTAGTCGAACCTGGTCAGTACAACCAAGCTGGTCAAGTTAGTCGAACCTGGTCAGTCGAGTCGAGTAAATCAAACTTAGTTAATTGAAAGGAGTTTATCGATTTAGTTAATCGATAGAAGTTAATTGATTTAGTCAATCGAGATGAGTTAATCGGTTTTATTGAATCGAGAGGAGTTAGTCGAATATGGTATTCGAACCAAATAGTCAAACCAAATGGGTCAGGTTAGCCAAACCTGGTCAGTCAATACCAAATGGGTCAGGTTAGCCAAACCTGGTCAATCAAAACCAAATGGGTCAGGTTAGCCAAACCTGGTCAATCAAACCAAATGGGTCAGGTTAGTCAAACCTGGTCGGTCGAACTAAGTTAGTCGAGTTAGCCGAATAGGGTTAGTCAAATAGAATTTATCGATTAGGGTTAAACCATAGAACTAATCGATTAGAGTTAAACCAGTAGAGTTAGTCGAGCCTAGTTAATCGAATCGAATTGGTCGAACCAAGTAAGTCGGGTTAGTCGAGTCAAGTTAAGTTAGTCGAGTTAACGTTATCGATGTTAGTTTCATCGAAAGGAGTTATCGATGTTAGTTTCATCGAAAGGAGTTATCGATGTTAGTTTCATCGAAAGGAGTTATCGATGTTAGTTTCATCGAAGGGGGTTATCGATTATAGTTTATTCGAAGTGAGATTTTCAAATATGGGAGATTTGAAAGGAAGAGTTATCGAATATTAGTTATTCGAAGAGAGATTATCGAATATCGTTTATTCGAAAGAAGTTAATCGAATATAGCTCATTCGAAGAAGAATTAATCAAATAGAGATTTCTCGAAGAGAGTTAATCGGCAAATTCGATTATATCGAATTCGGGAAAGTACTTATACTTTCCAGTGTTTAAATAGAGATTTATTTATTTATAAATAAATAAGTGTAAGGTTAGTTATTCACTAATAAGGATAGAAGTTATAATTAAGATTAGATAATTCGAAAGGAGGGATTATAACGTTATCGTTATAACCATTGTTTTAAATATAGAAGTGGATTAGTAAAATTGAATCCGAGAAAGGTGTAAAGAAGTTGTTAAAGATTAAAAGATAAACTTTGACCATTTCGAAGTTATAACGTTGTTCAGTTAAGGTCTGAGAGGTAATTATACCCCAACTTGAGTGACTTCCTTCTTAACTAAGAAATAGTAAGGGTTGATCGTAAAGGAGGTTTGGAAATTTTTCCAAACGAGAATCAGAAATGTTTTCTGATAAAAGAAAAATAAGAATTTAGAATATAGGGAAACAAGAGATAAGTAAATAAATGAACTAAAGGGATTTATGTTAAATGATGTTTGTTCGATATAATTTCCATTTGGAAATAATATCATTGCTTGCACACTTGTTTTTCTTTGATAGTTAACTCACAGACTATCGAAGTTTTGACCATTTTAACGTTGTTCATATGGAGAGACCGGTTGGATTTTTATCCAAAGAACCACTCTGTATTGGCATAAGCGTCGCGAATCATATATGCCAAAGATAATTGAAGACGGAGTAAAATGCAAGGGCTATCCTGTTTACAGAATAGTGCCTTCGGTTTGTCCAGTCCCAGGACAACTTGTATGGACGAAGGTCTGACAGAGTATATCCAATGGATTGCGTAAGTTGATCTGTTCAAACGTATTCACGTTTGGTGGCGGAGGAATTCATTTCTCTAAGCTGTATACCCGTGTTATTTTTGGATAAGTCAATTTGTGATTTGGCGGGTGTGACGATGTGACGTTCTAAGTGAATGAGGATGACTTGTATGAATGAATGTCTAACAGAGTATTTCCAGAAGGGTCACGTACATTGATTTCTTCAACCGTACCAAGAGTGGAAGCGGAGAAGGAAACTTCTTTTAGCTGACACGTAATGTATTGTTGTAGACGTAAATTAGTGATTTTCGATGGATCTGACAATGTGGCATTCGAAGTGAATCTATTGTGATGATAAAGCGTAGCTTCTAGCCTCACATCCGGTAAATGACAGAAATCGGGCAGGCAACATGGCTAAGTCGATCGCACCGAAGTAGGGTGTATAATCACCTATCTAGTGAATATTCATTTGTTTCTTAAATCTATCAATGCTGTCCCATATATATATATATATATATATATATATATATATATATATACGGGAACGGTTGCTGATCCCAACCGTTGGTGATGTACATTCGATACACTCAAGCGAAATGAGTGGTCGGTCATGTGTGGCTGAGTTGCAAGATGTTCTTGTTGAACTCCAGTGTATCGTTCCTAGAGTACACTGATCGGAAGGTAGTTCCATACCTTGTCATAGTTGGAAATCCAATCATCCAATACGTGCTTGCGATTTTGATTGTATACTATATATGTAGTAACGTGAGATGCAAGCGTTTCTGCTAGATTGATATTTATTTGTACTTAGACATTATTATAATATCAGAATGATATTGCTTTGAAAAGTTATTTGGATTCTCATAAGGGAAAAACCCGTTCCGTATTCACGGCGTGGTCTTATGAGATATCATATACCTGTTTAAATGATTTGAGTTTATTCACACCAGTCCCATGACTGACCCGGAGTTTATTTTGTTGTTTTCCCTAAACTCTTGGGTGCCTAAATTTGTACGGGCAGTCAAGTAGTCGAGATTTTACAGATATACTTGAAGAGCTGGAGCAGGAGGCTTATGGATCATATAGCTATAGTTATTTCCGCTGTGTTGTAAGTGCTGTACTCTGATAAGTGCTATTGTATACATAACTGTTATATTTCAAAGTTATGTTATCTATTATATGTTATTCGTTCCGCTGTGAGGTTCGTGTTACTCTGATGTTGTGTTCTTCTTCTTCTTCTTCTATTCTAAGTTTCTATCTTATCTATTCTCACCTTCTAATTTCTTTCATTAATTACCGGGATTTTTCGATGTTTTGGTTATCGACGTCGTGCTTACGTCGATAACCAAAGTCGCCGAAAATCCGGGTCACTACAGTTGGTATCAGAGCTTAAGTTAAGAATTACCTTGGCTCTGTGGCGTGATTCAGTAGAGATGGGATTAGTAATATCCTAGACTGAGTTTGAGTGTATATATACGAGTGAACGTATTTGTTAGTTAATATAAAATGATTTTATATTGTGGAGTTTTATTTGTTGAGTTGTTTGTGAATTCTGGTCGATCGGTTTGATCCACTGTATCGATGGGGGTTACTAAACACTCGAATACGATGAACCGTCATGGTATGTTTTGAAAGAGGGTAAATGGAATAATTTTACCCGAATATATTTGATATAGTATATTGGTTGTGTTGGTTGTTATTATAATCGAGTAAGATTATAAAAAGGTAAAATGATTTTAAATGACTAATCAGAATTCATATAAGTATATGAAATAAAATGAAGAAAAATCTGAATTTAAATCAGATTGGAATTAAAATAAGAAAATTTTAAGTTCCTGGGAGATTTTGAAAACGTTTTTCAAACTGAAAATGATATAGTATTGAACTCACTTCGATAGCTGGAAAATAGATTCTGATGATGAATCGCGACATCATCAGTGTTCATTTTCGAGTTCTATGTGACGGATTACTACCAAAGATTTTGTTTTTGAATTGTTTGAAGAAACAAGTTGTTTAGAAATTCAAAGGTTTTGAATTGGCAGTACGATTTCAAATTGATTTGAAAGAAACCCAGGAATTTAAGTTCTGGAATTAAAATTTGACTAATGAAGGTAAATAGAATGAGATGGTAAAAATAAATTGAAATATTAACTTGAACTGAGTTAAATAGAATTGAATTGGATTAGAGAATAATCTGTTATGGAATTGGGTTGATGAGTTAAGAATTTGAAATTTGATATTCGAGTTCGAATGAAATTCGATTTGGTTTTGAGGATATGAACTGATTGGAATTTGATGGAAATAACACTGGTATATGCTGAGTTGATAGCATATGGAAGTGATAGAGTTGATATTCCCGACAAAAAGGTACCAGTTTATATTATATATGGATATGAGATTTATGAGCCGAATTGGCTGTTTGATTTTCTTTTGGGTTAAAGAAGGCCCAGAGAGGCGAGCTGGAGTTTGAGATATTGACCAGTACAAAGGAGGTGCTGGCAAAAATTTTCGAAAAGTTAAGGTGTTAGAAAATTTTCAAAATTTTTGAAAATTTAGTTAGTCAGAATAAATTAATATTTTAGTCGATATTAATTGGTTCAGTTGAAACCGGAGATAAGAGGTAAACAGATAAATTTTTACCCAGTAGATAGGGTCGTCCCCTAGCTTAGCAATTTCGAGGACGAAATTTTATTAAGGGGGGAAGATTGTAGTGACCCGCATTTTTAGCTGTTGAATAATTAATTAATTTAATTATTAATTATCGATGTGGCAATATCGATGACCAAAATTAAATAAAAATGAATATTTAATTAATAATTATAATATAATAATTTTATATTATAAGCCCGGAATGGTCAGAATAGTGAAATTCACGATATACTGTGAATTGGATAGTATCAGAGGATTGGTTGAGTTTATAATCGAAATAATAACGAATATATTCAATCGACGACAGTTGAACGTATAATTTATAAAATATTTATAAACGAGCTCGAAATGGCGCTGCAGTTCGCTATTTGGCGATTCGAACTTCAACTGAATGTACATGATTCGTTTTAAGCCGAATTTCTGTGAAACAAGAAACGTGTGGAGCTGGTGGAGTATATCTTTCTAGTGGAAGAGAAAAATCGGGATTTCGTCGTGTAGATTTTGATTCACGTCCAAATCAAATTTTAGAAAAGTCGCTATGAATTTCCTTTATAATTTGCGACGCTTTATATACGTTATAAATCGATTTTTCGATACGAACTGAATATCGATCAAATCAGAATTCTGGAAATCAAGTCATAAATTCTGGCAGGATATTCTGGAGCCGTACGACATCATCTGTGGATATATATGAGAATATTAATTTATTAATATTTAATTTAATAATATTTAAATATATTTATATATTTAAAAGGTCAGTTCAGCGCTTGAAAAATAGCAAGTTTTTCATACGACCTCGGAATTCGACGAAACCAGTTTTGTTGGATCCGTAATGTCAAATTATTGCTAGATGTCAAGTTTCGTGATTTTTAGAGTCACCGTGTGGCCGTACCGATTTTTTTGAGTGGAAAACAGTCAGTATTTCGACGGTTAAAAATACGCTGTGTGAGCATACGAAGTCGGAATTCGACGAAACCAGTTTCATTGGGACCGTAATGTCAAACGGTAGCTGCATGTCCAGTTTCGTGATTTTTGGGTATCGTGTGTGATCACACGGATTTTTAGAAGGCGAAACGAATTAAGGAAAATGGAATATACCGGGAATACTCCTTCTACAATATATCTTGATATTTGTGAACCCTATAAATACCCTGCTAACAATCCTTATAACCTTAATTTCCTCTTTTAGTCAACTATAAAATTTGCGCAGCCTCAAAGAAATTCAACAGAAAAAGAAAAAAAAGCAAAGTTTAAAAATCAAAACAAACTCAAATCAAACCCCATAAATCTCCATATACATATACTTGAATTCGTATACAGTTTCTCTTCATTTCCGTGTTGTTCTCAGTGGGTGCGACGCTATTTTGGGCTGCTCGAATTTGAAGCAGTAAATTAGGGTTCAAGTCCATTCGATTTTGATGCAATGGGGTTTGATTTGGAGTTGATATTGGGGATGCTGGTAAGATTTAGCTCGAGTGGTGAAATTTTGGTGGACATCGGTGCTAAGACATGTCGATGACAGCTCAGTAGTTCGCGAGGAAGGGTGTCGACGAGTTTCGGTTGAAGGCGTCGGAATTGATATTAAGGTGACGGGTAGAAAGAGGTTTTGAAGGGGAGTTTGACGATGGTGTCAGATGTTGGCACGGTGGTGTGAAGAAGGAGAAAGGGGCAGTCGAAAGTGCCATGGTGTTGTTTTGGGTTTACTGGAGCTCGGGTATTTGATCTGGAGGAAGAAAGGGGTAGTTGCGGTCATGGGCATTCAAAATGGAAGGATGGGCCGATATTTTAGGGGGTGAGGCCCGTGTATAGATTATAATTTTAGTTTAATTTTATTTAAAAGTCTATGAACTTCGTAAAGCAATATCTCGTTCATACGTTATCAGATGGACGAACCGTAAGTTGCGTTGAGGCCGTATGGACGACGACTACAATATGAAGCTGACCGAGAGTGGAATGGAGCTCATTGCAATTTATGGCGAAATAAACTGTTCGACTGAATCAATGAACGCAAACCGATATTTATCGGTTAACGCGCAAATGTGAGTAAATCTCACCAACTCTAAACAGTTTATAATTTTATGTTGTATCTTTAGAACTGTTAGAAATTGTCTGATTTACTATGTGTTGATTGTTTGATTGAACTGCTAGTCAGTTAGTTAAATTTCTATATTGATTATGTTTAATAGAGTATATCAGATGGAACTTAAAGTGATGTTATCTTTATTGTCTAACATCTGTGATGCAGGGAAACAGGTTGGAGGAATCCGACTGGATTCCTCAACATTTATTTTACTGTTATTTGTATATTGTGATATATACTGTGATATATAATCTGTTGTTGATTGTATATGTTTGGATGATATTGATCATTTACAGTTGGTTGTTTAAAAACAATAGAAAACACTGAAAATGTAGAAAAGGGGATTTTCAATATTTATGTTGAAAATGAATCTAGTTATAAAATCGAAGGATTTTATAAAAGGATATTTATTTAGAAATAAATAAATAAAATAAAGGAATATTTATTTAGATTAAATAAATAGAATAAAGGATATTTAATTAGGGATTAAATAATTAGAATTATAAAGGAAAATCTATTTAGGAAAATAAATAGATTATACAAAAGGAAATCTATTTAGGAAATAAATAGAAGTTAAAATAAATAGAAATAAAAGAAAAGTTAGTTAGTCGGATATAAATATTTGAATCAAGATTAGTTAAGTGGTCAAACCAAGCTAGTCGAACCAAACTAGTCAAGCTAGTCGAAACCAACCGAGCCAAATGGTCGAGTCGAACCAAATCGAGCCAAATGGTCGAGTCGAACCAATCGAGTCAAGCTGGTCAAGTTAGTCGAACCTGGTCAGTACAACCAAGCCGGTCAAGTTAGTCGAACCTGGTCAGTCGAGTCGAGTAAATCAAACTTAGTTAATTGAAAGGAGTTTATCGATTTAGTTAATCGATAGAAGTTAATTGATTTAGTCAATCGAGATGAGTTAATCGGTTTTATTGAATCGAGAGGAGTTAGTCGAATATGGTATTCGAACCAAATAGTCAAACCAAATGGGTCAGGTTAGCCAAACCTGGTCAGTCAATACCAAATGGGTCAGGTTAGCCAAACCTGGTCAATCAAAACCAAATGGGTCAGGTTAGCCAAACCTGGTCAATCAAACCAAATGGGTCAGGTTAGTCAAACCTGGTCGGTCGAACTAAGTTAGTCGAGTTAGCCGAATAGGGTTAGTCAAATAGAATTTATCGATTAGGGTTAAACCATAGAACTAATCGATTAGAGTTAAACCAGTAGAGTTAGTCGAGCCTAGTTAATCGAATCGAATTGGTCGAACCAAGTAAGTCGGGTTAGTCGAGTCAAGTTAAGTTAGTCGAGTTAACGTTATCGATGTTAGTTTCATCGAAAGGAGTTATCGATGTTAGTTTCATCGAAAGGAGTTATCGATGTTAGTTTCATCGAAAGGAGTTATCGATGTTAGTTTCATCGAAGGGGGTTATCGATTATAGTTTATTCGAAGTGAGATTTTCAAATATGGGAGATTTGAAAGGAAGAGTTATCGAATATTAGTTATTCGAAGAGAGATTATCGAATATCGTTTATTCGAAAGAAGTTAATCGAATATAGCTCATTCGAAGAAGAATTAATCAAATAGAGATTTCTCGAAGAGAGTTAATCGGCAAATTCGATTATATCGAATTCGGGAAAGTACTTATACTTTCCAGTGTTTAAATAGAGATTTATTTATTTATAAATAAATAAGTGTAAGGTTAGTTATTCACTAATAAGGATAGAAGTTATAATTAAGATTAGATAATTCGAAAGGAGGGATTATAACGTTATCGTTATAACCATTGTTTTAAATATAGAAGTGGATTAGTAAAATTGAATCCGAGAAAGGTGTAAAGAAGTTGTTAAAGATTAAAAGATAAACTTTGACCATTTCGAAGTTATAACGTTGTTCAGTTAAGGTCTGAGAGGTAATTATACCCCAACTTGAGTGACTTCCTTCTTAACTAAGAAATAGTAAGGGTTGATCGTAAAGGAGGTTTGGAAATTTTTCCAAACGAGAATCAGAAATGTTTTCTGATAAAAGAAAAATAAGAATTTAGAATATAGGGAAACAAGAGATAAGTAAATAAATGAACTAAAGGGATTTATGTTAAATGATGTTTGTTCGATATAATTTCCATTTGGAAATAATATCATTGCTTGCACACTTGTTTTTCTTTGATAGTTAACTCACAGACTATCGAAGTTTTGACCATTTTAACGTTGTTCATATGGAGAGACCGGTTGGATTTTTATCCAAAGAACCACTCTGTATTGGCATAAGCGTCGCGAATCATATATGCCAAAGATAATTGAAGACGGAGTAAAATGCAAGGGCTATCCTGTTTACAGAATAGTGCCTTCGGTTTGTCCAGTCCCAGGACAACTTGTATGGACGAAGGTCTGACAGAGTATATCCAATGGATTGCGTAAGTTGATCTGTTCAAACGTATTCACGTTTGGTGGCGGAGGAATTCATTTCTCTAAGCTGTATACCCGTGTTATTTTTGGATAAGTCAATTTGTGATTTGGCGGGTGTGACGATGTGACGTTCTAAGTGAATGAGGATGACTTGTATGAATGAATGTCTAACAGAGTATTTCCAGAAGGGTCACGTACATTGATTTCTTCAACCGTACCAAGAGTGGAAGCGGAGAAGGAAACTTCTTTTAGCTGACACGTAATGTATTGTTGTAGACGTAAATTAGTGATTTTCGATGGATCTGACAATGTGGCATTCGAAGTGAATCTATTGTGATGATAAAGCGTAGCTTCTAGCCTCACATCCGGTAAATGACAGAAATCGGGCAGGCAACATGGCTAAGTCGATCGCACCGAAGTAGGGTGTATAATCACCTATCTAGTGAATATTCATTTGTTTCTTAAATCTATCAATGCTGTCCCATATATATATATATATATACGGGAACGGTTGCTGATCCCAACCGTTGGTGATGTACATTCGATACACTCAAGCGAAATGAGTGGTCGGTCATGTGTGGCTGAGTTGCAAGATGTTCTTGTTGAACTCCAGTGTATCGTTCCTAGAGTACACTGATCGGAAGGTAGTTCCATACCTTGTCATAGTTGGAAATCCAATCATCCAATACGTGCTTGCGATTTTGATTGTATACTATATATGTAGTAACGTGAGATGCAAGCGTTTCTGCTAGATTGATATTTATTTGTACTTAGACATTATTATAATATCAGAATGATATTGCTTTGAAAAGTTATTTGGATTCTCATAAGGGAAAAACCCGTTCCGTATTCACGGCGTGGTCTTATGAGATATCATATACCTGTTTAAATGATTTGAGTTTATTCACACCAGTCCCATGACTGACCCGGAGTTTATTTTGTTGTTTTCCCTAAACTCTTGGGTGCCTAAATTTGTACGGGCAGTCAAGTAGTCGAGATTTTACAGATATACTTGAAGAGCTGGAGCAGGAGGCTTATGGATCATATAGCTATAGTTATTTCCGCTGTGTTGTAAGTGCTGTACTCTGATAAGTGCTATTGTATACATAACTGTTATATTTCAAAGTTATGTTATCTATTATATGTTATTCGTTCCGCTGTGAGGTTCGTGTTACTCTGATGTTGTGTTCTTCTTCTTCTTCTTCTATTCTAAGTTTCTATCTTATCTATTCTCACCTTCTAATTTCTTTCATTAATTACCGGGATTTTTCGATGTTTTGGTTATCGACGTCGTGCTTACGTCGATAACCAAAGTCGCCGAAAATCCGGGTCACTACAGTTGGTATCAGAGCTTAAGTTAAGAATTACCTTGGCTCTGTGGCGTGATTCAGTAGAGATGGGATTAGTAATATCCTAGACTGAGTTTGAGTGTATATATACGAGTGAACGTATTTGTTAGTTAATATAAAATGATTTTATATTGTGGAGTTTTATTTGTTGAGTTGTTTGTGAATTCTGGTCGATCGGTTTGATCCACTGTATCGATGGGGGTTACTAAACACTCGAATACGATGAACCGTCATGGTATGTTTTGAAAGAGGGTAAATGGAATAATTTTACCCGAATATATTTGATATAGTATATTGGTTGTGTTGGTTGTTATTATAATCGAGTAAGATTATAAAAAGGTAAAATGATTTTAAATGACTAATCAGAATTCATATAAGTATATGAAATAAAATGAAGAAAAATCTGAATTTAAATCAGATTGGAATTAAAATAAGAAAATTTTAAGTTCCTGGGAGATTTTGAAAACGTTTTTCAAACTGAAAATGATATAGTATTGAACTCACTTCGATAGCTGGAAAATAGATTCTGATGATGAATCGCGACATCATCAGTGTTCATTTTCGAGTTCTATGTGACGGATTACTACCAAAGATTTTGTTTTTGAATTGTTTGAAGAAACAAGTTGTTTAGAAATTCAAAGGTTTTGAATTGGCAGTACGATTTCAAATTGATTTGAAAGAAACCCAGGAATTTAAGTTCTGGAATTAAAATTTGACTAATGAAGGTAAATAGAATGAGATGGTAAAAATAAATTGAAATATTAACTTGAACTGAGTTAAATAGAATTGAATTGGATTAGAGAATAATCTGTTATGGAATTGGGTTGATGAGTTAAGAATTTGAAATTTGATATTCGAGTTCGAATGAAATTCGATTTGGTTTTGAGGATATGAACTGATTGGAATTTGATGGAAATAACACTGGTATATGCTGAGTTGATAGCATATGGAAGTGATAGAGTTGATATTCCCGACAAAAAGGTACCAGTTTATATTATATATGGATATGAGATTTATGAGCCGAATTGGCTGTTTGATTTTCTTTTGGGTTAAAGAAGGCCCAGAGAGGCGAGCTGGAGTTTGAGATATTGACCAGTACAAAGGAGGTGCTGGCAAAAATTTTCGAAAAGTTAAGGTGTTAGAAAATTTTCAAAATTTTTGAAAATTTAGTTAGTCAGAATAAATTAATATTTTAGTCGATATTAATTGGTTCAGTTGAAACCGGAGATAAGAGGTAAACAGATAAATTTTTACCCAGTAGATAGGGTCGTCCCCTAGCTTAGCAATTTCGAGGACGAAATTTTATTAAGGGGGGAAGATTGTAGTGACCCGCATTTTTAGCTGTTGAATAATTAATTAATTTAATTATTAATTATCGATGTGGCAATATCGATGACCAAAATTAAATAAAAATGAATATTTAATTAATAATTATAATATAATAATTTTATATTATAAGCCCGGAATGGTCAGAATAGTGAAATTCACGATATACTGTGAATTGGATAGTATCAGAGGATTGGTTGAGTTTATAATCGAAATAATAACGAATATATTCAATCGACGACAGTTGAACGTATAATTTATAAAATATTTATAAACGAGCTCGAAATGGCGCTGCAGTTCGCTATTTGGCGATTCGAACTTCAACTGAATGTACATGATTCGTTTTAAGCCGAATTTCTGTGAAACAAGAAACGTGTGGAGCTGGTGGAGTATATCTTTCTAGTGGAAGAGAAAAATCGGGATTTCGTCGTGTAGATTTTGATTCACGTCCAAATCAAATTTTAGAAAAGTCGCTATGAATTTCCTTTATAATTTGCGACGCTTTATATACGTTATAAATCGATTTTTCGATACGAACTGAATATCGATCAAATCAGAATTCTGGAAATCAAGTCATAAATTCTGGCAGGATATTCTGGAGCCGTACGACATCATCTGTGGATATATATGAGAATATTAATTTATTAATATTTAATTTAATAATATTTAAATATATTTATATATTTAAAAGGTCAGTTCAGCGCTTGAAAAATAGCAAGTTTTTCATACGACCTCGGAATTCGACGAAACCAGTTTTGTTGGATCCGTAATGTCAAATTATTGCTAGATGTCAAGTTTCGTGATTTTTAGAGTCACCGTGTGGCCGTACGGATTTTTTTGAGTGGAAAACAGTCAGTATTTCGACGGTTAAAAATACGCTGTGTGAGCATACGAAGTCGGAATTCGACGAAACCAGTTTCATTGGGACCGTAATGTCAAACGGTAGCTGCATGTCCAGTTTCGTGATTTTTGGGTATCGTGTGTGATTACACGGATTTTTAGAAGGCGAAACGAATTAAGGAAAATGGAATATACCGGGAATACTCCTTCTACAATATATCTTGATATTTGTGAACCCTATAAATACCCTGCTAACAATCCTTATAACCTTAATTTCCTCTTTTAGTCAACTATAAAATTTGCGCAGCCTCAAAGAAATTCAACAGAAAAAGAAAAAAAAGCAAAGTTTAAAAATCAAAACAAACTCAAATCAAACCCCATAAATCTCCATATACATATACTTGAATTCGTATACAGTTTCTCTTCATTTCCGTGTTGTTCTCAGTGGGTGCGACGCTATTTTGGGCTGCTCGAATTTGAAGCAGTAAATTAGGGTTCAAGTCCATTCGATTTTGATGCAATGGGGTTTGATTTGGAGTTGATATTGGGGATGCTGGTAAGATTTAGCTCGAGTGGTGAAATTTTGGTGGACATCGGTGCTAAGACATGTCGATGACAGCTCAGTAGTTCGCGAGGAAGGGTGTCGACGAGTTTCGGTTGAAGGCGTCGGAATTGATATTAAGGTGACGGGTAGAAAGAGGTTTTGAAGGGGAGTTTGACGATGGTGTCAGATGTTGGCACGGTGGTGTGAAGAAGGAGAAAGGGGCAGTCGAAAGTGCCATGGTGTTGTTTTGGGTTTACTGGAGCTCGGGTATTTGATCTGGAGGAAGAAAGGGGTAGTTGCGGTCATGGGCATTCAAAATGGAAGGATGGGCCGATATTTTAGGGGGTGAGGCCCGTGTATAGATTATAATTTTAGTTTAATTTTATTTAAAAGTCTATGAACTTCGTAAAGCAATATCTCGTTCATACGTTATCAGATGGACGAACCGTAAGTTGCGTTGAGGCCGTATGGACGACGACTACAATATGAAGCTGACCGAGAGTGGAATGGAGCTCATTGCAATTTATGGCGAAATAAACTGTTCGACTGAATCAATGAACGCAAACCGATATTTATCGGTTAACGCGCAAATGTGAGTAAATCTCACCAACTCTAAACAGTTTATAATTTTATGTTGTATCTTTAGAACTGTTAGAAATTGTCTGATTTACTGTGTGTTGATTGTTTGATTGAACTGCTAGTCAGTTAGTTAAATTTCTATATTGATTATGTTTAACAGAGTATATCAGATGGAACTTAAAGTGATGTTATCTTTATTGTCTAACATCTGTGATGCAGGGAAACAGGTTGGAGGAATCCGACTGGATTCCTCAACATTTATTTTACTGTTATTTGTATATTGTGATATATACTGTGATATATAATCTGTTGTTGATTGTATATGTTTGGATGATATTGATCATTTACAGTTGGTTGTTTAAAAACAATAGAAAACACTGAAAATGTAGAAAAGGGGATTTTCAATATTTATGTTGAAAATGAATCTAGTTATAAAATCGAAGGATTTTATAAAAGGATATTTATTTAGAAATAAATAAATAAAATAAAGGAATATTTATTTAGATTAAATAAATAGAATAAAGGATATTTAATTAGGGATTAAATAATTAGAATTATAAAGGAAAATCTATTTAGGAAAATAAATAGATTATACAAAAGGAAATCTATTTAGGAAATAAATAGAAGTTAAAATAAATAGAAATAAAAGAAAAGTTAGTTAGTCGGATATAAATATTTGAATCAAGATTAGTTAAGTGGTCAAACCAAGCTAGTCGAACCAAACTAGTCAAGCTAGTCGAAACCAACCGAGCCAAATGGTCGAGTCGAACCAAATCGAGCCAAATGGTCGAGTCGAACCAATCGAGTCAAGCTGGTCAAGTTAGTCGAACCTGGTCAGTACAACCAAGCTGGTCAAGTTAGTCGAACCTGGTCAGTCGAGTCGAGTAAATCAAACTTAGTTAATTGAAAGGAGTTTATCGATTTAGTTAATCGATAGAAGTTAATTGATTTAGTCAATCGAGATGAGTTAATCGGTTTTATTGAATCGAGAGGAGTTAGTCGAATATGGTATTCGAACCAAATAGTCAAACCAAATGGGTCAGGTTAGCCAAACCTGGTCAGTCAATACCAAATGGGTCAGGTTAGCCAAACCTGGTCAATCAAAACCAAATGGGTCAGGTTAGCCAAACCTGGTCAATCAAACCAAATGGGTCAGGTTAGTCAAACCTGGTTGGTCGAACTAAGTTAGTCGAGTTAGCCGAATAGGGTTAGTCAAATAGAATTTATCGATTAGGGTTAAACCATAGAACTAATCGATTAGAGTTAAACCAGTAGAGTTAGTCGAGCCTAGTTAATCGAATCGAATTGGTCGAACCAAGTAAGTCGGGTTAGTCGAGTCAAGTTAAGTTAGTCGAGTTAACGTTATCGATGTTAGTTTCATCGAAAGGAGTTATCGATGTTAGTTTCATCGAAAGGAGTTATCGATGTTAGTTTCATCGAAAGGAGTTATCGATGTTAGTTTCATCGAAGGGGGTTATCGATTATAGTTTATTCGAAGTGAGATTTTCAAATATGGGAGATTTGAAAGGAAGAGTTATCGAATATTAGTTATTCGAAGAGAGATTATCGAATATCGTTTATTCGAAAGAAGTTAATCGAATATCGCTCATTCGAAGAAGAATTAATCAAATAGAGATTTCTCGAAGAGAGTTAATCGGCAAATTCGATTATATCGAATTCGGGAAAGTACTTATACTTTCCAGTGTTTAAATAGAGATTTATTTATTTATAAATAAATAAGTGTAAGGTTAGTTATTCACTAATAAGGATAGAAGTTATAATTAAGATTAGATAATTCGAAAGGAGGGATTATAACGTTATCGTTATAACCATTGTTTTAAATATAGAAGTGGATTAGTAAAATTGAATCCGAGAAAGGTGTAAAGAAGTTGTTAAAGATTAAAAGATAAACTTTGACCATTTCGAAGTTATAACGTTGTTCAGTTAAGGTCTGAGAGGTAATTATACCCCAACTTGAGTGACTTCCTTCTTAACTAAGAAATAGTAAGGGTTGATCGTAAAGGAGGTTTGGAAATTTTTCCAAACGAGAATCAGAAATGTTTTCTGATAAAAGAAAAATAAGAATTTAGAATATAGGGAAACAAGAGATAAGTAAATAAATGAACTAAAGGGATTTATGTTAAATGATGTTTGTTCGATATAATTTCCATTTGGAAATAATATCATTGCTTGCACACTTGTTTTTCTTTGATAGTTAACTCACAGACTATCGAAGTTTTGACCATTTTAACGTTGTTCATATGGAGAGACCGGTTGGATTTTTATCCAAAGAACCACTCTGTATTGGCATAAGCGTCGCGAATCATATATGCCAAAGATAATTGAAGACGGAGTAAAATGCAAGGGCTATCCTGTTTACAGAATAGTGCCTTCGGTTTGTCCAGTCCCAGGACAACTTGTATGGACGAAGGTCTGACAGAGTATATCCAATGGATTGCGTAAGTTGATCTGTTCAAACGTATTCACGTTTGGTGGCGGAGGAATTCATTTCTCTAAGCTGTATACCCGTGTTATTTTTGGATAAGTCAATTTGTGATTTGGCGGGTGTGACGATGTGACGTTCTAAGTGAATGAGGATGACTTGTATGAATGAATGTCTAACAGAGTATTTCCAGAAGGGTCACGTACATTGATTTCTTCAACCGTACCAAGAGTGGAAGCGGAGAAGGAAACTTCTTTTAGCTGACACGTAATGTATTGTTGTAGACGTAAATTAGTGATTTTCGATGGATCTGACAATGTGGCATTCGAAGTGAATCTATTGTGATGATAAAGCGTAGCTTCTAGCCTCACATCCGGTAAATGACAGAAATCGGGCAGGCAACATGGCTAAGTCGATCGCACCGAAGTAGGGTGTATAATCACCTATCTAGTGAATATTCATTTGTTTCTTAAATCTATCAATGCTGTCCCATATATATATATATATATATATATATATATATACGGGAACGGTTGCTGATCCCAACCGTTGGTGATGTACATTCGATACACTCAAGCGAAATGAGTGGTCGGTCATGTGTGGCTGAGTTGCAAGATGTTCTTGTTGAACTCCAGTGTATCGTTCCTAGAGTACACTGATCGGAAGGTAGTTCCATACCTTGTCATAGTTGGAAATCCAATCATCCAATACGTGCTTGCGATTTTGATTGTATACTATATATGTAGTAACGTGAGATGCAAGCGTTTCTGCTAGATTGATATTTATTTGTACTTAGACATTATTATAATATCAGAATGATATTGCTTTGAAAAGTTATTTGGATTCTCATAAGGGAAAAACCCGTTCCGTATTCACGGCGTGGTCTTATGAGATATCATATACCTGTTTAAATGATTTGAGTTTATTCACACCAGTCCCATGACTGACCCGGAGTTTATTTTGTTGTTTTCCCTAAACTCTTGGGTGCCTAAATTTGTACGGGCAGTCAAGTAGTCGAGATTTTACAGATATACTTGAAGAGCTGGAGCAGGAGGCTTATGGATCATATAGCTATAGTTATTTCCGCTGTGTTGTAAGTGCTGTACTCTGATAAGTGCTATTGTATACATAACTGTTATATTTCAAAGTTATGTTATCTATTATATGTTATTCGTTCCGCTGTGAGGTTCGTGTTACTCTGATGTTGTGTTCTTCTTCTTCTTCTTCTATTCTAAGTTTCTATCTTATCTATTCTCACCTTCTAATTTCTTTCATTAATTACCGGGATTTTTCGATGTTTTGGTTATCGACGTCGTGCTTACGTCGATAACCAAAGTCGCCGAAAATCCGGGTCACTACAGTTGGTATCAGAGCTTAAGTTAAGAATTACCTTGGCTCTGTGGCGTGATTCAGTAGAGATGGGATTAGTAATATCCTAGACTGAGTTTGAGTGTATATATACGAGTGAACGTATTTGTTAGTTAATATAAAATGATTTTATATTGTGGAGTTTTATTTGTTGAGTTGTTTGTGAATTCTGGTCGATCGGTTTGATCCACTGTATCGATGGGGGTTACTAAACACTCGAATACGATGAACCGTCATGGTATGTTTTGAAAGAGGGTAAATGGAATAATTTTACCCGAATATATTTGATATAGTATATTGGTTGTGTTGGTTGTTATTATAATCGAGTAAGATTATAAAAAGGTAAAATGATTTTAAATGACTAATCAGAATTCATATAAGTATATGAAATAAAATGAAGAAAAATCTGAATTTAAATCAGATTGGAATTAAAATAAGAAAATTTTAAGTTCCTGGGAGATTTTGAAAACGTTTTTCAAACTGAAAATGATATAGTATTGAACTCACTTCGATAGCTGGAAAATAGATTCTGATGATGAATCGCGACATCATCAGTGTTCATTTTCGAGTTCTATGTGACGGATTACTACCAAAGATTTTGTTTTTGAATTGTTTGAAGAAACAAGTTGTTTAGAAATTCAAAGGTTTTGAATTGGCAGTATGATTTCAAATTGATTTGAAAGAAACCCAGGAATTTAAGTTCTGGAATTAAAATTTGACTAATGAAGGTAAATAGAATGAGATGGTAAAAATAAATTGAAATATTAACTTGAACTGAGTTAAATAGAATTGAATTGGATTAGAGAATAATCTGTTATGGAATTGGGTTGATGAGTTAAGAATTTGAAATTTGATATTCGAGTTCGAATGAAATTCGATTTGGTTTTGAGGATATGAACTGATTGGAATTTGATGGAAATAACACTGGTATATGCTGAGTTGATAGCATATGGAAGTGATAGAGTTGATATTCCCGACAAAAAGGTACCAGTTTATATTATATATGGATATGAGATTTATGAGCCGAATTGGCTGTTTGATTTTCTTTTGGGTTAAAGAAGGCCCAGAGAGGCGAGCTGGAGTTTGAGATATTGACCAGTACAAAGGAGGTGCTGGCAAAAAATTTCGAAAAGTTAAGGTGTTAGAAAATTTTCAAAATTTTTGAAAATTTAGTTAGTCAGAATAAATTAATATTTTAGTCGATATTAATTGGTTCAGTTGAAACCGGAGATAAGAGGTAAACAGATAAATTTTTACCCAGTAGATAGGGTCGTCCCCTAGCTTAGCAATTTCGAGGACGAAATTTTATTAAGGGGGGAAGATTGTAGTGACCCGCATTTTTAGCTGTTGAATAATTAATTAATTTAATTATTAATTATCGATGTGGCAATATCGATGACCAAAATTAAATAAAAATGAATATTTAATTAATAATTATAATATAATAATTTTATATTATAAGCCCGGAATGGTCAGAATAGTGAAATTCACGATATACTGTGAATTGGATAGTATCAGAGGATTGGTTGAGTTTATAATCGAAATAATAACGAATATATTCAATCGACGACAGTTGAACGTATAATTTATAAAATATTTATAAACGAGCTCGAAATGGCGCTGCAGTTCGCTATTTGGCGATTCGAACTTCAACTGAATGTACATGATTCGTTTTAAGCCGAATTTCTGTGAAACAAGAAACGTGTGGAGCTGGTGGAGTATATCTTTCTAGTGGAAGAGAAAAATCGGGATTTCGTCGTGTAGATTTTGATTCACGTCCAAATCAAATTTTAGAAAAGTCGCTATGAATTTCCTTTATAATTTGCGACGCTTTATATACGTTATAAATCGATTTTTCGATACGAACTGAATATCGATCAAATCAGAATTCTGGAAATCAAGTCATAAATTCTGGCAGGATATTCTGGAGCCGTACGACATCATCTGTGGATATATATGAGAATATTAATTTATTAATATTTAATTTAATAATATTTAAATATATTTATATATTTAAAAGGTCAGTTCAGCGCTTGAAAAATAGCAAGTTTTTCATACGACCTCGGAATTCGACGAAACCAGTTTTGTTGGATCCGTAATGTCAAATTATTGCTAGATGTCAAGTTTCGTGATTTTTAGAGTCACCGTGTGGCCGTACCGATTTTTTTGAGTGGAAAACAGTCAGTATTTCGACGGTTAAAAATACGCTGTGTGAGCATACGAAGTCGGAATTCGACGAAACCAGTTTCATTGGGACCGTAATGTCAAACGGTAGCTGCATGTCCAGTTTCGTGATTTTTGGGTATCGTGTGTGATCACACGGATTTTTAGAAGGCGAAACGAATTAAGGAAAATGGAATATACCGGGAATACTCCTTCTACAATATATCTTGATATTTGTGAACCCTATAAATACCCTGCTAACAATCCTTATAACCTTAATTTCCTCTTTTAGTCAACTATAAAATTTGCGCAGCCTCAAAGAAATTCAACAGAAAAAGAAAAAAAAGCAAAGTTTAAAAATCAAAACAAACTCAAATCAAACCCCATAAATCTCCATATACATATACTTGAATTCGTATACAGTTTCTCTTCATTTCCGTGTTGTTCTCAGTGGGTGCGACGCTATTTTGGGCTGCTCGAATTTGAAGCAGTAAATTAGGGTTCAAGTCCATTCGATTTTGATGCAATGGGGTTTGATTTGGAGTTGATATTGGGGATGCTGGTAAGATTTAGCTCGAGTGGTGAAATTTTGGTGGACATCGGTGCTAAGACATGTCGATGACAGCTCAGTAGTTCGCGAGGAAGGGTGTCGACGAGTTTCGGTTGAAGGCGTCGGAATTGATATTAAGGTGACGGGTAGAAAGAGGTTTTGAAGGGGAGTTTGACGATGGTGTCAGATGTTGGCACGGTGGTGTGAAGAAGGAGAAAGGGGCAGTCGAAAGTGCCATGGTGTTGTTTTGGGTTTACTGGAGCTCGGGTATTTGATCTGGAGGAAGAAAGGGGTAGTTGCGGTCATGGGCATTCAAAATGGAAGGATGGGCCGATATTTTAGGGGGTGAGGCCCGTGTATAGATTATAATTTTAGTTTAATTTTATTTAAAAGTCTATGAACTTCGTAAAGCAATATCTCGTTCATACGTTATCAGATGGACGAACCGTAAGTTGCGTTGAGGCCGTATGGACGACGACTACAATATGAAGCTGACCGAGAGTGGAATGGAGCTCATTGCAATTTATGGCGAAATAAACTGTTCGACTGAATCAATGAACGCAAACCGATATTTATCGGTTAACGCGCAAATGTGAGTAAATCTCACCAACTCTAAACAGTTTATAATTTTATGTTGTATCTTTAGAACTGTTAGAAATTGTCTGATTTACTGTGTGTTGATTGTTTGATTGAACTGCTAGTCAGTTAGTTAAATTTCTATATTGATTATGTTTAACAGAGTATATCAGATGGAACTTAAAGTGATGTTATCTTTATTGTCTAACATCTGTGATGCAGGGAAACAGGTTGGAGGAATCCGACTGGATTCCTCAACATTTATTTTACTGTTATTTGTATATTGTGATATATACTGTGATATATAATCTGTTGTTGATTGTATATGTTTGGATGATATTGATCATTTACAGTTGGTTGTTTAAAAACAATAGAAAACACTGAAAATGTAGAAAAGGGGATTTTCAATATTTATGTTGAAAATGAATCTAGTTATAAAATCGAAGGATTTTATAAAAGGATATTTATTTAGAAATAAATAAATAAAATAAAGGAATATTTATTTAGATTAAATAAATAGAATAAAGGATATTTAATTAGGGATTAAATAATTAGAATTATAAAGGAAAATCTATTTAGGAAAATAAATAGATTATACAAAAGGAAATCTATTTAGGAAATAAATAGAAGTTAAAATAAATAGAAATAAAAGAAAAGTTAGTTAGTCGGATATAAATATTTGAATCAAGATTAGTTAAGTGGTCAAACCAAGCTAGTCGAACCAAACTAGTCAAGCTAGTCGAACCCAACCGAGCCAAATGGTCGAGTCGAACCAAATCGAGCCAAATGGTCGAGTCGAACCAATCGAGTCAAGCTGGTCAAGTTAGTCGAACCTGGTCAGTACAACCAAGCTGGTCAAGTTAGTCGAACCTGGTCAGTCGAGTCGAGTAAATCAAACTTAGTTAATTGAAAGGAGTTTATCGATTTAGTTAATCGATAGAAGTTAATTGATTTAGTCAATCGAGATGAGTTAATCGGTTTTAATGAATCGAGAGGAGTTAGTCGAATATGGTATTCGAACCAAATAGTCAAACCAAATGGGTCAGGTTAGCCAAACCTGGTCAGTCAAAACCAAATGGGTCAGGTTAGCCAAACCTGGTCAGTCAAAACCAAATGGGTCAGGTTAGCCAAACCTGGTCAATCAAACCAAATGGGTCAGGTTAGTCAAACCTGGTCGGTCAAACTAAGTTAGTCGAGTTAGCCGAATAGGGTTAGTCAAATAGAATTTATCGATTAGGGTTAAACCATAGAACTAATCGATTAGAGTTAAACCAGTAGAGTTAGTCGAGCCTAGTTAATCGAATCGAATTGGTCGAACCAAGTAAGTCGGGTTAGTCGAGTCAAGTTAAGTTAGTCGAGTTAACGTTATCGATGTTAGTTTCATCGAAAGGAGTTATCGATGTTAGTTTCATCGAAAGGAGTTATCGATGTTAGTTTCATCGAAAGGAGTTATCGATGTTAGTTTCATCGAAGGGGGTTATCGATTATAGTTTATTCGAAGTGAGATTTTCAAATATGGGAGATTTGAAAGGAAGAGTTATCGAATATTAGTTATTCGAAGAGAGATTATCGAATATCGTTTATTCGAAAGAAGTTAATCGAATATAGCTCATTCGAAGAAGAATTAATCAAATAGGGATTTCTCGAAGAGAGTTAATCGGCAAATTCGATTATATCGAATTCGGGAAAGTACTTATACTTTCCAGTGTTTAAATAGAGATTTATTTATTTATAAATAAATAAGTGTAAGGTTAGTTATTCACTAATAAGGATAGAAGTTATAATTAAGATTAGATAATTTGAAAGGAGGGATTATAACGTTATCGTTATAACCAATGTTTTAAATATAGAAGTGGATTAGTAAAATTGAATCCGAGAAAGGTGTAAAGAAGTTGTTAAAGATTAAAAGATAAACTTTGACCATTTCGAAGTTATAACGTTGTTCAGTTAAGGTCTGAGAGGTAATTATACCCCAACTTGAGTGACTTCCTTCTTAACTAAGAAATAGTAAGGGTTGATCGTAAAGGAGGTTTAGAAATGTTTTCCAAACGAGAATCAGAAATGTTTTCTGATAAAAGAAAAATAAGAATTTAGAATATAGGGAAACAGGAGATAAGTAAATAAATGAACTAAAGGGATTTATGTTAAATGATGTTTGTTCGATATAATTTCCATTTGGAAATAATATCATTGCTTGCACACTTGTTTTTCTTTGATAGTTATGTAAAAACCCGTAACTTCCCCGTAAAGGAAAGCGCGGGTAGTTCGATAACAAGCCACAACAGAACACATACAGAAGAACATTTCATTGTATATTACAACAATGCATCAGATTTCAAGAATATACAGAGTATAAATGAATCAATATTACACAGAAATAACAGAGATTTAAATTACATTTAAATACATCGCAGCGGAAAATAATACAATACACAACTGAAGGAGATATACGGATACAAAGCTTTCCGGATATCGTTCCAGCTGTAAACCAGGATCCTGTGAATATAAATCTGCAAAACCCAAACTACTAGCTGCCCGTGTCAAAATAAGGGCACCCAGAGTTTAGGTTAAAAACAATAAACTCCAGGTCAGTCATGGGACTGGTGTGAGAACTAAAACAGTTATAAATCTTTATTTCAAAGTTAGGTAAATTAAGGGACCACGCCGTATAACACGGAACGGGTTTCCTCCCAAGAATACGAGTACATGAAACAAACAGCGCGATGCTAAATAAAGAAGAATGAAGCTGTTATAAGACCCAGGTCCTATCACACAATGCAACGCAAGCCGAGGGATAGGGTTTTCCCTTATAACAGCCAAAGAATGCTTGATACGTTTAAAACAAATCATTTGATACTATAATAAGTGCATAGTGTATAAAACAACTTCAAATCATAAGTATCAATCATAGGCGGCATGGGTACCATATATCATGTCGCCATACTAGTTCTACAATTAAAACCGCAAATGTCACGTATTTGGAAATTGGATTTCCATCTATGAACCGAGGCAAAAGATAGTCCTCAACCGATTCGAGACAATCTAGCCCATGTCTCAGGTCCCAGACTCAGGTGGGCCTTGGATCGTCAGGGCCGGTCCACCGATGTGGATTATTATGCCTGAACAATACGTCTCTCCGCCCTATGGGGCGTAAATGAGCCAACAAATGACTCCATCGGACCCGGATCGTCCGATCAAACCGAGGCGCCTCGCAACAGCAACAACCACATAAGTCAAACTCGTCAGGGCGTGTAAAACCACTGATGCCACTTCTAGCTAGAAAGAAACGCAAGTCCTCCCTGATGTCCTCTCCCGTTTTTGGTTCGTACCGGGTGTGAAACTCGCGAAGTAAATGTTACACAAAGCTATGCCACACAGGCTGTGCTTTGATCATCACCACAAGACTTTGCTTTTCAACAGAAGCCTCGATCAATTGCCACTTAGGCATGCCACACAGGCAATTCACTCCATGCGTTTGATATCCATCAATATATAACCCCTGAGCTCGTACGTCTCAGAGAAGGGCGTTAAGCAAGAGAATAAATTCTCCGCCGCCAAACAGATATATATTTAATAGAGATCAATCACACGGACTAAAATCCAATGTCAGACACACAGTCCATTTACAAGTCCGTTCTAGGGCTGAACGAAACCGGAGGCACCTAGTACCCCGCATATCCATCGATCTCCAAGTACGTCTGGACGATCACTAACTGTTTCCATCTTCTTGGGTGTACATCCCAATCAAGATCATCAGTAATTACCCAAACGACGTGAAGACCTCCGGTCTTCGACCATCGTCTTCATCTTCGACTTATCGTCGTATCAGTTATTCAGAATGGGATAAACCCGGTCTTTCCGAATAACTCGCGTATATTTTAAATAAGTGTTACACAAACACAACATACGCCTCATTCCAATTCATTAGTCACTAACCGTAAATTAATCAAGAGAATAATTCCCCAAATATTAACCCCGAAGGCCGAAACCAACATCAGATCAATATTCAGAAAACCATTCTACTTGGCTAACCGACAGTTAGTTTCTAAATTTCACATTCATAGGGAAAGGTTCCCATTAATTTTATCCAAGATAAATTCCTTGAATTTATTCTTTAATCCATTTTTTAATATCAATTCAAACTAGTCGGGATTAGCGAACCTTACCGAAGTAATCCTTTGTTTTAATTCCCCCATCCCAACCTATTCATCACATGAAGTAAAACTGGTAATACTTCATATCTAACACCACAGTGTTATCGGTAAATTCAATTACCATTTCACGTTCAAATCTAATTAAAGATTTAACTATCGCCTGGAGCAAAACTGGTGATACTCCATTTTCGATCATTTCAATCTAATTAAAGATTCATTAAAACTCCACTTAGTTTTAATCTTCGACTGGGTTAAAGAATCAGTGTCATTTAAAACACGGTTCACGATAAACCCACAATCACATTCCATTAATTATCGGGTTAAAGAACAAGTGTTATTTAAAACACTGTTCACGATAAACCCAAAAATCAATACCAATTCAATTCCAATTAAATATCATTTAATTGGTACACTTCATTAAATCTAAATAAAAAGATTTAATCTTTTCTCAACTGGGTTCAAGAACAATGTTAGTGAAGACACCATTCACGACAAACCCAAATCACATTTGATATTCAATACAAGGCTCTGAATAGAAAATATATCGGCTTATATTCAATATCAAATTCTACGACTAACAAATGTCGTATTGGAAATAACGATATAAATATATATCTTTCAAATTTCCATAACAACATCTGTATAATCACGAATTCCAACATCGAAATATTCCGAAGACAATTTCGATTCAAATCCACTCCAATGCAATCATTGGAAATTTTGGTTATTTTTAAAACCCTTTTCAAATTCAATTTATTTATTTAAAAATAAATAGAATTATAATTCTAGTTCAAAACTAGTTCATTTCGATAAAAATCTATTTTTATCCTTTCAAATATGGAGTTTTTCATACCAATCCTTTCTAAATCATTTCTTATGATTTTACACAAATTATTTCTATTTTTAATAATTTTATCAAGGCCCGTACAGTCGATTTCCATCAACGGCCATCGAACTGCACTTACAGCGACCTTTTTCGAATTTGATTTGGACGTATCTCCAAATCCAACCGTTAGATTTCAAATTTCTAACATTCGTTAGAAAGCTCTTTTCGATACGAACCCAACGGTTCCGGTTTTAGGAGAATCCGACGGTCGGATCTCCCGTAATGTCCGTTTGAAATAAATGGTCGAAATTCGCGAACTGCCGCGGCGCGGCGCATTCTATTCAAGCCATTATATTATATATATTATATATATAATATATATTTCGTCGATTTCTATTTAAAACGAATTATATAAATAGTTTTGAATCTATTTCAAAAACAATTTCAACCTCCATTTCAATTCAAAAAAAAATTGAATTCTTCTTTATAAATTCGTTTTAAAATTCATTTCTATTCAATTCAAATTTCAATTCAATTTGAATTCATTTTTAATTCAATTCATTTCGAAATCGTTTTCAATTCAATTCATTTCGAAATCGTTTTCAATTCAATTCAATTCATTTCGAAATCGTTTTCAATTCAATTCATTTCGAAATCGTTTTCAATTCAATTCATTTCGAAATCGTTTTCAATTCAATTCATTTCGAAATCGTTTTCAATTCAATTCATTTCGAAATCGTTATAAATATCGTTTACGTCAAAATGGCGTCAATCTAATCAACACGGCTTCATAAATTTCTATTTTCAAATATTCTATTTCAAATATTTCTTTTTCAAAATAGTTGTTATTATCAAAATATTTCGTTCAACACATGACCAACCTCAATGGATGAGTACTGTCAACACATGAACCTTTATTTTATAATATTCTTTATTTTTCAAATTGGAATGAGGCCCAATCAATTACCATATAAAGTTAATTATATGGATTCCATACAACACATGTATATAATAGCATTGAAAAATAATCAACCATCAACCAAAGTGCACTACACTGTATAAGCATCAAATATAGATATCTAACGCTTATAGCAGCCTGTCAATCGATCGATCGACATATTTAATCAATCAGGATGAGTGAACTTCAAATTTCATCCTAACACCCGTGTGGGGTCTCAAACAATCAAACACATATTTTATTTGTGCAGTTGGGCGATGTGTAAAATTTATCGTCCCAATCAATGTCATTCAAATAGGTGTGCATACACAAACCGTCCGGTTTGTAAATGAATATTTTATTTTATTCACTTCACTATTTTCATATTCACGTTAAAAATTATATTTTTAACGATAAAACATTTTATTTCAACCTATGAATTTCTATTCAATTCATTTATTAAATAAAATGATATTTTTATTTTCTAACATATTTTAGAAAATTTCGGCGGCATAACGGCACGATACTAGAAACGGGACAAGGCCTAGCCTTATCCCCGGTCTAGTGAAGGCCCACGCCATTCACACATCAATCAAAATCACCAAACAACCAAATTCAAATCACATCATATAACTAATCTATGCAACCAAACAAACAAGTCCATGGTCTGTGGACGATTGTGTCGGGTGCTACTAAGCACCGTCTGCATCCTAGTATATACATATATAACTAGAAAATTAAATTGAAAGGTGAGAAATTCTCACCCAAGCTAATCCAACCCCACGACTCTTCATATGTAGAAAATCTTCGTCGTGCTCGCCTTCTGCCACTTTCGTCGTCCGTGTTCACTACATATCTAAAAATCACATTTTTATTCTCTACATCATTCTCTATGTAAAGATTGCGCCTTTTCAAATATAAAGATTTCGCCTTTACAAATATAAAGATCATATTTTTATTATGCCACTAGTGTAAAAATTATATTTTTAACTCTTCTATATTATAAAAATTATATTTTTAATCTTCCTACTTCATGATAAAGAACAAAATCATATTTTTCCTTTGTCATACAAATTAAAAATCACTTTTCTTCTTTCTAAAAATCATACCTTGTTTCATGAACAAAAATTATGACTTTTGAATTAAAAAAAAAAAACTCTACTTTAACATAGAAAAAATCTCGTCTTTATGGGAATGAAAACCTCGTCTTTATGGAAATAAAAACCGTATATTTTCAGCTTTAAAAATCATATATTTTCATTTTAAAAAGTCAGCCCATTCAAAACAAATAAAAATACTAAATGATATATATATAAAAAAAAGAAACTTATAGTTAAAAAAAAAAAGAGAAAGGGGGTGCTTACGGTTTCAACAGGGGAGGCGAGGGCTTTAGATCGAACCGGGGGGGGGGGGGTCGCAGCAGTCATCGCTGGAAGGGGAAGAGGGTGCGGCTGCTGATGGCGTCGCAGGCGAGGGGGTGGCTCAACGAAGAGGGGGTGGGGCTGTAGGGCTCGCGCGTTGGCCAGGAGGCGTCGGTTGTCACGAGCTAGGGTTTTCAGGTGGAAGGGGGAAGAAGGAGGAGAGCAGAGGAGAGGGGGCGAGGTCTCGAGCTGGCGGAGGCGCGCTGGGGTAGGCGTCGGCGAAGCATTGGCCTGGGAGACGGGCGATTTAATGGAGGGAGGGCGCGATTGTAATTTGTTTTTTTTCTTTTAACTGAAACTAACGTGGAAGAGGGGGGGGGGGGGTTTGACCGGGATAAAGAGGATAAGGGCTTAGCCCAATTTATATTATTATTTAATTAATTGAATTCCAAAAAGTACCTTTTTATTTTGAACTCGAAATCAAACCCGCCGACTGTCGTCCCTAGCGTATTACCCTCATTCCGAACACAATGGGATATGAATCGTAGGCCAATTCGATCGTTATGATCAGTTTTCGTTGAATTTAAAATATAAGTCAGTATATTCTAATTTAAACGCACATTTTAAATTACCGGGGCCACAGACAAACTTTAAAAATTCCTGAAAAATATTTTCTAGCTTCGTATTGACGATACGGTCCTAACAAAACTAGTTTCATCGAATTCTGAGACCGTTCGAAAAATGGCCAATTTCCAGTTGATTAAAATCAACTGAAACTGGTCAAACGCGTTTTCCTTTGCCACGCTCACATATTGATTCGAAAAATTATGAAATTTGGAATCTAGCAATAATTCGACATCACGGACCCAACAAAACTGGTTTCATCGAGATCCGAGGTCATTTGCAAAATTCCCATTTTTAGGGGCCTGAATTCCATAGCGACTATTCAGAATTTTCAACTGGACATATCTTTTGATTTCCGCTATGAAATTTCGATTGGTCGGATTCGTTGGAAAGATATTATCAAATAGATCCTAATGTTTTTGGTTTCACTCAAATCCGGATTATTTTGCACCCGGTACACTCAATTGAAGTTTGAAATCGAATTATCGAACTACCGCGCCATTTTCAATTCTATTTATAATTATATATAAATATTTATATTCTAACGATGACGCGTATAATATATACGTTCGAATTATATTCAAAATAAATTTCTCGTCGATATTATTTAAAATATTTCATTTTAAATAATCAAAATTCGCTAAAATTGCCAAAATAAAAATTTTAAACTGGCCCAGATTTTCCGGGTTATTACAAGTTAACTCACAGACTATCGAAGTTTTGACCATTTTAACGTTGTTCATATGGAGAGACCGGTTGGATTTTTATCCAAAGAACCACTCTGTATTGGCATAAGCGTCGCGAATCATATATGCCAAAGATAATTGAAGACGGAGTAAAATGCAAGGGCTATCCTGTTTACAGAATAGTGCCTTCGGTTTGTCCAGTCCCAGGACAACTTGTATGGACGAAGGTCTGACAGAGTATATCCAATGGATCGCGTAAGTTGATCTGTTCAAACGTATTCACGTTTGGTGGCGGAGGAATTCGTTTCTCTAAGCTGTATACCCGTGTTATTTTTGGATAAGTCAATTTGTGATTTGGCGGGTATGACGATGTGACGTTCTAAGTGAATGAGGATGACTTGTATGAATGAATGTCTAACAGAGTATTTCCAGAAGGGTCACGTACATTGATTTCTTCAACCGTACCAAGAGTGGAAGCGGAGAAGGAAACTTCTTTTAGCTGACACGTAATGTATTGTTGTAGACGTAAATTAGTGATTTTCGATGGATCTGACAATGTGGCATTCGAAGTGAATCTATTGTGATGATAAAGCGTAGCTTCTAGCCTCACATCCGGTAAATGACAGAAATCGGGAAGGCAGCATGGCTAAGTCGATCGCACCGAAGTAGGGTGTATAATCACCTATCTAGTGAATATTCATTTGTTTCTTAAATCTATCAATGCTGTCCCATATATATATACGGGAACGGTTGCTGATCCCAAACGTTGGTGATATACATTCGATACATTCAAGCGAAATGAGTGGTCGGTCATGTGTGGCTGAGTTGCAAGATGTTCTTGTTGAACTCCAGTGTATCGTTCCTAGAGTACACTGATCGGAAGGTGGTTCCATACCTTGTCATAGTTGGAAATCCAATCATCCAATACGTGCTTGCGATTTTGATTGTATACTATATATGTAGTAACGTGAGATGCAAGCGTTTCTGCTAGATTGATATTTATTTGTACTTAGACATTATTATAATATCAGAATGATATTGCTTTGAAAAGTTATTTGGATTCTCATAAGGGAAAAACCCGTTCCGTATTCACGGCGTGGTCTTATGAGATATCATATACCTGTTTAAATGATTTGAGTTTATTCACACCAGTCCCATGACTGACCCGGAGTTTATTTTGTTGTTTTCCCTAAACTCTTGGGTGCCTAAATTTGTACGGGCAGTCAAGTAGTCGGGATTTTACAGATATACTTGAAGAGCTGGAGCAGGAGGCTTCTGGATCATATAGCTATAGTTATTTCCGCTGTGTTGTAAGTGTTGTACTCTGATAAGTGCTATTGTATACATAACTTTTATATTTCAAAGTTATGTTATCTATTATATGTTATTCGTTCCGCTGTGAGGTTCGTGTTACTCTGATGTTGTGTTTTTCTTCTTCTTCTATTCTAAGTTTCTATCTTATCTATTCTCACCTTCTAATTTCTTTCATTAATTACCGGGATTTTTCGATGTTTTGGTTATCGACGTCGTGCTTACGTCAATAACCAAAGTCGCCGAAAATCCGGGTCACTACATGTTCCTTAGCCTCCTCCGGTACATAACTGTTCATAGGATCAAGTGGTCTAACAAAGGTTGTTTTACCACTCATAGCTTCGTTTACATGTTTTGCTACCCAACTCGTTTAAATATCAATCCGTCAGAATTTACCATTGTGCCCTTAGGAACCCAATCGTTTTATTTCCTCTTGGGACCCACATTTGTTTAATTGTATTGTTTTTAATTCTAAGCAAGCATTTATCTTTATTATGCCCAAAATTTTCCACAAATCACACCTATAAATTTCATCAAAAACTTTTGAAAGTGGTCTTTTGCTTCGATACCAGCATACCTAAGAAAAGGAAGGGCTTAGTTCAGACTAAAAGAACACTACTTGACCTGCGCATTCTCATTAGAATTTTCATACTAACCCAGCTATTCACAGAAAAGACCATCTTTACTACCAATGGTTGGATGCCCGGGGAACAAGAAAATTCTCACTCATTGCCAGCTAATTGATATAAATAACCAAGATCAAAAATCTCTTACCAGACGTTATGTATTATTACCAACTCACTCATTTTTTCTCTTTCTATTCAATCCCTCCAATCCAAAGAAAAGAGGAGTAGACAAGAGAGTAACATGTATTGTAATAACCCGCAAATTATGAACTAATTTAAAAATTTTATTTTAGAAATTTTAATGGAATTTTAATAGTTAAAATAATTTATTTTAAATAAAAACGATGAAAAAATTATTTTAAATCGAAGTTAAAATGAAATTTTTTACTTTAATTATAAAAGGAGTTAGAAATAGCACGGTAGTTTGAAAATTTTAACTTTGACTAACTATAAAGGACGCAAAATACAACGGATTTTAGTGAAATCAAAAATATTAGAATCTATTCAAAAATATCTTTCCAACGAATCCGAAAAATCGAATTTTCATAGCGGAAATCAAAAGTTATGTCCAGTTTAAAATTCAGAATAGTCATTGTAGAATATATATATATTAATATTAAAAATAGCCATTTTTCAAACGACCTCCGTTTTCGATGAAACCACTTTTGTTGGAACCGGAATGTCGAATTATTTCTAGGTTTCAATTTTCATAATTTTTAGAATTAATATATGAGTGTGGCAAAAGAAAACGTGTTTTGTCAATTACAGTCAAATTCGATCGATCAGAAAAAGGCCATTTTTCAAACGATCTCAGAATTCGACGAAATTAGTCTTGTTAGGACCGTATTGTCAAAACATAGCTAGAAATAATTTTTCTGGAATTTTTAGAGTCCGTATGTGGCCCTGGTGAATTTAAATGTAAGATCGAATTAATTAAATAAATGATTTTAATATTAGATTAAAGATTTCAGGCCATATACATTCGATTGGGCTCACGGGACCTAGCCCATTGGATCCGGAACGGGGGTATTTGCCTAGGAACATACTTCGTTGGGCTGAAATTGGAGTTGTTGAGAGATTATGGATTTATTTGCAAATTTAACAATTAAATATTATAAATAATAGGATTAAAATACCCTAACCCTAATTCTGAAATTGCCTAGCCACCATCTATCCTTATCAATGGCCGAAATCACACCAAAATAAATCGTTAATTTCTTCCATCCTATTTAGAAATAGATCATGGTTCTTTAGCGATAGTCGAAGTACATTCCAAGCTCTTCAAAGTGATATGGTGATGATGAGGTTTAAGTGCAAGAGTTGGTCGGATTTTGATGGCAAACCCGTAGGCTTTAGCG
Organism: Allium sativum; assembly: GCA_030737875.1. Classification (NCBI taxonomy): domain Eukaryota; kingdom Viridiplantae; phylum Streptophyta; class Magnoliopsida; order Asparagales; family Amaryllidaceae; genus Allium; species Allium sativum. The sequence goes on from CM060921.1 coordinate 309,675,091, forward strand.
CGGCTTTTAGCGTGGGGGGTCCACCAAGTTGGGCCCACATTTGGACGCGAGCAAGGGTTGGCGCGGGCTTCCGTGTGGTGGTGCTTGATTGATCTCCGGCGATGTATAGGAGAGTGCGCAGGCGGAAGCTTATCACGATGATGGGTTCAGTAAACTTATGGGAGGAAGAAACTTACGGGAGGGAAAGAAGGTCAAGGGGAAATTTTGTAAATAATTATTTTAATTATTGTTTTAACCAATGTAATTAAGATTCAAATCATCATAACTCTTTCAAACAGCGACGAAATCTGATGATTTTAGGTGCGTCAAAATCAGAAAAACGAGATCTTCAATATGGAACTGACTAAAGATGAAACCAAGCACTTTGGAAATTCAGCCAAAAACCACTGTGAGATTTCTGATTTTGATTCATTAATCAATTTAACTATTTTTCTCGCCGTTAAATAATTGTATGTATGTTAATGAATTTGTTATGCGATATGATGAAATTTTGGATGATTGATCTGTGTATTTTGTATATATGTATGCTAGACCGGTTGGTTAAATTATAGATTTGTATATATCGGATAAATTAAAATAAATCATTTTTCTTTGCCAATATTTTGTGAATCATGTATATTAAACAAAAATGAAATATCTTGTTGCTTATTTATAGAATTGAATTAATTTGTCGACTCAATCAAAAATACCATTTGGGTCATATTTTTTGAATTGAATTAGTTCGTCAATTCAATTCAAAATTTTATTTTTATTTTCAATTAGTTACAATGAAATAGAGTTGAGATTTATAAGTAACATTTTTATTGTCACTTTATATACAACAAAAAGTGTAGATTAAAAAGATAACGTTTTATTTTCACTTTATATACAAATAAAAGAATGGATTTAAAGTAACATTTTATTTTGTCAATTTAGTTACAATAAAAGGAATAGATTTTAAACAACATTTTTATTGTCACTTTACTTGTAATGAAAGGAATAGATTTTAAAATTGCATTTTTATTATATGCAGTAAAAATAGAAGATTTAATAGTATCATTTTGTTGTCATCTTATATGAAATAAAAATAGTCATTCTTGTTAAACATGTCAGTTGAAGTAAAAATAATGTTTTTGTCAAAACAGGATTATTGCAATAAAATATAGATTTTTGTCGAAACATGTAAATTGAAATGAAGGTTACCATTTGTGTTAAAACATGTTAATTGTGTCAAGAGATTAGAATAAGAAGTTTAAAATGGAATGGTTAAAATAACAAAAATTATCTCCTTTGCTTAATAATTTAGCAAAACAAACATTATCGTTTTTGTGGTATTAGACTTAGCAAACCAAACATTATCATTTTTGTCGCATTGGATTTGTCAAAGCAAACATTTTCAATTTGTCGCATTAGAATGGTTAAACGAACATTAGCATTTTTGTCAATATAGAATAGTTAAAGCATAAATATTTATTTTTGTCAATTTATAATAGTCAAACAAAATATTTATTTTATCGATATAAAATAGTTAAGCAAAAGCATTCATGTTTGGATCGTTGTAGTTGAAATGAACAAAAACAATGTATTTTTGTCAAATTGGAATTGCCGACAAAACAAACACATCACTTTTATTTGTTTTGTTATATTAGATTTGTCAACAAAACAAAGTCATTATCTTTGTTGTTTTGTTGTGAAGAACTAGTTAGATCAAAATATACATTTTGTCAAAATAGATTAGTTAAAGCAAACAATATATTTTGTCAAAATATATACTTTTGTCAAGATAAGACTAGGTGGATCAAAATACAAATTTTTGGACCAATAGCTTAGTTTAACCAAAATAATTATTTCTGTTAAAAATATTTACTCTTGTCAAAAATACAATAATTGAAACAAAAGTTACATTTTGTTAAATATGATTGTTGAAAACAAAAATTACATTTTTGTTAATTAGTTTTGAAATAACACAAAAATCACATTTTTGGGTTAAATAAAAGAGTTAAACACAAATAGTATTTTTGTGAAATAGGTTTGTGTTATAAACAAAAGTATTCATTTTGATAAAATAGAATTGTCAGCAAAATGGAACTTCTTATACATTTTGTTGAGATAGAATTTACATACAAATATAATAATCATTTTTATTTTAACATGCAATGGAATTTATATGCAAATATAAAAATCATTTTTATTTTGCAAACTTACATTAGGATTTATATTCAAATATAAGAATCATATTCTTGGTCAAAACATACATTAGAATGTATTGGTAGGTTAAAGTGACATCTTTATATGTTAATGCATACATTAGAATTTGTATGCACTTTGAAATAAACATTTTTATGTGTTGGGTTATACATTGAAAACATGTACAAATGAGATTATTTCCTTTATGTGTTAAAATTAAGAATAATTACATACAAATAAAGTATAATGAAAATTATCTTTTATTTGTCATCCACAATAATGTCATATAAATAAATTACATTCTATTAGATATTAGAAATGTATAAAGAAATTATGCGAGTCAAATATATTTTATTTCGACATTAGGAATAAAATATCATGTTTTGTCCATCATTATCAACATGTTGGTAGTATTAAAATTGGTTAAATTCATTAACCAATTATTTATTTATATGTATTATGGTTGGCTGAAAACCCCACATGGATATTGGGATGATAATTGATATACACTAGTCCCAATATTTATCTGTATGTCAATCGATAGATTGACAGGCTGCGATGAGCGTTATTATTTCATTTTAATGCTCACATAGTTGTGAACTTCACTCTGGATGTTGAGTGGATGGTTTGATGATTATTTATCAATTGTTGTCATTTACATACGATGTATGAAATCCATATAACCGAAGTTATATGGTAAATGATTGAGTCGCATTCCGATTCAGAATATATTTTATATAAAGGATATTTTAAACAAAGAATTTCTTTTAAAAAAGAATATTTTTAATATATATTGAAATAAAAAAATTGGATTTTGGGTTGTCGTGAATGGTGTCTTAAATAACACTGTTCTTAAACCCCGTATGAAAGAGTAAATCTCTTAACTAAGATTATTAGTGTTTTCAAATTATACTTATTATTTGGAATAATTGATATGTGAATTGGTTTTACCGTGAATTGTGTTTTTAAACGACATTTGTTCTTTAACCCAACTAACATGATTTTGGATTTATCGTGAACAATGTTTTTAAATGACACCAATTCTGTAACCCAGCTAAAAATAAGATTTATTTCTCAAATTGGAATAATCGTAGAGTAATGACTTTGGATATTAAATTTGAATTGGAGTTTTAATAAATCTTTGGAAATAAGATTTAAGAATAAATTTAAAAGAATTTATCTTTGATAAAATTAATGGGAACCTTTCCCTAATAATATGAATATTTTATTTAAAGAATATTCTGAATTGGAATGAGGCGTTGGATGTGTATTTACAACACTTGATTTTTAAATTATAAAAATACGCGAGTTATTCGGAAAGACCAGTTTTAACCCATTCTGAATAATTACTACGACGATTAAAAGTCAAAAATATTGAAGACGGTGATTGAAGACCGGCGATCCTCACATCGAATGGACGAATACTGATGCCTGGCATTGGGTCGCTCCCAGTAAAGGGTTAATAGTGGTAGTTTGTCCGGACGTACTTGTTGATCGTCCGGATACACGAGCACCTATGTGACTCCGGATTCATTCAGACCTAGAACGGACTTGTAAATGGATGTGTGTCCGACATTGAATTTCATGTTGTGTAATTAAATTGATATCTATTAATATATATCTGTGGTGGCGGAGGATTTATTCTCTTGCTTAACACCCTTCTTTGAGATGCACGAGCTCGAAGGTTATATATTGGTAGTTATCGATCACATGGTTTGAACTGTCAATGTGACATGCCAAGAGGAAATTGATTGAGGCTTTTGTTGAAAAGCAGAGCCTTGTGGATGACGATCAAAGTATAGACTATTTAGGTATAGCTTTGTGTATTACGTTACCTCGCAAGCCTCACACCCCGGTAGAGTCAAAAACGGGACAAGTAAACGCAGGGAGTGCACACGTTTCTTTCTAGCTAAAAGTGGTGTTTGGGTTTTTACAAGGCCCGACATTTTTACTTATGTGCTTGATGGAATGAGGCGCCTCGGATATTTTTATTGGTCGCCAATGGCCAATTTATAGGTCCAATAGGATCAGGAAGCATGTGTTCAGGAATTGCCAATCCACTAAAGTATTTGTGGACCGGCCCTGCTGTATCCAAGGGTTCGCCAGCGTCCGAATCCTGAGACATTGCTAGAGTGTCTCGAATCGATAAGGAGATCATTCCTAGCCTTGACTCATGATGGAAACCCAAATTTCCAATATGACATCATGCGGTTTTGATTGTAGTACTAGTATGGTGACATAGTATATGGTAGCTATGCCGACTATGATTAATACATTATGATTGAAATGTTTTTAAAATATATATACACTAATAGTAATATCAAATCCGTTTTATCGTATCAAGCATTTTTGACCATTATATGGTAAAACTCTATCCTCTGGCTTGCGTTGCATTGTGTAATGGGACCTGAGTCTTATAATGGTTTCATTTTTCTAAAAAGCATTGTGTTGTTTTAACGATTTACTTTATTTCATGCACTGGAAATCCAATGGAATAAACCCGTTCCGCGTTAGCGGCGTGGTCCTGTGATTAGCCTTATTACTAGTTAAGTTAAGTAAAGATTTCTCACACCAGTCCCATAACTGACTTGTAGTTTGTTTCACTTTGCAAACTCGGGTGCCCTCTTTTCCATACGAGCAGTCAAGTAGCTTATTTTGCAGATATATTGAGCAGGATTCTGGATTGAAGCTTAGAGCTGTGTCCAGAGCATTGATAGACTTCCGCTGTATCAGTTTATTTGTTCCTCTGCATTATATTACATTTATTGTAATTTATTGTCCACCGTATTATATTCGATGTACTCTGATCTTCTGTAATCTGATGTAACATTATTGTAATGATTATAAAAGTCTTCTGTTATCTGTCCTGATGTGTTGTATTCCCAAAGTTAAAGTATTCGAAGATTTCCAACTTTTGGTTCAGACCTGTATGGTTTATGGTCGATTCAAAGGGTGGGGATTTTCGGGTCTTTACATGTATTCTCTCACTCTCTTCTACTTGCTTCTGTAGCTCATTCGCTCGCTGTAACGACCCGGAAACCCGTACCTTTTGAATCGACAATAATCCACACATGTCTAACTCAAAACTGTACGTATTTACAGATTGTTAAATGACGATCCACATCTTCAACCATTATAGTCAAAAATATAGATAATCAAGGGGATTAATTTAGAATTAGAAAGAAAGAAGAAAACAAACACAGAATCTCACAACGGAATGAACAAAATATAATAATCAAATAACAGTTCATGAAGCTGTTTAAAATAAACATTTGATCATTTTACAACATTTATCAGAGTTATACATTTATATACATAACTGATAATACAGAGTAATGCAACAGAATAGTGGTGGGATACAATAGTAATAGTAGTATACCGTCTTCGTCTTCATCCTTCAGAAGATAACCTTTGAAACTGGAATGCTCAAGTCTGACCCGAGCGTAATAGCGTGAAAATAAAACAAGCTCGGATCAGGCAACAATATTCTCATCTAAGTCAAATCGATATCATATGAACATGCACACACATAACTCAAGAGATGTTACGGGAAATTCCATCTCCTAAGGATCCGTCAAACAAGATACTATAGAATATAATTTCGCTATTATACTAGTGTCTATTCACAAATACTTGTCAGAAAAATAGCGTAAGCAGGGTTACATTGATTTGCCTTACACAGTTTATAAGCACATGGTCTATGCAGGTCCTGTAACACAACCAGTAACGTCGGTAGCCAGTGAATCCCCTATAACCTATGCCAAAAATTAAAATCGTAGTTGTCTCGCATAAGGATAAACGTATGACAAGGCACATGAGGCTATGCCCAAAGTAGTATGCTACTAGTTTGCCTGATCCAGACTGATGGTTACCCCTAACGGCCCACCGTAGACATCCGCCCCATATCGAATCAAAGGGAAATACCTCTCATCAAGGGTGCACACCAACAAAACAACAACAACTAAATAGTAATAGTATGGACCCGAGGCCCAGGAAAATCGAAGAGCAGATGTCCACTAAGAGGTAGTCAAGCCTCATTTTGTCTGGCACGGCTCCTGTTTTTAGTCATTTCAAATCGACACAAGTGTCGGGATCATCCATTATCGTTCACTTTCTTCAAATCCAGTAATCGCCTCCAAATTCAACCTACTTCATTTTTGGAACTCCAACACGTACACAGTTGTTAAAGTGGTTCCAACATTGACAGAGAGTATGTCAATAAGAGGCCCCGGTCTCTTTAACAACAAAACGTCATGTTACACACCGATTGGTATTTTATGTTTCAAAAGTGAATCGTTATGATATCAAAATATCATATTCAACTAAACAAATTTTCACTTTAAAATATCATATTATTTTAATCACTATAATATTTACTTTCACAATTCATATTTTGCTTTGAGATAAATTTCAACTTAAATAATTGGTTATAACTTCAATTAACCACATTTCATTCGAATCATTCAGTTTACTTCAGAAATAGTTTTGAATTCATTTTTTTGATTTTAACATCAAAATAATCATATTTACTTTTAAATCAGAGATTTAAATGTAAATAATTTCACTTCTAAAACAGTCTCTAAGTTTGAAATAGTTTTGGGGTTTAAGTAATTTTTTTTTATATAATTTTTAAATAGTTAAGAGATTTGGAATAGTTTGGAAATCAAAACAGCTTGAGTATTGGAAATGGTTTTATATATATTAAAATATTTTATAAAATAAACTACTTATATATATATATATATATATAGAAAAATAGGTTTTGAAAAACAATTTATATAAATTTGTTTGTATAGAAATAATTTTCAAACAACTGTTTCTTTCCATTTCAAATAAATATGAACCAAAGTTCAAATCTCAAAAAAAACCAAATCGATTTCCAAAATCCAATCCAAATCGATTCCACAATCAAATTCATTTGAGAACAATCCATTTTTAAAGGATAACTTCCCATTTAAAATATTATTTGAATCTATTCGATTCAAATCAAATTCGAGTTCAAGTTCAAGTTCATAATATTTATTTAAGCCATTTAATTCGAATTTAATTTCAAAGTTTAAATAAAGATTTAAACCTTTGAAATAATTCAATTTCAATTCAAATTTCAAATAACAAATTTTAGATCATTTTAATTTGAATTTTATTTCAAAGTTTAAATAAAGATTTAAACCTTTGAAATAATTCAATTTCAGTTCAAATTTCAAATAACAAATTTTAGATCATTTCAATTTGAATTTTATTTCAAAGTTTAAATAAAGATTTAAACCTTTGAAATAATTCAGTTTCAATATAATTCAATTTCAATTTTCAATATAATTCAATTTCAATTTCAATATAATTCAATTTCAACATTTCAATATATTTCACTTTCGACATTTCGATAAAATTTACTTTCGACATTTCAATATATTTTACTTCCGACATTTCAATATATTTCACTTTCGACATTTCAAAATAATTCTCTTTCGACATTTCAATATAATTATTTCAGGGAATGGATATATATCATTTCAATCCAAGGTGATAACAGTGATATAAAAATATAGACAATGTCCGTACAGTTCAAAACATCCACAAATAAACACACATCACAACCATCATCCAAACAGTTCAATTTGCACTAATTTACTGATTATATGTGTCAGGGTTTAACTAGCAATTCAATTCAAAATAAACTAACTGGCAATTTAATTTCCAGCAGTTTAAATTAGATGTCCATTTAAAATAGAAATCAACAAACAACAATCAGATAAATCACAGAAATTCAATTTCACAAAAATGTGAATATTTTGCAGTGTGAGAAAACTCACATTGATTGGTTTCAGAATCGTTATTAACGATTTCTTTAACTGAACTAAACAACATGTTTAATTCAATCAAAAATTTCAGCTAGCTCATATCACAGTCCCGTCAGTTCCATCGCGTAGCCTTTGTCGCTGCGAATCCAACGCACTTTGTTTCGCGAAAATCTGATTTAATTCGAACAAGTTATGGCAATTTTAAACATTTATTATATTTATAATTAATTTAATAATTATTAAACCCTAATCACTTCACTAATTTCCATCAGCAAATCTGGGCCGTTTCTTTCTACTTCTTCTTCCTTCTGATTTCAACCCCGTCTGAACCCATTTTCACGAAATTAGGGTTCACCTTTTCCGCCTTCAAGAAGCCACCGGACCTCCATCCTCCTGCGCCACGTCGAAGACCCTGACACCGCCTACCCCCGCGCTGAGCAGCGCCCAGTTCGGTGCTCCCATCGCCTCGTAAGGCGCGCCCGAACAGCAGCAGGTCACGAGGCCCCTGCGCCTCCATTCCTCCACAAAACTCCATCTCAACCGTATAGATTCTAGCCTGTGAACTCCTCTTCCATTTTCGTATATAAATCACTCACTAATTCTTGGTATTTTGGAGGTGATTAACGAATTTGTTCGGTGTGTTTTTGGCCATCCATAGCTGATGACGGCGCAGCATTTATGAGGACAAGGGTTTGGAGATAAAGGAGTATATATAGTTATTTTATTCTATTATTTCTTTAAATTGAAATTTCGCATACGAACTTGAAACCAAACCCAACGACTATCGCCCCTAGCCAAATACCCCCCATCCCGGACACAATGGGATAAGTTTCGCAAGCCAATTCGATTGTTTGAACCAGTTTTTCTTTAAATTAAAATATAAATCAATATATTGAGTTTCAAACGTACATTTCAATTTACTGGGGCTACATACTAATTCTAAAAATTCCAGAAAAATAAATCTAGCTATGTTTTGACGATACAGTCCTAACAAAACTAATTTCGTCGAATTCTGAGTCTGTTTGAAAAATGGCCAATTTCCATTCGATTAAATTCAAACTGAAATTACCAAACACGTTTTCTTTTGTCACGCTCACATATTAAATTCAAAAATTATGAAAATTGAAACCCAACAATAATTTGACATTCCGGATCCAACAAAAGTGGTTTCGTCGAAAACGAAGGTCGTTTGCAAAATGACTATTTTTAAGGGCTATATATTATATTAAAATATATATAAATTCTACAGCGACTTTTCTGAATTTTAAACTGGACATAACTTTCAGTTTATAAAGTGAAATCTCATTTTCTTACATTCGTTAGAAAGATATGATTAAACAGATTCAAATATTTCTTGTTTCGCTGAAATCCGATTTATTTTGAATTCTGTATATTCATTTGAAATTTAAAATCGAATTTTCAAACTACCGCGCCATTTCAGGCTCGTTATATAATTAAAATAAATTTATATGTTCTAACTTCGATTAAACTAAATTTTAGTCGTTATTATTTAAAATAATCATTTTAAATATTCGAAATTCGTTAAAATAACAAAAATAAAAATTTTAAACTAGTTCTGAAAATCAGGGTCGTCACAGTCTCCCCCACTTAAAACTTTTCGTCCTCGAAAAGGATCGAAGCCGAAAGTTGTCTAACCCACCAACTCAACTTTCATTCTATCTTTCATTCTTCAACTTTTCAGTTTCTACGAATTTCCAAATTTCTCAAAAATTTGGCTAACGCCCTAAATTTTCGGAAAATTTCGCCATAACCTCCTTTGTACGGGGAGCATCGGGAAAATCCCCAAACCGCCACACAGGCCCTTTCATCTCAAAAAGAAAAAGAAAAAGCCAATCGGCTCATAAAATCATCAAATCCCAATCAATATAATAAACATGTACCTATTGGTCGGGCACACAATTTTATTCCTCTTCTTAGCTTTCATGCTATGACCTGCTCAATATATATACATGTACATATATGCAAATTTCAATAAATTTCAATTCAGTTCAAATTTGATTCTATTTGGCTAAATTTTACCTTTTGTTCTCTTATTGGTTTTATTGTTCCAATACTTTAATTAGTTGAACTAATTATCAAACATCATAACCAGCAATCAATTTGTGAATTAAATTTCCAAAACATATAACTTCTGTATACTCAAAAATCATATTTTCGATGCCAAATCACAACCATTAACCTCTAACTAAGTTTTGGTTCTCAAGCTTTGTAAACCAAAGCTTTTCCATTAAATCTTAGTTAAAAGACTAATAAATTCCAAATCATAATTTCATTGTTAATCGGGTTTTAAGAACTAATGTCATTTAAAACAATGTTCACAATCAACCCAAAACCAACTTCCACTTAATTTCTAATTATATTTATTAATTGGAAAACTTCTTTAAACCTTAGTTAAAAGATTTTATTCTTTTCTCAAATGGGTTCAAGAACAGTGTTATTTAAGACACCACTCACGACAACCCAAAATTCACTTTGTTATTTAAAACTGTTGGTTTATATATATATATATATATATATATATATATATATATACACTACTTATTTCAACTATATTAAAATTTTCTATATATATTAATACTTTAATTTCATCTACATCTTATGCTCCATGTTTTATTTATTTATTTAACTTGCTTAAATATTATTGTAAATTAAGCTTATCTTTGACATTTTATTCAGTCAGAATCTAAGTTCATTTTCCTTTATTCATAACTAACCAAATTTTGTAATTTCTTGTTAATTCACATTATTTCACAACTTATAGACTTTAGTTCCTCTGTTATTTACGTTTCTTTATAAATTTATTACTATGGAATGACTTGTTACATAATTTCTTAAGTTTACACATTACTTAAGACTCGTTTCCCTTTTTGATACGATTCTATTCAAGTTTACAATTATCTCAAGAGGTTACAATTTTAGTTATTACCAATCCTTTGCAAATATTCCATCCATTTGTTAATCGTTTCAGAACATTAACAAATAAAAAAATTTATTACAACCACTTGATTTAACCTTTATAACATTTCTTTGATTCAAATTCATTTTTTTCATCTTTACTTTTCGTTATCTTCATAACATTTATGTGATTCAACACATCATTTTGAACATGTTATTCATTTAAATTTCACTTGTAAAATATTTCAGTACATATATATACTCTTAAACTTCTCATTTAGGTAGGTTTATATATATAACAAATGAAATTTTAGTATTTTACAACTTACTCTTATTCATCAAAGTAACAGGGGTATTTGTTTCAATTTTTTTTTTTACATTTTCCTTACTTTTTTTTCAATTTTATAATATTATATTATATTTTCATTTATATTTTTCTTATCCATTTATCATATTTCTTTATTAACCTATTCAAATTTCATTTGATATTAATACTGACAATTATTTATTTCGTTGATTATCAACAAGGATAGTAATTTGTATAAATAGAGACTTGAGAATCTTAAATACCAGTTTCTTTTCAAAACATTTTTAAATAATATATACTATACATAAATAATTTTTTTTTATACCAAAACATACTCAAGATTTCAAATTTAAAATTTCAAAAACGAATAGGTAGCAATGCTACCAAGTGGTCTCCCCCACTTTGAGACTCGAAAATGAAAGTCGATGACTATGATCATCTCATCACCGAAATTTATTTCCCAGTAGCAAAATAGAGTACTTAACCAAAAAAAAATTATTTGAATATCCTTCAAATATTACTACTATAAAATTTTCAAAGTCTCGAAAATCATTTAAAACCAATTGAATTTAAATATCTCAAATTCTCCATTTTAATTTATTTTATTTATACTTCCTCATTAATTATAAATCAAATATAAATTTCGATTTTTTTTTATTGTATTCAATAGGTTAAAATATTGATTACTGAACCATTTAACTCTTTGAATTTCAAAGTATATCCTTTGTATACAAAATGTATGATCGAAAACTATATTGTGTCAAAATACCTTATTCAAGTGTTTTAGAACTCTTGTCGATAACGTTGTCCAGACGCATCGACCAGAACTCCAAACTCAAACTCAGCAAGCTAAACAACACAATACAAAACCATTTTATATCAAAATACAAGTACGCTCTCTCGTATATACGTACACTCAAAATTCATTCTAGGGTGTTACTAACCCTATCTCTAATGAGTAAATCCCAATAGAGCCAAGGATTACTGCTAAACCATAAGCTCTGATACCAACTGTAACGACCCGGAAACCCGTACCTTTTGAATCGACAACAATCCACTCATGTCTAACTCAAAACTGTACGTATTTACAGATTGTTAAATGACGATCCACATCTTCAACCATTATAGTCAAAAATATAGATAATCAAGGGGATTAATTTAGAATTAGAAAGAAAGAAGAAAACAAACACAGAATCTCGCAACGGAATGAAAAAAATATAATAATCAAATAACAGTTCATGAAGCTGTTTAAAATAAACATTTGATCATTTTACAACATTTATCAGAGTTACACATTTATATACATAACTGATAATACAGAGTAATGCAACAGAATAGTAGTGGGATACAATAGTAATAGTAGTATACTGTCTTCGTCTTCATCCTTCAGAAGATAACCTTTGAAACTGGAATGCTCAAGTCTGACCCGAGCGTAATAGCGTGAAAATAAAACAAGCTCGGATCAGGCAACAATATTCTCATCTAAGTCAAATCGATATCATATGAACATGCACACACATAACTCAAGAGAGGTTACGAGAAATTCCATCTCCTAAGGATCCGTCAAACTAGATACTATATAATATAATTTCGCTATTATACTAGTGTCTATTCACAAATACTTGTCAGAAAAATAGGGTAAGTAGGGTTACATTGATTTCCCTTACACAGTTTATAAGCACATGGTCTATGCAGGTCCTGTAACACAACCAGTAACGTCGGTAGCCAGTGAGTCCACTATAGACCTATGCCAAAAATCAAAATCGTAGTTGTGTCGCATAAGGATAAACGTATGACAAGGCACATGAGGCTATGCCCAAAGTAGTATGCTACTAGTTTGCCTGATCCAGACTGATGGTTACCCCTAACGGCCCACCGTAGACATCCGCCCCATATCGAATCAAAGGGAAATACCTCCCATCAAGGGTGCGCACCAACAAAACAACAACAACTGAATAGTAATAGTATGGACCCGAGGCCCAGGAAAATCGAAGAGCAGATGTCCACTAAGAGGTAGTCAAGCCTCATTTGGTCTGGCACGGCTCCTGTTTTTAGTCATTTCAAATTGACACAAGTGTCGGGGTCATCCATTATCGTTCACTTTCTTCAAATCCAGTAATCGCCTCCAAATTCAACCTACTTCATTTTTGGAACTCCAACACGTACACAGTTGTTAAAGTGGTTCCAACATTGACAGAAAGTATGTCAATAAGAGGCCCCGGTCTCTTTAACAACAAAATGTCATGTTACACACCGATTGGTATTTTATATTCCAAAAGTGAATCATTATGATATCAAAATATCATATTCAACTAAACAAATTTTCAGTTTAAAATATCATATTATTTTAATCACTATAATATTTACTTTCACAATTCATATTTTTCTTTGAGATAAATTTCAACTTAAATAATTGGTTATAACTTCAATTAACCACATTTCATTCGAATCATTCAGTTTACTTCAGAAATAGTTTTGAATTCATTTTTTTGATTTTAACATCAAAATAATCATATTTACTTTTAAATCAGAGATTTAAATGTAAATAATTTCACTTCTAAAACGGTCTCTAAGTTTGAAATAGTTTTGGGGTTTAAGTAAATTTTTTTATATAATTTTTAAATAGTTAAGAGATTTGGAATAGTTTGGAAATCAAAACAGCTTGAGTATTGGAAATGGTTTTATATATATTAAAATATTTTATAAAATAAACTACTTATATATATATATATATATATATAGAAAAATAGGTTTTGAAAAACAATTTATACAAATTTGTTTGTATAGAAATAATTTTCAAACAACTGTTTCTTTCCATTTCAAATAAATATGAACCAAAGTTCAAATCTCAAAACAAACCAAATCTATTTCCAAAATCCAATCCAAATCGATTCCACAATCAAATTCATTTGAGAACAATCCATTTTTAAAGGATAACTTCCCATTTAAAATATTATTTGAATCTATTCGATTCAAATCAAATTCGAGTTCAAGTTCAAGTTCATAATATTTATTTAAGCCATTTAATTCGAATTTAATTTCAAAGTTTAAATAAAGATTTAAACCTTTGAAATAATTCAATTTCAATTCAAATTTCAAATAACAAATTTTAGATCATTTCAATTTGAATTTTATTTCAAAGTTTAAATAAAGATTTAAACCTTTGAAATAATTCAATTTCAGTTCAAATTTCAAATAACAAATTTTAGATCATTTCAATTTGAATTTTATTTCAAAGTTTAAATAAAGATTTAAACCTTTGAAATAATTCAATTTCAATTTCAATATAATTCAATTTCAATTTTCAATATAATTCAATTTCAATATAATTCAATTTCAACATTTCAATATATTTCACTTTCGACATTTCGATAAAATTTACTTTCGACATTTCAATATATTTTACTTTCGACATTTCAATATATTTCACTTTTGACATTTCAAAATAATTCACTTTCGACATTTCAATATAATTATTTCAGGGAATGGATATATATCATTTCAATCCAAGGTGATAAATGTGATATAAAAATATAGATAATATCCGTACAGTTCAAAACATCCTCAAATAAACACACATCACAACCATCATCCAAACAGTTCAATTTGCACTAATTTACTGATTATATGTGTCAGGGTTTAACTAGCTATTCAATTCAAAATAAACTAACTGGCAATTTAATTTCTAACAGTTTAAATTAGATGTCCATTTAAAATAGAAATCAACAAACAACAATCAGATAAATCACAGAAATTCAATTTCACAAAAATGTGTATATTTTGCAGTGTGAGAAAACTCACATTGATTGGTTTCAGAATCGTTAATTAACGATTTCTTTAACTGAACTAAACAACATGTTTAATTCAATCAAAAATTTCAGCTAGCTCATATCACAGTCCCGTCAGTTCCATCGCGTAGCCTTTGTCGCTGCGAATCCAACGCACTTTGTTTCGCGAAAATCTGATTTAATTCGAACAAGTTATGGCAATTTTAAACATTTATTATATTTATAATTAATTTAATAATTATTAAACCCTAATCACTTCACTAATTTCCATCAGCAAATCTGGGCCGTTTCTTTCTACTTCTTCTTCCTTCTGATTTCAACCCCGTCTGAACCCATTTTCACGAAATTAGGGTTAACCTTTTCCGCCTTCAAGAAGCCACCGGACCTCCATCCTCCTGCACCACATCGAAGACCCTGACACCGCCTACCCCCGCGCTGAGCAGCGCCCAGTTCGGTGCTCCCATCGCCTTGTAAGGCGCGCCCGAACAGCAGCAGGTCACGAGGCCCCTGCGCCTCCATTCCTCCACAAAACTCCATCTCAACCGTATAGATTTCTAGCCTGTGAACTCCTCTTCCATTTTCGTATATAAATCACTCACTAATTCTTGGTATTTTGGAGGTGATTAACGAATTTGTTCGGTGTGTTTTTGGCCATCCATAGCTGATGACGGCGCAGCATTTATGAGGACAAGGGTTTGGAGATAAAGGAGTATATATAGTTATTTTATTCTATTATTTCTTTAAATTGAAATTTCGCAAACGAACTTGAAACCAAACCCAACGACTATCGCCCCTAGCCAAATACCCCCATCCCGGACACAATGGGATAAGTTTCGCAAGCCAATTCGATTGTTTGAACCAGTTTTTCTTTAAATTAAAATATAAATCAATATATTGAGTTTCAAACGTACATTTCAATTTACTGGGGCTACATACTAATTCTAAAAACTCCAGAAAAATAAATCTAGCTATGTTTTAACGATACAGTCCTAACAAAACTAATTTCGTCGAATTCTGAGTCTGTTTGAAAAATGGCCAATTTCCATTCGATTAAATTCAAACTGAAATTACCAAACACGTTTTCTTTTGTCACGCTCACATATTAAATTCAAAAATTATGAAAATTGAAACCCAACAATAATTTGACATTCCGGATCCAACAAAAGTGGTTTCGTCGAAAACGAAGGTCGTTTGCAAAATGACTATTTTTAAGGGCTATATATTATATTAAAATATATATAAATTCTACAGCGACTTTTCTGAATTTTAAACTGGACATAACTTTCAGTTTATAAAGTGAAATCTCATTTTCTTACATTCGTTAGAAAGATATGATTAAACAGATTCAAATATTTCTTGTTTTGCTGAAATCCGATTTATTTTGAATTCTGTATATTCATTTGAAATTTAAAATCGAATTTTCAAACTACCGCGCCATTTCAGGCTCGTTATATAATTAAAATAAATTTATATATTCTAACTTCGATTAAACTAAATTTTAGTCGTTATTATTTAAAATAATCATTTTAAATATTCGAAATTCGTTAAAATAACTAAAATAAAAATTTTAAACTGGTTCTGAAAATCAGGGTCGTCACACTCGCTCCAGTAGATGTTGGAGCTGGGGCTTTTACGGTTGGAGTCGCAGTTGCCAGCCTAGAGAATCTTTCTTATAAATAGACCGCAGATTAATTGTCTCTAATAGGAGATTTCGCTACGCACATGTTTTCTATAGGTCTTGTCTCTTTTCATAGCAGTAGGCACGAATGAAAGGATAGTTAGGTTTAGGTTGCGTAAATGGTAACATCGGCTTAAGCCATTAAGGGTAGAATAGGCAAACAAAAGGAATGGGATGTAATCATTTTTTATATTTAATATATCAAAAGATTTAATAATCTATGACCAGGCTTTTCATTAAAGTAAAAGGAGACACCCCGGAATATTCTTTGGTACTCTTGCCGGTGGAAGAAATTACAGTGGGAAGGCCTTGGTCAATCAACTCACTGCCATTGACCACCCATACATATATAGCCCTGGATGAAACTATTGCCTTATTGAACGTGTGCAAATTTTCAAATCGATCATAAAGCAAGTTATTTGAAGAATTTTTGAAATTATTTGGATCACTTTTCCCAAAACCAAGTCCACTCATTTTTTCAATAGAAAGTTGGTTTTTCAACAACATATTCAACAATTTTTCTTTATTATAAAATTTGTCCAAAGTTGATTCAAGTCGTTGAATTCTAGATTTAAGATCACTATTTTCGTTTACCAAAGTGGAACAACAATTTATAGTGACCTTCCTCTTTTCAGCATCAGTTTATTTCAAAACCAAATTTTCATTTTCAAGCAACTTAATTTTGGCTTGGGACTCAGAAATCTCAAATTCAAATTGTTTGCACTTTTCAAATTAATGTTTTTTAAGATCCTTAAAATCCTAGATTTCATTTTCAATCTCGTTTAAAATCAATTCTGTTTTCAACAAATTTTCTTTCTCAGCGATTTCATACTTGGAATTTTTAGTCATTATAAAAAAATTCAACTCCTTTTGCAAAACACTTTTTTTATGAGTTAGCTCAAACTTATGATTTTAAAAAAAATCATAATTTCATTTTCAATCTGCCTAAAATTTTCATTAAGATGAGCTAAATTAGTTTTCAAATTGAGATAATTTTTGTACTCATAGTTTTCAAATTTCTCGACGTTTTCAAATTCTAATTCCAAAACATCATTTTTTCTGATAAACTTAGGATTTTCAGACTCCAAAATTTTGTTTTTCACTATCAACAGTTTTATTTAATTTATCACAAAGAAAAATTAAATCTTCAAATGAAAAAATATTCAACCCATCATCTGTTGAGTCTTCACCATCTGAATCATCATCATCTATTAAGTCTTCATCTGTAACTCTTGTTAAGCATAAATATGAATACGAGTTGACATTTGAGGGTTTTGAGCTACATTTTTCTTTTCTTCCATACATTACATCGATAGCTTTCCAAATCCTGTGGAGTTAAACAATGTGAGACATGGTTAAATTGATTAATACTAAGATAAAAATATATAATATGCATATCATGAGCATTGAAAACAATGTTTTTCTTATCTAACATATCACCCATGTTTTCAATAATATTTCCATATTCAGAATTAGTGAATTTTAAATAGAATTCAATTTTTGATTTCCAATTTAAAAATCTGTTCCATTGAAAATAGTTGGAATATTACTGGATTGACTCTCGCTAACCTGAGAACTAGAAACAATCACTATTTGGGAGATCCATACCTCTAGAGTTTTAAAAAAAATACCTGCTCTAATACCAATTGTAGGATCTAGATTAACCCTAAAGGGGATGAATAGGGTTCAATGCAGTTTTGCGGAACATAAAAAATATCACAGCACAGATCATAGTTGTATAACAAAATGCAGAAAATAAATGACATGGATTTTACCCAGCTTCGGCAAACCCCTTCCTTCTGCTGCATTCCTCAAGGTTTCTACTAGAATTAAAGTATAACAACCCGAACTTCCCCGGTCTCTAAAGAGAAGAGAAAGAACGGATTGTCTGAGAACACGAAAAATCAAAACACAAACAGAAGAATATTTCATTGTTTATTACAACAATTTGCATCAAAGTACAAGAATATACAGAGTATGAACAACTAATATACATTTGATAAATATCATAGATTTACAAATTACAATGCAGCAAAAAATAATACAAAACACAACTGAAAGAGATACACAGATACAGAGCTTTCCGAATATCATTCCAGCTGTAAGCCAGGATCCCGTGAATATAAATCTGCAAAACCAAAACTACTAGCTACCCGTGTGGAAAATAGGAGCACCTAGAGTTTATGTCAAAACAATAAACTCCAGGTCAGTCATGTGACTGGTGTGAGAACTAAAACAATTATTTCAAACTTTACTTTAAAATAAGGTAAATCAAGGGACCACGCCGTATAACACGGAACAGGTTTCCTCCCAAAAATACCAGTGCATAGAATAAACAGCGCAATGCTTTTTGGAAAAATGAAGCTATTATAAGACCTAGGGCCCATCACACAATGCAACGCAAGCCGGAGGATAGGGTTTTCCCTTATAATAGCCAAACATGCTTGGTACGTTTGAAACAAATTATTTTGATATTATTATAAGTGCATAGTGTATAAAACAATTTCAAATATAAATGTATCAATCATAGGCGGCATGGGTACCATCTATCTAGTCGCCATACTAGGCTCTACAATCAAAACTGAAATGTCACATATTGAAAATTGGATTTCTGTCATGAGTTGATGCAAGGGATGTACTCCTCGCCGGCTTCGAGATACTCTAGCAAATACCTCAGAATCTCCCGCAGAAGACCCTTGGATCCTCCAAGGCCGGTCCTCTCTTACGTCTGAGGATTAGTATTCCTGAACACACGTTTCTCGTCTAATAGGACCTATATCCATCGGCTTCGTAGTAACCAATATATCCGAGGCGCCATGCTATCCATCATCCACATAGGTAAAAATATAATCAATGTCTGGGCTCCATACCATGACACCACCCATAGCTAGAAAGAAATGTCATGTCCTCCTTGGGTCCCTTATCCCGTTTTTGACTCATACTAAAGTATGGGGATCATGAATTAACGCTATACACAAAGATATGCTATATTAAAGCTGTGCTTTGATCATCAGCCACAAGACTCTGCTTTTCAATAGAAGCCTTGATCCTTTGCATCTCAGCATGCCACACTGGTAATTCACTCCATGCGAATGATGTCTACCGATATATAACCTCTGAGCTCGTACGTCTCAGAGAAGGGTGTTAAGCAAGAGAATAAATTCTCCGCCACCAAAAAGAAATATATTTAATAGAGATCAATCAACACAGAATAAAATACAATGTCAGACACACATCTATTACAAGTTCGTTCTGGGTCTGAAAGAAACCGGAGGCACCTTATTCCTCGTCCCATATGTCCAATACAGGAGAGAGGTCCTCGCATATCTGGTCGATCTCCAGGTATGCCAGGACGATCACCACTTATTACCTTGTCTAGGGTGTACAACCCAATCAAGACATCAGTAATCATCCAAATGATGTGAAGACCTCCGATCTTCAACCACTGTCTTCATCGTCGACTTATCGTCGAATCAGTTATTCAGAATGGGTATAAACCCGGCCTTCCCGAATAACTCGCGTATATTATAAACAAGTGCTATAAAAACACAACATATGCCTCATTCCAATTCTGTATATTCTTTTATTTAAATATTCATATTCTTTGGGAATGGTTCCCATTAATTTTATCAAAGATAAATTCTTTAAATTTATTCTTTAATCTTCCTTTGGATATTAATTCAAACCAAATTAAGGTTTATCCAAACTAGTCGGGATTAGCGCACCTTACCGAAGTAATCGTTTGTTTAATTTTTCCAGTCCCAACCTATTCATCCCATGGAGCAAAACTAGTAATACTCCATAACTAACACCACGGTGTTATCGGTAAAATTAATTACCATTTCCCGTTCAAATCTAATTAAAGATTTATCTATCGCTTGGAGACAAACTGGTGATACTCCACTCTCAATCATTTCCCAAATTTGATAATTTAAATTATCAATTCTCATTTTAATCTAATTAAAGATTCATTAAAACTCCACTTAGTTTTAATCTTCCCAAAAATCAATATGCCGCATCGACAATCTACACTGTACTATTGATTTCTGCCTATATATAACCTCTAAGCTCGTACGTCTTAGAGAAGGGTGTTAAGCAAGAGAATAAATTCTCCCCCACCAAACAGATATATATTTAACAGAGATCAATCATACAGTTTGAAATACAATGTTAGACATGCAATCCTGTCTTTAACTGGGTTAAAGAACTAATGTCATTTAAAACACAGTTCACGATAAACCCAAAAACAAATTCCATTAATTAAGGAATCTTCACGAAAAATAAATCAATATATAATCGATATCAATTTCCGTATCCGACTAATAATATAAATGGAATAACGACAAAGCCTTTTAAATTCCATATATGTTAACAGTCTTCCTCCACAGAAGCTTACATCGATTACTACCAAATCGAATTCCATTCAATTCCAATTTAATATATTAAATTGGAAAATTTTACTTTGGAAAATTTCCATTAAATCTTAATAAAAAGATTTATAAATTCCAAATCACATTTCACTGTAAATCAGGTTAAAGAACGAATGTCGTTAAAACACAGTTCACGATAAACCTAATTCACATCCTATTTTATTCCAATTAAATGTTAATTAACTCAAAGCTCTAATAATCTTAATTAAAAGATTTATTCTTTTCACACGGGGTTTAAGAACAGTGTTAATAAAGACACCATTCACGACAAACCCAAAATCCAATTCAATATTAAATACAAGGCTCTGAATAGAAATTATATCGTCTTATATTCAATATCAAATTCTAAAATCAACAAATATCGTATTGGGAATAACGATATATATATCTTCCAAATTCCTCCACAATATCCATATAATCACGGAATCCAATATCGAAATATTCCAAAGATAATTTCGATTCAAATCCATTCCAATTCATATGTTGGAAATTCTGGTTATTGTTAAAACCAATTCAAATCCAATTTATTTATTTAAAAATATTGGATTATAATTCTAGTTCATAACTAGTTCATTTTGATAAAAATATATTTTTATCTTTATAAACGTAGAATTTTTCACCCAAATTCTTTCCAAATCATTTATTATGATTTTACACAAATTATTGATATATTTAATAATTTTATCTAGGCCCGTACAGTCGATTTCCATAAACAGTCATCGAACTGCACTTATAACGACCTTTTCCAAATTTATTTGGGCATAATTCCGAATCCAACCATTAGATTTCAAATTCCTTATATTCTTTCGAAAGCTCTTTTCGATACGAACCCAACGGTTCCAGTTTTAGGAGAATCCAACGGTCGAATCTCCCGTAATGTCAATTCGAAGTCAATGGTCGAAATTCGCGAACTGCCGCGGCGCGGCGCGTTTTATTCAGGCCAAAAAATATATATAATATATATATTATATATTTCGTCGATTTCTATTTAAAACGTATTTTATAAATCGTTTCAAATTCATTTTCAAAACGATTTCAACTTCATATTCAATTTTATAATCAAAATTGATTATTCCATATCATTAATATATAAATGATAATATTTTCAAAACATTAGATTTTGAAATCACTTCCTTTTCGATATTCATTATAAAAAATGAAAAAAATCAATATAAATAACGTTCACGCCAAAATTGCGTTAATCTAATCAACACGGCTTCATATATTTCAATATTTTCGGATCCATCCCAAATCGGACATCAAAATCACATTATGATCCATTACTGAATGTTATTTTGAAATATTAGTTATTTTAAAATATTCATTATTCGTCATTTTAAAATATTCGTTCTTTCCGAATTGGAATCAGTCACAGTCAATTACCATATAATTTTATTTATTTGGATTTCATGCACACATGTACCCAACAATAACCAAACACAGTGTAACACCCCGAATTTTGGTTAATACTAAAATTCACTAATTACAGGATAAATAATCTCTGACGTGGGAATTGGGGGTAACGGGCGGCGTCATTGCATTCGTCTCGGAAAAATACGCGAAATAGAGTCCGAGTTTTCGAGAATCGGAGTCCGTATGGCCCGGTTATGGCCCAATGAAGTTTGCAGAAAAATTAAAGCTTAAAACAGATTTAGAAATTTAAAATTCGAATTTCAAATTAGAACCAGCGGGGCCAGGCGGGAAAATTCCCGCCCTGACCATGTCGACAGGGCTGTCGACAGGCCTGTCGACAGGGCTGTCGACTTGCCTGTCGACTTGCCTGTCGACACGACGTCTCGAGCCAGAAGGTTGGGTGCACCAGATTTTGTTTTCTGGCTAGGGCTGGGCTGGGTTCTAGAGATTTCCTAAATCTAACGGACCTAATCTAATTTAGGGTTAATCTAAGGGCCTAAAACACTCTCCTAATCTATAAATACACCCTAAACCTACCCTAATCCATACTAAAAATAGAAATGATGGCCTCATGCCGCCAAATTAAATCTTAGAAGGAGCCTCCACTTGTTTATGAAGGAAGTTGCAAGCTAATCACTCTCTAATCAATCTCTAATCATCACCATCTTCATATTTAGCAACTAATTCCACTTCATAAGTTTGCTAATCTTGGTTTTGGTGAGTTTCTATCACTTTAACATCAATTGTTAAAGTAAGTAGATTGGGTGTAATGAGACTTATGGTCTTAGATGCGGATTAGTGAGTTTGAATCATTTGTAATGATATGCTACTCTATGTTTTTCTATGTTTATGCATAATTAATAAGTGAGTTTATGCATGTTTGATAAGTTGGTTTATGCATGCTTAACAAGTTGGTTTATGCATGTTTAATAAGTGGGTTTATGCATGTTTAATATGTGGGTTTATGCATATTTAACAAGTGGATTTATGCATGTTTAACAAAGTGAGTTATGCAAGTTCATATGCAAGTCATGTGTATGATGTTATGTAAGTTATGTGTAGGTTGATATGCAAGTTCATATGCAAGTTGTGTATATGCTTAAATGCAAGTTTAACATGATATGCAAGTTATGAATGCTTATGCAAGTATGTGAATGCTTATGCAAGTATGTGAATGCTTATGCAAGTATGTGAATGCTTATGCAAGTTATGTGAATGTTTATGCAAGTTATGTGTATGCTTAAATGCATGTTCAACATGTTATGTAAGTTATGAGAATGCTTATATGCAAGTTCAACATGCTATGCAAGATATGTGTATGATAATATGCAAGTTTGGGTTAAATGTAGTTGGGTTAATATATGCTCATATATGCAAGTTGACATCCTCTTAACCCATGACAAGGTTATATGCTAAACCCGTGATATTTGTGATGGATCTTCCCCTTTATTATGTCATGAAATGAGAACGATTTACGTGGGGAACGATGGGGTTGGTAAATATGTTAATAAAAGTATGATTGGGTATGATTAAGCATACCATAAAAATAAATTAACATAAGTGGGAATTTACCTATTGAGTTAGGTCTACCCCATGGGAATTTACCTATTGAGTTAGGTCTACCCATGTTATGAAAAAACTTGATATTAATTAGGGATAATTAATATGGGGGTGATTAATTAGGTATAATTAATCGACTATGACACGAGGTTGGACTCATTTGTAGTGTAAAACTGCCCGGACCCGACCGGCCTAACCAGTTGCTACAAATGTCAGCCCAATGTGAGAGGTCTTAGCCATAAATTAAATACGTGATTAAAGTAAAGACACGAGGTTAGACTCTGTTATGACGTAAGACTGCCCGGACCCTACGGCTTAACCAGGCGGTCATAACAGCCAGTCTAATGTGGGAGGTCTTTATGGGAGATCACGGTCTTAATTAATTAAGAAACACTTAACCATATTAGCATGTAGTGGGACATGAGGGGTTAAGTGGGTGCCTTGGGTGGCATGTGGAAATTTAATGGTTGCCTTGGGTGGCATGTGGAATCTAGTGGGTTGCCTTGGGTGGCAATAGAAAATACGATTAGAATACTTAACCAAGTGAAACATGTAATTAAACATGATTAAAGGGTTAAGTGGGATACACTAGATAAGTGACAAGCTTAGATGGGTAGCTTGTGGGGGCCCATTTCAACCAATATCCCAAACGTATCTTTGTGGGCTCGACCCATGTCGAGTGACGGGACACGCATATTGGGCTTGACTATAAGAGGCCAAAACGGGTTAGCGGTGGCAACGCAAGTCCAACGGGTTTCATATGCGTGTGTGGGCCCGGGCTGGTAGATAAGCCGTTGTTGCATCGTGTAGATATAAAGCCGTGCACCGTTGATATTATCAGGTGGCCACCTTGGGGAATGATACACCCCATTGTGGGACCAGCACGAGTATCTACGGTAGGGAGCCGATCGATGGGGAGTAGTGGGTACACCTAATAAAGATAGGGGCAGACGGCACCTATGTAGGGGTACATGAAACTACTGGGTAAAATTGCTAAGTACACCTAGTGGAGATAGGGGCAGACGGCACCTATGTAGTGGGCTAGGAGTACATGAAACTACTGGGGAAATTTTCTAAATCCTTGGGAGGGATCAACCTTTAAGTAGGAATGACTGGTGTGGTGCAGTTAGTAATTATCCTTGGGTGGGTAGATGCGTCTTTACGGTTATCTTAGTTTATCCTAAGTCTACCAAGCTTCTTAGTGTAGCCATTCATCCCCAGATATTACCGTAGGTCAAGTTTATGTCTTCTCTGGTTACTTTAATGATTGTATTGTTAAAGTTATAGGACTCGCTCAGACTTATGTCTGACCCCGTTGTTTTTATCTTTTTCCCAACCCTCAGGTCCTACGGTGAATCCTAGCAGTAGTGGAGCTTGATCGGATTGTTGTTCCAGTCTTTAGGAGCCTGGATAGATGTAAAGCTCCAGTTATCCAGTTATCTTTTCTTTTGTTCTGGCTATTGTATGAGAGAGTGGGATTATGTACTTCTTTATTTTGACGGATATTGTACCTGACTTTTATCGTGGTTTTATGATGTAACCAGACATGTTTATTTCCGCTGTTTTGAGATGATGTTTTAAATTTCAAGTACTATTTATATCTGTCTTGTTGTAATTTTTCTGTTCTATATTCACTAAAATACTCCACCGATGCTATGGCATTCCCTTAGTGAGTGACCATAGCGGGCGTGGGGTGTTACACGTGGTATCAGAGCAAAGGTTATAGGAACAGATAATTTTTTTTAGAAAACTATTTTTATAAAAACATTTTTGGAAGAGATATTTTCAAAAACATGTCTTTTAAGAGAAAAGTTTTTGAAGGAAAAGCATAATCCCCAATAGCCATATCTATATCCTTCGAATTCTCCGTTTTGAATCTTTCCTTTTTCGTTTCAGCATGGCCGAGAATCTTAACTTTCCGGAGGGTGTGACGGTACCAACATGGTATAGGAGATTGATGGAGGCTAGGGCCACCACTGCGGGTCCAGCAAATGTTCCTCCACCAACCGTAGCACCCGATCTTCCTCCTCCCCCTCCTCCTCGCACGGATACTTTTGCTAAGACTTGCAAGGAATTTAAAGCTATGGGAGGGAAACCTTTTCAAGGATCTGAAACTTTTGTGGAGGCTAGAGATTGGCTTAAGGAGGTGGAAGAATTGATAGATATCTTTGAGATGGAAGAAGGAAAGAAAGTCAAGTTGGCTGCTTGGTTAATGAAGGGAGAGGCCTCATTCTGGTGGGAGGTCACTAATGGAGAACGCCCCATTGACTCTTGGGCGGATTTTAGGCAAAGATTTGTGGCAAAGTTTCTCTCAAGGGCGGAGGAAAACTTGTATATGGAAAGATTCTTGACTCTAAAGCAAGGAAATCTCTCGGTGAAGGAATATGTCAACAAGTTTAATCAATTGGCAAGATTTGGCCTAGACATGGTGAATACACCGGAGAAGAAGGCTTTGAGGTTCGTGAAAGGCTTGAATGAACCGATGCATGGGTTGGCTATGACTCATATCCCTATGGGGGCCACCTTTGAGAAGCTAGTTGACATGGCACTCATGTATGAAGAAGAGAAGGGTCCCAATGTTAATAGGGCACCCGAGAAGAAGGGAGATCAAAAGAGACCTCAGCAACAACAGCAAAATAAAGGTGGGAAAGGCAACGGTGGCAAGGGCAAGAAGAAGAAGTGTTTCAACTGTGGGACACCTGGCCACGTAAGCAAGGATTGTCGTAAGAAGAAGAAGACTGGCTACTTCCACTGTGGCGAAGCAGGGCATCTAGTGAAAGATTGTCCTAGGAAGGGGAAAAGGACGGGGTCTACCTCAGGAGGACAGGTGCAAGCTCTAATGGCACCGAGTCAGGCTAGGGGGCAAGTACAGGCTCTCGCAGTCCCACCAATTCAGGAAAGAGGTAGCACTATCTCCGTTGAAAGTCTGGTTTTTCTATTTGATCATCCTGTTCGTACATTGTTTGATTCAGGCGCATCGCATTCGTTTATCTCATCATCATTAGTTGAGTCACTGCACTTAGACACCGGTCTGGTAGATGATCCCTTGGTTGTTTCAAACCCAATTGGGGGCTCCACTTATTTGTCCATGATATGTTTGGGTTTGAAGATTTCTATACTTAGCATTGAGTTTAGATGTGATGCTTTTGTGTTGGGCTTCACGGGCTATGGGTTGATTTTGGGCATGGACTGGTTATCCAGTAATGGTGCCGTTCTTGATTGCGAAAGGAGAGTTGTTAGGCTCATGACCCGCTTGGGTAACACTCTCGAGATTTCTTGTAATCCCAGGGACTCTGTTATGCTAAGTTATCTTGAATCGCTTGACGCTTCGGTCGAGAGTTTGCAATCTGTTAGAGTGGTCCGGGAATATCCGGATGTGTTTGAGGAGGTGAAGGGCTTACCTCCGAAGCGGGAGATTGACTTCCGAATATATCTGGTGGATAATGCTAAACCTGTATCTTTACCAGTGTGCCACATGGCTCCTCGTGAGAGGAGGGAACTCCATAAGCAAGTAGGGGAGTTGCTTGAGAAGGGGTTCATAAGACGAAGTATATCGGAGTGGGGTGCTCCAGTAGTATTTGCTACGAAGGCGGATGGGTCCCTCAGACTTTGTGTAGACTATAGAGAACTCAACAAGCTCACAAAGAAGAATAGACACCCATTGCCGAGGATTGATGATCTTTTCGATCAGTTGGTTGGCGCTTCAGTATTTTCTCAGTTGGACTTAGCCACGGGGTTTCATCAGTTGAGGGTGGCTGAGGATAGCATAGACAAGACTGCCTTCAGAACTCCGGATGGTTTCTATGAGTGGCTGGTGATGCCATTTGGGTTGACGAACGCCCCTGCATACTTTGTTGATTTGATGAGTAGGGTGTTCAGGGAGTTCCTTAATAAATTCGTGGTGGTCTTTGTGGATGATATCTTAGTATTTTCTAAGAGTGAAGAAGAGCATGCCCTACATCTTGGGGAGGTATTGAAGACTCTTCGGGCACATAGCCTTAAGGCTAAATTCTCTAAATGTCACTTCTGGAGGAAGGAGGTGCGGTTCTTGGGGCATGCGGTCTCCAAGGAAGGGATAGCTGTGGATCCCGCAAAGGTAGTATCAATTCAGGATTGGAAGGTTCCGAAGAATGCTACCGAAGTAAGAAGTTTCTTGGGGTTGGCGGGTTATTATAGGAAGTTTATCAAAGACTTCGCGAAGATATCAGCCCCATTAACCCGCTTAACGAAGAAGAATCTTGTTTTCGCATGGGACGTAGATTGTGATGATGCGTTCCGAAGGTTAAAGAGAGCTTTAACCACTGCTCCAGTTTTAGTGTTGCCAGATGGGAGCAAGCCATTTGTTGTCTATACCGATGCTTGTGGGACAGGACTTGGCGCAGTCTTAATGCAAGAGGGAAGGGTAATAGCCTATGGTGGAAGGCAGTTGAGGGCGCATGAGAAAAATTACCCTACCCATGATTTAGAGTTGGCCGCTATTGTTTTTGCGCTTAAGATTTGGCGCCATTATCTCCTTGGTGAGAGATTCGAATTGTTCACTGACCACAAATCATTGAAGTACTTGTTTTCTCAGAAGGATTTGAATCTGAGACAGCAAAGGTGGATGGAATTCTTAGCATCCTATGATTTCGAGATAGCATATACCCCTGGCAAGGGTAATGTGGTGGCGGACGCCTTGAGCAGGAAGAGGTTGTCCTTGAGTCCATTGTTCGTGGAACAACGAAGCTTGGAATTTATCTCGATGTTTGATTTCAGACCTTCCATTGATTATGTACCCGGTTTGCTAGCTTCTTTGGAGGTTAGACCTACTCTTTTGGAGCGGATTGGAGAAGCACAGAGGGACGACCCACAGTTGGTTGAGTTGGTAGAGAAGCTCATAAGGGGGGAGTCATCCAGCCATTTGAGTAGGTACACCCTAGACGATAGGGGGTGCTTGCGTAGAGACGGTAGACTTTGTGTACCGCAAGACGAGGGTTTGAGGAAGGCTATTCTTGATGATGCACACCGTTCTAGGATGACCATTCATCCCGGTGGGGACAAGATGTATCAAGACATGAAGAGGGTTTTCTTCTGGGCCGGTATGAAGAAAGATGTGGCCGAGTATGTCGCTCAATGCTTGGTGTGCCAACAAGTGAAGGCGGAGCAAAAGAAACCTGGTGGGTTGCTTCACCCATTGGAAGTTCCGCAATGGAAGTGGGATAGCGTCTCGATGGATTTTATTGACGGGTTACCCAGATCGAGGAAGGGTAATACAGGAATTTGGGTGGTGATAGACAGACTTACTAAGAGCGCCCATTTTATACCTGTGAAGAGCAAGAGGACCGCTCCATGGCTAGCTTCTGTATATCTTCGAGAGATAGTTCGATTGCATGGGGTACCCTCTAGCATAGTGAGTGATCGAGATCCTATCTTCACTAGCGAGTTCTGGAGAAGTTTGCAAGAAGCAGTGGGGACTCAATTGTGTCTGAGCACCGCATATCATCCTCAGACAGACGGCCAGACTGAGAGGGTGAATCGTGTTCTAGAAGACCTTTTGAGGCTTTGTATCTTAGATTTTGGAGGTACATGGGAAGAGCATCTTCCATTGGTGGAGTTCGCATATAATAACAGCTTTCAGTCCAGTATTGGTATGGCTCCTTTCGAAGCTCTCTATGGAAGGCCTTGTCGATCACCTACATGTTGGTGGGAATCTACGGATAAGATCTTGCTTGGGCCTGATATGGTTAGGGAGACTTCTGAGAAGATTGACTTGATTCGAAGAAGGATGAAAGCAGCGCAGGATAGGCAAAAATCTTATGCGGACAAGAGAAGGACGGATCTTGAGTTTGAGGTTGGGGACATGGTTTTTGTCAAAGTATCTCCGTTGAGAAATGTTGTTCGCTTTGGATCCGTTGGGAAGTTAGTACCGAGGTTTGTTGGGCCGTTTCCTATGAAGGAAAGGATTGGACGGATGGCATATAGGGTGGAGTTGCCCGACAGACTTAGTGGTGTTCGTGATGTATCCCATGTATCACATCTGAGGAAGTGCTTACATGAGACGGCAGAGGTGGTAGAGCCGAGCTTGCTTAGAGATGTAGAGGTAGAGCGTGATGCGACGATTCGACGAGCTCCTACTCGCATCCTCGGGTCAGAGACTAGGAAATTGAGGAATCGAGAGGTTCAGCTAGTCAAAGTGCAATGGGGAGAAGATGAAAGCAACGCAACTTGGGAGACGGAAGCGAAGATGCGTTCATTGTACCCATTTCTTTTTGAGGGTATGTCTTTACTTTCTCCTCTATCGTTGTCTAGTACTTATTTTATCTTTAGTATATCCTCTCGTTAGTACTGATTGACCTTTAGATAGGGTAAACCTATGGTTGAAACATGTGTTTGAGACATGTTATGGTTGATGGATGCAAGTGGATGCAAGTGTTTGCTAGTGGTTGCTCGTGGATGCATATACACACACGCTAGGCACTAGATCGGCTCAATCACTTCATATTGCATATTGCATAAAATTGTGTGTAGGAAGCTATATTTATGGATGTATAATGATTGTGTTATCATATGGATGATGCATTTTGGTGAATGATTGTGCACTCATGTAGATATTGTATGTGTCGATAGGGTTCTCTCGCATACATAATGGATGCATGGCACTATCACGGTTTGCATATGTTCATACATTAGATAGGGAACATATACACACACTTTTGCATATGCTCATACATCATTAGAAATTGTTTCAAGGACAATGGATGCCCGTGTTTTGATGGATTGAGTAGATGGCTGTTTGGATGGTAGGATATGCATTCTCCTTAGCTTAGAGATTTCGGGGACGAAATCCTTTAAGGAGGGGAGAATGTAACACCCCGAATTTTGGTTAATACTAAAATTCACTAATTACAGGATAAATAATCTCAGACGTGGGAATTGGGGGTAACGGGCGGCGTCATTGCGTTCGTCTCGGAAAAATACGCGAAATAGAGTCCGAGTTTTCGAGAATCGGAGTCCGTATGGCCCGGTTATGGCCCAATGAAGTTTGTAGAAAAATTAAAGCTTAAAACAGATTTAGAAATTTAAAATTCGAATTTCAAATTAGAACCAGCGGGGCCAGGCGGGAAAATTCCCGCCCTGACCATGTCGATAGGGCCGTCGACAGGCCTGTCGACAGGGGAGTCGACTTGCCTGTCGACTTGCCTGTCGACACGGCGTCTCGAGCCAGAAGGTTGGGTGCACCAGATTTGGTTTTCTGGCTAGGGCTGGGCTGGGTTCTAGAGATTTCCTAAATCTAACGGACCTAATCTAATTTAGGGTTAATCTAAGGGCCTAAAACACTCTCCTAATCTATAAATACACCCTAAACCTACCCTAATCCATACTAAAAATAGAAATGATGGCCTCATGCCGCCAAATTAAATCTTAGAAGGAGCCTCCACTTGTTTATGAAGGAAGTTGCAAGCTAATCACTCTCTAATCAATCTCTAATCATCACCATCTTCATATTTAGCAACTAATTCCACTTCATAAGTTTGCTAATCTTGGTTTTGGTGAGTTTCTATCACTTTAACATCAATTGTTAAAGTAAGTAGATTGGGTGTAATGAGACTTATGGTCTTAGATGCGGATTAGTGAGTTTGAATCATTTGTAATGATATGCTACTCTATGTTTTTCTATGTTTATGCATAATTAATAAGTGAGTTTATGCATGTTTGATAAGTTGGTTTATGCATGCTTAACAAGTTGGTTTATGCATGTTTAATAAGTGGGTTTATGCATGTTTAATATGTGGGTTTATGCATATTTAACAAGTGGATTTATGCATGTTTAACAAAGTGAGTTATGCAAGTTCATATGCAAGTCATGTGTATGATGTTATGTAAGTTATGTGTAGGTTGATATGCAAGTTCATATGCAAGTTGTGTATATGCTTAAATGCAAGTTTAACATGATATGCAAGTTATGAATGCTTATGCAAGTATGTGAATGCTTATGCAAGTATGTGAATGCTTATGCAAGTATGTGAATGCTAATGCAATTATGTGAATGCTTATGCAAGTTATGTGAATGTTTATGAAAGTTATGTGTATGCTTAAATGCATGTTCAACATGTTATGCAAGTTATGAGAATGCTTATATGCAAGTTCAACATGCTATGCAAGATATGTGTATGATAATATGCAAGTTTGGGTTAAATGTAGTTGGGTTAATATATGCAAGTTGACATCCTCTTAACCCATGACAAGGTTATATGCTAAACCCATGATATTTGTGATGGATCTTCCCCTTTATTATGTCATGAAATGAGAACGATTTACGTGGGGAACGATGGGGTTGGTAAATATGTTGATAAAAGTATGATTGGGTATGATTAAGCATGCCATAAAAATAAATTAACATAAGTGGGAATTTACCTATTGAGTTAGGTCTACCCCATGGGAATTTACCTATTGAGTTAGGTCTACCCATGTTATGAAAAAACTTGATATTAATTAGGGATAATTAGTATGGGGGTGATTAATTAGGTATAATTAATCGACTAAGACACGAGGTTGGACTCATTTGTAGTGTAAAACTGCCCGGACCCGACCGGCCTAACCAGTTGCTACAAATGTCAGCCCAATGTGAGAGGTCTTAGCCATAAATTAAATACGTGATTAAAGTAAAGACACGAGGTTAGACTCTGTTATGACGTAAGACTGCCCGGACCCTACCGGCTTAACCAGGCGGTCATAACAGCCAGTCTAATGTGGGAGGTCTTTATGGGAGATCACGGTCTTAATTAATTAAGAAACACTTAACCATATTAGCATGTAGTGGGACATGAGGGGTTAAGTGGGTGCCTTGGGTGGCATGTGGAAATTTAATGGTTGCCTTGGGTGGCATGTGGAATCTAGTGGGTTGCCTTGGGTGGCAATAGAAAATACGATTAGAATACTTAACCAAGTGAAACATGTAATTAAACATGATTAAAGGGTTAAGTGGAATACACTAGATAAGTGACAAGCTTAGATGGGTAGCTTGTGGGGGCCCATTTCAACCAATATCCCAAACGTATCTTTGTGGGCTCGACTCATGTCGAGTGACGGGACACGCATATTGGGCTTGACTATAAGAGGACAAAACGGGTTAGCGGTGGCAACGCAAGTCCAACGGGTTTCATATGCGTGTGTGGGCCCGGGCTGGTAGATAAGCCGTTGTTGCATCGTGTAGATATAAAGCCGTTCACCGTTGATATTATCAGGTGGCCACCTTGGGGAATGATACACCCCATTGTGGGACCAGCACGAGTATCTACGGTAGGGAGCCGATCGATGGGGAGTAGTGGGTACACCTAATAAAGATAGGGGCAGACGGCACCTATGTAGGGGTACATGAAACTACTGGGTAAAATTGCTAAGTACACCTAGTGGAGATAGGGGCAGACGGCACCTATGTAGTGGGCTAGGAGTACATGAAACTACTGGGGAAATTTTCTAAATCCTTGGGAGGGATCAACCTTTAAGTAGGAATGACTGGTGTGGTGCAGTTAGTAATTATCCTTGGGTGGGTAGATGCGTCTTTACGGTTATCTTAGTTTATCCTAAGTCTACCAAGCTTCTTAGTGTAGCCATTCATCCCCAGATATTACCGTAGGTCAAGTTTATGTCTTCTCTGGTTACTTTAATGATTGTATTGTTAAAGTTATAGGACTCGCTCAGACTTATGTCTGACCCCGTTGTTTTTATCTTTTTCCCAACCCTCAGGTCCTACGGTGAATCCTAGCAGTAGTGGAGCTTGATCGGATTGCTGTTCCAGTCTTTAGGAGCCTGGATAGATGTAAAGCTCCAGTTATCCAGTTATCTTTTCTTTTGTTCTGGCTATTGTATGAGAGAGTGGGATTATGAACTTCTTTATTTTGACGGATATTGTACCTGACTTTTATCGTGGTTTTATGATGTAACCAGACATGTTTATTTCCGCTGTTATGAGATGATGTTTTAAATTTCAAGTACTATTTATATCTGTCTTGTTGTAATTTTTCTGTTATATATTCACTAAAATACTCCACCGATGCTATGGCATTCCCTTAGTGAGTGACCATAGCGGGCGTGGGGTGTTACACACAGTCAACCATCATCCCGAGTGCATTACACAACTGCATAAGCCTTAAATATAAATAATTTACGCTTACAACAGTCTGTCAACCCATCGATTGACATACAACTAAATATTGGGATTAGTGTATGTCCAATATCATCCCAATACACGTGTGTGGTTTTCAAACAACAAATACCGATTATTATTTGTGCAGTTGGGCGATGTGTAAAATATATCGTCCCAATCAATATTAGTCAAATGTGTGTACGTAAACAAATCGTCTCATTTATAAATGAATATTCATTTTATTCATATACACGTTAAAAATTATATTTTTAACTATAAAATATTTATTTCATCTCACGAATATTTTATATAGTTCATTTATACAATAAAAATGATATTTTTATTGTTCTAATATTTTTATAAAATTTTGGCAGCATAACGGCGCGATACTAGAACCGGAATAAGGTCTAGCCTTATCCCTCGCCTAATAATGGCTCGCGCCATATATAAACCAAATTCTAATCAATTCATTTCATTTCCCAAACCAAATTCAACCAAATAATCCAATCAACCAAACAACCAAACAACCAAACAAACATGGTTTCAAACAAAGATGTCGGGTGCTACTAAGCACCGTCTGCATCCTAGTATATACATTTAGCTAGAAAATAAATTAAAGTGAGAAGTTCTCGCCTTTGGGATCCACTCCTCCAGTTCTGTTTCTGAATTTCTGAACCGTTGGGATTTTCCCGAAATTCCAATGCAATCTTTTTTATGCTGTTCATAATAAAAATCACATTTTTATTATGATGTTTATATATTAAAAATCATATTTTTATACCGCTATAAATATATATAATAAAAATCATATTTTTCTATCGCTAATATATATATAAATCATATTTTTCTTTTGCTAATATATATATATATATATATATATATATATATATATATATAAATCATATTTTTCTTTCTATGTTTACACTTTAAAAATCCTATTTTTATTCGTATAAAAATCATATTTTTCATATCTAAAAATCATAGCTCTTCATATTTAAAAATCATGGCTTTTCATATTTAAAAATCAAGGCTTTTCATATTTAAAATAAAGGCTTTTCATATTTAAAAATCAAGGCTTTTCATATTTAAAAATCAAGGCTTTTCATATTTAAAAATCATATTTTTATTTCGTTAATGAATATATAAAGATCAAATTTTTTATATTGTTATAATATATATATAAATCAAATTTTATATCATTATGATATATAATAAAAATCAAATTTTTATTAATCAGTTTTCTATATAAACTAATGTTATAATATATAAAAATCGGGAATTTAAACAATTTTTAAACTGAATAAAGAAAAAAAAACTCACCTTGGTCGAAGAGAGGGTCTGAGGGGGCGCCGGAGTTCGTTGGAGGCGGCGGTGGTCCGCTATCCGACGCGGGAGTGGGCCCGATGGTGTCTGCGATGGAGTGGTGGGGGTCTGTGGCGGTTTGGGGTTGGGTTGAGCGGAGGAGAAAGAGGGGGGTTCGGAGGCGAGGGCTTGGTGGCTGGGGACTCGCCGAAGGCGCAGGCGGTGGCCGCCAGGGGCGCAGTTGGCACGATGGTCGGGGGAGGGCTGACCGGCTTGTGATTCTTTTTATTTTATTTTATTTCGATTTGATGAAGGAGGAGAGAGAAGAGGGGAAACAGAGGCATATATATATATTTTTTCGTTTTATTCTCCAAAAATATTGACTTTCTATTTGAACCCCAAACGAGACCCAACGAGTGTTGACCTCAGCTAATTACCCCCATTTTGAATACAATGGGATGTGTTTTGTAACCCAATTCGGCTGTTATGATTAGTTTCCGTTAAATTTAAATTATAAATCATTATATTTTAAATTCAAACGCACATTTTAATTTACCGGGGGCCACATACTAATTCCAAAAATTCCAGAAAAATAAATCTTGCTATGTTTTGACGATACGGTCCTAACAAAACTAATTTCGTTGAATTTGGAGACCGTTTGAAAAACGATCATTTTCCAGTCGATTAAATTCAAACTAAATTGACCAAACACGTTTAAATTCACCACGCTCACATATTGATTCCAAAAATTATGAAAATTTGAATCCAGCGATAACTTGACATTCCGGATCCAACAAAAGTAGTCCCGTTGAAAATGGAAGTCGTTTGCAAAATCGCTATTTTTACGGGTTATATATTATATAAAATTCCATAGCGACTATTCTGAATATTCAACTAGCCATAACTTTTTATTCCGCTATGAAATTTCAATTTTTCACATTCGTTGAAAAGATATTTTCAAACAGATTCAAATATTTCTAGTTTTACTAAAATCTGGTTTATTTTGAATCCTGTACATTCATTTGAAATTTGAAATCGAAATTTCAAACTATGCGCCATTTCCAATTCCTTTTATAATTAAAATAAATATTTATATTCTAACTTCGATTTAAATAAATTTATACGTTCTAATTCTATTAAAAATAAATTTCTAGTCATTATTTTTTAAAATAAATCATTTTAAATATTCAAAATTCATTAAAATTGCCAAAATAAATTTTTTAAATTGGTTCCGATTTTCCAGGTTGTTACAATAAGCAATCTCTACGCTTACAATTCCCTGTAAACACACGACACCCTCCCCAACTGTTCTAATCCTACACTAAAAATCCTGCACTGATATCGAACCATGAGATCGGATTTTCTGTGCATTAAACTCTAGTTTAAAGCAAACTATAAAACTACAGCATGATTTTACAAATTTAAAAAAACTTAAAGAAAAAAAACCCTTGACCCCCAATTTACGCATAAGCATAAAGTAAATGCTGGCCCCTTTTTCACTTAAACAAATCGGGTTCTTCTTTTCTTTATTGGTCGACCCAATAACAAATTTTAGGATTTTGCTTCTGCCTCTAAATCATGACATCTTAAAATCTCTGATGGGACTGTTTCTCTGATGCTTCAAATCTGTTGTTCTCTGGTCGTTCGATTTAACTTTGGGGATGACCAAAAAGAATCTTGTGAGTAACTCTGATTTAATTTCTCTTGCACTCGAATTTGTTGATTGATTTTTCGATAATGCCTTTGATGAAATTGGTGATATATATAGGGTATTCGAACACTTGATTCTCTGATTTCACCTATAGATTTGGTATTAATAATTGCGTGAATTATATTTGATAAGTTGCAGTGAATGCTTGACTGAATTCTGGAAAATTTTGTTTGATTTTCATGCCCAAAAATTCTTTTGTGATTTTCTGGAAAAACTTGAATTGATCTTGCCAAATATCAAACCTTTGAACATGTTGATATATTCATGCCTAATCTTTGTTGATGGTTGTCCCAAGTTTTTTCCCACTGAGAATTTGTGCCAATCTTGTTACTTTGTATATTTGGGAAACAATTTATGGTCGTGATTGATATAAAATAATTCTTGCCAAATATACTTATGCCAAGAATGCAAATTTATCGCTTTCCAATTTTTAACTAGTGTATTTTAAAAGGAATTTCCTTTTCTTCTAAAACCATTCAAACACTTTTTTGCTTGTGTTTATCTTGGCATTCTTGCTTGCTTTATGACTGCATACATATACACACATACATAATTATGTGTGTGCATGTATGTCATTGTTGTTCATAAATGTACTGCGCACTATACTACCTTTTCACCTGAGTATGTAAACCGCCTTGTGCACTTTCATGCTGCTGGTCTTGTGCATATGCTCCTTCATGTCATGTACATGTGTAACTGACCTGTTTATACATGTGTATGCTTGCCTAGTTATTCGTTGTATATACAATATTGTGGTTTGGTTCATTCTGCACCCGTGTTTAACTTTTACTTGCACAACTATTGTTTCACCATTTCCAGTTGCCTTCTTCTTGACAAATCTAGCTCCATTGCCATGTGTGTTCCATCCTTTGCATGCCTTTATGTTCATTGAGTCTGATGCACTTTCTCTTTGTAGCAATTTTGATGTTGTATCATAACCATTACATGCCTATTTGTGATATTGCCCTTGTCCTGGCTTTGGTCATTCCTTGGTGTTGTGCACTTACATATGACATGCCTTTTGGTGATCCTACTCTGTCCATTTTGAACATGTACAGTGTATACTTTTTCATGTTTGCTGATCCATGTTGCATCACAGTTGTACCATTTTCTTGTGTTGGCATTTGTGGTTCATTCCCTGGTGCTCTTCTACATATAGCTTTTGAGTTGATTGCAATACTCCATGCATTATTAATGAAATTTCATGTGCATTTGCACATCCATGCTGCTGTGCTACCCTTTTGTGTATACATGTGTATGGCCTCATTTGGTCTTGTGTACTTTCTTTTGTCTTTGCTTAGCTGGTTTGGATTCCTGGATTGACATTGTTTCCTCTTTTGACATCATTTTACTATGCATTTGTACCATGTTGTTTGGGTGCATATGTGAGTACACCTATACACTTGCCTGAAACTGAATTATGCGCTTACACTTGATTCAATTTGGTGCTGCCATGTGTGTGTATATATACATACATACATACATTGATGAGTGTATATATATTATGTTGTTTGCCTCTTCTCTTGGCATGCCCTTGTGTCTTGTTTAACCCGATGACTGAATT
Organism: Allium sativum; assembly: GCA_030737875.1. Taxonomy (NCBI): domain Eukaryota; kingdom Viridiplantae; phylum Streptophyta; class Magnoliopsida; order Asparagales; family Amaryllidaceae; genus Allium; species Allium sativum. Next base: position 309,713,850 of record CM060921.1, read on the forward strand.
GGACTTGTTCTCTGTTGTGCCCAGTTTTGTATAGATTCCTTGAATGTTGATCCATTAATGTCACTTGATTTTGTCCAGTTGCTTTGCCCACCCCTTTGCTGGTGGTACTGCCCCCTTATTTCATATGGGATGAGTTTTGACTTATAACTTTGATATGCTGAGCTGACTTTACTGACCTGTTTAGTTTGAATTGTATATACATGTGTATGTGACTTGAATGATTTGAATGTCAAACCTATTCACCTGCACATTATTAAAAATATGTGTATATACATACACATGTATGTGTATGCATGTATTATGCATTTGCATTTATATTTTCTATTTACATTAGATAACCACTATATGATGTGCTCATATATTCATTGGCGACCCCGATCAATTAGGGGGCTAGTATATTAATTGGGACGAGCAGACCGAAGCATGAGGCGAGGGTAAGTGAGGTCCGACCGATAGGGAGGCAAGCGTAGTGATTCGTGGCAAGTCAATCTCAACTGAACACAAATCTGAGTTGAGGCTTGTCTTAATCAACATACCACTATAGCTGTGTTGAAGCTGATCTATAGGCACTAGATATATAGTCTACCTTATGGTATTTAAAGTGAATCATTGTAAATATCACAAGCAGTCTAGACTCAAATAAATGTATATACATATCAGACCAAGTCTAGAAATATGATGAGAAACACACCAAAACTCTAAGGCAAATAAAATTTAAAATAAATTTATATTTGCTAGAATTTAAATTTATTTTGTTCCAGTTTACTATGTGTGTTTCTGTGATAAGTATGCAGGTGACTGGACTAGATCCGAACCACATGAAGACAAGGTGTGTGTCAGTCTGTGAGTAAGAGTTTGTACGTGAAATTGAGTGACTGTGACGGAGTGAGTTCTGAGTGTTGTAGTGAGGAACTGATGTAAATATGAAACATGTACCAATTCAAATGTTGAAATAAAATATTTATTTGAATAAAAATGTTATTTGAATATTAAATTCTGTGTAATAGTATTTTATTCAAAAATAAATATTTATTTCTTTATGTGTGTAGTATAGAATAGTACAATTACAAACACATTTATTAAATAATATATATATGTGTTTGTTACCATTAAAAAAATTGTTATATTCAATAGTTAGGGGATTAGACAGTTGGTGGATTGATACTAGTGCTTCACGCCATGTCGGCCATGACCATACTATGTTCAAAAGATTCACAGAGATTGAGAACAAGAAAGTGTTGTTGGAAGACTCTCACACCATTATTGTTGATGATATTGGAAGCATAGAGCTGAAGTTTGTCTCTGGGAAGATCGTCATTCTAAAGGACGTAGTACACACACCAGAGATGAGAAATAATTTTGTTTTAGGTTATCTTCTTAATAAGGCAGTTTTTACACAAACTATTGAGGCTAATATGTACAACATTACTATGAATGGTATGGTCATTGGAAAGGGTTATGCAGCTGATGTATATTTAAATTGAATGTTGAATGTGATTAAATGTCTGCATCTGCTTATATATTGTGTGTTTTTAATATCTGGCGCTCTAAATTTTGTCATGTGAGTAAACATATAATTCATAACATGAGTACCTTATATCTTATTCCTAAAATGTCACAAATTGACTTTGACAAATGTGAATTCTCTAGTTAAGAAAAAATCAATAAGAAACCACATAAATCAGTTCATAGAGTTTATGAACCTTCAAATTTGATTCATTCTGATATACGTGAGTTTAATGTGAGTTTGACTAAACATGGGCACCGTTATTATCACTTTCATTGATGATTGTTCTGATATTACTTATGTATACTTTACGAAAAATAAAAGTGATGCATTTGATATGTTTAAATCATTCAAAACTAAAGTTGAGAATCATTCTAATAAGAGACTTCGTAGTGATAGAGGAACAAAATACGAGTCTAGTTTATTTCTTGATTTCTATAAATTACGATGTATAATGTATAAGAGAACTGCATCTTATTCACACGAGATAAACAGTAAAGTTGAAAGAAAAAATAGAACCTTTACTAAATTATTTGGTGCTATCTTATTGAATTTGAGTGTAGCAAAACATTGGTGGGAAATATTTAATTGACTGTATGTGTAACACCTCAAAATTTAACGTTAGTTAAATTAGTTATTTAATTTGGTTTAAAAAATGAAATTTGAGCAAATAATGGAATATGACCACTAAACTTCCATTATTGCATTCATAATGGAATTCTGGTCAACTTTCATGTTTTTAACTTCACGAACGGAGTCCGTATGAAAAAGTTACAGATGAAAAATGAAACAGATGAATAATAATTTATAAAATAAATCAGTTAACTCCCACCTTAAATGACCCAACTCCACTGGAGCCAGGTCGATTAAGGTGGTCGACTACTCATGACCCTTTTGTTGATTGTTCCAATGGCATCTTGGGTTTCAAGGTGGATAAGTTTATATTAACAAACGTATTTTTAAGGAATTAAAACTAACGATTATGGGACATTTGAGCGCCTAGACCACCAAGCCTTTCTTCATATTTTCTGGACGTAACAATGAAGCTTTATCATTTTCGTCTCTTCAATATCTTCCTAACTTTCTATAATAAAATAGCTTTCAAATCTAACTACAAGAATTGAAGAGAAAGAAATTAGATTAATATGAAAATGTTGGTTCTTGCGCGTAAGGTAAATTCTTAGGTTTTTGTTATTTATTTTCTTTTCCAATTCTTTTCAAGATCTTCAAATTTTAATATGTATACATATCTTTTTATATACATATTATAGGGATTTGTAAATAAAAATCTAAAAGATGTAGTCCAGATGTAAAGACCCAGGGATTTTCGACCCCCAAAATCGACATAAACACCAATGTTGACTATTCAGACATCGGAAATACCGGATAGTTAATAGAAAGAAGTTAGAGGGGGCAAATAGGTAAGATAGAAAATTAGAATAGAAGAAGAAGAAGAAGAAAAAAACATCAGAGTAACATGAATCTCACAGCGTAACGAATAAAATATAGTATACAAAATAACTTTGAACACAAATCTGTATTTGTATATTAGAGTACAACACTTACATCACAGCGGAAATAAACAATAGCTATAAAATGGTGCTAAAGCCTCCTGCTCCAAGCTCCATCTAGTGTATCTGTAAATCCCGACTACTTGACTGCCCGTACAAATTTTGGGCACCCTAGCGTTTAGGGAAAACAAAACAAATAAACTCTGGGTCAGTCATGGGACTGGTGTGAGTAAACTCCAATCAATCGGTTTAACTTTTCAAAATCCTTTCCAAAAGAAAAGATAATCGTAAGACCGATCCACACATAAATACAGATGGTTTTTACCTTACGATAACCCAAAACATTTTGAAATCGTATATACATTCTGATTTTATGATAGTGTCTAAATACAAGTAAATAGAATCTAGCGGAACGCTTGCATCTCACGCTCCACATATATGGTATACAAATAAAACTGCAGGCGCTTATTGGAGACTGGATTCCGACTATGACAAGGTATGGAACCACCTGCCGATAGTGTATCTCTAGAGAGGAATACACTGGGTTCAACAAGAACGTCTTGCAACCTGGCCACACATGACCGACCACTCATTTCTCTTGAGTGTATCGAATATATTGCCACCTACGGTTGCTAGCAACATAACCGTTCCCGGGAGATACAAAAGCGAAAAGAAGTAACAAATATGAATATTCTCTAGATGGTGACAATACACCCTAATGGGGGCGACCCACTTAGCCATGTTGCCTGCCCGATTTTTGTTATTTCCCGGTTGATGAGGCTTGAGGTCATACGTATTTTTTTGACAGACCATTCCTCCATTTACTTTGAATGCCACATCGTCATACCCGCCAAATCAAAAATTGATTTCCACAAAAATACCACGGGTATAAAGCTAAGAGAAACGAATTCCTCCTCCACCAAACGTGGATAGGTTTGAAGCGATCAACTTACGTGATCCATTAGATATACTCTGTCAGACATTCGTCCATACACATTATCCTGGGACTGGACAAACCGAAGGCACTATTCTGTAAATCCATCTTGGGCAATTTCTACCTAGGATCGCCAGAACAGCCCTTGCACAACTCCGTCTTCAATTATCTTCATCATATTTGATTCGCAACGCTATTGCCTATACGAAGTGGTTTTAGATAATGAATCTGATCCCTGTCTCTCCGTATTGACAATGGAAAAATGGTCAAAAATTTTGATAGTCGGTGATTTAACTATCAAAGGAAAACATATGTACAAACAACAGTCGTATTTCCAAATGGAAATCTTACCAAGCAAATCATCAATCAACACTGATTCCCTTTTAAATTAATTTGCCATTCAATTATTCATTTCCCTATCTCCGTTTCCATATATTTGTAAATTCTTATTTCCTAATTTTAGAAAATATACGTTATTAATCATTGGAAAATATTTCCATATTTACTCTCATTTCTTATTTTCTATATTAGAAAACATGTCCAAAACTCCTTCATTGGATTTAAACAGATGTTTAAATAAACATCGCTATGCCAACTCGAACCATTAGCACTTGTTAACTAAATTCAATCAACTAACCTTCACTATCGAACCTTAACCATTCCTTAGTTAAAAATGAAGTCAATCAAGTTGGGGTATAATTACCTCTCAGACCTTAACTGAACAACATTTCTAACCACGAAATAAGCAAAGTTCACACTTTAAATCTTCAATAAACTTCCTTACGTAACTCTCAGATTCTATTTACGGATCCACTTCTTTTATGAAAAACATTGATTATAACGATAACATTATAATCCCTACTTTTGAAATAACTAACTTAAATAAATTCTATACCTTAATTTAAATAAATAAATAAACGATTTATTAAATAAATAAATCTTGACTTCAAAACCGGAAAGTAAGTAGTACTTTTCTACATTCGATATAGTCGAATTTCAACGTATAACTCTCTATCGAATAATCTCTATTCGATAATTCTCATTCGAATACTATATTCGATATCTCTCTTTTTCGAGTAAACTATATTCGATTATCTTTCCTTCAAATAAACTATATTCGATAATCTCTCCTCTTATACTTATATTTGATTCACTCTATTCAAATAACTAATATTCGATTAACTCTAATCCCATAATTAAAATTCAATTAACTCTAATTCGAATAACTCTATTCGATTTACTCTAATCTGATTAACTCTATTTGAATTACTAATTTTATTTTAACTCTATTTCTTATCTTATTCAAATTCCCATTTGAATTTCTATTTCAAATCCCAATTTTTTTCTTTATAAATGTTTTAATTTATAAAATATTTATTTTAATCCATTGTTCACATCGAATGTGAAAATATTCCCTTTTAAAAAAAATTTCCATTAAGTTTGATTTCGTATTTAAAATAATCTCCCATTTCCAAATTATATTTGTACTTCCATTCATAGAATTTATTCGTACGAAATCTCACTTCTTCTTTTTTATTCTAACACTTAAATCTCATTTATAAATACCTTTATAAATGCTACATTCAATTTCATTCTCAAATATTGGTGTTAAAACCGAATATTCCTTCTATATATAAATTCAGACTTATATATTCAATTTATCCAATAATAATTTATTTACTTAATTTATAAAACATTATTTATAAATTAATCTTCTCCATTTTATCTGTTAAAACATATTTCTATTCAATTCTATTTTAAATTAATCTTTTCCATTTATCTGTTAAAACAGATTTCCATTTAATATTTATTTTCCACTTATTTCCTTTTTATAAAATTCTATTTATTTTATAAAATACTTCCGTTTTATAATACCCTAATTATTTCCCAAATAATTCCTTTTATAATTCTATTTGTTTTACAAATATTTCCTTTTCAATTCTGTTTGTTTTCTAAATAAATATCCCTTTGATTTTATAAATATGTCCTTTTATAAAATCCTTTGATTTTTATAAATATTTTATTTTCAATATATATTTTGAAATTCCGTTTTTACATTCCAGTATTACTTATGGTATTAAAATACCCAATCAAAAGGATCGATCATCATCCAAACACACATAATCAATAACAGATTATATACCACAACATATATCACAATATATGAAAAATAGTATTAAAAATGTTGAGGAATCCAGTTGGATTCCTCCAACCTGTTTCCTTGCATCCACAGGTGTTAAACAATATAATTAACATCTAATTCATTTCAATATGTACTATTCTGATAAACAGAATCAAGGTTTGCTAACGATATGTGTGTATATCGTTATCTATAAAGTTCAACCAACAATCAACAATTCAACCAAAAAATCATCACACATTAATCAATCATATACTTTCAACACTATATTATATTTATAAAAATAAATTTCAAACAGAGTTAGTGAGTTTTACTCACCTTGGTTCGCAGTCGATTATTCTGCTTTTATTTCATTTAAAATCAAACGAGTGTTTGATTTTGTCATGAAATATTTGCAGCACCGTTGTCAGCGAAAACAGTTCCATAGTGTAGCTCTTGTCGCTATGATTTCAGTGTGACTGACGGTTCGTCATTCTGATATTATATGTATAAGATATTAGGTTTTCAAGTTATTATATATAAAAAAATCAAAACTTAATTCATTAAATTCTTGGGTCTTACTATGCCATCCTGGCCCAAATTCAAACCCACCCGCCGCTGTAGTGTTCGTTGTCACTTTTAGAAAATGCAAACTCCAGCCATTTTTCAACCCCATTTCCGATTGGTAAACCCATTTGTTTCCCCCATACTTCACGAAAGAAATCCCTTCATCACCCTTTTCTACTAACTGACGTCACCATTCTGGGCCTTAACATACATATATATTTTTCTTCTCTAATTTAACCGGTCCACGTTTATCATTATTCTGGCCCGCTCCTGTATAGTATCTTCCTCTCCAAAATTTTCAACCAGCGAGCTCCAGTATTTTCACTTCATCACCAAAACAAACCTCCCTCTCCCTTTAATTTGCCCATGAAAATTCGAATTCCCTTCACCGTTACATCCCTTACCCAAAACTCTTTAGCTCCACACCATACACATTGCACTTTGCATGCAACAGAACAGATCCAAATGTATAACTTATTCCCACGCGCTGTATATATACAAATGGCCATAACGCACCTCATCATCACTTCGCAACACCCCATTTCTATACCCACTTCCACGTAAAAACCCATTGAACCCAATCTTTCTTCTATTCTTTTCCTTTTGTGTACAACCCGCACCTTCAAACAAAAAGCGTCGGACTGTTTTCTTTTCACTGCATCAGGTGAACCCGCGAACACGTAAACCCGCGAACACGTAGACTTTGCACACAGCTGTTCCTCCGCTTGGTGATCATTACACAGTACCACTTCTGGTTTCCTCCTCACTTGCACTTGCGTCGAGTGGCTTAAAAGGTGTACCCGTGTGTAGAGGCAACCCTGACGAGCACAAGTATATCGATTTCAGATTTCTATGTGGAGTAAAGATTTGTTTTTAATTTACTGAAACCATTAAAAAGATACAAGCTTAGAAGCTCCCTGAAGTGCCAAAAAAATGAGCGTCGGTTGTACACATATATAGGGTTAAGTTCCTTCGAGCGCACGTATTACGCAATGGGGTAGTTGCTGCTAAGTTATGGGTTTTCACTTCGAACTGCCGCAAATGTATGTGATGTGATTTAACATAGGGTACAGTGGTTTGCTTAACATCATAGGTCTGCTAGTTTCTCTTAGGTCTGGGAATTAGTTTAGGGTGGGTAGTATACTGTTTTTTTTATTTAATCCCCATGTGGTAGCCTGCGTTGGGAGAAACTTCGGCATGTGCAGCTATGCAGGGTATTAAATTCATGTGGGATTTTCAGTGTATGCATATGTCAGTGTGGAGACACATGCATGTGCTTCTCTTAGTCGTAGAGTAGCTGCTTTTGTATGGAACGGTGCAGGTTTTCATATCACTTTGCTTTGGAAAAGAGCGACCGTGCAAAACTTGGCGGCTAAGGAAACAAAACGTACAGGATAGATATTTATTGGAGAAAAGAGTGGTCATTGGATATATATATTATCCTCTTTCTTTTCTTTCGAAACTTCTTAATTTTGTTGTAATACTATTCAAATTGAGTTGAAAGGGCATCGTCATACTGGGAGTGAGGATAAAGATGATGGAGTAGCAAGGATGGGTTGGGCGTGATGCTTGTTGTGTCAAGTATAGACAATTGAGTTAAAATGAGAGGAAACTGGTCTAGCATGTAAATAAGAGGAAGTGAAACAAAGATGTATGCGGCTAAGGATTTATTAAACATGGACTCAAGGCTACAGGTTAAAGGTTTCAAGTATCCGATAGAACATACAATAGCGTAGGTTTAAGGCTATAGGGAACTTTAGTGTTGTATATGAACATGAGTTATGCACAAGAAAAACCATGGGGACTGATCATTTGCAAGTGTTTAGATTATAATGTTTGGCATACCCGCTACACGATTCTGTTCATATTCAAACCATTAACGACAAAAATAAAATTACTGTTGTGATGAGTAATGTGCCGTGACCCAAAATATACACTAAAATAGACAAGTTAGTTTATCCTGTGAAATTCCAAAAACCTGATATAGGGTGTAAAATACGTCAAAATTAAAAGCGTTTATTTTCCAAAATAAAAATTACAGAAAAACTCTTTAAATCAAATTTTAAATATGTCTCAAAAATCTCATCCAAATTCGAAACCGATATTTAATTATATTAAATAAACCGTTATGTCTTATAAACGATTCCATAACGACTATTTGGAATTTTGATTTGGACATAACTTACAATCTATAATACTGAATCTTCATTTTTTCTTTTCCATTAGAAAAATATAGCTCAACAGATTCGAACGTTTCTTGTTTCGAAGAAATCCGATTTATAATGAATCCGGTATACTCAGTTGAAGTTCCAAACTCAATATTACGAACCGCCGCGACGTTACGAGCTCAATTATAATTTATATTATAATTAATACGTTCAACCATCGTTTAAATAATATATTCGTTATTATAACTCAGATATAACTAAATTAAATATATTAAATTATCCAATTCTCACGGTATTGCTAAATCAACTGATTTCTGACCATTTTAGAAACATAATTTATTACTCCACTATTTATATTAATTAAATATTCAAAATATTTGAATATAGACCATTTAAATTATCAAACACCATATCAAAATAATTAAATAAATTAATTATTAAATCACTGAAAATTCGAGACGTTACATTCCTTCCCCCTTAAAAGAATTTCGTCCCCGAAATTACTAAGCAGAAAAGATGCTATAACTCTTCTAACTTCACTCAACCCTCTTGGTTAAAATCTTATACTTCACATTTGCTCAACGCAGTCCTCCATAGAACTTTAATCCTTAAGTCATACTCAACTTTCCATTATTATTTCAATCGACCTGTCCACCATTTTTGGACAGTCCACCACTCCAATCTTATTTTCAACTCATATGCATCTACTGCATATCTCCTCATCCTTTCAAATTGATTTTAAATCGATTTATTAATTTTATTATTCTCCTTTAAATTTTGTTCATCCATTTTAATTTTCTTATTTTAAATTACAATCGACAAGTCTATTCCTGCTTATAAAAATTTTCTAACCCTTTAATTTTTCGGACAATTTTGCCAGTATCTCCTTTGCATGGCTCAATCGGTATAGCTACAACTCGTCTCTATACGCCTTCTTTAATCCAAAAGGAAAATCAAACAGCCAAATGGCTTGCCAAATAGGCTCATAAAATCTTATACCAGATTAAAATAAAAACTCATACCTTTTTGTCGGGCATCTCAACTCTATCACTTCTGTCTGCTATAAATTCAGCATAAACCAATGTCATTCCAATCAATTCAGTCTCAACACAATTATTCGCTTATACCCAAGCCAAATTCCAGTTCCCATCCTAATTCCATATTCTTTCTCAATAATCCAATTCCGCTCCAGATTATCTCTAATTCCATCCAAATATTTTTTTTAACTTAGTCAAATTAAATTCCAATTTATTTATTCACTTTTACATTCGATGGATATTTAACTTCATAAGTAAAATTTTAATTTCAGAATTCAAGTTCCTGGTTTTTTTTTCTTTTCAAATCAATTGGAAATCATATATATGCATAATAGTAATTAAAAACAATTGAATTTCTGAACAACTTGTTTCCTCAAAATAATTTAAAACAAAATCTTTGGTTGTAATTCCTCACTTAGAAACTCGAAAATGACACTGATGATGCGGCCATCATTATCAGAATTATTTCCAGTGATCGAAGTGAGTTCAATACTATATCAATTTCAAAATTCATTTTCAAATTCTTACATTAAGAAATTACTTCAGAATACCCTTTAAAATATTTGAAAAACATTTTCAAATCACCCAGGATCTTGAAATTTCCTTATACACTTCCAAATTCAATTCAAATATCTTTTCCAATTTCTGGGGTTTTATTCCAATTCTAATTAAATTCCAAATTTAGTTCATCTGATTTTATACATTTTACTAATACGAATTCTGATTGGTTATTTATAACCATCTCAATTATAATCTAATTCGATTATAATAACAACCAACATATCTTATACTATAATAATTCCAATATATATACTTATACATATCAAAATATAATTTGGGTAAATTATTTCATTTACCCTCTTTCGAAAACATATTGTGTCGAATTACTCTGTTCAAGGGTTTAGAAACACCTATTGACACAGTTTGCATTACTGTATCGACCAGAATTCATAAACTACGCGACAACCCAATCAACACAGTATTAAACAGTTTTTATATCAATTTACAAATACGTGCTCATATATATACACTCAAACTCAATCTATGGTATTATTATCCCCATGTCTATTAAGTTACGCCACAGGGCCAAGGAAATCACTTAACTTTCAGCTCTCATACCACTGTAACGACCCAGGGATTTTCGACCCCGAAAATCGACACAAACACCAATGTCGACTATTCAGACATCGGAAATACCGGAGAGTTAATAGAAAGAAGTTAGAAGGTGCGAATAGGTAAGATAGAAAATTAGAATAGAATAAGAATAAGAACACAACAACATCATAGTAACACGAATCTCACAGCAGAACGAATAAAATATAGTATACAAAATAACTTTGAACACAAATCTGTATTTGTATATTAGAGTACAACACTTACATCACAGCGGAAATAAACAATAGCTATAAAATGCTGCTGAAGCCTCCTGCTCCAAGCTCCATCTAGTGTATCTGTAAATCCCGACTACTTGACTGCTCGTACAAATTTTGGGCACCCAAGAGTTTAGGGAAAACAAAACAAATAAACTCTTGGTCAGTCATGGGACTGGTGAGAGTAAACTCCAATTATTCGGTTTAATTTTTCAAAATCCTTTCCAAAAGAAAAGATAATCGTTAGACCGATCCACACATAAATACGGATAGTTTTTATCTTACGATAACCCAAAACATTTTGAAATCGTATATACATTCTGATATTATGATAGTGTCTAAATACAAGTAAATAAATCTAGCAGAACGCTTGCATCTCACGCTCCACATATATAGTATACAAATAAAACCGCGGGCGCTTATTGGAGATTCGATTCCGACTATGACAAGTTATGGAACCACCTACCGATAGTGTATCTCTAGAGAGGAATACACTGGGTTCAACAAGAACGTCTTACAACCCGGCCACACATGACCGACCACTCATTTCTCTTGAGTGTATGGAATATATTGCCACCTACGGTTGATGGCAACATAACCGTTCCCACGAGATACAGAAGCGAAAAGAAGTAACAAATATGAATATTCTCTAGATGGTGATAATACACCCTAATGGGGGGATCCACTTAGCCATGCTGCCTGCCCGATTTTTGTCATTTCCCGGTTGATGTGGCTTGAGGTCATACGTATTTTTTTGATAGATCACTCCTCCATTTACTTTGAATACCACATCGTCATACCCGCCAAATCACAAATTGATTTCCACAAAAATACCACGGGTATAAATCTAAGCGAAACGATTTCCTCCACCACCCAACGTGGATACGTTTGAAGCGATCAACTTAGGTGATCCATTAGATATACTCTGTCAGACATTCGTCCATACACGTTATCCTGGGACCGGACAAACCGAAGGCACTATTCTGTAAATCCGTCTTGGGCAATTTCTACCTAGGATCGCTAGAATAGCCCTTGCACAACTCCGTCTTCAATTATCTTCATCATATTTGATTCGCAACGCTAATGCCTATACCAAGTGATTTCAGATAATGAATCTGATCTCGGTCTCTCCGTATTGACAACGGAAAAATGGTAAAAAAAATTGATAGTCGGTGATTTAACAATCAATGGAAAACATTTGTACAAACAACGGTCGTATTTCCAAATGGAAATCTTACCGAGCAAATCATCTATCAACACTGATCCCCTTTTAAATTAATTTGCCATTTAATTATTCATTTCCCTTTCTCCTTTTCCACATATTCGTAAATTCTTATTTCCTAATTTTAGAAAATATACGTTATTAATCATTGGAAAATATTTCCATATTTACTCTCATTTCTTATTTTCTATATTAGAAAACATTTCCAAAACTCCTTCATTGGATTTAAATAGATGTTTAAATAAACATCGCTATGCCAACTCGAACCATTAGCACTTGTTAACTAAATTCAATCAACTAACCTTCACTAACGAACCTTAACCATTCCTTAGTTAAAAATGAAGTCAATCAAGTTGGGGTATAATTACCTCTCAGACCTTAACTGAACAGCATTTCAAACCTTGAAATAAGCAAAGTTCACACTTTAAATCTTCAATAAACTTCCTTACATAACTCTCGGATTCTACTTACGGATCCACTTCTTTTATGAAAAACATTGATTATAACGATAACATTATAATCCCTACTTTTGAAATAACTAACTTAAATAGATTCTATACCTTAATTTAAATAAATAATTAATTAAACGATTTATTAAATAAATAAATCTTGATTTAAAAACTAGAAAGTAAATAGTACTTTTCTACATTCGATATAGTCGAATTTCAACGTATAACTCTCTATCGAATAATCTCTATTCGATAATTCTCATCCGAATACTATATTCGATATCTCCCTTTTTCGAGTAAACTATATTCGATTATCTTTCCTTCACATAAACTATGTTCGATAATCTCTCCTCTTATACTTATATTTGATTCACTCTATTCGAATAGCTAATATTCGATTAACTCTATTCCCATTATTAAAATTCATTTAACTCTAATTCGATTAACTCTATTCAATTTACTCTAATCTGATAAACTCTATTTGAATAACTAATTTTATTTTAACTCTATTTCTTATCTTATTCAAATTCCCATTTGAATTTCTATTTCAAATCCCAATTTTTTTCTTTGTAAATGTTTTAATTCATAAAATATTTATTTTAATCCATTGTTCACATCGAATGTGAAAATATTCCCTTTTTAAAAAAATCCATTAAGTTTGATTTCATATTTAAAATAATCTCCCATTTCCAAATTCTATTTGTACCTCTATTTATAGAATTTATTCATAAGAAATCTCCCTTCTTTTTTTTATTCTAACACTTAAATCTCATTTATAAATCCCTTTATAAATGCTACATTCAATTTCATTCTCAAATATCGGTGTTGAAACCGAATATTCCTTCTATATATAAATTCAGACTTATATATTCAATTTATCCAATAATAAATTATTTACTTAATTTATAAAACATTATTTATAAATTAATCTTCTCCATTTTATCTGTTAAAACAGATTTCTATTCAATTCTATTTTAAATTAATCTTTTCCATTTATCTGTTAAAACAGATTTCCATTTAATATTTATTTTCACTTATTTACTTTTTATAAAATTCTATTTATTTTATAAAATACTTCCTTTTTATAATACCCTAATTATTTCCCAAATAATTCCTTTTATAATTCTATTTGTTTTACAAATATTTCCTTTTCAATTCTATTTGTTTTCTAAATAAATATCCCTTTGATTTTATAAATATGTCCTTTTATAAAATCCTTTGATTTTTATAAATATTTTATTTTCAATATATATTTTGAAAATTACATTTTTACGTTCCAGTATTACTTATGGTATTAAAATACCAAATCAAAAGGATCGATCATCATTCAAACACACAAAATCAATAACAGATTATATACCACAACATATATCACAATATCTGAAAAACGGTATCAAAAATGTTGAGGAATCCAGTTGGATTCCTCTAACCTATTTCCCTGCATCCACAGATGTTAAATAATATAATTAACATCTAATTCATTTTAATATGTATTATTCTGATAAACAGAATCAAGGTTTGTTAACTGTAACACCCCTATGTCCCACATCGTGGAATCCTGTGTGAAGAGGGTACTTATATAGTAGAGCCCATCTCTTACTAACGCCGAGGCCTTTTGAGGAACAAAACCCCATACCTATACGGTGGCTAAGTTGGGGACAATATCTTGCGCGAACAGAGGTGCGGGCTGTTAAAGTGGTATCAGATCCAATACCCAGCCGGAATTGTGGCTCCTGAGTGGACCACAACGCCTGGGTGAGGTGTTTGTGAGCCAACGGGGACGTTGGGCTCTATAGGAGGGGAGAATGTAACACCCCTAAGTCCCACATCGTGGAAGCCTGTGTGAAGAGGGTACTTATATAGTAGAGCCCATCTCTTACTAACGCCGAGGCCTTTTGAGGAACAAAACCCCATACCTATACGGTGGCTAAGTTGGGGACAATATCTTGCACGAACGGAGGTGCGGGCTGTTACATTAACGATATGTGTGTATATCGTTATCAATAAATTTCAACCAACAATCAACAATTGAACCAAACAATCATCACACATAAATCAATCATATACTTTCAACACTAGATTATATTTCTAAAAATAGAATTTAAGCAGAGTTAGTGAGTTTTACTCACCTTGGTTCGCAGTCGACTATTCTTCTTTTATTTCATTTAAAATCAAATGAGTGTTTGATTTTGTCATGAAATATTTGCAGCACCGTTGTCAGCGAAAACAGTTCCATAGCGTAGCTCTTGTCGCTATGATTTCAGTGTGACTGACGGTTCGTCATTCTGATATCATATGTATAAGATATTAGGTTTTCAAGGTAGTGTATAAAAAAAATCAAAACTTAATTCATTAAATTCTCGGGTCTTACTATGCCATCCTGGCCCAAATTCAAACCCATCCGCCGCTGTAGTGTTCGTTGTCACTTTTAGAAAATGCAAACTCCAGCCATTTTTCAACCCCATTTCCGATTGGTAAACCCATTTGTTTCCCCCATACTTCACGAAAGAAATCCCTTCATCTCCCTTTTCTACTAACTAACGTCACCATTCTGGGCCTTAACATACATATATATTTTTCTTCTCTAATTTAACCGGCCCACGTTTATAATTATTCTGGCCCGCTCCTATATAGTATCTTCCTCTCCAAAATTTTCAGCCTGCGAGCTCCAGTATTTTTTCTTCATCACCAAAACGAACTTCCCTCTCCCTTTAATTTCCCCATGAAAATTCGAATTCCCTTCACCTTTACATCCATTACCCAAAACTCTTTACCTCCACACCATACACATTGCACTTCGCATGCAACAGAACAGATCCAAATTTATAACTTATTCCCACGCGTTGTATATATACAAATGGCCATTACGCACCTCATCATCACTTCGCAACACCCCATTTCTTTACCCACTTCCACGTAAAAACCCATTGAACCCAATCTTTCTTCTACTCTTTTCCTTTCGTGTACAACCCGCAACCTCAAACAAAAAGCGTCAGACTGTTTTCTTTTCACTGCATCAGGTGAACCCGCAAACACGTAAACTCCCAAACACCTAACTTTGCACATAGCTGTTCCTCCCCTTGGTGATCATTACACAGTACCACTTCTGCTTTGCTCCTCACTTGCACTTGCGTCGAGTGGCTTGAAAGGTGTATCCGCGTGTAGAGGCAACCCTGACGAGCACAAGTATATCGATTTCAGATTTTTATGTGGAGTAAAGATTTGTTTTTAATTTACTGAAAGCATTAAAAATATACGAGCTTAGAAGCTCCCTGAAGCGCCAAAAAAATGAACGTCGATTGTACATATAAGGGTTAAGTTCCTTCGAGTGCACGTATTAGGAAATGAGGTAGCAGCTGCTAAGTTATGGGTTTTCACTTGGAACTGCCGCAGATGTACGTGATGAGATTTAGCTTAGGGTACAGTGGTTTGCTTAACATCATAGGTTTGCTAGTTTCTCTTAGGTCTGGGAATTAGTTTAGGATGGGTAGTATACTGTTTTTTTGATTAATCTCCATGTGGTAGCCTGCGTTGGGAGAGACTTCGGCATGTGTAGCTATGCAGGGTATTAAATTCATATGGGATTTTCAGTGTATGCATATGTCAGCGTGGAGACACAGGCATGTGCTTCTCTTAGTCGTAGAGTAGTTGCTTTTGTATGAAACGGTGCAAGTTTTCATATCACTTGCTTTGGAATGGAGCGGCTGTGCATAACTTGGCGGCTAAGGAAACAAAACGTATATGATAGATATTTATTAGAGAAAAGAGTGGTCATTGGATATATATATATATATTATACTCTTTCTTTTCTTTTGAAACTTCTTAATTTTGTTGTAATACTATTCAAATTGAGTTGAAAGGACATCGTTGTACTGGGAGTGAGGATAAAGAAGATGGACTAGCAAGAATGGGTTGGGCGTGATGCTTGTTGTGTCAAGTATAGGCAATTGAGTTAACATGAGAGGAAACTGGTCTAGCATGTAAATAAGAGGAAGTGAAACAAAGATGTATGCGACTAAGGATTTATCAAACATGGACTCAAGGCTATAGGTAACAGGTTTCAAGTATCCGATAGAACATACAATTGCGTAGATTTAAGGCTATATGGAACTTTAGTGTTGTATATGAACATGAGTTATGTACACGAAAAACCATGGGGACTGATCATTTGCAAGTTTTTAGATTATAATGTTTGGCGTACCCGCTACACGATTTTGTTCACATTCGAACCGTTAATGACAAAAATAAAATTATAGTTGTGATGAGTAATGTGCCATGACCCAAAATATACACTAAAATAGACAAGTTAGTTTATCCTATGAAATTCTATAAACCCGATATAGGGTGTAAAATACGTCAAAATTAAAAGTGTTTATTTTCCAAAATAAAAATTACAGAAAAACTCTATAAATCAAATTATAAATATGTCTCAAAAATCTCATCCAAATTCGAAACCGATATTTAATTATATTAAATAAACCGTTATGTCTTATAAACGATTCCATAGCGACTCTTTGGAATTTTGATTTGGACATAACTTACTATCTGTAATACGGAATCTTCATTTTTTCTTTTCCATTAGAAAAATATAGCTCTACAGATTCGAACGTTTCTTGTTTCGAAGAAATTTGATTTATAATGAATCCGGTATACTCAGTTGAAGTTCCAAACTCAATATTATGAACTGCCGCGACGTTACGAGCTCAATTAAAATTTATATTATAATTAATACGTTCAACCGTTGTTTAAATAATATATTCGTTATTATAACTCGGATATAACTAAATTAAATATATTAAATTATCCAATTCTCACGGTATTGCTAAATCAACTGATTTCTGACCATTTTAGAAACATAATTTATTACTCCACTATTTATATTAATTAAATATTCAAAATATTTGAATATAGACCATTTAAATTATCAAACACAATATTAAAATAATTAAATTAATTAATTATTAAATCACTGAAAATCCGGGACGTTACACCAGATCTGAAACTTGAGGAAAGCCTTCAAATGAGTAGGAAATACAAGTATTGTTTATAATATCAGACTTCGTTTCGTTGGTGTAATTTAAATGCATATGCCTAAATCTGATAATTAGAATTTGTTGGCTTTCTTATACATCTAAATCTAGCCTATAATTCTTTCTATATTTTTTTATTAATATTTACACCTAATGGAATCAATCCCTAAATATAATTGAGGTTTGTATTGTTGTTTTATTCCAGATTTGTTGAAATGGGTGTAGGTACAAGGTCTATGTAAAGTGCCCTTTTAGTTTTAAATCTGTCTTTTTGTGGTTATTTAAGGGTTCGTTTGATTTCTGTAAAATAGCCCTTTTGTTCTATTGACACAAAAAAACTCATGTTTGAAATAATAAGCAATGTGCAAAATAAACAAAAGAAAGAGATGTGGAAATCACATATTTTGGACATAATTTACATTATCTATTCCAAATAAGATATTACCAATTCTTGTAATTTTAAGTATATATACTTACACCTTTTAAATGTTTGGGTAAACTTATAGAAATTGTAACAAAGGATCTTTTAAAGGGATTTTAAATGTTAGCAAGTCAAAACATAAAAGGATTGTTATAGTCCGTAGTTTGGACTAGAATGTATATTAATTGAAATTAAGAAATTTGTATATAAATAAATATAGAAGCCTAGCATATACATAATAAGTACGGTAAAATATATATACTATATTTTTCCAAAAATACACATAATTAATGCTACTCATTATTAATGTTAGGTAAATGTTAAATGTATGTTTGAATTTGAAACGTTCTCTGTTACCTATGGGTACTAATTAAAGTTAACTATAATAAATTGAGAATTTTCAATTGTAACAGTTGATTTAATGGGAAATAAATATGGGAACAAAGGTTAATGAATCCAAAAAGGCTACAATTGGCATCATGTGATTTTAATATTGTAACTCCAAATTAGGAGCAATTAATATAGTGAACATCAATATACAGTGGTTAGTGTAGTTAATGAGATTTACAATAAATAGGAAATAATCTAAATAAAAGGGACATATATAAATGGTATTCATTTGAATGTCTATTGCCTTAGGAAAAGTGATCATTGTGGTTATAAATGGCATATGATAGTTATGGTAATCAAAATAAACGAGGAATTGAGTAGAATTACCATTATGAATACGAAGTCCAAAAAATTCTCTTGAAACCTATAATAATCTTCTCTTATACAAATAGTAATCTTATCTTGTCTTATCTCCAGTTTAATTCTAGGATTAATATCTCTATTTAATATAAGAGTTGGATTTAGTAGGTTAATGATGCGAAGTCAGTTGAGTTATCCGACAAAAGCCTCCACTTTCCAGTAGTCGGATATACATATGACTATTGTGAGATATCATTAACCATAGTAACTCACAACAACAAATTATCGTTGCTTGGAATGTCCTTTGTGGTTTTATTCAAGTGTTGGGACGTTAAATGGTTGTAGGGCCTTCCTCCCTTCCGAAAGAAAAACTTAAAGGAAAACTTAAGTAGTAGCCTCCTTGGAATTAAGATCTTATGTAGTGAGATCCGCATATTGGGGGTATTAAGTGATTGGATTCTCCCTTTTCTTTTATAGTGACTGTAGAGTTGTATGGTCCTCCCTTGTCAGGTATTAAGTGATTGGATAACTCGTCTTTTTCCTATAAGAAGTATTGAATGGATGATTGGATATGAGATCGGTGATCTCTGGAAGAGCCCGCTTCCTCTAGGTTGTAATTGATCGACTAGGGTAGAGTCCACCTTAGGAAATGATATTAAATTGCTGCTACGAAGGTACCACAGTTCTGCCTATCTTATAGGAAGTATTAAGTGACTCAAGGATTACCTAATAAGGCCAGCTAGTATTAACAGGGAGATCCGCCAGGATAAGGTCTTAAATGAAGAGTAGTAGTCTACTGATCATGTAGGCAATAAGTGACTGCTTGCTATCTCTCGGCTTATACGGGGTTCGAATATGCGCAAATGGCAGAAGCATTAAATTAGTGGTTAGGAGACATAGTAGCTAGTATCCTATAATTTAGAATAGTGCATTAGTAAACCATCTAGTAGGGTACCAAGTTATAAATTGATCTACCTTAAGCCTTATATGATTATAGAAATCTGCCATATATATATATATTATATTTTGAGTGAGGTCATAAGTAGCCGTACACCCACCTCTTTTGGTTTAGTAAGGTATTAGGTGGTCTGAATGTTCGCCTCTTGTTGTTGGTTTGTAGCGTGGTTTAAAGGCTTCATATATACGTAAAAGATTCATCTTAGCATATAATAATGACCTGCCTTTAGGAAGTACTACCTTGCGTATGGTAGTTAACCATTTTGCGTAACATTGCAAGGTTAGATTAGAATTACTAACCTCATTAGACATATAATGGGGTGAACCAATTAGGACATATTAGTGTATTGTAGATAGTATTTTACATTTGCACCTCACCAGGACTTGTTGTTGTAACAATCTTTTATTTTTGACCATTTAAGTCGATAGTAAAACCAAATCAATTTGTTTGAAAAATAAGATTGTTATTACTATGGGGTTAAATATAAAATCATCACAGATAAACTATAGTCATAGAGTATTAGAATATCTCGCAACGGAATAAATAAAATACAATAGTAGTTCATGAAGCTATTAAATACGCGGTCTCAACAAATACATAATATCATAGTTATGGAATCAAGTACAATGGAATTCTAAATACATAAGATTTCTATTACATAAATAAATAATTGAAATGAATAGACAGAAGTAAGGTCTTCAGCAAGTCCCCAACTCCGAAGGGTGAAATCTTAATACTATGATACTCAATCTAACCCGAGTTCAAAGTAAAACAAAATACTTGATAAAGATGGTTTCCGACTTCCTCTTCAATGTTTGAGATCGCTAAATGATTAAGTGGGCTAGCCTATGAGAATTAGGCGATGATCCCTCAAGGTGCGTAGAGAACCATCGATTGTTTCCTTTTCCTTTTCTTTTTCTTTTGATGGAGGAGTTTTAAGTCCCTCGCTGATTGAAGATCCGTGATTTGACAGAATCCTTTGAGTAATGACAAACATTCTCATATAAGTAATCAATTCAAGTGAATGTTCGAAGAAATGTATCAGTAACTTAAAGAATGTTTGGGATATCAAGCCTTCAAGGACCCGTAGAACTATATACATATAATACAATATGCTAATATAAAGTGTCTACGGTAAACATAGTATTGAAAATAGCATGAGCTGGACTATATTTTTACCCGTACACTTTTTTTGGGCATTGTAGTGTATACAATACTGTAAACTCCACGTAAACTGGTGGGCCATCAAGGAGTTCTCCATATGTGATTACCGCATGACTCTAACCCCTAACTTCCCGAAAAGCAACACCACACACTATCTATTATGCTAAAAGATATTTGTGTTCCCTTTTCGAAAGGGATGTTACAAACTCCCTCCTTAAAGAGTCCAACGTCCTCGTTGGTCTATCATGAATCACCACCTAGGCGTTGTGCATGTAACCCGCATCAGTACCACATTGATTGATAGCCACAGAATTACAGACGCAATTCCAACTAGGTATAAGCTCTGATACCAAATGTAATACCCGCACCCCTTAACATCCCCCAAAATAGGATTATACCAAGAAATATTAAGCATTATAGGTATACAGAACTATATAATAGAGACAAAGATTCATAATAAAATAAAATAATAAATACAGCGGAAACATTTTTAACTGAACACATAACTTTTATTTCAAAATTACCTATTAATTTTAGTCATATACCATAAAACTACTACATATCTCATGATAATAAATCTCATCCATAAATCAGAGTACAATATCATAATCATCCCTCTCAAAAGTCAATAGGTCAACCAATCTTAACATGATAAGATGCTAAAACAGAAGATGAATACATCAGCAAATAGAATGAACTCCAAGAACGATTGTTCAAGAAATATGAACTAATCACCTCAATCTACGAGCCTGATGGGGGAGAAAAAGGAAAAAATAGTAGTGGATCAGACGTAAAGACAGGTGAATGATTCAATTATTGGATAAGATATAGTAATATCCATAATAATAGTTCTAATGTACAATTGGGTAAGTGTCCGTGCACAACTATATAACGTAAATATACTGGAAAGATATACAAGGAAATATACTAGGACAGATTGTTCAATTATTTGCATTTATTCCACTATTGAACATAACAAATATGATCAAGATAATTTCCTAATACTACCCATCGATTGTCTTTATCCAACTAGTCTACCATCTTGCGTAGTAAAATGTCACTATGGATTTAAGGCTTTATCCTACCTAATAATCCATCGGTAAAGACAAAACTAAACATTTATGGATGTAGTAGTAACTTATTTTTCCTAGTAGATGTTGCTACACATTCAGACATCGTCAGAATGCACCCACACACAACCCTATCTTTGTTGACCACTTATTTGCACTAACCAACATAAGCATGCCTAGCCTCCACCTATACTTACGAGTCCATAAGAATAGACCTAATAGGCAGTGCTGCCAGTACGGGTCCTCTCAAATAAATATTCTAGTCTGTATCGCTACATGTTCCCCTAAACAAGGCCTTATTCATTTATTTTCCCTAATCAGCACTTGCTGCCGGAATGGGTTACTACAGTTACATGCTTATTATGATGACCCCAAACCCTCGTACCACGGAAGCAAGGATAATCATTGGAATATAACAAATTTATCACATCAGCAGATTCCAGATAATAGAATAACATAATAAATCATGGAATAATATTCATCATTATAGCAGCGGAATCATAAATGTCATCATCATTAGAGTTGCACAGACACAGGATACTACCCAGTACATAAAAGGTTCCAACAAATAGAAAATAAGTCTAGAACATCATCAAATACGACATCGAAACGGTGATGTCTAAATAACCAAAACAAGAAATAAAAGATAGTCTTCGTCTACTACCAAAAGAGTACCTCCTGCTATGGTGCATCCAAAATAAAGTCTCTTATCTATTTACTTGGCTGCCCATGTAAAAATAAGGGCACCCGAGTTTGCAAGTGAAAACAAACTATGAGTCAGTCAGGGGACTGGTATGAGAAATCTTACTTAACTTATCTAATAATAAGGCTAATCACAGGACCACGCCGCTAACGCGGAATGGGTTAACTTCATTGGATTGCCAGTGCATAAAATAAGTAAATCTTTTAAACAATGCAATGCTTTTGTAACGACCCGCATTCTACGCATCAAAGGATCGTAGAATATTTCTTTCTTTCACATACGAAGTCGTATGGTCATGTAACTTTGGGAGACGACTATTGGGGTCATTTCCCATGTTCATGATTTTTGCCGATTTTTAAATGACCGTTTTACCCCTAGCTGATCTTGTTTCGGCGATAACTTTTGATTGGAAAGGAGTTTTGACCTGAAATTACTTCCATTAGATCCGGACGATGGTTTACCTTTCCGTAGAGTGGTCACATTAGCCAAACGGACTCATCGTCTGGGAGATATGGCTGAAACAAGTTTCAGATGGTGAAAAACAGCTTAATTGGGCTTAACCGGGCGATTAACAGCTAGGCCAAAAGGAGAATTTCGGGATTTGGAGTATTTAAGGGATGTTAGGGTTTAGAGAACACCCTTTTTCTCACTTTCACAGCCGCCACTTTCATTCTTGGAACCCTAGTAATGGCCTCCAACATCTAAAACACCCCAAATCACCTCCAAATCGCTAATTAAGCCAAATCTACATCAAATCAAAGAGGATTAGCACAAGAATCGAGGTAGAACTGCTGTATAGCTTTGGGAACAGCGCCAAACAGAGAATCATTTCAGATTTGGTAATTTGTTTATGGCTAAGGTGAGTGATTTGCATAGTTCTTCACTAATTATGATTAATTAAGAGTAATTAGTGATAATTAGCGAATTTAAACATGTTAAAAATCTGGAAAAATATTTATAAAATTCAAAATGATGTTTTAAGCCTCTGTTAGAAAGTTTGGATAATTTGGTTAAGTTTTGCTAATCATATCATTAGTTATGCCTAAAAATGATTAAGGGAAAATATGGATTTTTGGCTATGTTTGATCCAATTTACATGATATGGTTGCTATTTTGATGTTTAAGGTTGATTCTTTATGTTTCTATGACTGTATGGTATGCTTTGTGATTGATTAGAACAGTTAGAATGGTCGAAAACGCCATCGTATGGCGTAAAGCAGTTGGTGGAAAGTTGCAGGAAATGTGCAGGGTTTCAAACCGGATCTGATCGGATTATTGGGCTCGGATCGGATAGGAGAACCGGGCAAGCGGACTTGATTCGGATTGGAACTTAGCATAAGGGGCTTGGCGAGAAGGAAGTCCATTTTCTTAGAGTTGGAGTTGGGCAGGGGATCGGATCAGAGAGACCAAAAGGGGATCGGATCGGAGCTAAGAGGGGAAGACCAGAACGGATCTGGAGACATGAGGAAGCACACCCGAACCGAACCACTTCAGAGTATCGAGCTGTTTGAGGAGTATCGAACTGAGGCACAAAGTGGAGCAGTGAACTGGACCACACCTTGAGAGATCGAACCGAACCGGAGCGTTGAATCATCAAACTGAAGTATTTCGAACTAAAGCTTCTATATGCCCGAACCGAACCAGATGGCCGAACCGAACCGATGTTGGGCTTGGGACCGCTTCATCGTGACGACTTCTTCTGAAGACCAGCTCCAATTCGACAAAAACCCAAGATGCAAAGGTAGTCCAAGTGGGAAGTTTGTACTCAGGATCCAGTTGGGAACCAATGAGTTAACTTCATGATTGGACTTTGCTGCGGGACGTGTGCTAAGAGGTTGTCGATGTCTAGGATTTTGGATCACTATGTATGTGAGGTATGTGGATGGATTCAGGGCCACAATGGTCTAGGTATGACTAATGGGCTATAGACCAATGAAGTGGGATCATTTGAACAAGTTTGGTCATGATCCCATAGGATAAGCTTGGTGGTAGTAGTAGTTGTACAAGTCGAACTCCGTCATTACCTCGATAGGTCTAGTGATCAAGTGGTGGATATCGTATGCTTTACGCACTGAGTGAGAGATGTGAGGATGGTTTCTATGCTTGATTTGTTTTCCATCACTATTGCATGCACACCCCCACCCTCGTATTATTTATACCATGTGTTAGTGGCACCTTAGAGTACTGTACAGTATGTAGTGCTAACTCTTTGGTTGCAGGTCCAGGTTCAGGTATGGTCTAGTATACCTGTTATTGTTTTTTTTTTTTGCTGCTTATCGCTCATACCAAACTTTTTATGACCCAGAGTTTTATGTCTCTTCTTATTACTCCTGGTGCTCTCACGAATAGACTAGAGACAGGTTAGCTGGTGATGCACGAGTAGCTATACCGGAGACGAGCAGGAGGCTTCCACGTTGATATATATATATATTCTCCCTGTGTCGCTGCTGGTCACTACTTTGGGCATTAGTAGTGCACCCTTCCTTTCTTTTGCTTTAGAGACAGTTTTAAAGTTGTAATAATGATGATGTGGAACATAAGCTGTATTTTGATTTTCCGCTGCTATGATGTTTAGTTTCAGCTTATGCGCTGTCTCACTTGTTTTATGTCAAGTATGTTATTATTATATTTTATCCCTTGCGCTGTGAGACATTCTACAGGTTCTTGATTAGTTCATTCTCTTCTTTCCTTTCTTTGGCAATCGTTCCGGGCCAGTCGGGCATGTGTACAACGCACTTTCAGAGGAAATGTCGACTGGTGCGGGGAGGGCCGTCACACTTGGTATCAGAGCTCTAGGTTGCTTGGTTAACCTAAGCAAAGACACCAGGGAGAGATAATACGCATTTGAGAGCGCGTATTTGTGATTATTTTGGTTTTCAAAAAGCTATATATATATATATATATACTATTATTATATCTAAGGATGAAGTCGCACTGCACTGGCACCACTATGGAGATGGTTAATCGTTTTCTCTTTACAGATTGAACGATGAGCTGATACGCAAGAGGTGCCGGTAGAGGAGTCAATAATGGGAATGCTGCAAACATGAGGACGATGTTTACTGACCTCATGAGGGAGATGTTTAGATATGTTCAGGGGACAGCTCCTAATGCTGGTAATGGTGGTGGTCCAGCGGTGCAGGCGCCTAGGGCCGATTTTGCCAAGCTGAACAAGGATTACACTAGTCTTGGTGGAAAGTCGTTCCAAGGAACGGAATCGACCACGGATGTTCAAGAATGGTTGGATAGCTGAGAGCGTATCTTCGAAGACTTGGGTATCGAGGATGCGATGAAAAGAAAGCTAGCGTCCCATTAGTTGCAAGGACGGGCAACGAATTGGTGGAATGCTATAAAGGCAGCTACTCCCGAGGATCAGATTACTTGGGATCAGTTTAAGGCACGATTCGGTGAGAAATTTATCTCACCTGCCCAGAAGTCAGAGTTGTTTAGGAAATTCCTGAAGCTCAAGCAGAATGGTAAGGCAGTCTCGGAGTACATTGCAGAATTCGATACTTTATCGAAGTATGGATTATCCCTCATTGACACTCCCGAGAAGAAGAATGAGAAGTTTATAACAGGTTTGGATCAGTACTTGGGGGAAAGGCTTATTAACCACATCGATGAGACGTTTGAATCGATTATGGGGAAAGCATTGAGGTCATAGAGTATTTACCCTAAGTCGAAGACTGAGGTTGCATCTGCAGAGGAGCCAAAGCCGCAAGCAAGCGGTGGAGGCAAGAATGGTTCTCAGAATAAGAGAAGGCAGAATCAGACTAAGGATGGCCAGAAGAAAAAGAATAAGAAGGATGTTGAGTGCTTCAGCTGTGGTAAGAAGGGCCATTATGCTAGTAATTGTCGGGCCAAGCCATCGGATAGGAAGTGCTTCAACTGTGGCCAAGTGGGACATCACAAGGACAAGTGTCCACAACCCCCTAAAGAAAAGCAGATGGTGAAAGCATATGCCCTTAATGCTGTTCCTTCTTCGTCGAATGCCCCAACTGTGGCAGAGAAGGGAAAGAATGCCGTTATTCAAGGTATGCTTTTTGTTTATGATGTTCCTGTTAGAGTTTTGTTTGATACTGGAGCTTCTAGTTCCTTCATATCTAGTGACCTGGTAGATCGGTTGGGATTGGAACCCGAGATCGTCGATAGACCTTTAGTAGTGACAAACCTGATTGGTGGTTCGACTAGCCTTAGCATGATTTGCCGTAATGTGGTCTTATCGAGTCATGGATGCATGTTTGTTTGTGATTGCTTTGTTTTGGGCTTTACTGGGTTTGGCATTATTTTGGGAGTCGATTGGCTCCAAAGATACGGGTGGTGGTAGACTGTGAGGGTTTTTTGGTGACAGCTAGAGCGGATGATGGGTAGGTAGTGTTTGGTGGTCTACTTAGTGATGGGGTAATGGCCAGTTTTCTAAATTCCCTCGACATCCCGCATGATGAATTGTCAGGTTTGCCCATGGTTGGCTAGTATCCGGACCTCTTCGAGGAAGTGACCAGGCTTCCACCACATCGAGAGATTGAGTTCCGTATTGATTTAGTGAAAGATGCCAGACCTATAGTGATGCCACTTCGTCGTATGGCGCCAAGGGAGCAGCGAGAGCTCGGGGTGCAAGTAAGCGATCTTTTAAAGAAGGGATTTAGCAAAAGAAGTGTTTCTGAGTGGGGAGCACCGGTTGTGTTTGCTACCAAGGCAGATGGTTCCCTTCGATTGTGTGTGGATTACCGCGAGCTGAATAAGGTGACGAGGAAGAATAAGTATCCTCTACTGCGGATAGATGATTTTTTTGATCAGTTGAGTGGTGCGAGAGTGTTCTCCCAGTTGGATCTCGCGACAGGTTTTCATCAGCTTAGAGTGGAAGCTGAAAGTATAGCTAAAACGGCATTTTGGACGCCGTCTGGATTTTATGAGTGGTTGGTCATGCCATTTAGGTTGACCAATGCACCAGCATATTTTGTGGATCTTATGAATAGAGTATTCAGGGATTAGTTGAATAAGTTTGTTCTTGCGTTCATGGACGATATACTTGTTTATTCGAGGGCAGAGGAAGAACACAAGGAACATTTGAGGATAGTGATGGAGGTGTTAAGAAAACACCAATTGAAAGCAAAGTTTTCTAAGTGTCACTTCTGGAGGAGAGAAGTGGGATTTTTGGGCCATGTTGTTTCAGAGAATGGTATTGCATGGATCCTGCGAAGGTGGCTACGGTACAAGATTGATCTACGCCCAAGAATACAACGGACATAAGAAGCTTCTTGGGGTTAGCTGGATATTATCGTAAGTTTATCCAAGATTTCTCGAAGATAGCAGCACCGTTGACTCAGTTGACCAAGAAGAATCAAGGCTTCGTCTGGGACGAAAAGTGCGAGAATGCATTCAAGAGTCTAAAGGACAAGTTGACATGTGCACCAGTGTTAGTCATTCCTAAGGGGAATGAAGAGATGATGGTATACACGGATGCGTGTGGTACTGGACTAAGTGCTGTATTGATGCAAGGAGGTAGGGTTGTAGCTTATGCAAGTCAGCAACTGAAACCGCATGAGAAAAGATATCCTACCCATGATTTGTAATTGGCAGCGATCATGTTCGCATTGAAGATGTGGAGACATTATCTCTTGGGAGAAAGATTCGAGTTGTTTACCGATCATAAATTGTTAAAGTATCTTTTCTCTCAGAAGGATCTAAATCTCTGACAGCAAAGATGGTTAGAATTCTTAGCTTCCTATGATTTCGACATCGCGTATACACCAGGAAAGGGCAATGCGGTGGCTGATGCATTGAGTAGAAGACATGCCAGCTTAGGGGCTATGTTTCTAGAATGGAAGCAACTAGAGTACATCGCTGGGTATGATTTCAGACCAAAGTGCGAATTGGATCTAGAAATGTTAGCAAGTTTGACGATCAGACCCACTTTGATTGAGTGGATTGGTTCCAGTCAGAGGAACGATCCTAACCTATTGGAAATCATCTCAAAGTTAGAGACGGGAATCGACGAAGGGATGAACAAGTTTGGGCTTGATCGAGATGGATGGCTTAGAAAAGATGGGAGACTAGTTGTACCTAATGTCAATGGATTGAGAGATGAAGTGCTTAGAGAATGTCATCACCCAAAACTGACTATACACCCCGGTGGTAACAAGATGTAACAAGACATGAAGCAGACCTACTACTGGGAAGGGATGAAAAGAGACATTGGGAAGTTTATATCCAAATGCATGAATTGCCAGCTTGTTAAAGCTGAGCAAAAGAAGCCTAGTGGTTTGTTACAACCATTAGAAATTCCAGAATGGAAATGGGAACAAGTCTCGATGGATTTCATTGATGGATTACCAAGGACTAGATCGGGCCATGATAGCATTTGGGTGATTGTGGACCGATTGACTAAGAGTGCAAGGTTTATAACCATCAAGTCGAATAGAACAGCAGCTAAGTTAGCTGAACTATATGTAAAATGGGTAGTGAGATTTCATGGAATACCCAAAGGCATTGTGAGTGACCAAGATCCATTGTTCACTAGTGGATTTTGGAAGAGCTTACAAGAGGCGTTAGGATCAGAATTACATCTCAGTACCGCGTATCATCCTCAAACCGACGGTCAAACAGAGAGGGTGAATGGTATATTAGAAGACCTCTTGAGAGCCTATGTATTGGATTTTGGTGGATCATGGGATGACCATTTGCATCTAGTAGAGTTTGCATATAATAATAGTTATCAATCCAGTATTGGTATGGCTCCATTTGAAGCTTTGTACGGAAGATCGTGCAACTCACCATCACGTTGGTTAGAAACCGGTGAGAAGTTTGTGCTTGGACCAGATGTGATAAGAGAAACTTCAGCTAAGATTAAGGTTGTCCAACAGCGAATGAAGGCTGCCCAAGATAGGCAGAAAAGTTATGCTGATAAGTGGAGGAGGGAATTAAAGTTCTCCATTGGCAATTTGGTGTTTGTCAAGATTTCTCCGTTGAAGAGCGTGATACGATTTGGCAGGAGAGGCAAGTTAGCACCAAGTTTTGTTGGTCCATTCCCAATTCTTGAGAAAATTGGTAATTTGGCATATAAAGTTGAATTACCAGAAAAGATGGCAGGAATTCACAACGTATTTCATGTTTCCTAGTTAAGGAAGTTCATACACGAACCAGATTTGACTGTTTCACCAGATCAGTTGTATGATATCGAAGTTGAACCTGAGGCGGCTGGGAACCGCAGGTCTATGCGTATTGTTGGGAATGATACGAAGCAGCTTTGAAGCAAGGCGGTGAAATTAGTCAAAGTTCAGTGGGGCGAGGATGAGAATGACCGTACTTGGGAGACAGAGGAGAGCATTAGGAAGACGTATCCAGAACTCTTCGCCTGGTAAGATTTCAGTTTCGATTTAGTTTTTCTGCATACTAGGATAAGTTTTTTTAATTTGTTTTGCAAGTTTGATTGTTGTATATGATTGGTAGGCATGCGGGATCCTTTGTATGTTTTGGGTTAAGGAATTTCGGGGACGAAATTTCTTAAGGGGGGGAGAGTGTAACGACCCGCATTCTACGCATCAAAGGATGGTAGAATATTTATTTCTTTCACATACGAAGTTGTATGGTCATGTAACTTTGGGAGACGACTATTGGGGTCATTTACCATGTTCATGATTTTTGCCGATTTTTAAATGACCGTTTTACCCCTAGCTGATCTTGTTTCGGCGATAACTTTTGATTGGAAAGGAGTTTTGACTTGAAACCACTTCCATTAGATCCGGATGATGGTTTACCTTTCCGTAGAGTGGTCACATTAGCCAACGGACTCACCCTTTGGGAGATATGGCTGAAACAAGTTTCAGATGGTGAAAAACAGCTTAATTGGGCTTAACCGGGTGATTAACAGCTAGGCCCAAAGGAGAATTTCGGGATTTGGAGTATTTAAGGGTTGTTAGAGTTTAGAGAACACCCTTTTTCTCACTTTCACAACCGCCACTTTCATTCTTGGAACCCTAGTAATGGCCTCCAACATCTAAAACACCCCAAATCACCTCCTAATTGCTAATTAAGCCAAATCCACATCAAATCAAAGATGATTAGCACAAGAATCGAGGTAGAACTGCTGTATAGCTTTGGGAATAGCGCCAAACAGAGAATCATTTCAGATTTGGTAATTTGTTTATGGCTAAGGTGAGTGATTTGCATAGTTCTTCACTAATTATGGTTAATTAAGAGTAATTAGTGATAATTAGCAAATTTAAACATGTTAAAAATCTGGAAAAATATTTATAAAATTCAAAATGATGTTTTAAGCCTCTGTTAGAAAGTATGGATAATTTGGTTAAGTTTTGCTAATCATATCATTAGTTATGCCTAAAAATGATTAAGGGAAAATATGGATTTTTGGCTATGTTTGATCCAATTTACATGATATGGTTGTTATTTTGATGTTTAAGGTTGATTCTTTATGTTTCTATGACTGTATGGTATGCTTTGTGATTGATTAGAACAGTTAGAATGGTCGAAAACGCCATCGTATGGCGTAAAGCAGTCGCTGGAAAGTTGCAGGAAATGTGCAGGGTTTCAAACCGGATTGGATCAGATTATTGGGCTCGGATCGGATAGGAGAACTGGGTAAGCAGACTTAATTCGGATTGGAACTTAGCATAAGGGGCTTGGCGAGAAGGAATTCATTTGCTTAGAGTTGGAGTTGGGCAGGGGATCGGATCGGAGAGACCAAAAGGGGATCGGATCGGAGCTAAGAGGGGAAGACCGGAATGGATCTGGAGACATGAGGAAGCACACCCGAACCGAACCACTTCAGAGTATCGAGCCGTTTGAGGAGTATCTAACTGTGGCAGAAAGGGGAGAACCCAACCGGACCACACCTTGAGAGACCGAACCGAACTAGAGCGTTGAATCATCAAACTGAAGTATTTTGAACTAAAGCTTCTATATGCCCGAACCGAACCAGATGGCCGAACCGAACCGATGTTGGGCTTAGGACCGCTTCATCGTGACGACTTCTTCTGAAGACCAGTTCCAATTCGACCAAAACCCGAGATGCAAAGGTAGTCCAAGTGGGAAGTTTGTACTCAGGATCCAGTTGGGAACCAATGAGTTAACTTCATGATTGGATTTTGTTGCGGGACATGTGCTAAGGGGTTTTCGATGTCTAGGACTTTGGATCACTACGTATGGGAGGTACGTGGACGTATTCAGGGCCACAGTAGCCTAGGTACGACTAGTGGGCTATAGACCAATGAATTCGGGTCATTTGAATAGTTTTGGTTATGATCTCATGGGATAAGTTTGGTGGTAGCAGTAGTTGTACAAGTCGAACTCCGTCATTACCTCGATGGGTCTAGTGACCAAAGTGGTGGATATCGTATGCTTTACGCACTGAGTGAGAGATGTGAGGATGGTTCCTATGCTTGATTTGTTTGCCATCACTATGACACGTACACCCCTACCCCCGTATTCTTTATACCATGTGTTAGTGGCACCTTAGAGTACTGTACAGTATGTAGTGCTAACTCTTTGGTTGCAGGTCCAAGTTTAGGTATGGTTTAGTATACCTGTTATTGCTTTGTTTTGCTACTTATCGCTCATACCAGACTTTTGTCTGACCCAGAGTTTTATGTCTCTTCTTATTACTCTGGGTGCTCTCACGAGCAGACTAGAGATAGGTTAGCTGGTGATGCACGAGTAGCTGTACCGGAGACGAGCAGGAGGCTTCCACATATGATATATATATATATATATTCTCCCTGTGTCGCTGCTGGTCACTACTTTGGGCATTAGTAATGCACCCTTCCTTTCTTTTGCTTTAGAGACAGTTTTAAAGTTGTAACAATGATGATGTGGAACCTAAGCTGTATTTGGATTTTCCGCTGCTATGATGTTTAGTTTCAGCTTATGCGCTGTCTCACCTGTTTTATGTCAAGTATGTTATTATTATATTTTATCCCTTGCGCTGTGAGACATTCTACAGGTTCTTGATTATTTCATTCTCTTCTTTCCTTTCTTTGGCGACCGCTCCTGGCTAGTCGGGCATGTGTACAGCGCACTTTCGGAGGAAATGCCGACTGGTGCGGAGCGGGCCGTCACAGCTTTTTAGAAAAATGAAACCATTATAATACTCAAGTCCCATCACACAATGCAACGAAAACCTGAGGATAGAGTTTTACCTTATAATGGTCAAATATGATTGATACGTATAAAACAAAAATCATTTGATATTATTACTAGTGTCTAGTCAGTTTAAAACACTTTCAATATAAATGTATCAATCCCAGACAACATAGTAACCTATCCTACTATGTCGCCATATATAGGTTTACAATCAAATTCATAATGTCGTATTGGAAATTGGGTTTCCATCATGAGTCAAGGCTAGGGATGGTCTCCTTACCGATTCGGGTCACCTCTAGCAAGATGACCCAGGATCACACCTACGGGAAACCCTTGGATCCTCCAAGGCCGGTCCACACATACTGTAGTGGACTAGTTATTCCTGAACACAAGTTTCCCAGTCCTATCAGACCTATCACTTGTCCAGTAGCGACCAATATATCGGGGACTCTCACAATCCATCATCCACATAAGTAAAAATGTCTAGGCTCCATACCTTGAGACCACTTCTAGCTAGAAAGAAACGCACGCACTCATTGGGTCCTTTATCATGTTTCTGACTCTTACCGGGGTGTGAGGCTCGCGAAGTAATGCTATACACAAAGCTATGCTAATTAAAGCTGTGCTTTGATCATCAACCACAAGGATCTACTTTTCAACAAAAGCATTGATCATTTTCATCTTAGCATGCCACATTGACAATCCACGCCTTGCGGCTGATGCCTATCAATATATAACCTCTAAGCTCGTACGTCTCAGAGAAGGGTGTTAAGCAAGAGAATAAATTCTTCGCCGCCTAACAGATATATATTTAATAGAAATCAATCAACACAAAATGAAATCCAATGTCACACACATATGCATTTACAAGTCCGTTATGGGTCTGAACGTAACCAGAGACACCTTATTCCTCGTCCCTATGTCCAACGCAGAAGAGAAGTCCTCGCATATCCGGACAATCAACAAGTACATCCGGACAACTACCAATTTAACCCTTTACTGAGAGCTACCCAATTCAGGGCATCAGTAGTCGTCCATTCAATGTGAAGATCGTCGGTCTTCAACCACCATCTTCAATGTCTTCGATTTTAAGCCATCGTTTAATTATTTGAAATGAGATTTAACTGGCCTTTTCAAATAATTCTCTAATATACATAATTCAAATCATTTCTTTCTTTAGTTAAATTTAATTCAATTTGATAAATCAGTGTCAAATAAATCTAACCGTCCACATTACTTAATAAACCAAGGGAAATTGATTTATTTCCATTTCATATCGTTTATAATATTTTATAATGATTTTTCACTATTTTTGTTTATTTAAAAACATCCCATTTAATCCGAACGACGTTTCAGGTCATTATGCGGCCCTAGAGCTGTTTTTATTCATATTTGAATTACACATTTCTCGAAATCTAACCTTTCGACCTTAACAAATTTAATATCGTTGGAAAGATCTTTCCAAAGTGAAACACCCCACCTCTATTAAGGTCACTCAAAAAGGGAATCCCTTAACTTCGGTGGAGGTTTATAAGTAAAAGTCACAGATAAAACACAAGACATATATAAACACACACACATATATATATATATATATATATAAGCGGCGGAAAACAAACAGACTTTCATTTCATAAATACGTGTTCATACAAAACATTTCCATTGTTGCCTCAAACAAACTTCCAATTATTACAACCATAATACTGTCTTGATTTAAAACTTAAAGAAGCATGAAACAAAATTTAAACTGCATAAATCCCCATAGAATATCAAAAGCCATAGCCCAAAACGAAAGAGATCCAAGCAATACATTCTCTCTCTTCAAGCTGGATGAAAAATCTGACTAAGCTGAGGTGTTTCCTCCCTGTGGACCTGAGGGGGGGGGGGGAGGGACGGAAGAAAAGAAAGAGAAAGGAAAATGGGTCAGACATAAGTCTGGTAAGTCTAGATATAATTCTAGCATGAGAACAATAAAAAGATCATGACTTGTATAAACCGAGAACAGGACAATACCAGAATATAAGATAAGATATGGCAGGAAATACTAACTATACTAAACGCACTCACTATTACTTCTCTGCACCTACTTGCACTGTCTCAATTGGCACACCATGATCAGGGTGAGGTGATCCCCTTTCTAAAAATTGGCTCCTACTCGCATAAACATATTTGTCATACGACCCCACTTGATTGTAGATTCCTATGCTAGTCCCACCATGGGGTGTATCAGGTCCCATGGTGGTGGCCCGACACAATTCTAGAATGTATAGGTTATACTACTGGTGCTCAGTGCCCTGTTTGTCTGCTCCGAAGTGTGTGCACGCTTGCACTCCGTTAGAACCCACACTGCTACACCAACCGTCGTCGCTTTTGACCGCTTACAATCAGCCCAGTAATCATGCCCCACCCTGCCTAGTTTCAGGGTACCATGATACCTAATTGGGTTACTGCTGAAATGGGTCCCCATTACTAGGGTTTTTTAGTCAAACATGTCAAGTGGTTAATTGTCTGTATTAACCTAACCCCATCCATCAGTTTAGTTAACATGTTGAATTGGTTAAGTGTTTTAGTTAACTTAACTCTACCATCCTCATTCTAGCTTTAATTTATTCATTAAAGCACCGACCACTCACATTAGATAGGTATTGTTGCGGTTACTAGACAACCGGACGGTTCCGGGCAGGTTTACACCGCAACTCAGTCTAACCTCGGGTCCTTATTGGGCTTAATGCCTTAACCTCCCACATTGGATAGGTATTGTTGTGAGTACTGGACAGCCGGGCGGGTCTGGGCAGGTTTACATCACAACTCAATCCAACCTCGGGTTAAGCATATTCGTATTTTCTAAATTTACATATTTGTTATTTTATTCTTATATGTAAATTTGTTAACAATTAAATGTTATGGCCCACTTTCCTTTCGCTTTCTTTTCTTCCGTTCCCCCCCAGGTCCACAGGGAGGAAACACCTCTGCTTAGTCAGATTTTTCATCCAGCTTGAAGAGAGAGAATGTATTGCTTGGATCTCTTTCGTTTTGGGCTATGGCTTTGGACATTCTATGGGGATTTATGTAGTTTAAATTTGGTTTCATGCTTCTTTAAGTTTTAAATCAAGACAGTATTATGGTTGTAATAATTGGAAGTTTGTTTGAGGCAAAAATTGAAATGTTTTGTATGAACACGTATTTATGAAATGAAAGTCTGTTTGTTTTCCGCTGCTTATATATATATATATATATATATATATATATGTGTGTGTGTGTGTGTGTGTGTGTTTATATCTGTCTTGTGTTTTATTTGTGACTTTTACTTATAAACCTCCGCCGAAGTTAAGGCATTCCCTTTGTGAGTGACCTTAATAGAGGTGGGGTGTTTCACTTGGTATCCCGCCCATAACCCACAAGTCCTAGGAGTAGCCGTCAATTGGAGAAAGCTTAGGGACGAACAAAATCTAATTCAATTAAGAATCAAAACAATGTTTATCTACCCAAAGGAAAGCATTGCAAATTCAGAACTCAGAAACCAGAACTCAAATTCGTCGTTCGTTGTAACTTTAGTTATGTTTTGGGATGCGAATCAAAATCAATGTCATGCCTTGGAAATAAACTGAAAATAGAACGATGTTCATTATGTTATATGTGGAATTGAATGATATTGATCTATGTCTGTGGTTCTATTTTGTTATCATGTTGAATTGGGAATTAATGGATAAATCTATTCATATGTATATGAACTTGGAGTATAACCTGTTATGACAAGTTGTGTAGTCTATCATGTCATGCAAGTTTTAGGTTGTAAAATCCTATCACATATGTGACCAAATGGTAGTTCTACATGTTTATGTGTATATGTTAAACCTATGCCATAATTCAAGTTCACACTTATTCATATGTTTGTGATTGATTTGCAAGTTCACATATATGTGAGATGATTTAGTCTGTGCTGTAAATTCACATATATGTAAGTTGATTTAGTCTATGTTGCAAATTCACATATATGTCTATGATGCAAATTCACATATATGTATGTGGCTTAGTCTACGTTGCAAGTTCACACCCATGACATTCATGATAACTATTTTGCAAGTTCACCCCTATTGTGTTCATATTGACTATGCCAAAAATGCCAAGTTTACACCTATGTAATGATTATGTTAATGGATTTCTTTATGCAAATTTTGTGTACGCTAAATTAGGCTAAGTTTTTAGCCTAATATTATATGTCAAAAATCATGCGAGCGGAAAATTAGGCTAAGATTGTTAGCCTAATATTTAGACGGGGTAACGTTGGGAAAAATTGGTAATTATAGGAAACTTGACATAAATGGGTGAAAAATCACATAGATAATTTATGGCTTGAAACGGTTAAATTATACACCTTAAAATAATGAATTTGGAAAGTGGGCCATAACATTTAATTGTTAACAAATTTACATATAAGAATAAAAGAACAAATATGTAAATTTAGAAAATACGAATATGCTTAACCCGAGGTTGGATTGAGTTGTGATGTAAACCTGCCCGGACCCGCCCGGCTGTCCAGTAATCACAACAATACCTATCCAATGTGGGAGGTTAAGGCATTAAGCCCAATAAGGACCCAAGGTTAGACTGAGTTGCGGTGTAAACCTGCCCGGAACCGACCGACTATCCAGTAACCGCAACAATACCTGTCTAATGTGAGTGGTCGGTGCTTTAATGAATAAATTAAAGCTAGAATGAGGATGGTAGGGTTAAGTTAACTAAAACACTTAACCAATTCAACATGTTAACTAAACTGATGGATGGTGTTAGGTTAATACAGACACTTAACCACTTAACATGTTTGACTAGAAAACCCAAGTAACGGGGACCCATTTCAGCAGTAACCCAATTAGGTATCATGGTACCCTGAAACTAGGCACGGTTGGGCACGATTACTGGGCTGATTGTAAGCGGTCAAAAGAGACGGCGGTTGGTGTAGCAGTGTGGGTCCTAACGGAGTGCGGGCATGCACACACTTCGGAGCAGACAAACGGGGCACTGAGCACCAGTAGTATAACCTATGCATTCTAGAATTGTGTCGGGCCGCCACCATGGGACCTGATACACCCCATGGTGGGACCAGCATAGGAATCTAAAATCAAGTAGGGCCGTATGACACATAGGTTTATGCGAGTAGGAGCCGATCTTTAGAAAGGGGATCACTTCACCCT
The DNA here is from genome assembly GCA_030737875.1 of Allium sativum. Classification (NCBI taxonomy): domain Eukaryota; kingdom Viridiplantae; phylum Streptophyta; class Magnoliopsida; order Asparagales; family Amaryllidaceae; genus Allium; species Allium sativum. Next base: position 309,752,060 of record CM060921.1, read on the forward strand.
GATCATGGGGTGCCAATTGAGACAGTGCAAGTAGGTGCAAAGAAGTAATGGTGAGTGCGTTTAGTATAGTTAGTATTTCCTGCCATATCTTATCTTATATTCTGGTATTGTCCTGTTCTCAGTTTATACAAGTCATGATCTTTTTATTGTTCTCATGCTAGAATTATAACTTGACTTATGTCTGAACCATTTTCCTTTCGCTTTCTTTTCTTCCGTCGCCCCCCCCCCCCCCCCCCAGGTCCATAGGGAGGAAACACCTCAGCTTAGTCAGATTTTTCATCCAGCTTGAAGAGAGAGAATGTATTACTTGGATCTCTTTCGTTTTGGGCTTTGGCTTTGGACATTCTATGGGTGTTTATGCAGTTTAAATTTTGTTTCATGCTTCTTTAAGTTTTAAATCAAGACAGTATTATGGTTGTAATAATAGGAAGTTTATTTGAGGCAAAAATGGAAATGTTTTGTATGAACACATATTTATGAAATGAAAGTCTGTTTGTTTTCCGCTGCTTATATATATATATATATATATATATATGTGTGTGTGTGTGTGTGTGTGTGTGTGTGTGTTTATATTTGTCTTGTGTTTTATCTATGACTTTTAATTATAAACCTCCACCGAAGTTAAGGCATTCCCTTTGTGAGTGACCTTAATAGAGGTGGGGTGTTTCACTTCTCTACACCTACTTGCACTGTCTCAATTGGCACCCCATGATCAGGGTGAAGTGATCCCCTTTCTAAAGATCGGCTCCTACTCGCATAAACCTATGTGTCATACGGCCCCACTTGATAGTAGATTCCTATGATGGTCCCACCATGGGTGTATTAGGTCCCATGGTGGCGGCCCGACACAATTCTAGAATGCATAGGTTATACTACTGGTGCTCAGTGCCTTGTTTGTCTGCTCCGAAGTGTGTGCACGCCCGCACTCCGTTAGAACCCACACTGCTACACCAACCGCCGTCGCTTTTGACCGCTTACAATCAGCCCAGCAATCGCGCCCCACCCTGCCTAGTTTTAGGGTACCATGATACCTAATTGGGTTACTGCTGAAATGGGTCCCCGTTACTAGGATTTTCTAGTTAAACATGTTAAGTGGTTAAGTGTCCGTATTAACCTAACCCCATCCATCAGTTTAGTTAACATGTTGAATTGGTTAAGTGTTTTAGTTAACTTAACCCTACCATCCTCATTCTAGCTTTAATTTATTCATTAAAGCACCGACCACTCACATTAGACAGGTATTGTTGCGGTTACTGGACAACTGGTCGGTTCCGGGCAGGTTTACACCGCAACTCAGTCTTACATCGGGTTCTTATTGGACTTAATGCCTTAACCTCCCACATTGGATAGGTATTGTTGTGATTACTGGACAGCCGGGCGGGTCCGGGCAGGTTTACATCACAACTCAATCCAACCTCGGGTTAAGCATATTCGTATTTTCTAAATTTACATATTTGTTTTTTTATTCTTATATGTAAATTTGTTAACAATTAAATGTTATGGCCCACTTTCCAAATTCATTATTTTTAGGTATATAACTTATACCGTTTCAAGCCATAAATTATCTGTGTGATTTTTCACCCATTTATGTCAAGTTTTACTATAATTACCTATTTTTCCCAATGTTACCCCGTTTAAATATTAAGCTAACAATCTTAGCCTAATTTTCCGCTCGCATGATTTTTGACATATAATATTAGGCTAAAAACTTAGCCTAATTTAGCGTACACAAAATTTTCATAAAGAAATCCATTAACATAATCATGACAGAGGTGTAAACTTGGCATTTTTGGAATAGTCAATATGAACACGATAGGGGTGAACTTGCAAAATAGTTACCATGAATGTCATGGGTGTGAACTTGCAACGTAGACTAAGCCACATACGTATATGTAAACTTGCATCATAGACATATATGTGAATTTGCAACATAGACTAAATCAACTTACATATATGTGAATTTACAACACAGACTAAATCATCTTACATATATGTGAACTTGCAAATCAATCACAAACATATGAATAAGTGTGAACTTGAATTATGGCATAGGTTTAACATATACACATAAACATGTAGAACAAACATTTGGTCACATATGTGATAGGATTTTACAACCTAAAACTTGCATAACATGGTAAACTACACAACTTGTCATAACAGGTTATACTCCAAGTTCATATACATATGAATAGATTTATCCATTAATTCCCAATTCAACATGATAACAAAATAGAACCACAGACATAGATCAGTATCATTCAATTCCACATATAACATAATAAACATCATTCTATTTTCAATTTATTTCCAAGGCACGACATTGATTTTGATTCGCATCCTAAAACATAACTAAACTTACAACGAACGACGAACTTGAGTTCTAGTTTCTGAGTTCTGAATTTGCAATGCTTTCCTTTGGGTAGATAAATGTTGGTTTGATTCTTAATTGAATTAGATTTTGATCGTCGCTAAGCTTTCTCCAACTGAAGGCTAATCCTAGTTTCCTCCTAGCAGCATGACGGCTCTAGTTCTATTTTATTTATGTGAATTGAGGTTGAGTGTTGGGTTATATTTTTAGAATTTCAGATTGATTTGAGCCATCAGATGGTCATAGAGTGAATCCAGACCATACACACCAAGAGGAGCCAACCAGAAAGTGACAAATCAGCCCTAGTGACACACCAGAGCCCAGAAATTCGACTAGAACCAGACCAGGCCAGCCAGGACCTGACCAGGTAGACTGGGCAGGTCGACCCAGGTCGAACACTAGGTCGACCTGGTTCCTGGGCGGGAATTTTCCCGCCCAGCCTAGTTTTGGTCTGTTTTTGAAATTTAAACTGAATTCTGAGCTGTTTGAAATTTAAATTGAATTCTGAAACTTCCGGAGGTCATAACTCCTCCACACGGAGTCCGATTTACACAAATTCGAACTCTATCTCAAGCAGAATTCCGAGACGAACGCAACGGCGTAACCTATTTCCCTTAATTATTTCATTTTGAATTAAGTATATTTTAATTTGTTAATTTAATGTTAACTGAAAATTCGGGGTGTTACACAAAGCGAACCCAATGGTTCCAGTTTTGGGAAAATCCGACGGTCGGATCTTTCGGTATAATCGTTTAAAGTTGCGATTCCGAAACGCGAACTACTGCGCGCAATTCGTTTTATTTTAATTTATATTTATATATTATATATAAAAATATAATTCGTTCGACGATTTCAACACCGTTTATCTATTACATGTAAATTTTGTACAATTCATATTTATGTTAAAAATTATATTTTTAACATACAAACATATATTTCAAGACATGTTAATTTTTGTACAATTCCTATTTATGTTAAAAATTATATTTTTAACATACAAACATATATTTCAAGACATAACTACTTAATTCATTTCATTAACATGTTAAAAATAATATTTTTATCTAACCAAAAATATTTTAACATTTGATTCCTCTATACTACTTCACTAACATGTTACAGACGATGTTTTTATCTAATAAAACATTTTTAACATATGATTCTTTTTACCTAAAAAAACATGTTAAAAGTTACATTTTCAACGAACAAATCATATTTTAACCTGTAATTCTTTTAATCTAATTAACATGTTAAAAGTGACATTTTCAATGACAAATCATATTTTAACATGTATTTCTTTTAATCTAACTAACATGTTAAAAGTGACATTTTTAATGAACAAATCATATTTTGACATGTAATTCTTTTATTCTAAATAACATGTTAAAAGTGACATTTTTAATGACAAAACATATATTAACCTATAATTCTTTTAATCTAAACAAACATGTTAAAAGGTACATTTTCAGTGAACAAATCATATTTTAACATGTAATTCTTTTAATCTTACCAATATGTTTAAAGTGACATCTTTAATGAACAAATCATATTTTAACATGTAATCATTTTTAATGAATCAATAATACAATAAAAATATAATAATAATACAGTAAAAATATAATTTTTATTGTCCAATCATTTTATTTAAAACTTGATCCTTTCTAATGAATCAAACATACAATAAAAATGTAATTTTTATTGTTTAAACATTTTATTTAAAACATGATTCTTTTTAATGAATCAAACATACAATAAAAAATGTAATTTTTATTGTTTAAACATTTTATTTAAAACACGATTCTTTTTAATGAATCAAACATACAATAAAAATGTTATTTTATTGTTTAGACATTTTCTGTAACACCCCACCTCCGCTAGGGTTACTCGCAAAGGAATGCACTAGCTTTAGAGGGGCATTATTGGTAAACATGCACAGAAATATCACAAGACAGAACATATAAAATAGCGGAAGTAAAATCAAACTTTCATAACATTAATAAATAAGGTCTAAAGCCTTTTACATCAGAGTACACTAAAACCTGTCTTGCAATAGTAAAGAAGCATAAATACTATTTCATAAATTATTCCCCAAGTAAAACAGTAAAGTAGCCATAGCCAAGAAAAGTCCAAGCCATCCAAGATGACCTTCAAGCAGAAGAAGTCCGAACTAAACAACAGTATTTCCTCCCTGTAACCTGGGGGGGGGGAACGGAAGAAAAGAAGCGAAACAAAACGGGTCAGTCAAAAAGACTGAGTAAGCCCTATCTACTATTAGCATATAAACTAGTAAAGTTAACTGGCATGAGGAAATGAGATAAACATAAGGATAATAGCATACTGGCATGATGAATAACTAACAAGATAGATCAACTAAACCAAGAAAGCAGGATGAACTACTGTGCCCAGGTAAACTAAGGTGTCATGATAAATTACGATGTCAAGATAGAACAAGGTATCACATCGTCAGGTTTCTATTAAGTATAATATCCCAAGGTATCTATCAAGTCTAACGTCCCCCGATATCTATCATGTATATCTGCTCTGCACCTACCGTACTAGTATCCCAACCGTATCATGTGATAACCATGGATGTCCCTTACTCAAAAGTCGAGTAATGGTCCATGTCAACCTAACATATCGCATATAGATTACTCAACTCGTATGTTTCTTTCCATGTAAATGTTCAGTCTCTTGCCGTAGACCGTACGGGCTTTCCCATGAGGTTCTATACTACTCCCACATAATTCCATGATCCTTAAGATCGTTTTGGACTGTTACCCTAGACCTAGCTAGGTTCTTTCAAATGAATCACTGTTTGTTCAACTAGGACTTATGCTACCTAGGACTACTAGGGATTATGCTTACCTATTGCACGTTTTCATATCTCGGTTTGGGTTCAACTACCTAGGGCCACTAGGAATTACGCTAACTGTCAACCGCGCCCTTTTTCCCACGCATTCATCGTGAATCGTTTTTCCATGACTGTATGCACATGTATAACATCGTGCCATCCGAGTCCTGTCACAAGGCAAATCAAGAAATACAAGACTCGGTCGGGAGCTTTCGATTTATCTGCCGATGCAGATGCTAAGGTCTGTTTTTCCTATACGTGGCTATGGTCCCACGAGACCCCTCCCTCAACTAGTGAAAGACAAGACAGGATAAATCCTGTATGAGAACTACACTACTGGCCAGCCCACAATCCTATGGCCTTACCGCAACCATAATTAGATAGCAATTATGGTCTTTTGGGTGTTCTCTGTCTTTCCGTACGTACACGCTTGAACAAAGATGGTAGGTAGCCTGACGAAATGCTATCTAGGGCACTACCATGTATCGTCGACTATCCCCTATCCATCCCCGTCTTTAGGTCGCTCGTATAGCAACCAAGGCATACTCTTGGTTCTTCTAACACAGACCTTAACCTCTCGTGAGCCTAGTATGATCACCTGGCAGCTCACAGAGGGATACCAAGAATATCCTCACGTTCCCCGAAGCCGCTGCTTCGTTACCCAGTTCGCTGGAGCCTTTATCTAAATCAGATACTTGCTCCTACTCGTATACTTAAACGATGACCTACCGTATCAGGTTACTCATCTATCTATGAACTAGTCCAAATCTCCTTGACTAAGAATTATTACTTAGCTATTCTTCAACTAAGGTTTACCACTTAGCCTTATTCCCGTTATTCTTGTTAATTACGGTTATCCACCTAATTCTCCGAATTAGGGTTTATATAATGGATTAAGTGTCACTTAAGTTCATGACTTAACCCGTCTACAAATCCTGTCAAAGTTGGCTAAGTATCCAAGTTCAAGACCCAACCCTACAAACCCTGTTCAAGTTGGTTAAGTATATTAAGCAATTCACGACTTAACCTCATCCAATTATCATTCTAGATTGGTTAAGTATATATTAACTTGACCCTATCAATTTACTGAGTCAAATCGGTCAAGTGTATTCAAACGATTCGTGACTTAGCCTTATCATGTTATCACGTTAGATTGGTTAAGTATTGGTTAACTTAACCTTATCGAATAATCAAGTTAGAGTGGTTAAGTATAGGTCACTTAACCACATCAAACTTACCGAGTTAGATTGGTTAAGTGTTGGTTAACTTAACCACTTCAAAATCACCGAATTGGATGGGTTAAGTCTAGGTTAACTTAACCACATCCCCTAACTGTATTATACGGTTAAGTGTAATTAGGAAAGCTTAATTAACCGTATCAAATTCACGTGTTGGTTTGGTTAAGTGTTGGTTAACTTAACCCCGTCCACTAGTCGTATAAAAATGGTTAAGTGTCATTAGGCAAATCGAGTTACTTAACCTACCCAACCTTGTCATGTTTTGTTAAGTATCATTAGCCTAATCAAATTACTTAACCCATTTATCCATGTCATGTTTGGTTAAGCGTCATTAATCAAATTAACTTAACCCTATTATGTGGCATTAATTAATTTAATGTACCTTAACCTCTCACATTAGACTTTGTTGCGGTTACTAGTTAAGCCGGTTGGTTCCGGGTAGATTTCCACCACAACTTGGTCTAACCTCGGGTTCAAGGTACAACATGACCAACTTCCCACATTGGGTACTATTGTTTGTAGCAACTAGTTAAGCCGGTTGGTTCCAGGTAGATTTCCGCTACAAACTCAACCCAACCTCGAGTTGGCCACACTTATATTATCTAAGTGTCATGTCCATTATGTTTCCCACATATTACAAGTTTTCAAGAATTTGGGTAGACCTAACTTAATAGGTAAATTCCCAATGGGTAGACCTAACTTAATAGGTAAATTCCCAATCTTATGTTTTCATGTCTTTTAAGTTTACCCAACCCCAAACGCAATTCCATCGCTTACATAATCGCAATAGCGCATAAAGGATAGAAAGAGGGAACTTGGCATAAGATGACAAAAGGTGTTGAAGCCACAAGTTTAACATGGTGGCATATGAAAATGTACATATGTTCATATACTCGCATATTGCATTTTCAAGCCTCAAAAACATGCATAGCCCCAAACTTAGCACATAAGCGAATCATGATGATAAACGACATAGAAGGATGGCTATAAGTTCGCATATGGCATTACATGCAAGTTATCATAGGGGGTATGATAACTTTCATGTTGCCAAAATGCAACATTCAACATAAAGCTTGAAGCTTTAAGCCCACAAGATCAAGATAATGACTACATAAACTTGCATGACATGATAGCATGTATTATACTCAATGATCAAACCCAAATTTGCAACATGAACATTTAACTTCATAGTTAATATCTAAGAGTAGGGAAAGGGCTTACATTGCTATGAAGGCACAAATCGCTTTAAATTAAAGATTGAGACGAAGCCTATGCATTCCATCACCCAAAAACCCCAAATAAGAATGCTCCTTAGAAAACCCATGAGCAAAATCCATAAAAATCCCATCTTGATGAACAAAGACCAAAGCTTTAGCCTTGAAATCAACTTGAGAAGCTCTCATACAAACATAGAGACTCTCTAACACTCACATGATCATGAAACCTCTCATAGAAATGAAGATAGAAACTTTGGACAAGAGGGTGGAGGCTAGGGTTTGAGTGGAGGCCATGATCAATAGAAATTTTGGCATAGTTTAGTTGCATGAATGAATAATGAGGATTTTAGGAGAGGGTTAGGGGTCTTTTTATAGAAGACTAGGATAGTTTTAGCCATAGGATAGACCCTAGAACCAATCCTAGCCTTTAAAGCATGTCTTGGGGAAGAAGTCACATGTAGGAACCATCTAGGGCCTTAAAACCAGCCCTAGAGTCAATCCGGGCCACCAAAACCCATCCCGGGCCTCAAAAATGGGTTCTGGGCCGCCCCAGGACGAAAAAGTTGACCTGTACAGGGGGCAAGTCGACACCATGGGACCCAAGTCGACAGCCAAGTCGACAGGGCTGTCGACACCTGGCCAGTCTGCCCGAAAACTGCTGAAAACTTGTTCTGGCCATATCTTGGTCATACGGACTCCGATTTTCGAAAACTCGGACTCTATTTCGCGTATTTTTCCGAGACGAACGCAACGGTGAAGTCCGTTTTACCTGATTCAAATTCTAAAATTTAATTCTGCCTTGATTTCTTATTTTAACGTGTTATCGAAATACGGGTTGTTACATTCTCCCCTCCTTTTAGGATTTCGTCCCCGAAATCTCCAAGTTAGGAAGATCGTATCCTACCATCCATCATCCATCTACTCAAACCATCATCCGCAAGCAAACATGGTCCTTAGAAGACTTCTAATGCTTTATGAATGTATGCAAAACGTGTGTGTACATGTTCCTTAGCTAATGCTAAGGATCAAGCCTGAGTGATCTTTCTAATGTAAAATATGTTAGTGCCATGAATCCAACATGTATGCAAATAGTCCTAGACATGTAAATACTATATGCGTGCACAATCATTCATTCATATGCAACATCCGCATGATAACACATTCAATTTCATCCATAAACAAGTATAAATACTCGTGCATATGCAATATGAGATGTGACCGAATCGAGCTAGTATCTAATGTTTATTCGCGCATCCACAAGCAACCACTTGCAACCATATCAATCATAACATGTTTCAAATACATGTTTACATCCATAGGGTTCTACCTAGGATTCCCTGAAACAGGGTCGAGAAGATAAACAAGACAAACTCCTTACGGGGTTTGTAACAGAAAATAGGACCGAGAGGATATCCATAACAGATAACATATAAGCAAGCTCTACAGGTGAACCAAGGATCAAAGATATACTCTTAAAAAGAGATATGATGCGCGCGTCTAAGACGCATTTCCTTGAGCTTAATTCCATTGTGCCTTGATCGTCCTTCAACTTCACGATTTCGTAGCTTCTTATTTCCTATTTCCATAACATGAGTTGGGACTCATTTCCTCGTCGCCTCTCGTTCCACTTTTGCCTATTATTTTTCTAGAATACTTGGCTCCAACATAACCACGTACTCATGATCTCATGCAAGCTTTCCAAAATTTCACTAGTGAATCTTGGATCTCGTTTATATACTATAAGGTATTCCATGTAGAAGAACTTTCTCTTAAAAGTAACCAGTTGTCAAACAGGTTACCACGCGCACTTACTAGGGTAATTCCTATAACCCATGCATAAGTGAAATAAACCATCCGTCTTATCGGCGAACACCACTCGATCGGGCTTCAAATTTCCAATAAAGTCATCAAGGGATTCTAAGTAACTAGTCATGACAGAACCTAAAAAGGTTACACGAGACTTCGAGGGTATTACCAAGGCTAGACAAAAGTCTAACTACCCTCCTATCAAAACCGAGAATGGCATCCCTTACTGGATAACCACTTCATCCCTAGAATCCATCCATAGCTTATAAACATAAGCATTATTTCCAAACTCAACACTTGGCATAGACATTCTCAAATCCAAACAAGCCATGAATAAATGGACCGATTCTCCAACAGGACTTGAGACAAAATGGGATTCTCTATTACACTAGTACTAAGGTGCAGAGACTCAACTATCGAAGCGGAATTAAATGATGCGGTGATCAAAACTAAGTCTTGGCGGGATGATAGAAAATAATAACTAAACTTTCCACAAGGATGTTATCCCCCTTCTCAGGTACTCTAGTGGGGTATGATGATCTTGTCCTTGTCCATAATACTTAACTATCCGCCCCGTTTTACCATACCATAGATACTTTCTCGTCATGTCCTGGGTTGAGCCATACCAACAGGTTGCTTATCCTTAAGCTTGTATCCTTTATCCTCTTTCTTACTATCCTTTCTTATAACTCGGCCACTGGCCTCTCGAGAACCACCTCCATCGTATGGAAAACATTTTCGTAGATAGAAAAGACTATTCGCAGTTAAGACCACTGTGACTACAGATGGAGGAAAGAAAGGAAAAGAGATTCAATCAAGGAAACAAGGATAGTGCTAATGGCCTTTGGGGAATAGCCTTTTTCTTTTAAAAGAAAATTTTCTTGAAAAATGCTTCTTTGTAAACGATTTTCAAATAGTTTTCATAAGGTCTTTAAAAACTTTTGCCCAGTCTGGTAACCTTCTGCTCTGATACCAAATGTAACACCCCACCTCCGCTAGGGTCACTCGCAAAGGAATGCACTAGCTTTAGAGGGGCATTATTGGTAAACATGCACAGAAATATCACAAGACAGAACATATAAAATAGCGGAAGTAAAATCAAACTTTCATAACATTAATAAATAAGGTCTAAAGCCTTTTACATCAGAGTACATTAAAACCTGTCTTGCAATAGTAAAGAAGCATAAATACTTTTTCATAAATTATTCCCCAAGTAAAACAGTAAAGTAGCCATAGCCAAGAAAAGTCCAAGCCATCCAAGATGACCTTCAAGCAGAAGAAGTCCGAACTAAACAACAGTATTTCCTCCCTGTAACCTTGGGGGGGGGGGAACGGAAGAAAAGAAGCGAAACAAAACGGGTCTGTCAAAAAGACTGAGTAAGCCCTATCTACTATTAGCATATAAACTAGTAAAGTTAACTGGCATGAGGAACTGAGATAAACATAAGGATAATAGCATACTGGCATGATGAATAACTAACAAGATAGATCAACTAAACCAAGAAAGCAGGATGAACTACTGTGCCTAGATAAACTAAGGTGTCATGATAAATTACGATGTCAAGATAGAACAAGGTATCACATCGTCAGGTTTCTATTAAGTATAATATCCCAAGGTATCTATCAAGTCTAACGTCCCCCGGTATCTATCATGTATATCTGCTCTGCACCTACCGTACTAGTATCCCAACCGTATCATGTGATAACCATGGATGTCCCTTACTCAAAAGTCGTGTAATGGTCCATGTCAACCTAACATATCGCATATAGATTACTCAACTCGTATGTTTCTTTCCATGTAAATGTTCAGTCCCTTGCCGTAGACCGTACGGGCTTTCCCATGAGGTTCTATACTACTCCCACATAATTCCATGATCCTTAAGATCGTTTTGGACTGTTACCCTAGACCTAGCTAGGTTCTTTCAAATGAATCACTGTTTGTTCAACTAGGACTTATGCTACCTAGGACTACTAGGGATTAAGCTTACCTATTACACGTTTTCGTATCTCGGTTTGGGTTCAACTACCTAGGGCCACTAGGAATTACGCTAACCGTCAACCGCACCCTTTTTCCCACGCATTCATCGTGAATCGTTTTTCCATGACTGTATGCACATGTATAACATCGTGCCATCCGAGTCCTGTCACAAGGCAAATCAAGAAATACAAGACTCGGTCGGGAGCTTTCGATTTATCTGCCGATGCAGATGCTAAGGTCTGTTTTTCCTATACGTGGCTATGGTCCCACGAGACCCCTCCCTCAACTAGTGAAAGACAAGACAGGATAAATCCTGTATGAGAACTACACTACTGGCCAGCCCACAATCCTACGGCCTTACCGCAACCATAATTAGATAGCAATTATGGTCTTTTGGGTGTTCTCTGTCTTTCCGTACGTACACGCTTGACCAAAGATGGTAGGTATCCTGACGAAATGCTATCTAGGGCACTACCATGTATCGTCAACTATCCCCTATCCATCCCCGTCTTTAGGTCGCTCATATAGCAACCAAGGCATACTCTTGGTTCATCTAACGTAGAACTTAACCTCTCGTGAGCCTAGTATGATCACCTGGCAGCTCACAGAGGGATACCAAGAATATCCTCACGTTCCCCGAAGCCGCTGCTTCGTTACCCAGTTCGCTGGAGCCTTTATCTAAATTAGATACTTGCTCCTACTCGTATACTTAAACGATGACCTACCGTATCAGGTTACTCATCTATCTATGAACTGGTCCAAATCTCCTTGACTAAGAATTATTACTTATCTATTCTTCAACTAAGGTTTACCACTTAGCCTTATTCCCGTTATTCTTGTTAATTACGGTTATCCACCTAATTCTCCGAATTAGGGTTTATATAATGGATTAAGTGTCACTTAAGTTCATGACTTAACCCGTCTACAAATCCTGTCAAAGTTGGCTAAGTATCCAAGTTCAAGACCCAACCCTACAAACCATGTTCAAGTTGGTTAAGTATATTAAGCAATTCACGACTTAACCTCGTCCAATTATCATTCTAGATTGGTTAACTATATATTTACTTGACCCTATCAATTTACTGAGTCAAATCGGTCAAGTGTATTCAAACGATTCGTGACTTAGCCTTATCATGTTATCACGTTAGATTGGTTAAGTATTGGTTAACTTAACCTTATCGAATAATCGAGTTAGAGTGGTTAAGTATAGGTCACTTAACCACATCAAACTTACCGAGTTAGATTGGTTAAGTGTTGGTTAACTTAACCACTTCAAAATCACCGAATTGGATGGGTTAAGTCTAGGTTAACTTAACCACATCCCCTAACTGTATTATACGGTTAAGTGTAATTAGGAAAGCTTAATTAACCGTATCAAATTCACGTGTTGGTTTGATTAAGTGTTGGTTAACTTAACCCCGTCCACTAGTCGTATAAAAATGGTTAAGTGTCATTAGGCAAATCGAGTTACTTAACCTACCCAACCTTGTCATGTTTTGTTAAGTATCATTAGCCTAATCAAATTACTTAACCCATTTATCCATGTCATGTTTGGTTAAGCGTCATTAATCAAATTAACTTAACCCTATTATGTGGCATTAATTAATTTAATGTACCTTAACCTCTCACATTAGACTTTGTTGCGGTTACTAGTTAAGCCGGTTGGTTCCGGGTAGATTTCCACCACAACTTGGTCTAACCTCGGGTTCAAGGTACAACATGACCAACTTCCCACATTGGGTCCTATTGTTTGTAGCAACTAGTTAAGCCGGTTGGTTCCGGGTAGATTTCCGCTACAAACTCAACCCAACCTCGAGTTGGCCACACTTATATTATCTAAGTGTCATGTCCATTATGTTTCCCACATATTACAAGTTTTCAAGAATTTGGGTAGACCTAACTTAATAGGTAAATTCCCAATGGGTAGACCTAACTTAATAGGTAAATTCCCAATCTTATGTTTTCATGTCTTTTAAGTTTACCCAACCCCAAACGCAATTCCATCGCTTACATAATCGCAATAGCGCATAAAGGATAGAAAGAGGGAACTTGGCATAAGATGACAAAAGGTGTTGAAGCCACAAGTTTAACATGGTGGCATATGAAAATGTACATATGTTCATATACTCGCATATTGCATTTTCAAGCCTCAAAAACATGCATAGCCCCAAACTTATCACATAAGCGAATCATGGTGATAAACGACATAGAAGGATGGCTATAAGTTCGCATATGGCATTACATGCAAGTTATCATAAGGGGTATGATATCATAAGGGGTATGATAACTTTCATGTTGCCAAGATGCAACATTCAACATAAAGCTTGAAGCTTTAAGCCCACAAGATCAAAATAATGACTACATGAACTTGCATGACATGATAGCATGTATTATACTCAATGATCAAACCCAAACTTGCAACATGGACATTTAACTTCATAGTTAATATCTAAGAGTAGGGAAAGGGCTTACATTGCTATGAAGGCACAAATCGATTTAAATCAAAAATTGAGACGAAGCCTATGCATGCCATCACCCAAAAACCCCAAATAAGAATGCTCCTTAGAAAACCCATGAGCAAAATCCATAAAAATCCCATCTTGATGAACAAAGACCAAAGCTTTAGCCTTGAAATCAACTTGAGAAGCTCTCATACAAACATAGAGACTCTCTAACACTCACATGATCATGAAACCTCTCATAGAAATGAAGATAGAAACTTTGGACAAGAGGGTGGAGGCTAGGGTTTGAGTGGAGGCCATGACCAATAGAAATTTTGGCATAGTTTAGTTGCATGAATGAATAATGAGGATTTTAGGAGAGGGTTAGGGGTCTTTTTATAGAAGACTAGGATAGTTTTAGCCATAGGATAGACCCTAGAACCAATCCTAGCCTTTAAAGCATGTCTTGGGGAAGAAGTCACATGTAGGAACCATCTAGGGCCTTAAAACCAGCCCTAGAGTCAATCCGGGCCACCAAAACCCATCCCGGGCCTCAAAAATGGGTTCTGGGCCGCCCCAGGACGAAAAAGTTGACCTGTACAGGGGGCAAGTCGACAGGCAAGTCGACACCATGGGCCCCAAGTCGACAGCCAAGTCGACAGGGCTGTCGACACCTGGCCAGTCTGCCCGAAAACTACTGAAAACTTGTTCTGGCCATATCTTGGTCATACGGACTCCGATTTTCGAAAACACGGACTCTATTTCGCGTATTTTTCCGAGACGAACGCAATAGTGAAGTCCATTTTATCTAATTCAAATTCTAAAATTTAATTCTGCCTTGATTTCTTATTTTAACGTGTTATCGAAATATGGGTTGTTACATTTTCTTCCAAGCATGAACATTTTTAATGATTCTACATACAATAAAAACGTTCTTTTGTTGTTATAACATTTTCTTTCAACTAAACATGTTTAACCAATGATCCTTTTTCTACTCAACTAAACATGTTAATATTTTTATCAAACAAAATCTTATTTTTCTAACATCGCTAACATGATAATATTTTAAGTACAAAAAATCATATTTTTCTAACATCGCTGACATGATAATATTTTAAGTAAACAAAATTGTATTTTTCTAACATCACTAACATGATAATATTTTAATTAAACAAAATCATATTTATCTAACATCACTAACATGTTAATATTTTAATCAAACAAAATCATATTTTTCTAACATCTCTAACATGATAATATTTTAATCAAACAAAATCATATTTTCTAACATCATTAACATGATAATATTTTAGTCAAACAAAATCATATTTTTCTAACATCACTAACATGATAATATTTTAATTAAACAAAATCATATTTTTCTAACATGATAATATTTTAATTAGGCAAAATCATATTTTTCTAACATCACTAACATGATAATATTTTAATTAAACAAAATCATATTTATAACTACATACACAATTCAATCCAACCATTCATCGCAATCACAATCAATTCCAATTTTATACAACATATATATGAATTTTATATAGCGTATATATAAATTTCACATCGCAATCACAATTAATTTTATTTTAAATTTAGAAATCTCACTTTGGTTTTGACTTCGCCTAAATTCATAGCAAGCTCCAAATATGTCCCAGCCTCTTCTAGAATGTAGAAGACGTTGTCACGACCCAACAGTTCCTATTTCATGTGATTTTAACATCGTATGAGCAAGTTATGTATTTTTAAAGGCTAACGACATTTTAAATTAAATTAATTAAGTAGTCAAATAAATAAAATTTCACCTTCTTCCTCACTAATACATAGGCCAACATTTTTTTTCTAGTTCGAACTTGGGGTTCCGAATTGCGATCAACACATAGCTCTAGGCGACGATCAGGTGGCGCCACGTCAGAGAGGGAAGAGCGGCGCACCAGGTGGGACCCACGGTGGTGAACTCGATCGCCTTATGGAGGCAGGGCGGCGCAGTGGACGGTGATGGTTCACGACGAGATTCTGGCCAGAATACTCCACTCCAAGTAGCAATATCCGTATGGATGTGAAGAGGATGGAGAGCACTACAAAATTGTCTTAAGGATCGATCAGTTTTATTGCGTGGATTGAGTGATTTTAAGGGGAGAAGTTTCGAACAGTTCTGGCCATTAACGCGATGATGGCGGCGGCTTTGAAATGAGATTAGGGTTTCTCATTAGCCCATATTTATAAATAAATTATTTTTAATTCTCTAAATTCAAAAAGGCCCGTTAATCCATACGAACTCCAAATCAAGCCCTACGACTATCGCCTCTAGCTAAATACCCCCATTCTGGACACAATGGACAATATTTCGTAAGCCCATTCGACTATTTCAGTCAGTTTTTCTTTAAATTTAAAAATAAAACATTCAATATTAAATTTGAACATACATTTTAATTTACCGGGGCCACATACTGACTCCAAAAATTTCCGAAAAATATTCTAGCTATGTTTTGATGATACGGTTCTAACAAAATTAATTTCGTCGGATTTGGAGACCGTTTGAAAAATGAGCTTTTTAATGGTCGATCCATTTCAATAGAAATTACCAAACACGTTTTAGTTTACCACGCCCACATATTAATTCCAAAAATTATGGAAATTTAAAACTAGCAATAACCCGACATTCCGGATCCAACAAAATTGGTCTCGCCAAAATCGGAGATTGTTTGCAAAATGTCTCTTTTTGAGGGCTTTGTTATTATTTAAAAATGGAAATTTTAAATTCTGACACATTTTCTATTCAAATAAATTTTTAAATTGGTTCAGATTTTCCGGGTTGTTACAATCTCCCCCACTTAAAACTTTTCGTCCCCGAAAAGGAAACAATAGTAAAGCAGGAAACAAAACGGAAAATGCAAAATATTGTAAATGTACCTCAACACGAACTAATCAAAGATGTCCACTCTGCACCTGGGATATGCCTGTATCATGCTATCCTCGTTCTCCCATGTACAGTCACTAGGATTTCCGCTCCACTGCACTTTGATTAAATGGATTCTCTTGTTTCTCAGAACTCAGGTTTCTTTGCCAATGATTTTCACTGGCTCTCTTCTCACTACTAAGCTTGGGGTAATATCCAAATCTTGTTGCGCGGCTTCCTCCACAATCAGGTTTGGATCATGTACATGATTTCGAAGTTGAGACACGTAAAATACATCATGTACCCGTGGAAACCAGTCAGGCACCTGAACCCTATAAGCAAGAGTTCCAATTCTTTCAAGTATAGGGAATGGACCAATAAATCTAGGCGCCAACTTCCTTGTTTTCCCGAAACGGACTACTCCTCTCAATGGGGAAACTCTCAAATATACATAATTACCAACAACAAATGTTAAATCTCTTCTTCTCGAATCTGCATAACTCTTTTATCGGCTCTGAGCTGTTTGCAGTTACTTCTTAATGAAATCGACTTTATCCGAAGCTTCTCGAATAATATCGGGACCCAATACTCGTCGATTGCCCGGTTCTACCCAACATGCGGGAGATCTACATGGCCTTCCATACAATGCTTCGAATGGTGACATTTGTAAGCTTGCTTGGTAACTGTTATTATATGAAAACTCAACCAAATGCAAGTGATCCTCCCACGATCCGCCAAAGTCAAGAATACATGCCTGCAACAAGTCTTCTAGTATACGGTTCGCCCTCTCAGTTTGTCCATCTGTTTGAGGATGATATGCAGTGCTTAGATTTAGCTTTGTACCTAGCTCCTCTTGGAATGCTTCCCAGAATTTACTAGCGAATATCGGATCATGATCACTAACAATACTACTGGGAACTCCATGTAGTCTAACGATTTCTCTGAAATAAATTTGCACCAGACTTTGAGCTGTTCTAGTAGATCTGACAGGAATAAAATGGGCGGTGTTCGTGAAACGATCTACGATCACCCATATACTGTTATTGCCTTTCTTTATTTGCGGGCAAGCTATCATTGAAATCCATGGAGATTTGTTCTCACTTCCAATTTGGAACCTCTAGTGATTACAACAATCCTGCGTGTTTCTGTTGATCGCTTTTTGACTTGTTGGCAAGTAGAACACCTGCTAACATATATGGAAATGTCTCTTTTCATTGCCTTCCACCAGAATGTGCGCTTAAGATCGTGATACATCTTTCTTACTCCTGGATGGATGCTAAGTTTAGATTTGTGACATTCATCCATTACCTCTCTTTTGAGCTTGGGAATATCTGGAACACAGATTCGCCCTTGCAATCTAAGAGTCCCCTTGCTATCTATCTGGAAGCTTGAAACTTCCCCCTTTCGAACTCGTTCGCTGATCATCTAAATAAACTTATCATCTTTCTGAAGAATAGAGACCTTATCAATTAATGAAGGCGTAATAATAAGATTGGCGATGATCGCATTCTTTTTGCTAAGCGCATCAGCTACAACATTGGCTTTCCCTGGAGTATACAAAATATCCAGATCGTACGCCGCAAGAAATTCTAACCAACGCTGCTGCCTCAAATTCAAGTCATTCTGCGTGAAAAGATACTTTAATGACTTATGATCTGTATATAATTCGAACTTCTCACCCAAAAGATATTGCCTTCATATTTTCAAAGCAAACACGTTGGCTAACAACTCAAGATCATGAGTAAGGAACTCAAGATCTACTAAAATACCTTTCCTTGATACTACATGACCAAGGAACTTTACTTCTTCTTGCCAGAATATGCATTTAGAAAATTTGGCTTTTAATACATTCTTTCTCAGAATTTCCAAAACTTCTTCCAAATGCTTCGCATGTTCGACAGTTGACTTAGAGAAGATTAAAATGTCGTCAATGAAAACTAGCACAAATTTATTCAAGACATCGCGGAATACTTTGTTCATTAAATCGACAAAGAAAGCAGGAGCGTTACATAAGCCAAACGGCATTACTAACCATTCATAAAATAAGTGTGGACCTCTGAAAGCTGTCAGAGAAACACATTCTTCAACAATACGCAATTGATGGAAACCTGTAGCTAGGTCCATTCTTGAAAACACTTGCGCTCCATTCAAGCGATCTAATGAATCATCAATACGCGGTAATGGATATTTGTTCTTCAGTGTCTGCTTATTGAGGTCTCAGTAATCCACACATAGTCTGAGAGTACTGTCTGACTTTGGAACAAACACTACTGTTGCACCCCAATTTGAAAAGCTAGGCCTGATCAGATCTTTTCACAAAAGTTTTTGAGTTTGATTACTCAATTCTTCTTTTTCTTTCAACGACATTCTTCAAATAACGTGCATAATTGGCCTTGCATTCGGAACTCAATCGATCCTGAAGTCAATTTCTCTTCGCGGAGGTAAGCTATCAACTTCTTCAAACACATTCGCACAATCTTTAACTACAAGAATATTCTCAATAGAAGTAGGAGCCACTTCTAGAGCAAAGCAAAATTCTTTCCTATCAGCTTCCGAGCCGTGGCATTATATAATAATATTTCCAAGCTTCTTTTTAACTTTAACAATCCTTCCAGCACATTTAACTTCGGCCTCGTATTTTGTTAACCAATCCAGCCCAAAAATAATATCGAACTCAGAAAAATTCATCACAATCAAATCAAAAGGAAACCGGTAAAAAGAATAGGAGACGGGTACTTTACAATATAACCCGAGAACGAGAGAACCTCCTATCGGATTATGGACACTAATCGATTCTTTAAGATCTCTTGGTTTCAAATTTAACTTTTTAACTGTGTTACTAGAAATAAAACTTCGTGATGCACCAGTGTCAAATAATACTGTAACAGGAATATTTTTAATAGTAAGGGTACCTCCCAAAACATTTGGTTTACCTGCTCCTTCAGAAGAAGCTGGCACACTTGCCCCATCATACACATGAGCCACATCGGACTTCTTCAGCAATGGACAATTCCTAATAAAATGCCCTGTCTTGTGGCAATTGAAGCCCTCTCTAGCATCTCGAGGATTCTGACTAGGCCCTGAGTCATTCCTCCTTGGCTTCTATGGAGCATTGCATTCAGTATTATAATGTCCAAATTGTTGGCAGTTGAAGCATTTGACCTTGGCTTTTCTATTCTCTTGAGACTTGGTGGCTGCAGTATTGCTCGCCTCGGGCTTCTTATCAGAATGTTTTATTTTGTTATTAGCTTGATTTCTCTCGCGGTCTTGCTGAGAATTCCATTTGTCAATTTCTTCGTACCTACATGCCATTTAAATCACCTTGGTAAATGGGAGCTCGATATGTGTAGTCACTCGGTTGTGGTACTTTCTTGAAAGACCGTTTATGAATCACTTGTTCTTCTGGAGTGGGTCTTGAATCAATTCGGGTGCATAGCGGGAGACCTCTTCAAATCTTCTCACATACTCATTAATAGTTCGATCCCCTTGCTGGAGATAAACAAATTCATCATGCAAGCGTTCGACTTTCTTGTCGAGGGTTGAACTTCTCATTAAAGAGTTCTTTAAACTAAGCCCAAGTCATATCAACATAAAGATCGCCAATAGTCGCTATTTCCCACCATATTAAAGCCTCGTCCTTAAGCAACCAAGTTACCATGAACCTCTTCCTATAGTCTTCTAACTTAAGGCCCACGAAGATCCGTTCGCATGTCTTTAGCCAAGCTTGAGCCTCAGTTACTGTTTCACGGCCAGTGAATGGCATTCCACCCAAATTCTTGTACTTCTTAGCCATATTACCAAGATCGAACGGTTGCGAGGGTGGTGG
Source organism: Allium sativum (assembly GCA_030737875.1). Taxonomy (NCBI): domain Eukaryota; kingdom Viridiplantae; phylum Streptophyta; class Magnoliopsida; order Asparagales; family Amaryllidaceae; genus Allium; species Allium sativum. The sequence goes on from CM060921.1 coordinate 309,772,696, forward strand.
TGGCGGCACTACAACCTGTAGATTAGGCTGATTCTGAGCAGTGGGGATTTCACCCCTTCCTTGGCCTCTGCCTGTTCTACCTCTAGCTCTAGTACTCATCTCAGGCAGTTCTGTACCAGCAAAGAAAGAGTCAGACCAACAAAAATGATAATTTTTTAAGGAATGGTAAAAGCAGAAGGACATGTGGAAAAACGATGATGTAACGACTGATTATTATGCTATTCTGCTGTGCTAATTCTAGTACATTACTAATCCTATCTCTAATGAGCTACTCGCCTTAGAATACTATTGATTTTATTTTTTGGATGAGTTGTTTTAAATATGTTATATTCCAGAACTAAAGTTAACCTTTAGCTCTAATACCAACTGTGATGATCCCAAACCCCCGTACCATGGTGGCAAGGATAATCATTGGAATATAACACATTTATCACATTATCACATTACAGATAATAGCATAACATAAGAAATCATAGAATAATACTCATCATCATAACAGCGGAATCATAAATGTCATCATCATTAGAGTTGCACAGACACAGGATACTACTTGGTACATAAAAGGTTCCAACAAATAGAAAATAAGTCTAGAACATCATCAAATACAACATCAATACAGTGATGTCTAAATATCCAAAACAAGAGATAAAAGGTAGTCTTCGTCTTCTTCCAAAAGAGCACCTCCTGCTATGGTGCATCCAAAATAAAGTCTATTACCTGTTTACTTGGCTACCCATGTAAAAATAAGGGCACCCGAGTTTGCAAGTGAAAACAAACTATGAGTCAGTCATGGGACTGGTATGAGAAATCTTACTTAACTTATCTAATAATAAGGCTAATCACAGGACCACAGCGCTAATGCGGAACGGGTTTACTCCATTGGATTGCCAGTGCATAAAATAAGTAAATCTTTTGAACAACGCAATGCTTTTTAGAAAAATGAAACCATTATAAGGCTCAAGTCCCATCACACAATGCAATGCAAACCGGAGGATAGAGTTTTACCTTATAAGGTCAAATATGACTGATACGTATAAAACAAAAATCATACTATTACTAGTGTTTTGTCAGTTTAAAACACTTTCAGTATAAATGTATCAATCCTCGACGGCATAGTATTCCATCCTACTATGTCGCCATATATAGGTTTATAATCAAATCCGTAATGTCGTATTGTAAATTGGGTTTCCATCATGAGTCAAGGCTAGGGATGGTCTCCTTACCGATTTGGGTCACCTCTATCAAGATGACCCAGGATCACACCTACGGGAACCCTTGGATCCTCCAAGGCTAGTCCACACATACTTTAGTGGACTGGTTATTTCTGAACACACGTTTCCCAATCCTATCGGACCTATCACTTAGTCAGTAGCAACCAACATATCCAGGATCCTCACAATCTATCATCCACATAAGTAAAAATGTCTGGGCTCCATACCATGACACCACTTCTAGCTAAAAAGAAACACATGCACTCCTTGGGTCCCTTATCCCGTTTCAGACTCTTACCGGGGTGTTAGGCTCGCGAAGTAACGCTATACACAAAGCTATGCTAATTAAAGCTGTGCTTTGATCATCAACCACAAGACTCTGCTTTTCAACAAAAGCCTTGATCATTTGCATCTTCGCATGCCACATTGACAATCCACGCCATATGACTGATGTATATATATATAACCTCCAAGCTCGTACGTCTCAGAGAAGGGTGTTAAGCAAGAGAATAAATTCTCTGCCACCAAACAGATATATATTTAATAGAAATCAATCAACACAGAACGAAATCCAATGTAAGACACATATCCACTTACAAGTCCATTCTGGGTCTGAACGTAACCGTAAACACCTTATTCCTCGTCCCGTATGTCCAATACGGAAGAGAGGTTCTCGCATATGCGGCAAATCGACAAGTACGTCCGAACAACTACCACTTTAACCCTTTACTGGGAGCTACCCAATTCGGGGCATCAGTAGTCGTCCATTCAATATGAAGATCGCCGGTCTTCAACGATCGTCTTCAATGTCTTTGACTTTAAGCCGTCGTATAATTTTTTGAAATGAGATTTAACTCGGCCTTTTCAAATAATTCTCGAATATATATAATTCAAATCATTTCTTTCTGTAACACCCCATGGCCATTAATATCACTCACAAAGGGAATGCATTAATGTCAAGAAGCATTGTAGTAGTATAGAACAGATAAATTACAAGAATAAATAAATAAAATCTAGTGGAAGATAAAACTTATTTCATAGCATCATAACTTCAAAACAAGCTTACATAAGTAGTCTTCGAAAACCATTACAACAGGATCAATTGTCTTTTCCAAAAACTTCAAAGTACATAAAGAATCAAATACTTAAATAACATAAATGCATAAATCCCCACTGAGCATAAGCAAAGCCATAAAGATGAGAAAGTCCAAAGCGATACATCTACTCTATTCAAGCAACTGAATGAAATCGGCACTAAGCTGTAGTATTCCCTCCTTGCAAACCTGAGGGGGGGAAAGGAAAGAAAAGAGGTGGAAACAAAACGGGTCAGACATAAAGTCTGGCGAGTCCAGTAATTTTAACAAATAATAGGTAAGGTAAATGATCAAGACATAAATAGGCATCATGATATGGCTGTAACATAGATAAGGTAGATAAAGAGGATGGACAAGATGATTCCGTTCCTAAGTACTAAGACAATCCTACACCTTGGCTAAGCGAACAACCCTCCAAGTACTAACCCCGAAGACCGAAGTCAACATCAGACTAGCACCCAAAGGACTATCCAACTCAACCAACATGTATTTCGTTATACCGCACTTTTGCTAAGTTACACCACATTACTTAATTACAACGCACATCTACTAGTCTCTATTTACTAACAGTTGATCCCATCCCACTAATTGTACCGACATGACAAACTTGGTAGTTACTTGTACCTAGCTTCTATCGTAGGTGCCGGCTTGCTCCTACCACCACTAAGGTACCCTTACCCTACCCATTGGATCGGTTCCCTAAACCCCATAGGCACCTGTGCTGGCCCCACAGTGGGGTGTATCACTCCCCAAAGTGGCAACCCCGATACCAACATAAAATGCACAGCCATACCTACACGATGCAACAACGTCTTACCTACCAGCCCGGACCCATGCACGCACATGAACCCGTTGGACTCGCGTTGCCACCACTATTCACGTTTTGACCTCTTACATTCAAGTCCAGTAAGCGTGCCCCGACCCCAGCCTAGTACCGGGCCTAATTAGATACTCAAACGGGTTACTGGTTGAAACGGGTCCCCCATCCGACACAAGCCTCCCACCTATGGTTGGTCCCTACTAGGTTTTTCTCCCACTTCACCATTTTAATTTAAATGTCCATGTCTTACACATGCTATGGTTAAGTCCATACTTACATGTCATAATTTACATGTCTTATCTTATACCGGTTAAGTCCATATTTACATGTCACCCCACTTAACCCTCTAACCATACCCATGTCTTATTATGGTTAGTATTCCTTAATTCATTTCTTAAGATGAACGGTGCATGACCTCCCACATTAGACCGAATGCTTTGTGGCCGCTGGATTTGTCGGGTGGTTCCGGGAAGTCTTACGCCACAAACTGGGTCTAACCTCGTGTCATTAACCGTTGCGCCTACAATTCATTCCTTTGACCTCTCACATTAGACGTCCAATTGTGGCAGCTGGATTTGCCGGGCGGTTCTGGGCAGTCTTACGCCACAATTGCGCCTAACCTCATGTCAAATGTTTATTAATAATCGTATTTCACCCACACCCAATTTTCATGTCATGTATATCCAATTAAACATATAATTATGTTTATAATATTGCCTATTCCAAATTGTCACTAATTACGTATTAATTGGCCTCAATTACAAATTTACAATTTTAGGCAATTTCATCAATTCTATGTAATTCATACCCAAATATGCCAATTTCACATATTATCCAATTATCCAATAATATCCAGTTTTCCAAATTTCCCATACTCCCAATATTCCACATCGTTCCTACGTATTCGCATTCGCGCGTATTTTATTATAGGCTCGAAGGTCGCCTGGATCCACAAATAAAAGGAATAGGGGTAAGAAGAGAGAATTAATTCATAGAAAATTGGAATAAAACATCATCATGAAATAAAGAGGTATATAGACTGGAATAGAGGCATAATAAAAAATTCAACATGAATAAACTGATAAAAGGTATGAACTTTACATACAAACATAGGCATATGATGACATGAATCAAAAAGTTGAAGACTTGGTGAGATTTTCATTACCAACATATATATGAATCCTTTTTACAACCTTTTCATGTTACTTTAATCGCATTAAATTTGTGAAAATAACTGTACTCACCTTTCGTGGTTAAAGAATAGAATTATGCACTGAAAATGGTGTAGAAACGTTGCGGTATTGCTGATTTATCTTCTTGAATTGTTGTAGAAGCTCTAATCATTAATTTGAGTTGAAGTTGAACACTTGAGATTTGATTTAGAGGCGGCTGCTAGGGTTTAAGAGAGAATTTGACAGCGTAATGGTGTCATAGATAATATTTATGAATTAGGGTTAGGTCTTAGGGTGTATATATAGGTGTAGGAAGTTATTTAGGCCTTAGGATTAACCCTAGAACTGATCTGGACCACTCAGATGCCATATCAGCCCTTAGGGCGAATCGGGCCACGGGTTGGCAGCCAAACACCCTGGATTGACCTCTAGTCGACCCAGCAAAGCTCGGGTCGACTCCAAAAATGGTGCGGTTCGGCTATTCCCTCTCCCATTTCGCTGTTTTGAGCTTTTTTTGAATATTTATTTATTGCACTGGCGGGGATCGAACTCTGTACCTCTTGTATGCAAGTCACATGTTCTAACCAAATGAGCTACTAAGTCTTTTGCTTACAAACCTTAGAAAAATGCTAAACATCATTCTTTTCTCATTCCTCTTTCTCAAATAAATTATTCTTTAATTTGTTATTTTAATATTCTCAGAAAATACGGGGTGTTACATTCTCCCCTACTTAAAGGATTTCGTCCTCGAAATCTCTAAGTCAAGAAGAACGTATCCTACCATCCAATCATCCATCTACTCAACCATCAACCACTAGCAACCATAGTCCTTAAAAGATTTCTAATGCTTTCCATGTAAATATGCATAGTGTGTGTATATGTCCGTATACTAATGCAAAATCAGGCGGTCCACTGATTCAGTCGACCTCCTTAATGCAAATAATGATAGTGCCATGTATCCATCATATATGCAAAGAACCCTATACATATCATTACTACATGTGTGCACAACCATTCATTTAAATGCAACATCCATATGATACACACATTCAACGTACATTCATTTTACTAAATACATCCATTTATATGCAATATGCAATATGAAAGTGACTGAGCCGATCTAGTGCCTAAAGTGTGTGTATATGCATCCACGAGCAACCCCTAGCAAACACTTGCATCCACATGCATCCACCATACATAACATGTCTCAAACACATGTTTCAACCATAGGACTACCCTATTTAAAGGTCAAAGGTACTAGTGGGAGGACATACTAAAGATAGAACAAGTACAAGGTAAGCAATAAAGGAGAAATTAAAAGACATACCCTCGAAAAGAAAAGGGTACAATGAACGCATCTTCTCTTCCGTCGCGCTCATCATCTCCCCATTGCACTTTGACTAGCTTGACCTCTCGATTCCTCAACTTCTTAATCTCCGACCCAAGAATGCATGTAGAAGCTCGTCGAATCGTCGCATCACGCTCTATTTCCACCTCTCTAAGTAAGCTCTTCCAAAACTCACTAGTAAAGATAGGATCGTGATCGCTCACTATGCTAGAAGGAACACCGTGCAAACGAACTATCTCTCGAATGTATACGGAGGCTAACCATGGAGCAGTCCTTTTACTCTTCACGGGAATGAAATGGGCGCTCTTAGTAAGTCTGTTACCAAGACCCAAATCCCCGTATTACCCTTCCTCGATCTTGTTAACCCATCGACAAAGTCCATCGAGACACTCTCCCACTTCCATTGTGGGACCTCCAATGGGTGAAGCAACCCACCGGGCTTCTTTTGCTCTTCTTTTACTTGTTGGCACACCAAGCATCTAGCGACAAACTCGGCCACATCCCTCTTCATACCGGCCCAAAAGTAAACTCGTCTCATGTCCATGTACATCTTGTCCTCGCCGGGATGAATGGTCATCTTCGAACGATGTGCATCATCAAGAATGATCTTCCTCAAGTTCTCCTCTCGTGGTACACAAAGTCTACCGTCCCTACGTAACCAACCCTTATCATCTAGGGTATACCTACTGAGATGGCTCGATGACTCCCCCCTAATGAGCTTCTCTACTAACTCAACCAATTGTGGGTCATCTCGCTGTGCCTCACCAATCCGTCCCAAAAGCGTCGGTCTGACCTCTAAGGATGCTAGCAAACCGGGTACAAAGTCAATGGAAGGTCTAAAGTCAAACGTAGAGATAAACTCTAAGCTTTGCCGCTCAACAAACAACGGACTCAAAGACAACCTTTTCCTACTTAAGGCGTCTGCCACCACGTTACCCTTGCCAGGGGTATATGCTATCTCGAAATCGTAGGACACTAAGAATTCCATCCAACTTTGCTGCCTTAAGTTCAAGTCCTTCTAAGATAACAAGTATTTTAGCGATTTGTGGTCCGTAAACAATTCGAATTTCTCGCCAAGAAGGTAATGGCGCCAAGACTTAAGCGCGAAAACAGTAGTGGCCAACTCTTGGTCATGTGTAGGGTAATTTTTCTCATGCGCTCTCAACTGCCTTCCTCCATAGGCTATTACCCTCCCATCTTGCACTAAGACTGCGCCTAGTCCTGTCCCACAAGCATCGGTATAAACGGTAAATGGCTTACTCCCATCTGGCAACACTGAGACTAGGGCTGTGGTCAAAGCTCTTTTTAACGTTGGAACGCATCATCACAATCTACGTCCCACGTGAAAACTAGGTTCTTCTTCGTCAAGAGTGTCAATGGGGCTGATATCTTTGCGAAGTCCTTGATAAACTTCCTATAGTAGCCAGCCAACCCCAAGAAACTCCTCACCTCGGTAGCATTTTTAGGGACCTTCCAATCTTGGATGGCCACCACCTTCACAGGATCCACAGCTATAGCACTTCCTTCCTCCAAAAGTGACATTTAGAAAATTTAGCTTTAAGGTTATGCGCTCGAAGGATCTCCAACACTTCCCTAAGATGTAGGGCATGCCCTTCCTCGTTCTTAGAAAAGATCAAGATGTCATCCACCAAACCACCACGAATTTATTAAGGTACTCCCTAAACACCCTACTCATTGTAACACCCCGGATTTTTGAATAATCGAATTAACTAAATTAAAGAATAATTAATCTCAGATGTGAGAATTAAGGGAAACGGGTTGCGCCATTGTGTTCGTCTTGGAATTCTGGTTGAGATAGAGTCCGAGTTTGCGTAAATTGGATTTCGTATGAAAAAGATATCTTTAAATTAAATATTACAACAAAACATGAAAAAAAAGAAATAGAAAAGAATAAATGTTTAGCATTGTTCTAAGGTTTGTAAGCAAAAGACTTAGTAGCTCATTTGGTTGGAACATGTGACTTGCATACAAGAGGTACAGAGTTCGATCCCCGCCAGCGCCATATTTTTGTTTTAGGGGAATGGCTTAAAATGGCCTAGTGTGAACGCGGTTCAAAAAGTAGTTTAGTGTGAAAATGGTTAATTAGGAAGATAGAAATATATATAGATATATATATAAAAATAAAATAAAATTCAACCTAAAATTTAAGAAAAAATTCAAAACAGCGGAAGCGAGAAGGCAAAACACCAAACCGACCTATTTTTTAGGTCGACCCGAGTCCCGCTAGGTCGACCCCAGGGTCGACTCAGAAGGTTTGGAATTGGTCCCGTCGGCCCTAAATGGTCTATGACGAAAATTTATGTTTTCGGGCTTAGGTGGCGATTTCTGGTTGGTCTGTTGACATCATTTCTTGGTTTCTAAGGCCTAGATGGATTCTAGAGTGATCTGATGGTTGTAAATAAATCTAACTCCTATATAAACACTTCAAAGCCTCATTCTAAAACCTAAATAAAATTGGAACCGTAGCCGCCATGCCGCTGGGGTAGCCCATCTTTTCTTGAAGCTTAGGAAATTACAAATCAAAGATTCAAACAACAACGAACACACTATCTTCATCTCTAATCTGATTCATTGCGAGTATGATTTCATTAACAAGTTAATTCTTAATTTAATTATGATATGCTTATCTTTGGATTATGAGAAAATGGTTGTGATTCATATGACTTGCTAGTTTGCATTATTTATGATGTAAACTTATAGCAAGTTGTTAATCTATGTTAGTAGGTTGTTCCTTATGCTTAATCATACAAGTATAACTTGATTATGCTATGACATTAGAATTTTATTCAATTGAGATGATAGTCACATGCAAGTTCATTTGTGGATTATACGTAAATTTGTAAATGAATTTTATGCAAGTTTTGGGATGTTAAATCATATGTTATATATATATATATATATATATATGAATTTTATGCAAGTTTTCGGATGTTTAACCATGCGTTATAAATATATGAATCTTATGCAAGTTTTGGGATGTTAAATCATATGTAAATTTATGAATCTTATGCAAGTCGTAGGTGGAATATATATAGGTTCATATGTGAATTGTGGAGATACAAATGCTAGTTTATATGTAAACATGTGACCTTAATTTACATGCTTAGATCCATATGCAAGTCCACATCTTTTTAGATCTATATGGAAGTTCATATCTTTTTAGATCCATATGCAAGTTTACACCTTTAAGTCTAGAACTATGACATACATAGTTTAAGCAAGTTTACACCTTTATGTTGGAACTATGACATACATAGTTTATGCAAGTTTGTGACAATTACCTAGGCTAGTTGGGTGTAAAACTATGTTCATACATGCAAGTTCACACCTTTTAGATCTATGATTTTTGGATCCTTGATAATACAAAGACTATGCAAGTATGTTGTAATTCTCAATTGCAAGTTAGATGCAAATTAGATCTATTATTGTGTGTATGTGACTTTGTGACGTTTATTCCCTTTTTTTAAGTATTAGACTATTTGCTAGTCTAATATGTATATGTCATGTTAAGCGAACGAATGACGGGGGTACGATGGGGATAATAGTGGATACACACATATTGTGAATTTGGCATGTAATGGCCTAAAAAGGCATGTAATTAATTTTAAGGAATAAAATTAATTAGTGATGAAATTGGTATAATTTATATACCATAAATAGATGAGCATAATTTAGGTGATAAATTATGGACATAAATAAATATGGAAATTTGAATAGGGAAAGTAATTCAAATTTGGGGAAAATTAATTATGTATAATTAATTGCCTAAGACACGAGGTTGGACTCATTTGTGGTGTAAGACTGCCCGGACCCGCTCGGCAAATCCAGCAGCCACAAATGGTAGCCCAATGTGAGAGGTCAAAGGCCCAAACTAAATGCGTAACAATTGTATGGACACGAGGTTAGGCTCGTTTGTGGTGTAAGACTGCCCAGACCCGCCCGGCAAATCCAGCAGCCACAAATGCCAGCCTAATGTGAGAGGTCCTACAGGGGTTACGGTAGTAATAAATTAACACTTAACCAAAGTAAACATGTAGTGGTACATGGGGGTAAGTGGGTGACATGTGGATGACATGAGGAAATACGATTAGTAGCACTTAACCAAGATAAACATGTAAGTAGGACATGGGGGTTAAGTGGGTGCCTTGGGTGTCATGTGGAAATACAAATAGAAACACTTAACCAAATTTAAACATGTAAGTGGACATGAATAAGAAGGGGTTAAGTGGGATGTATTAGTGGGGACCAAGCTTAGGTGGAAAGCTTGTGTCAAGTAATGGGGGCCCGTTTCAACCAGTAACGCATGAGTATCTTTGTGGGCTCGACCCAAGTCGAGGACGGGACACGCGTACTGGGCTTGACCATAAGAGGCCAAAACGGGTTAGCGGTAGCAATGCAAGTCCAACGGGTTCATGTGCTTGTGTGGGCCCGGGCTGGTAGGTAAGACGTTGTTGCATCATGTAGGTATAAGCCGTGCATCTCTGGTAGTATTGGGTTGCCACTTTGGGGAGTGATACACCCCACTATGGGACCAGCACGGGTATCTACGAGTTAGGGAGCCGATCGAATGGGGAAGGTAGTGGGTACGACTAGTGGAGATAGGAGCAGGTGGCACCTATGACAGCAGCTAGGAGTACAGCTACCATATTATGAATATTGTAATTAGAATGGGGAGGGTAGTGGGTACCACTAGTGGAGATAGGAGCAGGTGGCACCTATGACAGCAGCTAGGGGTACACGAAACTACCATTATTATTATCACCTATGTTCAGTAGGCAGGATCAACCTTAGGGTGACTAGTGGTGGTGCAGTATACTAGTGGGGGTGCAGTATAGCAATTATCTCATAGTATTGGTGCAGTTAGTATTAGTTTGGTATAACTTAGTAATTACTCTTAAGTATGTGGAAGTGCGACTCAACATTATCTTATTCCTCCTGTTTGACTCTGTCATTTGTTTCACCGTCATACCTTATCTTCCAGTTATAGCTTATCCTAATTACTTTAAAAGTTATATTGTTAAAGTTATCATACTCGCCAGACTTTATGTCTGACCCCCTTCGTTTCCGCCTCTTTTCTTCCTTTCCCCCCCTCAGGTTCTCAGGGTGGGACTAGCACTAGTGGAACTTGACTTGGATCTTTTCTGAAGTACTTGGATTGCTGAAGTAAAGTTCAGCTTATCTTTTATCGTGGCTATTGAAGTTGGGACTATGCTTTTTACTTTTATATACTCTAATTTTGTCAAGATGGATATTTTGTACTTGACTCTAGTCTTTGGTTTTGATGATGTAACCAAACATATTTACCTTCTACTGCAATAAATAAAGTTTTAAATTTTCAAGTACTGCTTTATATCTGTCTTGTTGTGATTTTCTGTTCTATATTCACTTAAAATGCTCCATGGAAGTTAATGCATTCCCTTTGTGAGTGACACTAATGGACGTGGGGTGTTACACGTGGTATCAGAGATGAAGGTTACCAGAACAGATATGGATTTTGAAAAGTTTTTTTCAAAAACAAATTTATAAAGAAGTACCTTCAAAAGTATGTTTTAAGGAAAGTATTTTCAAGAGAAAATTTTATTTCGAAAAACATAACCCCCAAAAGCCATATATCTTTCTTTCGATTCTTTGCTTCGAATCTCTTCCCCTTTCCCTTTTTAGTTTCTTCCTCCATGTATAGACACTTTTTCTAAGATATGTAAGAACTTCCATACGATGAGCAGAAAACCGCTTCATGGGACTGGGACATTTGTCAAAGCTAGGAGGAAGTGGAGGACTTGTTGGTACCTTTAAGATAAACGATGGGAGGAAGGTTCAACCAGCTGCTTGGTTAATGAAGGATGAAGCCTCATTTTGGTTGGAAGTCACGAATGGAGAATGTGCAGGAGAGACATGGATATGACACAATAAGGAAGTATATTTCTCCTTTATCGCTTACCTTATACTTATCTTATCTTTAGTATGTCCTCTCGTTAGTACCTTTGACCTTTAGATAGGGTAGTCCTATGGTTGAAACATGTGTTTGAGACATGTTATGTATGATGGATGCATTTGGATGCAAGTGTTTGCTAGTGGTTGCTCGTGGATGCATATACACACACTTTCGGCACTAGATCGGCCCAGTCACTTCAAATTGCATATTACATATAAATGTGTGTGCATATTTAAGCTAATGGATGTATAATGGTTGTGCTATCATACGGATGTTGCATTTTGGTGAATGGTTGTGCACACATGTAGAAATAATATGTATCGATAGAATTCTTTCGCATACATAATGGACGCATGGCACTATCATGGTTTGCATTAAGGAGGTCAACTGAATCAGTAGACCGCCTGATTTTGCATTAGATAGAAACATATACACACACTTCTTGCATATGTTCATACAACATTAGAAAATTTTAAGGACAATGGATGCCTGTGTTTGATGGTTGAGTAGATGGTTGTTTGGATGGTAGGATACGTTCTTCTTGACTTAGAGATTTCGAGGGCGAAATCCTTTAAGGAGAGGAGAATGTAACACCCCGTATTTTTGAATAATCGAATTAACTAAATTAAAGAATAATTAATCCCAGATGTGAGAATTAAGGGAAACGGGTTGTAACATTGTGTTCGTCTCGGAATTCTGGTTGAGATAGAGTCCGAGTTTGCGTAAATTGGATTCCGTATGAAAAAGATATCTTTAAATTAAATATTACAGCAAAACATGAAAAAAAAAAGAAATAGAAAAGAATAAATGTTTAGCATTGTTCTATGGTTTGTAAGCAAAAGACTTAGTAGCTCATTTGGTTGGAACATGTGACTTGCATACAAGAGGTACAGAGTTTGATCCCCGCCAGCGCCATATTTTTGTTTTAGGGGAATGGCTTAAAATGGCCTAGTGTGAACGCGGTTCAAAAAGTAGTTTAGTGTGAAATGGTTAATTAGGAAGATAGAAATATATATAGATATATATATATATATAAATAAAATAAAATTCAACCTAAAATTTAAGAAAAAATTCAAAACAGCGGAAGCGGGAAGGCAAAACACCAAACCGACCTATTTTATAGGTCGACCCAAGACCCGCTAGGTCGACCCCAGGGTCGACTCAGGAGGTTTGGAATTGGTCCCGTCGGCCCTAAATGGTCTATGACGAATCTTTATGTTTTTGGGCTTAGGTGGCGATTTCTGGTTGGTCTGTTGACATCATTTCTTGGTTTCTAAGGCCTAGATGGATTCTAGAGTGATCTGACGGCTGTAAATAAATCTAACTCCTATATAAACACTCCAAAGCCTCATTCTAAAACCTAAATAAAATTGGAACCGTAGCCGCCATGCCGCTGGAGTAGCTCATCTTTTCTTGAAGCTTAGGAAATTACAAATCAAAGATTCAAACAACAACGAACACACTATCTTCATCTCTAATCCGATTCATTGTGAGTATGATTTCATTAACAAGATAATTCTTAATTTATTTATGATATGCTTATCTTTGGATTATGAGAATATGGTTGAGATTCATATGACTTGCTAGTTTGTATTATTTATGATGTAAACGTGTAAAAAGTTGTTAATCTATGTTAGTAGGTTGTTCCTTATGCTTAATCATACAAGTATAACTTGATTATGCTATGACATTAGAATTTTATTCAATTGAGATGATAGTCACATGCAAGTTCATTTGTGGATTATACGTAAATTTGTAAATGAATTTTATGCAAGTTTTGGGATGTTAAATCATATGTTATATATATATATATATATATATATATATGAATTTTATGCAAGTTTCGGGATGTTTAACCATGTGTTATATATATATATATATATGAATCTTATGCAAGTTTTAGGATGTTATATCGTATGTAAATTTATGAATCTTATGCAAGTCGTAGGTGGAATATATATAGGTTCATATGTGAATTGTGGAGATACAAATGCTAGTTTATATGTAAACATGTGACCTTAATTTACATGCTTAGAACCATATGCAAGTCCACATCTTTTTAGATCTATATGCAAGTTCATATCTTTTTAGATCCATATGCAAGTTTACACCTTTAAGTCTAGAACTATGACATACATAGTTTAAGCAAGTTTACACCTTTATGTTGGAACTATGACATACATAGTTTGTGCAAGTTTGTGACAATTATCTAGGCTAGTTGGGTGTAAAACTATGTTCATACATGCAAGTTCACACCTTTTAGATCTATGATTTTTGGATCCTTGATAATACAAAAACTATGCAAGTATGTTGTAATTCTTAATTGCAAGTTAGATGCAAATTAGATCTATTATTGTGTGTATGTGACTTTGTGACGTTTATTCCCTTTTTTTAAGTATTAGACTATTTGCTAGTCTAATATGTATATGTCATGTTAAGCGAACGAATGACGGGGGTACGATGGGGGATAATAGTGGATACATACATATTGTGAATTTGGCATGTAATGGCCTAAAAAGGCATGTAATTAATTTTAAGGAATAAAATTAATTAGTGATGAAATTGGTATAATTTATATACCATAAATAGATGAGCATAATTTAGGTGATAAATTATGGACATAAATAAATATGGAAATTTGAATAGGGAAAGTAATTCAAATTTGGGGAAAATTAATTATGTATAATTAATTGCCTAAGACACGAGGTTGGACTCATTTGTGGTGTAAGACTGCCCGGACCCGCCCGACAAATCTAGCAGCCACAAATGGTAGCCCAATGTGAGTGGTCAACGGCCCAAACTAAATGCGTAACAATTGTATGGACACGAGGTTATGCTCGTTTGTGGTGTAAGACTGCCCGGACCCGCCCGGCAAATCCAGCAGCCACAAATGCCAGCCTAATGTGAGAGGTCCTATAGGGGTTACGGTAGTAATAAATTAAATAACACTTAACCAAAGTAAACATGTAGTGGGACATGGGGGTTTAGTGGGTGACATGTGGGTGACATGAGGAAATACGATTAGTAGCACTTAACCAAGATAAACATGTAAGTAGGTCATGGGGATTAAGTGGGTGCCTTGGGTGGCATGTGGAAATACGAATAGAAACACTTAACCAAATTTAAACATGTAAGTGGACATGAATAAGAAGGGGTTAAGTGGGATGTATTAGTGGGGACCAAGCTTAGGTGGAAAGCTTGTGTCAAGTAATGGGGGCCCGTTTCAACCAGTAACCCATGAGTATCTCTGTGGGCTCGACCCAAGTCGAGGACGGGACACGCGTACTGGGCTTGACCGTAAGAGACCAAACGGGTTAGCGGTAGCAACGCAAGTCCAACGGGTTCATAAGCGTGTGTGGGCCCGGGCTGGTAGGTAAGACGTTGTTGCATCGTGTAGGTATAATCCGTGCATCTCTGGTAGTATTGGGTTGCCACTTTGGGGAGTGATACACCCCACTGTGGGACCAACATGGGTATCTACGAGTTAGGGAGCCGATCGAATGGGGGAAGGTAGTGGGTACGACTAGTGGAGATAGGAGCAGGCGGCACCCATGACAGCAGCTAGGAGTACAACTACCATATTATGTATATTGTAATTAGAATGGGGAGGGTAGTAGGTACCACTAGTGGAGATAGGAGCAGGCGGCACCTATGACAGCAGCTAGTGTGACGGCCCGCCCCGCACCAGCCTGCATTTCCTCCGAAAGTGCGCTGTACACATGCCCGACTAGCACGAGACGGTCGTCAGAAGAAAGGAAAGAAGGGAATGAACTAACCAAGAACCTGTAGAATGTCTCACAGCGCGTGGAATAAAATATAATAATAACATACTTGACATAAAACAGGTGAGACAGTGCATAAGTTGATAACTAAAATCAACATCAACATTAGAGCAGCGGAAATCCAAATACAGCTTATTACGACTTTCCAAATTTATTGTCTCAAAAAAAAGCTAAAGTAGAAGATACACCACTAATGCCCAAGCAGTGATCTTCAACAACACAGGGAGAATACTATGTATATATTACGTGGAAGCCTCCTGCTTGTCTCCGTATCATCTACCCGTGCATCACCAGCTAACCTGTCTCTAGTCTTCTCGTGTGAGCACCCAGAGTAATAAGAGGAGACATAAAACTCTGGGTCAGACATAAAGCCTGGTATGAGCGATAAGCATCTAAACAGAATAATAACAGGTATACTAAACCATACCTGAACCTGGACCTGCAACCAAAGAGTTAGTACCACATACCGTACAGTACTCTAAGGTGCCATAATAAATAGTGTAAAGAATACGGGGGTGGGGTGTGCATGTCATAATGATAGCAAACAATTCATCCATAGCAACCATCCTTACATCTCTCACTCAGTGCGTAAAGCATACGATGTCCACCACTGTCAATCACTAGACCCATTGAAGTAGTGACGGAGTTCAACTTGTACAACTACTGCTACTACCAAGCTTACCACATGGAGTCATGACCAAATCTTTACAAATGACCCCACTTCATTGGTTTATAGCCCTTTAGTCGTACCTAGGCCATTTCAGCCCTGAATCCGTTCACGTACTTCCCATACATAGTGATCCAAAGTCATGAACATCGACTGCCCCTTGGCACACGTCCCGCAGCAAAGCCCAATCATGAAGTGAACTCATCGGTTCCCAACTGGATCCTGAGCTCTAACTTCCCATATTGGACTACCTTTGCATCTCGGGTTATTGGTCAATACTGGGTCGGGTCGGGTTCCTTTCAAGCCATCGGTTCGGGTCGAGTCCACAGCGTTGCGTTGGTGCATGGTCTTCCTCTGATAGCGGTTCGGTTCGGGTCCACTCCATCGCGTCGGTTCGGGTCGGGCGTCCCACTTCGGGTCGGGTCGAGTGTCCTCCCCCGGGTCGTGTCGGGTTGCTATCTTCTCTCCAGTTCATACTCTTTCTCCGATCAGCTCCCTCGTTCTCCATTTACTCCGGTCCGATCCTCTTCCTTTAGCCGATCCGATCCTACTCCTTTAGCCGATCTGATCCCTCCGCCTTACTTCAGTCCTAGCCTTTCATCCTTAAGTCGATCCAATCCGAGCCCTTCGTCTTTTAGTTAGTCCGATCCCAGCTTAACTAGCATGGCCTTCCCTTTTTGCCAAGCCTCTTATGTGCCAGATTCCGGTTCGGGTCGGGTTCCTTGCCCAGGTCTCTAATCCGATCCGAGCCCACATCCGATCCGATCCGAAACCCTGCACAACTTTCTGCAACTTTTTCCAGCAACTTGTTTACGCCATTCGACGACGTTTCGACAAATCTAACTATACTAATCAATCACAAATCATGTCAAACAGTCATAGCAACATAGCAAACTAACCACAAACACCAAAACAATGAATTTACATGTCAAAATAGATCAAATATACCCAAAATCACATTTTTCCCTTAAGCATGATTAAAGAAAACTAATCATAGGGTTAATGAAACTTAATCAAATCGAACCAAATTTCTAACAGAGGCATAAAATATTATTTAAGAATTTTAAACATTTTTCTAGAATTTATTAGTGTATAAATTCACTAATCTTCACTAATTACCCCTAATTAACTGTAACTAGTGCAAAAACTATGCAAATCACTCACCTTTGCCACAAAATAAAACACCAAATCTGAAATACTCTCTGTTTGGGTCGAATTCTTATGTATAGCAGCAGCTCCAACCTTGCTCTGTTGCTATTTGGCCTTGTTTTGATGTAGTTTAGGCTTAATCTTCACTAAAAATGTGTTTTGGAGTGGTTTTAGAGGATGGAAGCCATTACTAAGGTCTCAAGAAGGTTTGTGGCAGCTCAATACTGAAATGAAAGTGATTTTCCTAACCCTAATCAGCCCTCCTATACCTCTAAACCCGAAATTCCCCTCTGGGCCTAGCTGCTAATCACCCAGTTAGGCCCAATTAAGCTGTTTTTCACCATCTGAAACTTGTTTCAGCCATATCTCCCAAACGGTGAGTCCGTTTGGCTAATGTGACCACTCTACGGAATTGTAAACCATCATTCGGAGCCAATGGAAGTGTTTTCAGGTCAAAATTCCTTTCCAGTCAAAAGTTATGGCCAAAACAGTGCCAACTAGGGGTAAAATGGTCATTCAAAAATCGGGAAAAATCATGAACATGGGAAATGACCCCAATAGTCGTCTCCCAAACTTACATGACCATACGACTTTGTATGTGAAAGAAATAAATATTCTACGATCCTATGATGCGTAGAATACGGGTCGTTACAACTAGGGGTACACGAAACTACCATTATTATTATCACTTATGTTCAGTAGGCAGGATCAACCTTAGGGTGACTAGTGGTGGTGCAGTATAGCAATTATCTCATAGTATTGGTGCAGTTAGTATTAGTTCGGTATAACTTAGTAATTACCCTTAAGTATGTGGAAGCGCGACTCAACATTATCTTATTCCTCCTGTTTGACTCTGTCATTTGTTTCACCGTCATACCTTATCTTCCAGTTATAGCTTATCCTAATTACTTTAAAAGTTATATTGTTAAAGTTATCATACTCGCCAGACTTTATGTCTGACCCCCTTTGTTTCCGCCTCTTTTCTTCCTCCCCCCCCCCCTCAGGTTCTTAAGGTGGGACTAGCACTAGTGGAACTTGACTTGGATCTTTTCTAAAGTACTTGGATTGCTGAAGTAAAGTTCAGCTTATCTTTTATCATGGCTATTGAAGTTGGGATTATGCTTTTTACTTTTATATACTCTAATTTTGTCAAGATGGATATTTTGTACTTGACTCTAGTCTTTGGTTTTGATGATGTAACCAAACATATTTACCTTCTACTGCAATAAATAAAGTTTTAAATTTTCAAGTACTGCTTTATATCTGTCTTGTTGTGATTTTATGTTCTATATTCACTTAAAATGCTCCATGGAAGTTAATGCATTCCCTTTGTGAGTGACATTAATGGACGTGGGGTGTTACACTCATCAAGTCAACAAAGTATGCGGGGGCGTTTGTCAAACCGAAGGGCATCACAAGCCACTCATAGAAACCATCTGGAGTCCTAAAGGCAGTCTTGTCTATGCTGTCCTCGGCCACTCTTAACTGATGGAAACCAGTGGCTAAGTCCAACTGTGAAAACATTGAGGCGCTAACTAACTAATCGAAGAGATCATCAATCCTCGGCAGTGGGTGCCTATTCTTCTTAGTAAGCTTATTAAGTTCTCTATAGTCCACACAAAGTCTAAGGGACCCATCCGCCTTCGTGGCAAATACTACTGGGGCACCCCACTCCGATATACTACGTCTTATGAACCCCTTCTCAAGCAACTCCCCTACTTGCTTATTGTGTTCCCTCCTCTCACGAGAAGCCATGTGGCGTACTGGCAGAGATACGGGTTTTGCATTGTCTACAAGATAAATACGAAAGTCTATCTCACGTTTTGGGGGTAGACCCCTCACCTCATCGAAGACATCAACATATTCACGGACTATACGAACAGAATGTAAATCATCATTGGATGCATCAAGTGACTCAAGATAACTAAGCATCACCGATCCTCTAGGGTCACAAGAAATATCAAGGGTCTTTCCACTACTAGTCAACAATTTTACTACCCTTCGTTCACAATCTAGGATGGCACCATGTCTGGCTAGCCAATCCATCCCTAGAATCAACCCATAGCCCATGAAACCAAGCACAAAAGCATTACATTCAAAACCAATGCCTAAGATAGACAATCTCAAATCCCTACAAACCATGGATAAATGAGCCGACCCACCAATAGGATTTCAGACTATAATGGGATCCACAACGAGACTAGTATTTAAGTGCAGTGTTTCAACTAATGATGTAGTGATAAACGAGTGTGATGCGCCAGAATCGAATAAAGTACGGACATGATGATCAAACAAGAAAATCAAACTTTCGACAGAAATTTTTCTACCTTCTTCCTGCCTCGGAGCCATGAGAGCATGAACCTGCCCTCCCGAAGTAAAACCTTCCCTCTGCCTTTGCTTCTTAGGACAGTCCTTGACAGCATGACCTGGATCACCACAATGATAACAAGCGAACTTCTTCTTCTTCCTACAGTCTTTCTTCAAATGGCCGGGTATCCCACAGTTGTGACACTTCCTCTTTTCTTTACCACCTTTCTTTTGTTGTTGGGCTTTCTTTGGATCCTCCTTCTTATCTTGCGGCCTAAAAGTACTTACACCCTTCTCTTCTTCATGCATGTATGCCATATCAACAAGCTTTTCATACGTAGCCCCCATTGGAAGGTGGGACATAGCCAAACTGTGAAGCGGTTCATTTAGGCCCTTTGCAAACCTCAAGGCCTTCTTGTGAGGCGTATTCACCAACTCTAGCCCAAATCTCACCAACTTATTAAATTCGGTCACATATTCCTTCACGGTCAAGTTTTTCTGCTTCAACGTCAAGAACCTCTCCATGTACATACTCTCCTCAGCTTGAGAAAGAAATTTCAACTCAAACCTTCCCCAAAAATCTGCCCACGTCTCTACAGCACGCTCTCCATTAGTAACCTCCCACCAAAATGAAGCTTCGTCCTTCATCAACCAAGCAACCAGTTGGACCTTCTTACAATCGTCCAAATCGAAAATGCCAAATAGATCCTCCACTTCTTTCAACCAATTTCTAGCTTCAACGAACGTTTCAGACCCACTAAAAGGTTTTCCACCCATCGAATGAAAGTCTTTACATATCTTGGAGAAAGCATCTCCACGCAGAGGAATGACTGGAGCTGGGGGTGGAGGAGGAGGAACGTCGGTCGGACCCACGGCAGCAGCCCTAGCCTCGATATATTGACGAAACCAACCGGGTACATGAACACCCTCTGGTATCTCAGATGCTCCAGACATGCTGAAAAGAAAAGGAAAGAGTTTCAAAACAAGGGAAGCGAAAGAGAGATTTATGGCTTGCGGGGGTTATGCTCTTTAAAGTAAACTTTCCTTGAAAATAGCTTCTTTAAAACAAGTTTTTGAAAATAATTTCTATGAAAATAATACTTTTGAAAACACTTTTCAAAACTTTTTATCTGTTCTTGTAACCATAGCTCTGATACCACGTGTAACATCCCATGTCCATTAATGTCACTCACAAAGGGAATGCATTAATGTCATGAAGCGTTATAGTAGTATAGAACAGATAAATTACAAGAATAAATAAATAAAACACAGCGGAAGATAAAACTTATTTCATAGCATCATAACTTCAAAACAAGCTTACATAAGTAGTCTTCGAAAACCATTACAACAGGATCAATTGTCTTTTCCAAAAACTTCAAAGTACATAAAGAAGCAAATACTTAAATAACATAAATGCATAAATCCCCACTGAGCATAAGCAAAGCCATAAAGATGAGAGAGTCCAAAGCGATACATCTACTCTTTTCAAGCAACTGAAAGAAATCGGCACTAAGCTGTAGTATTCCCTCCTTGCAAACCTGAGAGGGGAAAGGAAAGAAAAGAGGTGGAAACAAAACGGGTCAGATATAAAGTCTGGCGAGTCCAGTAATTTTAACAAATAATAGGTAAGGTAAATGATCAAGACATAAATAGGCATCATGATATGGCTGTAACATAGATAAGGTAGATAAAAAGGATGGACAAGATGATTTCGTTCCTAAGTACTAAGACAATCCTACACCTTGGCTAAGCGAACAACCCTCCAAGTAATAACCCCGAAGACCGAAGTCAACATCAGACTAGCACCCAAAGGACTATCCAACTCAACCAACATGTATTTCGTTATACCGCACTTTTGCTAAGTTACACCATATTACTTAATTACACCGCACATCTACTAGTCTCTATTTACTAAAGGTTAATCCCTTCCCACTAACTGTACCCACATGACAAACTTGGTAGTTACTTGTACCTAGCTGCTATCGTAGGTGCCGGCTTTCTCCTACCACCACTAAGGTACCCTTACCCTACCCATTCGATCGGCTCCCTAAACCCCACCCGTGCTGGCCCCACAGTAGGGTGTATCACTCCCCAAAGTGGCAACCCCGATACTAACATAAAATGCACGGCCATACCTACACGATGCCCCACAGTAGGGTGTATCACTCCCCAAAGTGGCAACCCCGATACCAACATAAAATGCACGGCCATACCAACACGATGCAACAACGTCTTACCTACCAGCCCGGATCCATGCATGCACATGAACCCGTTGGACTCGCGTTGCCACCGCTATTCACGTTTTGACCTCTTACATTCAAGTCCAGTAAGCGTGCCCCAACCCCGGCCTAGTACCGGGCCCAATTAGATATTCAAACGGGTTACTGGTTGAAACGGGCCCCCCATCCGACACAAGCCTCCCACCTATGCTTGGTCCCCACTAGGATTTTCTCCCACTTAACCATTTTAATTTAAATGTCCATATCTTACACATGTTATGGTTAAGTCCATACTTACATGTCATAATTTATATGTCTTATCTTATACCGGTTAAGTCCATATTTACTTGTCATAATTTACACGTCACCCCACTTAACCCTCTAACCATACCCATGTCTTATTATGGTTAGTATTCATTAATTCATTCCTTATGACGAACGGTGCATGACCTCCCACATTAGACTGAACGCTTTGTGGCCGCTGGATTTGCCGGGCGGTTCCGGGCAGTCTTACGCCACAAACCGGGTCTAACCTCGTATCATTAACCGTTGCGCCTACAATTCATTCCTTTGAACTCTCGCATTAGACGTCCCGTTGTGGCAGTTGG
The DNA here is from genome assembly GCA_030737875.1 of Allium sativum. Taxonomy (NCBI): domain Eukaryota; kingdom Viridiplantae; phylum Streptophyta; class Magnoliopsida; order Asparagales; family Amaryllidaceae; genus Allium; species Allium sativum. The sequence goes on from CM060921.1 coordinate 309,795,026, forward strand.
ATTTGTCGGGCGGTTCCGGGCAGTCTTATGCCACAATTGCGCCTAACCTCGTGTCAAAGGTTTATTAATAATCGTATTTCACCCATACCCAATTTTCATGTCATGTATATCCAATTAAACATATAATCATGTTTATAATATTGCCTATTCCAAATTGTCACTAATTACATATTAATTAGCCTCAATTACAAATTTACAATTTTAGGCAATTTCATCAATTCCATGTAATTCATACCCAAATATGCCAATTTTACATATTATCTAATTATCCAAAATATCCAATAATATCCAATTTTCCAAATTTCCCATATTCCCAATATTCCACATCGTTCCCACGTATTCGCATTCGCGCGTATTTTAATATAGGCTCCAAGGTAGCCTAGATCCACAAATAAAAGGAATAGGGGTAAGAAGAGATAATCAATTCATCGAAAATTGGAATAAAACATCATCATGATATAAAGAGGCATATAGACTGGCATAGAGGCATAATAAAAGATTCAACATGAATAAACTGATAAAAGGTATGAACTTTACATAGAAACATAGGCATATGATGACATGAATCAAAAAGGTGAAGACTTGGTGAGATTTTCATTAAAAACATATATATGAATCCTTTTTACAACTTTTTCATGTTACTTTAATCCCGTTAACTTTGTGAAAATAACTGTACTCACCTTTCGTGGTTAAAGAATAGAATTATGCACTGAAATTGGTGTAGAAATGTTGCGATGTTGCTGATTTATCTTCTTGAATTGTTGTAGACGCTCTAATCTTTAATTTGAGTTGAAGTTGAACACATGAGATTTGATTTAGGGGTGGTGGCTAGGGTTTAAGAGAGAATTTGAAAGCATAATGGTGTCATAGATAATATTTATGAATTAGGGTTAGGTCCTAGGGTGTATATATAGGTGTAGGAAGTTATTTAGTCCTTAGGATTAACCCTAGAACTGATCTGGACCACTAAGATGCCATATCAGCCCTTAGGGCGAATCGGGCCACGTGTTGGCATCCAAACACCCTAGATTGACCTCTAGTCGACCCAGCGGGGCTTGGGTCGACTCCAAAAATGGTGCGGTTCGGCTATTCCCCCTCCCGATTCGCTGTTTTGAACTTTTTTCGAATATTTATTTATTTATTTATTTTTATATATATCTATATATATATTTCTCTCATATGCATACAAATTTCATGGCTTAATAACTTCTTCATAATTAACCATTTTCACACTAAACCACTTTTTGAACTGCGTTCACACTAAGACACTTTTTAGCCATTCCCCTAAAACAAAAATATGGCGCTGGCGGTGATCGAACTCTGCACCTCTTGTATGCAAGTCACATGTTTTAACCAAATGAGCTACTAAGTCTTTTGTTTACAAACCTTAGAACAATGCTAAACATCATTCTTTTCTCATTCCTCTTTTTCAAATAAATTATTCTTTAATTTGTTATTTTAATATTCTCAAAAAATACGGGGTGTTACACTTTCTTTCGTTAAATTTAATTCAATTTGATAAATTAATGTCAAATAAATCTAACCGTCCACATTACTTAATAAACCAAGGGAAATTGATTTATTTCCATTTCATATCGTTTATAATATTTTATAACAATTTTTCGCTATTTTTGTTTATATAAAAATAGCCCATTTAATTCGAACAACGTTTCAGCTCATTATGCGGCCCTGGTGCTGTTTTTATTCAGATTTGAATTACGCATTTCTCGAAATCTAACTATTGGATCTTAACAAATTTAATATCATTGGAAAGATCTTTCCAAAGCGAACCCAACGGTTCCAGTTTTGTGAAAATCCGACGGCCGGATCTTTCGGTATAATCGTTTAAAGTTATGATTCCGAAACGCAAACTACCACGCGCGACTCGTTTTATTTTAATTTATATTTATATATTATATACATAAATATAATTCGTTCGACGATTTCAACACCATTTATTCTATTACATGTAAATTTTGTACAATTCATTTTCATGTTAAAAATTATATATTTAACATACAAACATATATTTCAAGACATGTAAATTTATGTACTATTCCTATTTATGTTAAAAAATATATTTTTAACATACAAACATATAGTTCAAGACATGACTATTTAATTCATTTCATTAACATGTTAAAAATAATATTTTTATCTAACCAAAAATATTTTAACATTTGATTCCTTTATACTACTTCACTAACATGTTTTTATCCAATAAAACATTTTTAACATATGATTCTTTTTTTCTAAATAACATGTTAAAAGTTACATTTTCAGTAAACAAATCATATTTTAACATGTGATTCTTTTAATCTAACTAACATGATAAAAGGTACATTTTCGGTGAACAAATCATATTTTAACATGTAATTCTTTTAATCTTACTAACATGTTTAAAGTGACATTTTTAATGAACAAATCAAATTTTAACAAGTAATAATTTTTAATGAATCAATAATACAATAAAAAAATAATTTTTATTGTCCAATCATTTTATTTAAAACATGATCCTTTCTAATGAATCAAACATACAATAAAAATGTAATTTTTATTGTTTAAACATTTTATTTAAAACATGATTCTTTTTAATGAATCAAACATACAATAAAAATGTAATTTTTATTGTTTAAACACTTTATTTAAAACATGATTCTTTTTAATGAATCAAACATACAATAAAAATGTAATTTTTATTGTTTAGATATTTTCTTCCAAACATGAACATTTTTAATGATTCTACATACAATAAAAATGTTCTTTTATTGTTATAACATTTTCTTTCAACTAATCATGTTTAACCAATGATCCTTTTTTCTATTCAACTAAACATATTAATATTTTAATCAAAAAAAATCATATTTTTCTTACAATGCTAACATGATAATATTTTAGTTAAACGAAATCATATTTGTCTAACATCACTAACATGATAATATTTTAATTAAACAAAATCATATTTTTCTAACATCCCTAACATGATAATATTTTAATTAAACAAAATCATATTTTTCTAACATCACTAACATGATAATATTTTAATCAAACAAAATCATATTTTCTAACATCACTAACATGATAATATTTTAATCAAACAAAATCATATTTTCTAACATAACCAACATGATAATATTTTAATCAAACAAAATCATATTTTTCTAACACCGCTAACATGATAATATTTTAATTAAACAAAATCATATTTTTCTAACATCGCTAACGTGATAATATTTTAATTAAGCAAAATCATATTTTCTAACATCACTGACATGATAAATATTCTAATTAAACAAAATCGTATTTTTCTAACATCACTAACATGATAATATTTTAATGAAACAAAATCATATTTTTAACTACATACACAATTCAATCCAACCATTCATCGCAATCACAATCAATTCCAATTTTATACAACACATATATGAATTTTATATAGCGTATATATAAATTTCACATCGCAATCACAATTAATTTTATTTTAAATTTAGAAATCTCACTTTTGTTTTGACTTCGCCTGAATTCATAGAAAGCTCCAAATATGTCCTAGTCTCTTCTAGAATGTAGAAGACGTTGTCACGATCCCAACGGTTCATATTTCATGTGATTTCGTATCGTATGAACAAGTTTTGAATTTTTAAAGGCGAACGACATTTTAAATTTAATTAATTAAGTAATTAAATAAATAGAATTACACCTTCTTCCTCACTAATACACAGGCATACGTTTTTTTTCTGGTTCGAACTTATGGTTCCAAATTGCGATCAACACACGGCGTTGGACGACGATCAGGTGGCGCTACGTCGGAAAGGGAAGAGCGGCGCACCAGGTGGGACCCACGGCAGTGAACTCGATCGCCGTATAGAGGCGGGGCGGCGCAGTGAACGTCGATGGTTCATGACGAAATTCTGGCCAGAATACTCCACTCCAGGTAGCGATGTCTATACGGATATGAAGAGGATATAGAGCACTACAAAATTGCCTTAAGGATCGATTGTTTTTATTGTGAGGATTGAGTGATTTTAAGGGCAGAAGTGTCGAACAGTTGTGGCCATTAACGAGATGATGGCAGCGACTTTGAAATGAGATTAGGGTTTCTCATTAGCCCATATTTATAATTAAATTATTTTTAATTCTCTAATTTCAAAAAGGCCCGTTAATCCATACGAACTCCAAATCAAGCCAAACGACTGTCGCCCTCGCCAAATACCCCAATTCCAGACACAATGGACTATGTTTCGTAGGCCCATTCGACTGTTTCAGTTAGTTTTTCTTTAAATTAAAATATAAAACATTAATCATTAAATTTGAACGTACATTTTAATTTACCGGGGCCACATACTAACTCCAAAAATTCCCGAAAAATAAATCTAACAATGTTTTGACGACACGGTCCTAACAAAATTAATTTCATCGAATTTGGATACCGTTTGAAAAATGGGTTTTTTAATGGTCGATCCATTTCAATAGAAATTACCAAACGCGTTTTAGTTTACCACGCTCACATATTAATTCCAAAAATTATGGAAATTTAAACCTAGCAATAGCCTGACATTCAGGATCCAACAAAAGTAGTCTCGTCGAAAATAAAGGTCGTTTGCAAAATGGTTATTTTTATGGGCTTTATTATTATTTAAAAATGGAATTTTTAGATTCTAACACATTTTCTATTAAAATCTCTTAAAATAATTTTTTTAAATTGGTTAAATTTTCTGGGTTGTTACACTTATTAAACTTAATCGCAAATCCAAGTTTATAATTATAATAAGCCTTTTCATTTTCCGTTTTAATTATAACTTTAGATGCAAATAGACCAAATTTTCCTATTACGATTTACTAATATGTTTATACAGTTATCATAATATTATTCCCATTATCCGTTCTTTTCCAATTGCAACCCATGTCATAATTTATTGGAAATCCTCATTAATTTTCCTATTTCAATCTAGTTCCTTCTTAATTGCAGATCCACAATTTATGCACATTTGCTATGTATTTTGGTTCTTTTAATATGTGTTTGCACAATTATTACTACTAATTATTTCTTTTGTGCACGCGAAAAGAGGATCAATGTAATGGCCCGTCATTTTCTCGATCTTGATTATCGATATAAATACCATATCGACTAACCAAAAACCAGAAATCACCGAGTCATTAATAGAAAGAAGTTAGAGGTTGAGAAATAGAAAGAAAGAAAATTAGAATAGAAGAAAAATAGATAAGAAACAGAACTGAACAACACAGAATCTCACATCGCAGCAGAATAAAATATAATATATAGAACAATTTTTGGAATATTTTTTTTTACTATATATACATATCATCATCAGAGTACAACATTTATAACACAACGGAAATAACAATAACTAAACTACATTGAAGCTTTTTGCTCCAAGCTCCTCCAAGTATATTTGTAAATACCTGAACTACTTGACTGTCCATACAAATTTGGGCACCCAAGAGTTTAGGGTAAAACAAAACAAAATAAACTCTGGATCAGTCATGGGACTGGTGTGAGTAAACTCCAACCATTGGTTTAACTTTTAAAAATTCTTTTCGAAAGAAAAGATCACCGTAAGATCGATCCACACATAAACATGGATGGTATTTATCTTACGATAAACCAAAACATTCTTTGAAATCAATACTTTTTTGATATTGTACTAGTGTCTAAAATAAGTAAATATCAATCTAGCAGAACGCTTGCATCTAATACTCTATATATATAGTATATGATCAAAACCGTGGGCTCTTATTGGATAATGGATTCCAACTAGAAGGTATGGGGCCACCTTCCGACAGTGTATCTCTAGAGAGGAATACGGCGGGTTCAACAAGAACATCTTACAACCCAGGCTAAACATGACCGCCCCTCACTTCGCTTGAGAGTACCGAATGTATTGTCACCAACGGTTGGGATCAACAACCGTTTTGAAGCCACAACAGTGATAGAATAAAGAAGAAAACAGATTTTCTCTAGATTAGGTGACAAAAAACCCTACTTGGGTGCGACCCACTTAGCCATGTGTAACAGCCCGCACCTCCGTTCACGCAAAATATTGTCCCCAACTTAGCCACCGTATAGGTGTGGGGTTTTGTTCCTCAAAAGGCCTCGGCGTTTGTAAGAGATGGGCTCTACTATATAAGTACCCACTTCACACAGGCTTCCACGATGTGGGACTTAGGGGTGTTACATTCTTCCCTCCTACAGAGCCCAACGTACCCGTTGGCTCACAAACACCTCACCCAGGCACTGTGGTCCACACAGGAACCACAATTCCGACAGGGTATTGGCTCTGATACCACTATAACAACCCGCACCTCCGTTCATGCAAGATATTGTCCCCAACTTAGCCATTGTATAGGTATGGGGTTTTGTTCCTCAAAAGGCCTCGGCATTAGTAAGAGATGGGCTCTACTATATAAGTACCACTTCACACAGGCTTCCACAATGTGGGACTTAGGGGTGTTACACCATGCCACCTACCTGATTCTATACCTTTTCACGGTTGCGAGGCTTGAGGTTACGATTACTTGATAGCACTATCTCTTTGAATGCCACATTGTCAGATCCGTTAATCACTAATTGATTTGCATAAAGATATTCTGGATATTATGCTAAGAGAATAAATTCTCCGCCACCAGATGTATATTTGTACAGACCAACATATGTGATCGTAGAAAATACTTTGTCAGACATTTATCCATACACGTTCGTTCTGGGATTGAACGAAACCGAAGGAACAATTTCCATTAATCCATCTTAGGCATTTTTTTTACCTAGGATTAACAAAAAAAGCCCTTGCACTTTACTCCGTCTTCGATTTGTCTTCATAAACCTGATTCGCAACGCTACTACCAATATGAAGTGGTTCTTGAATATAAATCCAACCGGTCTCTCCATATTGACAACGATATTGACAAATACTTCGATAGTCGGTTATTGTAATAACCCGAAAATCTGGGCCAGTTTAAAATTTTTATTTTAGCAATTTTAGCTAAATTTGAATATTTAAAAAAGATTATTTTAAATAGAATCGACGAGAAATTTATTTTGAATAGAATTCGATCGTATATATTATATACGTCGTCGTTAGAATATAAATAATTATATATAATTATAATAGGCATTGAAAATGGCGCGGTAGTTCGATAATTCGATTTCAAACTTCAATTGAATGTACCGGGTGCAAGGCAATCCGGATTTTAGTGAAACCAAAAACATTAGGATCTAATTGATGATATCTTTCCAACGAATCCGAAAAATCAAGATTTCATAGCGGGAATCAAAAGATATGTCCAGTTGAAAATTCTGAATAGTCGCTATGGAATTCAGGCCCTTAAAAATGGACATTTTGCAAATGACCTCGGATTTCGACGAAATCAGTTTTGTTGGATCCGCAGTGTCAAATTATTGCTAGATTCCAAATTTCATAATTTTTCGAATCAATATGTGAGCGTGGCGAAGGAAAACGCGTTTGACCAGTTTCAGTTGATTTTAATCGACTGGAAATTGGCCATTTTTCAAACGGTCTCAGAATTCGACGAAACTAGTTTTGTTAGGACTGTATCGTCAATACGAAGCTGGAAAATATTTTTCAGGAATTTTTCTAGTTAGTATGTGACCCCGGTAATTTGAAATGTACGTTTAAAATTCAATATAGCGATTTAAATGTAAATCTAACGGAAACTGATCGAAACGACCGAATCAGCCTACGATACATATCCCATTGTGTTCGGAATGGGGGTAATTAGCTATGGACGACAGGCGGTGGGCCTCGTTTCGAGGTCATATGTAAAAGTCAACTTTTTGCAAAATAAATAATTAATAAAAAAAAGAGAAAATCTCCCCCCTTAAACCCGCGTTGCCCCCCCTTATTCTTCGAATGCATAAGAAAAAAAACAAATGAAAAAAAAAGCGACGAAGGACGTAGCCCTCCATCGAACCGCCGCCCTCCATCGTGGGGCCCCCAGCCTGGCGCGCCACCGCGGCACATCACCCCGGCACCCCCCTCCCCTCCAGCCTCCTCCCACTCTTCTCTGTTCCCTCTTCTTCCCCCAAACCCGCGAGTCCCCAAATCAGCTCAGGCGACCTCGCCTGAATCCCTCCGCCGCCACCAGTAATCCCACCACCGACCTCACCGCAGCCCTCTCCTCCTCTTCCCTCTATAAAACCTGAAAAACAGTAAGTGTTTAAATTTTTAGTTACTTATTTATTTATTTATTATCTACAATAAAATCTGATTTTATTATATAGGGATTTAGGTTATTTAAAATCAGTAAATGAATTAGATTTTTATTCATACAAATGGCCGATAAAAATTGGATCTTTATTGTTTGAATGGTAACGAAAAGATTAGATTTTTGAATCAAGAAAGATTTAATTTTTAGTATAGAAAGACGAAATTTTTATCGGTAGAAAGATGGGATCTTTATCTAATCAAGTTAGAATTTTTACATTATAAAAGATGGAATTTTTACATCAGAAAAGATTGAACTTCGAAATAAAAATATGATTTTTATATATTGAACTTCGAAATAAAAATAGGATTTTTATATGTTGAACTTCGAAATAAAAATTTGATTTTTATATATTGAATAGCGAAGAAAAAAAATGCGATTTTTATATATTGAACATCGAAGAAAAAATTCAGTTTTTATATAATGAATAACATAGTAAAAATATGATTTTTATATATGGAATAGCGAAGTAAAAATTCGATTTTTACATATGTAGTGGCTACGGGCAACGAAGATGACGAAGATGCGATAGCAATGAAGATTTCTATCAATGAAGTGCCGTGGAGCTAGGATAGCTATCTGTGAGAATTTCTCACCTTTCACTTTCTTTTCTCTAGTTATATATATATATACTAGGATGCAGACGGTGCTTAGTAGCACCCGACACAATCGTCCACAGACCATGGACTTGTTTGTTTGGTTGCACAGATTAGTTAGATGATTGATTTGAAATGGAATTGTTGGTGAAATGAATGGATTTGATTGATGTGTGAATGGCGTGGGCCTTCACTAGACCGGGGATAAGGCTAGGCCTCGTCCCGTTTCTAGTATCGTGCCGTTATGCCGCCGAAATTTTCTAAAATGTGTTAGAAAAATAAAAATATCATTTTATTTAAAGAATGAACTGAATAGAAATTCATATGTTGGAATAAAATGTTTTTATCGTTAAAAATATAATTTTTAACGTGAATGTGAATAAATAAATATTCATTTACAAACCGGACGGTTTGTTTATGTACACCTATTTGAAGGAAATTGATTGGGACGATAAATTTTACACATCGCCCAACTGCACAAATAAAATATGTGTTTGATTGTTTGAAACCCCACACGGGTGTTAGGATGAAATTTGAAGTTCACTCATCCTGACTGATTAAATATTTCGATCGATCGATTGACAGGCTGTTATAAGCGTTAGATATCTATATTTGATGCTTATACAGTGTAGTGCACTTTGGTTGATGGTTGATTATTTTTCAATGCTATTATATGTGTGTAATGTATGAAAATCCATATAATTAACATTATATGGTGATTGATTGGGCCTCATTCCATTTTGAAAAATAAAGAATATTATGAAATAAAAGTTCATGTGTTGACAGTACTCATCCATTGAGATTGGTCATGTGTTGAACGAAATATTTTAGTAATAACAACTATTTTGAAAAAGAAATATTTGAAATAGAATATTTGAAAATAGAAATTTATGAAGCCGTGTTGATTAGATTGACGCCATTTTGATGTGAACGATATTTATATCGATTGAAAACGATTTCGAAATGAAATGAATTGAAAACTATTTCGAAATGAAATGAATTGAAAACGATTTCGAAATGAAATGAATTGAAAACGATTTCGAAATGAAATGAATTGAAAACGATTTCGAAATGAAATGAATTGAAAACGATTTCGAAATGAAATGAATTGAAAACGATTTCGAAATGAAATGAATTGAAAACGATTTCGAAATGAATTGAATTGAAAACGATTTCGAAATGAATTGAATTGAAAACGAATTCAAATTGAATTGAAAGTGAATTGAAATGAATTCAAATTGAATTAAAATTTGAATTGAATAGAAATGAATTTTAAAACGAATTTATAAAGAAGAATTCAATTTTGATTTGAGTTGAAAAGAAAGTTGAAATTGCTTTTGAAACGATTTTAAAACTATTTATATAATTCGTTTTAAATAGAAATCGACGAAGTATATATTATATATATAATATAATGGCCTGAATAGAACGCGCCGCGGTAGTTCGCGAATTTCGACCATTTATTTCAAACGGACATTACGGGAGATCCGACCGTCGGATTCTCCTAAAACCGGAACCGTTGGGTTCGTATCGAAAAGAGCTTTCTAACGAATATTAGAAATTAGAAATCTAACGGTTGGATTTGGGATTATGTCCAAATCAAATTTGAAAAAGGTCGCTGTAAGTGCAGTTCGATGACCATTGGTGGAAATCGACTGTACGGGCCTTGATAAAATTATTAAAAAAAGTAATAATTTGTGTAAAATCATAAGAAATGATTTGTGAAGTTTTGGGATGAAAAACTCCATATTTGAAAAGATAAAAATAGATTTTTATCGAAATGAACTAGTTTTGAACTAGGATTATAATTCTATTTATTTTTAAATAAATAAATTGAATTTGAAAAGGGTTTTAAAAATAACCAAAATTTCCAATGATTGCATTGGAGTGGATTTGAATCGAAATTGTCTTCGGAATATTTCGATATTGGATTTCGTGATGATACAGATATTGTTATGGGAATTTGAAAGATATAGATATATATCGTTATTTCCAATATGATATTTGTTGGTCGTAGAATTTAATATTGAATATAAGCCGATATATTTTCTATTCAGAGCCTTGTATTTAATATCAAATGTGATTTGGGTTTGTCGTGAATGGTGTCTTCACTAACACTGTTCTTGAACCCAGTTGAGGAAAGATTAAATCTTTTTATTTAGATTTAATGAAGTGTACCAATTAAATGAAATTTAATTGGAAATTAATGGAATGTGATTTTGAGTTTATCGTGAACCGTGTTTTAAATGACACTGATTCTTTAACCCAGTCGAAGATTAAAACTAAGTGGAGTTTTAATGAATCTTTAATTAGATTGAAATGATCGAAAATGGAGTATCACCAGTTTTGCTCCAGGCGATAGTTAAATCTTTAATTAGATTTGAACGTGAAATGGTAATTGAATTTACCGATAACACTGTGGTGTTAGATATGAAGTATTACCAGTTTTACTTCATGGGATGAATAGGTTGGGATGGGGAAATTAAAATAAATGATTACTTCGGTAAGGTCCGCTAATCCCGACTAGTTTGAATTGAGATTCAAAAATAGAATAAAGAATAAATTCAAGGAATTTATCTTGGATTAAATTAATGGGAACCTTTCCCTATGAATGTGAAATTTAGAAACTAACTGTCGGTTAGCCAAGCAGAATGGTTTTCTGAATATTGATCTGATGTTGGTTTCGGCCTTCGGGGTTAATATTTGGGGAATTATTCTCTTGATTAATTTACGGTTAGTGACTAATGAATTGGAATGAGGCGTATGTTGTGTTTGTGTAACACTTATTTAAAGTATACGCGAGTTATTCGGAAAGACCGGGTTTATCCCATTCTGAATAACTGATACGACGATAAGTCGAAGATGAAGACGGTGGTTGAAGACCGGAAGTCTTCACGTCGTTTGGGTGATTACTGATGATCTTGATTGGGTTGTACACCCAAGAAGATGGAAACAGTTGGTGATCGTCCAGACGTACTTGGAGATCGATGGATATGCGGGGTACTAGGTGCCTCCAGTTTCGTTCAGACCCAGAACGGACTTGTAAATGGACTGTGTGTCTGACATAGGATTTTAGTCCGTGTGATTGATCTCTATTAAATATATATCTGTTTGGCGGCGGAGAATTTATTCTCTTGCTTAACGCCCTTCTCTGAGACGTACGAGCTCAGGGGTTATATATTGATGGATATCAAACGCATGGAGTGAATTGCCTGTGTGGCATGCCTAAGTGGCAATTGATCGAGGCTTCTGTTGAAAAGCAAAGTCTTGTGGTGATGATCAAAGCAAGGCCTTTGTGGCGTAGCTTTGTGTAACGTAGATTCGCGAGTCTCACACCCGGTATGAACCAAAAACGGGAGACGGACCTCAGGGAGGGCATGCGTTTCCTTCTAGCTAAAAAGTGGCGTCAGTGGTTTTACACGCCCTGACGAGTTTGACTTATGTGGTTGTTGCTGTTGCGAGGCGCCTCGGAATTGATCGGTCGTTCTCGAACCGATGGAGTCATTTAGTTGGCTCATTTACGCCCCAAAGGGCGGGGAAACGTAGTGTTCAGGCATTTTAATCCACATCAGTGGACCGGCCCTGTCGCTCCAAGGATTGACTGAGTACTTGCCTGAGACATGGGCTAGATTGTCTCGAATCGGTTGAGGACTATCTTTTGCCTCGGTTCATAGATGGAAATCCAATTTCCAAATACGTGACATTTGCGGTTTTATTTGTAAACCTATATATGGCGACATAGTGGCATGGGACGCTCATGCCGCCTATGATTGATACTTATGATTTGAAGTTGTTTTATACACTATGCACTTATAATAGTACCAAACGATTTGTTTTAAATGTATCAAGCATTCTTTGGCTGTTATAAGGGAAAACCCTATCCTCGGCTGCGTTGCATTGTGTGATGGGACCTGGGTCTTATAACAGCTTCATTTTTCTTTATTTAGCATTGCGCTGTTTGTTTTATGCACTGGTATTCTTGGGAGGAAACCCGTTCCGTGTTTTACGGCGTGGTCCGTTGATTTACCTATCTTTAAAAATAAAGATTAATAACTGTTTTTAGTTCTCACACCAGTCACATGACTGACCTGGAGTTTATTGTTTTAACCTAAACTCTGGGTGCCCCTATTTTGACACGGGCAGCTAGTAGTTTTGGTTTTGCAGATTTATATTCACAGGATCCTGGTTTACAGCTGGAACGATATCCGGAAAGCTTTGTATCCGTATATCTCCTTCTAGTTGTGTATTGTATTATTTTCCGCTGCTATGTAATTTATTGTAATCTCTGATAATCTGTGTTGTATAATATTCACTTATACTCTGTATATTCTTGTAATCTGATGCATTGTTGTAATATACAAGTGAAATGTTCTTCTGTATGTGTTCTGTTGTGGCTTGTTCTCGAACTATCCGACGCTTTCCTTTACGGGGAAGTTACGGGTTTTCACAGTTGGTATCAGAGCTTTGGTTTACAAAGCTAGAGAACAAGACACATTAGAACCGTACGAAAGAATTCATCAGATATTGGATTAGTTGAAACACCCCACCTCCGTTAGAGTCACTCTCAAAGGGAATGCCCTAATTTTGGTGGAGGTTTTTAAGTATAAGTCACAGAGTTACAAGACAGATATAAGAACACATATTTGTAAACAGCGGAAAAACAACAACTTTTATTTCATAAAAGCAAATACGTGTTACAAAACATCACCATGATTGTCTTACATCCTTTCCAAAAAAACATAACATAACTCCTTCATAATCTGTCTTGATTACATTATTAAAGAAGCATAAATAAAACATGGATAAACTGCAAAAGCCCCCATAGTGATTGTCCAAAGCCATAGTTCAAAATGAAAAGGTCCAAGCAATACATTTCTCTTCTTCAAGCTGGATGTTAAGGCTGGTCAAGCTGCTGTGTTCCCTCCCTGTGGACCTGGGTGGGGAAACGGAAGAAAAGAAGACGAAAGAAAAGTAGAGTCAGACATAAAGCATGAGTAAGTCTAGTACTATTCTGTCTATGAATAAAGAACTGGGTGTGATAAGTATAAACAAGAAGTGGGCAAGCACTATAAACTTGGTTAAGTTGTCTAGGGTCGAATATACTATCGTACCCCATGTTAATCTCTGAACCCATATAAACTAGTTTCCAACTGGCACCCCATAATCAGGGTGAAGTGATCCATTTTACAATGATCGGCTCCTACTCACATAGTTACATGTGTCTTACGGCCCCCGATGTTGTAGTTACCTATGCTGGTCCCACCATGGGGTGTATCAAGTCCCATGGCGGCGGCCCGACACAACCTTAGAGTGCACAGGTATGCTACTGGTGCCCAGTGCTTTATTTTTCTGTGCCGGAGTGTGTGCACGCCCGCACCCCGTTAGAACCTACACTGCTACACCACCGCCGTCGATTTGACCTCTTACAATCAGCCCAGTAATCGTGCCCCACCCTGCCTAGTTTCAGGGTATCCTGATACACCTTTTAGGGTTACTGCTGAAAAGGGTCCCCCGTTACTAGGTTTTCTATCTCTAGCCAACATGCTAAGTTGGTTAAGTGTTTCCTAACCTAACCCCCACCAGTCCGTTTAATTTAGCATGTTCCATTTTGATTAAGTCTTTAGTTCACTTAATCCTAACAATCCTGACTCAGCCTTAATTGTCTTATTAAGGCCCTGACCTCTCACATTAGACAGGTATTGTTGTGGCTGCCTGTTGCCGGTTGGTTCCGGGCAGTCTTACGCCACAACTCAGTCTAACCTCAGGTCCTTATTGGGCTCCATGTTTAACCTCCCACATTGGATAGGTATTGTTGTGACTACTGGACAGCCGGGCGGTTCCGGGCAGGTTTACATCACAACTCAATCCAACCTCGGGTTAAACACATCGTATGTTCTACGTATTTTGTCTTTCTTCTTTATTTTCTTATATGTAAATATTTGCGGCCAATTATTAAGTTAATGGTGTAAAGGTTACACCAATCATGGGCCCAACCCATACTTGAATTTGGGCCCTTCTATTTTATATTTTCATTCATTAGTAATTTTAACCCAACGTTATTTTCCCCCGTTTAACACGTCCGTTTATTATATATATGTTGGGCTTAGCCTTTTAAAGCCCAACTTAGCCATGCGAAAAGGGGAGGCTTAAAGCGTGATTACATACACAAAAAGGGGAAGGTGAGCGCATGAACTTGCAATATGACGTTGGAAATACAAAATAGAAACTGGTGTACTTGCATAGTGGTAACATATACTTTGGTCATAAAGCATAGGTGACATGAATCAAAGCATGTAAACTTGTAGTTGAGATAAGAATCTAAATTGGGTATCATTATTGACACATAGTCATAACTACAACATAAACCTATATTTTTATTTCAGGCATAATGTCAAACATAAGCAAATCATGTTCATAAGACTACTACATGTTTACAAAGGTGCCTACTTTTGTGACTAATACAAAAGTATAGTTAAATTTGTTCACATAACCATGGCATAAATATTTCTAACATGAAATCATGATTTTTACTTTAGTCATGTAAACTTGCAAAAAAGGGATTTTGAATCTAACCTAGCTATGTGCCACATATGTCATCATATGATTCTTGTAAACAATATAGACTTAATTATGCAAAATATCAATCATAGCCTAGTCATATTCATAAGTTTGCAAATAGGTTTTCTAGTACAAAAGCATGACTTAATACATAGATTATGATGTCAAAATTCCAACATAGTTTCATATGAACTGTAACAACCAAACTTGTTCCAATTACTTACAAACTGATTTATGCACAAAAATATACATCATGATGGCATAGTAGCAAAACCCCAAACTTGCATGAATTTCAATTAATCAACTACATACATGTAGCTTCAACATGGATTACATAATTTGCGAATATTCCAAACGTATACTTGCATAGAACTACCGCATGTAGTTCTTTATAATGAATAACATAATTCGAGAATATCCAAACGTATACAATATTCCAAATCGATAAGAATCATAGTAACGCACAAATTATGAATTATTTATCACCACAACCAAGTATACAAATCAACACAGTTATTTGTTCATACAAAGTAATACTCTACTTACAATGGTGAGGTGAATTCTCAAATTTAGGGATTTGAAGATGCGGTTTGATTTGATTGAGTTGCCTTATGCCTTAGAATTTGCCTCCTAATTCTCTCTCCAATTGGTGGCTACCCCTAGTCGTTCCTCAGCAACATGGCGGCTTTGTTCTTATTTTTGAATGAATAGATTAGGGTTAGTCTAGGGTTGTTTTTATAGAGGTAATGAACTGATTAGGACGATTGACGTTGCTTGGATTGTTCGTAGCCATTCATCCTAAGGAGAGACCAATTAGAGCCTGCCACCTAGCCCTAATGACAAAGCAGACCACAGAAAATCGACCAACATAGAATAGGCCAGCCAGGTTAGACTGGGTTCGACCTGGCTCTGGACCAGGTCGACATGCCTGTCGACAGCCCTGTCGACAGCCCTGTCGACCTGGTTAGACCAGGTCGACAGCCCAGTCGACCTGGGTGCGTTAGGCGGGTGTTTTTCCGCCCTGGCCCATTGGGCCCCATTTTGGAATTTAAACTTGATTTTTCTGAGTTATTTTATTGTGTTTGAATTTTAAACTTAATTCAGAAACTTCCGAAGGCCATATCTTCTTCATACGGACTCCGTTTTTCGAAAACTCGGACTCTATTTCGCGTATTTTTCCGAGACGAACGCAAAGGCGTATCCCGTTTCCCTTAGTTCTTTGATTTCAAATTAATTATACTTTTATTTGTTAATTTCACAGTTATAGAATTCGCGGGGTGTTACATTCTCCCCCACTTAAAAGGATTTCATCCCCGAAATCTTCAAGTTAGGAGGAATGTATATCCTAACATCCAATCATCCATCTACTCATCCATCAAACACGAGCATCCATTGTCCTTAAAAGACTTCTAATGCTTCATGATCATATGCGAAGTGTGTGTACATGTACTTATCTAATGCAAAATCAGGCGGTCTACTGATTCAGTTGACCTCCTTAATGCGAATTATGTAAGTGCCATGAATCCATTATGTATGCAAATTTTCCTATTTTGATTCTACATGAGTGCACAATCATTCAATACAAATGCAACATCCACATGACAACACATTAAAGTTCAACCACATATGAATGCACACATATATGCATATGCAATATGAAGTGACTGAGCCGATCTAACCCTAGATTGTGTGTGTATATGCAACCACGAGCAACCACTAGCAATCATTTGCAACCACTTGCAACCATCATCCATAACATGTTTCAATTACATGTTTCCATCCAAAAAGATTCTACCTAAAAGATAAGGTCGAGGAAATATACCTAAAAAGATAGATAAAAGCGCAACTTAAGGAAAAAGAAAGATCAAGGATGTACCCTCGAAAAGAAAAGGGTAGGCAGTGCGTATTCTAGCTTCTGTTTCCCAAGTCGCGTCTCCCTCGGCGTCGCTCCACTGAACTTTGACGAGTTTGACTTCACGGTTGCGTAGCTTCTTCACTTCCGTTCCTAATATGCGGGTTGGAACTTTCCTTATGGTTGCTTCGCGCTCCACTTCGGCCTCTTCGAGGATATTTGGCTCTACCACTTCAGCAGACTCATGTAGACATTTTCGGAGATGTGAAACGTGAAAAACGTTGTGGACTCCGGCCAACTTCTCGGGTAGCTCTAATCTATAGGCCATTTTCCCAATTTTCTCGATGATAGGGAATGGCCCTACGAATCTTGGTGCCAGTTTTCTTGTGGTTCCAAAACGAACAACGTTTCTTAGCGGTGATACCTTGAGAAAAACTCTGTCTCCAACCTCAAATTCAAGGTCGGTCCTTCTCTTGTCGGCATAGGACTTTTGTCTGTCTTGGGCCGTCTTCATCCTTCTTCGTATTAAGTCTACTTTCTCTGAAGTTTCTCGGATCATATCTGGTCCAAGTATGAGCTTATCCGTGGACTCCCACCAACAAGTGGGTGATCGGCACGGTCTTCCATATAAAGCTTCGAAGGGCGCCATCCCGATGGTTGCTTGATAGCTATTGTTGTAGGCAAATTCAACCAAAGGAAGGTGGTCTTCCCATGTCCCTCCGAAGTCAAGGATGCATAGTCTTAAAAGGTCTTCCAAAACTATGTTCACTCTCTCTGTTTGGCCGTCGGTTTGGGGATGATAGGCCGTGCTCAAGCATAACTGCGTTCCTACTGCTTCTTGCAGACTCCGCCAAAACTCGCTGGTGAAGATGGGGTCTCGGTCACTAACAATGCTAGATGGTATTCCATGGAGTCGAACGATTTCCTTAAGGTAAAGTGATGCTAGGGATGAGGCAGTTCTTTTACTTTTGACAGGTAAAAAGTGGGCGCTTTTAGTAAGCCTATCCACTATTACCCAAATGCTAGTGTTGCCTCTCCTAGACCTAGGCAGCCCATCGATGAAGTCCATTGAGATGCTATCCCATTTCCACTGCGGGACCTCCAGAGGATGTAGCAGTCCACCAGGCTTTTTCTGTTCCGCCTTAACCTGTTGGCACACCATACACTTAGAAACGAACTCTGCCACGTCCTTTTTCATGCCGTTCCAGAAGAAAGTCCTTTTTATGTCTTTGTACATTTTATCTCCGCCTGGGTGTATCGTCATCTTGGAGTGATGTGCTTCCTCGAGAACCTTCTTTACTAAATCTTTTGTCTGTGGGACGCATAGTCTTCCGTCTCGCCTTAGCAAACCCTTATCGTCGATGGAGTATCTGTTGAGGTGACTTGAAGTCTCACCCCTAATTAGCCTATCAATTGTTTCCACAAGCTGAGGGTCTTCGCGTTGTGCTGTCCCTACTGAATCCACTAAAGTTGGGCGCACTTCGAGAGATGCTAGCAAGCCTGGTACGAAATTGGAGGAAGGCCTAAAGTCGAAGCTGGCTATAAACTCTAGGCTTTGTCTTTCAACAAACAACGGGCCTAGGGTCAATTTCTTTCGGCTCAACGCGTCTGCCACTACGTTGCCTTTGCCCGGAGTGTAGGAGATTTCGAAATCGTATGAGGCAAGAAACTCCATCCATCTTTGTTTCCTCAAGTTAAGATCCTTCTGCGAGAAAAGATATTTCAACGATTTATGGTCAGTGTAAAGTTCGAACTTCTCACCTAGGAGATAGTGTCGCCAAGACTTGAGTGCAAAGACGATGGCGGCTAACTCAAGATCGTGGGTTGGGTAGTTCTTTTCGTGCACTTTCAACTGCCTCCCGCCATAAGCTACTACCCTTCCTTCTTGCATTAATACGACGCCTAGCCCTGTCCCACATGCATCCGTATAAACAGTGAACATCTTGCTCCCATCTGGCAGCGTCAAAACTGGGGCTGTTGTGAGAGCCCTTTTCAGTCGTTGGAAAGCAAACTCGCAATCCAAGTCCCAATTGAACACTAAATTCTTCTTGGTCAATTTCGTGAGCGGAGCTGAGATTTTCGCAAAATCCCTTATAAACTTTCGATAGAAACCTGCTAGTCCTAGAAAGCTTCGGACCTCAGTTGCATTCCTTGGTGTCTTCCAATCCTGTACCGCCACTACCTTAGCAGGGTCCACTGCTAACCCTTGTTTGGATACTATGTGCCCAAGGAACCTCACCTCTTCTCTCCAAAAGTGGCATTTGGAGAATTTGGCTTTTAGTTGATGGACTCGCAAAGTTTCCATGATTGCCCTTAAGTGCTGAGCATGTTCCTCTTCACTCTTTGAGAAGATAAGGATATCATCTACGAAGACGACTACGAATTTGTTGAGGAAATCTCTAAATACCCTACTCATCAGGTCCACGAAATAAGCAGGTGCATTTGTCAAGCCAAAAGGCATGACAAGCCATTCAAAGAAGCCGTCTGGGGTTCTGAATGCCGTTTTATCGATGCTATCTTCAGCCACCCTTAGCTGATGAAAACCGGTTGCTAAATCGAGTTGGGAGAAAACAGACGCTCCTACAAGCTGGTCAAATAAATCGTCAATTCTAGGGAGAGGGTGCCTTTTCTTTTTCGTTAGCTTGTTGAGCTCCCTATAGTCAACACATAGACGGAGTGAACCATCCGCCTTTGTAGCGAACACCACTGGAGCGCCCCATTCTGAAATGCTTCTCCTAATGAACCCCTTTTCTAGAAGCTCTTTAATCTGTTTACTGAGCTCTTTCCTTTCTCGTGAAGCCATGTGTCTAACGGGCAACGCAACGGGCTTTGCATTATCTACAAGATATATGTGGAAGTCTATTTCCCGCTTCGGAGGCAAGCCCTTCACCTCTTCGAAGACATCCGGATATTCCCGGACCATTCTAACTGATTGCAAACTTTCAACAGAGGCATCTAGCGATTCAAGATAACTAAGCATAACCGCATACGAGGGATTACAAGAAATTTCCAAAGTATTACCGAGCTGGGTTAGGAGCCTAACAACCCTTTTCTCACAATCAAGGATGGCCCCATTACTGGATAGCCAATCCATACCCAAAATCAAACCATAACCCGAAAAGCCCAAAACAAAGGCACTACATTGAAATTCTACACTTAGAATAGAGATTTTCAATCCCAAACAGATCATAGACAAATGAGCTGGGCCCCCAATTGGGTTTGAAACAATTAAGGGGTCCTCTACCATAATAGTTTTTAGGTGCAGAGATTCTACTAAAGCAGTCGAGATAAAGGAGTGTGATGCGCCAGAATCAAATAAAGTGCGAACGGGGTGATCATAAAGATAAACTACACTTTCTACAGAAGTATTTATACCTCGTTGTTGCAGAGGTGGCGCTTCCAGCACATGAACCTGTGCCCCTGGGGTGGATCCAGCCCTCTGCCCCTGTCCTCGATTCTTTGGGCAGTCCTTAGCCCTGTGGCCTGTCTCACCACAAGAAAAGCACCCACCATTCTCCTTGGCCTTCTTTTTCCGGCAGTCCTTTACTAAGTGCCCCACTTTGCCACAGAAATTACACTTCCTCTTCTCTTTGTTGCCTTTCCCGCCCTTCTTAAAGTCTGTCTTCTTAGGCTGCAAACCCTCTTTCTTTCCTTGAGAGCTTTCTGCCTTTGTCTCCTTCTTGCCCTTATCCTCTTCATTCAGCAATGCCATTTGCACCAATCTTTCATACGTGGCTCCCATGGGTATATGGGTCATGGCCAAACTGTGTAATGGCTCATTCAACCCTTTGACGAAACGGAGAGCCTTCTTGTGCGGGGTGTTGACTTGGTCAAGCCCAAACCTAGCCAGCTCATCGAACTGATTCACATATTCTCTGACTGTCTTGTCCCCTTGTTTAAGAAATAAGAATTTTTCCAACTGCAAACTTCTTTCCGCATCTGAGAGAAATTTAGTCTCAAACCTTACCCTAAAGTCCTCTCATGTCTCCACTGGTCTTTCAGCATTAGTGACTTCCCACCAGTAGGAAGCCTCGCCCTTCAATAGCCACACCGCCAATTGTACTTTTTGTCTATCCTCTACCTCAAAGATGATGAATAGGTCCTCAGTTTCTTTTAGCCAATTTCTAGCTGCCACGAAGGACTCAGTTCCATGGAAATCCCTTCCTCCCATAGCTTTAAAATCTTTACATATCTTAGCAAACGTGTTTCCCCGAGGAGGAGGTGGAGGAAAAGGTGCCGCTGCAGCTGGATGATTTCCGGCAGGTGGGGGAGGAGGAACGGTAGGACCTGGCTGAGTGGCTCTTGCTTCTAAGAACCGTCTAAACCAACCAGGTATTGGCACCCCTTCCGGCAAGTTAAGATCTTCGGACATGCTGAAACAAAAAGGATAGATTCAAAACGAAGGATAAGAGATAGTACCTATGGCTTTGGGGAGTGGACTTTGCCTTTTTAAAATAAAATAATATTTTTCTTTTAAAAATGCTTCTTTAAATTTCCTTTTTGAAAACAATTTTTCAAAACTTTTTATCTTATCTGGTAAACCTATGCTCTGATACCAAGTGAAACACCCCACCTCCATTAGAGTCACTCTCAAAGGGAATGCCCTAATTTTGGTGGAGGTTTTTAAGTATAAGTCACAGAGTTACAAGACAGATATAAGAACACATATTTGTAAACAGCGGAAAAACAACAACTTTTATTTCATAAAATCAAATACGTGTTACAAAACATCACCATGATTGTCTTACATCCTTTCCAAAAAAACATAACATAACTCCTTCATAATCTGTCTTGATTACATTATTAAAGAAGCATAAATAAAACATGGATAAACTGCAAAAGCCCCCATAGTGATTGTCCAAAGCCATAGTTCAAAATGAAAAGGTCCAAGCAATACATTTCTCTTCTTCAAGATGGATGTTAAGGCTGGTCAAGCTGCTGTGTTCCCTCCCTGTGGACCTGGGGGGGGGGGGGGAACGGAAGAAAAGAAGACGAAAGAAAAGTAGAGTCAGACATAAAGCCTGAGTAAGTCTAGTACTATTCTGTCTATGAATAAAGAACTGGGTGTGATAAGTATAAACAAGAAGTGGGCAAGCACTATAAACTTGGTTAAGTTGTCTAGGGTCGAATATACTATCGTACCCCATGTTAATCTCTGAACCCATATAAACTAGTTTCCAACTGGCACCCCATAATCAGGGTGAAGTGATCCATTTTACAATGATCGGCTCCTACTCGCATAGTTACATGTGTCTTACGGCCCCCGATGTTGTAGTTACCTATGCTGGTCCCACCATGGGGTGTATCAAGTCCGATGGCGGCGGCCCGACACAACCTTAGAGTGCACAAGTATGCTACTGGTGCCCAGTGCTTTATTTTTCTGTGCCGGAGTGTGTGCACGCCCGCACCCCGTTAGAACCTACACTGCTACACCACCGCCGTCGATTTGACCTCTTACAATCAGCCTAGTAATCGTGCCCCACCCTGCCTAGTTTCAGGGTATCCTGATACACCTTTTAGGGTTACTGCTGAAAAGGGTCCCCCGTTACTAGGTTTTCTATCTCTAGCCAACATGCTAAGTTGGTTAAGTGTTTCCTAACCTAACCCCCACCAGTCCGTTTAATTTAGCATGTTCCATTTTGATTAAGTCTTTAGTTCACTTAATCCTAACAATCCTGGCTCAGCCTTAATTGTCTTATTAAGGCCCTGACCTCTCACATTAGACAGGTATTGTTGTGGCTGCCTGTTGCCGGTTGGTTCCGGGCAGTCTTACGCCACAACTCAGTCTAACCTCGGGTCCTTATTGGGCTCCATGTTTAACCTCCCACATTGGATAGGTATTGTTGTGACTACTGGACAGCCGGGCGGTTCCGAGCAGGTTTACATCACAACTCAATCCAACCTCGGGTTAAACACATCGTATGTTCTACATATTTTGTCTTTCTTCTTTATTTTCTTATATGTAAATATTTGCGGCCAATTATTAAGTTAATGGTGTAAAGGTTACACCAATCATGGGCCCAACCCATACTTGAATTTGGGCCCTTCTATTTTATATTTTCATTCATTAGTAATTTTAACCCAACGTTATTTTCCCCCGCTTAACACGTCCGTTTATTATATATATGTTGGGCTTATCCTTTTAAAGGCGAACTTAGCCATGCGAAAAGGGGAGGCTTAAAGCGTGATTACATACACAAAAAGGGGAAGGTGAGCGCATGAACTTGCAATATGACGTTGGAAATACAAAATAGAAACTGGTGTACTTGCATAGTGGTAACATATACTTTGGTCATAAAGCATAGGTGACATGAATCAAAGCATGTAAACTTGTAGTTGAGATAAGAATCTAAATTGGGTATCATTATTGACACATAGTCATAACTACAACATAAACCTATATTTTTATTTCAGGCATAATGTCAAACATAAGCAAATCATGTTCATAAGACTACTACATGTTTACAAAGGTGCCTACTTTTGTGACTAATACAAAAGTATAGTTAAATTTGTTCACATAACCATGGCATAAATATTTCTAACATGAAATCATGATTTTTACTTTAGTCATGTAAACTTGCAAAAAAGGGATTTTGAATCTAACCTAGCTATGTGCCACATATGTCATCATATGATTCTTGTAAACAATATAGACTTAATTATGCAAAATATCAATCATAGCCTAGTCATATTCATAAGTTTACAAATAGGTTTTCTAGTACAAAAGCATGACTTAATACATAGATTATGATGTCAAAATTCCAACATAGTTTCATATGAACTATAACAACCAAACTTGTTCCAATTACTTACAAACTGATTTATGCACAAAAATATACATCATGATGGCATAGTAGCAAAACCCCAAACTTGCATGAATTTCAATTAATCAACTACATACATGTAGCTTCAACATGGATTACATAATTTGCGAATATTCCAAACGTATACTTGCATAGAACTACCGCATGTAGTTCTTTATAATGAATAACATAATTCGAGAATATCCAAACGTATACAATATTCCAAATCGATAAGAATCATAGTAACGCACAAATTGTGAATTATTTATCACCACAACCAAGTATACAAATCAACACAGTTATTTGTTCATACCAAAGTAATACTCTACTTACAATGGTGAGGCGAATTCTCAAATTTAGGGATTTGAAGATGCGGTTTGATTTGATTGAGTTGCCTTATGCCTTAGAATTTGCCTCCTAATTCTCTCTCCAATTGGTGGCTACCCCTAGTCGTTCCTCAGCAACATGGCGGCTTTGTTCTTATTTTTGAATGAATAGATTAGGGTTAGTCTAGGGTTGTTTTTATAGAGGTAATGAACTGATTAGGACCATTGATGTTGCTTGGATTGATCGTAGCCATTCATCCTAAGGAGAGACCAATTAGAGCCTGCCACCTAGCCCTAATGACAAAGCAGACCACAGAAAATCGACCAACATAGAATAGGCTAGCCAGGTTAGACTGGGTTCGACTGGCTCTGGACCAGGTCGACATGCCTGTCAACAGCCCTGTCGACAGCCCTGTCGACCTGGTTAGACCAGGTCGACAGCCCAGTCGACCTGGGTGCGTTAGGCGGGTGTTTTTCCGCCCTGGCCCATTGGGCCCCATTTTGGAATTTAAACTTGATTTTTCTGAGTTATTTTATTGTGTTTGAATTTTAAACTTAATTCAGAAACTTCCGAAGGCCATATCTTCTTCATACGGACTCCGTTTTTCGAAAACTCGGACTTTATTTCGCGTATTTTTCCGAGACGAACGCAAAGGCGTATCCCGTTTCCCTTAGTTCTTTGATTTCAAATTAATTATACTTTTATTTGTTAATTTCACAGTTATAGAATTCGCGGGGTGTTACATTAGTAATATCCAATTAGAATGACTCGTTAGAGATAGGATCAGTAGTATCCTAGAACGAGTGTGAAGAGTATATTTTTTTAAAATAAAAACAATTTTGTTTTGAAAATCTAAATCAACTATTCGTATTTGATTATTTATTTTATATTGATGTGGACAATCCAGAATATATAGGTTTTGCGTATACTCTGATCCGCGTGTATTCAAAGTTTTAATATGTTGGATAGATATAGCATCACACTCTAGTCGCCTGAAGATGATATTGATGATAGCGATCGCATCATCAACATTTATGTTCGAGTTTCGAAGGTGTGATTTTCTATATATTTCCATTAGACTGGTGTGAGAACCAAAACTAATATAGCTAGAATACATTGTTGTGATTTGGCATCAAAACATGATTTTCTTTATATATACCAAAATTATGAATTTGAAACGTTAATCCACTAATTGATTGATGTTTGTGTTGTTTGTTTAATTGTTTGGTAATTTTGAACCATTATGCCTAATTTGATCAAATATGGAATTGTATTTAAAATTGGTCGCATTTGCTTGCATATACATATACTTATATTGAACAGGTCATAGCAAGGAGGCTAGAGCCGAAGAATAAAATTTGTTTGCCCGACAAATAGGTACATGTTTACTACATAATTTACTGTTTTGTTTGGGTGATGATGATTTTATGAGCCTATTGGCTAGCCGCTTGGCGTTTTCTTTTTTTTTTTGAGATCTGAAGGACCGGGGAAGCTATTTGAAATTCCCCGATGCTCCCGGTGCAGGGGAGGTTATGGCGAAATTTTTCAAAAATTTAGGGTGTTAGCCAAATTTTTGAAATTTTGAAAATTCTCAGAAACTGAAAAGTTGGAGAACGGAAGCCTGATCGATCGTGGAGCTGAATAATCAAACCACTTTCGACTTTGTTCCTTTTCGGGGACGAAAAGTTTTAAGTGGGGGAGATTGTAATAACCCGAAAATCTGGGCCAGTTTAAAATTTTTATTTTAGCAATTTTAGCTGAATTTGAATATTTAAAATAGATTATTTTAAATAGAATCGACGAGAAATTTATTTTGAATAGAATTCGATCGTATATATTATATACGTCGTCGTTAGAATATAAATAATTATATATAATTATAATAGGAATTGAAAATGGCGCGGTAGTTCGATAATTCGATTTCAAACTTCAATTGAATGTACCGGGTGCAAGGCAATCCGGATTTTAGTGAAACCAAAAACATTAGGATCTAATTGATGATATCTTTCCAACGAATCCGAAAAATCAAGATTTCATAGCGGGAATCAAAAGATATGTCCAGTTGAAAATTATAAATAGTCGCTATGGAATTCAGGCCCTTAAAAATGGACATTTTGCAAATGACCTCGGATTTCGACGAAATCAGTTTTGTTGGATCCGCAGTGTCAAATTATTGCTAGATTCCAAATTTCATAATTTTTCGAATCAATATGTGAGCGTGGCGAAGGAAAACGCGTTTGACCAGTTTCAGTTGATTTTAATCGACTGGAAATTGGC
The DNA here is from genome assembly GCA_030737875.1 of Allium sativum. Classification (NCBI taxonomy): domain Eukaryota; kingdom Viridiplantae; phylum Streptophyta; class Magnoliopsida; order Asparagales; family Amaryllidaceae; genus Allium; species Allium sativum. The sequence goes on from CM060921.1 coordinate 309,821,683, forward strand.
CATTTTTCAAACGGTCTCAGAATTCGACGAAACTAGTTTTGTTAGGACCGTATCATCAATACGAAGCTAGAAAATATTTTTCAGGAATTTTTCTAGTTAGTATGTGACCCCGGTAATTTGAAATGTACATTTAAAATTCAATATAGCGATTTAAATGTAAATCTAACGGAAACTGATCGAAACGACCGAATCAGCCTACGATACATATCCCATTGTGTTCGGAATGGGGGTAATTAGCTATGGACGACAGGCGGTGGGCCTCGTTTCGAGGTCATATGTAAAAGTCAACTTTTTGCAAAATAAATAATTAATAAATAAAAAAAAGAGAAAATCTCCCCCTTAAACCCGCGTTGGCCCCCCCTTATTCTTCGAATGCATCAGAAAAAAAAAACAAATGAAAAAAAAAGCGACGAAGGACGGAGCCCTCCATCAAACCGCCGCCCTCCATCGTGGGGCCCCCAGCCTGGCGCGCCACCGCGGCACATCACCCCGGCACCCCCCCTCCCCTCCAGCCTCCTCCCACTCTTCTCTGTTCCCTCTTCTTCCCCCAAACCCGCGAGTCCCCAAATCAGCTCAGGCGACCTCGCCTGAATCCCTCCGCCGCCACCAGTAATCCCACCACCGACCTCACCCCAGCCCTCTCCTCCTCTTCCCTCTATAAAACCTGAAAAACAGTAAGTGTTTAAATTTTTATTTACTTATTTATTTATTTATTATCTACAATAAAATCTGATTTTATTATATAGGGATTTAGGTTATTTAAAATCAGTAAATGAATTAGATTTTTATTCATATAAATGGCCGATAAAAATTGGATCTTTATTGTTTGAATGGTAACGAAAAGATTAGATTTTTGAATCAAGAAAGATTTAATTTTTAGTATAGAAAGACGAAATTTTTATCGATAGAAAGATGGGATCTTTATCTAATCAAGTTAGAATTTTTACATTATAAAAGATGGAATTTTTACATCAGAAAAGATTGAACTTCGAAATAAAAATATGATTTTTATATATTGAACTTCGAAATAAAAATAGGATTTTTATATGTTGAACTTCGAAATAAAATTTTGATTTTTATATATTGAATAGCGAAGAAAAAAATGCGATTTTTATATATTGAACATCGAAGAAAAAATTCGGTTTTTATATATTGAATAACATAGTAAAAATATGATTTTTATATATGGAATAGCGAAGTAAAAAATTCGATTTTTACATATGTAGTGGCTACGGGCAACGAAGATGACGAAGATGCGATAGCGATGAAGATTTCTATCAGTGAAGTGCCGTGGAGCTAGGATAGCTATCTGTGAGAATTTCTCACCTTTCACTTTCTTTTCTCTAGTTATATATATATATACTAGGATGCAGACGGTGCTTAGTAGCACCCGACACAATCGTCCACAGACCATGGACTTGTTTGTTTGGTTGCATAGATTAGTTAGATGATTGATTTGAAATTGAATTGTTGGTGAAATGAATGGATTTGATTGATGTGTGAATGGCGTGGGCCTTCACTAGACCGGGGATAAGGCTAGGCCTCGTCCCGTTTCTAGTATCGTGCCGTTATGCCGCCGAAATTTTCTAAAATGTGTTAGAAAAATAAAAATATCATTTTATTTAAAGAATGAACTGAATAGAAATTCATATGTTGGAATAAAATGTTTTTATCGTTAAAAATATAATTTTTAACGTGAATGTGAATAAATAAATATTCATTTACAAACCGGACGGTTTGTTTATGTACACCTATTTGAAGGACATTGATTGGGACGATAAATTTTACACATCGCCCAACTGCACAAATAAAATATGTGTTTGATTGTTTGAAACCCCACACGGGTGTTAGGATGAAATTTGAAGTTCACTCATCCTGATTGATTAAATATGTCGATCGATCGATTGACAGGCTGTTAAAAGCGTTAGATATCTATATTTGATGCTTATACAGTGTAGTGCACTTTGGTTGATGGTTGATTATTTTTCAATGCTATTATATGTGTGTAATGTATGAAAATCCATATAATTAACATTATATGGTGATTGATTGGGCCTCATTCCATTTTGAAAAATAAAGAATATTGTGAAATAAAAGTTCATGTGTTGACAGTACTCATCCATTGAGATTGGTCATGTGTTGAACGAAATATTTTAGTAATAACAACTATTTTGAAAAAGAAATATTTGAAATATAATATTTGAAAATAGAAATTTATGAAGCCGTGTTGATTAGATTGACGCCCTTTTGACGTGAACGATATTTATATCGATTGAAAACGATTTCGAAATGAAATGAATTGAAAACGATTTCGAAATGAAATGAATTGAAAACGATTTCGAAATGAAATGAATTGAAAACGATTTCGAAATGAAATGAATTGAAAACGATTTCGAAATGAAATGAATTGAAAACGATTTCAAAATGAAATGAATTGAAAACGATTTCGAAATAAAATGAATTGAAAACGATTTCGAAATGAAATGAATTGAAAAAGATTTCGAAATGAATTGAATTGAAAACGATTTCGAAATGAATTGAATTGAAAACGATTTCGAAATGAATTGAATTGAAAACGAATTCAAATTGAATTGAAAGTGAATTGAAATGAATTCAAATTGAATTAAAATTTGAATTGAATAGAAATGAATTTTAAAACGAATTTATAAAGAAGAATTCAATTTTGATTTGAGTTGAAAAGAAAGTTGAAATTGCTTTTGAAACGATTTTAAAACTATTTATATAATTCGTTTTAAATAGAAATCGACGAAGTATATATTATATATATAATATAATGGCCTGAATAGAACGCGCCGCGCCGCGGCAGTTCGCGAATTTCGACCATTTATTTCAAACGGACATTACGGGAGATCCGACCGTCGGATTCTCCTAAAACCGGAACCGTTGGGTTCGTATCGAAAAGAGCTTTCTAACAAATATTAAAAATTAGAAATCTAATGGTTGGATTTGGGATTATGTCCAAATCAAATTTGAAAAAGGTCGCTGTAAGTGCAGTTCGATGACCATTGGTGGAAATCAACTGTACGGGCCTTGATAAAATTATTAAAAATAGTAATAATTTGTGTAAAATCATAAGAAATGATTTGTGAAGTTTTGGGATGAAAAACTCCATATATGAAAAGATAAAAATAGATTTTTATCGAAATGAACTAGTTTTGAACTAGGATTATAATTCTATTTATTTTTAAACAAATAAATAAATTGAATTTGAAAAGGGTTTTAAAAATAACCAAAATTTCCAATGATTGCATTGGAGTGGATTTGAATCGAAATTGTCTTCGGAATATTTCGATATTGGATTTCGTGATGATACAGATATTGTTATGGGAATTTGAAAGATATAGATATATATCGTTATTTCCAATATGATATTTGTTGGTCGTAGAATTTGATATTGAATATAAGCTGATATATTTTCTATTCAGAGCCTTGTATTTAATATCAAATGTGATTTGGGTTTGTCGTGAATGGTGTCTTCACTAACACTGTTCTTGAACCCAGTTGAGGAAAGATTAAATCTTTTTATTTAGATTTAATGAAGTGTACCAATTAAATGAAATTTAATTGGAAATTAATGGTATGTGATTTTGGGTTTATCGTGAACCGTGTTTTAAATGACACTAATTCTTTAACCCAGTCGAAGATTAAAACTAAGTGGAGTTTTAATGAATCTTTAATTAGATTGAAATGATCGAAAATGGAGTATCACCAGTTTTGCTCCAGGCGATAGTTAAATCTTTAATTAGATTTGAACGTGCAATGGTAATTGAATTTACCGATAACACTGTGGTGTTAGATATGAAGTATTACCAGTTTTACTTCATGGGATGAATAGGTTGGGATGGGGAAATTAAAATAAATGATTACTTCGGTAAGGTCCGCTAATCCCGACTAGTTTGAATTGAGATTCAAAAATAGAATAAAGAATAAATTCAAGGAATTTATCTTGGATTAAATTAATGGGAACCTTTCCCTATGAATGTGAAATTTAGAAACTAACTGTCGGTTAGCCAAGCAGAATGGTTTTCTGAATATTGATCTGATGTTGGTTTCGGCCTTCGAGGTTAATATTTGGGGAATTATTCTCTTGATTAATTTACGGTTAGTGACTAATGAATTGGAATGAGGCGTATGTTGTGTTTGTGTAACACTTATTTAAAGTATACGCGAGTTATTCGGAAAGACCGGGTTTATCCCATTCTGAATAACTGATACGACGATAAGTCGAAGATGAAGACGGTGGTTGAAGACTGGAAGTCTTCACGTCGTTTGGGTGATTACTGATGATCTTGATTGGGCTGTACACCCAAGAAGATGGAAACAGTTGGTGAACGTCCAGACGTACTTGGAGATCGATGGATATGCGGGGTACTAGGTGCCTCCGGTTTCGTTCAGACCCAGAACGGACTTGTAAATGGACTGTGTGTCTGACATTGGATTTTAGTCCGTGTGATTGATCTCTATTAAATATATATCTGTTTGGCGGCGGAGAATTTATTCTCTTGCTTAACGCCCTTCTCTGAGACGTACGAGCTCAGGGGTTATATATTGATGGATATCAAACGCATGGAGTGAATTGCCTGTGTGGCATGCCTAAGTGGCAATTGATCGAGGCTTCTGTTGAAAAGCAAAGTCTTGTGGTGATGATCAAAGCAAGGCCTTTGTGGCGTAGCTTTGTGTAACGTAGATTCGCGAGTCTCACACCCGGTATGAACCAAAAACGGGAGACGGACCTCAGGGAGGGCATGCGTTTCCTTCTAGCTAAAAAGTGGCGTCAGTGGTTTTACACGCCCTGACGAGTTTGACTTATGTGGTTGTTGCTGTTGCGAGGCGCCTCGGAATTGATCGGTCGTTCTCGAACCGATGGAGTCATTTAGTTGGCTCATTTACGCCCCAAAGGGCGGGGAAACGTAGTGTTCAGGCATTTTAATCCACATCGGTGGACCGGCCCTGTCGCTCCAAGGCTTGACTGAGTACTTGCCTGAGACATGGGCTAGATTGTCTCGAATCGGTTGAGGACTATCTTTTGCCTCGGTTCATAGATGGAAATCCAATTTCCAAATACGTGACATTTGCGGTTTTATTTGTAAACCTATATATGGCGACATAGTGGCATGGGACGCTCATGCCGCCTATGATTGATACTTATGATTTGAAGTTGTTTTATACACTATGCACTTATAATAGTACCAAACGATTTGTTTTAAACGTATCAAGCATTCTTTGGCTGTTATAAGGGAAAACCCTATCCTCGGCTGCGTTGCATTGTGTGATGGGACCTGGGTCTTATAACAGCTTCATTTTTCTTTATTTAGCATTGCGCTGTTTGTTTTATGCACTGGTATTCTTGGGAGGAAACCCGTTCCGTGTTTTACGGCGTGGTCCGTTGATTTACCTATCTTTAAAAATAAAGATTAATAACTGTTTTTAGTTCTCACACCAGTCACATGACTGACCTGGAGTTTATTGTTTTAACCTAAACTCTGGGTGCCCCTATTTTGACACGGGCAGCTAGTAGTTTTGGTTTTGCAGATTTATATTCACAGGATCCTGATTTACAGCTGGAACGATATCCGGAAAGCTTTGTATCCGTATATCTCCTTCTAGTTGTGTATTGTATTATTTTCCGCTGCTATGTGTAAAGACCCGCAAATCCCCACCCTTAGAATCGACCATAAACCACACAGGTCTGACCTAAAAGGTGAAAATCTACGAATACTTTAACTTTGGGCATACAACTCATTAAAACAACAACGGAAGACTTTTATAACACTATAATAAATGTTACATCAGAGTACAGAATATCAGAGTACATTGGAATATAATTACAGCGGAAGAATAAGTTACAATAATTAAAATATATTGCAGCGGAAGAAAACACAGCGGAAGACTCTCTATCTCTGGACACAGCTTTAAGCTTCAACCCAGAATCCTGTTTAATATATCTGCAAAAATAGCTACTCGACTGCCCGTGTGGAAAATATGGGCACCCGAGTTTGCCAGTGGACAAAACTACAGGTCAGTCATGGGACTGGTGTGAGAATTCTACTTAACCTATATAATATAATAAGGCTAATCACAGGACCACGCCACTTTCGCGGAACGGGTTTTCTCCTATGGATTGCCAGTACATGACTAAAGTAAATCGTCAAAATAGCGCAATGCTTTTTAGAAAAATGAAACCATTATAAGACCCAAGTCCCATCACACAATGCAACGCAAACCGGAGGATAGGGTTTTACCTTATAATGATCAAAAATGCTTGATACGATAAACACGGTATTATATAATAATAGCGTGCAACCAATTTGAAGTACATCAAAGTAAATGTATTGATCCTAGACGGCATGAGTGCCCCATCCCACTACGTCGCCATATATAGGTATACAATCAAAACCGCGTGATGTCGTATTGGAAATTTGGGTTTCCATCTGAGTCAAGGCTAGGGAGGAGATCCTTACCGATTCGAGACACTCTAGCAATGCCCCAGGATTGGTACTCTGTCCAACCCTTGGATCCTGCAGGGCCGGTCCACACTTACTTTTGTGGATTGGCAATTCCTGAACACACGCTTCCCGGTCCTTTTGGACCTATACTACGGCCAGTAGCGACCGCATAAACCGAGGCCTCGAACAATCCAACAACCACAATGAATAAATGCCAGCGCTGGTAGGTCCCTGGCACCACTCTAGCTAGAAAGAAACGTGCGCACTCCCTGCGTTCCCTTCTCCCGTTTTAGACTCTACCGGGCTGTGAGGCTCGCGAAGTCACGTTACACAAAGCTATGCCTAAATCGACTATGCTTTGATCATCCCACAAGGCTCTGCTTTGCAACAATAAGCCTTGTTCAAGTGCAACTTGGCATACCACATCAACAACTCATATCATGCGATCGGTAATTATTTAACATACAAAAGGGTGTTAAGCAAGAGAATAAATCCTCCGCCACCATGCATTTATATATTAAATAAAAACCAATTTAATTACATGAAATAAATTTCAATGTCAGGCATGCTATCCATTTACAAGTCCGTTCTGGGTCTGAACGAAACAACGTATCCGTCGATCTCCAGTACGTCTGGAAGATCATCACTTTTACCTTGCCTTGGGGGATCAGTCCCAATTCAAGATATTAGTCACCATCAACCAAACGATGTGAAGCTCTCCGGTCTTCAGTCACCGTCCTTATCTTCGACTCTTGATCGTCGTGATGATTATTAAGAATGGGTTAGACCCGGTCTTTCTGAATAACTCGCGTATTTGTAATTAAAACCACCATACGCCACATTCCAACTTTGAATATCCTTTTAAATAAAAATTATTATTTATATAAAAAAAATTCTCATTAATTTTATCAAAGATAAAATAAATTAAATTTTTAATCTTTCTAAAAAGATTTATTAATATTCCAATTTTGATTTAATTTATAAAATAGATTTATAAATTTCAAATAGTAATTTCAATGTAAATTGGATTAAAGGATAAATGTTATTCAAACATCGTCCACTATAAATCCAATCTACATATCAATCACCAACCATAATTGTTAAAATCTAATAATCTTAAATAAAAGATTTATCTTAAAGATATTAATTCATTACTATATAAAAAAAAACACATTTTAAAATAATCAATAAAATATTCTATATATAAAAGATTCTGAATGTAACATATACTTTATAATACAAAATCTTTTATTTTACAAAAATTCTTTTATTATATAAAAATTCTTTATTTAAAAAGAAATTCTGCATTGGAATGCAACTTAACCATGTACCATATAATTTGGGTCATATGGGTTTCATACATTTCATGTATAGGGTAATAACAAGAAAATAATTCTCAATCCATCCATTAACAACCAGAGTGACGATGTCAACTGTGTGAGCGTTAAAATGAAATAATAACGCTCATCGCAGTCTGTCGATCAATCGATAGACATATAATTAAACATTGGGATTTGTGTCATTCAAGTATCGTCCCAATACCCGTGTGGGGTTTTCAGCCAACAACAGTTCATACAAATAAATAAATATAGAATTGGCTAATAGGTTTAACCAATTTCAATTTCACTTAACATGTCACTTATATCAAGTAAAATGTATTTTACTCTTATGACTTCCCTATATACTTCTAAAGTTACATAAACAGTAATTTATTTATACAGCTTTATTGCGGATGACAAATGGAATATATATTCCATTATATTTGTATGAAGTTTCTTACCAATACTTTTCATTGTATATTTTGACCAACAATACAATTGTATATTAGAATATAAATTCTAGTGCAAGTTTGCAAATAAAAATTGGATTTTATATTTGCGTATAAATTCTACTGTATATTATGCAAATAAAAGTGATTCTCATATTTTCACATAATTTCTGTTTTCAACAAAGATGAGTAAAGTGATACACTCATTTTGTTAACGATTCTATTTCAACAAACACAATGCAAATAAAAGTGTGTTTCTAATCTTGTACTTTTATTTGTACATAAAACACAAATAAAAGTGTATCTCATGTATTTGTCTTTTTATTTGACAAAACAATGTTAATAAAAATGTTCTTTTATATCTTGTACTTTTATTTAACAAAACAATGGTAAATAAAATGTCTTTTTAACTCTTTTACTTTTATTTAACAAAACAATGACAAATAAAAGTATAATTTTCTTTCTATGCTTTATTTGCATCTAAAAATGCAAATAAGAAATATAACTCTCTTTTTACTTTTCTTTACAATAGAAAATGTAAATAAAATGGTTCACACAATTTTGTTATTTTTCTTTACAATAGAAAATGTAAATAAAAGGATTCACATAATTTTGTTCTTTTTCATTACCATAGGAAATGTAAATAAAAAGAATTCACATGTCTTGTTCTTTTATTTACCATAGAAATACCAATAAAATGATCAACATATTCTGGTCTTTTCATTTACAAAAGAAGTTGTAAATAAAGTGGTCCTCATATTTTTACTCTTTTCATTTACAATAGGAGTTGTAAATAAATGATTCTCATGTTCCTGTTCTTTTTATTTTCTATCGCACCAAAAATGTCGATAAAAATGAATCACTAACATTGTCTATTTCTATCGCACTAAAAATGTCGATAAAAATGAATCACTAACATTGTCTATTTTTATCGCACCAAGAATGTCGATAAAAAATGAATCACTAACATTGTCTATTTTTATCGCACCAAAAATGTCGATAAAAATGAATCACTAACATTGTCTATTTTTATCGCGCCAAGAATGTCGATAAAAAAATGACAACATTAACCATTCTATTTTCACCGCGTTCAAAATGACGATAAAATATTCAACATTAACTATTCTATTTTTACCGCATTCAAAATGACGATAAAATATTCAATATTAACTATTCTATTTTTACCGCATTCAAAATGACGATAAAATATTCAATATTAACAATTATGTTTTTACCGCATTCAAAATGACGATAAAATACTCAACATTAACAATTCTATTTTTACCGACTATAGAAAATGTAAATAAATATATTTCTAGATTCTATTCTTTTTATTTATATAAGAGAATGTAAATAATTGCATTTTCAATTTCTATTCTTTTACTTACATAAGAAAATGTAAACAAATATATTTCTAAATTTTTATCATACCGTTATAACTCATATATAACTTACAAAGAAAAATGTCATTTTTATTTTATCGTTCTAATTCACCTCTAAATTACATAGAAAAATGTAATCTTTATTATGCGATGGGAATTCATATTTTAATTACATAGAAAAATGTAATTCCTATCACACGACATAAATTCATATTTAAATTATAACTAAAAATGTAGTTTTTATCCTACAACGCAAATTCACATTTTTAATTACATGAAAAAAATGTAATTTTCATTCTACCGTTATTATTTATCTCTAAATTACATAGAAAAATGTAATTTAAATCATGCAATGTAAATTTACATTTTTATATCATAGAAAAATGCAATTTTTGTCATACAGTGCAAATTCATATATAAAGCACATATAAAAATGTAACTTTTGTTATGCAAAGAAAATATGTCTTTTTCTATTTTACAATGTAAAAATATTGACCCTTTTTTATTCTACAATGAAAATAATAACTTCTTTATTCATTCTTTCATTACATATAAATGTAATCTTTTCTATTTATCACAATGAATAAAATTACAATAAAATTGTAATCTTAGCTTATGAACTTTTCATTGTGACAAAATGAAAATAAAAATATAATCTTTTTAATTTCGTCTTTACAGTGAAATCTACATCACATTAAAAATATAATCTTTTTATGCAACATCTTTCTATTGAAAACAATCAACACATAAAAATATAATCTTTTACATTGCTTCTTTTATTGAAATCACTATTACCTTAAAAATGAAGTTTTAATGTTACTTCGTTTATCGAAATAATATTACGTTAAAAGTGAGATTTATAATGTTACAACTTCTATTGAAATCAAGGTGACAAATAAAATATGACTCTTTATTGAAATCACCATTTTTTTTACATAAAAATGTAATCTTTTATTTTCATTCTTTTTAATGAAACAAATTCATATTAGAATTATATACTTTTTAATCCACTATTCTTAATGTAACAAATTTACAATAAAAATTTATTCTTTTTAATCATTCCTCTTTAATATAAACAAATCCACATTAAAAATATAATATTTTTCATTGTTCAATTTCTATTGTAAATAAACAAATTAAAAATAATATTGTATTTGTCGTTCAAATTCTGTTATTATACAAACAAATAAAAATAAGGTTTTTATTTGTTGAACAATCTCTGTTGTAATATAAACAAATAAAAATGAGATTTTACTCATTGTCCATTTTCAATTTTAATATCAACAAATAAAAATAAACTTTTTATTTGGCGATCAATTTCTTTTGTTATGCCAACAAATAAAAATATAAGTTTTTATTTGTCGTTCCCATTCTATTGTTCATTACAGAGTAAATAATTTTTTTTTTTTATAACATGAAATTATAATAACTTGATTTGCATAAATATGATTTTATTCTGAATAAAATATGTTTTAGATCTAACTTTCTAACTGCAAATGAATTCAACAATATATAAAATTCCAATGCGAATTTAGCGTATCATGAACAACAAAACATACAACAAGCAACAATCAACAATTCAAACAACACAGAACATTTCAGATCTGAATCCATATGATAATACCATTATTTTTAGCGCGAGAAAATAATTAATAATTGATTAAATAAATAAAATTAGAATTCTCACCTAGATTTTTGGCCAAAATTTTACTGTCTCCTTTTCAACTGCGGTCTGCGCCATTGCGAAGCTCTTAATTTTGTGATTCCAACGCAATTAACGGTTCGTCAAACGGACCTCGTATGAAAGAGTTATGAATTTTTGAAGATCGGTTAATTAAATAATTAAATAATAAAATAATAATAAAAAAAATAAGAAACGGGTTCCTTCTTCCTCACCCTTCACGTCGGCCGAACCCAACATCCACCCCTTCTTCCTTCTACACGCACGCCACCACAAGCACCCGGACCACGATCAGACCTCACCACTCGAACCACCGTCACCGACTCCACCTGCGCCTGAAGCACCGACGAACTCGGCGGCTCCACCACCCCGAAATCCGACCACGAACGCGCGACCTTCCCCTCCAGAATTCACGAAAAATACTCCACTAAATCTGATCATCACCGTACGGATTGGAAGATCTCTCTGAGAGCTTCGATTTGGTACCAAGTTTGCCAATTTCCGTTGAGCGGATCAAAAGATATTAGCATTTGAAGTTCGGTGTTTTCTGGCCTTCGAAATTAAGGGTGGCGGCTGACCATGGTTCTAGGGTTTCGGATTTTTTTAATATTTTAATAATATAAATTTCGAAATTCGTGAAATAAAGTGGATTTTCGGACTTTCTCGGATTTGGGCCTGCTTACTGTCGATCTTAACGTTTTGAGGCCTTCTGAACGCGATGGGCTATGTCCCAAGGTCCAGTTCTGATGTCTACACGTTTTTTTCGGTTTTAATTGAAAATTCAATATTAAATTAATTATTTAATTTCTACCGTACATTTAAATGTGTCGGGGCCACATACGACCTCAGAAAATTCTAAAAAAAATATTTTTAGCTTTCTTATGACGATACGAATCCAACAAAATTATTTTCGTCGAATTCTGAGACTGTTTGAAAAATGGCTATTTTTAAGGCGTTCAAATTTAACTGTAAATAGTCAAAACACATTTTATTTCTCCACGCTCACATATTAATTCGAAAAATTCTGAAAATTGAAACCTAGCAATAATTTGACATTCCGGTTCCAACAAAAGTGATTTCGTCGAAAACCGAGGTCGTTTGAAAAATGACTATTTTTAAGGCTAATATATTTAATATTTAAAAATACCAAAAATAGCGGAATTTTTCCGAAACTCAAAAATATAAGTTCTTATAGTCATCTTTATAAGTAAACAACATTCTAAAACCAATGGAGATGGTTTCGGGTCCTAATTCCTTATTCTGCAAAATTTAGCATTTTGGCCCTTATAAATTTCATAGCGACCTTTCTAAATATTGAATTGGCCATAACTTTTGATTCCCGTTATGAAATTTCGATTTTTCGGATTCGTTGGAAAGATATATTTTTAAATAGATTCTAATATTTTTGGTTTCACTAAAATCCGTTAAATTTTGCATCCTGTACGGTCAGTCAAAGTTCAAGTTTGACTTTTCAAATTACCGCGTTATTTCTAACTCTTTTTATAATTAAAATTAAATCATTCATTCTAACTTCGATTTGAATCAAATTTGTGATCATTATTACTTAAATAAATTATTTTATATTGTCAAAATTCATTAAATTTTTCTAAAATAAAATTTTAAATTGGTCCTGATTTTGCGGGTTGTTACAATCGCCCCCACTTAAAAACTTTTCGTCCTCGAAAAGGAACGTAGCTAAAAATTGTAAAATTAACTATCTTAATTTTAAATTTTAATGGTTGATTATCTTTTCAAAATATATATAAAAATCATATTTCAAAGAATAGATTATAAATATCAAAAATACGTTAATTATAAATTCGTAACTCTGAACTCGTTCTAAGGCATTACTAACCCCATCTCTAACGAGTTTACTCATTCTAGGATACTACTGATCCTATCTCTAATGAGTATTCTTATTGGACATTACTAATCCAATCTCTGATGAGTCTTCTGTTCAGTTCTAATGAGTTGTACCCCAAAGATTTGAGCTAACCAGAGCTCTGATACCAACTGTAAAGACCCGCAAATCCCCACCCTTAGAATCGACCATAAACCACACAGGTCTGACCTAAAAGGTGAAAATCTACGAATACTTTAACTTTGGGCATACAACTCATTAAAACAACAACAGAAGACTTTTATAACACTATAATAAATGTTACATCAGAGTACAGAATATCAGAGTACATTGGAATATAATTACAGCGGAAGAATAAGTTACAATAATTAAAATATATTGCAGCGGAAGAAAACACAGCGGAAGACTCTCTATCTCTGGACACAGCTTTAAGCTTCAACCCAGAATCCTGTTTAATATATCTGCAAAAATAGCTACTCGACTGCCCGTGTGGAAATTATGGGCACCCGAGTTTGCCAGTGGACAAAACTACAGGTCAGTCATGGGACTGGTGTGAGAATTCTACTTAACCTATATAATATAATAAGGCTAATCACAGGACCACGCCACTTTCGCGGAACGGGTTTTCTCCTATGGATTGCCAGTACATGACTAAAGTAAATCGTCAAAATAGCGCAATGCTTTTTAGAAAAATGAAACCATTATAAGACCCAAGTCCCATCACACAATGCAACGCAAACCGGAGGATAGGGTTTTACCTTATAATGATCAAAAATGCTTGATACGATAAACACGGTATTATATAATAATAGTGTGCAACCAATTTGAAGTACATCAAAGTAAATGTATTGATCCTAGACGGCATGAGTGCCCCATCCCACTACGTCGCCATATATAGGTATACAATCAAAACCGCGTGATGTCGTATTGGAAATTTGGGTTTCCATCTGAGTCAAGGCTAGGGAGGAGATCCTTACCGATTCGAGACACTCTAGCAATGCCCCAGGATTGGTACTCTGTCCAACCCTTGGATCCTGCAGGGCCGGTCCACACTTACTTTTGTGGATTGGCAATTCCTGAACACACGCTTCCCGGTCCTTTTGGACCTATACTACGGCCAGTAGCGACCGCATAAACCGAGGCCTCGAACAATCCAACAACCACAATGAATAAATGCCAGCGCTGGTAGGTCCCTGGCACCACTCTAGCTAGAAAGAAACGTGCGCACTCCCTGCGTTCCCTTCTCCCGTTTTAGACTCTACCGGGCTGTGAGGCTCGCGAAGTCACGTTACACAAAGCTATGCCTAAATCGACTATGCTTTGATCATCCCACAAGGCTCTGCTTTGCAACAATAAGCCTTGTTCAAGTGCAACTTGGCATACCACATCAACAACTCATATCATGCGATCAGTAATTATTTAACATACAAAAGGGTGTTAAGCAAGAGAATAAATCCTCCGCCACCATGCATTTATATATTAAATAAAAACCAATTTAATTACATGAAATAAATTTCAATGTCAGGCATGCTATCCATTTACAAGTCCGTTCTGGGTCTGAACGAAACAACGTATCCGTCGATCTCCAGTACGTCTGGAAGATCATCACTTTTACCTTGCCTTGGGGGATCAGTCCCAATTCAAGATATTAGTCACCATCAACCAAACGATGTGAAGCTCTCCGGTCTTCAGTCACCGTCCTTATCTTCGACTCTTGATCGTCGTGATGATTATTCAGAATGGGTTAGACCCGGTCTTTCTGAATAACTCGCGTATTTGTAATTAAAACCACCATACGCCACATTCCAACTTTGAATATCCTTTTAAATAAAAATTATTATTTATATAAAAAAAATTCTCATTAATTTTATCAAAGATAAAATAAATTAAATTTTTAATCTTTCTAAAAAAAAATTTATTAATATTCCAATTTTGATTTAATTTATAAAATAGATTTATAAATTTCAAATAGTAATTTCAATGTAAATTGGATTAAAGGATAAATGTTATTCAAACATCGTCCACTACAAATCCAATCTACATATCAATCACCAACCATAATTGTTAAAATCTAATAATCTTAAATAAAAGATTTATCTTAAAGATATTAATTCATTACTATATAAAAAAAACACATTTTAAAATAATCAATAAAATATTCTATATATAAAGGATTCTGAATGTAACATATACTTTATAATACAAAATCTTTTATTTTACAAAAATTCTTTTATTATATAAAAATTCTTTATTTAAAAAGAAATTCTGCATTGGAATGCAACTCAACCATGTACCATATAATTTAGGTCATATGGGTTTCATACATTTCATGTATAGGGTAATAACAAGAAAATAATTCTCAATCCATCCATTAACAACCAGAGTGACGATGTCAACTGTGTGAGCGTTAAAATGAAATAATAACGCTCATCGCAGTCTGTCGATCAATCGATAGACATATAATTAAACATTGGGATTTGTGTCATTCAAGTATCGTCCCAATACCCGTGTGGGGTTTTCAGCCAACAACAGTTCATACAAATAAATAAATATAGAATTGGCTAATAGGTTTAACCAATTTCAATTTCACTTAACATGTCACTTATATCAAGTAAAATGTATTTTACTCTTATGACTTCCCTATATACTTCTAAAGTTACATAAACAGTAATTTATTTATACAGCTTTATTGCGGATGGCAAATGGAATATATATTCCATTATATTTGTATGAAGTTTCTTACCAATACTTTTCATTGTATATTTTGACCAACAATACAATTGTATATTAGAATATAAATTCTAGTGCAGGTTTGCAAATAAAAATTGGATTTTATATTTGCGTATAAATTCTACTGTATATTATGCAAATAAAAGTGATTCTCATATTTTCACATAATTTCTATTTTCAACAAAGATGAGTAAAGTGATACACTCATTTTGTTAACGATTCTATTTCAACAAACACAATGTAAATAAAAGTGTGTTTCTAATCTTGTACTTTTATTTGTACATAAAACACAAATAAAAGTGTATCTCATGTATTTGTCTTTTTATTTGACAAAACAATGTTAATAAAAATGTTCTTTTATATCTTGTACTTTTATTTAACAAAACAATGGTAAATAAAATGTCTTTTTAACTCTTTTACTTTTATTTAACAAAACAATGACAAATAAAAGTATAATTTTCTTTCTATGCTTTATTTGCATCTAAAAATGCAAATAAGAAATATAACTCTCTTTTTACTTTTCTTTACAATAGAAAATGTAAATAAAATGGTTCACACAATTTTGTTATTTTTCTTTACAATAGAAAATGTAAATAAAAGGATTCACATAATTTTGTTCTTTTTCATTACCATAGAAAATGTAAATAAAAAGAATTCACATGTCTTGTTCTTTTATTTACCATAGAAATACCAATAAAATGATCAACATATTCTGGTCTTTTCATTTACAAAAGAAGTTGTAAATAAAGTGGTCCTCATATTTTTACTCTTTTCATTTACAATAGGAGTTGTAAATAAATGATTCTCATGTTCCTGTTCTTTTTATTTTCTATCGCACCAAAAATGTCGATAAAAATGAATCACTAACATTGTCTATTTCTATCGCACTAAAAATGTCGATAAAAATGAATCACTAACATTGTCTATTATTATCGCACCAAGAATGTCGATAAAAAATGAATCACTAACATTGTCTATTTT
The DNA here is from genome assembly GCA_030737875.1 of Allium sativum. Classification (NCBI taxonomy): domain Eukaryota; kingdom Viridiplantae; phylum Streptophyta; class Magnoliopsida; order Asparagales; family Amaryllidaceae; genus Allium; species Allium sativum. The sequence goes on from CM060921.1 coordinate 309,838,553, forward strand.
TATCGCACCAAAAATGTTGATAAAAATGAATCACTAACATTGTCTATTTTTATCGCGCCAAGAATGTCGATAAAAAAATGACAACATTAACCATTCTATTTTCACCGCGTTCAAAATGACGATAAAATATTCAACATTAACTATTCTATTTTTACCGCATTCAAAATGACGATAAAATATTCAATATTAACTATTCTATTTTTACCGCATTCAAAATGACGATAAAATATTCAATATTAACAATTCTATTTTTACCGCATTCAAAATGACGATAAAATACTCAACATTAACAATTCTATTTTTACCGACTATAGAAAATGTAAATAAATATATTTCTAGATTCTATTCTTTTTATTTATATAAGAGAATGTAAATAATTGCATTTTCAATTTCTATTCTTTTACTTACATAAGAAAATGTAAACAAATATATTTCTAAATTTTTATCATACCGTTATAACTCATATATAACTTACAAAGAAAAATGTCATTTTTATTTTATCGTTCTAATTCACCTCTAAATTACATAGAAAAATGTAATCTTTATTATGCGATGGGAATTCATATTTTAATTACATAGAAAAATGTAATTCCTATCATACGACATAAATTCATATTTAAATTATAACTAAAAATGTAGTTTTTATCCTACAACGCAAATTCACATTTTTAATTACATGAAAAAAATGTAATTTTCATTCTACCGTTATTATTCATCTCTAAATTACATAGAAAAATGTAATTTAAATCATGCAATGTAAATTTACATTTTTATATCATAGAAAAATGCAATTTTTGTCATACAGTGCAAATTCATATATAAAGCACATATAAAAATGTAACTTTTGTTATGCAAAGAAAATATGTCTTTTTCTATTTTACAATGTAAAAATATTGACCCTTTTTTATTCTACAATGAAAATAATAACTTCTTTATTCATTCTTTCATTACATATAAATGTAATCTTTTCTATTTATCACAATGAATAAAATTACAATAAAATTGTAATCTTAGCTTATGAACTTTTCATTGTGACAAAATGAAAATAAAAATATAATCTTTTTATTTTCGTCTTTACAGTGAAATCTACATCACATTAAAAATATAATCTTTTTATGCAACATCTTTCTATTGAAAACAATCAACACATAAAAATATAATCTTTTACATTGCTTCTTTTATTGAAATCACTATTACCTTAAAAATGAAGTTTTAATGTTACTTCGTTTATCGAAATAATATTACGTTAAAAGTGAGATTTATAATGTTACAACTTTTATTGAAATCAAGGTGACAAATAAAATATGACTCTTTATTGAAATCACTATTTTTTTTACATAAAAATGTAATCTTTTATTTTCATTCTTTTTTAATGAAACAAATTCATATTAGAATTATATACTTTTTAATCCATTATTCTTAATGTAACAAATTTACAATAAAAATTTATTCTTTTTAATCATTCCTCTTTAATATAAACAAATCCACATTAAAAATATAATATTTTTCATTGTTCAATTTCTATTGTAAATAAACAAATTAAAAATAATATTGTATTTGTCGTTCAAATTCTGTTGTTATACAAACAAATAAAAATAAGGTTTTTATTTGTTGAACAATCTCTGTTGTAATATAAACAAATAAAAATGAGATTTTACTCATTGTCCATTTTCAATTTTAATATCAACAAATAAAAATAAACTTTTTATTTGGCGATCAATTTCTTTTGTTATGCCAACAAATAAAAATATAAGTTTTTATTTGTCGTTCCCATTCTATTGTTCATTACAGAGTAAATAATTTTTTTTTTTTTTATAACATGAAATTATAATAACTTGATTTGCATAAATATGATTTTATTCTGAATAAAATATGTTTTAGATCTAACTTTCTAACTGCAAATGAATTCAACAATATATAAAATTCCAATGCGAATTTAGCGTATCATGAACAACAAAACATACAACAAGCAACAATCAACAATTCAAACAACACAGAACATTTCAAATCTGAATCCATATGATAATACCATTATTTTTAGCACGAGAAAATAATTAATAATTGATTAAATAAATAAAATTAGAATTCTCACCTAGATTTTTGGCCAAAATTTTACTGTCTCCTTTTCAACTGCGGTCTGCGCCATCGCGAAGCTCTTAATTTTGTGATTCCAACGCAATTTACGGTTCGTCAAACGGACCTCGTATGAAAGAGTTATGAATTTTTGAAGATCGGTTAATTAAATAATTAAATAATAAAATAATAATAAAAAAAATAAGAAACGGGTTCCTTCTTCCTCACCCTTCACGTCGGCCGAACCCAACATCCACCCCTTCTTCCTTCTACACGCACGCCACCACAAGCACCCGGACCACGATCAGACCTCACCACTCGAACCACCGTCACCGACTCCACCTGCGCCTGAAGCACCGACGAACTCGGCGGCTCCACCACCCCGAAATCCGACCACGAACGCGCGACCTTCCCCTCCAGAATTCACGAAAAATACTCCACTAAATCTGATCATCACCGTACGGATTGGAAGATCTCTCTGAGAGCTTCGATTTGGTACCAAGTTTGCCAATTTCCGTTGAGCGGATCAAAAGATATTAGCATTTGAAGTTCGGTGTTTTCTGGCCTTCGAAATTAAGGGTGGCGGCTGACCATGGTTCTAGGGTTTCGGATTTTTTTAATATTTTAATAATATAAATTTCGAAATTCGTGAAATAAAGTGGATTTTCGGACTTTCTCGGATTTGGGCCTGCTTACTGTCGATCTTAACGTTTTGAGGCCTTCTGAACGCGATGGGCTATGTCCCAAGGTCCAATTCTGATGTCTACACGTTTTTTTTCGGTTTTAATTGAAAATTCAATATTAAATTAATTATTTAATTTCTACCGTACATTTAAATGTGTCGGGGCCACATACGACCTCAGAAAATTCTAAAAAAATATATTTTTAGCTTTCTTATGACGATACGAATCCAACAAAATTATTTTCGTCGAATTCTGAGACTGTTTGAAAAATGGCTATTTTTAAGGCGTTCAAATTTAACTGTAAATAGTCAAAACACATTTTATTTCGCCACGCTCACATATTAATTCGAAAAATTCTGAAAATTGAAACCTAGCAATAATTTGACATTCCGGTTCCAACAAAAGTGATTTCGTCGAAAACCGAGGTCGTTTGAAAAATGACTATTTTTAAGGCTAATATATTTAATATTTAAAAATACCAAAAATAGTGGAATTTTTCCGAAACTCAAAAATATAAGTTCTTATAGTCATTTTTATAAGTAAACAACATTCTAAAACCAATGGAGATGGTTTCGGGTCCTAATTCCTTATTCTGCAAAATTTAGCATTTTGGCCCTTATAAATTTCATAGCGACCTTTCTAAATATTGAATTGGCCATAACTTTTGATTCCCGTTATGAAATTTCGATTTTTCGGATTCGTTGGAAAGATATATTTTTAAATAGATTCTAATATTTTTGGTTTCACTAAAATCCGTTAAATTTTGCATCCTGTACGGTCAGTCAAAGTTCAAGTTTGACTTTTCAAATTACCGCGTTATTTCTAACTCTTTTTATAATTAAAATTAAATCATTCATTCTAACTTCGATATGAATCAAATTTGTGATCATTATTACTTAAATAAATTATTTTATATTGTCAAAATTCATTAAAATTTTCTAAAATAAAATTTTAAATTGGTCCTGATTTTGCGGGTTGTTACACTATGTAATTTATTGTAATCTCTGATAATCTGTGTTGTATAATATTCACTTATACTCTGTATATTCTTGTAATCTGATGCATTGTTGTAATATACAATTGAAATGTTCTTCTGTATGTGTTCTGTTGTGGCTTGTTCTCGAACTATCCGACGCTTTCCTTTACGGGGAAGTTACGGGTTTTCACAGTTATTTAACTATCGAAGAAAAACAAACAAACATTGATCCATAATAACAAACAATCATTGGGCCCTTAATCAATATTTTATTGATTAAATAACCTTTCTATTTCCTTGTCAATATTTGTTGATCCAATATTTCAACAGTCATCTTGACCTCTTACGCTATTTGGAAATTATTTCCAAATATCACATTCTTTTATTTTCTATACTTAGATAATATCTTCTATTTATGATTGGAATTTATTTTCAATTACTTCTCCCTTTCACAACCATTCATTTCTATACTCAAGAAATATTTGTTATTATATTTCCAAAATTCCACTTAGTTGGGTTAAAACGAATGTTGTGTAAAACATCGTTACAACAACCCAAAATATTACATTCAACTAAACTTCTTTAAACATTGATCTTTGAGACTGAATCTTCCTATTTATCGGTTAATAACGAAATCAATCAAGTTGGCGTATAATTACCTCTCGGACCTCGATTGAAAACATCCTTAACTTCAAAACAGACAAGACCACTTATCTCGAATAATCAATATTGTAAAACCAATTATTCATTTTTAAAACGTATATATGATTCTCAATCTATTTTTATCAGACTTAATTATAGATTTTCTTTTTGTTTATAATATTCTATTTTTAAGTTCGTTTCCTTGTCGAATTCTGTATATATTGATATATTGATTTCCAGTTATCAATTTTTTTTTAAATATTCTAACTCCTTAAATTTCCGGAAAATGTCGCCATAACCTCGTTTGTACGGGTCACTCGCTACAACTACAAAGCGCCTCTCCGGCCCTTTCCATTCAAAAAGAAAATCAAAAAGCCAAGCGGCTTGCCGATTCGATGCACAAAACCTCATATGTAATTTAAACATGTATCTTTTTGCCGGGCACTTAAATTTAAATCTTCATTCCATACCAGTTTAACACATATGCGTCCATTTCTAATTTGTTCCAACTCAATTTGCTAATTTATACTTTAATTAGATCTTTGTCTATTTCATTTCTGCATTTGAACATATCACGTTCATATACAATTTTAATTTGCTTATAAACTAATCAAATTCCATTTTCAATTCAAGTTTCATATTCGATTTCGAGTATGAATTCACAAATCCAAATCTCTTATCCAAAGCCCAATTTCGATTCAAAACTCCGTTAACTGATTGTTCTTCAAATTAGTTAATTATATTTAATAATTAACAAATCTGATTTTTGTTTCAAAAATCAATTTGTAACATCCCATATTTTCTGCATATTTAATTTTCAAATTTTAAATAAATAAAATAGAATAATATTGGATAAAAATCAATTTTTGTCAATTATAATGATGATGATTATTTGAATGGAGTATAAATAGATTTTTAATTTAGTTTATCCTTAGAATTGGTGCAATTTGAAATTTTATATTTTATTTAATTAATAAATTTGAGTTATTTAGTTTATAATGGAAATTCAAATTTAATTGGATAAATGGAAAATTCTAAGTTGGGAAATAATAATTGAAACTCAAATAAAAAATTAAATTAATTAAATTAAGATGAAAAATGTGTGAAATTTATTTATTGAATTTATTTATGTTATAATTTGATTAAATTTGAATTTTATGACTATTTAATTTGAATTAAAAAAGTTAATCGAATAATTGAATATTTTATTTATTTAATTAACTGCGAAATTTAATTGTTTTGGTGACTGTCTCAGAATTCGACGAAACTGGCGCCATTGGATTCAGAACGATGAATTATGGTAGGATTCCAATTTGCGTTACAATCGGGTTTGTCGTTTGACCGTACAAGAGAAAGTGTGAAAGGAAACAATGTAATATGATAATTGGTTGTTCTTATATTAAACCTTCCATACTTTATAAATAAACCTATCTACCACTCCACCTGCCCATTGTCATTACACGTACACCTTCCTCCATCTGTTTTTCTTCTTAATGGCTGAAACCATATTTCCAAACCCTAGATCAGGAAATAAAAATTTCAACTTGAAAATCAAATCTCTTCAAACCCTAGAGTATTATATATCAAACTGAAGCTCTCAACGAAAGGAAGCTACTGGTACCATTAGTTCTGACATGCATTACTTCGTTCGGCTAGAATTCTCGGTCGAAGTTCTAAATTTTCGAAACCCTAAGGTGTATTTTGGGGTTTTTCGATTTTGGGGTTAATCGGATAAATTGAGATATGGGTATTGTGAAGGAAAGCTGTACGAGTTCAATGGGGGTGGTGGCATAGTCTGAAAGTAAGCGAGGTGATTGAATTTTTGGTTTTAGGGTTTGGGATGTCATAATTAGGGCTTTTTGATTTGTCGATTAATTGAGGATTTGGTGATGTGGGTTTTGTAGAGGAGAAGGATACGAGTTCGCTGAGGGTAGTCAGAGGTTCTATCGTCAAGTGTGGCACCGTAATTTGGTGGTTACGTCTCGAAATGGGTAGTTTTAACCTTGGTGGCGCACGGACGGGGAGATCATCGGAGAGGCAACCGGGACAGGGGCTGGTGCGCCTTGACGAGGGGAGTAGAATGGTGGTGTCCAATCGATCTCCGGTGATTGGAGTGCACCGCGTTCGGCGGTCAAAGATTTAGGCAAATGGGTTCATTTGCGGTTCACTGTAGCGCGTGGAGAGAGGAGCAGGAGTTTGAAGGAGATGCTAACGTGGCATCTAACTATTGGGTGAGGGATTGAAATTCTTAATTTTTATAATTTCAAATAGAAAAACCCTCATAACTTTCTCGTTTCAACTCGGATTAGGACGAGGTTTGTTGCGTTACGATCGTGGTGGAATTACAGACATTTTGGCACTAACCTAGCTGCGTTTGAAGACTATAAATTTTTGGCACTTAGATGGACGTTCGATCAATTGAGAACGCAAAGGTGACTGATTTTCTAACTTACGAAATACTGAATTATTCCCATATTTATTAAATTAAATTGTGAAATAAGTTTGGATGCATGGTTGTTTATGATTGATGAAGTGTTGATTTAAAACCGACATGCAAGTATGATAATCGGAAAATTTAGGCCTATGATCAGTTATTAAATTTAATTTAATTACTAGTGGAAATCCTGATCCTTGCAAACCCGTGAACAGTTTAATACTGGTTATTTGGATGAAATGATTGTGATGGATGTTTGGTTGAATTTTATTATTGAATTGATGTTGACACTGCTAATGCTACATTTTCAGTATATTGTGTTGCATGTTGATTTTGACGATGAATCCGTATTTTTACCCCTTGATGTTATGGGCATCTAATAAACCCGGGATTTATCGTTTAAAATGAATTAAGAACACAAAGTGAAATGATAACTCTCTCTGACCCTGATTTTGGATTGAAATGATAGATCCATCCCTGAATATCGAGAAATTAAATTTAAAAATCACTTGGCCATAAGGTAGCAAAGTATATATGGACATCGGTTGTTTAAATGATTTAAATATTTGAAATTCTATTTGAGGGAAAATTCATTTTAAGGAATGTGTCGATTTCGATAAATTTTTATTCTTCCATTGAAGATCTGAATCTTGAACGTTATTTGAATCATTAAGGAATTTTCCTAAGGTGAATTTGAAGTTTTAAAGATTCAAAATCTATATGATTTGGGATTTTCAAGGATTGGGTAGACTCGAATTTAGTAAATTCTTATTGAATTTAATATGGAAATAAAGATAATCGAGTATACTTGGAAATTTTCATTTAATACGAGTACGGTTTTAATCCTTGAATTTGGGAAAATGGGTTTGGAATGGGGTTTGGGATGAGCCATTGGGCTAGGCAAACTCCATTGAGACTGGAGTTTAGATTCAAGTAAAGAATTTTATTATATATATATATATACATTTACCCTGTTGTCTTCAAATAACTATTCCTTTCCTTAAAAATTTATTTATTAAAACTTTTACCTATAACTATTTTGTTATAACTAATTTTTCTTATATTTTATTATTTAAACTATATAGTAACTTTTAATTTATGTATATATATAGAGTAAAAAAATTATCTTATTTTATTCTAGCTATTATATTCTATATATATATACATTTTATATAAAGATTTTTTTTATAAGCATCTATTTTTCAAGTTATATTAAATGATCGTAATTTTCTTCCAAATGGAAAGTGTTTGGATCTAAGTCGTTGTTCAAATGGAGTTGAGATAAAGATTATATCCGTTTTGAATATGAATCGATTTCTAAACCGACTTTTAACATGGAAATGTAATTGATATTTTATTCGAATATAATAGATTCCATAAATGATATGAATGGGTTATTATGGGGAATTTATACCCTATTGAATATGAATGGATTTCGAATTTAAAAATCAATTTGTGATAATTATAATCTTCGATATGAAGTATGTTCTACTTGAATATAAATCGATTTGGTGAAATATTATATGATTATAATATAATGAAATGAAAATATTCTAGTTTAGAATATAATAGGTTTGGTATGATTATGATATATTGATATGAAATTATGTTCTACATTCGAATATAAATTTGGTTCGAACAAAATATGATATTTTGATATGAAACGAACCTTTGTGAATGTAAAAGAACCAACCGATGTGAAATTTGTAAGCGTTGGTTGTTAAAGAGACCGGAGTCAACATAAGACATACTCTCTGTCAGCGTCGATACCACTTTCACAACTGTGAACGTTATGACGTATCCAGAATGAGTATAATGACTTGGAAGCTATTATTGAATCGAAGAAGATGAACGATGACGAAATAGCCCTAACCTTCGGGTCAGAATTGAAATGACTAAAACAGGAGCTATACCGTGACTAATTGAGGTAGCACCTTTGATCGAACACACTTCTTCGATATTATTTCTATGACTATGATTATGGTGATGATTTGGGCCCATTTATGATTTTTGAGAGTGTGATCCGAGGTGGGCGGTAGTGGCTGCTATGCATTACCACCGGTCTGGGAGTGCAATTGGTAGAATCCTACCCTGGGCATTGCCTCAAGTGCCTTGTCATATTATCCTTATCGAGCCCCATACGATTTTGATTTGTATCGTACCTACGGAGTGCCCTCTGATGCCATCGTTTACGGTGGGTTTACGGTACTGTATAGACTACGGTATTATAAACGGTGTAAGGGTAAAATGTAATCCCGCTTACGCTATTTTCAGTATTTATACTTTACTGAGTAGACACTATAATAATAGCGTATTATACTATCTATGTATTATTTTACGGATCCTTGAGAGATGGAAAATCCCGTAACGTCTCTTGAGTTACTGTACCCATGACACTGATGTTGTTTCGTATTTTAATTTGACTAATATGAGAATGATTTAGTGCTGATCCGAGTGTTTGTTGTGGTTTTTTTTTTATACAATACGCTCGGGTCAGCAGATGTTGCAGCTAGCGGAGATTTTCCTTCCTTAGAGCACGAAGACGAAGTTGGTATATATCTACTATACATAATATTTTTTCCGCTGCACTTTGTTTCCGCTGTCATGTATGTATACCTGTATATGTATAACTCTGATAATCATTGCATGTTATAGCTATATGTATCTTTCAACTGTTTTAAACTGTTATTTAATTATTATATGTTGTCCTTCCGCTGCGAGAACTCTGTTTTGTCTTTCTCTTCTTTCTTCTTTTCCCAATAACAACCTATATTTGAGATTTGTTTGGGTCGACATGTGTGGTTTATTGTCCATTTGAACGGTCAAAAAAATCTGGGTCGTTATGCAATTCATTACTCCACTTGAGTTCAGATATATTTTATAACTCAAATCTGTATTTTTCTAATGGAAATTCGAATTTTATTTGCATAAAATCCTTTAATTAATTTAAATAAACCATTATGGTTTTATAATGGTTATGGCGCTGTTTTTATGAAAATTTAATTTTGACATAACTCAAAATCTATACCACAAAATCCAGATTTTTCTCTTCCATTAGAGAAATATTATCAAATCGGTCCTGACGATTCTTGTTTCAAAGAATTCCGACTTAAATTGAGTTCTATATACTCAATTGAAGTTCGAAACACCAATTTACGAACTACCACATTGCGGCGAGTTCGTTTTAGTTATATAAACGTTAAACTTCATTTATAAATAAATTTCAACTCCATTCTAATATATTTTAATATATTAAACCAATTTTCCCAATTCAACTTAATATTCTGATTTTCCTTAATCGCCGATTATTTCATAATTCAGTTATAAATTTATTTATACTTTAATCTTCTATACTGAATTCCAATTTTTGTAATAAATTACTTTATAAATTCAATATAAATCGAATTTCGATTATAAATTCTTTAAATTTATTTCAGTTCAGTTTATATTGCGTATTCCAAAAATATAATCAATCATTCTATTTTTCAACACATTTTCCAATTCACTTTTAAATTCATACTTGAATTTAAAATTTTCATATTATCCAATGATAACTATCTCACTTAATTTATAAACGTTATTTAAAAATTTAACTTCCTGGTTTTATAATTTAAAACCAATTTCCATTTCAAATCCATATGAAACCCAGTTCATTTTATATTCTGAATTGCAGAATAAAAACCGTCATTCCCTTTTCGAAATGATTTCAATTTCTAATTTTAAATTCATACTTGGATTTAGAAATACAAATTGTCTCTTGATAATAAATTCACTACATTTATAAATATCGTTTATAAATTAATAACTTTTTTTATATATATTCAAACAAGTTCCATTTTGAAATCTATTTAAAAACCAAAATCTTATTTTGGAATATTCTATTTCTTATAACTTATCTATATATAACATAGAATATATTTTAATATTTAATTTAAATATTAGTTTTTGATTAATACAATTCCAATATCCTTTCTGGAAATAATTTATAAATCTAACGTAGTCGAATTCAAACATAAATCCTACGGATTTATTCAATTTCATTTTCCATTCCATATAACAGAATAAATTTTATCGTTTACTACTTAAAACAATTTTCAATTCTCATTTTAAATTCATATTTGAGTTTAAATATTCATATTATCCAATGATAATTTGTTTCCCTCCGTTTATAAACACCGTTTATAAATTCACGTAAAATTTCCACATTATTTAATTTATAAACATCGTTTTTAAATTCACCACTTCAATTTCCTGTATTTTTTAACTTATAAACATCATTTATAAATTCCATTACTTGTTTTTATTATTCAAAACAAGTAAATATTTCTTAGCCCATTTGAAATCAAATTCTATTTTTGAAAAATAGATTTCCCATTTTAAATCTCGAAATGTCATTTTCACGATATTTTTATAAATCAACATTTAAGCCCAGTGATATCCAACCAATCAAAAACACCCAATTATTAATCACCGGTTTTCAAACACATCATATATGACAATATGTATGAAAACAAACAAACAATAATATTTTTGAGGAATCCAGTTGGATCCCTCCAACCTGTTTTCCTGCATCCACATACATTAACTAACATAAATAATACCCATCCTGCTTCGAGGCAGGATATCACGGTATAGAAGGTCATCCACTATCATAGTGTGGGGCGCATAGGGTCATCCGCTAATGATACTGCGGGCATCCGCTAATGGTACTGCAGGAAATATCCAACCACCTATATATTTGTATATATTAGCCATAAACACCAACCCTAAATAACTAATATATTTAATAACCACAATTTATAAATAAATGGCAATGCTACCAATCAATCAACAAATAGCATATAAAGAGTGAGATTACTCACCGTGATTTTATTTGCGCTGAACACCCACTGAAGCATATAATATAAATTTCACGGCGATTCTTCCATATGACTATTTTCCAATGCAAACAAAAATAAATAAAAATTCAGTTATCGAGTTTATACGAATTTAATTTAATTAATTACCACATGTAAATTAATTCCAATTTAAACATTAATCTTACTAAATGATTAGTCTACAAATTTTATTCCTTTACTAAATAATTTTCTTTTATATAAACTAATTTACTTCAATTAGTTTTCCAGTTATACAAACTAATTCCATGCATTTAATCAATTACCAACTATATAAATCAGTCCTCTTATAAAATTTGAATTTTGAAATCAAAAATTACCTTAATCTCTTTTTAAACACTCATACTTCAGTCTTGATGTTGCTACATCATCTAAATTGGCCCAACCTTCACTGCAATTTCCATTCCTGATCATTCTGACTTCCTCCTTCTAACCAGTATCTCCCATCGTCATTCCCATTTCTGGTCCACCATCCCCTTTATGGACCCGAACTTCCATCACTCCTGTAACGACCCAGAATTTGGGGCCAATTAAAAATTTTTATTTTAGAAATTTTAATGGATTATAATATTTAAAACAATTTATTTTAGATAATAACGACTAAAAATTTATTTTAAAACGAATAAATTATAAAAGGAGTTTAAAACAGCGCTGTAGTTTGAAAATTTGAATTTGAACTTTAACTGACTATACAGGATTCAAAATAAATCAGAATTGAAAGAAACAAGAAATATTTAAATCTGTTTAATCATATCTTTCTAATGAATCTGAAAATTTGATATTTCGTTTTAAAAATCAAAAGTTATGTCCAGTTTAAAATTTAGAAAAGTCGTTGTAGAATTTATATATATTTTAATTTAATATATAGCCCTTAAAAATAGTCATTTTTCAAACGACCTCGGTTTTCGATGAAACCACTTTTGTTGGAACCGGAATGTCAAATTATTGTTAATATTAATTTTCCAGAATTTTTCGAATTAATATGTGAGCGTGGCAGAAGAAAATGTGTTTTGTCAGTTTTAGTCAAATTTAATCGACTTGAAAATGACCATTTTACAAACGGTCTTAGAATTCGACAAAATTAGTCTTGTTAGAACCGTATCGTCAAAAGAAAGCTAGACATATTTTTTTTGTAATTTTTAGAGGTCATATGTGGCCCCGGTAATTTAAAATGTACGTTTGAATTTAATAATTAAATGATTTATAATGTAATTTAAAGAAAAACATACTGTAACAGCCGAACTGGGTTACGAAACATATTCCGTTGCATCCGAGACGGGGGTTATTAGCTAGGGGCGACACTCGTTGGGTTTAAATCAGAGTTCGGATGGTTAAACAAGCTAATTTCTTGAATTAATTAATTAAATAAAATAAAATACGTTACGTATATTGTATAAATACGGCTCAGAATACTAAACCCTAATCAAACTCCAAGCCGCCGTATACACAATTCCAATGGCCAGAAAGCTGCGATCTTTGTCCCTTAAATTCACCCAATCAAAGTAAAATTAGATTCCAACATCCAAACAAAATAGTGGAGATTTCCGAGACGATCATTTCTATACGAATAAGATGGATTTTAGTGGAGCAAATTGCTGGGTTTCAAACCAAGAAGGTCGGTCGTTTTCAGGGGTTTTCACGCCTCCCTCTGCTTTCGAGTCTGGCAGTGCTCTGGCCAGAGGAGGGCGGCGCTCTAACGAACGGGATGGCGGCCTCAGATCGGCTCCAGGAGGACGAGGTCGTGGGGCGTGGGTGGGTTTGAGCAACGAAGAAGACAACAGTACAGTAGCGCTTATCCTTGTGTTTTAAAGGTCAACTAATTATATAATTAATTATTTTAATAATCGTTAATGAACCAAATCTTTAAATTGCAATATCTTTTTCATATATAATCAGAATTTGACGATTTTCGTTGCGTTGGAACCCTCTTGACGAGATCTACACAATGAAACCAACTAGAGCCGAAATAGAGCAAATCAAAATTCAAGGGAATTTCTGATCTTAATAGCAATGTGAGATTTCTGTTTTCTTTTTAAAATAATTAATTAATTTAATTATTTTATTTGCTATGTGATGATTGTACGTGTATGAATTAGACCTGCTTGTTTTGATGTGTTGGATGATGATCGATCTATAGTTCATGTTAAATAATTATAGATCTGAATATGTTGATTTAAGTAAATCGTTTTCTTTTTGACAAAATTTGGTGAATCATGAGTAATAGATTCAATATAAAAATTATGGCATCACTTTTGTGAGTTGAATTAGATTGTCAATGCAATATAGAATAAAAAGTCATCATTTTTATGTTATCATTTTTGTTGAATTAGTTTGTTAGAAATAAAATTTACATTTTATGTAAATTGCGACATTAGGATTAAAATTTACATTTTATGTAAAATGTGATATCAGAATTAAAATTACATTTCTATGTAAAACGTGATAATAGACAATAAAAATTACATTTTTATTGTGGTGTGAAAACATAGAAAAGTGTTAACATTTTAAAATATTCATTTATATGATATTAGAAATAAAGAAAAATGCTAACATATGAAATATATTTTTATATGTCATTAGAATACTTAGAAAATGAATATTAGAATAAAAAGTACATTTCTGTTAGAAAATGTAAATTAAAATAAAAAGGATTTGTTCAAAATTACATTTTTGTTTACATCAAAAGGATTTGATAAGAATATAACATTTTTGTAAAAAGAATGATTAGTGAAAAATATAACTTTTTGTTAGAATTTGATTAGTGAAAAATATAACTTTTTTGTTAGGATTTGATTAGTGAAAAATATTACATTTTTGTTAGAATTTGATTAGTGAAAAAGAATAACATTTTGTCAGAATTTGATTAGTGAAAAAAGAACAACATTTTTGTTAACACTGAATGGATTAGTTAAAATATATATTTTGTTAACATAAAAGGGATTTGATAAAATTAACATTTTTGTTAATTAGATTATAAAGGATAAAATTAACATTTTTGCTAATTAGATTATAAAGAAAAAAATTAACAATTTGGTTAAAACTTGATTTATGAAACAAAAATTAACAATTTTGTTAAAAATTGATTTATGAAACAAAATTAACATTTTTGTTAAAACTTGATTTATGAAACAAAATTAACATTTTTGGTCAAAAGAAAGATTAGCGAAGAGAATAACATTTCTGTCAAAACTTGATTAGTGAAAAAGGATTACATAAGGATATGAATCTCATTTTAGTGAAAAATGTACATTAGAATTAAATTAACATTTTTGGTTACATTTAAAAGGATAAAACAAAATTTAACATTTTTGTTTACATTATAAAGATTAGACAAAATTAACATTTTTGTGTAATTTGAAATGGCATCAAAATAGTCATTTTTGTTGAAATAAGAATGGCACTAAAAATGTATATTTTCATACATAAAAGAAGATGAGTTAAAAATGCATATTTTCATACATTAAAGAAGATGAGCTAAAAATGTATATTTTCATACATTAAAGAAGGTGAGTTAAAATGTATACTTTTATACATTAAAAAGAAGGAAATTGAAATGTATATTTTTATACATTAAAGAAGAAAATATTCATTTTTATGTTAAAACATGTTAGCGAAGAAAATATTCATTTTTATGTTAAAACATGTTAGCGAAGCAGAATATACATTTTTGTTAGAAAATGTAAATTAGAATAAAAAGGACATTTTTATTAGAAAATGTTTATTACAATGAAAAGTTATATTTTTATTTGCATTCCTTGTTGCAAATAAAACTAGAAATAAAAAGTTACAATTTTTATTTACATTCCTCGAAGTAGATAAACATGAATTAAAAAGTTGAATATTTTATTTGCATTCTCTATTGCAAATAAAGCAGGAGATAAAAAGTTATATTTTATTTGCATTCTCTATTGCAAATAAAACATGAAATCAAAAAGTACATTTTTATCTACACTTTAGTTGTTATAAAAATGATAAAATTAAAGAATTACATTTTTTTTATGTAATATAAAGATCACATTTTATACAACGTAAAGAGAATATCATTTTTATGTAAAATGAAAAGTTTTTATCTCATTGCAAGTGAGTCAATATTAGAATTCACATTTTTGGATGTAAATGAATCGGTAGAAAAGATTTATTGTTTTTGATAAATTATGTTAACATGAGAACTTATGTCCTCTTTATTTATACATAAGTAATGATTCATCCTTATATATGTTTATGATACTGAATTGTTACACATCCATTTACAAGTTATCCGACTTGTTTATGTGATTGGGACGAAAAAATTTCACACATCGCCCAAGTGCACAAATAATTTATTATTTGTTTAATGGATGAAACCCCACACGGGTATTGGGACGACCTTTGACATACACCAATCCCAATATTTAATTATAAGTCAACCGATGGATTGACAGTCTGTGATGAGAGTTAGTTATTTACTTTTTTGCTCACACAGTTATAAAGTCCACTCTGGTTGTTATTTGGATGTTTGATGATTATTTATCATGATTGTTGATTACATACAATATATGGTTGTTGATTGGGTCACATTCCAATAGAGGATATCTTAAAAAATGAATATTTTAGAAAATATCTTAGAAAGAAAATTCTAGAAAAAGAATATTTTAGAAAAAGAATGTTGTATTTTTATTGAAATAAACTAGTTGTTAACTAGAATAAATCACTAAACCAAGATTTAATGAAGCTTTCCAATTAGTGAATTTTTAATTGAAATTAAATTAAATAAATTGGATTTTGGGTTTGTCGTGAATGGTGTCTTCAATAACACTTTTCTTAAACCCAGTTGAGAAATGAATAACACTTTTAATTAAGATTACTAAAAGTTTCAATTTATATTTAGTAATTGGAATAAGATGAAACGCGAGTTGGGTTTATTGTGAACCATGTTTTTAAGTGACATGTGTTCTTTAACCCAACTGACAGTGAAAATATGATTTGGAATTTATAAATCTTTTATTAAGATTTAAATGGGAATTTCCCAAAAGCCAAGTTTTCCAATTTAATATATTAAATTGGAGTTGAATGGAATTTGAATGAATAATAACCGAGATAAGCTTCTGTAAAAGAAGACCGATACTACATATGGAATTTAAGAGGCTTTGCCGTTATTCCATTTATATTGTTGGTCGGATACAGAAATTTATAATGATTATATATTGATTTGATTTCTGTGAAGATTCCATATTTTATGGAAGACGATTTTGGGTTTACCGTGAACTATGTTTTAAATGACATTAGTTCTTTAACCCAGTCAAGAATAAGATTTATTTCTTAAATTTAAGTAATCATTGAATAATGATTTTTGATATTTAAAACCAAATTGGGTTTTTAATAAATCTTTAAAAGAAAGAATTAAGAATAATTTAAAGAGTTTATCTTTGATAGAATAATACGAATATTTTATTAGAAGAATATTCTGAATTGGAATGAGGCGTTGGATGTGTTTTTAATAGTACTTGATTTTTAATTATAAAATACGTGAGTTATTCGGGAAGTTCGGGTTTAACCCATTCCGAATAATTACTACGACGATGAAGAATCGAAGATGAAGACGGTGGTTGAAGATCGACGATCTTCACATCGAATGGATGCGTTGCTACTGAGACCCTTGATGGGAGTAGCTACCTTGAAGGGGCTTCAGTGGTAGCCGTCTGGACTATTGTTGATTGTTCGGAATTGGTTTTCGCTCAGACCTAGAGCATAAGCTAGTAAATGGATGCGTGTCTGACATTGGATTTCGTTCCATGTGAATTAAACCGATTTCTATTAATGTATATCTGTTTGGTGGTGGAGAATTTATTCTCTACTTAACACCCTGTTATATATTAATAGTGATTGATCGCATGGCGTGAATTGTCAATGTGGCACGCCAAGATGCAATTGATCAAGGCTTTTGTTGAAAAGCAGGGCCTTGTGGGATGATCAAAGCATTTCCTATTACGGCATAGCCTTGTGTATATCGTGACTTCGCGAGCCTCACACCCCGGTATGAGTCAAAAACGGGATATGGACGGTAGAGAGTGCACACGTTTCTTTCTAGCTATTGGTAGTGTCAGTTTTTAAACTGGCTGACATTTTACTTATGTGGATGATGGATTTTGAGGCGCCTCGGATTTTTTATAGGCCGTTAGTGGTCATACTATAGGTTCAAAGGAACCGGGAAGCGTGTGTTCAGGCATAACTAATCCACTGCCGATAGGCAGGGACCGACCCTACCGCTCCAAGGGTTGCCCATAGGTGTGATCCTAAGGCATTTGCTAGAGTGTCTCGAATTGGAGAGGAGCTTGCCCCTAGCCTCGACTCATGATGGAAATCCAATTTCCAATACGACCTTGCGGTTTTGATTGTAGAACTAGTATGGCGACATAGTAGGATGGGGTACTATGCCGTCTATGATTGATACATTATGATTGAAATTGTTTTTGAAATATATATATACCCATATATATACACACTAATATTAAATCCATTTTATCGTATCAAGCATCTTTTGACCATTATAAGGTAAAACCCTATCCTCCGGTTTGCGTTGCATTGTGTGATGGGACTTGGGTCTTATAATGGTTTCATTTTTCTAAAAAGCATTGCGTTGTCTAACGTTTTACTTTATTTTATGCACTGGCAATCGAATGGAGTAAACCCGTTCCGCGTTAGCGGCGTGGTCCTGTGATTAGCCTTATTATTAGATAGTTAAGTTAAGGATTCTCATACCAGTCCCATGACTGACCTGTAGTTTGTTTTCACTGGCAAACTCGGGTGCCCATATTTTCCACACGGGTAGTCGAATATCTTTTTGCAGATATATTTACAGGATCCTGGCTTACAGCTGAAGCGGTATTCGGAAAGCTCTGTATCCGTGTATTCCTTCCAGTTGTATATTTGTATTATTTTTCCGCTGCTATTTAAATGTAATTTAAAACTATGATATTATTGTATATCTATTATGTAATAAGTATTCATACTCTGTTACATTATTGTACTCTAATGTAATTGTTGTAATCAGCAATAAAATTTTCTTCAGTTTGTGTTCTGATGTGTGTTGTTCTCAAAGCAATCCAGCCTTTCTTTTACTGGGAAGTTTGGGTCGTCACATGTGGTATCAGAGCTTAGGTTTACAGAGCTCGAGAACAAGGCACATTAGAACCGAACGAAAGAATTCATCAGAGATTGGATTAGTAATATCCAATAAGAATAACTTGTTAGAGATAGGATCAGTAGTATCCTAGAACGTGTGTGAAGAGTATTATTTTCTTTAAAATAAAAACAAATTTTGTTTTGAGAATTTAAATCCTATTATACGTATTTGATTATATTATTATATTTTAATGTGGACAATCGAGTATATAAAGATTTCGGATATACGAGTAATTAATGGATATTCGAAGTTTTAATATACTGGATAGATATAGAATCACACTCTAGTCGCCCGGAGATGATTCTGATGATGGAGCTCCATCATCAGTATTTGTGTTCGAGTTTCGAAAGTGGAATATCTATATATTTCCATTGACTGGTATGAGAACCAAAACTAGTTAGTACACATTGCTGTGATTTGCACTAAAATATGATTTTTGTCTATATATAAAAACTATATATATTTGAAAAGTTAATCACCTAATTGATTGCTGGTTGTGATGTTTGATTATTAGTTTAACTAATAGAAGTATAGAAATGATAATTAATTTAACTAATATGATTACGGAAACCAATAAAGTTGAGTTGGTAAAATTAAACAACTTTTGGCTTTGTTCCTTTTCGAGGACAAAAAGATTTTAAGTGGGGGCGATTGTAACGACCCATAATTTGGGGCCAATTTAAAAATTTTATTTTAGAATTTTTTTTTTTAGAAATTTTAATGGATTTTAATATTCAAAACAATTTATTTTAGATAATAACGACTAAAAATTTATTTTAAAACGAATAAATTATAAAAGGAGTTTAAAACAGCGCTGTAGTTTGAAAATTTGAATTTGAACTTTAACTGACTATACAGGATTCAAAATAAATCAGAATTGAACGAAACAAGAAATATTTAAATCTGTTTAATCATATCTATCTAAAGAATATGAAAATTTGAAATTTCGTTTTAAAAATCAAAAGTTATGTCCAGTTTAAAATTTAGAAAAGTCGCTGTAGAATTTATATATATTTTAATTAAATATATAGCCCTTAAAAATAGTCATTTTTCAAACGACCTCGGTTTTCGACGAAACCACTTTTGTTGGAACTGAAATGTCAAATTATTGTTAAGATTAATTTTCCAGAATTTTTCGAATTAATATGTGAGCGTGGCAAAAGAAAATGTGTTTTGTCAGTTTCAGTCAAATTTAATCGACTTGAAAATGACCATTTTTTAAACGGTCTTAGAATTCGACAAAATTAGTCTTGTTAGAACCGTATCGTCAAAAGAAAGCTAGAAATATTTTTCTGTAATTTTTAGAGGTCATATGTGGCCCCGGTAATTTAAAATGTACGTTTGAATTTAATAATTAAATGATTTATAATGTAATTTAAAGAAAAACATACTGTAACAGCCGAACTGGGTTACGAAACATATTCCATTGCATCCAAGACGGGGGTTATTAGCTAGGGGTGACACTCGTTGGGTTTAAATCAGAGTTCAGATGGTTAAACAAGCTAATTTCTTGAATTAATTAATTAAATAAAATAAAATACATTACGTATACTGTATATATACGACTCAGAATACTAAACCCTAATCAAACTCCAAGCCGCCGTATACACAATTCCAATGGCCAGAAAGCTGCGATCTTTGTCCCTTAAATTCACCCAATCAAAGTAAAATTAGATTCCAACATCCAAGCAAAATAGTGGAGATTTCCGAGACGACCATTTCTATACGAATAAGATGGATTTTAGTGGAGCAAATCGCTGGGTTTCAAACTAAGAAGTTCGGCCGTTTTCAGGGGTTTTCACGCCTCCCTAGGCATTCGAGTCTGGCGGTGCTCTGGCCAGAGTAGGGCGGCGCTCAGACGAACGGAATGGCGGCCTCAGATCGGCTCCAGGAGGACGAGGTCGTGGGGCGGGGGTGGGTTTGAGCAACGAAGTATGGGTTCTGAGTTTCCAGGCAATGAAGAAGACAACAGTACAGTAGCGCTTATACTTGTGTTGTAAAGGATAACTAATTATATAATTAATTATTTTAATAATCGTTAATGAACCAAATCTTTAAATTGCAATATCTTATTCGTATATAATCAGAATTTTACGATTTTCGTTGTGTTGGAACCCTCTTGACGAGATCTACACAATGAAACCAACTAGAGCCGAAACAGAGCAAATCAAAATTCAAGGAAATTTTTGATCTTAATAGCAATGTGAGATTTCTGTTTTCTTTTTAAAATAATTAATTAATTTAATTATTTTATTTGCTATGTGATGATTGTACGTGTATGAATTAGACCTGCTTGTTCTGATATGTTGGATGATGATCGTTCTATAGTTCGTGTTAAATGATTATAGATCTGAATATGTTTATTTAATTAAATCATTTTCTTTTTGACAAAATTTGGTGAATCATGAGTAATAGATTCAATATAAAAATTATGTCATCACTTTTGTGAGTTGAATTAGATTGTCAATGCAATATAGAATAAAAAGTCATCATTTTTATGTTATCATTTTTGTTGAATTAGTTTGTTAGAAATAAAATTCACATTTTATGTAAATTACGACATTAGGAATAAAATTTACATTTTATGTAAAATGTGATATCAGAATTAAAATTACATTTCTTTGTAAAATGTGATAATAGACAATAAAAATTACATTTTTATTGTGGTGTGAAAACATAGAAAAGTGTTAACATTTTAAAATATTCATTTATATGATATTAGAAATAAAGAAAAATGCTAACATATGAAATATATTTTTATATGTCATTAGAATACTTATAAAATGAATATTAGAATAAAAAGTACATTTCTATTAGAAAATGTAAATTAAAATAAAAAAGAATTTGTTCAAAATTACATTTTTGTTTACATCAAAAGGATTTGATAAGAATATAACATTTTTGTAAAAAGAATGATTAGTGAAAAATATAACTTTTTGTTAGAATTTGATTAGTGAAAAATATAACTTTTTTGTTAGGATTTGATTAGTGAAAAATATAACATTTTTGTTAGAATTTGATCAGTGAAAAAGAACAACATTTTGTCAGAATTTGATTAGTGAAAAAAGAACAACATTTTTGTTAACACTGAATGGATTTGTTAAAATATATATTTTGTTAACATAAAAGGGATTTGATAAAATTAACATTTTTGTTAATTAGATTATAAAGGATAAAATTAACATTTTTGCTAATTAGATTATAAAGAACAAAATTAACAATTTGGTTAAAACTTGATTTATGAAAAAAAAAATAACAATTTTGTTAAAACTTGATTTATGAAACAAAATTAACATTTTTGTTAAAACTTGATTTATGAAACAAAATTAACATTTTTGGTCAAAAGAAAGATTAGCGAAGAGAATAACATTTTTGTCAAAACTTGATTAGTGAAAAAGGATTACATAAGGATTTGAATCTCATTTTAGTGAAAAATGTACATTAGAATTAAATTACCATTTTTGGTTACATTTAAAAGGATAAAACAAAATTTAACATTTTTGTTTACATTATAAAGATTAGACAAAATTAACATTTTTGTGTAATTTGAAATGGCATCAAAATAGTCATTTTTGTTGAAATAATAATGGCACTAAAAATGTATATTTTCATACATAAAAGAAGATGAGTTAAAAATGTATATTTTCATACATTAAAGAAGATGTGTTAAAAATGTATATTTTCATACATTAAAGAAGGTGAGTTAAAATGTATATTTTTTTACATTAAAAAGAAGGAAACTGAAATGTATATTTTTATACATTAAAGAAGAAAATATTCATTTTTACGTTAAAACATGTTAGCGAAGAAAATATTCATTTTTATGTTAAAACAAGTGTAACAACCCGTATTTTCAATAACCTGTAATAACATAAATCGAGGCAGAATTTAATTCTAAAATGGGAATCAAGGGAAACGGGCTATGCCATTGCGTTCGTCTCGGAAAAATACGCGAAATAGAGTCCGAGTTTTCGAAAATCGGAGTCCGTATGACCAAGATATGGCCTCGCGAAGTTTCACGAAAATTCCCAAATTAAAGTATACTTAATTAAGTGAAATGGGTTGTGTAGATATATATATATATATATATATATATATTGATATATATATATATATATATATATATAATTGAAAATTTAATAAATAAATATGCAAAAATGCTCAAAACAGCGAATTGGGAGAGGGGAATAACCGAACCGGCCGATTTTTGAAGTCGACCCGAGCTCGCTGGGTCGACTAGGGGTTAATCCAGGGTGTTTGGCTGTCAACCCGTGGGCCGATTCGCTCAAGTGCAGATTTTGCATTTGAATGGTTCTCATGGTCCATCTTTAATCTAAAGGCCCTAGATGGTTCCTACACTTGACTTCTTCCCCAAGACATGCTTTGATGGCTTGGATTGAATCTAGGGTTAATCCTATGGCCTAAAACACTTGCCTAATCTATAAATAAGACCCTAACCTACCCTAATTCATTCATAATTAAACCTAGTGACTAAACTATGGCAAAATGCTAGCTCTCATGGCCTCCACTAATTTTATGAAGAGGGTTGCATACTAATCACTCTCTAATCAACTTCTAATCCCTTCTTAGCATCTTAATCTTCTTCATTTGGTGTTCAAAGTTGCTAGTTGTGAGTTTCTATCACTTTGATGATCTTTTGGTAAACTAATTAGATGAGATGTGATGAGATTTATGGTTTTGTATGTGGGTTAATGAGCTTTGAATCATATGATATGATGTTAGCATTAATCTTATGTTTATGCATGTTGAGTATGTAAGCTTATGCAAGTTTAATATGATGTATGTTATGTTTGCATGATGCTAAATATGCAAGTTGTGGGCTATGTAATCATATGCATGTTATGCAAGTTCATGGTAATATGCTATGCAAGTTACATGTATGTAAATATGCAAGTTACATGTTTGTTAATATGCAAGTTACATGTATGTAAATATGCAAGTTACATGTTTGTTAATATGCAAGTTACATGTTTGTTAATATGCAAGTTACATGTATGTAAATATGCAAGTTACATGTTTCTTTATATGCAAGTTACATGTTTGTTAATATGCGAGTTACATGTATGTAAATATGCAAGTTACATGTTTATTAATATGCAAGTTCATGATGACACATTATGCAAGTCTATAAGCTAATATGCAAGTTTGTTATGCAAAATGAATATGTAAGTTATGTGACATATTATATGCAAGTTATGTGACATGTTATGCAAGTTCATATGCAAGTTATGTGTTTGTTAATATGCAAGATGGCACCTTTGAAACATGTTCATTCATATGCAAGTTGACACCTTTTATATGTGTTATATCATGAACGAAATTACGTGGGAACGATGGGGTAATTAAATGCATAAGTTAATAAGATTGTGTGAAATTAATATAATTATGCATAACACAAAATAAATAAACATAGTATGGGAATTTGCCTATTTGGTTAGGTGTACCCATACTATGTGTTGGGAATTTACCTATTGAGTTAGGTCTACCCCATGGGAATTTACCTATTAAGTTAGGTCTACCCATGTTAAGAAAACTTGATTAATTAGGGATAATTAATATAAAATTATGAGGGTGATTAATTAGGTGTAATTAATTGACTAAGACACGAGGTTGGACTCAGTTGTAGCGTAAAACTGCCCGGACCCAACCGGCTTAACCAGTTGCTACAAATGTTAGCCCAATGTGAGAGGTCTTAGGCACAAACTAAATACGTAATTAATGTAAAGACACGAGGTTAGACTCTGTTATGACATAAGGCTGCCCGGACCCAACCGGCTTAACCAGCGGTCATAAAAGACAGTCTAATGTGAGAGGTCTTTACAAAGGTTACGTTCTTAATTAATTAATTAAGAAACACTTAACCATATTAGCATGTAGAGGGACATGAGGGGTTAAGTGGGTGCCTCGGGTGGCATGAGAAAATCTAGTGGTTGCCTTGGGTGGCAATAGAAAATACGATTAGAATACTTAACCAAAATGGAACATGTAATTAAAACATGATTAAAGGGTTAAGTGGGATATACTAGAAAAAGGGACAAGCTTAGGTGGGTAGCTTGTGGAGGCCCATTTCAACCAGTAACCCATACGTATCTTTGTGGGCTCGACCCATGTCGAGGACGGGACACGCATACTGGGCTTGACTGTAAGAGGCAAACGGGTTAGCGGTGGCAACGCAAGTCCAACGGGCTTCATATGCGTGAGTGGGCCCGGGCTGGTAGGTAAGCCGTTGTTGCATCGAGTAGATATAAGCCGTGCACCTTTAGTTCCATCAGGTTGCCACATTGGGGAATGATACATCCCACGGTGGGGCCAGCACGGGTATCTACGTTAGGGAGCCGATCGAATGGGAAGTAGTGTGTACACCTAGTGGATTGTAGGGCCCCGTGGCGCCTACTTGGTCACCTAGGGGTACGCAGGTACTAATTAGTAAATTTTATAAGTCCTTGGGTGGGATCAACCTTTAAGTTAGGAACGACTGGTGTGGTGCAGTTTAGTAATTTACCTTAGGGAGGGTAGATGCGTCTTTATCCTTTATCTTCGTTTAGTTGACTGCTTAGGGTAGCCATTCATCCCTATATGTTACCGTATATCAGTTTATGTCTTCTCTGGTTACTTTAACGATTGTATTGTTAAAGTTATAGGACTCGCTCAGACTTATGTCTGACCCTGTTGTTTTTATCTTTTTCCCAACCCTCAGGTCCTACGGTGGATCCTAGCAGTAGTGGAGCTTGATCGGATTGCTGTTCCAGTCTTTAGGAGCTTGGATAGATGTAAAGCTCCAGTTATCCAGTTATCTTTTCTTTTGTTTGGCTATTGTATGAGAGTGGGATTATGTACTTCTTTATTTTGATGGATATTGTACTTGACCTTTATTGTGGTTTTATGATGTAACCAGACATGTTTTACTTCCGCTGTTATGAGATGATGTTTTAAAATTTCAAGTACTATTTATATCTGTCTTGTTGTAATTTTTCTGTTCTATATTCACTAAAATACTCCACCAATGCTATGGCATTCCCTTAGTGAGTGATCATAGCGGGAGTGGGGTGTTACACGTGGTATCAGAGCTTAAGGTTACCAGAACAGATAAAATTTTTGAGAAAAACTACTTTCTAAGAGTATTTTCGAAGAAAGGATTTTTAAAAGCATGTCTTCTAAGAGAAAAAGTTTTTGAAAAAGAAAAGCATAATCCCCAATAGCCATATCTTTATCTTTCGGAATCTCCTTTTTGAATCTTTCCTCTTTCGTTTCAGCATGGCTGAAGATCTTAACATCCCGGAGGGTTTAGTTATACCACTATGGTATAGGAGGTTGCAAGAGGCTAGGGCCGCGGCTGCGGGTCCGGCCAATGCTACTACACCAGAGACAACCGCTCCTCCTCCTCAGCCTAGAGTGGATAATTTTTCTAAGGTTTGCAAGGAGTTCAAGGCTATAGGAGGAAAACCTTTTCTTGGTTCAGAGACTTTCGTAGAGGCTAGAGATTGGCTTAAGGAAGTGGAAGAGTTGCTAGATATCTTTGAAGTGGAAGAGGGAAAGAAAGTCAAGTTGGCGGCTTGGTTAATGAAGGGAGAGGCCTCATTCTGGTGGGAGGTCACTAATGGAGAACGCCCTGTTGACTCTTGGGCAGATTTTAAGCAAAGGTTTGGGGCTAAGTTTCTCTCAAGGGCGGAAGAGAATCTGTTTATGGAGAAGTTCTTGAATTTGAAGCAAGGGAATCTCACGGTGAAAGAATATGTCAACAAATTCAATCAATTAGCAAGGTTTGGCATAGAGTTGGTGAATACACCGGAGAAGAAGGCTTTGAGGTTCGTTAGAGGCTTGAACGAACCATTGCAAGGAATAGCTATGACTCACATTCCTATGGGGGCCACTTTTGAGAAGCTTGTCTACATGGCACTTATGCATGAGGATGATAAGAATTCTAAGGCACCAGAGAAAAAGGGGGATCAGAAGAAACCGCAACAGCAACAACAAGGCAAGGGCGGAAAAGGCAATGGTGACAAAAAGAAGACGAAGAAGAAGTGCTTCAATTGTGGAACACCAGGACACCTTAGTAAGGATTGTCGCAAAAAGAAGAAAACCGGTTGCTTTCATTGTGGTGAAGCAGGGCATCTTGTGAAAAACTGCCCAAAGAAGGGGCAGAAGACGGGGTCTACCTCAGGAGGCCAGGTGCAAGCTCTTATAGCACCACCTCAGTCAGGGGGGCAAGTTCAGGTTCTCTCAGTTCCACCGATTCAGCAGAGAGGTAGAACTATTTCCGTTGAAAGTCTGGTTTTTCTGTTTGATCATCCAGTTCGTACTTTGTTTGACTCTGGCGCATCGCATTCTTTTATCTCATCATCGTTAGTTGAGTCACTGCACTTAGACACCAGTCTAGTTGATGATCCCTTGGTTGTCTCAAACCCAATTGGGGGCTCCATATATCTGTCTATGATATGTTTGGGTTTGAAGATTTCTATACTTAGCGTTGAGTTTAGATGTGATGCTTTTGTATTGGGCTTCACGGGCTATGGGTTGATCTTGGGCATGGACTGGTTATCCAGTAATGGTGCCGTTCTTGATTGCGAAAGGAGAGTTGTCAGGCTCATGACCCGCTTGGGTAACACTCTCGAGATCTCTTGCAATCCCATGGAATCTGTTTTGCTAAGTTATCTTGAATCGCTCGATGCTTCGGTCGAGAGTTTGTGTTCTGTCAGAGTAGTCCGGGAATATCCGGATGTGTTTGAAGAAGTAAAGGGTTTGCCTCCGAAGCGGGAGATAGATTTCCGAATTTATTTGGTGGATAATGCCAAACCAGTGTCTTTGCCAGTACGCCACATGGCTCCTCGTGAGAGAAGAGAACTTCATAAGCAAGTAGGGGAGTTGCTTGAGAAGGGGTTCATAAGGCGAAGTATATCGGAGTGGGGAGCTCCAGTAGTGTTTGCCACGAAGGCGGATGGGTCCCTCAGACTTTGTGTGGATTATAGAGAACTTAATAAGCTCACGAAGAAGAATAGACACCCATTACCGAGGATAGATGATCTCTTTGATCAGTTGGTTGGCGCGTCAGTATTTTCGCAGATGGACTTAGCTACAGGGTTTCATCAGTTAAGAGTGGCGGAGGACAGTATAGAGAAGACTGCTTTCCGGACTCCGGATGGTTTTTATGAGTGGCTAGTGATGCCATTTGGGTTGACAAACGCCCCCGCATACTTTGTTGATCTCATGAGTAGAGTGTTCAGAGAGTATCTGAATAAGTTTGTAGTAGTTTTTGTGGATGACATCTTGGTCTTTTCCAAGAATGAAGAAGAGCATGCCTTACATCTCAAGGAAGTGTTGGAGACTCTTCGAGCGCATAGTCTTAAAGCTAAATTCTCTAAATGCCATTTTTGGAGAAGAGAAGTGCGATTCTTAGGGCATGTGGTCTCTAAGGAAGGGATAGCTGTGGATCCCGCAAAGATAGTATCTATCCAGGATTGGAAAGTTCCTAGAAATGCTACCGAGGTAAGAAGTTTCTTGGGGTTGGCAGGATATTATAGGAAGTTCATCAAAGACTTCGCGAAGATATCAGCCCCATTAACCCGCTTGACGAAAAAGAATCTGGTTTTCTCGTGGGATGTAGATTGTGATGATGCTTTCCGACGGTTAAAGAGAGCTTTGACCACCGCTCCAGTTTTAGTGCTCCCGGATGGGAGTAAGCCGTTTGTTGTTTATACCGATGCTTGTGGAACAGGATTAGGCGCAGTCTTGATGCAGGAGGGAAGGGTAATAGCCTATGGAGGGAGACAATTGAGAGTGCATGAGAAGAATTACCCTACCCATGATCTAGAGTTGGCCGCGATTGTTTTCGCACTTAAGTCTTGGCGCCATTATCTTCTTGGTGAGAGATTCGAGTTGTTCACCGACCATAAATCATTGAAGTACTTATTCTCTCAGAAGGATTTAAACTTAAGACAGCAAAGGTGGATGGAGTTCTTAGCATCCTATGATTTCGAGATAGCGTATACCCCTGGTAAGGGTAACGTGGTGGCAGACGCCTTGAGTAGAAAAAGGCTATCTTTGAGTCCATTGTTCGTGGAACGACGAAGCTTGGAGTTTCTTTCTTTGTTTGACTTCAGACCTTCTGTTGATTTTGTACCTGGTTTGTTGGCATCCTTGGAGGTTAGACCTACTCTTTTGAGACGGATTGGCGAGGCTCAGCGAGACGACCCACAGTTGGTTGTGTTGGTAGAGAAGCTTATAAGAGGGGAGTCGTCCAGCCATTTGGGTAGATACACCATAGATGATAAGGGATGGTTGCATAGAGACGGTAGACTTTGTGTACCGCAAGATGAGGGTTTGAAGAAGGCTATTTTGGATGATGCACATCGTTCAAGAATGACTATTCATCCCGGTGGAGACAAAATGTACCAAGACATGAAGAGAGTTTTCTTCTGGGCCGGTATGAAGAAAGATGTGGCCGAGTATGTGGCTAGATGCTTAGTGTGCCAACAAGTTAAAGTGGAGCAAAGGAAACCCGGTGGGTTGCTACACCCATTGGAAGTTCCACAGTGGAAGTGGGATAGTGTCTCGATGGATTTCATCGACGGGTTACCGAGATCGAGGAAGGGCAATACGGGAATTTGGGTTGTGGTAGACAGACTTACCAAGAGTGCCCATTTTATACCCGTAAAGAGTAAGAGGACCGCTCCATGGCTTGCTTCAGTCTATGTTAGAGAGATTGTTAGATTGCATGGCGTACCATCCAGCATTGTGAGTGATCGAGATCCTATTTTCACTAGTGAGTTTTGGAGAAGTTTGCAAGAGGCGGTAGGGACTCAGTTGTGTTTGAGCACCGCATATCATCCTCAGACGGACGGTCAGACTGAGAGGGTGAACCGTATCTTAGAAGATCTTTTGAGGCTTTGTATCTTGGATTTTGGAGGTACATGGGAAGAACATCTTCCTTTGGTGGAGTTCGCATATAATAACAGCTTTCAGTCCAGTATTGGTATGGCTCCTTTCGAAGCTCTTTATGGAAGGCCTTGTCGATCTCCTACATGTTGGTGGGAATCTACGGATAAGATCTTGCTTGGGCCGGATATGGTTAGAGAGACTTCAGAGAAGATTGATTTAATTCGAAAAAGGATGAAAGCAGCGCAAGATAGACAGAAATCTTATGCGGATCGGAGAAGGACGGATCTTGAGTTTGAGGTTGGGGACATGGTTTTTGTCAAAGTATCTCCATTGAGAAATGTTGTTCGCTTTGGGTCCGTAGGGAAGTTAGCACCGAGATTTGTTGGGCCGTTTCCTATTAAGGAAAGGATTGGACGGATGGCATATAGGGTGGAGTTGCCCGACAGACTTAGTGGTGTTCATGATGTATTCCATGTATCACATTTGAGGAAGTGCTTACATGAGACCGCGGAGGTGGTAGAGCCGAGCTTGCTTAGAGATGTAGAGGTAGAGCGTGATGCGACGATTCGACGAGCTCCTACTCGCATCCTTGGGTCAGAAACTAGGAAGTTGAGGAACAGAGAAGTTCAGCTAGTTAAAGTGCAATGGGGAGATGACGAAAGCAATGCTACTTGGGAGACGGAAGCAAAGATGCGTTCTTTGTATCCATTTCTTTTTGAGAGTATGTCTTTTAACTTCTCCTTTATTGCTTGTCTAGTACTTATCTTATCTTTAGTATATCCTCTCGCTAATACCTATGACCTTTAGATAGGGTAAAACCTATGGTTGAAACATGTGTTTGAAACATGTTATGGTTGATGGATGCATATGGATGCAATTGTTTGCTAGTGGTTGCTCGTGGATGCATATACACACACATTAGGCACTAGATCGGCTCAGTCACTTCATGTTGCATATTGCATAAATGGATGTGGTAGTTAGATTGATGGATGTATCATGGCTGTGTTATCATATGGATGATGCATTTTTGTGTATGGTTGTGCACGCATGTAGAAATTTGTATGTGTCAATAGGGTTTCACATACATATTGGATGCATGGCACTATCATGGTTTGCATTAAGGAGGTTTACTGTATCAGTAACCGCCTGATTTTTGCATTAGGTAAGTACATATACACACACTTTTGCATATATCCATCCAGCATTTAGAATCTTGTAAGGACAATGATTGCTCGTGGATGATGCTTTGAGTAGATGGATGATTGGATGGTAGGATACGTTCTTCCTAACTTGAAGATTTCGGGGACGAAATCCTTTAAGGAGGGGAGAATGTAACAACCCGTATTTTCAATAACCTGTAATAACATAAATCGAGGCAGAATTTAATTCTAAAATGGGAATCAAGGGAAACGGGCTATGCCATTGCGTTCGTCTCGGAAAAATACGCGAAATAGAGTCCGAGTTTTCGAAAATCGGAGTCCGTATGACCAAGATATGGCCTCGCGAAGTTTCACGAAAATTCCCAAATTAAAGTATACTTAATTAAGTGAAATGGGTTGTGTAGATATATATATATATATATATATATATATTGATATATATATATATATATATATAATTGAAAATTTAATAAATAAATATGCAAAAATGCTCAAAACAGCGAATTGGGAGAGGGGAATAACCGAACCGGCCGATTTTTGAAGTCGACCCGAGCCCGCTGGGTCGACTAGGGGTTAATCCAGGGTGTTTGGCTGTCAACCCGTGGGCCGATTCGCTCAAGTGCAGATTTTGCATTTGAATGGTTCTCATGGTCCATCTTTAATCTAAAGGCCCTAGATGGTTCCTACACTTGACTTCTTCCCCAAGACATGCTTTGATGGCTTGGATTGAATCTAGGGTTAATCCTATGGCCTAAAACACTTGCCTAATCTATAAATAAGACCCTAACCTACCCTAATTCATTCATAATTAAACCTAGTGACTAAACTATGGCAAAATGCTAGCTCTCATGGCCTCCACTAATTTTATGAAGAGGGTTGCATACTAATCACTCTCTAATCAACTTCTAATCCCTTCTTAGCATCTTAATCTTCTTCATTTGGTGTTCAAAGTTGCTAGTTGTGAGTTTCTATCACTTTGATGATCTTTTGGTAAACTAATTAGATGAGATGTGATGAGATTTATGGTTTTGTATGTGGGTTAATGAGCTTTGAATCATATGATATGATGTTAGCATTAATCTTATGTTTATGCATGTTGAGTATGTAAGCTTATGCAAGTTTAATATGATGTATGTTATGTTTGCATGATGCTAAATATGCAAGTTGTGGGCTATGTAATCATATGCATGTTATGCAAGTTCATGGTAATATGCTATGCAAGTTACATGTATGTAAATATGCAAGTTACATGTTTGTTAATATGCAAGTTACATGTATGTAAATATGCAAGTTACATGTTTGTTAATATGCAAGTTACATGTTTGTTAATATGCAAGTTACATGTATGTAAATATGCAAGTTACATGTTTCTTTATATGCAAGTTACATGTTTGTTAATATGCGAGTTACATGTATGTAAATATGCAAGTTACATGTTTATTAATATGCAAGTTCATGATGACACATTATGCAAGTCTATAAGCTAATATGCAAGTTTGTTATGCAAAATGAATATGTAAGTTATGTGACATATTATATGCAAGTTATGTGACATGTTATGCAAGTTCATATGCAAGTTATGTGTTTGTTAATATGCAAGATGGCACCTTTGAAACATGTTCATTCATATGCAAGTTGACACCTTTTATATGTGTTATATCATGAACGAAATTACGTGGGAACGATGGGGTAATTAAATGCATAAGTTAATAAGATTGTGTGAAATTAATATAATTATGCATAACACAAAATAAATAAACATAGTATGGGAATTTGCCTATTTGGTTAGGTGTACCCATACTATGTGTTGGGAATTTACCTATTGAGTTAGGTCTACCCCATGGGAATTTACCTATTAAGTTAGGTCTACCCATGTTAAGAAAACTTGATTAATTAGGGATAATTAATATAAAATTATGAGGGTGATTAATTAGGTGTAATTAATTGACTAAGACACGAGGTTGGACTCAGTTGTAGCGTAAAACTGCCCGGACCCAACCGGCTTAACCAGTTGCTACAAATGTTAGCCCAATGTGAGAGGTCTTAGGCACAAACTAAATACGTAATTAATGTAAAGACACGAGGTTAGACTCTGTTATGACATAAGGCTGCCCGGACCCAACCGGCTTAACCAGCGGTCATAAAAGACAGTCTAATGTGAGAGGTCTTTACAAAGGTTACGTTCTTAATTAATTAATTAAGAAACACTTAACCATATTAGCATGTAGAGGGACATGAGGGGTTAAGTGGGTGCCTCGGGTGGCATGAGAAAATCTAGTGGTTGCCTTGGGTGGCAATAGAAAATACGATTAGAATACTTAACCAAAATGGAACATGTAATTAAAACATGATTAAAGGGTTAAGTGGGATATACTAGAAAAAGGGACAAGCTTAGGTGGGTAGCTTGTGGAGGCCCATTTCAACCAGTAACCCATACGTATCTTTGTGGGCTCGACCCATGTCGAGGACGGGACACGCATACTGGGCTTGACTGTAAGAGGCAAACGGGTTAGCGGTGGCAACGCAAGTCCAACGGGCTTCATATGCGTGAGTGGGCCCGGGCTGGTAGGTAAGCCGTTGTTGCATCGAGTAGATATAAGCCGTGCACCTTTAGTTCCATCAGGTTGCCACATTGGGGAATGATACATCCCACGGTGGGGCCAGCACGGGTATCTACGTTAGGGAGCCGATCGAATGGGAAGTAGTGTGTACACCTAGTGGATTGTAGGGCCCCGTGGCGCCTACTTGGTCACCTAGGGGTACGCAGGTACTAATTAGTAAATTTTATAAGTCCTTGGGTGGGATCAACCTTTAAGTTAGGAACGACTGGTGTGGTGCAGTTTAGTAATTTACCTTAGGGAGGGTAGATGCGTCTTTATCCTTTATCTTCGTTTAGTTGACTGCTTAGGGTAGCCATTCATCCCTATATGTTACCGTATATCAGTTTATGTCTTCTCTGGTTACTTTAACGATTGTATTGTTAAAGTTATAGGACTCGCTCAGACTTATGTCTGACCCTGTTGTTTTTATCTTTTTCCCAACCCTCAGGTCCTACGGTGGATCCTAGCAGTAGTGGAGCTTGATCGGATTGCTGTTCCAGTCTTTAGGAGCTTGGATAGATGTAAAGCTCCAGTTATCCAGTTATCTTTTCTTTTGTTTGGCTATTGTATGAGAGTGGGATTATGTACTTCTTTATTTTGATGGATATTGTACTTGACCTTTATTGTGGTTTTATGATGTAACCAGACATGTTTTACTTCCGCTGTTATGAGATGATGTTTTAAAATTTCAAGTACTATTTATATCTGTCTTGTTGTAATTTTTCTGTTCTATATTCACTAAAATACTCCACCAATGCTATGGCATTCCCTTAGTGAGTGATCATAGCGGGAGTGGGGTGTTACAACAAGTTAGCGAAGCAGAATATACATTTTTGTTAGAAAATGTAAATTAGAATAAAAAGGACATTTTTGTTAGAAAATGTTTATTACAATGAAAAGTTATATTTTTATTTGCATTCCTTGTTGCAAATAAAACTAGAAATAAAAAGTTATAATTTTTATTTACATTCCTCGATGTAGATAAACATGAATTAAAAAGTTGAATATTTTATCTGCATTCTCTATTGCAAATAAAGCAGGAGGTAAAAAGTTATATTTTATTTGCATTCTCTAATGCAAATAAAACATGAAATCAAAAAGTACATTTTTATCTACACTTTAGTTGTTATAAAAATGATAAAATTAAAGAATTACATTTTTTTTATGTAATATAAAGATCACATTTTATACAACGTAAAGAGAATATCATTTTATGTAAAATGAAAAGTTTTTATCTCATTGCAAGTGAGTCAACATTAGAATTCACATTTTTGGATGTAAATGAATCGGTAGAAAAGATTTATTGTTTTTGATAAATTATGTTAACATGAGAACTTATGTCCTCTTTATTTATACATAAGTAATGATTCATCCTTATATATGTTTATGATACTGAATTGTTACACATCCATTTACAAGTTATCCGACTTGTTTGTGTGATTGGGACGAAAAAATTTCACACATCGCCCATGTGCACAAATAATTTATTATTTGTTTAATGGATGAAACCACACACGGGTATTGGGAAGACCTTTGACATACACTAATCCCAATATTTAATTATATGTCAATCGATGGATTGACAGTCTGTGATGAGCGTTAGTTATTTACTTTTATGCTCACACAGTTATAAAATCCACTCTGGTTGTTATTTGGATGTTTGATGATTATTTATCATGATTGTTGATTACATACAATATATGGTTGTTGATTGGGTCACGTTCAAATAGAGAATATCTTAGAAAAAGAATATTTTAGAAAATATCTTAGAAAGAAAATTCTAGAAAAAGAATATTTTAGAAAAAGAATGTTGTATTTTTATTGAAATAAACTAGTTGTTGACCCGCCTTTTGGCAAGGCCGTCAACCCATGGACCCATCACAGGATCACTCAGGACTCGAGCAGGGCCTGGACAAGCCCATACATTTTTGGCCCGAGGCTCCTTGGCTCGAGGGATCTCGGATAGAAGCACTTCAGCCCTATAGACCTAGGCTAGGTGGTCATGAGATCAACTTACACTACATCAATGACTTGGTCATGAGATATATTTCATAGCCTATTTACTTGGTCCAACTACCTATTCTTAAGCCTATAAACTCGGATCTAACTACATTTATGATGCCACATATTGAAGGGAACTTCTCCACGTAATCAAGACTTAGCTCCATTATTTTCTATTCACATGGATCAACCGACACATGGAACCTCCAATTATTGAAGCCTACTGCCTATAAATACACCAAGCAATACAACAAAGGGGGATCTTCATCTTCTTCAGCTCAGATTAGAGCCTAACTCTTTGGCCCATGCATGACTCAATCATGGCTGCCAACCACTTTCATCATGAAATACTTGTTATACTCCTCAAAAACGACTATGTAATGGAGATCATGACGATCTCATTCATTGTATCTCTGACTTTATGATATTATTATGAGATTATAAAGTGGACGTAGGCTCGTTAATGCCGAACCACTAAAAAAACGCTGTTGTCTTGCTTTTTCTTGCTTTTTCTGATATTTCTTCATAAATCACGCTCAAATTCGACTTTTGGCCGTTGATGACCACTTTTTGGCGTCAACAGTTTGGTGCTTTCACTGAGAAATGAATCTTCAAAGTTTTAAGGGTTTTGCTCAACTTTTGGATCACCAAATCCAAGACAAAATCCTATTTTCAGTCATCTTCAGCAGCCATGGTTTCCAATACTTATGTACATGCTTTGGAAAGCAGAAGCAGCAACATCTACATAAAAAAAATCGATTTTTTTCCAGTTCTGAGTTCGACCCCAGTCGTGTTGACCCTTCCTCGGTATGTAGTTTTCCCCAGAACAGGTCACGGGTCGAGGTGAGATCAGTTCGAACAGCCATCGTCGTAACGTTATTCAAGTCCAGGTCGACTTACTTCGGATCAACCGACTCGTCTGAAGCTCTCCATGTCGACCGACTCCTCTGAAGATCTCCAGGTCGACGGGCTTCGAACCAACTTTTCCAGATATACCGGCCCGGATTACTAGTCATTTCTAAAGCCCTTCACATCGACCCGAGACATGGTCATTTTCAGAAAAAATGCATTTTTCTGATCGTTTCAGAAAAGACTCCATCTTCCAAAAAAAAAAAAAAAAAAAAAAAACGTGCGGTGCCCGCATTTTCGACCTAACCAGCTAGGTCGATCGCCGCCGGGACTGTGGGTACCCGGACCCGCTTGGTGGCTCGCCTTTGGCTCGGCATATATTTTGGCCAACAATAATCATAAAGACTTATCATCCAAGATTCGACGGATGGTCTGAGAATATCAACAGCAAGATGGCAACGACCGGGATTCTTCCAAGAGCCATCACCCTCATTTGTTGAGGTTATTCAATCCTAATCGACTGCTTCAGTCTTGCCCGAAGATCGACGAGTTAAAAGCTTGAAACACTTAAGCCGGGTTGCTGATTGATTCTCTATATATCAGCTCTCGTTCCCCGACGTGGAATCAAAGACATAACCGCGGATGGACGAGGCATGTCTACATTATTACCTTCCATATCCCACTTCCTGACATGGAAAAGACAAAGCTTCTATATGCATGGATCCATTGTTCTTCTGCCAATCAAAGCCTTAACACCCACAAGATGAGATACCGCCATTAGCAGTTCTGATCTGACTACCTGACCTTTATTTCTTGCCCTCAACGTAGGGACAGAAAGGCGATTCAAAGGAAACACACCCTCATCATTCACCCACAAAGGCCGCCTGATTTCCTTTATTATCCCAATACCCCGATCAAAGTCTGAACGTTCTTGGCATTGCCGCCCCATGAGGATTTGAGAAGACTTCTTTCATCAATCAAAGCTTCAGCGGTCATCACCTATCAAAGATGGGACAAGTCAGAATGGGCTGGCAAAGGATATGCGATACCATTCTCATTCTGAATAATACTCATTCCCTTAACAGGATTATTTTTTACCCGTATCTTTTATCTTTACATGCTTTATGAGTAATTTATGTGACTAATAACTCTTATGAATTTATTTGTGAATGATATAGGTACCCAGAGTCTGGTACTGATCATACTTCCAATGCCTCCATACAGAACTACAGGGCATTGCCATAACGAGCCCAACTGAACTACTCGTTTACAAAACCATGCCCTCCGTCCAAGGAAAGTTATACAGCTCAAGGTGGATCTGACATGATCATCCACTACTCGGCTCATGCATGGCACGATTCTAGATAATTGTGCATCGATCATTGCATTTCAAAGTTGAGATCGGACTCCAGATGGACGCGGTTCGACCGTCCATACAACCAGATCCTGCACTCGATGCCATCGAATTACATAAATCCAAATAAAGGAGGCAGCACCGCCTATCAACATACTTATTTTCCAATCATGCATTTTGCCTTTACATACTTCTTGAGTTATTGACATGATTAACTCATGCAAATTCGTATATGAATGTTGCAGGTACCCGAGGTTTGGTACCGACCACTCCTGCCATAGTTTGATCGGAGGAATGTAAAGCTTTGGCGAACGTGATTCGACCCTTCACCTGCTTACTATTGGCCTAACGACAACATTCTAAAGCAAATGAAGTTCGACCATTCATTCACAGACTTTTTGCCTTTGACGCGGGGGCAAGAGAGTAAATGCACACGAGTTCGACGTGTGTTATCCATATATGGACATACTAATGAGGCCTCCTCAGCATCTATCCATTGATTCGCCACACAAGACATAGAAATGTATTCGAGTGTGACATAACCACTCGGTAGATCGACGACTCTATCCCTTGATCTGATGGGAAGAGTGAATAGTGACGGGTACAATACATGAACGACATAACTTTTACCTTCGAAGTGGGGGCAAAGGAGATATGTTAAGACGAGGATGAGTACGATTCGACCGCTCTCTAACGACGTATCTAACTCTTTCCCATGCTTCGGAAGGAAGGAGTATAAACTCAATAGGGGTGAGAACAGATCATCCCCGATGGCGACCTTTGCCGTTGACGTGGGAGCAAAGGGACGATGCCAAGGAAAATGTGACCCGACTGTTTGCCCAACTAACTCTAATCCTCAGAGTTTGGATATGAGTATAAACTTAGGACGAGTGTGACAGGCGCGCCAAGATTTAAGACCACTCGATCCATAACTCTAACCCAAACTGACTTTGGGAGAGTATAAATGACGAACCGCGACGTCCATAACTCCAACTCTCATGACTTGAGAGAGAGTATAAATCTGTTGGGTTAGTGTGAATGGTGCACCATGACTTAAGACCACTAAACCCATAACTCTAACGACTTGGGAGAGAGTATAAAGGACAATGCTGCGACGTGCATGCAATCTTCATTGCCCTCCGACTGAGGAGAAGATTATAAAGGACTTATGGACCGGACATCCGAATGACTTAACCCGTTTCCCATCAACGCTGGGGGGAACGGGCATAGATTTCTGAATTAACTTCAAACACGCTTCGGACGCGACCCGTGTTTCAAAGTTAAATGGAGGCTACAGACACTATACCTCCAAACTACGACACCTGACACTTTGACATTTAATAATTCTATGCTAGATAGATTAGCACTCAACATGTTTTCATTTCGAGGTACAATTGCTTGTGACTTAAATATTGACTTAGTAGCTTGCAAGACTAAGCTAACTATTCTTTTTCGAATTGCAAGATTATGTACAGATACAAAGCAAAGACACGAGGGACGCACTCGCATACAACAACAAAGCGGTCGTGTTCGAAGGAATGACGTCGACTTCTAATGCTAAGCTTCCCACATGACTCAATGCAATGACCGAAAGGAGACCTTGAGAGTGGGATGTTCAATAACACATCACACGATTTATGGCAACAACTGAAAGAGGGCTTCGAGAGTGATATCTAGAGTCGACACACATACCCATATGTGACTGACTATAGCCCAAGAGCAACGACAAGTTTTCACATTGCAAGTACACTGAATAGAAGACGCATTAGCTCGAGCATTTGGAAGGCTGCATGTGGACCACGAAAGGGTGTAGAGTGTCCATCTATTGACTGATCCCAACCTACTTCCCAATTGGAAGGGGAACAAAAAGAGCATTCAAAGTGACAACTATCTGACCTCTCGCAGCCCAACTTCGATCCTCAGAGCTTGGATGGGAGAGCAGAAACCGGTATGGGTTGAATACCAACAAATCATTTTGCATCTAACTCACGACATGATGAGGGAGTATGAATCCTGAGAAGACATGGATTTGACGTCCGCTACTCAGTCAAGCCCCAATGGCTAGGGATGAAGAGCGCGAGCCATGAAAAGCATGAATCTACTACTCGACTACTCTATGCACATTTTCAACTTCTTAAAATTTCACAGGATCTCAAACTACAGCCAAAAATGATGACCTCAATAGAACTGTGCATGAAGAGCAAACTCAACAAGAATATAATGACCATTTTGGAATACGGTGGAACATAAACAAAGGGGATCGACCTAATTGGCTCGAATGATAAGAGTAACTAAGTTCATTAGCGCTCGATGAGCCGATCCTCATTTTCTAACTAAAGTGAAGGAACGATGCCTAGGCAAATGAGATTCGACTGTTTGCGTGTTCAACTTTAACTCTCGCTGACTCGAGAGAAAGTACAAAATGACTTGGGTTGGCTAAGACCGCCAAACCCGCAACTCTAATCAGAAACAACGATGGAGAGTATAAAGTCTTAAGGACTGGACACCCGACTGACTTAGCTCGACCCACACTGACACTGGGGGCATGTGCATTGGCATCGTTTATTCCCCACCGACGCTGTGGGCATGAGCGTCAGCTTACAGACTGACTTTGAACACGTCCTTGACTTGACACGTGATTCAAATGATATATACTATACCTTCGGACCATGACACGATTTGTCTTACTCACACGTTCAAGAGAGACTGCTTATGTGTTCGACATGACTGGACTCACTCATTCTAGCGAGACTGCTTATGAGTTCGACATTACTTGACCTTACACTTAACCATGTCCTCGACTCGCATAAGAAGATGACACCATTTGCCGAAGACTCTTTACAAAAAATCATGTACAGAAGCCAACGACCCAGCTTGACTTATGATGATATCACTCGACCTCTTGACTCGACGAGGCGTAAATGATTACATGTTCATCTCAAATACTCCCACCTCGAACTTTGGCTCGATGGGTACCACAGATGGTGATGTGATACATGACACCTATTTGCACAGAGAAAAGGAAAAAGAATTCAAGATTCAAGACTATTCTCAAAGACATGACAATTCGACATTACTTTCTCGAAGATGAATGATATTTCAAAGAGATACAGTTCGACTTACTCAAAGTGCATCCTGTCCGCGACACGATGTACTTTCGGGGGCAAAGAGTTGACCCGCCTTTTGGCAAGGCCGTCAACCCATGAACCATCACAGGATCATTCCGGACTTGAGCAGGGCCTGGACAAGCCCATACATTTTTGGCCTGAGGCTCCTTGGCTCGAGGGATCTGGGATAGAAGCAATTCAACCCTATAGACCTAGGCTAGGTGGTCATGAGATCAGCTTACACTACAGCAATGACTTGGTCATGAGATATATTTCATAGCCTATTTACTTGGTCCAACTACCTATTCTAAAGCCTATAAACTCGGATCTAACTACATTTATGATGCCACATATTGAAGGGAACTTCTCCACATAATCAAGACTTAGCTCCATTATTTTCTATTCACATGGATCAACCGACACATGGAACCTCCAATTATTGAAGCCTACTGCCTATAAATACGCCAAGAAATACAACAAAGGGGGATCTTCATCTTCTTCAGCTCAGATTAGAGCCTAACTCTTTGGCCCATGCATGACTCAATCATGGCTGCCAACCACTTTCATCATGAAATACTTGTTATACTCCTCAAAAACGACTATGTAATGGAGATCATGACGATCTCATTCATTGTATCTCCGACTTTATGATATTATTATGAGATTATAAAGTGGACGTAGGCTCGTTAATGCCGAACCACTATAAAAACGCTGTTGTCTTGCTTTTTCTTGCTTTTTCTCGCTTTTTCTGATATTTCTTCATAAATCACGCTCAAATTCGACTTTTGGCCGTTGATGACCACTTTTTGGCGTCAACACTAGTTGTTAAGTAGAATAAATCACTAAACTAAATTTTAATGAAGTTTTCCAATTAGTGAATATTTAATTGAAATTAAATAAAATAAATTGGATTTTGGGTTTGTCGTGAATGGTGTCTTCAATAACACTTTTCTTAAACCCAGTTGAGAAATGAATAAATCTTTTAATTAACATTACTGAAAGTTTCAATTTATATTTAGTAATTGGAATAAGATGAAATGTGAGTTGGGTTTATTGTGAACCATGTTTTTAAGTGACATGTGTTCTTTAACCCAACTGACAGTGAAAATATGATTTGGAATTTATAAATCTTTTATTAAGATTTAAATGGGAATTTTCCAAAAGCCAAGTTTTCCAATTTAATATATTAAATTGGAGTTGAATGGAATTTG
Organism: Allium sativum; assembly: GCA_030737875.1. Classification (NCBI taxonomy): domain Eukaryota; kingdom Viridiplantae; phylum Streptophyta; class Magnoliopsida; order Asparagales; family Amaryllidaceae; genus Allium; species Allium sativum. Next base: position 309,880,596 of record CM060921.1, read on the forward strand.
AATTAATAATAACCGAGATAAGCTTCTGTAAAAGAAGACCGATACTACATATGGAATTTAAGAGGCTTTGCCGTTATTCCATTTATATTGTTGGTCGGATACAGAAATTTATAACGATTATATATTGATTTGATTTGTGTGAAGATTCCATATTTTATGGAAGACGATTTTGGGTTTACCGTGAACTATGTTTTAAATGACATTAGTTCTTTAATCCAGTCAAGAATAAGATTTATTTCTTAAATTTAAATAATCATTGAATAATGATTTTTGATATTTAAAACCAAATTGGGTTTTTAATAAATCTTTAAAAGAAAGATTTAAGAATAATTTAAAGAGTTTATCTTTCATAGAATAACACAAATATTTTATTAGAAGAATATTCTGAATTGGAATGAGGCGTTGGATGTGTTTTTAATAGTACTTGATTTTTAATTATAAAATACGTGAGTTATTCGGGAAGGCCGGGTTTAACCCATTCCGAATAATTACTACGACGATGAAGAATCGAAGATGAAGACGGTGGTTGAAGACCGACGATCTGCACATCGAATGGATGCGTTGCTACTGAGACCCTTGATGGGAGTAGCTACCTTGAAGGGGCTTCAGTGGTAGCCGTCCGGACTATTGTTTATTGTTCGGATTTGGTTTTCGCTCAGACCCAGAGCATAAGCTAGTAAATGGATGCGTGTTTGACATTGGATTTCGTTCCATGTGAATTAAACCGATTTCTATTATTGTATGTCTGTTTGGTGGTGGAGAATTTATTCTCTACTTAACACCCTGGTATATATTAATAGTGATTGATCGCATGGCGTGAATTGTGAATGTGGCACGCCAAGATGCAATTGATCAAGGCTTTTGTTGAAAAGCAGGGCCTTGTGGGATGATCAAAGCATTGCCTACTATGGCATAGCTTTGTGTATATCGTGACTTCGCAAGCCTCACACCCCGGTATGAGTCAAAAACGGGATATGGACCGTAGGGAGTGCACACGTTTCTTTCTAGCTATTGGTAATGCCAGTCTTTAAACTGGCTGACATTTTACTTATGTGGATGATGGATTTTGAGGCGCCTCGGATTTTTTATAGGCCGTTAGTGGTCATACTATAGGTTCAAAGGAACCGGGAAGCGTGTGTTCAGGCATAACTAATCCACTGCCGATAGGCGGGGACCGGCCCTACCGCTCCAAGGGTTGCCCATAGGTGTGATCCTGAGGCATTTGCTAGAGTGTCTCGAATCGGAGAGGAGCTTGCCCCTAGCCTCGACTCATGATGGAAATCCAATTTCCAATACGACCTTGCGGTTTTGATTGTAGAACTAGTATGGCGACATAGTAGGATGGGGTACTATGCTGTCTATGATTGATACATTATGATTGAAATTGTTTTTGAAATATATATATACCCATATATATACACACTAATATTAAATCCGTTTTATCGTACAAATCATCTTTTGACCATTATAAGGTAAAATCCTATCCTCCGTTTTGCGTTGCATTGTGTGATGGGACTTGGGTCTTATAATGGTTTCATTTTTCTAAAAAGCATTGCGTTGTCTAACGTTTTACTTTATTTTATGCACTGGCAATCCAATGGAGTAAACCCGTTCCGCGTTTGCGGCGTGGTCCTGTGATTAGCCTTATTATTAGATAGTTAAGTTAAGGATTCTCATACCAGTTCCATGACTGACCTGTAGTTTGTTTTCACTGGCAAACTCGGGTGCCCATATTTTCTACACGGGCAGTCGAGTAGTTTTTGCAGATATATTTACAGGATCCTAGCTTACAGCTGAAGCGGTATTCGGAAATCTCTATATCCGTGTTTTCCTTCCAGTTGTATATTTGTATTATTTTTCCGCTGCTATTTAAATGTAATTTAAAACTCTGATATTATTGTATTTCTATTATGTAATAAGTATTCATACTCTATTACATTCTTGTACTCTGATGTAATTGTTGTAATCAGTAATAAAATGTTCTTCAGTTTGTGTTCTGATGTGTGTTGTTCTCAAAGCAATCCAGCCCTTCCTTTATTGGGAAGTTTGGGTCGTCACAACTCCAGATTTACCCTGTCCACCCCTCAGACACTCACAACTCAAACAGCATATCCTTTGAACTCACCACATCCAATATGACAAACCTTAGGTTCAAACTCCCCAAAAGAATCTGCACTTTAGAAAATCATGCGACAATTCCTGTTATGTAACCCTCACAAAATCGTACGCAGGCTCCTCCTTCTTGAAATCACGTCTCCAGGAATCCACGGAAACACAACCAATGCCCTTCCCCAAACCACCCCGATTCTGACCAGAAGCCAAGAAAAAATTGTACCCAAAAGCCATGCCTTTCTCCACTGCGTGATGCTCCATCAGCCAGCATTCACACTCCAATACCACGACTTCGATTTCCACACTCCAAAAACTACGATCGACATCCCTAAATCGATCGCGCTAGATCCCCAAACATTAAAATCGAGCATATGAATATCGCTCGAACTAGAACTGGATATATGTTTTTTAGTTAGGTTTTGAATCGATTTCGATTTGAGGAACTAGGGTTGGATTTTAAAAGGGAATTGTATATGGTTTCGAATTGGAGAGGAAAGGATTAGAAAGATTTAGTTTGATTTTGAAAAGAGAAGGGAAGAGGTCGGGTTTTAAATGGGGAACGAAATCAATAAGAAAGGGAATTGGGGAATATCGGCCATGTTATATAAATGAGAAGTAGAAGATAATAACGACGTCTTTTAATTGTTACAGGTTAGGCATAGGTAGAGGGTAGGCTTACACTGTACTATCATTGGCTAGCTTAAGGAGGAAGTAAAATATTTATAATATATATATATATATATATATATATTTGAACCGGTATGATTTAATTTAAAATACTCCATGATTCCGAACTCCTTTCTGAACCCAACAACTAACATTCCTAAGGTTATACCGCTATTCTGAACTTAATGGAATAGGTTTCGAGGCCCAATTTGATCATATGGAGAAGATACTAATTTAAATCAATATAAATTAAATTCAAAACAATTAATTCCTTGATAATAAATTATTATTATTATCGTTTTAATTCGAATAAAATTCATATTAATCAGTTGAATTATTTTGACTCCGTTTTAAATATAAATTGAATTATTTCAGATTCTCGTATTTTGATAATTAAATCGATAACTTAATATAAAAATCGATTTATATTCTCAACTCAATATTTAAAACTACATTAAATATTTAAAATTAACCATCCAAAAATCTGGGTCGTTACATTCTCCCCCCTTTATCGTCCCCGAAATAACTAAGGTAGGAAAAATGTTATAAACCCATTAACTTTTCAAAACTCATTTATGTTGAAACTTAACATTTCACATTTTAACAGATTTAGTTCCAAACAAAACTTTTGGTTTTCATTCATATTGCATTCATATTCATTTAAATTGATTCTAATCAAATTTATTTACTTCGATCCATTTAACTTGCTTAAGTTAAATTTAAATTCCAGAATTCAAATACCAAGGATTTCATTTCAATCTTTTAGAAATCATATAAATATATACACATATATTTCAAATTCAAAACATCTGAATTTATCAAACCAAGTTGTTTTCCTTCAAACAAATTTCCATCAAACTCGAAAATGAACACTGATGATGCGGCCGTCATCATTAAAATTATTTTCCAGTGACTGAATGAGTTTAGTGCTTTATCCTTTCAAAATCCATCTAAAAATGGGTTTAATCGAAAATTCTTCCACAACAAAGCTATATTATTTTATTATATCTTCAAAAAAATATTTTCCAACTTTCCGAGAATTTAATTCCAGATTCTAGTTCTAAATCCAATTTTTATTCATCTCGTTTGTATATTTCATTCAGATACAAATTCTGTTTGGTTATATGTAACCATTCAAGTTTTATAATATTATCTGATTATAATATTAACAACCAACCCACCCATATATGATAATATTTTTAGAAAATTAATCCTTTCTATATCAAAATATAGTTTTAGGTAAAATTATTTCATTTACCTACTTTAAAACAATATTATGTCGAATTATTAATTATTTGTTCAAGTGTTCAGAACTCCTATCGATGTCGTGGCATCCCACTATTCGACCATAATTCATAAGCCACTCAACAGACTAGCCAACACAATATAAAACAATTTTTATATCAATTAACAAATACGCACTCTTGCGTATATACACTCAACTCATTCTAGAGTACTACTGACTCTATCTCTAACGAGTAAACCCCTCAAAGCCTAGGTATTCGCTCAACTTAAGCTCTAATACCATTGTAATGGCCCGTCATTTTCCCGATCCTGATTATCGGTACAAATACCATATCGACTAACCAAAAACCAGAAATCACCGGATCATTAATAGAAAGAAGTTAGAGGTTGAGAAATAGAAAGAAAGAAAATTAGAATAGAAGAAAAATAGATAGGAGACAGAACTGAACAACACAGAATCTCACATTGCAGCGGAATAAAATATAATAAATAGAACAATTTTTGGAAAACAAATTTTTTACTATATATACATATCATCATCTGAGTACAACATTTATAACATAGAGGAAATAACAATAACTAAATAATGTTGAAGCCACTAGCTCCAAGCTCCTCCAAGTATATCTGTAAATACCTAAACTACTTGACTGCCCGTACAAATTTGGGCACCCAAGAGTTTAGGGTAAAACAAAACAAAATAAACTCTGAGTCAGTCATGGGACTGGTGTGAGTAAAATCCAACCATTGGTTTAACATTTAAAAATTCTTTTCGAAAGAAAGGATAATCGTAAGACCGATCCACACATAGACACAGATGGTTTTTATCTTACGATAACCCAAAACATTCTTTGAAATCAATACTTTTCTGATGTTATACTAGTGTCCAAAACAATTAAATATCAATCTAGCAGAACACTTGCATCTCACGCTATACATATATCGTATACAATCAAAACAGCAGGCTCTTATTGGATAATGGATTCCAACTGGCAAGCTAAGAGACCACCTTCCGATAGTGTATCTCTAGAGAGGAATACACCGGGTTCAACAAGAACATCTTGCAACCCAGGCTAACCATGATCGAACCCTCATTTCGCTTGAGAGTACTGAATGTATTGTCACCAACGGTTGGGATCAGAAACCGTTATGAAGCCACAACAGCAGTAGAATAAATAAGCAAAAGGATTTTCTCTAGATTAGGTGACAATACACCCTACTTGGGTGCGACCCACTAAGCCGAGAGACCTACCCGATTCTATAATATTTCACGGTTACGAGGCTTGAGGTTACAATTAGATGATAGCGCCATCTCTTTGAATGCCACATAGTCAGATTCGTTAATCTATAACACCCCGAATTTGTACCGACACTAAAAGAGGATAAATTGAATAATAATTAATTTAATATTCGAAATTAAAAGAAACAGACTGCACCATTGTATCCGTCTCGAAATTCTGGTCAAGATAGACATTTGGTTTGCGTAAAACGAACACCGTATGAGGAAGTTATGAGGGTTTTAAATTTGTATACGCGTAGAAAAATTATATATATATGCATGAGTCAGAGATGAGTCAGAATTTTATACAGAACAGTTCGAATTTGAAAAATTCGTCATAGCGGAAAAATTACCGATATAGGGGGTCGACCCCCTAGAGGGGTGTCGACCTAGGTGTCGACCCCCCTGAAGGGGTGTCGACCTATGGGCCTACCCCCCCCCCCCCCCCCCCCACAAGGGTGTCGACACCCCTAGGGTTGAGGTGGTAGTCAGTTTCTCAGGGTTCTGCAGCTATAAATATGTGCTCAATTCTCCTATTTCTTCATTGAAAATTATGGGAGCCATATGCTGCCGGATTGCGAACCGAGACAGACCATTTTATAGAACTACATACTTTGCAAATCAAATTTAGAAATACGAGATCCGTTCTTTCTCAATTATCTAAACCTAACGCTATGAGTTCTAGTTGCTTTTAGGTTTAGATAAATAAAAGTAAATTATGAAAGACTGCGATTTGGATATGTGTAAACCATGAATCTATGCTATTATCATATCTGATACTATGTCATGATAGATCTATTTCTTTAGATCCAATTCAATTGTGATTATTCTGCTATGTTATTATTGTGGATCTTGGTTTGTAACTATATTATGGTTAATATAAATCTGATAATTTGAATAGTTATATCATTGGATAGATCTAATCATTTATGTAAATCGTGAACATATGCCATCTTGAATTGGTTAGGATTGGATCTAAATCTTTTTCTAAATTGTAACTTCTATGGCATGCTGTGATGTGGATTTGTGTAGATCTATTTCTAAACTAGTAGATCTAATTTATGTGGACATTGAAGCTGTTAGTCAGATCTAGATTATCACCTTGTGTTATCATGTTAGATCTATTTTATGTGATCTAATTTATCACCTTGTGTTATTATGTTAGATCTATTTTATGTGATCTAATTTATCACCTTGCGTTATCATGTTAGAACTATTTTATGTGATCTAATTAATCATCTTACGTTATCATGTTATATCTATTTTATGTGATCTAATTTATCACCTTGCGTTATCATGTTAGATCTATTTTATGTGATCTAATTTATCACATTGTGTTATCATGTTAGATCTATTTTAACCACTAGATCTGAATTATGTGATCTAATTTGTCACCTTGTGTTATCACGGTAGATCTAAAACGATTGGACATCTAAATTGCTAATTTAGATCTTACTATGTTTATTGTGATATCATAGTTTTTGACTGCAAACCATTCATCAGTTTTATGACCACCTTGTTATGATGACAATTTCATGTCTATGCTAGTATGTATGTTCACCTTATTATCATGCTAGTTTATCTTTATGCCAAGATGATCATTTTAGTTATATTCCCATTATTTTCCCCATTATCGTTCATGACTAGGCTATTGTCTAGCCTAGGCATGTTGCAATTTTGTGAGGGCTCTAGTTAAGGAACGGGGGAAATAGGGTTAAAAATGGCATAATTTGAATATGAACATTTTCGGACATATAATTCAAATTATTGGGTAAAATAGGTATTGACACCTATGAATGGAAAGGATTAATTAATTGGTAAATTAATTAAAATTGGAATGTCTAGTAATTACAATTAGGAATTGTAATTGTACTTATGACACGAGGTTAGGTTGCATTAGTGGTGGAAGTCTGCCCGGACCCGACCGACATATCCAGCAGCCACTAATGTTGAACCTAATGTGGGAGGTCTAAGTTTGCAAATACGAATCGGGCTAAGACACGAGGTTAGGCCCAACTGTGGAATAAGTCTTCCCGGACCCGACCGACATATCTAGCATCCACACGTTGTAGGCCTAATGTAGGAGGTCTAGCCCATTAAAAACCATAAATGGACATGGTAATGAATTGGACTACTTAACCAAATCTAATCCATGGGGATTGTATGATATTGAACTAAGGTTAGGGTTAAGTAAATTGATTGAAATAGTGGATGGGTTAAGTAAATCTTGGGTAGGTGGGTAATATTAGTATATATAGGCCCATAAACATAACCGTTAAATAAACATGCTTGAATAAGTGGGTGGGTTAAGTAAATTAGAGGGGGAGGGCAATATTTACCTATAGGTCCACGAACCTAACCCAATAAGATTATGTAATTAAAGACACCTAGTGGTTTACATAACCGGTGGACAAATGCAATAAGGTTATGTAATTAAATACACCTAGTGATATACATAACCGATGGAAAAATATAATAAAGTTATGTAATTAAAGACACCCTTTTTGGGTAAGCATAACGGACATAGGGCTATGTAATTAAAGACACCCAAGGGTATACATAGTCAGTGAAAAACCTAGTGGGGATACAAGACAAAGGGGAGAGCTTGTATCATATTGTGTGGGGCCCATTTCGGTCAGTAATCCGGAGTTGGTATCAAATAAAGAACTCCATACTGGGCGGAGATAGTGCACGCTTACTGATTGATTATAAGAGATCCAAACGAGATGGATGCTGTGGGCGGTGCAAATCGACCGGGCCATGTTCGTGCATGAGCCGAGCAGAAGGGGATAAGACGAACGTGACACCAGTAGGTATGGTTGTGCACACCTTAGTGGTTGCTACTTTAGGAAGTGATACCTCCTACTGTAGGGCCAGCACACGATATCTACAGAGTAGGGAGCCGATCGATTAGGGTAGTGGTTAGGGTACACTCGGATGTATGCCCTAGGTCTACCAACTTAGAGTGGAAGGGATCATCTCATTTTAGATATACTAGTAATAGTGCAGAGTAATCATGAGTGAGGCACATATACCTTATCTTGCTTACCTTGTCACACCTACCTTTTATGTAGCTATCTCTCTCTTATCCACTTTATATGCGTATCATGTTACTTTTATTTATTTACTGGCTAAAAGTGACTAGACTCGCCAGACTTTATGTCTGACCCTTTTTGTTTCCTCTTCTTTCTTTTGTTCCCCCCCTCAGGTTCTTAAGGGAGGGAATTCTCAGGCTTAGTCTGGATTCTGCTATCATCTTTCTTGGAGCTTCTAGATGTATTGCTAATGTTTCTATCTTTGCTACTATGGTTTATGATTTGGGAATTATGCTTTCTTTGTTATTGTACTCTGATATTTAAAGTACAAGACATAAGTTTTAATGATGTACCGAGTTTATGTATTTTTAGACATATGGTGTAACCGTGTTTTATGATTAATAAAAGTTTTCAATTCCGCTGCTATTTTATATCTGTCTTGTAATGTTTCTATTCTGTTTACCTATAACACTTCAGGAAACTTAATGCATTCCCTTATTGAATGACATTAGTGGACGTGGGGTGCCGCACTTGGTATCAGAGCTGAAGGTTACCGGATTGGATAAAGTTTTTGAAAATTATTTTCAAAAAGGTTTTAAAAGAAAGCGTTTTCAAAAAGAGCAATCTGTTTTGCAAAAAACATATTCCCCAAAGCCATAGGAAATATCTCTCGATTCTCCGCTTGATTCCTTTTTCTTTTTGTCGGGGGAACCGATTCTTCCTGAAAGGTGTCCCCATTCCGGCACAATGTCGTAGGCATTTTTAAACTGCGGCACATGTGGAAGGGCAATGAAGTGCCTAACCCCCATCTGTAGCTGCAGTAGTATCACCTGCGGCCAATTTTCTCGAGCTTCGTAAGGATTTCCGTGCGATGGAGGCAACTTTCGAGAGACTTGTTAGCTTGTTACATAAGTATGGTTAAAAAAAGGAGAACAAGGGAGTTAGGGCTAAGGATCACAACCCAAGGATGAGAAAAATGATGGCCCGGGAAGGGAACATAGATAAAGTTCAAATAAATCTGAAAGGAAGAAGTTAAGATTGAGGAAACACAAAATAAAAAGGTATGGTCCAAGAAAGGACGACAACAACAACAGAAGAAGGGCGGAAAGAATGACAAGCGTAAGGGTAAGAGAAAGTGCCATAGTTGCGGACAAGAGGGTCACTTGGCCCAGGACAGCAGGAAAAAGGAAGAATGCTTGCTTCGTTTGTGAAGAGGTTAGACACTATTCTAGGGAATGCCCAAGGAAGCAAGGGCAAGGGCAAGGTCAAAGGACAGGAACCTCTGGAGGGCAAGCGAATGCTCTCATGGCTAGTGCACCAGATAAAGGTAGGAAAGTTTCCATGGAAGGTTTGATTTCTCTTTCCAATCTTCCTATAAGAACTCTTTTTTATTCTAGCGCTTCACATTCGTTTATATATAGTTATGTAGTTGAATCTCTACACTTAAATACTAGTATGGTAGTGGATCCCGTTATTTTCTCAAACCCTATGGGTGGTTCGGCTCATTAATCTATGATTTGTCGGGGTTTGAGAATATTTGTGTTAGGTGTTGAGTTTGAGTGCGACAAATATGTGCTTGGGTTTACGGGCTATGGTTGAATCTAGGAATGGACTGGCTTACCACATATGGTGCCGTTCTGGATTGTGAGAGGAGGGCGTTAGGCTTCTGACTTGTCACAGGAGGACCCTCGAGATTTTTTGTGACCCATGGGGTCGGTTATGCTTAGTTTCATAGAGTCTCTTAATGCATCTGTTAGTGATCTGCAATATGTTCCAGTAGTCTGAGATTATTCTGACATTTTTGATGAGGTACGGCGCTTACCTCTGAGGTGCGAGATCGCTTTTCGTATATATCTGGTGGACAATGCAAAGCCAGTTGCATTACCAGTGCGCCATATGGCTCCAAGGGAAAGGAAGGAGTTTATTAAGCAAGTAGGGGAGTTACTTGAGAAAGGGTTTTCTTTGGGATGGGATAAAGAATGATGTAGCAGCGTCGTTTCTCAAGATCTGATTTGCCAGCAATTCGAAGTTGAGTAAAAGAAGCCCGGTGGCTTACTCCATCCTACAGAGGGCCCGCATTGGAAGTGGGAGAGCATCTCCATGGATTTCATAGATGGTTTACCTAGATCAATGAAGGGCAACACCAGCATTTGGGTGGTAGTAGATAGACTTACTAAGAGCACCCATTTTATTTCCAGTTAAGAGTAAGAGGACGACACCATGATTGGTAGCAATTTATGTCCGAGAGATAGTTCATCTTCGTGTAGTACCTTCCAGTATCGTAAGTGATTGAAATTCAATTTTCACTAATGAATTTTGGTGGAGCTTGCAAGAAGCATTAGGTACACAGTTGTGTTTAAGCACCGCTTATCATCTTCAGACCAATGGACAGACGGAGAGGGTGAACAGAATTCTTGAAGATCTTTTAAGGCTGTGTATCCTATACTTCGGAGGGAGTTGGGAAGAGCATCTTCCTTTAGTAGAGTTTGCCTATAATAACAGTTATCAAGCTAGTGTCGGCATGGCACCCTTCGAAGCATTGTACGGACGAACCTATAGATCACCAACTTGTTGGTGGGAGTCTACAGAAAGATTATTACTTGGACCAGATATGGTTAGGGAAACATCCGAAAAGATTGACCTTATTTGATGGCGAATGAAGATAGCTCAAGATAGGTAGAAATTCTATGTAGACAAGAGAAGGACTGACCTCGAATTTGAAGTAGGAGACTTGGTTTTTATCAAAGTGTCACCTCTAAGGAATGTGGTTCGCTTCGGATCAGTAGGGAAGTTGGCACCTAGGTTTGGGGGACCATTTCCCATAACCGAGAGGATTGGACAAATGGACTATAGAGTAAAACTCCTAGATAATCTATCCGGCGTTCATGATGTTTTCCACGTTTCCCATCTGCGGAAGTGCCTGCATGACACCGCAGTAATCGTTGAGTCGAGTGTATTTGTAACACCCCACCTCCGCTAGGGTCACTCTTTCGGGGGCACTAGCTTCTGGGGGGCGTTAGAACTGGGTAAGCATGCACAATGATATATCAAGGCAGAACGAGAACATAAATATATATGTAAAACAGAGTAAGTGAGAATAAAACAGCGGAATATCTCAAACCATCTCAAAACAAGTCTAGTACATCATAAAGTCAACTGCCAAAATAAACATGTCTAGTACATCATAAACAGAAATACTGAAATACATAGTGCTATCCCCAAAAATAAAGATGATAAACCATAGCGAGCTCAATGTCCAGACATACATGAGCTATCCAGCAAACAAGCAAGCGATCCAAGCTAAGCACCACTGTTCCCTCCCTGAGAACCTGGGGGGGGGGGGGAACGGAAGAAAAGAAGCGAAAGAAAACAGGTCAGTCAAAAAGACTGGTAAGCCCTACTACGATCAGTCTATAAACTAATAAAGTTAACAGCATGATGGAAACTGAGATGATCATAGATAACAACATATTGGCATGATAAATTAACTACAAGATAGATAGAGGTGTCATCGCATAAAGAAGATTAAGCTTTGCACCACAGTGTACTAGCAAACTAACATAACAGTTATTGATCCCTCAGCCCAAACTTTGGCCCAATAGCATGAGGTGACCTTAATACAAGGTCCAGCCCAACGGTCTAGTCGATCGGCTCCCTATAAACCTAACACGTCAAGTGTTGGTGTCCATACGGCCCACATATGGTTGTAGTCAGACTGTGCTGGGTCCACCTTCGGGTGTATCAAGCCCTCGGGTGTCATCCCCAGACACCTAAGCAATAATGCACAGTCTAAACCTACTGGTACTCGTGCCTTGAGTTTGTCCAACACCGGACTACGTGCACGTCCGTAGCCCGCCTGGACCCGCACCGCTGTACCACTCAGCCGTCGCTTTGGTCGCTTACATCAGTCCAGTAATTGTGCCCCGCCCTAGCCTAGCCTCTAGGGTTGTGAATGATACCAAACTGGGATTACTGCTGGAACAGACCACGTTGCTAGGGTTTTCTAAGAGGGTTAAGTGTGGTTTAACCCCTCACTAATCATGGATTAAATTAGTTAAGTGTAACCAACAGTTCACCACTTAACCCCATTTAATCCCTCGTATCCCCAAAATTGGTTAAGTATTAGTGGGCCATGACTTAACCCTAATCATGAGGCATTAATTAATTTAATTGTGCCTTAACCTCTCACATTAGACTTTGTTGCGGTTACTAGTTAAGCCGGGCGGGTCCGGGTAGCTTTACACCACAACTTGGTCTAACCTCGGGTCCAAGGTACACATGACCAACTTCTCACATTGGGTCCTATTGTTTGTAGCAACTAGTTAAGCCGGTCGGTTCCGGGTAGGTTTACGCCACAAACTCAACCCAACCTCGAGTTGGCCACACTTATGTTTTCTAAGTGTCATGTCCACTTTATTTTCAAAACATAATCACAAGTTTAACAAATACTTGGGTAGACCTAACTTAATAGGTAAATTCCCAAGGGGTAGACCTAACTTAATAGGTAAATTCCCAATCTCATATTTTCATGTATTTTAAGTTTTACCCCAAACCCCCCAACGTCATTCTATCGCTTACATATTCGTTATAACGCATAAAGGATAGAAAGAGGGAACTTGACACAACATACATGATGAATCTTACATATCATAATAAACATGCATAACATGTTGGACTTGCATAACTTAGCATAGTGAACTTGCATAAGCATGCATAATTTGTTAAACTTGCAAATCATGGCCTAATGAACTTGCATAAACATGCATAACTTGTTAAACTTGCAAATCATGGCCTAGTGAACTTGCATAAACATGCATAACTTGTTAAACTTGCAAATCATGGCATAGTGAACTTGCATAAACATGCATAACTTATCAAACATGTGTAACATAGCATAGTGAACTCGCATAAGCATGCATAACTTATTAAACATGCATAACATAGCATAGTGAACTCGCATAAGCATGCATAACTTATTAAACATGCATAAATCCCAACTTTCATCACATATTAACTTTAGAGTTTCTAAAATGAAGGTAAGAGGGCTTAAAAATATTATGAAGACACAAATCTACTAATAAAGATTGAGAAGCCTTTTATGCAAGCATATAAAAACCCAAAACAAAGCTCCAATTAACAAAAATCCCAAAAACTCTAGCTTAGCAATTAAAGCTTGCAACTTGATGATGTATGCAAGCTAATGATCATTCATACAACTTAGAAATGCTTGTATGAACATCAAAACCTTCATAGGAATGATTTTTGAAGAGGGTGGAGGCTAGGGTTTTTAGGTGGAGGCCATTTGAGAATTCAATTTGACATAGTTTGGTTGCTAGAGTGAATAATGAGTGATTTAGGGTAGGTTAGGGTCTTATTTATAGATTAGGCTAGTGATTTAGACCATAGGATTAACCCTAGGTTGAATTAGGTCCATCAGATTTCGGAATTCTCCAGAACCAAGCCACACAACCAAGCCCAAATCAAAAATGGTGCGCCAGGCAAAACTGCCCGGCCACCCCGTGCCGACAGGGCTGTCGACAGGGCAGTCGACACCCTTAGACCCCTGTCGACATGCCTGTCGACATGGGGGTCTTGGCGGGAGTTTTCCCGCTGACGCCAGTTAGCCCTAATCCTTGTTTTTAATTTAAAATTTAAATCTGTTTTTAACATGGAAATTTCTGAAAACTTCAATGGGCCTTAACTGGGTCATACGGACTCCGATTTTCGAAAACTCGGACTCTATTTCGCGTATTTTTCCGAAACGAACGCAATGGCATAGCCCGTTTCCCTTGATTCAGATTTTTGAATTAAATTCTGCCTCGATTTATGTTATAACAGGTTATTGAAAATACGGGTTGTTACATTCTCCCCTCCTTAAAGGATTTCATCCCCGAAATCTTCAAGTTAGGAAGAACGTATCCTACCATCCAATCATCCATCTACTCAAAGCATCATCCACGAGCAATCATTGTCCTTAAAAGATTCTAAATGCTGTATGAACATATGCAAAAGTGTGTGTATATGTACTTATCTAATGCAAAGATCAATGCAAAATATGTTAGTGAAATGTATCCATATGTATGCAAATCCCTAACATAATGTATAATATCTACATGCGTGCTCAATCATACATCCATATGCAACATCCATGTGATGACATACAAATTTCATCCAAGAATAAGCATAAACACTCATGCACATTCAATATGAGGAGTGTGTGAGCCGATCTAGTGCCTAATGTGTATCATGCATCCACGAGTAACCACTTGCAAACACTTGCAACCACTTGCAACCATCAAACATAACATGTCTCAAACACATGTTTCATCCAAAGGGTTTCTACCTAAGGTTCTCATGACAAGATTAGCACGATAACTAGATAAACATGGATAGCAAAGAGAAAGATATGCTAACAAAGGAAAGAGATTGAGAGTGTACCCTCAAAAAGGAATGGATAAAGCCCACGCATCTTCTCCTCGGTTTCCCAAGTTGCGTCTTCTTCGGCTTCACCCCATTGAACCTTCACCAACTTGACCTCTCGATTCCTTAGCTTCTTGGTCTCCGTCCCCAAGATACGAATCGGAGCTCTCCTCAAAGTTGCCTCTTTCTCTACTTCCACATCTTCTAGAATGCTAGGTTCAACCACCTCAGCGGACTCATGTAGGCACTTTCGGAGATGCGAGACATGAAAGACATTATGCACTCCGGACAGCTTCTCGGGCAATTGCACTTTATAAGCCATCTTCCCAATTCTCTCTATGATAGGGAAGGGTCCAACAAATCTCGGTGCTAACTTCCTAACAGCTCCAAATCGGACCACATTCCGCAAAGGAGAAACCTTTACGAAAACCATGTCCCCAACATCAAACTCCAAATCGGATCTTCGCTTATCAGCATAGGATTTCTGTCGGTCTTGGGCCGCTTTCATTCGTCTCCGAATCAACTCGATCT
Source organism: Allium sativum (assembly GCA_030737875.1). Classification (NCBI taxonomy): domain Eukaryota; kingdom Viridiplantae; phylum Streptophyta; class Magnoliopsida; order Asparagales; family Amaryllidaceae; genus Allium; species Allium sativum. Next base: position 309,895,881 of record CM060921.1, read on the forward strand.
TCTCGGACGTATCTCTGATCATATCAGGCCCAAGTATGAGCTTCTCTGTAGTCTCCCACCAACATGTAGGCGACTTGCACGGCCTCCCATATAAAGCTTCAAATGGTGCCATCCCTATGCTTGCCTGATAACTGTTATTATATGCAAACTCAACAAGAGGAAGGTGGTCTTCCCAAGTACCACCAAATTCCAGAATACAAAGCCTCAATAGATCCTCGAGTACCCTATTCACACTTTCGGTTTGGCCATCCGTCTGTGGGTGATAAGCAGTACTCAGATTCAACCTCGTGCCCATAGCCTCTTGCAAACTGTTCCAGAACTGACTAGTAAAGATGGGGTCTCGGTCACTGACTATGCTGGAAGGGACTCCATGTAGTCGCACTATCTCACGAAGATATACTGATGCTAGTCCAGATGCGGTCCTTTTGCTCTTCACCGGAATGAAATGAGCACTCTTCGTAAGCCTATCTACAATGACCCAAATGCTCGTATTCCCTTTCCTTGACCTTGGAAGCCCATCAATAAAGTCCATAGAAATACTCTCCCACTTCCATAGCGGGACCTCTAGAGGATGCAATAGCCCACCGGGCTTCTTCGACTCGGCTTTTACTCTCTGACAAACAACACATCTAGAGACAAACTCTGCCACATCCTTCTTCATTCCAAGCCAGAAGAAAATGTGCTTCATATCCTTATACATCTTATCTCCACCCGGATGTATAGTCAACTTGGAGCGATGTGCTTCATCAAGAACTTTCCTCACCAAGTCTTCCACCATCGGAACACAAAGCCTTCCGTCTCTCCTCAGCCAACCCTTATCATCTATAGAATATCGAGCAAGGTGACTAGATGTCTCCCCTCGAATCAGCTTATCCATAATCTCAATTATCTGAGGGTCTTCCTTCTGCGAAGCCCCAACTTGATCCAGAAGGGTAGGCCTGAGCTCAAGAGATGCTAAAGAACCGGTCATCGACTCAACTGCCGAAGAGAAATCAAAGGTTGCCAAGAACTCTAAATTCTTCATCTCAACAAATAGAGGACTTAGTGTCAACCTTTTTCTACTCAATGCATCAGCCACCACATTCCCCTTGCCAGGGGTATAAGCTATTTCAAAATCATAGGACGCCAAGAATTCCATCCATCTTTGCTGCTCAGATTCAGATCCTTCTGAGAAAAGAGATACTTCAAAGACTTGTGATCAGTATAAAGCTCAAATCTTTCTCCCAGAAGATAATGGCGCCATGCCTTGAGTGCATATACTATTGCTGCCAACTCTAAGTCATGAGTGGGATAATTCTTCTCATGCACCTTGAGTTGTCTACCGCCAAAGCATATCACTCTGCCTTCTTGCATCAGAACAGCTCCCAACCCCGTGCCACATGCATCGGTGTATACTGTAAATAACTTCCCTCCATCGGGCAAAGCTAGAACAGGTGCTGATGTAAGAGCTCTCTTGAGCTTCTGAAAAGCAAGCTCGCACTCTATGCTCCAAACAAAAACTAAATTCTTCTTCGTCAATTTAGTGAGAGGAGCAGAAATCTTCGCGAAGTCCTTGATGAACTTCCGATAAAATCCCGCAAGACCTAGAAAACTTCTTACCTCGGTTGCATTCCTTGGAGTCTTCCAATCCTGAACTGCAACCACCTTAGCGGGATCCACCGCTAAGCCTTGCTTGGATACGATATGCCCAAGGAATCTAACTTCCCTTCTCCAAAAGTGACACTTGGAGAACTTGGCCTTTAACTGATGCGCTCTAAGCGTATCCATCACCTCTACAAGATGCCTCGCGTGCTCTTCTTCATCCTTGGAGAAGATCGGAATATCATCCACAAAGACCATGACAAACTTGTTCAAGAACTCTCGAAACACCCTACTCATCAAGTCCACGAAATACGCGGGTGCATTCGTCAAACCGAACGGCATAACAAGCCATTCAAAGAATCCATCTGGAGTTCTGAATGCAGTCTTGTCTATACTATCTTCAGCTACTCTGAGCTGATGAAATCCAGTAGCAAGATCAAGCTGATAGAAAACAGAAGCACCGACAAGCTGGTCAAAGAGATCATCGATCCTCGGTAACGGGTGTCTGTTCTTCTTAGTCAGCTTATTCAACTCTCGATAGTCAACACATAGTCGAAGAGAACCATCTGCCTTAGTAGCAAACACCACAGGCGCTCCCCATTCGGATATACTTCGTCTGATGAAGTTCTTCTCAAGCAAATCCTTTACTTGCTTGCTGAGCTCCCGTCTCTCACGCGGAGCCATGTGCCGAACGGGCAAAGAAACAGGCTTAGTATTATCCACCAAATAAATGCGAAAATCAATCTCTCGTTTAGGGGGCAACCCCTTAACTTCTTCAAAAACATCTGGATAATCTCGGACCACCCTTACAGACTGAAGGGTTTCCTCTGACGAGTCGAGAGATTCAAGATAGCACAACATGACGGGATCCTTCGGATTGCATGAAATCTCTAAGGTGTTGCCAAGGCGAGTCACAAGCCTCACAACCCTATGCTCACAATCAAGAATGGCTCCATGTCTAGACAGCCAATCCATGCCCAAAATCAATCCGTATCCCCTGAAACCAAGAACATACGCACTACACAAGAACTCTACACTGAGTATAGAGATCCTCAGATCCTCACATATCATAGATAGATGAGCAGAACCCCCAATGGGATTCGAAACACAAACGGGATCATCCACTAAGCTAGTACTAAGGTGCAAACTATCAACAAGATCAGATGAAATAAAGCTATGTGATGCACCAGAATCAAACAAGGTACGAACTGGAAGATCGGAAACATAAACAAGGTTCTCAACAGAAACACTACCTCGATCGGGAACTGGAGCGGTATTGAGAGCATGAAATTGCCCTCCTGAAGCTCCAGCCTGCCCTTTCTTCTTCGGGCATTCCTTGCTGAAGTGTCCAGTCTCACCACAGGAAAAACATCCACCACTAAGCTTCCTTTTCTTCTTCCTACAATCCTTAGCAAAGTGTCCAGGCGCACCACAGTAATTGCACTTTCCCTTGCCTTTGTTGTTGTTCCCCTTCTTGTTCTTGCTCTGATTTCCCTGACTGCTTTGACCACCTTGATTGCCTTTACCTTGAGAATCAGTCTTCTTTGCTTGAGTATCACTCGACTTGACCTATTTCTTTCCATCTCCCTGAAGTAGAGCCATATCGACCAAACTCTCAAAAGTAGCCCCATGCGGAATATGTGACATCGCCAAACCCTGCAGCGGCTCATTCAATCCTCTAGCAAATCGAAGAGCCTTCTTCTCAGGAGTGTTCACCATATCCAAACCAAAACGGGCCAGCTGATTAAACTTGTTCACATACTCCTTGACAGACATATCACCTTGCTTTAATGCAATGAACTTCTCCATCTGTAAATTCGCCTCAGCAGAAGATAGAAATTTGGCCCCAAATCTAGCCCTCAAATCGGCCCAAGTCTCAACGGGCCTCGTCCCATTGGTGACCTCCGACCAATAGGCTGCTTCGTCCTTCAAAAGCCACACTGTCAATAAGATCTTCCTCTCGTCATCAATCCTAAAGATAGCAAACAAGTCCTCAGTGTCTTTCAGCCAATTCCTTGCTTCAACAAAAGATTCCGTGCCTAGGAAATTCTTGCCTCCCATCGCCTTGAAGTCTTTACAAACCTTCGTGAACTCAACCTGAGGATGCTGAGGGGGAGGAGCAGGAAGAGGAGCCTCAGCAACAGGAGGGGGAGGAACATTAGCAACGGGAGGAGGAATATTAACCACTGGAGGAGGAGGAACAGGGACCACCGGAGGAGGGACATTAGGGGGAGGATTCTCAACTACAGGAGGAGGAGTGGGAGTAGGGTTTGCGGGGCCGGCTTCCGCCCTAGCTTGTAGAAGTCTCCTATACCAGAGTGGTACATTTACTCCATCCGGGATGGCAAGATCCTCAGCCATACTGAAACGAAGGATAAGATAAGATTAGGTCAAGGGAACGAAGGATAACGCTAATGGCTTTTTGGGGAATAGCCTTTTTTTTTTTAAAATACTAGACTTTTCTTTGGAAAATACTTTATACTTGTTTTGAATATAGTTTTTCAAAAGTCTTTTAAAAAAACTTTTTGTTCTTTCCTGTAAACCATATGCTCTGATACCAAATTTGTAACACCCCACCTCCGCTAGGGTCACTCTTTCGGGGGCACTAGCTTCTGGGGGGCGTTAGAACTGGGTAAGCATGCACAATGATATATCAAGGCAGAACAAGAACATAAATATATATGTAAAATAGAGTAAGTGAGAATAAAACAGCGGAATATCTCAAACCATCTCAAAACAAGTCTAGTACATCATAAAGTCAACTGCCAAAATAAACATGTCTAGTACATCATAAACAGAAATACTGAAATACATAGTGCTATCCCCAAAAATAAAGATGATAAACCATAGCGAGCTCAATGTCCAGACATACATGAGCTATCCAGCAAACAAGCAAGCGATCCAAGCTAAGCACCACTGTTCCCTCCCTGAGAACCTGAGGGGAGGGGGAAACGGAAGAAAAGAAGCGAAAGAAAACAGGTCAGTCAAAAAGACTGGTAAGCCCTACTACGATCAGTCTATAAACTAATAAAGTTAACAGCATGATGGAAACTGAGATGATCATAGATAACAACATATTGGCATGATAAATTAACTACAAGATAGATAGAGGTGTCATCGCATAAAGAAGATTAAGCTTTGCACCACAGTGTACTAGCAAACTAACATAACAGGTATTGATCCCTCAGCCCAAACTTTGGCCCAATAGCATGAGGTGACCTTAATACAAGGTCCAACCCAACGGCCTAGTCGATCGGCTCCTTATAAACCTAACACGTCAAGTGTTGGTGTCCATACGGCCCACATATGGTTGTAGTCAGACTGTGCTGGGTCCACCTTCGGGTGTATCAAGCCCTCGGGTGTCAACGCCAGACACCTAAGCAATAATGCACAGTCTAAACCTACTGGTACCCGTGCCTCGAGTTTGTCCAACACCGGACTACGTGCACGTCTGTAGCCCGCCTGGACCCGCACCGCTGTACCACTCAGCCGTCGCTTTGGTCGCTTACATCAGTCCAGTAATCGTGCCCCGCCCTAGCCTAGCCTCTAGGGTTGTGAATGATACCAAACTGGGATTACTGCTGGAACAGACCACGTTGCTAGGGTTTTCTAAGAGGGTTAAGTGTGGTTTAACCCCTCACTAATCATGGATTAAATTAGTTAAGTGTAACCAACAGTTCACCACTTAACCCCATTTAATCCCTCGTATCCCCAAAATTGGTTAAGTATTAGTGGGCCATGACTTAACCCTAATCATGAGGCATTAATTAATTTAATTGTGCCTTAACCTCTCACATTAGACTTTGTTGCGGTTACTAGTTAAGCCGGGCGGGTCCGGGTAGCTTTACACCACAACTTGGTCTAACCTCGGGTCCAAGGTACACATGACCAACTTCTCACATTGGGTCCTATTGTTTGTAGCAACTAGTTAAGCCGGTCGGTTCCGGGTAGGTTTACGCCACAAACTCAACCCAACCTCGAGTTGGCCACACTTATGTTTTCTAAGTGTCATGTCCACTTTATTTTCAAAACATAATCACAAGTTTAACAAATACTTGGGTAGACCTAACTTAATAGGTAAATTCCCAAGGGGTAGACCTAACTTAATAGGTAAATTCCCAATCTCATATTTTCATGTATTTTAAGTTTTACCCCAAACCCCCAACGTCATTCTATCGCTTACATATTCGTTATAACGCATAAAGGATAGAAAGAGGGAACTTGACACAACATACATGATGAATCTTACATATCATAATAAACATGCATAACATGTTGGACTTGCATAACTTAGCATAGTGAACTTGCATAAACATGCATAACTTGTTAAACTTGCAAATCATGGCCTAGTGAACTTGCATAAACATGCATAACTTGTTAAACTTGCAAATCATGGCATAGTGAACTTGCATAAACATGCATAACTTATCAAACATGTGTAACATAGCATAGTGAACTCGCATAAGCATGCATAACTTATTAAACATGCATAACATAGCATAGTGAACTCGCATAAGCATGCATAACTTATTAAACATGCATAAATCCCAACTTTCATCACATATTAACTTTAGAGTTTCTAAAATGAAGGTAAGAGGGCTTACAAATATTATGAAGACACAAATCTACTAATAAAGATTGAGATGCCCTTTATGCAAGCATATAAAAACCCAAAACAAAGCTCCAATTAACAAAAATCCCAAAAACTCCAGCTTAGCAATTAAAGCTTGCAACTTGATGATGTATGCAAGCTAATGATCATTCATACAACTTAGAAATGCTTGTATGAACATCAAAACCTTCATAGGAATGATTTTTGAAGAGGGTGGAGGCTAGGGTTTTTAGGTGGAGGCCATTTGAGAATTCAATTTGACATAGTTTGGTTGCTAGAGTGAATAATGAGTGATTTAGGGTAGGTTAGGGTCTTATTTATAGATTAGGCTAGTGATTTAGACCATAGAATTAACCCTAGGTTGAATTAGGTCCATCTGATTTCGGAATTCTCCAGAACCAAACCACACAACCAAGCCCAAATCAAAAATGGTGCGCCAGGCAAAACTGCCCGGCCACCCCGTGTCGACAGGGCTGTCGACAGGGCAGTCAACACCCTTAGACCCCTGTCGACATGCCTGTCGACATGGGGGTCTTGGCGGGAGTTTTCCCGCTGACGCCAGTTAGCCCTAATCCTTGTTTTTAATTTAAAATTTAAATCTGTTTTTAACATGGAAATTTCTGAAAACTTCAATGGGCCTTAACTGGGTCATACGGACTCCGATTTTCGAAAACTCGGACTCTATTTCGCGTATTTTCCCGAAACGAACGCAATGGCATAGCCCGTTTCCCTTGATTCAGATTTTTGAATTAAATTCTGCCTCGATTTATGTTATAACAGGTTATTGAAAATACGGGTTGTTACATTTGGAAGAGGTAGAAGTGGAATGGAAGGCGACAATCAGGCGAGTTCCTTCCCATATTCTTGGATCAGAAGTTAAGAAGCTACGCAATAAAGAGATCAAGTTGCTAAAGGTTCAATGGGGAGATATCCCAGAGGATGCGACTTGGGAGACCGAAGACAAGATTCGTGCTTCGTACCCTTTTCTTTTCGATGGTATGTTCTTAACTCCTTTTTCCAAAGCTTTACCAGTACTTTTTTTCTATCATTTGAGTATATCTTATCCATAGTATTTTTTGACCTTTAGATAGGAATCCTATGGACGTGAACATGTGTTTGAGACATGTTATGATTGATGGATGCATGCGGATGCAAGTGTTTGCTAGTAGTTCCCTGTGAATGCATGTACACACACATTAGGCACTAAGATTGGCTCAATCACTTTCATACTGCATATGGATGTGTGTGCATTTTCTTTTCTTTTATGGATGGAAATGGATGAACTAGCATATGGATGTTGCATTTGGACGAATGGGTGTGCACACATATAGAAATTATATGATACAATAGGTTTATTTGCATGCATATTGGATTCGTGGCACTAACATACATTGCATTAAGGAGGTCAACTGAATCAGTAGACCGCTTGATCTTCGCATTAGTGTTGGGACATATACACACACCTTCGCATATATTCATATAAGCAATAGAAATCTTTAAGGATAATGGATTCTAGTGATTGGTGGATGAGTAGATGGATGATGGATGGTAGGATATGCATTGTTCTTAACTTAGAGATTTCGGGACGAAATCCTTTGAGTAGGGGAGAATGTAACACCCCGAATTTGTATCGACGCTAAAAGAGGATAAATTAAATAATAATTAATTCAATATTTGGAATTAGAAGAAACGGACTACACCATTGTGCCAGTCTCGAAATTCTAGTCAAGCTAGACATTTGATTTGAACGGACACCGTATGAGGAAGTTATGAAGGTTTGAATTTGTATATGCGTAGAAAAATTATATATATGCATGAGTCAAAGATGAGTCAGCATTTTATCCAGAACAGTTTGAATTTGAAAAATTCGTCAGAGCAGCAAAATTCCCACTCTAGGGGGTCGACCCCCCTAGAGGGGTGTTGACCTAGGGGTGGACCCCCCTGAAGGGGTGTCGACCTATGGGTCGACCCACCCACAGGGGTGTCGACACCCCTAGGGCCGAGGTGGCAGTCGGTTTCAGAGGGTTCTGCAGCTATAAATATATTCTCAATTCTCCTATTTCTTCATTGATAATTATGGGAGCCATATGCTGCCGGAGTGCGAACTAAGACAGAACCATTTTCTACAACTACATACTTTGCAAATCAAATTCAGAAATTCGAGATCCGTTCTTTCTCAATTCTCTAAACCTAATGATGTGAGTTCTACTTGCTTTTAGGTTTATATAAATAAAAGTAAATTATGAAAGACTGTGATTTGGATATGTGTAAACTATGAATCTATGCTATTATCATATCTGATACCATGCCAAGATAGATCTATTTCTTTAGATCCAATTCAACTGTGATTATTCTACTATATTTTTATTGTGGATCTTGGTTTGTAACTATATTGTGGTTAATATAAATCTGATAATTTGAATAGTTATATCATTGGATAGATCTAATCATTTATGTAAATCATGAACATATGCCACCTTGAATTGGTTAGGATTGGATCTAAATCTTTTTCTAAATTGTAACTTCTATGGCATGCTATGATGTGGATTTGTGTAGATCTAATTCTAAACTAGTAGATCTAATTTATGTGGACATTGAAACTGTTAGTCAGATCCAGATTATCACCTTGTGTTATCATGTTAGATCTATATTATGTGATCTAATTTATCAGCTTGCGTTATCATGTTAGATCTATTTTATGTGGTCTAATTTATCACCTTGCGTTATCATGTTAGATCTATTTTATGTGATCTAATTTATCACCTTGCGTTATCATGTTAGATCTATTTTATGTGATCTAATTTATCACCTTGCGTTATCATGTTAGATCTATTTTATATGATCTAGTTTATCACCTTGTGTTATCACGTTAGATCTATTTTAACCTCTAGATCTGAATTATGTGATCTAATTTATCACCTTGTGTTATCATGATAGATCTAAACCAATTGGACATCTAAATTGCTAATATAGATCTTACTATGTTTATTGTGATATCATTGTTATTGACTGCAAACCGTTCATCAGTTTTATGACCACCTTGTTATGATGACAATTTCATGTCCATCCCAGTATGTATGTTCACCTTATTATCATGCTAGTTTATGTTTATGCCAAGATGATCATTTTAGTTATATTCCCATTATTTTCTCTATTATCATTTATGACTAGGCTATTGTCTAGCCTAGGCATGTTGCCAATTTTGTGAGGGCGCTAGTTAAGGAACGGGGCAAAAAGGGTAAAAAATGGCATAATTTGAATATGAACCATTTTGGACATGTAATTCAAATTATTGGGTAAAACAGGTATTAACACCTATAAAAGGAAAGGATTAATTAATTGGTAAATTAATTAGAATTGGAATGTCTAGTAATTACAATTAGGAATTGTAATTGTACTTATGACACGAGGTTAGGTTGCATTAGTGGTGGAAGTCTGCCGGGACCCGACCGGCATATCCAGCAGCCACTAATATTGAACCTAATGTGGGAGGTCTAAGTACGCAAATACGAATTGGACTAAGACACGAGGTTAGGCCCAACTGTGGAATAAGACTGCCCGGACCCGACCGGCATATCCAACATCCACACTTTGTAGGCCTAATGTGGGAGGTCTAGCACATTATAAACCATAGATGGACATGGTAACGAATTGGACTACTTAACCAAATCTAATCCATAAGGATTGTATGATATAAACTAAGGTTAGGGTTAAGTAAATTGATTGGAATAGTGGATGGGTTAAGTAAATCTTGGGTAGGTGGGTAACATTAGTATATATAAGCACACAAACTTAACCGTTAAATAAACATGCTTGAATAAGTGGGTGGGTTAAGTAAATTACAGGGGGTGGGCAATATTTACATATAGGCACATGAACTTAACCCAATAAGGTTATGTAATTAAAGACACCTAGTGGTATACATAACCGGTGGAAAAATATAGTAAGGTTATGTAATTAAAGACGCCTAGTGGTATACATAACTGGTGGAAAAATATAACAAGGTTATCGAATTAAAGACACCTAGTGGTATACATAACCGGTGGAAAAATATAATAAAGTTATGTAATTAAAGACATCCTTTTTGGGTAAGCATAACTGATATAGGGCTATGTAATTAAAGACACCTAAGGGTATACATAGTCAGTGAAAAACCTAGTAGGGATACCAGACAAAGTGGAGAGCTATTGTCATATTGTTTGGGACCCATTTCAGTCAGTAACCCGGAGTTGGTATCAAATAAAGAACTCCGTACTAGGCGGAGAAGGGGCACGCTTACTGATTGATTATAAGAGATCCAAACGAGATGGAAGGTGTGGGCGGTGCAAACCGACCGGGCCATGTGCGTGCATGAGCCGGACAGAAGGGGATAAAACGGCCGTGACACCAATAGGTATGGTTATGCACACCTTAATGGTTGCCACTTTAGGAAGTGATACTTCCTACTGTGCGGCCAGCATAGGATATCTATTGAGTAGGGAGCCGATTGATTATGGTAGTGGTTAGGGTACACTCGGACGTATCCCTAGGTCTACCAACTTAGAGTCGAAGGGATCATCTCATTTTAGTTCTACTAGTAATAGTGCAGAGTAATCATTGGGATGGCACATACACCTTATCTTGCTTAACTTGTCACACCTACCTTTTATGTAGCTATCTCTCTCTTATCCACTTTATATGCTTATCATGTTACTTTTATTTATTTACTGGATAAAAGTAACTAGACTTACCAGACTTTATGTCTAACCCTTTTTGTTTCCTCTTCTTTCTTCCGTCCCCCCAGGTTTGTAACACCCCACGTCCATTAATGCCACTCACAAAGGGAATGCATTAACTTCTATGGAGCATTTTAAGTGAGTATAGAACAGAAACTTAACAACAAGACAGATATAAACAGTACTTAAAACTTTATTCATTGCAGCGGTAAACACATAAGTTTGATTACATCATCAAAAACCAGAGTCAAAGTACATAATATCCATCTTGACTAAATCAAAGAACATAAATTGAAATACATAACACCAGTACAAAATAGCCATAAATAAGATAGGCTGAACTTTTACTTCAGCGATCCAAGCAATCTTCTAAAAGAAGAGACACAGCTGTCCAAGATCAAGCTCCACTGGTGCTAGTTCCAACCTGAGCACCTAGGGGGGGAGGAAGAAAAGAGGTGGAAACAAAGGGGGTCAGACATAAAGTCTGGCGAGTGCGATAACTTTAACAATATAATTACCAAAATAACTAGGCTAAGGCAAAAGTTGGAAAATAAGGAAATGACTGTGAACAATTGAGTATGACAGAGTAAACAAGGAAACAAGATGAACAACGATATCGTTAAAGCGCACCTAAACCACTACAAATTAATTACTATACTGCACCACCACTACTATATTGCACCACCACTAGTTACCCTAAGGTTGCCCGCCTACAGACTTTAATAATGATAATGGTAGTTTCGTGCACCCCTAGCTGCCTCCATAGGTGTCGCCTGCCCCTATCTCCACTAGGTGTACCCACTACCCCCATGCGATCGGCTCCCTAACTCGTAGATACCCGTGCTAGCCCCACAGTGGGGTGTATCACTCCCCAAAGTGGCAACCCGATACCACCAATAATGCACGGCTTATACCTACACGATGCAACAACGTCTTACCTACCAGTCTGGGCCCACACACGCATATGAACCCGTTGGACTTGCGTTGCCACCGCTAACCCGTTTTGGCCTCTTACAGTCAAGCCCGGTATGCGTGTCCCGTCCTCGACTTGGGTCGAGCCCACAAAGATACGTATGGGTTACTGGTTGAAACGGGCCCCCATTACTTGACACAAGCTATCCACCTAAGATTGATCCCCTCTAGTACATCCCACTTAACCCTCTTCTTATTCATGTTCACTTACATGTTTCAATTTTGGTTAAGTGTTTCTAATCGTATTTCAAATGCAACCCAAGGCATCCACTAGATTCCACATGCCACCCAAGGCACCCACTTAACCACCTCATGTCCCACTACATGTTTATCTGGTTAAGTGTTTCTTAATTCATTAAGACCGTAACCTTATAAAGACCTCTCACATTAGATTGACATTTGTGGCAGCTGGATTTGCCGGGCGGGTCCGGGCAGTCTTACACCACAAACGAGCCTAACCTCGTGTCTTTACAATTGTTACGTATTTAATTTATGCCTAAGACCTCCCACATTAGACTGGCATTTGTGGCAGCTGGATTTGCCGGGCGGGTCCGGGCAGTCTTACACTACAAAAGAGCCTAACCTCGTGTCTTAGATGATTAATTACACATAATTAATCATTCCCCAATTTGAATTATTTTCCCTATTTAAATTATTAATCAATTCCAAATTTATCTATAGGCATAATTGACTCAATTATGTCCATCTATTTATGGTATGCAAAATCATACCAATTTTCATCACAAATTAATTTTTTGCCATTTAAGGCATTTATGCCAATTCTCAATATTAAATCTTTTAATATTATCCCATTGCCCCACGTTGTACGTTCGTTCGTTTAACGTAAGATATACGTTAGACTCGAATAGTCTAACTCATGGAATAAAGAGAAAACATCACAACATACATATAGATAAAACTAGATCTAAACATAAGGGGTGAACTTGCATGTGTGAATGATGTTCTACATTTAAAACTTGCATAAGCCAAAGTTACAACTTGCATAAAACTACATATGTCAAAGATCCAAATCTAAAGGTGTACACTTGTTTAGGTAATGGTCACAACTTGCATAAATCATGTATGTCATAGATCTACATCTAAAGGTGTAAACTTGCATAGGCAATAACCACAAACTTGCATAACATGATTCATATTCCAAACTCATATATTTATTTAAACTTGCATATGTGATTTATGCAACATAACAATGGTGTAAACTTACATCTAAACATGTAAACTAGCATGTAAAATTTAGCATATAACTCACACATGTCATAGCCTAACTTTACATCTAAAATATATGTCATGAAACATGTAAGGTTATACATAATTTTCACTAACTTGCATATGATTCATGTCTAAATCAATATCTAAACTTGCATACATACATATGATTTATCATATGAATCAACATAACCAAACTAGCATATGAACTACATGATGATTTGATTATACATAAGCCAATCATAGAATTACAACATAGATGATAGCATCATAACTTTACAACATAGACGATAACATCACAACATACATCACAATTTTACAACATAAATAAAAACATGAGGTCAATAATTCACATCACATCCATATAATCCACATCATAACTCAATCCAATTAAATTTCTAATTATTTTATTAAATAAATCGAACTCACAACTCAAAGAAGGTCTTGAGTTCTGAATTCTGAGTTCTGAAGTTGAATTAGCTTTCCTTTGAAGTAGATTCGTTGTTAGAGTTGAAAAGGATTGAATTTTATTTGCTTTCTTCCTCTCTAATTGGTGGCGGCTATTCTGGGGTGCAAGGTGACGGTATGGAGGCCATGAGTCTAATTTTATTTTGATTTTAGGGTTTGAGTCTATAGGTGTTTTTATAGAGTTTAGGATTAGTTTAGGCTGTTCGATCAACCCAGAATTAATCCCAGCCAATCAGAGCAGATCAGAAACCCTAATGAGTCAGCACACAGTTATTAACAGGTCACTAATCAAATCTGCCCGGGGGGCCAGGTCGACCACCAGGTCGACCCTATGGTCGACCTGGTCAGGGTAGGTCGACACCCAGGTTGACCTTATGATCGACCTGGCCCTGGCAGGAATTTTCCCGCCTACCCTGTTTGACTCTGAAATTTGAATATTCTGAAATCTGTTTTGAATTTTCTGAAACTTCCGATGGCCATAACTTCTTCATACGAAGTCCGATTCACGCAAACTCGGACTCTATCTCTACCAGAATTCCGAGACGAACACAATGGCGCAACCCGTTTCCCTTAATTCTCACATATGAGATTAGTTATTCTTTAATTTGTGAACATTAATATTAATAGAAATACGTTGTGTTACATTCTCCCCTCCTTAAAGGATTTCGCCCCCGAAATCTCCAAGTTAAGGAGAATGCATATCCTAACATGCAAACAACCATCTACTCAACCATCAAACACATGCATCCATTGTCCTTATAAATTCCTAATGATGTATGAACATATGCAAGAAGTGTGTGTATATGTTCCTTATCTAATGCAAAATCAGGCGGTCTACTGATTCGGTTGACCTCCTTAATGCAAACCATGATAGTGCCATGCATCCATTATGTATGCGAAAGAATCTTATCGATACATATTATTTCTACATGGGTGCACAACCATTCACCAAAATGCAGCATCCATATGATAGCACAACCATTATGCACCATTAACTTAAATATGCACACACATTTATATGCAATATGCAATATGAAGTGACTGAGCCGATCTAGTTCCTAAGGTGTGTGTATATGCATCCACGAGCTACCACTAGCAAACACTTGCATCCACATGCATCCATCATACATAACATGTCTCAAACACATGTTTCAACCATAGGATTACCCTATCTAAAGGTCAAAGATACTAACGAGAGGACATACTAAAGATAAGATAAGTACGAGCTAAGCGATAAAGGAGAAATTAAAAGACATACCCTCGAAAAGAAAAGGGTACAATGAATGCATCTTCTCTTCCATCTCCCAAGTAGCGTTGCTCTCGTCATCTCCCCATTGCACTTTGACTAGCTTGACCTCTCGATTCCTCAACTTCTTAATCTCCGACCCAAGAATGCACATAGGATCTCGTCGAATCGTCGCATCGCGCTCTATCTCCACCTCTCTAAGCAAGCTCAGCTCCACCACTTCCGCGGTCTTGTGTAAGCATTTCCTCAAATGTGATACATAGAATACATCGTGTACACCACTAAGTCTCTCGGGCAACTCCACTCTATACGCCATCTGCCCAATTCTCTCCTTGATAGGAAACGGCCCTACGAACCTTGGTGTTAACTTCCCAACAGACCCAAAGCGAACGACATTCCGTTATGGAGACACCTTGACAAAGACCATGTCCCCAATATCAAACTGAAGATCTGTCCTCCTCTTGTCCGCATAAGATTTTTGCCAATCTTGCGCCGTCTTCATCCTCCTTCGAATCAAATCGATCTTTTCCGAAGTCTCTCTAATCATATCGGGCCCAAGCAAGATCTTATCTGTAGATTCCCACCAACATGTAGGCGAACGACACGGCCGTCCATAAAGAGCTTCGAACGGTGCCATGCCAATGCTAGACTGAAAGCTATTATTATATGCGAAGTCCACCAACGGAAGATGTTCCTCCCATGTACCTCCGAAGTTTAAGACACACAACCTCAATAGGTCCTCTAGAATACGATTCACCCTCTCGGTCTGGCCGTCCGTCTGAGGATGATATGCGGTGCTCAAACATAACTGAGTCCCTACCGCCTCTTTCAAGCTCTTCCAAAACTCGCTAGTAAAAATAGGATCGCGGTCGCTCACTGTGCTAGAAGGAACACCGTGCAAACGAACTATCTCTCGAATGTATACGGAGGCTAACCATGGAGCAGTCCTCTTACTCTTCACGGGAATGAAATGGGCGCTCTTAGTAAGTCTGTCTACCACGACCCAAATCCCCGTATTATCCTTCCTCGATCTCGGTAACCCATCGATAAAGTCCATCGAGACAATTTCCCACTTCCATTGTGGGACCTCCAATGGATGAAGCAACCCACCGGGTTTCTTTTGCTCTGCCTTTACTTGTTGGCACACCAAGCATCTAGCGACAAATTCAGCCACATCCCTCTTCATGCCAGCCCAAAAGTAAACTCGTCTCATGTCCATGTACATCTTGTCCCTGCCGGGATGGATGGTCATCTTCGAACGATGTGCATCATCAAGAATGGTCTTCCTCAAGTTCTCGTCCTGTGGTACACAAAGCCTACCGTCCCTACGTAACCAACCCTTATCATCTAGGGTATACCTACTGAGATGGCTCGATGACTCCCCCCTTTTGAGCTTTTCTACTAACTCAACCAACTGTGGGTCATCTCGCTGTGCCTCACCAATCCGTCCCAAAAGTGTAGGTCTGACCTCTAAGGATGCTAGCAAACCGGGTACAAAGTCAATGGTAGGTCTAAAGTCAAACGTAGAGATGAACTCTAAGCTTCGCCGCTCAACAAACAACGGACTCATGGACAACCTTTTTCTACTTAAGGCGTCTACCACCACGTTACCCTTGCCAGGGGTATATGCTATCTCGAAATCGTAGGACGCTAAGAATTCCATCCACCTTTGCTACCTTAAGTTCAAGTCCTTCTGAGAGAACAAGTATTTTAGTGATTTGTGGTCAGTGAACAATTCGAATTTTTCTCCAAGAAGATAATGGTGCCAAGACTTAAGCGCAAAAACAATAGCGGCCAACTCTAGGTCGTGTGTAGGGTAATTTCTCTCATGCACTCTCAACTACCTCCCACCATAGGCTATTACCCTTCCCTCTTGCATTAAGACTGTGCCTAGTCCTATCCCACAAGCATCGGTATAAACGGTAAATGGCTTACTCCCATTTGGCAAAACTAAGACTGGGGCTGTGGTCAAAGCTCTCTTTAAGCGTTGGAACGCATCATCACAATCTACGTCCCATGTAAAAATTAGGTTCTTCTTCATCAAGCGTGTTAATGGGGCTGATATTTTTGCAAAGTCTTTGATAAACTTCCTATAGTAGCTAGCAAACCCTAAGAAACTCCTCACCTCGGTAGCATTTTTAGGGACCTTCCAATCTTGGATGGCCACTACCTTCGCAGGATCCACAGTTATCCCTTCTTTGGAAACCACGTGCCCTAAGAATCGCACCTCCTTTCTCCAAAAGTGAAATTTAGAAAATTTAGCTTTAAGGCTATGCGCTCGAAGGGTCTCCAACACTTCCCTAAGATGTAGGGCATGCTCTTCATCGCCCTTAGAAAAGATCAAGATGTCGTTGTAACGACCCGCATTCTACGCATTTGGGATCGTAGAATATTTATTTCTTTTTCGTAGGAAGTTGTATGATCATGTAACATTGGGGAACGACTATTGGGGTCATTTCTCATGTTCATGATTTTTGCCGATTTTTAAATGACCGTTTTGCCCCTAGATGATACTGTTTTGGCCATAACTTTTGACTGGAAAGGAACTTTGACCTGAAACCACATCCATTAGATCTAAATGATGGTTTACCTTTCCGTAGAGTGGTCATAATAGTCAAACGGATTTACCGTTTGGGAGATATGGCTGAATTAAGGTTTAGAAGGCTAAAAACAGCTTAATTGGGCTTAACCGGGTGATTAACATCTAGGCCCAATGGGGGATTTCGGGTTTAGAGGTATTTAAGGGCTGCTAGGGTTTAGAAAACGATTTTTACTTCATTTTCCAGCCGCCACAAACATGTCTTTCACTCTAGCCATGGCCTCCACCTTCTAATTTCATCCCAAATCGCCTCTAATCACTTTCTAATCAAAGATTAAGCAAAACTACATCAAATCAAGGGAGATTAGCACCAAATCAGAGAGAGTGTTGCCGGAACACATTAGAATTCGACCCAAACAGAGGATCATTTCAGATTTATAGTTTACTTTGTGGCAAAGGTGAGTGATTTGCATAGTTTTGCACTAATTACGGTTGATTAAGGGTAATTAGTGAAGATTAACGAAATTAAACATGATAAAAATCTGGAAAAATATTCATAAATTCTGAAATAATGTTTTAGACCTCTGTTAGAAATTTGGTTTGATTTGGTTAAGTTTTACAGATCATATCATTAGTTTTGTCTAAACATGCTTAAGGGAAAATATGGGATTTTGGGTATGTTTGATCCATTTTACATGCTATGATTGTCGTTTTGCTGGTTGTGGATGATTATACATGTTGCTATGACTGTATGGTATGATTTGTGATTGTCTAGAAGTGTTAGATTGGTCGAAAACGCCGTCGAATGGCGTAAACAGCTCGTTGGACAAAGTGCAGGAAAGTACCCGAACCGATCGGATCGGATAGAAGCACGAACCGAACCGCTCACACTAGGAGCCTCCGACCCGATCCGCCTCTCGTGTGCCACTCCGACTCGAACCGATGCACCACGGAGAAGCTTGAGGAACCCGACCCGATCCACCAGGGGTGACCAAGACCGATCCGCTCGCATCTAAGGACCCCGATCCGAATTGGTAATGAAGGCCGACCCGAGCCGCTTCAGCCTGAGCTCCACGAGCCGTCCTGAGCATGGTGGCATGACTCGAAGGCACCCGATCCTATGGAGGTAGCTCGACCGATCCAAACCGATGCACCATGGATGAACTTGAGAGACTCGACCCGATTCGGAGCGTTTGGGAATGAGGACCGAACCGCCAGGAGATGTGGACCCCGACCCGATCCGATGGAGGTAGCTCGACCGATCCGAACCAAGATGCTTGGACTTGAGGCGTGAATCACGATCCGAATTTGAAGTATAAACTAAAGTGAAGAACCGATCTGGAGAAGACCAATAACCCGAGATGCAAAGGTAGTCCAAATGGGAAGTTTGTACTCAGGATCCAGTTGGGAACCAACGAATTAATTTCATGATTGGGCTTTGATGCGGGACGTGTGCAAAGGGGTTATCGGTATCCGTAGCCTTGGTTCACTATTGAGAGACAGATTAGGGGCTTATAGTGATAGTTGTATGGGATTGGATTCCGTCATGGCCAAAGAATTAGGTGACCAAAGTAACGGGTATCGTATGCTTCACGCACTGAGTGAGAGATGTGAGGATGTTTGCTATGCTTGATTGTTTGCCATCACTATGACATGCACACCCCCAACCCCATATTCTTTATACCATCTGTTTAGTGGCACCTTAGAGTATTGTACGGTATGTAGTGCTTACCATTTGGTTGCAGGTCCAGGTTCAGGTATGATTGGATTATACCTGTTATTGTTTTGTTTTGCTGCTTATCGCTCATACCAGACTTTTTGTCTGACCCAGAGTTTTATTTCTCTTCTTATTACTCTGGGTGCTCTCACGAGCAGACTAGAGACAGGTTAGCTAGGTATGCACGGGTAGCTGATCCGAAGACGAGCAGGAGGCTCCCATGTATGATATATAGATTTTCTCCCTGTGTTGGTGAAGGTCACTGCTTGGGCATTAGTAGTGTACCTCCTTCTTTTACTTTCTTTTGCTTTAGAGACAGTTTTAAAGTTGTAATAATGATGTTGGATTATAAGCTGTATTTTGGATTTCCGCTGCTATGATGATGATGGTTTTAGTTTTCAGCTTATGCACTATCCCGCCTGTTTTATGTCAAGTATGTTACTATTATATTTTATCCCATGCGCTGTGAGACATTCTACAGGTTTCTTTGTTAGTTCTTTCATCTTCTTTGCTTTCTTTGGCGACCGTTCCGTGCTAGTCGGGCATGTGTACAGCGCATTATCGGGGAAAATGCCGACTGGTGCGGGGCGAGCCGTCACACTTGGTATCAGAGCTCTAGATTGCGTAGTTAACCTAGGGAAGTCATCAGGGAGAGATAGTATACGTATATGAGAGCGCGTATTTGTTATATTTTGGTTTTCAAAAGCTAGCTATATATATATACTACTAGTATAGTTAAGGGTGAAGTCGCACTGCACTGGCACCACTGAAGAGATGGTTAATCGTTTTCTCTTTACAGATTGAACGATGAGCCGAAACTTGAGGAACACGTGTCCAAGGGATAACTATAGGAATGACCCTGATATGAGGGTGATGTTCACCAACTTCATGAGAGAGATGCTTAGGGATGTGCAGAGGGCAGCTCCCAATGCTGATAATGGTGGTGGTCCAGTAGTGCAGGCGCGTAGGGCCAATTTTGCCAAGTTGAATAAGGATTATACTAGTCTTGGTAGGAAGCCGTTCCACGGAACGGAGTGGGCTACGGATGTTCATGATTGGTTGTATAGCTGCGAGCGTATCTTCGAAGACTTGGGTATCAAGGATGCGACGAAGAGAAGGCTAGCGTCCCGTCAGCTGCAAGGACGGGCAATGAATTGGTGGAATGCTCTAAAGGCAGCTACTCCGGAGGATCAGATTACTTGGGATCAGTTTAAGGTTCGCTTTAGCGATAAGTTCATTCCAGCTGCTCATAAGTCAGTGTTGTTTAAGAGATTCTTGGGACTCAAGCAGAATGGCAGAGCTGTCTCGGAGTATATTGCCGAATTCAACATTTTGTCGAAATATGGATTATCCCTTATAGATACTGCCGAGAAGAAGAACGAGAAGTTCATAACTGGCTTGGATGGATACTTGGGGGAAAGGTTTATTAACCACATCGATGAGACATTTGAATCGATTGTGGAGAAAGCGTTAAGATCAGAGAGTCTTTACCCTAAGCCAAGGACCGAGATTGCTGTTACACCTACAGAGGAGCCAAAGCCGCAAGCAAGCGGTGGAGGCAAAGAAAATTCCCAGAATAAGAGGAAACAAGACCAAGCTAAGGATGGTCAGAAAAAGAAAAATAAGAACGATGGCGAGTGCTTTAGTTGTGGCAAGAAGGGCCACTATGCCAGAGATTGTCGAGAAAAGCCTGGGGAAAGGAAGTGCTTTAATTGCGGCCAAGCGGGACATCACAAGAATGAATGTCCACAATCTCCTAGGGAGAAGAAGATCGTGAAAGCATATGCTATCAACGTTGTTCCTTCTTCGTCGAATGCTCCAACTGCGGCGCAGAAGGAAAAAGGTGTCGTTATTCGAGGTATGCTTTCTATTTAAGATGTTTCTGTTCGAGTATTGTCTGACAAACCCGAGATAGTCAATAGACCTTTAGTAGTGACGAACACGGTTGGTGGTTCGACAAGCCTTAGTATGATTTTCCATAACGTGGTCTTATCAAGTCATGGATGTATGTTTGTGATTGCTTTGTTTTGGGCTTTACTGGGTTTAGCATTATTTTGGGGAGTCGATCTACTCTAAAGGAATATGGTGGTATTAGGTACCTACCTAGTGATGGCGATTGTAATTGGAGTCAAGGAAGCTAAGAGGTTATCGTTGTAATAAGTTCTAGTAGTCTCTGGGAGGCAAATGAGTGCTCCAGTGCTTCGTTGTTTTGCTAGTATCACCTCACGTGGATTGTCCGAATACGGAGGAGATGTTCCTTGGGTGCTTGTCTGATATTGGTTTAGGCCTTTGGGCTTGTGCTTGGGGAGTGTCGAGTTCGACTAGGATGGTTTGCGTGAGAGATAAATAGTTGTTGCGATTCTTCATTGGATGATATCTTGGTTTACTCAAGGAGTGATGGGCAGCCGTGACATGATAAGAGTTAGACTCGATAGCTAGGGTTATGAGATGACTCGAGTGGGACTCGAGAAAGATACAAAGTAATGGATTGTTTAGGACCCTATGCTGATGATCTTTTTGAAAAAAAAATAGAATGTATTCGTTGATCATGGAAGATGCAACGAAGGTTAGGACGATTCAAGTTGGACTTGAACTCGTAAAAGAAAATAGGTATTCGTTGATCTTGGAGCTGCAACGAATAGGGAGATGACTCATGTTGGACTAGGGTTTGTAGGTAATGGATACTCAAGACTGGGTCTGAGTTTATGGGTAATAGATTGACTCGAGTTGGACTCGAGAAGGCTGCAAGGAATTGGATTGGCTCGAGCTGGACTCGAGAGGGCAGCAAGATAATAGATAGACTTGGGTGGGACTCGAGTGTTTCAGGCGGACTAAAAGCAGGGGTATCTGGGGACGCCCGTTACCTTGGATCTGTTGGACGTGATCTAGTTATCCTTGGAGGATAAACGTACGTTGGACGCACGGTAGTCCGTTTGGAGGTAGGGCTTCCATTAGTTATTGGCGTTGGTTTGACCAGACATACACGTATCGATGAATTCACGACTTTAGCAGGTAATAGGTAGGATTTGTTTGATGGATGCTATGGTTGCTATGTTTGTTCCTACCTTTCTTCTCTTGAGTAGACTATCACCTGTAGGATCCTGTTGAATAGAAATAGGATAAGTTCATTGATCATGGTGATATGACGGGTGTAAGATACTTTACGTTAGACTTGAAGTATGTTTGGGCATTGTGGAGCATCCGTTGTCTTGGAGATTCAACGGATATAGGAGTTTCAGTTGGACTTGGACTCGTAGGTAGAGTACCTAGATTCATTGGATGACTCTAGTTCACCTTTAGAAGGTGAATGTACGTTGGACGTGCAGTAGGAATATGGGTATGGTACCTAGGTTCATTGGATAAGTCTAGTTCACCTTTAGAAGGTGAATGTACGTTAGACGTACAGTACAGATATAGGTGTAGTGCCTAGGGTCATTGGATGGATCTAGTTTGCCTCTAAGAGGTGAATATACGTTGGACGTGCAGTATGGATGCAGGCAAGATTCGGGTTAGACTAGCAAGGACATTGGGAATGTGGTTGGTAATTTGGTTTATAGGGTTGGATTACCTAAAAAGATGACAGGAGTACATGACATATTTCATGTTTCTCAATTAAGGAAGTTCATGCATGATTTTGGTTTAGCTATTTCACCAGACCGGTTGGGCGATATCAAAATAGAACCCAAGGCGGTTGGGAACCGCGAGACAGGCTTGTATTATCAAGGACGATATGAAGCAACCACGAAGGGAGACGGTGAAAGTCCAATGGGGCAATGGTTCTTTCCTTGTTAGTGAACCGCATGCTAGGATAGGCTTGTTGTGCTAACACGTATGTTTGATTGTTTGAAATTGGTTGATAGACATGCGGGACCCATTGTTTGTTTCTTAGTTAAGGAATTTCGGGGGCGAAATTTCTTAAGGGGGGAAGAGTGTAACGACCCGCGTTCTACGCGTCTGGGATCGTAGAATATTTATATCTTCTTCATAGGAAGTCGTATGATCATGTAACATTGGGGAACGACTATTGGGGTCATTTATCATATTCACGTTTTTTGCCGATTTTTAAATGACCGTTTTGCCCCTAGATGATACTGTTTTGGCCATAACTTTTGACTGGAAAGGAATTTTGACCTGTACCCACTTCGATTAGACCCGAATGATGGTTTACCTTTCCGTAGAGTGGTCATAATAGTCAAACGGATTTACCGTTTGGGAGATATGTCTAAATTAAGGTTTAGAAGGCTAAAAACAGCTTAATTGGGCTTAATCGGGTGATTAACAGTTAGGCCCAATGGGGATTTCGGGTTTAGAGGTATTTTAGGGCTGATAGGGTTCAGAAAACGATTTTTACTTCATTTTCCAGCCGCCACAAACATGTCTTTCACTCTAGCCATGGCCTCCACCTTCTAATTTCATCCCAAATCGCCTCTAATCACTTTCTAATCGAAGATTAAGCAAAACTACATCAAATCAAGGGAGATTAGCACCAAATCAGAGAGAGTGTTGCCGGAACACATTAGAATTCGACCCAAACAGAGGATCATTTCAGATCTATAGTTTACTTTGTGGCAAAGGTGAGTGATTTGTATAGTTTTGCACTAATTACGGTTGATTAAGGGTAATTAGTGAAGATTAACGAAATTAAACATGATAAAAATCTGGAAAAATATTCATAAATTCTGAAATAATGTTTTAGACCTCTGTTAGAAATTTGGTTTGATTTGGTTAAGTTTTACGAATCATATCATTATTTTTGTCTAAACATGCTTAAGGGAAAATATGGGATTTTGGGTATGTTTGATCCATTTTACATGCTATGATTGTTGTTTTGCTGGTTGTGGATGATTATACATGTTGCTATGACTGTATGGTATGATTTGTGATTGTCTAGAAGTGTTAGATTGGTCGAAAACGCCGTCGAATGGCATAAACAGCTCGCTGGACAAAGTGCAGGAAAGTACCTGAACCGATCGGATCGGATAGAAGCACGAACCGAACCGCTCACACTAGGAGCCTCCGACCCGATCCGCCTCTTGTGTGCCACTCCGACTCGAACCGATGCACCACGGAGAAGCTTGAGGAACCCAAACCGATCCGCCAGGGGTGACCATGACCGATCCGCTCGCATCTGAGGACCCCGATCCGAATTAGTAATGAAGGCCGACCCGAGCCGCTTAAGCCTGAGCTCCACGATCCGACCTGAGCATGGTGGATCGACCCAAAGGCACCCGATCCGATGGAGGTAGCTCGACCGATCCGAATCGATGCACCATGGATGAACTTGAGAGACTCAACCCGATCCGGAGTGTTTGGGAAGGAGGACCGAACCGTCAGGAGATGTGGACCCCGACCCGATCCGATGGAGGTAGCTCGACCGATCCAAACCGAGATGCTTGGACTTGAGGCGTGAATCACGATCCGAATTTGAAGTATAAACTGAAGTGAAGAACCGATCTGGAGAAGACCAATAACCCGAGATGCAAAGGTAATCCGAATGGGAAGTTTGTACTCAGGATCCAGTTGGGAACCAATGAATTAACTTCATGATTGGGCTTTGCTGCGGGACGTGTGCAAAGGGGTTATCGGTATCCGTAGCCTTGGTTCACTATTGAGAGACAGATTAGGGGCTTATAGTGATAGTTGTATGGGATTGGATTCCGTCATGGCCAAAGAATGAGGTGACCAAAGTAACGGGTATCGTATGCTTTACGCACTGAGTGAGGGATGTGAGGATGGTTGCTATGCTTGATTGTTTGCCATCACTATGACATGCACACCCCCACCCCCGTATTCTTTACACCATCTGTTTAGTGGCACCTTAGAGTATTGTACGGTATGTAGTGCTAACCATTTGGTTGCAGTTCCAGGATCAGGTATGATTGGATTATACCTGTTATTGTTTTGTTTTGCTGCTTATCTCTCATACCAGACTTTTTGTCTAACTCAGAGTTTTATGTCTCTTCTTATTACTCTGGGTGCTCTCACGAGCAGACTAGAGACAGGTTAGCTGGGTATGCACGAGTAGCTGATCCGGAGACGAGCAGGAGGCTCCCACGTATGATATATAGATATTCTCCCTGTGTTGGTGAAGGTAACTGCTTGGGCATTAGTAGTGTACCTCTTTCTTTTACTTTCTTTTGCTTTACAGACAGTTTTAAAGTTGTAATAATGATGTTGGATCATAAGCTGTATTTTGGATTTCTGCTGCTATGATGATGATGGCTTTAGTTTTCAGCTTATGCACTGTCTCGCCCATTTTATGTCAAATAAGTTACTATTATATTTTATCCATGCGCTGTGAGACATTCTACATGTTTCTTTGTTAGTTCTTTCATCTTCTTTCCTTTCTTTGGCGACCGTTCCGTGCTAGTCGGGCATGTGTACAACGCATTATCGGGGGAAATGCCGACTGGTGCGGGGCGAGCCGTCACAGTCGTCCACAAAGACTACCACGAATTTATTAAGGTACTCCCTAAACACCCTACTCATCAAGTCAACAAAGTATGCGGGGGCGTTTGTCAAACCGAAGGGCATCACAAGCCACTCGAAGAAGCCGTTTGGAGTCTTAAAGGCAGTCTTGTCTATGCTATCCTCAACCACTCTCAACTGATTGAAACCCGTGGCTAAGTCCAACTGCGAAAACACTGAGGCGCCAACTAATTGATCGAAGAGATCGTCAATCCTCAGCAGTGGGTGTCTGTTCTTCTTAGTAAGCTTATTAAGTTCTCTATAGTCCACACAAAGTCTAAGGGACCCATCTGCTTTCGTGGCAAATAATACTGGAGCACCCCACTCCGATATACTATGTCTGATGAACCCCTTCTCAAGCAATTCTTTCACTTGCTTACTAAGTTCTCTTCTCTCTCTTGGAGCCATGTGGCGCACTGGCAATGCAACTGGCTTTGCATTATCTACAAGATATATTCGAAATTCTATCTCACGTTTTGGGGGTAAACTCCTCACCTTATCGAAGACATCAACATATTCACGGACTATACGAACAGAATGTAAATCATCATTGGATGCGTCAAGGGATTCTAGGTAGCTAAGCATTACTGGACCTCTAGGGTCACAAGAAATATCAAGGGTCTTTCCACAATGAGTCAACAATCTAACTACCCTTCTTTCACAATCTAGGATGGCCCCATATCTAGTTAGCCAATCCATACCTAGAATCAAACCGTAGCCCATGAAGCCAAGAACAAAGGCATTGCATTCAAACCCAACGCCCAAGATAGACACTCTCAATTCCCGACAAATCATAGAAAGATGAGCTGAACCACCAATAGGATTTGAGATTACTAAGGGATATGTAACTAAACTAGTATCTAGGTGCAGTGTTTCAACTAATGATGTAGAGATAAACGAATGTGATGTGCCAGAATTGAATAAAGTACGGACAGGATGATCAAACAGAAAAACTAATCCTTCAATGGAAATTGCTCTACCTCGTTCTTGCAGCAGTGGGACCACGAGAGCCTGAACTTGCCCCCTTTCGTGCCCTGGTGCCATAAGAGCCTGCACCTGTCCTCCTGAGGTAGACCCTGCCCTCTGCCCTTTCTTTAGGCATTCCTTAATCAGATGTCCCACTTCGCCACAGTGGAAACAACCAGTCTTCTTTTTCTTCCTACAATCTTTGCTTAGATAGCCTGGTGTACCACAGTTAAAGCATCTTTTCTTTCCCTTACCATTGTTGCCTTTTCCACCTTTCTTGTTTTGTTTTTGCTGTTGCGGTTTCTTTTGATCCCCTTTCTTCTCGGGTGCCTTATTAGCATTGGCGCCCTTCTCCTCTTCATGCATAAGCGCCATGTCAACTAGTCTCTCAAAAGTAGCCCCCATGGGAATGTGGGTCATAGCTAACCCATGTGGCGGCTCGTTCAAACCCTTAACAAATCTTAGGGCCTTCTTTTCTGGTGTATTCACCAAGTCCAAGCCAAATCTCGCCAAATGATTGAACATGTTGACGTATTCTTTCACCGATAGGGCCCTTGCTTCAATGCCAAAAACCTTTCCATGTATAAATTCTCTTCAGCCCGTGAGAGAAACTTTGCTTCAAACCTCCGCCTGAAATCTGGCCATGTGTCAACTGGACGCTCTCCGTTAGTGACTTCTCACCAAAACGAGGCCTCATCCTTCATCAACCAAGCAGCCAATTGGACCTTCTTACAGTCGTCCAAGTCGAAAATGCCAAACAGGTCCTCCACTTCTTTCAACCAATTTCTAGCTTCAATGAACGTTTCAGTCCCACTAAAAGATTTTCCACCCATCGAACGAAAGTCTTTACATGTCTTGGAGAAAGTATCACCATGCGGAGGAATGACTGGAGCTAGGGGAGGAGGAGGAGGAGGAATGTTGGCCGGACCCGCGGTAGTGGCCCTAGCCTCGAGATATTGACGAAACCAACCGGGTACATGAACACCCTCTGGTATCTCAAATGCTCCAGACATGCTGAAACGAAAAAGGAAAGATTCAATACAAAAGAACCGAAGGAAAGATATATGGCTCTTGGGGTTATGCTTTCTAAAATAAGCCTTTATCTTAAAAATACTTTCCTTAAAACATACTTTTGAAGGTACTTCTTTATAAAAGTGGTTTTGAAAAACAACTTTTCAAAATTCATATCTATTCTGGTAACCTTCAGCTCTGATACCACGTGTAACACCCCACGTCCATTAATGTCACTCACAAAGGGAATGCATTAACTTCTATAGAGCTTTGTAAGTGAGCATAGAATAGAAACTTAACAACAAGACATATATAAACAGTACTTAAAACTTTATTCATTGCGGTGGTAAACACATAAGTTTGATTACATCATCAAAAACCAGAGTCAAAGTACATAATATCCATCTTGACTAAATCAGAGTACATAAATTGAAAGACATAACCCCAGTACAAAATAGCCATAAATAAGATAGGCGAACTTTTACTTCAGCGATCCAAGCAATCTTATAAAAGCAGAGATACAGCTGTCCAAGATCAAGCTCCACTGGTGCTAGTTCCAACCTGAGCACCTTAGGAGGGGGGGGGGGGGGGGAAGGAAGAAAAGAGGTGAAAACAAAGGGGGTCAGACATAAAGTCTGACGAGTGCGATAACTTTAACAATATAATTACCAAAATAACCAGGCTAAGGCATAAGTTGGAAAATAAGGAAATGACTGTGAACAATTGAGTATGACAGAGTAAACAAAGAAACAAGATGAACAACGATATCGTTAAAGCGCACCTAAACCACTACAAGATAATTACTATACTGCACCACCACTACTATACTGCACCGCCACTAGTTACCCTAAGGTTGATCCCGCCTACAGACTTTAATAATGATAATGGTAGTTTTGTGCACCCCTAGCTGCCTTCATAGGTGTCGCTTGCCCCTATCTCCACTAGGTGTACCCACTACCCCCATGCGATCGGTTCCCTAACTCGTAGATACCCGTGCTGGCCCCATAGTGGGGTGTATCACTCCCTAAAGTGGCAACCCGATACCACCAATAATGCACGGCTTATACCTACACGATGCAACAACGTCTTACCTACCAGCCCGGGCTCACACACGCATATGAACGCGTTGGACTTGTGTTGCCACTGCTAACCCGTTTTGGCCTCTTACAGTCAAGCCCAGTATGCGTGTCCCATCCTCGACTTGGGTCGAGCCCACAAAGATACATATTGGTTACCGGTTGAAACGGGCCCCCATTACTTGACACAAGCTATACACCTAAGCTTGGTCCCCTCTAGTACATCCCACTTAACCCTCTTCTTATTCATGTTCACTTACATGTTTCAATTTTAGTTAAGTGTTTCTAATCGTATTTCAAATGCCACCCAAGGCACCCACTAGATACCACATGCCACCCAAGGCACCCACTTAACCCCCTTATGTCCCACTACATGTTTATCTGGTTAAGTGTTTCTTAATTCATTAAGACCGTAACCTTATAAAGACCTCTCACATTAGACTGGCATTTGTGGCACCTGGATTTGCCGGGCGGGTCCGGGCAGTCTTACATCACAAACGAGCCTAACCTCGTGTCTTTACAATTGTTACGTATTTAATTTATGCCTAAGACCTCCCACATTATACTGGCATTTGTGGCAGCTGGATTTGTCGGGCGGGTCCGGGCAGTCTTACACCACAAAAGAGCCTAACCTCTTGTCTTTACAATTGTTACGTATTTAATTTATGCCTAAGACCTCCCACATTAGACTGGCATTTGTGGCAGCTGGATTTGCCGGGCGGGTCCGGGCAGTCTTACACCACAAAAGAGCCCAACCTCGTGTCTTAGACGATTAATTACACATAATTAATCATTCCCCAATTTGAATTATTTTCCCTATTCAAATTATCAATCAATTCCAAATTTATCTATGGCCATAATCAACTCAATTATGTCCATCTATTTATGGTATGCAAAATCATACCAATTTTCATCACAAATTAATTTTATGCCATTTAAAGCATTTATGCCAATTCTCAATATTAAATCTTTTAATATTATCCCATTGCCCCACGTTGTACGTTCGTTCATTTAACATAAAATATACGTTAGACTCGAATAGTCTAACTCATGGAATAAAGAGAAAACATCACAACATACATATAGATAAAACTAGATCTAAACATAAGGGGTGAACTTGCATGTGTGAATGATGTTCTACATCTAAAACTTGCATAAGCCAAAGTTACAACTTGCATAAAACTACATATGTCATAGATCCAAATCTAAAGGCGTAAACTTGTTTAGGTAATGGTCAAAACTTGCATAAATCATGTATGTCATAGATCTACATCTAAAGGTGTAAACTTGCATTGGTAATAACCACAAACTTGCATAACATGATTCATATTCCAAACTCATATATTTATATAAACTTGCATATGTGATTTATGCAACATAACAATGGTGTAAACTTACATCTAAACATGTAAACTAGCATGTAGAATTTAGCATATAACTCGCACATGTCATAGCCTAACTTTAGATCTAAAATAGATGTCATGAAACATGTAAGGTTATACATAATTTTCACTAACTTGAATATGATTCATGTCTAAATCAATATCTAAACTTGCATACATACATATGATTTATCATATGAATCAACATAACCAAACTAGCATATGAACAACATGATGATTTGATTATACATAAGCCAATCATAGAATTACAACATAGATGATAGCATCATAACTTTACAACATAGATGATAACATCACAACATACATCACAATTTTACAACATAAATAATAACATGCAGTCAATAATTCACATCACATCCATATAATCCACATCATAACTCAATCCAATTAAATTGCTAATTATTTTATTAAAGAAATCGAACTCACAACTCAAAGAAGGTCTTGAGTTCTGAATTCTGAGTTCTGAAGTTGAATTAGCTTTCCTTTGAAGTACATTCGTTGTTAGAGTTGAAAAGGATTGAATTTGATTTGCTTTCTTCCTCTCTAATTGGTGGCGGCTATTCTGAGTTGCAAGGTGACGGCATGGAGGCCATGGGTCTAATTTTATTTTGATTTTATGGTTTGAGTCTATAGGTGTTTTTATATAGTTTAGGATTAGTTTAGGCCATCCGATCAACCCAGAATTAATCCCAGCCAATCAGAGCAGATCAGAAACCCTAATGAGTCAGCACACAGTCATTAACAGGTCACTAATCAAATCTACCACCGGGGGGGGGGGGGGGCAGGTTAACCCCCAGGTCGACCTGGCCCTGGCGGGAATTTTTCCGCCTAGCCTATTTGACTCTGAAATTTGAATTTTCTGAAATCTGTTTTGAATTTTCTGAAACTTCTGATGGCCATAACTTCTTCATACGAAGTCCAATTCACGCAAACTCGGACTCTATCTCAACCAGAATTCCGAGAAGAACACAATGGCGCATCCCGTTTCCCTTAATTCCCACATCTGAGATTAGTTATTCTTTAATTTGCAAACATTAATATTTACAGAAATACGAGGTGTTACAAGGTTCTCAAGGGAGGGAATTCCCAGGCTTAGTCAAGATTCTGCTATCGTCTAGCTTGAAGCTTCTAGATTTATTGCTCAAGCTTCTATATTTGCTACTATAGCTTATGATTTGGGGATTATGCTTTTTATGTTATTGTACTCTGATATTTAAAGTACAAGACAGTTTTAATGATGTACTGAGTTTATGTATTTTCAGACATATGGTGTAACCGTGTTTTATGATTAATAAAAGTTTTTAATTCTGCTGCTATTTTATATCTGTCTTGTAATATTTCTGTTCTGTTTAATAATGCTTCACGAAACTTAATGTATTCCCTTAGTGAGTGACATTAACGGACGTGGGGTGTCACATAATCACTAATTGATTTTCACAAAGATATTCATGATATTATGCTAAGAGAATAAATTCTCCGCCACTAGATGTATATTTGTACAGACCAACATACGTGATCGCTGAAAATACTTTGTCAGACATTCGTCCATACACGTTCATTCATGGATTGAACAAAACCAAAGGCACAATTTCCATTAATCCATCTTAGGTAATTTTTACCTAGGATTAACAAAAAAAGCCCTTGCACTTTACTCTGTCTTCGATTTGTCTTCATAAACCTGATTCGCAATGCTACTACCAATATGGAGTGGTTCTTCAATATAAATCCAACCGGTCTCTCCGTATTAACAACAATATTGGCAAATACTTCGATATTCGGTTATTTAACTATCGAAGAAAAACAAACAAACATTCATCCATAATAACAAACAATCATTGGGCCCCTTAATTAATATATCATTAATTAAATCACCTTTCCATTTCCTTACCAATATTCGTTAATCCAATATTTCAACAATCATCTTGACCTCTTACGCTATTTGGAAATTATTTCCTAATATCACCTTTTTTGTTTTCTATACTTAGAAAATATCTTCTATTTATCATTGGAATTTATTTCCAATTACTTATCCCTTTCATGACCATTCATTTCTATACTCAGGAAATATTTATTATTATATTTCCAAAATTCCACTTAGTTGGGTTAAAACGAATGTTGTGTAAAACATCGTTAAAACAACCCAAAATATTACATTCAACTAAACTTCTTTAAACATTGATCTTTGAGACCGAATCTTCCTATTTATCGGTTTATAATGAAATCAATCAAGTTGGGTGTATAATTATTTCTCGGACCTTGACTGAAAACATCCTTAACTTCAAAATAGACAAGACCACTTATCTCAAATAATCAATACTGATATGTTGATTTGGTTATAGATTTCCTTTTTGTTTATGGTATTCTATTTTTAAGTACGTTTCCTTGTCGAAATCTATATATATATATATATACTGATATATTGATTTCCAGTTATCAATTTTTTTTTAAAATATTCTAACTCCTTAAATTTTCGGAAAATTTCGCCATAACCTCCTTTGTATGGGTCACTCGGTACAACTACAAAACGCCTCTCTGGGCCCCACTACAACAAAAAGACCGTATTACAACGGTGGAAAACCGTTGTAAATTACCTTTTACAACGGTGGCATAACTGTCGTATATTAAGAAGTTGTAATAGACTAAAATCTTTTACAACTTTTCTGCACTGTTGCGACACCGTTGTAATACGTATTTTTTACAACTGTTTTTCACCATTGTAATAAACTGTGTTACAACTATTATGCACCGTTGTTGTTATAATTTTTATAACTGTTTATAATCGTTGTGATATATTTTATTACAACTATACTTTATTATTACTATAATTGAATACATTTTGCAACAAGAGTTAGATAAACATAAAACAAATTGACATATATTCAAAGCATAAGATCCATTCATACAAAAAACGTTACAACTTTACATTCAAAATACAAAACTAATGAATCATACCTTTTTATTGCATTCACTATGTATCACAATCAGCTGCTACAACTTTATATTCTTATTTTTGTTTACAAACCTTCTGCATTCTAGAAAATGAGACATTTGCATTTATATTTCAATTGATTTCTAACCTGCCTTTTACATTTTTTGTTCTCTGATTTCATTTTATTTGCTACCAACAACTTCTCACTACCATACAACAATCACAATCTTCCTACCTCACTTTAAATTCAGCTGCCTGCATCACTTCCTCCTCCCTCCGACTAAATACTGCTTTATTTTCAACTTGGAAGCACTCCATCATTAACATAATGAACCACAGAAACTTGTCACTTCTTGAGTATATGATGTGGAGATTTCACTAGAGCTATTGATAGAGGTCTGGGATTTTATTCTGTAAACATACATTGAAAGGCAATATGTATCAACTAATGAGAATTAAATATACCTGAGCAAAATAGAATCCAGTTTTGTAAGTGAAGGGGCCCAAGAAGTCCCGTGCAATAGAAATGATGGTATTTAAAACATTCTCTTATTTGAGGGCCTAGTCCATGTCAGCCTAAGAGGAGAGGGAGTGACATCTAATTTATAAAAGGAAGTTCGACAGGCAGGAAAATAAGTAAAGAGTGAAGACAAGTAGAAGAAGTATAAACCCATCAACGATTGCTGTACACTTACACATAACCTCAGTGAACATTTTCATATGCCTTTTGAATAATATCAAAACATTTCAGTCATTTCTTAGAATCTGAAAATAATTAAATAAATTTATTTACAACATCAATATTCGTGTTGGCACAATTGTCGAGACTTGCGGGAACACACTAGATCTCACTATTTCTGAGCACCGTGCGCTCAGCTCAACCAAACAACAACCCTCAATTGAATTATATTAATCACTTTGGTATATATAATGAGTTTAGTGTAAAGTACTATACTTTTTTTTCTGACCTATGTTCTTTTGTTGCATATACTTTCTAGAATAGTTAATCTTTGATTTATTCAATTAAAAAGTCTACTTGTTTCAAATTGAATGCTCTCTGATGTTTGATCAACTTAACTATACTATAGTAACTTTAGGAATCAACTTAACTATACTATAGTAACTTTAGGGATCAAGACACTCTGAGGTTTTATTGAGAATATATGAATTTTCCATTTCACTAGCTTGCACCGTTTACTAAGAACTTCTAGGTGCAAGGAATTACAATATCCCTCAGACTTCCAAATTAGTATAATAGATAGTTTGGAGCAATATGCTCGCAAATGTTGTCCTGTTCCACTGGTATTATTGGTAAAAAAAAAGTTTGATAAACTATCTTGGTATTTGAAGATCACCCATTAATTTGGTGATGGATGCAAGAAAATGAAAGCATCACAATGCCCTGTTCCTGGGAAAGCAGTGGTCCTTTTTTTTTGTTTAGAATTTAAAAAGATGGAAAAAGAGTGGAAAAATATGCAAAAAAATAAGTAGGCCTAAGTATCAAAATCATAACTGATATAACCAAGATAAGAATGAGAAAGTCCAGACTTTAGTATAGAACACGCAGCGCAGATGATCATATCAAATTGGTTATCACAGCTCACTTCAGACGGGAATTGATTAATGTTATTGGATTCACCAAGATAAACAACACATGACCTCTCAAAGTAGCTTCCTCTTATCTTGAATCACATACATTTCTTCTAGCGCTTTCAGTAGTAGTGATAATGATAATAATAACAATTGCAATAGTAGTAAAAAAATTAAAACCAAAAGAAGAAAATCACCTTTTGTCATTTCTTGTTTTCGTGAGTATTTCTGAGCGATAATCACCTGCATTATAATTAAAGCAATCAGTATGTAACGACAAGGAATTTCGCTCGATCTGAATCAGTCGCTAAACCGATCAAGACCGTTCGATACCCCTGATCGCTTTGAGAACACGACAAATTAGAACGCAGACGAAAGAACATTTCATTGTATATTACAACAATTCCATCAGAATACAAGAATATACAGAGTATAAACAAATAAAATACATTCGATAAATATCAGAGATTACAATACATTACGTAGCAGCGGAAAACAATACAATACACAACTGAAAGAGATATATGGATACAAAGCTTCCCGGATATCGTTCCAGCTGTAAACCAGGATCCTGTGAATATAAATCTGCAAAACCAAAACTACTAGCTGCCCGTGTCGAAAATAAGGGCACCTAGAGATTAGGTTAAAACAATAAACACCAGGTCAGTCATGGGACTGGTGTGAGAACTAAAACAGTTATTAATCTTTATTTTAAAGTTAGGTAAATCAAGGGACCACGCCGCTAACGCGGAACGGGTTTCCTCCCAAGAATACCAGTGCATAAATCAAATAGCGCAATGCTAAATAAAGAAAAATGAAGCTATTATAAGACCCAGGTCCCATCACACAATGCAACGCAAGCCGGAGGATAGGGTTTTTACCTTATAATAGCCAAAGAATGCTTGATACGTTTAAAACAGATTATTTGATACTATTATGAGTGTATAGTGTATAAAACAACTTCAAATCATAAGTATCAATCATAGACGGCATAAGCGCCCCATCCCACTATGTCGCCATACTAGGCTCTACAAATAAAACCGCAAAAACACGTATTGGAAGCTGGATTTCCATCTGTGAACCGAGGCAAAAGATAGTCCTCAACCGATTCGAGACTGTCTAGCCCGAGCCTCAGGGACAGAGCGCATCGACCCTTGGATTGTCAGGGCCGGTCCACCGATGTGGATTAAAATTCCTGAACACTGCGTTTCCCCGCCCCATTGGGCGTAAATGAGCCAACGAATGACTCCATCGGACCCGGATCGTCCGATCAAACCGAGGCGCCTCGCAACACCAACAACCACATAAGTCAAACTCGTCAGGGCGTGTAAAACCACTGACGCCACTTCTAGCTAGAAAGAAATGCATGCCCTCCCTGATGTCCTCTCCCGTTTCTGGTTCACAACCGGGGTGTGAGGATCGCGAATTAACGTTACACAAAGCTACGCCCCACAGGTCGTGCTTTGATCATCAACCACAAGACTTTGCTTTTCAACAGAAGCCTTGATTATTTGCATATTAGCGTTCCACACAGGCAATTCACGCTATGCAACCGATATCAATGACACAGAATGAAATCCGATGTCAGACACACATCCATTTACAAGTCCGTTCTGGGTCTGAACGAAACCGGAGGCACCTAGTACCCCGCATATCCATCGATCTCCAAGTACGTCTGGACGATCACCAACTGTTTCCTTCCTCTTGCGTGTAAAACCCAATCAAGATCATCAGTAATTATCCAAACGACGTGAAGACCTCCAGTCTTCGACCACCGTATTCATCTTCGACACCACGTCGAATCAGCTATTCAGAATGGGATAAACCCGGTCTTTCTGAATAACTCGCGTATATAATAAACAAGTGTTATACAAACACAACATACGCTTCATTCCAATTCAGAATATTCTTTTATTCAAATATTCTTATACTTTGGGAAAGGTTCCCATTAATTTTATCAAAGATAAATCCTTTAAATTTATTCTTTAATCACCTTTTTGAATATCAATTCAAACTAGTCGGGATTAGCGAACCACACCGAAGTAATCATTTATTTTATTTCCCAATCCCAACCTATTCATCCCATGAAGTAAAACTAGTCATACTTCATATCTAACACCACAGTGTTATCGGTAAATTCAATTACCATTTCACGTTCAAATCTAATTAAAGATTTAACTATCGCCTGGAGCAAAACTGGTGATACTCCATTCTCGATCTTTTCAATCTAATTAAAGATTCACTAAAACTCCACTTAGTTTTAATCTTTAAATGGGTTAAAGAATCAGTGTCATTTAAAACACGGTTCACGATAAACCCAAAATCACATTCCATTAATTATCGGGTTAAAGAACAAGTGTTATTTAAAACACTGTTCACGATAAACCCAAAAATCAATACCAATTCAATTCCAATTAAATATTGTTTAATTGGCACACTTCATTAAATCTAAATAAAAAGATTTAATCTTTTTCTCAACTGGGTTTAAGAACAGTGTTAATGAAGACAACATTCACGACAAACCCAAATCACATTTGATATTAAATACAAGGCTCTGAATAGAAAATATACCAGCATATATTCAATATCAAATTCTACGACCAACAAATATCGTATTGGAAATAACGATATATTTATGTATCTTTCAAATTTCCATAACAACATCTGTATAATCACGAAATCCAACATCGAACTATCCCGAAGACAATTTCGATTCAAATCCATTCCAATGCAATTATTGGAAATCCCAGTTATTTTCAAAACCATTTCAAATCCAATTTATTTATTTTAAAAATAAATAAATGATTTTATTTCTAGTTCAAAACTAGTTCATTTCGATAAAAATCTATTTTTATCTTTTCAAATAGGGAGTTTTTCATTCCAATTCTTCACAAATCATTTCTTATGATTTTACACAAATTATTACTATTTTTAATAATTTTATCAAGGTCCGTACAGTCGATTTCCATCAACGACCATCGAACTGCACTTACAACGACCTTTTCCAAATTTGATTTGGACATAATTCCAAATCCAACCGTTAGATTTCTAATTTCTAATATTCATTAGAAAGCTCTTTTCGATACGAACCCAACGGTTCCGGTTTTAGGAGAATCCAACGGTCGGATCTCCTGTAATATCCATTCGAAGTCAATGGTCGAGATTCGCGAACTGCCGCGGCGCGGCGCGTTCTATTCAGGCCATTATATTTTATATATAATATATATAATATATACTTCGTCGACGAATTTTATAAATCGTTATAAATTCGTTTTCAAAACGATTTCAACTTCTTTTCAAATTCAAATCAAAATTGAATTTTTCCTTAAAAATTCGATTTAAATTCATTTCAAATTGATTTCAATTCAAATCGATTTTTAATTCAATTTTAGTTCATCTTCAATTCCATTCAATTTCAATTCGAATTCATTTCTATTCAATTTCAATTCGAATTCATTTCTATTCCATTTCAATTCGAATTCTAATTCTTTTCAAAATATCAGATTTTGAAATCACTTTCGATATTCATTATAAAATGAATAAAATCGATATAAATATCGTTCACGTCAAAATGGCGTCAATCTAATCAACACGGCTTCATATATTTCTATTTTCGAATATTTTATTTCAAATATTTCTTTTTCATCAAATATTTCTATTTCAAATATTTCTATTCAAAACTGGAATGAAGCCCAATCAATTACCATAGATTTTATTTCTATGGATTTCCATACAATGCATGTATATATCAACAATGACGAATAATCAACCATCATCCAAAGTGCATTTTACACTGTATAAGCATCAAATATAAATATTTAACGCTTATAACAGTCTGTCAATCAATCGATCGACATACAACTAATTATTGGGATTAGTGTATGTCATATATCATCCCAATACCCGTGTGGGATTTCAAACAATCAAATACAGATTTTATTTGTGCAGTTGGGCGATGTGTAAAATTTATCGTCCCAATCAATATCAATCAAATCAGTGTATATAAACAAATCTCTGATTTGTTTATATTAATCTATTTCATTTCATATACATGTTAAAAATTATATTTTTAACTATATAATATTTTCCACTATAAAATATTTTATTTCGTTTCACATCACATCACACAATCAACTACACATCAAAATCACACAAACAGGCATACAAGCCGTCCATGGTCTGTGGACGACGGGTGTCGGTTGCTACTAAGCACCGTCTGCATCCTAGTATATATTTTAACTAGAAAGTTAAATTAAAAGTGAGAAGTTCTCACCGACTGGCTAATCCAATACCACGACTCTTCATATGTAGAAAATCTTCGCCGTTCTCGCCCCTTTGTCACTTTCATTGCCCGCTTTCACTACATATAGAAAAATCACATTTTTATATTGTTT
The DNA here is from genome assembly GCA_030737875.1 of Allium sativum. Taxonomy (NCBI): domain Eukaryota; kingdom Viridiplantae; phylum Streptophyta; class Magnoliopsida; order Asparagales; family Amaryllidaceae; genus Allium; species Allium sativum. The sequence continues at coordinate 309,934,795 of CM060921.1, forward strand.
CTATGTATATAAAAATCACATTTTTATACGGCCACCATATAGATAAAAATTCTATTTTTATCCTTATGTCTATATAAAAATTATATTTTTACAATGCTATTCTATATAAAAAGATTATATTTTTACTTCGCTATACTATACAAAAAGATTATATTTTTATATTTCTACAATATAAAAGATTATATTTTTATACTTCTACAATATAAAAGATTATATTTTTATACTTCTACAATATAAAAGATTATATTTTTATACTTACGCCTATTCATCAACGTGAACAAAAAAAAAATATTTACGCCTAAAAGTGAACTGAATAATATTTACGCCTATTCATCAACGTGAACAAAAAAAAAATATAAACAATGCAAGAACTTTACATAATCCATTTAATTTGGGTTATCAAACATTTGGACTTCACTTTTCTCTTCCCTTTTACATTTCTTTTGGAGTTCAAACATCTAGACTTGACACTTCAAATTCAACAGTAGAAAAAAAGAAATCTTACCTGACCCTTGACCTTGAGATTGACATGAGTCCCCTGATCGGCTGTCTTCTTATCTTCGTCTTGACTAGCGGTGAACAATCTACTAACCCTAAATCAGGAAAAAAACTAAAATTTGTCTAGGGTTTTGAATTGAAAATTTTTCTAGTGAGAATTCGGTACCTTGATATAGAAGCATATGAAAATAGCCTAGATATTCAACGTAGACGTACCAGTGACGAATGAAGCAATTGGGGATTGGCGACTGTTCTATTCAGAAGAATGACCTAATTTTTTCCATTGAAATTGAACGGGACTTCCCTTAACAATTGGTTGCTCGACTTGGTTGAAAAATGGGGAAAATGGATTGATTTGATTTAGGGAGGAATACAGGAAGATTTGGGATATAGTTGAGTTGGGGAAGAATACGATTATAGAGCGCCGAAGACTTTAGAGCCAAATTTTCGCTTTTCCCTCCCTAAGTTTCGTACGTAACCGCTGATGTTAAATGGCTTGATGGTAATTTTTCATGGGTTAAAGTCAAAATTGCACCAAATATTATAAAAATAAATATTATAAGTTAGAATTATAATTGAATTTTTTTATTGAGTATGACATGAATTTCTTGAAAATTAACTTATATTAAAATATTAGATATTACTTTTTAATTATTATTAACTATTACTTATTAATTTTGAATAAATTATTAAAAGTTAATTATTATGTATATAAAACCAATTATTAATTATTGAATTCCAATTATTATAAACTAATTATCATTGAATACTGTTAAATATAAACCATTAACTAAATATTGAAAATAAGTTTATTACAACTAGTAGAATAAAAAAGTTGTTGAAAATAAGCTTTTTACAACTTTTTGGAAAAAATGTTATAAAAAACCTTTATTACAACTGCCATTTTGTGACAGTTGTAAACTTACAGTTGTAATAAGATACTTTTGTTGTAGTGCCCTTTCCATTCAAAAAGAAAATTAAAAAACCAAGCGGCTTGCCGATTCTGCGCATAAAACCTCATATGTAGTTTAAACATGTACCTTTTTGTCAGGCACTTAAATTTAAATCTTCATTCCATACCTGTTTAACACATATGCGTCCATTTCTAATTTGTTCCAACTTAATTTTCTAATTTATTCTTTAGTTAACTCTTTGTCTATTTCATTTCTGTATTTGAACATATCACGTTCATATACAATTTTAATTTGCTTATAAACTAATCTAATTCCATTTTAAATTAAAGTTTCATATTCGATTTCGAATATGAATTCACAAATCCAAATCTCTTATCCAAAGCCCAATTTCGATTCAATACTCTGTTAACTGATTGTTCTTCAAACTAGTTAATTATATTCAATAATTAACAAATCTGATTTTTGTTTCAAAAATCAATTTATTACTCCAATTGAGTTCAGATATATTTTATAACTCAATTTTGGATTTTTTTAATGGAAATTCGGATTTTATTTGAATAAAATCCATTTGTTAAGTTAAATAAACCGTTATGGTTATATAATGGTTATGGCGCTGTTTTTCTGAAAATTTAATTTTGACGTAACTTAAAATCTATACGACGAAATCCAGATTTTTCTCTTCCATTTGAAAACTATTATCAAATCGGTCCTGACAAAGCTTATTTCAAAGAATTCCGACTTAAATTGAGTTCTATATACTCAATTGAAGTTCGAAACACCAATTTACGAACTGCTACGCTGCGGCGAGTTCGTTTTAATTATATAAATGCTAAACTTCGTTTATAAATAAATTTCAACTCCATTCTAATATATTTCAATATATTAAACCAATTTTCCCAATTCAACTTAATATTTCTGATTTTCCTTAATTCCCGATTATTTCATAATTCAATCATAAATTTATTTGTACTTCAATCTTCTATAATGTACCTTTTTTTAATAAATTACTTTATAAATTCAATATAAATCGAATTTTAATTATAAATTCTTTAAATTTCTTTCAATTTAGTTTATATTCCAAATTCCAAAAATATAATCAATCGTTCTATTTTTCAACACGTTTTCCAATTCACTTTTATATTCAAACTTGAATTTAAAATTTTCAAATTATCCAATGAAAATTATCTCACTTAATTTATAAACGTTATTTATAAATTTAACTTCCTGGTTTTATAATATAAAACCAGTTTCGATTTCAAATCCATATGAAACCCAATTCATTTTATATCTTGAATTCCAGAATAAAATTTGTCATTCCCTTTTCGAAATGATTTCAATTTTTATTTAAATTCGTACTTGAATTTAAAAATACAAATCTTCTCTTGATAATAAATTCACGACATTTATAAACATCGTTTATAAATTAACTTGTTTTATATATATTCAAACAAGTTCCATTTCGAAATCTATTTAAAAAACCAAAATCTTATTTTGGAATATTCTATTTCTTATAACTTACCAGTATATAACATAGAATATATTTTAATATTTAATTTAAATATTAGTTTCTAATTAATACAGTTCCAATATCCTTTATGGAAATAATTTATAAATCCGACATAGTCGAATTCAAACATAAATCCTATGGATTTATTTAATTTCATTTTCCATTCCGAATAAAGGAATAAATTTTATCATCTACTGGATAAAATGATTTTCAATTCTCATCTTAAATTCATATTTGAATTTAAATATTCATATTATCCAATGATAATTTATTTCCCTTCATTTATGAACAACGTTTATAAATTCACTTAAATTTCCCACATTATTTAATTTATAAACATCGTTTATAAATTCACCACTTCAATTTCCTATATTATGTAATTTATAAACATCGTTTATAAATTCCATTACTTATTTTTATTATTCAAAACAAGTAAATATTTCTTCACCCATTCGAAATTCAAATTCTATTTTTGAAAAGTAGATTTCCTATTTTAAATCTCGAAATATCATTTTAACGATATTTTTATAAATCAACATTTAAGCCTAGTGATATTCAACCAATCAAAAACACCCAATTATTAATCACTGGTTTTCATACACATAATATATCACAATATATATGAAAACAAACAAACAATAATATTTTTGAGGAATCCAGTTAGATCCCTCCAACCTGTTTTCCTGCATCCACAGATGTTAGCCAATATAAATAATACCCATCCTGCTTTGAGGTAGGATATCGCGGTATATAAGGTCATCCACTATCATAGCGTGGGGGTGCATAGGGTCATTCGCTAATGATACTGCGGGCATCCGCTAATGGTACTACGAAAAATATCCAACAACGAATATATATATATATACACACATATATATATATGTATGTATATAATAGCCACAAACACCAAACCTAAATAACTAATATATTTAATAACCACAATTTATAAATAAATGGCAATGCAACTATTCAATCAACAAACAACATATAAAAGTTATTTAAATAAAATCCAGAGAGTGAGATTACTCTCCGTGATTTTATTTGCGCTGAACACCCACTGAAGCACATAATATAAATTTCACAGCGATTTCCTCCATACGACTGTTTTCCAATGCAAACAAAAATAAATAAAAATTCAGTTATAGAGTTTATACGAATTTAATTTAATTAATTACGATGTGTAAATTGATTCCAATTTAAATATTAATCTTACTAAACGATTAGTCCACAAATTTTATTCCATTACTATATAATTTTCTTTTATATAAACTAGTTTACTTTAATTAGTTTTCCAGTTATACAAACTAGTTCCATGCATTTAATCAATTACCAACTATATAAATCAGTCCTCTTATAAAATTTGAATTTCGAAATCAAAAATTACCTCAATCTCTTTTTCAACACTCATACTACAGTCTTGATGTTGCTACATCATCCAAATTGGCCCAATCATCACTGCAATTTCCATTCCTGATCATTCTGACTTCCTCCTTCAAACCAAAATTTCCCATCGTCATTCCCATTTCTGGTCCACCATCCCCTTTACAGACCTGAACTTTCATCACTCCAGATTTACCCCATCCACCCCTCAAACACTCACAGCTCAAACATCATATCCTTTGAACTCACCACATCCACTATGACAAACCTCAGGTTCGAACTCCCTAAAAGAATCTAAACTTCCGAAAATCATACGATAATTCGTGTTATGAAACCCTCAAAAAATCATATGCAAGCTCCTCCTTCTTGAAATCATGTCTACAGGAATCCATGGAAACACAACCAGTGCCCTTCCCCAAACCATCGCGATTCTGACCAGAAGCCATGAAATAACCACACCCAAAAGCCACGCCTTTCTCCACTGCGTGATGCTCCATCAGCCCACATTCACACTCCAATACTACGACTTCGATTTCCGCACTCCAAAAACTGCGATCGACATCCCTAAATCGATCGTACTAGATCCCCAAACATTGAAATCAAGCATATGAATATCGCTCGAACTAGAACTGGGTATACGTGTTTTTAGTTAGGCTTTGAATCAATTTTGATTTGAAGAACTAGTTTTGGATTTTAAAAGGGAACGGTATATGGTTTCGAATTGTAATTTGTAAATCTATGATATTCTGACATAGCTATGATTTGGTTCTTAACCTTTATCATGTCAGATCTACTTTTGATTATAGGTCTAAGTCACTATTTAGATCATTTCATACCTATCATGTTTGTGGTTAATTTGGATCAAAACTTTTATCATGTAGATCCACTTTTGATTATGGGTCTAATTCACTATTTAGATCATATTATACCTATCATGCTTGGGAAAAATTTGGATCTGTCATTAGTTGGACATCTAAATTCTTGTGTAGATCTAATCATGCCCATTATGACATCCCTATTATGTCAGATCCAGTCCATTATCATATGTTGTTAGATCTGTCCCAATAATGCCTGACTTGTCATTATATGTTTATGCCTAAATTTTGTCATTTTATGTCATCTATGTTAGTATCATCTTTTCTATTACCTTCCCTTTATCATTCCCTTTTTCTTATAGCATGGCTACTTTTGAGCCTAGGCATGCCACTGAAATATGCGAATACGTTAAAACGGGGAACGAGGGGAAAACAGTGAAAATTGGGCATAACTTGTAATTAAAAGTTTAGGCATAACTTGAATGGAACATGTGAATATGAAATTGGGGCATTAATCAAATTATGATTAGAACATTAAATTGGGGCATATAGTTCAATATGAACAACTTGGAAAAATTGGCATGTAAAACCTATAATGTCATAGGTATAATTGATTGAATAAAAAGATGCCTAGAATTATAATAATTAATTGTAAATCACACTCACGAGGTTAGATTACACTTATGGTGGAAGTCTGCCCGTACCCACCCGACATATCCGGCAACCACAAGTGGTGAATCTAATGTGAGAGGTCTAATTGCACAAATACGAGATGTGCTAAGACACGAGGTTATGCCTGATTTGTGTAATAAGTCTACCTGGACCCGCTCGGCATATTCAACATCTACAAGTTGCAGGCTTAATGTGGGAGGTCTAGCGCATTATAACCATAAATGGTAATGAATTGGAGTAATCAAGGAATGATAGTAACCTATTATGATTAATTACGTTAATGAAAATGTTGTATATAATAGGTAGGCTTGTCCTAGGGAGAAGTGGAAATTACAACATAAGTTATATTAAAAAGGAAAGAAAGCTTATTGGTAAACCTTAGTTAAGAAAACTAAGCTAATAAGTAAACAACGTCAAGTTGTAGTGATATGTTAAACATGAAACAGGTGAACTGAGAAGAAGTATACTTAATTAAATATTAAGTAAAACATGTTATTGTAACTATGGAATCAGACAATGAATAATAAAAAGGGATTGTAAGATTTCTCCTGTTAACTACAATCCAGGGTCGAAAGATTGTAAGATTACTTCCATTGATTACAATATAAAGAATAAATGTAATGGGGCTTATTAATAAACTTAGATGGATTAAGTTATTAATAAGCAAGCGGAACATGGGCAAGTGAAAAGCAGTCAATGTGAATGGGGATAACCTGTTAGTCTGTAATACTTAACCTAGTTGAATTCATAAGGGATTGTATGAACATGTTAACTCGAGAAGGGTTTGAGTAAACTTGTTTGAAACAGTGGAAGGGTTAAGTATATCTGGGTTGGGTGGGTAATATTTATATATAGGCCTAAAAAACTTAACTGGTTGGGGTTATGAAATTAAAGACACGGTTAGGTAAGTATAACCCGTGGAAATCCTGGTGGGGATACAAGACAAGGGGGAGAGCTTGTGTAACAACCCGGAAATCTGGGCCAGTTTAAAATTTTTATTTTGGCAATTTTAGCGAATTTTAATTATTTAAAATGAATTATTTTAAACAAAATCAACGAGAAATTTATTTTGAATAGAATTCGATCGTATATATTATATACGTCGTCGTTAGAATATAAATAATTATATATAATTATAAAAGGAATTGAAAATGGCGCGGTAGTTCAATAATTTGATTTCAACTTCAATTGAACATACCGGGTGCAAAACAAACCGGATTTTTGTGAAACCAAAAATAATGGGATCTAATTGATGATTTCTTTCCAACGAATCCGAAAAATCAAGATTTCATAGCGGGAATCAAAATATATGTCCAGTTGAAAATTCTGAATAGTCGCTATGGAATTCAAGCCCTTAAAAATGGAATTTTTGCAAACGACCTCGGATTTCGACGAAACCACTTTTGTTGGATCCGTGATGTCAAATTATTGCTAGGTTTCAAATTTCATAATTTTTCGAATCAATATGTGAGCGAGGCAAAGGAAAACGCGTTTGACCAGTTTCAGTTGATTTTAATCGACTGGAAATTGGCCATTTTTCAAACGATCTCAGAATTCGACGAAACTAGTTTTGTTAGGACCGTACCATCAATACGAAGCTAAAAAATATTTTTCGGGAATTTTTCTAGTTAGTATGTGACCCCGGTAAATTGAAATGCGCGTTCAAATTCAATATATAGAGTTATATGTTGATTTTAACGGAAACAGATCGAAACGATCAAATCAGCTTACGATACATATCCCATTGTGCTCGGAATGGGGGTAATTAGCTATGGACGACAGGCGGTGGGCCTCGTTTAGAGGTCGTATGTAAAAGTCAACTTTTTGTAATTAAAATAATAAAAAATTTAAATCCCCCTTTTCTCCTCCTTAAATCCCTCTGCGCCCCCCCCTCCGTTCGAATTCATTTCAGGAAAAAAAACCTAATCGATCGAACCGCAGCCTCCATATTCCGCGCCGCCGCCTAGCGAGCTCCGCCCCCCTTCTCCGTTCCTGCGACACAGCCCCCCCAATCGAACGCAAGCAGGTCTCGACCCCCCCTGAAACGACGTGCCGCCCCTAGACCCAAGTTCGCCGACCACCTCAGCCCCGTGCCGACCAACACACGCTCCACCTCCAGTAGACGCACAGACGAACCGCCTCCCCCCTGCGAATAAAAGAGAAAAGGTAATTTAGATTGAATTTATTTATTTCTTTTCTGAGTAATTAGTGTTAATAGAAAAAAATCAGTTTTATTTTTATTAGCCTAGTTTAAATCAGAAATTTTATATAAATTCGCTTTGGTTTGAAAATTTAAAAATGTTATCTTTATATATATAGCGTAGTAAAAATTCGATTTTTCTATATTGAATAGCGAAGTAAAAATTTGATTTTTCTATATTGAATAGCATAGTAAAAATTTGATTTTTCTATATTGAATAGCATAGTAAAAATTCGATTTTTCTATATTGAATAGCGAAGTAAAAATTTGATTTTTCTATATTGAATAGCATAGTAAAAATTCGATTTTTCTATATTGAATAGCATAGTAAAAATTCGATTTTATATACTGAATAGCATAGTAAAAATTCGATTTTTATATATTGAATGGCGAAGTAAAAATTCGATTTTTATATATAGAATAGGAAGTAAAAATTCGATTTTTATATATAGAATAGGAAGTAAAAATTCGATTTTTATATATTGAATAGAGAAATAAAAATGTGATTTTTATATATATAGTGGCTACGAGCAACGAAAGTGGCAAAAGGCGAGAACGACAAGATTTTCTGCAATAGAAGTGTCGTGGTATTGGATTAGCTATAGGTGAGAACTTCTCACTCTTCAATTTCTTTTTCTAGTTATTTATATACGAGGATGCAGATGGTGTTTAGTAGCACCCGACACCCGTCATCCACAGACCATGGATGGCTTGTTTGTTTAATTGTTTGGTTGTGTAGTTGGTTAGATTATTTGGTTTGAATTGAATTGTTTGGTGAAATGAAATTGATTTGATTGATGTGTGAATGGCGTAGGCCTTCACTAGACCGGGGAAAAGGCTAGGCCTTGTCCCGTTTCTAGTATCGTGTCGTTATGCCGCCGAAATTTTCTAAAAATAAGTTAGAAAAATAAAGATAACATTTTATTTAATAAATGAACCGAATAGAATATTCATAGGTTGAATAAAATAGTTTGATCGTTAAAAATATAATTTTTAACGTGAATGTGAATAAATAAATATTCATTTACAAACCGGACGGTTTGTTTATGTACACCTATTTGAAGGACATTGATTGGGACGATAAATTTTACACATCGCCCAACTGCACAAATAAAAATCTGTGTTTGATTGCTTGAAACCCCACACGGGTATTGTGATGATATTTGACGTACACTAATCCCGATTGTTTAGTTGTATGTCGATCGATTGATTGACAGACTGTTATAAGCGTTAAATATTTATATTCGATGCTTATACAGTGTAGAATGCACTTTGGATGATGGTTGATTATTCATCGTTGTTGATATATGCATGTATTGTAGAAAATCCATATAATTAACATTATATGGTAATTGATTGGGCCTCATTCCAGTTTTAAAATAGAAATATTTGAAATAGAATATTTGAAAATAGGAATATATGAAGCCGTATTGATTAGATTGACGCCATTTTGACATGAACGATATTTATATCGATTTTATTCATTTTATAATGAATATCGAAAGTGATTTCAAAATCTGATTTTTTGAAAAGAATTGAAATTCGAATTGAAGTTGAATATAAATGAATTCGAATTAAAATTGAATAGTAATGAATTCGAATTGAAATTTAATATAAATGAATTCGAATTAAAATTGAATTGAATTGAATTGAAAACGAACTGAAAGTGAATTCAAAATCGATTTGAATTGAAATCAATTTGAAATGAATTTAAAACGAATTTATATTAGAATATACAATTTTGATTTGAAAATGAATATAAAGTTGAAACCGTTTTGAAAATGAATTTAAAACGATTTACAAATCGTTTTGAAAAGAAAATCGACGAAGTATAATTTATATATATTATATATATAATATAATGGCCTGAATAGAACGCGCCGTGCCGCGGCAGTTCGCGGATTTCGACCATTGACTTCGAATGGCTATTGCCGGAGATCCGACCGTCGGATTCTCCTAAAACCAGAACCGTTGGGTTCGTATCAAAAAGGCTTTCTAACGAATGTGAGAAATTAGAAATCTAATGGTTGGATTTGGAATTATGTCCAAATCAAATTTGAAAAAGGTCGCTGTAAGTGCAGTTCGATGGCCATTGATGGAAATCGACTGTACGGGCCTTGATAAAATTACTAAAAATAGCAATAATTTGTGTAAAATCATAAGAAAGGATTTAGAAAGAATTGGGATGAAAAACTCCATATTTGAAAAGATAAAAATAGATTTTTATCGAAATAAACTAGTTTTGAACTAGAATTATAATTCTATTTATTTTTAAATAAATAAATTGAATTTGAAATGTTTTGAAAATAACCAGAACTTCCAATGATTGCATTGGAATGGATTTGAATCGAAATTGTCTTCGGAATATTTCGATGTTGGATTTCGTGATTATACAAATGTTGTTATGGAAATTTGAAAGATATAGATACATATATCGTTATTTCCAATACAATCTTTGTTGGTCGCAGAATTTGATATTGAATATAAGCCGGGATATTTTCTATTTCAGAGCCTTCTATTTAATATCAAATGTGATTTGGGTTTGTCGTGAATGGTGTCTTGACTAACACCGTTCTTGAACCCAGTGGAGAAAAGATTAAATCTTTTTATTTAGATTTAATGAAGTGTAACAATTGAATGATATTTAATTGGAATTGAAGTGATATTGATTTTTGGGTTTATCGTGGACAGTGTTTTAAATAACACTCGTTCTTTAACCCGATAATTAATGGAATATGATTTTGGGTTTATCGTGAACCGTGTTTTAAATGACACTGATTTTTTAACCCAGTTAACGATTAAAACTAAGTGGAGTTTTAATGAATCTTTAATTAGATTGAAAAGATCGAGAATGGAGTATCACCAGTTTTGCTCCAGGCGATAGTTAAATCTTTAATTAGATTTAAACGTGAAATGGTAATTAAATTTACCGATAACACCGTGGTGTTAGATATGAAGTAAGACCCGTTTTACTTCATGGGATGAATAGGTTGGGATTGGGAAATATAACATATGATTACTTCGGTAAGGTTCGTTAATCCCGACTAGTTTGAATTGATATTCAAAAGGAGATTAAAGAATAAATTCAAGGAATTTATCTTTGATAAAATTAATGGGAATCCTTCCCTATGAATGTGAAATTTTGGAAACTAACTGTCAGTTAGCTAAGTAGAATGGTTTTCTGGATATTGATCTGATGTTGGTTTCGGCCTTCAGGGTTAATATTTGGGGAATTATTCTCTTGTTAATTTACGGTTAGTGACTAATGAATTGGAATGAGGCATATGTTGTGTTTGTGTAACATTTGTTTATTATATACGCGAGTTGCTCAGAAAGACCGGGTTTATCCCATTCTAAATAACTGAATCGACGATAAGAAATCGAAGATGAAGACGGTGGTCGAAGACCGGAGAGCTTCACCTCGTTTGAATGGTAACCGAGGTCCTGATTGGGAGGCATCCCGAAATATGGATAATGAGTGGTGATCGTCCAGACGTATGTGGTGATCGATGGGTTTGCGAGGTATTTAATGCCTCCGGTTTCGTTCAGACCCAGAACGGACTTGCAAATGGAATGTGTGTCTGACATTGGAATTCATTCTGTGTGATTGATAGCCATCAGTTGCACGGCGTGAATTGTCTGTGTGGCATGCTAAGATGCAATGATCAAGGCTTCTGTTGAAAAGCAAAGTCTTGTGGTGATGGTCAAAGCACCGCCTGTGTGGCATAGCTTTGTGTACAACGTGAAATCGCGAGCCTCACACCCCGGTATGAACCAGAAACGGGAGAAAGGACCTCAGGGAGGGCCTATGTTTCCTCCTAGCTAGGGTGGTGTCAGTGACCTACCAGCCCTGACATTTATATACTTTTCACCTGTGTGGTTGTTGCTGTTGCGAGGCGCCTCGGTTAGATCGGACGATCCGGGTCCGATGGAGTCATTCGTTGGCTTGCTTACGCCCCAAAGGGCGGGGAAACGTAGTGCTCAGGCATTTTAATCCACTCTGTGTGGACCGGCCCTGACGATCCAAGGGTCGATGCGTTCTGATCCTGAGACTCGGGCTAGGCAGTCTCGAATTCGGTAAGGACTATCTTTTGCCTTGGTTCATGACGGAAATTCAATTTCCAAATACGTGATCTTGCAGTTTTAGTTGTAATCCTATATATGGCGACATAGTGGGATGGGGCGCTCAAGCCGCCTATGATTGATACTTATGATTTGAAGTTGTTTTATACACTAGGCACTTATAATAGTATCAAATGATTTGTTCTAAACATATCAAGCATTCTTGGCTATTATAAGGTAAAAACCCTATCCTCCGGCTTGCGTTGCATTGTGTGATGGGAATTGGGTCTTATAATAGCTTCATTTTTCTTTATTTAGCATTGCGTTGTTGTTTTATGCACTGGTGTTCTTGGGAGGAAACCCGTTCCGCGTTAGCGGCGTGGTCCCTTGATTTACCTAATTGTAAAATAAAGATTAATAACTATTTTAGTTCTCACACCAGTCCCATGACTGACCTGGAGTTTATTGTTTTAACCTAAACTCAGGGTGCCCCTATTTTGACACGGGCAGCTAGTAGTTTTGTTTTTGCAAATTTATATTCACAGGATCCTGGTTTACAGCTGGAAGGATATCTGGAAAGCTTTGTATCCGTATATCTCCTTCATTTGTGTATTGTATTATTTTCCGCTGCTATGTAATGTGTTGTAATCTCTGATATTTATCGAATGTATATTTATTTGTTTATACTCTGTATATTCTTGTATTCTGATGAATTGTTGTAATATACAATGAAATGTTCTTCCGTCTGCGTTCTATTTTGTCGTGTTCTCAAAACAATCAGGCATTTTGAACGGTCTGGATCGGTTTAGCGACTAGTTCGGACCGAGCGAAATTCCTTTTCGTCACAGTTGGTATCAGAGCTTTGGTTTACAAAGCTCGGAGAACAAGGCACCTTAGAACCATACGAAAGAATTCATCAGATATTGGGTTAGTAATATCCAATTAGAATGACTCGTTAGAGATGGGATCAGTAGTATCCTAGAACGAGTGTGAAGGGTATATTTTTAAAAATAGAAAACCAATTTTTGTTTTGAAAATTTAAATCAACTATTCGTATTTGATTATTCATTTAGATTGATTTGGACAATCCAATATATAAAGATTTTGCATATATGTCTTGCAAACGTGTATTCGAAGTTTTAATGTACTGGATAGTTATAGAATCATACTCTAGTTGCCCGGGGATAATTCTAGTGATGGGGCACCATCGCCAGTATTTATTTTCGAGCGACGAAAGTGAGATTTCTATATATTTCCTATTGACTGGTGTGAGAACAAAAAAAAAATTATTTAGGGCTTATTGTTGTGATTTGGCATCAAAAATCTGATTTTTGACAATATATCAAAGTTATGAAATTTAAAAGCTAATCAACTAATTGATTGATGGTTGTGTTGTTGGTTATTGGTTGATTAATTAAAATTTGTATTATATAGCCAATTCGATCAAATAGTGAATTATATTGAAAATTAGTCGCATTTGCTTGCATATACTTGTACTTACATTGAACAGGTCATAGCAAGGAGGCTAGAGCAGAGAATAAAATTTGTTTGCCCGACAAATAGGTACATGTTTACTACATAATTTACTGTTTTGTTTGGGTGATGATGATTTTATGAGCCTATTGGCTAGCCGCTAGGCTTTTTCTTTTTCTTTTTGAGATCAGAAGGCCTGTGTGGCAATTTCGGGATTTTCCCGTGGCTCCCGGTGCAGGGGAGGTTATGGCGAAATTTTTCGAAAATTTAGGGTGTTAGCCAAATTTTTGAAGAATTTGAAAATTCTCAGAAACTGAAAAGTTGGAGAATGAAAGCCAGATCGAACGTAGAGTTGATTAATCAAACCACTTTCGACTTTGTTCCTTTTCGGGGACGAAAAGTTTTAAGTGGGGGAGATTGTAACAACCCGGAAATCTGGGCCAGTTTAAAATTTTTATTTTGGCAATTTTAGCGAATTTTGATTATTTTAAATGAATTATTTTAAATAAAATCAACGAGAAATTTATTTTGAATAGAATTCGATAGTATATATTATATACGTCGTCGTTAGAATATAAATAATTATATATAATTATAAAAGGAATTGAAAATGGCGCGGTAGTTCGATAATTTGATTTCAAACTTCAATTGAACATACCGGGTGCAAAACAAATCGGATTTTTGTGAAACCAAAAATAATGGGATCTAATTGATGATATCTTTCCAACGAATCCGAAAAATCAAGATTTCATAGCGGGAATCAAAAGATATGTCCAGTTGAAAATTCTGAATAGTCGCTATGGAATTCAGGCCCTTAAAAATGGAATTTTTGCAAACGACCTCGGATTTCGACGAAACCACTTTTGTTGGATCCGTGATGTCAAATTATTGCTAGGTTTCAAATTTCATAATTTTTCGAATCAATATGTGAGCGTGGCAAAGGAAAACGCGTTTGACCAGTTTCAGTTGATTTTAATCGACTGGAAATTGGCCATTTTTCAAACGATCTCAGAATTCGACGAAACTAGTTTTGTTAGGACCCTACAGTCAATACGAAGCTAAAAAATATTTTTCGGGAATTTTTCTAGTTAGTATGTGACCCCGGTAAATTGATATGTGCGTTCAAATTCAATATATAGAGTTATATGTTGATTTTAACGGAAACAGATTGAAACGATCAAATCAGCTTACGATACATATCCCATTGTGTTCGGAATGGGGGTAATTAGCTATGGACGACAGGCGGTGGGCCTCGTTTAGAGGTCGTATGTAAAACTCAACTTTTTGTAATTAAAATAGTAAAAAAAAAATCCCCCTTTTCTCCTCCTTAAATCCCTCTGCCCCCCCCCCCCCCCCGTTCGAATTCATTTCAGGAAAAAAAGGAAAAAAAAACCCTAATCGATCGAACCGCAGCCTCCATATTCCGCGCCGCCGCCTAGCGAGCTCCGCCCCCTTCTCCGTTCCTGCGACACAGCCCCCCCTAATCGAACGCAAGCAGGTCCCGACCCCCCCTGAAACGACGCGCCGCCCCTAGACCCAAGTTTGCCGACCACCTCAGCCCCGTGCCGACCAACACCCGCTCCACCTCCAGTCGACGCATAGACGAACCGCCTCCCCCTGCGAATAAAAGAGAAAAGGTAATTTAGATTGAATTTATTTATTTCTTTTCTGAGTAATTAGTGTTAATAGAAAAAAATTAGTTTTATTTTTATTAGCCTAGTTTAAATCAAAAATTTTATATAAATTCGCTTTGGTTTAAAATTTTAAAAATGTTATCTTTATATATATAGCTTAGTAAAAATTCGATTTTTCTATATTGAATAGCGAAGTAAAAATTTGATTTTTCTATATTGAATAGCATAGTAAAATTTGATTTTTCTATATTGAATAGCATAGTAAAAATTCGATTTTTCTATATTGAATAGCGAAGTAAAAATTTGATTTTTCTATATTGAATAGCATAGTAAAAATTCGATTTTTCTATATTGAATAACATACTAAAAATTCGATTTTATATACTGAATAGCATAGTAAAAATTCGATTTTTATATATTGAATGGCGAAGTAAAAATTCGATTTTTATATATAGAATAGGAAGTAAAAATTCGATTTTTATATATAGAATAGGAAGTAAAAATTCGATTTTTATATATTGAATAGAGAAATAAAAATGTGATTTTTATATATATAGTGGCTACGAGCAACGAAAGTGGCAATAGGCGAGAACGACAAGATTTTCTGCAATAAAAGTGTCGTGGTATTGGATTAGCTATCGGTGAGAACTTCTCACTCTTCAATTTCTTTTTCTAGTTATTTATATACTAGGATGCAAACGGTGTTTAGTAGCACCCGACACCCGTCATCCACAGACCATGGATGGCTTGTTTGTTTAATTGTTTGGTTGTGTAGTTGGTTAGATTATTTGGTTTGAATTGAATTGCTTGGTGAAATGAAATTGATTTGATTGATGTATGAATGGCGTGGGCCTTCACTAGACCGGGGATAAGGCTAGGCCTTGTCCCGTTTCTAGTATCGTGCCGTTATGCCGCCGAAATTTTCTAAAAAAAAGTTAGAAAAATGAAGATAACATTTTATTTAATAAATGAACCGAATAGAATATTCATAGGTTGAATAAAATAGTTTGATCGTTAAAAATATAATTTTTAACGTGAATGTGAATTAATAAATATTCATTTACAAACCGGACGGTTTGTTTATGTACACCTATTTGAAGGACATTGATTGGGACGATAAATTTTACACATCGCCCAACTGCACAAATAAAAATCTGTGTTTGATTGCTTGAAACCCCACACGGGTATTGGGATGATATTTGACGTACACTAATCCCGATTGTTTAGTTGTATGTCGATCGATTGATTGACAGACTGTTATAAGCGTTAAATATTTATATTCGATGCTTATACAGTGTAGAATCCACTTTGGTTGATGGTTGATTATTCATCGTTGTTGATATATGCATGTATTGTAGAAAATCCATATAATTAACATTATATGGTAATTGATTGGGCCTCATTCCAGATTTAAAATAGAAATATTTGAAATAGAATATTTGAAAATAGGAATATATGAAGCCGTATTGATTAGATTGGCACCATTTTGACATGAACGATATTTATATCGATTTTATTCATTTTATAATGAATATCGAAAGTGATTTCAAAATCTGATTTTTTGAAAAGAATTGAAATTCGAATTGAAATTGAATATAAATGAATTCGAATTAAAATTGAATAGAAATGAATTCGAATTGAAATTTAATATAAATGAATTCGAATTAAAATTGAATTGAATTGAATTGAAAACGAACTGAAAGTGAAATCAAAATCGATTTGAATTGAAATCAATTTGAAATGAATTTAAAACGAATTTATATTGGAATATTCAATTTTGATTTGAAATTGAATATAAAGCTGAAACCGTTTTGAAAATGAATTTAAAACGATTTACAAATCGTTTTGAAAAGAAAATCGACGAAGTATAATTTATATATATAATATAATGGCCTGAATAGAACGCGCCGTACCGCGGCAGTTCGCGGATTTCGACCATTGACTTCGAATGGCTATTGCGGGAGATCCGACCGTCGGATTCTCCTAAAACCGGAACCGTTGGGTTCGTATCGAAAAGAGCTTTCTAACGAATGTGAGAAATTAGAAATCTAACGGTTGGATTTGGAATTATGTCCAAATCAAATTTGAAAAAGGTCGCTGTAAGTGCAGTTCGATGGCCATTGATGGAAATCGACTGTACGGGCCTTGATAAAATTATTAAAAATAGCAATAATTTGTGTAAAATCATAAGAAAGGATTTAGAAAGAATTGGGATGAAAAACTCCATATTTGAAAAGATAAAAATAGATTTTTATCGAAATAAACTAGTTTTGAACTAGAATTATAATTCTATTTATTTTTAAATAAATAAATTGAATTTGAAATGTTTTGAAAATAACCAGAACTTCCAATGATTGCATTGGAATGGATTTGAATCGAAATTGTCTTCGGAATATTTCGATGTTGGATTTCGTGATTATACAAATGTTGTTATGGAAATTTGAAAGATTTAGATATATATATCGTTATTTCCAATACGATCTTTGTTGGTCGCAGAATTTGATATTGAATATAAGCCAGGATATTTTCTATTTCAGAGCCTTGTATTTAATATCAAATGTGATTTGGGTTTGTCGTGAATGGTGTCTTGACTAACACCGTTCTTGAACCCAGTGGAGAAAAGATTAAATCTTTTTATTTAGATTTAATGAAGTGTAACAATTAAATGATATTTAATTGGAATTGAAGTGATATTGATTTTTGGGTTTATCGTGGACAGTGTTCTAAATAACACTCGTTCTTTAACCCGATAATTAATGGAATATGATTTTGGGTTTATCGTGAACCGTGTTTTAAATGACACTGATTCTTTAACCCAGTTAACGATTAAAACTAAGTGGAGTTTTAATGAATCTTTAATTAGATTGAAAAGATCGAGAATGGAGTATCACCGGTTTTGCTCCAGCGAAAGTTAAATCTTTAATTAGATTTAAACGTGAAATGGTAATTAAATTTTCCAATAACACCGTGGTGTTAGATATGAAGTAAGACCCGTTTTACTTCATGGGATGAATAGGTTGGGATTGGGAAATATAACAAATGATTACTTCGGTAAGGTTCGTTAATCCCGACTAGTTTGAATTGATATTCAAAAGGAGATTAAAGAATAAATTCAAGGAATTTATCTTTGATAAAATTAATGGGAATCCTTCCCTATGAATGTGAAATTTAGAAACTAACTGTCGGTTAGCTAAGTAGAATGGTTTTCTGGATATTGATCTGATGTTGGTTTCGGCCTTCGGGGTTAATATTTAGGGAATTATTCTCTTGTTAATTTACGGTTAGTGACTAAAGAATTGGAATGAGGCGTATGTTGTGTTTGTGTAACATTTGTTTATTATATACGCGAGTTGCTCAGATAGACCGGGTTTATCCCATTCTGAATAATTGAATCGACGATAAGAAATCGAAGATAAAGACGGTGGTCGAAGACCGGAGATCTTCACCTCGTTTGGATGGTAACCGAGGTCCTGATTGGGAGGCATCCCAAAATATGGATAATGAGTGGTGATCGTCCAGACGTATGTAGTGATCGATGGGTTTGCGAGGTATTTAATGCCTCCGGTTTCATTCAGACCCAGAATGGACTTGCAAATGGAATGTGTGTCTGACATTGGAATTCATTCTGTGTGATTGATAGCCATCAGTTGCACGGCGTGAATTGTCTGTGTGGCATGCTAAGATGCAATGATCAAGGCTTCTGTTGAAAAGCAAAGTCTTGTGGTGATGATCAAAGCACCGCCTGTGTGGCATAGCTTTGTGTATAATGTGAAATCGCGAGCCTCACACCCCGGTATGAACCAGAAATGGGAGAAAGGACCTCAGGGAGGGCCTACGTTTCCTCCTAGCTAGGGTGGTGTCAGTGACCTACCAGCCCTGACATTTATATACTTTTCACCTGTGTGGTTGTTGCTGTTGCGAGGCGCCTCGGTTAGATTGGACGATCCGGGTCCAATGGAGTCATTCGTTGGCTCGCTTACGCCCCAAAGGGCGGGGAAACGTAGTGCTCAGGCATTTTAATCCACTCCGTGTGGACCGGCCCTGACGATCCAAGGGTCGATGCATTCTGATCCTGAGACTCGGGCTAGGCAGTCTCGAATTCGGTAAGGACTATCTTTTGCCTTGGTTCATGACGGAAATCCAATTTCCAAATACGTGATCTTGCAGTTTTAGTTGTAATCCTATATATGGCGACATAGTGGGATGGGGCGCTCATGCCGCCTATGATTGATACTTATGATTTGAAGTTGTTTTATACACTAGGCACTTATAATAGTATCAAATGATTTGTTCTAAATGTATCAAGCATTCTTGGCTATTATAAGGTAAAAACCCTATCCTCCGGCTTGCGTTGCATTGTGTGATGGGAACTGGGTCTTATAATAGCTTCATTTTTCTTTATTTAGCATTGCGTTGTTGTTTTATGCACTGGTGTTCTTGGGAGGAAACCCGTTCCGCGTTAGCGGCGTGGTCCCTTGATTTACCTAATTGTAAAATAAAGATTAATAACTGTTTTAGTTCTCACACCAGTCCCATGACTGACCTGGAGTTTATTGTTTTAACCTAAACTTTGGGTGCCCCTATTTTGACACGGGCAGCTAGTAGTTTTGGTTTTGCAGATTTATATTCACAGGATCCTGGTTTACAGCTGGAAGGATATCCGGAAAGCTTTGTATCCGTATATCTCCTTCAGTTGTGTACTGTATTATTTTCCGCTGCTATGTAATGTGTTGTAATCTCTGATATTTATCGAATGTATATTTATTTGTTTATACTCTGTATATTCTTGTATTCTGATGAATTGTTGTAATATACAATGAAATGTTCTTCCGTCTGCGTTCTATTTTGTCGTGTTCTCAAAACAATCAGGCGTTTCGAACGGTCTGGATCGGTTTAGCGACTGGTTCGGACCGAGCGAAATTCATTTTCGTCACAGCTTGAAACACGCCACCTTCGTTAAGGTCACTCGCAAAGGGAATGCCTTAACTTCGGTGGAGCATTTTAGGTAAAAGATGCGTATAAATTACAAGACAGACAAATAAACAGCGGAAAAACTAAATTTATTTCATAAATACGTGATTCAGTTAAAACATTATAACAATTGTCTCAAACCAACTTTCAAATTATTACAACAAAATCTCTATCTTGAATTAAAACATAAAGAAGCATTAAAACAGCAGTAAGGCAACATAAATCCCCAATGAGAGAGTATCCAAAGCCATTGCCCAAGGAAAAAGATTCCAAGCAATACATCTACTCTCTTCAAGCTGGAAATGATCCGATCTAAGCTGAAGTATTCACTCCCTGCGAACCTGGGGGGAGGGGAGAAAACAGAAGAAAAGAAGATGAAAGAAAATGGGTCAAACATGAGTCTGGTAAGTCCAGTGACTATTTAGCATGTAAAAAAGAAAAGGGTTATGAAAGGAATAAACAAAATCTAGGTCAACACCCTAGAAATAAGATAATAAGGCTGAATATGCTATCGCACTTATTTCACTTCTCTGCACCACCTAACTAGTGTCCTAACTAGTAATCTATATAAAATGATCGTATTGTAATGTGATCCCAATCCCCGCATTTGTGGTAGCCTTCAGGTGTACATTTATCGTGAGTATTCCACCTCAATCTGCCTAATTGTCATGAACATGTCAGATGTACCCTTACTACCCTATCGATCGGCTCCTTATTCGTATTATTTTTTCCTTGTGTCTGTGTCAATCGACCCTCTCTTGCATGTAGATACCCTGTGCTTGTCCCATCATAAGTAGTATCAATCCTTATGATAGCAACCCGACACGATTCAAGATGCATAGTGTATAACTACTGGTACCCAGTGCCTGCTATTTCCCACTCCGGAGTACGTGCACGCCCGTAAAACGTCGGAACCTACACTGACGTACTCCCTGCCGTTGTTTTGACCGCTTATAATCAGCCCGGTAATCGTGCCCCACCCTGCCTAGTTCAGGGTACCATGATACACCTATGTGGGTTACTTCTAAAATGGGTCCCCGTTACTAAGGGTTCCTACTGGTTAAGTTTGTGGGCCTATATTTACTAATATTACCCACCAACTAGATATGTACTTAACCCTCCCTCTGATTCAAACATGTTTATTTAATGGTTAACTCTATGGGCCTATATTTACTCATGTTTATTTAATGGTTAAGTTTGTGGGCCTATATTTACTAATATTACCCACCAACTCGATATGTACTTAACCCTCCTACTGATTCAAGCATGTTTATTTAATGGTTAAGTTTGTTGGCCTATATTTACTAATATTACCCACCCAGCTTGATATGTACTTAACCCTCCCGCACATTATGCCATATTGGTTAAGTGTTGTCCATTCACGTTAACTTAACCCACCCATTCATCATGTCATGTTGGTTAAGTGTTTCCTATTAACTTAACCCTCTTCACTTATCATGTTGGATTGGTTAAGTGTTTCCTGTTAACTTACCCCCGTTTTTCCATCAAGTTATATTGGTCAACTATTTCTTGTTAACTTAACCCCACGTGTTCATCATGTTGTATTGTTTAAGTGTCATCAATCAGTTCAAGTTACTTAACCCACCTACTTGTCATGTTACTATGGTTAAGTGTTGCCTTCTTGTGTCAACTTAACCCTAACACAAATCAAGTAATATTAGTTAGGTGTTGCCCTCTTGTTTTAACTTAACCTTACCACAAATCAAGTCATATTGGTTAAGTGTTGCCCTCTCGTTTTAACTTAACCTTACCACAAATCAAGTCATATTGGTTAAGTGTTGCCCTCTCATTTTAACTTAATCTTACCACAAATAAAGTTATAATGGTTAAGTGTTTCTTATTACTTAACCCTACCCATTCATCATGCTATACTAGTTAAGTGTTTCCTATTAACTTAACCCTAGTCATTCATCTTGTTATATTGGTTAAGTGTTCCCCTCTTGTTTTAACTTAACCTTACCACAAATCAAGTCATATTGGTTAAGTGTTGCCGTCTCGTTTTAACTTAACCTTACCATTCCTGTCTTAGCTTTAATTCATTCATTAAAGCACCAACCACTCACATTAGACAGGTATTATTGCGGTTACTGGATGTGTCGGTCGGGTCCGGGCAGTTTTACACCGCAACTCAGTCTAACTCGGGTTCTTTTGGGCTTGATGCACTAACCTCTCACATTAGATATATATTGTTACGGTTGCTGGATGTGCCGGGCGGTTCCTGGAAGTTCCGGGTAATCTTACACCGTAACTCAATCTAATCTCGGGTTAGGCATATTCATCTTTTTCTAAATTTACATATTTACCTTTTATGTTAATTATTGTCATTCAAGTCATGCCCAATTCTTCACTAAATTATATTCATAATTTTAGGTATGTAGATTACGCCAATTTTATGCCACTAATCATTCATATATTTATGGGCCAAATTATGCTGTTAATATGAATTTAAGGTTTTCCCAACATTATCCCCGTCATATGTTCGCACAATTCACATAGAATGTTAGGCTCGTAGCTTAGCCTAACTTATATACAAAAGGGGAAAGAAGGGAGTATGTACCATTCACACAACATAAAATAATAAGGAACTAACTAAACATGTGTCATGTAAATGTGGCATAATATAATGAACTTGCATTTTTGGATCCAACTAACATGAGTCTTTAAGCATACTAGATTACCCAAATCCAACTAGGCATGTAAATGTAAACTTTTATTTTGGGTCTAATGAACATAAACCTTAAGCATATAGAATTGCACAAGTTCAACTAGACAAGTGAATGCAAACTTTAATTTGGATCCAATAATCATGAATCTTAAACATATGGAATTACACAGGTTCAACAAGGCATGTAAATATGAACTTTTATCTTGGATACAACAACATGAATCTTAAGCATATGGTTTTACACAAGTTTAACAAGGCATGTAAATATGAGCTTTAATTTTGGATCCACTTTTCATAGATCTAAATGTGAATCTAAACATAATACATGTCTTAGCCTAACAGCTTGCATGATTCAATAAACATAGATCTAAATGTAGATCTAAACATAATAAATGTCTTAGCCTAATAACTTGCATGATTTAATAAACATAGATCTAAATGTAGATCTAACCAACTTGCATGATTCAATAAACATAGATCTAAATGTAGATCTAAACAACTTGCATGATTTAATAAACATAGATCTAAATGTAGATCTACACAAGTTGCATGATTCCATAAACATAGATCTAAATGTAGATCTAAACAACTTGCATGATTCAATAAACATAGATCTAAATGTAGATCCAAACAACTTGCATGATTCAATAAACATAGATCTAAATGTAGATCAAAACAACTTGCATGTTACATAACTTGAAAAAGTCACCAAATTTACATAATGTACGATTGGTTTAACATCAACATATAACCACAATAATCTCACAAGCATATACGATAGAATCGTTACAAGAATAGGCATAAATCAGCATCGTCGTTATCTTACAACTAGGAATTATTCTAGTTTTCATTTTATTACAAATCACAACTTTTAATCGTTCACATCTAAATAATAACAGGACTTACAAAGAAAAGAAAGTCTTGTTTTTCTGGGATCTGTTTTCTGAATTTGAAAAGCAATTCCTTGAAGAAGACTATCAATTTCTCTAAGTAAGTTTTGGTTCGTAGCTTTAATCTTGCTTTCAAGTTGAAGAAGGAATGATGGCTAAACTAGAACGATCATGGATGACATGGTGGCTCCTTGGAATGAATTTGTGTGATTTAGGGTTTGAGGACTAGGGTTGCTTTTATAAAAGTTAAATCTTATGTGAGTCGTTATATCGTTTTAGGAGCAATCACAGCCGTCCAGACTAGATAGAGTTATCCATAATTGCCACCTTAGGCCTAGTGACTCAGCAATAGGTCAGAAAGGACTCAGCAATGAGTCAGAATCGTCTCAGATTTGGATCTGGGCGAGGGCGTAGGTCGACCCCCAGGTTGACCCCCTGGTCAACCTGTATAGGGGGAGGTCGACCTCATGGTCGACCCCCTGGTCGACCTGCCATGGTATAGGTCAGCCTCTAGGTCGACCTGTTTGGGTTATTTTACTATTTAATTTTCTGAATTTCTCTTGAATCTTCCGAAGGACATAACTTCTTCATACGAAGTCGGATTTACAAAAAAAATTGGACTCTATTCCAAGCAGAATTCTGAGTCGAACGCAATGGCGTAACCCATTTCCCTTAATTCTCACTTTTAAAATTAAGTATTCTTTAATTTATTCTTTTAACATTCTCAGAAAATATGGGGTGTTACATTCTCCCCTCCTTAAAGGATTTCGTCCCCGAAATCTCTAAGATAAGAAGAATGCATATCCTAACATCAAACATCCATCTAATCAACCATTCAATCACAGGCGTCCATTGTCCTTAAAAAGATTTCTAATGCTTTAATGATCATATGCATAGTGTGTGTACATGTCCTTATCTAATGCAAAATCAGGCGGTCTAATGATTCAGTTGACCTCCTCAATGCGAATAATGTCAGTGCCATAAGTCCATCATGTATGCAATTATTCCTAATCGTACTTTATAACTTCTACATGAGTGCACAATCATTCAGACAAATGCAACATCCATATTATAACACATCAAGTTTCAGTTCATATATACATAAATTCACTCATGTATATGCAATACGAAAGTGACTGAGCCGATCTAGTGCCTAATGTGTGTATATGCATCCACGAGCAACCACTAGCAAACACTTGCAACCACTTGCAACCACCAATCATAACATGTTTCAAACACATGTTTACATCCATTGGCTTCTACCTAAGGATCGAGGATAGGACCGAGAGGATATACCTAAAAGATAAAGACTAGCATGTAAATAAATATTACAGAAAAAGTGGAATATGGATATTCCCTCAAAAAAGGTATGATGCGTGTATCTAGTCTTCAGTCTTCTAAATCGCATCTTCTTGAGCTTCACTCCACCGTACCTTCACTAATTTAACTTCACGATTGCGAAGCTTCTTGACCACTATTTCCAAAATCCACTAGTAAAGATAGGACCTCGATCACTTACTATGCTAGAGGGTATCCAATGTAGTCGAACTATCTTTCCAAGATAAACAGATGTTAACCATGATACCAAGTGTATATACAAAGATGATTAGAGATCTCACTTCTACTTAGCTTACCATCATGTCACAAATCTGAGGGTCGATATCTCTCACGCAAACCATCATAGTCGAACTTGACATCCCTCAAGTACAAGCCCTAAAGGCCTAAACCAATATCAGACAAGCACCCAAGGAATACCTCCTCCGAATTTGGACGATTTATGTGAGATGATACTAGAAAAACAACCAAACAATTTAGCACTTAACTGACTCTGGCTATCCTTGCCAATCTTGTTCCAAAACTATCATTGATCGCATAACTGGCTTGGTATTGTCAACTATATATACGCGAAAATCTGTCTCGAGCTTTAGGGGGAAACCCCTACCCTAATCAAAACATCTAGCGTACTCCTGGACTAGTCCAACGGATCGAAAATCGTCGATAGATACATAAAGTGATTCTAGGTAGCTGATCCCTTAGGATCGCATGAAATCTCGAGGATATTCCCGAGGCAAGTCGAAAGTCTAACTACCCTCCTTTCACAATTACTAGCTAACCAATCCATGCCTAGAATCAACCCATAGCCCATGAAACTCGGAAACATAAGCATCTCTAATCCTTACAAACCAAAGATAAATGAGCCGAACCACAAATTGGATTTGAGACAATAATGGGATCTTCTACTATACAAGTACTAAGGTGTAGAGACTCAACTATGGAAGCAGATATAAACTAATGTGAAGTGCTAAAATAAAAAAGAGCACTAACAGGATGATCAAGAAGAAAAACTAAACTTTTTCAACAGAAACCTTACTACCTCTCTCTCAGGTACGCTGGCGGTGAGAGCATGCATTTGCCCTCCTGAAAATCCTATCATTTGTTCTTGTTGTTGCCCTTGCCCTTAATTATACGACTCGTTATACCATAATAAAGATACTTCCTCTTTTTTTAGGTTTTACTATTCTTTCCTCCCCTCCTTTGTGAACCAAGTCTATATCCATGAGTTCTACATCCTTGGGTTGTGCTCCTTAGCCAAACTCCCTTATTCTCATCTTTGCCATCCTTGTGTAACTTGTTGACAGGTCTCTTGAAAGCTACCTCCATCGCACGGAAAATCCTACAAAGCTCAAAAGAAAATTGGCCGCATGTGAAACTATAGCGGTTATTGATGGAAGTTGGGCACTTCTCCGCCCTTTGACATGTGTTGTAGTCTGATCAAGCCTACGGAACCATGCCGCGATGAGGTTGCCTCCCAGAAAGCCAGGAGCCCTGGAGACTCAGGAAAGAAGGAAACAAGGATTCAAATAGAAGATCAGAAATATAGTGCATATGGCTTTGGGGAATATGCCTTCAAAAACAAAACTTTTCTTTAGAAAAAGCTTCTTTTAAAACCGTTTTGAAAATAATTTTTCATATCTTTTATCTGATCCGGTAACCTTCAGCTCTGATACCAAGTGAAACACCCCACCTCCATTAAGGTCACTCACAAAGGGAATGCCTTAACTTCGGTGGAGCATTTTAGGTAAAAGATGCAGATAAATTACAAGACAGACAAATAAACAGCGGAAAAACTAAATTTATTTCATAAGTACGTGATTCGGTTAAAACATTGCAACAATTGTCTCAAACCAACTTTCAAATTGTTACAAAAAAATCTCAGTCTTGAATTGAAACATAAAGAAGCATTAAAACAACAGTAAGGCAACATAAATCCTCAATGAGAGAGTATCCAAAGCCATAGACCAAGGAAAAAGATTCCAAGCAATACATCTACTCTCTTCAAGCTGGAAATGAACCGATCTAAGCTGAAGTATTCCCTCCCTACGGAACGGGGGATGGGGGGACGGACAAAAAGAAGACAAAAGAAAATGGGTCAGACATAAGTCTGGTAAGTCCAGTGACTATTTAGCATGTAAACAAGAAAAGGGTTAGGAAAGGAATAAACTAAATCTTGGTCAACACCCTAGAAATAAGATAATAAGGATGAATATGCTATCGCACTTATTTCACTTCTCTACACCACCTAACTAGTGTCCCAACTAGTAATCTATATAAAATGATCGCATGGTAATGTGATCCCAATCCCCGCAATTGCGGTATCCTTCAGGTGTACATCTATCATGAGGATTCCACCTCAATCTGCCTAATTGCCATGAACATGTTAGATGTACCTTACCACCCTATCGATCGTCTCCTTACTCATATTAATTTTTCCTTGTGTCTGTGTCAATCGGCCCCCTCTTGCGTGTAGATACCCTGTGCTGGTCCCACCATAAGGTGTATCAATCCTTATGATAGCAACCTGACACGATTCAAGATGCACAGTGTATAACTACTGGTACCCAGTGCCTGCTTTTTCCCACTCCGGAGTACGTGCACGCCCGTAAACCGTCGGAACCTACACTGACGTACCCCCTGCCGCTGTTTTGACCGCTTATAATTAGCCCAGTAATCGTGCCCCACCCTGCCTAGTTCAGGGTACCATGATACATCTACGTGGGTTACTGTTGAAATGGGTCCCCGTTACTGGGGTTTCCTACTGGTTAAGTTTTTGGGCCTATATTTACTAATATTACTCACCAACCCTATATGTACTTAACCCTCCCTCTGATCCAAGCATGTTTATTTAATGGTTAAGTTTGTGGGCCTATATTTACTAATATTACCCACCAACCCGATATGTACTTAACCCTCCTACTGATTCAAGCATGTTTATTTAATGTTTAAGTTTGTAGGCCTATATTTACTAATATTACCCACCAACCCGATATGTACTTAACCCTCCTACTGATTCAAGCATGTTTATTTAATGGTTAAGTTTGTGGGCCTATATTTACTAATATTACCCACCCAACTTGATATGTAATTAACCCTCCCGCACATTATGCCATATTGGTTAAGTGTTGTCCAATCATGTTAACTTAACCCACTCATTCATCATGTCATGTTGGTTAAGTGTTTCTTATTAACTTAACCCTCTTCACTTATCATGTTGGATTGGTTAAGTGTTTCCTATTAACTTAACCCCGTTTGTCCATCAAGTTATATTGGTCAAGTATTTCTTGTTAACGTAACCCCACGTGTTCATCATGTTGTATTAGTTAAGTGTCATCAATCAGTTCAAGTTACTTAACCCACCTACTTGTCATGTTACTTTAGTTAAGTATTGCCTTCTTGTGTCAACTTAAACCTACCACAAATCAAGTTATATTGGTTAATTGTTGCCCTCTTGTTTTAACTTAACCTTACCACAAATCATGTCATATTGGTTAAGTGTTGCGCTCTCGTTTTAACTTAACCTTACCACAAACCAATACATCAATCAGTTCAAGTTACTTAACCCACCTACTTGTCATGTTACTTTGGTTAAGTGTTTCCTTCATGTGTCAACTTAACCCTACCACAAATCAATTTATATCTGTTAAGTGTTGCCCTCTTGTTTTAACTTAACCTTACCACAAATCAAGTCATATTGGTTAAGTGTTTCCCTCTCGTTTTAACTTAACCTTACCACAAATCAAGTCGTATTGGTTAAGTGTTGCCCTCTCGTTTTAACTTAACCTTATCACAAATCAAGTTATAATGGTTAAGTGTTTCTTATTACTTAACCCTACCCATTCATCATGCTATACTGGTTAATTGTTTCCTATTAACTTAACTCTAGTCATTCATCTTATTATATTGGTTAAGTGTTGCCCTCTTGTTTTAACTTAACCTTACCACAAATTAAGTCATATTGTTTAAGTGTTGCCCTCTCGTTTTAACTTAACCTTACCATTCCTGTCTTAGCTTTAATTCGTTCATTAAAGCACCAACCACTAACATTAGACAGGTATTGTTGTGGTTACTGGATGTGCCGGTCTGGTCCGGGCAGTTTTACACTGCAACTCAGTCTAACCTCTGGTTCTTTTGGGCTTACACTAACCTCTCACATTAGATATATATTGTTACGTTTGCTGGATGTGCCGGGCGGTTCCGGGCAGTCTTACACCGTAACTCAATCTAACCTCGGGTTAGGCATATTCGTCTTTTTCTAAATTTACATATTTACCTTTTATGTAAATTATTGCCATTCAAGTCGTGCCCAATTCCTCTATAAGTCATATTCATTATTTTAGGTATGTAGATTACGCTAATTTTATGCCACTAATCATTCATATATTTATGGGCCAAATTATGCCATTAATATGAATTTAAGGTTTTCCCAACGTTACCCCCGTCATATGTTCGCACAATTCACATAGAATGTTAGGCTCGTAGCTTAGCCTAACTTATATACAAAAGGGCAAAGAAGGGAGCATGTACCATTCACACAACATAAAATAATAAGGAACTAACTAAACATGTGTCATGTAAACGTGGCATAATATAATGAACTTGCATTTTTGGATCAAACTAACATGAGTCTTTAAGCATATGAGATTACCCAAATCCAACTAGGCATGTAAATGTAAGCTTTTATTTTGGGTCTAATGAACAAAAACCTTAAGCATATAGAATTGCACAAGTTCAACTAGACATGTGAATGTAAACTTTAAATTGGATCCAATAATCATGAATCTTAAACATATGGAATTACACAGGTTTAACAAGGCATGTAAATATGAACTTTTATCTTGGATCCAACAACATGAATCTTAAGCATATGGTTTTACACAAGTTTAACAAGGTATGTAAATATGAGTTTTAATTCTGGATCCACTTTTCACAGATCTAAATGTGAATCTAAACATAATACATGTCTTATCCTAACAACTTGCATGATTCAATAAACATAGATCTAAATGTAGATCTAAACATAATACATGTCTTAGCCTAATAACTTGCATGATTTAATAAACATAGATCTAAATGTAGATCTAAACAACTTGCATGATTCAATAAACATAGATCTAAATGTAGATCTAAACAACTTTCATGATTCAATAAACATAGATCTAAATGTAGATCTAAACAAGTTGCATGATTCCATAAACATAAATCTAAATGTAGATCTAAACAACTTGCATGATTCAATAAACATAGATCTAAATGTAGATCTAAACAACTTGCATGATTCAATAAACATAGATCTAAACAACTTGCATGTTACATAACATGAAAAAGTCACCAAATTTACATAATGTACGATTGGTTTAACATCAACATATAACCACAATAATCTCACAAGCATATACGATAGAATCGTTACAAGAATAGGCATAAACCAGCATCATCATTATCTTACAACTAGGAATTATTATAGTTTTCATTTTATTACAAATCACAACTTTTAATCGTTCACATCTAAATAATAACAGGACTTACAAAGAAAAGAAAGTCTTGTTTTTCTGGGATCTGTTTTTTGAATTTGAAAAGCAATCCCTTGAAGAAGACTATCAATTTCTCTAAGTAAGTTTTGATTCGTAGCTTTAATCTTGCTTTCAATGGTGGCTAAACTAGAACGATCATGGATGGCATGGTGGCTCCTAGGAATGAACTTGTGTGATTTAGGGTTTGAGGATTAGTGTTGCTTTTATAGAAGTTAAATCTTATGTGAGCCATTAAATCATTTTAGGAGCAATCACAGCCATCCAGACTAGATAGAGTTATCCAGAATTGCCACTTAAGCCCTAGTAACTCAGCAATAGGTCAGAAAGGACTCAGTAATGAGTCAGAATCGTCTCAGATTTGGATCGGGGCGAGGGGTTAGGTCGACCCCCTGGTCGACCCCCAGGTCGACCCCCTGGTCGACCTGTATAGGGGGAGGTTGACCCCATGGTCGACCCCCTGGTCGACCTGCCTTGGTATAGGTTGACCTCTAGGACGACCTATCTGGGTTATTTTGCTATTTAATTTTCTGAATTTCTCTTGAATCTTCCAAAGGCCATAACTTCTTCATACGAAGTCTGATTTACGAAAACTTGGACTCTATTCCAAGAAGAATTCCGAGACGAACGCAATGATGTAACCCATTTCCCTTAATTATCATTTTAAAAATTAAGTATTCTTTAATTCGTTCTTTTTATATTCTCAGAAAATACGGGATGTTACAGAGCTTGTATCACCTGGTGTGTGGGCCCCATTTTAGTCATTAACCCATATAACAGTATAAAAATGAGTACTCTATCCTAGGTCGGAGTTGTGGCACGCTTACTAGGCTGATTGTAAGAGATCCAAACGTGGAGGACAGTGTGGGCAGAGCAAACCGACCGGGTCATGTGCGTGCATGGGCCGGGTAGAGGAGGGTAAGATGACCGTGACACATGTAGATATGGTTGTGCACATCATGAAGATGAGGGGTTGCCACTTTAGGTAGTGATACCTCCTACTGTTGGGCCGACACAAGGTATCTACCAGGATTAGGGAGCCGATCGATAGGGGTAGTTTTTAGGATACATATAGATTCTGGTAAAAGGTTTAGGACCTCATTAGGTTGGGCTGCCTATTGGATTGTATGGGGTTAAAACCTCTCATCAAAAGTACACCTAAGTCTACCAGCTTATACATGTTGGGGATCATCTCATTTCTGGATTATAGTAGTATTAGTGCAGCGCAATCATTAGAGAAGCGTACACACTCTATCATGTTTACCTTTTCATACCTGCCTTAAATGATGTTACCTTTCATACCCACTTTATAAGCCTATCATGTTACTTTTACTTATTTACTTTCTAAAAGTAACTGGACTCGCCAGGTTGTATGTCTGACCCTTTTTGTCTCCTCTTCTTTCCTCCGTTCCCCTCAGGTTCTTAGGGTGGGAATATTCAAGCTTGACCAGGAGTTTGCTATCACTTTGCTGGAGCTGCTTCGATGTATTGCTCAAGCTTCTATCTTTACTGTGGCTATGTTTTATTTGGGGAATTATGTTTATTATACTCTGATGTTTTAAGTACAAGACAGTAATTTCAACAATGTACTGAGTTTTATGCTTTTCAGACATATAATGTAACCATGTTTTGAGCCACGATGCTTTATTATTAATAAAGTTTTTAATTCCGCTGTTATTTTATATCTGTCTTTTAATGTTTTTGTTTCTCTTTACCTTTAACGCTTCACGAAACATAATGCATTCTCTTAATAAGTAACATTAACGGACATGGGGTGTCACACTTAACCTCGTGTCTCAGCACGTCTCGTATTTGTGCACCTAGACCCCTCACATTAGATTCACCACTTGTTCATAATGAATTATATGCCCTAAATTCATATTCATAAACATTATTCAAGTTATGCCAAATTTCCCCTTTACAAGTTATGCCCAATTTCAATTTTTTCCCTCGTTCCCAAACTAACGTATTCGCATATTTTTAGCAGCAGGCCTAGGCTCGAAAGTAGCCTGGCTATATAAAATAAAAGGGAAAGGGTGAAGGGAAGGTGACAGAAACGATTGTTCTAACAAAATGGACATAAACACATATTGGCATAATGCTAAGATGGACATATAAGAAAAGATCCGATGAACTTGTGATAACTGGTTTTAACATAGTATGGATGTCATAATAGGCATGATTAGATATAAACAAGGGTTTAGATGTCCAACTAATGACATATCCAAATTGACCACAACATGATAGGTACAAGATGATCTAAATATTGAGTTAGATCTATAATTAAAAGTAGTTCTGACATGATAAAGGTTAATATCCAAGTCATAGTTAATTCAGAATATCATGGATTCACAAATTACAATAGATCTGATATGATTCAGTCACAAGGATAGATCCAAATTACAGTCATATCATGTTTTACTTTTAGTTATTTAAATCTAAAGGTACCCTAAACTCATAGTGTTTGGATCTAGAAGAATTGAAGAAGATTAGTATAGGTTGAATCGTAGATCTATACTTGAATCTCTAAACTTTGATTGCAAAAGAAGAAAGGATTTGATTCATCGCAGGCACCTACAGCATTTAGGCCTCCATTGATTCCAGTGTGAGAAAACTAGAAAAATGAGGCTGTATATATAGCTGCCAGCCCCCAGAACCGACCTGCCACGTCAGCCCTGGGGGGGCGACCCCCCTTAGAGGGTTGACCCCATGGGTCGACACCCCCCTTGAGGGGTCGACCCAGGGGTCGACTCCTGTGGGCGGGATTTTTCCCGCTGACCCAAATTTAAGTGATTTTGAATTTTATGAACCAAATTTGAATTTCGGGACCCTATATGTATATATATTCTTCTTGCGCGTGTACAAACTTCAAACTTTCATAGCTTCTTCATACGGTGTCCATTTTACGCAAACCAAATTCTATCTTGACCAGAATTTCGAGATGGACGCAATGGCATAGTCTATTTCCCTTATTTCTGAATATTAAATAAATTATTATTTAATTTATCCTCTTTAGTGTTGTAAAAATTACGGGGTGTTATATTCTCCCCTACTCAATGGATTTTCGTCCCCGAAATCTCCAAGTTAAGAATAATGCATATCCTACCATCCATCACCCATCTACCCATCCACCAATCAAAGGCATCCATTGTCCTTAAAGACTTCTAATGCTTATATGAACATATGCAAAGGTGTGTGTATATGTCCCAATACTAATGCGAAGATCTGGCGGTCTACTGATTCAGTCGACCTTCTTAATGCAATGTATGTTAGTGCCATGAATCCGACATGTATGCAACGATCCTATTATAACATGTAAGTTCTATGTGGGTGCACAAACATCCGTACAGATGCAACATCCATATGACGATACATTCAATTTCATCCATAAAAACAAAGAAAAATGCACACACATCCATATGCAATATAAGAGTGACTGAGCCGATTTAGTGCCTAATGTGTGTGTATATGCATCCACGAGAAACCACTAGCAAACACTTGCATCCACTTGCATCCATCAAACATAACATGTCTCAAACACATGTTTACATCCATAGGATTCCTACCTAAAGGTCGAAGATTCGATCGATAGGACATACTTAAATGATAGAAACAAACATAAATAAAAGCTTTGGAAAAGGAGTTAAGAACATACCCTCGAGAAGAAAAGGGTACGAAATATGAATCTTGTCTTCGGTCTCCCATGTCACATCCTCTGGGTTATCTTCCCCCTGAACTTTCACCAACTTGACTTCTCTATTGCATAGCTTCTAAACTTCTGATCCAAGAATACGGGAAGGACTCATCTGACTGTCGCCTTCCGTTCCACCTCTACTTTTTTCAATACACTCAGCTTAAGTACTTCTGTTGTATCATGCAAGCACTTCCACAAATGAGAAACGTGGAAAACATCATGGACGCCGTATAATCTCTCTGGCAGCTTTACTCTATAGGCCATTTGGCCAATCCATTCTGTTATGGGAAACGGCCCTACAAATCTTGGAGCCAATTTCCCTACAGATCCGAAGCGAACCACATTCATCAAAGGTGACACTTTAATGAAAACCATATCTCCTACTTCAAATTCAATGTCAATCCTTCTCTTGTCTGCATAGGATTTCTGCCTATCTTGAGCGGTCTTCATTTGTCGTCTAATAAGATCAATCTTCTCGGACGTTTCTCTAACCATATCTGGTCCAAGTAATTGCCTTTCTGTAGATTCCCACCAACAAGTTTGTGATCTACAGGGTCGTCCGTACATTGCTTCGAAAGGTGTCATGCCAACGCTAGCTTGATAACTGTTGTTTTAGGCGAACTATACTAAAGGAAGATGCTCTTCCCAAGTCCCTACGAAGTTTAGGATACACAGCATCAAAAGATCCTCAAGAATTCTGTTCACCCTCTCCATCTGTCCATCGGTCTGAGGATGATAAGCAGTGCTCGAACATAACTGTGTACCTAATGTCTTCTTGCAAACTCCTACAAAATTCACTAGTGAAGATGAGGTCACGATCACTTACGATGTTGGAAGGTACTCCATGAAGACAGACTATCTCACGAACATAAATTGCTTCCAACCATGCTGTCGTCCTCTTACTCTTAACCAGAATGAAATGAGCTCTCTTAGTAATTCTATCTATTACCACCCAAATACTGGTGTTGCCTTTCTTTGATCTAGGCAAACCATCGATGAAGTCCATAGAGACGCTCTCCCACTTCCACTGTGGAGCCTCCAAAGGATGAAGTAAACCACCGGGCTTCTTTTGCTCAGCTTTGAGTTGCTGACAAATAAACATTGAGAAACAAACTCTGCCACATCTTCCTTCATCCCAGCCCAAAAGAAAACTCTCTTCATGTCCCTATACATCTTATCACCGCCTGGATGAATAGTCATCTTAGAATGATAGGCTTCTTCTAGGACTGTCTTTAACAAACTTCTAGTTTGAGGAACACAAAGCCTTCCATCTCCTCGAAACTACCATTTATCGTCAATGGAATATCTATTGAGGTGACTAGAAGTCTCCCTTTTAATGAGCCTATCCAAGATGTCTAAAACCAGTGGATCATCTCGCTGCGAGGCTCCTATTTGAACCATAAGAGTAGGTCATATCTCTAGGGATGCAAACAAACCAGGCAATAACTCGGTGGAGGGTCTAAAATCAAATGTCGATATGAACTCCAAGCTTTTCCTTTCCACAAAAAGAGGACTTAAGGACATTTTCTGCCTGAACAGTGCATCTGCCACCACATTACCCTTGCCAGGGGTATAAGCAATCTCAAAGTCATACGAAGCTAGGAAATCCATCCACCTTTGTTGCCTTAAATTAAGATCCTTTTGCGAGAACAATTACTTGAGAGATTTTTGATCAGTGTACAACTCGAACTTCTCTCCAAGCAAATAATGATGCGACATCTTAAGCGCAAATACTATGGCAGCTAGCTCTAAATCATGGGTAGGGTAGTTCTTCTCATGAACTCTTAGCTATCTACCCCCATAACATACTACCTTTCTTTCTTGCATCAGAACCGCACCAAGCCCTGTACCACATGCATCAGTGTATACTGTAAACACTTTATTCCCATCAGGCAAGGTCAAGACTGAGGCTGTTATCAGAGCCCTCTTCAATCGTTGGAAAGAAACATCATAATCTATATCGCACGAAAACGCCAAATTTTTCATCGTCGGCCTGCTGAGTGGGGCTGATATCTCTGCGAAGTCCTTAATAAATTTCCTATAATAACCTGCCAATCTGAGAAAGCTTCTCATCTCTGTTGCATTCTTCGGAATTTGCCAATCTTGAACTGCAACTACCTTTGCGGTATCTACTCTATCCCATCTTTGGAAACCACATTCCCTAGAAATCTAACCCATTTTCTCCAAAAATGGCATTTGGAGAACTTTGCCTTAAGCTGATACGCACGAAGAGTTTTCAAAACTTCTCTCAAATGTTGGGCATGCTATTCCTCACTCTTTGAGAAGATCAAGATATCATCAACAAAGACCACGACGAATTTATTTAAAAACTCCCGAAACATCCTACTCATTAAATCGACAAAATAGGCGGTGCATTCGTCAACCCAAAAGGCATCACTAGCCATTCAAAGAGATCATCGAGAGTCCTAAAAGCGGTCTTTTCTACACTGTCCTCAGCCACCCTCAACTGATGAAACCCCATGGGTAAGTCTTTCTGAGAAAATACCGAGGCACCAACAAGCTGGTCAAACAAGTCATCTATCCTCGCATGCCTGATCTTCTTTGAGAGTTTGTTCAACTCTCTATAGCCCATACACAAGTGAAGCGAACCATCCGCCTTAGTCGCGAATACTACTAGAGCAACCCATTCAGATATGCTTCGCCTGATAAACCCTTTCTCGAGTAGCTCCCCTACTTGCTTGCTAACTCCCTCCTTTCGCTTGGAGGCATATGACGCATAGGTAATGCAACTGACTTTGCATTGTCCACCAAATATATACGAAAATCGATCTCGTGCCTCGGTGGTAAGCCCTGTACCTCATCAAAAACATCAGAACAATCTCGAACTACTGAAACAGATTGCAGGCCATCGATAGATGCATCAAGAGACTCTAGGAAATTGAGCATAACAGACCCTTGCAAGTCACAAAAAATCTCGAGGGTCCTCCCATGACAGGTCAGAAGCCTAACGACCCTTCTCGCACAATCTAGAATGGCACTATACATGGTTATCCAATCCATCCCTAGAATCAAACCGTAGCCCATAAAACCGAGCAAATACATGTCACACTCAAATTCGATGCCTAAGACAAATCATAGACAAATGAGTCGAACCACCAACAGGGTTTTAGACAACTACGGGATCCACTACCATACTAGTATTTAAGTGCAGAGATTCAGCTATAGAACTAGATATAAATGAATGCGAAGCGCCAGAATCGAAAAGAGTTCTAACTGGATGACTGGAAAGAGAAATAAAACCTTCCATGGAAATTTTCCTACCTTTGTCCGGAGCACTGGTCGCGAGAGCATGCACCTGCCCTCCAGAATCTCCTGCCCTTTGACCTTGTCCCTGTGGTACCTGTTTCTTCGGGTACTCCCTAGAAAAGTGTCTGACCTCTCCACAATTGAAGTAAGTATTCTTCCTTCTTTTGCAGTCCTTGACCAAGTGACCCTCTCGTCCACAATTGTGACATTTCCTCTTATCCTTAGCCTTTTCATTCTTTCCGCCTTTCTTCTGTTGTTGTTGTTGTCCTTTCTTGGGCCATACCTTCTTGTTTTGCGTCGTTTCCTCAGCCTTAACTTCCTTCTTTTCTCCCTTGTCTTCCTCATGCATCAAGGCCATATCAACAAGCCTTTCAAAAGTAGCCCCCAATGGAATATGAGACATAGCTAACCCATGAAGGGGTTTATTCAGCCTTTTAGAAAACTTCAAAGCTTTCTTATGTGGAGTATCTATCAATTCCAATCCAAACCTTGCTAGCTAGTAGAATTTGTTCACATATTCTTTAACAGTCATGTTTCCTTGTTTGAGCGTCAAGAACCTCTCCATTTGCATGCTTTTCTCGGCTTGGGAAAGAAACTTCATTTCAAACCTCATTCTAAAATCATCCCATTTCTCTACCGGACGTCCAACTTGGGTTACTCCCCACCAGAATGAAGCTTCATCTTTCAGTAGCCAGGAAGCTAACTGAATCTTCCTTCGATCTTCCACTTCAAAGACTACAAACAAGTCCTCGGTCTCCTTAAGCCCATACCTTGCCTTTACGAATGTTTCTGTTCCACGGAATGGCTTCCCTCCAATGGCACAGAAATCTTTTCAGATCTTAGTGAAATTATCTGCTTTTGGTGAAGGAGGAGGAATGACGGGTGCAGCTGGGGTAGGAACGTCAGCTTGACCTCTGGCAAGTGCGGTGGTCTCTAGATACCTACGGAACCAGCCTGGTATTGTAACGCCCTCAGCGGTAGTAGGTTCCCCAGACATGCTGAAACGAAAAGGAAAGAAATTTATACAAAGGATCGAAGGATATTACATATGGCTTTGGGGAATATGTTTTTCAAAACAGAATTTCTTTTTGAAAAATGCTTTCTTTTAAAACCTGTTTGAAAATAGTTTTCAAAAACTTTTATCTAATCTGGTAACCTTTAGCTCTGATACCAAGTGTGACACCCCACGTTCGTTAATGTCACTCATTAAGAGAATGCATTAAGTTTTGTGAAGCATTATAGGTAGACAGGCATAGAACATTACAAGACAGATATAAAAGATAGCAGCGAAATTTAAAATTTTATTTGAAACATAATTCATAACATCGTGGTCCAAAATATCACAAGTCTGGAACTACATGAAAACCATTACAATAATATAAATCTTCTATCTTGTACCATCAGAGTATAGAAATACATAAAAGAAAAAGCATAATTCCCCAAAAGAGACAAAGCTATAGTAGTAAAGACAAGTACTCGAGCAATACTTTAAAAGAAGCTCTTAGCAAGATGATAACCAAGTCCTGATAAAGCCTGAGTATTCCCACCCTGCAAACCTGGGGGGGGGGGGGGGGACAGAAGAAAGAAGAGGAAACAAAAAGGTTCAGACATAAAGTTTGACGAATCTATTTACTTTTACCAAGTAAATAAGTAAAAGTATCAAGATAGGCATATAAGGTGGATAAGAAAGATAACATCATAAAAGGTAAGTATGACAAGGTAAACATGATAGAGTGTATACGCTTCCCTAATGATTACTCTGCATTGATACTAGTATAATCAAAATGAGATGATCCCAACAACTATAATATGGTATACTTAGGCGTACTTGTGGTGAAAGGTGTTAACCCCATACAATCCACAGGCAGCCCAACCTAACAGGCTCCTAAACTTTTTACCAGAGTCTAGACGTACCCTAACTACTACCCTAATCGATCGGCTCCATACTCCGTAGATACCCTGTGCTGGCCCAACGGTAGGAGGTATCACTTCCTAAAGTGGCAACCCTTCATGATGTGCACAACCATATCTACTGGTGTCACGGTTGTCTTATGCCCTTCTGCTCGGCCCATGCACGCACATGTGCCTGGTCGGTTTGCGCCGCCCACACCGTCCTCTACATTTAGATCTCTTACAATCAGCCCAGTAAGCGTGTCCCCACTCCGACCTAGGGCGAAGTACTCGTTCAATACCGTTATATGGGTTACTGACTGAAACAGGTCCCACACATAAGATGATACAAGCTCTCCCTCTTGTCTTGTATCCCCATTAGGATTTCCCACCAGTTGTGTATACTTATTGGTGTCTTTAATTACATAACCCGCTTAGGTTAAATTTGTGGGCGTATATATGAATATTACCTACCCCCTCAGATTTACTTAACCCACCCACTGTTCAATCAAATTTACTTAACCCTTATTCAAGTTCATGTTCATACAATCTCTATGGATTCAACTAGGTTAAGTATACCAATTCATTACCATGTTCATTTAGGGTAATAATGTGTTAGACACCTCACATTAGGTCTACAACTTGTGGATGCTGGATATGTCGGTCGGTTCCGGGAAGACTTCATCCACAAGTCAGGCTTAACCTTGTGTCTCAACACATCTCGCGTTTGTGCACCTAGACCTCTCACATTAAATTCACCACTTGTGGTTGCAGGATTTGCTGGGCGATTCCGGGCCGACTTCCACCACAAATATGTTACAGTTTCTAATTACTGTAATCCTAGGCATTTCATTATTAGCCAATTTTACCTATATCGTTATAGATTTCATGCCCTTTTTTCCCAAATATGTTCATAATGAATTATATGCCCTAAATTTATATTCATAAACATTATTCAAGTTATGCCAAATTTCCCTTCACAAATTATGCCCAATTTCAATGTTTTTCCCCTCGTTCCCAAACTAACGCATTCGCATATTTTAGCAGCATGCCTAGGCTCGAAATTAGCCCGAGTATATAAAATAAAAGGGAAAGGGTAAAGGGAAGATGACAGAAATGATTGTTCTAACAAAATGGACATAAACACATAATGGCGTAATGTTAATATGGACATATAAGAACAGATCCGGTGAACTTGTGATAATAAAACTAGTTTTAACATAGTAGGGATGTCATAATAGGCATGATTAGATCTAAACAAGGATTTAGATGTCCAACTAATGACAGATCCAAGTTGACCACAACATGATAGGTACAAGATGATCTAAATATTGAATTAGATCTATAATTAAAAGTAGATCTGACATGATAAAGGTTAAGATCCAAGCCATAGTTAATTTAGTATATCATGGATTCACAAATTACAATAGATCCGATATGATTCCGTCACAGAGATAAATCCAAATTACAGTCATATCATGTTTTACTTTTAGTTATTTAAATCTAAAGGTAACTTAAACTCATAGTGTTTGGATCTAGAAGAATAGAAGAAGATTAATAAAGGTTGAATCGCAGATCTATACATGAATCTCTAAACTTTGATTGCAGAAGAAGAAAAGGATTTGATTCATTTCAGGCACTGACAACATTTAGGCCTCCATTGATTCCATTGTGAGAAAACAAGAAAAATGAGGTTGTATATATAGCTGCCAGCCCCCAGAACCGACCTGACAGTCAGCCCTAGGGGGGTCGACCCTTAGGGGGTCGATCCATGGGTCGACACCCCCCTTGAGGGGTCAACCTAGAGGTCGACACCCCCTTAAGGGGTCAACTCCCCTGGGCGGGATTTTTCACGCTTACTCGAATTTTCATGATTTTGAATTTTCTGAACCAAATTTGAATTTTTGGACCCTATACAAATATACATATATATATATATATATATATATATATATATATATATATTCTTCTTGAACGTATACAAACTTCAAATCTTCATAACTTCTTCATACAGTGTCCATTTTACGCGAACTAAATGTCTTTCTTGACCAGAATTTCGAGACGGACGCAATGACGCAATCCGTTTACCTTAATTCTAAATATTAAATTAATTATTATTTAATTTATCCTCTTCGGTGTTGTTAAAATACGGGGTGTTACACATCGACTAAAAAATGATGTCCTCATTTTTCTTGGGTGATGTATTTGTTGGTGATGTCTAAAGTACGCCTTTTAACGTCAGTTAAAAGATGATGTCAAAGCAAATTTAAGACATTATAAATTAATTAATTGTTGTAATAAGTATTTTACCATGTCAGCTTTTGACTGATGTCTATGATGGCTTTATACTGATGTCTATGATGGCTTGTTTATGTTGTTTTCTCATCTCATGTAAAGAAATAAATAGTTATTAAATGAAATAATATTACACAGAATTTAATATTCAAAAAGTATTTTTATTTCAACATATGAAATAGCACAAATTTCCGACTCCGACTATTTTACATTCACATTTCTCATACACAATTTAATGCATTACACAATATGTTTTACATTGCCACCTCGCTACAACACTCATTACTCTTTTGAATCCAAACTGCCCAACCCTCTACCACAAAACAGACTACATTCTACCTTCTAAACAACTTCATCACTACTGCCTTACTTCTTCACTGTTGCCTTACCCCTAATTCCAGAAATAGCACTCCAGCACTACATTGGCCACCACCATCCTTGGCAATCAAGCCAACCGACCATCACTGCATATCCCGGCTACAACCCACAAACAGTGCATGCATAACTGGTAAGGGGTATTAACTCAATAACATTAGAAAAATTAAATATGAATTAGCAATAAATAACTACTATTATGGTAGGTGACTCAGAGGAGAATCGAAACTGAAATTTACTGAATGCATTAACTCAAGCAGTGATTTCTTGTTGCCTATTGGAACTAACATAGACTACACAATGCATGAGTTACGATCGTTAACCTAAGGGAAAACTTTTTTAAAATGAAAAGATGCAATAGATATTTCTTTGACATATTTATTTAACATACCTTATGTACTCTGGCATAAAAATTGTAACGAATCGACATTCCCATACTAGCTAAGTTGATTAAATACACCACACATCCAACCCAAATTGCATAGAAATATGAATCATTATGAAATAAAGAAAAAAAGATAGAAGAAGAACAGATACATCAACATAGAATCTCACATCGCATCGGAATAAAATATAATATATATAACAGTTTTTGGATACAAAATTTTCTGTATAAATATACATACCAACATCAGAGTACAATATAACACTGCAGAACATAATGACAAATATCAAACAGTGAAGACTCCTGCTCCAAGCTTTTCTAAGTATCTGCAAACACCTGAACTACTTGACTACCCGTACAAATTTGAGCACCCAAGAGTTTAGGGTAAAACAAAACAAAATAAACTCTGGGTCAGTCATAAGACTGGTGTGAGTAAACTCCAACCACTTTGTTTAACTTTCAAAAAATTCTTTTTGAAGGTAAAGATAATCGTAAGACTGATCCACACATAAATACGGATGGTTTTTACCTTATGATAACCCAAAACATTTATTTAAAATCAATATTGTTCTGATATTATAATAGTATCTAGATCAAATAATTAGCAATCTAGCGGAAACGCTTGCATCTCATGCTCCACATACATAATATACAATAAAAAACCATCGACACTTATTGGGTAATGGATTTCCAACTATGACAAGGTATGGAACCACCTTCTGATAGTGTATCTCTAGATAGGAATACATTGGGTTCAACAAGAACATCTTGTAACCCGACCACGCATGACCGACCACTCATTTCGCTTGAGTGCATCGAATGTATATCACCTATTATTAATTTTCAAAATATGTATACGTTTCTCTTTCTATTTTTACTGGATTTAATTTATAGATTTCCTTTTTGTTTGTAATATTCCAATTTAAGTTTGTTTCCTTATCACATTCTATATCTATTGATATATTGATTTCTAGTTATCAAATTTTCTTAAAAACATTCTAACTCCTTAAATTTTCGGAAAATTTCGCCAGAACCTCCTTTGTACCAGTCAATAGCTCAAACCTCAACTCGCCTCTCCAGACCCTTTCCATTCAAAAAGGCAAGCGGCTTGCCGATTCGACTCATAAAATCTCATGTGGAATTTAAACATGTACCTTTATGTCGGGAACTCGAATTAAAATCTTCATTCTCTTCATTTCTTACCTACTTAGCATATATATGTCCATTCCCAATTTATTATAACCCAGTCCAATCATTTTTAACTAAATTCGCTTATTTATTCTTTAGTCAACTCTTTCGCAAATTCTAATACTTAATTTAGCATATCATGTTCATATATATTTTTATTGACTTATAAACTAATTGAATTCCATTTTCAATTCAAGTTTCATATTCAACTTCAATTATGAATTCACTAGTTCGATTTACTTAGCCAAAACCCAATTTTGTATCAAAATTTGATTAACTAATTATTCTTCAAATAGTTAATTCTATTTAATAATTAAAAATATGATTTTTGTTTCAAAAATCGCTTCAGTTACGCCATTTGAGTAAATATTTAATTTATATCTCAAGTCAGGATTTTTCTAATGGAAATTTGGATTTTATTTACTTAAAATCCTTTTATTTATTTAAATAAACCGTTATGGTTTTATAATGGTTATGGCGCTGTTTTTTTTTTTTTGAAATTTTTATTTTGACATAACTCAAAATCTATAAGATGAAATCTAAAATTTTCTTTTCCATTAGAAAACTATTATTGAATACTTCCTGACGATTCTTGTTTCAAAGAATTTCAACTTAAATTGAGTTCTATATACTCAATTGAAGTTCGAAACGCCAACTTACGAACCGCCGCGCCGCATAAGCTCATTTTACTTATATTTAATTATAAACGTTAAACTTTGTTTAATTTAAATTTCAATCTTGTTTCTAATATATATTAAATCCAGTTTTCAAATCCAACTTAATATTTCCTAT
Source organism: Allium sativum (assembly GCA_030737875.1). Classification (NCBI taxonomy): domain Eukaryota; kingdom Viridiplantae; phylum Streptophyta; class Magnoliopsida; order Asparagales; family Amaryllidaceae; genus Allium; species Allium sativum. Next base: position 309,979,249 of record CM060921.1, read on the forward strand.
TATCCCTAATTGTCGATTTTTCATTACTCGTTTATAAATTTATTTATAACTCAATTTGCTATATTAAATTCCAATTCCCTTTATAAATAAATTATTTACAAAATTTGATATAATCAAATTCTAATTATAAGTTCTTAGATTTATCTCAATTCCGTTTATATTCTGAATTCTAGAATAACATCCGTCATCCATTTTTTGAAATGATTTCCAATTCATTTTTAAATTCATACTTGAATTTAAACTTATACATTGTCTAATGCAAATTTATCTCACTTAATTTATAAACATCGTTTATAAATTTAACTTCCTTGTTTGAAAATTTAAAACAAGTTTCCATTTCAAATCCATTTGAAACCCCATTTACTATTCTAGAATATTTTATTAATTATAACTTATATATTTATAGTGAATCTATTTTTATATTTCAATTTAAACTTCTATTTAGTACAATCCTAATATATTTTCTGAAATTATCTTTATCTAAATAAATTTGATCAAATTGAATTCAAATCATAAATCTATACGGATTTATTTTAATTCAATTTGCATTCTGAACATCAGAATAGATTTCATTGTTTCTCTTTTAAACTAATTTCAATTTCTCTTTTTAAATTTACATTTGAATTTAGTTTTCCCAAATTATCCAAATGATAATTTTTCCCATTTCATTTATAAACACCATTTATAAATTCACTTCAATTCCCTGCATTATTTTATTTATAAACACCGTTTATAAATTCACTCCAATTTCCTGCATTATTTAATTTATAAACATCGTTTATAAATTCATTACTTGTTTTTATTATTCAAAACAAGTTAATATTTCTTAGCCCATTTGAAATTCAAATACTATTATTAAAAAATAGATTTTTCCCTTTATAAATCTCAAAACCCCTTTTCACAATATTTTTATTTATCAATATTAGGGCCAGTGATATACAAATATTCAAGATACCCAATTATAAATCACAGGTTTCCTAGCACATCATATAATATATATATATATATATATATATGAAAACAAACAAATAATAATATTTTTTTGGAATCCAATTGGATCCCTCCAACCTGTTTTCCTGCAACATAGACGTTAGCCAACATAAATAATACCCATCCTGCTTCAAGGCAGGATGTCGCGTATAAAAGGTCATCCACTATCTTATTGTGGGGCGCATAGGGTCATCCGCTAATGATACTGCGGGCATCTGCTAATGGTACTGCGGGAAATATCCAATTACCAATATATATATATATATATATACATATATATATATATATATATATATATATATATATATAATAGCCACAATAACTAATATATAATATAACCACAATTTATCAATAAAAAGCAATGCAACCAATCAAACAACATAAAATATGTATATCAAATAAAAATTCAATTATAATAAATTATAATCGAACTAGAGAGTGAATTTGCTCACCTGATTTATTTATTGAATATGCATTTAATTCCATATCGTCTCGGCTTTGAATCTATTCGAATCGTCTTATCTTAACTTATGATAAATTAAATCTTTATTTATCTATTCATACTATTATTAATTTATACTATTAATATATTATCTTGGACAAGTTAAATTTAAAATGAGCATACCTTACTCATTGGATAAACTACAAAAACACATTCTCTTCTCCAATATTTAGCATCGAGACTCAATCGAATCTGATACGAACAGGTTATACAATTTATAAGAATTAAATTTTAGAACACATTTAGTTAAAGCTAATTCAAAAATTAAATTCCTGAATACTAGTTTTGAATACAGGGGATGCAAAAGCCGTTACCTGTTTGGGATGCATCTTCAATCACCTTCCATCTTCTACCATTTATTCCCCAATTAAAAACCACAGTGCCGTATAACCACCATCGAACTTGTGACACCCCATGTCCGTTAAGTCACTCATTAAGAGAATGAATTAAGTTCCATGAAGCATTATAGGTAAACAGAAACAGAAACATTACAAGATAGATATAAAATAGCAGCGGAAATTAAAACTTTATTAATCATAAAGCATCGTAGTTCAAAACATGGTAACATCATATGTCTGAAAAAACATAAAACCTAGTACATCATTAAAATTTCTGTCTTATACTTAAAACATCAGAGTACAATAATAAAAGAAGCATAATTCCCTAAATAAAAACATAGCCATAGTAGGAAAGTTAAGAGCTCGAGCAATACATCTAAGCGGCTCCAAGCAGAATGAAAGCAGAATCCTGATAAAGCTTGAGTATTCCCACCCTGAGAACCTAGGGGAACGGAAGAGAAAGAGAAGGAAGCAAAATGGGTCAAACATAAAGTTTGGCGAGTCCAGTCACTTTTAGCATATAAATAAGTAAAAGTACCATGACAGGCATATAAAGTAGATAAGAGAGATAACATCATAAAAGGCAGGTATGACAAGGTAAACAAGACAAGCATGATAGAGTATACTACGCTTCTCTAATGATTTCTGTGCACCAATACTCGATCCCCAAAAAGTATAAGATAGTAGACTTAGGTACTTCCAGTGAGAGGTTTCACCCCATACAATCAACAGACAGCCCAATATACCGGAATTACTCCAAAGGGTATTAAATGACCCCCCAATATACCGGAGTCCAGATGTACCCTAATTACTTCCCTAATTGATCAGCTCCCTACTTCGTAGATACCGTGTGCTGGCCCCACGGTAGGGTGTATCACTCCCTAAAGTGGCAACCCTTTGTTTTTAGGATGTGCACAACCATATCTAGAGGTGTCACGGCGTCTAACCTCCTATGCCGGACCCATGCACGCACATGACCCTATCGGAATGCACCGCCCACACCGTCCCCCACGTTTGGATCTCTTATAATCAACCGAGTAACCGTGCCTTGACTCCGACCTAGTTCGGAGTACTCGTTTGATACCTATATATGGGTTACTGACTGAAACGGGTCCCACACACAAGACGATTCAAGCTTCCCCCTACGCTTGCTTCCTCACTAGGTTTTCCACAGGTTATGTCATACTAGAGTAAAAGATTGCATAACCCCACAGGTTAAGTTTTTTGGCCTATGTATATAAATATTACCCACCCACCCAAGATTTACTTAACCCACCCACTGTTCAAACAAGTTTACTTAACCCCTACTCAAGTTAAGTATTCCAATTCATTACCATATGCATTTATGGTTATAATTTGCTAGACCTCCCACATTAAGCCTACCACTTGTGGATGCTGGATATGCCGGTTCGATCTGGGCTGACTTCTCCCACAAGTCGGGCTTAACCTCATGTCTTAGCACGTCTCGTATTTACGCACTTAGACCCATTACATTAGATTCACCACTTCTGGTCGCTGGGTATGCCAAGCGGTTCCGGGCAGACTTCCACCACAAGTGTAATCCAACCTCGTATCTAAGTGCGGTTACAGTTTCTAATTACTGTAATACTAGGCTTTTCAATTATTCCTACGTCATTATAGGTTTTCATGCCCCTTTCCTAAGTCAAATTCATAATGAACCATATGACCCAAATTAAGGTCTTAAATCACGATTCATCTTATGCCCCAAATTCATATTTATATATTACATTCAAATTATGCTCAAATTTCCAATTACAAGTTATGCCCCAATTTTACCATTTTCCCTTCGTTCCTAGTTATCGCGTTCGCATATTACAGCGGCATGCCTAGGCTCGAAGGTAGTCTGGCTAAAAAAATAATAGGGAAAAGTTGAAGGGAAGAGGACAGAAATGATCATACTAACAAGATTGACATATAATGGAAGAAATAGGCATAAACAAACAGTGGAATAATGTCAAGATAGGCAACTGATTTTAACATAATAGGGACATCATAAATAGGCATGATGAGATCTAAACAATGAATTAGATATCCAACTAATAACAGATCTGATTTAGCCACAAACACAATAGGAACAGGCATGAGGTGATATAAAAGTGAATTAGAACAAAAACAATGGCAAATCTGACATGATAAATTGGTATAGGTTCAGGTCTAGTTCATAGTCATATCAGAATAACTTAAATAAACAGGTTATAGCAGATCTGATATGATTCAAATAGTCACAGGCATAAATCCAAGTTATAGTCATGTCAAGTTTTACTTTTTTAAATATTTAGATCTAAAATTAACATAGACTCGCTGTGATTGGATCTAGAAAAATATAAGAAAGAATTACTGATGTTGAATCACAGATCTCTAAACTTGAATAACTCTAGTTGATTGTTGAAGAAGAAAAGGCTTGATTTAATCTGGGAAGAGGCAGCATCTAGTTCTCCATTATTTTTGGTGTGGTGAAACTAGAGAAATGAGGCCATATATATGGCCATCGGGAGAAACCCTAATCTGCCCAGATCTGCCCTAGGGGGGTCGAACCCCCTTATGGGGTAGACACCCCTGGGCCGGAATTTTCCCGCTTCCCCAATTTTATGAGATTTTGAACTGTTTTGAATTTTCTGGACCTATTTTATTCATATATATTCTCCTTATGGGTATACAAACTCCAAACCTTAATAACATCTTTATACGGTGTCTGTTTTACGCAAACCAGGTGTCTATTTTAACAAGAATTCTGAGATTAACGCAATGGCGCAGTCCGTCTCCCTTAATTTTGAATATTAAATTAATTATTCTTTAATTTATCATTTTTATTGTTGTTAAAATTACGGGGTGTCACATTATCCCCTACTCAAAGGATTTCATTTCCGAAATTTCCAAGTTAAGAAGAATGTATATCCTAGCATCCATCACCCATCTACTCATCCACCAATCACAGGCATTAATTGTCCTTAGAAATTTCTAATGCTTAAATGAACATATGCAAAGGTGTGTGTATGTGTCCCAATACAAATGCGAAAGATCAGGCGATCTACTGATTCACTCGACTTCCTTAATGCAATGTATGTTAGTGCCATGAATCCATCATGTATGCAAATAGTCCTATTATAACATGCAAGTTCTATATTTGTGCACAATCATTCGTCCTAATGCAACATCCATATGATGATACACCCACTTTCATCCATAAAAGAAGAAAAATGCACACACATTCATATGCGTTATGAGAGTGATTGAGCCGGTTTAGTGCCTAATGTGTGTATTTGCATCCACGAGCAATCACTAGCAAACACTTGCATCCACTTGCATCCATCAAACATAACATGTCTGAAACACCCCAACTCTGTTGAGGTCACTCACAAAGGGAATGCCTTAACTTCGGTGGAGCATTTTAGGTAAACGATGCAGATAAATTACAAGACAGACAAATAAAGCAGCGGAAAATAAAGTCATTTTATAAACAATGTGGTTCAGTCAAGCTTTTACAATAGTTGTCTCAATCATACTTAAAAGTAATACATAGAACTTCTGTCTTGATTTAAAAACTTCCAAGTATAAAAGAAGCATAAAAATAACCATGATATTCCCCAATAAAGCATAAACCAGCAATAGTAGTGGAAGAGAGAGTCCAAAGCAATACATCGACTATCTTCGAGCTTGGAAAGAAAACTGAGCTAAGTGGTAACATTTCCTCCTTACAAACCTGGTGGTGGAAACGAAAGAAAAGAGGCGAAACAAAACTAGGTCAGACATAAGTCTGGTAAGTCCAGTGACTTTCAGCATATAAACAGGCAAAAGCATCATGACATGAGTAAACTGAATATAAGACAATACCGTGAGAACAAGGATAACAAGATAACATACGATTAGTATAGATATGATAAGGCAAGATAAACTGAATGTGCTTCTACTCTTTCTCTGCTTCGCTACTACCTTGTTATTCTGATTTTTATATCTCTGCACAACCTAACTAGTGTCCCAACTAGTAATCTACATAAAATGATTGTAATGTAATGTGAACCCAATCCCCGCAATTGTGGTAGCCTTCAGGTGTACATCCATCGTGAGGATTCCACCTCAATCTACCTAATTGCCATGAATATGTTATATGTACCCTTACCACCCTATCGATTGGCTCCTTACTCATAATAATTTTTCCTTGTGTGTGTCAATCGGTCCTCTCTTGCGTGTAGATACCCTATGCTGATCCAACCATAAGGTGCATCAATCCTTATGATAGCAACCCGACACGATTCAAGATGCATAGTGTATAACGACTGTTACCCAGTGCCTGCTTTTTCCCACTCCGGAGTACGTGCACGCCCGTAAACCGTCGGAACCTACACTGACGTACCCCCTGCCACTATTTTGACCACTTATAATCAGCCCAGTAATCGTGCCCCACCCTACCTAGTTCAGGGTACAATGATACATCTATGTTGGTTACTACTGAAATGGGTCCCCATTACTAGGGTTTCCCACTGGTTAAGTTTATGGGTCTATATTTACTAATATCACCCACCAACCCAATATGTACGTGACCCTCCCACTGATTCAAGCATGTTTATTTAATGGTTAAGTTTGTGGGCCTATATTTACTAATATTACCCACCAACCCGATATGTACTTAACCCTCCTACTGGTTCAAGCATGTTTATTTAATGGTTAAGTTTGTGGGCCTATATTTACTAATATTGCCCACCCAACTTGATATGTGCTTAACCCTCGTGCACATTATGCCATATTGGTTAAGTGTTGTCCATTCATGTTAACTTAACCCACCCATTCATCATGTCATGTTGGTTAAGTGTTTCTTATTAACTTAACCCTCCTCACTTATCATGTTGGATTGGTTAAGTGTTTCAATTAACTTAACCCTGTTCGTCCATCAAGTTATATTGGTCAAGTGTTTCTTGTTAACTTAACCCCACGTGTTCATCACGTTGTATTGGTTAAGTGTCATCAATCAATTCAAGTTACTTAACCTACCTACTTGTCATGTTACTTTGGTTAAGTGTTGCCTTCTTGTGTCAACTTAATCCTACCACAAATCAAGTTATATTGGTTAAGTGTTTCCCTCTTGTTTTAACTTAACCTTACCAAAAATCATGTAATATTGGTTAAGTGTTTCCCTCTTGTTTTAACTTAACCTTACCACAAATCAAGTTATATTGGTTAAGTGTTTCTTATTACTTAACCCTACCCATTCATCATGTTATACTGGTTAAGTGTTTCCTATTAACTTGACCCTTGTCATTCATGTTATATTGGTTAAGTGTTCGTATGAACTTAACCCTAGTCATTCATGTTATATTGGTTAAGTGTTCTTACGAACTTAACCCTAGTCATTCATGTTATATTGGTTAAGTGTTCTTATGAACTTAACCCTATTCATTCATGTTATATTGGTTAAGTGTTCCTATGAACTTAACCCTAGTCATTCATATTATATTGGTTAAGTGTTCCTATGAACTTAACCCTAGTCATTCATCTAGCTCATTAGTATTAATAGATTTATTAATGCACCAACCTCTCACATTAGATATGTGTTGTTGCGGATACTGGACGTGTCGGGCAGTTCCGGGCAGTTTTAAACCACAACTAAGTCTAACCTCATGTTTTCCTTGGGCATGATGCACTAACCTCTCACATTAGATAGGTGTTGTTATGATTACTGGATGTGTTGGGCGGTTCCTGGCAGTTTTACACCACAACTCAATCTTACCTCGGGTTAGGCATGTTCATCTATAATTTACACATTTACCATATATACCCAAATCTAGATTTTACATGCTAATTACCAAATTCACCAAAACTAGTCATGATCCAATTCCCAAGTTCTGCCCAACAAATTCCAATTTCCAGTTATTAATCAAAATTGGATATACCCAATCTTCCCTAAATTTGCAATAATAGTCATGCCCAAAATCACTATGTATTATGTTTGGCGTCCCAAATCAATAGTTAAGCCCAAGCTAAATTTAATATTCCAATTTACAGTTTATGCCCAAAACTAGGTTTTTTTAATGCCATATTTTATACTTTGTCGTTCATGCCAATTCTAGGTTCAATATGTCAAATTACATATTCCATAATTCATGTCAAATTTCCCTAAATTGCATCTTAACCGTCATGCCATAATACATGTTCCAAATTATGCCAAATAATTGTCAATTTCTTGTTATACCCAATTACCACAGCATTCATAACATACGTATTTCGAGATTCAACGCAAGATTCATGAAATAAGCGGAGAAACAATATGGAACATAAGAGGCATAAGAATAGGCATATGATGATAAGAACTATTGGTCCAATAAATTTGATATACCAAATTGACAAGTTTTGCATAGAATACATTGCAGGCATATAGATATGATACAAATATCATTATGAACCATCATAGACATATAGGTTTGACAAGAGTTATATCATGAACTTAAACAAGATTACAATTCCGATATACAACAAGGATAGATATGATTGGACCAATTCCATAGTCATTATTGATTCCCAAAGGCATATACAAGCACAAATTCAAATGAAAGGATTACTTACATCAGGCATAAATCTAATGGATTAGATTTGAATAACATCGCAGGCATAAATCAAATAGATTAGTTTTGATAAATCTAAAAGGATTATCTCATAATCAAGTATAGCTTAGATCCAGATTATTACATGCCAAGAATTTCAATTAAGAATTCACATCTGAAAGCAACTTGAACTTAGAAAAAGAGAATGATTCTTGCATTTCTGGAATCTATTTTCTGAAACTGAAAAGCGATCCCTTGACGTAGATTATTGATTCTCTAATTTATATTTGATTCATAGAAAATTGTTGTTGAAGTCGTTGAATTAGCCTTTGAATCTCTACTTGAAATTCTAAACTTGATTTCTTGAAGAACTAGAGCAGCATATGGACGTCTTTAATTTATTTTTGATATGAATTAGGGTAGAGTATATACGTAATGGAGTTGTGTAGAGAAAAATGTAGCTTTAGGGGTGTTTATATAGCACAGGGATCAATGAATCTGGTTAGAACGGGCGTCCAAATGCAGAAAAAAAATGAACCAGGCCACGGATCTGGAAATGGGGGGAGGTCGACCCCAAGTTCGACCTATGTGACCCAAGTCGACCCCCTGGTCGACCTGGGTCCTGGGCGGGAAATTTCCCTCCCAGCTCGGGTGTGCGATTTGAATTTTAAATTTATATCTGAGCTGTTTTACTTTATTTAAATTCCAGAAACTTCTGAGGGCCATAACTTCCTCATTCGAAGTCCGATTTACGAAAACTTGGACTCTATTCCAAGCAGAATTCCGAGACAAACGCAATGGCGTAACCCGTTTCCCTTAATTCTCACTTTAAAAATTAAGTATTCTTTAATTTGTTCTTTTAATATTCTCAGAAAATACGGGTTGTTACATTCTCCCATCCGTAAAGGATTTCGTCCCCGAAATCTCTAAGTTAAGAAGAATGCATATCCTAATATCCATCCACTCAACCATTCAATCACAGGCGTCCATTGCCCTTAAAAAGATTTCTAATGCTTTCATGATCATATGCATAGTGTGTGTACATGTCCTTATCTAATGCAAAATCAGGCGGTCTACTGATTCAGTTGACCTCCTCAATGCAATTATGTCAGTGCCATGAGTCCATCATGTATGCAATTATTCCTAATCGTACTTTATAAATTCTTCATGAGTGCACAATCATTCATACGAATGCAACATCCATATGATCACACATCAAGTTTCAGTTCATATATATAAAAATTCACTCATGCATATGCAATATGAAAGTGACTGAGCCAATCTAGTGCCTAATGTGTGTATATGCATCCACGAGCAACCACTAGCAACCACTTGCAACCATTTACAACCACCAATCATAACATGTTTCAAACACATGTTTATATCCATTGGCTTCTACCTAAGGATCGAAGATATGACCTAGAGGATATACCTAAAAAAAGATAGAAACAAACATGCATAGAATTCCTAGAAAAAGAGATCAAGGATATACCCTCAAGAAAAAGGGTATAATGCACGTGTCTTATCTTTAGTCTTCTAAGTCGCATCTTCTTGAGCTTCACTCCACTGTACCTTAACTAATTTAACTTCACAGTTGCGAAGCTTCTTGACCTCCATTTCCAAAACTCACTAGTAAAGATAGGACCTCGATCACTTACTATGCTAGAGGGTATCCAATGTAGTCGAACTATCTTTCCAAGATAAACAGGTGTGAACCACGATACCAAGTGTATATACTAAGATGACTGGAGGTCTCTCCTCTACTTAGCTTATCCATCATGTCACAAATCTGAGGGTCTAAAGCTAAAGGTTGCTATGTACGTACTTTTTTCCTCTCTTAAGGTCAGTCTTACTTAGGGCGTCTGCCACAACCATTTATTCTCACGCAAACCATCCTAGTCGAACTCGACATCCCTCTAGTACAAGCCCCAAAGGCCTAAACCAATATCAGACAAGCACCCAAGGAATACCTCCTCCGAATTTGGACGATTTATGTGAGATGATACTAGCAAAACAACCAAACAATTGAGCACTTAACTGACTCTAGCTATCCTCGCCAATCTTGCTCCAAAACAATCGTTGATCGCATAACTGGCTTTGCATTGTCAACAAGATATATGCAGAAGTCTATCTCGTGTTTTATGGGGAAAATCCCTAACCTAATCAAAAACATCTGCGTACTCATGGACTACTCTAGCGGATCGCAAATCGTCGATAGATGCATCAAGTGATTCTAGGTAGCTAAGCCTAACCGATCCCCTCAGGATTGCACGAAATCTCGAGGGTATTCCCGAGGCAAGTAAAAGGTCTAACTACCCTCCTTTCACAATCACTAGCTAACCAATCCATGCCTAGAACCAACCCATAGACCATGAAACCAAAAACATAAGCATTACACTTAAACTCAATCCTTAATATATATATTCTCAAATCCTTACAAACCAAAGATAAATGAGCCGAACCACCAACCAGATTTGAGACTATAATGGGATCTTTTATTACACAAGTACTAAGGTGCAGAGACTCAACTACGGAAGCAGATATGAGCGAATGTGAAGCGCTGAAATCAAAAAGAGTACTAACAGGATGATCATAAAGAAAAACTAAACTTTACTTTCTTTCTCTTACATACGCTGGCGGTGAAAGCATGCACTTGCCTTCTTGAAAATCCCGTCCTTTGTCCTTGTCTTTGTCCTCTGGGAAATCCTTGATAAGATGCCCTGCCTCACCATGCTGAAAACAACCACTTGTCTTTTACTTCCTATAATTAAATGACCCGCTATACCGCAGAAAAGATACTTCCTCTTGTTGCGGGATCTATTATTTCCTCCCCCCTTCTTATATTCCAATCCCTTGTTTGTGATTCTTCTCCTTTGGCCTCTTTCTCTTTACTTCCTTTGTGAACCATGTTGACAAGCCTTTCGAACGTTGCCTCCATCGCATGGGAAACCCTACAAAGATTGGAAGAGAATTAGCCGTAGGTGAAACTACTATGACTATGAATGGAGGTTGGGCACTTCTTCTCCCTTTGACAGGTGTCGTAGTCTCATCGAGCCTATAGAACCATGCCATGATGAGGTTAACTCCCAGAAAACCAGGAGCCCCGGAGACTCGGGAAAGATGGAAACAAGGATTCAAACAGAGGATCTAAAGATAGTGCATATGGGTTTGGGGAATATGCCTTTAAAACAAAACTTTTCTTTTGAAAATGCTTCTTTTAAAACCGTTTTGAAAATAATTTTTCAAACCTTTTATCTGATCCGGTAACCTTCATCTCTGATACCAAGTGAAACACTCCACCTCTGTTAAGGTCACTCACAAAGGGAATGCCTTAACTTTGGTGGAGCATTTTAGGTAAAAGATGCAGATAAATTACAAGACAGACAAATAAAGAAGCAAAAAATAAAGTCATTTTATAAACAATGTGGTTCAGTCAAGCTTTTACAATAGTTGTCTCAATCATACTTAAAAGTAATACATGGAACTTCTATCTTGATTTTAAAACTTCCAAGTATAAAAGAAGCATAAAAATAACAATGATATTCCCCAATAAAGCATAAACCAGCCATAGCAGTGGAAGAGAGAGTCCAAAGAAATACATCGACTATCTTCGAGCTTGGAAAGAATACTGAGCTAAGTGGTAACATTTCCTCCCTATGAACCTGGGGGGGGGGGGGGGGACGGAAGAAAAGAGGCGCAACAAAACTAGGTCAGACATAAGTCTGGTAAGTCCAGTGACTTTCAGCATATAAACAGGCAAAAGCATCATGACATGAATAAACTGAATATAAGACAATACCGTGAGAACAAGGACAACATACAATTAGTATAGATATGATAAGGCAAGATAAACTGAATGCGCCTCTACTCTTTCTCTGCTTCACTACTACCTTGTTATTCTAATTTTTATATCTCTGCACCACCTAACTAGTGTCCCAACAAGTAATCTATATAAAATGATCATATTGTAATGTGATCCCAATCCCCGAAATTATGATAGCCTTCAGGTGTACATCTATCGTGATGATTCCACCTAAATCTGCCTAATTGCCATGAAAATGTTAGATGTACCCTTACTACCCTATCGATTGACTCCTTACTCGTATTAATTTTTCCATGTGTTTCCTATTAACTTAACCCCAGTCATTCATGTTATATTGGTTAAGTGTTCTTATGAACTTAACCCTAGTCATTCATGTTATATTGGTTAAGTGTTCTTATGAACTTAACCCTAGTCATTCATGTTATATTGGTAAAGTGTTCGTATGAACTTAACCCTAGTCATTCATGTTATATTGGTTAAGTGTTCCCATGAACTTAACCCTAGACATTCATGTTATATTGGTTAAGTGTTCCCATGAACTTAACCCTAGTCATTCATCTTGCTCATTAGCATTAATTGATTCATTAACGCACTAACCTCTCATATTAGATATGTGTTGTTGCGGTTACTGGATGTGCCGGGCAGTTCCGGGCAGTTTTACACCACAACTCAATCTAACCTCGGGTTTTCCTTGGGCGTGATGCACTAACCTCTCACATTAGATATGTGTTGTTGTGGTTACTGTATGTGCCGGGCAGTTTCGGGCAGTTTTACACCACAACTCAATCTAACCTCGGGTTAGGCATGTTCATCTTTAATTTACACATTTACCATATACACCCAAATCTAGATTTTACATGCTAATTACCAAATTCAACAAAACTAGTCATGATCCAATTCCCAAGTTATGCCCAACAAATTCCAATTTCCAGTTATTAATCAAAATTGGCTATACCCAATCTTCCCTAAATTTGCAATAATAGTCATGCCCGAAATCACTATGCATTATGTTTGGCGTCCCAAATCAATAGTTAAGCCCAAGCTAAATTTAATATTCCAATTCATTGTTTATGCCCAAAACTAGGTTTTTTTCATGCCAAATTTCATACTTTGTCATTGATGCCAATTCTAGGTTCAATATGTCAAATTACATATTCCATAATTCATGTCAAATTTCCCCAAATTGCATCTTAACAGTCATGCCATAATACGTGTTCCAAATTATGCCAAATAAATGTCAATTTCATGTTATACCTAATTACCCCCGCATTCATAACATACGTATTTCGAGATTCAATGCAAGATTCATGAAATAAGCGGAGAAACAATATGGAACATAAGAGGAATAAGAATAGGCATATGACGATAAGAACTATTGGTCCAATAAATTTGATATACCAAATTGACAAGTTTTGCATAGAATACATTGCAGGCATATAGTTATGATATGAATATCATTATGAACCATCACAGATGTATAGGTTTGACAAGAGTTATATCATGAACTTAAACAAGATTACAATTCCAATATACAACAAGGATAGATATGATTGGACCAATTCCATAGTCAATAATGATTCCCAAAGGCATATACAAGCACAGATTCAAATGGAAGGATTACTTACATCAGGCCTAAATCTAATGGATTAGATTTGAATAACATCGCAGGCATAAATCAAATAGATTAGATTTGATAAATCTAAAAGGATTATCTCATAATCAAGTATAACTTAGATCCAGATTATTACATGCCAAGAACTTCAATTAAGAATTTACATCTGAAAGTAACTTGAACTTAAAAAAAGAGAATGTTTCTTGTATTTTTGGAATTTGTTTTCTGAAACTGAAAAGAGACCCCTTGACATAGATTATCGATTCTCTAATTTAGATTTGATTCTTAGAAAATAGTTGTTGAAGTCGTTGAATTAGCTTTTGAATATCTACTTGAAATTCTAAACTTGATTTCTTGAACAACTTGAAACACCCCACCTTCGTTACGGTCACTCACAAAGGGAATGCCTTAACTTCGGTGGAGCATTTTTAGTACAAGATGCAGAAAAATTACGAGACAGACAAATAAAGCAGCGGAAAATAAATAACCTTTATTGATTAAAATAGCTTGTACAAAGATTATTTTACAACACCAATACTTATTACAACAAAGCATATGTCTTGTTTAAAATAAAGAAGCATAAACTGACAATGATATTTCACAATAAAGCATGAGCCAGCCATAGCAGTAGAAGATGGAGTTCAAAGCAATGCGTCAAAGAATCTTCAAGCTCGGAAAGAGTAACGGTCCAAAATGAGCTGAGCTATTCCCTCCCTGGCTACCTGGGGGGAAACCGAAGAAAAGAGGTGAAAGCAAACTAGGTCAGACATAAAGCCTGGTAAGCTCGGTGATCCTTAGCATTTAAACGAGGGAGAGGGTCATGACATGAATAAACTAAATATAAGACTGAACCATAGTAACAAGATAACATGGTATAAGCATGGGACATGGCAAGATAAACTGAATGTACCGATAAACTGGATATACCAATAAACTGAATATACTGATAAATTGAATATACTAATAAACTGAATGCGCTTCTACTCCTTCTCTGCTTCGCAACTACCCTGTTATACTGATTTCTATATCTCTGCACTACCTAACTAGTGTCCAAACTAGTAATCTATATAAAATGATCATATGATAACGTGATCCCAATCCCCGTAATTGTGGTTGCCTTCAGGTGTACATCTGTTATGGGAATTCCATTTATTACCTAGATCTAATCTAGGGTTTACTATCGAGCGCTTCCTAAATTCAACAAGGGTTTGTGCTACCCAGGGCCACTGGGGTTTATGCTACTTATTGAACGCATCTCAGATTCAGGGTTTACGCGACCTAGGTCCAACTAGGGATTATGCTATTTATCGAACGACGCCCCTAGTCTAGGATACACTACCCAGAACGATATATGTTCCACGACTTTCCCTACGTATGTGTTGTGAATCGTTATCGATATCTAGATGCACATGTCCTCTATATGTGCAACCCGAGTCCCGTGGCAGGGCTAGTCAAGAAACACAGAACTCGGTCAGGAGCTTTCAGATATCTGCGGATTGCAGATGTACAGGTCTTCTTTTACAGTGGCTATGGTCCCATTAGACCCCTCCCTCAACTAACAAATGAAAGGCACCCAAGAAAATCAAGAATGAGAACTGTACGCAGGCCCCTCTATGCCCCACCAACCTATGGGCCAACCTCACCCATAACTAGATAGCAAGTATATGGTCTGTTGGAGTTCTCCGCCTTTCCGTATCTCGATTGACTCAAGATGGTAGGTAGACAACGAGTTGCTATCACAGGGCAAAAATTGGTCTCGCCGAATCACACTGGTCCATCCTAGTCTTTAGGTTGCCTTATTATTGCAACCAAGGCATACCCTTGGCTCTTCTAACGCAGACCTTAACCTCTGTGAGCACAGGAGGATCATCTGCAGCCTCACAGAGGGATACCAAGAGTACCCTCACGTCCCCTCGAAGCTGCGTGCTTTGTAACCCAGTTCGTTGGAGCCTTCTTTATGATCAGATGGACATTCGCTCCTCCTCGTATTCTACTTGGTTTTCTTGACTAAGGTGTACTACTTAGTTCTCTTAACTAAGGTTTACTACTTAGTTTCCTGAATCGTTCGTTTTCTTAACTAAGGTTTACAACTTAGTTCTCTTAACAAAGGTTTACTACTTAGTTCTCTTCCTCATCATGTTGGGTTGGTTAAGTGTTTTCCAGCAGTTTACGTTGATTTAACCTACCCATATATCATGTTAAATTGGTTAAGCGTTCCTTACCTTACTCGTTTATCAGGTTATACTGGTCAAGTGTCTCTCATTAACTTAACCATGTTTATTTATCATGCTATAATGGCTAAGTGTTCTAAGTTTACTTAACCCCACCATCTGGTCTAGTTAGAATGTTATAACGGTTAAACATTTACTTAACCTTACCCACTTGTCTAGTTTATATGTTATAATGGTTAAGTGTTTCCTTAGTTACCTAACCCCCACAAATCTTGCCTTTTTAACATGTTAAGTTGGTTAAGTGTCCAAATTAACCTAACCCCTATCAATCTTGTCTAGTTAACATGTTGAATTGGCTAAGTGTTTTCTCAATTACTTAACCCTACCCTTCTTGTCTTTGTTAACATGTTAAGTTGGTTAAGTGTTTCCTAATTACTTAACCTCACTATTTCTAGCTTGATTGTTCATGAGCTTTAATTAATTAACTAAAGCACCAACCACTCACATTAGACAAGTATTGTTGTGGTTACTGGATGTGCCGGTCGGTTCCGGGCAGGTTTACACCACAACTCAGTCTAACCTCGGGTCTTTCTGGGCTTGATGCACTAACCTCTCACATTAGACATGTATTATTGTGGTTACTGGATGTGCCGGGCGGTTCCGGGCGGTTTTACACCACAACTCAGTCTAACCTCGGGTTAGGCATTTTCCTCTTCTCTAATTTTACGTATTTACTATTCATGTAAATTTTCAATAAATCAATTTAGCCTAGATCATATTCATTTGTCATGCAAATTAGCATACTTATATTCTATCCCCAAAACTTGTTTTACCTATCAATTAACCCAAATTGCACTTTATACCAATTTAGATTTAATATTCCCCTTTTATAATTCATGCCCAATCTAGATTAATATCCCAATTTACAGTTCATGTCAAAACTAGATTTAATATTCTAGTTTACTGTTTATGTCCAAAACTTGGTTTACATGCCAATTACATACTTGCGGCTAATTAAAATTTATCATTTGTTCCCAAGTCTAATATGCATGTAGATTATTCACTATTATAGCCAATTCAGATTATGCCAACATATTTATTATGCCAAATTATCTTGATTAAGCTACGCCCAATCCCCGCATCATAATCGTACGTATAACATGATTTCACAAGTTTTCTAAGTACTCATGAAATGGCACTAACAAAAGGAATAGGGGATAAACACAAGAATTGATATGAAAGAATAGGCATGCAAAAATAATGGCTCCAACAGGTTCGATGTACATAATAGTGAATAGGAATAAACTAGCCAAGTTACACACTAAATATGAGATCCAACATAATCAAGGGAATAGGCATAAGTGATTTGGTCCAACATAATGCCAGTTCAAGGTACAACATGATCGGTTAATTGTAACAATGGGAATATGCATAAGCAACTAACTACAATAGTTATAGGCAATTAACACAATAGTCATGGGCGAATAATCACAATAATTTCTAAATCAATGTCATAGGCAATAGTCTCATAGTTATGAATCATAGTCGTGGGCAACAGTCTCATAGTCACGAATCATAGTCATAGGCAATAATTTCATAGGCAACAGTTCATGGCCATCGTCTTAGGCAAAGGTCTCATAGTCATAGTCATAGGCAATAGCTTCATAGGCAATAGTTTCATAGTCATAGTCTAAGGCAAAAGTCTCATAGTTATAGTCGTAAATCAAATCCAAAGGCATATATAACTTTAAATTTGACATAAGCATTAATAAAAAGATAATTAACTTGCAAATAGGTACAGTTCTATATTTTGATTTATTACATTCATGATTCCAATTACACATTCAAATCTAAGGAATAACCGAACTTACAAAGAAGGAATTCTTGATTTCTGGAATCTGAATTCTGAAGTTGGAATGCTCGCCTTTGATGTCAGTCGTTGTTCTTATAATTCATATTTGATTCACTTCGTAGCTTTCTAGTTTTCTTTTTAGTTGAAAGAGAATGGTGGTTGTCCTAGGTTGAGTATGGCGGTATGACGACTCTTAGAATGAATTAGTGTGATTTTAGGGTTGAGTGTTAGGTTGTTTATATAGAATTTCAATTTAATTAAAGCCATCGGATGAACCTAGAGTTAACCACAACCATTCAGTCAGGATAGGGTGACACCTCAGCCCTAATGACTCATCAAGGAGTCAGAAAGGACTCAGCAATGAGTCACAGTACGGATCATAACACACCAGAAAGCTGTGCAGGCTTTCTAGTGTGTTCTGGGCGTACTTGGCAAGTGCGCCAGTGCAATTTTCGTACTAGCGCACTTCCCAAGTGCGCCAGTGCATTTATGTTTTTTTCTCTTCTTCTGGTTTTCTGCCTAACTTCGTTCATCCATATCTTCTTCATACGGTGTTCGATTTACGCAAACTCAGACTCTATCTCAAGCAGAATTCCGAGATGAACGCAATGGCGTAACCTGTTTCCCTTAATTCTTGCATTTGAAATTAATTATTCTTTGATTATATCTTATGTCCCAATTTAAAATTGTGAGGTGTTACATTCTCCCCTCCTTAAAGGATTTGGTCCCCGAAATCTCTAAGTTAAGAAGAATGCATATCCTATCATCCAACATCCATGTACTCAACCATTCAATCACTAGCGTCCATTGTCCTTAAAAGATTTCTAATGATTTCATGATCATATTCATAGTGTGTTTACATGTCCTTATCTAATGCAAAATCAGGCGGTCTACTAATTCAGTTGACCTCCTTAATGCGGATTATGTTAGTGCCATGAGTCCAATATGTATGTAATCCTAATGATACGTATTATTTCTATATGAGTGCACAACCATTCACTCAAATGCAACGTCCACAGGATAACACATTAAGTTCAATCCATAAACAAATACATATATGCAAATGCAATATGAAAGTGACTGAGCTGATCTAGTGCCTAATGTGTGCATATGCATCCACGATCAACCACTAGCAACCACTTGCAACGATCAATCAAAGCATGTTTCAAACACATGTTTACATCCATTGGCTTCTACCTAAGGATCAAAGATATGACCTAGAGGATATACCTTAAAAGATAAAGACTAGCATGCAAATAAACTTTACAGAAAAAGAGGAATCAATGATACACCCTTAAAAAGGGTATGATGCACTTATCTAGTCTTCAGTCTTCTAAGTCGCATCTTCTTGAGCTTCACTCCACTGTACCTTGTCTAATTTTACTTCATGGTTGCGAAGCTTCTTGACCTCCATTTCCAAAACCCATTAGTAAAGATAGGCCCTCGATCACTTACTATGCTAGAGGGTATCCAATGTAGTCGAACTATCTTTCCAAGATAAACATATATCAAGTGTATATCCTAAGATGATTAGCGGTCTCTCCTCTACTTAACTTATCCATCATGCTGCAAATCTGAGGGTCTAAAGCTAATGATTACTATGTGCTCATTACCTCTCTTAAGGTCAGTCTAACTTAGGGTGCCAGCCCCAACCATTTATTTCTCACGCAAACCATCCTAGTCGAACTCGACATCCCTTAAGTACAAACCCCAATGGCCTAAACCAATATCAGACAAGCACCCAAGGGATACCTCCTCCGAATTTGGATGATCTATGTGAGATAATACTAACAAAACAACCAAACAATTGAGCACTTTACCGACTCTGGCTATCCTCTACAATTTTGCTCCAGAATTATCATTGATCGCATAACTGGCTTTGCAATGTCATCTAGATACATGCAGAAGTCTGTCTCGAGTTTTAGGGGGAAAACCCCTACCCTAATCAAAACATCTCGCGTACTCATGGACTACTCCAACGAATCGAAAATCGTTGATAGATAACTAAAGTGATTCTAGGTAGCTAAGACAAACTGATCCCTTAGGATCGTACGAAATCTCAAGGGTATTACCGAGGCAAGTCGAAAGTCTAACTACCCTTGTTTCACAATTACTAGCTAATTAATCAATGCCTAGAATCAACCCATAGCCCAAAAACATAAGCATAAATATAGCTATTCTCAAATCCTCACAAGTCAAAGATAAAATGGGCCGAACCGGCAATTGGGTTTGAGATTATAATGGGATCCTCTACTATACAATATCTAGGGTGCAGAGACTCAACTATGGAAGCAGATATATACGAATGTGAAGCGCTAAAATCGGAAGGAGTACTAACAGGATAATCAAAAAGGAAAAACTCTTTCAACAGAAATCTTACTGCCTCTCTCTCAGGTATGCTGGTGGTGAGAGCATGCACTTGCCTTCCGGAAAATCCTGTCCCTTGTTCTTGCCCTTGCCCTTAATTATACGACCCGTTATACCAAAATAAAGATACTTCCTCTTGTTTTAGGTTTTACTATTCTTTCCTCCTTTGTGAACCAAGTCTATATCCATGAGTTCTTCATCCTTGGGTTGTGCTCCTTACCCAAACTCCCTCATTCTCATCTTTGCCATCCTTGTGTAATTTTTTGGTAGGTCTCTTTAAAGCTTCCTCCACCGCATGGAAAATCCTACAAAGCTCGAAAGAAAATTAGCCGTAGGTGAAGCTACTGCGGCTATAGATGGAAGTTGGGCACTTATTTTCCATTTGACAAGTGTTGCAGTCTCATCAATCCTACGGAATCATGCCGCAATGAGGTTTCCTCCCAGAAAGCCAGGAGCCCCGGAGACTCAAGAAAGAAGGAAACAAGGATTCAAGCAGAGGGTCAAAAGATAGTGCATATGGCTTTGGGGGATATGCCTTTAAAACAAAACTTTTCTTTTGAAAATGCTTCTTTTAAAATCATTTCACAAATATTTTTTCAAATCTTTTATCTGATCCAGTTACCTTCAGCTCTGATACCAAGTGAAACACCCCACCTCCGCTAACGTCACTCACAAAGGGAATGCCTTAACTTCGGTGGAGCATTTTTAGTACAAGATGCAAAAAAAGTACAAGATAGAAAAATAAAGCAGCGGAAAATATATAACCTTTATTGATTAAAACAGCTTGTACAAATATTATTTTACAACTCCAATACTTATTACAACAAAGCATCTGTCTTGTTCAAAATAAAGAAGCATAAACTGACAATGATATTTCCCAATAAAGCATGAGCCAGCCATAGCAGTAGAAAATGGAGTTCAAAGCAATGCATCAAAGAATCATCAAGCTCAGAAAGAGCAACGGTCCAAAATGAGTTGAGTTATTCCCTCCCTGGCTACTTGGGGGGGGGGGGGGGACAGAAGAAAAGAGGAAAAAGCAAACTAGGTCCAACATAAAGCCTGGTAAGCTCCGTGATTCTTAGCATTTAAACGAGGGAAAGGGTCATGACATGAATAAAATAAATATAAGATTGAACCATAGTAACAAGATAACATGGGATATGGCAAGATAAACTGAATGTACTGATAAACTGGATATACCGGTAAACTGAATATACTGATAAGCCGAATATACTAATAAACTGAATGCGCTTCTACTCCTTCTCTACTTCGCAACTACCCTGTTATACTGATTTCTATATCTCTGCACTACCTAACTAGTGTCCAAATTGGTAATCTATATAAAATGATCATATGATAACGTGATCCCAATCCCCGTAATTGTGGTTGCCTTCAGGTGTACATCTGTTATGGGAATTCCATTTATTACCTAGATCTAATCTAGGGTTTACTATCGAGCGCTTCCTAGATTCAACCAGGGTTTACGCTACCCAGGGCCACTGGGGTTTATGCTACTTCTTGAACGCTTCTCGGATTCAGGGTTTACGCGACCTAGGTCCAACTAGGGATTATGCTACCTATCGAACGATGCCCCCTAGTCTAGGACACACTACCCAGAGCGGTAAATGTTCCTTGACTTTCCCCACGTATGTGTCGTGAATCATTATCGATGACTAGATGCACATCTCCTCTATATGTGCAACCCGAGTCCCGTGGCAGGGCTAGTCAAGAAACACGGAACTCGGTCGGGAGCTTTCAGATATCTGCCGATTGCAGATGATAAGGTCTGCTTTTATAGTGGCTATGGTCCCACTATACCCCTTCTTCAACTAACAAATGAAAGGCACCCAAGAAAATCAAGAATGAGAACTGTACGTAGGCCCCTCTATGCCCCCACCAACCTATGGGCCAACCTCTCCCATAACTAGATAGCAAGTATATGGTCTGTTGGAGTTCTCCGCCTTTCCGTATCTCGACTGACTCAAGATGGTAGGTAGATGACGAGTTGCTATCACAGGGCAAAAACTGGTCTCGCTGAATCACGCTGGTCCATCCTAGTCTTTAGGTTGCCTTATTATTGCAACCAAGGCATACCCTCGGCTCTTCTAACGCAGACCTTAACCTCTGTGAGCCCAGGAGGTTCATCTGCAGGCTCACAGAGGGATACCAAGAGTACCCTCACGTCCTCTCGAAGCTGCGTGCTTCGTAACCCAGTTCGTTGGAGCCTTCTTCATGATCAGATGGACATTCGCTCCTCCTTGTAATCTACTTGGTTTTCTTGACTAAGGTTTACTACTTAGTTCTCTTAACTAAGGTTTACTACTTAGTTTCCTTAATCGTCTTGTAACACCCCACCTCCGCTAGGTTCACTCACAAAGTGAATGCACTAGTTTTGGAGGAGCGTTATCGAGGTAAACAAACAAAGAAATATCACAAGACAGAACATAGATAAAACAGCGGAAGAATCAAAAGATAAATTTCATTACTTTCAAAAAGAGCCAAAACCTTTTACATCAAATAGCCAAGGTCATTATTTTCCATTACAGCAAATTCTGTCTTGCATAAATAAAGAAGCATAAACTTAAAACATCAAAGCAGTTTAATTCCCCAAAGGTAGCAGAAATGCAGCCATAGCATAGCTCAAGAATCAAACCGTACATGAGCTGAACCGAAAACAAGCGAAATCCAGGCTAAGTGCTAGAGTTTCCTCACTGAGAACCTGGGTGGGGGGGGGGGGACGAAAGAAAAAGGGGCGAAAGAAAATAGGTCAGTCATAAAGACTGGTAAGTCCAAGTGACTTTCAGCATAAAACAGATAAAGGTAACATGACATGTAAAAACTGAAAGTAAACATACGGATGATGACAAGATGGGCAAGATAGACTAAGATAACATGATAAATCAAGTATAAATCAAGTATAGCATCACGTATTCATGGCTCGCTGCATCAACTGTACTAGGATCCCAAACCCATGTCTTATATTAATCATGAAATGATTTCTTGGCCCAATATCATGAAATGACCCATTACTATGTCCAACGAAATGATCCACTAGTCGATCTGCTCCCTACAAGTTCTAGCTCGTCATGTGTCTATGTCATACGACCCTATCACGAATGTAGTCACCTGTGCTAGGTCCACCATAGGGTGTATCAAGCCCTAGGGTGCCAACCACCGACACGAATCAAGCATGCACAGATAAACCCACTAATGCCCAATGCCTGCTTTTTCAACTCCAGACCACGTGCACGACCATAGCCCGCCTGAACCTACACTGGTGCATCAACCCAGCCGTCGTTCTGGTCGCTTACAATCAGCCCAGTAATCATGCCCCACCATGCCTAGTTCCATGGTACCATGATACATCTAGTGGGTTACTGCTGAAATGGACCGCATAACTAGGGTTTCCGTCTAATAGGTTAAGTGTTGTCAATTAAATTCGTGACGTAACCCCTATCAGTCTAGCATGTCAAGTTGGTTAAGTGTTGTCATTCAAGTTCGTGACTTAACCTGCCTACGTGTCATGTCAAATTGGCTAAGTGTTGTCGTTCAAGTTCATGACTTAGCCCTACGAATCATGTGTCAAGTTGGTTAAGTGTTGTCTTTCATGTTCATGACTTAACCCTATCATATGACATTAATTCATTAATGCACCCCAACCTCTCACATCAGACCTGTTGTTGTGGTCACTGGATATGCCGGGCGGTTCCGGGCAGATTTAAACCACAACTCAGTCTGACCTCGGGTTTCAAGCGCGATATGACCAACTACCCACATTGGATCCTATTATTTGCAGTAAGTGGATTTGCCAGGCGGTTCCGGGCAGAATTATACTGCAAACTCAACCCAACCTCGAGTTGGCCATTTTCAAGTTCATTCTAGTATCATGTCCATGTTCATATTTTCAAGTCAAGTTCGTGTCAAGTTTCAAGGATAAGTTTCATGCCAAGTTTCCTACAATTACCAATTTTTCCCAATGTTACCCCGTCTAAATATTAGGCTAACAATCTTAGTCTAAATTTCCGTCCGCATGATTTTTGACATAAAATATTAGGCTAAAAACTTAGCCTAATTTAACGTACACAAAATTTGCATAAAGCGATTCATTAGCACAAACATGACATAGGTGTAAACTTGGCATTCTCGGTATAGTCAATATAAACACCATAGGTGTGTACTTACAAAATAATCAACATGAATATCATAGGTGAGAACTTGCAGCGTAGACTGAACCAACATACATATATGTGAATTTGCAACATAGACTAAATCAACTTACATATATGTGAACTTGCAAATCAATCACGAATATATGAATAAGTGTGAACTTGAAATATGACATAGGTTTAACATATACACATAAACATGTAGATCTAACATTTGGTCACATATGTGATATGATTTCACAACCTAAAACTTGCATAACATGATAAACTACACAACTTGTCATAACGGGTTATACTCCAAGTTCATATACATATGAATAGACTTATTCATTAATTCCCAATTCAACACGATGATAGAATAGAACCACATGCATAGATCAACATAATAAACATTGCTTTATCATCAATTTATTTCCAAGGCATGACCTAACTGAAAAAATTGATTAAAACATCGTAGGCATAACATTATCTACATGAAAAGGTTTGAATAATAATCTAGATTCAAGAACACGGATAGATCTAACTTAAATAGAAAAATCCCCAAAATCAAGACAAATAAAGAAAATAGGTCTGAATAGAAAATCAAGTTTAGATCCAATTTCATAGTCATAATTCTAGGCAATAACCTCATGGTCATGAATCATAGGTGATTAGTCATAATTGTCCTTGTCATAGTTATATGCAATAGTCTTATACTCACAGTCATAGGCATAGCCATAGTTTATGTTCACCGTCTTAGTCATAGGCATAGTCTTATGTTCACCGTCATAGTCATAGGCATAGTCTTATGTTCACAGTCATAGGCATAGTCATGGTCTTATGTTCACAGTCATAGGCGTAGTCATAGACTTATGCCATTAACAATAGCTTCAACGTCGTAGGCAATATTCCCAATAGTCAAGATCCAAGAAGAAAACAAGAATAGATATGAATCATACATAAATCAATTCCCATTTAACATGCCTATATTAAATTTATAGTTTTTATCTAAAAGTAACTGGAACTTACAGATCGTGGTCTAAGAAATATAGATGCAGAAGTCAAGTCTAGAAATTTGTCGTAGAAAGTTGCGGTGTCGCTGATCTATTCTCTTGAATTGTTGTAGAAGCGTTGATCTTTGATTTGAATCGAGTTTGAATGCTTAAGCTTTAATTTGGAGGCGGTAGCCATGGTTCATGAGGTAAATTAGCAGCATAACAGTGTAAGAATGATTTATATGAATTAGGCTAGGTTTTAGGATGTATTTATAGGGGTACAAACTAGTTTAGGCCCTTAGATTAACCCTAGAATCAATCCGGACCATCAAAACATGTCTCTAGCTTCAAAAATGGGTTCAGGGTCAAAACAGGCCGACTAGGTCGACCTGTAAGGGGGGGAGGTGGACCATGGGGGAGTTCGACCACATGGTTGACCTGGGGTTTATGTCGACCATAAGGTCGACCACATGGTCGACCTTACCCCCAGGTCGACCTGCCTGGTCCTGTGCTGCCTCAAAATTTGCTGAATCTTATACGGGCCATAACTTCTTCATCCGGACTCCGATTTTTGAAAACTCGGACTCGTTTCCAAGCAGAATTTCGAGACGAACGTAATGGAGCAACCTGTTTCCCTTGATTATTGTTTTAAAATTTAATTCTGCCTTGATTTATGGTTTTAACATGTTATAAAAATTCAGGTTGTTACATTCTTCCCTCCTTAAAGGATTTCGTCCCCGAAATCTTCAAGTTAAGAAGAATGCATCCTATCATCAACATATTCAGAAAGTGTGTGTATATGTTCCTTATCTAATGCAAATGATCAGGCCTGATTGATCTTCTTAATGCAAAATATGTTTAGTGTCATGAATCCAACATGTATGCAAATAGTCCTAGTCACATAAACACTATATGTGTGCACAAACATCTATCCATATGCAACATTCACATGATAACACATTCAATTTCATCCATAAACAAGTATAAACACTCATGCATATGCAATATGAAAATGTGTCTGAGCCGATCTAGTGCCTAATGTGTGTTATGCAACCACGAGCAACCACTTGCAACCATTTGCAAACATCAACCATAACATGTTTCAATCACATGTTTACATCCAAAAAGGGTTCTACCTAAGGTTCTCAAGATAGGATCAAGAAGATAAGCAAGATTAAACAAAGCATTAGGGAGAAGAAGTTAAAGATGTACCCCTAGAAGGTCCTGCCTACGGGGCTTGCCCTTGCTTCTTAGGGAAGTTCTTGCTGATATGTCCAGTTTCACCACACTGAAAGCATGCTCCCATCTTCATCTTCTTCTTTCTACAATCCTGGGTTATATGCCCCTCAATACCGCAAAAGTGGCATTTTCTTTTCTCACGTGACTTTTTATCGTTGTTGTCATTGTTCTCGCCTCCCTTCTGGAAGTCTTTCTCCTCGTTCTGAGACTTATCTGCCTTAACTTATCACTCATACCTTTCCTATGTAACATGTTAACAAGCCTCACGAAAACTATCTCCATCGTACGGAAAACCCTCTATGAAGCAAGAAATAAGATTAGCCGCAGGTAAAAACTACTGCGACTACAGATGGAGAAAAGAAAGAAAAAGAGATTCAAACGAGGAAACAAAGGATAGTGCTAATGGCTTTTGGGGAATAGCCTTTAAATAAAACAAGACATTTCTTAAAAAGTGCTTCTTTGTTAACGGTTTTGAAAATAATTTCAGAAGGTTTTAAGAACTTTTGCCCAGTCTGGTAACCTTCTTCTCTGATACCAAATGTAACACCCCACCTCCGCTAGGGTCACTCACAAAGGGAATGCACTAGTTTTGGAGGAGCGTTATCGAGGTAAACAAACACAGAAATATCACGAGACAGAACATAGATAAAATAGCGGAAGAATAAAAAGATAAATTTCATTACTTTCAAAAAGAGTCAAAACCTTTTACAGCAAATAGCCAAGGTCATTATTTTCCATTACAGCAAATTCTGTCTTGCATAAATAAAGAAGCATAAACTTAAAACATCAAAGCAGCTTAATTCCCCAAAGGTAGCAGAAATGCAGCCATAGCATAGCTCAAGAATCAAACCGTACATGAGCTGAACCAAAAACAAGCGAAATCCAAGCTAAGTGCTAGAGTTTCCTCCTTGAGAACCTGGGTAAGGGGAAACGAAAGAAAAAGGGGCGAAAGAAAACGGGTCAGTCATAAAAATTGGTAAGTCCAAGTGACTTCCAGCATAAAAATAGATAAAGGTAACATGACATGTAAAGACTGAAAGTAAACATACGGATGATGACAAGATGGGCAAGATAGACTAAGATAACATGATAAATCAAGTATAGCATCACGTATTCAAGGTTTGCTGCATCAACCGTACTAGGATCCCAAACCCATGTCTTATATTAATCATGAAATGATTTCTTGGCCCAATATCATGAAATGACCCATTACTAGGTCCAACGAAACGATCCACTAGTCGATCGGCTCCCTACAAGTTCTAGCTCGTCATGTGTCTGTGTCATACGACCCTATCACGAAAGTAGTCACCTGTGCTAGGTCCACCATAGGGTGTATCAAGCTCTAGGGTGCCAAGCACCGACACGAATCAAGCATGCACAGATAAACCTACTGATGCCCAATGCCTGCTTTTTCAACTCCGGACCATGTGCACGACCATAGCCCGCCTGAACCTACACTGGCGCATCAACCCAGCCGTCGTTCTGGTCGCTTACAATCGGCCCAGTAATCGTGCCCCACCCTACCTAGTTCCAGGGTACCATAATACATCTAGTGGGTTACTGCTGAAATGGACCGCGTAACTAGGGTTTCCGTCTAATAGGTTAAGTGTTGTCATTTAAATTCGTGACTTAACCCCTATCAGTCTAGCATGTCAAGTTGGTTAAGTGTTGTCATTCAAGTTTGTGACTTAACCCGCCTACGTGTCATGTCAAATTGGCTAAGTGTTGTCGTTCAAGTTCATGACTTAGCCCTACGAATCATGTGTCAAGTTGGTTAAGTGTTGTCTTTCATGTTCATGACTTAACCCTATCATGTGGCATTTATTCATAAATGCACCCCAACCTCTCACATCAGACCTATTGTTGTGGTCACTGGATATGTCGGGCGGTTCCGGGAAGATTTACACCACAACTCAGTCTGACCTCGGGTTTCAAGCGCGATATGACCAACTACCCACATTGGATCCTATTGTTTGCAGTAACTGGATTTGCCGGGCGGTTCCAGGCAGAATTACACTGCAAACTCAACCCAACCTCGAGTTGGCCATTTTCAAGTTCATTCTAGTATCATCTCCATGTTCATATTTTCAAGTCAAGTTCATGTCAAGTTTCAAGTATAAGTTTAATGCCAAGTTTCCTACAATTACCAATTTTTCCCAACGTTACCCCGTCTAAATATTAGGCTAACACTCTTAGCCTAGTTTTACGTCCGCATGATTTTTGACATATAATATTCGGCAAAAAACTTAGCCTAATTTAACGTACACAAAATTTGCATAAAGCGATTCATTAACATAAACATGACATAGGTGTAAACTTGCCATTCTCGGTATAGTCAATATGAACACCATAGGTGTGTGCTTGCAAAATAATCAACATGAATATCTTGGGTGTGAACTTGCAGCGTAGACTGAACCAACATACATATATGTGAATTTGCAACATAGACTAAATCAACTTACATATATGTGAACTTGCAAATCAATCACGAACATATGAATAAGTGTGAACTTGAAATATGACATAGGTTTAACATATACACATAAACATGTAGTTCTAACATTTGGTCACATATGTGATATGATTTCACAACCTAAAACTTGCATAACATGATAAACTACACAACTTGTCATAACGGGTTATACTCCAAGTACATATACATATGAATGGACTTATTCATTAATTCCCAATTCAACATGATGATACAATAGAACCTTAGGCAAAGATCAACATAATAAACATTGCTCTATTATCAATTTATTTCCAAGTCATGACCTAACTGAATAAATTGATTAAAACATCGCAGGCATAACATTATGAACATGAAAAGGTTTGAATAATAATCTAGATTCAAGAACACGAATAGATCTAACTTAAATAGAAAAATCCCCAAAATCAAGACAAATAAAGAAAATAGGTCTGAATAGAAAATCAAGTTTAGATCCAATTTCATATTCATAATTCTAGGCAATAACCTCATGGTCATGAATCATAGGTGATTAGTCATAATTGTCCTTGTCATAGTTATAGGCAATAGTCTTATATTCACAGTCATAGGCATAGGCATAGTCTTATGTACACCGTCTTAGTCATAGGCATAGTCTTATGTTCACCGTCATAGGCATAGGCATAGTCTTATGTTCACCGTCTTAGTCATAGGCATAGTCTTATGTTCACCGTCATAGTTATAGGCATAGGCATAGTCTTATGTTCACAGTCATAGGCATAGTCATGGTCTTATGTTCACAGTCATAGGCGTAGTCATAGTCTTATGCCATTAACAATAGCTTCAACATCGTAGGCAATATTACCAATATTCAAGATCCAAGAAGAAAACAAGAATAGATATGAATCATACATAAATCAATTCCAATTTAACATGCCCATATTAAATTTATAATTTTTATCTAAAAGTAACTGGAACTTACAAATCGTGGTCTAAGAAATTTAGATGCAGAAGTCAAGTCTAGAAATTTGTCGTAGAACGTTGCGGTGTCGCCGATCTATTCTCTTGAATTGTTGTGGAAGCGTTGATCTTTGATTTGAATCAAGTCTGAATGCTTAAACTTTAATTTGGAGGCGGCGGCCATGGTTCATGAGGTAAATTTGTAGCATAGCAGTGTAAGAATGATTTGCATGAATTAGGCTAGGTCTTAGGATGTATTCATAGGGGAAGCAACTAGTTTAGGCCCTTAGATTAACCCTAGAATCAATCTGGACCATCAAAACACGTCTCAAGTTTCAAAAATGGGTTCTGGATCAAAACAGGCAGACCAGGTAGACCTGTAAGGGAGGGAGGTCGACCACATGGTTGACCTGTGGGGAAGGTCGACCCTAAGGTCGACCTGCATGGTCCTGTACTGCCTGAAATTTGCTGAATCTTCTACAGGCCATAACTTCTTCATCCGGACTCCGATTTTCGAAAACTCGGACTCGTTTCCAAGAAGAATTTCGAGACGAACGCAATAGAGCAACCCATTTCCCTTGATTCTTGTTTTAAAATTTAATTCTGCCTTGATTTATGGTTTTAACATGTTATAAAAATTCAGGTTGTTACATTCTTCCCTCCTTAAAGGATTTTGTCCCTGAAATCTTCAAGTTAAGAAGAATGCATCCTATCATCCAATCAACCATCTACTCAACCATCATCCACAAGCAACCATTGTCCTTAAAAGATTTCTAATGCTATATGAACATATGCAGAAAGTGTGTGTATATGTTCCTTGTCTAATGCAAATGATCAGGCCTAATTGATCTTCTTAATGCAAAATAAGTTTAGTGTCATGAATCCAACATGTATGCAAATAGTCCTAGTCACATAAACACTATATGTGTGCACAAACATCTATCCATATGCAACATTCACATGATAACACATTCAATTTCATCCATAAACAAGTATAAACACTCATGCATATGCAATATGAAAATGTGTCTGAGCCGATCTAGTGCCTAATGTGTGTTATGCAACCAAGAACAACCACTTGCAACCATTTGCAAACATCAACCATAACATGTTTCAATCACATGTTTACATCCAAAAAGGGTTCTACCTAACGTTCTCAAGATAGGATCAAGAAGATAAGCAAGATAAAACAAAGCATTAGGGAGAAGAAGTTAAAGATGTACCCCCAGAAGGTCCTGCCTACGGGGCTTGCCCTTGCTTCTTAGGGCAGTTCTTGCTGATATGTCTAGTTTCACCACACTGAAAGCATGCTCCCATCTTCATCTTCTTCTTTCTACAATCCTGGGTTATATGCCCCTTAATACCGCAGAAGTGGCATTTTCTTTTCTCACATGACTTTTAATTATTGTTGTCGTTGTTCTCGCCTCCCTTCTGGAAGTCTTTCTTCTCGTTCTGAGACTTATCCGCCTTAACTTATCACTCATACCTTTCCTATGTAACATGCTAACAAGCCTCACGGAAACTATCTCCATTGTACAGAAAACCCTCTACGAAGCTAGAAAAATGATTAGCCGCAGGTAAAAACTACTGCGACTACAGAAGGAGAAAAGAAAGAAAAAGAGATTCAAACGAGGAAACAAAGGATAGTGCTCATGGCTTTTGGGGCATAGCCTTTAAATAAAACAAGACTTTTCTTAAAAAGTGCTTCTTTGTAAACGGTTTTGAAAATTATTTCAGAAGGTTTTAAAAACTTTTGCCCAGTCTGGTAACCTTCTGCTCTGATACCAAATGTAACACCCCACCTCCGCTAGGGTCACTCACAAAGGGAATGCACTAGTTTCGGAGGAGCGTTATCGAGGTAAACAAACACAGAAATATCACAAGACAGAACATAGATAAAACAGCGGAAGAATCAAAAGATAAATTTCATTACTTTCAAAAAGAGTCAAAACCTTTTACATCAAATAGCCAAGGTCATTATTTTCCATTACAGCAAATTTTGTCTTGCATAAATAAAG
The DNA here is from genome assembly GCA_030737875.1 of Allium sativum. Lineage (NCBI taxonomy): Eukaryota > Viridiplantae > Streptophyta > Magnoliopsida > Asparagales > Amaryllidaceae > Allium > Allium sativum. Next base: position 310,011,261 of record CM060921.1, read on the forward strand.
AAGCATAAACTTAAAACATCAAAGCAGCTTACTTCCCCAAAGGTAGCAGAAATGCAGCCATAGCATAGCTCAAGAATCAAACCGTACATGAGCTGAACCAAAAACAAGCGAAATCCAAGCTACGTGCTAGAGTTTCCTCCCTGAGAACCTAGGTGGGGGGAAACGAAAGAATAAGGGGCGGAAGAAAACGGGTCAGTCATAAAGACTGGTAAGTCCAAGTGACTTTCAACATAAAAACCGATAAAGGTAACATGACATGTAAAAACTGAAAGTAAACATACGGATGATGACAAGATGGGCAAGATAGACTAAGATAACATGATAAATCAAGTATAAATCAGGTATAGCATCACGTATTCAAGGTTCGCTGCATCAACTGTACTAGGATCCCAAACCCATGTCTTATATTAATCATGAAATGATTTCTTAGCCCAATATCATGAAATGACCCATTACTAGGTCCAACGAAACGATCCACTAGTCGATCGGCTCCCTACAAGTTCTAGCTCGTCATGTGTCTGTGTCATACGGCCCTATCACGAATGTAGTCACCTGGGCTAGGTCCACCATAGGGTGTATCAAGCCCAAGGGTGCCAACCACCGACACGAATCAAGCATGCACAGATGAACCTACTGATGCCTAATGCCTGCTTTTTCAACTCCGGACCACGTGCACGACCATAGCCCGCCTGAACCTACACTGGCGCATCAACCAAGCCGTCGTTCAGGTCGCTTACAATTAGCCCAGTAATCGTGCCCCACCCTGCCTAGTTCCAGGGTACCATGATACATCTAGTGGGTTACTGCTGAAATGGACCGCGTAACTAGGGTTTCCGTCTAATAGGTTAAGTGTTGTCATTTAAATTCGTGACGTAACCCCTATCAGTCTAGCATGTCAAGTTTGTTAAGTGTTGTCATTCAAGTTCATGACTTAACCCGCCTACGTGTCATGTCAAATTGGCTAAGTGTTGTCGTTCAAGTTCATGACTTAGCCCTACAAATCATGTGTCAAGTTGGTTAAGTGTTGTCTTACATGTTCATGACTTAACCCTATCATATGGCATTAATTCATTAATGCACCACAACCTCTCACATCAGACCTGTTGTTGTGGTCACTGGATATGCCGGGCAGTTCCGGGCAGATTTACACCACAACTTAGTCTGACCTCGGGTTTCAACCGCGATATGACCAACTACCCACATTGGATCCTATTGTTTGCAGTAACTGGATTTGTTGGGCGGTTCCGGGCAGAATTACACTGAAAACTCAACCCAACCTTGAGTTGGCCATTTTCAAGTTCATTCTAGTGTCATGTCCATGTTCATATTTTCAAGTCAAGTTCGTGTCAAGTTTCAAGGACAAGTTTCATGCCAAGTTCCCTACAATTACCATTTTTTCCCAACGTTACCCCGTCCAAATATTAGGCTAACTATCTTAGCCTAATTTTCCGGCTGCATGATTTTTGACATATAATATTAGGATAAAAACTTATCCTAACTTAACGTACACAAAATTTGCATAAAGCGATTCATTAGCATAAACATGACATAGGTGTAAACTTGGCATTCCCGGTATAGTCAATATGAACACCATAGGTGTGTACTTGCAAAATAATCAACATGAATATCATAGGTGTGAACTTGCAGCGTAGACTGAACCAACATACATATATGTTAATTTGCAACAAAGACTAAATCAACTTACATATATGTGAACTTGCAAATCAATCACGAACATATGAATAAGTGTGAACTTGAAATATGACATAGGTTTAACATATACACATAAACATGTAGATCTAACTTTTGGTCACATATGTGATATGATTTCACAACCTAAAACTTGCATAACATGATAACCTACACAACTTGTCATAACAGGTTATACTCCAAGTTCATATACATATGAATAGACTTATTCATTAATTCCCAATTCAACATGATGATAGAATAGAACCACAGGCATAGATCAACATAATAAACATTGCTCTATTATCAATTTATTTCCAAGGCATGACCTAACTGAATAAATTGATTAAAATATCACAGGCATAACATTATGAACATGAAAAGGTTTGAATAATAATCTAGATTCAAGAACATGGATAAATCTAACTTAAATAGAAAAATTCCCAAAATCAAGACAAATAAAGAAAATAGGTCTGAATAGAAAATCAAGCTTAGATCCAATTTCATAGTCATAATTCTAGGCAATAACCTCATGGTCATGAATCATAGGTGATTAGTCATATATGTCCTTGTCATAGTTATAGGCAATAGTCTTATATTCACTGTCATAGGCATAGGTATAGTCTTATGTTCACCGTCTTAGTCATAGGCATAGTCTTATGTTCACCGTCATAGTCATAGGCATAGGCATAGTCTTATGTTCACCGTCTTAGTCATAGGCATAGTCTTATGTTCACCGTCATAGTCATAGGCATAGTCTTATGTTCACAGTCATAGGCATAGTCATGGTCTTATGTTCACAGTCATAGGCGTAGTCATAGTCTTATGCCATTAACAATAGCTTCAACGTTGTAGGCAATATTCCCAATAGTCAAGATCCAAGAAGAAAACAAGAATAGATAATAATCATACATAAATCAATTCCAATTTTACATGCCTATATTAAATTTATAGTTTTTATCTAAAAGTAACTGGAACTTGCAGATTGTGGTCTAAGAAGTTTAGATGCTGAAGTCAAGTCTATAAATTTGTCGTAGAACATTGCGGTGTCGCTGATCTATTCTCTTGAATTGTTGTAGAAGCGTTGATCTTTGATTTGAATCGAGTTTGAATGCTTAAGCTTTAATTTGGAGGCGGCGGCCATGGTTCATGAGGTAAATTAGCAGCATAGCAGTGTAAGAATGATTTGTATGAATTAAGCTAGGTCTTAGGAAGTATTTATAAGGGTAGCAACTAGTTTAGGCCCTTAGATTAACCTTAGAATCAATCCGGACCATCAAAACACGTCTCAAGCTTGAAAAATGGGTTCTGGGTCAAAACAGGCCGACCAGGTCGACCTGTAAGGTGGGGGAGGTCGACCACATGGTCGACCTGGGGGGTAGGTCGACCCTAAGGTCGACCACATAGTCGACCTGACCCCCAGGTCGACCCCCAGGTCGACCTGCCCGGTCTTGTGCTGCCTGAAATTTGTTGAATCTTCTACAGGCCATAACTTCTTCATCCGGACTCCGATTTTCGAAAACTCGGACTCGTTTTCAAGCAGAATTTCGAGACGAACGTAATGGTTCAACCCGTTTCCCTTGATTCTTGTTTTAAAATTTAATTCTGCCTTGATTTATGGTTTTAACATGTTGTAAAAATTCAGGTTGTTACATTCTTCCCTCCTTAAAGGATTTCGTCCCCGAAATCTTCAAGTTAAGAAGAATGCATCCTATCATCCAATCAACCATCTACTCAACCATCATACACAAGCAACCATTGTCCTTAAAAGATTTCTAATGCTATATGAACATATGCAGAAAGTGTGTGTATATGTTCCCTATCTAATGCAAATGATCAGGCCTGATTGATCTTCTTAATGCAAAATATGTTTAGTGTCATGAATCCAACATGTATGCAAATAGTCGTAGTCACATAAACACTATATGTGTGCACAAACATCTATCCATATGCAAGATTCACATGATAACACATTCAATTTCATCCATAAACAAGTATAAACACTCATGCATATGCAATATGAAAATGTGTCTGAGCCGATCTAGTGCCTAATGTGTGTTATGCAACCACGAGCAACCACTTGCAACCATTTGAAAACATCAACCATAACATGTTTCAATCACATGTTTACATCCAAAAAGGGTTCTACCTAAGGTTCTCAAGATAGGATCAAGAAGATAAGCAAGATAAAACAAAGCATCAGAGAGAAGAAGTTAAAGATGTACCCCCAGAAGGTCCTGCCTGCGGGGCTTGCCCTTGCTTCTTAGGGCAGTTCTTGCTGATATGTCCAGTTTCACCACACTGAAAGCATGCTCCCATCTTCATCTTCTTCTTTCTACAATCCTAGGCTACATGCCCCTCAATACCGCAGAAGTGGCATTTTCTTTTCTCACGTGACTTTTTATTATTGTTGTCGTTGTTCTCGCCTCACTTTTGGAAGTCTTTCTTCTCGTTCTGAGACTTATCCGCCTTAACTTATCACTCTTACCTTTCCTATGTAACATGTTAACAAGCCTCACGAACTATCTCCATCGTATGGAAAACCCTCTACGAAGCTAGAAAGAAGATTAGCCGCAGGTAAAAACTACTGCGACTACATATGGAGAAAAGAAAGAAAAATAGATTCAAACAAGGAAACAAAGGATAGTGCTAATGGCTTTTGGGGAATAGCCTTTAAACAAAACAAGACTTTTCTTAAAAAGTGCTTCTTTGTAAACGGTTTTGAAAATAAATTCAGAAGGTTTTAAAAACTTTTGCCTAGTCTAGTAACCTTCTGCTCTGATACCAAATGTAACACCCCAACTCCGCTAGGGTCACTCACAAAGGGAATGCACTAGTTTTGGAGGAGCGTTATCGAGGTAAACAAACACAGAAATATCACAAGATAGAACATAGATTAAACAGCGGAAGAATCAAAAGATAAATTTCATTACTTTCAAAAAGAGTCAAAACCTTTTACATCAAATAGCCAAGGTCATTATTTTCCAATACAGCAAATTTTGTCTTGCATAAATAAAGAAGCATAAATTTAAAACATCAAAGCAGCTTAATTCCCCAAAGGTAGCAGAAATGCAGCCATAGCATAGCTCAAGAATCAAACCGTACATGAGCTGAACCAAAAACAAGCGAAATCCAACCTAAGTGCTAGAGTTTCCTCCCTGAGAACCTGGGTGGGGGGAAACGAAAGAAAAAGGGGCGAAAGAAAATGGGTCAGTCATAAAGACTGGTAAGTCCAAGTGACTTTCAGCATAAAAACAGATAAAGGTAACATGACATGTAAAAACTGAAAGTAAACATACAGATGATGACAAGATAGGCAAGATAGACTAAGATAACATGATAAATCAAGTATAAATCAAGTATAGCATCACGTATTCAAGGTTCGCTGCATCAACTGTACTAGGATCCCAAACCCATGTCTTCTATTAATCATGAAATGATTTGTTGGCCCAATATCATGAAATGACCCATTACTAGGTCCAATGAAACGATCCACTAGTCGATCGGCTCCCTATAAGTTCTAGCTCGTCATGTGTCCGTGTCATACGGCCCTATCACGAATGTAGTCACCTGGGCTAGGTCCACCATAGGGTGTATCAAGCCCTAGGGTGCCAACCACCGACACGAATCAAGCATGCACAGATAAACCTACTGATGCCCAATGCCTGCTTTTTCAACTTCGGACCGCGTGCACGACCATAGCCCGCCTGAACCTACACTGGCGCATCAACCCAGCCATCGTTCTGGTCGCTTACAATTTGCCCAGTAATCGTGCCCCACCCTGCCTAGTTCCAGGGTACCATGATACATCTAGTGGGTTACTGCTGAAATGGACCGCGTAACTAGGGTTTCCGTCTAATAGGTTAAGTGTTGTCATTTAAATTCGTGACGTAACCCCTATCAGTCTAGCATGTCAAGTTGGTTAAGTGTTGTCATTCAAGTTCGTGACTTAACCCGCCTACGTGTCATGTCAAATTGGCTAAGTGTTGTCGTTCAAGTTCATGACTTAGCCCTACGAATCATGTGTCAAGTTGGTTAAGTGTTGTCTTTCATGTTCATGACTTAACCCTATCATATGGCATTAATTCATTAATGCACCCCAACCTCTCACATCAGACCTGTTGTTGTGGTCACTGGATATGCCAGGCGGTTCCGGGCAGATTTACACCACAACTTAGTCTGACCTCAGGTTTCAAGCGCGATATGACCAACTACCCACATTGGATCCTATTGTTTGCGGTAACTGGATTTACCGGGTGGTTCCGGGCAGAATTACACTGCAAACTCAACCCAACCTGGAGTTGGCCATTTTCAAGTTCATTCTAGTGTCATGTCCATGTTCATATTTTCAAGTCAAGTTCGTGTCAAGTTTCAAGGATAAGTTTCATGCCAAGTTTCCTACAATTACCAATTTTTCCCAACGTTACCCCGTCTAAATATTAGGCTAACAATCTTAGCCTAATTTTCCGTCCGCATGATTTTTGACGTATAATATTAGGCTAAAAACTTATCCTAATTTAATGTACACAAAATTTGCATAAAGCGATTCATTAGCATAAACATGACATAGGTGTAAACTTGGCATTCTCGGTATAGTCAATGTGAACACCATAGGTGTGTACTTGCATAATAATCAACATGAATATTATAGGTATGAACTTGCTGCGTAGACTGAACCAACATACATATATGTGAATTTGCAACATAGACTAAATCAGCTTACATATATGTGAACTTGCAAATCGATCACGAACATATGAATTAGTGTGAACTTGAAATATGACATAGGTTTAACATATACACATAAACATGTAGATCTAACATTTGGTCAAATATGTGATAAGATTTCACAACCTAAAACTTGCATAACATGATAAACTACACAACTTGTCATAACGGGTTATACTCCAAGTTCATATACATATGAATAGACTTATTCATTAATTCCCAATTCAACATGATGGTAGAATAGAACCACAGGCATAGATCAACATAATAAACATTGCTCTATTATCAATTTATTTCCAAGGCATGACCTAACTGAATAAATTGATTAAAACATCGCAGGCATAACATTATGAACATGAAAAGGTTTGAATAATAATCTAGATTCAAGAACACGGATAGATCTAACTTAAATAGAAAAATCCCCAAAATCAAGAAAAATAAAGAAAATAGGTCTGAATAGAAAATCAAGCTTAGATCCAATTTCATAGTCATAATTCTAGGCAACAACCTCATGGTCATGAATCATAGGTGATTAGTCATAATTGTCCTTGTCATAGTTATAGGCAATAGTCTTATATTCACAGTCATAGGCATAGGCATAGTCTTCTGTTCACCGTCTTAGTCATAAGCATAGTCTTATGTTCACCATCATAGTCATAGGCATAGGCATAGTCCTGTGTTCACCGTCTTAGTCATAGGCATAGTCTTATGTTCACCGTCATAGTCATAGGCATAGGCATAGTCTTATGTTCACAGTCATAGGCATAGTCATGGCCTTCTGTTCACAGTCATAGGCGTAGCCATAGTCTTATGCCATTAACAATAGCTTCAACATCGTAGGCAATATTTCCAATAGCCAAGATCCAGAAAGAAAACAAGAATAGATATGAATCGTACATAAATCAATTCCAATTTAACATGCCCATATTGAATTTATAGTTTTTATCTAAAAGTACCTGGAACTTATAGATCGTGGTCTAAGAAATTTAGACGCAGAAGTCAAGTCTAGAAATTTGTCGTAGAACGTTGCGGTGTCGCTGATCTATTCTCTTGAATTGTTGTAGAAGCGTTTATCTTTGATTTGAATCGAGTTTGAATGCTTAAGCTTTAATTTGGAGGCGACGGCCATGGTTCATGAGGTAAATTAGCAACATAGCAGTGTAAGAATGATTTGTATGAATTAGACTAGGTCTTTGGATGTATTTATAGGGGTAGCAACTAGATTAGGCCCTTAGATTAACCCTAGAATCAATCCGGACCATCAAAACACGTCTCAGGCTTCAAAAATGGGTTCTGGTTCAAAACAGGCCAACCAGGTCGACCTGTAAGGGTGGAGGTCGACCACATGGTCGACCTGGGGGGTAGGTCGACCCTAAGGTCGACCACATGGTCGACCTGACCTGTAACAACCCACACCCGCTACGGACACTCACTAAGGGAATGCCATAGCATCGGTGGAGTAATTTAAGTGAATATAGAACAGAAAAATTACAACTAGACAGATATAAATAATACTTGAAAATTTAAAACATCATTTCATTGCAGCAGAAGATAAACATGTCTGGTTACAATACCAAAACCAACTAAACAAGAGTCAAGTACTAAATATCCATCTTAATGAAACATAAGTACATAATCCCACTACATAACTAATAGCCATAATAGAAAAGATAACCGAGCTTTACATCAAGAGTCCAAGCTCCAAGATAGATAAAGCAGTCTGGATCAAACTCCACTAGAACTAGGCCCAACCTGAGGACCTGAGGGGGGGAAAAGATAAAAACAACGGGGTCAGACATAAGCCTGAGTGAGCCCTATAACTTTAACAATACAATCATTAAAGTAATTAGGGTATGATATAAACTTGGTACGGTGACGACTGGGGATAAATGACTACACTAAGCAGCCAACTAGACATAGGAAGAACTAAGATATCGATAAAGACGCATCTACCCACCCAAGGGTAATTACTACACTGCACCACACCAGTCATTCCTACTTAAAGGTTGATCCCACCCAAGGACTTAGAAAATTTAACTAGTAGTTTCCTATACCCCTAGCTGACCACATAGGTGCCGTCTGCCCCTATCTCCACTAGGTGTACCCACTACTTCCCAAGCGATCGGCTCCCTAACGTAGATACCCGTGCTGGCCCCACAGTGGGGTGTATCACTCCCCAAAGTGGCAACCCGATAAAACTTAAAAGTGCACGACTTATACCTACACGATGCAACAACGTCTTACCTACCAGCCCGGGCCCACACACGCATATGAAACCCGTTGGAGTCACGTTGCCACCGCTAACCAGTTTTTGGCCTCTTATAGTCAAGCCCAGTATGCGTGTCCCGTCCTCGACTTGGGTCGAGCCCACAAAAAATACGTTTTGGGTCACTAGTTGAAATGGGCCCCCAAAAGCTACCCACCTAAGCTTGTGCCTTTTCTAGTGCATCCCACTTAACCCCTTAATCATGTTTAATTACATGTTTCCACTTGGTTAAGTATTCTAATCGTATTTTCTATTGCCACCCAAGGCAACCCGCTAGATTTCCACATGCCACCCAAGGCACTTATTTGATTTCCACATGCCACCCAAGGCACCCACTTAACCCCTCATGCCCCACTACATGCTTATCTGGTTAAGTGTTTTTTAATAGATTAAGACCGTAACCTTTGCAAAGACCTCTCACATTAGACTATCTTTTATGGCAGCCGGATTTGCCGGTCGGGTCCGGGCAGCCTTACGCCATAACCGAGTCTAACCTCGTTTCTTTACACTTGTCACGTATTTAGTTTATGCCTAAGACCTCTCACATTGGGCCAATCATTTGTAGCCGCTGGATTTGCCGGTCGGGTCCGGGCAGTCTTATGCTACAAAAGGGTCCAACCTCGTGTCTTAGTCGATTAATTACACCTAATTAATCACCCCATATTTTGAATTAATTTTCCCTAATTAATTCCAATTTAATGATGTACATAATTGACTCAATTATGTCCATCCACTCATGGTATGCAACATCATACCAATTTCACCACAATTTTGTTAACATGAATATTAACCCCATCGATCCCCACGTAATACGCTAACATTACATACTTAAAAGGGAAGATTCATCACTAATACAATGGGTTCAACTTAGCATAACATTAGCATCACATGGGTTTTAAAGGTGTCAACCTGCATATATGACCATAGCATCAAACCCAACTAGCATAAATAATCAACCCAAACTTGCATGAATCACATACGTCATAAAGAGGGTAACTTGCATAAGTTACTTATGTCATACAAAGGGGTAAACTTGCATATGTATGTATGACATACAAAGGTGTAAACTTGCACATGTTACTTGCATATAATCAAACACCAAACTTGCATAACATGTCATATATGAACTTTCATATAATCAAACACCAAACTTGCATAACATGTCATATATGAACTTGCATATAATCAAACACCAAACTTGCATAACATGGTGTCATAATGGATCAATGTTTATCATAGTGATTTGCATAACTAGCATCATGAACATATAGCATAAATTACACCCAACTTGCATAACTAGCTTCATGGGCACATAGCATCAAACTTGCATAACTTGCATCATGAACACATAGCATACAACTTGCATAACTAGCATCATGAACATATAGCATAAAACTTGCATAACTAACATCATGAACACATAGCATATGACAACATAACTTGCATTGATCCACATACATAACCATAACCTCATTATATCCTATCATAATTAGTTTAGCAATTGCTTGCTAAAGGCATAGAAACTCACAACTTGTTGATTAGCACTCCTATGAAGAAGATTAAGTTGCTAGAGTTGATTAGAAGTTGATTTGAGAAGCTATCTTCCTCTTTAATTTGTTGGTGGCTCCTTTTAGTTGCATTTTGACGGCATAACGACGTTGTCTCCAATTTTAGTATGAATTAAGGTAGTCTTAGGGTGTATTTATAGATTAGTTAAGTGTTTTAGGCCATTAGATTAACCCTAAAACAGATTAGAGCCATCAGATTTCGTCAGTAGCCACCAAAACACAGCCCAGATCCCAAATCAGTGCACCCAGGTCACCTGGGCTCGACCAGGGAGTTCGACCCCCAGGTCGACACTAGGGTCGACACCCATGTCGACCTGGTGGGCAGGTCGACCCCCAGGTCGACCCCAAGGTCGACTCCCAGGTCGACCTGGTCTGGGCGGGAATTTTCCCGCCTAGCCCAAATTCTGCATTTTTGAAATCTGTTTCGTTTTCTGATTTTTCGTGAAACTTCTAAAGGCCATATCTCAGTCATACGGACTCCGATTCACGAAATTTCGGACTCTATTTCGCGTATTTCTCCGAGACAAACGCAACCGTGAAACCCGTTTCCCTTAATTCTCACGTCTGAGATTAATTATTCATTAATTTATGAACATCACTGTTGTTTAGAAATACGGGGTGTTACATTCTCCCCTACTTAAAGGATTTCGTCCCCGAAATCTCTAAGTCAAGAAGAACGTATCCTACCAACCAAACAACCATCTACTAAACCATCAAACACGGTCATCCATTGTCCTTAAAGTTTCTAATGCTGTATGAACATATGCAAAAAGTGTGTGTATATGTTCCCTATCTAATGCAAAATCAAGCGGCCTACTGATTCAGTTGACCTCCTTAATGCAAGCCATGATAGTGCCATGCATCCAATATGTATGCAAAAGAACCCTATCTACACATACTATTTCTACATGTGTGCACAACCATACACCAAAATGCATCATCCATATGATAACACAACCATTATACATCCATTAATATAGCTACCTACACACAATTATATGCAATATGAAGTGACTGAGCCGATCTAGTGTCTAAAGTGTGTGTATATGCATCCACGAGCAACCACTAGCAAACACTTGCATCCACACGCATCCATCAATCATAACATGTCTCAAACACATGTTTCAACCATAGGTTTACCCTATCTAAAGGTCAAAGGTACTAACGAGAGGACATACTAAAGATAAGATAAGTACTAGACAAACGATAAAGGAGAAGTTAAAAGACATACCCTCAAAAAGAAATGGGTACAGTGAACGCATCTTCGCTTCTGTCTCCCAAGTAGCGTTGCTCTCATCATCTCCCCATTGCACTTTGACTAGTTGAACCTCTCTGTTTCTCAACTTTCTAATCTCTGACCCAAGGATGCGAGTAGGAGCTCGTCGAATCGTCGCATCACGCTCTACCTCCACTTCTCTAAGCAAGCTCGACTCTACCACCTCTACAGTCTCATGTAGGCACTTCCTCAAATGTGACACATGGAATACGTCATGTACACCACTAAGTATCTCGGGTAAATCCACTCTATATGCCATCTGTCCAATCCTTTCCTTAATAGGAAACGGTCGTACAAACCTTGGTGCTAACTTCCCAACGGACCCAAAGCGAACGACATTCCGTAATGGAGATACTTTAACAAAGACCATGTCCCCAACATCAAACTCAAGATCCGTCCTCCTCTTATCCGCGTAAGATTTTTGTCTCTCTTGTGCCTCTTTCATCCTTCTTCGAATCAAATCAATCTTTTCCGAAGTCTCCCTAACCATATCGGGCCCAAGCAAGATCTTATTCGTAGACTCCCACCAACATGTAGGTGATCAACAAGGCCTTCCATAAAGAGCTTCGAAAGGAGCCATACCAACACTGGACTGAAAGCTGTTATTATACGCGAACTCTACCAATGGAAGATGCTCTTCCCATGTACCTCCAAAATCTAAGATACATAGCCTCAAAAGGTCTTCTAGAATACGGTTCACCCTCTCGGTCTGGCCGTCCGTCTGAGGATGATATGCGGTGCTCAAACACAACTGAGTCCCTACAGCCTCTTGCAAACTCTTCCAAAATTCGCTAGTGAAGATAGGATCTCAATCACTCACTATGCTAGAAGGTACACCATGCAATCGAACTATCTCTCGAAGTTAAACTGAATCTAGCCATGGAGCAGTCCTCTTACTCTTCACGGGTATAAAATGGGCGCTCTTAGTAAGTCTGTCTACCACAACCCAAATTCCCGTATTACCCTTCCTTGATCTCGGTAACCCATCAACAAAGTCCATCGAGACGCTATCCCACTTCCATTGCGGAACCTCCAATGGGTGAAGCAACCCACCGGGTTTCTTTTGCTCCGCTTTCACTTGTTGGCACACCAAGCATCTAGCGACATACTCGGCCACATCCTTCTTCACACCGGCCCAAAAGAAAACTCGCTTCATGTCTTGGTACATCTTGTCCCCACCGGGATGAATGGTCATCTTCGAACGATGTGCATCGTCAAGAACAGCCTTCTTCAAACCCTCGTCTTGCGGTACACACAGTCTACCATCTATACGCAACCACCCCTTATCATCTAGGGTGTACCTACTCAAATGGGTGGACGACTCCCCTCTTATGAGCTTCTCTACCAACTCAACCAACCGTGGGTTGTCCCGCTATGCCTCGCCAATCCGTCCCAAAAGAGTAGGTCTGAACTCTAAGGATGCTAGCAAACCGGGTACAAAGTCAACGGAGGGTCTGAAGTCAAACATCGAGATAAATTCCAAGCTTCGTCGTTCAACGAACAATGGACTCAAGGACAACCTTTTTCTGCTCAAGGCATCTGCCACCACGTTACCCTTGCCAGGGGTATACGCTATCTCGAAATCATAGGATGCTAAGAACTCCATCCACCTTTGCTGTCTTAAGTTCAAATCCTTCTGAGAAAACAAGTATTTCAACGATTTGTGGTCAGTGAACAATTCGAACCCCTCGCCAAGAAGATAATGGCGCCAAGACTTAAGCGCAAAAACAATAGCGGCCAACTCTAGATCATGGGTAGGGTAATTTTTCTCATGCTTTCTCAACTGCCTTCCCCCGTAGGCTATTACCCTTCCCTCTTGCATTAAGACTGCGCCTAGTCTTGTCCCACAAGCATCGGTATAAACAACAAATGGCTTACTCCCATCTGGCAACACTAAGACTAGAGCTGTGGTTAAAGCTCTCTTTAACCGTTGGAACGCATCATCACAATCTACGTTCCATGTGAAGACTAGATTCTTCTTCATCAAGCGAGTTAATGGGGCTGATATCTTCGCGAAGTCCTTGATAAACTTCCTATGGTAGCCAGCCAACCCCAAGAAACTCCTTACCTCGGTAGCAGTCTTCGGAACCTTCCAATCTTGGATGGACACTACCTTCGTGGGATCCACAGCTATCCCTTCTTTGGAGACCACGTGCCCTAAGAACCGCACTTCCTTCCTCCAAAAGTGACATTTAGAGAATTTAGCCTTAAGGCTATGTGCTCGAAGAGTCTCCAACACTTCCCTAAGATGTAGGGCATGCTCTTCTTCGCTCTTAGAAAAGACTAAGATGTCATCCACAAAGACCACCACGAACTTATTAAGGTACTCCCTGAACACCCTACTCATCAAATCAACAAAGTATGCGGGGGCGTTCGTCAAACCAAATGGCATCACAAGCCACTCATAGAAACCATCCGGAGTCCTAAAGGCAGTCTTCTCTATACTATCCTCAGCCACTCTCAACTGATGAAACCCCGTGGCTAAGTCCAACTGCGAAAACACTGAGGCGCCAACCAACTGATCAAAGAGATCATCAATCCTCGGCAATGGGTGTCTATTCTTCTTTGTGAGCTTGTTGAGTTCTCTATAGTCTACACAAAGTCTGAGGGACCCATCCGCCTTCATGGCAAAAACTACTGGAGCACCCCACTCCGATATACTTCGTCTTATGAACCCCTTCTCAAGCAACTCCCCTACTTGCTTATGGAGTTCCCTCCTCTCACGAGGAGCCATGTGGCGCACTGGCAAAGATACTGGTTTAGCATTGTCTACCAGATATATTCGGAAGTCAATCTCCCGCTTCGGAGGTAAGCCCTTCACCTCCTCAAACACATCCGAGTATTCCCGGACCACTTTAACAGATTGCAAACTCTCGACCGAAGCGTCAAGCGATTCAAGATAACTTAGCATAACAGAATCCATGGGATTACAAGAGATCTCGAGAGTGTTCCCCAAACGGGTCATGAGCCTAACAACTCTCCTTTCACAATCAAGAACGGCACCATTACTGGATAACCAGTCCATGCCCAAAATCAACCCATAGCCCGTGAAGCCCAAAACAAAAGCATCACATCTAAACTCAACGCTAAGTATGGAAATCTTCAAACCCAAACATATCATGGACAAATAAGTGGAGCCCCCAATTGTGTTTGAAACAACCAAGGGATCATCTACTAGACTGGTGTCTAAGTGCAGTGACTCAACTAATGATGATGAGATAAACGAATGCGATGCGCCAGAATCAAATAAAGTACGGACAGGATGATCAAACAGAAAAACCAAACTTTCAACGGAAATAGTTCTACCTCTTTCCTGAATCGGTGGAACCGTGATAGCCTGAACTTGCCCCCTTGCCTGACCTGGTGCCATAAGAGCTTGCACCTGTCCTCCTGAGGTATATCCCGTCCTCTGCCCCTTCTTAGGGCAGTCCTTCACTAAATGCCCTGCTTCGCCACAGTGGAAGCAGCCAGTCTTCTTCTTCTTCCAACAATCTTTGCTTAGTTGGCCTAGTGTCCCGCAATTGAAGCACTTCTTCTTTCCCTTTCCACCGTTGCCTTTCCCACCCTTGTTTTGCTGTTGCTGTTGAGGTTTCTTCTGATCTACTTTCTTCTCGGGTGCCTTATTAGCATTGGGACCCTTCTCTTCCTCATGCATAAGTGCCATGTCTACTAGCTTCTCAAAGGTGGCCCCCATAGGGATGTGAGTCATAGCCAATCCATGCATCGGTTCATTCAAGCCCTTAACGAACCTCAAAGCCTTCTTCTCCGGTGTATTCACCATGTCTATGCCAAACCTTGCCAACTGATTAAACTTGTTGACATATTCCTTCACTGATAGGTTTCCTTGCTTTAGAGTCAAGAACCTTTCCATATACAAATTTTCTTCCGCCCTTGAAAGAAACTTTGCCACAAACCTTTGTCTGAAATCCGCCCAAGAGTCAACTAGGCGTTCTCCATTAGTGACCTCCCACCAGAACGAGGCCTCTCCCTTCATTAACCAAGCAGCTAACTTGACTTTCTTTCCTTCTGCCATCTCAAAGATGTCTATCAATTCTTCCACCTCCTTAAGCCAATCCCTAGCTTCCACAAAAGTTTCTGATCCTTGAAAAGGTTTCCCTTCCATAGCCTTAAATTCCTTGCAAGTCTTAGCAAAAGTATCCGTACGAGGAGGAGGAGGGGGAGGAAGATCGGGTGCAACTGTTGGTGGAGGAACATTTGCTGGACCCGCAGTGGCGGCCCTAACCTCCATCAACCTCCTATACCATACTGGTATCGCTACATCCTCCGAAAAGTTAAGATCTTCAGCCATGCTGAAACGAAAAAGGAAAGATTCAAAACGGAGAATTCGAAAGATAAAGATATGGCTATTGGGGATTATGCTTTTCTTTCAAAAACTTTTCTCTTAAAAGACATGTTTTTGAAAATACTTCTTCCAAAAATGTTTTAGAAAAATAGTTTTTCTAAAAACATTATCTGTTCTGGTAACCTTTAGCTCTGATACCACGTGTAACACCCCGCACCCGCTACGGACACTCACTAAGGGAATGCCATAGCATCGGTGGAGTATTTTAAGTGAATATAGAACAGAAAAATTACAACAAGACAGATATAAATAATACTTGAAAATTTAAAACATCATTTCATTGCAGCAGAAGATAAACATGTCTGGTTACAATACCAAAACCAACTAAACAAGAGTCAAGTACTAAATATCCATCTTAATAAAACATAAGTACATAATCCCACTACATAACTAATAGCCATAATAGAAAAGATAACCGAGCTTTACATCAAGAGTCCAAGCTCCAAGATAGATAAAGCAGTCTGGATCAAACTCCACT
Organism: Allium sativum; assembly: GCA_030737875.1. NCBI lineage: Eukaryota > Viridiplantae > Streptophyta > Magnoliopsida > Asparagales > Amaryllidaceae > Allium > Allium sativum. Next base: position 310,027,629 of record CM060921.1, read on the forward strand.
AGAACTAGGCCCAACCTGAGGACCTGAGGGGGGGGGGAAAGATAAAAACAACGGGGTCAGACATAAGCCTGAGTGAGCCCTATAACTTTAACAATACAATCATTAAAGTAATTAGGGTATGATATAAACTTGGTACGGTGACAACTGGGGATAAATGACTACACTAAGCAGCCAACTAGACATAGGAAGAACTAAGATATCGATAAAGACGCATCTACCCACCCAAGGGTAATTACTACACTTCACCACACCAGTCATTCCTACTTAAAGGTTGATCCCACCCAAGGACTTAGAAAATTTAACCAGTAGTTTCCTGTACCCCTAGCTGACCACATAGGTGCCGTCTGCCCCTATCTCCACTAGGTGTACCCACTACTTCCCAAGCGATCGGCTCCCTAACGTAGATACCCGTGCTGGCCCCACAGTGGGGTGTATCACTCCCCAAAGTGGCAACCCGATACAACTTAAGAGTGCACGGCTTATACCTACACGATGCAACAATGTCTTACCTACCAGCCCGGGCCCACACACACATATGAAACCCGTTGGACTCGCGTTGCCACCGTTAATCCGTTTTTGGCCTCTTATAGTCAAGCCCAGTATGCGTGTCCCGTCCTCGACTTGGGTCGAGCCCACAAAAAATACGTTTTGGGTTACTGGTTGAAATGGGCCCCCACAAGCTACCCACCTAAGCTTGTCCCTTTTCCAGTGCATCCCACTTAACCCTTTAATCATGTTTAATTACATGTTTCCACTTGGTTAAGTATTCTAATCGTATTTTCTATTGCCACCCAAGGCAACCCACTAGATTTCCACATGCCACCCAAGGCACTTATTTGATTTCCACATGTCACCCAAGGCACCCACTTAACCCCTCATGCCCCACTACATGCTTATCTGGTTAAGTGTTTCTTAATAGATTAAGACCGTAACCTTTGCAAAGACCTCTCACATTAGACTATCTTTTATGGCAGCTGGATTTGCCGGTCGGGTCCGGGCAGCCTTACGCCATAACCGAGTCTAACCTCGTGTCTTTACACTTGTCACGTATTTAGTTTATGCCTAAGACCTCTCACATTGGGCCAATCGTTTGTAGCCGCTGGATTTGCCTGTCGGGTCCGGGCAGTCTTATGCTACAAAAGGGTCCAACCTCGTGTCTTAGTCGATTAATTACACCTAATTAATCACCCCATATTTTGAATTAATTTTCCCTAATTAATTCCAATTTAATGATGTACATAATTGACTCAATTATGTCCATCCACTCATGGTATGCAACATCATACCAATTTCACCACAATTTTGTTAACATGAATATTAACCCCATCGTTCCCCACGTAATACGCTAACATGACATACTTAAAAGGGAAGATTCATCACAAATACAATGGGTTCAACTTAGCATAACATTAGCATCACATGGGTTTTAAAGGTGTCAACTTGCATATATGACCATAGCATCAAACCCAACTAGCATAAATAATCAACCCAAACTTGCATGAATCACATACGTCATAAAGAGGGTAACTTGCATAAGTTACTTATGTCATACAAAGGGGTAAACTTGCATATGTATGTATGACATACAAAGGTGTAAACTTGCACATGTTATTTGCATATAATCAAACACCAAACTTGCATAACATGTCATATATGAACTTGCATATAATCAAACACCAAACTTGCATAACATGTCATATATGAACTTGCATATAATCAAACACCAAACTTGCATAACATGGTGTCATAATGGATCAATGTTTATCATAGTGATTTGCATAACTAGCATCATGAACATATAGCATAAATTACACCCAACTTGCATAACTAGCTTCATGGGCACATAGCATCAAACTTGCATAACTTGCTTCATGAACACATAGCATACAACTTGCATAACTAGCATCATGAACATATAGCATAAAACTTGCATAACTAACATCATGAACACATAGCATATGACAACATAACTTGCATTGATCCACATACATAACCATAACCTCATTATATCCTATCATAATTAGTTTAGCAATTGCTTGCTAAAGGCATAGAAACTCACAACTTGTTGATTAGTACTCCTATGAAGAAGATTCAGTTGCTAGAGTTGATTAGAAGTTGATTTGAGAAGCTATCTTCCTCTTTAATTTGTTGGTGGCTCCTTCTAGTTGCATTTTGACGGCATAACGACGTTGTCTCCAATTTTAGTATGAATTAAGGTAGTCTTAGGGTGTATTTATAGATTAGTTAAGTGTTTTAGGCCATTAGATTAACCCTAAATCAGATTAGAGCCGTCAGATCTCGTCACTAGCCACCAAAACACAGCCCAAATCCCAAATCAGTGCACCCAGGTCACCTCGGCTCGACCAGGGAGGTCGACCCCCAGGTCGACACTAGGGTCGACACCCATGTCGACCTGGTGGGCAGGTCGACCCCCAGGTCGACCCCCAGGTCGACTCCCAGGTCGACCTGGTCTGGGAGGGAATTTTCCCGCCTAGCCCAAATTCTGCATTTTTGAAATCTGTTTCGTTTTCTGATTTTTCGTGAAACTTCTAAAGGCCATATCTTAGTCATACGGACTCCGATTAACGAAATTTCGGACTCTATTTCGCGTATTTTTCCGAGACGAACGCAACCGCGAAACCCGTTTCCCTTAATTCTCACGTCTGAGATTAATTATTCATTAATTTATGAACATCACTGTTGTTTAGAAATACGGGGTGTTACATGACCCCCAGGTCGACCTGCCTGGTCCTGTGCTGCCTAAAATTTGCTGAATCTTCTACAGGCCATAACTTCTTCATCCGGACTCCGATTTTCGAAAACTCAGACTCATTTCCAAGCAGAATTTCGTGAAGAACACAATGGCGCAACCCCTTTCCCCAGATTCTTGTTTTAAAATTTAATTCTGCCTTGATTTATGGTTTTAACATGTTTTAAAAATTCAGGTTGTTACACGTTCGTTTTCTTAACTAAGGTTTACATCTTAGTTCTCTTAACTAAGGTTTACTACTTAGTTCTCTTCCTTATCATGTTGGGTTGGTTAAGTGTTATCCAGCAGTTTACGTTGACTTAACCCACCCATATATCATGTTAAATTGGTTAAGCATTCTTTAACCTTACTCATTTATTAGGTTATACTGGTTAAGAGTCTCTCATTAACTTAACCGTGTTTATTTATCATGCTATAACAGCTAAGTGTTCTAAGTTTACTTAACCCCACCATCTTGTCTAGGTAGCATGTTATAACAGTTAAACATTTACTTAACCTTACCCACTTGTCAAGTTTACATGTTATAATGGTTAAGTGTTTCCTTAGTTACTTAACCCCCACAAATCTTGCCTTGTTAACATGTTAAGTTGATTAAATGTCCAAATTAACCTAACCCCTATCAATCTTGTCTAGTTAACAAGTTGAATTGGCTAAGTGTTTTCTCAATTACTTAACCCCACCCTTCTTGTCTTTGTTAACATGTTAAGTTGGTTAAGTATTTCCTTAATTACTTAACCTCACTATTTCTAGCTTGATTGTTCATGAGCTTTAAATAATTAGTTAAAGCACCAACCACTCACATTATACAGGTATTGTTGTGGTTACTGGATGTGCCGGTCGGTTCCGGGCAGGTTTGCACCACAACTGTAACGACCCAGAAAATCTGAACCAATTTAAAAATTTTAAATTGGCTAAAATAATGGATTTTAAATATTTAAAATAAATATTTTAAATAATAGCAATGAAAAGTGAGTTTAAATCGACAATTGAAAACGAATATAATTAATTCTAATTATAAACAAGGCTTGAAAAGGCGCTGCAGTTTCAAAAATTGAATTCAAACTTTGTCGGACTGTACCGGGTGCAAAACAAAACAGATTTTAGTGAAACCAAAAATATTTAAATCTGTTAGTGAATACCTTTCTAACGAATCTGAAAAATTGAATTTTCATACCAGAAAGTAAAAGTTATGGCCGAATGAATTTTCAGAAAGGTCGCTATGGAATTTATATAGCTCGTGAAATTGACCATTTTGCATACGACCTCGGAATTCGACGAAACCACTTTTGTTGGATCCGGGATGTGAAGTTATTGCTAGGTTTCAAATTTCATAATTTTTGAAGCTAATATGTGAGCGTGGCAAACGAAAACGCGTTTTGGTCAATTACATTTAAATTGGATCGACCAGAAATGGGCCTTTTTGCAAACGGTCTCAGAATACGACGAAACTAGTTTTGTTGGGACCGTATCGTCAAAACATAGCTAGATTTATTTTTCTGGAATTTTGCGAATCAATTTGTGGCCCTGGCAAATTGAAATGTACGTTCAAATTAAATATTGAATGTTTTATATTTTAATTTGAAGGAAAACTGACTGAAACAGTCGAATGGGCCTACGAAACAAATCCCATTGTGTTCGGAATGGGGTTAAAACGCTAGGGACGATAGTCGTTGGGTTTAGATTGGTGGTCGTGTCAGAAAGGCCCTTTAAAACCTCCCCGACCAATCAAATTTTTTTTTTTAAAAAAAAGAAGAAAATCCCCTTTTTCTCTCTCACCGATTAACGGCGGAACCCCCTTCCCACCTTCTCTCCTCAAATCCAGCCGCCTCCGCCACCTACAGCCACCGCCACCGCCACCACTCGACGGCGCCTCCCCTCCTCTTCAAACCTGACCAACCCCCACCCTCTCTCCCTTCGCCAGCGTCGAGAACGACGCCTCCAAAGTCATCGACTTCTAGTCGACACCGAGATCGCCAGAGGCGATCGGATCTGAAGCCCCGACCATCGCCAGGAGCGCCACGCCCCCCTCTTCCACGTCGCACCCTCTGATCTTCACCACGATTCACGGATTTGCCGCAAAATCCTAACCCTAGTTCGAACAGTTAAAAAAGGTGCGACCTTTATTTATTTAGAACTGTTTTAAACACTCTATAGTGTTGCAAACCTTGTAAAAATCATATCTTTTTGCTATGTGGTCGAAATTCAGTGAAACAAGAGACAGTGGACTCGTGTGCACGTCTTCTGCATTTTAGAAGAGACCACATATTTTTCTGAGCCTTCTGCTATTTTTGGTGGATTGGAACCCAAAGTGAGATTTCTAATTTATAAACAATATGGAAAACGACGATGTATAAATTATATAGTCGATGTATGAGTTATATAAGCGTTGTACACCTCATGTATAAGCGTTGTATAAGTTGTACGTTCGATGTATAAGTTATATATGCGTTGTAAAAATTATATATGTGTTGAAATAGAAGTGATTTGCTATATATAAATATATATATATATATATATACGCCCCTCGTCCACAAACCATGGATGATATTTATTGGTTGTGATTGGTGTGAAAATTGATTGATGGCGAGTAGTTGATTGGGATTGTTTGTGGTTGATATTGATTGATTGTGGTTGAAAAATACCCATTTGTAGTTGAGAAATATTTGGTTGAAACCACATAGGATTAGTTTGTGGAAATGAAATAAATATATACATGCTGCCTGCGTGCGAATTAGATGCATGATCCCCATTGTCAAAAACCACGAGGTTTTAAGGTAGAGCGAGGAGTCGTACTAGGGACGGTCCCGGTTTTAACTACCCTGCCGTTATGCTGCCGAAATTTTAAACAATATTCATGTGTTTGAATTATTTTCATTTGCTGAAACTATATTTATTCGTTGAATAGAAAACCTTCATGTGTTGAATTGATATTCATTCGTTGAATTGAAATTCATGTGTTGAATGGTATTCGTATTTTAAATATAAAAATCACATTTTTATCTATATATAGAAACTATAAAAAACCTTCATGTGTTGAATCGATATTCATTCGTTGAATTGAAATTCATGTGTTGAATGGTATTCATATTTTGAAATAAATTGTTTTATAATAAAAATCACCTTTTTATCATCTATATGAACTATGTAAATAACCTTGTTTTAAAATAAATTGTTTTACAATAAAAACCCTATTTTTATCCCTTATATACACTATATAACATAATAGTGTTTTGAAATGAATTGTTTTACAATAAAAATCACATTTTTATTATATACATGAATTGTTGAAAGGTGAAGTGTTAAAAATAGCAACTCGTTCAAATAAATATGCATGAGTTGAAATGTTCATTAATTAGCTAATGATATGATTTTTGCCTATGCATGCAACATTAGAATGAATGGTGTTTTTAAACCAAATGGAATCAAATATGGAGTTGAATGGAAAATGATAAGTGATAAGAACTGTATATCTGTACATGCATATTTATTTGAACAGGTTATAGCAAAGAGGCTAGAGAAGAGGAATAAAATTTTGTGCCCGACAAATAGGTACACATTTACTGTTTTGTTTGGGTGATGATTTTATGAGCCTGTTTGCTAGCCGCTTGGCTTTTTCTTTTTCTTTTTGACATGAGACGCCCATGTGGCTATTTGGGAATTTTCCCAGCCCCTCCCGTACAAAGGAGGTTATGGCGAAATTTTCCAAAATTTAAAGGCGTTAGTGAAATATTAGAAGTGGAAACAATATAGGAATTTTTGAATGAACTATATTTATATAAATATATAAATATAAATAAAATTAAAACGAAACGTGGCCGTGCAGTTCGTATTTTGAAACCGTGATTTCAAACGATTATACCAGGAGATATGACCATCGGATTTTCCTGAAGTCGCCACCGTTGGGTTCGCTTTGGAAAAATCTTTCCAACGGCACCAACTTTGTAAAAATCCAACGGTTGGATTGTCTGGAATGTTTAATTCAAATCTGAAGAAAAACAGCGCCAGAAACGATTATATTTATATATATATATATATATATATAAATATAATTATATTTAATCGAATAACGACGCTGCAGTTCGTATTTTGAAATCGAAACTTCAAACGATTGTACCGGGAGATCCGACCGTCGGATTTTCCCGAAACTGGAACCGTTGGATTCATTTTGAAAAGACCTTTCTAATGATGTAAATTTTGTGAAGATCCAACGGTTAGATTTTCAGATATGTGTAAATCAAATCTGAAGAAAAACAACGCCATGGACGCGTTATGGCCCGAAGCGTCGTTTTGAATAAATTGGCTATTTTAAAATAAATAAAAATAGCGATAAATCGTTATAAAATATCATAAACGATATGGAATGGAAATAAACTGAATTTTCTCGATTTATGTGGTATTTGATGGCAGAGTGTGTTTGGTGTGAAAATTACATTAAAGAACAAAATTGGTGTTGTCGAATGATTTAACCATTGAAATAAATTGATTTGAAATTCTAAATATACGTGAATTATTTGAAAAGGCCGAGTTAATTCTCATTTCAAATAATTGATCGGCGATTGAAAGTCTAAGATGAAGACGGTGGTCGAAGACCGGAGATCTTCACCTCGTTTGGATGGTAACCGAGGTCCTGATTGGGAGGCATCCCAAAATATGGATAATGAGTGGTGATCGTCCAGACGTACGTGGTGATCGATGGGTGTGCGAGGTATTTAGTGCCTCCGGTTTCGTTCAGACCCGGAACGGACTTGTAAATGGACTGTGTGTCTGACATTGGATTTTATTCTGTGTTGATTGATCTCTGTTAAATATACATCTGTTTGGCGGCGGAGAATTTATTCTTTTGCTTAACGCCCTTCTCTAAAACGCACGAGCTCAGAGGTTGTATATCGATGGACATCAGTCGCATGGCATGAATTGTTAGTGTGGCATGCCTAAGTGGCAAATGATCAGGGCTTCTATTGAAAAGAAAAGTCTTGTGGCGATGATCAAAGCACCGCCTGTGTGGCGTAGCTTTGTGTATAATGTGAATTCGCGAGCCTCACACCCCGGTTTGAATCAGAAACGGGAGAAGGACCTCAAGGAGGGCATGCGTTTCTTTCTAGCTAGGGTGGTGTCAGTGAACTACCAGCCCTGACATTTATATACTTTTCACCTGTGTGGTTGTTGCTGTTGCGAGGTGCCTCGGTTTGATCGGACGATCTGAGTCCGATGGAGTCATTCGTTGGCTCACTTACGCCCCAAAGGGTGGAGAAACGTAGTGTTCAGGCATTTTTAATCCACATCGGTGGACCGGCCTTGTCGCTCCAAGGGTCGATGCGTTCTGATCCTGAGACACGGGCTAGAGCGTCACGAATTCGGTAAGGACTATCTTTTGCCTTGGTTCATGACGGAAATCCAATTTCCAATTACGTGACTGTGCGGTTTTGATTGTATATATATGGCGACATAGTGGTATGGGGCATTAATGCCGTCTATGATTGGTAGTTATGATTTGAAATTGTTTTCAAAACATATAAACACTAGCAATAATATCAAATGCTTTTGTTTTATTCGTATCAAGCATATTTTGGCCATTATAAGGTAAAAACTCTATCCTCCGGTTTGCGTTGCATTGTGTGATGGGAATTGAGTCTTATAATGGCTTCATTTTTATAAAAAGCATTGCGATGTTTAAAAGAAAGATTTGTTTTAAAGCACTGGCAATCCAATGGAGTAAACCCGTTCCACGAAAGTGGCGTGGTCCTGTGATTAGCCATATTATAAATGTGTTGAGTAGATTTCTCATACCAGTCCCATGACTGACTCATAGTTTGTTTCACTTTCAAACTCGGGTGCCCCTTTTTCTACACGGGCAGCCTTGTATTCAGGTTTTGTAACACCCCGTGTATTCTATAACAGTGAAATTCACAAATTAAAGTATAATTAATTTCAAATCAAAGAATTAAGGGAAACGGGATATGTCATTGCGTTCGTCTCGGAATTCTGCTTGAGATAGAGTCCGAGTTTGCGTAAAACGGACTCCGTATGAAGAAGATATGGCCTCCGGAAGTTTCAGAATTCAGTTTAAAATTCAAACAGACGAAATCAGCTCAGAAAAACAAATTTAAAATTCAAAATCGGGCCCAATTGGCCAGGGCGGGAAAATTCCCGCCCAAGACACGCAGGTCGACTTGGCAGTCGACCTGGGGCTAGCCAGGTCGACTGGGCAGTCGACCTGGGTAACCCGTGTCGACTGCCAAGTCGACACGGTGTCGACTGGGGTGTCGACCTGGCCCCTGAGCCAGGTCGAACCCAGCCCACCCTGGCTGGCCTGGTCTGTGTTTGGTCGATTTTCTGAGCCTTGCCTTGTCACTAGGGCTAGGTGTCAACTCCTGGTTGGTCTCTCCTTCAAACGAACGGCTATTGTTTAACCAAGCTTCATCGACGGTCTAAATCAACTCACAAACTCTATAAAAAGGACCTAAGACTAACCCTGATTCACACAAACTAAAATGGAGATGAGACCGTCATGCTGCTGAGGAGAGACTAAGGATAGCCGTCAGAAATTGAGGGACAATTTGGAGATAGTTTGAAAGCCTAAAGCAACGTCAATCAAAACAACGCCTACAACAAAGGATAGCATCTCCAAATTCAGAATTCAGATTCCTGAATTGAAGATTCGTCATACGTTGTAAGTAAAGTGCTATTCCGATATGAATAATTAATTGCGTTTGATTTGTGTAAAATGCGAAATGGAATTGTGGCGATAATAATATATATTTGTATGTTATTTTGATTCTAAACGATTTGGGAATGTTATGGTATACGATTGGATATTTGCAAGTATGTGACTTGCGTTGGAAGTTAACAACGAAATGGAATTGTGGAGATAATAACCTATATTTGTATGTTATTTTGGTTCTAAACGATTTAGAAATGTTATGGTATACGATTGGATTCATACAAGTATATGATTTATGTTGACAACCATATGTTGTGGTATCTTATTTGGGAATTCATGCAAATATATGATTCACCATTATGCCAATATGATGTACATACTTTTATGATCACTTTTAGTGTGTTATTGGATACGACTAAGTACTATAGTTTATATGAATCTATGATGGAATTATCAAATCATACTTTTGTATTAGAAACAAAAGTAAGCACCTTTATGAACATGACTAAACTATGTTTGGTATTATGCCTAGTTGAAACATGTTTTAGGCCTAAGTTGTTATCAAAACCATATGGTGATATATGTGACACAATTAAGTTAGATTTACATTCCAATTGCAAGTTTACATGAATAGAATGATTCATGTTTAAGTATTATTTATGCCATGATCATATGAATAAAATGATTCATGTTTAAGTATTATTTATGCCATGATTATATGAATGGAATGATTCATGTTTAAGTATTGTTTATGCCATAATCATATGAATAGAATGATTCATGTTTAAGTATTATTTATGCCATGAATATATGAATAGAATGATTCATGTTTAAGTATTGTTTATGCCATGATTATATGCTGTTACAATTGCAAGTTCACATGTGCCTACTTTATGTTAATTGAATCGTTATGTTGCAAGTTCATGCGTTCACAGTCCCCTTTTTATGTTACCTCATAAACACCAAGTTATAAGCCTCCCCTTTTTCATATGGCTAAGTTGGGTTTAAATGTTAAACCCAACATATCTTATATTGTAGCAAACGTGTAAAACGGGGGTAATGACGTTTGGGTTAAAAATATAGAACATATGTGTTGGCATGTTTGACGCGTGCCAATAACCTTGAAAAACAATTAAGTGGCATAAATAAATTTCAAACAATAAAGATAAATTTGAATAATGGGCCGCAAATATTTACATATAAAAAGAAAAGAGACAAAATATGTAAATGTAGAAAATACGATGTGTTTAACCAGAGGTTGGATTGAGTTGTGATGTAAACCTGCCCGGAACCACCCGGTTGTCCAGTAGTCACAACAATACATATCCAATGTGGGTGGTTAAACACTGAGCCCAATAAGGACCCGAGGTTAGACTGAGTTGTGGCGTAAGACTGCCCGGACCCAACCGACAACATGCAGCCACAACAATACCTGTCTAATGTGAGAGGTCAAGGCTTTAATAAGACAATTAAGGCTGAGACAGGATTGATAGGATTAAGTAAGTTAAATTAATACTTAATCAAAATGAAACATGCTAAACTAAACAGACTGATTGGGGGTTAGGTTTATTAAACACTTAACCAACTTAGCATGTTGGCTAGAAATAGAAAACCTAGTAGCGGGGGACCCTTTTCAGCAGTAACCCTACAAGGTGTATCAGGATAACCTGAACTAGGCAGGGTGGGGCACGATTACTGGCCTGACTGTAAGAGGTCAAATCGACGGTGGTGGTGCAGCAGTGTAGGTTCTAACGGGGTGTGGGCGTGCACACACTCCGGCGCAGAAAAATAAGGCACTGGGCACCAGTAGCATACCTGTGCATTCTAGAATTGTGTCGGGCCGCCACCATGGGACTTGATACACCCCATGGTGGGACCAGCATAGGTAACTACAACAACGGGGGCCATAAGACACATGTAACTATGCGAGTAGGAGCCGATCATCAGAAATGGATCACTTCACCCTGATTATGGGGTGCCTGTTGGGAACTAGTTTAAATGGGTACAGAGATTAATATGGGGTACGATAGTATATTCGACCCTAGACAACTTAACTTAGTTTATGGTGCTTTCCCATTTCTAGTTTATGCTTATCATACCCAGTTCTTTATTCATAGACTGAATAGTCCTAGACTTACTCAGGCTTTATGTCTCACTCTACTTTTCTTTCGCCTTCTTTTCTTTCGTTTCCCCCCAGGTCCACAGGGAGGGAATACCGCTGCTTGACCAGCTTTCACATCCAGCTTGAAGAGAAAGAATGTATTGCTTGGATCTTTTCCGTTTTTGACTATGGCTTTGGGCAGCAATTATGGGACTTATGTAGTTTATTTATGTTTTCTTTATGCTTCTTTAATAATGTAATCAAGACAGTTTTGAAGATGTTATGTTATTGGGAGAATTGTAAGACAAGTATGGCATGTTTTTGTGAACATGTATTTTAATGAAATAAAAGATGTTGTTTTCCGCTATTCAAAAATATGTGTTCTTATATCTGTCTTGTATATCTGTGACTTATACTTATAAACCTCCACCAAAATTAGGGCATTCCTTTTGAGAGTGACCCTAACGGAGGTGGGGTGTTTCACTTGGTATCAGAGCATAGGTTTACCAGATAAGATAAAAAGTTTTGAAAATTTATTTTCAAAAAAGAAAATTTAAAGAAGCATTTTTAAAAGATAAAATATTATTTTATTTTAAAAAAGGCAAAGTCCCCCAAAGCCATAGGTACTATCTCTTATCCTTCGTTTTGAATCTATCCTTTTTGTTTCAGCATGTCCGAAGAACTTAACTTGCCAGAGGGTGTACCAATACCTGGATGGTTTAGACGGTTCTTAGAAGCAAGGGCCACTCAGCCAGGTCCTACCGTTCCTCCTTCCCCAGCTGCAGGAAATCATCCGGCTGCAGCAGCACCTCTTCCTCCACCTCCTCCGCGGGGAAACACTTTTGCTAAGATATGTAAAGATTTTAAAGCTATGGGAGGAAAGGACTTTCATGGAACTGAATCCTTCGTGGCAGCTAGGAATTGGCTAAAGGAAACCGAGGACTTATTCGTCATTTTTGAGGTAGAAGATAGGCAGAAGGTACAACTGGCAGTGTGGCTATTAAAAGGTGAGGCTTCCTACTGGTGGGAAGTCACTTATGCAGAAAGACCAGTGGAAACACGGGAGGACTTTAGGGCAAGGTTTGAGGCTAAATTTCTCTCAGACGCAGAAAGGAGTTTGCAGTTGGAATTTTTTTTATTTCTTAAGCAAGGGAATAAGACAGTCAAAGAGTATGTTAATCAGTTCGATGAGCTGGCTAGGTTTGGACTGGACCTAGTCAATACCCCGCACAAGAAGGCTCTCCGTTTTGTCAAAGGGTTGAATGAGCCATTACACAGTTTGGCCATGACCCATATACCCATGGGAGCTACGTATGAAAGATTGGTACAGATGGCATTGCTGAACGAAGAGGATAAGAGCAAGAAGGAGACAAAGGCAGAAAGCTCTCAAGGGAAGAAAGAGGGTTTACAGGCTAAGAAGACAGACTTTAAGAAGGGCGGGAAAGACAACAAAGAGAAGAGGAAGTGTAATTTCTGTGGCAAAGTGGGGTACTTAGTGAAATATTGCCGGAAAAAGAAGGCCAAGATGAATGGTGGGTGCTTTTCTTGCGGTGAGACAGGCCACATGGCTAAGGACTGCCCAAAGAAACGAGGACAGGGGCAGAGGGCTGGATCCACCTCAGGGGCACAGGTTCATGTGCTAGAGGCGCCACCTCTGCAACAGCGAGGTATAAATACTTCTGTAGAAAGTGTAGTTTATCTTTATGATCACCCAGTTCACACTTTATTTGATTCTGGCGCATCACACTCCTTTATCTCGTCTGCTTTAGTAGAATCTCTGCACCTAAAAACTAGTATGGTAGAGGACCCCTTAATTGTTTCAAACCCAATTGGGGGCCCGGCTCATTTGTCTATGATCTGTGTGGGATTGAAAATTTCTATTCTAAGCGTAGAATTTAAATGTAGTGCCTTTGTTTTGGGCTTTTCGGGATATGGTTTGATTTTGGGCATGGATTGGCTATCCAGTAATGGGGCCATCCTTGATTGTGAGAAAAGGGTTGTTAGGCTCCTGACCCAGCTCGGTAACACTTTGGAAATTTCTTGTATCCCTCGTATACGGTTATGCTTAGTTATCTTGAATCGCTAGATGCCTCTGTTGAAAATTTGCAATCGGTTAGAGTGGTCCGGGAATATCCGGATGTCTTTGAAGAGGTGAAGGGCTTGCCTCCGAAGCGGGAGATAGACTTCCGCATATATCTTGTAGATAATGCAAAGCCCGTTGCGTTGCCCGTTAGACACATGGCTCCACGGGAAAGGAAAGAGCTCAGTAAACAGATTAAAGAGCTTCTAGGGAAGGGGTTCATTAGAAGGAGCATTTCAGAATGGGGCGCTCCAGTGGTGTTCGCAACAAAGGCGGATGGTTCACTCCGTCTATGTGTTGACTATAGGGAGCTCAACAAGCTAACGAAAAAGAATAGGCACTCTCTCCCCAGAATTGACGATCTGTTTGATCAGCTTGTAGGAGTGTCTGTTTTCTCCCAACTCGATTTAGCGACCGGTTTTCATCAGCTAAGGGTGGCTGAAGATAGCATCGATAAAACGACATTCAGAACCCCAGACGGCTTCTTTGAATGGCTTGTCATGCCTTTCGGCTTGACAAATGCACCTGCTTACTTCGTGGACCTGATGAGTAGGGTATTCAGAGATTTCCTCAATAAGTTCGTAGTGGTCTTAGTAGACGATATCCTTATCTTCTCAAAGAGTGAAGAGGAACATGCTCAGCACTTAAGGGCAATCATGGAAACTCTGCGAGTCCATCAGCTAAAAGCCAAATTCTCCAAATGCCACTTTTGGAGAGAGGAAGTAAGATTTCTTGGGCACATAGTATCCAAGGAAGGATTAGCAGTAGACCCTGCTAAGGTAGTAGAGGTACAGGATTGGAAGACACCAAGGAATGCAACCGAGGTCTGAAGCTTTCTAGGACTAGCAGGTTTCTATCGAAAGTTCATAAGGGATTTTGCGAAAATCTCAGCTCCGCTCACAAGGCTGACCAAGAAGAATCTAGTGTTCAATTGGGACTTGGATTGCGAGTTTGCTTTCCAACGACTAAAAAGGGCTCTTACAACAGCCCCAGTTTTGACGTTGCCAGATGGAAGCAAGATGTTCACAGTTTATACAGATGCATGTGGGACAGGGCTAGGCACCGTCTTAATGCAAGAAGGAAGGGTAGTAGCTTATGGCGGGAGACAATTGAAAGTGCACGAAAAGAACAAACCGACCCACGATCTTGAGTTAGCCGCCATCGTCTTTGCACTCAAGTCTTGGCGACACTATCTCCTAGGTGAGAAGTTCGAACTTTACACTGACTATAAATCGTTGAAGTATCTTTTCTTGCAGAAGGACCTTAACTTGAGGCAACAGAGAAGGATGGAGTTTCTTGCCTCGTATGATTTCGAGATCTCCTATACTCCGGGAAAAGGCAACGTAGTGGCAGACGCGTTGAGCCGAAAGAAACTGACCCTAAGCCCGTTGTTTGTTGAAAGACAAAGCCTAGAGTTTATAGCCAACTTTGACTTTAGGCCCTCCTCCGATTTTGTACCAGGCTTGCTAGCATCTCTCGAAGTACGCCCGACTTTAGTGGACTCAATAGGGACAGCACAACGCGAAGACCCTCAGCTTGTGGAGACGATTGATAGACTAATTAGGGGCGAGACTTCAAGTCACCTCAACAGATACTCCATCGACGATAAGGGTTGGCTAAGGCGAGACGGAAGACTATGCGTCACGCAGACAGGGGATTTAGTAAAGAAGGTTCTCGAGGAAGC
The DNA here is from genome assembly GCA_030737875.1 of Allium sativum. NCBI lineage: Eukaryota > Viridiplantae > Streptophyta > Magnoliopsida > Asparagales > Amaryllidaceae > Allium > Allium sativum. The sequence continues at coordinate 310,042,925 of CM060921.1, forward strand.
GCATCACTCTAAGATGACGATACACCCAGGCGGAGATAAAATGTACAAGGACATAAAGAGAACTTTCTTTTGGAACGACATGAAGAAGGACGTGGCAGATTTCGTTTCTAAGTGTATGGTGTGCCAACAGGTTAAGGCAGAACAGAAAAAGCCTGGCGGTCTGCTCCATCCTCTAGAGGTCCCGCAGTGGAAGTGGGATAGCATCTCAATGGACTTCATTGATGGGCTGCCTAGGTCTAGGAGAGGCGACACTAGCATTTGGGTAATAATGGATAGGCTTACTAAAAGCGCCCACTTTTTACTTGTCAAAAGTAAAAGAACTACCTCATCCCTACCATCTCTTTACCTCAAGGAAATTGTTTGACTCCATGGAATACCATCCAGCATTGTTAGTGACCGAGACCCTATCTTCACAAGTGAGTTTTGGCGGAGTCTGCAAGAAGCGGTAGACACACAATTATGCTTGAGCACAGCCTATCATCCCCAAACCGACGGCCAAACAGAAAGAGTGAACAGAGTTCTGGAGGACCTTTTAAGACTGTGCGTCCTCGACTTCGGAGGGACATGGGAAGACCATCTTCCTTTGGTGGAATTTGCCTACAACAACAGCTACCAAGCAACCATCGGAATGGCGTCCTTCGAAGCTTTATATGGAAGACCGTGCCGATCGCCCACTTGTTGGTGGGAGTCTACTGATAAGCTCATACTTGGACCAGATATGATCCGAGAGACTTCAGAGAAAGTAGACTTAATACGAAGAAGGATGAAGACGGCCCAAGACAAACAAAAGTCCTACGCCGACAAGAGGAGGACCGACCTTGAATTTGAGGTTGGGGACAGAGTTTTTCTTAAGGTATCTCCGCTAAGGAACGTTGTTCGTTTTGGAACCACAGGAAAGCTAGCACCAAGGTTCGTAGGGCCATTTCCTAACATCGAGAAAATTGGAAAAATGGCCTATAGATTAGAGCTACCCGAAAAATTGGCCGGAGTTCACAACGTCTTTCACGTTTCACATCTCCGAAAATGTCTACATGAGTCTGCTGAAGTGGTAGAGCCAAATATCCTAGAAGAAGCTGAAGTGGAATGCGAAGCAACCATGAGGAAAGTTCCAACCCGCATATTAGGAACGGAAGTAAAGAAGATACGCAACCGCGAAGTCAAGCTCGTCAAAGTTCAGTGGAGGGACGCCGAGGGAGACGCAACTTGGGAAACTGAAGCTAGAATACGCGCAGCCTACCCTTTTCTTTTCGAGGGTACATTTTTGATCTCTCCTTTTTCCTTAAGTTGCGCTTTTATCTATCTTTTTAGGTATATCTCCTCGACCTTATCTTTTAGGAAGAAACCCTTTGGATGAAAACATGTGATTGAAACATGTTATGGATGATGGTTGCAAGTGGTTGCAAGTGATTGCTAGTGGTTGCTCGTGGTTGCATATACACACACAATCTAGGTTTTAGATCCGCTCAGTCACTTCATATTGCATATGCATATATGTTTGCATTCGTATATGGTTGAACTTTAATGTGTTGTCATATGGATGTTGCATTTGTATGAATGATTGTGCACTCATGTAGAATCATGAATAGGAGAATTTGCATACATAATGGATTCATGGCACTTACATAATTCGCATTAAGGAGGTCAACTGAATCAGTAGACCGCCTGATTTTGCATTAGATAAGTACATGTACACACACACACTTCGCATATGATCATGAAGCATTAGAAGTCTTTTAAGGACAATGGATGCTCGTGTTTAATGGATGAGTAGATGGATGTTAGGATATACATTCTTTCTGAACTTGAAGATTTCGGGGACGAAATCCTTTTAAGTGGGGGAGAATGTAACACCCCGTGTATTCTATAACAGCGAAATTCACAAATTAAAGTATAATTAATTTCAAATCAAAGAATTAAGGGAAACGGGATACGCCATTGCGTTCGTCTCGGAATTCTGCTTGAGATAGAGTCCGAGTTTGCATAAAAAGGACTCCGTATGAAGAAGATATGGCCTCCGGAAGTTTAAGAATTCAGTTTAAAATTCAAACAGACGAAAACATCTCAGAAAAACAAATTTAAAATTCAAAATCGGGCCCAATTGGCCAGGGCGGGAAAATTCCCGCCCAAGGCACCCAGGTCGACTTGGCAGTCGACCTGGGGCTAGCCAGGTCGAATGGGCAGTCGACCTGGGTAACCCGTGTCGACTACCAAGTCGACACGGTGTCGACTGGGGTGTCGACCTGGCCCCTAAGCCAGGTCGAACCCAGCCCACCCTGGCTGGCCTGGTCTATGTTTGGTCAATTTTCTGAGCCTTACCTTGTCACTAGGGCTAGGTGTCAGCTCCTGGTTGGTCTCTCCTTCAAACGAACGGCTATTGTTTAACCAAGCTTCATCGACGGTCTAAATCAACTCACAAACTCTATAAAAAGGACCTAAGACTAACCCTAATTCACACAAACTAAAATGGAGATGAGACCGTCATGCTGCTGAGGAGAGACTAAGGATAGCTGTCAGAAATTGAGGGACAATTTGGAGATAGTTTGAAAGCCTAAAGCAACGTCAATCAAAACAACGCCTACAACAAAGGATAGCATCTCCAAATTCAGAATTCAGATTCCTGAATTGAAGATTCGTCATACATTGTAAGTAGAGTGCTATTCCGATATGAATAATTAATTGCATTTGATTTGTGTAAAATGCGAAATGGAATTGTGGCGATAATAATATATATTTGTATGTTATTTTGATTCTAAACGATTTGGGAATGTTATGGTATACGATTGGATATTTGCAAGTATGTGACTTGCGTTGGAAGTTAACAACGAAATGGAATTGTGGAGATAATAACCTATATTTGTATGTTATTTTGGTTCTAAACGATTTAGAAATGTTATGGTATACGATTGGATTCATACAAGTATATGATTTATGTTGACAACCATATGTTGTGGTATCTTATTTGGGAATTCATGCAAATATATGATTCACTATTATGCCAATATGACGTACATACTTTTATGATCACTTTTAGTGTGTTATTGGATACGACTAAGTACTATAGTTTGTATGAATCTATGATGGAATTAGCAAATCATACTTTTGTATTAGAAACAAAAGTAAGCACCTTTATGAACATGACTAAATTATGTTTGGTATTATGCCTAGTTGAAACATGTTTTAGGCCTAAGTTGTTATCAAAACCATATGGTGATATATGTGACACAATTAAGTTAGATTTACATTCCAATTGCAAGTTTACATGAATAGAATGATTCATGTTTAAGTATTATTTATGCCATGATCATATGAATAGAATGATACATGTTTAAGTATTATTTATGCCATGATTATATGAATGGAATGATTCATGTTTAAGTATTGTTTATGCCATAATCATATGAATAGAATGATTCATGTTTAAGTATTATTTATGCCATGATTATATGAATAGAATGATTCATGTTTAAGTATTGTTTATGCCATGATTATATGCTGTTACAATTGCAAGTTCACATGTGCCTACTTTATGTTAATTGAATCGTTATGTTGCAATTTCATGCGTTCACACTCCCCTTTTTATGTTACCTCATAAACACCAAGTTATAAGCCTCCCCTTTTTCATATGGTAAATTGGGTTTAAATGTTAAACCCAACATATCTTATATTGTAGCAAACGTGTAAAACGGGGGTAATGACGTTTGGGTTAAAAATATAGAACATATGTGTTGGCATGTTTGACGCATGCCAATAACCTTGAAAAACAATTAAGTGGCATAAATAAATTTCAAACAATAAAGATAAATTTGAATAATGGGCCACAAATATTTACATATAAAAAGAAAAAAGGCAAAATATGTAAATGTAGAAAATACGATGTGTTTAACCCGAGGTTGGATTGAGTTGTGATGTAAACCTGCCCGGAACCGCCCGGCTGTCCAGTAGTCACAACAATACATATCCAATGTGGGTGGTTAAACATGGAGCCCAATAAGGACCCGAGGTTAGACTGAGTTGTGGCGTAAGACTGCCCGGACCCAACCGACAACATGCAGCCACAACAATACCTGTCTAATGTGAGAGGTCAAGGCTTTAATAAGACAATTAAGGCTGAGACAGGATTGATAGGATTAAGTAAGTTAAATTAATACTTAATCAAAATGAAACATGCTAAACTAAACAGACTGATTGGGGGTTAGGTTTATTAAACACTTAACCAGCTTAGCAAGTTGGCTAGAAATAGAAAACCTAGTAGCGGGGGACCCTTTTCAGCAGTAACCCTACAAGGTGTATCAGGATACCCTGAACTAGGCAGGGTGGGGCACGATTACTGGCCTGACTGTAAGAGCTCAAATTGATGGCGGTGGTGCAGCAGTGTAGGTTCTAACGGGGTGCGGGCGTGCACATACTCCGGCGCAGAAAAATAAGGCACTGGGCACCTGTAGCATACCTGTGCATTCTAGAATTGTGTCGGGCCGCCACCATGGGACTTGATACACCCCATGGTGGGACCAACATAGGTAACTACAACAAAGGGGGCCGTAAGACACATGTAACTATGCGAGTAGGAGCCGATCATCAGAAATGGATCACTTCACCCTGATTATGGGGTGCCTGTTGGGAACTAGTTTAAATGGGTACAGAGATTAATATGGGGTACGATAGTATATTCGACCCTAGACAACTTAACTTAGTTTATGGTGCTTTCCCATTTCTAGTTTATGCTTATCATACCTAGTTCTTTATTCATAGACTGAATAGTCCTAGACTTACTCAGGCTTTATGTCTGACTCTACTTTTCTTTTGCCTTCTTTTCTTTCATTTCCCCCCCAGGTCCACAGGGAGGGAATACCGCAGCTTGACCAGCTTTCACATCCAGCTTGAAGAGAAAGAATGTATTGCTTGGATCTTTTCCGTTTTGGACCATGGCTTTGGGCAGTAATTATGGGACTTATGCAGTTTATTTATGTTTTCTTTATGATTCTTTAATAATGTAATCAAGACAGTTTTGAAGATGTTATGTTTTTGGGAGAATTGTAAGACAAGTATGGCATGTTTTTGTGAACACGTATTTTAATGAAATAAAAGATGTTGTTGTTTTCCGCTGTTCAAAAATATGTGTTCTTATATCTGTCTTGTATATCTGTGACTTATAATTATAAACCTCCACCAAAATTAGGGCATTCCCTTTGAGAGTGACCCTAACGGAGGTGGGGTGTTTCAGGTTTAGCTGGTTCTTTCTGGATAGCTGGAGCTGAAGATGGATTCTATCATTTATCTCTTTTTATGCCGTTCAGCTCCTATTGTGCATTATGTTTGTTTTCCGCTGTAGACATATATGTACAGTTGAACTGTATTTGTACTAAGTATGATCCTGTATACAATATAACTCTAATGATTACTTTTATCCAGTATATTCTATTGTTCATTATCTGGTGTATTTATTTATTTCTGTTCTGCTATTATCTGTTTCTGTGTTATATTCCACGGATTACCCTTGTCGCCGTGAGTACGGGGTTTGGGGTCGTCTCAACAACTCGGTCTAACCTCGCGTCTTTCTGGGCTTGATGCTCTAGCCTCTCACATTAGTCAGGTATTGTTGTGGTTATTGGATGTGCCGGGAGGTTCCAGGCAGTTTTACACCACAACTCAGTCTAACCTCGGGTTAGGCATTTTCCTCTTCTCTAATTTTACATATTTACTATTCATGTAAATCCATAAATTAATTTAGCCTAGATCATATTCATTTGTCATGCAAATTAACATACTTATATTCTATGCCCACAACTTGATTTACCTATCAATTAACTCAACTTGCAGTTTATACCAATTTAGATTTAATATTCCCCTTTTACAATTCATGCCCAATCTAGATTAATATCTCAATTTACAGTTCATGTCAAAACTAGATTTAGTATTCTAGTTTACCGTTTATGTCCAAAACTTGGTTTACATGCTAATTACATACTTGCGGCTAATTAAAATTTATCATTTGTGCCCAATTCTAATATGCATGTAGATTATTCACTATTATAGCCAATTCAGATTAGGCCAACATATTTATTATGCCAAATTATCTTAATTAAGCTACGCCCAATCCCCGCATCATAATCGTACGTATAACATGATTTCACAAGTTTTCTAAGTACTCATGAAATGGCACTAACAAAAGGAATAGGGTATAAGCACAAGAATTGATATGAAAGAATGGGCATGCAAAAATAATGGCTCCAACAGGTTCGGTGTACATAATAGTGAATAGGAATAAATTAGCCAAGTTACACACTAAATATGAGATCCAACATAATCAAGGGAATAGGCATAGGTGATTTGGTCCAACATAATGCCAGTTCACGGTACAACATGATCGGTTAATTGTAACAATGGGAATAGGCATAAGCAACTAACTACAATAGTTATAGGCAATTAACCACAATAGTCATGGGCGACTAATCATAATAATTTCTTAATCAATGTCATAGGCAATAGTCTCATAGTTATGAATCATAGTCATGGGAAACAGTCTCATAGTCACGAATCATAGTCATAGGCAATAATTTCATAGGCAATAGTTCATGGCCATCGTCTTAGGAAAAGGTCTCATAGTCATAGGCAATAGCTTCATAGGCAACAGTTTCATAGTCATAGTCTAAGGCAAAAGTCTCATAGTCATAGTCGTAAATCAATTCCAAAGGCATAGATAACTTTAGATTTAACATAAGCATGAATCAAAGATAATTAACTTGCAAATAGGTACAGTTCTATATTTTGATTTATTACATTCACAATTCCAATTACACATTCAAATCTAAGGAATAACCGAACTTACAAAGAAGGAATTCTTGATTTCTGGAATCTGAATTCTGAAGTTGGAATGCTCGCCTTTGATGTAGATACTTGTTCTTATAATTCAGATTTGATTCACTTTGTAGCTTTCTACTTTTCTTTTTAGTTGAAAGAGAATGGTGGATGTCCTAGGTTGAGTATGGCGGTATGACGGCTCTTAGAATGAATTAGTGTGATTTTAGGATTGAGTGTTAGGTTGTTTATATAGAATTTCAATATAATTAAAGCCGTCAGATGAACCTAGAGTTAACCACAATCATTCAGTCAGGATAGGGTGACACCTCAGCCCTAATGACTCAGCAAGGAGTCGAAAAGGACTCAGCAACGAGTCACAGTACGGATCAGAAAACACCAGAAAGTTGTGCAGGCTTTCAGGCCGACCTGGGCGCACTTGGCAGGTGCGCCAGTGCAATTTTCGTACTGGCGCACTTCCCAAGTACGCCAGTGCATTTCTGTTTTTTTTCCTCTTCTTCTGGTTTTCTACCTAACTTCGTTCATCCATATCTTCTTCCTATGTTGTCCGATTTATGCAAACTCGGACTCTATCTCAAGCAGAATTCTGAGACGAACGCAATGGCGTAACCCATTTCCCTTAATTCTCGCATTTGAAATTAATTATTCTTTGATTATATCTTTTGTCCCGATTTAAAATTACAGGGTGTTACAGAACTAGAGCAGCATAAGGACGTTTTTAATTTATTTTTGATATGAATTAGGGTAGAGTATAGGAGTAATGGAGTTATGTAGAGAAAACTATAGCCTTAGGGGTGTTTATATAGCATAGGGATGAACGAATCTGGCCAGAACGGGCGTCCAAATGCAGAAAAACGAACCAGGCCTCGGATCTGGAAATAGGGGGGAGGTCGACCCCCTGGTCGACCTATGTGACCCAGGTCGACCCCCTGGTCGACCTGGGTCCTGGGCGGGAAATTTCCTGCACAGTCCGGGTGTGTGATTGGAATTTTAAATTTAAATTTGAGCTGTTTTATTTTATTTAAATTCCTGAAACTTCTGAGGGCCTTAACTTCCTCATACGAAGTCCGATTTACGAAAACTTGGACTCTATTCGTAGCAGAATTCCGAGACGAACGCAATGGCATAACCCGTTTCCCTTAATTCTCACTTTAAAAATTAAGTATTCTTTAATTCGTTCTTTTAATATTCTCAGAAAATACGGGGTGTTACAATGTCTCAACCACATGTTTACATCCATGGGATTTCTACTTAAAGGTCGAAGATTCGATTGATAGGATATACTTAAATGATAGAAACAAGCATAAACAAAAGCTTTGGAAAGGAAGTTAAGAACATACCCACGAAAAGAAAAGGGTACGAAGTGCTAATCTTGTCTTCGGTCTCCCAAGTTGCATCTTCTGGGTTATCTCCCCACCGAACATTCATCAACTTGACTTTTTTATTGTGTAGCTTCTTAACTTCTTATCCAAGAATACAGGTGGGAACTCGTCTAACTGTCGCCTCCCGTTCCACCTCTACTTCTTCTAATATACTCGGCTCAACTACTTCTGCGGTATCATGCAAGCACTTCCGCAAATGAGAAATATGGAAAACTTCATGAATACCGGATATTCTTTATGGTAGCTTTACTCTATAGGCCATTTGGCCAATCCTCTCTATTATGGGAAATGGTCCTACAAATCTTGGCACCGATTTCCCTACAGATCCAAAGTGAACCACATTCCTCAAAGGTGAAACCTGGATGAAAACCATGTATTCCACCTCAAACTCGATGTCAGTCCTTCTCTAGTATGCGTAGAATTTCTGCTTGCCTTTAGCTGTCTTCATTTACCGTCTAATAAGATCAATCTTCTCGGACGTTTCTATAAATATGTCTGGTCCAAGTAGAAGTTTTTCTGTAGATTCCCACAAACAAGTCTGTGATCTACAGGGTTGTCCGTACAATGCTAAGAAGGGTGCCATGCCAATGCTAGCTTGATAACTATTGTTGTAGGCGAACTCTACTAAAGGAAGGTGCTCTTCCCAAGTCCCTCTGAAGTCTAGGATAAACAGCCTTAAAAGATCCTCAAGAACTCTATTCACCGTTTCTGTTTGTCCATCGGTCTGCGGGTGATAAGCGGTGCTCAAACACAACTTTGTACCTAATGCTTTTTGCAAGCTCATCCAAAATTCACTGGTGAAAATGGGGTCACGATCACTTAAGATAATGGAAGATATTCCATGAAGACGGACTTTTTATTGATAGCACAACTGTTGTTGAGGCCTGAGGCTATGATTACTTACTTTTTATTGATAGCACAATCACTTTGAATGCCACATTATCAGTTCCGTTAATGCTTAATTGATTTGCACAAATATAATCTGGATATTATGCTAAGAGAATATATTCTCTGCCACCATATATACTTATACAGACCAACATATGCGATTATTGGAAATACTCTGTCAGACATTCGTCCACACAACTTCGTTCTGGGACTGAACGAAACCGAAGGCACAATTTCCATTAATCATCTTAGGCAATTTCTACCTAGGATTAACAGAAAAAGCCCTTGGATTTTACTCTGTTTTTTATTATCTTCATATAATCTGATCCGCAACGCTACTACCAGTACGGAGTGGTCCTCGGATAATAATCCAACCGGTCTCTCCATACTGACAACGATATTGGCCAATACTTAGATAGTCGTTTATTTAACTATCGAAGAAAAACAAACAACATTCATCCAAAGCATCAAACAATTACTGGGTCCCTTAATTAATATTTCATTAATTAAATTACTTCTCCATTTCCTTATAAATATTTGTTAACCCAATATTTCAATAATCATCTTGGCCTCTTAAACTATTTGGAAAACATTTTCCTTTATCACCTTCTTTTATTTTCTGTACTTAGAAAATATCTCTTATTTATAACTGGAAAACATTCCAGTTACTTCTTCCTTTCACGACCATTCATTTCTATACTTAGGAAATATTTATTACTATATTTCCAAAATTCCACTTACTTGGGTTAAAACAAATGTTGTGTAAAACATCGTTACAACAACCCAAAATACTGCATTCAACTAAATCTTATTCAAACATTAATCTTCTAGACTGAATCTGGCTATTTATCGTTAATAATGAAATCAATCAAGTTGGGGTATAATTACCTCTCAGACCTTGACTGAAAACATCCTTAACTTCAAAGCAGATAATAATACTTACCTCCAATAATCAACACCATAAAAACCAATTATTAATTTTCAAAATATGTATACATTTCACTTTCTATTTTTACTAGATTTAGTTTATAGATTTCCTTTTTGTTTATAATATTCCAATTTAAGTTCGTTTCTTTATCGCATTCTATATATATTGATATATTAATTTCTAATTATCAGATTTTCTTAAAAATATTCTAACTCCTTAAATTTCCAATTTTTTTTTTCAGCACCTCCTTTGTACTAGTCAATAGCTCAAATCTTAAATCACCTCTATAGGACCTTTCCATTCAAAAAAAAAAATCAAAAAGCAAAGCCACTTGCCGATTCGGCGCATAAAGTCTCATATGGAATTTAAACCTGTACCTTTATGTCGGGAACTCAAATTAAAATGTTCATTCTCTTCATTCCATACCTATTTAACACACACATATATATATCCATTCCCAATTTATTATAACCCAATCCAATCATTTTTAACTCAATTCGCTAATTTATTCTGTAATTAGCACTTTTGCATATTCCAATATTTAACTTAACATATCACGTTCATATATATTTTTATTGACATATAAACCAGTTGAATTCCATTTTCAATTCAAGTATCATATTTGATTTCGAATATGAATTTACCATGTCAATTTACTTAACCAAAACCCAATTTCGTATCAAAACTCAATTAACTAATTATTCTTCAAATTAGTTAATTCTATTTAATAATTAAAAATGATTTTTGTTTCAAAAATCAGTTCACTTACGCGACTTGAGTTCATATTTATTTTATATCTCAAGTCTGAATTTTTCTAATGGAAATTCAGATTTTATTTACTTAAAATCCTTTTATTTATTTAAATAAACCGTTATGGTTTTATAACGGTTATGGCGCTGTTTTTCTGAAAATTTGATTTTGACATAATTCAAAACCTATAAGACGAAATCCAAAATTTTCTTTTCCATTAGAAAACTATTATTCAATCGGTCCTGACGATTCTTATTTCTAAGAATTTCGACTTAAATTGAGTTATATATACTCAATTGAATTTCGAAACACCAATTTACGAATTATCGCGCCGCGGCAAACTCGTTTTAGTTATATTTAATTATAAACGTTAAAATTTGTTTAATTTAAATTTCAATATCATTCTAATGTATATTTTAATATATATTAAATCCAGTTTTCAAATCCAACTTCATATTTCCGATTATCCTTAATTGTTGATTTTTCATTACTCGGTTATAAATTTATTTATAATCAATTTTCTATATTAAAGTCCAAATACCCTTTATAAATAAATTATTTATAAAAGTTGACATAATCAAATTCTAATTATAAATTCTTAGATTTATCTCGATTTTGCTTATACTTTGAATTCCGGAATAACATCCCTCATCCCCTTTTTGAAACGATTTCCAATTCATTTTTAAATTCATACCTGAATTTAAACTTCTAAATTTTCTAGTGATAAATTAGCTCATTTAATGTATAAACGTCGTTTATAAATTTAACTTCTTTGTTTTATAATTTAAAACAAGTTTCCATTTCAAATCCATTTGAAACCCCATTTCCTATTCTGGAATAATTTATTGATTATAACTTATATGTAGAGTGAATCTATTTTTGTATTTAAATTTAAACTTCTATTCAATACAATCCTAATATATTTTCTGAAAATATCTTTATCTAAATAAATTTGATCTAATCGAATTCAAATCATAAATCCATACGGATTTATTTTAATTCAGTTTGCATTCTAAACATCAGAATAGATTTCATTATTTCTCTTTATAAATTCACATTTGAATTTAGAATCCGCGAATATCCAAATGATAATTTTTCCCATGTCATTTATAAACACCGTTTATAAATTCACTTCAATTCCCTACATTATTTAATTTATAAACACCATTTATAAATTCAATTCAATTTCCTGTATTATTTAATTTATAAACATCATTTATAAATTAATTACTTGTTTTTATTATTCAAAACAAGTTAATATTTATTAGCCCATTCGAAATTCAAATTCTATTTTTGAAAATTAGATTTTTTTCCCTTTTTAATTCTCAAAACCCCTTTTTACGATATTTTTATATATCAGTATTGGGGCCAGTGATATTCAAACATTCAAAACACCCAATTATAAATGTAAGGTTTTCTAACACATCATATATGATAATATATATATATATAAAAACAAAAAATAATAATATTTTAGCGGAATCAAGTTGGATCCCTCCAACTTGTTCTCCGGTATCCACAGAAGTTAGTTAACATAAATAATACCCATCCTGCTTCAAGGCAGGATATCGCGGTATAGAAGGTCATCCACTATCATATTGTGGGGTGCATAGGGTCATCCGCTAATGGTATTGCGGGCACCGGCTAATGGTACTGCGGGAAATATTCAACCACCAATATATATATATAGTAGCCAGAAACACCAAGCCTAAATAACTAATATATAATATAACTACAATTTATCAATAAATAGAAATGCAACCAATCAACCAACAAACAACATATAAATATTTATATTAAATAAAAAATCGATTATAATAAATTATAATCGAACCAAAGAGTGAGTTTGCTCACCTGATTTATTTGTTGAACATACGTTTAATTCCATATCGTCTCGGCTTTGAATCTATTTGAATCGTCTTATCTTTAACATATGATAAATTAAATCTTTATTTATCAATTCATCCCATTATTAATTTAAACTAATTAATAAATTATCTTGGAAAAATTAAATTTAAAATAAGCATACCTTACTCATTGGATAAACTACACAAACCCAGCTTCTTTTCCAATATTCAGCATCACGACTCCATCGAATCTAATACGAATAGGTTATACAATTTATAAGAATTAAATTTTAGAATACATTTAGTTAATGCTAATTCAAAAATTAAATTCCTGATTACCAGTTTTGAATATAAAGGATGCTAAAGTCGTAACCTGTTTGGGACACATCTTCAATCCCCTTCCATCTTCTACCAGTTAATCCCCAATTAAAAACCACTCTGCCCTATAACCACCATCGAACTCCTTCACCTTCTTTCCACCCTACTACACTCGTTGGCACTCCGCTCAAATTTTCTTTCGCTGCCTCATCCACCAATCCCAGTTCAATTCGCAAATTTCTAGGCCTCACCGTACCTCCCACTTCGCCTGCAACCCCTTTTATTAATTCACGCAAACTCGAACTCCCTAAACACACCTATATAGCTTGCCGCGTCAACCCTAGATCCACTAATAAAAAGTCAAACCCTAAACAAAACCGCACAATGCTAGAAACTCGTCGTGATCTTCTAATCCCATACCAAAAACACACGTCGTTCTCCTCAGTATTGATTTTCGCATCCCCTACCCTTTCGCGATTTTCTTTTGAAGCAAATCCCCCAAATCATGCGTCACGCCAAGTTGTAGGTATAGAAGTTTGAGCTAAACGGGATTGAAGGAAGGGAAGATTAGAATGAGAAAAGGAACGATTTTTGATTTTTAATACTTTGGGTCTTTTATTTATTTTATAGAAGAGCGGGGAATTTCATTTCTGAAACTTTTGAATTGGTTTGCGAACGAACACTCAATATAAAAATTTGATACAATCAAAATTAAATTATATTTCAATTATTAAATCGATAACTCAATATATAAGTCCATTACATTATCAACTCAATATTTAAAACCATATTAAAATTTTAAAATAAATCGACCAAAAATCCGGGTTGTTACAAAAATAGTTGGAGAATTCCACTACTCCTACCGTACACAGCCACCTTAAAAAAATTCCAGCTGCTCCTCTCTAACGTAATATCCCAAAAATGGTGAGACATACGTTCAGATTTTAAAATGTGCAGGTGTTTTGAGCCCACTAAAACCCAGTGCCCAATATCAATAGTATGTGTTGAATACAAAGAGCTTGGACAATATGAAGATTAATGCAAAAAATACTAAGGTCTAGAAAGAAATTCAATCCAACAAATTTCTTATGCAAGAAAATTGTATGTTGTACTTACAAATTAACTGAAATAAATTGAAAACTAACCATCGAGTTAATCCAAATATTAATCCAAAGATTATTTGCAGATTTATTTCTTTGTACACCATTGTTTTTAACCGCTAAAGTAGAAGCCATCTAGACCTCACTGAAATCTTTGCCTGCTTTCGGTAGTTTCATATTACAGTAGACCGTGAACCAACGTTAAGCACCTCTTTATGCATATTTGCATTATTCACCTTGCCCATTTCAACACCAAGTGCAATCGAGACCTCATCTGCTACATCGTGGCGCATAGTACCATCGCAGTTCACATTTTCAAGAGAAATAACCTCATTTTCAAGCACATCAAGTGTACCTGTAGATCTATAGCTACTTTTGAGGTATGTTGCACTTGCTCTAGAAGGGTAGCGCACTCGAGCATAGATGAAACCGGAGAAACAGCAAATTAAACAGTGAGGATACCTGAGACAGGTGATGCACCTGATTGGATAAGTTAGTTGAAAGGGATTTGCAACGATGAAGTATTACCTAAAGGAGGGAAGTCAATCTCACTGTTGACAGAAGGAGGAGCAAGCGATTTAGGATTAGGGTTCGAGTACCGCTTCCCAGATCTTGTCGACGATGGCTGCCGTTTGGGAGATGAAGACGACATACCATAGAGTGAAAAAGGGAGAGCAGATGAATCGAAGAATGGAGGAAGCGAGGTGGATGGACACGAATTGGAAGAGAGATCTAAATTGCGAAAAAAGGGTTTCCAGGAAGATGCCATGAGTTTTAATTTGGGGACAAATGTGTTTGCTGAAAGAAATAAAGATGAGGAAAAAACGGATTATACTTAGTGAAGAAAGGGGAAGGGGAATTGCCGATGACGTCGAAGAGGCTGATTGGAGGGTTTTGATGGTTGCGGATTAGGAGAAGTGATGAACGGCTAGATATAGGAAATTACGGGTGGTGTGGATTGACAAAGAAAGCAAATAATGAGACCTTTAACATCATGCATGAAACTGATGTAAATGATGCATAGTGGATGATGTTAAAGCCCATTTCAATTTATATTTACTATAATTAATAAAGGGTCCATTTGGCACATGTCCCTAGAAAGTTTCAAAATTAGGCTCACATACTTATTATAAATTAGGTCCTTATTTTTCAAAAATTCATTAAAAAAATATAAAAAATTTATGTAAATTCGTATTTAATTAAAACACGTAAACATAAAAAAATTCAGATAAAAAACCATCAAACTATGCATCAAAAACAAAAAAGAACATAAAACAATGAAACTGCAGTTAATTGCATCACAGGATGCAAATATTCCAATTTTCTTGCATTCATCTGTGCAACTATCTCAGTGTTGGATCTTTGTTGGCTTTTTTGCATACATGCATGCAAGTAATACAAATTCTTGCATACAAGTGTGCAATAATTCGCAATCATGCAAATCAATTCATGATCATTTGCATACACGTATGCAATAAAACAGAATACTTGCACACATGTATGCAACAATCTACAGGCACAAATATCAGTTTATGTTTACTTGCATACATGTATGCAAGAAAACATAATACTTGCATACATCCGTTTAAATATTCATGCAGATTTTCATTGTATTCTGCTTTAGGAATAGTTGCATACATGTATGCAACTACTGGGTTTACTTGCACGCATGTATGAAAGTGTTTTTTTCCGTGATCTTCTGAGAATATTTGCAGATTTTAGATTTTTTTTATGACAACGCACTTTTTTTAAGAAAACACGTAACACCAAAAGGAAGGACCCGCTTTGAATGAGAAACTTAGGGGGAGGTCGTTTATATTTTGAAACCTTTTGAGAAGCTGGCGCTTATTTTCACATTAATAAATATTAACTATAATTACTAAAAAAATATTAACTATAATTAGTAAATATTAACTATAATTACGAAAAAAATACAAACTATAAAATATAATTAATAAATATCAACTATAATTACTAAAAATATTAACTATAATATATAATTAATAAATATTAACTATAGTTACTAAAAAATATTAACTATAATTTACTAATTATAATTTAATTAATAAATATTAACTATAATTAAAAAAATAACAATAATCACTAAAAAATATTAACTATAAAAATAATGAATAAATATTAACTATAATTACTAAAAAATATTAGTTATAAAATATAATTAATAAATATTAGCTATAATTAATATATATAAACTATAATTACTAAAAAATATTAACTATAATTTAATAATTATAATATTAACTATAATTTTTTTGGCAAGGCATAATATTAACTGTAATTACTGAAAAATATTACCTATAATTTACTAGTGATTAATCGTTAACAATAATACATTTAACAAGTGATGTAATAGACAACAGCTATTTTAATAAGTGATGTAATAGCCAAGATTTTTTGTATGGCCTATAAGTTCAATTTTTTAAAATTCTATTTAAGACATCAGTCATTCAAAAAATCGATGTCTAAGAAACCAACAACATCACTTTAAAAATTAGCAATGTTAAAAAATGTTTTGACATCAGCTGAATTTATGGCCAATGTTAAAACTGTGATGTCTATTCTACTTTTTATTGTAGTGAATTCTACACGTGTCCTGCAAACATCATCCATATGGAATGATCATATGATAATCAACCACTATATCACCATGGAAATAAACAGAAAAATGCACACACATCCGTATGCATATGCTTAGTGTCCTAATGTTAAGATTTTTAATAGTGTCTAGTGTGTGTATATGCATCAATTTGCATCCACTATCACACATTGCAACCACTTGTGTACATCATACATAACATGTTCTATTGACATATTTACAACAAATCCTATCATCCATAGCTTATATCCTAAGATCTACTCATTCGAAGGATATGTGAGATAAAACCTATTCAAAGAAATAACAAACAATGGTAAAATTCAAACCGTACCATCAAAAAGAAAAGGATAGGAAATGTGTTTCTTCTCTTCAGTCTACTACATCGCATCCTCGGCGATGTCTCCCTACTGAACCTTTAGGGTCTTAGCCTCCTTATTCCTCAAATGTTTCACCTCATGCTCTAATATCTGAGTAGGCATATGTCGAACTAATGCATCATGCTCGATCTCTACCTCCATGAGATGATTAGGCTCAACTACCTTAGATGAATCATGTAAGAACTTCCTAAAGCGTAAGACATGAAATACGTCATGAACTCCCGTAAGTATATCTGCAGTCTCAACCTATATGTCATCCTCCCTACTTTATCTATAATGCGGAACGACCCTACAAATCTAGGAGCAAGCTTATCAATCAAACCAAACCTCACCATATTCTTTTGAGGTAACACCTTAATGAAAATAAGATCACCAATCTCGAGCTCTATGTGTGTCCTCCTCATGTCGGCATAAGATTTTTGTTTGTCTTAGGTCGTCTTCATTCTCTTTCTTATTAGTTCAATTTTTTATGTGGTTTCTCTAACCATATCTGGTCCAAGCAACTGTATATCTGTCATCTCGCACCACCATGAAGGTGATTTACATGGTTTTCCGTAAAGTGCCTCGAAAGGAGTCATCCCTATTCTCATATGAAAGATATTATTGTAGGCAAACTCTACTTAGGATATATGATCCTCCTATGTACCTACAAAGTCCAAGTTCCACAATCACAACAAATCCTCAAGTCTCATGAAGAAATCCACACAGTCTAAGTCCCATACGAATACCAAATTCTTCTTGGTGAGGCGGGTAAGAGGTGTCGAAATTCGCGCAAAATCCTCAATAAACCTTTTGTAATATCTGACCAAACATAGAATGCTCCTTACCTCAGTAGCGTTCTTGAGGGCTTTCTAATCTTGCATATCCACCACCTTAGCTGGATCCACTGTTAGCCCTTCCGTAGAAATCATGTGCCTTAAGAAACACGCTTCCTCATACTAAAAATGACACTTTGAAAATTTTCTTTTAGCTGATGCGTTCAGAGAGTATGGAGAATCTCTCCTAAATGTAGTGCATGCTCGTCCTTACTCCTTGAGAATACCAAAATGTCATCAACAAATACAACCATGAACTTATTAAGAATGTCCCCAAAGACTCTACTCATTAGATTCACAAAATAGGCATGGGTATTGGTTAGGTCAAAATGCATGGAAAACCACTCGAAAATTCTATCAAGTGTCCGAAAGGCCGTCTTATCGATGCTATCATCCGCCACCCTAAGCTGTTGAAAATCAGTGGCTAAATTTAAAAGAGAGAATACTGATGAGCCAACCAACCGGTCAAACAAATCATCTACCGAAGGAGTGGGTAACGATTCTTCTTCGTGAGCTTGTTTCATTCTCTATGATTCATTCAAAGTCGAGAGAACCATCTGCCTTTGTAGCAAAGAAGGCTGGCACCTCCTATTCAGAGATACTCTGCCTAATGAATCCCTTCTCTAATAGCTCACCCACTTGCTTACTTTACTCTCTTTATTCCCTCAGAGCCATATGTCGTACAGACAATGCTACAAGCTTTGCATTCTCACAAAGATATATCCAAAAATCAATCTATCTCTCTTGGGAGCTAACCCTCCCACATCCATAAACTCGCATACTACAGGAACTAAATCGATATCGCACATATATGAATCTAGGGAATAAAGAAAGCTCAACATGGCCAACACCCATTGGCCGGGTCGTGAGAAATCTTGAGGGTTCGATCACCACATGTCCTAAAGCGAACGACCCTCCTCTTGCAGTCCAAAATAGCACCATACATGGCTAATAAGTCCATTCATTGGATCATTCTATATCCCGAGAATCTGAATACACAGGCATCACAATCAAACTCAAAGTATAATGTCAAAATTTTCAAATCCCTACAAACCATAGAAAAATGCACAGATTCGCCTATCTAGTGGTGGACCGGACAGAGGTAGGAAAGTTGTGGTAGAAGGTTTTATTTCTATTTCCAACTTTTCCATTCGCACTCTCTTTGGATTAGGAGTATCTCGACATTTTATGTCTAGCTCTTTGATCAATTGTTTTAACTTTGACATTTCTTTAGTTATTGATCACACAGATATTTAATAACTAGAAGACCTGTACCTGAACTACTAGTGCACTAGCCCTTTATCCTGTCCTATGGGGACAAGCTCTACCAAGATGTCTGCGTTGCCTACAAGTATAGCATTTTCCTTTCATCACGATCTTTTTACAATCCATTATGTAATGACCTATCAGCCAGCATCCATGCACTTAACCTCTTTCTTGGTATGTCCCTTATGAGGTCCTCCAGTATTCTTCTTGTTGCCTTTTTACTTTTCAACCATTACTTCTTCGAGCCTGTAGTATTAGGAACTTCCTCTTTATCCTCTTTAAATGCTTCGCATCCTCGAACATAAGAGCCATCTCCACTAATGACTCAAATATCGCTCCCATGGGTACATGTGTCAACGCCAACTTGATAGCTTTCTTGTTAGTTGTATTGACAAGATCCATACCAGACTTAAATAGCTCAGTGAAGTGATTGATATGTTCATTTATCAAAAGATCTTCTTCTTCAGTCCAATAAACTTCTCTAACTGGATACCCTCCTCTACCTATGACAAGAATCTCCTATAAAACTATCTCTGAATCCAGACCAACCAATTTCTCCTCCCTTAGCCTCAACCATCTCTCACAATTATGATGCCTCTTCCTTTAGCTACATAAGAGGCCAACTGATCTATCTGATCCTCAAGACCCAATAATCCAAAGACCCTCCCTATACTAATTAGCCAAGTATGTGCCTCAACAAAACATCGTGTGCCTGAGAAAGATCTACCACCAAGATTAGGGAAATCCTTGCAAAGTATGGAGAATTAGATAGTTGTAGGTGGGTTAGGAGCAACCACATCAGCGGGTATCAGACCTTGCACAGGTTCTTATGCTTCAGATGGTGTCATAGCATGAATATATCTACAGAACCAACCAGGGATAGGGACATACTCAGGAAGATTTGGAGCATTCGTTATACTGCACAGAAGAAAAGATAGCGATTAATATTTCAAAGGAATCAAATGTGGGTTATACTTGACTTGAGGGAGAAAAAGAAAGAAAGCATAGTGAGTTAGACATAAAGTCTTGTAAATGATGTAATTACTAGAATGATTGGATAAGATAGAGAAATAGCCACAATAATAGTTTTAGTGTACAACAGGGTAAGTGTCCGTGCACAATTACAGAATGTAAATATACTAGAAAGATATATAAGAAAATATGCTAGAATTGATTATTCGATCGTTTGCGCTCATTCCACAATTGAACATAATAAATGTTTAGGATAATTTCTTAATACTTCCTATTTCTTTGGATAAAAAGTCAACACTTGGAAGCCGAACGCCTCTTCCATCCTCTTCACCTCGGCCTATTTAGGCTTGAGCTCATGAATTTCTATATCATATTGAGCCTAAGAGTTAACAACACACTCAAAGGCAGCATGGGCATTTTCTTCAGCCTTCTTCCTAGCTTCTTTAAAAGCTGTCAGTTTGGCCCAAAGTCGTTCCTTATCCCGGACGTACTGCTATTTCTACTTCTTCAGCATCTCATTATCGGCCTTGAGAGATATATTCTCGTTTTCAACGAGATTCATCTTGTCCTCAGCCGCCTTGGTTTTGAGTGACCTTAGATTGAGTTCATTATTAAACCTTGCTCGAAGCTCGTCAAGCTCAATGTTGGACTTCTCATATGAATTTTTTATGGGTGTGAGTTAGGCCTCGTAGTATGCTAGATCTTTCTTAGCGTGCTCCAAAGCGGTTTTGTCGTGATCCCACATCCGATTCATGTTACGATATCCATCTCAAGACTCATAATGACTTCGTATTGCTTCCTTGAACACATGACCTTTTTTGTATTGAGAAAGTATAACTTTAACATCTGCTCGCAACTTATCTTCAAAAGATTTTGGCATTGGATGTAGAGTGGGATAGAACTGGATTTGAGAGAAATTGTGGATAGGAAAATACTTTTCTCACTCCTTTTTCACTGCTCGTTCATCAACTCTTATTCTTTGGTAAGTGCATCTTTGGTTTCGTTTTCCTCTCACCCATCGGGCACGACGGATCCCCAACCTCTTGACGACGCAGGTTTGGATTGCTGAGTTGGCTCAACAGGAAGCTTTAGTTGTGATGGTCCCTTGATTTGAGAATGCTCGCTGGGGGTCCTATTGTGAGATTAAGATGATTTATCATGAGAGCGAGGAGCATATTCACAATGGCATTATTCTCTTTCATGCTGCCTCCCTCGATAATGTTCCCTCTCCTTCTCCCTTTCCCTTTCACGCTCTCTATCCTACAGTCGCGCCTCGCGTGGTATTCATGTTCAGAGAAGCTTTTATAGGCAGGACTGCTTCTAGACAGACTGGACCCTTCCTTAACTACTTTTTCAGAAGACTTCTCTCTTTCCTTTTCCACAGGTTCCTGACTGGACCAGGGGTAGCTGCTCGTGTAGTGGTACATTTGACCCAGACCCAGGGTCGATTTTTAACAACTGCTCGCGCCTAACTGGCGATACAGCTGCTAGGGTTACGACTGCTGGGGGTACGGCTGCTGGAGGCATGGAAGATAAAGGTCGAATGACGCCCATGTGTAAACTCCGGCCTGTATCAAGCAAATGAAACCAATGTAGAAACTCATCGGTGATGCACCTCCTAATGCTCCGGCCGTCTAATGGAACATTCCTTAAAGTAGCTAGAACCGCACAATAGACTTTGCATGTGGGTTTAGCCGGGCTCTCACCTACAAGTAGGGCCATCAATAATGCTTAAGTGGGATTGAAAGAAATAGACTACAACCGGGTACTTGCTGCATCGGATTCACTATCTAGCAAAGCCTTCTTGTTGCGGGATATAGAACCAATCTTGTTCCACGTTCCCTAGCTTGATGTAGTTGTCCATTATAACTCAATTGCCTGAGGTGGCTTCGAAGTACAGAAGAGACAGGGTATCTCGTTGATGCTTAAAGTTGTAGAATAAGATAACATCACCGAAGGTAAGATCTCGATGTAGCTTCTCTTGATATAATATACACAAGCCGACGAGGTAGACATAAGATGTGGGATGGAGTTACATAAACGCTAGCTTCATATGATGAAGAAAGTCGCAGATAAATGGATTGAATGAAGAAATTCACACCACCATGCACATTTAGCAGCTACAGTCCACGTAACCCTCTAGAGGATTTTTGCATTTTCACCCAGAGCTGGTACCCTGACCTTTTCGGAAGGAATCCTGTGCTTTGCGCACAATCTCCTCATCTTGGATTCATCCATTGATTTATGCTGAGATTCAATCGGATTGTTTAGGAAGACAGCCCTAAGGAGAGTATGAAGAGCTCCATTACCATCATCTCCCTCTTCTTTCGATGAATATTCCTCCTCGGATGATGACTTGGTTGGCTCCTTGTCATGAGGCTGGACCATAATATGCAAATCCTCGTTTGATTCGGTCCTAGAGCTAGAATCCATGTCAATAGTATTTTTCTTTTCATCCTTATAAGCTCTTGTTGGATATGTCCTAGACATGTTAGTTGTGCCACCCAAAAAATATTACCGGTTAGAGCGATAAACACGAACCCCCTGTGTGTGAACTAGTGTAGTGCGTGAAGTGAAAGTTATGTAGAAACATCAACATAGATGAAGCATTAGAAATATGCTACAAAAATCACTCGACAGACCATCATTCCCGATCATCTTATCGAATTGCGATCAAGAATAATGCCAACTCATAATCCAGCAAGGAGACATATTTTGTTATTTGGGAAGTTTTGTGTTATGCGAAAATCTAGCAATGTTCAAATGCAGGTGTGAAGGTTTGAGTAGACCCTATCCTAACTATCCAGATGTTCATGTTTATGTGTTTGATTTAAAGACACCACATCTTTATTTCTTGCAAGTTAGTTAATATGGCCATTGGTCAAGGCTCGAGTATCGCCGCTCAGCATGCATAGAACAATTGAGATTTTCGTGAAGTATAAAATCAGTTCGACCTTTTCAGATCGACATTTCCAGATCGATCCTCCAGATCGACTATTTCTTTTCGACCTTTTCAGACCGATCACTTCCGAATCGATGTCCTTGGATCGAAATTCCTCCTGATTGACTGTTATCTCGACTATACCCAAACTCCTCTTCGTTTTTCTTCCATCTTCTCCCACCAGCAGCCGAATCGACCTCTTTATCTCGACTTGAACCACCTCGCATCACTTCCACCATCACTGGATGACATCGTCGTAGCTTGACCTCGCATCTTACACCAGTTCCACCTCCTCTATCGCCTCGAATGTAGGATATTTGAAAACTGGCCACAACAATCTAACACTATAAAAAACATGAAAAGGTCACTCAAAACCCACCTAAGTCAATTTGTGTTCAATTTTAGAAGATTGTATGGCTATGGATCTTGCGTTTGATCGAAATTGGCTTGAATCAAATAAGTGTTTCAAAAATTCAAAAGCCTCGGCTTGACGTAAGAAAGAGTAAAAGTAAAAGAAATAAATGGGATGTGAGCCTAATATTTATAGAAGAGGAGGAGAAGACTTCTCGCCTACAACTCATTGTGATAGCACGATTTCTGGGTCGGCTATGCCGATCCATATTTGGTTTGATCATCAAACCAAATATATATAAAAAATGATGAATGACCGGAGAAAGATGTGGGAAAAGAAACTCTAACATCTCCATGGCTTGGTCGACAACTCCACGTGCAGACTCACATGTGATAGTTGACTTGACTTAACGATGCGCTTGACTTGCGCAAAAGACAACGTTGTGTGTCAATGACTTGCATGTGTGTCATCACATGCAGGAGCCAATCCCTTGACACGACTAGGATATATAATGGATGCATCCAACCTTTTGACTGGACGGGGTTTGAGTAATAACATGTGTCTTATGATGACTCCAGTCAAAGATTTTGGCCTGGCAAGTACCATTGAACACCGAATGAATCATGACTAGCTATTTATGCAAAAAACAAGAATCCAAGTGTCATGACTACTCGAAAGGACACAACCATTCATCATCGCTTTCCTGAAGAAAGATAACATTTCAGGAAGACGCAATTCAACCAATTCAAAGCTCATCCCGTCTGTAACGCGACGTACTTTGGGGAGAAAAGTGTTGACCTGCCTTTAGACAAGATCGTCAAGCACGTGGGAATTCATGTTCAAAGCAATCCTGGTATAGAGACAACTTCCAAGCTTTCGTGAATATCCGAATCAGCCAAGACCATGTTACAAAGTAAATCCAGATCGACCTATCTCCAGATCGACTAAAGAGGTATAGTGAAAATCCGGATCGGTCAAAGCCCGATTCGATGCAGA
Organism: Allium sativum; assembly: GCA_030737875.1. Classification (NCBI taxonomy): domain Eukaryota; kingdom Viridiplantae; phylum Streptophyta; class Magnoliopsida; order Asparagales; family Amaryllidaceae; genus Allium; species Allium sativum. The sequence continues at coordinate 310,067,290 of CM060921.1, forward strand.
CGAAGATGGCAAATCTGGATCGGCTAGCATCCGGTTCGACTATGCTAAATTGGACATGGGATGAACCAGATTACAATTGATATTTTCCCGCTTCACTTCTACATCGTGACCAATCCCATGATCTCCACGACTCTCAGTCTTCCGCCATGTTTCCATGTCGAATCGAACCTGAACTTCTTCTATAAATAGCCGCCTAGAGCAATAAAAAGGTGACTTTTTACTTCTCTTACATACTTTACTTTATGAAAACATAATGTACTCGAGATTTTATCATCTCAAAGCATTATAGTCCCAATTTTTTGTAATATTTAAGAGAAGTTATAAAGTGGGTGTAGGCAATCCATAGTAAAACAACTATAAATTGCTTGTATGTGCTCTTTCCTTATTTTAATTTGCATTTTCTTCATTTTTAATCTCTTCATCATATTCTTTGAGTGTTTGTATATTTTTGGTGTAAACAGCTATGTCAAACCAAAATGTGTGTTGATTTAAGAAAAAAATTATCACTTGCCTTTGAGCATTTACCATGTTATTTCTTTACCGGTATAAACCTATTTGGATATTGAACGTGTGCACTTGTCGACTATTGAACATATACTAAAATTTTATTAAGTATATACACTACGCCATAAACGACCTAACGCAACACAAAAAATTATTGGCATTGACCCAAAAAATGTTGGCAACGTTTTTGGGGTGATGCAATTTTCACCGTTGCTTCAGACCTCTAAGGCAACATTTTGACTATTTATGGAAACACAACAAATATGGTTAAAGTAAAGTCCTATATAGGTCTATAGCAACATCCTTAGGTGTCTTTAGCAACATCCACAAATGTTTCTATAGATATTAATTTTATTTATATATTTTGTGGGGCCCATAACGTGCGGCCCATTGGGCCCACATCCCAAGCTAATCCAATCCCTACCGCAACACCTTGTATGACTATTGCGACATTATTTCAGCAACACTTATAACCCGATGGCAACACTATATTAAAGCTACTGCAACGCTACGCTGAAAAGACAATAAAAGGCACAATATCGCATAAGTACTTGCATAATACACAGTTCATAGTACACATCACAATTTGTACAGTACTTATAACTTGCATGAACATTATAGTGAGCAGTACACAGTAAAGATCATAATACGCAGTACACAGTAACATCACAATTTGTCAACAGATACAGTCGGATTTTCATAAAAGTGACTAAGAGCTATTGCCTCCAGCCGGATTTTCATTGTTACTGGACATGGTTGTGGAAATTAGTTCGTCTAGATTCAACTACGGGTTAGCATCGCCTAATTTTTTAAGCACCCAAGCCAAATTCTCTTATACCTTCTCATTTACCTTGGATTCTAGCTGTGCTTCCATTTGATCAATAAGCCTTCGCCTTAAGTCCTTTATATAAGCATTTGTAAGAGCCTCGGCTAATTGTTTTGTACACTTTGCATACCTCCTGATAAGAAAAGGATGGCTATGTGATCTTCTAATTGAAATTACTGTTTCAATAGTACTTCCTCCTTATCCACTGGCCATTGCCTTTTGAATCAAATCCTACAAAATAAAGCCACATCAAAATTACCCTATGTTGAATGCAGAGAATGCAGCAAATGCTTATGTATGGAGTGAAAGCAGCAAGTGCGTACATATGGAGAGAATGCAGCAAATTACCCTACAGTAAATGCTTACATATGCAGCAAATGCAGAGACAAGATAGAATTCCATTTGGGTATAACAATGCATGGTCAAGTTTACAGGGGTACAATGATTTAGTGAAGTCTGCTCAAAAAATGGAAAAACAAAAGGACATCTTTATCGACAACCATAAATATTTTACATGTCTATCTCGATGTCAAGTACACAAATGTCATGAAAACAATTTCAAGTGCATAAATATCACAAGTGCATGCACAGAGCACAAGTGCACAAGGTTACTGGTGAGAAACTCAGGTTCAACAAGTGTTTCAACAAATGTGCATACGACTCTTCATGGGAGCTTGCTTTCTGATTGTTTTATGAAACGTGCAATTCTGTTGGCATTTTAGCCAGTTTCCTACGTCATTAGCGAACAAAATATCCCATATATTTCATTCCACTGCTTGACCTTTACATAACAAGTATGGAGTGTAAATATTTGATAAATACAAAATACAGTCATTATGTGCTTCAAACATTGGCACTCAGTAGCCACCATCAATATGCCCAAGTAGACTAAATTTTTATTTTAATCTATGGTAGGGAAGCATTCATTATATAAAGAAAACAAAGATACCCATGTTTGTCTTTAACCATACATAGGGAACAAAATTGCATATTTATTTTAATATTGCTCATCGATAAGTTGACATGTCTATATAAGGGAATCTATACTATAACATGTAGCATGCAAAATAAAACATACAGTTCATGAGCAAACATGCACATCAGAAAGACATGAACAATGTGCAACATGTACAAAACAGAATAAAATTATTACTTACAAGTTTGTACTTCATTACTTCAGGACTAGACACATACTCACATCCATCTGTTCTCTTACGACTTTTAAGAAAAAGTGCTGTGTCGGATGGTGTCTCCTGATGCAAGTTCAATAGATAGTTGAGCATACACACTCTTCAGTCAAATAACATCTAGGCTAGCTACTTCATGTCAATAGCTACCACGCTATCTCATCTAGAAAACTGTAATTAGTAAACAACTGCAAAGTATCACTTACCATCTTATGACGAAGCTAGGCGAACGACTTTGGATCAGCGGTGTGTGTATCTTGATACGACTTACGACTTTCAGAATTTTTGTTGGCCCTTTTCTAAAAAATACACCAAAAACCAAGTACTCTTATATCTCATAAAAAAACCAAGTACTCATTTATGTTGCGAAATAAATATTATGTTCGTATACCTAAATCTCTACATCTGCCCAATACTTCAAGAGCACTTTAAAGTCACCAGTGGGATGTTGTCCGGCTTATTTTCTAGCCTCTCCTCATCGGTATCATAAGTTTTATAATAAATTGTTTTTATGCGACTCTTGTACCCCCTCCAACAGTCACAAATAGACTTCAACACCCAGTTTTCACATTCATCGGTAATAATATACCGTTGCTAAAATATAAATCAAAGATTAAAAAAATCATAATTCATCTGCATTATAGTTAGTAGATCAATATTACTTATTGAAGTAAACTTCAACTACATTATAGTTAATAATAGATTACATGAACATAATTCCATAGAGTTTGCTTCAACTTTTCATGAACATCCGACCAAGATTTATATGTAAGTGGCACTTCCCTTTTCAATGTTCCTAAAAATTTGCTCAATTCAGATATTACTTTGTCATCATATGAAACAGGTTGGAACCACTCTTTCATCCCAATTACAACTCTTTTTTCATACGCCCTTGTATGAACAATAAACATCTTTGTTAGATCTCTTAGTATTCTAGGAACTTCATCTTTAATTAAAATGAAAAGTCCCGTCAAATAATAATATATAAAACATAATGTAAATTAGGTACTTAAATAGTAATCCCACTGTAATATTAAATATTGCTATCACATCAATTTAGTACCAGCTTCAACCTCTTCATTTTCAATGTCTGCCAAGACATTCTTTGCCAAATCCTTATTTGCCACACCACTTGCACTAGATTCAGCAGCAATTTTCCTTTGTCATTCCCGCAGATGCAAATAATCAGTCATTGTTTCTTGTCCTCCAACATCCTTCTCAGCTGAACTTGCTAACAGGCTTTGGCTTGGGCTTGTGGTTTTAAACATATCATTTTCCTTTGCGTTACCACTAGTTGAACGAGTTTGTCGTCTACTAACAGGCTTGGGATTCTCAACTTTTTTAGTTATCTAAATTGTATATATTAAGTAGGAAATGAGATTGTATTTTATAGTTATTATCTTCAGAAGCATAAAAAATAAGATATGTAGCTATCACACACCTTTCATGGACTTTATGAAGTATCATCTTCACTATGCTCCTCCTCATCATCCGCATTATATTCCCCGCTATCCACATCCTTTTGCATTTTTTCTTTTCCTTTTTCTTTTTAGCCTTGCATTTATCAGTTCAGCTGAAATTGCAAGCACACCTAGAGAAGTTAGAAGTTCTTTATTCCTCATCAAATTCTCATCTCTCTGTATTCATAGTCTTTTAAAAATGGTGGAGGTGGAACATGAACATTCTACAATTATACAATAAACAGGAATAACAAATTAAGTATGTTGCAAGAGTGGTACAAAATATTCAAATTACATTTAGATCATCATAGTTAGAATTCGTTGAACCTGCTTGCCATTTTCATTCGTATTTTCGCCTTCCCCTGGTTGAATATGTGATTCCAACTTCTTCTTAACACCTGATGAGTTCAGACTCATTATTGAATCACTGATTTTTGGTTTTTTGTTTTTCTGTGTCGTCTTCCGTTGATTTACCGCAGGAGCTGACTTTATATTAAGGGTTTGATTGCTGGGTTCTGGATTATTCAGCCTTACCGACTTCCGAGGACTTTTCACCTCAGCTATCTTTTGATTCGTGGTTGCATTATTGAGTTTTTGATTATTGAGCCGTGCCAACTTTCGAGGATTATTGACTTCAGTTAACTTGTTGTTTTTTGGTTCTGTTTTAGTTGATGAGTCGTCATGTATTGTCATTTCAGTGGTTTTGTAACTACAACAAATCACAGAATGATATTATAATCATGATCTTTAAACAATATAATATCATATTCAATTTAATTTTTTTGCTATATCAAAATATCACAAATCTATAAATAATGTTATCTCTCTCTCTATATATATATATACACCTGTAACCAGATGCAGTGGCCTTGGCCGAATGATTACATGTGGCTGCATTTGCTTCAGTGGCTCAATTGCAGTATCGACAATGTTGTCAATATAAAATTCCAAGTTACCACCATTGTTAGCTCCATTGACATACTCTATGAGGTCCGCATCATTCGTCAGTGACTTCCACCCGCCCTTCTCAACATTTTTTATATAAATCCCTCTTATTATGTTGTTGAAAAGTTCCTCCTTCACGAACTCCATGAGCACTGTGTATGAGAAGTAGTCAGAATCAACACCCTTTACTATGTTAAAGATTCCACCAACATATTCTTCCTTCTGAAATGTACCCTTGTGATGAAATGCGAGATGCATTGATCCCCCCATCGTATACAAAATGTGTTTGTGTGTGTCGAACAAGAGGAAACCTAAGACAATTCGAATTGTTAATACAGGTTGAGCTAAGAATTTATAAGTAGTTGTAACACCCCATATCTTCTGTAAACAAAAAGTAACAAAACAAAGTATACTTAATTTTTAAAATAAAAATTAAGGGAAATGGGTTACGCCATTGTGTTCGTCTCGGAATTATGCTTGAGATAGAGTCCGAGATTGTGTAAATCGGACTCCGTATGAAGAATTTATGGCACTTATAAGTTTTAGGAATTTAAAATAAAAACCAGCGCGAATTCAAAATTTAAAAGTTCAAAATTCAAAACAGACACCTAGGATGGGCGGCAAATTTCCCGCCCAGGACCCAGGTCGACCAGGGGGTCGACCTGGGTAACATAGGTCGACCAAGGGGTCGACCACCCCCCTATTTCCAGATCCGTGAACAGATTCATTTTTCTGCATTTAGGTGCCCGTTCTGACCAGATTCATTGCTCCTAAGCTATTTAAACACCCCAAACCTCACTTTCTCTCCAAACAATTTCATTGCTCCTATACTCTACCCTAATTCATATTAAAATAAATCAATGGCACCGCTACTCGGCTAAAACCTAAGCTAGAACAAGTGCTCCTTCTTCTTCCAATTTGAATAAGATTAAAAGAGAACAACTACAACCCTTTTTCTTTCTGAATACAACCAAGGTGAGTACAGTTATTTTCAGATATGAAATTATGATCTTGACATGGTTATAAATATGAATTGGAGATTATGCATATTCTTGTTTATCAGATCTGTTTTTCTGTGTACATCTATCTTATTCTTGTTTATCAGATCTGTTTTTCTGTGTAGATCTATCTTATTAATATTATTGTAACTATTCTCTATCTATTCCTTCCTTCTGTTCTATAGCTAGGCTACCACGAGCCTGAGCCAAATCTCATAAGAGATTGACGCACGAACGATAAGTTTGGGGAAAATAATGAATGATGCATAATTGGACATGAATGATTTGTGACCGATTTAAGAAAAGGGCATATGTTGTAATTTAAGATTTAGATCTGGGCATACTATATATGATAGTCTGTGATTTGGAAGAAGGAAAATTATTTTGTATATGACTTAGGCATAAAGATCTATATTAAAATAGGATAACTAGTAAACGTGAACATGCCTAAATGGGGATTTTTGGACATTTGACATACGCTGAAATCAAAGGCTATAATTTGGCATAATTCGTATTGTATATCATGATTTGGGGTTTTGGAGAATATTCTGTACTGTGTAAATTTAACAAAAATTTGGGGCGTATGTTATATTTGAATTATGACCATAATTTGGGCATGTAAAATTAGGCTTAATTTTATGATTAAGCGAGGTATGTCAATTGAATTTTAAGGGATGATTAAATCTATTAAATTGTCTAATCTGCTAAATCTGTTGAAACTAAATACGGTAATTTGGGGTATGAAAATTTGTAGACTCGATCTAAAATTGAGAAAAACATGTTAATAAAACTTTGGATAATCTGCTGTAACTTGTAAAGAATTTAATTTGTAGAATTGGCATAATTAGTCTGATATTGAAATAATCTTGGAATGAATACTTTAGCTAAAAAAATTAGAATGCTGAGACACGAGGTTAGATTCTGTTTGCGATAGAAGCCCGCCCGGACCCAACCGGCTTAACCAGCTACCGCAAACTGTCAGTCTAATGTGAGAGGTCGTAGGCATAAAGATGCTTAGACATGAGGTTAGGTCTGACTTGTGGCAGAAGTCTGCCCGAAACCGCCCGGCATGTCCAGCGGCCACAAGCTACCGACCTAATGTGAGAGTTCTGTGCAATTATATTTAATTAATGCAAATCCAAGATAAATGTGATACCTAAAACGTGTTGGGTGGATAGGGTTAAAACAACTGGACTGATGAATCTAATAAACCCGTTTCGTAAACCTGTAGGCCCAATACATGGTTAGGTGAAACAATCTGTAAGTCTGTTAATCTGTATATCTGATTCGTTAGTCTGAAAACTTGTTAACCTGTATGTCTGATCTGAGAACTAGTTAATCTGAACTTTTTACATCTGAAATCTGTAAACAAGTTAATCTGAAATCTGTTAGTCTGGGGACACAAGGTTAGTAGGGGTAAGTACTTGTGTCATCTGCTGTTTGGGACCCATATTAGTCAGTAACCCTTTCTGGTATCAAAACTATGACCCAACACTAGGTAGGGGTACAGGGCATGCTTACTGAACAAATTGTACGAGGTTCACTCTGATAATGGCGAGGGGTATTGATGGAGCATTCCAACCAGGTCATGTGCGTGCATGGATCCGGTCTGCTCTGAGGATGTAAGACACCGTGACATCTGTAAATAGGTCTGTATCTATAGGTTGCCACTTTAGGGAATGATACACCCATCTGTGGGGCCGGCACAGGGTATTTATGTATTAGGGAGCCGATCGCTTGGGGTAGAATTTAGGATACACTTAGTTCTGCTGTTTCTGTTGGGGTACCGTCTGTTTCTGTTGGGGTGGTAACACTTGTCTATTTCTGTGTGGTACCGTCTATTGGGGTGGTAAAGGCCCATTACTAGTGTACACCTAATTCTAATATTCGGTTTCTGTAGGGAATATTCTGTTTTCATCTCTGATTCCGTTTCTGCTTCTGTTTCTATACCATCTGTCTCTATTAGGGTGGTAAAGGCCCATTATTAGCATTTTGCTTCTGTATCGTCCGTCTCTGTTAGGGTGGTAAAGGCACATTACTAGCATCGTGTTTCTGAAGAGATCGTTATGTTTTTTGTTTAGACATTAGTACAACACCTGATTCTGTTATACTAGTATTAGTGCAGAGAAGTGAAAACCAAGTAAGAAGCTTAGTTTAGCCTATATCATTCTGTCTCTTCTATTAACCTGCTACTCTTGTTATGGTTATCTCTCATCCAGTTTTATTTACATGTCATGGTACTGTTATCTGTTTGTATGCTGAAAGTCACTGGACTCACCATAATTATGTCTGACCTAGTTTGTTTCGCCTCTTTTCTTCCGTTCCCCCCCCCCAGTTTCTCAGGGTGGAAACATAGGAGCTTGATTCAGGTTCCATCTGCTTGAAGTGCTAGAAGTGCTTGAAATATTGGTTAGCTTTGATTCTACTTATTTATGGCATTCTCTATTAGGGATTATGGCTTTAAAATTATGCATTCTAAAGGATTTTGTATAAGACTGATATTTGTGTACTTGGATTTTGGCATTGTGATGTAACCAAACTTATTTATGTTTCTGCTGTAATAAAGTTATAAAATTTTCAAGTACTACTTTACATATCTGTCTTGTAAATTTCTGTTCTTTTTACATATAACGTTCCACCAAAGTTAAAGCATTCCCTTTGTGAGTGACCTTAACGGAAGTGGGGTGTTACACTTGGTATCAGAGCTAAAGGTTACCAGATTTGATAAAAAAGTTTTTGAAAACTATTTTCAAGAAGGATTTAAAAAGGATGCATTTTCAAAAGTAGAGTTTATTTTGAAAATCATAATCCCCAAGAGCCATATATCTTTCCTTTGATTCTCCGTTTTGAATCTCTTCCTTTTTCTTTTCAGCATGTCTAGGGTACCCGAGATACCCGAGGGCATACCGATACCAACTTGGTTCAGAAGGTATCTGGAGGCAAGGGCCACCGCCGCAGGCCCAGCAGACGTTCCTCCTCCTCCTCCTCCCCCTCCCCCTCACTGAATCGATACTTTTTCGAAGATATGCAAGGACTTTCGGGCAATGGGCGGGAAACCTTTTCACGGGTCAGAGACGTTTGTTGAAGCTCGAAATTGGCTTAAGGAGGTGGAAAATTTGTTTGGTATCTTCAAGATAGAAGATGGAAGGAAGGTCCAATTAGCTGCTTGGTTAATCAAGGACGAAGCCTCGTTTTGTTGGGAGGCCACGAATGGAGAGCGTCCGGTGGAGAAATGGATGGATTTCAGGCATAGGTTCGAGATGAAATTTCTCTCACGAGAAGAAGAGAATATATACATGGAGAGGTTCTTGGCATTGAAGCAAGGGAATTTATCAGTAGAGGAGTACGTCAACAAGTTCAATCAGTTGGCCAAATTTGGCTTAGACTTGGTGAATACACCTAAAAAGAAGTCCCTGGGATTCGTTAAATGTTTGAATGAGCCACTACACGGGTTGGCTATGACCTACATTCCTATGGGGGCTACCTTCGAGAAATTGGTTAACATGGCATTAATGCATGAAGAGGAAGACAAAAGTGAGAAGAAAGAAGAAAAGCTCGAAGGATCACAGAACAAGAAGGTGTGGCCCAAAAAGGAAACACAAAAGAAGGATGAAAAGTCTGAAGATAAGAAGGAGAAAAAGTGTTTTACTTGTGGAAGCTTGACTCATCTGAACAAGGATTGCAGAAAGAGGAAGGGCGCTCGCTTCAACTTTGGAGAAATGGGACACTACACTGGGGACTGCCCAAGGAATCAAGGGCAAGGGCAGAGGGCAGAACCTACTTTTGGAGGGCAGGCGAATACTCTCGTGGCTGGTGGATAGGATAGAGATAGGAAAATTTCTGTAGAAGGATTAATTTCCTTATCTAACTATTGAGTTAGAACTCTCTTAGATTCTGCCATTTTGATTCTGTAATTGAGACTCTGCACTTTAATACTAGTCTTGTTTCTGATCCCGCTATAGTCTCAAACCCCATGAGGGTTATGACTCATTTGTTTGTGATAGGTTGGGGTTTGAGGGTATCTGTGCTGGGCGTTAAGTTGACTATGACGCATACATTCTGGGTTTTGTGGGATATGGTGGGGTTTCATCATGCTTAGTTTCCTAAGAATCATTTGATAATTTGATCTGTACCAGTAGTCTGTAAGTATTTGAATATTTCTGATAAGGTTAGGGGGTTTTACTCAAAGCGTGAAGAAGATTTCCAGTTTGACATTTTTTTTAATGGGAGTAGTTCGTTGAGTGTCAATCTGATGTTGATTTCGTTCTTCGGGGTTGATAATTAGGGATTTATTCTCTTAACCGATGTCTAATGAGAACAGAACTTTTGTTTTTGTACTTGCTTCTATCACTCGGCTGTATCCTATCGATCGAGTCTTCGACCTTTAGGTAGAAACTAATGGGTGTAAACATGTGTTTGAGGCATGTTATGTTTGATGGTTGCTAGTGGTTGCTCGTGGATGCATATACACACACTAGGCACTAGATCGGCTCAAAAACACTCTCATACTGCATATGGATGTGTGTGCATTTTTCAATTTTTGATGATGCAAAATGATTGACTTATCACATGGATGTTGCATTTGGATGAATGGTTATGCACGCATATAGAAATGATGTGTATCAAATAGGATTTCTTGCATACATAAGTGGACTCATGGCACGAGCATAATTCGCATTAAGGAGGTCAACTGAATCAGTAGACCGCCTGATCTTTGCATTAGATAAGAGACATATACACACACTTCTGCATATGTTCATACAACATTAGAAGTTTTAAAAGGACAATGGATGCTTGTGGATGATGGTTGAGTAGATGAGTGATTGGATGGTAGGACCATTCTTCTTAACTTGAAGATTTCGGGGACGAAATCCTTTAAGGAGGGGAGAATGTAACACCCCGTATTTTCTGTGAATAACAAAGTATACTTAATTTTTAAAAGAAGAATTAAGGGAAACGGGTTATGCCATTGCGTTCGTCTCGGAATTCTGCTTGAGATAGAGTTTGAGTTTGCGTAAATCGGACTCCGTAGGAAGAAGTTATGACACTTAGAAGTTTCAGGAATTTAAAATAAAAACCAGCCCGAATTCAAAATTTAAAAGTTCGAAATTCAAAACAGACACCCGGACTGGGCGGGAAATTTCCCGCCCAGGACCCAGGTCGACCTGGGGGTCGACCTGGGTAACATAGGTTGATCAGGGGTCGACCTGGGTAACATAGGTTGATCAGGGGTCGACCTCCCCCTATTTCCAGATCCGTAGATAGATTCATTTTTCTGCATTTAGACGCCCGTTCTGACCAGATTCGTTGCTCCTAAGCTATTTAAACACCTCAAACCTCACTTTCTGTAACACCCCACCTCCTCTAGGGTCACTCACAAAGGGAATGCACTAGTTTTGGAGGAGCGTTATCGAGGTAAACAAACACAGAATTATTACAAGACAGAACATAAATAAGACAGCGGAAGATTCAAAAGATAAATTTCATTACTTTCAAAAAGAGTCAAAACCTTTTACATCAAATAACCAAGGTCGTTATTTTCCATCACAACAAATTCTTTCTTGCATAAATAAAGAAGCATAAACTTAAAACATCAAAAGTAGCTTAATTCCCCAAAGGTAGCGGAAAATGCAGCCATAGCATAGCTCCAGATCAAACCGTACATGAGCTGAATCAAAAGCAAGCGAAATCCAAGCTAAGTGCTAGAGTTTCCTCCCTGAGAACCTAGGGGGAGGGGGAACGAAAGAAAAAGAGGCGAAAGAAAACGGGTCAGTCATAAAGACTGGTAAGTCCAAGTGAATTTCAGCATAAAAACAGATAAAGGTAACATGACATGTATAAACTGAAAGTAAACATACAGATGATGACAAGATGGGCAAGAAAGACTAAGATAACATGATAAGCCAAGTATAAATCAATTATAGCATCACGTATTCAAGGTTCGCTGCATCAACTGTTCTAGAATCCCAACCCATTTCTTATATTAATCATGAAACGATCCCTTAGCCCAATATCACGAATGACCCATTACTGGATCCAACAAAACGATCCACTAGTCGATCGGCTCCCTACAAGTTCTAGCTCGTCATGTGTCTGTGTCATACGGCCCTATCACGAATGTAGTCACCTGTGCTAGGTCCACCATAGGGTGTATCAAGCCCTAGTGTGCCAACCCCGACATGAATCAAGAATGCACAGATAAACCTACTGATGCCCAATGCCCGCTTTTTCAACTCCGGACCACATGCATGACCATAGCCCGCCTGAACCTACACCGGCGCACCAACACAGCCGCCGTTTTGATCGCTTACAATCATCCCAGTAATCGTGCCCCACCCTGCCTAGTCCCAGGGTACCATGATAAATCTAGTGGGTTACTGCTGAAACAGACCGCATAAATAGGGTTTCCATCCAGTAGGTTAAGTGTTGTCACTTAAATTCGTGACTTAACCCCTATCAGTCTAGCATGTCAAGTTGGTTAAGTGTTGTCATTCAAGTTCGTGACTTAACCCACCTACGAATCATGTATCAAGGTGGTTAAGTGTTGTCTTACATGTTAATGACTTAACCCTATCATGTGGCATTAATTCAATAATGCCCCCCAACCTCTCACATCAGACCTGTTGTTGTGGTCACTGGATATGCCGGGCGGTTCCGGGCAGAATTACACCACAACTCAGTCTGACCTCGGGTTTTCAAGTGCGATATGACCAATTACCCACATTGGATCTTATTGTTTGCAGTAACTAGATTTGCCAGGCGGTTCCAGGTAGAATTACACTGCAAACTCAACCTAACCTCGAGTTGGCCATTTTCAAGTTCATTCTAGTGTCATGTCCATGTTCAAGATTCATGTCAAGTTCGTGTCAAGTTTTCAAGGCAAGTTTCATGTCAAGTTCTTATCAGGTTTCAAGGCAAGTTTCATGCCAAGCTTCCTATGATTACCAATTTTTCCCAACGTTACCCCGTCTAAATATTAGGCTAACAATCTTAGCCTAATTTCTCGTCCGCATGATTTTTGACATATAATATTAGGCTAAAAACTTAGCCTAATTTAACGTACGCAAAATTGGCATAAAGCAATTCATTAACATAAACATGACATAGGTGTAAACTTGGCATTTTCGGCATAGTCAATATGAACATCATAGGTGTGAACTTGCAAAATAGTCAACATGAGTATCATAGGGGTGAATCTTGAAACGTAGACTAAATCAACATACATATATGTGAACTAGCAACATAGACTAAATCAACTTACATATATGTGAACTTGCAAAATCAATCAAGAGCATATGAGTAAGTGTGAACTTGAAATATGACATAGGTTTAACATATACACATAAACATGTAGATCTAACATTTGGTCACGTATGTGATATGATTTTACAACCTAAAACTTGCATAACATGATAAACTACACAACTTGTCATAAGGGGTATACTTCAAGTTCATATACACATGAATAGACTTATTCATTAACTCCCAATTCAACATGATAATAAAATAGAACCACATGCATAGATCAATATCATTCAATTCCACATATAACATAATCAACATTATTATATTATCAATCTATTTTTAAGGCATGACATAACTGAATAAATTGATTAAAACATCGCAGGCATATAGAACTGGTAACATTATTGATCATGAAAAGGTTTGAGTAATAATCTAGTTTCAAGAACAAGGATAGATCTAGTTTAAATAGAAAAATCCCCAAAATCAAGATCCAAGGACAAATAAAAAAAATATGTCTGAATAGAAAATTAAGCTTAGATCCAATTTCATAGTCATAATCCTAGGCAATGAATCATAGGTGATAACCACAATTGTCCTTGTCATAGTCATAGGCAATAGTCTTATTGTTCACCGTCATAGGCAGTCTTATGTTCACCGTCATAGTCATAGGCATAGTCATATTGTTCATAGTCATAGGCAGTCTTATGTTCACCGTCATAGTCATAGGCATAGTCTTATGTTCACCTTCATAGTCATAGGCATAGGCATAATCTTATGTCCATAGTCACAGGCATAGTCATAGTCTTATGTCATTAACAATAGCTTCAACATCGTAGGCAATATTCCCAATAGTCAAGATCCCAGAAGAAACCAAGAATAGATATGAATCATACATAAATCACCTCCAAATTATACCATGCTCATATTAGATTTATAGTTTTTTTCTAAAAGTAACTGGAACTTACATATCGCGGTTTAAGAAAGATGTAGAAGTCGAATCTATAAACTAGTCGTCGAATTGTTGAATCGTTGAATCTTGCTTTGATTGTAGAAGCAAATCCCCAATTCCTAGCCGTAGTCTTCAAGAAATAATCTTTGCGTATTATTTTTAATTTAATTTAATTAAGGTGGAGGCAGCATAACATTGCAATGGTTTGGTGTGGAGACAAAGCTAGGTTTAGGGGTGTTTAAATAGGAGAATAGGGTAATCTAGAGCCTTCAGATCAGTCCAGAAGTCATCGGAACTACCCAGCTCGAAGACAGGTCATCCAACAACTCAGAAGAAGACACGTCATCACAGAATACTCCAGAATTCTGCGCTGGATCTGTATGGGCGCACTTGGCAGGTGCGCCAGTGTATTTTTGTACTGGCGCACTTCACAAGTGCGCCAGTGTATTCTGGCCTGTTTCCGGTTTTTCTGCCTAACTTCCTTTGTCCATATCTTCTTCATACGGTGTCCGTTTTATGCAAACTCGACTTTATCTCAAGCAGAATTTCGAGATGAACGCAATGGCGCAACCCGTTTCCCTTGATTCTTATTTTAAAAATTAATTCTGCCTTGATTTATGGTTTTAACACGTTATTAAAATTCGGGTTGTTACATTCTTCCCTCCTTAAAGGATTACGTCCCCGAAATTTTCAAGTTAAGAAGAATGCATCCTATCATCCAATCATCCATCTACTCAAAACATCATCCACAAGCAACCATTGTCCTTAAACGATTTCTAATGCTATGAACATATGCATAAAGTGTGTGTGTATATGTTCCTTATCTAATGCAAATGATCAGGCCTGATTGATCTTCTTAATGCAAAATATGTTTAGTGCCATAAATCCAACATGTATGCAAGTAGTCCTAGTCACATAAACGCTATATGTGTGCACAGACATCCATCCATATGCAACATCCACATGATAATACGTTCAATTTCATCCATAAACAAGTGTAAACACTCATGCATATGCAATATGAAAATGTGTCTGAGCCGATCTAGTGCCTAATGTGTGTTATGCAACCACGGGCAACCACTTGCAACCAGTTGCAATCATTTGCAAACATCAACCATAACATGTTTCAATCACATGTTTACATCCAAAAAAGGTTCTACCTAAGGTTCTCAAGATAGGATTGGGAAGATAAGCAAGATAAAACAAAGCATCTAGGAGAAGAAGTTAAAGATGTACCCCCAGAAGGTCCTGCCTACGGGGCTTGCCCTTGCTTCTTAGGGCAGTTCTTGGTGATATGTCCAGTTTCACCACACTGAAAGCATGCTCCCATCTTCATCTTCTTCTTTCTACAATCCTGGGCTATATGCCCCTCAATACCACCGAAGTTACACTTTCTCTTATCACGTGACTTGTTAATATTGTTGTCGTTGTTCTCGCCTCCCTTCTGGAAGTCTTTCTTCTCGTTCTGAGACTCATCCGCCTTAACTTATCACTCATATCTTTCCTATGTAACATGTTAACAAGCCTCACGGAAACTATCTCCATCGTACGGAAAATCCTCTACGAAGCTAGAAAGAAGATTAGCCGCAGGTAAAAACTACTGCGACTACAGATGGAGAAAAGAAAGGAAAAGAGATTCAAACAAGGAAACAAAGGATAGTGCTAATGGCTTTTGGGGAATAGCCTTTAAATAAAACAAGACTTTTCTTGAAAAATGCTTCTTTGTAAACGGTTTTGAAAATAGTTTCAGAAGGTTTTAAAAACTTTTGCCCAGTCTGGTAACCTTCTGCTCTGATACCAAATGTAACACCCCACCTCCGCTAGGGTCACTCACAAAGGGAATGCACTAGTTTTGGAGGAGCGTTATCGAGGTAAACAAAAACAGAATTATTACAAGACAGAACATAAATAAGACAACGAAAGATTCAAAAGATAAATTTCATTACTTTCTAAAAGAGTCAAAACCTTTTACATCAAATAACCAAGGTCATTATTTTCCATCACAACAAATTCTGTCTTGCATAAATAAAGAGGCATAAACTTAAAACATCAAAAGTAGCTTAATTCCCCAAAGGTAGCGGAAAATGCAGCCATAGCATAGCCCCAGATCAAACCGTACATGAGCTGAATCAAAAGAAAGCGAAATCCAAGCTAAGTGCTAGAGTTTCCTCCTTGAGAACATGGGGGGGGGGGGGGACGAAAGAAAAAGAGGCGAAAGAAAACAGGTCAGTCATAAAGATTGGTAAGTCCAAGTGACTTTCAGCATAAAAACAGATAAAGGTAACATGACATGTATAAACTGAAAGTAAACATACAGATGATGACAAGATGGGCAAGATAGACTAAGATAACATGATAAGTCAAGTATAAATCAAATATAGCATCACGTATTCAAGGTTCGCTGCATCAACTATACTAGAATCCCAATCCATGTCTTATACTAATCATGAAATGATCCCTTGGCGCAATATCATGAATGACCCATTACTAGGTCCAACGAAACGATCCACTGGTAGATCGACTCCCTACAAGTTATAGCTCGTCATGTGTCTCTATGTCATATGACCCTATCACGAATGTAGTCACCAGTGCTAGGTCCACCTAGGGTGTATCAAGGCCTAGGGTGCCAACCCCGGCACGAATCAAGAATGCACAGATAAACATACTGATGCCCAATTCCTGCTTTTTCAACTCCGGACCACGTGCACGACCATAGCCCGCCTGAACCTACACTGGTGCACCAACACTGCCGTCAATTTGGTCACTTACAATCAGCCCAGTAATCGTGCCCCACCCTGCCTAGTCCCAGGGTACCATGATACATCTACTGGGTTACTGCTGAAACGGACCACGTAACTAGTGTTTCCGTCCAGTAGGTTAAGTGTTGTCATTTAAATTCGTGACTTAACCCCTATCAGTCTAGCATGTCAAGTTGGTTAAGTGTTGTCATTCAAGTTCGTGACTTAACCCACCTACGAATCATGTATCAAGTTGGTTAAGTGTTGTCTTACATGTTCATGACTTAACCCTATCATGTGGCATTAATTCATTAATGCACCCCAACCTATCACATCAGACCTGTTGTTGTGGTCACTGGATATGTCGGGCGGTTCCGGGCAGAATTACACCACAACTCAGTCTGACCTCGGGTTTTCAAGTGTGATATGACCAACTACCCACATTGGATCCTATTGTTTGCAGTAACTGGATTTGTCGGGCGGTTCCGGGCAGAATTACACTGCAAACTCAACCCAACCTCGAGTTGGCCATTTTATAAGTTCATTCTAGTGTCATGTCCATGTTCAAGATTCATGTCAAGTTTTCAAGGCAAGTTTCATGTCAAGTTCTTATCAAGTTTCAAGGCAAGTTTCATGCCAAGCTTCCTATGATTACCAATTTTTCCCAATGTTACACCGTCTAAATATTAGGCTAACAATCTTAGCCTAATTTCTCGTCCGCATGATTTTTGACATATAATATTAGGCTAAAAACTTAGCCTAATTTAACGTACGCAAAATTGGCATAAAGCAATTCATTAACATAAACATGACATAGGTGTAAACTTGGCATTTTCGGCATAGTCAATATGAACATCATAGGTGTGAACTTGCAAAATAGTCAACATGAATATCAAAGGTGTGAATCTTGCAACGTAGACTAAATCAACATACATATATGTGAACTAGCAAAATAGACTAAATCAACTTACATATATGTGAACTTGCAAAATCAATCACGAGCATATGAGTAAGTGTGAACTTGAAATATGACATAGGTTTAACATATACACATAAACATGTAGATCTAATATTTGGTCACGTATGTGATATGATTTTATAACCTAAAACTTGCATAACATGATAAACTACACAACTTGTCATAACGGGTTATACTTCAAGTTCATATACACATGAATAGACTTATTCATTAACTCCCAATTCAACATGATAATAAAATAGAACCACAGGCATAGATCAATATCATTCAATTCCACATATAACATAATCAACATTATTCTATTATCAATCTATTTTTAAGGCATGACATAACTGAATAAATTGATTAAAACATCGCAGGCATATAGAACTGGTAACATTATTGATCATGAAAAGTTTTGAGTAATAATCTAGTTTCAAGAACAAGGATAGATCTAGTTTAAATAGAAAAATCCCCAAAATCAAGATCCAAGGACAAATAAAGAAAATATGTCTGAATAGAAAATCAAGCTTAGATCCAATTTCATAGTCATAATCCTAGGCAATGAATCATAGGTGATAACCACAATTGTCCTTGTCATAGTCATAGGCAATAGTCTTATTGTTCATAGTCATAGGCAGTCTTATGTTCACCGTCATAGTCATAGGCATAGTCATATTGTTCATAGTCATAGGCAGTCTTATGTTCACCGTCATAGTCATAGGCATAGTCTTATGTTCACCGCCATAGTCATAGGCATAGGCATAATCTTATGTCCACAGTCACAGGCATAGTCATAGTCTTATGTCATTAACAATAGCTTCAACGTCGTAGGCAATATTCCCAATAGTCAAGATCCAAGAAGAAACCAAGAATAGATATGAATCATACATAAATCACCTCCAAATTATACCATGCTCATATTAGATTTATAGTTTTTATCTAAAAGTAACTGGAACTTACAGATCGTGGTTTAAGAAAGATGTAGAAGTCGAATCTATAAACTAGTCGTCGAATTGTTGAATCGTTGAATCTTGCTTTGATTGTAGAAGCAAATCCCCAATTCCTAGCCGTAGTCTTCAAGAAATAATCTTCGCGTTTTATTTTTAATTTAATTTAATTAAGGTGGAGGCAGCATAACATTGCAATGGTTTGGTGTGGAGAGAAAGCTAGGTTTAGGGGTGTTTAAATAGGAGAATAGGGTAATTTAGAGCCTTCAGATCAGTCCAGAAGTCATCGGAACCACCTAGCTCGAAGACAGGTCATCCAGCCACTCAGAAGAAGACACGTCATCACAGAACACTCCAGAATTCTGTGCTGGATCTGTATGGGCGCACATGGCAGGTGCGCCAGTGTATTTTTGTACTGGCGCACTTCACAAGTGCGTCAGTGTATTCTGGCCTGTTTCCGGTTTTTCTGCCTAACTTCCTTCGTCCATATCTTCTTCATACGGTATCCGTTTTGTGGAAACTCGAACTCTATCTCAAGCAGAATTTCGAGATGAACGCAATGGCGCAAACTGTTTCCCTTGATTCTTATTTAAAAATTAATTCTGCCTTGATTTATGGATTTAACACGTTATTAAAATTCGGGTTGTTACACTTTCTCTCCACACAATTTCATTACGCCTATACTCTACCCTAATTCATATTAAAATTAATCAATGGCGTCGCTACTCTGCTGAAACCTAAGCTAGAACAAGTTCTCCTTCTTCTTCCAATCTGAATAGAATTAAAAGAGAACAACTACAACCCTTTTTCTTTTAGAATCCAACCAAGGTGAGTACAGTTATTTTCAGATATGAAATTATGATCTTGACATGGTTATAAATTTGAATTGGAGATTATGCATATTCTTGTTTATCAGATCTGTTTTTCTGTGTAGATCTATCTGGTTCTTATTTATCAGATCTATTTTTCTGTGTAGATCTATCTTATTAATATTATTGTAACTATTATGTATCTCTTCCTTCCTTCTGTTCTATAGCCAGGCTACCATGAGCCTGAGCCAAATCTCATAAGAGATTGACGCACGAACGCTAAGTTTGGGGAAAATAATGAATGATGCATAATTGGACATGACTGATTTGTGATTGATTTAAGAAAAGGGCATATGTTGTAATTTAAGACTTAGATCTGGGCATACGATATATGATTGTCTGTGATTTGGAAGAAGGAGAATTATATTGTATATGACTTAGGCTTAAAGATCTATATTAAAATAAGATAACTAGTAAATGTGAACACGCCTAAATGGGGATTTTTGGACATTTGACATACACTGAAATCAAAGGCTATAATTTGGCATAATTCGTACTGTACATCATGATTTGGGGTTTTTTGAGAATATTCTGTACTGTGTAAATTTAACAAAAATTTGGGGCGTATGTTATATTGTGAATTACGACCATAATTTAGGCATGTAAAATTAGGCTTAATTTTATGATTAAGCGAGATATGTCAATGGAATTTTAAGGGATGATTAAATTTGTTAAATTGTCTAATCTGCTAAATCTGTTGAAACTGAATACGGTAATTTGGGGTATGAAAATTTGTAGACTCGATCTAAAATTGAGCAAAACATGTTAATAAAACTTTGGATAATTTGCTGTAACTTGTAAATAAGTTAATTTGTTGAATTGGCATAATTAGTCTGATATTGAAATAATCTATGAATGAATACTTTAGCTAAAAAAATAAGAATGTTGAGACACGAGGTTAGACTCTGTTTGTGTTAGAAGCCTGTCCGGACCCAACCGGCTTAACCAGCAACCGCAAATTATCAGTCTAATGTGAGAGGTCGTAGGCATAAAGATGCTTAGACACGAGGTTAGGACTGGCTTGTGGCAGAAGTCTGCCTGGTACCGCCCGGCACGTCCAGCAGCCATAACTACCGACCTAATGTGAGAGGTATGTGCATTTATATTTAATTAATGCAAATCCAAGATAAATGTGATACCTAAAACGTTTTTGGTGGATAGGGTTAAAAAAACTGGACTGATGAATGTAATAAACCCATTTCGTAAATCTGTAGGCCCAATACAAGGTTAGGTGAAACAATCTGTAAGTCTGTATATCTGATCCGGTAGTCTGAAAACTTGTTAACCGGTATGTCTGATCTGAGAACTAGTTAATCTGAACTTTGTACATCTGAAATCTGTAAACAAGTTAATGTGAAATCTGTTAGTCTGGGGACACAAGGTTAGTAGGGGTAATTACTTGTGTCGTTTGTTGTTTGGGACCCATATTAGTCAGTAACCCTTTCTGGTATCAAAACTATGACCCAACACTAGGTAGGGGTCCACGACACGCTTACTGAACTAATTGTAAGAGTTCACTCTAATAATGACGAGGGGTGTTGATGGCGCATTCCAACCAGGCTATGTGCGTCCATGGATCCGGTCTTCTCTGAGGATGTAAGACATCGTGACATCTGTAAATAGGTCTGTGTCTATAGGTTGCCACTTTAGGGAATGATACACCCTTCTATGGGGTCGGCACAGGGTGTTTATGTATTAGGGAGCCGATCGCTTGGGGTAGAATGTAGGGTACACTTAGATCTGTCTGTTTCTGTTGGGGTACCATCTGTTTTTGTTGGGGTGGTAACACCTGTCTGTTTCTGTGTGTACCATCTGTTGGGGTGGTAAAGGCCCATTACTAGTGTGTACCTAATTCTAATATTCTATTTCCGTAGGGAATATTATGTTTCCATCTCTGATTCCGTTTCTGCCTCTGTTTTTATACCGTTTGTCTCTGTTAGGGTGGTAAAGGCCCATTACTAGCATTTTGCTTCTGTACCGTCCGTCTCTGTTAGGGGGTAAAGGCCCATTACTAGCATCGTGTTTCTGAAGAGATCGTTCTATTTTCTGTTTAGACATTAGGACAACACCTGATTCTGTTATACTAGTATTAGTGCAGAGAAGTGAAAACCAAGTAAGAAGCTTAGTTTAGCCTATATCATTCTGTCTCTTCTGTTAACCTGCTACTCCTGTTATGGTTATCTCTCATCCAGTTTTATTTACATGTCATGATACTGTTATCTGTTTATATGCTGAAAGTCACTAGACTCACCAGACTTATGTCTGACCTAGTTTGTTTCGCCTCTTTTCTTCCGTCCCCCCCCCCCCCCGGTTCTCAGGGTGGAAACGTAGCATCTTGATTCAGGTTCCATCTGCTTGAAGTGCTAGAAGTGCTTGAAATATTGCTTGTCTTTGATTCTACCTATTTATGGCATTCTCTGTTGGGGATTATGGCTTTAAAATTATGCATTCTGAAGGATTTTGTATAAGACTGATATTTGTGTACTTGGGTTTTGGCATTGTGTAACCAAACTTATTTCTATTTCTACTGTAATAAAGTTATAAAACTTTCAAGTACCACTTTACATATCAGTCTTGTAAATTTATGTTCTGTTTACTTATAATGTTCCACCGAAGTTAAAGCATTCCCTTTATGAGTGACCTTAACGGAAGTGGGGTGTTACAGCAGTTTAAATCGTAACCGTAAAGTGATGTGAGAGCATGTTATACCTCAAAATTGAATTTATAAGCAATTTAAATCGAAACCCTAAAGTGATATGAGAGAGTGTTATACCTCAAAATCAATGCTTGAACCCCTGAATCGAAGCCCTAATTGAACCGAAATTGTTGAACTAAACTTGAACCTGTAAATCAAAGCCCTAATTGAACTAAAATCGTTGAACAAAGCCTGAACCGCCAAATCAATGCCCTAATCGAACCGGTGATTCAAAATGTTATTTCTGATTGCAAAAGAAAATGTTAATGAAATTGCGAAGGGGGGAAATGAAAATAAGATGGCGGGGTACGAAATGATTTGCACCAAAGAAAAATTGTTGTTTGGAGGAGAAGCGATCAAGATTGACGAGGTGACACGTTCTACAATGTAGGATCTGATTCACGTGGATCGCCACATAGGACATGGAAATGTCTGCTATAGCAACACTGTACAAAATGTTGCATCGTGTTACACTTGTTTATCTAGAGCAACACATATTTATGGCTAAGGTAGAATCCAAAATAGACCTTTGTAGTAGGACAAAAATATTTCACCTATCGTCACATTTTGGCTGGTAATACCTTACAAAATCGTTGCATTAGGCCGTTTATGGCGTAGTGATATAACAATGTAACCCAAACTAGTATATCTTGGGTATTGCATTTGAATTGATTTGCTTGAATAAAAAGTTAATCCTGACTCGAGATTTTTGTTTTCTTACACTTGGGTCAGATGATGTATTATAGTTTGAGATTTCACCTTCAAAGCTGAAAATTTGTAAAGTCCTCAGCTCTGCCCTTTATTTCAGCCTTTCGTATATGAATTAGTGAGATTTTCGTATCAGACTTTCGTTGTATTCGATATTATAACTTTGATGTGTATTATTATTTTGTTCAGGTGTAAGATATTATATTATTCCATGTTTGGGATTTTGTGGTTGGTTCTTATTAAACTCCATAGCAATAACAACCTGTTGTTTCAAACGATTTGAGTTGATTTCATTATCGACTTGAATAGTTGAAAATAACTAGTCGTTACAGAGGTTTCGTTGGTTTATTTATAAACGTGGAAAGAAACAAATGTCGTTGGGCCGAAACAAGCACTTTAGGCCATGACTTCTTGGCGTCTAAATGCACTAAATGATCGGACTCCACCAAGGGCGACTAACCCATACTAATCGACCTCCCCAATGTAGGTGGTCTACCTACCTTTTGTTTTTGGGTTGGTTTATTTCCTATATTAATTAATTAATTAAATTTCTGTTTAATTCTCAAAAACATTAAACTTAACATTTTATTCCGTATTGAATAAACATTTAATTTTTAAAATTTTAGCATTTAAAATTCTTTCATAATTTTAATTTAAATTTCAAATTTATTTTTAAATTATTTTAGTTTCGATTCTAACATTCATAAGTTTTTCATTTGAACTCCAATTCAATATGTTATATATGGAAATTAATCAGAAAAATGCGATAGACGCAATAGTGCAACACCCATGGCCAAATACGTATATTTACAAAATTTTCATTTTAATTTTTTCCTTAGAGTGTGTAAGAATGTAACTAATAGATAATAATTTACCTTTAGCATAAAAATAATAGAGTGAGAAGTGAAAACATTCATGATGAAAGAGCTTACAGAGGACCTCAATTTTAACATAAATATGGATCCTTTAATCTACAAATTCACACACAATGCCGAAACTGCCATAAATGCTGATAAAAATAGCAAAATATCACCATTGAGATCAACAATGGAAAGATCAATTCAATTGTTTCAAATAGCAATCGAATTGATACACAATAGAGAAATGTCAATCAACATATCGACAATATTATGGAACACTATTCTCAGAATAAGACGATATTATGGATGCAAATCACATGGTCCTAAAGCTCATGTTATCGTGAGATAGTCTCTCAACACATAATTTTTTTGTACTTTTGAGAGTAAATTCTTTATTAGGAGAGAAATGATTTTTTTTTTCAAAAAACACTACATTATGATTGGCTGGTCTTATCAAGACATCAAAGTCAATTGTATGCATAAACAAATGATTGTCTTAAATAATGCTAATGATAGTAACACAGTAAGCATCCCTATTGAATTACACGGTTTCGATGAGTGAGGCTGCAAACTATGTTAATCGGGGGCGGGGCCAGCTATAGGCCAAAGGGGATAGCTGCCTCTTCAAAAGTAGAAAAAAGTTAAAAATGGATCTTTTTCATCAATTTCTTGTATATATTGCCCTCCCTAAACTTTTGGCTCCTTCATTCTTGCATTCCTAGTTTCGCCGCTTATGTTAGCGGGGGACCCTCGAAACCTCGGAAGAAACAAATGAAACACTCGAAGTTGAAACAAACCAAACACTCGAAGTTGACTGGTGATTACCAATGGTGGAAGGATAACTTGCTGAAGCAGAAAATCAACCTTCTAATGCTTTCTCCTTTACATACAGTTGGAACATCCAGTTACAGTCAAGAAGAGGCAGAAAATCTGAATCGAAATCACTTGAAACTGACGCATAAAAAAGAAAAAAAGAAAGAAGAAGAAGAAGAAAAAAAGAAAAAGAAAAAAAAGGCGACTCCCAGAAATAGAAATGATCATGAGACTTTGTGTTAAAAGAATCAATTATCAGTGATGTAATCGACAATCTAGAATGGCACTGTCACATATATACAAGTCAAAAGGCTCAAAACCAAAACATAGGAACCCAAACAAGGAACTACGACCAAATCTAACATGTAAACTGAATAAATCCTTTAGTTGTTGGTTAGAAAAACACAATTTGCATAACAATCGTATTCACGTTCCTATAAAAAGTTCAAACTTAACCTAGCCACAAAAGTTTCAATAATACAGCTACAGACAGTAAGAGCTGAATCGTCTTCATGTGGAATATGGACTTATCTGGAGCTCTAATATCATCCATGGCCAATCAATAGCCATCGCTTGTTCTTTTCAAAATAAAGGTAGCTTCCATTTTTATTTTATTTTTACCCCTAGCATATGTCTGAATAACCAGCAACTTATGGCAACACATAAAAGACATGTCCAAAAATATTACGACTTAATGGACTGAAACAAGTTACTTTAACAGCGTTTGTGTTTGATTTTGATAGAACGGTATTATGAAAGCACACACCCGAAGGCACATATGAAGACTTTATATTATCTCACACGGATTGCATACATGGCGTCCTATCTACCGTTTATCACATACATCATCAGCCGTTCATTTTATTTATCCAAACCGTTTCTTGTAACCAATACACTTTTAGCCCAAAGCCCAGTTAATCTTGTATATATATTCTGGGTTGTCTTGCATTTTGTATTATCAAAAAAAAACATTTAGTTTAATAAAGATTTACATTCAGTTCTCACAATATTACTTCTATAAACTTTAATTTGGTATCAGAGCAGTTTCGGAGCCTAACGACATCAAATTCTTGCAAGTTTGTGGTGATAATATACCCATCAGCTAGTTTTCATCATTTGGGTATACTTTCTCTCATCAGTTAAGCATTCATCATTTGAGAGAATAAAGTATAGTATGATTATCGGTGCCATGCCTGAAATTACTTTGAATTTGGCTGCATCTCGATAAAACATACTATACTTGTTGAAATTCTGCATCAATCACCAGGAATCCAATTCAAGAAAGTTAAAGAAACTCACCAAAACTCAGTCGAAGCCTCGCCAGAGAGTTCTCATCAGACTTTATAATTGTTTTTACCTATCTCATATTCAAACTCTCGGCTTGTGACGATCCCAAAACCCGTACTGACGGTATTAAGGGTAATCTTTGGAATATAACACATAAACAGATAATAGCAGAACAGAAATAAATAAATACACCAGATAATGAACAAATAATACACTGGATAAACGAAATCATCAGAGTTACACAGTATACAGGATCATACTTAGTACAAATACAGTTCAGCTATACATAAATGTCTACAGTGGAAAACAAAACATAATGTACAATAGGAGCTGAACAGCATAAAAAGAGATAAATAATAGAATCCATCTTCAGCTCCAGCTATCCAGAAAGAGCCTGCTAATAACTTGAATACAATGCTGCCCATGCAGAAAAAGGGGCACCCGAGTTTGCAAGTGAAACAAACTACGAGTCAGTCATGGGACTGGTATGAGAAATCTATTTAACACATTTACAATATGGCTAATCACAGGACCACGCCACTTTCGTGGAATAGGTTTACTCTATTGGATTGCTAGTGCTTTAAAACAAATAATTCTTTTAAACATCGCAATGCTTATTACAAAAATGAAGCCATTATATGACTCAATTCCCATCACACAATGCAACGCAAACCGGAGGATAGAGTTTTTACCTTATAACGGCCAAAATATGCTTGATACGAATAAAACAAAAGCATTTGATATTATTACTAGTGTTTATATGTTTCAAAAACAATTTCAAACCATAAGTATCAATCATAGACGGCAATAATGCCCCATACCACTATGTCGCCATATATAGGTATACAATCAAAACCGCACCATTACGTATTTGGAAATTGGATTTCCGTCATGAACCAAGGCAAAAGATAGTCATTACCGACTTCGAGACTGCCTAGCCCGAGCCTCAGGACCCAGACACAGGTGGGCCCTTGGATCGTCAGGGCCGGTCCACCGATGTGGATTAAAATGCCTGAACACTGCGTTTCCCTACCCTTTGGGGCGTAAAGGAGCCAACAAATGACTCCATCGGTCCCGGATCGACCGATATAACCGAGGCGCCTCGCAACAGCAACAACCACATAGGTGAAAATAATATAAATGTCAGCCAGTTTAAGCACTGACACCACCTCTAGTTAGGAAGAAACGCATGTCCTCCCTGAGGTCCTCTCCCGTTTCTGGTTCATACCGGGGTGTGAGGCTCGCGAATTAACGTTATACACAAAGCTACGCCACACTGGCGGTGCTTTGATCATCAACCACAAGACTTTGCCTTTCAACAGAAGCCTTGATCACTGCATCTTAGCATGCCACACAGGCAATTCACACCGTGCAACTGATGGCTATCAATCACACAGAATGAATTCCAATGTCAAACACACAGTCCATTTACAAGTCCGTTCTGGGTCTGAACGAAACCAGAGGCACTATATACCTCGCAAACCCATCGATCTCCACATACGTCTGGACGATCACCACTCATTATCCATATTTTGGGATGCCTCCCAATCAGGACATCAGTTACCATCCAAACGAGGTGAAGATCTCCGGTCTTCGACCACCGTCTTCATCTTCGATTTCTTATCGTCGATTCAGTTATTCAAAGTGGGATAAACCCGGTCTTTCTGAGCAACTTGCATATATAATAAACAAGTGCAACACAAACACATATACGCATCATTTCAATTCATTAGTCGCTAACCGTAAATCAGTAAGAGAACGATTTCCCAAATATTAACCCCGAAGGCCGAAACCAACATTAGATCAAAACCCAGGAAACCATTCGACTTAGCCAACCTTCAGTTAGTTTTTAAATTTCACATCCATATCGTTTATAATATTTTATAACGATTTATCGCTATTTTTATTTATTTTAAACTAGCCAATTTATTCAAACGACGCTTCGGGCCATAACGCGGCCGTGGCGCTGTTTTTCTTCAGATATTATTTACACATATCTGAAAATCTAACTGTTTGGTCTTCATAAAATTTATATCACTAGAAAGATATTTTCAAAACGAATCCAACGGTTCCAGTTTTGGGAAAATCCGACGGTCGGATCTCCCGGTACAATCGTTTGAAGTTTCGATTTCAAAATACGAACTGCAGCGTCGTTATTCGATTTATTTTAATTATATATATATATATATATAATCGATTCTGGCGCTGTTTTTCTTCAGATTTGAATTAAACATTCCAAACAATCCAACCGTTGGATCTTTACAAAGTTTGTGTCGTTGGAAAGATATTTCCAAAGCGAACCCGACGGTTTCGGTTTCGGGAAAATCCGATGGTCGGATCTCCCGCACTAATCGTTTGAAATCACGGTTTCAAAACACGAATTGCAGCTTTGTTATTCGATTTATTTTAATTATATTTATATACATATATATAATCGATTCTTCGATTTCAAAACCATATTCATTTCCTACCTTTGATAAAAATGATATTTTTATCAAACTAACTTCCATTTCAACACTTCACTATTTTTAACAATTCATGTATATAATAAAAATATGATTTTTATTGTTAAAAAATTTATTTCAAAACACGACTTTTTTTATATAGTTCATATAGATGATAAAAATATGATTTTTATTATAAAACAATTTATTTCAAAACACGAATACCATTCAACACATGAATTTCCATTCAACGAATGAATTTCTATTCAACATATGAATGTTTTCTATAGTTTATATATATAGATAAAAAGGTGATTTTTATATTTAAAACACGAATACCATTCAACACATGAATTTCCATTCAACGAATGAATTTCTATTCAACACATGAAGGTTTTCTATAGTTTATATATATAGATAAAATGGTGATTTTTATATTTAAAACACGAATACCATTCAACACATGAATTTCCATTCAACGAATGAATTTCTATTCAACACATGAAGGTTTTCTATAATTTATATACAGATAAAAAGGTGATTTTTATATTTAAAACACGAATACCATTCAACACATGAATTTCAATTCAACGAATGAATTTCTATTCAACACATGAACGGTTTCAACATATGAAAATAATTTCAACAAATGAAAATAATTCTAACACATGAATATTTCAGAAAATTTCGGCAGCATAACGGCAGGGTAGTTAAAACCGGGGCCGCCCCTAGTACGGCTCCTCGCTCTACCTTAAAGCCTCGCAGCTTTTGACAATGGGGATTTCATGCATCTAGTTCGCACGCAGGCAGCATGTATATTTTTTTCATTTCCAAAAACTAATCCTATGTGGTTTCAACCAAATAATTCTCAACCACAAGCGGGTATTTTTCAACCACTATCAATCAATTTCAACCACAAACAATTCTAATCAACCATTCGCTATCAACCAATTTTCACATCAATCACAACCAATAAATTTCGTCCATGGTTTGTGGACGAGGGGCGTGTATATATATATATATATATATATATATATATATATATTATATAAGCATTTCACTTCTATTTCAACACATATATAATTTTTACAACACATATATAACTTATATATCGAACGTACAACTTATACAACGCTTATACATGAGGTGTACAACGCTTATATAACTCATACATCGACTATATAATTTATATATCGTCGTTTTCCAAATCGTTTATAAATTAGAAATCTCACATTGGGTTCCACTCCACCAAAAATAGCAGAAGGCTCAGAAAAATATGCGGTCTCTTCTAGAATGTAGAAGACGTCCACATGAGTCCACTATCTCTTGTTTCACTGAATTTCGTCAAGAAACGAAAAAGATATGATTTTTACAGTGCAATCAAAAACCGTAGCGCTTTAAACTGCTATAATATAGTTTAAAACAAAACAGCCGTATACCTTCACAGTTTCGTTCAAAACTAGGTTAGCGATTATCACCAAATCCGAGCAACTAGGGGATGATCGGCCGATGCCACGACGTAGGGCATCGAACGGTGCACCAGGGGGTGGGGACCGCGGAGAACTCGAACCAGGGAGGAGGGCACGGCGGCGCTCGAAAGTCCCAGACTTTCTGGGCTTGGATCTCGCTCCACACAACACGATAGAGGGCAAGGGTTATATGGATTTGAAGCTTGGAGGACCCTCTTCAAAAACCTTAACTGGGGCGCTCGATTTCGAGTAGAGAATAAAGAGAAAAAGGGGAGAGAAGGAATCGGCTGTAGCCACCGTTCGTTTTGGTCGGGGAGAGAGAAGGTCGGGGGGGGGGGGGGGGTGATGTGGACTAATGAATTTTTTTATATATATATTTTAAAAATTCGAAAATACCCCTTGTCACACACGAACCCCTATCCAGACCCAACGACTATCGTCCCTAGCGTTTTACCCCCATTCCACACACAATGGGATATGTTTCGAAGGCCCATTCGAATGTTTCAGTCAGTTTTCATTCAAATTAAAATACAAAACGTTCAATATTTGATTTGAACGTACATTTCAATTTGCCGGGGCCACATACTGCTCCTAAAAATTCCAAAAAAATTATATCTTACTATGTTGCGACGATACGGTTCCAACAAAACTGATTTCGTCGAATTCTGAGACCGTTCGTAAAATGGCCCTTTTCTGGTCGATCCAATTTAATAGAAATCGACCAAACACATTTTCCTTTGCCACGCTCACATACTAGCTTCAAAAATTATGAAATTTGAAACCTAGCAATAGTTTAACGTCCCGGATCCAACAAAAGTGGTTTCGTCAAATTCCGAGGTCGTTTGCAAAATGGCCATTTTCACGGGCTATATATATTCTATAGCGACCTTTCTGAAAATTCATTTGGCCATAACTTTTGCTTCCCGGTATGAAACTTCGATTTTTCAGATACGTTAGAAAGGTATTCACTAACAGATTTAAATATTTTTGGTTTCACTCAAATCCGTTTTGTTTTGTACCCGATACAGTCAGTCAAAGTTTGAATTCAAATTTTGAAACTACCGCGCCATTTCAGGCCTTGTTTATAATTAGAATTAATTATATTCGATTTCAAATGTCGATTCGAACTTACTTTTCATCGTTATTATTTAAAATATTTATTTTAAATATTTAAAATCCACTAAAATAGCCAATTTAAAGATTTTAAATTGGTTCAGATTTTCTGGGCCGTTACACGGCTGCTCCTCTCTCAGTCTCAACCATTTCTTACTTTCGATCAAAAATGATACTTGATTCAGAATTTCTTGAACTTCTTGAAGTTCTTGTTTTCTTTTCATCATGGTAGACACACTCAATTCTTCTGCATCAACTATAGGAACAGACGCTGGATCAAATCCAGGAAATCCACCAAATCCACCAACTGGGCCTGTACATCAATTAGTTAAAACCAGTATAAGACCCCAAAGTAAACTTATTAATGCTCAATTGCAAGAAGAAAACTACTTGCTATGGAAACTGCAAGTCGAGACTGCTATTCATGGCTATGGTTTAGAGGGGTTCATTTTTGGTACCACTCCTGTTCCTGCCAAATTCATTACTGTTCAAGACAATAGAAAAGTAGCTAACGAAGCATATGTTCAGTATCATCGACAAAATCGATTAATTAGTTCTTGGCTCTTATCTTCAATAAGTGAAGACTTGTTACCAACTTTTATTGGATGTTCATCTGCCAATGATATATGGACTACTATAGATAAAGAATTCAACAATCAATCATCTGCCAAGGTTTTACATTATAAAAGGCAACTTCAAAATATAAAAATGGAAAACCTGAACATGAGAGAGTACATAGCTAAGGTAAAGAAGCTATGTGATCTACTTGGAGGTAAAGGCAATAAAGTACCTATTGGGGATCATGTTCTATACTTACTAAATGGATTAAATGAGGAAAATGAGGTAGTTGTTACGGTTATCATCACTCAAAGAGTTGTTCCTCCTATTGATGAAGTCCATGCCATCTTATTATCTCATGAATCAAGAATAAGCAGTAAAAGGATTTAAGAAATTGATCTTAAGGCAAATCTTGCCACAGGTAACAAAAACAAAAATCAGAATACTAACAATAGAACTGAAACATCTTACCAAAGAGGTGGTGCAAACAAAGGAAGAGGCAGAGGCAGATGGAACAACAATAATAGACCCAAATGTCAAATCTGTGAAAAGATTGATCATACTGCCCTAAAATGCTACTTCAGGTATTCCAACAACAATCAGAATCAGAAAAAAAGCAACAATCCTAATGCAAATGTTGCACAGATAAATCAAGAATCAAGTAGTCAAAACAAAGGAAATAACATTGCAAGAGCAGAGCACTTGCAAGATGACTGTTGATACCCTGATTCAGGAGCAACCAATCTTCTCACAAGCAATCTAGACAATCTGAACGTTAGGTGCAAGGAATATCGAGGTAATAAATCTATTTCTATTGCTAATGGTAAAAACATTCAAATCACTCACATTGGAGACACTTATATTAATGGCAGTAAACAATTGCACTTATGCAATCTTCTTAGAGTACCAAAAACCACCAAGAATTTAATTAGTGTATCCCAATTTGCTAGAGACAATAATGTTTACTTTGATGTTTTCCCTAAATATTGCCTAGTCAGGGATATTCTAACAAGAAAAATCATTTTACTGGGTGAACTGGCAAATGATTAATACAAATTTAATTCTGTTAGGTGCAAGAATGATGTTAATCAAGGGAAATGCAATGCCACATGTAATTTGAATGTTAAAACTGATAACAGTATGAATGTATTTGATTTCTAGCATTGCAAACTTGGGCATCCTAGTGTTATAATTGTTCAAACAATACTGAATGACAATCATATCAAGTTTGATTCTGTATCCTTGCCTTATATTTGTGAATTTGGTCAAATGGGGAAGAATCACAGTGTAGTGTCCTGAAATTTCGGTACAATTTGAACTGAACAAATAACCCAAGTCCAACCCAAATTACACTAGAAACCAGAAAACTAGTAGAAAGAAAACAGAGGGTGAGAATAGATAAGATAGAAACTTAGAATAAAAGAATAAGAAGAACACACAACATCAGAGTAAACACGAATCTCACAACGGAACAAACAACATATAATAAATAACATATCTTTGAAATAAAATCAGTATATGTATACAGTAACATTATCAGAATACAACACTTACAACACAGCGGAATAAACAATAGCTATATAATCCTGAAGCCTCCTGCTCCAAGCTTTCCAAGTATATCTGTAAAATCCTGACTACTTGACTACCCGTACAAAATTGGGCACCCAAGAGTTTAGGGAAAACAAAACAAAATAAACTTTGGGTCGGCCATGGGACTGGTATGAGTAAACAATTTAAAACAGTTTTGGGAAAATATATATGGATTTACAATTAGATATTTCATCATCAGAGTTATATCGATATTCGATTTGTATTTAAATTCCTTTTATAAATCGTTATAAATTATAAAGGAATTACATAACGACTTTTCTAAAATTTGATTTAGACATAACTCAAAATCTACATGACGAAATCTCGATTTTTCTCTTCCATTAGAAAAACATACTTTACCAGCTCCGAACGTTTCTTGTTTCATGGAAATCCAATTTAAAACGGACCCTGTATATTCAGTTGAAGTTCAAATCGCCAAATAGCGAACTGCCACGCCATTTCGAGCTCGATTACAATTATAATATAAATTATACGCTCAAACTTCATTTAAAAATATATATTCGTTACTCAAATTCAATTCCAAACTGAATTATATATTTTAAATTGTCCAGTTCACATTATATTGTCAATTCACTATTTCTGACTATTTAAGAGATTAAATATATTATTCTATTATTTAATTTAATTAAATATTCACTATTATTTAATTAAACAACTATTTAATTCTCTAAATCACCTTTTAAATAATTAAATTAATTAATTAATATACTATAAAAATACGGGTCGCTACATTCTTCCCCCCTTAAAATAATTTCGTCCTCGAAATTGCTAAGGTAGAAAACAAACCCTGTTGACTGGATAAAAATATTTCTTTACTTCTTAACTTCAGTTTCAACTGAACCATATTAATTTCAATTGAAATATTAATTAATTCTTATCAACGAAAATTTTCAAAAATCTTGAAAATTTTCTAACACCCGAAATTTTCGAAAAAATTCGCCAACACCTCCTTTGTACTGGTCAATCGGTACAACTACAACTCCCCTCTCTGGGCCTATTCCAACCCAAAAGAAAATCAAACAGCCAAGCGGCTTTTCAATTCGGCTCATAAATCTCATACCCATATAAATATAAACTGGTACTTTTGTGTCGGGCATATCATTATCTCATTTCCATCTGCTGCCAATTCAGCATATACCAATATCATCCCAATCAAATTCTAATCTGTTTTTATCCACACATCCAACCATTCATTTATACCTAAGTCAATTTCCATTCTGAACTCAAATTCCAATATCAATTCCAAATTCTTAACCAACCCAATATACTTAACCTCGTTAAGTTCCATCCACATATTTCATTAACTAGTTAATTTCTCTAATCAGTTATCTTCATCACATAATTCAATTCTGATTTTTATTTCAAAAATCAACTTAATTCACATGGGTCCAATTTTATTCAAGAATACAAATTTTCTTGATATCATTCTATTTCAATTCAATTTGCACTTAACTGAATTTAATTCAATTTGTTTTCCCAAATTTCTGCTTAATTTGGTTTTTAATTCAAACAATCTTCACCAGGGAATTTTAAACATTTTAGCTTTTCTAAAACCAGATATCCCTTTTTAGGATTCAAAACCACTTGCTTTCCACAAAACAATTCAAAAACAAAATCTTTGGTAGTAATCCTTCACTTAGCAACTCGAAAATGACACTGATGATGTCGCGATTCATCATCAGGGTTATTTCCTAGCTATCGAAGTGAGGTCTATACTATATCACTTTTCAAAACTCATTCTTTAAACACTTTCATTTTGAAATACATTTCAAAATATCCTTTCTCAATGCTTGGAAAACATTTCTAAAATCTCCCAGGATTTTAAAATTCTCTTATACTTAATTCAATTCCATTTACAAACACTTTTCCAAACTTCCAGGGTTTAATTCCAATTCTGATTTAAATTCATATTCAATTCAATTCATAACACTTAAACAAATTCTACTTGGTTATATATATAACCATTTAATTTATAATCTTACTCGATTATAATAACAACCAATACATCCAATATATTATAATTCCAATATATATATCTTCTCTATATCAAAATATACTTTAGGTAAACTTATTTTCATTTACCCTCTTTTCAAAACATATCGTGTCGACCCATCGTATTCTAGTGTTTATAAACTCCTACCGATACAGTGGATCAAACTGATCGACCAGAACTCATAAACAACTCAACCAATAAATCTCCACAATATAAATCATTTTATATCAAATAACAAATACGTTCACTCATATATATACACTCAACTCAATCGAGGGTATTGCTAACCCCATCTCTACTGAGTCACGCCACAGAGCCAAGGTAATTACTTAACCTTAAGCTCTGATACCAATTGTAGTGTCCTGAAATTCCGGTACAATTTGAGCTGACCAAATAACCCAAGTCCAACCCAAATTACACTGGAAACCAGAACACTAATAGAAAGAAAACAGAGGGTGAGAATAGATAAGATAGAAACTTAGAATAGAAGAAGAAGAAGAAGAAGACACAACATCAGAGTAAACACGAAT
Source organism: Allium sativum (assembly GCA_030737875.1). Classification (NCBI taxonomy): domain Eukaryota; kingdom Viridiplantae; phylum Streptophyta; class Magnoliopsida; order Asparagales; family Amaryllidaceae; genus Allium; species Allium sativum. The sequence continues at coordinate 310,103,000 of CM060921.1, forward strand.
CTCACATCGGAACGAACAATATATAATAGATAACATATCTTTGAAATAAAATCAGTATATGTATACAGTAAAAATTTCAGAGTACAACACTTACAACACAGCGGAATAAACAATAGCTATATAATCCTGAAGCCTCCTGCTTTAAGCTTTCCAAGTATATCTGTAAAATCCTGACTATTTGACTGCCTGTACAAAATTGGGCATCCAGGAATTTAGGGAAAACAAAATAAAATAAACTCTGGGTCAGTCATGGGACTAGTATGAGTAAACAATTTAAAACAGTTTTGGGAAAATAAAGATACCTCATAAGACCACGCCGTATAACAGAACGGGTTTTTCCCTTGTGAGAATCCAAAAAAAATCTTTATATCAAAATTCTTTTGATATTATAATAGTGGCTATCAACCACAATATAATAATCATCTAGCAGAAACGCTTTCATCTCACGTTCTACATATAAATTATACAATCAAAACCGCGAGCACTTATTGGATAATGGATTACCAACTATGACAAGGTATGTAACCACCTTCCGATAGTGTACCTTTAGAGAGGAATACACTGGGTTCAACAAGAACATCTTGCAACCCGGCCACACATGACCGACCACTCATTTCGCTTGAGTGTATCGAATGTATATCACCAACGATTGGGATGAGTAACCATTTCCCGAATGGGACAGCATCGACAATAGATTATAGAATGAAATGAATATCTCTAGATAGGTGTAATACACCCTACTTCGCAGCCAACCACTTAGCCATGCTGCCTGCCCGATTTTTGTCATTTCCCGGTTGTGAGGCTAGAGGCCACGCTTATCTCTGACAGATCACACATTTATTCACTTTGAATATCACATCGTCATACCTGCCAAATCACAAATTGATTTCCCTAAAAATACAACGGGTATACAGCTAAGAGAAACGAATTCTTCCGCTACCAAACGTACATACATTTGAAGAGATCAACTTACGCGATCTATTAAATATACTCTGTCAGTCATTCTTCCATACAGGTCGTCCTGGGGCTGGACAAACCGAAGGCACTATTCTGTAAACAGGACAGCCCTTGCATAACTCCGTCTTCAATTATCTTCATCATATTTTTTCGCAACGCTAACGCCCATACAGAGTGGTTTTCAGATAATGAATCTGATCCCAGTCTCTCCGTATTGACAACGAAAAATGGTCAAAAACTTCGATAGTCGGTAAGTTAACTATCAAAGAAAAACACGTATGCAAACAACGATATTATTTCCAGATGGAAATTCTATCGATCAATCATCATTCATCGTTCTATCTCTTTAGTTCGATTATGATTCATTTTCCATTTCATATATCCATATGTTCAACATTTCTTATTTTCTAAATTTAGAAAATATACGTTATTAACATTGGAAAACATATCCATTTCTTGTTTTCTATATTAGAAAACATTTCTGATTCTTATTTGGAAAACATTTCCAAAACATCTTCATTTGGGTTTAAACAGATGTTTATATAAAACATTGCTATGCCAACTCAAACATTACACTGATTAACTAATTTCACTTAACCAACCTTCACTATCGAACCTTAACCATTCCTTAGTTAAAAACGAAGTCAATCAAGTTGGGGTATAACTACCTCTCAGACCTTAACTAAACAACATTTCTAACTTTGAAACAGACAAGGTTCACCTTTAACAAACTTCCTTACGTAACTCTCGGATTCTATTTACGAATCCACTTCTTTTACAGAAATCATTGATTATAACTATAGCTTTATAAACCCTACTTATGAAATATCTAACTTCAAAATGTAACTCGATCAACTCAAATCAATTACCCCTAACTCCAATAAATTTAACTCGATTAACTTTAATTCATTAACTCTTATCACTTAACTCCTTTCGAATAAACTATATTCGATTAACTCCTTTCGAATAAACTATATTCGATAACTCCTTTAACTCTATTCAAATAAACTATATTCTATTAACTCTTATCACTTAACTCCTTTCGAATAAATTATATTCGATTAACTCCTTTCGAATGAACTATATTCGATTACTAATACTCGACTAACTCTAACTCGATTAACTCTATTTGAACAACTCTAATTCGATTTAACTCTAATCGATTAACTCTAACTCTAATCGATTAACTCTAACTCTAATCGATTAACTCTATTCAATTAACTCCCTTCGAATAACCAATATTTGATTAACTCCTTTCTTCGAATAACAAATATTCGATAACTCCCCTCTCGAATAACCAATATTCGGTCAACTCCTTTCTTCGAATAACCAATATTCGATTAACTCCTTTCTCTCTATTTGAATAAACTATATTCGATAATCTCTCTTCGAATAACTAATATTCGATAACTCCTATCGAATAACTAATATTCGATAATCCTTTCGAATAACTAATATTCGATAATCCTTTCGAATAACTAATATTCGATAATCCTTTAACTCTATTCGAATAAACTATATTCGATTAGCTCTTTTAATTAACTCTGTTTGATTAATTCTAATTCGATCAACTCTATTAGATTAACTCAAATCAATTTACCCTATTTGATTTATTCTATCTAATTCCCAAATATCCCTTTTATAAAACCCTGTTTGTTTTATAAATATTTATATTTATTTTCCAAATAATTCCCTTTATAAAATCTTGTTTATTTTATAAATATTTCTATTTATTTTCCAAATAATTCCTTTCATAAAATCTTATTTTTTTATAAATAATTACATTTATTACTCTATTTATTTCATAAATAAATATTTCCATTTATAATCTGTTTGTAAATGTTTTACAAATATTTCCTTTCCAATTCTATTTGTAAATGGTTTACAAATATTTCCTTTTCACTTCTATTTGTAAATGTTATACGAATATATCATTTTCATTTCTATTTGTAAATGTTATACAAATATATCCGTTTCATTTCTATTTGTAAATGTTATAAAAATATATCCTTTTCATTTCATATATAAAATTCATTGATTTTATATAAATAATTTATTTTCAAAATACACTTTGAAAATCCCCTTTTCTACATCCTAGTATTTCTTACGGTATTTAAAATACCAAATAACAATGATCGAGATCATTCAACACACTTAATCAACAACAAATTATATATCACAATATATGAAAGAAAAAACAGTAAAATAAATGTTGAGGAATCCAGTTGGATTCCTCCGACCTGTTTCCCTGCATCCACAGATGTTACACAATATAATTCACATCAATTTCATTTCAATATGAAATATTCTGATAAACAGAATCAATATTTGATTAACGATATATATATATATATATATATATAACCAGATCTATAATTTCAACCAATTACTTAGCAATTCAACCAAACAGTCAACACACAGCAATCAACAAACACTTATCAATTCTAAAAATACGTTATATAAAAATATAAACTGATCAGAATTAGTGTGTTTTACTCACCTTGGTGGATTGTCGTTAAATAACGATAATCTTTCAATAGATCCCACCAAACAATTTACTTCGCCACAAATTGAAACGATCTCCAAGTCACTCCAGACCGGTTCCAGCGAGCAGCCTCCGTTCGTACGATTCCAACGTGACCAACGGCGTTCAATTCTAACATCGTATGAGTAAAATATCACGTTAACCAATTTGCCTACCACTTTAAGTTAAAATAAAATAATTTGTTTTCAAAATGGGCCTTACCTATTAAATCACCGGCCCATTGTAACACCCCGTGTATTCTATAACTGTGGAATTAACAAATTAAAGTATAATTAATTTGAAATCAAAGAACTAAGGGAAACGGGATACGCCATTGCGTTCGTCTCGGAAAAATACGCGAAATAGAGTCCGAGATTTCGAAAAACGGAGTCCGTATGAAGAAGTTATGGCCTTCGGAAGTTTCTGAATTAAATTTAAAATTCAAACAGAATAAAACAGTTTAAAATTAAAAGTGGGGCCCAATGGGCCAGGGCGGAAAAAGTCCCGCCTGACGCACCCAGGTCGACTGGGCTGTCGACCTGGTCTAACCAGGTCAACAGGCCTGTCGACAGGGCTGTCGACAGGGGTGTCGACCTGGTCCAGGGCCAGGTCGAACCCAGTCTAACCCGGCTGGCCTATTCTCTGTTGGTCGATTTTCTGTGGTCTGCTTTGTCATTAGGGCTAGGTGGCAGACTCTAATTGGTCTCTCCTTAGGATGAATGGCTACGATCAATCCAAGCAACATCAATGGTCCTAATCAGTTCATAAACTCTATAAAATGACCCTAGACTCTACCTAGGTTTCTTACACAATTCTCTAGTCTCCATTGCTCTCTTCTTCTAATTAAAAATAAAAATGGCGTCTCTGCTCTGCTGGAATTAAAACTAGAAGATAATCAACATCAGCCTAAGCAAATCAATTCAAACTAGAGATTAAAGTTCTGCAAAGATTCTACAACAAGTTAAAGTTCTTTCTTTAATCCAATCAAGGCAAGTACAGTTATTCTCCGCTATAAACGTTAATAATAATTTTGATATGCATTTAAAACTGAGTTTGAGGTTGTATATATATTCTCTTCTGTTGGATCTGTTTTCTGTGACTGTTCTGTATTCCTTTCTTCTTTTCTGTTTCTATAGCCAGGCTACCACGAGCCTGTGCCCAATCGCATAAAGAGATGAACGTATGAACGCAAAATTTGGGACAATTAATGAATGATGCGAAATTTGACAAGACTGAATTGAATGTATGACTTGAGGTCTGAGGCATAAAATATATTGGACATGTGACTTGGGATTGGATGCATAAATTTGACTATGAACATATAATTTATGCATGTTGTATGCATAGTTATGTTGTAATTTAGATCGGTAATTAATTAGAAAATAAGCATATAAACTAGTTTTAGACCTATGCATATTCTGTGATAAAAGAAGAAGAGGAACCACTGTAAGATAACATATGATTTGAGACTTTGGATAAAATGCATATAAAAGTCAAGATTGGATTTTTAGAAGATATGATTTAAAGATTTAGATTTTTGGGTATAGTTTGCATAATGATTCATGACTTAAAAAGAAGAAGATATGGAAGCTTAGGTGTAAAAGATTTGCATTAATTAGGATATCTATTATTGTGATTACACCTAAATAGGGATTTTTGGATATATGGCATGCATTAAAATTAATGGTTATATTTGGTATAATTTATATGTGAATCTGCTGTAAAATGCTAGTTTAACAAAAATTGGAACACATGTTATATGGCAAATTATGGCCATATTCTGCGCTTATGCAAACATGGAGTATATGTTGTGAATCATGACAATTATGTAAGCATATGGATTTAGGCCAATTTATGATTGGGCAAGGCATGTAAATAGAACCTTTAGAATATTAGATTTGCTAAATCTGCTAATTTGCTAAGTTGCCTAAACTGCTAGTTTTGTTATATTGCCTAGACTGCTAATTAGATTGAAATGCCTAAACTGTTAAATTTGTCGGTTGAAATGCCTAACCTGTTATATGCCAAAATCTTCTAAGTTGCTAAATCTGTTAAATCCGTTATGTCATATAAAATCTATTATCTGCTATGTTGATATAATCATCCTGTGATTGATATAATCTGAATGGGCATATATATATTGGGCACGCGCATAAACGGTAAATAATTAATTAATTGGCCGCAAAGATGAATATGGCTAACTCGAGGTTAGAATGAGTTTGCGACGTAAATCTGCCCGGAACCGCCCGGCACATCCAGTGGTCGCAAACAATAGGTTCTAATGTGAGAAGTTAGTCATAACATGCGTAAGACACGAGGTTAGGTCTGGCTTGTGGCAGAAGTCTGCCCGGAACCGCCCGGCATATCCAGCGGCCACAAGCTACCGACCTAATGTGAGAGGTCTGTGCATTAATAATTAATTAATGCAAATCTAAGATAAGATTGACGTCTAAAACGTATTGGGGGAAAATAGGGTTAAATCAAATGGGTTAATAGGTGTAGAAAACCCGTCCATGAATCTGTAGGCCCAATACAAGGTTAGACAAATCTGAAAAATCTGTACATCTGACCCGTTAGTCTGAAAACTTGTTAACTTAATTTGTGAATTAGTAAATCTGAATTCTGTATGTCTGAACTTGTAAACAAGTTAATCTGAAATCTGTTAGTCTGGGGACACAAGGTTAGGAGGGGAATTACTTGTGTCATTTGTTGTTTGGGACCCATATTAGTCAGTAACCCTTTCCGGTATCAAAACTTTGACCCAACAGTAAGTAGGGTCCGGGCACGCTTATTGAACTAATTATAAGAGGTTCATTCTGATAATGGCGAGGGGTGTTGATGGTGCGTTCCAACCGGGTCATGTGCGTGCATGGATCCCGGTCTGCCTCTGAGGATGTAAGACGCCGTGACATCTGTAAATAGGTCTGTGCCAATTGGTTGTCACTTTAGGGAGTGATACACCCTACTGTGGGGCCGACACAGGATATTTATGTATTAGGGAGCCGATCGCTTGGGGTAGGGTTTTAGGGTACACTTAGTTCTGTCTGTTTCTGTTGGTACCGTCTGTTTCTGTTGGGTGGTAACGCCCGTCCGTTTCTGTGTGGTACCGTCTGTTCGGGTGGTAAGGGCCCATTACTAGTGTACACCTAATTCTACATTCTGTTTCCGTAGGGATTAATCTGTTTCTGCTTCTGTCTGTTTCTGATCGGGTAGTAAAGGCCCATTATTAGCATTCTGTTTCTGTTAAAGTATTCTGTACCCGTTCCTGCTTCAATTTAGACATTAGGGTGACACCTAATTTTACTATACTAGTATTAGTGCAGAGAAGTGTAAAACAATAGTTTATATCATTCTGTTTTTCTGTTATATCTGCTACACCTGTTATAGTTATCTCACATCCAGTTTTATGTTCATATCATATTATTATCATCTGTTCATATGCTGAAAATCACTGGACTTGCCAGACTTTTTGTCTGACCCTTGTTGTTTCGCCTCCTTTCTTCCGTTTCCCCCCCAGGTTATCCAAGGAGGGAAATACTTTAGCTTGATCCGGATTTCTCTTTGCTTGAAGTGCTTAAAGTATGGCTTGGCTCTGTATAGCTTCCGTTCCATGGGGATTATGATTTTAAACTATGCATTTTGAAGGCTTTTGTACAAGACTGATATTTTGTACTTGAATTCTAAAAAGGAAAGAATGTAACCATATTAATTTTCTGTTTCTGCTGTAATAAAGTTAAAATTTTTCAAGTACTGTTTTATCTGTCTTGTAAGTTTCTGTTCTGTTTACTAAAATGCTCCACCAAAGTTAAGGCATTCCCTTTGTGAGTGACCTTAACGGAGGTGGGGTGTTACACTTGGTATCAGAGCTAAAGGTTACCAGATTAGATAAAAGTTTTTGAAAACTATTTTCAAAAAGGTTTTAAAAGGAAGTATTTTCAAAATTCAAGCTTATTTTGAAAAAACATGATCCCCAAGAGCCATATATCTTTCTTTCAGTCCTTTTTGTATTGAACCTTTCCTTTTTCGTTTCAGCATGTCTGAAGCATCTGAGATACCAGAGGGTGTCCATGTACCCGGTTGGTTTCGTCAATATCTTGAGGCTAGGACCGCCACTGCAGGTCCAGCAAATGATCCCCCTCCTCCACCCCCTCCTCGTGCTATTGCTTTCTCAAAAATCTGTAGAGATTTTAGGGCCATGGGTGGGAAGGATTTCAAAGGAACTGAATCATTCGTGGAAGCAAGGAATTGGCTCAAAGAAACTGAGGATCTATTCGTTATCTTCGAGATGGACGATAGGCAGAAGGTACAGTTGGCAGTATGGCTGCTCAAAGACGAAGCTTCCTACTGGTGGGAAGTCACTAACGCCGAGAGGCCGGTTGAGACATGGATGGATTTCAGAACAAGGTTTGAGACAAAATTCCTCTCGCAAGCTGAACAAAGTTTACAATTGGAAAAGTTCTTGTCTCTTAAGCAAGGAAGTATGACGGTCAAGGAATACGTCAACCAGTTCAACCAACTAGCAAGATTCGGATTGGATTTAGTCAACACTCAGCATAAAAAGGCTCTCCGCTTTGTTAAAGGATTGAATGAGCCACTGCACAGCCTAGCCATGACCCATGTACCCATGGGAGCAACTTACGAGAAATTGGTGGATATGGCACTACTGCACGAGGTAGACAAAGGCCCGAAAGAGACAAAGAAGGAAGAACCACAGAATAAGAAAGCGGGGCCCAAAAAGGAAACACAAAAGAAGGATGAGAAGTCTGAAGATAAGAAGGGGAAAAAGTGCTTTACTTGTGGGAGCTCAACTCATCTGAACAAGGATTGCAGAAAAGGAAGGGCGCTTGCTTCAACTGTGGGGAGATGGGACACTTCACTAGGGACTGCCCGAAGAAACGAGGACAAGGAGGGCAGGCGAACACTCTTGAGGCTAGTGGCTAGGATAGAAATAGGAAAATTTCTATAGTAGGTTTAATTTCTTTATCTGATTATGGAGTTAAGACTTTTTCTGATTCTGGTATTTTGATTTTGTAATCGATACTCTGCACTTTAATACTAGTATTATTTCTGAATTCCGCTATAGACTCAGACCCATAAGGGTTATGGATCATCTGTTTGAGATTGGGGTTTGAGGGATATCTGTGTTAGGTGTCAAGTATGACGCAAACATTCTGAGTTTTCGTGGGGTATGATTTTATCATGCTTAGCTTCCTAAGAATCATTAGGGAACCTGATCTGTACCAGTAGTCTGTAAATATCCAAATACTTTTGATAGGATTTCCAGTTTTGACATTGTCTAAAGAAGGTAATCCTCTAGGTGTCAATTTGATATTGGTTTCGGTCTTTGGGGCCGATACTTAGGACCCATGTCTAATGGGAACCAAACTTTCGTTCTATCTGTACTCGCTTCCATCATTCAACTGTATCCTATTGATCGAATATTTGAACCTTAGGCAGAAACTAATGGGTGTAAACATGTGTTTGAGACATGTTATGTTTGATGGTTGCAAGTGGATGCAAGTGGTTGCTAGTGGTTGCCCGTGGATGCATATACACACACTAGGCACTAGATCGGCTCGAAAACACTCTCATAATGCATATGGATGGATGAGCATTTTTCAATTCTTGTGGATGCAAAATGGTTGATTCAGCACATGGATGTTGCATTTGAGTGAATGGTTGTGCACTCATATAGAAATAATATATATATCATCAGAATTCTATTGCATACATGTTGGACTCATGGCACTGACATAATTCGCATTAAGGAGGTCAACTGAATCAGTAGACCGCCTGATTTTGCATTAGATAAGGAACATATACACACACTTTTGCATATGTTCATACAACATTAGAAGTTTTCTAAGGACAATGGATGCTTGTGGATGATGGTTGAGTAGATGGGTGATTGGATGGTAGGACGCATTCTTCTTAACTTGAAGATTTCGGGGACGAAATCCTTTTAAGTGGGGGAGAATGTAACACCCCGTGTATTCTATAACTGTGGAATTAACAAATTAAAGTAAAATTAATTTGAAATCAAAGAACTAAGGGAAACGGGATACGCCATTGCGTTCGTCTCGGAAAAATACGCGAAATAGAGTCCGAGTTTTTGAAAAACGGAGTCCGTATGAAGAAGATATGGCCTTCGGAAGTTTCTGAATTAAATTTAAAATTCAAACAGAATAAAACGGTTTAAAATTAAAAGTGGGGCCCAATGGGCCAGGGCGGAAAAAGTCCCGCCTGACTCACCCAGGTCGACTGGGCTGTCGACCTGGTCTAACCAGGTCGACAGGCCTGTCGACAGGGCTGTCGACAGGGGTGTCGACCTGGTCCAGGGCCAGGTCGAACCCAGTCTAACCCGGCTGGCCTATTCTCTGTTGGTCGATTTTCTGTGGTCTGCTTTGTCACTAGGGCTAGGTGGCAGACTCTAATTGGTCTCTCCTTAGGATGAATGGCTACGATCAATCCAAGCAACATCAATGGTCCTAATCAGTTCATAAACTCTATAAAATGACCCTAGACTCTACCTAGGTTTCTTACACAATTCTCTAGTCTCCATTGCTCTCTTCTTCTAATTAAAAATAAAAATGGCGTCTCTGCTCTGCTGGAATTAAAACTAGAAGATAATCAACATCAGCCTAAGCAAATCAATTCAAACTAGAGATTAAAGTTCTGCAAAGATTCTACAACAAGTTAAAGTTCTTTCTTTAATCCAATCAAGGCAAGTACAGTTATTCTCCGCTATAAACGTTAATAATAATTTTGATATGCATTTAAAACTGAGTTTGAGGTTGTATATATATTCTCTTCTGTTGGATCTGTTTTCTGTGACTGTTCTGTATTCCTTTCTTCTTTTCTGTTTCTATAGCCAGGCTACCACGAGCCTGTGCCCAATCGCATAAAGAGATGAACGTATGAACGCAAAATTTGGGACAATTAATGAATGATGCGAAATTTGACAAGACTGAATTGAATGTATGACTTGAGGTCTGAGGCATAAAATATATTGGACATGTGACTTGGGATTGGATGCATAAATTTGACTATGAACATATAATTTATGCATGTTGTATGCATAGTTATGTTGTAATTTAGATCGGTAATTAATTAGAAAATAAGCATATAAACTAGTTTTAGACCTATGCATATTCTGTGATAAAAGAAGAAGAGGAACCACTGTAAGATTACATATGATTTGAGACTTTGGATAAAATGCATATAAAAGTCAAGATTGGATTTTTAGAAGATATGATTTAAAGATTTAGATTTTTGGGTATAGTTTGTATAATGATTCATGACTTAAAAAGAAGAAGATATGGAAGCTTAGGTGTAAAAGATTTGCATTAATTAGGATATCTATTATTGTGATTACACCTAAATAGGGATTTTTGGATATATGGCATGCATTAAAATTAATGGTTATATTTGGTATAATTTATATGTGAATCTGCTGTAAAATGCTAGTTTAACAAAAATTGGAACACATGTTATATGGCAAATTATGGCCATATTCTGCGCTTATGCAAACATGGAGTATATGTTGTGAATCATGACAATTATGTAAGCATATGGATTTAGGCCAATTTATGATTGGGCAAGGCATGTAAATAGAACCTTTAGAATATTAGATTTGCTAAATCTGCTAATTTGCTAAGTTGCCTAAACTGCTAGTTTTGTTATATTGCCTAGACTGCTAATTAGATTGAAATGCCTAAACTGTTAAATTTGTCGGTTGAAATGCCTAACCTGTTATATGCCAAAATCTTCTAAGTTGCTAAATCTGTTAAATCCGTTATGTCATATAAAATCTATTATCTGCTATGTTGATATAATCATCCTGTGATTGATATAATCTGAATGGGCATATATATATTGGGCACGCGCATAAACGGTAAATAATTAATTAATTGGCCGCAAAGATGAATATGGCTAACTCGAGGTTAGAATGAGTTTGCGACGTAAATCTGCCCGGAACCGCCCGGCACATCCAGTGGTCGCAAACAATAGGTTCTAATGTGAGAAGTTAGTCATAACATGCGTAAGACACGAGGTTAGGTCTGGCTTGTGGCAGAAGTCTGCCCGGAACCGCCCGGCATATCCAGCGGCTACAAGCTACCGACCTAATGTGAGAGGTCTGTGCATTAATAATTAATTACTGCAAATCTAAGATAAGAATGACGTCTAAAACGTATTGGGGGAAAATAGGGTTAAATCAAATGGGTTAATAGGTGTAGAAAACCCGTCCATGAATCTGTAGGCCCAATACAAGGTTAGACAAATCTGAAAAATATGTACATCTGACCCGTTAGTCTGAAAACTTGTTAACTTAATTTGTGAATTAGTAAATCTGAATTCTGTATGTCTGAACTTGTAAACAAGTTAATCTGAAATCTGTTAGTCTGGGGACACAAGGTTAGGAGGGGAATTACTTGTGTCATTTGTTGTTTGGGACCCATATTAGTCGGTAACCCTTTCTAGTATCAAAACTTTGACCCAACAGTAAGTAGGGTCCGGGCACGCTTACTGAACTAATTATAAGAGGTTCATTCTGATAATGGCGAGGGGTGTTGATGGTGCGTTCCAACCGGGTCATGTGCGTGCATGGATCCCGGTCTGCCTCTGAGGATGTAAGACGCCGTGACATCTGTAAATAGGTCTGTGCCAATTGGTTGTCACTTTAGGGAGTGATACACCCTACTGTGGGGCCGACACAGGATATTTATGTATTAGGGAGCCGATCGCTTGGGGTAGGGTTTTAGGGTACACTTAGTTCTGTCTGTTTCTGTTGGTACCGTCTGTTTCTGTTGGGTGGTAACGCCCGTCCGTTTCTGTGTGGTACCGTCTGTTCGGGTGGTAAGGGCCCATTACTAGTGTACACCTAATTCTACATTCTGTTTCCGTAGGGATTAATCTGTTTTTGCTTCTGTCTGTTTCTGATCGGGTAGTAAAGGCCCATTATTAGCATTCTGTTTCTGTTAAAGTATTCTGTACCCGTTCCTGCTTCAATTTAGACATTAGGGTGACACCTAATTTTACTATACTAGTATTAGTGCAGAGAAGTGTAAAACAATAGTTTATATCATTCTGTTTTTCTGTTATATCTGCTACACCTGTTATAGTTATCTCACATCCAGTTTTATGTTCATATCATATTATTATCATCTGTTCATATGCTGAAAATCACTGGACTTGCCAGACTTTTTGTCTGACCCTTGTTGTTTCGCCTCCTTTCTTCCGTTTCCCCCCCAGGTTATCCAAGGAGGGAAATACTTTAGCTTGATCCGGATTTCTCTTTGCTTGAAGTGCTTAAAGTATGGCTTGGCTCTGTATAGCTTCCGTTCCATGGGGATTATGATTTTAAACTATGCATTTTGAAGGCTTTTGTACAAGACTGATATTTTGTACTTGAATTCTAAAAAGGAAAGAATGTAACCATATTAATTTTCTGTTTCTGCTGTAATAAAGTTAAAATTTTTCAAGTACTGTTTTATCTGTCTTCTAAGTTTCTGTTCTGTTTACTAAAATGCTCCACCAAAGTTAAGGCATTCCCTTTGTGAGTGACCTTAACGGAGGTGGGGTGTTACACCCATCATCTTTTTAATACCCACGTCCACTTTCGCCTGCTTTCCAAACTCCACTATTCAAACTCCTCCCATCAATGCGTTGTCCCTTTTTATTTATTGTTTTCCTTTCTTTATATTTTTAAACTGGGCCTACTCCTTTGAATTACGCCGGCCAACCACACATGAAAGCTTCTTCTTCCACAAACCAACTTCCTGGAACCCACTCCATTCTTTTAAGCCATTTCTATGCGTTCCGTTCACGTATTTAAAACTCAAACAAAACCCACCCAGACCCACGTCACTTTATCCATTTTCATCTCTGCTCCCTCCATATTTGCATACAAGCAAAAACACTCAATCGGTACACTGTCTTCCGCACTCCCTCCCTTCTTTATGAAACCGCAACAAACCTCACCCTTACATCCGCCCTTCAAGAACAACACCCTTCTGTCCTTTACGAAAAACGCAACTCGATGCCTCTCACCTCACCGCGACATGTAGCACTATGCTCCATTTATAGTTTCTTCATAATACACAGACATGCTGAACGTCCACTTCAAGCTTCAATCCTCTCCCCCCTTTCAAACTCATGCAACTATATATTTTGTGAAAACCCCTCCTGTGTTTCCTTATTGCTCACGCATCCTCTCTCTTTTATCCACTTACGGTCTCGTTTGGCACAACGACCCTTCCCCACTCACTCACATCCCTGCTTGACATCAGGAAATCAACGCAACCCATACTCAACAAGGAATCAAACAAACTCCTTCGAATCTCTCTCCTGTCTACACTAACCCCATATTCGAGCCTCACGATCCATCTCCTTGAGTGCTAAGCCCCAAATTTCATGTTCGGTTTTCACTTCCCTGCGTTCAATATGTGGATGAACGCATATCTATGTATATATGTTTCGAAAGTTTGTTTTAAGGAGAGAAATAAACGACTGAGAAGAGGAAGACGTGACCTTGTTTAGGTTCACTAAAGTTAGGATATTTTTTATTGATATTTTTAATACTTATATTTGTACCGCTATTTGTATTTGTCTATTAAAAATTCCTGAGGCCACATATGATATCCAAAAATCCTGAAAACGGAGATACAGCTAGAGTTTGACATTCAGGACCTAACGAAACTGGTTTCGTCGAACTCCGACTATGTTTGCTCACACAGCGTATTTTTAACTGTCAAAATACTGACTGTTTTTCACATAAAATCTGTACGGCCACAAAGTGACCCCAAAAATCACGAAAGTTGTAATCTAACAATAATTTGATATTATGGATCCAACAAAATTAGTTTCGTCGAAAACGGAGGTTGTTTGCGAAACTGGCTATTTTTAAAGCTCTAAGTAACCCATTTAAATACATAAATATATTTAAAAATAATTAAATTAAATATTTAAAAATAAATATTATCGTATATATTCACACTAGAATACTATACAGCTCTAGAATAAATATATATGCATTTACAACTCGATATTTCATCATCAGAGTTATATCGATATTCGATTTATATTTAAATTCCTTTTATAAATCGTTATAAATTATAAAGGAATTCCATAGTGACTTTTCTAAAATTTGATTTAGACATAACTCAAAATCTACATGATGAAATCCCAATTTTTCTCTTCTATTAGAAAAATATACTTTACCGGCTCCGAACGTTTCTTATTTCACGGAAATCCGATTTAAAACGGACCCCGTATATTCAGTTGAAGTTCAAATCGCCAAATAGCGAATTGCCGCGCCATTTCGAGCTCGATTATAATTATAATATAAATTATACGCTCAAACTTCGTTTAAAAAAATATATTCGTTACTCAAATTCAATTCCAAACTGAATTATATATTTTAAATTGTCCAGTTCACATTATATTGTGAAGTCACTATTTCTGACTATTTCAGAAATTAAATGTATTATTCTATTATTTAATTTAATTAAATATTTACTATTATTCAATTAAACAACTATTTAATTATCTAAATCACTTTTTAAATAATTAAATTAATTAATTAATATATTGTAAAAATACGGGTTGTTACACACAGATTACCATTCACTGATTCTAATACCATATATACTGAACCTTTACAATTAATTGCCATAGATCTATGGGATCCATCGCCTTTTTATTCTGACTGTGGTTATAATTATTATGCGTCTCTTGTTGATGCCTACACTAGATTCACATGGATATATTTTTTAAAAACCAAGTCAGAAACTCATAATGCTATCATAAATTATATTACTAAGGCTGAAAAGCAGCATGATCATAAGGTTAAAATTATTCAACCGATGGTGGTACCGAGTTTAAAACCTTACATAGATTCTTTCAGCAAAAAGCCGCGTCCATATACTTCACAACAAAATGGATTGGTGGAAAGAAAACACAGACACTTAGTTGAATCTGGGTTGACATTGCTTGCACAAGCAAGTATGCCATTAAAATTCTGGCCGGAAGCCTTTAATACAGCTGTTTACCTGATTAACAAGCAACCAACCACTGTATTAAAGGACATATCCCCATTTGAAAAATTATACAATGTCAAACCAGATTATAAACAACTTAAAATGTTTGGATGTCTGTGTTTTCCATACATAAGGCCCTATAACACTAATAAATTGAACTTCAGATCAAAATAGTGCACTTTTATAGGATACGCAACTAATCAAAAGGGGTATAAATGCATTGATAATACTGGAAGAATATATGTCAGTAGGCATGTCATGTTCGATAAAAAAGTGTTTCCATATAGTACAAAAGATATAATTACTACAAGTAAGGTTAGAAATCCAAAAATTTCTATACATGTTGTGCCCCAAATCAATGAAAGCTGACAGCAATTGGAGAATCATCAACAACCTGATGCTCAAAGCTCACCAATCAATGATGATCAGGAAAGCTTTGAACCACACAGTGTGACCTCTCATTCACCTGCACAAAGTCAGAGTCAAGGAAGTGATGAGTCCAACAATCAACTTCAGAAAGATATGAAAGCAACAATGACTCACCACCAACTAGACAACCAGTTCAATCTGGCCACCCAATTGTTACAAGATTTAAAAGTGGTATCTTTAAACCCAAAGTATTCATTGTTGCATCCAGTACTGATGAACCTGAATCTTTTGATCAGGCAATCAAGAACCAACACTGGAAAGCAGCAATAGATGAAGAGTATAATGTTCTAATTAAAAATAATACTTGGGATATTGTATGCCCACCTGCTAATAAAAACATAGTAGGTTGCAGGTGGACATACAAATTAAAAAGGAATCCAGATGGGTCCATAAATAAGTACAAGGCTAGACTTGTAGCTAAGGGTTTTACACAAGAGTATGGGTTTGACTTTAATCAAACTTTTTCTCCAGTCGTAAAAACCCACAACTATAAGACTCGTTCTACCTATTGCTGCAAGTAACAATTGGCATATTAGACACTTAGATGTCAATAACGCTTTCCTAAATGGTGTGGTCAAAGAAGAAATTTACATGAGTCAGCCACCAGGTTATAGTGTCAATTCAAACTATGTCTGTAAACTAAACAAGGCTATATATTGTCTGAAACAGTCCCCTCGTGTATGGTTTGATTGACTGAAAAACACCTTAAGAAAAATAGGTTTTCAGTCCACCAAATCAGACGATTCTTTGTTCACAAAAGTTAATCTGTAACAACCCGAAAAATATGAGCCAGTTTAAATTTTTTAATTTGGCTATTTTAGTAGATTTTAAATATTTTAGATAAATTATTTTAAATAATAATGACGAAAAGTATGTTTGAGTCGATGTTTGAAAATAAATATGATTATTTTAAATTATAAACAAGGCCTGAAATAGCGCTCCAGTTTCAAAATTTGAATTCGAACTTTGACTGATTGTACCGGGTGCAAAATTAAACGGATTTTAGTGAAACCAAGAATATTTAAATCTATTTATGAATATCTTTCTAACGAATCTGAAAAATCGAAGTTTCATAGCGGGAATCAAAAGTTATGGCCAAATGAATTTTCAGAAAGGTCGTTATAGTGTATATATAGCCCTTGGAAAATAGCCATTTTGCAAACGACCTCAGAATTCGACGAAACCACTTTTGTTGGATCCAGGATGTCAAATTATTGCTAGGTTTCAAAATCCATAATTTTTGAAGTTAATATGTGAGCGTGGCGAAGGAAAATGTGTTTGGTCAATTTCAGTTAAATTGGATCGACCAAAAAAGGGCCATTTTTCAAACGGTCTCAGAATTCGACGAAACTAGTTTTGTTGGGACCGTATCGTCAAAACATAGATAGATTAATTTTTCTGGAATTTTTGGGATCAGTATGTGGCCCCGGCAAAGTGAAATGTGCGTTCAAATCAAATATTGAATATTTAATATTTTAATTTGAAGGAAAACTGACTGAACCAGTCGAATGGGCCAACGAAACATATCTCATTGTTTTCGGAATAGGAGTATTTAGCTAGGGGTGACAGTCGTTGGGTTTGAATTGATGTTCGTATGGAGAAAAGGATATTTTTGGATTTAATTAAATTAAAAATTAAAATATAATACACGGGCCAATCAAATTCAAAGACCACTTTCTCTCTCTCCAACAACACGTTCCAAATGACGGCGGAAACGAGCGGAATCCTTCCCCCTCCGATTACTCCCTCCACACGAGAAATAAGACCACCATCATGTAAAGGATTTTGTAGAGAATCTTCAGATCTATAAATCCATATAAGATTCGGGATTTTCCATTGAGTATTTGGCCTGGATCGAGCTCCCAAAGTCTCGACTTTTAAAACCCCGCCGCCGACAGCTGGTGCCACCGAACGCCACCGCTCCACCACACGCAGAGGCGCCTTCCTTCCCTCTTCGACGAGGTACCCCCTGATCTTTGTCACGTGCCACGGATTCGAAGAAAACAGATGACCTAGTTTTGAACCAACTCTGAAAGGTAACGGCCTTTGTAAATAAAATAGGTTTTAACACTTTAAAGTGTTGCAAAGGTGGATTATCGTATAAAAATCGTATCTTTTTCAAACGGTAACGAAATTCGATGAAACTGGAAACACCGGGATCGTGAGGACGTCTACTACATTTTAGAAGAGATCTGATATTTTTCTGAGCCTTCTACAATTTTTAGAGGAATGGAACCCAATGTGAGATTTTTGAATTATAAACGATATGGAAACAACGATGTATAAATTATATAGTCGATGTATGAGTTATATAAGCATTGTACACCTCATGTATAAGCATTGTATAAGTTGTATGTTCGATGTATAAGTTGTATATGCATTGTAATAATGATATATGCGTTGAAATGAATTGAAATGATATTCAAATGAAATCGAAATATAGTTATATACGTATATATATATATATGCATATATATATATATATATATACTCCCCTCGTCCACAGACCATGGACGATATATATTGGTTGTGATATTGTTTGGATTATTGATTGATGTGAAATTTGGTGAATATCATGAATGGTTGATTGGAAATGATTGATTCTGGTTGAAATCCCAATAGGATTAGTATATGGGAAAATTCGTCTGCGTACGAACTAGATATTGAAATCCCCATTGTCAAAAGCTACGAGGCTTTAAGGTCGAGCGAGGAGCCGTACTAGGAACGGTGCCGGTTTTAACTACCCTGCCGTTATGCTACCGAAATTTTCAATAATATTCATGTGTTAGAATTATTTTCATGTGTTGAAACCATATTCATGTGTTGAAACTATATTTATGTGTTGAATAGAAAATCATGTGTTGAATAGAAATTCATGTGTTGAATAGAAATTCATGTGTTGAATAAATTCTTTAAAAGATAAAAATAACATTTTATCACATATATAGACTATATAAATTGTTTGTGTTTCAAAATAAATTGTTTTAACAATAAAAATCACATTTTTATTATATATATATAAACTATAGAAAACATTCATGTGTTGAAACCATATTCATGTGTTGAATAGAAATTCATGTGTTGAATAAATTCTTTGAAAGATAAAAATTACATTTTTACCTTATGTATGAACTATATAAAATAATCGTGTTCTGAAATAAATTGTTTTACAATAAAAATCACATTTTTATTATATATATGAATTGTTAAAAATAGTGATGTGTGGAAATAAATACCTATTGGATAAAAATATCATTTTTATAAAATATATGAAGTGAATATGGTTTTGAAATCGAAGAATTGATTATATATATATATATATAATTGAAATAAATCGAATAACGAAGCTGCAGTTCGTATTTTGAAATCGTGATTTCAAACGATTATTGCGGGAGATCCGACCATCGGATTTTCTCGAATCCAAAACCGTTGGGTTCGCTTTGGAAATATCTTTCCAACGACACCAACCTTGTAAAGATCCAACGGTTGGATTGTCTGGAATGTTTAATTCAAATCTAAATGAAAACAACACCAGAATCGATTATATTTATATATAAATATAATTAAATTAAATCGAATAACGACGCTGCAGTTCGTATTTTGAAATCGTAACTTCAAACGATTGTACCGGGAGATCCAATCGTCGGATTTTCCCAAAACTGGGACCGTTGGATTCGTTTTGAAAAGATCTTTCTAATGATATATAATTTGTGAAGATCCAATGGTTAGATTTTCAGATATGTGTAAATCAAATCTAAAGAAAAACAGCGCCACGACCGCGTTATGGCCTGAAGCGTCGTTTGAATGAATTGGCTATTTTTAAATAAATAAAAATAGCGATAAATCGTGATAAAATATTATAAACGATATGGAATGGAAATAAACTGAATTTGCTCGGTTTATCTGATATTTGATGGTTGAATGTGTTTGGCGTGAAAATTACATTAAAGAACAGAATTATTGATGTCGAATAATTTAACCATTGAAATGAATTGATTTGAAATTCTAAATATGTGTGAATTATTTGAAAAGGCGGAGTTGATTCTCATTTCAAATAATTGATCGACGATGAAAAGTCGAAGATATGAAGACGGTGCAAGACCGATGATCTTCACGTTGAATGGAGGGGTGATACTGATGCTCATGATAGGAGTAGCTACCTTGAAGGGGTTAAAGTGGTAGCCGTCCGGACGTACTTGTTGATTGTACGGATGTGCGAGGTATAAGGTGCCTCCGGTTTCGTTCAGACCCAGAACGAACTTGTAAATGGACTGTGTGTCTTACATTGGATTTTGTTCTGTGCTGAGTGATCTCTATTAAATATACATCTGTTTGGCAGCAGAGAATTTATTCTCTTGCTTAATGCCCTTCTCTAAGACGTACGAGCTCAGAGGCTATATAGCAATAGAAATCAGTCGCATGGAGTGAATTGCATGTGTGGCATGCCTAAGTGGCAGATAATCAAGGCTTCTGTTGAAAAGCAAAGTCTTATGGTTGATGATCAAAGCACGGCCTGTGTGGCATAGCTTTTTGTATAGCGTTAATTCGCGAGCCTCACACCTCGGGTATGAACCAGAAACGAGAGAGGACGACAGGGAGGACATGCGTCTCTTTCTAGCTAGATGTGGTGTCAGTGACCTACCAGCCCTGACATTTATATTATTTTCACCTGTGTGGTTGTTGGAATGCGAGGTACCTCGGAAATGGAGTCATTGAGCTCATTTATGCCCCTATAGGGTGGGGAGACGTATTGTCTAGGGTTTAAGTTTAATCCACATCGAGTGGACTGGCCCTATTGCTCCAAGCCTTGCCTGCGTGCTTGCCTGAGACATGGTAGGCTAGATTGTCTCGAAGCGGTAAGGACGATCCCTTGCCTTGGTTCATGACGGAAATCCAATTTCCAAATACGACATCGTGCGGTTTTGATTGTATACTTATATATGGCGACATAGTGGTATGGGGCATTAATGCCGTCTATGATTGATACTTATGATTTGAAATTGTTTTTAAAACATATAAACACTAGTAATAATATCAAATGCTTTTGTTTTATTCGTATCAAGCATGTTTTGGCCATTATAAGGTAAAACTCCATCCTCCGTTTTGCGTTGCATTGTGTAATGGGAACTGAGTCTTATGATGGCTTCATTTTTATAAAAAAACATTGCGATGTTCAAAAGGTTTACTTGTTTTAAAGCATTGGCAATCCAATGGAGTAAACCCGTTCCGCGTTAGCGGCGTGGTCCTGTGATTGGCCATATTATAAAGTAAGTAGAGTAGATTTCTCATACCAGTCCCATGACTGACTCGTAGTTTGTTTCACTTGCAAACTCGAGTGCCCCTATTTCTATACGGGCAGCCTTGTATTCAGGTTTTTGCAGGCTTTTCTGGATAGATGGAGCTGGAGCTGAAGATGGATTATATCATTTATGTCTTTTTATGTTGTTCAGCTCCTGTTGTACATATTATGTTTTGTTTCCGCTGTAGACATTTTATGTAAAGCTGAACTGTATTTTGTACTAAGTATGATCCTATATATTGTGTAACTCTGATGATTATGTTTATCCAGTGTATTATGTTGTACATTATCTGGTGTATTTATTTGTTTTTTTTTCTACTGTTATCTGTTTATGTGTTATCTTCCAAAGATTACCCTTACCACCATGGAACGGGGTTTGGGGTAGTCACAACCTGTTATCAGAGCTTTGGTTAATCTTAGCTCAAGAATATAACATATTAACGAACCCGCCAGTAATAGAACCAATAGTGTTCTAGGACGAATAACTCATCACAGATAGGATCAGTAATATCCTAGTATGAGTATAGCAGAATGAAATACACCCCAATAGACACATTTACATGCAAGTATATGTCTCTATGTTTTATACTATCTTTTCTGTTGACCTGACACTTTGTCTGCCATCTGCAGGCATAGAAAAATGAGTGGCAGAAACAGAAGAAGAAATTCTATGGTTCAACAATCTAATGAGCCAATCGTGCTCCCACAGCCAGGATCAGATATAGAAGCTCTATTAAAGAGATATCGAAATATGGGTGGAGTACAATTCTCGGGCAATGAATCCATTATTCAAACTCAAGCTTGGATGAGTTCTGCTGAAAGAATTTTTGAATGTTTCCAGCTGAGAGATGATCAGAAAAGATTAGTGGCATCTTGGGCACTCAAAGATGAAACTTTAATCTGGTGGGAAACGGTTATTAAGGATTATCCAAAAGGTAATATTACCTGGGATAGATTTAAAGAGATTTTCATAGAACGATTTACTCCTCCAGAAGCAACTGAGCGGTTATGTGACGAATTCTACTATCTGAAACAAGGAGATATGACCATTCCGGAATATCATAAGAAATTCAATGAACTTTCTCATTTTGCCCCTCATCTAATTCAAAATCCGAAGAGGAAGAATCTGAGGTTTATTAATGGGCTCCAAAGAAAGTACCAAAGTAGTGTAATGGGGCATGTGAAGCTTGCTTTTTCTGAAATGATATACATGGCTTATCAGTATGAAGATCTAGATAAGCGAGGCCTTTTTGACGATGAAGAGGAAGGAAGTTCTAGCAACAAAAGAAAATTTGAAACAGATAGCCCAGAGGCAAGTAAGAAATCTGAGGTCAGTAAGAGGCCAAAGGCCAGATGGAAAAAGGTAAAGACAGTGGTATGTCTAAAGTGTAATCACCAAGGGAATTCGATGAGGAACTGTGAATCTTCGAACAGATGGAGAGGTGACGGGTCTAAATCCAGTAAGAAGTTTCAGGAGGATAGAAAATGCCGTAAGTGCCTCCAAGCAGGACATATTGCAAGGGATTGTCAGCTCTCAAAGAAGTCTGAAATAGTACACGTCAATGAAGTGGCGGAATCTCCAGGACCCTCAGCTAGTCAGGGAAGGCCTGATGTTTTGGAAGGCATACTTACTGTCAAAAACATTCCGGTTAAAGTACTGTTAGATATAGGCGCGTCGCGAAGCTTTATTGCAAAGAATGCGGTTAAGAAACTGGATCTGAATCTGAGAAAGCTCAAAACACCCATGACTGTCCATAATCCGGTTGGGGGTTCCCTCGATCTTAGTTGGATTTGTGGGGTGCCTGTTTCTTTTTCTTGTTATCGGTTCCCTACCATCTCGATCATCATGAATTTTACCGAATTTGATCTTATTCTGGGAATGGATTGGTTGACCAAATATGAAGCCGAGGTTAAATGCGCTGAGAGAGTTGTAAAGGAAAAGGCTAAATCAAGGAAGTGTATAACCATTCCATGTGAAGGCCCGAATTCTGATAGAAAAGACTTCTGGGCATCTTTAGATGTTTCTCCTTCTCAATTAGAACATGTTCCTATCGTTCCGGAGAATATTCCGGTTGACATTGAAAGTATTCCTGTCGTGAAGAACTATGCGGATGTGTTCGAAGAAGTTGTTAGCTTACCTCCGCATAGAGAAATTGATTTCAAAATCTCTTTAGTTCCGAATGCAAGGCCGGTAGTTCATGCTATTCGAAGAATGACCTTGAAGGAGACGGAATAGTTGGATAATCAAACTCGACAGCTTGTATGGAAGGGTCTAATCAGGCCTAGCTTCTCTGATTGGGGAGCAGCAATGGTATTTGTCCCGAAGTCAGACGGTACTCTCAGACTATGTGTAGATTATCGTGACTTGAATAAGCAGACATTGAAAAATAAATATCCATTACCGCGGAATGTTGATTTATTGGATCGATTGAATGGCGCACAAGTATTTTCCTGATTGGACCTGGCTACAGGTTTCCATCAGCTTCGTATTGCCAAAGAGTGTGTTCCTTTGACAGCATTCAAAGGTCCAGATTTATTCTACAAGTGGTTAGTAATGTCGTTCGGCTTATGTAACGCTCCAGCATATTTCGTCGATCTAATGAACTGGGTATTCAGAGAAGTATTGAATAAATTTGTTCTGGTTTTCATTAATGATATACTGATCTTCTCTAAGTCAGAAAGCGAACATGAAAAACATTTGGAACAAGTTTTAGAAATTCTCAGAAAGAATGTTTTAAAAGCAAAATTTTCCAAATGTATATTCTGGTAAGAAGAAGTCAAATTCCTTGGCCACGTCGTGTCAAAGGAAGGAATTTCAGTGGATCCCAGTAAAATCACTACTATTCAGAATTGGAAACAACCTCGTACACCCATAGAAGTCCGAAGTTTTCTTGGATTGGCAAGTTATTATCGGAAATTCATTAAGGATATTGCGAAGACATCCGGTCCCTTAACAAAGCTTACTAAGAAACATTCGAGATTCAACTGGACTCCCGAATGTGAGGCAGCTTTCCAAGAGCTGAAATTGTAACGACCCGGAATTTTGGGGTCAAT
Source organism: Allium sativum (assembly GCA_030737875.1). Taxonomy (NCBI): domain Eukaryota; kingdom Viridiplantae; phylum Streptophyta; class Magnoliopsida; order Asparagales; family Amaryllidaceae; genus Allium; species Allium sativum. The sequence goes on from CM060921.1 coordinate 310,127,301, forward strand.
TTAAAATTTTTAATTTAGAAATTTTAATGAATTTTATATATTTAAAATGATTTATTTTAAATAAGAACAACTAAAAATTTATTTTAAAATGAGTAAATTTAATTTAGTTATAAAAGGAGTTTAAAACAGCGCCGCAGCTTGAAATTTTGAATTTGAACTTTGATTGAATGTATAGGATTCATTTTAAGTCAGAATTGAGCGAAACCAGAAATATTTAAAACTGTTTAATCATATCTTTCTAATGAATGTAAGAAATTGAAATTTCACTTTAGAAATCAAAAGTTATGTCCAGTTTAAAATTTTGAAAAGTCGCTGTAGAATTTCTATATATTTTAATTAAATATATTGGCCTTGAAAATAGCCATTTTGCAAAGGACCTCGGTTTTCGACGAAACCACTTTTGTTGGAACCGGAATGTCAAATTATTGCTAAGTTTCAATTTTCATAATTTTTCAAAGTAATATGTGAATGTGGCAAGTGAAAATGTGTTTTGACCATTTCAGTCAAATTTAATCGACTTGAAAATGGCCATTTTTCCAACGGTCTCAGAATTTGACGAAATTAGTCTTGTTAGAACCGTATCGTCAAAACATAACTAGAAATAATTTTTATGTAATTTTTAGAGGTAGTATGTAGCCCCGGTAATTTAAAATGTACGTTTGAATTTCATAATTAAATGATTTATAACTTAATTTAAAGAAAAACATATCGTAACATCAGAACTGGGTTATGAAACTTATTCCATTGTGTCCGGGATGGGAGTTATTAGCTAGGGGCGACACTCGTTGGGTTTGATTTGGAGTTCGTATGGATAAACATGAATTTTTGAATTAAATAAATTAAATAAAAATAAAAGAATACGTGTATAAATACAGTATTCTTTATTCCTCTTGAAACCCTCGTACAGCCGCCTCCTACAATTTCAATGGCCGATTCTTCACAATCTTCCCTCCCCTTGATCTTCTTATCCATTCAGTAAAATTCAAATTTTCAAAAACAAATATGTTCATCTACGTGAGCCCTTCCATTTGAACGGCTATGATCGAAAGTTTCAACCTCTAGTGACCGAAACTGGTGCTGAAAGGCGGAGATATTGGAGCGGGATTACGGACGGAGGACACCACCGAGATGGGTGGAATTTGGGGCGGAGCAAGGTGGCGTTCGGGCGCATGGATTGCCAGTCTCTGATCGGCAACATGTGGTCCCGATTGGCGGGCGGTGGTGAGGGGTTTAGTCGAGCAAATGGGTTCTTCGATGTACAGAGAACGGTGATGAAGATGGCCTTATTTCTTTAACAAGGGATTAAGGATAATCAAGGTCTAATTGATAAATAAATTATTTAATTAATAGTTGATGTTTAAATGACCATATCTTATTATAACGAACACAGAATCAAACGAAATCGGATGCGTTGAAACCGTGATTTCGAGATCTACAACATGACATTGACGATATCTGAAATAGAGCAAATCAGAAATTCAGGAAATTTCAGATCTGAATTAAAAGCAATGTGAGATTTCTATTTTTTTAAATATTAAGATTAATTATCTATTTCAAATGTGAATTTATATTTATTTCATATTCATGATTGTATACATGATTATTGCAATGATGATTTGTTCTGTGTTGACCAATTGCTGAATGTATTGTTGATTGATCAAAATATCATGTTTGTTAGATCATTAGTTTTGACATAGAAATAGCATATTTGAATGGATCATTTCCAGTGTGTGTCGAGATAAAAAAATTCGACAAAACAAGATTATCATTTTGATTTGTTATATTAACATTAAATGAACAACTTTTGTTAGGCAATGAACATTAGAATAAAATGTTCATTTTTGTATAAAACATGATTAATGAATTATAATACAGAATTTGTTAGACAAACAAAATTCACTTTTATTGGTCATCTGAAATTCAGAGTTTGCCATCACTTTTAATTTTATTTTATTGAATTGATCTGATTTATCAATTCATTATAAAAATAAAATTTGTCATTCTATTGTATTGATTTAGTTTATCAATACAACATTAAAATACGATTTGTCACTTTTTAATGGAATTGATCTAGATTATAATTCATTAGAAAAATGAATTGCCTTTTTATTTGTGTTCTTAACACAAATATAAACATAGGAAAATGAACTACCTTTTTGCTTGTGTCTTCAACACAAAAACAAGCATAGAAATAAAGTTCATCCTTTTATTTGTCTTTTTCAATACAAATATGGCATAGAAATAAAGTCCATCTTTTTATATACATGCTACAACACAAGTATGACATGGAAATAAAAGTACATCTTTTTATTTGTGTTCTCTAATGTAAATAAAACTTGGAAATAAGAGTTCACCTTTTTATTTGCATTCCACAATGTAAATATAACTAGAGGTAAAGGTAAGATTTTTTTTTATTGCATTTTTCAATGTAAATATAATATTGAAAATAAAGTTTTGATATTTTATTTGCATTCACAAATGCAAACACATATTGAAAATAAAGTTTTGTTCTTTTATTTGCATTCACAAGTGCAAACATATTTTGGAAATAAAGTTTGTTCTTTCTTTTTATATTCACTAATGTAAAATATACATTTTTGTCAATTTTCATTAGTTGACATAAAATATACATTTTTGTCAATTTTCATTAGTTAACATAAAATATACACTTTTGTCAATTTACATTAGTTAATACAAATTATTCACTTTTGTCAATTTACATTAGTTAAAACAAATTATTCACTTTTGTCAATTTACATTAGTTAAAACAAATTATTCACTTTTGGTCAATCTACACTAGTTAAAACCAAATGTGCATTTTGTTGTCAATTATATTAGTTGAGACAGAAATGTACATTCTTATCAAAATATGATTAGGGAATAGAATAACATATTTTTATCAAAATATGATTAGTGAATAGAATAACATATTTTTATCAAAATATGATTAGTGAATAGAATAACATATTTTTATCAAAATATGATTAGTGAATAGAATACCATAATTTTGCCACTTTGAAATAAAGGAAATTAAAAGGACATTTTTGTCACTTTGACATGAATGAAATGAAAATGTATATTCTCGTACATTAAAAGGTTATGAAATGAAAATGTATATTTTTATACATTAAAAAGTTATGAAATAAAAATGTATATTTTTATACATTAAAAGGTTATGAATTGAAAATGTATATTTTCATACATTAAAAAGAGAATGAGTTAGAAATGAACATTTAGTTTACATTAAAGGAATTGGACAAATTTGTCATTTTGTTTACATTAAAAGAATTTGACAAAATAATCATATCTTTTACATTAAAGAAGAGTTAGACAAAATTATCATATTTTGTACATTAAAAGGAATTAGACAAAAATACGATTTTTGTCACTTTAAAAGGATTAGAATAAAAGAGACATTTTTGGTCATTCTAAAAAGAATGAAGTAAAATATTCATTTTGCCATTTAATAATGAATGGGACCAAAAATTATACTTTTTGGTCAATAAATAAGAGTCAAGATTTTATTGTCATTTGTTAGCAATAAAAATAAAAAGAATTGAATTAAAAAGACTAGATTTTATTTTCACTTGTTCACAATAAAAAGAATAAAGATGTTTGTCTGTGATGTTGAAATGCTGATGCGTTAAATATAATGCTAGTGTATTCAAACTGAATATTACACTTCCATTCACAAGTTATCCGACTTGTTTATGTGATTGGGACGATAATTTTCACACATCGCCCAAGTGCACAAATAACTTATTATTTGTTTGTTGGATGAAACCCCACACGGGTGTTGGGATGATATTTGACCTACACTAGTCCCAATATTTAGTGTAGAATCCACTCTGGTTGTATTTGGATGTTTGATAAATACTTATCATTGATTACATGCAGTATATGGATGTTGATTGAGTCACATTCCAATAAAGAATATGCTAGAAAAGAATATTTTAGAAAATATATCCTAGAAAAAGAATATATTTTAGAAAAAAAGAGAGTATTTTTAGAAAAATATATTTTTATTGAAATAAACTAGTTATCAACTAGAATAAATCATTAAATTTAGATTTAATGAAGTTTTCCAATTTTTTAATATTTAATTGAGAATGAATTAAATAAATTGGATTTTGGGTTTGTCGTGAATAGTGTCTTAAATAACACTGTTCTTAAACCCCGTATGAAAAGAATAATCTTTTATTTAGATTATTAAAGTTTTCAATTATATTTAGTTATTGAAATAAGATGAAATGTGAGTTGGGTTTATTGTGAACTGTGTTTTTAAGTGACATGTGTTCTTTAACCCAACTGACAGTGAAAGTATGATTTGGGAATTTATAAATCTTTTATTAAGATTTAAATGGGAATTTTCCAAAAGTAAAGTTCTCTAATTTAATATATTAAATTGGAGTTGAATGGAATTCGAATTAATAATAGCCGAGATAAGCTTCTGTACAAGAAGATTGATACTACATATGGAATTTAAGAGGCTTTGCCGTTATTCCACTTATATTATTGGTCGGATACAGAAATTTATAACGATTATATATATTGATTTGATTTATATGAAAGTCCATATTTTATGGAAGATGATTTTGGGTTTACCGTGAACTATGTTTTAAATGACATTAGTTCTTTAACCCCGTTAAAGACAAAATTAATTTCTTAAATTTGAATAATCATTGAATAATGATTTTTGATATTTAAAACCAAATTGGGGTTTTAATAAATCTTTAAAAGAAAGATTTAAGAATAAATTTGAAGAATTTATCTTTGATAAGATAATGCGAATAATTCTGAAATGGAATGAGGCATTGGATGTGTTTTTATAGTACTTGATTATAAAAATAAGCAAGTTATTCGGAAAGACCGCGTTTAACCCATTCCAGATAATCACTACGACGATGAAGAGTCGAAGATGAAGACGGTGTTTGAAGACCGACGATATTCACATCGAATGGATGTGTTGCTGCTGAGACCCATGATGGGAGTTACCTTGAAGGGGCTTCAGTGGTAGCCGTCCGGACTATTGTTGATTGTTTGGATTTGGTTTTCGCTCAGACCCAGAGCATAAGCTTGTAAATGGATGCGTGTCTGACATTGGATTTCGTTCCATGTTAATTAAATCGATTTCTATTAATGTATGTCTGTTTGGTGGTGGAGAATTTATTCTCTACTTAACACCCTGGTATATATTAATAGCGATTGATCGCGTGGCGTGAATTGTCAATGTGGCACGCCAAGATGCAAATGATCAAGGCTTTTGTTGAAAAGCAGGGCCTTGTGGGATGATCAAAGCATAGCCTATTACGGCATAGCTTTGTGTATAGTGTGACTTCGCGAGCCTCACACCCCGTTATGAGTCAAAAACGGGATATGGACCTTAGGGAGTGCACACGTTTCTTTCTAGCTAGGGGTAGTGTCAGTGCTTAAACTGGCTGACATTTTACTTATGTGGATGATGGATTTTGAGGCGCCTCGGATTTTTATAGGCCGTTAGTGGTCATAATATAGGTTCAAAGGAACCAGGAAACGTGTGTTGAGGCATAACCAATCCACTGCCGATAGGCGGGGACCGACCCTACCGCTCCAAGGGTTCACTGCGGGGGATCCTGAGGCATTTGCTAGAGTGTCTCGAATCGGAGAGGAGCTTTCCCCTAGCCTCGACTCATGATGGAAATCCAATTTCCAATACGACCTTGCGTTTTTGATTGTAGAACTAGTATGGCGACATAGTAGGATGGGGTACTATGCCGTCTATGATTAATACATCATGATTGAAATTGTTTTTGAAATATATATACCCATAGATACACACACTAATACTAAATCTGTTTTATCGTATCAAGCATCTTTTGACCATTATAAGGTAAAACCCTATCCTCCGGTTTGCGTTGCATTGTGTGATGGGACTTGGGTCTTATAATGGTTTCATTTTTCTAAAAAGCATTGCGTTGTTTAACGTTTTACTTTATTTTATGCACTGGTAATCCAATGGAGTAAACCCGTTCCGCGTTAGCAGCGTGGTCCCGTGATTAGCCTTATTATTAGATTAGTTTAGTTAAGATTTCTCATACCAGTCCCATGACTGACCTGTAGTTTGTTTCATTGGCAAACTCGGGTGCCCATATTTTCCATACGGGCAGTCGAGTAGCTTTTTGCAGATATATGTACAGGATCCTGGTTTACAGCTGAAGCGGTATTCGGAAAGCTCTGTATCCGTGTATTCGTTTCAGTTGTATATTTGTAATATTTATCTGTTGCTATTTAAATGTAATTTAAATCTCTGATATTATTGTATTTCTATTGTGTAATTAAGTATTCATACTCTGTTATATTCTTGTACTCTGATGTAATTGTTGTAATCAGCAATAAAATGTTCTGATGTGTGTTGTTCTCAAAGCAATCCAGTCTTTCCTTTACTGGGAAGTTTGGGTCATCACAGAAGTTGAAATTGACGATTGCTTTAGTGCTCACAATTATTGATGGCAATCAGGATTTAAAAGTCTGGACCGATGCTTCTAAAGAAGGCCTTGGCGCAGTGTTAATGCAAAGTGGCCAGGTAGTTGCTTATGCTGGCCGTCAATTGAAACCACATGAAAAGAATTATGCAACTCACGATCTTGAATTTATAGCCATCGTGTTTGCTATGAAAATCTGGAGGCATTATCTATTGGGTGAGAAATTTGAACTATATACTGATCATCAATCATTGAAATATTTATTCACCCAGAAGGATCTGAATATGAGGCAGCAGCGTTGGTTAGAATTTTTCACGGCATATGATCTTGATATTTTGTATACTCCGGGGAAAGCCAATGTAGTGGTTGATGCGCTCAGTAGGAAGAATGTGATCATCGCCAGTATTATCATCACACCATCGTTGATTGATAAAATAGCTATTCTTCAGAAAGACGATAGTTTTGTTAAAGAGATGATCAAAAGAATTCAATAGGTCGAAGTCTCCAGTTTTCAAGTGGATAGCGTGTGAGGTTCTGAGATTGAAAGGTAGAATTTGTGTTTCTGACAATCTTGAGCTCAAAAGAGAAGTATTGGATGAGTGTCACAAGTCCAAGCTGTGTATCCACCCAAGGGTTAGTAAAATGTATAATGACCTCAATCGAACTTTCTGGTAGAAGGAGATGAAAAGAGATATCTCTATATATGTTATCCGGTGTGCTACTTGTCAGCAAGTTAAAAGCAATCAGCAGAAACTCGCTGGATTGTTGCAAACTTTGGAAATTCCAGGTGGGAAGTGGGAACATATTTCTATGGATTTCATTGATGGTTTGTCCAGAACCAGGAAAGGAAATGACAGTATTTGGGTGATCGTAGATCGTTTCACAAAGACCGCCCATTTCATACATGTCAGATCGAATAGAACTGCTCAGAGTCTGGCGCAGATTTATTTTAGAGAAATTATTAAACTTCATGGAGTTCCCATGAGCATCGTTAGTGATCGTGACCCGATTTTTGCTACTAAATTCTGGGAAGCGTTTCAAGCAGAATTGGGAACGAAACCGAACTTGAGCACCGCTTATCATCCTCAAACAGATGGCCAAACTGGGAGGGTGAATCGTATTCTAGAAGATTTATTGTGGGCTTGTGTTATTGATTTTGGCGGATCATGGGAAGACCATTTGCATTTGGCCGAGTTCTCATACAACAAGAACTACCAAGCGAGCCTGACAATGTCACCATTCGAAGCACTGTATGGTAGACCGTGCCGATCTCATGCTTGTTGGGTTGAACCTGGCAATAGACTCGTATTGGGACTCGATATGATTCGCGAAGCTGCGGACAAAGTCAATTTCGTTAAGAAACGATTACTAGCCGCCCAAAGCCAACAGAAGAGCAATGCAGATAAGAGAAGAAGAGATTTATCATTCGCTTTTGGAGACCACATGTATTTGAAGGTATCTCCGATGAGAGGAGTAATCTGGTTCGGTAAAACAGGGAAATTGGCGCCTCAATTTATTGGTCCGTTTCCTATTCTAGAACAGATTGGAACTCTCGCTTTTAGAGTTCAATTGCCTGATTGGTTGCCTGGAGTACATGACATGTTTCACGTATCTCAACTTCGAAAGCATGTTCATGATCCAAACTTGATCGTGGAAGAAGTAGCGCAGTGGGATATAGAAATTACTCTAGAATTGGCTGTAAGAAGAGAGCCGATAAAGATTATTGGCAAAGACATCAAAGAGCTGAGGAACAAGATGGTTCACTTAGTCAAAGTGCAATGGAGTGGAGATCTGCGAGATTGTACTTGGGAAACTGAGGAAAGCATTAAGTAAGCCTATCCTAAGTGCAGGGTGGATATCTCTGATTAACTCTGGTGCAAGGTACATTTACCATATTTTGCATTTCCATTCTGTTCTCTACTTTGTTGTTGTTTTCTTCTCATGGATGTAAACTTTTAATTATATAGTCTGAATGATTTTAAAAGAGTATATGAATTAATTAGTATGATTTTGAAAGATAAAAACAAATTGATTGTCGTTTGTGTCGTGTGATTGTGAATTTGATTAACCAAATTATTAGAATGATAGTTAATTTAATCAATAAGAGAATGATGGTAAATTTATTCGATTAAATCACACAATGAAATGATTTAAAAATAGATAGAAATATATACATGTACATTATATATGTTTGAACAGGTAAATGGATTAGCTGTTGAGTAAAGAATTTACTTGTGTGCCCGACAAATAGGTAAACCTTAATGAGTTGGATGCGCAATTTTATTTATTATATCAACTCCTGTGAATGCCATTGGATGCGGAGTGCTGGTTGTTTTGTGTGTAATAATAAATGTCGCTATAGGATAGTAACAATTAATTTTGAACTACACCACATGGCATACTTCTTGAAGATAGGCATACTTCATCATATACCACATAAGCATTTGGAGCTTGTGTGACGAGGTTGAAGATTTACCATACGAGTGAGAGGCTTGTATGGCGATGACTATATTTTACAAGTTGAACTGATGACTGATATGGACTATATAAAATGTAACGGTAAATTGCAAGATTAATAAAAAAAACCACACAGGTCTGGAGATGACAATAAACACGTCTCTCTGGTCATTAAGGCACAAAAACCATTTATAGGGTGACGAGAATTTATTCTCTGGAGTTATGATCTATACACACTCCCCTGTGGACACCGGAATATATCACTATAAATATGTGCATGCTTATTAGGATTTATTGGGTACCTAATATGGCCCAATAAATTTCCAAACCCCTCCCCGTACAAAGGAGGTTATGGCGAAATTTTTCGAAAATTTAGTGTGTTAGCCAAATTTTTGAAGAATTGGAAAATTCTTAGAAACTGAAAAGTTGAAGAATGAAAGCCAGAAGGAAAGTTGAGTTGGTTAATTAAACAACTTTCGACTTCGTTCCTTTTCGAGGACGAAAAGTTTTAAGTGGGGGAGATTGTAACAACCCTGAAAATCTGAGCCAGTTCAAATTTTTTAATTTGGCTATTTTAGTAGATTTTAAATATTTAAAATAAATTATTTTAAATAATAACGATAAAAAGTATGTTTGAATCGATGCTTGAAAATAAATATGATTATTTTAAATTATAAACAAGGCCTGAAATAGCGTGGTAGTTTCAAAATTTGAATTCGAACTTTGACTCACTGTACCGGGTGCAAAATAAAACGAATTTTAGTGAAACAAAAAATATTTATATACGTTTATGAATATCTTTCTAACAAATCTGAAAAATCGAAGTTTCATAGCAGGAATCAAAAGTTATGGCCAAATGAATTTTCAGAAAGGTCGCTATAGAGTATATATAGCCCTTGGAAAATAGCCATTTTGCGAACGACCTCAGAATTCGAAGAAACCACTTTTGTTGGATCCGGGATGTCAAATTATTGCTAGGTTTAAAATTCCATAATTTTGAAGTTAATATGTGAGCGTGGCAAAGGAAAATGTGTTTGGTGAATTTTAGTTAAATTGGATCGACCAGAAAAGGGCCATTTTTCAAACGGTCTCAGAATTCGACGAAACTAGTTTTGTTTGGACCGTATCGTCAAAACATAGCAAGATTAATTTTTCTGGAATTTTTGGGATCAGTATGTGGCCCCGGCAAAGTTAATTGTACGTTCAAATCAAATATTGAATATTTTATATTTTAATTTGAAGGAAAACTGACTAAAACAGTCAAATGGGCCTACGAAACATATCCCATTGTGTTCGGAATGGGGGTATTTAGCTAGGGGCGACAATCGTTAGGTTTGAATTGGTGTTCGTATGGAGAAAAGGATATTTTTGGATTTAATTAAATTAAAAATTAAAATATAATACATGGGCCAATCAAATTCAAATACCACTTTCTCTCTCCCCGACAACACGTTCCAAACGACGACGGAAACGAGCAGAATCCTTCCCCCTCCGATTACTCCCACCACACGAGAAATTCGACCACCATCATGTTATGGATTTTGTAGAGATTCTTCAAATCTATAAATCCATATAAGATTCGGGATTTTCCATTGAGTATTTGGCCTGGATCGAGCTCCCAAAGTCTTGACTTTTGAACCCCGCCGCCGACAGCTGGTGCCACTGAACGCCACCGAACTCCACCACTCCACCACACGCGGAGTCGCCTTCCTTCCCTCTTCGACGAGGTACCCCTGATCTTCGTCGCATGCCACAGATTCGAAGAAAACTGATGACCTAGTTTTGAACCAACTCTGAGAGGTAACGACCTTTGTAAATAAAATAGGCTTTAACACTTTAAAGTGTTGCAAAGGTGGATTATCATATAAAAATCGTATCTTTTTCATACAGTAACGAAATTCGATGAAACAGGAAACACCAGGACCGTGAGGACGTCTTCTACATTTTAGACGAGACCGGATATTTTTCTAAGCCTTCTACAATTTTTGGAGGAGTGGAACCCAATGTGAGATTTCTGAATTATAAATGATATGGAAACAACGATGGATAAATTATATAGTCGATGTATGAGTTATATAAGCATTGTACACCTCATGTATAAGCGTTGTATAAGTTGTATGTTCGATGTATAAGTTATATATGCGTTGTAAAAATGATATATGCGTTGAAATGAATTGAAATGATATTGAAACGAAATCGAAATATAGTTATATACGTGTATATATATATATATATATATATATATATACATATACATACTCCCCTCGTCCACAGACCATGGACGATATATATTGGTTGTGATATTGTTTGGATTATTGATTGATGTGAAATTTGGTGAATATCATGAATGGTTGATTCGAAATGATTGATTGTGGTTGAAATCCCAATAGGATTTGTATATGGGAAAATTCGTCTGCGTACGAACTAGATATTGAAATCCTCATTGTCAAAAGCTACGAGGCTTTAAGGTAGAGCGAGGAGCCGTACTAGGAACGATGCCAGTTTTAACTACCCTGTCGTTTTGCTGTCGAAATGTTCAATAATATTCATGTGTTAGAATTATTTTCATGTGTTGAAACCATATTCATGTGTTTAAACTATATTCATGTGTTGAATAGAAATTCATTTGTTGAATAGAAATTCATGTGTTGAATAAATTCTTTGAAAGATAAAAATAACATTTTATCACATATATAGATATATAAATTGTTCGTGTTTTAAAATAAATTGTTTTAACAATAAAAATCACATTTTTATTATATATAAAAACTATAGAAAACATTCATGTGTTGAAAACATATTCATGTGTTGAACAGAAATTCATGTGTTGAATAGAAATTCATGTGTTGAATAAATTCTTTGAAAGATAAAAATAACATTTTTACCTTATGTATGAACTATATAAAATAATCGTGTTTTGAAATAAATTGTTTTACAATAAAAATCACATTTTTATTATATATATGAATTGTTAAAAATAGTGATGTGTGGAAATAAAAATCTGTTGGATAAAAATATCATTTTTATCAAATATATTAAGTGATTATGGTTTTGAAATCAAAGAATGGATTATATTTATATATATATAATTAAAATAAATCGAATAACGAAGCTGCAGTTCGTATTTTGAAACAATGATTTCAAACGATTATTGCGAAAGATCCGACCATCGGATTTTCCCGAAACCAAAACCGTTTGGTTCGCTTTGGAAATATCTTTCCAACGACACCAACTTTGCAAAGATCCAACGGTTGGATTGTCTGGAATGTTTAATTCAAATCTGAATGAAAACAGCGCCAGAATCGATTATATTTATATATAAATATACATATAATTAAATTAAATCGAATAACGACGCTGTAGTTCGTATTTTGAAATCGTTACTTCAAACGATTTTACCGGGAGATCCAACCGTCGGATATTCCCAAAACTGGAACCATTGGATTCGTTTTGAAAAGATCTTTCTAATGATATAAAATTTGTGAAGATCCAACGGTTAGAATTTCAGATATGTGTAAATCAAATCTGAAGAAAAACAGCGCCACGGCCGCATTATGGCCTGAAGCGTCGTTTGTATGAATTGGCTATTTTTAAATAAATAAAAATAGCGATAAATCGTGATAAAATATTATAAACGATATGGAATGGGAATAAAATGAATTTGCTCGGTTTATCTGATATTTGATGGTTGAATGTGTTTGGCGTGAAAATTACATTAAAGAACAGAATTATTGATGTCAAATAATTTAACCGTTGAAATGAATTGATTTGAAATTCTAAATATATGTGAATTATTTGAAAAGGCCGAGTTGATTCTCATTTCAAATAATTGATCGATGATGAAAATTCGAAGATATGAAGACGGTGCAAGACCGATGATCTTCACGTCGAATGGAGGGGTGCTACTGATGCTCATGATAGGAGTAGCTACCTTGAAGAGGCTGAAGTGGTAGCCGTCCGGACGTACTTGTTGATTGTACGGATGTGCGAGGTATAAGGTGCCTCCGGTTTCGTTCAGACCCAGAACGAACTTGTAAATGGACTGTGTGTCTGACATTGGATTTTGTTCTGCGCTGAGTGATCTCTATTAAATATATATCTATTTGGCGGCGGAGAATTTATTCTCTTGCTTAATGCCCTTGTCTGAGACGTATGAGCTAAGAGGCTATATATCGATAGAAATCAGTCGCATGGAGTGAATTTCCTGTGTGGCATGCCTAAATGGAAGATGATCAAGGCTTCTGTTGAAAAGCAAAGTCTTATGGTTGATGATCAAAGCACGGCCTGTGTGGCATAGCTTTATGTATAGCGTTAATTCGCGAGCCTCACACCCCGGTATGAACCAGAAACGGGAGAGGACGACAGGGAGGACATGCGTCTCTTTCTGCTAGAGGTGGTGTCAGTGACCTACCAGCCCTGACATTTATATTATTTCCACCTGTGTGGTTGTTGGAATGCGAGGTACCTCGGAAATGGAGTCATTGGGCTCATTTATGCCCCATAGGGTGGGGAGATGTATTGTCCAAGGTTTAAGTTTAATCCACATCGAGTGGACCGGCCCTGTTGCTCCAAGGCTTGCCTGCGCGCTTGCCTGAGACATGGTAGGCTAGATTGTCTCGAAGCGGTAAGGACGATCCCTTGCCTTGGTTCATGAAGGAAATCCAATTTCCAAATACGACATCGTGCGGTTTTGATTGTATACTTATATATGGCGACATAGTGGTATGGGGCACTAATGTCATCTATGATTGATACTTATGATTTGAAATTGTTTTTTAAACATATAAACGCTAGTAATAATATCAAATGCTTTTGTTTTATTCGTATCAAGCATATTTTGGCCATTGTAAGGTAAAACTCTATCCTCTGGTTTGCGTTGCATTGTGCGATGGGAATTGAGTGTTATAATGGCTTCATTTTTATAAAAAAACATTGCGATGTTTAAAAGATTTACTTGTTTTAAAGCACTGGCAATCCAATGGAGTAAACCCGTTCCGCGTTAGCGGCGTGGTCCTGTGATTGGCCATATTATAAAGTAAGTAGAGTAGATTTCTCATACCAGTCCCATGATTGACTCGTAGTTTGTTTCACTTGCAAACTCGGGTGCCCCTATTTCTACATGGGCAGCCTTGTATTCAGGTTTTAGCAGGCTCTTTCAGGATAGCTGGAGCTGAAGATGGATTCTATCATTTATCTCTTTTTATGTTGTTCAGCTCCTGTTGTACATATTATGTTTTGTTTCCGCTGTAGACATTTTATGTAAAGCTGAACTGTATTTTGTACAAAGTATGATCCTGTATACTGTGTAACTCTGATGATTATATTTATCCAGTGTATTCTATTGTACATTATCTGGTGTATTTATTTGTTTCTGTTCTTCTGTTATCTGTTTATGTGTTATATTCCAAAGATTACCCTTGCCACCGTGGAATGGTGTTTGGGGTAGTCACATAATCAGTCATCTACAACATATATATTATTATATGTAGATGACCTGATAATAACTGGTGACAACAGTAAAGACATAGTTGAATTAACACTATATTTAGATAAACAATTTTCTATTAAAAACCTGGGTAACATCAAGTATTTCTTAGGCATAGAAGAATCCAGATCAAATGATAAAATATTTCTATGCCAAAGAAAGTATATCACTGAATTACTCAATAAAACAAAGATGTTGAATGCTAATCCTCAACCAAAGCAGTCAACAGTATTCTAAGTTTAGGGGAGAAGCAATTTTCAACATCACCGAATATTGAATGGTTGTAGGGGCATTACAATATGCTACTATAACCAGGCCTGACATTACCTACAGTGTTAACAAGTATCTCAGTTTATGCAGAAACCATTAGACAAACACTAGAAGGCAGTTAAGAGAATTTTAAGATATCTCAAGGGAACTATCAACTATGGTCTCATACTAAGAAGCAGTCAGCATCTGAATATAGTGGGATATGCAGATGCTGACTGGGCCTCAGATCCTGATGATAGAAGGTCCACAAGTGGCTACTGTGTCTATGTTGGTCAAAACTTAATCTCATAGAGCTCGAAGAAGCGAATTACAATTTCGAGGTCAAGTAGAGAATCAGAGTACAGAATCATAGCCAACGCAGCCGTAGAAATAAAATGGGTTCAATCTATGCTAAAAGAACTTCAAATCACAACTACAGCAAAGACAGTACTATGATGTGACAACAAAAGTGTCGTATACATGTTAGAAAACCCAATACAACACGCTAGGACGAAACATATTGAGATAAATTTATATTTCGTCAGGGAAATGGTTCAAAGAGGAGAGAATGAGGTTAATCACATACCTGGTACTTACCAGAAGGCCGAGTACTGACAAAAGCAACAAGTGTGAAGAACTTTACCAGATTTCGCTCAAAATTCAACGTCAGTGAAATTAAGGATGAAGCTGAACCGAACTCCAACAATAACAGAAGATTGAGCAAGCATGACAACAAAGAACATTCGTCCAAGCTCAAATCGGAAGACAATAAAGCCAGAGATTCCGTGACGAAGCAGTTTGAAAGCGCCGCCATGATTAGTATGAAAACTAGGGTTTGGGAAACCCTAGTTGCCAGAGGGTTATATAATGAAAGAACACACCCGAGGGCACATATGAAGATTTATATTATCTCACACGGATTGCATACATGGCATCCTATCTACCGTTTATCACATACATCATCAGCCGTTCATTTTATTTATCCAAACTGTTTCTTGTAACTAATACAGTTTTAGCCTAAAGCCCAGTTAATCTTGTATATATATTCTGGGCTGTCTCGCATTTTGTATTATAAAAAAACATTTAGTTTAATAAATATTTACATTCAGTTCTCACAATATTACTTCTGTAAACTTTGATTAACAGTACCCCAAATAATTCATGAAATTTGATATGCTTTCGAGTTTCTAAAGCTATCACTTTAGAAATTTTTGCAAGAAATGCACTATACAGGGAACAAGTTTACAATGTAAACATGATTATGCATCTCTTAGTTGTTATTGTGCATGATAATGCTATTCACATTCTTGTAAGAAATTTCAAACATAATCTGCCAACTGTTACAAAAATTCAGCTACAAAATATAAGAGCCAATTTTTTTGTATGATCATGATAGAATAGGACCCTAAATAATTCAAGAAATCCGATGTAC
This sequence comes from Allium sativum, assembly GCA_030737875.1. Taxonomy (NCBI): domain Eukaryota; kingdom Viridiplantae; phylum Streptophyta; class Magnoliopsida; order Asparagales; family Amaryllidaceae; genus Allium; species Allium sativum. Next base: position 310,143,385 of record CM060921.1, read on the forward strand.
TTTCTAACACTACAACAAACTGACCATATTACAATGGTGGAACACCGTTGTAATATACCTTTTACAATGGTGATGCAACCGTCGTGTACTAAGAAGTTGTAATAGATAAACATCATTAACAAATTTTTTGCACCGTTGCAGCACCGTTGTAGTTTTGTATATTTTACAACTGTCATTCACTGTTGTAATAAACTTTATTACAACTTTTATTGAAACACCCCACCTCCGTTAAGGTCACTCACAAAGGGAATGCCTTAACTTCGACGGAGCATTATAGGTAAAAGATACAGATAATTTACAAGACAGACATATAAACAACGGAAAAACTAAAATTATATCATAAATACGTGGTTCAGTTAAAGCATTACAGCAACTGTCTCAAACCAACTTCCAAATTATTACAACAAAATCTCTGTCTTGAATTAAAAACATAAAGAAGCATTAAAACAACAGTAAGGCAACATAAATCCCCAATAAGAGAGTATCCAAATCCATAGCCCAAGGAAAAAGATTTCAAGCAATACATCTACTCTCTTCAAGCTAGAAATGATCAGATCTAAACTGAAGTATTCCCTCCCTGTGGACCTGGGGGGGAACGGAAGAAAAGAAGACGAAAGAAAATGGGTCAGACATGAGTCTGGTAAGTCCAGTGACTATTTAGCATGTAAACCAGAAAAAGGGTTATGACATGAATAAACTGAATCTAGGACAACACCCTACAAATAAGATAATAAGGCTGAATATGCTATTGCACTCATTTCTAATTCTCTACACCCCCTTACAAGTGTTTCAACTAGCACCATGTGTTCAAGATAGATGATACCCTTTTTATCGATCGGCTCCTACTCATACACGTTTACCACTTGTGTTATTCGGCCCCGCATGTTTGTAGATACCTGTGCTGGTCACACATGGGGTGTATCAAATCCTATGGTGGCAACCCGACACAATTCAAGATGCACAGAGTATAACTACTGATGCTTAGTGCCTGCTTTTTCCACTCCGGAGTACATGCACGACCGCACTCCGTCGGAACCTACACTGACGCACCACCCGCCGTTGTTTTGACCGCTTTTAATCAGCCCAGTAATCGTGCCCCACCCTGCGTAGTTCAGGGTACCGTGATATATCTATGTGGGTTACTGCTGAAATGGGTCCCCGTTACTATGGTTTCCTAATCAACATGTTAAAATGGTTAAGTGTTCTCAAATTAACCTAACCCCACCCATCAGTTTAGTTGCCATGTTGCATTGGTTAAGTGTTGCCTTAATTAACTTAACCCTACCAATCCTGTCTTAGCTTTAATTCATTCATTAAACCACCAACCACTCACATTAGATATGTATTTTTGTGGTTGTTGGATGTTTCGGTCGGTTCCGGGTAGTCTTACATCGCAACTCAATCTAAACTCGGGTTCTTTTGGGCTTGATGCACTAACCACTCACATTAGATATATATTGTTACGGTTGCTGGATGTGTCGGGAGGTTCCGGGTAGTCTTACACCGTAACTCAATATAACCTCGGGTTAGGCATATTCGTCTTTTACTTAATTTACATATTTACTTTTCATATTTATATGTAAATTTTTCCACAATTATTGCCATTCAAGTCGTGCCCAACTTTTCCTCTAAATTATATTCAAAAATTTTGGTATATAAATTATACCATTTTTATGCCACTAATCATTCATGTATTTATGGGCCAAATTATGCCAATAACATAAATTTAAGGTTTTTCCCAACGTTACCCGCCGTCATATGTTCACAAAATTCACAGAGAATGTTAGGCTCGTAACTTAGCCTAACTTATATACAAATGGGGAGAGAAGGGAACATGTGCCATTCATACAACATAATAAGGATCTAACTAAACGTGTGTCACATAAATTTTGGCATAAAACAATGAACTTGAATTTTTGGATCCAATTAACATTAGTTTTAAGCATATGAAATTACCCAAATCCAACTAGGCATGTATATGTAAACTTGCAATTTGGATCCAATAAATATGCTTCTTAAGCATATAATATTACACAAGTTCAACTAGGCATGTGAATATAAACTTTTATTTCGGATCCAATAAACATGAATCTTAAGCATATGGAATTACACAAGTTCAACTAGGCATGTAGATGTGAACTTTTATTTTTTTTTGATCTATTAAACATGAATCTTAAGCATTTGGTTTTACACAAGTTCAACTAGGCATGTGAGTGTGAACTTTTATCTTGGATCCAATTTTCATAGATCTAAATGTAGATCTAAACATAATACATGTCTTAGTCGAACAACATGCATGTAACATAACATGAAAAAGTCACCAAATTTACATGATTGGTCTACATCAACATAATAACCACAATAGCCTAACAACTTGCATGTAACATAACATGAATAAGTCACCAAATTTACATAATCGGTTAACATCAACATAATAACCACAATAGCCTAACAACTTGCTTGTAACATAACATGAATAAGTCACCAAATTTACATAATACAAGATTGGTTTAACATCAACATAATAACCACAATAGTCTTATAAGCCTATACGATAGAATCAATACAAGAATAGACATGAATCGGTATCATCATTATCTAACAACTAGAAATAACGCTAGTTTTCACTTTATTACAAATCATAACTTTTAATCGTTCACATCTAAATAATAGTAGGACTTACAAACAAAAGAAAGTCTTGTTTTCTGGGATCTGTTTTCTGAAACTGAAAAGCAATCCCCTGAAGAAGACTATCAATTCTCTAAGTTAGTTTTGATTCGTAGCTTTTAACTTGTTTTCTAATTGAAGAAGAAATGGTGGCTAAGCTAGAACGATCATGGACAGCATGGTGGCTCCTTGGATTGAATTTGTGTGATTTAGGGTTTGAGGACTAGGGTTGCTTTTATAGAAGTTAAATCTTATGTGAGCCGTTAGATCATTCTAGGAGCAATCACAACCGTCCAGACTAGATAGAGTTATCCAAAATTGCCACCTATGCTCTGGTGACTTAGCAACAGGTCAGAAAAGAATCAGCAACAAGTTAGAATCATCATAATTTTGGATTTGGGCGAGGGGGGTAGGTCGACCCCCAGGTCGACCTGTATAAGGGAGGCTGACCCCCTGGTCGGCCTGGCCTGGGGCGTGAAAAATCCCGCCCAGCCTGCTTCCTCGTCTTTCGTTTGAATTTTGAATTTTTAACTCTGAACTGTTTTTAATTTATTTAAATTGCTGAAACTTCTGAGGGCCATAACTTCCTCATACGAAGTCCGATTTACGAAAACTTGGACTCTATTCCAAGAAGAATTTCGAGACGAATGCGATGGCGTAACCCATTTACCTTAATTCTCACTTTAAAAATTAAGTATTCTTTAATTCATTCTTTTAATAGACACAGAAAATTCAGGGTGTTACATTCTCCCCTCCTTAAAGGATTTCGTCCCCGAAATCTTCAAGTCAAGAAGAATGTATATCCTACCATCCAATCGTCCATCTACTCAACCATCAAACATAGGCGTCCATTGTCCTTAAAAGACTTCTAATGCTTTCATGATTATATGCATAGTGTGTGTACATGTCCTTATCTAATGCAAAATTAGGCGATCTACTGATTCAGTTGACCTCCTTAATGCAAATTATGTTAGTGCCATGAGTCCATTATGCATGCAATTATTCCTAATCATGCTTTCTACATGAGTGCACAATCATTCATACAAATGCAACGTCCATATGATAACACATCAAGTTCCAATCCATATACAAATACATATATGCATATGCAATATGAAAGTGACTGAGCCGATCTAGCACCTAATGTGTGTGTATATGCATCCACGAGCAACCACTAGCAACCATTTGCAACCACTCGCAACCATCAATCATAACATGTTTCAAGTACATGTTTACATCCATTGGTTTCTACCTAAGGATAAAGAATAGAACCGAGGAGATATACTTAAAAGATAGATATAAGCATGAATAAACTTATGGAAAAAGAGATCAAGGAGGTACCCTAAAAAAGAAAAGGGTAGGATGCGCGTATTTTTCTCTCAATTTCCCAAGTCGCGTCTTCCTCAGCGTCACTCCATTGAACTTTAACAAGTTTAACTTCTCGGTTGCGTAGCTTTTTGACTTCCGTACCCAAGATACGAGTTGGAACTCTTCTCACAGTCGCTTCTCGTTCCACTTCTACTCCCTCTAGTATACTTGGCTCCACAACTTCTGCAGATTCATGTAAGCACTTTCGTAGTTGAGAAACATGAAAAACATTATGAACTCTAGCCAGTCTTTCGGGTAGCTCTACTCTGTAAGCCATCGTCCCAATCCTTTCAATGATAGGAAATGGTCCTATAAATCTTGGTGCTAGCTTTCCTACGGACCCAAAGCGAATGACACTCCTCAAAGGAGATACTTTAAGGAACACCTTATCTCCAACCTCAAATTCAAGGTCAGTCCTTCTTTTGTCTACGTAGGACTTCTGTCTATCTTGTGCAGCCTTCATCCATCTTCTTATCAAGTCCACCTTTTCTGAGGTTTCTCTAATCATGTCTGGCCCAAGTACGAGCTTGTCTGTAGACTCCCACCAACAAGTTGGTGATCGGCATGGTCTTCCATATAAAGCCTCGAAGGGTGCCATGCCTATGGTAGCTTGGTAGCTATTGTTGTAAGCGAATTCCACCAAAAGGAAGATGATCCTCCCATGTTCCTCCAAAGTCGAGAATGCACAATCTCAAGAGGTCTTCCAATACTCTGTTCACCCTTTCCATCTGACCATCGGTTTGGGGGTAATAGGCCGTGCTTAAGCATAATTGTGTGCCTACAGCCTCCTGCAAACTCTTCCAAAACTCGCTCGTAAAGATAGGATCTCGATCACTCACTATGCTGGAGGGTATCCCATGGAGTCGAACTGTCTCTTTAAGATAAATGGATGCTAGGGACGAGGTAGTCTTTCTACTCTTAACATGTATAAAGTGAGCGCTTTTAGTGAGCCTGTCCACTATTACCTAAATAGTGGTATTGCCCCTTCTTGACCTAGGCAACCCATCCACAAAGTCCATTGAAATGCTATCCCATTTCCACTGTGGGACCTCTAGAGGATGAAGCAGACCACCATGCTTCTTCTGCTCCGCTTTGACTTGTTGGCATATCAAGAACTTAGCGATGAACTCAGCTACATCCCTCTTCATGCCATTCCAAAAGAAAACCCTTTTTATGTCTTTATACATCTTGTCTCCATCTGGGTGTATGGTCAGCTTAAAATGGTGTGCTTCTTCGAGAACCGTCTTCATCAAATCCCTTGCTTGTGGGACGCATAGTCTTCCATCCCGTCTCAACCAACCCTTATCATCGATGGAGTATCTATTGAGGTGACTAGAAGTCTCACCCCTAATTAGCTTATCCATCATATCAACTAGCTGAGGGTCTTCTCGTTGCGCGGTTCCTATTGAGTCCAAAAGAGTAGGACGCACCTCTAGCGATGCTAACATACCAGGTACAATTTCAGAGAAGGGTCTAAAGTTGAAGTTTGCTATGTACTACAAGCTTTGCCTTTCTACAAAGAGAGGACTTAAGGTCAGCTTCCTTCTACTCATGGCGTCTACTACTACATTGCCGTTGCCAGGGGTATAGGAAATCTCAAAATCATATGAGGCCAGAAATTCCATCCACCTTTGTTGTCTTAAGTTAAGATCTTTATGTGAGAAAAGGTACTTTAACGATTTATGGTCAGTAAACAATTCAAACCTTTCTCCTAGTAGATAATGACGCCATGACTTAAGAGCGAAAACAATGGCAGCTAGCTCCAAATCATGAGTTGGGTAGTTCTTCTCATGTACCTTCAATTGCCTTCCCCCATAACAAACTACCTTGCCTTCTTGCATCAAGACAGCGCCTAATTCTGTATCGCATGCGTCTGTGTATACGGTAAAAATTTTGCTCCTATCAGGAAATGTCAGAACTGGGGCTGTTGTTAGAGCCCTTTTCAAATGTTGGAAAGCAATATCGCAATCCAAATCCCAAGCGAAAGTTAGGTTCTTCTTTGTCAATCTTGTGAGTGGGGCTGAGATTTTTGCAAAGTCTTTAATGAACTTTCGGTAAAAACCCGCTAGCCCGAGAAAGCTTCGGACTTCGGTTGCATTCCGTGGAACCTTCCAATCTTGCACCGCAACTACTTTTGTGGGGTCCACAGCTATCCCCTCTTTGGACACCACATGTCCAAGAAACCTCACTTCTTCTCTCCAAAAATGGCATTTGGAGAATTTGGCTTTCAGCTGATGTGCACAAAGAGTATCCATGACTTCCCTTAAATGCAAAGCATGCTCTTCTTCATTCTTTGAGAAAATCAAAATGTCGTCTACGAAGACCACCACAAACTTATAAAGGAACTCCCTGAACACCCTGCTCATCAAATCAACAAAATAAGCGGGTGCGTTTGTCAAACTGAAAGGCATGACAAGCCATTCGAAGAAACCATCCGGGTTTCTGAACGCGGTCTTATCAATGCTGTCTTCAGTCACTCTTAGCTGATGAAACCCGGTAGCCTGATCTAGTTGGGAGAAAACTGACGCACCTACAAGCTGATCAAACAAGTCGTCTATTCTTGGAAGTGGGTGCCTAGTCTTCTTGGTCAGCTTGTTTAGCTCCCTAAAATCAACGCATATGCGAAGTGAACCATCCTCTTTGGTTGCGAATACTATTGGAGCACCCCACTCGGAAATACTCCGCCTTATAAACCCTTTTTCGAGCAGCTCTTTGACTTGCTTACTGAGCTCTTTTCTCTCCCTTGGAGCCATGTGTCTAACGGGTAGAGCTATGGGTTTTGCATTATCAACAAGGTATATGAGGAAGTCTATCTCCCTCTTCGGAGGTAAGCGCTTCACCTCTTCGAATACATCTGAGTATTCATGGACTACCCTAACAGACTACAAGTTTTCAGCAGACGCATCAAGAGATTCTAGGTAGCTAAGCATAATAGAATGTATGGGATTACAAGTGATTACGAGAGGGTTACCGAGGCGAGTCATAAGTCTAACCACTCTCTTTTCACAATCGAGGATGGCACCATTACTGGATAACCAATCTATGCCTAGAATCAACCCATAGCCCGTGAAGCCCAAAACATAGGCATTACATCTAAACCCAACGCTTAGTATAGAAATTTCCAAATCCAAACAAATCATTGACAAATAGGCCGAGCCCCCAATTGGATTTGAAACAACCAAGGGGTCCTCTACTATACTGGTGTCTAGGTGCAGAGATTCAACTAAAGCAGTGGATATAAAGGAGTGCGATGCGCCAGAATCAAAGAGTGTACGAACATGATGATCAAAAAGATAAACTAAACTCTCAACAGAAATATTTCTACCTCGTTCTTGCGGAGGTGCCATGAGAGTGTGAACCTTCCCTCCAGAAGCAGATCTAGTCCTCTGCCATTGCCCTTGGTTGCTTGGGAAGTCCTTAGCCATGTGTCCTGTCTCGCCGTAGTGAAAACAACCACCCATCTTCCTCTTTTTCTTTCTGCAGTCCTTAATCAGATGTCCAGGAATGCCACAAAAATTACACTTCCTCTTGTCACGGGGTTTGTTGTTCTTCCCTCCCTTCTTTGAGTCTGTCTTCTTACTCTGGGATCCCTCCACTTTCTTATTTTGAGGTACTTCCACCTTTGCCTCTTTCTTGCCATCCTTGTCTTCCTCCTGTAGCAGTGCCATGTCCACCAGTCTCTCATAAGTTGCAACCAAAGGTATATGGGACATAGCTAGGTTGTGCAGTAGCTCATTCAACCCTTTAACAAAACGGAGAGCCTTCTTATGTGGAGTGTTCAATAACTCCAATCCGAATCTAGCCAGTTGGTTGAATTGGTTGACGTATTCCTTGACCGACATACTTCCCTTTTTGAGAGCAAAGAATTTCTCCATCTGTAGGATACGTTCAGCTTGTGAGAGGAATTACATTTCAAACCTCATTCTGAAATCCTCCCAAGTTTCAACTGGTCTCTCAGCATTAGTAACTTCCCACCAATAAGAGGCTTCGTCTTTAAGAAACCACACGGCCAACTGTATCTTCTGCCTATCGTCCACTTCGAAGATAACAAACAAGTCCTTGGTTTCTTTGAGCCAGTTTCTTGCTTCTACAAATGACTCAGACCCATTAAAGTTCTTTCCACCCATGGCTCGAAAATCCCTACATATCTTCGAGAAAGCATTTGCATGAGGAGGAGGAGGAGGAACAACTGCAACTGGAGGAGGAGTAATGCCTGCTGGGCCTACATCATTAGCCCTTTTTAAAACAAAGGATAGAAAGATAGTGCATATGGCTTTGGGGTAAATTATGCCTTTTTAAAACAACACTTTTTCTTGAAAATTCTTCTTTAAACTTCTTTTTGAAAATTAGTTTCCAAAAATTTTATCTGATCTGGCAACCATCAGCTCTGATACCAAGTGAAACACCCCACCTCCGTTAAGGTCACTCACAAAGGGAATGCCTTAACTTCGGTAGAGCATTATAGGTAAAAATACAAATAATTTACAAGACAGACATATAAACAGCGGAAAAACTAAATTTATTTCATAAGTATGTGGTTCAGTTAAAACATTATAACAACTGTCTCAAACCAACTTCCAAATTATTACAACAAAATCTCTGTCTTGAATTAAAAACATAAAGAAGCATTAAAACAACAGTAAGGCAGCATAAATCCCCAATAAGAGAGTATCCAAAGCCATAGCCCAAGGAAAAAGATTCCTGTAATAACCTGGAAATCTGAGCCAATTTAAAAATTTTATTTTGGCAATTTTGATGAATTTTGAATATTTAAAATGAATTATTTTAAATAATAATAACAAGAAATTTATTTTGAATAGAATTAGAACGTATATATTTATTTGAATTGTCGTTAGAATATAAATATTTTATTTTAATTATAAAAGGAATTGAAAATGGCGCGGTAGTTCGAAAATTCGATTTCAAAGTTCAAATGATTGTACAGGATTCAAAATAAACCGGATTTTAGCGAAACCAAAAATATTTGAATCTATTTGAGAATATCTTTTCAACGAATCCGAAAAATTGAAATTTCATAGCGGGGATAAAAATTTATGCCCAGTTGAAAATTCAAAATAGTCGCTATGGAATTTTGGACCCTTAAAATTGGAAATTTTGCAAACGACCTTCGTTTTCGACGAAACCACTTTTGTTGGATCCGGGATGTCAAATTATTGCTAGGTTTCAAAATTCATAATTTTCTGAATTAATATGTGAGCGTGGCACAGTTAAGCGTGTTTTGACCAGTTTTAGTTGAATTTAATCGACTGGAAAATGCCCATTTTTCAAACAGTCTCGGAATTTGATGAAATTAGTTTTGTTAGGACCATATCGTCAACACGAAGCTAGAAAATATTTTTAGGGAATCTTTAGAATTAGTATGTGGCCCCGGTAAATTAAAATGTACGTTCAAATTCAATATATACTGATTTATATTTTGAATTTGATGAAAACTGACCGTAACAGCCGAATTGGATTACTATACATATCCCATTGTGTTCAGGATGGGGTAATTAGTTAGGGGCGACAGTCGGTGTGTTGGATTTGGGATTCGAATGAAAAACTACCTTTCTAGAATTTAAAAATTAATTAAATTATATATATAATAACTCCCTTTCCCCTTCTCTCTCTTGACCGGTCAAAAATCAAATTAGAAAATAAAACGATTTCCTCCAGCGCCGTTGACCCCGACTTCCCCTACCGCCGCACCACATCGCTCTCCCACCCTCCTCCATCGCGACCATCCCCTCCACGCCCCCTTCGATTCCCCCCCCCCTCCGGTCCTCCCTCTTTCGTCAATAAACCCCATCCCCAAAACGATGGAGGCCAGCCCACCTCGAGACTGCCACAGTGCCCTCACCTCCGACCACATCCCCTCCACCGCGCCGACCACCTTAGACCCCCTCCAACCGCCGATTTGGTCCTCCTCCAACAAGATCTGATTTTCTTGTTCAAAAAAAATGTGACTTCTTTTCTTTGTTTTTATTTAATAACATTGTTTCTATTCATTTTTATTTATATAAATGAAAAATACTATATGAAAATTGGATCTTTATATGTTTATCATCATATTAGGAATGTAATCTTTGTAAAGTAATGATTTTTATCATGATAAAGGCGAGATTTTTATCACAATAAAAGTGAGATTTTTATAAAAATACCAAGATATATTTTTGAAAAGATAAAGATCTGATTTTTAACACTGTAAAGATAGAATTTTTTTATTATATATATATATATATGTTGAAATAAAAATGTGATTTTTATATGAATGACCTCGTTATAAAGGTTTGATTTTTAAAGTGATAAAAAAATTCGATTTTTACATATTTGTTAGCAAGATAAAAATTCGATTTTAATATATATAAAGTGAAGATAAAAATTTGATTTTTATACATATGAAGTGAAGATAAAAATTTTATTTTTATACATATGAAGTGAAGATAAAGATGTGATCTTTATAGAAGTAGCAATGCAAAAATATAATTTTTATATAATGTAGAAAATAAAAATATTATTTTTATATCATAGAGAAAATAAAAATATAATTTTTAGCGAGGTAAAAATAAAATTTTTAGAATTGAAATAAAGATGTGATTTTTACTATGAAGATTGCGATGGGATTTCAGGCAAGCCAGCGCTGTTCTGAAATTCAGAAATAAAGAATGGAGGAGTGGAACCCTCGGTGAGAACTTCTCACTTTTAATTTGTTTTCTAGTTGAAATATATACTAGGATGTAGACGGTGCTTAGCATCACCCAACACCCGTCGTCCACAGACCATGGATGACTTGTTTGTTTGATTGATGTGTTGTGAAATTTGATTATGTGATGTGGAATGAAATAAAATATTTTGTCGTTATAAATATTTTATAGTTAAAAATATAATTTTTAACGTGTATATAAAATAAATATTTATAAACAAATCGGACGATTTGTTTATGTACACCCATTTGACTGATATTGATAAGGACGATAAATTTTACACATCGCACAACTGCACAAATAAAAATATGTGTTTGTTGATTTGAAACCCCACACGGTATTGGGATGATATTTGACGTACACTGTAACAACCCGGAAATGCGAGCCAATTTAAAATTTTTATTTTGGCAATTTTAGCGAATTTTGAATATTTAAAATGATTATTTTAAGTAATATCGACGAGAAATTTATTTTGAATAGAATTAGAACGTATATATTTATATACGTCGTCATTAGAATATAAATATTTATTTTAAATTATAAAAGGAATTGAAAATGGCGCGGTAGTTCGATAATTCGATTTCAAACTTCAAATGAATGTACCGGGTGCGAAATAAACCGTATTTTAGTGAAACCAAAAATATTAGGATCTAATTGAAAATATCTTTCCAACGAATCTGAAAAATCCAAATTTCATAGCGGGAATCAAAAGTTATGTCTAGTTGAAAATTCAGAATAGTCGCTATGGAATTTCGGCCCTTGAAAATAGCCATTTTGCAAACGACCTCGGTTTTCGACGAAACCACTTTTGTTGGATCCGGGATGTCAAATTATTTCTAGGTTTTAAATTTCATAACTTTTCGAATCAATATGTGAGCGTGGCAAAGGAAAACGCGTTTGACCAGTTTTAGTTGATTTTAATCGACTGGAAAATAGCCATTTTTCAAACGATCTCGGAATTTGACGAAATTAGTTTTGCTAGGACCGAATCGTCAATACGAAGCTAGAAAATATTTTTCGGGAATTTTTAGAGTTAGTATGTGGCCCCGGTAAATTGAAATGCGCGTTCAAATTCAATATATAGAGTTATATTTGGATTTTGATGAAAACTGGCCGAAACGATCGAATCCGCTTACGATACATATCCCATTATGTTCGGAATGGGGGTAATTAGCTAGGGGCGACAGTCGTTGGGCCTCGTTTAGAGTTCATATGAAAAGTCAACTTTTTTATAGAAAATAATAAATTAAAATATAAAATCTTTTATACTTAACCCCCCCCCCCCCCCACCCGGTTATTTTCACTTCAGACCTAAAAAAGAAAAGAATCGCGCCCGCCTCCATCTCCTTGCCATCGACGATCCACCTCAGTCTCACGTGTCGCGCCTTCCCCCCCTTCCGCCGCCCTCGCCTCCACCAAGACGTCCCCCACCCGACGCACCCTTGTGCCACGACCCTACTCCAGCCCCCTCTTCTTCCGCCGTGTCCCCCTTAAGCCGCCCTCGACCTCGCGTTGCCCCACTCTGACGTTCTCCCTCCCTCGATTTGAGGCCCCTCCGCCCACGGCCGCCACTTCCACCCCCTCCAGTCGCGTCAGCGCAACCCCCCTGTTAAGATCCGCGCCCTGAAAACCGTGCCACCCTAAAACGAGGACCCCAGACCTCGAGCGCTGCTTCTCGCAAACCCTCGCTCCTCCTAACGACTGTAAGTCATTATTTGTTATTTATTTTACGTAGTTAATGTAATTAGTTTTAGGAAAAAGAATTTCAGTTTTTAAAAAAATAAAGGGTTCGATTTTTCTATATGTGCATGGAGGATAAAAGTTCGATTTTTTCTATATGTGAATGGAGAATAAAAATCCGATTTTTCTATATATGGATTCAATATAAAAATTCGATTTTTACATATATAGAATAGCAAGATAAAGATTGAATTTTTATAATGTTAAAGATTGAATTTTTATAATGATTAAAGGCGGGATCTTTATAATGTTAAAGACGAGACTTTTTATATTTTAGAAAGAATAAAAATATAATTTTTATAAAGTAGGAGTGTTAAAAATATGGTTTTTATATTTTTAGAATAATGAAAAATATGATTTTTTACTTCGATAAAAATGGGATTTTTATATATGAAAGATCAGTTTAAAAATACGATTTTTATTTATTGAATGAAGTGATAAAAATATAATTTTTATTTGAACAACGTGAAAAGAACTGCATTGGAATTTCAGGCAAATCCAGACAGTTCAGCAGTTCAAAAGCAAAGCACGACGGAGTGGAATCCTCGGTGAGAACTTCTCACTTTAAATTTTCTTTTCTAGTTAAAATATATACTAGGATGCAGACGGTGCTTAGCAGCACCCGATACCCGTCGTCCACAGACCATGGATGGCTTGTATGTTTGATTGTTTGTTGTAGTGAAAATTTATTGTGTGTTGTGAGATGAAATAAAATATTTATATAGTTAAAAATATTTTATCATTAAAAATATAATTTTTAACGGGTATGTGAATAAATAAAAATTTGTGTTTGTTGATTTGAAACCCCACACGGGTATTGGGATAATATACGGCATACACTAATCCCAATAATTAGTTGTATGTCGATCGATTGATTAACAGGCTGTTATAAGCGTTAGATATCTATAATTGATGCTTATACAATGTAGTGCACTTTGAATAATGGTTGATTATTTGTCAGTGCTATTATATATCTGTGTTGTGTGGAAACCATATAATTAACATTATATGGTAATTGATTGGGCCTCATTCCAATTGGGGAAATAAAGAATATTATAAAATATAAATAATCGTGTGTTGAAAATTATCATGTGTTGAAAGAAATATTTTAACAATAAAATTTACATCTTTATCATATTTAAAGTTAGAAACTAACTGGAAAATAGATAAGATGAGTGGTTTCCTAGGTATTGATCTGATATTTGTTTCGGCCTTCGGGGTTAATACTTAGGGAATCATTCTCTTACTACTTTACGGTTGGAGTCTGATTTAAAAATCAAACGATAGATACCATAATTTTTTAAAATATATTAAATAACAAAATTAGTCATGTGTTGATAGTGCTCATGTGTTGAAAGAAATATATATTCATGTGTTGAATAGGATAAATATTCATTTGTTGAATAGAATAACGAATTTATTGAAATATATAAAGCCGTGTTGATTAGAGATGCGCCATTTTGACGTGAGCGATATTTATATCGATTATATTCGATTATAAATAATTATTAGAAGAAGAAGTGATTTCAAAATATAACGTTTTGAAAATATTATCATTTGTATATCGATGATGTGGAATATTCAATTTTGATTCAAAATTGAATATGAAGTTGAAATCGTTTCGAAAACGAATTTAAAACGATTTATAAAATACGTTTTAAAAAGGAAATCGAGGAAATATATAATATATATATAATGGCCTGAATAGAATGCGCCGCGGTGCGACAATTCGTGAATTTCGACCATTGACTTCGAATGGACATTACGGGAGATCCGACCGTCGGATTCTCCTGAAACCGAAACCGTTGGTTCATATCGAAAAGAGCTTTCCAATGAATATTAGAAATTTGAAATCTAACGGTTGGATTTGGAATTATGTCCAAATCAAATTTGGAAAAGGTCGCTGTAAGTGCAGTTCGATGGCCGTTGATGGAAATCGACTGTACGGGCCTTGATAAAATTATTAAAAATATCAATAATTTGTGTAAAATCATAAGAAATGATTTGGGAAAAATTGGGATGAAAAACTCCAAATTTGAAAAGATAAAAATAGATTTTTATCGAAATGAACTAGTTTTGAACTAGAATTATAATTCAATTATTTTTAAAAATAAATAAATTGGATTTGAAGTGGTTTTAAAAATAATCAGAATTCCAATACATGAAGTGGAAATAGATTTCAATCGAAATTATCTTCGGAATATTTCGATGTTGGATTTCGTGATTATACAGATATGGTTGTGGAAATTTGAAAGATATATTTATATCGTTATTTCTAATACGATATTTGTTGATTTCAGAATTTGATATTGAAGATAAGCCATTATATTTTCTATTCAGAGTCTTGTATTTAATTTCAAATGTGATTTGGGTTTGCCGTGAATTGTGTCTTCATTAACACTGTTCTTAAACCCAATAGAGAAAAAGATTAAATCCCTCTATTTAGATTTAATGAAGTGTACCAATTAAATAGTATTAATTGGAACTGAATTTAAATTGGTTTTTGGGTTTATCGTGAGCGGTGTTTTGAATAACACCTGTTCTTTAACCCGATTAACAATAGAATGTGATTTTGGGTTTATCGTGAACCGTGTTTTAGATGACATTGGTTCTTTAACCCAGTTAAAGACAGGGTATTGATTTGTGGGAAGATTAAAACTAAGTGGAGTTTTAATGAATCATTAATTAGATTGAAATGTGAATTGATAATTTAAATTATCAAAACTGGAAAGTGATTGAAAATGGAGTATCACCAGTTTTGCTCCAAGGCGATAGTTGAATCTTTAATTAGATTTGAACGTAAAATGGTAATTAATTTTACTGATAACACCGTGGTGTTAGATATGGAGTATTACCAGTTTTGCTCCAAGGGATGAATAGGTTGGGATTGGGAAATAAAATAAATAATTACTTCGGTGTGGTTCACTAATCCTGACTAGTTTGGAAAACCATAATATGGTTTGAAATGATATCCAAAGGAGGATTAAAGAATAAATTTAGAAGAATTTATCTTTGATAAAATTTATGGGAACCTTTCCCTAAGAGTGTGAAAAATTGAATAAAAGAATATTCTGAATTGGAATGAGGCGTATGTTGTGTTTGTGTAACACGTGTTTATTATATACGCGGGTTATTCGGAAAGGCCGGGTTTATACCCATTTTGAATAACCGATTCGACGATAAGTCGAAGATGAAGACGGTGGTTGAGGATCGGAAGTCTTCACATTGTTTGGGTGATTACTGATGATCTTGATTGGGCTGTACACCCAAGAGGAGAGAAACAGTTGGTGATCGTCCAGGCGTACTTAGAGATCGATGGATATGCGAGGAAAGTGCCTCCGGTTTCGTTCAGACCCAGAACGAACTTGTAAATGGCTGTGTGTCTGACATTGGATTTTATTATGTGTTGATTGATCTCTATTAAATATACATCTGTTTGTTGGCGGAGAATTTATTCTCTAGCTCATCGCCTTTCTCTGAGACGTACGAGCTCAGAGGTTGTATATCGATGGACATCAGTCGCATGGAGTGAATTGCCTGTGTGGCACACCTAAGTGGAAGATGATCAAGGCTTCTATTGAAAAGCAAAGTCTTGTGGTTGATGATCAAAGCACGGCCTGTGTGGCGCAGCTTTGTGTATAACGTGAATTCGCGAGCCTCACACCTCGGTATGAGTCAAAAACGGGATAAGGACCCAAGCAGTGCACGACGTTTCTTTCTACCTAGTGGTGGTGTCAGTGCTTAAACTGGCTGACATTTATATACTTTTCACCTGTGTGGTTGTTGGAATGCGAGGCGCCTCGGATATAGGTCCTATAGGACCGGGAAACGTGTGTTCAGGAATTGCCAATCCTCAAAAGTAAGAGAGAACCGACCTTGGAGGTTCCAAAGGATCATAGTGGGGTCCTGAGACATTTGCTAGAGTGTCTCGAATCGGAGAGGAGCTTGCCCCTTGCCTCGACACATGACGGAAATCCAATTTCCAATACGTGATATTGCGGTTTTAATTGTAGAACTAGTATGGCGTGATGATATATGGTACCCATGCCGTCTATGATTGATATTTATGATTGAAATTGTTTTGACACTATACACTTATTATAGTATCAAATAATGATTTGTTTTAAATGTACCAAGCATGTTTGGCTATTATAAGGGAAAACCCTATCCTCAGGCTTGCGTTGCATTGTGTGATGGGACCTGGGTCTTATAATAGCTTCATTTTTCCAAAAAGCATTGCGTTGTTTATTCTATGCACTGGTATTCTTGGGAGGAAACCCGTTCTGTGTTATACGGCGTGGTCCCTTGAATTACTCTCTTTTAAAGTAAAGATTTATAACTGTTTTAGTTCTCACACCGGTCACATGACTGACCTAGAGTTTATTGTTTTAACCTAAACTCTGGGTGCCCTTATTTTCCACACGGGCAGCTAGTAGTTTTGGTTTTGCAGATTTATATTCACAGGATCCTGATTTACAGCTGGAACGATACTCGGAAAGCTCTGTATCCGTGTATTACTTCTAGTTGTGTTTTGTATTATTTTCCACTGCGATGTATTTAAATGTAATTTATTGTAATATCTGATATTTTTCTGTTGTATAATATTTATTCATACTCTGTATATTCTTGTAATCTGATGGAATTGTTGTAAATAAACAGTGAAATGTTCTTCTGTTTGCGTTTTGTTGTGTGTTGTTCTCAACTCAATCCGGGGTTTCCCATAAGGGGGATTTCGGGTCGTCTCAGTTTGGTATGAGAGCTTTGGTTTACAGAGCTCGAGAACAAGGCACATTAGAACCATACGAAAGAATTCATCAGATATTGGATTAGTAACATCCAATTAGAATGACTCGTTAGAGATAGGACCAGTAGTATCCTAGAACGAGTGTGAAGAGTATATTTTTCAAATGAAAACAAGTTGTTTTGAAAATTTAAACCATTTTATACGTATTTGAATATTTATTTTATATTGATTTTGGACAATCTAGTATATAAAGGTTTTGCATATACGCGTCATGAACGTATATTCGAAGTTTTAATATACTGGATAGATATAGAATCACACTCTAGTCGCCCGGAGATGATGTTGATAATGACCATGGCATCATCAATATTTATGTTCGTGTTTCGAAGGTGTGATACCTATATATTTCCATTAGACTGGTGTGAGAACCAAAATTTACTTAGGATTATTTGTTGTGATTTGGCATCAAAAACATGATTTTCTGTATATATATCAAATTATGAATTTGAAACGATAATCGACTAATTGATTGATGGTTGTGTTGTTTGTCTATTTGTTTGAAATTTTGAACCATTACGCCTAATAGAATCAAATATTGAATTGCATTAAAAATTGGTCGCATTTGCTTGCATATACACGTACTTACATTGAACAGGTCATAGCAAGGAGGCTAGAGCAGAAGAATAAAATTGTTTTCCCGACAAATAGGTACATGTTTACCATAATTTACTGTTTTGTTTGGGTGATGATGATTTTATGAGCCGATTGGCTAGCCGCTTGGCTTGTTCTTTTGGATTGAAGAAGGCCATGGGAGGCTATATGAAATATCCCGAAGTCCATGGTGCAGGGGAGGTTATGGCGAAATTTTTCGGAAATTTAGGGTTTTAGCCAAATTTTTGAAAAATTTGAAAGGTTCTTAGAGACTGAAAAGTTGAAGAACTTAAGCAGTAGAGAGAATAGTGAAAGTTGAGTTGGTTTGTAAAACAACTTTCGGCTTCGTTCCTTTTCGGGGACGAAAGTTTTTAAGTGGGGGAGATTGTAACAACCCGGAAATGCGAGCCAATTTAAAATTTTTATTTTGGCAATTTTAGCGAATTTTGAATATTTAAAATGATTATTTTAAATAATATCCACGAGAAATTTATTTTGAATAGAATTAGAATGTATATATTTATATACGTCGTCGTTAGAATATAAATATTTATTTTAAATTATAAAAGGAATTGAAAATGGCGTGGTAGTTCGGTAATTCGATTTCAAACTTCAAATGAATGTACCGGGTGCAAAATAAACCAGATTTTAGTGAAACCAAAAATATTAGGATCTAATTGAAAATATCTTTCCAACGAATCTGAAAAATCCAAATTTCATAGCGGGAATCAAAAGTTATGTCTAGTTGAAAATTCAGAATAGTCGGTATGGAATTTCGGCCCTTGAAAATAGCCATTTTGCAAACGACCTCGGTTTTCGATGAAACCACTTCTATTGGATCCGGGATGTCAAATTATTGCTAGCTTTCAAATTTCATAATTTTTCGAATCAATATGTGAGCGTGGCAAAGGAAAACGCGTTTGACCTGTTTTTAGTTGATTTTAATCGATTGGAAAATGGCCATTTTTCAAACGTTCTCGGAATTTGACGAAATTTGTTTGTTAGGACCGTATCATCAATACGAAGCTAGAAATTTTTTTTTGGAATTTTTAGAGTTAGTATGTGGCCCTGGTAAATTGAAATGCGCGTTCAAATTCAATATATAGAGTTATATTTGGATTCTGATGAAAACTGGCCGAAACGATCGAATCCGCTTACGATACATATCCCATTGTGTTCGGAATGAGGGTAATTAGCTAGGGGCGACAGTCGTTGGACCTCGTTTAGAGTTCATATGAAAAGTCAACTTTTTTATAGAAAATAATAAATTAAAATATATAAAATCTTTTATGCTTAACCCCCCCTCGTTACTTTTCACTTCAAACCTAAAAAAGAAAAAACTCACGCCCGCCTCCATCTCCTTGCCATCGACGATCCACATCAGTCCCAAGTGTCGTGCCTTCCCCCCCTCTTCCGCCGCCCTCGCCTCCACCAAGACGTCCCCTACCCGACGCACCCTCATGCCACGACCCTCCTCCAGCCCCCTCTTCTTCCGCCGTGTCCCCCTTAAGCTACCCTCGAACTCGCGCTGCCCTACTCCGACGTTCTCCCTCCCTCTATTTGAGGCCCCTCCGCCCACAGCCGCCGCTTCCACCTCCTCCTCCCCCTCCAGTCGCATCATCGCAACCCCCCTCCCCCCCGTTAAGATCCGCGCCCTAAAAACCGTGCCACCCTAAAACGAGGACCCCAGACCTTGAGCGCTGCTTCTCGCAAACCCTCGCTCCTCCCAACGACTGTAAGTCAATATTTGTTATTTATTTTACTTAGTTAATGTAATTAGTTTTAGGAAAAAGAATTTCAGTTTTTAAAAAAATAAAGGGTTCGATTTTTCTATATGTGAATGGAGGATAAAAGTTCGATTTTTTCTATATGTGAATGGAGAATAAAAATCCGATTTTTCTATATATGGATTCAATATAAAAATTCAATTTTTACATATATAAAATAGAAAGATAAAGATTGAATTTTTATAATGTTAAAGATTGAATTTTTATAATGATTAAAGGCGGAATCTTTATAATGTTAAAGACGAGATTTTTTATATTTTAGAAAGAATAAAAATATAATTTTTATAAAGTAGGAGTATTAAAAATATGGTTTTTATATTTTTAGAATAATGAAAAATATGATTTTTTCTTCGATAAAAATGGGATTTTTATATATGAAAGATCAGTTTAAAAATACGATTTTTATTTATTGAATGAAGTGATAAAAATATAATTTTTATTTGAACAGCGTGAAAAGAACTGCATTGGAATTTCAGGCAAATCCAGACAGTTCAGCAGTTCAAAAGTAAAGCACGGCGTAGTGGAACCCTCGGTGAGAACTTCTCACTTTAAATTTTCTTTTCTAGTTAAAATATATACTAGAATGCAAACGGTGCTTAGCAGCACCCGACACTCGTCGTCCACAGACCATGGATGGCTTGTATGTTTGATTGTTTGTTGTGGTGAAAATTTATTGTGTGTTGTGAGATGAAATAAAATATTTATATAGTTAAAAATATTTTATCATTAAAAATATAATTTTTAACGGGTATGTGAATAAATAAAAATCTGTGTTTGTTGATTTCAAACCCCACACGGGTATTGGGATAATATACGGCATACACTAATCCCAATAATTAGTTGTATGTCGATCGATTGATTGACAGGCTATTATAAGCGTTAGATATCTATATTTGATGCTTATACAGTGTAGTGCACGTTGGATGATGGTTGATTATTTGTCAGTGCTATTATATATCTGTGTTGTGTGGAAACCATATAATTAACATTATATGGTAATTGATTGGGCCACATTTCAATTGGGGAAATAAAGAATATTATAAAATATAAATAATCGTGTGTTGAAAATTATCATGTGTTGAAAGAAATATTTTAACAATAAAATTTACATCTTTATCATATTTAAAGTTAGAAACTAACTGGAAAATAGATAAGATGAGTGGTTTCCTAGGTATTGATCTGATATTGGTTTCGGCCTTCGGGGTTAATACTTAGGGAATCATTCTCTTACTACTTTACGGTTGGAGTCTGATTTAAAAATCAAACGATAGATACCATAATTTTTTAAAATATATTAAATAACAAAATTAGTCATGTGTTGACAGTGCTCATGTGTTGAGAATATTCATGTGTTGAAAGAAATATATATTCATGTGTTGAATAGGATAAATATTCATTTGTTGAATAGAATAACGAATTTATTGAAATATATAAAGCCGCGTTGATTAGAGACGCGCCATTTTGACGTGAGCGATATTTATATCGATTATATTCGATTTTAAAATAATTATTAGAAGAAGAAGTGATTTCAAAATATAACATTTTGAAAATATTATCATTTGTAAATCGATGATGTGGAATATTCAATTTTGATTCAAAATTGAATATGAAGTTGAAATTGTTTCGAAAACGAATTTAAAACAATTTATAAAATACGTTTTTAAAAGGAAATTGAGGAAATATATATAATATATATAATATATAAATAATGGCCTGAATAGAACGCGCCGCGGTGCGGCAATTCGTGAATTTCGACCATTGACTTCGAATGGACATTACGGGAGATCCGACCATCGAATTCTCCTGAAACCGAAACCGTTGGGTTTGTATCGAAAAGAGCTTTTCAATGAATATTAGAAATTTGAAATCTAACGGTTGGATTTGGAATTATGTCCCAATCAAAATTGGAAAAGGTCGCTGTAAGTGCAGTTCGATGGCCGTTGATGGAAATCGACTACGGGACTTGATAAAATTATTAAAAATATCAATAATTTGTGTAAAATCATAAGAAATAATTTGGGATGAAAAACTCCATATTTGAAAAGATAAAAATAGGTTTTTATCGAAATGAACTAGTTTTGAACTAGAATTATAATTCAATTATTTTTAAAAATAAATAAATTGGATTTGAAGAGGTTTTAAAAATAATCAGAATTCCAATACATGAAGTGGAAATAGATTTGAATCGAAATTATCTTCGGAATATTTCGATGTTGGATTTCGTGATTATACAGATATGGTTGTGGAAATTTGAAAGATTTATTTATATCATTATTTCTAATACGATATTTGTTGATTTCAGAATTTTATATTGAATATAAGCCGTTATATTTTCTATTCAGAGTCTTGTATTTAATTTCAAATGTGATTTGGGTTTGTCGTGAATAGTGTCTTCATTAACACTGTTCTTAAACCCAATAGAGAAAAAGATTAAATCCCTCTATTTAGATTTAATGAAGTGTACCAATTAAATAGTACTAATTGGAATTGAATTTAAATTGGTTTTTGGGTTTATCGTGAGCGGTGTTTTGAATAACACCTGTTCTTTAACCCGACTAACAATATAATATGATTTTGGGTTTATCGTGAACCGTGTTTTAGATGACAATGGTTCTTTAACCCAGTTAAAGACAGGGTATTGATTTGTGGGAAGATTAAAACTAAGTGGAGTTTTAATGAATCTGTAATTAGATTGAAATGTGAATTGATAATTTAAATTATCAAAATTGGAAAGTGATCGAAAATGGAGTATCACCAGTTTTGCTCCAAGGCGATAGTTGAATCTTTAATTAGATTTGAACGTAAATGGTAATTAATTATACCGATAACACCATGGTGTTAGATATGGAGTATTACCAGTTTTGCTCCAGGGGTTGAATAGGTTGGGATTGGGAAATAAAATAAATAATTACTTCGGTGTGGTTCGCTAATCCCGACTAGTTTGGAAAACCATAATATGGTTTGAAATGATATCCAAAGGTAGATTAAAGAATAAATTTAGAAGAATTTGTCTTTGATAAAATTTATGGGAACCTTTCCCTAAGAGTGTGAAAATTTGAATAAAAGAATATTTTGAATTGGAATGAGGCGTATGTTGTGTTTGTGTAACACTTGTTTATTATATACGTGGGTTATTCGGAAAGGCCGGGTTTATACCCATTCTGAATAACCGATTCGACGATAAGTCGAAGATGAAGACGGTGGTTGAAGACCGGAAGTCTTCACATCGTTTGGGTGATTACTGATGATATTGATTGGGCTGTACACCCAAGAGGAGAGAAACAGTTGGTGATCGTTCAGGCGTACTTGGAGATCGATGGATATGCGAGGAAAGTGCCTCCGGTTTCGGTCAGACCCAGAACGAACTTGTAAATGGATTGTGTGTCTGACATTGGATTTTATTCTGCGTTGATTGATCTCTATTAAATATACATCCGTTTGGCAGCGGAGAATTTATTCTCTTTCTTAACGCCCTTCTCTGAGATGTACGAGCTCAGAGGTTGTATATCGATGGACCTCAGTCGAACGGAGTGAATTGCCTGTGTGGCACGCGTAAGTGGCAGATGATCAAGGCTTCTGTTGAAAAGCAAAGTCTTATGGTTGATGATCAAAGCATGGCCTGTGTCGCGCAGCTTTTTGTATAACGTGAATTCGCGAGCCTCACACCTCGGTATGAGTCAAAAACGGGATAAGGACCCAAGAAGTGCACGACGTTTCTTTCTAGCTAGTGGTGGTGTAAGTGCTTAAACTGGATGACATTTATGTACTTTTCACCTGTGTGGTTGTTGGAATGCGAGGCGCCCCGGATATAGGTCCTATAGGACCGGGAAACGTGTGTTCAGGAATTGCCAATCCTCAAAAGTAAGAGAGGACCGGGCTTGGAGGTTCCAAAGGATCATAGTGGGGTCCTGAGACATTTGCTAGAGTGTCTCGAATCGGAGAGGAGCTTGCCCCTTGCCTCGACTCAAGACGGAAATCCAATTTCCAATACGTGATATTGCGGTTTTAATTGTAGAACTAGTATGGCGACATGATATATGGTACCCATGCCGTCTATGATTGATATTTATGATTGAAATTGTTTTGACACTATACACTTATTATAGTATCAAATAATGATTTGTTTTAAACATACCAAGCATGTTTGGCTATTATAAGGGAAAACCCTATCCTCCGGCTTGCGTTGCATTGTGTGATGGGACCAGGGTCTTATAATAGCTTCATTTTTCCAAAAAGCATTACGTTGTTTATTCTATGCACTGGTATTCTTTGGAGGAAACCCGTTCCGTGTTATACGGCGTGGTCCCTTGAATTACTCTCTTTTAAAGTAAAGGTTTATAACTGTTTTAGTTCTCACACCAGTCACATGACTGACCTGGAGTTTATTGTTTTAACCTAAACTCTGGGTGCCCTTATTTTCCACACGGGCAGCTAGTAGTTTTGGTTTTGTAGATTTATATTCACAGGATCCCGATTAACAGCTGGAACGATACTCGGAAAGCTCTGTATCCGTGTATTTCTTCTAGTTGTGTTTTGTATTATTTTCCGCTGCGATGTATTTAAATGTAATTTATTATAATCTCTGATATTTTCTGTTGTATAATATTTATTCATACTCTGTATATTCTTGTAATCTGATGGAATTGTTGTAAATAAACAGTGAAATGTTCTTCTGTTTGCGTTTTTTTGTGTGTTGTTCTCAACTCAATCCTGGATTTCCCGTAAGGGGGATTTTGGGTCGTCTCATACACTAATCCCGATTGTTTAGTTGTATGTCAATCGATGGGTTGACAGACTATGTAACCATTAATTATTTATATTTAATGCTTATGCAGTTGTGTGGTGCACTCTGGATGATGTTTGATGATTTATCGTTGTTATTATATGCATGTGTTGTAGGGAATCCATATAATTAACATTATATGGTAATTGATTGGGCCTCATTCCAATTTGGAAAATAAGGAATATTATAGAATAAAAATTCATGTGTTGAATAGAAAGAAAATTCATGTGTTGAATAGAAAGAAAATTCATGTGTTGAATAGAATAAAAATTCATGTGTTGAATAGAAAGAAAATTCATGTGTTGAATAAAATAAATATTCATGTGTTGAATAAAAATATAAATTCATGTGTTGAATAAAATATATATATATATATATTCATGTGTTGAATAAAATTATATATTCATGTGTTGAAGAAAATATTCATTTGTTGAATAGAATAACAAAGTTATTGAAATATATAAAGTCGTGTTGATTAGATTTGCACCATTTTGACGCGAACGATATTTATATCGATTATATTCGTTTTTAAAATGAATATAGAAAAGGAAGTGATTTCAAAATATAACGTTTTGAAAACATTATCATTTATATGTTAATGATATGGAATATTCAATTTTGATTTAAAATTGAATATGAAGTTGAAATCGTTTTTAAAACGATTTATAAAATACGTTTTAAAAGGAAACCGACGAAACATATATAATATATATATTATATATAATGGCCTGAATAGAACGCACAGCGCTGCGGCAGTTCGCGAATTTCGACCATTGACTTCAAATGGACATTACGGGAGATCTGACCGTCGGATTCTCCTAAAACAGGAACCGTTGGGTAAGTATCGAAAAGAGCTTTCGAACGAATATTAGAGATTTGAAATCTAACGGTTGGATTTGGAATTATGTCCAAATCAAATTTGGAAAAGGTCGCAGTAAGTGTAGTTCGATGGCCGTTGATGGAAATCGACTGTGCGGGCCTTGATAAAATTGTTAAAAATAGTAATAATTTGTGTAAAATCATAAGAAATGATTTGGAAAGAATTGGGATGAAAAATTCCGTATTTGAAAAGATAAAAATAGATTTTTTATCGAAATGAACTAGTTTTGAACTAGAATTATAATCCAATTATTTTTAAAATAAATAAAGTGGATTTGAAATGGTTTTGAAAATTGTCTTTGGAATATTTCGATGTTGGATTTCGTGATTATACAGATATTTATATGGAAATTTTATTCTATGTGATTGATTTATATTAAATATATATCTGTTTGGCGGCGGAGAATTTATTCTCTTGCTTAACGCCCTTCTTTGAGACGTACGAGCTCAGAGGTTATATATTGATGAATATCAATCGAATGGAGTGAATTGCCTGTGTGGCATGCCTAAGTGGCAAATGATCATGGCTTTTTTTGAAAAGCAGAGTCTTGTGGTTGATGATCAAAGCACGGCCTGTGTGGCATAGCTTTGTGTAGCGTTAATTCGCGAGCCTCACACCCCGGTTGTGAACCAGAAACGGGAGAGGACCTCAGGGAGGGCATCTGTTTCCTTCTAGCTAGGGTGGTGTCAGTGACCTACCAGCCTTGACATTTATATTATTTTCACCTGTGTTGTTGTTGGATTGCGAGGCGCCTCAGATATATCGGTGACTATGTGGAGCCAATGGAGTCATTTGGCTCATTTACGCCCCAAAGGGCAGGGAAACCCAGTGTTCAGGCATTTTAATCCACATCGGTGGACCGGACCTGTCGCTCCAAGGGTCGATGCATTCCGATCCTGAGACATGGGCTAGATTGTCTCGAATTCGGTAAGGATGATCCCTTGTCTTGGTTCACAGATGGAAATCCAACTTCGGATACGTGACATTTGCAGTTTTGATTATAGAGCCTAGTATTGGCGACATGATATATGGTACCCATGCCGTCTAGGATTGATACATTTATATTTGAAGTTGTTTTATACACTATGCACTTATAATAGTATCAAATGATTTGTTTTTAACGTACCAAGCATGTTTGGCTATTATAAGGGAAAACCCTATCCTCCGGCTTGTGTTGCATTTTATGATGGGACCTGGGTCTTATAATAGCTTCGTTTTTTCAAAAAGCATTGCGTTGTTTTGTTATGTGCACTGGTATTCTTGGGAGGAAAACCCATTCCGTGTTATACGGCGTGGTCCTTTGATATATCTGATTTAAAGTAAAGCTTTAAATAACTGTTTTAGTTCTCACACTAGTCACACGACTGACCTGGAGTTTATTGTTTTAACCTAAACTCTGGGTGCCCCTATTTTCCACACGGGCAGCTAGTGGTTTTTGGTTTACAGATTTATATTCACAAGATCCTGATTTACAGCTGGAATTATACTCGGAAAGCTCTGTACCCGCGTATTCCTTTCAGTTGTGTTTTTGAATTATTTTTCCGCTGCTATGTATTTAAATGTAATTTAAATCTCTGATATTTATTGAATGTATATTATTTTTTCATACTTTGTATATTCTTGTATTCTGATGGAATGGTTGTAATAAGAAATGAAAAGTTCTTCTGCTTGCGTCATGATGTGTCTTGTCCTCAAAGCAACCCGTGCTTTCCATCACAGGGAAGTTCGGGTCGTTTCAGCTGGTATCAGAGCTTTGGTTTACAGAGCTCGGATAACAAGACACATTAGAACCATAAAAAAGAATTCATCAGAGATTGGGTGTAACACCCCATGTCTATTAATGTCACTCACAAAAGGAATGCATTAACTTCCATGGAGGTTTTAAGTGAATATTGAACAAAAAAATTACAACACGACAGATAATGAGTAGTACTTGGAAATCTAAAACTTCATTTTATTGCAGCGGAAATTAAACATGTTTGTTACATCATAAAACCATAAATTAGAGTCAAGTACAATATCCATCTTCATAAACAAAATACATAATCCCATTACAAAAATAGACATTAAAGAAGATAACAAGCTGGACTTTACTTCAACGGTCCAAGCTTTCCAAGCGAGATAAAGCAATCCAATCAAACTCCACTAGAGCTGGGCCCAACCTGAGGACCTGGAGGGGGAAAAAGGATAGAAATGGAGGGGGTCAGACATAAAGTCTGGCGAGTATGATAATTCTAACAATACTATTATCAAAATAACTAGACTAAGGCATAAGCTGGAAGATAAGTAAATGTCTATGAACTATTAGGTATGGAAGAGAAGATAAAGATAACGTTAAAGGCATACCTAATTACTAACGAATAATTACTACACTGCACCACACATTACTACACTGCACCGCACCAGTCACCCTAAAGGTTGATCCCATTTGCTTCACACAGAAACTTTATAAATAGTCTTGCGTACCCCTAGCTGACTACATAGGTGTCGTCTGCCCCTATCTCCACTAGGTGTACCCCACTACCCACTTTCGATCGGCTCCCTGCTCGTAGATACCCGTGTTAGCCCCACAGTAGGGTGTATCACTCCCCTAAAGTGACAACCCGATACAACTTGAGAATGCACGGCTTATACCTACACGATGCAACAACGTCTTACCTACCAGCCCGGGTCCCCACACGCATATGAAACCCGTTGGACTTGCGTTGCCACCGCTCCCCGTTTTGGCCTCTTATAGTCAAGCCCAGTATGCGTGTCCCGTCCTCGACTTGGGTCGAGCCCACAAAGATACGTTTGGGTTACTGGTTGAAATGGGCCCCCACAAGCTACCCACCTAAGCTTGTCACTAATACATCCCACTAAACCCCCTTAGTCATGTTCATTTACATGTGTGTTTGGTTAAGTCTTACTAATCGTATTTCACATGCAACTAAGGGCACCCACTAGATTCCTCATGCCACCTAAGGCACCTACTTAACCCCCATGTCTCACTTTACATGTTTATCTGGTTAAGTATTTCTTAATTCATTCAGGCCATAACCTCATAAAGACCTCTCACATTAGACTGTTATGGCAGCTGGATTTGCCGGGCGGGTCCGGGCAGTCTTACACCATAAAAGAGTCTAACCTCGTGTCTTTACAACTGTTATGCTTTAGTTTAGACCTAGGACCTCTCACGTTGGGTTGACATTTGTGACCACTGGATTTGCCGGGCGGGTCCGGGCAGGTTTACGTCACAAACGAGTCCAACCTCGTGTCCTAAGCATTGATTATCACTTATAATCTTTTACCCCAGTTTTAATAATTCCCTATTCAAATTATTAATTAAGTCAACTTTTAATGATGTCCATAATTGAATCAATTATGGACATCCACTTATAGCATGCAAAATCATATCAATTGCACCCCAACTTCTTATTATTAAATCCTTAATATTACCCCTACCCCACGTTTATACGTTCGCTTATTCAACGCAGAATATACGTTAGACTCGAATAGTCTAACTCATAGCACAAAAATAAATTATCACAACATATAGACAATTAAAATGAATCTAATCATAATAGGGGTGAAACTTGCATAAATTACACATGTTACGGATCTAAAGGTGTCAACTTGTTAAATGTCACAATTTACATGATATGACCATAACCCTAAATTTATGTATAAACTTGCATATGGGGTTTTAGGCAACATAATGATGGTGTGAACTAGCATAGAATTTCATATATGTCATAGCATAATTCTAGATGTCATAATGGATGTCATGGCATAACTTTTACTAATCAACCTAAACTTGTATATGTGACTTGTCATATAGATCAACATAACCCAAATAGTATCAACATTATGATTTGATTAACATGAACTAATTAGCATAGACAATTACATCATCATTTTATAACATGTATGATTCATCTCAACTTAGCATAGAAACTTTCAACATACATAACATCATCATAGCATGATTTACAACATATAGGATTTCATCACCACATAGCATAGGATTTATAACATACATGATAGTATAAGGTTTACAACAACATATATGACAATTCACATCATCTACTCATAATCCATTCATGACTTAATCTAATTAAAATAATAATAATCTTGTTAAGATCATCATACTAACAATTTAGAAGAGAAAGATAGACTAGATTCGCTTTAGGGTTGAGTAGAATTAAGTTTTGATTAGCTTTTCTTCCTTCTTAGTTGGCGGCGGCTCTACTGATTCCCATGGCGGCGGGATGACGGTAGCTATTCTATTTTTCAAATGAATTAGGGTGAGAGACTACCTAGGTATTTATAGAGTTAGGATTTATTTTAGACCGTCAGATCAATACAGAACCAATCCCAGCCAACCAGATTAGGTCAAAACCCTAACAGGTCATCACTCAGTCAAAAACAGGCTCAGCCAAAACCCTAGCCGACTGACCAGGTCGACACCCAGGTCGACACTGTAGTCGACCTGGGGGGGGGGGAGGTCGACACTAGTGTCGACTCCCCAGTCGACCTGCCTTTTTCCCGCCCAGTTCGCTTCTGCACTTTCTGTTTGAATTTTAAATTTTCCTGCAAGCTGTTTTGAATTTTATGAAACTTCCGATGGCCATAACTTCTACATAAGAAGTCCAAATCACGCAAACTCAGACTCTATTTCAATCAGAATTCCGAGACGAAGACAATGGCGCAACCCGTTTCCCAAAATTCTCACGTCTGAGATTAGTTATTCTTTAATTTGTGAATATTAATATTAATAGAATTACGTGGTGTTACATTCTCCCCTCCTTAAAGGATTTCGACCCCGAAATCTTCAAGTCAAGAAGAATGTATATCCTAACATCCAAACAACCATCTACTGAACCATCAAACACTGGCATCCATTGTCCTTATAGACTTCTAATGCTTTCATGTTTAAATGCACAGTGTGTGTATATGTCCATATCTAATGCTAAATCAGACGGTCCACTGATTCAGTTGACCTCCTTAATGCAAATCATGATAGTGCCATGCGTCCGTTATGTATGCAAAAGTTCCCTAATGCTACATATTATCTCTACATGCGTGCACAATCATCATCCGAATGCAGCATCCATATGATAGCACAACCATTATACATCCATTTTACTAAATACGGCCATTTATATGCAATATGCAGTATGAAGTGACTGAGCCGATCTAGTGCCTAATAGTGTGTGTATATGCGTCCACGAGCAACCACTAGCAAACACTTGCATCCACTTTGCATCCATCATACATAACATGTCTCAAACACATGTTTCAACCATAGGATTATCCTAACTAAAGGTCAAATATACTAGCGAGAGGACATACTAAAGATAAGATAGGTACAAGCTAAACGATAAAGGAGAAATTAAAAGACATACCCTCAAAAAGAAAAGGGTACAACGAACGTATATTCGCTTCTGTCTCCCAAGTAGCGTTGCTTTCATCATCTCCCCATTGCACTTTGACTAGTCTGACCTCTCGATTCCTCAACTTCTTGATCTCCGACCCAAGAATGCGCGTAGGAGCTCGTCGAATCGTCGCATCACGCTCTATCTCCACCTTTCTAAGCAAGTTCGGCTCTACCACTTCCGCGGTCTCGTGCAAGAACTTCCTCAAATGTGACACATGGAATACGTCGTGTACACCACTAAGTCTCTCAGGCAACTCCACTCTATACGCCATCTGTCCAATCTTCTCCTTAATAGGAAATGGCCCTACAAACCTTGGTGCTAACTTACCAACGGACCAAAAGCGAATGACGTTTCGTAATGGAGACACTTTGACAAAGACCATGTCCTCAACCTCAAACTCAAGATCTGTCCTCCTCTTATCCGCATAAGATTTCTGCCTATCTTGCGCTGCTTTCATCCTCCTTCGAATCAAGTCGATCTTTTCCGAAGTCTCTCTAATCATATCGGGCCCAAGTAAGAACTTATCCGTAGATTCCCACCAACATGTAGGTGAACGACAAGGTTGTCCATAAAGAGCTTCGAAAGGTGCCATGCCAATGCTAGACTGAAAGCTATTATTATACGCGAACTCCACTAATGGAAGATGATCTTCCCACGTACCCCCAAAGTCTAGGATACATAGCCTCAAAAGATCCTCTAGAATGCGATTCACCCTCTCGGTCTGGCCGTCCGTCTGAGGATGATATGCGGTGCTCAAACATAACTGAGTCCCTACCGCCTCTTGCAAGCTTCTCCAAAATTCGCTAGTGAAAATAGGATCGCGGTCGCTCACTATGCTAGAAGGAACACCGTGCAAACGAACTATTTCTCGGACGTATACATAAGCTAACCATGGAGCAGTCCTCTTACTCTTCACGGGAATAAAATGGGCGCTCTTAGTAAGTCTATCTACTATAACCCAAATCCCCATATTACCCTTCATTGATCGCGTTAATCCATCCACAAAATCCATCGAAACACTTTCCCACTTCCATAGTGGAACCTCCAATGGGTGAAGCAACCCACCGGGTTTCTTTTGCTCCGCTTTTACTTGTTGGCACACCAAGCATCTAGCGACATACTCGGCCACGTCCCTCTTCATACCGGCCCAAAAGTAAACTCGCTTCATGTCTTCGTACATCTTGTCCCCGCCGGGATGAATGGTCATCTTCGAACGATGTGCTTCGTCAAGAATATCTTCCTTAGGTCATCGTCTTTTGGTACACAAAGTCTACCATCCCTACGTAACCAACCCTTATCATCTAGGGTATACCTACGGAGATGGCTTGATGACTCCCCTCCTTTGAGCTTTTTTACTAACTCAACCAACTGTGGGTCGTCTCGTTGTGCCTCGCCAATCCGTCCCAAAAGCGTAGGTCTGACCTCCAAGGATGCTAGTAAACCGGGTACAAAGTCAACGGAAGGTCTAAAATCAAACATAGAGATGAACTCTAAACTTCGCCGCTCAACAAACAAAGGACTTAAGGATAATCTTTTTCTACTTAAGGCATCGGCCACTACGTTACCCTTGCTAGGGGTGTATGCTATCTCAATGTCGTAGGACGCCAAGAACTCCATCCAACTTTGCTGCCTTAAGTTCAAGTCCTTTTGAGAGAATAATTATTTTAAAGACTTGTGGTCAGTGAATAATTCGAACTTCTCCCCAAGAAGATAATGACGCCAAGACTTAAGCGCGAAAACAATAGCGGCCAACTCTAGGTCATGTGTGGGGTAATTCTTCTCATGCGCTCTCAACTGCCTTCCACCATAGGCTATTACCCTACCCTCTTGCATTAAGACTGCGCCTAGTCCTATCCCACAAGCGTTAGTATAAACAGTAAACGGCTTACTCTCGTCTGGCAATACTAAGACTGGGGCTGAAGTCAAAGCTCTCTTCAAACGTTGGAAAGCATCATCGCAATCTACGTCCCATGTGAAGACTAGGTTCTTCTTCGTCAGGCGTGTCAATGGAGCTGATATCTTTGCAAAGTCTTTGATAAACTTCCTATAGTAGCCAGCCAACCCCAAGAAACTTCTTACTTCGGTAGCATTTTTAGGGATCTTCCAATCTTGGATGGCCACCACCTTCGCGGGATCCACAGCTATCCCTTCCTTGGAAACCACGTGTCCTAAGAACCGTACTTCCTTCCTCCAGAAGTGACACTTAGAAAATTTAGCTTTAAGGCTATGCGCTCGAAGAGTCTCCAACACTTCCCTAAGATGTAGGCCATGCTCTTCTTCATCCTTAGAAAAGATCAAGATGTCATCTATAAAGACTACCACGAATTTGTTAAGGTACTCCCTAAACACCCTACTCATCAAATCAACAAAGTATGCGGGGGCGTTTGTCAAACCGAAGGGCATCACTAGCCATTCATAGAAACCATCCAGAGTCCTAAAGGCAGTCTTGTCTATGCTATCCTCAGCCACTCTCAACTGATGGAAACCAGTGGCTAAGTCCAACTCCGAAAACACTGAGGCGCCAACTAACTTATCGAAGAGATCGTCAATCCTCGGCAGTGGGTGTCTGTTCTTCTTAGTAAGCTTATTAAGTTCTCTATAGTCCACACAAAGTCTAAGGGACCCATCCACCTTCATGGAAAATACTACTGGAGCTCCCCACTCTAATATTCTTCGTCTTATGAACCCCTTCTCAAGCAACTCCTTCACTTGCTTATCGAGTTCCCTCCTTTCACGTGGAGCCATGTGGCGTACTGGCAAAGATACTGGTTTCGCATTATCCACAAGATATATTCGAAAATCTATCTCCCGCTTCGGAGGCAAGCCCTTCACCTCCTCAAACACATCCGAATATTCTCAGACCACTCTAATAGATCGTAGATTTTCCTCAGACGCGTCAAGCAATTCTAAATAACTTAGCATAACAGAATTTATGGGATTACAAAAGATTTCGAGAGTGTTTCCAAGGCGAGTCACGAGCCTAACTACTCTCCTTTCACAATCAAGAACGACCCCATTTCTGGATAACCAATCCATTCCTAAAATTAGCCCATAGCCCGTGAAGCCCGACACATAAGCATCACATCTAAACTCGACGCTAAGTATAGAAATTTTCAAATCCAAACACATCATGGACAAATGAGCTGAGCCCCCAATTGGATTCGAAACAACTAAGGGATCCTCTACTAAACTGGTGTTTAAGTGCAGTGATTCAACTAATGATGTAGAGATAAACGAATGCGATGCGCCCGAATCGAATAAGGTACGGACAGGATGATCAAACAGAAAAACTAAGCTTTCAACAGAAATGGTTCTACCTCGTTCTTGCAGCGGTGGGACCGCAAGAGCCTGAACTTGTCCCCTTGCTTGCCCTGGTGCCATAAGAGCCTGCACCTGTCCTCCCGAGGTAGCTCCTACCCTCTGCCCCTTCTTTGGGCAGTTCTTCACTAGATGTCCCGCTTCACCACAATGAAAACAGCCAGTCTTCTTTCTCTTTCGGCAATCCTTGCTGAGATGGCCTGGTGTCCCACAGTTAAAGCATTTCTTCTTTCCTTTGCCATTATTATCTTTACCACCCTTCTTGTTTTGCTGTTGTGCTTTCTTCTGATCCCCTTTCTTCTCGGGTGCCTTATTAGCATTAGCGCTTTTCTCCTCGTGCATAAGCGCCATTTCTACTAGCTTCTCAAAGGTGGCCCCCATAGGGATGTGGGTCATAGGCAACCCTTGCAATGGTTCATTCAAGCCATTAACGAACCTCAGAGCCTTCTTCTCCGGCGTGTTTACCAAGTCCAAGCCAAACCTTGCTAGCTGATTAAATTTGTTGACATATTCTTTCACTGATGAGCTTCCTTACTTCAATGCCAAGAACCTTTCCATATATAGATTTTCTTCTGCCCTTGAGAGAAACTTCGCCTCGAACCTACGTCTGAAATCCGCCTAAGGGTCAACAGGACGCTCCCCATTAGTGACCTCCCACCAAAACGAGGCCTCTCCCTTCATCAACCAAGCTGCTAAACGAACTTTCCTCCCTTCTTCTACTTCAAAGATTTCTAGCAATTCTTCCAACTCCTTAAGCCAATCTCTAGCTTACATAAACGTTTCTAACCCTTGAAAGGGTTTTCCACCCATAGCCTTAAATTCCTTGCACGTCTTTGCAAAAGTATCTACGCGAGGAGGAGGAGGAGGAACGGGTGCAACTGGTGGTGGAGGAACATTGGCTGGACCCGCAGCGGCCCTAGCCTCTAATAACCTCCTATACCATCTTGGTATCGTTACACCGTCAGGTAGGTTAAGATCTTCAGCCATGCTGAAACGAAAAAGGAAAGATTCAAAATGGAGAATTCGAAAGATAAAGGTATATGGCTATTGGGGATTATGTTTTTATTAAAAATTCTCCTCTTAAAATAACTCATTAAGACATGTTTTTGAAAACACTTCTTCCAAAATTACTTTAGAAAAATAGTTTTTCTAAAAAAATTATCTGTTCTGGTAACCTGGCTCTGATACCACGTGTAACACCCCACGTCCATTAATGTCACTCACAAAAGGAATGCATTAACTTCCATGGAGGTTTTAAGTGAATATAGAACAGAAAAATTACAACAAGACAGATAATGAGTAGTACTTGGAAATCTAAAACTTCATTTTATTGCAGCGAAAATTAAACATGTTTGTTACATCATAAAACCATAAATCAGAGTCAAGTACAATATCCATCTTCATAAACAAAATACATAATCCCATTACACAAATAGCCATTAAAGAAGATAACAAGCTGGACTTTACTTCAACGATCCAAGCTTTCCAAGCGAGATAATGCAATCCAATCAAACTCCACTAGAGCTGGGCCCAACCTGAGGACCTGGAGGGGGAAAAAGGATAGAAATGGAGGGGGTCAGACATAAAGTCTGGCGAGTATGATAATTCTAACAATACTATTATCAAAATAACTAGACTAAGGCATAAGTTGGAAGACAAGTAAATGTCTATGAACTATTAGGTATGGAAGAGCAGATAAAGATAACGTTAAAGGCATACCTAATTACTAACGAATAATTACTACACTGCACCGCACATTACTACACTGCACTGCACCAGTCACCCTAAAGGTTGATCCCACTTGCTTCACACAGAAACTTTATAAATAGTCTTGCGTACCCCTAGCTGACTACATAGGTGTCGTCTGCCCCTATCTCCACTAGGTGTACCCCACTACCCACTTTCGATCGGCTCCCTACTCGTAGATACCCGTGCTGGCCCCACAGTGGGGTGTATCACTCCCCTAAAGTGGCAACCCGATACAACTTGAGAATGCACGACTTATACCTACACGATGCAACAACGTCTTACCTACCAGCCTGGGTCCACACACGCATATGAAACCCGTTGGACTTGCGTTGTCACCGCTCCCCGTTTTGGCCTCTTATAGTCAAGCCCAGTATGCGTGTCCCGTCCTCGACTTGGATCGAGCCCACAAAGATACGTTTGGGTTACTGGTTGAAATGGGCCCCCACAAGCTACCCACCTAAGCTTGTCACTAGTACATCCCACTTAACCCCCTTAGTCATGTTCATTTACATGTGTGTTTGGTTAAGTCTTACTAATCGTATTTCACATGCCACTAATGGCACCCACTAGATTCCTCATGCCACCCAAGGCGCCTACTTAACCCCCATGTCCCACTTTACATGTTTATCTGGTTAAGTATTTCTTAATTCATTCAGGCCATAACCTCATAAAGACCTCTCACATTAGACTGTTATGGAAGCTGGATTTGCCGGGCTGGTCCGGGCAGTCTTACACCATAAAAGAGTCTAACCTCGTGTCTTTACAACTGTTATGCTTTAGTTTATACCTAGGACCTCTCACATTGGGCTGACATTTGTGACCACTAGATTTGCCGGGCGGGTCCGGGCAGGTTTACGTCACAAACGAGTCCAACCTCGTGTCCTAAGCATTGATTATCACTTATAATCTTTTACCCCAGTTTTAATAATTCCCTATTCAAATTATTAATTAAGTCAACTTTTAATGATGTCCATAATTGACTCAATTATGGACATCCACTTATGGCATGCAAAATCATATCAATTGCACCCCAACTTCTTATTATTAAATCCTTAATATTACCCCTACCCCACGTTTATACGTTCGCTTATTCAATGCAGAATATACGTTAGACTCGAATAGTCTAACTCATAGCACAAAAATAAATTATCACAACATATAGACAATTAAAATGAATCTAATCATAATAGGGGTGAAACTTGCATAAATTACACATGTTACGGATCTAAAGGTGTCAACTTGTTAAATGTCACAATTTACATGATATGACCATAACCCCAAATTTATGTATAAACTTGCATATGGGGTTTTAGGCAACATAATGATGGTGTGAACTAGCATAGAATTTCATATATGTCATAGCATAATTCTAGATGTCATAATGGATGTCATGGCATAACTTTTACTAATCAACCTAAACTTGTATATGTGACTTTTCATATAGATCAACATAACCCAAATAGTATCAACATTATGATTTGATTAACATGAACTAATTAGCATAGACAATAACATCATGATTTTATAACATGTATGATTCATCTCAACTTAGCATAGAAACTTTCAACATACATAACATCATCATAGAATGATTTACAACATATAGGATATCATCACCACATAGCATAGGATTTATAACATACATGATAGTATAAGGTTTACAACAACATATATGACAATTCACATCATCTACTCATAATCCATTCATGACTTAATCTAATTAAAATAATAATAATCTTGTTAAGATCATCATACTCACAATTTAGAAGAGAAAGATAGACTAGATTCGCTTTAGGGTTGAGTAGAATTAGGTTTTGATTAGCTTTTCTTCCTTCTTAGTTGGCGGCGGCTCTACTGATTTCCATGGCGGTGGTATGACGGTAGCTATTCTATTTTTCATATGAATTAGGGTGAGAGACTACCAAGGTATTTATAGAGTTAGGATTTATTTTAGACCGTCAGATCAATACAGAACCAATCCCAGCCAACCAGATTAGGTCAAAACCCTAACAGGTCATCACTCAGTCAAAAACAGGCTCAGCCAAAACCCTAGCCGACTGACCAGGTCGACACTGTAGTGACCTGGGGGGGGGGGGAGGTTGACATGGTAGTCGACCTGGGGGTGGGAGGTCGACACTAGTGTCGACTCCCCAGTCGACTTGCCTTTTTCCCGCCCAGGCCGCTTATGCACTTTCTGTTTGAATTTTAATTTTTCCTGCGAGCTGTTTTGAATTTTCTGAAACTTCCGATGGCCATAACTTCTTCATACGAAGTCCAAATCACGCAAACTCGGACTCTATTTCAACCAGAATTCCAAGAAGAACACAATGGCGCAACCCTTTTCCCAAAATTCTCACGTATGAGATTAGTTATTCTTTAATTTGTGAATATTAATATTAATAGAATTACGGGGTGTTACATTGGGTTAGTA
Source organism: Allium sativum (assembly GCA_030737875.1). Lineage (NCBI taxonomy): Eukaryota > Viridiplantae > Streptophyta > Magnoliopsida > Asparagales > Amaryllidaceae > Allium > Allium sativum. The sequence goes on from CM060921.1 coordinate 310,181,627, forward strand.
ATATCCAATGGGAATGACTCGTTAGAGTTGGGATCAGTAGTATCCTAGAACGAGTGTGAAGAGTATATTTTTATAATGAAAACAATTTTTGTTTTGAAAATTTAAATCAATTATTTGTATTTGATTATTTATTTTGTATTGAATTTGGACAGTCCAGTATATAAAGATTTTGCGTATACGTCTGATCCACATGTATTCGAAGTTTTAATATATTGGATAGATATAGAATCACACTCTAGTCGCTCGGAGATGATTCTGATGATGCCGCGGCATCATTAGTATTTATGTTCGAGTTTCGAAGGTGGGACATCTATATGATTCCAATTAACTGGTGTGAGAACCGAAATTAGATAGGACTATTGTTGTGATTTGGCATCAAAAATCTGATTTTTGGACTATATATCAAAATTATGTGTTTGAAAAGATAATCAACTAATTGATTGCTGGTTGTGTTGTTTGATTAATTAAATGTTGAACCTTTAGTCAAATTGTATCAAATAGTGAGTTGTATTGAAAATTAATTGCATTTGCATGCATATACATGTACTTACAATGAACAGGTCATAGCTAGGAGGCTATAGAAGAGGAATAAAATTGTTTGCCCGACAAATAGGTACATGTTTATTGTATTTCTTTGGGTTTGGATAATTTTATGAGCCGATTGGCTAGCCGCTTGGCTGTTTCTTTTTCTTTTTGGATTGGTGAGGGCCATGGGAGGCTATTTGAAATATCCCGAAGCTCCCGGTGCAGGGGAGGTTATGGCGAAATTTTTCAAAAATTTAGGGTGTTAGCCAAATTTTTGGAAAATTTGAAAAGTTCTTAGAAATTGAAATGTTGAAGAACTTAAGCCATAATGAAAATAATGAAAGTTGAGTTGATTAGTTAAACAACTTTCAGCTTCGTTCCTTTTCGGAGACGAAAAGTTTTAAGTGGGGGAGATTGTAATAACCCAGAAATCTGAGCCAATTTAATTTTTTTATTTTGGCAATTTTGATAAATTTTTAATATTTAAAATGAATTATTTTAAATAATAATCAAGATAAAATTATTTTGAATAGAATTAGAATGTATATATTTATTTGAATCGTCGTTAGAATATAAATATTTTATTTTAATTATAAAAGGAATTGAAAATGGCGCGGTAGTTCGAAAATTCGATTTCAAAGTTCAAATGACTGTACAGGATTCAAAATAAACCGGATTTTAGCGAAACCAATAATATTTGAATCTATTTGAGAATATCTTTCCAACGAATCCGAAAAATTGAAATTTCATAGCGGGAATAAAAAGTTATGCCAAGTTGAAAATTCAGAATAGTCGCTATGGAATTTTAGGCCCTTAAAAATGGAAATTTTGCAAACGACCTTCATTTTCGACGAAACCACTTATGTTGGATCCGGGATGTCAAATTATTGCTAGGTTTCAAAATTCATAATTTTCTGAATCAATATGTGAGCATGGCACAGTTAAACGTGTTTTGACTAGTTTTAGTTAAATTTAATCGACTGGAAAATGGTCATTTTTCAAACGGTCTCGAAATTTGACGAAATTAGTTTTCTTAGGACCGTATCGTCAATATGAAGCTAGAAAATATTTCTAGGGAATTTTTAGAATTAGTATGTGGCCCCGGTAAATTAAAATGTACGTTTAAATTCAATATATACTGATTTATATTTTGAATTTGATGAAAACTGACCGTAACAGTTGAATTGGATTATGATACATACTCCATTGTGTTCGGAATGGGGGTAATTAGTTAGGAGCAACAGTCGGTGTGTTGGATTTGGGATTTATCTGAAAAACTACCTTTTTGGAATTTAAAATTTAATTAAATTATATATATAATAACTCCCTTTCCCCTTCTCTCTCTTGACCAGTAAAAATCAAATTAGAAAAAAAAACGATTTCCTTCAGCGCCGTTGACCCCGACTTCCCCTACCGCCGCACCACGTCGCTCTCCCACCTTCCTCCGTCGCGACCATCCCCTCCGCACCCCCTTCGAATTCCCCTCCGGGTCCTCCCTCATTCTTCAATAAACCCCATCCCCAAAACGACGAAGGCCAGCCCACCTCGAGACCGCCACAGTGCCCCCGCCTCCGACCACTCCCCTCCACCGCGCCGACCACCTTAGACCCCTTCCAGCCGCCGATTTGGTCCTCCTCCAACAAGATCTGATTTTCTTGTTCAAAAAAAAAGTGAGCTCTTTTCTTTGTTTTTATTTAATAACATTGTTTCTATTCAGTTTTTTATATAAATGAAAAACACTATATAAAAATTGGATCTTTATATGCTTATCATCGTATTAGGAATGTAATCTTTGTAAAGTAATGATTTTTATCATGATAAAGGCGAGATTTTTATCACAATAAAAGTGAGATTTTTATTAAAATACCAAGATATGATTTTTGAAAAGATAAAGATTTGATTTTTAACACTGTAAAGATAGAATTTTTTTTATTATATATATATGTCGAAATAAAAATGTGATTTTTATAGCATTGGAATAAAAATGTGATTTTTATATGAATGACATCGTTATAAAGGTTTGATTTTTAAACTAATAAAAAAATTCGTTTTTTACATATGTGTTAGTGAGATAAAAATTCGATTTTTATATATATAAAGTGTAGATAAAAAATTTGATTTTTATACATATAAAGTGAAGATAAAAATTTGATTTTTATACATATGAAATGAAGATAAAGATGTGATCTTTATAGAAGTAGCAATGTCAAAATATATTTTTTATATAATGTAGAAAATAAAAATATGATTTTTATATCATAGAGAAAATAAAAATATATTTTTTAGCGAGGTAAAAATATAATTTTTAGAATTGAAATAAAGATGTGATTTTTACTATGAACAGCGTGATGAAGATTGCGATGGGATTTCAGGCAAGCCTGCGCTGTTCTGAAATTCAGAAATAAAGAATGGAGGAGTGGAATCCTAGGTGAGAACTTCTCACTTTTAATTTGTTTTCTAGTTGAAATATATACTAGGATGCAAATGGTGCTTAGCAGCACCCGACACCCGTCATCCACAGACCATGGATGACTTGTTTGTTTGATTGTTGTGTTGTGAAATTTGATTGTGTGATGTGGAATGAAATAAAATATTTTATCGTTATAAATATTTTATAGTTAAAAATATAATTTTTAACATGTATATAAAATAAATATTTATAATAAATCAGAAGGTTTGTTTATGTACACCCATTTGACTGATATTGATTGGGACGATAAATTTTACACATCGCCCAACTGCACAAATAAAAATCTATGTTTGTTGATTTGAAACCCCACACGGGTATTGGGATGATATTTGACGTACACTAATCCTGATTTTTTAGTTGTATGTCAATTGATGGGTTGACAGACTGTGTAAGCGTTAATTATTTATATTTAATGCTTATGCAGTTGTTAGGTGCACTCTGGATGATGGTTGATGATTTATCGTTGCTATTATATGCATGTGTTGTAGGGAATCTATATAATTAACATTATATGGTAATTGATTGGGCCTTATTCCAATTTGGAAAATAAGGAATATTATAGATTAAAAATTTATGTGTTGAATAGAAAAAAAAAATCATGTGTTGAATAGAAAGAAAATTTATGTGTTGAATAGAATAAAAATACATGTGTTGAATAGAAAGAAAATTCATGTGTTGAATAAAATAAATATTCATGTGTTGAATAAAAATATAAATTCATGTGTTGAATAAAATATATATTCATGTGTTGAAGAAAATATTCATTTGTTGAATAGAATAACGAAGTTATTGAAATATATAAAGCCGTGTTGATTAGATTTGCGCCATTTTGACGCGAACGATATTTATATCGATTATATTCGTTTTTAAAATGAATATAGAAAAGGAAGTGATTTAAAAATATAACGTTTTGAAAATATTATCATTTATATGTTAATGATATGGAATATTCAATTTTGATTTAAAATTGAATATGAAGTTGAAATCGTTTTTAAAACGAATTTAAAACGATTTATAAAGTACGTTTTGAAAGGAAATCGACGAAATATATATAATATATATATTATATATATAATGGCCTGAATAGAACACGCCGCGCTACGGCAGTTCGCGAATTTCGACCATTGACTTCGAATGGACATTACGGGAGATCCGACCGTCGGATTCTCCTAAAACCATAACCATTGGGTTCGTATCGAAAAGAGCTTTCTAACGAATATTAGAGATTTTGATATCTAACGGATGGATTTGGAATTATGTCAAAATAAAATTTGGAAAAGGTCGTTGTAAGTGTAGTCCGATGGCCGTTGATGGAAATCGATTGTGCGGGCCTTGATAAAATTATCAAAAATAGTAATAATTTGTGTAAAATCATAAGAAATGATTTGGAAAGAATTGGGATGAAAAATTCCATATTTGAAAAGACAAAAATAGATTTTTATCAAAGTGAACTAGTTTTGAACTAGAATTATAATCCAATTATTTTTAAAATAAATAAAGTGGATTTGAAATGGTTTTGAAAATAACCAGAATTTCTAATATATAAAGTGGAAATGGATTTGAATCGAAATTGTCTTTGGAATATTTCGATGTTGGATTTCGTGATTATACAGATATTGTTATGGAAATTTGAAAGATATATATATATATATATATATAGTTAATTCTAATACGATATTTGTTGGTCGTAGAATTTGATATTGAATATAAGCCGATATATTTTCTATTCAGAGCCTTGTATTTAAAATCAAATGGGATTTGGGTTTGTCGTGAATGGTGTCTTCATTAACTCTGTTCTTAAACCCAGTTGAGAAAAAGAATAAATCTTTTTATTTAGATTTAATGAAGTATACCAATTAAATGATATTTAATTGGAATTGAATTGGAATTGATTTTTGGGTTTATCATGAATGGTTTTTAAATAACACTTGTTCTTTAACCCGATAATTAATGGAATGTGATTTCGGGTTTATAGTGAACCGTGTTTTGGATGACATTGGTTCTTTAACCCAGTTAAAGACAGTATATTGATTTTTAGGAAGATTAAAACTAAGTGGAGTTTTAATGAATCTTTAATTAGATTGAAATGATCGAGAATGGAGTATCACTAGTTTTGCTCCAGGCGATAGTTAAATCTTTAATTAGATTTGAACGTGAAATGGTAATTGAATTTACTAGATAACACCGTGGGGTTAGATATGAAGTATTACTAGTTATACTTTATGGGATGAATAGGTTGGGATTGGGAAATTAAAACAAATGATTACTTCGGTAAGGTTCGTTACTCCCGACTAGTTTGGATAAACCATAATTTGGTTTGAATTGATATTCAAAGGAAGATTAAAGAATAAATATAAAGAATTTATCTTTGATAAAATTAATGGGAACCTTTCCCAAAGTATAAGAATATTTGAATAAAAGAATATTCTGAATTGGAATGAGGCGTATGTTGTATTTGTGTAACACTTGTTTATTATATACGCGAGTTATTCAGAAAGACCGGGTTTATCCCATTCTGAATAACTGATTCGACGATGTGTCGAGGATGAAGACGGTGGTTGAAGACCGGAGGTCTTCACATTGTTTGGGTGATTACTGATGATCTTGATTGGGCTGTACACCCAAGTGGAGGGAATCAGTTGGTGATCGTCCAAACGTACTTGGAGATCGATGGATATGCGAGGTACAAGGTGCCTCCGGTTTCGTTCACACCCAGAACGAACTTGTAAATGGACTGTGTGTCTGGCATTGGATTTTATTCTGTGTGATTGATTTCTATTAAATATATATCTGTTTGGCGGCTGTAACAACCCGAAAATCTGGGCCAGTTTAAAATTTTTATTTTGGCAATTTTAGCGAATTTTAAATATTTAAAATAGATTGTTTTAAATAAAATCGACGATAAATTTATTTTAAATGTAATTAGAACGTATATATTATATACGTCGTCGTTAGAATATAAATAATTATATATAATTATAAATATAATTGAAAATGGCGCGGTAGTTCGATAATTCGATTTCAAACCTCAATTGAATGTACCGGGTGCAAAACAATCCAGATTTTAGTGAAACCAAAAACATTAGGATCTAATTGATTATATATTTCCAACGAATCCGAAAAATTGAAATTTCATAGCGGGAATCAAAAGATATGTCCAGTTGAAAATTCTGAATAGTCGCTATGGAATTCAAGCCCTTAAAAATGGGGATTTTGCAAATGACCTCGGATTTCGACGAAACCACTTTTGTTGGGTCCGTGATGTCAAATTATTGTTAGGTTTCAAATTTCATAATTTTCTGATTCAATATGTGAGCGTGGCAAAGGAAAACGCGTTTGACCAGTTTTAGTTGATTTTAATCGACTGGAAAATGGCCATTTTTCAAACGGTCTCAGAATTCGACGAAACTAGTTTTGTTAGGACCGTATCGTCAATACGAAGCTAGAAAATATTTTTTTGGAATTTATAGAGTTGTTATGTGACCCCGGTAATTTGAAATGTACGTTTAAAATTCAATATAATGATTTAAATGTAAATTCAACGGAAACTGATTGTAACTATCGAATCAGCTTGCGAGACATAACCCATTGTGTTCGGAATGGGGGTAAAACGCTATAGACGACAAGCGGTGGGCCTCGTTTCGAGGCCTATGTGAAAGTCAACTTTTTGCAAAATAAAATAATTAAATAAATTAAAAATTTAAAACCCAACCTTCTCTCTATATTTCGTTGCCCCCCCCCTTCACGTTTCATATCAGAAAAAAAAAAAAGAAAAAAAAAGAAATCAAAAGGGGGGATCGCGACCTCGTCGCCCCCCCAGAAAATCGCCGCCGCCTCCGCTCATGTCAATCCACCGTAGGCCGCGACCCTCCTCACCTCGACCTCCCACCTAACTGCGACGCCTCAGGAGACCCGTGCCACCACATCCCCGAGCCCCTCCTCCTATCGCTGTAACACCTCGCCTCCGCCAGGGTGTCTCTTGCAAGCACTCTGACTTTGGAGGGGCGTTTGAATCAGGTAAACATGCATAATGATATATCAAGGCAGAACAAGAACATATGTATATATGTAAACAGAGTAAATAAGATAAGTAAAATAGCGGAAGATTTCAATCTATTTCAAAACAAGTCTGATACAACATAATGTCAACTTTCCAAATACACAAGTCTAGATAAAAACAACATTACTGAAAAACTGAAATACATAAGTACTATCCCCAAAATAAGTGATAACCATAGCTAGCTTCATGTCAAGACCGTACATGAGCTAAAATCCCACAAGCAAGCGATCAGAAATCCAAGCTAAGCTCCAATATTCCCACCCTGAGAACCTGGGGGGGAGGGGGAACGGAAGAAAAGAGGCGAAAGAAAACAGGTCAGTCAAAAAGACTGAGTAAGCCCTACTACAATCAATGTAAACTGATAAAGTTAACTGGCATGATGAAAGCTGGGATGAACATAAGGATAACAACATACTAGCATGATGATTAACTAACAAGGTAGATAAAGGTGTCATCGCATAATCATGTTTAAGGTTTTGCACCACAGGTGTACTAGCAAACTAACATGACTTGAATAAATAAGTATTGATCCCTTGGCCCAAGCTTTGGCCCAATAACATGAAATGACCCTAATACAAGGTCTAACCAAACGGTCTAGTCGATCGGCTCCCTATAAGCCTAACTCGTCACGTGTTGGTGTCCATACGGCCCAAACATAATTGTAGTCAGACTGTGCCGGGTCTCCCGTCGGGTGTATCAAGCCCTAGGGTGGCAACCCCTGGACACCATAAACATGCGTGCACAGTCTCGATCTACTGGTACCCGTGCATGTTTTCCCCGGCTTCGGACTATGTGCACGACCATAAGTCCGCCCGGAACTACACCGGCGTACCACTCTGCCGTCGTTTTTGGTCACTTACCTCAAGTTCAGTAATTCGTGCCCCACACCCTAGCCTAGACCCTAGGGCCATGATGATACAAACTTGGGATTACTGCTGGAGTGGACCCCCATTGCTAGGATTTTCTAGTGGGTTAAGTACGGTTTAACCCTCTTGCTAATCATGGATTAACTTGGTTAAGTGTAACGATGAGTTCACGACTTAACCCTGATTAATCTACCAAGCCCAAATTGGTTAAGTATTAAGTGGACCATGACTTAACCCTAATCACGAGGCATTAATTAATTTAATGCGCCTTACCCTCTCACATTAGACCTTGTTGTGGTTACTAGTTAAGCCGGGTGGGTTCGGGTAGCTTTACACCACAACTTGGTCTAACCTCGGGTTCAAGGTACAACATGGCCAACTTCTCACATTGGGTCCTATTGTTTGTAGCAACTAGTTAAGCCGGTCGATTCCGGGTAGGTTTACGCTACAAACTCAACCCAACCTCGAGTTGGTCACATTTATCTTTTCTAAGTGTCATGTCCATCATGTTTCCAAAACATGTTACAAATTTTCAAGCAATTGGGTAGACCTAACTTAATAGGTAAATTCCCAATGGGTAGACCTAACTTAATAGGTAAATTCCCAATCTTATGTTTTTATGTCTTTTAAGTTTACCCAACCCCAAACGCAATCCCGTCGCTTAAATATCGCAATAGCGCATAAAGGATAGAAAGAGGGAACTTGGCATAATCATGACATAAAGGTGTTGAAGCCACAAGTTCTACATGGTGGCATATGAAATGTACATATGTTCATATACTTGCATATTACATTTTAGGCCTCAAAAGCATGCATAAAACCAAACTTAGCATATTGGTGATACATGGTGATAAATGACATGTAGAAATGGCCATAAGTTCGCATTTGGCCTCACATGCAAGTTATCATAAGGGATATGATAACTTACATGTTGCCAAAATGCAACCTTTAGCATAAAGCTTGAAGCCTTATGTTCATATACTCAAGATAAGCTTGCATAGCATGATAACATGAACAAAATGATCACCCCAAACTTGCATAACATACTTGCATATCATATGACGAACTTGCATAACATAACATGATAAACTTGCATATCATAACATGGCAAACTTGCATAGCATAACATGGTAAACTTGCATATCATAACATGGCAAACTTACATAGCATAACATGGTAAACTTGCATAGCATAACATGGTAAACTTGTATATCATAACATGGCAAACTTGCATAACATAACATGATAAACTTGCATATCATAACATGGCATACTTGCATAACATAACATGATAAACTTGCATATCATAACATCTCAAACTTGTATAACATGACGTAGTAAACTTGCATATCATGGCAAACTTGCATATCATACATTTAACTTTAGAGTTTAAGTATGAAAGTAGAATAGGGCTTACAATGCTTATGAAGGCACAAAAATATGACAAAGCCCTTATGAAATCAAATAGACCCAAAATGCAAGCTCTAATAGAAAAACCCTTGAGCCAAAATGATCAAAACTCTTTCTTTATGATGCAAATATAGAAACTTGACTTGAATGCAAGCTAATGATGCTCATACAAGCTTGAAAACACTTGTATGCATGGAAAATCTCTCATAGAAAAAATTTAGAAATTTTATGAAGAGAGTGGAGGCCATGAGAGGTAAAAATTTTCCATAGTTTAGTTGTAGGATTGATTAATGATGATTTAGGGTTAGGTTAGGGCCTTATTTATAGAGATTAGGACTAATTTTAGCCTTAGGATTAAACCCTAGTTCCAATCTCAGCCCTTAAAACCGAATCTGGCCCCCAAACTCAACACAAACCCAAAATGGTGCACTAGGCAAAACTGCCCGGCTGGACCAAGTCGACAGCCAAGTCGACAGGGCTGTCGACTTGGGTCCAACCAAGTCAACTCCCAAGTCGACAGGGCTGTCGACTTGGGTGCTCTGGCGGGAATTTTCCCGCCTGGCCCAAACTGGCCCAAATTTCCAAATTCAAACTTGAATTTGAAATCTGTTTTTACTTTGAAATTTTCTGAAAACTTCGTTGGGCCTTAATCGGGTCATACAGACTCCGATTTTCGAAAACTCGGACTCTATTTCGCGTATTTTCCGAGACGAACGCAATGGCATAACCCATTTCCCTTGATTCAGATTTATAAATTAAATTCTGCCTCGATTTACGTTATAACAGGCTATTTAAAATACGGGTTGTTACATTCTCCCCTCCTTAAAGGATTTCGTCCCCGAAATCTTCAAGTTAGGAAGAACGTATCCTACCATCCAACATCCATCTACTCAAAACATCATCCACGAGCAATCATTGTCCTTACAAGATTCTAAATGTTGTATGAACATATGCAAAGGTGTGTGTATATGTACTTATCTAATGCAAATATCATCAATGCAAATTATGTTAGTGAAATGAATCCATATGTATGCAATTCCTAACATAATGTATAACATCTATATGTGTGCACATAACATCCATCCATATGCAACATCCATGTGATAACACAAAAATTTCCATCCATGAATAAGCGTAAACACTCATGCATATGCAATATGAGGAGTGTGTGAGCCGATCTAGTGCCTAATGTGTATAATGCATCCACGAGTAACCACTTGCAAACACTTGCAACCATCAAGCATAACATGTCTCAAACACATGTTTCATCCAAAGGGTTTCTACCTAAGGTTCTCATGACGAGATTAACACGATAAACTAGATAAACATGGATAGCAAAGAGAGAGATATGCTAACAAAGAAAAGAGATTGAGAGTGTACCCTCAAAAAGGAATGGATAAAGCCCACGCATCTTCTCCTCGGTTTCCCAAGTTGCGTCTTCTTCGGCTTCACCCCATTGAACCTTCACCAACTTGACCTCTCGATTCCTTAGCTTCTTGGTCTCCGTCCCTAAGATACGAATCGGAGCTCTCCTCAAGGTAGCCTCTTTCTCCACTTCCACATCTTTCAGAACACTTGGCTCAACAACCTCTGCTGATTCATGTAAACACTTCCGGAGATGCGAGACATGAAAAACATCGTGTACTCCGGCAAGCTTCTCGGGCAACTCCACTCTATAAGCCATCTGCCCGATCCTCTCTATAATAGGGAATGGTCCAACAAACCTCGGTGCTAACTTCCCAACGGCTCCAAATCGGACCACATTCCGCAAAGGAGAAACCTTCACGAAAACCATATCCCCAACATCAAACTCCAAATCGGTTCTTCGCCTATCAGCATAGGATTTCTGTCGGTCTTGGGTTGCATTCATCCGTCTCCGAATCAACTCGACCTTCTCGGATGTATCTCTGATCATATCAGGCCCAAGTATAAGCTCATCTGTAGTCTCCCACCAACATGTAGGCGACTTGCACGGTCTCCCATATAAAGCTTCAAATGGTGCCATCCCTATGCTTGCCTGATAACTGTTATTATATGCAAACTCAACAAGACGAAGATGGTCTTCCCAAGTACCACCAAAATCCAGAATTGTAACACCCCGTATGTTAAATAACTTGTTATAACATAAATCAGAGCAGAATTAAATTTAATATTCTGAATCAGGGGAAACGGGCTGTGCCATTGCGTTCGTCTCGGAAAAATACGCGAAATAGAGTCCGAGTTTTCGTAAATCGGAGTCCGTATGACCAAGTTATGGCCCGTCAAAGTTTCACGAAAAATCAAAAACGAAAACTGCTCATGTTTTGAGGCCCGGGATGAGTTTTGGGCTGTTTTTTTGGGGCCCTAAATGGTTCTTACACTTGACTTCTTCCCCAAGACATGCTTTAAAGGCTAGGATTGGTTCTAGGGTATATCCTATGGTCCTAAAACATCTAACTAATCTATATATACACCCTAATACCCCCCTTATCCTTACCAAAAATAGATCTAAGGCCATTATGCCACCACTTAGAAAATTGGAGAGCCTCCACTAAAAATCCTAAGAGGGTTTGCAAGCTAATCTACATCTTCTTCTACTTAATCATTGGGATTTGCTTCATTTAACTTGCTAATCTTGTTTTGGTGAGCTTCTATCCCCTTAATAATCAATTATTGAATTGATTATGATAAGATGTGATAAAGTATGGCTATGTTTGTGGATCCATATATTTATGCAAGCTTGATGTAGTGAATATTATGTGTTTTGCAAGTTATATGCCTTATGTCATGCAAGTTTCATAATATGTAATCATGATATTTTTATGCAAGTTGTTTCATGATGTTTATGATGCAAAACACTAAGTGAATATGGATCCATTATGCAAACATGTTATGCAAGTATGTGAGTACTTATGCAAGTCATGTATATGCTTATATGCATGTTTAACATCTTATGCAAGTATATGAATGTTTATGCAAGTTATGTATATGTTGAAATGCAAGTTTAACATAATATGCAAGCCTATGCAAGTATGTGAATGTTTATGCAAGTTATGTATATGTTGAAATGCAAGTTTAACATAATATGCAAGCCTATGCAAGTATGTGAATGTTTATGCAAGTTATGTATATGTTGAAATGCAAGTTTAACATGATATGCAAGCTTATGCAAGTATATGAATGCTTATGCAAGTATGTGAGTGCTTATGCAAGTTAAGTATATGCTAAAATGCAAGTTCTACATGTTATGCAAATCACATGTATGATGATATGTAAGTTCATATGCAACATGTTATGCAAATCACATGTTTGATGATATGTAAGTTCATATGCAACATGTTATGTAAGACACATGTTTGATAATATGCAAGTTTGGGTTGAATATAGTTGGGTTAATACATGCTCATATATGCAAGTTGACATCCTCTTAACCCATGATGAAGTTATATGCTAAACCCATGTTATGTGGTAAATCTTCCCTTTATTATGTTATGTCATAATGACGATTTACGTGGGGAACGATGGGGTTAATTAATATGTTAATTAAAAGTATGTTGAAATGGGTATGATTAAGCATACCATAAAAAAATTAATTAACATAAGTGGGAATTTACCTATTGAGTTAGGTCTACTCCATGGGAATTTACCTATTGAGTTAGGTCTACCCATGTTATGAATAAATTGATATTAATTAGGGATAATTAATATGGGGGTGATTAATTAGGTGTAATTAATCGACTAAGACACGAGGTTAGGCTCTGTTATGACGTAAGACTGCCCGGACCCTACCAGCTTAACCAGGCGGTCATAACAGCCAGTCTAATGTGAGAGGTCTTAGGCACAAATTAAATACGTGATTAAAGTAAAGACACGAGGTTAGACTCTGTTATGACGTAAGACTGCCCGGACCCTACCGGCTTAACCAGGCGGTCATAACAGCCAGTCTAATGTGGGAGGTCTTTATGGGGAATCACGGTCTTAATTAATTAAGAAACACTTAACCATATTAGCATGTAGTGGGACATGAGGGGTTAAGTGGGTGCCTTGGGTGGCATGAGGAATCTAGTGGGTTGCCTTGGGTGGCAATAGAAAATACGATTAGAATACTTAACCAAGTGAAACATGTAATTAAACATGATTAAAGGGTTAAGTGGGGAACACTAGATTAATAACAAGCTCTGGTGGGTAGCTTGTGGAGGGCCCATTACAACCAGTATCCCATATGTATCTTTGTAGCTCGGCCCAAGCCGAGGACGGGACACGCATACTGGGCTTGTCTATAAGTGGCCAAAACGGGGTTAGCGGTGGCAACGCAGGCCCATCGGGTTTCATATGCGTGTGTGGGCCCGGGACTGGGAGGTAAGACGTTGTTGCATCGTGTAGGTATAACCCGTGCACCGGTGTTGCTTTTGGGTTGCCACTTTGGGGAATGATACACCCCACTGTGGGCCCAGCACGGATACCTACGTTAGGGAGCCGATCGCTTGGGGTAGTGGGGTACACCTAGTAGAGATAGGGGCAGACGGCACCTATGTAGTCAACTAGGGTACAGGAAACTACTGGTTATATCTATCTTTGATATCCTTGGGTGGGATCAACCTTTGAGTAGGAGTGACTGGTGTGGTGCAGTTAGTAATTATCCTTGGGTGGGTAGATGCGTCTTTACGGTTATCTTAGTTCGTCCTGTGTTCGTGGGCAACTTAGTGTAGTCATTATCCCCAAAGATACCATACCGAGTTCATATCATACCCTAATTACTTTAATAATTGTATTATTAAGGAGATAGGGTTCACTCAGGCTTATGTCTGACCCCCGTTGTTTTTATCTTTTTCCTTCAGGTCCTCAGGTTGGGCCTAGTGCTAGTGGGCTTTGATCAGTTTGCTTTATCTATCTCTTGGAGCTTGGACCGTAGATGTAGAGCTCAGCTTATCTTATCTTTTCTGTTATGGCTATTTGTTATGAGTAGTGGGATTATGTACTTATTTTATTCAGGATGGATATTTTGTACTTGACTCTTGTTATGGTTTTATGATGTAACCAAACATGTTTTACTTTCCGCTGCTATGAGATGATGTTTTAAATTTTCAAGTATTACATTATATCTGTCTTGTTGTAATTTTACTGTTCTATACTCACTAAAAATACTCCACCGATGCTATGGCATTCCCTTAGTGAGTGACTATAGCGGGTGTGGGGTGTTACACGTGGTATCAGAGCTTAAGGTTACCAGAACAGATAAAATTTTTAAGAAAAACTATTTTCTAAGAATATTTTAGAAGAAAGTATTTTCAAAAACATGTCTTTTAAGAGTAAAGATTTTGAAAGAAAAGCATAATCCCAAATAGTCATATCTCTATCTTTCGAATTCTCCGTTTGAATCTTTCCTTTTTTCCGTTTCAGCATGGCTGAAGATCTTAACTTTCCGGAGGGTGTAGCAATACCAGCATGGTATAGGAGATTGATGGAGGCTAGGGCCGCCGCTGCAGGGCCAGCTAATGTTCCTCCACCACCAGTTATACCCGATCTTCCTCCTCATCCTCCTCGTGTGGTTACTTTTGCTAAGACTTGTAAGGAATTCAAGACTATGGGAGGGAAACCTTTTCTAGGATCAGAGACTTTTGTGGAAGCTAGGGATTGGCTTAAGGAGGTGGAAGAGTTGATAGACATCTTTGAGATGGAAGAAGCAAAGAAAGTTAAGTCAGCTGCTTGGTTAATGAAGGGAGAGGCCTCGTTCTGGTGGGAGGTCACTAATGGAGAGCGCCTTGTTGATTCTTGGGCGGATTTCAGACAGAGGTTTGTGGCAAAGTTTCTCTCAAGGGCAGAAGAAAATCTGTATATGGAAAGGTTCTTGAACTTGAAGCAAGGGAACTTATCAGTGAAGGAGTATGTCAACAAGTTCAATCAGTTGGCAAGGTTTGGCATAGATATGGTGAATACCCCGGAGAAGAAAGCTTTGAGGTTCGTTAGGGGCTTGAACGAACCGATGCATGGATTGGCTATGACTCACATTCCTATGGGGGCTACCTTTGAGAAGGTAGTTGACATGACACTTATGTATGAGGAAGAGAAGGGTCCCAATACTAGTAAAGCACCCGAGAAGAAAGGAGATCAGAAGAGACCTCAACAGCAACAGCAAAACAAGAATGGGAAAGGCAATGGTGGCAAGGGGAAGAAGAAGAAGTGCTTCAATTGTGGGACACCAGGCAACCTAAGCAAGGATTGTCGCAAGAAGAAGAAGACTGGCTGCTTCCACTGTGGCGAAGCAGGGCATCTGGTGAAGGACTGTCCTAAGAAGGGGCAGAGGACGGGATCTACCTCAGGAGGACAGGTGCAAGCACTTATGGCACCGGGTCAGGCAAGGGGGCAAGTTCAGGCTCTCGCGGTTCCACCACTTCAGGAAAGAGGTAGAACTATTTCTGTTGAAAGTCTAGTTTATCTGTTAGATCATCCTGTCCGTACTTTGTTTGACTCTGGCGCATCTCATTCGTTTATCTCATCATCTTTAGTTGAGTCACTGCACTTAGACACCAGTCTAGTAGATGATCCCTTGGTTGTTTCAAACCCAATTGGAGGCTCCACTTATTTGTCCATGATTTGTTTGGGTTTGAAGATTTCTATACTTAGCGTTGAGTTTAGATGTGATGCTTTTGTTTTGGGCTTCACGGGCTATGGGTTGATTTTGGGCATGGACTGGTTATCCAGTAATGGTGTCGTTCTTGATTGTGAAAGGAGAGTTGTTAGGCTGATGACCCGCTTGGGTAACACTCTCGAGATCTCTTGTAATCCCATGGAGTCTGTTATGTTAAGTTATCTTGAATCGCTCGATGCTTCGGTCGAGAGTCTGCAATCTGTCAGAGTGGTCCGGGAATATCCGGATGTGTTTGAGGAGGTGAAGGGCTTACCTCCGAAGCGGGAGATTGACTTCCGAATCTATCTTGTGGACAATGCTAAACCAGTATCTTTGCCAGTGCGCCACATGGCTCCTCGTGAAAGGAGGGAACTCAATAAGCAAGTAGGGGAGTTGCTTGAGAAGGGGTTCATAAGACGAAGTATATCGGAGTGGGGTGCTCCGGTGGTTTTTGCTACAAAGGCAGATGGGTCCCTCAGACTTTGTGTTGACTATAGAGAACTCAACAAGCTCACAAAGAAGAATAAACACCCATTGCCGAGGATTGATGATCTCTTCGATCAGTTAGTTGGCGCTTCAGTGTTTTCGCAGTTGGACTTAGCCACGGGGTTTCATCAGTTGAGAGTGGCTGAGGATAGTGTAGAGAAGACTGCCTTCAGGACTCCAGATGGTTTTTATGAGTGGCTTGTGATGCCATTTGGTTTGACGAACGCCCCTGCATATTTTGTTGATCTGATGAGTAGGGTGTTCAGGGAGTATCTTAACAAGTTCGTGGTGGTCTTTGTGGATGACATCTTGGTCTTCTCCAAGAGTGAGGAAGAGCATGCCCTACATCTTAGGGAAGTGTTGGAGACTCTTCGAGCGCATAGCCTGAAGGCTAAGTTTTCTAAATGTCACTTTTGGAGGAAGGAAGTGCGATTCTTAGGGCACGTGGTCTCTAAGGAAGGGATAGCTGTGGATCCTGCAAAGGTAGTATCTATCCAAGATTGGAAGGCTCCGAATAATGCTACCGAGGTGAGGAGTTTCTTGGGGTTGGCTGGCTACTATAGGAAGTTTATCAAGGACTTCGCGAAGATATCAGCCCCATTAACTCGCTTGACAAAGAAGAATCAGGTTTTCACATGGGATGTGGATTGTGAGGATGCATTCCGACGGTTAAAGAGAGCTTTAACCACTGCTCCAGTTTTAGTGCTGCC
The DNA here is from genome assembly GCA_030737875.1 of Allium sativum. NCBI lineage: Eukaryota > Viridiplantae > Streptophyta > Magnoliopsida > Asparagales > Amaryllidaceae > Allium > Allium sativum. Next base: position 310,198,761 of record CM060921.1, read on the forward strand.
AGATGGGAGTAAGCCGTTCGTTGTTTATACTGATGCTTGTGGGACAGGACTAGGCGCAGTCTTGATGCAAGAGGGAAGGGTAATAGCCTATGGTGGGAGGCAGTTGAGGGCGCATGAGAAAAATTACCCTGTCCATGACCTAGAGTTGGCCGCTATCGTTTTTTGCGCTCAAGATCTGGCGCCATTATCTTCTTGGTGAGAGATTTGAGTTGTTCACCGATCACAAATCTTTGAAGTACTTGTTTTCTCAGAAGGATTTGAACTTGAGACAGCAAAGGTGGATGGAGTTCTTAGCATCCTATGATTTCGAGATAGCATATACCCCTGGCAAGGGTAACGTGGTGGCAGATGCCTTAAGCAGAAAAAGGTTGTCCTTGAGTCCGTTGTTTGTGGAACGGAGAAGCTTGGAGTTTATCTCGATGTTTGACTTCAGACCTTCTGTTGACTTGGTACCCGGTTTGCTAGCATCCTTAGAGGTTAGACCAACTCTTTTGGGACGAGTTGGCGAGGCACAACGAGACGACCCACAGTTGGTTGAGTTGGTAGAGAAGCTCATAAGGGGGGAGTCGTCCAGCCATTTGAATAGGTACACCCTAGATGATAGGGGGTGGTTGCGTAGAGACGGTAGACTTTGTGTACCGCAAGATGAAGACTTGAGGAAGGCTATACTTGATGATGCACATCGTTCGAGGATGACCATACATCCCGGTGGGGATAAGATGTACCAAGACATGAGGCGAGTTTTCTTTTGGGCCGGTATGAAGAAAGATGTGGCCGAGTATGTTGCTAGATGCTTGGTGTGCCAACAAGTAAAAGCAGAGCAAAAGAAGCCAGGTGGGTTGCTTCATCCTTTGGAAGTTCCGATATGGAAGTGGGATAGTGTCTCGATGGACTTCGTTGATGGTTTACCGAGATCGAGGAAGGGCAATACAGGAATTTGGGTCGTGGTTGATAGACTTACTAAGAGCGCCCATTTCATACCCGTAAAGAGTAAGAGGACTGCTCCATGGCTTGCTTCAGTCTATGTTCGAGAGATAGTTCGATTGCATGGGGTACCTTCCAGCATAGTGAGTGATCGAGATCCTATCTTCACTAGTGAGTTTTGGAAGAGTTTACAGGAGGCGGTGGGGACTCAGTTGTGTTTGAGCACCGCTTATCATCCTCAGACAGACGGCCAGACCGAGAGGGTGAACCGTGTTTTGGAAGACCTTTTGAGGCTTTGTATCTTGGATTTTGGAGGTACATGGGAAGAGCATCTTCCTTTGGTGGAGTTTACATATAACAACAGCTTCCAGTCTAGTATTGGCATGGCACCTTTTGAAGCTCTTTATGGAAGGCCTTGTCGATCACCTACATGTTGGTGGGAATCTACGGATAAGATCTTGCTAGGGCCCGATATGGTTAGAGAGACTTCAGAGAAGGTTGATTTGATTCGAAGAAGGATGAAAGCAGCGCAAGACAGACAGAAATCTTATGCAGATAAGAGGAGGACTGATCTTGAGTTTGAAGTTGGGGACATGGTTTTTGTCAAAGTGTCTCCATTACGGAATGTTGTTCGCTTTGGATCCGCTGGGAAGTTAGCACCGAGGTTTGTAGGACCGTTTCCTGTCAAGGAAAGAATTGGACGGATGGCATATAGGGTGGAGTTGCCAGACAGACTTAGTGGTATACATGATGTTTTCCATGTGTCACATTTGAGGAAGTGCCTACATGAGACCGCAGAGGTGGTAGAGCCGAGCTTGCTTAGAGAAGTGGAAGTAGAGCGTGATGCGACGATTCGACGAGCTCCTACTCGCATCCTTGGGTCAGAGATTAAGAAGTTGAGAAACAGAGAGGTTCAGCTAGTCAAAGTGCAATGGGGAGATGACGAGAGCAATGCTACTTGGGAGACGGAAGCGAAGATGCGTTCTTTGTACCCTTTTCTTTTCGAGAGTATGTTCTTTAACTTCTCCTTTATTGCCTATCTTGTACTTATCTTGTCCTTAGTATGTCCTCTCGTTAGCACCTTTGACCTTTTAGATAGGGTAAACCTATGGTTGAAACATGTGTTTGAGACATGTTATGATTGATGGACGCAAGTGGATGCAAGTGTTTGCTAGTGGTTGCTCGTGGATGCATATACACACACTTTAGGCACTAGATCGGCTCAATCACTTCATATTGCATATTGCATATAAATGTGTGTAGGTAGCTATATTAATGGATGTATGATGGTTGTGCTATCATATGGATGATGCATTTATTCGGTGAATGATTGTGCACGCATGTAGAAATAGTATGTGTCGATAGGGTTCTTTCGCATACATATTGGATGCATGGCACTATCATGGTTTGCATTAAGGAGGTCAACTGAATCAGTAGACCGCCTGATTTTGCATTAGATAGGGAACATATACACACACTTTTTTGCATATGTTCATACAACATTAGAAACTTTAAGGACAATGGATGCCAGTGTTTGATGGTTGAGTAGATGGTTGTTTGGTTGGTAGGATACGTTCTTCTTGACTTAGAGATTTCGGGGACGAAATCCTTTAAGTAGGGGAGAATGTAACACCCCGTATGTTAAATAACTTGTTATAACATAAATCAGAGCAGAATTAAATTTAATATTCTGAATCAGGGGAAACGGGCTGTGCCATTGCGTTCGTCTCGGAAAAATACGCGAAATAGAGTCCGAGTTTTTGTAAATCGGAGTCCGTATGACCAAGTTATGGCCCGTCAAAGTTTCACGAAAAATCAAAAACGAAAACTGCTCATGTTTTGAGGCCCGGGATGAGTTTTGGGCTGTTTTTTTGGGGCCCTAAATGGTTCTTACACTTGACTTCTTCCCCAAGACATGCTTTAAAGGCTAGGATTGGTTCTAGGGTATATCCTATGGTCCTAAAACATCTAACTAATCTATATATACACCCTAATACCCCCCTTATCCTTACCAAAAATAGATCTAAGGCCATTATGCCACCACTTAGAAAATTGGAGAGCCTCCACTAAAAATCCTAAGAGGGTTTGCAAGCTAATCTACATCTTCTTCTACTTAATCATTGGGATTTGCTTCATTTAACTTGCTAATCTTGTTTTGGTGAGCTTCTATCCCCTTAATAATCAATTATTGAATTGATTATGATAAGATGTGATAAAGTATGGCTATGTTTGTGGATCCATACATTTATGCAAGCTTGATGTAGTGAATATTATGTGTTTTGCAAGTTATATGCCTTATGTCATGCAAGTTTCATAATATGTAATCATGATATTTTTATGCAAGTTGTTTCGTGATGTTTATGATGCAAAACACTAAGTGAATATGGATCCATTATGCAAACATGTTATGCAAGTATGTGAGTACTTATGCAAGTCATGTATATGCTTATATGCATGTTTAACATCTTATGCAAGTATATGAATGTTTATGCAAGTTATGTATATGTTGAAATGCAAGTTTAACATAATATGCAAGCCTATGCAAGTATGTGAATGTTTATGCAAGTTATGTATATGTTGAAATGCAAGTTTAACATAATATGCAAGCCTATGCAAGTATGTGAATGCTTATGCAAGTTATGTATATGTTGAAATGCAAGTTTAACATGATATGCAAGCTTATGCAAGTATATGAATGCTTATGCAAGTATGTGAGTGCTTATGCAAGTTAAGTATATGCTAAAATGCAAGTTCTACATGTTATGCAAATCACATGTATGATGATATGTAAGTTCATATGCAACATGTTATGCAAATCACATGTTTGATGATATGTAAGTTCATATGCAACATGTTATGTAAGACACATGTTTGATAATATGCAAGTTTGGGTTGAATATAGTTGGGTTAATACATGCTCATATATGCAAGTTGACATCCTCTTAACCCATGATGAAGTTATATGCTAAACCCATGTTATGTGTGGTAAATCTTCCCTTTATTATGTTATGTCATAATGACGATTTACGTGGGGAACGATGGGGTTAATTAATATGTTAATTAAAAGTATGTTGAAATGGGTATGATTAAGCATACCATAAAAAAATTAATTAACATAAGTGGGAATTTACCTATTGAGTTAGGTCTACCCCATGGGAATTTACCTATTGAGTTAGGTCTACCCATGTTATGAATAAATTGATATTAATTAGGGATAATTAATATGGGGGTGATTAATTAGGTGTAATTAATCGACTAAGACACGAGGTTAGGCTCTGTTATGACGTAAGACTGCCCGGACCCTACCAGCTTAACCAGGCGGTCATAACAGCCAGTCTAATGTGAGAGGTCTTAGGCACAAATTAAATACGTGATTAAAGTAAAGACACGAGGTTAGACTCTGTTATGACGTAAGACTGCCCGGACCCTACCGGCTTAACCAGGCGGTCATAACAGCCAGTCTAATGTGGGAGGTCTTTATGGGGAATCACGGTCTTAATTAATTAAGAAACACTTAACCATATTAGCATGTAGTGGGACATGAGGGGTTAAGTGGGTGCCTTGGGTGGCATGAGGAATCTAGTGGGTTGCCTTGGGTGGCAATAGAAAATACGATTAGAATACTTAACCAAGTGAAACATGTAATTAAACATGATTAAAGGGTTAAGTGGGGAACACTAGATTAATAACAAGCTCTGGTGGGTAGCTTGTGGAGGGCCCATTACAACCAGTATCCCATATGTATCTTTGTAGCTCGGCCCAAGCCGAGGACGGGACACGCATACTGGGCTTGTCTATAAGTGGCCAAAACGGGGTTAGCGGTGGCAACGCAGGCCCATCGGGTTTCATATGCGTGTGTGGGCCCGGGACTGGGAGGTAAGACGTTGTTGCATCGTGTAGGTATAACCCGTGCACCGGTGTTGCTTTTGGGTTGCCACTTTGGGGAATGATACACCCCACTGTGGGCCCAGCACGGATACCTACGTTAGGGAGCCGATCGCTTGGGGTAGTGGGGTACACCTAGTAGAGATAGGGGCAGACGGCACCTATGTAGTCAACTAGGGTACAGGAAACTACTGGTTATATCTATCTTTGATATCCTTGGGTGGGATCAACCTTTGAGTAGGAGTGACTGGTGTGGTGCAGTTAGTAATTATCCTTGGGTGGGTAGATGCGTCTTTACGGTTATCTTAGTTCGTCCTGTGTTCGTGGGCAACTTAGTGTAGTCATTATCCCCAAAGATACCATACCGAGTTCATATCATACCCTAATTACTTTAATAATTGTATTATTAAGGAGATAGGGTTCACTCAGGCTTATGTCTGACCCCCGTTGTTTTTATCTTTTTCCTTCAGGTCCTCAGGTTGGGCCTAGTGCTAGTGGGCTTTGATCAGTTTGCTTTATCTATCTCTTGGAGCTTGGACCGTAGATGTAGAGCTCAGCTTATCTTATCTTTTCTGTTATGGCTATTTGTTATGAGTAGTGGGATTATGTACTTATTTTATTCAGGATGGATATTTTGTACTTGACTCTTGTTATGGTTTTATGATGTAACCAAACATGTTTTACTTTCCGCTGCTATGAAATGATGTTTTAAATTTTCAAGTATTACATTATATCTGTCTTGTTGTAATTTTACTGTTCTATACTCACTAAAAATACTCCACCGATGCTATGGCATTCCCTTAGTGAGTGACTATAGCGGGTGTGGGGTGTTACAAGAATACAAAGCCTCAACAGATCCTCGAGTACCCTATTCACCCTTTCGGTTTGACTGTCCGTCTGTGGGTGATAAGCCGTACTTAGATTCAACCTCGTGCCCATAGCTTCTTGCAAGCTATTCCAGAACTGACTTGTAAAGATTGGGTCATGGTCACTGACTATACTAGAAGGGACTCCATGTAGTCTCACAATCTTACGAAGATATACAGACGCTAGCCAAGATGCGGTCCTCTTGCTCTTCACCGGAATGAAATGAGCACTCTTCGTGAGTCTACCTACTATGACCCACATGCTCTTATTCCCTTTCTTGATCTAGGCAGTCCATCCACGAAATCCTTCGTGACGTTTTTCCTACTTCCATTGCGGGGACCTCCAATGGATATAATAGCCCACCGGGCTTCTATGACTCGGCCTTTAACCTGTTGGCACAACATGCACCTTGGGACAAACTCGGGCACCTCCTCGGGTGATGTGCATCTTTAAGAACCTTCTTTCTCTCATCGCGTCTTAGCCATCCCTTGTCATCTATAGCGAGGTGACTTACCATCTCGCCTCGAATCAACTTGTCCATGATTTCGACTTAACTGCGGGTCTTCTTTCTGTGAAGTCCCTACTTGATCCAGAAGGGTAGGTCTAAGCTCAAGGGACGCTAACTAACTAATTAAACTGAGAGAACTTCTTACTTCAATTGTCCTTGTCGGAGCTTTTCGGTTTTGAACCATGACCACTTTAGCAGGATCCACCGCGAAGCCTTGCTTAGATACTATATGCCCAAGGAATCTAACTTCCCTTCTCCAAAAGTGACACTTGGAGAACTTGGCCTTCAACTGATGCGCTCTAAGCGTATCCATCACCTCCTTGAGATGTCTAACATGTTCTTCCTCGTTCTTTAAGAAAGTCAGGATACCGTCTACAAAGACTACCACAAACTCGTTCAGGAACTCCCTAGACACCCCACTCATCAAGTCCACGAAATAGGCGGGTGCATTAGTCAAACCGAATGGCATGACCAGCCATTCTAAGAATCCATCTGGAGTTCTGAACGCAGTTTTGTCTATACTATCCTCAGCTATTCTGAGCTGATGGAATCCAGTAGCAAGATCAAGAGAAAACCGATGTTCCTACAAGCTGATCAAACAAATCATCGATCCTTGGCAATGGTTGTCTATTCTCTTCGTTTAACTCACGATAATCAACACAAAGTCGAAGAGAACCATCTGCCTTGGTAGTAAATACTACAGGCGCTCCCCATTCAGATATACTTCATCTAATGAAGTTCTTCTCAAGCAACTCCTTGACTTGCTTTTTTTAACTCTCATCTTGCGGGGCCATGTGCCTAACCGGCCACAAAACTATCTTGGCATTATCAACCAGATAAATGCGGAAATCTATCTCTCGTTTAGGGGTAACCCCCTTCACTTCACCCAAGATATCAGGATATTCTCGGACCACCCTCACCAATTACAAACTATCGATAGACGAGTTGAGGGATTCAAGATAACACAACATGACGGGACTCGTAGGGTTACTAGAAATTTTTAGGGTATTACCGAGGCGAATCATGAGCCTCTCAACCCTATGCTCAAAAATCAAGAATGGCTCCAAAACTGGACAACCAATCCATGCCCAAAATCAACCCATACCCCATGAAACCGAGAATATAAGCATCACATGAGAACTCTACACTCAAGATAGAGATTTTCAAATCCACGTAGATAATAGACAAATGGGCGGAACCCCCAATTGGACTTGAAACACACACGGGATCATTAACTAGACTAGTACTTAGGTGCAAACTTTCAACTAGATCAGATGAAATAAAGCTATGCGATGCACCCGAATCAAACAAGGTACGAACTGGAAAATCAGAAATACATACAAGGCTTTCAACAGAAATACTACCTCGATCGGGAACTGGAGCGGCATTGAGAACATGAACTTGCCCTCCCGAAGGTCCAGCACGTTGAGTCTGACCCTGGCCTTGCCCTTGCTTCTTCGGGCAATCCCTAGTGAAATGTCCAGTCTCACCGCAGAAAAAGCATTCACCATTCTCCCTTTTCCTCTTCTTACAATCCTTAATAAGATGCCCAACTGAACCGCAATAATATCACTTTCCCTTTTTGTTATTGCCCTTGTTGTTGTTCCCCTTGTTGCCTTGATTCTTGTTCTTGTTCTGATTGCCTTGACTGCTCTGACCACTTGGATTACCCTGATTTCCTTTCCACTGGGAATCAGTCTTCTTGGCTTGAGTATCATTCATCTTGATCTCCTTCTTGTCACTCCTATTCTCTTTATTGAGTAGGGCCATATTCACCAAACTCTCAAAAGTTGCCCCCAATGGTATATGAGTCATGGCTAAACCATGTAATGGCTCGTTTAATCCTAGAGCAAAGTATAGGGCCTTCTTCGGAGCTGTGTTAACCAAGTCTAAACCGACTCGAGCCAGTTGATTAAACTTATCTTTGTATTCCCTAATAGTCATGTTCCCTTGCTTCAGTGATAAGAACCTTAGTCCAAACTTTCCCCGAAAGTCATCCCAAGTCTCAATTGGCCTAGTAGCGGTGGTGACCACCCACCAACGTGCAGCTTCTTCCTTAAGCAACCACACTGCTAATAAAACCTTCCTACAGTCATCTATATCAAAGAAGGTAAAAAGATCTTCGGTTTCTTTCAACCAATTCCTTGCCTCTACATAAGTCTCGGTTCCAATGAAATTCTTGCAACCCATCGCCTTAAAGTCTTTGCAAATCTCCGCGAAATCCTTTTGTGGATGCTGAGGGGGAGGAGGAAGAGGAACCTCAGCGACAGGAGGAGGAGGAACATCAACTACCGGAGGAGGAGTAATATTTGCGGGGCCGGCTTCGGTCGCCCTAGCCTCCAAAAGTCTCCTATACCAAACAGGTACGTGTACTCCCTCCGGAATGGCAAATTTATCGGCCATACTGAAAACGAAGAAAAAGATAGATTCAGAATGGAGAAAAACGAAGGAATTTTGCTAATGGCTTTTTGGGGAATAGCCTTTAAAATAAACTAAACTTTTCTTTGGAAAATACTTTATACTTGATTTTGAAAATAGTTTTCCAAAAGTTTTCTAAAAACCTTTTTGTTCCTTCTCGTAAACCATATGCTCTGATACCAAATGTAACACCCCGCCTACGCCAGGGTGTCTCTTGCAAGCACTCTGACTTTGGAGGGGCGTTTGAATCAGGTAAACATGCATAATGATATATCAAGGCAGAACAAGAACATATGTATATATGTAAACAGAGTAAATAAGATAAGTAAAACAGCGGAAGATTTCAATCTATTTCAAAATAAGTCTGATACAACATAATGTCAACTTTCCAAATACGCAAGTCTAGATAAAAACAACATTACTGAAAAACCGAAATACATAAGTACTATCCCCAAAATAAGTGATAACCATAGCTAGCTTCATGTCAAGACCGTACATGAGCTAAAATCCCACAAGCAAGCGATCAGAAATCCAAGCTAAGCTCCAATATTCCCACCCTGAGAACCTGGGGGGGGGGGGGGGGACGGAAGAAAAGAGGCGAAATAAAACAGGTCAGTCAAAAAGACTGAGTAAGCCCTACTACAATCAATGTAAACTGATAAAGTTAATTGGCATGATGAAAGCTGGGATGAACATAAGGATAACAACATACTAGCATGATGATTAACTAACAAGGTAGATAAAGGTGTCATCGCATAATCATGTTTAAGGTTTTGCACCACAGGTGTACTAGCAAACTAACATGACTTGAATAAACAAGTATTGATCCCTTGGCCCAAGCTTTGGCCCAATAACATGAAATGACCCTAATACAAGGTCTAACCAAACGGTCTAGTCGATCGGCTCCCTATAAGCCTAACTCGTCACGTGTTGGTGTCCATACGGCCCAAACATAATTGTAGTCAGACTGTGCCGGGTCTCCCGTCGGGTGTATTAAGCCCTAGGGTGGCAACCCCTGGACACCATAAACATGCGTGCACAGTCTCGATCTACTGGTACCCGTGCATGTTTTCCCCGGCTTCGGACTACGTGCACGACCATAAGTCCGCCCGGAACTACACCGGCGTACCACTCTGCCGTCGTTTTTGGTCACTTACCTCAAGTTCAGTAATTCGTGCCCCACACCCTAGCCTAGACCCTAGGGCCATGATGATACAAACTTGGGATTACTGCTGGAGTGGACCCCCATTGCTAGGATTTTCTAGTGGGTTAAGTACGGTTTAACCCTCTTGCTAATCATGGATTAACTTGGTTAAGTGTAACGATGAGTTCATGACTTAACCCTGATTAATCTACCAAGCCCAAATTGGTTAAGTATTAAGTGGACCATGACTTAACCCTAATCACGAGGCATTAATTAATTTAATGTGCCTTAACCTCTCACATTAGACCTTGTTGTGGTTACTAGTTAAGTCGGGCGGGTCTGGGTAGCTTTACACCACAACTTGGTCTAACCTCGGGTTCAAGGTACAACATGGCCAACTTCTCACATTGGGTCCTATTGTTTGTAGCAACTAGTTAAGCCGGTCGGTTCCGGGTAGGTTTACGCTACAAACTCAACCCAACCTCGAGTTGGTCACACTTATCTTTTCTAAGTGTCATGTCCATCATGTTTCCAAAACATGTTACAAATTTTCAAGCAATTGGGTAGACCTAACTTAATAGGTAAATTCCCAATGGGTAGACCTAACTTAATAGGTAAATTCCCAATCTTATGTTTTTATGTCTTTTAAGTTTACCCAACCCCAAATGCAATCCCGTCGCTTACATATCGCAATAGCGCATAAAGGATAGAAAGAGGGAACTTGGCAAAATCATGACATAAAGGTGTTGAAGCCACAAGTTCAACATGGTGGCATATGAAATGTACATTTGTTCATATACTTGCATATTACATTTTAGGCCTCAAAAGCATGCATAAAACCAAACTTAGCATATTGGTGATACATGGTGATAAAGGACATGTAGAAATGGCCATAAGTTCGCATTTGGCCTCACATGCAAGTTATCATAAGGGATATGATAACTTACATGTTTCCAAAATGCAACCTATAGCATAAAGCTTGAAGCCTTATGTTCATATACTCAAGATAAGCTTGCATAGCATGATAACATGAACAAAATGATCACCCCAAACTTGCATAACATACTTGCATATCATATGACGAACTTGCATAACATAACATGATAAACTTGCATATCATAACATGGCAAACTTGCATAGCGTAACATGGTAAACTTGCATATCATAACATGGTAAACTTGCATAGCATAACATGGTAAACTTGCATAGCATAACATGGTAAACTTGCATATCATAACATGGCAAACTTGCATAACATAACATGATAAACTTGCATATCAGAAAATGGCATACTTGCATAACATAACATGATAAACTTGCATATCATAACATCTTAAACTTGTATAACATGACATAGTAAACTTGCATATCATGGCAAACTTGCATATCATACATTTAACTTTAGAGTTTAAGTATGAAAGTAGAATAGGGCTTACAATGCTTATGAAGGCACAAAAATATGACAAAGCCCTTATGAAATCAAATAGACCCAAAATGCAAGCTCTAATAGAAAAACCCTTGAGCCAAAATGATCAAAACTCTTTCTTTATGATGCAAATATAGAAACTTAACTTGAATGCAAGCTAATGATGCTCATACAAGCTTGAAAACACTTGTATGCACGGAAAATCTCTCATAGAAACAATTTAGAAATTTTATGAAGAGAGTGGAGGCCATGAGAGGTAAAATTTTGCCATAGTTTAGTTGTAGGATTGATTAATGATGATTTAGGGTTAGGTTAGGGCCTTATTTATAGAGATTATGACTAATTTTAGCCTTAGGATTAAACCCTAGTTCCAATCTCAGCTCTTAAAACCGAATATGGCCCCCAAACTCAACACAAACCCAAAATGGTGCACCAGGCAAAACTGCCCGGCTGGACCAAGTCGACAGCCAAGTCGACAGGGCTGTCGACTTGGGTCCAACCAAGTCGACTCCCAAGTCGACAGGGCTGTCGACTTGGGTGCTCTGGCGGGAATTTTCCCGCCTGGCCCAAACTGGCCCAAATTTCCAAATTCAAACTTGAATTTGAAATCAGTTTTCATTTTGAAATTTTCTGAAAACTTCGTTGGGCCTTAATCGGGTCATACGGACTCCGATTTTCGAAAACTCGGACTCTATTTCGCGTATTTTTCCGAGACGAACGCAATGGCATAGCCCGTTTCCCTTGATTCAGATTTATAAATTAAATTCTACCTCGATTTACGTTATAACAGGATATTTAAAATACGGGTTGTTACAATCGCACCCCTAAACCCCCGCTTCCGCCCCAACGCCGCTCCTTCCGGCGAACTCCCCCACGACCGCGGACCCCCTCCGCCAATCGACCGACGCCACAAAACCCAGCGCCCCCTTGCTCTCCTTTGACACCAAAAATCACAGTAAGTTTTTGATTATATTTTTATTTATAAAATCAGTTTTTTTATATACATGAATTAGCATTTATAAGGTCTGAAAATAAAGTATATATAAAGATTTAATTTTTTTGATTGAAAAGATTATATTTTTATGTACAAAAATATGATTTTTATATAAGGAAGAGGTAGAATAGATTTTTATTCAATTAAAAATATGATTTTTATATTCTTAAAGTATTAAAAATAGAGTCTTTACTATATAGATGATGTAAAAATATGATTTTTGTTTATGTAGAGGATTAAAAATATAATTTTTATACGATAGGAATATTAAATATAACATCTTTATATGTGTAGCAAAATAAAGATTGATTTTGAAAAGATGATATTTTTAGATATTAAAAGACGATATTTTTAGATATGAAAAGGCGATATTTTGAGATGAGTAGAGATGTAAAAATAAGATCTTTACTTCGAGAAAAATATAATTTTTATATTATAGAAAGGAGACATCTATATTTTTGAAAAGGCGAAATCTTTATATGAAGAATAGCGGGATAAAAATAGAATTTTTATCTATATAACATCGTAGTAAAAATTCGATTTTTATATATTGAATAGCATAGTAAAAATTCGATTTTTATATATTGAATAGCGAAGTAAAAATTCGATTTTTATATATTGAATAGCATAGTAAAAATTCGATTTTTCTATAATGAATAACGAAGTAAAAATGTGATTTTTACATATGTAGAGAATACGGGCAGAGAAAGGGACAAGAGGCAAGAACGACGAAGATTTTCTACATAAGAAGAGTCGTGGGATCGGATAGCTATCTATGAGAACTTCTCACTCTTCAATTTCTTTTTCTAGTTATATATATACTAGGATGCAGACGGTGTTTAGTAGCACCCGACACCCGTCATCCACAGACCATGGATGACTTGTTTGTTTAATTGTTTGGTTGTGTAGTTGGTTAGATTTTTTGGTTTGAATTGAATTGTTTGGTGAAATGAAATTGATTTGATTGATGTGTGAATGGCGTGGGCCTTCACTAGACCGGGGATAAGGCTAGGCCTCGTCCCGTTTCTAGTATCGTGCCGTTATGCCGCCGAAATTTTCTAAAATAAGTTAGAAAGATAAAATATCATTTTATTTAAAGAATGAACTGAATAGAATATTTTCATAGGTGGAATAAAATGTTTTGTCGTTAAAAATATAATTTTTAACGTGAAAGTGAATAAATAAATATTTATAAACAAATCGGCCGATTTGTTTATGTACACCTATTTGAATGACGTTGATTGGGTCGATAAATTTTACACATCGCCCAACTGCACAAATAAAATCTGTGTTTGATTGTTTGAAACCCCAAACGGGTATTGGGCTGATATTTGACATACACTAATCCCGATTTTTTAGTTGTATGTCGATCGATTGATTGACAGGCTGTTATAAGCGTTGAATATTTATATTTGATGCTTATACAGTGTAGAATACACTTTGGATGATGGTTGATTATTCATCGTTGTTGATATATACATGTGTTGTAGAAAATCCATATAATTAACATTATATGGTAATTGTTTGGGCCTCATTCCAGTTTTGAAATATAAATATTTGAAATGAAATATTTGAATAGAAATATTTGAATAAAAATATTTGAAATAGAATATTTGAAAATAGAAATATATGAAGCCGTGTTGATAGATTGACGCCATTTTGACGTGAACGATATTTATATCGATTTTATTCATTTTATAACGAATATCGAAAGTGATTTCAAAATCTGAAATTTCGAAAAGAATTGAAATTCGAATTAAATTGAATAGAAATGAATTCGAATTAAATTGAATAGAAATGAATTCGAATTGAAATTGAATAGAAATGAATTTGAATTGAAATTGAATAGAAATGAATTCGAATTAAATTGAATAGAAATGAATTCAAATTGAAATTGAATATAAATGAATTCGAATTGAAATAGAATATAAATGAATTCGAATTGAAATGGAATATAAATGATTTCGAATTGAAATTGAATTGAATTGAAAACGAGCTGAAATTGAATTAGAAATCAATTTGAATTGAAATCGATTTGAAATGAATTTAAAACGAATTTATATTGGAATATTCAATTTTGATTTGAAATTGAACATGAAGTTGAAACCGTTTTGAAAATGAATTTAAAACGATTTATAAAGCACGTTTTAAAAGGAAATCGACGAAGTATATATTATATATATTATATATATATATAATATAATGGCCTGAATAGAACGCGCCGCGCCGCGGCAGTTCGCGAATTTCGACCATTGACTTCGAACGGATATTACGGGAGATCCGACCGTCGGATTCTCCTGAAACGGGAACCGTTGGGTTCGTATCGAAAAGAGCTTTCTGACGAATATTAGAAATTTGAAATCTAACGGTTGGATTTGGAAATATGTCCAAATCAAATTTGAAAAAGGTCGTTGTAAGTGCAGTTCGATGGCCGTTGATGGAAATCGACTGTACTGGCCTTGATAAAATTATTAAAAATAGTAATAATTTGTGTAAAAATCATAAGGAATGATTTGTGAAGATTGGGATGAAAAACTCCATATTTGAAAAGATAAAAATAGATTTTTATCGAAATGAACTAGTTTTGAACTAGAATTATAATTCTATTTATCTTTAAATAAATAAATTGAATTTGAAAGGGGTTTTAAAAATAACCAAAATTTCCAATGATTGCATTGGAGTGGATTTGAATCGAAATTGTCTTCGGAATATTTCGATGTTGGAATTCGTGATTATACAGACGTTGTTATGGAAATTTGAAAGATGTATATTTATATCGTTATTTCCAATATGACATTTGTTAATCGTAGAATTTGATATTGAAAATAAGCCGATATATTTTCTATTCAGAGCCTTGTATTTAATATCAAATGTGATTTGGGCTTGTCGTGAATGGTGTCTTCATTAACACTGTTCTTCAGCCCAGTTGAGAAAAGATTAAATCTTTTTATTTAGATTTAATGAAGTGTACCAATT
Source organism: Allium sativum (assembly GCA_030737875.1). Lineage (NCBI taxonomy): Eukaryota > Viridiplantae > Streptophyta > Magnoliopsida > Asparagales > Amaryllidaceae > Allium > Allium sativum. Next base: position 310,213,903 of record CM060921.1, read on the forward strand.
AAATAATATTTAATTGGAATTGAATTGATATTGATTTTTGGGTTTATCATGGACAGTGTTTTAAATAACACTCGTTCTTTAACCCGATAATTAATGGAATGTGATTTTGGGTTTATCGTGAACTGTGTTTTAAATGACACTGATTCTTTAACCCAGTTAACGATTAAAACTAAGTGGAGTTTTAATGAATCTTTAATTAGATTGAAATAATTGAAATGGAGTATCACTAGTTTTGCTCCAGGCGTTAGTTAAATCTTTAATTAGATTAGAACGTGAAATGGTAATTGAATTTACCGATAACACCGTGGTGTTAGATATGAAGTATAACCAGTTTTACTTCATGGGATGAATAGGTTGGGATTGGGAAATTAAAACAAATGATTACTTCGGTAAAGTTCGTTAATCCCGACTAGTTTGAATTGATATTCAAAAATAGATTAAAGAATAAATTCAAGGAATTTATCTTGGATAAAATTAATGGGAACCTTTCCCTATGAATGTGAAATTTAGAAACTAACTGTCGGTTAGCCAAGCAGAATGGTTTTCTGGATATTGATCTGATGTTGGTTTCGGCCTTCGGGGTTAATATTTGGGAAATTATTCTCTTGATTAATTTACAGTTAGTGACTGATGAATTGGAATGAGGCGTATGTTGTGTTTGTGTAACACTTATTTAAAATATATGCGAGTTATTCGGAAAGACCGGGTTTATCCCATTCTGAATAACTGATACGACGATAAGTCGAAGATGAAGACGATGGTCGAAGACCGGAGGTCTTCACGTCGTTTGGGAGATTATTGATGATCTTGATTGGGCTGTACACCCAAGAAGATGGAAACAGTTGGTGATCGTCCAGACGTGCTTGGAGATCGATGGATATGCGGGGTACTAGGTGCCTCCGGTTTCGTTCAGACCCAGAACGGACTTGTAAATGGACTGTGTGTCTGACATTGGATTTTAGTCCGTGTGATTGATCTCTATTAAATATATATCTGTTTGGCGGCGGAGAATTTATTCTCTTGCTTAACGACCTTCTCTGAGACGTACGAGCTCAGGGGTTATATATTGATGGATATCAAACGCATGGAGTGAATTGCCTGTGTGGCTTTCCTAAGTGGCAATTGATCGAGGCTTCTGTTGAAAAGCAAAGTCTTGTGGTGATGATCAAAGCACAGCCTGTGTGGCACAGCTTTGTGTAACGGGAATTCGCGAGCCTCACACCCCGGTGGTGAACCAAAAACGGGAGACGGACCTCAGGGGTGACATGCGTTTTCTTTCTAGCTAGGGTGGTGTCAGTGACCTACCAGCCCTGACATTTATATACTTTTCACCTATGTGGTTGTTGCTGTTACGAGGCGCCTCGGTTTGATCGGACGATCCGGGTCCGATGGAGTCATTCGTTGGCTCATTTACGCCCCAAAGGGCGGAGGAACGTATTGTTCAGGCATTATAATCCACATCGGTGGACCGGCCCTGACGATCCAAGGGGCAGTTGCGGCTGTTCTTGAGGGGCGGGCTAGAGCGTCTCGAATCGGTTGAGGACTATCTTTTGCCTCGGTTCACAGACGGAAATCCAATTTCCAAATACGTGACATTTGCGGTTTTAATTGTAGAACTAGTATGGCGACATGATATATGGTACCCATGCCGCCTATGATTGATACTTATGATTTGAAGTTGTTTTATACACTATGCACTTATAATAGTATCAAATGGTTTGTTTTAAAACGTATCAAGCATTCTTTGGCTGTTATAAGGGAAAACCCTATCCCCCGGCTTGCGTTGCATTGTGTGATAGGACCTGGGTCTTATAACAGCTTCATTTTTCTTTATTTAGCATTGCGCTGTTTGTTTTATGCACTGGTATTCTTGGAAGGAAACCCGTTCCGTGTTATACGGCGTGGTCCCTTGATTTACCTAACTTTAAAATAAAGATTGATAACTGTTTTTAGTTCTCACACCAGTCCCATGACTGACTTGGAGTTTATTGTTTTAACCTAAACTCTGGGTGCCCCTATTTTGACACGGGCAGCTAGTAGTTTTGGTTTTGCAGATTTATATTCACAGGATCCTGGTTTACAGCTGGAATGATATCCGGAAAGCTTTGTATCCGTATATCTCTTCTAGTTGTGTATTATTATTTTCCGTTGCGATGTATTTAAATGTAATTTAAATCTCTGATATTTCTGTGTAATATTGATTCATTTATACTCTATATATTCTTGTAATCTGATGCATTGTTGTAATATACAATGAAATGTTCTTCCATCTGCGTTCTATTTTGTGGCTTGTTCTCGAACTATCCGCACTTTCCTCACTGGGGAAGTAACGGGTTTTTACAGTTAGTATCAGAGCTTTGGTTTACAAAGCTCAGAGAACAAGGCACATTAGAACCATGCGAAAGAATTCATCAGATATTGGATTAGTAAAATCCAATGGGAATGACTCGTTAGAGATGGGATTAGTAGTATCCTAGAACGGGTGTGAAGAGTATATTTTTAAAATGAAAACCAATTTTGTTTTGAAAATTTAAATCAACTATTCGTATTTGATTATTTATTTCATATTGATTAGGACAGTCCAGTATATAAAGATTTCGCATATACGCCTTGCAAATGTGTATTTGAAGTTTTAATATACTGGATAGATATAGAATCACACTCTAGTCGCCCGGAGATGATTCTGATGATAGTTCGAACATCATCAGAATTGGTATTCGTGTTTCGAAGGTGTGATATCTATATATTTCCTATTGACTGGTGTGAGAACCAAAATTAGATAGGGCCTATTGTTGTGATTTGGCATCAAAAATCTGATTTTTGGCTATGTATCAAAGTTATCAATTTGAAAAGCTAATCAACTAATTGATTGATGTTTGTGTTGTTTGTTTATTTGTTTGCTAATTTTTAGCCATTTAGCCTAATTGAATCACATATTGAATTATATTGGAAATAGGTCGCATTTGCTTGCATATACTTGTACTTATATTGGACAGGTCATAGTAAGGAGGCTAGAGCAGAGAATAAAATTTGTTTGCCCGACAAATAGGTACATGTTTATTACATAATTTACTGTTTTGTTTGGGTGATGATGATTTTATGAGCCTATTGGCTAGCCGCTTGGCTTTTTCTTTTTCTTTTTGAGATCAGAAGGCCTATATGGCAATTTGGGGATTTTCCCGTGGCTCCCGGTGCAGGGGAGGTTATGGCGAAATTTTTCGAAAATTTAGGCTGTTAGCCAAATTTTTGAAGAATTTGAAAATTCTCAGAAACTGAAAAGTTGGAGAATGGAAGCCAGATCGAACGTAGAGTTGATTAATCAAACCACTTTCGACTTTGTTCCTTTTCGGGGACGAAAAGTTGTAAGTGGGGGAGATTGTAACAACCCGAAAATCTGGGCCAGTTTAAAATTTTTATTTTGGCAATTTTAGCGAATTTTGAATATTTAAAATAGATTGTTTTAAATAAAATCGACGATAAATTTATTTTGAATGTAATTAGAACGTAATATTATATACGTTGTCGTTAGAATATAAATAATTATATATAATTATAAATAGAATTGAAAATGGCACGGTAGTTCGATAATTCGATTTCAAACCTCAATTGAATGTACCGGGTGCAAAACAATCCGGATTTTAGTGAAACCAAAAACATTAGGATCTTATTGATTATATATTTCCAACGAATCCGAAAAATTGAAATTTCATAGCGGGAATCAAAAGATATGTCCAGTTGAAAATTCTGAATAGTCGCTATGGAATTGAGGCGTTTAAAAATGGGGATTTTGCAAATGACCTCGGATTTCGACGAAACCACTTTTGTTGGGTCCGTGATGTCAAATTATTGTTAGGTTTCAAATTTCATAATTTTCTGATTCAATATGTGAGCGTGGCAAAGGAAAACGCGTTTGACCAGTTTTAGTTGATTTTAATCGACTGGAAAATGGCCATTTTTCAAACGGTCTCAGAATTCGACGAAACTAGTTTTGTTAGGACCGTATCGTCAATACGAAGCTAGAAAATATTTTTTTGGAATTTATAGAGTTGTTATGTGACCCCGGTAATTTGAAATGTACGTTTAAAATTCAATATAATGATTTAAATGTAAATTCAACGGAAACTGATTGTAACTATCGAATCAGCTTGCGATACATAACCCATTGTGTTCGGAATGGGGGTAAAACGCTATAGACGACAGGCGGTGGGCCTCGTTTCGAGGTCCTATGTGAAAGTCAACTTTTTGCAAAATAAAATAATTAAATAAATTAAAATTTTAAAACCCTCCCTTCTCTCTATATTTCGTTGGCCCCCCCTTCACGTTTTATATCAGAAAGAAAAAAAAGAAAAAAAAAGAAATCAAAAGGTGGGATCGCGACCTCGTCGCCCCCCCAGAAAATCGCCGCCGCCTCCGCTCATGTCAAGCCACCGTAGGCCGCGACCCTCCCCACCTCGACCTCCCACCTGACTGCGACGCCTCAGGAGACCCGCGCCACCACATCCCCGAGCCCCTCCTCCTATCGCACCCCTAAACCCCCGCTTCCGCCCCAACGTCGCTCCTTCCGGCGAACTCCCCCACGACCGCGGACCCCCTCAGCCAATCGACCGACGCCACAAAACCCAGCGCCCCCCTTGCTCTCCTTTGTCACCAAAAATCACAGTAAGTTTTTGATTATATTTTTATTTATAAAATCAGTTTTTTTATATACATGAATTAGCATTTATAAGGTCTGAAAATAAAGTATATATAAAGATTTAATTTTTTTGATTGAAAAGATTATATTTTTATGTACAAAAATATGATTTTTATATAAGAAGAGGTAGAATAGATTTTTATTCAATTAAAAATATGATTTTTATATTCTTAAAGTATTAAAAATATAGTCTTTACTATATAGATGATGTAAAAATATGATTTTTGTTTATGTAGAGGATTAAAAATATAATTTTTATACGATAGGAATATTAAATATAGCATCTTTATATGTGTAGCAAAATAAAGATTGATTTTGAAAAGATGATATTTTTAGATATTAAAAGACGATAATTTTAGATATGAAAAGGCGATATTTTGAGATGAGTAGAGATGTAAAAATATGATCTTTACTTCGAGAAAAATATAATTTTTATATTATAGAAAGGCGACATCTATATTTTTGAAAAGGCGAAATCTTTATATGAAGAATAGCGGGATAAAAATAGAATTTTTATCTATATAACATCGTAGTAAAAATTCGATTTTTATATATTGAATAGCATAGTGAAAATTCGATTTTTATATATTGAATAGCGAAGTAAAAATTCGATTTTTATATATTGAATAGCATAGTAAAAATTCGATTTTTCTATAATGAATAACGAAGTAAAAATGTGATTTTTACATATGTAGAGAATACGGGCAGAGAAAGGGACAAGAGGCAAGAACGACGAAGATTTTCTACATAAGAAGAGTCGTGGGATCGGATAGCTATCTGTGAGAACTTCTCACTCTTCAATTTCTTTTTCTAGTTATATATATACTAGGATGCAGACGGTGTTTAGTAGCACCCGACACCCGTCATCCACAGACCATGGATGACTTGTTTGTTTAATTGTTTGGTTGTGTAGTTGGTTAGATTATTTGGTTTGAATTGAATTGTTTGGTGAAATGAAATTGATTTGATTGATGTGTGAATGGCGTGGGCCTTCACTAGACCGGGGATAAGGCTAGGCCTCGTCCCGTTTCTAGTATCGTGCCGTTATGCCGCCGAAATTTTCTAAAATAAGTTAGAAAGATAAAATATCATTTTATTTAAAGAATGAACTGAATAGAATATTTTCATAGGTGGAATAAAATGTTTTGTCGTTAAAAATATAATTTTTAACTTGAAAGTGAATAAATAAATATTTATAAACAATTCGGCCGATTTGTTTATGTACACCTATTTGAATGACGTTGATTGGGTCGATAAATTTTACACATCGCCCAACTGCACAAATAAAATCTGTGTTTGATTGTTTGAAACCCCACACGGGTATTGGGCTGATATTTGACGTACACTAATCCCGATTTTTTAGTTGTATGTCGATCGATTGATTGACAGGCTGTTATAAGCGTTGAATATTTATATTTGATGCTTATACAGTGTAGAATACACTTTGGATGATGGTTGATTATTCATCGTTGTTGATATATACATGTGTTGTAGAAAATCCATATAATTAACATTATATGGTAATTGTTTGGGCCTCATTCCAGTTTTGAAATAGAAATATTTGAAATGAAATATTTGAATAGAAATATTTGAATAAAAATATTTGAAATAGAATATTTGAAAATAGAAATATATGAAGCCGTGTTGATAGATTGACGCCATTTTGACGTGAACGATATTTATATCGATTTTATTCATTTTATAACGAATATCGAAAGTGATTTCAAAATCTGAAATTTCGAAAAGAATTGAAATTCGAATTATATTGAATAGAAATGAATTCGAATTAAATTGAATAGAAATGAATTCGAATTGAAATTGAATAGAAATGAATTCGAATTGAAATTGAATAGAAATGAATTTGAATTAAATTGAATAGAAATGAATTCGAATTGAAATTGAATATAAATGAATTCGAATTGAAATTGAATATAAATGAATTCGAATTGAAATGGAATATAAATAATTTCGAATTGAAATTGAATTGAATTGAAAACGAGCTGAAATTGAATTAGAAATCAATTTGAATTGAAATCGATTTGAAATGAATTTAAAACGAATTTATATTGGAATATTCAATTTTGATTTGAAATTGAACATGAAGTTGAAACCGTTTTGAAAATGAATTTAAAACGATTTATAAAGCACGTTTTAAAAGGAAATCAATGAAGTATATATATATTATATATATATATATATAATATAATGGCCTGAATAGAACGCGCCACGCCGCGGCAGTTCGCGAATTCCGACCATTGACTTCGAATGGATATTACGGGAGATCCGACTGTCGGATTCTCCTGAAACTGGAACCGTTGGGTTCGTATCGAAAAGAGCTTTCTGACGAATATTAGAAATTTGAAATCTAACGGTTGGATTTGGAAATATGTCCAAATCAAATTTGAAAAAGGTCGCTGTAAGTGTAGTTCGATGGCCGTTGATGGAAATCGACTGTACTGGCCTTGATAAAATTATTAAAAATAGTAATAATTTGTGTAAAAATCATAAGAAATGATTTGTGAAGATTGGGATGAAAAACTCCATATTTGAAAAGATAAAAATAGATTTTTATCGAAATGAACTAGTTTTGAACTAGAATTATAATTCTATTTATCTTTAAATAAATAAACTGAATTTGAAAGGGGTTTTAAAAATAACCAAAATTTCCAATGATTGCATTGGAGTGGATTTGAATCGAAATTGTCTTCGGAATATTTCGATGTTAGAATTCGTGATTATACAGACGTTGTTATGGAAATTTGAAAGATATATATTTATATCGTTATTTCCAATATGACATTTGTTAATCGTAGAATTTGATATTGAATATAAGCCGATATATTTTCTATTCAGAGCCTTGTATTTAATATCAAATGTGATTTGGGCTTGTCGTGAATGGTGTCTTCATTAACACTGTTCTTAAGCCCAGTTGAGAAAAGATTAAATCTTTTTATTTAGATTTAATGAAGTGTACCAATTAAATAATATTTAATTGGAATTGAATTGATATTGATTTTTGGGTTTATCATGGACAGTGTTTTAAATAACACTCGTTCTTTAACCCGATAATTAATGGAATGTGATTTTGGGTTTATCGTGAACTGTGTTTTAAATGACACTGATTCTTTAACCCAGTTAACGATTAAAACTAAGTGGAGTTTTAATGAATCTTTAATTAGATTGAAATAATCGAAATGGAGTATCACTAGTTTTGCTCCAGGCGTTAGTTAAATCTTTAATTAGATTTGAACGTGAAATGGTAATTGAATTTACCGATAACACCGTGGTGTTAGATATGAAGTATAACCAGTTTTACTTCATGGGATGAATAGGTTGGGATTGGGAAATTAAAACAAATGATTACTTCGGTAAAGTTCGTTAATCCCGACTAGTTTGAATTGATATTCAAAAATAGATTAAAGAATAAATTCAAGGAATTTATCTTGGATAAAATTAATGGGAACCTTTCCCTATGAATGTGAAATTTAGAAACTAACCGTTGGTTAGCCAAGCAGAATGGTTTTCTGGATATTGATCTGATGTTGGTTTCGGCCTTCGGGGTTAATATTTGGGAAATTATTCTCTTGATTAATTTACGGTTAGTGACTGATGAATTGGAATGAGGCGTATGTTGTGTTTGTGTAACACTTATTTAAAATATACGCGAGTTATTCGGAAAGACCGGGTTTATCCCATTCTGAATAACTGATACGATGATAAGTCGAAGATGAAGACGATGGTCGAAGACCGGAGGTCTTCACGTTGTTTGGGTGATTACTGATGATCTTGATTGGGCTGTACACCCAAGAAGATGGAAACAGTTGGTGATCGTCCAGACGTGCTTGGAGATCGATGGATATGCGGGGTACTAGGTGCCTCCGGTTTCGTTCAGACCCAGAACGGACTTGTAAATGGACTGTGTGTCTGACATTGGATTTTAGTCCGTGTGATTGATCTCTATTAAATATATATCTGCTTGGCGGTGGAGAATTTATTCTCTTGCTTAACGCCCTTCTCTGAGACGTACGAGCCCAGGGGTTATATATTGATGGATATCAAACGCATGGAGTGAATTGCCTGTGTGGCATGCCTAAGTGGCAATTGATCGAGGCTTCTGTTGAAAAGCAAAGTCTTGTGGTGATGATCAAAGCACAGCCTGTGTGGCACAGCTTTGTGTAACGGGAATTCGCGAGCCTCACACCCCGGTGGTGAACCAAAAACGGGAGATGGACCTCAGGGGGGACATGTGTTTTCTTTCTAGCTAGGGTGGTGTCAGTGACCTACCAGCCCTGACATTTATATACTTTTCACCTATGTGGTTGTTGCTGTTGCGAGGCGCCTCGGTTTGATCGGACGATCCGGGTCCGATGGAGTCATTCGTTGGCTCATTTACGCCCCAAAGGGCGGAGGAACGTATTGTTCAGGCATTATAATCCACATCGGTGGACCGGCCCTGACGATCCAAGGGGAAGTTGCGGCTGTTCCTGAGGGGCGGGCTAGAGAGTCTCGAATTGGTTGAGGACTATCTTTTGCCTCGGTTCACAGACGGAAATCCAATTTCCAAATACGTGACATTTGCGGTTTTAATTGTAGAACTAGTATGGCGACATGATATATGGTACCTATGCCGCCTATGATTGATACTTATGATTTGAAGTTGTTTTATACACTATGCACTTATAATAGTATCAAATGGTTTGTTTTAAAACGTATCAAGCATTCTTTGGCTGTTATAAGGGAAAACCCTATCCCCCGGCTTGCGTTGCATTGTGTGATAGGACCTGGGTCTTATAACAGCTTCATTTTTATTTATTTAGCATTGCGCTGTTTGTTTTATGCACTGGTATTCTAGGGAGGAAACCCGTTCCGTGTTATACGGCGTGGTCCCTTGATTTACCTAACTTTAAAATAAAGATTAATAACTGTTTTTAGTTCTCACACCAGTCCCATGACTGACTTGGAGTTTATTGTTTTAACCTAAACTCTGGGTGCCCCTATTTTGACACGGGCAGCTAGTAGTTTTGGTTTTGCAGATTTATATTCACAGGATCCTGGTTTACAGCTGGAATGATATCCGGAAAGCTTTGTATCCGTATATCTCTTCTAGTTGTGTATTGTATTATTTTCCGCTGCAATGTATTTAAATGTAATTTAAATCTCTGATATTTCTGTGTAATATTGATTCATTTATACTCTGTATATTCTTGTAATCTGATGCATTGTTGTAATATACAATGAAATGTTCTTCCGTCTGCGTTCTATTTTGTGGCTTGTTCTCGAACTATCCGCACTTTCCTCACTGGGGAAGTTACGGGTTTTTACAGCAGCGGAGAATTTATTCTCTTGCTTAACGCTATTCTCTGAGACGTACGAGCTCAGAGGTTATATATTGATGGATATCAATCGCATGGAGTGAATTGCCTGTGTGGCATGCCTAAGTGGCAAATGATCAAGGCCTTTTTTGAAAAGAAGAGTCTTGTGGTTGATGATCAAAGCACGGCCTGTATGGCATAGCTTTGTGTAGCATTAATTCGCAAGCCTCACACCCCGGTTGTGAACCAGAAACGGGAGAGGACCTCAAGTAGGGCATGCGTTTCCTTCTAGCTAGGGTCGTGTCAGTGAACTACCAGCCCTGACATTTATATTATTTTCACCTGTATGGTTGTTGGATTGTGAGGCACCTCGGATATATCAGTGACTATGTGGAGCTGATGGAGTCATTGGGCTCATTTACACCCCAAAGGGCGGGGAAATGCAGTGTTCAGGCATTTTAATCCACATCGGTAGACCGGCCCTGTCGCTCCAAGGGTCGATGCGTTCTGATCCTGAGACATGGGCTAGATTGTCTCGAATTCGGTAAGGACGATCCCTTGCCTTGGTTCACAGATGAAAATCCAAATTCCGATACATGACATTTGCGGTTTTGATTGTAGAGCCTAGTATTGGCGACATGATATATGGTACCCATGCCGTTAGGGTTGATACATTTATATTTGAAGTTATTTTATACACTATGCACTTATAATAGGTTCAAATGATTTGTTTTTAACGTACCAAGCATATTTGGTTATTATAAGGGAAAACCCTATCCTTCGGCTTGTGTTGCATTGTGTGATGGGACCTGGGTCTCATAATAGCTTCATTTTTCCAAAAAGCATTTTGCTGTTTTGTTATATGCACTGGTATTCTTGGGAGGAAACCTGTTCCATGTTATACGGCGTGGTCCCTTGATATATCTGATTTAAAGTAAAGCTTTAAATAATTGTTTTAGTTCTCACACCAGTCACATGACTGACCTGGAGTTTATTGTTTTAACCTAAACTCTGGGTGCCCCTATTTTCCGCATGGGTAGCTAGTAGTTTTGGGTTTGCGGATTTATATTCACAGGATCCTGATTTACAGTTGGAATTATACTCGGAAAGCTCTGTATCCGCGTATTCCTTTCAGTTGTGTTTTTGAATTATTTTTCCGCTGCTATGTATTTAAATGTAATTTGAATATCTGATATTTATTTAAGGTGTATTATTTGTTCATACTCTGTATATTCTTGTATTCTGATGGAATTGTTGTAATAAGCAATGAAATGTTCTTCTGTTTGCATCGTGATGTGTCTTGTCCTCAAAGCAACCCGTGCTTTCCTTCACGGGGAAGTTCGGGTCGTCTCAATTCCAAGCAATACATCTACTCTCTTCAACCTGGAAATGATCTGATCTGAGCTGAAGTATTCCCTCCCTACAGACCGGGGTGGGGGGAGGAATGGTAGAAAAGAAGACGAAAGAAAATGGGTCAGATATGAGTCTGGTAAGTCCAGTGACTATTTAGCATGTAAACTAGAAAAAGGGTTATGACATGAATAAACTGAATCTAGGACAACACCCTAGAAATAAGATAATAAGGCTGAATATGCTATCACACTCATTTCTAATTCTCTGCACCCCCTTACAAGTGTTTCAACTAGCACCATGTGTTCAAGACAGATGATCCCCTTTTTATCGATCAGCTCCTACTCGTATATGTTTACCACTTGTGTCATTCGGCCCCGCATGATTGTAGATACCTATGCTGGTCCCACCATGGGGTGTATCAAATCCTATGGTGGCAACCTGAAACAATTCAAGATGCACAGAGTATAACTACTGATGCCCAGTGCCTACTTTTTCCACTCCGGAGTACGTGCACGACCGCACTCCGTCGGAACCTACACTGACGCACCACCCACCGTTGTTTTGACCGCTTATAATCGGCCCAGTAATCGTGCCCAACCCTGCCTAGTTCAGGATACCGTAATACATCTATCTGGTTTACTGCTGAAATGGGTTCCTGTTACTAGGGTTTCCTAATCAACATGTTAAAATGATTAAGTGTCCTCAAATTAACCTAACCCCACCCATCAGTTTAGTTAACATGTTGCATTGGTTAAGTGATGCCTTAATTAACTTAACCCTACCATTCCTGTCTTAGCTTTAATTCATTCATTAAAGCACCAACCACTCACATTAGATATGTATTGTTGCGGTTGCTGGATGTGCCGGTCGGTTCCGGGCAGTCTTACACCGCAACTCAATCTAACCTCGAGTTATTTTGGGCTTGATGCACTAACCTCTCATATTAGATATATATATTGTTACGGTTGCTGGATGTGCCGGGCGGTTCCGGGCAGTCTTACACCATAACTCAATCTAACCTCGGGTTAGGCATATTCGTCTTTTACTTAATTTACATATTTACTTTTCATATTTATATGTAAATTTTTCCACAATTGTTGCCATTCAAGTCATGCCCAATTTTTCATCTAAATCATATTAAAAAATTTTGGTATATAAATTATACCAATTTTATGCCACTAATCATTCATATATTTACGGGCCAAATTATGCCAATAATATAAATTTAAGGTTTTTCCCAACGTTACCCCCTGTCGTACATTCGCAATTCACATAGAGTGTTAGGCTCATAACTTAGCCTAACTTATATACAAAAGGGGAAAGAAGGGAACATGTGCCATTCATACAACATAATTAGGATCCAACTAAACATGTGTCATATAAATTTTGGCATAAAATAATGAACTTGCATTTTTGGATCCAATTAACATGAGTCTTAAACATATGAAATTACCCAAATCCAACTAGGCATGTATATGTAAACTTGCAATTTGGAGCCAATAAATATGAATCTTAAGCATATAGAATTACACAAGTTCAACTAGGCATGTGAATATAAACTTTTATTTTGGATCCAATAAACATGAGTCTTAAGCATATGGAATTACACAAGTTCAACTAGGCATGTAGGTTTGAACTTCTTTTTTTGATCCAATAAACATGAATCTTAAACATATGGTTTTACACAAGTTCATCTAGGCATGTGAGTGTGAACTTTTATCTTAGATCCAATTTTCATAGATCTAAATGTAGATCTAAACATAATACATGTCTTTGCCTAACAACTTGCATGTAACATAACATGAAAAGTCACCAAATTTACATGATTGGTTTACATCAACATAATAACCACAATAGCCAAACAACTTGCATGTAACATAACATGAATAAGTTAACAAATTTACATAATTGGTTTACATCAACATAATAACCAAAATAGCCTAACAACTTGCATGTAACATAACATGAATAAGTCACCAAATTTACATAATGCATGATTGGTTTAACATCAACATAATAACCACAATAGTCTCATAAGCATATACGATAGAATCAATACAAGAATTGATATGAATCAACATCATCATTATCTTACAACTAGGAATAACGCTAGTTTTTAATTTATTACAAATCATAACTTTTAATCGTTCACATCTAAATAATAACAGGACTTACAAACAAAAGAAAGTCTTGTTTTCTGGGACTTGTTTTCTGAAACTGAAAAGCAATCCCTTGAAGAAGACTATCAATTCTCTAAGTTAGTTTTGATTCGTAGCTTTTAAATTGTTTTCTAATTGAAGAAGAAATGGTGGCTAGGCTAGAACGATAATGGACAACATAGTGGCTCCTTGGAATGAATTTGTGTGATTTAGGGTTTGAGGACTAGGGTTGCTTTTATAGAAGTTAAATCTTATGTGAGCCGTTAGATCATTCTAGGAGCAACCAAAACCATCCAGACAAGATAGAGTTATCCAGAATTGCCACCTATGACCTAGTGACTCAGCAACGGGTCAGAAAATACTCAGTAACAAGTCAGAATCGTCACAGTTTTGGATCTGGGCGAGGGGGGTAGGTCGACCCCTAGGTCGACCTGTATAGGGGAGGTCGACCTGGCCTGGGGCGGGAAAAATCCCGCCCAGCCTGCTTCCTCGTCTTTCGTTTGAATTTTGAATTTTTAACTCTGAACTGTTTTTAATTTATTTAAATTGCTGAAACTTCTGAGGGCCATAACTTCCTCATACGAAGTCCGATTTACGAAAACTTGGACTCTATTCCAAGAAGAATTTCGAGACGAACGCATTGGCGTAACCCGTTTCCCTTAATTCTCATTTAAAAATTAAGTATTCATTAATTCATTATTTTCATAGACACGGAAAATTCAGGATGTTACATTTATGAACCATTGTAGTAATACCTACTACAACTTTTATGCACCGTTGTGACTTCGTTTACATCTATTTCTGTTGATTTGTAATACACTTTATTATTACTTTAATTGAATAAATTTTGCAAATGCAACAAAAGCCGAATAAACAGAAAACAAATTGATATAAATTCAAAGAAACGGATCCATTCATACAAAAAACGTTACAACTTTATATTCGAAATACAAAACTAATGAATCATACATCATCACGGTAATATATCAATTCTTCATTACAAATAATGATTACAATTCAGTACTCCAAAAACTCTGCTTCAACTATCAGCCTGTTTCATCTTTGCACTTCCTCAACATCCCCACCACCACAAGACACACCACCTGCACAATCACAAAACATGCATATACATAAACATAACCTTTAGCTTGTTGTAAACATAAAATGGTGGATATGTACTTTTCTTCCAAGTTGGATGAGGAGTTGAAACTTCCTAAGATGGGAGTCTCTGCTATTTCTGCAATGTCTAAACTAACTAAGTTACTCATCGTATGTTATATAAACATATATGTAAAAAGAAGGGGGAAAATACTAACCAAACAACAGTCCCAAAGTTGCGGGACAAAAGTTACGGAAGCACTCTGATCATTCACCTCAGTACCTAGTATCTGAAATACAAAATGTATTAAACAATGGTTAAATACAAAATTCTAGTTTAATAACATAAATGATGCTCTTGATTCTTTGCTACATTTTTTTATTGACCCTTTTTCTTTTAATGCCTTTTCCTTGTAGAAGTTAAACACTACTACAAGAATAATTGATTTCATGAAGTTCTAACTTTGTAGTCTGTACACAAAAAGTGAGAATATTACATACAATGAAAGTGAAGAAAAACAGTTCTAATACGAAGGAAAAAAGTCTTGGATTCTTGTTTTCAAACTGAATAATCACCAATAATAACAATCATGTTAGACATAAAACATATAAAATTATGCAAAAATAGGATGAATGACCGACAAATGCCAAAATAGGATGAGACAACGAATGTCATATTGAAGTTCTAGATTTTCATGCTGCAAGAACAAAACTGTTGACATTGCATCTATGTTTACTAAATGCTTGGGAAAATAAAGAACAATAACAAGTTAAAAGGACAATAACCAAAATAAAATTGACAGCCTTAGAAAGTTTTTAAAAATAAATAAAATTAATAGCCTTATAAAGTTACTTGTAAAATTTTATTTCAAAACCATTTCACACGTATTTTCGTTTTTGTTTTCATGTAAGATATATATTATTAATAAGAAAAAAGATCTAAACTATTAAAATCAACTTGCTCAGCATGTCGACCTTCTTTTTTCTGAGTTCAACGTAACAGGCAATTCATCTCGAAAATTCAGCATCACCAAAAACATCCCATTTGGCAATCAAATTATTATAATTATCATTTGTTGAGAAAAAAAAAACAGCACCCACAACAACAAATAAATGCTAAATTACACCTGGATTATATCATTACATGTATGCATGACGCAAGCATTATTTTACGGTTCAAAAAAATAATGAATTAAAATAGCAGAATTATTATTCATTGTGATAGTTCAGAAATAGTTGGATTAAATTAGCAAAATATCTAATATAATGATATATCCATTTCCACAATACAAATGGTTGAAATAAGAAAGCAAGGCATAAACAACTTTGCCTAGAAATCCCTAACATAATTCATAAATAGCAGAAGTACCTAACATATTGTTGAACAATATGCTCTTAAGTACACTACTCATCCACTCAATTTATATCATGCACTTCATGTGAAGCACATATCATGGTACCTCCTAGGAAAGGATTATTTGGACACAACATGCAAGAAATGAATACCAGATAAGAGGTTGGAAGATTGGATATGTGTGCAGAAACAGATAGTCATTGATATCATCTCAATTATAAGACGTTTGGTAATATAATTGTAATCATCATAATGATATTAAAGTAGTATGCAGTAGGAAAACGAAAATTAGAAGAATCAGACTGATTCCACAATCAGTTCAAACTAATCAGATTATAATGTCTTACTTCCCATTCGCTAATAGGGTTGATACCACCTACAAAACAAACTAATGTGACAGACGCCTCTCAAAGTCATACAAAGGTTTACGGTAATTGTAAGTGAAAAGTCAAATGAAGAAAAAATCACATACGACAAACACAGAGATGGACTAAACTATTCATCGATCTGTTAAAATATTCAATGGTTATTGAGATGTAAATTACCCAATTAAATTCAAATTTCCACCACTCTCCAACCAAACCAGTTTGGTGCATGAAATTTCAAAGTATAAACTTGTTGCAGCGATCAAGGAGAACTGATTCGGAAGTAGTCATCAGCGCGGCTGTGAACAAATACAAATAAATTAGAAACGTAGGGTTTTTTACCGATAGAAAATGGAAAGAATAGAGGACAAAGGATTTCTATTTTTGGTAAATAATTATTTCATTTTTATCAAATAGAAACTGGTCAAATAAAGAATTAGCATGCTTTTACACAACTTGCTGGATCTAATCTTGGATTTGTGGAGTCATGAATCGATCAAATGGCAACAGGAACGGCTTGATAAAACTAGTCATGAATCCGCTCCAGATCCTCGGTTTTAGGCTTAGAGATCCGCCAATCCCTCTGAATCCGTTGTAGATCTCCCTAAGAACCATGAATCCCATTTGCTACGAGTCGTTGGAGCTGGCGAGAGATCTGAATTTGATTTTCCCCAACTTTCCATTTCCTAGGGTTCGACCATTATATTGTTTCTTTTTATTTTTAACGAGGAGAACATGAATCTGAAAATGACGGCCTCTCTAGTTTTTTATTGGGTTAATTCCATACAGCTAGGGTTTTTAATTCCTTGCTAATTCCAATTTTACCCCTAGCTTTTGTATTAGCCTGTTATAATAGTTAAGCCCATTTTCACACAACACTTTAACTAATTTTCATGCTATATTTAACCAAATAATAAACATGAATCTTTACTTACAAATTAAACACACAAATAATATACAAATCGACATGTATATTTTTCCACAATTTAAACCATGGCACAATTATTAAAGATTTCTTAGTAATCGTTCGTTATTATAAATTAATTATTAAATATAATCTTAGTTATTAATCTCTTCTTCTTAAATATTAATCTCTACTTCTTAATTATTAATAGAAATCATTTATTATTCAAGATTAGCTTTAGTTATTATATTTTAATTATTAACTATTTAATAGTAATTATGTATATTAACTACAGTTTTTTTAATTATTCTTCTTAATTGCTAAGTATTAAATATTATAGATTGGTTATTGATTATTACTTCCTAATTGATTATTAATAGTAATTATTAGTTATTAATTATAAATAATCAATATAAATGTATTAAATATTAATTATTAGTTGTTAATTATATTAAAATATAGTCATATATTACAACAGTCAAAAAATAAAAGTTGTGATAGGCTTTTATTACAACTTTCAAAATAACACAGTTATTAAAAATAAGTCTATTACAACTTTTCTGGAAAAATGTTGTAAAAAGCATTTATTACAATGGTGCTTTTACCACCGTTGTAAAATTAAAGTTGTAGTATGGTGTTTTTGTTGTAGTGTAAAGCTATCACTTCAGAAAATTTGCAAGAAATGCACTATGTAGGAAATGATATCATGAATTCTTGAGACTTGACTTTTGATTCCCAGCCTGTCCACGCCTAATTAATACATCAGTTTTCATTTTGTGCTCACAACTTAAACTCTATCCGATAAGCTGAACCAAGAGAACCCAAATTCACCCATTTACAGGAGCTGGAAATCCATAGCAAACCTTCAAAGAACACAGTAGTTATTAGTTAATTATTACCAGCAAAGCGATCTAGTAATGTCCATGTAGTTAAGAGTTTGAAGCAGCCGAGTGCATTTATCTCACAGAGTTCTTTTGATCCAATTACAAAAAGTGGGAAAATTGCATTATATTTGACTTAGGTTCAAATTTGGCATATTTACTAGTCATGCTGCGCCAGAGTGAATTAGTTGTGATAATACATTTTCCCAATAACTTTTGGCACATAAATTTGTAAAAGTAGATGCAAGTGCTATAACATATATAAGCTAATTTGCTGTGTTAATACAACGTTATGCTCATCATTAGAACTGAGATATATTTGGTTGCAATTCAAGTGGAAGATAGCCTCTTGCTTCTTTCTAAAAGTATGTCAATAACAGAAAAACATTATAAAATCGTCACCATAAAATTATAAAGTTATGAATTGCAAATTTAAATCTAAAAAAATATTGTACATCAAGTGCAACTACCGAGATTATAACCCAAAATGTAATGTACAAGAAAATCACTAAAATTGTGCAACTAGAAGCTATTTGTAACATTCAATTTTTGTACACTTTATTATATGAAATATATCATCATTATCTTATACTATGGAGCAAAACTCAGCAAAACTCAAACATAAATAGTTAGATACTTCGACGTTGGTGCAAGAGTTCACCGATTCAAAATTTACGTAATGTGGTTTGAATATACATTGACATGTAGTATTAGAGTTGTTATGGTAACAATAAAGTTATCATTGCCATATAATTATCGGATAAACGGTTGCTATTTTCGATTAACATCAATATAGCAGTATAATTGATATTATAACAGTGAATTTACCATTTTTATGGTAAAAAATCAATAATATCTTTTCAAAACCAGTGGTAACGGTAGTTTACCGATCAATATAAAATATATGGATATTCATATAATGTGTTGTATTATAGATAATTAGAAATTGAAAAGCAATTAAATTTAATTAAGTAGTTCACTTCAAATGACATTAAATATACCTTTTTCCTATTTTCATGTTCACTTTTATTAAATGACATGATAAAATGAATAATAAGGGGCAATTCATAAGGCATTTCTGCTTTGTTATAGTTTTCGACGTGTCCGACGCGTCGAAAACAAAACAAAACGAGGAAGAATACCCCGTTTTCCCAACGCAACGATTCTAGTGTGTTTTGATTATAATTGCCCCGTTTTGGTTTAATTAATTAAGTTAATTAATAAATTTAGGTTTTTAAAAATTAATAACTTGTGCAAATGAGATCTGTTTAATACAAGGTTTTTTTGCGTTACTGTATCGAAGTACTCTACATAATGTAGTTGGTTTGAACTGATCAGAGTAATTTATAATTTTTCCATTTATTTATTGTTTATGTCAATTATTGATATGTATTATTTATTAAGAACAAATAATAAATTAATTAATCATAAATAAATTAAATTAAAAAACAAAACTAAAATGGTTCGCTTAAAATCCGCAAATGCATTATCCGCTAACTAAAATACCCCGTTGAAATAACTCGCTAATATTTCCCACTAAAATACCCTCCTTCCTTTACCCTCAAACGCACCCTAAGACATCGTTTATGAATATTTTCAAATTGTTGATTTTCTAAGTAAACAGTAATTTACCGTTACCAGTGTAACGATTACCTGGTTGTTAGTATACCAATCTTCGGCATACTGGCCAATTGGTAATGGTAAGCTATTTTATCTTACTAGTAAAAATACTATGATTATGGTATTTGCTAAATGATAACGGTAACCATTACCATAGCAATCCTATGTAGCATGTTGTTTCCTACTTCAAATTTGTAGCACTAATATAGTGCAACTAATTAAGTACTCAATTTCAAAAAAAAAGAAAAAAAATCATAATCCTTAATCAAGGGTATAATGTCATCTAGGATTGACACATTTATTTTCGAAATTGATTTCTACACTATGCACTAGTAATAGTAAAAGAGAAATTTCGTGTATCCAGTATGTTTGGCCATTATAGGGTAAAACTCTATCCTTCTTCTTTCACTTGCTTTGTGTGATGAGACTTGAGTTTTATAATAGCTTCATTTTCCAAAAAAGCACTGCGATTGGTTTATGATTGGTATTGATCATGTGGAGAAAACCCGTTCCGTGTTATACGGCGTGGTCCCGTGATTTACCCAACTTTAAAATAAAGTATAATAACTGTTTTCGGTTCTTACACCAGCCCCATATCTGACCTAGAGTTTATTGTTTCCTACCTAAACTCTAGGTTCTCATATTTTTCACGCAGGTAGCTAATAGTTTTTGTTTTGCAGATATTCTATAGAGCAGGATCTGGGTTGAAGCATAAAGTTGTGTCCAAAGCATTCAAAAGTCTTCTGCTGAATTAATTATATTTCCGTTGTGTATTGTTTAAATTTATTGTACTCTGATGTAAAATTGTTGTAATAGCAATGAAATGTTCTTTTGTGTTTTGTTTTGATGTGTTGTATCCCATAACGGTTCGAGGATCTCTATCGTTTTGGATCGGACCTGTGTGGCTTAGGTCGATTCCAAAGGCGGGGATTTTGGGGTTGTTACACCAATTATTTGTTTTAGGGTTTTGGAGTTTCAGTGGTAGATCGTCGACTATCCGCAGATCGAAGGACATGAAAGCGTAGAGGTGGTCGAAATGACTTCATTAGTATGTTCAGTTCGGCCTAGGTGTGCTTCACTTCGCCAAAAATGGTCATTTTTTGTTTAGAGGTGTGGCGGCATAGCTCGGAGGAGCAGGCCGAAGGAGCTAAAGTGTGGAGCTCGGCAAGCGATAGTGCTTAGTGATGTCAGATCTATCGAAGAATGCATAAGGCGACGGTGGTCGGTGTTGAAAGGTGGATGTTTTAAATATTGGATCAGTTTAGGTCTTGTAGTATGCGAGAACATGAGCAGGACAATGAACGTAGCATGTTCACGTGGCGACACAATGATTTGTTTGTTTTTTTTCTATTATTTTATTTTAATTTGAATTTCAATGTTCTAACGTAATGAACTTTTACATATGAGATTAGATTGACATGTGGTTTCTTTCATTGGACTGTCACTGAAATTTCGGACGACATGGAACTGGTTAGATTGAGCTCGTAGGTTGTTGAAAATTTAGCATTCATTGGATTTTAATTGACTTAAAATCAAATGCGAATGTTTAAACCACTTACGAATTACTAAAATTTATATTTCAAGTTAAATTAAATTTATGATATGATTAATTAACGGCTATGCGAGAAGTTAAAATAACATCGTAAATGAATGTAAATAAGAAATTTTATTTTGATTGACTAATTGACATTTAAATATGTGTTAAAATTGAATTTAAATAGATTAAATTTGTGTCAATATTAAATTAAAATTGATTTGAATCGACATTTAATTATCACTGAATTTGAATTGCTAGTTAAAACTTCGACAATGGATAACTAGTCGCCTTTGCGATATATTGGTTGTTATTGATGATGATTGCATGTATATGCTTTTTGGTTGATGTGATGATTAATTGGGTGTAATTTCTAATAGTTATCGACCATGATGTTTTCCTTCCACCACCATGTATATCATTGAAATGGTACAAGTTGTTAAATGCAACTTTTGGACATTGAATACATGACCTCAGAAGTAGGTTGAAATGATATATACCCATGTAATTGAGATCTAAATTAAATGACCACTTGGCCATAAGGTAGAAAATTAAATTATAAACACCGAATTTAATTACATGAAATGGTTTCAAAATTATAATTTTGAACCTGTTGAACGAATTAATCTATGAATTCTGATTTGAAGTTATTTGTCTAAAATTTTAAAAAGTTCATATTGGAATTTAAATTGAATTCACTAAATTTGATTCAATTATTGAATTTGAAAATTTGAAATAAATGTTTTAAAACCAAATTAATACTAATGCGTTTAGATCATGAAATTAAAGGTAGAAACCAATTTAATGTAAATTGTCTACAAATTGGAATTTTATTTTAAACCAGCTTAATTTAAATAGGTTCAAACTACAAGTTTATACTAAAACTATTTAGACAGGACTTGATTTTGAATCGAAAATTTAAAATTGGGATTGATTATAAATTAAAGCATGAAATGATTTGACATTTATCTTAAGCTGGAATATGAGAGTTTGAAATGATTTAAAGTGAAATTTGAAATTGAGTTTAAATGGTTTATGTAACGTCCTGTATTTTAATGGTATAATAATTAATTTATTTAATTATTTAAATAGTGATTTTGAGATTTAAATGGTCATTTAATTAAATAATATTGATTATTTAATTAATATAAATAATAGAATAATATATTAAATTTCGAAATAATCGAAAATAGTATAATTCACAATGTTGTGTGAATCAGATGATTTAACTAATTTAACTTAGTTTAGAATTGAATTATAATGACGATTCTATTTAATAAACAGCGTTAGAACGTATAAATTATATTATGATTATAATCGAGCTCGAAGTGGCGTGGCAGTTCGTAATTTGGCGATTTGAACTTTAAACGAATATACAGAATCCGTTCTAAGTCGGATTTCTATGAAACAAGAAACGTTCGGAGCTGGTGAAATATATTTTTCTAATGGAAGAGAAAAAAAAATGAGATTTCGTCTTGTAGATTGTGAGTAGTGTCCAAATCAAAATTTTGAAAAGTCGCTATGGAATTCCTTTATTATTTATAATGATTTATTTATATTATAAATGGATTTTAATATAAATTGAATACTGATTTAATCTGGATTTGAAATGTCGAGTTATAAATTCAGATATGAATTTTTTGAAGCTCTATGATATTTTTTGTGAATATATACGATAATATTAATTTATTAACATTTAATTTAATTATTTTAAATAAATTACTATTTAATTGGTTTATTTAGACCTCAGAAAATAGCCATTTTTGCAAATGTCCTTCGTTTTCGATGAAACTAATTTTGTTGGATCCAGAATATTAAATTATTGCTAGATTTCAATTTTCGTGATTTTTGGAGTCAGTATGTGGCCGTACGGGATTTTAATATGAAAAACAATCGATAGTTTGACTTTAAAAATACGCTGTGTGAGCAAACGGACTCGGAATTCAACGAAACCAGTTTCGTTGGGTACGTAATGTCGAACTCTAGCTCCATGTCCATTTTTATCGAAATTGGATATTGTACGTGATCGTAGGAATTTTTAAACAGTAAAATAAGTAGCGATAGACTAAAAACAAATAAAACAATGAATATAAAATTATTTAAATTTTCCTATAAATACTCCACATTATTTCCTAACCCTAATCAGAATTTTCCCTGGTCAACTAATTTTCCGCCGTCGTCATTTTCTCCTTACAAAGCAAATATTGCTAGCTTTAAAAATCCATAGAAAATGAAATAAAATACTATAAATCACTGGATAAATATATTGGTGATCAGGGTGGGCTGGTCTTCGATCTGGTAGTGGTTTTATAGTAATCGATTGACAATTTCTTGGCTCGAGAATTTCCAGTGGGTGTGTTTGAACTTAGGGTTCAAATCTTGGGTGGAATTTAATAACTTTTAAATCGTTTCAAGTTCGTATTTGGAATCAGGAGATCGAATAGCTTCATTTGTTTTTTTGGGGATTTTAACATCATAAAAAGTGTCGATGTCTGTTAGTGGATGCCACGGCTTTGAGCTGAGATGTAACTGGGATTCATGATTTCGAGTTGTGTAAAATTAGGGTGGAGATGTTGGGAAGTTGAAGAGAAAAATTGTAATTATTTTTGTTCGATTTATAGTGTATTGTGGAAGGAGGAATGGTGGAGCGATAAATCGGAAATGGCTAGAGAAAATGGAGCAGCAGGATTTCCTTGTTGATTGGGGAAGAAGCATTTGAGGCGGGTGGGATCTGATATTGGGCCGAGTTGAAATGGAGAGGCCCATATTAAATTAAATTTAATTAAAGCTATTTAAATAATTATATAAACTTGTAAATTCAATATCTCGGTCACACTGTATCAGAATTTCGAACGGTCTGATCCGTAAGGATCGTATGGACGAGGGCTACGCAACGGGTGGAGTGGATTGGAGATCATTTGAATTTATGGCAAAATAAAATGCCTGAATGGAGCTATTGAGCGGTTTTGGTTATTTAACGATGAACCACCAAAGTGAGTAAGTCTCACTAACTTTGCCCAGTTTTTATTTTTATAACGTATTTTTAGAATTGATAAATGATGGTTGATTGCCGTGTGTTGATTGTTTGGATGAACAGCTAATTGATTGGTTTAAATTATAGATCTAGTAATGTATATACATATATACCGTTAATCAAATATTGATTTTGTTTATCAGAATATTTCATATTGAAATGAAATTGATGTTATTTATATTGTTCAACATCTGTGGATACAAGGAAATAGGTTGGAGGATCCAACTGGATTCCTCAATATTTATAATACTGTTTTTTCATATATTGTGATATATGATGTGATATATAATCTGTTGTTGATTATGTGTGTTTGGATGATATTGATCATGGTTATTTGGTATTTTAAATACCATAAGAAATACTGGAATGTAAAAAGGGAAATTTCAAAGTGTATATTTAAATAAAAATATTTATATTAAATCAAAGGATTTTATAAAAAGGAATTTGTGAAGTGGATATTGAATTTTAGAATTTTATAAAATCAATTGGATTTTAAAAAGGAGATATTTGAAAATTAAATAAGAAACTTTTGTATAAAGTTAACAACAATTATATGGACGTTTAAAAGACCGATTTTGGTTAAAGTACTTAATGGAAATAATAAGAAGTAAATGAAGAACCTTATGGAATAAATAGAATTATAAAAGAAAATTTATGAGATATAAAAGAATTATGAGAAGATTGTTTAAAGTGGATATTAAGTATAAAACTATTTTTACATATAAATTGAGAAGATTAATTTATAAATATTGTTTTATAAATTAAGTAAATTATTTATCATTAGATAAATTGGATATAAAATTCCGAAACTATAGGAAGAAGTAGAAATCAGTTTTAACACCGTTATTTTTATGGAATGTAAACATATCATTTATAAAGGGATTTATAAATGAGATTATACGTGATTGAAATTGAAAATAAGATTTTGTATGAATAATTCTATAAATATAAGTATAAATAGAATTTGGAAATGGGATATACATTTTAAATGAAAAATCAAACTGATTGATTATGTAAAAGATACATTTTTCACATTCGATGTGAATAATGGATTAAAATAAATATTTTATAAATTAAAACATTTATAAGGAAAATTAGGTTTGAAATATGAATTCAAATGGGAATTTGAATGAGATAGTAAATAAGGTTAAAGTAAAATTAGTTATTCGAATAGAGTTAATCAAATATTAGTTATTCGAATAGAGTTAATCGAATATAAATTATTCGAAGAGAGATTATCGAATATAGTGTATTCAAAAGAGAGTTATTGAATATAGTTTATTCGAAAGAGAGATTGTCGAATATAGTTTATTTGAAAGAGAAATATCGGATAGAGATTATTCGAGAGAAAATTATACATTGGGATTTGACTATATAGAATGTAGGAAAGTACTATTTACTTTCTAGTTTTTAAATCAAGATTTATTTATTTAATAAATTATTTATTTATTTATTTAAATTAAGGTATAAATGTTTTATTTAAAGTCAAATATTTCGAAAGTAGGGATTATAATGTTATCATTATAACCAATGTTTTTCATAAAAGAATTGGATTCATAAATTGAATCCGAGAGTTGCGTAAGCAATGATTTTATAAGAATATAAGAAACAGAGTTAAGGAAATTTGAAACTGACTGGAGATTAGTTATGTTAAACAACTTTCTGGGTATTGATCTGATGTTGGTTTCGGCATTCGGGATTGATATTCAGGGAATTGTTCTTTTACTAGTTTACAGTTAGGGACTGATGAATGGGGAAGGATAATAACGCGTGAATAAGAAATGGAAACACTTTCCAATGTTAATAACATATATTTTCTAAACTTAGAAAATAAGAATTGTAATAACCCAGAATTCTAAGCCAATTTAAAAATTTTATTTTGGCAATTTTAGCGAATTTTGAATATTTAAAATGAATTATTTTAAATAATAACAACGAGAAATTTATTTTGAATAGAATTAGAACGTATATATTTATACAGATCGTCGTTAAAATATAAATATTTTATTTTAATTATAAAAGGAATTGAAAATGGCGCGGTAGTTCGAAAATTCGATTTCAAAATTCAAATGAATATATAGGATTCAAAATAAACCGGATTTTAGTGAAACCAAAAATATTTGAATCTAATTGTGAATATCTTTCCAACGAATCTGAAAAATTGAAATTTCATAGCGGGGATAAAAAGTTATGTCCAGTTGAAAATTCAGAATAGTCGCTATGGAATTCTGGCCCTTAAAAATGGAGATTTTGCAAACGACCTCGGTTTTCGACGAAACCACTTTTGTTGGATCCGTGATGTCAAATTATTGCTAGGTTTCAAATTTCATAATTTTTCGAATCAATATGTGAGCGTGGCAAAGGAAAACGCGTTTGGCCAGTTTTAGTTGATTTTAATCGACTGTAAAATGGCCACTTTTCAAACGGTCTTAGAATTTGACGAAATTAGTTTTGTTAGCACCGTATCATCAATAAGAAGCTAGAAAATATTTTTTGGGAATTTTTAGGGACTGTATGTGGTCCCGGTAAATTGAATTGTGCGTTTGAATTGAATATATATAGATTTATATTTTAATTTGAACGGAAACTGATTGAAATGATCGAATCAGCCTACGATACATATCCCATTGTGTTCGAAATGGGGGTAATTAACTAGGGGCGACAGTCTTTGGGTCTTGATTGGAGTTCAAACAAAAAGTCAACCCCAGTTGAAAATAAAGTAAAATAATATATATATTTTTATATAACCCACACCCCTTTCCTTCTCTCTCCCTCCTCCCTTTTCTAATCGACAGAACAAATAAGAGAAAAAAATCAATTGCTCGATGGAGGTGGGGGGGGGGGCGATCCACCGCCGCGCCGCCCTCCAGGCGACCCACCGCCTCCCCGTGCACCTGCGAGCCCCCCCTCTTCTTTTCCTCCTCGAGTCGTGATACCCCCATCTCCATTTAGCAAACAAACCGCACCCCCCCCCCAGAAACCCTGACGAGCCTCGCCGCCGCCCCATCTTCCATTCCCTCGACCTTCACCTCCCCCGAGCCTCCAGCGACGCACAACAACCCCCCCTCAGCCACCTCCACCTGTAAGTTTTTAATTAATTTATTTTATTTACTGTAATTTGTTTATTTATGTTAAAAAAATATATGTTCTTCATATAGATAATTTTATAAAAGAAATATGGTTTTATTTATACATAATAGCGAAGGAAGATTATATTTTTAATCATAGAAAAGATAGGATTTTTATTACTCTAAAGGTCAGATTTTTATTGATCTAAAGATTGGATCTATATTTATGTAAAGACGAGATTTTTAGCGATGTAAAGGTTGGATTTTTAATCGAATAAAGAAGTGATTTTTACCATATAGAGATTTGGTTTTTACATAAGGAAAAGATTTGATTTTGAAATGAAAGATGAGATTAATATTGTATAAGAAGATTAAAGAGGTGATTTTTATATTATAGAAAGAATAAAAATATGATTTTTATATTATAGAAAGAATAAAAATATGATTTTTATATTATAGAAAGAATAAAAATATAAATTTTATATTATAGAAAGAATAAAAATATGATTTTTATATCGGTAGAGTATTAAAAATATGATTTTTAATGTATAGAACATCATATTAAAAATGTGATTTTAATATGAACAGCGTGAAAATGAAGTTGGGATTTCGGGCAAGTCAGCACTGTTCTGAAATTCAGAAATAATGAATTGGTAGAGTGGATCCCCAAGGTGAGAACTCCTTACTTTTATTTTTGTTTCTAGTTGAAATATATACTAGGATGCAGATGGTGCTTAGCAGCACCCGACACCCGTCGTCCACAGACCATGGATGACTTGTTTGTTTGATTGATGTGTTGTGAAAATTGATTGTGTGATGTAGAATGAAATAAAATATTTTATAGCGGAAAATATTTTATAGTTAAAAATATAATTTTTAAGGTGTATATAAAATAAATAGTAATAAACAAATCAGAGATTTGTTTATATACACTGATTTGACTGATATTGATTGGGAAGATAAATTTTACTCATCGCCCAACTGCACAAATAAAATCTGTGTTTGATTGATTGAAACCCCACATGGGTATTGGGATGATATATGACATACACTAATCCCAATAATTAGTTGTATATCGATCGATTGATTGACAGGCTGTTATAAGCGTTAAATATTTATATTTAATGCTTATGCAATTGTGTGGTGCACTCTGGATGATGGTTGATTATTTATCGTTGCTATTATATACATGTGTTGTAGAAAATCCATATAATTAACATCATACGGTAGTTGATTGGGCCTCATTCCAAAATAAGAAATAAATATTCATGTGTTGAATAGAAATATTTACTCATGTGTTGAATAGAAAAATAAATATTCATGTGTTGAATAGAAAAATATTCATGTGTTGAAGAGAATAAACATTCATGTGTTGAATAAAAGCCGTGTTGATTAGATTGACGCCATTTTGACGTGAACGATATTTATATCGATTTTATTCATTTTTCAATGAATATTGAAAGTGATTTCAAAATCAATTAAATTGAAATGAATTGAAATTCGAATTAATTTAAAATGAATTGAAATTCGAATTAAATTGAAATGAATTGAAATTCGAATTAAATTGAAATTGAATTGAAATCGATTTGAAATGAAATTAAAATGAATTTATATTGAGAAATTCGATTTTGATTTGAATTTGAAAAGGAAGTTGAAATCGTTTTGAAAACGAATTTAAACGATTTATAAAATACGTTTTGAAAGGAAATCGACGAAATATATAATATATATATATATATATATATATATATATATATATATATATATATATATATATATAATGGCCTGAATAGAAGGCGCCGCGGCAGTTCACGAATTTCGACCATTAACTTCGAATGGATATTACGGGAGATCCGACCGTCGGATTCTCCTAAAACCGGAACCGTTGGGTTCGTATCAAAAAGAGATTTCTAATGAATATTAGAGATTTGAAATCGAGCGGTTGGATTTGGAATTATGTCCAAATCAAATTTGGAAAAGGTCGTTGTAAGTGCAGTTCGATGGTCGTTGATGGAAATCGACTGTACGGGCCTTGATAAAATTATTAAAAATAGTAATAATTTGTGTAAAATCATAAGAAATGATTTGTGAAGAATTGGGATGATAAACTCCATATTTGAAAAGATAAAAATGGATTTTTATCGAAATGAACTAGTTTTGAACTAGAATTATAATTCTATTTATTTTTAAAATAACCATAATTTCCAATAATTGAATTGGAATGGATTTGAATCGAAATTATCTTTGAAATATTTTGATGTTGGATTTCGTGAAGATATAGATATAGTTATGGGAATTTGAAAGATATATTTATATCGTTATTTCCAATACGATATTTGTTGGTCGTAGAATTTGATATTGAATATAAGCCGATATATTTTCTATTCAGAGCCTTGTATTTAATATCAAATGTGATTTGGGTTTGCTGTGAATGGTGTCTTCATTAACACTGTTCTTAAACCCAGTTGAGAAAAAGATTAAATCTTTTTATTTAGATTTAATGAAGTGTACTAATTAAATGATATTTAATTGGAATTGAATTTGAATTGATTTTTGGGTTTATCGTGAACGGTGTTTTAAATAACACTTGTTCTTTAACCCGATAATTAATGTAATGTGATTTTGGGTTTATAGTGAACCGTGTTTTAAATGACACTGGTTCTTTAACCCAGTTAAAGACAGGATGTGTCTTCCCATGTAAAATAATCATTGATAGTGATTATTGGGAAAATTAAAACTAAGTGGAGTTTTAATGAATCTTTAATTAGATTGGAATAATCGAGGATGGAGTATCACCAGTTCTGCTCCAGGCGATAGTTAAATCTTTAATTAGATTTGAACGTGAAATGGTAATTGAATTTACCGATAACACCGTGGTGTTAGATATGAAGTATGACCAGTTTTACTTCATGTGATGAATAGGTTGGGATTGGGAAATAAAATAAATGATTACTTCGGTGTGGTTCGCTAATCCCAACTAGTTTGAATTGATATTCAAAGGAAGATTAAAGAATAAATTTAAAGAATTTATCTTTGATAAAATTAATGGGAACCTTTCCCAAAGTGTAAGAATATTTTAATAAAAGAATATCCTGGATTGGAATGAGGCGTATGTTGTGTTTGTGTAACACTTGTTTATAACATACGCGAGTTATTCAGAAAGACCGTGTTTATCCTATTCTAAATAGCTGATTCGACGTGGTTTCGAGGATGAAGACGGTTGTCGAAGACCGGAGGTCTTCACGTCGTTTGGGTGATTACTGATGATCTTGATTGTGCCGTACACCCAAGAGGAGGGAATCAGTTAGTGGTCGTCCAGACGTACTTGGAGATCGATGGATATGCGAGGTACCAGGTGCCTCCGGTTTCATTCAGACCCAGAATGGACTTGTAAATGGACTGTGTGTCTGACATTGGATTTTATTCTGTGTGATTGATTTCTATTTATTATATATCTGTTTGGCGGAGGAGAATTTATTCTCTTGCTTAACGCCTTTCTCTGAGACGTACGAGCTCAGAGGTTATATATTGATGGATATCAAACGCATGGAGTGAACTGCCTGTGTGGCATGCCTAAGTGGCAATTGATCAAGGCTTCTGTTGAAAAGCAAAGTCTTGTGGTTGATGATCAAAGAACGGCATGTGTGGCATAGTTTTGTGTAGCGTTGATTCGCGAGCCTCGCACTCCGGTTGTGAACCAGAAACGGGAGAGAACCTCAGGGAGGGCATGCGTTTCCTTCTAGCTATAAGTGGCGTTAGTGGTTTTACACGCCCTGACGAGTTTGACTTATGTGGTTTTTGCTGTTGTGTAACAATCCGCATTCTACGCATCGGGGAATCGTAGAATAATTAATTCTTTCCCGTATGAAGTCGTATGGTCATGTAACTTTGGGAAACATCCATTAGAGTCATTTCCCATGCTTATGATTTTTGTCGATTTTTAAATGACCATTTTGCCCCTAGTTGATCTTGTTTTGGCCATAACTTTTGATTGGAAAGGAATTTTGACCTGAAACCACTTCCATTAGATTCGTTTGATGGTTTACCTTTCCGTAGAGTGGTCATAATAGCCAAACGGACTTACCGTTTGGGAGATATGGCTGAAATAAGGTTTGTAAGGTGAAAAACTGCTTAACTGGGCCAAATAGGGTGATTAGTGAGTAGGCCCATAACCCATTTCGGGATTAGGGTTATGGGGAGGCTGAAATGAGATAGAGAATCATTCCATTTCAGTTTTCTAGCCTCCACTTATCTCCAAGAAACCCTAAAAATGGCCTGCAACCTCTAAATCACCTCCAAATCATCTTTTGATCAAGGATTAAGCTTAGCAACATCTAATCAAGGGAGATCTACACCAAATAAACATTGGAGCTGCTGTTTAGCATTAGGATTCACATCAAATCAGAGATTTATTTCATATCTTAGTTTATTTGTGGCTAAGGTGAGTGATTTGCATAGTTTTGCACTAATTAAGGGTAATTAGTGTTAATTAGCGAATTTATACACTAATAAATTCGGGAAAAATGTTCATAAATTCTTAAATGATGTTTTAGACCTCTGATATGAATTTGGGTTAATTTGGTTAAGTTTTGCTAATCCTACCATTAGTTTCACCTAAACATGCTTAAGGGGAAATATGGGATTTTGGGTATGTTTGATCCATTTTAACATATCATATTGATGTTTTGATGTTTGTGGTTGATTATGCATGTTGCTATGACTGTATGATATGCTTTGTGATTGGTTTCAATAGTTAGAATGGTCGAAAACGTCGTCGAATGGCGTAAACACTTGCTGGAAAAGTTTCAGAAAACAGTGCAGGTTTCGGATCGGATCGGATATGGGGGGCTCTGATCGGATATGTTGAAGTGGGCAAGGAATTCGATCGGATCGGAACCTAACACTTGAGAAAATTGGCAAAAAGGAAGGCCACGCTAATTGAAC
Source organism: Allium sativum (assembly GCA_030737875.1). Lineage (NCBI taxonomy): Eukaryota > Viridiplantae > Streptophyta > Magnoliopsida > Asparagales > Amaryllidaceae > Allium > Allium sativum. Next base: position 310,246,222 of record CM060921.1, read on the forward strand.
TGGGATCGGATCGGATAAAGGAGGGGGATCGGATCGAATAAGGAAGGAAGGATCGGATCGGAGCACATGAAGAACGAGGGAGCGGATCGGAGCGGAAGCACGAACTGGAAGGGAGATGGCACCCGACCCGACCCGAAGTGAGACACCCGACCCGACCCGAAGTGAAGCACCCAACCCTAACCGTACCAGAAGAAGACCGAACCGTACCAGAAGAAGACCCGAACCGACGCGATGCAGTGGACCCGACCCGAACCGATGGCTTGAAGAGGAACCCGACCCGACCCAGTATTGACCAAATGCAAAGGTAGTCCAATATGGGAAGCTAGAGCTCAGGATCCAGTTGGGAACCTATGAGTTCACTTCATGGTTGGACTTTGCTGCGGGACGTGTGCCAAGGGGCAGTCGATGTTTATGACTTCGGATCACTATGTATGGGAAGTACGTGAACGGATTCAGGGCTGCAATGGCCTAGGTACGACTAAAGGGCTATAGACCAATGAAGTGGGGTCATTTGTAAAGATTTGGTCATGACTCCATGTGGCAAGCTTGGTGGTAGCAGTAGTTGTACAAGTTGAACTCCGTCACTACTTCAATGGGTCTAGTGATTGACAGTGGTGGACATCGTATGCTTTACGCATTGAGTGAGAGATGTGAGGATGGTTGCTATGGTTGATTTGTTTGCTATCATTATGACATGCACACCCCCACCCCCGTATTCTTACACTATTATTATGGCACCTTAGAGTGTTGTACGGTATGTGGTACTAACTCTTTGGTTGCAGGTCCAGGTTCAGGTATGGTTTAGTATACCTGTTATTTTTCTGTTTAGATGCTTACTTATCGCTCATACCAGGCTTTATGTCTGACCCATAGTTTTATGTCTCCTCTTATTACTCTGGGTGCTCACACGAGCAGACTAGAGACAAGTTAGCTGGCGATGCACGAGTAGATGATCCGGAGACGAGCAGGAGGCTTCCACGTAATACATATATATATATATATATATATAGTATTCTCCCTATGTTGTTGAAGATCACTGCTTGGGCATTGGTGGTGCATCTTCTACTTTGGCTTTCTTTTGTTTAGAGACAGTAAATTTGAAAAGTTGTAACAAGCTGTATTTGGATTTCCGCTGCTCTGGTGTTGATGTTTATTTTAGTTATCAGCTTATGCACTCTCTCACCTGTTTTATGTCAAGTATGTTATTATTATTATATTTTACTCCATGCGCTGTGAGACATTCTACAGGTTCTTGATTAGTTAATTCCCTTCTTTCCTTTCTTCTGACGACCGTCCCGTGCTAGCCGGGCATGTGTACAGCGCACTTTCGGAGGAAATGCAGGCTGGTGCGGGGCGGGCCGTTACACTTGGTATCAGAGCTCTAGGTTGCGTAGTTAACCTAGGGAAGTTATCAGGGAGAGATAATATACGTATACGAGAGAGCGTATTTGTGATTATTTTGGTTTTTAAAAGCTATATATATATACTATTAGTAGTATAAGAATGAAGTCGTGCTGCACTAGCACCACTATGGGGTCGTTAATCGTTTCCTTTTTTCAGATTGACGATGAGCCGATATGTTAGAGGTACCGGTAGAGAGGCCAATAATGGTAATGCTGCTGACATGAGGGCAATGTTTACTGACCTCATGAGAGAGATGCTTAGGGATGTACAGAGGGCAGCTCCCAATGGTGGAAATGGTGGTGGTCCAATAGTGCAAGCGCCGAGGGTCGACTTCGCCAAGCTAAATAAGGATTATACTAGCCTTGGTGGGAAGCCGTTCCATGGAACGGAGTCGGCTACGGATGTTCAGAATTGGTTGGATAGTTGCGAGTGTATCTTCGAGGATTTGGGTATCGAGGATGCGATGAAGAGAAAGCTAGCGTCCCGTCAGCTGCAAGGGCGGGCAATGAATTGGTGGAACGCTATAAAGGCAGCTACTTCCGAAGATCAGATTACATGGGAGCAGTTTAAGGCTCGCTTTAGCGAGAAGTTCATTCCAGCTGCTCAGAAGTCAGTGTTGTTTAAGAAATTCTTGGAGCTCAAGCAGAACGGCAGAGCTGTCTCGAAGTATATTGCTAAATTCGACACTTTGTCAAAATATGGGTTATCTCTTGTTGATACTGCCGAGAAGAAGAATGAGAAATTCATAACCGGTTTGGATCAGTACTTGGGGGAAAGGCTTATTAACCGCATCGATGAGACGTTCGAATCGATTGTGGGGAAAGCTTTGAGATCAGAAAGTCTCTACCCTAAGCCGAAGACTGAGGTTGCATCCGCAGATGAGCCAAAGCCACAAGCAAGTGGTGGAGGCAAGGGTGGTTCCCAGAATAAGAGAAAGCAGAATCAGACTAAGGATGGCCAGAAGAAAAAGAATAAGCAAGATGTTGAGCGCTTCAGCTGTGGTAAGAAGGGCCATTATGCTAGTAATTGTCGGGCCAAGCCAGCGGATAGGAAGTGCTTCAACTGTGGCCAAATGGGACATCACAAGGACAAGTGTCCACAACCCCCTAAAGAAAAGCAAATGGTGAAAGCATATGCTCTTAATGCTATTCCTTCTTCATCGAATGCCCCAACTGCGGCGGAGAAAGGAAAGAATGTCGTCATTCAAGGTATTCTTTGTGTTTATGATGTTCCTATTAGAGTTTTGTTTGATACCGGAGCTTCCAGTTCTTTTATATCTAGTGACCTGGTAGATAGGTTGGGATTGGAGCCCGAGATTATCGATAGACCTTTAGTAGTGACGAACCCGATTGGTGGTTCGACTAGCCTTAGCATGATTTGTCGTAATGTGGTCTTATCGAGTCATGGATGCATGTTTGTTTGTGATTGTTTGTTTTGGGCTTTACTGTGTTTGGCATTATTTTGGGAGTAGATTGGCTCCGAAGATACGGGGTGGTGGTAGACTGTGAGGGCTTTTTGGTGACAGCTAGAGCGGATGATGGACGGAGGATAGTGTTTGGTGGTCTACCCAGTAAGGGGGTATTGGCTAGTTTTCTAAACTCCCTCGACATTCCGCATAGTGAGTTGTCAGGTTTGCCCATGGTTGGCCAGTATCCGGATGTTTTCGAAGAAGTGACCGGGCTTCCACCACACCGAGAGATTGAGTTCCGTGTTGATTTGGTAAAGGATGCCAGACCTATAGTGATGCCACTTCGTCGTATGGCACCAAGGGAGCAGCGAGAGCTCGAGGTGCAAGTCAGCGATCTTTTGAAGAAGGGATTTATCAGAAGGAGTGTGAAAACCCGTAACTTCCCCGGTGAGGAAAGCGCGGATAGTTCGAGAACAAGCCACAAAAGAACGCAGACGGGAGAACATTTCATTGTATATTACAACAATGCACCAGAATACAAGAATATACAGATTATAAATGAATATTACACAGAAATATCAGAGATTTAAATTACATTTAAATACATCGCAGCGGAAAATAATACAATACACAACTAGAAGAGATATACGGATACAAAGCTTTCCGGATATCATTCCAGCTGTAAACCAGGATCCTGTGAATATAAATCTGCAAAACCAAAACTACTAGCTGCCCGTGTGGAAAATAGGGGCACCGAGAGTTTAGGTTAAAACAATAAACTCCAGGTCAGTCATGTGACTGGTGTGAGAACTAAAACAGTTATTTATCTTTATTTTCAAAGTTAGGTAAATCAGGGGACCACGCCGTATAACACGGAACGGGTTTCCTCCCAAGAACACCAGTGCATACAACAACAACACAATGCTAAATAAAGAAAAATGAAGCTATTATAAGACCCAGGTCCCATCACACAATGCAACGCAAGCCGGAGGATAGGGTTTTTACCTTATAATAGCCAAGAATGCTTGATACATTTAGAACAAATCATTTGATACTTTTATAAGTGCATACTGTATAAAATAGCTTCAAATCATAAGTATCAATCATAGACGGCATAAGTGCCCCATCCCACTATGTCGCCATACTAGGCTCTACAAATAAAACCGAAATGCACATATCGGAAATTGGATTTCCATCATGGTGGCTCCTGATTCGAAAGATCGATCGCGTAATGCAATTCACCACGGCTTACGTCCCAACAAGAGAAAACACTGTCTGCACATCCGCACATTTGGGACCAGAGTACCACCGCGGCTTACGTCCCAGCGAGAGAAAACCCCGCCTACTCTATATATCCCCGAGCACTAAGCTCATCTTGGTCGACCGAATCCACGACACCACTAAGGTGCCCATCCACTAAAAAGCATACTGATCAAACCACCAGTTTACCACCATACCGGGGTGTGAGGCTCGCGAATCAACATTATACACAAAGCCATGCTATATTAAAGCTGCGCTTTGATCATCATCCACCAAACTTTGCTTTTCAACAAAAGTCTGGATCACTGCATCTCAGCATGCCACACTATCAATCCATATCGTACCACTGATTTCTGCCAATATATAACCTCTGAGCTCGTATGTCTCAGAGAAGGGCGTTAAGCAAGTGAATAAATTCTCCGCCGCCAACAGATATATATTTAGCAGAGATCAACGAATACAATATAAAGGAATACAATGTCAGACACACCATCCATTTACAAGTCCGTTCTAGGTCTGAACGAAACCGGAGGCACTTTCCTCGCATATCCATCCATCTCCAAGTACGTCTGGACGACCACCAACTGATTCCCTCATCTTGGGTGTACAGCCCAATCAAGATCATCAGTAATCACCCAAAATATGTGAAGACTTCCGGTCTTTGACCACCGTCTTCATCTTCGACATATCGTCGAATCGGTTATTCAGAATGGGTATAAACCCGGCCTTTCCGAACAACCCGCGTATATTAAAACGAATGTTACACAAACACAACATACGCCTCATTCCAATTCAGCAGCTACTAACCGTAAATCAACAAGAGAACAATTTCCCAAATATTAACCCCGAAGGCCGAAACCAACATCAGATCAATACCCAGGAAACCATTCTTCTTAGCTAACCTACAGCTAGTTTCTAAATTTCAATTCTTAGGGAAAGGTTCCCATTAATTTTATCCAAGATAAATTCTTTAAAATTTAACATTTAATCTTCCTTTGGATGTCATTTCAAACCAAATTATGGTTTTTCAAACTAGTCGAGATTAGCGAACCACACCGAAGTAATTATTTATTTTATTTCCCAATCCCAACCTATTCATCCCATGAAGCAAAACTGGTAATACTCCATATCTAACACCACGGTGTTATCGGTAAATTCATTTACCATTTCACGTTCAAATCTAATTAAAGATTTAACTATCGCTTTGGGGCAAAACTGGTAATACTCCATATCTAACACAACGGTGTTATCGATAAATTCAATTACCATTTCACGTTCAAATCTAATTAAAGATTTAACTATCGCTTTGGAGCAAAACTGGTGATACTCCATTCTCGCTCACTTTCCAAATTTGATAATTTAAATTATCAATTCACATTTCAATCTAATTGCAGATTCATTAAAACTCCTTTTACTGGGTTAAAGAACTAATGTCATTTAAAACACATTTCACGATAAACCCAAATCACGTTCTATTTATTATCGGGTTAAAGAACTTGTGTTATTTAAAACACCGTTCACGATAAACCCACAAATGAATTTTAATTCATTTCCAATCAAATATATTAGAAATTCCGATTCTTTAAAACCCCTTTTTAAATCTAATTTATTTATTTAAAAATAATTGGGTTTTAATTTTAGTTCAAAACTAGTTCATTTTGATAAAAATCTATTTTTATCTTTTCAAATATGGAGTTTTTCATCCCAATTTTTCCCAAATCATTTCTTATGATTTTACAAAAATTATTACTATTTTTAATAATTTTATCAAGGCCTGTACAGTCGATTTCCATCAACGGCCATCGAACTGCACTTACGGCGACCTTTTCCAAATTTGATTTGGACGTATCTCCAAATCCAACCGTTAGATTTCAAATTTCTAATATTCGTTAGAAAGCTCTTTTCGATACGAACCCAACGGTTCCGGTTTTTGGAGAATCCGATGGTCGGATCTCCCGTAATATCCGTTCGAAGTTAATGGTCGAAATTCGCGAACTGTCGCGGCGCGGCGCGTTCTATTCAGGCCATTATATTATATATATAATATATATTTCGTCGATTACTATTTAAAACGAATTTTATAAATAGTTTTGAATTCGTTTCAATACAATTTCAACCTTTATTTCAAATTCAAATCGAAATTGAATTTTCTATTATAAATCCTTTTTACTTTCATTTCTATTTGATTTTAATTCAAATCGATTTTAATTCGATTCGAATTCATTTTCTTTTCAATTCAATTCAATTCAATTCGAATTCGTTTTCTTTTCAATTCAATTCGAATTCGTTTTCCTATTCAATTCAAATTCAATTCATTCTCTATTCAATTCATCTTCTATTCAATTCAAATTCAATTCATCTTCTATTCAATTCAAATTCAATTCATCTTCTATTCAATTCAAATTCAATTCATTTTCTATTCAATTCATTTTTTATTCAATTCAAATTCAATTCATTTTCTATTCAATTCAAATTCAATTCATTTTCTAATCAAATCAAATTCAATTCATTTTCTATTCAATTCAAATTAAATTCATTTTCTATTCAATTCAAATTCAATTCATTTTCTAATCAAATCAAATTCAATTCATTTTCTATTCAATTCAAATTCAATTCATTTTCTAATCAAATCAAATTCAATTCATTTTCTATTCAATTCAAATTCAATTCATTTTCTATTCAATTCAAATTCAATTCATTTTCTAATCAAATCAAATTCAATTCATTTTTCATTTCAAAATATTCGATTTCGAAATCACTTTTCAATATTCATTTTAAAATGAATAAAATTGATATAAATATCGTTCACGTCAAAGTGGCGTCAATCTAATCAACACGGCTTCATATATTTCTATTTTCTAATATTCTATTTCAAATATTTCTTTTTTTAAAATATTTCCTTTTCAAATATTTCTATTTTCTAATATTCTATTTCAAATATTTCTTTTTTTTAAATATTTTGTTCAACACATGACTAATCTCAACGGATGAGTACTGTCAACACATGAACCTTTATTTTATATTGATAAAGATATAAATTTTATTATTAAAATATTTCGTTCAACACATGACTAATCTCAATGGATGAGTACTGTCAACACATGAGCCTTTATTTTATAATATTCTTTATTTTCCAAATTGGAATGAGGCCCAATCAATAACCATATAGCGTTAACTATATGGATTCCATACCACACATGCATATAATAGCAACGATAAATAATCAACCATCATCCAAAGTGCACTACACTGTATAAGCATCAAATATAGATATCTAATGCTTATAACAGCCTGTCAATCAATCGATCGACATACAACTAATTATTGGGATTAGTGTATGCCGCATTTTATCCCAATACCCGTGTGGGGTTTCAAACAATCAAACACATATTTTATTTGTGCAGTTGGGCGATGTGTAAAATTTATCGACCCAATCAATATCAGTCAAATCAGTGTATATAAACAAATCGGTCGATTTGTTTATAGATATTTATTTATTCACTTTCACGTTAAAAATTATATTTTTAACGACCAAAATATTTTATTCAAACTATGAATATTCTATTCGATTCATTTATTCAATAAAATGATATTTTTATTTCTCTAACATATTTTAGAAAATTTCGGCGGCATAACGGCACGATACTAGAAACGGGACAAGGCCTAGCCTTATCCCCGGTCTAGTGAAGGCCCACGCCATTCACACATCAATCAAATCCATTCAATTCACCAAACAATTCAATTCAAACCAAATAATCTAACCAACTACACAACCAAACAAACAAGTCCATGGTCTGTGGACGATTGTGTCGGGTGCTAATAAGCACCGTCTGCATCCTAGTATATATATATAACAAGAAAAGAAATTGAAGAGTGAGAAATTTTCACCAATAGCTATCCTAACTCCACGGCACTTCCTATGTAGAACATCTCCACCGTGCTCGCCTTTCTTCACTTTCGTTGCCCGTAGCCACTACATATATAAGAATCGAATTTCTACTTTGCTATTCAATATATAAAAATCAAATTTTTACGTTGCTATTCAATATATAAAAATCGATTTTTTACTATGCTATTCAATATATAAAAATCGAATTTTTACTTTACTATTCAATATATAAAAATCGAATTTTTACTATGCTATTCAATATATAAAAATCTAATTTTTACTATGCTATTCAATATATAAAAATCGAATTTTTACTTTACTATTCAATATATAAAAATCGAATTTTTACTATGCTGTTCAATATATAAAAATCGAATTTTATTCTAACGCTATATATATATAATCCCATTCTTATACTATGTTTATATTTATTCCATTCATTTTGAAAATCACGTTTATAAATCATTGCTCTTTATATAAAAGTCATGCTTTTAAGCTAAAACTATTTCGTATAAAAGTAATATTTTTACAATGCTAATTTATTTTTAAAACCATATTTCTATATTGCTTTTCCATATATATATATATAAAAAAAATCCATTCTATTTACATAATAAAAATTATATTTTTAATGAGATATATATATATATTTTAAAACAAAACTATTTATATTTAAATCCGAATTTTATTTTAAACCTTAAATAGTTTAATTAATAACAAAGAAAATCAAGATTTTAATCACCCTTAGCATCTGCGTCTTCTTCCTGGGTTTGAAGAAACCCATAATCGACATCTAGGGCAAGCTTCGCCCGCCGCCACGGTGGTCCAGGCCACCATCCATTGCCACCATGTCGACGCCCCAGGTGAGATGCGCCACCCCCTCCATCCTCGAGCAACTCGGTGGGGCCCTCGCGTGGAAAAACGCGTACGAACTTCGGTAGTTTGAGGCGCCATCTCGAGCAATTCAGACCACTAAAATTGATCACTCCTATATGATTTCGAAGCTGCTGAAATTCTCTTTAATTTTGAATTGGAGATGGGTTTTAATTTGATTTGAATCGGAAGAATTTTGGGGATTAATAACTGATGAAACCGATCGTTCAATCGGTGAAGGCGGCTCCAGAATTGCGTTGACCGCGGGTGGGAAGATGGTAGGGTTTTTGACTGTATACTATACTAGTATATATACCATTTAAATATTATTTAATTCAATCCTTGTTTGTTTATCGTTTTGAACTCCAATTAAAACCCAACGACTGTCGCCCCTAGCTAAATACTCCCATTCCGAACTCCATGGGATATGTTTCATAAGCCAATTCTAATGTTTTAATCAGCTTTCGTCAAAACTAAAATATAAATCTATATATTGAACTTTAAACGCACATTTCAATTTACTGGGGTCACATACTAACTAGAAAAATTCCCGAAAAATATTTTCTAGCTTCTTATTGACGATACGGTCCTAACAAAACTAGTTTCGTCGAATTCCGAGGTTGTTTGCAAAATGGCTATTTTTAAGGGCCGAAATTCCATAGCGACTATTCAGAATTTTCAACTGGACATATCTTTTGATCCCCGCTATGAAATTTCGATTTTTCAGATTCGTTGGAAAGATATTATCAAATAGATCCCATTATTTTTGGTTTCACTAAAATCCGGATTGTTTTACACCCGGTACATTCAATTGAAGTTTGAAATCGAATTATCGAACTACCGCGCCATTTTCAATTCCTTTTATATATATAAATAATTATTTATATTCTAACGACGATCTATATAATATATACGTTCGAATTCTATTCAAAATAAATCTTTCGTCGTTTTTATTTAAAATAATTCATTTTAAATAATCAAAATTCGCTAAAATTGCCAAAATAAAAATTTTAAACTGGCCCAGAATTTCGGGTTGTTACAATCACCCCTACTTAAAACTTTTCGTCCCCGAAAAGGAACAAAGTCAAAAGTGGTTTGCTTAATCAACTCTACGTTCGATCTGGCTTCCATTCTCCAACTTTTCAGTTTCTGAGAATTTTCAAATTTTCGAAATTTTGGCTAACACCCTAAATTTTCGAAAAATTTCGCCATAACTTCCTCTGCACCGTGATCCACGGGAAAATCCCGAAATTGCCATATAGGCCTTCTGATCTCAAAAAGAAAAAGAAAAATCCAAGCGGCTAGCCAATAGGCTCATAAAATCATCATCACACAAACAAAACAGTAAATTATAGTAAACATGTACCTATTTGTCGGGCAAACAAATTTTATTCTCTGCTCTAGCCTCCTTGCTATGACATGTTCAATGTAAGTACATGTATATGCAAGAAATGCGATAGATTTTTTTAATACAATTCATTATTTGATCAAATTGGCTATATAATACAAATTTTAATCATTCAACCAATAATCAACAACACAACCAGCAATCAATTAGTTGATTAGCTTTTCAAATGCATAACTTTGATATATAGTCAAAAATCAGATTTTTGATGCCAAATCACAACAATAAGCCCTATCTAGTTTTGGTTCTCACACCAGTCAATAGGAAATATACAGAAAGCCCACTTTCGTCACTCGAACATTAATTCTAATGATAGAGCTCCATCATCAAAATCATCTCCGGGCGATTAGAGTGTAATTCTATATCTATCCAGTATATTAAAATTTCAAATACCGTGGATCAGACGTATACACAAAATCTTTATATACTGGACTGTCCAACTCAATATAAATAGATAATCAAATACGAATAATTGATTTAAATTTTCAAAACAAAGATTGTTTTCACTTTTATTTTAAAAATTTACTCTTCACACTCGTTCTAGGATACTACTGATCCCATCTCTAACGAGTCATTCTCATTGGATATTACTAATCCAATATCTGATGAATTCTTTCGTATGGTTCTAATGTGTCTTGTTCTCTGAGCTTTGTAAACCAAAGCTCTGATACCAACTGTGAAAACCCGTAACTTCCCCGGTGAGGAAAGCGCGGATAGTTCGAGAACAAGCCATAAAAGAACGCAGACGTGAGAACATTTCATTGTATATTACAACAATGCACCAGAATACAAGAATATATAGAGTATAAATGAATATTACACAGAAATATCAGAGATTAAAATTACATTTAAATACATCGCAGCGGAAAATAATACAATACAAAACTAGAAGAGATATACGGATACAAAGCTTTCCGGATATCATTCCAGCTGTAAACCAGGATCCTGTGAATATAAATCTGCAAAACCAAAACTACTAGCTGCCCGTGTGGAAAATAGGGGCACCCAGAGTTTAGGTTAAAACAATAAACTCCAGGTCATTCATGTGACTGGTGTGAGAACTAAAACAGTTATTTATCTTTATTTTCAAAGTTAGGTAAATCAGGGGACCACGCCGTATAACACGGAACGGGTTTCCTCCCAAGAACAACAGTGCATAAAACAACAGTGCAATGCTAAATAAAGAAAAATGAAGCTATTATAAGACCCAGGTCCCATCACACAATGCAACGCAAGCCGGAGGATAGGGTTTTTACCTTATAATAGCCAAGAATGCTTGATACGTTTAGAACAAATCATTTGATACTTTTATAAGTGCATACTGTATAAAATAGCTTCAAATCATAAGTATCAATCATAGACGGCATAAGTGCCCCATCCCACTATGTCGCCATACTAGGCTCTACAAATAAAACCGAAATGCACGTATCGGAAATTGGATTTCCATCATGGTGGCTCCTGATTCGAAAGATCGATCGCGTAATGCAATTCACCACGGCTTACGTCCCAACAAGAGAAAACGCCGTTTGCACATCCGCACATTTGGGACCAGAGTACCACCGCGGCTTACGTCCCAACGAGAGAAAACACCGCCTACTCTATATATCCCCGAGCACTAAGCTCATCTCGGCCGACCGAATCCACGACACGACTAAGGTGCCCATCCACTAAAAAGCATACTGATCAAACCACAAGTTTACCACCATACCGGGGTGTGAGGCTCGCGAATCAACGCTATACACAAAGCCATGCTATATTAAAGCTGCGCTTTGATCATCATCCACCAAACTTTGCTTTTCAAAAAAAGTGTTGATCACTGCATCTCAGCATGCCACACTATCAATCCATATCGTACCACTGATTTCTGCCAATATATAACCTCTGAGCTCGTATGTCTCAGAGAAGGGCGTTAAGCAAGAGAATAAATTCTCCGCCGCCAACAGATATATATTTAGCAGAGATCAACGAATACAATATAAAGGAATACAATGTCAGACACACCATCCATTTACAAGTTCGTTCTAGGTCTGAACGAAACCGGAGGCACTTTCCTCGCATATCCATCCATCTCCAAGTACGTCTGGACGACCACCAACTGATTCCCTCATCTTGGGTGTACAGCCCAATCAAGATCACCAGTAATCACCCGAACGATGTGAAGACTTCCGGTCTTTGACCACCGTCTTCATCTTCAACATATCGTCGAATCGGTTATTCAGAATGGGTATAAACCCGGCCTTTCCGAACAACCCGCGTATATTAAAACGAATGTTACACAAACACAACATACACCTCATTCCAATTCAGCAGCTACTAACCGTAAATCAACAAGAGAACAATTTCCCAAATATTAACCCCGAAGGCCGAAACCAACATCAGATCAATACCCAGGAAACCATTCTTCTTAGCTAACCTACAGCTAGTTTCTAAATTTCAATTCTTAGGGAAAGGTTCCCATTAATTTTATCCAAGATAAATTCTTTAAAATTTATCCTTTAATCTTCCTTTGGATGTCATTTCAAACCAAATTATGGTTTTTCAAACTAGTCGAGATTAGCGAACCACACCGAAGTAATTATTTATTTTATTTCCCAATCCCAACCTATTCATCCCATGAAGCAAAACTGGTAATACTCCATATCTAACACCACGGTGTTATCGGTAAATTCAATTACCATTTCACGTTCAAATCTAATTAAAGATTTAACTATCGCTTTGGAGAAAAACTGGTAATACTCCATATCTAACACCACGGTGTTATCGGTAAATTCAATTACCATTTCACGTTCAAATCTAATTAAAGATTTAACTATCGCTTTGGAGCAAAACTGGTGATACTCCATTCTCGCTCACTTTCCAAATTTGATAATTTAAATTATCAATTCACATTTCAATCTAATTTCAGATTCATTAAAACTCCTTTTACTGGGTTAAAGAACTAATGTCATTTAAAACACAATTCACGATAAACCCAAATCACGTTCTATTTATTATCGGGTTAAAGAACTAGTGTTATTTAAAACACCGTTCAAGATAAACCCACAAATGAATTTTAATTCATTTCCAATCAAATATATTAGAAATTCTGATTCTTTAAAACCACTTTTTAAATCTAATTTATTTATTTAAAAATAATTGGGTTTTAATTTTAGTTCAAAACTAGTTCATTTCGATAAAAATCTATTTTTATCTTTTCAAATATGGAGTTTTTCATTCTAATTTTTCCCAAATCATTTCTTATGATTTTACACAAATTATTACTATTTTTAATAATTTTATCAAGGCCCGTACAGTCGATTTCCATCAACGGCCATCGAACTGCACTTACAGCGACCTTTTCCAAATTTGATTTGGATGTATCCCCAAATCCAACCGTTAGATGTCAAATTTCTAATATTCGTTAGAAAGCTCTTTTCGATAGGAACCCAACGGTTCCGGTTTTTGGAGAATCCGACGGTCGAATCTCCCGTAATATCCGTTCGAAGTTAATGGTCGAAATTTGCGAACTGTCGCGGCGCGGCACGTTCTATTCAGGCCATTATATTATATATATATAATATATATTTCGTCGATTACTATTTAAATCGAATTTTATAAATAGTTTTGAATTCGTTTCAAAACAATTTCAACCTTTATTTCAAATTCAAATCGAAATTGAATTTTCTATTATAAATCCTTTTTACTTTCATTTCTATTTGATTTTAATTCAAATCGATTTTAATTCGATTCGAATTCATTTTCTTTTCAATTCAATTCAATTCAATTCGAATTCGTTTTCTTTTCAATTCAATTCGAATTCGTTTTCCTTTTCAATTCAAATTCAATTCATTCTCTATTCAATTCATCTTCTATTCAATTCAAATTCAATTCACCTTCTATTCAATTCAAATTCAATTCATTTTCTATTCAATTCAAATTCAATTCATTTTCTATTCAATTCAAATTCAATTCATTTTCTACTCAATTCAAATTCAATTCATTTTCTAATCAAATCAAATTCAATTCATTTTCTATTCAATTCAAATTCAATTCATTTTCTATTCAATTCAAATTCAATTCATTTTCTAATCAAATCAAATTCAATTCATTTTCTATTCAATTCAAATTCAATTCATTTTCTAATCAAATCAAATTCAATTCATTTTCTATTCAATTCAAATTCAATTCATTTTCTATTCAATTCAAATTCAATTCATTTTCTAATCAAATCAAATTCAATTCATTTTCATTTCAAAATATTCGATTTCGAAATCACTTTTCAATATTCATTTTAAAATGAATAAAATTGATATAAATATCGTTCACGTCAAAATGGCGTCAATCTAATCAACACGGCTTCATATATTTCTATTTTCTAATATTCTATTTTCTAATATTCTATTTCAAATATTTCTTTTTTTAAAATATTTCCTTTTCAAATATTTCTATTTTCTAATATTCTATTTCAAATATTTCTTTTTTTTAAATATTTCGTTCAACACATGACTAATCTCAACGGATGAGTACTGTCAACACATGAACCTTTATTTTATATTGATAAAGATGTAAATTTTATTATTAAAATATTTCGTTCAACACATGACTAATCTCAACTGATGAGTACTGTCAACACATGAACCTTTATTTTATAATATTCTTTATTTTCCAAATTGGAATGAGGCCCAATCAATTACCATATAGCGTTAACTATATGGATTCCATACCACACATGCATATAATAGCAACGATAAATAATCAACCATCATCCAAAGTGCACTACACTGAATAAGCATCAAATATAGATATCTAACGCTTATAACAGCTTGTCAATCAATCGATCGACATACAACTAATTATTGGGATTAGTGTATGCCGCATTTTATCCCAATACCCGTGTGGGGTTTCAAATAATCAAACACATATTTTATTTGTGCAGTTGGGCGATGTGTAAAATTTATCGACCCAATCAATATCAGTCAAATCAGTGTATATAAACAAATCGGTCGATTTGTTTATAGATATTTATTTATTCACTTTCACGTTAAAAATTATATTTTTAATGACCAAAATATTTTATTCAAACTATGAATATTCTATTCGATTCATTTATTCAATAAAATGATATTTTTATTTCTCTAACATATTTTAGAAAATTTCGGCGGCATAACGGCACGATACTAGAAACGGGACAAGGCCTAGCCTTATCCCCGGTCTAGTGAAGGCCCATGCCACTCACACATCAATCAAATCCATTCAATTCACCAAACAATTCAATTCAAACCAAATAATCTAACCAACTACACAACCAAACAAACAAGTCCATGGTCTGTGGACGATTGTGTCGGGTGCTACTAAGCACCGTCTGCATCCTAGTATATATATATAACTAGAAAAGAAATTGAAGAGTGAGAAATTCTCACCAATAGCTATCCTAACTCCACGACACTTCCTATGTAGAACATCTCCACCGTGCTCGCCTTTCTTCACTTTCGTTGCCCGTAGCCACTACATATATAAGAATCGAATTTTTACTTTGCTATTCAATATATAAAAATCGAATTTTTACGTTGCTATTCAATATATAAAAATCGAATTTTTACTATGCTATTCAATATATAAAAATCGAATTTTTACTTTACTATTCAATATATAAAAATCGAATTTTTACTATGCTATTCAATATATAAAAATCGAATTTTTACTATGCTATTCAATATATAAAAATCGAATTTTTACTTTACTTTTCAATATATAAAAAGCGAATTTTTACTATGCTATTCAATATATAAAAATCGAATTTTATTGTAACGCTATATATATATAATCCCATTCTTATACTATGTTTATATTTATTCCATTCATTTTGAAAATCACGTTTATAAATCAATGCTCTTTATATAAAAGTCATGTTTTTAAGCTAAAACTATTTCGTATAAAAGTAATATTTTTACAATGCTAATTTATTTTTAAAACCATATTTCTATATTGCTTTTCCAAATATATATAAAAAAAATCCATTCTATTTACATAATAAAAATTATATTTTTAATGAGATATATATATATATATATATTTTTGAAAACAAAACTATTTATATTTAAATCTGAATTTTATTTTAAACCTTAAATAGTTTAATTAATAACAAAGAAAATCAAGATTTTAATCACCCTTAGCATCTGCGTCTTCTTCCTGGGTTTGAAGAAACCCATCATCGACATCTAGGGCAAGCCGCGCCCGCCGCCACGGTGGTCCAGGCCACCATCCATTGCCACCACGTCGACGCCCCATGTGAGATGCGCCACCCCCTCCATCCTCGAGCAACTCGGTGGGGCCCTCGCATGGAAAAACGCGTACGAACTTCGGCAGTTTGAGGCGCCATCTCGAGCAATTCAGACCACTAAAATTGATCACTCCTATATGATTTCGAAGCTGCTGAAATTCTCTTTAATTTTGAATTGGAGATGGGTTTTAATTTGATTAGAATTGGAAGAATTTTGGGGATTAATAACTGACGAAACCGATCGTTCAATCGGTGAAGGCGGCTCCAGAATTGCGTTGACCGCGGGTGGGAAGATGGTAGGGTTTTTGACTGTATACTATACTAGTATATATACCATTTAAATATTATTTAATTCAATCCTTGTTTGTTTATCGTTCTGAACTCCAATTCAAACCCAACGACTGTCGCCCCTAGCTAAATACTCCCATTCCCATGGGATATCTTTCATAAGCCAATTCTAATGTTTTAATCAGCTTTCGTCAAAACTAAAATATAAATCTATATATTGAACTTTAAACGCACATTTCAATTTACTGGGGTCACATACTAACTAGAAAAATTCCCGAAAAATATTTTCTAGCTTCGTATTGACGATACGGTCCTAACAAAACTAGTTTCGTCGAATTCCGAGGTCGTTTGCAAAATGGCTATTTTTAAGGGCCGAAATTCCATAGCGACTATTCAGAATTTTCAACTGGACATATCTTTTGATCCCCGCTATGAAATTTCGATTTTTCGGATTCGTTGGAAAGATATTATCAAATAGATCCCATTATTTTTGGTTTCACTAAAATCCGGATTGTTTTGCACCCGGTACATTCAATTGAAGTTTGAAATCGAATTATCGAACTACCGCGCCATTTTCAATTCCTTTTATATATATAAATAATTATTTATATTCTAACGACGATCTATATAATATATACGTTCGAATTCTATTCAAAGTAAATCTTTCGTCGTTTTTATTTAAAATAATTCATTTTAAATAAGCAAAATTCGCTAAAATTGCCAAAATAAAAATTTTAAACTGGCCCAGATTTTCGGGTTGTTACAAGGAGTGTTTCTGAATGGGGAGCACCAGTTGTGTTTGCTACCAAGGCGGATGGTTCCCTTCGTTTGTGTGTAGACTACCGCGAGTTGAATAAAGTGACGAGGAAGAATAAGTATCCTCTACCGCGGATAGATGGTCTGTTCGATCAGTTGAGTCGCGCGAGAGTATTTTCTCAGTTGGATCTCGCGATAGGTTTTCATCAGCTTAGAGTGGAAGCTGAGAGTATAGCTAAAACGACATTTCGGACGCCCTCTGGATTTTATGAGTGGTTGGTCATGCCATTCGGGATGACCAATGCCCCAGCATATTTTGTGGATCTTATGAATAGGGTATTCAGAGATCAGTTGAATAAGTTTTTCCTTGTGTTCGTTGATGATATTTTGGTCTACTCGAGGACAGAGGAAGAACACAAGGGACATTTAAGAATAGTGATGGAGGTGTTGAGAAAACCCCAATTGAAAGCAAAGTTTTCTAAGTGTCACTTCTGGAAGAGGGAAGTGAGGTTCTTGGGCCATGTTGTATCAGAGAATGGTATTGCCGTGGACCCGGCAAAGGTGGCTACGGTACAGGATTGGCCTACGCCCAAGAATGCAACAGATGTAAGGAGTTTCTTGGGATTAGCTGGATATTATCGTAAGTTTATCCAGGACTTCTCCAAGATAGCAGCACCGTTGACTCAGTTAACTAAGAAGAATCAGTCCTTCGTCTGGGACGGAGTGTGTGAGAATGCATTCAAGAGTCTAAAGGAAAAGTTGACGCATGCGCCAGTGTTAGTCATTCCTAAGGGGAATGAAGAGATGACGGTTTACACGGATGCTTGTGGTACCGGACTGGGTGCTGTATTGATGCAAGGAGGTAGGGTTGTAGCTTATGCTAGTCGACAGCTAAAGCCGCATGAGAAGAAGTATCCTACCCATGATTTGGAACTAGCAGCGATCGTGTTTGCGCTGAAGATATGGAGACATTACCTCTTGGGAGAAAGATTTGAGCTGTTTACCGATCATAAATCGTTAAAGTATCTCTTCTCCCAGAAAAATCTGAATCTCCGTCAGCAGAGATGGTTAGAGTTATTGGCTTCGTATGATATTGATATCGTATATACACCTGGGAAAGGTAATGCGGTAGCCGATGCCTTGAGTAGGAGACATGCCAGCTTAGGGGCAATGTTTCTTGAATGGAAGCAACTGGAGTATATCACGGGGTTTGATTTCAGACCAAAGTGCGAATTGTATCCAGTTATGCTAGCCAGTTTGGCGATCAGACCCACTTTGATAGAGCGGATTGGTTCCAGCCAGAGGGACGATCCTAATCTATTGGAAATCATCTCCAAGTTAGAGATGGACATCGACGGTGAGGAGATGAGTGTTTATGGGCTTGATCGAGATGGATGGCTTCAAAAGAATGGAAGACTAGTTGTACCCAACGTAAATGGTTTGAGAGATGAAGTGCTTAGAGAATGTCATTACTCAAAACTGACTATACACCCCGGTGGTAATAAGATGTATCGAGATATGAAGCATACTTACTACTGGGAAGGGATGAAAAGAGACATTGGGAGGTTTATATCCAAATGCATGAATTGCCAGCTAGTTAAAGCCGAGCAAAAGAAGCCTAGTGGGTTGTTGCAACCATTAGAAATTCCCGAATGGAAATGGGAGCAAGTCTCGATGGATTTCATCAATGGCTTACCGAGGACTAGGTCGGGATACGATAGCATTTGGGTAATTGTGGATCGATTGACTAAGAGCGCAAGATTTATACCAGTCAAATCGACCAGGACGGCAGCCAAGTTGGCAGAATTGTATATGAAGTGGGTAGTGCGATTTCATGGAGTACCTAAAAGCATTATGAGCGACCGAGACCTGTTGTTCACTAGTGGGTTTTGGAAGAGCTTACAAGAGGCTCTAGGGTCAGGATTACATCTCAGTACCGCATATCATCCTCAGACCGACGGTCAGACGGAGAGGGTGAATCGTATATTGGAAGATCTTTTGAGAGCTTGTATATTGGATTTTGGTGGATCATGGGATGACCATTTGCATCTAGTGGAGTTTGCATATAATAATAGCTACCAATCCAGTATCGGTATGGCTCCATATGAAGCTTTGTACGGAAGACCGTGCAACTCACCATCATGTTGGATAGAGACCGGCGAGAAGTTTATGCTTGGACCAGATGTGGTGAGGGAAACTTCAGATAAGATCAAGATCATTCAGCAACGAATGAAAGCTGCCCAAGATAGGCAGAAGAGTTATGCTGATAAGAGGAGAAGAGACTTAAAATTCTCCGTTGGTGACTTGGTGTTTTTCAAGATTTCTCCGTTAAAAAGCGTGATAAAATTTGGAAGGAGAGGCAAGTTAGCACCAAGATTTGTTGGCCCATTCCCTGTTCTTGAACTAGTCGGGAATTTGGCGTATAGAGTTGGCTTACCAGAGAAGATGGCGGGAGTTCATAATGTGTTTCATGTTTCCCAACTAAGGAAGTTCGTTCACGACTCAGATGTGACTATTTCACCTGATAAGTTAGAGGACTTCGAAGTAGAACCCGAGGCGGTTGTGAACCGCAAGCCGATTCGTATTGTGGGGCACGATACGAAGCAACTTCGAAGAAAGGCGGTGAAGCTAGTCAAGGTTCAGTGGGGCGAGAACAAGAATGATTGTACTTGGGAGACAGAGGAGAGCATTAGGAAGACGTATCCAGAACTCTTTACCTGGTAAGATTTACTTTATGATTTAGTTATTCCGCATGCTAGGATAGACTTATTTTGCTTGTTTGCATGTTTGATTGTTGTTTTATGGTTGATAGGCATGCGGGACCCTTTGTGTGTGTTTTGGGTTAGGGAATTTCGAGGGCGAAATTTCTTAAGGGGGGGGGGGGGGGGGAGAATGTAACAACCCGTATTCTACGCATCGGGAAATCTAAGAATATTTATTTATTTCCCGTATGAAGTCGTATGGTCATGTAACTTTGGGAAACATCCATTAGAGTCATTTCCCATGCTTATGATTTTTGTCGATTTTTAAATGACCATTTTGTCCCTAGTTGATCTTGTTTTGGCCATAACTTTTGATTGGAAAGGAATTTTGAACTGAAACCACTTCCATTAGATTTGTTTGATGGTTTACCTTTCCGTAGAGTGGTCATGATAGCCAAACGGACTTACCGTTTGGGAGATATGGCTGAAATAAGGTTTGGAAGGTGAAAAACTGCTTAACCGGGCCAAATAGGGTGATTAGTGAGTAGGCCCATAACCCATTTCGGGATTAGGGTTATGGGGAGGGTGAAATGAGATAGAGAAACATTCCATTTCAGTTTTCTAGCCTCCACTTATCTTCAAGAAACCCTAAAAATGGCCTCCAACCTCTAAATCACCTCCAAATCATCTTTTGATCAAGGATTAATCTTAACAACATCTAATCAAGGGAGATCTACACCAAATAAACATTGGAGCTGCTGTTTAGCATTGGGATTCACATCAAATCAGAGATTTATTTCAGATCTTAGTTTATTTGTGGCTAAGGTGAGTGATTTGCATAATTTTGCACTAATTATGGCTAATTATGGGTAATTAGTGTTAATTAGCGAATTTATACACTAATAAATTCGGGAAAAATGTTCCTAAATTCTTAAATGATGTTTTAGACCTCTGATATGAATTTGGGTTAATTTGGTTAAGTTTTGCTAATCCTACCATTAGTTTCACCTAAACATGCTTAAGGGGAAATATGGGATTTTGGGTATGTTTGATCCATTTTAACATATCATATTGATGTTTTGATGTTTGTGGTTGATTATGCATGTTGCTATGACTGTATGATATGCTTTGTGATTGGTTTCAATAGTTAGAATGGTCGAAAACGTCGTCGAATGGCGTAAAGACTTGCTGGAAAAGTTTCAGAAAACAGTGCAGGTTTCGGATCGGATCGGATATGGGGGGCTCTGATCGGATATGTTGAAGTGGGCAAGGAATTCGATCGGATCGGAACCTGACACTTGAGAAAATTGGCAAAAAGGAAGGCCACGCTAATTGAACTGGGATCGGTTCGGATAAAGGAGGGGGATCGGATCGAATAAGGAAGGAAGGATCGGATCGGAGCACGTGAAGAACGAGGGAGCGGATCGGAGCGGAAGCACGAACTGGAAGGGAGATGGCTCCCGACCCGACCCGAAGTGAGATACCCGACCCGACCCGAAGTGAAGCACCCGTCCCGAACCGTACCAGAAGAATACCAAACCGTACCAGAAGAAGACCCGAACCGACGCGATGCAGTGGATCCGACCCGAACCGATGGCTTGAAGAGGAACCCGACCCGACCCAGTATTGACCAAATGCAAAGGTAGTCCAATATGGGAAGCTAGAGCTCAGGATCCAGTTGGGAACCGATGAGTTCACTTCATGGTTGGACTTTGCTGCGGGACTGTGCCAAGGGGCAGTCGATGTTTATGACTTCGGATCACTATGTATGGGAAGTACGTGAACGGATTCAGGGCTGCAATGGCCTAGGTACGACTAAAGGGCTATAGACCAATGAAGTGGGGTCATTTGTAAAGATTTGGTCATGACTCCATGTGGTAAGCTTGGTAGTAGCAGTAGTTGTACAAGTTGAACTCCGTCACTACTTCAATGTGTCTAGTGATTGACAGTGGTGGACATCGTATGCTTTACGCACTGAGCGAGAGATGTGAGGATGGTTGCTATGGTTGATTTGTTTGCTATCATTATGACATGCACACCCCACCCCCGTATTCTTACACTATTATTATGGCACCTTAGAGTGTTGTACGATATGTGGTACTAACTCTTTGGTTGCAAGTCCAGGTTCAGGTATGGTTTAGTATACCTGTTATTGTTCTGTTTAGATGCTTATCGCTCATACCAGGCTTAATGTCTGACCCAGAGTTTTATGTCTCCTCTTATTACTCGGGGTGCTCACACGAGCAGACTAGAGACAGGTTAGCTGGCGATGCACGGGTAGATGATCCGGAGACGAGTAGGAGGCTTCCACGTAATACATATATATATAGTATTCTCCCTGTGTTGTTGAAGACAACTGCTTGGGCATTGGTGGTGCATCTTCTACTTTGGCTTTCTTTTGTTTAGAGACAGTAAATTTGAAAAGTTGTAATAAGCTGTATTTGGATTTCCGCTGCTCTAGTGTTGATGTTGATTTTAGTTATCAGCTTATGCACTGTGTCACCTGTTTTATGTCAAGTATGTTATTATTATTATATTTTACTCCATGCGCTGTGAGACATTCTACAGGTTCTTGATTAGTTAATTCCCTTCTTTCCTTTCTTCTGACGACCGTCCCGTGCTAGCCGGGCATGTGTACAGCGCACTTTCGGAGGAAATGCAGGCTGGTGCAGGTCGGGCCGTTACATGTTGCGAGGCGCCTCGGATATATCGGTGACTGTGTGGAGCCGATGGAGTCATTTGGCTCATTGACATCCCAGAGGGTGGGGAAACGTAGTGTTCAGGCATAATAATCCACATCGGTGGACCGGCCTTGACGATCCAAGGGGCAGTTGCGGCTGTTCCTGAGGGGCGAGCTAGAGCGTCTCGAATTTGGTGGAGGACGATCCCTTGCCTCGGTTCATAGATGGAAATCCAACTTCCAATACGTGACTTTGCGGTTTTGATTGTATAGCCTAGTATGGCGACATAGTGGGATGGGGCACTTATGCCGTCTATGATTGATACTTATGATTGAAATTGTTTTGACACTATACACTTATAGTAATGATAAAACCTGAAATTTAACATATCAAGCATTCTTTGGCTATTATAAGGTAAAACCCTATCCTCCGGCTTGTGTTGCATTGTGTGATGGGACCTGGGTCTTATAATAGCTTCATTGTTCTTTATTTAGCATTACGTTGTTGTTTTATGCACTGGTGTTCTTGGGAGGAAACCCGTTCCGTGTTATACGGCGTGGTCCCTTGATTTACCTAACTTTAAAATAAAGATTAATGACTGTTTTAGTTCTCACACCAGTCACATGACTGACCTGGAGTTTATTGTTTTAACCTAAACTCTGGGTGCCCTTATTTTGACACGGGCAGCTAGTAGTTTTGGTTTTGCAGATTTATATTCACAGTATCCTGATTTACAGTTGGAATGATACTCGAAAAGCTCTGTATCCGTGTATTACTTCTAGTTGTGTTTTGTATTATTTTCCGCTGCGATGTATTTAAATTTAATGTATTGTAATCTCTGATATTTTTCTAATGTATATTATTTGTTTGTACTCTGTATATTCTTGTATTCTGATGAATTGTTGTAATTAACAATGAAATGTTCTTCTGCTTGCGTTCTTTTTGTGTTGTTCTCGAAGTATCCGGGCTTTCCTTACCGGGGAAGTTTCGGGTTGCTTCAGTTTGTATCAGAGGTTTGGTTTACAAAGCTTAGAGAACAAGACACGTTAGAACCATACGAAAGAATTCATCAGAGATTGGATTAGTAATATCCAATGAGAACGACTCGTTAGAGATGGGATCAGTAGCATCCCAAAATGAGTGTGAAGAGTATATTTTTAAAATGAAAACAATTTTTGTTTTGAAAATATAAATCAATTATACGTATTTGAATATTTATTTATATTGATTTGGACTATCAAGTATATAGAGGTTTTAATATACGTCTGATCCGCGTGTATTTGAAGTTTTAATATACTGGATAGATATAGAATCACACTCTAGTCGCCCGGGCATGATTCTACTGATGACGTACGACATCAGTAGTCTGTTTTCGAGTGTCGAAAGTGGGATATCTATATATTTGCATTAGACGGGTGTGAGAACCAAAATTAGATAGGGCTTATTGTTGTGATTTGGCATCAAAAAATCTGATTTTTAGACTATGTATCAAAGTTATGAATTTGAAAAGATAATCAACTAATTGATAGCTGATTCGACGTGGTGTCGAGGATGAAGACGGTGGTCGAAGACCGGAGGTCTTCACGTCGTTTGGGTGATTACTGATGATCTTGATTGAGTCGTACACCCAAGAGGAGGGAATCAGTTAGTGGTCGTCCAGACGTACTTGGAGATCGATGGATATGCGAGGTACCAGGTGCCTCCGGTTTCGTTCAGACCCAGGACTGTGTGTCTGACATTGGATTTTATTCTGTGTGATTGATTTCTATTTAATATATATCTGTTTGGTGGCGGAGAATTTATTCTCTTGCTTTACTCCCTTCTCTGAGACGTACGAGCTCAGAGGTTATATATTGATGGATATCAAACGCATGGAGTGAACTGCCTGTGTGGCATGCTTAAGTGGCAATTGATCAAGGCTTCTGTTGAAAAGCAAAGTTTTGTGGTTGATGATCAAAGCACGACCTGTGTGGCATAGCTTTGTGTAGCGTTGATTCGCGAGCCTCGCACTCCGTTTGTGAACCAGAAACGGGAGAGGACCTTAGGGAGGGCATGCGTTTCCTTCTAGCAAGAAGTGGCGTCAGTGGTTTTACACGCCCTGACGAGTTTGACTTATGTGGTTGTTGCTGTTGCGAGGCGCCTCGGATATATAGGTGACTGTGTGGAGCCGATGGAGTCATTTGGCTCATTGACACCCCATAGGGTGGGGAAACGTTGTGTTCAGGCATAATAATCCACATCGGTGTACCGTCCCTGACGATCCAAGGGGCAGTTGCTGCTGTTCCTGAGGGGCGGGCTAGAGCGTCTCGAATTCGGTGGAGGACGATCCCTTGCCTCGGTTCACAGATGGAAATCCAACTTCCAATACGTGACTTTGCGGTTTTGATTGTCGAGCCTAGTATGGCGACATAGTGGGATGGGGCACTTATGCCGTCTATGATTGATACTTATGATTGAAATTGTTTTGACACTATACACTTATAGTAATAATAAAACATGAAATTTAACGTATCAAGCATTCTTTGGCTATTATAAGGTAAAACCCTATCCTCCGGCTTGTGTTGCATTGTGTGATGGGACCTGGGTCTTATAATAGCTTCATTGTTCTTTATTTAGCATTGCGCTGTTGTTTTATGCACTGGTGTTCTTGGGAGGAAACCCGTTCGGTGTTATACGGTGTGGTCCCTTGATTTACCTAACTTTAAAATAAAGATTAATAACTGTTTTAGTTCTCACACCAGTCACATGACTGACCTGGAGTTTATTGTTTTAACCTAAACTCTGGGTGCCCTTATTTTGACACGGGAAGCTAGTAGTTTTGGTTTTGCAGATTTATATTCACAGGATCCTAATTTACAGCTGGAAGGATATTCGGAAAGCTCTGTATCCGTGTATTACTTCTAGTTGTGTTTTGTATTATTTTCCGCTGCGATGTATTTAAATGTAATGTATTGTAATCTCTGATATTTTTCTGATGTATATTATTTGTTTATACTATGTATATTTTTGTATTCTGATGAATTGTTGTAATTAACAATGAAATGTTCTTCTGTTTGCGTTCTTTTGTGTGTTGTTCTCGAAGTATCCGGGCTTTCCTTACCGGGGAAGTTTCGGGTTGCTTCAAGAATTCACGAATATATGGAAATGGGGAAATGAATAAATTAATGATAAGTTAATTTAAAAGGGAAAAATGTTGATTGATGATTGATCGATAAAATTTCCATTTGGAAATAAGATCATTGTGTGTATGGATGTTTTCCTTTGGTAGCTAAATAACCGACTATCAAAGTTTTAACCATTTTTCCGTCGTCAATATGGAGAGACCAGGATCAGATTTATTATCTGAAAACCACTCCATATGGGCACTAGCGTTGCGAATCAAATATGATGAAGATAATTGAAGATGGAGTTTAAGAAAGGGCTATTCTGGCAATCCTATGTAGAAATTGCCTAAGACGAGTTTACAGAATAGTGCCTTCGATTTGTTTAGTCCTAGGACAACTTGTATGGAAGAATGTCTGACAGAGTATATTTAATAGATCGCGTAAGTTGGTCTCTTCAAATGTATTTACGTTTGGTGGCAGAGGATTTCGTTTCTCTTAGCTATATACCTATGGTATTTTTGGGGAAGTCAATTTGTGATTTGTCGGGTATGAAAATGTGACATTCAAAGTAAATAAAGGTGTGATCTGTACATTTTGACCTCTAGCTTCACAACTGAGAAATGGTATAAAATCGGGTAGGTCGCATGGCTAAGTGGGTAGCTCCCAATTAGGGTGTATTGTCACCTGGTCTAGAGAAATTCCATCTACATCTTTAAACTATTTCAATGTTGTCCCTTTAGGGAAACAGTTGCTGATCCCAACCATTGGTGATAATACATTCGGTACACTCAAGGGAAATGAGTGACCGCTCATGTTTAGCCTAGGTTACAATATGTTCTTGTAGAAGCTAGTGTATTCCTCTCTAGAGATACACTGTTGGAAGGTGGACCCATACCTTGCCAGTTGTAATCCATTACCCAATAAGCACCTGGGGTTTTTGATTATATATTATGTATGTGGAACATGAGATGAAAGCATTCTGCTAAATGATTATTTAGTTGTGGTTAATAGACAATATTATAATATCAAAAGAGTTTTGATGTAAAGATTATCATTTCTTTCAAAAGGATTTTGAAAGTTAAATCAAGTGTTTTGGATTCTCATAAGGGAAAAACCCATTCCGTGTTACACGGTGTGGTCTTATGAGATATCGTTTATTTTCTCAAACTGTTTTAAATTGTTTACTCACACCAGTCCCATGACTGACCCAGATTTTATTTTGTTTTATTTTACCCGAAACTCTTAGCTGCCAAAATTTGTACGGGCAGTCAAGTAGTCGGAATTTTACAGATACTTGGTAAGCTTAGAGCAGGAGGCTTCAAGATTATATAGATATTGTTAACTCCGTTGTGTTGTAAGTGTTGTACACCGATAATATATTTATTCGTTCCATTGTGAGATTCGTGTTACTCTGATTTTGTGTTGTTATGTTCTTCTCCTTCTTCTATTCTAATTTTATATCTTATCTATTCTCACCCTCTAACTTCTTTCTATTAATGATCTGGAATGTTCGATGCCTAAATAATTGACATGGGTTTTATGTTGATTTTCTGGGTTGAAAATCTGGTTCTTTACAGTGGTATCAGAGCTGAAGGTTAAGTGATTATCTAGGCTCTGTGGCGTAACTCGATAGAGATAGGGTTAGTATTTAGACTGAGTTTGACTGTATATATATGGGCGTGTATTTGTTATTTAATATAAAAAATTGTTTTATATTGTGGAGCTTTATTGGTTGAGTTTTTTATGAGTTCTGGTCGATCAGTATGATTGTAATAACCCGGAAAATTCGAACCAATTTAAATTTTTTGATTTGGCAATTTTAGCGAATTTAGAATATTTAAAATGAATTATTTTAAATTATGACGACGAGAAATTTAATTTGAATTGAATTAGAATGTATATATTTATATAGATCGACGTTAGAATATAAATATTTATTTGAATTATAAAAGGAATTGAAAATGGCGCGGTAGTTTGAAAATTCAATTTCAAATTTCAGATGAATGAGCAGGATTCAAAATAAATTGGATTTCATCGAAACCAAAAATATTAGAATCTATTTGAAAATATCTTTCCAACGAATCTGAAAAATTGAAATTTCATAGCGCGAATAAAAAGTTATGTCCAACTGAAAATTCAGGATAGTCACTATGGAAATTTGGCCCTTAAAAATGGAAATTTTGCAAACGACCTCTGTTTTCGACGAAACTACTTTTGTTGGATACGGGATGTCGAGTTATTGCTACATTCCAAAATTCATAATTTTCTGAATTAATATGTGAGCGTGGCACACGAAAACGTGTTTTGTCAATTTGGATCGACCAGAAAATGGCCATTTTTCAAATGGTCTTCAAATTTGACGACATTGGTTTTGTTAGGATCGTATCGTCAATACGAAGCTAGAAATAATTTTTTGGGAATTTTTAGAGTTCGCATGTGGCCCCGGTATTTTGAAATGTACATTTGAATTAATATATATATATATATATATATGGATTTAAATGTTAATTTAAATCAAAACTGATCGAAACGATAGAATTGGCTAACGAAACATATCCCATTGTGTTCGGAATGGAGGTAATACGTTAGGGTCGACAGTCATTGTGCCTCGTTTAGGGTTCAAAAGAAAAGTTAACCTTTTGAAATATAAAATAATTAAATAAATAAATATATAACCTCACCTCTCTCTCTATTCTCTCTCCTCTCATTTCATCGTTGAAAAAAAAACAAAATCGCATAGCCCCCTCCAGGCCATGCTGGCCACCGCACCCCGCCCCCAGCGCGACCGGGCCCCCCTCCACCTCGACGATTGCCCCCACCCCTCTTTAGCCTTCGACGCCGGAAACCCCCAATCCAACCCTAGAAACCCCAAAACCGTCCATCCACCTGAAGTCGCCCCCTGCTGACCGTGACCGCCACCATCCGCCCAACGCCAACACCCCACCTCCTCCCCGACACGTGCGACACCCTCTCCGACCTCCAACACCCGACGCAGCAACCCCGCAACCCCCTTCTCAAGTCAACGCTCATAAAACCGTCCTCCAGCAAAATCCGATTCCTTTCCAAGAAAGATGTAAGTTTCTTCCTAATTTTATTTAAATAGAAAACATAGTTTTAAAAGCAATTTTGAATTATATGAAACATAATTTTAAAATTCAGTTTTGATATTTATTTATTTATGTAACAAGGTGATGTTTTTGTCATACATATAAAGGTTAAAAATTTTAATATTCTAAAGATTTGATTTTTAGATTAGAAAGATACGATTTATATATATATATATATATATATATATATATATATATGAAGTGAAGATAAAGATACGATTTTTATATATATGAACTGAAGATAAAAATTCGATTTTTATATATATGAAGTGAAGATAAAAATTCGATTTTTATATATATGAAGTGAATATAAAAATTCGATTTTTATATATATTAATTGAAGATAAAAATTTGATTTTTAGATATATGAAGTGAAGATAAAAATTCGATCTTTTTATATGTGTAGAGAACATAAAAATATGATTTTTATGTATGGAAATGGTTATTAATAATGTGATTTTTAATATCAACTGTGTGAAACAGAGGGTGGTGGAACGGATTGAAACCAAAAAGGAATTCAAACGATTCAGAAATTCAAAAATGAAACGGCGAAGTGGAAACCCAAGGTGAGAACTCCTCACTTTAATTTTATTTTCTAGTTGAAATATATATTAGGATGCAGATGGTGCTTAGCAGCATCCGACACCCGTCGTCCATAGACCATGGATGACTTGTTTATTTGATTGGTGTGTTGTGAAAATTGATTGTGTGATGTGGTTTGAATAAATATTTTATAGTTAAAAATATATTTTTTAACGCGTATATAAAATAAATATTTATAAACAAATCGGACGATTTGTTTATGTACACACATTTGACTGATATGGATTGGGATGATAAATTTTACACATCGCCCAACTGCACAAATAAAACCTGTGTTTGACTGTTTGAAACCCCACACGGGTATTGGGATGATATTGGACATACACTAATCCCAATAATTAGCTGTATGTCGATCGATAGATTGACAGGCTGTTGTAAGCGTTGAATATTTATATTTGATGCTTATACAATGTAGAATGCACTCTAGATGATGGATTGCTGTTTTAATTGTTGTTATGCACATTTGTTGTGTGAAATCCATATAATCAAATTATATGGTAATTGACTGTGTATGATTCCAGTTTAGAAAGAAAGAATACTTTAAAATAAAGATTATTTTAAAATAACGAATATTTTCAAACAATATTCAGGAAAGAATCAAAATCTGATTTTGATGTCCGATTTGGGATGGACACAATATATTTAAATATATATAGCCGTGTTGATTAGATTAACGTCATTTTGACGTGAACGATATTTATATCGATTATATTTATTTTAAAATAAATATAAAAAAGGAAATGATTTTGAAATATAATGTTTTGAAAATATTGTCATTTATATATCGATGATATGGAATATTCAATTTTGATTAGAAATTGAATATGAAGTTGAAATCGTTTTGAAAACGAATTTAAAACGATTTATAAAATACGTTTTAAAAGGAAATTGACGAAATATATATAATATATTATATTATATATATAATGGCCTGAATAGAACGCGCCGCGCTGCGGTAGTTCGTGAATTTCGGCCATTGACTTCGAACGGACATTACAGGAGATCTGACCGTCGGATTCTCCTAAAACTAGAACGTTGGGTTCGTATTGAAAAGAGATTTTTAATGAATATGAGAGATTTGAAATCTAATGGTAGGATTTGGAATTATGTCCAAATCAAATTTGGAAAAGGTCGCTGTAAGTGCAGTTCGATAGCCGTTGATGGAAATCGACTGTACGGGCCTTGATAAAATTATTAAAAATATCAGTGATTAGTGTAAAATCATAAGAAATGATTTGGAATGAATTGGGATGAAAAACCCCATATTTGAAAAGATAAAAAAAGATTTTTATCGAAATGAACTAGTTTTGAACTAGAATTATAATCCATTTATTTTTAAAATAAATAAATTGGATTTGAAATGGTTTTAAAAATTACCAGAATTTCCAATTTATAAATCGGAAATGGATTTGAATCGAAATTGTCTTTGTAATATTTCGATGTTGGATTTCGTGATTATACAGATATTATTATGGAAATTTGAAAGATATATTTATATCGTTATTTCCAATACGATATTTGTAGCTCGTAGATTTTGATATTGAGTATAAGCCGATATATTTTCTATTCAGAGCCTTGTATTTAATATCAAATGGGATCCGGGTTTGTCGTGAATGGTGTCTTCATTAACACTATTCTTAAACCAAACTGAGAAAAAGATTAAATCTTTTTATTTAGATTTAATGAAATGTACCAATTAAATGATATTTAATTGGGATTGAATTTGTAACGACCCGGAGATTTTCGACTCCGAAAATCGACACAAAACCCAGCGTCGACTGTTCAGACATCGAAAATACCAGACCATTAATAGAAAGAAGTTAGAGGATGAGATAGAAAAGATAGAACTAATAGAATAGAAGAAGAAGAACACAACAACTGAGCAGAATCAGAGTAAACACTAATCTCACAGCGGAACGAATAAAATATATTGTATAACATAACTTTGGAATACAAACCTGTTTTGTATATACATACCATATCAGAGTACATAATAACATTTGGTACAGCGGAAATAACTCTAAATAACCAATAGTGAGGACTCCTGCTTCAAGCTCCTCCAAGTGTATCTGTAAAGCCTGAAACACTTGACTGCCCGTACAAATTTGGGCACCCAAGAGTTTAGGGAAAACAAACAAAATAAACTCTGGGTCAGTCAAGGGACTGGTGTGAGTAAATTCCAACCATATGGCTTAACTTTGAAAATCCTTTTTGAAACAAAAAGGATAATAGTAAGACCGGTCCACACATAAACATGGACGATTTTTACCTTACTATAACCCAAAACACTTTGATATCAAAATCCAGTGCTATTATAATAATGTCTAATCAAATAAATAACCAAATAGTAGAACGCTTGCATCTCACGCTCCACATACATAGTATAAAATCAAAAACCCGCAGGGCGCTTATTGGAGATTGGATTCCAACTATGACAAGGTATGGGACCACCTTCCGATGATGTATCTCTAGAGGCGAATACACCTGGGTTCAACAAGAACATCTTGTAACCCGGCCCACACATGACCGACCACTCATTTCGCTTGAGTGTATCGAATGTATATCACCAACGGTTGGACTCAAACCACCGTTCCCGAATGGGCAGAATCGATAGATTTAGAAACAAAAGGAATTTCTCTAGATAGGTGATTATACACCCTAATGGGAGCGACCCACATAGCCATGCTGCCTGCCCGATTTTTGTCATTTCCCGGTTGTGAAGCTTGAGGCTACGTTTACCTTTTAGAACATCTGGCCACCATACACTTTGAATGCCACATCGTCAAACCCGTCAAACCACTAGTTGATCTTCCCAAAATATTACGGGTATAAAAGCTAAGAGAAACGAATTTCTCTGCCACCAGACGTAATATCTTGAAAAGAACGTCTTAGGTGATCTTCTAAGAATACGCTGTCAGGCATTCATCCATACAAGTTGTCCTGGGACTGAACAAACATAACAGTTCTTGAATTTCACTCCGTCTTCGATTATCTTCAACATAATCTAATTCGCAACGCCTATGCCTATACGGAGTGGTTCTCGGATATTAAATCCAACCGGTCTCTCCGAATTGACAACGAGGGTCAAACCACTTCGATAGTTGGTTATTTAACTATCGAAGTAAAAACAACATCCATTCAAATGTATAACTGTCATCACACTACCATGGGCACTTTTATTTAACATTCATCATCATCGAATTATAGTTCCCATTTCTAATAGTGTTATTTAACTTTAATCATATTTCAAACATCGAAATGATGTCATCGTTTTCTGAAACGATTCTCCACTACTCGTTCTTATATTTCTTTAGACAATCATCGTTACTTATTACTTTAGAATAAGCGGATTTCAAAACAAACTGTTTACATTCCCTAGGGAGTAGTGCTATATATCATGCTTAAGCTTAGCCAACAGCGTTAATTTAACGTTATAGTTTAAAACTCGTCATACGCTGTAATATTCCTCTTTGTAACATATCTCGACATAACAGTCACGCTTAAGCCTAGTCAACAGCGTTGTTTTATCGCTGTAGTTCCAATACTTGAAATATGCTGCTATATTCCACCTTATACTGTTCTTGACATCTTTTACCGTTACAAAAATCTTGACATCTCTTTCTGTTAAAAATCTTGACATCTCTTTCTGTTACAAAAAAAAATCTTGACATCTCCTTTCGTTACAAAAATCTTAACATCTCTTTCTGTTGCAAACCAAATACCATCCCTCGATAATTGTGAAGCCGTTCAAGTTGGGGTATTTTAATTACCTCTCAGACCTTGATCGACGACGTTCTTACCTTAGAATAGATATAAGTTCGTAACTCTAATCCCTTATACTTTAAAATCAGTCAACCGTACTTCTTGTTATATTTTAAATATGGTTTTATGACGCCATATCCTTATTTCGAAAACTCGGTTATTTACATTAGCTTCAACTTCCTTATTCAAATCCATTTTAAACATTTCTCTCTGCTTCGTCTTCCTTAGACAAATCTCTTTTTAAACATTCCTCCTCGCTTTGTCTTCCTTGGACAAATCCCTTATACTTTAAAATCTTTTAAACTAAACCAACTATTCGTTAATTTATTACATTAGATTAATCATTCCAATCTAATTAAATAAATAACCAATTATTGATCAAAACAGTTTGCTTGATAAATATTTAGCCATGATTAATCCACTAATCAATTCTAACAAAGCTTTTCATTTTGAATAAATAACATTTATTTATCCAAATAATTTCACTTGTATCGATTACTATAGAAAAGTAATTTGTTTCTAAATAATCTCATTTACTATTAGATAAACAATAATCGATTTTAACAAATCTTACTTAATATGAAATAAACCATAATCTATTTGTATATATCTCATTTTACTTGTTCTTAAAGCCATAAATACTTGTTATTAATCATCAAGTTCATCTCCGCCTACATACTTATTAATCTTATCAATATAAGAATCCACTTTACCAAATCATTTAGTAAGTATGGTGAAACACGTGCTTCGCACACGGTGGGATTTGGTAAAACAATAGTGGTTTAAAACAAATGATACATTTATGGTTGGTTGTTGCCACTTTCTTAATCGATATCATCTATTGATTAAAACAAAATAACGTTTGAATTTCCATTCAACGCTAATATAAACACAAGGTTTCAAATGTCATTTGGGTTCAAACAGTGCATCTATATAAAACACACAGTACATATAAATATTGAGGAATCCGGTTGGATTCCACCAACCGTTTTCCTGCATCCACCGATGTTAGTCAACAATTAACACTGATTCCATACCAGGAAATATTATAATCAATGGAATCAGTCCAACCAATGATGTGTGTATACATATATGCAACGATATATAAAATTCAACCAATTTAACTGTAATTTACCTAATCAACCATCACACGGCATTCAACCATTATTTAAAATATGATTAAAATATTTTAAATAAAACAGAGTTAGTGAATTTACTCACCTTCGCGCTTTAACCAAAAACGATTTGCGTCAGTTCAGTTCGGATCCGCGCCCCTTAGAAGTCCCTCCTCCGAAAACAAGAAGAACAGCCCGTCCGCTCCATGCACACACGTTTTCTGTTTCTTTTCGTTTTTCTCTTTAAATATTGGGTCGTGCTTTTATATTTCACTGTATTCTTCACGTCAACCTATTCAAAACATTTACCACCTAACTAAACATGTTTCGAGCTCCCCTTTCATACTAATTCTTTGTAAGAAGCGGCAACCATGTTGATCCTTTGCTAAACGATATATTCTCCCAGCAACTTCATCAACGGTGGTGTATCTCATTTGAACTGACCTCGAATCATATAATGAATTCATCATGCCACAAGAAGAGATCATAAATTTACTTCAAAAATAACTCTTCGGTACATGTGGTGCAATTGGTTAGTGTAACAGGATGAGCTAAACCTTTGTGGCCTTGGTAAACTTGGTCGACTCAATCTTGACCCCGTCTGTTGAGGATATGGCCGCATCATAGCATTGTTTATATAAGATGGGTACTGGTCATAGCAATGTTGCATACAACTTCCCAGTAACGCATCCACCATTTTCCATGTCTTCACTTCATATTTGCGCCCAGCCTCCATCCGCTTAGTGTGCCCAATCGTGTGCTTCCTTTACGTTTTGAAACCCCATCTTCTGTTCAATGCGTGGACACCACACACAATGTATTTGAACAAAAACCCATCTCCGGTTACAAACAAGAAAGTACAGCTCCCCACTTCTCTAGAAACACACGCCTCTCCAGTAATCCTCTTCCATCGACCCATGCTCCGCGTTAACTCCATTCTCACCGTACACCCCCATCCACACTTTCACAAACCCACGCAAAGCTTCTCAAAATGCACAGTGCCTCCTCTCCTTCCAGTAACTCACAAGCATCCGCTCTTGTAAACCAAACCAGCCCATACACGAGCCTTAACACTTGCTGTTCGACTTCCAGCAGGCGATGATAGCTTCGAACAACGTGAAACTAAATGAGGGTGGAGCGTAGCCTGAGAGTATTCAAGAGTGATGAGTTTCGAGATTTCAAATGGACGGGCATATTTTTTCTATGATTTTTTTCATCCATTTAAAAGCTTCGAAGCTCAAGAGGACATGTCGAGTCCCTGCGTATTTATAGGATTATGAAAACGTGGAGGGCAAGGCATAGGTTTACTGTGTAACCATGGGTAGGTCGGCCAGTATTGTCTCGCAGGGTTTTGAAAAGACCATGTACGAGACTTGGCTGCTGCAATGTATAGTCGGTGAGAAGATATAGGGTACATGGTCTGCCTTCTTTGTCGGCAGTGTGATGAACACGATTTCAGGGTGTATACACATAGACTTAGGCTGGTACAGATGACAGTGAAATTTCTTGATATTGATAACCAAGGAACACCAAGACATATAGTTTTATAAATGATCAGCATTTTTTTTTAGACGTAGGAAATATATGTAAAGGGTTAAAACATGTAACAATATTGGATTACAATGTCGGTTTTGAGGTCCAAGTGTAGCAAAATTTCTTTTGGTATTTCATAATCATACCATATATATGTCATATAAAGCCCACATGCATAGCATGGTTCTTAAATAAAAGTGATTTGAAAACACAAATTTACCTCCCTTCGACGTGAAGTTTTCGGATCGATGGGAGTGATGTCCAAAGTAGCGGGTTGTATTAAGGGTAGGTATCCACGTTTTGAATGAGCGGACATGAGTTGTCAACTCGGTGATTAACGATGAACTCTGGTGAATCAACGAACGGACAGAAGTAAGAGTACAGTGGTGCTCAACGAGGTGTCACGACCCCAAAAATATAATAATACCAGTAGATTACCTCATATTTTGAAACCCCAAAATACCGATACAGGGTGCACAATACTCCAAATAAAAAGTTGCTTATTTAATTAATTAAAAATTACAGTAAAATTCTAAAAATTAAATTATCACTACGTCTCAAAAGAACCTTGTCCAGATTTGCAACCGATATCTAGTTATATCAAATAAACTGTTATGGTCGATAAACGGTTCTATAGCGACTTTTCGAATATTTGATTTGGACATATCTTGCAATGAATATGACGAAATCTCCATTTTCCACTTTCGTTGGAAAGATACAGTTCAACTGATTCCAACGCTTCTTGTTTCGAAGAAATCCGATTTAAAACGAGTTCTGTACACTCAGTTGAAGTTCAGAACGTTAAATTACGAACTGCAGCGTCGTTATGAGCTCGATTATATTGAATATATATTTTTATACGTTCAACTTTGTTTTAAATAATTATTTAAATCTACTTATATTAAGAATTCAATATTTAAACTGATTTAAATATTCAATTACGGACCGGTAAAAATGCGGGACATTACATTCCTTCCCCCTTAAAATAATTTCGTCCTCGAAATTGCTAAGATAGGGAAAGTGCTACAATCTCTGTTGCAAACAGGTTAAAAATATTCTTGGTTTACTTCATAATTTCAGTTTCAACTGAACTGATCAAAATATTAATTCCCTTCTTTGTAACGAAAATTTTCAAAATTCTGAAAATTTTCTAACATTTTAATTTTCGGAGAATTTCGTCAATCTCTCCGCTGCACGGTTCATTCGGTACTACTACAACATGCCACTCTGGGCCTTCCCCCTTTATTGAGCATCTAACTTTCTCGCTTTCATTTGCAATCCATTCAGCATACGAAATGCATCTCCAACTGATCTCCATTCAATTTATTCTCAATCAACAATCCTCTTACATCCCAGCTCAAATTTCTTTTTCAAACTCCAGTTCAATTCCAATTCTAAATAATCAAATTTCCCAACCAAGTTAAGTTCCATTCCCAATCTCAATTTATAGCTCAACTATTTTGCCAAGTCAAATTCTTATTCTAGTACGTTTTCCCCTTACTTGGCTTCAATTCAACTCCACTTTTATTTGACTTATTTAAATTCTCTGTTTATTTACTTCATAAGTAAATTTTAAATTTCAGAATTTAAATTCCTGGGGTTTTCATTTCAAATGAGTTTGAAATCATATACACAGCAATTCAAAACATTTGAATTTCCAAACAACTTATTTCAAAACAAAACTTTGGTAGTAATCCGTCACTTAGAAACTCGAAAACGAATACTGATAATGCGGCCGTCATCATCAGAATTTATTTCCCAGTGATCAAAGTGAGTTCAATACTATATCACTTTCAAAACTCATATTCAAATACTTTTATTTGAAATTACTTCAAAAATATCTTTTCGAAACTTGGATAATATTTCAAAATTTCCCCAGGATCTTAAAATTCCATTTAATTCAAATTTCATTTACAAACATTTTCATACTTCGGAATTTTTTATTCCAATTCTGGTTTCAATTTCAGATTCAGTTCATCTGATTTTTCATATTATATTTATAAAATATTTTGATTGGTTATTTATATAACCAATTCAATTATAAATCTTATTCGATCATAAGTTCACCCAACACATTCAATATATATTAGATAATTCCAATATATATGTTTTCTTTACATCAAAATATATTTCGAGTAAAATTATTTCATTTACTCTCTTTCAAAACAATACTATGTCGAAATTCTCTATCCAAGCGTTTATAAATCCCTATCGACCACGTCAGCTAAACGCGTCGATCTGGAATTTATATACCACTCATCAGATCAATCAACACAATATAAACCAGTTTTATATCAAATCTACAAATACGCGCTCCTATATATACACTCAAACTCAATCTAGAGTATTACTAACTCCATCTCTATTGAGTCACGCCACAGAGCCAAGGAAATCACTTAACCTTCAGCTCTGATACCACTGTAACGACCCGGAGATTTTCGACTCCGAAAATCGACACAAAACCCAGCGTCGACTGTTCAGACATCGAAAATACCAGACCATTAATAGAAAGAAGTTAGAGGATGAGATAGAAAAGATAGAACTAATAGAATAGAAGAAGAAGAACACAACAACTGAGCAGAATCAGAGTAAACACTAATCTCACAGCGGAACGAATAAAATATATTGTATAACATAACTTTGGAATACAAACCTGTTTTGTATATACATACCATATCAGAGTACATAATAACATTTGGTACAGCGGAAATAACTCTAAATAACCAATAGTGAGGACTCCTGCTTCAAGCTCCTCCAAGTGTATCTGTAAAGCCTGAAACACTTGACTGCCCGTACAAATTTGGGCACCCAAGAGTTTAGGGAAAACAAACAAAATAAACTCTGGGTCAGTCAAGGGACTGGTGTGAGTAAATTCCAACCATATGGCTTAACTTTGAAAATCCTTTTTGAAACAAAAAGGATAATAGTAAGACCGGTCCACACATAAACATGGACGATTTTTACCTTACTATAACCCAAAACACTTTGATATCAAAATCCAGTGCTATTATAATAATGTCTAATCAAATAAATAACCAAATAGTAGAACGCTTGCATCTCACGCTCCACATACATAGTATAAAATCAAAAACCCGCAGGGCGCTTATTGGAGATTGGATTCCAACTATGACAAGGTATGGGACCACCTTCCGATGATGTATCTCTAGAGGCGAATACACCTGGGTTCAACAAGAACATCTTGTAACCCGGCCCACACATGACCGACCACTCATTTCGCTTGAGTGTATCGAATGTATATCACCAACGGTTGGACTCAAACCACCGTTCCCGAATGGGCAGAATCGATAGATTTAGAAACAAAAGGAATTTCTCTAGATAGGTGATTATACACCCTAATGGGAGCGACCCACATAGCCATGCTGCCTGCCCGATTTTTGTCATTTCCCGGTTGTGAAGCTTGAGGCTACGTTTACCTTTTAGAACATCTGGCCACCATACACTTTGAATGCCACATCGTCAAACCCGTCAAACCACTAGTTGATCTTCCCAAAATATTACGGGTATAAAAGCTAAGAGAAACGAATTTCTCTGCCACCAGACGTAATATCTTGAAAAGAACGTCTTAGGTGATCTTCTAAGAATACGCTGTCAGGCATTCATCCATACAAGTTGTCCTGGGACTGAACAAACATAACAGTTCTTGAATTTCACTCCGTCTTCGATTATCTTCAACATAATCTAATTCGCAACGCCTATGCCTATACGGAGTGGTTCTCGGATATTAAATCCAACCGGTCTCTCCGAATTGACAACGAGGGTCAAACCACTTCGATAGTTGGTTATTTAACTATCGAAGTAAAAACAACATCCATTCAAATGTATAACTGTCATCACACTACCATGGGCACTTTTATTTAACATTCATCATCATCGAATTATAGTTCCCATTTCTAATAGTGTTATTTAACTTTAATCATATTTCAAACATCGAAATGATGTCATCGTTTTCTGAAACGATTCTCCACTACTCGTTCTTATATTTCTTTAGACAATCATCGTTACTTATTACTTTAGAATAAGCGGATTTCAAAACAAACTGTTTACATTCCCTAGGGAGTAGTGCTATATATCATGCTTAAGCTTAGCCAACAGCGTTAATTTAACGTTATAGTTTAAAACTCGTCATACGCTGTAATATTCCTCTTTTTAACATATCTCGACATAACAGTCACGCTTAAGCCTAGTCAACAGCGTTGTTTTATCGCTGTAGTTCCAATACTTGAAATATGCTGCTATATTCCACCTTATACTGTTCTTGACATCTTTTACCGTTACAAAAATCTTGACATCTCTTTCTGTTAAAAATCTTGACATCTCTTTCTGTTACAAAAAAAAATCTTGACATCTCCTTTCGTTACAAAAATCTTAACATCTCTTTCTGTTGCAAACCAAATACCATCCCTCGATAATTGTGAAGCCGTTCAAGTTGGGGTATTTTAATTACCTCTCAGACCTTGATCGACGACGTTCTTACCTTAGAATAGATATAAGTTCGTAACTCTAATCCCTTATACTTTAAAATCAGTCAACCGTACTTCTTGTTATATTTTAAATATGGTTTTATGACGCCATATCCTTATTTCGAAAACTCGGTTATTTACATTAGCTTCAACTTCCTTATTCAAATCCATTTTAAACATTTCTCTCTGCTTCGTCTTCCTTAGACAAATCTCTTTTTAAACATTCCTCCTCGCTTTGTCTTCCTTGGACAAATCCCTTATACTTTAAAATCTTTTAAACTAAACCAACTATTCGTTAATTTATTACATTAGATTAATCATTCCAATCTAATTAAATAAATAACCAATTATTGATCAAAACAGTTTGCTTGATAAATATTTAGCCATGATTAATCCACTAATCAATTCTAACAAAGCTTTTCATTTTGAATAAATAACATTTATTTATCCAAATAATTTCACTTGTATCGATTACTATAGAAAAGTAATTTGTTTCTAAATAATCTCATTTACTATTAGATAAACAATAATCGATTTTAACAAATCTTACTTAATATGAAATAAACCATAATCTATTTGTATATATCTCATTTTACTTGTTCTTAAAGCCATAAATACTTGTTATTAATCATCAAGTTCATCTTCGCCTACATACTTATTAATCTTATCAATATAAGAATCCACTTTACCAAATCATTTAGTAAGTATGGTGAAACACGTGCTTCGCACACGGTGGGATTTGGTAAAACAATAGTGGTTTAAAACAAATGATACATTTATGGTTGGTTGTTGCCACTTTCTTAATCGATATCATCTATTGATTAAAACAAAATAACGTTTGAATTTCCATTCAACGCTAATATAAACACAAGGTTTCAAATGTCATTTGGGTTCAAACAGTGCATCTATATAAAACACACAGTACATATAAATATTGAGGAATCCGGTTGGATTCCACCAACCGTTTTCCTGCATCCACCGATGTTAGTCAACAATTAACACTGATTCCATACCAGGAAATATTATAATCAATGGAATCAGTCCAACCAATGATGTGTGTATACATATATGCAACGATATATAAAATTAAACCAATTTAACTGTAATTTACCTAATCAACCATCACACGGCATTCAACCATTATTTAAAATATGATTAAAATATTTTAAATAAAACAGAGTTAGTGAATTTACTCACCTTCGCGCTTTAACCAAAAACGATTTGCGTCAGTTCAGTTCGGATCCGCGCCCCTTAGAAGTCCCTCCTCCGAAAACAAGAAGAACAGCCCGTCCGCTCCATGCACACACGTTTTCTGTTTCTTTTCGTTTTTCTCTTTAAATATTGGGTCGTGCTTTTATATTTCACTGTATTCTTCACGTCAACCTATTCAAAACATTTACCACCTAACTAAACATGTTTCGAGCTCCCCTTTCATACTAATTCTTTGTAAGAAGCGGCAACCATGTTGATCCTTTGCTAAACGATATATTCTCCCAGCAACTTCATCAACGGTGGTGTATCTCATTTGAACTGACCTCGAATCATATAATGAATTCATCATGCCACAAGAAGAGATCATAAATTTACTTCAAAAATAACTCTTCGGTACATGTGGTGCAATTGGTTAGTGTAACAGGATGAGCTAAACCTTTGTGGCCTTGGTAAACTTGGTCGACTCAATCTTGACCCCGTCTGTTGAGGATATGGCCGCATCATAGCATTGTTTATATAAGATGGGTACTGGTCATAGCAATGTTGCATACAACTTCCCAGTAACGCATCCACCATTTTCCATGTCTTCACTTCATATTTGCGCCCAGCCTCCATCCGCTTAGTGTGCCCAATCGTGTGCTTCCTTTACGTTTTGAAACCCCATCTTCTGTTCAATGCGTGGACACCACACACAATGTATTTGAACAAAAACCCATCTCCGGTTACAAACAAGAAAGTACAGCTCCCCACTTCTCTAGAAACACACGCCTCTCCAGTAATCCTCTTCCATCGACCCATGCTCCGCGTTAACTCCATTCTCACCGTACACCCCCATCCACACTTTCACAAACCCACGCAAAGCTTCTCAAAATGCACAGTGCCTCCTCTCCTTCCAGTAACTCACAAGCATCCGCTCTTGTAAACCAAACCAGCCCATACACGAGCCTTAACACTTGCTGTTCGACTTCCAGCAGGCGATGATAGCTTCGAACAACGTGAAACTAAATGAGGGTGGAGCGTAGCCTGAGAGTATTCAAGAGTGATGAGTTTCGAGATTTCAAATGGACGGGCATATTTTTTCTATGATTTTTTTCATCCATTTAAAAGCTTCGAAGCTCAAGAGGACATGTCGAGTCCCTGCGTATTTATAGGATTATGAAAACGTGGAGGGCAAGGCATAGGTTTACTGTGTAACCATGGGTAGGTCGGCCAGTATTGTCTCGCAGGGTTTTGAAAAGACCATGTACGAGACTTGGCTGCTGCAATGTATAGTCGGTGAGAAGATATAGGGTACATGGTCTGCCTTCTTTGTCGGCAGTGTGATGAACACGATTTCAGGGTGTATACACATAGACTTAGGCTGGTACACAGATGACAGTGAAATTTCTTGATATTGATAACCAAGGAACACCAAGACATATAGTTTTATAAATGATCAGCATTTTTTTTTAGACGTAGGAAATTTATGTAAAGGGTTAAAACATGTAACAATATTGGATTACAATGTCGGTTTTGAGGTCCAAGTGTAGCAAAATTTCTTTTGGTATTTCATAATCATACCATATATATGTCATATAAAGCCCACATGCATAGCATGGTTCTTAAATAAAAGTGATTTGAAAACACAAATTTACCTCCCTTCGACGTGAAGTTTTCGGATCGATGGGAGTGATGTCCAAAGTAGCGGGTTGTATTAAGGGTAGGTATCCACGTTTTGAATGAGCGGACATGAGTTGTCAAGTCGGTGATTAACGATGAACTCTGGTGAATCAATGAACGGACAGAAGTAAGAGTACAGTGGTGCTCAACGAGGTGTCACGACCCCAAAAATATAATAATACCAGTAGATTACCTCATATTTTGAAACCCCAAAATACCGATACAGGGTGCACAATACTCCAAATAAAAAGTTGCTTATTTAATTAATTAAAAATTACAGTAAAATTCTAAAAATTAAATTATCACTACGTCTCAAAAGAACCTTGTCCAGATTTGCAACCGATATCTAGTTATATCAAATAAACTGTTATGGTCGATAAACGGTTCTATAGCGAATTTTCGAATATTTGATTTGGACATATCTTGCAATGAATATGACGAAATCTCCATTTTCCACTTTCGTTGATAAGATACAGTTCAACTGATTCCAACGCTTCTTGTTTCGAAGAAATCCGATTTAAAACGAGTTCCGTACACTCAGTTGAAGTTCAGAACGTTAAATTACGAACTGCAGCGTCGTTATGAGCTCGATTATATTGAATATATATTTTTATACGTTCAACTTTGTTTTAAATAATTATTTAAATCTACTTATATTAAGAATTCAATATTTAAACTGATTTAAATATTCAATTACGGACCGGTAAAAATGCGGGACATTACAGAATTGGAATTGATTTCTGGGTTTATCGTGAACAGTGTTTTAAATAACACTCGTTCTTGAACCCGATAATTAATATAATGTGAATTAGGTTTGTTGTGAACTGTGTTTTAACGACACTCGTTCTTTAACCCGATTTACAGTGAAATGTGATTTGGAATTTATAA
The DNA here is from genome assembly GCA_030737875.1 of Allium sativum. Lineage (NCBI taxonomy): Eukaryota > Viridiplantae > Streptophyta > Magnoliopsida > Asparagales > Amaryllidaceae > Allium > Allium sativum. The sequence goes on from CM060921.1 coordinate 310,290,611, forward strand.
ATCTTTTATTAAGATTTAAAGGAGATTTTCCAAAGTAAAGTTTTTCAATTTAATAAAATAAATTGGAATGGAATGGAATTCGATTTGGTAATAATCGAAGTGAATTTCTGTGGATGTGGACTGCTAATATATATGGAATTTAAAAGGCTTTGCCGTTATTCCATTTATATTGTTAGTCAGATATGGAAGTTTATATTGATTATATATATCGATTTGTTTTCCATGAAGATTCCATGTTTAATGGAATGTGATTTTGGGTTGTCGTGAATGATATCTTTAATGATACTGTTCTTTGACCCAACAGAGTTAAGAAAATCAGAAACTAACTGGAGATTAGTTAAGTTGGATAGTTTCTTCGGTATTGATCTGATGTTGGTTTCGGCCTTCGGGGTTAACACTTAGGGAATTATTCACTTGCTAATTTACGGTTAAAGGATGATGGAATAGAATGTGATTTTGGGGTTTATCGTGAACCGTGTTTTAAATGACATTGGTTCTTTAACCTAGTTAAAGGCAGGATATGATTTCCCAGGTTAAACAATCATTTATATTGATTTTTGGGAAGATTAAAACCAAGTGGAGTTTTAATGAATCTTTAATTAGATTGAAATGATCGAGAATGGAGTATCACCAGTTGTGGTCCAGGCGATAGTTAAATATTTAATTAGATTTGAACGTGAAATGGTAATTGAATTTACTGATAACACTGTGGTGTTAGATATGAAGTATTACTAGTTTTACTTCATGGGATAAATAGGTTGGGGTTGGGAAATTAAAACAAATGATTACTTCAGTAAGGTTCGTTAATCCCGGCTAGTTTGGATAAACCATAATATGGTTTGAATTGATATTCAAAGGAAGATTAAAGAATAAATTTAAAGAATTTATCTTTGATAAAATTAATGGGAACCTTTCCCAAAGTAAAATAATACCTAAAAAAAAAGAATATTCTGGATTGGAATAAGGCGTATGTTGTGTTTTTATAACACTAGTTTATTATATACGCGAGTTATTCGGAAAGAACTGGTTTATCCCATTCTGAATAACTGAATCGACGAGAAGTCGACGATGAAGACGGTGGTTGAAGACCGGAGGTCTTCACATCGTTTGCATAATTATTGATGATCTTGATTGGGCTGTACACCCAAGAGGAGGGAATCAGTTGGTGATCGTCCAGACGTACTTGGAGATCGATGGATATGCGAGGAATAAGGTTCCTCTTGTTTCGTTCAGACCCAGAATGGACTTTTAAATGGATATGTGTCTGACATTGGATTTTATTCTGTGTTGATTGATTTCTATTAAATATATATCTGTTTGGCGGTGGAGAATTTATTCTCTTGCTTAACGCCCTTCTCTGAGACGTACGAGCTCAGAGGTTATATATCGATAGATATCAGTCGCATGGCATGAATTGCCTGTGTGGCATGCTGAGATGCAAATGATCAAGGCTTCTGTTGTAAAACGGAGTCTTGTGGTTGATGATCAAAGCACGACTTTAATATAGCGTAGCTTTGTGTAGCGTTAATTCGTGAACCTCACACCCCGGTGTGTACCAGAAACGGGAGAGGACCCTAGGGAGGGTATGCGTTTCTTTCTAGTTAGGAGTGGTGTCAGCATTTTGCACGCCCTAGCATTTTACTTTTGTGGATGATGGATAGCGAGGCGCCTCGGTTATACCGGTCGATCCGGGACCGATGGAGTCAATTGGCTCATTTACGCCCCATAGTGCGGGGAAACGCAGTGTTCAGGCATTATAATCCACATCGGGTGGACCGGCCCTGACGATCCATGGGGCAGTTGCGGATGTTCCTGAGGCTCGGACTAGACAGTCTCGAAGCGGTAAGGACGATCCCTTGCCTTGGTTCATAGACGGAAATCTAACTTCCAATACGTGACTTTGCGGTTTTGATTGTAAACCTATATATGGCGACATAGTGGTATGGGGCACTTATGCCGTCTATTATTGATACTTATGATTGAAATTGTTTTTGACACTATACACTTATAGTAATAATAAAAGATGAAATTTCACGTACGAAACATTTTTGGCTATTATAAGGTAAAAACTCTATCTTTCGGCTTGCGTTGCATTGTGTGATGGGACCAGAGTCTTATAATAACTTCATTGTTCTTTATTTAGCATTGCGCTATTGTTTTATGCACTGGTATTCTTGGGAGGAAACCTGTTCCGTGTTATACGGTGTTTTCCCTTGATTTACCTAACTGAGTTTATCGTTTTAACCTAAACTCTGGATGCCCCTATTTTCCGCACGGGCAGCTAGTAATTTTGGTTTTGCAGATTTATATTCACAGGATCCTGGTTTACGGCTGGAATGATATTCGGAAAGCTCTGTATTTGTATATTCCTTTCAGTTGTGTTTTGTTTTATTTTCCACTGCTATGTAATTTATCGTAATCTCTGATATTTATCGAATGTATTTTATTTGTTTATACTCTATATATCCTTGTATTCCGATGGAATTATTGTAATAAGCAATGAAATGTTCTTCTGTTTGTGTTCTGATTCGTCTTGTTCTCAACTCTATCCGTGCTTTCCTTCACGGGGAAGTTCGGGTCGTTATAATGATCCACTGTATCGGTAGGAGTTTTTAAACACTCGAGTACGATGAACCGTCACAGTATGTTTTCAAAGAGGGTAAACGAAATAATTATACCCAAATTATATTTTGATGTAATAAAATAATTAATATTTGAAGTATTATAGTACACTGGATGTGTTGGTGTTATATTAACCGAATAAGATTAAAATTGAGATGGTTATGCATATATAACCAAATAAAATTCATATACGCGTTATGAAATAAATTAAAACCTAAATAAAAACCAGAATTGGAATTAAAATTCCTAAAATTTGGAAAAATGTTTGTAAATGGACTTAGATTAAATATATAAGAATTTTAAAATTTTGGGAGATTTTTAATTGTTTTATAAGCATAGTAAATGATATTTTGAAGTAATTTCAAATGGAAGTGCTTAAAATTTAGTTTTGAAATGATATAATATTGAAATCACTTCAGTAGCTAGGAAATAACCCTGATGATGATGGCCACATCATCAATGTTCATTTTTGAGTTCTAAGTGATGGATTACTACCAAAGATATTCATTTTGAATTGATTTGAGGAAAACAAAATGTTTGATTCCGAAAAAGGGATATTTGATTTTTGAAAAGCTAAGCTGTTTAAAAACTCCCAAAACAGATTATTTGAATTAAAACAAATGAAAAAGGAATTTGTGAAAACAAATTGAAATTGAGTAAAAGCCAATAAAGTGGAAACCATATTGAAATGGAGTAATATCGAGTAAAATGGGAATTTGGTATATAATTGGACTCGGTTGAGTAAATGGATTGATTTTTGAAATTAAATTAAAATCAGAATTGTGATTTTGGGATAAAGATAACTGGTTAGAGGAACTAATTAGTTAATGAAATATGTGGATGAAATTTAACAAGGTTAAGTAGATTGGATTAATGGCTTAAGAATTTGGAATCGAGAATGGGGTTTGAGTTGAGAATGGTATTCAACTTGGTTATAAGAAAATGATGGGGTTTGAGGATAAAAACTTATTGGAGTTTGATTTGAATGACATTTGTATGTGTGGACTTGGTAACAAATGAAGAAATAGAGTTGATATGCCTGGCAAAAAGGTACAAGTTTATATTTTATATGAGTTTGGTGATTTATGAGCCGATTTGGCAAGCCGCTTGGCTGTTTGATTTTCTTTTGGATTGAAGAAGGCCTAGAGAGGCCAGTTGTAGTTGTTCCGATTGAGTCGTACAAGGAGACACCGGCGAAGCTTTTTGAAAATTTCTGTAACGACCCAAGGATTTTCGACCCAGAAAATCGACATAATATCACCATGTCGACTATTCAAGCATCGAAAGCACTGGATTGTTATTAGAGAGAAGTTAGAGGATGAGAAAAGAAAGAAAGAATTATTAGAATAGAAGAAAAGAAGAACACATCAGAAACTCACAGTGTAACAAATAAATATAATATATCAAATCTCTTTATACAAAAGAAACTGTATATACATACCAATCATCAGAGTACAACATATATCTGTCAGAGCGAAAATACACTTTATATATCTAACGGTGAAGCCTCATACTTCTAGCTCCAGAACTCCAGCGAAAACTTAACCTGTAAATATACTCGGTCTGACCCGAGCACATTTGAAGCAAAGCAAAATTTACCCGAATCAGTCTGGAATACTTTCAGTGATAAATTCACAGCACAAACAATTTATTTAACTTTGAAAATTCCTTTTTGCAATCAAAGGATAATAGTAAGACCAGCCCACAAATTAACATGGACGGTTTTTACCTTACTATAACCCAAAATAGTTTTGAAATCAATTCCTTTCTTGATATTATACTAATGTCTATCAAACCACAAATAAATATCAATCTAGCAGAACGCTTGCATTCTCACGCTCTACAAATACGGTATACAATCAAAAACCGCAGGCTCTTATTGGAGAATGGATTCCAACTATGGCAAGGTATGTGACCACCTTCTGACAACGTATCTCCAGAGAAGAATACATTAGGGTTCAAAAAGATTGTCTTGCAGCCCGGCTCACACATGACCGGCCCCTCATTTCTCTTGAGAGTACCGAATATATCATTACCACGGTTGGGGGCCAGCCAACCGAATCGATAGCATACATATAAAAATAAAAAGGGACAACCGAAGGCATTTGATTTCTCTAGATCAGGTAATGATATACCCTTTTAATGGGTGCGATCCACATAGCCATGCTGCCTACCCGATTTTGTGCCATTTCCCGGTTGATGAGGCTAGAGGTTACGTTTATCCTTTAGAACAGTATATCTCCATCCACTTTGAATGTCACATTGTCCGATCCTCCAGAAATCACTAATTGATTTCCATAAAAATACTCTAGTTGTTAAGCTAAAGAAGTTTCCCTCCTATGCCACCAACTAGGTACGTTTGAAGTTATCAACGTACGCGATCCCTTTGGAAATACTCTGTCAGACATTCGTCCATACAAGTCTCCCAGGAACAGGATGAACCGAAGGCACCCTCCTACTGCACCTTAGGAATCACCCTATAGATTAGTAGTGAGTAGTCCTTGCAAATCCATAGATTTTAACCACGACAGAACCACAATATATCTCTGGTCATGAGTCAGAGATTTTAGTAGGTCTTCCGTTTTATAAATATCTACGGTCTTCAATTTACTCCGTCTTTTTCTCCTTCAATTTAGTCGCGTTCGCATAGTTGATTCGAAGTGGTTTTGGGTTTAGTTCCCATCCCGGTCTCTTCGAAACAATATGACAAAAAGTTCAAGAACAATTCATTGATAGTCGGTAGTTTAACTATCAAATCATAACAATGTTGTTCAGTACGTTGGCAGCTCATGTCTTTTATATTAAGTATTTCATTTCCAACTATTCCATCGACCCTTATGATCGATTTCATAAATTTTATCTCGACCAAACCCCTCTTGTTCATTACTTTGAAAGTATTAATTCATATCTTCTTTGGAACAATGAGTTTACCAAACATCACTCTTATTTCCTTTGTCAGGGAACATTACTATCTTTTATAAAACATATTGTATTATCCTTTTTATCTAGGTACATCGTTTACATTCTCAAAACCCTTTCATACTTCTTATTTTTGAAAACATCATCATAGTTTTTAAATCCTCCTTTCATTTCCTTTATCATTGGAAATATCTTTATATTTCTATTTAAAAAACGACATGGTTTAAATTACCAGAATCCTCCTTTATTTCAGTCAAAACATTTTATTTAACCCAACTCTCAGGTGAACGCTATTTTTAAAGTCATCGCCTTGGTTAAACTCTTTTTTTTACAACTTGGTTTATATAATTTGAATTAAACTCCAAATCCTTTCTATGAATCCTTTATTTTTTTAAATAAAAGAAATTCCAATTATCAAACACTCGCTTTAGTTATTATCAATAAAAGTAGTTATCTTTCCGATTAACTAGACTAGCATAGTTAATTCTTTTTCAAAGGATTATTTAAATACATGATAATTAAATTTAAATCATCATTAACTCGATATCACTTTCCTATCCATTACAAATAATACTATCTCTCGATAATAGTGAAGCCGTTCAAGTTGGGGTATTCTAATTAACTCTCATACCTTGATCGACGATGCTCTTATCTTAAGACAATAGAAGTTCGCCACCCAACATCTGTTATTCCATTTCCATTTTCATTTACTATGGTTTTTAAAATCCATTTCCTTTTACTCGAAAACCCACTTCACAAGTTAATTCTTTTGACTTCATTAAGTAACTTCCCAATCTTAGTTATCGTTTGGATCCAATATGACTTTTACAAACCATATCATACATTGGTAATGGCCTTATAATCTCTCCACTTTCGCTACTAAACTAACAAATATCCTTTTGCCTGAATCCACTTAACCATGCTATTAAAATCACCTCCATTTTTACTTAATTAAATCATGTCGAACTTCCTTTTCTCTTTTCTCCAATTATTCCACCATTTTTCTCTTACCATTTGATTTAAAACATAGTTTTAACATCATACTTCCTTTTGGAAACCCTATTTCAATCTTAACACGGTTAACTTGATTTATGTAAACTATTATTAATCCCATCTATTACTCTACAGCCTTTTAAAACATTATATGCATCAATCTTAATTCTATTATAAATAGAAAACTTCATAAATTCTGATAAGTTTATCTTAACCCTTTTGGTTTTACTCCTTATTTAATATCGCGAATTTAGTTTCAAATATTAATAATTTAGCTCGCCCACTTAATTGCTTCATAATTATATTCCGATTAAAAACCATTTCTTTAATCATCATTAATTAAAATAATAATATTTAACTTGAATATTAACTATGTTAGTATAGTTAACTTTGGTATTAAGTACCAAATAAAACACTTATCATTTAAAAGCTTATTAAATAATAAATAACTTCATTAACACTAAACAATTTGATAATTACTATAAAATATAGTAATCGAAGACTAATTAACATTTAACAACATTTGGTAGATTTTAACGAATATTCAATCAAACTTATTGATTTGATTAATTTAGATCAAATTGATCCAATTGTCGATTTCCAATAGGAACAGTTGATTTTCGCCAACCGTACATATAGTTACTATTAACTGATTTTCCATTGCCATTTCCCTCTTAAATAAATTAAATAACTTAATTAATTTTAAAACATCACTTAATTGTTTATAAAAAAATTATTCTATTATTTCTAACTTGTTTGTTAGTTTCAGACTTTCCATTTTGAACATGACATAAGAATATGTCATATAAACCGACTAATGATCCCTTTTAAAAAAACAGGATTTAACTAGAAATATATTTATAGAATTAACATTTTAATTGGCTTATATAAAATAAATTTAATACTTTAAATTAGTTATAAAAATAAATTTATAACTAAATATTTCGTTAATTCGCCCGATGGCAGAACAATATCTTAAACAGTACATTTTAAGCCCTCGCTGCCAACCCTTAATCAGACTGTCAATTGATTTAAAACCACAACAACGACCACATCCATCCAACCATCCATATTCAAACAGTTTTGAATATCATTTGGTTTTCGAATCAGTTCATGGATCAACAATGTAAAATAAACAATGTACAAAATATTTTGAGGAATCCGGTCGGACCCCTCCAACCTGTTCTTCCCTGCATCACGGTTATTATAACATTTCATGACAATAGATAATTATAAATAAATAAATGACGATAATATAGTTAACAGCAATCATTAAATCAACCAATAGCAACCAACGCAACCAATCAACCAATTTCTATTTTTACATGAATTTATCACATCATAGCAATCCAGAAAAGTGTGAGAATTAACTCACCGGATATTCCAGTTGTAACGTTGTAGCGTTGTTTGTTCCATTTAATTTTAAACGAGCGTTTAAAATTAACTGAAAATCCAACTATGTCCGATCGATATCCAGTCCGCACCATTGTCTAGATCTCGTCTCTGCGATCCCAACGGATCCTGTTTCACGTAAATCCGATATCGTATGGATAAGTTATCGCTTTTACAATATTACGATTTAAATTGGATAATATGGATTTATAATTAAATTTAATTATATTTAATTTTTCTAATCATACCTTAATCATCATTAAAAAATTATTAGTCCACTTAAGCAAGGGGACGCGTTTTCTCCCAACAGAAATGCCGAAGCCCGATCCTCTTCTTCAATGAATTACCCTCGTCTTCCAAAAACACGGTCACCAAAACCCATCCCAGCGTAGCCTCTGATCATCGATGACTGGCCCATCCCATCGCCATGACATTCATGTTCCAAGCCCACCACTCGACCGGAAGCTGGACCCCTCCGTCCACCCTCAGACGTTGGAATCAACTTGCGAACGGAACCAGCCTCGACGCGGATTTCTCCCTCTACACACCACCTGACTCGACGAGACCGCCTCCAAACTCTCGGCGCCCCACCTCGCACCCTCAACTTTAGACCCTCTTCACCAATACACCATAGGCTCACCGGAAAAAACAAGTTTCCGATCACAACTTCCGAAAACAAACCAAAAAACAACATCTCCATTCATCTCATCGCCGCCGTAACCATAGACCATCGTAAGACCCGAGACCGGTGCCAAATCAAAGCTGAAACTCTACTATTCATCCTCCCATAGGTTAGAGCTTCTGAAATCCACCACATCTCCCAAAGTCAAGAAAAGAACAAAACTGATTTTCTCTGTTTTTTGGTCGATTCCGGTCACCTCAGGTCACCATAGGTCCCCAAATTTTTACAGCGGGTAGATATCGACCCGATCTACAAATTTACTTCAGATCATACTAGCCGATTCACGACAGAATTGAAGAAATAAATTATTTAATGAAACTGGACTTTTCTACAAAGTCCTGGATGGTGGTGAAAGTTTAGATGGGTAGAATGAAGCTTGGCGAAATTAGGGTGAATTTATAATGGAAAATAATATAATTTAAGTTGATGTGACGAGCGATGATGACTAACGATTTTTATTTCGTGTCTATCGCAATTCTGAACGTTGTTTATTCGCCTCTGTGCTCACATACAAACTCGGTTCAAAACGAAAATGGACGGCCTGCAATAATTTGTCGTTACGGTCCTAATGAAATTTGTTTTGTCGAACTCCGAGTCTGTTTGCTCAAACGACGCTTATTCACGCCCAAATGGTTGTTTTATTTGCATTTTATTTTGCCATGCTCACAGAATAACTCCGATTGACACGCAACTTGAAATCTAGCAATAATTTACTGTTACAGTCTCAATAAAATTTGTCTCGTTGAAAACGGAGGTCATTTGAATAAAGTCCCTTTTCAAAGGTCCAATTTTAATTAAAATAAACCAATTTTAAAATACTTTAATATAAATAAAATAAAATATTATCATTGGCCATACACGACCAGAATTTCATATGGTTTCAAAATAAAATATTTCAGGTTGAAATCCAAGACAATTCGATATTAAAAATATAAAAAAAAACCCTTTATTCTATATAATAAATCGATATAATTTATTAAGGAATTACATAGCGATTATTTCAAATTTTGATTTGGACATAAAACAAAATCTACGATATGAAAACTCGTCTTTTCTCTTCCATTAGAAAAATATCGTCAAATAGATTCAGATATTTCTTGTTTCGAGAAAATCCGACTTATATTGAATCTTGTACAACCAATTGAAGTTACAAATGCAATATTACGAACTGCCGCGCCGCTGCAGCTCGTTTTATAATTAAATTATAAATTAAACGATATAACTCCATTAAATAAACGAAATCGTTATTATTATTTCAAAATAAAAAATATTACACCATTTTAAATTGTCAGCTCACATTATATTGCAAATTCGACATTTTCCAAATATTTTGAAAATAAAATATAATTATATTATTTCTATAAATACCATATTCAAAATAATATGGTTAAATTCAATAATTTAAATTTCAAATCAATATTTTAAATAACAAAATAATTTAAATAGTTGGCTAGAAAATATGGGACATTACAATTTCGGGTGTTAGAAAATTTTCAGGATTTTGGAAAATATTCGAAATAAATTATAATTTAATTGAAATTAATTGGTTCAGTTGAAACTGAAATTTAAGAAGTAAACAAATAATTTTTAACCCAATTAATAGGGTTTGTTTTCTAACTTAGCAATTTCGAGTACGAAATTATTTTAAGGAGGGAAGAATGTAACGTCCCTTATTTTTACGGTATAATAATTAATATTAATTATTTAAATAGTGATTTAGAGATTTAAATGGTTGTTTAATAAAATAATATTGAATATTTAATTAATATAAATAATAGAATAATATATTTAATTCCGAAATAATCGAAAATAGTAGAATTCACAATGTTGTGTGAATCAGATGATTTAACTAATTTAACTCAGTTTAGAATTGAATTATAATGATGATTCTATTTAATAAAAAACGTTAGAACGTATAAATTATATTATAATTATAATCGAGCTCGAAATGGTGCGGCAGTTCGTAATTTGGCGACTTGAACTTTAAACGAATATACAGAATACGTTTTAAGTCGGATTTCTGTGAAACAAGAAATGTTCGGAGCTGGTGAAGTATATTTTTCTAATGGAAGAGAAAAATCGAGATTTGATCGTGCAGATTGTGAGTTGTGTACAAATAAAATTTTCGAAAAGTCATTATGGAATTCCTTTATAATTTATAACAATTTATTTATATTATAAAGGGATTTTTAATATAAATTGAATACTAATTTAATCTGGATTTGAAATGTCGAGTTATAAATTCAGATAGGAATTTTTTGGAGCTTTATGATATTCTTTGTGAATATATACGATAATATTAATTTATTAATATTTAATTTAATTGTTTTAAATGTATTAATATTTAATTGGTTTATTTACACCTCAGAAAATAGCCATTTTGCCGAATGACCTCCGTTTTTGATGAAACTAATTTTATTGGATCCGGAATATCAAATTATTCTAGATTTCAATTTTCGTGATTTTTAGAGTCAATATGTGGCCGTACGGGATTTTAATGTGAAAAACAGTCGATAATTTGACTTTAAAAATACGTTGTGTGAGCAAACAGACTCAGAATTCAACGAAATAAGTTTCATTGTGTCCGTGATGTCAACTCTAGCTGCATGTCCATTATTATCAAAATTGGATATTGTACATGATCGTAGGAATTTTTAAACAGTAAAATAAGTAGTGTTAGACTAAAAACAAATAAAATAATGAATATAAAATTATTTAAATTTTCCGATAAATACTCCACATTATTTCCTAACCTTAATCAGAATTTTCCCTGCTCCAATAATTTTCCGCCATCATCATTTTCTGCTTACAAAAAAAAATATCGCCAGCTTTAAAAATCCATAGAAAATGAAATCAAATTCTATAAATCACTGGAAAAATATATTGGTGATCAGGGTGGGCTGCTCTTCAATCTGGTCGTGGTTTTATAGTATTCGATTGACATTTTGTTGGCTCGATAATTTCTAGTGTGTGTGTGTTTGAATTTAGGGTTCAAATCTTGGGTGAAATTTAAGAAGTTTTAAATTGTTTTCAAATTCGTATTTGGAATCAGGAGATCGAACAGCTTCGTTTAGTTTTTTTTGGGGGGATTTTAACATCATAAAAAGTGTCGATATCTGTTAGTGGATGCCCTGAGTTCGAGCTGAGACGCAACGGGGATTCATGATTTCGAGTTGTGTAAAATTAGGGTGGAGATGTTGGGAAGTTGAAGAGAAAAATTGTGATGAATTTTTTTCGATTTATAGTGTACTACGGAAGGAGGAATGGTGGAGGGATAAACCGGAAATGGCTAGAGAAAATGGAGCAGAGGGATTTCCTTGTTGATTGGGGAAGAAGCATTTGAGGCGGGTGGGTTCTGATATTGGGTCGGGTTGAAATGGTGAGGCCTGTATTCAGTTAAATTAAATTAAAGCTATTTAAATAGTTACATAAACTTGTAAATTCAATATCTCGGTCATACTGTATCAGAATTTCGAACGGTCAAATTCATTCGGATCATATGGACGAAGGCTACACTACGAACTGGTTTCGAGTGGATTGGAGCTCGTTTGAATTTATGGCAAAATAAAATGCCTGAACGGAGCTATTAAACGGTTTTCGTTATTCAATGATAAACCACCAAAGTGAGTAAATCTCACTAACCCTGCCCAGATTATATTTTTATAACGTATTTTTAGAATTGATAAATGATGGTTGATTGTTATGTGTTGATTGTTTGGATGAAATGCTAAATGATTGGTTTAAATTATAGATCTAGTAATATATATTTATATATTGTTAATCAATATTGATTATATTTATTAGAATATTTCATATTGAAATGAAATTGATGTTATTTTTATTATTTAACATCTGTGGATGCAGGGAAACAGGTTGGAGGGATCTTACTCGATTCTTCAATATTTATAATACTGTTTCTTTTTTCATATATTGTGATATATGATGTGCTATATAATCTGTTGTTGATTATGTGTGTTTGGATGGTATTGATCATGGTTATTTGGTATTTTAAATACCATAAGAAATACTGGAATGTAAAAAGGGAAATTTCAAAATATATATTGAAATAAAAATATTTATATTTAATTAATGGATTTTATAAAAAAGAATATGTGAAGTGGATATTGAATTTTAGAATTTTATAAAATCAAATGGATTTTATAAAAGGAGATATTTGAAAATTAAATAAGAAACTTCTGTATAAAGTTAACAAAAGTTATATGGAAGTTCAAAAAACCGATTTTAGTTAAAATACTTAATCGAAATAATAAGAAGTAAATGAAGAACCTTATGGAATAAATAGAATCATAAAAGGAAATTTACGAGATATAAAAGAATTATGAGAAGACTGGTTAAAGTGGATATTAAATAGAAATCTGTTTTAACAGATAAATTGAGAAGATTAGTTTATAAATAATGTTTTATAAATTTAATAAATTATTTACCATTGGATAAATTGGATATATAATTCTGAAATTATATGAAGAAGTAGAAATCAGTTTTAACACCGATATTTTTATGGAATGTAAAAATAACATTTATAAAGGGATTTATAAACGAGATTATATGTGATTGAAATTGAAAATAAGATTTTGTATGAATAATTCTATAAATAGAAGTATAAATAGAATTTGGAAATGGGATATATATTTTAAATGAAAATTCAAAGTGATTGATTATATAAAGAAACATTTTTCACATTCGATGTGAATAATGGATTAACATAAATATTTTATAAATTAAAACATTTATAAGGAAAATTGGGTTTTGGAATATGAATTTAAATGGGAATTTGAATGTGATAGTAAATAGGGTTAAAATAAAATTAGTTATTCAAATAGAGTTAATCGAATATTAGTTATTTGAATAGAGATAATCGAATATTAGTTATTTTAATAGAGTTAATCGAATATAAGTTACTCGAAGAGAGATTATCGAATATAGTTTATTCGAAAGAGAGTTATCGAATATAGTTTATTCGAAAGAGAGATTGTCGAATATAGTTTATTTGAAAGAGAATTATCGAATATAGATTATTCGAGAGAGAATTATACATTGGGATTCGACTATATCGAATGTAGGAAAGTACAATTTACTTTCTGGTTTATAAATAAAGATTTATTTATTTAATAAATAATTTATTTATTTAAATTAAGGAATAAAAGTTTTATTTAAGTTAAATATTTCGAAAGTAGGGATTATAATGTTATCGTTATAACCAATGTGTTTCATAAAAGAATTGGATTCGTAAACTGAATATGAGTGTTGCGTAAGCAATGATTTGATAAGAAGATAAGAAATGGAGTTAAGGAAATTAGAAACTGACTGGAGATTAGTTATGTTGAACAACTTTCTAGGTATCGATCTGACGTTGGTTTCATCCTTCGGGATTGATATTCAGGGAATTCTTCTTTTACTAGTTTACAGTTAGAGACTAATGAATGGGAAGGATAATAACGCGTGAATAAGAAATAGAAACATTTTCCAATGTTAATAACGAATATTTTCAAAACTTAGAAAATAAGAATTCACGAATATATGGAAATGAGGAAATGAATAAATTAGTGATAAATTAATTTAAAAGGGAAAAATGTTGATTGATGATTGATCAATAAAATTTCCATTTGGAAATAAGATCGTTGTGTGTATGGATGTTTTCCTTTGATAGCTAAATAACCGACTATCAAAGTTTTGACCATTTTTCTGTCGTCAATATGGAGAGCCCGGGATCAGATTTATTATCTGAAAACCACTCCATATGGGCACTAGCATTGCGAATCAAATATGATGAAGATAATTGAAGACGGAGTTTAACCAAGGGCTATTCTGGCAAATCCTAGGTACAAATTTCCTAGGACGGGTTTACAGAATAGTGCCTTCAGTTTGTTCAGTCCCAGGACAACCTGTATGGAAGAATGTCTAATAGAGTATATTTAATAGATCGCGTAAGTTGATCTCTTCAAACGTAGTTACGCTTGGTGGCGGAGGAATTCATTTTTCTTAGCTATATACCCGTGGTATTTTTGGGGAAATCAATTTGTTATTAGATAGGTATGACAATGTGACATTCAAAGTAAATAAAGTTGTGATCTGTACGTTATGACCTCTAGCCTCACAACCGAGAAATGGTATAAAATTGGGTAGGTCACATGGCTAAGTGGGTAGCTCCCAATTAGGGTGGATAGTCACCTGATCTAGAGAAATTCCATTTACTTCTTTAAACTATTTCGATGATGTCCCTTTCGGGAAACGGTTGTTGATCCCAACCGTTGGTGATAATACATTCGGTACACTCAAGCGAAATGAGTGACCGATCATGTTTAGCCTGGGTTACAAGATGTTCTTGTTGAACCCGGTGTATTCCCCTATAGAGATACACTGTAGGAAGGTGGTCTCATACTTTGCTAGTTGGAATCCATTACCCAATAAGCGCATGCAGTTTTTGATTATATATTATGTATGTGGAACGTGAGATGAAAGCGTTCTGCTAAATGATTATTTAGTTGTGGTTGAGAGACACTATTATAATTTCAAAAGAGTTTTAATATAAAGATTATCGTTTCTTTCAAAAGGATTTTGAAAGTTAAATCAAGTGTTTTGGATACTCATAAAGGAAAAAACCATTCCGTGTTATACAGTGTAGTCTTATGAGATATCATTTATTTTCTCAAACTGTTTTAAATTGTTTATTCACGCCAGTCCCATGACTGACCCAGAGTTTATTTTGTTTTATTTTACCCTAAACTCTTGGGTGCCCAAAGTTGTACGGGTAGTCAAGTAGTCGGGATTTTACAGATACTTGGAAAGCTTGGAGAAGGAGGCTTTAAGATTATACAGCTATTGTTATCTCCGTTGTGTTGTAAGTGTTGTATACTGATAATGGTATTATATACAAATACCGGTTTTATTTCAAAGTTATGTTATATAATATATTTATTCGTTTCGCTGTGCGATTCTTGTTACTCTGATTCTTTGTTATTATGTTCTTCTCCTTCTTCTATTCTAATTTTCTATCTTATCTATTCTCACCCTCTAACTTCTTTCTATTGATGATCTAGAATGTTCGATGCCTGAATAATTAACATGGGTTCTATGTTGATTTTCTGGGTCGAAAATCTGATTCGTTGCAGTTTAAAAGAAAATAAACTATTATTACTAAACTATTACTTTAAAAACTTATTTCAAATTAGTATTATTTTATTTTAAACTATTTTTTAATATATTATTTTATTTTCGACTATTTTCATTAAAACATGGCGGAAGTATTACTTGTCAACTTCCCATCATCATCCTCATCCAAACCGCCTGATCCTCCACCATAAGCAACTTCAATCTAACCCGCAGTAGAATCAACCTCCCTAAAATCACAAGCTCAAGTAGTGATGGGAGAACCAACCTCTACACTAGTGGACAACCGAAAACTCAAATACGTGAAATCACCTGCTTTATATGCATTCCTACCATAACAAGTTCTAAACTATTCCAACTATTCCAAGGATAGGCATGATATTGTGGAGCTTCACCCAGTCGATTTCAAGTTGTTATTCATCAAACTAAAGGAGTATATCATGAAAGTTTGGAAGCCTATAGGATATTTTCATATTCACGTAGCAATGAAATTCCATTATACTATACAGTTTCAGAATTCTGCTGATTTCGACTCAGTGTTACAATGCTCCATTTACTCATATTTTGGCAAACTCTTTATGGTCGATAAATGGTACCCTGGTGTTGGGAAAACAGATTTAGGATCTTAAGGCAAACTTAACACAAAGAGGGAGATGAATCATGTTTAGTGGAATTTTATACTTTTTAAATAATCTTTTTGATTTAATCAGAAATAGATACAAATCACAAATATATAACAATCATAGAATCGAACACGGATGTAGAATAAAAAGTGATAATAGTAAAAAGAAAAGAACACACCATAACGTTTATACTGGTTAGGAGTTACCTTACATCCAGTCTCACACAACTCTGGGTTGATGCAGATTTCTTTTCAATGATAATATTCAAATACAATCCTCAATTTCACAGGCCACTAGGTACACCCCACTTGTTTCCAGAGAACAGTGAGAGTTAGTTGATTTCCATGCTATAATCACTCCCGGTTGAATTATACGGGATACAACCGCACCTTTCCAATCTCGGTTTATGGAACTTGATCTTGCAATTTTGATTACGGAAGCTCCTATAACTCTGAATAACACTTGAAGTCTTGAGAGAGTTTGATAGAGAATCAAACTAGAATTGAATTGGTTTGATTCTTAGAACTTCGGTAAAGTTTGATATAAAACTTAGAAATTTAAGAGTAGAAATGGAAAGGAGAAAGGAGGGAAGAGGATAAATGGAACTAGTTATGAAAATTTAAATTTAGAAGCCTATTTATAGTTTCCAACGGTCATATCCTTTCAAGAAAGGATTCAAACCAATAAACACAAATTTTTAAATTCAAATTTTAAATATAATGGTAACCATGTCGACATGCCTAGTACCCCATGTCAACATCCCTTAGGAAAAATTGAAAATCTGAATTCTTTTGGAAATAATGTAATGATGTTGAGATAAATCAAGATAATTCTGGAGTTTAAACATACTATTGTTCTATATAGTAAAATCGTATAATAGAGTGAAAATATAAATTAAAAAAAATAATTATAATTTACAAAAGTGATATAAAAATTAATTTATAATTACAAGTATAAATATTAAACTTCAAAACTTAATATTCACAGCCATAGATAAATAAAAAACTTAAAAACTTAATATATAAACCAATAAGTATGAGGAAATAGAAATATTAAAACTTAATTAATCATATATAACCAAAACTTAAAATATAGGTAATAAATCTAAAATATTTAAATTAGGAGTTTTTTTTAAGTAGGGCACTTATATACAAACTTGGATAGTATACACCATATTATCATGGCATGAGGGTCCGACGGAATCGAATCCATGACCTCTTGCACGTACTGACGTGCTTTAACCAACTGAGATAAGGATGCCTATCAATTAGGAGTTAAATTTAAAATCCAAGAGATATTAAAAGATATATGTTTATTTTAAATAGGAAGTAAGTTTGAAATCAAATTTGAAAACATGAAGAATTAAAATAAGTTAAAAATGATAAGAGATTTGAAATAGAGATTCAGTGTTAGTATGGAGTTTTAACAATAAATTCTAGACTCTATAACTTATCTTGTTTTCTTAAACTCTTGAACACTTGCTACTCATGAGTCTTCAATTTTGAACTATTCTCCTTGTTTGAAATCTTTATTCTTGGATATCTAAAACCGTACAGTCTTCAAATCAATACTTGTACATGATTCTTGCATATATACTTATATATATTTCTAAATAAAAGTGTTGGTATATATTTTATAACAATAATAGTTAAAATAAGGTTGCTATCATCAAAACAATCATCACCAATATCTCAATCCCTAACAATCTCCCTCTTTTTCTAATGACAACCTTTGTTTATAAAATATACGTACCTGATGCCTTGATTCTCCAGTTACTCCCCTGACTCCAACAACTCCTTCTAAAACTATTAACTCCCCTTCCTCTAAGCCTACTCTGAGCTTATTTTATGATTCTCGCGCTTTGTCATCAACAAAAACCACATATCCATAATTAATCTGTAATACTCCTCCTTAAACTAATACAAGACTAAACACCTGTAATAAAACTACAATACTCCCCCTTAAACTAATACATGACTAAACCTAGCTTAAGCACTAACTCTAATACCCTTAAATCTATGATAAAACTAAATATAATCAATGTAATGCAAGCAATATTAGAACTTGATTAGTGATAAGTAAATATTCAAACAATCCAAACAACCAATGAGTACAAACTATCTTAAATCTTGTTATTACAAACCATAAGTCAATTGAAATTGGAATTCAAATCAATCCAAACAAAACACACAAAATTTAAATATAAATTCATACGTTTCTTGGAACTTATACCCATCATTCTTCCCCGGATATTGGATCAGCCTTTAAGCCTTTCTTTGTTCATTTTCTTTGATAAAAGTTCCTTTTGACTCGTTATTTTATTATTTGTTGAGTGCAAAATTCATCCAACATATGTTATCAAAATACCTCTCTGGATTCTTAATTATCTTCATTTGACTTAACTCCAAGTGATGTTTATTACGAAGGATGATAGAGAGAATATTCTTCATGGAATTAAGAGTTCTTCAAGATTTTCACTTAAACTATGAATTGGAGAAACCATGGAATGATAAATTTAAAAATGTAATGAACGGATATTAAGAAGAATGAAAGCATAAGTTTTAATGGAATAAATATATTTTTATAGTGTAACGAACATGGATTTTCGACCCAGAAAATCGACAAAAAAAGCCATGTCGAACATTCAAGCATCGAAAACACCGGAACATTATTAGAAAGAAATTAGAGGCTGAGATATGAAAGAAAGAAAATTAAGAATAGAAGAATGAGAAGAGGAAACAACACAAAATTAGTGTCTCACATCGTAGCGGAACAAAATATAATATATAAATAAACTTTATAGAGAGCTTTGAGATAAAAACTTACAATCATCAGAGTACATTAATACGCTGGGACAATTATAATAATCTGTACTCATATGCATCACACAACGGAATCATACTAAATAATATCATACATATGAATACCTTCAGCTCGTCTTTGAACTTCACAGTATCCGATAACCTGAAACTGTACAACTTGGTCTAACCCGAGCATTACAAACACCGGGTCAGTCTGGTGAACCAGAGTGAGAAAAACTCACAAAGTTTACAGTGGATCATCCAACTTGATTTTAAATTTCAAATTCTTTTTGAAAGAAAAGGATGATCGTAAGACCAATCCACAAATAAATACGGATGGTTTTTACCTTACGATAACCCAAAACATTATGAAATCAATATCTTATTCTGATATTATGATAGTGTCTAAATACAAATAAATATCAATCTAGCAGAATGCTTGCATCTCACGCTCTACATATATAGTATACAATCAAAACCGCGGGCGCTTTTAGATATTGGATTCCGACTATAACAAGGTATGGGACCACCCGCGAATAGTGTATCTAGAGATAAATACACTTGGTTCAATAAGAACGTCTTGCAACCCAGCCCACACATGACCGACAACTCATTTCGCTTGAGTGCATCGAATGTATATCACTAACAGTTGGGTGCGACCCACCGTTTCCCGAAAAGGAACAACATCGAAATAGATTCAAGAATGAAATGGATTTTCTCTAGATAGGTGATTATACACCATAATGGGAGCAACCTACATAGCCATGTTGCTTGCCCGATTTTTGTCATTTCCCGGTTGATGAAGCTTGAGGTTATAATCGACTTTTGAATATCTGGCCACCGTTCACATCAAGTGTACAAGTCATCCAGTAACAGGATGAACTGAAGGCACCCTCCTACCACATCCTAAGAATCACCCTATAGATCTATAGCGAGTAGTCCTTGCAATCCGTAGATTTCAATCAAGACAAAGTCATTATCAAATATTGTAACAACCCGGATTTTCACAACATGCTAAGACAAGAATCAAGGAAGAATTTAAATGATAAAATTTGAATCAAGGGAAACGGGCTGTGCCATTGCGTTCGTCTCGGAAAAATACGCGAAATAGAGTCCGATTTTTCAGAAATCGGAGTCTGTATGACCAAGTTATCGCCCGTCAAAGTTTTCAGAAAATTTCAAGTTCAAAAACAGTTCAAATTTGAATTCAGAATTCAAATTCAGCCAAGCAGAACAGGCGGGAAAAATTCCCGCCACCCCCAAGTCGACTGGGGAGTCGACTTGGGATTCGACACAACCCAGGTGGCGTCGACTGCCCAGTCGACGCCCCTTTCGACTTGGGTGGTCGGCCAGTTTGGCCTGGGTGCACCTGACTTGTTCCTCAAGACATGTTTGGAGGCTTGTGACGGATTTTAAAGGCTCAGATCTATCCTAGGGTTAATCTAAGGGTCTAAACTACTCCTAATCTCTATAAAAAGACCCCTAAGCCTACCCTGAACCCTCACAAATCACTCATGCCACAAAGTGCCGCCAAAATCTATCTTGATCATGGCCTCCATCTCCAACTCCAAGGGCTTATGCATTCAAATCGGGTTCAAATCAAAAGGTGCAAGCTTTCTACATCAAATCGAGGGTAGATCAATGTTGCTACGCAAATTTCATGACAATTTTTCAACAAAGGAGCCACCTTTCTTCGTCAAGATGATTCATGCTCCTAGCCCTCTTGCCACGCTATGTAAGTTCTAGCTACTTCTAGATCTAAATGGTAGTTTTAATGATGGCATGGAATAAAACGAGATTAAACCAAGTATGCTAGCCTATATGAACCTTGTCATGCCTCTTTTGCTTGAACCTATGACTTTTGGCTATGCTTAGTGACTAAATCATGCCACTTATGTTATGTTTAACTTGGTCCATCATGAAAGATTGAACCTTTACTTGCGGAATGTTGGCATGAATACTTGAAACCACTTTGACTTGTGAAATATGCACATGAATATGACTTGGGGCTTATGCATGTAAATGAACCCAAACCCCCTTATGATATCATGCATGTTTTTGGCTAATCCCGTTGTGACATTATGCATGTTTGAGGCCAAAACCCCCTTATGATGCAATGCATGTTTTGAGGCCAAACCCCTTATGATACCATGCATGTTTATGGCCAATCCCTTTTTGACATCGTGCATGTTTTGAGGCCAATATGTAGCATAGTATCCTTACTATGTTGACTCGCTTTTACTTGGGTTGGAAACACGATTTGTGGTAGGTTAGACGTGCGTGATTATGACATGATAATTTGACATGGGATTTCATGAAAATATGGCACTCATGATACACCTAAATGTGGACATGACATGTGGGGTAAACATGGGACTTGAAACTAGACACGTATGGGTTGTAAGTGTAATATGACACTAGACCAAAAATGAAAGTGGCCAACTCGAGGTTGGGTTGAGTTTGTAGCATAAATCTACCCGGACCCGACCGGCTTAACTAGTGGCTACAAACAATAGGACCCAATGTGAGTAGTTGGTCATATAGCACTTAAGACCCGAGGTTAGACTAGGTTGTGGTGTAAAGCTACCCGGACCCTCCCGGCTTAACTAGTAACCACAACAAAGTCTAATGTGAGAGGTTGGGGTGCATTAATCTAATTAATGCCACATGAAAAGGTTAAGTAATTTTGACTAATGACACTTAACCGATATGACACGAATGGGTAGGTTAAGTGGAACCGGACTTGATTTCTTAATGACACTTAACCATATAAGACAATTAGGGGATGGGGTTAAGTAATTTACACTTAACTAATCCGACTTGGTAATTAGATGGGGTTAAGTAATTTACACCTAACTAATCCGACTTGGTAATTAGATGGGGTTAAGTAATTTACACTTAACTAATCCGACTTGGTAATTAGATGGGGTTAAGTAACTTAGACTTAACTAATCTAAACACGGTAATTAGATGGGGTTAAGTAACCTACACTTAACTAATCTAAACACGGTAATTCGATGGGGTTAAGTTAACACTTAACCAATCTAAACTTGGTAATTCAATGAGGTTAAGTAACCAATACTTAACCAACTTAACATGATAATTTAACATGATAATTTAATGGGGTTAAGTAACTTATACTTAATCAATTATACATGATGATTTGATGAGGTTAAGCAACCATACTTAACCAATCTAATATGAGAACTTGATAGGGTTAAGTCACAAGACCGTTTAAATATACTTAACCATTCTAATACGATTAGTGGATGGGGTTAAGTTAACCTATACTTAACCAATCCGACTCGATAATCTGATGAGGTTAAGATAATCTATGCTTAACCAACCTAACACGATAATCTGATAGGGTTAAGATAAACAAATACTTAACCAATTTGACTTGATGATTGAATAGGGTTAAGTCATGAGCTTCTTGGTATACTTAACCAACTTGTAGGGCTAGGTCTTGGACTTGAATACTTAGCCAAAGCTTGACATGATTCGTAGGCGGGTTAAGTCATGAACTTGAATGACAACACTTAACCCATTAGACAAAACACTAGCTCAGGGGACTAGGTTGAAAATCGTAGTTAACAAGGGTAGCGGGAAGAGAAGCTAAGTGGTAAACCTTAGTTAAGGATAACTAAGTAATAATTCTTAGTCAAGGAAATTGGACCAGTTCACAGATAGATGAGTAACCCAATACGGTAGGTCATCGCTTGGACACACGTGGAGGAGCGAATTATCTGACTTAGATAAAGGCTCCAACGAACCGGGTGACGAAGCGGTAGCTTCGAGGGACGTGAGGATACTCTTGGTATCCCTCTGTGAGGTTGCAGATGATCCGCCTGGGCTCACAAGAGGTTAAGGTCTGCGGTAGAAGAACCAAGAGTATGCCTTGGTTGCTATGCGAGCGACCTAAAGACTGGGATGGATTAGCGTGGAGTCGTCGATTCTTGTTTCTGCCCTGGATAGCGCGTCGTCGACTACCTACCATCTTTAGTCAATCGTGTATGAACGGAAAGGCAGAGAACTCCCAACAGACCATGTTCTTGCTATCGAGTCATGGGTGAGGTTGGCCAATAGGAAAGTGGGGCATAGTGGGGCCGGGATGTAGTTCTCATACATGATTTTTCTTGGATTGCCTTTCAGTAGTTGAGGGAGGGGTCACGTGGGACCATAGCCACGGATACAAAAACAGACCTTGATATCTGCATCGGCAGATGACTTAAAGCTCCCGACCGAGTTCTGTATTTCTTGATTTGCCCTGGCACGGAACTCGGATAGCACATTGAGATACATGTGCGTCTAGACATGGAAAACGATTCACGATACATACGTGGGATAAAGGGCGTGGTTGACGGGTGACATAATCCCTAGTGGCCCTAGGTGGCTTGAACCCAAACCGAGACACGAAAACGTTCATTAGGTGGCATAATCCCTAGTGGTCCTAGGTGGCATAAATCCTAAGTGAACACGCGGTAGTTCATGGTAAGAAAACATAACCAGATCAGGGGTAGCAGTCCAAAACAACTTCAACGATAAAAGAGTACTACGTTTAGGTGGTATAGATTTACATGGGAAAGCCCGTACGGCCTACGGCAAAGGACTGAACTTATACATGGAAAGAAACATACGCGTTGGGAAAACCTACATATGCTATATATTAGGTTGACATGGACCATTACATGACATTGGGCAAGGGACATTCATAGTTAACACATGACGTGGGTTGGGATGCTAGTACGAGAGGTGCAGAGCAAATATACATGATAAATACCTTGGGATGTTATACATGATAGATACCTTGGGATTGTATACTTGATAGAAACCTGACGATGTGATACCTTGATTTATCTTGACACCGTAGTTTATCATGATACCTTAGTTTATCTTGCTACAGTAGTTCATCCAGTTATCTTGGTTTAGCTTATCTATCTTGTCGGCATCCTTATGTTTACTTTCAGTTTATGCATGTCATGTTACCTTTACTTGTTTTTATACTGGAAGTAGATAGGACTTACCAGTCTTTATGACTGACCCCGTTTCCTTTCGCCTCTTTGTCTTCCGTCCCCCCCCCCCCAGGTTTTCAGGGAGGAAATGATGTTGTTTAGTTCGGACCTCTTATGCTTGAAGGTCATCATGTATAGCTAGGTCTTCTCTTGGCTATGGCTGCTTCACCACTTTATTTTGGGGAATAATTTATGAAAAGGTTTTATGCTTCTTTACTATTGCAAGACAGGTTTTGATGTATTCTGATGTAAAAGGCTTTAGACCTTATTTTATAAGGTAATGAAATTTGTTTTACTTCCAGTGTTTTATATATGTTCTGTCTTGTAATATTTCTGTGCATGTTTACCTCGATAATGCTTCACCAAACCTAGTGCATTCCCTTTGTGAGTGACCCTAGCGAAGGTGGGGTGTTACATTTGGTATCAGAGCAGAAGGTTACCAGACTGGGCAAAAGTTTTTAAAACCTTATGAAAACTATTTGAGAAACCGTTTACAAAGAAGCATTTTTCAAGAAAAGTTTTTAAAGGCTATTCTCCAAAAGCCATTAGCACTATCCTTTGTTTCCTTGATTGAATCTCTTTTCCTTTCTTTCCTCCATCTGTAGTCACAGTAGTTTTAACTGCGACTAATCCTTGTCTAGCTACGAAGTGTTTTCCCTGAGATGGAGGTGGTTCTCGAGAGGCCTGTTACCATGTTACAAGGAAGGGTAATAAGAGCACGGATAAAGGACACGGACGTAAGGATAAGCAACTTGTTGGTATGGATTAGTCCACGAAGGAAGGCAAGGACAAGATCAGCGGGAGGGCAATTGTATGCTCTCACTCCTAGCGTACCTAAGAGGGATGGTATCGTTTCTGTTAAAGGTTTAGCCTTTCTTTTCTATCATCCCGTCCAGACTTTGTTTTGATCATCGCATCATTTAAGTCTGCTTCGATAGTTAAGTCTCTGTACCTTAGTACTGGCATGGTAGAAGATCCCACTTTTGTCCCAAAATCTGGTTGGAGATCGGTCCATTTATTCAGGACTTGTTTGGAATTGAGAGTGTAAATGCCAAATGTTGAGATTAGAAGCAATGCTTCTACTGTTGAGCTATGGATGGATTCTAGGGATGAAGTGGTTATCCAGTAAGGGATGCCATTCTCGGTTTTGAAAGGAGGGTAGTTAAACTTTTAACTTGCCTTGGTAATACCCTAGAAATCTCGTGTAACCTTTTGGGTTCTGTCATGGTTAGTTACCTAGAATCTCTTGATGCATTTATCGGAAATCTCTGATCCGATCGAGTAAGGTTCGCCAATAAGGCGGATGGTTCATTCTGCTTAAGCATGGGCTGTAGGAATCACCCTAGTAAGTAAACTGGGCAACATGGCTGGCATCGGTTGTTTTCAAGGAAAAACTCTTCTGCGTGGAATACCTCTTAGTAGGTAAACGAGATCCAAGATTCGCTAGTGGATTGTTGGAAAGCTTGCATGAAACCATGAGTATGCAGTTATGGTTGAGCCAAGTATTTTAGAAAAGAATAAGTGAAAAAGGAACGAGAGGCGACAGTGAAATGAGTTCCGACTCATACCTTGGAAATAGGAATCAAGGAGCTACGAAATAATGAAGTCAAAGGCGGTCAAGGCACAATGGAATTAAGCTCATGGAAATGCGGCTTAGACGCGTGCATCATGTCTCTTTTTAAGAGTATATCGTTGATCCCTGGTTCTCCTGTAGAGCTTTATTACATGCTATCGCTTGGTTGATATCCTCTCGGTCCTGTTTCTGTTGCAAACCCCGTAAGCAGTTTGTCTTGTTTATCTTTTCGATCCTATCTTGGGAACCTTAGGTAGAACTCTATGGATGTAAACATGTATTTGAAACATGTTATGATTGATATGGTTGCAAATGGTTGCAAGTGGTTGCTCGTGGATGCGCGAATACACGTTAGATACTAGATCGACGCACTCACATTTTGCATTGCATATGCACGAGTATTTATACTTGTTTATGGATGAAATTGAATATGTTATCATGTGGATGTTGCATGTGGATGAATGGTTGTGCACACATATAGTGTTTATATGACTAGGACTATTTGCATACATGCTGGACTCATGGCACTAAACATATTTTGCATTAGAAAGATCATTCAGGCCTGATCATTAGCATTAGCTAAGGAACATATACACACACTTTCTGCATGTGTTCATAAAGCATTAGGAATCTTTTAAGGACCACGGTTGCCTGTGGATGATGTTTTGAGTAGATGGATGATGGATGGTAGGATACGTTCTTCCTAACTTGGAGATTTCGGGGACGAAATCCTTTAAGTTGGGGGAATGTAACAACCCGGATTTTCACAGCATGCTAAGATAAGAATCAAGGCAGAATTTAAATGATAAAATCTGAATCAAGGGAAACGGGCTGTGCCATTGCGTTCGTCTCGGAAAAATATGCGAAATAGAGTCCGAGTTTTCGGAAATCGGAGTCCGTATGACCAAGTTATGGCCCGTCAAAGTTTTCAGAAAATTTCAAGTTCAAAAACAGTTCAAATTTGAACTCAGAATTCAAATTCAGCCAAGCAGAACAGGCGGGAAAAATTCCCGCCACCCCCAAGTCGACTGGGGAGTCGACTTGGGAGTCGACACAACCCAGGTGTTGTCGACTGCCCAGTCGACACCCCTGTCGACTTGGGTGGTCGGCCAGTTTCGCCTGGGTGCACCTGACTTGTTCCTCAAGACATGTTTGGAGGCTTGTGGCGGATTTTAAAGGCTCAGATCTATCCTAGGGTTAATCTAAGGGTCTAAACTACTCCTAATCTCTATAAAAAGACCCCTAAGCCTACCCTAAACCCTCACAAATCACTCATGCCACAAAGTGCCGCCAAAATCTATCTTGATCATGGCCTCCATCTCCAACTCCAAGGGCTTATGCATTCAAGTCGGGTTCAAATCAAAAGGTGCAAGCTTTCTACATCAAATCGAGGGTAGATCAATGTTGCTACGCAAATTTCATGACAATTTTTCAACAAAGGAGCCACCTTTCTTCGTCAAGACGATTCATGCTCATAGCCCTCTTGCCACGCTATGTAAGTTCTAGCTACTTCTAGATCTAAACGGTAGTTTTAATGATGGCATGGAATAAAACGAGATTAAACCAAGTATGCTAGCCTATATGAAACTTGTCATGCCTCTTTTGCTTGAACCTATGACTTTTGGCTAAGCTTAGTGACTAAATCATGCCACTTATGTTATGTTTAACTTGGTCCATCATGAAAGATTGAACCTTTACTTGCGGAATGTTGGCATGAATACTTAAAACCACTTTGACTTGTGAAATATGCACATGAATATGACTTGGGGCTTATGCATGTAAATGAACCCAAACCCCCTTATGATAACATGCATGTTTGTGGCTAATCCCGTTGTGACATTATGCATGTTTGAGGCCAAAAACCCCTTATGATGCAATGCATGTTTTGAGGCCAAACCCCTTATGATACCATGCATGTTTGTGGCCAATCCCTTTTTGACATCGTGCATGTTTTGAGGCCAATATGTAGCATAGTATCCTTACTATGTTGACTCGCTTTTACTTGGGTTGGAAACATGATTTAGGGTAGGTTAGACGTGCGTGATTATGACATGATAATTTGACATGGGATTTCATGAAAATATGGCACTCATGATACACCTAAATGTGGACATGACATGTGGGGTAAATATGGGACTTGAAACTAGACACGTATGGGTTGTAAGTGCAATATGACACTAGACCAAACATGAAAGTGGCCAACTCGAGGTTGGGTTGAGTTTGTAGCATAAATCTACCCGGACCCGCCCGGCTTAACTAGTGGCTACAAACAATAGGACCCAATGTGAGTAGTTGGTCATATAGCACTTAAGACCCGAGGTTAGATTAGGTTGTGGTGTAAAGCTACCCGGACCCGCCCGGCTTAACTAGTAACCACAACAAAGTCTAGTGTGAGAGGTTGGGGTGCATTAATCTAATTAATGCCACATGAAAAGGTTAAGTAATTTTGACTAATGACACTTAACCGATATGACATGAATGGGTAGGTTAAGTGGAACCGGACTTGATTTCTTAATGACACTTAACCATATAAGATAATTAGGGGATGGGATTAAGTAATTTACACTTAACTAATCCGACTTGGTAATTAAATGGGGTTAAGTAATTTACACTTAACTAATCCGACTTGGTAATTAGATGGGGTTAAGTAATTTACACTTAACTAATCCGACTTGGTAATTAGATGGGGTTAAGTAACTGAGACTTAACTATTCTAAACACGGTAAGTAGATGGGGTTAAGTAACCTACACTTAACTAATCTAAACACGGTAGTTCGATGGGGTTAAGTTAACACTTAACCAATCTAAACTTGGTAATTCAATAAGGTTAAGTAACCAATACTTAACCAACTTAACATGATAATTTAATGGGGTTAAGTAACTTATACTTAATCAATTATACATGATGATTTGATGAGGTTAAGCAACCATACTTAACCAATCTAATATGAGAACTTGATAGGGTTAAGTCACAAGACCGTTTAAATATACTTAACCATTCTAATACGATTAGTGGATGGGGTTAAGTTAACCTATACTTAACCAATCCGACTCGATAATCCGATGAGGTTAAGATAATCTATGCTTAACCAACCTAACACGATAATCTGATAGGGTTAAGATAAACAAATACTTAACCAATTTGACTTGATGATTGAATAGGGTTAAGCCATGAGCTTCTTGGTATACTTAACCAACTTGTAGGGCTAGGTCTTGGACTTGAATACTTAGCCAAAGCTTGACATGATTCGTAGACGGGTTAAGTCATGAACTTGAATGACAACACTTAATCCATTAGACAAAACCCTAGCTCAGGGGACTAGGTTGAAAATCGTAGTTAACAAGGGTAGCGGGAAGAGAAGCTAAGTGGTAAACCTTAGTTAAGGATAACTAAGTAATAATTCTTAGTCAAGGAAATTGGACCAGTTCACAGATAGATGAGTAACTCGATACGGTAGGTCATCGCTTGGACACACGTGGAGGAGCGAATTATCTGACTTAGATAAAGGCTCCAACGAACTGGGTGACGAAGCGGTAGCTTCGGGGACGTGAGGATACTCTTGGTATCCCTCTGTGAGGTTGCAGATGATCCGCCTGGGTTCACAAGAGGTTAAGGTCTGCGGTAGAAGAACCAAGAGTATGCCTTGGTTGCTATGCGAGCGACCTAAAGATTGGGATGGATTAGCGTGGAGTCTTCGATTCTTGTTTCTGCCCTGGATAGCGCGTCGTCGACTACCTACCATCTTTAGTCAATCGTGTACGAACGGAAAGGCAGAGAACTCCCAACAAACCATGTTCTTGCTATCGAGTCATGGGTGAGGTTGGCCAATAGGAAAGTGGGGCATAGTGGGGCCGGGATGTAGTTCTCATACAGGATTTTTCTTGGATTGCCTTTCAGTAGTTGAGGGAGGGGTCACGTGGGACCATAGCCACGGATACAAAAGCAGACCTTGATATCTGCATCGGCAGATGACTTAAAGCTCCCGACCGAGTTCCGTATTTCTTGATTTGCCCTCGCACGGAACTCGGATCGCACATTGAGATACATGTGCATCTAGACATGGAAAACGATTCACGATACATACGTGGGATAAAGGGCGTGGTTGACGGGTGGCATAATCCCTAGTGTCCCTAGTTGGCTTGAACCCAAACCGAGACACGAAAACGTTCATTAGGTAGCATAATCCCTAGTGGTCCTAGGTGGCATGAATCCTAAGTGAACACGCGGTAGTTCATGGTAAGAAAACATAACCAGATCAAGGGTAGCAGTCCAAAACAACTTCAAGGATAAAAGAGTACTACGTTGAGGTGGTATAGATTTACATGGGAAAGCCCGTACGGACTACGGCAAAGGACTGAACTTATACATGGAAAGAAACATACGAGTTGGGAAAACCTACATATGCTATATATTAGGTTGACATGGACCATTACATGACATTGGGCAAGGGACATTCATAGTTAACACATGACGTGGGTTGGGATACTAGTACGAGAGGTGCAGAGCAAATATACATGATAAATACCGTGGGTTGTTATACATGATAGATACCTTGGGATTGTATACTTGATAGAAACCTGACGATTTGATACCTTGATTTATCTTGACACCGTAGTTTATAATGATACCTTAGTTTATCTTGCTACAGTAGTTCATCCAGTTATCTTGGTTTAGCTTATCTATCTTGTCGGCATCCTTATGTTTACTTTCAGTTTATGCATGTCATGTTACCTTTACCTGTTTTTATACTGGAAGTAGATAGGACTTACCAGTCTTTATGAATGACCCCGTTTCCTTTCGCCTCTTTGTCTTTCGTTCCCCACCCCCCCCCTCCCCCCAAGGTTTTCAGGGAGGAAATGATGTTGTTTAGTTCAGACCTCTTATGCTTGAAGGTCATCATGTATAGCTTGGTCTTCTCTTGGCTATGGCTGCTTCACCGCTTTATTTTGGGGAATAATTTATGAAAAGGTTTTATGCTTCTTTACTATTGCAAGACAGGTTTTGATGTATTCTGATGTAAAAGGCTTTAGACCTTATTTTATAAGGTAATGAAATTTGTTTTACTTCCGCTGTTTTATATATGTTCTGTCTTGTAATATTTCTGTGCATGTTTACCTCGATAATGCTTCACCAAACCTAGTGCATTCCCTTTGTGAATGACCCTAGCGAAGGTGGGGTGTTACAAATATATATCTCCAGGGATCAGCTAGAGAAATTCGACTGTATTCCCCCCGCTCATGAAGATTTAGGGTCTTCAAATGCTCCATCTCGATCAGCATCAGAAATCCTTTTCGTTTACGTAATTTCTGTTTCGGAATGGTTTTCAAATATAAATCGATCCCGGTATTTCTATATCAACATGCATTGGGCAGATTTTGATATTGGTTGTTTAACTATCAAAATAATAAAATAAATCCATTGGCTTATCGTATAGCGTCATTTGGCCATTAAAATAATCTATCAATCGTAATACCAAAATAATATACTAGTTTTTAATATATTAATATTCTCAAATCACTTATTTATATATTTAGAAAAATACCTTAAATCATATTCAATTCTCGTTAATTATTATTTCAAACCATTTGCTATAACATTTTCCTATTATCTATAATTAGGCAATCGATTCCACTTATCCTTCGTAACACAATCATTACGAAATCTCTTTTTATTTCATTATTAAAACACCATAATCATCACTTATCTTTTTGGAACGAACTCATTCTAAATTGCATTTCTTACTTTTTTTAAAATTGTCGTTATATTCTCACCAATCTCCTTTTATATATTCCTATTATGGAAATATCATTTCACGTTCTCAAGCCCTTTTTATTTCCTTTTTATTTTGGAATCCCATTATATATATTTCCAAATACTTCCAATAACGTTACACTATTATTTCTCAAAATAAATCACTTCTAACACTTTCACCATACAACTAATATCATCCTCCGATAATCCACAAATCGTTCAAGTTGGGGTATTAAATTACCTCTCAGATCTTGATCAACATTGTTCTTATCTTAAGATAGATCTCAGTTGCAAAACCCAAAAACCCATATTTCATTTCCCATATCACAACAAATCCCATATTAATTATATATTGATGAAACCTCGTCTCTTATCTAAAATAGCGAATCTATTTTGCATCTTTATAACTCAACTCGTTTAATTATTCTAATTCAAACTTGGGTTTTCATTTGAATTTCATTTCAAACCTTTATCGGTCCTTAACCGTAAAAAAATAAGAAATTGATTCACTAAATATCAATCCCGAAGGCCGAAACCAACATCAAATCAATATTCAAAAAATCAGTTATTGCAACTGATCTCCAGCTAAGTTCTGTTTCTTTAATTTCAAGTCATGGATTTTATTTTATTCAAATGTCATTTCTAATAACCTATTCCAAAAAAAGATATTCAATAGAAGTTTCGGGTTTTATAACTTCATTAAATCTTGAATTTCATATAATTTAATAATTCAAGAATAATTAAATTAAAAACTATGGTTTAATCATAACTTATATTATTATAAACCTTAAATCGCTTTAATATTTACTAAATTATAAATATGGCTTTTAAACTTCACAAACTTACATTACTAAGTTTTCCATACCCCGATCATCACATCAATTATTATTAAATAAATAACTAACGATTCAATATAAATTCCATTTTAATTGTTACTTAAAAATAATTTAATTTCAGTTATAAATTGTTCCATTAACCCTTGCTCACTTGGTTATCCATCTTAGTAATATAAGAATTAGCTTTATAAATCATTTAATCATTAAGATGTGGCACGTGCTTCGCACATGGCAGATTTTGGTACAAAAATGGTGATTGGAGGTTAAAATAAACAATATATATATGGTTGATTTATTCCCTTTTTATAACTTCATTTAAAATAATATATTTAAAAATCTATATTCACTTATAAAATAAATTTCATAACTTCATTTCTATCGATTTATGTGATGGTAAATCAATCTTTATAAATTGTATTTTGGCTATCTGCTATAAATCCCTCAACTAATATCACCCATTGGTTAATAACAAAATGTTGAATTTGGTTTAACAATCAACAACTAATTCTATAATCCAATCATATAGGTTCAACAATTCATATAATGATCATATGAAAATAAACAATAAGTTTGAGGAATCTAGTTGGATTCCTCCAACCTGTTCTTCCCTGCATTCAATGTGTTAAACCATTTAGTACGACAATTTATCATAAACATGAATAATTAACTCAAGTGGTAACAGCCAACTTACAACCATTCATGTAACAACTCGAATTTTTAGCAACGTGTTAAGACAAGAATCAAGGCAGAATTAAATTATAAAATCTGAATCAGGATAAACGGCTTGCGCCATTGCGTTCGTCTCGGAAAAATACGCGAAATATAGTCCGAAATTTCATAAATCGGAGTCCGTATGAAGAAGATATGGACGAACGAAGTTAGGCAGAAAAACCGAAAACAAGCCAGAATGCACTGGCGCACTTGTGAAGTGCGCCAGCACAAAAATACACTGGCGCACTTGGGAAGTGCGCCCGTGTCGAGCCAGAAACTTGCACAGCCTTCTGGCTTGACCCTGGCTGGCCTGGTGCACCTGTTTTGGCCCTTGGTCTTGTTTTGGAGGCTTGTGACGATTTTTGAGGGCTAGGATCTATCCTAGGGTTAATCTAACGGCCTAAACTACCCCTAATCTCTATAAAAAGACCCCTAACCTAGCCTAAACCCTCATTAATTGATCCTACAACTAAACTATGCCAAAATTTCTAGTGATCATGGCCTCCACTCAAAACCCAAGCCTCCATCATCTTGCCAAAATGCTATCTTCATTTCTATGAGAGATTTTCAATGCATACAAGTGTTTTCAAGCTTGTATGAGCCTCATTAGCTTGCATTCAAGTCAAGTTTCCATATTTACATCATAAAGCAAGAGTTTTGATTCATTTTGGCTCAAGGGTTTTATTGATTTGGAGCTTTTATCTTTGGGTTTTTGGATGAAGGCATGCATAGGCTTCATCACAATCTTTGTTTTGCATTTCGATTTGTGCCTTCATAGCAATGTAAGCCCTTTCCTACTCTTAGATATTAACTATGAAGTTAAATGTTCATGTTGAAAGTTTGGGTTTGATTAATTAGAATGATGCATGCTATCATGTTATGCAAGTTTATGAAGTCATTATCTTGATCTTATGAGCTAAAAGCCACAACCTTTATGTTGAAATGTTGCATTATGCAACATGAGAATCTTCATAATCATTATGTCAACTTGCATATGAAGTCATAATCCGTATATGATGATATATGCGAGTTTCTAGCCATCATTCCATGTCTTTTGTCACCATGATTCGCTTATGTGCCAAGTTTGGGTTTATGCATGTTTTTGAGGCTTAAGAATGTAACATGCAAGCTAATGAACACATTTGTGCCTCATTTGCCACCATGATTAACTTGTGGCTTAATACCCATTTTTGTCATTCCTTTGCCAGGTCTCTTCTTTTAATCCATTACGTTGTTGCGAACGTATATGCGAGTTTAAAAGCATTGGGTTATGTTATGGGTAATTTCTAATGACATGAAAATACAACTTGAAAACATGGCTTGAAATATAACATGGAAGATGACATGTAAGTATGCATAAAAACATAAGCTTGGGAATTTACCTATTAAGTTAGGTCTACCCTTTGGGAATTTACCTATTAAGTTAGGTCTACCCAAATGCTTGAAAAACTTGTAACATGTTTTGGAAACATGATGAACATGACACTTAGATAATATAAGTGTGGCCAACTCGAGGTTGGGTTGAGTTTGCAACGTAAAACTACCCGGAACCGACCGGCCTAACTAGTAGTTGCAAACAATAGGACCCAATGTGAGAAGTTGGTCATGTTGTGCTTGAACCCGAGGTTAGACCAAGTTGTGGTGTAAAGCTAACCGGAACCGACCGGCTTAACTAGTAACCACAACAAAGTCTAATGTGAGAGGTTGGGGTGCATTAAGTAATTAATGCCACATGATAGGGTTAAGTTAATTTGATTAATGACTCTTAACCAAATATGACATGGGTAAATGGGTTAAGTAAATTGGTTAGGCTAATGATACTTAAAGAAACATGACAAGGTTGGGTAGGTTAAGTGATTTGATTTGCCTAATGATGCTTAACCATTTTTATACGACTAGTGGACGGGGATTAAGTTAAACAACACTTAATCAATCCAACATGATAATTTGGCAAGGTTAAGTAAGTTTTCTTAATGAAACTTAACCATACAAGATGATTAGAGGATGGGGTTAAGTAATCCACACTTAACTAATCTAAACACGGTAATTCGATGGGGTTAAGTTAAACACTTAACCAATTTAAACTCGGTAATTCAATGAGGTTAAGTAACCAATACTTAACCAACTTAACGTGATAATTTAATGGGGTTAAGCAACTTATACTTAACCAATTATACATGATGATTTGATGGGGTTAAGTAACTTACACTTAACCAATCTAATACGCGGACCTGATAAGGTTAAGTCACAAGACCTTTTTAGAATATACTTAACCATTATAGTACGATTAGAGGATGGGGTTAATCCAACCTATACTTAACCAATCCGACTCGATAATTTGATGGGATTAAGATAATCTATGCTTAATCGATCTAGCAAGATAATCCGATAGGATTAAGGTAAGCTAGTACTTGACCAATTTGACTTGATAAGGTTAAGTCATGAGCCTCTGGGTACACTTAACCAACTTGTGGGACTAAGTCTTGAACTTAAATACTTAGCCAATCTTTGACGTGATTCGTGGGCGGGTTAAGTCATGGACTTGAATGATAACACTTAACCCAATAGACAAACCCTAGCTAGAAGAACTAGGTAGAAAACCGTGGTTAATCAAGGATAACGGGAAAGGAAGCTAAGTGGTAAACCTTAGTTAAGGTTAACTAAGTAATAATTCTTAGCTAAGGACATAGGACTAATTCTCAAAACGATGAGTAACCTGATACGGTAGGTCATCGCTTAGTATACGAGGGGGAGCAAGTTATCTGACTTGGATAAAAGCTCCAGCGCACTGGGTGCCGAAGTGGAAGCTTCGGGGGACGTGAGGATATTCTTGGGATCCCTCTGTGGGCTGCCAGGTTATTATACTAGGCCCATGAGAGGTTAAGGTCTGCGTTAGAAGGACCAAGAGTATGCCTTGGTTGCTATGCGAGCAACCTAAAGACTGGGATGGATTAGCGTGGAGTCGACGATTCTTGTTTTTTCCCTGGATAGCGCATCGCCGACTACCTACCATCTTTAGTCAATCGTGTACGTGCGGAAAGGCAGGGAACCCCCAACAGACCATGTGCTTGCTATCGAGTCATGGGTGAGGTTGGCCCGTAGGAAAGTGGGCTATAGTGGGGCCGTGGAGTGGTTCTTATACATGATTTTTCTTGGATTGCCTTTCAGTAGTTGAGGGAGGGGTCACGTGGGACCATAGCCACGGGTACAAAAACAGACCTTGATATCTGCATCGGCAGACGATTTAAAGCTCCCGACCGAGTTCCGTATTTCTTGATTTGCCCTGGCACGGAACTCGGATGGCACATTGGGGAACATGTGCATCTAGACATGGAAAACGATTCACGATACATACGTGGGATCAAGGGCGCGGTTGACAGGTGGCGTAATCCCTAATGGTCCTAGGTGGCCAAAACCCAAACCGAGACACCGAAACGTTCATTAGGTAGCATAATCCCTAGCGGTCCTAGGTGGCATAAATCCTAAGTGGACGCGCGATAGTTCATGGTAAGGAAACACAACTAGATCAAGGGTTGCAGTCCAAAACAACTTCAAGGATAAACCGTTTACATGGGAAAGCCCGTACAGCCTACGGCAAAGGACTGAACTTATACATGGAAAGAAACATATGAGTTGAGTAACCTATATATGCGGCATATTAGGTTGACATGGACCATTACACGACTTTTGAGTAAGGGTCATTCACGGATAACACGTAATACAGTTGGGGTACTAGTACGGTAGGTGCAGAGCGGATATACAGGATAGATGCCATGGGACGCTATACGCGATAGATATCTTGGGATATTATACTTGATAGAAACCTGACAATGTGATACCTTTTTTTATCTTGACATCGTAGTTTATCACGACACCCTAGTGTATCTGAGTTCAGTAGTTCATCCTGTTATTTTGATTTAGCTTATCTATCTTGTTATCATGCTTATGTTCATCTCAGTTTCTCATGTCAGTTAACTTTACTAGTTTTTATACTAATAGTAGATAGGGCTTACTCAGTCTTTTTGACTGACCCGTTTTGTTTCGCCTCTTTTCTTCCGTCCCCCCCCCCGCCACCCAGGTTACAGGGAGGAAACACTGCTGTTTAGTTCGGACTTCTTCTGCTTGAAGGTCATCATGGATGGCTTGGACTTTTCCTGGCTATGGCTACTTTACTGCTTTTTCTTGGGGAATAATTTATGAAAAAGTATTTATGCTTCTTTATTATTGCAAGACAGGTTTTGAAGTACTCTGATGTAAAAGGCTTTAGACCTTATTTATTCATGTTATGAAAGTTTGATTTTACTTCCGCTATTTTATATATGTTCTGTCTTGTAATATTTCTGTGCATGTTTACCAATAATACTCCTCCAAACCTAGTGCATTCCCTTTGTGAGTGACCCTAGCAGAGGTGGGGTGTTACATTTGGTATCAGAGCAGAAGGTTACCAGATTGGGCAAAAGTTTTTAAAGGCCTTCTGAAAACTATTTGAAAATCGTTTATAAGGAAGCATTTTTCAAGAAAGTTTTCTTTTAAAAAGAAAAGTCTATTCCCCAAAGGCCATTAGCATTATCCTTGTTTCCTTAATTAAATCTCTTTTCCTTTCTTTCCTCCATCTGTAGTCACAGTGGTTTTAACTGCGACTAGTCTTTTCTATCTACGAAAGTGCTTTCCATACGATGGAGGTGGTTCTCGAGAGACCAGTGGCCGCGTTATAAGAAAGGATAGTGAGAAAGAGGATAAAGGATACGAGCTTAAGGATGAGCAACTGGTTGGTATGGCTTAGTCCTCAAAGGAGGGAGAAAGATGAACAATGAAACCCATGACGAGAGAATACCTTTGGCATGGTAAAACGGGGTGGATAGTTAAGTATTATGGGACAAGGACAAGATCATCGGGAGGGTAATAGTATGCTCTTATTTCTAGGGTACCTCGGAAGGAGGGTAACGATCTTGTTAAAGGTTTAGCTTTTCTTCTCTACCATCCCGTTAGGACTTCGTTGTTCATATCATTTAAGTCTGCTTCGATAGTTGAGTCTCTACACCTTAAGTACTAGCGTAATAGAGAATCCCATTTTTGTCTCAAGTCCTGTGGAGAATCGGTCCATTTATTCATGACTTGTTTTGGATTTGAGAATGACATGCCTCGGTTATGGATGGATTCTAGGGATGAAGTGGTTATCCAGTAAGGGGTGCCACTCTCGGTTTTGATAGGAGGGTAGTTAGACTCTTGACTAGCCTTGGTAATACCCTCGAAGTCTCGTGAAACCTTTTGGGTTTGGTCATGATTAGTTACCTAGAATCCCTTGATATCTTTATTGGAAATTTGAAGCCCAATCGAGTGGTGTTCGTCGATAAGACGGATGGTTTATTTCACTTATGCATGGGTTATGGAAATCACCCTAGTAAGTGCACTTGATAACCCGGTTGGCATCTGTTTACTTCCAAGAGAAAGTTCTACTACGTGGAATACCTTATGGTACGAAGTCCGAGATTCACTAGTGAATTTTGGAAAGCTTGCATGAGATCATGAGTACGCAGTCATGTTTGCGCTAAGTGTGCGAGTGGAACGAGAGGCGACGAAGAAATGAATTCCAGCTCATGTTATGGAAACAGGAAATAAGAAGCTACGAAATCGCGAAGTTAAAGGACGGTCAAGGCACAATGGAATTGAGCTCAAGGAAGTACGACTTTGATGGTCAAAGACTAGATACGCGCATGATATCTCTTTTTGGGAGTATATCCTTGATCCCTGTTTTCTGTAGAGCTTACTTGTAGGCTATCTTTTATGGACACCCTCTCGGTCCTATTTTCTGTTACAAACCCCGTAAGGAGTTTGTCTCGTTTATCTTCTCGACCCTGTTTCAGGGAATCCTAGGTAGAACCCTATGGATGTAAACATGTATTTGAAACATGTTATGATTGATATGGTTGCAAGTGGTTGCAAGTGGTTGCTCGTGGATGCGCGAAGACGCATTAGATTCTAGCTCGACTCGGTTACATTTCATATTGCATATGCACGAGTATTTATACTTGTTTATGGATGAAATCGAATGTATTATCATGCGGTTGTTGCATATGAATGAATGATTGTGCACGCATATAGTATCTATATGACTAGGACTATTTGCATACATGTTGGATTCATGGCACTATACATATTTTGCATTAGATCACTCAGGCCTGATCATTTACATTAGATAAGTGCATATACACACACGTTTTGCATATATTCATACAGCATTAGAAATCATCTAAGGACAATGGTTGCTTGTGGATGATGTTTTGAGTAGATGGATGATGGATGGTAGGATATGTTCCTCCTAACTTGGAGATTTCAGGGACGAAATCCTTTAAGTTGGGGAGGATGTAACAACTCGAATTTTTAGCAACGTGTTAAGACAAGAATCAAGGCAGAATTAAATTATAAAGTCTGAATCAGGATAAACGGCTTGCGCCATTGCGTTCGTCTCGGAAAAATACGCGAAATAGAGTCCGAAATTTCATAAATCGGAGTCCGTATGAAGAAGATATGGACGAACGAAGTTAGGCAGAAAAACCGAAAACAAGCCAGAATGCACTGGCGCACTTGTGAAGTGCGCCAGCACAAAAATACACTGGCGCACTTGGGAAGTGCGCCCGTGTTGAGCCAGAAACCTGCACAGCCTTCTGGCTTGACCCTGGCTGGCCTGGTGCACCTGTTTTGGCCCTTGGTCTTGTTTTGGAGGCTTGTGACGATTTTTGAGGGCTGGGATCTATCCTAGGGTTAATCTAACGGCCTAAACTACCCCTAATCTCTATAAAAAGACCCCTAACCTAGCCTAAACCCTCATTAATTGATCCTACAACTAAACTATGCCAAAATTTCTAGTGATCATGGCCTCCACTCAAAACCCTTGCCTCCATCCTCTTGCCAAAATGCTATCTTCATTTCTATGAGAGATTTTCAATGCATACAAGTGTTTTCAAGCTTGTATGAGCCACATTAGCTTGCATTCAAGCCAAGTTTCCATATTTACATCATAAAGCAAGAGTTTTGATTCATTTTGGCTCAAGGGTTTTATTGATTTGGAGCTTTTATCTTTGGGTTTTTGGATGAAGGCATGCATATGCTTCATCACAATCTTTGTATTGCATTTCGATTTGTGCCTTCATAGCAATGTAAGCCCTTCCCTACTCTTAGACATTAACTATGAAGTTAAATGTTCATGTTGAAAGTTTGGGTTTGATTAATTAGAATGATGCATGCTATCATGTTATGCAAGTTTATGAAGTCATTATCTTGATCTTATGAGCTAAAAGCCACAACCTTTATGTTGAAATGTTGCATTATGCAACATGAGAATCTTCATAATCATTATGTCAACTTGCATATGAAGTCATAATCCGTATATGATGATATATGCGAGTTTCTAGCCATCATTCCATGTCTTTTGTCACCATGATTCGCTTATGTGCCAAGTTTGGGTTTATGCATGTTTTTGAGGCTTAAGAATGTAACATGCAAGCTAATGAACACATTTGTGCCTCATTTGCCACCATGATTAACTTGTGGCTTAATACCCATTTTTGTCATTCCTTTGCCAGGTCTCTTCTTTTAATCCATTACGTTGTTGCGAACGTATATGCGAGTTTAAAAGCATTGGGTTATGTTATGGGTAATTTCTAATGACATGAAAATACAACTTGAAAACATGGCTTGAAATATAACATGGAAGATGACATGTAAGTATGCATAAAAACATAAGCTTGGGAATTTACCTATTAAGTTAGGTCTACCCTTTGGGAATTTACCTATTAAGTTAGGTCTACCCAAATGCTTGAAAAACTTGTAACATGTTTTGGAAACATGATGAACATGACACTTAGATAATATAAGTGTGGCCAACTCGAGGTTGGGTTGAGTTTGCAACGTAAAACTACCCGGAACCGACCGGCCTAACTAGTAGTTGCAAACAATAGGACCCAATGTGAGAAGTTGGTCATGTTGTGCTTGAACCCGAGGTTAGACCAAGTTGTGGTGTAAAGCTAACCGGAACCGACCGGCTTAACTAGTAACCACAACAAAGTCTAATGTGAGAGGTTGGGGTGCATTAAGTAATTAATGCCACATGATAGGGTTAAGTTAATTTGATTAATGACTCTTAACCAAATATGACATGGGTAAATGGGTTAAGTAAATTGGTTAGGCTAATGATACTTAACGAAACATGACAAGGTTGGGTAGGTTAAGTGATTTGATTTGCCTAATGACGCTTAACCATTTTTATACGACTAGTGTACGGGGATTAAGTTAACCAACACTTAATCAATCCAACATGATAATTTGGCAAGGTTAAGTAAGTTTTCTTAATGACACTTAACCAAACAAGATGATTAGGGGATGGGGTTAAGTAATCCACACTTAACTAATCTAAACACGGTAATTCGATGGGGTTATGTTAAACACTTAACCAATTTAAACTCGGTAATTCAATGAGGTTAAGTAACCAATACTTAACCAACTTAACGTGATAATTTAATGGGGTTAAGCAACTTATACTTAACCAATTATACATGATGATTTGATGGGGTTAAGTAACTTACACTTAACCAATCTAATACGCGGACCTCATAAGGTTAAGTCACAAGACCTTTTTAGAATATACTTAACCATTATAGTACGATTAGAGGATGGGGTTAAGCCAACCTATACTTAACCAATCCGACTCGATAATTTGATGGGATTAAGATAATATATGCTTAATCGATCTAGCAAGATAATCCGATAGGATTAAGGTAAGCTAGTACTTGACCAATTTGACTTGATAAGGTTAAGTCATGAGCCTCTGGGTACACTTAACCAACTTGTGGGACTAAGTCTTGAACTTAAATACTTAGCCAATCTTTGACGTGATTCGTGGGCGGGTTAAGTCATGGACTTGAATGATAACACTTAACCCAATAGACAAACCCTAGCTAGAAGAACTAGGTAGAAAACCGTGGTTAATCAAGGATAACGGGAAAGGAAGCTAAGTGGTAAACCTTAGTTAAGGGTAACTAAGTAATAATTCTTAGCTAAGGACATAGGACTAATTCTCAAAACGATGAGTAACCGGATACGATAGGTCATCGCTTAGTATACGAGGGGGAGCAAGTTATCTGACTTGGATAAAAGCTCCAGCGCACTGGGTGCCGAAGTGGAAGCTTCGGGGGATGTGAGGATATTCTTGGGATCCCTCTGTGGGCTGCCAGGTAATTATACTAGGCCCATGAGAGGTTAAGGTCTGCGTTAGAAGGACCAAGAGTATGCCTTGGTTGCTATGCGAGCAACCTAAAGACTG
This sequence comes from Allium sativum, assembly GCA_030737875.1. Taxonomy (NCBI): domain Eukaryota; kingdom Viridiplantae; phylum Streptophyta; class Magnoliopsida; order Asparagales; family Amaryllidaceae; genus Allium; species Allium sativum. The sequence continues at coordinate 310,332,974 of CM060921.1, forward strand.
GGATGGATTAGCGTGGAGTCGACGATTCTTTTTTTTGCCCTGGATAGCGCATCGCCGACTACCTACCATCTTTAGTCAATCGTGTACGTGCGGAAAGGCAGGGAACCCCCAACAGACCATGTGCTTGCTATCGAGTCATGGGTGAGGTTGGCCCGTAGGAAAGTGGGCTATAGTGGGGCCGTGGTGTGGTTCTTATACATGATTTTTCTTGGATTGCCTTTCAGTAGTTGAGGGAGGGGTCACGTGGGACCATAGCCACGGGTACAAAAACAGACCTTGATATCTGCATCGGCAGACGATTTAAAGCTCCCGACCGAGTTCCGTATTTCTTGATTTGCCCTGGCACGGAACTCGGATGGCACATTGGGGAACATGTGCATCTAGACATGGAAAACGATTCACGATACATACGTGGGATCAAGGGCGCGGTTGACGGGTGGCGTAATCCCTAGTGGTCCTAGGTGGCCAAAACCCAAACCGAGACACGGAAACGTTCATTAGGTAGCATAATCCCTAGCGGTCCTAGGTGGTATAAATCCTAAGTGGACGCGTGATAGTTCACGGTAAGGAAACACAACTAGATCAAGGGTTGCAGTCCAAAACAACTTCGAGGATAAACCGTTTACATGGGAAAGCCCGTACAGCCTACGGCAAAGGACTAAACTTATACATGGAAAGAAACATATGAGTTGAGTAACCTATATATGCGGCATATTAGGTTGACATGGACCATTACACGACTTTTGAGTAAGGGTCATTCACGGATAACACGTAATACAGTTGGGGTACTAGTACGGTAGGTGCAGAGCGGATATACAGGATAGATGCCATGGGACGCTATACGCGATAGATATCTTGGGATATTATACTTGATAGAAACCTGACAATGTGATACCTTGTTTTATCTTGACATCGTAGTTTATCACGACACCCTAGTGTATCTGAGTTCAGTAGTTCATCCTGTTATTTTGATTTAGCTTATCTATCTTGTTATCATGCTTATGTTCATCTCAGTTTCTCATGTCAGTTAACTTTACTAGTTTTTATACTAATAGTAGATAGGGCTTACTCAGTCTTTTTGACTGACCCGTTTTGTTTCGCCTCTTTTCTTCCGTTTCCCCCCCCCCCCCCAGGTTACAGGGAGGAAACACTGCTGTTTAGTTCGAACTTCTTCTGCTTGAAGGTCATCATGGATGGCTTGGACTTTTCCTGGCTATGGCTACTTTACTGCTTTTTCTTGGGGAATAATTTATGAAAAAGTCTTTACGCTTCTTTATTATTGCAAGACAGGTTTTGATGTACTCTGATGTAAAAGGCTTTAGACCTTATTTATTCATGTTATGAAAGTTTGATTTTACTTCCGCTATTTTATATATGTTCTTTCTTGTAATATTTCTGTGCATGTTTACCAATAATACTCCTCCAAACCTAGTGCGTTCCCTTTGTGAGTGACCCTAGCAGAGGTGGGGTGTTACAATTCAAGCATCCAATTCGATTTTTAAATGTTTATATTATTATAAACGTAACCAACAAGGTAAGTTACCTTGTTTGGAATAAATCGTTAAAAATAACGATTGGTTTTCGATTAAATCAAACAAACGTTTAATTTAAATCAATAAAAATATTAGTTTATGTCCAAACGATCAACACATCAATCAACAAATAGCAACCATAGCACACAAACAATAAACCCAACTTATACTAAATATATGTGGGAGAACTAAGTGAGTTTAACTCACCTTGGTTTGATTGATTAATGGCTTGTTTTAATTAAATTAAACAGTTGTTTAATTTAATTAAAAATTAGCATTGCACCCAATGCTGGCCAAACCTTCTTCATACTGTAGATCTTTGTGATACGATTCCAATGAGTCCGACCATGCACCATTCTGATAACGTATGATTGATATTTCATACAAGTAGTATTATAAAACCAATTAATTTATTTAAATTTGCTTTTTAAATAAAAAGGATCTTACCACCGTAATGTCTACTAACTCGTTCACACATGTAAGCATCTTCAACCCGATTTCTTGCAAACCTTCCCATGCATCCTGCTATGTTTGTCCACGTTCTTCACTTCCTCTTTTTATTTTCTTCTATTTTCCTAATCTAAAGCCCAAACCCAACTTTTCTTGGCCCAACATTTTCTGTAGAAATATAAAGAGGACGATGTTTTTATTTACTTTCTTCCCTTTTAATAACTGACGCGGTCTTCCCCATGCTAACCACAACACTTCAGCAAGCCTCCATCTTTCCCACCTATTTCACACTTCCTTCATCTTTACGTTTTCATTTTATATATATATAACTTACGAAGGCCCATTGGCCCAGAAGCCCACGTCCTACTGTAGAAACAACCCACGTTAACAATGAATCCTAACCCAAGTCGTGACACACTTTCTTCTTCTTCCCATCGAGCTTCTGAGCTTTTGGATACCGCTACTTCTCCCATTTTTTTCTTGTCACTGATCCAAAAAAATATGTCCACCATCATTACCCTTCCTCTCATGCATGTTCTTCATGAAGCCATACTTCAATAAAACTTCTTTCCGTGTTGCTTCCGAAAATCATAGCTGCCCTCATCACTCCTCACTGCACCTTTTTCGACTATCACCAGAAAACCCAAGGACACATCACCAACCAGCTGCTGACCGCTCATACGTATTTCTTTCACCATCTTCTCTCCAGTACGCCATCAGAAATGGTGCTATACCCCTCACCTCCTCCTACACAGTACCCGAGACCTGCATCTAAGTCCCCTGCTGGCTGCTCGAACAAACCGGTGACTACCCCTACCATCAACCCGCAACTCTACTCCCCATTCTTCACCAGAAGATAAAAGTTATGACTCCCCTTTGATATATATGTATAAAGGATCATTTAGTATATAGGTTTGTTTTGAATCGTTTTTGTAAGGAGAGGGTAGTTTCATTCGCAGGGAAACGAAGGGAGAGGCTGACATATATATAGCAGAATATATGTGGATAAGATCAATGTAATGTCAAGATGTCTAGGGTAGGATGGACTATGAAGTAGCCTTTCATGCAATTGTTATTTCAATTGAGAGAAGCGAAAGAAAGAAGTGAAAGAAAGAAGAGAAATGGTAGGCAGCAAAAAGGAGAAATTATTTGCTGCTTGTATAGGTAATGGTCTGCACGTAGGTTTGCTTAATTTATTCCTTTCATTTCGCAAGTAGCTGGTTGATTGACTTTACCATGTGTGTGAGGGCAAGGTTGCAGAATGTTGGAATTTGCACTAACTAAAATGTACAGTTACTTGATTTTGAATTTCTAGTCCTCGGAGTAGGTGCGTGGAAGATTCATAGCAGCTGTGTATACTTTACAAAGTAGGGTAGCTGCTTAGATGATTTAACTTCTATGTGCTTAGCTGGTAACATAGGGAAGCGGCTGTGCTTTCTTTCATTAGCTAGTGATGTTTCTTGATGGAACTCAAAGAGGGACAGAAAGACTGCATTTTCGTAAACAAAGGCATGTGTAACCCAAACAGAAATGGGGGAGGATGTATCATAGATAGGGTAGACAGCTGAAATATGGAAACACGATGTATACGAATTTTGTGTGCAAAGTAAGGATAGGTGTTGTATATTTCTTAGGGTAGATTTTATTTTATACTGTGTTACCGTTACTTAATGTGGACTGTTAACTTTGCACCGATACACACAATCTTCAAAAACAACAAAAATGGACGCCATGCTATAATTTAATGTTACGGTCCTAATGAAACTAATTTCATTGGAAACGGTCTTAGTTTGCTAAAATGACGCTATTTAGACTCCAATTTATTCATCGGTTCACTTTTAAATTTCGTCTACCGACAAAATAACTCCGATTGGCTCCAAACTAGAAATCTAGAAATAACTAGTTATACGCATTCCAATAAAATTAGTTTCGTTGAAAACAGAGCTTGTTTGAAAAATATTTATTTCTACGGCTTATATAATACCATAAAAATATAAATTATAAAACAATTATATATTTAATAATAATATATTACTATGGTTATATATATATATATCTAAATAAAATTAAAAAATCCCAAATATAAACCAATACGGAAGTATAACTCCATATTAATATTTTTGAGTTAAACGATATTCGAATTATATAGAAATTCTCTGTAAGTTATTAAATGAACATTATAATATATAAAAGATTTTCATAGCGAATACTTTGAATTTTGATTTGGACATAACTAACAATATATATGATAAAATCTCGATTTTTCTTTTTCGTTAGAAAATTATAATCAATCTGATTCTAACGTTCCTTGTTTCATAGAATTCCAACTTATGTATATTCAATTGAAGTTGAAAACTCAATATTACGAACAACACGCCATTTCGAGCTCGTTTTATATTAATAAAAATATAAATGCTCTATCGTCGTTTTATAAACGAATTAAATATTAAATCCATTAATATTTCCAAATATAATATCTAAAACAATACTAAATATTCAAATTCAATTGATCCAAAAATCCAGGTCGTTACATTCTTCCATCCTTAAAAGAATTTCGTCCTCGAAATTATTAAGTTGAGAAGAATGCTCTAAACGCAATATATTATCAAAGTAACTATATTTTAAATATTATTAAAAATAGCAAGTTTTAATTTTTTTTGAAAAATTCGCCAGCACCTCCTCTGTACTGCTCGATCCAAACAACTACAATTCGCCATTTCGGGCCTCACATTGATCAGAAGAAAACAAAACCAAGTGGCAACCCAACTCAGGGGTATAATTATCAAATCAATAATATTAAGGTTTACCTATTTATCGGGCAACCCTTTCTCTAATCATGTGGCAAACCGGCTAATAGCTCTTCCTCTATCCAACCTGCAATCCACTCAATATCCAATGCCAATAGTAGATACATGGTTAAATCATATTGATTCTATTAAAATTTATCATACTGAATTTTAGTTCTTTAGTTTTCAATTCATTCAATAATTGGTGAATTTTATTATCGATTATTCTAACATCCAATAAACAACCAATCAACATAACATTGAATCCATATTCAATTAACTAGTTAATCTTTCAGTTATTCCACCATTCACCTAATGATTATCTCTTAACTTAAATTTAAGTTAAATTCCAATTCATTTAATTCCATACCAAAATTCTATTCACAATTTTTTGGTTATATTAACTATTCAAATTTATAATCCAATTTGAACACCCATTCAAATCAATCAAACACACAAATATATTAATAATTTGATAAAATTATTTCTTTTATATGTATGGAAATATACTTTGGGTAAAATTATTTCATTTACCCTTTTTACGAAACAATATTGTATCAATTTCCAGTTCAACTTGAGCTGATCAAATAACACAATACAAAGCAATTGTATATAAACTCTACAAACACACTTTCTCATATATACACATCCAGTTCGATCTTGGGTATTACTAACCCCATCTCTATCGAGTTATACCACAGAGCCAAGGTTATTCCTAAACCGTGCTCTGGTACCATTGTAATGAACAAGGATTTTCAACCCTGAAAATCGACACAAAAACGCCATATCGAACATTCAAGCATCGAAAACACCAAAACATTATTAGAAAGAAATTAGAGGGTGAGATATGAAAGAAAAAAATTAAGAATAGAAGAATGAGAAGAGGAAACAACACAACACAGAATCAGAGTCTCACATCGCAGCGGAACAAAATATAATACATAAATAAACTTTTTAGAGAGCTTTGAGATAAAAACTTACAATCATCAGAATACATCAATACACTGGGGCAATTATAATAATCTGTACTTGTATACATCACACAACAGAATCATACTAAATAATATCATACGTCTGAATACCTTCAGCTCATCTTTGAACTTCACAGCATCCGATAACCTGAACCTATACAACCCGATCTAACCCGAGCATTACAAACACAGGGGCAGTCTAGTGAACCAAAGTGAGAAAAACTCGCAATGTTTACGGTGGATCATCCAACTTGATTTTAAAGTTCAAATTCTTTTTGAAAGAAAAGGACTTATCATAAGACCAAATCCACACATAAATACAAACGGTTTTTACCTTACGATAACCCAAAACATTTTGAAATCAATATCATATTATGATATTATAATAGTGTCTAAATATAAATAAATATCAATCTAGTGGAACGCTTGCATCTCACGCTCCACATATATATTATACAATCAAAACCACGGGCGCTTATTGGAGATTGGATTCAGACTATGACAAGGTACGGGACCACCTTCCGATAGTGTATCTCTAGAGGGGAATACACTGGGTTCAACAAGAACATCTTGCTACTCGGCCCATACATGACCGACCACTCATTTCGCTTGAGGGTATCAAATGTATATCACCAACGGTTGGTTGCAACCAACCGTTTCCCGAAAAGGGACAGCATCGAAATAGATTAAAGAATGAAATGGATTTTCTCTAGATAGGTGATTATACACACTAATGGGAGCAACCCATATAGACATGCTGTCTGCTCGATTTTTGTCATTTCCCGGTTGATGAAGCTTAAGGTTATAATCGACTTTTCGAACATTTGGCCACCGTTCACATCACCAATACAAGTCATCCAGGAACGAGATGAACCAAAGGCACCCTCCTACCACATTCTAGGAATCACTTATCGATCAGTAGCGAGTAGTCCTTGCAATCCGTAGATTTCAATCACGAAAGAATCATTGTCGAATATATATATCTCTAGGGATCAGCTAGTGAAATTCGACAATAGTCCCCCCGCTCATGAAGATTTACGGCCTTCAAATGCTCCATCTCGATCAGCATCAGAAATCTTTTTCGTTTACGTAATTGCTGATTTGGAATGGTTTTAGAATATAAATTTGATCCTGGTCTTTCCGTATCAACATACGTTGGGTCAGTTTTGATAGTCGGTTGTTTAACTATCAAAATAATAAAATAAATCCATTGGTTTATCATACAATGTCATTTGTCCATTAAAATAATATATCAGTCGTAATACCAAAATAATATACCAGATTTTAATATATTAATATTCTTAAATCACTTATTTATATATTTAGAAAAATACCTTAAATCATATTCAATTATCGTTAACTATTATTTCAAACCATTTTGTAACAACCCGGAAAATACGAGCCAATTTAAAATTTTTAAATTGGTCATTTCAAAGGAATTTGAACAATTTAAATAGAATATTTCAATAAAATAGTGAATTAGAAATAGTGAGTCAGTTTAAAATTTTGAATTCAAACTTTGATTGACCGTGCAGGGTGGAAAATATAACGGATTTTAGCGAAACCAAAAATATTTAAATCTGTTTATCAATACCTTTCTAACGAATCTGAAAAATCGAAGTTTCATAATGGGAATCAAAAGTTATGGCCGAATGAATTTTCAGAAAGGTCGCTATATAGAATATATAGCCCTGGAAAATTGATATTTGGCAAACGACCTCGGAATTCGACGAAACCACTTTTCTTAGGTCCAGGAGGTCAAACTATTGCTAGGTTTCAAATTTCATAATTTTTGAAGCTAGTATGTGAGTGTGGCAAAAGAAAATGTGTTTGGTCAATTTCTGTTAAATTGGATCGACGAGAAAATGGCCATTTTTCAAACGATCTCAGAATTCGACGAAACTAGTTTTGTTGGGACCGTAGCGTCAAAACATAGCTAGATTTATTTTTCTGGAATTTTTCGAATCAGTTTGTGGCCCTGGCAAATTGAAATGTACGTTCAAATTTAAAATTAAATGTTTTAAACTTTAATTTGAAAAACAACTGACTGTAACAGTCGAATTGGCCAACGAAACATATCCCATTGTGTCCGGGATGGGGATATTCAGCTAGGGGCGACAGTCGTTGGGTTTGAATTGGGGTTCGTAAGTGAAAACCCTAATTTTCTGAATAATATATATATCGGCGAATCAGAAAATTCCTTTCATAAATTAAAATAAAAAAAAACACGAAAACCCTTTTTCTCTCTCGACCTACGGCGGAAATCGTTCACCGCTTCCCAGTCAAATCGCCACCGCCTAAGCCCCCTGCCGACGCCGCCACCACCACCATTCGACGTCGCCGCCTCCCCTCTTTAAATCCGACCCACCCCCGTCACCTCCCTCCTCCGCATCGACGAGAACGAGGCCCAGGAAGTTCCGACCTTCCCAGCGCCGCCTCCGCCACTACAGGCGTTCGCTCCAGGCAAGACCACCACCGATCGACTCCCCTCTCCTTCCTCTTCCACGCTGTACCCTCCGATCATCCTATCGTGCCTCGGTTTTCGCGAAAACCGCAACCCTAGTTTCGAACCACTTAGAAAGGTGAGTTCTTTTTGATGTTTGCACTTTGAAAAATCATATCTTTATGGTGTGTTGACGAAATTCGATGAAACAGGAAACATCGGAACTACAAGGAAGCTCTCTACCACATAAAAGAGACCGCGGATTTTTCTGAGTCATCTACGATTTTTAGCACTCCGAAAACCAAAGTGAGAAATCTAAATTAAGCGAATTTGAATGGAAAATGTCGTGTATAAATTATATAAGCGAAATATAAATTACACACGTGTTGTATACCTCATGTACATGCGTGGTGTAAGCTATATAAGCGAAGTATGAATTATACATGCATAGAATAATTGATATATGTGTTGAAATGCAAGTGAAATATAGAAATATTTATATATATATATATACTCCCCTCGTCCACAAACCATGGACGATATTTATTGTTGTGAATTGGTGTGAAATATTGGATGAAAAATACGAATGGTTGAATAATTGTTTGTGGTTGATATTGTTTGGTTGTGGTTGAAAAATACCCATTGGTGAATGAAATGAATTGGAAATAATTGTGGAAATAAAAATAAAACATGCCGCATGCGTGCGAATTAGATGCATGAATCCCCATTGTCAAAAACCGCGAGGTTTTAAGGTAGAGCGAGGAGCCGTACTAGGGACGGTGCCGGTTTTAACTACCCTGCCGTTATGCTGACGAAATTTTGAATAATATTCATGTGTTAGAATTATTTTCATATTTTAAATTATCTTCATGCGTTGAAATTAAAGTCATGTGTTGAAACTATATCCGTGTGTGGAAATGCTCATGTGTTGAGAAGTGATGTGTGAAAATTAAATTCATGTGTGAGTGAATGAAGTGTTTAAACAATAAAAATCACATTTTTATAATATATATGAAGTATGTAAAATATTCGCCTTATATATATAAATATTTTCAGCAATAAAAATTTCATCTTTCTTATATGAACAACATATATAAAATATCCATGTGTGGAAAAGCTCATGTGTTGAGGAGTGTGTGTGTTGGAAAAGTTCATGTGTTGAATAAAAAGATTGAACAATAAAAATTACATTTTTATTGAAACTATGAAGTGTTAAAAACATTAATGTGTTGAATAAATATTTTAAATGATAAAAATATCATTTTTATCATATATGTGATATGCTAAAGATATGCGAGCGTTGAAATAAATATTTGTGAAAGAAATATTATTTTTAACATGCATAGGAACTAAATAAAATAGTCATGTGTTGAAACATATTTTAGTTCGCAAAAATTATCATCTTTGAAATGTGAAGTGTTAAAAATAGCCACTTGTTCAAATAAATATGCATGAGTTGAAATATTCATTAATTAGTTAATGATATGATTTTTGCCTATGCATGCAACATTAGAATGAATGGTGTTTTTAAAACCTAAGTAAATCAAATATGTAGTTGAATGGAAATTGATAAGTGATAAAAATTACATATATGTACATGCATATTTATTGAACAGGTTATAGCAAAGAGGCTAGAGAAGAGGAATAAAATTTTGTGCCCAACAAATAGGTACACGTTTACTGTTTTGTTTGGGTGATGATTTTATGAGCCTATTGGCTAGCCGCTTGGTTAGCCGCTTGGCTTTTTCTTTTTCTTTTTGACATGAGACGCCCGTGTGGCTATTTGGGAATTTTCCCAGCCCCTCCCGTACAAAGGAGGTTATGGCGAAATTTTCCAAAATTTAAAGGCGTTAGTGAAATATTTGAAGTGAAAACGATATAGGAATTTTTGAATGAACTATATTTATATAAATATACATAAAATTAAACCGAAACGTAGCCGTGCAGTTCGTGTTTTGAAACCGTGATTTCAAATGACTAGTGCGGGAAATCCGACCATTGGATTTTCTCGAAACCGCAACCTTGGGTTCGCCTTGGAAATATCTTTCCAACGGCACCAACTTTGTAGAGATCCGACGGTTGGATTGTCTGGAATGTTTAATTCAAATCTGAAGAAAAACAGTGCCAGAAACGATTATATATATATATATATAATTAAAATAAATCGAATAACGACGCTGCAGTTCGTAAATTGAAATCGTAACTTCAAATGGCTAGTGTGGAAGATCCGACCGTCGGATTTTCCCAAAACTGAAACCGTTGGATTCGTTTTGAAATGATCTTTCCAATGACATAAAATTTGTGAAGATCCAACGGTTAGATTTCCAGATATGTGTAAAACAAATTTAGTGAAAAACAGCGCCAGTGCATCGACATGACCAGAAACGTCGTTTAATTAAATATGGCCGTTTTAAATAAATAAAAATGGCGACATATCATTATAAAATATTATAGAATATATAGAGTGGAAATAAACCAATTTTGTTGTGTTTGTTTGATATGTGATGGTTGAATGTATTTAACATGAAAATTATAACTACAGAACTGAAATGTGAATGTTGAATAGTCTAACCATGTGATAAATGGATTTAAAAATCTAAATATACGTGGGTTATTTGAAAAGGCTGAGTTCATCTCATTTCAAATAATCGATCGACGTTGAGAAGTCGAAGAGTCGAAGACGATTGAAGACCGACGATCTTCACATTGGATGGATGGGCGCTACCGATGCTCGTGATTGGAGTAGCTACCATGAAGGAGCTAAAGTAGTAGCCGTCCAGACATACGGTTGATTGTACGGATATGAGAGGAATTTGGTGCCTCCGGTTTCGTTCAAACACAGAATGGACTTGTAAATGGACAGTGTGTCTGACATTGGATTTTGTTCTGTGCTGATTGGTCTCTATTAAATATATATCTGTTTGGCGACGGAGAATTTATTCTCTTGCTTAACGCCCTTCTCTTAGACGTACGAGCTCAGAGGTTATGTATTGATAGAAATCAGTCGCATGGAGTGGATTGCCTGTGTGGCACGCCTAAGTGGCATATGATCAAGGCTTCTGTTGCAAAGAAAAGTCTTGTGGTTGATGATCAAAGCATGGTCTGTGTGACGTAGCTTTGTGTATAACGTGAATTCGCGAGCCTCACACCTTGGTATGAGTCAAAAACGGGAGAAGGACCCAAGGAGTGCACGACGTTTCTTTCTAGCTATGGTGGTGTCAGTGACCTCCCAGCCCTGACATTTATATCTACTTTTCGCCAGTGTGGTTGTTGGAATACGAGGCGCCTCGATTATAGGTCTGTAAGGACCGGGAAATGTGTGTTCAGGAATTGCCAATCCTAAAAAGTAAGAGAGGACCGGCCTTGGAGGATCCATGGATTGCTGTGTGCGGTCCCGAGGCATTTGCTAGAGTGTTTCGAATCGGAGAGGAGCTTGCCCCTTGCCTCGACTCATGATGGAATCCAATTTCCAATACGAAATATGCGAATGTGGTTGTATTACTAGTATGGCGACATAGTGGTATGGGTCATTCATGCCGCCTATGATTGATATTTATGATTGAAATCGCTTTTGAAACAAATATGCACTAGTAATAATATCAAACACTTTTGTTTTATACGTATGAAGCATTTTTGGCCATTTATAAGGTAAAAACTCTATCCTCCGGCTTGCGTTGCATTGTGTGATGGGACCTGAGTCTTATAATGGCTTCATTTAATAAAAAGCATGGCGATGATTTAATCATTTACTTTATTTCATGCACTAGCACTCATTGGAGTAAACCCGTTCCGCGAAAGTGGCGTGGTCCTTTGATTTGCCTTTTTATTGTTGTTAATAAGTTAAGTATATTTCTCATACCAGTCCCATGACTGAATCGTAGTTTGTTTCACCTTGCAAACTCGGGTGCCCTCATTTTCACACGGGCAACCTAGTTACAGGTATCTGGTGCACCTTTTGGCTCATGGCGAGGCTTGACTACACCGTACTGACTTTGACTCTCTCCGCCATTATAGTATATGTATTATGATTCCGCCATTGGCGATGTAGACTGATATTTATTTTGTGTACTCTTTATGTATGATTCCGCCTCTGGCGATGGTGACTGTTTATGTATTATTATGCACTAAGTTGTATCCTGCACTGTGCTCTCTGATGTGGTGATATCTATATGATTCCGCTGTCATATGTGTGTAAATTATTCTATTTTATGTTTATGCTATTATCTGTGATCCGCTAATGATGATTAATGTGTTATATTCCAATGATTATCCTTAACACCGTGTAACGGGGTTTTGGGGACGTCACAGCTGGTATCAGAGCTTTGGTTAACCTTAGTTCTGGAGTCTAACACATTAAACACTTCGTCAAAATAGAATCAGTTGTATTCTAAGGCGAGTAGCTCATTTGAGATAGGACTAGTAAAGTCCTAGAATGAGCCAAGCAGAATAGCAAAAACCATTTGATCAGTCCATCGTCATCTTTCCTTAATATTTTCTGCTTAACCATGCAATAAATTATTGTTTCTGTTAGCTGACTCTTTTCTTGCTTATACAGAATTTGAAAAATGGCTACCCGAGCAGCCGCCGCTAGAGTAGGCCGTGCTGGCCATGGCAGAGGACGGGGAGAAGTCCCAGTCGAAGAAGGACCTTTGATACAACCCCGGCCGCTCAATACTTCGAGCTGGACCGCGTAGCTAAGAGATACAAAAACCTAGGAGGCTATACCTTCTCGAGAACTGGCACAGTAATAGAGGCCCTTGCATGGCTCAAAACATGCGAGAAAATATTAGAAGGCCTAAGGCTTGGAGACCAAGATAAAGCTATTATAGGTGCCTGGCTTATGCAAGAACAAGCTGAACTATGGTGGGAATCTCTCACCGCCGGGAATAGAGAAGCCGGAAGAACCTGGGATGGATTCAAAGAACTCTTCAAAGAGAAATATGTCCCGGAACAAGCCCTAGAACGAATGCATGATGACTTCGCCAACCTCCAGCAGGGGGATATTTCAGTGCAGGATTATCTGAATAAATTTACACAATTGTCCCCCTATGCTCTGGAGCTTGTCGCCACTGCAAAGTCCAAGAATAAGAGGTTCATCCACGGGCTGAAGCGACAATATCATGATAGAGCAATGGCCCACGTCAAGCTGGAATTTAATGAATTGGTGGAAATGACATGCAACTACGAAGACATAGACCAAAGGCACCTGGATCAGGATCGCGCTAAAAGCCAAGCCGGAAACAAATGCAAGCCTGATGTGAATCAAGCTGAGTCAAGCCAAGCAGCATCCTCGAAACCACAGACTGGCAAGCCGCCAAGAGGAAGCTGCTATAACTGTGGCAAAATGGGGCACTTCTCTAATGTGTGCACAGCCCCGAAGAGGCAGAAGACAAATTCACAAGGTTCAAGCCAGGGCTCTCAGAACCCTCGCTCCTGCTTTAATTGCCGCAAGACGGATCATCTTGTCAAAGACTGTCCTTTGCCGAAAAAGGCCGTAGTAGCTCACGTGTATGACGAGTCGAGCCCGCCAGCTGCTTCCGATGGAGAAGGTAAACCCGATGTTTTGGGAGGTACCCTTACAATTAAAAATATTCCTGTTTCTATATTGTTTGACACGGGTGCGTCGCGTAGTTTTATTGCTAGCAACACAGTGCACAAATTAAAGTTAAAACAGAGAAAGCTTAAAGAATCGGTTGAAGTACATAATCCGATAGGGGGTTCTATTATTCTCAGTTCATATTGTAAAGTGCCAGCCTCTTATTCTTTCTACAAGTTTCCTTTTGCTCTGGTCGTTATGGATTTTCCCGAATTCGATATCATTCTCGGGCTTGATTGGTTAACGAAATTCGAAGCCAAAGTAAAGTGTGCAGAACGAATAGTTAAAATTCGAACGAAGCTTGGATATATTACTGTACCATGTCATAGTTCGAATCCAGATAGAGAAGAATTTTGGTTGGCATTAGAAGTTATCCCCACTTCCCTAAAAAAGATTCCTATTGTCAGAAACTATGCGGATGTGTTTGAAGAAGTCGAAAATTTACCCCCGCAAAGAGAAATAGAATTCAGAATAGATCTAATTCCCAATGCCAGACCAGTGGTACATCCAATTAGGAGAATGACTCCAAAGGAAAAAGAAGAATTAGGCGATCAAACTCGTCAACTGTTGTGGAAGGGTCTAATCAGACCTAGCTTTTCTAATTGGGGTGTAGCTGTTGTGTTTGTTCCAAAGTCAGACGGTACTCTTCGATTGTGCGTTGATTACCGAGACCTCAACAAACAGACGCTCAAAAAAAATATCCATTACCCCGTATCGATGATCTGCTAGACCAATTAAATGGGGCGAGAGTATTTTTCCGAATGGACCTAGCTACAGGTTTTCATCAATTGAGAATAGCAGAAGAGTGTGTTCCTTTGACAGCTTTCAGAGGTCCAGACATATTTTATGAACGGTTAGTAATGCCGTTCGGCCTGTGCAATGCTCCAGCATACTTTGTCGATCTAATGAATAGAGTGTTCAGGGGAGTTCTGAATAAATTTGTCCTCGTATTCATCGATGATATTTTAATCTACTCCAAATCAAAACCCGAGCATGAAAAACACTTAGAACAAGTATTGGAGATTCTAAGAAAGAACGTCTTCAAAGCCAAATTTTCTAAATGTGTCTTCTGGCAAGAAGAAGTGTAGTTTCTTGGCCATGTTGTGTCAAAAAAAGGGATTTCTGTAGATCCAAGCAAAATAACAGCGATTCAAGACTGGAAACAACCCACTACACCCACAGAGGTTAGAAGTTTTATAGGGTTGGCTAGTTATTATCGAAAGTTCGTTAAGGATTTTTCGAAGATATCCGGTCCGTTAACGAAGCTCACTAAGAAGCATGAGAAATTTAAGTGGACTTCCGACTGCGAAGAAGCTTTCCAGGAATTGAAATCGAAACTGACAACTGCTCCAGTGTTAACTATTATTGATGGCAATCAGGATTTAACGGTTTGGACAGATGCTTCTATTAGACGTCTTGGTGCAGTGTTAATGCAAAGAGGCCAAGTAGTCGCTTATGCAAGCCGCCAACTGAAACCGCATGAGAAGAATTATGTAACTCATGATCTTGGGTTGCTAGCTATCGTTTTTGCTTTGAAAATCTGGAGGCATTATTTATTAGGCGAGAAATTTGTACTGTACACAGATCATCAATCATTGAAGTATTTATACACCCAGAAAGATCTGAATTTGAGACAGCAGCGTTGGCTAGAATTTCTTGCAGCGTATGATCTTGATATCCTGTATACGCCGGGGAAGGCTAACGTTGTAGCGGATGCGCTTAGTAGAAAAACCGCAATCGTTGCCAATCTTATAATTACGCCAGGATTGATTGATAAAATATCTATTCTTCAGAAAAGTGACAATTTTGTGAAGGAGACTATAAGAAGGATTCAAAGTGGCAAAGGCTCCAGTTTCCAAGTAGATAGTGAGGGAGTTCTGAGATTGAATGGAAGAATATGTGTTCCCGACATTCCTGAGCTCAAAAGAGAAGTGCTAGATGAATGCCATAAATCTAAACTTTGCATTCATCCTGGTGTGAGTAAAATGTACAACGATATCAAACGCACTTTCTGGTGGAAGGCAATGAAGAGGGATATTTCTTTGTATGTTAGCAGATGCCCTACTTGTCAATTGGTCAAGAGCGACCAACAGAAGCTAGCTGGATTGTTGCAGCCGTTGGAAGTCCCAGGTTGGAAATGGGAACATATTTCCATGGATTTCATAGATGGTTCGCCGCGAACCAGGAAAGGTAATGACAACATTTGGGTAATCGTAGATCGCTTCACGAAGACTGCCCATTTCATACCTGTCAGATCCAATAGAACCACTCAAAGTCTAGCACAGATATATTTGAAAGAAATCGTTAAGCTGCATGGAATTCCCATCAGCATAGTCAGTGATAGGGACCCAATATTTGCTAGCAAATTCTGGGAGGCATTCCAGATAGAATTGGGAACGAAACTGAATATGAGCACCGCTTATCACCCTCAAACAGATGGCCAAACTGAGCGGGTGAATAAAATTCTAGAAGATTTATTGCGGGCTTGTATAATTGATTTTGGTAGGTCATGGGAAGATCACTTGCATTTGGTAGAATTCTCATATAACAATAGCTATCAAGCAAGTTTGGGAATGTCGCCATTTGAAGCATTATATGGCAGACCGTGCAGATCTCCAACATGTTGGGTAGAACCTGGCAACAGACTTGTGTTAGGACCCGATATGATTCGAGAAGCATCTGATAAAGTCGACTTCATCAAAAAGCGATTGAGAACCGAACAAAGCCGACAGAAAAGTTATGCAGATTCTAGAAGAAGAGATTTGACATTTGTTGTTGGTGACCATGTTTATTTGAAAGTTTCTCCGATGAGAGGAGTAATCAGATTTGGCAAAACGGGGAAGTTGACACCGAGATTTATTGGTCCCTTTCCTATACTTGAACGAATTGGAACTCTTTCTTATAGGGTTCAATTACCAGATTGGTTGCCTGGAGTGCATGATGTATTTCACGTATCACAATTTAGAAGACATGTGCATGATCCAGATTTTGTTGTAGAAGAAGCAGCGCAATAGATTTTGTTGTAGAAGAAGCAGCGCAATAGGATATAGACATAACTCCAGAATTAGCAGTCAGAAGAGAGCCATTAAAGATTGTTGGCAAAGAAACTAGAGAACTAAGAAGCAAAAAGGTTCATTTAGTTAAAGTGCAGTGGAGTAGTGATCCTAGAGACTGTACTTGGGAGACTGAGGAAAGCATTAAGCAAGCTTACCCCAAATGCAGAGTGGATATCTCTGACAAACTCCGGTGCAAGGAACCTCTACAATACTTTGCATTTACATTTTTTTTCCTGCTTTACTGTTGTTTCCTTTTCGATGATGAAAAGTTTTGAGTGGAGGAGATTGTAACAACCCGGAAAATACGAGCCAATTTAAAATTTTTAAATTGGTCATTTCAAAGGAATTTGAACAATTGAAATAGAATATTTCAATAAAATAGTGAATTAGAAATAGTGAGTTAGTTTGAAAATTTGAATTCAAACTTTGACTGACTGTGTAGGGTGGAAAATATAACGGATTTTAGCGAAACCAAAAATATTTAAATATATTTATCAATACCTTTCTAATGAATCTGAAAAATCGAAGTTTCATAACGGGAATCAAAAGTTATGGCCGAATGAATTTTCAGAAAGGTCGCTATATAGAATATATAGCCCTGGAAAATTGATATTTTGCAAACGACCTCGGAATTCGACGAAACACTTTTGTTGGGTCCGGGAGGTCAAACTATTGCTAGGTTTCAAATTACATAATTTTTGAAGCTAGTATGTGAGCGTGGCAAAAGAAAACGTGTTTGGTCAATTTCTATTAAATTGGATCGACCAGAAAATGGCCATTTTTCAGACAATCTCAAAATTCGTCGAAACTAGTTCTGTTGGGACCGTAGCGTCAAAGCATAGTTAGATTTATTTTTCTGGAATTTTTCGAATCAGTTTGTGGCCCTGGCAAATTGAAATGTACGTTCAAAGTTAAAATTAAATGTTTTAAACTTTAATTTGAAAAACAACTGACTGTAACAGTCGAATTGGCCAACGAAACATATCCCATTGTGTCCGGGATGGGGGTATTTAGCTAGGGGCGACAGTCGTTGGGTTTGAATTGGGGTTCGTAAGTGAAAACCCTAATTTTCTGAATAATATATACATCGGCGAATCAGAAAATTCCTTTCATAAATTAAAATAAAAACGCGAAAACCCTTTTGCTCTCTCGACCTACGGCGGAAATCGTTCGCCGCTTCCCAGTCAAATCGCCGCCGCCTCAGCCCCCTGCCGCCGCCGCCACCACCAGTCGACGCCGCCGCCTCCCCTCTTTAAATCCGACCCTCCCTCGTCACCTCCCTCCTCCGCATCGACGAGAACGAGGCCCAGGAAGTTCCGACCTTCCCAGCGCCGCCTCCGCCTCTACAGGCGTTCGCTCCGGCCAAGACCACCACCGATCGACTCCACTCTCCTCCCTCTTCCACGCTGTACCCTCCGATCATCCTATCATGCCTCGGTTTTCGCGAAAACCGCAACCCTAGTTTCGAACCACTTATAAAGGTGAGTTCTTTTTTATGTTTGCACTTTTAAAAATCATATCTTTATGGTGTGTGGACGAAATTCGATGAAACAGGAAACATCGGAACCGCAAGGAAGCTCTCTACCACATAAAAGAGACCGCGGATTTTTCTGAGTCATCTACGATTTTTAGCACTCCGAAAACCAAAGTGAGAAATCTAAATTAAGTGAATTTGAATGGAAAATGTCATGTATAAATTATATGAGCAAAATATAGATTACACACATGTTGTATACCTCATGTACATGCATGGTGTAAGCTATATAAGCGAAGTATGAATTATACATGCATAGAATAATTGATATATGTGTTGAAATGCAAGTGAAATATATATATATATATATATATATATATATATATATACTCCCCTCGTCCACAAACCATGGACGATATTTATTGTTGTGAATTGGTGTGAAATATTGGATGAAAAATAAGAATGGTTGAATAATTGTTTGTGGTTGATATTGTTTGGTTGTGGTTGAAAAATACCCATTGGTGAATGAAATGAATTGGAAATAATTGTGGAAATAAAAATAAAACATGTCGCCTACGTGCGAATTAGATGCTTGAATCCCCATTGTCAAAAACCGCGAGGTTTTAATGTAGAGCGAGGAGCCGTACTAGGGACGGTGCCGGTTTTAACTACCCTGTCGTTATGCTGCCGAAATTTTGAATAATATTCATGTGTTAGAATTATTTTCATATGTTGAAATTATCTTCATGCGTTGAAATTAAAGTCATGTGTTGAAACTATATCCATGTGTGGAAATGCTCATGTGTTGAGAAGTGATGTGTGAAAATTAAATTCATGTGTGAGTGAATGAAGTGTTTAAACAATAAAAATCACATTTTTATAATATATATGAAGTATGTAAAATATTCGCCTTATATATATAAATATTTTCAACAATAAAAATTTCATCTTTCTTATATGAACAACATATATAAAATATCCATGTGTGGAAAAGCTCATGTGTTGAGGAGTGTGTGTGTTGGAAAAGTTCATGTGTTGAATAAAAAGATTGAACAATAAAAAATACATTTTTATTGAAACTATGAAGTGTTAAAAACATTCATGTGTTGAATAAATATTTTAAATGATAAAAATATCATGTTTATCATATATGTGATATGCTAAAGATATGCGAGCGTTGAAATAAATATTTGTGAAAGAAATATTAATTTTAACATGCATAGGAACTAAATAAAATAGTCATGTGTTGAAACATATTTTAGTTCGCCAAAATTATCATCTTTGAAATGTGAAGTGTTAAAAATAGCCACTTGTTCAAATAATTATGCATGAGTTTAAATATTCATTAATTAGCTAACGATATGATTTTTGCCTATGCATGCAACATTAGAATGAATGGTGTTTTTAAAACCAAAGCAAATTAAATATGAAGTTGAATG
Organism: Allium sativum; assembly: GCA_030737875.1. Lineage (NCBI taxonomy): Eukaryota > Viridiplantae > Streptophyta > Magnoliopsida > Asparagales > Amaryllidaceae > Allium > Allium sativum. The sequence continues at coordinate 310,352,721 of CM060921.1, forward strand.
GAAATTGATAAGTGATAAAAATTACATATATGTACATGCATATTTATTGAATAGGTTATAGCAAAGAGGCTAGAGAAGAGGAATAAAATTTTGTGCCCGACAAATAGGTACACGTTTACTGTTTTGTTTGGGTGATGATTTTATGAGCCTATTGGCTAGCCGCTTGGTTAGCCGCTTGGCTTTTTCTTTTTCTTTTTGACATGAGACGCCCATGTGGCTATTTGGGAATTTTCCCAGCCCCTCCCGTACAAAGGAGGTTATGGGGAAATTTTCCAAAATTTAAAGGCGTTAGTGAAATATTTGAAGTGAAAACGATATAGGAATTTTTGAATGAACTATATTTATATAAATATATAAATATAAATAAAATTAAACTGAAACGTAGCCGTGCAGTTCGTGTTTTGAAACCGTGATTTCAAACGACTAGTGCGGGAAATTCGACCATTGGATTTTCTCGAAACCGCAACCATTGGGTTCGCCTTGGAAATATCTTTCCAACGGCACCAACTTTGTAGAGATCCGACGGTTGGATTGTTTGGAATGTTTAATTAAAATCTAAAGAAAAACAGCGCCAGAAACGATTATATATATATATAATTAAATTAAATCGAATTACGACGCTGCAGCTTGTAAATTGAAATCGTAACTTCAAATGGCTGATGTGGAAGATCCGACCGTCGGATTTTCCCAAAACTGAAACCGTTGGATTCGTTTTGAAATGATCTATCCAATGACATAAAATTTGTGAAGATCCAACGGTTAGATTTCCAGATATGTGTAAAACAAATTTAGTGAAAAACAACGCCAGTGCATCGGCACGACCTGAAACGTCGTTTAATTAAATATGGCCGTTTTAAATAAATAAAAATGGCGACATATCGTTATAAAATATTATAGACGATATAGAGTGGAAATAAACCAATTTTGTTATGTTTGTATGATATGTGATGGTTGAATGTATTTAACATGAAAAGTATAACTACAGAACTGAAATGTGAATGTTGAATAGTCTAACCATGTGGTAAATGGATTTGAAAATCTAAATATACGTGGGTTATTTGAAAAGGCCGAGTTCATCTCATTTCAAATAATCGATCGACGTTGAGAAGTCGAAGAGTCGAAGACGATTGAAGACCGACGATCTTCACATTGGATGGATGGGCGCTACCGATGCTCATGATTGGAGTAGCTACCATGAAGGAGCTAAAGTAGTAGCCGTCCAGACATATGGTTGATTATACGGATATGCGAGGAATTTGGTGCCTCCGGTTTTGTTCAAACCCAGAACGGACTTGTAAATGGACTTTGTGTCTGACATTGGATTTTGTTCTGTGCTGATTGATCTCTGTTAAATATATATATCTGTCTGGCGGTGGAGAATTTATTCTCTTGCTTAACGCCCTTCTCTGAGACGTACGAGCTCAGAGGTTATGTATTGATAGAAATCAGTCGCATGGAGTGGATTGCCTGTGTGGCACGCCTAAGTGGCATATGATCAAGGCTTCTGTTGCAAAGCAAAGTCTTGTGTTTGATGATCAAAGCATGGTCTGTGTGACATAGCTTTGTGTATAACGTGAATTCGTGAGCCTCACACCCCGGTATGAGTCAAAAATGGGAGAAGGACCCAAGGAGTGCACGACGTTTCTTTCTAGCTATGGTGGTGTCAGTGACCTCCCAGCCCTGACATTTATATCTACTTTTCACCAGTGTGGTTGTTGGAATACGAGGCGCCTCGATTATAGCTATGTAAGGACCGGGAAACGTGTGTTCAGGAATTGCCAATCCTCAAAAGTAAGAGAGGACCGGCCTTGGAGGATCCAGGGATTGCTGTGTGCGGTCCCGAGGCATTTGCTAGAGTGTCTCGAATCAGAGAGGAGCTTGCCCCTTGCCTCGACTCATGATGGAATCCAATTTCCAATACGAAATATGCGAATGTGATTGTATTACTAGTATGACGACATAGTGGTATGGGTCATTCATGCCGCCTATGATTGATATTTATGATTGAAATCGCTTTTGAAATAGATATGCACTAGTAATAATATAAAACACTTTTGTTTTATAAGTATGAAGCATTTTGGCCATTTATAAGGTAAAAACTCTATCCTCCGGCTTGTGTTGCATTGTGTGATGGGACCTGAGTCTTATAATGGCTTCATTTAATAAAAAGCATTGCGATGATTTAATCATTTACTTTATTTCATGCACTAGCACTCATTGGAGTAAACCCGTTCCGCGAAAGTGGCGTGGTCCTTTGATTTGCCATTTTATTGTTGTTAATAAGTTAAGTATATTTCTCATACCAGTCCCATGACTGACTCGTAGTTTGTTTCACCTTGCAAACTCGAGTGCCCTCATTTTCACACGGGCAGCCTAGTTACAGGTATCTGGTGCACCTTTTGTCTCATGGCGAGGCTTGACTACACCGTACTGACTTTGACTCTTTCCGCCATTATAGTATATGTATTATGATTCCGCCATTGGCGATGTAGACTGATATTTATTTCGTGTACTCTTTATGTATGATTCCACCTCTGGCGATGGTGACTGATTATGTATTATTATGCACTAAGTTGTATCCTGCACTGTGCTCTCTGATGTGGTGATATCTATATGATTCCGCTGTCATATGTGTGTAAATTATTCTATTTTATGTTTATGCTATTATCTGTGATCTGCTAATGATGATTAATGTGTTATATTCCAATGATTATCCTTCACACCGTGTAACGGGGTTTTGGGGACATCACACATTTGCTATAACATTTTCCTATTATCTTTAATTGGGAAATCGATTCCACTTATCCTTCGTAACACAATCATTATGAAATATCCTTTTATTTCGTTATTAAAACACCATAACCATCACTTATCTTTTTAGAATGAACTCATTCTAAATCGCATTTCTTACTTTTTTTGAAATTGTCGTTATATTCTCACCAATATCCTTTTATATATTCCTATTATGGAAATATCATTTCACGTTCTCAAGCCCCTTTTTATTTCCTTTTTATTTCGGAATCTCATTATATATATTTCCAAATACATCCAATAACGTTACACAATTTTTTCTTAAAATAAATCACTTCTAACACTTTCACTATACAACTAATATCATCCTCCGATAATCCAGAAGTCGTTCAAGTTGGGGTATTTAATTACCTCTCAGACCTTGATCAACAATATTCTTATCTTAAGATAGATCTCAGTTGCAAAACCGAAAAACCCATATTTTATTCCCCATATCACAGTAAATCCCATTTTAATTATATCTTGATGAAACCTCATCTCTTATCTAAAACAACGAATTTATATCACATCTTTATAACTAAACTCGTTTAACTATTCTAATTCAAACTTGGGTTTTCATTTTATTTTCATTTCAAACCATTATTGGTCCTTAACCGTAAAATAGTAACAAACTAATTCACTAAATATCAGTCTCGAAGGCCGAACCAACATCAGATCAATATTCAGAAAATCGGTTATCTCAACTTATCTCCATTTAAGTTCTAATTCTTTAATTTCAAATAATGGATTTTATTTTATTCAAATGTCATTTCTATTAACCTGTTCCAAAAATAGATATTCAATATAAATTTCGGGTTTTATAACTTCACCAAATCTTGGATTTCGTATAATTCAAAAATAATTAATATAAAAACTTTGGTTTAATCATAACTTATATTATTATAAACCTTAAATCGCTTAAATATTTATTAAATTATAAATATGGCTTTTAAACTTCGCAAACTTACATTACTAAGTTTTCCATTCCCCGATCATCACTTCGATTATTATTAAATAAACAATTAACAATTCAATATAAATTCCATTTTATTTTTTACTTAAAAATAATTTAATTTCAGTTATTAATCGTTCCATTAACACTTGCTCACTTGCTTATCCATCTTTGTAATATAAGAATTAGCTTTATAAATCATTTAATCATTAAGATGTGGCACGTACTTAGCAGACGGTAGATTTTGGTACGAAAATGGCGATTGGAAGTTAAAATAAACAATATGTATATAGTTTATTTGTTCCCTTTTCATAACTTCATTTAAATAATATATTTAGAAATCTACATTCATTTATAAAATAAATTTCAAAACTTCATTTCTATCGGTTTACGTGACAGTAAATCAATCTTTATAAAACCGTTTGTATTTGGGCCATCTACTATAAATTCCTTAACCAATATCACCCATTGGTTAATGACAAATGTTGAATTTAGGTTTAACAATCAATAACTAATTCAATAATCCAATCATTCAGGCTCAACATTTCATATAATGATCATATGAAAATAAACAATAAGTTTGAGGAATCCAGTTGGATTCCTCCAACCTGTTCTTCTCTGCATTCAACGTGTTAAACCATTTAATACGACAATTTATCATAAACATGAATAATTAATTCAACTGGTAACAACCAACTAACAACCATTTAAGCATCTAATTCGATTTTTAAACGTTTATATTATTATAAACGTAACCAACAAGGTAAGTTACCTTGTTTGGAATAAATCGTTAAAAATAACAATTGGCTTTCGATTAAATTAAACAACCATTTAATTTAAATCAATAAAAATATTAGTATATGTCCGAACGATCAACACATCAATCAATAACTAGCAACTATAGAACCCAAACAATAAACTCGACTTAGACTAAATATAAGTGGGAGAGCTGAGTGAGTTTAACGCACCTTGGTTTGATTGATTAACAGCTTGTTTTAATTAAATTAAACAGTCGTTTAATTTAATAAAAAATTAGCGTTGCACCCAATGCTGACCAAAACTTCTTTATACCGTAGACCTTTCTAATACGATTCCAACTAGTCCGATCGTGCACCATTCTAATAACGTATGATTGAGATTTCATATAAGTAATATTATAAAACCAATTAATTTATTTAACTTTGCTTTTTAAATAAAAAGGCTCTTACCATCGTAATGTCTTCCCATACCAATACTAACTCGTTTACACAGGTAAGCTTCTTCAACCCGATTTCTTGCAAACCATCCCACGCGTCCTGCTATGTTTGTCCACGTTCTTCACTTCCTCTTTTTATTTTCTTCTATTTTCCTAGTCTAAAGCCCAAACCTAACTTTTCTTGGCCCAACGTTTTCTGTAGAAATATAAAGAGGCCAACGTTTTTATTTACTTTCTTCCCTTCTGATAACTGATGCGTTCTTCCCCATGCTAACCACAACACTTCAGCAAGCCTCCATCTTTCCCGCCTGTTTCACACTTCTTTCATCTTTTCGTTTTCATTATATATATATATATATATATATATATATATATAACTTACGATGGCCCATTAGCCCAGAAGCCCACGTTGTAACACCCCACCTCCGCCACGGTCACTCTTGCAAGTACACTGGCTTTGGAGGGGTGTTGGACAAGGTAAACATGCATAAAGATATCACAAGACAGAACATATAAGTAAAACGGAGTAAGTAAAGCAGCGGATAAAACTACTATTTCAAAACAATAGTCAAGTTACATCAAAGTACTGAGTCATTATTTTCCAACTACTACAAGTCTAGAGACATAAACTGAAAACTGGAAATAAAATAAAGTAAACTATTCCCCATAGTAAAATTGATAAAGCCATAGCGAGCTCAAGTCCAAACCGTACATGAGCTATCCAGTAAGCAAGCTAAAGATCCAAGCTAGGTGCTAGTATTCCCACCCAGAGAACATTGGGGGGGTGGGGGAAACGGAAGACAAGAGGCGAAAGAAAACGGGTCAGTCAAAAAGACTGGTAAGTCCTACCTACTATTAGTATAAAAACTAATAAAGTTAACTAGACATGTAAAACAGAGATAAAACATAGGATGATAACTAGCATGGTGAAAAGTTAACAAGACAGATCAAGTGTGGCATCACATATACAAGGTTAAGTTGCAACAAGTGTACTAGTATTCTAATTCATGTCAAGTATGAACAGGAAATGATCCCTTGGCCCAAAGTTGGCCCAACATCATGAGATGACCTAAATCAAGGTCCAACTACTCGGTCTAGTCGATCGGCTCCCTACAATCCTAACTCGTCAAGTGTCGGTGTCATACGGCCCAATCACGGAATGTAGTCAAATTGTGCTAGGTCCACCCTAGGGTGTATCAAGTCCTAGGGTGCCAACCACTGACACGAATCAAGCACGCACAGTCTAAACCTACTGGTGCCCGTGCCTGCTTTTTCAACTCCGGACTATGTGCACGACCATAGTCCGCCTGAACCTACATCGGCGCACCAACTCAGCCGTCGTTCTGGTCGCTTACAATCAGCCCAGTAATCGTGCCCCACCCTAGCCTAGTCCCTGGGGTATCATGATACAACCCAGAGGGTTACTGGCGAAAAGGGCCACGTAACTAGGGTTTCTAACGGGTTAAGCGTGGTTAACCCTATCCAATCAAGTACCAAGTTGGTTAAGTGTACCCAAGGTTCATGACTTAACCCTATCAACCCATCGTGTTTAATTGGTTAAGTATTCAAGTGGTCCATGACTTAACCCTATCATGTGGCATTAATTAATTTAATGCACCCAACCTCTCACATTATACCTTGTTGTGGTTACTAGTTAAGTCGGGCGGGTCCGGGTAGCTTTACACCACAACTTAGTCTAACCTCGAGTTCTAAGCGCGACATGACCAACTACTCACATTGGGTCCTATTGTTTGTAGCTACTAGTTAGGCCGGTCGGTTCCGGGTAGATTTATGCTACAAACTCAACCCAACCTCGAGTTGGCCACTTTCATGTTTTCTACATGTCATGTCCATGTTCATGTTTTTCAAGCATAATCACATGTCATATTTCAAAACCATGTTTTTATGTCACTAAAGTTACCCAACTACCCATACGCATTCCCATCGCATGTACGTTTCGTCACAACATAAAATGGATTAAAAGAGGGAACTTAGAAGCATGACAAAAATGGGCATAAGGTGATAAGATTTGGCCACAAGTTAAACATGGTGGCACATGAGGCAAAATGTGTTCATCAAACTTGCATATTACATTATAAGCCTCCAAACATGCATGACATCAAACTTAGCAAATAGGTGATACATGGTCATAGATGGCATAGGATGATAACTAGTGATTCGCATATAACATCATATGCTAGTTAACATAAAGGTTATGAGTGTTTCTATGTTGCATTATGCAACATTTCCAAACAAAGCTCATAGCTTTCAATCCACAAAGTCAAGGTGATAGCTTTACAAACATACATAGAACAAATCTATGCATACATGATAGATTCAAAGCACAAATCATACTTAGGACCAAACTCAAACTTGCAACATGTCATATTTAACTTCATAGTTTAAATCTAAGAGTAGAATAGGGCTTACAATGCTATGAAGACTATAAAATAAAACAAGATTGAGACGAAGCCACACTAGCAAATCCGCAAAGAAAATAATATGCTCCACTCTAAGCCTTGAGAAATAAGTAAAATAGCTTCTATGACAAAGAAAGATGGCTCTTTGAACTAAGAAAGATAGCTTCTTGAACTTAGATTTGATTTGGAACACTCATGCTCTCATGAAGAAGGTGGAGGCCATGATTAGAGAGCATTTTGGCATAACCTAGTTGTAGGATCAATTTGTGATGATTTAGGCTAGGTACTAGGGTCCTTTTATAGAAGTTTAGGTTAGTTTAGGCCATAGGATTAACCCTAATTCAGATCTGAGCCATCAAATCACGTCACTAGCCAACAAAACAGGTTCAAACAGCCAAATTAAGTGCACCAGGCCGACCTGGCCGACCAGGGAGGTCGACCCTAGTGTCGACCTGGTTGGGGGGGAGGTCGACCCTAGTGTCGACCCCCCTGTCGACCTGTATGGGCGGGAATTTTCCCGCCCAGTTTGTTTTGGCTGAATTTGAATTCTGAATTCAAATTTGAACTGTTTTTGAACTTGAAATTTTCTGAAAACTTTGACGGGCCATAACTTGGTCATACGGACTCCGGTTTTCGAAAACTCGGACTCTATTTCGCGTATTTTTCCGAGACGAACGCAATGGCACAGTCCGTTTCCCTTGATTCAGATTTTAACATTTGATTCTGCCTTGATTTATGTTATAACATGTTATTCCAAAATACTGGTTGTTACATCCTCCCCACCTTAAAGGATTTCGTCCCCGAAATCTTCAAGTTAGGAAGAACGTATCCTACCATCCATCAACCATCTACTCAAAACATCATCCACAAGTAATCATTGTCCTTAAAAGATTTCTAATGTTGTATGAACATATGCAAAAGTGTGTGTATATGCACCTATCTAATGCGAAGATCAGGTGGTTACCGATTCAGTAAACCTCCTTGATGGAAAATATGTTTGTGAAATGCGTCCATATGTATGCAAATTCCTAACATAACTTATAGTCTCTACATGAGTGCACATAACATCCATCCATATGCAACATCCATGTGATAGCATACAAGTTTCATCCATGAATAAGCATAAACACACATGCATATGCGGTATGAAAGTGTGTGAGCCGATCTTAGTGCCTAATGTGTATCATGCATCCACGAGTATCCACTTGCAAACACTTGCAACCACTGGCAAACATCAAGCATAACATGTTTCAAATACATGTTTCAACCAAGGGTTTCTACCTAAGGTTCTCATGACAAGATTTACGAAACAAGACAAACTAGATAAACATGGATAGCAAAAGAAAGATATGCCAACTAGGAAAAGAGATTGAAAATGTACCCTCAAAAAGAAATGGATAAAGCCCACGCATCTTCTCCTCAGTTTCCCAAGTTGCGTCTTCCTCTTCTTCACTCCATTGCACCTTAACAAGCTTAACTTCTTTGCTTCTTAGCTTCTTTGTCTCCGTTTCCATGATACGAATTGGAGCTCGCCTCAGGGTTGCTTCTCTTTCCACTTCCACGTCATGAAGAATACTTGGTTCAACCACTTCGGCGGATCTATGCAAACACTTCCGGAGATGCGAGACATGAAAGACGTTATGCACTCCGGCCGGCTTCTCGGGCAATTCCACTCTATATGCCATTTTCCCAATTCTCTCAATGATAGGGAAGGGCCCTACGAACCTCGGTGCCAACTTCCCAGCTGCTCCGAATCGAACTACATGACGCAAAGGAGAAACCTTCACAAAGACCATATCTCCCACTTCAAACTCTAAGTCCGTCCTTCGCTTGTCTGCATAGGATTTCTGTCTGTCTTGGGCTGTCTTCATCCGTCTTCTCACCAATTCAACTTTCTCAGATGTGTCCTGTATCATATCGGGCCCAAGTATAAGCTTATCCGTCGTCTCCCACCAACATGTTGGTGACTTGCACGGCCTCCCATACAAAGCTTCGAATGGTGCCATTCCTATGCTTGCTTGATAGTTGTTATTATAGGAAAACTCTACAAGAGGAAGGTGGTCTTCCCAAGTACCACCAAAATCAAGAACACAAAGCCTCAAAAGATCTTCTAGCACTTTATTCACCCTTTCGGTTTTCCCATCCGTCTGTGGGTGATAGGCTGTACTTAGATTCAATTGTGTACCCATAGCTTCTTGCAAACTACTCCAGAACTGGCTAGTGAAGATTGGGTCATGATCGCTAACTATGCTAGAAGGAACTCCATGCAACCGCACTATCTCTCGAAGATCAACAAATGCTAGCCATGATGCGGTCCTCTTGCTCTTTACTGGAATGAAATGAGCACTCTTCGTAAGTCTATCAACTATGACCCATATGCTCGTATTTCCCTTCCTTGACCTAGGCAATCCATCCACGAAATCCATCGAGATACTTTCCCACTTCCATTGCGGGACCTCCAATGGATGTAATAGCCCACCGGGTTTCTTCGACTTGGCTTTCACTTGTTGGCACACCATGCACTTCGAAACATACTCGGCCACATCCTTCTTCATACGAGCCCAAAAGAAAATGCGCTTCATATCCCTATACATCTTATCCCCTCCAGGATGTATAGTCATCTTCGAGTGATGCGCTTCTTCAAGAACTTTATGCACTAAGTCTCCCACTTGTGGAACACATAGTCTTCCATCACGCCTTAGCCACCCCTTGTCATCAATAGCATATCTAGCGAGGTGACTTGACGTCTCACCCCGTATCAACTTGTCCATGATCTCGACTATCTGCGGGTCTTCCCTTTGTGAAGCCCCAACTTGATCAAGAAGTATAGGTCTAAGCTCAAGGGATGCTAACGAACCAGTCATCGACTCCACAGCCGGTGTGAAATCAAAGGTTGCCAAGAACTCTAGGCTCTTCATCTCAACAAACAAGGACTCAAAGTCAACCTTCTTCTGCTTAGTGCATCCGCTACAACATTACTCTTGCTAGGGGTATAAGCTATCTCGAAGTCATATGATGCCAAGAATTCCATCCACCTTTGCTGCCTTAGATTCAGATCCTTCTGTGAGAAGAGGTACTTGAGCGACTTGTGATCAGTATATAACTCAAACCTTTTGCCTAGAAGATAGTGGCGCCAGGATTTGAATGCAAAGACGATTGCCGCCAACTCCAAATCATGAGTGGGATAGTTCTTCTCATGAACTTTGAGTTGCCTACCCCCAAAGCATATCACTCTCCCTTCTTGCATCAGGACAGCGCCCAACCCCATGCCACATGCATCGGTGTACACGGTAAACAATTTCCCTCCATCGGGTAATGCTAGAACTGGAGCTGTGGTGAGGGATTTCTTAAGCCTTTGAAAAGCAAGCTCACACTCTATGTCCCATGCAAAGACTAAGTTCTTCTTCGTTAACTTTGTAAGAGGGGCTGAAATCCTAGCGAAGTCCTTAATGAACTTCCTATAATATCCTGCCAGACCGAGAAAGCTCCTCACTTCAGTTGCATTCTTCGGAACTTTCCAGTCTTGTACCACCACCACTTTAGCGGGATCCACAGCTATGCCTTGCTTAGAAACTATATGCCCAAGGAACCGAACTTCCCTTCTCCTGAAATGGCATTTAAAGAACTTGGCTTTCAACTGATGAGCTCTAAGCGTATCCATGACCTCCTTGAGGTGTGTAGCATGTTCTTCCTCGTCCTTAGAGAAGACCAGAATATCATCCACGAAGACAATCACAAACTTGTTAAGGAACTCCCTGAACGCCCTACTCATCAAATCAACAAAGTATGCGGGTGCATTAGTCAAACCGAACGGCATGACTAGCCATTCAAAGAATCCATCTGGAGTCCTAAACGCAGTCTTGTCAATACTATCCTCAGCCACTCTAAGCTGGTGGAATCCGGTGGCTAGATCGAGCTGAGAGAAAACAGAAGCACCAACAAGCTAGTCAAAGAGATCATCAATCCTCGGTAACGGGTGTCTATTCTTCTTTGTCAGCTTGTTTAACTCACGATAATCAACACATAAACGAAGCGAACCATCCGCCTTAGTAGCGAATACCACCGGAGCACCCCATTCTGAAATGCTTCGCCTAATGAAATTTTTCTCAAGCAACTCCTTGATTTGCTTGCTAAGCTCTCTTCTTTCTCGCGGGGCCATGTGCCTAACAGGCAATGAAACTGGCTTGGCATTATCAACTAGATAAATACGGAAGTCTATCTCGCGTTTAGGGGGTAACCCCTTCACCTCATCAAAAACATCAGGATATTCTCGGACCACCCTCACAGATTGAAGATCATCGATGGACGAGTCAAGAGATTCAAGATAACATAACATGACGGGATCCAGAGGGTTACAAGAAATTTCTAGGGTATTACCGAGACGAGTCATGAACCTCACCACCATATGCTCACAATCGAGAATGGCTCCATAACTGGACAACCAATCCATGCCCAAAATCAACCCGTATCCCATGAACCCGAGAACATAAGCATTACATGTGAACGGTCAAGATAGAAATCCTCAAATCCATACAAATCATAGATAGATGGGCGGAACCCCCAATTGGATTTGAAACACTAACGGGATCCTCAACTAGACTAGTACTTAGGTGCAAACTTTCAACAATGTCAGAAGAGATAAAGGTATGCGATGCGCTAGAATCAAATAAAGTTCGAACAGGAAAACAAGAAATATAAACAAGACTTTCTACAGAAATACTACCTCGGTCCGGAACAGGAGCAGTGTTGAGAGCATGCATCTGCCCTCCAGAAGATCCTGCTCGCTGAGCCTGTCCTTGCCCCTGCCCTTGCTTCTTTGGGCAATCCTTACTGAAGTGTCCAGTCTCTCCGCAATGAAAGCATTCTCCCAACTTCCTCTTCTTCTTCCTACAATCTTTGGCTATGCCCAACAATCCCACAGAAGTTGCACTTTCTTGGGTCCTTGGCCTTGTTGTTGTTGGCCTTGTTACCCTTGTTGTTCTTGTTGTTCTGGTTGCTCTGATTTCCTCCCCACTTGGAGTCCGTCTTCTTGGTTTGAGTCTCATTAGGCTTGACTTCTTTCTTGCCATTCTTATCATCTCCCTGAAGCAATGCCATATCTACTAGGCTCTCAAAAGTGGCCCCCATGGGTATATGAGACATGGCTAAACCATGTAATGGCTCATTCAATCCTCGTGCAAAGCGTAGAGCCTTCTTCTAGGGTGTGTTAACCATGTCCAAGCCGAATCGAGCAAGCTGGTTGAACTTATTCACATACTCCCTCATTGTCATGTCCCCTTGCTTCAAATATATGAACTTTTCCATTTGCAGATTCTCCTCCGCAAATGATAGAAACTTAAGCCTAAACCTCCTCCTAAAGTCGGCCCAAGTCTCTATAGGCCTAGTAGCGTTGGTGACCTCCCACCAATAAGCAGCTTCCTCTTTCAAAAGACATACTGCCAACAGAACTTTTCTACGGTCTTCTACATCAAAGATGGCAAAGAGGTCTTCAGTTTCTTTTAACCAATTTCTTGCCTCAACAAAAGTCTCTGTCCCAATAAAATTCTTGCCACCCATCGCCTTAAAGTCTTTGCAAATCTTTGCGAAATCCTCTTGTGGGTGCTGAGGAGGAGGAGGAGGAGGAACCTCAGTTACGGTGGGAGTGTTCGCTGGGCCCGCATCGTTGGCCCTAGCTTCAAAGTACCTCCGGAACCATCCGGGTATGGTTACTACCTCGGGAAGGTTAAGATCGGCCATGCTGAAAAAGGAAAAGATAGATTTAGAACAAGGAAACAAAGGATAGTGCTAATGGCTTTTGGGGAATAGCCTTTTTAAAATAAACTAGACTTTTCTTGGAAAATGCTTAATTGGTTTTGAAAATAGTTTTTCAAAAGGGTTTTAAAACTTTTGTCCAGTCTAGTAAAACCTTATGCTCTGATACCAAATGTAACACCCCACCTCCGCCAGGGTCACTCTTGCAAGTACACTGGCTTTGGAGGGGTGTTGGACAAGGTAAACATGCATAAAGATATCACATGACAGAACATATAAGTAAAACGGAGTAAGTAAAGCAGCGGATAAAACTACTATTTCAAAACCATAGTCAAGTTACATCAAAGTACTGAGTCATTATTTTCCAACTACTACAAGTCTAGAAACATAAACTGGAAATAACATAAAGTAAACTATTCCCCATAGTAGAAGTGATAAATCCATAGCGTGCTCAAGTCCAAACCGTACATGAGCTATCCAGTAAGCAAGCTAAAGATCCAAGCTAGGTGCTAGCATTCCCACCCTGAGAACCTTGGGGGGGGGGAGACAAGAGGCAAAAGAAAACGGGTCAGTCAAAAAGACTGGTAAGTCCTACCTACTATTAGTATAAAAACTAATAAAGTTAACTGGACATGTAAAACAGAGATGAAACATAGGATGATAACTAGCATGGTGAAAAGTTAACAAGACAGATCAAGTGTGGCATCGCATATACAAGGTTAAGTTGCACCAAGTGTACTAGTATTCTAATTCATGTCAAGTATAAACAAGAAATGATCCCTTGGCCCAAAGTTGGCCCAACATCATGAGATGACCTAAATCAAGGTCCAACTACTCGGTCTAGTCGATCGGCTCCCTACAAGCCTAACTCGTCAAGTGTCGGTGTCATACGAGCCAATCACGGAATGTAGTCAAACTGTGCTAGGTCCACCCTAGGGTGTATCAAGTCCTAGGGTGCCAACCACTGACACGAATCAAGCACGCACAGTCTAAACCTACTGGTGCCCGTGCCTGCTTTTTCAACTCCGGACTATGTGCACGACCATAGTCCGCCTGAACCTACACCGGCGCACCAACTCAGCCGTCGTTCTGGTCGCTTACAATTAGCCCAGTAATCGTGGCCCACCCTAGCCTAGTCCCTAGGGTATCATGATACAACCAAGAGGGTTACTGGTGAAAAGGGCCACGTAACTAGGGTTTCTAACGGGTTAAGCGTGGTTAACCTTATCCAATCAAGTACCAAGTTGGTTAAGTGTACCCAAGGTTCATGACTTAACCCTATCAACCCATCGTGTTTAATTGGTTAAGTATTCAAGTGGTCCATGACTTAACCCTATCATGTGGCATTAATTAATTTAATGCACCCAACCTCTCACATTATACCTTTTTGTGGTTACTAGTTAAGCCGGGCGGGTCTAGGTAGCTTTACACCACAACTTAGTCTAACCTCGGGTTTTAAGCGCGACATGACCAACTACTCACATTGGGTCCTATTGTTTGTAGCTACTAGTTAGGCCGGTCGGTTCCGGGTAGATTTATGCTACAAACTCAACCCAACCTCGAGTTGGCCACTTTCATGTTTTCTACATGTCATGTCCATGTTCATGTTTTTCAAGCATAATCACATGTCATATTTCAAAACCATGTTTTTATGTCATTAAAGTTACCCAACTACCCTTACGCATTCCCATCGCATGTACGTTTCATCACAACACAAAATGTATTAAAAGAGGGAACTTAGAAGCATGACAAAAATGGGCATAAGGTGATAAGATTTGGCCACAAGTTAAACATGGTGGCACATGAGGAAAAATGTGTTCATTAAACTTGCATATTACATTATAAGCCTCAAAACATGCATGACATCAAACTTAGCAAATAGGTGATACATGGTCATAGATGGCATAGGATGATAACTAGTGATTCGCATATAACAACATATGCAAGTTAACATAAATGTTACGAGAGTTTCTATGTTGCATTATGCAACATTTCCAAACAAAGCTCATAGCTTTCAGTCCACAAAGTCAAGGTGATAGCTTTACAAACATACATAGAACAAATCTATGCATACATGATAGATTCAAAGCACAAATCATACTTAGGCCCAAACTCAAACTTGCAACATGTCATATTTAACTTCATAGTTTAAATCTAAGAGTAGAATAGGGCTTACAATGCTATGAAGACTATAAAATAAAACAAGATTGAGACGAAGCCACACTAGTAAATCCGCAAAGAAAATAATATGCTCCACTCTAAGCCTTGAGAAATAAGTAAAATAGCTTCTATGACGAAGAAAGATGGATCTTTGAACTAAGAAAGATAGCTTCTTGAATTTAGATTTGATTTGGAACACTCATGCTCTTATGAAGAAGGTGGAGGCCATGATTAGAGAGCATTTTGGCACAACCTAGTTGTAGGATCAATTTGTGATGATTTAGGCTAGGTATTAGGGTCCTTTTATAGAAGTTTAGGTTAGTTTAGGCCATAGGATTAACCCTAATTCAGATCTGAGCCATCAAATCACGTCACTAGCCAACAAAACAGGTCCAAACAGCCAAATTAAGTTCACTAGGCCGACCTGGCCGACCAGGGAGGTCGACCCCCAGGTCGACCCTAGTGTCGACCTGGTTGGGGGGGAGGTCGACCCCAGTGTCGACCCCCCTGTTGACCTGTCTGGGCGGGAATTTTCCCGCCTAGTCTGTTTTGGCTAAATTTGATTTCTGAATTCAAATTTGAACTGTTTTTGAACTTGAAATTTTCTTAAAACTTTGACGGGCCATAAATTGGTCATACGGACTCCGGTTTTCGAAAACTCGGACTCTATTTCGCGTATTTTTCCGAGACGAACGCAATGGCACATCCCGTTTACCTTGATTCAGATTTTAATATTTAATTCTGCCTTGATTTATGTTATAACATGTTATTCCAAAATACGGGTTGTTACACACGTCCTACTGTAGAAACAACCCACGTTAACAATGAATCCCCACCCAAGTCATGACACAGTTTCTTCTTCTTCCCATCGAGCTTCTAAGCTTTCGGATACCGCTTCTTCTCCCTTCTTCTTTTTTTCTTATCACTGATCCAAAAAAATATGTCCACCTTCATTACTCTTCCTCGCATGCATGTTCTTCACGAAGCCATACTTCAATAAAACTTCTTTTTGTGTTGCTTCCAATAATCACAACTGCCCACATCACTCCTCACAGCACCTTTTCCTACCATCGCCAAAAAACCTAGGGACACATCACCAACCAGTTGCTGACCGCTCATACGCGTCTAGTTCACCATCTTCTCGCTAGCATGCCACCAGAAACGGTGCTATATCCCTCACCTCCTCTCTACACAGTACCCGAAACCCGCATCTAAGTCCCCTGCTGGCTGCTCGAACAATCCAGTGACTACCCCTACCATCAACCCACAGCTCTACTCCTCATCCGTCACCAGAATACAAAAGTTGCGACTCCCCTTTGATATATATGTATAAAGGTCATTTAGTATATAGGTCTGTTTCGAATCGTTTTTGCAAGGAGTGGGTAGTTTCATTCGTAGGGAAACGAAGGAAGAGACTAACATATATATAGCATGAGACATAAGGATAAGATCAATCTAGTGTCAAGATGTCTAGGGTAGAATCAACTATGAAGTAGCCTTGCATACAATTGTTATTTATTGGAAGAAGCGAAAGAAAGAAGTGAAAGAAAGAAGAGAAATGGTAGTCAACAAAAAGGAGAAATGGATAGTTGTTTGTGTAGGTAAGGGTCTGCATGTAGGTTTGCTTAGTTTCTTCATTACATTTCACAAGTAGCTGGTTGATTGAATTTACCATGTGCCTAAAGGAAAGGCTGCAGAACGTTGGGAATTTGCGTGAATTAATATGTACTACTGCTTGATTTTGAATTTCTATTCCTTAGATTAGGTGCGTGGAAGATATATAGCAGCTGTATATGCTTGACACGGTAGGGTAGCTGCTTAGATGATTTAACTTCTATGTGCTTAGCTGGTAATATAGGGGAGCGGCTGTGATTTTATTTCATTAGCTGGTGATGTTTCGTGATGGAACTCAAAGTGGGACAGAAAGATTGCATTTCCGTAAACAAAGGCATGTGTAATCCAGACATAAATGGGGGAGGATGTATCATAGATAGGGTAGACAGCTGAATTATGGAAACATGATGTATACGAATTTTCTGTGAAAAGTAAGGATAGGTGTTGTACATTTCTTAGGGTAGATTTTATTTTATACTGTGTTGCAATTATTTAATGTGGACTGTTAACTTTGCACCGATACACACGATCTTCAAAAATTACAAAAAAATACGCCATGCCATAATTTAATGTTACGGTCCTATTGAAACTAATTTCATTGGTAGTGGTCTCTGTTTGCAAAAACAACGCTATTTGGATTCCAATTTATCCATCTGTTCACTTTTAAATTTCGTCTACCGACAAAATAACTCCGATTGGCTCCAAACTAGAAATCTAGAAATAACTAGTTATATGCACTCGAGTAAAATTAGTTTTCGTCGAAAACAGAGCTTGTTTGAAAAATAGTTATTTCTACGGCTTATATAATACCGTAAAAATATAAATAAATTAAAAAAAAATTATATGTTTAATAATAATAAATTACTATGGTCATATATATATATATATCTAAATAAGATAATAAAATCCCAAATATAAACCGATACGGAATTATAACTCCATATTAATATTTTTGAGTTAAACGATATTCAAAGTATATAGAAATTCCCTATAAGTTATTAAATAAACGTTATAATATATAAACGATTTCCATAATGATTTTTTTAAATTTTGATTTGGACATAACTAACAATATATACGATAAAATCTCGATTTTTATTTTTCGTTAGAAAATTATAATCAGTCTGATTCTAACGTTCCTTGTTTCATAGAATTCCGACTTAAAACGGATTATGTATATTCAATTGAAGTTGAAAACTCAATATTATGAACTACCGCGCCATTCCAAGCTCGTTTTATATTAAATAAAAATATAAACGTTCCATCGTCGTTTTATGAATGAACTAAATATTAAATCCATTTAAATATCCGAATGTAACATCTAAAACAATATTAAATATTCAAATTCAATTGTTCGAAAAATCTAGGTCGTTTCATATAGGCTCTAGAATTCATTTGAAATGCATAAACACAAGTTGGTTAAGTCAGTTTTTAAATTCAAACATTTTGAAAACTTGACAGTTATACGTCGACATGTAGGGTAGCCCATGTCAACATGTCTCTTGCAATTTTGAATTTTGTAACTTTTGCATTTTGTTTATTTTTTGTTTATATATACTTTTTGTAACACCCCACATCCATTAATGTCACTCACAAAGGGAATGCATTAACTTCCATGGAGGTTATAAGTGAATATAGAACAGAAAAATTACAACAAGACAGATAATAAATAGTACTTGGAAATCTAAAACTTCATTTTATTGCAGCGGAAATTAAACATGTTTGTTACATCATAAAACCATAGATCATAACCAAGTACAATATCCATCTTCATAAAAACAAAATACATAATCCCATTACATAAATAGCCATTAAAAAGATAACAAGCTGGACTTTACTTCAACGGTCCAAGCTTTCCAAAGAGAAATTAAGCAATTCAATCAAACTCCACTAGAGTTGGGCCCAACCTGAGGACCTAGAGGGGGAAAAAGGATAGAAATAGAGGGGGTCAGACATAAAGTCTAGTGAGTATGATAATTCTAACAATACAATTATCAAAATAACTAGACTAAGGCATAAGCTGGAAGACAAGTAAATGTCTATGAACTCTTAGGAAGATAAAGATAGCGTTTAAGATAACGTTAAAAATAACGGTAAAGGCACACCTTATTACTAACGAATGATTACTACACTGCACCGCACATTACTACACTGCACCACACCAGTCACCCTATTGTTTGATCCCACTTGCTTCACACAGAAACTTTATAAATAGCCTTACGTACCCCTAGCTGACTACATAGGTGTCGTCTGCCCCTATCTCCACTAGGTGTACCCCAGTACCCACTTTTGATCGGCTCCCTACTCGTAGATACCCGTGCTGGCCCCACAGTGGGGTGTATCACTCCCCTAAAGTGGCAACCCGATACAACTTGAGAATGCACGGCTTATACCTACACGATGCAACAACGTCTTACCTACCAGCCCGGGTCCACACACGCATACGAAACCCGTTGGACTTGCGTTGCCACCGCTCCTCGTTTTTGCCTCTTACAGTCGAACCCAGCATGTGTGTCTCGTCCTCGACTTGGGTCGAGCCCACAAAGATACGTTCGAGATACTGGTCGAAATGGCCCCCCACAAGCTACCCACCTAAGCTTGTCACTAGTATATCCCACTTAACCCTCTTAGTCATGTTCATTTACATGTGTGTTTGGTTAAGTCTTACTAATCGTATTTCACATGCCACTAAGGGCACCCCCTAGATTCCTCATGCCACCCAAGGCACCAACTTAACCCCCATGTCCCATCTTACATGTTTATCTGGTTAAGTATTTCTTAATTCATTCAGGCCATAACCTCATAAAGACCTCTCACATTAGACTGGCATTTATGGCAGCTGGATTTGCCGGGCGGGTCCGGGCAGTCTTACACCATAAAAGAGTCTAACCTCGTGTCTTTACAACCGTTATGCTTTAGTTTAGGCCTAGGACCTCTCGCATTGGGCTGACATTTGTGACCACTGGATTTGCCGGGCGGGTCCGGGTAGGTTTACGTCACAAACTAGTCCAACCTCGTGTCATAAGCATTGATTAACACTTAAAATCTTTTACCCCAGTTTTAATAATTCCCTATTCAAATTATTAATTAAGTCAACTTTTAATGATGTCCATAATTGACTCAATTATGGTCATCCACTTATGGCATGCAAAATCATATCAATTGCACCCCAACTTTTTAATATTAAATCCTTAATATTACCTCTACCCCACGTTTATACGTTCGCTTATTCAACGCATAATATAGGCTAGACTTGTATAGTCTAACACCTAGCACAAAGATAAATTATCACAACATATAGACAATTAAAATAAATCTAATCATAATAGGGGTGAAACTTGCATAAACTACACATGTTAAGGATCAAAAGGTGTCAACTTGTTAAATGTCTCAATTTACATGATATGATCATAGCCCAAATCTATACATAAACTTGCATATGGGGTTTTTAGGCAACATAATGATGGTGTGAACTAGCATAGGATATCACATATGTCATAGCATAATTCTAGATGTCATAATAGATGTCTTGGCATATGTTCATAACTTTTCTAATCAATCTAACTTGCATATGTGACTTGTCATATAGATCAACATAACCCAAACATGATGATTTAATTAATATGAACTAACTAGCATAGATGGTAAGATCATGGCCTTTTTAACATGTATGATTCATCACAACTTAGCATAGAAACTTTCAACATACATAACATCATCATAGCATGATTTACAACATATAAGATATCATCATCACATAACATTGGATTTACAATATACATGATAGCAAAAGGGGTTTACAACAACATATATGATAATTCACATCATCTACTCATAATCCATTCATAACTCAACCTAATTAAAATGATAATAATCTTGTTAAGATCATCATACTCACAATTTAGAGAAGAAAAGAGAGAGTTTTGCTTTGCTTTAGGGTTGAGAGAATTAGAATTGAATTTGCTTTTCTTCTTTCTTAGTTGGCGGAGGCTCCATTGATTTCCATGGCGATGGTATGACGGTAACTATTCTATTTTAATTAGGTTTAGGGTTAGCATTAGGATGTATTTATAGGTGTAGGAAGTTATTTAGGACCATTAGATTAACCCTGAACCATGAGAACCAATCAAATGCAAAATCTGCATTTGAGCGAATCGGCCCACGGGTTGATAGCCAAACACCCTGGATTAACCCCTAATCGACCTAGCAAGGCTCGGGTCGACCTCAAAAATGGGCCGGTTTGGTTATTTCCCCTCCCAATTCGTTGTTTTGAACTTTTTCGCATATTTATTTATTTATTTTTTAATTTATATATATATATATATATATATATCAATATATATATTTCTCTGCGCAACCCATTTCACTTAATTCTTTTCTAAAAATTAAGTATACTTTAATTTGTGAATTTTAATGTTATAAAATTACGGGGTGTTACATTCTCCCCTCCTTAAAGGATTTCGTCCCCGAAATCTCCAAGTCAAGAAGAATGTATATCCTACCATCTAATCGTCCATCTACTCAACCATCAAACACCAGCATCCATTGTCCTTAAAAGACTTCTAATTCTTTAATGTTTATATGCACAGTGTGTGTATATGTCCATATCTAATGCAAAATTAGGCGGTCTACTAATTCAGTCGACCTCCTTAGTGCAATTCATGATAGTGCCATGCGTCCAATATGTATGCAAAAGATTCCTAATGATACATATTAATTCTATATGCGTGCACAACCATCCACCCGAATGCAGCAACTATATGATAATACAACCATTATACATCCATTTTACTAAGTACATCCATATATATGCAATATGCAATATGAAGTGACTGAGCCGATCTGGTGCCTAATAGTGTGTGTGTATGCATCCACGAGCAACCACTAGCAAACACTTGCATCCACTTTGCATCCACCATACATAACATGTCTCAAACACATGTTTCAACCATAGGATTATCCTAAATAAAGGTCAAAGATAATAGCGAGAGGATATACTAATGATAAGATAAGTACAAGCTAAGCGATAAAGGACAAATTAAAAGACATACCCTCAAAAAGAAAAGGGTATCGTGAATGCATCTTCTCTTCTGTCTCCCAAGTAGCGTTGCTCTCATCATCTCCCCATTGCACTTTGACTAGTCTGACCTCTCGATTCCTCAACCTCTTGATCTCTGACCCAAGAATGCGCGTAGGAGCTCGTCGAATTGTCGCATCACGCTCTATCTCCACCTCTCTAAGAAAGCTCGGCTCTACCACTTCCGCGGTCTCGTGCAAGCATTTCCTCAAATGTGACACATGGAATACGTCGTGTACACCACTAAGTCTCTCGGGAAACTCCACTCTATACGCCATCTGTCCAATTTTCTCCTTAATAGGAAATGGCCCTACAAACCTTGGTGCTAATTTCCCAACGGACCCAAAGCGAAAAACGTTCCGTAATGGAGACACTTTGACAAAGACCATGTCCCCAACTTCAAAATCGAGATCTGTCCTCCTCTTATCCGCATAAGATTTCTGCCTATCCTGTGTTGCTTTCATCCTCCTTCGAATCAAGTCGATCTTCTCCGAAGTCTCCCTAATCATATCGAGCCCAAGTAAGATCTTATCCGTAGATTCCCACCAACATGTAGGTGGACGACAAGGTCGTCCATAAAGAGCTTCGAATGGTGCCATACCAATGCTGGACTGAAAGCTGTTATTATATGTGAACTCCACCAATGGAAGATGCTCTTCCCACGTACCCCCAAAGTCTAGGATACATAGCCTCAACAGATCCTCTAGAATGCGATTCACCCTCTCGGTCTGGTCGTCAGTCTGAGGATGATATGCGGTGCCCAAACATAACTGAGTCCCTACCGCCTCTTGTAAGCTTCTCCAAAATTCGCTAGTGAAAATAGGATCGCGGTCGCTCACTATGCTAGAAGGAACACCGTGCAAACGAACTATTTCTCGAACGTATACGGAGGCTAACCATGGAGCAGTCCTCTTACTCTTCACGGGAATAAAATGGGCGCTCTTAGTATGTCTATCTACTATAACCCAAATTCCCGTATTACCCTTCCTCGATCGCGGTAATCCATCCACAAAATCCATCGAGATGCTTTCCCATTTCCATAGTGGAACCTCCAATGGGTGAAGCAACCCACCGGGTTTCTTTTGCTCCACTTTTACTTGTTGGCACACCAAGCATCTAGCGACATACTCGGCCACGTCTTTCTTCATGCCGGCCCAATAGTAAACTCTCTTCATGTCTTTGTACATCTTGTCCCCGCTGGGATGAATGGTCATCTTCGAACGATGTGCTTCGTCAAGAATAGTCTTCCTTAGGTCATCGTCTTTTGGTACACAAAGTCTACCGTCCCTACATAACCAACCCTTATCATCTAGGGTATACCTACGGAGATAGCTTGATGACTCCCCTCCTTTGAGCTTTTCTACTAACTCAACTAACTGCGGGTCGTCTCGCTGTGCCTCGCCAATCCGTCCCAAAAGCGTAGGTCAGACCTCCAAGGATGCTAGCAAACCGGGTACGAAGTCAACGGAAGGTCTAAAGTCAAACATCGAAATGAATTCTAAACTTTGCTGCTCAACTAACAAAGGACTTAAGGATAATCTTTTTCTACTTAAGGCATCGGCCACCACGTTACCCTTGCCAGGGGTATATGCTATCTCAAAGTCGTAGGACGCTAAGAACTCCATCCACCTTTGCTGCCTTAAGTTCAAGTCCTTTTGAGAGAATAGGTATTTTAAAGATTTGTGGTCAGTGAATAGTACGAAATTCTCGCCAAGAAGGTAATGACGCCAAGACTTAAGCGCGAAAACAATAGCGGCCAATTCTAGGTCATGTGTAGGATAATTTTTCTCATGCGCTCTCGACTGCCTTCCACCATAGGCTATTACCCTACCCTCTTGCATTAAGACTGCGCCTAGTCCTGTCCCACAAGCATTAGTATAAACGGTAAACGGCTTACTCCCGTCTGGAAATACTAAGACTGAGGCTGAAGTCAAAGCTCTCTTCAAACGTTGGAACGCATCATCACAATCTACGTCCCATGTGAAAACTAGGTTCTTCTTCGTCAAGCGTGTCAATGGAGCTGATATCTTTGCAAAGTCTTTGATAAACTTCCTATAGTCGTCATCCAACCCCAAGAAACTTCTCACTTCGGTAGCATTTTTAGGGACCTTCCAATCTTGGATGGCCACCACCTTCGCGGGATCTACAGCTATTCCTTCTTTGGAAACCACGTGTCCTAAGAACTGTACTTCCTTCTTCCAAAAGTGACACTTAGAAAATTTAGCTTTAAGCTTATGCGCTCGAAGAGTCTCCAACACTTCCCTAAGAAAAACCACGTGTAACACCCCACGTCCATTAATGTCACTCACGAAGGGAATGCATTAACTTCCATGGAGGTTATAAGTGAATATAGAACAGAAAAATTACAACAAGACAGATAATAAATAGTACTTGGAAATCTAAAACTTCATTTTATTGCAGCGGAAATTAAACATGTTTGTTACATCATAAAACCATAGATCATAACCAAGTACAATATCCATCTTCATAAATACAAAATACATAATCCCATTACATAAACAGCCATTAAAAAGATAACAAGCTGGACTTTACTTCAACGGTCCAAGCTTTCCAAAGAGAGATGAAGCAATTCAATCAAACTCCACTAGAGCTGGGCCCAACCTGAGGACCTGGAGGGGGAAAAAGGATAGAAATAGAGGGGGTCAGACATAAAGTCTGGCGAGTATGATAATTCTAACAATACTATTATCAAAATAACTAGACTAAGGCATAAGCTAGAAGACAAGTAAATGTCTATGAACTCTTAGGAAGATAAAGATAGCGTTTAAGATAACGTTAAAGATAACGGTAAAGGCACACCTAATTACTAACGAATGATTACTACACTGCACCGCACATTACTACACTGCACCACACCAGTCACCCTATTGTTTGATCCCACTTTCGATCGGCTCCCTACTCGTAGATACCCGTGCTGGCCCCACAGTGGGGTGTATCACTCACCTAAAGTGGCAACCCGATACAATTTGAGAATGCACGGCTTATACCTACACGATGCAACAACGTCTTACCTACCAGCCCGGGTCCACACACGCATATGAAACTCGTTGGACTTGCGTTGCCACTGCTCCCCGTTTTGGCCTCTTACAGTCGAACCCAGCATGCGTGTCCCGCCCTCGGCTTGGGTCGAGCCCACAAAGATACATTTGGGATACTGGTCGAAATGGGCCCCCACAAGCTACCCACCTAAGCTTGTCACTAGTATATCCCACTTAACCCTCTTAGTCATGTTCATTTACATGTGTGTTTGGTTAAGTCTTACTAATCGTATTTCACATGCCACTAAGGGCACCCCCTAGATTCCTCATGCCACCCAAGGCACCTACTTAACCCGAGGTAGCTCCTGCCCTCTGCCCCTTCTTTGGGCAGTCCTTCACTAAATGTCCCGCATCGCCACAATGAAAACAGCATGTCTTCTTTTTCTTTCGGCAATCCTTGCTGAGATGGCCTGGTGTCCCACAGTTAAAACATTTCTTCTTTCCCTTACCGTTATTGTCTTTACCACCCTTCTTGTTTTGCTGTTGTGGTTTCTTCAGATCCCCCTTCTTCTCGGGTGCCTTATCAGCTTTAGCGCTTTTCTCCTCATGCATAAGCGCCATTTCTACTAACTTCTCAAAGGTGGCCCCCATAGGGATGTGGGTCATAGCCAACCCTTGCAATGGTTCATTTAAGCCATTTACGAACCTCAGCGCTTTCTTCTCCGGCGTGTTCGCTAAGTCCAAGCCAAACCTTGCTAACTGGTTAAATTTATTGACATATTCTTTCACTGATGAGCTTCCTTTCTTCAATGTCAAGAACCTTTCCATATATAGATTTTCTTCCGCCCTTGAGAGAAACTTCGTCTCGAAACTACGTCTGAAATCCGCCCAAGAGTCAACAAGACGCTCCCCATTAGTGACCTCCCACCAAAACGAGGCCTCTCTCTTCATCAACCAAGCTGCTAATCGAACTCTCCTCCCTTCTTCTACTTCAAAGATTTCTAGCAATTCTTCCACCTCCTTAAGCTAATCTCTAGCTTCCATAAACGTTTCTGACCCATGAAATGGTTTTCCACCCATAGCCTTGAATTCTTTGCACGTCTTTGCAAAAGTATCTACGCGAGGAGGAGGAGGAGGAACGGGTGCAACTGGTGGTGGAGGAACATTGGCTGGACCTGCAGCGGCCCTAGCCTCTAATAACCTCCTATACCATCCTGGTATCGTTACACCGTCGGGTAGATTAAGATCTTCAGCCATGCTGAAACGAAAAAGGAAAGATTCGGAATGGAGAATTCGAAAGATAAAGATATGGGCTATTGGGGATTATGTTTTTTTTCTTAAAAACTTTTCTCTTTAAATTTCTCATTAAAACATGTTTTTGAAAGCACTTCTTCCAAAAATAACTATTTTTCTAAAGTATTTTTATCTGTTCTGGTAACCTTAAGCTCTGATACCATGTGTAACACCCCACGTCCATTAATGTCATCTACAAAGACTACCACAAATTTGTTAAGGTACTCCCTAAACACCCTACTCGTCAAATCAACAAAGTATGCGGGGGAGTTTGTCAAACCGAAGGGCATCACTAGCCATTCATAGAAACCGTCCGGAGTCCTAAAGGCAGTCTTGTCAATGCTATCCTCAGCCACTCTCAACTGATGGAAACCAGTGGCTAAGTCCAACTGCGAAAACACTGAGGCGCCAACTAACTGATCGAAGAGATCGTCAATCCTCGGCAGTGGGTGTCTGTTCTTCATAGTAAGCTTATTAAGTTCTCTATAGTCCACACAAAGTCTAAGGGACCCATCCGCCTTCGTGGCAAATACTACTGGAGCACCCCACTCCGATATACTTCGTCTTATGAACCCCTTCTCAAGCAACTCCTTCACTTCCTTATCGACTTCCCTCCTTTCACGTGGAGCCATGTGGCGTACTGGCAAAGATACTGGTTTCGCATTATCCACAAGATATATTCGAAAATCTATCTCCCGCTTCAGAGGCAAGCCCTTCACCTCCTCAAACACATCCGAATATTCTCGGACCACTCTAACAGATCGTAGATTTTCCTCAGACGCGTCAAGCGATTCTAGATAACTTAGCATAACCGAATTTATGGGATTACAGAAGATTTCGAGAGTGTTGCCAAGGCGAGTCACGAGCCTACCTACTCTCCTTTCACAATCAAGAACGGTCCCATTTCTGGATAACCAATCCATTCCTAAAATTAGCCCATAGCCCGTGAAGCCCAACACATAAGCATCACATCTAAATTCAACGCTACGTATGGAAATTTTCAAATCCAAACACATCATGGACAAATAAGCTGAGCCCCTAATTGGATTCGAAACAACTAAGGGATCCTCTACTAAACTGGTGTTTAAGTGCAGTGATTCAACTAATGATGTAGAGATAAACGAATGTGATGCACCCGAATCGAATAAGGTACGGACAGGATGATCAAACAGAAAAACTAAGCTTTCAACAGAAATGGTTCTACCTCGTTCTTGCAGCGGTGGGACCGCGAGAGCTTGAACTTGTCCCCTTGCCTGCCCTGGTGCCATAAGAGCCTGCACCTGTCCTCTCGAGGTAGCTCATGCCCTCTGCCCCTTCTTTGGGCGGTCCTTCACTAAATGTCCCGCATCGCCACAATGAAAACAGCCTGTCTTCTTTTTCTTTCGGCAATCCTTGCTGAGATGGCCTGGTGTCCCACAGTTAAAACATTTCTTCTTTCCCTTGACGTTATTGTCTTTACCACCCTTCTTGTTTTGCTGTTGTGGTTTCTTCAGATCCCCCTTCTTCTCGGGTGCCTTATCAGCTTTAGCGCTTTTCTCCTCATGCATTAGCGCCATTTCTACTAACTTCTCAAAGGTGGCCCCCATAGGGATGTGGGTCATAGTCAACCCTTGCAATGATTCATTCAAGCCATTCACGAACCTCAGCGCCTTTTCTCCGGTGTGTTCACTAAGTCCAAGCCAAACCTTGCTAACTTATTAAATTTATTGACATATTCTTTCACTGATGAGCTTCCTTGCTTCAATGTCAAGAACCTTTCCATATATAGATTTTCTTCCGCCCTTGAGAGAAACTTCGCCTCGAACCTACGTCTGAAATCCGCCCAAGAGTCAACAGGACGCTCCCATTAGTGACCTCCCACCAAAACGAGGCCTCTCCCTTCATCAACCAAGCTGCTAATTGAACTCTCCTCCCTTCTTCTACTTCAAAGATTTCTAGCAATTCTTCCACCACCTTAAGCCAATCTCTAGCTTCCACAAACGTTTCTGACCCTTGAAATGGTTTTCCACCCATAGCCTTGAATTCCTTGCACGTCTTTGCAAAAGTATCTGCGCGAGGAGTAGGAGGAGGAGGAACGGGTGCAACTGGTGGTGGAGGAACATTGGCTGGACCTGCAGCGGCCCTAGCCTCTAATAACCTCCTATACCATCCTGGTATCGTTACACCGTCGGGTAGATTAAGATCTTCAGCCATGATGAAACGAAAAAGGAAAGATTCAGAATGGAGAATTCGAAAGATAGAGATATGGGCTATTGGGGATTATTTTTTTTTCTTAAAAACTTTTCTCTTTAAATTTCTCATTAAAACATGTTTTTGAAAGCAATTCTTCCAAAAATAATTATTTTTCTAAAATATTTTTATCTGTTCTGGTAACCTTAAGCTCTGATACCATGTGTAACACCCCACGTCCATTAATGTCACTCACAAAGGGAATGCATTAACTTCCATGGAGGTTATAAGTGAATATAGAACAGAAAAATTACAACAAGACAGATAATAAATATTACTTGGAAATCTAAAACTTCATTTTATTGCAGCGGAAATTAAACATGTTTGTTACATCATAAAACCATAGATCATAACCAAGTACAATATCTATCTTCATAAAAACAAAATACATAATCCCATCACATAAATAGCCATTAAAAAGATAACAAGCTGGACTTTACTTCAACAGTCCAAGCTTTCCAAAGAGAGATGAAGCAATTCAATCAAACTCCACTAGAGCTAGGCCCAACCTGAGGACCTAGAGGGGGAAAAAGGATAGAAATAGAGGGGGTCAGACATAAAGTCTGGCGAGTATGATAATTCTAACAATACTATTATCAAAATAACTAGACTAAGGCATAAGCTAGAAGACAAGTAAATGTCTATGAACTCTTAGGAAGATAAAGATAGCGTTTAAGATAACGTTAAAGATAACGGTAAAGGCACACCTAATTACTAACGAATGATTACTACACTGCACCGCACATTACTACACTGCACCACACCAGTCACCCTATTGTTTGATCCCACTTTCGATCGGCTCCCTACTCGTAGATACCCGTGCTGGCCCCACAGTGGGGTGTATCACTCCCCTAAAGTGGCAACCCGATACAACTTGAGAATGCACGGCTTATACCTACACGATGCAACAACGTCTTACCTACCAGCCCGGGTCCACACACGCATACGAAACCCGTTGGACTTGCGTTGCCACTGCTCCCCGTTTTGGCCTCTAACAGTCGAACCCAGCATGCGTGTCACGTCCTCGACTTGGGTCGAGCCCACAAAGATACGTTAGCGATACTGGTCGAAATGGGCCCCCACAAGCTACCCACCTAAGCTTGTCACTAGTATATCCCACTTAACACTCTTAGTCATGTTCATTTACATGTGTGTTTGGTTAAGTCTTACTAATCGTATTTCACATGCCACTAAGGGCACCCCCTAGATTCCTCATGCCACCCAAGGCACCTACTTAACCCCCATGTCCCACCTTACATGTTTATCTGGTTAAGTATTTCTTAATTCATTCAGGCCATAACCTCATAAAGACCTCTCACATTAGACTGGCATTTATGGCAGCTGGATTTGCAGGGCGGTTCCGGGCAGTCTTACACCATAAAAGCGTCTAACCTCGTGTCTTTACAACCGTTATGCTTTAGTTTAGGCCTAGGACCTCTCACATTGGGCTGACATTTGTGACCACTGGATTTGCCGGGCGGGTCCGGGCAGGTTTACGTCACAAACGAGTCCAACCTCGTGTCCTAAGCATTGATTAACACTTAAAATCTTTTACCCTAGTTTTAATAATTCCCTATTCAAATTATTAATTAAGTCAACTTTTAATGATGTCCATAATTGACTCAATTATGGCCATCCACTTATGGCATGCAAAATCATATCAATTGCACCCCAACTTTTTAATATTAAATCCTTAATATTACCTCTACCCCACGTTTATACGTTCGCTTATTCAACGCATAATATAGGCTAGACTTGTATATTCTAACACCTAGCACAAAGATAAATTATCACAACATATAGACAATTAAAATAAATCTAATCATAATAGAGGTGAAACTTGCATAAACTACACATGTTAAGGATCAAAAGGTGTCAACTTGTTAAATGTCTCAATTTACATGATATGATCATAGCCCAAATCTATACATAAACTTGCATATGGGGTTTTTAGGCAACATAATGATGGTGTGAACTAGCATAGGATATCACGTATGTCATAGCATAATTCTAGATGTCATAACAGATGTCTTGGCATATGTTCATAACTTTTCTAATCAATCTAACTTGCATATGTGACTTGTCATATAGATCAACATAACCCAAACATGATGATTTAATTAATATGAACTAACAAGCATAGATGGTAACATCATGGCCTTTTTAACATGTATGATTCATCACAACTTAGCATAGAAACTTTCAACATACATAACATCATCAAAGCATGATTTACAACATATAAGATATCATCATCACATAACATTGGATTTACAATATACATGATAGCAAAAGGGGTTTACAACAACATATATGATAATTCACATCATCTACTCATAATCCATTCATAACTCAACCTAATTAAAATGATAATAATCTTGTTAAGATCATCAAACTCACAATTTAGAGAAGAAAAGAGAGAGTTTTTCTTTGCTTTAGGGTTGAGAGAATTAGAATTGAATTTGCTTTTCTTCTTTCTTAGTTGGCGGCGACTCCATTGATTTCCATGGCGATGGTATGACGGTAGCTATTCTATTTTAATTAGGTTTAGGGTTAGCATTAAGATGTATTTATAGGTGTAGGAAGTTATTTAGGACCATTAGATTAACCATGAACCATGAGAACCAATCAAATGAAAAATCTGCATTTGAGCGAATCGGCCCACGGGTTGATAGCCAAACACCCTGGATTAACCCCTAATCGACCTAGCAAGGCTCGGGTCGACCTCAAAAATGGGCCGGTTCGGTTATTTCGCCTCCCGATTCGTTGTTTTGAACTTTTTCGCATATTTATTTATTTATTTTTTAATTTATATATATATATATATCAATATATATATATATATATATATATATTTCTCTGCGCAACCCATTTCACTTAATTCTTTTCTAAAAATTAAGTATACTTTAATTTGTGAATTTTAATGTTATAAAATTACGGGGTGTTACACTTTTTTTTATTACTAAAATGTTTATTCCAGAGATGTTTAAGAGGTAATAAATAGGAATATAAGGATTTCATTGATAATTTTAATAACGATATATAAAGATGATACATAGTAAGGAACTGAAATGCGATAATTAGAATAGAAACTACTACAACAAATAATAAAACTAAAATTCAGCGATGGATGATGAAGATGTAGATAATCCAAGTTTAAGACTAACTTTCCCGGAGAAATTTCTCATTTTTATAGAGATATTGTCCATTTTCTTACTAAATGATTTCTTTAGAATCTTTTGATTTTCCGCTATTAACTTTTGGTCCTTAAAGAGGATTTTGTTGGATGGATTGGAGGTACTAGCAAGGTATTCAATAGTTTCTAAGGAAATGTTTTCATCATCTTCCTCTTCATCGATTTCCATTCCTTCTACCTCTTATTCTTCTTCTTCACAAGTCATCCTTTCTACCTTTTCTGAAAGCGTTTCATATCGTTGAAACACTAATAGGATTTTCATAAAAGATATGTTTTCGAACTAAACACCTATTAGAAACAAGCTATTCTCCTTTGAAATCCACTCCAAAATAGTTGAAAATACGTATGAGATAAATTCCATGGTAAATCGTATTTTCACTCATTGAAAATTCTTTGGCTTGAAATTCGTTCAAAATAATTGAGCCCAATTGATGTCATAATCTACCAAAATAATAAAAAGCGCTTTGGAAATTTTCATTGTAGGGTTGTTGAAATTTCCCAAATGAGGGGTGATGGTATGTTGGAGAAGAAGATTAACAATCCTTGTTTTTGGTCGAAAATATTGATTTTTGAATTCCAAATGTTCATCATTCTCAAAAATATGGTGAAAGCTCTCTCGGTCATGTTCATTATTTTGAAATCTGAGAGGTCCATTCTCGTGCACTTACAACCCAAAATATTTCCTAATCCAAACTAATTCGAGTGCCTTTTACATTGCTCCAAATTTCATTCTCATTTCCTACGTAAAATGTGAAAACCCGTAACTTCCCCAGTAAGGAAAGCGCGGATAGTTCGAGAACAAGCCACAAAAGAACGCAGACAGAAGAACATTTCATTGCTTATTACAACAATTCCATCAGAATACAAGAATTTACAGAGTATAAATAAATATTACACAACAGAAAAATATCAGAGATTACAATACATTACATAGCAGCGGAAAATAATACAAAATACCACTGAAGAAGATACACGGATACAAAGCTTTCCGGATATCGTTCCAGCTGTAAACCAGGATCCTGTGAATATAAATCTGCAAAATCAAAACTACTAGCTGCCCGTGTCAAAATAAGGGCACCCAGAGTTTAGGTTAAAACAATAAACTCCAGGTCAGTCATGTGACTGGTGTGAGAACTAAAACAGTTATTAATCCTTATTTTAAAGTTAGGTAAATCCAGGGACCACGCCGTATAACATGGAACGGTTTCCTCCCAAGAATACCAGTGCATAAAAAAAACAGCGCAATGCTAAATAAAGAAAAATGAAGCTATTACATGACCCAGGTCCCATCACACAATGCAACGCAAGCCGGAGGATAGGGTTTTCCCTTATAATAGCCAAACATGCTTAGTACGTTTAAAACAAATCATTTGATACTATTATAAGTGCATAGAGTATAAAACAACTTCAAATCATAAGTATCAATCATAGACGGCATGGGTACCATATATCATGTCGCCATACTAGTTCTACAATTAAAACCGCAAAATGTCGTATTGGGAATTGGATTTCCATCTATGAACCGAGGCAAAAGATAGTCCTCACAGAATTCGAGACAATCTAGCCTACCATGTCTCAGGATACAGAGCTCGAGTGCACCTTGGATCGTCGGGGCCGGTCCACTCGATGTGGATTAAACTTAAACCCTGGACAATATGTCTCCCCGCCCTATGGGGCGCAAATGAGCCAACGAATGGCTCCATCAGTTCGAGAACGACCGATATATCTGAGGCGCCTCGCAACAGCAGCAACCACATAAGTCAAACTCGTCAGGGCGTGTAAAACCACTGACGCCACTTCTAGCTAGAAAGTAACGCATGTCCTCCCTGAGGTCCTCTCCCGTTTTTGGTTCACAACCGGGGTGTGAGGCTCGCGAATCAACGCTAGACAAAGATATGCCACACAAGCGGTGCTTTGATCATCACCACAAGACTTTGCTTTTCAACAGAAGCCTTGATCAACTGCCACACAGGCAATTCACTCCATGCGTTTGATATCCATCAATATATAACCCCTAAGTTCATACGTCTCAGAGAAGGGCGTTAAGCAAGAGAATAAATTCTCCGCCGCCAAATAGATATATATTTAATAGAAATCAATCACACAGACTAAAATCCAATGTCAGACACACGGTCCATTTACAAGTTCGTTCTGGGTCTAAACGAAACCGGAGGCACCTAGTACCCTGCATATCCATCGATCTCCAAGTACGTCTGGACGATAACCAACTGTTTCCATCTTCTTGGGTGTACAGCCCAATCAAGATCATCAGTAATCACCCAAGACTTCAGGTCTTCAACCACCGTCTTCATCTTCGACTTATCGTCGTATCATTTATTCAGAATGGGATAAACCCGGTCTTTCCGAATAACTCGCGTATATAATAAACAAGTGTTACACAAACACAACATACGCCTCATCCCTATTCATTAGTCACTAACCATAAATTAACAAGAGAATAATTCCCCAAATATTAACCCCGAAGGCCAAAATCAACATCAGATCAATACCCAAGAAACCATTCCTCTTAGCCAACCTACAGTTAGTTTCTAAATTTCACATTCTTAGGGAAAGGTTCCCGTTAATTTTATCAAAGATAAATCCTTTAAATTTATTCTTTAATCTACTTTTGAATATCAATTCAAACTAGTCGGGATTAACGAATCTCACTGAAGTAATCATTTGTTTTAATTTCCCAATCCCTACCTATTCATCCCATGAAGTAAAACTGGTAATACTTCATATCTAACACCACGGTGTTATCGGTAAATTCAATTACCATTTCACGTTCAAATCTAATTAAAGATTTAACTATCGCCTGGAGAAAAACTGGTGATACTCCATTCTCAATCTTTTCAATCTAATTAAAGATTCATTAAAACCCCATTTAGTTTTAATCTTTAACTGGGTTAAAGAAACAGTGTCATTTAAAACACGGTTCACGATAAACCCAAGAATCAATTCGAATTCAATTCCAATTAAATACTATTTAATTGGTACAGTTCATTAAATCTAAATAAAAGATTTAATCTTTTTCTCAACTGGGCTTAAGAATAGTGTTAATGAAGACACCATTCAGGACAAACCCAAATCACATTTGATATTAAATACAAGGCTCTGAATAGAAAATATATCGGCTTATATTCAATATCAAATTCTACGACCAACAAATATCGTATTGGAAATAACGATATATATATATATATATATATATATATATATATATATATATATCTTTCAAATTTCCATAACAACATCTGTATAATCACGGAATCCAACATCAAACTATTCCGAAGATGATTTCGATTCAAATCCATTCCAATTCAGTTATTGGAAATCCTGGTTATTTTCAAAACCATTTCAAATCCAATTTATTTATTTTAAAAATAAATAAATTATTATTCTAGTTCAAAACCAGTTCATTTAGATAAAAATCTGTTTTTATCTTTTCGAATATGGAGTTTTTCATCCCAAATCTTCACAAATCATTTCTTATGATTTTACACAAATTATTGATATTTTTAATAAATTTATCAAGGCCCGTACAGTCGATTTCCATCAATGGCCATCGAACTGCACTTACAGCGACCTTTTCCAAATTTGATTTGGACATAATTCCAAATTCAACCGTTAGATTTCAAATCTCTAATGTTCGTTAGAAAGCTCTTTTCGATACGAACCCAACGGTTCCGGTTTTAGGAGAATCCGACGATCGGATCTCCCGTAATATCCGTTCGACGTCAATGGTCGAAATTCACGAACTACCGCGGCGCGGCGCGTTCTATTCAGGCCATTATATTATATATATAATATATACTTCGTCGATTTCCTTTTAAAACGTATTTTATAAATCGTTTTAAATTCGTTTTCAAAACGATTTCAACTTCATTTCAAATTCAAATCAAAATTAAATTTTTCCTTATAATTTCGTTTTAAATTCATTTCAAATTGATTTCAATTCAAATTGATTTCAATTCAAATCGATTTTTAATTCAATTTCAGTTCGTTTTCAATTCAATTTCAATTCGAATTCATTCTCAATTCGAATTCATTTCAAATTGATTTACATTCAATTTCAATTCGATTCGAATTCATTTTATTTTCAATTCAATTCGAATTCTTTTTATTTTCAATTCAATTCGAATTCTAATTCATTTCTATTCAATTTAATTCGAATTTCTTTTCTATTCAATTTAATTCGAATTCATTTTTTAAAATATTCAATTATTGAAATCACTTTTCAATATTCATTAAAAACAAATAAAATCGATATAAATATCATTCACGTCAAAATGGCGTCAATCTAATCAACACGGCTTCATATATTCTATTTTCAAATATTCTATTTCAAATATTTCTTTTTCAAATATTTCTATTCAAATATATATTTTTCAACACTGGAATGAGGCCCAATCAATTACCATATAATGTTAATTATATGGATTTTCTACAACACATGTATACAATAACAACGATGAATAATCAACCATCATCCAAAGTGCATTCTACACTGTATAAGCATCAAATATATATATTTAACGCTCATAACAGTCTGTCCATCAATCGATCGACATACAGCTAATTATTGGGACTAGTGTATGTCATATATCATCCCAATACCCGTGTGGCTTTTCAAACAATCAAACACACATTTTATTTGTGCAGTTGGGCGATATGTAAAATTTATCGTCCCAATCAATATCATTCAAATGTGTGTATATAAACAAATCGTCCGATTTGTTTATATTTATTTCATTTTAAATACATGTTAAAAATTCTATTTTTAGCTATAAAATATTTTTAACTATATAAATATTTTATTTCATTTCACATCACATCACACAATCAACTACACATCAAAATCAAACAAACAAGCATACAAGCCGTCCATGGTCTGTGGAGACGGGTGTCAGGTGCTACTAAACACCGTCTGCATCCTAGTATATATTATTAACTAGAAAATAAAATTAAAAGGTGAGGAGTTCTCACTTTCTAGCTAATCCAAACGCCACGACACTTCTTATGTAGGAAATCTTCGCCGTTTCTTCTTTTGTCACTTTCGTTGCCTGTATTCACTACATATATAAAAATCACATTTTTATATTCTCTTTACTTCACGATAAAACAAAGTTCAGATTTTTATTTTACTTCATATATTTACAACGCTTCTTTATATATAAAAATAATATTATTATATTATTACTTTAACAAAAACCATATTTTTAATACTCTACCTAAGTAAAAATCATATTTTTATCATGCCACTAGTATAAAAATTATATTTTTAACTTTTCTATATTATAAAAATTATATTTTTATCCTCTCTGTCATATGAAAATCATATTTTTAATTCACTACACATATAAAAATCATATCTTTGCAAATTTAAGAATCACTTCTTTGCAAATCTAAAAATCAAATCTTTATCATCGCTATATATATATATATATATATATATATATATCATATGTTTACACGATTAAAAATCATACCTTTACATAACAAATATTATATTTTTCTTCCTTCTACATAATAAAAATTATATTTTCGCTATTAAAAATCCGACCTTTATATAAATAAAAA
Source organism: Allium sativum (assembly GCA_030737875.1). NCBI lineage: Eukaryota > Viridiplantae > Streptophyta > Magnoliopsida > Asparagales > Amaryllidaceae > Allium > Allium sativum. The sequence continues at coordinate 310,389,980 of CM060921.1, forward strand.
TCATGTTTTTATAAACTAAAGAAATCAGTTTTTAAACAATGGTTATATCAAAACAAAGAAAAAAGGAAAATCAGATTTAAAACTCACTGTGGTTATAGAAGAAGAGGAAGGAAGAGGGGTTTGCTGCGTCGGGTGCTGGAGGTCGTGGAGGAGGCGGTCTGAGGCAAGGGGGGCGGCGGATTGACAACGAGGGCTTCGTGTCTTCACGGTGGACCTGGGGCTCGCGCGAGGGAAGAAGGGCGATGGGGAGGCACTAGAGAGGGAGGAGGAGAGAAGGAGTCGGTTGCGAGGTCTAGGGGGTGCGACGCGTCGGTGCGGTGGTCCAGGCGGCATCGCGAAGGGCGGCTTCGCCCCCTTTTTCTTTTTCTTTCTTTTCGTTTAGAACTGATAGAAAGGAGAGAGAAGAGGGAAAAAAGGGAAGTATTATATAAAGATTTATATTAAATTTAATATTATTAATTTCTCCATCAAAGTTGACTTCTAATTCGAACACCAAACGTGGCCCACAGACTGTCGCCCCTAGCTAATTACCCCCATTCCGAACACAATGGGATATGTCACGTAGGCCAATTCGATCGTTTCGTTCAGTTTTCGTCAAAATCAACATATAACTCTATATATGGAATTTGAACGCGCATTTCAATTTACTGGGGTCACATACTAACTCGAAAAATTCCCAAAAAATATTTTCTAGCTTCGTATTGATGATACGGTCCTAACAAAACTAGTTTCATCGAATTCTGAGACCGTTTGAAAAATGGCCATTTTCCAGTCGATTAAAATCAACTAAAACTGGCCAAACGCGTTTTCCTTCGCCACGCTCACATATTGATTCGAAAAATTATGAAATTTGAAACCTAGCAATAATTTTACATTGCGGATCCAACAAAAGTGGTTTCGTCGAAATCCGAGGTCATTTGCAAAATGGTCATTTTGAAGGGCCGAAATTCCATAGCGACTATTCTGAAATTTCAACTGGACGTAACTTTTGATTCCCGCTATGAAATTTTGATTTCCTGGATTCGTTGGAAAGATATTCTCAATAAGATTCAAATATTTTTGGGTTCACTAAAATCTGGTTTATTTTGAATCCTGTACATTCATTTGAAATTTGAAATCGAATTATCGAACTACCGCGCCATTTTCAATTCCTTTTATATATATAAATAAATATTTATATTCTAACGATGATTTATATAAAATATACGTTCGAATTCCATTCAAAATAAATTTCTCATTGTTATTATTTAAAATAATTCATTTTAAATAATCAAAATTCGCTAAAATTGCCAAAATAAAAATTTTAAATTGGCTCGGATTTCCGGGTTATTACAATCTCCCCAACTTAAAACTTTTCGTCCCCGAAAAGGAACGAAGCCGAAATTTATTTAACAAACCAACTCAACTTTCAATATTTTCTTTACGGCTTAAGTTCTTCAACTTTTCAGTTTCTAAGAACTTTTCAAATTTTTCAAAAATTTGGCTAACACCCTAAATTTTTGAAAAATTTCGCCATAACCTCCCCTGCACTGGGGACTTCGGGATATTTCATATAGCCTCCCATGGCCTTCTTCAATCCAAACGAAAAAGAAAAAGCCAAGCGGATAGCCAATCGGCTCATAAAATCATCATCACCCAAACAAAACAGTAAACTATGGTAAACATGTACCTATTTGTCGGGCAAACAATTTTATTCTTCTGCTCTAGCCTCCTTGCTATGACCTGTTCAATGTATGTACATGTATATGCATGCATTTTCAAACTATTTTCAATACAATTCACTATTTGATCAATTTGGCTATATGTTCAACATTTAATTAATCAAACAATAATCAAACAACACAATCAACAATCAATTAGTGAATTATCATTTCAAATTCATAATTTTGATATATAGTCAAAATCACATTTTTAATGCCAAACCACAACAATAGGCCCTGTCTAATTTTGGTTCTCACACCAATCAATAGGAAATATATAGACGTCCCACCTTCGAAACTCGAACACAACACTGATGATTGGTACCCATCATCAGAATCATTCCCAGGCGACTACAGTGCGATTCTATATCTATCCAGCATATTAAAACTTTGAATACCCGTGGATCAGACGTATATGCAAATTCTTTATATACTGGATTGTCCAAATCAATATAAAATAAATAATCAAATACGAATAATAGATTTAAATTTTCAAAACAAAATTTGTTTTCATTTATATTTATACTCTTCACACTCGTTCTAGGATACTACTGATCCCATCTCTAACGAGTCATTCCATTGGATATTACTAATCCAATATCTGATGAATTCTTTCATTCGGTTCTAACGTGTCTTGTTCTCTGAGCTTTGTAAACCAAAGCTCTGATACCAAATGTGAAAACCCGTAACTTCCCCGGTAACGAAAGCGCGGATAGTTCGAGAACAAGCCATAAAAGAACGCAGACAGAAGAACATTTCATTGCTTATTACAACAATTCCATCAGAATACAAGAATTTACATAGTATAAATAAATATTACACAACAGAAAAATATAAGAGATTACAATACATTACATAGCAGCGGAAAATAATACAAAATACAACTGAAGAAGATACATGGATACAAAGCTTTCCGGATATCGTTCCAGCTGTAAACCAGGATCCTGTGAATGTAAATCTGCAAAACCAAAACTACTAGCTGCCCATGTCAAAATAAGAGCACCCAGAGTTTAGGTTAAAACAATAAACTCCAGGTCAGTCATGTGACTGGTGTGAGAACTAAAACAGTTATTAATCTTTATTTTAAAGTTAGGTAAATCCAGGGACCACGCCGTATAACACGGAACGGGTTTCCTCCCAAGAATACCAGTGCATAAAACAAACAGCGCAATGCTAAATAAAGAAAAATGAAGCTATTATAAGACCCAGGTCCCATCACACAATGCAACGCAAGCCGGAGGATAGGGTTTTCCCTTATAATAGCCAAACATGCTTAGTACGTTTAAAATAAATCATTTGATACTATTATAAGTGCATAGAGTATAAAACAACTTCAAATCATAAGTATAAATCATAGACGGCATGGGTACCATATATCATGTCGCCATACTAGTTCTACAATTAAAACCGCAAAATGTCGTATTGGGAATTGGATTTCCATCTGTGAACCGAGGCAAAAAATAGTCCTCACCGAATTCGAGACAATCTAGCCTACCATGTCTCAGGATACAGAGCTCGAGTGCACCTTGGATCGTCAGGGCCGGCCCACTCGATTTGGATTAAACTTAAACCCTGGACAATACATCTACCCGCCCTATGGGGCGCAAATAAGCCAACGAATGACTCCATCGGTTCGAGAATGACCATATATCCGAGGCGCCTCGCAACAGCAACAACCACATAAGTCAAACTCGTCAGGGCGTGTAAAACCACTGACGCCAATTCTAGCTAGAAAGAAACGCATGTCCTCCCTGAGGTCCTCTCCCATTTTTGGTTCACAACCGGGGTGTGAGGCACGCGAATCAACGCTACACAAAGCTATGCCACACAGGCGGTGCTTTGATCATCACCACAAGACTTTGCTTTTCAATAGAAGCCTTGATCAACTGCCACTTAGGCATGCCACACAGGCAATTCACTCCATGCGTTTGATATCCATCAATATATAACCCCTGAGCTCGTACGTCTCAGAGAAGGGTGTTAAGCAAGAGAATAAATTCTCCGCCGCCAAACAGATATATATTTAATAGAAATCAATCACACAGACTAAAATCCAATGTCAGACACACAGTCCATTTACACGTTCGTTCTGGGTCTGAGCGAAACCGGAGGCACCTAGTACCCCGCATATCCATCAATCTCCAAGTACGTCTGGACGATCACCAACTGTTTCCATCTTCTTGGGTGTACAGCCCAATCAAGATCATCAGTAATCACCCAAACGATGTGAAGACTTCTGATCTTCAACCACCGTCTTCTTCTTCGACTTATCGTCATATCAGTTATTCAGAATGGGATAAACCCGGTCTTTCCGAATAACTCGCGTATATAATAAACAAGTGTTACACAAACACAACATACGCCTCATTCCAATTCATCAGTCACTAACTGTAAATTAACAAGAGAATATTCCCCAAATATTAACCCGGAAGGCCGAAACCAACATCAGATCAATACCCAGGAAACCAGTCCTCTTAGCCAACCTACAATTAGTTTCTAAATTTCACATTCTTAGGGAAAGGTTCCCATTAATTTTATCAAAGATAAATCCTTTAAATTTATTCTTTAATCTACTTTTGAATATCAATTCAAACTAGTCGGATTAACGAATCTCACCGAAGTAATCATTTGTTTTAATTTCCCAATCCCTACCTATTCATCCCATGAAGTAAAACTGGTAATACTTCATGTCTAACACCACGGTGTTATCGGTAAATTCAATTACCATTTCACGTTCAAATCTAATTAAAGATTTAACTATCGCCTGGAGCAAAACTGGTGATACTCCATTCTCGATCTTTTCAATCTAATTAAAGATTCATTAAAACCCCATTTAGTTTTAATCTTTAACTGGGTTAAAGAATCAGTGTCATTTAAAACACGGTTCATGATAAACCCAAGAATCAATTCGAATTCAATTCCAATTAAATACTATTTAATTAGTACACTTCATTAAATCTAAATAAAAGATTTAATCTTTTTCTCATCTGGGCTTAAGAATAGTGTTAATGAAGACACCATTCACGACAAACCCAAATCACATTTGATATTAAATACAAGGCTCTGAATAGAAAATATATCGGCTTATATTCAATATCAAATTCTACGACCAACAAATATCGTATTGGAAATAACGATATATATATATATATATATATATATATATATCTTTCAAATTTCCATAACAACATCTGTAAAATCACGAAATCCAACATCGAACTATTCCGAAGATGATTTCGATTCAAATCCATTCCAATTCAATTATTGGAAATCCTGGTTATTTTCAAAACCATTTCTAATCCAATATATTTATTTTAAAAATAAATAAATTATTATTCTAGTTCAAAACCAGTTCGTTTAGATAAAAATATGTTTTTATCTTTTCGAATATGGAGTTTTTCATCCCAAATCTTCACAAATCATTTCTTATGATTTCACACAAATTATTGATATTTTTAATAAATTTATCAAGGCCCGTACAGTCGATTTCCATCAACGGCCATCGAACTGCACTTGCAGCGACCTTTTCCAAATTTGATTTGGACATAATTCCAAATTCAACCGTTACATTTCAAATCTCTAATGTTCGTTAGAAAGCTCTTTTCGATACGAACCCAACGGTTCCGGTTTTAGGAGAATCCGACGGTCGGTTCTCCCGTAATATCCGTTCGAAGTCAATGGTCGAAATTCACGAACTACCGCGGCGCGGCGCGTTCTATTCAGGCCATTATATTATATATATATATATAATATATACTTCGTCGATTTCCTTTTAAAACGTATTTTATAAATCGTTTTAAATTCGTTTTCAAAACAATTTCAACTTCATTTCAAATTCAAATCAAAATTAAATTTTTCCTTATAAATTCGTTCTAAATTCATTTCAAATCGATTTTTAATTCAATTTCAGTTCGTTTTCAATTCAATTCAATTTCAATTCGAATTCTTTCTCAATTCGTGTAACGACCTAGCATTTTGTCCGTCTCAAGTCGGTAATTAAACCCACTCGAAACGTTCAAGACACCAGATTGTTATTTGGCTTATACAGTTTAAAACAGAACAGACATAGAATCACAGAGTACAATGAATTGCAGCGGAATAAAATTTCATATAATATCAGAGTTTTACAAAACTTTGCAGCGGAAGATAATATAAATTTATACATAATTTTAAATGAACATATTTTACACCTTTGTCGAGTGTAGCGCGAGCGTAGCGTCTTCTCGTCTCCACGTCCTCTCCAATTCATTGTAAGCTGAAATATCTAAACCTGGAACACTTAAGGCCTGACCCGAGTGTCCCATGCAAAACACAAAACACCCGAGTCAGGATTAAACTTATTTCAAGTAAGCACTTCGATATACACATAAATATAATTAGTTTAATCCCCACAAATTTATTTAAATAATGCGAGCGTAGAATCAATGAACCGCCGAAATATACCAAAAATGGGCCAAATAGTTGCCTATGGATGATAACCATCCGAGAATCAGATGTACAGGTTAGAAAAACATACGAGTCTAAAAGCAACAGTGAAGCACAACAATATACAGTGAGCCATGAAGATACCATCCGTGGGTAAGGTGATATGCAACAAGTATATAAGCTAAGAATACCCTAAAGGAAAGATTTTAAACAGATCCATATAAAAGAAACATGCCTAGAGCAGGTCAGACCAATATACTTCTTAAATTTTCAAGGTTAATAGAGGAGACCGGAACTAAAACACTTGCTGCATAGGTCCATAGCCATAAGTAAAACACCTTCTTTCTTTTTTTGAGTGTTATCAGCCACTTACCAAATGCATTCCCTAAAATTTACATATTGTTCTTGTGTCCCTATTTTAACGTATAAAATTTACATAATATCTAAATGGAATTCCAATTTTATGAAGGATTTGGGTTTAAGTCATCCCATATTCCCAGTACAAAACATATTATATAAAGACGTATATGTATCTTTGCTATTATACACATTTCTACACAACAAAACTTCCTGGGGAAAAAATGTATCTATGGACTTATATTGTACCCACCTGGAAACGAAAATAGATTGGGTTCAAGGAACTTATGGGAAGGACGTGATGGCATAGTTACTTAAACAAATGAATGTGTTTCAAATTTGAGGCACCTGCAACCTATATTGTATAGGAAATCAGAACACGCAACATGTATTGAAGCATGCAGCGACAAAGTAGTTAAAGATAGTCACAGCACTTGCTTAAGGAAGGAGGCTACTACGGCAAATAATATTTGAATTTTTTTTTTACTAAGCTTCCTAACTAATTTAAAAGCATGCATACAATATTTATATGCATGCAACTATGAGCATGCATAACGTTTTAATTTAAGCCAAGTCCATGAGCATGTGTACAAATATATAACATCAGGTTCTATTTCATATGCAGGCTATGGTGCACAGGCAAGACCAAAAAGATCCAACAAGACCACATGCAAGACCAATATACACACAGAGACCACGGGTACAAGAACTGGCCAAACATATCCGCACGCAAACAAAGCAAACAACAACTAACCCAAATGACAGGAAACCAAACGCAAATCAGGCACTAAACCAATTATATTAATTGGGACCAAAGTAGCGAACATGAAATACGTTTAATTGTAAGAAAACTTACTATTATTGGTGAGAACGAACAGCAGAAAGACAAGCAGGGGACCGCGGCATATGGTAGCAAAACAGCATTAGGCAGTCCTCGCTGGGGACAAACAAGTGCGGAACGTCGTTGGTTCTTGTCAAGGATCCGGAGGCAAACTTCGCGGCGGTCAGGCTTAGCGGTGATGGTGCTCGCGGTGGAAAAGGAAGCGCACAGAGGAATGATGGTGGACCGGAACTGGAAGGCGCAACGGATTTTTCGGTGGAGAAGAGGACAACAGCAGGCAAGGCGGATCGGTTTGAGATGAAAACGAGTGGCCATGAATTTTGATTTCAAGGATTTGGGAAAAATGTGATTTGGCTGATAACAATAAAGAAAAGAGGAACGGTGAAAGTAATAACGGGGAATAGTGAGATTAAAATGGAAGGACACGGTAAAAAGGGGGAAAATGGACACGCTTCAAAAATTTCAGAAATAAAAGGACGCGTGGTGCTTGAGTAACGAACAGGTGGCCACAACATTCAGCTTACTTAACAAGTGTAAAAACCAAGTTTTTTTTTTCATTACCAACGTTTATTTATATTTCAAAGTTAGATTTTTCTTTCTAACGTTATGTTCAGATGTTCGAACAACTCAAAAAGTCTCATTCCTAAGTTGAAGACCCAATATAAATATTCATTTTAAACTAAATCTTAATTTTATTTTATATTTTAAATGTTAAAAAATTTCTGGGCCGTTACAATCTCCCCCACTTAAATCTTTTCGTCCTCGAAAAGTAGAGTTGTAAAATTATACTTAAGTAAAATAAAAGGTATCAAAACAAAATACTTATCATCTTTGGTAAACTTGAAAATTATCAAATAGTTCAAAGGAATACAAAACGTCATATAATTGAGTTTGTAAACTTATATATCAAAACTTAAATTTAAACTTAAATCATTATATTGAAACTGGATAAAGGAAATTTGTACTATGTTTCGAAATCATAATTTGCAAAAACATTTGAAAACCCCAAACGATTTCTTCAAACTTAGAATCCCATTTTCATTTTAAATCATTGAAGTACTATACATTTCTTTCATATAGAACCATACTTCACCTCGGGATCTCAAAACCAAATCGCTTTCAAAAACTTCAAACATATTATGATAAAATCAATATCAATATATATGTTCCATTTCCTCGGGAAGTTCGTTCCCATGACAAGGTTACTCGGGAACGACCTATCGCACGAAATAGTATATATATATGACGTCTCTCCTTTCCCCGGAGCCGACCATCATAAGGACTCAAAAATCCCAAATCACACACACCCTTTTTTTAGTCACGGCTTACCCAATTCCATGGTTCATATCAAATCATTTCATATCCCGAAGGTATAAATCATTTCGCAACAATAATTTGCAAATACTTTAAATCATAATATTGTTGTTTTTCAAAACATTTCAAATATTGGGATTCAAGTCGTCGAAATTTCCTTTTGTTTATAAACCACTTCTATAAACTATATCATATCCAAGTATTTGGAAAACAAGTTCAATCAATACGGTTTCTTAATATCTTCTCAAATCAAGTAAGCTTTTCAAATTTCCAAACTAAAACTTCATAAATCATTCATAGAAATCGTATCGAAATTCTTTAGATCAAATTTCATATAATCGAATTATTTTCCTTTCAAAAATATTTATTCTTTGAAATCCTCTGATTCTAGTGTCAATTCCATTTTAAACCAGATAAGCCAAGCTTTGTATGAACCAAAGCTCTGATACCACTTTGTAACGACCTAGCATTTTGTCTGTCTCAATAATTAAACCCACTTGAAACGTTCAAGACACCAGATTGTTATTTGGCTTATACAGTTTAAAACAGAACAGACACAGAATCACAGAGTACAATAAATTGCAGCGGAATAAAATTTCATATAATATCATAGTTTTACAAAACTTTGCAGCGGAAGATAATATAAATTTATACATAATTTTAAATGAACATATTTTACACCTTTGTCGAGTGTAGCGCGAGCGTAGCGTCTTCTCGTCTCCACGTCCTCTCAAGTTCATTGCAAGCTGAAATATCTAAACCTGGAACACTTAAGGCCTGACCCGAGTGTCCCATGCAAAACACAAAACACCCGAGTCAGGATTAAACTTATTTCAAGTAAGCACTTCGATATACACATAAATATAATTAGTTTAATCCCCACAAATTTATTTAAATAATGCGAGCGTAGAATCAATGAACCGCCGAAATATACCAAAAATGGGCCAAATAGTTGCCTATGGATGATAACCATCCGAGAATCAGATGTACAGGTTAGAAAAACATATGAATCTAAAAGCAACAGTGATGCACAACAATATACAATGAGCCATGAAGATACCAGCCGTGGGTAAGGTGATATGCAACAAGTATATAAGCTAAGAATACCCTAAAGGAAAGATTTTAAACAGATCCATATAAAAGAAACATACCTAGAGCAGGTCAGACCAATATACTTCTTAAATTTTTAAGGTTAATAGAGGAGACCGAAAGTAAAACACTTGCTGCATAGGTCCATAGCCATAAGTAAAACACCTTCTTTCTTTTTTTGAGTGTTATCAGCCACTTACCAAATGCATTCCCTAAAATTTAAATATTGTTCTTGTGTCCCTATTTTAACGTATAAAATTTACATAATATCTAAATGGAATTCCAATTTTATGAAGGATTTGGGTTTAAGTCATCCCATATTCCCAGTACAAAACATATTATATAAAGACGTATATGTATCTTTGCCATTATACACATTTCTACACAACAAAACTTCCTGGGAAAAAAATGTATCTATGGACTCATATTGTACCCACATGGAAACGAAAATAGATTGGGTTCAAGGAACTTATAGGAAGGACATGATGGCATAGTTACTTAAACAAATGAATGTGTTTCAAATTTGAGGCACCTGCAACCTATATTGTATGGGAAACCGGAACACGCAACATGTATTGAAGCATGCAGCGACAAAGTAGTTAAAGATAGTCACAGCACTTGCTTAAGGAAGGAGGCTACTACGGCAAATAATATTTGAATTTTTTTTTACTAAGCTTCCTAACTTATTTAAAAGCATGCATACAATATTTATATGCATGCAACTATGAGCATGCATAACGTTTTAATTTAAGCCAAGTCCATGAGCATGTGTACAAATATATAACATCAGGTTCTATTTCATATGCAGGCTATGGTGCACAGGCAAGACCAAAAAGATCCAACAAGACCACATGCAAGACCAATATACACACAGAGACCACGGGTACAAGAACTGGCCAAACATATCCGCACGCAAACAAAGCAAACAACAACTAACCCAAATGACAGGAAACCAAACGCAAATCAGGCACTAAACCAATTATATTAATTGGGACCAAAGTAGCGAACATGAAATACGTTTAATTGTAAGAAAACTTACTATTATTGGTGAGAACGAACAGCAGAAAGACAAGCAGGGGACCGCGGCATATGGTAGCAAAACAGCATTAGGCAGTCCTCGCTGGGGACAAACAAGTGCGGAACGTCGTTGGTTCTTGTCAAGGATCCGGAGGCAAACTTCGCGGCGGTCAGGCTTAGCGGTGATGGTGCTCGCGGTGGAAAAGGAAGCGCACAGAGGAATGATGGTGGACCGGAACTGGAAGGCGCGACGGATTTTTCGGTGGAGAAGAGGACAACAGCAGGCGAGGCGGATCGGTTTGAGATGAAAATGAGTGGCCATGAATTTTGATTTCAAGGATTTTGGAAAAATGTGATTTGGCTGATAACAATAAAGAAAAGAGGAACGGTGAAAGTAATAACGGGGAATAGTGAGATTAAAATGGAAGGACACGGTAAAAAGGGGGAATATGGACACGCTTCAAAAATTTCAGAAATAAAAGGACGCGTTGTGCTTGAGTAACGAACAGGTGGCCACAACATTCAGCTTACTTAACAAGTGTAAAAACCAAGTTTTTTTTTTCATTACCAACGTTTATTTATATTTCAAAGTTAGATTTTCTTTCTAACGTTACGTTCAGATGTTCGAACAACTCAAAAAGTCTCATTCCTAAGTTGAAGACCCAATATAAATATTCATTTTAATTTAAATCTTAATTTTATTTTATATTTTAAATGTTAAAAAATTTCTGGGCCATTACAATTCGATTTCAATTCAAATTGATTTACATTCAATTTCAATTCGATTCGAATTCATTTTATTTTCAATTCAATTCGAATTCTTTTTATTTTCAATTTAATTCAAATTCTAATTCATTTCTATTCAATTTAATTCGAATTTCTTTTCTATTCAATTTAATTCGAATTCATTTTCTAAAATATTCAATTATTGAAATCACTTTTCAATATTCATTAAAAACAAATAAAATCGATATAAATATCGTTCATGTCAAAATGGCGTCAATCTAATCAACACGGCTTCATATATTCTATTTTCAAATATTCTATTTCAAATATTTCTTTTTCAAATATTTCTATTCAAATATTTCTTTTTCAAAACTGGAATGAGGCTCAATCAATTACCATATAATGTTAATTATAGGGTTTTCTACAACACATGTATACAATAACAACGATGAATAATCAACCATCATCCAAAGTGCATTCTACACTGTATAAGCATCAAATATAAATATTTAACGCTCATAATAGTCTGTCCATCAATCGATCGACATACAACTAATTATTGGGACTAGTGTATGTCATATATCATCCCAATACCAGTGTGGGGTTTTCAAACAATCAAACACAGGTTTTATTTGTGCAGTTGGGCGATGTGTAAAATTTATCGTCCCAATCAATATCAGTCAAATGTGTGTATATAAACAAATCATCCGATTTGTTTATATTTATTTCATTTTAAATACACGTTAAAAATTCTATTTTTAACTATAAAATATTTTTAACTATATAAATATTTTATTTCATTCCACATCACATCACACAATCAACTACACATCAAAATCAAACAAACAAGCATACAAGCCGTCCATGGTCTGTGGACGACGGGTGTCGGGTGCTACTAAACACTGTCTAAATCCTAGTATATATTATTAACTAGAGAACAAAATTAAAAGGTGAGGAGTTCTCACCTTCTAGCTAATCCAAATGCCACGACACTTCTTATGTAGGAAATCTTCGCCGTTTCTTCTTTTGTCACTTTCATTGCCCGTATTCACTACATATATAAAAATCACATTTTTATGTTCTCTTTACTTCACGATAAAATAAAGTTCAGATTTTTATTTTACTTCATATATTTACAACGCTTCTTTATATATAAAAATTATATTTTTATATTTCTACTTTAACAAAAACCATATTTTTAATACTCTACCTAAGTAAAAATCATATTTTTATCATGCCACTAGTATAAAAATTATATTTTTAACTTTTCTATATTATAAAAATTATATTTTTATCCTCTCTGTCATATGAAAATCATATTTTTAATTCACTACATATATAAAAATCATATCTTTGCAAATTTAAGAACCACTTCTTTGCAAATCTAAAAATCAAATCTTTATCATCGCTACATATATATATATATATATATATATATATATATATATATATATATATCATATGTTTACACGATTAAAAATCATACCTTTACATAATAAAAATTATATTTTCGCTATTAAAAATCCGACCTTTATATAAATAAAAATCATGTTTTTATAAACTAAAGAAATCAGTTTTAAAAAATGTTTATATCAAAACAAAGAAAAAAGGAAAATCAGATTTAAAACTCACTGTAGTTATAGAAGAAGAGGAAGGAAGAGGGGTTTGCTCCGTCGGGTGCTGGAGGTCGTGGAGGAGGCGGTCTGAGGCAAGGGGCGGCGGATTGGGAACGAGGGCTTCGTGGCTTCACGGTGGACCTGGGGCTCGCGCGAGGGAAGAAAGGCGATGGGGAGGCACTGGAGAGGGAGGAGGAGAGAGGGAGTCGGCGACGAGGTCTGGGGGGGTGCAGCGCGTCGGTGCGGTGGTCCAGGCGGCGTCGTGATGGGCGGCTTCGCCCCCTTTTTCTTTTTTTTTCTTTTTTTTCGTTTAGAACTAATAGAGAGGAGAGAGAAGAGGGAAAAAGGGGGCATTATATAAAGATTTATATTAAATTTAATATTATTAATTTCTCACCAAACGAGGCCCACCGACTATCGCCCCTAGCTAATTACCCCCATTCCAAACACAATGGGATATGTCACGTAGGCCAATTCGATCGTTTCGACAAGTTTTCATCAAAATCAACATATAACTCTATATATTGAACTTGAACGCGCATTTCAATTTACTGGGGTCACATATTAACTCGAAAAATTCCCAAAAAATATTTTCTAGCTTCGTATTGACGATACGGTCCTAACAAAACTAGTTTCATCGAATTCTGAGACCGTTTGAAAAATGGCCATTTTCCAATCGATTAAAATCAACTGAAACTGGCCAAACGCGTTTTCTTTCGCCATGCTCACATATTGATTCGAAAAATTATGAAATTTGAAATATAGCAACAATTTGACATCGCGGATCCAACAAAAGTGGTTTCGTCGAAATCCGAGGTCGTTTGCAAAATGATCATTTTCAAGGGTTGAAATTCCATAGCGACTATTCTGAAATTTCAACTGGACGTAGCTTTTGATTCCCGCTATGAAATTTTGATTTCCCAGATTCGTTGTAAAGATATTCTCAATTAGATTCAAATATTTTTGGTTTCACTAAAATCCGGTTTATTATGAATCCTGTACATTCATTTGAAATTTGAAATCGAATTATCCAACTACCGCGCCATTTTCAATTCCTTTTATATATATAAATAAATATTTATATTCTAACGACGATTTATATAAAACATACGTTTGAATTCCATTTAAAATAAATTTCTCGTTGTTATTATTTAAAATAATTCATTTTAAATAATCAAAATTCGCTAAAATTGCCAAAATAAAATTTTTAAATTGGCTCGGATTTCCCGGTTATTACATAAAAGCCTTGACTCAAATTAGCATAAAACATCTTAGTAAGATTGGGATAACAAACAAAATCGTTCTCCCGAGAATCAAACAAATTAAGAACGCCGTTTTGAGTAAAGGGAGTTTCAGGCTCATAAGATCAAAAATCATTGAAAATAGAAAATTTCCCGTATCGACTTTAACAAACTTTACATAGTTGATGTAATCTTTGATAGCTTTCGAGTTGTTGAAAAGAAAGCCTTTGGTAGCCTTAGACAATGTCATAGTGCTTGGAGTGCTTGAGGAAGCCATTGGAGTGCTTTTTGTGAAGAGTATAAGTAATGAAGAAAATTTTGAATTTTGAAATAAAGGTGGAAATAGATTATATGAATATATATGTAACAAACCAGAAAATCAGAACCAATTTAAAAAATTTATTTTAGCAATTTTAATGAATTTTGAATATTTAAAATGATTTATTTTAAATAATAACGACTAGAAATTTATTTTGAATAGAATTAGAACGTATAAATTTATTTTAATCGAAGTTAGAATATAAATATTTATTTTAATTATAAAAGGAAATGGAAATGGCGTGGTAGTTTGAAAATTTGATTTCAAATTTCAAATGAATGTATAGGATTCAAAATAAACCGGATTTTAGTGAAACCAAAAATATTAGAGTCTAATTGAAAATATTTTTCCAACGAACCCGAAAAATCAAAATTTCATAGTGGGAATAAAAAGTTATGCCCAGTTGAAAATTCAGAATAGTCGCTATGGAAATATTACCCTTAAAAATGGCGATTTTGCAAACGACCTCCATTTTCGACGAAACCACTTTTGTTGGATCCAGAATGTCAAATTGTTGCTGGATTCCAATTTTCATAATTTTTGGAATCAATATGTGAGCGTGGCAAAAGAAATTGTGTTTTGTCAATTTTAGTCAATTTGGATCGACCAGAAAATGGACATTTTCAAATGGTCTTCAAATTTGACGAAATCAGTTTTGTTAGGACTGTATCGTCATAACATAACCGGATTTATTTTTCTGGAATTTTTAGAATCAGTATGTGACCCCAGTAAATTGAAATGTACGTTTAAAATTCAATATAATGATTTATATTTTAATTATGATGAAAACTAATCGAAAATATCAAGTTGGGTTACAAAACATTTCTCATTGTGTTCGGAATGGGGGCAATTAGTTAGGGGCGACAGTCGTTGGGTCTTGATTGGAGTCCGAACAAATTGTCAACCCTTTTTGAAAATAAATTAAAAGAATATATATATATATATATATATATATATATATATCATATAACTCCTCCACCCCTCAGTTTCTCTCTCCCCGATCAAAACAAAAATAGAAAAAAAGATAACAACGACGGACCCCTAACCCTAGCCGTCGTCGCTGTTGCGACCTCTTCCTCCCCTTCTCCGATGATCCCCCCCCCCCCCCCCCCGCGCGCGCTCCTCCCTCCTCTCACGCCCTTGCTTCTCTCTCTTCTTCCCATTTGAAACCTCGCACCCTTCTTGCTTAAAACAGCCGTCGTGGCCCACTGCAACATCCACCGCCGCCTTCTCCCTCCCTCCGACGTCAGAGGCAGCCACTTCCAGGCTCCGGCGATGCGAGCAACCGCCATCCCCACCCCATTTATCCACCGTAAGTTTTTAATCTGATTTTGTTTGTAGATTAATGTTAATAAAAAAATCTAATCTTGTTTATAGGTTAATGTTAATTAAAATTTGATTTTGTTCATAGATTCATGTTAAAAAGAAAAAAATTTAGATTTTTATATAGATCTAAAAAGAATAAAAATTAGATTTTTGTTTGTTAGAAAAGGATATGATTTTTAAAACAAACATATGGTTTTTTTAAAATAAAGATAGGAAGTTTAAAATTAAAATATACTTTTTATATATGAAGTAGCATTATAAAAGTATGATTTTTATATATGTAGCGAAATAAAAATATGATTTTAGTGAAATAAAAATACGATTTTTATAAGGAAGTAGCGGTATAAAAATAGCGATTTTTAAATATATATAAACATCATATTAAAAATGTGATTTTTAATATGAATAGCGTAAAGAAGACTGCATTGGAATTTCAGGCAAATCCCGACTGTTCTGAAATTCAGAAATAAAACTGGCGGAGTGGAAACCAAAGGTGAGAACTCCTCACTGAAATATTTTATACAGTTATTTATTTTTAACTACATATATGAACTGCTCCCCGTCGTCCACAAACCATGGACGACTTGTTTGATAGTTTGGTTTGATTGTTTGGTTGATTGGAATATTTGTTTGAATTTGGTTTGGGATGAATAATGAATTGATATGATTTGGTTTGTGTATGGCATGAGCTATTATTAGGTGAGGGATAAGGCTAGACCTTATCCCAGTTCTAGTATTGCGCCGTTATGCCGCCAAAATTTTCTAAAATATGTTAGAACAATAAAAACATCATTTTTATGTATAAATGAACTAAACAGAATATTCATATATTGAATGAAATATTTTATCGTTAAAAATATAATTTTTAACGTTGATATGAATAGAATAACATTCATTTACAAATCAGACGATTTGTTTATGAACACCCATTTTACTGATATGGAATGGGACGATATATTTTACACATCGCCCAACTGCACAAATAATATTCAGTATTTGTTAGTTGAAACCCCACACGGGTGTTGGGATGATATTTGACGTACACTAATCGCAATTGTTTAGTTGTATGTCGATCGATTGGTTGGCAGGCTGTAGTAAGCATTAAATATTTATATTTAATGCTTATACAGTGTAGAATGCACTCTGGATGATGGTTGATTGTTTATCACTGTTGTTGTATACATATGTTGTATGAAATCCATATAATAATATTATATGGTAATTTGCTGTGTCTGATTCCAGTTCAGAAAGAATGAATATTTTAAAAGAAGGAATATTTTAAAATAACGAATATTTTAAAATAATGAATATTTTAAAATAATATTCAGTAAAAGATCGAAATCTGATATTGATGTCCGATTTGGGAAGGACACGAATATATTTAAATATATAAAGCCACGTTAATTAGATTAACGCCACTTTGACGTGAACGATATTTATATCGATTTTATTCATCTTTATAATGAATATCGAAAACGAATTGATTTCAAAATCTAATATTTTGAAAATATTATCATTTATATATATTAATGATATAGAATATTAAATTTTGATTTAAAATTGAATATGAAGTTGAAATTGCTTTCAAAACGAATTTAAAACGATTTATAAAATATATTTTAATTGGAAATCGACGAAATATATATTATATATATTTAATGGCCTGAATAGAACGCGTTGCGCCGTGGCAGTTTGCGAATTTCGACCATTGACTTCGAATGGACATTACGGGAGATCTGACCGTCTGATTCTCCTAAAACCGGAAACATTGGTTTCGTATCGAAAAGAGCTATCCAACGAATATAAGAGATTTGAAATCTAACGGTTAGACTTGGAGTATGTCCAAATCAACTTTGGAAAAGGTCGCCGTAAGTGCAGTTCGATGACCGTTTATGGAAATCGACTGTACGAGCCTTGATAAAATTATTAAAAATATCAATATTTAGTGTAAAATCATAAGAAATGATTTGGAAATAATTAGGATGAAAAATTCCATATTTGAAAAGATAAAAATAGATTTTTATCGAAATGTACTAGTTATGAACTAGAATTATAACCCAATTATTTTTAAATAAATAAATTGGATTTGAAATGGTTTTAAAAAGAACCAGAATTTTCAATATATGAATTGGAATGGGTTTGAATTGAAATTATCTTCGGAATATTTCGATATTGGATTCCGTGATTATACGGGCATTGTGGAGGAATTTGGAAGATATATATATATGGTTATTCCAATACGATGTTTGTTGAGTTCAGAATTTGATATTGAGTATAAGCCGATATATTTTCTATTCAGAGCCTTGTATTTAATATCAAATGGGATTTTGGGTTTGTCATGAACGGTGTCTTCAGTAACACTATTCCTAAACCCAATGGAGTTAAGGAAATTAGAAACTAACTGGAGGTTAGCTAAGTTGAATGGTTTCCTAGGTATTGATCTGATGTTGGTTTCGACCTTCGGGATTAATACTTTGGGAATTGTTCTCTTACTAATTTACGGTTAGAGGCTGATGGAACGGTGTCTTCATTAAAACTGTTCTGAAACCCCGTGTGAAAAGAATAAGTCTTTTAACTAAGATTTAAAGAAGAATTACCAATTAATGAGCATTTAATTGGAATTGAGATGGAATGTAAATCGGGTTTATCATGAACTTTGTTTTAACGACATTCGTTCTTCAACCCGATTTGTAGTGAAATGTGATTTGGAATTAAGATTTAATGGAATTTCTAAAGTAAAGTTTTCCAATCTAATAAAATAAATTGGAATGGAATGGGATTCGATTTGATAATAATCAAAATGAACTTCTGTGGAGGAAGACTGATAATATACATGGAATTTAAAAGGCTTTGCCATTATTCAATTTATAATTCTAGTTGAATACGGAAATTGATATCGATTATATATTGGTCTGTTTTTCCGTGAAAATTCCGTAATTAATGCAATGTGATTTTGAGTTTATCGTGAACTGTGTTTTAAATGACATTAGTTCTTTAACCTAGTTAAAGACAGAGTTTATTTCCTGAATGGAAAAAAATCATTAAGTAATGATTGTTGGAAATTAAAACTGAATTAGAGTTTTAATGAATCTTTAAATAGATTGAAAGGTGAATTTGATAACTAAAATTATCAAATCCAAGAAATGATCAAGAATGGAGTATCACCAGTTTTGCTCCAAGCATTAATTAAATCTTTAATTAGATTTGAACGTGAAATGGTAATTAATTTTACAGACAACACCGTGGTGTTAGATATGAAGTATTATCAGTTTTACTTCAAGGGATGAATAGGTTGGGATTAGGAAATTAAAACAAATGATTACTTCGATAAGGTTCGCTAATCCCGACTAGTTTGGATAAAACATAATTTGGTATGGATTGATTTCCAATGGAGGATTAAAGAATAAATTTAAATAATTTATCATTGATAAAATTAACGAGAATCTTTCCCAAAGTATATGAATATTTAAATAAAAGAATATTCAGAATTGGAATGAGGTGTATGTTGTGTTTTTATAGCACATGTTTATCATATACGCGAGTTATTCAGAAAGACCGGGTTTATCCCATTCTGAATAACTGAATCGGTGATGAGTCGTGGATGAAGACGGTGGTTGAAGACCGGATGTCTTCACATCGTTTGGATGATTACTGATGTCTTGATTGGGCTGTACACCCAAGATGAGGTAATAAGTGGTGATCTTCCAGATGTATTTGGAGATCGACCGGATATGCGAGGACCTCTCACATGTATTGGACATATGGGACATGGAATAAGGTGCCTCCAGTTTCGTTCAGACCCAGAATGAACTTGTAAATGGATGTGTGTCTGACATCGGATTTCATTCTGTGTGATTGATAAACATCGGTTACATAGAGTGAATTACTTGTATGGCATGCTGAGATGCAAATGATCAAGGCTTCTGTTGAAAAGAAGAGTCTTGTGGTTGATGATCAAAGCATAGCTTTAATATAGCATAGCTTTGTGTAGCGTTAATTCGCGAACCTCACTCCCTGGTGTGAACCAGAAACGGGAGAGGACCTCATGGAGGACATGCGTTTCCTTCTAGCTAGGAGTGGTGTCTGGGTTTTGCACGCCCAGATGTTTTACTTATGTGGATGATGGATAGCGAGGAGCCTCGGATATATCGGCACTACAGGGCCGATGGATGATATGTTCTTTATACAAACCAGATTTACGCCCCATAGGGCGGGGAAACATAGTGTTCAGACATTTTAATCCACATCGAGTGGACTGGCCCTGACGATCTAAAGGTTTGACTGACTACTTGCCTGAGGCTCGGGCTAGAGATTCTCGAAGCGGTAAGGACGATCCCTTGCCTTGGTTCACAGATGGAAATCCAACTTCCAATACGTGACATTTCGATTTTGATTGTAGAGCCTAGTATTGGTGACATAGTAGCATGGGATGTTATGCCGTCTATGATTGAAACATTTATATTTGAAGTTGTTTTCATACACTTTACACTATAATAGTATCAAAATGATTTGTTTTAAACGTACCAAGCATGCTTGGCTATTATAAGGGAAAACCCTATCCTCCAGCTTTCGTTGCATTGTGTGATGGGACCTGAGTCTTATAATAGCTTCACTTTTTCCAAAAAGCATTGTCCTGTTTTGTTATATGCACTGGTATTCTTGGGAGGAAACCCGTTCCGTGTTATACGGCGTGGTCCCTTGATATATCTGATTTTAAAGTAAAGTTTTAAATAACTGTTTTAATTCTCACACCAGTCACATGACTGATTCGGAGTTTGTTGTTTTAACCTAAACTCTGGGTTACCCTATTTTCCACACGGGCAGCTAGTAGTTTTTGTTTTGCAGATTTGTATTCATAGGATCCTAGTTTACAGCTCGAATGATATTCGAAAGCTCTGTATCCATGTATTTGTTTTAGTTGTGTTATGTATTATTTTTCCGCTACATTGTAATTTGTAAATCTATGATATTTATCATATGTATATTATTTGTTCATACTCTGTATATTCTTGTACTCTGATGTAAATTGTTGTAATAAGCAATGAAATGTTCTTCTGTTTGTGTTCTGATTTGTCGTGTTCTCAACTCAATCCGGGCTTTCCTTTATGGGGAAGTTCGGGTCATTATATTTGGTATCAGAGCTTTGGTTTACAGAGCTCGGAGAACAAGACAAGTTAGAACCAAACGAACGAATTCATTAGAGATTGGATTAGTAGTATCCAATGAGAATGACTCGTTAGAGATGGGATCAGTAGTATCCTAGAATGAGTCGGAAGAGAGTTGTTTTCAAATAAAGATGAAAACAAATTTTGTTTTGAAAATTTAAATCAATTATTTGTATTTGAATATTGTTTTTATATTGATTTCGACAATCAAGTATATAAAGATTTTGCGTATATTTCTGATCCACGTGTATTTGAGGTTTTAATATACTGGATAGATATAGAATCACACTCTAGTCGCCCGGAGATGATTCTGTTGATAACTACGTAGCATCAGCAGTTTTTGTTCGAGTTTCGAAAGTGGGATATCTATATATTTCCAATTGACCGGTGTGAGAACCAAAACTAGATAGCGTTCATTGTTGTGATTTGACATTAAAAATATGACTTTTGACTATGTATTTGAAACGTTAATTCACTAATTGATTGATGGTCGTGTTGTATGATTATTTGTTAACAAATAAATCCATTATGTGAATGAACGGTAAATATAACCAAATTGTGTCGCATATTGCATATTGTTTGAAATTACATGCATATACATTGAACATATCATAGCAAGGAGTCTAGAGAAGAGGAATAAAAATGTATGCCTAACAAATAGGTACATGTTTACTAATTTATCGGGTTTGGATGATTTTATGAGCCGATTGGCTAGCCGCTTGGCTTTTTCTTTTGGAGATGAGGAGGCCTGTGGCGGTTTGGGGATTTTCCCGGTGCTCCCCGTACAAAGGAGGTTATGGTGAAATTTTTCGAAAATTTAGAGTGTTAGCCAAATTTTTGAAAAATTAAAAATTCTTAGAAACTGAAAAGTTGAAGAAGGAAAGCCAAACTAAAAGTTGAGTTAGTTAATTAAACAACTTTCAGCTCCGTTCCTTTTCGAGGAAGAAAAGATTTTAAGTCGGGGAGAATGTAACAACCCGGAAAATCAAAACAAATTTAAATTTTTTATTTTAGCAATTTTAATGAATTTTGAATATTTAAAATGATTTATTTTAAATAATAACGACTAGAAATTTATTTGGAATAGAATTAGAATGTATAAATTTATTTAAATCGAAGTTAGAATATAAATATTTATTTTAGTTATAAGAGGAATTGAAAATGGCGCAATAGTTTGAAAATTCGATTTTAAATTTCAAATGAATGTACAGGATTCATAATAATCCGGATTTTAGCGAAACCAAAAATATTAGAGTCTAATTGAAAATATCTTTCCAACGAATCCGAAAAATCAAAAGTTCATAGCGGGAATAAAAAGTTATTCCCAGTTGAAAATTCAAAATAGTCGTTATGGAAATATAACCCTTAAAAATGGCAATTTTACAAACGACCTCCGTTTTCGACGAAACCACTTTTGTTGGATTCGGAATGTCAAATTATTGCTGGATTCCAATTTTTATAATTTTTGGAATCAATATGTGAGCATGGCAAAAGAAATTGTGTTTTGTCAATTTGGATCGACCAGAAAATGGCCATTTTTCAAACGGTATTCAAATTTGATTAAATCGGTTTTGTTAGGACCGTATCATCAAAACAAAGCCAGATTTATTTTTCTGGATTTTTAGAATCAGTATGTGACCCCCAGTAAATTGAAATGTACGTTTAAAATTCAATATAATGATTTATATTTTAATTCTGATGAAAACTAATCGAAATGGTCAAATTGGGTTACGAAACATATCCCATTGTGTTTGGAATGGGGGCAATTAGCTAGGGGTGACAGTCGTTAGGTCTCGATTAGAGTCGAACAAAAAGTCAACCCTTTTTGAAAATAAATTAAAATTATATATATATATAACTCCTCCACTCCTCGGTTTCTCTCTCCCCGATCAAAACGAAAATAGAAAAAAAACAACGACGGACCCCTAACCCTAGCCGTCGTTGGTTTCTCGACCTCCTCCTCCCCCTTCTCCGACGATCGCGCCCCCCAGCACTCCTCCCTCCTCTCGCGCCCTTGCTCCTCTCTCTTCTTCCCATTTGAAACCTCGCGCGCCCCTCTTGCTTAAAGCAGCCGTTGTGGCCCACTACAACACCCACCGCCACCTCCTCCCTCCCTCCGACGTTAGAGGCCGCCACTTCCAGGCTCCGGCGACGTGAGCAAACCGCCATCCCCACCCCATTTATCCACCATAAGTTATAAATCTGGTTTTGTTTGTAGATTAATGTTAGTAAAAAAATCTGATCTTGTTTATAGATTAATGTTAATTAAAATCTGATTTTGTTTATAGATTCTTGTTAAAAAGAAAAAAAATAGATTTTTATATAGATCTAAAATGAATAAAAAAATTTTTTTTTAGAAAAGGATATGATTTTTAAAACAAATATATGGTTTTTTTAAAATAAAGATAGGAAGTTTAAATTAAAATATACTTTTTATATATGAAGTAGCATTATAAAAATATGATTTTTATATATGTAGCGAAATAAAAATATGATTTTTAGTGAAATAAAAATACGATTTTTATAAGGAAGTAGTGGTATACAAATAGCGATTTTTAAATATATATAAATATCATATTAAAATTGTGATTTTTAATATGAACAGCGTAGAGAAGACTGCGTTGGAATGTCATGAAAATCACGACTGATCTGAAATTCACAAATAAAACTGACGGAGTGGAAACCAAAGGTGAGAAATCCTCACTGAAATCTTTTATACAGTTATTTATTTTTAACTGCATACATGAACTGCTCCCTGTGAAAACCCGTAACTTCCCAGTGAAGGAAAGCCCGGATGATCTAGAGAACACGACATAATAGAACGCAGACAGAAGAACATTTCATTGTATATTACAACAATTCCATCGGAACACAAGAATATACAGAGTATAAACAAATAAAATACGTTCGATAAATATTAGAGATTAAAATACATTACATAGCAGTGGAAAATAATACAATACACAACTAGAAGTAATATGCGGATACAAAGCTTTCCGAGTATCGTTCCAGCTGTAAATCAGGATCCTGCGAATATAAATCTGTAAAACCAAAAACTACTAGCTGCCCGTGCCAAAAAAAGGGCACCCAGAGTTTAGGTTAAAACAATAAACTCCAGGTCAGTCATGTGACTGGTGTGAGAACTAAAACAGTTATTAATCTTTATTTTAAAGTTAGGTAAATCAAGGGACCACGCCGTATAAAACGGAACGGGTTTCCTCCTAAGAACACCAGTGCATAAAACAAACAGCACAATGCTAAATAAAGAACAATGAAGCTATCATAAGACCCAGGTCCCATCACATAATGCAACGCAAGCCGGAGGATAGGGTTTTTACCTTACAATAGCCAAGAATGCTTGATACGTTTAAAACAAATCGTTTGATACTATTATAAGTGCATAGTGTATAAAACAACTTCAAATCATAAGTATCAATCATAGACGGCATAAGCGACCCATCCCACTATGTCGCCATACTAGGCTCTACAATCAAAACCGCACATGTCACATATTTGAAGTTGGATTTCCATCTGTGAACTGAGCAAGGGATCGTCCTCAACCGATTCGAGACTCTCTAGCCCGAGCCTCAGGAACAGCCGCAACTGCCCCTTAGATCGTCAGGGTCGGTCCACCGATGTGGATTATAATGCCTGAACACTACGTTTCCCCGCCCTTTCGGGCGTAAATGAGCCAACAAAAGACTCCATCGGCTTCACATAGTCACCGATATATCCGAGGCGCCTCGCAACAGCAAAAACCACATAAGTCAAACTCGTCAGGGCATGTAAAACCATTGACGCCACTTCTAACTAGAAATAAACGCATGTCCCCCCTGAGGTCCTTCTCCCGTTTCTGGTTCACAACCGGGGTGTGAGGCTCGCGAATCAACGTTACACAAAGCTATGCCACACAGGTCGTGCTTTGATCATCAACCACAAGACTCTGCTTTTCAACAGAAGCCTTGATCATTTGCATTTCAGCATGCCACACAGGCAAACCACTCTATGCAACCAATATCCATCAATCACACAGAATGATATCCAATGTCAGACACACAGTCCATTTACAAGTCCGTTCTGGGTCTGAATGAAACCGGAGGCACTTTCCTCGCATATCCATCGATCTCCAAATACGTCTGGACGATCACTAACTATTTCCATCTTCTTGGGTGTACAGCCCAATCAAGATCATCAGTAATCACCTGAACGATGTGAAGACTTCCGATCTTCATCCACCGTCTTCATCTTCGACTCATCGCCGAATCAGTTATTCAGAATGGGATAACCCGGTCTTTCTGAATAACCCTCGTATATAATAAACAAGTGTTACACAAACAAAACATACGCCTCATTCTAATTCATCAGTCACTAACCGTAAATTAGCAAGAGAATAATTCCCCAAATATTAACCCCGAAGGCCGAAACCAACATCAGATCAATACCTAGGAAACCGTCCTCTTAGCCAACCTACAGTTAGTTTCTAAATTTCACATTCATAGGGAAAGGTTCCCATTAATTTTATCAAAGATAAATTCTTTTAAATTTATTCTTTAATCTTCCTTTGAATATCACTTCAAACTAGTCGGAATTAGCGAACCACACCGAAGTAATTATTTATTTTATTTCCCAATCCCAACCTATTTATCCCATGAAGTAAAACTGGTCATACTTCATATCTAACACCACAGTGTTATCGGTAAATTCAATTACCATTTCACGTTCAAATCTAATTAAAGATTTAACTACCGCCTGGAGTAAAACAGGTGATACTCCATTCTCGATCTTTTCAATCTAATTAAAGATTCAATAAAACTCCACTTAGTTTTAATCTTTGACTGGGTTAAAGAATCAGTGTCATTTAAAACACTATTCATGATAAAACCAAAAATAATACCAATTCTGTGATAGCCCGTAACTTCCCCGGTAAGGAAATCCCGAATTACCTTTAGAACAACACACTTCGGAACGCAAACGGAAGAACATTTCATTGTTATTACAACAATTCCATCAGATACAAGAATATACAGAGTATAAATGAATAAATTACATTCAACAAATATCAGAGATTTAAATTACATTTAAATACATCGCAGTGGAAAATAATACAAAAGCACAACTGAAAGTGATACACGGATACAGAGCTTTCCGAGCATCGTTCCAGCTGTAAATCAGGACCCTGTGAATATAAATCTGCAAAACCAAAACTACTAGCTGCCCGTGTGGAAAATAGGGGCACCTAGAGTTTAGGTTAAAACAATAAACTCTAGGTCAGTCATGTGACTGGTGTGAGAACTAAAACATTTATTAATTCAATTTTTAAAAGAGAGTAATTCAAGGGACCACGCCGTATAACACGGAACGGGTTCCCTCCTAAGAATACCAGTGCATAGGAATAAACAACGCAATGCTTTTTTCAAAAAAGCAAGCTATTATAAGACCTAGGTCCCATCACACAATGCAACGCAAACCGGAGGATAGGGTTTTCCCTTATAATAGCCAAACATGCTTGGTACGTATAAAACAAAAGTGTTTGATATTATTACTAGTGCATATATGGTTAAAAAGCAAATTCAATCATAAATATCAATCCTAGGCGGCATAACTACCATCTACTATGTCGCCATACTAGTAACACAATCACATCCGCAATTTCGTATTGGAAATTGGATTCCATCATGAGTCGAGGCAAGGGGCAAGCTCCTCTCCGATTCGAGACACTCTAGCAAATGTCTCTGGACCCCACTATGATCCTTGGATCTTCAGGGTCGGTACTCTTTTACTTTTGAGGATTGGCAATTCCTGAACACACGTTTCCCGGTCCTTACAGACCTATATCCGAGGCGGCTCGTATCCAACAACCACACAGGTGAAAAGTATATAAATGTCAGGGCTGGTAGGTCACTGACACCACCTTAGCTAGAAAGAAACGTCGTGCTCTCCCTGCAGTCACTATCCCGTTTTTGACTCATACCGAGGTGTGAGGCTCGCGAATTCACGATATACACAAAGCTACGCCACACAGGCCGTGCTTTGATCATCAACCACAAGACTTTGCTTTTCAACAGAAGCCTTGATCAATTGCCACTTACGCGTGCCACACTGGCAATTCACTCCATGCGACTGATGTCCATCGATATACAACCTCTGAGCTCGTACGTCTCAGAGAAAGGCGTTAAGCAAGAGAATAAATTCTCTGCCGCCAAACAGATGTATATTTAATAGAGATCAATCAACACAGAATAAAATCCAATGTCAGACACACAATCCATTTACAAGTTCGTTCTGGGTTTGAACGAAACCGGAGGCACTTTCCTCGCATATCCATCTGTCTCCAAGTACGTCTGGAAGATCACCAACTGATTCCCTCATCTTGGGTGTACAGCCCAATCAAGATCATCAGTAATTACCCAAACGATGTGAAGACTTCCGGTCTTCAACCACCGTCTTCATCTTCGACATCTCATCGAATCGGTTATTCAGAATGGGTATAACCCCGGCCTTTCTGAATAACCCACATGTATAATAAACGAATGTTACACAAACACAACAAACTCCTCATTCCAATTCAGAATATTCTTTTATTCACAAAATCACATTCTTAGGGAAAGGTTCCCATTAATTTTATCCAAGATAAATTCATCTAAATTTATTCTTTAATCTTCCTTTGGATATCATTTCAAACTAGTCGGGATTAGCGAACCACACCGAAGTAATTATTTATTTTATTTCCCAATCCTAACCTATATATCCCATGGAGAAAAACTGGTAATACTCCACATCTAACACCACGGTGTTATCGGTAAAATTAATTACCATTTCACGTTCAAATCTAATTAAAGATTTAACTATCGCTTTGGAGCAAAACTGGTGGTATTCTCGATCACCTTTCAGATTTGATAATTTAAATTATCAATTCACATTTCAATCTAATTAAAGATTCATTAAAACTTCACTTAGCTTTAATCCTTTCAAAAATCAATATCCTGCCTTTAACTGGGTTAAAGAACCAATGTTTTCTAAAACACGATTCACGATAAACTCAAAATCACATTTTTATTGTTAATCGGGTTAAAGAACAGGTGTTATACAAAACACCGCTCACGATAAACCCAAAAACCAATTCAAATTAAATTCCAATTAAATATTATTTAATTGATACACTTCATTAAATCTAAATAGAAAGATTTAATCTTTTTCTCTATTGGGCTTAAGAACAGTGTTAATGAAGACACCATTCACGACAAACCCAAATCTCATTTGATATTAAATACAAGGCTCTGAATAGAAAATATACCGGCTTATATTCAATATCAAATTCTGAAACCAACAAATATCGTATTGGAAATAACGATATAAAATATATATTTCAAATTCCCATAACAATAACTGTATAGTCACGAAATCCAACATCGAAATATTCCGAAGATAATTTCGATTCAACTCCAGTCCAATTCACATATTGGGAATATTGATTATTTTTAAAATCACTTTCAAATTCAATTTATTTATTTCAAAAATAAATTGATTTTAATTCTAGTTCAAAACTAGTTCATTTCGACAAAAATATTTTTTTTATCCTTTCAAATATGGAGTTTTTCATCCCAGTTCTTTCCATTCCATTTATTATGATTTTACACAAATTATTAATATTTTTAATAGTTTTATCAAGGCCCGTACAGTCGATTTCCAACAACGGCCATCGAACTGCACTTACAGCGACCTTTTCTGAAATTGATTTGGACATAATTCCAAATAAAACCATTAGATTTCAAATTTCTAATATTCATTGGAAAGCTTTTTTCGATACGAACCCAACAGTTCCGGTTTTAGGAGAATCCAACGGTCGGATCTCCCGCAACGTCAATTCGAAGTCAATGGTCGAAATTCACGAACTACCGCGGCGCGGCGCGTTCTATTCAGGCCATTATATAATATATATATATATATATATATATATTATATATATTTCGTCGATTTCCTTTTTAAAACGTATTTTATAAATCGTTTTAAATTCGTTTTCAAAATCATTTCAACTCTATATTCAATTTATAATCAAAATTGAATATTTTATATCATTCCTATATAAATGATAATATTTTCAAAATGTTATATTTTGAAATCACTATCTTTTCTATATTCATTATAAAAACGAAAATAATCGATATAAATATCGTTCACGTCAAAATAGCGCAACTCTAATCAACACGGCTTTATATTTTTCAAAAAACTTCGTTATTCTATTCAACAAATGAATATATATTCTATTCAACACATGAATCTATATTTCTTTCAACACACGACTATTTTTGTTATGTAAAATATTTTATAAAATCATGGTATCTATCGTTTGATTTTTAAATCAGACTCCACCGTGAAGTAGATTGTAATTGTAAATATGATAAAGATGTAATTTTTATTATTTAAAATACTTTACTCAACACATGAATAGTTTCAACACATGAACATCGTCAACACATGACTATTTTTATATTCAACACATGAATTTTCTTTTATAATATACATTATTTTCCCGATTGGAATGAGGCCCAATCAATTACCATATAACATTAATTATATGGATTCCATACAACACATGTATATAATAGCAATGATAAACAATCAACCATCATCCAAAGTGCACCACACAACTGCATAGGCATCAAATATAAATAATCAACGCTCACACAGCCTGTCGACCAATCGATCGACATACAATTAAATAATTGGGATTAGTGTACGCCAAATATCATCCCAACACCCGTGTGGGGTTTCAAATCAACAAACATAGATTTTTATTTGTGCAGTTGGGCAATGTGTAAAATTTATCATCCCAATCAATATCAGTCAAATCAGTGTATATAAACAAATCTGCCGATTTGTTTACAAATATTTATTTATTCACTTTCACGTTAAAAATTATATTTTTAACGATAAAATATTTATTTACTAACATTCACTATATTCATATTTACGTTAAAAATTATATTTTTAACGATAACTAATTTATTTCAACCATCTACATTTTATTATCGATTTCCCATCAACCAAACAAACAAGCCATCCATGGTCTGTGGATGACGGGTGTCGGGTGCTGCTAAGCACCGTCTGCATCCTAGTATATATATATAACTAGAAAACGAAATTTAGAGTGAGAAGTTCTCACCGACTAGCTAATCCAATATCACGACTCTTATTATGTAGAACATCTTCACCGTGCTCGCCTTTCATCACTTTCGTTGCCTGTAGCCACTACATATATAAAAATCACATTTTTATATTGTTGCTATGTATATAAAAATCATATTTTTATAATCACTCCATATGGATAAAAATTCTATTTTTACACCGCTACTATATAGATAAAAATTCTATTTTTACACCGCTACTACATAGATAAAAATTCTATTTTTACACCGCTGTTCATATAATAAAGATTATATTTTTATCACGCTATTCTTCATATAAAGATTTCGCCTTTTCATATTTAAAGATTTCGCCTTTTCTATTTCATCATTATAAAAATCACATCTTTATTATTTCTACTATATAAAAATCGAATTTTTACTTCGCTATTCAATATTTAAAAATCGAATTTTTACACTGCTACTATATAGATAAAAATCTCATTTTTACAACGCTACTATATAGATAAAAATTTCGCCTTTTTATTTCATCTCTATAAAAATCACATTTTTATTTCAACCTATATATAATAAAAATCAGATTTTTATTACGCTACACATATAAAGGTCAAATTTTTACAATCTATATAATATAAAAATCATATTTTTATTATTTACATTATATAAAAATTTAACCTTTCTTCAAATAAAAATCGAATCTGTAATAACCCGGAAATGCGAGCCAATTTAAAATTTTTATTTTGGTCATTTTAGTGAATTTTGCATATTTAAAATGGATTATTTTAAATAATTACGACCAGAAATTTATTTTGAATATAATTCGAACGTATATATTATATATATCGTCGTTAGAATATAAATAATTATATATAATTATAAAAGGAATTGAAAATGGCGCGGTAGTTCGATAATTCGATTTCAAACTTCAAATGAATGTACCGAGTGCAAAATAAACCGGATTTTAACGAAACCAAAAATAATAGGATCTAATTGAGAATATCTTTCCAACGAATCCGAAAAATCGAAATTTCATAGCGGGAATCAAAAGATATGTCCAGTTGAAAATTCTAAATAGTCGTTATGGAATTCAGGCCCTTAAAAATGGGAATTTTGCAAATGACTTCGGATTTCGACGAAACCACTTTTGTTGGTTCCGTGATGTCAAATTATTACTAGGTTTCAAATTTCATAATTTTTCGAATCAATATGTGAGCGTGGCAAAGGAAAACGCGTTTGACCAGTTTCAGTTGATTTTAATCGACTGGAAAATGGCCATTTTTCCAACGGTCTCAGAATTCGACGAAACTAGTTTTGTTAGGACCGTATCGTCAATACGAAGCAAGAAAATATTTTTCTGCAATTTTTCGAGTTAGTATGTGACCCCGGTAAATTGAAATGCGCGTTCAAATCCAATATATAGAGTTATATGTTGATTTTAACGGAAACTGATCGAAACGATCGAATCAGCTTATGGTACATGTCCCATTGTGTTCGAAATGGGGGTGAAACGCTACGGACGACAGGCGGTGGGCCTCGTTTAGAGGTCATATGAAAAAGTCAACTTTTTGTAAATTAAATAATTAAAAAAATTAAAAAAATAATAAAACTTCCCTTCCCCTTAAAAACCGCTGCCCCCCCCCCCCCCCCTCATTCTCAGTTTACCGAATCGAAAAGAAAAAAAAAGAGAAAACGACGGAGGCCGCTCCCCCTTGTCGCACTGCCTCCACCATCCACCGATCGCCTCCCCTACCGCCTGCTTCTCCGCCTCTTCCTCCCACCGCCGTCCCCCTCTTCTTCTCCTCCTTCCTCATTCGACTCACCCAACCCCCCCAAAACCCCCTCAGCCCCAAACCCCGAACCCTAATTCGACCGCACTCCCCCGCCTCACGCCAGGCCGCCCCGCCCCCATAGCACCCCCTCCTCCTTCTCCACCTCCAGCACAGCAGCAAACCGCCAAGCCCTCCTCCGATTACATTACAGTTAGCGTTCTTTTTATATTTTAGCTTTGTTTATTTTCAGTTTGTTTTTCTTTTTCGCATTGCATTTACTTTCTAGTAAGATAGAATTTTTAAAGAAATAGAAAAGTTAGAATTTTTATCCCATAAAGATATAATTTTTACAATGAAGGAGGAATAATAAAAATATAATCTTTTATATTTTAGAAGTATAAAAATATAATCTTTTATATTGTAGAAGTATAAAAATATAATCTTTTATATTGTAGAAGAATTTTTATATAGGTAAGAATATAAAAATATAATCTTTATATATGAAAAGGTGAAATATTTATATATGAAAAGGCGAAATATTTATATATGAAAAATTGAAATATTTATATATGAAAAGGTGAAATATTTATATATGAAAAGGCGAAATCTTTATATTAGAAAAGGTGAAATCTTTATATAGATAATAGCGTGATAAAAATATAATCTTTATTATATAATAGCAATGTAAAAATAGAATTTTTATATATATAGTAGCGATGTAAAAATAGAATTTTTATCTATATAGTAGCGATGTAAAAATAGAATTTTTATCTATATAGTAGCAGTGTGAAAATAGAATTTTTATATACATATCAACATATAAAAATGTGATTTTATATATGTAGTGGCTACGAGCAACAAAAGTGACAAAAGGCGAGAACAGTGAGGATTTCCTACATTAGAAGTGTCGTGGAGTTGGATTAGTATCGGTGAGAACTTCTCACTCTAAATCTCTTTTTCTTATATATATATATATATATATATATATATATATATATATACTAGGATGCAGACGGTGCTTAGTAGCACCCGACACCCGTCGTCCACAGACCATGGATGGCTTGTTTGTTTAATTGATGTGTTTTGAAAATTGTTTGTGTTGTTGATGTGAAATCGATAATAAAATGTAGATGGTTGAAATAAATTAATTATCGTTAAAAATATAATTTTTAACGTGAATGTGAATAAATGAATATTTATAAACAAATCAGCCGATTTTTTTATATACACTGATTTGACTGATGTTGATTGGGATGATAAATTTTACACATCGCCCGACTGCACGAATAAAAATATGTGTTTGTTGATTTGAAACCCCACACGAGTGTTGGGATGATATTTGGCGTACACTAATCCCAATTAATTAATTGTATCTCGATCGATTGGTCGACAGACTGTGTAAACGTCGATTATTTATATTTGATGCTCATGCAGTTGTGTGGTGCACCTTGGATGATGGTTGATTGTTTATCATTGCTATTATATACATGTGTTGTATGGAATCCATATAATTAACATTATATGGTGATTGATTGGGCCTCATTCCAATCGGGAAAATAATGAATATTATAAAGGGAAAATTCATGTGTTGAATATGAAAATAGTCATGTGTTGACGATGTTCATGTGTTGAAAATATTCGTGTGTTGAGTAAAATATTTTAATATTAAAATTTACATCTTCATCATATTTAAAATTAGAACTACTTCACGGTGGAGTCTAATTAAAAATCAAACGATAGATACCATAATTTTATAAAATATTTTACATAATAAAAAAATTATAGTCGTGTGTTGAAAGAAATATAGATTCATGTGTTGAATAGTATATATATTCATTTGTTGAATAGAATAACGAAGTTTTTGAAAAATATAAAGTCGTGTTGATTAGAGATGCGTTATTTTGACGCGAACGATATTTATATCGATTTTATTCGTTTTATAATGAATATTGAAAAGTGATTTCAAAATTTAATATTTTGAAATGAAATTAAAATTCAAATTGAAATTTTATTGAATCAATTTGAAATGAATTCGAATCGAATAGAAAATGAATTCGATTCGAATTGAATAGAAAGTGAATTTGAATTCGAATTGAATAGAAATGAATTCAAATTGAATTAAATTGAAATTGAATTAAAACGAATTGAAATCGTTTTGAATGAAATTTAAAACGAATTGAAATTGAATTGAAATCAATTTGAAATGAATTCGAATTGAAGTAAATAGAAGGTAAATTCAAATTGAATTGAATTGAAACGAATTAGAAAATTGAATTGAATTGAAACGAATTACAATTTGAATTGAATTGAAACGAATTAGAATTTGAATTGAATTGAAACGAATTAGAATTTGAATTGAATTGAAACGAATTTGAATTCGAATTAAATAAAATTGAAATGAAATCGAATTGAATTGAAATCAAATCGATTTGAAATTGAAGATGAAGTTGAAATGGTTTTGAAAACGAATTTAAAACGATTTATAAAATACGTTTTAAAAGGAAATCGGCGAAATATATATAATATATATATATATTATATATTTAATGGCCTGAATAGAACGCGCCGCGCCGCGGCCGTTCGTGAATTTCGACCATTAACTTCGAATTGACGTTGCGGGAAATCCTACCGTCGGATTCTCCTAAAACCGGAACCGTTGGGTTCGTATCGAAAAGAGCTTTCCAATGAATATTAGAAATTTGAAATCTAACGGTTGGATTTGGGACAATGTCCAAATCAAATTTAGAAAAGGTCGCTGTAAATGCAGTTCGATGGCCGTTGATGGAAATCGACTGTACGAGCCTTGATAAAATTATTAAAAATATCTATAATTTGTGAAAAATCATAAGAAATGATTTGGGAAAAATTGGGCTGAAGAATTCCACATTTGAAAGGATAAAAATAGATTTTTGTCGAAATGAACTAGTTTTGAACTAGAATTAAAATCAATTTATTTTTGAAATAAATAAATTGAATTTGAAAGTGATTTTAAAAATAATCAATATTCCCAATACATGGATTGGACTGGAGTTGAATCGAAATTATCTTCAGAATATTTCGATGTTGGATTTCGTGACTATACAGATATTGTTATGGGATTGAAAGATATATTTTTTATATCGTTATTTCCAATACGATATTTGTTGGTTTTAGAATTTGATATTGAATATAAGCCGGTATATTTTCTATTCAGAGCCTTGTATTTAATATCAAATGTGATTTGGGTTTATCGTGAATCGTGTTTTAGATGACATTGGTTCTTTAACCCAGTTAAAGGCAGGATATTGATTTTTGAAAAGATTAAAACTAAGTGGAGTTTTAATGAATCTTTAATTAGATTGAAATGTGAATTGATAATTTAAATTATCAAATTTGGAAAGTGATCGAGAATGGAGTACCACCAGTTTTGCTCCAAAGCGATAGTTAAATCTTTAATTAGATTTGAACGTGAGATGGTAATTAATTTTACCGATAACACTGTGGTGTTAGATATGGAGTATTACCAAATTTCTCCATGGGATATATAGGTTGGGATTGGGAAATAAAATAAATAATTACTTCGGTGTGGTTCGCTAATCCCGACTAGTTTGGAAAATCATAATTTGGTTTGAAATGATATCCAAAGGAAGATTAAAGAATAAATTTAGAAGAATTTATCTTGGATAAAATTAATGGGAACCTTTCCCTAAGAATGTGATTTCATGAATAAAAGGATATTCTGAATTGGAATGAGGCGTTTGTTGTGTTTGTGTAACATTTGTTTATCATATACGTGGGTTATTCAGAAAGGTCGGGTTTATACCCATTCTGAATAACCGATTCGATGAGATGTCGAAGATGAAGATGGTGGTTGAAGACTGGAAGTCTTCACATCGTTTGGGTGATTACTGATGATCTCGATTGGGCTGTACACCCAAGATGAGGGAAATAGTTGGTGATCGTTTAGACGTACTTGGAGATGGATGGATATGCAAGGAAAGTGCCTCCGGTTTCGTTCAGACACAGAGCGAACTTGTAAATGGATTGTGTGTCTGACATTGGATTTTATTCTGTGTTGATTGATCTCCATTAAATATACATCTGTTTGGCGGCGGAGAATTTATTCTTTTGCTTAACGCCCTTCTCTGAGACGTACGAGCTCAGAGGCTGTATATCGATGGACATCAGTCGCATGGAGTGAATTGTCAATGTGGCACGCGTAAGTGGCAATTGAACAGGGCTTTTGTTGAAAAGCAAAGTCTTGTGGTTGATGATCAAAGCACAGCCTGTGTGGCGTAGCTTTGTGTATAATGTGAATTCGCGAGCCTCACACCTCGGTATGAGTCAAAAACGGGATAGTGACTGCAGGGAGAGCACGACGTTTCTTTCTAGCTAAGGGGGTGTCAGTGACCTACCAAACCTGATATTTATATACTTTTCACTTATGTGGTTGTTGGAATGTGAGGCGCCTCGGATATAGGTCTGTAAGGACAGGGAAACGTGTGTTCAGGAATTGCCAATCCTCAAAAGTAAGAGAGGACCGGCCCTGAAGATCCAAGGATCATAGTGCGGTCCTGGGACATTTGCTAGAGTGTCTCGAACGCGGAGAGGAGCTTGCCCCTTGCCTCGACTCATGACGGAAATCCAATTTCCAATACGTGATAGTGCGGTTTTATTTGTAGGACCTAGTATGGCGACATAGTGGTATGGGTCATTCATGCCGCCTATGATTGATATTTATGATTGAAATTGTTTTGACACTATGCACTTATAATAGTTTCAAATGATTTGTTTTAAACGTATCAAGCATGCTTTGGCTGTTATAAGGTAAAAACCCTATCCTCCGGCTTGCGTTGCATTGTGTGATGGGACCTGGGTCTTATAACAGCTTCATTTTTCTTTATTTAGCATTGCGTTGTTTGTTCTATGCACTGGTATTCTTGGGAGGAAAACCCGTTCCGTGTCATGCGGCGTGGTCCCTTGATTTACCGAACTTTAAAATAAAGATTAATAACTATTTTAGTTCTCACACCAGTCACATGACTGACCTGGAGTTTATTGTTTTAACCTAAACTCTGGGTGCCCCTATTTTCCACACGGGCAGCTAGTAGTTTTGGTTTTGCAGATTTATATCCACAGGGTCCTGATTTACAGCTGGAACGATGCTCGGAAAGCTCTGTATCCGTGTATGACTTTCAGTTGTGTTTTGTTTCCTTTTCCGCTGATATGTAAATTATTGTAATCTCTGATATTCATCAAATGTATTTTATTCATTCATACTCTGTATATTCTTGTATCTGATGGAATTGTTGTAATAACAATGAAATGTTCTTCCGTTTGCATTCTATTTTGTCCTGTTCTCAAAGTATCCGCTCTTTCCTTCACGGGGAAGTTACGGGTTCTTACTGTGGTATCAGAGCTTTGGTTTACAGAGCTCGAGAACAAGACACATTAGAACCATACGAAAGAATTCATCAGATATTGGATTAGTAATATCCAATTAGAATGACTCGTTAGAGATAGGATCAGTAGTGTCCTAGAACGAGTGTGAAGAGTATATTTTTCAGATCAAAACAATTTTGTTTTGAAAATTTAATTCGTTTTATACGTATTTGATTATTTATTTATTTTGAATTTGGACAATCGAGTATATAAAGATTTCGCATATACGCGTCATGAACGTATAGTCGAAGTTTTAATATACTGGATAGATATAGAATCACATTCTAGACACCCGGGGATAATTCTGGTGATGTGGCCACATCATCAATATTTATGTTCGTATTTCGAAGGTGTGATATCTATATATTTCCATTAGGATGGTGTGAGAACCAAAACTTATATAGATAGATTTATTTGTTGTGATTGGCATCAAAACATGATTTTCTGTATATGTATCAAATTATGAATTTGAAACTCTAATTCACTAATTGATTGATGTTTTTGTTGTTTGTTTATTTGTTTGATAATTTTGAACCATTTAGCCTAATTGAATCAAATATTGAATTGTATTGAAAATTAGTTGCATTTGCTTGCATATACATATACTTACATTGAATAGGTCATAGCAAGGAGACTAGAGCAGAGAATAAAATTTGTTAGCCCGACAAATAGGTACATGTTTACTATGATTTACTGTTTTGTTTAGGTGATGATGATTTTATGAGCCTATTGGCTAGCCACTTGGCTTTTTCTTTTTCTTTTTGAGATCAGAGGGCCTATATGGCAATTTCGGGATTTTCCCGTTGCTCCCGGTGCAGGGGAGGTTATGGCGAAATTTTTCGAAAATTCCGGGTGTTAGCCAAATTTTTGAAGAATTTGAAAATTCTCAGAAACTGAAAAGTTGGAGAATGGAAGCCAGATCGAACGTAGAGTTGATTAATCAAACCACTTTCGACTTTGTTCCTTTTCGGGGACAAAAAGTTTTAAGTGGGGGAGATTGTAATAAACCGGAAATGAGAGCCAATTAAAAATTTTTATTTTGGTCATTTTAGTGAATTTTGCATATTTAAAATGGATTATTTTAAATAATAACGACCAGAAATTTATTTTGAATATAATTCGAACGTATATATTATATATGTCGTCGTTAGAATATAAATAATTATATATAATTATAAAAGGAATTGAAAATGGCGCGGCAGTTCGATAATTCGATTTCAAACTTCAAATGAATGTACCGGGTGCAAAATAAACCGGATTTTAACAAAACCTAAAATAATAGGATCTAATTTAGAATATCTTTCCAACGAATCCGAAAAATCGAAATTTCATAGCTGGAATCAAAAGATATGTCCAGTTGAAAATTCTGAATAGTCGCTATGGAATTCAGGCTCTTAAAAATGGGAATTTTGCAAATGACTTCGGATTTCGACGAAACCACTTTTGTTGGGTCCGTGATGTCAAATTATTGCTAGGTTTCAAATTTCATAATTTTTCGAATCAATATGTGAGCGTGGCAAAGGAAAACGCGTTTGACCAGTTTTAGTTGATTTTAATGGACTAGAAAATGGCCATTTTTCCAACGGTCTCAGAATTCGACGAAACTAGTTTTTTAGGACCGTATCGTCAATACGAAGCTAGAAAATATTTTTCTGCAATTTTTCGAGTTAGTATGTGACCCCGGTAAATTGAAATGCGGTTCAAATTCAATATATAGAGTTATATGTTGATTTTAACGGAAACTGATCGAAACGATCGAATCAGCTTATGGTACATGTCCCATTGTGTTCGGAATGGGGGTGAAACGCTATGGACGACAGGCGGTGGGCCTCGTTTAGAGATCGTATGAAAAAGTCAAATTTTTGTAAATTAAATAATTAAAATAATTAAAAAATAAAAATAAAACTTCCCTTCCCCTTAAAAACCGCTGCCCCCCCCTCATTCTCAGTTTACCGAATCGAAAAGAAGAAGAAAAAAGAGAAAACGACGGAGGCCGCTCCCCCTTGTCGCACTGCCTCCACCATCCACCGATCGCCTCCCCCACCGCCTTCTCCTCCGCCTCTTCCTCCCACCGCCGTCCCCCTCTTCTTCTCCTCCTTCCCCATTCGACTCACCCAGCCCCCCCCCCCCCCGAAACCCCCTCAGCCCCAAACCCCGAAGCCTAATTCGACCGCACTCCCCCGCCTCGCACCAGGCTGCGCCGCCCCCATCGCACCCCCTCCTCCTCCTCCACCTCCAGCGCAGCAACAAACCGCCAAGCCCTCCTCCGATTACATTACAGTGAGCGTTCTTTTTATATTTTAGCTTTGTTTATTTTCAGTTTGTTTTTCTTTTTCGCATTGCATTTACTTTCCAGTAAGATAGAATTTTTAAAGAAATAGAAAAGTGAGAATATTTATCCCATAAAGATATAATTTTTACAATGAAGGAGGAATAATAAAAATATAATCTTTTATATTGTAGAAGTATAAAAATATAATCTTTTAAATTGTAGAAGTATAAAAATATAATCTTTTATATTGTAGAAGTATAAAAATATAATCTTTCATATTGTAGAAGAATTTTTATATAGGTAAGAATATAAAAATATAATCTTTACATATGAAAAGGTGAAATATTTATATATGAAAAGGCGAAATATTTATATATGAAAAGGTGAAATATTTATATATGAAAAGGTGAAATATTTATATATGAAAAGGCGAAATCTTTATATTATAAAAGGTGAAATCTTTATATAGAGAATAGCGTGATAAAAATATAATCTCTATTATATAGTAGCAATGTAAAAATATATTTTTTATCTATATAGTAGCGATGTAAAAATAGAATTTTTATCTATATAGTAGCGATGTAAAAATAGAATTTTTATCTATATAGTAGCGATGTAAAAATAGAATTTTTATATACATATCAACATATAAAAATGTGATTTTATATATGTAGTGGCTATGAGCAACGAAAGTGACAAAAGGCGAGAACAGTGAGGATTTCCTACATTAGAAGTGTCGTGGAGTTGGATTAGCTATCGGTGAGAACTTCTCACTCTAAATCTCTTTTTCTAGTTATATATATATACTAGG
Source organism: Allium sativum (assembly GCA_030737875.1). Classification (NCBI taxonomy): domain Eukaryota; kingdom Viridiplantae; phylum Streptophyta; class Magnoliopsida; order Asparagales; family Amaryllidaceae; genus Allium; species Allium sativum. The sequence continues at coordinate 310,430,532 of CM060921.1, forward strand.
ATGCAGACGGTGCTTAGTAGCACCCGACACCCGTCGTCCACAGACCATGGATGGCTTGTTTGTTTAATTGATGTGTTGTGAAAATTATTTGTGTTGTTGATGTGAAATCGATAATAAAATGTAGATGGTTGAAATAAATTAATTATCATTAAAAATATAATTTTTAACGTGAATGTGAATAAATGAATATTTATAAACAAATCAGCCGATTTGTTTATATACACTGATTTGACTGATATTGATTGGGATGATAAATTTTACACATCGCCCAACTGCACGAATAAAAATATGTGTTTGTTGATTTGAAACCCCACACGGGTCTTGGGATGATATTTGGCGTACACTAATCTCAATTAATTAATTGTATGTCGATCGATTGGTCGACAGACTGTGTAAGCGTCGATTATTTATATTTGATGCTCATGCAGTTGTGTGGTGCACCTTGGATGATGGTTGATTGTTTATCATTGCTATTATATACATATGTTGTATGGAATCCATATAATTAACATTATATGGTGATTGATTGGGCCTCATTCCAATCGGGAAAATAATGAATATTATAAAGGGAAAATTCATGTGTTGAATATGAAAATAGTCATGTGTTGACGATGTTCATGTGTTGAAAATATTCGTGTGTTGAGTAAATTATTTTAATATTAAAATTTACATCTTCATCATATTTAAAATTAGAACTACTTCACGGTGGAGTCTAATTAAAAATCAAACGATAGATACCATAATTTTATAAAATATTTTACATAATAAAAAAATTATAGTCGTGTGTTGAAAGAAATATAGATTCATGTGTTGAATAGTATATATATTCATTTGTTGAATAGAATAACGAAGTTTTTGAAAAATATAAAGTCGTGTTATTTAGAGATGCGTTATTTTGACGCGAACGATATTTATATCGATTTTTTCGTTTTAAAATGAATATTGAAAAGTGATTTCAAAATTTAATATTTTGAAATGAAATTCAAATTAAATTAGATTAAAATTCAAATTGAAATTTTATTGAATCAATTTGAAATGAATTCGAATCGAATAGAAAATGAATTCGATTCGAATTGAATAGAAAGTGAATTTGAATTCAAATTGAATAGAAATGAATTCAAATTGAATTTAGTTGAAATTGAATTAAAACGAATTGAAATCGTTTTGAATGAAATTTAAAACGAACTGAAATTGAATTGAAATCAATTTGAAATGAATTCGAATTGAAGTAAATAGAAGGTAAATTCAAATTGAATTGAATTGAAACGAATTAGAAAATTGAATTGAATTGAAACAAATTAGAATTTGAATTGAATTGAAACGAATTAGAATTTGAATTGAAACGAATTAGAATTTGAATTGAATTGAAACGAATTTGAATTCGAATTAAATAAAATTGAAATGAAATCGAATTGAATTGAAATCAAATCGATTTGAAATTGAAGATGAAGTTGAAATGGTTTTGAAAACAAATTTAAAACGATTTATAAAATACGTTTTAAAAGGAAATCGACAAAATATATATAATATATATATTATATATATAATGACCTGAATAGAACGCGCCGCGCCACGGCCGTTCGTGAATTTCGACCATTAACTTCGAATTGACGTTGCGGGAGATCCGACCGTCGGATTCTCCTAAAACCGGAACCGTTGGGTTCGTATCGAAAAGAGCTTCCCAATGAATATTAGAAATTTGAAATCTAACGGTTGGATTTGGGACTATGTCCAAATCGAATTTAGAAAAGGTCGCTGTAAATGCAGTTCGATGGCCGTTGATGGAAATCGACTGTACGAGCCTTGATAAAATTATTAAAAATATCTATAATTTGTGAAAAATCATAAGAAATGATTTGGGAAAAATTGGGTTGAAGAATTCCACATTTGAAAGGATAAAAATAGATTTTTGTCGAAATGAACTAGTTTTGAACTAGAATTAAAATCAATTTATTTTTGAAATAAATAAATTGAATTTGAAAGTGATTTTAAAAATAATCAATATTCCCAATACGTGGATTGGACTAGAGTTGAATCGAAATTATCTTCGGAATATTTCGATGTTGGATTTCGTGACTACACAGATATTGTTGTGGGAATTTGAAAGATATATTTTTTATATCGTTATTTCCAATACGATATTTGTTGGTTTCAGAATTTGATATTGAATATAAGCCGGTATATTTTCTATTCAGAGCCTTGTATTTAATATCAAATGTGATTTGGGTTTATCGTGAATCGTGTTTTAGATGACATTGGTTCTTTAACCCAGTTAAAGGCAGGATATTGATTTTTGAAAAGATTAAAACTAAGTGGAGTTTTAATGAATCTTTAATTAGATTGAAATGTGAATTGATAATTTAAATTATCAAATTTGGAAAGTGATCGAGAATGGAGTACCACCAGTTTTGCTCCAAAGCGATAGTTAAATCTTTAATTACATTTGAACGTGAGATGGTAATTAATTTTACCGATAACACCGTGGTGTTAGATATGGAGTATTACCAGTTTTCTCCATGGGATACATAGGTTGGGATTGGGAAATAAAATAAATAATTACTTCGGTGTGGTTCGCTAATCCCGACTAGTTTGGAAAACCATAATTTGGTTTGAAATGGTATCCAAAGGAAGATTAAAGAATAAATTTAGAAGAATTTATCTTGGATAAAATTAATGGGAACCTTTCCCTAAGAATGTGATTTCATGAATAAAAGGATATTCTGAATTGGAATGAGGCGTTTGTTGTGTTTGAGTAACATTTGTTTATCATATACGTGGGTTATTCAGAAAGGCCGGGTTTATACCCATTCTGAATAACCGATTCGACGAGATGTCGAAGATGAAGACGATGGTTGAAGACCGGAAGTCTTCACATCGTTTGGGTGATTACTGATGATCTCGATTGGGCTGTACACCCAAGATAAGGGAAACAGTTGGTGATCGTCTAGACGTACTTGGGGATGGATGGATATGCGAGGAAAGTGCCTCCGGTTTCGTTCAGACCCAGAGCGAACTTGTAAATGGATTGTGTGTCTGACATTGGATTTTATTCTGTGTTGATTGATCTCCATTAAATATACATCTGTTTGGCGGCGGAGAATTTATTCTTTTTCTTAACGCCCTTCTCTGAGACGTACGAGCTCAGAGGTTGTATATCGATGGACATCAGTCGCATGGAGTGAATTTCCAGTGTGGCACGCGTAAGTGGCAATTGAACATGGCTTTTGTTGAAAAGCAAAGTCTTGTGGTTGATGATCAAAGCACAGCCTGTGTGGTGTAGCTTTTTGTATAACGTGAATTCGCGAGCCTCACACCTCGGTATGAGTCAAAAACGGGATAGTGACTGCAGGGAGAGCACGACGTTTCTTTCTAGCTAAGGTGGTTTCAGTGACCTACCAGCCCTGACATTTATATACTTTTCACCTGTGTGGTTGATGGAATGCGAGGCGCCTCAGATATAGGTCTGTAAGGACCGGGAAACGTGTGTTCAGGAATTGCCAATCCTCAAAAGTAAGAGAGGACCGGCCCTGAAGATCCAAGGATCATAGTGGGGTCCTGGGACATTTGCTAGAGTGTCTCGAACGCGAAGAGGAGCTTGCCCCTTGCCTCGACTCATGACGGAAATCCAATTTCCAATACGTGATAGTGCAGTTTTATTTGTAGGGCCTAGTATGGCGACACAGTGGTATGGGTCATTCATGCCGCCTATGATTGATATTTATGATTGAAATTGTTTTGACACTATGCACTTATAATAGTATCAAATGATTTGTTTTAAACGTATCAAGCATGCTTTGGCTGTTATAAGGTAAAAACCCTATCCTCCGGCTTGCGTTGCATTGTGTGATGGGACCTGGGTCTTATAACAGCTTCATTTTTCTTTATTTAGCATTGCGCTGTTTGTTCTATGCACTAGTATTCTTGGGAGGAAAACCCGTTCCGTGTCATGCGGCGTGGTCCCTTGATTTACCGAACTTTAAAATAAAGATTAATAACTGTTTTAGTTCTCACACTAGTCACATGACTGACGTGGAGTTTATTGTTTTAACCTAAACTCTGGGTGCCCCTATTTTCCACACGGGCAGCTAGTAGTTTTGGTTTGGCAGATTTATATCCACAGGGTCCTGATTTACAGCTGGAACGATGCTCGGAAAGCTCTGTATCCGTGTATCACTTTCAGTTGTGTTTTGTATACTTTTCCGCTGATATGTAAATTATTGTAATCTCTGATATTCATCGAATGTATTTTATTCATTTATACTTTGTATATTCTTGTATCTGATGGAATTGTTGTAATAACAATGAAATGTTCTTCCGTTTGCGTTCTATTTTGTCCTGTTCTCAAAGTATCCGCTCTTTCCTTCACGAGGAAGTTACGGGTTCTTACAGAATCTTTCTACCTTTATTTAAAAATAATATAAAAACCCTATTCTTATTTCTAATAAGCTAAAAACCTTTAAATAAATAGCATAAAGAGGAGAAAATAAAATTAATTATAAACAAAACTTACAGTAAAAATGGTATAGGGCTGTCCTGCGATGTACTGGTGAAGGGGGGGCCACTGGTCTTCACGCTCGTCCAGGGCCTCGCGTTCGGCTCACGACAGGAGAGGAAGGCAGGGCGGAGGACAATGGAGTGGGTGCTCAGAAGGGGTCGCGCGGATCCCGTCGCGGTGGAGATGGAGGAAGGGCAGGTGAGGGAGGAGGGCGGTTTGGCTATGGGGTGGTTTGGGGCCCGGTTTCGCAGTCGAGGAGGAGGTGAAGCAGAAGGGGATGGCAGCGGAGGATGGACGGATGTGGGTGGAGGCGCGGTCGCGCCTAGCGGAGGGCGTTCGTCGGTGGAGAAGGCTAGGGCGCGCATCATCAATTTGTTTTTTTAATTTCAGATCAGAACGGGTATGGAGGGAGTGAGAGAAATAAGGGGAATGATTTTAAATATATATATATATATATATAATTTATTATTATTATTTTATTACATGAAGGTTGACTTTTCATACAAACACTAAACGTGACCCAACGACTGTCGCCCCTAGCTAATTACCCCCATTCTGAACACAATGGGATATGTATCGTAGGCCGATTCGACCGTTTCGATCCGTTTTCGTCAAAATCAACATATAACTCTATATATTGATTTTGAACGCGCATTTCATTTTTCCGGGGTCACATACTAACTCTATAAGTCCCAGAAAAATATTTTCTAGCTTCGTATTGACGATACTGTCCTAACAAAACTAATTTCGTCGAATTCCGAGACCGTTGGAAAAATGGCCATTTTCCAGTCGATTAAAATCAACTGAAACCGGTCAAACACGTTTTCCTTTGCCACGCTCACATTTTGATTCGAAAAATTATGAAATTTGAAACCTAGCAATAATTTGACATCACGGATCCAACAAAAGTGGTTTCATCGAAATCCGAGGTCGTTTGCAAACTTCCCATTTTTAAGGGCCTGAATTCCATAGCGACTATTCAGAATTTTCAACTGGAAATATCTTTTGATTCCCGCTATGAAATTTCGATTTTTCGGATTCGTTGGAAAGATATTCCCAATTAGATCCTATTATTTCTGGTTTCACTAAAATACGGTTTGTTTTGCACCCTGTATATTCAATTGAAGTTTGAAATCGAATTATCGAACTACCGCGCCATTTTCAATTCTATTTATAATTATATATAATTATTTATATTCTAACGACGACGTATATAATATATACGTTCGAATCCCATTCAAAATAAATTTCTCGTCCTCATTATTTAAAATAATCTATTTTAAATATGCAAAATTCATTAAAATTGCCAAAATAAAAATTTTTAAACTGGCTCGCATTTCCGGGTTATTACAATCTCCCCCACTTAAAACTTTTCGTCCCCGAAAAGGAACGAAACCGAAAGTTGTTTAACTAATCAACTCAACTTTCTCTATTTTGATTACGGCTTAAGTTCTTTAACTTTTCAGTTTCTAAGAACTTTTCAAATTCTTCAAAAATTTAGCTAACACCCTAAATTTTCGAAAAATTTCGCCATAACCTCCCCTGCACCGGGAGCCACGGGAAAATCCCGAAATTGCCATATAGGCCTTCTGATCTCAAAAAGAAAAAGAAAAAGCCAAGCGGCTAGCCAATAGGCTCATTAAATCATCATCACCCAAACAAAACAGTAAATTATATAGTAAACATGTACCTATTTGTCGGGCAAACAAATTTTATTCTCTGCTCTAGCCTCCTTGCTATGACCTGTTCAATGTAAGTACATGTATATGCAAGCAAATGTGACCAATTTCAATACAATTCAATATTCGAATCTATTAGGCTAAATGGTTCAAAATTATCAAATAAATAAACAACAAAAACATCAATCAATTAGTGAATTAGAGTTTCAAATTCATAATTTTGATACATATACAAAAATCATGTTTTTGATGCCAATTCACAACAATGTATTCTAACTATATTAGTTTTGGTTCTCACGCCAGTCTAATGGAAACATATAGAAATCACACCTTCGTCACTCGAAAACAAATACTGGTAACGCTGTAGCATTATCAGAACCATCCCCGGGCAACTAGAGTGTGATCCTATATCTATATAGTATATTAAAACTTCGACTATACGTTCATGACGCGTATACGCGAAATCTATATATACTCGATTGTCCAAATTCAAAATAAATAAATAATCAAATACGTATAAAATGGTTTCAATTTTCAAAACAAAATTGTTTTCATCGAAAAAATATACTCTTCACACTCGTTCTAGGATACTACTGATCCTATCTCTAACGAGTCATTCTAATTGGATATTACTAATCCAATATCTGATTAATTCTTTCGTATGGTTCTAATGTGTCTTGTTCTCGAGCTCTGCAAACCAAAGCTCTGATACCAAATTGTGATAGCCCGTAACTTCCCCGGTAAGGAAAGCCCGGATAACCTTTAGAACAACACACATCGGAACGCAAACGGAAGAACATTTCATTGTTATTACAACAATTCCATCAGATACAAGAATATACAGAGTATAAATGAATAAATTACATTCAACAAATATCAGAGATTTAAATTACATTTAAATACATCGCAGCGGAAAATAATACAAAAACAAAACTGAAAGTGATACACGGATACAGAGCTTTCCGAGTATCGTTCCATCTGTAAATCAGGACCCTGTGAATATAAATCTACAAAACCAAAACTACTAGTTGCCCGTGTGGGAAATAGGAGCACCCAGAGTTTAGGTTAAAACAATAAACTCTAGGTCAGTCATGTGACTGGTGTGAGAAATAAAACATTTATTAATTCAATTTTTAAAAGAGAGTAATTCAAGGGACTACGCCGTATAACACAGAACGGGTTTCCTCCCAAGAATACCAGTGCATAGGAATAAACAACGCAATGCTTTTTCGGAAAATGAAGCTATTATAAGACCCATGTCCCATCACACAATGCAACGCAAACCGGAGGATAGGGTTTTCCCTTATAATAGCCAAACATGCTTGGTACGTATAAAACAAAAGTGTTTGATATTATTACTAGTGCATATATGGTTAAATAGCAAATTCAATCATAAATATCAATCCTAGGCGGCATAGCTACCATCTACTATGTCGCTATACTAGTAATACAATCACATCCGCAATTTCATATTGGAAATTGGATTCCATCATGAGTCGAGGCAAGGGGCAAGCTCCTCTCCGATTCGAGACACTCTAGCAAATGTCTCAGGACCCCACTATGATCCTTAGATCTTCAGGGCCGGTCCTCTCTTACTTTTGAGGATTGGCAATTTCTGAACACACGTTTCCCGGTCCTTACAGACCTATATCCGAGGCGCCTCGTATCCAACAACCACACAGGTGAAAAATATATAAATGTCAGGGCTGGTAGGTCACTGACACCACCTTAGCTAGAAAGAAACGTCGTGCTCTCCCTGCAGTCACTATCCCGTTTTTGACTCATACCGAGGTGTGAGGCTCGCGAATTCACGTTATACACAAAGCTACGCCACACAGGCCGTGCTTTGATCATCAACCGCAAGACTTTGCTTTTCAACAGAAGCCTTGATCAATTGCCACTTACGCGTGCCACACTGGCAATTCACTCCATGCGACTGATGTCCATCGATATACAACCTCTAAGCTTGTACGTCTCAGAGAAGGGCGTTAAGCAAGAGAATAAATTCTATGCCGCCAAACAGATGTATATTTAATAGAGATCAATCAACACAGAATAAAATCCAATGTCAGACACACAATCCATTTACAAGTTCGTTCTGGGTCTGAACGAAACCGGAGGCACTTTCCTCGCATATCCATCCATCTCCAAGTACGTCTGGAAGATCACCAACTGATTCTCTCATCTTGGGTGTACAGCCCAATCAAGATCATCAGTAATCACCCAAACGCTGTGAAGACTTCCGGTCTTCAACCACCGTCTTCATCTTCGACATCTCGTCGAATCGGTTATTCAGAATGGGTATAACCCCGGCCTTTCTGAATAACCCACGTGTATAATAAACGAATGTTACACAAACACAACAAACGCCTCATTCCAATTCAGAATATTCTTTTATTCACAAAATCACATTCTTAGGGAAAGGTTCCCATTAATTTTATCCAAGATAAATTCTTCTAAATTTATTCTTTAATCTTCCTTTGGATATCATTTCAAACTAGTCGGGATTAGCGAACCACACCGAAGTAATTATTTATTTTATTTCCCAATCCTAACCTATATATCCCATGGAGAAAAACTGGTAATACTCCACATCTAACACCACGGTGTTATCGGTAAAATTAATTACCATTTCACGTTCAAATCTAATTAAAGATTTAACTATCGCTTTGGAGCAAAACTGGTGGTACTCCATTCTCGATCACCTTTCAGATTTCATAATTTAAATTATCAATTCACATTTCAATCTAATTAAAGATTCATTAAAACTTCACTTAGTTTTAATCCTTTCAAAAATCAATATCCTGCCTTTAACTGGGTTAAAGAACCAATGTCTTCTAAAACACGATTCACGATAAACCCAAAATCACAATTCATTGTTAATCAGGTTAAAGACAGGTGTTATTCAAAACACCGCTCACGATAAACCCAAAAACCAATTCAAATTCAATTCCAATTAAATATTATTTAATTGATACACTTCATTAAATCTAAATAGAAAGATTTAATCTTTTTCTCTATTGGGCTTAAGAACAGTGTTAATGAAGACACCATTCATGACAAACCCAAATCACATTTGATATTAAATACAAGGCTCTGAATAGAAAATATATCGGCTTATATTCAATATCAAATCCTGAAACCAACAAATATCGTATTGGAAATAACGATATAAAATATATCTTTCAAATTCCCATAACAATAACTGTATAGTCACGAAATCCAACATCGAAATATTCCGAAGATAATTTCGATTCAACTCCAGTCCAATTCACATATTGGGAATATTGATTATTTTTAAAATCACTTTCAAATTCAATTTATTTATTTCAAAAATAAATTGATTTTAATTCTAGTTCAAAACTAGTTCATTTCGACAATTTTTTTGTTTTATCCTTTCAAATATGGAGTTTTTCATCCCAATTCTTTCCAATCCATATATTATGATTTTACATAAATTATTAATATTTTTAATAGTTTTATCAAGGCCCGTACAGTCGATTTCCAACAACGGCCATCGAACTGCACTTACAGCGACCTTTTCTGAAATTGATTTGGACATAATTCCAAATCCAACCGTTAGATTTCAAATTTCTAATATTCATTGGAAATCTCTTTTCGATATGAACCCAATGGTTCCGGTTTTAGGAGAATCCGACGGTCGGATCTCCCGCAACGTCAATTCGAAGTCAACGGTCGAAATTCACGAACTGCCGCGGCGCGGCGCGTTCTATTCAGGCCATTATATATATAATATATATATATTATATATATTTCGTCGATTTCCTTTTTAAAACGTATTTTATAAATCGTTTTAAATTCGTTTTCGAAACCATTTCAACTCTATATTCAATTTCTAATCAAAATTGAATATTTCATATCATTCCTATATAAATGATAATATTTTCAAAATGTTATATTTTGAAATCATTATCATTTCTGTATTCATTATAAAAACGAATATAACTGATATTAATATCGTTCACGTCAAAATAGCGTAACTCTAATCAACACGGCTTTATATTTTTCAAAAAACTTCGTTATTCTATTCAACAAATGAATATATATTCTATTCAACACATGAATCTATATTTCTTTCAACACACGACTATTTTTGTTATGTAAAATATTTTATAAAATCATGGTATCTATCGTTTGATTTTTAAATCAGACTCCACCGTAAAGTAGATTCTAATTGTAAATATGATAAAGATGTAATTTTTATTATTTAAAATATTTTACTCAACACATGAATAGTTTCAACACATGAACATCGTCAACACATGACTATTTTTATATTTAACACATGAATTTTCTTTTATAATATTCATTATTTTCCCGATTGGAATGAGGCCCAATCAATTACCATATAACGTTAATTATATGGATTCCATACAACACATGTATATAATAGCAATGATAAACAATCAACCATCATCCAAAGTGCACCACACAACTGCATAGGCATCAAATATAAATAATCAACACTCACACAGCCTGTCGACCAATCGATCGACATACAATTAAATAATTGAGATTAGTGTACGCCAAATATCATCCCAACACCCGTGTGGGGTTTCAAATCAACAAACACAGATATTTATTTGTGCAGTTGGGCTATGTGTAAAATTTATCATCCCAATCAATATCAGTCAAATCAGTGTATATAAACAAATTGGCCGATTTGTTTATAAATATTTATTTATTCACTTTCACGTTAAAAATTATATTTTTAAAGATAAAATATTTATTTACTAACATTCACTATATTCATATTCACGTTAAAAATTATATTTTTAACGATAACTAATTTATTTCAACCATCTACATTTTATTATCGATTTCACATCAACAACATAAACAAATTTTCACAACCCATCAACCAAACAAACAAGCCATCCATGGTCTGTGGATGACGGGTGTCGGGTGCTGCTAAGCACCGTCTGCATCCTAGTATATATATATAACTAGAAAAAGAAATTTAGAGTGAGAAGTTCTCACCGACTAGCTAATCCAATATCACGACTCTTCTTATGTAGAACATCTTCACCGTGCTCGCTTTTCATCACTTTCGTTGCCCGTAGCCACTACATATATAAAATTCACATTTTTATATTGTTGCTATGTATATAAAAATCATATTTTTATAATCACTCCATATGGATAAAAATTCAATTTTTACACCGCTACTATATAGATAAAAATTCTATTTTTACACCGCTACTACATAGATAAAAATTCTATTTTTACACCGCTGTTCATATAATAAAGATTATATTTTTATCACGCTATTCTTCATATAAAGATTTCGCCTTTTCATATTTAAAGATTTCGCCTTTTCTATTTCATCATTATAAAAATCACATCTTTATTATTTCTACTATATAAAAATCGAATTTTTACTTCACTATTCAATATATAAAAATCGAATTTTTACACCGCTACTATATAGATAAAAATCTCATTTTTACAACGCTACTATATAGATAAAAATTTCGCCTTTTTATTTCATCTCTATAAAAATCACATTTTTATTTCAACCTATATATAATAAAAATCATATTTTTATTACGCTACACATATAAAGGTCAAATTTTTACTATCTATATAATATAAAAATCATATTTTTATTATTTACATTATATAAAAATTTAATCTTTCTTCAAATAAAAATCGAATCTTTCAACCTTTATTTAAAAATAATATAAAAACCCTATTCTTATTTCTAATAAGCTAACAACCTTTAAATAAATAGCATAAAGAGGATAAAATAAAATTAATTAAAAACAAAACTTACAGTAAAAATGGTATAGGGCTGTCCTGCAATGTACTGGTGAAGGGGGGGCGACTGGTCTTCACGCTCGTCCAGGGCCTCGCGTTCGGCTCACGACAGGAGAGGAAGGCACGGTGGAGGACAATGGAGAGGGTGCTCAGAAGGGGGGGCGCGGATCCCGTCGCGGTGGAGATGGAGGAAGGGCAGGTGAGGGAGGAGGGTGGTTTGGCTATGGGGTGGTTTGGGGCCCGGTTTCGCAGTCGAGGAGGAGGTGAAGCAAAAGGGGATGGCGGCGGAGGATGGACGGATGAGGGTGGAGGCGCGGGCGCGCCTGGCGGAGGGCATTCGTCGGTGGAGGAGGCTAGGGCGCGCATCATCATTTTTTTTATTTCAATTTCATATCTGAACGGGTATGGAGGGAGTGAGAGAAATAAGGGGAATGGTTTTAAATATATATATATATAATTTACTATTATTATTTTATTACATGAAGGTTGACTTTTCATACAAACACTAAACGAGACCCAACGACTATCGCCCCTAGCTAATTACCCCCATTGTGAACACAATGGGATATGTATCGTAGGCCGATTCGACCGTTTCGATCCGTTTTCGTCAAAATCAACATATAACTCTATATATTGATTTTGAACGCGCATTTCATTTTACCAGGGTCACATACTAACTCTATAAGTCCCAGAAAAATATTTTCTAGCTTCGTATTAACGATACGGTCCTAACAAAACTAATTTCGTCGAATTCCGAGACCGTTGGAAAAATGGCTATTTTCCTGTCGATTAAAATCAACTAAAACCGGTCAAACGGTTTTCCTTTGCCACGCTCACATATTGATTCGAAAAATTATGAAATTTGAAACCTAGCAATAATTTGACATCACGGATCCAACAAAAGTGGTTTCGTCGAAATCCGAGGTCGTTTGCAAACTTCCCATTTTTAAGGGCCTGAATTCCATGGCGACTATTCAGAATTTTCAACTGGACATATCTTTTGATTCCCACTATGAAATTTCGATTTTTCGGATTCGTTGGAAAGATATTCCCAATTAGATCCTATTATTTTTGGTTTCACTAAAATCCGGTTTGTTTTGCACCCGGTATATTCAATTGAAGTTTAAAATCGAATTATCGAACTACCGCGCCATTTTCAATTCTATTTATAATTATATATAATTATTTATATTCTAACGACAACGTATATAGTATATGCGTTCGAATCCCATTCAAAATAAATTTCTCGTCCTCATTATTTAAAATAATCTATTTTAAATATGCAAAATTCATTTAAATTGCCAAAATAAAAATTTTTAAACTGACTCGCATTTCCGGGTTATTACAAATTCAATATTATTTAACTGGTACACTTCATTAAATCTAAATAAAAAGATTTAATCTTTTCTCAACTGGGTTTAAGAACAGCGTTAATGATGACACCATTCACGACAAACCCAAATCACATTTGATATTAAATACAAGGCTCTGAATAGAAAATATATCGGCTTATATTCAATATCAAATTCTACGACCAACAAATATTGTATTGGAAATAACGATATATATATATATATATATTTCAAATTTCCATAACAACATCTGTATAATCACGAAATCCAACATCGAAATATTCCAAAGACAATTTTGATTCAAATCCATTCCAATTAAATTATTGGAAATTCTGGTTACCTTTAAAACCCCTTTTCAAATTCAATTTATTTGTTTCAAAATAAATTGATTTTAATTCTAGTTGAAAACTAGTTCATTTCGATAAAAATCTATTTTTACCTTTTCAAATATGGAGTTTTTCATCCCAATTCTTCCCAAATCATTTCTTATGATTTTACACAAATTATTACTATTTTTAATAATTTTATCAAGGCCCGTACAGTTGATTTCCATCAACGACCATCGAACTGCAGTTACAACGACCTTTTTCAAATTTTATTTGGACATAATTCCAAATCCAACCGTTAGATTTCAAATTTCAAATATTCGTTAGAAATCTCTTTTCGATACGAACCCAACGGTTCTGGTTTTAGGAGAATCCGACGGTCGGGTCTCCCGCAATATCCATTCGAAGTCAATGGTCGAAATTCGCGAACTACCGCGGCGCGTTCTATTCAGGCCATTATATATATAATATATATTATATATATTTCGTCGATTTCCTTTTAAAACGTATTTTATAAATCGTTTTAAATTCGTTTTCAAAACGGTTTCAACTTCCATCTCAAATTCAAATCAAAATTGAATCTTTCCAATATAAATTCGTTTTAAATTCATTTCAAATTGATTTCAAATCGATTTTTAATTCAATTTCAGTTCGTTTTCAATTCAAATCAATTTCAATTCGAATTCATTTCTATTCAATTTAAATGTGAATTCAATTCTATTCAATTTCAATTCGAATTCATTTCTATTCACTTTAAATGTGAATTCAATTCTATTCAATTTCAATTCAAATTTATTTCTATTCTATTTCAATTCGAATTCATTTTTATTCAATTTAAATTCGAATTCAATTCTAATCAGAATATCAGATTTTGACATCACTTTCAATGTTCAGTATAAAATGAATAAAAGCGATATAAATATCGTTCACGTCAAAATGGCGTAAATCTAATCTACACGGCTTCATATATTTCTATTTTCAAATATTCTATTTCAAATATTTCTTTTTCAAAACTGGAATGAGGCCCAATCAATTACCATATAATGTTAATTATATGGATTTTCTACAACACATGTATAAAATAACAACGATAAATAATCAACCATCATCCAGAGTGCGTTCTACACTGTATAAGCATCAAATATAAATATTTAACGCTCATAACGGCCTGTCAATCAATCGATCGACATACAGCTAATTATTGGGACTAGTGTATGTCATATATCATCCCAATACCCATGTGGGGTTTTCAAACAATCAAACACATATTTTATTTGTGCAGTTGGGCGATGTGTAAAATTTATCGTCCCAATCAATATCTGTCAAATGTGTGTATATATAAATAAATCGTCCGATTTGTTTATATTTATTTCATTTTAAATACACGTTAAAAATTCTATTTTCAACTATAAAATATTTTCAACTATATAAATATTTTATTTCATTTCACATCACATCACACAATCAACTACACATCAAAATCAAACAAACAAGCATACAAGCCGTCATGGTCTGTGGACGACGGGTGTCGGGTGCTACTAAACACCGTCAGCATCCTAGTGTATATTTTTATAACTAGAAAAATAGAATTAAAGTGAGAAGTTCTCACCGAGGGTTCCACTCCGCCGTGCATTGCTGTTGAACTGCTGAACCGCCTGAATCTGTATGAAATTCCAATGTAGTTTTTTTTTCTCGTTGTTCAAACAAAAATTATATTTCTACTTCATATGTAAAGATCGAATTTTTATTTCATCGCTATAAAAATCACATTTTTATCCTTCTCGTTATATAAAAATTATATTTTTGATTAACTACTTATATAAAAAATTATATTTTTATTACTTTTCATTTATATATATGAAAAAGAAAAAAAAATATCAAACCTTTTCTTACCATAAAAATGATAACTCTATATGTATAAAAACTATATTTTTAAAACAACATTACATGATTAAAACTCACCCCTTTTTTCATGTAAATAAAAATACAACATTTTCTATATTAAAAATATAACCTTTTCTATATTAAAAATATAACTTTTCCTATATTAAAAATATAACCTTTCCTATAAATAAAATCATATTTTCCATTTGAATAAAGATCCTATTTTCTTCACCTAGCTATTTATATTTTAAACTGAAAAATAAAGTCAAAATAAAATAATAAAAAAACTAAGAAAACTCACATTTTCGGTTAGAGGGGTGGATCGGAGCAGTGGGCGGCGGTGCTGGGCGTCACTGGTGAAGGCGGCGGTGGGTTCAGGCGGAGGGGCGTTCGAAAGGGATGAAGGATTTGGGGGAAATCGGATTGGAGGGGTAGGCGAATCGGAGGCGGGTGTCAGGCGAGGCGGAGGGTGTTAACGCTGGCGGCGCTCGAAGGATTGGGGGGGGGGGCGACGGGTTCGTGTTGAGGGGTTTGGGCTGAGGAAGGGGAGATGGAGGAGGAAGTGGATCAGAGGAGAAGGAGGGGGGTGGCACGAGGTGAATGGAAGGGGGGGCTCGCCAGTCTGGGCGGCGGCGCGACGAAGAACGTCGACGGGGGGAGGGGGCTCCATTCTTTTCTTTCTCTCTTTTTTTTGTTGACTGAATGATAAGGAGAGAGAAGAGGGAAGGCTATAATATATATATTAATTATTTAATTTAATTTAAATCTCCATTAAAGTTGACTTTTATATCAAACTCCAATCGGGACCCAACGACTGTCGTCCTTAGCTAATTACCCCAATTCCGAACACAATGGGATATGTATCGTAAGCTGATTCGATCGTTTCGATCAGTTTTCGTCAAAATCAAAGTATAAATCTATATATTGAATTTGAACGTGCATTTCAATCTACCGGGCCCACATACGGACTCTAAAAATTCCAGAAAAATATTTTCTAGCTTCGTATTGACGATATGGTCCTAACAAAACTAGTTTCATCGAATTCCGAGACCGTTTGAAAAATGGTCATTTTCCAGTCGATTAAAATCAACTAAAACTTGCCAAACGTGTTTTCCCTTGCCACGCTCACATATTGAATTCAAAAATTATGAAATTTGGAATCTAGCAATAACTTGACATCACGGATCCAACAAAAGTGGTTTCGTCGAAAACCGAGGTCGTTTGCAAAATGGCTATTTTTAAGGGCCAGAATTCCATAGCGACTATTCTGAATTTTCAACTGGGCATATCTTTTGATTCCCGCTATGAAATTTCGATTTCTCGGATTCATTGGAAAGATATTTTCAATTAGATTCTAATATTTTTGGTTTCACTAAAATCCGGTTTATTTTGAATCCTGTACATTCATTTGAAATTTGAAATCGAATTATCGAACTACCGCGCCATTTCAGGCTCGTTATATAATTAAAATAAATTATTTATATTCTAACGACGATTTTTATATATATACACGTTCTAATTCTATTCAAAATATATTTCTCGTCGTTATTATTTAAAATAATTCATTTTAAATAATCAAAATTCGCTAAAATAGCCAAAATAAAAATTTTAAATTGGCTCGGATTTCCGGGTTATTACAATCTCGCCCACTTAAAACTTTTCGTCCCCGAAAAGGAACGAAGCCGAAAGTTGTTTAATTAATAAACTCAACTTCCATTATTTTCACTACGGCTTAAGTTCTTCAACTTTTCAAATTTTTCAAAAATTTGGCTAACACCCTAAATTTTCGAAAAATTTCGGCATAACCTCTCCTGCACCGGGGACTTCGGGATATTTCATATAGCCTCCCATGGTCTTCTTCAATCCAAAAGAAAAAGGAAAGCGGCTAGCCAATCGGCTCACAAAATCACCCAAAACTCAAGAAATACAATAAACATGTACCTATTTGTCGGGCAAACAATTTTATTCCTCTTCTCTAGCCTCCTTGCTATGACCTGTTCAGTGTAAGTACATGTACACGCATGCAAATGCGATAAATTTCCAATACAATTCACTATTTGATTCAATTTGGTTATAGGTTCAGCATTTAATTAACCAAACAATAAACAAACAACACAATCAGCAATGAATTAGTGAATTATCATTTCAAATTCGTAACTTTGATATATAGTCACAAAATCAGATTTTTGATGCCAAATCACAACAATAAGCCCTATCTAATTTCAGTTCTCACACCAGTCAATAGGAAATATATAGAAATCTCACTTTCATCACTCGAACATAAATTCTGATGATGATCGATCAATCATCAGAATCATCTCCGGGCAACTACAGTGTGATCCTATATCTACCCAATATATTAAAATTTCAAATACACGCGGATCAGACGTATACGCAAAATCTGTATATACTGGATAGCCCAAATCAATATAAATAAATAATCAAATACGAATAATTGATAAAAAATTTCATAACAAAATTTGTTTTCATTTTAAAAATATACTCTTCACACCCGTTCAAGGATTCTACTGATCCTATCTCTAACGAGTTATTCCCATTGGATATTAGTAATCCAATTCTGATGAATTCTTTCGTATGGTTCTAATGTGTCTTGTTCCCAGAGCTTTGTAAACCAAAGCTCTGATACCAACTGTGAAAACCCGTAACGTCCCGGTGAAGGAAAGCTCGGATGATCTAGAGAACACGACATAATAGAACGCAGACAGAAGAACATTTCATTGTATATTACAACAATTCCATCAGAACACAAGAATATACAGAGTATAAACAAATAAAATACATTCGATAAATATCAGAGATTACAATACATTACATAGCAGCGGAAAATAATACAATACACAACTAGAAGTAATACGCGGATACAAAGCTTTCCGAGTATCGTTCTAGCTGTAAATCAGGATCCTGCGAATATAAATCTGCAAAACCAAAAACTACTAGCTGCCCGTGCCAAAAAAAGGGCACCCAGAATTTAGGTTAAAACAATAAACTCCAGGTCAGTCATGTGACTGGTGTGAGAACTAAAACAGTTATTAATCTTTATTTTAAAGTTAGATAAATCAAGGGACCACGCCGTATAACACGGAACGGGTTTCCTCCCAAGAACACCAGTGCATAAAACAAACAGCGCAATGCTAAATAAAGAACAATGAAGCTATTATAAGACCCAGGTCCCATCACACAATGCAACGCAAGCCGGAGGATAGGGTTTTTACCTTATAATAGCCAAGAATGCTTGATATGTTTAAAACAAATCATTTGATACTATTATAAGTGCATAGTGTGTAAAACAACTTCAAATCATAAGTATCAATCATAGACGGCATAAGCGCCCCATCCCACTATGTCGCCATACTAGGCTCTACAATCAAAACCGCACATGTCACGTATTGGAAGTTGGATTTCCATCTGTGAACTGAGGCAAGGGATCGTCCTCAACCGATTCGAGACTCTCTAGCCCGTGCCTCAAGAACAGCCGCATCTGCCCCTTAGATCGTCAGGGTCGGTCCACCGATGTGGATTATAATGCCTGAACACTACGTTTCCCCGCCCTTTGTGGCGTAAATGAGCCAACAAATGACTCCATCGGCTTCACATAGTCACCGATATATCCGAGGTGCCTTGCAACAGCAACAACCACATAAGTCAAACTCGTCAGGGCGTGTAATACCACTGACGCCACTTCTAACTAGAAAGAAACGCATGTCCCCCCTGAGTTCCTTCTCCCGTTTCTGGTTCACAACCGGTGTGTGAGGCTCGCGAATCAACGTTACACAAAGCTATGCCACACAGGCCGTGCTTTGATCATCAACCACAAGACTCTGCTTTTCAACAAAAGCCTTGATCATTTGCATCTCAGCATGCCACACAGGCAAACCACTCTATGCAACCAATATCAGTCAATCACACAGAATGATATCCAATGTCAGACACACAGTCCATTTACAAGTCCGTTTTGGGTCTGAACGAAACCGGCGGCACTTTCCTCGCATATCCATCGATCTCCAAATACGTTTGGACGATCACTAACTATTTCCATCTTCTTGGGTGTACAACCCAATCAAGATCATCAGTTATCACCCGAACGATGTGAAGACTTCCGGTCTTCATCCACCATCTTCATCTTCGACTCATCGTCGAATCGGTTATTCAGAATGGGATAACCCGGTCTTTCTGAATAACCCGCGTATATAATAAACAAGTGTTACACAAACACAATATACGCCTCATTCCAATTCATCAGTCACTAACCGTAAATTAGCAAGAGAATAATTCCCCAAATATTAACCCTGAAGGCCGAAACCAACATCAGATCAATACCTAGGAAACCGTCCTCTTAGCCAACCTACAGTTAGTTTCTAAATTTCACATTCATAGGGAAAGGTTCCCATTAATTTTATCAAAGATAAATTCTTTTAAATTTATTCTTTAATCTTCCTTTGAATATCACTTCAAACTAGTCGGGATTAGCAAACCACACCGAAGTAATTATTTATTTTATTTCCCAATCCCAACCTATTTATCCCATGAAGTAAAACTGGTCATACTTCATATCTAACACCACGGTGTTATTGGTAAATTCAATTACCATTTCACGTTCAAATCTAATTAAAGATTTAACTACCGCCTGGAGTAAAACAGGTGATACTCCATTCTCGATTTTTTCAATCTAATTAAAGATTCATTAAAACTCCACTTAGTTTTAATCTTTGACTGGGTTAAAGAATCAGTGTCATTTAAAACACTGTTCACGATAAACCTAAAAATCAATACTAATTCAATATTATTTAACTGGTACACTTCATTAAATCTAAATAAAAAGATTTAATCTTTTCTCAACTGGGTTTAAGAACAGTGTTAATGAAGACACCATTCACGACAAACCCAAATCACATTTGATATTAAATACAAGGCTCTGAATAGAAAATATATCGGCTTATATTCAATATCAAATTCTACGACTAACAAATATCGTATTGGAAATAACGATATATATATATCTTTCAAATTTCCATAACAACATCTGTATAATCACGAAATCCAACATCGAAATATTCCAAAGACAATTTCAATTCTAATCCATTCCAATTCAATTATTGGAAATTCTGGTTACCTTTAAAACCCCTTTTCAAATTCAATTTATTTGTTTCAAAATAAATTGATTTTAATTCTAGTTCAAAACTAGTTCATTTCGATAAAAATCTATTTTTATCTTTTCAAATATGGAGTTTTTCATCCCAATTCTTCCCAAATCATTTCTTATGATTTTACACAAATTATTACTATTTTTAATAATTTTATCAAGGCCTGTACAGTCGATTTCCATCAACGGCCATCGAACTGCACTTACAGCGACCTTTTTCAAATTTGATTTGGACATAATTCCAAATCCAACCGTTAGATTTCAAATTTCTAATATTTGTTAGAAAGTTATTTTCGATACGAACCCAATGGTTCCGGTTTTAGGAGAATCCGACAGTCGGATCTCCTGCAATATCCATTCGAAGTCAATGGTCGAAATTCGCGAACTGCCGCGGCTCGACGCGTTCTATTCAAGCCATTATATATATATAATATATTTATTACATATATTTCATCGATTTCCTTTTAAAACGTATTTTATAAATTGTTTTAAATTCGTTTTCAAAACGATTTCAACTTCCATCTCAAATTCAAATCAAAATTGAATCTTTCCAATATAAATTCGTTTTAAATTCATTTCAAATTGATTTCAATTCAAATCGATTTTTAATTCAATTTCAGTTCGTTTTCAATTCAAATCAATTTCAATTCAAATTCATTTCTATTCAATTTAAATGTGAATTCAATTCTATTCAATTTCAATTCGAATTCATTTCTATTCACTTTAAATATGAATTCAATTCTATTCAATTTCAATTCGAATTTATTTCTATTCTATTTCAATTCGAATTCATTTTTATTCAATTTAAATTCGAATTCAATTCTAATCAGAATATCAGATTTTGACATCACTTTCAATGTTCATTATAAAATGAATAAAATCGTTATAAATATCGTTCACGTCAAAATGGCATAAATCTAATCAACACGGCTTCATATATTTCTATTTTCAAATATTATATTTCAAATATTTCTTTTTCAAAACTGGAATGAGGCCCAATCAATTACCATATAATGTTAATTATATGGATTTTCTACAACACATGTATAAAATAATAACGATAAATAATCAACCATCATCCAGAGTGCGTTCTACACTGTATAAGCATCAAATATAAATATTTAACGCTCATAACAGCCTGTCAATCAATCGATCGACATACAGCTAATTATTGGGACTAGTATATGTCATATATCATCCCAATACCCGTGTGGGGTTTTCAAACAATCAAACACAGATTTTATTTGTGCAGTTGGGCGATGTGTAAAATTTATCGTCCCAATCAATATCTGTCAAATGTGTGTATATATAAACAAATCGTCCGATTTGTTTATATTTATTTCATTTTAAATACATGTTAAAAATTCTATTTTCAACTATAAAATATTTTTAACTATATAAATATTTTATTTCATTTCACATCACATCACACAATCAACTACACATCAAAATCAAACAAATAAGCATACAAGCCGTCCATGGTCTGTGGACGAAGGGTGTCGGGTGCTACTAAACACCGTCTGCATCCTAGTGTATATTTTTATAACTAGAAAAATAGAATTAAAGTGAGAAGTTCTCACCGAGGGTTCCACTCCGCCGTGCTTTGCTTTTGAACTGCTGAACCGCCTGAATCTGTATGAAATTCCAATGCAGTTTTTTTTTCACGCTGTTCAAACAAAAATTATATTTCTACTTCATATGTAAAGATCGAATTTTTACTTCATCTCTATAAAAATCACATTTTTATCCTTCTTGTTATATAAAAATTATATTTTCGATTCACTACTTATATAAAAAATTATATTTTTATTACTTTTCATTTATATATATGAAAAAGAAAAAAAATATCAAACCTTTTCTTACAATAAAAATGATAACTCTATATGTATAAAAACTATATTTTTAAAACAACATTACATGAATAAAACTCACCCCTTTTTTTCATGTAAATAAAAATACAACATTTTCTATATTAAAAATATATCCTTTTCTATGTTAAAAATATAACTTTTCCTATATTAAAAATATAACCTTTCCTATATATAAAATCATATTTTCCATTTGAATAAAGATCCTATTTTCTTCACCTAGCTATTTATATTTTAAACTGAAAAATAAAGTCAAAATAAAATAATATTTTTTTTTAAAGAAAACTCACATTTTCGGTTAGAGGGGTGGATCGGAGCAGTGGGCGGCGGTGCTGGGCGTCACTGGTGCAGGCGACGGTGTGTTCAGGTGGAGGGGTGTTCGAAAGGGATGAAGGATTTGGGGGAAATCGGATTGGAGGGGTAGGCGAATCGGAGGCGGGTGTCAGGCGAGGCGGAGGTTGTTAACGCTGGCGGCGCTCGAAGGATTTGGGGGGGGGGGGGGCGACGGGTTCGTGTTGAGGTGTTTGGGCTGAGGAAGGGGAGATGGAGGAGGAAGTGGATCGGAGGAGAAGGAGGGGGTGGCGCGAGGTGAATGGAAGGGGGGGGCTCGCCAGTCTGAACGGCGGCGCGACGAAGAACATCGACCGGGGGGGGGGAGGAGGGGGGGCTATGTTCTTTTCTTTCTCTCTTTTTTTATTTTGTTGACTGAATGATAAGTAGAGAGAAGAGGGAAGGCTATAATATATATATTAATTATTTTATTTAATTTAAATCTCCATTAAAGTTGACTTTTATATCAAACTCCAATCGGGACCCAACGACTGTCGTCCCTAGCTAATTACCCCCATTCCGAACACAATGGGATACGTATCGTAAGCTGATTCGATCATTTCGATCAATTTTCGTCAAAATCAAAGTATAAATCTATATATTGAATTTGAACGCGCATTTCAATCTGCCGGGCCCACATACGGACTCTAAAAATTCCAGAAAAATATTTTCTAGCTTCGTATTGACGATACGGTCCTAACCAAACTAGTTTCATCGAATTCCGAGACCGTTTGAAAAATGGCCATTTTCCAGTCGATTAAAATCAACTGAAACTGGCCAAACGCGTTTTCCTTTGCCACGCTCACATATTGAATTCAAAAATTATGAAATTTGGAATCTAGCAATAACTTGACATCACAGATCCAACAGAAGTGGTTTTGTCAAAAACCGAGGTCGTTTGCAAAATGACTATTTTAAGGGCCAGAATTCCATAGCGACTATTCTGAATTTTCAACTGGGCATATCTTTTGATTCCCGCTATGAAATTTTGATTTCTCGGATTCGTTGGAAAGATATTTTCAATTAGATTATAATATTTTTGGTTTTACTAAAATCCGGTTTATTTTGAATCCTGTACATTCATTTGAAATCGAATTATCGAACTACCGCGCCATTTCAGGCTCGTTATATAATTAAAATAAATTATTTATATTTTGACGACGATTTATATATATATATATACATTCTAATTCTATTCAAAATATATTTCTCGTCGTTATTATTTAAAATAATTCATTTTAAATAATCAAAATTCGCTAAAATAGCCAAAATAAAAATTTTAAATTGGCTCGGATTTCCGGGTTATTACACTCCCCGTCGTCCACAAATCATGGACGACTTGTTTGATTGTTTGGTCGATTGGATTATTTGTTTGAATTTGGTTTGGGATGAATAATGAATTGATATGATTTGGTTTGTGTATGCATGAGCCATTATTAGGTGAGGGATAAGCATAGACCTTATCCTGGTTCTAGTATCGCGCCGTTATGCAACCAAAATTTTCTAAAATATGTTAGAACATTAAAAATGTCATTTTTATTGTATAAATTAACTGAATAGAATATTCATATGTTGAATGAAATATTTTATCGTTAAAAATATAATTTTTAACGTTGATATGAATAAAATAAATATTCATTTACAAATCAGACGATTTGTTTATGAACACCCATTTTACTAATATGGATTGGGACGATATATTTTACACATCGCCCAACTGCACAAATAATACTTAGTATTTGTTGGTTGAAACCCCACACGGGTGTTGGGATGGAATTTGACGTACACTAATCCCAGTTGTTTAGTTGTATGTCGATCGATTGGTTGACAGGCTGTAGTAAGCGTTAAATATTTTTATTTAATGCTTAGGCAGTGTAGAATGCACTCTAGATGGTGGTTGATTGTTTATCACTGTTGTTGTATACATGTGTTGTATGAAATCCATATAATAATATTATATGGTAATTTGCTTTGTTTGATTCTAGTTCAAAAAGAAGGAATATTTTAAAAGAAGGAATATTTTAAAAGAAGGAATATTTTAAAATAACGAATATTTAAAATAATGAATATTTTAAAATAATATTCAGTAAAAGATCGAAATCTGATTTTGATGTCCGATTTGGGATGGACACGAATATATTTAAATATATAAAGCCATGTTGATTAGATTAACACCATTTTGACGTAAACGATATTTATATCAATTTTATTCATTTTTATAATGAATATCGAAAAGGAATTGATTTCAAAATCTAATGTTTTGAAAATATTATCATTTATATATTAATGATATAGAATATTCAATTTTGATTTAAAATTGAATATGAAGTTGAAATCGCTTTCAAAACAAATTTGAAACGATTTATAAAATACATTTTAAATGGAAATCTACGAAATGTATATAATATATATTATATATATTTAATGGCCTGAATAGAAAATGCCGCGGCAGTTCGCGAATTTCGACCAATGACTTCGAATGGACATTACGGGAGACCCGACCGTCGGATTCTCCTAAAACTAGAACCATTGGGTCTGTATCGAAAAGGGCTTTCCAAAGAATATAAGAGATTTGAAATCTAACGGTTAGATTTGGAGATATGTCCAAATCAACTTTGGAAAAGGTCGTTGTAAGTGCAGTTCGATGACCGTTTATGGAAATCGACTGTACGGGCCTTGATAAAATTATTAAAAATATCAACAATTAGTGTAAAATCATAAGAAATGATTTGGAAAGAATTAGGATGAAAAATTCCATATTTGAAAAGATAAAAATAGATTTTTATCGAAATGAACTAGTTATGAACTAGAATTATAATCCAATTATTTTTAAATAAATAAATTGAATTTGAAATGGTTTTAAAAATAACCAGAATTTCTAATATATGAATTGGAATGGATTTGAATTGAAATTATCTTCAGAATATTTCGATATTGGATTCCGTGATTATACGGGCATTGTGGAGGAATTTGGAAGATATATATATATATATATCGTTATTCCAATACGATGTTTATTGAGTTTAGAATTTGATATTGAATATAAGCCGATATATTTTCTATTCAGAGCTTTGTATTTAATATCAAATGAGATTTTGGATTTGTCGTGAACGGTGTCTTCACTAATGCTGTTCTTAAACCCAATGGAGTTAAGGAAATTAGAAACTAACTTGAGGTTAGCTAAGTTGAATGGTTTCCTAGGTATTGATCTGATGTTGGTTTCGGCCTTCGAGATTAATACTTAGGGAATTGTTCTCTTACTAATTTACGGTTAGAGACTGATGGAATGGTGTCTTCATTAACACTGTTCTGAAACCCCATGTGAAAAGAATAAGTCTTTTAACTAAGATTTAAAGAAAAATTACCAATTATTGAGCATTTAATTGGAATTGAAATGGAATGTAAATCGGGTTTATCGTGAACTGTGTTTTAACGACATTCATTCTTTAACCCGATTTGCAGTGAAATGTGATTTGGAATTTATAAATCTTTATTCTAAGATTTAATGGAATTTCCAAAGTAAAGTTTTCCAGTTTAATAAAATAAATTGGAATGGAATGGGATTCGATTTGATAATAATCGAAATGAACTTTTGTGGAGGAAGACTGATAGTATATATGGAATTTAAAAGGCTTGGCCGTTATTCCAATTATAATTTTTGTCGAATATGGAAATTGATATCGATTATATATTGGTTTGTTTTTCCGTGAAAATTCCATAATTAATGGAATGTGATTTTGGGTTTATCGTGAACTGTGTTTTAAATGACATTAGTTCTTTAACCCAGCTAAAGACAGGGTTTATTTCCTGAAATGGAAAAAAATCATTAAGTAATGATTGTTGGAAATTAAAACAGAATTAGAGTTTTAATGAATCTTTAAATAGATTGAAAGGTGAATTTGATAACTAAAATTATCAAATCAAAGAAATGATCGAGAATGGAGTATCACCAGTTTTGCTCCAAGCGTTAGTTAAATCTTCAATTAGATTTGAACGTGAAATGGTAATTAATTTTACCGATAACACCGTGGTGTTAGATATGAAGCATTACCAGTTTTACTTCATGGGATGAATAAGTTGGGATTGCGAAATTAAAACAAATGATTACTTCGGTAAGGTTCGCTAATCCCGACTAGTTCGGTTTAAACCATAATTTGGTATGGATTGATTTCCAAAGGAAGATTAAAGAATAAATTTAAAGAATTTATCTTTGATAAAATTAATGAGAACCTTTCCCAAAGTATATGAATATTTAAATAAAAGAATATTCAGAATTGGAATGAGGCATATGTTGTGTTTTTATAGCACTTTTTTTTATCATATACGCGGTTTATTCAGAAAGACCGGGTTTATCCCATTCTAAATAACTGAATCAGCAATGAGTCAACGATGAAGACAGTGGTTGAAGACCGGAGGTCTTCACATCGTTTGGATGATTACTGATGTCTTGATTGGGCTGTACACCCAAGATGAGGTAATAAGTGGTGATCGTCCAGACGTATTTGGAAATCGACCGGATATGCGAGGACCTCTCTCATGTATTGGACATATTGGACGAGGAATAAGGTGCCTCCGGTTTCGTTCAGACCCAGAACGAACTTGTAAATGGATGTGTGTCTGACATCGGATTTCAATTTGTGTGATTGATAGACGTTGGTTGCATACAGTGAATTGCTTCTGTGACATGCTGAGATGCAAATGATCAAGGCTTCTGTTGAAAAGCATATCTTGTGGTTGATGATCAAAGCACGGCTTTAATATAGCATAGCTTTGTGTAGCCTTAATTCGCGAGCCTCACACCCCGGTGTGAACCAGAAACGGGAGAGGACCTCAGGGAGGACATGCGTTTCCTTCTAGTTAGGAGTGGTGTCTGGGTTTTGCACGCCCAGATGTTTTACTTATGTGGATGATGGATAGCGAGGCGCCTCAGATATATCGGCACTGCGGGGCCGATGGATGATATGTTCTTTATACAGACCAGGTTTACGCCCCATAAGGTGGGGAAACGTAGTGTTCAAGCGTTTTAATCCACATCGAGTGGACTGGCCCTGACGATCTAAAGGCTTGACTGAGTACTTGTCTGAGGCTCGGGCTAGAGAGTCTTGAAGTGGTGAGGACGATCCCTTGCCTTGGTTCACAGAAGGAAATCCAACTTCCAATACGTGACATTTCGGTTTTGAATGTAGAGCCTAGTATTGCCGACATAGTAGCATGGGATGTTATGCCGTCTATGATTGATACATTTATATTTGAAGTTGTTTTCATACACTTTACACTATAATAGTATCAAAATGATTTGTTTTAAACGTACCAAGCATGTTTGTCTATTATAAGGGAAAACCCTATCCTCCGGCTTGCGTTGCATTGTGTGATGGGACCTGGGTCTTATAATAGCTTCATTTTTTCCAAAAAGCATTGCGTTGTTTTGTTATATGGACTGGTATTCTTGGGAGGAAATCCATTCCGTGTTATTCGGCGTGGTCCCTTGATATATCTGATTTTAAAGTAAAGTTTTAAACAACTGTTTTAATCCTCACACCAGTCACATGACTGACCTGGAGTTTATTATTTTAACCTAAACTCTGGATGCCCCTATTTTCCACACAGGCAGCTAGTAGTTTTGGTTTTGCAGATTTGTATTCATAGGATCCTGGTTTACAGCTAGAATGATATTCGGAAAGCTCTGTATTTGTGTATTTGTTTCAGTTGTGTTATGTATTATTTTTCCGCTGCATTGTAATTTGTAAATCTATGATATTTATCAAATGTATATTATTTGTTCATACTCTGTATATTCTTGTACTCTGATGTATATTGTTGTAATAAGCAATGAAATGTTCTTCTATTTGTGTTCTAATTTGTCGTGTTCTCAACTCAATCCGAGCTTTCCTTTACGGGGAAGTTCGGGTCATTATATTTGGTATCAGAGCTTTGGTTTACAGAGCTCGGAGAACAAGACACGTTAGAACCAAACGAAAGAATTCATTAGAGATTGGATTAGTAATATTGAATGAGAATGACTCGTTAGAGATGGGGATAGTAGTATCCTAGAATGAGTCGGAAGAGAGTTGTTTTCAAATAAAGGTGAAAAAAAATTGTTTTGAAAATTTAAATCAATTATTCGTATTTGAATATTATTTTTATATTGATTTCGACAATCAAGTATATAAAGATTTTGCATATACGTCTGATCGACGTGTATTTGAGGTTGATATAGAATCACACTCTAGTCGCCCGGAGATGATTCTGTTGATAACTACGTAGCATCAGCAGTTTGTGTTCGAGTTTCGAAAGTGGGATATCTATATATTTCCAATTGACTGGTGTGATAACCAAAACTAGATAGGGCTCATTGTTGTGATTTGACATCAAAAATATGACTTTTG
This sequence comes from Allium sativum, assembly GCA_030737875.1. Classification (NCBI taxonomy): domain Eukaryota; kingdom Viridiplantae; phylum Streptophyta; class Magnoliopsida; order Asparagales; family Amaryllidaceae; genus Allium; species Allium sativum. Next base: position 310,459,794 of record CM060921.1, read on the forward strand.
ACTATGTATTAAAGCTATGCATTTGAAACGTTAATTCACTAATTGATTGATGTTTGTGTTGTATGATTATTTGTTAACCAATAAAACCATTATGTGAATGAACGGTAAATATAACCAAATTGTGTCGAATTTTGCAAACTGTTTGAAATTGCATGCATATACATATATATACATTGAACAGATCATAGCAAGGAGGCTAGAGAAGAGGAATAAAATTGTATGCCCAACAAATAGGTACATGTTTACTAATTTATTGGGTTTGGATGATTTTATGAGCCGATTGGCTAGCCGCTTGGCTTTTTCTTTTTCTTTTTGAGATGAGGAGCCTTTGGGGCGGTTTGGAGATTTTCCCGGTGCTCCCCATAAAAAGGAGGTTATGGCGAAATTTTTCGAAAATTTAGGGTGTTAGCAAAATTTTTGAAAAATCAAAAATTCTTAGAAACTGAAAAGTTGAAGAAGGAAAGCCAAAATGAAAGTTGAATTGGTTAGTTAAACAACTTTCTGCTCCGTTCCTTTTCGAGGACGAAAAGATTTTAAGTGGGGGAGATTGTAACAACCCGGAAAATCAGAACCAATTTAAAATTTTTATTTTAGCAATTTTAATGAATTTTGAATATTTAAAATGATATTTTAAATAATAACGACTAGAAATTTATTTTAAATAGAATTAGAATGTATAAATTTATTTAAATCGAAGTTACAATATAAATATTTATTTTAGTTATAAAAGGAATTGGAAATGGTGCGGTAGTTTGAAAATTCGATTTCAAATTTGAAATAAATGTACATGATTCAAAATAAACCGGATTTTAGCGAAACCAAAAATATTAGAGTCTAATTAAAAATATCTTTCCAATGAATCCCAAAAATTGAAATTTCAAAGTGGGAATAAAAAGTTATTCCCAAATTCAGAATAGTCGCTATGGAAATATAGCCCTTAAAAATGGCGATTTTGCAAAAGACCTCCATTTTCGACGAAACCACTTTTGTTGGATTTGAAATGTCAAATTATTGCTGGATTCCAATTTTCATAATTTTTGGAATCAATATGTGAGCGTGGCTAAAGAAATCGTGTTTTGTCAATTTTAGTCAATTTGGATCGACCAGAAAATGTTCATTTTTCAAATGGTCTTCAAATTTGACGAAATCAGTTTTGTTAAGACCGTATCATCAAAACAAAGCCAGATTTATTTATCTAAATTTTTAGAATCAGTATGTGACCCCAGTAAATTGAAATGTACATTTAAAATTCAATATAATGATTTATATTTTAATTCTGATGAAAACTAATCGAAATGGTCAAATTGGGTTACAAAACATATCCCATTCTGTTTGGAATGGGGGCAATTAGCTAGGGGCGACAGTCGTTGGGTCTAGATTGGAGTCCGAACAAAAAGTCAACCCTTTTTGAAAATAAATTAAAATTATATATATATATATATATAACTCCTCCACCCCTCAGCTTCTCTCTCCCCGATCAAAACGAAAATAGAAAAAAACAACGATGGACCCCTAACCCTAGCCGTCATCGGTGTCTCGAACTCCTCCTCCCCCTTCTTCGACGATCATGCCCCCCCAGCGCTCCTCCCTCCTCTCGCGCCCTTGCTCCTCTCTTCTTCCCATTTGAAACCTCGTGCCCCCTTGCTTATAACATCCGTCGTGGCCCGTTGCAACACCCACTGCTACCTCCTCCCTCCCTCCGACGTCAGAGGCCGCCACTTCCAGGCTCCAGCGACGCGAGCAACCGCCATCCCCACCCCATTTATACACCGTAAGTTTTTAATCTGATATTGTTTGTAGATTAATGTTAATAAAAAAATCTGATCTTGTTTATAGGTTAATGTTAATTAAAATCTGATTTTGTTTATAGATTCATGTTAAAAAGAAAAAAAAAATAGATTTTTATATAGATCTAAAAAGAATAAAAATTAGATTCTTGTTTTTTAGAAAAGGATACGATTTTTAAAACAAATATATGGTTTTTTTTAAATAAAGATAGGAAGTTTAAAATTAAAATATACTTTTTATACATGAAGTAGCATTATAAAAATCTAATTTTTATATATGTAGCGAAATAAAAATATGATTTTTAGTCAAATAAAAATACGATTTTTATAAGTAGCGGTATAAAAATAGTGGTTTTAAATATATATATATATATATATATATATATAAACATCATATTAAAAATGTGATTTTTAATATGAACAGCGTAGAGAAGACTGCGTTGGAATGTCAGGCAAATCCCGACTGTTCTGAAATTCAGAAATAAAACTGGCGGAGTGGAAACCAAAAGTGAGAACTCCTAACTGAAATATTTTATATAGTTATTTATTTTTAACTGCATATATGAACTGCTCCCCGTCGTCCACAAACCATGGACGACTTGTTTGATAGTTTGGTTTGATTTTTTGGTTGATTGGAATATTTGTTTGAATTTGGTTTGGGATGAATAATGAATTGATATGATTTGGTTTGTGTTTGGCGTGAGCCATTATTAGGCAAGGGATAAGCCTAGACCTTATCCCGGTTCTAGTATCGCGCCGTTATGCCGCCAAAATTTTCTAAAATATGTTAGAAAAATAAAAATATTATTTTTATTGTATAAATGAACTGAATAGAATATTCATGTGTTAAATGAAATATTTTATCGTTAAAAATATAATTTTTAACGTTGATATGAATAAAATAAATATTCATTTACAAATCAGACGATTTGTTTATGAACACCCATTTTACTGATATGGATTGGGACGATATATTTTACACATCACCCAACTACACAAATAATATTCAGTATTTGTTGGTTGAAACCCCACACGGGTATTGGGATGATATTTGACGTACACTAATCCCATTTGTTTAGTTGTATGTCGATCCATTGGTTGACAGGTTGTAGTAAGCGTTAAATATTTATATTTAATGCTTATGCAGTGTAGAATGCACCCTGGATGATGGTTGATTGTTTATCACTATTGTTGTATACATGTGTTGAAACGACCCAAACTTCGCAGTAAAGGAAAGCCCGGATTGCTTTGAGAACAATACACATCAGAACACAAACTGAAGAACATTTTATTGCTGATTCCAACAATTACATCAGAGTACAAGAAAATCACAGAGTATGAATATATATTACACAGTAGGAATACAATAATATCAGAGATTTAAATTACATTTAAATAGCAGCGGAAAAATAATACAAATATACAACTGGAAGGAATACACGGATACAGAGATTTCCGAATACCGCTTCAGCTGTAAGCCAGGATCCTGTAAATATCTGCAAAAAAGCTACTCGACTGCCCGTGTGGAAAATATGGGCACCCGAGTTTGCCAGTGAAACAAACTACAGGTCAGTCATGGGACTGGTATGAGAAATCTTAACTTAACTATCTAATAATAAGGCTAATCACAGGACCACGCTGCTACACAGAACGGGTTTACTCCATTGGATTGCCAGTGCATAACATAAGGTAAATCGTTAAACAACGCAATGCTTTTTAGAAAAATGAAACCATTATAAGACTTAAGACCCATCACACAATGCAACGCAAACCGGAGGATAGAGTTTTACCTTATAATAGTCAAAAATGCTTGATACGATAAAACGGATTTAATATTAGTGTGTATATATATGGGTATATATATTTCAAAACATTTCAATCATAATGTATCAATCATAGGCGGCATAGTACCCCATCCTACTATGTCGCCATACTAGTTCTACAATCAAAACCGCAAGGTCGTATTGGAAATTGGATTTCCATCATGAGTCGAGGCTAGGGGCAAGCTCCTCTCCGATTCGAGACACTCTAGCAAATGCCTCAGGATCCCCCACAGTGAACCCTTGGAGCGGTAGGGCCGGTCCCCGCCTATCGGCAGTGGATTGGTTATGCCTGAACACACGTTTCCCGGTTCCTTTGAAACTATAGTATGACCACTAACGGCCTATAAAAAAAATCCGAGGCTCCTCAAAATCCATCATCCACATAAGTAAAATGTCAGTCAGTTTAAGCACTGACACTACCACTAGCTAGAAAGAAACGTGTACACTCCCTACGGTCCATATCCCTTTTTGACTCATACCGGGGTGTGAGGCTCGCGAAGTCACGATATACACAAAGCTATGCCATAATAGGCTATACTTTGATCATCCCACAAGGCCCCGCTTTTCAACAAAAGCCTTGATCAATTGCATCTTGGCGTGCCACAATGACAATTCATGCCATGCGATCAATCACTATCAATATATACCAGGGTGTTAAGTAGAGAATAAATCCTCCACCACCAAACAGACATACATTAACAGAAATCGATATAATTCACATGGAACGAAATCCAATGTCAGACACGCATCCATTTACTAGCTTGTGCTCAGGGTCTGAGCGAAAACCAAATCTGAACAATCAACAGTAGTCCGGACGGCCACCACCGAAGCCCCTTCAAGGTAGCTACTCCTATCAAGGGTCTCTGTAGCAACACATCCATTCGATGTGAAGATCGTCGGTCTTCAAACACTGTCTTCATCTTCGACTCTTCATCGTCGTAGTAATTATTCGGAATGGGTTAAACCCGGTCTTTCCGAATAACTCGCGTATTTTATAATAAAAATCAAGTACTATTAAAGCACACCCAACGTCTCATTCCAATTCATAATATTCTTCTAATAAGATATTCGCATTATTATATCAAAGATAAATTCTTTAAATTATCCTTAAATCTTTCTTTTAAAGATTTATTAAAACCCCAATTTGGTTTTAAATATCAAAAATCATTATTCAATGATTATTTAAACTTAAGAAATTAATCTTATCTTCAACTGGATTAAAGAACTAATGTCATTTAAAACATAGTTCACGGTAAACCCAAAATCGTCTCCCATAAAATATGGAATCTTCACAGAAATTAAATCAATATATAATCATTATAATTTTCTGTATCCAACCAATAATATAAATGGAATAACGAAAAAGCCTCTTAAATTCCATATGTAGTATTGGTCGTCTTTTACAGAAGCTTACCTTGATTATAATTAATTCGAATTCTATTCAATTCCAATTTAATATATTAGATTGGAAATCTTTACTTTTGGGAAAACTCCCATTTAAATCTTAATAAAAGATTTATAAATTCCAAATCATATTTTTATTGTCAGTTGGGTTAAAGAACACATTGTCACTTAAAAACACGGTTCACAATAAACCCAACTCACATTTCATCTTATTTCAATTAATAAATATAATTGAAAACTTTAATAATCTAAATTAAAAGATTATTCTTTTCATACGGGGTTTAAGAACAGTGTTATTTAAGATACTATTCACGACAAACCCAAAATCCAATTTATTCGATTTAATTTTCAATTAAATATTAAATAATTGGAAAAACTTCATTAAATCTTAATTTAATGATTTATTCTAGTTAATAACTAGTTCATTTCAATAAAAATATATTTTTCTAAAATATATTCTTATTTTCTAAAATACTCTTTTTCTAAGACATTTTCTAAAATATTCTTTTCTCTAGAATATTCTTTATTGGGATGTGACTCAATCAACAACCATATATTGTGTGTGATCAACAATCATGATAAATAATTATCAAACATCCAAATGACTACCAAGGTGGAATTTATAACTGTGTGAGCACTAAAGTACATAACTAACGCTCATCATAGACTGTCAATCCATCGATTGACCTATAACTAAATATTGGGATTAGTGTGTGTCAAATTTCATCCCAATACACATGTGGGGTTTCATCCATCAAGCAAATAATAAATTATTTGTGCACTTGGGCGATGTGTGAAAATTATCGTCCCAATCACATAAACAAGTCGGGTAACTTGTAAATGGGAGTGTAATATTCGAACTTGAATATACTAAGCATTATAACTAACATATCACACATTTCAACATCACAGACATATATCTCTATTCTTCTTATTACATATAAATAACATTACAAATGCCACTATTAAAACTATTCTTTTAATTGTCTCTAAAATGACAGTAAAAATGCTTCTTTTTAATTTCATACTTTTTATTGAACATAAAATGTCAATAAAAATGTCGCTTTAAATCTACTCTTTTTATTTGTTTTTAAAATGACAATAAAAATACAATTTTTTCATCTACTCATTTATTTACATTTATAATGTACATCAAAATGTAACTTTTAATCTAATCTTTTATCGCATCTAAAATTATGATAAAAATATCACTTTTTAATCCATGGTTCTATTTATATCTGAAATATAAATATAAAGGTACTTTCTACCCTATTTAACATTTCTAAACAAAATGCTAATCTTGATCTAATTCTTTTCAGTGACCAAAAATGGATATTTTGGTGTAACTCCTTTTAATGACCAAAAAGGTATATTTTGGTTTAATCATTTTAAGTGACCAAAATGTATATTTTGGTTTAACCGTTTTTAAATGACAAAACCAAATGTTTGTACTTCATTCCTATAAAATGACCAAAAATGAATGTTTTTAATTCATTCTATTTAATTTGCAAAAATGAACATTTCCAATTCATGACCAAAACTGATAATTTTGTCTAATTCTTTTTGTGTAAACAAAATGTGAATATTTTGTCTAATCCTTTATATGTAAACAAAATGTGAATATTTTGTCTGATCCTTTTAAATAAACAAAAATGTGAGTTCTTGTCTAATCTTTTTAAATAAACAAAATATGATATTTTTCTTCACTAATCTTTTTTTGCACAAAATGATATTTTAATTTGCAAAACCCATTTCTAACAAAAATGTGGTTTTTATTTATATAACAACTTTCAAATCAAAATGTCATTTTTATATGCATAATACATTTCAAATAAAAATGTTAATTTAATTTACATAACAAGTTTCAAATCAAAAATGTCATTTTGTTTGCATAACACATTTCAAATAAAAAGATTGTTTTTATTTAATAAACATTTTCTAACAAAAATGTACTTTTAGTTCTAATTCTTTTAAAGTGACAAAAATTGTAATTTTGTCTAATTCCTTTTAATGTACAAAATAAGGTACTTTTGTTAAATCCTTTTCAATGTAACAAAATATGATAATTTTGTCTAATCTTTTCGACGTAAACACAAATGTCATTTTTGTCTTCATTCTTTTAAAGTAAACAAAAATGCTAATTTTCTTTAATCCTTTTTAATGACCAAAATGTGATCTTTCTTCTAAATGAACAAAAATGCATATTTTTGTTTTAATCCTTATTAATGACAAAAATGTGATTAATTTATTTCGTTCTTTTAATATGACAAAAATGTCCATTTTGATCATATTAACATTTTATAAACAAAATGTTCTTTTTTAATCATATTAACATTTTATCAACAAAATTGCTGATTTAACAAATTATCAAAATTCTGTGTTACACGTATGTTGAAAATTTCTAATTCAACATATTTACAACATTTGGGGTGATACACATTTGATTCTTTTTAATAAACAAAAATGGTGTATTTTTGTTTAAATCAATTTCTAATTTACAGAAATGTTTCAATTCCGATAGTACTACAAAACAAAAATGATAATTTTTTTAGTCTAATTCAAATTAACAGGAAAGTTAATTTTAACAATAAAATGAACAAAATAATAAATTTGTTCAATCTAATTCTAATCAACAGAAATGTAACTTCACAATTCTATCGCCACAATCAACATCAAACAAACAGATGTGTATTTACAATTAACACAGAATAGTAACAGTATGAATTAACTGCAAATTTATAACAATAATTTCAGAATTTATTTCAATTATAAAGGAAAGAAATAAAATAGATTTATCACCGATAGCTTTTAATCCTGAACAACTCAGATCTGGGATTTGACCACAATTTGATATACACAGTTTCAGTTCTCATCAGTATCATGTCGTAGATCTCCTCTCCACGATTTCAACGCTTTTAGTTTTGTTTGATTTCGTTGCTGTATGTGTAACGTCCCGGATTTTTACCTGTTATATAATGAATATTTAAATTACTTTTAAATATTTAACTAGGAATATAAATGAATTTAATATTGAATTTATCAATTTAAAAATCAATATACGATTTAATATTGAATAGTCGTAATATGAAAACGTAATATAATTGAATTCGCAGTTAGAAGTGAATCAAAATATAATTGAATTTGAATCAAAATGATTCTGTCAATTAATGTTGATTTTGTATTGAACTAGAATGATAATAATTGTTTATCATCGTTAAATTTATTTATTTGAAATCGATGTATATTTTAAATTGAATTTAATTTTAATCGTCGGTTTGAATTTATATCCTTTCCTGACGATCGAATTAGACTTTGAAACCTGTTCCTTTGTGTTCATGGTAGCGGTTAAGCCTTAGGAATGTTAGTCGTTGCGCCTCGGTTTGTGTTCTTTACTGCAAGATATTTTTTATCTGTAAATAAGTATAAGATCACCTCGAAATCAAATCAAAATGTTTTCATAATTAATTCAGCCACCCTATCTGTTACTTAAGCCGACCCTAACATTTCATTTCACATACCTACTATTTTTCTTGAGCACAATATTCTGTCTTCCAGCTTCGATACAAAGGGAAACAGGATTTTGATGGCCTTTGTACTTATGTCTGCTCTTGCGTCTATAAATAAACGCAATACCCTCATTTTTTTCTATCTTCCCTCTTTCGTTATTTCCTTCAGAAAAATCGAATGCCTCAATTAAAGCCACCACACTCCTCTTAATCAATTTAGGGTTGTTCGGCAAAGAAAAAGAATCAAAAATGGATTCGATTTTAAATCCAATTCGCGGTCCCCTTTATCACCACAAGATTTTCGGAAGCTCGACACTGAGCTGGTGATACTCGCGAGTAAGGGGATTGCGACAGGAGTCTGCTCGTTTCTGAAGCTCTCGACATCATACTGGGAGCACTCGTGATTGTAAAATTGAAATCGCCTTTCCCCTGCAGCTCGATACTGGTTTCAAGTCGCTCGCGAGTTTCTATAAGGAAGGGTCTTTGGAAGGGTGCAATGGCAATTTGGGGAAGAGGATCGATGCTGGAAAGGGTGTGGCGTATGAAAGTGCGATGGATGGATGTGGTTGGATCCGTGGGGGTGTCCAGTTCAGTGGAGGCGTGCAGTCAGTGTGAAGACTGAGTGGTTGAAGCATTTGCAATAGCTGTGCAGTGGTGGTTAGTTAGTTCAGTGGCAAGGTGATGTTGGAGATCGAGATGACTGGAACTGGAAGTTTGCAGCAATTTGGAGGTCAATACAGTAATGTTGCTGTGGTATTGAGTTGAGGAGGCAACCCAACGATGATGGTCGAATGGCTTAGTAGTGGTTTCAACAGCAAGGTATACGTTGTTCGAATATTTAAAAAAAAAATGCCTAGAATAAATTGCTTATTTATGCTAATAGCTAATTAAATTAAATGAATGATAATCGTTAAATAAAATTATATAATCGTAGGTACAAATAAATTTATTCAAAAAGATCCATAGTCATGATGAGATGGAATTCAATTGGGTATTCAGTGCAGATAAAATTCAAGGTGAGTAAATCTCACTCACCTTTTATTTATAATTATTTTACTTCATAAAAATAATTGTTGTTGCTTGTTTGGATTTTTCTGCTTGTTTTATATATATTGGTTATTTAGGCTATTATATATATATTGGGTTGATTGATTGGTTGGATTCCCGCAGTCTCATTAGCGGATGCCCGCAGTTTCATAGCGGATGATTACCCTATACGCCCCACGCTATGATTAGTGGATGACCTTTTATACCACGATATTCTGCCACGAAGCAGAATGGGTATTATTTATGTGCTAACATCTGTGGATGCAGGAAAACAGGTTGGAGGAATCCAACTGGATTCCTCAAAAATATATTATCTGTTTGTTTATTTGTTTGCATATATATTGTTATATATGATGTGTTAGAAAAATAAATAATTGGTTGCTTTGTGTGTTTAAATATCACTAGGCTTAAGTAATGATATTTAAAAATATCATGAAAAAGGATATTTGAGAATTAGAAAGGAAATTCTATTTTTCTAAAATAGAATTGAAATTTGAAATTTGAATATAGAAGATTCAAATAGAATTGAATTTGAAATTTGAATATAGAAAATTCAAATAGATCCAAATAGAATTGAAAATGAAATTGAATAATGAAATTCAAATATAGAATTTGAATAAAGAAAATTCAAAGAGGAATTCAAAGGGATTTGAATAAAAGAATTTGAAATAGAATTTTGAATATAGAAATTCAAATGGAAACTTAATAAAGAAATTTGAATATAGAGAATTCAAACAGAATTGAATATATAATTTGAATCGAGAATTCAAAAAGAATTGAATATAGAAATTTGAATATAGAGAATTCAAACAGAATTGAATATAGAATTTGAATCGAGAATTCAAAAAGAATTGAATACGGAATTTGAATATAGAAATTCATAAAGGAATGTGAATAAAGGAATGTGAATAGAGGAATAAAGGAATTTGAATAAATAAATTTGAAATATTGAATTTCAAAGAAGAATTGAATTGAATTTGAAATATTGAATTTCAAAGAAGAATTGAAATAGAAATTGAATAATAGAATTCAAATGGCATTTCAAGTTTAGAATTTGAATATGGAATTGAAATAGAAATTCAAGTATTTAATTTGAATATAAAATAGAAAATGAAATTCAACTATAGATTTTGAATATAGGAATTTAAATGGGAGTTGAATAAAGGAAATTTAAATATAGAATTTGAATAATAGAAAAGGAAATGGAAATTTGAATTCAAATAGAAAAGGAAATAGAATTTGAACATAGAATTCAAACAGAAAAGAATTGGAATTCGAATATAGAATTCAAATAAAAGTGAGATTGGAATTCGAATCAAGAAATTCAAATAGAGCTAAAATGGAGTTGAATTCATTTTAACGAAGTTTAAAAGTTTATATATAAATATAATTAAAACGAACTCGCCACAGCGCTGCAGTTCATAAATTGGCGGTTCGAACTTCAATTGGATATACAGAACTCAATTGAAGTCGAAATTCTTTGAAACAAGAAACGTCAGGACCAATTTGATAACAGTTTTCTGATGGAGGAGAAAAATCTGGATTTCGTCGTATAAATTTTGAGATATGTCAAAATCAAATTTTTAAAAGAGCAGCGCCAAAACCATTTAAAAACCATAACGGTTTATTTAATTTTATAAAAGGATTTTAAGGAAATAAAATCCGCATTTTTATTTAAGAAAATCCCAGGTTTTGAGAGGTGAAATATATCTGTACTCAAGTGAAGTAATGAGTTGATTTTTGAAACAAGAATCAGATTTTTGATTTATTGAATAGAATTAACTAATTTAAATAGTAATTAGTTAATGGGATTTTGAATTGATATAGGACTTTGAATAAGGGAATTTGATTTGGAAATTTATATTTGAAGTCAAAAAGGGAAATAAAATGAAATTGAAATGAAATTTGGTTATGAGCAAGTTAAATATTTTGTTTGAAAATGCTATGTTCAAACAAAGGAGAAAAATAGGCAAAATAGCCGATTAAAAGAATAAATGGGCGGAATTGAATTCAAACGATTAGATAGTGTTGAATTGAATTGAAAACAGGTGAACATGTGTTAGACAGGTACATGATGAAGTATATGAAGATTTTAATTTGTGTGCCCAATAAAAAGGTACATGTTTAATTCATGTATGAGATTTTATGCGCCGTATCGGCAAGCCGCTTGGCTTTTCCTTTTTCTTTTGATTGGGGAAGATACCGGGAAGCTATTTGAAATTTCCCGATGCTCCCGATACAGGGGAGGTTATGGCGAATTTTTCCGGAAATTTAAGGAGTTAGAATATTTTTAAGATAATTTGATAGTTATAAATCAATGTATCGATATATGTAGAATTCGATAAGGAAATGAAATCAAAATAGAGTATTGGAAACAGAAAGAGAAATCTATAAATTAGAAATAGAAAGCGAACTTTATACATGTTTAAAAATGAATAATTGGATTGTATAGTGTGTTTATTCGAGGTAAGTGGTTTTTCCGTTTTGAAGTTGAGGATGTTTTCAGTTAAGGTCTGAGAGGTAATTTTACCCCAACTTGATTGATTTCATTTTTAATGGATAAATAGCAAGATCCAGTCTCGAAGAGAAGTGTTTGAAAAAGAGTTAGTTGAATAAAATATTTTGGGTTGTTGTAACAATGTTTTACACAACATTCGTTTTAAACCCAAGTGATGGAATTTTGGAAATATAACAAGTAAATATTTCCTGAGTATAATTAAAATAGTCGGGATAGAGATAAGTGATTGGAATTGTTTCCAATTGCAAATAGAGATATTTTCTAATATATAGAAAATAAAAGAAGTTGATATTGGGAAATGCTTTCCAAATAGCGTAAAGGGCCAATATGGTTATTGGAAATATTTGGTTAACAAATATTGATAAGGAAATGGAGAAGAGATTTAATTAATGAAATATTAATTAAAGAGCTCAGTGATTTGTTTGATATGTTTGGATGAACACTTGTTTTTATTCGATAGTTAAATCACAGACTATCGAAGTTTTTGACCATCGTTGTAAATATGGAGAGACCGGTTGGATTATTATCCGAAGAACCACTCCGTATCGGCATAAGCGTTGCGAACCAAGTATGCTGAATATATTGAAGACGGAGTAAAGTGCAAGGACTCTTTCTATTAAACAGAAATAGTGCCTTCGGTTTCGTTCAGTCCCAGAACGAATGTAAATGGACGAATGTCTGACAAAGTATTTCCAATGATCAAAAGGGTTGGTCTGTATAAATATATATATGGTTGCAACGGATTTATTCCCTTAGCATAATATCCAGAATATTTGTGCAAACTCAACTAGTGATTAACGGATCTGACAATGTGGCATTCAAAGTGATTGTGCTATCAATGAATGGTAAGTATTCGTAGCCTCAGGCCTCAACAACCGGGAAAGGACAAAAATCGGGCAGGCAGCATGGCTATGTGGGTCGCACCCATTAGGATGTATAATCACCTATCTAGAGGTTCACTTAATTCCTTATTCTATTCGATGCTGTCCCAGTCGGGAGACGGTTGCTGATCCCAACCGTTGGTGATATACATTCGATACACTCAAGCGAAATGAGGGGTCGGTCATGTGTGGGCCGGGTTGCAAGACGTTCTTGTTGAACCCAGGTGTATTCGTCTCTAGAGATACACTGTCGGAAGGTGGCCCCATACCTTGTCATGTTGGAAATCCAATCTCCAATAAGCGCCATGCGGTTTTTGATTTTATACTATATATGTAGAGCGTGAGATGCAAGCGTTCTACTATTTGGTTATTTATTTGATTAGACATTATTATAATATCACTGGATTTTGATATCAAAAATGGTTTGGGTTATAGTAAGGTAAAAACCATCCGTATTTATGTGTGGACTGGTCTTACTATTATCCTTTTCTTTCGAAAGATCTTTGAAGTTAAACCATATGGTTGGAGTTTACTCACACCAGTCCCATGACTGACCCAGAGTTTGTTTTGTTTTTCCTAAACTCTTGGGTGCCCAAATTTGTACGGGCAGTCAAGTGATTCAGGCTTTTACAGATACCCTTGAAGGAGCTGGAAGCAGGAGGCTTCACTGCTAGTTATTTTAGAGTTATTTCCACTGTATCAAATGTTATGTTGTACTCTGATGTTGGTATGTATATATGTACAAAACAGATTTGTATTTCAAAGCTTATGTTATATAACATATTTTATTCGTTCCGCTGTGAGATTCGTGTTTACTTTGATTATGCTCAGTTGTGTTCTTCTTCTTCTATTCTATTAGTTCTATCTTTTCTATCTCACCCTCTAATTTCTTTCTATAAATGATTCGGTAATTTCGATGTCTGAACAGTCGACGCTGGGTTTTGTGTCGATTTTCGGAGTCGAAAATCCCGTGGTCGTTACAGTGGTATCAGAGCTTAGGTTGAGCGAATACCTAGGCTTGTTGGAATGTACTCATTAGAGATAGGGTCAGTAGTACCCTAGAACTAGTTGAGTGTATATATACGAGGGCGCGTATTTGTAAATTGATATAAAAATTATTTTATACTGTGTTGGCTAGTCTGTTGAGTGATTTATGAATTCTGATCGAATCGTGGGACGCCACGAAGTCGATAGGAATTTCTAAACGCTTGAACAGAAGATTGAACATGATATTGTTTTCAAGTGGGTAGATGAAATAATTTTACCCAAAATTATATTTTGATATAGAAAGAATGATTTTTGAAATCATTATATTATATGGATGTGTTGAATGTTAATATTATAATCAAATACGATTATAGAAATGAAATGGTTATATAGAACCAAATAGAACTTGTATATGAATAAGATATACAATTGAGACGAATTAAAATTTGATTTCAAAGTAGAATTTGGAATTTAAATCCTGGGAGGTTTGAAATTATTTTCGAAGTATATTAAGATAATATAGCTTTGATTTGGAAGGGTTTGTGAATAGAAATCATTTCAAATGGATTTTGAAAATAATAAAGCACTGAACTCACTTTAGTGGCTGGGCAATAATTCTGATGATGATTGCAACATCATCAGTGTTCATTTTCGAGTTTCTAAGTGATGGATTGCTACCTTAGAAAGTTATTGTTTAAAATTTGTTTGAAAATTCAAATGTTTGAAATTGAAATGGAAATAAATATATGTATATATTTATGTGATTTCAGAAGGACTTGAAATAAAAACCCCGAGTTTTGAATTCTGGAATTAAAATTTAATTTAAAGCAAGTTAAATGAATCAAAGTGGATAAATTAATTTAGATCAATTTGAATGTGTATGAATAAAAACCAAAGGTTTTGGTTGAAATTAAAATTAGTTGGAATATAAAGTGTTGAGTTTCAGCATAAGATGAGTTTTCAAAAAGTAATGGGTTCGTACCATTTTCCTACCTTAGTAATTTCGGGGACGAAATTCTTTTAAGGGGGAAGGAATGTAACGTCCCGGATTTTTAGCTGTTATATAATGAATATTTAAATTACTTTTAAATATTTAATTAGGAATATAAATGAATTTTAATATTGAATTTATCAATTTAAAAATCAATATACGATTTAATATTGAATAGTCGTAATATGAAAACGTAATATAATTGAATTCACAGTTAGAAGTGAATCAAAATATAAGTGAATTTGAATCAAAATGATTCTGTCAATTAATGTAGATTTTGTATTGAACTAGAATGATAATAATTGTTTATCATCGTTAAATTTATTTATTTGAAATCGATGTATATTTTAAATTGAATTTAATTTTAATCGTCAGTTTGAATTTATATCCTTTCCCGACGATCGAATTAGACTTTGAAACCTGTTCCGTTGTGTTCATGGTAGCGGTTAAGCCTTAGGAATGTTAGTCGTTGCGCCTCGGTTTGTGTTCTTTACCGCAAGATATTTTTTATCTATAAATAAGTATAAGATCACCTCGAAATCAAATCAAAATGTTTTCATAATTAATTCAACCACCCTATCTGTTACTTAAGCCGACCCTAACATTTCATTTCACAGACCTACTGTTTTTCTTGAGCACAATATTCTGTCTTCCAGCTTCGATACAAAGGGAAACAGGATTTTGATGGCCTTTGTACTTATGTCTGATCTTGCGTCTATAAATAAACGCAATACCCTCATTTTTTTCTATCTTCCCTCTTTCGTTATTTCCTTCAGAAAAATCGAATGCCTCAATTAAAGCCACCACACTCCTCTTAATCAATTTAGGGTTGTTCGGCAAAGAAAAAGAATCAAAAAGGGATTTCGATTTTAAATCCAATTCGCGGTCCCCTTTATCACCACAAGATTTTCGGAAGCTCGACACTGAGCTGGTGATACTCGCGAGTAAGGGGATTGCGACAGGAGTCTGCTCGTTTCTGAAGCTCTCGACATCATACTGGGAGCACTCGTGATTATAAAATTGAAATCGCCTTTCCCCTGCAGCTCGATACTGGTTTCAAGTCGCTCGCGAGTTTCTATAAGGAAGGGTCTTTGGAAGGGTGCGATGGCAATTTGGGGAAGAGGATCGATGCTGGAAAGGGTGTGGCGTATGAAAGTGCGATGGATGGATGTGGTTGGATCCGTGGGGGTGTCCAGTTCAGTGGAGGCGTGCAGTCAGTGTGAAGACTGAGTGGTTGAAGCATTTGCAATAGCTGTGCAGTGGTGGTTAGTTAGTTCAGTGGCAAGGTGATGGTGGAGATCGAGATGACTGGAACTGGAAGTTTGCAGCAGTTTGGAGGTCAATACAGTAATGTTGCTGTGGTATTGAGTTGAGGAGGCAACCCAACGATGATGGTTGAATGGCTTAGTAGTGGTTTCAGCAGCAAGGTATACGTTGTTCGAATATTTAAAAAAAAAAATATACCTAGAATAAATTGCTTATTTATGCTAATAGCTAATTAAATGAATGATAATCGTTAAATAAAATTATATAATCGTAGGTACAAATAAATTTATTCAAAAAGATCCATAGTCATGATGAGATGGAATTCAATTGGGTATTCAGTGCAGATAAAATTCAAGGTGAGTAAATCTCACTCACCTTTTATTTATAATTATTTTACTTCGTAAAAATAATTGTTGTTGCTTGTTTGGATTTTTCTGCTTGTTTTATATATATTAGTTATTTAGGCTATTATATATATTGGGTTGATTGATTGGTTGGATTCCCGCAGTCTCATTAGCGGATGCCCGCAGTTTCATAGCGGATGATTACCCTATACGCCCCACGCTATGATTAGTGGATGACCTTCTATACCACGATATTCTGCCACGAAGCAGAATGGGTATTATTTATGTGCTAACATCTGTGGATGCAGGAAAACAGGTTGGAGGAATCCAACTGGATTCCTCAAAAATATATTATCTGTTTGTTTATTTGTTTGCATATATATTGTTATATATGATGTGTTAGAAAAATAAATAATTGGTTGCTTTGTGTGTTTAAATATCACTGGGCTTAAGTAATGATATTTAAAAATATCATGAAAAAGGATATTTGAGAATTAGAAAGGAAATTCTATTTTTCTAAAATAGAATTGAAATTTGAAATTTGAATATAGAAGATTCAAATAGAATTGAATTTAAAATTTGAATATAGAAAATTCAAATAGATCCAAATAGAATTGAAAATGAAATTGAATAATGAAATTCAAATATAGAATTTGAATAAAGAAAATTCAAAGAGGAATTCAAAGGGATTTGAATAAAAGAATTTGAAATAGAATTTTGAATATAGAAATTCAAATGGAAACTTAATAAAGAAATTTGAATATAGAGAATTCAAACAGAATTGAATATATAATTTGAATCGAGAATTCAAACAGAATTGAATATAGAAATTTGAATATAGAGAATTCAAACAGAATTGAATATAGAATTTGAATCGAGAATTCAAACAGAATTGAATATGGAATTTGAATATAGAAATTCATAAAGGAATGTGAATAAAGGAATGTGAATAGAGGAATAAAGGAATTTGAATAAATAAATTTGAAATATTGAATTTCAAAGAAGAATTGAATTGAATTTGAAATATTGAATTTCAAAGAAGAATTGAAATAGAAATTGAATAATAGAATTCAAATGGCATTTCAAGTATTGAATTTGAATATGGAATTGAAATAGAAATTCAAGTACTGAATTTGAATATAAAATAGAAAAGGAAATTCAACTATAGAATTTGAATATAGGAATTTAAATGGGAGTTGAATAAAGGAAATTTAAATATAGAATTTGAATAATAGAAAAGGAAATGGAAATTTGAATTCAAATAGAAAAGGAAATAGAATTTGAACATATAATTCAAATAGAAAAGGAATTGGAATTTGAATATAGAATTCAAATAAAAGTGAGATTGGAATTTGAATCAAGAAATTCAAATAGAGCTAAAATGGAGTTGAATTCATTTTAACGAAGTTTAAAATTTTATATATAAATATAATTAAAACGAACTCGCCGCAGCGCTGCAGTTCGTAAATTGGCGGTTCGAACTTCAATTGGATATACAGAACACAATTGAAGTCGAAATTCTTTGAAACAAGAAATGTCAGGACCAATTTGATAACAGTTTTCTGATGGAGGAGAAAAATCTGGATTTCGTCGTATAAATTTTGAGATATGTCAAAATCAAATTTTTAAAAGAGCAGCGCCAAAACCATTTAAAAACCATAATGGTTTATTTAATTTTATAAAAGGATTTAAAGAAATAAAAACTGCATTTTTATTTAAGAAAATCCCAGGTTTTGAGAGGTGAAATATATCTGTACTCAAGTGAAGTAATGAGTTGATTTTTGAAACAGGAATCAGATTTTTGATTTATTGAATAGAATTAACTAATTTGAATAGTAATTAGTTAATGGGATTTTGAATTGATATAGGACTTTGAATAAGGGAATTTGATTTGGAAATTTATATTTGTAGTCAAAAAGGGAAATAAAATGAAATTGAAACGAAATTTGGTTATGAGCAAGTTAAATTTTTGTTTGAAAATGCTATGTTCAAACAAAGGAGTAAAATAGGCAAAATGGCCGATTTAAAGAATAAATGGGCGGAATTGAATTCAAACGATTAGATAGTGTTGAATTGAATTGAAAATAGGTGAACATGTGTTAGACAGGTACATGATGAAGTATATGAAGATTTTAATTTGTGTGCCCAACAAAAAGGTACATGTTTAATTCATATATGAGATTTTATGCGCCGTATCGACAAGCCGCTTGGCTTTTCCTTTTTATTTTGATTGGGGAAGATACCTGGAAGCTATTTGGAATTTCCCGATGCTCCCGATACAGGGGAGGTTATGGCGAATTTTTCCGGAAATTTAAGGAGTTAGAATATTTTTAAGATAATTTGATAGTTATAAATCAATGTATCGATATATGTAGAATTCGATAAGGAAATGAAATCAAAATAGAGTATTGGAAACAGAAAGAGAAATCTATAAATTAGAAATAGAAAGCGAACTTTATACATGTTTAAAAATGAATAATTGGATTGTATAGTGTGTTTATTCGAGGTAAGTGGTTTTGCCGTTTTGAAGTTGAGGATGTTTTCAGTTAAGGTCTGAGAGGTAATTTTACCCCAATTTGATTGATTTCATTT
This sequence comes from Allium sativum, assembly GCA_030737875.1. Lineage (NCBI taxonomy): Eukaryota > Viridiplantae > Streptophyta > Magnoliopsida > Asparagales > Amaryllidaceae > Allium > Allium sativum. Next base: position 310,478,940 of record CM060921.1, read on the forward strand.
TTAATGGATAAATAACAAGATCCAGTCTCGAAGAGAAGTGTTTGAAAAAGAGTTAGTTGAATAAAATATTTTGAGTTGTTGTAACAATGTTTTACACAACATTCGTTTTAAACCCAAGTGATGGAATTTTGGAAATATAACAAGTAAATATTTCCCGAGTATAATTAAAATAGTCGGGACAGAGATAAGTGATTGGAATTGTTTCCAATTGCAAATAGAGATATTTTCTAATATATAGAAAATAAAAGAAGTTGATATTGGGAAATGCTTTCCAAATAGCGTAAAGGGCCAATATGGTTATTGGAAATATTTGGTTAACAAATATTGATAAGGAAATGGAGAAGAGATTTAATTAATGAAATATTAATTAAAGAGCTCAGTGATTTGTTTGATATGTTTGGATGAACACTTGTTTTTATTCGATAGTTAAATCACAGACTATCGAAGTTTTTGACCATCGTTGTCAATATGGAGAGACCGGTTGGATTATTATCCGAAGAACCACTCCGTATCGGCATAAGCGTTGCGAACCAAGTATGCTGAATATATTGAAGACGGAGTAAAGTGCAAGGACTCTTTCTATTAAATAGAAATAGTGCCTTCGGTTTCGTTCAATCCCAGAATGAATGTAAATGGACGAATGTCTGACAAAGTATTTCCAATGATCAAAAGGGTTGGTCTGTATAAATATATATATGGTTGCAACGGATTTATTCCCTTAGCATAATATCCAGAATATTTGTGCAAACTCAACTAGTGATTAACGGATCTGACAATGTGGCATTCAAAGTGATTGTGCTATCAATGAATGGTAAGTATTCGTAGCCTCAGGCCTCAACAACCGGGAAAGGACAAAAATCGGGCAGGCAGCATGGCAATGTGGGTCGCACCCATTAGGATGTATAATCACCTATCTAGAGGTTCACTTAATTCCTTATTCTATTCGATGTTGTCCCAGTCGGGAGATGGTTGCTGATCCCAACCGTTGGTGATATACATTCGATACACTCAAGCGAAATGAGGGGTCGGTCATGTGTGGGCCGGGTTGCAAGACGTTCTTGTTGAACCCAGGTGTATTCGTCTCTAGAGATACACTGTCGGAAGGTGGTCCCATACCTTGTCATGTTGGAAATCCAATCTCCAATAAGCGCCATGCGGTTTTTGATTTTATACTATATATGTAGAGCGTGAGATGCAAGCGTTCTACTATTTGGTTATTTATTTGATTAGACATTATTATAATATCACTGGATTTTGATATCAAAAATGGTATGGGTTATAGTAAGGTAAAAACCATCCGTATTTATGTGTGGACTGGTCTTACTATTATCCTTTTCTTTCAAAAGATCTTTGAAGTTAAACCATATGGTTGGAGTTTACTCACACCAGTCCCATGACTGACCCAGAGTTTGTTTTGTTTTTCCTAAACTCTTGGGTGCCCAAATTTGTACGGGTAGTCAAGTGTTTCAGGCTTTTACAGATACCCTTGAAGGATCTGGAAGCAGGAGGCTTCACCGCTAGTTATTTTAGAGTTATTTCCGCTGTATCAAATGTTATGTTGTACTCTGATGTTGGTATGTATATATGTACAAAACAGATTTGTATTTCAAAGCTTATGTTATATAACATATTTTATTCGTTCCGCTGTGAGATTCGTGTTTACTTTGATTATGCTCAGTTGTGTTCTTCTTCTTCTATTCTATTAGTTCTATCTTTTCTATCTCACCCTCTAATTTCTTTCTATAAATGATTCGGTAATTTCGATGTCTGAACAGTCGACGCTGGGTTTTGTGTCGATTTTCGGAGTCGAAAATCCCGTGGTCGTTACAGTATGGATGAGTTAAAGGATTTTAAAGATTTGATAACTTTAATAAAATAGTGATTAATTAACTTAAAACAGTCCTTTTTAATAACCTTTCTTCTACATCTCAAACACAGGCCGCACCATACTGTAATTGGTTCGAATCTTTGATTCGATTTTTCTCTCAATCTGTTGTTCGATGTTCAGATCGGATTGCATGGGGTTGATGGGCTCGGAGAGGCACTGCCACGCCGAGAAGATGGGCCAACACGATGGTCGGCGTCGGGCTCAGCGGCGGTCGATTCGGCGGCTCTTCCAGTCGTCGGGGTGATCGATTCAGGCCACCATAACTTCCAACTCGGGTGTAGAATCAAAGAGGGGGAAAGGTTCTACAATATCTCAACGGGAGTATTGAATTTCGTGGAAAGGTTTGAGAGGAATTTGAGTGATTAAATTCGTGTTTTTCTGGCCATTAAAACGTATAGGAGGCGGCTGGAACGAAGAGGAATAGGGTTTCGTATTTTGAACCGTATTTATACTAGTATTTTCTATTTTATTTATTTATTTATTTCATTTTAATTTCAATAGAACTCGTATATCATTCTGAACTCCAAATCAAACCCAACGAGTGTCACCCGCAGCTAATAACCCCCGTCCCGGACACAATGGAACATGTTTCGTAACCCAATTCGGATGTTACGATATACTTTTCTTTAAATTAGAATATAAATCATTTAATTATTTAATTTGATCGTACATTTTAATTTACCGGGGCCACATACTGATTCTAAAAATTACAGAAAAATTATTTCTAGCTTTGTTTTGGCGATACGGTTCTAACAAGACTAATTTCGTTGAATTCTGACTGTTTGAAAAATGGCCGTTTTCAAGTCGATTAACTTTGACCGAAACTGACAAAACACATTTTCCTTTGCCACGATCACATATTAATTCGTAAAATTATGGAAAATTAAACTTAGCAATAATTCGACATTCCGGTTCCAACAAAAGTGGTTTCGTCGAAAACCGAGGTCGTTTGCAAAATGACTATTTTTAAGGCCAATATATTTAATTAAAATATATATAAATTCTATAGCGACTTTTCTATATTTTAAACTGGGCATAACTTTTGATTTATTTAACGAAATTTCAATTTTTCAGATTCGTTAGAAAGATATGATTAAATAGATTTAAATATTCCTGGTTTCGCTCAATTCCGTTTTATTTTGAATCCTGTATAGTCCGTCAAAGTTCAAATTCAAATTTTCAAACTACAGCGCTGTTTTAAACTCCTTTTATAATTAAATTAAATTTATTCGTTTTAAAATAAATTTTTAGTCGTTCTTATTTAAAATAAATCATTTTAAATATATAAAATCCATTAAAATTTCTAAATTAAAATTTTTAAATTGGCCCCAAAATTCCGGGTCGTTACAATCGCCCCCACTTAAAATCTTTTCGTCCTCGAAAAGGAACGTAGCTAAAAGTTGTTTAATTAAATAACTCAGTTTTAATTTTTTAATTTATTGGTTTAAAAATTAATTATCATTCTAATATTTTAATTAGTGAAACTAAATATCAGACATCACAACCAGCTATCAATTAGGTGTTAACTTTTCAAATATACATAACTTTTATGTATAGTCAAAAATCATATTTTTAGTGCAAATCACCGCAAAGTGTACTCACTACGTTTTGGTTCTCATACCAGTCAATGGAAATATATAGAAATCCCACTTTCGAGACTCGAACATAAATATTGGTGATGGTGCACCGATCATCAGAATTATCTCCGGGCGACTAGAGTGTGATTCTATATCTACCCAGTATATTAAAACTTCGAATATCCGTTAATTGCTCGTATATTCGAAATCTTTATATACTCGATTGTCCACATGAAAATATAATAATATACTCAAATACGTATTTTAAGATAAATTTTCAAAACTAAATTTGTTTTTACTTTTATTTTAAAGAAAATAATACTCTTCACACTCGTTCTAGGATACTACTGATCCCATCTCTAACGAGTTATTCTTATTGGATATTACTAATCCAATCTCTGATGAATTCTTTCATTTGGCTCTAATGTGCCTTGTTCTCGAGCTCTGTAAACCAAAGCTCTGATACCAAATGAAACGACCCAGATGTGACAACCCAAACTTCCCAGTAAAGGAAAGGCTGGATTGCTTTGAGAACAACACACATCAGAAAACAAACTGAAGAACATTTTATTGCTAATTACAACAATTACATCAGAGTACAAGAATGTAACAGAGAATGGATACTTATTCCATAATAGAAATACAATAATATCAGAGTTTCAAATTACATTTAAATAGCAGCGGAAAAATATTACAAATATACAACTGAAAGGAATACACGGATAAAGAGCTTTCCAAATACCGCTTCAGCTGTAAGCCAGGATCCTGTAAAAATCTGCAAAAAGCTACTCGACTGCCCGTGTCGAAAATATGGGCACCCAAGTTTGCCACTGAAACAAACTACAGGTCAGTCATGGGACTGGTATGAGAAATCTTAACTTAACTATCTAATAATAAGGCTAATCACAGGACCACGCCGCTAATGCGGAACGGGTTTACTCCATTGGATTGCCAGTGCATAAAATAACGTAAATCGTTAAACAACGCAATGCTTTTTAGAAAAAATGAAACCATTATAAGACCCAAGTCCCATCACACAATGCAACGCAAACCAGAGGATAGGGTTTTACCTTATAATGGTAAAAAGATGCTTGATATGATAAAACGGATTTAATATTAGTGTGTATATGTTTAATAAAAACATTTCAATCATAATGTATCAATCCTAGACGGCATGGGTACCATATATCATGTTGCCATACTAGTTCTATAATCAAAACCGCAAGGTCGTATTGGAAGTTGGTTTTCCATCATGAGTCGAGGCCAGGGGCAAGCTCCTCTCCGTTCGAGACACTCTAGCAAATGCCTTAGGATCCCCTGCAGTGAACCCTTGGAGCGATAGGGTCGGTCCCCGCCTATCGGCAGTGGATTGGTTATGCCTGAACACACGTTTCCCGGCTCCTTTGAACCTATAATATGACCACTATCGGGCTATAAAAATCCGAGGCGCCTCAAAATCCATCATCCACATAAGTAAAATGCCAGCAGTTTAAGCACTGACACTACCACTAGCTAGAAAGAAACGTGTGCACTCCCTACGGTCCATATCTCGTTTTTGACTCATACCGGGGTGTGAGGCTCACGAAGTCATGCTATACACAAAGCTATGCCGTAATAGGCTATGCTTTGATCATCCCACAAGGCCCTGCTTTTCAACAAAAGCCTTGATCATTTGCATCTTAGCGTGCCACATTGACAATTCACGCCATGCGATCATTCACTATTAATATATACCAGGGTGTTAAGTAGAGGATAAATTCTCCACCACCAATCAATCATACATTAATAAAAATCAATTTAATTCACATAGAACGAAATCCAATGTCAGACACGCATCCATTTACAAGCTTATGCTCTGGGTCTAAGCGAAAACCAAATCTGAACAATCAACAATAGTCCGGACGGTAACTACTGTAGCCCCTTCAAGGTAGCTACTCCAATCGTGGGTATCAGTAACAACACATCCATTCGATGTGAAGATCGTCGGTCTTCAATCACCGTCTTCAACTTCGACTCTTCATCGTCGTAGTGATTATTCGGAATGGGTTAAACCCGGTCTTTCCGAATAACTCGCGTATTTTTATAATTAAAAATCAAGTACTATAAAAGCACATCCAACGTCTCATCCCAATTCAGAATATCCTTCTAATAAAATATTTGCATTATTTTATCAAAGATAAATTCTTTAAATTATCCTTAAATCTTTCTTTTAAAGATTTATTAAGAACCCAATTCGGTTTTAGATATCAAAAATCATTATTCAATGATTATTTAAATTTAAGAAATAAATCTTATCTTTAACTAGGTTAAAGAATAAGTGTAATTTTAAAACACCGTCCACGATAAACCCAAAATCGAATTCCATTAAATATGGAATCTTCACAGAAGTCAAATCAATATATAATCATTATAAATTTCTGTATCCGACCAATAATATAAATGGAATAACGGCAAAGCCTCTTAAATTCCATATGTAGCATCGATCCTCTTTTACAGAAGCTTATGCCGGTTATTATTAATTCGAATTCCACTCAATTCCAATTTAATATGTTAAATTGGAAAACTTGGCTTTTGGAAAATTCCCATTTAAATCTTAATAAAAGATTTATAAATTCCAAATCATATTTTCATTGTCAGTTGGGTTAAAGAACACATGTCACTTAAAAACACGGTTCACAATAAACCCAACTCACATTTCATCTTATTTCAATTACTGAATATACTTGAAAGCTTTAATAATCTGAATTAAAAGATTATTCTTTTCATACGGGGTTTAAGAACAGCGTTATTTAAGACACTATTCGCGACAAACCCAAAATCCAATTTATTTAATTTATTTAATTTATTTTCAATATTAACCAATTGGAAAACTTCATTAAGTCTAAATTTAATGATTTATTCTAGTTAATAACTAGCTCATCTCAATAAATAAATATATTTTTCTAAAATATATTCTTTTTTCTAAATATTCTTTTTCTAAGATGTTTTCAAAAATATTCTTTTCCTAGAATATTCTTTATTGGAATGTGACTCAATCAACAACCATATATTACATGTAATCAACAATCATGATAAATAATTATCAAGCATCCAAATAACACCCAAAGTGGATTCTACACTAAATATTGGGACTAGTGTAGATCAAATATCATCCCAACACTGTAACAACCCGGAAAATCTGGGCCAGTTTAAAATTTTTATTTTGGCAATTTTAGCGAATTTTGATTATTTAAAATGAATTATTTTAAATAATATCGACGAAAATTTATTTTGAATATAATTCGAACGTATATATTATACGCGTCGTCGTTAGAATATAATAATTATATATATAATTATAAATAGAATTGAAAATGGCGCGGTAGTGCGATAATTCGATTTCAAACTTCAATTGAATGTACCGGGTGCAAAACAATCCGGATTTTAGTGAAACCAAAAATAATGGAATCTAATAGTGAATATCTTTCCAACGAATCCGACAAATCAAGATTTCATTGCGGGAATCAAAAGATATGTCCAGTTGAAATTTCTGAATAGTCGCTATGGAATTCAGGCCCTTAAAAATGGACATTTTGCAAACGACCTCGGATTTCGACGAAACAAGTTTTTTTGGATCCGCAGTGTCAAATTATTGCTAGATTCCAAATTTCATAATTTTCTGAATCAATATGTGAGCGTGACAAAGGAAAACGCGTTTGACCAGTTTCAGTTGATTTTAATCGACTGGAAAATGGCCATTTTTCTAACGGTCTCGGAAATCGACGAAACTAGTTTTGTTAGGACCGTATCGTCAATGCGAAGCTAGAAAATATTTTTCTGTAATTTTTCTAGTTAGTATGTGACCCCGGTAATTTGAAATGTACGTTTAAAATTCAATATAGTGATTTAAATGTAAATTCAAAGGAAACTGATCGAAACAGTCGAATCAGCTTGCGATACATATCCCATTGTGTTCGGAATGGGGGTAATACGCTATGGACGACAGGCGGTGGGTTTCGTTTCGAGGTCGTATGTAAAAGTACCTTTTTGAAAATTAAATAATTAAAAATAAAAATTTCTTCTCCCTCCTCCCTTTATCTTTCTGGCCCCCCCTTCGTTTCATTTCAGAATCAAAATAAAAAAAAATGATTTCCTCGATCTGGAAACCGCCGATGGCGACGAATGCCATCGCGCCCCGCCTCCTCCTCCGAAGTCTACGCTACCACCTCCTCCCAAGACCGACGCTCCTCCTTCCTCTGTCCTTGATCCCCTCTCTGGAAATCGCGAAACCCCTCGAGCCGAACCCCAAATCGACAGCTTCGACCGCCATGGCCACCACCTCCGCCAGCAGTCCACCGCCGATGCATCAGGGACCCCACCGCTCCATCTTCGACCCTGCAGACCCCGACATTTCTCCTTCGATCCCCAAAATCCGAAAATACGGTGAGTTTTCATGCTATTAATTTTAATTTCAGTTTTAAAAATAAATACCTTGCTTAAAAATTTGGTCTTTACTAATAAGTTATATATATACTTTATTGTTTAGGAAATCTGAAATTATATAGCATTAGTTTTAAAATAAAATAAGAATAGCAAGGTTTCTAATCATATAAAAATATGATTTTTTTTATATGATTAATAGAAATATAAAAATATGAATTTTGCATATATGATTTTTGATTTTTGAAAAATAAGTTCTGTGATTGTGAAAATATATTTTTCTTTGAAATGAAAATAAGATTTGCTAAGATCGAAAATTATGATTTTTCTTTGATGTGAAAAATACAATTTTTGGTTTGATAAAAATATCATTTTTATCATATGTATGTTATTTATAAAATGGTCGTACATAGAAATAATCAATAATGGAGTAAAAATTCGATTTTTATATATTGAACACCGTAGTAAAAATTCGATTTTTATATATTGAATAACATAGTAAAGATTCAATTTTTATATAAAGTATAACGAAGTGAAAATTCTATTTTCACAACATGAAGTTAGCGATAAAAATGATTTTTAAATCGAAAGTGAATAAATAAAAATGCGATTTTTATTTTTAATACATCAATATATAAAAATGTGATTTTTATATATATAGTGGCTACGGGCAACGAAGATGACGAAGATGGGATAGCGTTGAAGATTTCTATAAATGAAGAGTCAAGATGATTGGATAGCTATAGGTGAGAATTTCTCACCTTTCAATTTCTTTTCTAATTATATATATACTAGGATGCAGACGGTGCTTAGTAGCACCCGACACAATCGTCCACAGACCACGGACTTGTTTGTTTGGTTGCATAGATTAGTTATATGATGTGATTTGAATTTGGTTGTTTGGTGATTTTGATTGATGTGTGAATGGCGTGGGCCTTCACTAGACCGGGGATAAGGCTAGGCCTCGTCCCGTTTCTAGTATCGTGTCATTATGCCGCCGAAATTTTCTAAAATATGTTAGAAAAATAAAAATATCATTTTATTTAAGGAATGAACTGAATAAAATTCATATGTTGGAATAAAATGTTTTGTCGTTAAAAATATAATTTTAACGTGAATGTGAAAAAATAAATATTCATTTACAAACCAGACGGTTTGTTTATGTACACTTATTTGAATGACATTGATTGGGACGATAAATTTTACACATCGCCCAACTGCACAACTAAAATCTGTGTTTGATTGTTTGAAACCCCACACGGGTGTTGGGATGAAATATGAATTTCACTCATCCTGATTGATTAAATATGTCGATCGATTGATTGACAGGCTGTTATAAGCGTTGAATATCTATATTTGATGCTTATACAGTGTAGTGCACTTTGGTTGATGGTTGATTATTTTTCAATGCTATTATATACATGTGTTGTATGGAAATCCATATAATTAATTTTATATGGTAATTGATTGGGCCTCATTCCAATTTGAAAAATAAAGAAAATTTGAAAATAGAAATTATGAAGCCGTGTTGATTAGATTGACGCCATTTTAACGTGAACGATTTTTATATCGATTATATTCATTTTGAAATGAATATAGAAAAACGATTTCGAAATGAAATGAATATTGAAAAGTGATTTCGAAATCGACGATTTCGAAATGAATTGAATTGAAAACGATTTCGAAATGAATTGAATTGAAAACGATTTCGAAATGAATTGAAAACGATTTCGAAATGAATTGAATTGAAAACGATTTCGAAATGAATTGAAAACGAATTCAAATTGAATTGAAGGCAAATTGAAATGAATTCAAATTGAATTGAAATTTGAATTGAATAGAAATGAATTTTAAAACGAATTTATAGAGAAGAATTCAATTTTGATTTGAATTGAAACGGAAGTTGAAATTGCTTTTGAAACGAATTTAAAACTATTTATATAATTCGTTTTAAATAGAAATCGAGGAAATATATTATATATATATATATTATATATATAATATAATGCCCTGAATAGAAGGCGCCGCGCCGCGGTAGTTCGTGAATTTCGACCATTTATTTCAAACGGACATTGCGGGAGATCCGACCGTCGGATTCTCCTAAAACCGGAACCGTTGGGTTCGTATCGAAAAGAGCTTTCTAACGAATATTAGAAATTAGAAATCTAACGGTTGGATTTGGAATTATGTCCAAATCAAATTTGAAAAAGGTCGCTGTAAGTGCAGTTCGATGGCCATTGGTGGAAATCGACTGTACGGGCCTTGATAAAATTATTAAAAATAGTAATAATTTGTGTAAAATCATAAGAAATGATTTGTGAAGATTTGGGATGAAAAACTTCATGTTTGAAAAGATAAAAATAGATTTTTATCGAAATGAACTGGTTTTGAACTAGGATTATAATTCTATTTATTTTTAAATAAATAAATTGAATTTAAAAAGGGTTTTAAAAATAACCAGAATATCCAATGATTGCATTGGAGTGGATTTGAATCGAAATTGTCTTCGGAATATTTCGATGTTGGAATTCGTAATTATACAGATGTTGTTATGGAAATTTGAAAGATATATATTTATATTGTTATTTCCATTACGACATTTGTTAGTCGTAGAATTCGATATTGAATATAAGCCGATATATTTTCTATTCAGAGCCTTGTATTGAATATCGAATGTGATTTGGGTTTGTCGTGAGTGGTGTCTTCACTAACACTGTTCTTGAACCCAGTTGAGAAAAGGTTAAATCTTTTTATTTAGATTTAATGAAGTGTACCAATTAAAGAATATTTAATTGGAATTGAATTGATATTGATTTTTGGGTTTATCGTGGACAGTGTTTTAAATAACACTCGTTCTTTAACCCGATAATCAATGGGATGTGACTTTGGGTTTATCGTGAACTGTGTTTTAAATGACACTGATTCTTTAACCCAGTCAAAGATTAAAACTAAGTGGAGTTTTAATGAATCTTTAATTAGATTGAAAAGATCGAGAATGGAGTATCACCAGTTTTACTCCAGGCGATAGTTAAATCTTTAATTAGATTTGAACGTGAAATGGTAATTGAATTTACCGATAACACCGTGGTGTTAGATATGAAGTATAACCAGTTTTACTTCATGGGATGAATAGGTTGGGATTGGGAAATAAAATAAATGATTACTTCGGTGTGGTTCGCTAATCCCGACTAGTTTGAATTGATATTCAAAGGAGATTAAAGAATAAATTTAAAGAATTTATCTTGGATAAAATTAATGGGAACTTTTCCCAAAGTATAGGAAATTTTGAATAAAAGAATATTCTGAATTGGAATGAGGCGTATGTTGTGTTTGTGTTACACTTTTATAATGTATACGCGAGCTATTCAGAAAGACCGGGTTTATCCCATTCTGAATAACTGATTCGACGTGGTGTCGAAGATGAAGACGGTGGTTGAAGACCAGAAGTCTTCACGTCGTTTGGGTGATTACTGATGATCTTGATTGGGTTGTACACCCAAGAAGATGGAAACAGTTAGTGATCGTCCAGACGTACTTGGAGATCGATGGATATGCGGGGTACTAGGTGCCTCCGGTTTCGTTTAGACCCAGAACGGACTTGTGAATGGACTGTGTGTCTGACATTGGATTTTAGTCCGTGTGATTGATCTCTATTAAATATATATCTGTTTGGCGGCGGAGAATTTATTCTCTTGCTTAACGCCCTTCTCTGAGACGTACGAGCTCAAGGGTTATATATTGATGGATATCAAACGCATGGAGTGAATTGCCTGTGTGGCATGCCTAAGTGGCAATTGATCGAGGCTTCTGTTGAAAAGCAAAGTCTTGTGGTGATGATCAAAGCACGGCCTTTGTAGCGTAGCTTTGTGTAACGATTACTTCGCGTGTTTCACACCCGGTATGAACCAAAAACGGGAGAGGACGTCAGGGAGGGCATGCGTTTCTTTCTAGCTAGAAGTGGCGTCAGTGGTTTTACACGCCCTGACGAGTTTGACTTATGTGGTTGTTGCTGTTGCGAGGCGCCTCGGTTATATCGGTTTTGGCCGATGCATTCTGGTCGGCTGACGGACCAGACTTGCACCCCATAGGGTGGGGAGACGTAGTGTTCAGGCATAATAATCCACATCGGTGGACCGGCCCTGAGGATCCAAGGGGCAGTTGCGGCTGTTCCTGAGACATGGTAGGCTAGATTGTCTCGAATCGGTTGAGGACTATCTTTTGCCTCGGTTCATAGACGGAAATCCAATTTCCAAATACGTGACATTTGCGGTTTTAATTGTAAAACTAGTATGGCGACATGATATATGGTACTCATGCCGCCTATGATTGATACTTATGATTTGAAATTGTTTTGACACTATACACTTATAATAGTATCAAATAATGTGTTTTAAACGTATCAAGCATGCTTTGGCTGTTATAAGGGAAAACCCTATCCTCCGGCTTGCGTTGCATTGTGTGATGGGACCTGGGTCTTATAACAGCTTCATTTCTCTTTATTTAGCATTGCGCTGTTTGTTCGATGCACTGGTATTCTTGGGAGGAAACCCGTTCCGTGTTATACGGCGTGGTCCCTTGATTTACCAAACTTTAAAACCAATATTAATAACTGTTTTAGTTCTCACACCAGTCTCATGACTGACCTGGAGTTTATTGTTTTAACCTAAACTCTGGGTGCCCCTATTTTCCACATGGGCAGCTAGTAGTTTTTGTTTTGCAGATTTATATTCACAGGGTCCTGATTTACAGCTGGAACGATGCTCGGAAAGCTCTGTATCCGTGTATCACTTTCAGTTGTATTTTGTATTATTTTCCGCTGCTATGTAATTTATTGTAATTTCTGATATTTATCGAATGTAATTTATTCAATTATACTCTGTATATTCTTGTATCTGATGGAATTGTTGTAATAACAATGAAATGTTCTTCCGTTTGCGTTCTATTTTGTCTTGTCCTCAAAAGTATTCGTGTTTTCCTTCACGGGGAAGTTACGGGTCGCTTCATTTGGTATCAGAGCTTTGGTTTACAAAGCTCGAGAACAAGACACATTAGAACCATACGAAAGAATTCATCAGATATTGGATTATCAATATCCAATTAGAATGATTCGTTAGAGATAGGATCAGTAGTATCCTAGAACGAGTGTGAAGAGTGTGTTTTTCAAATGAAAACAATTTTGTTTTGAAAATTTAAATTGTTTTATACGTATTTGATTATTTATTTATTTTGAATATGGACAATCGAGTATATAAAGATTTTGCATATACGCGTCATGAACGTATATTCGAAGTTTTAATATACTGGGTAGATATAGAATCACATTCTAGATATCCGGGGATGATTCTGATGATGGTGCATCATCATCAGTATTCATATTCGAATTTCGAAGGTGTGATTTCTATATATTTCCATCAGACTGGTGTGAGAACCAAAACTAATATAGTTAGAATACATTGTTGTGAATTGGCATCAAAAACAAGAATTTCTGTATATATATATCAAAATTATGAATTTGAAACTCTAATTCACTAATTGATTGATGTTTGTGTTGTTTGTTTATTTGTTTGCTAATTTTTATCCATTTAGCCTAATTGTATCAAATTTTGAATTGTATTGAAAATTGGTTGCATTTGCTTGCATATACATATGCTTATATTGAACAGGTCATAGCAAGGAGGCTAGAGCCGAAGAATAAAATTTGTTTGCCCGACAAATAGGTACATGTTTACTACATGATTTACTGTTTTGTTTGGGTGATGATGATTTTGTGAGCCTATTGGCTAGCCGCTTGGCTTTTTCTTTTTCTTTTTGAGATCTAAAGGACCGGGGAAGCTATTTGAAATTCCCCGATGCTCCCGGTGCAGGGGAGGTTATGGCGAAATTTTTCGAAAATTTAGGGTGTTAGCCAAATTTTTGAAATTTTAGAAAATTCTCAGAAACTGAAAAGTTGGAGAATGAAAGCCAGATCGAGCGTAGAGTTGATTGATCAAACCACTTTCGACTTTGTTCCTTTTCGGGGACGAAAAGTTTTAAGTGGGGGAGATTGTAACAACCCGGAAAATCTGGGTCAGTTTAAAATTTTTATTTTGGCAATTTTAGCGAATTTTGATTATTTAAAATGAATTATTTTAAATAATATCGACGAAAATTTATTTTGAATATAATTCGAACGTATATATTATACGCGTCGTCGTTAGAATATAATAATTATATATATAATTATAAATAGAATTGAAAATGGCGCGGTAGTTCGATAATTCGATTTCAAACTTCAATTGAATGTACCGGGTGCAAAACAATCCGGATTTTAGTGAAACCAAAAATAATGGAATCTAATAGTGAATATCTTTCCAACGAATCCGACAAATCAAGATTTCATTGCGGGAATCAAAAGATATGTCCAGTTGAAATTTCTGAATAGTCGCTATGGAATTCAGGCCCTTAAAAATGGACATTTTGCAAACGACCTCGGATTTCGACGAAACCAGTTTTGTTGGATCCGCAGTGTCAAATTATTGCTAGATTCCAAATTTCATAATTTTCTGAATCAATATGTGAGCGTGACAAAGGAAAACGCGTTTGACCAGTTTTAGTTGATTTTAATCGACTGGAAAATGGCCATTTTTCTAACGGTCTCGGAATTCGACGAAACTAGTTTTGTTAGGACCGTATCGTCAATGCGAAGCTAGAAAATATTTTTCTGTAATTTTTCTAGTTAGTATGTGACCCCGGTAATTTGAAATGTACGTTTAAAATTCAATATAGTGATTTAAATGTAAATTCAAAGGAAACTGATCGAAACAGTCGAATCAGCTTGCGATACATATCCCATTGTGTTCGGAATGGGGGTAATACGCTATGGACGACAGGCGGTGGGTTTCGTTTCGAGGTCGTATGTAAAAGTACCTTTTTGAAAATTAAATAATTAAAAATAAAAATTTCTTCTCCCTCCCCCCTTTATCTTTCTGGCCCCCCCCCCCTTCGTTTCATTTCAGAATCAAAATAAAAAAAAATGATTTCCTCGATCTGGAAACCGCCGATGGCGACGAATGCCATCGCGCCCCGCCTCCTCCTCCGAAGTCTACGCTACCACCTCCTCCCAAGACCGACGCTCCTCCTTCCTCCGTCCTTGCTCCCCTCTCTGGAAATCGCGAAACCCCTCGAGCCGAACCCCAAATCGACAGCTTCGACCGCCATGGCCACCACCTCCGCCAGCAGTCCACCGCCGACGCATCAGGGACCCCACCGCTCCATCTTCGACCCTGCAGACCCCGACATTTCTCCTTCGATCCCCAAAATCCGAAAATACGGTGAGTTTTCATGCTATTAATTTTAATTTCAGTTTTAAAAATAAATACCTTGTTTAAAAATTTGGTCTTTACTAATAAGTTATATATATACTTTATTGTTTAGGAAATCTGAAATTATATAGCATTAGTTTTAAAATAAAATAAGAATAGCATGGTTTCTAATCATATAAAAATATGATTTTTTTTATATGATTAATAGAAATATAAAAATATGAATTTTGCATATATGATTTTTGATTTTTTAAAAATAAGTTCTGTGATTGTGAAAATATATTTTTCTTTGAAATGAAAATAAGATTTGCTAAGATCGAAAATTATGATTTTTCTTTGATGTGAAAAATACAATTTTTGGTTTGATAAAAATATCATTTTTATCGTATGTATGTTATTTATAAAATGGTCATACATAGAAATAATCAATAATGGAGTAAAAATTCGATTTTTATATATTGAACACCGTAGTAAAAATTCGATTTTTATATATTGAATAACATAGTAAAGATTCAATTTTTATATAAAGTATAACGAAGTGAAAATTCTATTTTCACAATATGAAGTTAGCGATAAAAATATGATTTTTAAATCGAAAGTGAATAAATAAAAATGCGATTTTTATTTTTAATACATCAATATATAAAAATGTGATTTTTATATATATAGTGGCTACGGGCAACGAAGATGACGAAGATGGGATAGCGTTGAAGATTTCTATAAATAAAGAGTCAAGATGATTGGATAGCTATAGGTGAGAATTTCTCACCTTTCAATTTCTTTTCTAATTATATATATACTAGGATGCAGACGGTGCTTAGTAGCACCCGACACAATCGTCCACAGACCATGGACTTGTTTGTTTGGTTGCATAGATTAGTTATATGATGTGATTTGAATTTGGTTGTTTGGTGATTTTGATTGATGTGTGAATGGCGTGAGCCTTCACTAGACCGGGGATAAGGCTAGGCCTCGTCCCGTTTCTAGTATCGTGTCGTTATGCCGCCGAAATTTTCTAAAATATGTTAGAAAAATAAAAATATCATTTTATTTAAGGAATGAACTGAATAAAATTCATATGTTGGAATAAAATGTTTTGTCGTTAAAAATATAATTTTAACGTGAATGTGAATAAATAAATATTCATTTACAAACCAGACGGTTTGTTTATGTACACTTATTTGAATGACATTGATTGGGACGATAAATTTTACACATCGCCCAACTGCACAACTAAAATCTGTGTTTGATTGTTTGAAACCCCACACGGGTGTTGGGATGAAATATGAATTTCACTCATCCTGATTGATTAAATATGTCGATCGATTGATTACAGGCTGTTATAAGCGTTGAATATCTATATTTGATGCTTATACAGTGTAGTGCACTTTGGTTGATGGTTGATTATTTTTCAATGCTATTATATACGTGTGTTGTATGGAAATCCATATAATTAATTTTATATGGTAATTGATTGGGCCTCATTCCAATTTGAAAAATAAAGAAAATTTGAAAATAGAAATTATGAAGCCGTGTTGATTAGATTGACGCCATTTTAACGTGAACGATTTTTATATCGATTATATTCATTTTGAAATGAATATTGAAAAACGATTTCGAAATGAAATGAATATTGAAAAGTGATTTCGAAATCGACGATTTCGAAAAGAATTGAATTGAAAACGATTTCGAAATGAATTGAATTGAAAACGATTTCGAAATGAATTGAATTGAAAACGATTTCGAAATGAATTGAATTGAAAACGATTTCGAAATGAATTGAATTGAAAACGATTTCGAAATGAATTGAATTGAAAACGATTTCGAAATGAATTGAAAACGAATTCAAATTGAATTGAAAGCAAATTGAAATGAATTCAAATTGAATTGAAATTTGAATTGAATAGAAATGAATTTTAAAACGAATTTATAGAGAAGAATTCAATTTTGATTTGAATTGAAACGGAAGTTGAAATTGCTTTTGAAACGAATTTAAAACTATTTATATAATTCTTTTTAAATAGAAATCGACGATATATATATTATATATATAATATAATGGCCTGAATAGAACGCGCCGCGCCGCGACAGTTCGTGAATTTCGACCATTTATTTCAAACGGACATTGCGGGAGATCCGACCGTCGGATTCTCCTAAAACCGGAACCGTTGGGTTCGTATCGAAAAGAGCTTTCTAACGAATATTAGAAATTAGAAATCTAACGGTTGGATTTGGAATTATGTCCAAATCAAATTTGAAAAAGGTCGCTGTAAGTGCAGTTCGATGGCCATTGGTGGAAATCGACTGTACGGGCCTTGATAAAATTATTAAAAATAGTAATAATTTGTGTAAAATCATAAGAAATGATTTGTGATGAAAAACTTCATGTTTGAAAAGATAAAAATAGATTTTTATCGAAATGAACTGGTTTTGAACTAGGATTATAATTCTATTTATTTTTAAATAAATAAATTGAATTTAAAAAGGGTTTTAAAAATAACCAGAATATCCAATGATTGCATTGGAGTGGATTTGAATCGAAATTGTCTTCGGAATATTTCGATGTTGGAATTCGTGATTATACAGATGTTGTTATGGAAATTTGAAAGATATATATTTATATTGTTATTTCCAATACGACATTTGTTAGTCGTAGAATTCGATATTGAATATAAGCCGATATATTTTCTATTCAGTGCCTTGTATTGAATATCGAATGTGATTTGGGTTTGTCGTGAGTGGTGTCTTCACTAACACTGTTCTTGAACCCAGTTGAGAAAAGGTTAAATCTTTTTATTTAGATTTAATGAAGTGTACCAATTAAAGAATATTTAATTGGAATTGAATTGATATTGATTTTTGGGTTTATCGTGGACAGTGTTTTAAATAACACTCGTTCTTTAACCCGATAATCAATGGGATGTGACTTTGGGTTTATCGTGAACTGTGTTTTAAATGAAACTGATTCTTTAACCCAGTCAAAGATTAAAACTAAGTGGAGTTTTAATGAATCTTTAATTAGATTGAAAAGATCGAGAATGGAGTATCACCAGTTTTACTCCAGGCGATAGTTAAATCTTTAATTAGATTTGAACGTGAAATGGTAATTGAATTTACCGATAACACCGTGGTGTTAGATATGAAGTATAACCAGTTTTACTTCATGGGATGAATAGGTTGGGATTGGGAAATAAAATAAATGATTACTTCGGTGTGGTTCGCTAATCCCGACTAGTTTGAATTGATATTCAAAGGAGATTAAAGAATAAATTTAAAGAATTTATCTTGGATAAAATTAATGGGAACTTTTCCCAAAGTATAGGAAATTTTGAATAAAAGAATATTCTGAATTGGAATGAGGCCTATGTTGTGTTTGTGTAACACTTTTATAATATATATGCGAGCTATTCAGAAAGACCGGGTTTATCCCATTCTGAATAACTGATTCGACGTGGTGTCGAAGATGAAGACGGTGGTTGAAGACCAGAAGTCTTCACGTCGTTTGGGTGATTACTGATGATCTTGATTGGGCTGTACACCCAAGAAGATGGAAACAGTTAGTGATCGTCTAGATGTACTTGGAGATCGATGGATATGCGGGGTACTAGGTGCCTCCGGTTTCGTTTAGACCCAGAACAGACTTGTGAATGGACTGTGTGTCTGACATTTGATTTTAGTCCGTGTGATTGATCTCTATTAAATATATATCTGTTTGGCGGCGGAGAATTTATTCTCTTGCTTAACGCCCTTCTCTGAGATTTACGAGCTCAGGGGTTATATATTGATGGATATCAAACGCATGGAGTGAATTGCCTGTGTGGCATGCCTAAGTGGCAATTGATCGAGGCTTCTGTTGAAAAGCAAAGTCTTGTGGTGATGATCAAAGCACGGCCTTTGTGGCGTAGCTTTGTGTAACGATTACTTCGCGTGTTTCACACCCGGTATGAACCAAAAACGGGAGAGGACGTCAGGGAGGGCATGCGTTTCTTTCTAGCTAGAAGTGGCGTCAGTGGTTTTACACGCCCTGACGAGTTTGACTTATGTGGTTGTTGCTGTTGCGAGGCGCCTCGGTTATATCGGTTTTGGCCGATGCATTCTGGTCGGCTGATGGACCAGACTTGCACCCCATAGGGTGGGGAGACGTAGTGTTCAGGCATAATAATCCACATCGGTGGACCGGCCCTGAGGATCCAAGGGGCAGTTGCGGCTGTTCCTGAGACATGGTAGGCTAGATTGTCTCGAATCGGTTGAGGACTATCTTTTGCCTCGGTTCATAGACGGAAATCCAATTTCCAAATACGTGACATTTGCGGTTTTAATTGTAAAACTAGTATGGCGACATGATATATGGTACCCATGCCGCCTATGATTGATACTTATGATTTGAAATTGTTTTGACACTATACACTTATAATAGTATCAAATAATGTGTTTTAAACGTATCAAGCATGCTTTGGCTGTTATAAGGGAATACCCTATCCTCCGGCTTGCGTTGCATTGTGTGATGGGACCTGGGTCTTATAACAGCTTCATTTCTCTTTATTTAGCATTGCGCTGTTTGTTCGATGCACCGGTATTCTTGGGAGGAAACCCGTTCCGTGTTATACGGCGTGGTCCCTTGATTTACCAAACTTTAAAACCAATATTAATAACTGTTTTAGTTCTCACACCAGTCTCATGACTGACCTGGAGTTTATTGTTTTAACCTAAACTCTGGGTGCCCCTATTTTCCACACGGGCAGCTAGTAGTTTTGGTTTTGCAGATTTATATTCACAGGGTCCTGATTTACAGCTGGAACGATGCTCGGAAAGCTCTGTATCCGTGTATCACTTTCAGTTGTATTTTGTATTATTTTCCGCTGCTATGTAATTTATTGTAATTTCTGATATTTATCGAATGTAATTTATTCAATTATACTCTGTATATTCTTGTATCTGATGGAAATGTTGTAATAACAATGAAATGTTCTTCCGTTAGCGTTCTATTTTGTCTTGTCCTCAAAAGTATTCGTGCTTTCCTTCACGGGGAAGTTACGGGTCGCTTCATACACCTGTGTGGGGTTTCATCCAACAATCAAATAATAAATTATTTGTGCACTTGGGCGATGTGTAAAAATTATCGTCCCAATCACATAAACAAGTCGGATGGCTTGTAAATGGAAGTGTAATATTCAATTTGAAAATACTAACATTATATTTAACACATCAAACATTTCAACATCACATACATATATTTCAATTCTTTTTATTGTGGGCAAATGACAATAAAAGTCTAGTCTTTTAATTCCATTCCTTTTATTGTTGATAAATGACAATAAAAGTCTAATCTCTTATTTAAATTCTTTTTATTGTAAATAACTGGCAATAAAAATCTTAACTTTCATATCTTTTGTGTAATCCTTTCCAATGACCAAAATGTATATTTTGGTGAAATCTTTTTAAGTGACCAAAATGTCTCTTCTTTTCTAATTCTTTTAAAGTGACAAAAATATTATAATTTTGTCTAATTCCTTTCAATGTACAAAATATGATAATTTTCTCAAATTCTTTTCAATGGACAAAATATGCATTTCTAGTTCATTCTTTTTAATGTACAAAAATATTCATTTTTGTATAATTCCTTTTTAATGTACAAAATATTCAATTTTGTATAATTCCTTATCAATGAAAAAATGTGTATTTTTTACTTCACACTTTTTAATGTGATAAAAAGGTCCCTTTTTAATTCATTCTTTTCAAAGTGTCTAATTGAATGTTTTTAATTCATTTCTTCTAAAGTGACAAAATGAATGAATTTACTTCATTCTTTTTCAAAGTGACAAAATGAATGTTTTCTAATTCATTTATCTAAATTGACAAATTTATTTTATAAATTTCAACGCGACCAAATGACTAATTTCGTTAACAACTTTCAATACAACAAAATGATAAATTGGTTTGTTAACTTATAATGCAAACAAAAATGATGAATTTGTTTATTAACTTTTAATGCAAAAAAAAAATGATGATTTTGTTTATTAACTTTTATTGCAAACAAAAAACGAAAATTTTGTTTGTAAACTTTTAATGTAAACAAAATGAGAATTTTGTTTGTAAACTTTTAATGCAAACAAAAAGGTGAATTTTGTTTGTAAACTTTTAATGCAAACAAAAAGGTGAATTTTGTTTGTAAACTTTTAATGCAAACAAAAAGGTGAATTTTGTTTAATGCAAACAAAAATGTGAATTTTGTTTCATTCTTTTAAATTTGACAAACATGAATGTTTTCTGATTCATTTCTTGAAATAGACAAAAATGACTGTTCCTAAATCATTTCTTTAAATTGAAAAAAAATGAATATTTCTAATTCATTTCTCTAAAGTGACAAAAATGGATTTTTATTTCTATAATCATGTTTTGACCAAAATATTATTTTTATTTGCAAAAAATATTTCTAATAAAAAGGTAGTTTTTATTCACATAACAAATTTCTATTTAAAAATGTTATTTTTATTTTCAATAATCATGTTTTCACAAAAATGTGATTTTTATATTTATGATCATCCTTTCACAAAAATACTATTTTAATTCGCTAATCATTCTTTTGACAAAAATGAGATTTTAATTCACTAATCATTCCTTTGAAGTGACAAAAAGGTCCATTTTAAATTCATTCTTTTTAATGAATGAAAATATATATCTTTAACTAATTCTTTTTAATGTATAAAAATGTTTATTTTATATGCATAATATATTTTTAAATACAATGAAAATGTTAATCTTTCTTTAATGTCACATTTTACAATGAAAATGTTAATCTTTCTTTAATGTCACATTTTACACTGAAAATGTTAATCTTTCTTTAATGTCACATTTTACAATGAAAATGTTAATCTTTCTTTAATGTCACATTTTACAATGAAAATGTTAATTTCTAATTTTAATATCACCTTTTACATAAGAATGTAAGTTCTAATCAAAACATTAAAATTGACTTTTTATTAAAATCATGTTTTAATTCTAAAACATGAACCTCTTTTTCTTTTCTATTCTCAACCGAACAAAATGTATAAAAGTTGGTACCTCATTTTAGTGACGATTCTAATCTAACAAGAATGGTTTTAAAGTGACATTTCATTTTTGTTGAAATATACTAGTTCAACAACTTAACACAGTTTGGTGTTTCATATGTTTGTTGAAGTTTCTAATTCAACAAATTAACAAAATTTGGTGTTTCACACTTTTGATCATTTTATCTAACCAAAAATTATATATTTTAGTTTTACTTCCTTTATCAGTACAAATTGATCTAAATGTTTCTACTAAATTATCTCACGACAGATAATTATGTTTAACCATTTATCACCAAATGACATTACCAAACAAACAGATCCATACATTACATTCAACATAGAACAAGCATGAATAATAGCAAGCAGGAAATAACTGTAGACTTATGATAACCAATTTCATAATTATTAATTTTTTTAAAAAAAAATAGATTTCTCACGATGATTTTAATTCTGCAAAATTGTAGATCTCTCTGTTTTCAAATCTGATCAGCGTCGTGGCATAGATCTTTACTTCATAATTTCAACGCTTCGAAAATCATCTGATTCTGTTTTAGTTTGAATGAGATACACCAATTTAAACTTTGAATAAAAAAATTATATAATTAATTAATTAATTATTTATACTCTAATTACCTCTTAAATCGCGTTTACACTAAACACTGTCCGTCTCTCTTCATCGTTAATTTCAGGAACCCAGAAACCCAAGCTGTAACATACCGTCTTTCGTCCACTTCAAGTTGGTAACTAAACCAACTCAAACCATCCGAAATGACAGAATGTTATTAGCTTCTGAGGTAAATAGAATAAATCACAGAATCACAGACACAGAAAAACAGAATATCTCGCAGCGGAATAAATAAATTATACAATAGTAGTTCATGAAGCTACTAAATAAAATCAAAGTTTATACATAATATCAGAGTTACAAAATTAAATACAGCGGAAGTCTAAATACAAGAATTTCTAATACAAAGGAGAAATAGCCAGAATCAACAGGTAGAGTGATATCTTCAATAGTCTCCAGCTTCAAAAGGTGAAATCTCAACACTGCAATACTCGATCTGACCCGAGCAATAATGCAAAACAAAACAACTCGGATCAGGACTAACATTCTCATGGAAGTAAATCAACTTAAATGAAATATTCAATGAAATGCATCAGTAACTTAGAGGATGTTTGGGATCACCATCCTCTAAGGATCCGTTAAACTAATATCATATAATATAATACGCTATTACAATAGTGTCTATGTTTAAATATACTATTGAAAATAGTGTAAGCGGGATTACCATTATTACCCTTACACCGTTTATACCGTTATCGTACAGTTTGCATATAACACACCAGTACGTCGGCGGATAGGGATGCGCCGTGATACGACAACGCTAAATCAAAATCGTAGGGGGCTCGATCAGGATAATATGACAAGGCACACGAGGAATACCCACGGTAGGATTCTACCGATGCATGCCCGGACCGGTGGTAACGCATAGCCGCAACTACCGCCCACCTCGAACAACACTCCCATAATCTAGGGTGGCCACTAATCAAATCACAAAGTAATAGATATAGTTCGAAGAAGTGTGTTCGATGGAGGTGCGACCTCACTTAATCACGGTATAGCACCTGTTTTAGTCATTTTAATTATGACCCGAAGGTCAAGGCTATCCATCAACGTTCTCTTTCTTCAATCCAGTAATCGCCACCAAACCATCCTACTTCATTCTGGAACTCCACCGCGTACACAGTTGTTAAAGTGGTTTTCGGTATTGGCAGAGAGTATGACAATATCCGATCCCGGTCTCTTTAACAACCAAACGTTTACATTTTTCACACCGTGGCCATTTTAATAAAACCATATCTTGAAATAAATTGATTTAAGAAATTTCTTTAATTCAAACCAAAAAGTTTATGAATCAATTCCATGTATAAAATTTATTTCAATTCATATTCAGTCAATTTATAATCGAATTCATATATTCATATCAATTATAAATTCAAATTCCAATTAACTACGTAGTTCACGTACATTTCCTATACAGTTCAATATTTATGTCAATTCAAAATTCGCATTTAGTTGATTAAAATTCAAATTCATTGAATCAAGTATCGTTATGCAAATTTAAATCTTTAAACCTCGAATTTAAATTGCAAAATCAAAACTTATCCACCTATTAAGCTTATTAGTAAAGTTTATAAAATATATATAAAATAAGCATTGAAAATATTGTTTATGAGTTATAAATTTATATAGAAAATAACTTTATAAACATATATAGGTTTAAATTAATTTAGAAATAGGGTTTAAAAGAATAATTTATTATAATATATTAATTTATAGTTAAAAATACATATATGATTAAATTTTATAGTTTAAAATAAATTAATTATAAGTAAAATCTTAAATAAGCATTTAAATACATTTTTACTCATAAAATCATTTTAAAACATATAATTTAAAATTTACAGAATTTAAGTTTAAATTAAATATAAATATAAAATATTAAGGTATTATTTTAAAAATCATTTTCTAAATTACTTTACTTCGAAAATACGACCAACAGTGTCCGTATATAGTTTTCTACCCTATGGTCAAGTGATACGGATATTTATCATTTCAACCCGCAATTTATATAATTTCTACGGGTCTATCATTTCAACCCGCAATCCCAAATTCAATAAAAATCGTTCAGGTCTATCATTTCAACCCATAACGATTTTTCCTTAATCTAATGTCCGTTCGGGTATGTATCATTTCAACCCTTAGTGATTTTTCCTAAACTAGGGGTATCTATAACATAACAAATCATCACATGTCATCAATCACATCACAGTCATATATAATCAGTGTACATACATGTCATATGAATATCGTGTCACATATGAAAGTGCATATTTTAAACAAACAATTTCTACTGGCAATCCTATACATTTCATAACAGTTCATTTAGTTGATCTAACATCTATGAAGTAATGTGAGTCAGGTGTGAGATAAACTCACCTTTCGTGGCGCAGATTAAAGACAATAGATGAATTTATGCAGAATTGAAACGACGACTTCCATGCACGATTCAGAATAATTTCAGCTCGATGCTTACTCATTATTTTTTTCATAAGAGGAGGATAGGGAATGTCTCAAAGGATCGGTAAGGCTACTGGGTTTCAGAACGGTCTTTAAGCTCAACACCAAACCGACTTAAAATATAAACACAACATTTACTTTTACAAATATTATATATATTTATATATATACATACACGGATGGTAAAACCATAACATATATATATAGTTCAAGTTCAATACATACCAAGATATTTTATAAATTTATATATTGTGTAACACACCAAAAACTTTATATATAAAATAAATATACAATGCAAACCCACACGCAAAATACATAAAAACCATTGTATGCATATATAAACATTTAAAGAAATATACATACACATTTTTTTTTAAACAAATAAATGTTCAAAACAAACTTAACACAAATATACGCACACACAATGTTGTACCCACACCATTTCACACGCATGAAAACACTCCCAAAGCTTGTATATTATAGATTATATATAACATATATACATACATATAAATTTTCCTTCAAAACAAATAGACTCAAAACAATACATTTATTGTTATAAAATATAAATTTTATTAAATACACACAAATACAAATGCAGTTACACACAGTATTATAAAATACACGCTCACTACAATAACTACATGCATACAGTATGACTCACGCACCACACACTAGAAAAATAAAAACACTACACAGAACCCACACATGCCTATAAACAGGAATGCACATACACAATACACTACGCCACACACACAAAACAATACACAAAATCAATTAAATATATATATATACCTTCGCAAACTATATATTATATATATAGACAATCTTTTAAAATATATATACATACATAATAATAATAAAATAAAAATTCAAACAAAAATATATATTCATATATATATATATATTCATATATATATATATATATATATATATATATACACACACACCCACTAAAAAAAATATTTATTTATTTATTTATAAAGCAACACACACGCACTACTGTTTCAAAATCCAATATATACATAAATCAACACACACAAAATTATTATATATATTATAAAATTTAAAATACACATACAAACATCACCCAAGACACCACAAAACCAATATATACACACGAATGGAACTGGCATTACACACACAGCATACACAAACACAATTACATGTATAAATACATATTATAAAACACACACTTAACACACATAGTCAATCACTCCAAAACAAAATATCATACCCAAAAATTAATACATACCCAAAATATTTAAAAACATGAACTCACGCCTAATACACAAAACAACACATAAACAATAAACCAACGCACGCAAGCACACACCACACACATCCGCATGACAAAACCAAAGGAAATAGGTAACTTTAAAGTCTAACACAACAACCAAAATAAATAAGTATTTATATAAATTTAATAAAAGATAAGGGGGAAGTCTTGGGTTCGATGGGCTTCAGGGAGGGCGGAGGAGTCAGCATCGGTTGGTCTGGTTCAGGCAGAGAGGAGTACTTTGTGAACTTCGGCTTTTTGGGCTAGGAGCTGTAGCATAGGGGTGGCAGGAGGCTGTGAAACTGGCGTATTGGGCATGGGTTTATATTGGTCGGGTGGTGGCACTCCGGTCTAGGAGAAGGCGGAGGCAAGGTCAGAGGCGCTGGGCTTGGGATCTAAAGGGGAGGCTTAAAGGAAGGGTTACGGTCAATTGTAGTGGACGGAGATCTGTCAGAGGCGGCTATCGGAGGGAGGCGCGGTGGTCTAGTGAGGTGAGAAGCTAGCGCGAGTTTTAGAAAGATCATTTCATTTATATAGAAGAGAAAGGCGGTGGGGATAAAGAAGAAATGGCAGATCAGTATAAAAAGAGAGGATAGAAGCAGTTTTCTTTTTGAGAGGAAAGAATGGTATATAAACGTGGCAAGATGATGGGATAGAAACATGGTAGTGCGTTGAGGGATTAAATGACTCCTAAAAAGTAGGCATTAATTCCGGATCATAATTGAAACAGCATGAATGGTTTACAAAGTTTGAATGGATGGAAAGAAATTAAATTTAAAATTACAAAGCACTGTCAATGCAAAGCATAATTAATGGTCATAAAAAAAACAAATGGAAATATGAAATTTAACTGGAAGTTTTGTTTTCATTTCAAACGGAACAAACGGATTAATTTTGGAATCAACAAAGGTGCAAGGAAAGGAATAATAGTAATAAATGAACATTGAATTTTAAAGATGTAAACAGTGTTTATAAATAAAAGGAAACAATATAATTTTTTTAATTCAAAGAAAATGGTTTAGGCAATATAAAATTACAACAATTTTGCAATCAATAATTGACGATATCAAAGGAAAAAAAGAATCTGACAATTTAATTTAGACATATTGCATCAATAATAATTTATACGATAAATATATATATATATATATAATTCCATTAATATTGAAATGGATTGTATAATTATACGAGATTTAAATATCAAATAAAATCCAAGAATGGATTCAAAATCAAATTAAGAACCTAATTAAATTTTACCATAAATAAGGTTCTAACATAGCAAGTATTGATTTGAATTATTAAGTTACATTCATACCAAAAACAAACAAATTTAGTTTTAAATAATTAAAAT
Organism: Allium sativum; assembly: GCA_030737875.1. Lineage (NCBI taxonomy): Eukaryota > Viridiplantae > Streptophyta > Magnoliopsida > Asparagales > Amaryllidaceae > Allium > Allium sativum. The sequence goes on from CM060921.1 coordinate 310,506,889, forward strand.
AAAATTTATTTCCATAAAATTCAAACAATAAAATAAATAAATCAAAATTTTAAATTAAATCAATAATTAAAATACTCTAAAATTGAGGTTGTTACACAAGCCGTTAACTTTGAATCCTTCCATCCACTCTTTTCTAAGTTTAGAAATTGCATGCCCTGTGAGATGACAGCTGACCATCGAGCACCGCCACGAGTAAGAGGGGAAAGGAGAAATAAGGAGATGCAAATTTGAGAAATGAAAATATGTGAATGAAATAGGATGCGTGAAAATAGAACAAGGGAGAACAAAGGGAAAGGCATGAAAATAGAACAAAGTGAATACAATTAATAGAATGGAGAAAAAGAAATGAATGCATGATTAATGCATGTGGCCGTTATTCAAAACATTTATTTTTAGTTTTATTGAGAAAAAAATTCCATTCTTAACTCACATTAAATTTCAATTTCAAATGCGATTATTTCTGGAATTAACACGCGTGCACATACTCTTGAAATAAATATGTCCACACATATTTACACGTATTTGTTTCAATTGTTTTGAATTAGAACGTTACTTGACTAACATAATTAAACCCCCTTTTACTGCGTGATTTAATTCCATATACGACGCGCATTTATTTTCAAATTCAAACATTACTTCTAAAATTTAAGCTCTATATATTTATATGAAGTAAATATATACATGTATATTAGCATGCGTGATTTAATTCCATTTACGACACGCATTTATTTTCAAATTCAAACATTACTTCTAAAAATTATGCTCTATATATTTATATGAAGTAAATATATACATGTATATTAGCATGCATGTACCCTTCTAGATTTAATTGTCCGCTTTCAAGTTTCAACGTTATTTTTGTCTTAATCAAAGTGGACTTTTGTGTTATTGCCAATTTGCAATTCATGTTTGAATCATTACTCCATAAACATTTGTTATTAAATACTACAGTAATCATTCAGCCTTCGACTATCGGAGCAATGTGAAATCAAATATTTTATACTAGAATAGTGTTTTCCTTCCATACTTGATATTAGTATATATAATAGATGGACCGCCGTTTTTGCAAATGCTATAAAAAATAGTCTTAAACAATTTCCTGTTTTATTTTTCTTAAAATACATTGATGCCTGGGTTGCTTTTTCTTCCTTGACTTATTATATTTAGAGAAACATTTTAATATGCATATATGTAAAAATTTACAATTACAATTAAATATTTATTTAGATAAAAGAAAGTTGGACAATAAATGTATGTGTCAGTTAAGTTGTAAATGTCATTTAATATGACACTTAATCTAATTAAAGAGAAAGAGACGAATGGTTTCTGTCTCTATATGAATTATCTTCTTCCTCTATTTATTACATACTCTAATAGGAATTTTTTTTGAAAGTTTTCCTTCTTTATTTATTTTTACATGTATATTTACATTAAATTTATTCGTTTTGAGCTTTGATTAAAATAAATTTTTAGTCGTTATTATTTAAAATAAACCATTTTAAATATTAGAAATCCATTAAAATTTCTAAAATAAAAAAATTAAATTGGCTCCAAAATTCTGGGTTGTTACAATCTCCCCCACTTAAAGTCTTTTCGTCCTCGTAAAGGAACGTAGCTAAAATTTGTTTAATTAACTAACTTATTTATTTATTTATTGGTTTCAATAATTTATCATTCTAATATTTTAATTAGTGAAACTAATTATCAAACATCACAACTAGCAATCAATTAGGTTATTAACTTTTCAAATAATATAACTTTTATATATAGTCGAAATCATATTCTTGGTGCAAATCACAACAATGTGTACTAACTAAGTTTTGGTTCTCATACCAGTCGATGGAAATATATAGAAATCCCACTTTCGAAACTCGAACATAAATACTGGTGATGGTGCACCGATCATCAAAATCATCTCCGGGCGACTAGAGTGTGATTCTATATCTATCTAGTATATTAAAACTTTGAATATCCGTTAATTACTCGTATATTCGAAATCTTTATATTCTCGATTGTCCACATTAAAATATAATATACTCTAATACGTATGTTTAGATAAAATTTTCAAAACTAAATTTGTTTTCATTTTTATTTTAAAGAAAATAATACACTTCACACTCGTTCTAGGATTCTACTGATCCCATCTCTAACGAGTCATTCTTATTGGATATTACTAATCCATTCTCCGATGAATTCTTTCGTTTGGTTCTAATGTGTCTTGTTCTCAAGCTCTATAAACCAAAGCTCTGATACCAGATGTGACAACCCAAACTTCCCAGTAAAGGAAAGGCTGGAATGCTTTGAGAACAAAACACATCAGAACACAAACTGAACAACATTTTATTGCTGATTACAACAATTACATCAGAGTACAAGAATGTAACAGAGTATGAATACTTATTCCATAATAGAAATACAATAATATCAGAGTTTCAAATTACATTTAAATAGCAACGGAAAAATATTACAAATATACAACCGAAAGGAATACACGGATACAGAGCTTTCCGAATACCGCTTCAGCTGTAAGCCAGGATCCTATAAAAATCTGCAAAAAGCTACTCGACTGCCCGTGTGGAAAATATGGGCACCTGAGTTTGCCAGTGAAACAAACTACAGGTCAGTCATGGGACTGGTACGAGAAATCTTAACTTAACTATTTAATAATAAGGCTAATCACAGGACCACGCCGCTAACGCAGAACAGGTTTACTCCATTGGATTGCCAGTGCATAAAATAACGTAAATCGTTAAACAACGCAATGCTTTTTAGAAAAAATGAAACCATTATAAGACCCAAGTCTCATCACACAATGCAACGCAAACCGGAGGATAGGGTTTTACCTTATAATGGTAAAAAGATGCTTGATACGATAAAACGGATTTAATATTAGTGTGTATATGTTTAGTAAAAACATTTCAATCATAATGTATCAATCCTAGACGGCATGGGTACCATATATCATGTCTCCATACTAGTTCTACAACCAAAACCGCAAGGTCGTATTGGAAGTTGGTTTTCCATCATGAGTCGAGGCTAGGGGCAAGCTCCTCTCCGATTCGAGACACTCTAGCAAATGCCTCAGGATCCCCTGCAGTGAACCCTTGGAGCGGTAGGGCCGGTCCCCGCCTATCGGCAGTGGATTGGTTATGCCTGAACACATGTTTCCCGGTTCCTTTGAACCTATAATATGGCCACTATCGGCCTATAAAAATCCGAGGCGCCTCAAAATCCATCATCCACATAAGTAAAATGCCAGCCAGTTTAAGCACTGACACTACCACTAGCTAGAAAGAAACGTGTGCACTCTGGTCCATATCCCCTTTTTGACTCATACCGGGGTGTGGGGCTCGCGAAGTCACGCTATACATAAAGCTATGCCGTAATAGGCTATGCTTTGATCATCCCACAAGGCCCTGCTTTTCAACAAAAGCCTTGATCATTTGCATCTTAGCGTGCCACATTGACAATTCACGCCGTGCGATCAATCACTATTAATATATACCAGGGTGTTAAGTAGAGGATAAATTTTCCACCACCACTCAGACATACATTAATAAAAATCAATTTAATTCACATGGAACGAAATCTAATGTCAGACATGCATCCATTTACAAGCTTATGCTCTGGGTCTGAGCGAAAACCAAATCCGAACAATCAACAATAGTCCGGACGGTAACTACTGTAGCCCTTCAAGGTAGCTACTCCAATCGTGGGCATCAGTAGCAACACATCCATTCGATGTGAAAATCGTCGGTCTTCAATCACCGTCTTCAACTTCGACTCTTCATCGTCGTAGTGATTATTCGGAATGGGTTAAACCAGGTCTTTCCGAATAACTCGCGTATTTTTATAATTAAAAATCAAGTACTATAAAAGCACATTCAACGTCTCATCCCAATTCAGAATATCCTTCTAATAAAATATTCGCATTATTTTATCAAAGATAAATTCTTTAAATTATCCTTAAATCTTTCTTTTAAAGAATTATTAAGAACCCAATTCGTTTTTAAATATCAAAAATCATTATTCATTGATTATTTAAATTTAAGAAATAAATCTTATCTTTAACTGGATTAAAGAACTATTGTCATTTTAAAACACCCTTCACGATAAACCCAAAATCGACTTCCATTAAATATGGAATCTTCACAGAAGTCAAATCAATATATAATCGTTATAAATTTCTGTATCCGACCAATAATATAAATGGAATAACAGCAAAGCCTCTTAAATTCCATATGTAGCATCGATCCTCTTTTACAGAAGCTTATCTCGGTTATTATTAATTCGAATTCCACTCAATTCCAATTTAATATGTTAAATTGGAAAATTTGGCTTTTGGAAAATTCGCATTTAAATCTTAATAAAAGACTTATAAATTCCAAATCATATTTTCACTGTCAGTTGGGTTAAAGAACACATGTCACTTAAAAACACGGTTCACAATAAACCCAACTCACATTTCAATTACTGAATATACTTAAAAGCTTTAATAATCTGAATTAAAAGATTATTCTTTTCATATGGGGTTTAAGAACAACGTTATTTAAGGCACTATTCACGGCAAACCCAAAATCCAATTTATTTAAATTATTTAATTTATTTTCAATTAAATATTAACCAATTGAAAAACTTCATTAAGTCTAAATTTAATGATTTATTCTAGTTAATAACTAGCTCATCTCAATAAATAAATATATTTTTCTAAAATATATTCTTTTTTCTAAATATTCTTTTTCTAAGATGTTTTCAAAAATATTCTTTTCCTAGAATATTCTTTATTGGAATGTGACTCAATCAACAATCATATATTGCATGTAATCAACAATCATGATAAATAATTATCAAGCATCCAAATAACACCCAAAGTGGATTCTACACTAAATATTGGGACTAGTGTAGATCAAATATCATCCCAACACCCGTGTGGGGTTTCATCCAACAATCAAATAATAAATTATTTGTGCACTTGGGCGATGTGTAAAAATTATCGTCCCAATCACATAAACAAGTCGGATGACTTGTAAATGGAAGTGTAATATTCAGTTTGAAAATACTAACAATATATTTAACACATCAAACATCTCAACATCACAGACATATATTTCAATTCTTTTTATTGTGGGCAAATGACAATAAAATTCTAGTCTTTTAATTCCATTCCTTTTATTCTTGATAAATGACAATAAAAGTCTAATCTCTTATTTAATTTCTTTTTATTGTAAATAACTGACAATAAAAATCTTAACTTTCATATCTTTTGTGTAATCCTTTCCAATGTCCAAAATGTATATTTTGGTGAAATCTTTTTAAGTGACCAAAATGTCTCTTCTTTTCTAATTCTTTTAAAGTGACAAAAATATTGTACTTTTGTCTAATTCCTTTCAATGTACAAAATATGATAATTTTCTAAAATTCTTTTCAACGGACAAAATATGCATTTCTAGTTCATTCTTTTTAATGTACAAAAATATTCATTTTTGTATAATTCCTTTTTAATGTACAAAATATTCAATTTTGTATAATTCATTTTTAATGTAGAAAATATTCAATTTTGTATAATTCCTTATCAATGACAAAATGTGTATTTTTTACTTCACTCTTTTTGATGTGACAAAATGGTCCCTTTTTAATTCATTCTTTTCAAAGTGTCTAATTGAATGTTTTTAATTCATTTCTTCTAAAGTGACAAAATGAATTTACTTCATTCTTTTTCAAAGTGACAAAATGAATGTTTTCTAATTCATTTCTCTAAATTGACAAATTTATTTTATAAATTTCAATGCGACCAAATGACTAATTTCGTTAACAACTTACAATACAACAAAATGATAAATTAGTTTGTTAACTTTTGATGCAAACAAAAATGATGAATTTGTTTATTAACTTTTAATGCAAACAAAAATGACGATTTGTTTATTAACTTTTAATGCAAACAAAAAACGAGAATTTTGTTTGTTAACTTTTAATGCAAACAAAAAACGAGAATTTTGTTTGTAAACTTTTAATGCAAACAAAATGAGAATTTTGTTTGTAAACTTTTAATGCAAACAAAAAGGTGAATTTTGTTTGTAAACTTTTAATGCAAACAAAAAGGTGAATTTTGTTTGTAAACTTTTAATGCAAACAAAAAGGTGAATTTTGTTTGTAAAGTTTTAATGCAAACAAAAGGGTGAATTTTGTTTGCAAACTTTTAATGCAAACAAAGAGGTGAATTTTGTTTGTAAACTTTTAATGCAAACAAAGAGGTGAATTTTGTTTGTAAACTTTTAATGCAAACAAAAAGGTGAATTTTGTTTGTAAACTTTGAATGCAAACAAAAAGGTGAATTTTGTTTGTAAACTTTTAATGCAAACAAAAATATGAATTTTGTTTCATTCTTTTAAATTTGACAAACATGAATGTTTTCTAATTCATTTCTTGAAATTGACAAAAATGACCGTTCCTCAATCATTTCTTTAAATTGACAAAAAATGAATATTTCTAATTCATTTCTCTAAAGTGACAAAAATGGATTTTTATTTCTATAATCATGTTTTGACAAAAATGTTATTTTTATTTGCAAAACATATTTCTAATAAAAAGGTAGTTTTTATTCACATAACAAATTTCTATTTAAAAATGTTATTTTTATTTTCAATAATCATGTTTTCAATAAAATGTGATTTTTATTTCTATGATCATCCTTTCACAAAAATACTATTTTAATTCACTAATCATTCTTTTGACAAAAATGTGATTTTAATTCGCTAATCATTCCTTTGAAGTGACCAAAAGGTCCATTTTAAATTCATTCTTTTTAATGAATGAAAATATATATCTTTAACTAATTATTTTCAATGTATAAAAATGTTTATTTTATATGCATAATATATTTTCAAATAAAATGTTAATATTGCTATAATGTCACATTTTACAATGAAAATGTTAATCTTTCTTTAATGTCACATTTTACAATGAAAATGTTAGTCTTTCTTTAATGTCACATTTTACAATGAAAATGTTAGTCTTTCTTTAATGTCACATTTTACAATGAAAATGTTAATCTTTCTTTAATGTCACATTTTACAATGAAAATGTTAATTTCTAATTTTAATATCACCTTTTACATAAGAATGTAAGTTCTAATCAAAACATTAAAATTGACTTTTTATTAAAATCATGTTTTAATTCTAAAACATGAACCTCTTTTTCTTTTCTATTCTTAACCCAACAAAATGTATAAAAGTTGGTACCTCATTTTAGTGACGATTCTAATCTAACAAGAATGGTTTTAAAGTGACATTTCATTTTTGTTGAAATATACTAGTTCAACAACTTAACACAGTTTGGTGTTTCATATGTTTGTTGAAGTTTCTAATTCAACAAATTAACAAAATTTGGTGTTTCATACTTTTGATCATTTTATCTAACCAAAATTATATATTTTAGTTTTACTTCCTTTATCAGTACAAATTGATCTAAATGTTTCTACTAAATTATCTCACGACAGATAATTATGTTTAACCATTTATCACCAAATGACATTACCAAACAAACAGATCCATACATTACATTCAACACAGAACAAGCATGAATAATAGCAAGCAGGAAATAACTGTAGACTTGTGATAACCAATTTCATAATTATTAATTAAAAAAAAAATAGATTTCTCACCATGATTTTAATTCTGCAAAATTGTAGATCGCTCTGTTTTCAAATCAGATCAGCGTCATGGCGTAGATCTTTACTTCATAATTTCAACGCTTCGAAAATCATCTGATTCTGTTTTAGTTTGAATGAGATACACCAATTTAAACTTTGAATAAAAAAAAATTATATAATTATTTATTTATTTATACTCTAATTACCTCTTAAATCACGTTTACACTAAACACTGTCGGTCCCTCTTCATCGTTAATTTCAGGAACCTAGAAACCCAAGCCGTTAACTTTGAATCCTTCCATCCACTCTTTTCTATGTTTAGAAATTGCACGCCCTACGAGATGACAGCTGACCATCGAGCACCGCCACGAGCAAGAGGGGAAAGGAGAAATAAGGAGATGGAAATTTGAGAAATGAAAATATGTGAATGAAATAGGATGCGTGAAAATAGAACAAGGGAGAACAAAGGGAAAGGGAGAACAAAGGGAAAGGCATGAAAATAGAACAAAGTGAATACAATTAATAGAATGGAGAAAAAGAAATGAATGCATGATTAATGCATGTGGCCGTTATTCAAAACATTTATTTTTAGTTTTATTGAGAAAAAAATTCCATTCTTAACTCACATTAAATTTCAATTTCAAATGCAATTATTTCTGGAATTAACACGCGTGCACATACTCTTGAAATAAATATGTCCACACATATTTACACGTATTTGTTTCAATTGTTTTGAATTAGAACGTTACTTGACTAACATAATTAAACCCCCTTTTAATGCGTGATTTAATTCCATATACGACACGCATTTATTTTCAAATTCAAACATTACTTCTAAAATTTAAGCTCTATTTATTTATATGAAGTAAATATATACATGTATATTAGCATGCGTGATTTAATTCCATTTACGACGCGCATTTATTTTCAAATTCAAACATTACTTCTAAAAATTAAGCTCTATATATTTATATGAAGTAAATATATACATGTATATTAGCATGCATGTACCCTTCTAGATTTAATTGTCCGCTTTCAAGTTTCAATGTTATTTTTGTCTTAATCAAAGTGGACTTTTGTGTTATTGCCAATTTGCAATTCATGTTTGAATCATGTAATAACCCGGAAAATGCAAGCCAGTTTGAACTTTTTATTTTGGCAATTTTAGCGAATTTTGATTATTTAAAATAGATTATTTTAAATAATATCGACGAGAATTTATTTTGAATAGAATTCGAACGTATATATTATATACGTCGTCGTTAGAATATAAATAATTATATATAATTATAAATAGAATTGAAAATGGCGCGGTAGTTCGATAATTCGATTTCAAACTTCAATTGAATGTACCGGGTGTAAAACAATCCGGATTTTAGTGAAACCAAAAACATTAGGATCTAATAGTGAATATCTTTCCAACGAATCCGAGAAATCAAAATTTCATGGCAGGGATCAAAAGATATGTCCAGTTGAAAATTCTGAATAGTCGCTATGGAATTCAGGCCCTTAAAAAGGGACATTTTGCAAACGACCTCGGATTTCGACGAAACCAGTTTTGTTGGGTCCGAGATGTCAAGTTATTGCTAGGTTTCAAATTTCATAATTTTTCAAATCAATATGTGAGCGTGGCAAAAGAAAACGCGTTTGACCAGTTTCAGTTGATTTTAATCGACTGGAAATTGGCCATTTTTCCAACGGTCTCAGAATTCGACGAAACTAGTTTTGTTAGGACCGTATCGTCAATACGAAGCTAGAAAATATTTTTCGAGAATTTTTAGAGTTAGTATGTGACCCCGGTAATTTGAAATGTACGTTTAAAATTCAATATAGTGATTTAAATGTAAATTTAACGGAAACTGATTCAAACAGACGAATCAGCCTACGATACATATCCCATTGTGTTCGGAATGGGGGTGAAACGCTATGGACGACAGGCGGTGGGCCTCGTTTCGAGGTCGTATGTGAAAGTCAACTCTTTAGGATAAAATAAATAAATTAATTAATAAAAAAAAAATATCTCTCTCCCTTAAAACCTTCTGGCCCCCCCGATCATTCTTCGGTAAACAAAAAAAAAGAAAGAAAAAAAATAAAAACCGCAGATCCACAAATCGCGCCTCCACCCTCCGCCTTCTCCATCGCCGTCGCGCCACCCTCCCTAGTCGCTGACCTCCCCGCCATCTTCCACCTCCGTTCGTGCTCCTCCACTTGAGAACCCTCCCACCTTAAACCCGTCGATCTCTCCCCCCCCCCCCCCGGCTTTTCATCGTCGCGCCACCACCACTCACCGAACCACCTCCGTACTCCCTCTCTCCTCCTTCTCAGGCGATGACACATCCGCCCAGGCCCCCTTGCTCCGACGAACTGCGGGTTCCCCTCCCCTCTCTCTCTCGCGCTGTAAGATTCCTTTTTTATTTATTTATTCATAAGTTAGTTTATTTTAAAATTGAAAGTTAGTTTATTTTAAAACTGAAAGAATTTATGTTGTTCATATAAAAGAATTTATGTTGTTCATATAAAAGAATTGATTTTGTTCATATAAAAGGATTGATTTTGTTTATAGAAAAGCCTTCGTTTTTGAAATAGAATTTTTTTATAAATATGAAAGCATGAAAAGATTTAGGTTTTTAAAATGATAAGGACGAGATTTTAATAGAGATAAAGATAGGATTTTTTTTTTTATAGAAAAGTTTATATTTTCAAAGACGAAAAGATTAGACTTTTAATTATAAAAAGGTCAGATTTTTTAAAGGGATATGATTTTTATACTAAAGGAGAGAAAAATATATATAAGATTTTTATGTTGAAAATCAAGATATAAAAAAATGAGATTTTTAACATGAAGTAGTGAAATAAAAAAATATGATTTTTATATATTGAACTTCGAATTAAAAATATGATTTTTATATATTGAACTTCGAATTTAAAATATGATTTTTATATATTGAACTTCGAATTAAAAATATGATTTTTATATATTGAACTTCGAATTTAAAATATGATTTTTATATATTGAACTTCGAATTTAAAATATGATTTTTATATATTGAACTTCGAATTAAAAATATGATTTTTATATATTGAACTTAGAATTAAAAATATGATTTTTATATATTGAACTTAGAATTAAAAATATGATTTTTATATATTGAACTTCGAATTGAAAATTCGATTTTTTATATATTGAATAGCAAAGTAAAAATTCGATTTTTATATATGTAGTGGCTACGGTCAACGAAGGTGACAAAAAGGCGAAACGACGAAGACTTCTGCAAATGAAGAGCCGTGGAGCTAGGATAGCTATAGGTGAGAATTTCTCACCTTTCAAATTTATTTTCTAGTTATATATATATATACTAGGATGCAGACGGTGCTTTGTAGCACCCGACACAATCATCCACAGACCATGGACTTGTTTGTTTGGTTGCATAGATTAGTTATATGATTTGATTTGAATTTGGTTGTTTGGTGATTTTGATTGATGTGTGAATGGCGTGGGCCTTCACTAGTCCGGGGATAAGGCTAGGCCTTGTCCCATTTCTAGTATCGTGCCGTTATGCTGCCGAAATTTTCTAAAAATGAGTTAGAAAAATAAAAATATCATTTTATTTAAAGAATGAATTGAATAGAAATTCATATGTTGAAATAAAATGTTTTGTCGTTAAAAATATAATTTTTAACGTGAAGTGAATAAAATAAAATATTCATTTATAAACCGGACGGTTTGTTTATGTACACCTATTTGAATGACATTGATTGGGACGATAAATTTTACACATCGCCCAACTGCACGAATAAAAATCTGTGTTTGATTGTTTGAAACCCCACACGGGTGTTGGGATGAAATTTGAAGTTCACTCATCCTGATTGATTAAATATGTCAATCGATTGATTGACAGGCTGTTATAAGCATTAGATATCTATATTTGATGCTTATACAGTGTAGTGCACTTTGGTTGATGGTCGATTATTTATCGTTGCTATTATATACATGTGTTGTATGAAAATCCATATAATTAACTTTATATGGTAATTGATTGGGCCTCATTCCAATCATGAAAATAAAGAATATTTTGATAATAACAAATATTTTGATAATAGGAAATATTTGAAATAGAATATTTGAAAATAGAAATTTATGAAGCCGTGTTGATTAGATTGACGCCATTTTGACGTAAACGATATTTATATCGATTTTATTCATTTTAAAATAAATATTGAAAAGTAATTTCGAAATCGAATATTTTGAAATGAATTGAATTGAAAACGATTTTGAAATGAATTGAATTGAAAACGATTTCGAAATGAATTGAATTGAAAACGATTCCGAAATGAATTGAATTGAAAACGATTTCGAAATGAATTGAATTGAAAACGATTTCGAAATGAATTGAATTGAAAACGATTTCGAAATAAATTGAATTAAAAACGATTTCGAAATGAATTGAATTGAAAACGATTTCGAAATGAATTGAATTGAAAACGATTTCGAAATGAATTGAATTGAAAACGATTTCGAAATGAATTGAATTGAAAACGAATTCAAATTGAATTGAAAGCGAAGTGAAATGAATTCAAATTGAATTGAAATTTGAATTGAATAGAAATGGATTTTAAAACGAATTTATAAAGAAGAATTCAATTTTGATTTGAATTGAAATGGAAGTTGAAAATGTTTTTGAAACGAATTCAAAACTATTTATATAATTCTTTTTAAATAGAAATCGACGATATATATATTATATATATTATATATATAATATAATGGCCTGAATAGAACGCGCCGCGCCGCGGCAGTTCGCGAATTTTGACCATTTATTTCAAACGGGCATTACGGGAGATCCGACCGTCGGATTCTCCTAAAACCGGAACCGTTGGGTTCGTATCGAAAAGAGCTTTCTAATGGATATTAGAAATTAGAAATCTAACGGTTGGATTTGGAATTATGTCCAAATCAAATTTGAAAAAGGTCGCTATAAGTGCAGTTCGATGGCCATTGATGGAAAGCGACTGTACGGGCCTTGATAAAATTATTAAAAATAGTAATAATTTGTGTAAAATCATAAGAAATGATTTAGAAAGAATTGGGATGAAAAACTCCATATGTGAAAAGATAAAAATAGATTTTTATCGAAATGAACTAGTTTTGAACTAGAAATATAATTCTATTTATTTTTAAATAAATAAATTGAATTTGAAAAGGGTTTTAAAAATAACCAGAATTTCCAATGATTGCATTGGAGTGGATTTGAATCGAAATTGTCTTCGGAATATTTCGATGTTGGAATTCGTGATTATACAGGTGTTGTTATGGTAATTTGAAAGATATATTTATATCGTTATTTCCAATACGACATTTGTTAGTCGTGGAATTTGATATTGAATATAAGCCGGTATATTTTCTATTCAGAGCCTTGTATTGAATATCAAATGTGATTTGGGGTTTGTCGTGAATGGTGTCTTCACTAACACTGTTCTTGAACCCAGTTGAGAAAAGATTAAATCTTTTTAATTAGATTTAATGAAGTGTACCAATTAAATAATATTTAATTGGAATTGAATTGATATTGATTTTTGGGTTTATCGTGGACAGTGTTTTAAATAACACTCGTTCTTTAACCCGATAATTAATGAAGGTGATTTTGGGTTTATTGTGAACTGTGTTTTTAAATGACACGGATTCTTTAACCCAGTTAACGATTAAAACTAAGTTGAGTTTTAATGAATCTTTAATTAGATTGAAATGGTCGAGAATGGAATATCACCAGTTTTGCTCCAGGTGATAGTCAAATCTTTAATTAGATTTGAACGTGAAATGGTAATTGAATTTACCGATAACACCGTGGTGTTAGATATGAAGTATTACCAGATTTACTTCATGGGATGAATAGGTTGGGATTGGGAAATTAAAACAAATGATTACTTCAGTAAGTTTCGTAAATCCCGACTAGTTGAATCGAAATTCAAAAGTAGATTAAAGAATAAATTCAAGGAATTTATCTTTGATAAAATTAATGGGAATCTTTCCCTATGAATGTGAAATTTAGAAACTAACTGTCGGTTAGCCAAGCAGAATGGTTTTCTGGATATTGATCTGATGTTGGTTTCGGCCTTCGGGGTTAATATTTGGGGAATTATTCTCTCGATTAATTTGCGGTTAGTGACTGATGAATTGGAATGAGGCGTATGTTGTGTTTGTGTAGCACTTTTATAAAATATACGCGAGTTATTCGGAAAGACCGGGTTTATCCCATTCTGAATAACTGATACGACGATAAGTCGAAGATGAAGACGGTGGTCGAAGACCGGAAGTCTTCACGTCGTTTGGGTGATTACTGATGATCTTGATTGGGCTGTACACCCAAGAAGATGGAAACAGTTAGTGATCGTCCAGACATACTTGGAGATCGATGGATATGCGGGGTACTAGGTGCCTCCGGTTTCGTTCAAACCCAGAATGGACTTGTAAATGGACTGTGTGTCTGACATTGGATTTTAGTCCGTGTGATTGATCTCTATTAAATATATATCTGTTTGGCGGCGGAGAATTTATTCTCTTTCTTAACGCCCTTCTCTGAGACGTACGAGCTCAGGTGTTATATATTGATGGATATCAAACGCATGGAATGATTTGCCTGTGTGGCATGCCTAAGTGGCAATTGATCGAGGCTTCTGTTGAAAAGCAAAGTCTTGTGGTGATGATCAAAGCAAGGCCTTTGTGGCGTAGCTTTGTGTAACGTTGATTCGCGAGTTTCACACCCGGTATGAACCAAAAACGGGAGACGGACCTCAGGGAGGACTTGCGTTTCTTTCTAGCTAAAAGTGGCGTCAGTGGTCTTACACGCCCTGACGAGTTTGACTTATGTGGTTGTTGCTGTTGCGAGGCGCCTCAGATTGATCAGTCGTTCTCGAACCGATGGAGTCATTCGATGGCTCATTTGCGCCCTAAAGGGCGGGGAAACGTAGTGTTCAGGCATTTTAATCCACATCGGTGGACCGGCCCTGTCGCTCCTAGGGTCACTCGAGCTCTGATCCTGAGACATGGTAGGCTAGATTGTCTCGAATCGGTTGAGGACTATCTTTTGCCTCGGTTCATAGATGGAAATCCAATTTCCAAATACGTGACATTTGCGGTTTTAATTGTAAACCTATATATGGCGACATGATATATGGTACCCATGCCGCCTATGATTGATACTTATGATTTGAAGTTGTTTTATACACTATGCACTTATTATAGTATCAATAATTTGTTTTAAAACGTATCAAGCATTCTTTGGCTGTTATAAGGGAAAACCCTATCCCCCGGCTTGCGTTGCATTGTGTGATAGGACCTGGGTCTTATAACAGCTTCATTTTTTCTTTATTTAGCATTGCGTTGTTTGTTTTATGCACTGGTATTCTTGGGAGGAAACCCGTTCCGTGTTATACGGCGTGGTCCCTTGATTTACCGAACAATAAAAATAAAGAATAACTGTTTTAGTTCTCACACCAGTCACATGACTGACCTGGAGTTTATTGTTTTAACCTAAACTCTGGGTGCCCTTATTTTGACACGGGCAGCTAGTAGTTTCGGTTTTGCAGATTTATATTCACAGGATCCTGGTTTACAGCTGGAACGATATCCGGAAAGCTTTGTATCCGTATATCTTCTTCTAGTTGTGTATTGTATTATTTTCCGCTGCTATGTAATTTAAATCTCTGATATTTCTATGTAATATTTATTCATTTATACTCTGTATATTCTTGTAATCTGATGCATTGTTGTGATATACAGTGAAATGTTCTTCTGTTTGCGTTCTGTTTTGTCTCGTTCTCAAACGATAGGGCGTTTCGAACGGTCTGGGTTGGTTTAGCGACTGGTTCGGACCGAGCGAAATTCCTTTTCGTGACAGTTGGTATCAGAGCTTTGGTTTACAGAGCTCGAGAACAAGACACATTAGAACCGTACGAAATAATTCATCAGATATTGGGTTAGTAATATCCAATTAGAATGACTCGTTAGAGATAGGATCAGTAGTATCCTAGAACGAGTGTGAAGAGTATATTTTTCAAATGAAAACAAATTTTGTTTTGAAAATCTAAATCAATTATTCGTATTTGGTTATTTATTTATATTGATGTGGACAATCCAGTATATATAGATTTTGCGTATACGTCTGATCCGCATGTATTCGAAGTTTTAATATATTGGATAGATATAGCATCACACTCTAGTCGCCCGAAGATGATATTGATGATAGCGATCGCATCATCAACATTTATATTCGAGTGACGAAAGTGAGATTTCTATATATTTCCTATTGACTGGTGTGAGAACCAAAAATTAGATAGGGCCTATTGTTGTGAATTGGCATTAAAACCATGATTTTTGTATATGTATTAGAATTATGAATTTGAAACTCTAATCCACTAATTGATTGATGTTTGTGTTGTTTGTTTATTTGTTTGATAATTTCGAACCATTATGCCTAATTGCAACAAATATTGAACTGTATCGAAAATTGGTCGCATTTGCTTGCATATATATACTTACATTGAACAGGTCATAGCAAGGAGGCTAGAGCAGAGAATAAAATTTGTTTGCCCGACAAATAGGTACATGTTTACTACATAATTTCCTGTTTTGTTTGGGTGATGATGATTTTATGAGCCTATTGGCTAGCCGCTTGGCTTTTTCTTTTTCTTTTTGAGATCTGAAGGACCGGGGAAGCTATTTGAAATTCCCCGATGCTC
Source organism: Allium sativum (assembly GCA_030737875.1). Classification (NCBI taxonomy): domain Eukaryota; kingdom Viridiplantae; phylum Streptophyta; class Magnoliopsida; order Asparagales; family Amaryllidaceae; genus Allium; species Allium sativum. The sequence goes on from CM060921.1 coordinate 310,523,273, forward strand.
CCGGTGCAGGGGAGGTTATGGCGAAATTTTTCGAAAATTTAGGGTGTTAGCCAAATTTTTTAAATTTTGAAAATTCTCAGAAACTGAAAAGTTGGAGAATGGGAGCCGGATCGAACTTAGAGTTGAATTATCAAACCACTTTCGACTTTGTTCCTTTTCGGGGACGAAAAGTTTTAAGTGGGGGAGATTGTAATAACCCGGAAAATGCGAGCCAGTTTGAACTTTTTATTTTGGCAATTTTAGCGAATTTTGATTATTTAAAATAGATTATTTTAAATAATATCGACGAGAATTTATTTTGAATAGAATTCGAACGTATATATTATATACGTCGTCGTTAGAATATAAATAATTATATATAATTATAAATAGAATTGAAAATGGCGCGGTAGTTCGATAATTCGATTTCAAACTTCAATTGAATGTACCGGGTGCAAAACAATCCGGATTTTAGTGAAACCAAAAACATTAGGATCTAATAGTGAATATCTTTCCAAGGAATCCGAGAAATCAAAATTTCATGGCAGGGATCAAAAGATATGTCCAGTTGAAAATTCTGAATAGTCGCTATGGAATTCAGGCCCTTAAAAAGGGACATTTTGCAAACGACCTCGGATTTCGACGAAACCAGTTTTGTTGGGTCCGAGATGTCAAGTTATTGCTAGGTTTCAAATTTCATAATTTTTCAAATCAATATGTGAGCGTGGCAAAAGAAAACGCGTTTGACCAGTTTCAGTTGATTTTAATCGACTGGAAATTGGCCATTTTTCCAACTGTCTCAGAATTCGACGAAACTAGTTTTGTTAGGACCGTATCGTCAATACGAAGCTAGAAAATATTTTTCGAGGATTTTTAGAGTTAGTATGTGACCCTGGTAATTTGAAATGTACGTTTAAAATTCAATATAGTGATTTAAATGTAAATTTAACGGAAACTGATTCAAACAGTCAAATCAGCCTACGATACATATCCCATTGTGTTCGGAATGGGGGTGAAACGCTATGGACGATAGGCGGTGGGCCTCGTTTCGAGGTCGTATGTGAAAGTCAACTCTTTAGGATAAAATAAATTAATTAATTAATAAAAAAAATAATAATATCTCTCTCCCTTAAAACCTTCTGACCCCCCCCCCCCGATCATTCTTCGGTAAACAAAAAAAAAAAAAAAAAAAAAAACCGCAGATCCACAAATCGCGCCTCCACCCTCCGCCTTCTCCATCGCCGTCGCGCCACCCTCCCTAGTCGCTGACCTCCCCGCCATCTTCCACCTCCGTTCGTGCTCCTCCACTTGAGAACCCTCCCACCTGAAACCCGTCGATTCCCCTCCCCCCCCCCCCCCGGCTGTTCATCGTCGCGCCACCACCACTCACCGCACCACCTCCGTACTCCCTCTCTCCTCCTTCTCAGGCGATGACACATCCGCCCAGGCCCCCTTGCTCCGACGAACTGCGGGTTCCCCTCCCCTCTCTCTCTCTCGCTGTAAGATTCCTTTTTATTTATTTATTCATAAGTTAGTTTATTTTAAAATTGAAAGTTAGTTTATTTTAAAACTGAAAGAATTTATGTTGTTCATATAAAAGAATTTATGTTGTTCATATAAAAGAATTGATTTTGTTCATATAAAAGGATTGATTTTGTTTATAGAAAAGCCTTCGTTTTTGAAATAGAATTTTTTTATAAATATGAAAGCATGAAAAGATTTAGGTTTTTAAAATGATAAGGACGAGATTTTAATAGAGATAAAGATAGGATTTTTTTTTATAGAAAAGTATATTTTCAAAGACGAAAAGATTAGACTTTTAATTATAAAAAGGTCAGATTTTTTAAAGGGATATGATTTTTATACTAAAGGAGAGAAAAATATATATAAGATTTTTATGTTGAAAATCAAGATATAAAAAAATGAGATTTTTAACATGAAGTAGTGAAATAAAAAAAATATGATTTTTATATATTGAACTTCGAATTAAAAATATGATTTTTATATATTGAACTTCGAATTTAGAATATGATTTTTATATATTGAACTTCGAATTAAAAATATGATTTTTATATATTGAACTTCGAATTTAAAATAAGATTTTTATATATTGAACTTCGAATTTAAAATATGATTTTTATATATTGAACTTCGAATTAAAAATATGATTTTTATATATTGAACTTAGAATTAAAAATATGATTTTTATATATTGAACTTAGAATTAAAAATATGATTTTTATATATTGAACTTCGAATTGAAAATTCGATTTTTTATATATTGAATAGCAAAGTAAAAATTCGATTTTTATATATGTAGTGGCTACGGTCAACGAAGGTGACAAAAAGGCGAAACGACGAAGACTTCTGCAAATGAAGAGCCGTGGAGCTAGGATAGCTATAGGTGAGAATTTCTCACCTTTCAAATTTATTTTCTAGTTATATATATATACTAGGATGCAGACGGTGCTTAGTAGCACCCGACACAATCGTCCACAGACCATGGACTTGTTTGTTTGGTTGCATAGATTAGTTATATGATTTGATTTGAATTTGGTTGTTTGGTGATTTTGATTGATGTGTGAATGGCGTGGGCCTTCACTAGTCCGGGGATAAGGCTAGGCCTTGTCCCGTTTCTAGTATCGTGCCGTTATGCTGCCGAAATTTTCTAAAAATGAGTTAGAAAAATAAAAATATCATTTTATTTAAAGAATGAATTGAATAGAAATTCATATGTTGAAATAAAATGTTTTGTCGTTAAAAATATAATTTTTAACGTGAAGTGAATAAAATAAAATATTCATTTATAAACCGGACGGTTTGTTTATGTACACCTATTTGAATGACATTGATTGGGACGATAAATTTTACACATCGCCCAACTGCACGAATAAAAATCTTTGTTTGATTGTTTGAAACCCCACACGGGTGTTGGGATGAAATTTGAAGTTCACTCATCCTGATTGATTAAATATGTCAATCGATTGATTGACAGGCTGTTATAAGCATTAGATATCTATATTTGATGCTTATACAGTGTAGTGCACTTTGGTTGATGGTTGATTATTTATCGTTGCTATTATATACATGTGTTGTATGAAAATCCATATAATTAACTTTATATGGTAATTGATTGGGCCTCATTCCAATCGTGAAAATAAAGAATATTTTGATAATAACAAATATTTTGATAATAGGAAATATTTGAAATAGAATATTTGAAAATAGAAATTTATGAAGCCGTGTTGATAAGATTGACGCCATTTTGACGTAAACGATATTTATATCGATTTTATTCATTTTAAAATAAATATTGAAAAGTAATTTCGAAATCGAATATTTTGAAATGAATTGAATTGAAAACGATTTCGAAATGAATTGAATTGAAAACGATTTCGAAATGAATTGAATTGAAAACGATTCCGAAATGAATTGAATTGAAAACGATTTCGAAATGAATTGAATTGAAAACGATTTCGAAATGAATTGAATTGAAAACGATTTCGAAATAAATTGAATTAAAAACGATTTCGAAATGAATTGAATTGAAAACGATTTCGAAATGAATTGAATTGAAAACGATTTCGAAATGAATTGAATTGAAAACGATTTCGAAATGAATTGAATTGAAAACGAATTCAAATTGAATTGAAAGCGAAGTGAAATGAATTCAAATTGAATTGAAATTTGAATTGAATAGAAATGGATTTTAAAACGAATTTATAAAGAAGAATTCAATTTTGATTTGAATTGAAATGGAAGTTGAAAATGTTTTTGAAACGAATTCAAAACTATTTATATAATTCGTTTTAAATAGAAATCGACGATATATATATTATATATATTATATATATAATATAATGGCCTGAATAGAACGCGCCGCGCCGCGGCAGTTCGCGAATTTCGACCATTTATTTCAAACGGGCATTACGGGAGATCCGACCGTCGGATTCTCCTAAAACCGGAACCGTTGGGTTCATATCGTAAAGAGCTTTCTAACAGATATTAGAAATTAGAAATCTAACGGTTGGATTTGGAATTATGTCCAAATCAAATTTGAAAAAGGTCGCTATAAGTGCAGTTCGATGGCCATTGATGGAAATCGACTGTACGGGCCTTGATAAAATTATTAAAAATAGTAATAATTTGTGTAAAATCATAAGAAATGATTTAGAAAGAATTGGGATGAAAAACTCCATATGTGAAAAGATAAAAATAGATTTTTATCGAAATGAACTAGTTTTGAACTAGAAATATAATTCTATTTATTTTTAAATAAATAAATTAAATTTGAAAAGGGTTTTAAAAATAACCAGAATTTCCAATGATTGCATTGGAGTGGATTTGAATCGAAATTGTCTTCGGAATATTTCGATGTTGGAATTCGTGATTATACAGGTGTTGTTATGGAAATTTGAAAGATATATTTATATCGTTATTTCCAATACGACATTTGTTAGTCGTGGAATTTGATATTGAATATAAGCCGGTATATTTTCTATTCAGAGCCTTGTATTGAATATCAAATGTGATTTGGGGTTTGTCGTGAATGGTGTCTTCACTAACACTGTTCTTGAACCCAGTTGAGAAAAGATTAAATCTTTTTATTTAGATTTAATGAAGTGTACCAATTAAATAATATTTAATTGGAATTGAATTGATATTTATTTTTGGGTTTATCGTGGACAGTGTTTTAAATAACACTCGTTCTTTAACCCGATAATTAATGAAGGTGATTTTGGGTTTATTGTGAACTGTGTTTTTAAATGACACGGATTCTTTAACCCAGTTAACGATTAAAACTAAGTTGAGTTTTAATGAATCTTTAATTAGATTGAAATGGTCGAGAATGGAGTATCACCAGTTTTGCTCCAGGCGATAGTCAAATCTTTAATTAGATTTGAACGTGAAATGGTAATTGAATTTACCGATAACACCGTGGTGTTAGATATGAAGTATTACCAGATTTACTTCATGGGATGAATATGTTGGGATTGGGAAATTAAAACAAATGATTACTTCAGTAAGTTTCGTAAATCCCGACTAGTTGAATCGAAATTCAAAAGTAGATTAAAGAATAAATTCAAGGAATTTATCTTTGATAAAATTAATGGGAATCTTTCCCTATGAATGTGAAATTTAGAAACTAACTGTCGGTTAGCCAAGCAGAATGGTTTTCTGGATATTGATCTGATGTTGGTTTCGCCCTTCGGGGTTAATATTTGGGGAATTATTCTCTTGATTAATTTGCGGTTAGTGACTGATGAATTGGAATGAGGCGTATGTTGTGTTTGTGTAGCACTTTTATAAAATATACGCGAGTTATTCGGAAAGACCGGGTTTATCCAATTCTGAATAACTGATACGACGATAAGTCGAAGATGAAGATGGTGGTCGAAGACCGGAAGTCTTCACGTCGTTTGGGTGATTACTGATGATCTTGATTGGGCTGTACACCCAAGAAGATGGAAACAGTTAGTGATCGTCCAGACGTACTTGGAGATCGATGGATATGCGGGGTACTAGGTGCCTCCGGTTTCGTTCAAACCCAGAACGGACTTGTAAATGGACTGTGTGTCTGACATTGGATTTTAGTCCGTGTGATTGATCTCTATTAAATATATATCTGTTTGGCGGCGGAGAATTTATTCTCTTCCTTAACGCCCTTCTCTGAGACGTACGAGCTCAGGGGTTATATATTGATGGATATCAAACGCATGGAGTGAATTGCCTGTGTGGCATGCCTAAGTGGCAATTGATCGAGGCTTCTGTTGAAAAGCAAAGTCTTGTGGTGATGATCAAAGCAAGGCCTTTGTGGCGTAGCTTTGTGTAACGTTGATTCGCGAGTTTCACACCCGGTATGAACCAAAAACGGGAGACGGACCTCAGGGAGGACTTGCGTTTCTTTCTAGCTAAAAGTGGCGTCAGTGGTTTTACACGCCCTGACGAGTTTGACTTATGTAGTTGTTGCTGTTGCGAGGCGCCTCGGATTGATCGGTCGTTCTCGAACCGATGGAGTCATTTGATGGCTCATTTGCGCCCCAAAGGGCAGGGAAACGTAGTGTTCAGGCATTTTAATCCTCATCGGTGGACCGGCCCTGTCGCTCCTAGGGTCACTCGAGCTCTGATCCTGAGACATTGTAGGCTAGATTGTCTCGAATCGGTTGAGGACTATCTTTTGCCTAGGTTCATAGATGGAAATCCAATTTCCAAATACGTGACATTTGCGGTTTTAATTGTAAACCTATATATGGCGACATGAAATATGGTACCCATGCCGCCTATGATTGATACTTATGATTTGAAGTTGTTTTATACACTATGCACTTATTATAGTATCAATAATTTGTTTTAAAACGTATCAAGCATTCTTTGGCTATTATAAGGGAAAACCCTATCCCCCGGCTTGCGTTGCATTGTGTGATAGGACCTGGGTCTTATAACAGCTTCATTTTTTCTTTATTTAGCATTGCGTTGTTTGTTTTATGCACTGGTATTCTTGGGAGGAAACCCGTTCCGTGTTATACGGCGTGGTCCCTTGATTTACCGAACATTAAAAATAAAGAATAACTGTTTTAGTTCTCACACCAGTCACATGACTGACCTGGAGTTTATTGTTTAACCTAAACTCTGGGTGCCCTTATTTTGACACGGGCAGCTAGTAGTTTCGGTTTTGCAGATTTATATTCACAGGATCCTGGTTTACAGCTGGAACGATATCCGGAAAGCTTTGTATCCGTATATCTTCTTCTAGTTGTGTATTGTATTATTTTCCGCTGCTATGTAATTTAAATCTCTGATATTTCTGTGTAATATTTATTCATTTATACTCTGTATATTCTTGTAATCTGATGCATTGTTGTGATATACAGTGAAATGTTCTTCTGTTTGCGTTCTGTTTTGTCTCGTTCTCAAACGATAGGGCGTTTCGAACGGTCTGGGTCGGTTTAGCGACTGGTTCGGACCGAGCGAAATTCCTTTTCGTGACAAATCATTACTCCACAAACATTTGTTATTAAATACTACAGTAATCATTCAGCCTTCGACTATCGGAGCAATGTGAAATCAAATATTTTATACTAGAATAGTGTTTTCCTTCCATACTTGATATTAGTATATATAATAGATGGACCGTCGTTTTTGCAAATGCTATAAAAGATAGCCTTAAACAATTTCCTATTTTATTTTTCTTAAAATACATTGATGCCTGGGTTGCTTTTTCTTCCTTGACTTATTATATTTAGAGAAACATTTTAATATGCATATATGTAAAAATTTACAATTACAATTACATATTTATTTAGAAAAAAGAAAGTTGGACAATAAATGTATGTGTCAGTTAAGTTGTAAATGTCATTTAATATGACACTTAATCTAATTAAAGAGAAAGAGACGAATGGTTTCTGTCTCTATATCAATTATCTTCTTCCTCTATTCATTACATACTCTAATAGGAAAAAAAATTGAAAAGTTTTCCTTCTTTATTTATTTTTACATGTATATTTACATTAAATTTATTCGTTTTTAGCTTTGATTAAAATAAATTTTTAGTCGTTATTATTTAAAATAAACCATTTTAAATATTAGAAATCCATTAAAATTTATAAAATAAAAATTTTAAATTGGCTCCAAAATTCTGGGTTGTTACACCAAACTTCCTAGTAAAGGAAAGCCCGGATTGCTTTGAGAACAGTACACATGAGAACACAAACTGAAGAACATTTTATTGCTGATTCCAACAATTACATCAGAGTACAAGAAAATCACAGAGTATGAATATATATTACACAATAGGAATACAATAATATCAGAGATTTAAATTACATTTAAATAGCAGCGGAAAAATAATACAAATATACAACTGGAAGGAATACACGGATACAGAGCTTTCCGAATACCGCTTCAGCTGTAAGCCAGAATCCTGTCAATATCTGCAAAAAAGCTACTCGAATGCCCATGTGGAAAATATGGGCACCCGAGTTTGCCAGTGAAACAAACTACAGGTCAGTCATGGGACTGGTATGAGAAATCTTAACTTAACTATCTAATAATAAGGCTAATCACAGGACCACGTCGCTAGCGCGGAACGGGTTTACTCCATTGGATTGTCAGTGCATAAAATAAGGTAAATCGTTAAACAACGCAATGCTTTTTAGAAAAATGAAACCATTATAAGACTCAAGTCCCATCACACAATGCAACGCAAACCGGAGGATAGAGTTTTACCTTATATTGGTCAAAAATGCTTGATACGATAAAACGGATTTAATATTAGTGTGTATATATATGGGTATATATATTTCAAAACATTTCAATCATAATGTATCAATCATAGGCGGCATAGTACCCCATCCTACTATGTCTCCATACTAGTTCTACAATCAAAACCGCAAGGTCGTATTGGAAATTGGATTTCCATCATGAGTAGAGGCTAGGGGCAAGATCCTCTCCGATTCGAGACACTCTAGCAAATGCCTCAGGATCCCCCGCAGTGAACCCTTGGAGCGGTAGGGCCGGTCCTCGCCTATCGGCATTGGATTGGTTATGCCTGAACACACGTTTCCCAGTTCCTTTGAACCTATAGTATGACCACTAACGGCCTATAAAAAAAATTCGAGGCGCCTCAAAATCCATCATCCACATAAGTAAAATGTCAGCCAGTTTAAGCACTGACACTACCACTAGCTAGAAAGAAACGTGTGCACTCCCTACGGTCCGTATCCCGTTTTTGACTCATACCAGGGTGTGAGGCTCGCGAAGTCATGATATACACAAAGCTATGCCGTAATAGGCTATACTTTGATCATCCCACAAGGCCCTTCTTTTCAACAAAAGCCTTGATCAATTGCATCTTGGCATGCCACATTGACAATTCACGCCATGCGATCAATCACTATTAATATATACCTGGGTGTTAAGTAGAGAATAAATCCTCCACCACCAAACAGACGTACATTAACAGAAATCGATTTAATTCACATGGAACGAAATCCAATGTCAGACACGCATCCATTTACTAGCTTATGCTCTGGGTCTGAGCGAAAACCAAATCCGAACAATCAACAATAGTCCGAACGACCACCACTAAAGCCCCTTCAAGGTAGCTACTCCCATCAAGGGTCTCTGTAGCAACACATCCATTCGATGTGAAGATCGTCGGTCTTCAAACACCGTCTTCGTCTTCGACTCTTCATCATTGTAGTAATTATTCGGAATGGGTTAAACCCGGTCTTTCCGAATAACTCGCGTATTTTATAATAAAAATCAAGTACTATAAAAGCACACCCAACATCTCATTCCAATTCAGAATATTCTTCTAATAAGATATTCGCATTATTATATCAAAGATAAATTCTTTAAATTATCCTTAAATCTTTCTTTTAAAGATTTATTAAAACCCCAATTTGGTTTTAAATATCAAAAATCATTATTCAATGATTATTTAAACTTAAGAAATTAATCTTATCTTCAACTGGGTAAAAGAACTAATGTCATTTAAAACATAGTTCACGGTAAACCCAAAATCGTCTCCCATAAAATATGGAATCTTCACAGAAATCAAATCAATATATAATCATTATAAATTTCTGTATCCAACCAATAATATAAATGGAATAACGGCAAAGCCTCTTAAATTCCATATGTAGTATCGGTCGTCTTTTACAGAAGCTTATCTCGGTTATAATTAATTCGAATTCTATTCAATTCCAATTTAATATATTGTGTTGGAAATCTTTACTTTTGGGAAAACTCCCATTTAAATCTTAATAAAAGATTTATAAATTCCAAATCATATTTTTATTGTCAGTTGGGTTAAAGAACACATTGTCACTTAAAAAACACGGTTCACAATAAACCCAACTCACAATTCATCTTATTTCAATTACTAAATATAATTGAAAACTTTAATAATCTAAATTAAAAGATTATTCTTTTCATACGGGGTTTAATAACAGTGTTATTTAAGACACTATTCACGACAAACCCAAAATCCAATTTATTCGATTTAATTTTCAATTAAATATTAAATAATTGGAAAAACTTCATTAAATCTTAATTTAATGATTTATTCTAGTTAATAACTAGTTCATTTCAATAAAAATATATTTTTCTAAAATATATTCTTATTTTTTAAAATACTCTTTTTCTAAGACATTTTCTAAAATATTCTTTTCTCTAGAATATTCTTTATTGGGATGTGACTCAATCAACAACCATATATTGTGTGTGATCAACAATCATGATAAATAATTATCAAACATCCAAATGACGACTAAGGTGGAATTTATAACTGTGTGAGCACTAAAGTACGTAACTAACGCTCATCACAGACTGTCAATCCATCGATTGACCTATAACTAAATATTGGGATTAGTGTGTGTCAAATTTCATCCCAATACCCTTGTGGGGTTCCATCCATCAAGCAAATAATAAATTATTTGTGCACTTGGGCGATGTGTGAAAATTATCGTCCCAATCACATAAACAAGTCGGGTAACTTGTAAATGGGAGTGTAATATTCGAACTTGAATATACTAAACATTATAATTAACATATCACACATTTCAACATCACAGACATATATCTCTATTCTTCTTATTACATATAAATAACATTACAAATGCCACTATTAAAACTATTCTTTTAATTGTCTCTAAAATGACATTAAAAATGCTTCTTTTTAATTTCATACTTTTTATTGAACATAAAATGTCAATAAAAATGTCACTTTAAATCTACTCTTTTTATTTGTTTTTAAAATGACAATAAAAATACAAGTTTTCATCTACTCATTTATTTACATTTATAATATACATCAAAATGTAACTTTTAATCTAATCTTTTATCGCATCTAAAATGACGATAAAAATATAACTTTTTAATCCATGGTTCTATTTATATCTGAAATATAAATATAAAGGTACTTTCGATCCTATTTAACATTTCTAAACAAAATGCTAATCTTGATCTAATTCTTTCCAGTGACCAAAAATGGTTATTTTGGTGTAACTCTTTTTAATGACCAAAAAGGTATATTTTGGATTAACCATTTTAAGTGACCAAAATGTATATTTTGGTTTAACCATTTTTAAATGACAAAACGAAATGTTTGTACTTCATTCCTATAAAATGACCAAAAATGAATGTTTTTAATTCATTCTATTTAATTTGCAAAAATGAACATTTCTAATTCATGACCAAAACTGATAATTTTGTCTAATTCTTTTTGTGTAAACAAAATGTGAATATTTTGTCTAATCCTTTATATGTAAACAAAATGTCAATATTTTGACTAATCCTTTTAAATAAACAAAAATGTGAGTTCTTGTCTAATCTTTTTAAATAAACAAAATATGATATTTTTCTTCACTAATCATGTTTTGCACAAAATGATATTTTAATTTGCGAAACCCATTTCTAACAAAATCGTGGCTTTTATTTATATAACAACTTTCAAATCAAAATGTCATTTTTATATGCATAATACATTTCAAATAAAAATGTTGATTTTATTTACATAACAAGTTTCAAATCAAAAATGTCATTTTGTTTGCATAACACATTTCAAATAAAAAGAATGTTTTTATTTAATAAACATTTTTTAACAAAAATGTACTTTTAGTTCTAATTCTTTTAAAGTGACAAAAATTGTAATTTTGTCTAATTCCTTTTAATGTACAAAATAAGGTACTTTTGTTAAATCCTTTTCAATGTAACAAAATATGATAATTTTGTCTAATCTTTTCGATGTAAACACAAATGTCATTTTTGTCTTCATTCTTTTAAAGTAAAGAAAAATGCTAATTTTCTTTAATCCTTTTTAATGACCAAAATGTGATCTTTCTTCTAAATGAACAAAAATGCATATTTTTGTTTTAATCCTTATTAATGACAAAAATGTGATTTTTACTTCGTTCTTTTAATATGAAAAAAATGGCCATTTTAATCATAATAACATTTTATAAACAAAATATTCTTTTGTAATCATATTAACATTTTATCAACAAAATTGCTGATTTAACAAATTATCAAAATTCTGTGTTGCACGCATGTTGAAAATTTCTAATTCAACATATTTACAACATTTGGGGTGATACACATTTGATTCTTTTTATATAAACAAAAATGGTGTGTTTTTGTTTAAACCAATTTCTAATTTACAGAAATGTTTCAATTCCGATAGTATAACAAAACAAAAATGATAATTTTGTTTAGTCTAATTCAAATTAACAAGAAAGTTAATTTTAACAATAAAATGAACAAAATAATAAATTTGTTCAATCTAATTCTAATCAACAGAAATGTAACTTTTAACAATTCTATCGCCACAATCAACATCAAACAAACAGATGTGTATTTACAATTAAAACAGAATAGTAGCAGTATGAATTAACTGCAAATTTATAACAATAATTTCAGAATTTATTTCAGTTATAAAGGAAAGAAATAAAATAGATTTCTCACCGATAGCTTTTAATCCTGAACAACTCAAATCTAGGATTTGACCTCAATTTGAAATACTCAGTTTCAGTTCTCGTCAGTATCATGTCGTAGATCTCCTCTCCACGATTTCAACGCTTTTAGTTTCGTTCGATTTCGTTGCTGTATGGTTGAGTTAAAGGATTTTAAAGATTTGATAACTTTAATAAAATAGTGATTAATTAACTTAAAACAATCCTTTTTAATAACCTTTCTTCTACATCTCAAGCACAGGCCGCACCATACTATAATTGGTTCGAATCTTTGATTCGATTTTTCTCTCAATCTGTTGTTCGATGTTCAGAACGGATTGCATGGGGTTGATGGGCTCGGGGAGGCGCTGCCACACCGGGGAGATGGGCCAACTCGATGGCCGGCGTCGGGCTCTGCGGCGGTCGATTCGGTGGCTCTTCCAGTCGTCGGGGTGATCGATTCAGGCCACCATAACTTCCAACTCGGGTGTAGAATCAAAGAGGGGGAAAGGTTCTACAATATCTCAACGGGAGTATTGAATTTCGTGGAAAGATTTGAGAGGAATTTGAGTGATTAAATTCGTGTTTTTCTGGCCATTAAAACGTATAGGAGGTAGCTGGAACGAAGAGGAATAGGGTTGCGTATTTTGAACCGTATTTATATTAGTATTTTCTATTTTATTTATTTATTTCATTTTAATTTCAATAGAACTCGTATATAGTTTTGAACTCCAAATCAAACCCAACGAGTGTCACCCCTAGCTAATAACCCCCGTCCCGGACACAATGGAACATGTTTCGTAACCCAATTCGGCTGTTACGATATATTTTTCTTTAAATTAGAATATAAATCATTTAATTATTTAATTTGATCGTACATTTTAATTTACCGGGGCCACATACTGATTCTAAAAATTACAGAAAAATTATTTCTAGCTTTGTTTTGGCGATATGGTTCTAACAAGACTAATTTCGTTGAATTCTGAGACCGTTTGAAAAATGGCCATTTTCAAGTCGATTAAATTTGACCGAAACTGACAAAACACATTTTCCTTTGCCACGGTCACATTTTAATTCGAAAAATTCTGGAAAATTAAACTTAGCAATAATTCGACATTCCGGTTCCAACAAAATTGGTTTCGTCGAAAATCGAGGTCGTTTGCAAAATGATTATTTTTAAGGCCAATATATTTAATTAAAATATATATAAATTCTATAGCGACTTTTCTATATTTTAAACTGGGCATAACTTTTGATTTATTTAACGAAATTTCAATTTTTCAGATTCGTTAGAAAGATATGATTAAACAGATTTAAATATTTCTGGTTTCGCTCAATTCCGTTTTATTTTGAATCCTGTACAGTCCGTCAAAGTCCAAATTCAAATTTTCAAACTGCAACGCTGTTTTAAACTCCTTTTATAATTAAATTAAATTTATTCGTTTTAAAATAAATTTTTAGTCGTTCTTATTTAAAATAAATCATTTTAAATATATAAAATCCATTAAAATTTCTAAATTAAAAATTTTAAATTGGCCCCAAAATTCCGGGTCGTTACATGTATTGTATGAAATCAATATAATAATATTATATGGTAATTTGCTGTGTCTGATTCTAGTTCAGTAAAAGATCGAAATCTAATTTTGATGTCAGATTTGGGATGGACACGAATATATTTAAATATATAAAGCCGTGTTGTTTAGATTAACACCATTTTGATGTGAACGATATTTATATCGATTTTATTCATTTTTATAATGAATATCGAAAAGGAATTGATTTCAAAATCTAATGTTTTGAAAATATTATCATTTATATATTAATGATATAGAATATTCAATTTTGATTTTAAATTGAATATGAAGTTGAAATCGCTTTCAAAACAAATTTAAAACGATTTATAAAATATGTTTTAAATGGAAATCGACGAAATATATATAATATATATTATATATATTTAATGGCCTGAATAGAAAGCGCCGCGGCAGTTCGTGAATTTCGACCGTTGACTTCGAATGGACATTACGGGAGATCCGACTGTCGGATTCTCCTAAAACCAGAACTGTTAGGTTCGTATCGAAAAGAGCTTTAAAATGAATATAAGAGATTTGAAATCTAATGGTTAGATTTGGTGATATGTCCAAATCAAATTTGGAAAAGGTCGCTGTTAGTGCAGTTCGATGACCGTTTATGGAAATCGACTGTACGAGCCTTGATAAAATTATTAAAAATATCAATAGTTAGTGTAAAATCATAAGAAATGATTTGGAAAGAATTGGGATGAAAAATTCCATACTTGAAAAGATAAAAATAGATTTTTATCGAAATGAACTAGTTATGAACTAGAATTATAATCCAATTATTTTTAAATAAATAAATTGAATGTGAAATGGTTTTAAAAATAACCAGAATTTCCAATATATGAATTGGAATGGATTTGAATTGAAATTATCTTCGGAATATTTCAATATTGGATTCCGTGATTATACGGGCATTGTGGAGGAAATTGGAAGATATATATATATATATATATATATATATATATATATATATATATATATATATATATCATTATTCCAATACGATGTTTGTTGAGTTCAGAATTTGATATTGAATATAAGCCGATATATTTTCTATTTAGAGCCTTGTATTTAATATCAAATGGGATTTTGGGTTTGTCTGAACGGTGTCTTCACTAACACTGTTCTTAAACCCAATGGAGTTAAGGAAATAAGAAACTAACTAGAGGTTAGCTAAGTTGAATGGTTTCCTGGGTATTGATCTGATGTTGGTTTCGGCCTTCGAGATTAATACTTAGGGAATTGTTCTCTTACTAATTTACGGTAAGAGACTGAAGGAATGGTGTCTTCATTAACACTGTTCTGAAACCCCATGTGAAAAGAATAAGTCTTTTAACTAAGACTTAAAGAAAAATTACGAATTATTGAGCATTTAATTGGAACTGAAATGGAATGTAAATCGGATTTATCATGAACTGTGTTTTAACGACATTCATTCTTTAACCCAATTTGCAGTGAAATGTGATTTATAAATCTTTATTCTAAGATTTAATGAAATTTCCAATTTGAAGTTTTCTAGTTTAATAAAATAAATTGGAATGGAATGGGATTCGATTTGATAATAATCGAAATGAACTACTGTGGAGGAAGACTGATAATATATATGGAATTTAAAAGGCTTTGCCATTATTCCATTTATAATTTTAGTCGAATACGGAAATTGATATCGATTATATATTGGTTTGTTTTTCAGTGAAAATTCCATAATTAATGGAATGTGATTTTGGGTTTATCGTGAACTATGTTTTAAATGACATTAGTTCTTTAACCCAGCTAAAGACAGGTTTTATTTCCTGAATTGGAAAAAATTTATTAAGTAATGATTGTTGGAAATTAAAACTGAATGAGTTTTAATGAATCTTTAAATAGATTGAAAGGTGAATTTGATAACTAAAATTATCAAATCCAAGAAATGATCGAGAGTGGAGTATCACCAGTTTTGCTCCAAGCGTTAGTTAAATCTTTAATTAGATTTGAACGTGAAATGATAATTAATTTTACCGATAACACCATGGTGTTAGATATGAAGTATTATCAGTTTTACTTCATCGGATGAATATGTTGGGATTGGGGAATTAAAACAAATGATTACTTCGGTAAGGTTCACAAATCCCGGCTAGTTTGGATAAACCATAATTTGGTATGGATTGATTTCCAAAGGAAGATTAAAGAATAAATTTAAAGAATTTATCTTTGATAAAATTAATGAGAACCTTTCCCAAAGTATATGAATATTTAAATAAAAGAATATTCGGAATTGGAATGAGGCGTATGTTGTGTTTTTATAGCACTTGTTTATCATATACGTGAGTTATTCAGAAAGACCAGGTTTATCCCATTCTGAATAACTAAATCGGCGATGAGTCGACGATGAAGACGGTGGTTGAATACCGGAGATCTTCACATCGTTTGGATGATTACTGATGTCTTTATTGGGCTGTACACCCAAGATTAGGTAATAAGTGGTGATCGTCCAGACGTACTTAGAGATCTACCGAATATGCGAGGACCTCTCTACCTTATTGGACATATGGGACAAGGAATAAGGTGCCTCCGGTTTCGTTTAGACCCAAAACGAACTTGTAAATGGATGTGTGTCTGACATCGGATTTCATTCTGTGTGATTGATAGACATCGGTTGCATAGAGTGAATTGCTTGTGTGGCATGCTGAGATGCAAATGATCAAGGCTTCTGTTGAAAAGCAGAGTCTTGTGGTTGATGATCAAAGCATGACTTTAATATTGCATAGCTTTGTGTAGTGTTAATTAGCGAGCCTCACACCCCGGTGTGAACCAGAAACGGGGGAGGACCTCAGAGAGGACATGCGTTTCCTTCTATCTAGGAGTGGTGCCTAGGTTTTGCATGCCCAGATGTTTTACTTGTGTGGATGATGGATAGCGAGGCGCCTCGGATATATCGGCACTGTGGGGCCGGTGGATGATATGGTCTTTATACAGACCAGATTTACGCCCCATAGGGCGGGGAAACGTAGTGTTCATGCATTTTAGTCCACATCGAGTGGACCGGCTCTGACGATCAAAAGGCTTGACTGAGTACTTGCCTATGGCTCGGGCTAGGGAGTCTCGAAGCGGTAAGGATGATCCCTTGCCTTGGTTCATAGATGGAAATCCAACTTCCAATACATGACATTTCGGTTTTGATTGTAGAGCCTAGTATTGGCGACATAGTAGCATGGGATGTTATGCCGTCTATGATTGATACATTTATATTTGAAGTTTTTTTTCATACACTTTACACTATAATAGTATAAAAATGATTTGTTTTAAACGTACCAAGCATGTTTGGCTATTATAAGGGAAAACCCTATCCTCCGGCTTGCGTTGCATTGTGTGATGGGACCTGGGTCTTATAATAGCTTCATTTTTTCCAAAAAGCATTGCGTTGTTTTGTTATATGCACTGGTATTCTTGGGAGGAAACCCGTTCCATGTTATACGGCGTGGTCCTTTGATATATCTGATTTTAAAGTAAAGTTTTAAATAACTGTTTTAGTTCTCACACCGGTGACATGACTGACATGGAGTTTATTGTTTTAACCTAAACTCTGGGTGCCCCTATTTTCCACACGGGCAGCTAGTAGTTTTGGTTTTGCAGATTTATATTCACAGGATCCTCGTTTACAGTTGGAATGATATTCGGAAAGCTCTGTATCCATGTATTTGTTTCAGTTGTGTTATGTATTATTTTTCCGTTGCATTGTAATTTGTAAATCTCTGATATTTATCAATTGTTTATTATTTGTTCATACTCTGTATATTCTTGTACTCTGATGTAAATTGTTGTAATAAGCAGTGAAATATTCTTCTGTTTGTGTTCTGCTTTGTCATGTTCTCAACTCAATCCGGGCTTTCCTTTACAGGGAAGTTCGGGTCGTTATAAGATAGATAAATAGGGAATCTATAGGCATATTCTTTGGTAAAAGGACATCTTCTCAGTACATTGGGGTTTATGAAAAGGTGAGGGAAATTGAAAAGTTTGAAATCAAAATTTGAATTTGAAAATCTCAGAAGGCATATCGACTTATGGGGTAGGGCATGTCGACATGTCTTCTATTTTTCAAAAGACAAGTGTCTTTTCAATTTTAGTTGCTTATATATATATATATATCTTATATTCCTAATTTATATGTTTTCTAAGATAGTATTTAATACAGTAATGTTTTTATATTAATAGTTTATTAATATTTTATTGAAATAATATCATTTTAAATTTTAAAATCCAGATTTCCAATATTGAATTTGAATTTATATTTAAGAAATTTCAAACAAGGCAAGCAAATAAACAACATTCAATCAAGAAATTTCAACAAAATTAATATAAATATGTAACTAGTTTTAAATCCAATTTCTAGTGTCTTTTGAATCATGAATACGCGTGAAGCACATATTTGAATTTTTCTGTTTCCTATTCTTCATCAGGATGAATTAGAATCGTCTAGTGTAGTAGTATAAGCCCTTTTTTATTTGACAAATTATTATCTGAAGGTCGATTTTGTTTTTCTGGATATGGACAATCTCTTTCCAAGTGCCTTGGTTCATCATAGTTGAAGCATTTGATATGGTTTTGAATCTCATTATTCTTCATAGGATTTTTATGATCATTCCTTCTGAAATTATTCAGCTTCCTATATTTTAGAAATTTTCAGAAATTCCTTGTCATCAAAGCGCTTTTTTCATCAATGTCGTTATCTGAGTCTGAATTTTCAGTTATTGCATTGAATGCTGTTGATTCCTTTTCCGACGATTTAATTTCTCTCTTTCCTTGCATCTAGACATCAAACAACATTAAATTTCCTATTAATTCTTCAATTTTCATAGTTATGATATCATTGGTCTCTTCAATTGCCAAAGTCTTTTGATCCTATTTCGAAGTTAACGAATTAAAGAATTTTACCGACTTGGTCTTCCTCAAAATATACAATTCCCAATGCCATTAGTGAATGCACGATTTCCTAGAACCTGCAATACATATAAGAGATAGACTCATTCATATTCATTTTAAATAATTGAAACCGATTAGTTAACATAGATATCATGGTATGTTTAACTTTTCTTGTCCCTTCGTGAGTTAGTTGCAAAATTTTCCAAATTTCACATGTAGACTTACACACAGACACCTTATTAAATTCATTCTATCAAATGAAAAATAAATAAAGTATTCATGGCTTTTGAATTATTTTGGGCAGTAGCCTTTTGCTTAACAATCCATTGTGCAATATTAGTTGTGGGTTCGATATACTCTGTTTGTGTGATATTCCAAGTGTCTAATCTTACTGATTGTAAATATATTTTTATTCTACAAGCCCAATGCATGATTACTTCCATTAAATAGTAGTGGTTTAACAATGGACAAGCCCTTTACAAATGAACTAGGCTTAAAAGTGTTGACATTACTAGTGTTGGTTGCCATTTAAAACTTTTCAAAAAAATCAGATTTTGAATACTTTGAAAACCAATACTCTGATACCAATTGTTAGGAAAATAGGTTTGAGGATCTTAAGGCGAACTTGACACTAGAAGGAGGGTGAATAATGTTTAGTGAAATTTTATACTATTTTGTAATCTTTTTTATTTAATCAGAAACAAATTCAAATCAAAAATATATAACAATCACATAATCTAACACATATGAAGAATAATAAGAAAAAGTGGTAGAAGGAAAGAACACTCCGGGATTTTTATACTGGTTCGGAGTAACCTATATCCATTCTTGCACAGCTCTAGATTGATGCAGATTTATTTTCAAAAATAATCTTCAAATACAATCCTTCATTTCACAGGCCATGAGGTACATCCCACTATACCCGGAGTATAGTGAGACTTATTTGATTTCCATGCGACAATCAAACCCAATTGATATATACTGGCTACAACCACACCTTTCCAATCTCGGTTTTTGGACGGAAGATTCGGTAGAACTTTATCTTGCGATCTTTGATTAAAGAAACTCCTATAAATTTGAATAACACTTGAAATCTTAAGAGATTTTGATAGAGAATCAAACTTGAATTGAATTAGTTTAATTCTCTTTGAAATTCAGTAGAGTTAGATTATAGGGTTTTGGAATTTAAGAGTAGAAATGAAGACGAGAAAGGAGAGAGGAAGATAAAATGAAATTAATTATGAAAATTTGAATTTAGAAGTTGATTTATAGTTTTCCTACTATCATATCCTTTTAGGAAAGGATTCATACCAATAGGCACAATTTTTTAAGTTCAAAATTCAAATATAACGATAACCATGTCGACATGCGTAGTACCCCATTTCGACATCCCTTAGGCAAAATTTGAAATTTGAATTCTTTTGAAAATAATGTAAATGATGTTGAAATAAATCAAGATAATTCTGGAGTTTAAACATATTATTGTTCTATATAAAAACTTAATATTCAAAGCTATAGATAAATAATAAACTTAAAAACTTAATTTATAGACCTATAAATGTAAGGAAATAATAATATAAAAACTTAAGTAATCATACATAATTAAAACTTAAAATATAAGTAATAAAATCTAAAATATTTAAATTTGGAATTAAATTTAAAATCCAAGAAATATTAAAAGATATATATTTATTTAAATAGGAATTAATTTTGAAGTCAAATTTGAAAATAGGAAGATTTAAAATAAGTTAAAAATGATATGAGATTTGAAAAAGAGATTCAGTGTTATTAGAGAGTTTTAATAATAAAATCTAGACTCTGTAACTTATCCTGATTTCTTGACCTCTTTAACTCTTGGTACTCAAGAGTATTCAATCTTGAAATCTTCTTCTTTGAAATCTTTATTCTTTAATATCCAAAACCGTACAGCCTTCAAATCAATACCCATGTATAATTCCTGCATATATACCTACATATAGATAAAAGTGTTAGTATACATTTTCTAACAATAATAGTTAAAACATGGTTGTTGTTATCAAAACCATCATCATGAATATCTCATTCCCTAACACTGCGGTATAACTTCAACAAATTTAATTATGCTAAAGTTCAACTTTGGGTCAGATTATATAACTTGGAGATGGAGACGTGGTCAACTAATGCGCTCTCTATGATAACAAGTTTTATAGGACAACCCATTCAAACAAATGAAAACACAAAAAAGAAAAATTTACTAAGTACATAAGGGTGCTGGTTGCTATTACTTTACGCTCAAAATTTATGAATAAAATTCCAATATTGTTACAACTTGTGCACGAAAATAAAATATGGTTGAATATGAATAAATGTGAGAAGTGTAACGAACTAGAATTTTCGATCTTGAAAATCAACATAAAACACCATGTCGACTATTCAACAATTGGAAATACCAGATCATTAATAGAAAGAAGTTAGACGGTATGAAATAGAAAGAAAGAAGGTTAGAATAGAAGAAGAAGAACAAAACTGAGCAGATCCAGAGTAAACACGAATCTCACAGCGGAACGAATAAAATATATCATATAACAACTTTAGAAATATAAAAAAAACTTTGTTTGTACTTATATATCTAATCAGAGTACATCACATTCATATCACACCGGAAATAACTCTATATATATCTAGCATTGAAACCTTCTGCTCCAAGCTCCTCTGAGCATCTGAAAAATCCCGACTACTTGACTGCTCGTACAAAATTGGGCACCCAAGAGTTTAGGGAAAAAAATTTATGGGTTAGTTATGTGACTGCTGTGAGTAAACTCTAATCACTTGGTTTAACTTTTAAAATCTTTTAAAAGAAGTGATAATCATAAGACTGATCCACACATAAACATGGACAGTTTTTACTTTACGATACCCCAAAATGCTTTCCAAAATCAATACTATTCTGATATTATAATAGTGTCCAATACAAGTAAATAATAATCTAGCAGAATGCTTTCATCTCACCCTCTACATATATAATATACAAGCAAAAACCGCGGGCTCTTATTGGGTAATGGATTACTAGCAATGACGAGGTATGGAACAACCTTGCTATCAGTGTACTCTAGAAGCGATACACTGGAGTTCAACAAGAACATCTTGTAACTCGGCCACACATGACCGACCATTCATTTCGCTTGAATGTTTTAAATATATTATCACCTTACGGTTGGTATACCAACATAACCGTTCCCGGGAGATACAGAAGCGAAAGAAGTAACAAATATGAAAATTCTCTAGATGGTGACAATATACCATAATTGGGTGCGATCTACTTAGCCATGCTGCCAGCCCGGTTTTTATCATTTCCCGGTTGATGAGGCTTGAGTTCATAACGTTCTATTATACATATCACAACTATATTTACTTTGAATGTCACATCGTCATACCTGCCAAATCACAAATTGATTTCCCCAAAAATATCACGGGTATTAAGCTAAGAGAAACGAATTCCTCCACCACCAACATAAATATGTTTGAAACGATCAACTTACGCGAGCTATTAGATATACTCTGTTAGGCATTCGTCCATACATGTTGTCATGGGACTGGACAAACGATAGGCACTATTATGTAAATCCATATTAGGCAATTTCTACCTAGGATTGCCAAAACAGCTCTTGCACAAACTCCGTCTTCAATTATCTTCATAATATTTTATTCGCAACGGTAATGCCCATACTGAGTGGTTTTCAAATAATAAATCTGATCTCGGTCTCTCCGTATTGACGATGGAAAAATGGTCAAAACTTTGATAGTCAGTTATTTAACTATCAAAGGAAAACATCCATACACACAACAATCTTATTTCCAAATGGAAATTTTATCGATCTATCATCAACTAATTTTTTTCCCTTTAAATTAATTTATCATTAATTTATTCATTCCCCTATTTCGTGTTTCCATATATTCGTAAATTCTTATTTTCTAAATTTAGAAAATATACGTTATTAACATTGGAAACATTTCCACTTCTTATTCATGCATCACTATCTTCTCACATCTATCATTCTCTAACTGTAAACTAGTAAGAGAACAACTCCCTATGTATTACCCGCGAAGGCCAAATCCAACATCAGATCAATACCCAGAAAGACATTCAACTTAACTAATCTCCAGTCAGTTTCTAATTTCCTTAACTCTATTTTAAATTCCTATTTCAAAACCCAATTTCCTTTATAAATCTTTTATTTGAAAAATATTTGCTTTAATCAATTATTCACATCAAATGTTAATGATATTTCTTATCTAAAATCAATTCAATTTGATTTCATATTTTTATTTCCAATCACCTACAATCTCCTTTGTAATTCCCTTTATAATTGCAAAGTTTACATTCCATAAAAATATGTGTTAAAACCGACTTTTACTTCTTAATATAAATTCAGACTTATATATTCAATTAGTCAAATGATAAATATTTTACTTAATTTATAAAACATTATTTATAAATTAATCTTCTAAATTTATCTGTTTAAACAGATTTCTATTAAATACCAATTTTTAATCCATCTTCTCATAGTTCTTTTATATCTAGCCCATTTCCGTTTTTTAATTCTATAAATATTCCAATATTTCCTTTTATAAAAATCTGTTGATTTTATAAAATACTTGAATTAAATACTCACTTCTATTTTTTTATATATTCAAATATTACTTATGGTATTTAGAATACCAAATAAAAAGGATCAGTATCATCCCGAGACACAAAATTAATAATAGATTATACATATCATCTCATTTATCACAATATATGAAAAGAACGGTAACACAAATATTGAGGAATCTAATCGGATCCCTCCAACCTGTTTCCCTGCAACCACAGATGTTAATCACCATAAATAACATGAATTTTATATCTATATGAAATAGTTTGATAAATAGAATCAATATTGTATTAACGATTTATAAATATAGCTATATCTATAATTTCAACCAATTAATTAGAAATTAATCTAAACAACCATCACACATCATTCAATCATTATTTACCAATTCTAAAATACGTTTATAAAAATATAGACTAGACAGAGTAAGTGAGTTTTACTCACCCTGAACATTTATCGTTAAATAACGAATAATAGTTAATAAGTCTGATCAGGCTTTTTATTCCGCTATAAATTGAGACGAGCTCCAAATCACTCTAAATCGGTTTTATGGTGTAGCCCTCGTCCACATGATCCCAACGGATCTTGTTTGGTCAGATTCTGACATTGTATGCTCAAGTTATTAATTTTATAAGTTCGACGCATATTTTAACTAACTAAATAAATTATTTACTAATTAATCACAAATTAATTATCCTTAACCTTGTTAATGCTAATCCACGTGTCCAATTTCTTAATAGTCGCTCTTCATCTCCTTCTTCACACCGCAAGCTTCAGTACACACCATTTCCGCGATTTCAACCTTCCACCGCTCCTCCATTCTTCCACGGATCCAAAAACTAAACACACCAAAACTCTTATCGTCGTCCCTGCTTCCATCCCATACCTTACTCACGCTAATCACTATGCTCATAGTTCTTCTTCTTGCTTACAGGTTCGAACCCGCAAGCCATTGCTATGGTATTCTTCGATATGTTCCCACTCCCTAGGTAGTGAAAATCAAAACAAACCTCACCTTCACTTTATTCATCAAATACTCCTCCTTCCCGTACGCATCTCATCAAGCTCGCACTTCATTATACAAACGCGGTTCCTGGCCTTCACCGCAAATGAACAGTGTAACCTATGCCACCCTTTTTACACGCAGATCCTCAAATTTTGTGTACAAATGCAGTTTATTGAAATAAACTCAGATATAAACTCCAAACTCCAAAATACCATATTCATTTCTTCATCCTCCACCAATGTAACATAACTCGAGCCTATTTTTCTATTATACTAGCTTCAACAGTCGCCTTCTTCTCCATCGATATACTACTCCTCAAACTCCGTTAAACTCGAGACCGATTTCACTATAAACTCCAGTATTTTCCCATTACCATAGCTGGTTATTTCATGAGTAATAACTCCTCCATCACACCACACGTTCAATTCCCCCTAGCACAAGCTCCAATCCCCACGCAAACCCCATTGCTCTGGCCTCTCTTTTACAGCTGCGACTTGGAGCCTCCACCACAAGTGACGGACGTATTCTAGCCTCGAGGATATTTTGTTTTTATGTTGGTTCTTTTTTTATTTAAGTGATGTTTACCCACTTTTCTACTTCGCTGAAGCCATAGCAAAAATGGGTACCGTGTTTGCTCATGTATTTATAGATTTAGAAAACAGTCGCTGCTAAGAAATACAGTTGTTCGAGATATGTGAGAATTCATGGCATGTACGTAGTAGGATAGGGTAGGTACAAAAAAATACGGTAAGATTTATTAGTAGGGAAGAAAACAAAATATATATATTGTTAATATTATCCCATAGTTCAGTTAGGATGTCACTAGTACCATATGCAGCATTGCCATGCAGAAGACTTGGTCACATGGAGAGCCAAAAACTCAGACCAACCTAACGGTTTACTATATGTTGAATTATGTAAAACATTCCATTTTAGCAAAGTGATTATTTATTCTTTTGAACTGCTATTGCTAAGCGAAGTTTATACCAGTGATGGAGTCAGTTACACATCCCACGTTATTCCATATTGAGTGATTGATCTCAAGTTGAACCAATCAAAACAATTTAAGTTATGCGGCATTTATGATTCCGTTCACGAATGAATCGCTATGGACAAAAATAAAAACATCGTCGTGTCGGTCAATGTGTCACGATCCCAAAACTATATTAAAATAGACTACTTAGTTTATCCTGTGAAATTCCAAAAATGCTGATATAGGGTGTAAAAATACTTCAAATAAAAAGTTGCTTATTTTTCAAAATAAAAATTACAGAAAATTTTTATAAATTAAATTAAATATACATCTCAAAAATCTTGTCCGAATTCGAAATAAATAATTTATTATAATTAAATA
This sequence comes from Allium sativum, assembly GCA_030737875.1. NCBI lineage: Eukaryota > Viridiplantae > Streptophyta > Magnoliopsida > Asparagales > Amaryllidaceae > Allium > Allium sativum. The sequence goes on from CM060921.1 coordinate 310,549,177, forward strand.
ATCGTTATGGCTTATAAACGATTCCATAGCGACTATTCGAAAAATTGATTTGGACATAAGTCACAATCTATAAGACAAAATCTCGATTTTTCACTTCCATTAAAAAAATACAGTTAATTAGATTCGAACGTTTCTTGTATCGAAGAAATCCGACTTATAACGAATCATGTACACTCAGTTGAAGTTCAAAACTCAGTATTACGAACTACCACGATGTTATGAGCTCATTTATAATTAAATTATAATTTATACGTTCAACTGTCGTTTAAATAATATATTCATTGTTGTGACTCGTATATAAACTAAATTAAATATCATCTATTATCCAATTTAAATAATATTGCAAATTCAACAATGTTCGACCATTTCAGAAATTTAATATGTTATTCCCATATTTATATTAATTTAATTATTCAAAATATTAAATTTAAACCAATTAAATTACCAAACCATTATAATATTAAATAAATAAATTATTATATCGCTAAAAATCTGGGATGTTAAACTCGTTCCCCCTTAAAAGAATTTCGTCCTCGAAATTATTAAATCGGGGAAATGCTGTCACCCTAATAACTAGATTTAAAAATCTTTTATTTTACACATTAACTTCAGTTTTTACTGAATCAATCAATTTTAGTTAAAATATTAATTTATTCTTACTAATGAAAATTTCAAAAAATTTGAAAATTTTCTAACACCTTAAATTCTAGAAAAATTTCGCCAGTGTCTCCTTCATACGGCTCAATTGGTACATCTACAACTCGCCTCTTTAGGCCTTCTCCAATCCAAAAGAAAATCGAATAGCCCAGTGACTTGCCAAATTTGCTCATAAATCTCAAACTTATATATAATATAAACTTGTACCTTTTTGTCGGGCATTCGACTCTATCACTTCCGTTTGTTGTCACTTTAACTTATATCCATGCATTCCAAATTTATCTCCAATCAATTATTCTCAAACCAATCATTCTTAGCCAAATTCCATTTCAACTCCAGTTCCCATTTCAAATTCCAAATTCTTACTCAACAATCTAATTCCATTCTATATTATCCCTAATCCGATCCAATTTTATTTAACTTAGTTCAAGTTAAATTCCAATTTATTTGCTCACTCCTACCAGTTCAAAATATTTAACTTCATAAGTTAAATTTTAAATTTTAGAATTCAAATTCTTAGGTTTTATTTCAAATCAGTTTGAAATCCTCTATATTTATACATAATAATAGCAATTCAAAACATTTGAATTTCTGAATAATTAATTTCCTCAAACCAATTCAAAAACGAAGTCTTTTGTACTAATCTGTCACTTAGAAACTCGAAAATGAATGCTGATGATGCTACAGTCATCATCAGAATTATTTTCCAGCTATCGAAGTGAGTTCAATACTAGATCACTTTCAAAACATATTTTTAATACTCCCATTTTGAAGTCAATTAAAAATACACTTTATAATATTTGAAAAACATTTTCAGATTACCCAGGATCTAAAAATTTCTTTATATAATTCAAAATTCAATTTCAAACACTTTTTCGAAATTCCGGGATTTTGATTCCAAATTATGATTTAATTCCATATTTAATTCATTTGATTTTATATATTACTCTTTCATGAATTTTGATTGACGAATTATAACCATCTCAATTATAATCCTATTCGATTATAATCATAACTAACACATCCACCATATTATAATAATTCCAATATATATAATTCCTTATATCAAAATATAATTTGGTAAAATTATTTCATTTACCCTCTTTCCAAAAACATACCGTGCTGGTTCATCATATTCGAGTGTTTAGAAACCCCTATCGATATTGTGGTGCCCCACTGTCGATTAGAATTCATAAGCCACTCAACCAATAAATCATCACAATATAAAACTATTTTTAATCAATTTACAAATACGCTCTCTCGTATATATACACTCAACTCAATTTAGGATATTAATAACCCCATCTCTATTGAGTCACGCCACAGAGCTAAGGTAATCACTTAACCTTTAGCTCTGATACCACTCTAACAAACTAGAATTTTCGATCTTGAAAACCGACATAAAACACCATGTCAACTATTCAAAAATCGGAAATACCAGATCATTAATAGAAAGAAGTTTGAGGGTGTGTAATAGAAGGAAATAAGGTTAGAATAGAAGAAGAAGAACAAAACTGAACAGAACCAGAGTAAACACGAATCTCACAGCAGAATGAATAAAATATTCCATATAACAACTTTTTAAATATAAAAAAACTTTGTTTGTACTTACATATCTAATCAGAGTACATCACATTCATATCACAGTAGAAGTAGCTCTATATATATCTAACATTGAAGCCTCCTGCTCCAAGCTCCTTCAAGTATCTGAAAAATCTCGACTACTTGACTGCCCATACAAAATTGGGCACATAAGAGCTTATGGAAAAAAAACTCTAGGTCAGTCAGGTCACAGGTGTGAGTAAACTCAAATCACTTGGTTTAACTTTTAAAATCCTTTTAAAAGAAATGATAATCATAAGACCGATCCACACATAAACACAGATGGTTTTTACTTTACTATATCCCAAAACACTTTCCAAAATCAATACTATTCTAATATTATAATAGTGTCTAATACAAGTAAATAATAATCTAGCAGAATGCTTTTATCTCATGCTCTACATATATAATATACAGTCAAAAACCGCGGCCTCTTATTGGGTAACAGGTTTCCAACTATTACGAGGTATGGAACCACCTTGCGATCAGTATACTCTAGAAGCGATACACTAGAGTTCAATAAGAACATCTTGTAACTCGACCACACATGACCGACCATTCATTTCGCTTGAATGTTCCGAATATATTATCATCTTACGGTTGGTATACCAACATAACTATTCTTGGGAGATACAAAAGCGAAAGAAGTAACAATATGATTATTCTCTAGATGGTGACAATATACCCTAATTGGGTGCGACCCACTTAGCCATGCTGCCAGCCCGAGTTTTGTCATTTTCCAATTGATGAGGCTTGAGGTCATAACGTACTATTATACAAATCATGACTATATTTACTTTGAATGTCACATCGTCATACCCGCCAAATCACAAATTGATTTCCCTAAAAATATCACGGGTATTAAGTTAAGAGAAACAAATTCCTCCGCCACCAACGTAAATATTTTTAATCGATCAACTTATGAGATCTATTATATATACTCTATCAGGCATTCGTCCATACACGTTGTTCTAGGACTGGACAAACCGAAGGCACTATTCTGTAAATTCATCTTAGGCAATTTCTACCTAGGATCACCAAAACAGCCCTTGCACAAACTCCATCTTCAATTATCCTCATCATATTTGACTCGAAATGCTAATTCCCATACGGAGTGGTTTTCAGATAATAAATCTGGTCCCGGTCCCTCTATACGAACGACGGAAAAATGGTCAAAACTTTGATAGTTAGTTATTTAACTATCAAAGGAAAACATCCATACACACAACGATCTTATTTCCAAATGGAAATTTTATCGATCCATCATCAATCAACATTTTTCCCTTTAAATTAATTTACCATTAATTTATTCATTCCCCTATTTTGTGTTTCCAAATATTCATAAATTCTTATTTTTTAAATTTAGAAAATATACGTTATTAACATTGGAAACATTTCCACTTCTTATTCACGCATCACTATCTTCCCACATCTATCAGTCTCTAACTGTAAACTACTAAGAAAATAATTCCTTACGTATTAACCCCGAAGGCCGAAACCAACATCAGATCAATACCTAGAAAGCCATTTAACTTAACTAATCTCCAGTTAGTTTCTAATTTCCTTAACTCTATTTTAAATTCCTATTTCAAAACACAATTTCCTTTATAAATATTTTATTTGAAAAATATTTACTTTAATCCATTATCCACAACGAATGTGAATAATATTTCTTTTATAAAATCAATTCAGTTTGATTTAGTATTTTTATTTCCAATCACCTATAATCTCCTTTATAATCCCCTTTATAATTGTTAAGTTTACATTCCATAAAAATATCAGTGTTAAAACCGATTTTTACTTCTTAATATAAATTCAGACTTATATATTCAATTAGTCGAATGATAAGTATTTTACTTAATTTATAAAACATTACTTATAAATTAATCTTCTCAATTTATCTGTTAAAACAAATTTCTATTAAATATCTATTTTTAATCCATCTTCTCATAGTTCTTAAATTTCTCGCCCATTTCCCTTTTATAATTCTATAAATTTTCCATTATTTCCTTTTATAAAAATCTGTTGATTTTATAAAATACTTGAATTAAATACTCACTTCTAAAATTCTTTTTATACATTCAAATATTACTTATGGTATTTAGAATACCAAATAAAAAGGATTAGTATCATCCCGACACACATAATTAATAACAGATTATATATATCATCTCATCTATCACAATATATGAAAAGAACGATGACATAAATATTGAGGAATCCAGTCGGATCCCTCCAACCTGTTTCCCTATGTCCACATATATTAATCACCATAAATAACATGAATTTTATATCTATATGAAATATTCTGATAAACAGAATCAGTATTTAATTAACGATTTATAAATATAACTATATCTATAATTTCAACCAATTAATTAGAAATTAATCCAAACAACCATCACACGTCATTCAATCATCATTTATCAATTCTAAAATATGTTTATAAAAATATAAACTAGACGAAGTTAGTGAGTTTTACTCACTTTGGACATTTACCGTTAAATAACGAATAACGGTCAATATATCCGATCAGGCATTTTATTCCGTTATAAATTGAGACGAGCTCCAAATTAGTTCCATGGTGTAGCCCTCATCCATATGATCGCAATAGATCTATTTTCATCAGATTCTGATATTGTATGCTCAAGTTATTAATTTTATAAGTTCGACGCATATTTTAAATAACTAAATAAATCATTTACTAATTAATCACAAATTAATTATCCTTAACCTTGTTAATGCTAATCCATATGTCTAATTTCTTAACAGCTGCTCCTCATCTCCTTCTTCACACCGTAAGCTTTAGTACACACCATTGTCACGATTCCAACCTTCCACTGCTCCTCCATTCTTCCATGGATTCTAAAACTAAACACATCAAAACTCTTATCATCTTCTCCTCTTCTATCCCAGGCCATAATCATGCTAATAACTGTGCTTATAGTTCTTCTTCTCACTTACAGGCGCGAACCCGCAAGCCATTGCCATGGTATTCTTCGATCTGTTCCCTCTCCTTACGTAACGAGAAACAAAACGAACCTCACCTTCTCCTTATTCATCAAATCCTCCACCTTCCTGTATGCATGTCATCAAGCTTGCACTTCATTACACAAATGCGGTTCCTGGCCTTTACCGCAAATGAACAGTGTAACCCATGCCACCCTTTTTGTAACAACCCGGATTTTCTGAACCAATCTAAAATTTTAAATTAGCTATTTTAATGGATTTTGAATATTTAAAATGATTTATTTTAAATAATAACGACTAAAAATTTATTATAATTGAAGTTAGAATGTTTAAATTTATTTTAATTATAAAAGGAATTAGAAATGGCGCGGTAGTTTGAAAATTCGATTTTAAATTTCAAATGAATGTACATAATTCAATATAAATTGGATTTCAATAAAACCAAAGATATTTGAATCTGTTTAATTATATGTTTTTAACGAATGTGAAAAATAGAGATTTCATAATATAAATTGAAAGCTATAGCTAGTTTAAAATTTAAAATAGTCGCTGTGGAATTAAATTATATTTTAATAAAATATATAGCTCTTAAAAATAGCCATTTTGCAAATGACCTTTGTTTTTGGCGAAACCACTTTTGTTGGATTCAGAATGTCAAATTATTGTTAGATTTCAATTTTCATAATTTTTGGAATTAATATGTAAGCATGGCAAAAGAAAACGTGTTTGACAGTTTCTGCTTGAATTGGGTCGACCAGAAAAAGGCCATTTTTCATACGGTCTCCAAATTCAACGAAATTAATTTTATTAGGACCGTATCGTTAAAACATAGCTAGATTTAGTTTTCTGGAATTATTGGTGTCAATATGTGGCACCGGTAAATTAAAAAGTACGTTTAAATTCAATATATATTGATTTATATTTTAATTTTGATAAAAACTGACTGAAACAGTCGAATTGGCTTACAAGACATATCTGATTGTGCCCGGAAAGGGCGTAATTAGCTAAGAATGACAGTCGTTGGAGTTCATTTCGAGATCGGAGTCATATCGGAGTATTTGTGTTTTAAATATTAATAAAATAATTAATATAAACATTTCTTTCCTTGGTCAAAGCCCTCACTTCCGTTCCACGTGGTCAAATCAAAAGGAAACCCGTGCCTCCATTCATTTTTGATGATTATACTCGCTTGAGCCTTTCTCTCAATTATTCATCAAATCCATTCAATAATTTCAAACATTTATAAAACAAAAATTAAAGAGATAAACTTGCTCTACGATCTCAACGGAAGAGATCGAGTTTAAGGTCCAAGATCGGGAGAAAATGGGGCTTAAAACCGCCACGTTTCAAGCAGTTTTTGGGGACATAGATAAGCTCGAGTTCCGAGCAGTTGGGGGACGGGGAAGGTGATGCGATGCTCTTTGATGTCGTGGTGACGGATCCCTGGCCACCGCGTGGAAATTGGAGCGAGATTGAACCCTAGAAATGAGCAGTGGGTTCGGTTGTTATGATGTAGAAGATGAATAGGGCGGCAACAATTTTATTTAAGCGTTGTGAAAGGTTAATTAAATTGTAATTATTTTAATTAATCGTATATTTAATTATCAATGTATTAAAATCGATAACTTTTCCATACGAGTTCCAAATCACGCAAAACTGGATGCGTTGCGATCGTGAGGACGAGAGCTTCACAACAAGACTAACTAGGCCCAATTTGGAGCACGTTAGAATTTTAGGAAAATTCAAATCCAAACAGAACTGAAATTCAAAAATAAAGAATGGCGAAGTGGAAACCTATGTGAGAACTCCTTCTCACTCAAACTATTTACAGTTAAATATATACTAGGATGCAGACGGGGATTAGAAGCACCCAACACTATTTTATTGTACAAACCATGGATGTTTATTTGGATTGATTGTGGTTGTGAAATTGACTGTATTATGGTTGTAAATATTCATGTGTTGAATAAAATGTTTGAACAAAATAAATATTAATTTACAAATCAGATGATTTTTTATGTACACCCATTTATCTGACATTGATTGGGATGATAAATTTTACACATCGCCCAACTGCACAAATAAAATCAATGTTTGTTGATTGAAACCCCACACGGGTATTGGGATGATATTTGATGTACACTAATCCCAATCATTTAGATGTACGTCAATCGATGCGTTGACAGACTGTATAAGCGTTATTTATTTATTTTAATGCTTATATAGTGATAAAATGCATCTGGATATTGTATGAATTTTTGATGATTGTTTATCATTATCGTTATATACAAGCGATGTGTAAAATACATATAATTGAAATTATATGGTAATTGATTGAGTCTGATTCCAATTCAGAATTAACGAATATTTTTAAATAATATCCAGTGTATAATAAAAATCAGATATTTTGAAAATATTATCATTTTAATGTTATAATGATAAGAAATATTTAATTTTGATTTGAAAATTGAAATGAAGTAGAAATTGTTTTAAAATGAATTTAAAACGAATTTATTAAGAAATATTCAATTTTGATTTGAAAATTGAAATGAAGTAGAAATCGTTTTAAAATGAATTTAAAACGAATTTACTAAGAAATATTCAATTTTGACTTGAAAATTGAAATGAAGTTGAAATTATTCTGAAATGAACTTATAAACGAATTTATAAAATACATTCTAAATGGAAATCGATGATATATATATATATATATATATATATTAATGGCTTGAATAGAACGCATCGTGCTGCGACAGTTCGTGAATTTCAACTATTAACTTCGAATGGACATTACGGGAGATCCGACCATTGGATTCTCCTAAACTAAAACCATTGGGTTCGTGTGAAAACCCGTAACTTCCCCGTAAAGGAAAGTGTCGGATAGTTCGAGAACAAGCCACAACAGAACGCATATAAAAGAACATTTCATTGTATATTACAACAATGCATCAGATTACAAGAATATACAGAGTATATATGAATAATTATTACACAGAAATATCAGAGATTTAAATTACATTTAAATACATAGCAGCGGAAAATAATACAATACACAAATAGAAGAGATATACGGATACAAAGCTTTCCGGATATCATTCCAGCTGTAAACCAGGATCCTATGAATATAAATCTGCAAAACCAAAACTACTAGCTGCCCGTGTCAAAATAAGGGCAACCAGAGTTTAGGTCAAAACAATAAACTCCAGGTCAGTCATGGGACTGGTGTGAGAACTAAAACAGTTATTAATCTTTATTTTAAAGTTAGGTAAATCAAGGGACCACGCCGTATAACACGGAACGGGTTTCCTCCCAAGAATACCAGTGCATATAAGTAAACAACGCAATGCTTTTCTAAAAATGAAGCTATTATAAGACCCAGGTCCCATCACACAATGCAACGCAGCCGAGGATAGGGTTTTCCCTTATAATAGCCAAACATGCTTAGTACGTTTAAAACAAATCATTTGATACTACTATAAATGTATAGTGTCAAAACAATTTCAATCATAAATATCAATCATAGACGGCATGGGTACCATATATCATGTCGCCATACTAGTTCTACAATTAAAACCGCAATACACGTATTGGAAATTGGGTTATCATTTATGGTATGAACCGAGGCTAGGGGCAAGATCCTCTACCGATTTGAGACTGTCTAGTCCGAGCCTTAGGCAAGTACTCTGTCAAGCCTTTGGATCGTCAGGGCTGGTCCACCGATGTGGATTAAAATGCCTGAACACTGCGTTTCCCCGCCCTTTGTGGCGTAAGCCTGGCCCGTCAGCCGACCAGACGCATCGGCCGAAACCGATATCACGAGGCGCCTCGCTTTTCAGCAAGTAATAATAAGCAATATCCACAAGAGTCAAACTCGTCAGCCAGTTCAAGCACTGATGCCACTCCTAACTAGAAAGAAACGCATGTCCTCCATGAGGTCCGTCTCCCGTTTTTAGTTCATACCGGGTGTGATACTCGCGAATCAAACGTTACACAAAGCTACGCCACAAAGGCCGTGCTTCGATCATCAACCACAAGACTTTGCTTTTCAACAGAAGCCTTGATCATTTGCCACTTAGGCATGCCACACAAGCAATTCACTCCATGCGATTGATATCCATCAATATATAACCCCTGAGCTCACACGTCTCAGAGAAGGGCGTTAAGCAAGAGAATAAATTCTCCGCTGCCAAACAGATATATATTTAATAGAGATCAATCACACGGACTAAAATCCAATGTCAGACACACAGTCCATTTAAAAGTCCGTTCTGGGTCTGAACGAAACCGGAGGCACCTAGTACCTCGCATATCCATCGATCTCCAAGTACGTCTGGACGATCACTAACTGTTTCCATCTTCTTGGGTGTACAGCCCAATCAAGATCATCAGTAATTACCCAAACGACGTGAAGACTTCCGGTCTTCGACCACCGTCTTCATCTTCGACTTATCGTCGTATCAGTTATTCAGGATGGGATAAACCCGGTCTTTCCGAATAACTCGCGTATATTTTAAATAAGTGTTACACAAACACAACATACGCCTCATTCCAATTCATTAGTCACTAACCGTAAATTAATCAAGAGAATAATTCCCCCAATATTAACCCCGAAGGCCGAAACCAACATCAGATCAATATCCAGAAAACCATTCTGTTTGGCTAACCGACAGTCAGTTTCTAAATTTCACATTCATAGGGAAAGGTTCCCATTAATTTTATCCAAGATAAATTTCTTGAATTTATTCTTTAATCTATTTTTGAATATCAATTCAAAACTAGTCGGGATTAGCGAACCTTACCGAAGTAATCATTTGTTTTAATTTCCCTATCCCAACCTATTCATCCCATGAAGTAAAACTGGTAGTACTTCATATCTAACACCACGGTGTTATCGGTAAATTCAATTACCATTTCACGTTCAAATCTAATTGAAGATTTAACTATCGCCTGGAGCGAAACTGGTGATACTCCATTCTCGATCATTTCAATCTAATTAAAGATTCATTAAAACTCCACTTAGTTTTAATCGTTAACTGGGTTAATGAATCTGTGTCATTTAAAACACAGTTCACAATAAACCCAAAATCACCTTCATTAATTATCGGGTTAAAGAACGAGTGTTATTTAAAACACTGTCCACGATAAAACCAAAAATCAATATCAATTCAATTCCAATTAAATCTTATTTAATTGGTACACTTCATTAAATCTAAATAAAAAGATTTAATCTTTTCTCAACTAGGTTCAAGAACAGTGTTAGTGAAGACACCATTCATGACAAACCCAAATCACATTCGATATTCAATACAAGGCTCTGAATAGAAAATATATCGGCTTATATTCAATATCAAATTCTACGACTAACAAATGTCGTATTGGAAATAACGATATAAATATATATCTTTCAAATTTCCATAACAACACCTGTATAATCACGAATTCCAACATCGAAATATTCCGAAGACAATTTCGATTCAAATCCACTCCAATGCAATCATTGGATATTCTGGTTATTTTTAAAACCCTTTTTAAATTCAATTTATTTATTTAAAAATAAATAGAATTATAATTCTAGTTCAAAACCAGTTCATTTCGATAAAAATCTATTTTTATCTTTTCAAATATGGAGTTTTTCATCCCAAATCTTCACAAATCATTTCTTATGATTTTACACAAATTATTACTATTTTTAATAATTTTATCAAGGCCCGTACAGTCGATTTCCATCAATGGCCATCGAACTGCACTTACAGCGACCTTTTTCAAATTTGATTTGGACGTAACTCCAAATCCAACCGTTAGATTTCAAATTTTTAATATTCGTTAGAAAGCTCTTTTCGATACGAACCCAACGGTTCCGGTTTTAGGAGAATCCGACGGTCGGATCTCCCGTAATGTCCGTTTGAAATAAATGATCGAAATTCATGAACTGCCGTGGCGCGGCGCGTTCTATTCAGGCCATTATATTATATATAATATATAATATATATTTCTTCGATTTCTATTTAAAACGAATTATATAAATAGTTTTAAAATTCGTTTCAAAAGCAATTTCAACTTCCATTTCAATTCAAATCAAAATTGAATTCTTCTTTATAAATTCGTTTTAAAATTCATTTCTATTCAATTCGAATTTCAATTCAATTTGAATTCATTTCAATTCGCTTTCAATTCAATTTGAATTCGTTTTCAATTCATTTCGAAATCGTTTTCAATTCAATTCATTTCGAAATCGTTTTCAATTCAATTCATTTCGAAATCGTTTTATATTCAATTCATTTCGAAACCGTTTTCAATTCAATTCATTTCGAAATCGTTTTATATTCAATTCATTTCGAAATCGTTTTCAATTCAATTCATTTCGAAATCGTTTTCAATTCAATTCATTTCGAAATCGTTTTCAATTCAATTCATTTCGAAATCGTTTTCAATTCAATTCATTTCGAAATCGTTTTCAATTCAATTCATTTCGAAATCGTTTTATATTCAATTCATTTCGAAATCGTTTTCAATTCAATTCATTTCGAAATCGTTTTCAATTCAATTCATTTCGAAATCGTTTTATATTCAATTCATTTCGAAATCGTTTTCAATTCATTTCATTTCGAAATCGTTTTCAATTCATTTCATTTCGAAATCGTTTTCAATTCATTTCATTTCGAAATCGTTTTCAATTCATGTCATTTCGAAATATTCGATTTCAAAATTACTTTTCAATATTCATTTTAAAATGAATAAAATCGATATAAATATCGTTCACGTCAAAATGGCGTCAATCAAATCAGCACGGCTTCATACATTGTTATTTTCAAATATTCCATTTCGAATATTTCTATTTCAAATATTTCTATTTCAAATATTTCTATTTCTAAACTGGAATGAGGCCCAATCAATTACCATATAAAATTAATTATATGGATTTTCATACAACACATGTATATTATAGCATTGAAAAATAATCAACCATCAACCAAAGTGCACTACACTGTATAAGCATCAAATATAGATATCTAACGCTTATAACAGCCTGTCAATCAATCGATGGACATATTTAATCAATTAGGATGAGTGAACTTCAAATTTCATCCCAACACCCGTGTGGGGTTTCAAACAATCAAACACAGATTTTATTTGTGCAGTTGGGTGATGTGTAAAATTTATCGACCCAATCAATGTCAGTCAAATCAGTGTACATAAACGAACCGTCTGGTTTGTAAATGAATATTCATTTATTCACATTCACGTTAAAATTATATTTTTAACGATAAAACATTTTATTCCAACACATGAATTTCTATTATTCATTTACACAATAAAATGATATTTTTATTCTCTAACTTATTTTTAGAAAATTTCGGCGGCATAACGACACGATACTAGAAACGGGACGAGGCCTAGCCTTATCCCCGGTCTAGTGAAGGCCCATGCCATTCACACATCAATCAAATCGATTTCAATTCACCCAACAGTCAAATTCAGCTCAAATAATCTAACTAATCTATGCAACTAAACAAACAAGTCCATGGTCTGTGGACGATTGTGTCGGGTGCTACTAAGCACCGTCTGCATCCTAGTATATATATATATATAACTAGAAATGAAATTGAAGAGTGAGAAGTTCTCACCGATAGCTATCCCACTTCACGACACTTCAATCTTCGTCGTTATCGCATCTTTGTCATCTTTGTCGTCCGTAGCCACTACATAGGTAAAAATCGAATTTTTACTTCGTTATTCAATATATAAAAATCGAATTTTTACTTCGTTATTCAATATATAAAAATCGAATTTTTACTTTGCTATTCAATATATAAAAATCGAATTTTTACTTCGTTGTTCAATATATAAAAATCGAATTTTTACTTTGCTATCATATAGATAAAAATTCCATTTTTAAAAATATAGATTTCGCCTTTCTTCTTTTTCCCTTCAAAATCAAATCTTTATAACTCGTTATGGATAATAAAAATTATAACTTCCTTGTTGCAAAAATCTATATTTTCCCCGAAGTAAAAATCATATTTTTACTTCACTACTCATCTCAAAATATCGTCCTTTCTATTTTATCACTATAAAAATCACATTTTTATTATGCTATCTATATAAAGATGATATTTTTAATATTTCTATCATGTAAAAATTATATTTTTTTATTCTCTACCTAAACAAAAATCATATTTTTATATCATCTAGATAGTAAAAACTATATTTTTAATACTTTAAAAATATAAAAATCATATTTTTATTTCTTCTATATAGTAAAGACTATATTTTTAATACTTTAAAAATATAAAAATCATATTTTTAATTCTTTAAAAATATAAAAATCACATTTCGAAATCGTTTTCTAACTAAAAATTTAACCTTAAATAAATAAACATCCTAACCCTAAATTTGTAAAAATATAAACTTTAAACAAAATAAAAATCATAACTTTGTCCTAGCATTTAAATTAAATTAAACTGAAATTAAATAAGGATAAAATAAATAAATAAATCTCACATTTGGAATATGGAAAAGGGGCGTTGCTTTCAGGTGGAAGGCGGCTCTGGTGGTCGGCGTCAGGTGCGGGGGTTTTGGCTTGCGGGTGGAAGAGGGGTTGTCGAGCTCGATTCGGCTGAGAGGGGAGGGGTCGCACCATGATCGAGGGGAAGGGGGAGAGGGAACGTCGATGGGGAAGGAGGTCGCGCCATGATCGAGGGGCTGGAGGCGCCAGCGAGGCGGAGACGTCGTGGGGTAGGAGGGTTCCGTCGCGCCTCTTTTTTTTTTTTTCTGAACTGAATGGGGGGGGGGGTATAAGGGAGAAGTTAGGTTTTTATTTAATTATATATTTATTTTTATTATTTCAAAAAGGTAACTTTTTACTTCGATTTCGAAACGAGGCCCACCGCCTGTCGTCCATAGCGTTCTACCCCCATTCTGAACACAATGGGATATGTATCGCAGGCTGATTCGGCTGTTTCGATCAGCTTCCGTTAAAACCAACATATAACTCTCTATATTGATTTTGAACGTGCATTTCAAATTACCGGGGTCACATACTAACTCTATAAATCCCATAAAAATATTTTCTAGCTTCGTATTAACGATACGGTCCTAACAAAACTAGTTTCGTCAAATTCTGAGACCGTTAGAAAAATGGCCATTTTCCAGTCGATTAAAATCAACTAAAACTGGTCAAACGCGTTTTCCTTTGCCACGCTCACATATTGATTCGAAAAATTATGAAATTTGAAACCTAGCAATAATTTGACACTGCGGATCCAACAAAAGTGGTTTCGTCGAAATCCGAGGTCGTTTGCAAAATTTCCATTTTTAAGGGCCTGAATTCCATAGCGACTATTCAGAAATTTCAACTGGACATATCTTTTGATTCCCGCTATGAAATCTTGATTTGTCGGATTCGTTGGAAAGATATTATCAATTAGATCCTAATGTTTTTGATTTCACTAAAATCCAGATTGTTTTGCACCCGGTATGTTCAATTGAAGTTTGAAATCGAATTATCGAACTACCGCGCCATTTTCAATTTCTTTTATAATTATATATAATTATTTATATTCTAACGACGACGTATATAATATATACGATCGAATTATATTCAAAATAAATTTATCGCGATATTATTTAAAATAATCTATTTTAAATATTCAAAATTCGCTAAAATAGCCAAAATAAAAATTTTAAACTGGCCCAGATTTTCGGGTTGTTACAATCTCCCCCACTTAAAACTTTTTGTCCCCGAAAAGGAACAATGTCGAAAGTGGTTTGATTAATCAACTCTACGTTCGATCTGGCTTTCATTCTCCAACTTTTTAGTTTCTGCGAATTTTCCAAAATTTGGCTAACACCCTAAATTTTTGAAAAATTTCGCCATAACCTCCCTTGCACCGGGAGCAACGGGGAATTTCAAATAGCTTCCCCGGTCCTTCCAATCTCAAAAAGAAAAAGAAAAATCCAAGCGGCTAGCCAATAGGCTCATAAAATCATCATCATCCAAACAAAACAGGAAATTATGTAGTAAACATGTACCTATTTGTCGGGCAAACAAATTTTATTCTCTGCTCTAGCCTCCTTGCTATGACCTGTTCAATGTAAGTACAAGTATATGCAAGCAAATGCGACCAATCTTCAATACAACTCAATATTTGGTTCAATTAGGCATAATGGTTCAAAATTATCAACCAAATAAACAAACAACACAAACATCAATCAATTAGTGGATTAACGTTTCAAATTCATAATTTTGATATATATAAAGAAAATCATGTTTTGATGCCAAATCACAACAATGTATTCTAGCTATATTAGTTTTGGTTCTCACACCAGTCTAATGGAAATATATAGGAATCCCACCATCGAAACTCGAACATAAATGTTGATGATGCGATCACTATCATCAATATCATCTTCGGGCGACTAGAGTGCGACGCTATATCTATCCAATATATTAAAACTTTTAATATACGTTTGCAAGGCGTATATGCAAATTCTTTATATACTGAATTGTCCAAAATCAATATAAATAAATTATTCAAATACGTGTAGAACGATCTAAATTTCAAAACAGAATTGTTTTCATTTGAAAAATATACTCTCCACTCTCGTTCTAGGATACTACTGATCCCATCTCTAACGAGTCATTCTCATTGGATATTACTAATCCAATATCTGATGAATTCTTTCGTACGGTTCTAATGTGCCTTGTTCTCTGCTTTGTAAACCAAAGCTCTGATACCAACTGTGAAAACCCGTAACTTCCCCGTAAAGGAAAGTGTCGGATAGTTCGAGAACAAGCCACAACAGAACGCATATAAAAGAACATTTCATTGTATATTACAACAATGCATCAGATTACAAGAATATACAGAGTATATATGAATAATTATTACACAGAAATATCAGAGATTTAAATTACATTTAAATACATAGCAGCGGAAAATAATACAATACACAACTAGAAGAGATATACGGATACAAAGCTTTCCGGATATCATTCCAGCTGTAAACCAGGATCCTGTGAATATAAATCTGCAAAACCAAAACTACTAGCTGCCCGTGTCAAAATAAGGGCACCCAGAGTTTAGGTCAAAACAATAAACTCTAGGTCAGTCATGGGACTGGTGTGAGAACTAAAACAGTTATTAATCTTTATTTTAAAGTTAGGTAAATCAAGGGACCACGCCGTATAACACGGAACGGGTTTCCTCCCAAGAATACCAGTGCATATAAGTAAACAACGCAATGCTTTTCTAAAAATGAAGCTATTATAAGACCCAGGTCCCATCACACAATGCAACGCAGCCGAGGATAGGGTTTTCCCTTATAATAGCCAAACATGCTTAGTACGTTTAAAACAAATCATTTGATACTACTATAAATGTATAGTGTCAAAACAATTTCAATCATAAATATCAATCATAGATGGCATGGGTACCATATATCATGTCGCCATATTAGTTCTACAATTAAAACCGCAATACACGTATTGGAAATTGGGTTATCATTTATGGTATGAACCGAGGCTAGGGGCAAGATCCTCTACCGATTTGAGACTGTCTAGGCCGAGCCTCAGGCAAGTACTCTGTCAAGCCTTTGGATCGTCAGGGCCGGTCCACCGATGTGGATTAAAATGCCTGAACACTGCGTTTCCCCGCCCTTTGGGGCGTAAGCCTGGCCCGTCAGCCGACCAGACGCATCGGCCGAAACCGATACCACGAGGCGCCTCGCTTTTCAGCAAGTAATAATAAGCAATATCCACATGAGTCAAACTCGTCAGCCAGTTCAAGCACTGACGCCACTCCTAACTAGAAAGAAACGCATGTCCTCCCTGAGGTCCGTCTCCCGTTTTTAGTTCATACCGGGTGTGATACTCGCGAATCAAACGTTACACAAAGCTACGCCACAAAGGCCGTGCTTCGATCAACAACCACAAGACTTTGCTTTTCAACAGAAGCCTTGATCATTTGCCACTTAGGCATGCCACACAGGCAATTCACTCCATGCGATTGATATCCATCAATATATAACCCCTGAGTTCGTACGTCTCAGAGAAGGGCGTTAAGCAAGAGAATAAATTCTCCGCCGCCAAACAGATATATATTTAATAGAGATCAATCACACGGACTAAAATCCAATGTCAGACACACAGTCCATTTACAAGTCCGTTCTGGGTCTGAACGAAACCGGAGGCACCTAGTACCTCGCATATCCATCGATCTCCAAGTACGTCTAGACGATCACTAACTGTTTCCATCTTCTTGGGTGTACAGCCCAATCAAGATCATCAGTAATTACCCAAACGACGTGAAGACTTCCGGTCTTCGACCACCGTCTTCATCTTCGACTTATCGTCGTATCAGTTATACAGGATGGGATAAACCCGGTCTTTCCGAATAACTCGCGTATATTTTAAATAAGTGTTACACAAACACAACATACGCATCATTCCAATTCATTAGTCACTAACCGTAAATTAATCAAGAGAATAATTCCCCCAATATTAACGCCGAAGGCCGAAACCAACATCAGATCAATATCCAGAAAACCATTCTGTTTGGCTAACCGACAGTCAGTTTCTAAATTTCACATTCATAGGGAAAGGTTCCCATTAATTTTATCCAAGATAAATTTCTTGAATTTATTCTTTAATCTATTTTTGAATATCAATTCAAAACTAGTCGGGATTAGCGAACCTTACCGAAGTAATCATTTGTTTTAATTTCCCAAACCCAACCTATTCATCCCATGAAGTAAAACTTGTAGTACTTCATATCTAACACCACGGTGTTATCGGTAAATTCAATTACCATTTCACGTTCAAATCTAATTAAAGATTTAACTATCGCCTGGAGCGAAACTGGTGATACTCCATTCTCGATCATTTCAATCTAATTAAAGATTCATTAAAACTCCACTTAGTTTTAATCGTTAACTGGGTTAAAGAATCTATGTCATTTAAAACACAGCTCACAATAAACCCAAAATCACCTTCATTAATTATCGGGTTAAAGAATGAGTGTTATTTAAAACACTGTCCACGATAAACCCAAAAATCAATATCAATTCAATTCCAATTAAATCTTATTTAATTGGTACACTTCATTAAATCTAAATAAAAAGATTTAATCTTTTCTCAACTGGGTTCAAGAACAGTGTTAGTGAAGACACCATTCACGACAAACCCAAATCACATTCGATATTCAATACAAGGCTCTGAATAGAAAATATATCGGCTTATATTCAATATCAAATTCTACGACTAACAAATGTCGTATTGGAAATAACGATATAAATATATATCTTTCAAATTTCCATAACAACACCTGTATAATCACGAATTCCAACATCGAAATATTCCGAAGACAATTTCGATTCAAATCCACTCCAATGCAATCATTGGATATTCTGGTTATTTTTAAAACCCTTTTTAAATTCAATTTATTTATTTAAAAATAAATAGAATTATAATTCTAGTTCAAAACCAGTTCATTTCGATAAAAATCTATTTTTATCTTTTCAAATATGGAGTTTTTATCCCAAATCTTCACAAATCATTTCTTATGATTTTACAC
Organism: Allium sativum; assembly: GCA_030737875.1. NCBI lineage: Eukaryota > Viridiplantae > Streptophyta > Magnoliopsida > Asparagales > Amaryllidaceae > Allium > Allium sativum. Next base: position 310,567,980 of record CM060921.1, read on the forward strand.
AAATTATTACTATTTTTAATAATTTTATCAAGGCCCGTACAGTCGATTTCCATCAATGGCCATCGAACTGCACTTACAGCGACCTTTTTCAAATTTGATTTGGACGTAACTCCAAATCCAACCGTTAGATTTCAAATTTCTAATATTCGTTAGAAAGCTCTTTTCGATACGAACCCAACGGTTCCGGTTATAGGAGAATCCGACGGTCGGATCTCCCGTAATGTCCGTTTGAAATAAATGGTCGAAATTCACGAACTGCCGCGGCGCGGTGCGTTCTATTCAGGCCATTATATTATATATATAATATATAATATATATTTCTTCGATTTCCATTTAAAACGAATTATATAAATAGTTTTAAAATTCGTTTCAAAAGCAATTTCAACTTCCATTTCAATTCAAATCAAAATTGAATTCTTCTTTATAAATTCGTTTTAAAATTCATTTCTATTCAATTCGAATTTCAATTCAATTTGAATTCATTTCAATTCGCTTTAAATTCAATTTGAATTCGTTTTCAATTTATTTCGAAATCGTTTTCAATTCAATTCATTTCGAAATCGTTTTCAATTCAATTCATTTCGAAATCGTTTTATATTCAATTCATTTCGAAATCGTTTTCAATTCAATTCATTTCGAAATCGTTTTATATTTAATTCATTTCGAAATCGTTTTCAATTGAATTCATTTCGAAATCGTTTTCAATTCAATTCATTTCGAAATCATTTTCAATTCAATTCATTTCGAAATCGTTTTCAATTCAATTCATTTCGAAATCGTTTTATATTCAATTCATTTCGAAATCGTTTTCAATTCAATTCATTTCGAAATCGTTTTCAATTCAATTCATTTCGAAATCGTTTTATATTCAATTCATTTCGAAATCGTTTTCAATTCAATTCATTTCGAAATCGTTTTCAATTCATTTCATTTCGAAATCGTTTTCAATTCATTTCATTTCGAAATCGTTTTCAATTCATTTCATTTCGAAATCGTTTTCAATTGATTTCATTTCGAAATCGTTTTCAATTCATTTCATTTCGAAATATTCGATTTCAAAATTACTTTTCAATATTCATTTTAAAATGAATAAAATCGATATAAATATCGTTCACGTCAAAATGGCGTCAATCAAATCAACACGGCTTCATATATTGTTATTTTCAAATATTCCATTTCGAATATTTCTATTTCAAATATTTCTATTTCAAATATTTCTATTTCTAAACTGGAATGATGAAACGACCCGAACTTCCCCGTGAAGGAAAGCACGGATAGAATTGAGAACAACACACAAATGAACGTATACGGAAGAACATTTCATTGTTATTACAACAATTCCATCAGATACAAGAATATACAGAGTATAAATGAATAAATTACATTAAACAAATATCAGAGATTACAATAAATTATATAGCAGCGGAAAAATATACAAAACGCAACTAGAAGTGATACACGGATACAGAGCTTTCCGAGCATCGTTCCAGCTGTAAATCAGGACCCTGTGAATATAAATCTGCAAAACCAAAACTACTAGCTGCCCGTGCGGAAAATAGGGGCACCCAGAGTTTAGGTTAAAACAATAAACTCCAGGTCAGTCATGTGACTGGTGTGAGAACTAAAACAGTTATTATTCTTTATTTTAAAGTTCAGTAAATCAAGGGACCACGCCGTATAACACGGAACGGGTTTCCTCCCAAGAATACCAGTGCATAGAACAAACAGCTCAATGCTAAATAAAGAAAAATGAAGCTGTTATAAGACCCAGGTCCCATCACACAATGCAACGCAAGCCGGAGGATAGGGTTTTTACCTTATAACAGCCAAAGCATGCTTGATACGTTTAAAACACATTATTTGATACTATAATAAGTGTATAGTGCCAAAACAATTTCAATCATAAGTATCAATCATAGGCGGCATGGGTACCATCTATCATGTCGCCATACTAGTTTTACAATTAAAACCGCAATATCACGTATTGGAAATTGGATTTCCGTCATGAGCCGAGGCAAGGGGCAAGCTCCTCTCCGCGTTCGAGACACTCTAGCAAATGCCTCAGGACCCCACTTTGATCCTTGGAATCGGCTGGGCCGGTCCTCTCTTACTTTTGAGGATTAGTTATTCCTGAACACACGTTTCCCGGTCCTTACAGACCTATATCCGAGGCGCCTCATATCCAACAACCACACAGGTGAAAAGTATATAAATGTCAGGGCTGGTAGGTCACTGACACCACCCTAGCTAGAAAGAAACGTCGTGCTCTCCCAGCGGTCCGTCTCCCGTTTTTGACTCATACCGAGGTGTGAGGCTCGCGAATTCACGTTATACACAAAGCTATGCCACACAGGCCGTGCTTTGATCATCAACCACAAGACTTTGCTTTTCAACAGAAGCCTTGATCAATTGCCACTTACGCATGCCACACAGGCAATTCACTCCATGCGCTTGATATCCATCAATATATAACCCCTGAGCTCGTACGTCTCAGAGAAGGGCGTTAAGCAAGAGAATAAATTCTCCGCCGCCAAACAGATATATATTTAATAGAGATCAATCACACGGACTAAAATCCAATGTCAGACACACAGTCCATTTACTAGTCCGTTCTGGGTCTGAACGAAACCGGAGGCACTTTCCTCGCATATCCATCGATCTCCAAGTACGTCTGGACGATCACCGACTGTTTCCCTCATCCTGGGTGTACAGCCCAATCAAGATCATCAGTAATCACCCAAACGATGTGAAGACTTCCGTTCTTCAACCACCGTCTTCATCTTCGACATCTCGTCGAATCGGTTATTCAGAATGGGTATAACCCGGCCTTTCTGAATAACCCACGTATATAATAAACAAATGTTACACAAACACAACAAACGCCTCATTCCAATTCAGAATATTCCTTTATTCACCGAATCACATTCTTAGGGAAAGGTTCCCATTAATTTTATCCAAGATAAATTCTTCTAAATTTATTCTTTAATCCTCCTTTGGATATCATTTCAAACTAGTCGGGATTAACGAACCACACCGAAGTAATTATTTATTTTATTTCCCAATCCCAACCTATATATCCCATGGAGAAAACTGGTAATACCCCACATCTAACACCACGGTGTTATCGGTAAAATTAATTACCATTTCACGTTCAAATCTAATTAAAGATTTAACTATCGCTTTGGAGAAAAACTGGTGGTACTCCACTCTCGATCACTTTTCAGATTTGATAATTTAAATTATCAATTCACTTTTCAATCTAATTAAAGATTCATTAAAACTCCACTTAGTTTTAATCTTTTCAAAAATCAATATCCTGCCTTTAACTGGGTTAAAGAACCAATGTCATCAAAACACGATTCACGACAAACCAAATCACATTTGATATTAAATACAAGGCTCTGAATAGAAAATATATCGGCTTATATTCAATATCAAATTCTGAAACCAACAAATATCGTATTGGAAATAACGATATAAAATATCTTTCAAATCCCCATAACAATATTTGTATAGTCACGAAATCCAACATCGAAATATCCCGAAGATAATTTCGATTCAACTCCAGTCCAATCCACGTATTGGAAATTATCGATTATTTTCAAAATCACTTTCAAATTCAATTTATTTATTTTAAAAATAAATTGATTTCAATTCTAGTTCAAAACTAGTTCATTTCGATAAAAATCTATTTTTATCTTTTCAAATGTGGAATTTTTCACCCCAGTTCTTTCCAATTCACATATTATAATTTTACACAAATTATAGATATTTTTAATAATTTTATCAAGGCCCGTACAGTCGATTTCCATCAACGGCCATCGAACTGCACTTACAGCGACCTTTTTCGAATTTGATTTGGACATAATTCCAAATCCAACCGTTAGATTTCAAATTTCTAATATTCATTGGAAAGCTCTTTTCGATACGAACCCAACGGTTCCGGTTTTAGGAGAATTCGACGGTCGGATCTCCCGCAATGTCCGTTTGAAATAAATGGTCGAAATTCACAAACTACCGCGGCGCGGCGCGTTCTATTCAGGCCATTATATATATAATATATATATATTATATATATTTCGTCGATTTCCTTTTTAAAACGAACTTTATAAATCGTTTTAACTTCGTTTCAAAACCATTTCAACACTATTTCCATTCAAAGCCAAAATTGAATTCTTCTTTATAAATTCGTTTTAAAAATTCATTTCTATTCAATTCAAATTTTAATTCAATTTGAATTCATTTCAATTCACTTTCAATTCAATTTGAATTCGTTTTCAATTCATTTCATTTCGAAATCGTTTTCAATTCAATTCATTTCGAAATCGTTTTCAATTCAATTCATTTCGAAATCGTTTTCAATTCAATTCATTTCGAAATCGTTTCAATTCAATTCATTTCGAAATCGTTTTAATTCAATTCATTTCGAAATCATTTAAAATCGATATAAATATCGTTCACGTCGAAATAACGCATCTCTAATCAACACGGCTTTATATTTTTCAAAACTCCTTTATTCTATCCAACAATGAATATTTATCCCATTCAACACATGAATCTATATTTCTTTCATCACACGACTAATCTCAACACATGAGTACTGTCAACACATCACTATTTTTGTTATGTAAAATATTTTATAAAACTATGGTATCTATCGTTTGATTTTAATTAGACTTCTACTAGGAAGTAGTTCTAATTTTAAATATGATAAAGATGTAATTTATTTTATTTAAAATATTTCACTCAACACATGAACATCGTCAACACATGACTATTTTTATATTCAACACATGAATTCTCTTTTATAATATTCATTATTTTTCAAATTGGAATGAGGCCCAATCAATCACCATATAACGTTAATTATATGGATTCCATACAACACATGTATATAATAGCTTTGAAAAATAATCAATCATCAACCAAAGTGCACTACACTGTATAAGCACCAAATATAAATAATTGACGCTTACACAGTCTGTCAATCGACCGATCGACATATTTAATCAATCAGGATGAGTGAACATCAAATTTCATCCCAACACCCGTGTGGGGTTTCAAACAATCAAACACAGATTTTATTTGTGCAGTTGGGCGATGTGTAAAATTTATCGACCCAATCAATATCAGTCAAATCAGTGTATATAAACAAATCGACCGATTTGTTTATAAATATTTATTTATTCACTTTCACGTTAAAAATTATATTTTTAACGATAAAACAATTTATCTTAACACTTGAATTTCTATTCAGTTCATTTATTCAATAAAATGATATTTTTATTTTTCTAACATATTTTAGAAAATTTCGGCGGCATAACGGCACGATACTAGAAACGGGACAAGGCCTAGCCTTATCCCCGGTCTAGTGAAGGCCCACGCCATTCACACATCAATCAAATCACTTTCGTTATGCAAACCACAAAATTTGGAGTAAGAGTCTAACCTAGTCTTACTCCTTCGCCTTATGACGGCGCACGTCTAATCCTAACCAATTTATCGATTCGATTTTTCACACCACAAACCACATTCAAACCAATATCTCAATCAATCACCAAACATCCAAACAAACAAGTCCATGGTATGTGGACGGGTGTCGGGTGCTACTAAACACCGTCTGCATCCTAGTATATATATATATAACTAGAAAATAAGTTGAAGAGTGAGAAATTCTCACCGAAAGCTATCCAAGCTCCACGGCACTTCATTTGCAGAAGTCTTCGCCGTTTTCGCATCTTCGTCAGCTTCGTCGCCCGTAGCCACTATATATATAAAAATCGAATTTTTATTTCGCTATTCAATATATAAAAATCGAATTTTTATTTCAAAGTTCAACATATAAAAATCGAGTTTTTATTTCAAAGTTCAACATATAAAAATCGAGTTTTTATTTCAAAGTTCAACATATAAAATCGAGTTTTTATTTCAAAGTTCAACATATAAAAATCGAGTTTTTATTTCAAAGTTCAACATATAAAAATCGAGTTTTTATTTCAAAGTTCAACATATAAAAATCGAGTTTTTATTTCAAAGTTCAACATATAAAAATCGAGTTTTTATTACCCTACTATATAGATAAAAATTATATTTTTATTACGCTATTTTCTATATAAAGATTTCGCCTTTTTAAATTTAAAGATTTCACCTTTTTAAATTTAAAGTTTTCACCTTTTTAAATTTAAAGTTTTCACCTTTTTAAATTTAAAGTTTTCACCTTTTTAAATTTAAAGTTTTCACCTTTTTAAATTTAAAGTTTTCACCTTTTTAAATTTAAAGTTTTCACCTTTTTAAATTTAAAGTTTTCACCTTTTTAAATTTAAAGTTTTCACCTTTTTTTTTTAAATTTCATCACTTGGTTTCAACGTATATAAAATAAAAATCAGATTTTTATTTCGTTACATATACAAAGATGATATTTTTATGTTCTCTATCCTATAAAGATTATATTTTTAATACTTTAAAAATATAAAAATCATATTTTTAACACTTTAAAAATATAAAGATCATACCTTTATCTTTCTACAATGTAAAAGATTACATTTTTAACACTCTACAACATAAATAAATAAAACAGTTTTTAAAGTAAATAAAAAAAATCGGTTTTTAAGTAAAGAAAATTCAGTTTAAAGTAAAATTAAAAAAAACAGTGTTTAAAATAAATAAAATTCACAGTTTAAAGTAAATAAAAAAAACAGTTTTAATATTTTATATAAAAAAAAAATATCAGTTTTCTATTCATTTAAATAAATAAATAATAAAATAAATAAGCTAAAAACTTACAGTGCTCGATAAAAGGGGGAGGCGGTTTCTGCTTGCGCGAGGCTGGAGGTGGAAGAGGGGGAGGAGAAGGGCGGCGCGGTGGTTAGGGTTAGGGGGGGTCGCATCGGGTTTTTGGGTCAAAAGGGGGGCTGTGGTGTCGCGTCGTCGAGGTGGGGAGGGGTGGATCGGAGGGCGACGAGCTGAGGGAGGGGGTCGCCACGGCGATCGACGGCGGCGGCGAAACTCTGGGGGGGGCGCGATCGCCTTTTCCCCCCTTTTTTTATTTTTTTTTTCTTCTGAATTTTATTTTTGAACGGGGGGGGGGGGGGGCCTGAGCAATGATAAAGGGAAGGAGATAGAATTTTTTTTTATTAATTTAATTATTTAATTATTTTATTTTAATTCAAAAAGTCAACTTTTTCAAACGACCTCTAAACGAGGTCCATCGCCTGTCGTCCCTAGCGTTTAACCCTCATTCCGAACACAATGGGATATGCCACGTAGGCTGATTCGACTGTTCGAATCAGTTTCTGTTAAATTTACACTTAAATCGCTATATTGAATTTTAAACGTACATTTCAAATTACCGGGGTCACATACAACTATATAAATTCCTAAAAAATATTTTCTGACTTCGTATTGACGATACGGTCCTAACAAAACTAGTTTCGTCGAATTCTGAGACCGTTAGAAAAATGGCCAATTTCCAGTCGATTAAAATCAACTGAAACTGGTCAAACGCGTTTTCCTTTGCCACGCTCACATATTGATTCGAAAAATTATGAAATTTGAAACCTAGCAATAACTTCACATTCCGGACCCAACAAAACTGGTTTCGTCGAAATCCGAGGTCGTTTGCAAAATGTCCATTTTTAAGGGCCTGAATTCCATAGCGACTATTCAGAATTTTCAACTGGACATATCTCTCAATTTTTAAAGTGAAATCTCAGTTTCTTACATCCGTTAGAAAGATATCATCAATTAGATCCTAATGTTTTTGGTTTCATTAAAATCCGGATTGTTTTGCACCCGGTACATTCAATTGAAGTTTGAAATCGAATTATCGAACTACCGCGCCATTTTCTATTCCTTTTATAATTATATATAAATATTTATATTCTAACGACGACGCGTATAATATATACGTCGAATTCTATTCAAAATAAATTTCTCGTCGATTTTATTTAAAATAATCTATTTTAAATATTCAAAATTCACTAAAATTGCCAAAATAAAAATTTCAAACTGGCTCGCATTTTACGGGTTATTACAATCTCCCCCACTTAAAACTTTTCGTCCCCGAAAAGGAACAAAGTCGAAAGTGGTTTGATTAATCAACTCTACGTTCGATCTGGCTTCCATTCTCCAACTTTTCAGTTTCTGAGAATTTTCAAATTTTCAAAAATTTGGCTAACACCCTAAATTTTCGAAAAATTTCGCCATAACCTCCCCTGCAATGGGAGCATCGGGGAATTTCAAATAGCTTCCCCGGTCCTTCAGATCTCAAAAAGAAAAAGAAAAAGCCAAGCGGCTAGCCAATAGGCTCACAAAATCATCATCACCCAAACAAAACAGGAAATTATGTAGTAAACATGTACCTATTTGTCGGGCAAACAAATTTTATTCTCTGCTCTAGCCTCCTTGCTATGACCTGTTCAATGTAAGTATATGTATATGCAAGCAAACGCGACCAATTTTCAATATAAGCCAATATGTGATTCAATTAGGCTAAATGGTTAAAATTAGCAAACAATTAAACAAACAACACAAACATCAATCAATTAGTGAATTAGAGTTTCAAATTCATAAATTTGATACATATACAAAAATCATGTTTTGATGCCAATTCACAACAAAGTGTTCTAACTATATAAGTTTGGTTCTCACACCAGTCTAATGGAAATATATAGAAATCACACCTTCGAAACACGAACATAAATTCTGATGATGATATATCAATCATCAGAACCATCTCCGGGTGTCTAGAATGTGATTCTATATCTACCCAGTATATTAAAACTTCGAATATACGTTCATGACGCGTATACGCGAAATCTATATATACTCGATTGTCCATATTCAAAATAAACAAATATTCAAATACGTGTAAGACGATTTAAATTTCAAAACAAAATTGTTTTCATTTGAAAAATATACTCTTCACACTCGTTCTAGGATACTACTGATCCTATCTCTAACGAGTCATTCTAATTGGATATTACTAATCCAATATCTGATGAATTCTTTCGTATGGTTCTAATGTGTCTTGTTCTCGAGCTCTGTAAACCAAAGCTCTGATACCAAACTGAAACGACCCGAACTTCCCCGTGAAGGAAAGCACGGATAGAATTGAGAACAACACACAAATGAACGTATACGGAAGAACATTTCATTGTTATTACAACAATTCCATCAGATACAAGAATATACAGAGTATAAATGAATAAATTACATTAAACAAATATCAGAGATTACAATAAATTATATAGCAGCGGAAAAATATACAAAACGCAACTAGAAGTGATACACGGATACAGAGCTTTCCGAGCATCGTTCCAGCTGTAAATCAGGACCCTATGAATATAAATCTGCAAAACCAAAACTACTAGCTGCCCGTGCGGAAAATAGGGGCACCCAGAGTTTAGGTTAAAACAATAAACTCCAGGTCAGTCATGTGACTGGTGTGAGAACTAAAACAGTTATTATTCTTTATTTTAAAGTTCAGTAAATCAAGGGACCACGCCGTATAACACGGAACGGGTTTCCTCCCAAGAATACCAGTGCATAGAACAAACAGCTCAATGCTAAATAAAGAAAAATGAAGCTGTTATAAGACCCAGGTCCCATCACACAATGCAACGCAAGCCGGAGGATAGGGTTTTTACCTTATAACAGCCAAAGCATGCTTGATACGTTTAAAACACATTATTTGATACTATAATAAGTGTATAGTGCCAAAACAATTTCAATCATAAGTATCAATCATAGGCGGCATGGGTACCATCTATCATGTCGCCATACTAGTTTTACAATTAAAACCGCAATATCACGTATTGGAAATTGGATTTCCGTCATGAGCCGAGGCAAGGGGCAAGCTCCTCTCCGCGTTCGAGACACTCTAGCAAATGCCTCAGGACCCCACTTTGATCCTTGGAATCGGCTGGGCCGGTCCTCTCTTACTTTTGAGGATTAGTTATTCCTGAACACACGTTTCCCGGTCCTTACAGACCTATATCCGAGGCGCCTCATATCCAACAACCACACAGGTGAAAAGTATATAAATGTCAGGGCTGGTAGGTCACTGACACCACCCTAGCTAGAAAGAAACGTCGTGCTCTCCCAGCGGTCCGTCTCCCGTTTTTGACTCATACCGAGGTGTGAGGCTCGCGAATTCACGTTATACACAAAGCTATGCCACACAGGCCGTGCTTTGATCATCAACCACAAGACTTTGCTTTTCAACAGAAGCCTTGATCAATTGCCACTTACGCATGCCACACAGGCAATTCACTCCATGCGCTTGATATCCATCAATATATAACCCCTGAGCTCGTACGTCTCAGAGAAGGGCGTTAAGCAAGAGAATAAATTCTCCGCCGCCAAACAGATATATATTTAATAGAGATCAATCACACGGACTAAAATCCAATGTCAGACACACAGTCCATTTACTAGTCCGTTCTGGGTCTGAACGAAACCGAAGGCACTTTCCTCCCATATCCATCGATCTCCAAGTACGTCTGGACGATCACCGACTGTTTCCCTCATCCTGGGTGTACAGCCCAATCAAGATCATCAGTAATCACCCAAACGATGTGAAGACTTCCGGTCTTCAACCACCGTCTTCATCTTCGACATCTCGTCGAATCGGTTATTCAGAATGGGTATAACCCGGCCTTTCTGAATAACCCACGTATATAATAAACAAATGTTACACAAACACAACAAACGCCTCATTCCAATTCAGAATATTCCTTTATTCACCGAATCACATTCTTAGGGAAAGGTTCCCATTAATTTTATCCAAGATAAATTCTTCTAAATTTATTCTTTAATCCTCCTTTGGATATCATTTCAAACTAGTCGGGATTAACGAACCACACCGAAGTAATTATTTATTTTATTTCCCAATCCCAACCTATATATCCCATGGAGAAAACTGGTAATACCCCACATCTAACACCACGGTGTTATCGGTAAAATTAATTACCATTTCACGTTCAAATCTAATTAAAGATTTAACTATCGCTTTGGAGCAAAACTGGTGGTACTCCACTCTCGATCACTTTTCAGATTTGATAATTTAAATTATCAATTCACTTTTCAATCTAATTAAAGATTCATTAAAACTCCACTTAGTTTTAATCTTTTCAAAAATCAATATCCTGCCTTTAACTGGGTTAAAGAACCAATGTCATCAAAACACGATTCACGACAAACCAAATCACATTTGATATTAAATACAAGGCTCTGAATAGAAAATATATCGGCTTATATTCAATATCAAATTCTGAAACCAACAAATATCGTATTGGAAATAACGATATAAAATATCTTTCAAATCCCCATAACAATATTTGTATAGTCACGAAATCCAACATCGAAATATCCCGAAGATAATTTCGATTCAACTCCAGTCCAATCCACGTATTGGAAATTATCGATTATTTTCAAAATCACTTTCAAATTCAATTTATTTATTTTAAAAATAAATTGATTTCAATTCTAGTTCAAAACTAGTTCATTTCGATAAAAATCTATTTTTATCTTTTCAAATGTGGAATTTTTCACCCCAGTTCTTTCCAATTCACATATTATAATTTTACACAAATTATAGATATTTTTAATAATTTTATCAAGGCCCGTACAGTCGATTTCCATCAACGGCCATCGAACTGCACTTACAGCGACCTTTTTCGAATTTGATTTGGACATAATTCCAAATCCAACCGTTAGATTTCAAATTTCTAATATTCATTGGAAAGCTCTTTTCGATACGAACCCAACGGTTCCGGTTTTAGGAGAATTCGACGGTCGGATCTCCCGCAATGTCCGTTTGAAATAAATGGTCGAAATTCACGAACTACCGCGGCGCGGCGCGTTCTATTCAGGCCATTATATATATAATATATATATATTATATATATTTCGTCGATTTCCTTTTTAAAACGAACTTTATAAATCGTTTTAACTTCGTTTCAAAACCATTTCAACACTATTTCCATTCAAAGCCAAAATTGAATTCTTCTTTATAAATTCGTTTTAAAAATTCATTTCTATTCAATTCAAATTTTAATTCAATTTGAATTCATTTCAATTCAATTTGAATTCGTTTTCAATTCATTTCATTTCGAAATCGTTTTCAATTCAATTCATTTCGAAATCGTTTTCAATTCAATTCATTTCGAAATCGTTTTCAATTCAATTCATTTCGAAATCGTTTCAATTCAATTCATTTCGAAATCGTTTTAATTCAATTCATTTCGAAATCATTTAAAATCGATATAAATATCGTTCACGTCGAAATAACGCATCTCTAATCAACACGGCTTTATATTTTTCAAAACTCCTTTATTCTATCCAACAATGAATATTTATCCCATTCAACACATGAATCTATATTTCTTTCATCACACGACTAATCTCAACACATGAGTACTGTCAACACATCACTATTTTTGTTATGTAAAATATTTTATAAAACTATGGTATCTATCGTTTGATTTTAATTAGACTTCTACTAGGAAGTAGTTCTAATTTTAAATATGATAAAGATGTAATTTATTTTATTTAAAATATTTCACTCAACACATGAACATCGTCAACACATGACTATTTTTATATTCAACACATGAATTCTCTTTTATAATATTCATTATTTTTCAAATTGGAATGAGGCCCAATCAATCACCATATAACGTTAATTATATGGATTCCATACAACACATGTATATAATAGCTTTGAAAAATAATCAATCATCAACCAAAGTGCACTACACTGTATAAGCACCAAATATAAATAATTGACGCTTACACAGTCTGTCAATCGACCGATCGACATATTTAATCAATCAGGATGAGTGAACATCAAATTTCATCCCAACACCCGTGTGGGGTTTCAAACAATCAAACACAGATTTTATTTGTGCAGTTGGGCGATGTGTAAAATTTATCGACCCAATCAATATCAGTCAAATCAGTGTATATAAACAAATCGACCGATTTGTTTATAAATATTTATTTATTCACTTTCACGTTAAAAATTATATTTTTAACGATAAAACAATTTATCTTAACACTTGAATTTCTATTCAGTTCATTTATTCAATAAAATGATATTTTTATTTTTCTAACATATTTTAGAAAATTTCGGCGGCATAACGGCACGATACTAGAAACGGGACAAGGCCTAGCCTTATCCCCGGTCTAGTGAAGGCCCACGCCATTCACACATCAATCAAATCACTTTCGTTATGCAAACCACAAAATTTGGAGTAAGAGTCTAACCTAGTCTTACTCCTTCGCCTTATGACGGCGCACGTCTAATCCTAACCAATTTATCGATTCGATTTTTCACACCACAAACCACATTCAAACCAATATCTCAATCAATCACCAAACATCCAAACAAACAAGTCCATGGTATGTGGACGGGTGTCGGGTGCTACTAAACACCGTCTGCATCCTAGTATATATATATATAACTAGAAAATAAGTTGAAGAGTGAGAAATTCTCACCGAAAGCTATCCAAGCTCCACGGCACTTCATTTGCAGAAGTCTTCGCCGTTTTCGCATCTTCGTCAGCTTCGTCGCCCGTAGCCACTATATATATAAAAATCGAATTTTTATTTCGCTATTCAATATATAAAAATCGAATTTTTATTTCAAAGTTCAACATATAAAAATCGAGTTTTTATTTCAAAGTTCAACATATAAAAATCGAGTTTTTATTTCAAAGTTCAACATATAAAAATCGAGTTTTTATTTCAAAGTTCAACATATAAAAATCGAGTTTTTATTTCAAAGTTCAACATATAAAAATCGAGTTTTTATTTCAAAGTTCAACATATAAAAATCGAGTTTTTATTTCAAAGTTCAACATATAAAAATCGAGTTTTTATTACCCTACTATATAGATAAAAATTATATTTTTATTACGCTATTTTCTATATAAAGATTTCGCCTTTTTAAATTTAAAGATTTCACCTTTTTAAATTTAAAGTTTTCACCTTTTTAAATTTAAAGTTTTCACCTTTTTAAATTTAAAGTTTTCACCTTTTTAAATTTAAAGTTTTCACCTTTTTAAATTTAAAGTTTTCACCTTTTTAAATTTAAAGTTTTCACCTTTTTAAATTTAAAGTTTTCACCTTTTTAAATTTAAAGTTTTCACCTTTTTAAATTTAAAGTTTTCACCTTTTTTTTTTTAAATTTCATCACTTGGTTTCAACGTATATAAAATAAAAATCAGATTTTTATTTCGTTACATATACAAAGATGATATTTTTATGTTCTCTATCCTATAAAGATTATATTTTTAATACTTTAAAAATATAAAAATCATATTTTTAACACTTTAAAAATATAAAGATCATACCTTTATCTTTCTACAATGTAAAAGATTACATTTTTAACACTCTACAACATAAATAAATAAATAAAACAGTTTTTAAAGTAAATAAAAAAAATCGGTTTTTAAGTAAAGAAAATTCAGTTTAAAGTAAAATTAAAAAAAAACAGTGTTTAAAATAAATAAAATTCACAGTTTAAAGTAAATAAAAAAAACAGTTTTAATATTTTATATAAAAAAAAAATATCAGTTTTCTATTCATTTAAATAAAATAAATAATAAAATAAATAAGCTAAAAACTTACAGTGCTCGATAAAAGGGGGAGGCGGTTTCTGCTTGCGCGAGGCTGGAGGTGGAAGAGGGGGAGGAGAAGGGCGGCGCGGTGGTTAGGGTTAGGGGGGGTCGCATCGGGTTTTTGGGTCAAAAGGGGGGCTGTGGTGTCGCGTCGTCGAGGTGGGGAGGGGTGGATCGGAGGGCGACGAGCTGAGGGAGGGGGTCGCCACGGCGATCGACGGCGGCGGCGAAACTCTGGGGGGGGCGCGATCGCCTTTTCCCCCCTTTTTTTATTTTTTTTTTCTTCTGAATTTTATTTTTGAACGGGGGGGGGGGGGGGGGGGCCTGAGCAATGATAAAGGGAAGGAGATAGAAATTTTTTTATTAATTTAATTATTTAATTATTTTATTTTAATTCAAAAAGTCAACTTTTTCAAACGACCTCTAAACGAGGTCCATCGCCTGTCGTCCCTAGCGTTTAACCCTCATTCCGAACACAATGGGATATGCCACGTAGGCTGATTCGACTGTTCGAATCAGTTTCTGTTAAATTTACACTTAAATCGCTATATTGAATTTTAAACGTACATTTCAAATTACCGGGGTCACATACAACTATATAAATTCCTAAAAAATATTTTCTGACTTCGTATTGACGATACGGTCCTAACAAAACTAGTTTCGTCGAATTCTGAGACCGTTAGAAAAATGGCCAATTTCCAGTCGATTAAAATCAACTGAAACTGGTCAAACGCGTTTTCCTTTGCCACGCTCACATATTGATTCGAAAAATTATGAAATTTGAAACCTAGCAATAACTTCACATTCCGGACCCAACAAAACTGGTTTCGTCGAAATCCGAGGTCGTTTGCAAAATGTCCATTTTTAAGGGCCTGAATTCCATAGCGACTATTCAGAATTTTCAACTGGACATATCTCTCAATTTTTAAAGTGAAATCTCAGTTTCTTACATCCGTTAGAAAGATATCATCAATTAGATCCTAATGTTTTTGGTTTCATTAAAATCCGGATTGTTTTGCACCCGGTACATTCAATTGAAGTTTGAAATCGAATTATCGAACTACCGCGCCATTTTCTATTCCTTTTATAATTATATATAAATATTTATATTCTAACGACGACGCGTATAATATATACGTCGAATTCTATTCAAAATAAATTTCTCGTCGATTTTATTTAAAATAATCTATTTTAAATATTCAAAATTCACTAAAATTGCCAAAATAAAAATTTCAAACTGGCTCGCATTTTACGGGTTATTACAAATGAGGCCCAATCAATTACCATATAAAATTAATTATATGGATTTTCATACAACACATGTATATAATAGCATTGAAAAATAATCAACCATCAACCAAAGTGCACTACACTGTATAAGCATCAAATATAGATATCTAACGCTTATAACAGCCTGTCAATCAATCGATCGACATATTTAATCAATCAGGATGAGTGAACTTCAAATTTCATCCCAACACCCGTGTGGGGTTTCAAACAATCAAACACAGATTTTATTTGTGCAGTTGGGTGATGTGTAAAATTTATCGACCCAATTAATGTCAGTCAAATCAGTGTACATAAACGAACCGTCTGGTTTGTAAATGAATATTCATTTATTCACATTCACGCTAAAATTATATTTTTAACGATAAAACATTTTATTCCAACACATGAATTTCTATTATTCATTTACACAATAAAATGATATTTTTATTCTCTAACTTATTTTTAGAAAATTTCGGCGGCATAACGGCACGATACTAGAAACGGGACGAGGCCTAGCCTTATCCCCGGTCTAGTGAAGGCCCATGCCATTCACACATCAATCAAATCGATTTCAATTCACCCAACAGTCAAATTCAGCTCAAATAATCTAACTAATCTATGCAACTAAACAAACAAGTCCATGGTCTGTGGACGATTGTGTCGGGTGCTACTAAGCACCGTCTGCATCCTAGTATATAAATATATATAACTAGAAATGAAATTGAAGAGTGAGAAGTTCTCACCGATAGCTATCCCACTTCACGACACTTCAATCTTCGTCGTTATCGCATCTTTGTCATCTTTGTCGTCCGTAGCCACTACATAGGTAAAAATCGAATTTTTACTTCGTTATTCAATATATAAAAATCGAATTTTTACTTCGTTATTCAATATATAAAAATCGAATTTTTACTTTGCTATTCAATATATAAAAATCGAATTTTTACTTCGTTGTTCAATATATAAAAATCGAATTTTTACTTTGCTATCATATATATAAAAATTCCATTTTTAAAAATATAGATTTCGCCTTTCTTCTTTTTCCCTTCAAAATCAAATCTTTATGACTCGTTATGGATAATAAAAATTATAACTTCCTTGTTGCAAAAATCTATATTTTCCCCGAAGTAAAAATCATATTTTTACTTCACTACTCATCTCAAAATATCGTCCTTTCTATTTCATCACTATAAAAATCACATTTTTATTATGCTACCTATATAAAGATGATATTTTTAATATTTCTATCGTGTAAAAATTATATTTTTTTATTCTCTACCTAAACAAAAATCATATTTTTATATCATCTAGATAGTAAAAACTATATTTTTAATACTTTAAAAATATAAAAATCATATTTTTATTTCTTCTATATAGTAAAGACTATATTTTTAATACTTTAAAAATATAAAAATCATAATTTTAATTCTTTAAAAATATAAAAATCACATTTCGAAAACGTTTTCTAACTAAAAATTTAACCTTAAATAAATAAACATCCTAACCCTAAATTTGTAAAAATATAAACTTTAAACAAAATAAAAATCATAACTTTGTCCTAGCATTTAAATTAAATTAAACTGAAATTAAATAAGGATAAAATAAATAAATCTCACATTTGGAATATGGAAAAGGGGCGTTGCTTTCAGGTGGAAGGCGGCTCTGGTGGTCGGCGTCAGGTGCGGGGGTTTTGGCTTGCGGGTGGAAGAGGGATTGTCGGGCTCGATTCGGCTGAGAGGGGAGGGGTCGCACCATGATCGAGGGGAAGGGGGAGAGGGAGCGTCGATGGGGAAGGAGGTCGCGCCATGATCGAGGGGCTGGAGGCGCCAGCGAGGCGGAGACGTTGTGGGGTAGGAGGGTTCCGTCGCGCCTCTTTTTTTCTTTTTTTCTTTTTTTTTATTTCTGAACTGAATCGGGGGGGGGGTATAAGGGAGAAGTTAGGTTTTTATTTAATTATATATTTATTTTTATTATTTCAAAAAGGTAACTTTTTACTTCGATTTCGAAACGAGGCCCACCGCCTGTCGTCCATAGCGTTCTACCCCCATTCTGAACACAATGGGATATGTATCGCAGGCTGATTCGGCTGTTTCGATCAGCTTCTGTTAAAACCAACATATAACTCTATATATTGATTTTGAACGTGCATTTCAAATTACCGGGGTCACATACTAACTCTATAAATCCCATAAAAATATTTTCTAGCTTCGTATTGACGATACGGTCCTAACAAAACTAGTTTCGTCAAATTCTGAGACCGTTAGAAAAATGGCCATTTTCCAGTCGATTAAAATCAACTAAAACTGGTCAAACGCGTTTTCCTTTGCCACGCTCACATATTGATTCGAAAAATTATGAAATTTGAAACCTAGCAATAATTTGACACTGCAGATCCAACAAAAGTGGTTTCGTCGAAATCCGAGGTCGTTTGCAAAATTTCCATTTTTAAGGGCCTGAATTCCATAGCGACTATTCAGAAATTTCAACTGGACATATCTTTTGATTCCCGCTATGAAATCTTGATTTGTCGGATTCGTTGGAAAGATATTATCAATTAGATCCTAATGTTTTTGGTTTCACTAAAATCCAGATTGTTTTGCACCCGGTATGTTCAATTGAAGTTTGAAATCGAATTATCGAACTACCGCGCCATTTTCAATTCCTTTTATAATTATGTATAATTATTTATATTCTAACGACGACGTATATAATATATACGATCGAATTATATTCAAAATAAATTTATCGTCGATATTATTTAAAATAATCTATTTTAAATATTCAAAATTCGCTAAAATAGCCAAAATAAAAAATTTAAACTGGCCCAGATTTTCGGGTTGTTACAGTTCGTATCGAAAAAAGCTTTCCAATGAATATAAGAGATTTAAAATCTAACAGTTGAATTTGGAGATATGTCCAAATCAAATTTGGAAAATGTCGCTATAGATGCAGTTCAGTGGTCGTTATTGAAAATCGACTGTACGGGTCTTGATAAAATTATTAAATATATTAATAATTTGTGTAAAATCATAATTAATGATTTGGATAGAATTTGGATGAAAAATTCTAGATTTGAAAAGATAAAAATATATTTTTATCAAAATTAACTAGTTATTAACTAGTAAGATAATCCAACGTTTTAAATAAATATATTGGATTTGTGAACGGTTTATATCTAATTAGAATTTTTCCAATGTATAAATTGGAATGGATTGAATGGAAATCATCTCCGGGACATTTCGATATTGGATTTCGTGACAACACGGATATTGTAGAGGAACTCGGAAGATAGATATGTTACGTTATTCCCCATACGATATGTATTGGTTTCAGAATTTGATATAGAATATAAGCCGATGTAATTTCTATTTAGAGCCTTATACGATATATCAAGTTGGATTTTGGGTTTGTCAAGAATGGTGTCTTTATTAACACTGTCCTTAAACCCTGTGGTGAAAAGAATAAATCTTTTAACTAATATTATTAATGTTTCCAATTATATTTAATAATTGGAATAAAATGGAAAGTGAATTTGGGTTTATTGTGAACTGTGTTTTAAACGACATTCGTTCTTTAACCCGATTAACAATGAAATGTGATTTGGAATTTATAAATCTTTTTATTAAGATTTAATGGAAATTATCCAAAGTAAAGTTTTCCAATTTAATATAATGAATTGGAATTGAATGGAATTCGATTTGGTAATAATCGAAGTGAGCTTCTTTGGAGGAAGATTGTTACTATATATGGCATTTAAAAGGCTTTGTCGTTATTCCATTTATATTATTAGTCGGATACAGATATTGATATCGATTATATATATTGATTTGTTTTCCGTGAATATTCCATAATTAATAGGATATGATTTTGGGTTTATCGAAAACTATGTTTTAAATGACATTGGTTCTTTATCCCAGTTAAAGACAGGGTTTATTTATGAAATGTGAATAATCGTCATTACATAATGATTTTTGGAGTTTGAAACTACGTGGAATTTTAATGAATCTTTAATTAGATTGAAATGTGAACATAATGACTTAATTATCAAATTTGTGAAATGATCGAGAATGGAGTATCACCAGTTTTGCTCCAAGCGATAGTTAAATCTTTAAATAGATTTAAACGAGAAATGGTAATTACTTTTACCAATAACACCGCCGTGTTAAATATGGAGTATTACCAATTTTTCTCCATGGGATGAAAAGGTTGGGATTGGGAAATAAAATAAATGATTACTTCGGTAAGGTTCGCTAATCCCAACTAGTTTGGAAAACCTTAATTTGGTTTAAATAGCGAAAAGAATATTTGAATAAAAGAGTATTCTAGATTGGAATGAGGCGTATGTTGTGTTTTTACAGCACTTGTTTATAAGATACGCGAGTCATTCGGAAAGACAATTTTTATCCCATTCTGAATAATTGATATGATGATATGTCGACGATAAAGACGGTGGTTGAAGACCGGAGATCTTCACGTCGTTTAAATGATTACTGATGTCTTGATTGGGAGGCATTCCAAGACAAGGTAATAAGTGGTGATTGTCCTGACGTACTTGGAGATCGGCGTGATGTGCGAGTGCCTCTCTCCTGTATTGGACATATGGGACGAGGAACAAGGTGCCTTCGGTTTAGTTCAAACCCAGAACGGACTTGCAAATGGATGGTATGTCTGATTTTGTATTTCTTTATACTGTATTCATTGATCTCTGCTAAATATATATTTATTTAGTGGCTGAGAATTTATTCTCTTGCTTAACACCCTTCTTTGAGATGTACGAGCTTAGGGTTATATATTGGTGGAAACCAATGGTATGGTATGGAGTGACAGTGTGGCATGCTGAGTGGCATGTGATAAAGGCTTTTATTCAAAAGCAGGGCCTTGTGGTTGATGATCAAATCACAACTTTAAATAGCATAGCTTTGTGTATAGCGTTAATTCGCGAGCCTCACACCCCGGTATGATCCAGAAATGGGAGAGGACCTCAGGGAGGACATGCGTTTCTTTCTAGCTAGGAGTGGTGTCATGGTATGGAGCCCAGACATTTTACTCATGTTGATGTTGCATATTATTTGATGGATAGCGAGGTATCTCGAATATATCGATCATTACGGGGCCGATGGATATGATGGTCGACATACTAACTAGATTTACGCCCCATAGTGCGGGAAACGTATTGTTCAGGAATTATAATCCACTAACGTAAGTGTGGACCGGCCCTGAAGCTCCAAGGGCTTGACTGAGTACGAGTCCTGAGACATGGGCTAGACTGTCTCGAATTGGAAGGACGATCCCTTGCCTTGGTTCATAGATGGAATCCAATTTCCAATACGTAACATTTCGGTTTTAATTACAGAACTGGTATGGAGACATAGTAGCATGGGATATTATGCCGTCTATGATTGATACATTTATATTTGAAGTTGATTTGACACTATACACTTATAATGGTATCAAGTGATTTGTTTTTAAACGTATCAAGCATGTTTGGGTATTATAAGGGAAAACTCTATTCTACGGCTTGCGTTGCATTGTGTGATGGGACCTGAATCTTATAATAGCTTCATTTTCTTTAATTAGCATTGCGCTGTTTGTTTTATGCACTGGTATTCTTGGGGGTAAACCTGTTCCGTGTTATATTGCGTGGTCCCTTGATTTATCTAACTTTAAAATTCAAGTTAATAACTATTTTAGTTCTCACACCAGTCCCATGACTGACCTTGAGTTTTTTGTTTTTACCTAAACTCTGGATGCCCATATTTTCGATACGGGCAGCTAGTAGTTTTGGTTTTGCAGATCTCTATTTTACAGGATCCTGGTTTACAACTGGAGCTATATTTGGAAAGCTCTGTATTTGTCTATTTCTTTCAGTTGTGTTATGTATTATTTTTCCGCTGCTATGTAATGTATCTTAATCTATGATATTTTAATGATGTATATTATTTATTCAAACTCTTTTATATTCTTGTACTCTGATGTAATTGTTGTAATAGCAATGAAATGTTCTACTGTTTGTTTTGGATGAGTCTTGTTCTCAAAACAATCCGCTGTTTTCCGTCTCTTCGGAGATCGGGGGATTTCGGACCGTCACAAGTGGTGTCAGAGCTTTGGTTTACAGAGCTCGAGAACAAGGCACATTAGAACCAAACAAAAGAATTCATCATAGATTGGATTAGTAATTTCCAATAGGAATGACTCATTAGATATAGGATCAGTAGTATCCTAGAACGAGTGTGAAGAGTTATTTTTAAAATCAAATTTGGATTTAAAATTTTATATCAATTATTCATATTTGAATATTTATTTTAGATTGAATTTGGGCAATCGAGTATATGAAGATTTTGAATATGCGCATAATTTACGTGTATTCGAAGTCCCAGATATACTTGGTAGATATAAAATCACATTCTAGTCGCCCGGAGATGATTCTGATGATGGATATATCATTATCAGTATTTATGTTTGAGTTTCGAAAGTGGGATATCTATATGATTCCAATTGACTGGTGCGAGAACCAAAACTTAGATAGGGATTATTGTTTGTGATTTGGCACTGAAAATATGATTTTGCCTATATATAAAGTATGCATGTGAAAATTTAATCAACTAATTGATTGCTGGTTGTGATGGATGATTATTAATTCCACAAATAAAACCAATATGACAATGAATGGTAAATTTAGCCAAATCGAATCAAATACTAAATTGAATTGAAAATTGATTGAATTTGCATAGATGTACATACATATACATATATATATATATATATATATATATATGAACAGGTCATAGTAGGGAAGCTAAGAAGAGGAATAAAATTGTATGCTCGACAAATAGGTACATGTTTACTATATTTCTTGGGTTTTGATGATTTTATGAGCTGATTGGCTTGCTGCTTGGCTTTTTCTTTTTCTTTTTGGATGATGACGGCCCTATGAGGCTAGTTGCAGTTTTAAAGGTATCCCCGTACAAAGGAGGTTATGGCGAAATTTTTCGAAAATTTAGGGTGTTAGCCCAATTTTTGAGAAATTAGAAAATTCTTAAAAACTGAAAAGTTGAAGAACGAAAGCCGGAATGAAAGTTGAGTTGGTTAGTTAAATAACTTTCAGCTCCATTCTTTTTTGAGGACGAAAAGATTTTAAGTGGGGAAGATTGTAACAACCGGGATTTTCGTAACCAATCTAAAAATTTTATTTTAGCTATTTTAATGGATTTTGAATATTTAAAATGATTTATTTTAAATAATAATGACTAAAAATTTATTTTAATAGATTTAGAACGTATAAATTTATTTTAATTATAAAAGGAATTAGAAATGGCGCGGTAGTTTGAAAATTCGATTTTAAATTTCAAATGAATGTACATAGTTCAATATAAATCGAATTTCAGTAAAACCAAAAATATTTGAATCTGTTTAATTATATCTTTTTAACGAATGTGAAAAACTAATATTTCGTAATATAAATTGAAAGTTATGGCCAGTTTAAAATTTAAAATAGTCGTTGTAGAATTTAATTATATTTAATATAACTTAATATAATATATAGCTCTTAAAAATAACCATTTTGCAAACGACCTCCATTTTCGACGAAACCATTTTTATTGGATCCGGAATGTCAAATTATTGCTAGATTCCAATTTTCATAATTTTTGGAATTACTATGTGAGTGTGGCAAAAAAAATGTGTTTGACAGTTTCAGTTTGAATTGGATCGACCAGTACCGTCTTCTTATAATTGCATTTAGCTTCAAATGAAATACTATTTTTTTCTAAATCTAAATTGATTACAAACTATTTTTCTCGATCGATTTAGTTCTATGGAGAATTTCAATTGCAAGGTTTTCTGCTTTATTGATTTAAGCGTAACCAATTTCAGCTAAAACTGAAATATCTTCGATGAACGATCTGTGGAATCACCTCAAAAACACTCGATGAACGATTTGTAGAATCAACAAGCAAGCTCTCTTTCTAATTACAAGGTTTTGCATTTATCTTTGATTTGGGGGAGTTCCTGCGCTTTAGATCTGGCCCAAGTTGATTATGCTCGAATCAAGGACGGGTGGCGATCATCGTCTTCAGTGGAAGAAAAGCAGCAGTTAATTCTAATAGCCATAATTTAGGATTTGGATTTCTATTGACATAATCTTATTTCCATCAAACAATGGTAATATTATCTTTTTCCACGATAAAAGTATAAGTTATATGATTTTCTAAAAAAAAAAGATGTAATAACCGGGAAATCCGAGCCAATTTAAAAAATTTATTTTGGAAATTTTAGCGAATTTTGATTATTTAAAATGAATTATTTTAAATAATAACGACAAGAAATTTATTTTGAATAGAATTAGATCGAATATATTTATTTGAATCGACGTTAGAATACAAATATTTTATTTTAAATATAAAAGGACTTGAAAATGGCGCGGTAGTTCGAAAATTCGATTTCAAAATTTCAAATGAATGTACAGGATTCAAAATAAACCAGATTTTAGAGAAACCAAATATATTAGAATCTATTTGAAGATATCTTTCCAATGAATCCGAAAAATTGAAATTTCATAGCGGGAATAAAAAGTTATGTCCGGTGGAAAATTCAGAATAGTCGCTATGGAATTTTGCCCCTTAAAAATGGAAATTTTGCAAACGACCTCTGTTTTCGACGAAACCACTTTTGTTGGATCCGGGATGTAGGATTGTTTCTAAATTCCAAAATTCGTAATTTTCTGAATCAATATGTGAGCGTGGCGCATTTAAACGTGTTTTGTCAGTTTCAGTCAAATTTAATCCACTGGAAATTGGCCATTTTTCAAACGGTCTCATAATTTGACGAAATTAGTTTTGTTAAGACCGTATCGTCAATACAATGCTAGAAATATTTTTTATAGAATTTTTAGAGTCCGTATGTGACCTCGGTAAATTGAAATGTGCGTTCAAATTCAATATATAGATTTATATTTTGGTTTTGACGAAAACTGATCGAAATGATTAAACAGCTTACAATACATATCCCATTGTGTTCGGAATGGGGGTAATTAGCTATGGATGACAGTCGGTGAGTGGGATTTCGAGTACGAAATAAAAAGTCAACTTTTGAAATTAAATATAATATAAAATAAAAATAAACCCTCACTCCTCTATCTCTCTTCCCCCCTCATACCCGACAGTTGCAAAACGAAAAAAAAGGGCATGAAGCCCTGGCCTCCAGGCCTTGGGCCATCGTCGACCGTCGCGCCCGGAGGGTGAGGACATCGCCGCCTCCGGCAAAAAGCCACCCCAATCGCGACGTCTCCCTCCTCCCGCTCCTCTCTCTTCTTCCAACGCGCGAGATCCCCCCCCCCCCCCGATGAAACCCCCTAGCCACCGCCCTGAAACCTGTAACACCCCACCTCCGTTAAGGTCACTCACAAAGGGAATGCCTTAACTTTGATGAGCGTTTTAGTAGACATAATAGAAATTTAGAAGACAGATAAAATAGTACTTGAAAAATTTATAACTTTATTACAACAGAAACCGAAGCAAGTTTGGTTACTTCTTTTCAAATCACAATATCAGAATTCAAGTACAAAAATATCAGTCTTGTACAAAAGCCTTCAAAATGCATAGTTTTTTTTTAAAATCATATTCCCCACAGAAGCTGCCATAAGGAGTCAAGCCATACTTTAAGCACTTTAAGTACTTCAAGCAGAAGAAATCCGGATTAAGCTAAAGTATTCCCTCCTCGGAAACCTGGGGGGAAACGGAAGAAAAAGGGATGAAAACAAGCAAGGTCAGACATAAAGTCTGGCAAGTCCAATGACTTTCAGCATATGAACATATAATAATAATGACATGAAAATAAGCTGGGTAAGAGATAACAGTAACAGGAGAAGCAGATATACTTAGGTTAACCAGAAGAAACAGAATGATATTACTATCCATTTCTCTGCGCTAATACTGGTATAACAGGATTAGGGTTATCCTAATGTCTAAACTAAAACAGAAATGGGAACAGAATAATTTCCATAGAAGAGAATGCTAGTAATGGGCCTTTACCACCCCAACAGAAACAGAATGCTAATAATGGGCCTTTACCACCCGAACAGAAGGTACAGAAACAGAAACAGATTAATCCCTACGGAAACAGAATGTAGAATTAGGTGTACACTAGTAAATGGGCCTTTACCACCCGAACAGACGGTACCATGCAGAAACAAACAGGTGTTACCACCTAACAGGAACAGACGGTACCAACAGAAACAGACAGAACTAAGTGGACCCTAAAACCCTACCCCAAACGATCGGCTCCCTAATACATAAATACACCGTGTCGGCCCCACAGTAGGGTGTATCACTCCCTAAAGTGACAACTAATTGGCACAAACCTATTTACAGATGTCACGGCGTCTTACATCCTCACAGGCAGACTGGGATCCATGCACGCACATGACCCAGTTGGAACGCACCATCAACACCCTTCGCCATTATCAGAATGAACCGCTTATAATTAGTTCAGTAAATGTGCCCAGACGCTACCTACTGTTGGGTCAAAGTTTTGATACCAAAAAGGGTTACTGACTAATATGGGTCCCAAACAACAGACGACACAAGAAATTTCCCTCCTAACCTTGTGT
This sequence comes from Allium sativum, assembly GCA_030737875.1. Classification (NCBI taxonomy): domain Eukaryota; kingdom Viridiplantae; phylum Streptophyta; class Magnoliopsida; order Asparagales; family Amaryllidaceae; genus Allium; species Allium sativum. The sequence goes on from CM060921.1 coordinate 310,594,479, forward strand.
CCCCAGACTAACAGATTTCAGATTAACTTGTTTACAAGTTCAGACATACAGGTTTCAAGTCAAACTAGTTCACAGATAAAAAAATCAAGTTAATGGGCTTTCAGACTAACGGATCAGATGTACAGTTCTTAACAGACTTACAGATTGTCTAACTTTGTATTGGGCCTACAGATCCACGAAACAGGTTTATTAAATTCATTAGTCTAGTTGGTTTAGCCCTATCCACCCAACACTTTTTAGACATCATATTTATCTCAGGTTTGCATTAATTAAATATTAATGCACAGACCTCTCACATTAGGTCGGTAGCTTGTGGCCGCTGGATATGACGGGCGGTTCCGGGTAGACTTCGGCCACAAGCCAGACCTAACCTCGTGTCTAAGCATATTTTAGTTATGCCTACGACCTCTCACATTAGATTGACAGTTTGCGGTCGCTGGTTAAGCAGGTTGGTTCCAGGCAGGCTTCTACCGCAAACAGAGCCTAACCTCGTGTCATAGCCAATTCATTCCAATACAGATTTTTCAGATATCAGACTAATTCTGTTTATTTAACAGATTTGACTTCTTTTCAAGTCGCAGCAGATTAAACAAATCATGTTTTACACAATCTTAAATCGAGCCTACACAAATTACAATCATTCAGCTTTGCAACATATTTAACAGATTTAGCAGCTCAGACAGTTCAACAGATTTAGCAGATTAGGCAACTCAAAAGATTTAGCAGATTAGGCATAATTAGCAGATTAGGCGATTCAACATATTTAACAGTTTAGGCAATTAAACAAGTAACGGATTTAACAGATTAAGCAAATCTAACATATTAAGCAGATAATAGTTTTAGCAGATTTAAACATTTCTAAAAGTGTTATTCCCATAACTTGCCTAATCATGGAGTGAGCCTAAACTTACATGCCTAAGTTATATACAAAATAATCCTCCTTCTTCTTAATTACAGACTACAATATATAAAGTATGTCCAGATCTAGAATTACAACTTAGGTCCTTTATATTCTAAGTCATAAAAAATCTCATATAACATGCCTCCAATTTATGTCCTGAATTACAACATGTGTTATGCATCTAAATCAATTACTTATTTACAGTTAAATCTTTACGCCCAAAACCCAAGTCATATGTCCAATATTCTTCTATGTCTCAAGTCATATGTTCAATACACTTTATGTTTTAAACATGTCCAGCCATATGTCTCAGATTTATGTTCTAGCTACAGCCTATATTCTTTCCTTAAATCAGTCACAGATCAGTCATGCCCAATTTATGCATCATTCTTTATTTGTCCCAAACATTTTAGCGTTCGTGCGTTAATCTCTTATGAGATTTGACTCAGGCTCGTGGTAGCCTGGCTATAGAACAGAAAGAAGAAAGAGATACAGAATAAGATAGATCTAAACAGAACATAACAGACATAACCTCAGATTCAGATTTACAATTCATGTCACAATCATAATTAACGTTTATATCGGAAAATAACTGTACTTGCCTTTCGTGGTTTTAAGAAAGGATAATAAACTATTTTTGATGCAGAAATGCTGAATTACTCTTCTCAAATTGTTGTTCTGGATTCTTAAAGAAAGATAGTTGTAGCTGCTCTCTTTTAATTCTAGTCAGAATTAGAAGAAGGTGTACTAGCTCTAGTCTTGATTCCAGCAGAGTAGCGACGCCATTATTTTATTTATTTATAATATTTCAGAGGTAGCATAAGGAGAGAATGAAATGGTGTAAAGAGAATGGGGCTAGGGGGCTGTTTATATAGGATTAGAGTCACGAATATGGTCAGAAAATAGGTCTAGATTACGAAAAATACAAAAAGACTCGGATCAGGAAAAAGAGGCCAGGTCGACTCCTCAGTCGACCTGGTCATGGGGAGGTCGACTCCCCAGGTTGGGGGGGGGGGTCGACTACCCAGTCGACCTGGGTATATGGGCGGGAATTTTCCCGCCAGCCTTCTCTGGGTTTGAATTTCGAATTTCTGGCTTTATTTTCGAGCTGTTTTATTTTATTTAAATTCCTGAAACTTCTGAGGGTCATAACTTGGTCATACGAACTCCGATTTTCGAAAACTCGGACTCGATTTCATGCAGAATTCTGAGACGAACGCAATGGCACAAACCATTTCCCCTGATTCTTATTTTAAAAATTAATTATTCTCTGATTTGTTACTTATACGTTCACAAAAAATACGGGGAGTTACATTCTCCCTTCCTTAAAGGATTTCGTCCCCGAAATCTTCAAGTTAAGAAGAATGTGTCCTACCATCCAGTCATCAATCTACTCAATCATCATCCACAAGCATCCATTTTCCTTAGAAAACTTCTAATGTTGTATGAACATATGCAAAAGTGTGTGTATATGTTCCTTATCTAATGCAAAGATCAGGCGGTCTACTGATTCAGTTGACCTCCTTAATGCGAATTATGTCAGTGCCATGAGTCCAACATGTATGCAATTTTCCTATTTGATACATATTATTTCTAAATGTGTGCGCAATCATTCATCCAAATGCAACATCCATGTGACGAGTCAACCATTTTGCATCCACAAAATTTGAAAATGCTCACACATCCATATGTAGTATGAGAGTGTTTTCGAGCCGATCTAGTGCCTAGTGTGTGTATATGCATCCACTTGCAACCACTTGCAACCACTTGCACCCACTAGCAACCATCAAACATAACATGTCTCAAACACATGTTTACATCCATAGGATTCCTATCTAAAGGTCGAAGACTCAATCGATAGGGTATAGTCGAATGATGGAAGCGAGCACAGATAAAATAAAAACTTGGTTCCCATTAGACCTTGGTTGAGAAAATAATTCCCCTAAGTATCAACCCCGAAGACCGAAATCAACATCAGATTGATACCCAGAGGATTACAGACTACTGGTACAGACTACTGGTACAGACCAGACCACTAAATGAATCTTAGGAAACTAAGCATGATAAAACGCAGAATGTATGCGTCCTACTTGATGCCTAACACAGATATCTCTCAAACCCCAATCTATCACAAGCAGATGAGTCATGACCCTTATGGGTTTGAGCCTACAGTGGAATCAGAAACAATACTAGTATTAAAGTGCAGAGTATCAGTTACATAATCAAAATGCCAAAATCAGAAAGAGTTTCAACTCAACAATTAGATAAAGAAATTAAACCTCCCACATAAAGTTTTCCTAATTCTATCCTATCCACTAGCCTTGAGAGTGTTCTCCTGCCCTCTAGAAGTTGGTCCTACCCTCTGCCCTTGCCCTCTTTTTTTCGAGCAGTCCCTAGTGAAGTGTCCCATCTCACCACAATTGAAGCAAGTGCCCTTCCTTTTTCTGCAATCCTTGTTCAGATGAGTCGAGCTTCCACGAGTAAAGCACTTTTTCTCCTTCTTATCTTCAGACTTCTCAATCTTCTTTTGTGTTTCCTTTTTGGGCCATGCTTTCTTGTTCTGTGGTTCTTCCTTCTTTGCCTCTTCCTTGCCCTTGTCTTCCTCGTGCAGTAGTGCCATGTCCACCAATCTCTCGTAAGTCGCTCCCATGGGTACATGGGTCATGGCTAGACTGTGCAGTGGCTCGTTCAATTTTTAACAAAGCGGAGAGCCTTTTTATGCTGAGTGTTGACTAAATCCAGTCTGAACCTAGCCAGTTGGTTGAACTGGTTGACGTATTCCTTGACCGCCATGCTTCCTTGCTTAAGAGATAAGAACTTTTCCAATTGTAGACTTCGTTCAGCTTGCGGGAGGAATTTCGTCTCAAACCTTGTTCTGAAATCCATCCACGTTTCAACTGGCCTCTCGGCATTAGTGACTTCCCACCAATAGGAAGCTTCGTCCATGAGTAACCATACCGCCAATTGTACCTTCTGCCTATCGTCTACCTCGAAAATGATGAACAAATCTTCGGTGTCCTTCAGCCAGTTCCTTGTTGCCACGAAGGATTCAGTTCCATAGAAGTCTTTTCCACCCATAGCCTTGAAGTCTCTACACGTCTTTGCGAAAGCATATCCACGAGGAGGAGGAGGTGGTATCGCTGCCACTGGGGGAGGAATATCTGCTGGGCCTGTACCGTTGGCCCTAGCCTCTAAGTACCTCATGAACCAGCCAGGTATTGGAACACCCTCTGGAAGGTTAAGATTCCCAGACATGCTGAAACGAAAGAAAAAGGATTCAAAACGGAGAACTGAAAAGATAGATATATGGCTTTCGGGGATTATGTTTTTCAAAATAAGCTTTATTTTTGAAAATATTTCCTTTCAAAACCTTTTTGAAAATAGTTTTCAAAAACTTTACCCAATCTGGTAACCTTCAGCTCTGATACCAAGTGTAACACACCACCTCTGTTAAGGTCACTCACAAAGGGAATGCCTTAACTTTGATGGAGCGTTTTAGTAGACAGAAAAGAAATTTACAAGACAGATAAAACAGTACTTGAAAATTTATAACTTTATTACAACAGAAATCGAAGCAAGTTTGGTTACATCCTTTCAAATCACAATATCAGCATTCAAGTACAAAAATACCAGTCTTGTACAAAAGCCTTCAAAATGCATAGTTTTTTTTTTAAAATCATAATCCCCACAGAAGCTGCCATAAGGAGTCAAGCCATACTTTAAGCACTTTAAGTACTTCAAGCAGAAGAAATCTGGATTAATCTAAAGTATTCCCTCCTTGGAAACCTGGGGGGAAACGGAAGAAAAGGGGCGAAAACAAGCAAGGTCGGACATAAAGTATGGCAAGTCCAATGACTTTCAGCATATGAACATATAATAATAATAATGACATGAAAATAAGCTGGATAAGAGATAACAGTAACAGGAGCAGCAGACATACTTAGGTTAAACAGAAGAAACAGAATGATATTACTATCCATTTCTCTGCGCTAATACTAGTATAACAGGATTAGGGTTATCCTAATGTCTAAACTAAAACAGAAATGGGAACAGAATAATTTCCACAGAAGAGAATGCTAGTAATGGGCCTTTACCACCCCAACAGAAACAGAATGCTAATATTGGGCCTTTACCACTCGAACAGAAGGTACAGAAACAGAAACAGATTAATCCCTACGGAAACAGAATGTAGAATTAGGTGTACACTAGTAAATGGGCCTTTACCACCCGAACAGACGGTACCACGCAGAAACAGACAGGTGTTACTACCCAACAGGAATAGACGGTAGCAATAGAAACAGACAGAACTAAGTGTACCCTAAAACCCTAACACAAACGATCGGCTCCCTAATACATAATTACCCTGTGTCGGCCCCACAGTAGGGTGTATTACTCCCTAAAGTGACAACCAATTGGCACAGACCTATTTACAGATATCACGGCGTCTTACATCCTCACAGGCAGACTGGGATCCATGCACGCACATGACCCAGTTGGAACGCACCATCAACACTCTTCGCCATTATCAGAATGAACCGCTTATAATTAATTCAGTAAGCGTGCCCGGACCCTACCTACTGTTGGGTCAAAGTTTTGATACCAGAAAGGGTTACTGACTAATATGGGTCCCAAACAACAGATGACACAAGAAATTTCCCTCCTAACCTTGTGTCCCCAGACTAACAGATTATAGATTAACTTGTTTACAAGTTCAGACATACAGAGTTCAAGTCAACTAGTTCACAGATCAGAAAATCAAGTTAACGGGCTTTCAGACTAACGGATCAGATGTACAGTTCTTAACAGACTTACAGATTGTCTAACTTTGTACTGGGCCTACAGATTCACAAAACAGGTTTATTAAATTCATCAGTCTAGTTGGTTTAGCCCTATCCACCCAACAATTTTTAGACATCATATTTATCTCAGGTTTGCATTAATTAAATATTAATGCACATACCTCTCACATTAGGTCAGTAGCTTGTGGCCGCTGGATATGCCGGGCGGTTCCAGGTAGACTTCTGCCACAAGCCAGATCTAACCTCGTGTCTAAGCATATTTTAGTTATGCCTACGACCTCTCACATTAGACTGACAGTTTGTGGTCGCTGGTTAAGCCGGTTGGTTCCGGGCAGGCTTCTACCGCAAACAGAGCCTAACCTCGTGTCATAGCCAATTCATTCCAATACAGATTTTTCAAATATCAGACTAATTCTGTTTATTTAACAGATTTGACTTCTTTTCAAGTCGCAGCAGATTAAACAAATCATGTTTTACACAATCTTAAATCGAGCCTACACAAATTACAATCATTCAGCTTTGCAACAGATTTAGCAGATTTAGTAGCTCAGATAGTTCCACAGATTTAGCAGATTAGGCAACTCAACAGATATAGCAGATTAGGCATAATTAGCAGATTAGGCGATTCAACATATTTAACAGTTTAGGCAATTAAACAGGTAACAGATTTAGCAGATTAGGCAAATCTAACATATTAAGCAGATAACCGTTTTAGCAGATTTAAACATTTCTCACAGTCTTATTCCCATAACTTTCCTAATCATGGAGTGAGCCTAAACGTACATGCCTTAGTTATATACAAAATAATCCTCCTTCTTCTAAATTACAGACTATAATATACAAAGTATGTCCAGAACTAGAATTACAACTTATGTCCTTTATATTCTAAGTCATAAACAATCTCATATAACATGCCTCCAATTTATGTCCTGAATTACAACATGTGTTATACATCTAAATCAATTACTTATTTACAGTTAAATCTTTACGCCCAAAACCCAAGTCATATATCCAATATTCTTCTATGCCTCAAGTCATATGTTCAATACACTTTATGCTTTAAACATGTCCAGCCATATGTCTTAGATTTATGTTCTAGCTACAGCCTATATTCTTTCCTTAAATCAGTCACAAATCAATCATGCCCAATTTATGCATCATTCATTATTTATCCCAAACATTTTAGCGTTCGTGCGTTAATATCTTATGAGATTTGGCTCAGGCTCATGGTAGCCTGGCTATAGAACAGAAAGAAGAAAGAGATACAAAATAAGATAGATCTAAACAGAACATAACAGACATAACCTCAAATTCAGATTTACAATTCATGTCACAATCATAATTAACGTTTATATCGGAAAATAACTGTACTTGCCTTTCGTGGTTTTAAGAAAGGATAATAAACTGTTGTTGATGCAGAAATGCTGAATTACTCTTCTCAAATTGTTGTTCTGGATTCTAAAAGAAAGATAGTTGTAGCTGCTCTCTTTTAATTCTAGTCAGAATTGGAAGGTGTACTAGCTCTAGTCTTGATTTCAGCAGAGTAGCGACGCCATTATTTTATTTATTTATAATATTTCAGAGGCAGCATAAGGAGAGAACGAAATGGTGTAAAGAGAATGGGGCTAGGGTGTAATAACCCGGAAATCTGGGCCAATTTAAAATTTTTATTTTGGCAATTTTAGCGAATTTTGGATATTTAAAATGAATTATTTTAAATAATAACGACGAGAAATTTATTTTGAGTAAAATTCAAACGAATATATTTATATAGATCGTCGTTAGAATATAAATATTTATTTTAAATTATAAAAGGAACTGAAAATGGCGCGGTAGTTCGATAATTCGATTTCAAACTTCAATTGAATGTACCGGGTGCAAAATAAACCGGATTTTAGTGAAACCAAAAATACTAGGATCTATTTGATAATATCTTTCTAACGAATCCGAAAAATCAAAATTTCATAGCGGGGATAAAAAGATATGTCCAGTTGAAAATTCTGAATAGTCGCTATAGAATTCAGGTCCTTAAAAATGGAAATTTTGCAAACGACCTCGGATTTTGACGAAACCACTTTTGTTGGATCCGGGATGTCAAGTTATTGCTAGGTTTGAAATTTCGTAATTTTTTGAATCAATATGTGAGCGTGGCAAAGGAAAACGTATTTGACCAGTTTTAGTTGATTTTAATCGACTGGAAAATGACCGTTTTTCAAACGGTCTCAGAATTCGACGAAACTAGTTTTGTTAGGACCGTATCGTCAATACAAAGCTAGAAAATATTTTTTAGGAATTTTTCTAGTTAGTATGCGGCCCCGGTAAATTGAAATACGCGTTCAAATTCAATATATAGAGTTATATTTTGATTTTGACGAAAACAGATCGAAACGATCGAATCAGCTTACGATACATATCCCATTGTGTTCGGAATGGGGGTAATTAGCTATGGACGATAGTCGTTGGGTCTCGTTTTGAGTTTGAAATAAAAATTTACTTTTTGGTGGAAAATAAAATAATTAAATTTAAATAAATGGGCCAGGCCCCTTTACCTTTTCTCCTAGTCAACAAGCCCTATCCTTTTTGTTCAAAACCCGCTCAGATAAAAAAATAAGAACCTCCCCCAAATGTCGATCTCGCCTGACGCCCCTTCCCCATCGTCGGAGCCACCACTCTGCCTTCCACCACAGCCACAAGAAGCGGCGACCTCCCCCTCCAGTCTTCCCCCTCCTCTCGAGCGATGCGAACCCTCCCCCTTTCAGCCAAATCAAAGCCGTCGCGCCCCCCATGAAAACCCTGCCCCTTCAAATCAGCCTTCGCCTGACCACCACAGCCCCGCCACCGCACCAGAGCTCCTGCGACCCCTCCTCCAGTCCAAAACCGACGGTGCCTCACCCCCTCCCCTTTTCGCAGATAACAGTAAGTTTTTTTCTCCCTTATTCATTTATTTTAATTCTTTTTTTTTTTGTATATATATTAAAACATTTTTTTGAAAATCTCGAATAGAAAACTATGTTTGATATTTTTAATTAAAGAAAGATGATATTTTTAATTATAAAAGATGATATTTTTAATCAAAGGAAAATTAGATTTTCATGTAAAGGAAAATTAGATTTTCATGTAAAAGAAGATTAGATTTTCATGTTAAGGAACATTATATTTTCATGTTAAGAAAAATATAATTTTTATAAAAGTAGCATTGAATATAAGAATAACAATGTTTTGAAATAGGAAATAGAATTGTTTTTCAAAATATAAATAACCTTGATTTTGAAAAGTATAAAACTAGAATTTGATTTTGAAAGTATAAAACTAGAATTTGATTTTGAAAGTATAAAACTAGAATTTGATTTTCGAAAATATAAACTAGGATTTGATTTTGAAAAGAAAATACTTATAGATCGGTAAAAATATAATTTTTATATATATGAAGTAGCGTTATAAAAATATAATCTTTATAATGAAGACATCGTGTTTAAGATGCTATTTTTATCATCTTGAAAGTGAAATATAAAAATGTGATTTTTATATATGTAGTGAATACGGACGACGAAAGTAACAAAAGGCGAGGACGAAGAAGATTTCCTATATAAGGAGAGTCGTGGCATTTGGTTTAGCTCCTCTGTGAGAACTTCTCACCTTTTAATTTTGTTTTCTAGTTAATAATATATACTAGGATGCACACGGTGTTTAGTAGCACCCAACACCCGTCGTCCACAGACCATGGACGGCTTGTATGCTTGTTTGTTTGATTTTGATGTGTAGTTGATTGTGTGATGTGATGTGAAATAAAATAAAACATTTATATAGTTGAAATAAAATATTTTATAGTGGAAAATATTTTATAGTTAAAAATAGAATTTTTAACGTGTATATGAAATGAAATAAAAATAAACAAATCGGGCGATTTGTTTATATACACACATTTGATTGATATTGATCGGGACGATAAATTTTACACATCGCCCAACTGCACAAATAAAATCTGTGTTTGATTGTTTGAAACCCCACATGGGTATTGGGATGATATTTGACGTACACTAATCCCGATTGTTTAGTTGTATGTCGATCGATTGATTGACAGACTGTTATGAGCATTAAATATTTATATTCGATGCTTATATAGTGTAGAATGCACTTTGGATGATGGTTGATTATTCATCGTTGTTATTGTATACATGTGTTGTAGAAAATCCTTATAATTAACATTATATGGTAATTGATTGGACCTCATTCAATATTGGAAATAGAAATATTCGAAATAGAAATATTTGGAAAAAAGAAATATTTGAGATAGAAATATTTGAAATAGAATATTTGAAAATAGAAATATATGAAGTCGTGTTGATTAGATTGACGCCATTTTGACGTGAACGATATTTATATCGATTTTATCCAAATTATAATGAACATCGAAAGTGATTTCAAAATCTGATATTTTGAATAGAAAACGAATTCGAATTGAATTGAATAGAAAACGAATTCGAATTGAGTTGAATAGAAAATGAATTTGAATTGAATTGAATAGAAAACGAATTCGAATTGAATAGAAAACGAAATCGAATTGAATTGAATAGAAAACGAATTCGAATTGAATTGAACATAAAACGAATTCGAATTGAATTGAACAGAAAACGAATTCGAATCGAATTGAATAGAAAATGAATTCGAATTGAATTGAATAGAAAACGAATTCGAATTGAATTGAATAGAAAACGAATTTGAATTGAATTGGAATGGATTTAAAACGAATTTATAAGAGAAAATTCAATTTTGATTTGAATTTGAAAAGGAAGTTGAAATCGTTTCGAAAACGAATTTTAAAACGATTTATATAATACGTTTTAAAAGGAAATCAACGAAGTATATATTATATATATTATATATATAATATAATGGCCTCAATAGAACGAGCCGCGCCGCGGCAGTTCGTGAATTTCGACCATTGACTTCGAACGGACATTACGGGAGATCCGACCGTCGGATTCTCCTAAAACCGGAACCGTTGGGTTCGTATCGAAAAGTGCTTTCTAACGAATATTAGAAATTTGAAATATAACGGTTGGATTTAGAGATACGTCCAAATCAAAATCGGAAAAGGTCGCTGTAAGTGAAGTTCGATGGCCGTTGATGGAAATCGACTGTACGGGCCTTGATAAAATTATTAAAAATATCAATAATTTGTGTAAAATCATAAGAAATGATTTGGGAAAAATTGGGATGAAAAACTCCAAATTTGAAAAGATAAAAATAAATTTTTATCGAAATGAACTAGTTTTGAACTAGAATTAAAATTCTATTTATTTTTAAATAAATAAATTTGATTTGAAAGGGTTTTAAAAGTAACCAGGATTTCCAATAATTGAATTGGAATGGATTTGAATCGAAATTGTCTTTGAATTATTTCGATGTTGGATTTCATGATTATATAGATATTGTTATGGAAATTTGAAAGATGTATTTATATCGTTATTTCCAATACGATATTTGTTGGTCGTAGAATTTGATTTGAATATAAGCCGATATATTTTCTATTCAGAGCCTTGTATTTAATATCAAATGTGATTTGGGTTTGTCGTGAATGGTGTCTTCATTAACACTGTTCTTAAGCCCAGTTGAGGAAAAGATTAAATCTTTTTGTTTAGATTTAATGAAGTGCACCAATTAAATAATATTTAATTGGAATTGAATAGGTATTGATTTTTGGGTTTATCGTGAACAATGTTTTAAATAACACTTGTTCTTTAACCCGATAATTAATAGAATGTGATTTTGGGTTGTCGTGAACGGTATCTTCAATAATACTGTTCTTAGATCGAAAGGAGTTAATAAAATCAGAAACTAACTGGAGATTAGTTAAGTTGAATGGTTTCTGGGGTATTGATCTGATGTTGGTTTCGACCTTCGGGGTTAATACTTAGGGAATTGCTCACTTGCTAATTTATGGTTAGGGTATGATTTAAATGTAAAGTGATTTTGGGTTTATAGTGAACCGTGTTTTAAATGACACTGATTCTTTAACCCAGTTAAAGATTAAAACTAAGTCGAGTTTTAATGAATCTTTAATTAGATTGAAAAGATCGAGAATGGAGTATCACCAGTTTTGCTCCAAAGCAATAGTTAAATCTTTAATTAGATTTGGACGTGGAATGGTAATTAATTTTACCGATAACACTGTGGTATTAGATTTGGAGTATTACCAGTTTTGCTTCATGGGATGAATAGGTTGGGATTGGGAAATAAAATAAATAATTACTTCGGTGTGGTTCGCTAATCCCGACTAGTTTGGAAAACCATATTTTGGTTTGAAATGATATCCAAAGGAAGATTAAAGAATAAATTTTAAAGAATTTATCTTTGATAAAATTAATGGGAACCTTTCCCTAAGAACGTGAAATTTAGAAACTAACTGTAGGTTAGCTAAGAAGGATGGTTTCCTGGGTATTGATCTGATGTTGGTTTCGGCCTTCGGGGTTAATATTTGGGGAATTGTTCTCTTGCTAATTTACGGTTAGTGACTGCTGAATTGGAATGAGGCGTATGTTGTGTTTGTGTAGCATTTGTTTATAATGTACGCGGGTTGTTCGAAAAGGTCGGGTTTATACCCATTCTGAATAACCGATTCGACGATAAGTCGAAGATGATGACGGTGGTCGAAGACCGAAAGTCTTCACATCGTTTGGGTGATTACTGATGATCTTGATTGGGTTGTGCATCCAAGATGAGGGAATCAGTTGGTGGTCGTCTAGACGTACTTGGAGATCGACGGATATGCGAGGAAAGTGCCTCCGGTTTCGTTCAGACCTAGAACGGACTTGTAAATGGATGGTGTGTCTGACATTGTATTCCTTTATATTGTATTCGTTGATCTTTGCTAAATATATATCTGTTTGGTGGCAGGGAATTTATTCTCTTGCTTAACGCCCTTCTCTGGGACATACGAGCTCAGAGGTTATATATTGGCAGAAATCAGTGGTATGATATGGATTGATAGTGTGGCATGCTGAGATGCAGTGATCCAGACTTTTTTTGAAAAGCAAAGTTTGGTGGATGATGATCACAACGGAGCTTTAATATAGCATGGCTTTGTGTATAGCGTTGATTCGCGAGCCTCAAATCCCGGTATGGTGGTAAACTGATGATTTGATCAGTATGCTTTTTAGTGGATGGGCACCTTAGTGGTGTCGTGGATTCGGTCGACCGAGATGAGCCTAGTGCTCAGGGATATATAGAGTAAGCGGTGTTTTCTCTCGCTGGGACGTAAGCCGCGGTGATACTCTGGTCCCAAAAGTGCGGATGTGCAGACGATGTTTTCTCTTGTTGGGACGTAAGCCGTGGGGAATTGCATTACGCGATCGATCTTTCGAATCAGGAGCCACCATGACGGAAATCCAATTTCCAATACGCAATATTGTGGTTTTATTTGTAGAGCCTAGTATGGCGACATGATAGATGGTACCCATGCCGCCTAGGATTGATATTTATGATTGAAATTGTTTTGACGCTATGCACTTATAGTAGTATCAAATGATTTGTTTTAAACGTACTAAGCATGTTTGGCTATTATAAGGGAAAACCCTATCCCCCGGCTTGCGTTGCATTGTGTGATAGGACCTGGGTCTTATAATAGCTTCATTTTTCCAAAAAGCATTGCGCTTTTTTGTTATATGCACTGGTATTCTTGGGAGGAAACCCGTTCCGTGTTATACGGCGTGGTCCCTTGATATATCTTATTTAAAGTAAAGCTTTAAATAACTGTTTTAGTTCTCACACCAGTCCCATGACTGACTTGGAGTTTATTGTTTTGACCTAAACTCTGGGTGCCCTTATTTTGACACGGGCAGCTAGTAGTTTTCGTTTTGCAGATTTATATTCACAGGATCCTGACTTACAGCTGGAACGATATCCGGAAAGCTTTGTATCTGTATATCTCCTTCTAGTTGTGTTTTGTATTATTTCCGCTGCGATGTATTTAAATGTAATTTAAATCTCTGATAATTTCTGTGTAATATTTATTCATACTCTATATATTCTTGTATTCTGATGGAATTGTTGTAATATACAATGAAATGTTCTTCCGTCTGCGTTCTGTTGTGGCTTGTTCTCGAACTATCCACGCTTTCCACACCGGGGAAGTTACGGGTTTTCACATAGGGGGCTGTTTATATAGGATTAGAGTCACGAATATGGTCAGAAAATAGGTCTAGATTCAGAAAATACAAAAAGACTCGGATCAGGAAAAAGAGGCCAGGTCGACCCCTAGGTCGACTCCCCAGTCGACCTGGTCATGGGGAGGTCGACACCCCAGTCGACTCCCCTGGTTGAGGGGGGGGGGTCGATTCCCCAGTCGACCTGGGTATATGGGCGGGAATTTTCCCGCCAGCCTTCTCTGGGTTTGAATTTTGAATTTCTGGCTTTATTTTCGAGTTGTTTTATTTTATTTAAATTCCTGAAACTTCTGAGGGTCATAACTTGAACTCCGATTTTCGAAAACTCGGACTCGATTTCATGCAGAATTCCGAGACGAACACAATGGCACGACCCGTTTCCCCTGATTCTTATTTTCAAAATTAATTATTCTCTGATTTGTTACTTATACGTTCACAGAAAATACGGGGTGTTACAAAACCCTAGTCCGACCACCGAACGCCACCTCGACCCCAATGCCGTCCTCTCCTCCCCCATCTCCTCTCTCTTTCAACTATAATTTTCTTAATCATTTTATATTTTTATTTTATTTTTCTTTTAAGAAATTTTGATTTTCATAGTAAGAAAAAAATTAGATTTTTTTTAGAGTTGTAAAAGATTAGATTTTTATGCATGAGAAAGGTAGGAATTTTATTATGAAGAGTTTAGATTTTCATTAGGAAAGAGTTTATATTTTTAAAGTGAAAAGATCATATTTTTGAAGTATGAAAGCATATATTTTTATCTACATGAAAAACATGATTTTTAATGAAGCGAAGGTGGAATTTTTATATGTTAAAAGGTGGAATTTTTATATGTTAAAAGGTGGAATTTTTATATGTTAAAAAGTGGAATCTTTATATGAAAGTGATTTAAAAATGTGATCTTTCTTTATATGAAGTGAAATATAAAAGATTTGATATTATTTATTTGAAAAGATTGGATTTTTATAATGAAGTAACGAATATAAAAATTCGATTTTTATATATATGAAGTGAAGATATAAATTCGATCCTTTATATATGTAGAGACCATAAAAATATGATTTTTATGTATGGACAGCGTTATTAAAAATGTGATTTTTAACGTAAAACCACGTGTAATAGATCTCGTTGGAAGCACGGCGAAGATTTTCTACATATGAAGGGTCACGACGTTTGGTTTAGCTCTCGGTGAGAACTCCTCACTTTTATTTTATTTTCTAGTTTGAAATATATACTAGGATGCAGACGGTGCTTAGCAGCACCCGGCACCCGACGCCCGACGTCCACAGACCATGGATGACTTGTTTGTTTGATTGTTTGTGTTGTGAAATTTGACTATTGAATGTGTTGAAATAAAATATATATATTCATGTGTTGAAATAAAATATATATTCATGTGTTGAAATAAAATATATATTCATGTGTTGAAATAAAATATATATTCATGTATTGAAATAAAATATATATTCATGTGTTGAAATAAAATATAAATTCATGAGTTGAAATAAAATATATATTCATGTTTGAAATAAAATATATATTCATGGTTGAAATAAAATATATATTCATGTGTTGAAATAAAATATATATTCATGTGCTGAAATAAAATATATATTCATGTGCTGAAATAAAATATATATTCATGTGTTGAATAATATAAATTCATGTGTTGAATAGAACGAAAATTTATGTGTTGAATAATATAAATTCATGTGTTGAATAGAACGAAAATTTATGTGTTGAATAATATAAATTCATGTGTTGAATAGAATGAAAATTCATGTGTTGAATAATATAGATTCATGTGTTGAATAGAATGAAAATTCATGTGTTGGATAATATAAATTCAAGTGTTGAATAGAATAAATATTCATGTGTTGAATAAAATAAATATTCATGTGTTGAATAGAAGAAAACATTCATGTGTTGAATAAAATCCATGTTGATTAGATTGACGCCATTTTGACATGAACGATATTTATATCGATTTTATTCATTTTTATAATGAATATCGAATAGGAATTGATTTCAAAATATAATGTTTTGAAAATATTATCATTTATAGATTAATGATATGGAATATTCAATTTTGATTGGAAATTGAATATGAAGTTGAAATCGTTTTGAAAACGAATTTAAAACGATTTATAAAATACGTTTTGAAAGGAAATCAATGTAATAAATATAATATATATATATAATGGCCTGAATAGAACGCGCCGCGCTGCGGTAGTTCGTGAATTTTGACCATTGATTTCGAATGGACATTACGGGAGATCCGACCATCGGATTCTCCTAAAACCGGAATCGTTGGATTCGTATCGAAAAGAGATTTCTAACGACTGTTATAGATTTGAAATCTAACGGTTGGATTTAGAATTATGTCCAAATTAAATTTGCAAAAGGTCGCCGTAAATGCATTTCGATGGCCGTTGATGGAAATCGACTGTACGGGCCTTGAGAAAATTATTAAAAATAGTAATAATTTGTGTAAAATCATAAGAAATGATTTGGAAAGAATTTGGATGAAAAACTCCATATTTGAAAAGATAAAAATAGATTTTTATCAAAATGAACTAGTTTTGAACTAGAATTATAAATCCAATATTTTTGAAAATAAATAAATTGGATTTGAAAGGGGTTTTAAAAGTAACCAGAATTTCCAATAATTGAATTGGAATGGATTTGAATCGAATTTGTCTTTGGAATATTTCGATGTTGGATTTCGTGACTATACAGATATTGTTATGGAAATTTGAAAGATATATTTATATCGTTATTTTCAATACGATATTTGTTGGTCGTAGAGTTTGATATTGAATATAAGCCGATATATTTTCTATTCAGAGCCTTGTATTTAATATTAAATGGGATTTGGGTTTGTC
Source organism: Allium sativum (assembly GCA_030737875.1). Taxonomy (NCBI): domain Eukaryota; kingdom Viridiplantae; phylum Streptophyta; class Magnoliopsida; order Asparagales; family Amaryllidaceae; genus Allium; species Allium sativum. Next base: position 310,611,232 of record CM060921.1, read on the forward strand.
GTGAATGGTGTCTTCATTAACACTGTTCTTAAACCCAGTTGAGAAAAAGATTAAATCTTTTTATTTAGACTTCACGAAGTATACCAATTAAATGATATTTAATTGGAATTGAATTTGGATTGATTTTTGGGTTTATCGTGAACCGTGTTTCAAATGACACTGGTTCTTTAACCTAGTTAAAGACAGGATATGGTTTCCCAAGTTAAACAATCATTAATATGATTTTTGGGAAGATTAAAACCAAGTGGAGTTTTAATGAATCTTTAATTAGTCTGAGATGATCGAGAATGGAGTATCACCAGTTTTTCTCCAGGCGATAGCTAAATCTTTATTTAGATTTGAACATGAAATGGTAATTGAATTTACCGATAACACCGTGGTGTTAGATATGAAGTATTACCAGTTTTGCTTCATGGGCTGAATAGGTTGGGATTGGGAAATTAAAACAAATGATTACTTCGGTAAGGTTCGTTAATCCCGATAGTTTGGATAAACCATAATTTGGTTTGAAATAATATTCAAAAGAAGATTAAAGAATAAATTTAAAGAATTTATCTTTGATAAAATTAATGGGAAACTTTCCCAAAGTATATGAATATTTGAATAAAAGAATATTCTGAATTGGAATGAGGCGTATGTTGTGTTTGTGTAACACTTGTTTATTTTATATGCGAGTTATTCAGAAAGACCAAGTTTATCCCATTTTGAATAACTAATTCGACGATGTGTCGAGGATGAAGACGGTGGTCAAAGACCAGAGGTCTTCACATCATTTGGTTGATTACTGATGATCTTGATTGGGCTGTACACACAAGAGGAGGGAATCGGTTGGTGATCGTCCAGACATACTTGGAGATCGATGGATGTGCAAGGTACAAGGTGCCTCCGGTTTCGTTCAGACCTAGAACGAATTGTAAATGGACTGTGTGTCTGACATTGGATTTTATTCTGTGTGATTGATTTCTATTAAATATATATCTTTTGGCGGCGGAGAATTTATTCTCTTGCTTAACGCCCTTCTCTGAGACGTACAAGCTCAGAGGTTATATATTGATGGATATCAATCGCATGGAGTAAACTGCCTGTGTAGCACGCCTAAGTGGCAAATGATCAAGGCTTTTGTTGAAAAGCAAAGTCTTATGGTTGATGATCAAAGCACCGCCTGTGTGGCATAGCTTTGTGTATAACATTAATTCGCGAGCCTCACACCCCGGTGTGAACCAGAAACGGGAGAGGACTTCAGAGAGGGCATGCGTTTCCTTCTAGCTAGGGTGGTGTCAGTGACCTACAAGCCCTGACATTTATATTATTTTCACCTATGTGGTTGTTGCTGTTGCGAGGCGCCTCGAATATATCAGTGATTATGTGGAGCCAATGGAGTCATTTGGCTCATTTACGCCCCAAAGGGCGGGGAAACGCAGTGTTCAGGCATTATAATCCACATCGGTGGACCGGCCCTGACGATCCAAGGGGCAGTTGCGGCTGTTCCTGAGGGGCGGGCTAGAGGCTCTCGAATTCGGTAGAGGACGACCCCTTGCCTCGGTTCATAGATGGAAATACAATTTCCAAATACGTGACTTTGCCGTTTTGATTGTAGAGCTTAGTATGGCGACATGATATATGGTACCCATGCCGTCTATGATTGATATTTATGATTGAAATTGTTTTAGCACTATTCACTTATAATAGTATCAAATGTTTTGTTTTTAACGTACCAAGCATGTTTGGCTATTATAAGGGAAAACCCTATCCTCCGGCTTGTGTTGCATTGTGTGATGGGACCTGGATCTTATAATAGCTTCGTTTTTCCAAAAAGCATTGCGCTATTTTTTAATATGCACTGGTATTCTTGGGAGGAAACCCATTCCATGTTATACGGCGTGGTCCCTTGATATATCTAATTTAAAGTAAAGTTTTAAATAACTGTTTTAGTTCTCAATCCAGTTACATGACTGACCTGGATTTTATTGTTTTAAACCTAAATTCTGGGTGCCCCTATTTTCCACACGGGCAGCTAGTAGTTTTGGTTTTGCAGATTTATATTCATAGTATCCTGGTTTACAGCTGGAACGATACTCGGAAAGCTCTGTATCCGTGTATTACTTTCAGTTGTGTATTGTATTATTTTTCCACTGCTATGTGATGTATTGTAAATCTCTGATATTTATTGAATGTATTTTATTCATTCATACTCTGTATATTCTTGTATTCTGATGTAATTGTTGTAATAAACAATGGAATGTTCTTCTGTCTGTGTTCCGATGTGGCTTGTCCTCAGTATAATCCGGGCTTTCCTTACCGGGGAAGTTCGGGTCGTAACAGCTTGGTATCAGAGCTTTGGTTTACAGAGCTTAGAGAACAAGACACATTAGAACCATAAGAAAAAATTCATCAGATATTGGATTAGTAATATCCAATGAGAATGACTCATTAAAGATGGGATCAGTAGTATCCTAGAACGAGTGTGAAGAGTATATTTTTAAAATGAAAACAAATTTTATTTTGAAAATTCAAATCAATTATTCATATTTGAATATTATTTTTATATTGAATTTGGGCAATCCAGTATATAAAGGTTTTGCGTATACGTCTGATCCGCGTGTATTTGAAGTTTTAATATACTGGATAGATATAGAATCACACTCTAGTCGCCCGTGGATGTTCTGATGGTGGTTCGAAACATCATCAGAATTTATGTTCGAGTGATGAAGGTGGGATTTCTATATATTTCCATTAGGCTGGTGTGCGAACCAAAACTAGATAGGGCTATTGTTGTGATTTGGCATCAAAAATCAGATTTTTGGACTATGTATTAAAATTATGAATTTGAAAAGCTAATCAACTAATTGATTGCTGGTTATGTTGTTTGATTATTGGTTCAGTAATTAAAATTTGAACTCTTTAGCCAAATTGAACCAAATAGTGAATTGTATCGAAAATTTGTCGCATTTGCATACATATACATGTACTTACATTGAACAGGTCACAACAAGGAGGCTAGAGCAGAAGAATAAAATTGTTTGCCCGACAAATAGGTACATGTTTACGAATTTATTGGGTTTGGATGATTTTATGAGCCTCTTGGCTGTTTCGTTTTCTTTTTGGATTGGTGAGGGCCATGGGAGGTTATTTGAAATATCCCGAAGATCCCGGTGCAGGGGAGGTTATGGCGAAAATTTTCGAAAATTTAGGGTGTTAGCCAAATTTTTGAAAAATTTGAAAAGTTCTTAGAAACTGAAAAGTTGAAGAATTTAAGCCGTAACGAAAATAATGAAAGTTGAGTTGATTTGTAAAACAACTTTCAGCTTTGTTCCTTTTCAGGGACGAAATTTTTAAGTGGGGGAGATTGTAATGACCCGGAAATCCGAGCCAATATAAAATTTTAATTTTGGAAATTTTAGCGAATTTTGATTATTTAAAATGAATTATTTTAAATAATAACGAAGAGAAATTTATTTTGAATAGAATTAGATCGTCTATATTTATTTGAATCAACATTAGAACATAAATATTTTATTTTAAATATAAAAGGACTTGAAAATGGCACAGTAGTTCGAAAATTCGATTTCAAAATTTCAAATGAATGTACAGGATTCAAAATAAATTGGATTGTAGCGAAACCAAAAGTATTAGAATCTATTTGAAGATATCTTTCCAACGAATCCAAAAAATTGAAATTTCATAGCGGGAATAAAAAGTTACGTCCAATTGAAAATTCAGAATAGTCGCTATGGAATTTTGGCCCTTAAAAATGGAAATTTTGCAAACGACCTCTGTTTTCGACGAAACCACTTTTGTTGGATCAGGGATGTAGGATTATTGCTAAATTCCAAAATTCGTAATTTTCTGAATCAATATGTGAGCGTGGCACATTTAAAAGTGTTTTGTCAGTTTCAGTCAAATTTAATCAACTAGAAATTGGCCATTTTTCAAACGGTCTCAGAATTTGACGAAATTAGTTTTGTTAAGACCGTATCGTTAATACGATGCTAGAAATATATTTTTAGAATTTTTAGATTCCGTATGTGACCTCGGTAAATTGAAATGTGCGTTCAAATTCAATATATAGATTTATATTTTGATTTTGACGAAAATTGATCGAAACTATTCAATCAGCTTACGATACATATCCCATTGTATTCGGAATGATAGTAACTAGCTATGGACGACAGTCGGTGAGTGGGATTTCGAGTACGAAATAAAAATTCAACTTTTGAAATTAAATATAATATAAAATTAAAATAAACCCTCACTCCTCTCTCTCTCTTCCCCCTCATACCCGACAGTTGCAAAACGAAAAAAATGAAAAAAAAGGCACGAAGCCCTAGCCTCCAGGCCTTGGGCCATCGCCGACCGCCGCGCCTGGAGGGTGATCACAGCGCCGCCTCTGGCAAGAAGCCCACCCAATCGCGACATCTCCCTCCTCCCGCTCCTCTCTCTTCTTCCAACGCGCGAGATCCCCCACGATGAAACCCCCTAGCCGCCGCACTGAAACCCTAGTCCGACCACCGAACGCCACCTCGACCCCAGCGCCGTCCTCTCCTCCCCCATCTCCTCTCTCTTTCAACTGTAAGTTTCTTAATCATTATATTTTTTTATTTTATTTTTCTTTTAAGAAATTTTGATTTTCATAGTAAGAAAAAAATTAGATTTTTTTTTAGAGCTGTAAAAGATTAGATTTTTATGCATGAGAAAGGTAGGAATTTTATTATGAAGAGTTTAGATTTTCATTAGGAAAGAGTTTAGATTTTTAAAGTGAAAAGATCATATTTTTGAAGTATGAAAGCATATATTTTTATCTACATGACTGACGTGATTTTTAATGAAGTAAAGGTGGAATTTTTATATGTTAAAAGGTGGAATTTTTATATGTTAAAAGGTGGAATCTTTATATAAAAGTGATTTAAAAATGTGATCTTTCTTTATATGAAGTGAAATATAAAAGATTTGATTTTGTTTATTTGAAAAGATAGGATTTTTATAATGAAGTAACAAATATAAAAATTCGATTTTTATATATATATGAAGTGAAGATAAAAATTCGATCTTTTATATATGTAGAGAACATAAAAATATGATTTTTGTGTATGGAAAGCGTTATTAAAAATGTGATTTTTAACGTAAAACCACGTGTAACAGATCTCGTTGGAAGCACGACGAAGATTTTATACATATGAATGGTCGCGGCGTTTGGTTTAGCTCTCGGTGAGAACTCCTCATATTATTTTATTTTCTAGTTTGAAATATATACTAGGATGCAGACGGTGCTTAGCAGCACCCGACACCCGTCGTCCACAGACCATGGATGACTTGTTTATTTGATTGTTTGTGTTGTGAAATTTGACTGTTGAATGTGTTGAAATAAAATATATATTCATGTGTTGAAATAAAATATATATTCATGTGTTGAAATAAAATATATATTCATGAATTGAAATAAAAAATATATTCATGTGTTGAAATAAAATATATATTCATGTGTTGAAATAAAATATATATTCATGTGTTGAAATAAAATACATATTCATGTGTTGAAATAAAATATATATTCATGTGCGGAAATAAAATATATATTCATGTGTTGAAATAAAATATATATTTATGTGTTGAATAATATAAATTCATGTGTTGAATAAAATGAAAATTCATGTGTTGAATAATATAAATTCATTTGTTGAATAGAATGAAAATTCATGTGTTGAATAATATAAATTCATGTGTTGAATAAAATGAAAATTCATGTGTTGAATAATATAAATTCATGTGTTGAATAGAATAAATATTCATGTGTTGAATAAAATAAATATTCATGTGTTGAATAGAAGAAAACATTCATGTGTTGAATAAAAGCCGTTTTGATTAGATTGACGCCATTTTGATGTGAACGATATTTATATCGATTTTATTCATTTTATAATGAATATCGAATAGGAATTGATTTCAAAATATAACGTTTTGAAAATATTATCATTTATAGATTAATGATATGGAATATTCAATTTTGATTTGAACTTGAATATGAAGTTGAAATCGTTTTGAAAACGAATTTAAAACGATTTATAAAATACGTTTTGAAAGGAAATCGACGTAATATATATAATATATATATAATGGCCTGAATAGAACGCGCCGCGCTGCGGTAGTTCGTGAATTTCGACCATTGACTTCGAATGGACATTTCGGGAGATCCGACCGTCGGATTCTCCTAAAACCGGAACCATTGGGTTCATATCGAAAAGAGCTTTCTAATGAATATTAAAGATTTGAAATCTAATGGTTGGATTTTGAATTATGTCCAAATCAAATTTGGAAAAGGTCGCTGTAAGTGCAGTTCGATGGCCGTTGACGGAAATCGACTGTACGGGCCTTGATAGAATTATTAAAAATAGTAATAATTTGTGAAAATCATAAGAAATGATTTGGAAAGTATTAGGATGAAAAACTCCATATTTGAAAAGATAAAAATAAATTTTTATCAAAATGAACTAGCTTTGAACTAGAATTATAAATCCAATATTTTTGAAAATAAATAAATTGGATTTGAAATGGGTTTTAAAAGTAACCAGAATTTCCAATAATTGAATTGGAATGGATTTGAATCGAAATTGTCTTTGGAATATTTCAACGTTGGATTTCGTGATTATACAGATATTGTTATGGAAATTTGAAAGATATATTTATATCATTATTTCCAATATGATATTTGTTGGTCGTAGAGTTTGATATTGAATATAAGCCGATATGTTTTCTATTCAGAGCCTTGTATTTAATATGAAATGGGATTTGGGTTTGTAGTGAATGGTGTCTTCATTAACACTGTTCTTAAACCCAGTTGAGAAAAGATTAAATCTTTTTATTTAGATTTAATGAAGTATACAAATTAAATGATATTTAATTGAAATTGAATTTGGATTGATTTTTGGGTTTATCGTGAACCGTGTTTTAAATGACCCTGGTTCTTTAACCTAGTTAAAGACAGGATATGGTTTCCCAAGTTAAACAATCATTAATACTATTTTTGGGAAGATTAAAACCAAGTGGAGTTTTAATGAATCTTTAATTAGATTGATATGATCGAGAATGGAGTATCACCAGTTTTGCTCTAGGCGATAGCTAAATCTTTAATTAGATTTGAACGTGAAATGGTAATTGAATTTACCGATAACACCGTGGTGTTAGATATGAAGTATTACTAGTTTTGCTTCATGCGATGAATAGGTTGGGATTGGGAAATTAAAACAAATGATTACTTCGGTAAGGTTCGTTAATCCCGTCTAGTTTGGATAAACCATAATTTGGTTTAAATTGATATTCAAAAGAAGATTAAAGAATAAATTTAAAGAATTTATCTTTGATAAAATTAGTGGGAACCTTTCCCAAAGTATAAGAATATTTGAATAAAAGAATATTCTGAATTGGAATGAGGCGTATGTTGTGTTTGTGTAACACTTGTTCATTATATACGCGAGTTATTCAGAAAGACCGGGTTTATCCCATTTTGAATAACTGATTCGACGATGTGTCGAGGATGAAGACGGTGGTCGAAGACCAGAGGTCTTCACATCGTTTGGGTGATTACTGATGATCATGATTGGGTTGTACACCCAAGAGGAGAGAATCGGTTGGTGATCGTCCAGACGTACTTGGAGATCGATGGATGTGCGAGGTACAAGGTGCCTTCGGTTTTGTTTAGACCCAGAACGAAATTGTAAATGGACTGTGTGTATGACATTGGATTTTATTCCGTGTGATTGATTTCTATTAAATATATATCTGTTTGGTGGCGGAGAATTTATTCTCTTGCTTAACGCCCTTCTCTGAGACGTACGAGCTCAGAGGTTATATATTGATGGATATCAATCGCATGGAGTGAATTGCCTGTGTGGCACGCCTAAGTGGAAAATTATCAAGGCTTTTGTTGAAAAGAAAATTCTTGTGGTTGATGATCAAAGCACCGCCTGTGTGGCATAGCTTTGTGTATAACGTTAATTCGTGAGCCTCACACCCCGGTGTGAACCAGAAACGGAAGAGGACTTCAGGGAGGGCATGCGTTTCCTTCTAGCTAGGGTGGTGTCAGTGACCTACCAGCCATGACATTTATATTATTTTCACCTATGTGGTTGTTGCTATTGCAAGGCGCCTCGGATATATCGGTGACTATATGGAGCCGATGGGGTCATTTGGCTCATTTACACCCCAAAGGGTGGGGAAACGCAGTGTTTAGGCATTATAACCCACATCGGTGGACCGGCCCTGACGATCCAAGGGGCAGTTGCGGCTGATCCCGAGGGGTGGGCTAGAGGCTCTCGAATTCGGTAGAGGACGATCCCTTGCCTCGGTTCATAGATGGAAATCCAATTTCCAAATACGTGACTTTGCAGTTTTGATTGTAGAGCCAAGTATGGCGACATGATATATGGTACCTATGCCGTCTATGATTGATATTTATGATTGAAATTGTTTTGCACTATATACTTATAATAGTATCAAATGATTTTTTTAACGTACCAAGCATGTTTCGCTATTATAAGGGAAAACCCTATCCTCTGGCTTGCGTTGCACTGTGTGATGGGACCTGGGTCTTATAATAGCTTCATTTTTCCAAAAAGCATTGCGCTGTTTTGTTATATGCACTGGTATTCTTGGGAGGAATCCCGTTCCGTGTTATACGGCGTGGTCCCTTGATATATCTAATTTAAAGTAAAGTTTTAAATAACTGTTTAATTCTCACACCAGTCACATGACTGACCTGGAGTTTATTGTTTTAAACCTAAACTCTGGGTGCCCCTATTTTCCGCACGGGCAGCTAGAAGTTTTGGTTTTGCAGATTTATATTCACAGGATCCTGGTTTACAGCTGGAACGATACTCAGAAAGCTCTTTATCCGTGTATTACTTTCAGTTGTGTATTGTATTATTTTTCCGCTGCTATGTAATGTATTGTAAATCTCTGATATTTATTGAATGTATTTTATTCATTCATACTCTGTATATTAATGTATTCTGATGTAATTGTTGTAATAAATAATGGAATGTTCTTCTATCTGTGTTCCGATGTTGCTTGTCCTCAGTACAATCTGGGCTTTCCTTACCGGGGAAGTTCGGGTCGTAACAAAAGATAAAAACATTTATCTTTTTTCTGATAAACATGGCGCCATAAAGTGTTTATTTTCCATGGAATTTATGAAATGAATGGTCCAGTAGTAATGAGGTTGGTTCGATAGCATGCTTACATATGTAAAAGGTGTTTATTTAGTAAGCACATAATCTTTTTGTATGATCATATATATATGTATGTATATATATAAGGTAAATACAATACCTAAACTAAAATTACGGCAAACTTCATCATAGATTGGTTCATCTTATATCATTATATTATAGTATAATGATAAAAATGAGATATTGATGATATAATATATTGATTATATAATAGTATAAACATTAAAAAGATATAATTGTATATCCTTTTAATGTATATGTCTTTTTATTATATATTATAGAATGGTTCATTTTTTATTATAGTATAATGATATATAAATCTTCATTACAATGTATCTTTTTAATCAGAAAATGAGATAATGATGTCACACAGTTGAAAATCCATTTTTACTCACTTTTCAAAAAAAGATATAATTATATATCTTTTTCGGAATTCAAACTTTGGAAAAAAATTGCAACAACTTCAATTTGTGTATTTCATGAAAAACATATGTAAAATTAATATACAAAAAGACACATAATTCATATACAAAAAGAAATATAACATTGTGTATATACAAAAAGAATATAAAATGATATATATGTATGTATATATATTAATATTGATTTTGTTTTTATAACCAATAGATGGGTAATGTGTTTTGTCTAGATTGTATATAGGACTTATAGGATTTTTTTTAAAAAGAATAAAATTAAATGGTTTTCTGAGAAAAAGATAAAAACATTTATCTTTTTTCTATTAAAAGTATTAGTTATATGATTTTCTGAGAAAAAGATAAAATCATTTATCTTTTTTCTGATAAAAATGGCGTCCTGAAGTGTTTATTTACCATGTAATTTATGAAACGGATGGTCCAGTAGTAATGAGGTTGGTTAGATGGCATGCTTACATATGTAAAAGTTGTTTGTTTAGTAAGCACATAATCTTTTTGTATATGAATTGTATATCTTTTTATATATAACTTTTTGTATATCTTTTTGTATGATCAAACATTGACAGTTATGAATTGTATTGATGTAAGAAAATTGAACCAAGGATCATGGTGCAAAAATTATCAAAAAATTAATTGGAACTAATAAGCAAGTAATCAAAAATTTAATATTGTTAAAACATTCCTTATATCTAAGAATTTCACAAAAGAAAACTGCAAAAAAGACAATGCTAACGAACACAATGTAGATAACAACAATTACACAAAACATGAATTAACTCTCTTCATAACTGCTCTACATGATCATATCAGCAACATACTTGTAGAGAAGAGAATTTCAACACTTCAAAAATACCACAAATCACCACTTGCATGATACCCAAATGCATACATCAGAAACGAATTCATTACATTAACGTCCCTACTTAAAGGATCACAGTACCTTCAACATCAAACAGTAATTTCAACATGAACAATCATATCATTCCAAATAGTAATTTCAACATCAACAGTAGCTTAATAGTAATTTCAAAATGAATTCCATTATAGTAGCTTCCATAGCTTCACAAAAGCTTCACAACATTAAATCTGACAGGAACTCCATCATTTTTATCATAGTAATTATAGTATCAACAGAAAAACCATTTCACTTGCTTATTAGAAGTTACAACATCAAACAGTAAATCTTATATGCACATCAGGATTATTCACAGAAGTTGCACTTCAATAACCACATTAGAATTTTCACAGTACGCGTAAAAACAGACACCACCATAGCAATTGCATCAGATTGAAATTGAGATTTAGTAGAAGAAAATACTAACAGATTGAAATAGCATTAGATTGAGATTGGGATTTATCAAAATGCATAAGCATAGAAGATTGCATCACTAATTGAGATTTAGAAGAAGCAATTACATCTCATAACTCTCACAGCATAACCATTTAACATGAAAGTCATCATTACAAAAAGATATATACAAAAAGATACACAATTCATGTACAAAAAGATACACAATTCATATACAAAAAGATATATAGCATTTTGTATATATAAAAAGATATATTTTATGATATATATATATATATATATACGTATGTATGTATATATATAAGTATTGGTTTTGTTTTTATAACCAATGGAAGGGCAATGTGTTTTGTCAAGCTTGTACACATAGGCCTTATAGGATTTTCTGTTAAAAGAATAAAATTAAATGGTTTTCTGAGAAAAAGATAAAAACATTTATCTTTTCTCTGTTAATAGTATAAGTTATATGATTTTCTAAAAAAAAAAGATAAATTCGTTTTTCTTTTTTCTGATAAAAATGGCGTCCTGATGTGTTTATTTACCATGGAATTTATGAAATGAATGGTCCAGTAATAATGAGGTTGGTTAGATGGTATGCTTGCATATGTAATAGGTGTGTGACGCCCCGAACTTCCCCGAACTCCGAAGGGAAGAGAAAGAACAGATTGTATGAGAACACGACAAATCAGAATACAAAACAGAAGAACATTTCATTGCTTATTACAACAATTTCATCAGAGTACAAGAATATATAGAGTATGAAAAAATAATATACATTTGATAAATATCAGAGATTTACAAATTTCAATGCCGCGGAAAATAATACAAAACACAACTAAAAGGAATACACGGATACAAAGCGTTCCGAATATAGCTCCAGCTGTAAACCAGGATCATGTGAATATAATATCTGCAAAGCCAAAACTAATAGCTGCCCGTGTGGAAAACAGGGGAACCCAGAGTTTAGGTAAAACGAATAAACTCCAGGTCAGTCATGTGACTGGTGTGAGAACCAAAATAATTATTTAAAACTTTACTTTAAAATCAAATCAAGGGACCACGCCGTATAACAAGGAAAGGGTTTCCTCCCAAGAATACCAGTGCGTTAAACAAACAGTGCAATGTTTTTTGAAGAAATGAAGCTATTATAAGACCCAGGACCCATCACACAATACAACGCAAGCCGGAGGATAGGGTTTTCCCTTATAATAGCCAAACATCCTTGGTACGTTTAAAACAAATCATTTGATACTATTATCAGTGCATAGTGTATAAAACAACTTCAAATATAAATGTATCAATCATAGATGGCATGGGTACCATATATCATGTCACCAATACTAGACTCCACAATCAAAACCGAAACGTCACGTATTGGAAATTCGATTTCCGTCACGAGTCGAGGCAAGGGATGTACTCCTCACCGAATTTGAGACACTCTAGAAAATGCCTCAGGATCTTCCACAGTAGACCCTTGGATCCTCCAAGGCCTATCCTCCCTTACGTTTGAGGATTGACAATTCTTGAACACAAGTTCCCCACCCCCCCCCCCCCCCCTATCAGGCGTCTATGAGCCAGATGACTCAATATTTATCGGCTCCGTAGAGACCGATATATCCGAGGCACCTTGCATTCCAACAACCACATAGGTAAAAATATAAAAATGTCTGGGCTTGCAAAACCCTGACACCACCCATAGCTAGAAAGAAGCGCCATGTCCTCCTTGGGTCCCTTATCCCATTTTTAACTCATACCGAGGTGTGAGGCTCAAGAATTAATGCTATACACAAAGTTATGCTATATTAAAGCCGTGCTTTGATCATCAACCACAAGACTCTGCTTTTCAATAGAAGCCTTGATCATCTGCATCTTAGCATGCCAAACAGGAAATTCATGCCATGCGACTGATGTCTATCGATATATAACCTCTGAGCTCGTACGTCTCAGAGAAGGGCGTTAAGCAAGAGAATAAATTCTCCGCCGTCAAGCATATATATATATTTAATAGAGATCAATCCACACAGAATAAAATCCAATGTTAGACACACATTGTAACACCCCACTCCCGCTATGATCACTCACTAAGGGAATGCCATAGCATCGGTGGAGTATTTTAGTGAATATAGAACAGAAAAATTACAACAAGACAGATATAAATAGTACTTGAAATTTTAAAACATCATCTCATAACAGCGGAAGTAAAACATGTCTGGTTACATCATAAAACCACAATAAAGGTCAAGTACAATATCCATCAAAATAAAGAAGTACATAATCCCACTCTCATACAATAGCCAAACAAAAGAAAAGATAACTGGATAACTGGAGCTTTACATCTATCCAAGCTCCTAAAGACTGGAACAGCAATCCGATCAAGCTCCACTACTGCTAGGATCCACCGTAGGACCTGAGGGTTGGGAAAAAGATAAAAACAACAGGGTCAGACATAAGTCTGAGCGAGTCCTATAACTTTAACAATACAATCGTTAAAGTAACCAGAGAAGACATAAACTGATATACGGTAACATATAGGGATGAATGGCTACCCTAAGCAGTCAACTAAACGAAGATAAAGGATAAAGACGCATCTACCCTCCCTAAGGTAAATTACTAAACTGCACCACACCAGTCGTTCCTAACTTAAAGGTTGATCCCACCCAAGGACTTATAAAATTTACTAATTAGTACCTGCGTACCCCTAGGTGACCAAGTAGGCGCCACGGGGCCCTACAATCCACTAGGTGTACACACTACTTCCCATTCGATCGGCTCCCTAACGTAGATACCCGTGCTGGCCCCACCGTGGGATGTATCATTCCCCAATGTGGCAACCTGATGGAACTAAAGGTGCACGGCTTATATCTACTCGATGCAACAACGGCTTACCTACCAGCCCGGGCCCACTCACGCATATGAAGCCCGTTGGACTTGCGTTGCCACCGCTAACCCGTTTGCCTCTTACAGTCAAGCCCAGTATGCGTGTCCCGTCCTCGACATGGGTCGAGCCCACAAAGATACGTATGGGTTACTGGTTGAAATGGGCCTCCACAAGCTACCCACCTAAGCTTGTCCCTTTTTCTAGTATATCCCACTTAACCCTTTAATCATGTTTTAATTACATGTTCCATTTTGGTTAAGTATTCTAATCGTATTTTCTATTGCCACCCAAGGCAACCACTAGATTTTCTCATGCCACCCGAGGCACCCACTTAACCCCTCATGTCCCTCTACATGCTAATATGGTTAAGTGTTTCTTAATTAATTAATTAAGAACGTAACCTTTGTAAAGACCTCTCACATTAGACTGTCTTTTATGACCGCTGGTTAAGCCGGTTGGGTCCGGGCAGCCTTATGTCATAACAGAGTCTAACCTCGTGTCTTTACATTAATTACGTATTTAGTTTGTGCCTAAGACCTCTCACATTGGGCTAACATTTGTAGCAACTGGTTAAGCCGGTTGGGTCCGGGCAGTTTTACGCTACAACTGAGTCCAACCTCGTGTCTTAGTCAATTAATTACACCTAATTAATCACCCTCATAATTTTATATTAATTATCCCTAATTAATCAAGTTTTCTTAACATGGGTAGACCTAACTTAATAGGTAAATTCCCATGGGGTAGACCTAACTCAATAGGTAAATTCCCAACACATAGTATGGGTACACCTAACCAAATAGGCAAATTCCCATACTATGTTTATTTATTTTGTGTTATGCATAATTATATTAATTTCACACAATCTTATTAACTTATGCATTTAATTACCCCATCGTTCCCACGTAATTTCGTTCATGATATAACACATATAAAAGGTGTCAACTTGCATATGAATGAACATGTTTCAAAGGTGCCATCTTGCATATTAACAAACACATAACTTGCATATGAACTTGCATAACATGTCACATAACTTGCATATAATATGTCACATAACTTACATATTCATTTTGCATAACAAACTTGCATATTAGCTTATAGACTTGCATAATGTGTCATCATGAACTTGCATATTAATAAACATGTAACTTGCATATTTACATACATGTAACTCGCATA
The DNA here is from genome assembly GCA_030737875.1 of Allium sativum. Taxonomy (NCBI): domain Eukaryota; kingdom Viridiplantae; phylum Streptophyta; class Magnoliopsida; order Asparagales; family Amaryllidaceae; genus Allium; species Allium sativum. The sequence continues at coordinate 310,626,250 of CM060921.1, forward strand.
TTAACAAACATGTAACTTGCATATAAAGAAACATGTAACTTGCATATTTACATACATGTAACTTGCATATTAACAAACATGTAACTTGCATATTAACAAACATGTAACTTGCATATTTACATACATGTAACTTGCATATTAACAAACATGTAACTTGCATATTTACATACATGTAACTTGCATAGCATATTACCATGAACTTGCATAACATGCATATGATTACATAGCCCACAACTTGCATATTTAGCATCATGCAAACATAACATACATCATATTAAACTTGCATAAGCTTACATACTCAACATGCATAAACATAAGATTAATGCTAACATCATATCATATGATTCAAAGCTCATTAACCCACATACAAAACCATAAATCTCATCACATCTCATCTAATTAGTTTACCAAAAGATCATCAAAGTGATAGAAACTCACAACTAGCAACTTTGAACACCAAATGAAGAAGATTAAGATGCTAAGAAGGGATTAGAAGTTGATTAGAGAGTGATTAGTATGCAACCCTCTTCATAAAATTAGTGGAGGCCATGAGAGCTAGCATTTTGCCATAGTTTAGTCACTAGGTTTAATTATGAATGAATTAGGGTAGGTTAGGGTCTTATTTATAGATTAGGCAAGTGTTTTAGGCCATAGGATTAACCCTAGATTCAATCCAAGCCATCAAAGCATGTCTTGGGGAAGAAGTCAAGTGTAGGAACCATCTAGGGCCTTTAGATTAAAGATGGACCATGAGAACCATTCAAATGCAAAATCTGCACTTGAGCGAATCGGCCCACGGGTTGACAGCCAAACACCCTGGATTAACCCCTAGTCGACCCAGCGGGCTCGGGTCGACTTCAAAAATCGGCCGGTTCGGTTATTCCCCTCTCCCAATTCGCTGTTTTGAGCATTTTTGCATATTTATTTATTAAATTTTCAATTATATATATATATATATATATATCAATATATATATATATATATCTACACAACCCATTTCACTTAATTAAGTATACTTTAATTTGGGAATTTTCGTGAAATTTCGCGAGGCCATATCTTGGTCATACGGACTCCGATTTTCGAAAACTCGGACTCTATTTCGCGTATTTTTCCGAGACGAACGCAATGGCATAGCCCGTTTCCCTTGATTCCCATTTTAGAATTAAATTCTGCCTCGATTTATGTTATTACAGGTTATTGAAAATACGGGTTGTTACATTCTCCCCTCCTTAAAGGATTTCGTCCCCGAAATCTTCAAGTTAGGAAGAACGTATCCTACCATCCAATCATCCATCTACTCAAAGCATCATCCACGAGCAATCATTGTCCTTACAAGATTCTAAATGCTGGATGGATATATGCAAAAGTGTGTGTATATGTACTTACCTAATGCAAAAATCAGGCGGTTACTGATACAGTAAACCTCCTTAATGCAAACCATGATAGTGCCATGCATCCAATATGTATGCGAAACCCTATTGACACATACAAATTTCTACATGCGTGCACAACCATACACAAAAATGCATCATCCATATGATAACACAGCCATGATACATCCATCAATCTAACTACCACATCCATTTATGCAATATGCAACATGAAGTGACTGAGCCGATCTAGTGCCTAATGTGTGTGTATATGCATCCACGAGCAACCACTAGCAAACAATTGCATCCATATGCATCCATCAACCATAACATGTTTCAAACACATGTTTCAACCATAGGTTTTACCCTATCTAAAGGTCATAGGTATTAGCGAGAGGATATACTAAAGATAAGATAAGTACTAGACAAGCAATAAAGGAGAAGTTAAAAGACATACTCTCAAAAAGAAATGGATACAAAGAACGCATCTTTGCTTCCGTCTCCCAAGTAGCATTGCTTTCGTCATCTCCCCATTACACTTTAACTAGCTGAACTTCTCTGTTCCTCAACTTCCTAGTTTCTGACCCAAGGATGCGAGTAGGAGCTCGTCGAATCGTCGCATCACGCTCTACCTCTACATCTCTAAGCAAGCTCGGCTCTACCACCTCCGCGGTCTCATGTAAGCACTTCCTCAAATGTGATACATGGAATACATCATGAACACCACTAAGTCTGTCGGGCAACTCCACCCTATATGCCATCCGTCCAATCCTTTCCTTAATAGGAAACGGCCCAACAAATCTCGGTGCTAACTTCCCTACGGACCCAAAGCGAACAACATTTCTCAATGGAGATACTTTGACAAAAACCATGTCCCCAACCTCAAACTCAAGATCCGTCCTTCTCCGATCCGCATAAGATTTCTGTCTATCTTGCGCTGCTTTCATCCTTTTTCGAATTAAATCAATCTTCTCTGAAGTCTCTCTAACCATATCCGGCCCAAGCAAGATCTTATCCGTAGATTCCCACCAACATGTAGGAGATCGACAAGGCCTTCCATAAAGAGCTTCGAAAGGAGCCATACCAATACTGGACTGAAAGCTGTTATTATATGCGAACTCCACCAAAGGAAGATGTTCTTCCCATGTACCTCCAAAATCCAAGATACAAAGCCTCAAAAGATCTTCTAAGATACGGTTCACCCTCTCAGTCTGACCGTCCGTCTGAGGATGATATGCGGTGCTCAAACACAACTGAGTCCCTACCGCCTCTTGCAAACTTCTCCAAAACTCACTAGTGAAAATAGGATCTCGATCACTCACAATGCTGGATGGTACGCCATGCAATCTAACAATCTCTCTAACATAGACTGAAGCAAGCCATGGAGCGGTCCTCTTACTCTTTACGGGTATAAAATGGGCACTCTTGGTAAGTCTGTCTACCACAACCCAAATTCCCGTATTGCCCTTCCTCGATCTCGGTAACCCGTCGATGAAATCCATCGAGACACTATCCCACTTCCACTGTGGAACTTCCAATGGGTGTAGCAACCCACCGGGTTTCCTTTGCTCCACTTTAACTTGTTGGCACACTAAGCATCTAGCCACATACTCGGCCACATCTTTCTTCATACCGGCCCAGAAGAAAACTCTCTTCATGTCTTGGTACATTTTGTCTCCACCGGGATGAATAGTCATTCTTGAACGATGTGCATCATCCAAAATAGCCTTCTTCAAACCCTCATCTTGCGGTACACAAAGTCTACCGTCTCTATGCAACCATCCCTTATCATCTATGGTGTATCTACCCAAATGGCTGGACGACTCCCCTCTTATAAGCTTCTCTACCAACACAACCAACTGTGGGTCGTCTCGCTGAGCCTCGCCAATCCGTCTCAAAAGAGTAGGTCTAACCTCCAAGGATGCCAACAAACCAGGTACAAAATCAACAGAAGGTCTGAAGTCAAACAAAGAAAGAAACTCCAAGCTTCGTCGTTCCACGAACAATGGACTCAAAGATAGCCTTTTTCTACTCAAGGCGTCTGCCACCACGTTACCCTTACCAGGGGTATACGCTATCTCGAAATCATAGGATGCTAAGAACTCCATCCACCTTTGCTGTCTTAAGTTTAAATCCTTCTGAGAGAATAAGTACTTCAATGATTTATGGTCGGTGAACAACTCGAATCTCTCACCAAGAAGATAATGGCGCCAAGACTTAAGTGCGAAAACAATCGCGGCCAACTCTAGATCATGGGTAGGGTAATTCTTCTCATGCACTCTCAATTGTCTCCCTCCATAGGCTATTACCCTTCCCTCCTGCATCAAGACTGCGCCTAATCCTGTTCCACAAGCATCGGTATAAACAACAAACGGCTTACTCCCATCCGGGAGCACTAAAACTGGAGCGGTGGTCAAAGCTCTCTTTAACCGTCGGAAAGCATCATCACAATCTACATCCCACGAGAAAACCAGATTCTTTTTCGTCAAGCGGGTTAATGGGGCTGATATCTTCGCGAAGTCTTTGATGAACTTCCTATAATATCCTGCCAACCCCAAGAAACTTCTTACCTCGGTAGCATTTCTAGGAACTTTCCAATCCTGGATAGATACTATCTTTGCGGGATCCACAGCTATCCCTTCCTTAGAGACCACATGCCCTAAGAATCGCACTTCTCTTCTCCAAAAATGGCATTTAGAGAATTTAGCTTTAAGACTATGCGCTCGAAGAGTCTCCAACACTTCCTTGAGATGTAAGGCATGCTCTTCTTCATTCTTGGAAAAGACCAAGATGTCATCCACAAAAACTACTACAAACTTATTCAGATACTCTCTGAACACTCTACTCATGAGATCAACAAAGTATGCGGGGGCGTTTGTCAACCCAAATGGCATCACTAGCCACTCATAAAAACCATCCGGAGTCCGGAAAGCAGTCTTCTCTATACTGTCCTCCGCCACTCTTAACTGATGAAACCCTGTAGCTAAGTCCATCTGCGAAAATACTGACGCGCCAACCAACTGATCAAAGAGATCATCTATCCTCGGTAATGGGTGTCTATTCTTCTTCGTGAGCTTATTAAGTTCTCTATAATCCACACAAAGTCTGAGGGACCCATCCGCCTTCGTGGCAAACACTACTGGAGCTCCCCACTCCGATATACTTCGCCTTATGAACCCCTTCTCAAGCAACTCCCCTACTTGCTTATGAAGTTCTCTTCTCTCACGAGGAGCCATGTGGCGTACTGGCAAAGACACTGGTTTGGCATTATCCACCAAATAAATTCGGAAATCTATCTCCCGCTTCGGAGGCAAACCCTTTACTTCTTCAAACACATCCGGATATTCCCGGACTACTCTGACAGAACACAAACTCTCGACCGAAGCATCGAGCGATTCAAGATAACTTAGCAAAACAGATTCCATGGGATTGCAAGAGATCTCGAGAGTGTTACCCAAGCGGGTCATGAGCCTGACAACTCTCCTTTCGCAATCAAGAACGACACCATTACTGGATAACCAGTCCATGCCCAAGATCAACCCATAGCCCGTGAAGCCCAATACAAAAGCATCACATCTAAACTCAACGCTAAGTATAGAAATCTTCAAACCCAAACATATCATAGACAGATATATGGAGCCCCCAATTGGGTTTGAGACAACCAAGGGATCATCAACTAGACTGGTGTCTAAGTGCAGTGACTCAACTAACGATGATGAGATAAAAGAATGCGATGCGCCAGAGTCAAACAAAGTACGAACTGGATGATCAAACAGAAAAACCAGACTTTCAACGGAAATAGTTCTACCTCTCTGCTGAATCGGTGGAACTGAGAGAACCTGAACTTGCCCCCCTGACTGAGGTGGTGCTATAAGAGCTTGCACCTGGCCTCCTGAGGTAGACCCCGTCTTCTGCCCCTTCTTTGGGCAGTTTTTCACAAGATGCCCTGCTTCACCACAATGAAAGCAACCGGTCTTCTTCTTTTTGCGACAATCCTTACTAAGGTGTCCTGGTGTTCCACAATTGAAGCACTTCTTCTTCGTCTTCTTTTTGTCACCATTGCCTTTTCCGCCCTTGCCATGTTGTTGCTGTTGCGGTTTCTTCTGATCCCCCTTTTTCTCTGGTGCCTTAGAATTCTTATCATCCTCATGCATAAGTGCCATGTAGACAAGCTTCTCAAAAGTGGCCCCCATAGGAATGTGAGTCATAGCTATTCCTTGCAATGGTTCGTTCAAGCCTCTAACGAACCTCAAAGCCTTCTTCTCCGGTGTATTCACCAACTCTATGCCAAACCTTGCTAATTGATTGAATTTGTTGACATATTCTTTCACCGTGAGATTCCCTTGCTTCAAATTCAAGAACTTCTCCATAAACAGATTCTCTTCCGCCCTTGAGAGAAACTTAGCCCCAAACCTTTGCTTAAAATCTGCCCAAGAGTCAACAGGGCGTTCTCCATTAGTGACCTCCCACCAGAATGAGGCCTCTCCCTTCATTAACCAAGCCGCCAACTTGACTTTCTTTCCCTCTTCCACTTCAAAGATATCTAGCAACTCTTCCACTTCCTTAAGCCAATCTCTAGCCTCTACGAAAGTCTCTGAACCAAGAAAAGGTTTTCCTCCTATAGCCTTGAACTCCTTGCAAACCTTAGCAAAATTATCCACTCTAGGCTGAGGAGGAGGAGCGGTTGTATCTGGTGTAGTAGCATTGGCCGGACCCGCAGCCGTGGCCCTAGCCTCTTGCAACCTCCGATACCATAGTGGTATAACTAAACCCTCCGGGATGTTAAGATCTTCAGCCATGCTGAAACGAAAGAGGAAAGATTCAAAAAGGAGATTCCGAAAGATAAAGATATGGCTATTGGGGATTATGCTTTTCTTTTTCAAAAACTTTTTCTCTTAGAAGACATGCTTTTAAAAATCCTTTCTTCGAAAATACTCTTAGAAAGTAGTTTTTCTCAAAAATTTTATCTGTTCTGGTAACCTTAAGCTCTGATACCACGTGTAACACCCCACTCCCGCTATGATCACTCACTAAGGGAATGCCATAGCATCGGTGGAGTATTTTAGTGAATATAGAACAGAAAAATTACAACAAGACAGATATAAATAGTACTTGAAATTTTAAAACATCATCTCATAACAGCGGAAGTAAAACATGTCTGGTTACATCATAAAACCACAATAAAGGTCAAGTACAATATCCATCAAAATAAAGAAGTACATAATCCCACTCTCATACAATAGCCAAACAAAAGAAAAGATAACTGGATAACTGGAGCTTTACATCTATCCAAGCTCCTAAAGACTGGAACAGCAATCCGATCAAGCTCCACTACTGCTAGGATCCACCGTAGGACCTGAGGGTTGGGAAAAAGATAAAAACAACAGGGTCAGACATAAGTCTGAGCGAGTCCTATAACTTTAACAATACAATCGTTAAAGTAACCAGAGAAGACATAAACTGATATACGGTAACATATAGGGATGAATGGCTACCCTAAGCAGTCAACTAAACGAAGATAAAGGATAAAGACGCATCTACCCTCCCTAAGGTAAATTACTAAACTGCACCACACCAGTCGTTCCTAACTTAAAGGTTGATCCCACCCAAGGACTTATAAAATTTACTAATTAGTACCTGCGTACCCCTAGATGACCAAGTAGGCGCCACGGGGCCCTACAATCCACTAGGTGTACACACTACTTCCCATTCGATCGGCTCCCTAACGTAGATACCCGTGCTGGCCCCACCGTGGGATGTATCATTCCCCAATGTGGCAACCTGATGGAACTAAAGGTGCACGGCTTATATCTACTCGATGCAACAACGGCTTACCTACCAGCCCGGGCCCACTCACGCATATGAAGCCCGTTGGACTTGCGTTGCCACCGCTAACCCGTTTGCCTCTTACAGTCAAGCCCAGTATGCGTGTCCCGTCCTCGACATGGGTCGAGCCCACAAAGATACGTATGGGTTACTGGTTGAAATGGGCCTCCACAAGCTACCCACCTAAGCTTGTCCCTTTTTCTAGTATATCCCACTTAACCCTTTAATCATGTTTTAATTACATGTTCCATTTTGGTTAAGTATTCTAATCGTATTTTCTATTGCCACCCAAGGCAACCACTAGATTTTCTCATGCCACCCGAGGCACCCACTTAACCCCTCATGTCCCTCTACATGCTAATATGGTTAAGTGTTTCTTAATTAATTAATTAAGAACGTAACCTTTGTAAAGACCTCTCACATTAGACTGTCTTTTATGACCGCTGGTTAAGCCGGTTGGGTCCGGGCAGCCTTATGTCATAACAGAGTCTAACCTCGTGTCTTTACATTAATTACGTATTTAGTTTGTGCCTAAGACCTCTCACATTGGGCTAACATTTGTAGCAACTGGTTAAGCCGGTTGGGTCCGGGCAGTTTTACGCTACAACTGAGTCCAACCTCGTGTCTTAGTCAATTAATTACACCTAATTAATCACCCTCATAATTTTATATTAATTATCCCTAATTAATCAAGTTTTCTTAACATGGGTAGACCTAACTTAATAGGTAAATTCCCATGGGGTAGACCTAACTCAATAGGTAAATTCCCAACACATAGTATGGGTACACCTAACCAAATAGGCAAATTCCCATACTATGTTTATTTATTTTGTGTTATGCATAATTATATTAATTTCACACAATCTTATTAACTTATGCATTTAATTACCCCATCGTTCCCACGTAATTTCGTTCATGATATAACACATATAAAAGGTGTCAACTTGCATATGAATGAACATGTTTCAAAGGTGCCATCTTGCATATTAACAAACACATAACTTGCATATGAACTTGCATAACATGTCACATAACTTGCATATAATATGTCACATAACTTACATATTCATTTTGCATAACAAACTTGCATATTAGCTTATAGACTTGCATAATGTGTCATCATGAACTTGCATATTAATAAACATGTAACTTGCATATTTACATACATGTAACTCGCATATTAACAAACATGTAACTTGCATATAAAGAAACATGTAACTTGCATATTTACATACATGTAACTTGCATATTAACAAACATGTAACTTGCATATTAACAAACATGTAACTTGCATATTTACATACATGTAACTTGCATATTAACAAACATGTAACTTGCATATTTACATACATGTAACTTGCATAGCATATTACCATGAACTTGCATAACATGCATATGATTACATAGCCCACAACTTGCATATTTAGCATCATGCAAACATAACATACATCATATTAAACTTGCATAAGCTTACATACTCAACATGCATAAACATAAGATTAATGCTAACATCATATCATATGATTCAAAGCTCATTAACCCACATACAAAACCATAAATCTCATCACATCTCATCTAATTAGTTTACCAAAAGATCATCAAAGTGATAGAAACTCACAACTAGCAACTTTGAACACCAAATGAAGAAGATTAAGATGCTAAGAAGGGATTAGAAGTTGATTAGAGAGTGATTAGTATGCAACCCTCTTCATAAAATTAGTGGAGGCCATGAGAGCTAGCATTTTGCCATAGTTTAGTCACTAGGTTTAATTATGAATGAATTAGGGTAGGTTAGGGTCTTATTTATAGATTAGGCAAGTGTTTTAGGCCATAGGATTAACCCTAGATTCAATCCAAGCCATCAAAGCATGTCTTGGGGAAGAAGTCAAGTGTAGGAACCATCTAGGGCCTTTAGATTAAAGATGGACCATGAGAACCATTCAAATGCAAAATCTGCACTTGAGCGAATCGGCCCACGGGTTGACAGCCAAACACCCTGGATTAACCCCTAGTCGACCCAGCGGGCTCGGGTCGACTTCAAAAATCGGCCGGTTCGGTTATTCCCCTCTCCCAATTCGCTGTTTTGAGCATTTTTGCATATTTATTTATTAAATTTTCAATTATATATATATATATATATCAATATATATATATATATATCTACACAACCCATTTCACTTAATTAAGTATACTTTAATTTGGGAATTTTCGTGAAATTTCGCGAGGCCATATCTTGGTCATACGGACTCCGATTTTCGAAAACTCGGACTCTATTTCGCGTATTTTTCCGAGACGAACGCAATGGCATAGCCCGTTTCCCTTGATTCCCATTTTAGAATTAAATTCTGCCTTGATTTATGTTATTACAGGTTATTGAAAATACGGGTTGTTACACACATCCATTTACAAGTTTGTTCTGGGTCTGAACGAAACCGGAGGCACCTTATTCCTCATCCCGTATGTCCAATATATGAGAGAGGTCCTTGCATATCCGGTCGATCTCTAAGTACGTCTAGACGATCACCACTTATTACCTTGTGTTGGGTGTACTGCCCAATCAAGACATCCGTAATCATCCAAACGATGTGAAGACCTCTGGTCTTCAACCACCATCTTCATCGTCGACGTATCGTCGAATTAGTTATTCAGAATGGGTATAGACCCGGCTTTTCTGAATAACTCGTGTAAATAATAAACAAGTGCTATATAAACACAAGATACGTCTCATTCTAATTCAGAATATTCTTTTATTCAAATATTTTTATCATTTTGGAAAGGTTCCCATTAATTTTATCAAAGATAAATTCTTTAAATTTATTCTTTAATCTTCCTTTGGATATCAATTCAAACCATATTAAGGTTTTTCAAACTAGTCGGTATTAGCGCACCTTACCGAAGTAATCATTTATTTAATTTTCCAATCCCAACCTATTCATCCCATGGAGCAAAACTGGTATTACTCCATAGCTAACACCACGGTGTTGTCAGTAAAATTAATTACCATTTCCCGTTCAAATCTATTTAAAGATTTAACTATCGCTTGGAGCAAAACTGGTGCTACTCCATTCTCGATCATTTCCCGAATTTGATAATTTAAATTATCACATTCTGTTTTCAATCAAATTAAAGATTCATTAAAACTCCACTTAGTTTTAATCTTCCTAAAAATCAATATTAATGATTATTTAACTTTGGAAACACTAACATGTCGTATCACAATCTACACTGTACTCTTGATTTCTGCCGATATATAACCTCTAAGCTCGTACGTCTTAGAGAAGGGTGTTAAGAAAGAGAATGAATTCTCCGCCACCAAACAGATATATATATTTAATAGAGATCAACCATACAGTTCGAAATACAATGTTAGACATGTAATCATGTCTTTAACTGGGTTAAAGAACTATTGTCATTTAAAACACAGTTCACGATAAACCCAAATCACATTCCATTAATTTTGGAATCTTCACGGAAAAAAAAATCAATATATAAACGATATCAATTTCTGTATCCGACTAATAATATAAATCGAATAACGACAAAGCCTTTTAAATTCCATATATATATATATATATTAATAGCCTTCCTCCATAGAAGCTCATTTTGATTATTATCAAATCGAATTTCATTTAATTCATGTTTAATATATTAAATTGGAAAACTTTACTTTTGAAAATTCCCGTTAAATCTTAATAAAAGATTTATAAATTCCAAATCGTATTTTACTGTAAATCGGGCTAAAGAACGAATGTCATTCAAAACACAGTTCACAATAAACCCAATTCACATTCCATTTTATTCCAGTTAAATATTAATTAACTGGAAACTCTAATAATCTAAATTAAAAGATTTATTCTTATATCAACTGGGTTTAAGAACAGTGTTATGAAGACACCATTCACGAAAAACCTAAAATCCAATTCAATATTAAATACAAGGCTCTGAATAGAAATTATATCGGCTTATATTCAATATCAAATTCTGAGATCAACAAATATCGTATTGGGAATAACGATATATATATATATATATATATATATATCTTCCAAATTGCTCCACAATATCCGTATAATCACGGAATCCAATATCGAAATATTCCGATGATAATTTCAATTCAAATCCATTCCAATTCATATATTGGAAATTCTAGGTTATTTTTAAAACCATTTCAAATCCAATTTATTTATTTAAAAATATTGGGTTTATAATTCTAGTTCATAACTAGTTCATTTCGATAAAAATATATTTTTATCTTTTCACATACGGAATTTTTCATCCTAATTCTTTCCAAATCATTTATTATGATTTTACACAAATTGTTTATATTTTAATAATTTTATCTAGGCCCGTACAGTCGATTTTCATAAACGGTCATCGAACAGCACTTACAGCGACCTTTTCCAAATTTGATTTGGACATAATTCCAAATCCAATCGTTAGATTTCAAATCTTCTATATTCGTTGGAAAGCTCTTTTCAATACGAACCCAAAGGTTCTGGTTTTAGAAGAATCCGATGGTTGGATCTCCCGTAATGTCCATCTGAAGTCATTGGTTGAAATTCGAGAATTGCTGCGGCGCGACGCGTTCTATTCAGGCCATTAAATACATATAATATATATATTATATGTATTTCATCGATTTCCATTTAAAACATATTTTATAAATCGTTTTAAATTCGTTTTCAAAACGATTTCGACTTCATATTCAATTTTAAATCAAAACTGAATATTCTATATCATTAGTTTATAAATGAAAATATTTTCAAAACGTTAGATTTTGAAATCACTTTCTTTTTTATATTCATTTTAAAAATGAATAAAATCGATATAAATATCGTTTACGTCAAAATGGCGTTAATCTAATCAACACGGCTTTATATTAAATATTTTCGTGTCCATCCCAAATCGGACATCAAAATCATATTTTGATCCATTACTGAATATTGTTTTAAAATATTATTTATTTGAAAATATTCATTACTCGTCATTTTAAAATATTCTTTAATTTAAAATATTCGTTCTTTCCGAATTGGAATCAGACACAGTCAATTACCATATAATTTTTTACATGAATTTCATACACACATGTACACAACAATAAATAAACACAGTCAACCATCATCCAGAGTGCATTACACAAATGCATAAGCATTAAATATAAATAATAAACGCTTACAACAGTGTGTCAATCCACCGATTGACATACATCTAAATATTGGGATTAGCATATGTCCAATATCATCCCAATACCCATGTGGGGTTTTCAAACAACAAACGACGATTATTATTTGTGCAGTTGGGCGATGTGTAAAATATATCGTCCCAATCAATATCAATCAAATGTGTGTACATAAACAAATCGTCCGATTTGTAAATGAATATTTATTTTACTCATATACACATTAAAAATTATATTTTTAACTATAAAATATTTATTTCATCTAATGAATATTTCATACAGTTCATTTATACAATAAAAATGATATTTTTATTATTTTAATATTTTTAGAAAATTTCGGCAGCATAACGGCGCGATACAAGAACCGGAATAAGGTCTAGCCTTATCCCTCGCCTACTAATGGCTCGCGCCATGTACATACCAATTCTAATCAATTCGTTTCATTTCCAAACCAAATTTAACCAAATAATCTAATCAACCAAACAACCAAACAAACATGGTTTCAAACAAAGGTGTCGGCTGCTACTAAGTACCGTCTACATCCTAGTACATATGTTTAACTAGAAAATAAATTAAAGTGATAATTTCTCACATTTTGGATCCACTCCTCCATTCCTTATTTATGAACGGTTCGGATTTGGATTTGATTCCTGTCGGTTCCATTGCTATCTGTTTCACACGATTTTTATATTAAAAATCACATATTTTTTTAACGCTATATGGATAAAAATCACATTTTTATTTCGCTACTGTATAAAAAAGATTATATTTTATATCGCTACACATATAATAAAGATCATATTTTTATATCAACACCCTTCATATAAAAATCACATTTTTAATTGAAGGTTATTTAAATAAAAATCCTATTTTTATAATGATGTTCTTATCATAAAAATGAAATCTTTATCTTGCTATTCATAATAAAAATTATATTTGTATTCCGCTAACTTTATAATAAAAATCATATTTTTATTATGATAATGTACATATAAAAATCAAATTTTTACTTCAACGCTATACAGATAAAAATCACATTTTTATAGCGTCATTACATATTAAAAAATCGTATTTTTATAAATTAGTCTTCTATGTAAACATCATATTTTATAAATCAACTTCCTATATAAAAATCATATTTTTATAAAACTAAAAACCACATTCTTATATAATTAAAAACCCTATTTTTATATACATAAAAACCTTATTTTTATATACATAAAAACCCTATTTTTATATACACAAATAAATAAATAAAAACTGATATAAAACACTCACCGATTTTTGAACGACGGAGGAGGGCGTCAGGTGTTGTAGGTGGTTGGTGGAAGTGGGCGGCGGCCTTCAGGGGCGATGGCCTGTTCGCTTTAAGTTGGTTTGGGGGGGGGGGGTTTCGCGTCGTTCGATGTCAAAGGGGAGGGTTTGCGCGTCGACGCGTCAGAGGGAGGAGAAGCAGGCATGGCGGCGCTCGCATGAGAGAGGCAATGGTGAACAACGACGGCGGGCTAGGGTTAGGGCGCGATCGATTTTTGTTTTTGTTTTCCTTTTTTCTTTTCTCGAAAAAGACGGGGACAAAGAGAGTAAGGAGGGGGGCTTATCTAAAAATATATATATTAATTTATTTATTTATTTTTAATTTTTTCCTACAAAAAGTTGCTTTTTAAACCGAACTCCAAATCGGAGCCATCGACTATCGCCCCTAGCTAATTGCCCCCATTCCGAACACAATGTGATGTGTATTGTAACCCAATTCGGCTGTTACGTTCAATTTTCCTTTAAATTAAAATATAAATCAATTTGTATTTTATTTAAACGTACATTTTAATTTACCGGGGCCACATACGGACTCCAAAAATTCCAGAAAAATAAATATGGCTATGTTTTGACGATACGCTCCTAACAACACTAATTTCGTCGAATTTGGAGACCGTTTGAAAAACGGTCATTTTCCAGTCGATTAAATTCAAACTGGAATTACCAAACACGTTTAAATCCACCACGCTCACATATTAATTCCCAAAATTATTGAAAATAGGAATCTAGCAATAATTTGACATTCCGGATCCAACAAAAGTGGTCTCGTCGAAAACGGAGGTCATTTGCAAAATCCGCACTTTTAAGGGCTATATTTTCCATAGCGACTATTCTGAATTTTCAAGTGGGCATAACTTTTTATTCCCGCTATGAAATCTGGATTTTTCATATTCGTAAGAAAGATATTTTCAATCAGATTCAAATATTTCTGGTTTCACTAAAATCCGGTTTATTTTGAATCCTATACATTCATTTGAAATTTGAAATAGAAATTTCAAACTACCATGCCATTTCCAATTCCTTTTATAATTAAAATAAATATTTATATTCTTACTTCGTTTTAAATAAATATATACGTTCTAATTCTTTTCAAAATAAATTTCTAGTCGTTATTATTTAAAATAAATCATTTTAAATATTCAAAATTCAGTAAATTGCCAAAATAAAAATTTTAAATTGGTTCTGATTTTCCGGGTTGTTACAATCTCCTCCACTTAAAATCTTTTTGTCCTTGAAAAGGAACGGAGCTTGTAACATCCCACGTCCATTAATGTCACTCACAAAGGGAATGCATTAACTTCCATGGAGGTTTCAAGTGAATATAGAACAGTAAAATTACAACAAGACGGATATAAAATAGTACTTAGAAATTCAAAAACTTTATTTCATTGTAACAGAAGTCAAAACATGTTTGATTACATCATAACACCATATTCAATGTCAAGTACAATATCTATCTTGATAACACAAGTACATAATCCCATTACATGAATAGTCATTAAAAAGAAAGATAACAAGCTGGACTTTACTTCAGCAGTCCAAGCTTTCCAGAAGATAAGCGATCCAACTAGACTCCACTAGAACTTGGCCCAACCTGCGGACCTGAAGGGAGAAAAAGGATGGAAAAGAGGGGGTTAGACATAAAGTCTGGTGAATATGATAATTCTACAATACTATTACCAAAATAACTGGACTAAGGCATAAGCTGGAAAACAAGAAAATGTCTATGATGAGCAGATTAAGGACATAGACAATCGCTAAAGGCAACGTTATAGGCGCTCCTAAATACTAAAGGATAAACACTATACTGCACCACACCAGTCACCCTAAAGATTCATCCCACTTAGCTTCACTTAGAAACTTTCCCAATGGCTTTACGTACCCCTAGCTGACTACATAGGTGCCGCCTGCCCCTATCTCCACTAGTTGTACCCTACTTCCCATTATTCGATCGGCTCCCTAACTCGTAGATACCCGTGCTGGCCCCACAGTGGGGTGTATCAATCCCCTAAAGTGGCAACCTGATACAACGGACATGCACGGCTTATACCTACACGATGCAACAACGTCTTACCTACCAGCCCGGGTCCACATACGCATATGAAAACCGTTGGACTTGCGTTGCCACCGCTCCCTGTTTTGGCCTCTTATAGTCAAACCCAGTATGCGTGTCCCGTCCTCAACTTGGGTCGAGCCCACAAAGATCGTTTTGGGATACTGGTTGAAATGGGCCCCCACTATTTACCACAAGCATTCCACCTAAGCTTGTCCCCATTAGTCCATCCCACTTAACCCACTTAGTCATGTTTATTTACATGTGTGTTTGGTTAAGTCTAATCGTATTTCAAATGCCTCTAAAGGCAACCACCAAATTCCTCATGCCACCCAAGGCACCTACTTAACCCCCATGTCCCACCTTACATGATTATCTGATTATGTATTTCTTAGTTCATTAAGGCCATAACCTCATAAAGACCTCTCACATTAGACTGGCATTTATGGCAGCTGGATTTGCCGGGCGGGTCCGGGCAGTCTTACACCATAAAAGAGTCTAACCTCGTGTCTTTACAACTGTTATGCTTTAGTTTGGGCCTAGGACCTCTCACATTGGGCCGACATTTGTGACTACTGGATTTGCCGGGCGGGTCCGGGCAGGTTTACATCACAAACGGGTCCAACCTCGTGTCCTAAGCATTGATTATTAATAATAATCCACTTTCCCCCAATTTTAATAATTCCCTACTTGAATTATTAATTACTTTCAATTTTTAACAATGTCCATAATTGACTCAATTATGGACATCCATTCATGGTATGCAAAATCTTACAAAATTGCACCCAATTTATTAATTCCTAATATTACCCCTACCCCACGTTTGAACGTTTATTCGCAAAACATATGTTAGACTCGAATAGCCTAACTCATAGCATAAAAGAGATTATCATAATAACAACATGTATATGTGACCAAATGAATCATAATAAGGGGTGAAACTTGCATATGTCCAACTTGCGTAGATTATACATGTCATGGACCTAAAGGTGTCAACTTGTTCAAAATTCACCTAATATAATCTCAATCAATTTTCATAAACTTACATATGAACATGTGTGAATCAACATCATCTAATTTTTTAACAACATGGTTTTATATGGGTACACCTAACTCAATACGCAAATTCCCATAATCAAGTTTTATTTAATTATAGTTTCAAGTTTATGGGTACACCTAACCTAATAGGCAAATTCCCATAAACAAGATCCATTTAAATTAAGAAAAAAAACATAACTTTAAGCATGATCCAACAACATCATGATTTTTCAACATAATATAGCATGATTTATAACATGGCATAGTATGATAGTATAACATAGCTTGACATGATTCTCAACATAGCACGACATAGCATAAGAGAATTTACAACATAGCATGACATAGCATATATAATTTACATCATACGACAACATAATAACATAATAAGAGATCCACAATATATAGAATTTACAATTACAAATCACATCACTTTCTTGTGATCCATTCATAACTGAGTCAAATTAGTTTGTAATAGTCTTGTGAGAATCATCATACTCACCAACAAAAGAAAAGAATTAGAGAAAGAGAGATCTTTTGATTTGATTTGTGTAGATTTAGTTGTAGATGATTAGGCTTCCTCTTCTTAGTTTGTGACGGCTATGCTGAACTCCATGGCAGCAGCATGACGGTAGCTTCTCTAATTTTACAAGTGATTTAGGTCTAGGGTCTACCCACTTATTTATAGATTTTAGAATTCATTCTAGGCCATTAGATTTAACCTAGAAATAACCGCAGCCGTTCAGACAAGATGGGGTTTATCTTGTTGACTCAGCAACGAGTCAGAAGTGACTCAGCAAACACTCAGCATATTAATAAACTTCTATTCATGTCATAAATATATATATATATTTTCTACAATGTACATATTAGATACATCCCCCTTTACTTATTATTGTTTTTATATACATATTAGATACATCCCCTCTCTCACACACTTATTAATATTTTTGCAACTTTAGTGTTAATAGAAAATTCGGGGTGTTACATTCTCCCCTCCTTTTAGGATTTCGTCCCCGAAATCTTCAAGTCTGGAAGAATGTATATCCTACCATCCAAACGTCCATCTACTCATCCATCATACACAGGCATCCATTGTCCTTAAAAGACTTCTAATGCTTTATGATCATATGCAAAGTGTGTGTACATGTCCTTACCTAATGCGAAATCAGGCGGTCTACTGATTCAGTTGACCTCCTTAATGCAAATTATGTAAGTGTCATGAATCCATTATGTATGCAAAAGATCCTAATTGCTTACATACTACTTCTATATGCGTGCACACCCATTCAACCGAATGCAGCATCCACATGATAATACAACCATCGTTCATCCATTTTACTAAATACGTCCATATATATGCAATATGCAATATGTAGTGACTGAGCCGATCTAGTGCCTAAAGTGTGTGTATATATGCATCCACGAGCAACCACTAGCAAACACTTGCATCCATTTTGCATCCATCATACATAACATGTCTCAAACACATGTTTCAACCATAGGATTATCCTAACTAAAGGTCAAAGATACTAATGAGAGGACATACTAAAGATAAGATAAGATAAGCTAAGCGATAAAGGAGAAATTAAAAGACATACCCTCAAAAAGAAAAGGGTACAACGAACGCATCTTTTCTTCTGTCTCCCAAGTTGCGTTGCTCTCATCATCTCCCCATTGCACTTTAACCAGTCTGACCTCTCGATTCCTCAACTTTTTGATCTCCGACCCAAGAATGCATGTAGGAGCTCGTCTAATTGTTGCATCACGCTCTATTTCCACCTCTTTAAGCAAGCTCGGCTCTACCACCTCCGCGGTCTTGTGCAAACACTTCCTCAAATGTGATACATGGAATACGTCGTGTACTCCACTAAGTTTCTCAGGCAACTCCACCCTATATGCCATCTTCCCAATCCTGTTTTTTACAGGAAACGGCCCTACAAACCTTGGTGCTAATTTCCCCACGGACCCAAAGCGAACAACATTCTGTAACGGAGATACTTTGATAAAAACCATGTCCCCAATGTCAAACTCAAGATCTGTCCTCCTTTTATCAGCATACGATTTCTGCCTATCTTGTGCTGCTTTCATCCTCCTTCGAATCAACTCAATCTTCTCCGAGGTTTCCCTAACCATATCGGGCCCAAGTAGGATTTTATCGGTAGATTCCCACCAACATGTAGGCGAACGGCAAGGCCTTCCATAAAGAGCTTCGAAAGGTGCCATGCCAATACTAGACTGAAAGCTATTATTATATGCGAATTCTACTAACGGAAGGTGCTCTTCCCATGTACCCCCAAAGTCTAGGATACAAAGCCTTAAAAGATCCTCTAGAATGCGATTCACCCTCTCGGTCTGGCCGTCTGTCTGAGGATGATATGCGGTGCTCAAACATAGCTGAATCCCTACCGCCTCTTGTAAACTCTTCCAAAATTCGCTAGTAAAGATGGGGTCACGGTCGTTTACTATACTAGAAGGAATACCGTGCAAACGAACTATCTCCTTAATGTATACAGAAGCCAACCACGGAGCAGTCCTCTTACTTTTCACGGGAATAAAATGGGCGCTTTTAGTAAGTCTATCTACTATAACCCAAATCCCCGTGTTACCCTTCCTTGATCTTGGTAATCCATCCACAAAATCCATTGAGATGCTTTCCCATTTCCATAGTGGAACTTCTAATGGGTGAAGCAACCCACCGGGTTTCTTTTGTTCTGCTTTAACTCGTTGGCACACCAAGCATCTAGCGACGTACTCGGCCACATCCTTTTTCATACCGGCCCAAAAGAAAACCCGCTTCATATCTTTGTACATCTTATCCCCGCCGGGATGAATGGTCATTTTTGAGCGATGAGCATCATCAAGAATGGCCTTCCTTAAGTCTTCGTCTTGTGGTACATAAAGTCTATTATCCCTTCGTAACCAACCCTTATCGTCTAGGGTATACCTACGAAGATGGCTTGACGACTCCCCCCCCTTTGAGATTTTCTACTATCTCAACCAACTGTGGGTCGTCTCGCTGTGCCTCACCAACCCGTCCTAGAAGTGTAGGTCTAACCTCCAAGGATGCTAACAGACCGGGTACTAAGTCAACGGAGGGTCTAAAGTCAAACATAGAGATGAATTCTAAGCTTTGTCGTTCAACAAACAACGGACTCAAGGACAACCTTTTCCTACTTAAGGCGTCTGCCACCACGTTACCTTTGCCCGGGGTATATGCTATTTCAAAATCGTAGGAGGCTAAGAATTCCATCCACCGTTGCTGCCTTAAATTCAATTCCTTCTGAGAGAATAAGTATTTTAATGATTTGTGGTCAGTGAACAGTTCGAATTTCTCACCAAGAAGATAGTGACGCCAAGACTTAAGCGCGAAAACAATTGCGGCTAGCTCTAAGTCATGCGTGGGGTAATTCTTTTCATGAACCCTCAACTGCCTTCCACCATAGGCTATTACTCTTCCCTCTTGCATGAGGACCGCGCCAAGTCCCGTCCCACAAGCATCAGTATAGATGGTAAACGGTTTATTCCCGTCTGGCAGCACTAAGACTGGGGCTGAAGTTAAGGCTCTCTTTAAACGTTGGAACGCATCATCGCAATCTTTGTCCCATGTAAAAACCAGGTTCTTCTTCGTTAACCGTGTTAATGGAGCTGATATTTTTGCGAAGTCTTTGATAAACTTCCTATAATAGCTAGCCACCCCCAGAAAATTCTTACTTCGGTTGCATTTTTAGGGACCTTCCAATCTTGGATGGCCACCACCTTTGCGGGATCCACTGCTATCCTTCTTTGGAAACCACGTGCCCTAAGAACCGTACTTCCTTCCTCCAGAAGTGACACTTAGAAAATTTTGCCTTAAGGTTATGCGCTCGAAGGGTTTCCAACACTTCCCTAAGATGTAGGGAGTGCTCTTCTTTATTCTTAGAAAAGACTAAGATGTCATCCACAAAGACTACCACGAATTTGTTAAGGTATTCCCTAAACACCCTACTCATCAAATCAACAAAATATGCAGGGGCGTTTGTCAAACCCAAGGGCATCACTAGCCATTCATTGAATCCGTCAGGAGTCCTAAAAGCAGTCTTATCTATACTATCCTCAGCCACTCTCAGTTGATGAAAGCCAGTGGCTAAGTCCAACTACGAAAACACTGAGGCGCCAACTAACTGATCAAAGAGATCGTCAATCCTCGGCAGTGGGTGTCGGTTCTTTTTAGTAAGCTTGTTTAGTTCTCTATAGTCCATACAAAGTCTAAGAGACCCATCCGCCTTTGTGGCAAAAACTACTGGAGCACCCCACTCCGATATACTACGTCTTATGAACCCCTTCTCAAGCAACTCCTTTACTTGCTTATTGAGTTCCCTCCTTTCACGAGGAGCCATGTGAGGCACTGGCAAAGATACGGGTTTAACATTATCCACAAGATAAATTCGAAAGTCTATCTCCCGCTTTGGAGGTAAGCCCTTCACCTCCTCAAACACATCCGGATATTCCCGGACCACTTCTACCGATCGTAGGTTCTCTACAGACGCGTCAAGCGATTCAAGATAACTTAGCATAACGGAATTTATGGGATTACAAAAGATGTCGAGAGCATTACCAAGGCGAGTCACAAGCCTAACTACTCTCCTTTCACAATCAAGAATGGCCCTATTTCTAGACAACCAATCCATTCCTAAAATTAGCCCATAGCCCGTGAAGCCCAATACATAAGCATCACATCTAAATTCAACGCTAAGTATAGAGATTTTCAAATCCAAACATATCATGGTCAAATGAGCCGAACCCCCAATTGGATTTGAAACGACCAAGGGATCCTCTACTAAACTGGTGTTCAAGTGCAGTGATTCAACTAATGATGCAGAGATAAACGAATGAGATGCGCCAGAATCGAATAAGGTACGGACAGGATGATCAAACAGAAAAACTAAGCTTTCAACAGAAATTGTTCTACCTCTTTCTTGCAGCGGTGGGGCCGCAATAGCCTGAACTTGCCCCCTTGCCTGCCCTGGTGCCATAAGAGCCTGCACCTGTCCTCCCGAGGTAGACCCTGCCCTCTGCCCCTTCTTTGGACAGTCCTTCACTAAATGTCCCGCATCTCCACAATGAAAACAACCAGTCTTCTTTTTCTTTCTACAATCTTTGCTGAGATGGCCAGGCATCCCACAATTGAAGCATTTCTTCTTCCCTTTGCCATTATTGTTTTTACCACCCTTCTTATTTTGCTGTTGGGGTTTCTTCTGGTCCCCTTTCTTTTCAACTGCCTTATCCTCATGCATAAGTGCCATTTCTACTAGCTTTTCAAAGGTGGCTCCCATAGGGATGTGGGTCATAGCCAACCCTTGCAACGGTTCATTCAAGCCTCTAACGAACCTCAAAGCTTTCTTCTCTGGCGTGTTCACCAACTCCAAGCCAAACCTTGCTAACTGATTAAATTTACTGACATATTCCTTTACTGATGAGCTCCCTTGCTTTAGTGCCAGGAATTTTTCCATATTTAAGTTCTCCTCTGCCCTTGAAAGAAACTTTGCCTCAAACCTTCGTCTGAAATCCGCCCATGAATCAACTGGACGTTCCCCGTTAGTGACCTCCTACCAAAACGAGGCCTCTCCCTTCATTAACCAAGCAGCTAAACGAACTTTCCTCCCATCTTCCACTTCAAAGATATCCAACAATTCCTCAGTCTCCTTAAGCCAATCTCTGGCCTCCACAAACGTCTCAGTCCCTTGAAAAGTTTTTCCTCCCATAGCCTTGAATTCCTTGCACGTCTTTGCAAAAGTGTCAACACGAGGAGGAGGAGGAGGAGGAATGGGTGCAACTAGGGGTGGAGGAGTATCCGCTGGGCCTGCAGTGGTGGCCCTAGCCTCCAAGTATCTCCTAAACCACCCTGGAATCGTCACACCTTCTGGGAGATTAAGATCTTCAGCCATGCTGAAACGAAAAAGGAAAGATTCAAAATGGAGAATTCGAAAGATAAAGATAAGGATGTGGCTATTTGGGATTATGTTTTTCATAAAAACTCTCTTTAAATAACATGTTTTTTTTTTTGAAAGCACTTCTTCCAAAAATACTTTAGAAAAAAAAAATTTCTAAATTTTTTTTTTATCTGTTCTAGTAACCTTATGCTCTGATACCACGTGTAACACCCCACGTCCATTAATGTCACTCACAAAGGGAATGCATTAACTTCCATGGAGGTTTTAAGTGAATATAGAACAGTAAAATTACAACAAGACGGATATAAAATAGTACTTAGAAATTCAAAAACTTTATTTCATTGTAACAGAAGTCAAAACATGTTTGATTACATCATAACACCATATTCAATGTCAAGTACAATATCTATCTTGATAAAACAAGTACATAATCCCATTACATGAATAGCCATTAAAAAGAAAGATAACAAGCTGGACTTTACTTCAGCAGTCCAAGCTTTCCAGAAGATAAGCGATCCAACTAGACTCCACTAGAACTTGGCCCAACCTGCGGACCTGAAGGGAGAAAAAGGATGGAAAAGAGGGGGTCAGACATAAAGTCTGGTGAATATGAAAATTCTACAATACTATTACCAAAATAACTGGAATAAGGCATAAGCTGGAAAACAAGAAAATGTCTATGATGAGCAGATTAAGGACATAGACAATCGCTAAAGGCAACGTTATAGGCGCTCCTAAATACTAAAGGATAAACACTATACTGCACCACACCAGTCACCCTAAAGATTCATCCCACTTAGCTTCACTTAGAAACTTTCCCAATGGCTTTACGTACCCCTAGCTGACTACATAGGTGCCGCCTGCCCCTATCTCCACTAGGTGTACCCTACTTCCCATTATTCGATCGGCTCCCTAACTCGTAGATACCAGTGCTGGCCCCACAGTGGGGTGTATCACTCCCCTAAAGTGGCAACCTGATACAACGGACATGCACGGCTTATACCTACACGATGCAACAACGTCTTACCTACCAGCCCGGGTCCACACACGCATATGAAACCCGTTGGACTTGCGTTGCCACCGCTCCCTGTTTTGGCCTCTTATAGTCAAACCTAGTATGCGTGTCCCGTCCTCGACTTGGGTCGAGCCCACAAAGATACGTTTTGGGATACTGGTTGAAATGGGCCCCCACTATTTACCACAAGCATTCCACCTAAGCTTGTCCCCATTAGTCCATCCCACTTAACCCACTTAGTCATGTTCATTTACATGTGTGTTTGGTTAAGTCTAATCGTATTTCAAATGCCTTTAAAGGCAACCACCAAATTCCTCATGCCACCCAAGGCACCTACTTAACCCCCATGTCCCACCTTACATGATTATCTGGTTAAGTATTTCTTAGTTCATTAAGGCCATAACCTCATAAAGACCTCTCACATTAGACTGGCATTTATGGCAGCTGGATTTGCCGGTCGGGTCCGGGCAGTCTTACACCATAAAAGAGTCTAACCTCGTGTCTTTACAACTGTTATGCTTTAGTTTGGGCGTAGGACCTCTCACATTGGGCCGACATTTGTGACTACTGGATTTGCCGGGCGGGTCCGGGCAGGTTTACATCACAAACGGGTCCAACCTCGTGTCCTAAGCATTGATTATTAATAATAATCCACTTTCCCCTAATTTTAATAATTCCTTACTTGAATTGTTAATTACTTTCAATTTTTAACAATGTCCATAATTGACTCAATTATGGACATCCATTCATGGTATGCAAAATCTTACAAAATTGCACCCAATTTATTAATTCCTAATATTACCCCTACCCCACGTTTGAACGTTTATTCGCAAAATATATGTTAGACTCGAATAGCCTAACTCATAGCATAAAAGAGATTATCATAATAACAACATGTATATGTGACCAAATGAATCATAATAAGGGGTGAAACTTGCATATGTCCAACTTGCATAGATTATACATGTCATGGACCTAAAGGTGTCAACTTGTTCTATATTCACTTAAAACCTCCATGGAAGTTAATGCATTCCCTTTGTGAGTGACATTAATGGACGTAGGGTGTTACAGAGCTGAAAGTTGTTTAACTAATCAACTCAACTTTCATTCTGTCTTTCATTCTTCAACTTGTCAGTTTCTAACAATTTTCCAATTCTTCAAAAATTTGGCTAACACCCTAAATTTTTGAAAATTTTCGCCATAACCTCATTTGTACGGGGAGACATTTAAAACCGCAACTAGCCATGCAGGGCCCTCACCATCCAAAAAGAAAAAGCCAAGCAGCTAGCTAATCGGCTCATAAAATCATCCAAACCCAATAAATTTGTAAACATGTATCTATTTGTCGGGCATACAATTTTATTCCTCTTCTCTAGCCTCCTTGCTATGACCTGTTCACACATTTATATGTACATGCATGCATTTCCTAACAATTTTCAAGTTTGTTCAACATTTGATTCAATTTGGCTTAATGGTTCAAAATTTTAATTAATCAACCAATAATCAAACAACACAACCAATAATCAATTAGTTGATTATCTTTTCAAATTCATAATTTTCTTATATGCTCAAAAATCATGTTTTTAATGCCAAATCACAAAAAATAACCCTATCTAGTTTTGGTTCTCACACCAGTCAATTGGAAATATACAGAAATCCCACTTTCGAAACTCAAACATAAATTCTGATGATGGTCGACCGATCATTAGAATCATCTCCAGGCGACTAGAGTGTGATTCTATATCTATCCAGTATATTAAAACTTTGAACATACGTTTGCAAGGCGTATATGCAAAATCTTTGCATACTCGATTGTCCAAATCAATTTAAAATAAATATTCAAATACGTTGAATAAGGTTTAAATTTTCAAAATAATATTTGTTTTTAATTTTGATTTTAAAACAACACTCCTCACACTCGTTCTAGGATACTACTGATCTCATCTCTAACGAGTCATTCCCATTGGATATTACTAATCCAATCTCTGATGAATTCTTTCGTTTGGTTCTAAGGTGCCTTGTTCTCGAGCTCTATAAACCAAAGCTCTGATACCAGCTGTGACGCCCCGAACTTCCCCGATCTCCGAAGAGAAGAGAAAGAACGTATTGTATGAGAACACGACAAATCAGAATAAAACAGAAGAACATTTCATTGCTTATTACAACAATTTCATCAGAGTACAAGAATATATAGAGTATGAACAAATAATATACATTTGATAAATATCAAAGATTTACAAATTTCAATGCAGCGGAAAATAATACAAAACACAACTGAAAGAAATACACGGACACAGAGCGTTCCGAATATTACTCCAGCTGTAAACCAGGGTCCTTTGAATATAATATCTGCAAAACCAAAACTACTAGCTGCCCGTGTGGAAAATAGGGGCACCCTGAGTTTAGGTTAAAACAATAAAATCCAGGTCAGTCATGTGACTGGTGTGAGAACTAAAACAGTTATTTAAAACTTTGCTTTAAAATTAAATCAAGGGACCACGCCGTATAACACAAAACGGGTTTTCTCCCAAGAATACCAATGCATAAAACAAACAGAGCAATGTTTTTTGGAAAAAAGAAGCTATTATAAGACCCAGGTCCCATCACACAATGCAACGCAAGCCGCAAGATAGGGTTTCCCTTATAATAGTCAAACATGCTTGGTACGTTTAAAACAAATCATTTGATACTATTATAAGTGCATAGTGTATAAAACAACTTCAAATATAAATGTATCAATCATAGACGGCATGGGTATCATATATCATGTCGCCAATACTAGGCTCTACAATCAAAACCGAAATATCACGTATTGGAAATTGGATTTTCGTCATGAGTCGAGGCAAGGGATGTACTCCTCGCCGGCTTTGAGACACTCTAGAAAATGGCTTAGGATCTCCCACAATAGACCCTTGGATCTTCCAAGGCCGGTCCTCCCTTACGTTTGAGGATAAGCAATTCCTGAATACACGTTTCCGCGCCCTGTAGGGCGTCTATGAGCCAGATGACTCAATATCCATCGGCTTCATAGAGAACGATATATTCGAGGCGCTTCGCATCCCAGCAACCACGTAGGTAAAAATATAAAAATGTCTAGGCTTGCAAAATCCTGACACCACCCATAGCTGGAAAGAAACGTCATGTCCTCCTTGGGTCCCTTATCCTGTTTTTAACTCATATCAAGGTGTGAGGCTCGCGAATTAACGCTATACACAAAGCTATGCTATATTACAGTCGTGCTTTGATCATCAACCACAAGACTCTGCTTTTCAACAGAAGCTTTGATCATCTGCATCTTAGCATGCCACATAGGCAATTCACGCCATGCCACTAATGTTTATCGATATATAACCTCTGAGCTCGTACATCTTAGAGAAGGGCGTTAAGCAAGAGAATAAATTCTCCGCCGCCAAATAGATATATATTTAATAGAGATCAATCCACACAGAATAAAATCCTATGTCAGATACACATCCATTTACAAGTTTGTTCTGGGTCTGAACGAAATCGGAGGCACCTTATTCCTCGTCCCGTATGTCCAATACAAGAGAGAGGTCCTCGCATATCCGGTCGATCTCCAAGTACGTCTGGACAATCACCACTTATTACCTTGTCTTGGGTATACGGCCCATCCAAACGATGTAAAGACCTCCGGTCTTCAACCACCATCTTCATGGTCGACATGTCATTGAATCAGTTATTCAGAATGGTTATAAACCTAGCCTTTCCGAATAACTTGCGTATATAAAAAACAAGTGCTATATAAACACAACATATGCCTCATTCCAATTCAGAATATTCTTTTATTCAAATATTCCTATAATTTGGGAAAGGTTCCCATTAATTTTATCAAAGATAAATTCTTTAAATTTATTCTTTAATCTTCCTTTGGATATCAATTCAAACCATATTAAGGTTTTCCAAACTAGTCGGGATTAGCGCACCTTACCAAAGTAATCATTTATTTAATTTCCTAATCCCAACCTATTCATCCAATGGAGCAAAACTGGTATTACTCCATTACTAACACCACGGTGTTATCAGTAAAATTAATTACCATTTCCCATTCAAATCTAATTAAAGATTTAACTAACGCTTGGAGCAAAATTGGTGCTACTCCATTCTCGATCATTTCCCGAATTTGATAATTTAAATTATCACATTCTCTTTTCAATCTAATTAAAGATTCATTATAACTCCACTTAGTTTTAATCTTCCCAAAAATCAATATTAATGATTATTTAACTTTGTAAACACTAACATGTCGCATCACAATCTACATTGTACTATTCATTTCTGCCGATATATAATCTCTAAGCTCGTACGTCTTAGAGAATGGTGTTAAGCAGAAGAATAAATTCTCCGCCACCAAACAGATATATATTTAATAGAGATCAACCATACAGTTCGAAATACAATGTTAGACATGTAATCCTGTCTTTAACTGGCTTAAAGAACTAATATCATTTAAAACACAGTTCACGATAAACCCAAACCACATTCCATTAATTATGGAATCTTCACGGAAAACAGATCAATATATAAACGATATCAATTTCCGTATCCAACTAATAATATAAATGGAATAACGACAAAGACTTTTAAATTCCACATATATTAACAATCTTCCTCCACAGAAGCTCATTTTGATTATTATCAATTCGAATTTCATTTAATTCCAATTTAATATATTAAATTGGAAAACTTTACTATGGAAAATTCCCGTTAAATCTTAATAAAAGATTTATAAATTCAAAATCACATTTTACTGTAAATAGGGTTAAAGAACGAATGTCATTCAAAACACAGCTCACAATGAACCCAATTCACATTCTATTTTATTCCAATTAAATATTAATTAACTGGAAACTCTAATAATTTTTATTAAAAGATTTATTCTTATATCAACTGGGTTTAAGAACATTGTTAATGAAGACACCATTCACGACAAACCCAAAATCCAATTCAATATTAAATACAAGGCTCTGAATAGAAATTATATCGGCTTATATTCAATATCAAATTATGAGATCAACAAATATCGTATTGAGAATAATGATATATATATATCTTCCAAATTCCTCCACAATATCCGTATAATCACGGAATCCAATATCAAAATATTCCGATGATAATTTCGATTCAAATCCATTCCAATTCATATATTGGAAATTCTAGTTATTCTTAAAACCATTTCAAATCTAATTTATTTATTTAAAAATATTGGATTTATAATTCTAGTTCATAACTAGTTCATTTCGATAAAATTATATTTTTATCTTTTCAAATATGGAATTTTTCATCCCAATTCTTTCCAAATCATTTATTGTGATTTTACACAAATTATTGATATTTTTAATAATTTTATCTAGGCCTGTACAGTCGATTTCCATAAACGGTCATCGAACTGCACTTACAACTACCTTTTCCAAATTTGATTCGGACATAATTCCAAATCCAACCATTAGATTTCAAATCTCTTGTATTCGTTGGAATGCTCTTTTCGATACAAACACAACGGTTTCGGTTGTATGAGAATCCAACGGTTGGATCTCGCGTAATGTCCATTCGAAGTCAATAGTCGAAATTCGCGAACAGCTGCGTGGCGCGTTCTATTCAGGCCATTAAATGTATATAATATATATATTATATATTTCATTGATTTCCATTTAAAACGTATTTTATAAGTCGTTTTAAATTCGTTTTCAAAAATATTTTAACTTCATATTCAATTTTAAATCAAAATTGAATATTCCATTTCATTTATATATAAATGATATTATTTTCAAAACATTAGATTTTGAAATCACTTTCTTTTCGATATTCATTTTAAAAATGAATAAAATCGATATAAATACCGTTTATGTCAAAATGGCGTTAATCTAATCAACACGGCTTTCTATATTTAAATATTTTCGTGTCCATCCTAAATCGGACATCAAAATCATATTTTGATCCATTACTGAATATTATTTTAAAATATTAGTTATTTTAAAATATTCATTATTCGTCATTTTAAAATATTCTTTAATTTAAAATATTCGTTCTTTCCGAATTGGAATCAAACACAGTCAATTACCATATAATTTTATTTATATGGATTTCATACACACATGTACACAACAATAATCAAACACAGTCAACCATCATCCAGTGTGCATTACACAACTGCATAAGTGTTAAATATAAATAATTAATGCTTACAAAAGTCTGTCAACCCATCGATTGACATACATATAAATATTGGGATTAGTGTATATCCAATATCATCCCAATACCCATGTGGGGTTTTCAAACAACAAACACTGATTATTATTTGTGCAGTTGGGCGATGTGTAAAATATATCGTCCCAATCAATATCAGTCAAATGTGTGTACATAAACAAATCATCCGATTTGTAAATGAATATTTATTTTATTCATATACACGTTAAAAATTATATTTTTAACTATAAAATATTTATTTCGTCTCATGAATATTTTATACAGTTCATTTATACAATAAAAATGATATTTTAATTGTTCTAATATTTATAGAAAATTTCGGTAGCATAACGGCGCGATACAAGAACCGGAATATAGTCTAGCCTTATCCCTCGCCTACTAATGGATTGCGCCATGTACATACCAATTCTAATCAGTTCGTTTCATTTCCCAAACCAAATTCAACCAAATAATATATTCAACCAAACAAACATGGTTTAAAACAATGGTGTCGGGTGCTACTAAGCACCGACTGCATCCTAGTACATATATTTAACTAGAAAATAAATTAAAGTGAGAAGTTCTCACCTTTGGGATCCACTCCTCCATTCCTTATTTCTGAATAGTTTGGATTTGGATTTGATTCCTGTCGTTTCCATCGCTTTTTTTTAGTGTAAGAAATATGTTTTTTTTTAAAAGATACAGCAGTTTTTATAGTGGATCGACCACTTTAGCCGTAAAAAGATTACAACACTGAAGCTAGGCTACAACACAACTCCACGTAGGGAGCAATATCACCTCCATGCAGGGAGTCATACCAAACAGGCAGAGCCTGTTACAAGATTAAGAGACCATAACACGAACAAGAAACACCAAGCATAATTTCCAAAACCCATCTTCAACCATAAGCAGCCGGAGATAGTGAGCATCAACCACAAAGATTGATCAATCCAGACGCCTATGGAGCACGACAAGCTACACCAAACAAGACCACTTCCAATGGGACACATCAGCTAAAGCCTACTGGCAAACAACCAACTATCAACAGCCCGAATCCACACAATGAGAACAAGCTAGCACCAGAAAACCATAAGAAGGCAGTGCACCAAAGCAGCAGCAAAATATGCAAGACACACAAAAGACACCAATACAAGCACCAACCAACAATAGAATACCCCGACAATATCACCAAAAACAACTAAATCCAACAACTAAGCTCCCGAAACCAAGCAATTACACAAAACTGGCCGCCAAACGCCAAAACGATTCATTACAGCATCATAGAGGTGAGATAACGCATACCTAAAGGTAGGCGTGAACTTGCTGGAATAACAAATCGGAGGAGCTGAGCACTAGACGGGATTGATAGCTTGAGCTCAGGAGCTGCTTTTATGTGATGACCGCCCATAATCCCCGCACTAACAAAAGAAATAATGCGCTGAAAGGTGTGCAAGGCAGTCATGGACGATCATCAGAGTAGGTAAACACAAGAGGAACCTGTCGTAAACTCGCAGCGCAAAGATAAAATATAATAGAACATATACAACAGGTAGTAATAGTGAAGCAGAAACACAATACTTTCATACAACCAGAAAGTAATATCCGCAAGCATGGAAATAGTGTTCATACAAAGTTGCCTCACTACTTTATTCAGAAAAGCAAATAGCGGAAACCCAATTATTAGATAGTAGTAAAACTGGTACGTGAGCCTCCTTCTCGCCACCGATCAGCACCATCGTCCTCACTAAAGCATCACCTGTCACCTGCTACTTAGTCTGGCCATCTACAACCGGATGAACAGCCCAAGGTAATAAGAGGAAACATAAAACCTTGAGTCAGACAACAGTCTTAGTGAGCGATAAAACAACTAACAAACTGTTAGCCTCTTTGTGAACTAGGCTACACAAAGAGAAAACAGTGAGAAAGCCACCAACCGGTCCGGATCGGAGGGAGATAGCGCAGAAAAAAAAAAGTAGAGATCAAAGACGCAGATACCATATCAGTTCGATTCGGAGAAGTACGACAGCAACATCAAAAGATAGCAAGTGGCCTCATCGGATCGGATCAGAGGCAGCCGATCCGAACCCCTTTCTCTGAGCCTGTGACCGTTGCTACACACGTTTCCTGAAGACTCGGACCAAGCATGACCATTTATCCCACGATCTCCCACTTAATCGATGCACTGTCACCATCTGGAAGCCTCCAAACCCGACTCTTATGGGATGGGTACCACGCAATTCCGAACCGGAGCCACTGCGAAGAGATTTTTCACCTATAAATACACCGTCAAGAGGCATTTGAAAGGTTCTTTTGGCAAATTCTCAGTTCTAACTTCCTCCATAGACGAATTTCATAACCACATTCAGATCAAAATCATCTCTTAAAGTTTATTTTTGAGAGATTTGAGTGAGTTTATGCATTGTAATTGTGAAGTTGAGTGAGAATCATTGTTGTATTTGCATTCAAATCACCAATTAAAAAAAATAGAAAGTGGACGTAGGCTATTTAACGCCGAACCACTATAAATCGTGTGTTCTTTGTTGCTTTTTAGTTCTATTTCATTAAAATCATCACTAATTTGGGTGTTAGAACCAATTTTTGGTCTAACATTTTGGTGCTTTCATTGAGATCCTTCGAATTCTCAGCTTTTTTTGGAATTATCATTCTACTATTTGGACTTTCAAGTTCAAAGAAGTTAATCCCTTGTCTCTGACATCTCCCAGTACTTGTTGACTAACCGTTGAAGAATCAAGTATCATGGCTAAGACCAAAGGAAAAGAAGTGCAAGGCGCTAGGGGAAGTGATGCTAGAGAAGATCAGTAGGCCATCGTGTTAACAAGGTCACGCACTCAAAGCTCTGGAGCAGACCGCTCCGATCAGGAGGATCCGAACTGGATGGGAGGCGCCGATCCGAACTGGGTGGAAGGCACCGATCCGATCCGGTCTACTGAGGTTGAGGGCACTCACTCTCTCCATCCGAACCGCCCCGACCAGGCTGCTGTGAACCGACCCGATCCGAACCAGAATGAAGCCGGAACTTCTACTCGAGCTCCCTCCAACGCTTCGATTCCAGCCACGATGACTAATGTTCAGCCTGATCCCTCTGCACCCATTACCAAGGGAGGCTTTTCACGTTCCCTTGACATGCTACAGAGCACTAAAGAAGCATTGGAAGCCCAAAGGCATGACAACCTTCGCATGCAGGAAAACATGATCACTATGGGTAGAGAACTGCAGGAGCTCCGGAGGCAGAAAACTCCTTCCCCAACACGCCGTCTTGCTACAGATGATTCGTTTTCTTCGGAGGAGGAACGCCCTCGCGAGAGGAGGCCTCTTGAACGACCTCAAAACCTTGATCAATTGACTTTTGGATCTTTAGGATCCCGAGAAGACGCTGCTCGTGTATTGGGCCCTGATGACCCGAGCCTGCAACGGCCTATGTTGCTACCCATGTGCGGATCCCACGTCTTACCTAGGGATCCTAATATTACCAACCCCACACAACAACAGCTTCTCCAACCTCTACCTCCTGAGATCGACCGGGAGCACAGAGAGCAACGTAGAGCAGCTGCCGCCAGAAACAGGAGGTTATCCCCTGACCAGGAACCCAGGCGTAATCCGAACATCAGATCTAGAGAGCCTGTGCAGACATTAACAAACGCCGATGTATGGGCGATGGTGCACCAGATTATGTCCGAAAGCCGGCGGTATACTAATGAAGATTGGGGCATTGAACGAAGTCATACCCCCTTCATAGATGACATACTGAATTTCCAGTTCCCCCGACGATTCAAATTGCCTCAGATGGATCGATATTCAGGAAGAACAGACCTAGGGCAACATCTGATGAGATATGCGTGGTTCATGAATGCGGCAGCAGCTCCAGATGCCGTAAAATGCAAAGCTTTTCCAATCTATCTTGAAGACGTAGTGTTAATGTGGTTCACCCAACTCCCTCCTCGGTCGGTATCAAATTTCACAGAATTGAGTGAGCGCTTCATGAATCAGTTTCGACTCCATGCCCAAAAGGCCAAGACCGTCATAGAATTGTCACAGCTTAAACAGGGCCCAGGAGAATCTTTGAAGTCATATTTGGATCGCTTCAACCTGGCCGTCACGGAAGTTAGTGATCCCCATGAGCCCACTATCCTAATGGCCTTGATAGAAAGGGTAGATCCTGACACAGAGTTCGGGGATTACTTGGCTGGAAAACCACCTCCTACTAGAGAATTGTTCTATAAAAAGGCTAATATCCGCTTAAGGCGAGAAGAAGCTAAGGAAAATCGAAAGAGAAAGTCCGAAGGGGCTTCGAAGGAAGGTGTCCAGAGTAACGTTACCGTGAAACAATCTGGTGACAGTTCAGGGAAGGTTGAAGTAAATTTTGGCAACCAGAGTGGTGGTAATAGCAACAGAAATAGGAACGGCTATAGAAGGAACAGAAACCGAGGGAATAGCTCTGATAAAAGACCCAGATTTTAGACTTTTGAAAATTACACGCCGCTAAATGATACATTGGAGGACATTTATTTTGATACTTATAACATATTACAGTATAAAGAACCACCACCCAAAGATTCTACTGAGAAAGAGATTGCAACAGGAAAGTTTTGCTTGTTTCATGGTACCCACGGTCATTCCACTAATGAATGCCGTCATTTGAGGGATATCGTCGAAAAATTGCTGCGAGAGGGGAAGTTGGATGAGTACAAGGTCGCCCCGAGGGACTGGGGGCAAGGGGGACAAGCCCCGAACCAAAACCAGCCTGCTTCAAAACCCACAGCTCAGCAAAAAGGTAAGGGGATCGTCATTAATACTATTATAGGCGGACCTCACTTAGTTGGTCGTAGTTTTAAAGCAATGGACCAGTACGTCAACGCCGCTAAGCATTTTGAAGTAGGAGAATGCAGTAGCCTTGAAGATGTCACTCCAATAAAACAACAAAAAACGATGTCAGATGATGTCGTATTCCGCAACAAAGATGATTCCGGAGTTCAATCTCCAACTGACGATCCACTATTGATTACCACAACAATTGGCCCTGCTTTAGTCCATAATGTGTTAGTGGACAACGGGAGCTCATTCAATATCCTCTTCAAGAAATCTTTCGAACAAATGAGACTCGAAGCAAAAGATTTAAAGCCATGTGAAGGATGGATACGTGGCTTTAACCGAGCATCTACAACTCCGATGGGTTTTGTGGAACTACCAGTCACACTGGG
Source organism: Allium sativum (assembly GCA_030737875.1). Taxonomy (NCBI): domain Eukaryota; kingdom Viridiplantae; phylum Streptophyta; class Magnoliopsida; order Asparagales; family Amaryllidaceae; genus Allium; species Allium sativum. The sequence continues at coordinate 310,661,401 of CM060921.1, forward strand.
GAAGGGAGATCGCCAGAGAGTAAGGATCCTACCGTTTGTAGTTTTGGATGTGGAGTTGCCTTACAATGCCTTCCTAGGTCGACCGGCCCTTACCGAATTTAGGGCAAGTATTGCGCCCTGGTGCTTACTGCTTAAATTCCCGACTGACTCAGGATTTAGGGTGATGAAGGGCGACCAAGCTATGGGACGAGCTTGTTACGTGACAGAGTTAAAGATGTTAATGAAGGGGTTGAATATTGATACTAAAGATGATTCCGCCCCTCCAAAGGAGGCCTCAGCATAGCAATTAAGGGGTCCTGCCCCAAGAGAGTCGCCCTCAGACGTGCTCGAGGATATAGATCCCAGAGATGATAGAGAACCCGGGGACAGGAAGGCAACTCCCAACGAAATAACAATCGACATACCTGTTGATGAAATAGATCTAACAAAAGTACTAAAGATCGGCTCGCAACTGGACCTAGTTAGAGCGAGGGAATTGGCTTATTTCTTAAAGGCAAATCTGGACGCGTTTGCCTGGACTCACGCTGACATGCATGGGATTTCGCCTACCATCATGAGCCACTCTTCATGTATTAATCCAAAGCACCCACCAGTCAAGCAGAAGAGACGGATGTTAGGCCCAGAGCAGTCAGCAGCTTTGAAAGAAGAAGTATAGAAATTAAAAGGTAATGGATTCATTAAGGATTTAAAATATCCCGACTGGATATCGAATCTTGTCCTAGTCAAAAAGTCAAACGAGAAGTGGAGAACGTGCATTGACTTTTCTGATTTGAACAAGGCTTGCCCGAAGGATAGCTTTCCTCTCCCCAGAATTGATCAACTAGTGAATTCGACGGCCGGGCATGAACTTTTATCCTTTATGGACGCCTATTCCGGGTACAATCAAATTCCCATGCATATACCAGATCAAGAGCATACAAGCTTTATCACAGACTTGGGATTATATTGTTACGTGGTAATGCCATTTGGGTTAAAAAATGCAGGAGCCACGTATCAGCGCCTAGTCAACCGCATGTTTTACAATCTAATCGGGAAAACCATGGAAGTTTACGTAGATGATATGCTCGTGAAATCCAAGCAATCTCCCGATTATACGAAGGACTTAGCAGAAATGTTCGGCATACTACGAAGGTATGGGATGAAGTTGAATCCCTTGAAGTGTTCTTTTGGACTGGCATCAGGCAAGTTCCTTGGTTTATCATGAGTTCCAGAGGAATTGAAATCAATCCGTACCAAATAGCAGCAATCCAGAATATATAGGAGCCGCGGAAGATCATTGATGTTCAAAGCTTAGCTGGGAAGGTTGCAACACTGGGCTGGTTCATCTCCAAAGAAACAGACAAGTGCGTACCTTTCTTCGATCTCATAAAACGGGGAAAGTGAAATTTTGAGTGGACTCCCGACTGTGTGGAGGCATTCCAGAATCTGTTAGACTTCTTAGAAAAGCCTCCAATATTATCAAAGCCTATGGAACATGAGGATTTGTTCGTCTACTTGGTAGTATCATCTCATGACGTCAGTGCAGCACTAGTACGTAAAGAGGATAAAGTCCAGAAACCTGTGTATTACGTAAGCAAAAAACTAGCTGCTGCAGAATGTAACTATCCGAAGATAGAGAAGCTTGCTTATAGCCTCCTGATTGCTTCATGCAAAAAACTATAAAAATATCCCTGATCTGGCTGCTGCACGACTTTCCTTAAAAAGTACATTTATGTGAACAAAGGATTATGAAGTGGATGTAGGCTATGACTTAGCTGAACCACTATAAAAATATCATGTGTCATTTACTTTCCTGCATTATTTATATCTTCAACAATTATTCTATCACGACTATGAAACACGAAATGTTAAATTAAATTTGGAAAGTTGGAGATGACCCATGTGCAGGAGCAAATAAAATGACTGTTGTGTGATAAAACACAGAAGAATGGGAATACGACATTCTTAACTCTAACTCTCAAGAATCGAGAGAGAGTATAAAGGACAGGAAGACGACGTCCTCTGAGGCGTGAAGTTGCACCCAGATGAGAGACCGCCTCAACGATACTCTAACCTGGATACGAGACAGGAGAGTATAAAGATGCTAGAAAGAACAGGCATCAATGACGAAAGGAATATGGCCCTGTCAGAGAATCGGGGGCAATTGGATTTTTTAATTTAATCAATCTTGAATAGTTCTTGCTCAGTTATCCAAGATTAACTGGGGGCATATATGTGCATACATATTCCCCTCAACAATGACTTCATTACATAACTTTAATAAGACATACTTTTGTATTTTCACTTAAGTGCTGAACTAACGACTATCAGACATTGCAGGAAATACACTATTTTTATTTACAAACATGTGAGTTTGTACAAGGAAAACAAGCAAAAAAAAAAGAAGATGTGAGGGCCGCACTCGCTGCAACAATTTCAGACCAATTGAGTATCAAAATAAAACAAAGCACTTCATCACTTGGGCTTTAGAGCGGGCTTGGAATTTTTGGCAGCATTCTTAGCCTATTTTTCAGCATCAGTCAAAATGCGCTTTGGCTTTTTCTTCTCTGCAATCGAAGTGCTAGAATCGGTTGAATTTTTCCCAGGAGTTGGAACACTGGAATCAAGAGAAGACTTTTTAGCAAGCTCTTCTGTAATAGACCTAGTTGAAAGCTTAACGACTAACCTTGATCCAGGATCCACCACTGCAAGAGGCTTAAGGCTTTCAGGGTTCAGGTCTTCAACTTTTAGCTGCATGCGTTTGTCTTGTTCGGCTTTCATTTCAGCCAAAGTAATGTCATCGGCACTTTTTGAATCCCCAATTATAGCCACATCGGGATCTTACTCATGCCCCTCGCAACCACCATCGTCTTTCAAGGCATCTATCATCTCGTCATCATGAGAAGTGTCGGCCTTAGACAGTTCAGCTCCCCCTCCTGACTCTACAGTGATAGCCTTATCCTGTTCTCCTTGATCCTTTTCCACGGATTTTACCCCGGTGGTGGTTCCCTAAGGCACGTCAGTCTTCTCGGTCGGTTCAACACCTACAGAATGAGAAGCAACAATTATCAACTCAGGAGAAAATAAAGGATCCTCCATCGATTACCCAATTATGTGATGAAAAGCGGAGACAGCCTTGATGAATTGGGGTGAAAAGGTAGAAATACCTTCCGATGATTTCTCAGCTGGAGTGAATGCCGTCTTTGACGTCGTCTTGGGTATGGGAGATAAAAGAGATGCCTGAGGGATCCCCAGGTTTTCAGGGTCGTATCCCTCGACTTCAGAAGTTTTAGCCGTAGTAGAAGAAGAACCAGCCTCAGGGATATTCTTTTGTTTGGCCATCCGCTTCTCCTCCTCCATAGCAGCGGCGATGAGGCGACGCCCCTCGGCCAGACGTGCCGGGTCATCATCTCTTAGATATTTTTCCGTAAGCTTATCTTCGTCAATGAAGTCTACCTTAAGTTTCTCTTTCTCCCATTAGATAATTTGACTCCATACGTGAACCAAGGTAGTTGGATAATCTTCAATCCAAGAGATGTTTCGGCGATGAATTATGTGCGCGAAGAATTCAATCAGTAGTTCGCCAAAACCGTGCACTTCTTACTGAGGCCTCTAACAGCTGTTTACGGGTCTCTTCAGCAGACTTAATAACATTTTCAACATTCCCCTCAGCTAGGGCAGCCCTATTCTCAGCCTCCATTAACTTGGATTCCAAGTCAGCGTTTTGCTTCTCCAATTCAGCATATTTTCTTGCTAACTCGGCTTTTTCTCGCTCAAGAGTATTGTAAGCTAGTTGCATTTTGCCATTGTCCGACTTAGCATCTTCCGCTTGTTTCTTCAACTCCAAACGGTCTTGACTATGAGATTCCAGCAAGTCGTGATAATGCTTTTGTAACTCTTCAAATTGCTGTTTGAAGTTGGTAGCATCTCGTTGAGCGATGACAAGTTGGGCCTGTGTGTCCTCAAGGTCCTTCTCCAAATTTTTTATGGCTTTTGCGTCGGCATCTGCAGTCTTTTTCATCGAATTAACATCTGTAATTAAAGTCCGAATGATTCTAGAGAGATTACGTGAATACTTGAACTTCTCCGAATATTGCTTCTCGACCGCGTCAATCTTCGCTTTAGCCTCATCTGCACACTTTGAGGAAATAGGCTCGAGAGCAGGTAAGAAAGTCAGATTTTCAAAATAATGGTCGGGGAACTGCTTCTCCAAGTATGCCCTCTTAACTTTAGACTCAGCATCCAATGGTGGAGGTTTGCAGTACGTTAGCTCAATATACCTATGTCTAGTGGGCACGATGGCTGTATCACCGTTTCCAGGTCACTTATCAGAAACCTTATGTTTGTCTCGTGATTCGGTATGTTCCGACGGACTCCTTTCCCGACTGTGTTTGTCTTGAGGAGAAGTTAAGTCTTTGGGCTGCGATGTATCTTCTCCTCGACGACTCTAATAGCTTTTGTATCGGTCTGGATCCGACTGGATAGGGGAGCGAGAACGCGAGGTGTGTGACCGATAAGAATCATGAGGCCTTCTCTCCTCTCTACCCCGGCTTTCACGACGATCATGCTCGACATCGGAAGGGGGTCTAGTCATGCTACGACGTATTTTCCTGATGTAATAGTAAGGGCGAGACATTGTACCTGCGCAACAATGTAAGTGGAATTCAGAATCAGTGTTCACATGAGAAGTAAGTGCCGTGAAGTGTGGTGCTATTGTGTTGGGTGCATCCTAAGTGGTGTTCCCCCCGACAAACCCGAGTCCAAAGCCAGGCCAGCGCGAGTGGGCTCTTTGGCCTTTACGGGAGTAGTCTCCTCTGAAGATGTGAAAACTAAAGGATTTGTACCAAAGTCCTCTGAAGTGTAGATGGTTTCAGGTAGGGGGAGATCTCCTGAACCCTGAAATGTGGAATCATCGGTAGTAGGGACATCTCCTTGAGAAGCGTCTATTGGCAGCTCTTTAGGGGACATTGACTTTTTAGGAGAAATAGCATCATCAGGGACGGTATACCCTTCTCCGTGCTTTTCGGCCATGTTGGCCAACTCATCGTCCTGAGTTGAAGATGGAGAAGGTGAAGTCCGAAGAGGTATCGTTGGACTTTTCGAGCCCTCGCCCGTTCCAGGAATTATGTCCACTGGGGGTATATATACATATGGACCTGACCCATGACCTATGCTACGGGTAATGGATAGTAACCCGTGATGATGTAGATACTCATCCTTAAGAACTTTGTCGATGGTTAGAAATTTTTGATCGCCATTGAGGAGTCGATGCAACCGATCAAAGTATAATTGATCCGATATTTGTTTTGGGTTATCAACTGCGAATAAAAGAGAAAGCAGGTTAATGTGTTGACATGAACATTCAAAATTGAGATCTAGAAAATCGATGCCTTACTTGATTTGGTCCATCTCCTGGTGCACCCCGGCTGTTGCCTGATATAAAACCATTCTAGCTTAGAATCGCCGGCCTTGCTGCTAAATGGAGCTGAAATAATTTTCCTTTTTGGGACTGATTCGAAATAGGAGAAGGAGGGGGTTTCTCGAGTCCGATGCTTGAAATTACAAAAAATTGGACGTCATCGAAAGTAAGCTCTGTACCTAAAATCTCTCTGTATGCTATATATAAGGTGTATAAGTAGGCATAAGAATTGGGATGTAACTGCATGGGGGCAATCCGCATTTGTCTTAGAAAATCGACAACAAAAGGCATAAACGGTGGAATAGCCCCAACGATACACATCAATCGGGTAATTGCCATAAATCCTTCCGGAGGATTGTGGGGACGGTCAGCTTTCGATGGCACTAGGGTATCCCTTTTCAGTATCCCATGCTTTAAACATATGCGAACAAGTCTGTCATCATCGATCGTCGATTCAACAGAGTCTTTGGGTAACTCCAAGATAATGGCAGACTCAAACTCATCAGGAGCTCGATTATCTCCTATCCCTCCTTCCTCTTCATCACCCAGAGAGACTTCACTATCGGAAGGTGTTTCATTGTTATGTGTTCCTACTTCATAATCTGGGCCCTCATCATCCCATTCAGGGTCTGAGGAAGAAGATATGTCATCAATAGTAACTTCCTCAGAAGTTTCCGCAACTTCCATCTTCTTTGCTAACCTAGATGAACGTCTCTCGGCCATGATCACTAGACTATTGAAGAAACAATAGCAAGGGTTAGAGTAAAGTTGCCTGTGTCCCCCTTGTGTGTATGTGAACTAAAGTGTGTGCTACGTGTAACGAAGATGCAAAGTAAACACATGAGAGCGCGATATAAAGATTCAAAAGAGTAATAATGTTTCAGAATAGTTCTTAATGCTTGTTATGTTCGTAAGGCGCTATCCTAACTGTTCATCAAGTTGAAGGTTATGCCAAGCATTGATTAAGATAGTTGGATAAATTCTCGTGCATTGAGTTGGATTATTTCGGTTCGGTTCGGGTATGTGCATTGGGATCGGATCGAAGGGCAAAGTCATGTTTCGGTCTGAAGCAGATATTCACACCCAGTAAGTAAAACCGGATCGGTTCGGATGTAGGCCACCGGATCGGTTCGGATTGACTTGAATAATAATGCCTCTTTTCCTCCATGTCTTTTACTCCGATCCGACCCGGTCCGGTAGGCTTTGTTTTCCCTTTTTTGTTCTTTCTTTTGCTCTGACCCGATCCGATCTTGTAAACATCTTTCCCTTTCCTTCATTCCAACGTTTCTTCACCCGAACCGATCCCAGTTCCTCTCCTCTCCTTCATCTCCTTCATTTTCCACCTCGCTTAACCAATACCGAACCCAACTCCATTTCACAAAACCCAATAAAGACCGAGCACTTACGTGCTCGGGTATACTCTAGGATTCGAATTCCCTCTCTCAACGCCTCGAGGTGGTGACAGAACCACCAACGACGACGGCGAGGAAAGAGGAGGCCAAGGCATCGAAGCTAGGCAAAGGCCATAACCAAATTGCTCGAAATTGACCACAAATCTCAACTGAAATCAGTTATTACAAAGATAATCAAAGCTTTTAACCTACCAAATTGTTTAATTTAAGGAAGAACGAGAGTGTTTCGGAGTTTTTGAAATTTTAGGGTTTTGATGCCAAATCTGTTGGACGAGAGTAATAAGAGAAGAAGAGGAAGAAGAAGACGGGAGGAAGACTTATATAAGTTTGTGGTGACTACTCGTATTCCCATTCTCTACCCCGTTCGGACCGGTATTCAGGCCCACAAAGGCACTCTGGCCTGTTAGTCCATGGTGTATCAATACAGGAGGGAAATCCATTCGGATTGGAGTCCGAACCAAAGAGGATTGTACATATTGACTTGTCATGTAGGTTGAATTCGAGGAAAATTAAAGAAAAGATTACCTGGAGGAATTACTGGACATTAAAAAGAAGCTCTTAAAGTTGTTTGGAAATGAAGAAAGTAATTCATATGGTTTGTGGGTATATATAAGCAGCAAAAGGCACGACTTTATGAAGCGACACAACACTACAAGTAAATGGAAGCGATCATTCAATGGTTCTAATTCAAAGGATATTTCATAAACTGCTTCGAAGCACACTTTATCTTAAATAAGAGTGTACTTCGAGGGGGCAAAATTTTAGCCTACTTTGTGAACTAGGCTACACAAAGAGCAAACAGTGAGAAAGCCACCAACCGGTCCGGATCGGAGGGAGATAGCGCAGAAAAAAAAGTAGAGATCAAAGACGCAGATACCATATCGGTTCGGTTCGGAGAAGTACGTCAGCAACATCAAAAGATAGCAAGTGGCCTCATCGGATCGGATCGGAGGCAGCCGATCCGAACCCCTTTCTCTGAGCCTGTGACCGTTGCTACACACGTTTCCTGAAGACTCGGACCAAGCATGACCATTTCTCCCACGATCTCCCACTAAATCGATGCGCTGTCACCATCTGGAAGCCTCTGAACCCGACTCTTATAGGATGGGTGCCACGCAGTTCCAAACCGGAGCCACTGCGAAGAGATTTTTCACCTATAAATACACCGTCAAGAGGCATTTGAAAGGATCTTTTGGCAAATTCTCAGTTCTAACTTCCTCCATAGCCGAATTTCATAACCACATTCAGATCAAAATCATCTCTTAAAGTTTATTTTTGAGAGATTGGAGTGAGTTTATGCATTGTAATTGTGAAGTTGAGTGCGAATCATTGCTGTATTTGGATTCAAATCATCAATTAAAAAATAGAAAGTGGACGTAGGCTCTTTAACGCCGAACCACTATAAATCATGTGTTCTTCGTTACTTTTTAGTTCTATTTCATTAAAATCATCACTAATTTGGGTGTTAGAACCAATTTTTGGTCTAACACAAACTTCAACAATAAAGTGTATGAGAAAGGATAGATAAACATGCAGCAGAGAAGAACTCAACCTTATCTTCCCCACATCGGACAGTGATAACCTTACTATAAACAATTCAACCATTTATCCATAGAAACCAGAACACTCATTCAATCATGGAAAACACTCATAACATCCAGATTATATAAGCCTCACACAGACAACCCTAATCGAGTTTAACATTCCCCAAGTACTCTCCTCAGAGGCCTAAACCAATATTAGTCAAGCACTCAGAGAACATCTCCCTCGATTTTGGATAATCTATGTGAGATACTACAAACAGAACAACCAATCATCCACGACTGACTCTTGCTATCACCGCTAATCCTGCTTTGAAACCATCGTTAATCGTATGACGGCCAACCTTCCCATATGTCAAGGGCTAATGGTAACCCCAGTTCTAGCATAAACTTCATATGTCCAACCTTGACAACTAGGACTTTCAACGATACCCAAGGTACTCGATCAACAACCTTCCGGTCTATTGGGTGCCCCCATTGTACCCCTGCTTTGAGCCTGCTAGAACTTACGACAACGATGACTTCTCGGCCTTCGCATCTCTAGTCATCCAACCTTGACGACATTTCATAGCTCAAGTAACCTTCGCGAGCAACCATTATCCACCAACTCACAACCTTTGAGTTGCCACCTCATTCGTTATTCCACCTTGATCAACGAACACATTCAACACTTCGAACCTTCCTATTTGAATTTACTTCGAAGTCACATCATCACCGAGCCAATTACACCACTACTCTGCGGCTAGGGTTCGGGGGGTTGCCCCCGAAAAATATTTTTTTAGACCTTTTCTCCAAATCTGAGTCGTACCCGAAAAATGTACTTTTTCAGAAAATAACCCTGTTGGAAACAAACCATAGCATCATCACTATCAACCACAACGTTTAAAAGCGCTGTTAAAAACATGACCGATCCGCCCTCTTTCAGACCGACCTGATCCAAACTAGGCCGACCCGATCCAACGCCCTTCTGGCTTCAAACTCGACCGATCCAACCAACACGACCGACCCAATCCAATCACCTATATGGCCGACCCGATCCAAATATGACCCGATCTGAATATGACCCGATCCGAATATGACCCAATCCGAATATGACCCGATTCGATCCACTCCTGTCCGATCCAACTTCGTTTTAATCCAACTTCTGGCCGATTCAACCTATGGTCGAGTCAACTCCTAGCCGATTTAACCTATGGCCGAGCCAATTTCAGGCTGATTCAACCAATGGTCTAGCCAATTTCTGCATATTGCAATTCAACTCTGATTTCGACCAAAACTTCGCCAAACGACGAATCCGACGAAACCGACACTACCAAAATCATCAAACACAATCATCAACATATCATAACATTACTAATCATGTGAATATGTCAATTACCACAAAAATGATGTAAATCTCACCAAAAATCATTAAAATGAACATATAATCAAAATGAGAGATCTAACTAACATAAACATGTAAGATGACATGAAAGTAACGAGTAAAATTTGTTAGATTAGATCATAGGGTGATGCATATGAAAATGAACTTATAATGGTGTAAATCTTTGATAAAACATCCCAATTTGATGGGAAACATGCACAAACACTCATATACTTCATTGCATTTATGTGAGAGATGTAAATCACTCACCGATTTGCCGAAACAATCTAAAACAATAGAAGTAAGAGTCCGAACAGCGAGCACTCCGAATCAAACCCCTCGATCCAATGAATTTGCCTTTGAAATGATGTAGATTTTGCCTTGAATGGCGTAGATCTTCGATTTCCTCCCTTAGATTTGGATTCTTAATGGTGGAAAGGTGTAGGAGGAAGACGGAGATCAAATGCCTTCAAATGAGAGAATGGGAAAAAGTAAACCTTTTCCCTCCACTCTCACCCCCTATTTATAGGATTCCACTAAGGCTCCAAAACCTGAATAGCCAACTGAAAAACCTTTAAACAGCGATTTCTCCCAAACCGCTGAGCCAAATCCTTAATGTAACCACTCTACGGAAAGGCAATCATCAATTCCTTTCCAATGGCACAGTTCTCACCCTCTGATTCGACCTGAGTCAAAAGTTATGCCCTATACAAGGCTGATAGGGGCAAAATGGTCACAAATAAAATCGGTAAAAATTATGGGCATTTCTCACATCCCTATAAGCAACATATCAAAAGATGAGAATGATCAAACCCTCAGAGAATAAAACAAATATATTTTACAATCTTCCGATACGTCAACTGTGGGCTGTTACATTCTCCCCACCTTAAGAATTTCGCCCCCGAAATTCCAAACAAACCCAAGTAATCACAACGATTCCGCATGCCTATCATACATGAAAAGCGAATTCTATCATCCAAACAAGTATCCATCAAGCCGTGCATCCATAGCCTTATCCTATCACGCAGAATTCTAAAAATCAACAACAAGATACAACGAAATAATGAAGATACGATGTCAAAGGGTCCTACCGACGAAGAGTTCTGGATGAGTCGCTCTCATGCTCTCTTCCGTCTCCCATGTACAATCGTCTCCATCCTCACTCCATTGTACCTTGACTAGCTTAACCGTCTTCCTCCTAAGCTGTTTCGTGTCATTCCCCACAACACGAAGTGGCTTACGAGGTCTCGAAACTATGGTCTCTAAATCTTCATACTGCTCTGGAGATACCACTATATTCGAATCATGCACAAATTTCCGTAGAAATGACACATGGAACACATTATGCACCCTCAACATCTTCTCGGGTAACTCCAATCTATATGCGAGCTTTCCAATTCGCTCGACTATCGGAAATTGTCCAACAAACCTTGGAGCTAACTTTCCTTTCTTACCAAATCTAACCATGTGCTTCAAAGGCACAGCTTTCACGAAAACCATATTGCCCACGTCGAATTCCAAGTCCTTACGACGCTTGTCGGCGTAACTCTTCTGACGGTCCTGAGCTGCCTTCATTCGTTGCCGAACTATCTCGATACAATCTGAGGTATCTATAATCATCTTAGGCCCAAGTACCAACTTATCTCCAGTTTCTAGCCAACATGCTGGAGAATTGCACGGTCTTCCATATAACGATTCGTATGGTGCCATCTCAATGCTAAATTGGTAGCTATTATTATACGCAAACTCAACCAGATGTAGTTGGTCTTCCCATGATACTCCGAAGTCTAACACACAAGCCCTCAGGAGATCTTCCAAAACTCGATTGACTCTCTCGGTCTGACCATCAATTTGGGGATGATATGTCGTACTTAAGCACAACTCGGTTCTAAAAGCTTCTTGCAAACTTTTCCAAAATCCACTCGTGAATAATGGATCTCGGTCACTCACTATACTCTTTTGGAAACCATGGAATCGAGCTATCCATTTCACATAAAGTTCAGCCAATTTCGATGTCGTCCTAGTCGACTTGACAGGAATGAATCTTGCACTTTTGGTCAAACGATCCACGATGACCCAAACCCCTTCGTTTCCTTCCCTGGTTCTAGGTAGTTCATCGATAAAATCCATCGATACCAACTCCCACTTCCACATAGGAACTTCCAATGGCTGAAGTAAACCGCTCGGCTTCTTCTGTTCAGCTTTCACCAACTGACTGTTTGTACACTTGGAAATGAACTTTCCAATATCTTGCTTCATCCCTTCCCAGTAGTAGACTCTCTTCATGTCCTGATACATCTTATTTCCACCAGGATGAATCGTCATCTTCGATTGATGACATTCTCTCAGAACCTCATCCCTCAATCCATCAATATCAGGAACAACTAATCGCCCTTGTTTTCGAAGCCATCCTTCTCGATCGACCTCGAATTCCTTATCTTCTGGTTCCAGTTTCTGAATGAACTCAACAAGCTTTGCATCCTTCTTTTGGCTCGTGCCAATCCTTTCGATAAGAGTAGGTCTTATCGACAAGCTTGCCAACATTTCAGGTTCCAACTCACACCTTGGCCTGAAATCGAACCTTGCCAAGTACTTGAGGCTCTTCCATTCCGAAAACATCACTCCCAAACTTGCGTGTCTTTGACTTAACGCATCTGTAACTGTGTTACCCTTGCCTGGAGTATAGGCTATGCCAAAATCATATGACGCCAGAAACTCTAACCATCTTTGCTGCCGAAGATTCAAATCCTTTTGGGAGAAAAGATACTTCAACGACTTGTGATCCGTAAACAACTCGAATCGAACTCCCAACAGGTAATGTCTCCACATCTTTAGAGCAAATACAATCGCCGCCAACTCCAAATCATTAGTTAGGTAATTCTTCTCATGCGGCTTCAGCTGTCAACTCGCATAGGCCACAACCTTATCCTTCTGCATTAGCACTGCTCCAAGTCCAGTACCACATGCATCGGTATATACCACCATCTTTTCATTCCCACATGGAATGGTCAACACAGGTGCACTCGTCAATCTCTCCTTCAGGATTCCAAACGTTTGTTCACACTTTGCATCCCATGTGAACACTTGGTTCTTCTTCGTCAATCCTGTCAACGGTGCAGCTACATTGGAGAAATCCTTGATAAACCATTGGTAATATCATGCCAACCCAAGGAAACTCCGAACATCCGTCGCATTCTTAGGTCGATCCCAGTCTTGGATTGCTGCAACTTTAGCGGGGTCAACCGCTATTCCTTTTCCAAAAACTACATGACCTAAGAACCTCAGTTCATCCTTCCAGAAGTGACACTTTGAGAACTTAGCCTTAAGATGATTCTTCTGCATGACCTCTAACACAACTCTCAAGTGCGTCTTATGTTCTTCCTCATTTCTGGAGTAAACTAGAATACCATCCACGAACACAAGCACGAACTTGTTCAACTGATCTCTGAACACATTATTCATAAGATCCACAAAATACGCTGGCACGTTAGTCAACCCGAATGGCATCACCAACCATTCGAAGAAACCGGATGGTGTCCAAAAAGCAGTCTTTGGCACACTATCCTTAGCCACCCTCAACTGGTGAAATCCCGTTGCCAAATCCATTTGAGAAAACACTTTGGCTTCGTGAAGCTGATTGAACAAGTCATCTATCCTTGGCAACGGATGCTTGTTTTTCTTAGTCGCCTTGTTCAGCTCACGATAGTCCATACACAATCTTAACGAGCCATCCGCCTTGGTTGCAAATAAGACTGGTGCATCCCACTCGGAAACACTCCTCCGAATGAATCCTTTTCCAAAAGGTCACGAACTTGCACCTCTAACTCTCGCTGTTCCCTAGGCGCCATCCGCCTAAGTGGCATAACAATTGGTCTAGCAACTTTGACCAAATCGATCCTAAACTCGATCTCACGATGTGGCGGCAACCCTTTGACCTCGTCAAAGACATCTACATACTCATTAGCGATCAGCACTGATGACAGGTCTTCTTGTGGAATCCCAAGCGAATATAGATAACTCACGAAGACCCCGTCTTCGAGCTTACATCTAATCAACACCTTTCGCCCTTCCACATCCCCGACCCTCACCTCTAGCTTCTCGTAATTCACCCTTGCCACATACCTCTTGAGCCAATCCATGCCCAAGATGATCCCAAACCCAGCGAAATTAAGAAAAAAGTTATCACACACAAAAGAGCAATCATGGCTCGACAACATTAGACCACGACATATCATGCAAAGATTTGACGAACCCCCAATTGGATTAGTCAATACGTAGGGTCTATCACAAATCTCAGGTTCCAAACCTAAGAGACACACAAGCTCATTGCAAATGAAGGAATGTGATGCTCCAGTATCGAAAAGCACACGAAATGAAACACCATTAACCGAAAGAGTACCTTGCACCACGACACCCTTTCCCTTCTCCTCTGCAGTAGGAGCTCTCGAAGAAGATGGCATAGCTTCCAAAGCATATGCCTTCACAATCTGCTTGCCCTTGCTGATTCCGGACAATCTTTCTTCTCATGCCCAGGCTTCCCACATTTGAAGCACTTCTTCTCAGCTTTGGGATTCTTGTACTCATTAGCAAAATGACCTTTCTGCTAGCAGTTAAAGCAAACCACCTCACTCTTGGGTTTCTTTTTGCCTTTTTTCTCCCTTTTGTTGTTGTTGCTTCCTCTTCTTATTATAACCACCCTGTTGTGGTTTCTGAGCCTCTTTGGTGGCAGTGACAGTATTTGCTTCCTTAGGAAACAAGCTCTCATGATGAATATCTTTTTCCACAATCTTCTCAAATGAATCATCAAGATGGTCCACTAACGGTTGTCCGATATAAGCATCCAAACCCAGGACAAACTTCTCGTTCTTTTGATATGGTGTATCAATGTATGAACGAGCATATCTAGACAAGGCTTCGAAATCAGAAATATAGTCAAGCATAGAACGACCATTCTGTTTCAGCTCTATGAACTTCTTGAATAGAGAAGATTTCTGAGATGTGGAGATAAACTTTGCTTCAAACTTAGCTTGGAATAACTCCCATGAAATTTCTTCCTCTGGAGTCTCGAGTGTAACAGAATTCCACCATTCCATGGCCCTACTCTGCAGTTGCCTTGATGCAAGTTTTCTCTTTATTGCATCCGTGATACCCAAGTCTCCAAAGATTCGAACACATGAATCCATCCACCTCTGAACCTCTTCAGCTGGTTCAGTTCCCTTGAATGGTTTCCCCCTAGAGATGTAAAGTCCTTACAAAGCTTTGCAAAATCTACTACTCTAGGAACTCGCACACCAACATCTACCATTGCCGCCACTAGAGCGGGTACCCTTCGCATAATTGCTTCTGCCATGGCTTCAAACATGGCCGGGTAATTAGGTTCACCACCATTTCCCCCTCAGTATTGGCTCCCCTAGAAGCACGTCTTGCTTCTCGTCTACTCATTCTAAATCTACAATTTAGAATAATTAGTCACCTTCAAGAAATCTGCTAAAGGAAAACAGTCTTTACTACCATATATGCTAATATATATAGTGAGCATCCAACTGAAATCTACAAGTACGTCTCTCATATGTGATTACGTCTTTGAACTTTAGCCAAAAATTGTTGACCAGAGCTCTGATACCAAATGTGACGACCACCCATAACCCCCGCACTATACAAAAGAAATAATGCGCTGAAAGGTGTGCAAGGCAGTCATGGACGATCATTAGAGTAGGTAAACACAAGCGGAACCTGTCGTAAACTCACAGCGCAAGGATAAAATATAATAGAACATATACAATAGGTAGTAATAGTGAAGAAGAAATACAAGACTTTCATACAACCAGAAAGTAATATCCACAAACTTGGAAATAGTGTTTATACAAAGTGGCCTCACTACATTATTCAGTAACGGAAACCCAATTATTAGATAGTAGTAAAACTAGTACGTGTGCCTCCTGCTCGCCACCGATCAGCACCATCGTCCTCACTAAAGCACCACATGTCACCTACTACTTAGTCTGCCCATCCACAACCGGATGAACAACCCAAGGTAATAAGAGGAAACAAAAAACCTTAAGTCAGACAACAGACTTAGTGAGCGATCAAATAGCTAACAAACTTCAACAATAAAGTGTATGAGAAAGGATAGATAAACATACATCAGAGAAGAACTCAACCTTATCTTCCCCACATCGGACAGTGATAGCCTTACTATAAACAATTCAACCATTTATCCATAGAAACCAGAACACTCATTCAATCATAGAAAACACTCATAACATCCAGATTATATAAGCCTCACACAGACAGCCCTAATCGAGTTTAACATTCCCCAAGTACTCTCCCCAGAGGCCTAAACCAATATTAGTCAAGCACTCAGAGAACATCTCCCTCGATTTTGGATAATCTATGTGAGATAGTACAAACAGAACAACCAATCATCCACGACTGACTCTGGCTATCACCGCTAATCCTGCTTTGAAACCATCGTTAATCGTATGACGGCCAACCTTGCCATATGTCAAGGGCTAATGGTAACCCCAGTTCTAGCATAAACTCCATATGTCCAACCTTGACAATGTCCAACCTTGACAACTAGGCCTTTCAACGATACCCAAGGTACTCGACCAGCAACCTTCCGGTCTATTGGGTGCCCCCATTGTACCCCCGCTTTGAGCCTGCTAGAACTTATGACAACGATGACTTCTCGGCCTTCGCATCTCTAGTCATCCAACGTTGACGACATTTCATAGCTCAAGCAACCTTCTCGAGCAACCATTATCCACCAATTCACAACCTTTGAGTTGCCACCTCATTCGTTGTTCCACCTTGATTTCTGATGGAATTGTTGTAATAACAATGAAATGTTCTTCCGTTTGCGTTCTGATTTGTCTTGTCCTCACAGTAATTCGTTCTTTCTCATCTCTTCGGAGACCGGGGAAGTTCAGGTCGCTTCATTTGGTATCAGAGCTTTGGTTTACAAAGCTCAGAGAACAAGGCACATTAGAACCATACGAAAGAATTCATCAGAAATTGGATTAGTAATATCCAATGAGAATGACTCGTTAGAGATGGGATCAGTAGTATCCTAGAACGAGTGTGAAGGGTATATTTTTGAAAATGAAAACAAATTTTGTTTTGAAAATTTAAATCAACTATTCGTATTTGATTAGTTATTATGTTTGAATTTGGATAGTCCAGTATATATAGACTTTGCGTATACGTCTGATCCACGTGTATTTGAAGTTTTAATATACTGGATAGATATAGAATCACACTCTAGTCGCCCGGAGACGATTCTGATGATAGTCTAGACATCATCAGAATTGGTATTCGAGTTTCGAAGGTGTGATATCTATATATTTCCTATTGACTGGTGTGAGAACCAAAATTAGATAGGGCTTATTGTTGTGATTTGGCATCAAAAATCTGATTTTTTGACTATATATCAAAGTTATGAATTTGAAAAGCTAATCAACTAATTGATTGATGGTTGTGTTGTTTGATTATAGTTTGATTATAGTTTGATTAATTAAAATGTTGAACCATGTAGCCAAATTGAATCAAATAGTGAATTGTATTGAAAATTAGTCGCATTTGCTTGCATATACATGTAATTACATTGAACAGGTCATAGCAAGGATGCTAGAGCAGAGAAATAAAATTGTTTGCCCGACAAATAGGTACATGTTTATCATAATTTAATGTTTTGTTTGGGTGATGATGATTTTATGAGCCGATTGGCTAGCCGCTTGGCTTTTTCTTTTTCTTTTTGAGATCAGAAGGCATGTATGGCAATTTCGGGATTTTCCCGTGCTCCCGGTGCAGGGGAGGTTATGGCGAAATTTTTCGAAAATTTAGGGTGTTAGCCAAATTTTTTAAAAATTTGAAAAGTTCTTAGAAACTGGAAAGTTGAAGAACTTAAGCCATAATAAAAATAATGAAAGTTGAGTTGGTATTTAAAACAACTTTCGGCTTCGTTCCTTTTCAGGGACAAAAAGTTTTTAAGTGGGGGAGATTGTAATAACCCGGAAATCTGGGCCAATTTAAAATTTTTATTTTGGCAATTTTAGCGAATTTTGATTATTTAAAATGAATTATTTTAAATAATAACGATGAGAAATTTATTTTGAATAGAATTCGAACGTATATATTATATAGATCGTCGTTAGAATATAAATTATTATTTATAATTATAAAAGGAATTGAAAATGGCGCAGTAGTTCGATAATTCGATTTCAAACTTCAAATGAATGTACCGCGTGCAAAATAAACCGGATTTTAGCGAAACCAAAAATAATAGGATCTATTTGTGAATATCTTTCCAATGAATCCGAAGAATCGAAATTTCATAGCGGGAATCAAAAGATATGTCCAGTTGAAAATTCTGAATAGTCGCTATGAAATTCTGGCCCTTAAAAATGGAAATTTTGCAAATGACCTCGGATTTCGACGGAATCACTTTTGTTGGGTCCGTGATGTCAGGTTATTGCTAGGTTTCAATTTTCATAATTTTTCGATTCAATATGTGAGCGTGGCAAAGGAAAACGCGTTTGACCAATTTCAGTTGATTTTAATCAACTGGAAAATGGCCATTTTTCAAACGGTCTCAGAATTCGATGAAACTAGTTTTGTTAGGACCGTATCGTCGATACGAAGCTAGAAATATTTTTTCTGGAATTTTTCGAATTCGTACGTGGCCCCGGTAATTTGAAATGTGCTTTTAAAATTGAATATATGGATTTAAATTTAAATTTAAATGAAAACTGATCGAAATGATCGAATCAGCTTACGATACATATCCCATTGTGTTCGGAATGGGGGTAATTAGCTAGGGGCGACAGTTGTTGGGTCTCGTTTGGAGATCGAGATTTGAAGTTACTTTATGGAGAAGTTAATTAATTAAATAATTAAACTAATATATAACCCCCTCACTCTCTATACTCACTCCCTTCCTTACTTTACAGATCGAAAAAAATAATTAAATTAAAAATGAAATCGCTCCCCCCCCCCCCCCCGAATTCGATTCCACCGCCGCCTCCCGGGTTCATCGCGCCACCGCTCGGGTCCAGCGCCGCGCTCCCCTCGCGCCTCCCCGACCGCCCACTCAGCTGCGCCCTTCTCTCTCCTCTCCCCTCTTGAAACGCGTCGCGCGAGATCCCCCACTCCATAGCAAAAAAAAAAAAACGTCGCACGCGCTTCCCTCTCTGAAGCAACCCCAACCTCCTCCAGTTCGCCAGAAACCCTCCGCCACTCTGATGATCTCCGACGCCATCTCTCCCTCTACCCCCTTCAGAACCGCACAAGACTGTAGCGTCCAGACCCCCCTTTCTTCGCTGAAAACGATGTAAGCTTTGTTTAATTTTTAATTAATTAGTATCGTGTTATTTTCAGAAAAATTAAAATAGAATAGCTTTTAAAATAAAATTTCCTTTTTTTTGAAATAAAATTTGCATTGTTGTTAAAATAAAAAGAGAGGATTTTTATTGTAGGTAAAAATACGATTTTTGTATAAGGGGTTCAAGAGAGTAAAAATTGGATTTTTCATTATATAAAAATATGATTTTTATATAATAGAGATAACAAAAATAAGATTTTTATATTATAGGATGTATAAAATATGATTTTTATATTATTTAACTAGTAAAAATTTGATCTTTATATATGTAGTAGAATAAAAATCTGATTTTTATTATATGTGTTGAAAAATCAAATGGGATTTTTATAGAGATGAAATAAAAATTCAATCTTTATATAAGATGTAGAAATATAAAAATTCGATTTATATATATTGAATAGCGAAGTTAAAATTCGATTTTTATATATTGAATAGCAATATAAAAATTCAATTTTTATATATTGAATAGCAAAGTAAAAATTCGATTTTTATATATTGAATAGCGAAGTAAAAATTCGATTTTTATATATTGAATAGCAAATGTAAAAATTCGATTTTTACATATGTAGAGAATACGGGCAAGGGAAGTGACAAGAGGCAAGAACGGCGAAGATTTCTACATAAGAAGAGTCATGGGATTGGATTAGCAATTTGGTGAGAACTTCTCACTTTTTAATTTAATTTTCTAGTTGAAATATATACTAGGATGCAGACGGTGTTTAGTAGCACCCGACACCCGTCGTCCACAGACCATGGACGGCTTGTATGCTTGTTTGTTTGATTTTGATGTGTAGTTGATTGTGTGATGTGAAGTGAAATGGAATAAAATATTTATGTAGTTAAAAATATTTTATAGTTGAAAATATATTTTTAACATGAAAATGAAATAAATTAATATAAACAAATCGAACGATTTGTTTATCTACACACGTTTGACTGATATTGATTGGGACGATAAATTTTACACATCGCCCAACTGCACAAATAAAATCTGTGTTTGATTGTTTGAAACCCCACACGGGTATTGGGATGATATATGACATACACTAATCCCAATAGTTAGTTGTATGTCGATCGATTGATTGACAGACTGTTATAAGCGTTAAATATTTATATTCGATGCTTATACAGTGTAGAGTGCACTTTGGATGATGGTTGATTATTCATCGTTGTTATTGTATACATGTGTTTTAGAAAATCCACATAATTAACATTATATGGGAGTTGATTGGGCTTCATTCAATATTTGAAAAAGAAATATTTGAATAGAAATATTGGAAAAAGAAATATTTGAATAGAAATATTTGAAAAAGAAATATTTGAATAGAAATATTTGAATATAAATATTTGAAATAGAATATTTGAAAATAGAAATATATGAAGCCGTGTTGATTAGATTGACGCCATTTTGACGTGAACGATATTTATATCAATTTTATTCATTTTATAATGAATATCAAAAGTGATTTCAAAATCTGATATTTTGAAAAGAATTGAAATTCAAACCGAATTTGAATTGAATTTAATAGGAAATGAATTCGAACTGAATTGAATAGAAAATGAATTTGAATTGAATTGAATAGAAAACGAATTCGAATTGAATTGAATAGAAAACGAATTCGAATTGAATTGAATAGAAAACGAATTCGAATTGAATTGAATACAAAACAAATTCGAATTGAATTTAATAGAAAACGAATTTGAATTGAATCGAATAGAAAACAAATCTGAATTGAATTGAATTCAATTGAAAACGAATTGAAATAGAATTGAAATCGATTTGAATTGAAATCAAATAGAAGTGAATGTAAAAAGAATTTATAAGGGAAAATTCAATTTCGATTTAAATTTGAAATAAAGGTGGAAATTGTTTTTGAAACAAATTTGAAATGATTTATAAAATTCGTTTTAAAAAGGAAATCGACGAAATATATATAATATATTTATATATTATATATAATGGCCTGAATAGAACGCGCCGCGCCACGGCAGTTTGTGAATTTCGACCATTGACTTCGAACGGACATTGCGGGAGATCCGACCGTCGGATTCTCCTAAAACCAGAACCGTTGGGTTCGTATCGAAAAGAGCTTTCTAACGAATATTAAAAATTTGAAATCTAACGGTTGGATTTGGAATTATGTCCAAATCAAATTTGGAAAAGGTCGTTGTAAGTGCAGTTCGATGGCCGTTGATGGAAATCGACTGTAAGGGCTTTGATAAAATTATTAAAAATAGTAATAATTTGTGTAAAATCATAAGAAATGATTTGGGAAGAATTGGGATGAAAAACTCCATATCTAAAAGGATAAAAATAGATTTTTATCAAAATGAACTAGTTTTGAACTAGAATTATAATTCTATTTATTTTTAAAATAAATAAAGTGGATTTGAAATGGTTTTGAAAATAACCAGGATTTCCAATATATAGATTGGAAATGGATTTCAATCGAAATTGTCTTCAGAATATTTCGATGTGGGATTTTGTGATTATACAGGTATTGTTATGGGAAATTTGAAAGATATATTTATATCGTTATTTCCAATACGATATTTGTTGGTCGTAGAATTTGATATTGAATATAAGCCGATATATTTTCTATTCAGAGCCTTTTATTTAATATCAAATGGGATTTTGGGTTTGTCGTCAATGGCGTCTTCATTAACGTTGTTCTTAAACCCAGTTGAGGAAAAGATTAAATCTTTTATTTAGATTTAATGAAGTGTACCAATTAAATAATATTTAATTGGAATTGAATTGGTATTGATTTTTGGGTTTATCGTGAACAGTGTTTTAAATAAAACTTGTTCTTTAACCCGATAATTAATAGAATGTGATTTTGGGTTGTCGTGAACGGTATCTTCAATAATACTGTTCTTAGACCCAAAGGAGTTAAGAAAATCAGAAACTAACTGGAGAGTAGTTAAGTTGAATGGTTTCTGGGGTATTGATCTGATGTTGGTTTCGGCCTTCGGGGTTAATACTTAGGGAATTGCTCACTTGCTAATTTATGGTTAGGGTCTGATTGAAATTTAATGTGATTTTGGGTTTATAGTGAACCGTGTTTTAAAATGACACTGATTCTTTAACCCAGTTAAAGATTAAAACTAAGTGGAGTTTTAATGAATCTTTAATTAGATTGAAAAGATCGAGAATGGAGTATCACTAGTTTTGCTCCAAAGCGATAGTTAAATCTTTAATTAGATTTGAACGTGAAATGGTAATTGAATTTACCGATAACACCGTGGTGTTAGATATGAAGTATTACCAGTTTTGCTTCATGGGATGAATAGGTAGGGATTGGGAAATAAAATAAATAATTACTTCGGTGTGGTTCGCCAATCCCGACTAGTTTGGAAAACCATATTTTGGTTTGAAATGATATCCAAAGGAAGATTAAAGAATAAATTTTAAGGAATTTATCTTTGATAAAATTAATGGGAACCTTTCCCTAAGAACGTGAAATTTAGAAACTAACTGTAGGTTAGCTAAGAAGGATGGTTTCCTTGGTATTGATCTGATGTTGGTTTCGGCCTTCGGGGTTAATATTTGGGGAATTGTTCTCTTGCTGATTTACGGTTAGTGACTGATGAATTGGAATGAGGCGTATGTTGTGTTTGTGTAACATTTGTTTATAATATACGCGGGTTGTTCGGAAAGGCCGGGTTTATACCCATTCTGAATAACCGATTCGACGAAAAGTCGAAGATGATGACGGTGGTCGAAGACCGAAAGTCTTCACATCGTTTGGGTGATTACTGATGATCTTGATTGGGCTGTACACCCAAGATGAGGGAATCAGTCGGTGGTCGTCCAAACGTACTTGGAGATCGACGGATATGCGAGGAAAGTGCCTCCGGTTTCGATCAGACCTAGAACGGACTTGTAAATGGATGGTGTGTCTGACATTGTATTCCTTTATATTGTATTCATTGATCTTTGCTAAATATATATCTATTTGGTGGCGGGGAATTTGTTCTCTTGCTTAACGCCCTTCTCTGAAATATAAGAGCTCAGAGGTTATATACTGGCAGAAATCAGTGGTACGATATGGATTGATAGTGTGGCATGCTGAGATGCAGTGATCCAGACTTTTGTTGAAAAGCAAAGTTTGGTGGATGATGATCAAAGCGCAGCTTTGATATAGCATGGCTTTGTGTATAGCGTTGATTCGCGAGCCTCACACCTCGGTATGGTGGTAAACTGATGGTTTGATCAGTATGCTTTTTAGTGGATGGGCACCTTAGTGGTGTCGTGGATTCGGTCGACCGAGATGAGCCTAGTGCTCAAGGATATATATAGAGTAAGCTGTGTTTTCTCTCGCTGCGACGTAAGCCGCGGTGATACTCTGGTCCCAAAAGTGCGGATGTGCAGACGGTGTTTTCTCTTGTTGGAACGTAAGCCGTGGGGAATTGCATTACGCGATCGATCTTTCGAATCAGGAGCCACCATGATGGAAATCCAATTTCCAATACGTGTATTCCGGTTTTATTTGTAGAGCCTAGTATGGCGACATAGTGGGATGGGGCGCTTATGCCGTCTATGATTTATACTTATGATTTGAAGATGTTTTATACAATATGCACTTATAATAGTATCAAATGATTTGTTTTAAACGTATCAAGCATTCTTGGCTATTATAAGGTAAAACCCTATCCTCCGGCTTGCGTTGCATTGTGTGATGGGACCTAGGTCTTATAATAGCTTCATTTTTTCTTTATTTAGCATTGCGCTGTTATTTTATGCACTAGTGTTCTTGGGAGGAACCCCGTTCCGTGTTATACGGCGTGGTCCCTTGATTTACCTAACTTTAAAATAAAGATTTACACCTGTTTTAGTTCTCACACCAGTCCCATGACTGAGCTGGAGTTTATTGTTTTAACCTAAACTCTGGGTGCCATTATTTTCGACACGGGCAGCTAGTAGTTTTGGTTTTGCAGATTTATATTCACAGGATCCTGGTTTATAGCTGGAACAATACTCGGAAAGCTTTATATCCGTGTATTACTTCTAGTTGTGTATTGTATTATTTTCCGCTGTGATGTATTTAAATGTAATTTAAATCTCTGATATTTCTATGTAATATTCATTCATACTCTGTATATTCTTGTATTCTGATGGAATTGTTGTAATAACAATGAAATGTTCTTCCGTTTGCGTTCTGATTTGTCTTGTCCTCACAGTAATTCGTTCTTTCTCATCTCTTCGGAGACCGGGGAAGTTCGGGTCGCTTCATAGATGCAAATAAAAGCATAGGTTAAGAAGTTACATTTTAGATGTAAATAAAAGATTAGAATTAAAAGTATCATTTTTTACTTTTAAAATTAGAGAAAATAAATGATAGTATTTAAAAGTTACATTTTTATTTGTATTTTTGATACAAATGAAAATATAAAATAAAAAGTTACATTTTTGTTTGCATTTTAGATGCAAATAAAAACATTGATTTAAAAGTTACATTTTTGTTTGCATTTTGATGCAAATGAAAAACATTGATTTAAAAAGGTAACATTTTTATTTGTATTTTAGATATAAATAAAAACATTGATTAAAAAGTTGTATTTTTATTTGCATATTAGATGCAAATAAAAACATAGATAAAAAAATTACATTTCCATTTACATGTTAGTTAGAAATAAAAAGAATCGAATTTAAAAGTTACGTGTTTATCTACATTTTAGATGTAATAAAAAGTATAGTTTTAAATGTTATTTTTTATTGTCAAATTAGAGACAATAAAAAGAATAAGTCAAAAATGACATTTTTGTTGACATGTTAGTGTAAATAAAAGAGTAGATTTTGAAATTACATTTTTGTTGTCATTTTAGCGACAATAAAAAGAACAGAGTTGAAAGTTACATTTTTATCGTCATGTTATATGAAATAAAGAAGAAATGAAATAAAAATTACATTTTTATTTACGACTTAGAGATAGTGAAAAGAGTAGATTAAAATGTCACAATTTCTAATGTCATTTTAGTTGAAACAAAAAGAATAAGATCAAAGGTTGCATTTGATTGACATTTTATATGCAATAAAGGAATAGATTTAAATGTCATATTCTTATCGTCATTTTAGATGAAATAAAAATAGTAGAATAAAAAGTCATGCTTTTATTGTCGTTTGGTTTTCAACATAAAGAGTGAACATTAAGAAAATATATTTTCAATGTAATTTAGTTATCATTGGAAATAATTAGACATTAAAAACATGAATTATTTCAAATCATCATTTTTATCATGTATGCAGGATTATGAAAATCATATATAAAATCTCTAACATGAATATAGACTGTATTTGGCTTGCATGTGATTGTTTAAAAATAGTTGAAATCACCAAACGATTATATTTATATTTATATATAAATATTAACTAAAATTAAATGAATAGCGCGCGGTAGTTCACGTTTCGGCAATCGTAACTTCAAATGGTTATACCGTAAGATCCGACCGTCGGATTTTCCCAAAACCGGAACCGTTAGACCGCTTTGGGAAGATCTTTCCATCGATATGAATGTTGTCAAAATCCAACGGTTAGATTTCAAGATATGTGTAAAACATATTTTGGTAAAAACAGCGCCAGGGCCGCCCATCGACCCGAAGCATCGTTAAATAAATTTGGCTATTTTTATATAAATAACAATAGCGATTAATCGTTATTAAATACCACTGATGATATAAAATGATTTTTAAACTATATATATGCGAGGATCGTTTGAAAAGTCCGAATTAAAACTCATTTCAAATGGTCATACGACGATCTAAGTTGAAGATTTTAAAGACGACGATTGAAGACCGGGGATCTCCACATCGAAGGGATAACTACTGAAGCATGGCATTGGCTAGCTACCAATAAAGGATTAAAGTGGTAGTTGTCCGGACGTATTTGTTGATCGTCCGGATACGCGAGCACCTCACTTCCGTATTGGACATACGGGACGAGGAATAAGGTGACTCCGGTTTCATTCAGACCTAGAACGGACTTGTAAATGGATGTGTGTCCGACATTGAATTTCATGTTGTGTGATTAAATTGATTTCTATTAATATATATCTGTGGTGGCGGAGAATTCATTATCTTGCTTACCACCCTTCTTTGAGACGCACGAGCTCGAAGGTTATATATTGGTAGTTATCGATCGCATGGTATGGACTGTCAATGTGACATGCCAAGATGCAATTGATCGAGGCTTTTGTTGAAAAGCAGTGCCTTGTGGATGATGATCAAAGCAAAACATATTTAGGCATAGCTTTGTGTATTTCATTACCTCGCGAGCCTCACACCCCGGTAGAGTCAAAAACGGGACAAGGGAACGCAGGGAGTGCACACGTTTCTTTCTAGCTTGAAGTGGTGTTTGTATTTTTACAAGGCATGACATTTTACTTATGTGGTTGATGGAATGAGGCGCCTCGGATTTTTTTTATTGGTCGCCAATGGACAATTTATAGGTCCAATAGGATCGGGAAGCGTGTGTTCAGGAATTGCCAATCTACTAATGTTATTTATGGACCGGCCCTGCAGGATCCAAGGGTTCACTACGGGGAACCCTGAGACATTGCCAGAGTGTCTTGAATCGGTTAGGAGATCGTCCCTAGCCTTGACTCATGATGGAAACCAACCTCCAATACGACATTACGGTTTTGGTTGTAAACCTATATATGGCGTCATAGTATATGGTAGCTATGCCGTCTAGGATTGATACATTTACTTTGAAGTATTTTTGAAAACTTATTATACACTAATAATAATATTAAAAATATTATTTTCTACGTATCAAGCATTTTTTATCATTATAAGGTAAAACTCTATCCTCCAGTCTGCGTTGCATTGTGTGATGGGACATGAGTCTTATAATGATTTCATTTTCTAAAAACCATTGCGTTGTTTTTGACTTAAAATTTAGAAAACTTATGCACTGGCAATCCGATGGAGTAAACCCATTCCGCGTTAGCGGCGTGGTCCAGTGATTAGCCATATTATTAGTTTAGTAAGATTTCTCATACCAGTCCCATGACTGACCCGTAGTTTGTTTCACTTTGCAAACTCAGGTGCCCTCTTTCCACACGGGCAGCCAATTGACAGGTTTCAGGTAGGAATATTTTCTGGACTAGAGCTTGTTGATGAAGATGACGAAGGATCTTTTCTTTTTATCTTTTTATTTTCTTCTTGAGACATTAAGACAGTATTGAGTATTGATGTATTTTGGGAGATCGAGACTTTATTTCTTCCCTGTTTTAGACATCTATTTTGCTAAGTGTATCCTGTACTGCATACTCAGATGTTCTGGGATGATGTTCTGTGATGAGGTTTGTGATGACATTTCCATTCCGCTGCAATGATTTATATGTTCTGCTATTATCTGAGATCTGTTGTAACAACCCGTATTTCGATAACATGATTAAGACGAGAATCAAGGCAGAATTTAATTTTAAATTCTGAATCAAGCGGAATGGGCTATGCCATTGTGTTCGTCTCGGAAAAATACGCGAAATAGAGTCCGAGTTTTCGAAAATCGGAGTCCGTATGACCCGGTTAAGGCCCAACGAAGTTTTCAGAAAATTTCTAAGTAAAAACAGATTTCAAATTCAAACTTGAATTTGGAAAATTGGGCCAGTTGGGCCAGGCGGGAAAAATTCCCGCCACAGTACCCAAGTCGACAGCCCTGTCGACTTGGGAGTCGACTTGGTCTGACCAAGTCGACAGCCCTGTCGACTTGGCTGTCGACTTGGCTCAGACGAGCATTCCTGGCTTGGTGCACCTGCACTGGTCTCTGGTCTTGTTCTGGAAGCTTCTGACATGGTTTGATGGTTCAGATCTATCCTAGGGTTAATCTAAGGGCCTAAAACTATCCTAATCTCTATAAAAAGACCCTAAACCTAACCTAAATCCCTAAAAATCAAACCTAGCAACTAAGTGCTGCCAAAATCAATCTTGATCATGGCCTCCATCTCCAATCCCTAGAGCCTATGCATTCAAATCGGGTTCTAATCAAAAGGTGCAAGCTTGCTACCCCAAATAGAGGCCAAATCAACGTTTCTATGCGAGTTTCATGACGGATCTTCATCAAAGGAGCCACCTTTCTTCGTCAAAACGATTCATGCTCCTAGTCCTCTTGCCACGCTATGTAAGTTCTAGCTACTTGTAGATTTAAACGATGATTTTGATGTGACATGGGATAAAATGCAAAGTAACATGAGTATGTTAGCCTATGGTAACCTAGTTTGCCTCTTTAACATGAACATATGACTTTGGGTGATGTTGTAGCGACTAAATCATGCTATGCATGTTGCATTGGATTTAGTTTGCCATGCAAGATTGGACCTTTGCTTGTGGTATGTTAGCATGCACACTTGAAACCACTTTGACTCATGAAACATGTGCATGAATGTGACTTTGAGGCTATGCAAATATATGAACCCGAAATCCCTTATGATAATATGCAAGTTTACCTTTTTATCACATGAGGAACATGGGCATGTTCATCCCTTCATGATAGGTTTATGACATGAACACTTATGCAAGTAATCCCCTTTTATGCTATGCATGTTTGTGGCCAAATCCCCTTGAGATACTATGCATGTTTGTGGCCAAATCACCTTATGACACTATGCATGTTTTTGGCCAAGGTTGTGCATGTGGAAGCCAATCCCTTTTTGGCATCATGCATGTTTTGAGGCCAATATGTGATGTAGTATCCTTACTATGTTGACTCGCTTTTGCTTGCGTTGGAAAACACGACTTTGGGGTAGTTAGATAAACATGAACATGACGCGAAATCTTGACTTGAATATGACATGAAAACTTGACTTGAGGTTACATGTGAACACGACATGTAAGTTGAACCAAAATGGGGGCATGACACGTGGGGTATACTTGGGACTTGAAATTAGACATGTATGGGTTGTAAGTGTAATATAACACTAGACCAAACATGGAAGTGGCCAACTCGAGGTTGGGTCGAGTTTGTAGCATAAATCTACCCGGACCCGCCCGGCTTAACTAGTAGCTACAAACAATAGGATCCAATGTGAGAAGTTGGTCATGTCGCGCTTAAGACCCGAGGTTAGACTAGGTTGTGGTGTAAATCTACCCGGACCCGCCCGGCTTAACTAGTAACCACAACAAGGTCTAATGTGAGAGGTTGAGGGTGCATTAATTAAATTAATGCCACATGATAAGGTTAAGTAAATTTGACTAATGACACTTAACCGATATGACACGAATGGGTAGGTTAAGTGGGACCGGACTTGATTTCTTAATGACACTTAACCATGCAAGATGATTAGGGGATGAGGTTAAGTAATTTACACTTAACTAATCTAAACACGGTAATTAGATGGGGTTAAGTAATTGACGCTTAACTAATCTAACCACGATAATTAGATGGGGTTAAGTAATTGACGCTTAACTAATCTAACCACGGAAATTAGATGGGGTTAAGTAATCCACACTTAACTAATCTAAACACGGTAATTCGATGGGGTTAAGTTAAACACTTAACTAACTTAAACTTGGCAATTCAATGAGGTTAAGTAACCAATACTTAACCAACTTAACGTGATAATTTAATGGGGTTAAGCAACTTATACTTAACCAAGTATACATGATGATTTGATGGGGTTAAGTAACTTACACTTAACCAATCTAATACGCGGACCAGATAAGGTTAAGTCACAAGACCTTTTTAGAATATACTTAACCATTGTAGTACGATTAGAGGATGGGGTTAAGCCAACCTATACTTAACCAATCCGACTCGATAATTTGATGGGATTAAGATAATCTATGCTTAATCGATCTAGCAAGATAATCCGATAAGATTAAGGTAAGCTAGTACTTGACCAATTTGACTTGATAGGGTTAAGTCATGAGCCTCTGGGTACACTTAACCAACTTGTGGGACTAAGTCTTGAACTTAAATACTTAGCCAATCTTTGACGTGATTCATGGGCGGGTTAAGTCATGGACTTGAATGATAACACTTAACCCAATAGACAAACCCTAGCTAGAAGAACTAGGTAGAAAACCGTGGTTAATCAAGGATAACGGGAAAGGAAGCTAAGTGGTAAACCTTAGTTAAGGGTAACTAAGTAATAATTCTTAGCTAAGGACATAGGACTAATTCTCAAAACGATGAGTAACCTGATACGGTAGGTCATCGCTTAGTATACGAGGGGGAGCAAGTTATCTGACTTGGATAAAAGCTCCAGCGCACTGGGTGCCGAAGTGGAAGCTTCGGGGGACGTGAGGATATTCTTGGGATCCCTCTGTGGGCTGCCAAGTAATTATACTAGGCCCATGAGAGGTTAAGGTCTGCGGTAGAAGAACCAAGAGTATGCCTTGGTTGCTATGCGAGCGACCTAAAGACTGGGGTGGATTAGCGTGGAGTCGGCGATACTTGGTTTTGCCCTGGATAGCACGTCGTCGACTACCTACCATCTTTAGTCAATCGTGTACGAACGGAAAGGCAGGGAACCCCCAACAGACCATGTTCTTGCTATCGAGTCATGGGTGAGGTAGGCCCGGAGGAAAGTGGGGCTATAGTGGGGCCGGGATGTGGTTCTCATACATGATTTTTCTTGGGTTTCCTTTCAGTAGTTGAGGGAGGGGTCACGTGGGACCATAGCCACGGGTACAAAAACAGACCTTGATATCTGCATCAGCAGACGACTTAAAGCTCCCGACCGAGTTCCGTATTTCTTGGTTTGCCCTGGCACGGAACTCGGGTGGCACATTGAGGAACATGTGCGTCTAGACATGGAAAACGATTCACGATACATACGTGGGATAAAGGGCGCGGTTGACGGGTGGCATAATTCCTAGTGGCCCTAGGTGGCAAAACCCAAACCGAGACACGGAAACGTTCATTAGGTAGCATAATCCCTAGCGGTCCTAGGTGGCATAAATCCTAAGTGGACGCGCGATAGTTCACGATAATGAAACATAACTAGATCAAGGGTGGCAGTCCAAAATAACTTCAAGGATAAAACGATTACATGGGAAAGCCCGTATGGCCTACGGCAAAGGACTGAACTTATACTTGGGAAGAAACAGACGAGTTGGGAAAACCTACATATGCTATATATTAGGTTGACGTGGACCATTACATGACATTGGGCAAGGGACATTCATGGCCAACACATGACGAGGGTTGGGATACTAGTACGAGAGGTGTAGAGCAAATATACATGTTAGAACCAGGAAAAATATACATAATAGACACCGGGGGATGTTAGACAGGGTAGATACCTTGGGATAGTATACTTGATAGAAACCTGACGATGTGATACCTTGATTTATCATGACACCGTAGTTTATCACGATATCTTAGTTTACCTTGCTATAGTAGTTCAGCCTGTTACCCTGGTTTAGTTTATCTATCTTGTAGTCATCCTTATGTTTACTTTCAGTTTATGCATGTCATGTTACCTTTACCTGTTTTTATACTGGAAGTAGATAGGACTTACCAGTCTTTATGACTGACCCCGTTTCCTTTCGCCTCTTTGTCTTCCGTTCCCCCCCCCCCAGGTTCCAGGGAGGAAATGATGTTGTTTAGTTCGGACCTCTTATGCTTGAAGGTCATCATGTATAGCTTGATGTATAGCTTGGTCTTCTCTTGGCTATGGCTGCTTCACCGCATTATTTTGGGGAATAATTTATAAAAAGGTTTTTATGCTTCTTTATTATTGCAAGACAGGTTTTGATGTACTCTGATGTAAAAGGCTTTAGACCTTATGTATTCATGTTATGAAAGTTCGATTTTACTTCCGCTATTTTATATGTTCTGTCTTGTGATATTTCTGTGCATGTTTACCAATAATGCCCCTCTAAAGCTAGTGCATTCCTTTGCGATTGACCCTAGCGGAGGCTGGGTGTTACATCTGTTATTGTTTTAATTATGTTATGCTTTTCTGATTATCCTTACTTTCGTACCACAGAAGTTTGGGTCGTCACAACCATGCTCACATATTAGTTCCCAAAATTATTGAAAATTGGAATCTAGCAATAATTTGACATTCCGGATCCAACAAAAGTGGTCTCGTCGAAAACGGAGGTCATTTGCAAAATCCCCACTTTTAAGGGCTATATTTTCCATAACGACTATTCTGAATTTTCAACTGGGTATAACTTTTTATTCCCGCTATGAAATCTGGATTTTTCAGATTCGTTGGAAAGATATTTTCAAACAGAATCAAGTATTTCTTGTTTCACTAAAATCTGGTTTATTTTGAATCCTGTACATTCATTTTAAATTTGAAATCGAAATTTCAAACTACTGCGCCATTTCCAATTCCTTTTATAATTAAAATAAGTATTATTCTAACTTCATTTTAAATAAATATATACGTTCTAATTCTATTAAAAATAATTTTATAATCGTTATTATTTAAAATAAATGATTTTAAATATTCAAAATTCATTAAAATTGCCAATAAAAATTCTAAATTGGTTCCGATTTCCAGGTTGTTACAAGATGTTTTTTTAGTAAGAACATAATCTTTTTGTATGTGAATTGTGTATCTTTTTGTCTATATCTTTTTGTATGATCAAATATATATATATAAGGTAAATACAATCACCTGAACTTAAATTACAGCAAACTTCATTATAGATTGGTTCATCTTCTATCATTTTATTATAGTATAATGATAAAAACAAGATATTGATGATGTAATATTATAAACATTAAAAAGATATAATCATATATCCTTTTAATATATATATCTTTTTATTATATATTACAGAACGGTTCATTTTCTATTATAGTATAATGATATATAAATCTTCATTACAATATATCTTTTTAATCGGAAAATGAGATAATGATGTCACATAGTTGAAAATCCATTTTTATGCATTTTTCAGAAAAAGATATAATCATATATCTTTTCCAGAATTTAGACATTGGAAAAATAGTGCAACAACTTAAATTCGTGTGTTTCATGAAAAAGATATGTAAAATTCATATACACAATTCATATACAAAAAGATATATAAAATGATATATATGCATGTATATATATTAATATTGGTTTTGTTTTTATAACCAATAGAAGAGCAATGTGTTTTGTCAAGGTTGTATATATAGGCCTTATAGGATTTTCTGCTAAAAAGAATAAAATTAAATGGTTTTCTGAGAAAAAGATTAAAAAAATTATCTTTTTTCTGTTAAAAGTATAAGTTATATGATTTTCTGTGAAAAAGATAAAATCGTTTATCTTTTTTATGATAAAAATGGCGTCCTAAAGTGTTTATTTACCATGGAATTTATGAAATGAACGGTCCAGTAGTATTGAGGTTGGTTAGATGGTACGCTTACATATGTAAAAGGTGTTTGTTTAGTAAGCACATAATCTTTTTTGTATATGAGTTGTATATCTTTTTGTATATATCTTTTTGTATATCTTTTTTATGATCAAATATTAACAGTTACAAATTGTACTGATGAAAGAAAATTGAACCAAGGTTCATGGTGCAAAAATTATCAAGAATTTAACTGGAACCAATAAGCAAGTAATCAAAAAATTAATATTGTTAAAACATTCCTTATATCTAAGAATTTCACAAAAGAAAAACGACAAAAAAGACAATGCTAACGAACAAAATGCAAATAACAAAAATTACACAAAACATGGACTAACTCTATTCATAACTACTCTATGTCTTCAGATCAGCAACATACTTGTAGAGCAGAGAATTTCAACACTTCAAATATACCACAAATCATCACTTGCATCACACCCAAAGGCAGACATCAGAAACGAGTCAATGTCCCCACTTAAAGGATCACAGTAGCTTCAACATCAAACAGTAATTTCAACATGAACAATCATATCACTCCAAACAGTAATTTCAACATCAACAGTAGCTTCACAGTAATTTCAAAATGAATTCCATTATAGTAGCTTCCATAGCTTCATAATAGCTTCACAATAATAAATCTGACAGGAACTCCATCATTTTTATCACAGTAATTATAGTATCAATAGAAAAACCATTTCACTTGCTTCTCAGAAGTTACAACATCAAACAGTAAATCTTATATGCACATCAGGATTATTCACAGAAGTTGCACTTCAATAACTACATCAGAATTTTCACAGTATACGTAAAAACAGATACCATCATAGCAGCAGCATCAAATTGAAATTGAGATTTAGTAGAAGCAAATACTTATAGATTGAAATAGCATTAGAATTCGATTGAGATTTAGAAAAATGCCCAAGCTTAGCTGATTGAATCAAATTGCATCACATATTGAGATTTGGAAGAAGCAATTACATCTCCTAACTCTCACAGCATAACCGTTTAACATGTAAGTCATCATTACAAAAAGGCATATTCAAAAGGATACACAATTCATAAACAAAAAGATATATAGCATTTATATATAAAAAGATATACAAAATGAAATATATATATACGTATATGTATATGTATATAAGTATTGGTTTTGTTTTTGTAACTAGTAGAAGGGCAGTGTATTTTGTCAAGGTTGTATATATAGGCCTTATAGGATTTTCTGTTAAAAAGAATAAAATTAAATAGTTTTCTGAGAAAAAGATAAAAACATTTATCTTTTTTCTATTAAAAGTATATGTTATATGTTTTTCTTAGAAAAAGATAAAATCGTTTATCTTTTTTCTGATAAAAATTGCATCTTGAAGTGTTTATTTACCATGGAATTTATGAAATGAATGGTCCGGTGGTAATAAGGTTGGTTAGATGGTATGCTTACATATAAGTGACACAAAATAAATGAAAACACAATAGAGCGTGAAATTTAATGAAAAGATATTATGTTATATCTTTTTAAGTTCTTTTAAGCTTTTTTAGAATTTAGTTGTTTTGTATTAAATAATGGTATATGATTTTTGATTTAATGTATAATTATATTACGAATATAAATTTATAACAGAAAATTATAGTAAACATAATTGAAAAATTATAAATATGTTTAACGTGTAGTAGTAACTATGATATGTAAGTAAAACATAATATGTTATTTCATTCCTTATCTTAAAAGACAAATGCATTTTTTTAACTCCTGTATACATTGAAATGCAGTTATCATTGAAATCATTTACCATTTTATGTCCCACTTATAATTTTCTGTAAATAATATCGTCAATTTATCATTTTTTGTCCTACGTTCTGAAAAAAGGTAAAATCATTTATCTTTTACGGATCATAAATCACCAAGAACTAAAGAACAGGCGTCGTCAACTAATATTATTTTAGATCCAATTTAATAACTAATACAAAATTCATAATCTAAAATGAATAATGCAACCAAGTTAAATACACATTACTTGTTTTATCATAAAAATACCTTTCAGAATTCATTATTCCAACTATAGTAAATGAAACCTTCTTTTAATAGATCAAAACTGCCTCTGTTGATAAGAAATATACAAGAGCATCAACAACGACATAAAACATCGAATTGATAACGAAAATTACCAAATAAAATAGATACTCACCAAAGAACAAGCAATCCAACAGAGAAAATCAATTAGCCAATCCAAATGAACAAATTCGCCTCATGATTTCCTATAATTAAACTCGAATTTGATTTCAGAACAAACTAACGCTTAATTTTTCCCCAAAAAATCAACGAGCGCTTTAATTGCATAAGAATCGATGGATTAATTTTGACCTAATTTCAGAAGATATGAATATTGTTTGAGAACATGAAGACGTCCGCTTTAATTTTTGTCCTGGAAAATAATAATTGAAAACCTGTGTCCTAGAAAATAATAGGACCCAAATAGTAAGCCGTTAACGCAAATTTCCTGTATTTCTTTCCTTGGTCAAAGCCCTCTATTCCGTTCTACATGGTCAACTCAGAAAGAAACCCGCGCCTCCGTTCATTTTTGACGATTATAATCGCTCGAGCCTTTCTCTCAATTTTTTATCAGATCCATTCAATAATTTCAAACCTTTATAAAACAAAAATTGAGAGATAAACATGCTCTATGATCTCAACAGAGGAGATCGAGTTTAAGGTCCAAAATCGAGAGAAAATGAGGCTCAAAGCCGCCACGTTTCGAGCAGTTTTTGGGGATATGATCGAGCTCGACTTACGAGCAGTTGGGGGAGAGGGAAGGTTATGCGATGCTCTTCGATGTGGTGGTGACGAATCCTTGGCCTGTGCGCGTAATTTGGAGCAAGATCGAACCCTAGAAATGAGCAGTGGGTTCGGCTGTTACGATGTAGAAGATGAATAGGGCGGCAACGATTTTATTTAAGCATTGCAAAAGGGTAATTTAAGTGTAATTATTTTAGTTAATCGTATATTTAATTATTAATGTATTAAAATCAATAACTTTTCCATACAAGGTCAAAATCGCGCAAAACTGGGTCCGTTACGATTGTGAGGACGAGAGCTTCACAACAAGACTAACTATGGCGACCCAAACTTCCCCATAAAGGGAAGCCCAGATTGCTTTGAGAAAAAGACAAATTGTAACACAAACAGAAGAACATTTCATTGCTATTTACAACAATTTACATCAGAGTATAAGAATATTCAGAGTACGAATAAATATTACACAGAAAAATATCATAGTTTAAAATACAAAGCAATGGAAATAAAATGTATAAATACAATGCATAGCGGAAAATACAATAACTAGCACAACTGAAAAAATACACAGATACAGAACTTTCTGAATATAGCTCCAGCTGTAAATCCAGGATCCTGTATAAATAAATCTGCAAAACCAAAACTACTAGCAGCCCATGTGGAAAATAGGGGCACCCACAGTTTAGGTTAAAACAATAAACTCCAGGTCAGTCATAGGACTGGTGTGAGAACTAAAATAGTTATTTAAAGCTTTACTTTAGAATAAGGTAAATCAAGGGATCATGCCATATAACACGGAACGGGATTAACCCCAAGAATACCAGTGCCTAAAACAAACAGCGCAATGCTAAATAAAGAAAAATGAAGCTATTATAAGACTCAGGTCCCATCACATAATGTAACGCAAGCTGGAGGATATAGTTTTACCTTATAATAGCCAAATATGCTTGGTACGTTTTAAAAACAAATCTTTTATTATTACAATAAGTGAAGAAATCAACTTCAATTATAAATGTATCAATCATAGACGGCATGAGCGCCTCATCCCACTATGTCACCATATATAGCATACAATCAAAACCGCAAAATGTCATATTGGAAGTTTGGATTTCCATACTGGTGGCTTCTGATCCGAAAGATCAATCATGTAGTACAATTCGCAACGGCTTACATCGTAGGCATGCGAAAATGTCATAATACACATCTGCACTATCTAGGAAACAAGTTACCACAGCTTACATCCAAGCATTGGAAAACACCGCTAACTCTATCCATCTGGGAATCGGGGGTTGTGTCCTATCCCTAATGGTGTGGGGCGACCACACCCAATAAAACCTCGGTCGACCGAATCCATGACAACCCGTAGGATATCTATCCTCATCTCTAAAGTATACTGATCTAACCATCAGTTTACCACCATATCGGTGTGTGAGGCTCACGAATTAACGCTACACAAAGCTGTGCTATATTAAAGCTGTGCTTTGATCATCATCCACCAAACTTTGCTTTTCAACAAAAGTTTGGATTACTGCATCTCAGCAAGCCACACTATCAATCCATACTGTACCACTGATTTCTGCCGATATATAACCTTTGAGCTCGTACGTCTAAGAGAAGGGTGTTAAGCAAGAGAATAAATTCGCCGCCACCAAACAGTTATATATTTAGCAGAGATCAACGAATAAGTATAAAGGAATACAATGTCAGACACACCACCCATTTACAAGTCCGTTCTAGGTCAGAACGAAACCGAAGGCACCTTATTCATTGTCCCGTATGTCCAATACAGGAGGGTGGCCCTCGCATATCCGTACAATCAACAAGTACGTCCAGACGACTACCACTATATCCCCTTCAAGGTAGCTACTCCAATCATGGGCATCATTAGCAACCTATCCATTCAATGTGAAGATCATCGGTCTTGCACCGTCTTCAATCTCTTCGACTGTTAGTCGTCGAATCAGTTATTCAGAATGGGTTAAACCCGGTCTTTCTGAATAACACGCGTATCTTATAATCAAGTGCTATAACAACACATCATACGCCTCATTCCAATCCAGAATATTCTTTTATTCAAATATTCTTTCTTTGGGGAAAGGTTCCCATTAATTTTATCAAAGATAAATTCTTTTGAATTTACTCTTTAATCTTCCTTTGGATATCATTACAAAAGATTTCATTATCTTTTCAATTCTAAACCAATTTAAGTTTTTCCAAACTAGTCGGGACTAGCGAACTTTACTAAAGTAATCATTTGTTTGTTTTCCCAATCCCAACCTATTCATCCCATGGAGAAAACTGTTAATACTCCATATCTAACACCACGGTGTTATCGGTAAAAATTAATTACCATTTCATGTTCAAATCTAATTAAAGATTTAACATTCGTTTGGAGCAAAACTGGTGATACTCCATTCTCGATCATTTTCTTGAATTGATAATTTTAATTATCACATTCACTTTTCAATCTAATTAAAGATTCATTAAAACTCCACTTAGTTTCAATCTTCCCAAAAATCAATATTAAAGATTATTTAACTTTGGGAAATCAAACATGTCACATCGACAATCTACGCCGTACCATTGATTTCTGCCAATATATAATCTCTGAGCTCGTACGTCCTAGAGAAGGGTGTTAAGAAAAAGAATAAATTATCCACCACCAAATAGATATATATTTAACAGAGATTAACGAATACAGTATCGAAATACAAAATTAGACATGTAATCCTATCTTTACCTGGGTTAAAGAACCAATGTCATTTCAAACACAGTTGACGATAAACCCAAAAATCACATTCCATTAATTATGGAATCTTCATGGAAAATAGATCAATATATAATCGATATCAATTTCCGTATCCGACTAATAATATAAATGGAATATCGACAAAGCCTTTTAAATTCCATATATATTAACAGTCTTCCTCCACAGAAGCTTATCTTGATTATTACCGAATCGAATTCCATTCAATTCCAATTTAATATATTAAATTGAAAATCTTTACTTTGGAAAATTCCATTAATCTTAATTAAAAGATTATATATTCTAAATCATATTCTTTCACTATTAATTAGGTTAAAGAACAAGTGTTATTTAGAACAACGTTCACGATAAACCCAAAAATCCAATTCTTTTATTCAATTCCAATTAAATATTAATTAATTGGAAAACTTCACTAAATCTTAGTTTAAAGATTTATTCTTTTCTCAACTAGGTTTAAGAACAGTGTTGATGAAGAACCCATTTACGACAAACCCAAAATCCAATTTGATATCAATACAAGGCTCTGAATAGAAAATATATTGGCTTGTATTCAATATTAAATTCTGAAACAAACGGATATTGTATTGGAATAACAATATATATATATATATCTTCCAAATTCCTCAACAATATCCGTATAATCACGATATCCAATATCGAAATATTCCAAAGATTATTTACGTTCCGAATCCATTCCAATTTATTCATTGGAAAATTCTGGTTATTTTAAAACCATTTTCAAATCCAATTCATTTATTTCTAAAAATAAATAAATTATTATTCTAGTTAATAACTAGTTCATTTCGATAAAAAAATATTTTTATCTTTTCAAAACTGGAATTCTTCATCCAAAATCTTTCCAAATCATTTATTATGATTTTACGTAATTTTTTCATATTTTTAATAATTTTATTATCGCCCGTACGGTCGGTTTCCAATACGGCCACCAAACTGCATCCATAGCGACCTTTTCTAAAATTGATTTGGACATATCTCCAAATCCAACCATTAGATTTCAAATCTCTTGTATTCATTGGAAAGCTCTTTTCGATACGAACCCAATGGTTCCGGTTTTAGGAGAATCCGAACGTCGGATCTCTCGTAACGTCCATTTGAAGTTAATGGTCGAAATTCGCGAACGGTCGCTGCACGACGCATTCTATTCAGGCCATTGTAATATATATAATTCATGTATTATATATATTTCGTCGATTTCCATTTAAAACGAATTTTATTGATTGTTTTAAATTCATTTTAAAAACGATTTCCACTTCCATTTCAATTTCAAATCAAAATTGAATATTCCATTATAAATTCGTTTTAAATTCATTTTAAAACAATTTCAATTCTATTTTCAAATTCAAATAAAAATTCAATATTCTTTATATAAATTCATTTTAAATCGATTTCAATTCAAATCGATTTCCATTTCATTTTCAAATTTAAATCAAATTTGAATATTCCTTATCATTAATATTAAAATGATAATATTTTCAAAATATCAGATTTTGAAATGACTTTTTGATATTCATTATAAAATGAATAAAATCGACAAAATTCATGTTCGTTTTAAAATGGCGTTTAACTACTTAACACGGCTTTACATTTCAATATTCACTGAATATTATTTTAAAATATTCGTTAATTTCTGAATCGGAATCAAACTCAATCAATTACCATATAATTTTATTTATATGGATTTCAACATCATACATATACAACAATAATGATAAGCAATCATTAAAAATTCAAACAACATTCAGAGTGCATTCTATAACTGTATAAGCATTAAAATAGATAAATAACGCTTATACAGTCTGTCAACCCATCGATTGACATAGCACTAATTATTGGGATCAGTGTATGTCAAATATTATCCCAATACCCATGTGGGGTTTTCAAACAACAAATAATGTTTATTATTTGTGCAGTTGGGCGATGTGTAAAATTTATCGTCCCAATCAATATAACATAAATAAGTGAAAATAAACAAAATATCTGGTTTGTAAATGAATATTTATTTTATTTTCATTTCATAATAATTTATATATTTATTTATATAAATAATTTTTATATACAACAATACAATCCCAATCACAATCCACACAAATAATACAATCAAACAAGTCGTCCATGGTCTATGGAAGACAGTGTCAGGAGCTACTAAGCCCTGTCTGCAACCTAATATATAATAATTGTAATTTAAACTGAGTGTGAGAGAGTTCTCACCTTCGTTTCCACTCCGTCAGTTTTAATTTCTGAATTTCCAAACTATTCGGATTTTAATGTAACGACCCGGATTTTTAGCGACTTTGGTTATCGACATAAACACGATGACGACTAACCAAACATCGAAAAATACCGGTAATTAATGAAAGAAATTAGAGGGTGAGAATAGATAAGATAGAAACATAGAATAGAAGAAGAAAAGAAGAACTTACATCATCATAGTAACACGAATCTCACAGCGGAACGAATAACATACAATATATAACATAACTTTGAAATATAACAGTTATGTATACAATAGCACTTATCAGAGTACAGCACTTACAACACAACGGAAATAAACTATAGTTATATGATCCTGAAGCCTCCTGCTCCAGCTCATCAAGTATATCTGCAAATCCCGACTACTTGACTGCCCGTACAAATTTAGGCACCCAAGAGTTTAGGGAAACAAAACAAAATAAACTCCGGGTCAGTCATGGGACTGGTACGAGTAAAACAGTTTAAAACAATTTGAACAAGTAAACGATATCTCATAAGACCACGCCATATAACGGAACGAGTTTTTCTCTTATGAGAATCCAAAATATCTTTATATCAAAAACCTTTTGATATTATAATAATGTCTATCAGCCACAATATATTATTCATCTAGCAGAAACGCTTCCATCTCACGTTCTACATATATAGTATACAATCAAAACCGCAAGCACGTATTGGGTAATGGATTTCCAACTATGACAAGGTATGGAACCACCTTACGATCAGTGTACTCTAGGAATGATACACTGGAGTTCAACAAGAACATCTTGCAACTCAGCCACACATGACCGACCACTCATTTCGCTTGAGTGTATCGAATGAACATCACCAACGGTTGGGATCAGCAACCGTTCCCGTATATATATATGGGACAACATTGATAGATTAAAGGAGCAAATGAATATTCTCTAGATAGGTGATTATACACCCTACTACGGAGCGACCGACTTAGCCATGCTGCCTGCCCGATTTCTGTCATTACCGGATGTGAGGCTAGAAGCTAGGCTTATCTTTTTTCAAATCAAATCTTCATTCACTTTGAATGTCACATCGTCATACCTGCCAAATCACAAATTGATTTTCCCAAAAATACCACGGGTATAAGCTAAGAGAAACGAATTCCTCCGCCACCAACGTAAATACGTTTGAAACAATCAACTTACGTGATCTACCAGATATACTCTGTCAGACCTTCGTCCATACAAGTTGTCCTGGGACTGGACAAACTGAAGGCACTATTCAATATATCCATCTTAGTCGCTGTTATCTAAGACTTATACAACAGCCCTTGCACTTTACTCCGTCTTCAATTATCTTTGGCATAAATGATTCGCAACGCTTATGCCAATACAGAGTGGTTCTTTGGATAATAATCCAACCGGTCTCTCCATATTAACAACGTTAAAATGGTCAAAAACTTCGATAGTCGGTGAGTTAACTATCGAAGGAAAATACGTGTACAAACAACGATATTATTTCTAGAAGGAAATTCTATCAGTGAATCATCAATCTCTACCATTCCATAACTATCAGACTCTAACTGTAAACTAATAAGAGAACAACTTCCCAAGTATAAACCCCGAAGGCCGAAACCAACATCAGATCGATACTCAGGAAACCATTCAACTTATTAATCTCTAGTCATTTTCTAATCTTGCTTAACTCTATTTCTTTAACTCTATACAATTAACTCTAGTTCGTTTTTAACTCTAATCGATTAACTCTATTTGATTACCTCTAACTGGTTAACTCTAACTGATTAATTCCTTTCAAATAAACTATATT
The DNA here is from genome assembly GCA_030737875.1 of Allium sativum. Lineage (NCBI taxonomy): Eukaryota > Viridiplantae > Streptophyta > Magnoliopsida > Asparagales > Amaryllidaceae > Allium > Allium sativum. The sequence goes on from CM060921.1 coordinate 310,704,409, forward strand.
CGATTTACTCCTTTAATTCTAACTAGTTAATTCTAACTCCTTTTATAATATCGTATTTATTTTCTAAATAAATATTTACTTTATTCTATTTATTTTCTCAAATAAATATCCCTTTATTCTAATTCTATTTATTTCCTAAATAAATAAATAATCCCTTTTAATCTATTTGTAAATGTTCTACAAATATTTCTCTTTCTATTTGTTTGACAAATATTTTCCCTTTATATTTGTTTTACGAATATTTCCCTCTATATCTGTTTAACCAATATAATTCCTTTTATTCCAAATCCTTTTCTTTTATAATATAAAATCCATTGATTTTATATAAATAAATTATTTTCAAAATATACTTTGAAAATCCCTTTTCCATATTCTGGTATTTCTTATGGTATTTAACACCCCATATAACAACGATAAATATTGTCCAAACAGACATAATCAACGTCAGATTATATGTCACATTGTATATCACAATATATAAATCACAGTAAAATAAATGTTGAGGAATCCAGTTGGATTCCTCCGACCTGTTTTCCCTGCATCAAAAATGTTACACAGTAAAATCAACATCATTTTCAGTTCGATATGAAATATTCTGATAGCAGAATCAACATATAAATATTTAACGGTGTATATATATATACATATATATATATATAATTTCTACTAACTGACTAGCAGTTCAATCAAAATGTCAACACACAATCAAGCAGACAATATTTAACAGTTCTAAGAATACGTTGTAAAAATTGAACTATTCAGAGTTGGTGAGTTTTATTCACATTGGACAATCATCGTTGATAACGATAACCATCGACAATTTATTTTTCTATAAATTGTAATGGACTCCAATTGACTCGCGGTCAGTTTCATTGGGTAGTGTCCGTCCATACGATCCCAACGCAACTTACGGTTCTCGATTCTGACTTCGTATGGATGAGATATGCATTACACAAGTTGATACGCTATTTAAATTTTAAAAATAAACTTAAACATTTTAAATGGGCCTCACCCTTCCTTTACCGGCCCATCAACACAAAAGACTCAGCCTGTAAACACTTCTTCTCCCCCAACGATACCTGCTCCTCATTCTTGCCATTACCGCATCCCTTAAGTCCCCTAAATCTCCTCCATCTCTTCTTTATAAATTATACTGAGAATACCACTAGCCTCCACTTCCCGAGCTCTTTCCTCTCCACCCCTCAATGCACAACTCGAGCTCCATTTCATCAGTGCGTCAGAACAGCTCGCGGATGAAATACTGTAGGAGCATCGACATTATTTTTCTTTATTTAATCCCAGAAAATCCCAACAAATGCGATTTCACTCCTAAAACCCGAAAATAACCTCAAAAACATGAATCATTGCTTCTACCGCTCTCGAATCTTAAACCTAGCTCGCGCCCCTTTTTTCCAGTAAAACGAGAAGGGTTCGAACGATGAAAAACTCACATAGGATTGAAGAGGAACCCTTGATGAAATCAAAAATATAACTCTCGTGATTTCTAGGAATAAATCCTATTTGATTTTGATTTTCAAAGTTTCGGTTTTGTTGAAAAGAATATGGAAAAAGTAGCGGCGCCTTGTTTGACTTCTGGAGGATGAAATTTAGGTCTAGAGAGTAAGGGTGTGGTATTTATAAGGAGAGCAATTTCTTTTATATTGATTTTTAATCCATCGTTGTGTGTGTATTCGTCTTCTAAAAATCCTCATGATCATATATGACACCCAAAAATCACCAAACTGGACCTGTAGCTAGAGTTCGACATTACGGTCCCAACGAAACTGGTTTCGTCGAATTCCGACTCCGTATGCTCACACAGCGTATTTTTAACTGTCAAAATACTGACTGTTTTTCACTCTAAAAATCCGTACGGCCACACAGTGACTCTTAAAATCACGGAACTAGGAATCTAGTAACTATTTGACATTGCGGATCCAACAAAATTAGTTTCGTCGAATTCCGACTTCGTTTGCAAAAGTGGTTATTTTTAAAGCTCTAAATAGCCTATTTAAATATATAAATATATTTAAATATAATTAAATTTAATATTTAAAAATAAATATTATCATCTATATTCACATGGAATACCGTACAGCTTCAGAATATTCCTATATGGATTTCTAACTCGATATTTCAATCTGGGTCAACCCGATATTCGATTTGCATTGGAATTCCCTTTTAAAATATAAATAATTCCTTTATAAATTATAAAGGAATTCCACAGCGGCTTTTCTGAAATTTGATTTGGACGTAAATCAAAATCTACACGACGAAATCCCGATTTGTAACGACCCGTATTCTACGCATCATAGGATCGTAGGATATTTATTTCTTTCACATACGAAGTCGTATGGTCATGTAACTTTGGGAGACGACTATTGAGGTCATTTCCCATGTTCATGATTTTTCCCGATTTTTAAATGACCATTTTACCCATAGTTGGTACTGTTTTGGCCATAACTTTTGACTGAAAAGGAATTTTGACCTGAAACCACTTCCATTGGCTCCGGATAATGGTTTACAATTCCGTAGAGTGGTCACACTAGCCATACGGACTCACCGTTTGGGAGATATGGCTGAAACAAGTTTCAGATAGTGAAAACCAACTTAATTGGGCCTAACCGGGTGATTAACAGCTAGGCCCAATGGGGGATTTCGGGATTCGGGTTTTGAGGAGGCTGAAATCAGTTAGAGAACGATCTTATCCTCATTTTCCAGCCGCCTCTTTCATTCTTGAACCCTAACAATGGCTGCCAACATCTAGAAACATCCCCAAATCACTTTCAAATCAAGTTTTGGCTTAATCTACATCAAATTAAGGAGAGGAAACACGAAAGCAAGGTTAGAGCTGCTGTTAGACACCGGTATTCACCCAAATCAGCAAGGTTTCAGTACTGAGAAATTTATTTGTGGCCAAGGTGAGTGATTAGCATTGTTTTGACACTAATTACAGTTAATTAAGGGTAATTAGTGAAGATTAGCGAATTTATACACTAATAAATTCTGGAAAAATATCTATAAATACGAAAATAATATTTTATGCCTCTGGTAGAAATTTGGTTTAATTTGGTTAAGTTTTGTTAACCCAATGATTAGTTTTGCTTAAACATGCTTAAGGGGAAAAATATGGGGTTTTGGGTATATTTGATCCATTTTGACACGTAAATTCATTGTTTTGGTGTTTGTGGTTAGTTTGCTATGCTGCTATGACTGTTTGGAATGATTTGTGGTTGATTAGAATAGTTAGATTGGTCGAAAACGTCGTCGAATGGCGTAAACAAGTTGCTGGAAAAAGTTGCAGAAAGTTGTGCAGGGTTTCGGATCGGATCGGGTATGGGCACGGATCGGGTAGGGAGCTGGGCAAGGAATCTGACCCGAACTGGAATCTGGCGCAAAAGAAGTTTGGCAAGAAGGAAGGCCACTGCTTCGAGTTGGAGTTGGACAGAGGATCGGATTGGAGCCATGGAGCAGGATCAGATCGGAGTAGGCTAGGGAGCGAGATCGGATCGGAGGAGGCAAGCGAGGGGGATCGGATCGGAGCTATGGAGCAGGATCGGGTCAGAGCTATGGAGCAGGATCGGATCGGAGCTACGGAGCAGGATCAGATCGGCCAGACGAGGCACAGGAGCTGGAGCACGAACTGAATGGGGGATGGCAACCCGACCCGACCCGGAGTGGAACACCTGACCCGAACCGATGCAACGTTGTGAACCCGAACCGAACTGAACGGGGAGACTGGGGATGATTCATCCGAACCGAACCGACTGAAACAGATGGGGTCAAGCCGAATTGAACTTCCATCTCTTCCATGCGACGACTCTTTTGAAGACCAACTCCAATTCGATCAAAACCCGAGATGCAAAGGAAGTACAAATGAGGAGCTTTGACTCAGGATCCAGCTGGGGACCAATGAGTGAGCTTCATGATTGGGCTTTGCTGCGGGACGTGTGCCAAGGGGCTATCGATGTCTATGACTTTGGATCACTATGTATGGGAGGTACGTGAACGGATTCAGGGCCACAGTGGCCTAGGTACGACTAAAGGGATATAAACCAATGAAGTGGGGTCATTTGTAAAGATTTGGTCATGACTCTATGTGGTAAGCTTGGTAGTAGCAGTAGTTGTACAAGTTGAACACCGTCACTACTTCGATGGGTTTAGTGATTGACAGTGGTGGACATCGAACGCTTTATGCACTGAGTGAGAGATGTGAGGATGGTTGCTATAGTTGATTTGTCTGCCATCATTATGACATGCACACCCCACCCCCGTATTCTTTACACTATTTATTATGGCACCTTAGAGTACTGTACGGTATGTGATACTAACTCTTTGGTTGCAAGTCCAGGTTCAGGTATGGTTTAGTATACCTGTTATTGTTCTATTTAGATGCTTATCGCTCATACCAGGCTTTATGTCTGACCCAGAGTTTTATGTCTCTTCTTATTACTCTGGGTGCTCACACGAGCAGACTAGAGACAGGTTAGCTGGTGATGCGTGGGTAGATGATCCGGAGACGAGCAGGAGGCTTTCACGTAATATATATAGTATTCTCCTGTGTTGTTGAAGATCGCAGCTTGGGCATTAGTGGTGCATCTTCTACTTTAGCTTTCTTTTGTTTAGAGACAGTAAATTTGGAAAGTTGTAATAAGCTGTATTTGGATTTCCGCTGCTCTGATGTTGATGTTGGTTTTAGTTATCAGCTTATGCATTGTCTCACCTGTTTTATGTTAAGTATGTTATTATTATATTTTATTCCATGCACTGTAAGACATTCTACAGGTTCCCCGTTAGTTAATTCCCTTCTTCCCTTTCCTTCTGACGATCCGTTCCGTGCTAACTGGACATGTGTACAGCGCACTTTCGGAGGGACTGTCGGTTGGTGCGGGGCGGGCCGTCACACTTGGTATCAGAGCTCTAGGTTGCGTAGTTAACCTAGGGAAGTTATCAGGGAGAGATAGTATACGTATACGAGAGAGCGTATTTGTGATTACTTTGGTTTTCAAAAGTTATATATATACTATTACTAGTATAAGGATGAAGTCGTACTGCACTAGCACCACTATGGGGTCGTTAATGGTTTCCTTTTTCAGATTGACGATGAGCCGATATGCTAGAGGTGCTGGTAGGGGAGCCAATAATGGGAATGCTGCTGACATGAGGACGATGTTTACTGACCTCATGAGAGAGATGCTTAGAGATGTGTAGAGGGCAGCTCCCAATGGTGGAAATGGTGGTGGTCCAATAGTGCAGGCGCCGAGGGTCGACTTCGCCAAGCTGAATAAGGATTATATTAGCCTTGGTGGGAAGCCGTTCAACGGAACGGAGTCGGCTACGGATGTTTAGGATTGGTTGGATAGTTGCGAACGTATCTTCGAGGATTTGGGCATCGAGGATGCGATGAAGAGAAAGCTAGCGTCCCGTCAACTGCAAGGGCGGGCAATGATTTGGTGGAATGCTATAAAGGCAGCTACTCCGGAAGATCATATTACTTGGGAGCAGTTTAAGGTCCGCTTTAGCGAGAAGTTCTGTGAAGACCCGTAACTTCCCCGTAAAGGAAAGCGTCGGATAGTTCGAGAACAAACCACAACAGAACGCATATAGAAGAACATTTCATTGTATATAACAACAATGCATCAGATTACAAGAATATACAGAGTATAAAAGAATATTACACAGAAATATCAGAGATTTAAATTACATTTAAATACATAGCAGCGGAAAATAATACAATACACAACTAGAATGAGATATACGGATACAAAGCTTCCCGGATATCGTTCCAGTCGTAAACCAGGATCCTGTGAATATAAATCTGCAAAACCAAAACTACTAGCTGCCCGTGTCAAAATAAGGGCACCCAGAGTTTAGGTCAAAACAATAAACTCCAGGTCAGTCATGTGACTGGTGTGAGAACTAAAGCAGTTATAAATCTTTATTTTCAAAGCTAGGTAAAACAAGGGACCACGCCGTATAACACGGAACGGGTTTCCTCCCAAGAATACCAGTGCATAAGACAAACAACGCAATGCTAAATAAAGAAAAATGAAGCTGTTATAAGACCCAGGTCCCATCACACAATGCAACGCAGTCGAGGATAGGGTTTTCCCTTATAACAGCCAAAGAATGCTTGATACGTTTAAAACAAATCATTTGATACTATTATAAGTGCATAGAGTATAAAACAACTTCAAATCATAAGTATCAATCATAGGCGGCATGAATGCCCCATACCACTATGTCGCCATATATAGGTTTACAAATAAAACCGCAAATGTCACGTATTTGGAAATTGGGTTTCCATCTATGAACCGAGGCTAGGGGCAAGATCCTCAACCGATTCGAGACGCTCTAGCCCGCCCCTCAGGAACAGCCGCAACTGCCCCTTGGATCGTCAGGGCCGGTCCACACGGAGTGGATTATTATGCCTGAACAATACGTCTCCCCACCCTATGGGGTGTAAGTCTGGTCCGTCAGCCGACCAGAATGCATTCGGCCGAAACCGATATAACCGAGGCGCCTCGCAACAGCAACAACAACATAAGTCAAACTCGTCAGGGCGTGTAAAACCACTGACGCCACTTCTAACTAGAAAGAAACGCATGCCCTCCCTGAGGTCCGTCTCCCGTTTTTGATTCATACCGGGTGTGAAACTCGCGAATCAAACGTTACACAAAGCTACGCCACAAAGGTCGTGCTTTGATCATCAACCACAAGACTTTGCTTTTCAACAGAAGCCTTGATCATTTGCATCTTAGCATGCCACACAGGCAAGCCATCCTATGCAACCGATATCAGTCACACAGAATGAAATCCGATGTCAGACACACAGTCCATTTACAAGTCCGTTCTGGGTCTGAACGAAACCGGAGGCACCTAGTACCCCGCATATCCATCGATCTCCAAGTACGTCTGGACGATCACTAACTGTTTCCATCTTCTTGGGTGTACAGCCCAATCAAGATCATCAGTTATCACCCAAACGACGTGAAGACCTCCGGTCTTCGACCATCGTCTTCGTCTTCGACTTATCGTCGTATCAGTTACTCAGAATGGGATAAACCCGGTCTTTCCGAATAACTCGCGTATATTTTAAATAAGTGTTACACAAACACAACATACGCCTCATTCCAATTCATTAGTCACTAACCGTAAATTAATCAAGAGAATAATTCCCCAAATATTAACCCCGAAGGCCGAAACCAACATCAGATCAATATCCAGAAAACCATTCTGCTTGGCTAACCGCCAGTTAGTTTCTAAATTTCACATTCAAATCTAATTACAGATTTATCTATCGCCTGGAGCAAAACTGGTGATACTCCATTCTCGATCTTTTCAATCTAATTAAAGATTCATTAAAACTCCACTTAGTTTTAATCATTATCTGGGTTAAAGAATCAGTGTCATTTAAAACACGATTCACGATAAACCCAAAATCACATTCCATTAATTATCGGGTTAAAGAACAAGTGTTATTTAAAACACTGTTCACGATAAACCCAAAAATCAATACCAATTCAATTCCAATTAAATATCATTTAATTGGTACACTTCATTAAATCTAAATAAAAAGATTTAATCTTTTCTCAACTGGGTTCAAGAACAGTGTTAGTGAAGACACCATTCACGACAAACCCAAATCACATTCGATATTCAATACAAGGCTCTGAATAGAAAATATATCGGCTTATATTCAATATCGAATTCTACGACTAACAAATGTCGTATTGGAAATAACGATACAAATATATATCTTTCAAATTTCCATAACAACACCTGTAATGTCACGAATTCCAACATCGAAATATTCCGAAGACAATTTCGATTCAAATCCACTCCAATGCAATCATTGGAAATTTTGGTTATTTTCAAAACCATTTCAAATTCAATTTATTTATTTAAAAATAAATAGAATTATAATTCTAGTTCAAAACTAGTTCATTTCGATAAAAATCCATTTTTTTATCTTTTCAAATATGGAGATTTTCACCCCAAACTTTCACAAATCATTTCTTGTGATTTTACACAAATTATTACTATTTTTAATAATTTTATCAAGGCCCGTACAGTCGATTTCCAACAATGGCCATCGAACTGCACTTACAACGACCTTTTTCGAATTTGATTTGGACGTATCTCCAAATCCAACCGTTAGATTTCAAATTTCTAACATTAATTAGAAAGCTCTTTTCGATACGAACCCAACGGTTCCGGTTTTAGGAGAATCCGACGGTCGGATCTCCTGTAATGTCCGTTTGAAATAAATGGTCGAAATTCGCGAACTGCCGCGGCGCGGCGCGTTCTATTCAGGCCATTATATTATATATAATATATATAATATATATTTCGTCGATTTCTATTTAAAACGAATTATATAAATAGTTTTGAATTCGTTTCAAAAACATTTTCAACTTCCATTTCAATTCAAATCAAAATTGAATTCTTCTCTATAAATTCGTTTTAAAATTCATTTCTATTCAATTCGAATTTCAATTCAATTTGAATTCATTTCAATTCGCTTTCTATTCCATTTGAATTCGTTTTCAATTCAATTCATTTCGAAATCGTTTTCAATTCATTTCATTTCGAAATCGTTTTCAATTCAATTCATTTCGAAATCGTTTTCAATTCATTTCATTTCGAAATCGTTTTCAATTTATTTTGAATTCGTTTTCAATTCAATTCATTTCGAAATCGTTTTCAATTCAATTCATTTCGAAATCGTTTTCAATTCATTTCATTTCGAAATCGTTTTCAATTCAATTCATTTCGAAATCGTTTTCAATTCATTTCATTTCGAAATCGTTTTCAATTCGATATAAATATCGTTCACGTCAAAATGGCGTCCATACACGGCTTCATAAATTTCTATTTTCAAATATTCTATTTCAAATATTTCTTTTTCAAAATAGTTGTTATTATCAAAATATTTCGTTCAACACATGACCAATCTCAATGAATGAGTACTGTCAACACATGAACTTTTATTTTATAATATTCTTTATTTTTCAAATTGGAATGAGGCCCAATCAATTACCATATAAAGTTAATTATATGGATTTTCATACAACACATGTATATCATAGCATTGAAAAATAATCAACCATCAACCAAAGTGCACTACACTGCATAAGCATCAAATACAGATATTCAACGCTTATAACAGCCTGTCAATCAATCGATCGACATATTTAATCAATCAGGATGAGTGAACTGCATATTTCATCCTAACACCCGTGTGGGGTTTCAAACAATCAAACACAGATTTTATTTGTGCAGTTGGGCGATGTGTGAAATTTATCGACCCAATCAATATCATTCAAATAAGTGTACATAAACAAACCATCTGGTTTGTAAATGAATATTTATTTATTCACTTCACTATTTTCATATTCACGTTAAAAATTATATTTTTAACGATAAAACATTTTATTTCAACCTATGAATTTCTATTCAATTCATTTATTCAATAAAATGATATTTTTATTTTTCTAACATGTTTTAGAAAATTTCGGCGGCATAACGGCACGATACTAGAAACGGGACAAGGCCTAGCCTTATCCCCGGTCTAGTGAAGGCCCACGCCATTCACACATCAATCAAATCAATTCGTTATGCAAACCGCAAACTTTGGAGTAAGGATCTAACCTAGCCTTACTCCTTCGCCTTATAACGGCGCACGTCTAATCCTAACCAATTTATCGATTCGATTTTTCACACCACAAACCACATTCAAACAATATCGCAATCAATCACCAAACTGTCAAACAAACAAGTCCATGGTCTGTGGACGATTGTGTCGGGTGCTACTAAGCACCGTCTGCATCCTAGTATATATATATAACTAGAAAATAAATAGAAAGGTGAGAAATTCTCACCGATTAGCTATCCTAGCTCCACGGCACTTCATTGATAGAAATCTTCATCGCTATCGCATCTTCGTCATCCTCGCTGCCCGTAGCCACTACATATGTAAAAATCGAATTTTTACTATGCTATTCAATATATAAAATCGAATTTTGACTTCGCTATTCAATATATAAAAATCGAATTTTTTTTCTTTTGCAAGTTCAAATCTTTTTCTACTAAAAGATTAAACTTTTTTTCCTATTTTAAAGTTCAAAATAAAATCAGTTTTTCGCTTTCATAAAAATGCAGTTTTTTCATAACTTAAAAAATAAAAATACAGTTTTTGCCTTATTTAAAAATTCAGTTTAAAAATCATTTAAAAATCAGTTTTCTAATCTAAAATAAAATTCAGTCTTAAACCTAAAATAAAATTCAGTTTTAAACCTACCTAAAATCAGAATTTTAAAAACATAAAAATCGGTTTTTAATATTAACAAAATCAGTTTTATAAATTAAGTAAAAATCAGTTTTATAAATAAAGTAAAAACTTACAGTTCGAAAGGGGGGGGTTCACCACCATCGGAGAGGCTTCGGGTGGCTCTGGGTCGGCGGCAGGAGGAGGCGGAGGGTTGGGGCGGCCTTCAGTTCGTCGGCGGTCATCACTGTGGGGGGGGAAAGCTCTGGCGTTTTCGTCTTCGATTCGAAGGGAGGAAGGAGATGAGCTAGAGGGGAGAGGAAGGCGCGACTTTAGGGGGGAGCGGCGGTCCATCGTCGGCGTCAGCAAGGGGGAGGAAGAGGCGTCGCGATCTGAAACTGGAAGGGGTTTTTTTTTTTTTTTTTTTTTTTATATTTTGACCGTGGTTTGACTTGTGAGGAAAGAGAGAGCTCAAGGGGGTTATATAATATTTTAATTATTTAAATAATTAATTTCTCCATAAAGTAACTTTAAATTTCGATCTCCGAACGAGGCCCAATGACTGTCGTCCCTAGCTAATTACCCCCATTCCGAATACAATGGGATATGTTTCATAAGCCAGTTCGGCTGTTACGCTCAGTTTTCGCTGAAATTAATGTATAAATCTATATATTCAATTTTAAACGTACATTTCAATTTACCGGGGTCACATACTAACTTTAAAAATTCTAGAAAAATATTTTCTAGCTTCGTATTGACGATACGGTCCTAACAAAACTAGTTTCGTCGAAATCTGAGACCGTTAGAAAAATGGCCAATTTCCAGTCGATTAAAATCAACTGAAACTGGTCAAACGCGTTTTCCTTTGCCACGCTCACATATTGATTCGAAAAATTATGAAATTTGAAATCTAGCAATAACTTTACATCACGGACCCAACAAAACTGGTTTCGTCGAAATCCGAGGTCGTTTGCAAAATGTCCATTTTTAAGGGCCTGAATTCCATAGCGACTATTCAGAATTTTCAACTGGACATATCTTTTGATTCCCGCTAAGAAATTTTGATCATTCGGGTTCGTTGGAAAGATATTCACTATTAGATTCCATTATTTTTGGTTTCACTAAAATCCGGATTGTTTTGCACCCGGTACATTCAATTGAAGTTTGAAATCGAATTATCGAACTACCGCGCCATTTTCAATTCTATTTATAATTATATATAATTATTTATATTCTAACGACGACGCGTATAATATATACGTTCGAATATATTCAAAATAAATTTCTCGTCGATATTATTTAAAATAATTCATTTTAAATAATCTAAATTCGCTAAAATGGCCAAAATAAAAATTTTAAACTGGCCCAGATTTTACGGGTTGTTACAATCTCCCCCACTTAAAACTTTTCGTCCCCGAAAAGGAACAAAGTCGAAAGTGGTTTGATTATTCAGCTCCACATTTGATCTGGCTTCCATTCTCCAACTCTTTAGTTTCTGAGAATTTTTAAAATTTCAAAAATTTGGCTAACACCCTAAATTTTTGAAAAATTTCGCCATAACCTCCCCTGCACCGGGAGCATCGGGAAATTGCAAATAGCGTTCCCGGTCCTTCAGATCTCAAAAAGAAAAAGAAAAAGCCAAGCGGCTAGCCAATAGGCTCATAAAATCATCATCACCCAAACAAAACAGTAAATTATGTAATAAACATGTACCTATTTGTCGGGCAAACAAATTTTATTCTCTGCTCTAGCCTCCTTGCTATGACCTGTTCAATGATATATATGTATATGCAAACAAATGCGACCAATTTTCAATAGAGTTCAATATTTGATTCAATTAGGCATAATTGTTCAAAATTAGCAAACAATTAAACAAACAACACAAACTTCAATCAATTAGTGGATTAACGTTTCAAATTCATAATTTCGATATATATACAAAAATCAGATTTTTGATGCCAAATCACAACAATTAGCCCTATCTAATTTTGGTTCTCACACCAGTCAATAGGAAATATATAGATATCAAACCTTCGAAACACGAACATAAATGTTGATGATGCGATCGCTATCATCAATATCATCTCCGGGCGACTAGGGTGTGGTGCTATATCTATCCAATATATTAAAACTTCGAATACACGCTAGCTAGGCGCATACGCAAAAATCTTTATATTTTGGATTGTCCTAATCAATATAAAATAAATAATCAAATACGAATAATTGATTTAAATTTTCAAATCAAAAATCGTTTTCATTTTAAAAATATACTCTTCACACTCGTTCTAGGATACTACTGATCCCATCTCTAACGAGTCATTCCATTGGATATTACTAATCCAATATCTGATGAATTCCTTCGTACGGTTCTAATGTGTCTTGTTCTCTGCTTTGTAAACCAAAGCTCTGATACCAACTGTGAAGACCCGTAACTTCCCCGTAAAGGAAAGCGTCGGATAGTTCGAGAACAAACCACAACAGAACGCATATAGAAGAACATTTCATTGTATATAACAACAATGCATCAGATTACAAGAATATACAGAGTATAAAAGAATATTACACAGAAATATCAGAGATTTAAATTACATTTAAATACATAGCAGCGGAAAATAATACAATACACAACTAGAATGAGATATACGGATACAAAGCTTCCCGGATATCGTTCCAGTCGTAAACCAGGATCCTGTGAATATAAATCTGCAAAACCAAAACTACTAGCTGCCCGTGTCAAAATAAGGGCACCCAGAGTTTAGGTCAAAACAATAAACTCCAGGTCAGTCATGTGACTGGTGTGAGAACTAAAGCAGTTATAAATCTTTATTTTCAAAGCTAGGTAAAACAAGGGACCACGCCGTATAACACGGAACGGGTTTCCTCCCAAGAATACCAGTGCATAAGACAAACAACGCAATGCTAAATAAAGAAAAATGAAGCTGTTATAAGACCCAGGTCCCATCACACAATGCAACGCAGTCGAGGATAGGGTTTTCCCTTATAACAGCCAAAGAATGCTTGATACGTTTAAAACAAATCATTTGATACTATTATAAGTGCATAGAGTATAAAACAACTTCAAATCATAAGTATCAATCATAGGCGGCATGAATGCCCCATACCACTATGTCGCCATATATAGGTTTACAAATAAAACCGCAAATGTCACGTATTTGGAAATTGGGTTTCCATCTATGAACCGAGGCTAGGGGCAAGATCCTCAACCGATTCGAGACGCTCTAGCCCGCCCCTCAGGAACAGCCGCAACTGCCCCTTGGATCGTCAGGGCCGGTCCACACGGAGTGGATTATTATGCCTGAACAATACGTCTCCCCACCCTATGGGGTGTAAGTCTGGTCCGTCAGCCGACCAGAATGCATTCGGCCGAAACCGATATAACCGAGGCGCCTCGCAACAGCAACAACAACATAAGTCAAACTCGTCAGGGCGTGTAAAACCACTGACGCCACTTCTAACTAGAAAGAAACGCATGCCCTCCCTGAGGTCCGTCTCCCGTTTTTGATTCATACCGGGTGTGAAACTCGCGAATCAAACGTTACACAAAGCTACGCCACAAAGGTCGTGCTTTGATCATCAACCACAAGACTTTGCTTTTCAACAGAAGCCTTGATCATTTGCATCTTAGCATGCCACACAGGCAAGCCATCCTATGCAACCGATATCAGTCACACAGAATGAAATCCGATGTCAGACACACAGTCCATTTACAAGTCCGTTCTGGGTCTGAACGAAACCGGAGGCACCTAGTACCCCGCATATCCATCGATCTCCAAGTACGTCTGGACGATCACTAACTGTTTCCATCTTCTTGGGTGTACAGCCCAATCAAGATCATCAGTTATCACCCAAACGACGTGAAGACCTCCGGTCTTCGACCATCGTCTTCGTCTTCGACTTATCGTCGTATCAGTTACTCAGAATGGGATAAACCCGGTCTTTCCGAATAACTCGCGTATATTTTAAATAAGTGTTACACAAACACAACATACGCCTCATTCCAATTCATTAGTCACTAACCGTAAATTAATCAAGAGAATAATTCCCCAAATATTAACCCCGAAGGCCGAAACCAACATCAGATCAATATCCAGAAAACCATTCTGCTTGGCTAACCGCCAGTTAGTTTCTAAATTTCACATTCAAATCTAATTACAGATTTATCTATCGCCTGGAGCAAAACTGGTGATACTCCATTCTCGATCTTTTCAATCTAATTAAAGATTCATTAAAACTCCACTTAGTTTTAATCATTATCTGGGTTAAAGAATCAGTGTCATTTAAAACACGATTCACGATAAACCCAAAATCACATTCCATTAATTATCGGGTTAAAGAACAAGTGTTATTTAAAACACTGTTCACGATAAACCCAAAAATCAATACCAATTCAATTCCAATTAAATATCATTTAATTGGTACACTTCATTAAATCTAAATAAAAAGATTTAATCTTTTCTCAACTGGGTTCAAGAACAGTGTTAGTGAAGACACCATTCACGACAAACCCAAATCACATTCGATATTCAATACAAGGCTCTGAATAGAAAATATATCGGCTTATATTCAATATCGAATTCTACGACTAACAAATGTCGTATTGGAAATAACGATACAAATATATATCTTTCAAATTTCCATAACAACACCTGTAATGTCACGAATTCCAACATCGAAATATTCCGAAGACAATTTCGATTCAAATCCACTCCAATGCAATCATTGGAAATTTTGGTTATTTTCAAAACCATTTCAAATTCAATTTATTTATTTAAAAATAAATAGAATTATAATTCTAGTTCAAAACTAGTTCATTTCGATAAAAATCCATTTTTTTATCTTTTCAAATATGGAGATTTTCACCCCAAACTTTCACAAATCATTTCTTGTGATTTTACACAAATTATTACTATTTTTAATAATTTTATCAAGGCCCGTACAGTCGATTTCCAACAATGGCCATCGAACTGCACTTACAACGACCTTTTTCGAATTTGATTTGGACGTATCTCCAAATCCAACCGTTAGATTTCAAATTTCTAACATTAATTAGAAAGCTCTTTTCGATACGAACCCAACGGTTCCGGTTTTAGGAGAATCCGACGGTCGGATCTCCTGTAATGTCCGTTTGAAATAAATGGTCGAAATTCGCGAACTGCCGCGGCGCGGCGCGTTCTATTCAGGCCATTATATTATATATAATATATATAATATATATTTCGTCGATTTCTATTTAAAACGAATTATATAAATAGTTTTGAATTCGTTTCAAAAACATTTTCAACTTCCATTTCAATTCAAATCAAAATTGAATTCTTCTCTATAAATTCGTTTTAAAATTCATTTCTATTCAATTCGAATTTCAATTCAATTTGAATTCATTTCAATTCGCTTTCTATTCCATTTGAATTCGTTTTCAATTCAATTCATTTCGAAATCGTTTTCAATTCATTTCATTTCGAAATCGTTTTCAATTCAATTCATTTCGAAATCGTTTTCAATTCATTTCATTTCGAAATCGTTTTCAATTTATTTTGAATTCGTTTTCAATTCAATTCATTTCGAAATCGTTTTCAATTCAATTCATTTCGAAATCGTTTTCAATTCATTTCATTTCGAAATCGTTTTCAATTCAATTCATTTCGAAATCGTTTTCAATTCATTTCATTTCGAAATCGTTTTCAATTCGATATAAATATCGTTCACGTCAAAATGGCGTCCATACACGGCTTCATAAATTTCTATTTTCAAATATTCTATTTCAAATATTTCTTTTTCAAAATAGTTGTTATTATCAAAATATTTCGTTCAACACATGACCAATCTCAATGAATGAGTACTGTCAACACATGAACTTTTATTTTATAATATTCTTTATTTTTCAAATTGGAATGAGGCCCAATCAATTACCATATAAAGTTAATTATATGGATTTTCATACAACACATGTATATCATAGCATTGAAAAATAATCAACCATCAACCAAAGTGCACTACACTGCATAAGCATCAAATACAGATATTCAACGCTTATAACAGCCTGTCAATCAATCGATCGACATATTTAATCAATCAGGATGAGTGAACTGCATATTTCATCCTAACACCCGTGTGGGGTTTCAAACAATCAAACACAGATTTTATTTGTGCAGTTGGGCGATGTGTGAAATTTATCGACCCAATCAATATCATTCAAATAAGTGTACATAAACAAACCATCTGGTTTGTAAATGAATATTTATTTATTCACTTCACTATTTTCATATTCACGTTAAAAATTATATTTTTAACGATAAAACATTTTATTTCAACCTATGAATTTCTATTCAATTCATTTATTCAATAAAATGATATTTTTATTTTTCTAACATGTTTTAGAAAATTTCGGCGGCATAACGGCACGATACTAGAAACGGGACAAGGCCTAGCCTTATCCCCGGTCTAGTGAAGGCCCACGCCATTCACACATCAATCAAATCAATTCGTTATGCAAACCGCAAACTTTGGAGTAAGGATCTAACCTAGCCTTACTCCTTCGCCTTATAACGGCGCACGTCTAATCCTAACCAATTTATCGATTCGATTTTTCACACCACAAACCACATTCAAACAATATCGCAATCAATCACCAAACTGTCAAACAAACAAGTCCATGGTCTGTGGACGATTGTGTCGGGTGCTACTAAGCACCGTCTGCATCCTAGTATATATATATAACTAGAAAATAAATAGAAAGGTGAGAAATTCTCACCGATTAGCTATCCTAGCTCCACGGCACTTCATTGATAGAAATCTTCATCGCTATCGCATCTTCGTCATCCTCGCTGCCCGTAGCCACTACATATGTAAAAATCGAATTTTTACTATGCTATTCAATATATAAAATCGAATTTTGACTTCGCTATTCAATATATAAAAATCGAATTTTTTTTCTTTTGCAAGTTCAAATCTTTTTCTACTAAAAGATTAAACTTTTTTTCCTATTTTAAAGTTCAAAATAAAATCAGTTTTTCGCTTTCATAAAAATGCAGTTTTTTCATAACTTAAAAAATAAAAATACAGTTTTTGCCTTATTTAAAAATTCAGTTTAAAAATCATTTAAAAATCAGTTTTCTAATCTAAAATAAAATTCAGTCTTAAACCTAAAATAAAATTCAGTTTTAAACCTACCTAAAATCAGAATTTTAAAAACATAAAAATCGGTTTTTAATATTAACAAAATCAGTTTTATAAATTAAGTAAAAATCAGTTTTATAAATAAAGTAAAAACTTACAGTTCGAAAGGGGGGGGTTCACCACCATCGGAGAGGCTTCGGGTGGCTCTGGGTCGGCGGCAGGAGGAGGCGGAGGGTTGGGGCGGCCTTCAGTTCGTCGGCGGTCATCACTGTGGGGGGGGAAAGCTCTGGCGTTTTCGTCTTCGATTCGAAGGGAGGAAGGAGATGAGCTAGAGGGGAGAGGAAGGCGCGACTTTAGGGGGGAGCGGCGGTCCATCGTCGGCGTCAGCAAGGGGGAGGAAGAGGCGTCGCGATCTGAAACTGGAAGGGGTTTTTTTTTTTTTTTTTTTTTTTTATATTTTGACCGTGGTTTGACTTGTGAGGAAAGAGAGAGCTCAAGGGGGTTATATAATATTTTAATTATTTAAATAATTAATTTCTCCATAAAGTAACTTTAAATTTCGATCTCCGAACGAGGCCCAATGACTGTCGTCCCTAGCTAATTACCCCCATTCCGAATACAATGGGATATGTTTCATAAGCCAGTTCGGCTGTTACGCTCAGTTTTCGCTGAAATTAATGTATAAATCTATATATTCAATTTTAAACGTACATTTCAATTTACCGGGGTCACATACTAACTTTAAAAATTCTAGAAAAATATTTTCTAGCTTCGTATTGACGATACGGTCCTAACAAAACTAGTTTCGTCGAAATCTGAGACCGTTAGAAAAATGGCCAATTTCCAGTCGATTAAAATCAACTGAAACTGGTCAAACGCGTTTTCCTTTGCCACGCTCACATATTGATTCGAAAAATTATGAAATTTGAAATCTAGCAATAACTTTACATCACGGACCCAACAAAACTGGTTTCGTCGAAATCCGAGGTCGTTTGCAAAATGTCCATTTTTAAGGGCCTGAATTCCATAGCGACTATTCAGAATTTTCAACTGGACATATCTTTTGATTCCCGCTAAGAAATTTTGATCATTCGGGTTCGTTGGAAAGATATTCACTATTAGATTCCATTATTTTTGGTTTCACTAAAATCCGGATTGTTTTGCACCCGGTACATTCAATTGAAGTTTGAAATCGAATTATCGAACTACCGCGCCATTTTCAATTCTATTTATAATTATATATAATTATTTATATTCTAACGACGACGCGTATAATATATACGTTCGAATATATTCAAAATAAATTTCTCGTCGATATTATTTAAAATAATTCATTTTAAATAATCTAAATTCGCTAAAATGGCCAAAATAAAAATTTTAAACTGGCCCAGATTTTACGGGTTGTTACAAGTTCATTCCACCTGCTCAGAAGTCAGTGTTGTTTAAGAAATTCTTGGAGCTCAAGCAAAATGGCAGAGCTGTCTCGGAGTATATTGCTGAATTCGACACTTTTTCAAAATATGAGTTATCTCTTATTGATACAGCCGAGAAGAAGAATGAGAAATTCATAACTGGTTTGGATCAGTACTTGGGGGAAAGGCTTATTAACCACATCGATGAGACGTTTGAATCGATTGTGGGGAAAACATTGAGATCAGAAAGTCTCTACCCTAAGCCGAAGACTGAGGTTGCATCTGTAGAAGAGCCAAAACCACAAGCAAGTAGTGGAGGCAAGGGTGGTTCCCAGAATAAGAGAAAGCAGAATTAGACTAAGGATGGTCAGAAGAAAAAGAATAAGCAAGATGTTGAGTGCTTCAGCTGTGGTAAGAAGGGCCATTTTGCTAGTAATTGTCGGGCCAAGCCAGCGGATAGGAAGTGCTTCAACTGTGGCCAAATGGGACATCACAAGGACAAGTGTCCGCAACCCCCCCCCCCCCCAAAGAAAAGCAAATGGTGAAAGCATATGCCCTTAATGCTATTCCTTCTTCGTCAAATGCCCCAACCGCGGCGAAGAAAGGAAAGAATGTCATCATTCAAGGTATGCTTTCTGTTTATGATGTTCCTGTTAGAGTTTTGTTTGATACCGGAGCTTCCAGTTCTTTTATATCTAGTGACCTGGTAGATAGGTTGGGATTGGAGCCCGAGATTGTCGATAGACCTTTAGTAGTGACGAACCCGATTGGTGGTTCGACTAGCCTTAGCATGATTTGTCGTAATGTGGTCTTATCGAGTCATGGATGCATGTTTGTTTATGATTGCTTTGTTTTGGGCTTTACTGGGTTTGGCATTATTCTGGGAGTAGATTGGCTCCAACGATACGGGGTGGTGGTAGACTGTGAGGGCTTTTTGGTGACAGCTAGAGCGGATGATGGGCGGAGGATAGTGTTTGGCGGTCTACCCAGTGAGGGGGTATTGGCTAGTTTTCTAAACTCCCTCGACATTCCGCATAGTGAGTTGTCAGGTTTGCCCGTGGTTGGACAGTATCCGGAAGTTTTCGAAGAAGTGACCGGGCTTCCACCACATCGAGAGATTGAGTTCCGTATTGATTTGGTAAAAGATGCCAGACCTTTAGTGATGCCACTTCGTCATATGGCACCAAGGGAGCAGCGAGAGCTCGAGGTGCAAGTCAGCGATCTTTTGAAAAAGGGATTTATCAGAAGGAGTGTTTCTGAATGGGGAGCACCAGTTGTGTTTGCTACCAAGGCGGATGGTTCCCTTCGTTTGTGTGTAGACTACCGTGAGTTGAATAAAGTGATGAGGAAGAACAAGTATCCTCTACCGCGGATAGATGATTTGTTCGATCAGTTGAGTGGCGCGAGAGTATTTTCTCAGTTGGATCTTGCGACAGGTTTTCATCAGCTTAGTGTGGAAGCTGAGAGCATAGCTAAAACGACATTTCGAACGCCGTCTGGATTTTATGAGTGGTTGGTCATGCCATTCGGGCTGACCAATGCCCCAGCATATTTTGTGGATCTTATGAATAGGGTATTCAGAGATCAGTTGAATAAGTTTGTCCTTGTGTTCGTTGATGATATTTTGGTCTATTCAAGGACAGAGGAAAAACACAAGGAACATTTAAGAATAGTGATGGAGGTGCTGAGAAAGCACCAATTGAAAGCAAAGTTTTCTAAGTGTCACTTCTGGAGGAGGGAAGTGAGGTTCTTGGGCCATGTTGTTTCCGAGAATGGTATTGACGTGGACCCTGCGAAGGTGGCTACGGTACAGGATTGGCCTACGCCCAAGAATGCAACAGATGTAAGAAGTTTCTTGGAGTTAGCTGGATATTATCGTAAGTTTATCCAAGGTTTCTCCAAGATAGCAGCACCATTGACCCAGTTGACCAAGAAGAATCAAGCTTTGGTCTGGGATGAAAGGTGCGAGAATGCATTCAGGAGTCTAAAGGACAAGTTGACATGCGCACCAGTGTTAGTCATTCCTAAGGGGAATGAAGAGATGACGGTATACACGGATGCCTGTGGTACCGGACTGGGTGCTGTATTGATGCAAGGCGGTAGGGTTGTAGCTTATGCAAGTCGGCAATTGAAACCGCATGAGAAGAAGTATCATACCCATGATTTGGAACTGGCAGCGCTTGTGTTTGCATTAAAGATGTGGAGACACTATCTCTTGGGAGAAAGATTTGAGCTGTTTACAGATCATAAGTCGTTGAAGTATCTCTTCTCCCAGAAGGATCTAAATCTCCGGCAACAAAGGTGGTAAGAATTCTTGGCTTCCTATGATTTTGACATCGCATATACACCGGGAAAGGGCAATGCGGTGGCTGATGCATTGAGTAGGAGAAATGCCAGTTTAGGGGCTATGTTTCTAGAATGGAAGCAACTGGAGTACATCGCTGGGTATGATTTCAGACCGAAGTGCGAATTGGATCAAGAAATGTTAGCAAGTTTGACGATCAGACCCACTTTGATTGAGCGGATCGGCTCTAGTCATAGGGATGATCCTAACCTATTGGAAATCATCTCCAAGTTAGAGATGGGTATCGATGAGGAGATGAACAAGTATGGGCTTGATCGAGATGGTTGGCTTAGAAAGAGTGGAAAGCTTGTTGTACCCAATGTCAATGGATTGAGAGATGAAGTGCTTAGAGAATGTCATCACTCAAAACTGACTATACACCCCGGTGGTAACAAGATGTATCAAGATATGAAGCAGACCTACTACTGGGAAGGAATGAAAAGAGACATTGGGAGGTTTATATCCAAATGCATGAATTGCCAGCTAGTTAAAACTGAGCAAAAGAAGCCCAGTGGTTTGATGCAACCATTAGAAATTCCAGAATGGAAATGGGAACAAGTGTCAATGGATTTCATTGATGGGTTACCAAGGACTAGATCGGGACATGATAGCATTTGGGTAATTGTGGATTGATTGACTAAAAGCGCAAGATTTATACCAGTCAAATCGACCAGAACGGCAACTAAGTTAGCAGAATTGTATATGAAGTGGGTAGTGAGATTTCATGGAGTACCTAAAAGCATTGTGAGTGACTGAGACCCGTTATTCACTAGTGGGTTTTGGAAGAGCTTACAAGAGGCTCTAGGGTCAGAGTTACATCTCAGTACTGCATATCATCCTCAGACCGACGGTCAGACGGAGAGGGTGAATCGTATTTTGGAAGATCTCTTGAGAGCATGCATATTGGATTTTGGTGGATCATGGGATGACCATTTGCATCTAGTAGAGTTTGCATATAATAATAGCGACCAATCCAGTATCGGTATGGCTCCGTTTGAAGCTTTGTACGGAAGACCGTGCAACTCACCATCATGTTTGATAGAGACTGGCGAGAAGTTTATGCTTGGACCAGATGTGGTAAGGGAAACTTCAGATAAGATCAAGATCATTCAACAACGAATGAAGGCTGCCCAAGATAGGCAGAAGAGTTATGCTGATAAGAGGAGAAGAGAATTAAAATTCTTCGTTGGTGACTTGGTGTTTATCAAGATTTCTCCGTTGAAGAGCGTGATACGATTTGGCAGGAGAGGCAAGTTGGCACCAAGATTTGTTGGCCCATTCCCTGTTCTTGAACCAGTCGGGAATTTGGCATATAGAGTTGGCCTACCAGAGAAGATGGCGGGAGTTCACAACGTATTTCATGTTTCCCAACTAAGGAAGTTCGTTCACGACCCAGATATGACTATTTCATCTGATCGGTTAGAGGACTTCGAAGTAGAACCCGAGGCGGTTGGGAACCGCAAGCCGGCCCGTATTGTCGAGCACGACATGAAGCAACTTCGAAGGAAGGCGGTGAAGCTAGTCAAGGTTCAGTGGGGCGAGAACGAGAATGACTGTACTTCGGAGACAGAGGAGAATATTAGGAAGATGTATCCAGAACTCTTCACCTGGTAAGATTTTAACTTCGATTTAGTTTTCCGCATGCTAGGATAGGCTTGTTTGCTTGTTTTGCATGTTTGATTGTTGTATGTGGCTGTTAGGCATGCGGGATCTTTTGTATGTTTTGGGTTAAGGAATTTCGGGGACGAAATTTCTTAAGGGGGGGAGAGTGTAACGACCCGTATTCTACGCATCATAGGATCGTAGGATATTTATTTCTTTCACATACGAAGTCGTATGGTCATGTAACTTTGGGAGACGACTATTGGGGTCATTTCCCATGTTCATGATTTTTCCCGATTTTTAAATGACCATTTTACCCCTAGTTGGTACTGTTTTGGCCATAACTTTTGACTGGAAAGGAATTTTGACCTGAAACCACTTCCATTGGCTTCGGATGATGGTTTACAATTCCGTAGAGTGGTCACATTAGCCAAACGGACTCACCGTTTGGGAGATATGGCTGAAACAAGTTTCAGATAGTGAAAAACAGCTTAATTGGGCCTAACCGGGTGATTAACAGCTAGGCCCAATGGGGGATTTCGGGATTAGGGTTATGAGGCGGCTGAAATCGGTTAGAGAACGATCTTATCCTCATTTTCCAGCCGCCTCTTTCATTCTTGAACCCTAACAATGGCTGCCAACATCTAGAAACATCCCCTAATCACTTTCTAATCAAGTTTTGGCTTAATCTACATCAAATTAAGGAGAGGAAACACGAAAGCAAGGTTAGAGCTGCTGTTAGACACCAGTATTCACCCAAATGAGCAAGATTTCAGTACTGAGAAATTTATTTGTGGCCAAGGTGAGTGATTGGCATTGTTTTGACACTAATTACAGTTAATTAAGGGTAATTAGTGAAGATTAGCGAATTTATACACTAATAAATTCTGGAAAAATATCTATAAATTCGAAATTAATATTTTATGCCTCTGGTAGAAATTTGGTTTAATTTGGTTAAGTTTTGTTAACCCTATGATTAGTTTTGCTTAAACATGCTTAAGGGAAAAAATATGGGGTTTTGGGTATATTTGATCCATTTTGACACGTAAATTCATTGTTTTGGTGTTTGTGGTTAGTTTGCTATGTTGCTATGACTGTTTGGAATGATTTGTGGTTGATTAGAATAGTTAGATTGGTCGAAAACGTCGTCGAATGGCGTAAACAAGTTGCTGGAAAAAGTTGCAGAAAGTTGTGCAGGGTTTCGGATCGGATCGGGTATGGGCTCGGATCGGGTAGGGAGCTGAGCAAGGAATCCGACCCGAACTGGAATCTGGCGCAAAAGAAATTTGGCAAGAAGGAAGGCCACTGCTTCGAGTTGGAGTTGGACAGAGGATCAGATCGGAGCCATGGAGTAGGATCAGATCGGAGTAGGCTAGAGAGCGAGATCGGATCGGAGGAGGCAAGCGAGGGGGATCGGATCGGAGCTATGGAGCAGGATCGGATCTGAGCTATGGAGCAGGATCGGATCGAAGCTACGGAGCAGGATCGGATCGGCCGGACGAGGCACATGAGCTGGAGCACGAACTGAATGGGGGATGGCAACCCGACCCGACCCGAAGTGGAACACCCGACCCGAACCGATGCAACGTTGTGAACCCGAACCGAACTGAACGGGGAGACTGGGGATGATTCATCCGAACCGAACCGAGTGAAACAGATGGGGCCAAGCCGAATTGAACTTCCATCTATTCTTTGCGACGACTCTTTTGAAGACCAACTCCAATTCGATCAAAACCCGAGATGCAAAGGAAGTCCAAATGAGGAGCTTTGACTCAGGATCCAGCTGGGGACCAATGAGTGAGCTTCATGATTGGGCTTTGCTGCGGGACGTGTGCCAAGGGGCTATCGATGTCTATGACTTTGGATCACTATGTATGGGAGGTACGTGAACGGATTCAGGGCCACAGTGGCCTAGGTACGACTAAAGGGCTATAAACCAATGAAGTGGGGTCATTTGTAAAGATTTGGTCATGACTCCATGTGGTAAGCTTGGTAGTAGCAGTAGTTGTACAAGTTGAACACCGTCACTACTTCGATGGGTCTAGTGATTGACAGTGGTGGACATCGAACGCTTTACGCACTCAGTGAGAGATGTGAGGATGGTTGCTATGGTTGATTTGTCTGCCATCATTATGACATGCACACCCCACCCCCGTATTCTTTACACTATTTATTAGAGTATTGTACGGTATGTGGTACTAACTCTTTGGTTGCAGGTCTAGGTTCAGGTATGGTTTAGTATACATGTTATTGTTCTATTTAGATGCTTATCGCTCATACCAGGCTTTATGTCTGACCCAGAGTTTTATGTCTCTTCTTATTACTCTGGGTGCTCACACGAGCAGACTAGAGACAGGTTAGCTGTTAATGCACGGGTAGATGATCCGGAGACGAGCAGGAGGCTTCCACGTAATATATATATAGTATTCTCCCTGTGTTGTTGAAGATCACTGCTTGGGCATTAGTGGTGCATCTTCTACTTTAGCTTTCTTTTGTTTAGAGACAGTAAATTTGGAAAGTTGTAATAAGCTGTATTTGGATTTCCGCTGCTCTGATGTTGGTTTTAGTCATCAGCTTATGCATTGTCTCACCTGTTTTATGTTAAGTATGTTATTATTATATTTTATTCCATGCGCTGTAAGACATTCTACAGGTTCCTCGTTAGTTAATTCCCTTCTTCCCTTTCCTTCTGACGATCCGTTCCGTGCTAACTGGACATGTGTACAGCGCACTTTCGGAGGGAATGTCGGTTGGTGCGGGGCGGGCCGTCACACGATTTTTCTTTTCCACTAGAAAGATATACTCCACCAGCTCCACACGTTTCTTGTTTCACAGAAATCCGGCTTAAAACGAATCCTGTACATTCAGTTGAAGTTCAAATCGCCGATTTACGAACTGCAGCGCCATTTCGAGCTCGATTTTAATTATAATATAATTATACGTTCAAACTGTCGTTTATATAATATATTCGTTATTCAAATTCAATTCCAAGCTGAATTAAATATCACAGATGATCCAGTTCACACCATATCGCCATTTCAGCCAATTCTGATTATTTCAGAATTAAATATATTATTTAATTTATTATTTTAATTAAATATTCACCATTATTTAATTCAACGACCATTAAATCCTTTAATTCACCCTTTAAATAATTAAATAAATAAATTATTATACCCCTGACGATGTGGGTCATTACAATCTTCCCCATTTAAAATAATTTCGTCCTCGAAATTGCTGAGTTAGAGGACGACCCTATCTATTTGGTAAAAGCTTATCGGTTTACCCCTTATCTCTGATTTCAACTGAACCAATTAATATCGACTAAAATATTAATTACTTCCGAAAAAATAAAATTTTTAAAAATTCTGAAAATTTTCTAACACTTTAAAATTTCGGAAAATTTCGCCATAACCTCCTTTGTACATCCCTATCGGTAAAACCACAACTCGCCTCTCTAGGCCATCTTCAACCCAAAAGAAAATCAAACAGCCAAGCGGCTTGCCAATTCGGCTCATAAATCTCATGCTTATATCAAATATAAACTTGTACCTTTTTGTCGGGCCTACCATTATA
The DNA here is from genome assembly GCA_030737875.1 of Allium sativum. Classification (NCBI taxonomy): domain Eukaryota; kingdom Viridiplantae; phylum Streptophyta; class Magnoliopsida; order Asparagales; family Amaryllidaceae; genus Allium; species Allium sativum. Next base: position 310,730,747 of record CM060921.1, read on the forward strand.
TCATTTCCATCGATTAACAACCCTGCATATACCAATGTCATACTAATCTAACTTCGATTAGTTTATACCCTCAACTCAAACCATTCGCTTATACTTAAGTCGAATTTCATTTAAACTCCAATATCCAATTTCAACCCTTAGTTTATCAACTTAATTTCATTCAGATTATTCTATAATCCAATCCAGTTTTAATTTAACTTAGTTCAAGTTAAATTCAAATTTCTCATTCACCTTTTCTATCTCATTCTATTTAACTTCATTAGTTAAACTTTAATTCCGGAATTTAAATTCCTGGGTTCATTTCAAATTAATTCGAAATCACAATACCAATTCAAAATATTTGAATTTCTAAACACTTGGTTTCTCAAACCAATTCAAAAACAAAATCCTTTGGTAGTAATCCGTCACTTAGGAACTCGAAAATCACACCGACGATGTATCGATCCATCCTCGGAATTATTTTCCAGTCATCAAGGTGAGTTCAATACTATATTTTTTCAAATTGAAAAACATTTTCAAATCTCCTAGGAACTTAAAATTTCCTTATTTTAAATTCCAAATCTGATTTAAATTCAGATTTACTTCATCTTATTTCATATATTTTCCTTATATGAATTCTGATTAGTTATTTGTAATCATTTCACCTTTTATAATCTTATTCGATTATAATAACAACCGACACAACCAATATACTATATCAAATATATTTGGGTAAATTTTTTCCATTTACCCTCTTTACAAACAAACCGTGTCGGTCCATCGTATTCGAGTGTTTAGAAACCCCTATCGATACAGTGGATCAAACTGATCGACCAGAATTCACAAACAACTCAACCAATGAATCTCCACAATATAAAAAAAATTATATCAATTAATAAATACGCTCACTTTTATATATACACTCAACTCAGTCTAGGATATTACTAATCACATCTCTACTGAATCACGCCACAGAGCCAAGGTAATTTACTTAATCTTAAGCTCTGATACCAACTGTAACGACCCAGATTTTTAGCGACTTTGGTTATCGACATAAACATGATGACGACTAACCAAACATCGAAAAATCCCGGTAATTAATGAAAGAAATTAGAGGGTGAGAATAGATAAGTTAGAAACTTAGAATAGAAGAAGAAAAGAAGAACTTACATCATCAGAGTAACACGAATCTCACAGTGGAACGAATAACATACAATATATAATATAACTTTGAAATATAACAGTTATGTATACAATAGCACTTATCAGAGTACAACACTTACAACACAGCGAAAATAAACTATAGTTATATGATCCTGAAGCCTCCTGCTCCAGCTCTTCAAGTATATCTGCAAATCCCGACTACTTGTCTGCCCATACAAATTTAGGCACCCAAGAGTTTAGGGAAACAAAACAAAATAACCTCCGGGTCAGTCATGGGACTGGTACGAGTAAAACAATTTAAAACAGTTTGAACAAGTAAACGATATCTCATAAGACCACCCCGTATAACGGAACGGGTTTTTCCCTTATGAGAATCCAAAATATCTTTATATCAAAAACCTTTTGATATTATAATAATGTCTATCAGCCACAATATATTAATCATCTAGCAGAAACGCTTCCATCTCACGTTCTACATATATAGTATACAATCAAAACCGCAAGCACGTATTGGGTAATGGATTTCCAACTATGACAAGGTATGGAACCACCTTCTGATCAGTGTACTCTAGGAACGATACACTGGAGTTCAACAAGAACATCTTGCAACTCAGCCACACATAACCGACCACTCATTTCGCTTGAGTGTATCGAATGAACATCACCAACGGTTGGGATAAGCAACCGTTCCCGTATATATATATGGGACAGCATTCATAGATTAAAGGAGCAAATGAATATTCTCTAGATAGGTGATTATACACCCTACTTCGGAGCGACCGACTAAGCCATGCTGCTTGCCCGATTTCTGTCATTACCGGATGTGAGGCTAGAAGCTACGCTTATCTTTTTTTCATATCAAATCTTCATTCACTTTGAATGTCACATCGTCATACCTGCCAAATCACAAATTTATTTTCCTAAAAATACCACGGGTATAAGCTAAGAGAAACAAATTCCCCCGCCACCAACATAAATACGTTTGAAATGATCAACTTACGTGATCTACCAGATATACTCTGTCAGACCTTCGTCCATACAAGTTGTCCTGGGACTGGACAAACCGAAGTGACTATTCAGTATATTCATCTTAGTCGCTGTTATCTAAGACTTATACAACAGCCCTTGCACTTTACTCCGTCTTCAATTAACTTTGGCATAAATGATTCGCAACGCTTATGCCAATACAGAGTGGTTCTTTGGATAATAATCCAACCGGTCTCTCCATATTAACAACGTTAAAATGGTCAAAAACTTCGATAGTCGGTGAGTTAACTATCGAAGGAAAATACGTGTACAAACAACGATATTATTTCTAGAAGGAAATTCTATCAGTGAATCATCAATCTCTACCATTCCATAACTATCAGACTCTAACTGTAAACTAATAAGAGAACAACTTCCCAAGTATAAACCCCGAAGGCCGAAACCAACATCAGATCGATACTCAGGAAACCATTCAACTTATTAATCTCTAGTCATTTTCTAATTTTTCTTAACTCTATTTCTTTAACTCTATACAATTTACTCTAGTTCGTTTTTAACTCTAATCGATTAACTCTATTTGATTACCTCTAACTGGTTAACTCTAACTGATTAATTCCTTTCAAATAAACTATATTCGATTTACTCCTTTAACTCTAACTGGTTATTTCTAACTCCTTTTATGATATCGTATTTATTTTCTAAATAAATATTTACTTTATTCTATTTATTTTCTCAAATAAATATCCCTTTATTCTAATTCTATTTATTTCCTAAATAAATAAATAATCCCTTTTAATCTATTTGTAAATGTTCTACAAATATTTCTCTTTCTATTTGTTTGACAAATATTTTCCCTTTATATTTGTTTTACGAATATTTCCCTCTATATCTGTTTAACCAATATAATTCCTTTTATTCCAAATCCTTTTTCTTTTATAATATAAAATCCATTGATTTTATATAAATAAATTATTTTCAAAATATACTTTGAAAATCCCTTTTTCCACATTCTGTTATTTCTTATGGTATTTAACACCCCATATAACAACGATAAATATCGTCCAAACACACATAATCAACGTCAGATTATATATCACATTGTATATCACAATATATAAATCACAGTAAAATAAATGTTTAGGAATCCAGTTGGATTCCTCCGACCTGTTTTCCCTGCATCACAGATGTTACACAGTAAAATCAACATCATTTTCAGTTCGATATGAAATATTCTGATAGCAGAATCAACATATAAATATTTAACGGTTTATATATATACATACATATATATATATATATAATTTCTACTAACTGACTAGCAGTTCAATCAAACAGTCAACACACAGTCAAACATACAATATTTAACAGTTCTAAGAATACGTTGTAAAAATAGAACTGTTCAGAGTTGGTGAGTTTTACTCACATTGGACGATCATCGTTGATAACGATAACCATCGACAATTTATTTTGCTATAAATTGTAACGGACTCCAATTGACTCGCGGTCAGTTTCATTGCGTAATGTCCGTCCATACGATCCCAACGCAACTTATGGTTCTCGATTCTGACCTCGTATGGATGAGATATGCATTACACAATTTGATACGCTATTTAAATTTTAAAAATAAACTTAAACATTTTAAATGGGCCTCACCCTTCCTTTACCGGCCCATCAACACAAAAGACTCAGCATGTAAACACTTCTTCTCCCCCAACGATACATGCTCCTCATTCTTGCCATTACCGCATCCCTTAAGTCCCCTAAATCTCCTCCATCTCTTCTTTATAAATTATACTGAAAATACCACTAGCCTCCACTTCCCGAGCTCTTTCCTCTCCACCCCTCAATGCACAACTCGAGCTCCATTTCATCAGTGCATCGGAACAGCTCGCGGATGAAATACTGTAGGAGCATCGACATTATTTTTCTTCATTTAATCCCAGAAAATCCCAACAGGTGCGATTTCACTCCTAAAACCCGAAAATAACCTCAAAAACATGAATCATTGCTTCTACCACTCTCGAATCTTAAACCTAGCTCGCGCCCCCTTTTTTCCAGTAAAACGAGAAGGGTTCGAACGATGAAAAACTCACATAGGATTGAAGAGGAACCCTTGATGAAATCAAAAATATAACTCTCGTGATTTCTAGGAATAAATCCTATTTGATTTTGATTTTCAAAGTTTCGGTTTTGCTGAAAAGAATATGGAAAAAGTAGCGGCGCCTTGTTTGACTTCTGGAGGATGAAATTTAGGTCTAGAGAATAAGGGTGTGGTATTTATAAGGAGAGCAGCTTCTTTTATATTGATTTTTAATCCATCGTTGTGTGTATTCGTCTTCTAAAAATCCTCATGACCATATATGACACCCAAAAATCACCAAACTGGACATGTAGCTAGAGTTCGACATTACGGTCCCAACGAAACTGGTTTCATCGAATTCCGTCTCCGTATGCTCACACAGCGTATTTTTAACTGTCAAAATACTGACTGTTTTTCACTCTAAAAATCCGTACGGCCATACAGTGACTCTAAAAATCACGGAACTTGGAATCAGTAACAATTTGACATTGCGGATCCAACAAAATTAGTTTCGTCGAATTCCGACTTCGTTTGCAAAAGTGGCTATTTTAAAAGCTCTAAATAGCCAATTTAAATATATAAATGTATTTAAATATAATTAAATTTAATATTTAAAAATAAATATTATCGTTTATATTCACATGGAATACCGTATAGCTTCAGAATATTCCTATATGGATTTCTAACTCGATATTTCAATCTGGGTCAACCCGATATTCGATTTATATTAGAATTCCCTTTTAAAATATAAATAATTCCTTTATAAATTATAAAGGAATTCCACAACGACTTTTCTGAAATTTGATTTGGATGTAAATCAAAATCTACACGATGAAATCCCGATTTTTCTCTTCCACTAGAAAGACATACTCCACCAGCTCCACACATTTCTTGTTTCACAGAAATCCGACTTAAAACGAATCCTGTACATTCAGTTGAAGTTCAAATCGCCGATTTACGAACTACAGCGCCATTTCGAGCTCGATTTTAATTATAATATAATTATACGTTCAAACTGTCGTTTATATAATATATTCGTTATTCAAATTCAATTCCAAGCTGGATTAAATATCATAGATGATCCAGTTCACACCATATCGCCATTTCAGCCAATTTTGATTATTTCAGAATTAAATATATTATTTTAATTTATTATTCACCATTATTTAATTCAACGACCATTAAATTCTTTAATTCACCCTTTAAATAATTAAATAAATTAATTATTATATCCCTGACGATGCGGGTCATTACATTTAATTTGCCTTAAATTCTGATTTGCTCCAAATTTGACCCGGTTAGTCTTGTTGCGAAGCTCTCGTCCCCACGGTCCCAATGGATCCCGTTTCACATGATTTGGAGTTCGTATGAGAAAGATATCGATTTTACAAGTTATAATACATTTTAACTAGTCATTAATGATTAATAAAATAATTAATTAACTCAAATCTTAATTACCCCCACTTAATCCATGATTAACCGCCTTAATAATCTTCCTCATTGTCTTCTTACTGCCGAAGTCTGTAGCTTCCTTCAATGGCCATTACGAACCTTCACACGCCTCATTTCACTCCATCTCTTCACGAACACAACATCCGTCTTCACCATCATAATCTCCAATCAAATCTCCATCACACCAACACCATAAAGTTCAACTCGTTGCCCCCCTTTGATTTCCGTCGTTCAGCCCCTCACTTGAAACCAACGACAGTTTTTATCACTGTTCCTCCAAAAATTCTACAAGCAAACCCAATTCCAACCCCTTAATCCAAAAACGACCTTGAATTCTTGAATTAATGCATCAATTTCACCCAAAATCCTAGCCTTAGGTCACAAAAACCCAACGCTGAAAATTTCCAGCGTGTAAAACAATGATTGAACCCCTTTGAAGCACCCTCTCGCGTACACGAGTTGAATGAATCCAACAATATTTTATTTCATTGATTATTGCATTCTAATTTCCATAAGGTTTAAAGAGGGAGGCAGCCGTTTAATTTTGTTAAAGCAGATGAAGAATTGGATTTTTAGGTTATAAGGATTTTAGAAGGGATATATATAGGATTTATATATTAATATTTAATTCAATTAAATTCTTTATTGTGAAATTTCTCGTCCGAACTGCAAATGAACTCCAACGACTGTCATCTCTTGAAAAATACACCCATTCCGAACACAATGGGATATGCCCCGTAAGTCAATTCGACTGTCTCGATCAGTTTTCATCAAAATTAAAATATAAATCAATATACATTAAATTCAAACATACATTTAAATTTATCGGGGCCACATACTGACTCCAAAAATTCCAGAAAAATAAATCTAGCTATGTTTTAACGAAACGGTCCCGACAAAATTAATTTTGTCAAATTTGGAAACCGTCTCAAAATTGGTCATTTTCTGGTCGATCCAATTCAAATTTAAATTACCAAACACATTTAAATTTACTGCGCTCATATATTAATTCCAAAAATTATGAAATTTGAAACCTAGCAATAATTTGACATTCTAAATCCAGAAAAAATTGTTTTGTCGAAAATGGAGGTCGTTTGCAAAATGGCTATATATTATATTATATTAAATTCCATAGCGACTATTTTAAATTTTAAACTGGACATAACTTTTGATTCCCGCTATGAACTCTAGATTTTTCACATTCGTTGGAAAGATATTTTTAAACAAATTTAAATATTTCTGTTTTCACTAAAATCCGATTTATTTCGAATCCTGTACATTCATTTGAAATTTGAAATCGAATTTTCAAACTACCACGCCATTTTAAACTCCTTTTATAATTAAAATAAATGTTCATATTTTAATTTCGATTTAAATAAACTTTTAGTTATTTTTATTTAAAATAAATCATTTTAAATATTCAAAATACATTAAAATTGCCAAAATAACAAGTTTAAATTATTTCTGAAAATCTGGGATGTTACACTAACTGGGCCCAATTTGGAGCACGTTAGAATTTTAGGTAAATTCAAATCCAAACAAAACTGAAATTTAAAAAGAAAGAATGGCGGAGTGGAAACCAATGTGAGAACTCCTTCTCACTCAAACTATTTACAGTTAAATATATACTAGGATGTAGACGGGGATTAGAAGCCCCCGACACTATTTTATTGTATAAACCATGGATGTTAGTTTGAATTGATTGTGGTTGTGAAATTGACTGTATTATGGTTGTAAATATTCATGTGTTGAATAAAATGTTTGAAAAAAATAAATATTCATTTACAAATCGGACGATTTGTTTATGTACACCCATTTAACTGATATTGATTGGGACGATAAATTTTACACATCGCCCAATTGCACAAATAAAATCCGTGTTTGTTGATTGAAACCCCACACGGGTATTGGGATGATATTTGACGTACATTGATACAAAGTTCGTAAACTGCTCTACTGTAGTTTTTAGCGAATAGTCCCAATTTTGGTTTAACAGTACATCCCAATAGGGGACGTCCATAATTGATCAATTTATCTTTTTCAACTTGGATCCCGTGAGGCAGGCCTTGGAAAGTTTTGGAATAAGTAGGGAGAATTCGAAGACCCTCTAAACGTAGAGCTCGCAGGGCTTTGAAACCAAATACATTACCCACAATGGAAGTAAACATGTTAGTAACAGAACCTTCTTCAAAAAGGTCAAAAAGATAAGCTATATAAGCAATATATTGATTTTCTTCCCCAACAACGGGGCTCAATGTGGTAGCTTCGTCCTTTGTAACGATCAAGACTGGTAAATCCATCAGTCCACACAGTTGTCCAGGTCCAGTAGAAGATTCGGTTAGTTATGCCAATCGATGGGTTGACAGACTGTATAAGCCTTATATTAATTTATTTTAATGCTCATAGAGTGGTAAAATGCACTCTGGATGTTGTATGAATTTTTGATGATTGTTTTTCATTATCGTTGTATACATGTGATACATAAATTCCATATAACTGAAATTATATGGTAATTGATTGAGTCTAATTCCAATTCAGAATTAACGAATATTTTTAAATAATATCCAGTGTATAATCAAAATCAGATATTTTGAAAATATTATCATTTTAATGTTATAATGATAAGAAATATTCAATTTTGGTTTGAAAATTGAAATGAAGTAGAAATCGTTTTAAAATGAATTTAAAACGAATTTATCAAGAAATATTAAATTCTGATTTGAAAATTGGGAAGTAAAAAAACGTTTTAAAATGAATTTAAAACGAATTTATTAAGAAATATTAAATTTTGATTTGAAAATTGAAATGAAGTTGAAATCGTTTTGAAATGAATTTATAAACAAATTTATAAAATATGTTTTAAATGGAAATCGATGAAATATGTATAATATTATATATATATATATATATATATTAATGGCTTGAATAGAACGCGTCGCGCTGCGACTTTTCGCGAATTTCAACCATTAACTTTGAGTGGACATTATGGGAGATCCGACCGTCGAATTCTCCTAAAACCAGAACATTGGGTTTGTATCGAAAAGAGCTTTCCAATGAATATTAGAGATTTAAAATCTAATGGTTGGATTTGGAGATACGTCCAAATCAAATTTGGAAAAGGTCGCTATAGATGCAGTTCGGTGGTCATTATTGAAAACCGATTGTACGGGCCTCGATAAAATTATTAAAAATATTAATAATTTGTGTAAAATCATAATTAATGATTTGGAAAGAATTTGGAAGAAAAATTCCAGATTTGAAAAGATAAAAATATATATTTATTAAAATGAACTAGTTATTAACTCGTAAGATAATCCAACGTTTTAAATAAATAAATTGGATTTGTGAATGAGTTTAATCTAGCCAGAATTTTTCCAATGTATAAATTGGAACTGATTTGAATGGAAATCATCTTCGGGATATTTCGATATTGGATTTCGTGACTATACGGATATTGTGGAGGAATTTGGAAGATAGATATATATATATCGTTATTCCCCATACGATATGTGTTGGTTTCAGAATTTGATATTGAATATAAGCCGATATAATTTCTATTTAGAGCCTTATACAACATATCAAGTTGGATTTTGGTTTTGTCGTGAATGGTGTCTTTATTAACACTGTTTATAAACCCCGTGGTGAAAAGAATAAATCTTTTAATCAAGACTATTAGAGTTTCCAATTATATTTAATAATTGGAATAAAACGGAAAGTGAATTTGGGTTTATTGTTAACTGTGTTTTAAATGACATTCGTTCTTTAAATCGATTAACAATGGAATGTGATTTGGTATTTATAAATCTTTTTATTGCGATTTAATGAAAATTTTCCAAAGTAAAGTTTTCAATTTAATATAATGAATGGGAATTGAATGGAATTCGATTTGGTAAAAATCGAAGTGGGCTTCTGTGGACGAAGGCTGTTACTATATATGGAATTTAAAAGGCTTTGCCCTTATTCCATTCATATTATTAGTCGAATACGGAAATTGATATCGATTATATGTATTGATTTTTTTTCCGTGAATATTCCATAATTAATGGGATGTGATTTTGGGTTTATCATGAGCTGTGTTTTAAATGACATTGGTTCTTTAACCCAGAAAAAGACAAGGTTTATTTCCTAAATGTGAATAATCATCATTACATAATGATTTTTTTAGATTAAAACTAAGTGGAGTTTTAATGAATCTTTAATTAGATTGAAATGTGAACGTCATGATTTAATTATCAAATTTGTGAAATGATCGAGAATGGAGTATCACCAGTTTTGCTCTAAGTGATAGTTAAATCTTTAAATAGATTTGAACGAGAAATGGTAATTACTTTTACCGATAACACCGTGGTGTTAAATATGGAGTATTACCAGTTTTGCTCCATAGGATGAAAAGGTTGGGATTGGGAAATAAAATAAATGATTATTTCGGTAAGGTTCGCTAATCCCAACTAGTTTGGAAAACCTTAATTTGGTTTAAATTGTGAAAAGAATATTTGAATAAAAGAATATTCTGGATTGGAATGAGGCGTATGTTGTGTTTTTATAACACTTGTTTATAAGATACGCAAGTTATTCAAAAAGACCGGGTTTATCCCATTCTGAATAATTAGTACGACCATAAGTCGACGATGAAGTCGGTGGTTGAATATCGGAATCTTCACATAGTTTGGATGATTACTGATGTCTTGATTTGGAGGCATCCCAAGAAAAGGTAATAAGTGGTGATTGTCCAGACGTACTTGGAGATCGACGTGATATGCGAGGGCCTCTCTCCTATATTGGACATATGGGATGGGGAATAAGGTGCCTCCGGTTTCATTCAGACCCAGAACGGACTTGCGGATGGATGGTATGTCTGACGTTGTATTCCTTTATACTGTATTCGTTGATCTCTGCTAAATATATATCTATTTTGTGGAAGAGAATTTATTCTCCTGCTTAACACCCTTCTCTGAGATGTAGGAGCTTAGAGGTTATATATTGGTGGAAATCAATGGTACGGTATGGAGAGATAGTGTAGCATGCTGAGTGGCATATGATCAAAGCTTTTGTTGAAGCAGGGCCTTGTGGTTGATGATCAAAGCATGAATTTAAATAGCATTGCTTTCTGTATAGCTTTAATTCGCGAGCCTCACACCCCGGTATGAACCAGAAACATGAGAGGACCTCAGGGAGGACATGCGTTTCTTTTTAGTTAGGAGTGGTGTCATGGTATGGAGCCCAAACATTTTACTCATGTGAATGTTGCATATTATTTGATGGATAGTGAGGTATCTCGGATATATCGGTCAATATGGGGACGATGGATATGATGGTCGACATACTGACCAGATTTCGCCCAATGGGGAAACATGTTGTTCAGGAATTATAATCCACTAACGTAAGTGTGGACCAGCGCTGGCGCTCCAAGGGCTTGACTGAGCACGAGTCCAGAGACATGGGCTAGATTGTCACGAATCGGAAGGACGATCCCTTGCCTTAGTTCATATATGGAATCCATTTTCCAATACGTGACATTTCGGTTTTAATTGCAGAACTAGTACGGCAACATAGTAACATGGGATATTATGCCGTCTATGATTGATACATTTATATTTGAAGTTGATTTGACACTATACACTTATAATGGTATTAAATGATTTGTTTTTAAACGTATCAAGCATGTTTGGCTATTATAAGGGAAAATTCTATCCTCCGGCTTGTGTTGCATTGTGTGATGGGACCTGAGTCTTATAATAGCTTCATTTTCTTTAATTAGCATTGCGCTGTTTGTTTTATGCACTGGTATTCTTGGGGGTAAACCCATTCCATGTCATACGGCGTGGTCCCTTGATTTACCTAACTTTAAAATTCAAGTTAATAGCCGTTTTAATTTACACTAGTCCCATGACTGACCTGGAGTTTATTGTTTTAACCTAAACTCTGGGTGCCCATATTTTCGATACGGGAAGCTAGTAGTTTTGGTTTTGCAGATCTCTATTTTACAGGATCCTGGTTTACAGCTGGAGCTGTATTCAGAAAGCTCTGTATCCGTGTATTTCTTTCAGATGTGTTATGTATTATTTTTCCGCTGCTATGTAATGTATCTTAATCTCTGATATTTTTATGATGTATATTAATTATTCAAACTCTGTTGTATTCTTGGACTTATATGTAATTGTTGTAATAGCAATGAAATGTTCTACTGTTTGTTTCAGATGAGTCTTGTTCTCAAAACAATCCGCTGTTTTCCGTCTCTTCGGAGATCAGGGGATTTCGGACCATCACACTTTTTACATGCAAATCCTTACATTACAAATGTCGTTTAATGAAATAAACTCAGATATAAACCCCAAACCCCAAACCCCAAACCCCAAAATACTATCTTCATTTCTTCATCCTCCACTAATGCAACATAACTCAAGTCCATTTTTCTATTATACCAGCTTCAACCGTTGCCTTCTTCTCCATCGATATACTGCTCCTCAAGCTCTGTTAAACCCGAGACCGACTTCACCACAAACTCCGGTATTTTCCCATTACCATAGCCGGTTATTTCATGAGTCAAAACTCCTCCATCACACCATATGTTCAACTCCACCTAGCACAAACTCCAATCTCCATGCAAACCCCATTGCTCTGGCCCCTCTTTTATAGCTGCGACTTGGAGCCTCCACCATAAGTGACAGACATATTCTTGCCTCAAGGATATTGTGTTTTTATTTTGGTTCTTTTTTTTATTTAAGTGATGTTTTCTCACTTTTCTATTTCGTTGAAGCCAAAGCAAAAATGGGTACTGTGTTTTCTCATGTATTTATAGATTTAGAAAGCCTTTGCTGCTAAGAAATACTGCTGTTCGAGATGTATGACAATTCATGGCGTGTATGTAGTAGGATAGGGTAGGTACAAAAAAATACAGTAAGATTTCTTAGCAGGGAAGAAAACCAAATATATATATAATGTTGTTAATATTATCCCATAGTTTAGTTAGGATGTCACTAGTAAGACTCGTACCAGATGCAGCATTGCAATGCAGAAGACTTGGTCACGCGGAGAGTCAAAAAACCAGACCAACCTTACATTTTACTATATGTTGAATTATGTAAAACATTCCATTTTAGCAGAGTGATTATTTATTCTTTCGAACCGCTAGGACTAAGCGAAATGCATACCAGTTATGGAGTTAGTTACACATCCCACGTTATTCCATATTGAGTGATTGATCTTAAGTTGAACCACTCAAAAAAATTTAAGTTATGCGGCATTTATGATTCCACTAACGAATGAATCGCTATGGACAAAAATACAAACATCATCGTGTCGGTCAATGTGTCACGATCCCAAAACTATAAAAAAAGACTACTTAGTTTATCCTGTGAATTTACAAAAATGCTGATATAGGATGTAAAAATAGTTCAAACAAAAAGTTGCTTATTTTTCAAAAAAAATATAGAAAAATTCTATAAATTAAATTAAATATACATCTCAAAAATCTTGTCCAAATTCAAAATAAATAATTTATTATAATTGAATAATCATTATAGCTTATAAACGATACCATAGTGACTATTCGAAAACTTGATTTGGATATAACTCACAATCTAAAAGACGAAATCTCAATTTTTCACTTCCTTCAAAAAAATACAATTAATTAGATTCGAACGTTTCTTGTTTCGAAGAAATCTGACTTATAACGAATTTTGTACACTTAGTTGAAGCTAAAAACTCAATCTTAAAAACTACCGCAACGCTACGAGCTCGTTTATAATTAAATTATAATTTGTACGTTCAAGTGTCATTTAAATAATATATTCGTTGTTGTGACTCGAATATAAACTAAATTAAATATCATATATTATCCAATTTACATAATATTGCAAACTCAACAATGTCCGACCATATTGGAAATTAAATATATTATTCCCATGTTTATATTAATTTAATTATTCAAAATATTAAATTCAAACCAACTAAATTACCAAACCATTATAATATTAATTAAATTAATTAATTATTATATCGCTAAATATCTGGGATGTTACAAGAATTGTAAACTATCTGGCAATATAACTAGTGTACATGACACAACTACAAACCCTAAATGGATGCATAAGCAGAACTCTGACATGCCAAGTGCTCCCACCTATAATGAGATAAATAATGACACAAAAAACATGCTAGATCCCATAATTTCTGCTACCCATTCATCCTCTATCACCCAAGGTCAACTTCAATTTGTTAATGTAGACCTCCTTGCAAACATTTGACCTAATGAATTACAACATGTTGCTAACATGTTATTTGAGGAACCTGCACAAGAAGACACAGTCAATTTAGAACACTGTGCATCACAAAATAAAGATTATCTTAAACTACAAAAGGCAAAGCACAGGTATCCCCTTCTTCTCCTTCTAAAAGAAAGTTTAGGAGCACCACCTCATCTAAATGGCATTTGTTTTGTGAAACGTCAAGGGTATGAACACTCCACAATACATGTGTGATGTATTCAAATGCCTAACTACATTTAAACCAACATATGTTGGTTCAATAAAGAATAAATTTAAAACTGTTCAAAAAGAAAATCCCACAAAAGTGGGATTTCCTAACAATCAAACTAAGTATTTGCTAGGATTATGTTGCTATGGGATACTTCATTGTGGTCGATAGAAGTGAAAACTTTTTCTTCTTAACATCTCACAGTAAAAGCAAATAATGCTAGTGGCTTTGCTCTATTCTTCACAATGGTGTGCGGCAGCAATCATTTTCATAATAGGAAAATTTTATGGCAAAAGCTTATGCAAGAAGCAAAGTTAATGTAGGATGTCTGGGCGTTGATGGATAACTTTAGCTATGTTACTTCCCCTATTGACAAAAAAAAGGGGACTATTGATGCCTTTTAAACATTTAAGATCCTCCAACAACTGTTTATAGGAATCGTTTGATAGAAATAAAAGTAGTTGGATTTAACTGCACTTGGAGAAAGAGGGGGATAACTAATCACATAATGTAACGACCCGGATTTTCAACCGTTGAATTCTGAATATTTAAATTTGTTTTAAATATTTTATTTTGAATTATATATAGGAATTTATAATGAATTTATTTATAAAACGAAGTTTGAACGTTAATTTATTTATATTATAAAACGAGTTCGAAATCGCGTGGCAGTTCGTAATATGGAGTTTTGAACTTCAACTGAGTATACAGGATTCATTATAAGTCGGATTTCTGTGAAATAAGACACGTCGGAACCGTATTGATGATAATTTTCATATGAAAGAGAAAAATTCAGATTTCGTGTTATAGTTTATCAGTTATGGCCAAATCAAATATTAAAATAATCGCTGTGGAAATCGTTATTTAAAATATACGCGTTAAAATAGCCGTTATGCAAACGGACTCAGATTTCGACGAAATCAGTTTCATTGGGACCGTAGCGTTAAATTATTGTAGGTGTTGAATTGCGTGGCAAACCGATGTCGTATGTGACCACGGTAGCCGTAAACGCCCGTTCATTTTCTATAACGCGCAATTAATTTAATAAATGGTTATTTGGGTATAACTTGAACAAACGATCAAATTAGGCCGTGAAACCAATTTCGTTGAGTTCGTATCATCAATTAGAGTCAGGATAGGTATATAGTTTGTTATTTTTAGAGACCGGGTAATTTTGGCGTTAAAAATGGTATTGTGGTGCTCGATAAAAATGGCCTACCGGGGAAACAGTCTCAGAATGCGACGAAACTGGTGCCGTTAGGTTCGTATCGATTAATTATTACTAGACTTCAAAGTTTCAAGTTGTTTCGATTTATCTAGTGATCATGAAAATTTTAAACGCCTGTTTATTTCCGGTTTTGTAAAGGAAATTTTTTCAAACGATGTCGGTTTTTGACGAAACTTGTCCCATTGGGTTCAGAATTCTTCTTTACATCAAGATTAGCTTTTTTATCAGTAAACAGAAGTTGATTGTGGTCAGTTTTACTTGATACTTCATCGCGAAGTTTCGTTATAATATAAAATAATATAATCTATTTCTATATAAACGATCCTACTTTCCCCATTCATCACGGTAATCCCTAATTCTCCTTTTATTCCCGTTCAACCTATATTTCCAAATTTCAATCCATAAAATCCCCCAAATGATTTTGAATTAAGGCAGAGTTTCTTCATGAAACTTAAAGAGGGAAGTTAGGCCATGAAATTCGTGGGTGTCGGAGGATCTCTGGTGGTACAAGGAGGGAGGAATCAGGGTTAAAAGGCGCGGCAGTTTTGTGGCTTTTCTGGTGAACTTAAGGCGAGGGGGCCGACGCCACTTCAAATGAAGAGAGAGGCGGATGAGACGAATCGATTGGTGTAGGTGTCGGACCTTATAGTGGTCGATGGTCGTTGTTTTGATCAGTTGATCGAAGGTTTGAGGATCGTTGTTTCCGAAGGCCGTGGGTTTTCGACAGGAGACCGGAGGAGTTCTAACCGATTAGAGGTGGAAGGGAGGCCATCGGCGATTGCGTTGTCAGTGGTGGCGTGAAATCCGGCGAGGTAGAGCGGTGGTGAGGTGAAGTTGAACGGAGGGGAGTTTTTTTTATTCGAATAAAGAGAAGGGTAACGGGATTTGCCTGGGAAGGAATTGGATTAACGGGTGGTCACTTGAGAGAAATAATTGGGTTACAGGATGTTTAAATTGCAAATGAGAAGGAAATTGGTGTCTTGTGTGTTGCCTGAAACTGTGAACGGAGGGAAGCAAAGTAATGTTGAAGGGAATGGGTCAGTGTGTTATGACCAGGGAGAAGGTAGCGGTTTTTACACTGGATCAGGGATCCATTTTCTTGCATTCGATCTGGTATGAGTTCTAACGAGAGTTAACGGTGCATGGCTATTGTTAAATAAAAATAAAAATAAGAAAATAACTTGCTCTTTTGTGATTGACTGAAGGAGGAAATGGGTGCTGCATTTTTGAACAAGGGAGATTTGCGGATGGGGTTAATGGAACCGTAAAGGGTAATAGAGAATACATGCGGCAGTTGTGAAGAAGCCAACAGTGAAAGGAAAAAAGAAAACTTGGTTTAAATAGATAGGATCAAGAAGACACAGAGGATTTAAACGTTGGGAGTGAGATACGACAGAGAACGAAGATGATATCAGACCGAAATTATGAATTAAAATGTAATTGGTATGATTAATTATTGAATTAGGAAGTTAGTAACTCAATTTAAATTATATGCTTTTAATTGCTTAATTATATCATATGTTAACAGAATCTGACAAAATCAGTCATGTTGGGATCGTAACAACCAGATCTACATTATAGAACTGAGGTGGCTGAGGAAAAGCTACTGGAATTTCGTGATAAAATCAAACGTTTGTTTGATTGTAAACGAAACAAAAGCAGAATCATCAACTGCAAAACAAGGTGAGTAAACTCACTAACTTTAACTCGTTTATATTTTTATATAAATGAGTTTTAAATTTATTTATCGTTATTTTATACTGTGATGGTTGATTGGTTGAATAGTTGGTAAAATTGGTTGAATTGGTTGATACGATTACATGTTTGATCAGTTATTAGGTCTGATATTTCATATTGATGCGAAATAATATTATTGATGTTAATTAACATCTATGGATGCAGGGAAACAGGTTAGAGGGACCCAAATGGGTTCCTCAATATTTATATTACTGTTTTTCCTTGATTTTGATGTGTGGTGTGAAATATATAATCAGTGATTGACTTTGTTGTGTTTGAGCTACCCTAACCCTAGAATTTTAGTATTTAAATACATAAATATTTTTGAATATGGGAAAAGGAGTTTGGGATTTAAAAAGAAATTTATTTTCAAAAATAGAATTTTAGTTTCAAATAAAATTGAAAGTAGAAATCTGTTTAAATGAATAAACATGAAATTGTTTATAAATGAGTTTGTAACTTAAGTAGACTATTTATCATTGGATAAACTGAAAATAAAATTTCAAATTGAATTTACATAAGGGTGGAAATGGGTTTGTTTAAACCAATATTTGAAATGACATTCGAACTTGGTAATTATAAAGGAAATTATATAGGGAATTATAAGTGGTTGTAATAAAATGAGATTCGATATGAATAATTCTGAATAAAGGTTATAAATAGAGTTTGGATTTAAGAGATGTTTACAAGTATGAAATCAAATTATATATAAAGGAATATAATTACGATTAAAGTGAATAATGGTTTAAAAGAAATATTTTGCTAATGAAATATCTGTAAAGAAAATTTAGATGATTTGAAATATGAACCCAAATTGGGAATTGAGTAAAAGGGGAAATGGGAAATCATTTTAATGGAAACGATGAGTTTTGGTTCAAGATTCAGAATATAAAATAAATTATGATAACGTTTCATAGATTGGAATGGTTATAAAGGAATTGAAAGGATAAATTCAATAGTGAATTTGAAATTTGAATTTACCTGAAATGGGAAATATATTCTGAAGTTCAGAATATAAATCGAATATAGAGTATTCGAATGAGAGTTATTTATTGGAATTCGATTATATCGAATTTATGGAAGTAGTTATTTTTACTCTCCGTTTGAATCAAATTTAATTATTTACTTATTAATTGTAATTAATAAGTACAAGTTGTATTTTTATAAACCAAGTATTTTTAAATAACGATTTTAAACGCTGTCGTTATAATAAATGTTTTGGTGAATCTAAATAGAAATTTTAACGCTGCCATTATAATAACTGTTTTAACAGCGATCTATAGTAAGTGTTCTATAATTCTAGACAGTGATTGTAATGCTGTTGTTAAAGGTTATGTTTTATAAATCAAATATTTGTAAACAACGATTGTAACGCTGTGGTTAAAATGAAATGAACTGGCCAACGAGGAATTAAGAAAGGGAATTCGGAAATATTTTCCGACATTATTAATGTATATTTTCTGAATATAGAAAGTAAGGATTCGTGAATATTAGAAATATATTCTAACTGGAATAAGAGATATTTTCTCGAATAAAGGAATTATAATATTGAAAATGTTTTCAAAGAATCGAGAGGGGAAATCGAGCTTCAAAAGAATACGAAAGATGGGAAATTAGAATTGTAAATGATAATATAATAAGGGATTGATTTAAAGGGGCCCAATGTTGATTGATGATTGATCGATCGAATTCCTACCTGGAAATAAGATCGTTGGTTGTACACTTATTTTTCTTTGATAGTTAAATCACCGAATATCGAAGTTTTTGACCATTTTTCCGTTGTCAATACGGAGAGACCGGGATCAGATTCATTATCTGGAAACCACTCTGTATGGGCATTAGCGTTGCGACCAAATATGACGAAAATAATTGAAGACGGAGTTATGCAAGGGCTATCCTGTTTACAGGATAGTGCCTTCGGTTTGTCCAGTCCCAGGACAACGTGAATGGACGAATGTCTGACTGAGTATATCTAACAGATCGCGTAAGTTGATCTCTTCAAACGTACTTGCGTTTGGTGGCGGAGGAATTCGTTTCTCTTAGCTTTTTACCCGTGGTATTTTTGGGGAAATCAATTTGTGATTTGGCGGGTATGATGGTATGGCATTCAAAGTGAATGGTGGCCAGATGTTCTGGAAGACAATTAAAACCTCAAGCCTCACAACGCGGAATTGTCAAAAATCGGGCAGGCAGCAAGGCTATGTGGGTCGCACCCATTAGGATGTATAATCACCTATCTAGGGAATTACATTTGCTTCTGTAATCTATCGATGCTATCCCTTTCGGGAAATGGTTGCTGATCCCAACCGTTGGTGATATACACTCGATACACTCAAGCGAAATGAGTGGTCGGTCATGTGAGGGCCGGGTTGCAAGACGTTCTTGTTGAACCCAGTGTATTCGCCCCTAGAGATACACTATCGGCAGGTGGTCCCATACCTTGTCATGTTGGAAATCCAATCTACAATAAGCGCCTGCGGTTTTTGATTTTATATTACATATGGAGCATGAGATGCAAGTGTTACGCTAGATTTTATTTATTTGATGTAGACATTATTATAATATCACCGGATTTGATATCAAAAATATTTTTGGTTATCGTAAGGTAAAAACCATCTGTGTTTATGTGTGGATCGGGTTTATGTGTGGATCGGTCTTACGATTATCATTTCTTTTGAAAGGATTTTTGAAAGTTAAACCAATGGTTAGAGTTTACTCACACCAGTCCCATGACTGACCCAGAGTTTATTTTGTTTTGTTTTTCTCTAAACTCTTGGGTGCCCAAATTTGTACGGGCAGTCAAGTAGTCGGGATTTTACAGATCCACTTGGAGGGGCTCGAAGCGGGAGGCTTCACCAGTTAGCTATAGACTATTATATTTTCTGCTGTGGGCTATGTTGTATCTGGAAACAGGAGTTTATAACTATAACGACCCGCATTCTATGCATCATAAGATCGTAGGATATTTATTTCTTTCACATACGAAGTCGTATGGTCATGTAACTTTGGGAGACGACTATTGGGGTCATTTCCCATGTTCGTGATTTTTCCCGATTTTTAAATGACCATTTTACCCCTAGTTGGCACTGTTTTGGCCATAACTTTTGACTGGAAAGGAATTTTGACCTGAAACCCCTTCCATTGGCTCCGGATGATGGTTTCTCTTTCCGTAGAGTGGTCACATTAGCCAAACGGACTCACCGTTTGGGAGATATGGCTGAAACAAGTTTCAGATGGTGAAAAACAGCTTAATTGGGCTTAACCGGGTGATTAGCAGCTAGGCGCAAAGGGGAATTTCGGGTTTAGAGGTATAGGAGGACTGGTTAGGGTTAGGAAATCACTTTCATTTCAGTTTTGAGCCGCCACAAACCTTCTTGAGACCTTAGTAATGGCTTCCATCCTCTAAAACCACTCCAAAACACATTTTTAGTGAAGATTAAGCCTAAACTACATCAAAACAAGGCCAAATAGCAACAGAGCAAGGTTGGAGCTGCTGCTATACATAGGAATTCGACCCAAACAGAGAGTATTTCAGATTTGGTGTTTCATTTGTGGCCAAGGTGAGTGATTTGGCATAGTTTTTGCACTAATTACGGTAATTAAGGGTAATTAGTGAAGATTAGCGGATTTATGCACTAATAAATTCTGGAAAAATGTTTAGAAATTCTTAAATAATATTTTATGCCTCTGGTAGAAATTTGGTTTAATTTGATTGAGTTTTGTTAACCCTATGATTAGATTTACTTAAACATGCTTAAGGGAAAATAAGGGGTTTTGGGCACATTTGATCCATTTTGACATGTAAATTCATTGTTTTGGTGTTTGTGGTTAGTTTGCTATGTTGTTATGACTATTTGACATGATTTGTGATTGATTAGAATAGTTAGATTTGTCGAAAACGTCGTCGAATGGCGTAAACAAGTTGCTGGAAAAGTTGTAGAAAGTTGTGCAGGGTTTCGGATCGGATCGGATATGGGCTCGGATCGGATAGGAGACCTGGGCAAGGAACCCGACCCGAACTGGAACCTGGCACAAAAGAAATTTGGCAAGAAGGAAGGCCACTGCTTAAAATCGGAGTAGGAGAGAGTGGATCGGATCGGAACTATGGAGCAGGATCGGATCGGAGTAGGAGAGAGCGGATCGGATCGGAAGAATAATGGAGGCCAGATCGGATCGACTTAAGAATAGAAGGCTACGACTGGAGTAAGGCGAAGGGATCGGATCGGAGTAGATGGAAAACGAGGGAGCTGATCGGAGAAGGAGCATGAACTGGAAGGAAGACAGCAACCTGACCCGACCCGGAGGAGGACACCGACCCGACCCGAAGTGAAGTACCCGACCCGAACCGAATGGAAAGATGACAAGGAAGGAGGACCGACCCGAACCGATGAGGGTAATGACTACCGAAGCGAACCGAATCCTAGGGCTGCTACTGCACAACAACTCTTCGGAAGACCCACTCCAATTCGACCAAACCCGAGATGCAAAGGAAGTCCAAATGAGAAGCTTGAGCTCAAGATCCAGATGGGAATCAACGAGTTCGCTTCATGATTGGGCTTTGCTGCGGGACGCGTGTTTAGGGGTTATCGATGTCTATAACTTTGGACCACTATGGTAGGAGGGACGAAGGCGGATTCAGGGCCATTATGGCATTGGTAGGACCAAGGGCTACGACCAATGTGATGGGTCATTGAAATGTTTGGTCATGACTCCATGTGTTTAGCTTGGTCATAGCAGGGTTTCTACAAGTCGGAATTCGTCGTTACCTCAATTTGTCTAGTGTTCCAAAGTGGTGGATATCGTATGCTTTACGCACTGAGTGAGAAATGTGAGGATGATTGCTATGGTTGATTTGTTTGCTATCATTATGACATGCACTCCCCACCCCCGTATTCTTACACTCTTTATTATGGCACCTTAGAGTACTGTACGGTATGTAGTACTAACTCTTTGGTTGCAGGTCCAGGTTCAGGTATGGTTTAGTATACCTGTTATTATTCTATTTAGATGCTTATCGCTCATACCATGCTTTATGTCTGACCCAGAGTTTTATGTCTCCTCTTATTACTCTGGGTGCTCACACGAGCAGACTAGAGACAGGTTAGCTGGTGATGCACGGGTAGATGATCCGGAGACGAGCAGGAGGCTTCCACGTAATATATATATAGTATTCTCCCTGTGTTGTTGAAGATCACTGCTTGGGCATTGGTGATGCATCTTCTACTTTAGCTTCCTTTTGTTAGAGACAGTAAATTTGAAAAGTTGTAATAAGCTGTATTTGGATTTCCGCTGCTCTGATGTTGATGTTGATTTTAGTTATCAGCTTATGCACTGTCTCACCTGTTTTATGTCAAGTATGTTATTATTATATTTATTCCATGCGCTGTGAGACATTCTACAGGTTCCTTGATTAGTTCATTCCCTTCTTTCCCTTCTTTGGCGACCGTTCCGTGCTAACTGGACATGTGTACAACGCACTTTTGGAGTAAATGTCGGTTGGTGCGGGGCGGGCCGTCACAATAACTGTTCAAGAGATAACCGTTGTGCTCTGATAATGTTATGTATATAAAGTTACTGATTTGTATTTCAAAGTTTATGTTATCTAATATATTTTATTCGTTCCGCTGTGAGTTGTGATCTTCACTTTCTTCTATTCTAATATTTCTTTCTTTCTATTTCTCATCCTCTAAATTCTTTCTAATAATGATTCGTATTTCTGTGTCATTTGGGTTGGACGTGTGCTGTTATTAGTCGACCCAAAGAGTACGGAAATTCGGGCCATTACAGTTGGTATCAGAGCTGAAGGTTGAGTGATAACCTTGGCTCTGTGGCGTAACTCAATAGAGATGGGGTTAGTAATGCCCTGGATTGAGTTGAGTGTATATATATGAGCGTGTATTTGTAGATTTGATATAAAAATTTGTTTTATATTGTGTTGGCTGGTTTGTTGAGTGGTTTATGAATTCTGGTCGATACAGGATGTACAACTGTATCGATAGGTGTTTCTAAACTCTCGAACAAAACAATTCGACGCGGTATTGTATTAAAGTGGGTAAATGAAAAAAAAATTGCCCAAAAACTATTTTTTCTATAAAACGGAAAATTTTCTAAAATTATTGATTTGGTTGGTCGTTATCATATGAGATTATATTATTGAAAGTGTTATATAAAACCAAATCGAATTTGTATAAGCATGAAATATACGAATAAGCTGAATTAGAATTGAATTCAAACCAAAATTTGGAAATCTAAATCCCGGTTGTTTAGAAAATATTTTCTAAAGTAATATAACATTAATTTAAAGTATTTTTGAATAAGAATGATTTTAAATAGATTTTAAAAGTGATTAAGCACTGAAATCGCTTCAGGGGGCGAGAAAATAGTACTGATAATGGGTCGCGACATTATTGGTATTCATTTTCAAGTTTCAAAGTGATGAATTGCTACCGTAGTAATTTGGGAATGAAAAAATTATTTTTGAAGGACAAGATGTTTTAGAAATTCAAATGTTTTGAATTGGTTGATTATAAATATATGTATATAAATAGATAAGATTTCAAACTAATTTGAAATAAAACCCGGGAATTTGAATTTTGAAATTAAATTTTGGCTTGTATAAGTTGAATAAATTAAAGTGGTAAAAATGTATCGAATGAGTTGAAATTTAATTTAAATAAAATTGGATTGGATTAAAAATAATCCCGAATGGAATTAAATAAAGAGAAATGTTGAGATTTGAATTATTAATATGAATTCGACTTATGAAGATGCAAGTGAATATAATGGATGTTGTTGATTGGAATTGAATTGGACTCAAGCATAATAAGTGGATTGACTTAAATAGGAACCAGGTTTGAATTGATAGAATGGAAGTGAACTAATCATAATTTAATTAGAGAGTAAAAAAAATGGAAGTTGGATTGATTTGGAACCAACTGGAAATGGATATACGTATGCTGAGCAGATATTGTATGGAAGTGAATGCAAGAGATAGAATTATGCCCGACGAAAAGGTACATGTTTACAATATTAGTTGGGTTTGATGATTTTGTGAGCCTCGGGGCCAACCGCTTGGCTTTTTGATTTTCTTTTGGATTGGAGAAGGCCTAGAAAGGCGAGTTGTGGTTGTACCCATTGAGCCGTACAGAGGAGATGCTGCCGAAATTTTTCAGAATCTAAAGTGTACGAAAATTTTCAGAATTTTTGAAAATTTTCGTTAGTAAGAATAAATTAATATTTTAATTTAAATAAATTGGCCCAGTTAAACTGAAGTTAAGAAGTGAACAAAAAGGATTTTTGGACCAAGTTAATAGGATATGTAGCATCTTTTCCTACCTTAGCAATTTCGAGGACGAAATTATTTTAAGGGGGAAGGAATGTAACGACCAGGATTTTCAGCCGTTGAATTCTGAATATTTATTTATTTTTTTAATAATTTATTTTGAATTATATATAGGAATTTATAACGAATTTATTTATAAAATGAAGTTTGAGCGTTAATTTTTTTATATTATAAAACGAGTTCGAAATCGCGCGGTAGTTCGTAATATGGAGTTTTGAGCTTCAACTGAGTATACAGGATTCGTTATAAGTCGGATTTCTGTGAAACAAGACACGTCAGAACCGTATTGATGATAATTTTCATATGAAAGAGAAAAATTCAGATTTCGTATTATAGTTTATCAGTTATGGCCAAATCAAATATTAAAATAATCGATGTGGAAATCGTTTTTTAAAATATACGCGTTAAAATAGCCATTTTGCAAATGGACTCAGATTTCGACGAAATCAGTTTCATTGGGACCGTAGCGTTAAATTATTGTTCGGGGTTGAATTGCATGGCAAACCGATGTCATATGTGACCACGGTAGCCGTAAACGCCCGTTCATTTTCTATAACACGTAATTAATTTAATAAATGGTTATTTGGGTATAACTTGAACAGACGATCAAATTAGGTCGCGAAACCAATTCCGTTGAGTTCGTATAGTCGATTAGAGTCAGGATAGGTATATAGTTTATTATTTTTAGAGACCGGGTAATTTGGCGTTAAAAATGGTATTGTGGTGCTCGATAAAAATAGCCTACCGGGGAAACAGTCTCAGAATGCGACGAAACTGGTGTCGTTGGGTTCGTATCGACTAATTATTGCTAGATTTCAAAGTTTCAAGTTGTTTCGATTTATCTGGTGATCGTGAAAAATTTAAACGCGTGATTATTTCTGGTTTTATAAAGGAATTTTTTTCGAACGATGTCGTTTTTCGACGAAACTTGTCCCTTTGTGTTCAGAATACTTCTTTACACCAAGATTAGTTTTTTTATCAGTAAACAGAAGTCGACTGTGGTCAATTTTACTTGATACTTCACCGCGAAGTTTCATTATAATATAAAATAATATAATCTATTTCTATATAAACGATCCCACTTTCCCCATTCATCACGGTAATCCCTAATTCCCCTTTTGTTCCCGTTCAACCTATATTTCCAAATTTCAGTCCATAAAATGCCCCAAATGATTTCGAATTAAGGAAGAGTTTCTTCATGAAACTTAAAGAGGGAAGTTAGGCCATGAAATTCGTGGGTGTCGGAGGATCTGTGGTGGTACAAGTAGGGAGGAATCAGGGTTAAAAGGCACGGCGGTTTTGTGGCTTTTTTGGCAAACTTAAGGCGAGGGGGCCGGCGCCACTTCAAGCGAAGGGAGAGGCGGACGAGACGAATCGATTGGTGTAGGTGGCGGACCTTATAGTGGCCGGTGGTCGTTGTTTCGATCAGTTGATCGAAGGTTTGAGGATCGTTGTTTCTGAAGGCCGTGGGTTTTCTACAGGAGGCCGGAGGAGTTCTAACCGATTGGAGGTGGAAGGTAGGCCATCGACGATTGCGTTGTCGGTGGTGGCGTGAACTCCGACGAGGTAGAGCGGTGGTGAGGTGATGTTGAACGGAGGGGAGTTTTTTTTGTTCGAATAAAGAGAAGGGTAGCGGGATTTGCCTGGGAAGGAATTGGATTAACGGGTGGTCACTTGAGAGAAATAATTGGGTTACAGGATGTTTAAATTGCAAATGAGAATGAAATTGGTGTCTTGTGTGTTGCCTGAAACTGTGAACGGAGGGAAGCAAAGTAATGTTGAAGGGAATGGGTCAGTGTGTTGTGACCAGGAAGAAGGTAGCGGATTTAACACTGGAACAGGGATCAATTTTCTTGCATTCGATATGGTATGGGTTCTAACGAGAGTTAATGGTGCATGGTATTGTTAAATAAAAATAAAAATAAGAAAATAACTTGCTCTTTTGTGATTGACTGAAGGAGGAAATGGGTGCTGCATTTTTGAATAAGGGGAGATTTGCGGATGGGGTTAATGGAACTGTAAAGGGTAATAGAGAATACATGCGGCAATTGTGAAGAAGTCAATAAATAGATAGGAGCAAGAAGATATAGAGGATTTAAACGTTGGGAGTGAGATACAACAAAGAACGAAGATGATATCCGACCGAGATTATGAATTAAAACGTAATTGGTATGATTAATTATTGAATTAAGAAGTTAGTAACTCAATTTAAATTATATGGGATCGTAACAATAAGATCTACATTATAGAACTGAGGTGGCTGAGGAAAAAGCAACTGGAATTTCATGATAAAATCAAACGTTTGTTTGATTGTAAACGAAACAAAAGCAGAATCATCAACTGCAAAACAAGGTGAGTAAACTCACTAACTTTAACTCGTTTATATTTTTATATAAACAAGTTTTAAATTTATTTATCGTTATTTTATACTGTGATGGTTGATTGGTTGAATAGTTGGTAAAATTGGTTGAATTGGTTGATACAATTACATGGTTGATCAGTTATTAGTTTCTATATTTCATATTGATGCAAAATAATGTTATTGATGTTAATTAACATCTGTGGATGCAGGGAAACAGGTTGGAGGGACCCAACTGGGTTCCTCAATATTTATATTACTGTTTTTCCATGATTTTGATGTGTGGTGAGATATATATAATCAGTGATTGACTTTGTTGTGTTTGAGCTACCCTAACCCTAGAATTTTAGTATTTAAATACATAAATATTTTCGAACATGGGAAAAGGAGTTTGGGATTTAAAAAAAGAAATTTATTTTCAAAAATAGAAATTTAGTTTCAAATAAAATTGAAAGTAGTAATCTGTTTAAATGAATAAACATGAAATTGTTTATAAATGAGTTTGTAACTTAAGTAGACTATTTATCATTGGATAAACTGAAAATAAAATTTCAAATTGAATTTACATAAGGGTGGAAATGGGTTTTTTTAAACCAATATTTGAAATGAAATTCGAACTTGGTAATTATAAAGGAAATTATATAGGGAATTATAAGTGGTTGTAATAAAATGAGATTCGATATGAATAATTCTGAATAAAGGTTATAAATAGAGTTTGGATTTAAGAGATGTTTACAAGTATGAAATAATATTATATATAAAGGAATATAATTACGATTAAAGTGAATAATGGTTTAAAAGAAATATTTTGCTAATGAAATGTCTATAAAGGAAATTTAGATGATTTGAAATATGAACCCAAATTGGGAATAGAGTAAAAGGGGAAATGGGAAATCATTTTAAAAGGAAACGATGAGTTTTGGTTCAAGATTCAGAATATAAAATAAATTGTGATAACGTTTCATAGATATGAATGGTTATAAAGGAATTGAAAGGATAAATTCAATAGTGAATTTGAAATTTTAATTTACCTGAAATGGGAAATATATTCTGAAGTTCAGAATATAAATCGAATATAGAGTATTCGAATGAGAGTTATTTATTGGAATTCGATTGTATCGAATTTATGGAAGTAGTTTGTAGCGACCCGGGAATTTCGACACTTAAATCTTGTCATTAAAACTTCCTGTGCCAAAAATTCAAGTATCGAAACCCCAGAAGGCTATGGGAAAGAAGTTAGAGGGTGAGATAAGAAAGAAAGAAATATTAGAATAGAAGAATAAGAAGAAGAACACAACACAGAGTCTCACATCGCAGCGGAAGAAAATATAATATATAAATAAACTATATAGAGAGCTTTGAAATAAAACTTACAATTATCAGAGTACATCAATACACTGGGACAGTTATAATAATTCTGTCCTCAAATACATCACACAGCAGAATAATAATAGATAATATAATACGTCTGAACATCTTCAGCTCGTCAGTGGACTTCACATCATCCGATACCTGAACCTGTACACCCCGGTCTAACCCGAGCATTACAAACATCGGGTCAGTCTGGTGAACCAGAGTGAGAAAAACTCAAACAGTATTAAGGGTATCACACAACCTGATTTTAAAGTTAAAATCTTTCAAAGAAAAGGATAATCGTAAGACCAAATCCACACATAAACACGGACGGTTTTTACCTTACGATAACCCAAAACATTTTTGAAATCAATATCTTTTCTGATATTATAATAATGTCTAAATACAAGTAAATATCAATCTAGTGGAACGCTTGCATCTCACGCTCCACATATATAATATACAATCAAAACCGCGGGCGCTTATTGGAAATTGGATTCCGACTATGACAAGGTATGGGACCACCTGCCGATAGTGTATCTCTAGAGGCGAATACACTGGGTTCAACAAGAACGTCTTGCAACCCGGCCCACACATGACTGACCACTCATTTCGCTTGAGTGTATCGAATGTATATCACCAACGGTGGTAGCTAGCCACCGTTTCCCGAAAAGGGACAGCATCGAAAGATTCAAGAATGAAATGGATTTTCTCTAGATAGGTGATTATACACCCTAATGGGAGCGACCCACATAGCCATGCTGCCTTCCCGATTTTTGTCATTCCGCGGTTGATGAGGCTCGAGGCTATAATCGACTTTTGGAACATCTGGCCACCGTTCACATCGTCCATTTAAGTCATCCAGGAACAGGATGAACCGAAGGCACCCTCCTACCGCATCCTAGGAATCACCCTATAGATTAGTAGCGAGGAGTCCTTGCAATCCGTAGATTTCAATCCTGACAGAATCATTATTAAAATATCTCTAGGGATCAGCTAGAGAAATTCAACAATAGTCCTTCCATTCATGAAGATTTACGGTCTTCAATTGCTCCATTTCAAACAGCATCAGAAATCTTCTTCCTTTACGTAGTTGCTGATTCGGAATGGTTTTCAAATACAAATTCGATCCGGGTCTTTCCGTATCACAACGCGTTGGGTATGATTTTGATAGTCGGTTATTTAACTATCAAAATAAACAATCATATAAATACAACAAACCCATTGGTTTATACAGCATCACTTGGCCTTTAAAAATAATATATCAGTTTTAATATATAATATTCTCAAATCATTTCATTTTAAATACTTAGTAAAATAACTTAAAATCATATCTAGTTTTCCCTTTTTCTGTCATTCCAAAACACTGCTACAATATTGCTTATTTTCTCATATTTGGGAAACCATTTGTCTTATCATTTAAACGATCATTACGATACCTCATTCGTTTTGTTTTTGAAACACTATAATCGCCACTTTCCTTTTCAGGATAAACTTATTTCAAATCTCATTTCCTTTCTTTGGAAATATCGTTATACTTTCCAAAACTACCTTTTATTCCAAAATCTCACTTCGTATTCTCAAGCCCCTTTTTATCCCTTTATTTCGGAATCCCATTTATATGTTCCCAAATAACGTTATACTATAATTTTTCAAAATAAATTACACCAACATCTTTACCATCACAAATAATACCATCCCCCGATAATCCCGAAGTCATTCAAGTTGGGGTATTTAATTACCTCTCAGCCCTTGATCAACAACGTTCGTATCTTAAGATAATATCAGTCGTAATACCAGAAACCGATATTTCATTCCCAATTCTAAACCAAATCTCATTTTTGTTATAACTTGATGAAATCTCATCTCTTATTACGGCGAATCTATATCGCATATAATTAACTTAACTCGCCTGGCCACTATAATTCAAACTTGGGTTTTAGTTTGATCTCTTTTCCAAAACTTCATTAGTTCATAACCATAAATCAGTAAGAAAATTAATTCTCTACTTCCATTATTAAATAAATGATAATTAAATATCAACATTTAAAAATGTTTTAGTTAACCAAGTCTTAATCCATCTTTCCACTTATTTTAAATAATTCCACTTGATTGTTATTTAAATAATAACTAATTCAACAAAATCTCCTTTAAATTGTCTCATAAAACAATTTACCTCAGTTTCTAGTCGTCACGTTAATCCCTATTTACTTGCTTATAAATCATTTAAAGATTAAGAAGAGGCACGTGCTTTGCACACGGGAGATTTTGATATGAAAATAATGATTAAAACAACCATATGTGGTTGGTTTAATTTCCCTTTTTGTAAACCCAATTAAAATAATATATTTAAAATCTATATTCAGTTATAAAATAAATTTCATACTTCATTTCTATCGATTTACCTAACGGTAAATCTGTCTTTATAAAACAGTTTGTATATTTGGCCATCTGCTATACATTCCTCAACCAATATCACACATTGGTTAATAACTAAACAAATGTTGAATTTGGGTTTAACAGTCAACAACCAATTCAATAATCTAATCTTATGGGTTCAACAGTTCACATGATGATGATAATAAATTTAACTGATAACGGTCAACTACTAACAACAATTCAAGCATACAATTCAATCAAATACGTTTATATTATAAACGTAACCAACAAGGTAAGTTACCTTTTTTGGAAACCATCGTTAAAAATAACGATGTCGTTTCATTTAAATTAAACAACGTTTAATTTAAATAAACGATCTAACAATGTTCAACAACATCCAACAATCATCAAATCAACCAACCATTAGCAAACAAGGCATATAAATGATAAACCCGACTTATAATAATTATAAGTTGGGAAACTGAGTGAGTTTAACTCACCTTGATTTCCATTGTCGTCAAAACTGTTTGTTTTAATTAAATTAAACCAACGTTTAACTTAATTAAAACTTCTGACTGCGGCCCGTTTTGTCCAGCTCCATGATATTACGTCCTTCGATATGGTTCCGACGCCTTTGGTTTTGTCCAATTCTATTATCAAATAACCAAGTTATGAATTATACGTTGTACTGTTTTAACTAAATTAATTAATTACCTAATTATATATCAATTTATTATCCTATAAAATTGTCTGCCTAATACGTGGTTTATAATTAACAGACCGAATAAATTACTACTGTTAAGATTTAGAAAACACAGTCTGATTACCCTGTTTTTAGACAAAGCCCATTCACGGTTAAACTGTGGTTATATCCATCAAAACCTATGCGGCTTCCTAATTACTCATTTACTTATTAAACTGTGACTAGGCAAGGTCATATTTAACACAGGATTGATACTGTTGATTTAGTAATCAGGTATGTTATAACAGGACGAGACAAAATTGTCTATCGTGTAGGCCATGTTATCACTTGCAATAAGGCACGACTTAATTTATGATTTGGCACACAATTTAATTAGGCATATTAAATAAATAATTTAGCACTTTTAACCTTTGTTCCTTTTACTGCACTGATTTCCGCTTCTTCTTGTATCACGTCCCTTTTTGTTTCCATCTTCTGTTTCGTTTTATGCTTCTTCCCCTCTTTTTTTATATATATATATGATGGCCCAAAGGTCTGCTACCATGTTTAAATAAACAAGGCCAACTTGTCTCTTTATTCTTCTTTTCTCATTCACCTACTCTTTTGTTTCTTCCCCATCTAGCTTCTGTAGCTCGCTTCAACCATTTTTTTTTTCTTTTTTTTTCGTTTAAATGATGGCCCAAAACATGAAACAACCCATCACGAAAGCCCCTGGCCCTACCTTTGTATTTCTTTCCTTCGATACTTCCTCCTTCACAGGTTACTCTTCTTCTCAAAAATGAAACTCCTAAAGCCTCGTTATTTCCTCCATGCATGTGAACCATTTATACAAAAATGAAAATTTCCACAAACCATCAAACAAGCTCAACCGTTCAACACCTTTCCGCAAGCTAGACTTGCCGACCCCCTTTGCATCGACCCCGCCATCTTCCATCGTCAGTTCGACGTGGACCAGCACCTTTAGGTCCGTAACTTTTCTCCTCCAAACTTCATGAAACTTTACCCACTAGAACGCCTCATGCTTCTGTCCATCACCGCCGATCCAAGATCTGAAACGTGTGCAGATAGAGAGTGGATCGAGGGGCACATTGCAATAAATTTCGTGATTTTATATGGTGTATATGAGTCGCAGTGTTTTTTTTTTCCGAGTGAGGATTGACATTGTTTTGCTCACTGTAAGTATTCGAAGGAAATGAAAATGCTATGTATATATAGCACAAGAGACTTGGCTATCACGGTTCTGGGTTGTTTGGCGATCACTGCTTTGGGTTTGGGAAACACGCAAAGGAATGAGAAGCTTGGACATCACGGTTTTGTTTGGTAGGGTAGCTGTGACTTTAGAATAGCTGCGGCTTGTGTTGAAGAGACCATACATGTGCAGATTTTTAAATGCCCAAGATGTTTAACTCACAAACATGTGCTAAGATATGGTGAGATCTGATAAGGTTCTCCCCAGATTTTGTTGGATTTTGTTTTACTGTTTCGTACAAGAATGGACTGGCACACTCAACATAGGGTGGTATGCACAAAACTTGTTCAGCCGAAAAGCTTGACTCAACTAACGTTCTAATAGAGAGGATAATATTTTTCCACACCACTTTTCAGAGATTAGCATACGTCTTCTATGCTTTCACCCTTCGTTTGATTAAAACCAGTCATAGGGAGTGGACTGTTGAGAAGCACATATAGGTAGATGGCAGTGCAGTGTTCCATCTTTCTTTTCGTTAGCAGGAGGATGGAATTTAGCATGTTCGTGAGCATCCAAAATAGCTAGGGGCAGAGAGTAGGCATGTATGTGTTCAACGTGCAGGGTTGATTTTACATGATTATTTAATGTACCGCGTTATATAAGGTTTTGTTCATGTCCGAGCCGTTACGGACAGAAATAAAAATATGATCATGTCCAGCGATGTGCCACGATCTCAAAAATATAATAACATCGGTAGGTTAACTTATATTGTGAAACCCCAAAATGCTGACATAGGTTGCAAAATACTCTAAAATAAAAAGTGCTTATTTTGCGAATTAAAAATTGCAGTAAAATCCTAAAAATTAAATTATGACTACGCCTCAAAGGTCTTGTCCAATTTCGTAATCAATATTTAATTATAATTAAATAATCGTTATGGTTTATAAATGATTTCATAGCGACTATTTTAAATTTTGATTTGGACATATCTTACAATCTATACAATGAAATCTCGATTTATCTCTCCCATTAGAAAACTATAATCAAATCGATCCTAACGTTTCTTGTTTCACAGAATTCTGACTTAAAAAGGATTCTGTATATTCAGTTGAAGTTCAAAACTCTATTATGTGAACTACCGCGCGTTTCGAGTTCGTTTTATATTAAATATAAATTTAATCGTTTGATCGTCGTTAAATAACGAATTCAATATTAATAATCCAAATTCAAATCAAATAATCGAAAAATCCGGGTCATTACATTCTTCCGCCCTTAAATAAATTTCGTCCTCGAAATTGATAAGTAAGAAGAATTATTCAAACTCAATTATTTTCAAAATATTTAGTATTAAAACATTATCAAAATAATCTCTAAGTTTAAAAATTTTCGAAAAATTCGTCAGTACCTCCTCTGTACTATTTGATCCAAACAACAACAACTCGCCACTCCGGGCCTCCCATCGATCAAAACAAATTTGAAGCCAAGCGGCAACCCAACTCAGGGGTGTAAAATCAATATCAATTTAATACAATTAAGGTTTATCTTTTTGTCGAGCAACCACACTCTAATCACGAGTCAGAACATTAAAAGTTCCTCCTTTTTCCAATCCTACACTTGATTCAATATCCAACCCCAATAACATATAAAGGGTTAGCTTATTTAGATTTACTTCACGAGTGGTTATATTCCAATTTGTTATACTGAAATTTATTTAATTAATCCATTTAACTTTGATGAATTTTATATTCAATGAATCCATTAGCCAACAACCAACATCACACAATTAACATAACCAAATCAACCATATTTATCTTATAAGTTAAATTTTGATTTATTTATCTCTGTATATTAAATTTCACATTTCCCAATTCTGCTGGTTATATTAAACTTATTGAAGTTCAAAATAAAGTTTGAATGTCCATTCAAACAAACCAATAGCAATAATTCGATAAAAAAAAATCATTTCTATATGAAAATATATTTTGGGCAAAATTATTTCATTTACCCACTTTACAAAACAATATTGCATCAATTTGTCAGTTCAACTTGAACCGATCAAACAACACAATACAAAATATTTGTATTTAAAATTTACAAATACGCGCTCTCATATATATACACCTAACTCGATCTAGGGTATTACTAACCCAATCTCTATCGAGTTACACCACAGAGCCAAGGTTATTCATAAACCATTGCTCTAATACCAACTTTAGCGACCCGGGAATTTCGACACTTAAATCTTGTCACTAAAACTTCCTATGCCAAAAATTCAAGTATCGAAACCCCAGAAGGCTATGAGAAAGAAGTTAGAGGGTGAGATAAGAAAGAAAGAAATATTAGAATAGAAGAATAAGAAGAAAACACAACACAGAGTCTCACATCGCAACGGAACAAAATATAATATATAAATAAACTTTATAGAGAGCTTTGAAATAAAACTTACAATTATCATAGTACATCAATACACTGGGACAGTTATAATAATTCTGTCCTCAAATACATCACACAGCGGAATAATAATAGATAATATCATACGTCTGAACATCTTCAGCTCGTCATTGGACTTCACATCATCCGATACCTGAACCTGTACACCCCGGTCTAACATGAGCATTACAAACACCGGGTCAGTCTGGTGAACCAGAGTGAGAAAAACTCAAACAGTATTAACGGTATCACACAACCTGATTTTAAAGTTAAATCTTTCAAAGAAAAGGATAATCGTAAGACCAAATCCACACATAAACACGGACGATTTTTACCTTACGATAACCGAAAACATTTTTGAAATCAATATCTTTTCTGATATTATAATAATGTCTAAATACAAGTAAATATCAATCTAGTGGAACGCTTGCATCTCACGGTCCACATATAAAATATACAATCAAAACCGTGGGCGCTTATTGGAAATTGGATTCCGACTATGACAAGGTATGGGACCACCTTCCGATAGTGTATCTCTAGAGGCGAATACACTGGGTTCAACAAGAACGTCTTGCAACCAGGCCCACACATGACCGACCACTCATTTCGCTTGAGTGTATCGAATGTATATCACCAACGGTGGTAGCTAGCCACCGTTTCCCGAAAAGGGACAGCATCGAAAGATTCAAGATTGAAATGGATTTTCTCTAGATAGGTGATTATACACCCTAATGGGAGCGACCCACATTGCCATGCTGCCTTCCCGATTTTTGTCATTCCCCGGTTGATGAGGCTTGAGGCTATAATTGACTTTTGGAACATCTGGCCACCGTTCACATCGTCCATTTAAGTCATCCAGGAATAGGATGAACCGAAGGCACCCTTCTACCGCATCTTAGGAATCACCCTATAGATCAGTAGCGAGCAGTCCTTGCAATCCATAGATTTCAATCCTGACAGAATCATTGTTAAAATATCTCTAGGGATCAGCTAGAGAAATTCAATAATAGTCCTTCCATTCATGAAGATTTACGGTCTTCAATTGCTCCATCTCGAACAGCATCAAAAATCTTCTTCCTTTATGTGGTTGCTGATTCGGAATGGTTTTTGAATACAACTTCGGTCCCGGTCTTTCCGTATCACAACGCGTTGGATATGATTTTGATAGTCGATTATTTAACTATTAAAATAAACAATCATATAAATACAACGAACCCATTGGTTTATACAACATCACTTGGCCTTTAAAAATAATATATCAGTGTTAACATATAATATTCTCAAATCATTTCATTTTAAATACTTAGTAAAATAACTTAAAATCAAATCTAGTTTTCCCTTTTTCTGTCATTCCAAAACACTGCTACAATATTGCTTATTTTATAATATTTGGGAAACCATTTAGCTTATCATTTAAACGATCGTTACGATACCTCATTCGTTTTGTTATTGAAACATTATAATTGCCACTTTCCTTTTTAGGATAAACTTATTTCAAATCTCAGTTCCTTTCTTTGGAAATATCGTTATACTTTCCAAAACTACCTTTTGTTCCAAAATCTCACTTCGTATTCTCAAGCCCCTTTTTATGCCTTTATTTCGGAATCCCATTTATATATTCCCAAATAACGCTACACTAGTATTTTTCAAAATAAATTACACCAACATCTTTACCATCGCAACTAATACCAACCCCCGATAATCCCGAAGTCATTCAAGTTGGGGTATTTAATTACCTCTCAGACCTTGATCAACAACGTTCGTATCTTAAGATAATATCAGTCGTAATACCAGAAACCGATATTTCATTCCCAATACCAAACCAAATCTCATTTTTGTTATAACTTGATGAAATCTCATCTCCCATTACGGCGAATCTATATCGCATATAATTAACTTAACTCGCCTGGCCACTATAATTCAAACTTGGGTTTTAGTTTGATCTCTTTTCCAAAACTTCATTAGTTCATAACCATAAATCAGTAAGAAAATTAATTCTCTACTTCCATTATTAAATAAATGATAATTAAATATCAACATTTAAAAATGTTTTAGTTAACCAAGTCTTAATCCATCTTTCCACTTATTTTAAATAATTCCACTTGGTTATTATTTAAATAATAACCAATTCAACAAAATCTCCTTTAATTTGTCTCATAAAACAATTTACCTCAGTTTCTAGTCGTCACTTTAATCCCCATTTACTTGCTTATAAATCATTTAAAGATTAAGAAGAGGCACGTGCTTTGCACACGGCAGATTTTGATATAAAAATAATGATTAAAACAACCATATGTGGTTGGTTTAATTTCCCTTTTTGTAAACTCAATTAAAATAATATATTTAAAATCTCTATTCAGTTATAAAATAAATTTCATACTTCATTTCTATCGATTTACCTAACGGTAAATCTGTCTTTATAAAACAGTTTGTATATTTGACCATCTGCTATACATTCCTCAACCAATATCACACATTGGTTAATAACTAAACAAATGTTGAATTTGGTTTTAACAGTCAATAACCAATTCAATAATCTAATCATATGGGTTCAACAGTTCACATGATGATGATAATAAATTTAACAGATAACGGTCAACTACTAACAACAATTCAAGCATACAATTCAATCAAATACGTTTATATTATAAACGTAACCAATAAGGTAAGTTACCTTGTTTGGAGACCATCGTTAAAAATAACGATGTCGTTTCATTTAAATTAAACAACGTTTAATTTAAATAAACAATCTAACAATGTTCAACAACATCCAACAATCATCAAATCAACCAACCATTAGCAAACAAGGCATATAAATGATAAACCCGACTTATAATAATTATAAGTTGGGAAACTGAGTGAGTTTAACTCACCTTGTTTTCCATTTTCGTCAAAATTGTTTGTTTTAATTAAATTAAACCAACGTTTAACTTAATTAAAACTTCTGACTGCGGCCCGTTTTGTCCAGCTCCATGATATTACGTCCTTCGATATGGTTCCGACGCCTTTGGCTTTGTCCAATTCTATTATCAAATAACCAAGTTATGAATTATACGTTGTACTGTTTTAACTAAATTAATTAATTACCTAATTATATATCAATTTATTATCCTATAAAATTGTCTGCCTAATACGTGGTTTACAATTAACAGACCGAATAAATTACTAATATTAAGATTTAGAAAACACAGTCTGATTACCCTGTTTTTAGACAAAGCCCATTCACGGTTAAACTGTGGTTATATCCATCCAAACCTATGCGGCTTCCTAATTACTCATTTACTTATTAAACTGTGACTAGGCAAGGTCATATTTAACACAGGATTGATATTGTTGATTTAGTAATCAGGTATGTTATAACAGGACGAGACAAAATTGTCTATCGTGTAGGCCATGTTATCACTTGCAATAAGGCACGACTTAATTTATGATTTGGCACACAATTTAATTAGGCATATTAAATAATTTAGCACTTTTAACCTTTGTTCCTTTTACTGCACTGATTTCCGCTTCTTCTTGTATCACGCCCCTTTTTGTTTCCATCTTCTGTTCCGTTTTTATGCTTCTTCCCTTCTTTTATATATATATATATATATATATATATATATATATAATGGCACAAAGGTCTGCTACCATGTTTAAATAATCAAGGCCCACTTCTCTCTTTATTCTTCTTTTCTCATTCGCCTACTCTTTTGTTTCTTCCCCATCTAGCTTCTGTAGCTCGCTTCAACCATTTTTTTTCTTTTTTTTCGTTTAAATGATGGCCCAAAACATGAAACAACCCATCACGAAAGCCCCTGGCCCTACCTTTGTATTTCTTTCCTTCGATACTTCCTCCTTCACAGGTTACTCTTCTTCTCAAAAATGAAACTCCTGAAGCCTCGTTATTTCCTCCATGCATGTGAATCATTTATACAAAAATGAAAATTTCCACAAACCATCAAACAAGCTCAACCGTTCAACACCTTTCCGCAAGCTAGACTTGCCGACCCCCTTTGCATCGACCCCGCCATCTTCCATCGTCAGTTCGATGTGGACCAGCACCTTCAGGTCCGCAACTTTTCCCCTCCAAACTTCATGAAACTTTACCCACTAGAACGCCTCATGCTTCTGTCCATCACCGCCTGTTAGACCAAAAATTGGGCCTAACACCCAAATGCAGATCGCAGATCACAAAAATGCAGAAAAGAGTAAATAAAGAGGAGACACACAAGGTTTTTATAGTTGTTCGGCTGTAGATGTAGCCTACGTCCACTTTATAATCTTATTGTTATACTGACAGATTACAAGAATCAGTTACATGTAGACACACAATTCATGTGTTAATTGTATTGAAAAGATAAGAATTTGAGTGTACGAAGGTGCAAAGTCCTTGCACTTCAGTAATGGTGGAAGCAGTGAAGAAGAATGGCCAAAAGATCCTTGAAAATTCCTTCAAATGGTGTTTCCTGAAGGCGGTTCATGGGACACATGGCACGCATCCCAAAAATCTCGAAATGTGGTGGAAAACGTCCAGACATCATCTCCAAATCGTCATGTGACATGTGTAATCAGATCCATGCAAGTTGGAGTGTAAATAGCCTTGAGAATAGGTCAGAACAAGCTGCGTAGGAGCAGGTGCGGGGATCGGATCATGGGGGGGTGCGTGGCACACGATCCAGGATAATAGGAGCAAGATGTGGCATGAGAATAGGTCAAAACAGGGAGCGTATCTGTAGGTCGGAAGTTCGGATCACGATCATGGGGTCGGATCGTGGTCATGGGTCAGATCGTGATATGGCTATCACGAGCCAAGTCTGGTCGTGAGCGGCATAGTGAAGCTGGAGTGAAGTGCTGGCGATCAGGTCGGATCGTGAGATGTACCACGGACGGTTCGTGGTCTGAGGAGGGCGATCCGATGAGGGGCGATCCGATGAGGGACGATCCGAGGGTGCGTGATCCATACTTCGATCGTGTGTTGCTTCGTTGCTTTATCAAGGAAATTGCCAGTTTACACCAGTTTACGGAAACGAGCATAACTTTCAAACCGTAAGTCCGATTGAGCCAAACCGAAGCTCAAACTGAAGCTAACTCAGAGATCTACAAAAGTTTAAAAGCTCAGCTCCGTAATCGTTGTTTTCGGGCCCAAAAGAGGTCGTCTGAGAGGAGTTTCGGGCATGTTTATGTTGACGATGTGATTTTGACCAAATCTCTCAATGTCTTCTGACGTCGTTTCTACCGCTCGAGCATGTTATCATTCAGGAATTCCATGTGTGACGGCTTTTGCCAAAAAATGTGTCAACACGTTTGCCCCCCAGAACATATCTTGCTGGTTAAAGGAAGATGTGTTCTGGATAATCTGAAAAATCCAAATTCAGAATGCGACGATCACGCCGGATCGTATTAAGGCCAGAAAACCGACAATCACACGGGATCGTATTAAGGCAAGAGAAATCCAAGAAGACCAGGAGTTTGTACCTACAAGAAGATAAAACAAACAATGCAAGAATATTTCCTAGATGGCCTTACCGGAGTAAACCATCCGTGGAGATGTTAGAGGGGTTCCAAGACGGCCTTACCGGAGTAAGACGACCAAGGAAAAGCAACGAAGGTTCCAAGACGGCCGGAGTAAGACGACCAAGGAAATGCCATGAAAGTTCCAAGACGGCCTTACCGGAGTAATACGACCAAGGAAAAGCACATGAATGCTCCAAGACGGCCTTACCGGAGTAAGACGACCAAG
The DNA here is from genome assembly GCA_030737875.1 of Allium sativum. Taxonomy (NCBI): domain Eukaryota; kingdom Viridiplantae; phylum Streptophyta; class Magnoliopsida; order Asparagales; family Amaryllidaceae; genus Allium; species Allium sativum. The sequence goes on from CM060921.1 coordinate 310,771,329, forward strand.
GAAAAGCACATGAAGATTTGTTTATACTGGACGGATCCAGTTAGGAGCCGGAGCTCATGTTCATACTGGACGGATCTAGTTGGGAGCCGGAGCTCAATGCTTATTGTTAATTCATGAAAACGCAGCGGTCGTTTGTCGGACACGACTGGAGACCACAAGTAGGTTCCGTGCGTGTGGGCTGATGTGACGGCTCTTATTACATGCAGGGAAAACAAAGGAGGGCGAGAAGTCGCCTAAAAACCTAAAAACATGAACTGTGAACCGGAGTTCAGCAAACTAAAGAGATCCGCTGAGTGGGATCAGCAAATGATAATCCCGCGATTGCTTGATCCAGGATCGTTCCCTCTCTGGGGAATAGGTGGTGGCAACGCAGGTGTAGGCATTGTTGGTCGAGTGACATATTCGGGTAGCTCTCCTCGTTTGACCCGATCCTCAATAAGATCTCGCAGATGTCTGCAGTCATCAGTGTTGTGACCGTCTATGTCATGAAATATGCAATGTCTGCCAGAATTGCGTTCTGCTAGCGTGGACTCCCTCTTGGGAGGTCTTGGATAGGAGGCAGCACCTCCTGTATCCATGTATATGTTGCTCAGAGTATCATTCAGTTCAGTGTATTTGTCGTATCTGGACCCTCTCCGGGGTGGAACATTACGATCATTTGTAGCAGGGGTCTTTGCTTTACCCTTGTCATTGCCTTTTCTAGGATTGGGCGGTTCTCCATCTCCGAGCATGTTGACTTCGAGGGTTTTTTTCTCGGAAGTTGCATCTTCTTCCCGTAGAAATCTATCTGCTTCAAGGTAGAATTCGCCGAGATTTCGTGGTGGATCTCTGTACAAAGACTTTTTGAACTCCGAGTTATCTAGAATGCCGGATACTGATGCCATCAGTACCATCGATGGTTCAGGACGATCAACTGATGCTGCTGCAACGTTAAATCTTTCCAGGAATGAACGCAGAGTTTCTCTGGGCCTCTGCTTGATTGTAGTGAGTGACATGACGTTCTTAGGTCGAGCGATATGGACCCGAAACTGTTCAAGGAAGCGTGCGACCAACATGTTCCAACTGTTGATCAATTCTGTTTCCAGCTGCCGAATCCACATGGCTGCTATATCAGTCAGAAAGAGGGGAAAACATTTTGCCATGACGTTTTCCGATGCCGATTGAACTTCCATATGCCGTTTGTAACGCATGAGATGCACGGTAGGATCTGTCCTGCCGTTGTAAGGCTCCAATTGCGGAAGTTTGAAATCTGGGGGATTGCGATAATTCCTGATTTCCTGTGTGAACGGATTGTGATTGACGTCGTCCACGTCATTCTGATAGGTGCGGCCTCTCGAGAGGCGTTGAATGAGATCAGCGAGTCGATTGCCCTCAAAAAGATGTTGTAAACTACCAAAATCAGAGCTGGTGCCCCAGCGTTGAATGCAGGAGAAGATGGAAGTTGGTGAGCTATCGCCTGGGGATCGCGGATCGCGGATCGTGGATCGAGGGGAGCGACCCGACCCGGTTCGAGGGGGACGGTTCGTGAGGTAGGTTCGTGAAGTCCAGCTCGTGAGGCCGGATCGTGGAGTAGGGGGGCGATCCGACTGGGTCCAGGAGGTAGGTCACAAACTGGTTGTTGTTGAGCAGGCGGGAGCGAGTTGTTGGGATTGGTTCGTGAGTCTAGTAGTGTTCCACGATCCGGGTCGCGGTGCAGAGGTGTATCACGAGACGAGTTCTGCTGTTGAATGGGGGGTTGCCCCCGAGTCCGGGTGATACTCGAGCCGCGTCAATGGCTTCGTTTCCAGTGATTTTGGCGTTGCTCGGCCTTCCATCCATCCGAGCGAAGAATTGGTTGATCATTTCCTGTTGTTTCTGGAGGAGATCGTCCTGCCTTGCCATCTCGGTCCTCAATTCAGCGGGAACTCCATCCATCTCGTCTCTAGTCAGGTATGCTGATGGGTCTTCATGAGAGGAAGCTTCCTGGCTTGCCTCGTTCCTTGTGCCTTCAGCATCAGCATCATCGGCATGAGAAGAAGTTCCAGTCTTCTTCCTTTTGTTCTCCATTGAGTTTCCTTTCAAGCTAGAAGTTGAAGTTTTTGTGTGCCCCCCTACCTGGCGCGCCAAAATGTTAGACCAAAAATTGGGCCTAACACCCAAATGCAGATCGCAGATCACAAAAATGCAGAAAAGAGTAAATAAAGAGGAGAGACACAAGGTTTTTATAGTGGTTCGGATGTAGATGTAGCCTACGTCCACTTTATAATCTTATTGTTATACTGACAGATTACAAGAATCAGTTACATGTAGACACACAATTCGTGTGTTAATTGTATTGAAAAGATAAGAATTTGAGTGTATGAAGGTGCAAAGTCCTTGCACTTCAGTAATGGTGGAAGCAGTGAAGAAGAATGGCCAAAAGATCCTTGAAAATGCCTTCAAATGGTGTATTTATAGCTGTTTCCTGAAGGCGGTTCATGGGACACATGGCACGCATCCCAAAAATCTCGAAATGTGGTGGAAAACGTCCAGACATCATCTCCAAATCGTCATGTGACATGTGTAATCAGATCCATGCAAGTTGGAGTGAAAATAGCCTTGAGAATAGGTCAGAACAAGCTGCGCAGGAGCAGGTGCGAGGATCGGATCGTGGTGGGGTGCGTGGCACACGATCCAAGATAATAGGAGCAAGATGTGGCATGAGAATATATCAAAACAGGGAGCGTATCTGCAGGTCGGAAGTTCGGATCGCGATCATGGGGTCGGATCGTGGTCATGGGTCGGATCGTGATATGGCTATCACGAGCCGAGTCTGGTCGTGAGCGGCATAGTGAAGCTGGAGTGAAGTGCTGGCGATCGGGTCGGATCGTGAGATGTACCACGGACGGTTCGTGGTCTGAGGAGGGCGATCCGATGAGGGGCGATCCGATGAGGGGCGATCCGATGAGGGACGATCTGAGGGTGCGTGATCCATACTTCGATCGTGTGCTGCTTCGTTGCTTTATCCAGGAAATTGCCAGTTTACACCAGTTTACGGAAACGGGCATAACTTTCAAACCGTAAGTCCGATTGAGCTAAACCGAAGCTCAAACTGAAGCTAACTCAGAGATCTACAAAAGTTACAGAGCTATGCTCCGTAATCGCTTTTTTCGGACCCAAAAGAGGTCGTCTGATAGGAATTTCGGGCATGTTTATGTTGAGGATGTGATTTTGACCAAATCTCTCAATGTCTTCTGACGTCGTTTCTACCGCTCGAGCATGTTATCATTCAAGAATTCCATGTGTGACGGCTTTTTCCAAAAAATGTGTCAACACCGCCGATCCAAGATCTGAAACGTGTGCAGGTAGAGAGTGGATCGAGGGGCACATTGCAATAAATTTCGTGATTTTATATGGTGTATATGAGTAGCAGTGATTTTTTTTCCAAGTGAGGATTGACATTGTTTTGCTCACTGTAAGTATTCGAAGAAGGTGAAAATGCTACGTACATATAGCACAGTAGACTTGGCTATCACAGTTCTGGGTTGTTTGGCGATCACGGCTTTGGGTTTGGGAAACACGCAAAGGAATGAGAAGCTTGATCACGGTTTTGTTTGGTAGGGTAGCTGTGACTTTAGAATAGCTGCGGCTTGTGTTAAAGAGACCATACATGTGTAGATTTTTAAATGCCCAAGATATTTAACTCACAAACATGTGCTAAGATATAGTGAGATCTGATAAGGTTCTCCCCAGATTTTGTTGGATTTTGTTTTACTGTTTCAAACTAGAATGGACTGGCACACTCAACATAGGGTGGTATGCACAAAACTTGTTCAGCCGAAAAGCTTGACTCAACTAACGTTCTAATAGATAGGATAATATTTTGACACACCACTTTTCAGAGATTAGCATACGTCTTCTGTGCTTTCACCCTTCGTTTGATTAAAACCAGTCATAGGGAGTGGACTGTTGAGAAGCACATATAGGTGGATGGCAGTGCAGTGTTCCATCTTTCTTTTCATTAGCAGGAGGATGGAATTTAGCATGTTCATGAGCATCCAAAATAGCTAGGGGCAGAGAGTAGGCATGTATGTGTTCAACGTGCAGGGTTGATTTTACATGATTATTTAATGTACCGTGTTATATAAGGTTTTGTTCATGTCCAAGCCGTTACGGACAGAAATAAAAATATGATCGTGTCCAGCGATGTGCCACGATCTCAAAAATATAATAACATCGGTAGGTTAACTTATATTGTCAAACCCCAAAATGCTGACACAGGGTGCAAAATACTCCAAAATAAAAAAAGTGCTTATTTTGCGAATTAAAAATTACAGTAAAATCCTAAAAATTAAATTATGACTACGCCTCAAAGGTCTTGTCCAATTTCGTAATCAATATTTAATTATAATTAAATAATCGTTATGGTTTATAAACTATTTCACAGCGACTATTTTAAATTTTGATTTCGACATATCTTACAATCTATACAATGAAATCTCAATTTATCTCTCCCATTAGAAAACTATAATCAAATCGATCCTAACGTTTCTTGTTTCACAGAATTCTAACTTAAAAAATATTATGTATATTCAGTTGAAGTTCAAAACTCAATTATATGAACTACCGTGCGTTTCTAGTTCGTTTTATATTAAATATAAATTTAAACGTTTGATCGTCGTTAAATAACGAATTCAATATTAATAATCCAAATTCAAATCAAATAATCGAAAAATCCGGGTCATTACATAGTTATTTTAACTCTCCGTTTGAATCAAATTTAATTATTTAATTATTTACTTATTTATTGAAATTATTAAGTACAATTTATATTTTTATAAACCAAGTATTTTTAAATAGCGATTTTAAACGTTGTTGTTATAATAAATGCTTTGGTGAATCTAAATAGAAATTTTAATGCAGCCATTATAATAATTGTTTTAACAGCGATCTTAATGCTATTGTTATAGTAAGTGTTCTATAATTCTAGACAGCGATTGTAACGCTGTTGTTAAAGGTAATGTTTTATAAATCAAATATTTGGAAACAGCGATTGTAACGCTGTGGTTAAAATGAAACGAATTGGCCAACGAGGAATTAAGAAAGGGAATTCAGAAATATTTTCCGATATTAATAATGTATATTTTCTGAATATAGAAAGTAAGGATTCGTGAATATTAGAAATATTTTCTAACTGGAATAAGAGATATTTTCTCGAATAAAGGAATTATAATATTGAAAATGTTTTCAAAGAATCGAGAGGGGAAATCGAGCTTCAAAAGAATATGAAAGATGGGAAATGAGAATTGTAAATGATAATATAATAAGGGATTGATTTAAAGGGGCCCAATGTTAATTGATGATTGATCGATTGAATTCCTACCTGGAAATAAGATCGTTGGTTGTACACTTATTTTTCTTTGATAGTTAAATGACCGACTATCGAAGTTTTTGACCATTTTTCCGTTGTCAATACGGAGAGACCGGGATCAGATTCATTATCTGGAAACCACTCTGTATGGGCATTAACGTTGCGACCAAATATGACGAAAATAATTGAAGACGGAGTTATGCAAGGGCTATCCTGTTTACAGGATAGTGCCTTCGGTTTGTCCAGTCCCAGGACAACGTGAATGGTTGAATGTCTGACTGAGTATATCTAACGGATCGCGTAAGTTGATCTCTTCAAACGTACTTGCGTTTCGTGGCGGAGGAATTCGTTTCTCTTAGCTTTTTACCCGTGGTATTTTTGGGGAAATCAATTTGTGATTTGGCGGGTATGATAATGTGGCATTCAAAGTGAATGGTGGCCAGATGTTCTGGAAGATAATTAAAACCTCAAGCCTCACAACCCGGAATTGACAAAAATCGGGCAGGCAGCATGGCTATGTGGGTCGCACCCATTAGGATGTATAATCGCCTATCTAGAGAAATTCCATTTGCTTCTGTAATCTATCGATGTTGTCCCTTTCGGAAAACGGTTGCTGATCCCAACCGTTGGTGATACACATTCGATACACTCAAGCGAAATGAGTGGTCGGTCATGTGAGGGCCGGGTTGCAAGACGTTCTAGTTGAACCCAGTGTATTCGCCTCTAGAGATACACTATCGGAAGGTGGTCCCATACCTTGTCATGTTGGAAATCCAGTCTACAATAAGCGCCTCCGGTTTTTGATTTTATATTACATATGGAGCGTGAGATGCAAGCGTTCTACTAGATTTTATTTATTTGATGTAGACATTATAATAATATCACCGGATTTGATATCAAAAATATTTTTTGTTATCGTAAGGTAAAAACCATCCGTGTTTATGTGTGGATCAGTCTTACGATTATCATTTCTTTTGAAAGGATTTTTGAAAGTTAAACCAATGATTGGAGTTTACTCACACCAGTCCCATGACTGACCCAGAGTTTATTTTGTTTTGTTTTTCCCTAAACTCTTGGGTGCCCAAATTTTTACGGGCAGTCAAGTAGTCGGGATTTTACAGATCCACTTGTAGGGGCTCGAAGCAGGAGGCTTCACCAGTTAGCTATAGACTATTATATTTTCCGTTGTGGACTATGTTGTATCTGGAAACAGGAGTTTATAACTGTTCCAGAGATAACCGTTGTGCTCTGATAATGGTATGTATATAAAGTTACTGATTTGTATTTCAAAGTTTATGTTATCTAATATATTTTATTCGTTCCGCTGTGAGTTGTGATCTTCGCTTTCTTCTATTCTAATATTTCTTTCTTTCTATTTCTCATCCTCTAACTTCTTTCTAATATTGATTCGTATTTCTGTGTCATTTGGGTTGGACGTGTGCTGTTATTAGTCGACCCAAAGAGTACGGAAATTCGGGCCATTAGACATAAATAAGATATTTGTACCGCTTTTGTTGGCAGAAGTTCACTAATATGAAGGTATTGTCTCTCTCTCTCTCAGATGTCCAGCGAACACGGTCCACTCCTTCTTGATCTCATCCCTATTGACCATTCCAAAGCTTATCCATTTCGATATAATAACAACTGGAAATTCAAGGATGAGTATTTTGACTGCATATACAGAGGGTTATTTGTTACTTCTTAGGGTTATCTTAGTTACTTGTTTTGAGAAAAGCTACAAGCATGTAAACATGAATTGAAATTATGGAATAAATCTCTACTAAAAGATGAATCATATCTATTAGAAGACGAACATAACTTTAGAGAATTGGAACTTGTCTCTGACCATGATCCTCAAAATCAACTATTATTAGAGGAAATGCTTCAAGCCAAATGCCGACTTACTATGCAACAACAAATAAAATTTTGTAGTTTTAAACAAAAAGCTCAAGTGTTATGGCTCTAGCAAGGGGACATAAACTCCAAAATTTTCTACTCGAAAATGTCATTTCGTAAGCTTATGAATAATATAAAAGCTTTTATCTATAACAATAGCAAGCTCATTTACAAATCAGAAGATATAGAAAATGAATCTATTTCCTACTATTCTTTGTTACATAGTGGTACAACTGAAAGTGGTCTCCCTTACTTTGAACCAATTGCTATGGATAATTCTAGTGGTCATCAATTTCAGCTACAGCCTATTACCATGAAAGAAGTTAAAGAAGCAGGTATTCTCGGTGAATGGTGAATCAAGCCTAGGTCCCGACGGATCAAACTCTAAATTTTATAAGCTTCACTGGGAAGGCATCAAACTTCATTTGTTGGAAGCAATGCAAGACTTGTTTAATTATTCTAAATTGCCAAAAGGTATAAATCACAACTTCCTAACTCTTATTCCTAAGATTGGGAGGCCTACCGATATTTTTCACTATCGGCCAATAACATGTTGTAACATGTATTATAAGGTGTTTACAAAAATCTTTTGTAGTTGACTTAAACATTTTTTGCCGTATTTAATTTTCCAAAATTAGTGTGCATTAGTTAGTGGGCGATATAGTACCTTACAAATAAAAGGGGTAATAAGAACCAATTACAAGTAGTAATAATAAAATTCTTTGTATGGACATAGAATTCCCTACAGATTTCTATTATGTCTATCAAGCTCCTCAATTCATTTTTCCATATTCCTCCATTGCACTGGATTAAGGTTATTCAAGGCTCAATAGAAGCAAATCATCGACATTTTGTTGACAAGCCAGTTCTTGTCTCTTTAACTATAACTTTTCAGTTTAATTCCCACTTTAACTCAGCATGATTGTGTTGTCTTTCTATATCTTTCTGAAGTCTCTTTGCTTCCTTTGCTTTGATGCATTTCCGTGTAATTTATTCGCCAATAGAAATAATTTCACTTATTTGTTCATAATGTCTACTATAATCAATGAATGGTTTTTTCTTCCCCTTGAACTTCCTACACGGCCTGCCATGAATACTAGTTGAGAATAGGGTATCGTCATGTGCATTTGAACTACCGGCATTACAACAATAAAGGCTTTTAATAGCGGTTCAAAAACGCTACTAATAGATATAACAGCGTTAGCATAAACGTTGTATAATGACATGTGGTCGTAGACCCATAATTTTCAACAACAGAAAATAAACGCTGTTAAAAATTGAGTTTCACAACGTTTTTTGTGAGCTATTAAAACTTTATGCACAACGTTTTTCCTGAGCTGTTAATACTTTATGCATAGCGTTTATAATGAGCTGTTAATAGTTTTCAAGTTGTGTTGCTTCCATTTTCAACAGCGGATTATAAATGCTATTACTAATTTTTCACAGCGTTTTTCTTATGTTGTTATAGTGAATATACTTTGTCTTTTCATAGAACTAACAGCGTTATATAAACGCTGTCGTTAGTTCTTGATATTTCTACTCCACTACTGTCATGTTCCATTGCAATATTTATATCAATGATCTACACTCATTTCATCATATTTCAACTAAATAATATACATAACATCGTATCAAACAAAACTAACATACGAAAATATAATTATTAATCATTTTCATAAAGTAATATGAATACAATATCCATAGAAAAATTTACATACATTCATAAACAAACATCATACAAGTTGGACAAACTTATGAAAACAAACCTATCTACGATGCATGTTAAAAACAAACATATTTCAACCTATTCACGATGCATGTTAAAACCTGCTCTTTATCCTGCTACTACTGACTTAGAGGAAAAGCTTACAAATTATCGCAACAGAAAGCTTCAAGCTCAAGTCCCATTCAGTTTGAAGGTCCAGATGTTGATGCAAGGGCCATTACCTTGCGTGTGGAAGACCAAGATTACATGGGTCGAATAAAAAAGCTTTAATAATATCTCGATACTGTGGAAAGCATTGTTAAGCTTGGATGTTCACAAGAAATTCTGAAATCTGCTCTAAGTTCTATAGCTTCAGTTACTGAAGTAATGTTTTGTCTACACAATCATTCAATGGCCAATCTTCTCCTTAATTATCCAAATTTGTATCTGAAAGGTGAGCAAGTTTAATTTCATAAATTATGTAGCATCGTACATTTTTGCAAATGGCGAGTCATTGAGTGATTATTATTATTTATAAAAATACATATATGGAATAACAATGTATAAGGTATGCTTGTGTTTGTGTGTAGAACTTGGTCAAGTAAAATAGTATCTTTATTCATTTTTACTAAATTAAGCAATGTATTTAAACATATACTTAGTTTTCTTAAACTCATGAGCTTGTTGTTATATACTTAGTTAATTTTATAAAAATCAAGTAACATAGTTAAACTTTCACAAAACTTAATTAATATTAACAAAATTATTTAATATTTATAAATCTTAATTAACTTATAATTATTATAAATCTTAGTTAATAATTATTATTATAGAATATATGGTTATATTTTATATTTTTATATACTTTAGTCAAATTTTATAGATTAAGTTTCTTAATTTTTATAAAATTAACCAACTTATTTAAGATTTTATAATATTTAGTTAATTTTCACAAAACTTAATAAATTTTAACAAAATTATATAATATTTGAAAATCTTAGTTAACTTATTATTATTATTATAAATCTTAGTTAATTATTATTATAGAATATAAGGTTATATTTTATATTTTTATAAAGTTTAGTCAAATTTTATAGAATAAACTTCTTAATTTTTATAAAATTAGTTAACTTATTTAGAATTTTATAATATTTAGTTAATTTTTATAAACTAATTTAATATTTATAAACCTTTGTTAATTTATTCTAATTATTATAAATGTTACTATTATTATTATACGAGTTTTAGTTATATTTTATATTTTTATATACTTAGTTAATTTTTCTAAACTAAACTTGTTAATTTTGTAAAACTTAGTTAAATCTTTATAATTTTATCTAACTTTTATAAACTTATCTAACATTTATAAGTTTTAGTTAACTGATTTTGTATGCATATATATATATATATATTCACTAGCATCCTTTATTTAACATAATATATTTTTTTACCTAATCTCAACTGCTATGAAGCCCCTTTATCTAAGGCAGCAGCTTAATTGACCATCATTCCATGAGTCAAAACAATATTATTTTTAGTTAACTGACTTTGTATGCATATTATGAATCAACACAAAAATGTTAATGAAATACCTGAAGTTCCTAATAGCCCATCTCGTTAGAAGGTTTTATCAATATAGCAACCTCATGTAGCATTAGTGAAGCCATTGAGACACATATGCACTGATAAACCCAATCAAGACATAATGCCTATGTTCAAGCTTCAAGTCTCCAGACTAAAATACTAGAAACATACCCAAACAACCAAGCTCATCACCCCACAGGTTCAACAAAAAGACATAGAAAGCATAAATAATAAGTAAGAAATATAAAATTAAAAGGCACCTAGTGCGATTTCCATGAGTAAGCCAGCCAGTATAGCAAGGACCGTAGAGCTCCCTGCTGTCGTAAGTGCCAGGAGGCACCCAGTGAACAGTTCGACAACAGGTGGTACAAGCCCTAATGCATATTTTTGTATGCCTAAAGTTAAGAATTCTGAAGCGGGTGTGGTCTGGTTCAATTATGCTGGGTTGAATTCCTGCATAAGGTTAGATTTAATTTAAATAGAAATGGTAAATAAATATATATATATATATATATTTGTTGATTCTAACATAGTATTGTAGTTGTGTATATACTTCAGTGCATTTTATGATTAAAATGAGATACTAACCTGGTGGAAACCTGGCTCGTGAATCAAAAGTGGTACCCCTTTATCTCAGTGCTTGCTCTTTCGTCTTGCTTGCTTCTTTAGGATATTGGAGTTTCCTTGTTCTCTAGCACAGATTATATCCTTGCAACTAGATACTCATCCAGAGAATTGTCCATGTTCCAACCAATTAGAAAGAAAGAAAAATTTATACGGTCCACCAATTTTTTTTCAAAAAGAACAGTTTTCTATTACTATTGCAAGAGAGTTAGCAAAAGAAATATGTAGAATTCACCATAAAATAAACCATCTATGAAAATGGTATAATAACTAAGTATTTTGTGAAAAATGAAGAACTTCCAATATCATTGTTGGCTAGCTTTTAGACCAAGCCACCAGGGTTCATATTCACAAAAACTACAAAGTTTCACACACCTGGATCATTAAGAGCTTGATCGTGATCCCCTTTTTCTTCCCGGATCGTGATAATGCTTCCACGACCCCACGATCGCGATCGCCCCCATCACCTCGGTCCGACCCGTCCTCTCCTATGCGATCTGATCCGTCTCTTTTATCTCGACCCGTCTACTCATGCATGACCCGATCTGAGCCCAGAAGACATGGTGAAGGTTATGACCAACTCCATCACGATCCGAGAAAGCAGGATCTTGCGACACCTGTACGTAACTGTCATATGGACCATTTCTTCCTCAAGCTACGAACCAGTCCTAGATTCTCGAGATTCGTGCCACGTATGACCGCGATCCATCTGCAAATATCAGTTATAAATAGCCCCAGACTTGGCATTTTTCAGGATCTTTTTGGTAATTCTGAGTTCTGAATCCACCATTATTACACCTCTATTATTATTATTCAGAGTTGTCCCGAAATTATTGAGTGAATCAACATTGTAAATATGAGGTTGAGGGATAAATCATCGATTGTACTCTGATTCCAAGTATAATCATAGATATAAAGTGGACGTAGGCTCGTTAATGTCGAACCACTATAAATCTTGTGTCTTTTCTGCTTTTCTAGCATTTTTTCTTATATTAATTTCCGCATAATTGAACAACTTTGGTGTTGGAGCCAATTTTGGATCTAACATTTTGGTGCTTTCACTGAGAATCGAAGTCTCAGTACATTGGATTGTTGCTCTCATGTTTGGATATTCAAGTCCGAAGAAGACAGTCCAAAACTCAGCAGTTTCGACTTTTGAAGATTTCAGCGATACCAAGATATCATGGCTGGAAAGAAGTCTAATGAATTACGAGCTTCGCAAGCGAACGAAGCTACGAATGAAGCAATCGAGGAAGGTGTGCACGAGCATGTCGAGGAGGAGCTTTCAGATCGCGATGATGAGGGGGCAATCCGGGCCGAAGAGGGTACCACGACCCAACCTGAAGGGGGCGCCACGATCCGGGTCTCTGAAGGTGTCACGACTCGATCCCAGGACAACACCACCATCCTCCCATCTAACGCCCCCGCGATACGATCTCAGGGAGCCACCATGAGCCATCAACACAAGGGTACCGCGATCCGAAGCGATAATCAGACCACAACCCGACCCGGAAAGGAGGTTATGGCTCGTTCTTCTCGTGCCGGTACATCTGCTCGACCTGGCCCAGGTTCTTTACGTATAAGTGAGAATGTTGATGATCAATTCGACCCTTCTGCCCAAGTTACCGAAGGACATTTGACGCGAATACTTGAAGCATTGGACAGGCAAACCGATGAACTGGCTGCTCAAAGGCAGGAGAGTTCGTTGCTACGTCAAAATATTACTGCCTTGGGCAGAAGAATTGACGATATTCAAAGGAAGTTTTCACCACCTCTAGCTTACCCTTTATCTCTGGAACATACGTCGTCGTCTGAAGAGCCCCGAAGGAACCGACGATGGCCCCCGTTAGAAAGGCCCGAGAACATAGAACAGCTTCGATTTGGGTCACTTTCGTCTTGTGAAGAAGAGGCATTTAATCAGGGAACTAGTAACCGCAATTTGAATGAGCCTGTTCTACCATCGAGGAATAGCATGCCTCCCGCTCGTTGCGTGATCGACCACGACAACAGGGGGAAAGGGAGTTCTGCTCAGGGCCCAGATTTTGTAGCAGCGCGTCAAAGAAATGCTAGAGGAGGACTTCGGGCAAGAAGTGCTGATCCCGAATCTACCCTGACCCATGCAAAGGTTGAAGCAATGATTAGGCAAGTCATGGTAGATAGCCGTGGACAGAGGAATGAAGATTGGGGCATAGATCGCAGTCACACGCCTTTTACTGACGACATACTGGATGTTAAATTCCCGAGGCGCTTCAATATGCCAACCATGAATCGCTATACGGGCAGGACTGACCCCATCCAGCAATTAATGCGGTACTCCTGGTCAATGAATGCCGCTGCAACTACAGACGCGGTCAAATGTAAAGCGTTCCCTATATTTTTGGATGATGTGGCGTTATTGTGGTTTACCCGCCTGCTAGCACGGTCAATATCCAGCTTTAGGGATTTAAGTGAGAAATTCGTGAACCAATTCCGTCTTCATGCCCAGAGGTCTAAGAATGTTATCGAGTTATCCCTTATTAAACAACGACCGGACGAAAGCCTAAGGTCGTATTTGGATCGTTTTAATTTGGTTGTCACAGAAGTCAAAGATCCACATGAGCAAACTGTGTTGATGGCCTTGATCGATGGCGTCGATAAAGATACCGAGTTTGGAAGATATCTAGCTGGCAAACCACCCCCGACCAGAGAAATATTTTATGAAAAAGCCAATGTTTGCCTGGGTCGGGAGGAGATATATGCTAATCGAAAAAGAAAGGCTACTGGTAGGGAAGATATCCAAAGCAACGTGGCCATCAAGCAAACGGGAGATAGCTCAGGAAAAGTTGAAGTTAACGTTGGGAACAAGAATCAAGGCAGCGGTCGTCAATCAGGGAATAATAATAACAATAATAGGAAAAGAAATCGAGGAAATGACTCTCAAAGGAGATCCCGGCCCAGACCGTTTGAGAACTTCACACCGTTAAATGACACGTTGGAGAACATCTTCCTGGATACATATAATGTCCTCCAGTACAAAAGGCCTCCTCCGAGAGATTCTATAGAGAAAGAGCGTGAAACTGGGAAATTCTGTCTTTTTCATCAGATTCACGGTCATTCCACAAACGAATGTCGTCACTTGAGAGACGTGGTTGAAAGGCTGCTCCGAGAAGGGAAGCTTGATGAGTATAAGGTGACTCCTAGGGACAGGGGGCAAGCCGTACAAGCCCCGAACCAAAGCCAACCTACTGCCAAACCGACGGCTCAGCAAAAAGGGAAAAATATCGTTATCAATACCATAATTGGTGGGCTCCACCTAGCAGGGCACAGTTTCAGAGCTATGGATCAATATATAAATGCAGCTAAACAGCATTTTGAAGTGGGAGAGTGTAGTAACCCCGAGGACAGCGCTCCGATTAAGCAACAAAAGACGATGTCCGATGACGTCATATTTTGCAAGCGAGAGAGTATTGGAGTACACTCCCCAACTGAAGATCCGTTGGTGATCACCGTCACCATCGGCCCAACCATAGTTCATAAAGTCTTGGTAGATAACGGGAGTTCCGTCAACATTTTGTTCAAGAAAACGTTCGACCAAATGAAACTCGAGCCGAAGGATTTGAAGCCATGTGAAGGTTGGATACACGGATTTAATAGGGCCTCGACCGCTCCAATAGGATACGTGGAATTATCAGTATCCCTTGGGTAAGGACTACACCAGAGAGTGAGGATCCTCCCCTTCGTGGTCCTGGATATTGAATCGCCATACAATGCCTTCTTAGGTCGACCGGCCCTAGCTAAATTCAGGGCCTGTATTGCACCCTGGTGCTTATTGTTGAAATTCCCAACGGACTCCGGTGTGGGTATTGTGAGAGGAGATCAAGTTGTTGCACGAGCATGCTACATTGCAGAGTTAAAATTGCTCCGCAAAGGAAGAGATATAGTGGCGAAAGGTGGTTCCTCCCCTCCAAGGGAGGAATCGTCATAGCAACCAAAGGAAGTGCCTTTGGGAGGGTCGCCCAGAGAGTTGCCCGAGGACATAGATCCCAGAGAGGATGAAGAGCCTGGGGGCAGAATGGCGACTCCCAATGAAGCAACTGTAGATGTACCAATCGATGATAGTGACCCAGAGAAGGTCCTGAAGATTGGATCCTAGTTGGATCCCGTTCGAGCCAAGGAATTAACAAATTTTCTGAAAACTAACTTGGATGTATTTGCCTGGACCCATGCGGACATGTGTGGGATATCTCCCTCGATTATGATTCATTCGCTAAGCATCAACCCGAAACATCCTCATGTCAAGCAGAAAAGGCGAATGCTGGGTCCAGAAAGGTATGCCGCATTGAAAGAAGAAGTCGAAAAACTGAAGAGTAATGGATTTATTAAAGATTCGACGTACCCTGACTGGATTTCAAACCCGGTTTTGGTAAAAAAAAAAGGCCAATGGAAAGTGGCGAACGTGCATCGATTTCCCTGATCTAAATAAGGCTTGTCCGAAGGATAGCTTCCCGTTGCCTAGAATCGATCAATTAGTAGATTCAACTGCAGGTCATGAACTCCTTTCTTTTATGGATGCCTATTCGGGGTATAATCAGATCCCCATGCATGTCCCAGACCAAGAGCATACCAGCTTCATTACAGATTTAGGATTATATTGCTATGTGGTGATGCCTTTCGGTCTGAAAAATGCCGGAGCTACATATCAGCGGTTGGTGAATAGGATGTTCTACAACCAGATTGGGAAAACGATGGAGGTATACGTCGACGATATGTTGGTAAAGTCCAGACAGTCGTCCGATCATACCAACGATTTGGCAGAGATGTTTCAAATTCTCCGAAAATATGGGATGAAATTGAATCCTTTGAAATGCTCGTTTGGGGTAGCATCTGGAAAATTCCTGGGGTTCATTGTAAGCTCGCGCGGAATTGAGATTAATCCAGACCAAATTACAGCAATCCGAAATATCCATGAACCAAAGCAGATTAAAGATGTGCAAAGCCTTGCTGGAAAAGTGGCAGCGCTCAGCAGATTTATCTCAAAAGCTACAGATAAATGCATCCCGTTTTTCGAACTAATAAAACGAGGCAAGCGCAACTTTAAATGGACTCCTGATTGTATAGAAGCTTTCCAAAATCTGTTGAATCATCTGGAGAGACCCCCGATATTGTCTAAGCCTGTGGATCATGAGAATTTATTTGTGTAATTGGCAGTGTCATCCCATGCAATCAGTTCGGCTTTGGTAAGAGAAGAGGATAAGGTGCAAAGACTGGTGTACTATGTGAGCAAGAAATTGGCAGCCGCAGAACGAAATTACCCAAAGATAGAAAAGCTCGCGTACAGTTTGCTGATCGCATCTAGGAAGCTTCGTCACTACTTCCAAGCTCATCCCATCACTGTTTATACTGATCACCCGCTTAAACAAGTCCTACAAAGGCCAGAAGCATCGGGAAGATTGCTCAAATGGAACATTGAGCTGAGTCAATTCGACCTGAACTTCCAACCCCGGAGGTCGATAAGAGGGAAAGCACTTGCAAACTTTATAGAGGAATTTACTATCCCAGAAGATGATGCGGTAACTGAGGAAGACGATCCGCCAAAGCTACTCCTTGACCCTAATGTCTGGAAACTATATACTGATGGAGCTAAAAATGACAGACGATCAGGTGCCAGAGTGGTTCTTGAAACTCCAGAGAAACGGCTAATATATTACGCTCTTAGATTGGAGTTCCACGCAACCAATAATGATTCTGAGTATGAAGCTCTAATTGCCGGGTTGAAGCTTGCAAAGGAACTAGGGATAACTAAGCTAGACATCTTTTGTGACTCCAATTTGGTCGTGAACCAAGTTAATGAAAAGTTTCAGGCTAAGAGTCCAAGGTTGATATCATATCTGGAAAAAGTAAGGACGTTGCTGGATGGTTTTTGATCACCATAGTATATCTCACATTCCTCGAGCGGAGAATCAAAGAGCGGACAAGTTAGCGAAGATGGCTAGTTCTGATAATCCAGAACATACGGAGCTAGTCCCGATTGAAGTATTACAGTTCCCCAGTGTGGATCAGATGGACGTTGATCCGGTACTGGAGATTGAGCCTGAAAGGGAGTCATGGATGACCCCCCTAAAGAATTTCCTGATGAATGGAACGCTCACAACTAAGAAAAGTGAGAGGCATGCAGTTATACGGAAGGCTTCCCGATATGTGTTGCAAGGCGAAGTCCTGTACAGACAAGGTTTCTCGATGCCTCTCCTCTGTTGCATTGCCCATGATGACATCAAGCACGTGCCGAAGGAAGTCCATGAAGGTGAGTGTGGCGACCACACTGGAGGGCAAACATTGGCAAAGAAGATATTGCGATACGGCTATTTCTGGCCCACTATAAACAAGGATGCAGCCAAGTATGCACGACGTTGTGATGCTTTCCAGAAGTTCTCCAAAATCGCTAGGGCGCCACCTAACCAGTTGAAGACAATGACAAGCCCGTGGACTTTTGCTATGTGGGGAATTACATTGTTGGGAGCCTCCCCATAGCAAAGGGTGGAGCAAAGTTCACTATTGTGGCCGTGGACTATTTTACTAAATGGATAGAAGCAGAGCCTTTGACCACAATCACAACCAAACGAGTGATCACCTTTGTCGTTAAGAACATTATCTGTCGATTTGGGATTCCAAAAGTCATCATAACCGATAATGGGACCCAATTTGATAGCACGGAGTTTCAAGATTTCTGTCGGAAGTATCACATCGAGAAAAGATACACCTCTATGGCACATCCGCAATCGAACGGACAGGTTGAAGCGGCAAATAAGGTGATCAAATCCATTCTAAAGAAAATATTGAAGAGGGCCAAAGCTATGTGGGTCGATGAATTGCCCCTGGCACTATGGGCCTATAGAACAACGTACAAGTCGGCGATGGGTTACACCCCGTTTTCCCTTGCTTTCGGAGCTGAAGCAGTTATTCCGGTCGAGTTAGAAGTACCATCCCATCGTACCATTTATTACGACCCGATGACCAATAATGAGTTGCTCCTTGAATCCCTGGACATGGTTGAGGAAAAAAGGGATGAAGCCGACTTACGTGCCTTGAGGCACAAACAACAAATAGCTCGGTACTACAACAGAAGAGTCCAAGCTCGGACATTCGAACCCGAACACTTGGTTCTGAAGCGTGCCTTTCTGCCCCCGGTACATATGGGCCCGAAATGGGAAGGACCATACTCCATTTTACGAAGGCTTGATAATGGAACCTTCAAGCTAGCGACCGTAGATGGAGATGAAATCCCCAGAGTGTGGAATGCCCAGCATTTGCGGCTTTACCTGACATAAAAGTGTCAGTTTTACTCTTTCGGTTTTAGAACCATGTAAAAAGGCTCGACTTGCCTAGAACAGTCTGGTTATTTGAACAAAAGATTATAAAGTGGACGTAGGTCATGATTCGACCGAACCACTATAAAAATACTGTGTGTCATTTACCTTTACTGCACCATTTCTTATCTACTCTTTTATTTTGATCAATATATATATTGTTACCATTTTGAGAATTGTTTTAAATTTATGCAGTAATCTCAAAACAGCTAATTCAAAATGTCGTCTAGTAGATCGGAAAGTTCACAATAATTAAAGATCCAAAAGGTGCAGCGAGGTAAATCGCACTACAACTTGCACTCTAACTCCCAAGATCAGGGAGAGAATATAAAGGACGCGATGATAACGTCCCCAAGGCATGAAGGTGCACCATGATAAAGCCGCCTTGACAACACTCTAACCCGCTGAAGGATCGGGAGAGTATAAAGGCGCTAGAGACTTAGCGCCCCCAGAACTTCTGCCCCACTGAAGGATCGGTGAGCAGACCAAAAATCGAGCTCGAACTCTAACCCGTTGAAGGATCGGGAGAGTATAAAGGAGCTAGAGACTTAGTGCCACACAAACTCTAACCCGTTGAAGGATCGGGAGAGTATAAAAGCGCTAGAGACTTAGCGCCACAAGAATCACTACCCTATTGAAAGATCGGGAAAGTACGAATATAATCCTAATCGATCGCCAATAAGCCCTAGACAGGCACTATAATGACGATTAATTAGGAATATATATGTGCATCACTACACGTTTACTTAGCACGTGTATTTCCCGATGATTGTTTTCGTTATGATTAATGATCGTTACTTATAACTTTAATATTTAACAATGAAAGTTTCAGTTATGATTATTTAAACTCTGCTAACATGACGAATTTGCAGGAACACAATGATGCAAAAGAAGTAGGTCCTTATTTATTGGAAATAGATTTACAAAAAATGAGAAACTAAACAAAAAGTGAGGGCCAATCTCACGACTACATCTTTTGGCCAAAGGAAATCTTAAAACTAAAACATGAGCCAATAGCCGCATTCTATTTGCGCTTGGGAGATGGCTTTGATTTCTAGTCCTTCTTTTGTTTCTCCAACTCCTCTTTATCAATACCGGAGCGGTCACTTTTCTTCCTCTTCCTCTTGTCGACAAGAGGCTCCAGAGGAGGACTGGAAGGTTCGGAGGCAAGCTGTGAAGTTATCGATCTAGAAGAGAATCTTATAACCAACCCAGTCTTGGGGTCGATTTCAGAAATAGGGGTCACGAACACTGGATCATGTTCCTCCCTCTTAAGAGCCAACTGCTTCTCCTTCCTAGCTTGTATGTCGGCCAAGGTTTCGCTATCATCACCCTTGGCCTCGTCAATGATTTCTACCTCCTCTTCCTCATCTCCATGACCGTTGTCTGTGTCATGCAGAGCAGCAATGATCTCGGCGTCTGCAGGAGCGCCAGTGCCAGACTCCACGGGTGCTACCGTAACTCTATCACTTGTTGAGCCCCCAGTTTTCTTTGAGACCTCGGAAGCTTCGATACCAGAACCCGGGGGAACCTCAACCTTCTCAGCCTCTTCCTTCTCCTCTGCACCCTTTTCGACCACTTTGGTACCTACATCATTAGAAGCAAAGGTTAGTGAATCGGGAGGAGATGTGGCCATGTCAGTTGTTTGTCCCATGAGACGACGACAAGTTACGATTGCTTTAATGAACTGTGGAGAAAATGTGGAGATACCTTCGGCCGACTCATCTCCCAGATTTGCACTGGTGGTCCCGACAATCGGAGGAGTAGGTGCCAAGGGGATCACTGGATCATCGGGGTTATATCCCTCAACTTCAGAGGTTTTGGGCTCTACCACAGAGCTCGAGCTCTCGCCAACCTTATCCTTGCCCTTGAGCCTGCTCTTCTCCCTCTCCATTTCCTCGTGGATAAGGCGTCTACCTTCCTCCAAAGCCTCAGGCTCTTCACCTCTGAGAAAGGTCTGCATCAGCTGGCGTTCGTCATTCTCGTCGACTCCCAGTCGCCGCTTCTCGCCCTCGACAATTGCATCCCATACATTGGACAAGGTAACATGGTAGTCTGGAATCCAAGAGATGTCTCGATGGTTGATAACTTGACCAAAGAAATTGAACAACAATTCCTCAAAACTATCTACATCTTTCTCATTTCGGCAAGCTTATCGGCCGTAGCAGCTGCTGACTCAAGAGCGCTATTGGCATTGCTTTCGGCGAGAGCTGCACGCTCCTCTGCTTGAGCGAGTTGATCATTTAGAACCTCCTTCTCCTTCTTGGCGAGGGCAAGGTCATCTTTTAAGCTCGCCCTCTCTTTCTCCCAAGCCTCTTTCTCAGCAGAAAAGCGATCATGTACTGTCTTCAGTTCAGTGTTAACCGCCCTGAGATCCTGAGATCCTCTACTTCCTTCTTCAGGGCCACCCGCTCCTGGCTATTTAAGTCGATCTCGTTGTGAAAACGCTCCCTAGCACTCTCCAACTCGGACCTGTAGTTCTCTACATCTCGTCGAGCTAAAGCCAGTTGGGTCTGTGCATCCTCTAGTTCTTTTTCCATTTTGCACCTAGCCCTAGCATCATTATCAATCTTTACTCTGGCCCTGGCCGCGTCCGTCTGCATCTGGCGGATGATAGTAGAGAGTGTAGCAGCATGCTTCTTCATTACCTCGTATTGTTTAGCCGCATGACATACATACCCTATCACCCCTGTGTCCCAATCCTCGGGGACCGGTTCAAGATCTGGGACGAACACCATCCTCTCAAAGTAAATACCAGGAAACTGTTTTCGTAAGCGCTATAACCTGGCCATAATCTCAGAACTGGGGGCAACATCCCTTGCAGCAGTAGTATCCAAGCCACGCTCACAAGAGGATGTAGGAACTATCTTCCCTTTCTCTATAATCCTGCCCTCATCTTTGTCTTTGTCCTCTGGCTCGGGGTGTTTTTTAGAAGATTCGGCGTGAGAAGGAGTGCTTTTTGGAGGGGTTAAATCTCTAAGAAGTTGCTTTCCCCCAGCTGGTGGCAATGGACGACTATGTGGGTTTCCATAACTTTTCTTCGGTGGAGATCGAGGTCGTGCAGAATGAGATTGATGAGAATCCCGGGGCCGACGACTATCCTTTCCCCGACTATCGCTACGAGTGTGCTCAGGATCTGGAAGGAGGCTTGGTGTGCCCTCGCGAAGGGAACGGTAAGAATAAGACCGTTTGCGAGACATTTTCTCTGCAAAGGAAACAAGTGCGTATTAGAACTATGAACCACAGTAGCAAAAGAGTGTTACGATAAATGGTGCATGTGTTTTGTGCATCCCGTGAAATCCCGTTTTTTATAAATGGACCAGGGCCCGAAGTTAGGCTCGTTTGGGTGACTTCTTTTTCTCCAACTAGGGCACCCGTCTTTTCTGAGATGTGAAAAATTGATTCCCCTTCGAAATCTTCTTGAGTATAGATATCATCTGGCAAAGGAATTTTATTTAATTCCCCGAGAATTTGTTCCTCCATTAATTCATCTTGGGCGACAGACTCAACTGGCGATGAAGTTCTTAAGGGAGACTACCCCTCGGAGGTTGGAACCTCCTTTGATTCATCAGCTCGTCCCTCATCTCCTTTATACACATTTAAATCCTCGTCATCCTGATTAGTCATCGGCGAAGAACTCTTGTGAAGAATGGTTGTCTTTACAGCTTGAGAAGTTCCTTCTCCTTCAGCCGGGGCACATACTTGTAAGGTTTGCCGCCCGCGCCAAGTCCAAATCTTATGTCCAAAAGATGGTGCTTGTGAAGGTTTTCGTCGGCAATACATTTCTTGATTTTCAAGAAGTCAGACTTATTTTAAGAAGGCAGGATAATCGATCGTTATACACTAAGCCTTCTGTCTTGGGGAATGTGTGATCTGCACAAGAGAAAAAGAAACATGTTAGTGCTTCGATTATGTAATTAAGTCATGCATCTGGAGGCTCAAAACTTACTAGACTTGAGCCACCTCCTCGCACATCCAGCCTGGTGTTTTATGTAAAACCAATCAGCTTTGGGATCCCCTATGTTGCTGTAACCATCAGACAGAACCTTCCTATTGGATACTGATTCAAAGAAAGAGAAATTTGGAGTCGCTGCGGAACGGTGCTTGAAAAGATAGTAGAATTTCAAGTCTTTAAAAGTAAGCTCAGTTTGCAGGATCTCTGCATACGCAACATATAGAGTGTATAAGGCTGCGTAAGCATTGGGATGAAGCTGCATAGGGGCAATATGCAATCGTCTTAAGGTTTTAATGACGATTGGAGGAAACAGAGGAATAGCGCCTACCCAGCACATGAGTCGGCTGACTGCCATGTACCCTTCTGGAGCAAGATGAGGTCTATCTCCATTTTCGGGTGTTTTCACATCCTCTCAGGGGATCCTTCTTAATTTCTGGAATGCCAGGGATCTCATCGGGAGCTCGGTCATCCACTTCGGACTCCTCCTCTAGCGAGGTATTCTCAGATGAATTTGATTCTGTCTCTGCCTCATATTCGGATTCAGAATCCTCACCCTCTGAATTAATTGGAGGAACCTCGGGGTTATGGTGTTCCGACATCTCCGGGTCCCCCTCTGTTTCAAACCCTTTAGAAGAGCGTCTATCAGACATAGCTATGTTGGCGAATAAAAGTTAGAACACAATTACCCGTTCCCCATGTGTGCGGGTGCAAGTGTGTGCCTGTGTATATATTAAAGGAAAGCATAAAGTTAACAAAGTAATCGGGATATCATTTGTTGTCCGCTACCAAGTTATGCTGGTGTTCAGTTCAAAATACTCGAAGGCTCTAACCTAATTGTCCATTGGGGTATCGGGATTAAATTGCATTGCTTATTTAACAAATATATCGGATCGTTCATCGGGTCGGATCGTGAGCTAGGGTCCGGATCGCGGTGCATCTTCGGATCGTGAAGCAAGTATGGACTCGTGACAGAAGTACCAACTCATCGAAGAGCATCAAATCGTGGAAACCGGAACAGATCGCGTTAACCCCTCGCGATCCGCCTCTCTCTCGTGAACCACTCCTTACCACGACCCGCTCCATCGTCCAAACCCCACTCCATTCATTTGCCCTTCTCGCGAACCATGGTCCTGCCCTCTCCATGATCCGATCCGTTACTACGCCGAGCACCATCTTCATCTCCTCTCCTACCACCTCACCATCACCACGAATCCAAACCTCGCCCACGAGTCGAACTTGTCAACTTCTTCTTTTCTCCTCTCCTCCCATGAACCCGAACGTCTAAACCCATTAACCAGTTGCCTCTAAAACCTTGAACACCACAAAACTCCGCCATTCTCTCCTCTCAAATCATAGAAAATTAAAGAGAAACGAAAGTGAAAATGCATTAAAGACTAGTTAGCATGATTACCTATTTCGTTTTAACTTAAATCGGGAGAGGAAGTTATTTTCTGGAGATCGCGAGTTAGGGTTTGAAAGAAAGGATCGGTGGCGGTTGCAAAAAGAAAGAAAAAGGAGAGAGGATGGAAGAAAGGTCGGGTTATATATAGACAAACCCATGACCATTGGTATTCCTTTTCTTGTCTTATTCGAACCGTGGAGACCAATGGGCCACGGACCAAAGCCCAGTGCAAAAAAAAAGAGGGGCCGCTCCCTCTAGTGGCTCGTGTGGAAAAGCCTACAACATTTCGTGAAAAAGCCCAAACGATCACCAAACCAAAGCAAGCATCTCGTCCTATGGACCGTGGGGTGCCTTGGCGATCCGACTTGATAAACTACCGTCAATAATGAAGATTCAGAAATACTTGTGAAGATTTAAAAAGATTACCTAGCAGTTTGATAGCAAAATCTCCAGAAATCCAAAAGGCAAGAGTGACCTCAGCAAATGTAAAAAATAACTGGGGTACCAGTCTGATATTTATACTAATTAGGGGACATGACTTCTTGGAGTTGTACGTCATTTCAAACAGATGCGGTCTTTTGTTTACGTCACTTCATGAAAAGATAGTTCAGTAATTTCGAAGCATGTTCCATCCTTGATAAAACATACTTCGAGGGGGCAAAATGTTGGCTAGCTTTTAGACCAAGCCACCAGGGTTCATATTCATAAAAACTACAAAGTTTCACACACCTGGATCATTAAGAGCTTGATCGTGATCCCCTTTTTCTTCCTGGATCGTGATAATGCTTCCACGACCCCACTATCGCGATCGCCCCCATCACCTCGGTCCGACCCGTCCTCTCCTGTGTGATCCGATCCATCTCTTTTATCTTGACCCGTCTACTCATGCACGACCCGATCCGAGCCCAGAAGACATGGTGAAGGTTATGACCAAGTCCATCACGATCCGAGAAAGTAGGATCTTGCGACACCTGTACATAATTGTCATATGGACCATTTCTTCCTCAAGCTACGAACCAGTCCTATATTCTCGAGATTCGTGTCACGTATGACTGCGATCCATCTGCAAATATCAGCTATAAATAGCCCCAGACTTGGCATTTTTCAGGATCATTTTGGCAATTCTGAGTTCTGAATCCACCATTATTACACCTCTATTATTATTATTCAGAGTTGTCTCGAAATTATTGAGTGGATCAACATTGTAAAAGTGAGGTTGAGGGATAAATCATCGATTGTACTCTGATTCCAAGTATAATAATAGATATAAAGTGGACGTAGGCTCGTTAACGCCGAACCACTATAAATCTTGTGTCTTTTCTGCTTTTCTAGCATTTTTTCTGATATTAGTTTCCGCATAATTGAACAACTTGGGTGTTGGAGCCAATTTTGGATCTAATAATCATTAATCATGATTTACACCTGGCTGATATTCTTACTATATAAAGTTTGAATATGGCATTTATAAGATGAAGTTTAAATATGGCATTTATAAGTTGCACTTACTATATGAAGTTTGAATATGGCATTTATAAGATGACAAGGGTTCTTTTGTGTAATCTGACCTAGGTTTAAGGAATATTGATCTCTTTAGCTATGATCCAGAAATTCCTAATCGCTTTTGGCATTTCTTGGAAGAGATTTCTTCACTCTGCAAAAAAGAGAATCAAGTTTATTTTTCGATCTTAAGTTAACGTTCACGGAGCAGCAAGCGCGGGCTTGATGTTTCAGAACAGCAAGCTTGAGAGTTGTATTTTTATGGTTAAATCGAGCAGGGATTGTATTGTGTGAATGTTAACGTGTTCTTCGTATATCTTGAAGAAACCAACAGACAAAAAATAGTTTCAAGAATACCTGCGGTATTATTGGTGAATCAGGGAACATTTTGATCAATAACATTCTCAAGCTGATAAAAAAATACAACTAAATGAATATCAATTGCTTAATATGGTTACCATGCAGACACATAAGCCATTCTCTATGTAGTTCAGTATGCATTATGAATAGAAAATTAAAACAAACAAATAAGGTACTAGATATCAACTATACTTAAACTCACTTCAGTGTCTGCTGGCCGCTACATATGGATCTATAGCATAACAACAATAATCTTTGCACCTAATTTTCATCCATGGTAATGATGGTTGAAGCTGAAATTGCAACATAGATGGAGTCCTGAGTGTAAATAAAAACAATTTACGTTACAGTTTAAAAAATCTTACAACTGAAAAGAAAAAGCAAGAGAGGTGGTTACCTCTGTCCACTCAGAATGCCATATGGTGATGAGCCACAAATAAATGTATTTAATCTTTGAGCTATATCCTTGTAGTTTGGCGCCAAAATTTGAGCTGCAGTGGTTTACAAACAATATGTTTGCACACAAATGTCTAAAATGAAAATTAATGAGAAAACTGAGCAACTAATTGATGAATGCTTGCTTGCCATTAGTCTGGTAAACCATTGATTGCTAATGGTTAATTCATCAATACATAAACTTATGTTCCTAAAAACTTGCTTGGTTCATCACAAAAACTAATAACAAAAACTTTGTTAATCTCAATTTTCCATGGCCTCAATGAGCACTTTCTTCTTCGGGGTCCTTGGAATTTCATTCTTAAAATCCAGACTCCAAGAATTTATTTAAGCTTATGTTCCTAAAACTAACATTAAAACCAGACACTTTGCATTTACCTTTATTTCTTGTTATAATCTTTGCTCCAGCATCGCTACAATCTTTGCTCCAGCATGCTTCAATATCTGTCATGTTAGACTCGCCATCCACGTCATATGTATAATATCACACACATCTTCCATTTCACATGAAGTCACCAGCTATGCTCTTATGATATTGATAGTCTCACACGTAGTGCGAAGCAACACATCCATCCCAGTAAAGGCGCTTAACCAAAGTCCACAATCTTCAAATTACCTACGGTATTGATAAGACCAGAGTTAAATAGCATAAAATTTAGGGGTCTTCCCAATTTTTATGCTATTCACTCTTGCCTCATCAATATCATTTAGACCTTATTCCACAGTGACAACATCTATGATTGATGTAAACACGCCTGTTGCCTCTTGAGCTGCACAACGACCATTTACTAGCATTAGTGATGAACATCATACCAGCTTATATAGAGCATTACCAGTATGCTACTTTAAAAAATAATATGTAGTTGATTTTTCTATGATCATACCAACTCACCAAAAATTCAGCTTAGGTAATAACACAAGTATTTTAATGCAAGTGATGACAACTTATTCCAATCTTAATAACACTCGTTGAGATTTTATTGACTTAAGGTCCCATTGAATTAAAGTTCACTTCTATTGGTTGCTTCTCTTTTGAAGATCGGTAATGTTCATGTAATTGTCATATACATTTTCGACTTTTAAAATGATATACCATCATCTTTGAATACAACCAATAGCTACTGGGCCTCTCTCCACAGACTAATTTTGTATTACACCGTAGAGTTAATATGGCAGAACTACACAGAAATTGTAGTCTATCTATGTCTGCAAGACAAACCTGGTGATTTATTATTGTAGTAGATAACCTATGTATGTCGCATTCTTCTTGATCTACAAACAATTTTGCCTTCATTGCCGCAGCAGACAACCCGGTTTTAGCAGCCATTTAAGGGAGAATTAGCATTTTGAACGTGATCTTCTGTATCTGGAAAAAATAGTGCATGGTAAGAGAAACAGTTAATGATGCCAGTATTTACTATTTGGAAGAAGAAGGAAAAAAAGGGAGTGTAATAACCCAAAATTCTGAGCCAATTTAAAATTTTGTTTTGAAATTTAAATCGTTTTAAACGTATTTGAATAATTTATTTATATTGAATTGGACAATCTAGTATATAAAGGTTTCGCATATCTGCGTCATGAACGTATATTCGAAGTTTTAATATACTGGATAGATATAGAATCACACTCTTAGTGCCCGGAGATGGTACTGATGATAGCACGTGCATCATCAGTATTTATTTTCGTGTTTCGAAGGTGTGATATCTATATATTTCCATCAGACTGGTGTGAGAACCAAAACTAATATAGATAGATTTTTGTTGTGATTTGGCATCAAAAACATGATTTTTGCATATATATCAAAATTATGAATTTGAAACTCTAATTCACTAATTGATTGATGTTTGTGTTGTTTGTTTATTTGTTTGATAATTTTGAACCATGTAGCTCTAATCTTTTTATCATCAAAATTCTAAGTATAAAAACTGACTAAAAATTAATTCTATTTACAACCCATTTCAAATCCAATTTATTTATTTAAAAATAAATGGGTTTTAATTTTAGTTCAAAACTAGTTCATTTCGATAAAAATCTACTTTTATCTTTTCAAATATGGAGTTTTTCATCCTAATTTTTCCCAAATCATTTCTTATGATTTTACACAAATTATTACTATTTTTAATAATTTTATCAAGGTCCGTACAGTCGATTTCCAGCAACGGCCATCGAACTGCACTTACAGCGACCTTTTCCAAATTTGATTTGGACGTATCTCCAAATCCAACCGTTAGATTTCAAATTTCTAATATTTGTTAGAAAGCTCTTTTCGATACGAACCCAACGGTTCCGGTTTTAGGAGAATCCGACGGTCGGATCTCCCGTAATGTCCGTTCGAAGTCAATGGTCGAAATTTACGAACTGGCGCGGCGCGGCGCGTTCTATTCAGGCCATTATATTATATATATATATAATATATATTTCATCGATTTCTATTTAAAACAAACTTTATAAATAGTTTTAAATTCGTTTCAAAAACAATTTCGACTTCCATTTCCAATTCAATTCAAATCTCGATTCATTCTATATTCAATTCAATTCGAATTTGGTTTATATTCAATTCAATTCGAAATTGTTATATATTCAATTCAATTCGAAATCGTTTTCAATTCAAATCAAATTTGTTTTCTATTCAATTCAATTCGAATTCGTTTTCTATTTAATTCAATTCGAATTCGTTTTCTATTCAAATCAAATTCGTTTTCTATTCAATTCAATTCGAATTAGTTTTATATTCAATTCAATTCGAATTCGTTTTCTATTCAATTCAATTCGAATTCGTTTTCTATTCAATTCAATTCGAATTCGTTTTCTATTCAATTCAATTCGAATTCGTTTTCTGTTCAATTCAATTCGAATTCGTTTTCTGTTCAATTCAATTCGAATTCGTTTTCTGTTCAATTCAATTCGAATTCGTTTTCTATTCAATTCAATTCGAATTCGTTTTCTATTCAATTCAATTCGAATTCGTTTTCTATTCAATTCAATTCGAATTCGTTTTATATTCAATTCAATTCGAATTCGTTTTCTATTCAATTCAATTCGAATTCGTTTTCTATTCAATTCAATTCGAATTCGTTTTCTATTCAATTCAATTCGAATTCGTTTTCTATTCAATTCAATTCGAATTCGTTTTCTATTCAATTCAATTCGAATTCGTTTTCTATTCAATTCAATTCGAATTCGTTTTCATTTGAAAAATATACTCTTCACACCCGTTCTAGGATACTAGTGATCCTATCTCTAACGAGTCATTCTAATTGGATATTACTAATCCAATATCTGATGAATTCTTTCGTATGGTTCTAATGTGTCTTGTTCTCGAGCTCTGTAAACCAAAGCTCTGATACCACTTGTTCTTTAACCCGATAATAAATGGAATGTGATTTGGGTTTATCGTGAACTGTGTTTTAAATGACATTAGTTCTTTAACCTAGAAAAGGGAGTTTTAATGAATCTGTTATTAGATTGAAATGTGAATTGATAATTTAAATTATCAAATATAGAAAGTGAGCGAGAGTGGAGTATCACCAGTTTTGCTCCAAAACGATAGTCAAATGTTTAATTAGATTTGAACGTGGAATGGTAATTAATTTTACCGATAACACCGTGGTGTTAGATATGGAGTATTACCAGTTTTGCTTCATGGGATGAATAGGTTGGGATTGGGAAATAAAATAAATAATTACTTCGGTGTGGTTCGCTAATCCCGACTAGTTTGGAAAACCATAATTTGGTTTGAAATGACATCCAAAGGAAGATTAAAGGATAAATTTTAAAGAATTTATCTTGGATAAAATTAATGGGAACCTTTCCCTAAGAATTTGAAATGTAGAAACTAGCTGTAGGTTAGTTAAGAAGAATGGTTTCCTGGGTATTGATCTGAAGTCGGTTTCGGCCTTCGGGGTTAATATTTGGGAAATTGCTCTCTTGCTGATTTACGTTTAGTGACTAATGGATTGGAATGAGGCGTATGTTGTGTTTGTGTAACATTTGTTTTTAATATACGCGGGTTGTTCGGAAAGGACGGGTTTATACCCATTCTGAATAACCGATTCGACGATATGTCAAAGATGAAGACGGTGGTTGAAGACCGGAAGTCTTCACATCGTTTGGGTGATTACTGATGATCTTGATTGGGCTGTACACCCAAGATGAGGGAATCAGTTGGTGGTCGTCCAGACGTACTTGGAGATCGATGGATATACTAGGAAAGTGCCTTCGGTTTCGTTCAGACCCAGAACGAACTTGTAAATGGATTGTGTGTCTGACATTGAATTTTATTCTGTGTTGATTGATTTCTGTTAAATATATATTTGTTTGGCGACGAAGAATTTATTCTCTTGCTTAACGCCCTTCTCTGAGACGTACGAGCTTAGAGGTTATATATCGATAGATATCAATCGCATGGCATGAATTTCCTGTGTGGCACGCTGAGTTGCATGGATCAAGGCTTCTGTTGAAAAGCAAAGTCTTTTGGTTGCTGATCAAAGCCCGGCCTTTGTGCGTAGCTTTGTGTATAGCGTGGATTCGCGAGCCTCACACCTCGGTATGAGTTAAAAACGGGATACGGACCGTTGGGAGAACACGACGTTTCTTTCTAGCTTTGGTGGTGTCAGTGACTTACCAGCCCTGACATTTATATACTTTTCGCCTTTGTGGTTGTTGGAATGAGGCGCCTCGATTATAGGTCTGTAAGGACCGGGAAACGTGTGTTCAGGAATAACTAATCCTCAAACGTAAGAGAGGACCTGCTCAGCCGATTCCAGGGGTTGCCCAGAGTGCGTAGTCCCGAGGCATTTGCTAGAGTGTCTCGAAGCGGAGAGAAGCTTGCCCCTTGCCTCGACTCATGACGGAAATCCAAATTCCAATACGTGTATTTTGGTTTTATTTGTAGAGCCTAGTATGGCGACATGATAGATGGTACCCATGCCGCCTAGGATTGATATTTATGATTGAAAATGTTTTGACACTATACACTTATAATAGTATCAAATGATTTGTTTTAAACGTACCAAGCATGTTTGGCTATTATAAGGGAAAACCCTATCCTCTGGCTTGTGTTGCATTGTGTGATGGGACCTGGGTCTTATAATAGCTTCATTTTTCGAAAAAGCATTTCGTTTTTTATTCTAAGCACTGGTATTCTTGGGAGGAAACCCGTTCCGTGTTATACAGCGTGGTCCCTTGATTTACCGAACTTTAAAAACCAATATTAACAACTGTTTTAGTTCTCACACAAGTCACATGACTGACCTGAAGTTTATTGTTTTAACCTAAACTGTGGGTGCCCCTATTTTCGACACGGGCAGCTAGTAGTTTTGGTTTTGCAGATTTATATTCACAGGATCCTGGCTTACAGCTGGAACGATGCTCGGAAAGCTCTGTATCCGTGCATTACTACTAGTTGTACTTTTGTATTATTTTCCGCTGCGATGTATTTAAATATAATTTAAATCTTTGATATTTGTTGAATGTAATTTATTTATTTATACTCTGTATATTCTTGTATTCTGATGGAATTGTTGTAATAGCAATGAAATGTTCTTCCGTCTGCGTTCATTTGTGTGTTGTTCTCAAAGTATCCGCTCTTTCCTTCACGGGGAAGTAACGGGTTCTTACAAGGAGTATGAAACATACTATTTTGGTAACCTATGTTCAACCCTCCATCACAGCTTGATCTTCAAGCATGCAAATTAATTCTGCTTCAAAATTTATTATCATATTCAACTTCCCTTCTCAGATTATCTTTTTAAGAAAAAAATACAGGATTATTTCTATATGAAATTAGGCTTCATACTTATTTTTGAGCTAAAGCACTACACTTTCAATCAGTATTTCAACATATGTAAACCATATTTATGAGACCTATCTAAGTTATTGATATTTGAACACCTTAAAGCCTCGAACATTAGAACTTTGAAATTGCAAACGAGAAAGGAAAATCAAAAACTTGACATAAAAGCACCATAAACTATGTTTACACAATCAACATGCACTAACAAGGGCTTGTATATGGTCACACTCTCTTGTATGCTCCACACAGAATCCCACGCTCAAATGGATAGACTTATGTAGCACACAAAAATGTTACAAAGATGACTAGATTGTGAGTAAGTTAAGATCATGGTTACCTTCCAAATTTTGAAAGTGGTCCGCTCCCAATACACACTTACATAAAAGTAGGTTATCATCAGTCTTTGCCTTCCTTAGTTTGCAACAAATTTTACTGATTAAGACTACATCACATGAAGATCTATTTATGAAAAGGAGTGGTGTTAGAGTGGGAAAATTATGTGAATAATGAACAATTGCTAATTTGAAGGTGTCTAAAGACATACCATTTAGACTTGTTTTAACAAGAATATGGGGATAAATTTGTTCGCTTGTAGTACAGAAACTATATAAATGGAATAATATAAACAAGATAAATAAATAAAAACAAGGTTCAACTACAATGAGACCAATTATGCTAGTGTATCTCTATATAAATAGAAACAAAGGCAGAAACATTGCAAAACTTTCTTGAAGTTCATAAAAGATGTTCAACTAAGCAAGAACATAAATACCTTTAATCCAGTATCAATAAGCTTAAAAAGATAGGCAATTCAATATCTCTTATGTGCCACAAGAATGTTCTTTCCTAGATGAATGCTCAAGAAATTAGGGGAAAATAAAACTTTTAACAAAAGCACATAATAATAGAATGGTCGTTTTTATTAACGAAGCATAATGCCGACTGAATTAGTCTCTTAACATCTTAGGCTCCCAAATTAAACTAAGCTACAAAAATTGCAGATGTGTACTTTCCAAACAAAACAAACACACAATAATGGTTATAGTTGTAACAAACTATTATACTACTTGGGAGAAGCTCTTATTTTCGTTAATGGCAACCGTTTCTACTCCTCAAAAATCTCAATCCAAAATCACCTTAGATGTGGATTCCGATCATCGATCAGCAATCCCACCAGATCCAAGGCCATCGACAATGCATGCATCAATAATAGATTCGAGTGTCAAAGTTTTTGGTCAATCTTCTGATTTTCATGTGGTTGATAAAAATCCAGGATCTAAATCTTATTATACTGATAACAATTTGAAGAATCAATTTCATGGAGGTGCTTCAGGAGAACAGGAAAATCAAATATTAAATTCTTTATCTGAAATTCTGGTTTTGGGATCCATTAATCAAGGTCGTTCAGAAGATCCGAGGAACAATAACGCAATTTCAGATCTTGCCTCATTGAATAGACAAGTTAACGATAATTCAGACTCCAATAGGTATTTCTTTTCCAAGGCTTGGATAGATATTATCAAAGAAAGGAATTATCACTGTAAATCTGTTTAACTGCAATTTTATGAACCGGTATTGAAGGATAATACTAAAATTGCAGTAATAGATGAAAATTTGACCAAACTAGCTAGAAATAGTTGGAGAAATTCAATAGTGTTCTATGTATATGGGAACAGGCCTTATTACAAGTTTTTAAAGGAATATATAGAATGAGTTTGGCAAATCAAAGGTAGTTATCAACTTTTCACTCGGCAAAATGGTATTTTCATAATTAAATTTGATAAGCTTGAGGATTATGATAATGTATTGGTTGTTGGTCCCTATTATTACAACAAAAAAATTGATTTTCATGAGAAGATGGGAACTAGGTTTGAAACTATGTAGGGAATTTCTTCATTCATTACCAATTTGGGTTCAATTTCCGAATTTAGAACCTGATTTATGGTCGGTAGAAGTTATAAGTAGAATAATATCTGTGTTGGGTAGGCTTATTAAAATGGATCAATTTACAGAGGAGATTATTCGCATTTCTTATGCTAGAGTTCTTGTAGAAATCGACGCTAATTTTTCTTTTCCTTCTAAGATAACCATTCGGTGTTGTGATGATAAGATTATTAGGCAAAAGGTAGTTTATGAGTGGAAACCTATTGTTTGTGCTAATTGTAAAACATTTGGACACACTAGTAGTGTTTGTATGATCATGAAAGTTTGGAAACAAAATGAATAGTTAAAAGATGATTCATTAATGGAGGTGGATGGTAATGCTATGCACAGTGTTTTGGAAGTTAAAGAAAATAAGGGTACAGGTAAGAATTCAGGGCATTTGAATTGTGACATTAACATGGAAGATAGTACAAATTCCAATCAAAAATCTGGGAAGAATCCTGAACAAGTTATGAGCAAAAAGGAAAATGTAGCTAAGAATGAGAAGCTAAGTGGATAGATAATAACTAGAATTGTATCTGGTGAAATAAAGGAACCAGTTTTTCAAGACAAAGGGAACCTACATCAAATTGTTATGACATCTTGGCTTCAACTAACAAAGAAATGAGTGAGAAAGTTAGGAGCAAAAGCAAGTTTACGGTTCATTCAGATGATGATATGCAGTTGGATCTCCAACCAGAAATCAGTTACAGCAAAGCTGAGCCGAATAAATCCTTCCCTAAAGAGAAACCAGGAAATCAAGTTGCTGGTATAATGCATGGAAATACAATTTTCAATAATTGTACAGATAGCATAAAGGATAAGGTAATTAATGAGGAACTACAAGTTAATGAAGATTTTTCTGAAAGGGTGAATAAACAGTTGGGTATTGAAGCTGACTCAACTGATATGTGTGTTGAGGATAGTGGAATGAACTTTAGTGATAACGCTGCATATAATAATATTGTGTTAGAAGAATCAGACAGTTCATCAAGTAGTTTCAAGAGAAGGAGAACTAAATTCAAGAATAACAAGCTCAAAGGGAACAGTAAAGTGATCGGTGATAGTCCTCTAGTTGAAACAAACCCGGAATGGGTTAAACTAATGTCCCAAATTCAAACTAGATCAAAGACAAAGAAGAGAAAGGATGATAGTGGTTCGATTGGTGGAATTATAAATGGAGGCATTTTAAAAAAATGAGTTCTCTTTACGTGTTTGGCTTCAAGTGTTTTTACTATGTGGTTGATATCTTCTTTTAGTTCAGTGGAATTGGTTCTTGGATGGCTCTTTTGTGGTTCAAGGCAGATGCTATTGTGTTGGTCTTTGATGGGTTTTGTAGTTTCTTTTGTGTTGAATTTAGGCTTTTTGTTGGAGCTTTGGAGCTGTGTTGCTGAGCTTTATAATTTGTCAGTTCGTAGGCTTCTACGCTTTGTTGTTTTTTTGGGTGTAGGTGGATTGCTTCTTGCATTCTTTTGTGTTGTCGTTTATTGATCCTTGTAGTGTATCTTGTGATGTTTTGATTGAGCTGTTTTTGTTTATGTTCTGTAAAGTATTCGTTGTAGTGTGTTGTCATTTGTAAACAGCTTGATATTTTCTTTGTAACCTTTTTCTTTGTAATATAAGTACCCTATTATTAAAAAAAAACTATTATACTACGTGAATTAGTCTTTTCAATAGAACTATGTTACGCCACATATATTACAGATATATATTCTTATTAGCGTTTGTTACCCACGTCAGATAATCGATATAGTAACTTTACATATGTAATAATGAAAGAGATTCAAAGTCGGTAACTTTACATAAGTAACCATGTAATCAAACCTAAATACTGCAGCCTAAAAGGTTTGCATTGATGGAGTTTATTATAAAAGGAAAAATACTTGCTAAGAGGCAAACATATAAATTCTAAAGCAGAGTGGGAAAACATAGTATTCAAAAAAATTTATATCCAGTATTGCATGATCATATCCTTACCACCTTTTTCTTTGCATAGCACACTCTTGAAATCAATGACTAATGTCTCTGTTATCCATTTCATATCCTAGAAAATTTATAAAAAATTAAAAAGTATACCGACATAAGAACCATTGATTTTGTTTGAAACATGCACCGCCTAATATCCATTTCAATCAACTATTATTCGAAATATTTCAAACATTTTAGAAAATTTCTATTATGATGATAAGTCTTTCACAAATTCGACCCAGTTACACACTTCAGAGTAAACACATAATAATTCAAAGCCATATTACCATCCCATGTATATTACTAGGGAAAAAACCTTGACTCCTAACTTGTTTTTTGAAGTGCAAGGCTACTAAATGAAACGAGTTTAACAATTCTGCTCCAAGTAACATGCATACACGCCAAAATAACTCGCTAACATCCACAAAACTTACAGTAAAGAACATTTTTTTTCAAATCATGGTGAACATACAAATCAAGAAGGTGTGCCAAAATTCCAGTTGGTGCTAGAAAAGATAAGTAGATTTAAATGTCTGATGTGGTATGCTTAACCAAAAATAATAAGATCATTACCTAAAGCAATATTTCCCTCTTCAATCCTTTTCTATAGGAACTTCTGGAACATCCCATTATCTTCTTCGATTTTGTTATTAATAACAGAAACAGATAGTGGTAAGTCTGGTTAAGAAAACAACATCAAAATTAAACTAGAAATTCAAACTAAGATAACTTCGGGAAAGTGAAAAAAAGAGCCCTCTTTGTTAATGTTTTCTTCTATGAAATGCGATAGTAATTAAAAATAAACTATAAAAGGATATCCATTGACAGCATATCATCTTCCTTTTCACTACGATTTCTACTATTTTTCAGTTTGAGACAAATTTCTGGGGTCACATGTGAAACAAAACAATTGCATGCTGAATTTTATCCAATTTAGAAATTGAAACAACATTGCAGGGTGCAACAAGTATGATAATGTCCAAAGAATTCAAGTCGCGTAGTTCTGTGCTTACCTATTGTAGCGGTACAGATCTCTCTAAAGCAAATTGGTTGACAAACTGAATAAATATCTCTCTGACGCAAGATAGCAAAACAGCCATGGTGAGCTTCGTCATGAGTAGCAATCGAGACAGAGAGAAGGCGGTCGAAATGATTTGCTGAGCAGAGGCAGTCAAGATTCAGAGAGGATTAATTTCAAAAGATTTCCCATAGCTGAGAAAATTAAGATTCGAAGCCGTAGGTGTTTTAGGGTTATTTCATGAAGAAGAGGGAAATGAATTTTCATTTTATGCAGACCTTATTTCATGAACAAGAGGGAAATGAATTGTATGCGGCAGTGAATTTTCCATAGGGGTTAATCTTTGCAAGTTTGGTGGAAAAAGATTTTAGCGTTGTATTTTCGTTGTCTTAGGTCTCCGTTAGTTTTCCTGATTCATACCAGGTTCAATAACAACATTTAACAATCGAACGTTGTACCATGTTGCTGTTAAAAGCAATTTTTCTTGTAGTGCGGAGTATGATTTATCCCTCATCTTAGTAGGAACCGTAAAGCCGAGTGTTCTCGTTGCACTCTTCCCATTTGTCCTCCTTAGACAATATATCAATCAATGTTGCAAGTTGAAAGGTTAACTGTTGTGCCCAGCCAGGTATAATTCATGTGCTTGATTAAGATATGTTTGATGCAATACATTATAACTAACTCATTAAACCAGAACATACAAATAAACTAATATATGAGCATTACCATATCCATGTCGTTAGCCCCACTTTTTTGTCTTGCATGCAGATCCGCCATTATTTCTTTCCAACATTAACAAGCATAATTTATTATTTTCATAACTTCCTCAGAGAATCAACTGTTATAAGAGGATAATTTGAACGTCGTTCATTGAACAAATTGCAAACGGATATCCAAAAAGAGATTTCACTTTAGTTGGTACCTTTTCTCTTATCCTTTGAACATTCAACCCAACAGTAGGAAAGCTCAGCTTGCGTTGTAACAACCCGAAATTTTGACAATAAATAGATTAGTTATTCAATTAGATTTCCAAAATAGGAATTTCTGCAAATGATGGAATTTAACCACGAAACTTGCACCGTTGCGTTTGTCTTGAAATTCTGGTCAACTTTCACATTTGGGGTTTCGCGAACAGAGTCTATATGAAGAAGTTACGGACGAAACACGAAACAGATGAAAAAATAATTAAAACATAATATATATATATATATATATATATATATATATATATATATATATATATATATATATATATATATATATATGGTAAACATTTATTACCCCGCCCCTACCTGTGCCAGGTCCACCCCAAGCGGTCGACCTTTATGTCAACCACTTGGCTCGACATAGCAGGTGGCGGCTAGTGTTTATCATATAATTTATATATAACGGGTGGACAGGTTTTTATGAAAACTAATCTTATGGTTAAGGGTCATTTCAACTCACATAAATAAAGGTTTAGACACACCCATTCTTTTCCATATATTCTGAGATTAGCAGCGAAGCTTTGCCATTTCTTTTCTCCTCAAACAAATTCTAAAACAAAATATATTCCTATATAAACACAATAAAAAATATAGATTTGAGGAGATTAATCATATTCAAGTGGAAAAAGGTATGGATTGGTGTTTAGGCTCTTCTTCATTAAATTTCTTCCCTCTTTTCTTATTTTCTTGCAGAACTTCAAATTTGAAAGTATCCCTTTTTGGAATAATTGTAGATCTTTAAGAATTTAGGAATTTTTAAGCCTAAAAGACTATTAAGATTCAGATTTTGATGCTTTCAGGTGAGTAGAAAGTCTATATACATAGTTTACAATAATCTGATTACTTCGTTTGTATTAAATCTAAAATGTATGCCTACATGTTTAGTAGATCTGTTATATTTTTTGTCAGATCTGAAGAATAACTATGGTTTTAAATATTATTATTTTGTGGGCCTATTAGAATTTCTTATATTATTACATACAACTATGTTTAAAAATATTATGGCTATTGTAAACAACATAGATTTGGAAATCAATCCATAAGTCATTGTTAAAGTGTAGTTTTAATCACGATCTATAGTTTCGGTGTTGATTTGTGGTTCATGCGGGTTTTGTTAAAAATAAATAAGCCTGTTATGTTTAGTTTTGCTTGGGTTTTAACTTGATTATTGTAAATATGTCTTTAGTTCTTTTTCAATAAATAGACATTATTTGAAATTAT
Source organism: Allium sativum (assembly GCA_030737875.1). Classification (NCBI taxonomy): domain Eukaryota; kingdom Viridiplantae; phylum Streptophyta; class Magnoliopsida; order Asparagales; family Amaryllidaceae; genus Allium; species Allium sativum. The sequence continues at coordinate 310,810,390 of CM060921.1, forward strand.
AGAAATGTGTACAAAAAACCTAAAAGGAAAGGGTTGTGTAAATTCATGGACAAACACAGATTTATGCATGTTTGTACATAGTTTACGTTAAACATTCCAAAAACATATATTACATATTTCTTATGATTTGAAATATGTTGTTCCTCTTTAAAATATTTTATGGCATAATTTACAATAATTTCATTTTTGGCCTTTTATGAGATTTGGAATCTTAATGCAAGATTGAACATAAAAGGATTGTTTTGGTCGTTAGCTTAGACCAAAGCATTTGAATTTAATAATAATAAGATGAAAACATATTAACTACATTAACCCTATTTCAAATATTTATGTTATCCATCCAAATCTACGTAAGCAACGAAATATATATTATAATTAATGTTTGTTATATATGTGTGGTTGAATGGTTTCTATTTTATGGAATTACATATGAAAGTATAACCCATATTAAATGGAAATATATATTATGGTCATTGTAGCAATAAACGTAATTGACTTGCTATAAACAAGGTCATAAAAGGATAATAAGTATTGTAATCATCGTTGATCTGGGGAAAATAAGTTGAATTAGGTAATTATGCCTAAATGGTTACAATTTAAAAAAGATGACTAGGAACAGGAATTGTAACTATGAATAAGGAAATAAATATCCTTATAACTTATAAATAAATATATATGTACAAAAGAAAATAAATCAAATTAAAGTAAAATAAAAGCATTTAAAGAGTTACAGTAATTAGAGTAGAAGTAAAAAAGGACTGATATAAAAGGGACATTTATTAGTTTAATTAATGTTTTAGGAATTTATGAGCATTAGGTTCATAAATAACATTAATTATAATTAACGTTAATAAACGACATTTAGGGTGTTAATTAGTGCCTTAGGAAAATTATGACTGTCCTAGTCATAAATGGCAATAACCTTAATTAATACCGATAAATAGGACTGAAATATGATTAATGGATATTGGTTATCGTTTTAAATACTAAGTCCGATAAGGAAATAATTAATTAAACATCCTAGGACAGGAAATGTATTGGCATTCCTTATTCTATTCTAGTTAATCTAAAATTAAAATATTTAGAAATTAGAATTGGACTTAGTAGGTTAATGATGCGAGGTCAGTTGTCTTATTCGACAGAAGTCAGCACTTTCCAGCAGTCAGATATATGTTCAACTAATGTGAGACATCATTGATCGTAGGAACCCATGACGATTCTTAGTTTGTATAGCGCGGGTTATTTCTAAATTTAAGGTTTGCTTCATGAGCGAGGTCTTTAGTGACTGTCGGGCCCACCTTCCGTCCAAAAGAAGAAACCAAAAAGGAAATAATTTAATTATGTGGCCTGCTTTGGGATTTAAGGTCTTAATGGTTAGATCCACCTTTAAAATGGTATTAAGTGATCACGTTGTCCACCTCCCATAAATAAAAGCATCAAAGGCTGACTAGGTACGAGTTTGATCATCTCCACGATTAGTCCCCTTCCCTAGGGTCTTAAGTGGCTGGGGTTGAAGGTCCACCATGGTAATAGGTTTTAAATGACGACTACGGAGGTACCATAGGTCAACCTATCCTAAGTGAAAGTATTAAGTGGCTAGAAGACTATCTAATACGGTCAGCTAGATGGTAACGAGAGGATCCACCATGGGGAGGTCTTAAATGGCGTGCGACGTCTACCTATCTGACTGGTCTTAAGTAACCTCTTACTATCTCCAGCCTTATGCAGGACATAGGTTTATTTTCATGAATGAAGGATGCTTAGTATTAATAGGACATGTATTTAGTGTCCTCTAATTTTTATTAGTTGTGCTAAACTACCTAAAAGGCCTTAAGTGATCAATGGATCTGCATTGAGTCTAAAGTGATCGGTAGGACCCACCCTTATACCATATTCGTAACGAGGCTATTAAGTGGATATACATACATATATATATATATATCATAATATACCTTCTTATACAGTGATTTTAGTTGGAAATCCCGCCTCTCAGTTTTAGTTGTAGTTGAGTGGTGGTTCAGAAGGCTTAATACTTATGCATAAAGTTTCTATCTCAGTATTGCGATATCGTTTATCGTTGGAAAGTATTTGGGTGATTGTTGTGCATAAGTATTTACCTTGTTAGACAAACGTCTTTGGTTGAACTAAACGGGTTACATTTGTGTATTGAAGAGAATGTTATGCTCTTTCTACTCACAAGAACTTATTTTTATGACCCCATCATCACTACAAATCCTAGGTTATCTCGACAAGGTTAGGTTTCCATAGGTGCTCTTGTTTTGTTTTCAGTTCTCGTTCTCTCTCATGCTCAATATTGACGTGGTGACTTACTCTTATAAGATAGTTACCTGAGTTGATACTAGTCTATCATATTTCGTTTCCACTTTGAGTTATTTTATCGTACTCTAATTATGCTCATGCTCATTTATTTACAGGTACCAAATTTTCACACTCCATGTTGGATGGATTCGAATTTCGATTTTTGTCAAAATTCGGGCTCGTAAGAGTGTTGGTTGTTACAATTGGTGTCAGAGCTTAGGTTAGACGATCAGAGTAATTAGTTAAATTAGGACTCATGAGAGAACAAATTCGATTTTCTTTTTTATTTTCTTCATCTTTCTTACTCGACTTTTAATTATTTCGATGATGAAATAGTCATGGGCCTATTTATTTTAGATGAGCATCAAGCGACTAGGAGTTTGAAGTATTTTAAGTTCGAGTTCCTAGCCAATTCTGTCTTACCCCACAATACATTGGCGATTTTGTTGTGGAGAGCATGAGGATGACATATGGTGAATCCCATGGATTTGAGTTCGGTGACTAGATGAAAATCTAGCTACAACTAAGATAGTCGTGATTTATGGTTTTCGTTTCTTTGGTTGCTCCAGTCAATGACCTTTTCCTTGGTCTTGAAATGGGAAATTCATGTTAATACATCATATATGTTTGAAGATATGATTACGAGGTATATCTTTTTAATAATTCATTGTAATTCTGGATATTCTTTTGTTGGGAGTATTCATTTGAGCCCTTGGTCTTGTATTCAAAGGAATTTCCATTTCTAAAACTATATGGAAAAATAAAATGGATTTCGAAAAGTTGAAAAACTATAGTATCGGAGAATAGTTTAGTTCAAAATATGATTTTTAAGAATTTAAATCTATCAACATTTCATAATTGTTTGGATTTTGGTAATTTTAATAAATAATCAAGTTGGTAAAAAGAAGGGAATTGGAAATGACGGGGAATGTGCCTCAAAACTTAAAAATATTTAACACCCATTCCTTGCGATTTTTAGAATTCCTCTTTTATAAATATATTGGATAATTTATCAAAATTATCACAATTAATCTTTTTGAGGTTTTAAAATTTCGACTCTTTGGAACGCCAAAAGGTTTTCCAGTTAGTAATATAAACTAGAATATAAATAATAATAAAATGTATTTATAATATAAATCTTTAATTTATAATAAATAATTCAATTTAAAAAAATCTTTCATAAAGGCTAAGGAAAATTTTTGTTCTAATTTTGAAGTATTTGATTTGCGAATCGTTTATTTATTGGTCAGCTAGGTAAGGGGAAAATCTGTTTTAATTTTTATTTCATATTTCTAACTGATCTTCTATTAGAAAATTCGTATGTTCGTTCAATGGTTGTAACTATTCGGAGACATGGAAAAAAGCATTGGAAATTTAAATTCTTGACTCTACAAGTGGTGGAAGCCAACACGAGATTTTGGTTGGTGTCTGGAAGACAATACAGTGTCATAAGGATTTCCATTATAATTTTTATAAATTAAAACGGGTCATTGGGCCGAGGTTCAGGCCACACCCATTTATGGGAAAGTGGTCGACCGATAGTCGACCGCCCTTCGCGGACTAGGTCCACCGCTAGGCACCCAGGCGTGACTTGGAGTCCGACCTGAATGATGTTGGATGATATATTTATCATTCCAGCCAGCTTCTTCCTCCCTACCTTGATTTTTCAGCAAACCCAAATCCTCCTCCTTCCCAAACTCCAATCCAAGCATCCCCTACTCTATTTCGCCTCTAATTTCCACTTAAATAATCCTAGCGTAGATCTCAACCATATTATACTCCAGATCTGCAATTTATTTTGTCCAATTCGTCATTTCCTCCATGACCCCTCCTTGAAACGTAGTCGCTCAATACCCTAGCCTCGCACCTTAGAAGGTTGTATTGTTAGATCGCAATGAGGAGAAGATTCAGCGCTATTTGGCTATGACCAATTATGATTTTCACCATGGCCGACCGGTGAAGTTCGCTGATTTCTCCCCTTTTCATTTGGAGGAGTCGTTCGTCGTCGAATGCCTAGCACCAATCCTGCGCTTTTATACCTTCGAGCGTGAATATTATCCACGCTGCATCCGCCTCTTCAATACTCAGATGAATGCTAACATCGATGACGAGGCTTATGTCATCCAGTCCGAGGTTATGGGCACCCGCATTAAGTTCTCCAACGATGATTTGGTGGATATTTTCAGTGTCTCAACGGTCGGAGCTGAGCCGGATGTCGTTGAGATGGATGACCCACAAATCTTTAGGTGCATCTTCCTCGAAGCCTTTGGAGTTTGGACCACCGCCAACCTGCAACCTATTGCTCATTTAGTTGTGTGCATCATTCAGTACAACATTATCCCAGAGACGGGAAGCTTGGAGCATATCTATCCTTCCGTGCGTCATGCCACTTATGCCATTCTGCGCGGTATTGCCATCAATTGGGCACACATATTTATGATTTACCTATATAAGCCTTACCGAAACCCCGAGGAACCACTTGCCTTATAGCCACCTTTTCACCCTTTTCTTCTCACACATTCAGGTGAGGCATACTGGAGAAACCACAGTGAAGAAGGCACGTAGTGCCATCAGCCGCGCCACTCTCCGTAAATGGGCATTCAGCTGCCCGCAGCACCAATTTCTGCACCTCCCATTCTAGTCCAACAGCAGCAGCCTTGTAATGTCCCGTATTTTTACGGTAAAATAATTAATTTATTTAATTATTTAAATAGTGATTTAGATATTTAAATGGTTATTTAATTAAATAGTATTGAATATTTAATTAATATAAATAATAGAATAATATATTTAATTTTCAAAATAATCGGAAATAGTAGAATTCGCAATATTGTGTGAATTGAATCATTTAACTGATTTAAATCGAATTATAATAACGAATTTATTATTTAAACGAGTTTTAATGTATAAATTATATTATAATATTAATCGAGCTCGAAATGGCGCGGTAGTTCGTAATTTGGCGATTCGAACTTTAAATGAATATACAGAATCCGTTTTAAGTCGGATTTTTGTGAAATAAGAAACGTTCGGAGCTGGTGAAGTATATTTTTCTAATGGAAGAGAAAAATCGAGGTTTCGTCGTGTAGATTGTAAGTTATATCCAAATCAAATTTTCAAATAGTTGTTACAGAATCGTTTATAAGCCATAACGGTTTTTTAATTTTAATTAAATATCGGTCTCGAATTTGGACAAAATATTTGAGACGTAGTTATAATTTAATTTTTAGAATTTTACTGTAATTTTTAATTTGGAAAATAAGCAAATTTTTATTTGGAATGTTTTACACCCTATATCAGCACTTTTGAAATTTCAGAGAATAAGCCAACTTGTCTATATTATTATATTTTTGGGATCGTGGCACATTGCTTGTCACAACGATATTTGTAATAATGTCCGTAGCGGTTTGTAGGGATACGGAGTTTGTGTAATAGGATACCTTTATTTTCTATCTTTAAAACAAAATATACATACCCATCAAAGCAAACTTCCTCCATTTGATAAATATGAATAAATGACCGATGTCATTTATGATTAGTTAGTCCGACTTCGTGTTACTGGAGAAATGTAAATGATCAAAACGAGTGTAGTAGACATAAAAATAAGGATACATAAATCTACTAGCAACTTTGCATTGATAAAATAAGGTAGTGTCATCGTTACAAGATAACTATCCCCATCTGTTTGTGTACGTTCATCCACTTAAATGAACGGAGTTGGAACCCAAAACAAAAACAAATATATATTATAACCTTTCCTTCAGTGTTAAGTTTACTTCACTGCTAAGTTACTCGTCCCTTTCCTACTCCTTTCAGAAATAGCTACCTCTCGTGTATTGTCTTGTCATCCATCTAGAAATCAAACCGTAACCCTATCCTATATTCCCATTCCTTGGCGACTAAGTAATTGAACCCTTTATATATATACGTTGGAGTACCCGTCGTGTTCGTTTGTTTCAGTAATCTCAAGAATTTTTCCATGGCTTTCGGCAGAAGAGAAAAATATTCAAATTAAATCAATTTCTTCTCTAAAAATCTTATAACTTATATATTTGAATTCTTATTGTGCTTCTTTTCAACCTCATACTTGATTTGTTGAGTTCGAGTATCATTTTTTTTTCATTGCAGTATTACAACATGTGTGGTTTCTTTTAGGTTTGGTGCTCTTGGGATAGTAAATCTTTAATTCACAAATTGATATCGTTTTTGAACTCACCAAGAGTTTATCTTCACATCTATACACATTTTGTTAGGTCTGCAAAACATTTGGTTCGCTTTTTTTTCTTTGAGCTGTGGACGATGCCAGTTAGGGTTCGAGAATTGATGAAAACAAAACAAAAATCGTCTTGTGGGGAATGTAGTTGGATTCAGGGGGTAGATGAACACATTGTGGAAAATTTCGGTGAAGTTTTGTGCTGAGAAATGTCGATGACGTACAACAAAAATGCAACACTAGAAAGGGGGTCGAGCTTGGCCATTTTGGGATGAGGCTGAAGCTTTTGCGTTGAGGAATGTAATGGTGAAACTTGTTTGCAAATTTGAGAAGTGTTGGATGAGTTTTTTTTTGGAGTGGAAGTTTCGTGAATTTTGTGTTTGAAGAGGAGTAGATCGCGTTGAATCATTTTGGAAGAAGATGATTAAGCAGGCAAACCAATGATTAAGGAAATAATGGGTGTGGGCTTGTTAACGGGTCTGGTCTTAAAAAGGGTGCATGGGCCGAAATGTTAAGGTGAGGCCAAGAAATTAAAATTAGAATTTGAGTTTAAATTTAATTAAATAGTATACGAACTTGTAATGGTGATAACTTTATCATACGATATCAGAATTGGACGAAACCAGATCCGTCAGGATCGTATGGATGAGGGCTACGTCATGGAACTAACTGGAAATGAATTGGAGCTTGTTATAATTTATAGCGAAATAAATTATCTGATCTGAATCAAATCGACGATCGCTTATTGTTATTTAACGATAACCAACCAAGGTGAGTAAATCTCACTAACTCTGTACAGTTTATATTTTTATAAATACAATCTAGTATTGATAAATGATGATTGATTGGTTGAATTGCTGACTTATTGGTTGAAATTATGGATAACGATATATATATAATCGTTAATTTTATATTGATTTTGTTTATCAGAATATTTCATATAGAAATGAAATTGATGTTAATTATATTGTTTAACATCTGTGAATGCAGGGAGACAGGTTGGAGGGATCCAAATGGAATCCTCAATATTATAATACTGTTTGTTTTCATATATTGTGATATAAGATGTGATATAAAATATGTGATTGATTATGATGACACTGGTCATGTTATTTGGTATTTCAAATACCATATGAAATACTAGAATGTAAAAAGGAAATTTTCAAAGTGAATATTGGAAATGAAATATTTATATATAAAATGAATAAAATTATATAAAAGGATTTATTAAAATGAATAGAATTATATAAAAGGATTTATATAAAATGAATAGAATTATATAAAAGGATTTATATAAAATGAATAGAATTATATAAAAGGATTTATAAATGAGATTTAAGTGTTAGAAATAAAAAGGAGATTTGTATGAATAATTCTACAAATAAAAATATAAATAGAATTTGGGTTTGAGATATTGTTTTTAAATACGAAATCAAACTGTTTTGATTATATAAAGAAATATTATTCACATTCTATGTGAAAAATTAGATTAAATTAAATATTTTGCAAATAAAATATTATAAAGGAATTTGGGGTTTTAAATTAGGAATTTAAATGGAATTACTAAAATTAGAAACTAACTGGAAATTAGTTGATTGAATGGCTTTCTATGTATCGATCTGATGTTGGTTTCGGCCTTCGGAGTTTATGCTTGGGAAGCTGTTCTCTTACTAGTTTACAGTTAGATACTAATAGAGGTGGGAAGATATTGATGCGTGAATCAGAAATATAAACGTTTTCCAAAGTTAATAACGTGTATTTTCTAAATTTAGAAAATAAGGAATTTATGAATATGTGGAAACGATAAATGAGATTGGGAAATGAAATGATGATTGATCTGTAAGATTTCCATTTGGGAATACGACCGTTGTTTGTACACATGTTTTACTTTGATGGTTAAATCACCGACTATCAAAGATTTCGACCATTTCCGTTGTCAATATGGAGAGACCGGGATCAAATATATTATCTGAAAACCACTCTGCATGGCATAAGCGTTGCGAATCAAATATGATGAATATAATTGAAGACGGAGTTATGCAAGGGCTGTTAAATCCTAGGTAGAAATTGCCTAAGATGGATTTACCAAATAATACCTTCTGTCTGTCCAATCCCAGGACGACCTGTATGGAAGAATGTCTGACAGAGTATATTTAATAGATCGCGTAAGTTGATCTCTTCAAACGTATTTACGTTTGGTGATGGAGGAATTTGTTTCTCTTAGTTGTATACCCGTTATATTTTTGGGGAAATCAATTTGTGATTTGGCGGGTATGATGATGTGACATTCAAAGTAAATAAATGTGTGATCTATACGTTATGGCCTAGAGCCTCACAACCAGGAAATAGTATAAAATCGGGTAGGTCGCATGGCTAAGTGGTTAGCTGCCAATTAGGGCGTATTGTTACCTGATCTAGAGAAATTCCATTTACTTCTTATATCTATTTCGATGTTGTCCCTTTCGAGAAACGGTTGCTGATCCCAACCGTTGATGATAATACATTCGGTACACTCAAGCGAAATGAGTGACTAGTCATGTTTAGCCTGGGTTACAAGATGTTCATGTTGAACCCGGTGTATTCCTCTCTAGAGATACACTGTCGGAAGGTGGTCCCATACCTTGCCAGTTGGAATCCATTATCCAATAAGCGCCCTGTAACAACCCGTAAAATCTGGGCCAGTTTGAAATTTTTATTTTGTCAATTTTAGCGAATTTTGAACATTTAAAATGAATTATTTTAAATAATATCGACGAGAAATTTATTTTGAATAGAATTCGACGTATATATTTATATACGTCGTCGTTAGAATATAAATAATTATATATAATTATAAATAGAATGGAAAATGGCGCGGTAGTTCGATAATTCGATTTCAAACTTCAATTGAATGTTCCGGGTGCAAAACAAACCGGATTTTAGTGAAACCAAAAATAATAGGATCTAATTGAGAATATCTTTCCAACGAATCCGAAAAATCGAAATTTCATAGCGGGAATCAAAAGATATGTCCAGTTGAAAATTCTGAATAGTCGCTATGGAATTCAGGCCCTTAAAAATGGGAATTTTGCAAACAACCTCGGATTTCGACGAAACCACTTTTGTTGGATCCGTGATGTCAAATTATTGCTAGGTTTCAAATTTTGTAATTTTTCGAATCAATATGTGAGCGTGGCAAAGGAAAACGTGTTTGACCAGTTTTATTTGATTTTAATCGACTGGAAAATGGCCATTTTTCCAACGGTCTCAGAATTCGACGAAACTAGTTTTGTTAGGACCGTATCGTCAATACGAAGCTAGAAAATATTTTTCTGAAATTTTTCTAGTTAGTATGTGACCCCGGTAAATTGAAATGTGCGTTCAAATTCAATATATAGAGTTATATGTTGATTTTGACGAAAACTGATCGAAACGATCGAATCAGCCTACGATACATATCCCATTGCGTTCGGAATGGGGGTAATTAGTTCGGGACGACAGGCGGTGGGTCTCATTTTGAGTTCGAAATAAAAAGTTGCTTTTTGGTGGAAAAATAAAATAATAAAATAATAAAACTTCCCTTTCCTCTCTCCTCTCCTTACTTCCTCTCAAGCCCCCCCCCCCGTTGGAATTCATTACAAAAGAAAATAGAAAAAAAAAGAAAGGGGATCGACGAGGGGATACCCCCCCCCCCCCCCCCATCGTCGTCGCCGCCCAAGGCGGGGTCACCGCTCCGCCTCCTCCCTCTTCCATCTCATGCTTCCTCCTCTTCCACTCCTCCTCGCGTCATCCCGACCCCCCTGCAACCGATGAACCCTAAACCGCCCACCTCCGCTTCTCCATCTCCTTCCTCCGCTCCACCACCTCGCCCTCGCATCGACCTCCACCTCCCTACTACCGCCTCTCTTTTCTCCCTCCTCTGCTGGGTTGAACCCCCAACGCCCGGAACCCGCAAGCAACCGCCACTCGCTTCCACCGCCCACGTGGAGCGCCCCCTCCGCCTCTGATGAACTCAACAACTCCTCTCGCAGTTCGACAGTGAACTCTTAGATCAATGTAAGATTTGTTTTTAATTTAATTTAAACAATTAGCATTTAGATAATCAGTTTTAATTAGAGAAAGATTCATTTTTATACTAGTGACTTAATAAAAATATAATTTTTATTATAGTAAAGCATTAAAAATATAATTTTGACATGATAAAAAGAATAAAAATTCGATTTTTATCATATGTGCAATATAAAAATAGAATTTTTATCTATATAGTAGCGATGTAAAAATAGAATTTTTATCTATATAGTAGCGATGTAAAAATAGAATTTTTATCTATATAGTAGCGATGTAAAAATAGAATTTTTATCTATATAGTAGCGATGTAAAAATAGAATTTTTATCTATATAGTAGCGGTGTAAAAATAGAATTTATCTATATAGTAGTGGTGTAAAAATAGGATTTTTATATATTGAATAGCGAAGTAAAAATTCGATTTTTATATATTGAATAGCGAAGTAAAAATTCGATTTTTATATATTGAATAGCGAAGTAAAAATTCGATTTTTATATATGTAGTGGCTACGGGCAACGAAAGTGACGAAAGGGGAGAACGACGAAGATTTCTACTTAAGAAGAGTCGAGATGATTGGATTAGCTATCTGTGAGAACTTCTCACTCTAAATTCTCCTTTTCTAATTATATATATATATACTAGGATGCAGACGGTGCTTAGCAGCACCCGACATCCGTCATCCACAGACCACGGATGGCTTGTATGCTTGTTTGATGTGTTGTGAAATTTGTTTGTGTTGTTGATGTGAAATCGATAATATAAATTAATGTGTTGAAATAAATTAATTATCGTTAAAAATATAATTTTTAACGTGAATGTGAGTAAATAAATATTTATAAACAAATCGGCTGATTTGTTTATATACACTGATTTGACTGATATTGATTGGGTCGATAAATTTTACACATCGCCCAACTGCACAAATAAAAATCTGTGTTTGTTGATTTGAAACCCCACACGGGTGTTGGGATGATATTTGGGTACACTAATCCCAATTATTTAATTGTATGTCGATCGATTGGTCGACAGACTGTGTAAGCGTTGATTATTTATATTTGATGCTTATGCAGTTGTGTGGTGCACCTTGGATGATGGTTTATTGTTTATCATTGCTATTATATACATGTGGTGTATGGAATCCATATAATTAACATTATATGGTGATTGATTGGGCCGCATTCCAATCGGGAAAATAATGAATATTATAAAAGAAAATTCATGTGGTGAATATAAAAATAGTCATGTGTTGACGATGTTCATGTGTTGAAATTATTCATGTGTTGAGTAAAATATTTTAATAATAAAATTTACATCTTTATCATATTTAAAATTAGAATCTACTTCACGATGGAGTCTGATTTAAAAATCAAACGATAGATACCATAATTTTATAAAATATTTTACATAACAAAAATAGTGATATGTTGACAGTACTCATGTGTTGAGATTAGTCGTGTGTTGAAAGAAATATAGATTCATGTGTTGAATAGAATAAATATTCATTTGTTGAATAGAATAACGAATTTATTGAAATATATAAAGCCGTGTTGATTAGAGTTGCGCTATTTGGACGTGAACGATATTTATATCGATTATATTCGTTTTTATAATGAATATAGAAAAGGTAGTGATTTCAAAATATAACGTTTTGAAAATATTATCATTTATATAGTAATGATACGAAATATTCGATTTTGATTTGAAATTGAATATAGAGTTGAAATGGTTTTGAAAACGAAATTAAAACGATTTATAAAATACGTTTTAAAAAGGAAATCGACGATAATATATATATATAATATATATATATATATATATTATATATATATAATGGCCTGAATAGAAAGCGCCGCGCCGCGGCAGTTCGTGAATTTCGACCATTGACTTCGAATTGACGTTGCGGGAGATCCGACCATCGGATTCTCCTAAAACCGGAACCGTTGGGTTCGTATCGAAAAGAGCTTTCCAATGAATATTAGAAATTTGAAATCTAACAGTTGGATTTGGAATTATGTCCAAATCAAATTTGAAAAAGGTCGCTGTAAGTGCAGTTCGATGGCCGTTGATGGAAATCGACTGTACGGGCCTTGACAAAATTATTAAAAATATTAATAATTTGTGTAAAATCATAATATATGAATTGGAAAGAACTGGGGTAAAAAATTCCACATTTGAAAAGATAAAAATAGATTTCTATCGAAATGAACTAGTTTTGAACTAGAATTAAAATCAATTTATTTTTGAAATAAATTGAATTTGAAAGTGATTTTAAAAATAATCAATATTCCCAATACGTGAATTAGACTGGAGTTGAATCGAAATTATCTTCGGAATATTTCGATATTGGATTTCGTGATTATACAAATATTGTTATGGGAATTTGAAAGATATATTTATATCGTTATTTCCAATACGATATTTGTTGGTTTCAGGATTTGATATTGAATATAAGCCGGTATATTTTCTATTCAGAGCCTTGTATTTAATATCAAATGTGATTTGGGTTTGTCGTGAATGGTGTCTTCATTAACACTGTTCTTAAGCCTATTAGAGAAAAAGATTAAATCTTTCTATTTAGATTTAATGAAGTGTATCAATTAAATAATATTTAATTGGAATTGAATTTGAATTGGTTTTTGGGTTTATCGTGAGCGGTGTTTTGAACAACGCCTGTTCTTTAACCCGACTAACAATAGAGTGTGATTTTGGGTTTATCGTGAATCGTGTTTTAGATGACATTGGTTCTTTAACCCAGTTAAAGATAGGTTATTGATTTTTGAAAAGATTAAAACTAAGTGGAGTTTTAATGAATCTTTAATTAGATTGAAATGTGAATTGATAATTTAAATTATCAAATCTGAAAGGTGATCGAGGATGGAGTACCACCAGTTTTGCTCCAAAGCGATAGTTAAATCTTTAATTTGATTTGAGCGTGAAACGGTAATTAATTTTACCGATAGCACCGTGGTGTTAGATATGGAGTATTACCAGTTTTCTCCATGGGATATATAGGTTGGGATTGGAAAATAGAATAAATAATTACTTCGGTGTGGTTCGCTAATCCCGACTAGTTAGAAATGATATCCAAAGGAAGATTATAGAATAAATTTAGAAGAATTTATCTTGGATAAAATTAATGGAAACCTTTCCCTAAGAATGTGATTTTGTGAATAAAAGAATATTCTGAATTGGAATGAGGCGTTCGTTGTGTTTGTGTAACATTTGTTTATCATATACGTGGGTTATTCAGAAAGGCCGGGTTTATACCCATTCTGAAAAACCGATTCGACGAGATGTCGAAGATGAAGACGGTGGTTGATGACCGGAAGTCTTCACATCGTTTGGGTGATTACTGATGATCTCGATTGGGCTGTACACCCAAGATGAGGGAAACAGTTGGTGACCGTCCAGACGTACTTGGAGATGGATGGATATGCGAGGAAAGTGCCTCCGGTTTCGTTCAGACCCAGGGCGAACTTGTAAATGGATTGTGTGTCTGACATTGGATTTTATTCTGTGTTGATTGATCTCTATTAAATATACATCTGTTTAGCGGCGGAGAATTTATTCTCTTGCTTAACGCCCTTCTCTGAGACGTACGAGCTCAGAGGTTGTATATTGATGGACATCAGTCGCATGGAGTGAATTGCCAGTGTGGCACGCGTAAGTGGCAATTGATCAAGGCTTCTGTTGAAAAGCAAAGTCTTGTGGTTGATGATCAAAGCACGGCCTGTGTGGCGTAGCTTTGTGTATAACATGAATTCGCGAGCCTCACACCTCGGTATGAGTCAAAAACGGGATACGGACCCAAGGAGTGCACGATGTTTCTTTCTAGCTATGGTGGTGTCAGCGACCTACCAGCCCTGACATTTATATACTTTTCACCTGTGTGGTTGTTGGATACGAGGCGCCTCGGATATAGGTCTGTAAGGACTGGGAAACGTGTGTTCAGGAATAACTAATCCTCAAAAGTAGGAGAGGACCGGCCTTGGAGGTTCCAAAGGATCATAGTGGGGTCCTGAGGCATTTGCTAGAGTGTCTCAAACGCGGAGAGGAGCTTGCCTCTTGCCTCGACTCATGACGGAAATCCAATTTCCAATACGTGTATTTCGATTTTATTTGTAGAGCCTAGTATGGCGACATAGTGGTATGGGTCATTCATGCCGCCTATGATTTATATTTATGATTGAAACTGTTTTGACACTATACACCTATAATAGTATCAAATAATGTGTTTTAAACGTATCAAGCATGCTTTGGCTGTTATAAGGTAAAAACCCTATCCTCCGGCTTGCGTTGCATTATATGATGGGACTTGGGTCTTATAACAGCTTCATTTTCCTTTATTTAGCATTGCGCTATTTGTTCTATGCACTGGTATTCTTGGGAGGAAACCCGTTCCATGTTATACGGCGTGGTCCCTTGATTTACCAAACTTTAAAATAAATATTAATAACTGTTTTAGTTCTCACACCAGTCACATGACTAACCTGGAGTTTATTGTTTTAACCTAAACTCTGGGTGCCCCTATTTTCCACGGGCAGCTAGTACTTTTGGTTTTACAGATTTATATTCACAGGGTCCTGATTTACAGCTGGAACGATGCTCGGAAAGCTCTGTATCCGTGTATCACTTTCAGTTGTGTTTTATATTATTTTTCCGCTGCTATGTAATTTATTGTAATCTCTGATATCCTTTGATGTATAATATTTATTCATTTATACTCTGTATATTCTTGTATCTGATGGAATTGTTGTAATAACAATGAAATATTCTTCCGTTTGCGTTCTGATTTGTCTTGTCCTCAACGCCATCCGTGCTTTCCTTTACGGGGAAGTTCGGGTTGTGTCAGGCCCGCGGTTTTTGATTATATATTATGTATGTGGAACGTGAGATGAAAGCGTTCTGCTAAATGATTATTATATTGTGGTTGATAGACACTACCATAATATCAAGGGAGTTTTGATATAAAGGATCATTGTTTCTTACAAAAGGATTTTTGATGATAAATCAAGTGTTTTGGATTCTCATAAGGGAAAAACCTGTCCTGTGTTATACAGCGTGGTCTTATGAGATATCGTTTATTTTCTCAACTGTTTTAAAATTGTTTACTCATACCGGTCCCATGACTGACCTGGAGTTTATTTTGTTTTGTTTTTCCTAAACTCTTGGGTGCCCAATTTTGTACGGCCAGTCAAGTAGTCGGGATTTTACAGATATACTGAAAGCTTAGAGCAGGAGGCTTCAGGATTATAGCTATTGTTATTTCCGCTGTGATGTAAGTGTTGTACTCTAATATACAAATACAGTTTTGTGTTTCAAAGTTATGTTGTATACTATATTTTATTCGTTCCGCTGTGAGATTTGTGTTACTCTGATTATGTTGTTATGTTCTTCTCCTTCTTCTATTCTAATTTTCTATCTTATCTATTCTCACCATCTAACTTCTTTCATTAACTATCCGGTATTTCTTATGCTTGATAGTCAACATGGTGTTGCATGTCGATTACCGGGGTCGCAAACCCCCGGGTCGTTACAAGCCTGGCCGGGAGAGTCTGGAACTCGTCGTCCTCCATGATATCCAGACCAAGCTTCGTGAGGTCTATAGGGGGCAGCGTCGGCAGGCGTACGAGTTTGGTTGCATTTCTTCCATGCTACATTCTTGGCGTAGACGTGGTAATGGATCGAGGTCCAGCATTAGAGCTCGGCTGTAACACCCTGTATTTTCTATGTTTATAAAAGTAACGAATTAAAGAATACTTAAATGTAAAAGTGAGAATTAAGGGAAATGGGTTACACCATTGCATTTGTCTCGGAATTCTGCTTGAGATAGAGTCCTAGTTTGCGTGAATCGGACTCCATATGAAGAAGTTATGGAGTTCAGAAGATTTCATGTTTGAATAGAAAATTTAATAATTAAATAAACAAAAGTAGTTCGAATTTCAAAATCACGTGAATCAGCTGGGCGGGAAAATTCCCACCCATAGGGGTCGACTCCCCCCAGGGGATCGACATAGGTGTCGACCCTCCCCCCCAAGAGGGGTGTCGACTGGGGTGTC
Organism: Allium sativum; assembly: GCA_030737875.1. Lineage (NCBI taxonomy): Eukaryota > Viridiplantae > Streptophyta > Magnoliopsida > Asparagales > Amaryllidaceae > Allium > Allium sativum. Next base: position 310,827,027 of record CM060921.1, read on the forward strand.
GACCCTCCTGTAGGGGTCGACCCCCTCGCCCAGATCCAAACAGTGACGATTTCTGGCTTGTTGCCAAGTCACTAGAGCATAGGTGGCGGTTTTTGGTTAGCTTTATCTAGTCTGGAAGGTTCTGATTGCTCCTAGGTTGACCTAACGGCTCAAATAAATCTAAACTTCTATATAAACAACCCCAACCCTCAACCCTAAACCACACAATTTTATTCCAAGGAGCCGTCATGCTGTCAAACCCCCATTCTTCTCTAACTAGGAAGAAAACTAGAAAGCAAGTTAAAAGCTACGAATCAAATCTAAATTAGAGAACCGATAGTCTACATCAAGGGATAGCTTTTCAGTTTCAGAAAACAGGTCCCAGAAAACAAGATTTTTCTTTTGTTTGTAAGTTCAGTTATTCTTTAGATGTGAACAATTAAAAGTCATGATTTGTAATAAAGCGAAACTAGAACTGTGCCTAGTTATAAGATAATGGTGATGCTAATTCATGTCTATTCTTGTGGCGATTCTATCATATATGCCTATGAGACTATTGTGGTTTATTGGACTTATCATGTTGTACGCTAAATTGGTGATGAACCTATCATGTTATATATATAAGTTTGGTGATTCTTTCATGTTATGTTACTTACAAGTTTTTAGGCTAAGTCATATATGCCTATATGTTTAGATCTACATTCTCATATGTTTAAATCTATGCTAAATTGATCCAACTCAAATGCAAGTTCACATTTACATGCCTAATTGGATTTGTGTAATTCTATGTAAGTCCCTGTTCATATGCTTAAGATTCATGTTAATTGGATCCAAAATGCAAGTTCATTGTTTTATGCTAAATTTATATGACACATGTTCAGTTAGATCCTTATTATTTTATGTTGTGGAAATGGTACATGCTCCTTTCTTTTCCCTTTTGTATATAAGTTAGGCTAAGTTGCGAGCCTAACATTCTATGTGAATTATGCGAACGTATAACAGGGGTAACGTTGGGAAAAACCTTAAATTTCATATTATTGGCATAGTTTGGCCCATAATCATATAAATGATTAGTGGCATAAAATGGTATAATTTATATACCTAAAAATTATGAACATGATTTAGAGGGTAAATGGGGCCTGACTTGAATGGCAATAATTGTGGATAATTTACATTAAATATGAAGAGTAAATATGCAAATTAAGTAAAAGACGAATATGCCTAACCCAAGGTTAGATTGAGTTACGGTGTAAGACTACCCGAAACCACCTAGCACATCCAGCAACCATAACAATATAGATCTAATGTGAGAGGTTAGCGCATTAAGCCCAAAACAACCCGAGGTTAGATTGAGTTGCGGTGTAAGACTGCCCAGAACCAACCGACACATCCAGCAACCGCAATAATACATATCTAATGTGAGTGGTTGGTGCTTTAATGAATGAATTAAAGTTAAGACAGGAATGGTAGGGTTAAATTAATTAAGGAAACACTTAACCAATACAACATGTTAACTAAACTGATGGGTGGGGTTAGGTTAATTTGAGAACACTTAACCATTTTAACATGTTGATTAGGAAACCCTAGTAATGGGGACCCATTTCAGCAGTAACCCACATAGACGTACCATGGTACCCTGAACTAGGCAGGGTGGGGCACGATTACTGAGCTGATTATAAGCGGTCAAAACAACGACGGGTGGTGCGTCAGTGTAGGTTCCGACGGAGTGCGGGCGTGTACGTACTCCGGAGTGGAAAAAGCAGGCACTGGGCATCAGTAGTTATACACTGTGCATCCTGAATTATGTCGGGTTGCCACCATAGGATTTGATACACCCCTTGGTGGGACCAGCACAGGTATCTACAATCAAGCGGGGCCGAATGACACAAGTAGAAAACGTATACGAGTAGGAGCCGATCGATAAAGGGGATCCTTTATCTTGAACACATGGTGCTAGTTGAAACACTTGTAAGTGGGTGCAGAGAAATAATAATGAGTGTGATAGCATATTCAGTTTTATTATCATATTTCTAGGGTGCTGTCCTAGGTACAGTTTATTCATGTCATGATCCTTTTTCCTGTTTCCATGCTAAATAATCACTGGGCTTACCAGACTCATGTCTGACCCATTTTTCTTTCATCTTCTTTTCTTCCGTCCCCCCCCCCCCCCCAGGTCCGCAGGGAGGAAATATTTCAGCTTAGTTTGGGCCATTTCTAGCTTAAAGAGAGTAGATGTATTGCTTGGATTCTCTTTCCTTGGGCTATGGCTTTGGATACACTCTTATTGGGGACTTATGTTGCCTTATTGTTATTTTATGCTTCTTTATGTTTTAATCAAGACAGAGATTTTGTTGTAATGATTTGGAAGTTGGTTTGAGACAGTTGTTGTAATGTTTTTACTGAACCACGTACTTATGAAATAAAATTAGTTTTTCCGCTATTTATATGTCTGTCTTGTAAATTATCTTTGTCTTTTACCTATAATGTTCCATCGAAGTTAAAGCATTCCCTTTGTGAGTGACCATAACGAAGGTGGGGTGTTTCACTTGGTATTAGAGCTGATGGTTGCCAGATCAGATAAAAATTTTGGAAACAAAATTTCAAAAAGAAGTTTAAAGAAGCATTTTCATGAAAAAGTGTTGTTTTAAAAGGCATAATCCCCAAAGCCATATGCACTATCTTTCTATCCTTTTTTTTTGAATCTTTTCTTTTTCATTTCAGTATGTCTGGGGATCTTAAGCTTCCAGAGGGCGTACTGGTACCTGGCTGGTTCAGAAGGTACCTAGAGGATATGGCTAATGATGCAGGCCCAGCAGACGTTTTTCCTCCCCCAGCTGCAGTCGTTCCTACTCCTCCACGTGCAAATGCTTTCTCAAAGATATGTAGAGACTTTCGAGCCATGGGTGGAAATAACTTTAATGGAACTGAATCATTCGTGGAAGCAAGAAACTGGCTCAAAGAAACCGAGGATTTGTTTGTTATCTACGAGATGGACGACAGGCAGAAGATACAGTTGGTCGTATGGTTGCTTAAAGAAGAAGCCTCTTATTGGTGGGAAATTACTAATGCTTAGAGACCAGTTGAAACTTGGGTGGATTTCATAATGAGGTTTGAAATGAAATTCTTCTCACAAGCTGAACGAAACCTACAGATGGAGAAGTTCTTAGCTCTCAAACAGGGAAGTATGTCGGTCAAGGAATATGTCAACCAATTCAACCAGCTGGCAAGATTCGGACTGGAGTTAGTGAACACTCCCCATAATAAGGCTCTCCGTTTTGTTAAAGGGTTGAATGAGCCACTGCACTGCCTAGCTATGTCCCATATACCTATGGGTGCAACTTATGAGAGACTGGTGGACATGGCATTGTTACAGGAGGAAGACAAGGATGGAAAGAAAGAGGCAAAAGTGGAAGTACCTCAAGACAAGAAAGTGGAGGGATCGCAGAATAAGAAGACAGATTCAAAGAAGGGCGGGAAGAACAACAAACCCCGTGACAAGAGGAAGTGTAATTTTTGTGGCATTCCTGGACATCTGATTAAGGACTGCAGAAAGAAAAAGAGGAAGATGGGTGGTTGTTTTCAGTGCGGCGAGACAGGACACATGGCTAAGGACTGCCTAAGAAAGCCAGGGCAAGGGCAGAGGAATGGATCTACTTCTGGAGGGCAGGTTCACGCTCTCATAGCACCTCTGCAAGAACGAGGTAGAAATATTTCTGTTCAGAGTTTAGTTTATCTTTTTGATCATCCTGTTCGTACACTCTTTGATTCTAGTGCATCGCACTCTTTTATATCTACTGTTTCAGTTGAATCTCTGCACCTAGACACCAGTATAGTAGAGGATCCCTTGGTTGTTTCAAATCCAACTAGGGGCTCGGCTTATTTGTCAATGATTTGTTTGGATTTGGAAATTTCTATACTAAGCATTTCGTTTAAATGTAATGCCTATGTTTTGGGCTTCACGGGCTATGGGTTGATTCTAGGCATGGATTGGTTATCCAGTAATGGTGCCATCCTCGATTGTGAAAAGAGAGTGGTTAGACTTATGACTCGCCTCGGTAACACTCTCGAAATCTCTTGTAATCCCATGAATTCTGTTATGCTTAGCTACCTAGAATCTCTTGATGCGTCTTTTGAAAACTTGCAGCCTGTTAGAGTAGTCCGTGAATACTCAGATGTATTTGAAGAGGTGAAGGGCTTACCTCCGAAGCGGGAGATAGACTTTTGCATATACCTTGTTAATAATGCAAAACCCGTAGCTCTACCCGTTAGACACATGGCACCAAGGGAGAGGAAAGAGCTCAGCAAGCAAGTTAAAGAGCTGCTCAAAAAAGAGTTCATAAGGCGGAGTATTTCTGAATGGGGTGCTCCAGTAGTATTTACAACCAAAGCGGACGGTTCCCTTCGCCTATGCGTTGACTATAGGGAGCTAAACAAGCTGACCAAGAAGAATAGGCTCCCACTTCCAAGAATAGACGACTTGTTTGATCAGCTTGTAGGTGCATCGGTTTTCTCCAAACTAGATCTGGCTATCGGGTTTCATCAGCTATGAGTGGTTGAAGACAGCATTGATAAGACCGCGTTCAGAACCCCGGATGGTTTCTTCGAATGGCTAGTCATGCCTTTCGGCTTGACAAACGCACCCGCTTATTTCGTTGACTTGATGAGAAGGGTTGTTCAGGGAGTTCCTTAATAAGTTTGTGGTGGTCTTCATAGACGACATTTTGATTTTCTCGAAGAATGAAGAAGAGCATGCTCTGCATTTAAGGGAAGTCATGGATACTCTTCGTGCACATCCGCTGAAATCCAAATTCTCCAAATGTCATTTCTGGAGAGAAGAAGTAAGGTTTCTTGGACATGTGGTGTCCAAGGAAGGGATAGCTGTGGACCCCGCAAAAGTAGTTCTAGTGTAAGATTGGAAGGTTCCACGGAATGCAACCGAAGTCCGAAGCTTTCTCGTGCAGCAAGCTTTTACCGAAAGTTCATTAAAGACTTTGCGAAAATCTCAGCCCCATTCACAAGATTGACAAAGAAGAACCAAACTATCGCTTGGGATTTGGATTGCGATATTGCTTTCCAACGTTTGAAAAGGACTCTAACAACAGCCCCAGTTCTGACATTGCCTGATGGGAGCAAAATGTTTACCGTATACACAGACGCATGCGGTACAGGATTAGGCGCTGTCTTGATGCAAGAAGGCAAGGTAATTTGTTATGGGGGAAGGTAGTTGAAGGTACATGAGAAGAACTACTTAACTCATAATTTGGAGCTAGCTGCCATTGTTTTCTCTCTTAAGTCATGGCGTCATTATCTAGTAGGAGAAAGGTTTGAATTGTTTACTGACCATAAATCATTAAAGTACCTTTTCTCACAGAAAGATCTTAACTTAAGACAACAAAGGTGGATTGAGTTCCTTGCCTCATATGATTTTGAGATTTCCTATACCCCTGGCAAGGGCAACGTGGTAGCAGACGCCTTGAGTAGAAAGAAGCTAATCTTAAGTCCTCTCTTTGTAGAAAGGCAATGCTTGGAGTACATAGCAAACTTTGACTTTAGACCCTCCTCTGAATTTTACCTGGTTTGTTAGCATCGCTAGAAGTGCGGCCTACTCTTTTGGACTCAATAGGAACCACGCAACATGAAGACCTTCAGACCTTCAGCTAGTTGATATGATGGATAAGCTAATTAGGGGTTAGACTTCTAGTCACCTCAATAGATACTCCATCGATGATAAGGGTTGGTTGAGATGGGATGGAAGGCTATGCGTCCCACAAGCAAGGGATTTGGTGAAAACGGTACTCGAAGAAGCACACCATTCTAAGCTGACCATACACCTAGGTGGAGACAAGATGTATAAAGACATAAAAAAGGGTTTTCATTTGGAATGGCATGAAGAAGGATGTAGCTGAGTTCGTCTCTAAGTGCTTGATATGCCAGCAAGTCAAAGCAGAGAAGAAGAAGCCTGGTGGTCTGCTTCATCCTCTAGAGGTCCCATAGTGGAAATATGATAGCATTTCGATGGACTTTGTTGATGGGTTTCCTAGGTCAAGAAGGGCAATACCAGTATTTGGGTAATAGTGGACAGGCTCACTAAAAGCGCTCATTTTATACCTATTAAGAGTAGAAGGACTGCCTCGTCTTTAACATCCATTTATCTTAAAGAGATAGTTCGAATCTATGGGATACCCTCCAGCATAGTGAGTGATCGAGATCCTATCTTTATGAGTGAGTTTTGGAGGAGATTGCAAGCGGCTATAGGCACACAGCTATGCTTAAGCACTTCTTATCACCCTCAGACCGATGGTCAGACAGAAAGGGTGAACAAAGTACCAGAAGATCTCTTGAGATTGTGCATTCTTAACTTTGGAGGAACATGGGAGGATCATCTTCCTTTGGTGGAATTCGCTTACAACAATAGTACCAAGCCACCATAGGCATGGCACCCTTCTCAGCTTTATATGGGAGACCATGCCGATCACCAACTTGTTGGTGGGAGTCTACAGACAAGCTCGTACTTGGGCCAGACATGATTAGAGAAACTTCAGAGAAGGTGGACTTGATAAGAAGATGAATGAAAACTGCCCAAGATAGACAGAAGTCCTACACCGACAAAAGAAGGTCCGACCTTGAGTTTGAGGTTAGAGATAGGGTGTTCATTAAAGTATCTCCTTTGCGGAATGTCATTCGCTTTGGGTTCGTAGGAAAGTTGGCACCAAGATTTGTAGGACCATTTCCTATCATTGAAAGGATTGGGACGATGGCTTATAGAGTAGAGCTACCCGAAAGACTGGCTGGAGTTCATAATGTTTTTCAAGTTTCTCAACTTCGAAAGTGCTTACATGAGTCTATTGAAGTTGTGGAGCCAAGGATACTAGAGGAAGTAGAAGTGGAACGAGAAGCAACTGTGAGAAGAGTTCCAAGTTGTATCTTGGGTACGGAAGTTAAAAAAGCTACGCAACCGTGAAGTCAAGCTTGTTAAAGTTCAATGGAGTAACGCTGAAGAAGACGCTACTTGGGAGACTGAGGACAAGATACGCGCCACCTACCCTTTTCTTTTTGAGGGTACATCCTTGATCTCTTTTCCATAAGTTCATGCATGCTTATATCTATCTTTTAAGTATATCTCCTCGGTCCAATTCTTGATCCTTAGGTAGAAACCAATAGATGTAAACATGTATTTGAAACATGTTATGGTTGATGGTTGCAAGTGGTTGCAAGTGGTTGCTAGTGGTTGCTCATGGATGCATATACACACACATTAGGTACTAGATCGGCTCAGTCACTTTCATATTGCATATGCATATATGTATTCGTATATGGATTGAATCCTAGCGTGTTATCATATGGACGTTGCATTTGTATGAATGATTGTGCACTCATGTAGAAAGTATGATTAGGAATAATTGCATACATAATGGATTCATGGCACTGACATAATTTTCATTAAGGAGGTCAACTGAATCAGTAGACTGCCTGATTTTGCATTAGATAAGGACATATACACACACTATGCATACAGTCATGAAAGCATTAGAAATCTTTTTAAGGACAATGGATGCAAGTGTTTGATGGTTGAGTAGATGGACGATTGGATGGTAGGATATACATTCTTCTTGACTTGAAGATTTCGGGGACGAAATCCTTTAAGGAGGGGAGAATGTAACACCATGTATTTTCTATGTTTATTAAAGTAACAAATTAAAGAATACTTAATTGTAAAAGTGGTAATTAAGGGAAACGGGTTATGCCATTGCGTTCGTCTCGGAATTTTGCTTGAGATAGAGTCCAAGTTTGCGTGAATCGGACTCCATATGAAGAAGTTGTAGAGTTCAGAAGATTTCATGTTTAAAAAGAAAATTTAATAATTAAATAAGTAAAAGCAGTTCGAATTTCAAAATCACGTGAATCAGCTGGGTGGGAAAATTCCCTCCCATAGGGGTCGACTCCCCCTGGGAGGGAGGGGGAGGAGGGTTGACATAGGTGTCGACCCCCCCCCGTAGGGGTCGACCCCCTCGCCCAGATCCAAACAGTGACGATTTCTGACTTGTTGCTGAGTCACTAGGGCATAAGTGGCGGTTTCTAGATAGCTCTATCTAGTCTGGATGGTTCTGATTGCTCCTAGGTTGATCTAACGGCTCACATAAATCTAAACTTTTATATAAACAACCCCAACCCTCAACCCTAAACCACACAATTTCATTTCAAGGAGCCGTCATGCCGTCATAGCCACCATTCTTCTCCAACTAGGAAGCAAACTAGAAAGCAAGTTAGAAGCTACAAATCAAATCTAAATTAGAGAATCGATAGTCTACGTCAAGGGATAGCTTTTCAGTTTCAGAAAACAAGATTTTTCTTTTGTTTGTAAGTTCAGTTATTCTTTAGATGTGAACAATTAAAAGTCATGATTTGTAATAAACCGAAACTAGAACTGTGCCAAGTTATAAGATAATGGTGATGCTGATTCATGTCTATTCTTGTCACGATTCTATCATATATGCCTATGAGACTATTGTGGTTTATTGGACTTATCATGTTGTACGCTAAATTGGTGATGAACCTATCATGTTTTTTTATAAGTTTGGTGATTCTTTCATGTTATGTTACTTACAAGTTTTTAGGCTAAGTCATAAATGCCTATATGTTTAGATCTACATTCTCATATGTTTAGATCTATGTTAATTTGATCTAACTCAAATGCAATTTCACATTTACATGCCTAATTGGATTTGTGTAATTCTATGTAAGTCCCCGTTCAAGTGCTTAAGATTCATGTTAATTGGATCCAAAATGCAAGTTCATTGTTTTATGCCAAATTTATATGACACATGTTTAGTTAGATCCTTATTATTTTATGTTGTGGGAATGGTACATGCTCCTTTCTTTTCCCTTTTGTTTATAAGTTAGGCTAAGTTGCGAGCCTAACATTCTATGTGAATTATGCGAACGTATAATGGGGGTAACGTTAGGAATAACCTTAAATTTCATATTATTGGGATAGTTTGGCCCATAATCATATAAATGATTAGTGGCATAAAATGGTATAATTTATATACCTAAAAATTATGAACATTATTTAGAGGGTAAATGGGGCCTGACTTGAATGGCAATAATTGTGGATAATTTACATATAAATATGAAGGGTAAATATGTAAACTAAGTAAAAGACGAATATGCCTAACCCGACATTAGATTGAGTTACGGTGTAAGACTGCCCGGAACCGCCTGGCACATCCAGCAACTGTAACAATATAGATCTAATGTGAGAGGTTAGCGCATTAAGCCCAAAAGAACCCGAGGTTAGATTGAGTTATGGTATAAGACTGCCCGGAACCGACCGGCACATCCAGCAACCGCAACAATACATATCTAATGTGAGTGGTTGGTGCTTCAATGAATGAATTAAAGCTAAGACAGGAATGGTAGGGTTAAGTTAACTAAGGCAACACTTAACCAATACAACAAGTTAACTAAACTGATGAGTGGTGTTAGGTTAATTTGAGAACACTTAACCATTTTAACATGTTGATTAGGAAACCCTAGGAATGGGGACCCATTTCAGCAGTAACCCACATAGACGTATCATGGTACCCTAAACTAGGCAGGGTGGGGAATGATTACTGGGCTGATTATAAGCTATCAAAACAACGGCGGGTGGTGCGTCATTGTAGGTTCCGACGGAGTGCGAGCGTGCACGTACTCCGGAGTGGAATAAGCAGGCACTGGGCATTAGTATTTATACACTGTGCATCCTGAATTGTGTCGGGTAGCCACCATAGGATATGATACACCCCATGGTGGGACCAGCACAGGTATCTACAATCAAGCGGGGCCGAATGACACAAGTAGAAAACGTATACGAGTAGGAGCCGATCGATAAAGGGGATCATTTATCTTGAAAACATGGTGGTAGTTGAAACACTTGTAAGTGGGTGCAGAAAAATAGTAATGAGTGCGATAGCATATTTAGTTTCATTATCTTATTTCTAGGGTGTTGTCCTAGGTTCAGTTTATTCATGTCATGATCCTTTTTCTTGTTTCCATGCTAAATAATCACTGGACTTACCAGGCTCATGTCTGACCCATTTATCTTTCGTCTTCTTTTCTTCTGCCCCCCCTCCCCCCCCCCCCCCCCCCAGGTTCGCATGGAGGGAATACTTCAGCTTAGTTCGGGCCATTTCCAGCTTGAAGAGAGTAGATGTATTGCTTGGATTCTCTTTCCTTGGGATATGGCTTTGGATACACTCTTGTTGGGGATTTATGCTGCCTTATTGTTATTTTGTGCTTCTTTATGTTTTAATCAAGACAGAGATTTTGTTGTAATGATTTGGAAGTTGGTTTGAGATAGTTGTTGTAATGTTTTGACTGAACCACGTACTTATGAAATAAAATTAGTTTTTCCGCTGTTTATATGTCTGTCTTGTAAATTATCTGTATCTTTTACCTATAATGCTCCACCGAAGTTAAGGCATTCCCTTTGTGAGTGACCTTAACGAAGGTGGGGTGTTTCATCGGCCATCTCCTAGTTTGTAGACGTGTTAATTTGTATCTTTTGTATCGTATGTTTCCATTTCCAACATTTTATTTTTGTTATAGTAGTTGGCTTATAACTATTAGTGTTGTTGTAATCGTACGACTTTTAATGAGATTTCTATGTTTGTAGATATTTGTGTTATTCGCACATATCTAATTAAAATCTCATTTTTCTTATCCAACTAACGGTTATCTTAGAGCTGGAAAGAATAAAATTTTGTGTTCAATAAATTTTAGCGAAGGAAAATATTTTGCGTCATTTTCATCACGAGTATATTTATCACATTTTCCTTGTTAAGCTAAAATTTATTTTGTCCTTTTTATGTGTTATTTCGGTTTTCGCATTTTTCGCGTGACCGATTCTTCTTTCTCCAATATGTGACTTGAATCGTTTATGTTTCTACAAAATACATTTTTGAAACTTTTTCCAAATGTTGTCTAAAAATTATATATAACCTTTTTAAATTTAATATTTTACCGATTTACTTTCTTTTATTTCGGTTTGCACGAAAACATAGATTTAGGTACAGTAGTTTGTGCATGTGTTTTGCATTAAAATAGAAGCATTAAATGATGCAAAGCGCACGTTACCAAAATTTTAATTTTTGTACAAATCTTATATGGAAATTGAAACGGTATTGAAAAAAAAAATATATAAAAGAAGTTTTAAAGTGGAAATTTATGTTTGTGAAAATTTCATTTTTGGTCACATAAAAGGCGCAAGGAAGATTTTTGGATGGTTTGTGTGCGCGATTTAGCGGTGCAGTAAGGCCGACGATGCGATATAAACATTAACGACAACAAGGGAACGACTCTTTTAACCATGGAAACATTGTTTCCATACCTGTCAACAATGCACGTGAGTTGTTAGTTAACCTGTTTTACGTTTTAGAGTTTATTTTAAGCCACCTTTTGCAGTCTACAAATATATTTTTTTGGAGTATTTTGGGGAATTGAGGTAAACTTCCACTATAGGACGAGAATTGGAATATTTATAAGCGAATGGAATTTTAAAATTCTTCGCTTTGGTTCCCTTTTCCCGGCTTAGGGGAAATTAAATAGGAAATGATTAGAAGTGTGGCCTGTTGGATGGTAGGGTTTGATTGTAAAATTGGTTGCTTCACACTTCTATTCGTAGTCTGTGAAGGTTATGGACGAAAATGGGTTTTCAAAATTTGCATTCATGTAGAACTACTAGTATATTTTAGGATGTTTTGCATCAAGTTTTCAAAAGTGTTTTAAAAATTAAAATGCATACATATAGGAGGATCCAATTTGGAATCACTGTGAATACATGTTTTATGGTTTTAATGCATTATATACACTGTGCGCATGATACACTTGGTTGCAAAATTGATGTACACAAATTGGTTATGTAGGATAGGATAGGATAAGTAGGTGTCAGAATTTCGGGATGAAATTCCTTTTAAGTGGGGAAGAATGTAACAATCTGGAATTTTAAAAATAAATAGATTAGTTATTTAGTTAGATTCCCAAATAGGAATTTCTGCAAACGATGGAATTAGACCACGAAACTTGCATCCTTGCATTCGTCTTGGAATTCCAGTCAACTTTCTTGTTTAGGTTTTGCGAACGGAGTCCGTATGAATAAGTTACGGATGAAATAAGAAACGGACGAAAAAATAATTAAAATAGAATAATATATATGGTAAACATTTATTACCTTGCCCCCACTTGCGCTAGGTCAACCCCAAGCGGTCGACCGCTATGTCAACCACTTGGGTCAACATAGTAGGTGGCAGTTAGGGTTTATTATATAATTTATATATAATTGATGAATAGATTTTTATGAAAACTAATCTGATTGTTCGGGGTCATTTCAACTCCTATAATTAAAGGGCTAGACCCCCGCATTCTTTTCCACATATTTCTTAGTGTACCAGCAAAGCTCTGCCATTTCTTTTCGTCTACAACAAATTCTAAAACAAAATATATTCCTATATAAACACAATAAAAAATAAAAAATAAAATAGATTTGAGGAGGTTAATCAGATTCAAGTTGAAAAAGGTATGGATTGGCATATAGGTTCTTCTTCATCAGATTTCTTCCCTCTTTTCCTATTTTCTTGCAAATCTACAATTCTAAAAGTACCCCCTTTTCATAATAATTGTAGATCTGTAAGAATTTAGGAATTTGTAAGCCTAAAAGACTATTCAGATTCATATTTGGATGCTTTAAGGTGAGTAGAAAGTCTATATACATAGTTTATAATAATCTAATTTCTTCGTTTGTTTTAAATCTTAAATGTATTCCCATGTGTTTAGCCGATCTACTATAGTTTTTGTTAGATCTAAAGATTAATTGTGGTTTTGAACGTTATTATTTTGTGGGTCTATTAGAATTACCCATATTATTGTCTACAATTGTGTTTAAAAATAGTGGTTATTGTAAACACCATAGATCTAGAAATCGGTCCACTAAATCATTGTTAAATTGTGGTTCATGTAAGTTTTGTTAAAAAAAAATCCCGTTGTGTTCAGTTTTTCTTGGGTTTTAACTTGATTACTGTAAATATGTCTTTTTGTTCTTATTCAATAAAAAGATGTTGTTCGAATCAGTAAGAAATATGTACAAAAAGCCTAAAAGGAAAGAGTTGTGTAAATTCATGGACAAACATAGATTTATGTATGTTTGTACATAGTTTACATCAACCATTCCAAAAACATATATTACATATTTCTTATGATTTGAAATATGTTGTTTATCTTTAAAATATTTTATGGCATAATTTACAATAATTTCAATTTTTACCTTTTATGAGATTTGAAATCTTAATGCAACCTTGAACATGAAAGGATTGTTTTGGTCATTAGCTTAAACCAAAGCATTTGAATTCAATAATAATAATAAGATGAAAACATATTAATTGTGTTAACTACGCGAATATATATATATATATATATGTGTGTGTGTGTGTGTGTGTGTGTGTGTGTGTGTGTGTGTGTGTTATCCATCCAAATCTACGTAAACAACGAAATACATATTATAATTAATGTTTGTTATATATGTGTATTTGAGTGGTTTCCATTTTATGGAATTACATATGGAAGTATAATCCTATTAAATGGATATATATATAAAAATATATATATATATTATGGTTGTTATAGCAATAAATGTGATTGATTTGCTACGAAAAAGGCCATAAAGGGATAATAGCTACTGTAACCATCGTTGATTTAAGGAAAATAAATTGAATTAAGTAGTTGTGCCTAAATGGTTACAATTTTAAAATGATGACTAGAATAGTAATTGTAACTCCAGTTAAGGAAATAGATAATCCTTATAACATATAAATAAATATATAAGTACAACAAGAATAAACCAAATTAAAGTAAAACAGAAGTGTTTAAGGAGTTACAATTATTAGATTAGAAGTAAAAGGGGACTGATATAAAAAGAATATTTATTAGTTTAATTAATGTCTTAGAAATTATGACCTTAGGTTCATAAATGACATTAATTAAAATTAATATTAATAAACGACATTTAAGGGGTTAATTAGTACCTTAGGAAAAATATGGCCATCATGGTCATAAATGAAAATAACCCTAATAAATAGCGATAAATGGAATTAAAAGGGGATTAATGGGTATTGGTTGTCGTTTTAAATAATAAGTACGATAAGGAAATAATTAATTAAATATCCTAGGATAGTAAATGTATATGCTTTCCTTATTTTATCATAGTTAATATAGAAATAAAATATTTAGAAATTAGAATTGGACTTAGTAGGTTAATAATGTGAGGTCAGTTATTTTATTCGATAGAAGATTGCACTTTCCAGCAGTCGAATATATGTTCAACTGATGCGAGGCATTATTGACCATAGGAACCCATGACGATTGTTATTCTGCGTAATACATATTATTTCCAAATTTAAGGTTTGCTTCGTGAGCGAGGACTTAAATGGTTGTCAGGCCCTCCTCCCGTCCAAAAGAAGAAACCAAAAACGAAATAATTTAATTACGTGACCTGCTTTGGGGATAAAGGTCGTAAGTGGTTAGATCCACCTTTAAAAATGTATTAAGTGATCATGCATCCCACCTCCCATAAATGAAAGCATTAAAGGCTGATTTTGTATGAGTTTGATAATCTCCACGATTAGTCTACTTCTCTAGGGTCTTAAGTAGCTGGGGTTGAGGGTCCACCCGGGGAAAAGGTTTTAAATGACCACTACAGAGGTATCGTAGGTCAACCTATCCTAAGGAGAAGTATTAAGTTGCTAGGAGATTATCTAATCAGGTCAGCTAGATGGTAACGAGAGGGTCCACCATAGAGAGGTCTTAAATGACGTGCGACGTTAACTTATCTGACTGGTCTTTAGTGACAACTTACTATCTCTCGCCTTATGCCGGAGGCATGGGTTTATTTGTGTGAATGACGGAAGCCTAGTATTGGTAGGACCTGTAGCTTCTGTCCTCTAATTTTTATTAATTGGGCTAAATCACCTAAAAGGCCTTAAGTGATCAATGGATCTGCCTTGGTTCTTAAGTGATCGGTAGAATCCACCCTTATACCATATTGGTAGGGAGGCTATTAAGTGGCTATATATATATATATATATATATATATATATATATATATATATATCATAATATACCTTCTTATATAATGTTGGTAGTTGGAATGCCCGCCTCTTAGTTTTAGTTGTAGTTGAGTGGTGGTTTAGAAGGCTTCATACTTATGCTCAAAAGTTCTATCTCAGTATGGTAATATTGTTAATCGCTAGAAAGCTTTGGATGATTTTCGTGCGTAAGTTTTTACAAGTTAGGTTAGAATTACTAGCCTTGTTAGACACATGTCTCTGGTTGAATCAAATGGGAGACATCCATGTATTGAAGACAATATTATACTCTTTTTGCTCACCATAACTTTTTGTTTTGACCCCCTCCCTATTACAATTCTTAGGTTATCTCGAGAAGGTCAGGTTTCCATAGGTGTTCAAGTTTGGTTTTCGGTTCTCGTTCGCCTTCATGCTCGATATTTACGTAGTGACTTACTCTTATAAGGTAGTTACCAGAGTTGATACTAGTATATCCTATTTCGTTTTCGCTATGAGTTATTTTATCTACTCTAATTATGCTCATGCTCATTTATTTGCAGGTACCAAATTTACACGCTCCATGTTTGGATGAGTTTGAATTTTGATTTTTGTCGAAATTTGGACTCAGAGGAGTGTGAGGCGTTACATGCATGTTTGACGACCATTTACGGTGTTTTGAAGAAATAGAAGATTGTTGTCTAAGTTCTTCGTTAGGAAATTCATTGATGTTGACTCCAGAAGTTTGCTTCCTCGGATGTTATTGAAAACATATCTGCATTTACGCTATCTTCTCTTGTGGTATCAACATTTTCGAACTGTATTTCTTTGATTCCCAAATTGCTATACCTGAATTGATTATTTTGATTTTTATATAGATTCTGAGGAGGGTATAGAGTTGGTTTTTGATAGGGCTGTGAACAAATTTTCTCGGATACAGATAGTATCATACCTATTTCCGTATCTGAAATCATTTTCGGATATCGGATATCTGTATTCGTGGATACAAATGCATATCAAATAATTATCCTATCCGCTCATTGCCGATAAATTGAGAAGCATAAATGAATTTTTTTAAATTAATATAAATAATTTTCAATTCCGTTAATTATTAAAGTGTAAAAGATATATAAGTGTGATGATAATAAATTGTTTTGAGCAGTTAAAATGCATTTAATACGTGTAATATGAAATTCAAACGTAATAAAACAATTAAAAAATATCTTTTAATGTACTGAAATATATATAATCTAAGCTGTAATCATGAAAAATTCCGAATAGATAATTTTCAAATATGGATTTTTTTTTTGTATCCGCATCCGTGTCCATTTTTTTTAATATCGGATATTTTCCCGCTTTTCTGTTATGGATGCGGACGGATTTCAGATTTTTCGAGTATCCATTGACAGCCTTAGTCTTCAATGTTGGCTATTAGTAGAGACATACTCTTGTTCAAAACTGCAATTTTACTAAAAAAAGTATGTTGGGAGTAATTTGAATTTTGGAAGTTCTGATGTTGGTTTTAATTATGTTGGAAATTGTAGTAATGATGATTTTGTGGAGATTGATATGAATTGATACCATAGTGAGGTTGATAGTGGTTTGGATTCTACTGCGATTGATACTGGTTTTGATTGCGTTGGTTTGGGATTTGGTTATCGGATAAACTTTGTGAAACCGATTTTTCTTTCTGTTGTTTTATCACTGTTGATATTTGATGTTGTTTTGTAATAAATATAGTATAAATATTGAAGAATGTTGTGTAATTTATTAATATTTGATATAGAATTTATATAGATGGGGGGAAGGAAGAAGAGGAGGGGAAAAGATTAAAAAAAATGACATTTTCCCTTAGTCGGCTAAGGGGCAACGGTATTTTTTTGTCGTTGCCCCATTTAGGGCATGCCGGCTTTCTTAAAGCCGGTATCCTTTAGCCGGCTTAATAAAAGCCGGCTAAGGGCAGGTTGCCCAGTAACCGTTCAATTGAAAAGCTACTCATTGACATCCAACCGACCCTCTGTTGGAAATCGGTTGGATCCCAACCAAACCTTGAATAGGGAATATTCTAAGTGCCGTGAACAATATATTTAGTGCCATTGTATATAATGGTTTATCCTACAATCATTGTACTATTGTTTACATCCTTCTTTCGTGACCAATGTTGTGCCAAAGTAGAATCTTTGGATGTCTTTGCTGAAAACTCCTCCCAGCACCTCTTTAATTTTCAGTTAATTGTAGCTGAAAAAACCAAACCGTTTTATTATATATACCAAATACATAAATTACATATTATAGTCATTTTAGTAGTCTTATATCTTCTAAAATACATTTTTTGTTCTTGTATATAATCAATAGATGAAGTCGTTATTACTAGTACAAATGTAACAATTTAGTATATATTGTGTCTTTTATCAAGGTGCTAGGTTATGATAACCGTCATTTTTACCACTAATTGTCACCTTAACTATTGTTGATGGTTGTAAATTCTAATAATTGTCACCGCAACCATTTATGACGGTTAACGTAATGACCTGGATTTTTGACCGTTTAAGTCGACAAAAATCCACACATGTCGACCCAAACAAATCCAAGATATAGATAGATATTGAGAATAATATAAGAAAAAGAAGAAAAACAATCACATAATCTAGCAATGGGAGGACAATATAATAAATAAATAATAGTTCAAGCTGTTCAAATATACATTCGATTATACTTTACCACAATTATCAGAGTTAAACTATCAAAAAACATACCAATAAATACAGAAGAATAATACTAATAAATAGGCATGTCAAGCTCCTGCTTCATCTTCATAACGGTGTCTTTGATGATTGAAAACTCAGGTAGACCCAAGCATAAATGAAAAGACAAAAACACTGGATCGGAACTAAAACATTCCCATAATCGTTAAATCAAAACCATATAATAATATGAGTGTCATGACGTCAGATATGTTTACGGTAATTCACATATATCCAATGTGATCGTGAGTGTAGTAACTTAAGATATGTTACGAGAATTTCCATCTCCTAAGGATCCATTAAACTAGATACTATACAATACAATGTGCTATTATAATAGTGTCTACGGGATATATACTATTGAAAATAACATAAGCAAAATTACCATTATTAA
The DNA here is from genome assembly GCA_030737875.1 of Allium sativum. NCBI lineage: Eukaryota > Viridiplantae > Streptophyta > Magnoliopsida > Asparagales > Amaryllidaceae > Allium > Allium sativum. Next base: position 310,845,236 of record CM060921.1, read on the forward strand.
CCTTACATTGTTTATACCGTTGTAGTATAGTTTGCATATAACACGCCGGTAAACCGTCGGTATATAGGGATGTGCCATGATACGACAACGTTAAATCAAAATTGTAGTGGGCTCGATCAGGATAATGACAAAGCACACGAGAAATACCCAGGGTCGGAATCTACCAGTTTCACGTTTGGACTAGTATTAATGCATAGCCGCAACTACCACCCACCTCGGAACAACACTCCCAAATCGAGGATGTGCATCAAATCAAACAAATCAAAACTAGGGACTATAGTAAAAAAGGATTAAGGGTCGCCGATAGGAGTAGCTAACCCACTTGGTCACGGTATAGCCATGTTTTAGTCATTTTAATTATTACCTGAAGGTCAAGGACATCCATCATTGTTCTCTTACTTTATTCCATTAGTGTTCGTTAAACCAACTTGCTTCAATCTAGATTCTCCACCAACGCACGGTTGTTAAAGTGGTTTTCAATATTGGCAGAGAGTATGACAATATCAGTTCTTGGTCTCTTTAACAACCAAACGTTTACATTTTTCACACTGGTCGGATTTTTACATTTCAAATGATTCATACTTTATATCAAAATATCATATTTTGGTTTAAAACCATTTGACATTCAAAATAGAATATACTACCATAATAAAATCTAAATTTAAACTAAACTTAGAACCTTGAAACAATTCCAAATTTAGCAATTTAAATAATTAAAATAGTTGAATTTGTTTATATATTAAAATAGTTTAAATATATTTGAAACCGTTTGAAAATATATAGTTAGCATATAAAAGGTTTTTGTATATAAATAGTTTAAATTTAAAAAATAGGATTTATCAAAATAATTGATTTCTAAAGTAGTACAATAAAATAGATAATATATATAAGTTAAAATAAGTAGTTTGAATTTAAAATAGGATTTACCAAAATAGTTGATTTTCTGAAGTGGTTTTATAAATAAATAGTTGACTGCTAAGATAGTTTATAAAATAGAATGTGTATATATAAGCTAAAAGCAGTTTGTAAAGTTAAATAGTTATTTATTAAAGTAGTTTATTAAAATACTTACAATATATGTATAAGTTAGAAATATATTATAAAGTAACATAGTTATTTAGTGGAATAGTTTATATAATGATTTAAAATACTATAATTGAAATTAGAATTGTTTCTTTCAAATTTTCAAATAAACTTGAAGTTACGTTTCAATTTCAAATCAAATCGACTCAACTTCGATATTTCAATTTGATTCAACTTCCATTTTAAATTCAATTCAATTCAACTTCCATTTTAAATTCAATTCAATTCGATTCAAATATTTGAATTTTCAATCTAAATTTCTCACTTTGAATTATTTCAGTTCATAATAATATCGAGTTCAAAATCCAAATACCACTTTAAATTAAGTCAATTTAAAGTGAATTTCAAAGACGGATAATTATTTTTAAATTTAAAACAATTCAATTCATTTTCAATTTCATTTCAACAAACATTAAATAGTTTCATTTAGTTTTATATCTCAAAATATTGTATTTCAAATTCAAAGGAATCAAATTATAAAACATAATTTATATTATCTTTAAAACAATACTTCAAGATTCAAGGTTAAAACATATTTTATTTAACCAACCAGTGTCCATCTATAATTTTCTATCCTATGGCCAAGTGATACTTAAAATTTAACTTTAGTATTTCAAGAATGGATATATATATATATATCATTTTAATCCAAAACAGAATCATAGGTATTTATCATTCCAACCTATGTTCTTAATTCATTTTAATGGTTAATCCCAAGTTTATTTGATGTTCGTAACATCTAGAGTAAATGATTAGGATTAATCAACACGAACAGACAGTCATATATAATAAATGTGAATAATGGGTAAATTCACAAAATTAAACATTGACATACCAAACATATCAATCCAAGACATCCATCCAAATTAATCTAACCAAAAGTTCAATATAACATTAGTTTACTAGTTATCAGGTATCGAGTTAAACTAGTAATTAAATTTCAAATGTAATGTAACTGTTCAAATTAACATAACAATTAAATTAAATTATACTATCGATACAAATAAAGTTAAATATGCATTTTTAACTACTAAAACAACATCCAATATAATCATATCATCACATGATTTTAGTCTTACAAATAATCAAATATTTTAGTTAAGTGTGAGTGAGTTTAATCACTCACCTTTGATTTCGAACGTGTTTGAAATCTAAATATAGGCCCAAAATGGGAAGTCTCAAAATTCAACCAAAACCAACTCCATATAGTTCGATATTTCGATACAAATTCAATGGAACAAACATCGCTCAATTTGAATTTGTATGAAAAAGATATACATGTTTGAACATTTGAATTTCAAATAAAAATAAAATAATATAAAACAGTCCTCACCCAATTATTATGCCACGTCACCATCTTACCAACCCAACTCTTGCTCACATGCAGGAAGAATTCGAACCATTCATGGCAACAAAAACGCACCTACTCTCTTCCACTTCTCCTCACTCCCTTGATGAAAATTCGAACTGATTCCACCGTTGTTCTTCTCTTCTCGAATACTTCCTCCCCATCAAAATGTACAACTCGAGCCACCAGAAAAAAAATGTGTCCCCAAGCTTAATGCACGCTATACAAATATATATGCAACATTTTTTTGGGAATCTCACCGAAATCACGCACAAGATGCTATCTTCCCATACGAACCCGAATCTAACATCAGATTTGAGTACAACGATCGTAAAACCTTAGATCTTCAATCCTGGATCACAACTTCACTAATAGCCGCACCCCAATCATAGTCATACCTCCCGATAATGATATGAATGTGAAGCTCTTGTTGATATGAGTTCAACGAATCTGAAATTGTTCAATTTCATTGAGAAACGAACTTTTTTTTTATTGTTTGAAGATTAGTGGACAAGGTCAGCCATGTTTAATTTCTTATAATACATAAAAGGAATGGGTTAGGGTTAGAGAGACTAAGTAGGGATATTTATAAGAAAGACATTGTATTTTAAATATTCAATTATATTCACATGTAGCCTATCACACTCGTACGACCACATAAAGGCTCTGTTAGCTGGGAAATTTGATAACCTGCTATATTTCAATATTCCAGAGTCGGAGAAATTGGTTACGTCGAAATCCGATGTCATTTGAAAAATGATTATTTTAAATCTTAAATCGTTAATCGAATTCCGAGATCGTTTGCAAACTGGCTATTTTAATGGTATATATTATATTCAGTTTTCGTTTGTTCGCTTTTAAATACAACCCAAAGTTTATTAATTTTATTCAAACTAACTTTATAAATAAATTTTCAATTATTTTTGAATTTCCATTTTGATTGTTTATCACTTTCATTTTGGATTTTAATTATAGACTAATCAAATCAATTCATCAAATATTTTAATGTTAAATTTCAACTTACAATGTTTATCAATATAAACTAATTTATAATTTTATTTGCAATCAATACAAGTTACTATTTTCAAAATAAGTTGAATTTCATTATTTAAATAATTAAATTTACATCATGAAATCACATAATTAGTCATTAAATTTTATTTATAACCATAATGTATTCAAAAATCACATTAAATTCAATAATTTAAATAATCTTTAAAGCATTTTGTACACATTTCTATGTATATGTTTTATTTATGATAAGTTCATATAACTGCTTTTTTTTTGGCAAATGTATTTATTTGTATATATAATGACCATGCATGCATGCATGATTAATTCATGAAGGTACATATTATCAATATACAAGCTATTCCACCGACTTGAATTAACAATTTTTATATTTGAATCTTAAATATTGTATGAAACATTCATCTATGGTTTGCATGGTTAACCGTGATAATCCAATTTTTCGATCTTTAGCATAACCATTACCATTATATATGATAACCGCGCAGATGGTTGTAGGGTGAGCGCTCGATTGGTTCGATTGATTTGGAGGTAAAAAAACTTAAACCGAATAAGAATCGAAAATTTTCCGAACAGAACCGAATTGATTTCGGTTAATTCGGTCAGTAACCGGTTTATCCGAACTTAAAGAATGTATTATTTTCACTCAAAGTAAAACACAAATTCATGTTTGTAGAAATTTTATATAATAAACTTTATGTTTATGATAATATTTGATCAATTTGCAACAAATGTCTTTATATTATATAACTAAACTAATTATTTAAAGTGTTATGATACCGAAAAATCAGGTAATAAATTAAAAGTTTGGTTAATACGGTTTAAGCCTTTAAGAAAAAATTTATTTTATGATCCTATCTAGTTTTAAAATCGAATCGAACCGACCGAAATGAACCGATCTAGTCGGTTTATTCCATTTGAACCGAATATTGCTCATCGCTAGATGAATGATACGGTTGAACGGTTGATGGATCTACCGTAAGAAGCCTAGTATTTTATGCTAGGATATGCTATCCAATTCACATGACAAACGTAAAGGCCAATTAGAGAAAAAGATAGACGTGCCGACATGCCACACACCACTCGGATTGATAATTTGATCGATGTTTACCCCGTGTCGAGGTCACAGCCGTGGAACCACTATTTGATCGTTATTTATTTATGGAAGATATTTCGATACTTACACTGTCAACTCCCCAGGCTCAGATCTAAAAAAACTTGAAAGATTCAACCAACGCATATACAAATCAAACGTTCCAAGCGAAAATGGCTTCCGATCGAACCTGCACCTTCTTGGAGATCCTACTCGCAATCCTGCTTCCCCCTCTCGGCGTCTTCCTCCGCCATGGCTGCTGCAGCGTACGTGCCAATTTCATTTCCCCCCTTTATTTTTTTCCATAATTGCATTTTTCTTACTTCCGCCCAAATTCCATTGTTTTAGATGGAGTTCTGCATCTGTTTACTGTTGACAATTCTGGGATACGTGCCTGGAATCGTCTACGCCATCTACGTGATCGTCGCCAGTAATCCCGATCAGCATAAAACTGGCGAGGCTTATGAGCCATTGTCCTAGGTCTGATGACGGCGTTCTCGAGTTTCGGTATCTATTATTTACTCTTTTGCTTCAGATATATGTAATATTATGTCACGATTTGTCTGTTTGATTTCATATTCTGCTTCAAGTTTATTAATCCTGAGCTTGTATCCAATAATGAATGATAATATATTGTTAAATGAGAAGTTTATTCATGCCTTTTTCTTTTTTTGCTGATTGAAAATGTTATATATGAACAGATATGTTTATGTTCACGTTTGACACTTGACTGGCTCTTCCATGTTCTTGGTTGGTGAGGCAAGAAATGATATGCCTAATTTGATTTGGAATGAATGATCTAGCTTTAGCAAAAGTTAAAAGGTAGCTTGTCAATCCAAACGCCATGTATAGCTCGTTTCAACGTGTCTAGAATCATATCAATATCAATGTTTGGTTGTCACGGTAAGTTATCATGATTTCAGTTCTCTTCAAGATGATATCTATTACTAGTTTACGTAGGACTGTCAACGGACACTTTCAGATACGGATAGTGCTATATCCGTATCCGCATCTTAAATCATTTTCGGATATCGAATATCGGTATCCGTGGATTCAGACAGATATCGTATAATTATCTTATCCACCAACCATCGATAAATCAAGAAATATAAATAATTTTTTTTTTTTGTTTAACATTTTTTTTTAAACAATTTCATTGATCACGTAAGTATTAAAAATAAACAGATATGATGTAAGCAAATAGATTTGGGTAACTAATATGCATTTAATGCATATAGTATAAACCTTCAACTTGATAAAACAATAAATAAATCTCATTCATGGTACTAAAATACATATAATTTTAAGCACTATCTTAAAAGAATCAGACGGATAATTTTCGAATACGCATATCTATGTAGCTGTGTCCGCATCTGTTTTTTTGGATATCTGAAATTTATTCTTTTTTGAATATGGATGCGGATGAATTTCGAATTTTTCAGGTATCCATTGACAACTATGCTTATGGTGCGTGTTTTGCACGTGATCGATACACATGTTCTGTGTGTATGGTTCTGTAAATTGTGTATGTTTAATACATTTGGATAAAATGATTTATACGAATATTTAATTATATATTTTTGTTGAAATTACATGTAATTAGTCTAAATTTTTATTTCTAAGTCACAATATCTAATTATTTGTTAGTTTTAGTTTTTATTTACGATGTTAATTAATTAAAAACGATGTTATAAAAAAATATTTATTTATTAAATTATATTTTTAAACGATGTTATGATTTGTTAATATGTGTGGAGATGTAGTTTAGAATTATAAAATTGTTTTATTGTTTGATCGTAATTTAGGTGATATATAAGGATAAAGATATGTATAGGTATTTTTGAAACTTTGTCGTAGGATAAAAAATTTGCGCTATAACGACACATATTTTTAACGATTAGATATTTAAATATTGATCGTTAATTATTCAAGTGACGATTCCAAAATGAGATTTCCCATAAACGATCGAATCCGGACTTGTGACCAGTTTCATTGAGTTCAAATTATTCGTTACATGGGAAATAATTACTTGGGTCGCTATATTTCAATTTTGGATCAGTTGACGGTCATAACTATATCGATATACACATAATTTGTCATTTCGGAGACACCATGTCAAATTGTGACGAAATTTATATTTTTGGAATTGTCATAGTGAGCTATTGTACGCCGTTAAGTTTCGTAGCGAGCAGATGCACCATTCGACATGACGTAAATTAAACATGCGTAAATTTCTGTAAGAAACTGACATTTTAATTTGAGTTTTAAAGGCTATCTTCCACATACGATAGATTTAGGTCTCGAGACTAGTCTCGTTGGTTTCAGTAGACGTTTTTACATAGATGTCATCAACCAACATGTGTTGTTTGGAGGTTACGAGTTTTTGTGCTTATTTGTGAATATTATAAAATTTATAATGCCCAATCATCCAAACCCCTAAAATATATTGGCCACAACACTATTCAACTCCCTCTTTTATTCATTTACAGCTGTATTGAGATAAACTAGTCACCACTATTCATGAGGCTATGGTTCTCGATTTCTTTGAATTTAAGCAATGAGATGAAAATAGAGACCACAAATAAACTTCCCTCCGTGATCTCCACCCTTCCATGCCCGACCTTTTTGGTTCGTACCACCAGGTGAAACGCGTGTTTTCGGTAGCGACTACAAGTACAGATAACGCATTTTGATGGGTAAGGTTGTGCTCCTCCATTTCGATTCGGGTGTGACGAGCTTGTGTAGAGCAATGTGTTGATGAAGCACGTTCTTTGATTTGTGAACCATGGAGGAAGCTTGGGAGGAAAGAGAACGTTAAACAAGTGAGTTTTGCCAATGACAGCACATAGTTGGAAATTTGGGTGTTTGGGGGAAGAAGAGTGGAGGGGCATTCTTGTAGTTAGGTGATTGTTTTGTTTAATTTTGTCGATTTAAAGTTATTAGAACTTGTATTAATCATCCTTTTGTGTACGATGTCAGATTTGGACGCCGTTTCTACCTATGAACTCGTATTGACGAGGTCTACATTTTAAAGCTGGTTTGGGTTGATTTTGCAAAGATGAGTGATAGTGTCTTTCACTGTACTGTATTTTTTAGTATAGTTTTGACGTTCTAAACGAAAGCCGAATCTAGTAAATAATTAATAAAAAAGATTAAAAAGCAATTTTAGTAGTTTTAACCATTATTAGCATATTTCACTTAGTTGCGTGCTATTGTGCGTGCTATCTACCCATTTGTGTGCTATTGCGCACTGTTTTGGCCATATGCTAGATTTAGATTATTTAGACGTATTTCACTTTGATTGCTTACAGATTGGTTCTATTTTATTTATTACTGCTAATATGGATGTTTATCTGCTAGCTAGGGATTTATTTGACTATTGGTTACATAGTTGAATTGTTTGCTTAGTTTAGCTCAAAACGCATTTCGTAGGTGATCTAGTACTAGGAAATCTTGTTCGTAAGGGTTTGGGGTGCTTATCGATCAAATGCACACATCGGTGTATATTGATTGAGCGCAGAAGGTTGGTAGACTCGAACGGATGAGATAAATTATCGAAGGAGCTTCAGAATGCTTGGATGGATTTGATGACGGAGCAACATTAGAGTTCAGAGATAGATTTGAAGATGGAGCGACACTAGAGCTTGGTGGCCGACCTGAAGACGAAGGATGGACTTGGCGACGAGCTGCATTTTGCAATAAATGTCGGACGCTTTTCTTGGATGCGTTTTTTATCAATTCTGGTTAAATAGGTGATTCAGTACTCGTTATCAATTACTTCTGTTACAGGATGCTTCAACAAATTTGACATGGACAAGTGTGATTTCGAGGGGTGGGATATGATGGTTCGTTCAATAGCGATTTTGACACGATGACACTTAGATTAGTGACTTTGGCTTTAGGCGAAGATGCATTGCTTCTATTGGTTCATCATTCGACAACGGTGATTCCAGGATGAGGAGCAAGCTGTTGTGATGGATAATTTTCTCTGAGATGTAGTAAAGACGACGTTAAGTCATTTTGAGGTGACTATCGGAGAGAGAAATGGTTTAGGAAACACAAGATGATATCCTACGACATGCGATGACCATCGGGGGTAGTTCCCATATTGTGATGACTTCAGGTGGGAGACCTTTGGACAGTCTAGTGATAGATTCTGCTATGGAGAACATATGTAAAGGGATTATCGATAATACACGGTTTTAGCGGTCTTTCATTTATTGACCGGCTTATTTGCAAGGAAGTCACACGTCAATTTTTGGATATTAGAGTGCTCGAGACTCGAGTAGACCTCACGAAGGTTTGAGATGGTTTAGACAAAGTCACGAAGTTCTGGAAAAACTCTGAAAATCTGGTTAAGTCCTGGGATCAGTATTTATATTTTGACTACCGGGATCTGTACTTCTGGTACTTTGGATTTTGTACCCCACTTCAAGGGTCAGCGTGTTGTTTTTCGTATCCCACTTCTTGGGATCGGTTCATCTAAATTTCTGTATCCTTGGAGTAAGATGCAAGGGAATACGAGGAAGGAAAGGTATGGGGTCGGTATAATGTATTTCGTACCCTTAGGAGTGCAAAATTGAGGAGTACGAAATCGAGGAGTACGAAATGGCTTTGCATTGGAGATTTTGAGTTAAGGCTTGGAGAATAAAAAATTGTCATTTCGTATTGGAGAACTCCTAGATCGATGGCGAATACAAAATTATCATTTTGGTTAAAGATTTCATATTCTGCTTCAAGTTTACGGATCCTCAACATGTATCCAACAATGAATGATAATATATTTTGAACGAGAAGTTTATTCATGCCTTTGTTTTTTCCTGATTGAAAATGTTAGTAGTGGACATATATGTTTATGTTCACATTTGACACTTGACTAGCTCTCCCATGTTCTTGGTTGGCGAGGCAAGAAATGATATGCCTAATTTGATTTGGAATGAATGATCTAGCTTTAGGAAAAGCTAAAAGTTAGCTCGTCAATCCAAACGTCATATATAGCTCGTTTCAACATGTCTATGATCATATCAATATCAATATTTGGTTGTCATGGTAAGTTATCATAATTTTTGTTCTCTTCAAGATGATATCTATTATTAATTTGCATAGGGTTGTCAACGAATACTTTCAGATACGAATAGTGTTATATCCATATCTGCATCCAATATCATTTTGGATATCGGATAATTATCCTATCTACCAACGATCGATAAATCAATAAATATAAATGAATTTTTTTTAGTTTAGCATAAATCTTTAAAATTCCATTGATCATGAAAGTGTTAAAAATAAGCAGTATGATGTAATTAAATATATTTGAGTAGCTAATATGCATTTAGTGCATATAATATAAATCTTCCACTTGATAAAGCAATAATTAAATCTCATACATTGTACTAAAACAAATATAATTTTAAGCATAATGTTAAAAAACCGAACGAATAATTTTCGGATGCGGATATCTATGTATTGGTATCAACATCTGTTTTTTTGAATATCAGATATTTATCCTTTTTCGGATACGGATGCAGACCGATTTCAGACGTTTCGGATATCTATTGATGGTCATGATTACGGTACATGTTTTGCACGTGGTTACACATGTTCTGTGTGTATGATTTTGTTAATTGTGTATGTTTAACACATTTGGATAAAATGATTTATACGAAAAACTAGATATATTTTTTCGTTGAAATTATATGTAATTAGTCTAGATTTTTATTTCTAAATTGCAATATCTAATTGTTTATTACTTTTAGTTTTTATTTACCTTGTTAATTAATGAAAAACAATATTATAAAAAAAAATTATTTATTAAATTATATTTTTAAATGATATTAAAATTTGTTAATATGTGCACAGATGTAGTTTAAAATTATAAAACTGTTTTATTGTAATCTTAAGTGGTATATAAAGATAAAATTATGTAAAGGCATTTTTGAAACTTTGTGGTAGGATAAAAAAATTGCACTGTAACAACTCGCATTTTTAACGATTAGATATTTAAATATTGATCGTTAATTACTCAAGTGACGATTCCAAAACGAGATTTTCCACAAATGGTCGAATCAGGAATTCAACCCAGTTTCATTGAGTTCGGATTGTTCGTTACATGGAAAATAAGTACTTAGATCGCTATATTTCGATTTCGGATCGTTATATCTCAATATCGGATCAGTTGGCGGTTATAACGATCTCGATATACATGTGATTTGTCGTTCCAGAGGAACACTGTCTGCTTGGGATGAAATTTATATTTTTGTGACTTATCGTACGCCGTTAAGTTTCATAGCGAACAGATGTACCATTCGAGTGGACATGAATTAAGTCTGTGCCAATTTTTGTAAGAAACTGACATTTTGATTCGAGTTTTAAAGGTTATCTTTCACATTAGATTTAGATCTCGAGACTAGTCTCATTGGGTATATAAGACGTTTTTACATAGATGACGTCAAACGACATGTATTGTTTGAAGGTCATGAGTTTTTGTGTCTATTTGTGAATATTATAATACTTATAATGCCCAATCATCTAAACCCATAAAATCTTTTGGTCACAACACTATTCACTTCCCTCTTTTATTTGTTTACTGCTATATTGAGATAAAATAGCGGCCACTATTCATGAGTCTAGGGTTCCATTTCTTAGAATTTAAGCAATGAGATGGAAAACGGAGACCACAAATGAACTTCCCCTCCGCCATCTCCATCCTTCCATACCCGACCTTTTTGGTCCGCACCCTCTAAGTGAAACGCGTGTTTTGGGCAACGGCTATAGGTATAGAGAACATTTTGATGGGTAGGGCCGTGCTCCTCCATTTCAATTCAGGTACGGCGAGCTTGCATAGAGCGGCGTATTGGTGAAGCCCATTCTTCGATTTATGGACCATGCATGGAGGAAGCTTGGGAGGGGAGAGAACGTTCAATAAGTGGGTCTTGCCAATGACAACACATAGCTGGAAGTTTGGGTATTTGGGTAAGAAGAGCGGAGGGGCATTCTTGTAACTAGGTGATTGTTTTGTTTAATTATGTCGATTTAAAGTTATTAGAACTTGTATTGATCACAATTTTTGTGTACGAGGTCGGATTTGAATGTCGTTTCTTGCTATGGACTCGTATTAACGAACTCTACATTTTAGATCTGGTTTCGATTAATTTGACAAAGTTGAGTGATATTGTCTCTCGTTGGACTGTATTTTATAGTACAATTTTGACGTTCTAAATGATTTCTATTTATAAAAAATAATATTTAGGATAGCTGAATCTAATAAGTAACTAATAGACATATTAAAAAACAATTTAAGTAGTTTTAACCATTATTAGCACCTTTTACCTAGTTACGTATTAATGTGCGTGCTATCTACTCGTTTGTGCGCTATTGCACGCTGTTCTAACCATATTGTTAGATTTAGATTATTTGACATATATTTCACTTTGGTTGCCATAGATAGGTTCTATATTATTTATTACTGCTAATATGGATGTTTGTTTGCTATTTTAGGAATTTGTTTGACTATTGGTTGCATGATTGAACCGTTGGCTTAGTTTAGCTTGAAACACCGTTCGTGGGCGACATATTGTTAGAAAATCTTGTTCATAAGAGTTTGGGGGTGCTTATCGATCAAATGCGCATGTCTGTGTATATTGATTGAGCGCACGAGGATGATAGACTCGAACAGATGAGATAAATTATCGATGGAGCTTCAGAACGCTTAGATGGATTTGATGACGGAGCAACATTGGAGTATAAAGATAGATTTCAAGATGGAGCGACATTGGAGCTTGGTGGCTGACCTAAAAACAAATGATGGACTTGGCAATGAGCTGGATTTCACAACGAATGCCAAGCGCATTTCTTGGATGCGTATTTAACCAGTTTTGGCTAAATAGATAACTCGAGTACTCATTATCGATTACTTTGAAGTGGTCGATATCGATTACTGCTGTTACTGGCTGCTTCAGCCAATTTGAGATAGATGGGTGTGACTTCAAAGAGCAGGATATGATGGTTCATTCGATAGGGATTTCAACCCGATGGCTCTTAGATTAGTGGCTCTGGCTTGAGGTGAGAATGCGGTGCTTCTATTGGTTCGCAATTCGACAACAGTGATTCCATGATGAGGAGCAAGACTGCTATGATGGATGGTTTTCTACGAGATGTAGAAAAGACGATATTAAATCGTATTGAGGTGATTGTCAGAGAGAGAGAGAGAGAGAGAGAGAGAGAGAGAGATGGTTTAGGAGACACAGGATGATATCCTACGACATGCGATGGCCGCTGGGGATAGTCCCCATATTGTGACGGCTTCAGATGGGAGTCTTTTGGACAGTCTAGTGATAGTTTCTACTGCAGAGAATGTGTGCAAAAGGATTATCGATAACACGCGATTTTAGTAGTCACTCGTTGTTAACCCACCTTTTTGCAAGGCAGATACATCTTTTTGATATTAGAGTGCTTAGGGATCTAGTACAAAGTCATGAAGGTTTGAGATGGTTTAGACGAAGTCGTAAAGTTCTAGGAAAACTCTGGAAATTTGGAGATCGGTATTCATATTTCGACTTCTGGGATCGGTACTTCTGGTACTTTGGATTTCGTACCCCACTTCAAGGGTTAGCACGTTGTTTTCCGTATCCCACTTCTGGGGATCGGTTCATCTAATTTTCGTATCCCATAATTCAATGCGAAGGGGCACAAAGAAGGCAAGGCACGGGGTTGGTATAATGTATTTCGTACCCCCAAGAGTACGAAATCAAGGAGTACGAATAAGATTTGCATTCAAGATTTTGATTACGGCTTGGAGAGTATAAAATTGTCATTTCGTATTGAAGAACTCCTAGATCGATGGAGTTACTTTCGTACTCCAGAATACGAAGACGAGGTTCTTGGTTAATGGCTTTTATTTCTCTAACTTTCGGGATACAAAAGTACGTTTTGTATTTGCAGAGACGAAGTGACTTGGTCCTGGGATGGAGATGCTTCGAGCAAGAAGAAGCATATGGATTTTAGCTAACACCTAGTTTCGGTACTGAATCTCGGGTCGATGTCGACCCCAGGGTACGAAATTTCAAGGGTATGAACTATCGTATCCCCTTACCTATAAATACAGCCGGACTTGGCTTGTTTTGGGATTCATTTTGGCTGGGCTTTTGCATTCAGGATTCTTGACTTTGAAGTTTTTTAATGGCTTCTATCATGGCTTTGGACTTGTGAACTTCTCCTTGAAAATCTTCACCTACATTTTGGTACTTGGTTTGCGCTTTAATATGCACTTTGGCATGACTTCATTTTCTTGAACATAGAAGCTTTTTTGGCATAAAAGCTTCACTTTTGGATATTTGAGCTTGGGAATAGGCTTATAGGCTTTGTGCTAGTGTTTTGCCATTGCCATTTTCATAACATTGTAAATATAAAAAGGGGATGAAGGATTGTACTTGTAACTTTGTATAGTATAATATATTCAGTTATCTTGAAGTGGAGATAGGCACGACTTACCGAACCACTATAAATCTGGTGTTATATATTCTTTGGTACTCTGCGTTTGTACTGTGTTTGAATTTGTTGCATAACTCCATAACTCATCGGGTGTTGGCATGTGTTGACTAATTCCTCACGTTAACATTTTGGCGTGCGAGGTAGAGGCACAACTAACTTTGGATTGCTAAGAATTTGGATCGCTCGGAGTTTTAAGAATGACTTAAAGGAAACAAATCTCTTTCGCTCGTTCGGAAGGAGCGGGAATGGAGGAAAGGCCAGAAGTTTCCTCTATTGAGCATCCTTTAAATTATGTGACTCGAGAGGATTTCGATGTGTGGTCAAGGATTTTACGAAGGACTTGACTTCGCGGTTGGATAGGCAAAAAAAGCATTTCAGAAGGCAAGAAACGACTATGAATGCTCTTATAGCTAGGATCGAGGGTTTCGGAAGGCCTTCGGACCTTAGAAATATTGTGGGAACGAGTGCTAGTATACCTCAAAGTTTGACTCGCGACTTAGGGAAATTCTCGAAAGTCAAACCCGTATCGACATCAGTCCGTGGATCGATATTGGATTGGCTAGACTCGAGGGCAAAATCTCCATTCCTAACGAAAAGTTCGGCTCGAAGTGCTTTGGTTGGTTAGGCATTGGGTTCGGGAATGGAAAATGTTGCCCAAGCATCAATGCACGCAGGAGCTTCCGTAGTTCCGGAAGTTAGGTTTGTGCCGGTGGCGGCACCTCAAGCTCAGATTGAGCTAGATATTTTTGTTGGGGCTCAATAGATTGCTAATTCTGGACATGATACCTAGGCCACCGGTGTAGCTTGGAAATGGAAGTGGAAGTCAGATTGCTGGTGTGATTTGGCAAAATACTCGATGCGAAGAATCTCTTTCTGGCTTGGATTGTGTCACTCGCAAGTCCGTTCACTCAGGACATAAGAAATTCTCAAAACCTACATGATTTCGAATTGCCGGTGTTGGAGGCTTTTGACGGAATGAAGGAATCGACCATTAACTTGATTGGTTATATGCGCCACATGGAAGTGCTTTCATCATCATATAATATTATGGCGAAGTGCTTCTCACTCTAGCTTCCAGATATTGCTACCATATGGTTAGGGCAGTTGGAGAATGAATCGGTTAATAGTTGGAATCTGTTGGTTAGAAAGTTCATCGAACAATTCAGGGTCCACATTGCTCGACCCAAGAACATAATGACTCTTACAACGACCAAAAAGAGGTCCGATGAGACTTCGCGAAAATTTCTACAAAGGTTTAAGCAACTGTGTCTTCGGTCGATCGATCAGACTTGTCTATGGTTCTTATGGCTGTTGACACAGGTGTCTTGGATAAGATAGACTTCAAGATCTCACTTCAACGGGATCCACCGAGGGACCTTGGTGAATTCTACTTTGAAGCGGATAGGTTTCTGATGGAAGAAGATTCGTGAACAGATAAGCAAATTCTCAAAATTAACTCGGTTAAGGGCAAAGGATCGTCCAACTCTGATTTGGATAGATGCAAAGAGAAACTCCCATCTCGGAATGATCGGAATGCGTGTCAGTGAAATCAACCCAAATTCCCTTCGTATGTGGAGCTTAATCATACTCTAGAGGGGATCTATTTAAGAGTTAACCCGATTACTCTGTTCAAGAAGCATCCCGCAAGGGAGTCGACTCAGAATGGAAGGGATTCTGGAAAGCATTATTTGTATCACGACCTGGATGGTTACAATAAAAACAACTACAGGCTTCTTCAGCATATCATTGAGGACCACATCAGGCGTGGTGAACTGGCGGAGTATCTTCGGAATTGAGCTACGATACCTAGATAGGAACTACTCCGGCTCGAAATAGGAATGGGCTGGGGCAGCACTCCAGTGGTTTGGTCATAAATTGATTATCTTTCTCTGCATCTACGGCTCCTGGATTTTGGACTTGGTTTCTTTGGTTTTCGGTTTCTTTGCTTTTTGGTTCTCTGGTTCTTGGTTTCTAGCATTTTGGTTTTCTGGCTTTTGGATGTGGCTTTATGTTTATTTGGATTTCTGGCTCATGTATTCCGATTATTTAGCTTTGGAATTTGGCTTTGGGCCTTTGTGGTTTGGTTGTATTGGCTCCAGCCTCCTGGATAATGTACATATGGATGTTGTACTTTTGGCCAATTTTGTATGATTTTAAGTCGTTCCACACACGTACGGGATTAGGTCTTAACCCTTAGGCATGCTCTGTACCTGACTATAAATCACCTGTCTCATAATTTACTAATCTTGTTAGTTTTGATGATTGTAGAATTTTGGAAGGCTAATTATGCCTACCCTTGTACGGGATTAGGTCTTAATCCCAAAGCTTGCTCTTTGCAGACAAAAAATCGTCCAGTCTCCTACACTCATCTCTGGTTACTTGGCTTGAGATTTTGGAGGACTAAATTTGCCTGTCTATGTGCATGATTAGATCTCAATCCTAGGTATGCTCTTTATAGACGACGATGAACCATCCAATCTCCTTCATCATCTAGCTTTGGATTTCAGTGGGCCTAAGTCTATCTACACATGTGATTATGTCTTAATTGCTAGGCATGCTCTTTGTGGACGGTAAATCGTCTGACTTCCTTCATTCTTTTTTGGTTATCTAACTCGGGAGTTTGGTAGGATAAGTCTGCCTACCCATGTACGTGATTAGGTGTTAATCCCTACGCATGCCCTTTGCAGAGATAAACCCTTCAATCTCCTTCTTCTTTTTTTGGTTTAGGATGACTACATCGGCATACCCATGTACGTGGACCGGTGTGACCTATAGGCATGCTCTGTACCCAACAATAGACCAACCCCTTCATACTTAATGGAACTCAATAAACTTAAAATCGGAAACATCTAAGTCGGCCCACCCACATATGGGATTAGGCCTTAACCTATAGGCGCGCTCTGTACCTGACAATAAACCGTTAGGTTTTCTCTTGGTTTTATTAATAACTCCAAAACCTTGAAAACCTTAACAAAATTACTTCTCTTGTAAGGACTTTGCTTGCGGAGTGAAATATGGAATTGGAATTTCAAACTCTAAGGACTTTGCTCGCTAAGTATAAAAATCTGGTCCCCAAGTAAGGATTTTGCTTGGGAAGGGGCGGGTTGTCTTGTCAGGTCTTGGCAAGGCCCTGAGTCTAGTGGCGGGCAAGGACTTCACCATTTTTGTTCTGGGTTGTACTGTCAGGACTTGGTAGACCATTCCTCGTTTTTGGTTAGTCTCGGATGGTCTTATCTGGAGTTAGGAAAATCATTCGCTCTGTTTATGGATTGTTCTGTCAGGACTTGACAAGGCAATTCATTTGGTTTTTGCGGGTACGGATTATACCACACTCGGTTATTTTGGGTTTTAGCTTTATACGATCACCTGGTTATCTAGAAATTGGTTATTCAGGTGTTCTAGATTTCGGGTTTCTTCGGCTTCCAGACTTTGGTTATTCTGGTTTTATGGATTTTAGATATTCTTGTTCTGGTTATCTCTGATAATACGATCTTGGAGTGATCGTTGGATTTCTTTGGTTTTTGGTTTTCTATTAATACGATCTGGTGCAATCGTGGTTTTTTGGTTTTCGACTGTTGGATTTTTTTGCAAACTTCGCTCGTTCTGCAAGTTCGAGATTCTCAGATTTCTAAATTGTTCAAAACACGTCCTTCAACAGAAATACATGTTTCAAGGGGAAAGTGTTGGCCCGCCTTTTTGCAATGGAGACACACGTCGATTTTTGGCTATCGGAGTGCTCGGGACTCGAGCACGAACTTAAAAGAAGGTTTGAGACAGTTTGGACAGAGTCGCAAAATTCTAGAAAAACTTTGGGAATTTAGTTAAGTCCCTGGATCGGTATTTATATTTCAACTCCCGAGATCGAAATTTCTGGTACTTTGGATTTCATACCCTAATTGAGGGGTTGGCATATTGTTTTTCATATCCCACTTCTTGGGATCGGTTCATCTAATTTTCATATCCCCGGAATATGATGCGAGGGGATACGAAGGAGGCAAGGTATGGGTCGATATAATGTATTTCTTACCCCTAGGGGTATGAAATGTCTTTACATTCGAGATTTTGGTTGAGGCTTAGAGAATACGAAATTGTCATTTCGTATTGGAGGACTTTTGGATTGGTGGAGTTACTTTCGTACTCCAGAATACGAAGATGAGGTACTTGGATAATGGATCGTTTTTCTCTAACTTTCGGGATATGGAAGTATGTTTCGTATCTATAGAGATGAAGTGGCTTGGCTTTGGGATGGATCTGCTTCGAGCACGAAGCAGATGGATTTTTTGGGAACATCTGGGTTCGGTATCGATTCCAAGGTACAAAATTTCAGGGATTCGAACTATCGTATCCCCTTACCAGTAAATACCCCTAAACTTGGCTTACTTCGGCTTTCTTTTTGGCTGGGCTGCTGTATTCGAGATTCTTGACTTGGAAGCTTTTTAATGGCTCCCATTATTGCTTTGGACTTGTGAACTTTTCCTTGAAGATCTTTACCTACACCTTGGCACTTAGTTTTCCATCTAGACACTTGGATTGGCTCTAACACACATTTTGGCATGGCTTCATTTTCTTAGACATACAAGCTTTTTAGGCATAGAGGCTTCACTCTCGGGTATTTCGGCTTGGTAATAGGTTTGTAGGCTTTGTGGCAAGGATTTTCTCATTTCTATTTCCATAACTTTTTATAAGAAGAAGAAGGAGTATTGTAGTTGTAACTTTGTAAAGAAAAATATATAAAGTACCTCGAAGTGGACGTAGGCATGGCTTGCCTAACCACTATAAATCTGGTGTTATTTATTTTTCAGTGCTCTGCGTTTGGACGGTGTTTTAATTTGTTGCATAACCCATAACTCATCGGGTGTTGGCATGTGTTGACTAATTCCCCACGCCAACACCCATTAAGAGGGGGTATTGGGTGTGATGTCCATTTGGACCTGATGGGTCCTCCTGATTTACGATGATGGGAAACTAATGGATCCTCCTAATTTACGATGGACTGGGTAAGTGAATGTGAGGATGGTTGATGGATGCTATGGTTGTTCACTTATTTACCACCATTTAGTACTTTACATCTATCACACCTTATCTACTTGAGATTTATCATAGCGTAGCATATATCAATTGTTATGTGCTAACTCTGTGGATGTATGTGTAGGGGAGGTATGATTCTCCATACCCTCCATGATATATATACTATTACGACATTTACAGTATTTTGATATTTGTTATCGCCCACACAAGACTTTTGTCTTGCCCAAGGCTTTATTTCCCCTCTTATTTCCTTGGATGCTCATTGTTGACGTGGAAAGTTGTTGTGGACTAAATGCATGCCAACACTCGATGTGAGTGTGTTGTGAACATAGAAATCCAAAGTAAATGTGGGGGACACAGTTTTTTATAGTCGTTAGGCACTAACGCGAACGCCCACTTCATAGTAATTATTCATCATATACTTGTCGATTACAATGTTGTACAAGTTTGGACAATAGTTAAGTTCAATGCGTTACAATAGTATAACAAAATGCATGTTAATTCTAAACTTTGACTAAATTGTCCTTGTTCTTCGTTGAGATGGGTTGACTTAGTCAACCATGTCCACAATTAGCTTCAATGTCCAAGAAGTTCAAAACAGTCAAAAAGTGGTGTTTTATGCTTGTAGATGTCCAAAAAGTGATGGAAAACGTTTGTGCAATGTTTTAATGTCTCATGCCATGTCCATTGGCCATGGAGGAGAAAGTGGCTGACGCTTTTAGAGCTCTAGAAGGCTAAAATTCCAAGGGAAAAGGATTCAAATTGTTGTGAAAACTACGCCTTTGCGGAAGCATCCAGGATCTTCTTCACCCAATTAATTAAAGATGATTTCTATGGAAACAAACACAGATATGAAATCACACGCGCAAACACAAAATATTTCACCCAACCACCCTCTTTATTGATTCTCAAAACGAATTTTTGTTTACACTCACTGGTTCAACAACCAACAATAAAAAAACTACAAGAATCAATAACCTTATTGAGAAAGGGAAAGAATATCTAGATGACTACAACTCTTGTTGGAGAAGGAGAACAATGAAGAACGACGGGTAACCCTTGGATTAATTGGAGGCACCAATCCTCTAGGGCACCAAGCCCTAGAGGCACGCAGCCGCTACTCTATTCGGTCATCCATTGATCCAATCCTATGTGCTACTTTTATAGGAGAATAGAAGGCCTAGGCAAATACCAAATTTTCCCCTTCAATACTAGCAGAACAAGTCACAGAAAGACCAAGTCAAATAGCAGAAAACCCGCTCAGACGTCTGACCAATATATGTCAGATGTCTATCCATGCTATCGGGTTACCAAAATCCTGGCAACAGACGTCTGCCCAAAAGCTATCAGACATCTGTGCTGAAATGCACCACAAAAACTGCTTCTCCTTGCCTTTTTTCTGCCGCTGCTCCATCTCTACTATCGCCAAACACATCAACGCCTCGTCTCCAACAACATATGTGATTTCATGTCACAAATCACAACACTCGACCTTGATACGAAATCGCATCACATCAAACGATCTTCCAACACACATGTCATCTAACTCTTTCAACGACACCTTCTCTCAGTTAAAACCAACCTCGATTTCCAGGCAACGAGATACACCCCACGTGTTCCGAGTACAGGGACTCAATTGATTTCAGGGCAACAATCACACCCAGTCGATTTGAAAGGACTACGACCACACCTCAATTACAAACACAACCCATTGCCTGCAAAAGATGCATCTACAACCTGAGTTGCACTGTGCATAAACCAACGACCTAAAAGTGCTTGCAGTACCATCGACACTCGTCTAACACTTGATCTGAGCTCCTTCCTTGATCATCTCGGATCTCTTGAGCATCATCAACATGAAGACCCCATCGAACACATCAGCAATGACCAAATTAACCTCTCCACCTTGCTGTAGACTAGGTTCTTCAACCATCACTCGCCTTCCACATCGACACCCGTTTACCATTTGACCTGAGCTCCTTCCTCGATCACTCCTGATCCCTCGAGCATCATCAACGTGAAGACCCCTGTCGAAAACATGAACCGAATCACCAAGGTATGGGCAAATCAAACCAATTACCAACATCTTCGTCTTCTTCCATCTTCCCTCATCCACATCTGAGGGCTTCTCTTCATCTCCATCAACCAAACCATTGAGACCTTCAAATCCCCAATCAAAATTAGTCATCACCAACAGCGCCATCATATCCGACGTCAAAAAATCAATTTTTTCAACAAAAAATCAATTTTTTCCGAACAAAAATCAATTTTTCCAATCCAAAATCACTCTAAGCTTTGCGATGATCTAACTCCGATACCAACAGTTGTGAAAACTGCGCCTTTGCAGAAGCGTCCAGGATCTTCTTCACCCAATTATTTAAAGATGATTTCTATGGAAACAAACACAGATATGAAATCACACGCGCAAACACAAAATATTCCACCCAACCACCCTCTTTATTGATTCTCAAAACAAATTTTTGTTTACACTCACTGGTTCAACACCAACAATAAACAAACTACAAGAATCAATAACCTAATTGAGAAAGGGAAAGAATATCTAGATGACTCTTGTTGGAGAAGGAGAACAATGAAGAACAACGGCTAACCCTTAGATTAATTGGAGGCACCAATCCTCTAGGGCACCAAACCCTAGAGGCATGCAGCCGCTACTCTATTCGGTCATCCATTAATCCAACCCTATGTGCTGCTTTTATAGGAGAATAGAAGGCCTAGGCAAATACCCAATTTTCCCCTTCAATACTTGTAGAACAAGTCACAGAAAGACCAAGTCAAATAGCAGAAAACTCGCTCAGACGTCTGACCAATATATGTAAGACGTCTGCCCATGCTCTCGGGTTACCAAAACCCTGACAACAGACGTCTGACCAAAAGCTATCGGACGTCTGTGCCGAAATGCAGCACAAAAACTGCATCTCCTTGCCTTCTTTCTGCCGCTGCTCCGTCTCTACTATCGCCAAGCACATCAACGCCTCGTCTCCATCAACATATGTTATTTCATGTCACAAATCACAACACAAATGAAGGCCAACCCTTAGTGTATTTATAGGTGAAGGTTGGTAGTGGAGTAAGTAGGAAGTAGGGACCATGCAGCAGAAATTCGGATCCTAGAAGAGGCCAAGAGGAGGAATTTCATATCCCTTTGGCGAGGGATATGAAATTCGTATCCTTCTTGTGAGGGACACGAAATTTGTATCCCTTAAGGGATACGAAATTTGTATCACCTGAGGGACACAAATTCCGTATCCCTTCAGGGGATACGAAATTTCGTACACCTCTTAGGGATATGAAAATTCATTTCCACTAAGGGATACGAAATTTCTATCCCCCTGAGGGATACGAATTTTTATATCTCTATAAGGGATAAAAGAAAGTGGGAGGGAGAGCTGAAATCCTGGTGTTGAGGGATCTGAAGCATATGAATTTGGAGGTGAGGGATCCGAAAGTAGGGAGGGATCCGAAATACTTGAGTTAACCGACATGTGTTCACGTAAATGGGCATAACTTTCAAACTGTAAGGCCGTTTTGGTCAAACAAAAGTTGTACCTGAAGCTAATTCAGAGGGCTACTAGAGTTACCATGAAAAGCATCGTAATTGACGTTTAAGGCCCAAAAAAGGTCATGTAAAGGGGTTTTGGGCCGTTTTTATGTTCATGACGTGACTTCAACCAAATTGCTTTGTGTTTCCTGACGATGTTATTGACTCTTGAGCGTGTTGCTAACCTGAAACTTGACATGTGGCAGCTTTAACCGAAAAGCATGTCAACATTTTCCCCCCAATACATGTCTTGCTTAATAGGAGGAAGATGTGTTTTGCGAGAAGACCAGAAAACCAAAGATAGGAGAAGTCCAAAGTGAACTTTTGCTACCAGAAAGCCGAAAAGCCACGATCGTTCCGGATCATATTTATATATGGACTTGGAAACCGAAAAGTACGAAGTCCAGTGGAAGTTGATGATCACTGAGATCGTAATAGAATGGAAGACCGACGATCACTGAGATCGTAAAGTCCAACGAATGTTGAGGTCGTATTATAATGGAAGTTTGACGATCGATGGGATCGTATTTAGAATGGGCTGTCGAATCTGGGGTTCTTGAAATCCAGAAAATAAGAAGCCATGGGCTTGTTTGGGCCTTGTTGGAGCAAGTACGTACCTGCAAAAGAAGGTTTTGCACTTGGAGGGCCAAGTTGTATAATGTGATGTTTATAGAGGGCCAAGTTATTAAGGTCCTACGATGAGGAGATTGCGATAAGGAACTCTCGTGCTCAGCGGACAAAGTCGGGTAGTTCTTATGTTTGGCAAACTTATTTGCAGAATCTTAATAACCGATGGGCCCAACCTTTGGGGGAAGTCGTGGACCAGAGTCTGAAGCTAAGAACCGAAGTTCAAAGTTCATACCCGAATGATCAAGGAGAGGGAGACCAGAGTCTTATACTTATACTGGATGGATCCGATGTGGGGGAGAACGGAGTCTGGGACTTTATTTATACTAACCGATCTAGTGTGGGACTATACTTATAATGGCCTGATCCAGTGCGGGGGAACTATGTTTATAATGGACCGATCCACTATAGGACTATATTTATACTGAACTGATCCAGTGCAGGGGGACTATGTTTATACTGGACTGATCCAGTGGGGACTTTATTTATATTGGACTGATCTAGTGCGGGACTATGTTTATACTGGACTGATCCAATGGGGACGTTATTTATACTGGACCGATCCAGTGCATGCGGACTATGTTTTTACTGGACCGATCCAGTGGAGACTTTATTTAATGCTGGACCAATCCAGTGTGTGTGGGGGGGGGGGGGGAGGGGGCTATGTTTATACTGGACTGATCCAGTGTGTGTGGGGGGGGGGAGGGGGCTATGTTTATACTGGACTGATCCAGTGTGAAATTTATTTGAACTGGACTGATCCAGTTTGAGTTGAAGCTCGAAAATAGCATTTTATTATTTCCTTGTGAGTACAACGGTCGCTAGTCTAACTCCGTACATGACTGGAGACCACAAGCCGGTTCCGTGCGTGTGGGTCGACGTTGCTGCTTTGATTACATGAAAAAGAAAAAAACTAGGCGAGAAGTCGCCAACATTAAAAATAAGAAAAAGTAACGGAACGGGCCCCGGAAAAGCCGAGAAGATCCGTTGAGCGGGATAGTTGATGATGTACTGGGGACATACAGCTTTTCCCCTATCCTGGGATGTTGTAGAGGGAAATCCGGTGGTGCAGCCGTGGAAGATGGATTTCAGACGTACTGTTGTAGGTTATCGTGCCTGTTGCGGTTTTCAACAAGATCACAGAACATCCTGCAATGGTCGGTGTCATGACTCAGCAGCTCGTGGAAGAGGCAGTATCTGTCGGAGTTTGCTTACTACGGAGTCGGATCCTCGTGGTAGGCTTCGGGAAAGGAGCAGTTTCATGTGTGTCATGATAAATACTTTCCAGGCTTTGGTTGAGCTCAGTGTAGGCCGAGAACCAAGGCTGTGATCTTTGGTCATCCTGAGGTTTACCCTTGCCTTTGTCGAGGGTAGATGGCCTTGAGCCTTCTGTAGAGTTGGCCTATTGCACGGGCTTCTCGTCGTGGGAGTCCTACTCCCTAAGAAATCTTTCGACTTCGAAGTAGGATTGAATGATGTTAATCCATAAAAATGGATCAAAAATAATAAACATGTTTAGGTCGTTTTTGAGAACACAACGCTAGGTCACAAGTCTTTAGATTGTGAAAGTAGCATAGGTTGATTTGCACTTTGGCTCGTTTTGGAACTTCATAGCCTTTAGGTCGTTCTGGCTTACAGGTCATTTGCAGGATTTGGGTTGTTCAAATCTTTAAATTGCACGATTTCTTAACCCGAAAAATCCCTTAGCCAGCCAAGTCCTTTAGGTCATCGGGCATCCAGAGCTTTATAATGGTTTAAACCGTCTAGTTCTTTAGCCCGTAAAAGATTAATTGGCTCGCCGGGCTTTCTTAGATCGGCCCTCTTTATTGAAACCGTGTCGTGCTGCCATAGTTCAGGAGGGTTTTAAGTCATGTCGCGCTGTCTTGGCCTGTTCAGCCCACTCCGCAAAGCTCTAGCTCGTTCCGCCTCCCTTTAGCCCGTTCCGTTTCACCCTAGTTTGTGCCGCCCAATTCAGACGTTGTTAGGTCGCGCCATGTTGTTTTGGAGCCTATAGGTCGCCCCGACGGCCTAGAGAGGATATGATATAATTGCGACTTTGCCACCTGAGCTCATCCTTCATAAGGGGGGACCGAATTCGATGACCCCGAAGGCCTGTCCAATTGATTCCTAAGCATTTCAAAAGGATTTCCATCTCTCCTAAAACCTTCAATTGAAGATCAAATACGAGGTTCATCATGAAATCGACAAAAAGTGATCAAGCTTCTTGGAGATCAATGATCCATCACCATACTCCTTGCATATCGTAGAATTCACTTACTCCTCCACTAATTTGTGTTGATTTGAGTGATGCTATTGTGTAATGAGAAATACGAATGTACTCTTGTATGATCCTAGCCTTGTAACTTGTGATTTGATAATGAAGATAGTTGCTAAAGTGGATGTAGATATTTTCCAAGGTTGAACCACTATAAAATTTGTATCTCTTTACCTTTGTTGTGATTGTGGCCTCTTTTCAATCCGATTGGTGAAATGCAATTTTCGCACCTTTGGTGTTCATTCTAAATTCGGAATAAACATTTTGTCGCTCACCATGCGGCCGCATTCGCTCTTCCTTTTCTCTCACATCATCCCGCAAGGTTGAAGGCCTTGCATTGAGGTTCTAAGTCTACTTTTGTCATAGACCCTAAAGACTACAATCTAAGCCAATCAGCGAGTTTGCTTTCAAATTCAAGTCCTTGTCCGAAACCATGGGTAGGCCATCGAAGAAGATTTCTAGTAAAACGGTCGAAGAGATTGACAACACCGCCAATAACGAAAATACTCCGCCCTCCAAACAATTCGAAGATGGAGAAAATTCTAAGGCTAGATTGGCCGTTACGAGAAGAGAGTTGGATGAAGTTGTTGCAAGTTTAATAAGCCAAATGGAAATTGCAAATCTGGCCATAATAAAGAAGCTTGAGTCCATGTTTTCCATCCACGCCGCTACTGCAAAAGTTACCATGGGCGCTGTTCGTGCTAAATCCGCTCAAACAAATTATACGGAAAACGCGGGTTCTTCCTCCTCAAGTCCAAGACAAGGAAATTATGTCCAAGAGGTTGCAAATCCTAATGATCCTCAACATGAAGCTAAACCATCTATGCACAACCGCTCCAATAAAGCAACCTCTCAACAAGCGCTTGGAACCATCAAAGGGGCACCTCCTCAAGCGGGAGGCCTAGGGCCCCGGAATCCGAACCGAGAACGTTTGCTTAGGCAAACATCCGGCAAGGATAACGGCGTCTTCCCCATGGACCAGCTCAATGAAGAGGAGCGCATATCGAAAATGGTTCGCAAAATCATGGAAAAAAGCTTAAGAAAGCAAGACGATGAGAAGGAGTGGGGCTTCACTCCTACCAAAACCCCACTTACGGAGAGGATCAAGATGGCTTTGTATCCAAATAAGTTCAAAACCCTCGAAGGTGCAAGCTTACAATAAGACTAGTGATCCCAGCGTGTTCCTATTCATATATGATCGACATATGGATGGGGCACGTGCCATAGACAAGTTAAGTGCTTGTACTTTCCAACCTACCTTGAAGGGGTGGCCTCGCTTTGGTTCACAAAGCTACCACCCAAATCTGTGGATGATTTTGCTACCTTGTCCAAGCTATTCAGAGAGCAATTCAGGCTCCAAGCTACAAAAGTGTGAGATGTCATGGAATTAATTGAACTCGAGCAAAGGCCGGGAGAGTTCGTCAGAGCTTTTCTAACCAGCTTCAACACTGCTGCAGCGGAGGTTGGGAATTACGAGCCTCGTTTGGCATTAATGGCTTTGAAGAGAGCTATAAATAAGAAAACCAAGCTTGGACGATGCCAAGTACACTTGAAGAACTATTTGACAAAGCTGAAGAATACATAGGTGTAAATGAAGATCCAACCTACGCCATGGATGTTCTTGAAAGTAGCATACAACCTGAAAAGAAAAATAATGATGTAGAGGGAGGCCAGAAGAATCCCTGTAGTCAGAAGAGGGGGAATGATGGAAAAGATAATCGTGTCAACAAGAAATTTCGTTTCTTTAAAAATTCGGAACTGGCTCCCCTAAACGACACTGTGGAGAACATCTTCATATCAACTAAAGATACTAAAGATTACCCAACACCAAAGCAAGTGAAAGTCAATGACACTACTATTAAATCAGGGAGGTTCTGTCGATTTCATAACCAGCTAGGTCATAGTACAAATGAGTGCCGACACCTGAAAAGTTTAATTGAGGAACTAATAAGGAAGAATAGACTTCAACAGTATGCAAAGAACCCGTAGGGAAATCAAGTTTCTCAGGGTCAAGGATCATCTGCAGGGCAACTTAAGCAGAACGAGAATGCTTCAGTTGCTATCATTCCAAGGCTGATCGTCAATACAATATTTAGTTGTCCTCACCCAACCGGAAGAATCTGGGGAGGCATTGTGAAGTACACTGATGAAGTGAAGAGCCATCCAAAAGGAGAAGAACTTATGATCATGAATGAAGCCTATTCGGCAAAGATGCCAAGGACTCTATGGGATGATATTGTATTCAAAGATCGAGACTCAGACAGACTGCTGACGCCAACGGTAGATCCAATGGTAATAACCATAGGCTTAGGCCTGACCATTGTGAGAAGAGTCTTAGTTTACAGTGGGGCATCCGTCAATGTCTTTTTTATCAATGTATTTAATAAGATGAACCTTTCCATGGACGATGTGAAAGCTTGCCATAAACAAAATTCATGCATTTACTGGGCAAGCCGTTCAACCAATTGGCATCATCAACTTGCTCGTTGAGCTTGGAGATGGGAATCAGAAGGCCGCATTAAGACAAGATTTTGTCATAATCGATGAGTTTTCTACTTATAAAGCTTTCCTTGGAAGACCAACCCTCGCGGCATTTAGAATAACAATGGCTTCATGGTGCCTGACAATGAAGTTTCCCACCGGAAATGGAGTTGGCACTGTAAAAGGCGACCGACAAGCAGCAAGAGAATGTTATCTGGCTGAGCTTGCTGAGGAAAGGAAGAAAGAAGTGAAGAAGGATGTCAAGCCTCCGCTCCGCATTCATGATTCCCCCTTATAGCAATTAAGGAGGGGCCCTCATACTGGCGAACATAGCGGAGCATAAAAGGAGCTTGATCCAAGAAAAGCCTGTTGGATCTAGATTAACCCTAGAAGGGGGGGGGGGTGAATAGGGTTTATCACAGTTTGTAACTGAATTGAAAATCTGACAGGATATTAAAATAATAAACAGAGCAGAAATAAATAAATCACACACAGATATACCCAGCTTCGGCAAAACCCTGCCTACTGCTGCATTCCTAAGGTTTCTACTAGGTGTTAAAATAGATCCCGCATACAAGACCATGTACACTCGCAAACCCTGCTCCTATTCTAACCCTACACTCAAATCCCTAGACTGACCGATATACACTCGATCAGATTTTCCCTGATTACGACCCTGTAAACAGTAACCCGGATTTTACAGACTCTGTCAATTGCCAGTTTAACACCTAACTGGTTTCCCCTAGATTTTTACAGAATTCTAGAAACTGTTTAGAATTGAATACAAACTGAATTTAAAACGACACACTAAAAAATAAACAACTAAAAACCCTAGAATTTATAAAGGAAGGGTCATCCCCTTTTATGCTTAAAACACTTGGCTTAGTCAAATGAGAAATAGGCCGGCCACTTTAATTTACTTCTGCCCGATCTCTACTATCTCTGGAAAAATAAATGGCGGCTAGGGTTTTTAGTGTTTGCTACCAAATTCAATCGCGATAGCTTCAGGTTGATGTAATCTGGTTCTCTGATGTGTTCCTCGTCGATGCTCAAATTTGCGTGGCTCTCTGATGCTTCGATTTGGTATCTTGGTGACCGAAAAACAATGGATGAATTTTGTGAGTTCCTTTGAAATTTATTCTTCGGTTTTATGCTTGAAATTGATTGTGTTGGGTTTCGATACCCTTGCCTATGATGAAATGGTTGTTAAATAGGATTTTTTGAATCCTTGAATTTCTCTGATTTCCCTATATGTCTCGATCTGATAGGTTGCATGTGAAAACCCTAATTTGTTGTGTTTTCCTCTTTTGAAAAAACATTGATAGATTCGACTTGATTTGTTATGACAATTCTGGAAATATTTGGCCTTGATTTAATAAGATTTTCAAAATGGTTTCCTCGGCTTTTACTGTCTTGATCAATTCTGGTAAATTAATTCTCTCCCCAAAAATACTTGCCAGATATATTTGTGATGATTTCTTGTAAAGTTTGCTTCACCTTTGATTGATCAGATTTACTTGGCTTTTTATCAATTGCGTAAATGTTGAAATGAATCAGGACATAATTCTGACTTTCTGGAAATGAAATTTCCCCTTGCATGAATCCACTTTTGATTAGCACACAGAATTCTGGAAATATATTAAATGATTTCCTTGCTTGTTTTGCCAGGAATATAGATGAAAAACCGAAAAATAACTTTGCCCCTTTTTTAATTAATTCATGCTTTATCCTTTGTAGCGATCAGCTTAAAAGATTTCTTTCCCCTGTGAACTTCGTTTTCTTGTTTGGATTTCGTGATTGATTTTAGCCATGAATCCTTAAAACTGATTTTACTCCTTGCCAAAAATGATTGAGCAAAAATAATTTTTTCCATCATTAATTCTGGAATAAAAATTTCCTTGCCAAAAACTGTAGCATGATTTTAAACACATTCATAATTGTATTACTTGCCAAAAGTGATGGCTAGAAATCTGGAAATGTTTTGAATTATTCTTCCCCATGTTGATTTGTCAATTTAGACATCCTTGATCACTTGTCATGCTGACTTGACATTGGAACTTCACCATATACACTTGCTTTGATCTGAAACTTGTAACCATGCTTTTCTGTTCCATTTCTGCCATTCAATGCTGCTGCAATGTATCTATGCTTCACTTTGCCAAGTCTGATTTGAACTGACATTGCACTTGATACCTGCCATTGTATTTGAAACTGTTTTTCTCTTTGAATGTTTTGCTTGATTTTGTAGAATTTGATATTGCACTTGAAATGATTTGGGTTAACTGTGTACACTTAATTCCTCACCATGATGCTGTGCACTCTGTCTTTGCTTGTGCATTGGAAATACTTGACAATCTCGACCATTGGCTTGTACAGCTGCACTCACTTAGCTCATTGCTTATGCATCATTCAAGTTGTGCTGAACATTTGTACTTTGATGCTGATATGTTGTTGACATGTATAACCATGCTGCTAGTTATGTCCACTGTCCATATATACTTGTGTATCATTCATGCTGTTGTGTCTTTAACCCTGCTTGTGCAAGTTTCATCTCTTTGCTTTGTACATGTGAATGTTTCATTCTCATCCATTCTGACCTGGGCTGACATGTTTAAAAAAAATTGATCTGCCTTGCTTGATTCACTTGAAATTGCCTATTGATTTTCTGTACATGACATAATGTTCTGAACTGTTTGCACTTGCGTAGAAATATGGCTTTACCAAATGCTACTCGACTTTGCCACCTTGCACACTTGACTTTGTTGTACCAATCATTTATGTTTTTCGGCCCCATTTTGTTAAAACTTGAGTTGCTCATTACATTGTGCTCGACATTGGTTTGGCGCTGTTTTTATCACTTTGGTGTTTTTGGGTTTCCTCGACCATTTGCTTTTGACTTTGTTCATGTTCATGAGTATGTTGCGCTGAGTCGAGAAGGTCCAAGTGGCTACTCCTTAGTCGCGACACTGATTGGCGAGGCAGTGCACACGTGTATACACGTGTGTATATGCAGCCATTAGTCAATTTTCCTGTCCCTGCATTATAGATATATATATTTATATGTTGTC
Organism: Allium sativum; assembly: GCA_030737875.1. Taxonomy (NCBI): domain Eukaryota; kingdom Viridiplantae; phylum Streptophyta; class Magnoliopsida; order Asparagales; family Amaryllidaceae; genus Allium; species Allium sativum. The sequence continues at coordinate 310,876,316 of CM060921.1, forward strand.
TGCCTTGTGGTATTTACAGTGAATCACTGTGAATATCACAAGCTGTCTAGACACAGTCAGGTAAATCAGATCGAGTCAGAAAAATGATGAGAAACACAACAGAAAACTGAGGCAAATAAAATTTTAAAAATAAAATTTATACACATGTATTCAGTTTTATTTCTATTGCAGTGTACTGTGTGTTTCTGTTTCATGTGACAGGTAAGAGGATGAGACTGGACTGAAGTGACTGGACTGAAAACTGTGAAGACAGAAGACAAGAAGACAGAAAGCAGTGAATGAGTGTAGTGTTAGTAAATGTGTATATATATGAGTCTGTGTAAATGAATGTATATATGAAATTAGTGACAGAGTTATTCTATAGTGAGGAGGTGTGTATATGAAGTCTGTTATGATATGAAATGTAATACAGAGATGTACAAATAGTGGAGTATAAAATTTGTACTGTTTGATATTGAAATAAAATATTCTATTCAAATAAAATACTGTGAATATTTAAATTTCTGTGCATTTGTATTTTATTTAGATAGAAATATTATATTCATGTATGTTGTGTGATATATGAAACAGTACAATTACAAACACATATCTGATAATATATATTTGGTTGTTATCATCGAACAAAAATCATATAATTGTGTATACAACACCGTTATATACAACAATCTCCCCCTTTTGATGATGACAAACAAATATAAGATTTGGAGCATAAATGCGCTTGAAAAAAATTGAAATATATATTACTCCCCCTATTTGAATGCTCCCCCTACAAGTGTGCATGAGTGAAAGAATTTAGAATTAATAAATTTTCAAAATTAAAAATATTTATAGAATATTAACTCATAAATCAAAATCAAAATCAAAATCAAAATCTAATCCATTCTCCCCCTTTTGTTATCATCAAAAGGATACAGATTTTAAAATACAAATGAAAAAATGACTAAAAATATAATTTTAGCTTAAGAGGAAGAACGATCATCATAAATTTCAATCAGTCAAACAAAAATCATAATATTCTTAGAACAAGTGGCATATTTCACATTGTAGAGAATGACGAATATACGAAGAATTTTATATAAAATGGAGAGAGTTTTAAAACCAATTCATTTCCAATTATTTTCAAAGGGTTTTTATATAAAAAATAAAGCTCAAAAACAGTGATGGATTTGGACTATAATTAATAATTCAATTTAATTGACCAGATCGAATAATCTCAAATCCCAATACCTATTAATCAACACATCATAATACGTCATAAGATTTTAACACATTTCACAGATTAGAAGATGGATTGATAGGCTGGTTTTTATACTCAGAGGAGAATTTCAAATTTATTTCTATTTTTAGCACTTTTTTCCCTTTTTTTTATTTATTTAAGAGCACACTGACACGCATAACCAGAGCTTGGATTTTTAAATGGGATCAGTCGCAACTTAACTTATAAGACGTCTCATAACCATGCATAACCAGAGCTTGGATTTTTAAATGAGGTTAGAGACACTCTTATATATTAATTATATTTTTATCATTTTCAGCTTTATAAGGAAAAAACTCCTCGGTATATGAAACCAATATGGATGATAGAAATGTGGTAGATACAGAGATGGACTGTGAATTTTTTTTCTTCTAAATTAATTATATTATGAAATATGCTCGACTGTACCGGGATCATTGATTATCACTAATTCTGAATAATAATATAGTCCCATTTCTATCACAAATAATTTTCACTGTTTTAAAACAAGATGATTTTTCTTTTTTTTTAAAAAAAATAAACTCTCCACATTAATATAAAATCATGATGGATGGCAGACGGGTGATAGATAAAGGAGATGGTCGTGAAATAATTGCCAGTTCAAAGATATTATAATAAATATTCAACCATCATGAAAATCCAAATAAAATCTCCTCTTGTTGTGAAATATACTACAGTCACAATTCATCATAATTTCAAAATCTGATAATAATTTTGATGAATTATAAATACAGTTCAATTTGGATATTGATTTCAATTTCTGAATGAATAATCAATAAATAACTTTATAACTGAAAATCAATTACAAGAGAAATTTAGAGAGAGAAAAATATACATGATGAGATTAAGACCAAAACGATTTTTCAGCACTTCCAAATCTGATACCACTTGTTGTCTCCTTTATCGAGGAATTCAATTACACTCTGATGGACTATCATTGATATCTCAGTCCAAAGAAATTTTAACACAAACCCAGCCAGGAAAATTTAGCACATTTATTAGAGCAGCAGATAAGAACAAGCAGTTATTTAAAGAACAGTATCAGAGCAGCAATCAAATCATAAAAAAGCAATTTTCAACATATTTTCAAAACAATATCAAAGTAGCACAAGACATCTGTCATGAATCAGACTTGTCAGAAAAAATTTCACAGAGGTTTCATATGGTCACAAAAGATGATTTACGATCCCAGATTTAAAAATATTGTTTATTTTAAATCATTTGATAAATATGAAAACTTCAAGATTTAATGAATCAATCACATCACATTTTAAATATCATATTCAGGATATGTGTGAGATTCAATAAATCAATAATTTCAAATGATTTTAAACAAACGAATATTTAGATCAAATAACCATGAAATATCCGAGAGATTCAAGACTGAATTCAAAGAATTATTCACAAGAATTTCTGACAAGCACAACAGTAATTTCAGATCATTTACATCAAGTTTGAGTAATAATTCATGATCCTGAAAATAGTGGTTTATTCAAAATCACTTGAACAAATGTAAATCTTGAGATACAATGAACCAATCACACAAGATTAATAATTTTAGATCTGAGAGGTGTGTGAGATTCAAAATATCAGAAATTTTCAAGTGATCTCAAACAAAACAAAAATAAGTCACAATGATCATGAATAATAAGGAATTTCAGGATGTATCACTGATTCAAGATAAATCAATATATCCAAGCCAATCTGAAAAATAATGAAATTTTCACAACTGATGAAAATTGAAGTGCTGTAATGAGTATATTATATCAAGCCTTTCTAAAATGAATTAGAAGAAATTCAAAACAGCAGTGGTGTGTGAAACTTCATCAATTTTTCAGATCTTCAAGAATTTAGAATTTTAATCAGCAATGTTCAAGATATGACAAGAATACATCAACACTGTTATGAATTCAGAAATCAGGAAAAATAAACTTCAAAAACAATTGCAGAAATTCACATGATTAAATTCAAGATTTGGAAATAATTAAAACATTAGAGTTCTATTCAACTAAAGTGAATTTCCAGAAAATATGAGTTCTATAAAAGGAAGTTTAAGACAGTCCAAGCCGTTACAAAGATATGAGAGTGACAAATCAAACAGACAAAGAAAGATAAACAGAAGAGATAAATAAAATAAACAAAAGAGATAGAAGGAGGAATACACAAAGAAAAAGAAAAAAATATTTACAAAGGTTGAGTTTAGATGTTATACCTGAAATTGACATGAGTAAATAAATATCTAACTCAACAGATCTTGGATAAAGGAACTGTAAAAGATACATAATTATATACCAGCTTGATCTCAAATTTCCTTTCAGCATAGCAGTTCCTCAGCCTCCTTTGGTACCTAACAGTTTAAAGGGTTAAGTGGTTTAACAAAATTTGTACAACCACTCTGAGATGTGTTTACCACTTTTGGTACCCAAACCTGTCTGTATAACAAACCATCTGAATTTACCTTTGTACCCTTAGGAACCCAACTCTGTTTGAACTTAACGAAGCCCGTTTTATTTCCTTTTGGGATCGAAGAATGTATAGATGGTTTATTATAAAACAAGTTCTCATTCTTGGTGTGACTTAAAAATCTCTCTGAATTATCAAAATTCAAATTTTCAGAATGACCCTTCTTGAAGCAATTTGAAGAATTTTTAAAATCACAAGAATTCAATTTTTCAAAATCATTTGTTTTTCCAAAACCAAGACCATGTTTATTTCCAACAGAAATTTGGTTTTTCAACAACATATTCAAAGATTTTTCACCATTAGAGAAACGTTTTAGACTCAACTCAAGATTGCTGATCTTGGACTTAAGATCGGAATTTTCTTTCATTAGGTTCGAGCAACGATTAATGCTGGTTTTCCTTCTCTCAGTATCATTTTGTTTTAAAAACAAATTTCCATTTTCAAGCAGTTTGATTTTGGTGTTTGACTCAAGGATTTCAGATTCAAATTTAATTTCTTTTTCAAATTCAATTTCTTGAGATTTTCAATCTCTTTTTCAAGCTCACTCAAAATCATATCCGTCTTCAACAAACTATTATTTTCAGCAATTTCATGTTTGGAATTTTTAATAGCCTTAAAATTGATAAATTCTTTTTGTAAACAATTGTTTGTACTTTTTAACTCAATCTCGTTATCTTTTAAAATAAGAATTTCTTCTTCAAGCTTTTGAATGTTTTTGTTGAGATAAACGAGATCAGTTTTTAATTTCAAACAATTCTCACAATCAGAATTATCTAATTTTATGACGTTTGTAAATTCTGATTCCAAACAGTTGATTTTGCTATTCAACTCGTGATTTTTAGATTTTAACGATTTGTTTTTACGATGGAGTTTATCAATGATTTTTGTTAAATCAGTACACATATAAACCAACTCTTCATATGAGAAGCTTTCAGTTTCATTGTCTGTTGAGTCTCCATCGTCTGATCTACTTGAATTTTCATTTGTTTCTTCTCCTGAGCATAGATCTGAATCTGAGTTGTCCATTTTTGATTTTGAGCTGCTGTTGTCATCCTTTCCATACTTCGTATTGAGAAAATTCCATATTTCCTGCGCAGTCAAGCAATGAGAAATGAGGTTATATTGGACATCATCAATATAAGAATACAAAGTGTGAATAGCACGAGAATTAAATCCAATATCGTTTCTATTGACCATATCATAACCATTAATAACAGTATCCCAACATTTAATATCAATAGATTTTAAATATAATTCCATTTCTAATTTCCAATTTAAAAAATCTGTACCATTGAAAATAAATGGAATACGACTGGACTGATTCTCAGAAGACTAACAACTAAGATCCATGACTCTAGGGTTAATGAAATTACCAGGCTCTGATACCACTTGTTGGATCTAGATTAACCCTAGAGAGGGGGGTGAATAGGGTTTATCATAGTTTGTAACTGAATTGAAAATCTGACAGGATATTAAAATAATAAACAGAGAAGAAAGAAATAAATAAATCACACACAGATATACCCAGCTTCGGCAAAACCCTGCCTACTGCTGCATTCCTACGGTTTCTACTAGGTGTTAAAATAGATCCCGCATACAAGACCATGTACACTCGCAAACCCTTCTCCTATTCTAACCCTACACTCAAATCCCTAGACTGACCGATATACACTCGATCAGATTTTCCCTTATTACGACCCTGTAAACAGTAACCCAGATTTTACAGACTCTGTCAACTGCCAGTTTAACACCTAACTGGTTTCCCCTAGATTTTCACAGAATTCTAGAAACTGTTTAGAATTGAATACAAACTGAATTTAAAACGACACACTAAAAAATAAACAACTAAAAACCCTAGAATTTATAAAGGAAGGGTCATCCCCTTTTATGCTTAAAACACTTGGCTTAGTCAAGTGAGAAATAGGCCGGCCACTTTAATTTACTTCTGCCCAATCTCTACTATCTCTGGAAAAATAAATGGCGGCTAGGGTTTTTAGTGTTTGCTCCCAAATTCAATCGCGATAGCTTCAGGTTGATGTAATCTGGTTCTCTAATGTGTTCCTCGTCGATGCTCAAATTTGCGTGGCTCTCTGATGCTTCGATTTGGTATCTTGGTGACCGAAAAACAATGGATGAATTTTGTGAGTTCCTCTGAAATTTATTCTTCAGTTTTATGCTTGAAATTGATTGTGTTGGTTTTCGATACCCTTGCCTATGATGAAATGGTTGTTAAATAGGATTTTTTGAATCCTTGAATTTCTCTGATTTCTCTATATGTCTCGATCTGATAGCTTGCGTGTGAAAACCCTAATTTGTTGTGTTTTCCTCTTTTGAAAAACATTGATAGACTCGACTTGATTTGTTATGACAATTCTGGAAATATTTGGCCTTGATTTAATAAGATTTTCAAAATGGTTTCCTCGGCTTTTACTGTCTTGATCAATTCTGGTAAATTAATTCTCTCCCCAAATATACTTGCCAGATATATTTGTGATGATTTCTTGTAAAGTTTGCTTCACCTTTGATTGATCAGATTTCCTTGGCTTTTTATCAATTGCGTAAATGTTGAAATGAATCAGGACTTAATTCTGACTTTCCGGAAATGAAATTTCCCCTTGCATGAATCCACTTTTGATTAGCACACAGAATTCTGGAAATATATTAAATGATTTCCTTGCTTGTTTTGCCGAGAATATAGATGAAAAACTGAAAAATAACTTTGCCCCTTTTTTAATTAATTCATGCTTGATCCTTTGTAGTGATCAGCTTAAAAGATTTCTTTCCCCTGTGAACTTTGTTTCCTTGTTTGGATTTCCTGATTGATTTTAGCCATGAATCCTTAAAACTGATTTTACTCCTTGCCAAAAATGATTGAGCAGAAATAATTTTTTCCATCATTAATTCTGGAATAAAAATTTCCTTGCCAAAAACTGTAGCATGATTTTAAATACATTCATAATTGTATTACTTGCCAAAAGTGATGTCTAGAAATCTGGAAATGTTTTGAATTATTCTTCCCCATGTTGATTTGTCAATTTAGACATCCTTGATCACTTGTCATGCTGACTTGACATTGTAACTTCACCATATACACTTGCTTTGATCTGAAACTTGTAGCCATACTTTTCTGTTCCATTTCTGCCATTCAATGCTGCTGCAATGTATCTATGCTTCACTTTGCCAAGTCTGATTTGAACTGACATTGCACTTGATACCTGCCATTGTATTTGAAACTGTTTTTCTCTTTGAATGTTTTGCTTGATTTTGTAGAATTTGATATTGCACTTGAAATGATTTTGGTTAACTGTGTACACTTAATTCCTCACCATGATGTTGTGCACTCTGTCTTTGCTTGTGCATTGGAAATACTTGACAATCTCGACCATTGGCTTGTACATCTGCACTCACTTAGCTCATTGCTTATGCATCATTCAAGTTGTGCTGAACATTTGTACTTTGATGCTGATATGTTGTTGACATGTATAACCATGCTGCTAGTTATGTCCACTGTCCATATATACTTGTGTATCATTCATGCTGTTGTGTCGTTAACCCTGCTTGTGCAAGTTTCATCTCTTTGCTTTGTACATGTGAATGCTTCATTCTCATCCATTCTGACCTGGGCTGACATGTTTAAAAAAAATTGATCTGCCTTGCTTGATTCGCTTGAAATTGCCCATTGATTTGCATCTTGATTTCTGTACATGACATAATGTTCTGAACTGTTTGCTCTTGCGTAGAAATATGGCTTTACCAAATGCTACTCGACTTTGCCACCTTGCACACTTGACTTTGTTGTGCCAATCATTTATGTTGTTCGGCCCCATTTTGTTAAAACTTGAGTTGCTCATTACATTGTACTCGGCATTGGTTTGGCACTGTTTTTATCACTTTGGTGTTTTTGGGTTTCCTCGACCATTTGCTTTTGACTTTGTTCATGTTCATGAGTATGTTGCGCTGAGTCGAGATGGTCCAAGTGGCTACTCCTCAGTCGCGACACTGATTGGCGAGGCAGTGCACACGTGTATACACGTGTGTATATGCAGCCATTAGTCAATTTTCCTGTCCCTGCATTATAGATATATATATATATTGTCTGCCTTGTGGTATTTACAGTGAATCACTGTGAATATCACAAGCTGTCTAGACACAGTCAGATAAATCAGATTGAGTCAGAAAAATGATGAGAAACACACCAGAAAACTGAGGCAAATAAAATTTTAAAATAAAATTTATACACATGCATTCAGTTTTATTTCTATTGCAGTGTATTGTGTGTTTCTGTTTCATGTGACACGTAAGAGGATGAGACTGGACTGAAGTGACTGGACTGAAAACTGTGAAGACAGAAGACAAGAAGACAGAAAGCAGTGAACGAGTGTAGTGTTAGTAAATGTGTATATATATGAGTCTGTGTAAATGAATGTATATATGAAATTAGTGACACAGTTATTCTATAGTGAGGAGGTGTGTATATGAAGTCTGTTATGATATGAAATGTAATACAGAGATGTACAAATAGTGGAGTATAAAATTTGTACTGTTTGATATTGAAATAAAATATTCTATTCAAATAAAATACTGTGAATATCTAAATTTCTGTGCAGTTGTATTTTATTTAGATAGAAATATTATATTCATGTATGTTGTGTGATATATGAAACAGTACAATTACAAACACATATCTGATAATATATATTTGGTTGTTATCATCAAACAAAAATCATATAATTGTGTATACAACACCGTTATATACAACAAAGCCAATATGAGGGAAAACAGAGCGGCGCCAGCTGAAGATACCATCTCTATTTCGATACATGATAAAGATCCCGACCGAGTCTTGAAAATAGGTTCTCAACTGGGCTTAAAATTGCAGAAGTATTTGATATTGTTTTTGAAAGCAAATTTAGATGTTCAGTTGGATGCATTCCAACATTTGTGGAATATCACTCGATGTAATTGTTCATAAATTGAATATTAATCCTAGTTTGGCTCCTGTAAAACAGTAAAGACAAATTCAAGGACCTGAAAGATCTGTGGCATTAAAAGAAGAAGTAGATAGGTTATTCAAAAATAACTTTATACAAGAATCTACATATCTTAGTTGGGTTTCCAATCCAGGCCTTATTAAAAAATCCAAAGGCAAATGGAGAGTGTGCATAGACTACTCAGATCTTAAAAAGGCGTGTCCCAAAGACATTTTTCCGTTACCTAGAATCGATCAACTCGTCGATGCAATGGCAGGGCACAAACTATTATCCTTCATGGATGCATACTCTGGGTACAATCAAATTATGATGCATAAGACAGATGAAGAAAACACAAGTTTCATAATTGGTAGAAGCTTGTATTGCTATAAAGTTATGCCGTTTGGAATAAAAATGCAGAAGCAACATACCAGCGCCTCGTGAATTCCATGTTCAAATCCCAAATCGGGAACACTATGGAGGTCTATGTAGATGATATGCTGGTAAAATTCAAGAAACCCAACGACCATCTGGAAAATCTAGCCGAGATGTTTCATATTCTCAGAAAATATAGCATGAAGCTAAATCCTCTTAATTGCTCATTTGGAGTCTCATCCGGAAAATTTCTCGGGTTCATGGTCAATGCTAGGGGCATTGAGGCGAATTCCTCTCAAGTCATCGCCTTACAAGAAATGTGTTCTCCGAGGATAAAGAAAGAGCTTCAAAGCCTGAATGGGAAAGTTGCGACACTTAACCGATTCATTTCTAAGGCAACAAATTGGTGTATTCCACTCTTCGATGCTTTGAAGAAAGAAAAAAAGGAGTTCCAATGGACTCCAGAATGCCAAACAGCCTTTGAAGAGTTGATTAAGCACATGGAGTCACCACCGATGCTTTCCAAACCCAAGGATGGAGAGGAGCTGTACTTATATTTGGTCGTCTCATCGAATGCTTTAAGCGTCGTGCTTGTCCGAGAGGATGCCAAAGTCCAATGGCCAGTTTATTACATCAGCAAGAGGCGCGCTGAGGCAGAATTAAACTATCCAAAGTTAGAAAAACTTGCATATTGTCTGCTTATCGCCTCAAAAAAGCTAAGTCCGTACTTGCAATCTCATCCTATAAAAGTTCTCACCGACCAACCGCTAAGACAGGTTCTCTTCCCCCCCCCCCCGAAACTTCGGGAAGGTTGTTAAAGTGGAATACAGAGCTCAGTCATTATGATATCACTTAACACCCTCGAAGGGCTATTAATGGGCATGCCTTTGCGGATTTCACCGTCGAGTTCATCGATAGGGGAGAGGAAACAGAGGAACCAGCAGGGACCGTGACTAGTTGGAAGTTATACATCGATGGGTCCCGAAATGGTTTTTTCTCAGGGGCAGGAATCGTCCTAGATACTCCAGATGGTCATTCTCTATGTTACGCCCTAATATTGGAATTTCCATCGACTAATAATGAGGCTGAAAATGAAGCTTTAATTGCAGGTCTAAAGTTGGCAAAAGAATTGAATCTGAAAACTCTACAAATTTTCAGTGACTCACAGCTAGTGGTATGGCAAGTCCTGAAGGAATTCTGGACCAAACTTGGAAACCTCCCTTCTTATCTTATCAAAGCCATGGAACTTCTCAATGACCTCTATCACTATACTATATCTCATATTCCAAGAGAAGAAAACTCAAAGGCAAACTCTCTCGCCAAGTACGCCAGTTCCTCATATGCAGATTTGCTAGGCTTAATCCCCATCGAAGTCCTTTCAACCCCCGCCATTGCAGAAGCAGATGTGGACTGGATTATGGAAACTGTGGAAGAACCAATGTCCTATATGAATCCAATCAAGGAATACATCCTCAATGGAACTCTTCCCGAATGGCCCAAAAAGCGAAGGAAGGTGCCGCGTAAAGCTCCGTTATACCTTATCCAGGATGGAAGGTTGTATAGGAGAGGATTCTCCATGCCATTACTGCGATGTGTAACGAAAGAGGAGTCAAAAGCAATCTTGGCAAAATTGCATGAAGGAGAATGCGGAGGTCACATAGATGGTCAAACATTAACCAAGAAGATTCTACGATATGGCTAATTTTGGCCCGACGTGAACCTGGATGCAATGACCTATGTTAAGAAGTGTGATAGATGTCAAAGATTTGCAAAGATTCCGAGAGCACCTCCCACTGAATTGACTCGGATGGTTAGTCCGTCGCCGTTCGCCATCTGGGGGCATAGGTTTGATTGGGGCATTACCTACAGGCAAGTCAAATATGAAATATGTAATCGTAGTAGTGGACTATTTAACTAAACGGGCTGAAGCTGAACCGTTAGCGAACATTACTTCAAAAAAGGTGATCAACTTTGTTTTGAAGGACATTATCTACCGATTCGGGTACCTCAGAAAATAATCATCGACAACGGAACTCAATTTGAGAGTGGTGAATTTCTAGATTTCTGTGCTAAGTACAAGATTAAGAAGGGTTTTGCAGCCGTTGCACATCCACAGGACAACGGGGAAGTCGAAGCGATCAACAAGATTTTGAAATCAACCATCAAGAATCGCCTAGTAAAAGCAAAAGGTGGTTGGGTAGACGAGCTTCCACTTGCACTATGGGCATATACTACCACTCATAAAACTGCGACAGGGCACACTCCATTCTCGTTCGCGTTTGGATCCAAGGCTATGGTTCCAGTAGAGCTAGAAGTTCCAACTCATAGAAGAATCCACTTCAACCAAGAAGAGAATGAGAAATTACAACTCGAAGCACTCGACTTGCTCGAAGGAAAAAGAAGAGAAGAAGAACTCAGATTCATTGCACATCAGATAAGAATAGCTCGTCATTTCAACGCTAAAGTAAAACGGAGAACTTTCCAAGTTGGGGACCTTGTTCTGAAAAGGATCACGATAGGAACTGGAGTGTTTGGACCCAACTGGGAAGGGCCGTATATGATAAGCCAAAAATTCTCGGACGACGCATTCGAGTTAAAAACGACAGATGTGATCCAACTTCCGAGAGCTTGGAATAGCATCCATCTTCGACATTACTTCATTTAGTAATTCTTTCATTTTACAAATTGTAAACATCAAGCACTGTCAACGTTTTAAATCTCGGATATCGATCGCGTTTCGTCTCGGGGATTTTATAGACTCGGTCTCGTATCGGGGGAGATCTCGGAAGAGATGAGTCTAACTCGCGAGTTCATCTCGGATTTTCATCTCGGGTCAAGAAGTTCATATCGGAACAATCTTGGGGCACATGATATGTTAAAAATGATTTTTATGAATGCTATAAAAAACATAGTAACTTAAACTTCAAATGCAAAATAACTTTATTATTCTTTATTTTGCGAAAGATCATTTATACTCTAAATCGTAATATGCTTAAAGCAGGAATATTTTTAGACAGGAAACATTAAAAGGATCCAAAACATTAAAAAATTCAGCATAAATAGACCATTAAATACATAATTTCATAAGTAACATGTATGTAAAAAGACGGATATGAAAATCATAAGCATTGTAAAACATATATGAACATACAATATAGTCATTTAACATGCAAAATGCAAAAATAACAAAAGATTGATATGGCTAGATTTGAGTTTTTTTATTATAGTTCTAGCTCAGGCACAAATTTAAATTTTAACCAAAAATACTAAGATCTTGAACGATATTCCGTTATTTCATCTCGGTTGATGTATTGTTCGATATTGCAATATCTCGGGCGATGTATTCGAATGGAGAATTATAGTGATATTTGTTGTTTCATTTCGGAAGGAGCCCAAAACGAGATCACGGAGGAGATCTCGGGCGATATATGTGAGATTTGAAATAGTGAGCATTGTAAATACCTCTATGACCTGATACGGTGTTACAAGTTCTGTACATATTAATGAAAGAAATTAGTTTTCTTGCCTAAATCGTACATGGGCAAATTCTTGTTTACAAGTTAAATTCGATTTTGATTACAGGTCCCCTAAAAGAACATTGACGCATCTATGACCTAATAAGGCCTGGTGACCATTACAGCACATCTCGATTGGGATAGCTCAAACAATGCTCAAAACATCATTTGCAACGAATACGAAGATGAGAAGCACGAGATTGTAGATAAGAGAAGCCAGGTTCTAAAAAGCCAAACGATGCGGCGTTCGAATTACAAATAAAGTTGTATGTTTCACAGTAGGGGCACCTTCTTTATTGCAAGGTCAAAGGGCCCTAGTTCTAACAAATAATGATCAAAGCGATAAATGAACTAGCGTCCGCCCTGTGAAACGATGCAAGTCTAAAACAAAGACCTCCCCGAGGGGCACCCAGACGATCGTCAGTGCCCATAATCCATGGCCCGATTATGAAAAACCCTGGGTTTCAAAAGACCTCTTCGGGGGCATCCAACCAAATGTTGGTCCTCCAAATCCAGTTAGTGGCAGATTCAAAAACCTTTTCGGGGGTGTCCGACCATATGCTGGGTCCTCCAAATCCAGTTAGTGGCGGATTCAAAATCCTCTTCTTGGGTGTCCGACCATATGCTAGATCCTTCAAATCAAGTTAGTGGTGGATTCAAAAACCTCTTCGGGGGTGTTCGACCATATGCTGGGTCCTCCAAATCCAGTTAGTGGCTGATTCAAAAACCACTTCGGAGGTGTCCTAAAGACCTTTTCAAAGGCGTCTGACAAATTCTACAAGTGGATGAACTATTCAGTCATAACAGATTTACAAAGACCTCTTTAGAGGCACAAAAACCAAGATCTCTCCGGGAGCATATGTTCAAATCTAATCTCCAAAGAACCTAGATTACCAGGTCAGCGAGAAATGTGATTGAATATTTTGAAAATATAAGACCTCTCAAGCAGGGGCATAGTTACAAGATTCTTCTTCACTAAAACATGAGCTCGCTCGATTAAACCGGAAACCTTTTTTGGCTCATAAGTAAGTCAGAAGATTCCAAACAAAATCGCATGCAAGTATCATGCTTAACCTTTAAAGTTCATGACGAATTTTGGTATGGGGCATTACCATCACATTTAAGGAAAAATCAATAATGCTTGCTTGAACATACCACAAAATAGTCATACCTTTACATTGAAATTTTGGCACTCATAAGGATTGTTTTGACCAATAGAGTTGAATCTTGAAATGGCGAAGGCAAACCCAAAAACTTCGGGGCTGTGATAAGCACAAAAGTGGTTAGTCACAAGAAAGAAGTCTCGGGTACTGCCCCAGTTAAAACTAAGGAAATTTAACAAAGTTGGTCGAATACACCTAGCCAGTGATGATTCGTAGCTACAACTAGGAAACCGAGTCACAATAATAAATGACTTGTAGCGCAAAAGTTTGTGTTCTGAGCATGAAAAGAAAGAAGGTGTGAAGTGCAAAACAATAAAGCACGACAAAGCGTAAGTAAGAGTCTAAAGTACAACAGGCAGAATATATTTTCAACCGGCACCCGCATATACAACCGGTCTGAACACAACATACAAAATACTGTTTCAAGCATACCAACATAAGCATAAGTCGCAGCACAGACCAACATAAAGTTAAATGCGAGGATCGACACTCGCTTATACAACTGATCTAAAGCATAGTTCACAAAAAAAAGCGATCAAAGGCAAGATGAGAAGACTACAGATCCTTGTTCTTCCTAGGCCTACCAACCTTCCTTTTAACCTGAGTAGAGCAAGACATAGATTCGCCAGTCGAGGGATTTCTGCGCTCTAAACCTGCTAACTCAACATATCCTTGAGCAAAAGAGGCTACAACACCGTCCTGGGATCTGAGAGCCTGGATTAACTTCGCCTTGTCATTCTCTAGGATGGAGATGTGCTCAAGATTATCCCTGTGCGGCTTTTGGAGATCGCAAGCTAATGTATGCCAACCACTCATTTGTTTCGCAGTGTGATACTTGAGCATATCCATTTTCTTCCTAAACAGGTACATGGCAATCTCAAATCGAGCAAGCATCTCGGTTTTCACGTCGTTCATGTCATTAGAAATTGCTTGTTGGTCAGATGGAGATATATCCACGTCAGAAGACATTCCCTGCAGATTCCAGTCTCTGAATCATTTGGCAAGCTTAGAGTTGCATGGTCTTGGGGCATAACGAGGCCTGCTGTAACACCCCGCCTCCGCTAGGGTCACTCGCAAAGGAATGCACTAGCTTTAGAGGGGCATTATTGGTAAACATGCACAGAAATATCACAAGACAGAACATATAACATAGCGGAAGTAAAATCAAACTTTCATAAACATTAATAATTAAGGTCTAAAGCCTTTTACATCAGAGTACATCAAAACCTGTCTTGCAATAATAAAGAAGCATAAAGACTTTTTCATAAATTATTCCCCAAGTAAAAACAGTAAAGTAGCCATAGCCAAGGAAAGTCCAAGCCATCCATGATGACCTTCAATCAGAAGAAGTCCGAACTGAACAGCAGTATTTCCTCCCTGTAACCTGGGGGGGGGGGGAAACGGAAGAAAAGAGGCGAAACAAAACGGGTCAGTCAAAAAGACTGAGTAAGCCCTATCTATTATTAGCATAAAAACTAGTAAAGTTAACTGACATGAGAAACTGAGATGAACATAAGCATGATAACAAGATAGATAAGCTAAATCAAAATAACAGGATGAACTACTGAACTCAGATAAACTAAGGTGTCATGATAAATTACGATGTCAAGATAAAACAAGGTATCACATCGTCAGGTTTCTATCAAGTATAATATCCCCAAGATATCTATCACGTATAACGTCCCATGGTATCTATCCTGTACATCTGCTTTGCACCTACCGTACTAGTATCCCAACTGTATCATGTGTTATCCGTGAATGACCCTTACTCAAAAGTCGTATAATGGTCCATGTCAACCTAATATATCGCATATATAGGTTACTCAACTCGTATGTTTTATTCCATGAAAGTGTTCAGTCCCTTGCCGTAGACCATACGGGCTTTCCCATGAGGTTCTATACTACTTTAACATAGTTCCAGGATCCTTAAGATCGGTTTGGACTGTTACCCTAAACCTAGCTAGGGTCTTCCAGCATGAATTATCGTTTGTACAACTAGGACTTATGCTACCTAGGGCTACTAGGGATTACGCTTACCTATTGCACGTTTTCGTATCTCGGTTCTGGTTCAACCACCCAGGGCCACTGGGATTTACGCTAACCGTCAACCGCGCCCTTTTTCCCACGCATTCATCGTGAATCGTTTTCCATGACTGTATGCACATGTATCACATCGTGCCATCCGAGTCCTGTCACAGGGCAGACCAGGAAATACAGGACTCGGTCGGGAGCTTTCGATTTATCTGCCGATGCAGATGCTAAGGTCTGTTTTTCTATACGTGGCTATGGTCCCACGCGACCCCTCCCTCAACTAGTGAAAGACAAGACAGGATAAATCCTGTATGAGAACACAACACTGGCCAACCCACATCCAAGCCTTACAGCAACCATAATTAGATAACAATTATGGTCTATTGGGTGTTCTCTGCCTTTCCGTACGTACACGCTTGACCAAAGATGGTAGGTAGCCTGACGAAAATGCTATCTAGGGTACGACCGTGTATCGTCGACTATCCCCTATCCATCCCCGTCTTTAGGTTGCTCGTATAGCAACCAAGGCATACTCTTGGTTCTTCTAACGCAGACCTTAACCTCTCATGAGCCTAGTATGATCACCTGGCAGCTCACAGAGGGATCCCAAGAATATCCTCACGTTCCCCCGAAGCCGCTGCTTCGCTACCCAGTACGCTGGAGCCTTTATCTAAATCAGATACTTGCTCCTACTCGTATACTTAAACGATGACCTACCGTATCAGGTTACTCATTTATCTATGAATTGGTCCAAATTTCCTTGACTAAGAATCATTACTTAGTTATTCTTCAACTAAGGTTTAACACTTAGCCTTATTCCCGTTATCCTTGTTAACTACGGTTACCCACCTAATCCTCCGAATTAGGGTTTATATAACAGATTAAGTGTCACTTAAGTTCATGACTTAATCCCGTCTACAAATCATGTCAAAATTGGCTAAGTATCCAAGTTCGAGACTTAACTCGTCTACAAATCATGTCAAAATTGGCTAAGTATCCAAGTTCAAGACTTAACCCATCTACAAATCATGTCAAAATTGGCTAAGTATCCAAGTTCAAGACTTAACCCTACAAACCATGCTCAAGTTGGTTAAGTATATATTAACTTGACCCTATCAAATTACTTAGTCAAACCGGTCAAGTGTATTCAAGCGATTCATGACTTAGCCTTATCATGTTTTCACGTTATATTGGTTAAGTATGGGTTAACTTAACCTCAATAAATTCACGAGTTAGATTGGTTAAGTATAGATCACTTAACCACATCAAATTAGCGAGTTAGATTGGTTAAGTTTAGGTCACTTAACCACATCAAATTAACGGGTTAGATTAGTTAAGTGTTTAACTTAACCAGTATAGGTCATTTAACCACATCAAATTAACGAGTTAGATTAGTTAAGTGTTTAACTTAACCCCATTAAACTACCAAGTGGGATTAATTAAGTCTAGGCTAACTTAGCCCCATCCGATTATCACGTTTAAACTAGTTGAGTCTAATCTTAACCCCATCCATTAACTGTATCTTTCGGTTAAGTGTCATTAAGAAAACTTACTTAACCTTACCAAATTATCATGTTGGATTGATTAAGTGTTGGTTAACTTAACCCCGTCCACTAGTCGTATAAAAATGGTTAAGTGTCATTAGGCAAATCAAGTTACTTAACCTACCCAACCTTGTCATGTTTTGTTAAGTATAATTAGCCTAATCAATTTACTTAACCCCTTTGTCCATGTCATATTTGGTTAAGAGTCATTAATCAAATTAACTTAACCCTATCATGTGGCATTAATTACTTAATGCACCCCAACCTCTCACATTAGACTTTGTTGTGGTTACTAGTTAAGCCGGTCGGTTCCGGGTAGCTTTACACCACAACTTGGTCTAACCTCGGGTTCAAGCACAACATGACCAACTTCTCACATTGGGTCTTATTGTTTGCAACTACTAGTTAGGCCGGTCGGTTCCGGGTAGTTTTACGTTGCAAACTCAACCCAACCTCGAGTTGGCCACACTTATATTATCTAAGTGTCATGTTCATCATGTTTCCAAAACATGTTACAAGTTTTTCAAGCATTTGGGTAGACCTAACTTAATAGGTAAATTCCCAAAGGGTAGACCTAACTTAATAGGTAAATTCCCAAGCTTGGGTTTTTATGCATACTTACATGTCAACTTCCATGTTATATTTCAAGTCATGTTTTCAAGTATAAACACATGTCATTTTTAACGTTACACGTTGTCATGTTTATACCCATTTACCCACATCATGTTCATGTCATTATGTTTTCCCATAATGTGACCCCAACGCTTTTAAACTCGCATATACGTTCGCAACAACGTAATGGATTAAAAGAAGAGACTTGACAAAGGCATGACAAAAATGGATATTAAGCCACAAGTTAATCATGGTGGCAAATGAGGCACAAATGTGTTCATTAGCTTGCATGTTACATTCTTAAGCCTCAAAAACATGCATAAACCCAAACTTGGCACATAAACGAATCATGGTGACAAAAGACATGGAATGATGACTAGTAACTCGCATATATCATCATATAAGGGTTATGATTTCATATGCAAGTTGACATAAAGATTATGAAGGTTCTCATGTTGCATAATGCAACATTTCAACATAAAGGTTGTAGCTTTTAGCTCATGAGATCAAGATAATGACTTCATAAACTTGCATGACATGATAGCATGTATCATTCTCAATGATCAAACCCAAACTTGCAACATGAACATTTAACTTCATAGTTAATATCTAAGAGTAGGGAAAGGGCTTACATTGCTATGAAGGCACAAATCGATTAGATGAAAGATTGAGACAAAGCCTATGCATGTCATCATCCTAAAACCCAAAAATGAAAGCTCCAAATCAATCAAAACCCCATCTTTATGAACAAAGATCAAAGCTTTAGCCTTGAAATCAACTTGAGAGGCTCTCATACTAACATAGAAACTCTCTAACACTCTCATGATCATGAAACCTCTCATAGAAATGAAGTGGAGGCTAGGATTTTGAGTGGAGGCCATGAGAGGAGCAATTTTGCCATAGTTTAGTTGCATGAATGAATAATGAGGATTTAGGATAGGTTAGGGTCTTATTTATAGATTAGGCAAGTGTTTTAGGCCATAGGATTAAACCTAGATTCAATCCAAGCCATCAAAGCATGTCTTGGGGAAGAAGTCAAGTGTAGGAACCATCTAGGGCCTTTAGATTAAAGATGAACCATGAGAACCATCCAAATGCAAAATCTGCATTTGAGCGAATCGGCCCACGGGTTGACAGCCAAACACCCTGGATTAACCCCTAGTCGACCCAGCGGGCTTGGGTCGACCTCAAAAATCGGCCGGTTCGGTTATTCCCCTCTCCCAATTCGCTGTTTTGAACATTTTTGCATATTTATTTATTTAATTTTCAATTATATATATATATATATATATCAATATATATATTTCTCTGCGCAACCCATTTCACTTAATTAAGTATACTTTAATTTGGGAATTTTTCGTGAAAATTCGCGAGGCCATATCTTGGTCATACGGACTCCGATTTTCGAAAACTCGGACTCTATTTCGCGTATTTTTCCGAGACGAACGCAATGGCATAGCCCGTTTCCCTTGATTCAGATTTTATAGTTTAATTCTGCCTCCATTTATGTTATAACAGGTTATTGAAAATACGGGTTGTTACATTCTCCCCACCTTTTAGGATTTCGTCCCCGAAATCTCCAAGTTAGGAAGAACACATCCTACCATCCATCATCCATCTACTCAAATCATCATCCACAAGCAACCATTGTCCTTAGATGATTTCTAATGCTGTATGAATATATGCAAAACGTGTGTGTACATGTTCCTTAGCTAATGCTAATGATCAGGCCTGAATAATCTTTCTAATGCAAAATATGTATAGTGCCATGAATCCAACATGTATGCAAATAGTCCTAGCCATATAGATACTATATGCGTGCACAATCATTCATTCATATGCGACAACCGCATGATAATACATTCGATTTCATCCATAAACAAGTATAAATACTCGTGCATATGCAATATGAAATGTGACCGAGTCGAGCTAGTATCTAATGTGTATTCGCGCATCTACGAGCAACCACTTGCAACCATATCAATCATAACATGTTTCAAATACATGTTTACATCCATAGGGTTCTACCTAGGATTCCCGGAAACAGGGTCGAGAAGATAAATAGGACAAACTCCTTACGGGGTTTGTAACAGAAAATAGGACCGAGAGGATGTCCACAAAAGATAGCCTACAAGTAAGCTCTACAGAAAACAGGGATCAAGGATATACTCCCAAAAAGAGATATCATGCGCGTATCTAGTCTTTGACCATCAAAGTCGTCTTTTAACTTCGCGATTTTGTAGCTTCTTATTCCTGTTTCCATAACATGAGCTGGAACTCATTTTTTCGTCGCCTCTCGTTCCACTTGCACTTATCCTTTTCCTAGAATACTTGACGCAAATATGACTGCGTACTCATGATCTCATGCAAGCTTTCCAAAATTCACTAGTGAATCTCGGACCTCGTACCACAGGGTATTTCTCGTAGAAGAACTTCCTCTTGAAAGTAAACAGATGCCAACCAGGTTATCAAGCGCACTTACTAGGGTGATCTCTATAACCCATGCATAAATGAAGTAAACCATCCGTCTTATCGGCGAACACCACTCGATCGGGCTTCAAATTTCCAATAAAGGCATCAAGGGATTCTAAGTAACTAGTCATGACAGAACCTCAAAAAGGTTACACGATACTTCGAGGGTATTACCAAGGCTAGTCAAATGGTCTAACTACCCTCTTATCAAAAACCGAGAGTGGCACCCCCTACTGGATAACCACTTCATCCCGAGAATCCATCCATAGCTTATAAACATAAGCATTATTTCCAAACTCAAAACTTGGCATAGACATTCCCAAATCCAAACAAGTCATGTATAAATGGACTGATTCTCCAATAGGACTTTGAGACAAAAATGGGATTCTCTATTACGCTAGTACTTAAGGTGCAGAGACTCAACTATCAAAGCAGACTTAAATGATACGAACAACGAAGTCCTAACGGGATGATAGAGAAGAAAAGCTAAACCTTTAACAAGATCGTTACCCTCCTTCCGAGGTACTCTAGAAATGAGAGCATACTACTGCCCTCCCGATGATCTTGTCCTTGTCCCATAATACTTAACTATCCACCCCGTTTTACCATGCCAAAGGTACTGTCTCGTCATGGGTTTCGTTGTTCATCTTTCTCCCTCCTTTGAGGACTTAGCCATACCAACAAGTTGCTCATCCTTAAGCCCGTATCCTTTATCCTCTTTCTCACTATCCTTCCTTATAACGCGACCACTGGTCTCCCGAGAACCACCTCCATCGCATGGAAAGCACTTTCGTAGATAGAAAAGACTAGTCGCAGTTAAAACCACTGTGACTACAGATGGAGGAAAGAAAGGAAAAGAGATTCAATTAAGGAAACGAGGATAGTGCTAATGGCCTTTGGGGAATAGCCTTTTTCTTCTAAAAGAAAATTTTCTTGAAAAATGCTTCTTTGTAAACGATTTTCAAATAGTTTTCAGAAGGTCTTTAAAAACTTTTGCCTAGTCTGGTAACCTTCTGCTCTGATACCAAATGTAACACCCCGCCTCCGCTAGGGTCACTCGCAAAGGAATGCACTAGCTTTAGAGGGGCATTATTCGTAAACATGCACAAAAATATCACAAGACAGAACATATAACATAGCGGAAGTAAAATCAAACTTTCATAAACATTAATAATTAAGGTCTAAAGCCTTTTACATCAGAGTACATCAAAACCTGTCTTGCAATAATAAAGAAGCATAAAGACTTTTTCATAAATTATTCCCCAAGTAAAAACAGTAAAGTAGCCATAGCCAAGGAAAGTCCAACCCATCCATGATGACCTTCAAGCAGAAGAAGTCCGAACGAAACAGCAGTATTTCCTCCCTGTAACCCGGGGGGGGGGGGGGGAACGGAAGAAAAGAGGCGAGTCAGTCAAAAAGACTGAGTAAGCCCTATCTACTATTAGCATAAAAACTAGTAAAGTTAACTGACATGAGAAACTGAGATAAACATAAGCATGATAACAAGATAGATAAGCTAAATCAAAATAACAGGATGAACTACTGAACTCAGATAAACTAAGGTGTCATGATAAATTACGATGTCAAGATAAAACAAGGTATCACATCGTCAGGTTTCTATCAAGTATAATATCCCCAAGATATCTATCACGTATAACGTCCCATGGTATCTATCCTGTACATCTGCTCTGCACCTACCGTACTAGTATCCCAACTGTATCATGTGTTATCCGTGAATGACCCTTACTCAAAAGTCGTATAATGGTCCATGTCAACCTAATATATCGCATATATAGGTTACTCAACTCGTATGTTTTATTCCATGAAAGTGTTCAGTCCCTTGCCGTAGACCATACTGGCTTTCCCATGAGGTTCTATACTACTTTAACATAGTTCCAGGATCCTTAAGATCAGTTTGGACTGTTACCCTAAACCTAGCTAGGGTCTTCCAGCATGAATTATCGTTTGTACAACTAGGACTTATGCTACCTAGGGCTACTAGGGATTACGCTTACCTATTGCACGTTTTCGTATCTCGGTTCTGGTTCAACCACCCAGGGCCACTGGGATTTACGCTAACCGTCAACCGCGCCCTTTTTCCCACGCATTCATCGTGAATCGTTTTCCATGACTGTATGCACATGTATCACATCGTGCCATCCGAGTCCTGTCACAGGGAAGACCAGGAAATACAGGACTTGGTCGGGAGCTTTCGATTTATCTGCCGATGCAGATGCTAAGGTCTGTTTTTCTATACGTGGCTATGGTCCCACGCGACCCCTCCCTCAACTAGTGAAAGACAAGACAGGATAAATCCTGTATGAGAACACAACACTGGCCAACCCACATCCAAGCCTTACCGCAACCATAATTAGATAGCAATTATGGTCTATTGGGTGTTCTCTGCCTTTCCGTACGTACACGCTTGACCAAAGATGGTAGGTAGCCTGACGAAAATGCTATCTAGGGTACGACCGTGTATCGTCGACTATCCCCTATCCATCCCCGTCTTTAGGTTGCTCGTATAGCAACCAAGGCATACTCTTGGTTCTTCTAACGCAGACCTTAACCTCTCATGAGCCTAGTATGATCACCTGGCAGCTCACAGAGGGATCCCAAGAATATCCTCACGTTCCCCCGAAGCCGCTGCTTCGCTACCCAGTTCGCTGGAGCCTTTATCTAAATCAGATACTTGCTCCTACTCGTATACTTAAACGATGACCTACCGTATCAGGTTTCTCATTTATCTATGAACTGGTCCAAATTTCCTTGACTAAGAATCATTACTTAGTTATTCTTCAACTAAGGTTTAACACTTAGCCTTATTCCCGTTATCCTTGTTAACTACGGTTACCCACCTAATCCTCCGAATTAGGGTTTATATAACAGATTAAGTGTCACTTAAGTTCATGACTTAATCCCGTCTACAAATCATGTCAAAATTGGCTAAGTATCCAAGTTCGAGACTTAACTCGTCTACAAATCATGTCAAAATTGGCTAAGTATCCAAGTTCAAGACTTAACCCGTCTACAAATCATGTCAAAATTGGCTAAGTATCCAAGTTCAAGACATAACCCTACAAACCATGCTCAAGTTGGTTAAGTATATATTAACTTGACCCTATCAAATTACTTAGTCAAACCGGTCAAGTGTATTCAAGCGATTCATGACTTAGCCTTATCATGTTTTCACGTTATATTGGTTAAGTATGGGTTAACTTAACCTCAATAAATTCACGAGTTAGATTGGTTAAGTATAGATCACTTAACCACATCAAATTAACGAGTTAGATTGGTTAAGTTTAGGTCACTTAACCACATCAAATTAACGGGTTAGATTGGTTAAGTATAGGTCACTTAACCACATCAAATTAACGAGTTAGATTAGTTAACTGTTTAACTTAACCCCATTAAACTACCAAGTGGGATTAATTAAGTCTAGGCTAACTTAGCCCCATCCGATTATCATGTTTAGACTAGTTGAGTCT
This sequence comes from Allium sativum, assembly GCA_030737875.1. Classification (NCBI taxonomy): domain Eukaryota; kingdom Viridiplantae; phylum Streptophyta; class Magnoliopsida; order Asparagales; family Amaryllidaceae; genus Allium; species Allium sativum. The sequence continues at coordinate 310,900,204 of CM060921.1, forward strand.
AATCTTAACCCCATCCATTAACTGTATCTTTCGGTTAAGTGTCATTAAGAAAACTTACTTAACCTTACCAAATTATCGTGTTGGATTGATTAAGTGTTGGTTAACTTAACCCCGTCCACTAGTCGTATAAAAATGGTTAAGTGTCATTAGGCAAATCAAGTTACTTAACCTACCCAACCTTGTCATGTTTTGTTAAGTATCATTAGCCTAATCAATTTACTTAACCCCTTTGTCCATGTCATATTTGGTTAAGAGTCATTAATCAAATTAACTTAACCCTATCATGTGGCATTAATTACTTAATGCACCCCAACCTCTCACATTAGACTTTGTTGTGGTTACTAGTTAAGCCGGTCGGTTCCGGGTAGCTTTACACCACAACTTGGTCTAACCTCGGGTTCAAGCACAACATGACCAACTTCTCACATTGGGTCTTATTGTTTGCAACTACTAGTTAGGTCGGTCGGTTCCGGGTAGTTTTACGTTGCAAACTCAACCCAACCTCGAGTTGGCCACACTTATATTATCTAAGTGTCATGTTCATCATGTTTCCAAAACATGTTACAAGTTTTTCAAGCATTTGGGTAAACCTAACTTAAAAGGTAAATTCCCAAAGGGTAGACCTAACTTAATAGGTAAATTCCCAAGCTTGGGTTTTTATGCATACTTACATGTCAACTTCCATGTTATATTTCAAGTCATGTTTTCAAGTATAAACACATGTCATTTTTAACGTTACACGTTGTCATGTTTATACCCATTTACCCACATCATGTTCATGTCATTATGTTTTCCCATAATGTGACCCCAATGCTTTTAAACTCGCATATACTTTCGCAACAACGTAATGGATTAAAAGAAGAGACTTGACAAAGGCATGACAAAAATGGATATTATGCCACAAGTTAATCATGGTGGCAAATGAGGCACAAATGTGTTCATTAGCTTGCATGTTACATTCTTAAGCCTCAAAAACATGCATAAACCCAAACTTGGCACATAAAGAATCATGGTGACAAAAGACATGGAATGATGACTAGTAACTCGCATATATCATCATATAAGGGTTATGACTTCATATGCAAGTTGACATAAAGATTATGAAGGTTCTCATGTTGCATAATGCAACATTTCAACATAAAGGTTGTAGCTTTTAGCTCATGAGATCAAGATAATGACTTCATAAACTTGCATGACATGATAGCATGTATCATTCTCAATGATCAAACCCAAACTTGCAACATGAACATTTAACTTCATAGTTAATATCTAAGAGTAGGGAAAGGGCTTACATTGCTATGAAGGCACAAATCGATTAGATGAAAGATTGAGACAAAGCCTATGCATGTCATCATCCTAAAACCCAAAAATGAAAGCTCCAAATCAATCAAAACCCCATCTTTATGAACAAAGATCAAAGCTTTAGCCTTGAAATCAACTTGAGAGGCTCTCATACTAACATAGAAACTCTCTAACACTCTCATGATCATGAAACCTCTCATAGAAATGAAGTGGAGGCTAGGATTTTGAGTGGAGGCCATGAGAGGAGCAATTTTTCCATAGTTTAGTTGCATGAATGAATAATGAGGATTTAGGATAGGTTAGGGTCTTATTTATAGATTAGGCAAGTGTTTTAGGCCATAGGATTAAACCTAGATTCAATCCAAGCCATCAAAGCATGTCTTGGGGAAGAAGTCAAGTGTAGGAACCATCTAGGGCCTTTAGATTAAAGATGAACCATGAGAACCATCCAAATGGAAAATCTGCATTTGAGCGAATCGGCCCACGGGTTGACAGCCAAACACCCTGGATTAACCCCTAGTCGACCCAGCGGGCTCGGGTCGACCTCAAAAATCGGCCGGTTCGGTTATTCCCCTCTCCCAATTCACTGTTTTGAACATTTTTGCATATTTATTTATTTAATTTTCAATTATATATATATATATATATATCAATATATATATATTTCTCTGCGCAACCCATTTCACTTAATTAAGTATACTTTAATTTGGGAATTTTTCGTGAAACTTCGCGAGGCCATATCTTGGTCATACGGACTCCGATTTTCGAAAACTCGGACTCTATTTCGTGTATTTTTCCGAGACGAACGCAATGGCATAGCCCGTTTCCCTTGATTCAGATTTTACAGTTTAATTCTGCCTCCATTTATGTTATAACAGGTTATTGAAAATACGGGTTGTTACACCTGCTAATAATTGTTTGAAGCTCCACATGAGTTGGAATGACGAAGGGAGAGTTCGCAGATGGCTGGTCAGTCGTCTGAACATCCAAATCGAAAAGCTTTTCCATCTTGCATCGATTTGGAGATGGTTCTATCCTGCACAAGTGTGTTAACTCATAAACACATTTCGGTTCTGGCAATATGAAATGCCTAGAGGTTTATCATTCTAAGTGATTTGACCCCATGAAGATCACCAAGATTTTTCACACAAGGTTTGTGGATGATCCGTAGGCTGTGGATCTATCATATAGTTTATGGGTCGAGAGCGATCCAGGTACGGGTCGCATACGGTCCATGGACCAAAGAACGATCATACGGTCTATGGATCAAAAGTGATCCATCCAGAGGATGTGATACGATCCATGTGATCGTGCTATAACGATCTATGAGGCTGCGGTACTTAAATCTTAAACCATAAACCCTTTAGGCATTAAAGTAAACCAGGTAGGTCAACATGGTGACAAGTACATACGACTGACATCATAATGCAATAATGTGTAATCTAAGCACCCTACTTTTAGAAGCGTTAACAGGATGAAGCATGAGGTGCATGTTGCATGGCCAAATTTATTCAAAATAACTTTGAAAACTTTGCAAGAAATTAATTAAGAGTAGTTGGTAATTCATGCAAAAAGGCATTTCGCACGGTTATGTGAAGAATCGTTTGAGACTATTGCACAAGTTTCGAAGTAAAGCATAATGTGTGCAGCTAGAACATCCCAAATCAGACGAACAAAGACCGAAAGAAGGTAAAATAAAGTTAGCCTTATAGTTAAAGGTTGAGTCTGAGCACAGAAATGAAGATTAGGGCAGCGGTGAAGTTGATCGAGGCTGAAAGTTTCGTGCTAGCTTGATTTTTCCCTGGCTAGGGTTTTCTCGCCATTAACGCTTTTCTCAAAAGGAAGATGAAACGAGATAAAGTGAGATTATGGAGTTAAATAAGCAAGGTTGGGAGTACCAATAGTCATGAGAGAGAAAATGTCAGTTTAATAGAAATGGAGCCAGGCCCAAAAGACCCTATGGACATGAACGACCTAAGAGACCTGGAATGCGAAAATGAGCTAAAACCCTTAGGACGTTTCAACGACCTAAAGCTTGAATTCAAGATCACGATCCAAGTTTTCCAAATGTAACAATGACCTAAAGGCCCTAAACTCTTTTTTATGGTCCAAGATTTAAAGTCGTAGTGGTGATCTAAGGTCTCCGGTTGTTTAACGACCTACAGTCCAGGCTTACAACAATGACCTAAGACTTATCGAAGTTTCTACGACCTGGGTGATTGGTTGGAATCCAAGGCTAGCTCAACTACTTCAAATTATTAGATTGTTTATACCTTTAGGTCATGATAACAAATTAACACTTAGATCGCCCTATTGACTTGAGTGTTAGCCCATAATAGTGACCTAAATTTTGAAGCATTCATCCAAGGACATTCAACACAATGGAATTAAATTTGTGGAATTTCAAGCTATGGTACGTGTTTACAAAACAAAACCATATGCGGGCTACCAAGATTACAAAGACTCCAGTATGGTCATCATTCATCAACAACTCAAATACATGAACAAATTACATAGATTCACAACTCCAGAAGTTTCAACATGAATTCAGTCTAAATCAATTTCGGCTAAGCCGAGATCTTTAAAACATACTCAAATAAGACCTAAAATCAAGGAGAAATCAAACCTAATCTTTGATGAGAGTTGTCCGCAGCGTTTCTGAAAGTTTTGGTGTTCAAGCAAGTGGACCTCGAGGAGAATTGGATTGCCTTCACTGAGCTATGGATCGGTTAGTCGGAATCAAGGCTACGAAAAAATGGAGGGATCTGACTGATGTTCAAAGCGACGGTTATAGATCGTTTCAATTTCAGATGGCTGCCATTAACAAACTTTAAGATGGAAGAAAAGAGGATAGAAGATGGAGACCTAGGATAAGGAATAAAAGAATATAACTTTAGCAGGCCAGGTTCAAATCCGAAGCCCACCAATGATCTTAGACCAAGCAATGGCTTAAAGGTCCAAACGACCCTAAATTTCCCAATGATCTAATGTTTAATAAGGCTTAGCGTGACTTAATGTTGTGATTAAAAAATCCCGACCTAGCATGTTCAAAAGTTATCTAATTCGAAGCTTGTACTATTTTCAATAAATACAGACTTCGAGGGGCAAATGTTAATCCATAAAAATGGATCAAAAATAATAATCATTTTAAGGTCGTTTTTGAGAACACAACGCTATGTCACGAGTCTTTAGATTGTGAAAGTAGCAAAGCTTTAGGTCGATCTACACTTTGGCTCATTCTGGAACTTCATAGCCTTTAGGTCGTTCTGGCTCTATAGGTCATTCGCAGGCTTTGGGTCGTTCAGAACTTTAAATTGCACGATTTCTTAACCCAAAAAAGCCCTTAGCCAGCCAAATCCTTTAGGTCGCCAGGCACCCAGAGATTTACAATGGTTTAAACTGTCTAGTTCTTTAGACTAAAAAGATTAATAGGCTCGCTGGGCTTTCTTAGATCAGTCCGTTTTATGGAAACCAGGTCGTGTTGCCATAGTTCAGGAGGGTTTTAAGTCATGTCGCACTGTCTTAGCCCGTTCAGCCCACTCCGCAAAGCTCCAGCCCGTTCTGCCTCCCTTTAGCCCGTTCCGCTTCACCCTAGCTCGTACCGCCTCAAGTCAGACGTTGTTAGGTCGCACCATGCTGTTTTGGAGCCTACAGGTCGCCCCGATGGCCCAGAGAGGGTACGAGATAATTATGACTTTGCCACCTGAGCTGAAGCTCACCTATAAATACCCCCCTAATTCCTTTATAAAGGGGGACCAAATTCGATGACTCCGAAGGGCCGCCCAATTGATTCATAAGCATTTCAAAAGGATTTCCATCTCTCCTAACACCTTCAATTGAAGATCAAACATAAGGTTTATCATGAAATCAACAAAAAGTGATCAAGCTTCCTACAGATCAAAGATCCATCACCATACTCCTATCATAGAATTCACTTACTCCACTATTTTGTGTTGATTTGTGTGGTACTATTGTGTAATGAGCAATATGAATGTACTCTTGTATGATCCTAGCCTTGTAACTTGTGATTTGATAATAAAGATAGTTGCTAAAGTGGATGTAGACCCTTTTTAAGGTTGAACCACTATAAAATTTGTGTCTCTTTACCTTTTTTGTGATTGTGGCCTCTTTTCATACCGACTGGTGAAGTGCAATTTTCGTACCTTTGGTGTTCATTTTAAATTCGGAATAAACAGATGAGATCCCTTGGGGGTTCCGTCGTAGTGAAGTCCTGAAGTCTGTTTTGTGAAGAATGCCAGAGACGGAGGTCATTAAGACCATGGACAGATTTCGTCTGTCGATAGAAGCCACCGCTATGTTGAATCATTTGAGGAATTTGCGCGGAGTCTCGCCTGTTCTCTGCTTGACGGACGTCGGAGTCATGACGCTCCTTGGATGAGCGATATGAACTCTGAATTGCTCAACGAACCTAGAGACCAAGACATTCCAGCTGTTAATCAACTCGGGTTCTAGCTGTCTGAACCGTAGAGCAACTATGTCGATGAGATAAAGAGGGAAGCACTTGGCCATGACGTCGTTTGAGGCGGAATGCACTTCAATGTGACGCGCATGTAGTGCATGAGGTGAATAGTAGGGTCTTTCCTACTGTTGTAAGGATCCAACACCGACAACTTGAAGTCCGCTAGGTTCTGAGAGTTCTTGATGTATGGGGTGAAGGGGCTGCGAGTGACACAGTCCAAGCTGGCATGAGGTGCCCCACCACGGGCTTAGCGTTGGATGACATCGGTGACTTGGCTTTTGATGCTCAATCCATGAATTTGATTCACATTAGGTAAATCGACACCGATGCCACCAGCATCAAGTCCAAAGTTAGCGAAAGGTCGAGAGCCAAATAGAATATTCGGCTCGATCCTAGCCGGAGGTGCCTCAGCGGGCGCAAATCCAATATAAGGAACTACGGGAGTTCCTGTGTCCAAAGTTGCGCGTACTGGTGCTTGGGTGGCATTTCTAGTGCCTGATCCTGAAGCTTGATTGGCTACGATCTGAACTGAATTCTGAATGGGATTGGGGGTGTTGCCTCCAAGCCTAGCTGATCCGATAGCTATCTGCGGATTGGTGTCGACGCGGGGTTGTTCTTTGGACATTGCCCCAAGTCCCGAGATAAGCCTTGCGGAACACTAACACTTATTCCGATGGCGTTTCCTTGGCCCGACTACCTTGTAAATCCTGCGCGTCAGGCAAAAAGAGTGGCCATGGAGGCCTCTTGGCGATGGAAGTGTTCTTCCTGTTGTTCCAAGCGGGAGACAAAATCTTTGGTCAGATCTTTGACGACTCCATTGATGTCATCTCCGGTGACGTAGTTAGATGGGTTTTCGATCGAGGAAAGTTCTTGTTCTTCCTTAACACCTACTCCTTCTAAGCGAATTACTTATTTTCTCTTAACCATGGCAGAGAGCGAGCGATGCCTGAATTTGAGAATTAAGATTAAGACTGAAGTCAAAGCTGTGCGTCGCATTCCTAATGCGCCAAAATGCTAACGTGGACTCAGCGCATGCCAACACCCGATGTGAGTGTGTATTGTGAACACAGAAGTCCAAAGTAAATAAGTAAATGCAGGAGACACAGCTTTTTATAGTGGTTCGGCACAAACACCTACATCCACTTCATAGCAATTATTCTTCATATATTTGTCGATTACAATGTTGTATAAGTTCAGACAATAGTTAAGTTCAAAGCTTTACAATAGAATAACAAAACCAAATTAATTCTAAACTTTTGACTAAACTGTCCTTCTTCTTCTTCGTTGAGATGGGTAACTGGGTCAACCATGTCCAAAATTAACTTCAATGTCCAAGAAGTTCAAAACAGTCCAAAAGTGGTGTTTTTATGCTTGTAGATGTCCAAAAAGTGATGGAAAACATTTGTGCAACGTTCTAATGTCTCATGCCAAGTCCAATCGCTATGGAGGAGAAACTTATTGCCATTAATGATGCTTTTGAGCTCTATAAGGCTAAAATTCTAAGGGAAAATGATTTAAATGAAGGCTAAGCCTTGGGGTATTTATAGGTGAATGTTGGTAGTGGAGTAGGTAGGAAGTGGGGACCATGCAGTAGAAATTTGGATCCTAAAAGAAGCCAAGAACAAGAATTTTGTATCACTCTGGTGAAGGACACGAAATTTTATCCCTTAGGGGATTATAATTTGTATCCCTTCAGGGGAACTGAAATTTCATATCCTTTGGAGGGATACTAAATTTCGTACCCCGCTTGGGGAAATGAGAATTCGTATCCACTGAGGGATACAAATTTTCGTATCCGCCCCGGGGGATACGAGAAAGAGGGAGTGTAACAACCCTGAAAATCGGAACCAATTTAAAAAATTTATTTTAAGAAATTTTGTTAGAAAATGTGCCGAAATTTAAAAATTCCATTTTTAAATATTATTAAAGTTATTAAAAATAGTCATTTTAAAAACGACCTGCGTTTTCGACGAAACCATTTTTGTCGGATACGGAATGTCAAATTATTGCTAAGTTTAATTTTCCATAATATTTGGAATTTATACGTGAGCATGGTAAATTAAACTGTGTTCGATAATTTTTGTAGAATTTAAATCGACCGTTAAAAGGGCCATTTTTTAAATGGTCTCCAAATTCAACGAAATTATTTTTGTTAGGAACGTATCATCGAAACATAGCAAGATTTATTTTTCGGGACTTTTTGGAGTCCGTATGTGGCCCTGGAAAATTTAAATGTACGACCAAATTAAATAGTTTATATTTTAATTTGAAGAAAACAAGCTGAAAACAATCGAATGGGCCGACGGGACCTAGCTCATTGCGTCCAAAATGGGGGTATTTGGCAGTGGAAAACTCTCGTTGGGCTGAATTTGGAGCTATTGAGAATTAATGGGTTTATTTGCAAACTAGAAATTAAATAATATTTTATTATAAATACCTAACCTATTAAAACCCTAATTCCTATTCTAAGCCGCCGCCACCTTCTTTTCATGGCCAGAATTGATCGAATCTTCCACCATTCATTTCTTTTGATCCACACTATAAAATCCTCTCCTCCTTTTGACATTATTGTAGAGCACTTCATAAGCTTTAGATCCACATGGATTTTGCAAATTTTCGTTGCAAATTTGAAGAGAACCGTCCCTACCAACTTCCACCGCTGCAACCGCAGCCCCGCCACCATCCCCTGGTCGCACAGACCACCGCGGGGTCCACCCGGAGCGTCGTCCCTCCCTCTCTGATGTGGTGTATCCTGATTGTCTTCATACCTCGCGGATTGAACAAAAACTTAAGTCCTAGTTTCGAATCAAACGAGAATAACGTCGGCTGTATTTTCAGACTGAGGAAGAAGGTATAATTCTATTTTAAAACATTTAATTAATTAATTAAAATATTACTTACACAAATAAATTCATAACTTATTCATACTAATACAGAATTGGACAATTTTAGAACCGTTGGGATCGTGAATTCGAGATCTACATTTCAGGACAGGCTAGAATGAATTTGGAGCAAATCAATTTTGGGGCAAATTCAATTCCGAATTATACAGAATTAACAATCACTGTGATAATTATATTATTTTTTTAAATAATTAAAATCAATTAATTATGATTGTTTTCAGAAATCTTTACCAATCCGCTGTTAAATTCAATTTGTTGTTATGCGTGATTCGATTTAGGTTGATTGATGTTGTTACGTAGATCTGTTGATTTGATGGATTATTGTGTTGAAATAAATTGTCAAAACAAAAATTAACATTTTTGTTGAAATGAAATTGTCAAAACAAAAAATTAACATTTTCGTTGAAATGAAATTATATATATAAAAAAAATTGTTGAAATTAAATTGTCAAAACAAAAATTAACATTTTTTTTAAAATGAAATTGTCAAAACAAAAATTAACATTTTTGTTGAAATGAAATTGTCAGAAACAAAAAATTAACATTTTTGTTGAAATGAAATTGTCAGAACAAAAATTAACATTTTTGTTGAAATGACATTGTCAGAACAAAAATTAACATTTTTGTTGAAATGAGATTGTCAAAAACAAAAGTTAACATTTTTGTTGAAATAAAATTTTCAAAACAAAAATTAACATTTTTGTTGAAATATAAAGTGTCAGAAACAAAATAATCAATTTTTTGAATTAGAATTGACAAAGTAAAATTGTCATTTTTGTTGAATCAGAATTGACAAATTAAAATTGTCGTTTTTGTTGAATAGATTTGTGCTAAAGCAAAAATATCATTTTTTATTGAATAGGTTTGAGATAAAACAAAGTTATCATTTTTATTGAATTAGATTTGTACGAAATAAAAATGTCATTTTTATTGAAATAGAGTTATGAAAACAAAGTTATCCTTTTTAATATATTTTTTTGAAATAGAATTGTCAACAAAAATGAAAGAATCATTTTTAATCATTTTGTTGAAATAGAATTGTCAACAAAAATGAAAGAATCATTTTTAATCGTTTTGTTGAAATAGAATTGTCAACAAAAATGAAAGAATCATTTTTAATCATTTTATTAAGATAGCATTGTCAACAAAAATGAAAGAATCATTTTTAATCATTTTGTTGAAATAGAATTGTCAACAAAAATGAAAGAATCATTTTTAATCATTTTGTTGAAATAGAGTTATCAATAAAAATGAAAGAATCATTTTTAACCATTTTGTTGAAATAGAGTTGTCAACAAAATGAAAGAATCATTTTTAATCATTTTGTTGAAATAGAATTGCCAACATAATGGAAGAATCATTTTTAATCATTTTGTTGAAATAGAACTGTCAACAAAAATGATAGAATCGCTTTTAATCATTTTGTTGAAATGGAATTGTCAACAAAATAGAAATATCATTTTTATTTGTGTTGTTGAAATAGAATGGTCGAAAAAAAATAAAATTATCATTTATTGTTAGAAATAGATTTGTATGCAAATGAAAATGTCATTTTTATTTGTTATGTTACATTTCAATGTAGGAATTGTAAAACACATAAAAATATCATTTTTATGTTATAAGTTAAATTAGGAATTACAAACAAATAAAAATATCATTTTTATTTGTTATGTTAAAAAAATAGATTTGTAAACAAATAAAAATATTATTTTTATTTGTCATATTAATGTAGGTATTTGTATACATCATTTGAATATCATTTCTATTGGCTATGTTAAGATATAGAAATGTCATTTTTATGTGTAATCTTATACAATGAAATTATATACAAATAAAAATATTTCTTTTTATTTGTGAAAGTTAAAATATAAATTGTAAATAAATTACATTTTATTTGACAATAGTAGCATGTAGAAATGTATGCAAATAAAATACATATTTATTTGACATTAGAAACATGTAGAAATGTATGCAAATAAAATACATTTTTATTTGACATTATTAACATGTAAATATATTATGCAAATAAAACATTCTTTTATTTGGCGTGTTAAACACGTTAGTGGAATCGTCGAATGATTTATATTTATATATAACTATATATATACATATATATATAAATATAAATTAAAATTAAACGAATCACGCGCAGTAGTTCGCGTTTCAGAATCGTAACTTTAAACGATTATTGCGAAAGATCCAACCGTCGGATTTTCCCAAAAATGAAACCTTTAGGACTGCTTTGGGATAATCTTTCCAATGGTATAAAATTTGTTAAAAACCAACAGTTAGATTTCGAAAAATGTGTAAATCAAATTTGGGTAAAAACAGCGCATGGACCGCCTATTAACGCGAAGCGTCGTTAAATTAAATTGGGCTATTTTTATATAAATAAAATTAGCAATAAATCATTATAAAATAATATTAACGATATGAAATGGTTTAAATTACATATATGCGAGAATTATTTGAAAAGATCGAGTTCAATCTCATTTCAAATAATTATACGACGATTTAAATCGAAGATATTGAAGACAGTGATTGAAGACCGACGATCTTCACACCGAATGGACGACTACTGATGCCCGACATTGCTTAGCTCTCAGTAAAGGGTTAAAGTGGTAGTTGTCAGGATGTACTTGTTGATTATCCGGATAAGTGAGCACCTCTCTTTCGTATTGAACATACGGGACGAGGAACAAGGTGTCTCCGGTTTCGTTCAGACTTAAAACGGACTTGTAAATGGATGTGTGTTTGACATTGGATTTCATTCTATGTAAATTGATTTCTATTTAATATATATTTGTTTGGCGGCAGAGAATTTATTCTCTTACTTAACACCCTTCTCTGAGACGCACGAGCTCAGAGGTTATATATTGATAGTTATCGATCGCAAGACATGGATTGTCAATGTGGCATGCCAAGATGCAAATGATCAAGGCTTTTGTTGAAAATCAGAGCCTTGTGGTTGATGATCAAAGCACAATTTATTTCGGCATAGCTTTGTGTATAACGTAACTTCGCGAGCCTCACACCCCGGTATGAGTCAAAAACGGGATAAGGACCGTAGGGAGTGCATGCATTTCTTTCTAGCTAGAAGTGGTGTCATGGTATGGAGCCCAGACATTTTTACTTATGTGAATGATGGATTACAATGCATCGAATATATTGGTTGATAGTTGTGACACCCCACCTACGCTAAGGTCACTCACAAAGGGAATGCCTTAATTTTGGTGGAGCGTTTATTGTGTATAGAACAGAAAAGTAAACAAGACAGATAAATATATTGGTACTTGGAAAACAAAAACTACTTTTATTGCAGCGGATAAATAGTTTGGTTACATCACATCAAAAACCAACTACAAAACCAAAAACACTTATTATCCATCTTGACAAATAAGTTCTGAGTACATAAAATAAAAGACATAACCCCAACATAAAATAGCCATAAATAAGATAGGTTGAACTTTACGTCAACGATCCAAGCAACTTCTAAAAAGAGAGAGATAAAGCTGTCCAAATCAAGCTCCACTAGTGCTAGTCCCACCTTGAGCACCTGGGGGGGGGGGGGGAAGAAGAAAAGAAGTGCAAGCAAAGGGGGGTCAGACATAAAGTCTGGCGAGTGCAATAACTTTAACAATATAATCATTAAGTAACTAGGATAAGGAATAAGCTGGAAAATAAGGAAATGACTGTGAACCAATGGGCATGTCAGAGAAAACAAAGGAATAAGATGAACAAAGATAACGTTAAAGGCGCACCTAATCGTTATAAGATAATTACTACATTGCACCACACCAAACATCCTAAAAATTGATCCCGCCTACCAAACTTAATAATGATAATGGTAGTTTCGTGTACCCCTAGCTGCCTTCATAGGTGCCATCTGCCCCTATCTCCACTAGGTTTACCCACTACCCCCATTCGATCGGCTCCCTAACTCGTAGATACCCATGCTGGCCCTACAGTGGGGTTTATCATTCCCCAAAGTGGCAACCCGATACCACCAAAAATGCACGACTTATACCTACACGATGCAACAACGTCTTACCTACTAGCCCGGGGCCACACACGCACCTGATCCCGTTGGACTTGCGTTGCCATCGCTAACCCGTTTTGACCTCTTACAATCAAACCCAGTACGCGTGTCCCGTCCTCGACTTGGGTCAAGCCCACAAAAATACTTAATGGGTTACTGGTTTGAAAAGGGCCCCTATGCATGACACAAGCTTTTACCTATGCTTGGTCCCCTCTAAGGTTTTCCCCACTTAACCCCGTTCTTATTCATGTCTTCTTACATGTTTCAATCTTGGTTAAATGCATCTAATCGTATTTCACATGCCACCCAAGGCACCCTCCTAATTTCACATGCCACCCATGACACCCACTTAACCCCCATGTACCACCACATGTTTATCTGGTTAAGTGTTTCTTAGTTCATTAACACCGTAACCTTGTAAAGACCTCCCACATTAGATTGACATTTGTGGCTACTGGATTTGCCGGGCGGGTCCGAGCAGTCTTACACCCCAAACGAGCCTAACCTCGTGTCTTTACAACTGTTATGCATTTAATTCATGCCTTTGACCTCTCACATTAGACTAGCATTTGTGGCTGCTAGATTTGCCGGGCGGGTCCGGGCAGTCTTACACCACAAAAGAGTAACCTCGTGTCTTAGGCGGTTTATTATTACACATCTTTATTTAACCCCAAATTGGATTAATATCCCTATTAATTTGTAAATAATTCCAAATATATTTATGTCCATAATTGTCACCTAAATTATGTCCATAAATACCAATTTTTCCAATTAATGTCTTAAATTAATTATACGCCTTTTTAAGGCCGTTTATGTCAATTCTCAATATGTGTATATTCAATATTACCTCCATCATCCCCACGTTGTTCGTTCGCTTATCATGACACACACACACACACACACACACACACATATATATATATATATATATATATATATATATATATATATATATATATATAATAGACTAGCAATTAGTCTAATGACATAAAAGGGAAGAAACATCGCAAATTTGCATAACACACAAAATGGATCTAACTTACTAATAAGGATTACAAAATATCTTGTATAAACTTGGTATTGTCATGAATCTAAACATAGGCTAAAAGGTGTGAACTTGCATATATGAATATTGTTTTCACCCAAAACTTGCATATATGAATATAGTTTTCACCCAAAACTTGAATAGGCCATAGTCACAAACTTGCATAAAACTATATATGTCACAAATCTAAATCTAATGGTGTAAACTTGCATATATGTGAATCCAATTTCTACCTAAACTTGCATATAGTCATCTTATTTGGTTCACATGTAAACAATGTACAATTCACATAGAAACTAGCATATAATCTGCACCTAAACTTGCATATACAATGATGTCAAACATGAATCAGGTTGAACATAGATGATTGGGTATATACAAAGGGATTCATAACAAAAACTATCATTATGAATTACTAGCATACATTCACAAAATATCGCATTTTTGCCAATGTTTTAAAAACATAACCATATAACCCAAATTATAACTCAACCTAATTAACTTGTTAATTATCTTATTAAAGAAATCGAACTCACAACTCAAAGAAGGTCTTGAGATCTGGGATCCGAGTTCTGAAATTGATTTAGCTCGTCTTTGAAGTAGACAAATTTGTTGTTGTAGTTGTTATAGACTTGAGTTGAATAGCTTTACTTTTCCTCTAGTTGATGACGGCTATTCTAGGTTGCAAGGTGATAGCATGACGACCATGGTTCTAATTTTGATTAGGTTTTAGGGTTTGAGTCTACATAAGTTTATATAGAATTTAGGATTAAGTTAGGCCATTCGATCAACCTAGAATCAATCAAGACCATCCAGTCAAGATAGGGTGACACCTCAGCCCTAGTGACTCGGCACTGAGTCACAAAATCGTTATCTTTTAGATCTGCCCGGGGGCCAGGTCGACCTCCAGGTCGACCTGTAGGGGGGAGGTCGACACTAGGGTCGACCTAGGTCTTGGGTGGGAATTTTTCCCGCCCATCCCGCTTCTGACTTCTGATTTGAATTTTGAATCTGTTTTCGAGCTATTTGATTTTATTCTAATTTTCTGGAAACTTTCGACAGCCATAACTTCTTCATACGAAGTCCAATTTACGCAAACTTGGACTCTATCTTAACCAGAATTCTGAGACGAACACAATGGCGTAACCCATTTCCCTTAATTATCACATTTTAAATTAAGTATTCTTTAATTCTTTAGTTTATGTTAACAGAAAACACGGGGTGTTACATTCTCCCCTCCTTAACGGATTTCGACCCCAAAATCTTCAAGTTACGAAGAATACATATCCTACCATCCAATCGCCTATCTACTCGACCATCAAACACAACATCCATTGTCCTTAAAAGACTTCTAATGCTTTCATGTCTATATGTACAGTGTGTGTACATGTAAGTATCTAATGCAAAATCAGGCGGTCTACTAATTCAGTTGACCTCCTTAATGCTGATTATGATAGTGTCATGCGTCCATTATGTATGCAAAAGATCCCTAATGATACATATTATTTCTACATGCGTGCGCACCTATTCATCCGAATGCAGCATCCATATGATAACACAACCATTATACATCCATTAATCTAAATAAACACATATTTATATGCAGTATGAAAGTGATTGAGCCGATCTAGTGCCTAATTTGTGTGTATATGCATCCTGGAGCAACCACTAGCAAATACTTGCATCCACTAGCACCCATCAATCATAACATGTTTCAAATACATGTTTACATCCATTGGCCTCTACCTAAGGATAAAGAATATGACGGAGGAGATACACTAAAAAGGTAGATACAAGCTTGAATAAACTTAAGGAAAAAGAGATCAAAGATGTACCCTAAAAAAGAAAAGGGTAGGCTGCACGTATTTTGGCCTCAGTCTCCCAAGTCGCGTCTTCCTTAGCATCACTCCATTGAACTTTGACAAGCTTAACTTCACGGTTGCGTAGCTTTTTGACTTCCATCCCCAAGGTACGAGTTGGAACTCTCCTCACAGTCGCTTCTCGTTCCACTTCGACTTCCTCTAGTATACTCGGCTCCACAACTTCTGTCGACTCATGTAAGCACTTTCGTAGCTGAGAGACATGAAAAACATTATGAACTCCAGCCAGTTTTTTAGGTAGCTCTACTCTGTAGGCCATCGTCCCAATCCTTTCGATGATAGGAAATGGTCTTACGAATCGTGGTGCCAACTTTCCTATGGACCCAAAGCAGATGACATTCCTCAAAGGAGATACTTTAAGGACCACCTTATCCCCAACTTCAAACTCAAGGTCGGTCCTTCTCTTGTCAGCGTAGGATTTTTGTCTATCTTGGGCGGTCTTCATTCTCCTTCGTATCAAGTCTACTTTCTCTGAAGTCTCTCTAATCATGTCCGGCCCAAGTATGAGTTTATCTGTGGACTCCCACCAACAAGTTGGTGATCAACATAGCCTTCCATATAAAGCTTCGAAGGGTGCCATACATATAGTGGCTTGGTAGCTATTGTTATAAGCGAATTCCACCAAAGGGAGATGATCCTCCCAAGATCCTACAATGTCTAGAATGCACAGTCTCAAAAGATCTTCCAGTACTCTGTTCACCCTTTCCGTCTGATCATCGGTTTGAGGGTGATAGGTTGTGCTTAAATATAGCTGTGTGCCTACAGCCTCTTGCAAACTCCTCCAGAACTCGCTTGTATAGATAGAGTCTCGGTCACTCACTATGCTAGAGGTATCCCATGGAGTCGAACTATCTCCTTAAGATAAATGGAGGCTAAAGACGAGGCGGTCCTCCTACTCTTGACAGGTATAAAATGAGCGCTTTTCGTGAGCCTGTCCACTATTACCCAAATACCGGTATTGCCCCTTCTTGTCCCAGGCAACCCATCAATAAAGTCCATCGAGATGCTTTCCCATTTCCATTGCGGAACTTGTAGAGGATAAAGCAAACTGCCATGCTTCTTCTGCTCCTCCTTGACTTGCTGGCATATCATGCGTTTCGAAATAAATTCAGCTACATCCCTCTGTTGATACCTTTATACATCTTATCTCCATCGAGATGTATGGTCATCTTGGAATGGTATTCTTCTTCCAGAACCATCTTCAACATATCTCTTGCTTGCGGGACGCATAGTCTTCCATCCCGTCTCAACCAACCCTTATCATCGATGGAGTATCTGTTGAGGTGACTAGAAGTCTCTCCCCTAATCAGCTTATCTATCACATCAACTAGTTGAGGGTCTTCACGTTGCGCGGTTCCTATTGAGTCAAACAAAGTAGGTCGCACCTCTAGCATTGCCATCAAGCCAGTTACATAATCAACAGAGGGTCTAAAATTAAAATTTGCTATGTACTCCAAACTTTGCCTTTCTACAAAGAGAGGACTTAAGGTCAGCTTCTTTCTACTTAAGGCATCTGCTACTACATTTCCCTTTCCAGGAGTATAGGAGATCTCATGGTCGTAGGAGGCGAGAAACTCCATCCATCTTTGCTGCCTTAGTGTAACACCCCGTGTATTCTATAACAGTGAAATTCACAAATTAAAGTATAATAAATTTTAAATCAAAGAACTATGGGAAACGGGATACGCCATTGCGTTCGTCTCGGAATTCTACTTGAAATAGAGTCCGAGTTTCCGAAAAACGGACTATGTATGAAGAAGATATGACCTCCGGAAGTTTCAGAATTCAGTTTAAAATTCAAACAGACCAAAACAGCCTAGAAAACAAATTTAAAATTCAAATATTGGGTCGGATTGGCCAGGACGGGAATTTTCCTGCATAAGACACCCAGGTCGACTGGGTAGTCAACATGGGTTACCTAGGTCGACTACATAGTCGACATGGGGGTCGACTGGGGGGTCGACCTGGCCCCTAAGCCAGGTTGAACCCAGCCCCCCTGGCTGGCCTGGTCTGTGTTTGGTCGATTTTCTGAGCCTTGCCTTGTCACTAGGGCTAGGTGTCAGCTCCTCGTTGGTCTCTCCTTCAATCGAATGGCTATTATTAAACCAAGCTCCATCGACGGTCCTAATCAACTCACAAACTCAATAAAAAGGACCTAAGACTCACCCTAATTCATACAAACAAAAATGGAGATGAGACCATCATGCTGCTGAGGAAAGACTAGGAATAGCCGTCAAAAATTGAGAGACAATTAGGAGATAATTCGAAAGCTTTAAGCAACGTAAATTAAATCAAAGCAACACCTACAATAAAGGATAGTATCTCCAAATTCAGAATTCAGATTCCTGAATTGAAGATTCGTCATACGTTGTAAGTAGAGTGCTATTCCGATGTGAATAAATAATTGTGTTTTGATTTGTGTAAAATGAGAAATGGAATTGTATTCGATTGTGGTGATAATAATCTATATTTGTATGTTGCTTTGACTCTAAACAATTTGGGATGTTGTGGTTAGGCTTATTTGATATTCGCAAGTATATGATTCATGTTAACAACCATATGTTGTGGTATTTTATTTGGGATTCATGCAAGTATATGATTCACTATTATGCCAATATGATGTACATACTTTTATGAACACTTTTAGTGTGTAATTGGGTTCAACTAAGTACTATGGGTTATATGAATCTATGTTGGAATTGGCAAATCATACTTTTGTATTAGAGACAAAAGTAAGCATCCTTATGAACATGACTAAACTATGTTTGGTGTTATGCCTAGTTGAAACTATGTTTTAGGCCTATATTGTTATCAAAATCATATGGTGATATATGTGATACATAATTAAGTTAAATTTACATTCCAATTGCAAGTTTACATGAATAGATTAAAAACTATGATTCGTGTTTAGGGATGTTTATGCTATGATCATAAGAATAGAATGATTCATGTTTAAGTATGTTTATGCCATGACTATATGCTATTACCATGCAAGTCCACATATGCCTAATTCATGTTAATTGGATCGTTATGTTGCAAGTTCATGCGCTCACACTCCCTTTTTTATGTCACTTAGAATATTTAGACACCATGTTGTAAGCCTCCCCCTTTTCATGTGGCTAAGTTGGGTTTAAACGTTAAACCCAACATATGTTATATTTTAGTGAACGTATAAAACGGGGGTAATGACGATGGGGTTAAAACATAGAACATATGTGTTGACATGTTTGACGCATGCCAACAGCCATGAAAAACAATTAAGTGGCATAAATAAATTTTTACCCAATAAAGATGAATTTGAATAATGGGCCGCAAATATTTACATATAAAAAGAAAAGGAGACAAAATATGTAAATGTAGAAAATACGATGTGTTTAACCCGAGGTTGGATTGAGTTGTGATGTAAACCTGCCCGGAACCGCCCGGTTGTCCAGTAGTCACAACAATACCTATCCAATGTGGATGGTTAAACACGGAGCCCAATAAGGACCCGAGGTTAGACTGAGTTGTGGCGTAAGACTGCCCGGACCCAACCGGCAACAGGAAGCCACAACAATATCTGTCTAATGTGAGAGGTCGAGGCTTTAATAAGACAATTAAGGTTAAGTCAGGATTGATAGGATTAAGTAAATTAAATTAATACTTAATCAGAATGGAACATGCTAAACTATACAGACTGATTGGGGGTTAGGTTTACCAAACACTTAACCAACTTAGCATGATGGCTAGAAATAGAAAACCTAGTAGCGGGGGACCCTTTTCAACAGTAACCCTACAAGGTGTATCAGGATACCCTGAACTAGGCAGGGTGGGGCACGATTACTGGGTTGACAGTAAGATGTCAAATCGACGGCGGTGGTGCAGCAGTGTAGGTTCTAACAGGGTGCGGGCGTGCACACACTCCGGCACAGAAAAATAAGGCACTGGGCACCAGTAGCATACCTGTGCATTCTAGGATTGTGTCGGGCCGCCACCATGGGACTTGATACACACCATGGTGGGACCAACATAGGTAACTACAACATCGGGGGCCGTATGACACATGTAACTATGCGAGTAGGAGTTGATCATTAGAAACGAATCACTTCACCCTGATTATGGGATGCCTGTTGGGAACCAGTTATATGGATGCAGAGATTAATATGGGGTACGATAGTATATTCGACTCTAGAGGACTTAACTTAGTTTATGGTGCTTTCCCATTTCCAGTTTATACTTATCATACCCAGTTCTTTATTCATAGACTGAATAGTCCTAGATTTACTCAAGCTTTCTGTCTAACTCTACTTTTCTTTCGTCTTCTTTTCTTCCGTTTCCCCCCCAGGTCCACAGGGAGGGAATACCGCAGCTTGACCAGTTTCCACATCCAGCTTGAAGAGAAAGAATGTATGGCTTGGATCTTTTCGTTTTGGACTATGGCTTTGGACAGAAATTATGGGACTTATGCAGTTTACTTATGTTTTTATGCTTCTTTAAATAATGTAATCAAGACAGTTATGAAGATGTAATGGTTTTTGGAAGTATTGTAAGACAAGTTATGACATGGTTTGTGTAACACGCTGTTTGTTGAAATAAAAATTGCTGTTGTTTTCCGCTGTTCAAGAATATGTGTATTCATATCTGTCTTGTACATCTGCGACTTATACTTATAAACCTCCACCAAAATTAGGTCATTCCCCTTGAGAGTGACCCTAACGGAGGTGGGGTGTTTCACTTGGTATCAGAGCATAGGTTTACCGGATAAGATAAAAAGTTTTGAAAATTTATTTTCAAAGGAAAATTTAAAGAAGCATTTTTAAAGATAAAATATTATATTTAAAAAAAAAGCAAAGTCCCTCAAAGCCATAGGTACTATCTTTTATCCTTCGTTTTGAATCTATCCTTTTTGTTTCAGCATGTCCGAAGAACTTAACTTGCCAGAGTGTATACCAATACCTGGTTGGTTTAGACGATTCTTAGAAGCAAGGGCCACTCAGCCAGGTACTACCGTTCCTCCTCCCCCAGCTGTAGGAAATCATCCAGCTGCAGCAGCACCTCTTCCTCCCCCTCCTCCGTGGGGAAATACTTTTGCTAAGATATGTAAAGATTTTAAAGCTATGGGAGGAAAGGACTTTCATGTAACCGAGTCCTTCATGGTGGCCAGGAATTGGCTGAAAGAAACCGAGGACTTATTCGTCATTTTTGAGGTAGAGGATAGGCAGAAGGTACAACTGGCAGTATGGCTACTTATAGGTGAGGCATCCTACTGGTGGGAAGTCACTAATGCAGAAAGACCAGTGGAAACATGGGAGGACTTTAGGACAAGGTTTGAGGCTAAATTTCTCTTAGAAGCTGAAAGGAGTCTTCAGTTGGAAATTTTTTTATTCCTTAAGCAAGGGAATATGACAGTCAAAGAGTATGTTAACCAGTTTGATCAGCTGGCTAGGGTCGGACTGGACCTAGTCAACACCCCGCACAAGAAGGCTCTCCGCTTTGTCAAGGGGTTGAATGAGCCATTACACAGTTTGGCCATGACCCATATACCCATGGGGGCTACGAATGAAAGGTTGGTGCAGATGGCATTGCTGAACGAAGAAGATAAGGGCAAGAAGGAGACAAAGGCAGAAAGCTCTCAAAGGAAGAAAGAGGGCTTGCAACCTAAGAAGACAGACTTTAAGAAGGGCGGGAAAGACAACAAAGAGAAGAGGAAGTGTTATTTCTGTGGTAAAGTGGGGCACTCAGTGAAAGATTGCCGGAAAAAGAAGGCCAAGATGAATGGTGAGTGCTTTTCTTGTGGTGAGACAGGCCACCTGGCTAAGGATTGCCCAAAGAAGCGAGGGTAGGGGCAGAGGACTGGATCCACCTCAGGGGCACAAGTTCATGCGCTAGAAGCACCACCTCTGCAACAGCAAGGTATAAATACTTCTGTAGAAAGTGTAGTTTATCTTTATGATCACCCAGTTCGCACTTTATTCAATTCTGGCGCATCACATTCCTTTATCTCATCTGCTTTAGTAGAATCTCTGCACCTAGAAACTAGAATGGTAGAGGACCCCTTAATTGTTTCAAATCCAATTGGGGGCCCAGCTCATTTATCTATGATCTGTGTGGGATTGAAAATTTCTATTCTAAGCGTAGAATTTAAATGTAGTGCCTTTGTTTTGGGCTTTTCGGGATATTGTTTGATTTTGGGCATGGATTGGCTACCCAGTAATGGAGCCATCCTTGATTGTGAGAAAAGGGTGGTTAGACTTCTGACCCAACTCGGTAACACTTTGGAAATTACTTGTAATCCCTCGTATGCGGTTATGCTTAGTTATCTTGAATCGCTAGATGCCTCTGTCGACAATTTGCAATCGGTTAGAGTGGTCCGGGAATATCCGGATGTCTTAAAAGAGGTGAAGGGCTTGCCTCCGAAGCGGGAGATAGACTTCCGCATATATCTTGTAGATAATGCAAAGCCCGTTGCGTTGCCCGTTAGACACATGGCTCCGCGGGAAAGGAAAGAGCTCAGTAAACAGATTAATGAACTTCTAGAGAAGGGGTTCATTAGAAGGAGCATTTCAGAATGGGGCGCTCCAGTGGTGTTCGCTACAAAGGCGGATGGTTCACTCCGTCTGTGTGTTGACTATAGGGAGCTCAACAAACTAACGAAAAAGAATAGGCACCCTCTCCCCAGAATTGACGATCTGTTTGATCAGCTTGTAGGAGCGTCTATTTTCTCCCAACTCGATTTAGCGACCGGATTTCATCAGCTAAGGGTGGCTGAAGATAGTATCGATAAGACAACATTCAGAACCCCAGATGGCTTCTTTGAATGGCTTGTCATCCCTTTCGACTTGACAAACGCACCCGCTTACTTCGTGGACCTAATGAGTAGGGTGTTCAGAGATTTCCTCAATAAGTTCGTGGTGGTCTTCGTAGACGATATCTTGATCTTCTCGAAGAGTGAAGAAGAGCATGCTCAGCACCTAAGGGCAATCATGGAAACCCTGCGAGTCCATCAACTAAAAGCCAAATTCTCCAAATGCCACTTTTGGAGAGAGGAAGTAAGATTTCTTGGGCACATAGTATCCAAAGAAGGGTTAGCAGTAGACACGGCTAAGGTAGTAGCGATGCAGGATTGGAAGGCACCAAAGAACGCAACAGAAGTCCGAAGCTTTCTCAGGCTAGCAGGCTTCTATCGGAAATTCATCAGGGACTTTGCAAAGATATAAGCTTTGCTCACAAAGCTGACCAAGAAGAATCTAGTGTTCAATTGGGACTTGGATTGCGAGTTTGCTTTCCAACGACTAAAAAGGGCTCTTACAACAGCCCCAGTTTTGACGTTGCCAGATGGGAGCAAGATGTTCACAGTTTATACAGATGCATGTAGGACAGGGCTAGGCGTTGTCTTAATGCAAGAAGGAAGGGTAGTAGCTTATGGTGGAAGGCAATTGAAAGTGCATGAAAAGAACTACCTGACCCACGATCTTGAGTTAGCTGCCATCGTCTTTGCACTCGAGTCTTGGCGACACTATCTCCTAGGTGAGAAGTTCGAACTTTACACTGATCATAAATCGTTGAAATATCTTTTCTCGCAGAAAGATCTCAACTTGAGGCAACAGAGATGGATGGAGTTTCTTACCTCGTACGATTTCGAGATCTCCTACACTCCGGGCAAAGGCAACGTAGTGGCAGACGCGTTGAGCCGAAAGAAACTAACCCTAAGCCCGTTGTTTGTTGAAAGACAAAGCCTAGAGTTTATAGCCAGCTTTGACTTTAGGCCCTCCTCCGATTTTGTACCGGGCTTGCTGGCATCTCTCGAAGTACGCCCGACTTTAGTGGACTCAATAGGGACAACACAACGCGAAGACCCTCAATTTGTGGAGACGATTGATAGGCTCATTAGGGGTGAGACTTCAAGTCACCTCAGCAGATACTCCATTGACGACAAGGGTTGGCTAAGACGAGATGGAAGACTATGCGTCCCACAGTCAAGGGATTTAGTAAAGAGGGTTCTCGAGGAAGCACATCACTCCAAGATGACGATACACCCAGGCGGGGATAAAATGTACAAGGACATAAAGAGGACTTTCTTTTGGAACGACATGAAGAAGGACGTGGCAGATTTTGTTTCTAAGTGTATGGTGTGCCAACAGGTTAAGGCGGAACAGAAAAAGCCTGGCGGTCTGCTTCATCCTCTAGAGGTCCCGCAGTGGAAGTGGGATAGTATCTCAATGGACTTCATTGATGGGATGCCTAGGTTTAGAAGAGGCAACACTAGCATTTGGGTAATAGTTAATAGGCTTACTAAAAGCGCCCACTTCTTACCTGTCAAGAGTAAAAGAACTGCCTCATCCCTAGCATCTCTTTACCTCAAGGAAATTGTTCGACTCCATGGAATACCATCCAGTATTGTTAGTGACCGAGACCCTATCTTCACAAGTGAGTTTTGGCGGAGTCTGCAAGAAGCAGTTGGCACACAGTTATGCTTAAGCACATCCTATCATCCCCAAACCGACGGCCAGACAGAAAGAGTGAACAGAGTTTTGGAGGACCTTTTAAGACTGTGCGTCCTTGACTTCGGAGGGACGTGGGAAGACCATCTTCCTTTGGTAGAATTTGCCTACAGCAACAGCTACCAAGCAACCATCGGAATGGCGCCCTTCGAAGCTTTATATGGAAGACCGTGCCGATCGCCCACTTGTTGGTGGGAGTCTACTGACAAACTCATACTTGGACCGGATATGATCCGAGAGACTTCAGAAAAAGTAGACTTAATACGGAGAAGGATGAAGACAGCCCAAGACAGACAAAAATCATACGCCGACAAGAGGAGAACCGACCTTGAATTTGAGGTTGGGGACAGAGTTTTTCTTAAGGTATCTCCGCTAAGGAACGTTGTTCGTTTTGGAACCAAAGGAAAGCTAGCACCAAGGTTCGTATGGCCATTTCCTATCATCGAGAAAATTGGGAAAATGGCCTATAGATTAGAGCTACCCGAAAAATTGGCCGGAATTCACAACACTTTCCATGTTTCGCACCTCCGAAAATGTCTACATGAATCTGTTGAAGTGGTAGAGCCAAATATCCTAGAAGAAGCTGAAGTGGAACGCGAAGCAACCGTGAGGAAAGTCTCAACCCGCATATTAGGAACGAAAGTGAAGAAGCTACGCAATCGCGAAGTCAAGCTCGTCAAAGTTCAGTGGAGCGACGCCGAGGGAGATGCAACTTGGGAAACTGAAGCAAGAATACGCGCAGTCTACCCTTTTCTTTTTGAGGGTACATCTTTGATCTTTCTTTTTCCTTAAGTTGCGCTTTTATCTATCTTTTTAGGTATATCTCCTCGACCTTATCTTTTAGGAAGAAACCCTTTGGATGAAAACATGTAATTGAAACATGTTATGGATGATGGTTGCAAGTGGGTGCAAGTGATTGCTAGTGGTTGCTCGTGGTTGCATATACACACACAATCTAGGTTTTAGATCGGCTCAGTCACTTCATATTGCATATGCATAAATGTATCTATTCATATATGGTTGAAGTTTAATGTGCTGCCATATGGATGTTGCATTTATATATGAATGGTTGTGCACTCATGTAGAATCATGAATAGAAAAATTTGCATACATAATGGATTCATGGCACTTACATAATTTGCATTAAGGAGGTCAACTGAATCAGTAGACCGACTGATTTTGCATTAGATAAGTACATGTACACACACTTCGCATATGATCATGAAGCATTAGAAGTCTTTTAAGGACAATGGATGCTCGTGTTTGATGGATGAGTAGATGAATGTTTGGATGCTAGGATGTACATTCTTCCTGAACTTAAAGATTTCGGGGACGAAATCCTTTTAAGCGGGGGAGAACGTAACACCCTGTGTATTCTATAACAGTGAAATTCACAAATTAAAGTATAATAAATTTCAAATCAAAGAACTAAGGGAAACAGGATATGCCATTGCGTTCGTCTCGGAATTCTGCTTGAAATAGAGTCCGAGTTTGCGAAAAACGGACTCCGTATGAAGAAGATATGGCCTCCGGAAGTTTCAGAATTCAGTTTAAAATTCAAATAGACCAAAACAGCCTAGAAAACAAGTTTAAAATTCAAAAATCGGGCCGGATTGGCCAGGGCGGGAATTTTCCCGCCCAAGACACCCAGGTCGACTTGGAAGTCGACCTGGAGCACCCAGGTCGACTACATAGTCGAACTGGGGGTTGACCTGGCCCCTGAGCCAGGTCGAACCCAGCCCCCTGGCTGGCCTGGTCTGTGTTTGGTCGATTTTCTGAGCCTTGCCTTGTCACTAGGGCCAGGTGTCAGCTCCTGGTTAGTCTCTCCTTCAATCGAACGGCTATTATTAAACCAAGCTCCATCGACGGTCCTAATCAACTCACAGACTCTATAAAAAGGACCTAAGACTCACCCTAATTCATACAAACAAAAATGGAGATGAGACCATCATGCTGCTGAGGAAAGACTAGGAATAGCCGTGAGAAATTGAGAGACAATTAGGAGATAATTCGAAAGCTTTAAGCAACGTCAATTAAATAAAAGCAACGCCTACAATAAAGGATAGCATCTCCAAATTCAGAATTCAGATTCCTGAATTGAAGATTCGTCATACGTTGTAAGTAGAGTGCTATTCCGACGTGAATAAATAATTGTGTTTTGATTTGTGTAAAATGAGAAATGGAATTGTATTCGATTGTGATGATAATAATCTATATTTGTATGTTGCTTTGACTCTAAACAATTTGGGATGTTGTGGCTAGGCCTATTTGATATTCGCAAGTATATAATTCATGTTAACAACCATATGTTGTGGTATTTTATTTGGGATTCAAGCAAGTATATGATTCACTATTATGCCAATATGATGTACATACTTTTATGAACACTTTTAGTGTGTAATTGGGTTCAACTAAGTACTATGGGTTATATGAATCTATGTTGGAATTGGCAAATCATACTTTTGTATTAGAGACAAAAGTAAGCGTCCTTATGAACATGACTAAACTATGTTTGGTGTTATGCCTAGTTGAAACTATGTTTTAGGCCTATATTGTTATCAAAATCATATGGTGATATATGTGACACATAATTAAGTTAAATTTACATTCCAATTGCAAGTTTACATGAATAGATTAAAAACTATGATTTGTGTTTAGGGATGTTTATGCTATGATCATAAGAATAGAATGATTCATGTTTAAGTATGTTTATGCCATGACTATATGCTATTACCATGCAAGTCCACATATGCCTAATTCATGTTAATTGGATCGTTATGTTGCAAGTTCATGCGCTCACACCCCCCTTTTTATGTCACTTAGAATATTTAAACACCATGTTGTAAGCCTCCCTTTTTTCATGTGGCAATGTTGGGTTTAAACGTTAAACCCAACATATGTTATATTTTAGTGAACGTATAAAACGGGGGTAATGACGATGGGGTTAAAACATAGAACATATGTGTTGGCATGTTTGACGCAGGCCAACTGCCATGAAAAATAATTTAGTGGCATAAATAAATTTTTACCCAATAAAGATGAATTTGAATAATGGGCCATAAATATTTACATATAAAAAGAAAAGGAGACAAAATTTGTAAATGTAGAAAATACGACGTGTTTAACTCGAGGTTGGATTGAGTTGTGATGTAAACCTGCCCGGAACCGCCCGGCTGTCCAGTAGTTACAACAATACCTATCCAATGTGGGTGGTTAAACACGGAGCCCAATAAGGACCCGAGGTTAGACTGAGTTGTGGCGTAAGACTGCCCGGACCCAACCGGCAACAGGAAGCCACAACAATACCTGTCTAATGTGAGAGGTCGAGGCTTTAATAAGACAATTAAGGCTGAGTCAGGATTGATAGGATTAAGTAAATTAAATTAATACTTAATCAGAATGGAACATGCTAAACTATACAGACTGATTGGGGGTTAGGTTTACAAAACACTTAACCAACATAGCATGTTGGCTAGAAATAGAAAACCTAGTAGCGGGGGACCCTTTTCAGTAGTAACCCTACAAGGTGTATCAGGATACCCTGAACTAGGCAGGGTGGGGCACGATTACTGGGTTGACTGTAAGAGGTCAAATCGACGGCGGTGGTGCAACAGTGTAGGTTCTAACAGGGTGCGGGCGTGCACACACTCCGGCGCCGAAA
Organism: Allium sativum; assembly: GCA_030737875.1. Lineage (NCBI taxonomy): Eukaryota > Viridiplantae > Streptophyta > Magnoliopsida > Asparagales > Amaryllidaceae > Allium > Allium sativum. The sequence continues at coordinate 310,927,994 of CM060921.1, forward strand.
AATAAGGCACTGGGCACCAGTAGCATACCTGTGCATTCTAGGATTGTGTCAGGCCGCCACCATGGGACTTGATACACCCAATGGTGGGACCAGCATAGGTAACTACAACATCGGGGGCCGTAAGACACATGTAACTATGCGAGTAGGAGCCGATCATTAGAAACGAATCACTTCACCCTGATTATGGGATGCCTGTTGGGAACCAGTTATATGGATGCAGAGATTAATATGGGGTACGATAGTATATTCGACTCTAGAGGACTAAACTTAATTTATGGTGCTTTCCCATTTCCAGTTTATACTTATCATACCCAGTTCTTTATTCATAGACTGAATAGTCCTAGACTTACTCAGGCTTTATGTCTGACTCTACTTTTCTTTCGTCTTCTTTTCTTCCGTTCCCCCCCCCCCCCCAGGTCCACAGGGAGGGAATACTGCAGCTTGACCAGTTTCCACATCCAGCTTGAAGAGAAAGAATGTATGGCTTGGATCTTTTCATTTTGGACTATGGCTTTGGACAGAAATTATGGGACTTATGCAGTTTACTTATGTTTTTATGCTTCTTTAAATAATGTAATCAAAGACAGTTATGAAGATGTAATGGTTTTTGGAAGTATTGTAAGACAAGTTATGACATGGTTTGTGTAACACGCTGTTTATTGAAATAAAAATTGCTGTTGTTTTCCGCTATTCAAGAATATGTGTATTCATATCTGTCTTGTACATCTGTGACTTATACTTATAAACCTCCACCAAAATTAGGGCATTCCCCTTGAGAGTGACCCTAACAGAGGTGGGGTGTTTCACTTAGATTGAGGTCTTTCTGCGAGTAAAGGTACTTCAACGATTTATGGTCAGTATGCAACTCAAATTTCTCACCTAAGAGATAGTGGCGCTAAGACTTAAGAGCAAAAACGATGGCTGCTAACTCTAGATCATGGGTTGGGTAGTTTTTCTCATACACTTTTAATTGCCTTCCACCATAAGCTACTACCTTTCCCTCTTGCATCAAAACAATGCCTAGTCCCGTACCGCATGCATCTTTGTATACCGTAAACATCTTGCTCCCATCTGGTAATGTCAAAACTGGGGCTGTTGTCAGAGCCCTCTTCAATCGTTGGAAAGCGACTTCGCAATCCAAATCCCAAGTGAAAGTCAGGTTCTTCTTCGTTAACCTTGTAAGTGGAGCTGAGATTTTCGCAATGTCTTTAATGAACTTGCGATAAAAGCCTGCTAGTCCAAGAAAACTTCGGACTTCAGTTGCAATCTTTGGAACCTTCCAATTTTGGACCGCAACTACTTTTGTGGGGTCCACAGCTAACCTTTCTTTGGACACCACATGCCCAAGAAGTCTTACTTCTTCCCTCCAGATGTGGCACTTGGAGAATTTTTCTTTTAGCTGATGTACACGGAGAGTATCCATGACTTCCCTTAAATGCAAAGCATGCCCTTCCTCATTCTTCGAGAAAATCAGAATATCATCTACGAAGACCACCACGAATTTTTTAAGAAATTCCCGAAACACACTATTCATCAAATCGACGAAATAAGTGGGTGCGTTTGTCAAGCTAAAAGGCATGACGAGCCATTCGAAGAAACCGTCCAGGGTTCTGAATGCGGTCTTATCAATGCTATCTTCAGCCACTCTCAGCTGATGAAATTTGATAGCTAGATCTAATTGGGAGAATACTATTGCACCTACAAGCTGATCGAACAAAGCATCTATTCTTGGCAGTGGGTGCCTATTCTTCTTGGTCATCTTGTTTAGCTCCCTATAATCAACGCATAGGCAAAGTTAACTGTCTGCTTTTGTTGCGAACACCACTGGAGCACCCCATTCAGAAATACTCCGCCTTATAAACCATTTTTCTAGCAGCTCCTTAACTTTCTTGCTAAGCTCCTTTCTCTCCCTTGGTGCCATGTGCCTAACGGGTAAAGCAACGGGTTTTGCGTTATCAACTAGATATATGTGGAAGTCTATCTCCCTCTTCGGAGGCAAGCCCTCTACTTCCTCAAAGACATCCAAGTATTCACGGACCACTCTAACAAACTGCAAATTCTCAACAGACGCGTCAAGCGATTCTAGATAACTTAGCATAACAGAATTCATGGGATTACAAGAGATTTCTAGAGTGTTGCCCAAGCGTGTCATAAGCCTAACCTCTCTCTTTTCACAATCTAGGACGGCTCCATTACTAGATAACCAATCCATGCCCAAAATTAACCCATAGCCCGTGAAGCCCAAAACATAAGCATCACATCTAAACACAACGCTAAGTATAGAAATTTCCAAATCCAAACAAATCATCAACAAATACGCTGAGCCCCCAATTGGATTTGAAACAACTAAGGGATCCTCTACTATACTGGTGTTTAGGTGTAGTGACTCAACTAAAGCAGTAGATATAAAGAGTGCGATGCCCCAGAATCAAAGAGTGTGCAAACAGAATGAACAAAAAGATAAACTAAACTTTCAACGGAAATCGTTCTACCTCGTTCTTGCAGCGGTGGGGCCACGAGAGCCTGGACATGCCCCCTTGCTTGCCCTGGTGCCATGAGAGCCTGAATCTGTCCTCCAGAGGTAGTCCCTGCCCTCTTCCCTTTCTTTGGGAAGTCCCTAATCAGATGTCCTGCCTTGCCACAATAGAAACAACCAATCTTCTTCTTCTTCCTACATTCTTTGCTCAAATGGCCTGGTGTCCCATATTTAAAGCATCTTTTCTTTCCCTTGCCATTGTTGTCTTTACCACCCTTCTTGTTCTGCTGTTGCTGTTGTGGTTTCTTTTGATCCCCTTTCTTTTCAGGTGCCTTATTAGCATTGGCGTCTTTCTCCTCTTCATGCATAAGAGCCATGTCAACTAGTCTCTCAAAGGTGGCCCCCATAGGGATGTGGGTCATAGCTAACCCATGTAGCGGCTCGTTCAAACCCTTAACAAATCTCAGGGCCTTCTTTTTGGGTGTATTCACCAAGTCCAAGCCAAATCTCGCCAACTGATTGAACTTGTTGACGTACTCTTTCACTGATAGATTTCCCTGCCTCAATGCCAAAAACATTTCCATGTACAAATTCTCTTCGGCCCGTGAGAGAAACTTTGCCTCAAATCTTCGCTTGAAATCCGACCACGTATCAACTGGACGCTTTCCATTAGTGACCTCCCACCAAAACGAGGCCTCATCCTTCATTAACCAGGCAGCTAACTGGACCTTTCTTTCATCTTCTACTTCAAAGATTCCAAACAATTCTTCCACCTCCTTTAGCCAATTTCGAGCTTCAACAAACGTCTCCAACCCGTGAAAAGTTTTTCCGCCCATTGCCCGAAAGTCCTTGCATCTCTTTGCAAAAGTATCAACACGAGGAGGAGGAGGAGCATTTGTTGGGCCTGCGACATTGGCCCTAGCTTCCAGATACCTTCTAAACCATCCTGGTATCGGTATCCCTTCGGGTGTCTCGGGAATTCCAGACATGCCGAAAAGAAAATGAAGAGATTCAAACCGAGAATTCGAAAGAAAGATATATGGCTCTTGGGGGTTATGTTCTTAAAATAAACTTTTCTCTTAAAAATACTTTCCTTAAAACATATTTTTGAAAGTATTTCTTTAGAAAATGCTTTTTGAAAAATAGTTTTTCAAAATATCTTATCTGTTCTGGTAACCTTCAGCTCTGATACCACATGTGACACCCCACCTCTGTTAAGGTCACTCACAAAGGGAATGCCATAATTTTGGTGGAGCGTTTATTGTGTATAGAGCAGAAAAGTAAACAAGATAGATAAATATATTGGTACATGGAAAACAAAAACCACTTTTATTGCGGTGGAGAAATAGTTTGGTTACACCACATCAAAAACCAACTACAAAACCAAATACACTTATTATCCATCTTGACAAATAAGTTCTGAGTACATAAAACAAAAGACATAACCCCAACATAAAATAGCCATAAATAAGATAGGTTGAACTTTACTTCAGAGATCTAAGCAACTTCCAAAAAGAGAGAGATAAAGCTGTCCAAATCAAGCTCAACGAGTGCTAGTCCCACCATGAGCACCGGAGGGGGGGTGGGAGGAAGAAAAGAAGTGGAAGCAAAGGGGGGTCAGACATAAAGTCTGGTGAGTGCAATAACTTTAACAATATAATCATTAAGTAACTAGGATAAGGCATAAGCTGGAAAATAAGGAAATGACCGTGAACCAATGGGCATGTCAGAGCAAACAAAGGAATAAGATGAACAAAGATAACGTTAAAGGCGCACCTAATCATTATAAGATAATTACTACATTGCACCACACCAAACAACCTAAAATTTGATCCCGCCTACCAAACTTGATAATGATAATGGTAGTTTCGTGTACCCCTAGCTACCTTCATAGGTATCGTCTTCCCCTATCTCCACTAGGTATACCCACTACCCCCATTCGATCGGCTCCCTAACTCGTAGGGCTGGCCCCGCAGTGGGGTGTATCACTCCCCAAAGTGGCAACCCGATACCACCAAAAATGCACGGTTCATACCTACACGAAGCAACAATGTCTTACCTACCAGCCCGGGGCCACACACGCACCTGACACCGTAGGACTTGCGTTGCCACCGCTAACCCGTTTTGACCTCTTACAATCAATCCCAGTACGCGTGTCCCGTCCTTGACTTGGGTCGAGCCAACAAAGATACTTAATGAGTTACTGGTTTGAAAAGGGCCGCCATGCATGACACAAGCTTTCACTTATGCTTGGTCCCCTCTAAGGTTTTCCCCACTTAACCCCATTCTTATTCATGTCTTCATACATGTTTCAATCTTGGTTAAGTGTATCTAATCGTATTTCACATGCCACCTTCTGGTCATGGCCAGAATTTATCGAATCTTCCACCATCAATTTCTTTTGATCCACACTATAAAATCCTGTCCTCCTTTTAACATTATTAAAGAGCACTTCATAAGCTTCAGATCCATATGGATTTCGCAAATTTTCATTGCAAATTTGAAGAGAACCGACCCCGCCAACTTCCGCCGCAGCAACCGTCGCCCCGCCACCATCCCTGGCCGCACCGACCACCGTGGGGTCCACCCGGAGCGTTGTCCCTCCCTCTATGACGTGGTGTATTCCGATTGTCTTCATACCTCGCGGATTAAACAAAAAACTGAGCCCTAGTTTCAAATCAAACGAGAATAACATCAGCTGTATTTTTAGATTGAGGAAGAAGGTATAATTCTATTTTAAAATATTTAGTTAATTAATTAAAATATTACTTACACAAATAAATTCATAACTTATTCATATGAATACAGAATAGGACAATTTCAGAACCGTTGGGATCGTGAATCCGAGATCTACATTTCAGGATAGACTAGAACAAATTTAAAGCAAATCAGTTTTGGGGCAAATTCAATTCCGAATTTTACAGAATTATAAATCACTATGAGAAATCTAATTTTTTTTAAATAATTAAAATCAATTAATTATGATTGTGTTTAGAAATCTTTACCAATCCAATGTTAAATTCAATTTGTTGTTATACATGATTTGATTTGGGTTGATTGATGCTGTTATGTAGATCTATTGATTTGATGGATTATTGTATTGAAATAAAATTGTCTAAAATTAACATTTTTGTTGAAATGAAATTGTCAAAAACCAAAATTAACATTTATGTTGAAATGAAATTGTCAAAACAAAAATTAATATTTTTGTTGAAATGAAATTGTCAAAAACAAAAAATTAACATTTTTGTTGAAATGAAATTGCCAAAACAATAATTAACATTTTTATTGAAATGAAATTGTCAAAACAAAAATTAACATTGCTATTGAAATGAAATTGTCATAACAAAAATTAACATTGCTGTTGAAATGAAATTGTTAGGAAAAATAATTAACATTTTTGTTAAAATGAAATTATCAAAACAAAAATTATTGTTGAAATGAAATTATCAAAACAAAAATTATTGTTGAAATGAAATTATCAAAACAAAAATTAACATTTTTGTTGAAATGAAATTGTCAAAAACAAAAATTAATATTTTTGTTGAAATAAAATTGTCAAAACAAAAATTAACATTTTTGTTGAAATATAAAATGTCAGAAACAAAATAATCATTTTGTTGAATTAAAATTGACAAGGTAAAATTGTCATTTTTGTTGAATCAGAATTGACAAATTAAAATTGTCATTTTTGTTGAGTAGATTTGTGCTAAAGCAAAAATATCATTTTTTGTCGAATAGGTTTGAGATAAAACAAAGTTATCATTTTTATTGAATTAGATTTGTATGAAATAAAAATGTCATTTTTATTGTAATAGGATTGTGAAAACAAAGTTATCCTTTTTAATCATTTTGTTGAAATAGAATTATCAACAAAAATGAAAGAACCATTTTTAATCATTTCATTGAAATAGAATTGTCAACAAAAATGAAAGAATCATTTTTAATCATTTTGTTGAAATAGAATTGTCAACAAAAATGAAAGAATCATTTTTATTCATTTTGTTGAAAAAGGATTGTCAACAAAAATGAGAGTTTGTTAAAATAGAGTTGTCAACAAAATGAAAGAATCATTTTTAATCATTTTGTTCAAATAGAATTGCCAACAAAATGAAAGAATCATTTTTAATCATTTTGTTGAAATAGAATTGTCAACAAAAATGAGAGAATCATTTTTAATCATTTTGTTGAAATGGAATTGTCAACAAAATAGAAATATCATTTTTATTTGTGTTGTTGAAATAGAATGGTCGACAAAATAAAAATATCATTTATTATTAAAATTTGATCTGTATACAAATGAAAATGTCATTTTTATTTGTTATGTTATATGTCAATGTAGGAATTGTAAAACACATAAAAATTTCATTTTTATGTTACATGTTAAAGTAGGAACTGCAAACAAATAAAAATATCATTTTTATTTGTTATGTAAAAAAAATAGATTTGTAAACAAATAAAAATATTATTTTTATTTGTCATATTAATGTAGGAATTTGTATACAACATTGAAATATCATTTCTATTGGCTATGTTTAGATATAGAAATGTCATTTTTATGTGTCATGTTGTACAATGAAATTACATACAAACAAAAATATTTCTTTTTTATTTGTGAAAGTTAAAATAGAAATTGTAAATAAATTACATTTTATTTTACATTAGAAACATGTAGAAATGTATGCAAATAAAATACATATTTATTTGACATTAGAAACATGTAGAAATGTATGCAAATAAAATACATTTTTATTTAACATTATAAACATGTAAATATGTTATGCAAATAAAACATTCTTTTATTTGGCGTGTTAAACACGTTAGTGGAATCATCGGATGATTTATATTTATATGTAATTATATATATACATATATATATATATATAAATTAAAATTAAAATTAAACGAATCACGCGCGGTAGTTCGCGTTTCGGAATCGTAACTTTAAACGATTATACCGAATGATCCGACCGTCGGAACTTCCCAAAACCGAAACCGTTAGGACCTCTTTGGGAAGACCTTTCAAAAGGTATAAAATTTGTTAAAATCCAACGGTTAGTTTTCGAAAAATGTGTAAATCAAATTTGGGTAAAAGCAACGCCAAGGCCGCCTGTTGACCCGAAGCATCGTTAAATTAAATTAGACTATTTTTATATAATTAAAAATAGCGATAAGTCATTATAAAATAATATTAACAATATGAAATGATTTAAATTATATGTATGCGAGAATTATTTGAAAAGACCGAGTTTAATCTCATTTCAAATAATTGTACGACGATTCAAATCGAAGATATTGATGACGGTGATTGAAGACCGGTGATCTTCCTATCGAATGGACGACTACTAATGTCTAGCAATGGTTTGCTCCCAGTAAAGAGTCAAAGTGGTAGTTGTCCAGACGTTCTTGTCGATTGTCTGGATAAGCGAGCACCTCTCTTCTTTATTGGACATATGGGACGAGGAATAAAGTGTCTCCGGTTTCGTTCAGACCTAAAACGGACTTGCCAATGGATGTGTTTCTAACATTGGATTTCATTCTATGTAAACTGATTTCTATTTAATATATATCTATTTGGTGGTGGAGAATTTATTCTTTTGCTTAACACCCTTCTCTGAGACGTACGAGCTCAGAGGTTATATATTAATAGTTATCGATCGCATGGCGTGGATTGTCAACGTAGCATGCCAAGATGCAAATGATCAAGGCTTTTGTTGAAAAGCAGAGCCTTGTGGTTAATGATCAAAGAATAGCATGTTTTGGCATAGCTTTGTGTATAGCGTAACTTCGCGAGCCTCACATCCCCGTATGAGTCAAAAATGGGATAAGGACCGTAGGAGTGCATGCGTTTCTTTCTAGCTACAAGTAGTGTCATGGTATGGAGCCCAGACATTTTTACTTATGTGGATGATGGATTACGAGGCATAAGATATATTGGTCGATAGTGGCAATTGATAGGGCCAATAGGACCAGGAAACGTATTGTTCAGGAATTGCCAATCCACTAAAGTATTTGTGGACCGGCCCTACCGCATCCAAGGGTTCGCCAGCGTCCGAATCCTGAGGCATTTGCTAGAGTGTCTCGAATTAGTGAGGAGCCATCCCTAGCCCCGACTCATGATGGAAACCCAATCTCCAGTACGACATTACGGTTTTGATTGTAAATCAATATATGGCTACATAGTAGGATGGGGTACTATGCCGTTTAGGATTGATACGTTTACTTTGAAAGTATTTTAAAACTGATTAGACACTAATAATAAGCATGTTTGATCATTATAAGGTAAAACTCTATCCTCTGGTTCGCGTTGCATTGTGTGATGGGACTTGAGTCTTGTAATAATTTCATTTTTCTAAAAAGCATTGCGTTGTTTTGAATAAAAATTTATTTAATTTATGCACTGGCAATCCAATGGAGTAAACCCGTTCTGCGTTAGAGGCATGGTCCTGTGATTAGCCATATTGTTAGATAAATTAGAAAAGATTTTTCATACCACTCCCATGACTGACTCGTAGTTTGTTTCACTTGCAAACTCGGGTGCCCTTATTTTCACATGGGCAGCCAAGTGACAGGTATCAGGTTATTTTTAATATGTACTGAAGTGGAGCATGCTTTTGGACAGAAGGCGAAGATCATTTCTATCTTTTATTTCTATTTGAGACATTTAGACATCATTTATCTATGTTGTACTTGATGGTGTTTTAGACCTATTTCTATTTGCTGAGACTTTTTATATGCTGAGTTGTATCCTGTAATTGTGCCACTCTGAAGTTCTGATGTTGATGGCATTTCTATTTCCGCTACTATGATTAATGTTTTATGCTATTATCTGTAATCTACTGTTGTTGTAAATAGGTTATATTCCAATGATTATCCTTGCTTTCGTACTACAACAGTTTGGGGCTATCATGGGGGGAGGGGGGAGCCAAAATCTTGGTGTTGAGGGATCTGAAGCATATGAATTTGGAGATAAGTGATTCAGAAGTAGAAAGGGATCTGAAATTCTTGAGTTGACTGGCTGCGTTCACGGAAATGGGCATAACTTTCAAACCAAGGCCGTTTTGGTCAAACGAAAGTTATATCTGAAGCAAATTCAGATGGCTACAAGGGTTACAATGTAAAGCATCGTAATTGACGTTTTCGATCCCAAAAAGTCATTTAAAAATGTTTTGGGCCGTTTGTATGTTCATGACATGACTTCGACCAAACCGCTTTGTGCTTGTTGATGATATTATTATCTCTTGAGCGTGTTGCTAACTAGAAACTTGACGTGTGACAGCTTTGACCAAAAAGCGTGTCAACACTCATCGACGATGCTGATGAGCAAACTAGGTGACAGGTATGAGCATTACTTGGTGTTGTGTAGGTGGATTAATAGGAGACGACATCTTACTATTTATACTTGTATCCTTATTGTTTATTCCAATGTATAGATGTATTCTTTTAGAGAAAATTTATCAGTTGAGTTTATTTATCTCTTATATAATCGTATTACTATTTTGTATAACTGTATGAGACTATATATTCTGATTATATGGTTTATAATGTTATTACTTTCTTGTTTGTTTTATATATGTTATCTGATTATTATATATTATCTAATACGCTGTGAGATATATGACAGGTTCTGTGATTGTGTTTATATTTTATTCTCTTCTTTCTCTTCTCTTGTATTTTCTTCTTCTCTTTCTCCTTTCTTCTCTTTTCTACTATTTCTTTCCCTTGACGATCACTTTACGTCGATTAAGTGCTTGTACACCGCAAATTTTTAGTTATGAGCACCGGTGGTGTATAGTGGGTCGTCACATTTGGTTTCAGAGCTTAGATTTCATTATTTAACTTAAGCAGTACTGAATTTGAGAGTTAATATATACGAGTGGGTACGTATTTTGTATATATATTTTCTTTCAAATTTATATGTTATTAGTATATATAGTATAGGTTGTTTTTCACACGAGTGTCGTTGGAATAGTTTTCTCTATTACCAACTGATCACCCCTACCACTTATTTGAGGCAATTTATTAAACGAGAAATACTTCTTTCTATTTACTCCATCTTTGTTTTGAGGATCGGGCAGAATTGAGGACTATTAGCCTCGATTTACAGTTTTGTTTTAGTAATGGTACGATCTGTTATCTTGGATGTCCTTTTTCTCTAATCAGTTACAGCACTTAAGTTCAGTGAGTCGACTATGCCACGTTGTATGGACACTTATGTGTCCAGACGGCATACCGTTCCTCGAAACATAATCGAATGTTGTGGTACGAGAAATGTTTGGGTTTTCATAAGGATTTTTTTGATGACTTGAAGTTAGAGTTTAAGGAAACAGGAGGATACTCCTAAGAAACTCCACAATTGAGCCTAAATTGGTCGAGAGTCGTTATCTTTTCGATCCCCGAAATCATTTCGCTCGAGACCAATTCACCTCAAAGAGGTTTGTATTGACTTCTTAGAAGTCGATGAGAGTTTTCCAATTTAGGAAATGTGTTTCTATTGGAGAGTATGGCTGAATTTTATGTGATATCGAAGTAAGTTTTTTTTTCTTTTATCACTCCAAAGGTTGGAGTTTGCCGCTGAGTTGACTGATCGACTCGGTGGGTGATTATTTCAGTTTGAGGGAATAATAATTTAGAGGATTCGATCAGGTAAGATTGCGATGTTCGAGCTTTCCCCCAATATTGAAGATTGTCTTGCATTGTCGGGACTAATCATGGAGACAAGTTTTGATCGTCATTTCCATTCATCGAGTGCTCCCTCGATGAAAGAGAAATGAATCGATGCCACCACTCAATATATGTTTCCATTAATGACATTTCCATATGTGTTTTAGTTTGAGATTAAGATATCATTGTTCCATTTGATCTTGCGATTCGATAGATGGAATAGGATTAGGACTCATGAATTGGCTTATCTCCTTGATTATGACTTACCATGTTGAGGGCTTTGTTAAATTATATATGTTTGTAGCATCCCGTGTTTGGTCGTCATGACTTAATACTATGGGTGACTGTTGCATCCACAACGATTAATTTCAGGCCTCGAGGTGGGGAAGTGTTATGGCATAGCCAGTCTATACTTTGCAGTATACATGGTTCTTCAAAACTTAAATTCACCGAGTTATGGTTGCATGGTTGCTGAATTGGTTGCTTGTTGATTGTCGAGCTTAACTAAACTTATTGGATTAAATATTTCATTTACTAGGAGGATACAGTATATCGGTGGTAGTGGGAGGTTATTAGTGATGGTTGTGGATTAGGAAAAGCTCTTCAGTAGCGAGTCGTCTTCGATTTGGCCATAGTGGACTAAGAATTAGATCTTTAGTAGCAAGTCTCCTATGATTGGACGATAGTGGGCTGAGAGTTCTCTAGTAGCGAGTCGTCACTGAGCTTGTAGCTTGAGAGTATCTGGACACATTCGATGACGTGAACAGATTACCACCATATTTGAGCAGAGCTTCGTATCGATCTGGTTATGTATGTTCTTTCGGTTGGGAATTCCGAAAGGATTTTACCATATTTTAGTAGCAAGTCCCATTGGTTTCAAAAGACGTTTTTATGTTGATAACACCAGGCATCACGTGTCGATTGGAGGTCACCATTTCTTAGGCCTATTTGTGAATATAATAATATTTATAATATCCAGTCATCCAAACCTTTAAAATCTATTGATGATAACATTATTCCCTCCTATCTTTCATTCGTTTACTGTTTTATTGAGCTAGAATAGCCACCACTATTCATGAGGCTAGGGCCCTTGATTTCTTAGAACTTAAGCAACGAGATGGGAAATAGAGACCATTGATGAACTCCCCTCCGCGATCACTACCCTTCCATGCATGAACTTTTTGTTATGTTCCCTCCTGATGAAACGTGTGTTTTGGGCAGCGGATACAAGTAAAGAGAACACATTTTTATGGGTAGGGCTATGCTCCTCCATTATGATTCGGGTGTGAAGAGCTTACGTAGAGCGATGTGTTGGTGAAGCTATTTCCTTGATTCGTGGACCGTGGACAAAGCTTGGAAAGAGAGAGAACGTTCAACAAGTGGATTTTTTTCAATGACAGTACATGGCTAGAAATTTGGGTTTTTGGGGACGAGGAGTAGAGGAGCATTCTAGTAATTAGGTGGTTGTTTAATTTAACTTTGATAATTTAAAGTTATTAAAACTTTTATTGGTTATTACTTTTGTATATGAGGTCGAATTTGGGTGTTGTTTCTTCCTATGGATTCATATTGATGAGCTTTACATTTTAGAACTAGTTTGGGTTGATTTGCCAAGGTGAGTTATATTGTCTCTTACTGGATTGTATTTGTCCGTATAGTACAGTTATGACATTTTAAATGATTCTGTTTATAGAACGTAATAATTTGTATAGTTGAATCTAGTAAATAATTAATAAAATTATTAGAAATCAATTTACGTAGTTTTAACCATTATTAGCACCTTTTACCTAGTTGTTGCGCACTATTGTGCGTGCTACCTATCCGTTTGTGCGCTATTGCGCACTATTTTGACCATATTACTATATTTTGATTATTTGGACATATAGTTCACTTTGATTGCTATAGATAAGTTCTATTTTATTTATTATAGCTATTATGGATGTTTGTGTGCTAGTTTAGGGATTTGTTTGACTACTGGTTGCATGGTTGAATTGTTTGCTTAGTTAATCTTAAAACGCCATTCATCGGCGATCTAGTATTAGGAAATCTTATTCATATGAGTTTAGGATGATTATCGGTTAAATGTACACGTCGGTGTATGTTGATTGAGCACATAAGAATGATAGACTCGAACGGATGAGATAAATTATTGAAGGATCTTCTGAGCACTTGTATGGTTTGATGATGGAGCAGCATTACAGGTTGGCGAAGGATTTGATGGAGCGACATTGGAGCTTAGTGGCCGATCTAAAAACAAAGGATGGACTTGGCAACGAGATGGATTTCGCAATGAATGATTGATGCTTTTCTTGGATGCGTATTTAAACAATTCCAGTTAAATGGTGAGCCAAGTTTTCGTTATAGATTAGTATGAAGTGATCTATATCGATTAGTACTATGATTGGCTGCTTTGGCCAATTTGACATGGACGATGGTGCAATTTCGAGGAGTTGTATATGATGGTTCATTCAATAGCGATTTCAACCCGATGGCTCTTCGATTAGTGCCTTTAACGTGAGACAAGGATACAATACTTTTATTTAGTTGTCATTTGACAATGATGATTCCAGGATGGGGTGAAAAGTTGTAGCGATAGACAGTTTTCTCTAAGATGTAGAAAAGACAAGATTAATTCGTATTGAGGTGACTATTGAAAAGAGAGAGAGAGAAGAGATATGGGATGGGGGACGCAGGATGATATCCTACGACACATGATGATAGTCAAGGATAGTTCCTGTATTGTGTAGACTTCGGATCAGAGTCTTTTGGATAATTTAGTGATGGATTATGCTATGGAGAACATGTGCAAATGGATTATCGATAGCCTATGGTTTTAGTGGTTACTCGTAAAAAGGAGGTAGTAGGTGTGATGTCCAATTGGACCAAATTGGTCCTTCTAGTTTTTGATGATGGGAGACTTTTTCATTCACCTGGACCAGACGGGTCCTAACCTTAGGCTATACAAGGGGGTACAACCTAGGTAGTGACATAGATTCAAGTATTATGAAAACTGAGTATTATCGTATATCCAATGCACTGGGTGAGTGAATATGAGGATGGTTGATGGATCTTATGGTTGTTCACTTATTTACCACCATTTAGTACTTAGTCATATATCACCTTACCTACTTGAGATTTATCATAGTGTAGCATATATCGGTTGTTTGCCAACTCTATGGATGAAAGGGCAGGAGAGGTGTTATGCCCCGAATTCGCCCGACCTCTGAAGAGATGGTAAAACATGGATTGTAATGAGAACACGACACATCATAACCCAAAAATGAGAGCATTTCATTTGTTACAACAATTTACATCAGAGTACCAGATATATTAGGGTATGAATAAATAATATATAGCGAATTACATTTAAATACATAAATATAATATGCAGCGGAAAATATCAACTACCACAATTGAACGAAATACATGGATACAAAGCTTTCCGAATATAGCTTAAGCTGTAAACCAGGATCCTGCTAAATAGACGTCTGCAAAACCAAAATGACTTGCTGCCCATGTAGAAAATATGGGCACACAGAGTTTAGGTACAATAAACTCCAGGTCAGTCATGGGAGTGGTGTGAGAACTAAAACAGTTATGAACTTTATTTTATTGTTGAGTAAATTAAGGGACAACACCGTATAACCCGGAACGGGTTTTCTCCCAAGAATACCATAAAATAAACAACGCAATGCTAAAAAAGGAAAATGAAGCAATTATAAGACTCAGGTCCCATCACACAATGCAACGCAAGCCGGAGGATAGAGTCTTACCTTATAATACCAAACATGCTTGATACGCTTTAAAACAAATCATTTTGATATTACTATAAGTGCATAGTGTAGAAATCAACTTCGAATATAAATGTATCGATCCTAGATGGCATTTATAACATATATTATGTCGCCATATAGGTATACAACAAAAACCGTAAAGCTCGTATTGGAAAGTTGGATTTCCATCATGATGGTTGCTGCTTCGAAAGATTGGTCACGTAGTGCAATACTTCACGACTTACGTCCAGGGCTTTTGGAAAACACTGTAATGCACACCCGCCAATATTCAGGAAACAAGTATCACCGTGGCTTACGTCCAAAGCTTTGGAAAACACAGCTTACTCTATCCTTCTGGGAATTAGGTCTAAGCCCTATCCCTACTAGGTGTGGAGCAAACTTACCTAGCATAGCTCGATTGGCCGAATCCAAGACAACCCTAAAAGTTGTCGTCCTCAACCTGCAGATTGCTCATCCTGGTCTCGAAAGTATATGGATCTAACCATTAGTTCACCATTATACCGGTGTGAGGCTCATGAATTAACGCTATACAAAGATATGCTACTTAAAGTTGTGCTTTGATCATCAACCATAAGGCTCTGCTTTTCAACAAAAACCCTGATCCATGCATCTTCGCATGTCACATTGTTAATCCATACCATACCATTGATTTCTACCAATATATAACCTCTAAGCTTGTACGTCTCAGAGAAGGGTGTTAAGCAATAGAATAAATTCTCCATCGCCAAATAGATATATATTTAGCAGAGATCAACGAATACATCATAAAGGAATACAATGAAAGACATAACATCCATTTGCAAGTCCATTTTAGATTTGAATGACACGGAGGCACCTTATTTCTCGTCCCATATGTCCAATATAGGAGAGAGGCCGTCGCATATCTGGACAATCAAAAAGTATGTCAGACAACTACCACTATAACCCCTTCATGGGAGCTATCCAAATCCAAGGCATCAACAGTAATCCTTTCGATGTGATGATTGTCGTCTTGCACCTTCTTCAATATCTTCGACTTTTAATCATTGTATTAGTTATTCAGAATGGGTTAAAACCGCTCTTTCCGAATAACTCGCGTATATTATAATCAAGTGCCATAAAAACACATCATATGCCTCATTCCAATCCAGAATATTCTTTTATTAAATATTCTTTACATTAGGAATTTTTCCCATAAATCTTATAAAAGATTTATTCATTTAAACCTCTTGTTTAAATCTTTCTTTAAAAACCATTGCAAAAGATTTTATGTCATATTTTCACAACTTAAGCCAAATTAGGTTTTACCAACTAGTCAGGATTAGCGAACCTCACCGAAGTAATCATTTATTTTGTTATCCCAATCCCAACCTATTCATTCCACGGAGCAAAAATGGTAGTATTCCATGTCTAACACCCAGTGTGTTATCGAAAAATTTAATTACCATTTCTCGTTCAAATCTAATTAAAGATTTAACTATCGCATGTAGTAAAACTGGTGATACTCCATCTCGAACATTTCTTAAATTTGGTAAATTTACATACCTCGTTCCCATTTCAATCTAATTAAAGATTCATTAAAAATCCACTTAGTTTTAATCTCAAAATCATTACTCAACCTTTAAAAAATAATTTTGTCTTTACTTGGGTTAAAGAACAAATTTCATTTAAAACACCATTCACGGTAAACCTAAAATCACCTTCCATCAAAATGGAACCTTCACGGAAATCATAACAGTATATAATCGATATAAATTTCTTTATCAGAATAATACTATAAACGGAATAATGACAAAGCCTTTTAAATTCCATAAATAGTACATGTCTTCCTTCACAAAAGCTAATCTCGATTATCACTAAATCGAATTCCAATTTCTTTTATTAAATCGGAAAACTTTACATTGGAAAATTTTCCATTAAATCGTAGAATAAAGATTTATATATTCCAAATCTTAGCTACACTGTTAATCGAGTTTAAGAACTAATGTTGTTTAAAACATTGTTCACAATCAACCCAAAATCAATTTCCACTTTATTCCAATTATATTTATTAATTGGAACACTTCCTTAAATATTAGTTAAAAGATTTATTCTTTTCTCAACTGGGTTTAAGAACAATGTTATTGAAGACACCATTCACAACAAACCCAAAATCCAACTTGATATTAAATACAAGGATCTGAATAGGAATTATATCGACTTATATTTAGTATCAAATTCTGAGCATAACGTATATCTTTTGGGAACAATGATATCTGTATCTTCCAATTTACTCAACAATATTCACGAAATCCAATATTGAAATATTCCGAAGATTATTTTCATTTAAATCCATTCCAATTCATACGTTGGAAAATTTTGGTTAGATAAAAACCATTTCAATTCCTTTTAGTGTTTTATTTTAGTTGTTAGCTAGTTCATTTAGATAAAATATCTTTTATCTTTAGAAACGTGGAATATTTCATCCAAAATATTTTCAAATCTTTTATTATGATTTTACATAATGTATCCATGTCCATACGAAATTGGATTTTAAAGTAATATTTTGATTTTTCCCTGAATATTATGTTCAAATATTCGTCTATATTCTGGACCGGGATGTGACTCAATCCATTACCATATAGTTTTAATTATATGGATTCCGTACATTGCATGTATTCAAAAATAGTGATCAACAACTATTCAACATTCAATTCACATCCATAGTGCAATTTTGCAACTGTATAAAGAATAAATCGTTTAAATAACGCGTATAACGGCCTGTCTATCAATCGATTGACATACAACTAAACACAACGGAGATGTGTGAAGTTATTATCACCCCAGACCCACGTGGGGTTTTCGATCAACATCCAATTATTTGCATACTTAGGCGATGTGCAAAATTATCATTCTAATGCCCGTGTTGGGTTTACATCACAATCCATGTGAATTTATCTATAGTTTAATAATAATAGCATTAAAACCGTAAACATCCATCAATCATCAAACAAATATTACTGCCACAAGCAATCAACATATATTCAGTTATAAAAATAAATAACTATGCACAATTTTGAGGGAGAGAGTTCTCACCTTGGTTTCCACTCCGTCATTCTTTAATCGATGATTTTATAAAATGATTTCGCAAGAATCGAGCTGTTGAAATTTGCGAATTAGTGAAACCGTCAAGTCACAAACAAAGTTAAAATGGGATGAAACTTGGCCGAGAAAGAGTCTGGATGGATCTAAAGTGGTGACCATGGTCACCACTAGCCAACAGTCCAAAAACAAGATTCGAACGTCTGAATTAAAAATTCAGACGTCTAAATTTGCATTTTCCTGAACCAGCAAGGATTTAGTTCATTTTTGAGCTATTTCTGATGTTTGATTTTTTTTGACTAAACGTTTGAGTTAAAAATTTCAGACATCTGAATTCTGGTATTTGTGTTTTTCAATTATTCATAGGAGGTCAGACGTCTGACCCAAAATATTCTGACGTCTGAACCTGAGACTGAGCATACAATTGCCTAGATAACACTCTCTAAGTGATATCAACTCATGCCTAAAGGCCTATGATGTTATGTACATACAAACGAGGCTTCAAAAACTCACCGGGGTTGCTCATAACTCCAAACTCACATGCATTCATACAAGAGATTTGTAGTGATTTTTGATTATAAATACCAAAATGGAAAATTTTCTAACCAAAGCAATCAACTACAATTTAAGCGACTTGCGAAGACTTAGAACTTTGTCGGGGTGACAACAGAGCTTCACAATTTTTCCTAAACCACTCATAGCATGTGCATTTGATTGTGTGGACTATTCTAATCATAACTTACAATTTTAACGAAACATGAATATATGAAGCCGACTAAGTTTCACTAGCCTATCCAATTCACTAGCATATGTAAACTTAAATGAACTTTAAACTACACTCCTACAAGCTAATAACTTATGGCATAGATGTGGGTTCATGTATAACTCACAAAGCTCTCACCTTTGATGGTTAGAAGCTATGAATCAATCCAATAACAAGCTAGAACGATCTCTTTTTGAATAAAACACTAGAATCATGAGACGACCCCAAACCCCGTATTGACGGCGGCAAGGGTAATCCGTGGAATATAACACAGAAACAGATAATAGCAGAACAAAATTAAATAAACACACTAGATAATGAACAACAGAATATACTGGATAAAAGTAATCATCAGAGTTACACAGTATACAGGATCATACTTAGTAAAAATACAGTTCAGCTATACATAAATGTCTACAGCGGAAAACAAACATAATATGTACAATAGGAGCTGAACAGCATAAAATAGATAAATGATAGAATCCATCTTCAGCTCCAGCTATCCAGAGAAAGAACCAGCTAAACCTGAATACAAGGCTGCCCATGTAGAAAAAAGGGGCACCCGAGTTTGAAAGTGAAACAAACTACGAGTCAGTCCTGGGACTGGTATGAGAAATCTATTCAACACATATATAATATGGCTAATCATAGGACCACGCCACTTTTGAGGAACGGGTTTACTCCATTGGATGGCCAGTGCTTTACAACTAATCTTTCTTTTAAACAACGCAATGCATTTTGTAAAAATGAAGCCATTATAAGACTCAGTTCCCATCACACAATGCAACGCAAACCGGAGGATAGAGTTTCTACCTTATAACGGCCAAGATATGCTTGATACGAATAAAACAAAGGCATTTGATCTTATTGCTAGTGTTTATATGCTTTGAAAACAATTTCAAATCATAACTATCAATCATAGACGACATTAATGCCCCATACCACTATGTCGCCATATATAGGTATACAATCAAAACCGCACGATGTCGTATTTGGAAATTGGATTTCCGTCATGAACCAAGGCAAAAGATAGTCCTTACCGAATTCGAGACGCTCTAGCCCGCCCCTCAGGACCCAGACTCAGGTGGGCCCTTGGATCGTCAGGGCCGGTCCACTGATGTGGATTAAAATTCCTGAACACTGCGTTTCCCCACCCTTTGGGGTGTAAATGAGCCAACGAATGGCTCCATCGGACCCAGATCGTCCGATCTAACCAAGGCGCCTCGCAACAGCAACAACCACATAGGTGAAAAGTATATAAATGTCAGGGCTGGTAGGTCACTGACACCACCCTACCTAGAAAGAAACGCAGGCCCTCCCTGATGTCCTCTCCCGTTTCTGGTCCATACCGGGGTGTGAGGCTCGCGATTTTACGTTATACACAAAGCTACGCCACACAGGCGGTGCTTTGATCATCACCACAAGACTTTGCTTTTCAACAGAAGCCCTGATCACTGCATCTTAGCATGCCACATAGGCAATTCATGCCATGCGACTGATGTCCATCGATACACAACCTCTGAGCTCGTGAGTTTCAGAGAAGGGCGTTAAGCAAAAGAATAAATTCTCCCCCGCCAAACAGATGTATATTTAATAGAGATCAATCAACACAGAATAAAATCCAATGTCAGACACACAGTCCATTTACAAGTCCGTTCTGGGTCTGAACGAAACCGGAGGCACTAAATACCTCGCAACTCCATCGATCACCACGTACGTATGGACGATCACCACTCATTATCCATATTTCGGGATGCCTCCCAATCAGGACCTCGGTTACCATCCAAACGAGGTGAAGATCTCCGGTCTTCGACCACCGTCTTCATCTTCGACTTTCAATCGTCGGTCAATTATTTGAAATGAGAATTAACTCGGCCTTTTCAAACAATTCACGTATATTTAGAATTTCAAATCAATTTATTTCAATGGTTAAATCATTCGACAACACCAATTTTGTTCTTTAATGTAATTTTCACACCAAACACATTCAACCATCAAATACCACATAAATCGAGCAAATTCAGTTTATTTCCATTCCATATTGTTTATGATATTTTATAACGATTTATCGCTATTTTTATTTATTTTAAAATAGCCAATTTATTCAAAACGACGCATCGGGCCATAACGCGGCCGTGGCGCTGTTTTTCTTCAGATTTGATTTACACATATATGAAAATCTAACCGTTGGATCTTTACAAAATCTACATCATTAGAAAGGTCTTTTCAAAACGAATCCAACGGTTCGAGTTTCGGGAAAATCCGACGGTCGGATCTCCCGGTACAATCGTTTGAAGTTTCGATTTCAAAATACGAACTGCAGCGTCGTTTTTCGATTAAATATAATTATATATATATATATAATCGTTTTTGGCGCTGTTTTTCTTCAGATTTGATTTGAACATATATGAAAATCTAACCGTTGGATCTTTACAAAATCTACATCATTAGAAAGGTCTTTTCAAAACGAATCCAACGGTTCCAGTTTCGGGAAAATCCGACGGTCGGATCTCCCGGTACAATCGTTTGAAGTTTCGATTTCAAAATACAAACTGCAGCGTCGTTATTCGATTAAATATAATTATATATATATAAATATAATCGTTTCTGGCTCTGTTTTTCTTCAGATTTGAATTAAACATTCCAGACAATCCAACCGTTGGATTTTTACAAGGTTGGTGCCGTTGGAAAGATATTTCCAAGGCGAATCCGACGGTTGCAGTTTTGGGAAAATCCAATAGTCGGATTTCCCGCACTAGTTGCACGGCCATGTTTCGTTTTAATTTTATTTATATTTATATATTTATATAAATATAGTTCATTCAACAATTTCAATATCATTTCCACTTCAAATATTTCACTAACGCCTTAAAATTTTGGAAAATTTCGCCATAACCTCCTTTGTACGGGAGGGGCTGGGAAAATTCCCAAATAGCCGCACGGGCATCTCATGTTGAAAAGAAAAAGAAAAAGCCAAGCGGCTAGCCAACAGGCTCATAAAATCATCACCCAAACAAAACAGTAAATGTGTACCTATTTGTTGGGCACAAAATTTTATTCCTCTTCTCTAGCCCCTTTGCTATAACCTGTTCAATAAATATGCATGTACATATATACAGTTGTTATCATTTATCGTTTTCCATTCAACTTCATATTTGATTCCATTTGGTTTAAAAACACCATTCATTCTAATGTTGCATGCATAGGCAAAAATCATATCATTAGCTAATATTTCGACTCATGCATATTTATTTGAACGAGTTGCTATTTTTAACACTTCACATTTCAACCATTCATGTATATAATAAAAATGTGATTTTTATTGTAAAACAATTCATTTCAAAACACTATTATTTTATATAGTTTATATAGGTGATAAAAATAGGATTTTTCTTATAAAACAATTTCTTTTAAAACGAGATTATTTTACATAGTCCATATAGTTGATAAAAGGTGATTTTTATTATGAAACAATTTATTCAAAATATGAATACCATTCAACACATGAATTTCTATTCAATGAATGAATATCGATTCAACACATGAAGGTTTTCTATAGTTTCTATATATAGATAAAAATGTGATTTTTATATTTAAAACACGAATACCATTCAACACAGGAATTTCTAATCAACGAATGAATATCAATTCAACACATGAAGGTTTTCTGTTTCAATGAATAAATATAGTTTCAGCGAATGAAAATAATTCAAACACATGAATATTATTCAAAATTTTGGCAGCATAACGGCAGGGTAGTTAAAACCGGGACCGTCCCTAGTACGGCTCCTCGCTCTACCTTAAAACCTCGCGGTTTTTGACAATGGAGATCATGCATCTAGTTCGCACGCAGGCGACATGTATATATTTATTTCATTTCCACAAACTAATCCTATATGGTTTCAACCAAATATTTTTCAACCACAAACAGGTATTTTTCAACCACAATCAATCAATATCAACCACAAACAATCCCAAACAGTCATTCGCTATCAATCAATTTTCACACCAATCACAACCAATAAATATCGTCCATGGTTTGTGGACGAGGGGCGTATATATATATATATATATATATATATAGCAATTCACTTCTATTTCAACATATATATAATTTTTACAACGCATATATAAATTATACATCGAACGTACAACTTATACAACGCTTATATATGAGGTGTACAACGCTTATATAACTCATACACCGACTATATAATTTATACATCGTCGTTTTCCATATCGTTTATAAACTAGAAATCTCACATTGGGTTCCACTCCACCAAAAATAACAGAAGGCTCAGAAAAATATGCAGTCTCTTCTAAAATGTAGAAGACGTCCACACGATCACGATGTTTCCTGTTTCATCGAATTTCGTTAACATAGATAAAAGATATGATTTTTCAAAGTTCGCAACGGTTTTGAACAGTTAAAATTAGTTTTAAAATTACACAGCCGTACCTCACTGTATTGTTCGAAACTAGGTTTCGATTTCTCGCGAAATCCGTGAAGCTAGAGGACGATCGGCCTTCGCAGCGTCGAAGGGCTAGGAGAGGGCTTCGCGCGCGTGGGGGAGTTAGCCAGCTCGGTGGCGAATCCTGGTCGTGGCGGCGGCGGGAACTTCCGAACTTTGAGGGGCTGGATCTCCTCGCACGAGCGACGATGGGGGGCGTACCGGCTATGGATGGGAAGAGGGTGGCGAGGTCTTCGGAAAACTCCAAAGGACGGTAGTGTAATTCGCCGTGGTTTCGCCGGAATCGGCTTGGGAAGGAATGAATGCGGTTTCGCCGTCGATCGCGATGGGGAGAGAGAGAGACGGGTTTTCCTTTTTTTTCAAAATTTTCTGATTGGCCGGTGGAGTTTTAAAGGGTTTTCTGACACGACCACTAATTTAAACCCAATGACTGCCACCCTTAGCGTTTTACCCCCATTCCGAACACAATGGGATATGTTTCGAAGGCCCATTCGAATGTTTCAGTCAGTTTTCCTTCAAATTAAAATATAAAACATTCAATATTTAATTTGAACGTACATTTCAATTTGCCAGGGTCACAAACTAATTCGAAAAATTCCAGAAAAATAAATCTAGCTATGTTTTGACGATACAGTTCCAACAAAACTAGTTTCGTCGAATTCTGAGACCGTTTGCAAAAAGGCCCATTTTTGGTCGATCCAATTTAACTATAATTGACCAAAACACATTTTTCTTTGCCACGCTCACATATTAGCTTCAAAAATTATGAAATTTGAAACCTAGCAATAACTTCACATCCCGGATCCAACAAAAGTGGTTTCGTCGAATTCCGAGGTCGTTTGGAAAATGGCCAATTTCACGGGCTATATAAAATCCATAGCGACCCTTCTGAAAATTCGTTCAGCCTTAACTTTTGCTTTCCGTTATGAAAATTCGATTTTTTAGATTCGTTAGAAAGGTATTCACTTACAGATTTAAATATTTTTGGTTTCGCTAAAATCCGTTTTGTTTTGCACCCGGTACAGTCCGACAAAGTTTGAATTCAATTTTTGAAACTGCAGCGCCATTTGTTTATAATTATAATTAATTATATTCGCTTTCAATTGTCGATTCAAACTCACTTTCCATTGCCATTATTTAAAATATTTATTTTAAATATTTAAAATCCATTATTTTAGCCAATATAAAAATTTTAAATTGGTTCAAATTTTCTGGGTCGTTACAATCTCCCCCACTTAAAACTTTTCGTCCCCGAAAAGGAACAAAGTCGAAAGTGGTTTGATAAATCTACTATCACATAACACAACCAACAATCAAATCGTTTTAACCTTTCAAAAATATACTTATCAATTTCTATACTCCATTTAAAATCCTTCAGACTATAGAATTTGAAAGTGCACATCCAAGGAAAGGAAATAACAACAGAGTAGAGAATTAAATGGTAATGCAAAGTAGGGTAAATGTACCTTACACCGGAGTCAATCAGAGATATCCACTCGGCATCTAGGATAAGCTTTCTGAATGCTCTCTTTAGTTTCCCAAGTACCATCTCGCGGATCTCCACTCCATTGCACTTTGGCTAAGTGAACCTTCTTGTTCCTCAGCTCTTTGGTTTCTTTGCCAATAATCTTTAGTGGCTCTCTTCTCACAGCTAATTCTGGAGTATTTTCAATATCCTGTTGAGTTGCTTCTTCCACGATCAAGTCTGGATCATGAACGTGCTTTCGAAATTGGGATATGTGAAATACATCATGAACTCCAGGCAACCAGTCAGGCAATTTGACCCTATAAGCGAGAGTTCCAATCCGTTCCAGAATAGGAAACGAGCCTATGAATTTGGGCGCCAACTTTCCAGTTTTACCGAACCGGATAACTCCTCTCATCGGCGATACTTTCAAATATACATAGTCGCCAACAGTAAAGGATATATCTCTCCTCCTTCTATCGGCATATCTCTTTTGTCGACTTTGAGCGGCAAGTAATCGCTTCTTAATAAAATCGACTTTGTCGGCAGCTTCTCGAATCATATCGGGACCCAACACAAGTCTATTTCCGGGTTCGACCCAACAAGCAGGAGATCGGCACGGTTTACCATACAATGCTTCGAATGGCGACATTGTCAGACTCGCCTGGTAGCTATTGTTATAAGAGAATTCAGCCAAATGTAGATGGTCTTCCCAGGATCCACCGAAATCTATAACACAAGCCCGCAATAGATCTTCTAAAATTCGATTCACCCTCTCGGTCTGACCGTCTGTCTGAGGATGATAAGCGGTGCTTAAATTCAACTTCGTTCCTAGCTCGACTTGAAATGCTTCCCAGAATTTGTTAGTGAATATTGTATCTCTATAACTAACTATACTGAGCGGCACTCCATGTAGTCTAACTATTTCCCTGAAGTATATCTGCGCCAGACTCTGAGCAGTCCTGTTTGATCTGACAGGTATGAAATGGGCGGTCTTCGTGAAGCGATCTACGATCACCCAAATACTGTCATTTCCTTTTCTGGTTCTGGGCAGACCATCGATGAAATCCATAGAAATATGTTCCCACTTCCAACCAGGAACTTCTAGCGGTTGCAACAATCCAGCCAATTTTTGTTGGTCGCTTTTGACTAGCTGGCAAGTAGAGCATCGGCTAACGTATATTGAAACATCTCTTTTCATAGCCTTCCACCAGAATGTTCATTTGAGATCGTTATACATTTTGGCCACACCAGGATGGATACTCAGCTTGGACTTGTGACACTCGTCTAACACTTCCCTTTTTAACTCTGGGATATCAGGAACACAAATCCTTCCTTTCAACCTCAAGGTCTTGTCGTTATCTATTTGAAAACACGAGGGTTCGCCTTTCTGAATCCTTTTAATCATATCCTTAATAAAGTTATCCTCCTTCTGAAGAATAGATATTTTGTCAATCAAGGAAGTCGTGATAATAAAGCTGGCGATCATTACATTCTTTCGGCTTAGCGCATCGGCCACGACATTGGCTTTCCCTGGAGTATATATAATTTTGAAGTCATATGCTGCAAGAAACTCCAGCCAACGTTGCTGCCTCAAATTCAAGCCTTTCTGAGTGAATAGATACTTTAGCGACTGGTGATCTGTAAACAGTTCAAATCTCTCACCCAGAAGATAGTGCCTCCAGATTTTCAAAGCGAATACTATCGCCAATAACTCAAGATCATGAGTTACATAGTTCTTCTCGTGTGGCTTCAGTTGACGGCTAGCATAAGCAATCACTTGGCCCCTTTGCATTAACACTGCGCCAAGGCCTTCTCTAGAAGCATCAGTCCAGACTTTTAAATCTTGGTTGCCATCGATGATGGTTAACACTGGAGCTGTCGTTAATCTTAACTTTAGCTCTTCGAAAGCCTCCTCACTTTCTGGGGTCCATTTGAATTTAGAGTTCTTCTTTGTAAGCTTTGTTAAATGACCAGATATCTTCGAAAAGTCTTTAACGAACTTCCGGTAATAGCTAGCCAATCCAAGAAAACTGCGGACTTCAGTGGGGGTGCTGGGCTATTTCCAATTTTGAATAGCCGTGATTTTACTTAGATCCACAGCGATTCCTTCCTTCGATGCTACGTGGCCCAGAAATTTTACTTCATCTTGCCAGAAGATACATTTGGAAAATTTGGGTTTTAATACATTCCGTCTCAGAATTTCTAGAACCTGCTCCAGATGCTTTTCATGTTCGACCTTTGATTTAGAGAAGATTAGAATATCGTCAATAAAAACCAGAACAAATTTATTCAATACTCCTCTGAATACTCTGTTCATCAGATCAACGAAGTAGGCGGGAGCGTTACATAAGCCGAACGGCATCACTAACCACTCGTAGAATAGGTCGGGACCTCCGAATGCTGTCATTGGAACACACTCTTCGGCAATTCGAAGTTGATGGAAACCTGTAGCTAGGTCCATTCGTGAAAATACTTGTGCTCCATTTAATCGATCCAACAAATCATCTATTCGCGACAATGGATATTTGTTCTTTATGGCCTGCTTGTTCAGATCACGATAATCCACACATAGACATAGAGTCCCGTCAGATTTTGGGACAAACACCACTGCTGCTCCCCAATCAGAGAAACTAGGCCTGATCAGACCCTTCCATACTAACTGTCGTGTTTGATTGTCTAATTCCTCCTTCTCTTTCAAGGACATTCTTCGAATAGCGTGAACTACCGGCCTTGCATTAGGAATCAAAGCAATTTTGAAATCTATTTCTCTCTGCGGAGGTAAGCGAACTACTTCTTCAAACACATCCGCATAATTTTTGACGACAGGAATATCTTTCACTAGGTCGAGAATATTCTCTGTGATTTCAGGTGCATTTTCTATTTGAGCTGGAGAAACATTCAAAGCTGCCCAGAAGTCTTTTCTATTAGATTTCTGACCTTCACACGGTATGGTTATATAACTCCCTGATTTAATCTTAGCTTTAACAACTCTCTCGGCGCATCTAACCTCTGCTTCATATTTGGTTAGCCAATCCAATCCCAGAATAAGATCGAATTCATTAAAATTCATAACGACAGAGATCGTAGGGAATTTATAGCAGGAAAAAGAGACAGGCACCCCACAAACCCAACTGAGACCGATAGAACCCCCAACTGGATTTTGGACAGTCATTGGTTCCTTGAGCTTCTTCAATTTTAAATCTAACTTCTTGACTGCACTCTTTGCAATAAAGCTTCGTGACGCGCCAGTATCAAACAGTACTTTGACTGGAATGTTTTTGACCGTAAGCGTTCCTTCTAAAACATCAGCCCTTTCTTGACTAGCTGAGGGCTCGGAAGTTTCTGCTACTTCATTTATATGTACTATTTCGGATTTCTGAGATAGCAGGCAGTTATTTGCAATATGCACCGCCCGATGGCACTTATGGCATCCTCTGCCCTCAGGAACCTTCTTACTGGGTTCAAATCCACTCTTTCTTCGTTTGTTCCAAGACTTGCAACTTACCGCCAAATGTCCTTTTCTATTACAGCTTGAGCACGTGGCGGTCGTTGTTGGTTCTCTTCCTGATCTGGCCCTTTTTCTCTTGGCAATGGGCTTCTCATTGACCTTAGACCTCGTACTGGCTTCAGGAATATCAGTTTCCGACTCTTCTTTGTCACTACAGCAAACTTCTTCTTCGTCGAGCAACATTCCTTTCTTATGAAGATCTTCATACTGATAAGCCATGTATATCATTTCAGAAAAAGGAAGCTTCACAATCCTCATTACACTATTCTGATATCTCCTTTGCGGGCCATGAATAAATCTCAGATTTTTCCTCTTTGGATCTTGAATCAAATGAGGAGCAAAGTGAGCAAGTTCGTTGAATTTCTTATGATATTCTGGGATGGTCATATCACCTTGTATTAGATAAGAAAATTCATTACATAATCGCTCCGTCGCTTCGGGAGGAGTAAATCTTTCTAGGAAAATCACTTTGAATCTGTCCCAGGTGATATCACCTTCTGGATTATCTTTGATGATCGTTTCCCACCAGATTAAAGCTTCTTCTTTGAGTGCCCAAGATGCTACTTGCCTTTTCTGGTCATCCCTCAGCTGGATACGCTCAAAAATTCTTTCGACGGAACTCATCCAAGCTTGAGTCTGAATTATAGATTCATTGCCCGAGAACTGTGCTCCGTTCAGATTTCAATATCTCTTTAATAGAGCCGCTAGATCGGGTCTGTATTCCTTCTGTTTCTGGCACTCATTTTTCTAGTACTTCTGCAATTAGCAGATCAAGTGTCAGGTCACAGAAAAGGTATTTTAAAATATAAAGACAAATACTTCAAATGTAAATGTGTCTATCGAGGTGTAATTTCATTCCGCTTCACTCATACTAGGATATTGCTGATCCTATCCGTATAGAGTTACCCGTCCTAGAACACTACTGGTTCTATTTCTGACGAGTTCGTTCAAATGTAATATTCCAGAACTAAGCTTAACCAATGCTCTGATACCACGTTGAGACGACCCCAAACCCCGTACTAACGGCGACAAGGGTAATCCATGGAATATAACACAGAAACAGATAATAGCAGAACAAAATTAAATAAACACACCAGATAATGAACAACAGAATATACTGGATAAAAGTAATCATCAGAGTTACACAGTACACAGGATCATACTTAGTAAAAATACAGTTCAGCTATACATAAATGTCTACAGCGGAAAACAAACATAATACGTACAATAGGAGCTGAACAGCATAAAATAGATAAATGATAGATCCGTCTTCAGCTCCAGCTATCCAGAGAAAGAACCAGCTAAACCTGAATACAAGGCTGCCCATGTAGAAAAAAGGGGCACCCGAGTTTGAAAGTGAAACAAACTACGAGTCAGTCATGGGACTGGTATGAGAAATCTATTCAACACATATATAATATGGCTAATCACAGGACCACGCCACTTTCGTGGAACGGGTTTACTCCATTGGATGGCCAGTGCTTTACAACTAATCTTTCTTTTATACAACGCAATGCATTTTGTAAAAATGAAGCCATTATAAGACTCAGTTCCCATCACACAATGCAACGCAAACCGGAGGATAGAGTTTTTACCTTATAACGGCCAAGATATGCTTGATACGAATAAAACAAAGGCATTTGATCTTATTGCTAGTGTTTATATGCTTTGAAAACAATTTCAAATCATAACTATCAATCATAGACGGCATTAATGCCCCATACCACTATGTCGCCATACATAGGTATACAATCAAAACCGCACGATGTCGTATTTGGAAATTGGATTTCCGTCATGAACCAAGGCAAAAGGTAGTCCTTACCGAATTCAAGACGCTCTAGCCTGCCCCTCAGGACCCAGACTCAGGTGGGCCCTTGGATCGTCAGGGCCGGTCCACCGATGTGGATTAAAATTCCTGAACAATGCGTTTCCCTACCCTTTGGGGTGTAAATGAGCCAACGAATGGCTCCATCGGACCCGGATCGTCCGATCTAACCGAGGCGCCTCGCAACAGCAACAACCACATAGGTGAAAAGTATATAAATGTTAGGGCTAGTAGGTCACTGACACCACCCTAGCTAGAAAGAAACGCAGGCCCTCCCTGATGTCCTCTCCCATTTCTGGTCCATACCGGGGTGTGAGGCTCGCGATTTTATGTTATACACAAAGCTACGCCACACAGGCGGTGCTTTGATCATCACCACAAGACTTTGCTTTTCAACAGAAGCCCTAATCACTGCATCTTAGCATGCCACACAGGCAATTCATACCATGCGACTGATATCCATCGATACACAACCTCTGAGTTCGTGCGTTTCAGAGAAGGGCGTTAAGCAAAAGAATAAATTCTCCGCCGCCAAACAGATGTATATTTAATAGAGATCAATCAACACAGAATAAAATCCAATGTCAGAAACACAGTCCATTTACAAGTCCGTTCTGGGTCTGAACGAAACCGGAGGCACTAAATACCTCGCAACTCCATCGATCACCACGTATGTTTGGACGATCACCACTCATTATCCATATTTCGGGATGCCTCCCAATCAGGACCTCGGTTACCATCCAAACGAGGTGAAGATCTCCGGTCTTCGACCACCGTCTTCATCTTCGACTTTCAATCGTCGGTCAATTATTTGAAATGAGAATTAACTCGGCCTTTTCAAACAATTCACGTATATTTAGAATTTCATATCAATTTATTTCAATGGTTAAATCATTCGACAACACCAATTTTGTTCTTTAATGTAATTTTCACACCAAACACATTCAACCATCAAATACCACATAAATCGAGCAAATTCAGTTTATTTTCATTCCATATTGTTTATGATATTTTATAACGATTTATCGCTATTTTTATTTATTTTAAAATAGCCAATTTATTCAAAATGACGCTTCGGGCCATAACGCGGCCGTGGCGCTGTTTTTCTTCAGATTTGATTTACACATATATGAAAATCTAACCGTTGGATCTTTACAAAATCTACATCATTAGAAAGGTCTTTTCAAAACGAATCCAACGGTTCCAGTTTCGGGAAAATCCGACGGTCGGATCTCCCAGTACAATCGTTTGAAGTTTCGATTTCAAAATACGAACTGCAGCGTCGTTATTCGATTAAATATAATTATATATATATATATATATAATCGTTTCTGGCGCTGTTTTTCTTCAGATTTGATTTACACATATATGAAATTCTAACCGTTGGATCTTTACAAAATCTACATCATTAGAAAGGTCTTTTCAAAACGAATCCAACGGTTCCAGTTTCGGGAAAATCCGACGGTCGGATCTCCCGGTACAATCGTTTGAAGTTTCGATTTCAAAATACGAACTGCAACGTCGTTATTCGATTAAATATAATTATATATATATATAATCGTTTCTGGCGTTGATTTTCTTCAGATTTGTATTAAACATTCCAGACAATCCAACCGTTGGATTTTTACAAGGTTGGTGCCGTTGGAAAGATATTTCCATGGCGAACCCGACGGTTGCGGTTTTGGGAAAATCCAATGGTCGGATTTCCCGCACTGGTTGTTTGAAATCACGGTTTCAAAATACAAACTGCACGGCCACGTTTCATTTTAATTTTATTTATATTTATATATTTATATAAATATAGTTCATTCAACAATTTCAATATCGTTTTCACTTCAAATATTTCACTAACGCCTTAAAATTTTGGAAAATTTCGCCATAACCTCCTTTGTACGGGAGGGGCTGGGAAAATTCCCAAATAGCCGCACGGGCATCTCATGTTGAAAAGAAAAAGAAAAAGCCAACGGGCTCATAAAATCATCACCCAAACAAAACAGTAAATGTGTACCTATTTGTTGGTCACAAAATTTTATTCCTCTTCTCTAGCCCCTTTGCTATAACCTGTTCAATAAATATGCATGTACATATATACAGTTGTTATCATTTATCATTTTCCATTCAACTTCATATTTGATTCCATTTGGTTTAAAAACACCATTCATTCTAATGTTGCATGCATAGGCAAAAATCATATCATTAGCAAATTAATGAATATTTCGCCTCATGCATATTTATTTGAACGAGTTGCCATTTTTAACACTTCACATTTCAACCATTCATGTATATAATAAAAATGTGATTTTTATTGTAAAACAATTCATTTCAAAACACTATTATTTTATATAGTTTATATAGGTGATAAAAATAGGATTTTTCTTATAAAACAATTTCTTCTAAAACGAGATAATTTTACAAAGTCCATATAGTTGATAAAAGGTGATTTTTATTATGAAACAATTTATTCAAAATATGAATACCATTCAACACATGAATTTCTAATCAACGAATGAATATCGATTCAACACATGAAGGTTTTCTATAGTTTCTATATATAGATAAAAATGTGATTTTTATATTTAAAACACGAATACCATTCAACACAGGAATTCCTAATCAACGAATGAATATAATTTCAACACATGAAGGTTTTCTATTTCAATGAATAAATATAGTTTCAGCAAATGAAAATAATTCAAACACATGAATATTATTCAAAATTTCGGCAGCATAACGGCAGGGTAGTTAAAACCGGGACCGTCCCTAGTACGGCTCCTCGCTCTACCTTAAAACCTCACGGTTTTTGACAATGGAGATCATGCATCTAGTTCGCACGCAGGCGGCATGTATATATTTATTTCATTTCCACAAACTAATCCTATGTGGTTTCAACCAAATATTTCTCAACCACAAACGGGTATTTTTCAACCACAATCAATCAATATCAACCACAAACAATCCCAACCAATCATTCGCTATCAATCAATTTTCACACCAATCACAACCAATAAATATCGTCCATGGTTTGTGGACGAGGGGCGTATATATATATATTTATATATAGCAATTCACTTCTATTTCAACACATGTATAATTTTTACAATGCATATATAACTTATACATCGAACGTACAACTTATACAACGCATATACATGAGGTGTACAATGCTTATATAACTCATACATCGACTATATAATTTATACATCGTCTTTTCCATATCGTTTATAAACTAGAAATCTCACATTGGGTTCAACTCTACCAAAAATAGCAGAAGGCTCAGAAAAATATGCGGTCTCTTCTAAAATGTAGAAGACGTCCGCACAGTCACGATGTTTCCTGTTTCATCGAATTTCGTTAACATAGCAAAAAGATATGATTTTTCAAAGTTCGCAACGGTTTTAAACTGTTAAAATCAGTTTTAAAATTACACAGCCGTACCTCACTGTTTTGTTCGAAACTAGGTTTCGATTTCTCGCGAAATCCGTGAAGCTAGAGGACGATCGGCCTTCGCAACATCGAAGGGCTAGGAGAGGGCTTCGCGCGCGTGGGGGATTTGGCCAGCTCGGTGGCGAATCCTGGTCGTGGCGGCGGCAGGAACTTCCGAACTTTGAGGGGTTGAATCTCCTCGCACGAGCGACGATAGGGGGCGTACCAGCTATGGATGGGAAGAGGGTGGCGAGGGCTTCGGAAAACTCCAAAGCACGGTGGTGTAATTCGCCGTGGTTTCGCCGGAATCGGCCTGGGAAGGAATGAATGCGGTTTCGCCGTCGATCGCGATGGGGAGAGAGAGAGACGGGTTTCCTTTTTTTTTTCAAAATTTTCTGATTGGCCGTTGGAGTTTTAAAGGGTTTTCTGACGCGGCCACCAATTTAAACCCAATGACTGCCGTCCTTAGCGTTTTACCCCCATTCCGAACACAATGGGATATGTTTCGAAGGCCCATTCGAATGTTTCAGTCAGTTTTCCTTCAAATTAAAATATAAAACATTCAATATTTAATTTGAACGTACATTTCAATTTGCCAGGGTCACAAACTAATTCGAAAAATTCCAGAAAAATAAATCTATCTATGTTTTGACGATACGGTTCCAACAAAACTAGTTTCGTCGAATTCTGGGACCGTTTGCAAAAAGGCCCATTTTTGGTCGATCCAATTTAACTATAATTGACCAAAACACATTTTTCTTTGCCACGCTCACATATTAGCTTCAAAAATTATGAAATTTGAATCCTAGAAATAACTTCACATCCCGGATCCAACAAAAGTGGTTTCGTCGAATTCCGAGGTCGTTTGCAAAATGCCAAATTCACGGGCTATATAAAATCCATAGCGACCCTTCTGAAAATTCGTTCGGCCATAACTTTTGCTTTCCGCTATGAAAATTCAATTTTTCAGATTCGTTGGAAAGGTATTCACTAATAGATTTAAATATTTTTGGTTTCGCTAAAATCCGTTTTGTTTTGCACCCGGTACAGTCCGACAAAGTTTGAATTCAATTTTTGAAACTACAGCGCCATTTCAGGCCTTGTTTATAATTATAATTAATTATATTCGCTTTCAATTGTCGATTCAAACTCATTTTCCATTGCCATTATTTAAAATATTTATTTTAAATATTTAAAATCCATTATTTTAGCCAATTTAAAAATTTTAAATTGGTTCAGATTTTCTGGGTCGTTACAAATCAACAACCTATGGTCAATAAAACATGTTTCCTAAGAATTAGGTCATTGGAATTATGACGAATTGAAGTGGAAATGGGATGGAGAAGACGGAGATGGACTTACCTGAGCTTCTCCTTTGATTTTTCACTTGAATCCTACAAGATTGGAGCACCTAGAATCAAGTTAGGTTTAGGAAATTTCAATTTCCCTTTCCCCATTTCTATTATTTTCTAAGTGTTGAGGGAGAATGAGAGGGCTGATTTGGGGTTATATGAGTTGGCTAGGTTCAGCCAACCAATACCCAACCAAAGTGCCAAAACTCCGTAGCGAAGAATATATCGAAGTTTATGCTTTTCAAACACCTAAACGACATTTTGGACTCAATGGAAGTGGTTTCGAGTCCAAATTCGTCCATATCTAAAAAGTGATATTTTAGTCTTATGTCCAATGGAAAAGACCAAAATTTCTCCAACTCCAAAGGTATCGACGCTTACAGTTTTCGAACACACAAACGACATTTTGAACTCAATGGAAGTGGTTTTGAGTCCAAATTCATCCGTATGCAAAATGTGAGTTTACTACGGGCTATATATACCTTTTATAAATATATCTAAATTACATAGCGACTATTCTAAATTTTAGTTTAGACATAACTTGCAATTTATAAAGTGAATTCTCAATTTCATACATTCGTTAGAAAATTGCAATTCAAAACATTCTAACGTTTCTTGTTTTATCAAATTCTGATTTATCTTGAATCCTTTATATTCATTCAAAGTTTAAAATCAAATTTCCGAACTACCACGCCATTTCAAACTCGTTTTTATTAATGTTCAAATTTATACGTTCTAACTTAGATTAAAATAAAATTCAAATCATTTATTTCCAAAATAATTCATTTAAAATATTTATTTTCAAAATCAATTAAAAGGAAATTTTAAATTAGTTCCAAAAATATGGGTTGTTACAATCTCCCCCACTTAAAATCTTTTCATCCTAGAAAAGGGAGAAGGAACTAAAGGTCGTTTACTTAACCAACTCAACCATCATTTGACTTAAGTTCTTCAACTTTTCAGTTTCTAACAAATTTCTAATTTCTCAAAATTTGGCTAACGCCTTAAATTTTTGAAAAATTTCGCCATACCCTCTTTTGTACGGGTTGATCGGTACAACTATAAATGGTCTCTACAGGCTCTCATATTTTAAAAGAAAACCCAAAAGCCAAGTGACTAGCCAATCAACTCATAAAATTATCAAACCCAATAAATACAGTAAATATGTACCTATTTGTCGGGCATACAATTTTATTCCTCTTCTTAGCTTCCATGCTATAACCTGCTCAATATATATACATGTATATGTGTGACGACCCAAACCCCATAAGACGGTGGCAAGGGTAATTTTGGAATATAACACATAAACAGATAACAACAGAATAGAAATAAATAAATACACCAGATAATGTACAATAGAATACACTGGATAAACATAATCACCAGAGTTACACAGTATATAAGATCATACTTAATACAAAATACAGTTCAGCTATACATAAAATGTCTACAGCGGAAAAGAAAACATAATATGTACAACAGGAGCTGAACAACATAAAAAGAGATAAATGATAGAATCCATCTTCAGTTCCAGCTATCCAGAAAGAGCCTACTAAAACCTGAATATAAGGCTGCCCATGTAGAAAAAGGGGCACCCGAGTTTGCAAGTGAAACAAACTACAAGTCAGTCATGGGACTGGTATGAGAAATCTACTTAAGACATTTTCAAATATGGCTAATCACAGGACCACGCCACTTTCGCCGAACGGGTTTACTCTATTGGATTGCCAGTGCTTTAAAACAAATAAATGTTTTAAACATCGCAATGCTTTTTAAAAAATGAAGCCATTATAAGACTCAGTTCCCATCACACAATGCAACACAAACTGGAGGATAGAGTTTTACCTTATAATGGCCAAAATATGCTTGATACGAGTAAAACAAATCATTTGATATTGTTGCTAGTGTATATATGTTTCAAAAACAATTTCACTCATAACTATCGATCATAGACGGCATTAATGCCCCATACCACTATGTCGCTATATATAGGTATACAATCAAAACCGCACAGTATCGTATTTGGAAGTTGGATTTCCGTTATGAACCAAGGCAAAAGATAGTCCTCACCGAATTCGAGACTGTCTAGCCCGAGTCTCAGGCTACAGCCGCAACTACACCTAGGAGCCATAGGGTCGGTCCACCGATATGGATTAAAATGCCTAAACACTACGTTTCCCCGCCCTTTGGGGTTTAAATGAGTCCTACGACTCCATCGGCTCCACAGTCACCGATATATCTGAGGCGCCTCGCAATAGCAACAACCACACAGGTGAAAATAATATAAATGTTAGGGCTGGTAGGTCACCGACACCACCCTAGCTAGAAAGAAACGGATGTCCTCCCTGGATCATTCTCCCGTTTCTGGTCCATACCAGGGTGTGAGGCTCGTGAATTCACGTTATACACAAAGCTATGCCACATAAGTCGTGCTTTGATCATCAACCACAAGACTTTTCTTTTCAATAGAAGCCTTGATCATCTGCCACTTAGGCATGCCACATAGGAAATTCACTCCATGCGACTGATTTCTATCGATATATAACCTTTGAGCTCATACGTCTCAGAGAAGGGCGTTAAGCAAGAGAATAAATTCTCCGCTGCCAAACAGATATATATATTTAATATAGATCAATCAGCATAGAACAAAATCCAATGTTAGACACACAGTCCATTTACAAGTTCGTTCAGGGTCTGAACAAAACTGGAGGCACTAAATACCTCGCACATCCGTACAATCCACAAGTACGTCCGGACGGCTACTACTTCAGCACCTTCAAGGTAGCTACTCCCATCACGAGCATCAGTAGCACCCCTCCATTCGACGTGCAGATCATCGGTCTTGCACCGTCTTCATATCTTCGACTTTCAATCGTCGATCAATTATTTGAAATGAGAATTAACTCGGCCTTTTCAAATAATTCACGCATATTTAGAATTTCAAATCAATTCATTTTGATGGTTAAATTATTCGATATCACTAATTCTGTTCTTTAATTCAAATTTCACGCCAAACACATTCAACCATTAAATATCACATAAACCGAGCAAATTCAGTTTATTTCCATTCCATATCGTTTATAATATTTTATCACTATTTATTGCTATTTTTATTTATTTTAAAAGTAGCCAATTCATTCAAATGACGCTTCAGGCCATAACGCGGTCGTGGCGCTGTTTTTCTTCAGATTTGATTTACACATATCTGAAAATCTAACCGTTGGATCTTCACAAAATTTATATCATTAGAAAGATCTTTTCAAAATGAATCCAACGGTTTTAGTTTTGGGAAAATCCGACCGTCGGATCTCCCGCACTAATCGTTTGAAGTTACGATTTCAAAATACGAACTGCAGCGTCGTTATTCGATTTAATTTAATTATATTTATATATATATATATATATATAATCGATTCTGGCACTGTTTTTCTTCAGATTTGAATTAAACATTCCAGACAATCCAACCGTTTGATCTACAAAAAGTGGGGGTCGTTGGAAAGATATTTCCAAAGCGAACCGAACGGTTTCGGTTTTGGGAAAATCCGATGGTCGGATCTCCCGCATTAATCGTTTGAAATCACGGTTTCAAAACACGAACTGCAGCATCGTTATTCGATTTATTTTAATTATATTTATATAAATATATATAAATATAATTCTTTCTTCGATTTCAAAACCATATCCACTTTATATATTTGATAAAAATAATATTTTTATCATCAAAAATATTTATTCCACACATCACCATTTTTAACACTTCATATTCACAATAAAAATGTAGATTTTATTTTGCAATCTATATATTCAACACATGAACGTTTTCGACTTCACACATACGATAAAATATGATTTTTATCGTTCTAGTCCTTTATTCAACACATGAATATTTTCTACAGTTGATGTATATAATAAAAATGTGATTTTTATTATAAAACAATTTATTTCAAAACACGATTATTTTATATAGTCTATACATAAGGTAAAAATGTTATTTTTGGTGTTAAAACAATTTATTTAAAATACTAATATATTTTATATAGGATATATATATAATAAAAATGTGATTTTTATCTTTCAAATAATTTACTCAACACATGAACTCATTCAACACATGAATTTCTATTCAACACATGAATTTCTATTCAACACATGAATATAGTTCCAACACATGAAAGTAATTCAAACACATGAGTATTATTGAAAATTTTGGCAGCATAACGGCAGGGTAGTTAAAACCGGGACCGTCCCTAGTACGGCTCCTCGCTCTACCTTAAAACCTCGCGGTTTTTGACAATGGGGATTTCATGCATCTAATTCGCACGCAGGAGAGCATGTTTATTTTTCTTTTCCACAAACTAATCCTATGTGGTTTCATCCAAAATAATTCTCAACCACAAACAGGTATTTTTCAACCACAATCAATCTTTCATGATTTTCACCCAATTTCACATCAGCCAATAATCCAAACAATATCACAACCAATCTATATCGTCCATGGTCTGTGGACGAGGGGAGTGTGTGTGTGTATATATATATATATATATATATATTCGTATATAAATATATTTCGATTTCACTTCAATATCATTTCAATTTATTTCAATGCACATATAATTTTTACAACGAATATATAACTTACACATCGAACGTACAACTTATACAATGCTTATACATGAGGTGTACAACACTTATATAACTCATACATCGACTATATAATTTATACATCGTTGTTTTCCATATCGTTTACAATTTAGAATTCTCTCATTGGGTTCCACTCCACCAAAAATTGCAGAAGGCTCAGAAAAATATGCGGTCTCTTCTTAAATGTAGAAGACGTCCACACGAGTTCACTGTCTCTTGTTTCACTGAATTTCGTTAACAAACGAGAAAGATATGATTTTTACAGTGAAATCAAAAACCATAGCGCTTTAAAGTGCTATAAACTATAAAATAGAATAAAGGCCGTATACCTCTCTATTTTCTTTAAAATTAGGTTTGCTGTTTTCATCTAATCCGTTGCTCGAGACCCAGATCCAGTTGTGCCACGACGTAGGCCTTCGAAAGGGCTTTCCGGCGATGGCCACCACCCTCAGATCGACGACCACCAGGAGTCACGGTGGAGCTCCTAACGCGACGAGTTCCCGGGCGTGATTCTCGAGATCCAGGCCATGAAAAAATTCAATCCTTATATGGATTTGAAGAGGAGGCTCGGCTCTACGAAAAACTCCAATGGAGCATGTGGTTTCGATGCGTGTAGGAGGAGGAAAGGAGGAGAGAAGAGAAGAACCCTTTTCTGTCGTCGCCATATAGAGGATCGGGGAGAGAGAGCAATGATGGGCCAATAGGATTTTTTTAATTTATTTATATATTTTTAAAACTCTAAAATACCCCTCTTCACATACTAGCTCCAATCCAAACCCAATGACTATCGTCCCTAGCTAAATACCCCCATTCCGAACACAATGGGATATGTTTCGAAGACCCATTCGAATGTTTCAGTCAGTTTTTCTTCAAATTAAAATATAAACCATTCAATATTCGATTTGAACGTACATTTCAATTTGCCGGGGCTACATACTGATTCTAAAAATTCCCGAAAAATAAATCTAGCTATGTTCTGACAATACGGTCCCAACAAAACTAGTTTCGTCGAATTCTGAGAATGTTTGAAAAATGGTCATTTTCTGGTTGATCCAATTTAACTATAATTGACCAAAACACATTTTCCTTTGCCACGCTCTCATATTAACTTCAAAAATTATGAAATTTGAAACCTAGCAATCATTTGACATCTCGGGTCCAATAATAGTGGTTTCGTCGAAATCTGGGGTCGTTTGCAAAATGTCTATTTTCAAGGGCGATATAAATTCCATAGCGACCTTTCTGAAAATTCATTTGGCCATATCTTTTGACTCTTGCTATGAAACTTCAATTTTTCAGATTCATTAGAAAGATAATCACTAACAGATTTAAATATTTTTGGTTTCACTAAAATTCGTTTTATTCTACACCCGGTACAGTCAGTCAAAGTTTGAATTCAAATTTTGAAACTACCGCGCTATTTCAGGCCATGTTTATAATTCAAAATAATTATATTTATTTTCAAACTTCGATTCAAACATACTTTTCTTCATTATTATTTAAAATATTTATTTTAAATATTTAAAATTCACTAAAATAGCCAATTTAAAAATTTTAAACTAGTTCAGATTTTCCGGGTTGTTACAATATGTATCTGATTCCAATCAATTTTCAATTCAGTTCAATATTTTATTCGATTTTGCCTAATTTACCTTTCATTTTCATATTGGTTTCATTATTCCGGTATTTTTATTAATTAACTAGTAATCACACATCACGACCAGCAATCAATTAGTTGATTAGGTTTTCAAATATATAACTTTAGTATACTCAAAAATCATATTTCAATGCCAAATCACAAACATAAACTCTAACTAAGTTTTGGTTCTCACAGCAGTCAATAGGAATCATATAGATATCCCACTTTCGAAACTCGAGCTTAAACACTGATGATGTTGCAACATCATCAAAATTATCCCCGGGCTACAAAAGCGTGATTATATACCTACCCAGTATATTTGAGACTTCAGATATATGTTCATTACTGTAATAACCCAGAAATCTAGGCCAGTTTAAAATTTTTAAATTGGCGATTTTAATGCATTTTAAATATTTAAAACGAATTATTTTAAATAATATCGAAGAAAAATCTATTTTGAATAGAATTCGAACGTATATATTATATAGATCGTCGTTAGAATATAAATAATTATTTATATATAAAAAAGGAATTGAAAATGGCGCGGTAGTTCGATAATTCGATTTCAAACTTCAAATGAATATACCGGGTGCAAAATAAACCGAATTTTAGTGAAACTAAAAATATTGGAATCTAATTGTGACTATCTTTCCAACGAACCCGAAAAATTGAAATTTCATAGCGGGAATCAAAAGATATGTCCAGTTGAAAATTCTGAATAGTCGCTATGAAATTCAGGCCCTTAAAAATGGAATTTTTGCAAACGACCTCGGATTTCGACGAAACCACTTTTGTTGGATCCGCGATGTCATGTAATTGCTAGATTCCAAATTTCGTAACTTTTCGAATCAATATGTGAGCGTGGTAAAGGAAAACGCGTTTGACCAGTTTTAGTTGATTTTAATAGACAGGAAAATGGTCATTTTTCAAACGGTCTCAAAATTCGAAGAAACTAGTTTTGTTAGGGCCATATCATCAATACGAAGCTAGAAAATATTTTTCGGGAATTTTTTTAGTTAGTATGTGGGCTCGGTAAATTGAAATGTACGTTAAAATCAATTTTGAACATTATATTTATTTATATTGTAATTTTAATGAAAACTAATCGTAACGGCCAAATTGGCTTACGAAACATATCCCATTATGTTCGGGATGGGGGTATTATGCTAGGGACCACAGTCGTTGGGCCTTGATTGGAGTTCGAATAAAAAAGTCAACCGTTCAGAAAAATTAAATTAAATTAAATTAAATATACATTAATCCCTCACCCCAAACCTTATCTCCCCCATTCATTTCAGTTATAGGAAAAAGTAAATAAAAAAACTCTCGAACCTGACCTCGTCGATCACCTCGTCCAGCCGCCTTCCGCCCACCGTCGACCAGACCACCGATTATCCCTGCCTCTCCTCTCAATGGCAATGCCCCTTCCCCCTCCATTCGCAGTTCGAACCCCCAGGTCCCCCCCAAACCGTAACCCTAGCTCCAATAGCTCACTGCGTCGCCTCGTTTTGCACGCCGTTTAGGCCACCGAGTTGGCCAAGTGGGGTGTCGATGGGAAGCCCCCTCGACAGCGAAGCAGGAGGCGCACTCCGATCCCCTTCCGGCACAGCGTGAAGTGAGAAACAGTGAACCCTAGCTATCGAGTAAATGGGTTTGAACGTGAAGCTGCTCTGGTTTAATCCTGCTGATGAAAGCAACAGTAAGCTTCTCCTCCTTAGTTTATTTTAAATTCAGTTTTAAGTTTAATTACAATGTTCAAATTCAATTTTAAATTTATATAATACATTGAAGAAAAAATGTGTTCTTTTATTAGATAAACAAAGATATGATTTTAAAAATAAACAAAGAGATGATTTTTATCATAGAAATGATGTTGATTTTTAGTTCGTGAAAGTTTTGATTTTTAGTTCATGAAAAATTTGATTTTTAGCGAATAAAAAGATGAGATTTTAACTAGCTAAAAAGGAGATTTTTAGCCTCATAAAGATGCGATTTTTAATTATAAATATCGTTTAGAAGAATATGATTGTGAATATCGATTGGAAACAAAATAAAAATTTGATCTTTATAAATAAGAAAAATAGGATTTTTCATATGAAGTAGCGAAGGGAAAGATTGGAATTTTATATAAAGGTTTGAAAATAAAAATGTGAACTTTATATACATGATTGGAGAATAAAAATACGATTTTTACATTATAGAAGTAGAAGTAAAAATTCGATTTTTCTATATTGAATAGCGAAGTAAAAATTCGATTTTTCTATATTGAATAGCGAAGTAAAAATTCGATTTTTCTATATTGAATAGCGAAGTAAAATTTTGATTTTTCTATATTGAATAGTGAAATAAAAATTCGATTTTTCTATATTGAATAGCGAAGTAAAAATTCGATTTTTATAGATTGAATAACAAAGTAAAAAATCGATTTTTATAGATTGAATAGCAAAGTAAAAATTCGATTTTTATATATGTTGTGAATACGGATGACGAAAGTGATGAAAGAAGAAACGATGAAGATTTTCTACATATGAAGAGTCGAGGCGATTGGTTTAGCTGTTCGGTGAGAACTTCTCACTTTTAAATTTATTTTTAGTTAAAATATATACTAGGATGCAGACGGTGTTTAGTAGCACCCGACACCCGTCGTCCACAAACCATGGACGGCTTGTATGCTTGTTTGTTTGATTTTGTTGTGTAGTTGATTGTGTGATGTGATGTGGAATGAAATAAAATATTTTTATAGTTAAAAATATTTTATAGTTTAAAATAGATTTTTTAACGTGTATATGAAAGGAAATAAAAATAAACAAATTGGACGATTTTTTTATATACACACATTCGACTGACATTGATTGGGACGATAAATTTTACACATCGCCCAACTGCACAAATAAAATCTGTGTTTGATTGTTTGAAACCCCACACGGGTATTGGGATGATATTTGACGTACACTAATCCCGATTGTTTAGTTGTATGTCAATCGATTGATTGACAGACTGTTATAAGCGTTGAATATTTATATTTGATGTTTATACAGTGTAGAATGCACTTTGGATGATGGTTGATTATTTGTCATTGTTGATATATACATGCATTGTTTGGAAATCCATTGAAATAAAATCTATGGTAATTGATTGGGCCTCATTCCAGTTTTGAAATAGAATATTTGAAAATAGAAATATTTGAAAAGAAATATTT
The DNA here is from genome assembly GCA_030737875.1 of Allium sativum. Classification (NCBI taxonomy): domain Eukaryota; kingdom Viridiplantae; phylum Streptophyta; class Magnoliopsida; order Asparagales; family Amaryllidaceae; genus Allium; species Allium sativum. The sequence goes on from CM060921.1 coordinate 310,972,278, forward strand.
GAATATAAATATTTGAAAAAGAAATATTTGAAATAGAATATTTGAAAATAGAAATATATGAAGCCGCGTTGATTAGATTGACGCCATTTTTACGTGAATGATGTTTATATCGACTTATTCAATTTTCAATGTATATTGAAAGCGATTTTGAAATTTGAATTATATTGAAAATAATCGAAATTCGAATTAAATTGAATAGAACTGAATTCGAATTGAAATCGAAAGGAATTGAATTCGAATTAAATTGAAATCGATTTGAAATGAATTTAAAACGAATTTATATTGGAATATTCAATTTTGATTTGAAATTGAATATGAAGTTGAAACCGTTTTGAAACTGAATTTAAAACGATTTATAAAGCACGTTTTGAATTGAAATCGATGAAGAATATATTATATATATATATATATTATATATAATATAATGGCCTAAATAGAACGCTCCGCGCCGCGGCAGTTCGCGAATTTCGACCATTGACTTCGAACGGACATTACGGGAGATCCGACCGTCGGATTCCCCTGAAACCGGAACCGTTGGGTTCGTATCGAAAGGAGCTTTCTAACGAATATTAGAAATTAGAAATCTAACAGTTGGATTTGGAATTATGTCCATATCAAATTTGGAAAAGGTCGGTGTAAGTGCAGTTCGATGGCCGTTGATGGAAATCGACTGTACGGGTCTTGATAAAATTATTAAAAAAATCAATAATTTGTGTAAAATCATAAGAAATGATTTGGGAAGACTTGGGATGAAAAACCCCATATTTGAAAAGATAAAAATAGATTTTTATCGAAATGAACTAGTTTTGAACTAGAATTATAATTCTATTTATTTTTAAATAAATAGATTGAATTTGAAAAGGGTTTTAAAAGTAACCAGAATTTCCAATAATTGAATTGGAATGGATTTGAATCGAAATTGTCTTCGGATTATTTCGATGTTGGATTTCGTGATTATACAGATATTGTTATGGAAATTTGAAAGATATATATATCATTATTTCCAATACGATATTTGTTGGTCGTAGAATTTGATATTGAATATAAGCCGATATATTTTCTATTCAGAGCCTTGTATTTAATATCAAATGTGATTTGGGTTTGTCATGAATGGTGTATTTATTTACACCGTTCTTGAACACAGTTGAGAAAAGATTAAATCTTTTTATTTAGATTTAATGAAATGTACCAATTAAATAATATTTAATTGGAATTGAATTGGTATTGATTTTTGGGTTTATCGTGAACAGTGTTTTAAATAACACTTGTTCTTTAACCCGATAATTAATGGAACGTGATTTTGGGTTGTCGTGAACGGTATCTTCAATAATACTGTTCTTAGACCTAAAGGAGTTAAGAAAATCAGAAACTAACTGGAGATTAGTTAAGTTGAATGGTTTCAGAGGTATTTATCTGATGTTGGTTTCGGCCCTCGGGGTTATTACTTAGGGGATTGCTCACTTGCTAATTTACGGTTAGGGACTGATTGAAATGTGATGTGATTTTGGGTTTATCGTGAACCGTGTTTCAAATGACACTGATTCTTTAACCCAATCACAGATTAAAACTAAGTGGAGTTTTAATGAATCTTTAATTAGATTAAAATGATCGAGGATGGAGTATCACCAGTTTTACTCCAAGCGATAGTTAAATCTTTAATTAGATTTGAACGTGAAATGGTAATTGAATTTACCGATAACACTGTGGTGTTAAATATGAAGTATTACCAGTTTTACTTCATGGGATAGATAGGTTGGGATTGGGAAATAAAATAAATGATTACTTCGGTGTGGTTCGCTAATCCCGACTAGTTTGAATTGATATTCAAAAGAAGACTAAAGAATAAATTTAAAGAATTTATCTTCGATAAAATTAATGGGAACCTTTCTCAAAGTATATGAATATTGGAATAAAAGAATATTCTGGATTGGAATGAGGCGTATGTTGTGTTAGTGTAACACTTGTTTATTATATACGCGAGTTATTCGGAAAGACCGGGTTTATCCCATTCTGAATAACTGATACGACGATAAGTCAAAGATGAAGACGGTGGTTGAAAACCGGAGGTCTTCACGTCGTTTGGGTGATTACTGATGATATTGATTGGGCTGTACACCCAAGAAGATGGAAAAAGTTGGTGATCGTCCAGACGTACTTGGAGATCGATGGATATGCGGGGTACTAGGTACCTCTGGTTTCGTTCAGACCCAGAACAAACTTGTAAATGGACTGTGTGTCTGACATTGGATTTTAGTCTGTGTGATTGATTTCTATTAAATATATATCTGTTTGGCGGCGGAGAATTTATTCTCTTGCTTAACGCCCTTCTCTGAGATGTACGAGCTCAGGGGTTATATACTGATGGATATCAAACGCATATAGTGAATTGCCTGTGTGGCATGCCTAAGTGGCATGCCTAAGTGGCAAATGATCAAGGCTTCAGTTGAAAAGCAAAGTCTTGTGGTTGATGATCGAAGCACGACCTTTGTGGCGTAGCTTTGTGTAACGTTTACTTCGCGAGTTTCACACCCGGTATGAACCAAAAATGGGAGACGGACCTCAGGGAGGACATGCGTTTCTTTCTAGCTAGAAGTGGCGTCAGTAGTTTTACACGCCCTGACGAGTTTGATTTATGTGGTTGTTGCTGTTGCGAGGCGCCTCGGTTTGATCGGACGATCCGGGTCCGATGGAGTCATTCGTTGGCTCATTTACGTCCCCAAAGGGTGGGGAAACGCAGTGTTCAGGCATTTTAATCCACATCGGTGGACCGGCCCTGTCGCTCCAAGGGCTCACCTGTATCTGGGTCCTGAGGCTCGGGCTAGACAGTCTCGAATCGGTTGAGGACTATCTTTTGCCTTGGTTAATAGATGGAAATCCAACTTACAAATACATGACATTTGCAGTTTTATTTGTAGAGCCTAGTATGGTGACATAGTGGGATGGGGCGCTTATGCCGCCTATGATTGATACTTATGATTTGAAGTTGTTTTATACACTATGCACTTATAATAGTATCAAATGATTTGTTTTAAACGTATCAAGCATTCTTGGCTATTATAAGGTAAAAACCCTATCCTCCGGCTTGCGCTGCATTGTGTGATGGGAACTGGGTCTTATAATAGCTTCATTGTTCTTTATTTAGCATTGCGCTGTTGTTATATGCACTGGTATTCTTGGGAGGAAACCCGTTCCGTGTTATACGGTGTGGTCCCTTGATTTACCGAACTTTAAAGTAAAGTTTTAAATAACTGTTTTAGTTCTCAAACCAGTTCCATGACTGACCTGGAGTTTATTGTTTTGACCTAAACTCTGGGTGCCCCTATTTTGACACAGGCAGCTATTAGTTTTGGTTTTGCAGATTTATATTCATAGGATCCTGGTTTACAGCTGGAACGATATCCGGAAAGCTTTGTATCCGTATATCTCTTCTAGTTGTGTATTGTATTATTTTCCGCTGCTATGTAATGTATTGTAATCTCTGATATTTTCTGTGTAATATTTATTCATTTATACTATGTATATTCTTGTATTCTGATGGAATTGTTGTAATATACAATGAAATGTTCTCCCGCCTGCGTTTTATTTTGTCGTGTACTCAAAACAATCAGGCATTTCGAACGGTCTGGGTCAGTTTAGCGACTGATTCGGATCGAGCGAAATTCCTTGTTGTCACAGTTGACATCAGAGCTTTGGTTTACAAAGATCTGAGAACAAGACACATTAGAACCGTACGAAAGAATTCATCTGATATTGGATTAGTAATATCCAATGGGAATGACTCGTTAGAGATGGGATCAGTAGTATCCTAGAACGAGTGTGAAGGGTATATCTTTAAAATGAAAACAAATTTTCTTTTGAAATTTAAATCACTTATTCGTAGTTGATTATTTATTTTATACTGAATTGGGACAATCCGATATTTAAAGATTTTGCATATACGTCTTGCAAACGTGTATTCGAAGTTTTAATGTACTGGATAGTTATAGGATCACACTCTAGTTGCCCGGGGATTATTCTGGTGACGGGGCACCATCACCAGTATTTATATTCGAGCGATGAAAGTGAGATTTCTATATATTTCCAATTGACTGGTGAGAGAACCAAAACTAGATAGGGGTTATTGTTGTGATTTGGCATCAAAAATGTGATTTTTGACTATATATCAAAGTTATGCATTTGAAATGATAACCAACTAATTGATTGATGGTTGTGTTGTTTGATTATGGCTTGATTAATTATTATTTTTTAACCATTTAGCCAAATTGACCAAAAAGTGAATTATATTGAAATTTTGTCGCATTTGCATGCATATACATGTACTTACATTGAACAGGTCATAGCAAGGTGGCTGGAGCAGAGAATAAAATTTGTTTGCCCGACAAATAGGTACATGTTTATCATAATTTACTGTTTTGTTTGGGTGATGATGATTTTATGAGCCGATTGGCGAGCCGCTTGGCTTTTTCTTTTTCCTTTTGAGATCAGAGGGCCTGTATGGCAATTTCGGGATTTTCGCGGTGGTCCCGGTGCAGGGGAGATTATGGCGAAAAATTTCGAAAATTTAGGGTGTTAGCCAAATTTTTGAAAAATTTGAAAAGTTCTTAGAAACTGAAAAGTTGAAGAACTTAAGCCATAATAAAAATAATGAAAGTTGAGTTGGTATTTAAAACAACTTTCGACTTCGTTCCTTTTCGGGGACGAAAAGTTTTAAGTGGGGGAGATTGTAATAACCCGGAAATCTGGGCCAGTTTAAAATTTTTAAATTGGCGATTTTAATGAATTTTAAATATTTAAAATGAATTATTTTAAATAATATCGAAGAAAAATCTATTTTGAATAGAATTCGAACGTATATATTATATAGATCGTCGTTAGAATATAAATAATTATTTTTATATATAAAAGGAATTGAAAATGGCGCAGTAGTTCGATAATTCGATTTCAAACTTCAAATGATATACCGGGTGCAAAATAAACCAGATTTTAGGGAAACCAAAAATATTGGAATCTAATTGTGACTATCTTTCCAATGAACCCGAAAAATTGAAATTTCATAGTGGGAATCAAAAGATATGTCCAGTTGAAAATTCTGAATAGTCGCTATGAAATTCAGGCCCTTTAAAATGGAATTTTTGCAAACGACCCCGGATTTTGACGAAACCTCTTTTGTTGGATCCGCGATGTCAAGTTATTGCTAGATTCCAAATTTCGTAATTTTTTGAATCAATATGTGAGCGTGGTAAAGGAAAACGCGTTTGACCAGTTTCAGTTGATTTTAATCGACTGGAAAATGGTCATTTTTCAAACGATCTCAGAATTTGAAGAAACGAGTTTTGTTAGGACCGTATTGTGAATATGAAGCTAGAAAATATTTTTCGGGAATATTTCTAGTTAGTATGTGGGCCCAGTAAATTGAAATGTACGTTAAAATCAATTTTGAACATTATATTTATTTATATTGTAATTTTAACGAAAACTGATCGTAACAGCCAAATTGGCTTATGATACATATCCCATTGTGTTCAGGATGGGGGTATTACGCTAGGGACGACAGTCGTTGGGCCTTGATTGGAGTTCGAATAAAAAAGACAACCTTTCAGAAAAATTAAATTAAAATAAATTAAATATATATTAATCAGTCACCCCCAAACCTTATCTCCCCCGTTCATTTCAGTTACAGGAAAAATTAAATAAAAAAAACTCTCGAACCTGACCTCGTCGATCACCTCGTCCAGCCGCCTTCTGCCCACCGTCGACCAGACCACCGATTATCCCTGCCCCTCCTCTCAACGGCGACGCCCCTTCCCCCTCCATTCGCATTTTGAACCCCCAGGTCCCCCCCAAACCGTAACCCTAGCTCCAATAGCTCACCGCGTCGCATCGTTTTGCACGCCGTTCAGGCCACCGAGTTGGCCAAGTGGGGTGTCGATGGGATGCCCCCTCGACAGCGAAGCAGGAGGCGCACTCCGATCCCCTTCCGGCGCAGCGTGGAGTGAGAAACAGTGAACCCTAACTATCGAGTAAATGGGTTTGAACGTGAAGCTGCTCTGGTTCAATCCTGCTGATGAAAGCAACAGTAAGCTTCTCTTCTTTAGTTTATTTTAAATTCAGTTTTAAGTTTAATTAAAATGTTCAAATTCAATTTTAAATTCATATAAAACATTGAAGAAAAAATGTGTTCTTTTATTAAATAAACAAAGATATGATTTTAAAAATAAACAAAGAGATGATTTTTATAATAGAAATGATGTGGATTTTTAGTTCATGAAAGTTTTGATTTTAGTTCATGACAAATTTGATTTTTATCGAATAAAAAGATGAGATTTTTAACTAGCTAAAAAGGAGATTTTTAGCCTCATAAAGATGCGATTTTTAATTATAAATATCGTTTAGAAGAATACTATTGTGAATATATATTGGAAACAAAATAAAAATTTGATCTTTATAAATAAGAAAAATAGGATTTTTCATATGAAGTAGCGAAGGGAAAGATTGGAATTTTATATAAAGGTTTGAAAATAAAAATGTGAATTTTATATACATGATTGGAGAATAAAAATACGATTTTTACATTATAGAAGTAGAAGTAAAAATTCGATTTTTCTATATTGAATAGCGAAGTAAAAATTTGATTTTTCTATATTGAATAGCGAAGTAAAAAATCGATTTTTCTATATTGAATAGCGAAGTAAAAATTCGATTTTTCTATATTGAATAGCGAAGTAAAAATTCGATTTTTCTAAATTGAATAGCGAAGTAAAAATTTGATTTTTCTATATTGAATAGCATAGTAAAAATTCGATTTTTATAGATTGAATAGCAAAGTAAAAATTCGATTTTTATAGATTGAATAGCAAAGTAAAAAATTCGATTTTTATATATGTAGTGAATACGAATGACGAAAGTGATGAAAGAAGAAACGGCGGAGATTTTCTACGTATGAAGAGTCGAGGCGATTGGTTTAGCTGTTCGGTGAGAACTTCTCACTTTTAAATTTATTTCTAGTTAAATTATATATTAGGATGCAGACGGTGTTTAGTAGCACCCGACACCCGTCGTCCACAAACAATGGATGACTTGTATGCTTGTTTGTTTGATTTTGTTGTGTAGTTGATTGTGTGATGTGATGTGAAATGAAATAAAATATTTATATAGTTAAAAATATTTTATAGTTAAAAATAGAATTTTTAACGTGTATATGAAAGGAAATAAAAATAAACAAATCGGACAATTTGTTTATATACACACATTTAACTGACATTGATTGGGACGATAAATTTTACACGTCGCCCAACTGCACAAACAAAATCTGTGTTTGATTGTTTGAAACCCCACACGGGTATTGGGATGATATTTGACGTACACTAATCCCGATTGTTTAGTTGTATGTCGATCGATTGATTGACAGACTGTTATAAGCGTTGAATATTTATATTTGATGCTTATACAGTGTAGAATGCACTTTGGATGATGGTTGATTATTTGTCAATGTTGATATATACATGCTTTGTATGGAAATCCATAGAAATAAAATTGATGGTAATTGATTGGGCCTCATTCAAGTTTTGAAATAGAATATTTGAAAATAGAAATATTTAAAAAGAAATATTTGAATAGAAATATTTGAAAAAGAAATATTTGAAATAGAATATTTGAAAATAGAAATATATGAAGCCGTGTTGATTAGATTGATGCCATTTTGACGTGAACGATATTTATAACGACTTATTCAATTTTCAATGTATATTGAAAGTGATTTTGAAATTTGAATTATATTGAAAATAATCGAAATTCGAATTAAATTGAATATAACTGAATTCGAATTGAAATCGAAAGGAATTGAATTCGAATTAAATTAAAATTGAATTGAAATCGATTTGAAATGAATTTAAAACGAATTTATATTGGAATATTCAATTTTGATATGAAATTGAATATGAAGTTGAAACCATTTTGAAAATGAATTTAAAACGATTTATAAAGCACGTTTTGAATTGAAATCGACGAAGTATATATTATATATATAATATAATGGCCTGAATAGAACGCGCCGCGCCGCGGCAGTTCGCGAATTTTGACCATTGACTTCGAACGGACATTACAGGAGATCCGACCGTCAGATTCTCCTGAAACCGGAACCGTTGGGTTCGTATCGAAAAGATCTTTCTAAAGAATATAAGAAATTAGAAATCTAACGGTTGGATTTGGAATTATGTCCAAATCAAATTTGGAAAAGGTCGCTGTAAGTGCAATTCGATGGCCGTTGATGGAAATCGACTGTACGGGCCTTGATAAAATTATTAAAAAAATCAATAATTTGTGTAAAATCATAAGAAATGATTTGGGAAGACTTGGGATGAAAAACCCCATATTTGAAAAGATAAAAATAGATTTTTATCGAAATGAACTAGTTTTGAACTAGAATTATAATTCTATTTATTTTTAAATAAATAGATTGAATTTGAAAAGGGTTTTAAAAGTAACCAGAATTTCCAATAATTGAATTGGAATGGATTTGAATTGAAATTGTCTTTGGATTATTTCGATGTTGGATTTCGTGATTATACAGATATTGCTATGGAAATTTGAAAGATATATATATATCTTTATTTCCAACACGATATTTGTTGGTCGTAGAATTTGATATTGAATATAAGCCGATATATTTTCTATTCAGAGCCTTGTATTTAATATCAAATATGATTTGGGTTTGTCGTGAATGGTGTCTTTATTTACACCGTTCTTGAACCCAGTTGAGAAAAGATTAAATCTTTTTATTTAGATTTAATGAAATGTACCAATTAAATAATATTTAATTGGAATTGAATTGGTATTGATTTTTGGGTTTATCGTGAACAGTGTTTTAAATAACACTTGTTCTTTAACCCGATAATTAATGGAACGTGATTTTGGGTTGTCGTGAACGGTATCTTCAATAATACTGTTCTTAGACCTTAAGGAGTTAAGAAAATCAGAAACTAACTGGAGATTAGTTAAGTTGAATGGTTTCAGAGGTATTTATCTGATGTAGGTTTCAGCCTTCGGGGATAATACTTAGGGGATTGCTCACTTGCTAATTTACGGTTAGGGACTGATTGAAATGTGATGTGATTTTGGGTTTATCGTGAACCGTGTTTCAAATGACACTGATTCTTTAACCCAGTCACAGATTAAAACTAAGTGGAGTTTTAATGAATCTTTAATTAGATTAAAATGATCGAGGATGGAGTATCACCAGTTTTGCTCCAGGCGATAGTTAAATCTTTAATTAGATTTGAACGTGAAATGGTAATTGAATTTACCGATAACATCGTGGTGTTTAATATGAAGTATTACCGGTTTTACTTCATGGGATAAATAGGTTGGGATTGGGAAATAAAATAAATGATTACTTCGGTGAGGTTCGCTAATCCCGACTAGTTTGAATTGATATTCAAAAGAAGATTAAAGAATAAATTTAAAGAATTTATCTTCGATAAAATTAATGGGAACCTTTCTCAAAGTATAAGAATATTGGAATAAAAGAATATTCTGGATTGGAATGAGGCGTATGTTGTGTTAGTGTAACACTTGTTTATTATATATGCGAGTTATTCGGAAAGACCAGGTTTACCCCATTCTAAATAACTGAAACGACGATAAGTCAAAGATGAAGACGGTGGTTGAAGACCGTAGGTCTTCACGTCGTTTGGGTGATTACTGATGATCTTGATTGGGCTATACACCTAAGAAGATGGAAACAGTTGGTGATCGTCCAGACGTACTTGGAGATCGATGGATATGCGGGGTACTAGGTGCCTCCGGTTTCGTTCAGACCCAGAACGAACTTGTAAATGGACTGTGTGTCTGACATTGGATTTTAGTCTGTGTGATTGATTTCTATTAAATATATATCTGTTTGGCGGCGGAGAATTTATTCTCTTGCTTAACGCCCTTCTCTGAGACGTATGAGCTCAGGGGTTATATACTGATGGATATCAAACGCGTAGAGTGAATTGCCTGTGTGGCATGCCTAAGTGGCATATGATCAAGGCTTCTGTTGGAAAGAAAAGTCTTGGGGTTGATGATCGAAGCACTACCCTTGTGGTGTAGCTTTGTGTAACGTTTACTTCGCGAGTTTCACACCCGGTATGAACCAAAAATGGGAGACGGACCTCAGGGAGGACATGCGTTTCTTTCTAGCTAGAAGTGGCGTCAGTGGTTTTTCACGCCCTGACGAGTTTGACTTATGTGGTTGTTGCTGTTGCGAGGCGCCTCGGTTTGATCGGACGATCCGGGTTCGATGGAGTCATTCGTTGGCTCATTTACACCCCAAAGGGTGGGGAAACGCAGTGTTCAGGCATTTTAATCCACATCGGTGGACCGGCCCTGTCGCTCCAAGGGCTCACCTGTGTCTGGGTCCTGAGGCTCGGGCTAGACAGTCTCGAATCGGTTGAGGACTATCTTTTGCCTCGGTTCATAGATGGAAATCCAACTTCCAAATACGTGACATTTGCGGTTTTATTTGTAGAGCCTAGTATGGCGACATAGTGGGATGGGGCGCTTATGCCGCCTATGATTGATTCTTATGATTTGAAGTTGTTTTATACACTATGCACTTATAATAGTATCAAATGATTTGTTTTAAACGTAACAAGCATTCTTGGCTATTATAAGGTAAAAATCCTATCCTCCGGCTTGCGTTGCATTGTGTGATGGGAACTGGGTCTTATAATAGCTTCATTGTTCTTTATTTAGCTTTGCGCTGTTGTTATATGCACTGGTATTCTTGGGAGGAAACCCGTTACGTGTTATACGGCGTGGTCCCTTGATTTACTGAACTTTAAAGTAAAGTTTTAAATAACTGTTTTAGTTCTCAAACCAGTTCCATGACTGACCTGGAGTTTATTGTTTTGACCTAAACTCTGGGTGCCCCTATTTTGACGCGGGTAGCTAGTAGTTTAGGTTTTGCAGATTTATATTCACAGGATCCTGGTTTACAGCTGGAACGATATCCGGAAAGCTTTGTATCCATATATCTCTTCTAGTTGTGTATTGTATTATTTTCCGCTGCTATGTAATGTATTGTAATCTCTGATATTTTCTGTGTAATATTTATTCATTTATACTCTGTATATTCTTGTATTTTGATGGAATTGTTGTAATATACAATGAAATGTTCTCCCGCCTGCGTTCTATTTTGTCGTGTACTCAAAAAAATCAGGCGTTTCGAACGGTCTGGGTCGGTTTAGCGACTGATTCGGATCGAGCGAAATTCCTTGTTGTTACATTTACGCATATATGCAAATCTTCTTATACTCAATAGTCCAAAATCAATATCAAATATAATATTCAAATCTTTATAATAAGATATATTTTTCAAAACAAAACTCATTTTCAGAAATAACACTCTTCAAACTCATTCTAGGGTATTACTAACCCTATCTCTAACTAGTTATTCTTACAGGATGCTACTGATCCTATCTATGACGAATACTTTCGTTTGGTTCTAATGTGTCTTGTTCTCATGCTTTGTAAACCAAAGCTCTAATACCAATGTATTACGCCTCGAATTCTCCCAGCCCCCGAAGAGATGGTAAAACACGGATTGTAATGAGAACACGACACATCAGAACACAAAAATGGGAACATTTCGTTTCTATTACAACAATTTACATCAGAGTACAAGATATATCAGGGTATGAATAAATAATATATAGCAGAAATACAATATCAGAGATTTAAATTTAAATTTAATACATAAATATAACATGCAGCGGAAAATATCAACTACCACAATTGAAATAAATACACGCATACAAAGCTTTCCGAATATAGCTCCAATTGTAAACCAGGATCCTGCTAAATTGAAGTCTGCAAAACCAAAACTACTAGCTACCCGTGTAGAGAATATGGGTACCCAGAGTTTAGGCAGAAACAATAAACTCCAAGTCAGTCATGGGACTGGTGTGAGAACTAAAACGGTTATTAACTTTATTTTATTGTTGAGTAAATCAAGGGACTACGCTGCATAACACGGAACGGGTTTTCTCCCAAGAATACCATAAAACAAACAACGCAATGCTAAAAAAGGAAAATGAAACCATTATTAGACTCAGGTCCCATCGCACAATGCAACGCAAGCTGGAGGATAGAGTTTTACCATATAATACCAAACATGCTTGATACACTTTAAAACAAATCATTTTGATATTACTATAAGTGCATAGTGTAGAAATCAACTTTGAATATAAATGTATCAATCCTAGACAGCATAGGTACCATATATTATGTTGCCATATAAGTATACAACAAAACCCGTAAAGCTCATATTGGTAAGTTGGATTTCCATCATGATGGCTGTTGATTCGAAAGATCGATCACGTAGTGCAATACTCCACGATTTACGTCGAGGGCTTTTGGAAAACACCGTAACGCACATCCGCCCATATCCAGGAAACAAGTATCACCGTGGCTTACATCCAAAGCTTTGGAAAACACAGCTTACTCTATCCTTTTAGGAATCAGGTATAAGCCCTATCCCTACTAGGTATGGAGAAAACACGCCCAGCATAGCTCGGTCGACCGAATCTATGATAATCTAAAAGTCGTCGTCCTCAACCCATAGGATGCTCATCCTTGTCTCGAAAGTATACGGATCTAACCATCAGTTCATCATCATAACGATGCGTGAGGCTCGCGAATTAACACTACACAAAGTTGTGCTACTTAATGCTGAGCTTTGATCATCAACCATAAGGTTCTGCTTTTCAACAAAAGCCTTGATCCATGCATCTTCGCATATCACATTGTTAATCTGTACCATACCATTGATTTCTGCCAATATATAACCTCTAAGCTCGTACGTCTCAGAGAAGGGTGTTAAGAAAGAGAATAAATTATCCGCCACCAAACAAATATATATTTAGCAGAGATCAACGGATACATCATAAAGGAATACAATGTCAGACATAACATCCATTTGCAAGTTCGTTCTAGGTCTGCGAAACCGAAGGCACCTTATTCCTCGTCCCGTATGTCCAATATAGGATAGAGGCCCTCGCATATCCAAACAATCAACAAGTACGTCCAGACAACTGCCACTATAACCCCTTCATGGGAGCTACCAAAATCCAGGGCATTAGTAGTAATCCTTTCGATGTGAAGATTGTCGGTCTTGCACCATCTTCAATATCTTCGACTTTTAATCGTCATATCAGTTATTCAGAATGGGTTAAACCTGGTGTTTCCGAAAACCCGAAAATCTTATAATCAAGTGCCATAAAAACACATCATACACCTCATTCCAATCCATAATATTCTTTTATTAAATATTCTTTATATTGGGAATTATTCTCGCAAATCATATCAAAGATTTATTCATTTAAACCTCTTGTTTAAATCTTTCTTTGAAAACCATTGCAAAATGTCATCTTTTCACAATTTAAACCAAATTAAGGTTTACCAACTATCTGCATTAGCGAACCTCACCGAAGTAATCATTTATTTTGTTATTCCAATCCCAACTTATTCATCCCACAGAGCAAAACTGGTAGTACTCCATATCTAACATCCAGTTTGTTATCGGCAAATTTAATTACCATTTCTCGTTCAAATATAATTAAAGGTTTACTATCGCATGTAGTAAAACTGTTGATACTCCATCTCGAACATTTCTTGAATTTGGTAAATTTACTTACCTCATTCCCATTTCAATCTAATTAAAGATTCATTAGAACTCCACTTAGTTTTAATCTTAAAATCAATACTCAACCTTTGGAAATTAGTTTTGTCTTTACTTGGTTTAAAGAACAAATGTCATTTAAAACACCGTTTACGATAAACTCAAAATTACTTCCACCAAAATGGAACCTTTACAGAAATCATAACAGTGTATAATCGACATAAATTTATGTATCGGGCTAATACTATAAACGGAATAACAACAAAGCCTTTTAAATTCCATAAATAGTACATGTCTTCCTTCACTGAAGCTAATCTCGATTATCACATGACCACGCCGCTAACGCGGAACAGGTTTACTCCATTGGATAGTCAGTCATAAATAAAGTAAATCGCTAAACAATGCAATGTGTTTTAGAAAAATGAAACCATTATATGACTCAAGTCCCATCACACAATGCAACGCAAGCCGGAGGATAGAGTTTTACCTTATAATGGTCAAAAATGTTTGATACGATAAAAACGGATTGGATATTATTATTAGTGTATATATGTTTCAAAAAACAATTTCAATCATAATGTATCAATCATAGACGACATAGGTACCATATACTATGTCGCCATACTAGTTCTACAATAAAAACTGCATGGTGTCGTATTGGAAATTGGTTTTCCATCATGAGTTGAGGCTAGGGATCGTCCTCTCCGATTCGAGACACTCTAGCAAATGCCTCAGGATTCCCCGCACTGAACCCTTGGATCTTCAGGGCCGGTCCACACATACGTTAGTGGATTAGTTATGCCTGAACACATGCTTCCCGGTTCTTTTGAACCTCTAATATGGCTACTAATAACCTATAAAACCAAGGTACCTCATAATCCATCATCAACATAAGTAAAAATGTCAGGGATGGTAAGTCGCTGACACCACTTCTTAGCTAGAAAAAACATGTGCACTCCCCGCAGTCCCACTCCCATTTTTGACTCAAACCGGGGTGTGAGGTTTGTGGAGTTACACTATACAGATAACTACGCCTAAACTGGCTATGCTTTGATCATCTACCACAAAGCCGGCTTTTCAACAAAAGCCTTGATCATTTGCATCTTGGTGTGCCACAATGACAATCCCCGCCATGCGATCAATAATTACCCATATATACCCTCTGAGGGTGTTAAGCAAGAGAATAAATTCCCCGCCACCAAACGGATATACATTAGATAGAAATCAATTTAAAATTCTCCGCCATTAAACGAAAATACATTAGATAGAAATCAATTTAATTTACATGAATGAAATCCAATGTCAGACACAAATCCAATTACAAGTCCGTTCTGGGTCTGAACGAAACCGGAGTCACCTTATTCCTCCACGTATGTGCAATACTAAGGAGAGCCGCTCGCATATCTGGACAACCAACAAGTATGTCCTGTAACACCCCACGTCCATTAATGTCGCTCACAAAGGGAATTCATTAACTTCTATGGAGCGTTTCAAGTGTGTATTAGAACAGAAACTTAACAACAAGACAGATATAAACAGTACTTAAAAATTTAAAACTTTATTCATTGCAGCAGTAAACACATAATTTTGATTACATCATCAAATACCAGATTCAAAGTACATAATATCCATCTAGACTAAATAAAAGTACATAAATTGAAAGACATAAACCCAATACAAAATAGCCATAAAAAAGATAGGCTGAACTTTTACTTCAGCGATCCAAGCAACTTCTAAAAGCAAGATATACAGCTGTCCAAAATCAAGCTCCACTCGTGCTAGTTCCACCTTGAGCACCTTGGGGGGGGGGGGAAGGAAGAAAAGAGGTGGAACAAAGGGGGTCAGACATAAAGTCTGGCGAGTGCGATAACTTTAACAATATAATTACCAAAATAACTAGGCTAAGGCATAAGTTGGAAAATAAGGAAATGACTGTGAACAATTGAGTATGGAAGAGTAAACAAGGAAATAAGATGAACAAAGATAACGTTAAAGGCACACCTAAACCACTATTAGATAATTACTATACTGCACCACCACTAGTCACCCTAAAGGGTTGATCCCGCCAACAGAACTTAATAATGATAATGGTAGTTTCGTGCACCCATAGTTTCCTTCATAGGTGCTTCCTGCCCCTATCTCCACTAGGTGTACCCACTACCCCCATGCGATCGGCTCCCTAACTCGTAGATACCCGTGCTGGCCCTACAGTGGGGTGTATCACTCCCCAAAGTGGCAACTCGATACCACCAGCAATGCACGGCTTATACCTACACGATGCAACAACGTCTTACCTACCAGCCCGGGCCCACACGCGCATATGAACCCGTTAGACTTGGGTTGCCACCGCTAACCTGTTTTGGCCTCTTACAGTCAAGCCCAGTACGCGTGTCCCATCCTCGACTTGGGTCGAGCCCACAAAGATACTCATGGGTTACTGGTTGAAATGGGCCCCCATCACTTGACACAAGCTATCCACCTAAGCTTGGTACCCTCTAGAACATCCCACTTAACCCTCTTCTTATTCATGTTCACTTACATGTTTCAATTTTGGTTAAGTGTTTCTAATCGTATTTCAAATGCCACCCAAGGCATCCACTTAATTCCACATGCCACCCAAGACACCCACTTAACCCCTCATGTTCCACTACATGTTTATCTGGTTAAGCGTTTCTTAATTTATTAAGACCATAACCTTATAAAGACCTCCCACATTAGACTGGCATTTATGGCAGCTGGATTTGCTGGGGGGTTCGGGTAGTCTTACACCACAAACGAGCCTAACCCCGTGTCTTTACAACTGTTACGCATTTAATTTATGACTAAGACCTCCCACATTAGACTGGCATTTGTGGCTGCTGGATTTGCCGGGCAGGCCCTGGTAGTCTTACACCACAAAAGAGCCTAACCTCGTGTCTTAGACGATTAATTACACCTAATTAATCATCCCCCAATTTGAATTAATTTCCCTATTCAAATTATCAATCAATTCCAAATTTAACTATGGCCATAATTGACTCAATTATGTCCATCTATTTATGGTATGCAAAATCATACCAATTTCATCACAAATTTATTTTATGCCATTTAAGGCATTTATGCCAATTCTCAATATTAAATCTTTTAATATTATCCCATGGCCCCACGTTGTACGTTCGTTCATTTAACGTAAAATATACATTAGACTCGAATAGTCAAACTCATGGAATAATGAGAAAACATCACAACATACATATAGATAAAACTAGATCTAAACATAAGGGGTGAACTTGCATGTGTGAATGAGGTTCTTCATCTAAAACTTGAATAGGCCAAAGTCACAACTTGCATAAAACTACATATGTCATAAATCTAAATCTAAAGGTGTAGACTTGTTTAGGTGATAGTCACAAACTTGCATAAACCATGTATGTCATAGATCTAATCATAAGGTTCAAACTTGCATAGGCATGATTCATACTTCCAATATATATATATATATATATATATATATATATATATATACTTGCATATGTGATTTATGCAACATAAACGATGGTGTAAATCTACATGTAACCATGTAAACTAGCATGTAGAAATTTTGTATACTAGCATATAACTCACACATGTCATAGCCTAATCTTAGATCCAATTTACACATAAAATAGGGGTCATGAAACATGTAAAATTGTTAATAATTTCATTAACTTGCATATGATCCAGATCTTAATTAACATCTAGACTTGCGTACATACATATATATGATTTAACATATGAATTATTTCCAACAACATAACCAAACTAGCATATGAAACATCATTATGAATTTATTATACATAAGCCAATCATAAAATTACAACATAGATGATAACATCGTAACTTTACAAAATACATGATAACATCGTAGAATTTACAACATAAATAATAACATACGGTCAATAATTCACAACATAGCCATATAATCCACATCATATCTCAATCCAATTAAATTGTTAATTATTTTATTAAAGAAATCGAACTCACAACTCAAAGAAGGTATGAGTTCTGAAATTTGAGTTCTGAAGTTGAGTTAGCTTTCCTTTGTAGTAGATTCGTTGTTAGAGTTGAATAGAATTGAATTTGATTAGCTTTCTTCCTCTCTAATTGGTGGCGGCTATTCTAGGTTGCAAGGTGACGGCATGGAGGCCATGAATCTAATTTTAATTTGATTTTAGGGTTAGAGTCTACATGTCTTTTTATAGAGTTTAGGATTATTTTAAGCCATCCGATCAACCCAGAATTAACCCCAACCATTCATAGTAGATCAGAAACCATAATGACTCAGCATACAGTCATAAACATGTCATCAATCAAATCTGCCCGAGGTGGCGGAGGGGGTAGGTCGACCCCCAGGTCGACCCTATGGTCGACCTGGTGAGGGTAGGTCGACCCTATGGTCGACCTGGCCCTAGCGGGAAATTTCCCGCCTAGCCCATTCTGACTCTGAAATTTGAATTTTCGAAATCTGTTTTGAATTTTCTGAAACTTCCGATGGCCATAACTTCTTCATACGAAGTCTAATTCACGCAAACTCGGACTCTATCTCAACTAGAATTTTGAGACGAACACAATTGCGCAACCTGTTTCCCTTAATTATCCCATTTGAGATTAGTTATTCTTTAATTTGTGAACTTTAGTGTTAACAGAAATACGGGGTGTTACATTCTCCCCTCCTTAAAGAATTTCGCCCCCGAAATCTCCAAGTTAAGGAGAATGCATATCCTAACATCCAAACAACCATCTACTCAACTATCAAACATAGGCATCCATTGTCCTTATAAAATTCCTAATGCTGTATGAACATGTGCAAGAAGTGTGTGTATATGTTCCTTATCTAATGCAAAATCAGGCGGTCTACTGATTCAGTTGACCTCCTTAATGCAAACCATGATAGTGCCATGCGTCCATTATGTATGCGAAAGAATCCTATCGATACATATTATTTCTACATGTGTGCACAACCATTCACCAAAATGCAGCATCTATATGATAACACAACTATTATACATCCATTAACTTAAATATGTACACACATTTATATGCAATATGAAGTGACTGAGCCGATCTAGTGCCTAAAGTGTGTGCATATGCATCCACGAGCAACCACTAGCAACCACTTGCATCTACATGCATCCATCATACATAGCATGTCTCAAACACATGTTTCAACCATAGGACTACCCTATCTAAAGGTCAAAGATACTAGCAAGAGGACATACTAAAGATAAAACAAGTACAAGCTAAGAGATAAAGGAGAAATTAGAAGACATACCCTCGAAAAGAAAAGGGTACAATGAACGCATCTTCTCTTCCGTCTCCCAAGTAGCATTGCTCTCATCATCTCCCCATTGCAGTTTGACTAGCTTGACCTCTTGATTCCTCAACTTCTTAATCTCCGACCCAAGAATGCACGTAGGAGCTCGTCGAATCGTCGCATCACGCTCTATCTCCACCTCTCTAAGCAAGCTTGGCTCCACCACTTCCATGGTCTCATGCAAGCACTTCCTCAAATGTGATACATGGAATACATCGTGTACACCACTAAGCATCTCGGGCAACTCCACTCTATACGCCATCTATCCAATCCTCTCCTTAATAGGAAACGACCCTACGAACCTTGGTGCTAACTTCACAACGGACCCAAAGCGAACGACATTCCGTAATGGAGACACCTTGACAAAGACCATGTCCCCAACATCAAACTCAAGATCTGTCCTCCTCTTGTCAGTATAAGATTTCTGCCTATCTTGCGCCGTCTTCATTCTTTCGAATCAAATCGATATTTTACGAAGTCTCTCTAATCATATCGGGCCCAAGCAAGATCTTATCTGTAGATTCCCACCAACATGTAGGCGAACGACATGGCCGTCCATAAAGAGCCTCGAACGGTGCCATGCCAATGCTATATTGAAAGCTATTATTATATGCAAACTCCACCAATGAAAGATGTTCCTCCCATGTACCTCCGAAGTCTAAGACACACAACCTCAATAGGTCTTCTATAATACGATTCACCCTCTCAGTCTGGCCGTCCGTCTGAGGATGATATGCGGTGCTCAAACATAACTGAGTCCCTACCGCCTCTTGCAAGATCTTCCAAAACTCGCTAGTAAAGATAGGATCGCGATCGCTCACTATGCTAGAAGGAACACCGTGAAAATGAACTATCTCTCAAATGTATACGGAGGCTAACCATGGAGCAGTCCTCTTACTCTTCACGGGAATGAAATGGGCGCTCTTAGTAAGTCTGTCTACCACAACCCAAATCCCTGTATTACCTTTTCTCGATCTCGGTAATCCATCAATAAAGTCCATCGAGACACTTTCCCACTTCCATTGTGGGACCTCCATTGGGTGAAGCAACCCATCAGACTTCTTTTGCTTTGCTTTTACTTGTTGGCACACCAAGCATCTAGCGACAAACTCAGCCACATCCCTCTTCATGCCGGCCCAAAAGTAAACTCGCATCATGCCCATGTACATCTTGTCCCCGCTGGGATGGATGGTCGTCTTCGAACGATGTGCATCATCAAGAATGGTCTTCCTCAAATTCTCGTCCCGTGGTACACAAAGTCTACGGTCCCTACATAACCAACCCTTATCATCTAGGGTATACCTATTGAGATGGCTCGATGACTCCCCCCTTTTGAGCTTCTCCACTAACTCAACCAACTATAGGTCACCTCGTTGTGCCTCACCAATCTGTCCCAAAAGTATAGGTCTGACCTCTAAGGATGCTAGCAAACCGGGTACAAAGTCAACGGATGGTCTAAAGTCAAATGTAGAGATGAACTCCAAGCTTCGTCGCTCAACAAACAACGGACTCAAGGATAACCTTTTCCTACTTAAGGCGTCTGCCACCATGTTACCCTTTCCAGGGGTATATGTTATCTCAAAATCGTAGGACGCTAAGAATTCCATCCACCTTTGCTGCCTTAAATTCAAGTCCTTCTGAGAGAACAAGTATTTTAGCAATTTGTGGTCAGTGAACAATTCGAATTTCTCGCCAAGAAGGTAATGGCGCCAAGACTTAAGCGCGAAAACAATAGCAGCCAACTCTAGGTCATGTGTAGGGTAATTTCTCTCATGCACTCTCAACTGCCTCCCTCCATAGGCTATTACCCTTTCCTCTTGCATTAAGACTGTGCCTAGTCCTATTCCACAAGCATTGGTATAAACGGTAAATGGCTTACTCCCATCTGGCAACACTAAGACTGGGGCTGTGGTCAAAGCTCTCTTTAAACGTTGGAATGCATCATAACAATCTACGTCCCATGTGAAGACTAACTTCTTCTTTGTCAAGCGTGTTAATGGGGCTGATATTTTTGCGAAGTCTTTGATAAACTTCCTATAGTAGCCAGCCAACCCTAAGAAACTCCTCACCTCGGTAGCATATTTATGGACCTTCCAATCTTGGATGGCCACTACCTTCGCGGGATCCACAGCTATCCCTTCTTTGGAAACCACATGCCCTAAGAATCGCACTTCCTTCCTCCAAAAGTGACATTTAGAAAATGTAGCTTTAAGGCTATGCGCTCGAAGGGTCTCCAACACTTCCCTAAGATGTAGGGCATGCTCTTCCTCGCTTTTAGAAAATATCAATATGTCGTCCACAAAGACTACCACGAATTTATTAAGGTACTCCCTAAACACCCTACTCATCAAGTCAACAAAGTATGCGGGGGCATTTGTCAAACTGAAGGGCATCACAAGCCACTCGAAGAAGCCGTCCGAAGTCCTAAAGGTATTCTTATATATGCTATCCTCAGCCACTCTCAACTGATGGAAACCCGTGGCTAAGTCCAACTGCGAAAACACTGAGGCGCCAACTAACTGATCGAAGAGATCGTCAATCCTCGGCAGTGGGTGCCTATTCTTCTTAGTAAGCTTATTCATTTCTCTATAGTCCACACAAAGCTAAGGGACCCATCTGCCTTCGTGGCAAATACTACTGGAGCACCCCACTCCGATTTACTATGTCTTATGAACCCCTTCTCAAGCAATTCTTTCACTTGCTTACTGAGTTCTCTTCTCTCTCTTGGAGCCATATGGCGCACTGGCAATGCAACTGGCTTTGCATTATCTACTAGATATATTCGAAAGTCTATCTCGTGTTTTGGGGGTAAACCCCTCACCTCATCGAAGACATCAACATATTCACGGACTATACGAACAGAATGTAAATCATCATCGGATGCGTCAAGGGATTCTAGGTAGCTAAGCATTACTAGACCTCTAGGGTCACAAGAAATATCAAGGGTCCTTCCACAATGAGTCAACAATCTAACTACCCTTCTTTCACAATCTAGGATGGCCCCGTATCTAGTTAGCTAATCCATACCTAGAATCAAGCCGTAGCCCATGAAGCCAAGAACAAAGGCGTTGCATTCAAACCCAACACCAAAGATAAACACTCTCAAATCCTGACAAATCATAGAAAGATGAGCCGAACCACCAATAGGATTGGAGACTACTAAGGGATCTGTAACTACACTAGTATCTAGGTGTAGTGTTTCAACTAATGATGTAGAAATAAACGAATGTGATGCGCCCGAATCGAATAAAGTACGGACAGTATGATCAAACAGAAAAACTAAACTTTCAATGGAAATTGCTCTACCTCGTTTTTGCAGTGGTGGGACCACGAGAGCCTGAACTTGCCCCTTTGCCTTCCCTGGTGCCATAAGAGCCTGCACCTGTCCTCCCGAGGTAGACCCTGCCCTCTGCCCTTTCCTTGGGCAGTCCTTAATCAGATGTCCAGCTTCGCCACAGTGAAAACAGCCAGTCTTCTTTTTCTTCCTACAATCTTTGCTTAGATGGCCCGGTGTCCTACAGTTAAAGCAACTTTTCTTTCCCTTACCATTGTTTCCTTTACCACCTTTCTTGTTCTGTTGCTGCTGTTGTGGTTTCTTTTGATCCCCTTTCTTCTCGGGTGCCTTATTAGCATTAGCGCCCTTCTCCTCTTCATGCATAAGCGCCATGTCAACTAGTCTCTCGAAGGTAGCCCCCATGGGGATGTGGGTCATAGCTAACCCATGAAGCGACTCGTTCAAACCCTTAACAAATCTCAGGGCCTTCTTTTCTGGTGTATTCACCAAGTCCAAGCCAAATCTTGCCAACTGATTGAATTTGTTGACGTATTCTTTCACAGATAGATTCCCCCTGCTTCAATGCTAGAAAGCTTTCCATGTATAGATTCTCTTTAGCCCGTGAGAGAAACTTCGCCTCAAACCTCCGCCTAAAATCTAGCCATGTATCAAGTGGACATTCTCCATTAGTGACCTCCCACCAAAATGAGGCCTCATCCTTCATTAGCCATGCAGCTAACTGCACCTTTCTTCCATCTTCCACTTCGAAGATCCCAAACAATTCTTCCACCTCCTTTAGCCAATTTCGAGCTTCAACAAGTGTCTCTGTCTCGTGAAAAGGTTTTCCACCCATTGCTCGAAAGTCCTTACATATCTTAGCAAAAGTATCGACGCGAGGAGGAGGAGGAGGAGCATTTGCTGGATCTGCGGTGGTGGCCCTAGTCTCCAAATACCTCCCAAACCATCCTGGTATCGTTATCCCCTTAGTTATCTCGGGAATTCCAGACATGTTGAAACGAAAAAGGAAAGATTCAATACAAAAGAACTGAAGGAAAGATATATGGCTCTTAGGGTTATGCTTTCTAAAATAAGCTTTTCTCTTGAAAATACTTTCCTTAAAACATACTTTTGAAGGTACTTCTTTATAAAAGTGTTTTTGAAAAACAGTTTTTCAAAATTCATATCTGTTCTGGTGACATTCAGCTCTGATACCACGTGTAACACCCCACGTCCATTAATGTCACTCACAAAGGGAATGCATTAAGTTCAATGGAGCGTTTTAAGTGTGTATAGAACAGAAACTTAACAACAAGACAGATATAAACAATACTTAAAAATTTAAACTTTATTCATTGCAGCGGTAAATATATAAGTTTGATTACATCATCAAATACCAGAGTCAAAGTACATAATATCCATCTTGACTAAATCAAAGTACATAAATTGAAATACATAACCGCAATACAAAATAGCCATAAATAAGATAGGCTGAACTTTTACTTCAGCGATCCAAGCAACTTCTAAAAGCAAGAGATACAACTGTCCAAAATCAAGCTCCACTGGTGCTAGTTCCACCCTGAGCACCTGGGGGGAAAGGAAGAAAAGAGGTGGAAAAAGGGGGGTCAGACATAAAGTCTGGCGAGTGCGATAACTTTAACAATATAATTACCAAAATAACTAGGCTAAGGCATAATTTGGAAAATAAGGAAATGACTATGAACAATTGAGTACGACAGAGTAAACTAGGAAATAAGATGAACAAAGTTAACGTTAAAGGCGCACCTAAACCACTATAAGATAATTACTATACTACGCCACCACTAGTCACCCTAAAGGGTTGATCCCGCCTACAGAACTTAATAATGATAATGGTAGTTTCGTGCACCCCTAGTTGCCTTCATAGGTGCCGCTTGCCCCGATCTCCACTAGGTGTACCCACTACCCACATGCGACCGGCTCCCTAACTCATAGATACTCGTGTTGGCCCCACAGTAGGGTGTATCACTCCCCAAAGTGGCAACCCGATACCACCAACAATGCACGGCTTATACCTACACGATGCAATAACGTCTTACCTACCAGCCCGGGCTCACACAAGCATATGAACCCGTTGGACTTGCGTTGCCACCGCTAACCCGTTTTGGCCACTTACAGTCAAGCCCAGTACGCGTGTCCTATCCTCGACTTGGGTCGATCCCACAAAGATACTCATGGGTTACCGGTTGAAACGGGCCCCCATTACTAGACACAAGCTATCCACTTAAGCTTGGTCCCCTCTAGTACATCCCACTTAACCCTCTTCTTATTTATGTTCACTTACATGTTTCAATTTTGGTTAAGTGTTTCTAATCGTATTTCAAATGCCACCCAAGGCACCCACATAATTCCACATGCCACCTAAGGCACCCACTTAACCCCCTTCATGTCCCCCTACATGTTTATCTAGTTAAGTGTTTCTTAATTTATTAAGATCGTAACCTTATAAAGACCTCCCACATTAGACTAGCATTTGTAGCAGCTGGATTTGCCGGGCGGGTCCCGGTAGTCTTACACCACAAACAAGCCTAACCTCGTGTCTTTACAACTGCTACGCATTTAATTTATGCCTAAGACCTCCCATGTTAGACTGGAATTTGTGGCTGCTGGATTTGCCGGGCGGGTCCGAGCAGTCTTACACCACAAAAGTGCTTAACCTCGTGTCGTAGACGATTAATTACACCTAATTAATCATCCTTTAATTTGAATTAATTTCCCTATTCAAATTATCAATCAATTCCAAATTTAACTATGGCCATAATTGACTCAATTATGTCCATCTGTTTATGGTATGCAAAATCATACCAATTTCATCACAAATTTATTTTATGCCATTTAAGGCATTTATGCCAATTCTCAATATTAAATCTTTTAATATTATCACATGGCCCCACGTTGTACGTTCGTTCGTTTAACGTAAAATATACGTTAGATTCAAATAGTCTAACTCATGGAATAAAGAGAAAACATCACAACATACATATAGATAAAACTAGATCTAAACATAAGGGGTGAACTTGCATGTGTGAATGAGGTTCTTCATCTAAAACTTGCATAGGCCAAAGTCACAACTTGCATAAAACTACATATGTCATATATCTAAATCTAAAGGTGTAGACATGTTTAGGTGATAGTCACAAACTTTCATAAACCATGTATGTCATAGATATAATCATAAGGTTCAAACTTGCATAGGCATGATTCATACTTCCAACATATATATATATATATATATATATATATATATATATATATATATATATACTTGCATATGTGATTTATGCAACATAAACGATGGTGTAAATCTACATGTAAACTAGCATGTAGAAATTTTGTATACTAGCATATAACTCACACATGTCATAGCCTAATCTTAGATCCAATTTACACATAAAATAGGGGTCATGAAACATGTAAAGTTGTTCATAATTTCATTAACTTGCATGTGATCCAAATCTAAATTAACATCTAGACTTGCATACATACATACATATGATTTAACATATGAATTAGTTCCAACAACATAACTAAACTAGCATATGAAACATCATTATGAATTTATTATACATAAGCCAATCATAAAATTACAACATAGATGTTAACATCGCAACTTTACAACATACATGATAACAACATAGAATTTACAACATAAATAATAACATGCGGTCAATAATTCACAACATAGCCATATAATCCACATCATATCTCAATCCAATTAAATTGTTAATTATTTTATTAACGAAATCGAACTCACAACTCAAAGAAGGTATTGAATTATGAAATCTGAGTTCTGAAGTTGAATTGGCTTTCCTTTGTAGTAGATTCGTTGTTAGAGTTGAATAGAATTGAATTTGATTAGCTTTCTTCCTCTCTAATTGGTGGCGGCTATTCTAGGTTGCAAGGTGACGGCATGGAGGCCATGAATCTAACTTTAATTTGATTTTAGGGTTTGAGTCTACATGTCTTTTTATAGAGTTTAGGATTAATTTAAGTCGTCCGATCAACCCAGAATTAACCCCAGCCATACAGAGCAGATCAGAAACCCTAATGACTTAGCATAGAGTCATAAACAGGTCATCAAACAAATCTGCCTGGGGGGGAGGGGGAGGGGGCAGGTCGACCCCCAGGTCGACCTTATGGTCAACCTGGTGAGGGTAGGTCGACCCCCAGGTCGACCCTATGATCGACCTGGCCCTGGCGGGAAATTTCCCGCCTAGCCCATTCTGACTCTGAAATTTGAATTTTCGAAATCTGTTTTGAATTTTCTGAAACTTCCGATGGCCATAACTTCTTTATACGAAGTCCAATTCATGCAAATTCGGACTCTATTTCAACCGGAATTCCGAGACGAACACAATGGCGCAACCTATTTCCCTTAGTTCTCCCACCTGAGATTAGTTATTCTTTAATTTGTGAACTTTAGTGTTAACAGAAATACGGGGTGTTACACGTCCGGACAACTACCACTTTAACCCATTACTGGGAGCTACCCAATGCCGGGCATCAGTAGTCGCCCATTCGATTTGAAGATCGCCGGTCTTCAAACACCGTCTTCAATATCTTCGGTTTAAATCGTCATATAATCATTTGAAATGAGATTAAACTCGGCCTTTTCAAATGATTCTTGTATATATATAATTTAAAACCATTTCATATTGTTAATATCAATTTATAACGATTAATCTCTATTTTTATTTATATAAAAATATTCCCATTCAATTTAATGACGCTTTGGGTCAACAGGCGACCTTGGCGCTGTTTTTATCCGAATTTAATTTACACGTTTCTCGCAATCAAACCGTTGGATTTTGACACAATTTATATTGTTGGAAAGATCTTCCCAAAGCGGACCTAACGGTTTCGATTTTGGGAAAATCCGATGGTCGGATCTTTCGGTATCATCGTTTAAAAGTATGATTCCAAAACCAGAACTACCGCGCGCGATTCGCTTAATTTTAATATATATATATATATATATATATATATAATTCGCTCGACGACTTCAAAACCATTGATCGATCAACTAATTTATTTCCACTATGCATTGTTCTAGCGAATCATACATTCAATAGAAATGTAAGTTTTATTGATTAGCTAATTTATTTCAACTATGCATATTTCTAGCGAATCATACATTCAATAAAAATGTGATTTTTATTAATTAACTAATTTATTTCAACTATGCATATTTCTCATCATTCCTATATACAATAAAAATGTAAGTTTTTATTGTTATACTTCTATATTTCAAATAATGAATATTTGTCATCATTTTTATACACAATAAAGATGTAGAATTTTATTGTAAAAACTTTTCTATTTCAACTGGTAATCATTTTTACATGAATCATGCTTTTCATTAAAATTGTAAATTTTAAAGTTTTGCACTTTATTATCCAAACAACGAATACTTTACATAATCCCTCCTTTACATTAAAAGTATAAATTTTATTGTTTCAACCATTTCATTTATACAATGAATATTTACATATATTTTATCTTTACATTAAAAATGTAACCTTTAATGTTTCAAACATTTTATCTTTACATATAAATTCTAATACATGCATTGCACAAAAAATGATATTTTATACTTGCATATAAATTCTAATATATGCATTTACAATAAAAGTGATATTTTATACTTTCATATAAATTCTAATATATGTAAGTTCAATAAAATGATATTTTATACTTGCATATAAATTCTAGTCTATGCATTTACAGTAAAAGTGATATTTTCACTTTTGATGACAATTCTAGTTTATTTTTATTTAATCCTTTTTAATTGACAAAAATGTATATTCTTGTTTTACCACTTTTAGATGAACAAAAATGTATATTCTTGTTTAATCCTTTTAAATGAACAAAAATGCCATTTTTGGTTTCATTCTTTTTAAATGAAAAAAATGAATAATTTTAGTCTCATTCTATTTTAAAGATAAAAATGAATGTTTTTATTTCATTCTTTTGTATTTGAAAAAATGAATATTTTCCTTCCATTCTATTTTAAATGACAAAAATGTATCTTTTTGTTTAATCATTTTTAATGAACCAAAAATGTCTCATTTTTTCTAATGAACAAAATGTATCTTTTTGTTTAATCATTTTTAAATGAACAAAAATGCTCCATCTTTTCTTTAATCCTTTTTAATGATTAACATAAATATTAATTTCAACAATCTAATAAACAAATGATAATTTCATTTTGTATAATGATCATTTTTATTATACAACAAAAATGTGAATTTTTATGTTAACGTATTTTCATTTCAATGAATCATATTTAATGATTCATTAAAAAGTGAATTTTTATGTAAATACATTTTCAAATCATAAATCATATTCAATGATTCATTTACATTAAAAAGTGAATTTTAATTTAACATGACATTTCTAAATCAAATGGGCATTTTATATTACATGATATTTATAAATAAATGACAATTTTATATATATTAACTTAACATGATTCTAATCTAACAAAATGAAAATTTTATATACTTTAACATAACATGACATATTTTTATTAACATATGTTTTCTAACACAAAAATGACATACTCTTATTTTGTCAGTTCTTAATCAACACACATGATGTTTTCATATGGCAAATTTTATTCAGCATAAAAACGATGTTTTTATATGACAATTCTTATTTTAACATAAATGATTGTTTTTATATGGCAATTCTTATGTCAACATAAATGATATGATTTATTTCGATACCTTTTTCCTATGTACTCTAATGACAAATAAAAGAATATTTTATTTGTAAACATTTTCTATGTATACCAACTGTGGTAACTAAATATGTTCTTTTTAACTAAAAGAAAATGATAACTACATATGTTCTTTTTAACTAAAAGAAAAGAAATGATAACCAAATGTGTTCTTTTAATCTAAAAAAAATGATAACTAAATAGCAATAAAAATGTCCCTTTTTATCTAATCTTTTATTTACATCTAAAGTGTAAATAAAAATGTAACTTTAAATCAATTCTTTTTATTTACATCTAAATGTAAATAAAAATGTAACTTTTATTTTTATGTTTTTATTTATATATAAAATGTAAATAAAAATGTAGCTTTACTAATTCATGTTTTTATTTACAAGTGAAATGCAAATAAAAATGTACTTTCTAAATCTATGTTTTCTATTTACATGTAAAATGCAAATAAAAGTGTACTTTTCTAATTCTTGTTTTTATTTGTATGTAAAATACAACTAAAAATGTACTTTTCTATTTCATGTTTTTATTTGTATGTAAAATACAAATAAAAATGTACTTTTCTAATTCATGTTTTTATTTGTATGTAAAATACAAATAAAAATGTACATTTCTAATTCTATCATATTTTCTTCCAATAATTATTATCTTCGCAAATTCTTTTTGCATAAAAATGTAACTTTTATTTGTAACATGTTAACATTTTCTACGATGACAATTTTGCAAATTCTATTCAAACAAAATAAAAGTGTAATTTTCATTTGTAACGTGATATCATTTTCTACTACGACAATTTTGCAAATTCTATTCATATAAAATAAAAGTAATTTTTATTTGTCACATAATATCATTTTCTACTATGACAATTTTGCAAATTCTACTCATACCAAATAAAAATGTAATTTTTATTCTATATTCATAATCCAAAATAAAGATGAATTCTATATCCTAAATTTCAATCCCAAGTTTATGTTTTTCGATAAAGATTATTTTCTCATGAACAAATCACATCAGCATTAATGTATGGATCTAAATAGAAAGATTTAAACCAACATATATAGATCTGAAATATAATATGATTTCAGATCTAAATTTAATCGCAACACAGAAATTGAACAAATGAAATTACATCGTAGATCCTAAGAAAATCTTGACAAATAAATATGCCATCACAACAAATCACCAAATACTAGATAATAAGCATCGCAGATCTGAATTATAATCGTACAGACAAGAATTTAAATAACAATAAAAATAATTAAATTTTAATTAGTAAATAAATCAGAATTCTCACCTTGATTTTGAATTCGCCTAAATTCGCAGCAAGTTCTAAATATGTCCCTGTCTCTTCTAGAATGTAGAGGACGTCGTCAGGTTCACGATGGTTCCTTTAATTATATTTCAACCGTGAGTTTTCAAATTTTGATTCAAAACTGGAGTTCAACTTTTCTTCGAATCGGTTGTACGAGGGGGAAATCAGATTGCACCACATTGGAGATGGAGGAGGCGCGCCTATCGATGGTGGTGGAGAGTTCTTCAAGATCCTCTAAAGGATCAATGGGTTTTGGTGTGAGAATTGAGAGTTTTTGGGGGAAGAAGGACAGTTTAGGCCATTAGACGTAATAGTGGTGGCAATTACGGATAATAGAATTAGGTTTATTTATTTTTATGTGGAGAAGAGGAAGAAGATTTGAAATTTACAGAAGAGAACTGCAGAGAAGAAGAAGAAAAAAAAATTGAGGAATGGAATTGAGTAGGATATGTGATTTATTTCTGAAAGGGGCTCTTCACATACGGTAGGTTATGAAAGAAATAAATTTACTGACTAGGAATGAGGTGTCGGTCTAATTAATATTTATTTCTAGCAGTAAATTACTTATAACCTAATGTATAGAAAGAAATTGAAGGTGCATGTGTTATGTGAAAAAAATGAGATGCACGACCTTTCACATTTGCGTATCATGCGTTGAGACTAAGTTGAATTCACTTGAAAATTGGAAATTATGAAACATAAAGAGAAAGCAACATTTATATATATATTTATTTATTAGTAAGGAACGGGAGAGAAAGAGACTTGTAAGTGCATGCATTAAAATGTAGCATGCGTTTTGATAATCAATTATGAAACATAAAGAGAAAGCAACATATATATATATATATATATATATATATATATATTAGTGAGGAAGGGGAGTGTTTGCGAACAAATTATACAATTGTAAACAACTGTAAAATCCGTTCGGCTTTCCTAAACAATAAGGATTGTTGTAGAGGGTGTCGAACTCTGGGACCAAAAATATTTAAATTAGTAAATCCAATCAAGTTATTCCTGGAATTTGATTGATTGAAAACACAGAAAATAACAGCAATTAAATAAAAAA
Source organism: Allium sativum (assembly GCA_030737875.1). NCBI lineage: Eukaryota > Viridiplantae > Streptophyta > Magnoliopsida > Asparagales > Amaryllidaceae > Allium > Allium sativum. Next base: position 311,003,694 of record CM060921.1, read on the forward strand.
GAGAGATTTATATAATTAAAGAAAACAATTAGGGAGTGATGACATAAATTAGATTAATATTCATCAATAGCCAAACAGATTAATCTGATCTAATTCATGTTTCTGTCACAAACATGAATCAACGATAATTAGGTTTCTAGAAACAAATATGTGAATAACAACAAGTATAGCCTATGCAGGAGCTAAGCTCTTAAACAACCATAGGCTATCAGGACAGATTCACTATTTTATTTCTAAAATCCTAAAAGTTAGATCTAAATCTGATAAGCGTTAGATCGAACACGAATATACCCTGTGAAGGAGCATAGCTCTTAAACGACACAGAGTATGAAGGTTCAAATCTAACCATTAGTTCAGATCTAGATCTACATACATGAGGTTCTAATCTCTTTGGCTATGTGATTCATATTGAATCATATCTATTAGCATCATCATCGCCTAATTAAAGGGGATTAGCTAGACATAGCTAAAGAAGAAGAGAAGTAGAAGCTAAATAAAATAAACATAAATAAAATAAAATAACAACTAAGAGAAAGGAAGAAGAGTTTTATTCCAAGAAGAGAATTACAGAATAAAACTAAGTGTGTTTTTACATGAATAAGATACAAGGTATTTATAGTTGTATTGGCCAAGGCTACTTGGCAAATTCCACAATGTGGGACAAAAAGCCCTTTTTCAAAATAACACATTAGTCAAATAGCTCAGTGTGAACGCGTGCAGCGCATGAATGAGAAGCCTTGCAAATTACATGATATGGGACAAATAACTTAGTCTAATTAGCAACTAGACCAATGTGAATGCATGCAGATGTCATGGAAAATAGGTTGCGGGCTTCAACTCCAATTGACTTGAGAATGAATAACAACTCCAAGTGATCGTTATGGAAAAGCATTGAATCTTGTCTTTGAAATATGCAGCAGAAGGCGATTGAATAGCAACTTTTCTTCAGGTCTTCAAGCTTTTCAACAATTAAGTGCGATAATCCATTCATCAAAAATAATCTGTAAACACAACTATAAATGCACAATATCAATTATTTAAAAGATAAAATAAGATAAATATGCAGATAAAATATACACATTTACGTGTATATCAGGGAGAGAGAGACTTGTAAGTGCATGTATTAAAATGTAGCATGTGTTTTGATAATTTGACTTAAAAGGGGTGTAAAATGAAGAAGTAAAGAGAAGCAACAACATTCAAAATGTGAAGGGGATGAATGAATGCATGCATATTTATGTTAAATGTATTTGTCTTTCCTGATGTTGAAAAGGCATGCGCATGAATTTATGCCAAATCCATTGGCATTCACTTCTCCCTTAATTTGTTTCTCAAAGTTATCATTTTTTTGTTCAAAAGACTTTTGAAATTCAAACTTAAAATTATTAATGAGGTGTGAGGTAGAAAAAAACTTCCCTACACTATGAATCTCAGATTTAGAACAATGATAAAATTTTCTTTCTTAATATATATCACTTCTTTCAACTTAAAATTTAAATTGCATATAAAGCCAGAACGTTTGTATTACATTAGTTGTATTACAAATAGCACTGTTTTATAATAAATTTTAAACTTATTATTTTTTCTTTGACACATTTTCTATTTAAAATTTCTTAAAATATTTTTTTAATTGGTTCTGATTTTCCGGGTTGTTACAATCTCCCCCACTTAAAATCTTTTCGTCCCCGAAAAGGAACTAAGCTGAAAGTTGTTTAACTAATCAACTCAAGTTTCATTCTTTTATTGGTTTCAATAATTTTGTTAGTTGAACTAATAATCACACAATCATCAATCAATTAGTTGATTAGCTTTTCAAACATATATATATCTTTTATATATTCAAAAATCATATTTCCTTAAATTGGATTATATATATAATCACAAATACGTTAACTATAAACTTGTTACTCTCAACTCATTCTAGGGCATTACTAACCCAATTTCTAATGAGTTTTCTCATTCTAGGATACTGCTAATCCTATCTCTAATGAGTATTATTATTGGATATTACTAATCCAATCTCTGATGAGTCTTTTGTTCAGTCCTAATGAGTTGTACCCCCAAATATTTGAGCTAACCAGAGCTCTAATACCAACTGTAACGATACGGATTTTGTCTGGACCTAATCGATCGCTAAATCGACCAAGACCGTTCAAATCCTGCATACGTTAACTTTGGGAATACAACACATCAGAACAACAACAGAAGACTTTTATAAAACATTATAATAAGGTTACATCAGAGTATAGAATATCAGAGTACATTGAATAAAATACAACGGAAGATTAAATTACAATAAATTCAATACATTGCAGCGGAAGAATATAAATGCTCTGGACACAGCTTTAAGCTTCAATCCAGAATCCTGCTCAAGAAATATGTATCTGCAAAACAAGCTACTCGACTGCGCCTATGGAAAATATGGGCACCCGAGTTTGCCAGTGAAACAAACTACAGGTCAGTCATGGGAATGATATGAGAAATCTAACTTAACTAATCTAATAATAAGGCTAATCGCAGGACCACGCCGCTAACGCGGAACAGGTTTACTCCATTGGATTGCCAATGCATAAATAAAGTAAATCGTTAAACAACACAATGTTTTTTAGAAAAATGAAACCATTATAAGACTAAAGTCCCATCACACAATGCAACGCAAACCGGAGGATAGAGTTTTACCTTGTAATGGTCAAAAAAGCTTGATACGATAAAAACGGATTGGATATTATTATTAGTGTATATATGTTTCAAAAACAATTTCAATCATAATGTATCAATCATAGACGGCATAGGTACCATATACTATGTCGCCATACTAGTTCTACAATCAAAACCGCATGGTGTCGTATTGGAAATTAGGTTTCCATCATGAGTCGAGGCTAGGGATCGTCCTCACCGATTCGAGACACTCTAGCAAATGCCTCAGGATTCCCCGCAATGAACCCTTGGATCTTCAGGGCCGGTCCACACATACGTTAGTGGATTAGTTATGCATGAACACACGCATCCCGGTTCTTTTGAACCTCTAGTGTGGCCACTAACAACCTATAAAACCGAGGTACCTCATAATCCATCATCCACATAAGTAAAAATGTCAGGACTGGTAATTCGCTGACACCACCTCTTAGTTAGAAAGAAACGTGTGCACTCCCTGCAATCCTACTCCCGTTTTTGACTCTAACCGGGGTGTGAGGTTTGCGAAGTTACGCTATACACAAAGCTACGCCTAACAGGCTATGCTTTGATCATCTACCACAAGGCCTGCTTTTCAATAAAAGCCTTGATCATTTGCTTCTTGGTGTGCCACATTGACAATCCACGCCGTACGATCAATAACTACCCATATATACCCTCTAAGGGCGTTAAGCAAAAGAATAAATTCTCCGCCACCATACGAATATACATTGGATAGAAATCAATTTAATTTACATGGAATGAAATCCAATGTCAGACACATATCCATTTACAAGTCCGTTCTGGGTCTGAACGAAACCGGAGTCACCTTATTCCTCCCTGTATGTCCAATACGAAGGAGAGCTGCTCGCATATCTGGACAATCAACAAGTACGTCCGGACAACTACCACTTTAACCCTTTACTGGGAGCTACCCAATGACGGGCATTAGTAGTCGCCCATTCGATGTGAAGATCGGCGGTCTTCAATCACCGTCTCCAATATCTTCGGTTTAAATCGTCGTATAATCATTTGAAATGATATTAAACTCGGTCTTTTCAAATGATTCTTGTATATATATAATTTAAAACCATTTCATATCGTTAATATAAATTTATAATGATTAATCTCTATTTTTATTTATATAAAAATATTCCCATTCAATTTAATGACGCTTTGGATCAACAGGCAACCTTGGCGCTGTTTTTATCCGAATTTAATTTACACATTTCTCTCAATCAAACCATTGGATTTTAACACAATTTATATCGTTGGAAAGATCTTCCCAAAGCGGACCTAACGGTTTCGGTTTTGGGAAAATATGAGGGTCAGATCTTTCGGTATAATCATTTAAATGCATGATTCCGAAACGCGACTACCACGCGTGATTCGCTTAATTTATATATACATATATATATATATATATATATATATATATATAATTCACTCAACGACTTCAAAACCATTGATCGATCAACTAATTTATTTCCACTATGCATTGTTCTAGCGAATCAAACATTCAATAAAAATGTAAGTTTTATTGATTAGCTTATTTATTTCAACTATGCATATTTCTAGCGAATCATACATTCAATAAAAATGTGATTTTTATTAATTAACTAATTTATTTAAACTATGCATATTTCTCATCATTCCTTTATACAATAAAGATTGGAATAGTGAAAATGATGTTTGGGAATTTGGGGATAATTTGTAATTAGGGAATTGTGGAATAACATATAACATAACTTAGGATTGGAAAATTCAGGGACATTGGCACATATATTAACCTAGAACATAAAAGAAAATAAATGAGATTAAAATTGAGAATGATTAGATATGCTTCGGTATGTTGAATCAAGAATTTATGCATGAACTATATGTACATAAGAAAGGTTAAAATTGAAGATTTAGACATATGAGATTATAAGTTGAATTGGGATTTATGCAATAAGAATGAGGGTTGACATGAATTAATTGTTCTAAGCAATAATAATGAGGGTTAACATGAATTATTGATAACTTTAGGGAGCAATTAATTTGGGTACAATTAGGTATAACTTATATACATGAAAAGTTGGGCATAACATATAATAAGGATTATTGGCATAACTATGTACGAGATTATGTAATCATGGTAGAATTTATGTATCCAAATAAAATTGGAACCATAAACATGAAATTGGGTTTAGAAGCGTGAACATGAATTACTGGATTGGGATAAATAGGCATATAAAACCTAGATTGAAACTGTCAGTTAAAAGATGAACATGCCTAACCCGAGGTTAGATTGAGTTGCGGTGTAAGCCTGCCCGGAACCACCTGGCACATCCAGCAACTGCAACAACAGGTCTAATGTGAGAGGTTAGCGCACTAAGCCCAAAACCTGAGGTTAAAACGAGTTTGCGGTAGAATTCTTCCCGGAACTGCCTGGCATATCCAACAACCGCAAGCAACATGTCTAATGTGACAGGTTGAGTGCATTAATAAAAAGATTAATGCTATGAAACAAACATGTTAAGTGTGCTAAGGTTAAGTAAACGGAGGCGTATTGACAAACTTAACCTACGTAATAATGGGGAATGGTAGCAAACCTTAGTTAAGAAAACAAAGTAAATAACGATGGATTAAGGCAACATCAACAGATACGAGTATAAGTGAATGGGAAGATAATAGGTAAGCTTGTTACAAGACAAGTAAGAATTATAACGTAGGTTATAATGATCGATACAAAGATGAAATCACTTATGAAAGAATGCAAGCCGTACTTATTTGAAGATTAAATAATCCGTGGGAACGGGAAAACATAAGTTATATGAGTAAGCGGAAAACTTATTGGAAAAACTTAGTTAGGATGACTAAGTTAATGAGTAAACGATAAAAAGAATTTGTTAGTAAACCTTAGTTAAGAGAACTAAGTGAACAATCATGGAAAGTCATGTTGGTAAACCTTAATTAAGAGAACTAAGTAAACAATCATGGAAAGTCATGTTGGTAAACCTTAGTTAAGAGGACTAAGTAAAAAGTTACAGAAAGTTGTGTTTGAGCTTGTTAGTAAACCCGAGTTAAGAGAACTAAGTAAATAATTAAAAGATCGTGGCTACATAAGAAACAGGGAAAGGCTTATGAAAAAGAAACTTGGTAATTTAAAAACTAATATGGATGAGATAACCAAGTTAAAAAGAAAACCTAATGAGATAGAGCAAGCGCAAAATTAGAAGATTAGACTTAAGGTCTAGTAACACGAAAGGGTAAGGCGCTTGGATCAGTCCATACGATAGGGGATGAATAACCAAACACGGTAGATCATCACGATGCCGTAGGGCACAAGTGGGAGTGAACGTCCATCTGATCATGTAGAAGGCTCCAAGGGACTGGTTTATGAAGCATGCGGCTTCTGGGGACGTGAGGATACTCTTGGTATCCCTCCATGAGTGGCAGTTGATACGCCTGTGCTCACAGAGGTTAGGTCTGTATGGGAAGAACCAATGAGTATGCCTTGATTGCCAAACAAGAGGAAATCAAAAGACTAAAATGGACTAGCGTGATTTGGCGAGACCTATTAGTGCCATGTGATAGCAATTCGTCATCTACCTATCATCTTCAGTGAGTACGTGAAGCAAAAAGGCGGAGAACTCCAAAAAACCATATAGTTTGCTATCTAGTTATGGGTGAGATTGACCAATAGGATTGAAGGGCATAGGGGGCCGGGGTTATAGTTCTCATTCTTGATGTTCTTGAGTGCCTCTCATTAGCCGAGGGAGGGGTCTAGTGGGACCATAGCCACAATAAAAGCAGACCTTAGCATTTGCATCGGCGGATATCTGAAAGCACCCGACCGAGTTCTGTGTTTCTTGATTAGCCCTGCCACGGGACTCGGGCACACATATAGAGAACATATGCATATAGACATCGAGTACGATTGACGATGCATACATGGAAAAAGTCTAGGTACATTCATTTCGCTCTGGGTGGTGTACCATAGACTAGAGGGCATTATTCGATGACAGAATCTAGTTGGATCTAGAATGGCAGTCCAAACACTTATGTAACACAGTGATGATAGTTTTATGCAAACGTAGCGTTGATATACATACGACATTGGATAAGGGACTGCGTACATACACTAGAGACCATGCGAGTCGAGTATACCTTAATTGGGGGAAGCTATATATACACTATATTAGGCTAATCGACTAGAGAGTAGATGAGTGCGACGTGTGTGTGTAAGCCTTGAGTGCTAATAACACAAATAACCTAGTAAATAAGAAAATATAATTGAACGGTAAATGTAGGATTATCCAAGAAGTTTAGTTTAAATTCATTCACACAGAACTTATGTTCTGACCCCCTCCTCATAACATTCGCAGGTTAGGTTCATGACAGAGACTGTATAGCTTTGGATACTAGTTTAATAGTATTATTATTAAGGTAAAGCTATGTTTCAACTACATTATTTTATTCGTTCCACTGTGAGATATTTTCCGAAATCTAACATGTTTTATGTCTCTATCTTTCCTGCAGGATACCAGAGCAAACCAACTCGGGTTCGATGGATTGGGTTTTTGAAAAAAAATCAGTCTGTCAGAATCCGGCTAGTTATATCTGGTATCAGAGCTTCGGTTTAGTATTCCTAGGTAAATAATAAGTGAGCGTATTTGTATTTTCAAAAATATAAATATAACATATATAAACCTAAGTCCATAAAAGAGCCCACTAGGTAGAAAAAGTAAAATATGGAATGAGTTGGGATATTGGTTTGTACACTAATGGATTGAATATAGAAATTTTAAGACCCTTAGGTGGTTTGGTTGGAAAGTGTACAATATGATTTCGTATTGGAGAAAGAAAGTATCCCATAGGATGGAAACTGAAATGTTAGTATTCAGAATAGTGGGTTTAGAAGTGAAATCTTATAAATTAGAAAAAAAGTTAGAATGTGGAAAATGGATTAGGAATATATATAGTTGAGAAGTGTCTAGGAAAGCCTAGTTGAGTTAAAGACCCACTTTGAGTCTAACCCAATGATTAACTTTTAAGAACTTGAATTTGTAAAAGTTTTTGCAAAAGAGTTTGTGGTGTTTTCAAGTTTTAATCTTAAAAGTATTTTTGATGTTTGAGGAAAATATGTAAAGAACATATTTAGTGCATGTTGGGTTTTAAAGTAAAGTGGGGTATATATTTTGTAAAACAATGATTACTTGTTTTAAAAAGAATTCTCGCATGAAAAATTTGCATTTTGAAAAGAAAATTTTAAAATCTCTATTCTGTTAACAATAAATTTTGATTACTGATCTATAAAAAAAATTGTTGGGAGGACAAAATAAGTTGTAGAGAGTAATAATAGAGTAAATTTTTGCACCTTATAGAAAGATGCAAAAATTAACATAGGTAGAAACAATGTGAACCAGATTGAGAAGTAGTTGACCTTGTCTACCCCAGTTTTGTGATTTAAAAAAAACGTGTTTTGCAATTTTATTTTGTGAATGTTTTTATGGTTTGGCAAAAGCCAGTTTTGGAGAACAAAATAGAGTTTTAACACTTTTAATTTTTGGAAGAAAAATGTAATGAAAAGAAAGGAAGCCAAACCATGTTTTTTTTAAAAAAAATGGAGTAGGTAAGGATTAGTGCCTAGAAAGAATGAGAGAAATAAAAATGATCATCTTGGAATGGTATAAAATTCCCGAAGAATGCATAAGCATTAAGAAACTTAGGTTTTTTGCTTGAGAAAAAGAAATGTATAGGCTAGTAATACACAGCATGGACTAGTAGTAATTACTAGGTAGTGAAGTGCAAGTAAGTGTGTAGATCTCGTTGTTTGGACTTATGACCTAGTCCTAAGATTCTTGGCCTGTAATAGTAGCTGTGTAGAAAAATGGGAAGGCTTATTTGAAAAATAATAAACTTAAGTAATTGGACTAAGTCAAATAAGCCAAGGAAGAGAATAGCCTAACTAAAAAGAAAACAACAAATTCAGTAAAGCAACAAATGTGACGGGAAAAGAAAATGAAAATCTTAAGAAAAAGATGAATAAAAATGAAAATTTTCCAAGATAAGTTGAAAAAGAAAAGATTTTTTTTTCTTATGAGGTTGTACTTTGATAGGAAAATATGATATCTTTATAGAATAGTTATGTAAAAGTCCAAGTACAATTATAAAAGGTACATAAAAGAAAAATGGAAGATGTGAATTTTTCCGTTTTATAATGAGACGAGCCCAAATCCCGTACAGACGGAGACAAGGGTAATCTTTGGAATATAACACAGAAACAGATAATAGCAGATCAAAATTAAATAAATACACCAGATAATGAAAAAGAGAATATACTGGATAAAAGTAATCATCAGAGTTACACAGTATACAGGATGTTACTTAGTACAAATACAGTTCTACTATACATATATGTCTACAGCGGAAACAAACAAAATATGTACAATAGGAGCTGAACAGCATAAAAAGAGATAAATGATAGAATCCATCTTCAGCTCCAGCTATCCAGAAAGAACCAGCTAAACCTGAATACAAGGCTGCCCGTGTAGAAAAAGGGGCACCCGAGTTTGAAAGTGAAACAAACTACGAGTCAGTCATGGGACTGGTATGAGAAATCTACTCAACACATATATAATTTGGCTAATCACAGGACAACGCCACATTCGTGGAACGGGTTTACTCCATTGGATTGCCAGTGCCTTAAAACAAATCATTTTTTTCATCATCGCAATGCTTTTTATAAAAATGAAACCATTATAAGACTCAATTCCCATCATACAATGCAACGCAAACGGGAGGATAGAGTTTTACCTTATAACGGCCAAAATATGATTGATACGAATAAAACAAAGGCATTTGATATTATTGCTAGTGTTTATATGTCTTGAAAACTATTTCAAATCATAACTATCAACCCTAGACGGCATGGGTACCATATATCATGTCGCCATATATGTACAATCAAAATCGTACGATGTCGTATTTGGAAATTGGATGTCCGTCATGAACCAAGGCAAAAGATAGTCCTTACCGAATTCGTGACTCTCTAGCCCGAGCCACAGGCAAGTACTCAGTCAAGCCTTTGGATCGTCAGGGCCGGTCCACCGATGTGGATTAAAATGGCTGAACTATACGTTTCCCCGCCCTTTAGGGCGTAAACGAGCCAACGAATGACTCCATCGGACCCGGATCGTCCGATCTAACCGAAGCGCCTCGCAACAACAACAACCACACAGGTGAAAAGTATATAAATGTCAGGGCTGGTAGGTCACTGACACCACCCTAGCTAGAAAGAAACGCATGCCCTCCCTGATGTCCTCTCCCGTTTCTGGTTCATACCGGGGGTGTGAGGCTCGCGATTTTACGTTATACACAAAGCAACACCACACAGGCGGTGCTTTGATCATCACCATAAGACTTTGCTTTTCAACAGAAGCCCTGATCATTTGCCACTTAGGCATGCCACATTAGCAATTCATGCCATGCGACCGACGTCCATCGATGTACAACCTCTGAGCTCATGCATTTCAGAGAAGGGCGTTAAGCAAAAGAATAAATTCTCCGCCGCCAAACAGATGTATATTTAACAGAGATCAATCAACACAGAATAAAATCCAATGTCAGAGACACAGTCCATTTGCAAGTCCGTTCTGGGTCTGAACTAAACCGGAAGCACTAAATGCCTCGCAAACCCATCGATCACCACGTACGTTTGGACGATCACCACTCGTTATCCATATTTCGGGATGCCTCCCAATCAGGACCTCGATTACCATCCAAACGAGGTGAAGATCTCCGGTCTTCGACCACCGTCTTCATCTTCGACTTTCAATCATTGGTCAATTATTTGAAATGAGAATTAACTCGGCCTTTTCAAATAATTCACGAATATTTAGAATTTCAAATCAATTTATTTCAATGGTTAAATCATTCGACAACACCAATTTCGTTCTTTAATGTAATTTTCACACCAAACACATTCAACCATCAAATACCACATAAATCGAGCAAATTCAGTTTATTTCCATTGCATATTGTTTATGGTATTTTATAACGATTTATCGCTATTTTTATTTCTTTTAAAATAGCTAATTTAGTCAAAACGACGCTTCGGGCCATAACGCGACTGTAGCGCTGTTTTTCTTCAGATTTGATTTATACATATTTGAAAATATAACCGTTGGATCTTCACAAAATTTACATCATTAGAAAGGTCTTTTCAAAACGAATCCAACGGTTCCGGTTTCGGGAAAATCCGACGGTCGGATTTCCCGGTACAATCGTTTGAAGTTTCGATTTCAAAATACGAACTGCAGCATCGTTATTCGATTAAATATAATTATATATAATTATATATATATATATATATATTTAAATATAAGCGATTCTGGCGCTGTTTTTCTTCAGATTTGGATTAAACATTCCAGAAAATCCAACCGTTGGATTTTTACAAAGTTGGTGCCGTTGGAAAGATTTTTCCAAAGTGAACCCAAAGGTTGCGATTTCAGGAAAATCCGATGGTCGGATCTCCCGGTATAATCGTTTGAAATCTCGGTTTCAAAATACGAACTGCACGGCCACGTTTCGTTTTAATTTTATTTATATTTATATATTTATATAAATATAGTTCATTTAACAATTTCAATATCATTTTCACTTTAAATATTTCACTAACGCCTTTAAAATTTTGAAAATTTCGCCATAACCTCCTTTGTACGGGAGGGGCTGGGAAAATTCCCAAATAGCCACACGGGCATCTCATGTCAAAAAGAAAAAGAAAAAGCCAAGCGGCTAGCCAACAGGCTCATAAAATCATCACCAGAACGAAACAGTAAATGTGTACCTATTTGTCGGGCACAAAATTTTATTCCTCTTCTCCAGCCCCTTTTGCTATAACCTGTTCAATAAATATGCATGTACATATATACAGTTCTTATCACTTATCATTTTCCATTCAACTTCATGTTTGATTCCATTTGGTTTAAAAGCATCATTCATTCTAATGTTGCATGCATAGGCAAAAATCATATCATTAGCTAATTAAGGAATATTTCAACTCATGCATATTTATTTGAACGAGTGGCTATTTTTAACACTTCACATTTCAACAATTCATGTATATAATAAAAATGTGGTTTTTATTGTAAAACAATTCGTTTCAAAACACTATTATTTTATATATTTTATATAGGTGATAAAAATAGGATTTTTATTATAAAACAATTTATTTCAAAATGTGAATACCATCCAACACATGAATTTCAATTCAACGAATGAATATCGATTCAACACATGAAGGTTTTCTATAGTTTCTATATATAGATAAAAATGTGATTTTTATATTTAAAACACGAATACCATTCAACACATGAATTTCTAATCAACGAATGAATATCAATTCAACACATGAAGGTTTTCTATAGTTTCTATATATAGATAAAAATGTTATTTTTATATTTAAAACACGATTACCATTCAACACATGAATTTCTAATCAACGAATGAATATCGATTCAACACATGAAGGTTTTCTATAGTTTCTATATACAGATAAAAATGTGATTTTTATATTTAAAACACGAATACCATTCAACACATGAATTTCTAATCAACGAATGAATATCGATTCAACCCATGAAGGTTTTCTATTCAATGAATAAATATAGTTTCAGCAAATGAAAATAATTCAAACACATGAATATTATTCAAAATTTCGGCAACATAACGGCAGGGTAGTTAAAACCAGGACCGTCCTTAGTACAGCTCCTCGCTCTACCTTAAAACGTCGCGGTTTTTGACAATGGGGATCATGCATCTAGTTCGCACGCAGGCGGCATGTATATATTTATTTCATTTGCACAAACTAATCCTATGTGATTTCAGCCAAATATTTCTCAAGCACAAATGGGTATTTTTCAACCACAATTAATCAATATCAACCACAAACAATCCCTAACAACCATTCGCTATCAATCAATTTTCACACCAATAACAACCAATAAATATCGTCCAATTTGTGGACGAGGGGCGTATATATATATATATATATATATATATATATATATATATATAGCAATTCACCTTTATTTAAACACATATATAATTTTTACAACGCATATATAACTTATACATCGAACGTGCAACTTATACAATGCTTATACATGAGGTGTACAACGCTTATATAACCCATACATCGACTATATAATTTATACATCGTCGTTTTCCATATTGTTTATAAATTAGAAATCTGACATTGGGTTCCACTCCACCAAAAATAGCAGAAGGCTCAGAAAAATATGTGGTCTCTTTTAAAATGTAGAAGGCATCCACACGGTCACGATGTTTCTGGTTTCATCAAATTTCGTTAACACAGCAAAAAGATATGATTTTTCAAAGTTTGCAATGGTTTTAAAGAGTTGAAATCAGTTTAGAAGTTCAAAGCCGTTTCCTTTCTGATTGGGTTCGAAACTAGGTTTCAACCTAGCATGCGATACGAGGCACGAGGGGATGATCGGCTAGTACCACGACGAAGTGCTTGGAGTCAGCTTCCAATCGCTGGTGGCCACCTTCAGATCGACGGCCTGGTGAAGACACGGCGGAGCAATGAAGTGGCCGACTTTGTGGGCTTGTATCTCGACGAACACGCGATGGTAAGGGATGAGGCTTATACAGATTTGAAGAGCTCGGGAAGATCTACAAAAAGATCAACATCGGCCTTGAATTTTATTGAGTGGATTGGCCAGAAATCGAGAGGGAAGCGGGGTGTTCTTTTCCACCGTGCGTCGATCGGGGAGAGAGAATGTCGGGGGAGAGAGAAATGATGTGGACCAATGATATTTTTATTTTATTTTATAATTTTTAAAATCTCCAAAATACCCCTTTCTCCCACGAACCCCAATCCAAACCCAACGACTGTCGTCCCTAGCGTTTTACCCCCATTCCGAACACAATGGGATATGTTTCGAAGGCCCGTTCGACTGTTTCAGTCAGTTTCCATTCAAATTAAAATATAAAACATTCAATATTTGATTTGAACGTGCATTTCAATTTGCTAGGGCCACAAACTGATTCGAAAAATTCCAGAAAAATAAATCTAGCTATGTTTTGATGATACGGTCCCAACAAATCTAGTTTCATCGAATTCTGAGACCGTTTGCAAAAAGGCCCATTTCTGGTCGATCCAATTTAACTGTAATTGATCAAAACACGTTTTCTTTTGCCACGCTCACATACTAGCTTCAAAAATTATGAAATTTGAAACCTAGCACTAACTTCACATCCCGGATCCAACAAAAGTGGTGTCGTCGAATTCCGAGGTCGTATGCAGAATGGCCAATTTCACGGGCTATATAAATTCCATAGCGACCTTTCTGAAAATTCATTCAGCCATAACTTTTGCTTTCCGCTATGAAAATTCGATTTTTCAGATTCGTTAGAAAGGTATTCACTAACAGATGTAAATATTTTTGGTTTCACTAAAATCCGTTTTGTTTTGCACCCGGTACAGTCCGACAAAGTTTGAATTCAATTTTTGAAACTACAGCGCCATTTCAGGCCTTGTTTATAATTATAATTAATTATATTCGTTTTCAAATGTCGATTCAAACTCACTTTTCATTGCCATTATTTCAAATATTTATTTTAAATATTTAAAATCCATTATTTTAGCTAATTTAAAATTTTTAAATTGATTCAGATTTTCTGGGTCGTTACAATCTCCCCCACTTAAAACTTTTCGTCCCCAAAAAGGAACAAAGTCGAAAGTGGTTTGATTAATTAATTCTACGCTCGATCTGGCTTCAATTCTCTAACTTTTCAGTTTCTGAGAATTTTCCAATTCTTCAAAAATTTGGCTAACACTCGGAATTTTCGAAAAATTTCGCCATAGCCTCCCTTGTACGGAGAGAGGTTTGGAAATTTATTGGGCCGTATTAGGTACCCAATAAATCCTAATAAGCATACACATATTTATAGTGATATATTTTGGTGTTTACAGGGGAGCATGTATTGATAATAACTCCAGAGAATAAATTCTCGTCACCCTGACCCGTGTGGGAAATAAATAGTCCATGTGCCGTATCTAATAACTAGAGAGACGTGATTATTGTCAACTCCTGACCCGTGTGGGGTTTTTATTAATCTGGCAAATTTAATCGTTACAATTTTAAATAGTCCATATTAGTCATCAGTTCAACCTGCAAAACATAATCATCGCATACAAGCCTCTCGCTCGTATGGTAAATCTTCCACCTCGTCACACAAGCTCCAAATACTTATGTGGTATATGATGAAGTATGCCTATCTTCTGAAGTATGCCATGTAATGTAGTGCAAAATTAATTGTTACTATCCTATGGCGACGTTTATTATTTCACACAGAAAAACCAGCACTCTGCATCCAATGGCATTCACAGGAGTTGATATAATAATATTTCGCATCCAACTCATTAAGGTTTACCTATTTGTCGGGCACGCAAATAAAATCTTTACTCAACAGCTAATCCATTTACCTGTTCAAATATATAAAATGCACATGTATATACATTTCTATCTATTTTCTAACCAGTTCAATGTGTGATTTAAATGAATAAATTCTACCATTATCCTATTATTGATCAATCCATGGAAAGGAAATAACAACAGAATAGAGAACTGATTGGTAATGCAAAGTAAGGTAAATGTACCTTGCACCAGAGTCAATCATAGATATCCACTCGGCATCTAGGATAAGCTTTCTGAATGCTCTCGTCAGTTTCCCAAGTACAATCTCACGGGTCTCCACTCCATTGCACTTTGACTAAGTGAACCTTCTTGTTCCTCAGCTCTTTGGTTTCTTTGCCGATAATCTTTAGCGGCTCTCTTCTCACACCTAATTCGAGGGTAATTTCAATGTTCTGCTGAGCTGCTTCTTCCACGATCAAGTCTGGATCATGAACGTGCTTTCGAAGTTGAGATATGTGAAATACATCATGAACTCCAGGCAACCAATCTGGCAATTTAAACTTATAAGCGAGAGTTCCGATCCTTTCTAGAATAGGAAACGGACCAATGAATTTGGGCGCCAACTTTCCAGTTTTACCGAACCGGATAACTCCTCTCATCGGCGATACTTTCAAATATATATAGTCGCCAACAGCAAAGGATATATCTCTTCTTCTCCTATCAGCGTAGCTCTTTTGTCGGCTTTGAGCGGCGAGTAATCGCTTCTTAATAAAATCGACTTTGTTGGCAGCTTCTCAAATCATATCAGGAGCCAACACAAGTCTATTACCTGGTTCGACCCAACAAGCAGGGGATCGACACGGTCTACCATACAATGCTTCGAATGGCGACATTCTCAGACTCGCCTGGTAGCTGTTGTTATAAGAGAATTCAGCCAAATGCAAATGGTCCTCCCATGATCCACCAAAATCTATAACACAAGCCCGCAATAGATCTTCTAAAATACGATTCACCCTCTCAGTCTGACCGTCTGTCTGAGGATGATAAGCGTTGCTCAAGTTCAACTTCGTTCCCAGCTCGACTTGAAATGCTTCCCAGAATTTGCTAGTGAATATTGGATCTCTATCACTGACTATACTGAGCGGCACTCCATGTAGTCTAACTATTTCCTTGAAGTAAATATGCGCCAGACTCTGAGCAGTTCTGTTTGATCTGACAGGTATGAAATGGGCGGTCTTCGTGAAGCAATCTACGATCAGCCAAATACTGTCATTTCCTTTTCTGGTTCTGGGCAAACCATCAATGAAATCCATAGAAATATGTTCCCACTTCCAACCAGGAACTTCTAGCGGTTGTAATAATCCAGCTAGTTTCCGTTGGTCGCTCTTGACTAGTTGGCAAGTAGGGCATCGGCTAACATATAAAGAAATGTCCCTCTTCATCGACTTTCACCAGAAAGTGCGTTTGATGTCGTTATACATTTTGCTTACTCCCGGATGGATACTAAGTTTCGACTTGTGGCATTCATCCAGTACTTCCTTTCGAAGCTCAGGAATGTTAGGGACACAGATTCGACCTTTGAGCCTTAGAATTCCATCATTATCCACTTGAAAACTCGAGGGTTCGCCTTGTTGAATTATCTCTTTGATCTTCTGAATGAAGTAATCATCCTTCTGAAGAGCAGATATTTTATCTAGCAATGAAGTCATGATAATAAAACTGTCGATCATTACATTCTTTCGGCTTAGCGCATCGGCCACGACATTGGCTTTCCCTGGAGTGTATATAATTTCAAAATCGTATGCTGGAAGGAACTCTAGCCAACTTTGCTGCCTCAGATTCAAGTCCTTCTGAGTGAACAGGTACTTTAACGACTTGTGATCTGTAAACAGTTCAAATCTCTCACCCAGAAGATAGTGTCTCCAGATTTTCAAGGCGAATACGATAGCCAACAACTCAAGATCATGAGTTACATAGTTCTTCTCGTGCGGCTTCAGTTGACGGCTAGCATAAGCAATCACTTGGCCTCTTTGCATTAACACTGCGCCAAGGCCTTCTCTAGAAGCATCAGTCCAGAACTTTAAATCCTGGTTGCCATCGATGATGGTTAACACTGGAGCAGTCGTTAGTGTTAACTTTAGCTCTTCAAAAGCCTCCTCACTTTCTGGAGTCCATTTGAATTTAAAGTGCTTCTTTGTAAGCTTTGTTAAATGACCAGATATCTTCGAAAAGTTTTTAACGAACTTCCGGTAATAGCTAGCCAATCCGAGAAAACTACGGACTTCAGTGGGGGTACTGGGCTGTTTCCAATTCTGGATATTTGTGATTTTGCTTGGATCCACAGCAATTCCTTCTTTCGATACGACGTGGCCCAGAAATTTCACTTCATCTTGCTAGAATATACATTTGTAAAACTTTGCTATCAATACATTCCTTCTGAGGATTTCTAACACTTGTTCCAAATATTTTTCATGTTCGGCCTTTGATTTAGAGAAGATTAGAATATCGTCAATGAAAACCAGAACAAATTTATTCAATACTCCTCTAAATACTCTGTTCATTAGATCGACGAAGTAAGCGGGAGCGTTACATAAGCCGAACGGCATTACTAACCACTCGTAGAATAAGTCGGGGCCTTTGAACGCTGTCATTGGAACACACTCTTCGGCAATTCGAAGTTGATGGAAGCCTGTAGCTAGGTCCATTCGTGAAAATACTTGTGCTCCATTTAATCGATCCAAAATCATCAATTTGCGGCAATGGATATTTGTTCTTTATTGTCTGTTTGTTCATATCACGATAATCCACACATAGACGTAGAGTACCGTCAGACTTCGGGACAAAGACCACTGCTGCACCCCAATCAGAGAAACTAGGCCTGATCAGACCCTTCCATACGAGCTGTCGTGTTTGATTGTCAAGTTCTTCTTTTTCTTTCAAGGAAATTCTTCGAATAGCGTGAACTACCGGCCTTGCATTGGGAATCAAAGCAATCTTGAAATCTATTTCTCTTTGCGGAGTTAAGCGAACAACTTCCTCAAACACATCGGCATAATTCTTGACGGCAGGAATATCTTTCACTAGGTCGGGAATATTCTCTGTGATTTCAGAGATATTTTCTATTTGGGCTGGAGAAACATCGAGAGCTGCCCAGAAGTCTTTTCTATTAGATTTCTGACCTTCACACGGTATGGTTATATAACTCCCTGATTTAATCTTAGCTCTAACAACTCTCTCGGCACATCTAACCTCTGCTTCATATTTGGTTAGCCAATCCAATCCCAGAATAAGATCGAATTCATCAAAATTCATAATGACAGAGATAATAGGGAATTTATAGCAGGAATAAGAGACAGGCGCCCCACAAACCCAACTGAGACCGATAGAACCCCCAACTGGATTTTGGACATTCATTGGTTCCTTGAGCTTCTTCAATTTTAAATCTAAGTTCTTGACTGCACTCTTTGCAATAAAGCTTCGTGATGCACCAGTATCAAATAGTACTTTGACTGGAATGTTCTTGACATTGAGCGTGCCTTCTAAAACATCAGCCTTTTCTTGACTAACTGAGGGCTCGGAAGTTTCTGCTACTTCATTTATATATACGGCTTCAGATTTCTTTGAGAGTTGGCACTCTCGTGCAGTATGCCCTGCTTGGCGGCACTTATGGCATCTCCTTTCCCCATGTGGGTTCTTTTGTTTCATAGTGCGCTTATATCCACTCCTGATCTGTTTCTCTAAAGATCGGCAACTTATCGAGAGATGTCCTCGCCTATTGCAGTTATTGCATACGGTGGTCGTTACGGGTTCTTTCCCAGATTCAGCCCTTTTTCTCTTGGCACTGGGCTTCTTATTGACCTCAGACCTCGTACTGGCTCCAACAATATCAGTTTTAGACTCTGCTTTGTCACTAGAACCGACTTCTTCTTCGTCACGTAACATTCCTTTCTTATGGAGATCTTCATACTGATAAGCCATATAAATCATTTCAGAGAAAGGAAGCTTTACATTCCTCAGTACACTATTCTGATATTTCCTTTGCAGGCCATGAATAAATCTCAAATTTTTCCCCTTTGGATCTTGAATCAGATGAGGAGCAAAGTGGGCAAGTTCGTTGAATTTCTTATGATATTCTGGGATGGTCATATCACCTTGTATCAGATAAGAAAATTCATCACACAATCGCTCCGTCGCTTCAGGAGGAGTAAATCTTTCTAGGAGAATCACTTTGAATCTGTCGCAGGTGATATCACCTTCTGGATTATCTTTGATGATTGCTTCCCACCAGATTAAAGCTTCTTCTTTGAGCACCCAAGAGGCTACTAATCTTTTCTGATCATCTCTCAAATGGATGCGCTCAAATATTCTTTCGACGGAACTCATCCAAGCTTGAGTCTAAATTATAGATTCATTGCCCGAGAACTGTGCTCCGTTCAGATTTCGATATCTCTTTAATAGAGCCTCTAGATCGGGTTCTGCATTTCTCCTGTTTCTGACACTCATTTTTCTAGTACTTTTGCAAATAGCAGATCAAGTGTCAGGTCATAGAAAGGGTATTTCAAAATATAGAGACAAATACTTCAATGTAAATGTGTCTATCGAGGTGTATTCCATTCTGCTTTACTCATACTAGGATATTACTGATCTTATCTGTATAGAGTTACCCGTCCTAGAACACTACTGGTTCTATTTCTGACGAGTTCGTTCAAATGTTATATTCCAGAACTAAGCTTAACCAAAGCTCTGATACCACATTGAGACGACCCCAAATCCCGTACAGACGGAGACAAGGGTAATCTTTGGAATATAACACAGAAACAGATAATAGCAGATCAAAATTAAATAAATACACCAGATAATGAACAAGAGAATATACTGGATAAAAGTAATCATCATAGTTACATAGTATACAGGATCTTACTTAGTACAAATACAGTTCAACTATACATATATGTCTACAGCGGAAACAAACAAAATATGTACAATAGGAGCTGAACAGCATAAAAAGAGATAAATGATAGAATCCATCTTCCGCTCCACCTATCCAGAAAGAACCAGCTAAACCTGAATACAAGGCTGCCCATGTAGAAAAAGGGGCACCCGAGTTTGAAAGTGAAACAAACTACGAGTCAGTCATGGGACTGGTATGAGAAATCTACTCAACGCATATATAATTTGGCTAATCACAGGACCACGCCACTTTCGTGGAACGTGTTTACTCCATTGGATTTCAAGTGCCTTAAAACAAATCATTCTTTTCATCATCGCAATGCTTTTTATAAAAATGAAGCCATTATAAGACTCAGTTCCCATCACACAATGCAACGCAAACCGAAGGATAGAGTTTTACCTTATAACGGCCAAAATATGATTGATACGAATAAAACAAAGGCATTTGATATTATTGCTAGTGTTTATATGTCTTGAAAAGAATTTCAATTCATAACTATCAACCCTAGACGGCATGGGTACCATATATCATGTCGCCATATATGTACAATCAAAACCGTACGATGTCGTATTTGGAAATTGGATGTCCGTCATGAACCAAGGCAAAAGATAGTCCTTACCGAATTCGTGACTCTCTAGCCCGAGCCATAGGCAAGTACTCAGTCAAGCCTTTGGATCGTCAGGGCCGGTCCACCGATGTGGATTAAAATGCCTAAACAATATGTTTCCCTGCGCTTTGGGGCATAAACGAGCCAACGAATGACTCCATCGGACCCGGATCGTCCGATCTAACCGAGGCGCCTCGCAACAGCAACACCACATAGGTGAAAAGTATATAAATGTCAGGGCTGGTAGGTCACTGACACCACCCTAGCTAGAAAGAAACGGATGCCCTCCTTGATGTCCTCTCCCGTTTCTGGTTCATACCGGGGTGTGAGGCTCGCGATTTTACGTTATACACAAAGCTACGCCACACAGGCGGTGCTTTGATCATCACCACAAGACTTTGCTTTTCAACAGAAGCCTTGATCATTTGCCACTTAGGCATGCCACATTAGCAATTCATGCCATGCGACTGATGTCCATCGATGTACAACCTCTGAGCTCATGCGTTTCAGAGAAGGGCGTTAAGCAAAAGAATAAATTCTCCGCCGCCAAACAGATGTATATTTAACAGAGATCAATCAACACAGAATAAAATCCAATATAAGACACACAGTCCATTTACAAGTCCGTTCTGGGTCTGAACGAAACCGGAAGCACTAAATGCCTCGCAAACCCATCGATCACCACGTACATTTGGACGATCACCACTCATTATCCATATTTCGGGATGCCTCCCAATCAGGACCTCGGTTACCATCCAAACGAGGTGAAGATCTCCGGTCTTCGACCACCGTCTTCATCTTCGACTTTCAATCGTCGATTAATTATTTGAAATGAGAATTAGCTCGGCCTTTTCAAATAATTCACGTATATTTAGAATTTCAAATTAATTTATTTCAATGGTTAAATCATTCGACAACACCAATTTTGTTTTTTAATGTAATTTTCAAACCAAACACATTCAACCATCAAATACCACATAAATCGAGCAAATTCAGTTTATTTCCATTCCATATTGTTTATGGTATTTTATAACGATTTATCGCTATTTTTATTTCTTTTGAAATAGCTAATTTAGTCAAAATGACGCTTCGGGCCATAACGCGACCGTGGCGCTGTTTTTCTTCAGATTTGATTTATACATATCTGAAAATCTAACTGTTGGATCTTCATAAAATTTACATCATTAGAAAGGTCTTTTCAAAACGAATCCAAAGGTTCCAGTTTAGGGAAAATCCGACGGTCGGATTTCCCGGCACAATCGTTTGAAGTTTCGATTTCAAAATACGAACTGCAGCGTCGTTATTCGATTAAATATAATTATATTTTTATATATATATATAAATATAATCGATTCTGGTGCTGTTTTTCTTCGGATTTGAATTAAACATTCCAGACAATCCAACCGTTGGATATTTACAAAGTTGGTGCCGTTGGAAAGATTTTTCCAAAGCGAACCCAACGGTTGCGATTTCAGGAAAATCCGATGGTCAGATCTCCCGGTATAATCGTTTGAAATTTCGATTTCAAAATACGAACTGCACGGCCACGTTTCGTTTTAATTTTATTTATATATTCATATAAATATAGTTCATTTAACAATTTCAATATCGTTTTCACTTTAAATACTTCACGAACGCCTTTAAATTTTGGAAAATTTCGCCATAACCTCCTTTGTACGGGAGGGGCTGGGAAAATTCCCAAATAACCACACGGGCGCCTCGTGGCAAAAAGAAAAAGAAAAAGCCAAGCGGCTAGCCAACAGGCTCATACAATCATCACCCAAACAAAACAGTAAATGTATACCTATTTGTCGGGCACAAAATTTTATTCCTCTTCTCTAGCCCCTTTTGCTATAACTTGTTCAATAAATATGCATGTACATATATACAGTACTTATCACTTATCATTTTCCATTCAACTTCATGTTTGATTCCATTTGGTTTAAAAGCATCATTCATTCTAATGTTGCATGCATAGGCAAAAATCATATCATTAGCTAATTAAGGAATATTTCAAATCATGCATATTTATTTGAACGAGTGGCTATTTTAAACACTTCACATTTCAACAATTCATGTATATAATAAAAATGTGGTTTTTATTGTAAAACAATTCATTTCAAAACACTATTATTTTATATAGTTTATATAGGTGATAAAAATAGGATTTTTATTATAAAACAATTTATTTCAAAATGTGAATACCATCCAACACATGAATTTCAATTCAACGAATGAATATCGATTCAACACATGAAGGTTTTCTATAGTTTCTATATACAGATAAAAATGTGATTTTTATATTTAAAACACGAATACCATTCAACACATGAATTTCTAATCAACGAATGAATATCGATTCAACACATGAAGGTTTTCTATAGTTTCTATATATAGATAGAAATGTGATTTTTATATTTAAAACACGAATACCATTCAACACATGAATTTCTAATCAACGAATGAATATCGATTCAACACATGAAGGTTTTCTATAGTTCTTGTATACAGATAAAAATGTGATTTTTATATTTAAAACACGAATACCATTCAACACATGAATTTCTAATCAACAAATGAATATCGATTCAACACATGAAGGTTTTCTATTCAATGAATAAATATAGTTTCAGCAAATGAAAATAATTCAAACACATGAATATTATTCAAAATTTCGGTAGCATAACGGCAGGGTAGTTAAAACCGGGACCGTCCCTAGTACGGCTCCTCGCTCTACCTTAAAACCTCGCGGTTTTTGACAATGGGGATCATGCATCTAGTTCGCACGCAGGCGGCATGTATATATTTATTTCATTTCCACAAACTAATCCTATGTGGTTTCAATCAAATATTTCTCAACCATAAATGGGTATTTTTCAAACACAATCAATCAATATCAACCACAAACAATCCCAAACAACCATTCGCTATCAATCAATTTTCACACCAATCACAACCAATAAATATCGTTCATGGTTTGTGGACGAGGGGCGTATATATATATATATATATATATATATATATATATATATATATATATATATATAGCAATTCACCTTTATTTCAACACATATATAATTTTTACAACGCATATATAACTTATACATCGAACGTACAACTTATACAACGCTTATACATAAGGTGTACAACGCTTATATAACCCATACATCGACTATATAATTTATACATCATCGTTTTCCATATTGTTTATAAATTAGAAATATCACATTGGGTTCCACTCCACCAAAAATAGCAGAAGGCTCAAAAAAATATGCGGTCTCTTCTAAAATGTAGAAGGCGTCCACACGGTCACGATATTTCCTGTTTCATCGAATTTCGTTAACACAGCAAAAAGATATGATTTTCAAAGTTTGCAACGGTTTTAAAGAGTTGAAATTAGTTTAGAAGTTCAAAGCCGTTACCTTTCTGATTGGGTTTGAAACTAGGTTTCAACCTAGCACGTGATACGAGGCACGAGGGGATGATCGGCTAGTACCACGACGAAGTGCTTGGAGTCAGCTTCCAATCGCTGGTGGCCACCTTCAGATCGACGGCCAGGTGAAGACACGGCGGAGCAACGAAGTGGCCGACTTTGTGGGCTTGTATCTCGATGAACACGCGATGGTAAGGGACGAGGCTTATACGGATTTGAAGAGCTCGGGAAGATCTACAAAAAGCTCAACATCGGCCTTGAATTTTATTGAGTGGATTGGCCAGAAATCGAGAGGGAAGCGGGGTGTTCTTTTCCGCCGTGCATCGATCGGGGAGAGAGAAAGTCGGGGGAGAGAGAAATGATGTGGACCAATGATATTTTTATTTTATTTTATAATTTTTAAAATCTCCAAAATACCCCTTTCGCCCACGAACCCCAATCCAAACCCAACGACTGTCATCCCTAGCGTTTTACCCCCATTCCGAACACAATGGGATATGTTTCGAAGGCCCATTCGACTGTTTCAGTCAGTTTCCATTCAAATTAAAATATAAAACATTCAATATTTGATTTGAGCGTGCATTTCAATTTGCTAGGGCCACAAACTGGTTCGAAAAATTCCAGAAAAATAAATCTAGCTATGTTTTGACGATACGGTCCCAATAAAACTAGTTTCATCGAATTCTGAGACCGTTTGCAAAAAGGCCCATTTCTGGTCGATCCAATTTAACTGTAATTGATCAAAACACGTTTTCTTTTGCCATGCTCACATACTAGCTTCAAAAATTATGAAATTTGAAACCTAGCACTAACTTCACATCCCGGATGCAACAAAAGTGGTTTCGTCAAATTCCGAGGTCGTATGCAGAATGGCCAATTTCACGGGCTATATAAATTCCATAGCGACCTTTCTGAAAATTCATTCGGCCATAACTTTTGCTTTCCGCTATGAAAATTCGATTTTTCGGATTCGTTAGAAAGGTATTCACTAACAGATGTAAATATTTTTGGTTTCACTAAAATCCGTTTTGTTTTGCACCCGGTACAGTCCGACAAAGTTTGAATTCAATTTTTGAAACTGCAGCGCCATTTCAGGCCTTGTTTATAATTATAATTAATTATATTCGTTTTTAAATGTCGATTCAAACTCACTTTTCATTGCCATTGTTTAAAATATTTATTTTAAATATTTAAAATCCATTATTTTAGCCAATTTAAAAAATTTAAATTGGTTCAGATTTTCTGGGTCGTTACATATAACTTCTGGTATCATAAGAAATTGAATTTATATTTTTATAAATTTCGAAATTTAATGATGTCTAGTAGGGTTTTGGATGCAACAATTGGACGAACTATGCTCTTACTCTGTAAGAGTGTGGGGAAATTTGGGTGAAAAATGTCTTGATTTTTTAAAAATATTGCATACATATAGAACTGCAAGTATATTTTGGATGTGAGCATCATGTTTTAAAAATATTTAAAATTTTGCATACATATAGATGGTACCAATTAGGCATACATTCTTTATTATGATATATTTCACTTTGCACATGCGCACGATGGTTGCAAAAATTGTATGCACACATGATGGTTGAATATTATGCGAGGGATTATCTATATTTGATTATGCGTATATGTAAATATATGCATGGTCATTGATAATTTAAAAAACAATGTTATAAAGGTAATGCATGAGTATATGTTAAAATAAAAAGATTCATGCATTTTAAAAAGGTTAATGCATTAAATGTGCAAGTAAAAGGAAGAAATCAATGTGTAAATGCATTAATATAAAAACAGAGATAAGCAAGGATAAATTAATGAGATAATTTCATGCAACAATAAAAATAAGGAAAGATGTAAAGTCTTAATGCATGAAAAAAAAGAGGAAGTTAACATTGTAAGCAATAAAGGTATGCAATAAATATAAAGGAAAGATAAAAAATCAATGTAACAAAATACATGCATATTATACATTAATGAGAAGATTAGTGCAAAGGAATGCATGTAATGCATGCAATAAAGTGCATGTAATGATATAAAAAAAAACATTAATGAATTAATGGCATGCATAAAAGTGGTTAATAAAGAGGGTATTATAATCAGTGCATATATATATATATATATATATATATATATATATTAACATTAAAATGCAAATGGAAGAAAGAGGTGAATTAATAACATGCAATTAATTAAGTGCATGTGAATATATGCATAAGTTAATATATTGAAAGTTATATTGTTAATGCATAGAATAATAAAAAGAATTGAGCGCATAAAAGTAGAGTGCATTAATTACAATGAATTAATAAATAAATAAATGCATTAAAGGTAAATTGATTGATTGTAAAATAAGGATGTGCGATCCAAATAAAAAGAAAGTTAAATGCATGAAGGAAAATTAATTGATTGGAGAAAGAATGATATATGCAATGCAGTGTGAAAGCAGTTAAAAAGATGGTGTGAAAAGGGGTTATGTAGATAGGAAGTTAAAAAAAGGAAAAAATAAATAAATATATATAATAATAATAATAGCACATGACCCTGCGCATGGTCTATGGGTGCAACGCACCCTGGCTGTGTTGGCTGGGTTTTAGAATGTTCTTTTCTAGGGTGAGGTAGATGGTTTAGATGAGTTTTTTTATTTAATCCTAAGAGCCCAGTTCTTCTAACCCACCAATAAATAAAACCTTAAACCCACTGATTTATTCATCTAATTCTATGGCGACGCCATGGCCTCCTCCTTCTTCTTCTTCCCCAAGAAATTCTTAAATCTAATCTTTTTTCTTCTCTCCAAATCTCTTAATAAAATAAAAGAATAAATTTAAAATTTCTTCTATTTCAAAATAAAGAGAAAAGCGAATTTGATCTACAATCTACGCCGCAAGAAAGGGAAGAACTTTGGATGCTAATCTAAATCAGACCTAGGAAAGCAAAAATCACTGTGAGTGGATTTAAATTACCCTTGTTGCATAGTAGTAGATGTATCATTTAACAATTTCCCAAGTTAATTTGTTTAATTCAATTGAAATAATTCAGATTTTATTCTATGTGTATTTTGTTCTTCTTCTTCCCCTTTCCGTTTTATTTTTAAGATTAGGCTAACTTTGAGCCTAATACAAATCTCGCTGAAAAGCATGCGTATGAACAAAGATTGGAATAGTGAAAATGGTGTTTGGGAATTTGGGAATAATTTGTAATTGGGGAATTGTGAAATAACATATAACATAACCTGAGATTGGAAAATTAAGGGAAATTGGCACATATATTAACCTAGAACATAAAAGAAAATATGTGCGATTAAAATTGAGAATGATTAGATATGCATGGGTATGTTGAATCAAGAATTTATGCATGAACTATATGTACATAAGAAAAGTTAAAATTGAAGATTTTGACATATGAGATTATAAGTTGAATTGGGATTTATGCAATAAGAATGAGGGTAGACATGAATTAATTGTTCTAAGCAATAAGAATGAGGGTTGACATGAATTATTAATAACTTTAAAGAACAATTAATTTGGGTATAATTAGGTAAAACTTATATACATGAAAAGTTGGGCATAACATATAATAAGGATTATTGGCATAACTATGTACGAGATTATGTAATCATGGTAGAATTTATGTATCCAAGTCAAATTGGAACCATAAACATGAAATTGGGTTTAGAAGCGTGAACATGAATTATTGGATTGAGATAAATTGGCATATAAAACTTAGATTGAAATTATCAGTTAAAAGATGGACATGCCTAACCCGAGGTTAGAATGAGTTGCGGTGTACATCCAGCAACCGCAACAACAAGTCTAATGTGAGGGGTTAGCGCATTAAGCTCAAAACCCGAGGTTAGAACGAGTTTGCGGTAGAAGTCTGCCCGGAACTGCCCGACATATCCAGCAACTGCAAGCAACATGTCTAATGTGAAAGGTTGAGTGCATTAATAAAAAGATTAATGTTATGAAACATACATGTTAAGTGTGCTAAGGTTAAGTAAACAGAGGCGTATAGACAAACTTAACCAACGTAATAGCGAGGAATGGTAGCAAATCTTAGTTTAGAAAACTAAGTAAATAATGATGGATTATGGCAACATCAACAGATACGAGTATAACTGAATGGGAAGATATCAAGTAAGCTTGTTACAAAACAAGTAAGAATTATAACGTTGGTTACAATGATCGATACAAAGATGAAATAACTTATGAACGAATGCAAGCCATACTTAATTGAAGATTAAGTAATCCGTGGGAACGGGAAAACATAAGTTATATGAGTAAGGGGAAAACTTATTAGTAAAACTTAGATAAGATGACTAAGTTAATGAGTAAACAATAAAGAGAATTTGTTAGTAAACCTTAGTTAAGAGAACTAAGTAAACAATCATAGAAAGTCATGTTGGTAAACCTTAGTTAAGAGGACTAAGTCAATAGTTACAGAAAGTCGTGTTTGAGCTTGTTAGTAAACCTTAGTTAAGAGAACTAAGTAAATAATTAAAAGATCGCGGCTACATAAGAAATAGGGAAAGACTTATGAAAAAGAAACTTGGTAATTTAAAAACTAATATGGATGAAATAACCAAGTTAAAAAGAAAACCTTATGAGATAGAGCAAGCGCAAAATTAGAAGATTAGACTTAAGGTCTAATAACACGGTAGATCATCACGATGCCGTAGGGCACAAGGGGGAGCGAACGTCCATCTGATCATGCAGAAGGCTCCAAGGGATTGGGTTACGAAGCACGTGGCTTGGGGAAGTGAGGGTACTCTTGGTATCCCTCTTTGAATGGCAGATGATAAGCCTGTGCTCACAGAGATTAGGTATGCCTCTGAAGAACCAATGAGTATACCTTGATTGCAAAACAAGAGGCAATCAAAAGACTAAGATGGACCAACATGATTCGGTGAGACCAGTTAGTGCCCTATAATAGCAACTCGTCGTCTACCTACCATCTTCAGTCGGTACATGAAGCGGAAAGGCAGAGAACTCCAAAAGACCATATACTTTGCTATCTAGTTATGGGTGAGGTTGGCCAATAGGATTGAAGGGCATAGGGGGCCGGGTTTACAGTTCTCATTCTTGATATTCTTGGGTGCCTTTCATTGGTTGAGGGAGGGGTCTAGTGGGACCATAGCCACAAAAAAAGCAGACCTTAGCATCTGCATCGGCAGATATCTGAAAGCTCCCGACCGAGTTCTGTGTTTCTTGATTAGCCCTGCCACGGGACTTGGGCGCACATATAGAGAACATATGCAAATAAACATCGAGTACGATTGATGATACATACGTGGGAAAAGTCTAGGTACACTCATGTCGCTCTGGGTGGTGTACCATAGACTAGAGGGCATTATTCGATGACATAATCTAGTAGGATCTAGAATGGCAGTCCAAACGTTTACGTAATACAGTGATGATAGTTTTATGCAAATGTAGCGTTGATATACATACGACATGCGACATTGGATAAGGGACTGCGTACATACGGTGGAGACCATGCGAGTAGAGTATACCTTAATTGGGGATAGCTACATATACACTATATTAGGTTAATCTACTAGAGAGTAGATGGGTGTGACGTGTGTGTAAGCCTTGAGTTCTAATAACACAAATAACCTAATAAATAAGAAAATATAATTGAATGGTATATGTAGGATTATCCAAGAAGTGTAGTTTAAATTCATTCACACAGAACTTATGTTCTGACCCCCTCCTCATAACATTCGCATGTTAGGTTCATGACAGAGATTGTATAGCTTTGGATATTGGTTTAGCAGTATTATTATTAAGGTAAAGCTATGTTTCAACTAAATTATATTTATTCGTTCCACTGTGGGATATTTTCTGAACTCTGACATGTTTTATGTCTCTATCTTTCCTACAGGATACCAGAGCAAACCAACTCGGGTTTCAATGGATTGGGTTTTTGAAAAAAAAATCGGTCTGTCGGAACCCGGGTTGTTACATCAACCCCGAAGGTCGAAATCAACATCAGATCAACACTCAGAAAATTATTCAACTTAACTAACTCCAGTCAATACTCCTTAACTCCATTCTAAACTTTTTATCAAAACATCACTTACGAAATCCTCGGATTCAAATTTCAAATCCACTTTTTCTTTTACGTTATGCCGCTCTTCGTTCTCGTCGTGCGGCTTTTTATTCTTTAGTTCTCGCCGTTTCTTAGCCTCTCACGATCTTTTGAAAACATTCTCCATTATTGCATTTATTTCCTATAATTCTTATTGGAAAACATTCATATATATTCGCTAATCTTTATTTTCCATATAAAATATATTTTATTCATCATGAAAACATTTCTAAATCCGTTAGTTTGATGAAAACAGATGTTACATAAAATATCATTATTCACACTTACCGTTGACACTCATTAGCTCAGTTCACTTAACCAATTCTTGTTATCGAATCTTAACCATTTCTTAGTTAACACTGAAGTCAATCAAGTTGGGTATAATTACCTCTCAGACCTTAACTGAACAACATTATAATTTCGAAATAGATCAAGTTCATAGCTTTGAATACCAACATAACATTCATTCTAGTAGCATGCAAATTCATGTTAAGAACTTACTTCTTTTATGAAAACTATTAATTATAACAATGATTCATGCCTTCGAAATATTTGACTTTAAAATATATTTTATTCATTAATCAATATACATAAACAATTTATTAATAATATATTTAATTTTTAAGTAAAACGGGAAGTAAATGGTACTTTCTTGCAGTTTGACATAATTGTTTCCCACAAATAAATTATTTCGAATAATCTCTTATTCCATAATATATTTCTAACTTTGGGAAAATATTCACTTGATTTATAATCTGAACTTCAGAATAATCTCGCCAAACTGGTCAACTCAATTCCCCTTATCCCCAATTTCATTTGCATCACTTTTGCTTTCACACGTTACTTACTTCTAAAATGAATATCATTCCTTTTATAGGAATCTGAACTCGCCACATCGAATCAGTTTTGATTCCACTAAATATCGGCTTAAATCTTTTCACAATCTTCATTAATATCTCGCTTCATTAACAGTTCTCATTTACAATTCACTTCTTGTTAATTAATTAACAAGTTTATTACTCAGTATTAACTTCATATATTCGATCATACATTATTGGTTTGAAACCAATCATAATTTATCTTGCCATGTTTTGAATAGTCTAATAAAATTTGACACAATTATAACATTTTGATTTTATTTTTATATTTTGAATATCAAAATAAAGTTCATCAATTTTTTTTGAAACAATTTCAAATTTCCCTTTTTCCATTATTCAAATTTCCATTGGAATTCTTATTCCAAACAATTTCAATTATCTCTGATTGCTAAATTTCACAATTACAGAAATTTATTGGTTGATTCTGTTTTCTTACCTGCCTTTTGATATCATTCGATGACGGTTTAGAGATTCAACCCTAAGAGAATTTATTGAAGAACAGCTCTGGCAAAACTGGATTCGTAGACTGGGGAACCAAAAGTTTTAAATCTCAAAACAAATTTTTCTGATGTATCATTTCAAATATATATATTATTCCCAAAGTAATTTTCCTTTCAAAATATATTTTCCAAAACTTTTTTCCCAAAATCCATTTTTCTAGTGTCAATCATGCTCATTTTAAACCCAATAAGCTACGCTTTGAATAAACCAAAGCTCTGATACCACTTGTAACGTCTCACCTTTTTAATCGCTTCGAATTGGTAATTGAACCAACTTAAAACATTTTAAAATGATGGATCATTATTTAGCTTACAGAGTTTAACAACAGAATCGACACAAAAATAAAATAAATAAATAACACGGGATTGAATTGCGAAATAAAACTTTTCTATTTAATCAGAATTTTGAATACAAGATTTTCTACATACAGCGAAATTTTAAAACAACTTGAATACAAAAAAATATTACTGTTTAAAATATCAGAGCACGCCGTTTCTTGGAATCCCCTGCTTCTTCAGTCTTTGAATCCTAAGCTGTGATCTTTAAATCTGTAACACTTGGGTCTGACCCGAGCATTCCATCCAAAAACATACAACACTTGAGTCAGGATTAAATCATAGTTCAAGTAAACTAACTTCAGTAGGAACTGAATAATTTTTCAATCCTATAATCTATAAAAAAATCTTGGGATGGGACTGCATGTATTTCTCTATATATATACGTATAAATCCGAGTATCAAGTCCAACATCTGTGCGTATCGATTTTTAAGTCATGGACGGACGGTCCCGGAAGCTTGCATGTACGCACCTGTATGGGTACACGTGTGCACTGCCCCGACATCCCGGAAACACAAAAAACACGTGCAAGTCCATCATGCTAACAATGATCACATAATGAACCCGATTGCTGCATGAAATGTTGCGCATCAAATCATAGTCAACCAACAATTAGGAGCATCAATTTCAACAAACAAATAAGGTATATGGTATATTATAGGAAACCACCGGGTATGTTATAGCACAGTAGTTAGAACAGCAGGGACGTTTCGAAACAATGCATGTAAACTTATGGAAACAGTGAATGTCAAGTCCAGTTTAAAAAAAACACAGTCGGCTAAGTTTGGTAACAACAGGTGAGAGCACATGCATTACAAACATAACATGAGTTCACAAAACTTCTGAATATATGGGCCAACCAACATGATGAACTTCAGGGTGTCAAGGAGATATAAGGACTGTGCTAATACACTTGGATCATAAAATAGAATATCAACATTCATAGTTAGCATGAACTGATATCTCTCCTTTTCCTTTCTTTATACTTTAGAATTTAAATGCTACTACTTCGAATATGGTCCAACATGCAAGTGATAACTGTCAGCACACCGTTCAGTTCAAATAATTCACTAAGTGTAAAAGCAGTAATTTAAACTAGCACAGGAACCAAGACCCAATATAATGTTTTACCAAAGAAATGTTATGGAAGTTTTTTATAAAATTCGGGTAAAAACAAATATATTTCCAGTCCCTAACATATGCAGGCAATATGTACTAACATTATAGAATCATTTAATTTCAAGCATGTATTCTTGCACAACAGGATACAGGAATACTGAAGGCATGGATGAATTTCAACATGAGTTTAAACAAGGCAAAGTGGTGCTACATATATAAGTCTAAACAAGGCATAGTTTTGCATGTATAAGTCTAAACACGGCAAAGTGGTGCTGCATGTATAAGTCTAAACACGACAAAGTGGTACTGCATGTATAAGTCTAAACACGGCAAAGTGGTGCTACATGTATAATTCTAAACACGGAAAAGTGGTGCTGCATGTATTGGTCTAAACACAACAAAGTGGTTCTACATGTAGCATAACATGAATAATTTACACGACTACACATATATGCGTACTAATCATTCTATTTCTATGTATGTGCATGTATATGTATATACATAACTGCCATTGGCTATGATTTTGTATGATCAGTTCTAGGGAAAAACTTTTTTTTTTTTGAGATACTTCTACTTTTGTTCAAAAACTGAATCATCTTTATCATATGCTTAACTTTATACACACACACACACACACACACACATATATATGTATATATAAAGGAAAGGCCTATTAGTAAATGTTAATTCCTAATAAAAATATATTGAATCTACATATGTAAAACCCAGACCTTACAAAGGTAGCTACTTGGAAACAGATGTCACAACCAATTAGAAGCTTCATCATATCTTTATACGCAGACATAAATCTATAAACCAATTTGTAAGCTAAATGTCTTTCAGGTATCAGAGCTTCAATAAAAAACCGAACTAAGAATACCCCATGTGAAAGAACCCTCCACATGAAACAGGAAAGATACAAAACTGACGTATAAATTAATAGTAACAAGAACAAATTCTAGGCCAAAGTCAAACCCGTTATTCGGAAACTACTACATAATATACAACAAAAGTTGGTTATTTTAGATCAATTTTCTTTTCATAATTAAACCATGCAATTTCAACATTTACAAGGAGGCTCAATTTCAAGAACCCAGGTGCCATGGAGTGCTTTCAACAATCATTTTAAACAGAAAAACGGTAAAATAAGTACTTTCGTAATCAAGTAATATAAAGTTTGTCAAGTTTTCAAGGATTTGAATTCAAACTGGTAAATATAAACTATAATTTGATTCAAATAATTATGTTTTAACAGGAATTATTGTCCATCCGGTTTGATTTCAACATATTGATGCAGGCTATTAAGCAGATTAAAATTAGCAGTTCGAATCATTAACTGAGTATATACTGTTGACTTGTGTCCGCAATGGGAGAATCAATGTTCCTCCGCATTTTAGTGCTGAAACTGATACTGTCAACATATCCAATGTATTTAATACTGAAAATGGTGGCAACTCATCTTTATTTAAATTGGGAAAACTATATCACTTGCCCTATTCATGGTTGCAGCAGTTGAAATCAAGACCAAATGGATATTGAAGGGATTCAAGCATGATTTTTTATAACAATAAAATGATAGATCACGACCACACATTCAGCATCAAGAAATAAAAGGGGAACCAAAATCACGAGTAATAAAAAGCAACATTTTTGCAAATCAATTTAACAGAAATTATGGAAACTACATTCAAATCCCTAAGAAATTAAGTTACTTGAACTGGGATTAATCGTGAGTGAGATGCTCACTTTAGAATGACCCAACAAATTCAATCGGTGGGACCAAAGCGCGGAGCAGCAAAGCTTCAGAGCTCGAGGCGGCGCAAGATTCGACTTTGGGGAAAAAGATGCACTTCGATGCTGATAGCTTTGATTTTCGAAGTAGGGCTAGGGTTTCGATCCACTAGGGCTTCGGGTGATGGAGCGGCTTCAATTGGAAGTGATGGTTTCGATTTGGGGGTGAAAGGAGGCTATGGACGTTTAGGGTTAAAGTCGACCACTAGAATAAAAATGGGGAAGTTTTGATTTTGGAAGAATAAATTTGGAAGCCATAGAAATGAATTGGAAAGGAGACGATTTTTTTGCTGAGAAATAAAGGGGACGGGATGATTCTTATAGAAGGAAAAATTTGGGGATGAAAACAAAGCCGCGTCAATTGGTCTTAGGGCATACGGATTTCAACTGTTAGGTCGGCACCAATCTTTCTAGGGTAGGTGGTATCCGACATTTGTAATTAAATATTTAACTGTACAATAAATTGACGTTAACACTCAATACTCGTACTGTAAACAGTCTCCAGATACAACCAAAATTATATATTCCCTTTCGTTTCAACGTTTTGAATCCAATAAAATTAGTTTAATTGTAATCTGACTCCATTTTCATACCATGATATTCAATTTCTTTATACACAAAAATACAACGATATCTAGACCAATTTTCCCATATATTTCAACAATTAAAATTTCAATTTATTTAACGTTAATAATGTTTATTCTTAAATTCAACCATTTATATTTTCAGTCGAATTCCGAATCTGATTCAGATATTCAAAAATCACTTTTGATTCTCAATGAATCATTCTAAAGTAAATTTTAAATTCAAACACAAACAATATTTTTGATTTTATTTATGTTCTGACCAAAGTAATAATAGAAATTTGATTATAAATCATTAAATCTTCAATTAAATTCATATTCTGACTGTTGAAATTTCTGGCTCTTTACAATAAACCAAAGCTCCGATACCAAACTGTCACTCGCCCAGCCTCCAAAGAGACCAGAGAACGCGGGTTGTAATGAGAACACGACGTATCAGAACATGAACATGAGAACATTTCATTTCTATTACAACAATTTACATCAGAACACGGGATATCAGAGTTCAAACAAATAATATACAGATGAAAATATAAAAGATTAAAATACACAAATTTAAAATGTATAAATACAATGCTCAGTGGAAATACATCAACTAACACAACTGAATGCAATGCACGGATACAAAGCTTTCCGAATATAGCTCTAATTGTAAACGAGGATCCTGCTAAATAGAAATCTACAAAATCAAAACTACTAGCTCCCTGTATGGAAAATATGGGCACCCAGAGTTTATGTAGAAACAATAAACTCCAGGCTAGTCATGGAACTGGTATGAAAACTAAAACAGATATTAACATTATTTTAAAGTTGGGTAAATCAAGGGACTATGCCATATAACATGGAATGGGTTTCATCTCAAGAATACCATAAAACAAACAATGCAACGCTAAAAGGAAAAATGAAGCCATTATAAGACTCAGGTCCATCACACAATGCAAACCTAAACTAGAGGATAGATTTTTACCTTATAATAGACAAACATGCTTGGTACACGAAATTTATCTTTTATTATTACTATAAGTGAAGAAATCAACTTCAAATATAAATGTATCAATCATAGACGACATAGTACCCCATCCTACTATGTAGCCATATAGGTTTACAACTGAAACCGAAAGGTCGCGTATTGGAAATTGGATTTCCATCATGAGTCAAGGCAAGGGATGGCTCCTTCCGATTCGAGACACTTTAGCAATGCCACAGGATCACATACTCTGGAAACCCTTGGTTCCTACAGGGCCAGTCCACACTTACTTTAGTGGTTGGTTATTCCTGAACAACACGTTTCCCGGTCCTATCGGACCTCCAAAATGGTCAGTATGTTGACCAATCATATCTGAGGTGACTCGCATCCACCATCCACATAAGTAAAAATGTCTGGGCTCCATACCAAGACACCACTTCTAGGTAGAAAGAAATGTATGCACTCCCTGCTTCCCTGATCCCGTTTTAGACTCATACCGGGGTGTGAGGCTCGCGAACTAACGCAATACCCCAAGCTATGCTACTTAAAGCCGAGCTTTGATCATCATCCACAAGACTCTGGTTTTCAACAAATGCCTTGATCATTTGCATCTTAACATGCCATATTGTTAGTTCATGCCATACAACTGATTTCTATCAATATATAACCACTAAGCTCATACGTCTCAGAGAAGGGTGTTAAGTAAGAGAATAAATTCTCCGTCCCCAAACATATACATATTTAATAGAAATCAATCAATAAAGAATAAAATACAGTGTCAGACATAATCCATTTAAAAGTTCGTTCTGGGTCTGAACGAAACCGAAGGTACCTTATTCCTCGTCCCATGTGTCCAATATAGGAGAGAGATCCTCGTATATCTGGTCGATCTCCAAGTACATCTGGACGATCACCACTTATTATCTCGTCTTGGGTGTACATCTCAATCAAGACATCAATAATTATCCATACGATGTGAAGATCTCCTGTCTTCAACCACCTTCTTCATGTCTCTAACTTTTAATCGTCGTTATAGTTATTCAGAATGGGATAAACCCAGTCTTTCCGAATAACTCACGTATCTTAAAATCTAATGCTACAAAAACACATCATACGCATCATTCCAATCCGGAATATTCTTTTATTAAAATTTTCTTTTCACAATTTAAACCAAATTAAGGTATTTCAAACTAATCGAGATTATCGAGCCTTACCGAAGTAACCATTTATTTTATTATACCAATCCCAACTTATTCATCCCGTGGATAAAAACTGTTAGTACTCCATATCTCACACCCATTGTGTTATCGGTAAATTTAATTACCATTTAACGTTTAAATCTAATTAAATATTTAACTATCGCATGGAGTAAAACTGGTGATACTCCATTATCAAACATTTCTTGAATTCGGCAAGTTTAACTACCCCATTCCCATTTCAATCTAATTAAATATTCATAAAACTCCACTTTGTTTTAATCTCAAAAATCATTTCTTAATGATTATTTAGATTTAGGAAATAAATCATGTCTTTGCTTGGGTTGAAGAACCAATGTCATTTAAATCACCGTTCACGATAAACCCCGAAATTATCTTCCATCAGAAGGGAATCTTCACGGGAATCATAGTAGTATATAATCAATATAAATTTACATATTAGGCTAATACTATAAACGGAATAACGACGAGGCCTTTTTAAATTCGATAAATAGTAAACGCCTTCTTTCACAGAAGCTCGTCTCGATTATCGCTAAATCGAATTCCATTCAATTCCATTTTTTTTTATTAAATTGGAAAACTTTACTTTGGAATTTTCCATTAAATCTTAGAATAAAGATTTATAAATTCCAAACCTTAACTTCATTGTT
This sequence comes from Allium sativum, assembly GCA_030737875.1. Taxonomy (NCBI): domain Eukaryota; kingdom Viridiplantae; phylum Streptophyta; class Magnoliopsida; order Asparagales; family Amaryllidaceae; genus Allium; species Allium sativum. The sequence continues at coordinate 311,041,925 of CM060921.1, forward strand.
AATCGGGTTTAAGAACTAATGTTGTTTAAAACATTGTTCACAATCAACCCGAAATCAACTTCCATTTAATTCCAATTATATTTATTAATTGGAAAACTTCCTTAAATCTTAGTTAAAAGATTTATTCTTTTCTCAACTGGGTTTAAGAACTATGTTATTAAAGACACCGTTCACAACAAACCCAAAATCCAATTTATTTACATTTTTAAATAATTTTATTAAGGCCCTTACAGTCGGTTTCCAATATCGGCCACCGAAATACATCCATAGCGACCTTTTCCAAAAATGATTTGGACATATCTTAAAATCTAACCGTTAGATTTCTAATCTCTTATAATCATCTGAAAGCTCGTTTTGATATGTACCTAACAGTTCCGGTTTTAGGAGAATCCAATGGTCGGATCTCCCGTTATGCCAATTTGAAGCTTGCGATACATCCTATTCAAACCATTTAAATATATATATATATAATATTTTTCGTTGATTTCCTTTTTAAAGAGTATTTTATAAATTGTTTATAAGTTCATTTTAAAACGATTTCAACTTCCATTTCAATTTTAAATCAAAATTCAATATTCCTTCTCATTATAATATTAAAATGATAATATTTTCAAAATATTAGATTTCGAAATAAACTCTTTTCGATATTCACTATGGAATGAATAAAATCGACAAAAAATTCAATTCGAGTTAAAATGGCGTATATCTATTTAACTCGGTTTCATATTCATTCCAATATTCTCGTGTCCCTGTAAAATCGGACATAAAAATCATATTTTTATTCTTTTACTGATTATTACTTTAAAATATTCGTTAATTCTGAATTGGAATTAGACTCAATCAATTACCATATAATTTTATTTATATGGATTCCATACATTGCATGTATTCAAAAACAGTTATGAACAACTATTAAACAGTCAATTCACATCCAGGGTGTAATTTAGAACTATACAAGTATTAAATAATTAAATAACGCTTATAACAGTCTGTCAATCAATCGACTGACATACAATTAATTCCAAGGGAGATGTGAATTAATTATCATCCCCAGACCCGTGTGTAGTTTTCAATCATCAACAAATAATTAGGCGATATGTAAAATTATCATCCCAATACCCGTGTAGGGTTTACATCATAATCCATGTGAATTTTTATACAGTTTAATAATAATGGCATTAAAACTGTAAACATCAATCATCAACAATATTGCAATCAAAGGCAATAAATATATACACGGTTATAAAAATAAATAACTGTACAAAATTTTGAGTGAGAGAGTTCTCACATTGGTTTTCGCTCCGTCGGTCTTTATTTGAGGATTTCTGTTTTTAAACTAAATTAAACGACCGTTTAATTTAGCTCAAAATTCAACTTGCTTCGTTTCTATTCTAGTCAGTTCCATGTAGTAGTGCTCGCTGATACGAGCGCAACGTAACTGAAATCGTCGGATTTCGATCTCGTAAGAAAACAATATGGATTTTAATACATTGATTACATAATTTATAAATTAAATATAATTAACATTAATTACATCATTAGTAAATTAATCCCCTTCTTCCTTATTCAATTTACCGGAGTGATTTCAACCCAACGTCGACCACGTCCTTGGCCCGAGCGTGCGCCGCCAACCCCCCATGAACTAGATCCAAAGCCGCCGTCGTCAAGCCCACTCCGTCCTCCCCCTATGCCGGTGGTAGCACCACCCTCGGTGGCCCCTACATGCCCGAAAATGGTTTCGAACGCCATATCTTCCAGCTCGGAAATCGAGAAATCCAAACAAACTTATTCGATCTTACCCGTAGCAAATCAAAGATCTCTCAACTCTCTTGAATTTTAGTTCTATAAATTTTGGAAATCGCTGCTTGGATTGATGGAAAAATGGATGTGAAGTTTTGAGCGATATTGGCCATTGATTTTGAACGGTGGCGAAATTCTGAGTTGTGAAGGATTAGGGTTTAGAAATCATTATTTATACTTTATTTTAATTATTATTTAATTCCAAATTTACTTGTTTATTACTCGGAACCCCAAACGAATCCCAACAACTATCGTCCCTAACCAAATATCCCCATTCCGGACACAATGAAATATGTTTCTTAAGCCAGTTCTACTATTTTGATCAGTTTTTATAAAAATTAAAATATAAATTAATATAACATTCAATATTGAATTTCAATGTACATTTTAATTTACCGAGGCCACATACTGACTCCAAAATTATGAAAATTGAAATCTAGCAATGTTTTGACGATATGGTCCTAAAAAAATTAATTTCGTCTAATTTGGAGACCGTTTGAAAAATGGCCTTTTTATTAGCTTATTAAATTTAAACTAAAACTAAAAACACGTTTAAATTCACCATACTCACATACTAATTCCAAATGACTTGAAATTTTAAACCTGACAATAATTTGACATTCCGAATCCAACAAAAGTGGTTTCACCAAAAAAGGAGGTCATTTGCAAAATGGCTATTTTTAGGGGATAATATATATATATATATATATATATATATATATATATATATATATTACACAGCGACTATTTTGAATTTTGATTTGGTCATAACTTACAATTAATAATACGAAATCTAAATTTTCACATTCGTTTGAATGATATGATTAAATAGACTCTAGCGTTTCTTGTTTCATCAAATTATGATTTATAATGAATTATATACATTCAATTAAAGTTTAAAATCAAATTTTCAAACTACCTCGCCATTTCGAGTTCGTTTTAATTAAATTTTAAATTTATACGTTCCAACTTCGATTTAAATAAATTTCAAATCGTTAATTCTCAAAATGAATCATTTTAAATTCTTAAAATGCATTAAATCAATTAAAAATAAAAAATTTAATTGGTTCCAAAATTTGGGTTGTTACATAAAGTGTGAATGATTGAATATATGTTAGACAGGTATGGAATGAAGAGAATGAAGATTATATATTAAGTGTCCATCAAAAAGGTACATGTTTAAATTCCATATGAGACTTTATGAGCCTATTGGGCAAGCCGCTTGGCTATTTGATAATTATTTTTAATGGAAAAGGCCTAGAGCGGCGATTTGTAGTTGTACCGATAGATCCATACAAAGGAGACACTGGCGAAATTTTCCGAAAATTTAAGGGGTTAGAATATTTTTAAGAAAATTTGAAAATAAGAAATCAATATATATATATATAATTCGATAAGGAATCGAACTTAAAATAGAATATCATAAACAAAAAGGAAATCCATAAATTTAAATCTGGTAAGAATAGAAAGAGAAACGTACACATGCTTTAAAAAGGAATGATTAGTTTTTATGGTGTTGACAATTCGAGAAAAGTGGTCTTGTCTGTTTTAAAGTTAAAAATGTTATTCATTCAAGGTCTGAGAGGTAATTATACCAAAACTTGATTGGTTTTTCATTATTAACCGATAAATGAGAAGGTTCAGTCTCGAAGATAAATGTATATAGATATTTAGTTGAATGCAATATTTGGGTTGTTGTAATGATGTTTTACACGACAGTCGTTTTAACCCAAGTAAGTGGAATTTTAGAAATATAATAATAAATATTTCCTAAGTATAGAAATGAATGGTCATGAAAGGGATAAGTAATTGGGAATGAATTCCAATCATAAATAGAAGATACTTTCTAAGTAAAGAAAATAAAAGAAGATGAGATATGGGACATTTTCCAAATATTGGAAGAGGCTAAAGCGTTTTGGAAATATTAGGGTGAAGATATTGGAAGGAATCTGGGAAATGATTTAACTAATGAAATATTAGAAATGGCCAGTGATTATTTGATTTTTAGTAAATAATACTCCAAGTTGGAAATTTGGATGGATGATTTGTTTTTCTTCGGTAGTTAAAAAACCGACTATCGAAGTTTTTGACCATCGTTGTCAATACGGAGAGACCAGTTAGATTTATTATCTGAAAACCACTATGTATAGGCATAGGCGTCGCGCATTAGATTATGTTGAAGAAAATTGAAGATACAGTAAAGTGAAAGGGATGTTCTGTAACATGATAGTGCCTTCGGTTTGTCCAGTCCCCGACAACTTCTATGGATGAATGTTTGAAGGAGAATGCCTAACGGATCACATAAGGTGATCTTTTAAGGATATTACGTCTGGTGGTAGAGACATTCGTTTCTCTTTGATTTTTAAACCCGTAATATTTTTAGGAACATCAACTAGTGATTTGACGGGTTTGACGATGTAGCATTCAAAGTGAATGGTGGCCGAATGTTCTAAAAAGGTAAACGTAGCCTCAAGCCTCACAACCGGGAAATGACAAAAATCGGGCAGGCAGCATAGCTACTTGGGTAGCCCCAAGCAGGGTGTATTATTACCGATCTATAGAAAATTCATTTGTTCTTCTTTCGATTATGTATCTTACGGATTACAGTTGGACCGCCGACAACCGGGGGTGATACTACATTCGGTCCACTCAAGCTCAATGAGTGACCAGTCATGTGGGGGTTGCAAGATGTTCTTGTTGAACGCCCTATGTATACCTTCTAGAGTACAATGATCGGAAGGTGGTCCTGTACCGTGTCATAGTCGGAATCTAATCTCCAATAAGCATCCTACGGTTTTTGATGTTATACTATATATGTAAAGCGTGAGATACAAGTGTTCTGCTAGATGGTTATTTATTAGATTATATATTATTATAATATCATAGGATTTTGATATAAAAAATGTTTTGGTTATCATAAGGTAAAAACAATCCGTATTTATGTGTGGATCGGTCTTACGATTACCCTTTCTTTCAAAAGTTTTTTTTTCATTGTTAAACAATATGGTTGGAATTTACTCACACCAGTCCCGTGACTGACCCAGAGTTTATTTTGTTTGTTTTACCCAAAACTCTTGGGTGCCCAAATTTGTATGGGCAGTCAAGTGTTTATGGCTTTTACAAATACACTTGGAGGAGCTTAAGGCAGGAGGCTTCGTTGTTAGTTATTTAGAGTTATTTCCATTGTGATGTATATATGTTATACAATAATATGGTATGTATATACAATGCAAATTTGTATTTCAAAGTTACGATATATGATATTATATTTTATTCATTCTGTTGTGAGATTCTGAAGGTTTCTTTTGTTTAATCATCTATCTATTTCTATTTCTTTAACCTTAATGACTAGTATTTCTATGCAATTTGGGTTGCATGTATGTGGTATTTAGTCAATCTAGAAAGTACGGATTTGCAGGTCGTTACATCGTTCAGGCTCGAGGTATTTTATTTACTATTCATACCTTGACTCAACAACATTCTTATCTTCAAGATAGGTAGAAGTCCGTAATATAAAACATGATATCTAATATATCACAACTAGTTCCATCTGCTCTTCTAAAAAATAAGGTCCTAATATGCCCTCTTTTGTATTTTAAAATCTCTTTGTCATTATAACCACTTTTACCAGATTCTTTTATTATGTAAATCCTTATTAAAACCATCTTATTATTTTTAAATTTCTTATGTTTACAAAACTTGGATTTATTGTAAAACCTTTTGTAAAATCCTTTATAAAATTTCGTTTAAAAACCTTGTTATAAATCTCCATTTTGATTTCTTTATAAAACTTCAAATTTTACCAAGTCTTGTTTGATTATAAATCTAATCCTTTATAAGTTATCTTGAAATTAGATTAAATCATTTATAAGTTCTTTTATAAATATCTAACTTTTCATAAATTTCAATTACAAAAACCAAGATCACTTCTGGGTCATTTTACAAGTTCAGTAAAGCTATTTATTAACTTATTCAAAAATGGTTTGTAAATTCTGCTTTTATGATTTAATAAAACTTTGTTAAGTTTTAACACTCGAAATCCTCAATTATAAAACTTATTTATAAAGCGGGAATTTCGCTACATAAATCACTTTATAATTTCTTCATAAAATCCATTTTATAAACATTGATTTATTTAATAATTTTATATATTTTATATAAAATTCAATTTAAACATTGCTTTTCTTATAAAAGTAATTTTATAACTTCAAACTTAGTCAATTTTTCTTAAGGCGAATCAATTTTTAAAAATTTGGACTTTAGGTCGTTTGTGCTAACCACTTAACCAATATTGTTTGTTGATTAAATGCATATTAGGATTGAATTTAATCAACAATCAACATTTAAATCATAATATAAATGTTACTTAGATTAGACAGTAAATTTGTGTGATGACCACCTCATACCTCATACCTCATACACTAATCTAACATGGCAGGCTGATACGGGATGATCATCAAGGAAAATAAATTGAAAAAGAACATGTCATATAACTCACAACGCACGGATAATATATATAATATGAAGTATACAACAGGATACCATAATGAAGCATAACAAAGTAGGAAATCTCATCCCTATAAAAATATCAGAATCTCAAACCTTTTAACTGCTATGTAGCCTACTCATCAACATTGTCAATGAGTAACCAAGGTAATAAGAGGAAATATAAACCTTGAGTCAACCAATAGTCTCTATGAGAGATAAAATAACTACCAACTGTTATATAGGATAATATGATAATAAATAATTCAGGTCTCGCTTGTGTCGTCCCTGCATTCAAAGAGTTAGCACATAATAATCACATTATAATGTGCTACAATCACATGTAATAGATGTGAGTTAGAATAGGATTCCCAGTCCTGCTCCTCTTTAATGTCCTGCAGTGATAGCCTACCCAGATAAAATAAAAGAAAAAAAGAAAACAACCTAGCCTCCATAACAGTAATAACCTAGTTATCACTGACTACACCCTTGGATGTATCGATATCGAATGACTGGTCGTTGCCATCATGGGCTAACGGAAACCCCGACTCCAGTCGGACTACCGTACGTCCTATGTATATTTTCCTTCTCAATATAACCAGATCACTCCTCGAGCGATCCAAGTACACGATTTTCAGATACTTGTGGGCGTCCCCACGATACCTCTGTTTTGAGTCTGCTAGAACCTTCAACTATCGGCGATTCCTTGACGCTTCCGATTTCATAAGCCATCCTCAATGATTCCGTCCTTCAGTTCTACTCTCACTCGAATTAATCCATTACCCTCTTGCTCGGATCCCATTCAAGTAAATCCATATTCTTATGAGCTCGAGTCCCACTCGAGTTGATTCATTATCTAGTTGCATCGTCCCACGATCAATTACTCATTAATTCAGCACTGATCACTCCCGCCTTAAGTTCACGATCAAAGAACCAAGTGACATTACTTTGCACCTCCACATTGTAGAATTTCTAATCACGAAAAGTCACCAACAAGCTGTAAAAGGCCCTTGCTTCCACCCATAGAAGTCTCGACCACCCACTTCCCTTCTCGATGTGTCAATATCGATGCATTGCCTACGGACCGGTACCGATCCATCGACTTATTTAAAAATTAACAAAGTGTTGGATCTCCTCGATCCACTCCCCGAACACATACTACCGGTCCATTTTCAATGCTAAACACCTTTGTCGCAAATTCCTCCATCAGTTCATCAATATGAGCTCGAGTGATCATCCTTCGACCCATCTAAATCACATTAAAATTTTCCCATGACTTTCTTTTCACCCCGACAAGGCCACATCCAAAAAACTAGCAATCTACGAGAACCCTACATGGATCGGTACCGGCCCATAGGGCATGGGCTGGTACCATCCATCAACTTAGCTTATTTCGGGATGATATTTTTTGGGCTCCTCCCTGATAGTCTCCAAAGCTCCTCCATGAAATTTCATTTGAATCCGATCATCTGAACCTCTGATTTGTCCTGCCTATTAATTCTAAGCATACAACACACAATTCTAAATGACTAAACCAATCATAATCATAAATTCAACAAATCAAGCAGTAATTCATTCAAATCCAATTAGGATTAATCATTCAAACATGAACAACATGAAATATAGCATGAAAACTGTGGATCTAGCATAATTAGGATCTAAAGTACATATGTTAAACATGATCAATTCAACAACCTACCGAGTCATATGAGAAATTCAGGTTATTCTAGGGTTTCTAATACTGAAATTAACATAGGCAACTAGATTTTAGGTGATTTAACATACATGGTGTGAAATAATCCTAAATTAACCATATTTTCCATAATATATGTGTCAGAGATATTTATCACTCATCAAAACCTAGATCTGATGATTTAAACATGAAATCAAATCTAGACAGCTAAGAGACAACAAAGAAAACACTTGATTTGATGCAAAATAGCAAGATTTGATCTTTTCGGATGTAGATCTTGCCTTAGGATATATTTAAAACGAATAATCAAGAGATTAGGGACTAGGTTTGAATCCGAAGAATCACGGACATCAACCAAATGTGTGAATGAGAAAATAAACCCAATTTCTCTCCCTAAACCCCTTTATTTACAACTGCAGATCATTAGCCTAATGAGCTTGCTAATTAGCCCATTAGCAACTAATTAATCTCCCTAGTAGAAAACGAAACTTAAAACAATAAATTTTCTTAAATCACTTAGCCAAATCCTCATTATGACCACTCTACGGAATTATCAACTGCCATTTTTGTAACACCCCGTATTTTCTGTTAACGTTATAGTAACGAATTAAACAATACTTAATTTCAAATTTGAGACTTAAGGGAAATGTGTTAATCCATTGCGTTCATCTCGGAATTCTTCTTGAGATAGAGTCTGTGTTTGCATGAATTGGACTTCATATGAAGAAGTTATAGCCTTCAGAAGTTTCAGAAATTCAAATAAATTCAAACAGCTCAAAACCGGATTCAAAATTCAAAACAGAAGTCAGAAGCAGGCTTGGCGGGAAAATTATTGCCCAGGACCCAGGTCGACCAGGGGGTCGACCCTAGTGTCGACCTCCCCTATAGGTCGACCTGGGGGTCGACCTAGGTGTCGACCTAAGGGTCAACCTGTCCCCCCTGGCCAGATCTGAATTTTGACAGATTATGACTTGTTGCTGAGTCACTAGGGTTTCTGGATAGTTCTGATCTGGTCTGAATGGTTGTGGTTAACTCTATGTTCATCCGACTGCTCTAATTAAATTGAAATTCTATATAAACAACCTAATACTCAACCTAAAATCATACAAAAATAATCCTGGAACAGTCATGCCGTCAATAGAGAACTTGGAGTAGCCGTCACCACTTTCAATTCAAAGATGAGATAAAAGCCTACATCAAAATCAAATTAAAACTAATCTATTTCAATGATCTACATCAAAGGCGAGCATTTCAACTTCAGAATTCAGATTCCAGAAATAAAGAATTCCTTTTAGTTTGTAAGTTGGTTATTATGTAGATTTAAACGTTCTCTTAAATGAAATCATGACATGTTGTAGCTCGAATATAGAATGATTCTTATGTATAAGATAAATAAAGTTTGGTTCTCATTTATCTTAAATTACCATTGCGATTGATCATGCCTATATGTTTTTGGTGATGAACATACAAAATCTCATGGTATTATTGGAATCTATTATAATTGGATGATGAACTTATTATGCCAACTTCGTGATGAACATGTCATGTTATAATTTGTGGTTACTTGCAAGTTTATGATCTAAATCACATGCCTACATGTTTAGATCAACATTTATGTATATTTAGAACTCTGTTAAGTTGAACCTATTTATGTTGCAAGTTGGTTTGTGGCCCTCTTATGTTTTAACACACATAAGTTATCACGCTAAGTTGTGATTTAAATATGTTTATAGTAGCTTTCTTATGTTTTCACATGCATAAGCTAATATGCTAAGTTGTGGTTTAAAATTGTGTTTATATGTTAAACCTCCTTGTTAGTCCTATATAAAGTTTACATGATAATTAGATCCAACTTAATCACAAGTTCACCCTTACCTGTTTAATTAAGTTAGTGATGCTTCTATGCCAAGTTACACATGATAAGTTAAAAGTATGTTATTGTATGCTTATTTCATGCCCCTTGTTCGTTACCCTTTTTGTTTATGGGTTTGGGTTAATTTACTAGCTCAACATTTTATGTAATTTATGTGAACGTACCACAAGGTAGCGTTGGGAAAACATGAAAATTTCATGGCATAGATTGGTTCATGAAATGGTATATCTGGTATACCATTTATTGTGAGCATAATCAAAAAGGATAATTATGGCATGATTAAATTAAGATTAATTTACATATAAAATTAGACATATATAGAAAATATGTGAATTTAGAAAAGAAGAATATGCCTAACCCGAGGTTAGACTGAGTTGTGGTGTAAAACTGCCCGGATCCGACCGGCACATCCAGTGACCACTACAAGACCTGTCAAATGTGAGTGGTTGGTGCTTTAATGAATAAATTAAAGCTAAGTCAAGATTGGTAGGGTTAAGTCAGTTAGGGAAACACTTAAACGATTCAACATGTTAACTAAACTGATGGGTGGAGTTAGGTAAACTTGGACACTTAACCAAATAAACATGTTGATTAGAAAACCCTAGTAACGGGGACCCATTTCAGCAGTAACCCACATAGATGTATCATGGTACCCTGAACTAGGAAGGGTGAGGCACGATTACTGGGCTGATTATAAGCGGTAAAAACATCGACAGTTGGTGCGTCAGTGTAGGTTTCGACGAAGTACGGGCGTGCACGTACTCCAGAGTGGAAAAAGCAGGCACTAGGCATCAGTAGTATATACTGTGCATCTTTAATCATGTCGGGTTGCCACCAGAGGGACTGATACACCCCATGGTGGGACCAGCATAGGTATCTACAGTCAAGCGGGGACGAATGACACATATATGAATGCATGCGAGTAGGAGCCGATCACTAAGGGGATCGTTCGTTATGAACACGTGGGGCTGGTTGAACCAATGTTTAGTAGGTGCAGAGACTATAGTAATCGGTGCGATCACATGTTCATCTTATCTTATATTAGGGTATTGTCCTATGTTCTGTTATTACTGTCATGATCCCTTTCCTTGTTTAAATACTAGTAATCACTGAACTTACCAGACTTATTGTCTGACACGTTTTCTTTCGTCCTCTTTTCTTTCGTTCCCCCCAGTCCACAGGGAGGGAGTACTCTAGCTTAGTCAGACTCTTTGCAAGCTTCAAGAAAGTAGATGTATGATTGGGACTCTCTTACCTTGGCTATGGCTTTTGGACACTAAACTTGGGGATTTATGCAATTTTATTTATGGTTTATGCTTCTTTGTTAAATAATCAAGACAAAAGTTATGAAGTAATGTGTTGGAAGTTATTTTGAGGCAATTTGTTGTAATGCTTTTGTATTGAACCTCGTATACAATAAATGTTTGATTTCAGCTGCTTATATTTATCTGTCTTGTAAATTTTTCTGTGTCTTGTACCTATAACCCTCCACCAAAGTTAAGGCATTCGCTTTTTGAGTGACCTTAACGGAGGTGGGGTGTTTCACTTGGTATCAGAGCAAAGGTTTACCAGATCAGATAAGAGTTTTTGAAAACTATTATCAAAAGGAATATAAAGAAGCGTTTTACAAGAAAAAGTGTTATTTTATTTTAAAGGCATAATCCCCCAAAGTCATATGCCCTATCTTTCTATCCTTTGTTTTGAATCTTTTCTTTTTCGTTTCAACAAGTCTGGGAATCTTAACCTTCTGGAGGGTGTGCCGATACCTGGTTGGTTCAGGAGGTACTTAGAGGCTAGGGCCAACGATGTTGTCCTAGCAGATATTCCTCCTCCTCCAGCTGCAGCGGTTCCTCCTCCTCCTCGTGCAAATGTTTTCTCAAAGATTTGTAGAGACTTTAGAGCCATGGGTGGAAAGGATTTCAAGGGAACTGAATCATTCGTAGAAGCAAGGAACTGGCTCAAAGAAACTGAGGATCTATTCGTTATCTTTGAGGTGGACGATAGGCAGAAGATACAGTTGGCTTTATGGTTGCTCAAAGATGAAGCTTCCTATTGGTGTGAAGTCACTAACGCTCAAAGAACAGTTGAAACATGGATGGATTTCAGAATGAGGTTTGAGATGAAATTCCTCTTACAAGCTGAACGAAGCTTACAAGTGGAGAATTTCTTATCTCTTAAGCAAGGAAGTATGACGGTCAAGGAGTACGTCAACCAATTCAATCAGCTGGCCCGATTTGGACTGGACTTAGTTAATACTCCTCATAGGAAGGCTCTCGTTTTGTCCAGGGGTTGAATGAGCTACTTCACAGCCTGGCTATGACCCATGTACCTATGGGGGCTACTTACGAGAGGTTAGTGGACATGGCACTCTTACATGAGGAAGACAAGGGCAAGAAAGAGGCAAAAGTGGAAGTGCCTCAAGATAAGAAGGTGGATGGGTCACAGAACAAGAAGGCTGATTCAAAGAAAGGTGGGCAGAACAACAAACCCCATGACAAAAGGAAGTTTAATTTTTGTGGCATTCTTGGACATCTGGTCAAAGACTGCAGGAAGAAGAAAAGGAAGATGGGTGGTTGTTTCCACTGTGGTGAGATAGGACACATGGCTAAGTGCCCAAGAAAGCAAGGGCAGAGAGCTGGACCTTCTTCAGGAGGACAAGTTCACGCTCTCATAGCACCTCCGCAAGAACGAGGTAGAAATATTTCTGTCGAAAGTTTAGTCTATCTTTTTGATCATCCTGTTCGTACACTATTTGATTCTGGCGCATCGCACTCATTTGTATCCGCTACTTTGGTTGAATCTCTTCACCTAGACACTAGTTTAGTAGAGGATCCCTTGGTTTTTTCAAATACAGTTGGGGGCTCAACTTATTTGTCAATGATTTGTTTGGATTTTAAAATTTCTGTACTAAGTGCGGGGTTTAGATGCAATGCCTATGTTTTGGGCTTCACGGGCTATGGGTTGATTCTAGGCATGGACTGGCTATCGAGTAATGGTGCCATCCTCGATTGTGAAAAGAGAGTGGTTAGACTCATGACTCGCCTCGGTAACACTCTCGAAATCTCTTGTAATCCCATGTATTCTGTTATGCTAAGTTACCTAGAATCTCTTGATGCGTCTGTTGAGATCTTGCAGTCTATAAAGGTAGTCCGTGAATACTCGGATGTGTTTGAAGAGGTAAAGGGCTTACCTCCGAAGCGGGAGATAGACTTCCGCATATACCTCGTTGACAATGCAAAACCCATTGCCTTACCTGCTTGGCACATGGCTCCAAGGGAGTGGAAAGAGCTCAGCAAGCAAGTTAAAGAGCTCCTAGAAAAGGGGTTTATAAGGCGGAGTATTTCTGAATGGGGTGCTCCAGTAGTGTTCACAACTAAAGCGGACGGTTCACTTCGCATGTGTGTTGATTATAGGGATCTAAATAGGCTGACCAAGAAGAATAGGCACCCACTCCCAAGAATAGATGATTTGTTCGATCAGCTTGTAGGTGCATCAGTTTTCTTCCAATTAGATTTAGCTACCGGGTTTCATTAGCTAAGAGTGGCTGAAGACAACATTGATAAGACCGCGTTCGGAACTCCGGATGGTTTCTTCGAGTGGCTTGTCATGCCTTTCGGCTTGACAAATGCACCTGCTTACTTCGTTGATTTGAAGAGAAGGGTGTTCAGGGAGTTCCTCAATAAGTTTGTGGTGGTCTTCATGGACGATATTTTGATCTTCTCAAAGTGTGAGGAAGAGCATGCTCAGCACTTAAGGGAAGTCATGGATACACTCTGTGCACATCAGTTGAAAGCCAAATTCTCCAAATGCCATTTCTGGAGAGAAGAAGTTAGATTCCTTGGACATGTGGTGTCCATAGAGGGGTTAGCCGTGGACCCCACGAAAGTGGTTGTTGTGCAAGATTGGAAGGTTCCATGAAATGCAACCGAAGTCCGAAGCTTCCTCGGGCTAGCAGGCTTTTATCGAAAGTTCATCAAAGATTTTGCAAAAATATCAACTCCACTTACAAGGTTGACAAAGAAGAACCTATCTTTCAATTGGGATTTGGATTGTGATATTGCTTTCCAACGATTAAAGAGGGCTCTGACAACAGCCCCGGTTCTGACATTGCCAGATGGGAGCAAGATGTTTACCGTATACACGGACGCCTGTGGTACGGGACTTGGTGCTGTCTTGATGCAAGAAGGAAAGGTAGTAGCTTATGGAGGTAGATAGTTGAAATTACATGAGAAAAACTATCCAACCCACGATCTAGAGTTGGCTGCCATCATCTTTGCACTTAAGTCTTGGCGCCATTATCTCCTAGGTGAGAAATTTGAATTGTATACTGACCATAAATCGTTGAAGTGTCTTTTCTTGCAGAAAGATATCAACTTGAGGCAGCAAAAGTGGATGGAGTTTCTTGCCTCATACGATTTTGAGATTTCCTATACTCCTGGCAAGGGCATTGTGGTAGCAGACGCTTTGAGTAGAAAGAAGCTGACCCTAAGCCCTCTCTTTGTAGAAAGGCAAAGCTTGGAGTACATAGCCAACTTTGACTTTAGACCCTCCTCTGAATTTGTACCTTGCCTAGTAGCAACATTGGAAGTGCGGCCTACGCTTTTGGACTCAATAGGGACCGCACACCGTGAAGACCCTCAGCTAGTTGATATAATAGATAAGCTGATTAGGGGTGAGACTTCGAGTCACCTCAATAGATACTCCATCGATGATAAGGGATGGTTGAGATGGTATGGAAGACTATGTGTCCCACAAGCAAGGGATTTGGTGAAGAAGGTTCTCGAAGAGGCACACCATTCCAAGTTGACCATACACCCCGGTGGAGACAAAATGTACAAAGACATAAAAAGTGTTTTCTTTTGGAGTGGCATGAAAAGAGATGTAGCTGAATTCGTCTCCAAGTGTATGATATGCCAGCAAGTCAATATGGAACAGAAGAAGCCTGCAGGATTGCTTCATCCTCTAGAGGTCCCACAGTGGAAATGGGATAGTATTTCAATGGTCTTTGTTGATGGGTTGCCTAGGTCAAGGAGGGGCAATACCAATATTTGGGTAATAGTGGACAGGCTCACAAAAAGTGCCAACTTTATACCCGTCAAGAGTAGAAGGACTGCCTCATCTCTAGCATCCATATATCTTAAAGAGATAGTTCGACTCCATGGGATACCCTTGAGCATAGTGAGTGATCGAGATCCTATCTTCACGAGTGAGTTTTGAAAGAGTTTACAAGAGGCTGTAGGCACACAGTTATGCTTAAGCACGGCCTATCACCCTCAAACCGATGGCCAGACGGAAAGAGTCAACAGAGTATTAGAAGACCTCTTGAGATTATGCATTCTTGATTTCAGAGGTACATGGGAGGATCATCTACCTTTGGTGGAATTCTCTAACAACAATAGCTACCAAGACACCATAGGCATGGCGCCTTTCGAAGATTTATATGGAAGACCGTGCCGGTCACCAACTTGCTGGTGGGAGTCCACAGACAAGCTCATACTTGGACTAGACATGATTAGAGAAACTTCAGAGAAAGTGGACTTGATACGAAGAAGAATGAAGACTGCACAAGATAGACAGAAGTCCTACGTAGACAAAAGAAGAACCGACCTTGAGTTCAAAGCTGGAGACAAGGTGTTCCTTAAAGTATCTCCTTTGAGAAACGTCGTTCACTTTGGATCCGCGGGAAAGTTAGCACCAAGATCTATGGAGCCGTTTCCTATCGTTGAGAAGGTTGGTAAGATGGCTTATAAAGTACAATTGCCCGAAAGATTGACTGTGGTTCATAATGTCTTTCATGTTTCTCACCTATAGAAGTGCTTACATGAGTCTGTGGAAGTGGTTTAACCAAGCATGTTTGAGGAGGTAGAAGTTGAATGAGAAGCGACTGTAAGAAGAGTTCCAACTCGTATCTTGGGTACAGAAATCAAAAAACTACTTAACCGTGAAGTCAAGCTCGTCAAAGTTTAACGGAGCGACGCCGAGGAAGATGCGACTTGGGAAACTGAGGACAGAATACGCGCAGCCTACCCTTTTCTTTTTGAGGGTACATCCTTGATATCTTTTTACTTAAGTTTATTACTGTATCTATCTTTTTAGGTATATCTCCTCGACCTTATCCTTATCCTTAGGTAGAAACCTATTTGGATGTAAACATGTAATTGAAATATGATATGGTTGATGGTTGCAAGTGGATTGCTAGTGGTTGCTCGTGGATGCATATACACACACATTAGGTATTAGATCGGCTCAGTCACTTTCATATTGCATATGCATATATGTATTTGTATATGGGTTAAAACTTGATGTGTTATCATATGGACATTGCATTTGTATGAATGATTGTGCACTCATGTAGGAAATTTTTAGTAGGAAAAATTGCATACATAATGGACTCATGGCACTGACATAATTTGCATTAAGGAGGTCAACTGAATCAGTAGACCGCCTGATTTTGCATTAGATAAGAACATGTACACATACTATGCATATGATCATAAAGCATTAGAAGTCTTTTAAGGACAATGGACGCCTTTGTTTGATGGTTGAGTAGATGGGTGATTGGATGGTAGGATATAAATTCTTCTCTACTTGAAGATTTCCGGGACAAAATCCTAAAAGGAGGGGAGAATGTAACACCCCGTATTTTATGTTTATGTTATAGTAACGAATTAAACAACACTTAATTTCAAATGTGAGAACTAAGGGAAACAAGTTATGCCATTGCGTTCGTCTCGGAATTCTGCTTGAGATAGAGTTCGAGTTTGCGTGAATTGGACTTCGTATGAAGAAGTTATGGCCTTCAGAAGTTTCAAAAATTCAAATAAATTCAAATAGCTCAAAATCGGATTCAAAATTCAAAACAGAAGTCAGAAGTGGGCTGGGCGGGAAAATTCCCGCTCAGGACCCAGGTCGACCAAGGGGTCGACCCTAGTGTCGACCTCCCCTACAGGTCGACCTGGGGGTCGACCTAGTTGTCGACCTGGGGGTCGACCTGCCCCTGGTTAGATCTGAATTTTGACGACTTATGACTTGTTGTTGAGTCACTAGGGTTTCTGGATAGTTCTGATCTGGTATGAATGGTTGTGGTTAACTCTAGGTTCATCCGACGACTCTAATTAAATTGAAATTCTATATAAACAACCTAATACTCAACCTAAAATCACACAAAAATAATCCTGGAACTGTCATGCCGTCAATAGAGTACTTGGAGTAGCCGTCACCGCTTTCAATTCAAAGACGAGATAAAAGCCTACATCAAAATCAAATTAAAACTAATCTAATTCAACGATCTACATCAAAGGCAAGCATTTCAACTTCAGAATTCAGATTCCAGAAATCAAGAATTCCTTTTAGTTTGTAAGTTGGTTATTACGTAGATTTAAACGTTCTCTTAAATGAAATCATGACATGTTGTAACTCGAATATAGAATGATGCTTATGTATAAGATAAATAAATTTTGATTCTCATTTATCTTAAATTACCATTGTGATTGATTATGCCTATATGTTTGTGGTGATGAACATACCAAATTGCATGGTATTATTGGAATCTATTATAACTGGATGATGAACTTATTATGCCAACTTCGTGATGAACATGTCATGTTATAATTTGTGGTTACTTGCAAGTTTATGATCTAAATAACATGCCTGCATCTTTAGATCAACATTTGTGTATATTTAGAACTTGGTTAAGTTGAACCTATTTATGTTGCAAGTTGGATTTGTGGCCCTCTTATGTTTTAACACACATAAGTTATCATGCTAAGTTGTGATTTAAATATGTTTATAGTAGCTTTCTTATGTTTTCACATACATAAGTTAATATGCTAAGTTATGGTTTAAAATTGTGTTTATATGATAAACCTCCATGTTAGTCCTATATAAGTTTACATGATAATTAGATCCAACTTAGTCACAAGTTCACCATTACCTGTTTAATTAAGTTAGTGATGCTTCTATGCCAAGTTACACATGATAAGTTAAAAGTATGTTATTGTATGCTTATTTCATGTCCTTTGTTTGTTACCCTTTTTGTTTATGGGTTTGGGCTAATTTACTAGCCCAACATTTTATGTAATTTATGCAAAAATACCATGGGGGTAGCGTTGGCAAAACATGAAAATTTCATGGCATAGATTGGTTCATGAAATGGTATATTTGGTATACCGTTTATTGTGAGCATAATCAAAAAGGATAATTATGGCATGATTAAATTAAGATTAATTTACATATAAAATTAGACATATATAGAAAATATGTGAATTTTGAAAAGACGAATATGCCTAACCCGAGGTTAGAATGAGTTGTGGTGTAAAACTGCCCGGAACCGACCGGCACATCCAGTGACCACAGCAAGACCTGTCTAATGTGGGTGGTTATTGCATCAAGCCCAAAAATAACCCAAGGTTAGACTGTGTTGTGGTGTAAAACTGCCCAGAACCAACCGGATCCGGTGACCACAACAAGACCTGTCTAATGTGAGTGGTTGGTGCTTTAATGAATAAATTAAAGCTAAGTCAAGATTGGTAGGGTTAAGTCAATTAGGGAAACACTTAACCGATTCAACATGTTAACTAAACTGATGGGAGGGGTTAGGTAAACTTGGACACTTAAACAAATAAACATGTTGATTGAAAAACCCTAGTAGCGGGGACCCATTTCAATAGTAACCCACATAGATGTATCATGGTAACCTGAACTAGGCGGGGTAGGGCATGATTACTGGGCTGATTATAAGCGCTCAAAACGTCGGCAGTTGGTGCGTCAGTGTAGGTTCCGACGGAGTACGGGGGTGCACGTACTTCGGAGTGGAAAAAGAAGGCACTAGGCATCAGTAGTATACACTGTGCATCTTGAATCATGTCGAGTTGACACCCAATGGTGGGACCAGCACAGGTATCTACAGTCAAGCGGGGCCGAATGACACAGGACATGAATGCATGCGAGTACGAGCCGATCATTAAGGGGATCGTTCGTTATGAACACGTGGGGCTGGTTGAACAAATGGTTAGTAGGTGCAGAGACTATAGTAATGGGTGCGATCACATGTTCATCTTATCTTATATTAGGGTATTGTCCTATGTTCTGTTATTACTGTCATGATCCCTTTCCTTGTTTAAATACTAGTAATCTTAGAACTTACCAGACTTATTGTCTGATCCGTTTTCTTTCGTCCTCTTTTCTTCCGTTCCCCTCATGTCTACAAGGAGGGAATACTCCAGCTTAGTCAGACTCTTTGCAAGCTTCAAGAAAGTAGATGTATGATTGGGACTCTCTTACCTTGGCTATGGCTTTTGGACACTACACTTAGGGATTTATGCAGTTTTATTTATGGTTTATGCTTCCTTGTTAAATAACCAAGATAGAAGTTATGAAGTAATGTTTTGGAAGTTATTTTGAGATAATTTGTTGTAATGCTTTTGTATTGAACCTCGTAAAATGTTTGATTTCCGCTGCTTATATTTATCTGTCTTGTAAATTTTTCTTTGTCTTGTACCTATAACCCTCCACCAAAGTTAAGGCATTCCCTTTGTGAGTGACCTTAACGGAGGTGGGGTGTTTCAATTTTGATCTAATTAGACTGATTTCAACATCTAATTTGTCCCTCATCAAAATTTATAGCTAAAACAGTAAGTACAAGGGAAAATGGTCACAAATCGATTTGGTAAAAATCATGGACATGTCTTACATTGCCATCAACAAAATTTAAAAATATGAAAATGATACGATCGCTAGGGAATTAAATATAAATATTTTATGATCCTCTAATACATAACATACGGTTTGTTACATTCTCCCCCCGTTGGGAATTTCAACCTCGAAATTTCAAGAAAACATAGAATCTTGCATGCCTACCATCCTTGAGTAGCCAATCTACCATCTAATTTAGCATCCAACATTGCATGCAACCAAAATCCTAACCTAGCATGCATAACTCTAATAGTGCAAGACACAATGGTTCAAGTAAGATACGATATATAGCGCATACCACTCACAGAAATCTGAATGGGTCGACCTCATACTCTCTTTCATTTCCCATGTGCAATAGTCATCATCCTCTCCCTATTGTACCTTGACTACCTTAAAGATCTTCCTCCTAAGTTTTTTTGCATTATTCCCCATGACATAAAGCGGCTTATAAGGCCTAGAAACTTCTGGTTCTACCTTTAAGTCTTTAATCTGGTCTGGAGATTCCACTATACTCAGATCGTGCACGAGCTTCAGTAGATACATTACATGAAACACATTGTGCACACCCGCAATCTTCTTAGGTAATTCCACTCTATAAGCGAGCATCCCATTTCTCTTGATAATTAGAAATAGACCAATGAACCTTGGGGCCAACTAGAATTTCTTTGAACCGAATAATATTCCTTAGAGGTGAAACCTTAATGAACACCAAGTCTCCAATTGAGAATTCCAGATCCGTTCTTCTCTTATCGGCATAACTATTCTGACGATCTAAGGCTGTCTTTATTTGTTATCGAATGATCTTATTCTTATCAGTTGTCTTCCTTATCATTTCAGTCCCAAATATTAACTTCTCTCCAGTTTCTAACCAACAAGATGAAGAATTACATGACATTTTATACAATGCCTCCTTCAGTGACATTCCAATGATCGACTGTTAGCTATTATTATAAGCAAGCTCACTAGATGCAGATGGTCTTCCCATGATCCTCCAAAATCCAATACATAAACCCTTAGAAGATATTTTAGTACTTGGTTGACTCTTTCTCTCTGACCATCCATCTGGGGATAATAAGTCATACTCATGCGTAGTTCAGTTCCCAATATCTCTAGAAAACTTTTCTAGAATCCACTAGCAAACAAAGGGTCTTGATCACTTACTATACTCTTTGGTATACCATGGAATCGAATTATCCATTAATATATAAATCATCCATCTTAGTTTCCATTCTAATTGTTTTGACAGGAATAAATCTTGCTCTTTATGTCAAACGATCAACAAAAACCCATATACCATCATTTCTTGCTCTAATCCTCGGCAATCCATCGATGCTTGCTCTAACTTTCACATAGAAACTTCTGGTAGCTGCAGTAATACGCTCGGCTTTTTCAGCTCATCTTTAACCAATTAATAGTTCACACACTTTGAGATAATCTAATGACATCCCCTTTCATACCTTCCCATAAGTTGATGCTCTTTATGTCTCAATACATCTTGTTACCACTAAGATAAGTAATCAATCTAGAGTGATGAAATTCTCTCTGAACCTCATCTCTCAATCCATCTAAATTAGGAACAACTAGTCCTTTCGATGATGGACTTCATAATCCTTGATTTCCTCAAGTTCCATTATCATCTCTAATCTTCATATGATTTCCATTAGCTTAGCACCTCACTTCTGGCATTCACCAATCATTTAAATGAGAGGTGGTCTAATCAATAAGCATACCAACATTTTAGGGTATAGCTCACAGTGAGGCCTAAAATCAAATCTAGCTAAATACTCGAGATGCTTCCATTATGTAAATATGTCTCCCAAACTCTTATGTCTTCTTGTAACGATCAACTATTTCAAAATATTCAAATTAACATCAAACCACACATGTTAAATTTGAACCATTCAATGCGGTAAATTGTTATTTTAACTTTTAAGGTAAATACAAATTGGAACATGGAATAACAGTCACAAAACCAGAGTAACTTGCAGCTGAAATAAAATAAATATAATAGTACATAAGGCATTACCTAATACATGACACATATATTTACAAGAAAAGAGTCATAAGCTCATAAAATACAAATATAATATATATAAATAACTGATAATAAGATTGGACAATTAAGACAACTAGATAGTTGATAACTAAAGGAGATCCAAATAAGATACCTAGCTCCCAAGTGCATCACAAATGATTGTTACGCTCAGGCTGACCCAAGCATAATGTTAAAAAAAAACAATACACTCAAGTCAGGACTAACATTCTCATATAAATGAATCAACTCAAGTGAAATGTTTGCAAAAATGTATATGTTTGGGATTCCCATCCTCTAAAGATCCGTGAAATTAATACATATAATAGTACGCTATTATAATAGGGTCTATTCAGTAAAGTAAATATAATGAAAATAGTATAAGCGATATTACCATATTTCCCTTAAGTCTTTTATAAGAATTGTAGTCTATATAATACTGTAAATTCACCGTACTTGTGTTATCATAGGGCACTTCATAGAAAGAATCTCTAAGTCAAAATCATAGGGGATCGATCAAGATAATATGACAAGGCACTCGAGGAAATACCTAAGGTAGGATTCTACCAGCTGCACTCCCAGAACGGTGGTAATTCATAGTAGCAACTACCACCCACCTGTAACAACCCGTAAAATGCGAGCCAGTTTGAAATTTTTATTTTGGCGATTATAGCGAATTTTGAATATTTAAAATAGATTATTTTAAATAATATCGTCGAGAAATTCATTTTGAATATATATAGAATGTATATATTATACGCGTCGTCGTTAGAATATATAATAATTATATATAATTATAAAAGGAATTGAAAATGGCGCGGTAGTTCGAAAATTCGATTTCTAATTTCAAATGAATATACAGAATTCAATATAAGTCAGAATTGAACGAAACAAGAAATATTTGAATCTGTATAACTATATCTTTGTAATGAAGTTAGCAAACTGAGATTTCATCTTAGAAATGATAAGATACGTCCAGTTGAAAATTCAGAATAGTCGCTATGGAATTTATATATATTTTATATAATATATAGCCCTTAAAAATAGCCGTTTTGCAAACGACCTCGGATTTCGACGAAACCAGTTTTGTTGGGTCTGTGATGTCAAGTTATTGCTAAGTTTCAAATTTCATAATTTTTCGAATCAATATGTGAGCGTGGCAAAGGAAAACGCGTTTGACCAGTTTCAGTTGATTTTAATCGACTGGAAATTGGCCATTTTTCAAACGGTCTCAGAATTCGACGAAACTAGTTTTGTTAGGACCGTATCGTCAATACGAAGCTAGAAAATATTTTTCTGGAATTTTTCTAGTTAGTATGTGACCCCAGTAATTTGAAATGTACGTTTAAAATTCAATATAGTGATTTAAATGAAAATTCAAACGGAAACTGATTCAAATGATCGAATCAACCTACGATACATATCCCATTGTGTTCGGAATGGGGGTGAAACGCTATAGGCGACAGGCAGTGGGCCTCGTTTAGAGGTTGTATGTAAAAGTCAACTTCTTTGAATTTAAAATAATTAAATAATAAAATATAAAAAAATAAAAACCCCCTTTTTCTCCTTAACCAGCCCCCCCCCCCCCCCGTTGAAAACATTTGAGAGCAAAAAGAAAAAAAAAAAAACCGCGTCTGTCCTCGTCCCCCCTTCTTCCGCCACCGCGCCGCCGTAGGTGGGAGCGCCGCCCCCGATCGACCGCCCTTCTCCTCTGACCCCCTCTCCTCTTGCCTCCAGCTCCCTCTCCTCCTCTAGCCCCCTTCGATTGAGCCCAATTCCGAGAAACCCCAGCAGCGCCACGAGCCGCCCCGCACCCCCTCCTCCGCCTTCCTTTCTCCCCTTCCTCCCTCTTCTCCTCCGACGCAGCCACTCCCCGCCTCCCACCTGAAGGCCGAAGCTCCCACAAACCCCCCCTATAAGTTTTTAGCTTATTTATTTTATTATTTATTTTATTTAAATGAATAGGAAACTGATTTTTTTTTATTTATAAAACTGATTTTTTTTTTGATTTATTAAAACTGTATTTTTTTAATATTTATAAAAACTGATTTTTAAAGAAAATAGAAAAAGGTTTTAATCTTTTAAAAGAAAAAGATTTGAACTTGCTAAAATAAAGATCATATCTTTAAAATAGGAAAGACGGGATTTTTATTGAGTAGAAGAAGTAAAAATATGATTTTTATATTTTTAAAGTATTAAAAATATAATCTTTACTATATAGGAATATTAAAAATATGATTTTTATATTTTTAAAGTAGTAAAAATATAATCTTTTATATTGTAGAAAGATAAAAATATGATCTTTGCATAGTAGGAACTATAAAAAAAATATAATCTTTATGAGATGTAGATGTAAAATATGATAAGGCGAAATCTTTATATGGAAAATAGCTTGATAAAAATATATGAAGTAAGGATAAAAATATGATTTTTGTTCATATAGAGAATTAAAAATATCACCTTTATATGTGTAGTGAAATAAAAACTCGATTTTTATATATTGAACTTTGAAATAAAAACTCGATTTTTATATATTGAACTTTGAAATAAAAACTCGATTTTTATATATTGAACTTTGAAATAAAAACTCGATTTTTATATATTGAACTTTGAAATAAAAACTCGATTTTTATATATTGAACTTTGAAATAAAAACTCGATTTTTATATATTGAACTTTGAAATAAAAACTCGATTTTTATATATTGAACTTTGAAATAAAAACTCGATTTTTATATATTGAACTTTGAAATAAAAACTCGATTTTTATATATTGAACTTTGAAATAAAAACTCGATTTTTATATATTGAACTTTGAAATAAAAACTCGATTTTTATATATTGAACTTTGAAATAAAAACTCGATTTTTATATATTGAACTTCGATAGAAAAATGGGATTTTTATATATTGAACTTCGATATAAAAATATGATTTTTATATATTGAACTTCGAAATAAAAATATGATTTTTATATGTGGAATAGCGAAGTAAAAATTCGATTTTTGCATATGTAGAGAATACGGGCGAAGAAGGTGATATCGACGAGAACAGTGAAGATTTCTTGCATAAGAAGTGCCGTGGAGCTAGGATAGCTATAGGTGAGAACTCCTCACCTTTCAATTTAATTTTTTCTAGTTATATATATATACTAGGATGCAGACGGTGCTTAGTAGCACCCGACACAATCGTCCACAGACCATGGACTTGTTTGTTTGGCTGTTTGGTGATTGATTGCGATATTGGTTTGAATGTGGTTTGTGGTGTGAAAAATCGAATCGATAAATTGGTTAGGATTAGACGTGCGCCGTTATAAGGCGAAGGAGTAAGGCTAGGTTAGACTCTTACTCCAAATTTTGAGGTTTACATAACGAATTGATTTGATTGATGTGTGAATGGCGTGGGCCTTCACTAGACCGGGGATAAGGCTAGGCCTCGTCCCGTTTCTAGTATCGTGTCGTATGCCGCCGAAATTTTCTAAAATAAGTTAGAAAAATAAAAATATCATTTTATTGTGTAAATGAATAATAGAAATTCATAGGTTGAAATAGAATGTTTTATCGTTAAAAATATAATTTTTAACGTGAAGTGAATAAAATAAAATATTCATTTATAAACTGGACGGTTTGTTTATGTACATCTATTTGAATGACATTGACTGGGACGATAAATTTTACACATCGCCCAACTGCACAACTAAAATCTGTGTTTGATTGTTTGAAAACCCCACACGGGTGTTGGGATGAAATATGAAGTTCACTCATCCTGACTGATTGAATATGTCGATCGATTGATTGACAGGCTGTTATAAGCGTTAGATATCTATAGTTGATGCTTATACAGTGTAGTGCACTTTGGTTGATGGTTGATTATCTATCGTTGCTATTATATACATGCGTTGTATGAAAATCCATATAATTAACTTTATATGGTAATTTATTGGGCCTCATTCCAATTTGAAAAATAAAGAATATTATAAAATAAAAGTTCATGTGTTGACAGTACTCATCCATTGAGATTGGTCATGTGTTGAACGAAATATTTTGATAATAACAACTATTTTGAAAAAGAAATATTTGAAATAGAATATTTGAAAATAGCAATTTATGAAGCCGTGTTGATTAGATTGACGCCATTTTGACGTTAACGATATTTATATCGATTTGAAAACGATTTCGAAATGAATTGAATTGAAAACGATTTCGAAATGAATTGAATTGAAAACGATTTCGAAATGAATTGAATTGAAAACGATTTCGAAATGAATTGAATTGAAAACGAATTCAAATTGAATTGAAAACGATTTCGAAATGAATTGAATTGAAAACGATTTCGAAATGAATTGAATTGAAAACGATTTCGAAATGAATTGAAAACGAATTCAAATTGAATTGAAAACGAATTGAAATGAATTCAAATTGAATTGAAATTTGAATTGAATAGAAATGAATTTTGAAACGAATTTATAAAGAAGAATTCAATTTTGATTTGAATTGAAAAGGAAGTTGAAATTGCTTTTGAAACGAATTTAAAACTATTTATATAATTCGTTTTAAATAGAAATCGACGAAGTATATATTATATATATTATATATATAATATAATGGCCTGAATAGAACGCGCCGCGCCGCGGCAGTTCGTGAATTTCGACCATTTATTTCAAACGGACATTGCGGGAGATCCGACCGTCGGATTCTCCTAAAACCGGAACCGTTGGGTTCGTATCAAAAAGAGCTTTCTAATGAATGTTAGAAATTTGAAATCTAACGGTTGGATTTGGAGATACGTCCAAATCAAATTCGAAAAAGGTCACTGTAAGTGCAGTTCGATGGCCGTTGTTGGAAATCGACTGTACGGGCCTTGATTAAATTATTAAAAATAGTAATAATTTGTGTAAAATCATAAGAAATGATTTAGAAAGGATTGGGATGAAAAACTCCATATCTGAAAGGATAAAAATAGATTTTTATCGAAATGAACTAGTTTTGAACTAGAAAGATAATTCTATTTATTTTTAAAGAAATAAATTGAATTTGAAATGGTTTTAAAAATAACCAGAATTTCCAATGATTGCATTGGAGTGGAATTGAATCGAAATTGTCTTCGGAATATTTCGATGTTGGAATACGTGATTATACAGGTGTTGTTATGGAAATTTGAAAGATATATTTATATCGTTATTTCCAATACGACATTTGTTAGTCGTAGAATTTGATATTGAATATAAGCCGATATATTTTCTATTCAGAGCCTTGTATTGAATATCAAATGTGATTTGGGGTTTGTCGTGAATGTTGTCTTCACTAACACTGTTCTTGAACCCAGTTGAGAAAAGATTAAATCTTTTTATTTAGATTTAATGAAGTGTACCAATTAAATAATATTTAATTGGAATTGAATTGATATTGATTTTTGGGTTTATCGTGGACAGTGTTTTAAATAACACTCGTTCTTTAACCCGATAATTAATGAAGGTGATTTTGGGTTTATTGTGAACGGTGTTTTTAAATGACACGGATTCTTTAACCCAGTCGAAGATTAAAACTAAGTGGAGTTTTAATGAATCTTTAATTAGATTGAAAAGATCGAAAATGGAGTATCACCAGTTTTGCTCCAGGCGATAGTTAAATCTTTAATTAGATTTGAACGTGAAATGGTAATTGAATTTACCGATAACACTGTGGTGTTAGATATGAAGTATTACCAGTTTTACTTCATGGGATGAATAGGTTGGGATTGGGAAATTAAAACAAATGATTACTTCGGTAAGGTTCGCTAATCCCGACTAGTTTGAATTGATATTCAAAAATGGATTAAAGAATAAATTCAAGGAATTTATCTTTGATAAAATTAATGGGAATCTTTCCCTATGAATGTGAAATTTAGAAACTAACTGTCGGTTAGCCAAGCAGAATGGTTTTCTGGATATTGATCTGATGTTGGTTTCGGCCTTCGGGGTTAATATTTGGAAAATTATTCTCTTGATTAATTTACGGTTAGTGACTAATGAATTGGAATGAGGCGTATGTTGTATTTGTGTAACACTTATTTAAAATATACGCGAGTTATTCGGAAAGACCGGGTTTATCCCATTTTGAATAACTGATACGACGATAAGTCGAAGATGAAGACGATGGTCGAAGACCGGAGGTCTTCACGTCGTTTGGGTGATAACTGATGATCTTGATTGGGCAGTACACCCAAGAAGATGGAAACAGTTGGTGATCGTCCAGACGTACTTGGAGATCGATGGATATGCGGGGTACTAGGTGCCTCCGGTTTCGTTCAGACCCAGAACGGACTTGTAAATGGACTGTGTGTCTGACATTGGATTTTAGTCCGTGTGATTGATCTCTATTAAATATGTATCTGTTTGGCGGCGGAGAATTTATTCTCTTGCTTAACGCCCTTCTCTGAGACGTACGAGCTCAGGGGTTATATATTGATGGATATCAAACGCATGGAGTGAATTGCCTGTGTGGCATGCCTAAGTGGCAATTGATCGAGGCTTCTGTTGAAAAGCAAAGTCTTGTGGTGATGATCAAAGCACGGCCTTTGTGGCGTAGCTTTGTGTAACGTTTACTTCGCGAGTTTCACACCCGGTATGAACCAAAAACGGGAGACGGACCTCAGGGAGGGCATGCGTTTCCTTCTAGATAAAAAGTGGCGTCAGTGGTTTTACACGCCCTGACGAGTTTGACTTATGTGGTTGTTGCCGTTGCGAGGCGCGTCGGATTGATCGGTCGTTCTCGAACCGATGGAGTCATTTGGTTGGCTCATTTACGCCCCAAAGGGCGGGGAAACGTAGTGTTCAGGGTTTAAGTTTAATCCACATCGGTGGACCGGCCCTGTCGCTCCAAGGGACGATGCGTTCTGTTCCTGAGACATGGGCTAGATTGTCTCGAATCGGTTGAGGACTACCTTTTGCCTCGGTTCATAGATGGAAATCCAATTTCCAAATACGTGACATTTGCGGTTTTAGTTGTAATCCTATATATGGCGACATAGTGGGATGGGGCGCTTATGCCGCCTATGATTGATACTTATGATTTGAAGTTGTTTTTATACACTATGCACTTATAATAGTATCAAACGATTTGTTTTAACCGTATCAAGCATTCTTTGGCTGTTATAAGGGAAAACCCTATCCTCGGCTGCGTTGCATTGTGTGATGGGACCTGGGTCTTATAACAGCTTCATTTTTCTTTATTTAGCATTGCGCTGTTTGTTTTATGCACTGGTATTCTTGGGAGGAAACCCGTTCCGTGTTATACGGCGTGGTCCCTTGATTTACCTAATGATTTAAAATAAAGATTAATAACTGTTTTAGTTCTCACACCAGTCACATGACTGACCTGGAGTTTATTGTTTTAACCTAAACTCTGGGTGCCCCTATTTTGACACGGGCAGCTAGTAGTTTTGGTTTTGCAGATTTATATTCACAGGATCCTGGTTTACAGCTGGAACGGTATCCGGAAAGCTTTGTATCCGTATATCTCTTCTAGTTGTGTATTTTATTACTTTCCGCTGCTATGTATTTAAATGTAATTTAAATCTCTGTATATTCTTGTAATCTGATGCATTGTTGTAATATACAATGAAATGTTCTTTGATATGCGTTCTGTTGTGGTTTGTTCTCGAACTATCCGGCACTTTCCTTTACGGGGAAGTTACGGGTTTTCACAGTTGGTATCAGAGCTTTGGTTTACAAAGCAGAGAACAAGTCACATTAGAAACATACGAAAGAATTCATCAGATATTGGATTAGTAATATCCAATTAGAATGACTCGTTAGAGATAGGATCAGTTGTGTCCTAGAACGAGTGTGACGAGTATATTTTTAAAATGAAAGCCAATTTTGTTTTAAAAATTTAAATCGTTCTATACGTATTTGATTATTTATTTATATTGATTTGGACAGTCCAGCATATAAAGATTTTGCATATACGCCTTGCAAACGTGTATGTGAAGTTTTAATATACTGGATAGATATAGAATTACACTCTAATCGCCCGGAGGTGATTTTGATGATGGAGCTCCATCATTAAAATTTATATTCGAGTGACGAACGTGTAATATCTATATATTTCCTATTGACTGGTGTGAGAACCAAAATTAGATAGGGCCTATTGTTGTGATTTGGCATCAAAACAAGATTTTCAGTATATGTATCAAAATTATGAATTTGATAATCTAATTCACTAATTGATTGATGTTTGTGTTGTTTGTTTATTTGTTTGCTAATTTTGAACCATTTAGCCTAATTGAATCAAATATTGGATTATATTGAAAATTGGTCGCATTTGCTTGCATATACATATATAACATTGAACAGGTCATAGCAAGGAGGCTAGAGCCGAAGAATAAAATTTGTTTGCCCGACAAATAGGTACATGTTTACTACATAATTTCCTGTTTTGTTTGGGTGATGATGATTTTGTGAGCCTATTGGCTAGCCGCTTGGCTTTTTCTTTTTCTTTTTGAGATCTGAAGGACCGGGGAAGCTATTTGAAATTCCCCGATGCTCCCGGTGCAGGGGAGGTTATGGCGAAATTTTTCGAAAATTTAGGGTGTTAGCCAAATTTTTGAAGTTTTGAAAATTCTCAGAAACTAAAGAGTTGGAGAATGGAAGCCTGATCGAGCGTAGAGTTGATTAATCAAACCACTTTCGACTTTGTTCCTTTTCGGGGACGAAAAGTTTTAAGTGGGGGAGATTGTAACAACCCGTAAAATGCGAGCCAGTTTGAAATTTTTATTTTGGCGATTATAGCGAATTTTGAATATTTAAAATAGATTATTTTAAATAATATCGTCGAGAAATTCATTTTGAATATATATAGAACGTATATATTATACGCGTCGTCGTTAGAATATATAATAATTATATATAATTATAAAAGGAATTGAAAATGGCGCGGTAGTTCGAAAATTCGATTTCTAATTTCAAATGAATATACAGAATTCAATATAAGTCAGAATTGAACGAAACAAGAAATATTTGAATCTGTATAACTATATCTTTGTAACGAAGTTAGCAAACTGAGATTTCATCTTAGAAATGATAAGATACGTCCATTTGAAAATTCAGAATAGTCGCTATGGAATTTATATATATTTTATATAATATATAGCCCTTAAAAATAGCCGTTTTGCAAACGACCTCGGATTTCGACGAAACCAGTTTTGTTGGGTCCGTGATGTCAAGTTATTGCTAAGTTTTAAATTTCATAATTTTTCGAATCAATATGTGAGCGTGGCAAAGGAAAACGCGTTTGACCAGTTTCAGTTGATTTTAATCGACTGGAAATTGGCCATTTTTCAAACGGTCTCAGAATTCGACAAAACTAGTTTTGTTAGGACCGTATCGTCAATACGAAGCTAGAAAATATTTTTCTGGAATTTTTCTAGTTAGTATGTGACCCCAGTAATTTGAAATGTACGTTTAAAATTTAATATAGTGATTTAAATGAAAATTCAAACGGAAACTGATTCAAATGATCGAATCAACCTACGATACATATCCCATTGTGTTCGGAATGGGGGTGAAACGCTATGGGCGACAGGCAGTGGGCCTCGTTTAGAGGTTGTATGTAAAAGTCAACTTCTTTGAATTTAAAATAATTAAATAATAAAATATAAAAAAATAAAAAACCCCCTTTTTCTCCTTAACCAGCCCCCCCCCCCCCCGTTGAAATCATTTGAGAGCAAAAAGAAATTAAAAAAAAAAAACCCGCGTCTGTCCTTGTCCCTCCTTCTTCCGCCACCGCGCCGCCGTAGGTGGGAGCGCCGCCCCCGATCGACCTCCCTTCTCCTCTGACCCCCTCTCCTCTTGCCTCCAGCTCCCTCTCCTCCTCTAGCCCCCTTCGATTGAGCCCAATTCCGAGAAACCCCAGCAGCGCCGCGAGCCGCCCCGCACCCCCTCCTCCGCCTTCCTTTCTCCCCTTCCTCCCTCTTCTCCTCCGACGCAGCCACTCCCCGCCTCCCACCTGAAGGCCGACGCTCCCACAAACCCCCCCCCCTGTAAGTTTTTAGCTTATTTAATTTATTATTTATTTTATTTAAATGAATAGGAAACTGATTTTTTTATTTATTTATAAAACTGATTTTTATTTATTTATTAAAACTGTATTTTTTTAAGATTTATAAAAACTGATTTTTAAAGAAAATAGAAAAAGGTTTTAATCTTTTAAAAGAAAAAGATTTGAACTTGCTAAAATAAAGATCATATCTTTAAAATAGGAAAGACGGGATTTTTATTGAGTAGAAGAAGTAAAAATATGATTTTTATATTTTTAAAGTATTAAAAATATAATCTTTACTATATAGGAATATTAAAAATATGATTTTTATATTTTTAAAGTAGTAAAAATATAATCTTTTATATTGTAGAAAGATAAAAATATGATCTTTGCATAGTAGGAACTATAAAAAAAATATAATCTTTATGAGATGTAGATGTAAAATATGATAAGGCGAAATCTTTATATGGAAAATAGCTTGATAAAAATATATGAAGTAAGGATAAAAATATGATTTTTGTTCATATAGAGAATTAAAAATATCACCTTTATATGTGTAGTGAAATAAAAACTCGATTTTTATATATTGAACTTTGAAATAAAAACTCGATTTTTATATATTGAACTTTGAAATAAAAACTCGATTTTTATATATTGAACTTTGAAATAAAAACTCGATTTTTATATATTGAACTTTGAAATAAAAACTCGATTTTTATATATTGAACTTTGAAATAAAAACTCGATTTTTATATATTGAACTTTGAAATAAAAACTCGATTTTTATATATTGAACTTTGAAATAAAAACTCGATTTTTATATATTGAACTTTGAAATAAAAACTCGATTTTTATATATTGAACTTTGAAATAAAAACTCGATTTTTATATATTGAACTTTGAAATAAAAACTCGATTTTTATATATTGAACTTCGATAGAAAAATGGGATTTTTATATATTGAACTTCGATATAAAAATATGATTTTTATATATTGAACTTCGAAATAAAAATATGATTTTTATATGTGGAATAGCGAAGTAAAAATTCGATTTTTGCATATGTAGAGAATACGGGCGAAGAAGGTGATATCGACGAGAACAGTGAAGATTTCTTGCATAAGAAGTGCCGTGGAGCTAGGATAGCTATAGGTGAGAACTCCTCACCTTTCAATTTAATTTTTTCTAGTTATATATATATACTAGGATGCAGACGGTGCTTAGTAGCACCCGACACAATCGTCCACAGACCATGGACTTGTTTGTTTGGCTGTTTGGTGATTGATTGCGATATTGGTTTGAATGTGGTTTGTGGTGTGAAAAATCGAATCGATAAATTGGTTAGGATTAGACGTGCGCCGTTATAAGGCGAAGGAGTAAGGCTAGGTTAGACTCTTACTCCAAATTTTGAGGTTTACATAACGAATTGATTTGATTGATGTGTGAATGGCGTGGGCCTTCACTAGACCGGGGATAAGGCTAGGCCTCGTCCCGTTTCTAGTATCGTGCCGTTATGCCGCCGAAATTTTCTAAAATAAGTTAGAAAAATAAAAATATCATTTTATTGTGTAAATGAATAATAGAAATTCATAGGTTGAAATAGAATGTTTTATCGTTAAAAATATAATTTTTAACGTGAAGTGAATAAAATAAAATATTCATTTATAAACTGGACGGTTTGTTTATGTACATCTATTTGAATGACATTGACTGGGACGATAAATTTTACACATCGCCCAACTGCACAACTAAAATCTGTGTTTGATTGTTTGAAAACCCCACACGGGTGTTGGGATGAAATATGAAGTTCACTCATCCTGACTGATTGAATATGTCGATCGATTGATTGACAGGCTGTTATAAGCGTTAGATATCTATAGTTGATGCTTATACAGTGTAGTGCACTTTGGTTGATGGTTGATTATCTATCGTTGCTATTATATACATGCGTTGTATGAAAATCCATATAATTAACTTTATATGGTAATTTATTGGGCCTCATTCCAATTTGAAAAATAAAGAATATTATAAAATAAAAGTTCATGTGTTGACAGTACTCATCCATTGAGATTGGTCATGTGTTGAACGAAATATTTTGATAATAACAACTATTTTGAAAAAGAAATATTTGAAATAGAATATTTGAAAATAGCAATTTACGAAGCCGTGTTGATTAGATTGACGCCATTTTGACGTAAACGATATTTATATCGATTTGAAAACGATTTCGAAATGAATTGAATTGAAAACGATTTCGAAATGAATTGAATTGAAAACGATTTCGAAATGAATTGAATTGAAAACGATTTCGAAATGAATTGAATTGAAAACGAATTCAAATTGAATTGAAAACGATTTCGAAATGAATTGAATTGAAAACGATTTCGAAATGAATTGAATTGAAAACGATTTCGAAATGAATTGAAAACGAATTCAAATTGAATTGAAAACGAATTGAAATGAATTCAAATTGAATTGAAATTTGAATTGAATAGAAATGAATTTTGAAACGAATTTATAAAGAAGAATTCAATTTTGATTTGAATTGAAAAGGAAGTTGAAATTGCTTTTGAAACGAATTTAAAACTATTTATATAATTCGTTTTAAATAGAAATCGACGAAGTATGTATTATATATATTATATATATAATATAATGGCCTGAATAGAACGCGCCGCGGCAGTTCGTGAATTTCGACCATTTATTTCAAACGGACATTGCGGGAGATCCGACCGTCGGATTCTCCTAAAACCGGAACCGTTGGGTTCGTATCGAAAAGAGCTTTCTAATGAATGTTAGAAATTTGAAATCTAACGGTTGGATTTGGAGATACGTCCAAATCAAATTCGAAAAAGGTCACTGTAAGTGCAGTTCGATGGCCGTTGTTGGAAATCGACTGTACGGGCCTTGATAAAATTATTAAAAATAGTAATAATTTGTGTAAAATCATAAGAAATGATTTAGAAAGGATTGGGATGAAAAACTCCATATCTGAAAGGATAAAAATAGATTTTTATCGAAATGAACTAGTTTTGAACTAGAAAGATAATTCTATTTATTTTTAAAGAAATAAATTGAATTTGAAATGGTTTTAAAAATAACCAGAATTTCCAATGATTGCATTGGAGTGGAATTGAATCGAAATTGTCTTCGGAATATTTCGATGTTGGAATACGTGATTATACAGGTGTTGTTATGGAAATTTGAAAGATATATTTATATCGTTATTTCCAATACGACATTTGTTAGTCGTAGAATTTGATATTGAATATAAGCCGATATATTTTCTATTCAGAGCCTTGTATTGAATATCAAATGTGATTTGGGGTTTGTCGTGAATGGTGTCTTCACTAACACTGTTCTTGAACCCAGTTGAGAAAAGATTAAATCTTTTTATTTAGATTTAATGAAGTGTACCAATTAAATAATATTTAATTGGAATTGAATTGATATTGATTTTTGGGTTTATCGTGGACAGTGTTTTAAATAACACTCGTTCTTTAACCCGATAATTAATGAAGGTGATTTTGGGTTTATTGTGAACGGTGTTTTTAAATGACACGGATTCTTTAACCCAGTCGAAGATTAAAACTAAGTGGAGTTTTAATGAATCTTTAATTAGATTGAAAAGATCGAAAATGGAGTATCACCAGTTTTGCTCCAGGCGATAGTTAAATCTTTAATTAGATTTGAACGTGAAACGGTAATTGAATTTACCGATAACACTGTGGTGTTAGATATGAAGTATTACCAGTTTTACTTCATGGGATGAATAGGTTGGGATTGGGAAATTAAAACAAATGATTACTTCGGTAAGGTTCGCTAATCCCGACTAGTTTGAATTGATATTCAAAAATGGATTAAAGAATAAATTCAAGGAATTTATCTTTGATAAAATTAATGGGAATCTTTCCCTATGAATGTGAAATTTAGAAACTAACTGTCGGTTAGCCAAGCAGAATGGTTTTCTGGATATTGATCTGATGTTGGTTTCGGCCTTCGGGGTTAATATTTGGGAAATTATTCTCTTGATTAATTTACGGTTAGTGACTAATGAATTGGAATGAGGCGTATGTTGTGTTTGTGTAACACTTATTTAAAATATACGCGAGTTATTCGGAAAGACCGGGTTTATCCCATTCTGAATAACTGATACGACGATAAGTCGAAGATGAAGACGATGGTCGAAGACCGGAGGTCTTCACGTCGTTTGGGTGATAACTGATGATCTTGATTGGGCAGTACACCCAAGAAGATGGAAACAGTTGGTGATCGTCCAGACGTACTTGGAGATCGATGGATATGCGGGGTACTAGGTGCCTCCGGTTTCGTTCAGACCCAGAACGGACTTGTAAATGGACTGTGTGTCTGACATTGGATTTTAGTCCGTGTGATTGATCTCTATTAAATATATATCTGTTTGGCGGCGGAGAATTTATTCTCTTGCTTAACGCCCTTCTCTGAGACGTACGAGCTCAGGGGTTATATATTGATGGATATCAAACGCATGGAGTGAATTGCCTGTGTGGCATGCCTAAGTGGCAATTGATCGAGGCTTCTGTTGAAAAGCAAAGTCTTGTGGTGATGATCAAAGCACGGCCTTTGTGGCGTAGCTTTGTGTAACGTTTACTTCGCGAGTTTCACACCCGGTATGAACCAAAAACGGGAGACGGACCTCAGGGAGGGCATGCGTTTCCTTCTAGATAAAAAGTGGCGTCAGTGGTTTTACACGCCCTGACGAGTTTGACTTATGTGGTTGTTGCTGTTGCGAGGCGCCTCGGATTGATCGGTCGTTCTCGAACCGATGGAGTCATTTGGTTGGCTCATTTACGCCCCAAAGGGCGGGGAAACGTAGTGTTCAGGGTTTAAGTTTAATCCACATCGGTGGACCGGCCCTGTCGCTCCAAGGGACGATGCGTTCTGTTCCTGAGACATGGGCTAGATTGTCTCGAATCGGTTGAGGACTATCTTTTGCCTCGGTTCATAGATGGAAATCCAATTTCCAAATACGTGACATTTGCGGTTTTAGTTGTAATCCTATATATGGCGACATAGTGGGATGGGGCGCTTATGCCGCCTATGATTGATACTTATGATTTGAAGTTGTTTTTATACACTATGCACTTATAATAGTATCAAATGATTTGTTTTAACCGTATCAAGCATTCTTTGGCTGTTATAAGGGAAAACCCTATCCTCGGCTGCGTTGCATTGTGTGATGGGACCTGGGTCTTATAACAGCTTCATTTTTCTTTATTTAGCATTGCGCTGTTTGTTTTATGCACTGGTATTCTTGGGAGGAAACCCGTTCCGTGTTATACGGCGTGGTCCCTTGATTTACCTAATGATTTAAAATAAAGATTAATAACTGTTTTAGTTCTCACACCAGTCACATGACTGACCTGGAGTTTATTGTTTTAACCTAAACTCTGGGTGCCCCTATTTTGACACGGGCAGCTAGTAGTTTTGGTTTTGCAGATTTATATTCACAGGATCCTGGTTTACAGCTGGAACGGTATCCGGAAAGCTTTGTATCCGTATATCTCTTCTAGTTGTGTATTTTATTACTTTCCGCTGCTATGTATTTAAATGTAATTTAAATCTCTGTATATTCTTGTAATCTGATGCATTGTTGTAATATACAATGAAATGTTCTTTGATATGCGTTCTGTTGTGGTTTGTTCTCGAACTATCCGGCACTTTCCTTTACGGGGAAGTTACGGGTTTTCACACCACCTCGGAACACACTCCCAATCAAAGGGGCTCCCCAATCAGTCACATATAAATATAGATGGTATCAAAGAAGCGTTTCTGATAAGAGATGCAACCTCACTTAATCCCGATATAGCTCCTGTTTCAATCATTTTAATTATGATTTGAAGGTCAAGGCCATTCCATTATCATTCTCTTTCTTCGAATCCAGTAATCCCCTCCAAACCATCCTACTTCGTTAGGGATTCTACACCACGTGCATAGTTGTTAAAGTGGTGTCGGTATTGGCAGATAATATTATAATACTGACTTAGTCTTTCAATAACTAAACATTTACATTTTTCACACGGTGGTCATTACATTTGAAATCATATTTCAATATATCAAATCGGTTCATTTCGATTTTGGATTTACATTTCCATAAATATCATTATCACTTGAACTTTTCATTTTGATTACTTCAGATTCACTAGCTCGGATTGGACATAGGTTTTACATTAGAATTTATAAAATATTCCTAGAAAATTTAAATTTGAAGTGTATTATATATATATGCGCTAATATATATAGTTGGAAAGTAGTTATAAAACAATTATAAAGTTTATCTAGTCAAAAATGGTGTAAGTTTATTTATAAAAGAAAAGTCTAAAAGCCAAATAATATGAAAATTAGCGTTTATGAAAATATAGTTTAATTCAAATAACATTGATTCAATCGGATATAAATCTGCAACTCATAATTTGACTTTCATCCATTAAAATTTCACATTCTAATCAAATTGATGTTTTCATTGGTTCAATTTCAAATACTTCCATGGTTAAACCCATTTTTAAACCATTGTTTACCTTGGATTTCACATACATTTCCATGTATTAAATTCCAATGCATCTACGTTAGTCTTTAACTCTATAATAATAATTTATTTAATTTCAGCTTGCTATTAAATCTCATACCAAATTTCTTTATGTGAACATACTTTTCCCATTACTCGAGTTTAAACTAAATTTGCAGTTTAACTTTGACTCCTCTTTACATTAAAATTGTCGAAGTGGTTAATCGAATCATATCAAAATAATTCTACAAAAATGCTAAGTCAAATCTTTACAAAGCCTTTTATATTGAATCATACAACATATTATCAAAGTTTTGTCGCATTAAAAAATGGGTTTTTATGGAAAAATTAATTTAAAATAACTTAATTTTGAATACTAACTTTTATAGCTACTTTTAAAACTTATTTTGTTTAAATCATCTTTTATTTATCCTTCAAGTTAAATCCGAACAAAATTCTTTTCAAACGTCTTTATATGATATTAAAATTCATAAAAAAACTATTTATTAAAAATGCTACATACTTGTAATATTTTAAAATAGTTTTATTGACCACAACGTTCATATATAATTTTCTACTATATGGTCAAGTGATACAGATATGCAACATTTCAGTCCGTTTTACAAATATTCGAACCCCAGGTGTATATCATCTCAACCTGCAGTCAAACTCGATTAATATACAATTGTTTGGGTATGTATCATTTCAACCCATAATGGGTTTCTAAATCAATAGGGAACTTGCAAGGTGACAAAACATAGAGACATCACATACAAGCATGACATCCATATTATGTCATATAAGATGGTAGTGTTTGTCCCATGTGCATCAATCACATAAATACAACAACAACAACTAAGCCATAAATCCCAAACAAGTTAGGGTTGGCAAGATATGGAACCAGAAAATAATATTAAAACTTCCCTTGAAAAATGAAGACTGAAAACATTTATGAAAGTAAAATAAAGGTTTGAAAGAAGAAAAAAAATCTAAGGTTCAGGTACATGTATTGCTAACTTCCATGCACTCCTACTGAAATCAGCTCTTTAGATATGTTCCAATTCTTTAAGTCTCTTTTTACTATCTCCTACCATGTCGTTTTAGGTCAGCCCCTACCTTTCCATGGGCCTTCGACATGGCCTATAATTCCAACGTACACTAGTGCATCGTGCAGTCTTTGTTGGAGATGTCCAAACCATCTCAAGCGGTGTTGGACTAACTTCTCTTCAATAGGTGCAACTCTAAGTTTGTCCTAAATATCATCATTCCTAAACCGATCCCGACTGGTATGCCCATAGCTCCAACACAACATATGCATCTCTGCTACACTTATCTTCTGGACGTGTTGCCTTGTAGTAGGCCAACGTTCTGCACCATATAACATCACATGCTTGATTTCTGTTCTATAGAACTTTTCTTTAAGCTTTTGAAGGATGTTCCTATCACAGAGAATTCTAGATGCAAGTTTCCATTTCACCCATCCTGCTTGAACTCTAAAACTAACATCCCTATCAATCTCCCCATCAAACTACAACATGGAACCTAAATATTGAAAGGATTCTTTCTTATGTACTACTTGACTGACCAGGGAGGCATCTCCATCATATGACCTGACACCGCTGAACTAACACTTCATGTACTTCATTTTAGTTCTGCTAATCCTGAAACCCTTTGACTCCAAGGTGTCCCCCAGCAACTCTAGTTGTCTATTAACCTCTATTCTATATTCATCAATCAGCACAACATCATCAGCAAAGAGCATACACCAAGGAATCTCTCCTTGTATACCTTTTGTGATCTAATCCATCACTAAAGCAAAAATATAGGGGATCAAAGTTGAACCTTGTGTAACCCTACGTTAATGGGAAAGTCGCTGGTCTCACCATCACATGTCCTGAAATAAGTCACAACCCCCTCATACATATCCTTGATAAGGGCAATGTACTTTGATGATTTCTAGCACCAACCACATAACCTTCCTCGGTATTCTATCATAAGCATTCTCCAAGTTGATTAAAGCCATGTGAAAATCGTTCTTCTGCTCCCTAAATCACCCCATATGTTGCCTAATTAAGAAAATCGCCTCTGTAACACCCCGTAATTCTGATAATATTAATATTCACAAATTAAAGAATAACTAATCTCAGACGTGAGAATTGTGGGAAACGGGTTGCGTCATGGTGTTCGTCTCGGAATTCTAGTTGAAATAGATTCCGAGTTTGTGTGAATTGGACTTCGTATGAAGAAGTTATGGTCAACGGAAGTTTAAGAAAATTCAAAATAGATTTCAGAAAATTCAAATTTCAAATTCGGGGTCAAAACAGGCTAGGCGGAAAAACTCCCGCCCAGCACCACAGGTCGACTGGGTAGTCGACCCCCTCCCCCCCCCCCACAGGTCGACTGGGGAGTCAACCTGGGTGTCGACCTGGTCAGTCGGCTAGGGTTTTGACTAAGCCCAATCTTGAGCTGCTGATGTGTCTTTAGGGCTGAGTTGGCAAATTAAACGGCTCAGGTTAGTTCTGAGTTGATCTGACTGTCTAAATAAACCCTAAACTCTATAAATACCTAGGTAGTCTCTCACCCTAATTCATATGAAAAATAGAATAGCTACCGTCATACCGCCGCCATGGAACTCAGTCTAGCCGCCGCCAACTAAGAAGGAAGAAAAGCTAATCAAAACCTAATTCTACTCAACTCTAAAGCAAATCAAGACTCTCTTTTCTTCTCTAATTGTGAGTATGATGATCTTAACAAGATTATTATTATTTTAATTAGGTTAAGTCATGAATGGATTATGAGAAGATGATGTGAATTGTCATATATGTTGTTGTAAACCTTATACTATCATGTATGTTATAAATCCTATGCTATGTGGTGATGATATCCTATATGTTGTAAATCATGCTATTATGATGTCATGTATGTTGAGAGTTTCTATGCTAAGTTGTGATGAATCATACATGTTAAAAAGCCATGATGTTACTATCTATGCTAATTAGTTCATGTTAATCAAATCATGATGTTGATATTATTTGGGCTATGTTGATCTATATGACAAGTCACATATGCAAGTTTAGGTTGATTAGTAAAAGTTATGAACATATGTCATGACATCTATTATGACATCTAGAATTATGCTATGACATATGTGAAATTCTATGCTAGTTCACACCATCATTATGTTGCCTAAAACCCCATATGCAAGATTATACATAAATTTGGGTTATGATCATATCATGTAAATTGTGACATTTAACAAGTTGACACCTTTAGATCCTTAACATGTGTAGTTTAAGAAAGTTCCCCCCTATTATGATTAGATTCATTTTAATTGTCTATATGTTGTGATAATTTATTTTTGTGCTATGAGTTAGACTATTCGGGTCTAACGTATATTCTGCGTTGAATAAGCGAACGTATAAACGTGGGGTAGGGGTAATGTTAAGGATTTAATATAAAGAAGTTGGGTGCAATTGATATGATTCCGCATGCCATGAATGGATGGCCATAATTGAGTCAATTATGGACATCATTAAAAGTGGACTTAATTAATAATTTGTATAGGGAATTATTAAAACTGGGGTAAAAGATTATAAGTGATAATCAATGCTTAGGACACGAGGTTGGACTCGTTTATGACGCAAACCTGCCCGGACCTGCCCGGCAAATCCAGTGGTCACAAATGTCAGCCCAATGTGAGAGGTCCTAGGCATAAACTAAAGTATAACAGTTGTAAAGACATGAGGTTAGACTCTTTTATGGTGTAAGACTGTCCGGACCCGCCCGGCAAATCCAACTGCCATAAATGCCAGTCTAATGTGAAAGGTCTTTATGAGGTTATGGCCTGAATGAATTAAGAAATACTTAACCAGATAAACATTTAAGGTGGGACATGGGGGTTAAGTAGGTGCCTTGGGTGGCATGAGAAATCTAGTGGGTGCCCTAAGTGGCATGTGAAATACGAATAGTAAGACTTAACCAAACACACATGTAAATGAACGTGACTAAGAGGGTTAAGTGGGATATACTAGTGGACAAGCTTAGGTGGGTAGCTTGTGGGGGCCCATTTCAACCAGTATCCTAAACGTATCTTTGTGGGCTCGACCCAAGTCGAGGACGGGACACGCATGCTGGGTTTGACTATAAGAGGCCAAAACGGGGAGCGGTGGCAACGCAAGTCCAACGGGTTTCATATGCGTGTGTGGACCCGAGCTGGTAGGTAAGACGTTGTTGCATCGTGCAGGTATAAGCCGTGCATTCTCCAGTTGTATCGGGTTGCCACTTTAGGGGAGTGATACACCGCACTGTGGGGCCAGCACGGGTATCTACAAGTAGGGAGCCGATCGAAAGTGGGTAGTGGGGTACACCTAGTGGAGATAGGGGCAGACGACACCTATGTAGTCAGTCAGGGGTGCGCAAAGCTATTTATATAGTTTCTGTGTGAAGCAACTGGGATCAACCTTTAGGGTGACTGGTGCGGTGCAGTGTAGTAATGTGCGGTGTAGTGTAGTAATTATTCGCTAGTAATTAGGTGTGCCTTTAAACGTTATCTTAAATGTTATCTTTATCTGCTCTTCCATACCTAATAGATCATAGACATTTACTTGTCTTCCAGCTTATGCCTTAGTCTAGTTATTTTGATGATAGTATTGTTAGAATTATCATACTCGCCAGACTTTATGTCTGACCCCCTCCATTTCTATCCTTTTTCCCCCTCCAGGTCCTCAGGTTGGGCCCAGCTCTAGTGGAGTTTGATTGGATTCTTTATCTCTCTTGGAAAGCTTGGACCGTTGAAGTAAAGTCCAGCTTGTTATCTTCTTTAATGGCTATTTGTGTAATGGGATTATGTATTTTGTTTTTATCAAGATGGATAATGTACTTGACTCTGATTTATGGTTTTATGATGTAACAAACATGTTTAATTTCCGCTGCAATAAAATGAAGTTTTAGATTTCCAAGTACTACTTATTATCAGTCTTGTTGTAATTTTTCTGTTCTATATTCACTTAAAACCTCCATGGAAGTTAATGCATTCCCTTTGTGAGTGACATTAATGGACGTGGGGTGTTACACGTGGTATCAGAGAGAAGTTACCAGAACAGATAAAATTTTAAGAAAAACTATTTTTCTAAAGTATTTTTGGAAGAAGTGCTTTCAAAAACATGTTTTAACGAGTAATTTAAAGAGGAAAGTTTTTTTAAGAAAAACATAATCCCCAATAGCCATATCTTTATCTTTCGAATTCTCCATTTTGAGTCTTTCCTTTTTCGTTTCAGCATGGCTGAAGATCTTAACCTTCCGGATGGTGTAACGATACCAGGATGATATAGGAGGCTATTAGAGGCTTGGGCCGCCGTAGGTCCGGTCAGTGTTCCTCCACCACCAGTTGCACCCGTTCCTCCTCCTCCTCGCGTAGATACTTTTGCGAAGACGTGCATGGAATTTAAGGCTATGGGTGGAAAACCTTTTCAAGGGTCAGAAACGTTTGTGGAAGCTAGAGATTGGCTGAGGGAGGTGGAAGAATTGCTAGAAATCTTTAAAGTAGAAGAAGGGAGGAAAGTCAAATTAACAGCTTGGTTAATGAAGGGAGAGGCCTCGTTTTGGTGGGAGGTCACTAATGGGGAGCGTCCTGTTGATTCTTGGGCGGATTTTAGACGTAGGTTTGAGGCGAAGTTTCTCTCAAGGGCAGAAGAGAATCTATATATGGAAAGGTTCTTGACATTAAAGCAAGGAAGCTCATCAACAAAAGAATATGTCAACAAATTTAATCAGTTAGCAAGGTTTGGCTTGGACTTAGTGA
This sequence comes from Allium sativum, assembly GCA_030737875.1. Taxonomy (NCBI): domain Eukaryota; kingdom Viridiplantae; phylum Streptophyta; class Magnoliopsida; order Asparagales; family Amaryllidaceae; genus Allium; species Allium sativum. The sequence goes on from CM060921.1 coordinate 311,085,861, forward strand.
ACACGCCGGAGAAGAAGGCTCTGAGGTTCGTTAATGGATTGAATGAACCGTTGCAAGGGTTGGCTATGACCCACATCCCTATGCGGGCCACCTTTGAGAAGCTAGTAGACATGGCACTCATGCACGAGGAGAAAGGCGCTAAAGCTGATAAGGCACCCGAGAAGAAAGGGGATCATAAGAAACCACAAAAGCAAAACAAGAAGGGTGGTAAAGACAGTAATGGCAAGGGAAAGAAGAAATGCTTTAACTGTGGGACACCAGGCCATCTCAGCAAGGATTGCCGAAAGAAAAAGAAGACTGGCTGTTTCCACTGTGGTGAGGCGGGACATCTAGTGAAGGACTGTCCAAAGATGGGGCAGAGGACAGGAGCTACCTCGGGAGGACAGGTGCAGGCTCTTATGGCACCAGGGCAGGCAAGGGGACAAGTTCAGGCTCTCGCGGTCCCACCGCAGCAAGAACGAGGTAGAACCATTTCTGTTGAAAGCTTAGTTTTTCTGTTTGACCATTCTGTTCGTACCTTATTCGATTCGGGCGCATCGCATTCGTTTATCTCTACATCATTAGTTGAATCACTGCACTTAAACACCAGTTTAGTAGAGGATCCCTTAGTTGTTTTGAATCCAATTGGGGGGTCAGCTTATTTGTCCATGATGTGTTTGGATTTGAAAATTTCTATACTTAGCGTTGAGTTTAGATGTGATGCTTATGTGTTGGGATTCACGGGCTATGGGCTAATTTTAGGAATGGATTGTTTATCCAGAAATGGGGCCGTTCTTGATTGTGAAAGGAGAGTAGTTAGGCTCATGACTCGCCTTGGTAACGCTCTCGAAATCTTTTGTAATCCCATAAATTCTGTTGTGCTAAGTTATTTAGAATCGCTTGACGCGTCTGAGGAAAATCTACAATCTGTTAGAGTGGTCCGAGAATACTCGGATGTGTTTGAGGAGATGAAGGGCTTGCCTCCGAAGCGGGAGATAGATTTTCGAATATATCCTGTGGATAATGTGAAACCAGTATCTTTTCCAGTACGCCACATGGCTCCTCGTGAAAGGAGGGAACTCGATAAGCAAGTGAAGAAGTTGCTTGAGAAGGGGTTCATAAGACGAAGTATATCGGAGTGGGGTGCTACAGTAGTATTTTCCACGAAGGCGGATGGGTCCCTTAGACTTTGTGTGGACTATAGGGAAATTAGTAAGCTTACTAAGAAGAACAGACACCCACTGTCGAGGATTGACGATCTCTTCGATCAGTTAGTTGGCCCCTCAGTGTTTTTGCAGTTGGACTTAGCCACTGGTTTCCTTCAATTGAGAGTGGCTGAGGATAGTATAGACAAGTCTGCCTTTAGGACTCCGGACGGTTTCTGTGAATGGCTAGTGATGCCCTTCGGTTTGACAAACGCCCCCGCATACTTTGTTGATTTGATGAGTAGGGTGTTTAGGGAGTACCTTAACAAATTCGTGGTAGTCTTTGTAGGCAACATCTTGATCTTTTCTAAGGATGAAGAAGAGCATGCCCTACATCTTTGGGAAGTGTTGGAGACTCTTCGAGTGCATAGCCTTAAGGCTAAATTTTCTAAGTGTCACTTCTGGAGGAAGGAAGTACGATTCTTAGGGCACGTAGTTTCCAAAGAATGGATAGCTGTGGATCCCGCGAAGGTGGTGGCCATCCAAGATTGGAAGGTCCCTAAAAATGCTACCGAAGTAAGAAGTTTCTTGGGGTTGGCTGGCTACTATAGGAAGTTTATCAAAGACTTCGCAAAGATATCAGCTCCATTAACACGCTTGACGAAGAAGAATCTAGCTTTCACATGGGACGTAGATTGTGATGATGCGTTCCAACGTTTGAAGAGAGTTTTGACTTCAGCCCTAGTCTTAGTGCTGCCAGACGGGAGTAAGCCATTTACAATTTATACTGACGCTAGTGGGACATGACTAGGCGCATTCCTAATGCAAGAGGGTAGGGTAATAGCCTGTGGTGGAAGGCAGTTGAGAGCGCATGAGAAAAATTACCCTACACATGACCTAGAATTGTCCGCTATTGTTTTTGCGCTTAAGTCTTGGCGCCATTATCTTCTTAGCGAGAGATTCGAATTATTCACTGAACACAAATTGTTAAAATACTTATTCTCTCAAAAGGACTTGAACTTAAAGCAGCAGAGGTGGATGGAGTTCTTGGCATCCTACGACTTCGAGATAGCATATACCCCTGGCAAGGATAACGTGGTGGCATATGCCTTAAGTAGAAAAAGATTATCCTTAAGTCCTTTCTTTGTTGAGCGGCGAAGCTTAGAATTCATTTCAATGTTTGACTTTAGACCATCCGTTGACTTTGTACCCAGTTTGCTAGCATCCTTGGAGGTCAGACCTACGCTTTTGGGACGGATTGGCGAGGCACAGCGAGACGACCCACAGTTGGTTGAGTTAGTAGAAAAGCTCAAAGGAGGGGAGTCATCAAGCCATCTCCATAGGTATACCCTAGATGATAAGGGTTGGTTACGTAGGGACGGTAGACTTTGTGTACCTCGAGACGACGACCTAAGGAAGGCTATTCTTGACGAAGCACATCATTCGAAGATGACCATTCATCCCGGCGGGGACAAGATGTACAAAGACATGAAGCGAGTTTTCTTTTGGGCCGGTATGAAGAAAGATGTGGCCAAGTATGTCGCTAGATGCTTGGTGTGCCAACAAGTAAAAGCGGAGCAAAAGAAACCTGGTGGGTTGCTTCACCCATTGGAGGTTCCACTATGGAAGTAGGAGAGTGTCTCGATGGACTTTGTGGACGGATTACCGCGATCAAGGAAGGGTAATACGGGAATTATGGTTATAGTAGATAGACTTACTAAGAGCGCCCATTTTATTCCCGTGAAGAGTAAGAGGACTGCTCAATGGTTAGCTTTTGTATACATCCGAGAGATAGTGCGTTTGCATGGTGTTCCTTCTAGCATAGTGAGCGACCGCGATCCTATTTTCACTAGTGAATTTTGGAGAAGCTTACAAGAGGCGGTAGGGACTCAGTTATGTTTGAGCACCGCATATCATCCTCAGACGGATGGCCAGACCGAGAGGGTGAATCACATTCTAGAGGATCTTTTGAGGCTATGTATCCTAGACTTTGGGGGTACATGGGAAGAGCATCTTCCATTGGTGGAGTTCGCATATAATAACAGCTTTCAGTCTAGCATTGGCATGGAACCTTTCGAAGCTCTTTACGGACGACCGTGTCGTTCGCCTACATGTTGGTGGGAATCTACGGATAAGATCTTACTTAGGCCCGATATGATTAGGGAGACTACGGAGAAGATCGACTTGATTCGAAGGAGGATGAAAGCAGCGCAAGATAGGCAGAAATCTTATGCGGATAATAGAAGGACAGATCTTGAGTTTGAAGTTGGGGGCATGGTCTTTGTCAAAGTGTCTCCATTACGGAACGTTGTTCACTTTGGGTCCGTTGGAAAGTTAGCACCAAGGTTTGTAGGGTCGTTTCCTATTAAGGAGAAGATTGGACGGATGGCGTATAGAGTGGAGTTGCCTGAGAGACTTAGTGGTGTACATGACGTATTCCATGTGTCACATTTGAGGAAGTGCTTGCACGAGACCACGGAAGTGGTAGAGCCGAGCTTGCTTAGAGAGGTGGAGATAGAGCGTGATGCGACGATTCGATGAGCTCCTACGCGCATCCTTGGGTCAGAGATTAAGAAGCTGAGAAATCGAGAGGTCAGACTAGTCAAAGTGCAATGGGGAGATGACGAAAGCAATGCTGCTTGGGAGACGGAAGAAAAGATGCATTCGTTGTACCCTTTTCTTTTTGAGGGTATGTCCTTTAATTTCTCCTTTATCGCTTAGCTTGTACTTATCTTATCTTTAGTATGTCCTCTCGCTAGTATTCTTCACCTTTAGTTAGGATAATCCTATGGTTGAAACATGTGTTTGAGACATGTTATGTATGATGGATGCAAAGTGGATGCAAGTGTTTGCTAGTGGTTGCTCGTGGACGCATATACACACACTATTAGGCACTAGATCGGCTCAGTCACTTCATATTGCATATTGCATATATATGGCTGTATTTTGTAAAATGGTTGTATGATGATTGTATTATCATATGGATACTGCATTTGGATGATGATTGTGCACGCATATAGAGATAATATGTAGCATTAAGGAACTTTTGCATACATAATGGACGCATAGCACTATCATGATTTGCATTAAGGAGGTCAACTGAATCAGTGGACCGCCTGGTTTTGCATTAGATATGGACATATACACACACTGTGCATTGAAACATGAAAGCATTAGAAGTCTATAAGGACAATGGATGCCTGTGTTTGATGGTTGAGTAGATGGACGAGTGGATGTTAGGATATATATTCTTCTTGACTTGATGATTTTGGGGTCGAAATCCTTTAAGGAGGGGAGAATGTAACACCCCGTAATTCTGTTAATATTAATATTCACAAATTAAAGAATAACTAATCTCAGACGTGAGAATTGTGGGAAACGGGTTGCGCCTTTGTGTTCTTCTCGGAATTCTGGTTGAAATAGAGTCCGAGTTTGCGTGAATTGGACGTTGTATGAAGAAGTTATGGCCATCGGAAGTTTCAGAAAATTCAAAACAGATTTCAGAAAATTCAAATTTCAAATTCGGGGTCAAAACAGGCTAGGCGGGAAAACTCCCGCCCAGTACCCCATGTCGACTGGGTGTCGACCTAGTCAGTCGGCTAGGGTTTTGACTGAGCCCAATCTTGAGCTGCTGATGTGTCTTTAGGGCTGAGTTGGCAAATTAAACGGTTCAGGTTAGTTCTGAGTTGATCTGACGGTCTAAATTAACCCTAAACTCTATAAATACCTAGGTAGTCTCTCACCCTAATTCATATGAAAAATAGAATAGCTACCGTCATACCGCCGCCATGGAACTCAACCTAGCCGCCGCCAACTAAGAAGGAAGAAAAGCTAATCAAAACCTAATTCTACTCAACTCTAAAGCAAATCAAGACTCTCTTTTCTTCTCTAATTGTGAGTATGATGATCTTAACAAGATTATTATTATTTTAATTAGGTTAAGTCATGAATGGATTACGAGTAGATGATATGAATTATCATATATGTTGTTGTAAACCTTATACTATCATGTATGTTATAAATCCTATGCTATGTGGTGATGATATCCTATATGTTGTAAATCATGCTATGATGATGTTATGTATGTTGAGAGTTTCTATGCTAAGTTGTGATGAATCATACATGTTAAAAAGCCATGATGATACTATCCATGCTAATTAGTTCATGTTAATCAAATCATGATGTTGATATTATTTGGGCTATGTTGATCTATATAACAAGTCACATATGCAAGAAGTGTTGATTAGTAAAAGTTATGAACATATGCCACGACATCTATTATGACACCTAGAATTATGCTATGACATATGTGAAATTCTATGCTAGTTCACACCATCATTATGTTGCCTAAAAGCCCATATGCAAGATTATACATAAATTTGGGTTACGATCATATCATGTAAATTGTGACATTTAACAAGTTGACACCTTTAGATCCTTAACATGTGTAGTTTATGCAAGTTTCCCCTTTTATGATTAGATTCATTTTAATTGTCTATATGTTGTGATAATATATTTTTGTGCTATGAGTTAGACTATTCGAGTCTAACGTATATTCTGCGTTGAGTAAGCGAACGTATAAACGTGGGGTAGGGGTAATGTTAAGGATTTAATATAAAGAAGTTGGGTGCAATTGATATGATTTTGCATGCTATGAATGGATGGCCATAATTGAGTCAATTATGGACATCATTAAAAGTGGACTTAATTAATAATTTGTATATGGAATTATTAAAACTGGGGTAAAAGATTATAAGTGATAATCAATGCTTAGGACACGAGGTTGGACTCGTTTGTGACGTAAACCTGCCCGGACCTGCCCGGCAAATCCAGTGGTCACAAATGTCAGCCCAATGTGAGAGGTCTTAGGCCTAAACTAAAGCATAACAGTTGTAAAGACACGAGGTTAGACTCTTTTATGGTGTAAGACAGCCTGGACCCGCCCGGCAAATCCAGCTGCCATAAATGCCAGTCTAATGTGAGAGGTCTTTATGAGGTTATGGCCTGAATGAATTAAGAAATACTTAACCAGATAAACATGTAAGGTGGGCATGGGGGTTAAGTAGGTGCCTTGGGTGGCATGAGGAATCTAGTGGGTGCCCCTATGGCATGTGAAATACAATTAGTAAGACTTAACCAAACACACATGTAAATGAACATGACTAAGAGGGTTAAGTGGGATATACTAGTGGACAAGCTTAGGTGGGTAGCTTGTGGGGGCCCATTTCAACCAGTATCCTAAACGTATCTTTGTGGTCTCGACCCAAGTCGAGGACGGGACACGCATGCTGTGTTTGACTATAAGAGGCCAAAACGGGGAGCGGTGGCAACGCAAGTCCAACGGGATTCATATGCGTTTGTGGACCCGGGTTGGTAGGTAAGACGTTGTTGCATCGTGTAGGTATAAGCCATGCATTCTCCAGTTGTATCGGGTTGCCACTTTAGGGGAGTGATACACCGCACTGTGGGGCCAGCACGGGTATCTACGAGTAGGGAGCCGATCGAAAGTGGGTAGTGGGGTACACCTAATGGAGATAGGGGCAGACGACACCTATGTAGTCAGCTAGGGGTACGCAAGGCTATTTATATAGTTTATGTGTGAAGCAAGTGGGATCAACCTTTAGGGTGACTGGTGCGGTGCAGTGTAGTAATGTGCGGTGTAGTGTAGTAATTATTCGCTAGTAATTAGGTGTGCCTTTAAACGTTATCTTTAAAGTTATCTTAAACGTTATCTTTATCTGCTCTTCCATACCTAATAGATCATAGACATTTACTTGTCTTCCAGCTTATGCCTTAGTCTAGTTATTTTGATGATAGTATTGTTAGAATTATCATACTCGCCAGACTTTATGTTTGACCCCTCCATTTCTATCCTTTTTCCCCCTCCAGGTCCTCAGGTTGGGCCCAGCTCTAGTGGAGTTTGATTGGATTCTTTATCTCTCTTGGAAAGCTTGGACCGTTGAAGTAAAGTCCAGCTTGTTATCTTCTTTAATGGCTATTTGTGTAATGGGATTATGTATTTTGTTTTTATCAAGATGGATAATGTACTTGACTCTGATTTATGGTTTTATGATGTAACAAACATGTTTAATTTCCGCTGCAATAAAATGAAGTTTTAGATTTCCAAGTACTACTTATTATCTGTCTTGTTGTAATTTTTCTATTCTATATTCACTTAAAACCTCCATGGAAGTTAATGCATTCCCTTTGTGAGTGACATTAATGGACGTGGGGTGTTACAGCCTCAGTAGTTGACCTTCCAGGCATGAAACCAAATTGATTCCTAGAGACACTTGCCAACTTCCACAAACGTTGTTCGCATACTCTCTCCCAAAGCTTCATTGTATGACTCATGAGCTTAGTTCCTCTGTAGTTTGTGCAACTTTGAATATCTTATTTATTCTTGAAGATTGGAACTAAAATGCTTCTCCTCCACTCATCTAGCATCTTACTTGATTTGAAAATATTATTAAACAACTTATTTAGCTAGGTTATCCCTGCATCTCCAAAGTATCTCTACACCTTAATTGGAATGTCATCAGGCCCTACCGACTTGCTTGTCTTCATCCGTTTCAACGCACCTTTTATGTCTATCGATGATGTCAGCAGTGTCTTCCAACTCGATCGAGAAGCAATCACTTTCTTCATTGAAAAGCCTATCGAAGTATGCTCTCCATCTATTTTTTATCTCATTGTCCTTCACCAAAAGACCATCGTTCTCCATTAATTAATTAAAATTTTCTAGGAAAACCTAAATGTAACACCCTGTAATTTTAAAAGACATTATAATGATAAAATAAAAAATAATTAATTAAATATTGGGAATTAAGTAAAACGGATTATGCCATTGCGCTCGTCTCGGAATTTTACTTAGGATAGACTCCGAGTTTGCATAAAACGGACATCGTATCAGGAAGTATATTAAGGTTTGAAGTTTATATACATATAATTCATTTATATATAAATAAAACCATTGCAGAAAATCAAAACTAGAGGTGGGAAGGCACGAGAATTCGGCCCGTTAGGGGTCGACCCCATGCCCTAAGGGTGTCAACCCCCTCCCCTCGCCGAGATCTGGGAAGAATTCAGTTTCTGAGCGTGGACTCGTTTCTTGACTAGATTCGTTGAACCTAGTCTATAATTAGGACCACGTTCTCGTTTTTTTTTATTCACCAAAAACAATGGAGACAATGAGGTGCTTCCCCTAACTCAGTTTGAACTAGCCTATTCTTCTTCAACAACAAGTTATATGAATTCAAAGATCTGTGATGTATCATCTACGATTAATTCCCTGTTCTTTAGATCCAATCACAGTGAGTTTATGCTGATTTTATATATAAACACCTAAAATGTAATCTTGACATATTTATAAGTTTGAATCTAAGTCTATGCCTATTAGTAACCTGAATCATAATAGATCTGTCATTACTTGTATACCTAACTTTCTGCTTAGATCTCATATACCTGTTCATGATGTCCCTATTCTATTAGTTCGCCTAATCATGTCACTGTATGCCTATTTTGTTAGCATGATCAATTCTAACATCATATGCCAGTTTATATACCATGTCTATTCTTGTTTTCTTTTCTCTCTCTCTTCCCCTTTTTATTTTTATAGCTAGACTACCTTCGAGCCTAGGCCTATCACTGAAATATGCGAACGCCCGAATTTGGGAATGATTGGGAATGAATTGTTTGGGGGCATAATTCATATTGTAAATATGATTGGGAAATTTGGCCATAATTTGTACCTTGAGCCAAAAACTTATGATTTGAGAGTATAATTTATGTCTTGATCTAAACTTTAACTTGGGGCATAACTTGTATCATAGATCAGACGAGGATTTGGGGCATAATAAACATGAAAACTGGTTAGTAATGAAAATGCCTAGATTTACACTAATTAGAAACTATAACTACGCTTAGACACGAGGTCAGATTGCACTTGTGGTAGAAGCCCAACTGGAACCGCCCGACATATCCAGCGTCCACAAGTGGTAAATCTAATGTGAGGTGTCAAATTGCATAAAAATACACGTAACTGTGCTAAGACACGAGATTAAGTCTGACTTGTGGAAGAAGTCTGCCCAGACCCAACTAGCATATCCAGCATCCACAAGTGGTAGACCTAATGTGGGAGGTCTAGCACATTAGTAACCATAGTTGAGTGAATGGTAGGGAACTGTTATACTTAACCTGTTTGAATCCATAAGGATTACATGAACCTATTAACTTGAGTAGGGGTTAAGTAAACTTGCTTGAATCAGTGGGAGGGTTAAGTTAATCTTGTTAAATATATGGGGACGGGTTATACATTGAAACCGAACAAACTTAACCTTTTGGTATTATGCAATCGTGTTAGACTGGTAGGCATAACCTGTTGAAATCCTAGTAATGAGGATGCAAGCCTAGGGGGACGCTTGCATCATCTGGTGTGTGGGACTCGTATATGTCAGTAACCTATATTGGTATCAAACTGAAAACCCTGAACTAGGTCGGGGTCAGGGAATGCTTACTGAGCTGATTATAAAAGGTCACTTGGGAAAAAGGTGGTGACGGTGCATTCAATCGGGGTCATGTACGTGCATGGGTCTGCTTACTGGGGAAAATAAGACGTCATGACATCAATAGGTATAGCTGTGCATCTTGGAAATAACGAAGTTGCCATTTTAGGAAGTGATTCATCCTACTGTAGGGCAGTGCGGGTATCTACGAGTTAGTGAGCCGAACGATTAGGGAAGTAATTAGGGTACATCTAGTCTTGCTTGTTTAGGAGCCTGTTATTATCATCGGGGGGTTAACACCTGTCAGTTTTATTGGGCTACCTGTTATTGTATGGGGTAAAACCTCTCACTAGAAGTACACCTAAGTCTACCATCTTGTACTTGTTGGGATCATCTTGTTCTTATTATACTTGTAATGGTACAGAGTAAAGTACTTGAAAAGCGCAATATATTCCATTTTTTATCCTATTTACCTTATCATATCTACATTATATACTGTTATCTCTCTTATCCAGTTTATATGCCTGTCATGATGCTTTTACTTATTTATATGCTAAAAGTAACTAAACTTGCCAGAATTTATGTCCGACCCATTTTGTTTCCTTTTCTTTCTCTTTTGTTTCCCTCCCCCAGAGGTTCTCAGGGTGGGAATACGCAAGATTGATCAGGATTCTTCTTTCATTTTGCTTGGAGCTGCTTAGATGTACTGCTTGATTTCTATCTGCTCTACTATGGCTGTATTTTGAGGATTATGCTCTTTTCATGTATTATAGTACTCTAGAGATGGTTTTTGTACAAGGAAAAAGTTCTATTTTTCAGTATTCTTGTCTTATTATGTAATTGGGTTTGACCAACGAAGCTATTTTATTTAATAAAGTTTTAATCCCGTTGTTATTTTATATATGTCATGTAATGTTTCTGCTATAAAGCTATATGAAACTTAAAGCATTCTAATAAAGAGTGACACTAACAGACGTGGGATGCCACATTTGGTATCAAAGCCAAAGGTTACCTGATTGGATAAAATATTTTGAAAATTGTTTTCAAAAAGGTTTTAAAAGAAAGCATTTTCAAAAGAAAAGTCAGTTTTGGAAAACATATTACCCAAAGCCATAAGAAATATCTTTCAATTCTCTGTTTAAATCCCTTTTTCCTTTTCTTTTCAGCATGTTCGAGGAACCAAATATTCCTGAGGGCATTCAGATACCTGCTTGGTTTCTAAGTATCTGGAGGCTACGACACCTGCCGAGGGACAAGCAAACGCCCCTCCCCTAGCTGCAACCGTTGTTCCTCCTTCTCCTCCTTCGCATGTTGATAATTTCTCTAAGATATGCAAAGATTTTTGTGCTATGGGAGGAAAGCCATTCTAAGGAAGTGAGACTTTCGTAGAAGCAAGGAATTGTCTTAAAAAGACGGAGGATTTGTTTGGAATTTTTGAATTTGACGACCGTAAGAAGATTCAGTTGGTCGTTTGGTAGCTGAAAGACGAGGCTTCATTCTGGTTGGGAAGTGATGCAAGCAGGGCGTCCAATGGAGACTTGGGATGATTTTCGATAGAGATTCAACATGAAGTTTCTTTCTCGAGCCGAGCAGAGTATGCAAATGGAAAGGTTTTTTGTGCTTAAGTAAGGAGGCATGTCTGTTAGAGAGTATGTTAATAAATTTAATCAATTTGCAAGGTTTGGTTTGGAACTAGTAGATACCCAGACAAGAAAGCTTTGAGGTTTGCTAGAGGATTGAATGAACCCCTCCATGGGTTGGCTATGTCTCGTATTCCTATAGGAGCAACTTTTGAGAAACTCGTTTATATGGCATTAATGCATTAGGAAGATAAAGGTGAAAAGAAAGAGGCTGAAGTTGAGGAAACAAAAAACAAGAAAGTGTGGCCCAAGAAAGAACAACAACAAAAGAAAGGTGGTAAGAATAGCAAAGCTCGAGATAAGAGGATATGTCATCATTGTGGATGCGAGGGACATGTGATTAAGGATTGCAAGAAAAGAAAGAATGCTTGTTTCCATTGTGGAGAAGTCAAACAACCTGTCAAAGATTGCCCAAAGAAGCAAGGACAAAGTCGAAGGGCAGGATTTTCTAGAGGGCAAGTGCATGCTCTCGTGGCTAGTGCGCAAGAAAGAGGTAGGAAAGTTTCCGTTGAATGTTTGATTTCTCTTTCCAATCATCCAGTTAGAACTCTTTTTGATTCCGGCGCTTCGCATTCTCTTATATTTGATTCTGTGGTTGAGTCTCTACACCTTAGTACTAGTATGGTTTTGGATCCCGTTATTGCCTCAAACCCCATTTGGTGTACGAATCATTTGTCTATGGTTAGTCGGAGTTTGAAAATATCCGTGTTGGGCGTCGAGTTTGAGTGTGACGCATATATGCTTGGTTTCATGAGCTATGGATTGATTATATGGATGGATTGGCTAGACATGTATGGTGACATTCTGGATTGTGAAAGGAGGGTCGTTAGACTTTTGACTCGCCACAGAAGGAGCCTCGAGATTTCTTGTGACCCTAAGGGGTCTGTCATGCATAATTTCTAGAGTCGCTAGATGCATCTATCGACGATTTACGATCTGTATCAGTAGTCTGTGAGTATCCTGATGTTTTTGAGGAGGTTCGAGGCTTACCTCCAAGGCACGAGATTGATTTCCGTATATACCTAGTGGACAATGCAAAGCTAGTTGCACTGCCTGTGCCCCCACATTGCTCCAAGAGAAAGGAGGGAACTCAACAAGCAAGTAGGCGAGCTACTTGAGAAGGGGTTTGTGACACCCCACGTCCGTTAATGTCACTCACAAATGGAATGCATTAAGTTTTGTGAAGCCTTATAGGTAAACAGAAACAAGAATATTACAAAACAGATATAAAATGACAACAGAATTAAAAACTTTTTTAATCATAAAGCATCATGGTTCAAAATCATCACATGTCTGAAATACACCAAAAACCATTACATTATAAAAACTACTGCCTTTACTTTAAAACATCAGAGTACATGAAAGAAGTAAAGTTCACCAAATGAAATATAGCCATAGTAGCAAGGATAGGAGCTTGAGCCATACATCTAAGCAGCTCTAGCAAAATGAAAGTAGAATCATGGTCAAGCCTCAATATTCCCACCCTGAGAACCTGGAGGGAATGGAAGAAAGAAGAGGAAACAAAAAGGGTCAGACATAAAGTCTGGCGAGTCGAGTTACTTTTAGCAAGTAAATAAGTAAAAGTAGCGTGACAGGCATATAAAGTGGATAAGAAAGATAAGACCATAAAAGGTAGGCATGACAAGGTAAACATGATATAGTGTATGTGCTTCTCTAGTGATTACTCTGCACTAATACTAGTATAACCATAATGAGATGATCCCAACAAATATCAAATGGTAGACTTAGGTATACGTCCAGATGTACCCTAACTACTACCCTAATCGATTGACTCCCTACTCAGTAGATATTCTGTGCCAGCCCCACAGTAAGAGGTGTCAATTCCTAAAGTGGCAACCCTTCATTGATGTGCACAGCCATACCTACTGGTGTCACGGTTGTCTAAGCCCCCTCTACCCAGCCTATGCACGCACATGCCCCCGGTTGGTCTGCGCCGCCCACAACTTTCTCCTTGTTTGGATCTCTTACATTCAGCCCTGTAAGTGTGCCCCAACTCCGAACTTGTTCCAAGTAATCGTTTGATACCTATTAAGGGTTACTGACTGAAATGGGTCCCACACAATATGATACAAGCTCTCCCCTTTGTCTTGTATCACCTCTAGGATTTCCGCTAGTTATGCTTACCTAACAAGGTGTCTTTAATTACATAACCCTATCATTTCTACGAGTTATGCTTACCTTAAGGTGTCTTCAATTACATAACTTCATCATTTCCACAGGTTATGCTTACCTAGCAAGGTATCTTTAATTACATAACCTTATCACGTTAAGTTTATGGGCCTATAAATACATATTACCCACCTCCTCAGATTTATTTAACCCACCCACTGTTCAAACATATTTACTTAACCCCTATTCAAGTTCATGTTCATACAATCCCTATAGATTAAACTAGGTTAAACATTCAAGGTTTATCACCATATTTCATTTAAGTTACAATATGCTAGACCTCCCACATTAAGCCTACAATTGGTGGATGTTGGATATGCCGGGCGGGTCCGGGCAGATTATTCCACCAATCGGGCTTAACCTCGTATCTTAGCATGTCTCGTATTTGTGCACTAGACCTCTCACATTAGATTCACCACTTGTGGTTGCTGGATATGACGGGCGGGTACGAGCAGACTTCCACCACAAGTGTAATCTAACCTCGTGTCTAGGCTCACAGTTTCTAATTACTGTAATCCTAGGCATTCCATTATTAGCCAATTTTACCTATATCGTTATAGGTTACAGGTTTCATATCCATTTTTTGCAAATATGTTCATAGTGAATTATATGTCCAAATTCATATAAATATACATTGCTCAAATTATGTCGATTTTCACCTTTTTACCAATTATGCCCACATTCCCAATTCACAAGATATGTTGTAACGTCCCAGAAATTCCGACAAATGGAATGTGAAATTAATTAAAGATTTAATTATTAAGGATCTTTTTTATATTGATAATGGAGTTAGAAGTTTAAAATTTAATATATAGTTTGTGTATAAATTAGGTTTAATATTTAATTTAGAATGATTGGTGAAAATCAAATATTTATTATTGAATATTTGATTTGAACTTTATTCTGTATTTGAATTGAATGTGGAATTCAACTGAGAAAAATATGAACGGTTGAATCTAAAGATAAACATAGTTGACATAAAATGAACAGGAGAACTTTTAAATGTTAAATATATATATATATTGGCTTGGATATGTGTATATTTGTACATATAAAAGAATTAAAATTTAACATTTCAAATTTGGAAGTGAACAGAACTGTTGATAAACGAACGGAATAAAATCAGTAAACTGATAAATAATTTTAAAAATAAAAATAACATCTTTATACAAACAAAGTCAGAATTCGACCAGATAAATTTTATTGAATGTCGAGGCGTGACGGTACGTAAAATTTCATCACGATTAGGGTTTGTAGTGGCGGTTCAAAAATAAAACGTCAACATATCTTGTGGTAGAAAATTTAAGGAACCGTAAATAAATTAATAAAATAAAACGTTTGATTCCTTCCTATACACACTATTGATTCCTTGGCTCCCACGAAAACTTGGTACCCACGGATTCTTCTTCTATAAAGTCACACTGTTTTTTCCTAAATTCTTCAGAGAAAATCATTTCCCTTTTTCCCCATGTTTATTTACCTTTGCCAAAATTGATTTAACCAAATCATTTTTCCTCAAATCTCGTTAATGGCCGCCTTCCCCAAAACGAAATCCATCGCTTCGCCACCTGCATCTTCCTGTCCTCCACCACAATTCACCGCGAGCCTATCCACCTCGGCTCCTTCTGTCAACTACGCCTCGTTTCTCGTCGCCGCTGGAGTCGCTCAGCAAATCGATTCTCCGTCGCACTATCACTAAATCAGTCGCTATTGTCTACACCGTTCGCACGACATCCATCGCCTGCGCCTTCCTCCTGTTGTGTAAGGTGAGTTTCATACTCGCAATTTACTGTTGTTCAGGTCTTTTAAATCCGTATAGACTGAAATAAGATAGTCTGCCCCCTTGTTTGATTTGGTTGTTTAATTTATGGTTGCGCGAGTTCTTGCTTTCCCCCTATAGTTGTTCCATTTGTATTGCTATCTGAAACACAATTTTGTTATTTGGCGATACTTAGTTGTCTGGCTAAAATGATATATGAGTGCTCTAGTAATTCATTGAAACTGAAGGGACCCTGTACCGATCTTCACTAAATTTACTTGTTCGTGGTGGTATGATTCATATGCTTTAGGATGTTGGATTACGCTCCAGGTTGTTTAAAATTATTCAGCAACGGGGCCCTCATTTGAAATAGTTTGACAATAATATTTCTAAAATGGTTTGCTGAACGTTTCCAATTTAATATACTACTGTAGGTGACCGTTTAAATATTAAGCAGCTCGTATTTCTTAGACTTGTTTGTTGGAGATTAAGATCGACAATATGATTAAGCAATATAGAAAATAAGATTCTGTTCCCACTCTTATGGAATATCAATTTTCGAGATGTGAAGAAAATTTTGCATTTGAAAAGAGAACTCATGTTGTAAGTAAAATAAAATAGTAATGCTTACTAATAACAATGATAATAATGAACTTAACTTTGGGTTTTGAAAAGCTTGTACCCTGGTTGATTCAAGCAAAAGCAAAACTAGTTTATGTGTTTCAAGATCTGTTTTATTATCATGGCTTATAACAAAACAATAAAAAAAAATTTACTGGCATGTCATGCATTCAAGCCTAGGATAGTTAGGCATTCATTTTAATTTTTCCTGCTTCTTAACTAATGGTGCATGTCGAGTCTTGAAACTGGCTGATTGCATGATTTTATTTGAGTACCTAAGCCAGTTTAAAATGTGATGGATCGCCAATAGTCAACCTGTCAAATCTGAAGTGCAACAAAATCATAGACAATGTCATGAAAATTGCTACAAAGTCCTGTAGCTTGAATATTAGACAAATATATTGCCTAGTAAACTTGAAAATGGACATACAAGTATTTGCATTTCATATATTAAGATATTCTTGTCCATTTCTTATGAACCAACATTGCTCCTTGTCTCACATTTATCACCTTGTTATTGCCATGAGTAAACATAAATTTAAGCCCATTTAAATTATTTCTTTGAATATATACTAGATTATGTAGCTTTTGTATGTGTTTATAGTATGCTGCCAAGTAAATATTTATAGTGGAAGAAAATACATAGTATGCATGCAGAATTTTGTCACCATCCGCTTGGGGCGTTGTCATAACAGTATTTCACTTGGCTATTGAGGAAAGTAATAAAGTAAACTCTTTACTGTCATGTATTTAATCGTAGTATGTTCAAACGTATGTATGCATATATGTTGTCGTAGTCTGAATCTAGTTAAATTTACATTTGAGAATTTGACACAACAACATAGTGAAGAATTATGTGAGTAAACAATCCTTATTACTCTACTGCTTTTTTCTCAGGTCTACTGGGATTCAGATGGTATTTATAATGATATGGACCCATTATACAAAATGCAAGATTGAAGTATGTAAGTATAGTTAGATTTTATTTTAAAGGTTTCATATCCTGAGACAGTAACTAAAAAGCAAAAGTGACACATATATGGGAGTGAACACTTACAAAACCTTTATGGTCATATTTAATCATAACTGATCCAATATATGTGATCATGGATAGTTATTGAGTAAGATCATTTACACAAACTAATCATTCTTGTGAAAATTTCTGCAAACCATAAAAATATGTCCGTATGTGTCTGCATATCTTTGTGTATATGTGTGCGTGGTCATGTGTGTGTATGGTCAACTTATATTGACATGTGTGTATATACATATTTGTGTTTAGACTGTATGTAGCTCGTATTGCTTCACGACGACAATAACCAAAATATTCTGCTTACATTCACCATGAATTTTCCCGCTATTCCGTCTCATTTACGATTGAACTCTAATGCACCTGAAGTCTGATTTGCATCCTGGTGATTTGAACTTTCACGGATAGGCGCATTCAGTACTTTAATCTGCACTGGTCCGTGCATATTGGTTGTCCCTACATTCTTTGTCCACTGTATACACTACTGTACTATTGATTCTAGCTTGAACATGATGACACCATGACTTAATCTCGTTTCTCGCATATCTCGCGAAAGTCAGAGTTGGCGCGAATTCTCCCAACCCATGTGTTTGGGTTGTTGGTTCTTAAATTCATAAAATACGGTTGAGTTCTTTGCCATATTACCCATGCAGGCTCACATTATGCTTGTATTCCATGCTGAAGCACTCGGCCCTAGTTTCCATTTGAGACCTGAGATGTTGTATGCAACATTACTGACTTTGGCTTGTTGTCCTGAATTGTTTTTGTTTTCCCGAAAATGAATCCCCATGTACCTTGTATGTGTAATTTGACCTAAACTGTCCGGGCTAGCTGTACTCAGCAATACTGATTTGTTATCATTTTCATTTTCATGCACTGAGTAGAAAGTATGGTTCACCGTGATTGTTTCTCTGTTGCTCACGCTGCCACTATATTTGATTCTGGGATGCCGAGGTAGTGTACACGTGTATACTGTACACATCAGAATTCATAATTTTGATACATAGTCAAAAAATCAGATTTTTGATGCCAAATCACAACAATAAGCCCTATCTAATTTTGGTTCTCACACCAGTCAATTGGAAATATATATATATATATATATATATATATATATATCCCACCATCGTCACTCGAACATAAATTCCGATGATGTTTCGAACCACCATCAGAACATCCACGGGCGACTAGAGTGTGATTCTATAACTATCCAGTACATTAAAACTTCGAATACACGTTTGCAAGGCGTATATGCAAAATCTTTATATATTGGATTTTTCAAATTAATTTAAAATAAATTATTCAAATACGTATAATACGATTTAAATTTCAAAACAAAATTTGTTTTTCTTTTTATATTTCAAAAATATACTCTTCACACTCGTTCTAGGATACTACTGATCCCATCTCTAACGAGTCATTCCCATTGGATATTACTAATCCAATTTCTGATGAATTCTGTCGTATGGGTCTAATGTGTCTTGTTCTCCGAGCTCTGTAAACCAAAGCTCCGATACCACGATGAAACGACCCGAACTTCCCCGGTAAGGAAAGCCCGGATTGAATTGAGAACAAGCCACATCGGAACGCAAACAGAAGAACATTTCATTGATAATTACAACAATTCCATCAGAATACAAGAATATACAGAGTATGAATAAATATTACATAGAAAATATCAGAGATTTAAATTACATTTAAATACATCGCAGCGGAAAATAATACAAAACACAACTAGAAGTAATACACGGATACAGAGCTTTCCGAGTATCGTTCCAGCTGTAATTCAGGATCCTGTGAATATAAATCTGCAAAACCAAAACTACTAGCTGCCCGTGTCAAAATAAGGGCACCCAGAGTTTAGGTTAAAACAATAAACTTCAGGTTAGTCATGTGACTGGTGTGAGAACTAAAACAGTTATTAATCTTTATTTTAAAGTTAGGTAAATCAAAGGACCACGCCGTATAACACGGAACGGGTTTCCTCCCAAGAATACCAGTGCATAAAACAACAGCGCAATGCTAAATAAAGAACAATGAAGCTATTATAAGACCCAGGTCCCAACACAAAATGCAACATAAGCCGGAGGATAGGGTTTTACCTTATAGTAGCCAAAGAATGCTTGATACGCTAAATTTCATCTTCTATTACTACTATACGTATATAGTGTCAAAACAATTTCAATCGTAAATATTAATCATAGACGGCATGGGTACCATATATCATGTCGCCAATACTAGGCTCTACAATCAAAACCGCAAATATCACGTATTGGAAGTTGGATTTCCATCTATGAACCAAGGCAAGGGATCGTCCTTACCGAATTCGAGACAATCTAGCCCATGTCTCAGGGACATAACGCATCGACCCTTGGATCGTCAGGGCCGGTCCACCGATGTGGATTAAAATGCCTGAACACTATGTTTCCCCACCCTATAGGGCGTAAATGAGCCAACAAATGACTCCATCGGCTCCACATAGTCACCGATATATCCGAGGTGCCTCGCAACAGCAACAACCGCATAAGTGAAACTCGTCAGGGCGTGTAAAACCACTGACGCAACTTCTAGCTAGAAGGAAACGCAAGCCCTCCCTGATGTCCTCTCCCGTTTCTGGTTCACAACCAGGGTGTGAGGCTCTCGAATTAACGCTACACGAAGCTATGCCACACAGGCTGTGCTTTGATCATCAACCACAAGACTCTTCTTTTCAACAGAAGCCTTCATCATTTGCATCTTAGCATGCCACACAGGCAAACCCCTCCATGCAACCGATATCCATCAATCACACAGAATGATATCCAATGTCAGACACACAGTCCATCTACAAGTCCGTACTGGGTCTGAATGAAACCAGAGGCACCTTGTACCTCGCATATCCATCGATCTCCAAGTACGTCTGGACGACCACTAACTGATTCCCTCCTCTTGGGTGTACGGCCCAATCAAGATCATCAGTAATCACCCAAACGATGTGAAGACCTCCAGTCTTCAACCACCGTCTTCCACTTCAACACCACGTCGAATCAGTTATTCAGAATGGGATAAACCCGGTCTTTCTGATTAACTCGCGTATATAATAAACAAGTGTTACACAAACACAACATGCTCCTCATTCCAATTCATCAGTCACTAACCGTAAATTAGCAAGAGAATAATTCCCCAAACATTAACCCCGAAGGCCGAAACCAACATCAGATCAATTCCCAGGAAACCATTCTTCTTAGCTAACCTACACTTAGTTTCTAAATTTCACCTTCTTAGGGAAAGGTTCCCATTAATTTTATAAAAGATAAATTCTTTTAAATTTATTCTTTAGTCTTCCTTTGAATATCACTTCAAACTAGTCGGGATTAGCGAACCACACTGAAGTAATTATTTATTTTATTTCCCTATCCCAACCTATTCATCCCAAGGAGCAAAACTGGTAATACTCCATATCTAACACCACGGTGTTATTGGTAAAGTTAATTACCATTTCACGTTCAAATCTAGTTAAAGATTTAACTATCGCTTGGAGCAAAACTGGTGATACTCCATTCTCGATCATTTCAATCTAATTAAAGATTCATTAAAAGTCCACTTAGTTTTAATCTTTAACTGGGTTAAAGAACCGATGTCATTTAAAACACGGTTCACGATAAATCCCAAAATCACATCACATTTCAATCAGTCCCTAACCGTAAATAAGTAAGAGGACAGTCCCTTAAAATATTAACCCTGAAGGCCAAAACCAACATCAGATCAATATCCAAGAAACCATCCAACTTAACTGATCCCCAGTTAGTTCTTAATTTTCTTAACTCCATTTGGGTTTAAGAACAGTATTATTAAAGATACCGTTCACGACAACCCAAAATCCCATTTGATATTAAACATAAGGCTCTGAATAGAAAATATATCGGCTTATATTCAATATCAAATTCTGAAACTAACAAATATCGTAATGGAAATAACGATATAAATATATCTTTCAAATTTCCATAACAACGTATGTATAATC
This sequence comes from Allium sativum, assembly GCA_030737875.1. NCBI lineage: Eukaryota > Viridiplantae > Streptophyta > Magnoliopsida > Asparagales > Amaryllidaceae > Allium > Allium sativum. The sequence goes on from CM060921.1 coordinate 311,106,732, forward strand.
ACGAAATCCAACATCGAACTATTCCGAAGATGATTTCGATTCAAATCCATTCCAATTCAATTAGTGGAAATTCTAGTTATTTTCAAAACCATTTCAAATCCAATTTATTTATTTTAAAAATAAATAAATTATTATTCTAATACAAAACTAGTTCATTTCGATAAAAATCTACTTTTATCTTTTCAAATATGGAGTTTTTCATCCCAATTCTTCCCAAATCATTTCTTATGATTTTACACAAATTATTACTATTTTTAATAATTTTATCAAGGCCCGTACAATCGATTTCCAATAACTGCCACCGAACTTCACTTACAACAACCTTTTCTAAACTTGATTTGGACGTAACTCCAATTCCAACCGTTAGATTTCAAATTTCTAATATTCATTGGAAAGCTCTTTTCGATACGAACCCAACGGTTCCTATTTCAGGAGAATCTGACGATCGGATCCCCTGTAACATCAATTCGAAGTCAATGGTCGAAATTCGGGAACTACCGCGGCGCGGCGCATTCTATTCAGGCCATTAATATATATAATATATATATATATATATCATATATATTTTGTCGATTTCCTTTCAAAACGTATTTTATAAATCATTTTAAATTCGTTTTCGAAACGATTTCAACTTCATATTCAATTTCTGATCAAAATTGAATATTCCACATCATCGATATACAAATGATAATATTTCCAAAACGTTATATTTTGAAATCACTTTCTTTTCTATATTCATTATAAAAATGAATAAAATCGAAATAAATATTGTTCGCGTCAAAATAGCGCACATCTAATCAACACGGCTTTTATTCAACACATGAATGTTTATTCTATTCAACACATGAATATTTATTCTCTATTCAACACATGAATATTTATTTTCTATTCAACACATGAATATTTATTTTCTATTTTCGAAATTGGAATGAGGCCCAATCAATTACCATATAGTGTTAATTACATGGATTCTCTACAACACATGTATATAACAGAAATGATAAATCATCAACCATCATCTAGAGTGCACCACACAACTGCCTAAGCATTAAATATAAATAATTAACACTTACACAGTCTGTCAATCCATCGATTGACATACAACTGAACAATCGCGATTAGTGTACGTCAAATCTCATCCTAATACCCGTGTGGGGTTTCAAATCAACAAACACAGATTTTTATTTGTGCAGTTGGGCGATGTGTAAAATTTATCGTTCCAATCAATATCAATCAAATCAGTGTACATAAAAAAATCGTTTGATTTGTTTATAAATACTTATTTGATATACACGTTAAAAATCGTATTTTTAACTATAAATTTTTTTCCACTATAAAGTATTTTATTTCATTCCACATCACACAATCAAATTTCACAACACAGTAATCAAACAAACAAGTCATCCATGGTCTGTGGACGACGGGTGTCAGGTGCTGCTAAGCACCGTCTGCATCCTAATATATATTTCATCTAGAAACAAATTAAAAGTGAGGAGTTCTCACCTTTGGGTTCCACTCCACCATTCTGTTCTCGATTTCTGATCGATTTGATTTTCCTGAAATTCCTATGCCATCCTTTTCACGCTGTTCATATTAAAAACGAAAATTTTAATATGACGTTCTATATATTAAAATCATATTTTTAATACTCTACCAATATAAAAATCATAATTTTATTCTTTACATTATATAAAAATCATATTTTTATTTCAGTTTCATAAATTTTACCATGCTTCTTTCTATATAAAGATTATATTTTTATATTTCTACTTCTTAGATAAAGATCGAATTTTTATTTCGCTTCATATACAAAGTTCTAATTTTTCTTCTTCGCTTTCATGTGATAAAAATCTATTTTTACACCGCTACTATATAGATAAAAATTCTATTTTTTTAACGGTGTTCATATACAAAAGATCAATTCTTTATATAGTCCAAAATCTTACCTTTAGATAATTAAAAATCTAATCTTTATACCTAAGAAAATCGAACCTTTTTACATAAGTAAACAAAACTTTCTACATAAGAAAAATCAAAACTTTTTACATAAGAAAATCAAAACTTTCATGTATAAAAATATATACTTTTCTTGTTTAAAAATATAAACTTTACTTTCTTAACCAGCTCATAAAAAGGATTAATAAATGAAAGAAAAACAACGTTGTTAAATAATAAAGAAAACTCACATTGTTACTCGGAGGAAGGGGGGTTTATGGCGCTCCTGAGGCCATGGGTGGTGGTAGCAACCGTTGCAGGGGGTGGCGGTCCTCCAAGGTGGCGGCGCACGGTGGAAAAGGGGGCGGCGTCTTGGGTTTTGTGTGATGGGGCTAGGGCAAGTGAGTTTGAAGAGGATGGGGAGGAGGAGGGTGAAGCGCGAGCTACTAGGGGAGGGGCGATGGAGCAGCGCCTGCTCCGGCGGCGCGATGGTGGTCGTGGCGGAGGGAGGTGGGGGCAACGGGGTCCTTCCCCCATTTCTTTTTTTATTTGATTTGAAAAATGAGTAAACGGGGGGAGGGGGGCTGGGTGAGAGAATATAGAGAGAGGGTTTGTTATTAATTAATTAATTAATTAATTAATTTCAAAAAGCCACTTTTAATTTCGACCTCGAAATCGAACCCACCGACTGTCATCCATAGCTAATTACCCTCAATCCGAACACAATGGGATATGTATTGTAGGCTGATTCGATCGTTTCGATCAGTTTTTGTCAAAATCAAAATATAACTGTATATATTGAATTTGAATGCACATTTCAATTTACTGGAGTCACTTACTAACTAGAAAAATTTCCGAAAAACATTTTCTAGCTTCGTATTGACGATACGGTTCTAACAAAACTAATTTCGTCAAATTCTGAGACTGTTTGAAAAATGGCCACTTTTCCAGTCATTTAAAATAAACTTAAACTAGTCAAACGCGTTTTCCTTTGCCACGCTCACATATTGATTCGAAAAATTACGAATTTTGGAATCTAGCAATAACTAGACATCACGGATCCAACAAAAGTGGTTTCGTCGAAAATGAGGTCGTTTGCAATATTTCCATTTTTAAGGGCCAGAATTCCATAGCGACTATTCTGAATTTTCAACTGGGCATAACTTTTTATCCCCGCTATGAAATTTTAAATTTTTAGATTTGTTGGAAAGGTATTCTCAATTAGATTCTAATATTTTTGGTTTTGCCAGAATCCGGTTATTTTGAATCTTGTACATTCATTTAAAATTTGAAATCGAATTTTTGAACTACCGCGCCATTTTCAATTCCTTTTATAATTAAAATAAAATATTTGTATTCTAACGACGATTCGAATAAATATATACGTTCTAATTCTATTCAAAATAAATATCTCGTCGTTATTATTTAAAATAAATCATTTTAAATATCCAAAATTCACTAAAATTGCCAAAATAAAATTTTAAATTGGCTCAGATTTCTGGGTTATTACAATCTCCCCCACTTAAAACTTTTCGTCCCCGAAAAGGAACGAAGCCGAAAGTTGTTTAACTAATAAACTCAACTTTGATTATTTTTATTACGGCTTAAGTTCTTCAACTTTTCAGTTTCTAAGAACTTTTCAAAATTTTCAAAAATTTGGCTAACACCCTAAATTTTCAAAAAATTTTGCCATAACATCCCCTGCACTGGGGACTTTGGGATATTTCAAATAGCCTCTCATGGCCCTCATCAATCCAAAAGGAAAAAGAAACAGCCAAGCGGCTAGCTAATCGGCTCATAAAATCATCAAAACCCCGATAAATTAGTAAACATGTACCTATTTGTCGGGCAAACAATTTTATTCTTCTGCTCTAGCCTCCTTGCTATGACCTGTTCAATGTAAGTACATGTACATGAATGCATATGCGATAAATTTTCAATACAATTCACTTTTTGATACAATTTGGCTAAATGTTCAACATTTTATTAATCAACCAATAATCAAACAACACAATCAGCAATCAATTAGCGAATTAACGTTTCAAATTCATAATTTTGATACATAGTCCAAAAATCAGATTTTTGATGCCAAATCACAACAATAAGCCCTATCTAATTTTGGTTCTCACACCAGTCAATTGTAAATGGCAAATTCTATTTCAACCCACATAATTAGTTAGTAGCCCCCCATTTTATCAAAAAAAAAAACGATGACCAAACTGCTCTTTTACTGTTATATTTTTTTTCCAGTTTTTTGAACACCTCGTAGTTGCATTACGTGGTTTTTTGGTGTACCTCGTAGTATGTCTACATGGTCAATGAATGAACCACGGAGATCATCTACTTGGTACTTTGATGAACCACGTAGGGCAACTATGAGGTACAGTGAAAAACCACGTAGTCCCCCTATGTGGAAGGGTATTTTTGGTTTTTTTTTTTTAAAACGGGGGGCTACTAACTAAATTTGTGGGTTTACTGATTATTTCATGATTTGGGGGGATACTACCTAAAATGGTGGGTTGAAATAGAATTTGCCATTGGAAATATATAGATATCCTACCTTCGTCACTCGAACATAAATTCCGATGATGTTTCGAACCACCATCAAAACATCCACGGGCGACTAGAGTGTGATTCTACAACTATCCAGTACATTCAAACATCGAATACACGTTTGCAAGGCGTATATGCAAAATCTTTATATATTGGATTATCCAAATTAATTTAAAATAAATTATTCAAATACGTATAATACAATTTAAATTTCAATACAAAATTTGTTTTTCTTTTTATATTTCAAAAATATACTCTTCACACTCGTTCTAGGATACTACTGATCCCATCTCTAACGAGTCAGTCCCATTGGATATTACTAATCCAATTTCTGATGAATTTTTTTGTATGGTTCTAATGTGTCTTTTTCTCCGAGCTATGTAAACCAAAGCTCCGATAGCACGATGAAACGACCCGAACTTCCCCGATAAGGAAAGCCCGGATTGAATTGAGAACAAGCCACATCGGAACGCAAACAGAAGAATATTCATTGTTAATTACAACAATTCCATCAGAATACAAGAATATACAGAGTATGAATAAATATTACATAGAAAATATCAGAGATTTAAATTACATTTAAATACATCGCAGCGGAAAATAATACAAAACACAACTAGAAGTAATACATGGATACAGAGCTTTCCGAGTATCGTTTCAGCTGTAATTCAGGATCCTGTGAATATAAATCTACAAAACCAAAACTACTAGCTGCCCGTGTCAAAATAAGGGCACCTAGAGTTTAGGTTAAAACAATAAACTCCAGGTCAGTCATGTAACTGGTGTGAGAACTAAAACAGTTATTAATCATTATTTTAAAGTTAGGTAAATCAACGGACCACACCGTATAACACGGAACGGGTTTCCTCCCAAGAATACCAGTGCATAAAACAACAGCGTAATCCTAAATAAAGAACAACGAAGCTATTATAAGACCCAGGTCCCATCACACAATGCAACACAAGCCGGAGGATAGGGTTTTACCTTATAATAGCCAAAGAATGCATGATACGCTAAATTTCATCTATTATTACTAATATATGTGTATACTGTCAAAACAATTTCAATCATAAGTATTAATCATAGACGACATGGGTACCATATATCATGTCGCCAATACTAGGCTCTACAATCAAAACCGCAAATATCACGTATTGGAAGTTGGATTTCCATCTGTGAACCAAGGCAAGGGATCGTCCTTACCGAATTCGAGACAATTTAGCCTATGTCTCAGGGACAGAACGCATCGACCCTTGGATCGTCAAGGCCGATCGACCGAAGTGGATTAAAATGCCTGAACACTATGTTTCCCTGCCCTATAGGGCGTAAATGAGCCAACAAATGACTCCATCGTCTCCACATAGTCACCGATATATCTGAGGTGCCTCGCAACAGCAACAACCACATAAGTCAAACTCGTCAGGGTGTGTAAAACCACTGACGCCACTTCTAGCTAAAAGGAAACGCATGCCGTCCCTGATGTCCTTTCCCATTTCTGGTTCACAACCGGCGTGTGAGGCTCGCGAATTAACGCTACACAAAGTTGTGCCACACAGGCTGTGCTTTGATCATCAACCACAAGACTCTGCTTTTCAACAGAAGCCTTGATCAATTGCATCTTAGCATGCCACACAGACAAACCACTCCATGCAACCGATATCCATCAATCACACAGAATGATATCCAATGTCAGACACATAGTCCATCTACAAGTCCGTTCTGGGTCTGAACGTAACCGGAGGCACCTAGTTCCTCGCATATCCATTGATCTCCAAGTACATCTGGGCGACTACTAACTAATTCCCTCCTCTTGGGTGTACGGCCCAATCAAGATCATCAGTAATCACCCAAACGACGTGAAGACCTCCAGTCTTCAACCACCGTCTTCCTCTTCGACACCACGTCGAATCAGTTATTCAGAATGGGATAAACCCGGTCATTTTGAATAACTCGTGTATATAATAAACCAGTGTTACACAAACACAACATACGCCTCATTCCAATTCATCGGTCACTAACTGTAAATTAGAAAGAGAATAATTCCCCAAACATTAACCCCGAAGGCCGAAACCAACATCAGATCAATACCAAGGAAACCATTCTTCTTAGCTAGCCTACAGTTAGTTTCTAAATTTCACATTCTTAGGGAAAGGTTCCCATTAATTTTATCAAAGATAAATTCTTTTAAATTTATTCTTTAATCTTCCTTTGAATATCACTTCAAACTAGTCAGGAATAGCGAACCACACCGAAGTAATTATTTATTTTATTTCCCACTCCCATCCTATTCATCCCATGGAGCAAAACTGGTAATACTCCATATCTAACACCACGGTGTTATTGGTTAAGTTAATTACCATTTCATGTTCAAATCTAGTTAAAGATTTAACTATCGCTTGGAGCAAAACTGGTGATACTCCATTCTCGATCATTTCAATCTAATTAAAGATTCATTAAAACTCCACTTAGTTTTAATCTTTAACTGGGTTAAAGAACCGATGTCATTTAAAACACGGTTCACGATAAACCCCAAAATCACATCACATTTCAATCAGTCCCTAACCGTAAATTAGTAAGAGGACAGTCCCCTAAAATATTAACCCCGAAGGTCGAAACCAACATTAGATCAATATCCAAGAAACCATCGTACTTAACTAATCCCCAGTTAGTTCTTAATTTTCTTAACTCCATTTGGGTTTAAGAACAGTATTATTAAAGATACCGTTCACGACAACCCAAAATCCCATTTGATATTAAACACAAGGCTCTGAATAGAAAATATATCGGCATATATTCAATATCGAATTCTGAAACTAACAAATATCGTATTGGAAATAACGATACAAATATATCTTTCAAATTTCCATAACAACATATATATAATCACGAAATCCAACATCGAACTATTCCGAAAATGATTTTTATTCAAATCCATTCCAATTCAATTATTGGAAATTCTGGTTATTTTCAAAACCATTTCAAATCCAATTTATTTATTTTGAAAATAAATAAATTATTATTCTAGTTCAAAACTAGTTCATTTCGATAAAAATCTACTTTTATCTTTTCAAATATGGAGTTTTACATCCCAATTCTTCCCAAATCATTTCTTATGATTTTACACAAATTATTACTATTTTTAATAATTTTATCAAGGCCCATACAGTCGATTTCCAATAATCGCCCCCGAACTGCACTTACAGCGACCTTTTCTAAATTTGATTTGGATGTAACGCCCAATCCAACCATTAGATTTCAAATTTCTAATATTCATTGGAAAGCTCTTTTCGATACGAACCCAAGGTTCCGGTTTCAGGAGAATCCGACGATCGGATCCCCCGTAACATCAATTCGAAGTCAATGGTCGAAATTCGCGAACTACCGCGGCGCGGTGCATTCTTTTCAGGCCATTAATATATATAATATATATGTTATATATATTTTGTCGATTTCCTTTCAAAACGTATTTTATAAATCGTTTTAAATTCGTTTTTGAAATGATTTCAACTTCATATTCAATTTCTAATCAAAATTGAATATTCCACATAATCAACATACAAATGATAATATTTTCAAAACGTCATATTTTGGAATCACTTTCTTTTCTATATTCATTATAAAAATGAATAAAATCGATATAAATATCGTTCGTGTCAAAATAGCGCACATCTAATCAACACGGCTTTTATTCAACACATGAATGTTTATTCTATTCAACACATGAATGTTTACTTTATTCAACACATGAATATTTATTCTCTATTCAACACATGAATATTTATTTTTTATTTTCCAAATTGGAATGAGGCCCAATCAATTACCATATAACGTTAATTATATGGATTCTCTACAACACATGTATATAATAGCAACGATAAATCATCAACCATCATCCAGAGTGCACCACGCAGCTGCCTAAGCATTATATATAAATAATTAACGCTTACACAGTCTGTCAATCCATCGATTGACATACAACTGAACAATTGGGATTAGTGTACGTCAAATCTCATCGCAATACCTGTGTGGGTTTCAAATCAACAAACACAGATTTTTCTTTGTGCAGTTGGGCGATGTGTAAAATTTATCGTCCCAATCAATATCAATCAAATCAGTGTATATAAACAAATCGTCTGATTTGTTTATAAATATCTATTTTATATACACGTTAAAAATCATATTTTTAACTATAAAATATTTTCCACTATAAAGTATTTTATTTCATTCCACATCACACAATCAAATTTCACAATACAACAATCAAACAAACAAGTCATCCATGGTCTGTGGACAACGGGTGTCAGGTGCTGCAAACACCTTCTACATCCTAGTATATATTTCAACTAGATAACAAATTAAAAGTGAGGAGTTCTCACCTTTGGGTTCCACTCCACCATTCTATTCTGGATTTCTGATCGATTTGATTTGCCCGAAATTCCTACGCCATCCTTTTCACGCTGTTCATATTAAAAACCACATTTTTAATATGATGTTCTATATATTAAAAATCATATTTTTTAATACTCTACTAATATAAAAATCATATTTGTATTCTTTACATTATATAAAAATCATATTTTTATTTCAATTTCATAAATTTGACCACGCTTCTTTCTATATAAAAGTTATATTTTTATATTTCTACTTCTTAGATAAAGATCGAATTTTTATTTCGCTTCATATACAAAGTTCTAATTTTTCTTCTCCGCTTTCATATGATAAAAATATATTTTTACACCGCTACTATATAGATAAAAATTCTATTTTCTAACGATGTTCATATACTAAAGATCAATTCTTTATATAGTCCAAAATCTTACCTTTAGATAATTAAAAATATAATCTTTATACCAAATAAAATCGAACCTTTTTACATAAGAAAACAAAACTTTCTTCATAAGAAAAATCAAAACTTTTTACATAAGAAAAATCAAAACTTTTTACATAAGAAAAATCAAACCTTTCATGTATGAAAATATATACTTTTCTTGTTTAAAAATATAAACTTTACGTTCTTAACCAGCTCATAAAAAGGATTAATACATTAAAGAAAAACAACGCTGTTAAATAATAAAGAAAACTCACATTGTTACTCGGAGGAAGGGGGTTTATGGCGCGCCTGAGGCCATGGGTGGTGGCAGCAGCCGTCGCAGGGGGTGGCGGTCCTCCAAGGTGGCGACACACGGTGGAAAAGGGGGCGGCGTCTTGGGTTTTGGGTGATGGAGCTAGGGCAAGTGGGTTTGAAGAGGATGGGGAGGAGGAGGGTGAAGCACAAGCTGCTAGGGAAGGGGCGATGGAGCAGCGCCTGCTCCGGCGCCGCGGTGGTGGTCGTGGCGGAGGGAGGTGGGGGCGACGGGGTCCTTCCCCCATTTCTTCTTTCTTTGTTTATTTTATTTTATTTTATTTTATTTTATTTGAAAAATGAGTAGGGGGGCCTGAGAGAGAGAATATAGAGAGAGGTTTTTTTTATTAATATTTAATTAATTAATTTCAAAAAGCAACTTTTAATTTCGACCTCGAAATCGAACCCACCGACTGTCGTCTATAGCTAGTTACCCCCATTCTGAACACAATGGGATATGTATCGTAGGCTGATTCGATCGTTTCGATCAGTATTCGTCAAAATCAAAAAATTCTCTATATATTGAATTTGAATGCACATTTCAATTTACTGAGATCACATTACTAACTAGAAAATTCCCAAAAAATATTTTCTAGCTTTGTATTGACGATACGGTTCTAACAAAACTAATTTTGTCAAATTCTGAGACTGTTTGAAAAATAGCCATTTTCCAGTCGATTAAAATCAACTGAAACTGGTCAAACGCGTTTTCCCTTTCCACGCTCACATATTGATTCGAAAAATTACGAATTTTGGAATCTAGAAATAACTAGACATCACGGATCCAACTAAAGTGGTTTCGTCGAAAAGCGAGTTCCTTTGCAAAATTTTCATTTTTAAGGGCCAGAATTCCATAGCGACTATTCTGAATTTTCAACTGGGCATAACTTTTTATCCCCGCTATAAAATTTCAATTTTTCGGGTTTGTTGGAAAGGTATTCTCGATTAGATTCTAATATTTTTGGTTTCGCCAAAATCCGGTTTATTTTGAATCTTGTACATTCATTTGAAATTTGAAATCGAATTTTCGAACTACCGCGCCATTTTCAATTCCTTTTATAATTGAAATAAAATATTTATATTCTAACGATGATTCGAATAAATATATACGTTCTAATTTTGTTTGAAATAAATTTCTCGTCATTATTATTTAAAATAAATCATTTTAAATATCCAAAATTCACTAAAATTGCCAAAATAAAATTTTAAATTAGCTCATATTTTTGGGTTATTAAAGAAGTGTAAACGAGAGTTATGAATAAAGCGAAATATGAATGAAGATTTCAAAGAGATTCGTGCTTGTATTTAAATAAAATCTAAACTAATTTGATGTGACGAGGCCAGATCCCTATAAAAGGAATAATATTTACTTTTTAGAAAAAAATAACGTTTGAAAGAAAAATTGTTGCAAATGAAGTTGGGATTAAGGAAATGGAGTTGACCAGTACGGTGAAATCATTCTGAAGTTCGGGATATGTTGTCGAAAAAGAGATTATCCAAAAGGAAGTTATTCTTGGGAGCCTGTTGTGTTGAATTTCAGTAAAATGCTAATTATTTTCCGTTTTACACAAAAGTTTAATATATTATTAGATTAATTGTTTAGTTTAATAAATAGAGTATTATTTAAAGATTAATATTCCGAAGGCGTGAATTATTGTAATAATCAACGATTTTTGTAAAAGAAATGAATTTTTAAACTTGAATTCGGAAGTTATGAGAATGGATGTTTTGCTGTGAACTTGATTAATTTCAAAGTTAATAATGTTGTTCAGTTAAGGTTTGAAAGGTAAATATACCCCAACTTGACTGTTGTCGTTGTTAATTAAGAAATTGTTAAGGTTAGATAGCAATGGTTGATTAAGTGAAGTAAGTTAATGGGTAGCAACAGTTGTGTGGGAACAACAATGTTTTATTTAACATTGGTTTAAATCTGAATAATGAATATAAAAATGTTTCCCAATAGGTAATAAGAGATTTTCTAAGATTTTAGAAATATGATCATTAGAAACGTTTTTCAAAAATCGTGAGAAATTAACGGGTTCTGATGTTAAATTAGAATGCCAATAACTGAAGAACAAAAAGTCACACGTCGAGAACAAAGAGTGACAGAACGTAAAAGAAGGGAAGAAGTAATGTTGGAATATGAGAAGAGAGGGAAAAAAATAATATTGATCCCTATGACAATGTCATCTGTTACAGATGTTAGAAAAAGGGACACTACGTGGTTACGTGCGGAAAGAGAGACAAGGGAAAGAAGAAAGAAGGAAAAATTTATCGATCCAATGTTTTTTGTTTTAAATGTCGAGAGAAGGGACATTTTCCCAGTCGTTGTCTTAAAGTGAGAAAGAAGAAGCTTGCCATTGCTAAGACGTCTGATGAATCAATCGCTTGCTATTATTGTAAGCAAGTTGGACATATAGCTCGAAACTGTTTCGATAGACAACAAGGACGACAGACAGTGTTGCGCACCGCTAGAGTGAAAACTGTGAAGTATACAGATAAAGATGTCTCCATGTCGTATTATTGTAAGGACTGCAAGGAGTGGGGTCATGTGGAGGAGGAATGCACTAATCCTTTTGTAGAGGCTCCAGAACAATGGATATCGTGAAAGTAGTTTACGCAAAGATGTGGATCATCGATCGAAAAGCAGACAAACATTGAAGAATGTAAATCCTAATTAAGTTAGCTCTATTTCGTAATACTATCATTTGTAATTCTAGATCTCCTATGTATGTGTTTTGAATAGATAAAGACTATGTATAATTATTTAAATAGAATGGTATGAAAATATTTGAACTCTGTGAAATTGTTATTAATGGTTTAATCTCATTTGTATGATGTTATTTGAAATCTTGAAAGTGAATTATTTCAAAAAAAAAATTATAATGATATTGTTATAATCAATGTTTTTCATTAAAGAAGTAAACTCATAAACTGAATTCGAGCATCGTGTAAAATGATTTGGTAAGAAATTAAGAAACGAGGTCTAGAAAGTTGAAAACTGACTGGAGACTGGTCAAAGTATTAATCTGATGTTGGTTTCGGCCTTTGGGATTGATGCATAGAGAGTTGTTCGCTTGCTAATTTCTCGTCGACAAATGTGAATATGCCGGAGTAATAATGCGTGAAGGGGAATTTGATATAAAAATGTAAAATTTTGAAAGTAATTTTTTTGAAGAAGGCGATGAACTTGATAATGGGGAAATTGAAAGAGATTTTGGTTTATAACCAATCGATTCATAAATCTGAGTTTGAAGGATATCAAATATCTGAATTGATAAAGAGATCAAACTGGAAATTTGAAATTTGAATGGGAATTTGAGGATATTCGATTTTAGACATTGGATACAGAAGTTTCGAAACTTATCTGAGAGATATATAAGAACATGGTAAATTTGAAAATTCTGAATTGGAAGGTGATCGATTTGAATTTTATATAACAAAATTTATATAAAAATGAGATGTTTTGAGATATGATTTGGAGAGAAAGATTTACATAGGTATGATTTATGAGGATTTATGAAATGAAGTGCTATATGTATATAGTATTATATGTTTTCAAAGGAAAATAAAGAAAGTACCTTCCTTTTCTTTGAAATTCGAGCTCAGATATGCTGCTGGTGGCAGTATGTTGTCCGGACATAAAACTCATGAGTTGCCATTGGGCACGACTGCTAGCATAATTCGCAGTGTTGTAGATAGCCTACGGCGGTCGGATGTTTCTAGAGGGAATCAGGCATAACAATTGTGATCGCTGCGATCTAGAGTCATTGGAATTCGACCGTGTAGCGAAATTTGCAGGGCTGTAGATGGCCTAAAGCGGACGGATGTTTCTTGGGGGAACCAAGTGTAACCACTGTCTCTGCTGCGATCTACAGTCGTGATAATGGCGTAATTAGCAGAGCTGTGAAAGCATACGGGTATGGATGTTTCCTGGGGGATCCAAGCGTAACCATTGTGTACCTATGGTCCACTTAGACAAATTAGTGTTTGAGCCACCTGTTTAATGTAGCAGTTTGTCTGCGTGACTTGATTGTCTTCAGAACTTGATTGGTCCTCATGACTTGAGTTAATTCCATTTGATGATTCAATTTCGTGATCCTGAGAAAGAGCCACCAACGCTCAGTGACCTCAGGTTTTCTTTTGATTCTAAAATATCTTCTGTTGATTTGTCCATGACGAAATTCGCAGGGAAGTGACTTCCTACGGATACGGATGTTTTCTGGGGGACCCAGATGAAACCATTGTGTATCTGCGATTCATGAGCAATCAACATACCACTATCACATTGGTACGTATCCATTTTTAGAAAGTATTTTTGAAAAAATTTCACTAGGGGTTGAAGCAAGGATATTTAGTACTTGAAGATTTTAGTCATGCACCTTACCAGCGTATGCCTAACATCTGTGAGAATGACAATATACTTGTCAAACTTCGAGTTATCAAGTATTTTCGAAATAATAATTTAAATAAGTTAAGAAGAGCGGTTTTCGAATTGTTTTCAATTATACAAATATTTTCTACATGAAATTCATATTATAAAAGATCTTGGATCCTGGAAAATTTTCAAGATGACAATTTGTAACTTGAAGAAGAGATGTTATTTACACTCTTCAATGAGTGTTGGAAAAGATTAAATGGATTGAATGTAAGGAGATTGGGTTGAGGGTTGCTAAGCCTAGACCCATTGCAGTTGCAACGATGGATAAGTAACTTTGACAGACGAGGTTATAATAAAATTTGGAATAGTTTGAGATGTTAAAATCCAACATATATGCAGAAATTGAAATTTAAAATGAGATTGGTTTTTAAAATAAATTGCATGACTCTGAATTTGTTGGAAGACTAAATGGGAATTGGGAGATATCTCAGAATAATTTGAAAGAAAATTTGAGTTTAGTTTCATAGAGCGTGGAAATAAATAGAACATCGGTTCGAAAGATAAAGAAATCGTGTTGATCAAATTTTTTTATCTCCAACTGTAAGAAATGAAACTTGATTGACCGAGTTAATTAAATATAATTGATAAATTAAATACTCGATATTTAAATTAATTATGGGAAAATTACACATGAATATGAAAATTTGAAGTATACAGTGGTATAATTTTAATGATCTCTCCTTTTCAGGGACAAAAAGTTTTAAAGGGCGGAGATTGTAACATCCCAAAAGTTCCGACAACTGGAATGTGAAATTAATTAAAGATTTAATTATTAAGGATCATTTTTATATTGATACTGGAGTTAGAAGTTTAAAATTTAATATATAGTTCGTGTATGAATTAGGTTTAATATTTATATAGAATAATGGGTGAAAATCAAATATTTATTATTTAATATTTGATTTGAACTTTTTTGTGTGTGTGAATTGAATTTGGAATTCAACTGACAAAAATATGAACGGTTAAATTTAAAGATAAACATAGTTAACGTAAAACGAATCGGAGAACTTTTAATTGTTAAAAATATATATAAATTGGCTTGGATAAGTGTATATTTGTACATATAAAAGAATTGAAATTTAACGTTTCAAATTTGAAAGTGAACAGAACTATTGATAAATGAATGGAATAAAAACAGTAAACTGATAAATAATTTTAAAAATAAAAATAACATCTTTATACAAACAAATTCAGAATTCGACCAGATAAATTTTATTGAATCTCGAGGCGTGACGGTACGTAAAATTTCATCACGATTAGGGTTTGTTATGGCGGTTCAAAAATAAAATATCAACATATTTTGCGGTAGAAAATTTAAGGAACCGTAAATAAATTAATAAAATAAAACGTTTGATTCCTTCCTATACACACTATTGATTCCTTGGCTCCCATGAAAACTTGTTACCCACGGATTCTTCTTCAATAAGGTCGCACTGTTTTTCCCCAAATTCTTCAGAGAAAATCATTTCCCTTTTTCCCCATTTTTATTTATCTTTGGCAAAATCGATTTAACCAAATCAATGTTCCTCAAATCTCGTTAATGGCCTCCTTTCCCAAAACGAAATCCATCGCTTCGCCACCTTCCTCTTCTTGTCCTCCACCGCAAATCACCGCGAGCCTATCCAGCTCGGCTCCTTCTGTCAACTATGCCTCGTTTCTCGTCGCCACTAGTGTCGCTCAGCAAATCGATTCTCCGTCACACCTATCACCAAATCAGTCGCTGTTGTCTACACCGTTCGCATGACATCCTTCGCCTGCGCCTTCCTCCTGTTGTGTAAGGTGAGTTTCATACTTACGATTTACTGTTGTTTAGGTCTTTTAACTTCATATAGACTGAAATAAGATAGTCGGACCCCCTTTGTTTGATTTGGTTGTTTAATTTATGGTTGCGCGAATTCTTGCTTTCCACCCTACAGTTGTTCCATTTGTATTGCTATCTGAAACACGGTTTTGTTATTTGGCAATACCTAGTTGTCTGGCTAAAATGATAGATGAGTGCCCTAGTAATTCATTGAAACTGAAGGGACCCTGCACCGATCTTCACTAAATTTACTCGTTCGTGGTGGTATGATTTATATGCTTTGGGATGTTGGGTTACGCTCCAGGTTGTTTAATATTATTCAGCAACGGGGTCCTCCTTTGAAATAGTTGACGGGAATATTTATAAAATGGTTTGCTGAACGTTTCCAATTTAATATACTACTGCAGGTGAAAGTTTAAATATTAAGCAGCTCGTATTTCTTAGACTTGTTTGTTGGAGATTAAGATCGACAATATGATTAAGCAATATAGAAAATAAGATTCTGTTCCCACTCTTATAGAATATCAATTTTTTAGATGTGAAGAAAATTTAACATTAGATAAGAGAACTCGCATTGTAAGTAAGATAAAATAGTAATGCTTTCTAATAATAATGATAATAATGAACTTAATGTTGGGTTTTGAAAAGCTTGTACCCTGGTTGATTCAAGCAGAAGCAAAACTAGTTTATGTGTTTAAAGATCTGTTTTATTATCATGGCTTATAACAGAACAATAAACATTTTTTTACTGGCATGTCATGCATTCAAGCCTAGGATAGTTATGCATTCATTTTGATTTTTCCTGCTTCTTAACTAATGGTGCATACCGAGTCTTGAAATTGGCTGATTGCATGATTTTAACTGAGTACCTAAGCCAGTTTAAAATGTGATGGATCGCCAACAGTCAACATGTCAAATCTGAAGTGCAACAAAATCATAGAAAATGTCATGAAAGTTGCTACAAAGTCCTGTAGCTTGAATATTAGACAAATATGTTGCCCATTTGACTTGAAAATGGACATGCAAGTATTTTCATTTCATATATTAAGATATTCTTGTCCATTTCTTATGATCTAGCACAGTTCCTTGTCTCACACTTATCACCTTGTTATTGCCATGGGTAAACATAAATTTAAGCCCATTTAAATTAATTCTTTGAATATATACCGGATGATGTAGCTTTTGTATGTGTTTATAGTATGCTTCCAAGTAAATATTTATAGTGGAAGAAAATACATAGTATGGATGCGTAATTTTGTCATCATCCGCTTGGGGCGTTGTCATAAAGTATTGCACTTGGGTATTGAGGAAAGTAATAACGTAAACTCTTTACTATCATGTATTTAATCCTAGTATGTTCAAACATATGTATGCATATATGTTGTCGTTGTCTGAATCTAGTTAGATTTATATTTGAGAATTTGACACAACGACATAGTGAAGAATTATGTGAGTAAACAATTCACATTACTCTACTGCTTTGTTCTCAGGTCTAGTGGGATTCAAATTGTATTTATAATGATATGGACCCATTATACTAAATGCAAGATTGAAGTATGTAAGTATAGTTAGATTTTTAATTTAAAGGTTTCATATCCCGAGACAGTAACTAAGAAGCAACAGTGACACATATATGGGAGTGAACACTTACAAAACCTTTATGGTCATATTTAATCATAACAGATCCAATATATGTGTTCATGGATAGTTATTGAGTAAGATTAATTACACATACTAATCATGCTTGTGAAAATTTATGGAAAACATAAAAATATGTCTGTACGTGTCCGCATATCTGTTGTGTGTATGCGTGCGTGTTCATGTGTGTGTATGGTCACCCTATATTTACATGTGTGTATATACATATCTGTGTTGATACTGTATGTAGCTCGTATTGCTTCACGATGACAATAACCAAAATATTCTGCTTACATGCACCATGGAATTTACCCGTTGTTCCGTCTCATTTAAGGTTGAACTCTGATGCACCTGAAGTCTGATTTGCATCATGGTGATTTGAACTTTCACGGATAAGTGCATTCAGTACTTTAATCTGCACTGGTCCGTGCATATTAGTTGTCCCTGCTTTCTTTGTCCACTGTATACACTACTGTACTATTGATTCTAGCTTGGACATGATGACACCATGACTTTGTCCCATGTATCTGGGTTGTTGGTTCTAAAATGCATAAAATACGGTTGAGTTCTTTGCCATATTACCCATGCAGGCTCACATTATGCTTGTACTCCATGCTGAAACACTCGGCCCTGGTTTCCATTTGAGACCTGAGACCTTTTATGTAACATTATTGACTTTGGCTTGTTGTCCAAACTTGTTTTTGTTTTCCTGAAACTGAATCATCATGTACCTTGCATGTGTAATTTGACCTGAACTGTCCGTGCTAGCTGTACTCGGACATACTGATTTTTTATCATTTTCATTTTCATGCACTGAGTAGAAAATATGGTTCACCATGATCGTTTCTCTGTTGCTCACGCTGCCACTATATAAGATCCTGGGATGCTGAGGCAGTGTACACGTGTATATTGTACACGTGTACACATGCAGGCTCCAATGATTCGTCGTACCTGTGAAAATAAGATTGATACTGCAGAGACTACCAACTTTTATTTTGTGTATAGTTCGGAAGTCAGGGTTACTTATTTATTTCAGTTTCTATTGAAATTAATTTACTTGAACTATGATTTAATCCTGACTCGAGTGTTTTATATTTTTGCATGGAACGCTCGGGTCAGACCCGAGCAATACAGATTTTAAAGATTTCAGGTTAGGATTCGAAGATTGGTGAAGCCAGGAATTCTGAAGACATGCGCTCTGAAGTTTACAAACAGTAAATATTTTCTTGTATTCAAGTTGTTTTAAATTTCTGCTATACGGTGAAAAATCTTGTATTCAAAATTTTGATTATATATAAAAGGTTTATTCTATTGTTCAATACTGTGTCATTTATTTATTTTCTATGTCAATTCTGTTTTTAAAACCTGTAAGCTAATTACGCTTCGTCGATTTGGACGTTTTAAGTTGGTTTGACTATCAGTTTGAAGCGGTCAAAAAGGAGGGACGTTACATTTGCCCAATTTCAAAGTTTTTTCCCTCGTTCCCAAACTAACCTAATCGCATAATTTTGCGGTGTTCCAAGGCTCGAAAGTAGTCTGGCTATATAAAATAAAAGGGAAAGGGTGAAGGGAAGATGACAAAGATTATTATTCTAACAAAATTGACATAAACTTTTCAAGGCATAATGTTAAGATGAACATATAAGAATAGTTTGGTGAACTTGTGATAATAAATGGGTTATAATATAGTAAGGATGTCATAATAAGCATGATTAGATCTAAACTAAAATTTAGATGTCCAACATTTGAAAGATCCAAATTAACCATAACATGATTGGTATAAGATGATCTAAATATTGAATTAGATATATACTCAAAAGTAAATCTGACATGATAAAGGTTAAGATCGAAGTCATAGTATGCCAAAACATTATAGATTCACAAGTTATTACAGATCTGAAGTGATTCAAGGATTAACATGAATAGATCCAAATTACAGTCCTATCATGTTTACTTTTTATTTATTTAAATCTAAAAGTAATTTGAGACTCACAGTGTTCGGATCTAGAGCAATAGAAGGAGAAAAGCGAAGGTTGAATATAAGATCTACACTTGAATCTCTAAACTTTAATTGCAGAAGAAGAAAGAGTTTTGATTCAGTCTAGGCATCAACAACACTTAGGCCTCCATTGATTTTCAGTAAAGAAAACAAGAGAAATGAGCGTGTATTTATAGCTGCCAGCCCCCAGAATTTGACCTGCCACCTCAGACCTAGAGGGGTCGACCCCTCCCCCCAGGGGGTTGACACCCCCTTGAGGGGTCGACCCCCCTATGGGGTCGAATCCCCTGCGGCAGGAGATCTGCTGCCTAGGAATTTCGAATTTTGAACTGAAATTTGATTTTCTGATTAATTATATATATATATATATGATTCTCTTACATGTATAAAATCTTCAAACCCTCATAACTTCCTCATAAGGTGTCTGTTTGACGCAAAACAAATGTCTTTCTTGACCAGAATTTCAAGATAGATGCAATAGCGCAGTCTGTTTCCCTTAATTCTGGATATTAAATTAATTATTATTTAATTTATCCTCTTTAATGTTATTAAAATTACGGAGTATTACATTCTCCCCTACTCAAAGGTTTTCGTCCCCGAAATATCCAAGTTAAGAAGAATGTATATCCTACCATCCAAATCCATCTACTCATCCACCAATCACTGGCATCCAATGTTCTTAAAAGGTTTCTTATGCTTATAATGCAAAGGTGTGTGTACATGTCCCAACACTAATGCAAAGATCAGGTGGTCTACTGATTCAGTCGACCTCCTTGATGCAATGTATGTTAATGTCATGAATACAACATGTATGCAACAATCCTATCATATAAGTTCTATAGGTGTGCACAAACATCCATCCAAATGCAACATCCATATTATGATACATCAATTTTCATCTATAAAGAAGAAAAATGCACACACATCAATATGCAGTATGAGAGTGATTGAGCCGATCTAGTTCCTAATGTGTGTTTTATATGCATCCACTGGCAACCACTAGCAAACACTTGCATCCACTTGCATCAATCAAACATAACATGTCTCAAACACATGTTTACATCCATGGGATTCCTACCTAAAGGTCGAAGACTCGATCGATAGGATACACTTAAATGATAGAAACGAGCATAGATAAAACTTTGGAAAAGGAGTTAAGAATATACCTTTGAAAAGAAAAGGGTACGAAGCACGAATCTTGTCTTTGGTCTCCCAAGTTGCATCCTCTGGGTTATCTCCCCACTGAACATTCATCAACTTGATTTCTTTATTGCGTCGCTTTTTAACTTCTAATCCAAGAATACGGCAAGGAACTCGTCTGACTTTCGCCTCCCGTTCCACCTTTACTTCTTCCAATATACTTGGCTCAACCACCTCCATGGTATCATGCAAGCATTTCCACAAATGAGAAACATGGAAAACATCATGAACGCCGGATAGTCTCTCTGGCAGCTTTACTCTATAGGCCATTTGGACTATTCTTTATATTATGGGAAATGTCCCTACGAATCTTGGTGCCAATTTCCTTACGGATCTGAAGCGAACCACATTCCTCAAAGGTAACACTTTAATGAAAACCATGTCTCCTACTTCAAATTCAATGTCAGATCTTCTCTTGTCTGCATAGGATTTCTGCCTATCTTGAGCAGTCTTCACTCGTCGTCTAATAAGATCAATCTTCCCAGACGTTTCTCTAAACATGTATGGTCCGAGCAATAACCTTTCTGCAGATTCCCTTCAAGTTGGTGATCTATAGGGTCGTCCATACAATGCTTCGAAGGGTGCCATGCCAATGCTAGCCTGATAACTGTTGTTGTAGGCAAAATCTACTAACGAAAGATGCTCTTCCCAAGTCCCTCCGAAGTCTAGGATACACAGCCTCAAAAGATCTTCAAGAATTCTGTTCACCCTCTCCGTCTGTCCACCGGTCTGAGGATGATAAGAGGTGCTCAAACATAAATGTGTACCTAATGCTTCTTACAAATCCTCCAAAATTCACTGGTGAAGATGGGGTCAAGATCTCTTATGATGCTGGAAGGTACTCCATGAAGACGGACAATCTCACGAACATAAGTTGCTGCCAACCAAGTTGTCGCCCTCTTACTCTTAACTGGAATAAAATGAGCACTCTTAGTAAATCTCTCTACTAGCCCCCAAATACTGGTGTTGCCTTTCTTTGATCTAGGCAAAACATCTATGAAATCCATAGAGACACTCTCCTTCTTCCACTGTGGAACCTCCAAAGGATGAAGTAAACCACCGGGCTTCTTTTGTTCAGCTTTGACTTGCTGACTAACTAAACACCGAGAAACAAATTCTGCCACATCTTCTTCATCCCAACCCAAAAGACCCTCTTCATGTCCCTATATATCTTATCACCGCCTAGATGAATAGTCATTTTATAATGGTGGGCTTCCTTTAAGATTACCTTTAACAGAATTCCAGTTTGAGGAATACAAAGCCTTTCATCTCGTCGCAACCACCCTTTATCATCAATGAAATATTTATTGACGTGATTAGAAGTCTCCCCTTTACTGAGCCTATCCAATGTGTTTAAAAGCTGTGGATCATCTCGCAGCGAAGCTCCTATCTAATCCATAAGAGTAGGTCGAATCTCTAGTGATGCACACAAACCAGGCAATAACTCGGTGGAGGGTCTAAAATCAAAGTCGATATGAACTCCAAGCTTTTCATTTCCACAAATATAGGACTTATAGCCATCCTCTGCCTACTCAATGCATCTGCCACCATGTTACCCTTCCCAAGGGCATAAGAAGTCTCGAAATCATAAGAATCTAGGATCTCCATCCACCTTTGTTGCCCTAAATTAAGATCCTTCTGTGAGAGCAAATACTTTAGAGATTTATGATCGGTGTACAACTCGAACCTCTCTCCAAGAAAATAATAACGCCACATATTAAGCGTGAATATTATGCTAGCTAGCTCTAAATCATGGGTAGGGTAGTTATTCTCATGGACTCTTAGTTGTCTACCCCTATAACACACTACCTTCCCTTCTTGCATTAGAACCGCACCAAGCCCTGTACCACATGCATCAGTGTATACTGTAAACACTTTATTCCTATCAGGCAAGGTCAAGACTGGGGATGTTGTCAGACCCTCTTCAATCGCTGGAAAGCAATATCATAACATATATCCAATGAAAACGCCAAATTCTTCTTCGTCGTCCTGGTGATTGGGACTGATATCTTCGCGAAGTCTTTTATGAAGTTCCTATAATAGCCTACTAATCCAAAAAAGCTTCTCACCTTCATTGCATTCTTTGGAATCTTCCAGTCCTAAACTGCAACCAACTTTGTGGGATCTACTACTATCCCTTCTTTAGAGACCACATGCCCTAGAAATCTCACCTCTTTTCTCCATAAATGCATTTGGAGAATTTTGCCTTAAGCTGATGCGCACGGAGAGTTTTCAATACTTCCCTTAAATGTTGGGCATGCACTTCTTTGCTCTTTGAGAAGATCAAGATATCGTCAACAAAGACCGCAAGAAATTTATTTAGAAAGTCCCGAAACACCCTACTCATCAGATCAACAAAATAGGCGGGTGCATTCGTCAACCCAAAGGGCATTACAAGCCATTCTAAGAAACCTTCTGGAGTCCTAAAAGCGGTCTTATCTATACTTTCCTCAGCTACCCTCAACTGATGAAACCCCATGGCTAAGTCTAACTGCGAAAATACCGAGGCACCAACAAGTTGGTCAAACAAGTCATCTATCTTCGGAAGTGGGTGCCTATTATTCTTTGTGAGTTTGTTCAACTCTCTACATAAACGAAGCGAACCATCTGCCTTAGTCGTGAATACTACTGGAGCACCCCAGTCAGATATGCTTCACCCGATAAACCCTTTCTCAAGTAGCTCCCCTTCCTGCTTGCTAAGCTCCCTCCTTTTCCTTTGAGCCATATGGAACACTGGTAATGCAACTATCTTTGCATTGTCTACCAAATATATACGAAAATCGATTTCGAGCCTCGGGGGTAAGCCCTGTAACTCATCAAAAACATCAAGATAATCCTGGACTACTGGAATAGATTGTTGATCATCGATAAAT
This sequence comes from Allium sativum, assembly GCA_030737875.1. Lineage (NCBI taxonomy): Eukaryota > Viridiplantae > Streptophyta > Magnoliopsida > Asparagales > Amaryllidaceae > Allium > Allium sativum. The sequence continues at coordinate 311,130,294 of CM060921.1, forward strand.
GCATCAAGAGACTCGAGGAAACTAAGCATAACTAATCCTTGCATATCACAAGAAATCTCGAGGGTCCTCCCATGACAAGTCAGAAGCCTAACCACCCACTTCTCATAATCTAGAATGGCACCATACATGGCTAGCCAGTCCATCCCTAGAATCAACTCGTAGCCCATAAAACCGAGCACACACGTGTCATACTCAAACTCGACGCCTAAGATAGATATTCTCAAACCCCGAAAAATCATAGACAAATGAGCCGAACCATCAATAGGGTTTGAGACAACAACGGGATCCACTACCGTACTAGTATTTAAGTGCATAGATTCAACCAAAGAACTAGATATAAATGAATGTGAAGCGTCAGAATCAAAAACAGTTCTAATAGGATGACTGGAAAGAGAAATCAAACCTTCCACGGAAATTTTCCTACCACTATCCAGAGCACTGGTCACTAGAGCATGCACCTAGCCCCTTGAAGCTTCTGTCCTTTGACCTTGTCCTCGTGGTCCCTGTTTCATCGAGCAATCCCTAGCAAAGTGTCCGACCTCTCCACAATTCAGGCAAGTATTCTTCCTTCTTTTTCAGTCCTTAACCAAGTGACCTTCGTGTCCACAACTGTGACATTTCCTCTTATCCTTAGCCTGGTTATTCTTTCTAGATTTCTTCTATTGTTTTTGTTGTTGCTGTCCTTTCTTCGGCCATACCTTCTTATTTTGCGTTGTTTCCTCAGCCTTAACTTCCTTCTTTTCTTCTTTGTCTACCTCATGCATCAAGGCCATATCTACTAGCCTTTCAAAAGTTGCTTCCATTGGGATATAGGACATAGCTAACCCATGAAGGGGTTCATTTAGCCCTTTAGCAAACCCCAAAGCTTTCTTATGTGGAGTACCTAACAATTCCATTGCTAGCTGGTTGAATTTGTTCACATATTCTTTAACAGTCATGTTTCCTTGTTTGAGCATCAAGAACCTCTCCATTTGCATGCTTTTCTCAACTTGGGAAAGAAACTTCATTTCAAACCTCATCCTAAAATCGTCCAATGTCTCTACCGGACGTCTAGCTTGGGTAACTTCTCACTAGAACGAGGCTTTATCTTTCAATAGCCAGGCAGCTAACTGAATCTTCCTTCGATCTTCCACTTCAAAGATTGCAAACAAGTCCACGATCTCCTTGAGCCAATTCCTTGCCTTTACGAATGTTCGGTTCCACGGAATGACTTCCCTCTAATGGCATAGAAATTTTTGCAGATCTTAGCGAAATCATCTTTTCTTGGAGGACGAGGAGGAACGACGGGTGCAGTTGGGGGAGGAACGTTTCTTTGGCCTTCGGAAGGTGCCGTAGCTTCTAGATACCTACGGAACCTGCTAGATATCGTAACGCCCTCTGGAATGTTAGGTTCTCCACACATGTTGAAACGAAAAGGAAAGAGATTTAGACAAAAGATCGAAGGATATTACATATGGCTTTGGGGAATATGTTTTTCAAAACAGACTTTTCTTTAGAAAAATGCTTTCTTGAAACCCTTTTTGAAAATAATTTTCAAAAACTTTTATCTAATCTGGTACCTTCAGCTCCGATACCAGGTGTGACACCCCACGTCCGTTAATATTACTCACAAAGGGAATGCATTATGTTTCGTGAAGCGTTATAGGTAAACAGAAACAGAAATATTACAAGACAAATATAAAATGATAGCGGAATTAAAAACTTTATTCATCATAAAGCATTGTGGTTCAAAAACATCATATGTCTGAAATACCCAAAAACAATTACATCGTAAAAACTATTGTCTTGTATTTTAAAACATCAGAGTACATGAAAGAAGTAAAATTACCCAAATGAAATATAGCCAAAGTAGCAATGATAGGAGCTTGAGTCATACATCTAAGAAGCTCCAGCAAAATGAAAGCAGAATCACAGTCAAGCCTGAGTATTCCCACCCTGAGAACTTGGTGGTGGAACGGAAGAAAGAAGAGGAAACAAAAAGGGTCAGACATAAAGTTTGGTAAGTACGGTTACTTTTAGCAAGTAAATAAGTAAAAGTAGCATGACAGGCATATGAAGTGGAGAAGAAAGATACGACCATAAAAGGTAGGTATGACAAGGTAAACATGATAAAGTGTATGCGTTTCTCTAATGATTACTCTGCACTAATACTAGTATAACCAGCATGAGATGATCCCAACAACTATCAAATTGTTGACTTAGGCATACGTCCAGATGTACCCTAAATACTATCCTAATCGATCGGCTCCCTACTCCATAGATACTCTGCACCAGCCGCACAGTAAGATGTATCACTTCCTAAAGTGGAAACCCTTCGTTGATGTGCATAGCCATACCTACTTGTGTCACAATTGTCTTAGCCCCCTCTACCCGGCCTATGCACGCACATATCCCCTATCGGTTTGTGCCGCCCACACCGTCCTCCTCGTTTGGATCCCTTACATTCAGCCCAGTAAGCATTCCCCAACTCCGACCTAGTTCGGAGTACTCGTTTGATACCTATTAAGGGTTATTGACTGATATGGGTCCCACACAATATGATACAAGCTCTCCCCTTTGTCTTGTATCCCCTCTAAGATTTCCACCGGTTATGCTTACCTGACAAAGTATCTTTAATTACATAACCCTATCATTTCTGCAAGTTATGCTTACCCTAAGGTGTCTTTTATTACATAACTTAATCATTTCCACAGGTTATGCTTACCTAACATGGTGTCTTTAGTTACATAACCCTATCAAGTTAGGTTTGTGGGCCTATATATACATGTTACCCAACCCCTCAAATTTACTTAACCCACCCACTGTTCAAACATATTTACTTAACCCCTATTCAAGTTCATGTTCATACAATCCCTAAGGATTTAACTAGGTTAAGCATTCAAGGTTTATCACCATACTTCATCTATGGTTACAGTATGCTAGACCTCCCACATTAAGCCTACAATTGGTGGATGCTGGATATGTCGGGCGGGTCCGGGCAGACTAATTCCACAAATCGGGCTTAGCCTCGTGTCTTAGCATATCTCGTATTTGTGCACCTATACCTCTCACATTAGATTCATCAATTGTGGTTGCTAGATATGCCGGGCAGGTCCGGGAAGACTTCCACCAAAAGTGTAATTTAACCTCGTGTCTAGGCGTAGTTACAGTTTCTAATTACTGTAATCCTAGGCATTCCATTATTAGCCAAGTTTACCTATATCTTTATAGGTTACAGGTTTCATGCCCCTTTTCCCAAAATATGTTCGTAGTGAATTATATATCCAAATTCATATACATATACATTATTCAAATTATACCCATTTTCACCTTTTTACCAATTATGCCCAAATTCCCAATTCACAAGATATGCTGAATTTCAATGTTTTTCCCCTCGTTCCCAAACTAACGTAATCGCCCAATTTAGCAGCATGCCTACGCTCGAAAGTAGCCTGGCTATATAAAATAAAAGGGAAAAGGTGAAGGGAAGATGAAAGAGATGATTATTCTAACAAAATTGACATAAACTTTTCATGGCATAATGTTAAGATGAACATATAAGAACAGTTTCGTGAACTTGTGGTAATAAATGGGTTCTAACATAGTAAGGATGTCATAATAAGCACGATTAGATCTAAACTAGAATTTAGATGTCCGACACTTGAAAGATCCAAATTAACTACAACATGATAAGTAATAGATAATCTAAATATTGAATTAGATCTATAATCAAAAGTAGATCTGACATGATAAAGGTTAAGATCCAAGTCATACTATGCCAAAATATCACAGATTCACAAGTTATTATAGATCTGAAGTGATTTAAGGATTAACATGCATAGATCCAAATTAAAGTCCTATCATGTTTACTTTTTATTTATTTAAATCTAAAAGTAACTTGAGACTCATAGTGTTTGGATCTAGAACAATAGAAGGAGAAAAGCGAAGGTTGAATCTCAGTTCTTGAGACACTCCACGTCCGTTAATGTCACTCACTAAGGGAATGCATTAAGTTTCATTAAGCGCTATAGCTAAATGGACATAGAATAATTATAAGACAGATATAAATAAGGCAGCAGTGGAAAATTTAAACTTTTATTTCAAACATAAGTCAAAATGCCGTGCTCCACAATTTCATAAGTCACAAAAACGATTACAATAAAATAACTTCTGTCTTGCACCATTAGAGTACATAAGTAAATAAAAAGCATCATTTCCCCAATTAAAAGAGTTAAGCCATGGTAGAGACAAGAACTTGAGCCATACTTCAGAAGTAGCTCCTAGCAAGATGATATCTGATTCCTGATTAAGTCTGAGTGTTTCCTCCCTGAGAACCTGGAGGAGGGAGTGGGAGAAAGAAGGAGAAACAACTGGGTCAGACATAAAGTCTGGCGAGTCTAGTTACTTTTAGCCAATAGATAAATAAAAGCAACATGATAGGCATATAAAGTGGATAAGAGAGATCACTACATAAATGGCAGGTGTGATAAGGTAAGCAAGATAAGGTGTATGTGCCTTACTAATGATTACTCTGCATTATTACTAGTATAACTGAAATGAGATGATCCGTTCCAACATAAGTTGGTAGGTTAAGGTCATATATCCAAGTATACCCTAACCACAACTCTAATCGATCGGCTCCCTTCCCAGTAGATATCATGCGCTGGCCCCACAGTAGGAGGTATCACTTCTGAAAGTGGCAACCCATGGTGTGCACAACCATATCTACTGGTGTCACGGTCGTCTTAGCCCTCCTCTGCCCATCCCATGCACGCACATGTCCCCAGTCGGTTTGCGCCGCCCACACCATCCGCCTCGTTTGGATCTCTTACAATCAATCAGTAAGCGTGCCCCTTCTCCGCCTAGTACGGAGTTCTTTACTTGATACCAACTCCGGGTTACTGACTAAAATGAGTCCCATACAACATGATACAAACTCTCTCCCTTGTCTTGTATCCGCACTAGGTTTTCCACTAAATATGTATACACTTAGATGTCTTTAATTACATAGCCTTATACCAGTTATGCTTACCTTAAAGGGTGTCTTTAGTTACATAACTTCATTACATTGTCTATCGGTTATGTATACCACTAGGTGTCTTTAATTACATAACCATATTACATTATCTATCGGTTATGTATACCACTAGGTGTCTTTAATTACACAACCTTATTGAGTTAAGTTTGTGGACCTATATATAAATATTACCTGCTCCCTCTAATTTGCTTGACCCACCCACTACCCATCCAATTTTACTTATTCCTAACTTAAGTTCATAGTCATACAATCTTTATGGATTAAATTAGGTTAAGTAGTCCAATTCTTTACCATGTCCATTTATGATTTTATAATGGGCTAGACCTCCCACATTAGGCCTACAACATGTGGATGCTGGATATGCCGGTCGGGTCCGGGCAGTCTTATTTCACAATTGGGTCGAACCTCATGTCTTAGCCCGATTCGTATTTGCATACTTAGACCTCCCACATTAGGTTCAACATTAGTGGTTGCTGGATATGCCGGTTGGGTCCGAGAAGACTTCCACCACTAATGTAACCTAACCTCGTGTCATAAGTGCAATATACAATTCCTAATTGTAAATTTGTAAACATTCCAAATTAACCCAAATCTACCTATGTCATTATGGGTAACTATTTCTATGTTTTCACCATTTGAATTACATGTCCCATTTCATATAAAGATTACACAAATTATGCCAATTATAGTCCCTTTTTCCCGTTTCTTCTCTAATGTATTCGTATGCACTTTGGCGGCATCTAGGCTATAAAGTAGTGTAGCTACAACAATGAAAAGGGAATATGACGAAGGTGATAGTTTCAACATATCTTGGCATAAACATAAACATAAACCGGTATGATAACAAGGTGAATGGTCATGTAATCATCATGACAAGTAGGCATAAAAGTGATGAAATTGTAACAACTATGATGTCAACGCAACATAATGAGATCTAAATTAACCATAAGTTGTCCAATTATTTAGATCTAGCATAGTTAGGGTGACATAGTAACATGTTTAGATCTAAAGATGGACTCATATGTCAAGTTTACAACATATCTCAATGGACCACAATATGACAGGTGAAAGGTGATTAACATAAAGATCTAGATCTAAGAAATGTTACAATTGTACAATTTAATAGATGTACATCCACCATAACATGGTTACAAGTCAAGATCCACATAAGCTACATAATCGAATAACCACAATTTTATTAGATCTTGGAAAATTGATCTTTCATGACATAGTATAGGATTTCACATTAACACAGAATCATACTTTACAACATATCCAATTCATAGTCTTTCAAAGTATACTTTTATTTATCCAAACCTATAAACAACTATAATTCACAGCGTTAGGTTTATAGAATTGAGGAAGAACGGATCTAGAATTTCTGAATTGTATTTGTAGAATATGTTGTTGTAGAAAACGGTTCAGTTCGCTCTCCAACAAGATACGACCTTCATGACTTCAAATAAAGAAAATATGAGAAATAGGACACGTATATATAAACGCCATACCCCCTGAAACTGATGCCATGTCAGCTCTAGGGGTCTCGACACCCCTGTGGGTCGGTCGATCCCCTAGAGCGGGAATTTTTCCTCTTAGAGGAATTTTTTGAATTCTGACTCATCTCTGAATCACCTCTGACTCATGCGTATATATAAAATATTTCTATGCGTATACAAACTTAAAACCCTCATAACTTCTCCATACGGTGTCCGTTTTACGCAAACCAAATGTCTTTCTTGACCAGAATTTTGAGATGGATGCAATGGTGCAGTCCGTTTCTTCTACTTTTGAATATTAAATTAATTATTATTTAATTTATTCTCTTTAATATCGTTAAAAATTTGGGGTGTTACATTCTCCCCTACTCAAAGGATTTCGTCCCCGAAATCTCTAAGTTGAGAAGAATGCATATCCTACCATCCATCATCCATTTACTCATCTACCAATCACTGGCATCCATTGTACTTAAAGATTTATAATGCTTATATGAATATATGCAAAGGTGTGTGTATATGTCCCAACACTAATGCGAAGATCAGGCGGTCTACTGATTCAGTTGACCTCCTTAATGCAATGTATGTTAGTGCCATGTATCCAATATGTATGCAAATGAACCTATCATATCATATAAATTCTATATGCGTGCACATTCATTCGTCCAAAAGCAACAAGTATATGCTAACTCATCCATTTCCATTCATAAACGAAAAGAAAATGCACACACATCCACATGCAGTATGAGAGTGATTGAGCCGATCTTAGTGCCTAATGCTTGTGCATATGCATCCTCAGGCAACCACTGGCAGACACTTGCATCCATCAAACATAACATGTTTCAAACACATGTTTACATCCATAGGATTCCTATCTAAAGGTCGAAAATACGATGGATAAGATATATTCTATTGACAGAAACAAGCACTGATAAAACTTAGGAAAGGAGTTAAGAACATACCCTCGAAAAGAAAAGGGTATGAAGCACGAATTTTGTCTTTGGTCTCCCAAGTCGCATCTTTTGGGTTATCTCCCCGTTGAACCTTTAGCAACTTGATTTCCTTATTGCGTAGCTTCTTTACTTCTGACCCAAGAATACGGGCAAGGACTCGTCTGACTGTCGCCTCCCGTTCCACTTCGACTTCTTCAACATGCTCGGCTCAGCAAATTCTGTGGTGTCATGTAGGCGTTTTTGCAGATGAGCGACATGGAAAATGTCATGAACACCGGATAGATTTTATGGGAGCTTTACTCAGTAGTCCATTTGGCCAATCCTTTCGGTTATAGGGAATAGTCCCACAAACCTACGTGCCAACTTCCCAACCGATCCGAAGCGAACCATATTCCTCAGAGGTGATACTTTGATAAAAACTAAGTCTCCCACTCTCGAATTCGATGTCAGTTCTTCTTTTGTCTACACATGACTTCTGGCTATCTTGAGTTGTCTTCATCCGCCGTCGAATAAGGTAAATCTTTTCGAATGTTTCTCTAACCATATCTGGTCCAAGTAATAATATTTATGTAGATTCCCACCAACAAGTTGGCGATCTACAGGGTCGTTTGTATAATGCTTCGAATGGTGCCATGCCGATGCTAGCCTGAAAACTGTTATTATAGGCAAACTCTACTAAAGGAAGATGCACTTCCCAAGTCCCTCCGAGGTCTAGTACACACTACCTTCAGATATCTTCTAGAATCCTATTCACACCCTCTCCGTCTCCCCATCGGTCTGAGGATGATAAGCAGTGCTTAAACAAACTGTGTAACTAATACTTCTTGCAAGCTCCTACAAAATTCGCTAGTAAAGATGGGGTCACGATCGCTCACGATGTCGGAAGGTACTCCATGAAGACGAACTATCTCTCGAACATAAATTGCTGCCAACCATGATGTCGTCCTCTTACTCTTAAATGGAATAAAGTGAGTGCTCTTAGTGAGTCTATCCACTATCACCCAAATACCGGTATTACCTTTCTTTGATCCGGGTAACCCATCAATGAAATCCATAGAGACGCTCTCCCATTTCCATTGCGGAACCTCCAATGGATGAAGTAATCCACCAGGCTTCTTTTGCTCAGCTTTGACTCTCTGGAAAACTAAGCATTGAGAAACAAACTCGTTCACATCTTTCTTTATCCTAGCCCAAAAGAAAACTCTCTTCATGTCCCTGTACATTTTATCACCGCCTGGATGAATGGTCATCTTAGAATGGTGGGCTTCTTCTAGGACTGCCTTTATCAAGCTTCCAGTTTGAGGAACACATAGCCTTCCATCTCGTCGCAACCACCCCTTTTCATCTATGGCATATATACTGAGGTAACTAGAAGTCACCCCTCTTTTGAGCTTATCCGTGATGTTTAGAATCTGTGGGTCACCTTGTTGCGATGCTCCTATCTGATCCACAAGAGTCGGTCGTATCTCCAAGGATGCAAATAAATCAGGCAAAACCTCGATGTAGGGTCTAAATCAAAAGCTGATATGAACAAGTTCTTTCTTTCCACAGACAGAGGACTCAGGGAAACCCTCTGCCTACTTAGTGCGTTTGCCACCACATTACCCTTGCCGGAGGTCTAAGAAATTTCAAAATCATAATAAGCTAAGAACTCCATCCACCGTTGTTGCCTTAAGTTTAGAACCTTTTGTGAGAATAGATACTTAAGAGATTTATGATTGGTGTATAACTCGAACTTTTCTCCAAGTAAATAATGACGCCACGTCTTTAGTGCGAATACTATGGCAGCTAGCTCTAGATCGTGGGTGGGATAGTTCTTCTCATGAACTCTAAACTGTCTATCCCCACAACATATTACTTTCCCTTCTTGCATCAAAACCACACCAAGCCCTGTACCGCACGCATCAGTGTAAATAGTAAACACTTTACTCCCATCAGGCAAGGTCTAGACTGGGGCTGTTGTCAGAGCCCTTTTTAATCGTTGGAAAGCAACGTCACAGTCTATGTCCCATGAAAATGCCAAATTTTTCTTTGTCTTCCTGGTGAGAGGGGCTGATATCTTCGTGATGTCCTTAATGAACTTCCTATAATAACCTGTCAACCCAAGAAAGCTTCTCACCTCGATTGCATTTTTAGGAATCAGCCAATCTTATACCGTAACCACCTTCGCGGGATCTACAGCTATCCCTTCTTTGGAGACTACATGCACCAAGAATCTCACCTCCTTTCTCAAGAAATGGAATTTGGAGAACTTTGCTTTTAGCTGATGGTCACAGAGAGTTTTCAAAACTTCTCCCAAATGCTTGGCATGCTCTTTTTCAATCCTGGAGAAGATCAAAATATCATCAACGAAGACTACGACAAATTTCTTTAGGAACTCCCGAAACACCCTACTCATCAAATCAACAAAATAGGCGGGTGCATTTGTGAGCCCAAAAGGCATAACTAGCCATTCAAAGAAACTATCTGGAGATCTAAAAACAGTATTATCTATGCTATCCTCAGCCACCCTCAACTGATTGAACCCCGTAGCCAAATCCAACTGATAAAACACCGAGGCATCAACAAGCTGATCAAATAAATCATCAATCCTCGAAAGCGGGTGTCTATTCTTCTTGGTGAGCTTATTTAACTCTCTATAGTCAACATACAAACGAAGAGAACCATCTGCTTTAGTTGCGAACACTACTGGAGCGCCCTACTCAGATATGCTTCGTCTGATAAACCCTTTTCAAGTAGCTCCCCTACTTGCTTACTCAGCTCCCTCCTTTCTCTTGGAGCTATGTGGCGCACTGGTAATGCAACTGGCTTTGCATTGTCCACCAGATATATGCGGAAATCGATCTCATGCCTTGGGGGTAAACCCCGTACCTTATCAAAAACATCGGGATAATCTCGAACCACCGGAACTGATTGCAAATCATCTATGGATGCATCTAGAGACTCTAGGAGGCTAAGCATAACAGACCCCTGGGGGTCAAAAGAAACTTCGAGCGTCTTCCCAAGACAAGTTAGGAGTCTAATAACCCTCCTCTCACAATCCAGAATGGCCCCATACGTGGTAAGCCAATCCATTCCTAGAATCAACCCATAGCCCATAAACCTGAGCATATACGCGTCGCATTCAAACTCGACGCCTAATACAGATATTTTCAAACCCCAACGAATCATCCATAAATGAGCCGAACCACCAATGGGATTTGAAACAACTATGGGATCTACTACCATACTAGTAATTAAGTGCAAAGATTCAACCACAGAACTAGATATAAACGAGTGTGAAGCATCAGAATCAAAAAGTGTTCTAACTGGATGGTTTGAAAGAGTAACTAAAATTTCTACAAAAATTTTTCTACCTCTTTCAGGAGTACTGATCGTGAGAGCATGCACCTGCCCTCCAGAATCCCTACTCTTTGACCTTGTCCTTGTGATCCCTGTTTCTTCAGGCACTCTTTAGAGAAGTGTCCGACCTCTCCTCAATTAAAGCAACTGGCCTTCCTTCTTTTACAATCTTTGACCAAGTGACCCTCCTTCCCGCAGTTGTAATATTTTCTCTTATCGTTGCCTTTATCATCTTTCCCTCCTTTCTTCTGTTGTTGTTGTTGTTGCTGCCCCTCCTTGGGCCACACCTTCTTATTCTACGATGTCCCCTCAGCTTTTGTTTCCTTCTTTTCACCCTTGTCCTCCTCATGCATTAGGGCCATATCAACAAGCTTTTCAAAGGTGGCCCCCATTGGAATATGGGACATAGCTAAACCATGTAGAGGATCATTCGGCCCTTTGGCAAACCGCAAAGAACTTTTGTGCGGTGTGTCTACCAACTCTAACCCGAACCTTGCTAGCTGGTTGAACTTGTTCACATACTCCTTTACCGTCAAATTTCCTTGTTTGAGAGTTAAGAACCTCTCGATCTGTATGCTTCTCTCATCTTGGGAAAGGAATTTTATTTCGAACCTCTATCTAAAATCCTCCTAAGTTTCCACTTGACGTCCACCTTGTGTGATTTCCCACCAAAATGAGGCTTTGTCCTTTAACAGCCGAGCAGCTAACTGAATCTTTCTTCAGTCCTCCACTTCAAATATTACGAACAAGTCCTCTGTCTCCTTAAACCAATTCCTGGCTTCTATGAATGTTTCGTTCCCATGGAATGACCTTCCTTCCGTAGCCCGGAAGCCTTTGCAGATCTTGGCAAAATTGTCAGCTTTTGGAGGGGGAGGGGGAGGGGGAGGAGGAATGAATAGTGCAGCTGGGGGAGGAACGTTTTCTTGGCCTTCGGAAGGCGCCGTAGCCTCCAAATACCTACAGAACCATCCGGGTATTGTGACACCCTCTGGGACATTAGTGATGTTTTATTCTCCGGACATACTGAAAAAGGGAAAAGGAAGAAATTTAGGTAAAGGACCGAAGGATACTACATATGGCTTTTTTGGGGAATGTTTTTCAAAATAGACTTTTTTTTTTAAATGCTTTTCTTTTACAACCCGCTTGAAAATAATTTCCCAAAACTTTTATCTAATCTGGTAAGCTTCAGCTCTGATACCAAGTGAGACACCCCTCGTCCGTTAATGTCGCTCACTAAGGGAATGCATTAAGTTTCGTGAAGCGCTATAGATAAACAGACACAGAATAATTACAAGACAGTTATAAGTAAAGCAGCAGCGGAAAATTTAAACTTTTATTTCAAATATAAGTCATAATGTTGTGGTCTACAATTTCATAAGTCACAAAAACCATTGCAATAAAATAACTACTGTCTTGCATCATCAGAGTACATAAGCAGATAAAAAGCATCATTTCCCCAATTAAAAGAGTTAAGCCATAGTAGAGACAAGAACTTGAGCCATACTTCAGAAGTAGCTCCTAGAAAGATGATATCTGATTCCTAAGTCTGAGTGTTTTCTCCCTAAGAACCTTGGGGGGGAGGGGTGACACCCCACATCCGTTAATCCCACTCACAAAGGGAATGCATTAAGTTTCGTGAAGCGTTTTTGGTAAATAGACATATAATATTACAAGACAGATATAAAATTTTGCAACGGAATAAAAAAACAACTTTATTAATCATAAGATACCGTGGTCCAAAACATCACTTGTCTAAAATATAAATACCCATTACAACATAAAAGCTGCTGTCTTGTACTTCAAAAATATCAGAGTACATAAAAGAAGTAAAATTCCCTAGGAACAAAATATAGCTATAGCAACAAGGATAGGAGCTTGAGCCATACATGTCGGCAGCTCTAGCAGAAGTCAGCAGAATCACGGTCAAGCCTGAGCGTTTCCTCCCTGAGAACCTAGGGGGGAGGGAACGGAAGAAAGAAGGGAAAAAAGGGTTAGACATAAAGTCTGGCGAGTCTAGTTACTTTTAGCCAGTAAATAAATAAAAGTAACATGATAGACATTTAATGTGGATAAGAGAGATCATTACATAAATAGCAATTGTGATAAGGCAGACAGGATAGGGTATATATATACTTCTAATGATAACTCTGCACTATTACTAGTATAACCATAATGAGATGATCCCTTCCACTACAAGTTGGTAGACTTAAGGCATACATCCAAGTGTACCCTAACCACTACCCTAATCAATCGGCTCCCTACCCCGTAGATACCCTGTACTGGCCCCACGGTAGGAGGTATCACTTCCTAAAGTGACAACCCTTCATTTCCCAAGATGTGCACAACCATATCTACTAGTGTCACGGTCGTCTTATCCACCTCTACTCGGCTCATGCACGCACATGGCCCGGTTGGTTTGCGCCGCCCACACCTTCCTTTACGCTGGGATCCCTTACAATCAGTCCATTAAGCGTGCCCCTTCTCCAACCTAGTTCGGAGTATATACTTGATACCAACTCCGGGTTACTGGCTGAAATGGGTCCCACACAATATGATACAAGCTCTCCCCCTTGTCTTGTATCCCTTCACTAGGTTTTCACAGACTATGTATATGCCTAGGTGTCTTTATTTACACAGCCTTATTTATTTCTGTAAGTTTTGCTTACCCAAGAAGGTGTCTTTAGTTACATAACTTTATTATTTCCACCAGTTATATATACCATTAGGTGTCTTTAATTACATAACCTTACTGGGTTAAGTTTGTGGGCCTATATAAATATTACCCACCCCCTCATATTTACTTAACCCACCCCTTTTACTTAATCAAGTTTACTTGACCCCAACTTAAGTCTATGTTCACACAATCCCTATGGATTAGATTTGGTTACGTAGTCCAATTCTTTATCATGTCCAATTATGGTTTCATAATGGGCCAGACCTCCCACATTAGGCCTATAACATGTGGATGCTGGACATGCCGGTCGGGTCCAGGCTGACTTATTCCACAGTTGGGTTTAACCTCATGTCATAGCCCGATTCGTATTTACGTACTTGGACCTCCCACATTAGGTCAATATTAGTGGCTGTTGGATATGTCGGTCGGGTCCGGGCAGATTTCCACCACTAATGCAACCTAATCTCGTGCCATAAGTACAATTACAATTCCTAATTGTAATTACTAAACATTCTATTTTTAATTAATTAATCAATTAATTAAGCCTTTCCTTTTATAGGTGTCAATACCTATTTTACCCAATACTTTGAATTACATGTCCAAAAATGTTCATATTCAAATTATGTCATTTTAAACCCTTTTCCCCTCGTTCCTTAACTAGCGCCCTCACAAAATTGGCAGCATGCCTAGGCTAGACAATAGCCTAGTCATGAACGATAATAGGGAAAATAATGGGAAAGTGACCAAAATGCTCATCTTGGCATAAACATAAACTAGTATGGTAATAAGGTGAACATACATACTGGCATGGACATGAAATTGTCATCATGACAAGGTGATAATTTAGATCACATAAAATAGATCTAACATAATAAAATAAGGTGATAATTTAGATCACATAAAACAGATCTGACATGATAACATAAGGTGACAATTTAGATCACATAAAATAGATCTAACATGATAACACATGGTGACAATTTAGATAACATAAAATAGATCTAACATGACAACATAAGTTGACAATTTAGATCATATAAAATAGATCTAACATGATAGCATAAGGTGACAATTTAGATCACATAAAATAGATCTAACATGACAACATAAGGCGACAATTTAGATCACATAAAATAGATTTAACACGATAACACAAGGTGACTATTTAGATCACATAAAATAGATCTAACATGTCAACAGAAGGTGACAAATTAGATCACATAAAATAGATCTAACATGACAACAAAATGAGACAATTTAGATCACATAAAATAGATCTAACATAATTAAAGATTTAGATCTACATAAAATATCCACATGATAATTAGATCTAACATAATTAAAGATTTAGATCTACATAAAATAGATCTAACATAATTCAAGATTTAGATCTACATAAAATGTCCACATGATAATTAGATCTAACAAATAATTCTATCATAACATATTATAAGATATGATAATAGCATATAATAAATCTATCATGTCATAACATAAAACATGATAATAGCATAGAATAAATCTATCATGTCATAACATAAAACATGATAATAGCATAGAACAAATTTGTCATGTCATAACATAAAACATGATAATATCATAGAAAAGATTTATCATGTCATAACATAAAACATGATAATAGCATAGAGTAGATTTGTCATGTCATAACATAAAACATGATAATAGCATAGATCCAAATCATAGTCTTTCATAATTCACTTTTATTTACTTAAACCTAAAAATAACTATACTCACAAGGATTGGATCTATGAGAATAGAAGGTGAAAACTGAAACTTGAATCTTAGAATTTGATTTGCAAAACTGATAATTGAAGAAAGCAGATCCGTCTTAGTTCGCAATCCAGCAGGTTTTGACCGCCATTGTTTCTTTGTGAAGAAAACAATGGAATTGAGGTGATTTTATAGCCGCTAGGTTTCAAAAATCGAATTGCCACCTCAGTTGTAACGATCTGCATTCTACACATCAGGTGATTGTAGAATAGTTATTTCTTTCTAATGCGCGGTCGTATAGCCATGTAACTTTGGGAGACGACTATTGGGGTCATTTCCCATGTTCATGATTTTTGCCGGTTTTTAAATGACCGTTTTGCCCTAAGCTGATCTTGTTTCGGCCATAACTTTTGATTGGTAAGGAATTTTGAACTAAAACCACTTCATTAGATCAAGATGATGGTTTACCTTTCCATAGAGTGGTCATATTAGACAAACGGACTTACCGCTTGGGAGATATGGCTGAAACAAGGTTTAGAAAGTGAAAAACATCTTAATTGGGCTTAACCGGGTGATTAGCTGCTAGCCCCATTGGGGAATTTTGTGATTAGGGCTATAGGAGGGCTGATTAGGGTCAAAGAAACCTTTTTAATTTTTCAGCCGCCACTTACCTCTCTTCAACCCTAACAATGACCTCCAACTCCTAAAACACCTTCTAATCACCATTTAATCAAGTTTTAGCCTAATCTACATTTAATCAAGACAAATTAGCATCAAATTGGGAATAGAGCTGTTGTGTTTCATAGAGATTCAACCCAAATCAGGGAAATTTTCAGATCTGAGATTTATTTGTGGCTAAGGTGAGTGATTAACATCTTTCTACACTAATTACGGCTAGTTAAGGGTGATTAGTGAGAATTAGCGAAATTATAACTTAGAAAAATTTGTAAAATTCTAAAATATTATTTTAGGGCTCTGATAAAAATTTGGGTTAATTTTGCTAAGTTTTGCTAATCCTAAGGTTAGCTATGCTTAGACATGATTAAGGGGAAAACACGGGTTTTTGGGTATGTTTGATCAATATTGACATGTTAAATTGTTGTTTTGATGTTTATTGTTGATTCTCTATGTTGCTATGACTGTATGGCATGTTTTGTGATTAATTAGAAAAGTTGAAATGGTCAGAAATGCCGTCATAAGGCGGAAAACAGTCGCTGGAAAAGTTGTAGGAAATGCGCAGGGTTTCAGATCGGATCGGATATAGGGCTCGGTTTGGATAGGAGGACCGGGCAAGGGATTTGATTCGGATCGGAACTTGGCACCAGGGAAGGCTTGGCAAGAAGGAAGGCCACTTGCAAAGAGTTGGAGTTGGGTTGAGGATCGGATTTGGTTGGAATGGAACGTGGGATCGGATCGGAGTAAGCAAGCTGGAGTAGAAGGGACGAAAGGAACCAAGAAGCAAAGCACCGAGCCGAACCGCATGGAGGAAGTGAACCCGATTCGATCTGAAGGAGAGGAATTAAGCTAAACCGAATGGGGAGCCTGAGCACCACAGACTGAACAGAGTTTGGACCTCTACCTCCACTATGCGACGGCTCTTCTGAAGACCAACTCCAATTCGACCAAAACCCGAGATGCAAAGATAGTCCAAATGAGAGGTTGTAACTCGGGATCCAATTGGGAACCAACGAGTTAACTTCATGATTGGGCTTTGTTGCGAGACGTGTGCTAAGGGGTTATCGACGTTCATCACTTTGATTCACCACCAAGATGGATGTTAGGCTACGTATCAATGCAGTTGGGTAGTTATTACTCCATGGGGCAGAGTGATCGTAGCATGGCTATGAGCCAGTGCAGTGAAGTCATCATGACTCCATGTGGAAGAGTGGACATAGCAAGGACTAGTGGCTATGGATCAGTGCAGTGGAGTCACCATGACTTCATGGGGCAGAGTGAACATATCAAAGATTTTGGTGATCAAAGCGGTGGATATCATATGCTTTACGCACCGAGTGAGAGATGTGAGGATTGATGCTATGCTTGATTCTTTGATACCACTATGACATGCACACCCCTCCCCCGTATCTTTACACCATATATTATTGTCACCTTAGAGTATTGTACATCTTGTTGTGCTAACTCTTTGGTTGCAGGTCCAGGTTCAGGTATGATTTAGTATACCTGTTATTGTTTTGTTTTGCTGCTTATCGCTCATACCAGACTTTTTTCTGACCCACAGTTTTATATCTCTTCTTATTACTTTGGGTGCTCTTAAACGGACAGACTAGAGGCAGGTTAGGTGGTATGCACGAGTAGTTGTACGGTAGATGAGCAGGAGGCTTCCATGTATGATATGTATATATATATTCTCCTTGTGTCACTGCTGGTCACTACTTTGGGCATTAGTAGTGTACCTTTCTTATCTTGCTTTAGAGACAGTTTCAGAAGTTGAAATAATAATGATGATGTGGAACATAAGATGTATTTTGAATTTCCGCTGCTATGATGATTATGGTTTAGTTCTTAGCTTATGCACTGTCTCATCTGTTTTATGTCAAGTATGTTATTATTATATGTTTTTTCATGTACTATGAGATATTCTACAGGTTCCTTGTTAGTTCAAATTCCCTTCTTTTCCTTTGTTGGACGACCTTCCCGTGCTAGTTGGACATCGGCACAGCGCACTTTGATTGGAAATGCCGGCTGGTGCGGGGGGGGGGGGGGGTCACATTTGTTATCAGAGCTCTAGGTTGCGTAGTTAACCTAGGGAGAGATAGTATACGTCTATGAGAGCGCATATTTGTAATATTTTGGTTTTCAAAAACTATATATATACTATTAGTATATTTAAGGATGGAGTTGCACTGCACTAACACCACTGAAGAGATGGTTAATCGTTTCTCCTTACTGATTGAACGATGAGCCGATACACGAGGGGTACTGGTAGAGGAGCTAATAATGGGAATGCTCCTGATATGAGGACAATGTTCACTGACCTCATGAGAGAGATGCTTAGGGATGTTCAGAGGGCAGCTCCTAATGCTGCAAATTGTGGTGGTGCAGCGGTGCAGGTGCCTAGGTATGATTTCGCTAAGCTATGCAAGGATTACACTAGTCTTGGTGGGAAGCCGTTCCACGAAACGGAATCGGCTACAGAAGTTCAGAATTGGCTTGATAGCTATGAGCGCATCTTCGAAGATTTGGGTATCGAGGATGCGACAAAGAGAAATCTAGCATCCCATCAGCTGCAAGGATGGGCAATGAATTGGTGGAATGCTATTATGGCAGCTACTCCAGAGGATCAAGTTACATGGGATCAGTTTAAGGCTCACTTTAGTGAAAAGTTTATCCCAGCTGCTCAGAAGTTAGAGTTGTTTAGGAAGTTCATGGAGCTTAAGCAGAATGGTAGGGCAGTCTCAGAGTATATTGCTGAGTTCGATACTTTGTCGAAGTATGGATTATCTCTAATTGACACTCCCGAGAAGAAGAATGAGAAGTTCATAACAGGCTTAGATCAGTACTTAGGGGAAAGGCTTATAAACCATATAGATGAGACATTGAATCTATTGTGGGGAAAGCTTTGAGATCAGAGAGTCTATACCCTAAGTTGAAAACTGAGGTTGGATATGCAGAGAAGCCAAAACCGCAAGCAAGCAGTGGAGGCAAGAATGGTTCTCAGAATAAGAGAAAGCAGAATCAGACCAAGGATGGCCAGAAGAAGAGGAATAAGAAAGATGTTAAGTGCTTTAGCTATGGCAAGAAGGGCCATTATGCTAAAGAATGTCAAGCAAAGCCATCAAACAGGAAGTGCTTCAAATGTGTCCAAGTAGGAAATCACAAGGATAAGTGTTTGCAACCCCCTAAAAAAAGCAGATTATGAAAGCATATGCTCTTAATGTTGTTCCTTCTTCGTCGAATGCCCCAACTGCGGCGGAGAAAGAAAATAATGTAGTCATCCAAGGTATGTTTTCTGTTTATGATGTTCTTGTTCGAGTATTGTTTGATACCGGAGCTTCCCGTTCCTTCATATCTAGTGACCAGGTAGATAGGTTGGGATTGGAACCCGAGATAGTCAATAGACCTTTAGCGGTGACGAACCCGATTAGTGGTTCGACTAGCTTTAGTATGATTTGTCGTAATGCGGTCTTATCGAGTCATGGATGCATGTTTATTTGTGATTGCTTTGTTTTGGGCTTTACTAGATTTTGTATTATTTTGGGTGTCGACTGGCTCCAAAGGTAAGGGGTGGTGGTAGACTGTGAGGTATTTTGGTGACAGTTAGAGCAGATGGTAGGCGGAGGGTAGTGTTTGGTGTTCTACCTAGTGATGGGGTAATGGCTAGTTTTGTAACTTCCCTCGACATCCCGCATGATGAGTTGTCAGATGTGCCTGTGGCTGGCCAGTATCCGGACGTCTTCGAGGAAGTGACCGGACTTCCACCACACTGAGAGATTGAGTTCCGTATTGATTAGTGAAAGATGCCAGACCTATAGTGATGCCACTTCGTCGTATGGCAAGGGAGCAGCGGGAGCTCGGGGTGCAAGTGAGCGATCTGTTGAAGAAGGGATTTATCAAAAGAAGCGTTTCTAAGTAGGGACCACCAGTTGTGTTTGCTACCAAGGCAGATGGTTCCCTTCGATTGTGCGTGGACTACCGCAAGTTGAATAAGGTGATGAGGAAGAATAAGTATCCTCTACCGCAGATATATGATTTGTTTGATAAGTTGGGTGACGCGAGTGTGTTATCCCAGTTGGATCTCGCGACAGGTTTTCATCAGCTTAGGGTGGAAGCTGATAGTATAGCTAAAATGGCCTTTTGGACGCTGTCTGGATTCTACGAGTGGTTGGTCATGCTATTCAGGCTGACCAATGCACCAGCATATTTTGTGGATCTTATGAATAGAGTATTCCGAGATCAATTGAATAAGTTTGTTCTTGTGTTCATAGACGATATCTTGGTTTATTCGAGGACAGAGGAAGAACACAAGGAACATTTAAGGATAGTAATGGAGGTGTTGAGAAAACACAAATTTAAAGAAAAGTTTTCTAAGTGTCACTTCTGGAGGAGGGAAGTGAGATTCTTGGGCCATGTTGTTTCAGAGAAGGTATTGCCGTGGACTCTGCGAAGGTGGCTATGGTACAAGATTGGTCTACGCCCAAGAATGCAACAGACGTATGAAGTTTCTTGGGATTAGCTGGATATTATCGTAAGTTTATCCAAGACTTCTCCAAGATAGCTGCATCGTTGACTCAGTTAACCAAGAAGAATCAAGCTTTTGTTTGGGATGAAAAGTGCGAGGTTGCATTTAAGAGCCTAAAGGAAAAGTTGACGTGCGCTCCAGTGTTAGTCATTCCTAAAGGGAATGAAGAGATGACGGTATACACAGATGCATGTGGTACCGGACTAGGTGCTGTATTGATGCAAAGAGGTAGGGTTGTAGCTTATGCTAGTCGGCAACTGAAACCGGAAGAGAAAAGATATCCTACCCATGATTTAGAATTAGCAGCGATCGTGTTCGCATTAAAGATGTGGAGACATTATATCTTAGGAGAAAGATTTGAGTTGTTAACCGATCCTAAATCGTTAAAGTATCTCTTCTCTCAGAAGGATTTAAACCTCCAACAGCAAAGATAGTTAGAAACTTGACTTCCTATGATTTCGATATCGCATATACACCAGGGAAGGGCAATGCGGTAGCTGATGCATTGAGTAGAGGATATGCCAGTTTAGTGGCTATGTTTCTGGAATGGAAGCAACTGGAGTATATCGCTGGGTATGATTTCAGACCAAAGTGCGAATTGGATCCAGAGATGTTAGCAAGTTTGCCGATTAGACCCACTTTAATTGAGCGTATTGGTTCCAGTCAGAGAGACAATCCTAACCTGTTGGAAATCATCTCCAAGTTAGAGATGGGTATCGACGAGGAGATGAATAGGTATGGGCTTGATCGAGATCGATGGCTTAGAAAGAATGGAAGACTAGTTGTGCCTAATGTCAATGGATTGAGAGAAGAAGTGCTTAGAGAATGTCATCACTCAAAACTAACCATACATCCCAGTGGTAACAAAATGTATCGAGACATGAAGCAGACCTACTACTGTGAAGGAATGAAAAGAGACGTTGGGAAGTTTATATCCAAATGCATGAACTGCCAGTTAGTTAAAGCTGAGCAAAAGAAACCTAGTGGTTTGTTGCAACCATTAGAAATTACAAGATGGAAATGGGAACAAGTCTCAATGGATTTCATTGATGGGTTACCAAGGACTAGATCGGGCCATGATAACATTTGGGTGACTGTGGACCGATTGACCAAGAGTGCAAGGTTTATACCTATCAAATCGAATATAACGGAAGCTAAGTTATCGGAACTATATATGAAGTGGGTAGTGGAATTTTACGGAGAACCTAAAAGTATTGTGAGTGACCAAGACCCGTTGTTTACTAGTGCATTTTGGAAGAACTTACAAGAGGCTCTAGGGTCAGAATTATATCTCAGTACCGCGTATCATCCTCAAACTGATGGTCAAACAGAGAGGGTAAATCGTATATTAGAAGATCTCTTGTGAGCTTGCATATTGGATTTTGGTGGATCATGGGATGACCATTTGTATCTAGTAGAGTTTGCATATAATAATAGTTATCAATCCAGTATTGGTATGACTCCATTTTAAGCTTTGTACGAAAAACTATGCTACTCACCATCATACTGGTTAGAAACTGGTGAAAAGTTTGTGCTTGGACCAGATGTGATAAGAGAAACTTTAGACAAGATTAAGATCATTCAACATCGAATGAAGGCTGCCCAAGATAGGCAGAAGAGTTATGCTGATAAGAGGCGAAAGGATTTGAAATTCTCCGTTGGCGACCTATAATTTGTCAAGATCTCTCCATTAAAGAATGTTATTCGATTTGGATGGAGAAGAAAGCTGGCACCAAGATTTATTGGTTCATTCCCAATCCTCGAGCAAGTTGGGAAATTGGCATATAAAGTTGAATTACCAGAGAAGATAGCAGGAGTTCATAACGTATTTCATGTTTCCCAGTTAAGGAAATTTATGCACGAACCCGATATGACTATTTCACCTGATCAGTTGGATGATATCGAAGTAGAACCGGAGGCGGTTGGGAATCGCAAGCCGATTCGTATTGTCAAGCATGATACGAAGCAACTTCGAAGGAAAGCGGTGAATCTAGTCAAAGTTCAGTGGGGCGAGAATGAGAATGACTGTACTTGGGAGACAGAGGCGAGCATTAGGAAGATGTATCCAGAACTCTTTGCCTGGTAAGATTTTAATTGTAATTTATTTTTCCGCATGCTAGGATAGACTTGTTTGTTGTTTTGTATGTTTGATTGTTGTGAATGGTTGGTAGGCATGCGGGATCCTTACTTGTTTCTTAGTCAGGGAATTTCGGGGGCGAAATTTCTTAAGGGGGGAAGAATGTAACGACCCGCATTCTACGCATCAGGAGATCGTAGAATATTTATTTCTTTCTCATGCGAATTCGTATAGCCATGTAACTTTGGGAGACGACTATTGGGGTCATTTCCCATGTTCGTGATTTTTGCCGATTTTTCATTTTGCCCCTAGCTGATCTTGTTTTGGCCATAACTTTTGACTGGTACGGAATTTTGACATTAATCCACTTCCATTAGATCTGGATGATGGTTTACCTTTCCGTAAAGTGGTCATATTAGCCAAACAGACTTACCGCTTGAGAGATATGGCTGAAACAAGGTTTAGAAAGTGAAAAACAGCTTAATTGGGCTTAACCGGGTGATTAGCTGCAAGGCCCATTGGGGAATTTCGGGAATAGGGCTATAGGAGGGCTGATTAGGGTTAGAGAAACCTTTTCCTTGTCATTTTCTGGCCGCCACTTACCTCTCTTTAACCCTAACAATGGCCTCCAACTCCAAAAACACCTTCTAATCACCATTTAATCAAATTTTAGCCTAATCTACATCTAATCAAGGAAAAATAGCATCAAATTGGGAATAGAGCTACTGTGTTGCATAGAGATTCAACCCAAATAAGGGATATTTTCACATCTGAGATTTATTTGTGGCTAAGGTGAGTGATTATCATCTTTTTACACTAATTACAGCTAGTTAAGGGTGATTAGTGAGAATTAGCGAAATTATAACTCAGAAAAATCTGGAAAAATTTGTGAAATTCTAAAATATTATTTTAGGGCTCTGATATAAATTTGGGTTAATTTGGCTAAGTTTTGCTAATCCTAAGGTTAGCTATGCTTAAACATGATTAAGGGGAAAACATGGGTTTTTGGGTATGTTTGATCCATATTGACATGTTAAATTATTGTTTTGATGTTCATTGTTGATTCTTTATGTTGATATGACTGTATGGCATGCTTTGTGATTGACTAGAAAAGTTGGAATGGTTGGAAACGCCATCGTATGGCATAAAACAATCACTGGAAAAGTTGCAGGAAATGTGTGGGGTTTCCGATCGGATCAGGTATGGGGCTCGGGTCGAATAGGAGGACTGGGCAAGGGATTTGATTCGGATCGGAACTTGGCACCAGGGAAAACTTGGCAAGAAGGAAGGCCACTTGCAAAGAGTTGGAGTTGGATTGAGGATCGGATCGGGTCGGAATGGAACGTGGGATCGGATCGGAGTAAGCAAGCTGGAGCAGAAGGGACGAACGGAACAAAGAAGCAAAGCACCAAACCAAACCGCATGGAGGAAGTGAACCCGAACTGAAGGAGGGGAATTAAGCTGAACCGAATGGGGAGCCTGAGCACTACAGACTGAACCGAACCGAGTTTGGACCTCTAGCTCCACTATGTGACGTCTCTTCTGAAGACCAACTCCAATTCGACCAAAACCCGAGATGCAAAGATAGTCTAAATAAGAGGTTGTAACTCAGGATCCAATTGGGAACCAACGAGTTAACTTCGTGATTGGGTTTTGTTGCGGGACATGTGCTAAGGGGTTATCGATGTTCATCACTTTGATTCACCACCAAGACGGATGTTAGGCTACGTATCAGTACAGTAGGGTAGTTATTACTCCATGGGGCAGAGTGATCGTAGTATGGCTATGAGCCAGTGCAGTGAAGTTGTCATGACTCCATGGGGGCAGAGTGGACATAGCAAGGACTAGTGGCTATGGATCAGTGCAGTGGAGTCACCATGACTCCATGGGGCAGAGTGAACATAGCAAGGATTTCGGTGATCAAAGCGGTGGATATCGTATGCTTTACGCACTGAGTGAGAGATGTGAGGATGGATGCTATGCTTGATTCTTTGTTACCACTATGACAAGCACACCCCTTCCCTGTATCTTTAGAGCATAAATTAGTGTCATCTTACAGTATTGTACATCTTGTTGTGCTAACTCTTTGGTTGCAGGTCCAGGTTCAGGTATGATTTAGTATACCTGTTATTGTTCTGTTTTGCTGCTAATCGCTCATACCCGACTTTTGTCTGACCCAGAGTTTTATGTCTCTTCTTATTACTCTGGGTGCTCTTAAACGGGCAGACTAGAGATAGGTTAGGTGGTATGCACGAGTAGCTGTACCGGAGACGAGTAAGAGGCTTCCATGTATGATATATATATATATATATATTCTTCCTATGTCGCTGCTGGTCACTACTTTGGGCATTAGTAGTGTACCTTCTTATCTTGCTTTAGATACAGTTTTAATAGTTGAAATAATAATGATGATATGGAACATAAACTGTATTTTGAATTTCCGCTACTATGATGATTATGGTTTAGTTCTCAGCTTATGCACTGTCTCATCTGTTTTATGCAAGTATGTTATTATTATATTTTATTCCATGCGCTGTGAGAGATTCTACAGGTTCCTTGTTTGTTCAAATTCCATGCGCTGTGAGAGATTTTATTCCATCCTTGTTTGTTAGCCTACTTTGTGAACTAGGCAACACAAAGTCAAGATATCAGACATTGAAGAGCATTTTTAATTAGAAGACTTCGGTTCGGATCGGAGAAGACACTACAACCTAGATCGGACAGCTGCAATCGTTCGGATCGGGTCATAGCAACGTATCGGTTCGGAGCGGATAAAATCTCCTGTTCGGATCGGTGAGCTATTGCTTTTGAAGGCGGAGAGCGCGTGTTCGGATCGGAGGGCAGTATTCTTCAAGATGGATCGGAAAGCCACCCAGTTGCTACAGAGATAGGTCGGAGCGGAGCGGAGCAGATTAAAGAAGAGAGAGCGTTACCTCCAAGCCAATCCGGGTCGGATCGGGTATCCCGATCCGAACCCCTTATATGTGTGTCTCCGACCCGAGCCCATTTTCCATATCATTCTCCAGCAAAAGCGCCTGGATATCCGGATCGGCTATGACCAGTTCCTACCCATAACGTTCATTACTCTGATGCGTTGTCAACACAATAATTCATCCGAACCCGAAGCTAATGGGATGGACGACACGTGGCTCCGATCCGGATCGGGTTTTGAGCAAATTCACACCTATAAATACCCCGTCTGGAGACAAAGAAAAGGATCTTTTTTTTTGGGCATTTCGAGAATTCAACCACCTCCATAGTCCGAACTCTAATACTCCCGGAGAATCCAAATCATCTTTCATTATTTGTTTTAGTCAATTGAGTGAATATAAGCAAGTTGTGAGTGGAATCAAGTGAATCTTACATTGTATTTACAACTGAATCATTGAATATAGTGAAAGATAAGTGGACGTAGGCATTTCTTCGCCGAACCACTATAAATCCTGTGTGTTCATTTTTATTTTTATCTCATTTCATTTTGCTTTTAATCAATTTGGGTGTTAGAACCACTTTTGGGTCTAACATTTTGGTGCTTTCACTGAGAACCCTCATCTAAATTCTTTATTTTCTGGGATTTCTTTCTACTTTTTGGACCGTTGAGTTCAAAGAAGTTAATCCTTAAGTTTCTCCGCTCTTTTATATTTGTTGAAGTGATTGTCAAAGAATCATGGCCAAAGGAAAAGGCAAAGAAGTTCAATCTGGTCGAGGAAATGGAGCTGGCGAAGATCAGCAAAATGCGGTTGTAACAAGGTCTCGGGGGCAGAGTTCAGCAGCAGGAAGAACCAATGCAGGAAATCCGAGCCGCCAGCAAGGGGAGAGCTCCGATCCGATCCGGGTAGGAAATTCTGAAGCAGTGCATTCCCCCAATCTGAACCGACCCGAGCAGCTTGCCACGTACCGATCCGACTAGGCCCCCCAGCTCCGAACCGACCCGACCTCCTACCTCCGATCCGACCCGATGCTTGGTGAAGCTTGAACCTCTACTCGAGTCCCTACGAATGCTCCAGTTCCAGCCACTAGGGTTAGTGATCAGGTCAATCCATCTGCGCCCATCACTCAAGGGGATTTCTCGCGCTTACTTGACATGCTTGAGAGCACAAGGGAGGCTATGAAAGTTCACGAGCGCACTAATCTCATGATGCAGGAAAATATGAGGCTCATGAGTCGGGAGATTAGTGAACTCCGTCGACAGAGAACTCCATCACCGGTTCGTCACACACCAGTGGATCAATCTTCATCTTCCGAGGAAGAACGGCCCCGTGAACGAAGGCTGCTCGAACGACCTCAGAACGTGGACCAGCTAACATTTGGATCTTTGGGATCTCGTGAGGATATTGCACGAGCGCTAGGAAACAATGACCCCACTCGAGGGCAAAGACTCCAATCCCCTCCTCCCGAGATCGACTAGGAGCGCAGGGAACGGAATCGAGCAGAGGCAGCTCGAAGAAGAAGGGCATCTCCTGAACAAGAGCCCAGAAGGAACTCGGATACTAGGGCCAGGGAACCTGAGCGGCCCCTAACTAATGCTGATGTGCAGGCAATGGTTCGCCAGATCATGTCCGAGAGCCGGAACTATACAAATGAAGATTATGGCATTGAGCGAAGCCATACTCCCTTCATCGACGATATCCTCGACTTCCAATTTCCCCGACGCTTTAACTTGCCACAGATGGACAAATACAATTGAAGGACTGATCCGGGACATCATTTGATGCGATACTCGTGGCTCATGAATGCTGCTGCTGCCCCTGATGAAGTGAAGTGCAAAGCATTCCCAATCTACTTAGAAGATGTGGCGCTGTTCTGGTTTACCCGACTTCCTCCTCGTTCGATTTCGAATTACAAGGAACTAAGCGAGTGTTTCATGAACCAGTTCCGACTCCATGCCCGAAAGTCCAAAAGTGTTATTGAATTATCGAGAATCAAACAGGCACCAGGAGAGTCTTTGAGGGCATATCTTGACCGTTTTAACCAAGCTGTGACTGAGGTCAGTGACCCGCATGAGCCCACTATTCTGATGGCATTGAAGGAAGGAGTCGATCCTGAATCTGAGTTTGGAGACTACCTTTCTGGGAAAACACCCTCCACAAGGGAGATATTCTACGAAAAAGTCGATATTTATCTAAGGCGAGAGGAGGCCAGGGCAAACCGAAAGAGAAAGTCTGAGACGGCTTCAAAGGAGAATGTGCAGAGTAATATCACCGTGAAGCAGTCTGGGGAAAGTTCTGGTAAGGTTGAAGTAAATGTAGGAAACAAGGGTGGAAACAACAATGCTGGAAGCGGGGGTAACAACAACAATAACCGTAATCCGAACGGTAACAGAAGGAACAGAAATAGGGGAAGTGATCCTAACAAAAGACCCTGATTCCAGAACTACGAGAATTATACACCATTGAACGACACCCTGGAAAATATTTACCTGGATACGTACAATGTGTTACAGTACAAAAGACCGCCACCTCGTGATTCGACCGAGAAAGAAATGGCGACAGGGAAATTTTGTTTGTTTCATGGAACTCACGGGCATTCAACCAATGAATGTCGGCATTTGAGGGATGTGATTGAGAAGCTGGTGCATGAAGGGAAGTTGGATGAATACAAGGTTGCCCCGAGGGACAGGGGGCAAGGAGAACAGGCTCCAAAACAGAT
Source organism: Allium sativum (assembly GCA_030737875.1). NCBI lineage: Eukaryota > Viridiplantae > Streptophyta > Magnoliopsida > Asparagales > Amaryllidaceae > Allium > Allium sativum. The sequence continues at coordinate 311,158,430 of CM060921.1, forward strand.
TCTACCTGCTCCCAAGCCTACAGCGCAGCAGAAAGGTAAAGGAATTGTTATCAACTCCATAGTAGGCGGACCTCACCCGGCAATCCAAAGTTTCAGATCAATGGATCAATATGTAAATGCTGCCAAGCATCTAGACGTGAATGAAGGTGATGATTTGGAAGATATCACCCCCATAAAACAACAGAAGACCATGTTTGACGACGTGGTATTTCGCAGCCGAGACAATACTGGGATCCAATCACCCACCGATGATCCGTTGGTTATTACTACCACCATTGGGCCGGCCTTGGTCCATAAGGTATTAGTAGACAACGGAAGTTCCGTTAATATTTTGTTCAAGAAGTCATTTGATCAGATGAAGCTTGAATCTGAAGACTTGAAGCCATGTGAAGGATGGATCAGAGGCTTCAACGGGGCGTCGACAGCCCCCAAGGGATACATAGAGTTGCTCGTGACCCTGGGGCAAGGAGAACGTAGAAGAGTGCGGATGCTTCAGTTTGTAGTATTGGACGTAGATTCGCCTTATAATGCATTTTTGGGGAGACCTGCCCTTGCTGAATTCAGGGTTTGTATCGCCCCTTGGTGCTTGTTACTTAAGTTCCCAACCGAAGCCGGAACTGGAGTAATGAGAGGGGATCAAGTTTTCGGACGGGCCTGCTACGTGGCTGAATTAAAGATGTTGATGAAAGGACTTAACGTTGAGAGTAAAGATACCTCGTCTCCCTCAAAGGGGGGCTCGGCATAGCAATTAGAGAGATTGACCCCAAAGGAGTTGCCCAAAGGAACGCCCGAAGACCTGGATCCCAGAAAAGACGAGGAACCAGAGGCTAGGAATGCAACTCCTAATGAAGCGACAGTGGAAATTCCCATTGATAAAGCTGATCCGACAAAAGTTTTGAAAATTGATTCTCAATTGGATCCACGTCGAGCTAAAGAACTAATGGACTTCTTGAAGGCAAACTTAGACGTGTTTGCCTGGACCCATGCTGACATGTGTGGGATATCGCCATCCATTATAAGTCACAAATTGAATGTAAATCCGAAGCATCCGCCTATGAAGCAAAAGAGACGCATGCTGGGCCCAGAGAGGTCGGCTGCTCTCAAAGAGGAAGTAGAGAAGTTGAAGCAGAATGGATTTATTCGAGATTCGACATATCCCGACTGGATATCGAATCCCGTCTTAGTAAAGAAGCCAAACGGAAAGTGGCAGACTTGCATTGACTTTTCAGATTTAAACAAAGCTTGCCCGAAAGATAGTTTCCCACTTCCCAGGATTGACCAGCTTGTAGACTCGACAGCAGGTCATGAACTTCTCTCTTTCATGGACGCATATTCTGGATACAACCAAATTCCTATGCACGTACCAGACCAAGAACATACGAGCTTCATTACGAATTTGGGATTATATTGTTATGTTGTAATGCCATTCGGATTGAAAAACGCTGGAGCTACTTATCAGTGCTTGGTGAACAGAATGTTTTATAATCAAATAGGAAAAACTATGGAAGTTTATGTGGATGATATGCTTGTCAAATCGAAGCAGTCCTCCAGCCATACGCAAGACTTGGCGGAAATGTTTAGTATCCTGCGAAAGTACCGGATGAAATTGAATCCTCTGAAATGCTCATTTGGAGTGGCATCGGGAAAGTTCCTCGGCTTCATTGTGAGTTCCCGAGGAATTGAAATCAACCCTAGCAAGATAGCAGCGATTAGAAATATCGAAGAGCCGAGGAGAATTAAAGACGTCCAAAGTCTTGCAGGGAGAGTAGCGGCGCTGAGTAGATTCATCTCCAAAGCCACAGACAAATGTGTTCCGTTTTTTGATTTGATTAAAAGAGGAAAGAAGAACTTTGAGTGGACTCCGGACTGTGTTGAGGCCTTTCGTAATTTATTGGAACTGCTAGAGAAACCGCCGATTTTATCAAAGCCCGTAGATCATGAAGAATTGTTTGTTTACTTGGCAGTCTCGACTCACGCCGTCAGCACAGCCCTGGTTCGAGAAGAAGACAAAGTACAAAGGCCAGTGTATTATGTAAGCAAGAAATTAGCAGCGGCAGAGCGCAACTACCCAAGAATTGAGAAGCTCGCTTACAGCCTCCTGATCGCATCCCGAAAACTTCGTCACTATTTCCAAGCTCATCCAATAACCATATACACCGACCAGCCCTTAAGGCAGGTGTTGCAGAGACCTGAAGCATCGGGAAGGTTGATCAAATGGAACATAGAACTAAGTCAGTTTGATTTGAATTTTCAACCACGAAAGTCAATCAGGTGGCAAGCTCTAGCAGACTTTATTGCGGAGTTCACCATTCCAGAGGAGGAAGTAGTCGATGACAGAGTGGTTAAGTCCGAGGATGAGTGAAAGATCGATCCGTGGAAACTATATACAGATGGAGCCAAGAACGACCGAAGGTCCGGAGCTGGAATCGTCTTAGTCACTCCCGAAGGACGGTCGTTATATTACGCCCTGCGGTTAGAATTTTTGGCGACTAACAATGACTCTGAATATGAAACCCTGATTGCCGGGCTGAAGCTTGCTAAAGACCTCGGAGTAAAAGTGTTAGATATATTCTGTGATTCTAAAATTGTTGTTTGCCAAGTGCGAGAGGAGTTTGCGGCTCGAGGACCTCGACTTATCGCCTACCTCAAGAAAGTGAGAGAGCTATTGAATAGCTTAGAGCGGTACAACATAACACACATTCCCAGAGTTGAAAACTAGAAAGCGGATAGACTGGCAAAGCTGGCTAGTTCCGACAATCCAGAAGAGACTGAAATAATTCCAATTGAAACGTTGGAATCGCCAAGCTTTGAGTCAATGGAAATTGAATTCGCTTTTGAAGCGGAACCAAATAAGGAGTCGTGGATGACTCCAATTAAGAATTTCCTTAAGAATGGGACACTCCCATCAAAGAAGAGTGAGAAAAGAGCTGTAGTTCGCAAAGCTACCAGATATGTCATACAAGATGATACTCTTTATAGGCAAGGATTTTCTATGCCCCTGTTACGATGTATAGCACACGACGACATCAAGCGTGTACTAAGAGAAGTACACGAAGGTGAGTGTGGAGATCATATAGGAGGTCAAACTTTAGCAAAGAAGATATTGCGGTACGGATACTTCTGGCCTACGATCAATAGAGATGCAGCTGATTATTCACGACGCTGCGATAAGTGCCAGAGATTCGCCAAAATCCCCAGGGCACCGTCGACCCAACTTAAATCAATGGTGAGTCCTTGGCCATTTGCCACGTGGGGAATTGATATCATTGGAGTTCTACCAATTGCTAAAGGAGGAGCTAAGTATGCAATAGTGGCCGTGGACTATTTTACGAAGTGGGTGGAAGCTGAGCCCTTGACCAAGATCACGGCAAGAAAGGTGATAAGTTTTGTGGTCAGAAATATCATATGCCAGTTCGGGATCCCAAGGACGATTATAACTGACAACGGAACCCAATTTGACAGTACTGAATTCAGAAATTTCTGCCAGAAGTATAAGATAGACAAACGATATACTGCAGTTGCCTATCCGCAATCGAATGGGCAAGTAGAGGCAATAAACAAAGTAATAAAATCCATCCTCATGAAACGATTAGAGCGTGCAAAGGCAAAGTGGGTTGATGAATTGCCCCTAGCTTTGTGGGCATATCGAACAACGTTTAAAACGGCCACCGGTCATACCCCTTTCTCTCTCTCCTTTGGCTCAGAAGCTGTAATTCCGGTTGAACTAGAAGTTCCTTCCCACAGGGTGACATATTATGACCCGATGACAAATCGGGCACTTTTACTTGAGTCTCTTGATGAAGTCGAAGAGAAAAGGGACGAAGCAGATTTGCGTGCGGCAAGACATCGGCGTCAGATGGCACGCTATTACGACAAAAAAGTTCGCCTCAGGACTTTTGAACCAGGAGATTTGGTACTAAAGAGAGTCTTTCCATCCCTTCCTCACCTTGGTCCAAAATGGGAAGGACCCTTTGTCATTCAACGGAAACTTGAAAAAGGAACCTTCAAGTTAACGACCGTGGATGGCGAAGAAGTCCCCAGAGCATGGAATGCCCAGCACTTAATGCGATATTTGGATTAGAAATGCTGTACTTTGTGTTATTTTTCTTATGAACTCTGTAATAAGGCACGACTTGCCTTGGGAAAATCTGACAATATAAATGAAGAACTATAAAGTGGATGTAGGCTACGACTTAGCCGAACCACTATAAAAATACTGTGTGTTATTTATTTTTATGCATTACATATATACATTTATCAGTTATTCTGTTGTGATTATAAGATACAGGATAACTCACAGCCTAAAAAGGTTGAAAACAGTTTAGACATAAAAAGAAGCACAACGACTATTTGTGCGATAAGACATAAAAGAATGAGAAAACGACATTCTTAACTCTAACTCTCCAGAGAGAGAGAGAGTATAAAAGCGTCTCCGACTGAGCGCTGAAAAAGAAATTCTCCTCCTAACTCTAACTTTCCAGAGAGAAAGAGAGTATAAAAGCGTCTCCGACTGAGCGCTGAAAAAGAAATTCTCCTCCTAACTCTAACTTTCCAGAGAGAAAGAGAGTATAAAAGCGTCTCCGACTGAGCGCTGAAAAAGAAATTCTCCTCCTAACTCTAACTTTCTAGAGAGAAAGAGAGTATAAAGGCATCTCCGACTGAGCGCTGAGAAAGAAATCTTTCCCCGTTGAAATATCGGGGAATAAATAAATGACTGAGCTCGAACTCTAACTCTCAAGAGAAAGAGAGAGAGTATAAAAGAAATGCTAGAAAAAATGACAGGTACTGACGACACAGGAAGTGCTATCCCGTCAGAGAATCAGGAGCATTCAGACTGCTTGATTAAGCATTAAATAATTTGTGGGAATTGACTGGGGACACGTATGTATACGCATATTTCCCCCCTCCACAACTTCGTTTCATAACTATAGACATGCATTTTTACATAAGTGCAGAACTACTAACAAGCAAACATTGCAAAAAATGAGTTATTGTTATTTACAAATGAATGAATTTGTACAGGAAAATAGCTAAAAAACAAAGTGCAGGAGCTACTCTTGTAGCAGCAATTATTAGTTCACTAAATGCTAAAACGATACAAGGCAATCCACTACTTAGATTTTGAATGAGCCTTGGATTTCTTGGCGGCTTTCTCCGCGTCCTTTGCTTCTTTCTCAGCCTCCGTCAAGATTCGCTTTGACTTCTTTTTTCCTGAAGATGCGGTGCTGGAGCCAGTAGACTTCTTCCCGGAAGGCGGGGCGCTGGAATCAAGAGAAGATTTTTTAGCGAGTTCCTCTGTAATAGATCTAGTTGAGAGCTTAACAACTAACCTTGATCCCGCATCCACGACTGCGAGGGGTTTGAGGACTTCGGGGTCTAGCTCTTCAGCTTTTAATTGCAAGCATTTGTCTTGATCGGCTTTCATTGCAGCCAAGGTAACATCATCAGCATTTTTTGACTCCCCGACTATTGCAATTTCTGGTTCCTCTTCATGCCCCCCGTCTCCGCCATCATCCTTTAAAGCTGCTATCATTTCTTCATCCTGGGGAGTGGCGACCTTAGTCGGCTCACTTCCTTCTTCCAAGTCTATAGAAGCAGCCTTGTCTTCCCCTTTTTTGGCCTTATCTGCGGGCTTTGTCCCAGCGGTGGCTCCCTGAGTCACATCTGTCTTTACCGATGATTCAACACCTACAGAATGAGAAGCAACAGTTATCAACTCAGGCGAAAACAATGGGTCTTTCATCGATTGTTCAATCACATGGCGAAAGGTAGAAATAGCCTTGGCAAATTGAGGAGAAAAGGTATGGATACCTTCCGAAGACTTTTCTGCGGGGGTGGCTACTACCTCTAGTGTTGTTTCAGGAATAGGGGATAACAGAGTTGTTCGGGGAATTCCCGGATTTTCAGGATCATACCCCTCTACCTCAGAAGTTGCAGGGGCAGAAGAAGAGGAACCAGCTTCGAGAATAGTTTTTTGTTTAGATTTCCGTCTCTCTTCTTCCATGGCCTCAGCAATAAGGCGGCGCCCTTCGGCTAGGCGCTCCGGTTCATCATCCCTCAAGTATTTCTCCATTAGTTTATCTTCATCGAGGGAATCGACCTTAAGTTCCTCTTTTTCCCACTCAACGATCTGATTCCATACTTGAACTAGAGTGGATGGATAGTCCTCGATCCAAGAAATGTTTCGGCGACGAATAATATGTGCGAAGAATTCAATCATTAGTTCGCCGAAACCCTGAATATCAGCCTCCGCCTCAGATAGTTGCTTGCGGGCTTCCTCCGCAGATTTAATAGCACACTCCACGTTGCCCTCGGCCAGGGCAGCCCTTCTCTGCCTCTAGTAGCTTTGAAGCCAAGTCGGCATTTTTCTTTTCTAATTCAGCACTCCTCTTTGCTAACTCGGCGTTTTTCCGTTCAAGCTCAGCATAAGCAAGGCCTGTCTTAGCAGCTTCTGACTTGGCCTCGTCAGCTTGCTTTTTTAATTCAGAGCGCTCCTGAGTGTGAGATTCAAGCAAGTCATGATAACGCTTTTGCATGTCCTCGAATTGTTGTTTGAAATTAGAAGCGTCCCTTTGAGCGACAGCTAGCTGAGCTTGAGTGTCTTCCAAATCTTTTCCTAGAGCTTTTAAGGCCTTAGCATCCTCCTCCGCGGTCTTTTGCATTGAATCAGTATTTGTGATTAGAGTGCGGATGATTCTAGAAAGATTGCGTGAATATTTGAACATCTCAGTATATTGTTTTTCCACCGCATCAATCTTTGCTTTGGCCTCATCTGCCCACTTAGAAGAAATAGGTTCAAGAGCAGGTAAAAAGGTCAAAGTCTCGAAGTAGTGCTCGGGAAATTGCTCCACCAAATATGCCCGCTTTACTGCAGTTTCCGCATCTAGTGGGGGAGGAGCGGGAATCGATAATTCGGTGTCCCTGTGTGAAGAGGATTCGGTAGTCTCTTTGTCTGTCCTAGGTCGTTTAGTAGCAGGGACCTTGTGCTTGCTTCGAGACCCAGTTTCTTTTGGAGGAGTTCTCTCTTTGCTGCGCTTTTCATGGGAAGAAGTGGAGTCTTTAGACGGTGGTCTGTCCTCTTCTCTGCGGCTTTGATAGCCCTTATATTTCTCTTGTTCCGGTCGAACTGGTGAGCGGGAACGTGAGGGTCGAGAATGATAAGGATCATAAGGTCTTCTCTCCTCCCTACCACGATCATCCCGGCGATCATACTCGACATCCTGAGGAGGATTGGACATGCTGCGACGAAGCTTTCTTATATCGTAGTAGGATCGAGACATCGTACCTGCACGATAAAATGAACAAAATTTAGAATTAATGGATTCACAAGGAAAGAGGTGCAATGAATGCTAATGCCGTTATATAAAGTGTATCCTAAGTGGTGTGTTTCCCCTCAACCAACCCGAGTCTGAAGCTAGACTAGTACGGGCAGGCTCTTTGGCCTTAGCGGGAGTGGTCTCTTCAGAAGAGGTGAAGACTAAAGGATCCTTCCCGAAATCCTCTGAAGTGTATATAGTCTCAGGTAAGGGGAGATCCCCCAAACCCTGAAATATTTGCTCATCAGTACTAGGGACATCCCCCTCGGAAGCATGAAGTGGTGACTCGTGGGAGGATTTTGACTTTTCTAGAGAAGTAGTTTCCTCGGGGGCAATATATCCTTCACGATGCTTTTCGGCCAGATTAGCCAATTCATCATCTTGTGTAGAAGATGGAGAAGGTGAAGTTTGAAGAGGCGCTGTAGGAACTCCTGAGCCTTCTCCTGTCTCTGGGACTACCTCCACTGAAGGAATGTATGCGTATGGAACCGTCCCATGACCAATGCTACGAAAAACAGATAACAGCCCATGAAAGTGAAGGTATTCATCTTTAAGGGCTTCGTCGATAGTCAAGAATTTCTGATCGCCATTAAGAAGTCGGTGCATCCGATCGAAGAACACCTGGTCTGATATCTGTTTGGGATTATCGACTGCAAACAAAAAGGAATACAAGTCAAGATGAGGATTCAAGTGTATAGAGCCCGGATTTAGAAAATCAGTGCTTTACTTGATTTTGTCCACCTCCTGGCGCATCCAGGTTGTCGCTTCACGTAGAACCATTCTAGTCTGGAATCTCCAGCTTTACTGCTAAATGGTGTAGAGATTATCTTCCTTTTTGGAACTGATTCAAAGTAGCAGAAAGATGGAGTCTCCCGAGTTCGATGCTTGAAATTACAGAAGAAGTGAACGTCATCGAATGTGAGCTCTATGCCTAAGATTTCACGATATGCTATGTACAAGGTGTGCAAATAGGCATATGAATTGGGGTGCAATTGCATGGGGGCAATCCGCATTTGTCTTAAAAAGTCAACGATGAAGGGAGAGAATGGAGGAATGGCGCCGACCATGCACATCAATCGAGTGACCGTCATATATCCTTCTGAGGGTTGTGGGGACGGTCAGAGCGTGAAGGCACTAGAGTGTCCCTTTTCAGTATTCCATACTTTAAGCAATTTCGGATAAGTCGATCGTTGTCGATTGTCGATTCAACGGAGTCTGGAGGTGATTCCAATATAATGGCCGATTCAAATTCGTCAGGGGCTCGATCGTCACCGATCCCTCCTTCCTCCTCAAAACCCAGAGAAACTTCGTTCTCTGAAGACGCCTCGTTCTTTCTCGATTTCCAACCCCGTAGTCTGGACCCTCACTGTCCCATTCTGGATCCGAAGAAGAAGATATATCCTCGAGAGTGATTTTGTTAGAGGTTTCCGGGGCTTCTTTCCTTTCAGCTAGTCTGGAAGAGCGTCTGGGTCTCATTGTCATAGAACTATTGAAGAAGCAATAGCACGGATTAGAGTAAATTAGCCCGTACCCCCCTGTGTATGTGTGTGAACTAAAATGTGTACAGCGAATGTGAGAAATGCAAAGTAAAAGTGCTACAATGTAAGACGAAACTTTGAAGAGAAAGTGATAGTCAGAGTAGTTCTTAATGTTCATTTATGTCCGCAAGGCACTATCCTAATTGTTCATGAAGTTGGAAGTAATATCTTTTAAATAGTTGGACGAAAGTTTGTGTTTTAGATTGAGTAGTTTTCGGTTCGGATGCAGACACCAGGTTCGGATCGGATGAGCAAAGGCTCACACTCTGAGAGATAAATTCGGATCGGTTCGGGGATTGACTTTCGGGGCGGATCGGATTAACCTGAATAACCATGCACCTATTCTCTCTTTTGTTTCACAACCCGGTCCGATCCGAGCCCTTAAGTCTTGACCTCCATTTTATTCATAGGTCCGATCCGACCCGGTCAAGCAAGATAAGTCCCATTTCTTTGCCTTATGGCTCCGACCCGGTCCGATTCTGTGAATTTCTCTCTTTTCCTTTTTCTCCTGCTATTCTCCCACCCGAACCGATCTCCTTCAATTTCCTTCCTCTTCCTTCTCTTAAGTAGCGAACCCAACTCGATATTCCAAGCCTTTATTAAAACCAAGTGCCTAAGCACTCAAGTATTCAACAACGAGTCTCAGTACCCACCTCCAACGCCTCGAAATGGCGTCGATGCCATTAACGACGAAGGCGGAGGATGAAGGAAGCCGTGGCGATGGAATTAGTCAATTACCTTGCTAGAATCGTTTATCTTAACTGCGGATATAAATTAAAAGCAATTATGGCAACGAGATTCAAGATTACAAGGCTACCTATGTATTTGATTCAAAGAATGAAGCGAGAATTTTGGAGTTTCTTGGAAAGACTAAAGTTTCGATGTGGAATCGGTTCGGATGAGCAGGAACAGTAAATGAAAGAAAGGAAGAAAAGTGAACTAAATTTATATAAAAAACAAGCTGACTATTCGTATTCCCGATCGGACCGGCTCGAAAAGCCCAATGACGCAGTTTGGCCCACTAATCCATTGCAGAGTATAGGAAGAAGAAGATCCGTCCGGGTCGGAACCCGAACCAGAAATCCGTTCAGATCGGAATCCGAACCGAACAGGATGCAGTACAACAGCTGGGCGTGTGGATTCAGAGGGAAAGATGAAGGCGTCGTGCAACAGCAATCAAAGCATGCTCCGTTTCCAATAGAAGCATCCTTTGAGGGGGCAAAGTGTTAGCCTACTTTGTGAACTAGGCAACACAAAGTCAAGATATCAGACATTGAAGAGCATTTTTAATTAGAAGACTTCGGTTCGGATCGGAGAAGATACTACAACCTAGATCGGACAGCTGCAATCGTTCGGATCGGGTCATAGCAACGTATCGGTTCGGAGCGGATAAAATCTCCTGTTCGGATCGGTGAGCTATTGATTTTGAAGGCGGAGAGCGCGTGTTCGGATCGGAGGGCAGTATTCTTCAAGATGGATCGGAAAGCCACCCAGTTGCTACAGAGATAGGTCGGAGCGGAGCGGAGCAGATTAAAGAAGAGAGAGCGTTACCTCCAAGCCAATCCGGGTCGGATCGGGTATCCCGATCCGAACCCCTTATATGTGTGTCTCCGACCCGAGCCCATTTTCCATATCATTCTCCAGCAAAAGCGCCTGGATATCCGGATCGGCTATGACCAGTTCCTACCCATAACGTTCATTACTCTGATGCGTTGTCAACACAATAATTCATCCGAACCCGAAGCTAATGGGATGGACGACACGTGGCTCCGATCCGGATCGGGTTTTAAGCAAATTCACACCTATAAATACCCCGTCTGGAGACAAAGAAAAGGATCTTTTTTTTTGGGCATTTCGAGAATTCAACCACCTCCATAGTCCGAACTCTAATACTCCCGGAGAATCCAAGTCATCTTTCATTATTTGTTTTAGTCAATTGAGTGAATATAAGCGAGTTGTGAGTGGAATCAAGTGAATCTTACATTGTATTTGCAACTGAATCATTGAATATAGTGAAAGATAAGTGGACGTAGGCATTTCTTCGCCGAACCACTATAAATCCTGTGTGTTCATTTTTATTTTTATCTCATTTCATTTTGCTTTTAATCAATTTGGGTGTTAGAACCACTTTTGGGTCTAACACTTGTTTGTTCAAATTCCATTCTTTTCTTTTTTTGATGACCATCCCTTGCTGGTTGGACATTCGCACATCGCACTTTCATTGGAAATGTCAATTGGTGCAGGGCAGGCTGTCACATCAGCCCTAAAAGGGGATTGGGTAATGGGCAGCTATCCCCTTGAAAAAGGCCCAAATACCCAAAAAATTATGTCGTTCACAACTTCTTCATACGTTTTTCGTTTTACGCAAACCAGGTGTCTATCCTAATAAGAATTTCAAGACGGACATAATAGCATAATCAGTTTCCCTTAATTCTTAATATTAAGTTAATTATTCTTTAATTTATCCTCTTTAATGTTAACACAATTACGGGTTGTTTCATTCCCCCTACTTAAAGGATTTCGTCCCCGAAATCTCCAAGTTGGGAAGAATGCATATCTTACCATCCATCTACTCACCCATCAATCACTAGCATACATTTTCCTAAAGGATTTCTAATGCTTTCATGAATATATGCAAAGGTGTGTTTATATGTCCCAACACTAATGTGAAGATCAGGCGGTCTACTGATTTAGTTGGCCTCCTTAATGCAATGTATGTTAGTGCCACGAATCCAATATGTACGCAAATAAGCCTATTATAACATATGAGTTCTACATGTGTGCACACTCATTTGTCCAAATGAAACATCCATATGCTAGTTCATCCATTTCCATCCATAAAAGAAAAAAAAATGCACACACATCCATATGCAGTATGAAAGTGATTGAGCCGATCTCAGTGCCTAATGTTTGTATATATGCGTCCACATGCAACTACTAGCAAATACTTGCATCCACTTGCATCCATCAAACATGACATGTTTCAAACACATGTTTACATCCATAGGATTCTTATCTAAAGGTCGAAAAATACTATGGATAAGATATACTCAAAGGAATAGAAACAAGTACTGATAATGCTATGGAAATAGGAGTTAAGAACATACCCTCGAAGAGAAAAGGGTACGAAGCACGAATCTTGTCTTCGGTCTCCCAAGTCGCATCCTCTGGGTTATCTCTCTACTGAACCTTTAGCAACTTGAGCTCTTTATTGCGTAGCTTCTTAACTTCTGATCCAAGAATACGGGAAGGAACTCACCTGACTGTCACCTCCCGTTCCACTTCTACCTCTTCCAATATACTCGGCTCAACAACTTCCGCAGTGTCATGCAAAAACTTCCGCAGATGAGAAACATGGAAAACATCATGAACACCATATAGATTTTCAAGAAGCTTTACCTTATAGGCCATTTGGCCATTCCTCTCGGTTATGGGAAATGGTAAAACAAACCTAGGTGTTAACTTTCCTACTGATCCGAAGCGAACCACATTCCTCAGAGGTCACACTTTGATAAAAACCAAGTCCACTACTTTAAATTTGAGGTCATTCCTTCTCTTGTCTGCATAGGATTTCAACCTATCCTCAGCTGTCTTCATCCGCCGTCAAATAAGGTCAATCTTTTTGGACGTTTCTCTAACCATATCTAGTCCAAGTAATAATGTTTCTATAGATTCCCACCAACAAGTTGGTGATCTACAGGGTCGTCCGTACAAATCTTCAAAGGGTGTCATGCCAATGTTGGCCTGATAGCTGTTGTTATAGGCAAACACTACTAAATGAAGGTGCTCTTCCCAAGTCCCTCTGAAGTCTAGGATACATAGCCTTAAAAGATCTTCTAGAATTCTGTTCACCCTCTCCATTTTCCCATCGGTCTGAGGATGATAAGCGGTGCTCAAACACAACTTTGTACCTAATGCTTCTTGCAAGCTCCTACAAAATTCGCTGGTAAAGATGGGGTCACAATCGCTCATGATGTCGGAAGGTACTCCATGAAGACGAACTATCTCTCGAACATAAATTGCTGCCAACCATCATGTCGTCCTCTTACTCTTAACTAGAATAAAGTGAGCGCTATTAGTGACTCTATCCTCTATCACCCAAATACTGGTATTATCTTTCTTTGATCCAGGCAATCCATCAATGAAATCCATAGAGACGCTCTCCCATTTCCATTGCGGAACCTCCAACGGATGAAGTAATCCACCGACTTCTTTTGTTCAGCTTTGACTTACTGGTAAACTAAACATTGGGAAACAAATTCGGCCACATCTTTCTTCATCCCAGCCCAAAACAATACCCTCTTCACATCCCTTTACATCTTATCACTGTCTGGATGAATCGTCATCTTAGAATGGTGGGATTCTTCTAGGACTGCCTTTATCAAGCTTCCAGTTTGAGGGACACAAAGCCTTCAATCTCATCGCAACCACCCCTTTTCATCTATGACATATCTATCGAGGTGACTAGAAGTCTCTCCACTTATGAGCTTATCCATGATGTCTAAAATTTATGGGTCACCTTGTTGCGAAGCTCCTATCTGGTCCATAAGAGTTGGTCGTATCTCCAAGGATGCAAACAAATTAGGCAAAATCTCGATGGAGGGTCTAGAATCAAAAGCATATATGAACTCCAACTTCTTTCTTTCCACAAACAGAGGACTTAAGGTCATCCTCTACCTACGTAGTGCGTCTTCCACCACATTACCCTTGCCAGTATAAGCAACCTCAAAATCATAGGAAGCGAAAAACTCCATCCACCTTTGTTGCCTTAAATTGAGGTCGTTCTGCGAGAACAGATACTTGAGAGATTTATGATCGGTGTATAACTCGAACTCTCTACAAGTAAATAATGATGCCACGTCTTCAACGTGAATACTATGGTAGCTAGCTCTAGATCATGGGTGGAGTAGTTCTTTTCATGAACTCTCAGCTGCCTATCCCCATAACATACTACTTTTCCTTCTTGCATCAAAACCGCACCAAGCCCTGTACCGCACACATCAATGTAAACGGTAAACACTTTACTCCCATCAGGCAAGGTCAGGACTAGGGCTGTTTTAAGAGCCCTCTTCAAACGTTGGAAAGCAACATCACAATCTATATCCCATGAAAATGCCAAGTTATTCTTTGTCAGCATGGTGAGTGGGGTTGATATCTTTGCAGAGTCCTTAATGAACTTCCTATAGTAACCTACTAACCCAAGAAAGCTTCTCACCTTGGTTGCATTTTTAGGAATCTACCAATCCTGTACTGCAACCACCTTCGCGGGATCTACAGCTATCCCTTCTTTGGAGACTACATGCCCCAAGAATCTTACCTCCTTTCTCCAAAAGTAGCATTTGGAAAACTTTGGTTTAAGCTGATGGTCACTGAGAGTTTTCAAAACTTCTCACAATTGCTGGGCATGCTCTTCTTCGATTTTGGAGAAGATCAAAATATCATCAAAAAAGACTACAACAAATTTATTTAGGAACTCCCGGAACATCCTACTCATCAAGTCAACAAAATAGGCGGGAGCATTCGTCAGCCCAAAAGGTGTAACCAGCCAAAGAAAACTTCCGGAGTCCTAAAGGCAGTCTTATCTATGCTCTCCTCAGCCACCCTCAACTGATGGAACCCCATGGCTAAGTCTAACTGAGAAAAAATCGAGCGACCAACAAGCTGATCAAATAAATCATCAATCCTCAGAAGCGGGTGCCTATTCTTCTTAATGAGTTTATTCAGCTCCCTATAATCAACATACAAACGAAGAAAACCATCCGCCTTAGTTGCAAATACTACTAGAGCACCCCATTCAGATATTCTTCGTTTGATAAACCCTTTCTCAAGTAGCTCCCCTTCTTGCTTACTCAGCTCCCTCCTTTCCCTTGGAGTCATATGGCGCAGTGGCAATGCAACTGGCTTTGCATTGTCCACCAGATATATACGAAAGTCAATCTCACGCCTTGGAGGTAAACCCAGAACCTAAACAAAAGCATCCGAAAAATCCCGGACTATTGGAATAGATTGCACATCGTCGATAGATGCATCAAGAGACTCTAGGAAACTAAGCATAACTGACCCTTGTGGGTCACACGAAATCCTGAGGGTTCTCCCATGACAAGTCAGAAGCCTAACAACCCTCTTTTCATAATCCAAAATGGCACCATACATGGTAAGCCAATCAATTCCTAGAATCAACCCATAGCCCGTAAACCCGAGCACATACGCATCGCATTCAAATTCGACGCCTAACATAGATATTTTCAAACCCCGACAAATCATAGATAAATGAGCCGAATGACCAATGGGGTTTGAGACAACTACGGGATCCACTACCATACTAGAAATTAAGTGCAGAGATTCAACTATAGAACTTGATATAAATGAGTGTGAAGCACCAGAATCAAAAAGTGTTCTAATAGGATGGTCTGAAAGAGAAATTAAACCTTCCATAGAAATTTTTCTACCTCTGTCAGGAGCATTGGTCGTGAAAGCATGCACCTACCCTCCAAAAGTTCTTGTCCTTTGACCTTGTCCCTGCGATCTCTGTTTCTTCGGGCACTCCTTAGCGAAGTGTCCGACTTCTCCACAGTTGAAACAGTTGTTCTTCCTCCTCTTACAGTCTTTGATCAAGTGACCTTCTTTATCACAATTGTGACATTTTCTCTTATCCTTGCCTTTGTCATTCTTCCCTCCTTTATTCTGATGTTGTTGTTGCTGCTATTTTTGCTGCCCCTTCTTGGGCCACACCTTCCAATTTTGCGAGGTCCCCTTAGTCTTTACTTCCTTATTTTCTCCCTTGTCCTCCTTATGCATTAGGGACATATCGAAAAGCTTTTCAAAAGTTCCCCCCATTGGAATATGGGACATGGCTAACCCATGAAGGGATTCATTCAATCTTTTAGCAAACCACAAATCCTTTTTGTGCGGCATATCCGCCAACTCTAACCCGAACCTTGCTAGCTGGTTGTATTTGTTCACATATTCTTTCATCGTCAAGTTTTCTTGTTTGAGTGCTAAGAATCTCTCCATCTGCATGCTGCTTTCAGCTTGAGAAAGAAATTTCATTTCGAATCTCTGTCTAAAATCTTCCCAAGTTTCCACCAGACATCTAGCTTAGGTGACATTCCACCAAAACGAGGCTTCGTCCTTTAATAACCAAGCAGCTAACTGATTCTTTCTTTGGTCCTCCACCTCAAAGATTAAGAATAAGTCCTTAGTCTCCTTAAGCCAATTCCGAGCTTCTACGAATGTCTCTATCCCATGGAATGGCTTCCCTCCCATAGTAAGGAAGTCTTTGCAGATCTTAGCAAAGTTATCTGCTCTTGGAGGGGGAGGAGTAGGAATGACTGGTGCAGCTGGGGGAGGAACATTTCGTTGGCCTTCGGCAGGCGATGTGGCCTCTAGATACCTTCGCAACCATCCGGGTATCGTAACGCCCTCTGGGATGTTAGGAATGTTTTGTTCCCCAGACATGTTGAAAAGAAAAAGGAAGAGATTTAGACAAAGGACCGAAGGATATTACATATGGATTTTTGGGGAATTTTTTCAAAACAGAAGTTTCTTTTTGAAAATACTTTCTTTTAAACCTTTTTGAAAAATAATTTTCAAAATTTTATCTAACCTGGTAACCTTCAGCTCTGGTACCAAGTGTGACACCCACGTCCGTTAATGTCACTCACAAAGGGAATGCATTAAGTTTCGTAAATCATTTTTGGTAAATAGACATAGAATATTTCAAGACAGATATAAAATTTTGCAGCGAAATAAAAAAACAACTTTATCAATCATAAGATACCGTGGTCTAAAACATCACTTGTCTGAAACATAAAAACCCATTACAACATAAAAGCTACTGTCTTGTACTTCAAAAATATCAGAGTACATAAAATAAGTAAAATTCCCCAAGAACAAATATAGCCATAGCAACAAGGGTAGAAACTTGAACCATACATGTCAGTAGCTCTAGCAAAAGTCAGCAGAATCACGGTCAAGCCTGAGCGTTTCCTCCCTGAGAACCTGGGGGAGAACGAAAGAAAGAAGGAGAAACAAAAAGGGTCATACATAAATTCTGGTGAGTCTAGTTACTTTTAGCCAGTAAATAAATAAAAGTAACATGATAGGCATATTAAGTGGATAAGAGAGATCATTACATAAATGGCAGGTGTGACAAGGAAGACAGGATAGGGTATATATATACTTCTAACGATAACTCTGCACTATTACTAGTATAACCAGAATGAGATGATCTCTTCCACTACAAGTTGGTAGACTTAGGGCATACGTCCAAGTTTACCATAACCACTACCCTAATCGATCGGCTCTCTACCCCGTAGTTACCCTGTGTTGGCCCCACAGTAGGAGGTATCACTTTCTAAAGTGGCAACCCTTCATTTCCCAAGATGTGCACAACCATATCTACTAGTGTCACGGTCGTCTTATCCCACTCTGCCTGGCTCATGCACGCACATGGCCCGATCGGTTTGTGCCGCCCACACCGTCCTTTACGTTCGGATCTCTTACAATCAGTCCAGTAAGTGTGCCTATTCTCCGACCTAGTTCAGAGTACATACTTGATACCAACTCCGGGTTACTGGCTGAAATGGGTCCCACATAATATGATACAAGCTCTCCCCTTGTCTTGTATCCCCCACTAGATTTTCACTGATTATGTACACACCTAGGTGCCTTTAATTACATAGCCTTATTTATTTTTATAAGTTATGCTTACCCTAGAAGGTGTCTTTAGTTACATAACTTTATTATTTCCACCGGTTATGTATACCACTAGGTGTCTTTGATTACATAACCTTACTGGGTTAAGTTTGTGGGCCTATATAAATATTACCCACCCCCTCAGATTTACCTAAGCCACCCCCTTTACTTAATCAAGTTTACTTAACCCCAACTTATGTCTAAGTTCACACAATCCCTATGGATTAGATTTGGTTAAGTAGTCTAATTCTTTATCACGTCCATTTATGGTTTCATAATGGGCCAGACCTCCCACATTAGGCCTACAACATGTGGATGTTGGATAAGCCGGTCGGGTCTGGGCAAAATTATTCCACAGGTGGGCCTAACCTCGTCTCATAGCCCGATTCGTATTTACGTACTTAGACCTCCCACATTTGGTTCAACATTAGTGGCTGCTGGATATGCCGGTCAGGTCCAGGCAGACTTCCACCACTAATGCAAACTAACCTCATGTCATAAGTACGATTACAATTCCTAATTGTAATTACTAAACATTCTATTTTTAATTAATTAATCAATTAATTAAACCTTTCCTTTTATAGGTGTCAACACCTATTTCACCTAATACTTTGAATTACATGTCTAAAAATGTTTATATTCAAATTATGTCATTATTAACCCTTTTTCCCCGTTCCTTAACTAGCACCCTCACAAAATTGGCAGCATGCCTAGGCTAAACAATAGCCTAGTCATGAACGATAATAGGGAAAATAATGGGAAAGTGACTAAAATGATCATTTTGGCATAAACATAAACTAGTATGATAATAAGGTGAACATACATACTGGCATGGACATGAAATTGTCATCATGGATCACATAAAATAGATCAAACTTGATAACATAATGTGAAAATTTAGACCACATAAAACAGAACTAACATGATAACATATGGAGACAATTTAGATCACATAAAATAGATATAACTTGATAACACAAGGTGATAATTTAGATCACATAAAATAGATCTAACATGACAACATAAGGTGACAATTTAGATCACATAAAATAGATCTAACATGATAGCATAAGGTGACAATTTAGATCACATAAAATAGATCTAACACGACAGTATAAGGTGACAATTTAGATCACATAAAATAGATCTAATATGATAACACAAGGTGACAATTTAGATCACATAAAATAGATCTAATATGATAACAGAAGGTGACAATTTAGATCACATAAAATAGATCTAACATGACAACATAAGGCGACAATTTAGATCACATAAAATAGATCTGACATAATTAAAGATTTAGATCTACATAAAATATCCACATGATAATTAGATTTAACATAATTAAAGATTTAGATCTACATAAAATAGATTTAGCATTATTAAAGATTTAGATCTGCATAAGATATCCACATGATAATTATATCTAACATAATTAAAGATATAGATCTACATAAAATAGATCTAACATAATTAAATATTTAGATCTACCTAAAATGTCGACATGATAATTAGATCTAACAAACAAATCTATCATAACATATCATGAGATATGATAATAGCATAAATAGATCTATCATGTCATAACATAAAACATGATAATAGCATAGAGTAGATTTATCATGTCATAACATAAAACATGATAATAGCACATAATTGATCTATCATGTCATAACATAAAACATGATAATAGCAAAGAATAGGTTTATCATGTCATAACATAAAACATGATAATAACATGGAATAGATTTTACATGCCATAACATAAAACTTGACAATAGCATAGAATAGATTTATCATGTCATTACATGAAAACATGAAAATAGAACAGATCCAAATCATAGTCTTTCATAATTCACTTTTATTTACTTAAACATAAAAATAACTATACTCACAAGGATTGGATCTATGAGAATAGAAGGATAAAACTGAAACTTGAATCTCAGAATTTGATTTGCAAAACTGATAATTGAAGAAAGCAGATCCGTCTTAGTTCGAACTCCAGCAGAGTTTGGCCGCCATTGTTTCTTTGTGAAGAAAACAATGGAATTGAGGTGATTTTATAGCCGCTAGGTTTCAAAAATCGAATTGCCACCTCAGCACCAAAAGGGGATTGGGTAATGGGCCGCTATCCACTTGAATATCCAAAAACTTCTATCGTTCATAACTTCTTCATACATTATCCGTTTTACGCAAACCAGGTGTCTATCCTGACCAGAATTTCAGGAAGGACGTAATAACGTAATCAGTTTCCCTTAATTCTTAATATTAACTTAATTATTATTTAATTTATCCTCTTTAACGTTAACGCAATTAGGGGGTGTTACAGGGGAAACGGAAGAAAGAAGGAGAAACAACAGGATCAGACATAAAGTCTGGCGAGTCTAGTTACTTTTAGCTAGTAGATAAATAAAAGCAACATGATAGGCATATAAAGTGGATAAGAGAGATCACGACATAAATGGCAGGTGTGACAAGGTAAGCAAGATAAAGTGTATGTGCCTCACTAATGATTACTCTGCATTATTACAAGTATAACTGAAATGAGATGATCCCTTCCAGATTGAGTTGGTAGGTTTAGGTCATACGTCCAAGTATACCCTAACCACTACCCTAATCGATCGGCTCCCTACCCTGTAGATATCCTATGTTGGCCCCACAATAGGTGGTATCTCATCCTAAAGTGGCAACCTATGGTGCGCACAACCATATCTACTGGTGTCACGGTCGTCTTAACCCCCTCTGCCCGACCCATGAGTGCACATGTTCTCGGTCGGTTTATGCCGCCCGCACCATCTGCCTCGTTTGGATCTCTTACAATCAATTAGTAAGCATGCCCCTTCTCCGCCTAGTACGGAGTTCTTTACTTGATACCAACTCCTGGTTACGGACTGAAATGTGTCCCACGCAACATGATACAAGCTCTCCCCCTTGTCTTGTATCCCCACTAGGTGTCTTTAATTACATAGCCCTATACCAATTATGCTTACCTTAAATCGTGTCTTTAATTACATAAATTCATTTTATTATCTATCGGTTAAGTATACCACTAGGTGTCTTTAATTACATAACCCTATTACATTATCTACTGGTTTTGTATACCGCTAGGTGTGTTTAATTACATAACCTTATTGGGTTAAGTTTGTGGGCCTATATGTAAATATTACCAACTCCCTCTAATTTACTTAACCCACCACTACCCATCCAATTTAACTTAACCCTAACTTAAGTTCTTAGTCATACAATCTTTATGGATTAAATTAGGTTAAGTAGTCCAATTCTTTACCACGTCCATTTATGGTTTCATAATGGGCGAGACCTCCCATATTAGGCCGACAACGTGTGGATGCTGGATATGTCAGTCGGGTCCGGGCAGTCTTATTCCATAGTTGGGCCTAAACTCGTGTCTTAGCCTGATTCGTACTTGCGTACTTTGGCCTCCCGCATTAGGTTTAACATTAGTGGTTGTTGGATATGCCGGTCTGGTCCTGGCAGACTTCCACCACTTATGTAACCTAACCTCGTGTCATAAGTACAATTTACAATTCCTAATTGTAAATTACTAAACATTCCAAATTAATCCAAATATACCTATGTCATTATAGGTAACTATTTCTATGCTTTCCCCGTTTGAATTACATGTCCCATTTCATATAAAGATTACGTAAATTATGTCAATTATAATCCCTTTTTTCCCGTTTCCTCTCTAACGTACGCATTTTGGCGGCTTCTAGGCTATAAATTAGCCTAGCTACAACAATGAATAGGGAATATGACAAAGGTGATAGTTTCAACATATCTTAGCATAAACATAAACATAAACTGGTATGATAACAAGGTGAATGGTCATGTAATCGTCATGGCAAGGTAGGCATAAAAGTGATGAACTTGTAGAAACTATGATGTCAACACAACATAATGAGATTTAAATTAACCATAAGGTGTCCAATTATTTCGATCTAGCATAGTTAAGGTGACATAGTAACATGTTTAGATTTAAATATGGATTCATATGTCAAGTTTACAACATATCTATATGGACCACAATATGACAGGTGAAATGTAACACCCCGAATTTCAATTAACACTAATGGTTAGTAATTAAAGTATAATTAATCTCAAATGTGAGAATCAGGGGAAACGGGCTGCGCCATTGCGTTCGTCTCGGAAAAATACGCGAAATAGAGTCCGAGTTTGCGTAAAACGGGTACCGTATGAAAGAGATATGGACGAACGAAATTAGGCAGAAAAACCCTAAACGTGCCAGAAATGCACTGGCGCACTTGTGAAGTGCGCCAGCACAAAAATACACTGGCGCACTTGGGAAGTGCGCCCATATCGGGACAGGAAACCTGCACAGTTTCTAGAGAGTTCTGTGGTTGGGTGCACCAGTTTGGGGTTTGGGCTTGGTCTTAGGGCTGGTTTCTGGAAGGTTCCGAAATCTAAGGGTCCTAATCTAATTTAGGGTTAATCTAAGGGCCTAAAACACTCACCTAATCTATAAATACACCCTAAACTACCCTAAATCATACTAAAAATAGAAATGATGCCACCATGCCGCCAAAATCAAACTTGAGAGGAACCTCCACTAGTTTATGAAGAAAGTTGCAAGCTAATCAACCTCTAATCATCATCTTCTTCTTGTATAGCAACTAGTTCTACTACATAAGTTTGCTAATCTTGGTTTTGGTGAGTTTCTATCACTTTAATAACCAATTGCTAAATTAAGTAGATGAGATATGATGAGATCATGCGGTTTTGTATGCGGATTTGTGGGTTTTAAGTCATATGATATGATGTTAGTTTGCTAATCTATGTTTAATGTTAACCCTATGTTTATGCAAGTTAAGTATGTGGGTTTATGCAAGTTAAGTGATGGATTTCATGCATGCTAAGCATTGGGTTTTATGCATGCTAAGTATTTGATTTTATGCATGCTAAGTGTTTGGTTTTATGCATGCTAAGTATTTGATTTTATGCATGCTAAGTATTTGATTTTATGCATGCTAAGTATTTGATTTTATGCATGCTAAGTATTTGATTTTATGCATGCTAAGTGTTTGGTTTTATGCATGCTAAGTATTTGATTTTATGCATGCTAAGTATTTGATTTTATGCATGATAAGTATTTGATTTTATGCATGCTAAGTGTTTGGTTTTATGCATACATTATGACATGCAAGTTTACCTTTTTTCTAAATAAGATGCATACATATGCAAGATGACACCTTTGTATGCTATGCATACATATGCATGTTTACCCTATTATGATGCAAGTTCATATGCAAGTTTGTCTCTTTTTATGATATGCATAACATATGCGAGTTTGCCTCTATGTATGACATGTTATGCAAGTTCACATGCAGGTTTATGTGCAAGTTCATATGCAAGTTTATGTGCAAGTTCATATGCAAGTTTGTCTCTTTTTATGACATGCATAATGCAAGTTTAGGTTAAATGCTAGTTGGGTTTAATGTATGCTCATATATGCAAGTTGACACCTTTTGAACCCATGATAAAGTTATAAGCTATGTTGGTTAAACCCATGACATTTGTGATGAATCTTCCCTTTTATTATGTCACGTTACGAGAACGAATTACGTGGGGAACGATGGGGTTAATATGCATGTTAATAAAATGATGTGGAATGGGTATGCTTAAGAGTAACATAAATTAAATGGACATAATTAGGAATTTACCTATTGAGTTAGGTCTACCCATTTTTGGAGTTGGGAATTTACCTATTGAGTTAGGTCTACCCATACTACGGAGTTGGGAATTTACCTATTGAGTTAGGTCTACCCATATTCTGGAAAACATGATTAATTAATTAGGGATAATTAATATAAATTATGAGGGTGATTAATTAGGTGTAATTAATCGACTAAGACACGAGGTTGGACTCAGTTGTAGCGTAAAACTGCCCGGACCCAACCGGCTTAACCAGTTGCTTCAAATGTTAGCCCAATGTGAGAGGTCTTAGGCACAAATTAAATACGTGATTAAAGTAAAGACACGAGGTTAGACCCTTTTTATGACGTAAGGCTGCCCGGACCCAACCGGCATATCCAGCAGTCATAAAAGACGGTCTAATGTAAGAGGTCTTTATGAGGTCATGATCTTAATTAATTAATTAAGAAACACTTAACCATATTAGCATATAGAGGGACATGAGGGGTTAAGTGGGGGCCTTGGGTGGCAATAGAAAATACGATTAGAATACTTAACCAAAGTGGAACATGTAATTAAAACATGGTTAAAGGGTTAAGTAAGTGCTTTGGGTGGCATGTGGAAATCTAGTGGGTGCCTTGAATGGCAATTAAAATATGATTAATGACTTAACCAGAATTTATAACATGTAAGTGGAAATGGTTAAAGGGTTAAGCGGGATTCACTAGAAATAACAAGCTTAGGTGGTAGCTTGTGGGGGCCCATTTCAACCAATATCCCAAACGTATCTTAGTGGGCTCGACTCTAGTCGAGTGACGGGACACGCATATTGGGCTTGACTATAAGAGGCCAAAATGGGTTAGCGGTGGCAACGCATGACCAACGGGTTTCATATGCGTGTGTGGACCCGGGCTGGTAAATAAGACGTTGTTGCATCGTGTAGATATAAGCCGTGCACCGTTAGTTTTATCAGTTTGCCACGTTGGGGAATGGTACACCCCACGGTGGGGCCAGCACGGGTATCTACGTTAGGGAGCCGATCGAATGGGGAGTAGTGTGTACACCTAGTGGATTGTAGGGTCTTGTGGCGTCTACTCAGTCACCTAGGGGTACGCGAGAACTATTAAGTTAATTTTATAAGTCCATGGGTGGGATCAACCTTTAAGTTAGGAATGATTGGTGTGGTGCAGTTTAGTAATTTACCTTTGGAAGGGTAGATGCGTCTTTACGTTTCTTAGTTTATCCTAAGTCTACCAAGCTGCTTAGTGTAGCCATTCATCCCCAGACGACACCGTATATCAAGCTTATGTCTTCTCTGGTTACTTTAATGATTGTATTGTTAAAGTTATAGGACTCGCCCAGACTTATGTCTGACCCCGTTGTTTTTATCTTTTTTTTTTCAACCCTCAGGTTATCAGAGTGGGCCCAGTACGAGTGGGCTTTGATCAGGCTGCTTTATTCTCTTTTGGAGCTTGGACCATAGATGTAGAGCTCAGCTTACCCTTTCTTTTATGGCTATCAGTTCATGTATTGGGATTATGTACTTTTATTTATCAGGATGGATATTTTGTACTTGACTCTTATTATGGTTTTGTGATGTAACCAAACATGTTTTACTTTCCGCTGCAATGAAATGATGTTTTAAAATTTTCAAGTATTACTTATATCTGTCTTGTTGTAATTTTTCTGTTCTATATTCACTTAAAATACTCCACCGATGTTATGGCATTCCCTTAGCGAGTGACCATAGCGGGTGTGGGGTGTTACACGTGGTATCAGAGCTTTAGGTTACCAGAACAGATAAAATTTTTAGAAAAACTATTTTCTAAGAATATTTTTGAAAGGAGTATTTTCAAAAACATGTCTTTTAAAAGAAAAGTTTTTGAAAGAAAAGCATAATCCCCAATAGCCATATCTATATCTTTCGAATTCTCCGTTTTGAATCTCCTCCTCTCTAGTTTTGAGTTTCCCCTCCACGTATAGATGACCTTTCTAAGATAGATAAGAATGGAAAACCACTTCAAGGGACTTAGACGTTAGTCAGATTAGAAGTTGGTTCAAGAAGGAGGAGGACTCGTAGGTATCTATTAGATAGACGAAGGGAGGAAGGCTCAAATAGTTGTTTGGTTAATGAAGGATGAAACCTCATTGGTGGGAGGTTACGAGTGGAGAATGGGATGAAGAAGGCGAGTAGTTATCCTTTTGGGAGGAATAGGACACCTTATTACGGTTGTCCAAAGAGGCAAGGGCAAGGTACGGAATCTCCTAGAGGGTAGTTGTATTCCCTCACGACTAGGGTACCAAATGGGGATAGACCGTCTAGGTTGGAATTTGGATTTCTTTATTATCCGATTCGAACTTTATTTAATTCTGACGCATCGAGTTCGTTTATCTCATCATTGTTAGTTGAGTCACTGCACTTAGACACCAGTTAGTAGATGATCCCTTAGTTGTTTCAAACCCAATTGGGGCTCCATGAAGTGTTTGGGTTTGAAAGTTGCTATACTTAGCGTTGAGAGTAGATGTGATGCTTTTTGGGCTTCACGAGCTATGGGTTAGTTTTGGGCATGGACTGGTTATCCAGTAGGGGTGCCGTTCTTGATTTTGAAGGGAGAGTTGTTAGGCTTATGACCCGCTTGGGTAACACTCTCGAGATCTCTTGTAATCCCATGGAATCTGTTATGCTAAGTTATCTAGAATCGCTTGACACGTCGGTCGAGAGTTTGCGATCTGTTAGAGTGGTCCGGGAATACTCGGATGTGTTTGAGGAGGTGAAGGGCTTACCTCCGGGGCGGGAGATTGACTTCCGAATATATCTGGTAGACAATGCTAAACCTGTATCTTTACCAGTGCGCCACATGGCTCCTCGCGAGAGGAGGGAACTCCATAAGCAAGTAGGGGAGTTGCTTGAGAAGGGGTCCATAAGACAAAGTATATCGGAATAGGGTGCTCCAGTAGTTTTTGCTACGAAGGCGGATGGGTCCCTCAGACTTTGTGTAGGCTAAAGAGAACTAAATAAACTCACAAAGAAGAATAGACATCCATTGCCGAGGATTGATGATCTCTTTGATCAGTTGGTTGGCGCCTCAGTATTTTCGCAGTTGGACTCAGCCACGTGGTTTCGTCAGTTGAGAGTGGCTGAGGATAGTATAGAGAAGATTTCCTTTAGGACTCTGGATGGTTTTATGAGTGGCTGGTGATGCCATTTGGTTAGACGAACGCCTCCGCATACTTTGTTGATTTGATGAGAAGGGTGTTCAGGGAGTACCTAAATAAGTTCGTGATGATCTTGGTGGATGACATCTTGGTCTTTTCTAGGAGCGAAATAAGTTTTCGTATGTGCTCAATAGGTTGAGCAAAGCCAGTTATGGGATAAACGGTGGTTTTGGAGCGAGACTGGCAAGGACATCCAAAGTTGGACGAGGGCTTAATTATTTAGCCGTTTTTACTAGTATCATCTCACGTAGGTCGTCTGAATTCGAAGGAGGTATCCCTTGGGTGTTTGTCTGATATTGGTTTAGGCCTTTGGGGCTTGCATTTGGGGGATGTCGAGTTCGACTAAGGTGGTCTGCGTGAGAGATGGATAGTTGTGACGATTTTGCATGGGAGAATATCCTGATTTTCTCTAGAAGTGGAGAAAAGCATGCCCTACATCTTAGGGAAGTGTTGGAGACTCTTTGAGCGCATTGTCTTAAGACAACAAAGGTGGATGGAATTCTTAGCATCCTATGAGTTTGAGATAGCGTATACCCCTGGCAAGGGTAACGTGGTGGCAGACGCCTTGAGCAGAAAAAGGCTGTCTTTGAGTCCATTGTTCGTGGAATGGCGAAGCTTGGAGTTTAATTCTATGATTGACTTTAGACCTTCCGTTGACTTTGGACCCGGTTTGCTAGCCTCCTTGGAGGTTAGGCCTACTCTTTTGGGGCGGATTGGCGAGGCACAGCGAGACGACCCACAGTTGGTTGAGTTAGTAGAGAAGCTCATAAGGGGGGAGTCGTCCAGCCATTTGAGTAGGTACACCCTAGATGGTAAGGGGTGGTTGCGTAGAGACGGTAGACTTTGTGTACCGCAAGACGAGGGTCTGAGGAAGGCTATACTTGATGATGCACATCAGTCAAAGATGACCATTCATCCTGGTAGGGACAAGATGTACCAAGACATGAAGAGAGTTTTCTTCTGGGCCGGTACGAAGAAAGATGTGGCCGAGTATGTGGCTAGATGCTTAGTGTGCCAACAAGTTAAAGCGGAGCAAAGGAAACCCGGTGGGTTGCTACACCCATTGGAAGTTCCGCAATGGAAGTGGGATAGTGTCTCGATGGATTTCATCGATGGGTTACCGAGATCGAGGAAGGGCAATACAGGAATTTGGGTTGTGATAGACAGACTTACCAAGAGTGCCCATTTTATACCCGTGAAGAGTAAGAGGACCGCTCCATGGCTTGCTTCAGTCTATGTTAGAGAGATTGTTAGATTGCATGGCGTACCATCCAGCATTGTGAGTGATCGAGATCCTATCTTCACTAGTGAGTTTTGGAGAAGTTTGCAAGAGGCGGTAGGGACTCAGTTGTGTTTGAGCACCGCATATCATCCTCAGACGGACGGTCAGACCGAGAGGGTGAACCGTATCTTAGAAGATCTCTTGAGGCTTTGTATCTTGGATTTTGGAGGTACATGGGAAGAACACCTTCCTTTGGTGAAGTTCGCATACAATAACAGCTTTCAGTCTAGTATTGGCATGGCACCTTTCGAAGCTCTTTATGGAAGGCCTTGTCGATCTCCTACATGTTGGTGGGAATCTACGGATAAGATCTTGCTTGGGCCAGATATGGTTAGAGAGACTTCAGAGAAGATTGATTTGATTCGAAGGAGGATGAAGGCAGCGCAAGATAGACAGAAATCTTATGCGGATCGGAGAAGGACGGATCTTGAGTTTGAGGTTGGGGACATGGTTTTTGTCAAAGTATCGCCGTTGAGAAATGTTGTTCGCTTTGGGTCCGTTGGGAAGTTAGCACCGAGGTTTGTTGGGCCGTTTCCTATTAAGGAAAGGATTGGACGGATGGCATATAGGGTGGAGTTGCCCGACAGACTTAGTGGTGTTCATGATGTATTCCATGTATCACATTTGAGGAAGTGCTTACATGAGACCGCAGAGGTCGTAGAGCCGAGCTTGCTTAGAGATGTAGAGGTAGAGCGTGATGCGATGATTCGACGAGCTCCTACTCGCATCCTTGGGTCAGAAACTAGGAAGTTGAGGAACAGAGAAGTTCAGCTAGTTAAAGTGCAGTGGGGAGAAGACGAGGGCAATGCTACTTGGGAGACGGAAGCGAAGATGCGTTCTTTGTACCCATTTCTTTTTGAGAGTATGTCTTTTAACTTCTCCTTTATCGCTTGTCTAGTACTTATCTTATCTTTAGTATATCCTCTCGCTAGTACCTACGACCTTTAGATAGGGTAAAACCTATGGTTGAAACATGTGTTTGAAACATGTTATGGTTGATGGATGCATGTGGATGCAATTGTTTGCTAGTGGTTGCTCGTGGATGCATATACACACACATTATGCACTAGATCGGCTCAGTCACTTCATGTTGCATATCGCATAAATGGATGTGTTAGTTAGATTGATGGATGTATCATGGCTGTGTTATCATGTGGATGATGCATTTTTGTGTACGGTTTTGCACGCATATAGAAATTGTATGTGTCAATAGGGTTTCGCATACATATTGGATGCATGGCACTATCATGGTTTGCATTAAGGAGGTCAACTGAATCAGTAGACCGCCTGATTTTGCATTAGTATACGGACATATACACACACTTTCTGCATATGTTCATACATCATTAGAAGTTTCTAAGGATAATGGTTGCTTGTGGTTGATGGTTTAGTAGATGGTTGTTTGTTTGGTAGGATACGTTCTTCTTGACTTAGAGATTTCGAGGACGAAATCCTTTAAGTAGGGGAGAATGTAACACCCCGAATTTCAATTAACACTAATGGTTAGTAATTAAAGTATAATTAATCTCAGATGTGAGAATCCGGGGAAACGGGATGCGTCATTGCGTTCGTCTCGGAAAAATACGCGAAATAGAGTCCGAGTTTGCGTAAAACGGGTACCGTATGAAAGAGATATGGACGAACGAAGTTATGCAGAAAAACCCGAAACAGGCCAGAAATGCACTGGCGCACTTGTGAAGTGCGCCAGCACAAAAATACACTGGCGCACTTGGGAAGTGCGCCCATGTCGGGACAGGAAACCTGCACAGTTTCTAGAGAGTTCTGTGGTTGGGTGCACCAGTTTGGGGTTTGGGCTTGGTCTTAGAGCTGGTTTCTGGAAGGTTCCGAAATCTAAGGGTCCTAATCTAATTTAGGGTTAATCTAAGGGCCTAAAACACTCACCTAATCTATAAATACACCCTAATACTACCCTAATTCATACTAAAAATAGAAATGATGCCACCATGCCGCCAAAATCAAACTTGAGAGGAACCTCCACTAGTTTATGAAGAAAGTTGCAAGCTAATCAACCTCTAATCATCATCTTCTTCTTGTATAGCAACTAGTTCTACTACATAAGTTTGCTAATCTTGGTTTTGGTGAGTTTCTATCACTTTAATAACCAATTGCTAAATTAAGTAGATGAGATATGATGAGATCATGCGGTTTTGTATGCGGATTTGTGGGTTTTAAGTCATATGATATGATGTTAGTTTGCTAATCTATGTTTAATGTTAACCCTACGTTTATGCAAGTTAAGTATGTGGGTTTATGCAAGTTAAGTGATGGATTTCATGCATGCTAAGCATTGGGTTTTATGCATGCGAAGTATTTGATTTTATGCATGCTAAGTGTTTGGTTTTATGCATGCTAAGTATTTGATTTTATGCATGCTAAGTATTTGATTTTATGCATGCTAAGTATTTGATTTTATGCATGCTAAGTGTTTGGTTTTATGCATGCTAAGTATTTGGTTTTATGCATGCTAAGTATTTGATTTTATGCATGCTAAGTATTTGATTTTATGCATGCTAAGTGTTTGGTTTTATGCATACATTATGACATGCAAGTTTACCCTTTTTCTAAATAAGATGCATACATATGCAAGATGACACCTTTGTATGCTATGCATACATATGCATGTTTACCCTATTATGATGCAAGTTCATATGCAAGTTTGTCTCTTTTTATGATATGCATAACATATGCGAGTTTGCCTCTATGTATGACATGTTATGCAAGTTCACATGCAGGTTTATGTGCAAGTTCATATGCAAGTTTATGTGCAAGTTCATATGCAAGTTTGTCTCTTTTTATGACATGCATAATGCAAGTTTGGGTTAAATGCTAGTTGGGTTTAATGTATGCTCATATATGCAAGTTGACACCTTTTGAACCCATGATAAAGTTATAAGCTATGTTGGTTAAACCCATGACATTTGTGATGAATCTTCCCTTTTATTATGTCACGTTACGAGAACGAATTACGTGGGGAACGATGGGGTTAATATGCATGTTAATAAAATGATGTGGAATGGGTATGCTTAAGAGTAACATAAATTAAATGGACATAATTGGGAATTTACCTATTGAGTTAGGTCTACCCATATTATGGAGTTGGGAATTTACCTATTGAGTTAGGTCTACCGATACTACGGAGTTGGGAATTTACCTATTGAGTTAGGTCTACCCATATTCTGGAAAACATGATTAATTAATTAGGGATAATTAATATAAATTATGAGGGTGATTAATTAGGTGTAATTAATCGACTAAGACACGAGGTTGGACTCAGTTGTAGCGTAAAACTGCCTGGACCCAACCGGCTTAACCAGTTGCTACAAATGTTAGCCCAATGTGAGAGGTCTTAGGCACAAATTAAATACGTGATTAAAGTAAAGACACGAGGTTAGACCCTTTTTATGATGTAAGGCTGCCCGGACCCAACCGGCATATCCAGCAGTCATAAAAGACGGTCTAATGTGAGAGGTCTTTATGAGGTCATGATCTTAATTAATTAATTAAGAAACACTTAACCATATTAGCATGTAGAGGGACATGAGGGGTTAAGTGGGGGCCTTGGGTTGCAATAGAAAATACGATTAGAATACTTAACCAAAGTGGAACATGTAATTAAAACATGGTTAAAGGGTTAAGTAAGTGCTTTGGGTGGCATGTGGAAATCTAGTGGGTGCCTTGAATGGCAATTAAAATATGATTAATGACTTAACCAGAATTTATAACATGTAAGTGGACATGGTTAAAGGGTTAAGCGGGATTCACTAGAAATAACAAGCTTAGGTGGTAGCTTGTGGAGGCCCATTTCAACCAATATCCCAAACGTATCTTAGTGGGCTCGACTCTAGTCGAGTGACGGGACACGCATATTGGGCTTGACTATAAGAGGCCAAAATGGGTTAGCGGTGGCAACGCATGACCAACGGGTTTCATATGCGTGTGTGGACCCGGGCTGGTAAATAAGACGTTGTTGCATCGTGTAGATATAAGCCGTGCACCGTTAGTTTTATCAGGTTTCCACGTTGGGGAATGGTACACCCCACGGTGGGGCCAGCACGGGTATCTACGTTAGGGAGCCGATCGAATGGGGAGTAGTGTGTACACCTAGTGGATTGTAGGGCCCTGTGGCGTCTACTCAGTCACCTAGGGGTACGCGAGAACTATTAAGTTAATTTTATAAGTCCATGGGTGGGATCAACCTTTAAGTTAGGAATGACTGGTGTGGTGCAGTTTAGTAATTTACCTTTGGAAGGGTAGATGCGTCTTTACGTTTCTTAGTTTATCCTAAGTCTACCAAGCTGCTTAGTGTAGCCATTCATCCCCAGACGACACCGTATATCAAGCTTATGTCTTCTCTGGTTACTTTAATGATTGTATTGTTAAAG
Organism: Allium sativum; assembly: GCA_030737875.1. Lineage (NCBI taxonomy): Eukaryota > Viridiplantae > Streptophyta > Magnoliopsida > Asparagales > Amaryllidaceae > Allium > Allium sativum. The sequence continues at coordinate 311,190,555 of CM060921.1, forward strand.
TTATAGGACTCACTCAGACTTATGTCTGACCCCGTTGTTTTTATCTTTTTTTTCCCAACCCTCAGGTTATCAGAGTGGGCCTAGTACGAGTGGGCTTTGATCAGGCTGCTTTATTCTCTTTTGGAGCTTGGACCATAGATGTAGAGCTCAGCTTACCCTTTCTTTTATGGCTATCAGTTCATGTATTGGGATTATGTACTTTTATTTATCAGGATGGATATTTTGTACTTGACTCTTATTATGGTTTTGTGATGTAACCAAACATGTTTTACTTTCCGCTGCAATGAAATGATGTTTTAAAATTTTCAAGTATTACTTATATCTGTCTTGTTGTAATTTTTCTGTTCTATATTCACTTAAAATACTCCACCGATGTTATGGCATTCCCTTAGCGAGTGAACATAGCGGGTGTGGGGTGTTACATGAAAGTTGATTAGCATAAAAATTTTGACCTAAGTAATGTTACAACTTTCCAATTTAATAGATGTGCATCCACCATAACATGGTTACAAGTCAAGATCCACATAAGCTACATTATCGAATAACCACAATTTTATTAGATCTAGGAAAATAGATCTGTCATGACATAGTATAGGATTTCACACTAACGCAGAATCATACTTTAAAACATATCCAATTCATAGTCTTTAAAAGTATACTTTTATTTATCTAAACCTAAAAACAACTAGAACTCACAGCGTTAGGTTTAGAGAATTGAGGAAAACGGATCTAGAATTTTTGAATTGGATTTGTAGAATATGTTGCTATAGAAAATGGTTTAGTTCGCACTCCAGCAGCATACGACCACCATGACTTCCAATGAAGAAAATATGAGAAATAGGACATGTACATATAGCTGCCACACCCCCTGAAACTGAAGCCAAGTTAGCCCTAGCGGTGTCAACACCTCTGTCGGTGGGTCGACCCCTAGGTCGACACCCCTCTAGGGGAGAGCTGAAATTTTGTTGCTCATAGGAATTTTTCGAATTTGAATTTTCTAGATAGAATTCTAACTCATCTCTGACTCACCTCTGACTCGTGCGTATATATAAAACATTTCTATGCGTATAAAACTTAAAACCCTCATAACTTCTTCATATGGTGTCCGTTTTATGCAAATCAAATGTCTTTCTTGACCAGAATTTCAAGACGGATGCAATGGTGCTGTTTATTTCTTCTAATTCTGAATATTAGATTAATTATTATTTAATTTATTCTCTTTAATGTCGTAAAAAATTCGGGGTGTTACAGATCTACACTTGAATCTCTAAACTTTGATTGTAGAAGAAGAAAGAGCTTTGATTCAGTCTAGACACCGTTAGCAGTTAGGCCTCCATTTATTTTTAGTGATGAAAACAAGATAATGAGCCTATATTTATTACTGCCAACCCCCATAATTCGACCTACCACCTCAGCCCTAGGGGGGTCGACCCCCTAAGAGGTCGATACCCCCTTGAGGGGTCGACAACCCTTCTATGGGGTCGATTGCCCTGGGGCGGGAGATTTTCCATCTACGGAATTTGGAATTTTGAACTAAAATTTAATTTTCTGATTAATTGTATATATATAATTCCCTTGAGTGTATACAAACTTCAAGCCCTCACAATTTCTTCATATGTTGTCTGTTTTACGCAAATCAAATGTCTATCTTGACCAGAATTTTGAGGCGGATGCGATGGCACAGTCCATTTCCCTTAAATCTGGATATTAAATTAATTATTATTTAATTTATCCTCTTTAATGTTGTTAAAATTACGGGGTGTTATAGGGTTCATTAGACAAAGCATATCTGAATGAGGTTCCAGTAGCATTCGCTACTAAGGTGGATGGTTCGCTTCGCATATGTGTGGATTATAGAGAATTGAATAAGCTCACTAAGAAAAATAGGCACCCACATTCGAGGATAGATGATCTGTTTGACCAACATGTTGTGCATCTGTTTTCTCCTAGTTAGACTTGACCACGGGGTTTCATCAGTTGAGGGTGGCCGAGGGCAGTATAGATAAGATAGCTTTTAGAACTCTAGATGGTTTCTTCGAGTGGCTCATCATGCCTTTTGGTTTGATGATTTCACCCTCCTGTTTTGTTGATCTGATGAGTATCGTTTTTCGGGAGTTTCTAAATAAGTTTGTTATGGTCTTTGTTGATGACATCTTGATTTATTCAAAGAGTGAGGAAATGCATGCCCTACATTTGAGGAGGTTTTGAAAAATCTCTCTACGCACATGGTTAAGGAAAAGTTATCCAAATGTCATTTTGGAGAAAAGAAGTGAGATTTCTAGGGTAAGTGGTCTCTAAAGATAGGATAGTAGTAGATCCCGTGAAAGTAGTTACGGTTCAAGGTTGGCAGGTCCCAAAGAATGCAACAGAGGTGAGGAGTTTTCTTGGATTAGCAGGTTACTATAGTAAGTTCATTAAGGAGTTTGAAATATATTATCCCCACTCACCAGACCGACGAAGAAGAATATGACATTTTCTTGGAGTATAGACTATGAGGATGCTTCCAAACGATTGAAGAGGGCTCTGACAATAGCCCTGGTCTTGACCTTTCCTGACGGGAACAAAGTGTTCACAGTATAAACTGATGCATGTGGTATAGGGCTTGGTGCGGTTCTGATGCAAGAGGGAAGGGTATTATGTTATGGAGGAAGACATTTAAGAGTTCATGAGAAGAAATACCCTACCCATGACTTAAAGTTGGCTGCCATAGTATTTGCACATAAGACTTGGCGCCATTATCTGCAAGGAGAGAGGTTCGAGTTGTACACCAATCATAAATCTCTCAAGTATTTGTTCTCGCAGAAGGATCTTAATTTAAGGCAATAAAGATGGATGGAGGTTCTGACGTCCTATGACTTTGAGATTGTTTATACCCCTAGAAAGATTAATGTAGTGGTAGACGCATTGAGTAGGCAGAGGATGACTTTGAGTCCTCTATTTGTTAAGAGAAAAAGCTTAGAGTTTATATCGACTTTTGATTCTAGACCCTCCACCGAATTTACACCTGATTTATTGCCTGTTAGCCTGCTTTATGACCAGGCTACCTAAAGCAAAGGACTTGAATATGAACATACATTGATCAACAATCGCTCGGACGAAGTTGCGGAATATGGAACAACTTGGAGTTTGGAATTTGTGAAGACCGGCTCGCGCATTCCGGTTCGTAACCCCCTCTTGAGGGCGGTTCATGACCCCCTCCTAAGGGCGGTTCGTGACCCCCTCCTAAGGGCGATTCGTGACCCCTGGGACCATGACTTGACCTGACCATCACCAGCAGATCCTCACCTTAGCTCTCCATCTCGGCTCATGAACCGTGACACGAACCGCAACCAGGACCTGCTAATGCACATGTAGATCTTGACCTATTCTCGAGGCTATAACCGCTCCAACCTTTCCAGATCGGGCTCCATGTGTCCTACCACGACCCGGTCTCTACATCAGCTCTCTTACAGCTATAAATACTCCACTACATGGCAAATTGATGGGACTTTTGACATCTCCTTATCCCTGGCCAATTGTAATGACCCGAAAATCTGGTCTAATTTGAGCTGACCAAATAAGACAAGTCCAACCCCAAATTGTACTGGAAATTCAAGAAATTAATAGAATGAAGATAGAAGGTGAGGATAGATAAGATAGAACTAATAGAATGGAAGAAGAAGAAGAACATCATCAGAGTAACATGAACCTCACTGCGGAACGAATAACATATAATGTATAACATAACTTGAAATATACATCGGTACTTGAATATACATCATTATCACAGTACAACACTTACAACACAGCGGAAATAACTATAGCTATATGATCCTCAAGCCTCCTGCTCCAGCTCTTCAAGTGTATTTGTAAAATCCTGACTACTTGACTGCCCGTACAAATTTAGGCACCAAAGAGTTTAGGGAAACAAACAAATAATCTCCGGGTCAGTCATGGGACTGGTATGAGTAAAACAGTTTAAAACGGTCTGAACAAGTAAACGATATCTCATAAGAACACGCCGTATAACGGAACGGGTTTTTCCCTTATGAGAATCCAAAATATCTTTATATCAAAAACCTTTTGATATTATAATAATGTCTATGTACAAATAGATATCAATCTAGCAAAAACGCTTTCATCTCACGTTCTACATATAGTATACAATCAAACCGCAAGCACGTATTGGGTAATGGATTTCCAAATATGACAAGGTATGGAACTACCTTCCGATCAGTGTACTCTAGGAACGATACACTGGAGTTCAACAAGAATATCTTGCAACTCAGCCACACATGACCGACCACTCATTTCGCTTGAGTATATCGAATGTATATCACCAACGGTTGGGATCAGCAACCGTTCCCGTATATATATGGGAAAACATTGATAGATTAAAGAAGCAAATGAATATTCTCTATATAGGTGATTATACACCCTACTTCGGTGCGACCGACTTAGCCATGCTGCCTGCCCGATTTCTATCATTTACCGGATGTGAGGCTAGAAGTTACGCTTATCTTTTCACATACCACATCTTCATTCACTTAGAATGTCACATCGTCATACCCTTTAAATCAAAAATTGATTTCCCAAAAATACCATGGGTATAAGCTAAGAGAAACGAATTCCTCTGCCACCAACGTAAATACGTTTGAAACGATCAACTTACGTGATCTACCAGATATACTCTATTAGACCTTCGTCCATACAAGTTGTCCTGGGACTGGATAAACCGAAGGCACTATTCAGTACATCCATCTTAGGAACTATTATCTAAGACTTATACAATAGCCCTTGCATTTTACTCCGTCTTCAATTATTTTTGGCATATATGATTCGCAACGCTTATGCCAATACAGAGTGGTTCCTTGGATAATAATCCAACCGGTCTCTCCATATTAACAACATTAAAATGGTCAAAAATTCGATAATCTGTGAGTTAATTATCAAAGAAAAACAAGTGTGCAAACAACAATACTATTTCCAGATGGAAATTATATCGATCAATCATCCAACATATATATATATATATATATATATATATATTTCCTCATTTTCTATGTTTAGAAAATATACGTTATTAATACTGGAAAACATTTCCATGGCTTAATTATGTATCACTATTCTTCCACATCTATCAGACTCTAACTATAAACGAATAAGAGAATAACTTCCTAAGTATAAACCCCGAAGGCTGAAACCAACATTAGATCGATAATCAGGAACCCATTCAACTTACTAATTCTAGTTAGTTTCTAATTTTTGCTTAACTCTATATCTTTAACTCTATTTGATTAACTCTGTTCGAATAACTCTATTCTTTTTTAAGTCAAAACGATTAACTCTATTTGATTAACTCTAATTAGTTAACTCTAACTGATTAACTCTGACTGGTCAACCCTAACTGATTAACTCTAACTGGTTAACTCTAATTGATTAACTCTAATTAATTAACTCTATTTCCTTTTTAAAATATCGTATTTATTTTCTAAACACATATTTCCTTTATAATCCTATTTATTCTAACAAATAAATATCTCTTTATTCTATTTATTCTAACAGATAAATATTCCCTTTTAATTCTATTTGTAAATGGTTTAGAAATATTTCTCTTCCTATTTGTTTGACAATATTTTACCTTATGTTTGATTTACAAATATATATCCTTTATATATGATTTGCAAATATATTTCTCCTATATTTGATTTACCAATATATTCCTTTTACAAAAATCCTTTTATTTATATATATAAAATCCATTGATTTTATATAAATAAATTTATTTCAAAATATAGTTTGAAAATTCCTTTTCTACATTCTGGTATTTCTTATGGTATTTAACACACCATATAACAACGATAAATATCGTCCAAACACACATAATCAACGTCATAATATATATATCACATCATACATCACAATATATAAATCACAGTAAAATAAATGTTGAGGAATCCAGTTGGATTCCTCTGACCTGTTTCCCTGCATCACAGATGTTAAACAATATAGATAACATCACTTTCAGTCCATATGATATAATCTGTTAAACAGAATCAAATATAGAAATTCAACTAACTGACTAGCAGTTTAATCAAATAGTTATCACACAGTCAATCAGACAATATTTAACAGTTCTAAAAATACAACATGAATTTATAAACTGTTTAGAGTTAGTGAGATTTACTCACATTGGATGATCATCGTTGATAACGATAACATCGCTCGATTTGATTTAGACGGACAATTTATTTTGCTATAAATTGTAACGGACTCCAATGGGCTTCCCGTCAATTCCATTGTGTAGTGTTCGTCTATACGATCCCAATGGATCTTGTTTCATCTGATTCTGATAATGTATGACCAAGATAATATAAATACAAGATAAACAAGTATTTAAATAGTTAAATTCCAAAAATCACTTGCTATTGGGCCTCTCACCCATTCGAACCTGTTGGCCCACTTAGATAAAAACCCGGACCCGTATTGTTTTCTTCATCTTCCCCAAATCGAAACTCCACGCTCCAGTTTCCAAACCCACAGCCGCGTTTTGCCACTCCTACCTCCATCACCATATCATTTAAATTCAATGTAAATTCACAACAATTTTCCTCTTCCAAAACCACACCTCCCCATACCATCGACTTCCAACTCGCTCGCCACTTCCCTCCACCCGCTTTAGGTCTGTACGACGTCGGACCAACCAATTTAGCCACCGTACCTCACCAAATTCCTCCACGAAGTGCTAAATCACCTCACAAACCCAACATTAACGCCTTAATCCACCAATACAGCTCGTATAACAGGATTTACTCAAACGTAGTTCGTCGCAGAAAAATGTGGAGCTCGGAAAATGGTTCGAGCCAATCAACATGAAGACCAAAACGTGTAGAATGCCTTCAGGATCCGATATCTATATGTATTAGGATTTTTAAGATTTGTTTTGACTCCTTTTTGAATTTTGAAGATCCTAACTTTTACTGTAAGAAGTGAACGGCAGAAATTTTTCTTGTTTGACCAGAGGAATTTGTTTTTAGGGTTAGAAGAAGTATAAAAGGTATGTATAGGGAATTTAGATATTGTAGATATTTTATTTTAATCATTTTATATTCGTATCCCTCTTCTAAAAATCCGTGCGATCACGTATGATGCCTAAAAATCACGAAACTGGACATGCAGCTACAGTTCGACATTGCAGACCCAACGAAACGGGTTTCGTCGAATTCCGAATTCGTTTGCAAAAGTGGCTATTTTTAAAGCTCTAAATAGCCTATTTATAAATATATTTAACTATAATTATATTAAATATTTAAAATTAAATATTAACGTCTATATTCACAGAGGAATACTGTATAGCTTCAGAATATTCCTATATGGATTTACAACTCGATATTACATCGTCGGAGTTATATCGATGTTCGGTTTCTATTTAAATCCTTATATAAAATATAATTAAATCGTTATGGTCAGGGCGCTGCATTTCGGAGAATTTGATTTGGACGTAACTCAAAATCTACACGATGAAATCCCGAATTTTCTCTTCTACTAGGAAGATATACTACACCAGCTCCACACGTTTCTTGTTTCACAGAAATCCTATTTAAAACGAACCCTGTATATTCAGTTGAAGTTCAAATCGCCAAATAGCGAACTACTGCGCCATTTCGAGCTCTATTTTAATTATATTATAATTCTACGTTCAAACTGACGTCGATTGAATATATTCGTTAATATAATTCAACTCTAAGCTGAATTAAATCTTAGGGACGACCCATTTCACAGAATATTGTGATTTCCTATATTTTTGATTATTTCTGAATTAAATATATTATTCTATTATTTAATTTAATTAAATAACCACTATAATCTAATTAACCACTATTTAATTCACTATATCACTATTTATATAATTAAATAAATTAATTATAATACCTCTGACAACGCGGGTCATTACACCAATATTTCCCAATGAATAACCACCATCTTCCTCAATAAAATCAATGAATTCAGAGAGAATTATGAATTCGAGTGATTGAGTGACTATACTCCTTGTAATTGTAAACTATGAATGAAATGAGAAAATATGAAGTGGACGTTGGCTCATTAACGTCGGTCCACTATAAAAATCATGTTGTCTTGCTTTTTCCCGCATTTTTCTGTTGTTTCTTCATATTCTATGCTCTAAATATGACATTTTGGATGTTACTACCATTTTTTGGTCTAACATTTTGGTGCTTTCACTGAGAAATGAAGATTCTTGGGGTTTAAGGATTCTCCAGTCTACTTATTGGATCACCAAGTCCAATGAGGAAATTCAATGAATTATATACTGATTTTGCAATAGTGGAGATCACCACTAGATCGGATGAACTCAAACTATTTTGTCTAGACAAGTAAACTTGCCACGCTTAGCACTTGAAGACACACCATCGGAAAACTTAGCACTTGCCAGCATTGCCTTCGGTTGGATTCCTATACTCCAGCATGAGTAACGTTGTTTCGTCACTTTGGATCGGGTTGAGGTATTCGGACCGGACTCAAACCAGAAATGCGCAAAAGACTGGCTTCAACAAAGGAGCAGTAAACCCGCTCGGCTTGGGAAGAGATGCACTGACTAGTAACTCACGAGCTCCAGCTCGGGCATTGAATCATACCGCAAATTCAGGACATTTGCATGATTAAAGGCAGATCGTGCACTTCACTGGGACTAATGTTTCAAGCAGGCGCGTGACCAAAACTGAATCACAAACATGAAATGAGCTCGTGATAATGGGATTGAGTAAAAATGGGGTCGACTTGTGACTAGCTGGCGGATTATAATCCACTCGTGATTAACTGGCTCTTTCTTTCCTACTCGTGACCAACGATCTTGCAACAAAATGGCTCGTGAATTACCGTTGACAAATGGAAGGGGACCGGCTTGCGGGGGTGTCATGAACTGCGCTGGAAATAGGGAAAGAGATACAGCGAATTAAAGGACAACAGCCATCCGGAGAAGTATTTGATTCACGTGACATATCGAACCGCGATCTGAACCAAAGGATAATAGTGAACCACAACCCAAAAAAATGATGACGAACAAGGGTCATGACCCAACCCGAACAACTGGCAGTTTTTGGAAAAAATATTTTTTTTTGATCACTTCAGAAAAGGCTACATCTTCCAAAATCGAAAAAATCGTGCAATGGCCACATTTTCAACCTAACTGGTTAGGTCGATCGCCGCCGGGACTAGGGGTCCCGGACCCCTACGGACGCTGCGCCCGAACCCGCTGATGGCTCGCCTTCGGCTCGGAGTACGTTTTATTCTACAATTATCATCAACGCTTATCAACCGAGATTCAGTAGACAGTATAAGGTTATCGACAGCAAATTGGCAATGACTGGAATTCTTCCTAGAGCCATAACACCTATTTACTGATGTTTTTCTATGTGGGAAGCTATTAAAAAGATTCGACATGCTAGCTATGACAGTATATGAGACAATGAATACCTCATAGCAGCCTCCTCTTCAAGAGCTCCGATGGTGTATAGATTTCATTAGTGCAACTGATGATTGCTCTCGAACGAGTGTTGATCACCTGATTTATGCAACTTAGACATGTCCAATCGCTGGAGTCCCGAATGACGGTTATATGAAGTAGTCTGGGCGCTACTTCTATGGTAGTTCATATGATCCTAGCAATCATGATTCTCAATGATGGGATATCGGAAAGCAACTGAGGATTCTAGCACTACGAAGCTACACCTCACTTGAATGACGTGGTGAAAGACATATGTCCTGTGGTTCGCTCCCTGAATAGCTTAGCTAACCTTTGCAATGCCTACTTGGTTTCAACCGTATCGAGGGAGACTGATTGTCATCGAATAAGGGTTAGATAGGCATATTTTGGTGCCCATAGTTAGGTATTGGTTGAACCACCACAGGCCATGATTGGACCTAGGGATTCTTGCCCGGATGATAATAACATTGACTGCTCACCAGCCACCATACTACCTCGGTCAAGAGATGAGAGATCGAGACAACGCAAATATGAATCGACCATTAACTCTCCATTTCATACAACAAGTTGTGACAAAATGTATGAACATTACTTGAAGCCTTGCAAGCCATACTATTACATTTAAGCTTATCTGATCAAGGTCTATACATACCAGTTCCAGCAGAGTTCAGAGCTTAAATTGCACCCTAGTGTCTATCGCTAAAAGTCCCAACCAAAGCTGGAATGGGAATGGACCGTGGTGACTAAGTTACAAGTTTTGGCTGAATGGAATATGCTACACGATAGAGAGGGCGTAAAACCCAAAAATGTTTCTGCTCTCGCTGAGATGGAGTGTGAAGAAGGCATGGGCTTAGCAAGCAAAGGAGACAACGTAGAGAGAGTTTCCCGATGATCTGCCCAAAGTCATAAATCCAAAAGAGGATGAAGATCCGGGATGTAGGGGACGACATGCAATGAAGCAACTGCCCAAACAATGAAAAACACGCTTACATATTATTGATTGCTTCAAGATTAACTCTGCCACTATGTCCAAGTTCATCCGATTGTGATGCACACTGATTAGCCACCATGACAGGTCCTGCGACGACCTTAGGTATCTGGAAGATTGTTCGAAAGGAACATCGAGCTGAACCAGTTTGATCTCAATTCCCTCCTAAAGAAGTCCATTCGGAGGCTAATATTTAGCCCTTCAAAATGAAAGACGAAAATAAGCACCTAGTATTTGTATACAGGTGGTGCAAAGAATGACTGATGACCCAGCGCCGGAGTCGTATTGATAACTCCTGAAGGAGATTCGAAGGGGACTCCAGATGAAGGGACCACAACTGACAGATTATTTAGAACAGGTACAGGAGTCATTGGATGAATGGGAACGTTACAACATGTCTTGTATTCTGCATACAGAAAATCAGAAGGTGGGTAATCTGGACAAGTTAGAAAGTTTCGAGAATCCAGAGGAGATGGAGATAACCCCAATCAAGACACTACAAACTCCGACCATTGATGAGATGGAAGTTGATCCAGTGTTGGATATTGAACCCGAAAGAAAATCATCGACAAACCCATTAGAAACTTCTTGCAGCATAGAATGCATCCAGCAAGGAAAATGAATGGCGTACCATCGTTCGTTATGCCTCAAGATATGACATGTGAGATAACATTGATTATTTTACTTGGAAAATTATCCTAAGACAGACACCAACGACTCCTATTGCTGAATTCACCACCCTGAATGATTCGACAAAATCACTAATTAGCTTCCCGCTTGAAGGGGAATATATGCGAATGAAACATCTAATGAGCGATGTTTTGGAATTAGAAAGTGAAGATTCACACTTCCACTCCTTTCATAAATTATTTTTCAATTAACTCATTCCCCAGATGCTGGGGCCAATTGGAGATTTGAGAATGAATCGCTCAAGATTACATTTTCTAATTCAAAGCTGATACATCAGGAGTTTGCATGGCCGATTGCCTTAGTCCTGCATGAAGGTTAGAGAGTTGAAGGCTTAGAACCCTTGTGCCTCAATGCAGATTGACTGTCTGTGCACCAACCCTTGTCCCCGATACAGGATCGAAGGCATATCAACGAATTAAGGAGATATGAGTATCTCACTGGTATTAATATCCTATTTCCTAGCATGGAAATTACAAAATTTTCTACAAGCATGGGTCCTTTGTTCTCCTTCCAATTACCATCCTAGCAGCAATGTGATGATGTGCTATCGTTAAGGGTATAGTTGTGAATCCCTGGCTGTAACACCCCGTAATTTTCAATACTAATGTTCACAAATTAAAGAATAACTAATCTCAGATGTGAGAATTAAGGGAAACAGGTTATGCCATTGTGTTCGTCTCAGAATTTTGGTTGAGATAGAGTCCGAGTTTGCATGATTTGGACTTCGTATGAAGAAGTTATGGCCATCGTAAGTTTCAGAAAAATTTAAACAGATTTCGAAAATTCAAATTTCAGAGTCAGAATCGGCTAGGCGGGAAATTTCCCGCTAGGGCCCGGTCGACCATAGGGTCGACCTACCCTGACCAAGTCGACCATGGGGTCGACCAGCCCCCCCCCCCCCCCCCCAGGGAAGATTTTTTTTGTGACCTGTTTATGACTGTGTGCTGACTCATTAGGGTTTCCAATCTGCTCTGATTGGCTGGGATTAATTCTGGGTTGATCTGATGGCCTAAATTAATCCTAAACTCTATAAAAAGACATGTAGACTCAAACCCTAAAATCAAATTAAAATTAGAGCCATGGCCTCCATGCCGTCACTTAGCAAGCTAGAATAGCCGCCACCAATTGGAGAGGAAGAAAGCTAATCAAATTCAAATCTATTAAACTCTAACAACGAATCTACTTCAAAGGAAAGCTAATTCAACTTAAGAACTCAGATTTCAGAACTCAATACCTACGTTGAGTTGTGAGTTCGGTTTCTTTAATAAAATAATTAACAATTTAATTGGATTAAGCTATGATGCGGAATATATGGTTATGTTGTGAATTATTGGCCGCATGTTATCATCTATGTTGTAAAATTGTGATGTTATCATTTATGTTGTAAATTTTATGATGTTATCATCTATGTTGTAAAGTTGTGATGTTATCATCCATGTTGTAATTCCATGATTATGTCTAATCAATTCATTATGATGTTTCATGTGCTAGTTTGGTTATGATGTTGGAACTAATTCATATGATAAATCATATGTATGCATACAAGTTAGGATGTTAATTAAGGCATGAATCATATTGCAAGTTAGTGAAAATTATGTACAACTTTACATGTTTCATGACATCTATTTTAGATCTAAAGTTAGGCTATGACATGTGTGAGTTAAATGCTAAATTTTACATGCTAGTTCATATGTTTAATGTAAGTTTACACCATCGTTATGTTGCATAAATCACATATGCAAGTTTATATAAATATATTTGTTTGGAGTGTGAATCATGTTATGTAAGTTTGTGGTTATTGCCTATGCAAGTTTACACCTTTAGATGTAGATCTATGACATACATGATTTATGCAAGTTCATGACTATTTCCTAAACAAGTTCACACCTTTAGATTTGGATCTATGACATATGTAGTTTTATGCAAATTGTGACTTTTGCCTATGCAAGTTTTTATGTAGTACCTCATTCACACATGCAAGTTCACCCCTTATGTTTAGATCTAGTTTTATCTATATTTATGTTGTGATGTTTTCTCGTTATTCCAAAAGTTAGAATATTCGAGTCTAACGTATATTTTGCGTTAAACGAACGAACGTCCAACATGGGGTAATGGGATAATATTAAAAGATTTAATATTGAGAATTGGAATAAATGCCTTAAATGGCATAAAATAAATTTGTGATGAAAATTGGTATGATTTTGCATACAATAAATAGATGGACATAATTGAGTCAATTATGGCCATAGTTAAATTTGGAATTGATTGATAATTTGAATAGGGAAATTAATTCAAATTGGGGGATAATTAATTTTGTTAATTAATCGTCTAAGACACGAGGTTAGGCTCTTTTGTGGTGTAAGACTGCTCGGACCCGCCTAGCAAATCCAGCTGCCACAAATGCCAGCCTAATGTGGGAGGTCTTAGTGAAGCATGTGGTGGGACATAGGGGTTAAGTGGGTGCCTTGGGTGGCATGTGGAATTTAGTGGGTGCCTTGGGTGGCATTTGAAATATGATTAGAAACACTTAACCAAAATTGAAACATATAAGTGAACATGACTAAGAAGAGGGTTAAGTGGGATGTACTAAAGGGGACCAAGCTTAGGTGTATAGCTTGTGTCAAGTAATGGGGGCCCGTTTGAACCAGTGACCCATACGTATCTTTGTGGGCTCGACCCAAATCGAGGAAGGGACACGCATACTGGGCTTGACTGTAAGAGGCCAAAACAAGTTAGCGGTGGCAACGCAATTCCAACGGGTTCATATGCGTGCGTGGGCCCAGGCTGGTAGGTAAGACGTTGTTGCATCGTGTAGGTATAAGCCGTGCATTGTTGGTGGTAGCGGGTTGCCACTTTAGGGAGTGATACACCCCACTATGGGACCGGCACGGGTATCTAGGAGTTAGGGAGCCGATCGCATAGGGGTAGTGGTACACCTAGTGGAGATAGGGGCAGGCGGCACCTATGAAGGAAGCTAGGGGTGCACGAAACTACCTTTATCATTATTAAGTTCTGTAGGTGGGATCAACCTTAGGGTGACTAGTAGTGGTGCAGTATAGTAGTGGTGGTGCAGTATAGTAACTATATTATAGTGGTTTAGGTGCGCATTTAACATTATCTTTGTTCATCTTATTTCCTTGTTTACTGCCATACTCAATTGTTCACAGTCATTTCCTTATTTTCCAACTTATGCCTTAGCCTAGTTATTTTGGTAATTATATTGTTAAAGTTATCGCACTCGCCAGACTTTATGTCTGACCCCCTTTGTTTCCTCCTGTTTTCTTCCCCCCCCCCCCCCCCCGTGCTCAGGGTGGAACTAGCAAAAGTGGAGCTTGATTTTGGACTGCTGTATCTCTTGCTTTTAGATGTTGCTTGGATCGCTGCAGTAAAAGATCAGCCTATCTTATTTATGGCTATTTTGTTTTGGGGTTATGTCTTTCAATTTATGTACTTTGATTTAGTCAAGATGGATATTATGTACTTCGACTCTGGTATTTGATGATGTAATCAAACTTATGTGTTTACCGCTGCAATGAATAAAATTTTAAAGTTTTAGGTACTGTTTATATCTGTCTTGTTGTTAAGTTTCTGTTCTATACACACTTAAAATGCTCCATAGAAGTTAACGCATTCCCTTTGTGAGTGACATTAATGGACGTGGGGTGTTACACGTGGACCAGAGCTGAAGGTTACCAGAACAGATATGAATTTTGAAAAACTGTTTTTCAAAAACACTTTTATAAAGAAGTACCTTCAAAATTATGTTTTAAGGAAAGTAGTTTCAAGAGAAGCTTATTTTAGAAAGCATAACCCCAAGAGCCATATATCTTTCCTTCGGTTATTTTGTATTGAATCTTTCCTTTTTCGTTTTAGCATGTCTAGAATTCCTGAGATACCTGAGGGAATACCGATACCAGGATGGTTTAGGAGGTATTTGGAGACTAGGGCCACCACTGCAGGTCCAGCAAATGCTCCTCCTCCTCGTGTCGATACTTTGGCTAATATATGTAAGGACTTTCGAGCGATGGGTGGAAAACCTTTTCACGGGACGGAGACATTTGTTGAAGCTCGAAATTGGCTAAAGGAGGTGGAAGAATTGTTTGGGATCTTTGAAGTGGAAGATGGAAGAAAGGTCCAGTTAGCTACCTGGCTAATGAAGGATGAGGCCTCGTTTTGGTGGGAGGTCACTAATGGAGAACGTCCAGTCGATACATGGCCGGATTTTAGGCAGAGGTTTGAGGCAAAGTTTCTCTCATGGGCTGAAGAGAATCTATACATGGAAAGGTTTCTAGCGTTGAAGCAGGGGAGTCTATCGGTGAAAGAATATGTGAACAAATTCAATCAGTTAGTGAGATTTGGCTTAGACTAGGTGAATACACTAGAAAAGAAGGCCCTGAGATTTGTTAAGGGTTTGAACGAGCCGCTTCATGGGTTAGCTATGACCCACATCCCCATGGGGGCTACCTTTGAGAGACTAGTTGACATGGCACTTATGCATGAAGAGGAGAAGGGCGCCAATGCTAATAAGGCACCTGAGAAGAAAGGGGATCAAAAGAAACAACAACAGCAACAACAGAACAAGAAAGGTGGTAAAGGCAAAAGTGGTAAGGGAAAGAAAAGATGCTTTAACTGTGGGACACCCGGCCACCTAATCAAAGATTGTAGGAAGAAAAATAAGACTGGCTGTTTCCACTGTGGCGAAGCCGGACATCTGATTAAGGACTGCCCAAGGAAAGGGCAGAGGGCAGGGTCTACCTCAGGAGGACAGGTGCAGGCTCTCATGGCACCAGGGCAGGCAAGGGGACAACTTCAGGCTCTGGTGGTCCCACCGCTGCAGGAACGAGGTAGAGCGATTTCTGTTGAAAGTTTAGGTTTTCTGTTTGATCATCATGTCCGTACTTTATTCGATTCTGGCACATCACATTCGTTTATCTCTACATCATTAGTTGAAACACTGCGCCTAGATACTAGTCTAGTTACGGATCCCTTAGTAGTCTCAAATCCTATTGGTGGTTCGACTCATCTTTCTATGATTTGTTAGGATTTGAGAGTGTTTATCTTGGGCGTTGGGTTTAAATGCAATGCCTTTGTTCTTGGCTTCATGGGGTACAGCTTGATTCTAGGTATGGATTGGCTAACTAGATACGGGGCCATCCTAGATTGTGAAAGAAGGGTAATTAGATTGATGACTTGTTGTGGAAAGACCCTTGATATTACTTGTGACCCTAGAGGTCCAGTAATGCTTAGCTACCTAGAATCCCTTGACGCATCCAATGATGATTTACATTCTTTTCACATAGTTTGTGAATATGTTGATGTCTTCGATGAGGTGAGGGGTTTACCCCCAAAATGTGAGATAGACTTTCGAATATATCTAGTAGATAATGCAAAGCCAGTTGCATTGCTAGTACGCTACATGCTCCAGGAGAAAGAAGAGAACTCAGTAAGCAAGTGAAAGAATTGCTTGAGCAGGGGTTCATCAGACGTAGTATATCGCAGTGGGGTGCTCCAATAGTATTTGCCACGAAGGCGGATGGGCCCCTTAGACTTTGTGTGGACTATAGAGAACTTAATAAGCTTACTAAGAAGAATAGGCACCCACTGCCGAGGATTGACGATCTCTTCGATCAGTTAGTTGGCGCCTTAGTGTTTTCACATTTGGAATTAGCCACGGGTTTCAATCAGTTGAGAGTGGCTGAGGATAGCATAGACAAGTCTGCCTTTAGGACTCCAAACGGCTTCTTCAAGTGGCTTGTGATGCCCTTCGGTTTGACAAACGCCCCCGCATACTTTATTGACTTGATGAGTAGGGTGTTTAGGGAGTTCCTTAATAAATTCGTGGTAGTCTTTGTGGATGACATCTTGATCTTTTCTAAAAGCGAGGAAGAACATGCCCTACATCTTAGGGAAGTGTTGGAGACTCTTCGAGCGCATAGCCTCAAAGCTAAATATTCAAAATGTCACTTTTGGAGGAAGGAAGTGCGATTCTTAGGGCACGTGGTTTCCAAAGAAGGGATAGCTGTGGATCCTGCGAAGGTAGTGGCCATCCAAGATTGGAAGGTCCCTACAAATGATACCGAGGTGAGGAGTTTCTTAGGGTTGGCTAGCTACTATAGGAAGTTTATCAAAGACTTCGCAAAAATATCATCCCCATTAACACGCTTCACAAAGAAGAACTTAGTCTTCACGTGGGACGTAGATTGTGATGATGCGTTCCAACGTTTAAAGAGAGCTTTGACCACAGCCCCAGTCTTAGTGTTGCCAAATGGGAGTAAGCCATTTACCGTTTATACCGATGCTTGTGGAACAGGACTTGGTGCAGTCTTAATGCAAGAGGAAAGGGTAATAGCTTATGGAGGAAGGCAGTTAAGAGTGCATGAGAGAAATTACCCTACACATGACCTAGAGTTGGCTGCTATTGTTTACGTGCTGAAGTCCTGGCACCATTATCTTCTTGGCGAGAAATTCGAATTGTTCACTGACCACAAATCGCTAAAATACTTGTTCTCTCAGAAGGACTTGAACTTAAGGCATCAAAGGTGGATGGAATTCTTAGTGTCCTACGATTTTGAGGTAGCATATACCCCTGGAAAGTGTAACGTGGTGGCAGACGCCTTAAGTAGGAAAAGGTTATCCTTGAGTCTGTTGTTTGTTGAGCGGCGAAGCTTAGAGTTCATCTCTACGTTTGACTTTAGACCTTTCATTGACTTTGTAACTGGTTTGCTAGCATCCTTAAAGGTCAGACCTACGCTTTTGGGACGGATTGGCGAGGCACAGCGAGATGACCAACAGTTGGTTGAGTTAGTAGAGAAGCTCAAAAGGGGGGAGTCATCGAGCCATCTCAGTAGGTATACCCTAGATGATAAGGGTTGGTTACGTAGGGACGGTAGACTTTGTGTACCACGGGATGAGAATTTGAGGAAGACCATTCTTGATGATGCACATCGTTCGAAGATGACCATCCATCCGGGCGGGGACAAGATGTACATGGACATGAGACGAGTTTACTTTTGGGCCGGCATGAAGAGGGATGTGGCTGAGTTTGTCGCTTGATGCTTGGTGGGCCAACAAGTAAAAGCAGAGCAAAAGAAACCCGGTGGGTTACTTCACCCATTGGAGGTCCCACAATGGAAGTGGGAAAGTGTCTCGATCGACTTTATTGATGGGTTACCGAGATCGAGGAAGGGTAATATGGGGATTTGGGTCATGGTAGACGGACTTACTAAGAGCGCCCATATCATTCCCATGAAGAGTAAGAGGACTGCACCATGGTTAGCTTCCGTATGCATTCTAGAGATAGTTCGTTTGCACGGTGTTCCTTCTAGCATAGTGAGCGACCGCGACACTATCTTTACTAGCGAGTTTTGGAAGAGCTTGCAAGAGGCGGTAGGGACTCAGTTATGTTTGAGCACCGCATATCATCCTCAGACGGATGGCCAGACCGATTGGGTGAATCGTATTCTAGAGGACCTATTGAGGTTGTGTGTCCTTGACTTCAGAGGTACATGGGAGGATCATCTTCCGTTGGTGGAGTTCGCATATAATAATAGCTTTCAGTCTAGCATTAGCATGGCACCGTTCGAGGCTCTTTATGGACAGCCATGTTGTTTGCTTACATGTTGGTGGGAGGCTACATATAAGATCTTGCTTGGGCCCGATATGATTAGAGAGACTTCGGAATAGATCGATTTGATTCGAAGGAGGATGAAGACGGCGCAAGATAGGCAGAAATCTTATGCGGACAAGAGGATGACAGATCTTGAGTTCGATATTGGGGACATGGTTTTTGTCAAGGTGTCTCCATTACGAAATGTTGTTTGCTTTGGGTCCGTTAGGAAGTTAGCACCAAGGTTCGTAGGGCCGTTTCCTATTAAGGAGAGGATTGGGCAGATGGCGATAGAGTGGAGTTGCCCGAGAGACTTAGTGGTGTACATGACGTATTCCATGTATCACATTTGAGGAAGTGCTTGCATGAGACCACGGAAGTGGTAGAGCCGAGCTTGCTTAGAGAGGTGGAGATTGAGCGTGATGTGACAATTCGACGAGCTCCTACGTGCATTCTTAGGTCTGAGATTAAGAAGTTGAGGAATCGAGAGGTCAAGCTAGTCAAAGTGCAATGGGGAGATGATGGGAGCAACGCTACTTGGGAGACGGAAGAGAAGATGCGTTCATTGTACCCTTTTCTTTTCGAGGGTATGTCTTTTAATTTCTCCTTTATCGCTTATCTTGTACTTGTTTTATCTTTAGTATGTCCTCTCGCTAGTATCTTTGACCTTTAGATAGGGTAGTCCTATGGTTGAAACATGTGTTTGAGACATGTTATGTATGATGGATATTATGTACTTTGACTCTGGTTTTTGATGATGTAATCAAACTTATGTGTTTACCGCTGCAATGAATAAAATTTTAAAGTTTTTAGTACTGTTTATATCTGTCTTGTTGTTAAGTTTTTGTTCTATACACACATAAAATGCTCCATGGAAGTTAATGCATTTCCTTTGTGAGTGACATTAATGGATAATAAAGGATGCATGTAGATGCAAGTTTTTGCTAGTGGTTGCTCGTGGATGCATATACAAACACTTTAGGCACTAGATCGGCTCAGTCACTTCATATTGGATATTGCATATAAATGTGTGTGCATACTTAAGTTAATGGATGTATAATGGTTGTGTTATCATATGGATGCTGCATTTTGGTGAATGGTTGTGCACACATGTAGAAACAATATGTATCGATAGGTTTCTTTCGCATACATAATGGACGCATGGCACTATCATGGTTTGCATTAAGTAGGTCAACTGAATCAGTAGACCGCCTGATTTTGCATTAGATAAAGAACATATATATACACTTCTTGCATATTTTCATACAACATTAGGAATTTTATAAGGACAATGGATGCCTGTGTTTGGTGGTTGTGTAGATGGATGTTTGGATGTTAGGATATGCATTCTTCTTAACTTGGAGATTTCGGGGGCAAAATCCTTTAAGGAGGGGATAATGTAACACCCCGTAATTTTCAATATTAATGTTCACAAATTAAATAATAACTAATCTCAGATGCGAGAATTAATGGAAATAGGTTGCCCCATTGTGTTCGTCTCGGAATTCTGGTTGAGATAGAGTCCGAGTTTGCGTGAATTGGACTTCGTATGAAGAAGTTATGGCCATCGGAAGTTTCAGAAAAATTTAATCATATTTCGAAAATTCGAATTTCAGAGTCAGAATGGGCTAGGCGGGAAATTTCCCGCCAGGGCCAGGTCGACCTGGTGGTCGACCTACCCTGACCAGGTCAACCTGGGGGTCGACCTGCACCCCCCTGGGCAGATTTGTTTGGTGACCTGTTTATGACTGTGTGCTGACTCATTAGGGTTTATGATCTGCTCTGATTGGCTGAGATTAATTCTGGGTTGATCTGACAGCCTAAATTAATCCTAAATTCTATAAAAAGACATGTTGACTCAAACCCTTAAAATCAAATTAAAATTAGAGCCATGGCCTCCATGCCATCACTTAGCAAGCTAGAATAGCCGCCACCAAATGGAGAGGAAGAAAGCTAATCAAAATCAAATCTATTCAACTCTAACAACGAATCTACTTCAAATGAAAGCTAATTCAACTTCAAAACTCAGATTTCAGAACTCAAGACCTTCTTTGAGTTGTGAGTTCGATTTCTTTAATAAAATAATTAACAATTTAATTGGATTAAGCTATGATGCGGATTATATGGTTATGTTGTGAATTATTGGCCGCATGTTATCATCTATGTTGTAAAATTGTGATGTTATCATTTATGTTGTAAATTTATGATGTTATCATCTATGTTGTAAAGTTATGATGTTATCATCCATGTTGTAATTCTATGATTATGTATAATCAATTCATTATGATGTTTCATATGCTAGTTTGGAACTAATTCATATGATAAATCATATGTATTTATACAAGTTAGGATGTTGATTGAGGCATGAATCATATTGCAAGTTAGTGAAAATTATGTACAACTTTACATGTTTCATGACATCTATTTTAGATATAAAGTTAGGCTATGACATGTGTGAGTTATATGCTAAATTTTACATGCTAGTTCATATGTTTAATGTAAGTTTACACCATCGTTATGTTGCATAAATCACATATGCAAGTTTATATAAATATATGTGTTTGGAGTATGAATCATGTTATGTAAGTTTGGGGTTATTGCCTTTGCAAGTTTACATCTTCAGATGTAGATCTATGACATACATGATTTATGCAAGTTTATGACTATTGCCTAAACAAGTTCACACCTTTAGATTTGGATCTATGACATATGTAGTTTTATGCAAATTGTGACTTTGGCCTATGCAAGATTTTATGTAGAACCTCATTCACACATGCAAGTTCACCCCTTATGTTTACATCTAGTTTTATCTATATGTATGCTGTGATGTTTTCTCTTTATTCCATAAGTTAGACTATTCGAGTCTAACGTATATTTTGCGTTAAACGAACGAACGTACAACGTGGGGTAATGGGATAATATTAAAAGATTTAATATTGAGAATTGGCATAAATGCCTTAAATGGCATAAAATAAATTTGTGATGAAAATTGGTATGATTTTGCATACCATAAATAGATGGACATAATTGAGTCAATTATGGCCATAGTTAAATTTGGAATTGATTGATAATTTGAATAGGGAAATTAAATCAAATTGGGGGATAACTAATTTTGTGTAATTAATCGTCTAAGACACGAGGTTAGGCTCTTTTGTGGTGTAAGACTACCCGAACCCGCCCGGCAAATCCAGCTGCCACAAATGCCAGCCTAATGTGGGAAGTCTTTATAAGGTTACGGTCTTAATGAATTAAGAAACACTTAACCAGATAAATATTTGGTGGGACATAGGCGTTAAGTGGGTTCCTTGGGTGGCATGTGGAATTTAGTGGGTGCCTTGGGTGGCATTTGAAATACGATTAGAAACACTTAACCAAAATTGAAACATGTAAGTGAACTTGACTAAGAAGTGGGTTAAGTGGGATGTACAAGAGGGGACCAAGCTTAGGTGGATAGCTTGTATCAAGTAATGGGGGCCCGTTTCAACCAGTAACCCATACTTATCTTTGTGGGCTCGACCCAAGTCGAGTACAGGACACGCATACTGGGCTTGACTGTAAGAGGCCAAATCGGGTTAGCGGTGGCAACGCAAGTCCGACGGGTTCATATATGTGTGTGGGCCCGGGCTGGTAGGTAAGACGTTGTTGCATCGTATAGGTATAAGCCGTGCATTGTTGGTGGTATCGGGTTGCCACTTTGGGGAGTGATACACCCCACTGTGGGGCCAGCACGGGTATCTACGAGTTAGGGAGCCGATCGCATGGGGTTAGTGGTACACCTAGTGCAGATAGGGGTAGGCGGCACCTATGAAGGCAGCTAGGGGTGCACGAAACTACCATTATCATTATTAAGTTCTGTATGCGGGATCAACCTTAGGGTGACTAGTGGTGGTGCAGTATAGTAATTATCTTATAGTAGTTTAGGTGCGCCTTTAACATTATCTTTGTTCATCTTATTTCCTTGTTTACTCTGCCATACTCAATTGTTCACAGTCATTTCCTTATTTTCCAACTTATGCCTTAGCCTAGTTATTTTGGTAATTATATTGTTAAAGTTATCGCACTCGCCAGACTTTAAGTCTGACACCCTTTGTTTCCTCCTCTTTTCTTCCTCCTCCCCCCCCCCCCCAGGTGCTTACGGTGGAACTAGCACCAGTGGAGCTTGATTTTGGACTGTTGTATCTCTTGCTTTTAGAAGTTGCTTGGATCGCTGAAGTAAAAGTTCAGCCTATCTTATTTATGGCTAATTTATGTTGGGGTTATGTCTTTCAATTTATGTACTTTGATTTAGTCAAGATGGATATTATGTACTTTGACTCTGGTATTTGATGATGTAATCAAACTTTTGTGTTTACCACTGCAATGAATAAAATTTTGAAGTTTTAAGTACTGTTTATATCTGTCTTGTTGTTAAGTTTCTATTATATACACACTTAAAATGCTCCATAGAAGTTTATGCATTCCCTTTGTGAGTGACATTAATGGACATGGGTGTTACACTGGCACTCAATCCTTGCCCTTGGCATGGGGGAAAGGACGACGATTCAAAGGAGATACGACCCTGTCATTCACTTACCGTGTCTGCTCAAATGCTCTTGTCACTCCAAGAACACGATCAGGGTCTATTTATTCTTGGGACTGCTACTCTGAAGTAATTTGAAAAGACATTCGTCATCAGCTTAAGATTTTTATAACCATCCCCTAGCAGAGACATAATGAGGCAAAATGGACCTACAAAGAGCTGCAATGCCATTTTCGTGCCGAATGATATTCATTCCTTTAACAGGATTATTCTTTAACCATGACTCTTATATTTGCATGCTTTATGAGTTATCGATGTCATTAACTCAGATGAATTAATATGTTAATAGTGTAGGTACCCTGGATTTGATACTGATCAGACTTCTAACACCCGCATATGGATTTATGGAATAAAACTATAACGAATTCGACTGAACTGCTTGTCTACAAAGCCATATCCTCCGTCTAAAGAGAGTTGTATAGCTCAAGGTGGATCCGAGACGATCATCCAGTCCTTGCTCATATGTGGTAGGCCTCAAGACAATTGTGCATTGATCTTTGCATTGCAAAGTCGGAGTCCGACTCCAGATAGACGCGGTGTGAACGTCTATATGGCTCGATCCTATCCTCGATGCCACCAGATTACATGAATCCCGATAGGGGTAGTAGTGCCTATTGATATCCTTACTTTTCAATCATGAAATTTGCTTTTACATGACTCTTGAGTTGTTGACATGGCTAACTCATGCGATATGAATGATGCGGGTACTCGAAGTTTGGCGCCAACCACTCCTCCCATAGATTGTTCGGAGGAACACAAAGCCTTGGAAAATGTTTTCTAACTGTTTGTTTGATTGATTCTAATCCTTCCAGCTTGGATTGAAATATGAACCTAGCACGACTGTGATAGGCGCGACATGATTAAACACCACTCGATCCGTGACTCTAATGACTTGAGGGAGAGTATAAGGGATGGTACCGTGAGTCAACGTGACAAGAGAGAATTGATTCTTACATATGGCCACCTCTACCCATGAATCAGATATTGTGAGGTAGTGCCTCAGCGAGTGTGATCCGACTGCTTCCCGAAAAGCTCCATCCACCAGAGTGTAGCATGGTATAAGGACTAGAACTAAGTTTGAGAATGAAGCTCCAAACGGCAGAATCCCCCTCTTTGAATTATAGCGTAGAAGGAACGCCGAGGCGAATGACATAACAGTTCACCTGAGCCACTCTAACTCTCATGATTCTAGAGGGAGTATAAAGGACATGAAGATGATGTCTGCCACTCTAACTCTCATGATCTGAGAGAGAGTATAAAGGATGAGAAGATAAAACGTCCACAAGGCGTGAAGGTGCACCATGATTAAAAGTCCGCCTTGATTCCACTCTACCCTTGGTGTTCTACGGGAGAGTATAAAGGCGCCAGGGACTATGCGCTGCAAATGAACTCTGACCTAACTAAAGGATTGGGGATCAGACTGAAAGTTGAGTTTGAACTCTATCCTGGGCATACGAAAGGAGAGTATAAAGGCATTGCGATTACATGCCACAAAAGGTCTCCTACCCCGCAGTAGGATCGGGGGCTAGAATGAAAGCTGAGATCGAACCCCCCGGACATGGTGGGAAATACACTGTCGATCCTAATCAATCCAAAACAATCCCTGGCCAGGTACTTACTCACTATTGATTGGGGGCATAGACACACATCACACCCCCTACAATGGCTACAACATGATATGCTATTTATTTGCAGGGATACTAAATTGAAACCCTTATCTGATTTGTGATGTGATTTATTGCTTACTACTTAGTATAGTAGTAATTTGACTACAAATATATTCGATTGAAATATATACAAACTTGCAAATGTATGATATTGCAGGAATACTACTTTGTTTACTGAATGCAGATTTACAAAGGATAACTGGTCAAGAACACGAGGCCCGAACTTGTAAGAACAGCAACAGACTAGTAGAAAACAAATAAAGGGCAGCGTTCAGAAGGATGACGTGGGTGCATAATTCTAAACTGCATGTGCGAATCAAGGCAACGATAGAAAAAAGGCCTTGATCGTGGATTATTCAGCAACATGTCATACGACTTAATAGTCGCAAATGGAAGGACCCTGCGAGGTCCTGATATTCTTGGATTTCTATTTGGCCTTAATACGATCTTGAGAGATCGTTAGTTATTTGGCCTTAATGCGATCTTGAGCGACCGTCGGTTTTCTTGCCTTAATACGATCCGGTGAGATCGTGACATTCAGGATTCCTATGGATTGAAGATTTCCCTGACCATCCAAAATATGCCTCCCTTTATCTAAATTCGAAAAGGACATGATCTAACCACCACCTATCTTATTCTGTTACCCCGGGCTGGCGGCATAACTATTAAAAATATTCATAAATGGCATAGTTTATTTGCTTGTACTTAACTTGTTTTGTGATCTTGACAGGCCATTTGAGGACCATGAAATGGATGTTGAGAGAACATCCATTTACCAGTCCCAAATGACTTCCCATTTGGGAGGCTCAAATATGACCAGACGTGGATGGACAACCCTATCAAGCATGCTAATTGGATGCATTATAACTGCTTTATCTATGACTTTTCCCTTGATGCGAAGAGAAAACAGGAGCACTCAGGGAGATAACGATCTGACCCTTCACCGCTTGATTTCAATCCTTGGAGCTTAGATAGGAGACTAGGGCTTAGCATGGTCTGAGTACCAACAATTCATTTTCCATTCAACTCTAAC
The DNA here is from genome assembly GCA_030737875.1 of Allium sativum. Lineage (NCBI taxonomy): Eukaryota > Viridiplantae > Streptophyta > Magnoliopsida > Asparagales > Amaryllidaceae > Allium > Allium sativum. The sequence goes on from CM060921.1 coordinate 311,216,599, forward strand.
TCATGACTTGAGGAGGGCCTATGAACTTAGAGAAGATGTGGATTTGATGCTCACCACTTAGCAAAACCTCCATGGTTGGGGGATCAGGATACGAGTTTCGAGCAGCATGATTCGACTACTCGACGACTTTATGCACATCTATTGTCCTCGGGGTTCCCCAAGATCCAAGACTACGACCAAAAGGATGACTCCCCAAGATTGGCTTATACACGTTTGAACAGCGGATCATCATCTAGAATCAAATAATAGAAGATTGATTAATAGCTACTGCATATACGGAACCAAGAAGCCCAAGACCGACTTTCACCTATTTCAGTATTTCACGCTGGGTGCACCAGCGGTGAATTGCAAAGCCGAGCAACAATCATCAACTCTCTTGAAATAATGGAATAGAAATTCGAGCAGTAACGAACTTGGCTCGATCAGATCGCAACCACTAGTTCGAGTTAGGCACGAGTCGATCAACAGGCGTACAGCGTGCAGCTTCAACCCAGAACGTTGTGGATGAACATGTGGACACATCTTAGACGAGAATGGAAAAACTGTAACAATCCGTTTGTAACCCAACCCACTAATAAGTGGGTTACCCATTTAACCGAGGTATCTAAAGTTAATTTAGCAAATAAAAACAAATGCTAAATTTTTAAAGTTAAAAAGGTCAAAATTACGAAAATACCCTTCATTTTGGAAAAAAATGAAAAAAATAAATAAATTTCGAAAAATCCAGAAAATTACGAAATGAAAAGTAAAAAAAAAAAATTCGAAAATAACGATTTTTAAAGCTAAATATGTCAAAATTAAGAAAATGCCCTTCATGTTGAAAAAAGTGAAAAAAATAAATAAAAATTAGAAAATCCAGAAAATTACGAAATGAAAAGTAAAAAAAGAATTATTCGAAAATTACGATTTTTAAAGCTAAATATGTCAAAATTACGAAAATGCCCTTCATGTTAAAAAAAGTGAAAAAACAAATAAATTTTAGAAAATCCAGAAAATTACGAAATGAAAAGTAAAAAAAGAACTACTCGAAAATTACGATTTTTAAAGCTAAATATGTCAAAATTACGAAAATGACCTTCATGTTGAAAAAAAGTGAAAAAAACAAATAAATTTTAAAAAATCCGGAAAATTACGAAATGAAAAATTAAAAAAGAATTATTCGAAAATTACGATTTTTAAAGCTAAATATGTCAAAATTACGAAAATGCCCTTCATGTTGAAAAAAGTGAAAAAAATAAATAAATTTTAAAAAATCCAGAAAATTACGAAATGAAAAGTAATAAAAGAATTATTCGAAAATTACGATTTTTAAAGCTAAATATGTCGAAATTACGAAAATGCCCTTCATGTTGAAAAAACTGAAAAAAACAAATAAATTTTAAAAAATCCAGAAAATTACGAAATGAAAAGCAAAAAAATAATTACTCGAAAATTATGATTTTTAAAGCTAAATATGTCTAAATTACGAAAATGCCCTTCATGCTGAAAAAAGTGAAAAAATAAATAAATTACAAAAAATCCAAAAAATTTATTATTTCGAAAATCATTATTTTAAAATATCTTTTTTTACTTTTTATTTTGTAATTTTCTGGATTTTCTGAAATTTTTTCATTTTTTTCACTTTTTCTAAAATGAAGGGAATTTTCGTAATTTTAGCATTTTTAGCTTTAAAAATCATTATTTTAAAATAATTCTTTTTTTACTTTTCATTTCGTAATTTTTTGGATTTTCTGAATTTTTTTTCACTTTTTCCAATATGAAGGGCATTTTCGTAATTTTGGTTCTTTTAGCTTTAAAAATCTTTATTTTGAATTAATTCTTTTTTAACTTTTCATTTTGTAATTTTCTGGATTTTCTGAAATTTTTTCATTTTTTTTTCACTTTTTCCAAAATGAAGGGTATTTTCGTAATTTTAGCATTTTTAGCTTTAAAAATCGTTATTTTAAAATAATTCTTTTTTTACTTTTCATTTCGTAATTTTTTGGATTTTCTGAAATTTTTTCATTTTTTTCACTTTTTCCAATATGAAGGGCATTTTCGTAATTTTGGTTCTTTTAGCTTTAAAACTCATTATTTTGAATTAATTCTTTTCTAACTTTTCATTTTGTAATTTTCTGGATTTTCAGAAATTTTTTCATTTTTTTTTTCACTTTTCCAAAATGAAGGGTATTTTTGTAATTTTAGCATTTTTAGCTTTAAAAATCGTTATTTTAAAATAATTCATTTTTTACTTTTCATTTCGTAATTTTTTGGATTTTCTGAAATTTTTTCATTTTTTTCACTTTTTCCAATATGAAGGGCATTTTCGTAATTTTTGTCCTTTTAGCTTTAAAAATCGTTATTTTGAATTAATTCTTTTCTAACTTTTCATTTTTTAATTTTCTGAAATTTTTTCATTTTTTTTCACTTTTTCCAAAATGAAGGGTATTTTCGCAACTTTAGCATTTTTAGCTTTAAAAATTGTTATTTTAAAATAATTCTTTTTTTACTTTTCATTTCATAATTTTTTGGATTTTCTGAATTTTTTTCACTTTTTCCAATATTAAGGGCATTTTCGTAATTTTGGTCCTTTTAGCTTTAAAAATCGTTATTTTAAATTAATTCTTTTTTAACTTTTCATTTCGTAATTTTCTGGATTTTCTGAAAATTTTTCATTTTTTTCAATATGAAGGGCATTTTCGTAATTTTGGTCCTTCTAGCTTTAAAAATCGTTATTTTAAAATAATTCTTTTTTAACCTTTCATTTTGTAATTTTCTTGAATTTCTTAAATTTTTCCATTTTTTTCACTTTTTTCAAAATAAAGGGTAGTTTTGTAATTTTGACATTTTTAATATTTAAATTTTAAGTTTTTATAAATGTGTGTTTTTAATTTTATATTTCAAGTTTTTTATAAATGGGTATAATGGGTTACCCATTTATGACCCTTTTAAAAATGGGTCAACCCAACCCATTACCCATTTAATAAAATTCATAAATGGGTTAACCCAACCCATTTGTGGATAGGGTAAATGGGTTGGGTAAACGGGTTGGGTCATATTTTGACACCCCTAGACCCTTTCACATGGGACATCACGATCTCCTGTTGTGTCCCTGAATTTCAATATTCCTCTACAAAGAGATTTTCGTAGGGGCTTTGATGAACTCATCCCTGAGATGGACTGATTTCTATGACAAGAACGTGCTAATGCCGAGACAGATGATCTTAATGCTCTTATGATAGAGAATGGAGCACCGTCCAATTCCTAAAATGATAAGTACAAAAGGAAAAGCCCTGGAAAAGGATGATAAGAGCATGTAGTCCCGGAGAGAACCAATTTCACTGGTCGAGCCCCAGATCTTACTTCTCGTGCTCACTGGAACTTAGCAAAAGAAATGGACTCAACCAGACTATGATGGCCATTTCCGATTATGTTGAAGCATGAAAGGAGGGTCCCAACTAACTTCATAATGGCATCCATTCACTTGGATTTGACAAGCTTACATAACTCTGCAACTGATCCAATGAGAGTAACCGAATCCGCTGAATCCCCACGAGGCGATCCTCACTATCGGACTAAAGAGAAAAGACGACATTAAAGCGAGTGTAATTCAACCATTTGTGTATGCAACACCAACTCTTTCTGACTCGAGAGAGGGCGTATAATGTCTTGTGTTGGCTAAGGTTATTAAGCCTGCAACTCTTACCCGATGCAGCGACGAGAAGTATAAAGGCTTAAAGATTGTATGTCCGAATGACTTGACTCAACCCTCACTGACTCTGGGGGTATAAGCATAGACTTCGCTTGTCCCCCAATGGCATCGAGAGCACAAGCATAAATTCGATTGGCTTGGAGCAAGATTTAAAGCATATGCACTATATCTCCGGAACTTTACATGATTTGTCCTGCCTGTTCAAATAAGTTAGCTTATGGGTCAAATGTGACTTCAATGACTCAAATCATAGTTACATCGAAGGGAAGGTGTGATATGTTTCTTTACTACCTTACAATTGTGAAGATCATACAAGCACTGGTTCACATGATTTCAATAATGTCCTTTACTGACTTGTATGTGATTATTGGATTACGAAACGATCCAGAGCGATTGTGGAATCCTTTGACCACAATCCAGAGTGATCATGGCTTTTGGAGTCCTTACTATTACGATTCAGTGCGATTTTAAGATCCTAGATCAATATCAAGATATCAAGATAGTCCAAACCTGAGAACAAATGACAAATTCATATATTGATTCTAATGTGCTTTGTCCCAACCATCCGGATACCAACTCAAAGCTTGAGGATTCTTGAACTACCCAATGATTTGGATGGTTACTTCATGCATTGACTCATTTGTAAAAGAAAGTCTGGCCCGACAATGCCCTTGACTCGCGTAGAATGATGATGTTGTTTGGCAACGACCTATGTGTGTAGGATCACGCTCAAGAGCCAACGATCTAGCATGATTTTTGATGAATGAATTAGACCTCTTGATTCGACGAGGTTTAAACAATCACTTGATCATCTCGAATACTCTTTCCATAGAACTTGGTATGACTAGCTCCCATGGAAGCAATGCAACAATTGGATAAAGCCTTCTCAAGGATAAATGACATTCCAAAGAGATTTAGTTCAACATATTCAAAGCACATCTCATCTGCGAAAAGATGTACTTTAGGGGGCAAAATGTTAGCCTGCTTTGTGATCAGGCTACCCAAAGAAAAGGACTTGAATATGAACATACATAGATCAGCAATCTCTCGGATGAAGTTGCGGAATATGGAACAACTTGGATTTTGGCATTTGTGAAGACCGGCTTGCCCCTATCGATTCATGACTGCCTCCTTAAGGCGATTCATGACCCCCTCCTGAGGGCGGTTCGTGATCCCCTCATGAGGTGGTTCATGACCCATCCTAAGGGCGGTTCGTGACCCTTCCTGTAATAACCCGAAATTCTGAACCAGTTTAAAAATTTTATTTTGGCAATTTTAGCATATTTCGAATATTTAAAATGAATTATTTTAAATAATATCGACGAGAAATTTATTTTGAATATAGTTCGAACGTATATATTATATAAGTCGTCGTTAGAATGTAAATAATTATATATAATTATAAAAGGAATTGAAAATGGCGCGGTAGTTCGATAATTCGATTTCCAACTTTAATTGAATGTACCGGGTGCAAAATTATCCGGATTTTAGTGAAACCAAAAACATTAGGATCTAATTGAGAATATCTTTCCAAAGAATCTGACAAATCGAAATTTCATAGCGGGAATCAAAAGATATGTCCAGTTGAAAATTCTGAATAGTCGCTATGGAATTCAGGCCCTTAAAAATGGAAATTTTGCAAACGACCTCGGATTTCGACGAAACCACATTTGTTGGATCCGTGATGTCAAATTATTTCTAGATTCCAAATTTCATAATTTTTCGAATCAATATGTGAGCGTGGCAAAGGAAAACGCGTTTGACCAGTTTTAGTTGATTTTAATCGACTGGAAAATGGCCATTTTTCCAACGGTCTCAGAATTCGATGAAACTAGTTTTGTTAGGACCATATCGTCAATACGAAGCTAGAAAATATTTTTCTGGGATTTATAGAGTTAGTATGTGACCTCAGTAAATTGAAATGCGCGTTCAAAATCAATATATAGAGTTATATGTTGATTTTGACGAAAATTGATCGAAACGATCGAATCAGCTTACGATACATATCCCATTGTGTTCGGAATGGGGGTGAAACGCTATGGACGACAGGCAGTGGGCCTCGTTTCGAGGTCGAAGATAAAAGTACCTTTTAGAATTAAAAAATTAATTAAATAAAAAATTCCCTTTCTCTCCTACATCCTCTCTGCCCCCCCCCCCCCCCCCGTTCAGTTTCCTAATCAAAAGAAAAAAAACCTCCCATCGCAGAAAAACCCGCCGCCCACCTCTAATCGCGCCGCCGCGCGAGGCACCCCCCTATCCTCTGTTGCGCCGCCCTCCTTCCTCCTCCTCCTCCCCTGCTCCTTCCAAACGCGAAGACCCACCCCCAATCCGAGCCTAGACCCCACCGCACCCCCCCTAAGGCCACCGCACTTCCCTCTGACCCGCCGCCCCTCTCTCCTCCCTCCCCCTTCCCTTTCCTCTTCTGCGACAGTCAACCCCCCCCCCTCCGACAGTGAACGCTGCTCTTCTCCCTTCTATTTCTATGTAAGTTTTTATTTTATTTTTCTATTTTCAGTTATCATTTTATTTGATTTTAAAACTGAATTTATTCGATAGGAAAATTAGAGATAGAATTTTTATTCGATCGGAGAGTTAAAGATATGATTTTTATATGATAAGGAAGTTAAAAATATAATTTTTATCGTATGTAAAGGTTGAAAATATAATTTTCATGTTATATAAATTATAAAAATATAATCTTTTATATGGTAGAAGTAAAAAAATATAATTTTTATATAGGTAAGATAGTAAAAATATCACCTTTATATATGTAGTGAAGAGAAATTCAATCTTTATATTAGGAACAGAAGTTAAAGGCGAAATCTTTATATTTGAAAAGGCGAAATCTTTATATGAAGAATAGCGTGATAAAAATAGAATTTTTATCTATATAGTAACAATATAAAAATATAATTTTTATCTATATAGTAGCGATGTAAAAATATAATTTTTATCTATATAGTAGCGATGTAAAAATAGAATTTTTATCCATATAGCGTGATTATAAAAAATTCAATTTTTATATATTGAATAGCAAAGTAAAAATTCGATTTTTATATATTGAATAGCAAAGTAAAAATTCGATTTTTATATATTGAATAGCGTAGTAAAAATTCAATTTTTATATATCGAATAGGGAGGTAAAAATGTGATTTTTACATTTGTAGAGAGTACGGTCAAAGAAAGTGACAAAAGACGAAAACGACGAAGATTTCTATAAATGAAGTGTCGTGAAGTTGGAATAGCTATCGGTGAGAATTTCTCACTCTTCAATTTCTTTTTCTAGTTATATATATATACTCGGATGCAGACGGTGTTTAGTAGCACCCGACACAATCGTCCACAGACCATGGACTTGTTTGTTTGGCTGTGAAGTTGGTTAGATTATTTGGGTTGAATTGAATTGTTTGGTGAAATGAAATTGATTTGATTGATGTGTGAATGGCGTGGGCCTTCACTAGACCGGGGATAAGGCTAGGCCTTGTCCCGTTTCTAGTATCGTGCCATTATGCCGCCGAAATTTTCTAAAATAAGTTAGAAAAATAAAGATATCATTTTATTTAATAAACGAACCAAATAGAATATTCATAGGTTGAATAAAATAGTTTGGTCGTTAAAAAAATAATTTTTAACGTGAATGTGAATAAATAAATATTCATTTACAAACCGGACGGTTTGTTTATGTACACCTATTTGAAGGACATTGATTTGGACGATAAATTTTACACATCGCCCAACTGCACAAATAAAATCTGTGTTTGATTGGTTGAAACCCCACATGGGTATTGGGATAAAACACGGCATACACTAATCCCAATAATTAGTTATATGTCGATCGATGGATCGACAGGCTGTTATAAGCCTTAGATATCCATATTTGATGCTTATACAGTGTAGTGCACTTTGGATGATGGTAGATTATATATCGTTGCTATTATATACATGTGTTGTATGGAATCCATATAATTAACATTATATGGTAATTGATTGGGCCTCATTCCAATTTAGAAAATAAAGAATATTATAAAATAAAGGTTCGTGTGTTAACCGTACTCATCCGTTGAGATTAGTCATGTGTTGAACGAAATATTTTAACAATAAAATTTACATCTTTATCTTTATAAAATAAAGGTTCATGTGTTAACAGTACTCATCCGTTGAGATTAGTCATGTGTTGAACGAAATATTTTAACAATAAGACCAATTTGAATTGAATCGAATAGAAAACCAATTTGAATTGAATCGAATAGAAAACCAATTTGAATTGAATCGAATAGAAAACCAATTTGGATTGAATCGAATAGAAAACCAATTTGAATTGAATCGAATAGAAAACGAATTTGAAATGAATTGAATATAAAACGAATTCGAAATGAATTGAATACAAAACGAATTCGAATTGAATTGAAAACGAATTGAAATGAATTCAAATTGAATTGAAATTTGAATTGAATAGAAATGAATTTTAAAACGAATTTATAAGGAAAATTCAATTTTGGTTTGAATTGGAAATAAAAGTTGAAATTGTTTCTGAAACGAATTTAAACGATTTATAAAATTCGTTTTAAATAGAAATCGACGAAATATATATTATATATATCATATATATATAATATAATGGCCTGAATAGAACGCGCCGCGGCAGTTCGTGAATTTTGACCATTAACTTCGAACGGACATTACGGGAGATCCGACCGTCGGATTCTCCTAAAACCGGAACCGTTGGGTTCGGATTGGAAAGGGCTTTCTAAAGAATATTAGAAATTTGAAATCTAACGGTTGGATTTGGAGACACGTCCAAATCAAATTTGAAAAAGGTCGCTGTAAGTGCAGTTCGATGGTCGTTGATGGAAATCGACTGTACGGGCCTTGATAAAATTATTAAAAATAGTAATAATTTGTGTAAAATCAAAAGAAATGATTTGGAAAAAATTGGGGTGAAAAACTCCATAATTGAAAAGATAAAAATAGTTTTTTATCGAAATGAACTAGTTTAGAACTAAAATAACAACCCATTTATTTTTAAATAAATAAATTGGATTTGAAATGGGTTTATATAGAATCGATTAGTGGGTTTATCGTGAAGGGTGTTTTAAATGACACTTGTTCTTTAACCTGATAATAAATAGAATGTGATTTGAGTTTGTCGTGAACTGTGTTTTAAATGACATTAGTTCTTTAACCCAGTAAAAGGAGTTTTAATGAATCTGCAATTAGATTGAAATATGAATTGATAATCTAAATTATCGAATATAGAAAATGAGCGAGAATGGAGTATCACCAGTTTTGCTCCAGAGCGATAGTTAAATCTTTAATTAGATTTGAACGTGAAATGGTAATTAATTTTACCAATAACACTGTGGTATTAGATATGGGGTATTACCAGTTTTTCTTCATGGGATGAATAGGTTGGGATTGGGAAATAAAATAAATAATTACTTCGGCGTGGTTCGCTAATCTCGACTAGTTTGGAAAACCATAATTTGGTTTGAAACGACATCCAAAGGAAGATTAAAGGATAAATTTTAAAGAATTTATCTTGGATAATATTAATGGGAACCTTTCCCTAAGAATGTGGAATTTAGAAACTAGCTGTAGGTTAGCTAAGAAGAATGGTTTCCTGGGTATTGATATGATGTTGGTTTCGGCCTTCGGGGTTAATGTTTGGGAAATTGTTCTCTTGCTAATTTTCGGTTAGTGGCTGCTGAATTGGAATGAGGCGTATGTTGTGTTTGTGTAACATTTGTTTTAATATACGCGGGTTGTTCGGAAAGTCCGGGTTTATACATTCTGAATAACCGATTCGACGATATGTCGAAGATGAAGACGGTGGTTGAAGACCGGAAGTCTTCACATCGTTTGGGTGATTACTGATGATCTTGATTGGGCTGTACACCCAGGATGAGGGAATCAGTTGGTGGTCGTCCAGACGTACTTGGAGATCGATGGATATGCGAGGAAAGTGCCTCCGGTTTCGTTCAGACCCAGAACGAACTTGTAAATGGATTGTGTGTCTGACATTGGATTGTATTCTGTGTTGATTGATTTCTGTTAAATATATATCTGTTTGGCGACGGAGAATTTATTCTCTTACTTGACGCCCTTCTCTGAGACGTACAAGCTAAGAGGTTATATATCGATAGATATCAATCGCATGACATGAATTGCCTGTGTGGCACGCTGAGTTGCATAGATCAAGGCTTCTGTTGAAAAGCAAAGTCTTGTGGTTGATGATCAAAGCACGGCCTATGTGGCAGCTTTGTGTATAACGTGAATTCGCGAGCGTCACATCTCGGTATGAGTTAAAAACGGGATACGGACCGCTGGGAGAGCACGACGTTTCTTTCTAGCTTTGGTGGTGTCAATGACTTACCAGCCCTGACATTTATATACTTTTCACCTATGTGGTTGTTGGATGCGAGGCGCCTCGATTATAGGTCTGTAAGGACCGGGAAACGTGTGTTAAGGCATAATTAATCCTCTAACGTAAGTGAGGACCAGCCCAGCCGAATCCGGGGTTGCCCAGAGTGTGTAGTTCCGAGGCATTTGCTAGAGTGTCTCGAAGCGGAGAGGATCTTTCCCCTTGCCTCGACTCATGACGGAAATCCAATTTCCAATACGTGATATTGCGGTTTTAATTGTAGAACTAGTATGGCGACATGATAGATGGTACCTATGCCGCCTATGATTGATATTTATGATTTGAATTGTTTTGACACTATACACTTATTATAGTATCAAATGATTTGTTTTAAACGTACCAAGCATGTTTGTCTATTATAAGGGAAAACCCTATCCTCCGGCTTGCGTTGCATTGTGTGATGGGACCTAGGTCTTATAATAGCTTCATTTTTCGAAAAAGCATTGCGTTGTTTATTCTATGCACTGGTATTCTTGGGAGGAAACCCGTTCCGTGTTATACGGCGTGGTCCCTTGAATTACTCTCTTTTAAAGTAAAGTTTTAAATAACTGTTTTAGTTCTCACACCAGTCACATGACTGACCTGGAATTTATTGTTTTTAACCTAAACTCTGGGTGCCCCTATTTCCACATGGGCAGCTAGTAGTTTTGGTTTTGCAGATTTATATTCGCAGGATCCTGGTTTACAGCTGGAATGATATCCGGAAAGCTCTATATCCGTATATCACCTTCAGTTGTGCTTTATATTGTTTTTCCGCTGCTATGTAATTTATTGTAATCTCTGATATTTATCGATTGTAATTTATTCATTATACTTTGTACATTCTTGTATCTGATGGAATTGTTGTAATAGCAATGAAATGTTCTTCCGTCTGCGTTCTATTTTGTCCTGTTCCCAAAACGATCAGGGGTTTCGAACGATCTAGATCGATTTAACGAATGATTCGGATCGAGCGAAATTCCCAACCGTCACATTTGGTATCAGAGCTTTGGTTTACAGAGCTCGAGAACAAGACACATTAGAACCATACGAAAGAATTCATCAGATATTGGATTAGTAATGTCCAATTAGAATGACTCGTTAGAGATAGGATCAGTAGTATCCTAGAACGAGTGTGAAGAGTATATTTTTCAAAAGAAAACAATTTTGTTTTGAAAATTTAAATCATTTTATACGTATTTGAATATTTATTTACTTTGAATTTGGACAATCCAATATATAAAGATTTTGCATATACGCGTCATGAACGTATATTCGAAGTTTTAATATACTGGATAGATATAGGATCACATTCTAAACACCCGGAGATGATTCTGATGATTGATATATCATCATCAGAATTTGTGTTCGTGTTTCGAAGGTGTAATATCTATATATTTCCATTAGACTGGTGTGAGAACCAAAACTTATATAGATAAAATTCATTGTTGTGATGTGGCATCAAAACATGATTTTCAGTATATATATCAAAGTTATGAATTTGAAATTTTAATTCACTAATTGATTGATGTTTGTGTTGTTTGTTTATTTGTTTGATAATTTTGAACCATTATGCCTAATTGAACCAAATATTGAATATTATTGAAAATTGGTCGCATTTGCTTGCATATACACATACTTACATTGAACAGGTCATAGTAAGGAGGCTAGAGCAGAGAATAAAATTTGTTTGCCCGACAAATAGGTACATATTTACTATAATTTACTATTTTGTTTGGGTGATATGATTTTATGAGCCTATTGGCTAGCCGCTTGGCCTTTTCTTTTTCTTTATCTTTTTGAGACCAGAAGGCCTGTAAGGCAATTTCGGGATTTTCCCGTGGCTCCCGGTGCACGGGAGGTTATGGCGAAATTTTTCGAAAATTTAGGGAGTTAGCCAAATTTTTGAAAATTTGAAAATTCTCAGAAACTGAAAAGTTGGAGAATGGAAGCCAGATCAAACGTAGAGTTAATTAATCAAACCACTTTCGACTTTGTTCCTTTTCGGTGACGAAAAGTTTTAAGTGGGGGAGATTGTAATAACCCGAAATTCTGAACCAGTTTAAAATTTTTATTTTGGCAATTTTAGCGTATTTCTAATATTTAAAATGAATTATTTTAAATAATATCGACAAGAAATTTATTTTGAATATAATTCGAACGTATATATTATATACGGCGTCGTTAGAATATAAATAATTATATATAATTATAAAAGGAATTGAAAATGGCGCGGTAGTTCGATAATTCGATTTCCAACTTCAATTGAATGTACCGGGTGCAAAATAATCCGGATTTTAGTGAAACCAAAAACATTAGGATCTAATTGAGAATATCTTTCCAACGAATCCGACAAACCGAAATTTCATAGCGGGAATCAAAAGATATGTCCAGTTGAAAATTCTGAATAGTCGCTATGGAATTCAGGCCCTTAAAAATGGAAATTTTGCAAATAACCTCCGATTACGACGAAACCACTTTTGTTGGATCCGTGATGTCAAATTATTGCTAGATTCCAAATTTCATAATTTTTCGAATCAATATGTGAGCGTGGCAAAGGAAAACGCGCTTGACCAGTTTCAGTTGATTTTAATCGACTGGAAAATGGCCATTTTTCCAACGGTCTCAGAATTCGATGAAACTAGTTTTGTTAGGACCGTATCGTCTATACGAAGCTAGAAAATATTTTTCTGGGATTTAAAGAGTTAGTATGTGACCTCAGTAAATTGAAATGCGCGTTCAAAATCAATATATAGAGTTATATGTTGATTTTGACGAAAATTGATCGAAACGATGGAATCAGCTTACGATACATATCCCATTGTGTTCAGAATGGGGGTGAAACGCTATGGACGACAGGCGGTGGGCCTCGTTTGGAGGTCGAAGATAAAAGTACCTTTTTAGAATTAAAAAATTAATTAAATAAAAAAAATTCCCTTTCTCTGCTACATCCTCTCTGCGCCCCCCCTCGTTCAGTTTCCTAATCAAAAGAAAAAAAACCTCCCATCGCAGAGAAACCCGCCCCCCCCTCTAATCGCGCCGCCGCGCGAGGCACCCCCGCTATCCTCTGCTGCACCGCCCTCCTTCTTCCTCCTCCTCCCCTGCTCCTTCCAGACGCGAAGAACCACCCCTTCCCTTTCCTCTTCTGCGGCAGTCAACCCCCCCCCCCTCCGACAGTGAACGCTGCTCTTCTCCCTTCTATTTCTATGTAAGTTTTTATTTTATTTTTCTATTTTCAGTTATCATTTTATTTGATTTTAAAACTGAATTTATTCGATAGGAAAATTAGAGATAGAATTTTTATTCGATCGGGGAGTTAAAGATATGATTTTTATATGATAAGGAAGTTAAAAATATAATTTTTATCGTACGTAAAGGTTGAAAATATAATTTTCATGTTATATAAATAATAAAAATATAATCTTTTATATGGTAGAAATATAAAAATATAATTTTTATATAGCAAAGATAGTAAAAATATCACCTTTATATATGTAGTGAATAGAAATTCAATCTTTATATTAGGAATAGAAGTTAAAGGCAAAATCTTTATATTTGAAGAGGCGAAATCTTTATATTTGAAAAGGAGAAATCTTTAAATTTGAAAAGGCAAAATCTTTATATGAAGAATAGCGTGATAAAAATAAAATTTTTACCTATATAGTAATGATGTAAAAATATAATTTTTATCCATATAGCGTGATTATAAAAAATTCGATTTTTATATATTGAATAGCAAAGTAAAAATTCGATTTTTATATATTGAATAGCAAAGTTAAAATTCGATTTTTATATATCGAATAGCGAGGTAAAAATGTGATTTTTACATTTGTAGAGAATACGGGCAAAGAAAGTGACAAAAGGCGAAAACGACGAAGATTTCTATAAATGAAGTGTCGTGAAGTTGGAATAGCTATCAGTGAGAACTTCTCACTCTTCAATTTCTTTTTCTAGTTATATATATATACTAGGATGCAGACGGTGTTTATTAGCACCCGACACAATCGTCCACAGACAATGGACTTGTTTGTTTGGCTGTGTAGTTGGTTAGATTATTTGGGTTGAATTGAATTGTTTGGTGAAATGAAATTGATTTGATTGATGTGTGAATGGCGTGGGCCTTCACTAGACCGGGGATAAGGCTAGGCCTTGTCCCGTTTCTAGTATCGTGCCGTTATGCCGCCGAAATTTTCTAAAATAAGTTAGAAAAATAAAGATATCGTTTTATTTAATAAATGAACCAAATAGAATATTCATAGGTTGAATAAAATAGTTTGGTCGTTAAAAATATAATTTTTAACGTGAATGTGAATAAATAAATATTCATTTACAAACCGGACGGTTTGTTTATGTACACCTATTTGAAGGACATTGATTGGGACGATAAATTTTACACATCGCCCAACTGCACAAATAAAATCCGTGTTTGATTGGTTGAAACCCCACATGGGTATTGGGATAAAACACGGCATACACTAATCCCAATAATTAGTTATATGTCGATCGATGGATCGACAGGCTGTTATAAGCCTTAGATATCCATATTTGATGCTTATACAGTGTAGTGCACTTTGGATGATGGTAGATTATATATCGTTGCTATTATATACATGTGTTGTATGGAATCCATATAATTAACATTATATGGTAATTGATTGGGCCTCATTCCAATTTAGAAAATAAAGAATATTATAAAATAAAGGTTCATGTGTTGACCGTACTCATCCGTTGAGATTAGTCATGTGTTGAACGAAATATTTTAACAATAAAATTTACATCTTTATCTTTATAAAATAAAGGTTCATGTGTTAACAGTACTCATCCGTTGAGATTAGTCATGTGTCGAACGAAATATTTTAACAATAAAACCAATTTGAATTGAATCGAATAGAAAACCAATTTGAATTGAATCGAATAGAAAACCAATTTGAATTGAATCGAATAGAAAACCAATTTGAATTGAATCGAATAGAAAACCAATTTGAATTGAATCGAATAGAAAACGAATTCGAAATGAATTGAATATAAAACGAATTCGAAATGAATTGAATATAAAACGAATTCGAATTGAATTGAAAACGAATTGAAATGAATTCAAATTGAATTGAAATTTGAATTGAATAGAAATGAATTTTAAAACGAATTTATAAGGAAAATTCAATTTTGGTTTGAATTGGAAATAAAAGTTGAAATTGTTTTTGAAACGAATTTAAACGATTTATAAAATTCGTTTTAAATAGGAATCGATGAAATATATATTATATATATTATATATATAATATAATGGCCTGAATAGAACGCGCTGCGCCGCGGCAGTTCGTGAATTTCGACCATTAATTTCGAACGGACATTACGGGAGATCCGACCGTCGGATTCTCCTAAAACCAGAACCTTGGGTTCGTATCGAAAAGAGCTTTCTAACGAATATTAGAAATTTGAAATGTAACGGTTGGATTTGGAGACACATCCAAATCAAATTTGAAAAAGGTCGTTGTAAGTGCAGTTCGATGGCCGTTGATGGAAATCGACTGTACGGGCCTTGATAAAATTATTAAAAATAGTAATAATTTGTGTAAAATCAAAAGAAATGATTTGGGAAAAATCAGGGTGAAAAACTCCATAATTGAAAAGATAAAAATAGATTTTTATCGAAATGAACTAGTTTAGAACTAAAATAACAACCCATTTATTTTTAAATAAATAAATTGGATTTGAAATGGGTTTTAAATAGAATCGATTAGTGGGTTTATCGTGAAGGGTGTTTTAAATGACACTTGTTCTTTAACCCGATAATAAATAGAATGTGATTTGAGTTTGTCGTGAACTGTGTTTTAAATGACATTAGTTCTTTAACCCAGTAAAAGGAGTTTTAATGAATCTGCAATTAGATTGAAATGTGAATTGATAATCTAAATTATCGAATATAGAAAATGAGCGAGAATGGAGTATCACCAGTTTTGCTCCCGAGCGATATTTAAATCTTTAATTAGATTTGAACGTGAAATGGTAATTAATTTTACCGATAACACCGTGGTATTAGATATGGAGTATTACAAGTTTTGCTTCATTGGATGAATAGGTTGGGATTGGGAAATAAAATAAATAATTACTTCGGTGTGGTTCGCTAATCTCGACTAGTTTGGAAAACCATAATTTGGTTTGAAACGACATCCAAAGGAAGATTAAAGGATAAATTTTAAAGAATTTATCTTGGATAAAATTAATGGGAACCTTTCCCTAAGAATGTGGAATTTAGAAACTAGCTGTAGGTTAGCTAAGAAGAATGGTTTCCTGGGTATTGATCTGATGTTGGTTTCGGCCTTCGGGGTTAATGTTTGGGAAATTGTTCTCTTGCTAATTTGCGGTTAGTGGCTGCTGAATTGGAATGAGGCGTATGTTGTGTTTGTGTAACATTTGTTTCAATATATGCGAGTTGTTCGGAAAGTCCGGGTTTATACCCATTTTGAATAACCGATTCGACGATATGTCGAAGATGAAGACGGTGGTTGAAGACCGGAAGTCTTCACATCGTTTGTGTGATTACTGATGATCTTGATTGGGCTGTACACCCAGGATGAGGGAATCAGTTGGTGGTCGTCCAGACGTACTTGGAGATCGATGGATATGCGAGGAAAGTGCCTCCGGTTTCGTTCAGACCCAGAACGAACTTGTAATGGATTGCGTGTCCGACATTGGATTTTATTCTGTGTTGATTGATTTCTGTTAAATATATATCTGTTTGGCGGTGGAGAATTTATTCTCTTGCTTAACGCCCTTCTCTGAGACGTACGAGCTTAGAGGTTATATATCGATAGATATCAATCGCATGACATGAATTGCCTATGTGGCACGCTGAGTTGCATAGATCAAGGCTTCTGTTGAAAAGCATAGTCTTGTGGTTGATGATCAAAGCACGGCCTACGTGGTAGCTTTGTGTATAACGTGAATTCGCGAGCCTCACATCTCGGTATGAGTTAAAAATGGGATACGGACCGCTGGGAGAGCACGACGTTTCTTTCTAGCTTTGGTGGTGTCAGTGACTTACCAGCCCTGACATTTATATACTTTTCACCTATGGGGTTGTTGGATGCGAGGCGCCTCGATTATAGGTCTGTAAGGACCGGGAAACGTGTGTTCAGGCATAATTAATCCTCTAACGTAAGTGAGGACCGGCCCAGCCGAATCCGGGGTTGCCCAGAGTGTGTAGTCCCGAGGCATTTGCTAGAGTGTCTCGAAGCGGAGAGGATCTTGCCCCTTGCCTCGACTCATGACGGAAATCCAATTTCCAATACGTGATATTGCGGTTTTAATTATAGAACTAGTATGGCGACATGATAGATGGTACTCATGCCGCCTATGATTGATATTTATGATTTGTATTGTTTTGACACTATACACTTTTTATAGTATCAAATGATTTGTTTTAAATGTACCAAGCATGTTTGGCTATTATAATGGAAAACCCTATCCTCCGGCTTGCGTTGCATTGTGTGATGGGACCTGGGTCTTATAATAGCTTCATTTTTCAAAAAAGCATTGCGTTGTTTATTCTATGCACTGGTATTCTTGGGAGGAAACCCGTTCCGTGTTATACGTCGTGGTCCCTTGAATTACTCTCTTTTAAAGTAAAATTTTAAATAACTGTTTTAGTTCTCACACCAGTTACATGACTGACCTGGAGTTTATTGTTTTTAACCTAAACTCTGGGTGCCCCTATTTCCACACAAGCAGCTAGTAGTTTTGATTTTGCAGATTTATATTCGCAGGATCCTGGTTTACAGCTGGAATGATATCCGAAAAGCTCTGTATCCGTATATCACCTTCAATTGTGCTTTATATTGTTTTTCCACTGCTATGTAATTTATTGTAATCTCTAATATTTATCGAATGTAATTTATTCATTATACTCTGTATATTCTTGTATCTGATGGAATTGTTGTAATAGCAATGAAATGTTCTTCCATCTGCATTCTATTTTGTCATGTTCTCTAAACGATCAAGGGTTTCGAATGGTCTAGATCGGTTTAACGACTGATTCGGATCGAGCGAAATTCCCGGCCGTCACACTTCCTGAGGGTGGTTCGTGACCACCTCTTGAGGGCGGTTCGTGACCCTTTCCTGAGGGTGGTTCGTGACCCCTTTTTGAGGGCGGTTCGTGACCCTTGGGACCATGACTTGTCCTGACCATCACTACCAGATCCTCACCTCAGCTCACCATCCTGGCTCATGAACCATGACCACGAACTGCGACCACAACCTGCTACTGCACATGTAAATCTTCACCTATTGTCGAGGCTATAACCACTCCTACCTTTCTGGATCGGGTTCCATGTGTCCTACCACGACCAGTCTCCACATTAGCTCTCCTACAACTATAAATACCCCCACTACATGGAAAATTGGGGGAATTTTGGTATCTCCTTGTCCATGGCTGCCATGGCCAACACTTCTCCATGAATAACCACCATCTTCCTCAATAAAATCAATGAATTCTATTTATTGAATTTGAGTGATTGAGTGACTATATTCCTTGTAATTGTAATCTATGAATGAAATGAGAAAATATGAAGTGGATAAAGGTTCATTAACGCTGAACCACTATAAAAATCATATTGCCTTGCTTTTTCCCAAAAATTTTCAGTTATTTCTTCATATCCTACACTCTAAATATGACATTTTGGTGTTAGGACCATTTTTTGGTTTAAAATTGGCATCATTAGAGGTGCGACCTGCTCTGTTGGACCATATAGGAACTTCAGAGTGAGAGGATCCACAACTAGTAGATATCTTGAGTAGTCTCAGTAGAGGGGAGACTTCTAGTCACCTCAGTAGATATTCCACCGAAGATAGAGGGTGGTTCCAATGAGATGGAAGGCTTTGTGTTCCTCGAATTGGGAATCTATTGAAAACAGTCCTTGAGGAAGCCCATCATTTTAGGATGACTATTCATCCTGGTGGTGATAAGATGTATAGAGATATGAAGACGGTTTTTTCTAGGCCGGGATGAAGAAAGTTGTAGCAGAGATGGTTTCTCGATGCTTGATTTGCTAGCAAGTCAAGGCTGAGGAAAATATGCCCGATGGTTTACTTCATCCTTTGGAGGTCTCATAGTGGAAATGGGAGAGTGTCTCTATGGATTTCATTGACATTTTGCCTAGATCAAGGAAAGGCAATATCAGTATTTGGGTTATAGTTGACAGACTTACAAAGAGTGCTCATTTCATTCTTGTTAAGAGTAAGAGGACGACATCATGGTTGGCATCAGTTTACTTTCGTGAGATAGTCCATCTACATGGAGTAACTTCTAGTATCGTAAGTGATCGTGACCCCATTTTCACAGGTGAATTTTGGAGCAGCTTGCAAGAGGCACTAGGAAAACATTTATGTTTGAGCACCGCTTATCACCCTCAGATCGATGGACAGGCGGAAAGAGTGAATAGAGTTATTGAGGATCTTTAAGACTGTGTATCCTAGACTTTAGAGGGACTTGGGAGGAGGAGCATCTTCCTTTAGTAGAGTTAGCCTACAGCAACAGTTATCAGGCTAGTATTGGCATGACATCCTTTGAAGCATCGTACGGGCGACCCTGTAGATCATCGACTTATTGGTGGGAGTCTACATAAAGACTTCTACTTGGACCTGAGATGATTAAGGAAACTTTAAAAAAGATTGATCTTATTAGAAGGCGCATAAAGACAGCTAAGGACAGGCAGAAGTCCTATGCAGATAAGAGAAGGACCTATATTGAGTTTGAAGTAGGAGACATGGTTTTCATCATGGTATCACCTTTGAGGAATGTGGTTCGTTTTGGATCTATAGGGAAATTGGCACCGAGATTTGTAGGGCCTTTTCCCATAACAGAAAGGATTGGCCATATGGCCTATAGGATAAACCTACCAAAGAGGTTGTCCGGTGTTCATGATGTTTTCCACGTTTCTCATTTACGGAAGTGCTTGCATGAAACCATAGAAGTAGTTGAGCCGAGTATGCATGAGGAAGTAGAGGCGGAACGGAAAGGGACAGTGAGATGAATTCCTACTTGTATTCTTGGATTAGAGGTTAAGATGCTACGCATCCGAGAGGTCAAGTTGATGAAAGTTTAATGGGGAGATGATCAAGAGGATGCAACTTAGGAGACAGAAGACAAGATCCACGCTTCGTACCCTTTTCTTTTCAAGAGTATGTTCTTAACTTCCTTTCCAAAACTTTTTTCATGCTAGTTTCTATCGTTCAAGTATATACTATTGATCAAATCTTCGACCTTTAGGTAGGAATCCTATGGATGTAAACATGTGTTTGAGATATGTTACGTTCGATGGATGCAAGTGGACGCAAGTGTTTGCTAATGGTTGCTTATGGATGCATACACACACATTAGGTACTAGATCCGCTCAATCACTCTCATACTGCATATGGATGCGCATGCATTTTTCTCTTTTTATGGATGAAAATGGGTGTATCATCATTTCGCTGTCACACTTGGATGGATGATTGCGCATGCATATAGCATTTACATGATATATTAGGATTATTTGCATACATGTTGGATTCATTGCACAGACATACATTGCATTAAGGAGGTCAACTGAATCAATATACCACCTGATCTTTTGCATTAGTTGTAACGACCCGCATTCTACGGATCGAAGGATCGTAGAATATTTATTTCTTTCTCATGCGAAGTCGTATGGTCATGTAACTTTGGGAGATGACTATTGGGGTCATTTCCTATGTTCATGATTTTTGCTGATTTTAAATGACTGTTTTACCCCTAGCTGATCTTGTTTTGGCCATAATTTTTGATTGATAAGGAATTTTGACTTGAAACCACTTCCATTAGATCTGGATGATGGTTTTCCATTCCAGAGAGTGGTCATATGTGAAAAACAGACTTACCGTTTGGGAGATATGGCTGAAACAAGGTTTAGGAGGTGAAAAACTACTTAACCAGGCCAAATGAGGTGATTAGTGAATGGGCCCATAACTCATTTCGGGATTAGAGTTATGGGGAGGCTGAAATGAGTTAGGTTTTCATTTCATTTCATTTCAGTTTCCTAGCCATCATTTACCTCCTAGGAACCCTAACAATGGCCTCCAACATCTAGAATCATCTCTAATCACCGTTAAATCAAGGAATAATCTTAGCAACATCAAATCAAAGGGAAATAGCACCAAATCAAGGCCGGTACTGCCGTATAGCCTTGTGGACAGCGCCAAACCAAAGATAATTTGAGATTTGGTATTTTGTTTGTGGCTAAGGTGGGTGATTTGCATAGTTCCTCAGTAATTATGGTTAATTAAGGGTAATTAGTGTCAATTAGCGAATTTAAACATGATTAAATTCTAGAAAAATATTTATAAATTTCGAAATATTATTTTAAGCCTCTGTTAGAAGTTTGAGTTAGTTTGGTTAAGTTTTTCTTATCCTATCATTAGTTATTGTTAAACATGATTAAGGAGAAAATATGGGTTTTAGGTATGTTTGGTCCGTTTCGACATATCAAATTGTTGTTTTGATGTTTGTGGTCAATTCTATATGTTGCTATGACTGTATGGTATGCTTTGTGATTGATTAGAAAAGTTAGAATGGTTGAAAACGCCATCGTATGGCGTAAAAACAGTCGCTGGAAGAGTTGTAGGAAATTGTGCAGGAACCGGATCAGATCGCCCCCACGACCCGACACGACCGTGGAGAGCCATCGCGACCCGAGCCCTCCATTCGTGGTACAACCTCACTAGCCAAGCTTGCCACCACGAGCTGAGATCCATGACCCGATCCCTTGGGGTGCGCCACGAGCCGTGTAATAACACGGAAAATCTGAGCCAATTTAAAATTTTTAGTTTGGCAGTTTTAATGAATTTTGAATATTTAAAATGAATTATTTTAAATAATAATAACGAGAAATTTATTTGAAATAGAAATAGAACGTATATAGCTATATATAGCGTCCTTAAAATATAAATAATTTATTTTAATTATAAAAGAATTGAAAATGGCTCGGTAGTTCGAAAATTCGATTTCAAATTTTAAATGAATGTACAGGATTCAAAATAAACCGGATTTTAGCAAAACCAAAAATATTAGAATCTAATTGAGAATATCTTTCCAACGAATCCGAAAAATTTAAAATTTCATAGCGGAAATAAAAAGTTATGTCTAGTTGAAAATTCAGAAAAGTCGTTGTGGAATTCTGGCCCTTAAAATAGAAATTTTGCAAACGACCTTCGTTTTCGACGAAACCACTTTTGTTGGATCCAGGACGTCAAATTATTGCTAGATTTCAAAATTCATAATTTTCTGAATTAATATGTGAGTGTGGTGAAGTTAAACGTGTTTTGACCGGTTTCAGTTGATTTTAATCGACTAGAAAATGGCAATTTTTCAAACGGTCTCAGAATTTGACGAAATTAGTTTTGTTAGGACTGTATCGTCAATACGAAGCTAGAAATAATTTTTTTGGAATTTTTGGGGTACGTATGTGACCCTAGTAAATTGAAATGTGCGTTCAAATTCAATATATCGATTTACATTTTGATTTTGATGAAAACTGATCGTAACAACCGAAATGGCTTACGAGACGCATCCCATTGCGTTCGGAATTAGGGTAATTAGCTAGGGACGACAGTCGTTGGGTCTCGTTTGGAGGTCAAATTTAAAAGTCAACTTTAGTGGATAAAATAATAATTAACTAATTATAATTACTCACCCCTCCTTCCTATTCTCTCTCCCTAACATAATCTTCAGAAGAAAAAAAAACAACATCGGAAAAGGGGGAAACCCTCGCCGCCCCCCCTCGTCGTTGCCAGAGCCGCCGCACCTCAGGCGATAGGTGCCGCCCCCTCTTCTCCTTCCCTCCTCCAATCGAAGACCCCGAAGCCCCACGCTGCCACCGTGGACCCCTGCTCCGCCTGCGCCAGCACCGGACCACCCCACCACGACCTCGACTCCCCCATTCCACCTCCTCCACCATCGAAGTTCAGCAACGCCAGCCCTTCTTCCTCCAGCGAGGGCAACAACACCCTCCTTCTTCCGATTTCAACTGTGAGCCTTGATTTTAATTTTCTTTCTTTGCTTATTTAGATAATTAGAAAAAACATATATATATATATATATATATATATATATATATATATATATATATATGAATACAAATCAGTTTATACTTATATATATTAAACTAAAAAGATGGTATTTTCTATGAAAGGAAAGGTTGGAATTTGAAATTTGAAAAGAATTATATTTTCATAAAGAGAAAGGTATGGTTTTTATTTATTTGAAGAGCGAAGAAAGTTAAGATTTTTATTCGTATAAAAGTGTGATTTTTAAATAGATAAAAATCTGATTTTTATAAAAGAAAGGTTAGATTTTTAATTTAATCAAGACGAGGTTTTTAAATTAGGAAAGATATGATTTTTAACAATAAAAAAGATACGATTTTTAATCGTATAAAAAATAGGATTTTTACTCATATAAAAATATGAATTTTATTTATATTTTTAGAAATATAAAGATTTGATTATTAGAATTATAAAGATCCGATTTTTATATATTCATGTAGCGAAGATAAAGATTTGATTTTTTATAAAAATATGAAGTTAGCGAATTGAAAATATAATTTTTATTTATGTTGAACAATAAAAATATGATTTTTATATACCAGTGAATATAAAAATGTGATTTTTATATATGTAACGAATGCGGGCGACGAAAGTGACAAAAGACGAGCACAACGAGATTTCCTACATATGAAGAGTCGCGGTATTTGGTTTAGCTAATAGGTGAGAACTTCTCACTTTAAATCTTGTTTTCTAGTTAAAAATATATACTAGGATGTAGACGATGCTTAGCAGCACCCGACACCCGTTGTCCACAGACCATGGACGACTTGTTTGATTTTGTTGTGTGGTGAAAATTGATTATGATGTGGAATGAATGTAAATATATTCATGTGTTGAAATAAATTATTTATCGTTGAAAATATATTTTTTAACGTGAATGTGAATAAATAAATATTAATTTACAAATCAGATGATTTGTTTATGTACACCTATTTGAAGGATATTGATTGGAACGATAAATTTTACACGTCGCCCAACAACACAAATAAAAATCTGTGTTTGTTGACCGAAACCCCACACGGGTATCGGGATGATATTTGACGTACACTAATCCCGATTGTTTAGTTGTATGTCAATCGATAGGTTGACAGACGGTTGTGTAGTGCACTTTGGATGATGGTAGATTATTTATCATTGCTATTATATACATGTGTTGTAAGGAATCCATATAATTAACATTATATGGTAATTGATTGGGCCTCATTCCAATTTGGAAAATAAAGAATATTACAAAATAAAGATTCATGTGTTGAATAGAAAAAATAGTCATGTGTTGACGATACTCATGTGTTGAAACTTATCATTTGTTGAACGAAATATTTTAACAATAAAATTTACTTCTTTATCATATATAAAATTAGAAACTAACTGGAAACTAGTTAAGATGAGTGGTTTCCTGGGTATTGATCTGATGTTGTTTTCGACCTTCGGGGTTACTACTTTGGAAATTGTTCTCTTGCTAATTTACAGTTGGAGTTTGATTGAGAAGCAAAATGATAGAAATCATAATTTTATAAAATATATAAAATAAACAAAATAGTCATGTGTTGAAAAAAAAAAATTCATGTGTTGAAGAAAATATTCATTTGTTGAATAGAATAACGAAGTCATTGAAATATATAAAGCCGTGTTGATTAGATTTACGCCATTTTGACGCGAATGATATTTATATCGACTATATTCGTTTTTATAATGAATATAGAAAAGGAAGTGATTTCAAAATATAACGTTTTGAAAATATTATCATTTATATATTAATGATATGGAATATTCAATTTTGATTTGAAATTGAATATGAGGTTGAAATCGTTTCTAAAATGAATTTAAACGATTTATAAAATACGTTTAGAATTGAAATCGACAAAGTATGTATAATATATATATTATATATATTAAATGGCCTGAATAGAACGCGCAGCGCCGCGGCAGTTCGCGAATTTCGACCATTGACTTCGAATTGACGTTACGGGAGATCCGACCGTCGGATTCTCCTGAAACCGGAACCATTGGGTTCGTATCGAAAAGAGCTTTCCAACGAATATTAGAAATTTGAAATCTAACGGTTGGATTTGGAATTATGTCCAAATCAAATATGGAAAAGGTCGCTGTAAGTGCAGTTCGATGACCGTTATTGGAAATCGACTGAACGGACCTTGATAAATTATTAAAAATATTAATAATTTGTGTAAAATCATAATAAATGATTTAGAAAGAATTAGGGTGAAAAATTCCATATTTGGAAAGATAAAAATATATTTTTATCGAAATGAACTAGTTTTGAAGTGGTTTTAAAAATAATCAGAATTTCCAATATACGAATTGGAATGGATTTGAATCGAAATTATCTTCGGAATATTTCGATGTTGGATTTCGTGATTATACAGATATTGTTGTGGAAATTTGAAATATATATTTATATCATTATTTCCAATACTATATTTGTTGGTTTCAGAATTTGATATTGAATATAAGCCGATATATTTTCTATTCAGAGTCTTGCATTTAATATCAAATGGAATTTTGGGTTCGTCGTGAAGGGTGTCTTAAATAACACTGTTCTTGAACCCAATTTAGAAAAGAATAAATCTTTTAATTAAGATTTAGTGAAATTGTCCAGTTAATTAGTATTTGATTGGAATTGAATTTAAATTGGTTTTTGGGGTTTATCGTGAGCGGTGTTTTGAATAACACTTGTTCTTTAACCCGATTAACAATGGAATGTGATTTTGATTTTATTGTGAACCGTGTTTTAGATGACATTGGTTCTTTAACCCAATTAAAGACAGGATACTGATTTTTGAGAAGAGTAAAACTAAGTGGTGTTTTAATGAATCTTTAATTAGATTGAAATGATCGAAAATGGAGTATCACCAGTTTTGCTCCAAGCGATAGTTAAATCTTTAATTAGATTTGAATGTGAAATGGTAATTAATATTTACCGATAACACCGTGGTGTTAGTTATGGCGTATTACCAGTTTTACTCCATGGAATGAATAGGTTGGGATTGGGAAATAAAATAAATAATTACTTCGGTGTGGCTTGCTAATCCCAACTAGTTTGAAAAACCTTAACATGGTTTGAAATGATATCCAAATGAAGATTAAAGAATAAATTTAGAAGAATTTACCTTTGATAAAATTAATGGGAACCTTTCCCTAAGAATGTGAATATTTGAATAAAGAATATTCTGAATTAGATGGAGGTGTATATTGTGTTTGTGTAACACTTGTTTATTATACACGCGGGTTATTCGGAAAGATCGGGTTTATACCCATTCTGAATAACCAATTCGACGATAAGTCGAAGACGAAGACGGTGGTTGAAGACCGGAGGTCTTCACGTCGTTTTGATGATTATTGATGATCTTGATTAGGTTGTACACCCAAGAGGAGGGAATCGGTTGGTGATCGTCCAGACGTACTTGGAGATCGATGGATATGCGAGGAATAAAGTTCCTCCGATTTCGTTCAGACCCAGAATGAACTTGTAAATGGATTGTGTGTCTGACATTGGATTTTATTCTTTGTGATTGATTTCTATTAAATATATATCTGTTTGGCGGTGGAGAATTTATTCTCTTGCTTAACGCCCTTCTTCGAGACGTACGAGCTTAGAGGTTATATATCGATAGATATCAGTTGCATGCCATGAATTGCCTGTGTGGCATGCCTAAATGGCAAATGATCAAGGCTTTTGTTGAAAAGCAATGTCTAGTGGTTGATGATCAAAGCACGGCCTATGTGGCATAGCTTTGTGTATGGCGTTAATTCGCGAGCCTCACACCTCGGTATGAGTTAAAAACGGGATAGTGACTGCGGGGAGAGCATGACGTTTCTTTCTAGCTATAGGTGATGTCAGTGACCTACCAGCCCTGACATTTATATACTTTTTACCTGTGTGGTTGTTGGAATGCGAGGCGCCTCGGATATAGTTCTGATAGAACCAGGAAACGTGTGTTCAGGAATAACTAATCCTCAAAAGTAAGAGAGGACCGGCCCTGAAGATCCAGGATCGTTGTGTGTGGTCCTGAGACATTTACTAGAGTGCCTCGAATAGAGAGGAGCTTGCTCCTTGCCTCGAGTCATGACGGAAATCCAATTTCCAATACGACCTTTGAGGTTATAATTGTAGAACCTAGTATGGCAACATAGTAGATGGTATCTATGCCGTCTATGATTGATACTTATGATTGAAATTGTTTTGGCAGTATACACTTATAGTAATATCAAAATAATGTGTTTTTAAACGTATCAAGCATTCTTTGGGTATTATAAGGTAAAACCCTATCCTCCGGCTTGCGTTACATTGTGTGATGGGACCTGGGTCTTATAATAGCTTCATTTTTCTTTATTTAGCTTTGCGTTGTTTGTTTTATGTAGTGGTATTCTTGGGTGGAAACCCGTTCTGTGCTATAAGGCGTGGTCCCTTGATTTACCTAACTTTAAAAATAAAGATTAATAACTGTTTTATTTCTCACACCAGTCACATGACTGACTTGGAGTTTATTGTTTTAACCTAAACTCTAGGTGTCCCTATTTTCCATACGGGCAGCTAGTATTTTTGGTTTTTCATATTTATATTCACAGGATCCTGGTTTACAGCTGGAATGATACTCGAAAAGCTCTGTATCCATGTATTTCTTTCAGTTGTTTGTTATATAATTTTCCGCTGCTATATATTTAAATGTAATTTAAATCTCTGATATTTTCTGTGTAATTTTGTCTATTCATACTCTGTATATTCTTATATTCTGATGGAATGTTTGTAATAAGCAATGAAATGTTCTTCTATTTGCGTTTTGATGCGTCTTGTCCTCAAAGCAATCCGGGCTTTCTTTCACGGGGAATTTCGGGTCGTTAAAAACCATTTGGTGGACCACGAACCAGGATAGCACGCTCGAACAGACCCGATGTTTTGGAGTTGATCACGAACCGACCTTGAGAGGTTGCCACGAGCCACTGATGGACCACCGACCCAAACCAATGGTTACTCACGATCCGAACTTGACGAGTTGACATGGACGCACCGATCCAGAGCATGCTATCTTGACCCGACCCGATGGGTGACACCACGACCCAACTTGGAGCACCACGATATGACCCGATGGAAGGAGCACAACCCGACATGAACAAAGTTGGCGACCATGGAATGAACGAGAAGAAGAGAGTCAATCTGAATAGAAGCTTGTTCCGAACCAATCTGGAAATGATAACCAAAATCCGAGATGCAAAGGTAGTCCAAATAGAAAGTAGAACTTAGGATCTAGTTGGGAACCAACGAGTTAACTTCATGAGTTGGGCTTTGCTGCGGTACATGTGCCAAGGGGTTATCGAAGTCCATAACTTTGATTCACCACCAAGAAGGATGTTAGGCTACGGATCAGTGCAGTGGGGTAGATGTTACTTCATAGGGCAGAGTGATCGTTGCAAGGCTATGAGCCAGTGCAGTGGAGTTGTCATGACTCCATGGGGCAGAGTGGACATAGCAAAGGATTAGTGGCTACGGATCAGTGTAGTGGAGTCGTTGTGACTCCATGGGGAAGAGTGATTATAGCAAGGATTCTGGTTATCAAAGTAGTGGATATCGTATGCTTTACGCACTGGGTGAGAGTTGTGAGGATGGTTGCTATTCTTGATTATTTGACATCACTATGACATGCACACCCCACTCCCGTATCCTTTACACCATATGTTAGTGGCACCTTAGAGTATTGTACGGTATGTTGTGCTAACTCTTTGGTTGCAGGTCCATGGTCACGTATGGTTTAGTATACCTGTTATTGTTCTGTTTTGCTACTTATCGCTCATACCAGACTTTTGTCTGAACCAGAGTTTTATGTCTCTTCTTATTACTCTTGGTGCTCTTAAATGGGCAGATGAGAGACAGGCTAGCTGGTTGTGCACGAGTAGCTGTCCGAAGACGAGTAGGAGGCTTACACGTACTATTCTTTATATATTCTCCCTGTGTCGCTGCTGGTTACTACTTTGGGCATTAGCAGTGTACCTTTCCTTTCTTTTTCTTTAGAGACAGTTTTGAAATTGTAATAATGATTATGGATCATAAGCTGTATTTGGATTTTCCGCTGCTGAGATGTTTAGTTTTCAGGTTATGCACTGTCTCGCCTATTTTGTGTCAAAGTATGTTATTATTATATTTTATTCCATGCACTGTGAGATATGCTACTGGTTCCTTGTTAGTTCAAATTCCTTACCTTTCCTTTCTTCGACGACCGTCCCGTGTTGGTTGGACATCGGCACAGCGCACTTTCATTGGAAATGTCGGCTGGTGCGGGGCGGGCCGTCACACTTGTTATCAGAGCTAGGTTGCGTAGTTAACCTAGGGAAAGACGCCAGGGAGAGATAATACGTATATAAGAGCACGTATTTGTGATTATTTTGGTTTTCAAAAGCTATATATACTATTAGTATAGCTGAGGATGATGTCGCACTGCACTGGCACCACAAAGAGAATGGTTAATCGTTTCTCTTTACAGGTTGAACAATGAGCCGATATATGAGGGGTGCTGGTAGAGGAGCCAATAATGGGAATGCTCCTGACATGAGGACTATGTTCATTGACTTCATGAGAGAGATGCATAGAAATGTTCAAGGAGCAGTTCCCAATGCTGCAAATGGTGGTGGTGCAGCGGGGCAGGCACCTAGAGCTTATTTCGCCAAGCTTTGCAAGGATTACACTAGTCTTGGTGGGAAGCCGTTCCACGGAATGGAATTGGCCACAGAAGTTCAGGATTGGTTGGACAGATGTGAGCGTATCTTCAAAGACTTGGGTATCGAGGATGCGATGAAGAGGAAGTTAGCATCCCCTCAGCTGCATGGATGGGGAATGAATTGGTGGAATGCTATTAAGGCAGCTACTCCAGAGGATCAGATTACTTGGGATCAGTTTAAGACTCGCTTTAGCGACAAGTTTATTCCAACTACTCAGAAGTCAGTATTGTTTAAGAGGTTCTTGGAGCTAAAGCAGAATGGTAGAGCTGTCTTGGAGTATATTGCTGAGTTCGATACTTTATCAAAGTATGGATTATCCCTCATTGACACTCCTGAGAAGAAGAACGAGAAGTTCATAACAGGTTTGGATGGATAATTGGGGGAAAGGCTTATTAACCACATCGATGAGATGTTGAATCAATTATGGGGAAAGAATTGAGATCAGAGAGTCTATACCCTAAGTTGAAGACTGAGGTTGCATCTGCAGAGGAGCCAAAGCCGCAAGCAAGCGGTGGAGGCAAGAATGGTTCTTAGAATAAGAGAAAACAGAATTAGACCAAGGATGGCCAGAAGAAAAAGAACATGAAAGATGTTGAGTGCTTCAGCTGTGGTAAGAAGGGCCACTATGCCAAAGAATGTCGGGCCAAGCCAGTGGATAGAAAGTTCTTCAACTGTGGCGAAGTGGGACATCACAACGAAAAGTGTCCGCAACCTCCTAAAGAAAAGTAGATTGTGAAAGCATATGCTATCAATGTTGTTCGTTCTTCGTCGAATACCCCAACTACCACGGAGAAAGGAAAGAATGTCGTCATTCAATGTATGCTTGCTGTTATGGTGTTCCTGTTCGAGTATTGTTTGATATTGGAGCTTCCCGTTCCTTCATATCTAGTGACCTGGTAGATAGGTTGGGATTGGAACCCGAGATAGTTGATAGACCTTTAGCAGTGACGAACCCGATTGGTGGTTTGACTAGCCTTTGTATGATTTGTCGTAATGTGGTCTTATCGAGTCATGGATGCACGTTTGTTTGTGATTGCTTTGTTTTTGGCTTTACTGGGTTCGGCATTATTTTGGGAGTCGATTGGCTCTAAAGATACGGGGTGGTGGTAGACTGTGAGGGTTTTTAGTGACAGTTAGAGCGGATGATGGGCGGAGGGTAGTGTTTGGTGGCCTACCTAGTGATGGGGTAATGACTAGTTTTATAAATTCCCTCGACATCCCACATGATGAGTTGTCAGATGTGCCCGTGGCTTGGCCAGTATCCGGACGTCTTCGAGGAAGTGACTGGACTTCAATCACACCGAGAGATTGAGTTCCGTATTGATTTAGTGAAAGATGCCAGACCTATACTGATGCCACCTCGTCGTATGGCACCAAGGGAGCAGCGAGAGCTTGGGGTTCAAGTAAGCGATCTTTTGAAGAAGGTATTTATTAGAAGAAGTGTTTCTGAGTGGGGAGCACCAGTTGTGTTTGCTACCAAGGCAGATGGTTCCCTTCGATTGTGTGTAGACTACCGCGAATTGAATAAGGTGACGAGGAAGAATAAGTATCCTCTATCGCGGATAGATGATTTGTTTGATCAGTTAAGTGATGCGAGAGTGTTCTCCCAATTGGATCTCGCGATAGGTTTTCATTAGCTTAGAGTGGAAGCTGAGGGTATAGCTAAAACGGCCTTTCGGACGCCGTTTGGATTTTATGAGTGGTTGGTCATGCCATTCGGGTTGACCAATGTACCAACATATTTTGTGGATCTTATGAATAGGGTATTCAGGGATCAATTGAATAAGTTTGTTCTTGTGTTCGTGGACGTTATCTTGGTTTATTCGAGGATAGAGGGAGAACACAAGGAACACTTGAGGATAGTGATGGAGGTGTTGAGAAAATGCCAATTGAAAGCAAAGTTTTCTAAGTGTCACTTCTGGAGAAGGGAAGTGAGATCCTTGGACCATGTTGTTTCAGAGAATGGTATTGCCATGGATCCTGCGAAGGTGGCTACGGTACAAGATTGTTCTACGCCCAAGAATGCAATGGACATAAGAAGTTTCTTGGGGTTGGCTGGATATTATCGTAAGTTTATCAAAGACATCTCCAAGATAGCAGCACCGTTGACTCAGTTGACTAAGAAAAATCAAGCTTTCGTCTGGGACGAAAAGTGCGAGAATGCATTCAAGATTCTAAAGCACAAGTTGACATGTGCACCAGTGTTAGTCATTCCTAAGGGGAATGAAGAGATGACAGTATACGCAGATGCATGTGGTACCGGACTAGGTGTTGTATTAATGCAAGGAGTTAGGGTTGTAGCTTACGCAAGTCGGCAACTGAAACCGCACGAGAAAAGATATTCTACCCACGATCTGGAATTGGCAGCGATCGTGTTCGCATTGAAGATGTGAGAGACATTATCTCCTGGGAGAAAGATTCGAGTTGTTTACTAACCATAAATCGTTAAAGTATCTTTTCTCTCAGAAGGATCTAAATCTCCGACATCAAAGATGGTTAGAATTCTTGGCTTCCTACGATTTCGATATCGCATATACAGCAGGAAAGGGCAATGCGATAGCTGATGCATTGAGTAGAAGACATGCTAGTTTAGGGGCTATGTTTCTGGAATGGAAGCAACTGGAGTACATCATTGGGTATGATTTCAGACCAAAGTGCAAATTGGATTCAGAAATGTTAGCAAGTTAGACGATCAGACCCACTTTGATTAAGCGGATTGGTTCCAGCCAGAGGGACGATCCTAACCTATTGGAAATCATCTCCAAGTTAGAGATGGTATCAACGAGGAGATGAATAAGTATGGGCTGGATCGAGATGGATGGCTTAAAAAGAATGGAAGACAAGTTGTGCCCAATATCAATGGATTGAGAGATGAAGTGCTTAGAGAATGTCATCACTCAAAACTGACTATACACCCTGGTGGTAACAAAATGTATCGAGACATGAAGCAGACCTACTACTGGGAAGGGATGAAAAGAGACGTTGGGAAGTTTATATCCAAATGCATGAATTGCCAACTAGTTAAAGCTGAGCAAAAGGAGCCTAGTGGTTTGTTACAACCATTAGAAATCCCAGAATGGAAATGGGAACAAGTCTCGATGGATTTCATCGACGGTTTACATGGAACTAGATCAGGCCATGATAGCATTTGGGTGATTGTGGACCAATTGACTATGAGTGCAAGGTTTATACCCGTCAAGTCGAATAGAACGACAGCTATGCTAGCAGAACTATATGTAAAGTGGGTAGTGAGATTTCATGGAGTACCTAAAAGCATTGTGAGTGACCGAGACCTGTTGTTTACTAGTGGGTTTTGGAAGAGCTTACAAGAGGCATTAGGATCAGAATTACATCTCAGTACCGCGTATCATCGTCAAACCGACAGTCAGACAGAGAGGGTGAATCGAGTGTTAGAATATCTCTTGAGAGCTTGCATATTGGATTTTGGTGGATCATGGGATGACCATTTATATCTAGTAGAGTTTGCATATAATAACAGTTATCAATCCAGTATCGGTATGGCTCCATTTGAAGCTTTGTACGGAAGACCATGCAACTCACCGTCATATTGGTTAGAAACTGGTGAGAAGTTTGTTCTTGGACTAGATATGATAAGAGAAACTTCAGATAGGATTAAGGTCACTCAACAGCGAATGAAGGCTGCCCAAGATAGGCAGAAGAGTTATGCTGATAAGAGGAGAAGAGATTTAAAGTTCTCCATTGGTGACTTTGTGCTGGTTAAGATTTTTCAATTAAAGAGCGTGATTCGATTTGGCAGGAGAGGCAAGTTAGCACCGAGATTTGTTGGTCTATTCCCAGTTCTCGAGAAAATTGGGAATTTGGCGTATAAAGTTGAATTACCAGAGAAGATGGCAGGAGTTCATAACGTATTTCATGTTTCCCAGTTAAGGAAATTCGTGCACGACCCCGATATGGCTATTTCACATGATCAATTGGATGATATCGAAGTAGAACCCGAGGCGGTTGGGAACCGCAAGCCGATTCGTATTATCGAGCATAATACGAAGCAACTTCGAAGGAAAGCAGTGAATCTAGTCAAAATTCAGTGGGGCGAGAATGAGAATGACTGTACTTGGGAGACAGAGGAGAATATTAGAAAGACGGATCCAGAACACTTTGCCTGTTAAGATTGTAATTGCGATTTAGTTTTTCGCAAGCTAGGACAGACTTGGTTGTTTGTTATGTATGTTTGATTGTTGTGAATGGTTGATAGGCATGAAGGATCCTTTGTTTGTTTCATAGTTAAGGAATTTCGAGGGCGAAATTTCTTAAGGGGGGGGGGGGATGTAACGACCCACATTCTACCCATCGAAGGATAGCTGAATATTTATTTCTTTTTCATGCGAAGTCGTATGGTTATATAACTTTGGAGACGGCTATTGGGGTCATTTCCCATGTTCATGATTTTGCCGATTTTTAAATGACCGTTTTTCCCCTAGCTGATCTTGTTTTGGCCATAACTTTTGATTGATAAGTAATTTGGGCCTGAAACCACTTCCATTAGATCCGAATGATGGTTTACCTTTCCGTAGAGTGGTCATATGTGAAAAACGGACTTACCGTTTGGGGGATATGGCTGAAACAATGTTTAGGAGGTGAAAAACTGCTTAACGGAGCCAAATGAGGTGATTAGTCAATGGGCCCATAACCCATTTCGGGATTAGGGTTATGGGGAGGCTGAAATGAGTTAGGTTTTCATCTCATTTCAATTTTCTATCCGTCATTTACCTCCTAGTAACCCTAACAATGGCCTCCAACATCTAGAATCATCTCTAATCACCGTTTAATCAAGGATTAAGACTAGCAACATCAAATCAAAGGGAAATAGCACCAAATCAAGGTCGGAACTTTTGTATAGCCTTGGGGATAACGCCAAACAGAAGATAATTTCAGATTTGGTATTTTTTGTGTGGCTATGGTGAGTGATTTGCATAGTTCCTCACTAATTATGGTTAATTAAGAGTAATTAGAGTTAATTAGCTAATTTAAACATGATTAAATTCTGGAAAAATATTTATAAATTTTGAAATATTATTTTAAGACTCTGTTAGAAGTTTGAGTTAATTTGGTTAAGTTTTGTTAATCCTATCATTAGTTATTGTTAAACATGATTACGGGGAAAATATGGGTTTTAGGTATGTTTGATACGTTTTGTCATATCAAATTGTTGTTTTGGCGTTTGTGGTCAATTCTATATGTTGCTATGACTGTATGGTATGCTTTGTGATTGATTAGAACAGTTAGAATAGTCGAAAAGCCGTCGTATGGCGTAAAAACAGTCGTTGGAAGAGTTGTGGGAAATTGTGCATGAACTGGATCGGATCGCCCCCACGACCCGACACGATCGTGGAGAGCCATCGCAACCCAAGCCCTCCATTCATGGGACAACCTCACAAGCAAAGCATGCCACCACGAGCTGACATCCACGACCTGATCCCTTGGGGTGCACCACGAACCGTTTGGTGGACGACGAATCAGGCTTGCACGCTTGAACTGATCCGATGTTCTGGAGTTGATCACGAACCGACCCAACCTGGAGAGGTTGCCACGAGCCACTGATGGACCACCGACCTGAACCAATGGGTAACTCACGATCCAAACTAGATGAGTTGACATGGACGCACTGATCCAGAGCATGCTATCTCGACCCGACCAGATGGGTGACACCACGACCCAGCTTGGGGCACCACGATCTGACCCGATGGAGGGAGCACGACCCTACACGAACAAAGTTGGCGACCATGGAATGAACGAGAAGAAGAGAGTCGATCTGAATAGAAGCTTGTTCCAAACCGATCTGGAAATGATAACCAAAACCCGAGATGCAAAGGTAGTCCAAATAGAAAGTAGAAATTAGGATCCAGTTGGGAACCAACGAGTTAACTTCATGAGTTGGGCTTTGCTGCGTTACGTATGCTAAGGGGTTATCGAAGTCCATAACTTTGATTCACCACCAAGACGGATGTTAGGCTACGGATCAGTGCAGTGGGGTAGACGTTACTTCATGGGGGCAGGGTGATCGTAGCAAGGCTATGAGCCAGTGAAGTGGAGTTGTCATGACTCCATGGGGCAGAGTGGACATAGCAAAGGATTAGTGGCTATGGATCAGTGTAGTGGAGTCACTGTGACTCCATGGCGGCAGAGTGATCATAGGAAGGATTTGGGTGATCAAAGTAGTGGATATTGTATGCTTTACACACCGTGTGAGAGTTTTGAGGATGGTTGTTATGCTTGATTGTTTGACATCACTATGACAAGCACACCCCACCCCCGTATCCTTTACACCATATGTTAGTGGCACCTTAGAGTATTGTACGGTATGTTGTGCTAACTCCTTGGTTGCAGGTCCAAGTTCAAGTATGGTTTAGTATACCTGTTATTGTTCTGTTTTGCTTCTTATCGCTCATACTAGACTTTTGTCTGACCCAGAGTTTTATGTCTCTTCTTATTACTCTGGGTGCTCTTAAATGGGCAGATGAGAGACATGTTAGCTGGTTGTGCACGAGTAGGTGTCCGGAGACGAGCAGGAGGCTTACACGTACTATTCTTTATATATTCTCCATGTGTCGCTGCTGGTCACTACTTTGGGTATTAATAGTGTACCTATCCTTTCTTTTGCTTTAGAGACAGTTTTAAAGTTGTAATAATGATTACGGATCATAAGATGTATTTGGATTTTCCGCTGCTGAGATGTTTAGTTTTCAGCTTATGCACTGTCTCGCCTGTTTTATGTCAAAGTATGTTATTATTATATTTTATTCCATGCGCTGTGAAATATGCTACAGGTTCCTTATTAGTTCAAATTCCTTACCTTTCCTTTCTTTGACGACCGTCCCGTGCTGGTTGGACATCGACACAGTGCACTTTCATTGGAAATGTCGGCTGGTGCGGGGCGGACCGTCACATTAGTATAAGGACATGTACACACACATTTGCATATGTTCATATATGCATTAGGGATCTTTTAAGGACAGTGGATTCCTGTGACTGATAGATGAGTAAATGGGTGATGAATGTTAGGATATGCATTTTTCTTAACTTAGAGATTTCGGGGACGAAATCCATTAAGTAGGAGAGTGTAACACCCTGTAATTTTAAGAGACACTATGATGATAAAGTAAAGAATACTAAATTAAATATTGGGAATTAAGTAAAACTGGCTACGCTATTGCGTCCCTCTCGGAATTATGCTTCAGTTATACTCCGAGTTTGCGTAAAACGGACATCGTATCAAGAAGATATTAAGGTTTGAACTTTATATACATATAAGTCATTTATATATAAATAAAACCGTTCCAGAAAATCAATATTAGGGGCGGGAAGGAACGGAAAGTCGGCCCGTTGGCGGTTGACCCCGTGCCTTAAGGGTGTCGACCCATGAGTCGACACTACAACAGGGGTGTTGACACCCATGTCAACCCCCATGTCGACCCCCTACCTGAGATCTGGGAAAAATTCATTTCTGAATGTGGACTCATTTCTTGACTAGATTTTTTGACCCTAGGCTATAAATAAGACCTCATTCTCATTGTTTTTATTCACCAAAAACAAGGAGATAATGAGGTGCTGCCCCAACTCAGTTTGAACTAGCCTATTCTTCTTAAGCAACAAGTTAAACAAATTCAGAGATCTATGTTGTATCATCTATGATTAATTCCTTATTCTTTAGATCCAATCGCAATGAGATTATGTTGCTTTTAGATATAAACATGTAATGACCCGCATTGGCAGAGGTATTATAATTAATTTATTTAATTATTTAAAAGGTGAATTAAAGGATTTAATGGTCGTTGAATTAAATAATGGTGAATATTTAATTAAAATAATAAATTAAATAATATATTTAATTCAGAAATAGTCAAAAATATTGAATATCACAATATTCTGTGAACTGGGTCATCCCTAGGATTTCAATTCAGCTTAGAGTTGAATTATATTGATGAATATATTATATAAACGACAGTTGAAGCGTAGAATTATAATATAATTAAAATCGAGCTCGAAATGGCGCTGCAGTTTGTAAATTGGCGATTCGAACTTCAACTGAATGTACAGGATTCGTTTTAAGCCGGATTTCTGTGAAACAAGAAACGTGTGGAGCTGGTGGAGTATATCTTTCTAGTGGAAGAGAAAAATCAGGATTTCGTCTTGTAGATTTTGATTTATGTCCAAATCAAATTTTAGAAAAGTCGCTGTGGAAATTCCTTTATAATTTATAAAGGAATTATTTATATTTTAAAAAGGAATTTCAATATAAATCGAATATCGGGTTGACCCAGATTGAAATATCGAGTTAGGAATCAATATAGG
This sequence comes from Allium sativum, assembly GCA_030737875.1. Lineage (NCBI taxonomy): Eukaryota > Viridiplantae > Streptophyta > Magnoliopsida > Asparagales > Amaryllidaceae > Allium > Allium sativum. The sequence goes on from CM060921.1 coordinate 311,254,869, forward strand.
ATTTTTCTGAGATGTATGGTATTCCACTATGAATATATATACGATAATATAAATTTATTTATATTTAATTTAATTATATTTAAATATATTTATATATTTAAATGGGTCATTCAGAGCATTAAAAATAGCCGGTTTTGCAAACGAAGTCGGAATTCGATGGAACCAGTTTCGTTGGATCCGCAATGTCAAATAGTTGTTATATTTCCAGTTTCGTAACTTTAAGAGGCAGTGTGTGGCCGTACGGATTTTTAGAGTGAAAAACAGTCAGTATTTTAACGGTTAAAAATACACTGTGTGAGCATACGAAGTCGGAATTCGACGAAACCAGTTTCGTTGGGACCGTAATGTCGAACTGTAGCTGCATGAACAGTTTCGTGGTTTTTGGGTATCGTGTGTGACCACACGAATTTTTAGAAGTAAAAAAAAAACGAATTTAACAATGGAGAAATACCGGGAATATTCCTACGAAAATATCCAAATATTTATCAAGCCTATAAATACCCTAAAATCAAATTCCTAAACATAATTCTATTCATTCGGTGGTCAAAGGAATATCCGCCGTTACTTTTTTCATTTGTGTTCTTCAGCAAAAACAATTCACAACTTCATAAAATCAAAAGAAACTCAAAGAAATTTCCTTAAATCATTTAGCGTATATATATGAGTTTGTGTCGATGTATACTTCGATCTCGTACCCATTTTCTGGTGTTCGATGTCCCTTTTGAGGGTGCCGGTCCTCGTCAAACGAACTAGGGTTCGAACGTATGGGGTTTGTGGTGATTCTTGGTCAAAATGGAGTTCGTATTGGGTTTCAGCAAGTGAAACCGCACCTAGTGTGCTGAAATTGGTGATTTCCGTGGTGGTATTCGTCGATCGACAGCATACAAGAGGGAACGACGGAAACAAAAAGGGGGGTGCGAGTTGTCTATTGTTGGTATGAGGAGCAAGAGGAAAGGAAGTTGTGATTTTTGGTGATTTTTATTTGATTTTAAAGTCATGGAAGGAGGATGGAATGGAGATGGAAGTTTTCGATCATGTCAGTATTGGGTTTCTGGAGCTCGCGGGTTTGAATTGGGAAGAAGGACTTAGGCAGGTCGGGTATAAGAGTGAATGGGCCGGAGAGGTAATTAAGGAGGAAAGCCCAACTTTTAATTTAGTTAAGTTTTAAATAAAATTATATAATGTACAAATTTGTAAATACGATAACTTGATCATACGATATCAGATTGACGAACCGTAAGTTGCGTTGGGATCGTAGGGACGGGAACAACACAATGAGACTGATTGGGAGTGGATTGGAGCTCATTTGAATTTATGGCGAAATAAACCGTTTGATTCAAATCAAACAACAGTTTATCGTTCTTTAACGATGAACTGCCAAAGTGAGTAAAACTCACCAACTCTGAACAGTTTCAGTTGTATTCTTAGAACTTTTAAATATTGTCTGTTTCATTTTGTGTTGACTGTTTGATTGAACTGCTAGTCAGTTAGTGGAAATTATATATATGTATATATATTGTAACACCCCGTAATTTTGTTAATATAAATATTCACAAATTAAAGAATAACTAATCTCAAACGTGAGAATTGTGGGAAACGGGTTGCGCCATTGTGTTCGTCTCGGAATTTTGGTTGAAATAGAGTCCAAGTTTTCGTGATTTGGACTACGTATGAAGGAGATATGGCCATCGGAAGTTTTAGAAAATTCAAAATTCAAAATTCGATGTCAAATGGGCCAGGCGGGAAATTTCCCGCCCAGCACCCAGGCCGACTGGGGAGTCGACTGGGCAGTCGACACCCCCAGGACCAAGTCGACTGTGCAATCGACTTGGGTGTCGACCTGGTCCAGTCGGCCAGGTTTTGGCAGAGCCCAATCTTGAGCTGCTAATGTGTCTTTAGGGCTGAGTTGGCTAATTTAACGGTTCAGGTTAGTTCTGAGTTGATCTGACGGTCTAAATAAATCTTAAACTCTATATTTACCTAGGTAGTCTCTCACTCTAAAATCACATGAAAAATAGAATAGCCGCCGTCATGCCATCGCCATGGAACTTAGTGTAGCCGCCGCCAACTAAGAAGGAAGAAAGCTAATCAAAACTCTAATTCTACTCAACTCTAAAGCAAATCAAGACTCTCTTTCTTTTCTAATTGTGAGTATGATGATCTTAATAAGATTATTAGCAAACTAATTAGATTAAGATGTGATATGGATCATAAGAAAATGATGTGAATTGTCAAATATGTTGTTGTAAACCTTATGCTATCATGTATGTTGTAAATCCAATGTTATGTGATGATGATATCCTATATGTTGTAAATCATGCTATAATGATATTATATATGTTGCAAGTTTCTATGCTAAGTTGCGATGTTACAAAGCCATGATGTTATTATGTTGTAGTTAGCTTATGAATCATGATGTTGATTATATATATTTGGGCTATGATGATTCACATGATAAATCACATGTACCTATGAAAGTTTAGATTTATTACTATGTATAATCTCACATATTGTATGACATCTATTTAGATCTAGAATTATGACATCTATTTAGATCTAGAATTATGCTATGACATGTGTGAGTTCTATGTGTTAGATGCTAGTTCACACCATCATTATGTTGCATAAACCACATATGCAAGTTTATACATGAACTTGGGTTATGATCATATTATGTAAGTTGTGACATTTAACCAAACAAGTTGACACCTTTAGATCCATGACATCTGTAGTTTTATGCAAGTTTCACCACTATTATGATTAGATCTATTTTATTTGTCTATATTTTGTGATAATTTATCTTTGTGCTATGAGTTAGACTATTCGAGTCTAATGTATATTTTGCGTTGAATAACCGAACGTATAACGTGGGGTAGGGGTAATATTACGGATTTAATATTAAGAAATTGGGGTGCAATTGATATGATTTTGCATACCGTAAGTGGATGGCCATAATTGAGTCAATTATGGACATCATTAAAATTGGAATTAATTAATGATTTGAATAGTGATATATTTAAAACTGGGGTAAAAGATTATAAGTGTTAATCAATGCTTAGGACACGAGGTTGGACTAATTTGTGACGTAAAACAGCCCGGACCCGCCCGGCGAATCCAGTAGTCACAAATGTCAGCCCAATGTGAGAGGTCTTAGGCCCAAATTAAAGCATAACAGTTGTAAAGACATGAGGTTAGAGTCTTTTATGGTGTAAGACTGCCCGGACCTGCCCGGCGAATCCAGCTGCCATAAATGCCAGTCTAATGTGAGAGGTCTTTATGAGGTTATGGCCTGAATGAATTAAGAAATACTTAACCAGATAAACATGTGAAGTTGGACATAGGGGTTAAGTAGGTGCCTTGGGTGGCATGAGGAATCTAGTGGGTGCCTTTAGTGGCATTTGAAATACGATTAGTAAGACTTAACCAAACACACATGTAAATGAACATGACTAAGAAGAGGGTTAAGTGGGATATACTAGTGGGGACAAGCTTAGGTGGATAGCTTGTGGTAAGTAATTGGGGGGCCCATTTCAACCAGTAACCCAAACGCATCTTCGTGGGCTCGACCCAAGTCGAGGATGGGACACGCATACTGGGCTTGACTATAAGAGGCCAAACGGTTTAGCGGTGGCAACGCAAGTCCAATGGGTTTCATATGCGTGTGTGGACCCGGGCTGGTAGGTAAGACATTGTTGCATCGTGTAGGTATAAGCCGTGCATTCTTTTGCTGTATCGGGTTGCCACTTTAGGGGAGTGATACACCCCACAGTGGGACCAACACGGTTATCTACGAGTAGGGAGCTGATCGCAAGTGGGTAGTGGGGTACACCTAGCGGAGATAGGGGCAGGCGGCACCTATGTAGTCAGCTAGGGGTACACAAAGCTATTTATATAATTTTTAAGTGAAGCAAGTGGGATCAACCTTTAGGGTGACTGGTGTGGTGAAGTATAGTAATTATTCGTTAGTATTAGGTGTGCCTTTAACGTTATCTTTATCTGCTCTTCCATACCCAATAGTTCATAGACATTTCCTTATTTTCCAGCTTTTGCCTCAGTCTAATTATTTTGATAATAGAATTGTTAGAATTATCATACTCGCCAAACTTTATGTCTGACCCCCTCCATTTCTATCTTTTTCCCCCTCTAGGTCCTCAGGGTGGGCCCAGTTCTAGCAGAGTTTGATTGGATTGCTTTATCTCTCTTTTGGAAAGCTTGGACCGCTGAAGTTAATTCCATCTTGTTATCTTCTTTAATGGCTATTTATGTAATGGGGTTATGTATTTTGTTTTATCAAGGTGGATATTGTACTTGACTCTGATTTGTGGTTTTATGATGTAACAAACATGTTTAATTTCCACTGCAATGAAATAAAGTTTTAGATTTCCAAGTACTACTTATTATCTGTCTTGTTGTAATTTTTCTGTTCTATATTCACTTAAAACCTCCATGGAAGTTAATGCATTCCCTTTGTGAGTGACATTAATGGACGTGGGGTGTTACACGTGGTATCAGAGCTTAAGGTTACCAGAACAGATAAAATTTTTAGGAAAACTATTTTTCTAAAGTATTTTTGGAAGAAGTGTTTACAAAACCTGTCTTGATGAGTAATTTAAAGAGGAAAGTTTTTATGAAAAACATAATCCTCAATAGCTATATATCTTTATCTTTCGAATTCTCCATTTTGAATCTTTCCTTTTTCGTTTCAGCATGGCTGAAGATCTTAACCTTCCGGAGGGTGTAACGATACCAGGATGGTATAGGAGGTTATTTGAGGCTAGGGCCGCTGCAGGTCCAGCCAATGTTCCTCCACCACCAGTTGCACCTGCTCCTCCTCCTCCCCCTCCTCGCGCTGATTGTTTTGCAAAGACATGCAAGGAATTTAAGGCTATGGGTGGAAGACCTTTTCAAGGGTCAGAAATGTTTGTGGAATCTAGAGATTGGCTTAAGGAGGTGGAAGAATTGCTAGAAATCTTTGAAGTAGAAGAAGGGAGGAAAGTCAACTTAGCAGCTTGGTTAATGAAGGGAGAGGCCTCGTTTTGGTGGGAGGTCACTAATGAGGAGCGTCCTGTTGATTCTTGGGCGGATTTCAGACGTAGGTTTGAGGCAAAGTTTCTCTCAAGGGCAGAAGAGAATCTATACATGGAAAGGTTCTTGACATTGAAGCAGGGAAATCTATCAGTGAAAGAGTACGTCAACAAATTTAACCAATTGGTAAGGTTTGACTTAGATTTGGTGAACACGTAGGAGAAGAAGGCTCTGAGGTTCGTTAATGGCTTGAATGAGCCATTGCAGGGGTTGGCTATGACCCACATCCCTATGGGGGCCACCTTTGAGAAGCTAGTAGACATGGCACTCATGCACGAGGAGAAAGGCGCTAATGCTAATAAGGCACCCAAGAAGAAAGGGGATCAGAAGAAACCACAACAGCAAAACAAGAAGGGTGGTAAAGACAATAATGGCAAAGGAAAGAAAAGATGCTTTAACTGTGGGACACCAGGCCATCTCAGCAAGGATTGCTGAAAGAAAAAGAAGACTGGCTGTTTTCACCGTGGTGAAGCGAGACATCTAGTGAAGGACTGCCCAAGGAAGGGGCAGAGGGCAGGGTCTACCTCGGGAGGACAGGTGCAGGCTCTTATGGCACCAGGGAAGGCAAGGGGACAAGATCAGGCTCTCGCGGTCCCACCGCTGCAAGAGCGAGGTAGAACCATTTCTGTTGAAAGCTTAGTTTTTCTGTTTGATCATCCTGTCCGTACCTTATTCGATTCGGGCGCATCGCATTCATTTATCTCTACATCATTAGTTGAATCACTGCACTTAAACACCAGTTTAATAGAGTATCCCTTAGTTGTTTCGAATCCAATTGGGAGCTCAGCTTATTTGTCCATGATATGTTTGGATTTGAAAATTTCTATACCTAGCATTGGGTTTAGATGTGATGCTTATGTTTTGGGCTTCACGGGCTATGGGCTAATTTTAGGAATGGATTGGTTATCCAGAAATGGGGCCATTCTTGATTGTGAAAGGAGAGTAGTTAGGCTCATGATTCGCCTTGGCAACACTCTCGAAATCTTTTGTAATCCCATAAATTCCGTTATGCTAAGTTATCTAGAATCGCTTGACGCGTCGGTGGAAAATCTACGATCTGTTAAAATAGTCCAAGAATATTCGGATGTTTTGAGGAGGTGAAGGGCTTGCCTCCGAAGCGGAAGATAGATTTTCGAATATATCTTGTGGATAATGCAAAACCAGTATCTTTGCCCGTACGCCACATGGCTCCTCGTGAAAGGAGGGAACTCAATAAGCAAGTGAAGGAGTTGCTTGAGAAGGGGTTCATAAGACGAAGTATATCAGAGTGGGGTGCTCCAGTAGTATTTGCCACGAAGGCGGATGGGTCTCTTAGACTGTGTGTGGACTATAGAGAACTTAATAAGCTTACTAAGAAGAACAGACACCCACTACCGAGGATTGACGATCTCTTCGATCAGTTAGTTGGCGCCTCAGTGTTTTCGCAGTTGGACTTAGCCACTGGTTTTCATCAGTTGAGAGTGGCTGAGGATAGCATAAACCAGACTGCCTTTAGGACTCCGGACGGTTTCTATGAATGGCTAGTGATGCCCTTCGGTTTGACAAACGCCCCCGCATACTTTGTTGATTTGATGAGCAGGGTGTTTAGGGAGTACCTTAATAAATTCGTGGTGGTCATTGTAGATGACATCTTGATCTTTTCTAAGAATGAAGAAGAGCATGCCCTACATCTTAGGGAAGTGTTGGAGACTCTACGAGCGCATAACCTTAAAGCTAAATTTACTAAGTGTCACTTCTGGAGAGAGGAAGTGCGATTCTTAGGGCACGTGGTTTCCAAAGAAGGGATAGCTGTGGATCCCGCGAAGGTGGTGGCCATCCAAGATTGGAAGGTCCCTAAAAATGCTACCGAAGTAAGGAGTTTCTTGGGGTTGGCTGGCTACTATAGGAAGTTTATCAAAGACTTCGCAAAAATATCAGCTCCATTGACACGCCTGACGAAGAAGAACCTAGTCTTCGCGTGGGACGTAGATTGTGATGATGTGTACCAACATTTAAAGAGAGCTTTGACCTCAGCCCAGTCTTAGTGCTGCCAGACGGGCGTAAGCCATTTATTGTTTATACCGATGCTTGTGGGACAGGTCTAGGCGCAGTCTTAATGCAAGAGGGAAGGGTAATAGCCTATGGTGGAAGGCAGTTAAGGGTGCACGAGAAAAATTACCCTACACATGACCTAGAGTTAGCCGCAATTGTTTTTGCGCTTAAGTCTTGGCGCCATTATCTTCTTGGCGAGAAATTCGAATTATTCACTGACCACAAATCTTTAAAATACTTATTCTCTTATAAGGACTTGAATTTAAGACAGCAAAGGTGGATGGAATTCTTAGCATCCTACGACTTCGAAATAGCATATACCCCTGGCAAGGGTAACGTGGTGGCAGACGCCTTAAGTAGGAAAAGGTTGTCCTTGAGTCCGTTGTTTGTTGAGCGGCGAAACTTAGAATTAATCTCTATGTTTGACTTTAGACCTTCCATTGACTTTGTACCCGGTTTGCTAGCATCCTTGGAGGTCAGACCTACGCTTTTGGGATGGATTGGTGAGGCACAGCTAGACGACCCCCAGTTGGTTGAGTTAGTGGAGAAGCTCAAAAGAGGGGAGTCATCAAGCCATCTCCGTAGGTATACCCAAGATGATAAGGGTTGGTTACGTAGGGATAGTAGACTTTGTGTACCATGAGACGAGGACTTGAGGAAGACTATTCTTGATGATGCACATCGTCGGAAGATGACCATTCATCCCGGCGGGGACAAGATGTACAAAGACATGAAGCGAGTTTTCTTTTGGGCCGGTATGAAGAGGGATGTGGCCGAGTATGTCGCTAGATGCTTGGTGTGCCAACAAGTAAAAGCGGAGCAAAAGAAACCCGGTGGGTTGCTTCACCCATTGGAGGTTCCGCAATGGAAGTGGGATAGTGTCTCGATGAATTTTGTGGATGGATTACCAAGATCAAGGAAGTGTAATACGGGGATTTGGGTTATAGTAGATAGACTTACTAAAAGCGCCCATTTCATTCCCGTGAAGAGTAAGAGGACTGCTCTATGGTTAGCTTCTGTATACGTTCGAGAGATAGTTCGTTTGCATGGTGTTCCTTCTAACATAGTAAGCGACCGTGATCCTATCTTCACTAGCGAATTTTGGAAGAGCTTGCAAGAGGCGGTAGGGACTCAGTTATGTTTGAGCACCGCGTATCATCCTTAGACGGACGGCCATACTGAGAGGGTGAACCGCATTCTAGAGGATCTTTTGAGGCTATGTATCCTAGACTTCAGGGGTACATGGGAAGAGCATCTTCCGTTGGTAGAGTTCGCATATAATAACAGCTTTTAATCTAGCATTGGCATGGCACCTTTCGAAGCTCTTTATGGACGACCTTGTCGTTCACCTACGTGTTGGTGGGAATCTACCCATAAGATCTTACTTGGGCCCGATATGATTAGAGAGACTTCGAAAAAGATCGGCTTGATTCGAAGGAGGATGAAGACGGCGCAAGATAAGCAAAAATCTTATGCAGACAAAAGGAGGACAGATCTTGAGTTTGATGTTGGGGGCATGGTCTTTATCAAAGTGTCTCCATTAAGGAATGTTGTTCGCTTTGGGTCCTTTGGGAAATTAGCACCACGGTTTGTAGGTCCGTTTCCTATTAAGGAGAAGATTGGACAGATGGCGTATAGAGTGGAGTTTCCTGAGAGACTTAGTGGTGTACACGACGTATTCCATGTGTCACATTTGAGGAAGTGCTTGCACGAGACCGCAGAAGTGGTAGAGCCGAGCTTACTTAGAGAGGTGGAGATAGAGCGTGATGCGACAATTCGATGAGCTCCAACGCGCATTCTTGGGTCGGAGATCAAGAAGTTGAGGAATCGAGAGGTCAGACTAGTCAAAGTGCAATGGGGAGATGATGAGAGCAACGCTACTTGGGAGACGGAAGAGAAGATGCATTCATTTTACCCTTTTGTTTTTGAGGGTATGTCTTTTAATTTCTCCTTTATCGCTTAGCTTGTACTTATCTTATCTTTAGTATGTCCTCTCGCTAGTATCTTTGACCTTTAGTTAGGATAATCCTATGGTTGAAACATGTGTTTGAGACATGTTATGTATGATGGATGCAAAGTGGATGCAACTGCTTGCTAGTGGTTGCTCGTGGACGCATATAAACACACTATTAAGCACTAGATCGGCTCAGTCACTTCATATTGCATATTGCATATATATGGATGTATTTAGTAAAATGGATGTGTGAGGATTTTTTTTTATCATATGGATGCTTCATTCAGATGATGATTGTGCACGCATATAGAGATAATATGTAGCATTAAGGAACTTTTTCATACATAATGGATGCATGGCACTATCATGATTTTCATTAAGGAGGTCAACTGAATCAGTGGACCGCCTCATTTTGCATTAGATATGGACATATACACACACTGTGCATTTAAACATGAAAGTATTAGAAGTCTATAAGGACAAAGGATGTCTGTGTTTGATGGTTGAGTAGACGGACGATTGGATGTTAGGACATACATTCTTCTTGACTTGAAGATTTCGGGGTCGAAATCCTTTAAGAAGGGGAGAATGTAACACTCCGTATTTCTGTTAATATAAATTATAACACCCCGTAATTTTATAACATTAAAATTCACAAATTAAAGTATACTTAATTTTTAGAAAAGAATTAAGTGAAATGGGTTGCGCAGAGAAATATATATATATATTGATATATATATATATATATATATATAAATTAAAAATTAAATAAATAAATATGCGAAAAAGTTCAAAACAGCGAATTGGGAGGGGGAATAACCGAACCGGCCCATTTTTGAGGTCGACCCTAGCCCCGCTGGGTCGACTAGGGGTTAATCCAGGGTGTTTGGCTGTCAACCCGTGGGCCGATTCGCTCAAATGCAGATTTTGCATTTGATTGGTTCTCCTGGTTCAGGGTTAATCTAATGGTCCTAAATAACTTCCTACACCTATAAATACATCCTAATGCTAACCCTAAACCTAATTAAAATAGAATAGTTACCATCATACCGTCGCCATGGAAATCAATGGAGCCGCCGCCAACTAAGAAAGAAGAAAAGAAAATTCAATTCTAATTCTCTCAACCTTAAAGCAAAGCAAAACTCTCTCTTTTCTTCTCTAAATTGTGAGTATGATGATCGTAACAAGATTATTATCATTTTAATTAGGTTGAGTTATGAATGGATTATGAGTAGATGATGTGAATTATCATATATGTTGTTGTAAACCCCTTTTGCTATCATGTATATTGTAAATCCAATGTTATGTGATGATGATATCTTATATGTTGTAAATCATGCTATGATGATGTTATGTATGTTGAAAGTTTCTATGCTAAGTTGTGATGAATCATACATGTTAAAAAGGCCATGATGTTACCATCTGTGCTAGTTAGTTCATATTAATTAAATCATCATGTTTGGGTTATGTTGATCTATATGACAAGTCACATATGCAAGTTAGATTGATTAGAAAAGTTATGAACATATGCCAAGACATCTATTATGACATCTAGAATTATGCTATGACATATGTGATATCCTATGCTAGTTCACACCATCATTATGTTGCCTAAAAACCCCATATGCTAGTTTATGTATAGATTTGGGCTATAATCATATCATGTAAATTGAGACATTTAACAAGTTGACACCTTTTGATCCTTAACATGTGTAGTTTATGCAAGTTTCACCCCTATTATGATTAGATTAATTTTAATTGTCTATATGTTATGATAATTTATCTTTGTGCTAGGTGTTAGACTATACAAGTCTATCCTATATTATGCGTTGAATAAGCGAACGTATAAACGTGGGGTAGGGGTAATATTAAGGATTTAATATTAAAAAGTTGGGGTGCAATTGATATGATTTTGCATGCCATAAGTGGATGGCCATAATTGAGTCAATTATGGACATCATTAAAAATTGACTTAATTAATAATTTGAATAGGGAATTATTAAAACTGGGGTAAAAGATTTTAAGTGTTAATCAATGCTTAGGACACGAGGTTGGACTCGTTTGTGACGTAAACCTGCCCGGCAAATCCAGTAGTCACAAATGTCAGCCCAATGTTAGAGGTCCTAGGCCTAAACTAAAGCATAACGGTTGTAAAGACACGAGGTTAGACTCTTTTATGGTGTAAGACTGCCCGGACCCGCCCGGCAAATCCAGCTGCCATAAATGCCAGTCTAATGTGAGAGGTCTTTATAAGGTTATGGCCTGAATGAATTAAGAAATACTTAACCAGATAAACTTGTAAGGTGGGACATGGGGGTTAAGTAGGTGCCTTGGGTGGCATGAGGAATCTAGGGGCCCTTAGTTGCATGTGAAATACGATTAGTAAGACTTAACCAAACACACATGTAAATGAACATGACTAAGAGGGTTAAGTGGGATATACTAGTGACAAGCTTAGGTGGGTAGCTTGTGGGGGCCCATTTCAACTAGTATCCCAAACGTATCTTTGTGGGCTCGACCCAAGTCGAGGACGGGACACACATGATGGGTTTGACTGTAAGAGGCCAAAACGAGGAGCGGTGGCAATGCAAGTCCAATGGGTTTCATATGCGTGTGGACCCGGGCTGGTAGATAAGACGTTGTTGCATCGTGTAGGTATAAGCTGTGCATTCTCAAGTTGTATCGGGTTGCCATTTTAGGGGAGTGATACACCCCACTGTGGGGCCAGCATGGGTATCTACGAGTAGAGAGCCGATCGAAAGTGGGTAGTGGGGTACACCTAGTGGAGATAGGGGCAGACGGCACCTATGTAGTCAGCTAGGGGTACGCAAGGTTATTTATAAAGTTTCTGTGCGAAGCAAGTGGGATCAACCTTTAGGGTGACTAGTGCGGTGGAGTGTAGTAATGTGCAGTGTAGCAATCATTCGTTAGTAATTAGGTGTGCCTTTGACGTTATCTTTCACGTTATCATTATCTGCTCATTCCATACCTAATAGTTCATAGACGTTTACTTGTCTTCCAGCTTATGCCTTAGTCTAGTTATTTTGATAATGGTATTGTTAGAATTATCATACTCGCCAGACTTTATGTCTGACCCCCTCCATTTCTATCCTTTTCCCCCCTCCAGGTCCTCAGGTTGGGCCCAGCTCTAGTGGAGTTTGATTGGATTGCTTCATCTCCCTTGGAAAGCTTGGACCGTTGAAGTAAAGTCCAGCTTGTTATCTTTTTAATGGCTATTTATGTAATGGGATTATGTATTTTGTTTTTATGAAGATGGATATTGTACTTGGTTATGATCTATGGTTTTATGATGTAACAAACATGCTTAATTTCCACTGCAATAAAATGAAGTTTTAGATTTCCAAGTGCTATTTACTATATGTCTTGTTGTAATTTTTCTGTTCTATATTCACTTATAACGTCCATGGAAGTTAATGCATTCCCTTCGTGAGTGACATTAATGGATGTGGGGTGTTACATAAATATTCAAAAATTAAAGAATAACTAATCTCAGACGTGAGAATTATGGGAAACGGGTTGCGCCATTGTGTTCGTCTCGGAATTCTAGTTGAAATGGAGTCTGAGTTTGCGTGATTTGGACTTCGTATAAAGGAGATATGGCCATCGGAAGTTTCAGAAAATTCAAAATTCAAAATTCGAAGTCAAACAAGCTAGGCGGGAAATTTCCTGCCTAGCACCCAGGTCGAGTGGGGAGTCGACTGGGAAGTCGACACCCCCAGGACCAGGTCGACTGCGCAGTCGACTTGGGTGTCGACCTGGTCCAGTCGGCCAGGTTTTGGTAGAGCCCAATCTTGAGCTGCTGATGTGTCTTTAGGGCTGAGTTGGCTAATTTAACGGTTCAGGTTAGTTCTGAATTGATCTGACGGTCTAAATAAATCCTAAACTCTATATATACCTAGGTAGTCTCTCACTCTAAAATCACATGAAAAATAGAATAGCCGCCGTCATGCCATCGCCATGGAACTCAGTGTAGCCGCCGCCAACTAAGAAGGAAGAAAGCTAGTCAAAACTCTAATTCTACTCAACTCTAAAACAAATCAAGACTCTGTTTCTTTTCTAATTGTGAGTATGATGGTCTTAATAAGATTATTAGCAAACTAATTAGATTAGGATGTGATATGGATCATAAGAAAATGTTGTGAATTGTCATATATGTTGTTGTAAACCTTATGCTATCATGTATGTTGTAAATCCTATGTTATGTGATGATGATATCCTATATGTTGTAAATCATGCTATAATGATATTATATATGTTGCAAGTTTCTATGCTAAGTTGCGATGTTACAAAGCCATGATGTTATTATGTTGTAGTTAGCTTATGAATCATGATGTTGATTATATATATATATTTGGGCTATGATGATTCACATGATAAATCACATGTACCTATGCAAGTTTAGATTTATTAGTATGTATAATCTCCCATATTGTATGACATCTATTTAGATCTAGAATTATGACATCTATTTAGATCTAGAATTATGCTATGACATTTGTGAGTTCTATGTGTTAGATGCTAGTTCACACCATCATTATGTTGCATAAACCACATATGCAAGTTTATACATGAACTTGGGTTATGATCATATTATGTAAGTTGTGACATTTAACCAAACAAGTTGACACCTTTAGATCCATGACATGTATAGTTTTATGCAAGTTTCACCCCTATTATGATTAGATCTATTTTATTTGTCTATATGTTGTGATAATTTATCTTTGTGCTATGAGTTTGACTATTCGAGTCTAATGTATATTTTGCGTTGAATAAGCAAACGTATAACGTGGGGTAGGGGTAATATTAATGATTTAATATTAAGAAATTGGGGTGCAATTGATATGATTTTGCATAACGTAAGTGGATGGCCATAATTGAGTCAATTATGGACATCATTAAAATTGGAATTAATTAATGATTTGAATAGGCATATATTTAAAACTGGGGTAAAAGATTATAAGTGTTAATTAATGCTTAGGACACGAGGTTGGACTCATTTGTGACGTAAAACTGCCCGGACCCGCCCGGCGAATCCAGTAGTCACAAATGTCAGCCCAATGTGAGAGGTCCTAGGCCCAAATTAAAGCATAACAGTTGTAAAGACACGGGGTTCGACTCTTTTATGGTGTAAGACTGCCCGGACCCGCCCGGCGAATCCAGCTGCCATAAATGCCAGTCTATTGTGAGAGGTCTTTATGAGGTTATGGCCTAAATGAATTAAGAAATACTTAACCAGATAAACATGTAAAGTGGGACATAGGGGTTAAGTAGGTGCCTTGGGTGGCATGAGGAATCTAGTGGGTGCCTTTAGTGGCATTTGAAATACGATTAGTAAGACTTAACCAAACACAAATGTAAATGAACATGACTAAGAAGAGTGTTAAGTGGGATATACTAGTGGGGACAAGCTTAGGTGGATAGCTTGTGGTAAGTAATTGGGGGGCCCATTTCAACCAGTAACCCAAACGTATCTTTGTGGGCTCGACCCAAGTCGAGGACGGGACACGCATACTGGGCTTGACTATAAGAGGCCAAACGGGTTAACGGTCGTAACGCAAGTCCAACGGGTTTCATATGCGTGTGTGGACCCGGGCTGGTAGGTAAGACGTTGTTGCATCGTGTAGGTATAAGCCGTGCATTCTTTAGTTGTATCGGGTTGCCACTTTAGGGGAGCGATACACCCCACTATGGGACCAACACGGGTATCTACGAGTAGGGAGCTGATCGCAAGTGGGTAGTGGGGTACACCTAGCGGAGATAGGGGCAGGCGGCACCTATGTAGTCAGCTAGGGGTACACAAAGCTATTTATATAATTTCTAAGTGAAGCAAGTGGGATCAACCTTTAGGTTGACTGGTGTGGTGCAGTGTAGTAATTATTCGTTAGTATTAGGTGTGCCTTTAAAGTTATCTTTATCTGCTCTTCCATACCCAATAGTTCATAGACATTTCCTTATTTTCCAGCTTGTGCCTCAGTCTAATTATTTTGATAACAGTATTGTTAGAATTATCATACTCGCCAGACTTTATGTCTGACCCCCTCCATTTCTATCTTTTTCCCCCCTCCAGTCCTTAGGGTGGGCCCAGCTCTAGCCGAGTTTGATTGGATTGCTTTATCTCTCTTTTGGATAGCTTGGACCGCTGAAGTAAAGTCCAGCTTGTTATCTTCTTTAATGGCTATTTATGTAATGGGGTTATGTATTTTGTTTTATCAAGATGGATATTGTTCTTGACTCTGATTTATGGTTTTATGATGTAACAAACATATTTAATTTCCGCTGCAATGAAATAAAGTTTTAGATTTCCAAGTACTACTTATTTTCTGTCTTGTTGTAATTTTTCTGTTCTATATTCACTTAAAACCTCCATGGAAGTTAATGCATTCCCTTTGTGAGTGACATTAAATGACGTGGGGTGTTACATATATATAAACCGTTAAATATTTATATGTGATTCTGCTATCAGAATATCTCATATCAAAATGAAATCGATGTTAATCGTATTGTCTAACATCTGTGATGCAGGGAAACAGGTTGGAGGAATCCAACAGGATTCCTCAACATTTATTTTACCGTTTTTCATATATTGTGATATATGACGTGATATATAATGTGTAGGGATTATATGTGTTTGAATGATAGTGATCATTGTTGTAGAGTTAATCAAATTGAATTAGCAAGTTAAGTTAAACTAAGTGAATTAGTTAAGTCAATCAAATTGAATTAGCAAGTTAAGTTAAACTAAGTGAATTGGTTAAGTTAATCAAAGTGAATTGGTTAAGTTAATCAAAGTGAATTAGTCGAGTTAATCAAAGTGATTAGTTCAAGTTAATCGAGATAAGTAAATCAAGTTAGGTTAATCAAGTTGAATTTATCAAGTCGAGTTGATCAATTGAGTTAGTCAAACCAAGTAAATCAAGTTAAGTTAGTCGAAGTAAATCAAGTGGGTTAGCCAAGTGAGTTAATCAAATGAGTTAATCAAGTGTGTTAATCAAAGTGAGTTTAAATAAAATAAGAGTTATTCAATTAGAATTAATTGAATATTAGTTATTCGACTAAGAGTTAATGCAGATGAGTCGCCATTTAGCACAACTGCTAGCGGAATTCGCAGGGCTGCAGATAGCCTCCGGCGGTCGGATGTTTCCTGAGGGAATCAGGCGTAACCATTGTGATCGCTGCGATCTAGAGTCAAGCGAATGGAGTTAATCAAATACTAGTTATTCGAATAAGAGTTAATCAAATGGAGTTAAAGAAATAGAGTTAAGTAAAATTAGAAACAGATTGGAGATTAGTAAGTTGAATAGTTTTCGGAGTATCGATCTGATGTTGGTTTCGGCCTTTGGGGTTTATACTTGGGAAGTTGTTCTCTTATTAGTTTACAGTTAGAGTCTGATAGTTGTGGAATGGTAGTGATTGATGATGTATCGTGTTATTTCGAATTGGAAATAATATCGTTGTTTGCACACTTGTTTTCTTTGATAGTTAACTCACAGACTATCGAAGTTTTTTTACCATTTAACGTTGTTAATATGGAGAGACCGGTTGGATTATTATCCAAAGAACCACTCTGTATTGGCATAAGCGTTGCGAATCATTTATGCCAAAGATAATTGAAGGAGCAGTAAAGTGCAAGGGCTATTGTATAAGTCTTAGATAACAGCGACTAAGATGGATATACTGAATAGTGCCTTCGGTTTGTCCAGTCCCAGGACAACTCGTATGGACGAAGGTCTGACAGAGAATATCTGGTAGATAACGTAAGTTGATCGTTTCAAACGTATTTACGTTGGTGGTGGAGGAATTTGTTTCTCTTAACTTTATACCCGTGGTATTTTTGGATAAGTCAATTTGTGATTTGACGGGTATGACGATGTGACATTCAAAGTGAATTTGATATGAAAAGGATAAGCGTAGCTTCTAGCCACATATCCGGTAAATGACAAAAATCGGGCAGGCAGCATGGCTAAGTCGGTCGCACTAAAGTAGGGTGTATAATCACCTATCTAGAGAATATTCATTTGCTTCTTTAATCTATCAATGCTGTCCCATATATATATATATATACGGGAACGGTTGCTGATCCCAACCATTGGTGATGTACATTCGATACACTCAAGCGAAATGAGTGGTCGGTCATGTGTGGCTGAGTTGCAAGATGTTCTTGTTGAACTCCAGTGTATCTTTCCTAGAGTACACTGATCGGAAGGTGGTTCCATACCTTCTCATAGTTGGAAATCCATTACCCAATACGTGCTTGCGGTTTTGATTGTATACTATATATGTAGAACGTGAGATGAAAGCGTTTCTGCTAGATGATTAATATATTGTGGCTGATAGACATTATTATAATATCAAAAGGTTTTTGATATAAAGATATTTTGGATCCTCATAAGGGAAAAACCCGTTCCGTTATACGGCGTGGTCTTATGAGATATCATTTACTTGTTCAAACTGTTTTAAACTATTTTACTCGTACCAGTCCCATAACTGACCCGGAGTTTATTTATTATGTTCTCCCTAAACTCTTGTGTGCCTAAATTTGTACGGGCAGTCAAGTAGTCGGGATCTTACAGATACTTGAAGAGCTAGAGTAGAAGGCTTCAGGATCATGTAGCTATAGTTTATTTCCGCTGCGTTGTAAGTGTTGTACTCTGATAAGTGCTATTGTATACATAACTGTTATATTTCAAAGTTATGTTATATATTATATGTTATTTGTTCCGCTGTGAGATTCGTGTTGCTCTGATGTTGTGTTCTTATTCTTCTTCTATTCTATTAGTTTCTATCTTATCTATTCTCACCCTCTAATTTCTTTCACTAATTACCAGGATTTTTCAATGTTTTGGTTATCGACATCGAGTTTATGTCGATAACCAAAGTCGCTAAAAATCCGGGTCATTACAGTTGGTATCAGAGCTTAAGTTAAGAATTACCTTGGCTCTGTGGCGTGACTCGGTAGAGATAGGGTTAGTAATACCCTAGATTGAGTTTGAGTGTATATATACTAATGAACGTATTTGTTATTTGATATAAAAATTTGTTTTATATTGTGGGGATTCATTGGTTGAGTTGTTTATGAGTTCTGGTCGATCGGTTTGATCCACTGTATCGGTAGGAGTAAATAAACACTTGAATACGATGGACCTACATAGTATGGATATGTGATATATTATCATATATAGGATGTGTTGGTAGTAATTATAATCAGATAAGATTATAAAATGTGAAATGGTTATATATAACCGATCGGAATTTATACAAGTGAATTATATGAAATTGAAATGAATTAAATCTGAATTTAGATCAGAATTGGAATTTAAAATTCCAGAAATGGGAAAGGTGTTTGTAAATGAATCTAGATTTAATATATGTGAATTTTAAGATCCTAGGAGATTTTAAATTGTTTACAACATTATAAAAGGATATTTGGAATTGATTTCAAGGTGGAAATGTTTAAAAATGAGTTTTGAAAGTGATATAGTATTGAACTCACTTCGATCGCTGGAAAATAAGTTCCGATGATGATCATGACATCATCGGTGTTCATTTTTGAGTTGTAAGTGACGGATTACTACCAAAGATTTTTGTTTCTGAATTGTATTGCGAAAACAAGTGGTTTGGAATTCGAAGAGGATTGTTTGATTTTTGGTAAAGGCTAAGCTGTTTAAAAACACCCAGAAACAGATTATTTGAATTAAAACAAATTAAATAGAAATTTGTGGAGGTAAATTGAAATTTGAATTGAAAGCCAGTTAAGTGAAAATCATTTGAAATAGATTGGTGTCAAGAAGAGTTAGACTTGATTAGAGATAATCTGAATTATATTGGACTGGTAAGGTAAGTATTTGAAATTGGTAGTGCTTGAGTTTGAAACGAAATTCGACTTAGGTATAAGCGAATGGTTGTGTTAAAGACAAATTGATTTGAGACCAAGTTGGAATTACATGGGTATATGTTGAATTGATGATAGGTGAAGTGATAAAGTTGATATACCCGACAAAGAGGTACAAGTTTATATTTGATATAAGCATGACATTTATGAGCCGAATTGGCAAGTCGCTTTGCTGTTTGATTTTCTTTTGGGTTCGAGAAGGCCTAGAGAGGCGAGTTGTGGTTTTACCGATAGGGCTGTACAAAGGAGGTTATGGCGAAATTTTCCGAAAAATTAAGGTGTTAGAAAATTTTCAAAATTTTAGATAGTCGGAAGAAATAAATATTGAAGCACCCCACCTCCGTTAGGGTCACTCTCAAAGGGAATGCCCTAATTTTGGTGGAGGTTTATAAGTATAAGTCACAGATACACAAGACAGATATAAATACACATATTTTTAACAGCGGAAAACAACAGTAACTTTTATTTCATCAAAATACGTGTTACACAAACCATGCCATAATTGTCTTACAATACTTCCAAAAACATTACATTTTCATAACTGTCTTGATTTCATAACTTAAAGAAGCATAAAAACATAAGTAAACTACATAAATCCCCATAATTGCTATCCAAAACCATAGTCCAAAACGAAAGAGATCCAAGCAATACACTCTTTCTCTTCAATCTGGATGTGAAAACTGGTCAAGCTGCGGTATTCCCTCCCTGTGGACCTGGGTGGGAACGAAAGAAAAGAAGACGAAAGAAAAGTAGAGTCAGACATAAAGCCTGAGTAAGTCTAGGAATATTCAGTCTATGAATAAGTAAATGAGCATGATACATACAAACTGTAAATGGGGAAGCACCATAAACTAAGTTAAGTTGTCTAGAGTTGAATATACTATCGTACCCCATATTAATTTCTGCATCCCTATAAACTAGTTCCCAACAGGCACTCCATAATCAGGGTGAAATGATCCATTTCTAATGATCGACTCCTACTCGCATAGTTACATGTGTCTTACGGCCCTCGATGTTGTAGCTACCTATGCTGGTCCCACCATGGGGTGTATCAAGTCCCATGGTGGTGGCCCGACACAATTCTAGAATGCACAGGTATACTACTGGTGCCCAGTGCCTAATTTTTCTGCGCCGGAGTGTGTGCACGCCCGCACCCCGTTAGAACCTACACTGCTGCACCACCGCCATCGATTTGACCTCTTACAGTCAGCCCAGTAATCGTGCCCCAACCTGCCTAGTTCAGGGTATCCTGATACACCTTGTAGGGTTATTGCTAAAAAGGGTGCCCCGCTACTAGGTTTTCTATTTCTAGCCAACATGCTAAGTTAGTTAAGTGTTCTGTATAAACCTAACCCCCAATCAGTCCGTATAGTTTAGCATGTTTAATTGATTAAGTATTAATTCAATTTACTTAATCCTATCAATCCCGACTCAGCTTTAATTGTCTTATTAAAGCCTCAACCACTCACATTAGACAGGTATTGTTGTAACTGCCTGTTGCCGGTTGGGTCCGGGCAGTCTTACGTCACAACTCAGTCTAACCTCGGGTCTTTATTGGGCTCAATGTTTAACCACCCACATTGGATAGGTATTGTTGTGACTACTGGACAGCCGGGCGGGTCCGGGCAGGTTTATGTCACAACTCAATCCAACCTCGGGTTAAACACATCGTATTTTCTAAGTTTACATATTTTGTCTCTTTTCTTTTTATATGTAGATATTTGCAGCCCGTTATTCAAATTCATCTTTATTGGGTAAAATTAATTTATACCACTCAAATGTTTTCAAGGTCGTTGGCATGCGTCAAACATGCCAACACATATGTTTTATATTTTTAACCCAACGTCATTACCCCCGTTTTATACATTCGCTATATTATGTTGGGCTTAACATTTAAGCCCCACTTAGCCACATGAAAATGGGGAGGCTTAGAACATGATGTATATATATTCTAAGTAACATCAAAAGGGGTGTGTAAATGCATGAACTTGCAACATAGCGGTCTAATTAACATAAATTAGCCACTTGTGAACTTGCATTGTAATAGCATAAAATCTTGACATAAAACATACCTAAACATGAATCATGGTTTTAATCTAATCACGTAAACTTTTATTTAAAGCATGAATCTAACTTAATTATGTGCCACATATATTATCAAATGTTTTCTAACAACAACCTAAGCCTAGAACATATTTTGTTTGGGCATAAAGTTAAACATAATCTAGCCATGTTCATAAAGTCAACACAAGTTCACAAAGATGCTTACTTTTGTCACTAATACAAAAGTATGGTTTTACACTTGAATCATGATGCCAATTCCAACATAAATTCATATGAATCATAATACTCAATTGGATCCAACTACACTAAAATGATCATAAAAATATACATAGAAGGATCTAAAATCATGTTGGCATAATAGTGAATCATATACTTGCATGAGTCTCAACTTTGTTGTAATAAACTACCACAAACATATAGTTGTTAACTTTCAACATGAATCACATACTTGCAAATATCCAATAGGTCTAACATCATTATACCACAACATCCCAAATCTATTCATAATTAAAATCATAGCAACATACGATTACGAATTATCATCACCCCAAATTAAGTACAATTCCATTTCTCATTTTACATAAATCAAATCTCAATTATTCATTCACATCGGAATAGCACTCTACTTACAACGTATGACGAATCTTCAATTCAGGATTCTGAATTCTGAATTCTGAATTCTGAATTCTGAATTTGGAGATGCTATCCTTTGTTGTAGGCCTTGTTTTAGTTGTCGTTGCTTTAAGCTTTCGAATCAACTCCTGACTTGACGGCTATTCCTAGTCTTTCTTCAGCAGCATGACAGCTCTATTCTCATTTTTATTTGTGTGAAATAGGTGCAGTCTTAGGTTCTTTTTATAGAGTTTGCGAATTGATTAGAGCCGTCGATGGAGCTTAGATTAATATTAGCCGTTCGTTTTAAAGAGAAACCAATCAGGAGCTGACACATATGCCTTAGTGACAAGACAAAGCTCAAAAATTCGGCCAAGCATAGACCAGGCCAGCCAGGAGGGGCTGGGTTCGACCAGGCTCAAGGGCCAGGTCGACTACCCAGTCGACCCGTAGGTTGACTACCCAGTCGACCTGGGTTCCCCAGGTCGACTACCGAGTCGGCCTGGGTGCGTTGGGCGGGAGAATTCCCGCCCAGCCCAATCTGGGTCCGATTTTTGAATTTTGAACTCGTTTTTGAACTGTTTCTGTCTGTTTGAATTTTAAACCGAATTCTGAAACTTCCGGAGGTCATATCTCCCTCATACGGAGTCCGTTTTACGCAAACTCGGACTCTATTTCAAGCAGAATTCCGAGACAAACGCAATGGCGTATCCCGTTTCCCTTAATTCTTCGATTTGAAATTAATTATACTTTAATTTATGAATTTCACTATTATAGAATATATGGGGTGTTACATTCTCCCCCACTTAAAAGGATTTCGTCCCCGAAATCGAAAAGTTTAGGAAGAATGTATATCCTAACATCCAAATGCCCATCTACTCATCCACCAAACACGAGCGTCCATTGTCCTTAAAAGACTTCTAATGCTTCATGATCATATGCGAAGTGTGTGTACATGTACTTATCTAATGCAAAATCAGTCGGTCTTTTGATTCAGTTGACCTCCTTAATGCAAATTGTGTAGGTGTCATGAATCCATTATGTATGCAAACCTTCGTATTCATGATTCTACATGAGTGCACAATCATTCATATAAATGCAACATCCATATGACAACACCTTAAACTTCAACCATATAAGAATATAAATACATATATGCGTATGCAATATGAAGTGACTGAGCCGATCTAAAACCTAGATTGTGTGTGTATATGCAACCACGAGCAACCACTAGCAAACACTTGCAACCACTTCCCACCATCATCCATAACATGTTTCAATTACATGTTTTCATCCAAAGGGTTTCTACCTAAAAGATAAGGTCGAGGAGATATACCCTAAAAGATAGATAAAGCATAACTTAAGGAAAAAGAGAGATCAAAGATGTACCCTCGAAAAGAAAAGGGTATGCTGCGCGTATTCTAGCCTCAGTTTCCCAAGTCGCGTCTTCCTCGGCATCGCTCCACTGAACTTTGACGAGCTTGACTTCGCGGTTGCGTAGCATTTTCACTTCAGTTCCTAAGATGCGTGTTGGAACTCTTCTCACAGTTGCTTCGCATTCCACTTCAGCTTCTTCAAGGATGTTTGGCTCTACCACTTCAGCAGATTCATGTAGACATTTTCGGAGGTGCGAAACATGAAAGACGTTGTGAACTCCAGCTAGTTTTTCAGGTAGCTTTAATCTATAGGCCATTTTCCCAATTTTCTCGATAATAGGAAACGGTCCTACAAATCTCGGTGCCAGCTTTCTAGTGGATCCAAAACGAACAACGTTCCTTAGAGGAGATACCTTAAGAAAAACTCTGTCCCCAACCTCAAACTCAAGGTCAGTCCTTCTCTTGTCGGCGTAGGATTTCTGTCTATCTTGGGCTGTCTTCATTCTTCTCTGTATTAAGTCTACTTTCTCTAAAGTCTCTCGGATCATATCTGGTCTAAGTATGAGCTTGTCAGTAGACTCCCACCAACAAGTGGGCGATCGGCACGGTCTTCCATATAAAGCCTCGATGGACGCCATTCCGATGGTGGCTTGGTAGCTGTTGTTGTTGGAAAATTCCACCAAAGGAAGATGGTCTTCCCACGTCCCTCCGAAGTCAAGGACGCACAGTCTTAAAAGGTCCTCCAAAAATCTGTTCACTCTTTCTGTCTGGCCGTCGATTTGGGGGTGATAGGCTGTACTCAAGCATAACTGTGTGCCTACCGCTTCTTGCAGACTCCGCCAAAACTCACTTGTGAAGATAGGGTCTCGGTCACTAACAATGCTGGAGGGTATTCCATGGAGTCGAACAATTTCCTTGAGATAAAGAGATGCTAGGGATGAGGCAGTCCTTTTACTCTTAACAGGTAAAAAGTGGGCGCTTTTAGTAAGCCTATCCACTATTACACAAATGCTAGTGTTGCCTCTTCTAGACCTAGGTAGCCCATCAATGAAGTCCATTGAAATGCTATCCCACTTCCACTGTGGGACCTCTAGAGGATGGAGCAGACCGCCAGGCTTCTTCTGCTCCGCCTTAACCTGTTGGCAAGTCATACACTTAGAAACAAAATCTGCCACGTCGTTCTTCGTGCCACTCCAAAAGAAAGTTCACTTTATGTCCTTGTACATTTTATCTCCGTCTGGATGTATCGTCATCTTGGAGTGATGTGCTTCTTTGAGAACCGTCTTTACTAAATCCCTTGTCCGTGGGACGCATAGTCTTCCGTCTCGCCTTAACCAACCCTTATCGTCAATGGAATATCTGTTGAGGTGACTTGAAGTCTCACCCCTAATTAGCCTATCAATCTTCTCCACAAGCTGAGGGTCTTCGCGTTGTGCTGACCCTATTGAGTCCACTAGAGTCGGGCGTACTTCGAGAGATGCTAGCAAGCCCGGTACAAAATTGGAGGAGGGCCTAAAGTTAAAACTGTCTATATACTCCAAGCTTTGCCTTTCTATAAAGAGTGGGCTTAGGGTCAGTTTCTTTCGGCTCAACGCGTCGGCCACTACGTTGCCTTTGCCCGGAGTGTAGGAGATCTCGAAATCGTACGAGGCAAGGAACTCCATCCATCTCTGTTGCCTCAAGTTAAGATCTTTCTGCGAGAAAAGATATTTCAACGATTTATGGTCAGTGTAAAGTTCGAAATTCTCACCTAGGAGATAGTGTCGCCAAGACTTAAGTGCAAAGACGATGGCGGCTAACTCAAGATCGTGGGTTGGGTAGTTCTTTTTGTGAACCTTCAATTGCCTTCCACCATAAGCTACTACCCTTCCTTCTTGCATCAAGACAGTGCCTAGCTCTGTCCTATATGCATCTGTATAAACTGTGAACATCTTGCTTCCATCTGGCAACGTCAGAATTGGGGCTGTTGTAAGAGCCCTTTTTAGTCGTTGGAAAGCAAACTCGCAATCCAAGTCCCAGTTGAACACTAGATTCTTCTTTGTCAGCCTTGTGAGTGGAGCTGAGATTTTCGCAAAATCCCTTATGAATTTTTGGTAGAAACCTGCTAGTCCTATAAAACTTCGGACCTCCGTTGCATTCCTTGGTGTCTTCCAATCCTGTACCGCTACTACCTTAGCAGGGTCCACAGCTAACCCTTCTTTGGATACTACGTGCCCAAGAAACCTTACTTCCTCTCTCCAAAAGTGGCATTTGGAGAATTTGGCTTTTAGCTGATGGACTCATAGAGTTTCCATGATTGCCCTTAGGTGCTGAGCATGTTCTTCTTCACTCTTTGAGAAGATCAAGATATCGTCTACGAAGACCACTACGAACTTATTGAGGAATTCTCTGAACACCCTACTCATCAGGTCCACGAAGTAAGCGGGTGCGCTCGTCAAGCCGAAAGGCATGACAAGCCATTCAAAGAAGCCGTCTGGGGTTCTGAATGCTGTCTTATCGATGCTATCTTCAGCCACCCTTAGCTGATGAAATTCGGTCGCCAAATCGAGTTGGGAGAAAACAGACGCTCCTACAAGCTGATCAAACAGATCGTCAATTCTGGGGAGAGGGTGCCTATTCTTTTTCGTCAGCTTGTTGAGCTCCCTATAGTCAACACACAGACGGAGTGAACCATCCGCCTTTGGGGCGAACACCACTGGAGCGCCCCATTCTGAAATACTCCTTCTAATGAACCCTTTCTCTAGAAGCTCTTTAACCTGTTTACTGAGCTCTTTCTTTTCCCGTGGATCCATGTGTCTAACGGGCAACGCAACGGGCTTTGCATTATCTACAAGATATATGCGGAAGTCTATCTCCCGCTTCGGAGGTAAGCCCTTCACCTCTTTGAAGACATCCGGATATTCACGGACCACTTTAACCGATTGCAAACTCTCAACAGAAGCATCTAGCGATTCAAGATAACTAAGCATAACTGCATATGGGGGATTACAAGTAATTTCCAAAGTGTTACCGAGTTGGGTCAGAAGCCTAACCACCCTTTTCTCACAATCAAGGATGGCACCATTACTGGATAGCTAATCCATGCCCAAAATCAAACCATATCCCGAGAAGCCCAAAACAAAGGCATTACATCTAAATTCTACGCTTACAATAGAAATTTTCAATCCCACATATATCATAGACAAATGAGTTGGGCCCCCGATTGGATTTGAAACAATTAAGGGGTCCTCTACCATACTAGTTTCTAGGTGTAGAGATTCTACTAAAGCAGATGAAATAAAGGAGTGTGATGCGCCGGAATCAAATAAAGTGCGAACTGGGTGATCATAAAGATAAACTACACTTTCTACAGAAGTATTTATACCTCGCTGTTGCAGAGGTGGCGCTTCTAGCACATGAACCTGTTCCCCTGAGGTGGATCCAGCCTTCTGCCCCTTCCCTCGCTTCTTTGGGCAATCCTTAGCCATGTGGCCTGTCTCACCGCAAGAAAAGCACCCACCATTCAACTTGGCCTTCTTTTTCCGGCAGTCTTTCACTAAGTGCCCCACTTTGCCACAGAAATTACACTTCCTCTTCTCTTGGGACTTGTTGTCTTTCCCGCCTTTCTTAAAGTCTGTCTTCTTAGGCTATAAACCCTCTTTCTTCCCTTGAGAGCTTTCTGCCTTTGTCTCCTTCTTGCCCTTATCCTCTTCGTTCAGCAATGCCATCTGCACCAACCTTTCATACGTAGCTCCCATGGGTATATGGGTCATGGCCAAACTGTGTAATGGCTCATTCAATCCTTTGACAAAACGGAGAGCCTTCTTGTGTGGAGTGTTGACTAGGTCCAGTCCGAACCTAGCCAGCTGATCGAACTGATTAACGTACTCTTTCACTGTTATATTCCCTTGCTTAAGAAATAAGAATTTCTCCAATTGAAGGCTCCTTTCAGCTTCTGAGAGAAATTTAGCCTCAAACCTCGCCCTAAAGTCCTCCCATGTTTCCACTAGTCTTTCTGCATTGGTAACTTCCCACTGGTAGGAAGCCTCGCCTTTAAGTAGCCATACTGCCAGTTGCACCTTCTGCCTATCTTCTACCTCAAAGATGACGAATAAGTCCTCGGTTTCCTTCAGCCAGTTCCTGGCTGCCACGAAGGACTCGGTTCCATGAAAGCCCTTCCCTCCCATAGCTTTGAAATCTTTACATGTCTTAGCAAAAGTATTACCACGCGGAGTAGGTGGAGGGGGAGGTGCTGCTGGATGATTTTCTGCAGCTGGGGGAGGAGGAATAGTGGGACCTGGCTGATTGGCTCTTGCTTCTAAGAATCGTCTGAACCAACCAGGTACTGGTACACCCTCTGGCAAGTTAAGTTCTTTGGACACGCTGAAACAAAAAGGATAGATTCAAAACGAAGGATAAAGGATAGTACCTATGGCTTTGGGGGACTATGCCTTTTAAAAATAAAATAACATTTTATCTTTAAAAATGCTTCTTTAAATTTTTCTTTTAAAAAATAACTTTCAAAACTTTTTATCATATCTGGTAAACCTATGCTCTGATACCAAGTGAAACACCCCACCTCCGTTAGGGTCACTCTCAAAGGGAATGCCCTAATTTTGGTGGAGGTTTGTAAGTATAAGTCAAAGATACACAAGACAGATATAAATACACATATTTTTGAACAGCGGAAAACAATAGCAACTTTTATTTCATCAAAATACGTGTTACACAAACCATGCCATAATTGTCTTACAATACTTCCAAAAACATAACATTTTCATAACTGTCTTGATTTCATAACTTAAAGAAGCATAGAAACATAAGTAAACTGCATAAGTCCCCATAATTGCTATCCAAAACCATAGTCCAAAACGAAAGAGATCCAAGCAATACATTCTTTCTCTTCAAGATGGATGTGAAAACTGGTCAAGCTGCGGTATTCCCTCCCTGTGGACCTTTGGGGGGGGGGGACGAAAGAAAAGAAGACAAAAGAAAAGTAGAGTCAGACATAAAGCCTGAGTAAGTCTAGGACTATTCAGTCTATGAATAAGTAAATGAGCATGATACGTACAAACTGGAAATGGGGAAGTACCATAAACTAAGTTAAGTTGTCTAGAGTCGAATATACTATCGTACCCCATATTAATCTCTGCACCCCTATAAACTAGTTCCCAACAGGCACCCCATAATCAGGGTGAAGTGATCCATTTCTAATGATCGGATCCTACTCGCATAGTTACATGTGTCTTACGGCCCCCGATATTGTAGCTACCTATGCTGGTCCCACCATGGGGTGTATCTAGTCTTATGGTGGCGGCCCGACACAATTCTAGAATGCACAAGTATACTACTGGTGCCCAGTGCCTAATTTTTCTGCGCCGGAGTGTGTTCACGCCCGCACCCCGTTAGAACCTACACTGCTGCACCACCGCCGTCAATTTGACCTCTTACAGTCAGCCCAGTAATCGTGCCCCACCCTGCCTAGTTCAGGGTATCCTGATACACCTTGTAGGGTTACTGCTGAAAAGGGTCCCCCGCTACTAGGTTTTCTATTTCTAGCCAACATGCTAAGTTGGTTAAGTGTTCTGTATAAACCTAACCCCCAATCAGTCTGTATAGTTTAGCATGTTTAATTTGATTAAGTATTAATTCAATTTACTTAATCCTATCAATCCTGACTCAGCCTTAATTGTCTTATTAAAGCCTCAACCACTCACATCAGACAGGTATTGTTGTGACTTCCTGTTGCCGGTTGGGTCCGGGCTGTCTTACGTCACAACTTAGTCTAACCTCGGGTCTTTATTGGGCTCAATTTTTAACTACCCACATTGGATAGGTATTGTTGTGACTACTGTACAGCCAGGCGGGTCCGGGTAGGTTTATGTCAAAACTCAATCCAACCTCGGGTTAAACACATCGTATTTTCTAAGTTTACATATTTTGTCTATTTTCTTTTTATATGAAAATATTTGCAGCCCATTATTCAAATTCATCTTTATTGGGTAAAATTAATTTATACCACTCAAATGTTTTCAAGGTCATTGGCATGCGTCAAACATGCCAACACATATGTTTTATATTTTTAACCCAACGTCATTACCCCCATTTTATACATTCGCTATATTATATTGGGCTTAACATTTAAGCCAAACTTAGCCACATGAAAAACGGGAGGCTTAGAACATGATGTATATATATTCTAAGTAACATCAAAAGGGGTGTGTAAACGCATGAACTTGCAACATAGCGGTCTAATTAACATAAATTAGGCACTTGTGAACTTGCATTATAATAGCATAAAATCTTGACATAAGACATACCTGAACATGAATCATGGTTTTAATCTAATCATGTGAACTTTTATTTAAAGCATGAATCTAACTTAATTATGTGCCACATATATTACCATATGTTTTCTAACAACAACCTAAGCCTAAAACATATTTTGTTTGGGCATAAAGTTAAACATAAACTAGCCATGTTCATAAAGTCAACACTAGTTCACAAAGATGCTTACTTTTGTCACTAATACAAAAGTATGGTTTTACACTTGAATCATGATGCCAATTCCAACATAAATCATATGAATCATAATACTCAATTGGATCCAACTACACTAAAACGATCATAAAAATATACATAGAAGGATCTAAAATCATGTTGGCATAATAGTGAATCATATACTTGCATGAGTCTCAACTTTGTTGTAATAAACTGCCACAAACATATAGTTGTTAACTTTCAACATGAATCACATACTTGCAAATATCCAATAGGTTTAACATCATTATACCACAACATCCCAAATCTATTCCTAATTAAAATCATAGCAACATATGATTATGAATTATCATCACCCCAAATTAAGTACAATTCCATTTCTCATTTTACACAAATCAAATCTCAATTATTCATTCACATCGGAATAGCACTCTACTTACAACGTAAGACGAATCTTCAATTCAGGATTCAGAATTCTGAATTTGTAGATGATATCCTTTGTTGTAGGCATTGTTTTAATTGTCGTTGCTTTAAGCTTTCGAATCAACTCTTGACTTGAAGGCTATTCCTAGTTTTTCTTCAGCAGCATGACAACTCTATTCTCATTTTTATTTGTGTGAATTAGGTGGAGTCTTAGGTTCTTTTTATAGAGTTTGCGAATTGATTAGAGCCGTCGATGGAGCTTAGATTAATATTAGCCATTCGTTTTAAAGAGAAACTAATCAGGAGCTAACACATATGCCCTAGTGACAAGACAAAGCTCAGAAATTCGGCTAAGCACAGACCAGGCCAGCCAGGAGGGGCTGGGTTCGACCTGGCTCAGGGGCCAGGTCGACTACCCAGTCGACCCCCAGGTCGACTACCCAGTTGACCTAGTTGCCTTGGGTGGGAGAATTCCCGCCCAGCCCAATCTGGGTCCGATTTTTGAATTTTGAACTCGTTTCTGAACTGTTTCTATCTGTTTGAATTTTAAACCGAATTCTGAAACTTCCGGAGGTCATATCTCCCTCATACGGAGTCCGTTTTACGCAAACTCGGACTCTATTTCAAGAAGAATTCCAAGACGAACGCAACGGCGTATCCCGTTTCCCTTAATTCTTCGATTTGAAATTAACTATACTTTAATTTATGAATTTCTCTGTTATAGATTATACGGGGTGTTACAAATATTTTAGTCGATATTAATTGGTTCAGTTAAAATCAGATATAAGGGGTAAACAAATCTAAGGAATTCCAATAGATAGGGTCGTCCTCTAACTTAGCATTTTCGAGGACGAAATTATTTTAAGTGGGGAAGATTGTAATGACCCGCATTGGCAGAGGTATTATAATTAATTTATTGAATTATTTAAAAGGTGAATTAAAGGATTTAATGGTCATTGAATTAAATAATGGTGAATATTTAATTAAACTAATAAATTAAATAATATATTTAATTCAGAAATAGTCAAAAATATTGAATATCACAATATTCTGTGAACTGGGTCATCCCTAGGATTTCAATTCAGCCTAGAGTTGAATTATATTGACGAATATATTATCTAAACGACTGTTGAAGCGTAGAATTATAATATAATTAAAATCGAGCTCGAAATGGCGCTGCAGTTCGTAAATTGGCGATTCGAACTTCAACTGAATGTACAGGATTCGTTTTAAGCCGGATTTCTGTGAAACAAGAAATGTGTGGAGCTAGTGGAGTATATCTTTCTAGTGGAAGAGAAAAATCAGGATTTCGTCGGGTAGATTTTGATTTATGTCCAAATCAAATTTTAGAAAAGTTGTTGTGGAAGTTCCTTTATAATTTATAAAGGAATTATTTATATTTTAAAAAGGAATTTCAATATAAATCGAATATCGGGTTGACCCAGATTGAAATATCGAGTTAGGAATCAATATAGGATTTTTCTGAGATGTATGGTATTCCACTGTGAATATATATACGATAATATAAATTTATTTATATTTAATTTAATTATATTTAAATATATTTATATATTTAAATGGGTCATTCAGAGCATTAAAAATAGCCGGTTTTGCAAACGAAGTCGGAATTCGACGAAACCAGTTTCGTTGGATCCACAATGTCAAATAGTTGTTATATTTCCAGTTTCGTAATTTTTAGAGGCAGTGTGTGGCCGTACGGATTTTTAGAGTGAAAAACAGTCAGTATTTTAACGGTTAAAAATACACTGTGTGAGCATACGAAGTCGGAATTCGACAAAACCAGTTTCGTTGGGACCGTAATGTCGAACTGTAGCTGCATGTCCAGTTTCGTGATTTTTGGGTATCGTGTGTGACCACACGAATTTTTAGAAGTAAAAAAAAAACGAATTTGACAATGGAGAAATACCAGGAATATTCCTTCTACGAAAATATCCAAATATTTATCAAGCCTATAAATACCCTAAAATCAAATTCCTAAACCTAATTCTATTCATTCCGTGGTCAAAGGAATTTCCGCCGTTACTTTTTTTCATTTGTGTTCTTCAGAAAAAACAATTCGCAACTTCATAAAATCAAAAGAAACTCAAAGAAATTTGCTTAAATCGTATAGTGTATATATATGAGTTTGTGTCGATGTATACTTCGATCTCGTACCCATTTTCTGGTGTTCGATGTTCCTTTTGAGGGTACCAGTTCTCGTCAAACGAACTAGGGTTCGAACGTATGGGGTTTGTGGTCATTCTTGGTCAAAATGGAGTTCGTATTGGGTTTCAGCAAGTGAAACCGCACCTAGTGTGCTGAAATTGGTGATTTCCGTGGTGGTATTCGTCGATCGACAGCATACAAGAGGGAACGACGGAAACAAAAAGGGGGTGCGAGTTGTCTATTGTTGGTATGAGGAGCAAGAGGAAAGGAAGTTGTGATTTTTGGTGATTTTTATTTGATTTTAAAGTCATGGAAGGAGGATGGAATGGAGATGGAAGTTTTCGTTCATGTCATTATTGGGTTTCTGGAGCTCGTGGGTTTGAATTGGGAAGAAGGACTTAGGCGGGTCAGGTATGATAGTGAATGGGCCGGAGAGGTAATTAAGGAAGAAAGCCCAACTTTTAATTTAGTTAAGTTTTAAATAAAATTATATAATGTACAAATTTGTAAATACGATAACTTGATCATACGATATCAGATTGACAAACCGTAAGTTGCATTGTGATCGTAGGGACGGGAACAACACAATGAGCTGATTGGGAGTGGATTGGAGCTCGTTTGAATTTATGGCGAAATAAACCGTTTGATTCAAATCAAAAAACGGTTTATCGTTCTTTAACGATGAACTGCCAAAGTGAGTAAAACTCACCAACTCTGAACAGTTTATATTTTCAGTTGTATTCTTAGAACTGTTAAATATTGTCTGTTTGTTTTTGTGTTGACCGTTTGACTGAACTGCTAGTCAGTTAGTGAAAATTATATGTATATATATATATATAAACCGTTAAATATTTATATGTGATTCTACTATCAGAATATCTCATATCAAAGTGAAATCGATGTTAATCATATTGTCTAACATCTATGATGCAGGCAAACAGGTTGGAGGAATCCGACGGGATTCCTCAACATTTATTTTACCGTTTTTCATATATTGTGATATATGACGTGATATATAATGTGTAGGGATTATATGTGTTTGAATGATAGTGATCATTGTTGTAGAGTTAACCAAATTGAATTAGCGAGTAGAGTCAATCAAATTGAATTAGCAAGTTAATTTAAACTAAGTGAATTAGTTAAGTTAATCAAATTGAATTAGCAAGTTAAGTTAAACTAAGTGAATTAGTTAAGTTAATCAAATTGAATTAGCAAGTTAAGTTAAACTAAGTGAATTAGTTAAGTTAATCAAATTGAATTAGCAAGTTAAGTTAAACTAAGTGAATTGGTTAAGTTAATCAAAGTGAATTGGTTATGTTAATCAAAGTGAATTAGTCGAGTTAATCAAAGTGATTAGTTCAAGTTAATCGAGATAAGTAAATCAAGTTAGGTTAATCGATTTGAATGTATCAAGTCGAGTTGATCAATTGAGTTAGTCAAACCAGGTAAATCAAGTTAAGATAGTCGAAGTAAATCAAGTGGGTTAGCCAAGTGAGTTAATCAAATGAGTTAATCAAGTGTGTTAATCAAAGTGAGTTTAAATAAAATAAGAGTTATTCAATTAGAATTATTCGAATATTAGTTATTTGAATAAGAGTTAATCCATATGAGTCGCCATTTAGCACGACTGCTAGTGGAATTCGCAGGGCTGCAGATAGCCTACGCGCGGTCGGATGTTTCCTGAGGGAATCAGGCGTAACCTTTGTGATCACTGCGATCTAGAGTCAAGCAAATGGAGTTAATCGAATACTAGTTATTCGAATAAGAGTTAATCAAATAGAGTTAAAGAAATAGAGTTAAGTAAAATTAGAAACAGATTGGAGATTAGTAAGTTGAATAGTTTTCGGAGTATCGATCTGATGTTGGTTTCGGCCTTCGGGGTTTATACTTGGGAAGTGGTTCTCTTATTAGTTTACAGTTAGAGTCTGATAGTTGTGGAATGGTAGTGATTGATGATTGATTGATGTTATTTCCAATTGGAAATAATATCGTTGTTTGCACACTTGATTTCTTTGATAGTGAACTCACAGACTATCGAAGTTTTTTTACCATTTAACGTTGTTAATATGGAGATCCGGTTGGATTATTATCCAAAGAACCACTCTGTATTGGCATAAGCATTGCGAATCATTTATGCCAAAGATAATTGAAGGCAGAGTAAAGTGCAAGGGCTATTGTATAAGTCTTAGATAACAGCGACTAAGATGGACATACTGAATAGTGCCTTCGGTTTGTCCAGTCCCAGGACAACTCGTATGGACGAAGGTCTGGCAGAGTATATCTGGTAGATGACGTAAGTGGATCGTTTCAAACGTATTTACGTTGGTGGAGGAAGAATTCGTTTCTCTTAGCTTTATACCCGTGGTATTTTTGGATAAGTCAATTTGTGATTTGGCGGGTATGACGATGTGACATTCAAAGTGAATTTTATATGAAAAGGATAAGCGTAGCTTCTAGCCTCACATCCGGTAAATGACAGAAATCGGGCAGGCAGCATGGCTAAGTCGGTCGCACCGAAGTATGGTGTATAATCACCTATCTAGAGAATATACATTTGCTTCTTTAATCTATCAATGTTGTCCCATATATATATACGGGAATGGTTGTTGATCCCAACCGTTGGTGATGTACATTCGATACACTCAAGCGAAATGAGTGGTCGGTCAGGTGCAGCTAAGTTGCAAGATGTTCTTATTGAACTCCAGTGTATCGTTCCTATAGTACACTGATCGGAAGGTGGTTCCATACCTTGTCATAGTTGGAAATCCATTACCCAATACGTGCTTGCGGTTTTGATTGTATACTATATATGTAGAACGTGAGATGAAAGCGTTTCTGCTAGATGATTAATATATTGTGGCTGATAGACATTATTATAATATCAAAAGGTTTTTGATATAAAAATATTTTGGATCCTCATAAGGGAAAAACCCGTTCCTATATACGGCGTGGTCTTATGAGATATCGTTTACTTGTTCAAACTGTTTTAAACTGTTTTACTCAGTCCAGTCCCATGACTGACCCGGAGTTTATTTTGTTGTGTTCTCCCTAAACTCTTGGGTGCCTAAATTTGTACGGGCAGTCAAGTAGTTGGGTTTTTACAGATACCTGAAGAGCTGGAGCGGAAGGCTTTAGGATCATGTAGCTATAGTTTATTTCCGCTGTGTTGTAAGTGTTGTACTCTGATAAGTGCTATTGTATACATAACCATTATATTTCAAAGTTATGTTATATATTATATGTTATTCGTTCCGCTGTGAGATTCATGTTACTCTGATGTTGTGTTCTTCTTCTCCTATTCTATTAGTTTCTATCTTATCTATTCTCACCCTCTAATTTCTTTCACTAATTACCAGGATTTTTCGATGTTTTGGTTATCGACATCGAGTTTATGTCGATAACCAAAGTCGCTAAAAATCCGGGTCATTACAAAACACCTAAAATGTAATCTTGACACGTTTATAAGTTTGGAGCTAAGTCTATGCTTGTCAGTAACCAAAATCATAATAGATCTGCCATTACTTGTATACCTAATTTACTGCTTAGATCTCATATGCTTGTTCATATGTCCCTATTATATTAGTTTGCCTAATCATGTCATTATATGCCTATTCTGTTAGTATGATCAATTCTATCATCATATGCCAGTTTTATAAACCTTGCTTATTCTTGTTCTCCTCTCTCTTTCCCATTTTGTTTTTATAGCCAGGCTTCCTTCGAGTCTAGGCCTATCGCTGAAATACGTGAATGCACGAATTAGGGAACAATTGGGAATGAATAATTTAAGGGATAATTCATATTGTAAACATGATTGGGAAATATGGGCATAAGTTTTGCATTGGCCAAAAACTAGGGATTTGGGGGGCATAATTTATATCTTGATCTAAACCTTAATCTGTAGCATAACTTGTATTGTAGATCAGACGGGGATTTGGGGCATAATAAACATGAAAATTGGTTAGTAATGAAAATTCCTAGATTTACAGTAGTTAGAAACTGTAATCGCGCTTAGACACGAGGTTAGATTACACTTGTAGTAGAAGCCTTGCCCGGAACTGCCCGGCATATCCAACGTCCACAAGGGGTAAATCTAATGTGAGGGTCTAAGTGCATAAACGTACACGTAACTTTGCTAAGACACGAGGTTAATTCTGACTTATGGAAGAAGTCTACCCGGACCCAACCAGCATATCCAACATCCACAAGTGGTATACTAAATGTGGGAGGTCTAGCGTACTAATAAACATAATTGAATGAATGGTAGGGAACTTTTAATACTTAACTTGTTTGAATCCATAAGGATTACATAAACCTGTTAAATTGAGTAGGGGTTAAGTAAACTTGCTTGAGACAGTGGGAGGGTTGAGTTAATCTTGTTAAATATGTGAGGACATGCTATATATATAAACCCAACAAACTTAACCTGTTGGGATAATGCAATCTTGTTAGACTAGTAGGCATAACCTATTGAAATCCTAGTAATGAGGATGCAAGCCTAAGGGGAAGCTTGCATCATCTGGTGTGTGGGACCTGTATCAGTCAGTAACCTATATTGGTATAAAACGAAAAACCCCGAACTAGGTCAGGGTCAGGGCGCGCTTACTGAGCTAATTATAAGAGGTCACTTGGGAAAAGGGTATTGGCGGCGCGTACAATCAGGGTCATGTGCGTGCATGGGTCCGCTTGCTAGGGAAAATAAGACACTGTGACATCAGTGGATACAGCTGTGCATCTTGGAAACAACAGGGTTGCCACTTTAGGAAGTGATACATCGTACTGTGGGGCTATAACGGGTATCACGAACTAGTGAGCCGATAGATTAGGGGTAGTAATTAGGGTACATCTAGTCTTGCTTGTTTAGGAGCCCGTTATTGTCATTAAGGGGTTAACACCTATCAGTTCTATTGGGCTACATGTTATTGTATGGGGTAAAACCTCTCACTAGAATTACACCTAAGCCTACCATCTTGTACTTGTTAGGATCATCTTGTTCTTGTTATACTAGTAGTGGTGCAGAGTAAAGTAGTTGAGAAGCGCAATATATTCCATTTTGTTTATCCTATTTACCTTGTCATACCTGCCTTATTTACTATTATCTCTCTTATCAATTTTATATGTCTATCATGATGCTTTTACTTATTTATATGCTAGAAGTAACTAGACTCACCATACTTTATGTCTGACCCATTTTGTTTCCTCTTCTTTATCTTACGTTCCCCCATCCCTGAGGTTCTTAGGGTGGGAATACTCAAGCTTGATCAGGATTCTTCTTTCATTCTGTTTGGAGCTGCTTAGACGTACTACTTGATTTCTTATCTCCTCTACTATGGCTATATTTTGGGGATCATGCTCTTTTTACGTATTATAGTACTTTGATGATGGTTTTTGTATAGAAGTTTTATGTTTTCAATATTCCAGGCTTATTATGTAATTGGTTTGGAGCCATGAAGCTTTTTTATTTAATAAAGTTTTAATTCCGCTGTTATTTTATATCTGTCTTGTAATGTTTCTATTTCTGTTTACCTATAACACTTCACGAAACTTAATGCATTCTGATAAAGAGTGACATTAACGGACATGAGGTGTCACATTAACATCTCATTCAACATTTCAGTTTTTCATTCAATTTATAATCAATTAGTCTTGAGTGAGCAAACTCGCTTTCTATGGCAAAGCGAGAAAACGTGAGCTGAGCACAACGAAAACGACTAGAAAAAGAAATCAACTAGCTAGAATAAAGGCACAATTTGTATCTAGAGTAGCTGATTAATTTTTCATGAGAAAATTGGCATTAAAGTTTCTGTCAAAATTAACAAAACCAGGTTATTACAGCCAGGCTCAAACTAGTGACCTCTTAGTTCTATGTCATATGTCGAACCACTCATCTATATAGGATTTTTGTTTACAAAAGAGAGGGATGATTTTGTATTTACAAACAAATGGTTGAAAGAAACACAACAACATCCGTGGAGACCCTCATGTGTGCTTTGCTATAGCAGCAGTGCACAGAGTAAAATCTCAACATATATAGTGTGTGTAAATAACCAAAATCGGCAGTTTTCCTAAGTTCAATATTACCATGGTCACATAATCCATTAAGTTGATAAATTTATGTTTAGGTTTAAATCAACTCAATGTTAACATGAAACAGGGTATGGGAATAACATATTAATTCATTTTGATCTAAGTTGGAAGTGAAACAAATCCATATGTATGTGTGTGTGTATATAAAAGTATAAATCCATGTATGCTTACTGTTTTAGCAAAGAAAAAAAGAAGTAAGGCCTATGTAATTCACAGCCATTAAAGATTGGCTCGCAGGTGTTGTATCTAAGTTTTGGCGATGCGCTGACCATTCCAATAGTCGCTAATGAACTCGTTCGACGGCTGAGCTCAAATTTCCAAACCTCTTTTTATTTGTGTACGAACCTGGGCTGGCTTCACGTTGGAAAGGGTGCAGGATCAAATGAAGGGGTCAGAGGTCTAGCTGTCTCGATCGGTGCCTGACCTTGAGTTGTGGCTGCGGTGTTCTGGTGGAGCCTACGGC
Organism: Allium sativum; assembly: GCA_030737875.1. Classification (NCBI taxonomy): domain Eukaryota; kingdom Viridiplantae; phylum Streptophyta; class Magnoliopsida; order Asparagales; family Amaryllidaceae; genus Allium; species Allium sativum. The sequence goes on from CM060921.1 coordinate 311,293,517, forward strand.
TGCAGCTTTGTCCATTTCTTTTTCTTTCACGGTTCCAATTGAACTAGCAGAGAGGGATGCAGTTTCGAGATGAATGGAGTTTGGGAAAGGCAATGGATAGGGTGGAGGCTCTTGAGATCGACGCTGGATGATTGGCGGAGGATGGTGAGAGTTGGGTAGGCGCTTTAAATGGATTTTGGCTTCCAGCTTTTTACGAGAAGGTGGTGCTTTTGCTTTTTCTTCCTAGCATTCGAAATTTGTTCCCTTTTTTATTTGTTTATAATATAGCATTCAAATTTCTTAGAAAACAAGATTTCAGATCTTAAGTCCTATTTCAGAAAGGAGGAACTGTACAAGTACAGGAAGTGAAAGAAATGTAGAAGAATAATTCAGAGAAAAAGACACTTGTTGACTTAGGTTGAATATAGAGACAAGTGTCAAATTGGCTGAAATTTTTATTACAGGTGTAGCGTAACTTTCAATTCAAAAACAAGAATGTCTTCCATCTATCTCCATTTCTTTTATTTTCTTTACAAATTGTATGAGGTTTTCATATATATTATACCAATATAAGGATGCATTTGGATTACGAATTGAATGCGCTAATTAACGCTATATTGTTCTGCGCTCATTTTTCACCCAGTGTTATGAATGCAAATTGCGCATAATCGATATCGGTTATTATCGAAACTAGAAACGTTGGATTCCTCGGATATTTAATTTTATAAAGTTGATAAAATTTTGTTTCAAAAATTTAAAACTATTAATTCATTTTTAAATTACCAAATTTGCTAGGTCGTTATGCTCTCCCTCACTCAAATCATTTCGTCCTCGAAAAGGAATCGATCAATTAATGGATAGTAAACAGATAGATATATAAGATAAATAAGTTCAACGAATAATACATGGGGTAAATAATTTCGGATTTGATGAACACATGCTCTCCTGCATCTCCCAAGTACAATCTTGATGATCATCGCTCCACTACACTTTGACTAATTTTACTGATTTCCTCCTAAGTTGGTTCGTACCTTTATCAGCGATACAAAGTGGTCTCCTTTCAACAGTCAAACTAGGCTCGACATCGAAGTTATCTAGTGCAGTTGCCTGGACATAAGATGAAGGATCATGCAAGCATTTCCAAAGTTCGGATATATGAAACACGTTATGCAGCCCTGCAAGTTTCTCAGGCAACTTGATACAATAAGCCAAGGGACTAATTCTCTCTAATACACGGAATGGGCCAATTAATCTTGAAGCTAGCATCACTTTCCATCCAAATCAAACCGCTTTATATAATGGTGATATTTTAAGAAGACTTGATCACCAACTGCGAATTCCAGTTTTCTTCTCCTTTTATCAGCGTACTTCTTTTGACGATCTTGAGCAATTCTCATCTTATTCCTGATATTGGTGACTTTCTATATTGCCTCTAAAATCATATCTAGTCCAAGAAATAAGCGTTCTCTAAGTTTGATCCAACTAGTAGGACATTCACACGGTCGCCCATATAAAGCTTCAAAGAGATGATTCAATAATCGCCCAGATTCAAAAGATTAGGTTTAGAGGATATGGTTTAAGATTTTGTTATCTACGATAGCTTCTAAACTTAACATCAAAGTGTTTACTTGATAACTATTGTTATAAGTAAATTCGACGATATGGACGTGATCTTCCCAAATCCTCCAAAATCAAGGATTTAAGTGCGGAGGAGATCTTCTAATACCAAATTTAGCCTCTCCATTTGACTGTTGTGGATGGTATGTTGTACTGAGATTTAATTTAGTACCCAAGGCTTCCTGATATGCTTTCCAATATCTACTCATGAAGATAGGATCATGATCACAGATGATGCTTGAAGGAACACCATGAAATCTAACGATTTCTTTCATATATAGCTTGTCCAATCTTGAAGCGGTACGCCTAGCTATAATAAGAAGGAAATGGGCTAACTTGGTTAGTCTATCCATAGTCACCCAAATGCTCTCGTTTCCTTTTCTTATCCTAGGAAGGCCATCAATAAAATCCATGGGAACTTGATACCACTTCCAATTAGGAATCTCAAGAGGTTTTAATAATACAGCTACCCTATGGTGATTTGCTTTAATTTTTGGCAGGTCACACGTCTACTAACGTAACGAGAAACATCTTGTTTTAAACTATTCCACCAAAAAAATTTCATTATATTTTGGAACATCTTGGTTACACCTGGATGAATAGATGGTCTAGACTGAAGACTTTCTCTTAATACTTCTTGCCTTATGTTATCGACATTAGGAACACAAATACTACCATTGATCCTCAAAATCTACTTATCATCAATTTGCGTACCCATTCCGCTATGATTACTATTTCCTCTCCTACGGATATTTTCCTTTATAAGCGTGCATTCCAGCTATACATTCCGTAAGAGGTAATGAAAATGTGATTTGACACAATATAGCCTTCTTATTTTCTGTTTAAAGCATTATCCACCTCATTCGCCTTTCCTGGAGTGTAATTAATATCAAGGTCATAAGAAGCAAGAAACTTAAGCCATCTAACTTGCCTCTTATTCAGGTTTTTCTGGGAGAATATATACTTAAGAGATTGATGATCAATAAACAAATCGAATTTGGTTCCTAGAATATTATGTGTGTCCATATTTTCAAAATAAATACTGTTGCAAGCAACTCGAGATCGTGTGCCGCATAATTGACTTCATGATTCTTAAGTTGTTGACTAGCATATGTGATCAACCTTCCATTATGCATTAGAATGGCTCCCAAACCTTCTTTATAAGCATGAGTATAGTTTGTAAATCCCTCATTTGCATTAGTTGTGGTAAGAACAGGCGTGGAAGTGAGCTTTTGTTTCAACTCATTAAAGGCTGCTTTACGCTTATCGCTCCAAGCAAATTTAGCGTTCTTCCTTGTCAAAGCATTCAAAGGTGCGACAACTCGGAAAAAATTCTTTATGAATCTTGGGTAGTATCTAGCGAGACCTAAGAAATTACTACGTTAAGTTCTCAGTTTCTTCCAATCGTTGATTGCAGTAATCTTGGATGGACCAATCGATATTCCATTCTTAAAAACTATATAACTGAAATAACGAACTTCATTCTGCCATAAATGATACTTGGCAAATTTTGCTTTCAATTGGTGACTCCGAAGAGTTACAAGAACATATCTCAAATGCAACTCATGCTCTTCTTCAGATTTAGAAAATACTAAGATATCATCTATAAAAATGAGGAAAAATATGTTATGGAGTTCGCTGAAAAAATGATTAATAAGTTTAACAAAGAAGGCTAGAGCATTAATTAAACCAAAAGGCATAGCCAACCACATAGAAACCATCCTCTGTACAAAAAGCAGTCTTGGGTATGCTCTTGTAACACCCCGCACTTTTGTAACAATTAAATAATGCATATGTGTATATGTATATGCATAAGCATAAGAATTTAAGAGAAAAATATAATAAAGATAATATGTGATTGCATGTAATAAATACATGCACTGAAAAAGAAGAAAAGATGAATGCAAATATAAAATGTAATACATGCATTGAAAGAAAGGATTGGTTGCATGCAGTGTAAATATGTTGCATGCACTGATTTAGAAATATTATGCATTAATAATAAATGAGAAATAAAAGAAAAATATGCATGCAATGGTTTAATTAAAAGATTACATCAAACACGAAAAAGAGAAATAAGAAGAGAACGATAACTACCATTGTTATAAACCTTGTTAACAATAGCCTTAGTAGTCTAGTTGGTTAGAACATGTGGCTCTCATACAAGAGGTGCAGAGTTTGTTCCCTGTCATTGTCATATTTTTGTTTTAAGGGAACGGCTAAAATAAACACATGTTCATAAGAGAAAATATATATAAATGCACATATAAGGAAAGATATACATATAAGGAAGTAGAGAAAATATATGTATATATATATATATGAGAATATATATTTATATATGTGCAGAAATATATATATACACACACACAAGAGATAAAGTTCAAGATAAGGCTGCAGTCAGAGAAATATGGCAACAATGAAATAATGGTAAAACACTGTTTGAATTTTAAAAGAGAAATAAAAGTTGTGCGTATACATGTAAAATGGTATTAGAGGATTTGTATACATATAAGAAGAATATATGTCAATATAACAGTTAAATAAATTTCAAAAATTTAAACGTTCGAAAATCAAGCTTCTACGCCAAAACAGCTCGCGGGACCCATATGGGTGTTGACACCCCTGTAGGGGGGCTGACACCAGGGTCGAAACCCCCTAGATCCGGGCAGATTCATTAACGTATCTAGACTATTTTCTTAACTGGGTTTAATGCTGACTCAGCGTTGCGTGTATGTTAAGATCCTGAACACCTATAAATAGGCTAGCAGATCCTGACCTAACTCTCATATTTTTGAGACGACATCTATACTCTGCCATTCTTCTTCCTCCTCAAATCTCTTCGGAAAAATAATAGAATAATTAGTTTAGGAAAATTCTGAATCAATGCCTGGAGGAAAAGAATGAATACTAATAAGAAGGTGTTCAGAATCATAAGCAAAGTAAGGTAAATTCTTAGATCTGATCTATTCAATTTTCTTCCTCTTTATTCCCTTTTTCTTTTAGTAGGAATTGTGGATCCATGGTTGCTAGGTTCTAAATTCAATTAGGAGGACCACGAAATACTAGATCTGGAGTAGATTCAGGATTTGGAAAGCAAATTAGGTGAGTGGATTTAAGTTATATCATTTTTTATAATGGTATATTATCGTTTAACATTCCCTATTATTACACAAAGTAAATCTGCTAGAATCACTAAAAGTGTTGAAATGCTATTATGACAAGTTGAAACATTAATATGAATGTGTTGGAAAATTCATATGTTGAAACCTTTAATATGTTGAAATGTACATATGTTGAAACATAAATTTGTTAGAATATATGTAGCGATTATTGTTGTTCGAATTTCACGTTAACTTGTGACATTTATGTACTTGAACCCTTATTTGTAGAAATTGGAACAGTTACATGTTAGAATAGAATTAATAACATGTTAGAAAGAACATGTGACATAAAATGGACTTAATTTGACACTAAGCATGACATGTAAAAGTATAGATCTCAGTAAAATTTGAAAGAATGAACATGCCTAGATTATATGGAAAATTTACAGTAAATAGAGAACTGTAACTACACTTAGACAAGAGGTTAAATTTAACTTGTGGTATAAGTCTGCCCGGAACCGGCCGACAAATCCAGCATCCACAAGTTGTTAATTTAATGTGAGGGGTCTAGTGCGTAAATTAAACATGTAACGGTTCTAAGACATGAAGTTAAGTCAACTTGTGGAAGAAGTCTGCCCGGAACAGCCTGACAAATTCAGCATCCACAAGTGTAGGCTTAATGTGAGAGGTCTAGTGCATAAACATTATATATATATATATATATATATATATATGAATAGCAGGATTAATAAAATATCATTAATTGTGATTAATGAAAATGAATAAGGAAGTGAATGGAAATGAAAGATAATTACAACAGTAAAAGAAATGGAATGAATGGGGAATGGTAATAACCTATTATAAATAAATTACATTAATGAGAATGTTATATAATAGGTAGGCTTATCCTAAGGACAATAGGAAATTATAACTTCGATTATAATAAAATATAAAGAAAATGGAATAACTTATGTAATGAGATAAGTTGTACTTAATTGTAATTTAAGTTATTTGTGAGAACGAGAATCTAAAATATGTTGATAAGGAGAACGTAAGTTATATTTGTGGAAAGGAAACTTATTATTAAACCTTAGTTAAGAAAACTAAGTTAATAAGTAAACAACGATAAGTTGTAGTGACAATGTAAGATGAAATTAAGATTAAATAATAAAGAATGAGGAAAACTTATGAAGTTAAATATGTTATATTTAATCATAAATGATAGATGACATGTTAAGCAGAAAACATGTGAACTGAGATATACTTAATTACATATTAAGTAGAACATTTTATTGTAACTATGAAATTGGACAATGAATAATATAAAGAGATTGTAGATTACATACCTTTGGATTACAATCTTAAGAATAACATGTTATTGGCTTAATAATAAACTTAAGTGGGTTAAGTTATGTGACTGAAATTAACAAGTGATAGGAACTTTGTAACGACCCGGATTTTGAGCGACTTTGGTTATCGACATAAACACGATGTCGATAACCAAAACACCGAAAAATCCTGGTAATTAGTGAAAGAAATTTGAGGGTGAGGGAAGATAAGATAGAAACTTAGAATAGAAGAAGAAGAAGAACACAACATCAGAGTAACACGAATCTCACAGCGGAGCAAATAAATATATTTCATAACATAACTTTGAAATACAAATCAGTACTTGAATATACATATCATTATCAAAGTACAGCACTTACAACACAGCGGAAATAACTATAGCTATATGATCCTGAAGCCTCCTGCTCCAGCTCTTCAACTATATCTGTAAAATCCCGACTACTTGACTGCCCATACAAATTTAGGCACCCAAGAGTTTAGGGAAAACAACAAAGTAAACTCCGGGTCAGTCATGGGACTGGTATGAGTAAAACAGTTTAAAAACAGTTCGAACAAGTGAACGATATCTCATAAGACCACGCCGCATAACGGAACGGGTTTTTCCCTTATGAGAATCCAAAATATCTTTTATATCAAAAACCTTTTGATATTATAATAATGTCTATCAACCACAGTATATATATAATCATCTAGTAGAACGCTTTCATCTCACGTTCTACATATATAGTATACAATCAAAACCGCAAGCACGTATTGGGTAATGGATTTCCAACTATGACAAGGTATGGATCCACCTTTCGCTCGTGTACCTCTAGAGAGGAATACACTGGGTTCAACAAGAACATCTTGCAACCCGGCCACACATGACCGACCACTCATTTCGCTTGAGTGTATCGAATGTATATCACCAACAGTTGGGATCAACAACCGTTTCCCGAATGGGACAGCATCAACAATAGATTTTTAGAAATGAATGAAACTCTAGATCAGGTGATTATACACCCTACTTCGGTGCGACCGACTTAGCCATGCTGCCTGCCCGATTTCTGTCATTTACCGGATGATGAGGCTAGAAGCTACGCTTTATCATCACATCAGATTCACTTTGAATGTCACATCATCAAATCCATCCAATCACTGATTGACGTCCTCAACAATACATTATGTGTTAGCTAAAAGAAGTTTCCTTCCTCGCTTCCACTCTTGGTACGGTTGGAGAAATCAATATACGTGATCGTCTGGACATACTCTGTCAGACATCCGTCCATACAAGTCACCCAGGAACAGGATGAACCGAAGGCACTAATCTGTAAACAGGATAGCCCTTGCATAACTCCGTCTTCAATTATCTTTGGCATATATGATTCGCAACGCTTATGCCAATACAGAGTGGTTCTTTGGATAATAATCCAACCGGTCTCTCCATATTAACAACGTTAAAATGGTCAAAACTTCGATAGTCTGTGATTTAACTATCGAATAAAAATAGGTGTGCAAACAATGATATTATTTCCAAATGGAAATTATATCGATCAAACATCATTCAACATTCATCTCTTTAGTTCATTAATTTACTTATCTCATGTTTCCCTACGTTCAATATTCCTTATTTTCTAAATTGGGAAAATATACGTTATTAACAAATGGAAAACATTTCCATTTCCTGTTTTCTTTATTTGAAAACATTTCTGGTTTCTTATTTGGAAAACATTTCCAAAGCTTCTTCCTTGGACTTAGACAGATGTTTTAAACAAACCATCGCGATGCCAACTCAAACCATTTCCTTTACTGCCGAACCTTAACTATCCCTTAGTTAAAATGCAGCCAATCAAGTTGGGGTAGAACTACCTCTCAGACCTTAACTGAACAACATTTCTAACTTTGAAACAGGCAAAGTTCACTTTATATTCCTTAACAAACTTCCTTACTTAACCCTCCTTCGAATAACTATATTCGATTGACTCTTATCAATTAACTCTATTGGACTAACCCCTATCAATTTACTCTATTGGACTAACACTATTGGATTAACTCTATTTGACTAATGCTATTGATTTACCCATTTCACTTAACTCCTTTCGAATAACTATATTCGATTAACTCATTCGCTTCTATTCGAATAACTATATTCGATTAACTCTTTTGCTTCTATTTGAATAACTATATTCGATTAACTCATTCGCTTCTATTCGAATAACTATATTCGATTAACTCATTTGCTTTAAACTCTAATCGATTAAACTAACATCGATTAGCTCCTTTGCTTTAACTCTAATCGATTAACTAACATCGATTAACTCCCTTTTACTTTGACACTAATCGATTAACTAACATCGATTAACTTCTTTTACTTTAACACAAATCGATTAACTAACATCGATTAACTTCTTTTGCTTTACACTAATCGATTAACTAACATCGATTAACTTCTTTTACTTTAACACTAATCGATTAACTAACATCGATTAACTTCTTTTACTTTAACACTAATCGATTAACTAACATCGATTAACTTCTTTTACTTTAACACTAATGGATTAACTAACATCGATTAACTTCTTTTGCTTTAACACTAATTGATTAACTAACATCGATTAACTCCCTTTTACTTTGACACTAATCGATTAACTAACATCGATTAACTTCTTTTACTTTGACACTAATCGATTAACTAACATCGATTAACTTCTTTTACTTTAACACTAATCGATTAACTAACATCGATTAACTTCTTTTGCTTTATCTCTAATCGATTTACTAACATCGATTAGCTCCTTTTGATACTACGTTTTCCGTTACAACTATTTCCTTTTTATAACTTCTATTTACCGTTACAAATATTTCCTATTTATAATTTCTATTTACCGTTACAAATATTTCCTATTTATAACTTCTATTTACCGTTACAAATATTTCCTATTTATAACTTCTATTTACCGTTACAAATATTTCCTATTTATAACTTCTATTTACCGTTACAAATATTTCCTATTTATAACTTCTATTTACCGTTACAAATATTTCATATTTATAACGTTTACTTACCGTTACAAATATATCCTATTTATAACTTCTATTTATTTTCTAAATAAATATTCCTTTTCTATTTCTATTTATTTTCTAAATAAATATCCCTTTTATAAAACCGTGTTCGTTTTATAAATAATTCCTTTTATAAAATCCTGTGATTTTATAAAATTCCTTTATTTCCATATACATTGAAATAAATTCTTTTTACATCCCAGGGTCTTTTATGATATTTACAATATCGAATACCAATGATCAACATCATTCCAACCCACATAATCCATAACAGATTATATAACACATCATATATCACAATATATGAAAACAGTAAAATAAATGTTGAGGAATCCAGTTGGATTCCTCCAACCTGTTTCCCTGCATCACAGATGTTAAACAATATAGATAACATCACTTTTAGTTCTATATGATATATTCTGTTAAACAGAATCAATATAGAAAATTCAACTAACTGACTAGCAGTTCAATCAAACAATCAACATACAGTCAATCAACCAATATCTAACAGTTCTAAAAATACAACATGAAATTATAAACTGTTCAGAGTTGGTGAGATTTACTCACTTTTGCAGTTCATCGTTAAAGAACGATAAACTATTATTTGATTTGAATCAAACAGTTTATTCCGCCATAAATTCAAACGAGCACCAATCCACATCCATTCTGCTTCATTGTGAAGCTCTCAACCATACGATGCTTACGCAACTTACGGTTCGTCAATCCGATACCGTATGAGCTAGTTATAGCGTTACAAAGTTAATAACCAATTTAAAACACTTCATTTAATAATTTAAATAAGAAATGCTCACCCCCTCATGTAAAACACGTGACCCACAACAATTTCTTCCCCAAAATTCAAACTCCAGATATCGCTTATCTTCCCAACCCTTTATTCGACGTTGACTGGCCATTTTCGCCCCCTCGGTCACCTCTCAGGCCCGCCCCCATCACCAATAAACTCACCACTCCCTGCTCAACTCGACTGCCACCCTGTATTCAAACTCGACAGTACCCTCGAACCCAAACTCGAGCTCACCAACATCGACCTGACCTGCTGCATCTTGGCGCTGTGGCGTTGGATCTCGCACCAGTGAAAACACCGCCGAAGGCCACCAAAATCCGGTAGTAGATGCGCCTCGATCTAACTAACACCACGCAACCTTCAGCTCGACCAAGCTTCACGTATTCCCACCATTTTCATATCTCGCGACTCCTCCGGTCACAACAACCACAAACGATCCACAATGACCATCCTACTCCTCACGTACACAACGCTATGCGAAGGAGCATACGCTGCCTTGGTCCCTCCTACACAACTCTCTGCAATATCTCACCATTCGAAACTGTTCACACTCCAGGGTCAGCTCGTTTTATTTATTTTGATTTGGATTTTTAAGTGGCCGATGTTGATTTGAGGAAGAGTATCTGGTGGATTGATTTTTGTGTTACTGCAAACGAACGAAGTGTTGGGACTTTATTTGGTTTTAGCTCCCTTTTGTTTTGTGGTTTGTGGTTCTCAGAGTAACACGAGTTTTGTTTCGAGGCCACTAAAACTTGCGGATAAAAAAAATGAAACGTGGCTTTATCCTTGATCCCAGAATTATATTTCCTTTTTGTTTTCCCCATCGAAGTTCTATGGTCTCCATTTACCCAATTTCATCGCTTTACGAGCCACCATAGACAGAAATAAAAATACCGTTAAGATGAGTAACGTGCCACGATCCTAAAAATATAATAATATCGGTAGGTTGACTCATGTTGTGAAATCTCGAAATGTTGATTTCAGGGTGCGAAATACTTCAAATAAAAAGTTGCTTATTTAATTAATTAAAAATTACCATAAAATTCTAAAAATTAAATTATCACTACGTCTCAAAAGAACCATGTCTAAATTCGAAACCAGTATCTAGTTATATCGAATAAACCATTACGGTCGATAAACGATTCTATAGCGACTATTTTAAAATTTGATTTGGACATATCTGAAAATCTACACAACGAAATCCTGATTTTTCTCTTCCACTAGAAAGATATACTCCACCAGCTCCACACGTTTCTTGTTTCACAGAAATCCGATTTAGAACGAACCATGTATACTCAGTTGAAGTTCGAATCGCCAAATAGCGAACTGCCGCGCCATTTCGAGCTCTATTTTAATTATATTATAATTATACGTTCAAACTGACGTCGACTGAATATATTCGTTATTCAAATTCAAATTCTAAACTGAATTATATATCACAGATGATCCGGTTCACACCATATCGTCCTTTCAGCCAATTCTGATTATTTCAAAATTAAGTATATTATTTTAATTAAATATTCATCATTATTTAATTCCACGACCACTTAATTCACTATATCACTATTTATATAATCAAATAAACTAATCATAATACCTCTGCCAGTGCGGGTCATTACAATCTTCCCCACTTAAAATAATTTCGTCCTCGAAATTGCTAAAAGGTAGAGAACGACCCTATCGACTGGTTAGAACATATTTGTTCACTTCTTAACTTCAGTTTCAACTGAACCAATTTAATTTCTATTAAATTATTAATTAATTCTTATCAACGGATATTTTCAAAAATCCTGGAAATTTTCTAACGCCTTAACTCTTTGAAAATTTTCGCCAGCACCTCCTTTGTACTGGTCAATCGGTACAACTCCAACTCGCCTCTCTGGGCCATCTCCAACCCAAAAGAAAATCAAACAGCCAAGCGGCTTGCCAATTCGGCTCATCAACATCTCATACCATATGAATTTTAAACTTGTACCTTTTCGTCGGGCATATCAACTCTATCACTTCCATATGCTATCAACTCAGCATATACAAGAGTTACCCCAATCAAATCCAATCTGCTTTTATCCACGACACAACCATTCACTTATATCCCAGCCAAATATCATTTCAACTCGAGTTTCTTCTCGATTCCCCACTCTTAACTTGATTATCACATTACACTTCCAATTTGAATTTCACGATCCAATTTGTCTTGATATCACTCTAATTCAATCTCAGTTACCACTTTATTGGCTTTACTTTAATTCGAATCTTCTTTCACAAATTTCTGTTAAATTTGTTTTTAATTCAAACAGTCTTTTCCTGGGAATTTTAAACAGTTCACTCTTTTCAAAAATCAAATTTTCCTTTTTGAAATTCAACTGAGCCCATAATCAATATTCCATTAGTTAAATCACTTCTCTATTTCTTTATCAATATTTGTTAACCAAATATTTTCAATAACCATATTGGCCCTTTTATGTTAATTGGAAAACATTTCCGAATATCGCCTTCCTTTATTTTCTAAACTTTAGAAAATATATGCTATTTATAATTGGAAAATATTCCAATTACTTATCTCTTTTCTAATCTCTTTTATTTCGTACTTAGGAAATTTTTCTTTATTTCTATTTCCAAGTTACACTCATTTGGGTTAAAACGGATGTTGTGTAAAACATCGTTACGACAACCCAAATACTATATTCAACTAAATCTTATTCAACATTGATCTTCGAGCCTGAAATCTTACTATTTATTTGTTAATAATGAAATCAATCAAGTTGGGGTATAACTACCTCTCAGACCTTGACTGAATAACATTTAACGTCAAAACAGATAAGACTACTTACTCGAATAATCAATACCATACAACTACTGATTCACTTTTAAACACGTACACTTCCTCTTTCTATTTTTCTGAGATTTTATTCTTATACTTCCTTTTTGATTTTACTATTCTATTTCTAAGTTTGTTTCCTTATCGACTTCTATCTATATACATCGATACTATGATTTCTAACTATCAGATTATCTTGAAATATTCTATCTCCCTAAATTCCCGGAAAAATTCGCCATAACCTCCTTTGTACTGGGAGCATCTGGAAAATCCCCAAACTGCCACACAGGCCCTTTCTAATCAAAAGAAAAAGAAAAGCCAAGCGGCTAGCCGATACGGCGCATAAAATCTCATATATGAATTAAATACATACCTTTTGTCGAGCAATCTATTTATATACCTTCATACCTTATCCATACATATCTCATGTATATTTATACCTGCCCAATCTATTTTAACTATATCTGATCGTTTTAACTCAATTCGTTAATTAATTTGTTAATTAACTCTTTAGTCTATTTCACTTTTACATTTGAACATGGCATGTTCAAATATTTTTAACTTACTTATAAACTGATCAAATTCTACCTTTTCAAAATCAGGTTTCATATTCGATTCCGAATATAAATTTACTAGTCCCCTTTACTTATCTAAAGTTCAACTTCAAATTCAAAACTCGATTAACTAATTTCTCTTCGACCTAGTTAATTATATTCAATTTCTATTCAAATTTTATATTTGAATTTCATTTCAATTCACTTATTCGAATTCCATATATGAATTTCATTTCAAATCTCTTATTCAAATTCCATTCGATTTCTCATATGTCAATTCTATTTGAATTCTCTTTATTTCATTTCAATTCCCTTTGAATCTTCTATATTCAAATTTCAAATTCAATTCTATTTGAATGTTCTGTGTTCAAATCTCATTTTCAATTCTCTTTGAATGTTCTTTATTCAAATCTCATATTTTCACTTTCGATATTCAAATCCTATATTTGAAATCTTTTATATTTTCTATATCCAAACGCCATTTGAATTTCTATATTCAAATTCTATATCACTTCCATTGAGTTTCATACACTCAAACTCCCTTTGAATTTCTATATTCAATTTCTATTCGAATTCTCTTTATTCAAATCCCCTTTGAATTTTCTATATTCAAATCCTATGTTTGAACTTCCTTTATTCAAATTCCTTTAAATAAGTCTCGGTTTCAATTCCTTTTGAAATCGATATTTCTACCTTTGGAAAATAGATTTTCCTTTCAATTTCACACTTGTATTTTTATTTCTGAATTATCCAATGATAATTCTTTTTACTTCATTTATAAACTTCGTTTATAAAGGAACTTCTCGTTTTTTTTAAAACGAGTTAATATTTCAAATCTATTTCAAAATTCAAATTCTATATTTTAAACCCCATTTTGAAATTCAACACAACTCGTCTTTCCCAAAACAAATTCAGAACAGTATCTCTGGTAGTAATTCGTCACTTACAACTCGAAAATGAATACTGATGATGCAGCTGTCATCATCAGAATCTATTTTCCAGCGATCGAAGTGAGTTCAATACTATAAAACCATTTCTAAACATTTCCACTTTGAAATTCATTTCAAAATATAATTCACACTGCTTGTAAAACAATTTAAAATCTCCCAGGATCTTAAATTTTCCTTATTTTTAATCCAAATCCATTTACAAACACTTATCCAATTTTCCAGAATTTTAATTCAATTTCTGGTTTAAATTTCAGATTTAACTCATCTGATTTCCACGTATTTCACTTATATGAATTCTGATTGGTTATTTACATAACCATTTAATTTATAATCTTACTTGATTATAATAACAGCCAATATATCCCATATATTCAAAATATACGTTGGGTAAACTATTTTGTTTACCCTCTTTCAAAACATACCATGACGGTTCATCGTATTCAAGTGTTTAGTAACTCCTACCGATACAGTGGATCAAACTGATCGACCAGAACTCATAAACGACTCAACCAATGAATCTCCACAATATAAAATAATTTTTTTATATCAAATACAAATACGTTCACCCGTATATATACACTCAATCTCAGTCTAGGGTATTACTAACCCTATCTCTACCGAGTCACGCCACAGAGCCAAGTAATTCTTAACTTAAGCTCTGATACCAACTGTAACGACCCGGATTTTGAGCGACTTTGGTTATCGACATAAACACGATGTCGATAACCAAAACACCGAAAAATCCTGGTAATTAGTGAAAGAAATTTGAGGGTGAGGGAAGATAAGATAGAAACTTAGAATAGAAGAAGAAGAAGAACACAACATCAGAGTAACACGAATCTCACAGCGGAGCAAATAAATATATTTCATAACATAACTTTGAAATACAAATCAGTACTTGAATATACATATCATTATCAAAGTACAGCACTTACAACACAGCGGAAATAACTATAGCTATATGATCCTGAAGTCTCCTGCTCCAGCTCTTCAACTATATCTGTAAAATCCCGACTACTTGACTGCCCATACAAATTTAGGCACCCAAGAGTTTAGGGAAAACAACAAAGTAAACTCCGGGTCAGTCATGGGACTGGTATGAGTAAAACAGTTTAAAAACAGTTCGAACAAGTGAACGATATCTCATAAGACCACGCCGCATAACGGAACGGGTTTTTCCCTTATGAGAATCCAAAATATCTTTTATATCAAAAACCTTTTGATATTATAATAATGTCTATCAACCACAGTATATATATAATCATCTAGTAGAACGCTTTCATCTCACGTTCTACATATATAGTATACAATCAAAACCGCAAGCACGTATTGGGTAATGGATTTCCAACTATGACAAGGTATGGATCCACCTTTCGCTCGTGTACCTCTAGAGAGGAATACACTGGGTTCAACAAGAACATCTTGCAACCTGGCCACACATGACCGACCACTCATTTCGCTTGAGTGTATCGAATGTATATCACCAACAGTTGGGATCAACAACCGTTTCCCGAATGGGACAGCATCAACAATAGATTTTTAGAAATGAATGAAACTCTAGATCAGGTGATTATACACCCTACTTCGGTGCGACCAACTTAGCCATGCTGCCTGCCCGATTTCTGTCATTTACCGGATGATGAGGCTAGAAGCTACGCTTTATCATCACATCAGATTCACTTTGAATGTCACTTCATCAAATCCATCCAATCACTGATTGACGTCCTCAACAATACATTATGTGTTAGCTAAAAGAAGTTTCCTTCCTCGCTTCCACTCTTGGTACGGTTGGAGAAATCAATATACGTGATCGTCTGGACATACTCTGTCAGACATCCGTCCATACAAGTCACCCAGGAACAGGATGAACCGAAGGCACTAATCTGTAAACAGGATAGCCCTTGCATAACTCCGTCTTCAATTATCTTTGGCATATATGATTCGCAACGCTTATGCCAATACAGAGTGGTTCTTTGGATAATAATCCAACCGGTCTCTCCATATTAACAACGTTAAAATGGTCAAAACTTCGATAGTCTGTGATTTAACTATCGAATAAAAATAGGTGTGCAAACAATGATATTATTTCCAAATGGAAATTATATCGATCAAACATCATTCAACATTCATCTCTTTAGTTCATTAATTTACTTATCTCATGTTTCCCTACGTTCAATATTCCTTATTTTCTAAATTGGGAAAATATACGTTATTAACAAATGGAAAACATTTCCATTTCCTGTTTTCTTTATTTGAAAACATTTCTGGTTTCTTATTTGGAAAACATTTCCAAAGCTTCTTCCTTGGACTTAGACAGATGTTTTAAACAAACCATCGCGATGCCAACTCAAACCATTTCCTTTACTGCCGAACCTTAACTATCCCTTAGTTAAAATGCAGCCAATCAAGTTGGGGTAGAACTACCTCTCAGACCTTAACTGAACAACATTTCTAACTTTGAAACAGGCAAAGTTCACTTTATATTCCTTAACAAACTTTCTTACTTAACCCTCCTTCGAATAACTATATTCGATTGACTCTTATCAATTAACTCTATTGGACTAACCCCTATCAATTTACTCTATTGGACTAACACTATTGGATTAACTCTATTTGACTAATGCTATTGATTTACCCATTTCACTTAACTCCTTTCGAATAACTATATTCGATTAACTCATTCGCTTCTATTCGAATAACTATATTCGATTAACTCTTTTGCTTCTATTCGAATAACTATATTCGATTAACTCATTCGCTTCTATTCGAATAACTATATTCGATTAACTCATTTGCTTTAAACTCTAATCGATTAAACTAACATCGATTAGCTCCTTTGCTTTAACTCTAATCGATTAACTAACATCGATTAACTCCCTTTTACTTTGACACTAATCGATTAACTAACATCGATTAACTTCTTTTACTTTAACACAAATCGATTAACTAACATCGATTAACTTCTTTTGCTTTACACTAATCGATTAACTAACATCGATTAACTTCTTTTACTTTAACACTAATCGATTAACTAACATCGATTAACTTCTTTTACTTTAACACTAATCGATTAACTAACATCGATTAACTTCTTTTACTTTAACACTAATGGATTAACTAACATCGATTAACTTCTTTTGCTTTAACACTAATTGATTAACTAACATCGATTAACTCCCTTTTACTTTGACACTAATCGATTAACTAACATCGATTAACTTCTTTTACTTTGACACTAATCGATTAACTAACATCGATTAACTTCTTTTACTTTAACACTAATCGATTAACTAACATCGATTAACTTCTTTTGCTTTATCTCTAATCGATTTACTAACATCGATTAGCTCCTTTTGATACTACGTTTTCCGTTACAACTATTTCCTTTTTATAACTTCTATTTACCGTTACAAATATTTCCTATTTATAATTTCTATTTACCGTTACAAATATTTCCTATTTATAACTTCTATTTACCGTTACAAATATTTCCTATTTATAACTTCTATTTACCGTTACAAATATTTCCTATTTATAACTTCTATTTACCGTTACAAATATTTCATATTTATAACGTTTACTTACCGTTACAAATATATCCTATTTATAACTTCTATTTATTTTCTAAATAAATATTCCTTTTCTATTTCTATTTATTTTCTAAATAAATATCCCTTTTATAAAACCGTGTTCGTTTTATAAATAATTCCTTTTATAAAATCCTGTGATTTTATAAAATTCCTTTATTTCCATATACATTGAAATAAATTCTTTTTACATCCCAGGGTCTTTTATGATATTTACAATATCGAATACCAATGATCAACATCATTCCAACCCACATAATCCATAACAGATTATATAACACATCATATATCACAATATATGAAAACAGTAAAATAAATGTTGAGGAATCCAGTTGGATTCCTCCAACCTGTTTCCCTGCATCACAGATGTTAAACAATATAGATAACATCACTTTTAGTTCTATATGATATATTCTGTTAAACAGAATCAATATAGAAAATTCAACTAACTGACTAGCAGTTCAATCAAACAATCAACATACAGTCAATCAACCAATATCTAACAGTTCTAAAAATACAACATGAAATTATAAACTGTTCAGAGTTGGTGAGATTTACTCACTTTTGCAGTTCATCGTTAAAGAACGATAAACTATTATTTGATTTGAATCAAACAGTTTATTCCGCCATAAATTCAAACGAGCACCAATCCACATCCATTCTGCTTCATTGTGAAGCTCTCAACCATACGATGCTTACGCAACTTACGGTTCGTCAATCCGATACCGTATGAGCTAGTTATAGCGTTACAAAGTTAATAACCAATTTAAAACACTTCATTTAATAATTTAAATAAGAAATGCTCACCCCCTCATGTAAAACACGTGACCCACAACAATTTCTTCCCCAAAATTCAAACTCCAGATATCGCTTATCTTCCCAACCCTTTATTCGACGTTGACTGGCCATTTTCGCCCCCTCGGTCACCTCTCAGGCCCGCCCCCATCACCAATAAACTCACCACTCCCTGCTCAACTCGACTGCCACCCTGTATTCAAACTCGACAGTACCCTCGAACCCAAACTCGAGCTCACCAACATCGACCTGACCTGCTGCATCTTGGCGCTGTGGCGTTGGATCTCGCACCAGTGAAAACACCGCCGAAGGCCACCAAAATCCGGTAGTAGATGCGCCTCGATCTAACTAACACCACGCAACCTTCAGCTCGACCAAGCTTCACGTATTCCCACCATTTTCATATCTCGCGACTCCTCCGGTCACAACAACCACAAACGATCCACAATGACCATCCTACTCCTCACGTACACAACGCTATGCGAAGGAGCATACGCTGCCTTGGTCCCTCCTCCACAACTCTCTGCAATATCTCACCATTCGAAACTGTTCACACTCCAGGGTCAGCTCGTTTTATTTATTTTGATTTGGATTTTTAAGTGGCCGATGTTGATTTGAGGAAGAGTATCTGGTGGATTGATTTTTGTGTTACTGCAAACGAACGAAGTGTTGGGACTTTATTTGGTTTTAGCTCCCTTTTGTTTTGTGGTTTGTGGTTCTCAGAGTAACACGAGTTTTGTTTCGAGGCCACTAAAACTTGCGGATAAAAAAAATGAAACGTGGCTTTATCCTTGATCCCAGAATTATATTTCCTTTTTGTTTTCCCCATCGAAGTTCTATGGTCTCCATTTACCCAATTTCATCGCTTTACGAGCCACCATAGACAGAAATAAAAATACCGTTAAGATGAGTAACGTGCCACGATCCTAAAAATATAATAATATCGGTAGGTTGACTCATGTTGTGAAATCTCGAAATGTTGATTTCAGGGTGCGAAATACTTCAAATAAAAAGTTGCTTATTTAATTAATTAAAAATTACCATAAAATTCTAAAAATTAAATTATCACTACGTCTCAAAAGAACCATGTCTAAATTCGAAACCAGTATCTAGTTATATCGAATAAACCATTACGGTCGATAAACGATTCTATAGCGACTATTTTAAAATTTGATTTGGACATATCTGAAAATCTACACAACGAAATCCTGATTTTTCTCTTCCACTAGAAAGATATACTCCACCAGCTCCACACGTTTCTTGTTTCACAGAAATCCGATTTAGAACGAACCATGTATACTCAGTTGAAGTTCGAATCGCCAAATAGCGAACTGCCGCGCCATTTCGAGCTCTATTTTAATTATATTATAATTATACGTTCAAACTGACGTCGACTGAATATATTCGTTATTCAAATTCAAATTCTAAACTGAATTATATATCACAGATGATCCGGTTCACACCATATCGTCCTTTCAGCCAATTCTGATTATTTCAAAATTAAGTATATTATTTTAATTAAATATTCATCATTATTTAATTCCACGACCACTTAATTCACTATATCACTATTTATATAATCAAATAAACTAATCATAATACCTCTGCCAGTGCGGGTCATTACAAACTTGGTAACTTAAATAAGAAGTCAATATAAATGGGAATAACCAAGTTAAATGGGAACCCAATGAGGTAGAGCAAGCGCATAATTGAATGTTTAGGCATAGGATCTAATAGCATATTAAAATAAGGCACTTGGACCAATCCGCACGTTTAAGGTGAATAACCAAACAGGGTAGATCATCGCGGTGTCATGAGGCAGGAGGGGATCGCACGCCCACCTGATTATTCTGTTAGCTCCGAAGGACTGGAAGGACAAGCACGTGGTTTCCTAAGGTGCGTAAGGTTCTCTTGGTAGTCATTTGTGCGGTGGTAGATGTTTAGGCTATGCTCGTAGAGGTTGAGTCTGTGCATTACTACCAGGTGGGTAGGCATTGACAACAAAAGTAGCTTTGCAGTCAGAATGCTGTGACAAGATGACACTAGGGTGATTCGGTGATTGCCTCAACGGGAGGCGAGGTCAGGACCAATAAGGATAGTAGATCGTCGGGTATCCGTCATCGGCAACCAGTGGGATGTGAAAAGACTAGAGCTAAGCCAAAGACGCCATCCACCTTTCACTACCAAGGCACGATAGTTTAGAGTAGACGCCAACTGGATATTTAGATTGTTTGTTAGGGGAAGTCTCTTAGCTCTTGTAGTCTTTACTAGTTGAGGGAGGGGCCGAGGTGGGGCTATAGCCACCGTGAAAAACAGACCCAAGGGATATCTGTATTTTGAGGGCCTTAAAGACAGGCCTGTACAGATATGGAAAAGCTCCTGACCGAGTTCTGTGTTTCTTGTATAGCCCTGCCATTGAACTCGGTGCACATTAGAGGTTATGTGCGGTTGAGGCATCGAGTATGATTGATGACACGTACGTGGGAAAGTCTATATAAATGCATATTTGCTCTCGGTGGTGTATCGCACACTCTAGGGCATTACTCTGTGATTTGATATGATTAAAAGTGGCAGTCCATACGCTTACGTAACATGGCAATGGCGGTTCTATGCGAAATGTAGCGTTGTTATATAGAGGTCCGTACGTCACTCCGGTTGTGACGAACTCCCATAACCCCTGCACTATACAAGAGAAATAATGAACTGAAAGATGTGCAAGGCTATCATGGACGATCTTCAGAGTAGGAAAACACAAGTGGAACCTGTCGTAAAACTCAAGCGCACGGATAAAGTATAATAGAACATATACAACAGGTAATAATAGTGAAGCAGAAACACTGGACTTCCATACAACTAGAAAGTAAGATCCACAAACTTGGAAATAGTGTTTATACAAAGTTGCCTCACTACATCACTTAGAAAAGCAAACAACGGAAATCCAATTATTAGCTAGTAGTAAAACTGGTACATGAGCACCCTCGCCATCGATCAGCATCGTTGTCCTCACTAAAGCATTACCTGTCACCTGTTACTTAGTCTGCCCATCCACAATCGGATGAACAGCCCAAGGTAATAAGAGGATACATAAAACCTTGAGTCAGACAATAGTCTTAGTGAGCGATAAAACAACTAACAAACTTCAACAATAAAGTGTATGAGAGGGGATAGATTAACATACTAATCTACCCATAACACCAGAGAACACCTCAACTTTATCTTCCCCACATCGGACAGTGATAGCCTTTACAATCCACTCAACCAAAGGAATAAACATTTGTAACACCCCGAATTTTATATGAACATAAAGTAACAAAACAAAGTATACTTAATTTTTAGAAGAAGAGTTAAGGGAAATGGGTTATGTCATTGCGTTCTTCTCGGAATTCTGCTTGGAATAGAGTCCAAGTTTGTGTAAATTGGACTTCGTATGAAGAAGTTATGGCCTTCGGAAGATTCAACAAAAATTCAGAATTTACATAGAAAAATACCCAGGCAGGTCGACCTGGGGATCGACCTACCCAGGGAGGTCGACCTGGGTCATAGGTCGACCAGGGGGTCGACCTGGGGGTTGACCTCCCCCCTACAGGTCAACCTATTTTGGCCCAGATCTGATTTTCTTTGGCTTGTGACGTAGTTTTTGCTGTTCTGATGGTCCAGATTGGTTCTAGGTTGATATCTAAGGCCCTAAACACTTCTGTTCTCCTAAAAATACATCCCTAAGCCAAAACCTAAATCTCTTACATTATTCTCTAGCCTCCGTTGCTCTCTCCTTCTCTAAAAATAAATCAATGGCGTTGCTACTCTGCTAAAACCTAAGATAGAACTAGAACTTCTTCTTCTTCCAATCTGAATAGGATTAAAAGATAACAAATCAACGCCAACATAAATGGGAAGCTAAATCAACTCCAGAAAATCAGATCCCAGAACTGTTCTTCTCTTTCTTAAACCATGAATTGTGAGTACAGTTATTTTCAGATATGAAATTTAATTATGATCTTGACATGGTTATAAATCTGAATTGGAGATTATGCATATTCCTATTTATCAGATCTGTTTTATTATGTATAGATCTATCTTATTCTTGTTTATCAGATATGTTGTATTTTGTGTAGATCTATCTTATTGTATATTCTATATCTCTTCCTTCTTTCTGTTCTATAGCCAGGCTACCACAAGCCTGAGCCAAATCTCATAAGAGATTGATGCACGAACGCTAAATTTGGGAAAAATAATGAATGATGCATAATTGGACATGACTGATTTGTGACTAATTTAAGAATTGGGCATATGTTGTAATTTAAGATCTAGACTGTGAAAACCCGTAACTTCCCCGTAAAGGAAAGTGCCGGATAGTTCGAGAACAAGCCACAACAGAACGCATATAAAAGAACATTTCATTGTACATTACAACAATGCATCAGATTACAAGAATATACAGAGTAAAAATGAATATTAAACAGAAATATCAGAGATTTAAATTACATTTAAATACATAGCAGCGGAAAATAATACAATACACCACTAGAAGTAGATATACGGATACAAAGCTTTCCGGATATCGTTCCAGCTGTAAACCAGGATCCTGTGAATATAAACCTGCAAAACCAAAACTACTAGCTGCCCGTGCCGAAAATAGGGGCACCCAGAGTTTAGGTTAAAACAATAAACTCCAGGTCAGTCATGTGACTGGTGTGAGAACTAAAACAGTTATTAATCTTTGTTTTTAAAGTTAGGTAAATCAAGGGACCACGCCGTATAACTCGGAACGAGTTTCCTCCCAAGAATACCAGTGCATAAAACAAACAACGCAATGCTAAATAAAGAAAAATGAAGCTGTTATAAGACCCAGGTCCTATCACACAATGCAACGCAAGCCGGGGGATAGGGTTTTCCCTTATAACAGCCAAAGAATGCTTGATACGTTTTAAAACAAATCATTTGATACTATTATAAGTGCATAGTGTATAAAACAACTTCAAATCATAAGTATCAATCATAGGCGACATGAGCGTCCCATGCCACTATGTCGCCATAAATAGGTTTACAAATAAAACCGCAAATGGCACGTATTTGGAAATTGGATTTCCGTCTATGAACCGAGACAAAAGATAGTCCTCCACCGATTCGTGACTCTCTAGCCCGAGCCACAGGATTAGAACGCATCAACCCTTTAGATCGTCAGGGCCGGTCCACCGATGTGGATTATTATGCCTGAACACTACGTTTCCCCGCCCTTTGGGGCATAAATGAGCCAACGAATGACTCCATCGGTTCGAGAATGACCGATATATCCGAGGCGCCTCGCAACAGTAACAACCACATAAGTCAAACCCGTCAGGGCGTGTAAAACCACTGACGCCACTTCTAAATAGAAAGAAACGCAAGTCCTCCCTGAGGTCCGTCTCCCGTTTTTGGTTCATACCGGGTGTGAAACTCGCGAAGTAAACGTTACACAAAGCTATGCCACAAAGGCCGTGCTTTGATCATCACCACAAGACTTTGCTTTTCAACAGAAGCCTCGATCAATTGCCACTTAGGCATGCCACACAGGCAATTCACTCCATGCGTTTGATATCCATCAATATATAACCCCTGAGCTCGTACGTCTCAGAGAAGGGCGTTAAGCAAGAGAATAAATTCTCCGCCGCCAAACAGATATATATTTAATAGAGATCAATCACACGGACTAAAATCCAATGTCAGACACACAGTCCATTTACAAGTCCGTTCTGGGTCTGAACGAAACCGGAGGCACCTAGTACCCCGCATATCCATCGATCTCCAAGTACGTCTGGACGATCCCTAACTGTTTCCATCTTCTTGGGTGTACAGCCCAATCAAGATCATCAGTAATCACCCAAACGACGTGAAGACCTACGGTCTTCGACCATCGTCTTCATCTTCGACTTTTCGTCGTATCAGTTATTCAGAATGGGATAAACCCGGTCTTTCCGAATAACTCGCGTATATTTTAAATAAGTGTTACACAAATACAACATACGCCTCATTCCAATTCATCAGTCACTAACCGTAAATTAATCAAGAGAATAATTTCCCAAATATTAATCCCGAAGGCCGAAACCAACATCAGATCAATATCCAGAAAACCATTCTTCTTGGCTAACCGACAGTTAGTTTCTGATTTTCACATTCATAGGGAAAGGTTCCCATTAATTTTATCCAAGATAAATTCCTTGAATTTATTCTTTATTCTATTTTTTGAATCTCAATTCAAACTAGTCGGGATTAGCGAACCTTACCGAAGTAATCATTTATTTTAATTTCCCCATCCCAACCTATTCATTCCATGAAGTAAAACTGGTAATACTTCATATCTAACACCACAGTGTTATTGGTAAATTCAATTACCATTTCACGTTCAAATCTAATTAAAGATTTAACTATCGCCTGGAGCAAAACTGGTGATACTCCATTTTCGATCATTTCAATCTAATTAAAGATTCATTAAAACTCCACTTAGTTTTAATCTTCGACTGGGTTAAAGAATCAGTGTCATTTAAAACACGGTTCACGATAAACCCAAAAATCATTCCATTAATTATCGGGTTAAAGAACAAGTGTTATTTAAAACACTGTTCACGATAAACCCAAATCACATTTGATATTCAATATAAGGCTCTGAATAGAAAATATATCGGCTTATATTCAATATCAAATTCTACGATTAACAAATGTCGTATTGGAAATAACGATATAAATATATATCTTTCAAATTTCCATAACAACATCCGTATAATCACGAATTCCAACATCGAATTATTCCGAAGACAATCTCGATTCAATACCACTCCAATGCAATCATTGGAAATTCTGGTTATTTTTAAAACCCTTTCGAATTCAATTTATTTATAAAATAAATAGAATTATAATTCTAGTTCAAAACTAGTTCATTTCGATAAAAATCTATTTTTATCTTTTCAAATATGGAGTTTTTCATCCCAATTCTTTCTAAATCATTTCTTATGATTTTACACAAATTATTACTATTTTTAATAATTTTATCAAGGCCCGTACGGTCGATTTCCATCAACGGCCATCGAACTGCACTTACAGCGACCTTTTTCAAATTTGATTTGGACATAATTCCAAATCCAACCGTTAGATTTCAAATATCTAATATTCATTAGAAAGCTCTTTTCGATACGAACCCAACGGTTCCGGTGTTAGGAGAATCCGACGGTCGGATCTCCCGTAATGTCCGTTTGAAACAAATGGTCGAAATTCGCGAACTGCCGCGGCGCGGCGCGTTCTATTCAGGCCATTATATTATATATATAATATATATAATATATATTTCATCGATTTCTATTTAAAATGAATTATATGAATAGTTTTAAATTCGTTTCAAAAGCACTTTCAACTTCCTTTTCAATTCAAATCAAAATTGAATTCTTCTTTATAAATTCGTTTTAAAATTCATTTCTATTCAATTTAAATTTCAATTCAATTTGAATTCATTTCAATTCGCCTTCAATTCAATTTGAATTCGTTTTCAATTCAATTCATTTCGAAATCGTTTTCAATTCAATTCATTTCGAAATCGTTTTCAATTCAATTTATTTTGAAATCGTTTTATATTCAATTCAAATTGGTTTTTCTATTCGATTCAATTCGTTGTATATTCCATTGAAATCAAATTCGTTATATATTCGAAACAAATTCGATTCGAATTCGTTTTCTATTCAATTTGATTCAAATTTCATTTCAAAATATTCGATTTCGGAATCACTTTTCAATATTCATTTTAAAATGAATAAAATCGATATAAATATCGTTCACGTCAAAATGGCGTCAATCTAATCAACACGGCTTCATAAATTTCTATTTTCAAATATTCTATTTCAAATATTTCCTTTTCAAAATAGTTGTTATTATCAAAATATTTCGTTCAACACATGACCAATCTCAATGGATGAGTACTGTCAACACATGAACCTTTATTTTATATTGATAAAGATGTAAATTTTATTACTAAAATATTTCGTTCAACACATGACCAATCTCAAAGGATGAGTACTGTCAACACATGAACCTTTATTTTATATTATTCTTTATTTTCTAAATTGGAACGAGGCCCAATCAATTACCATATAATATTAATTATATGCATTTTCATACAACACATGTATATAATAGCATTGAAAATAATCAACCATCAACCAAAGTGCGCTACACTGTATAAGCATCAAATATAGATATCTAACGCTTATAACAGCCTGTCAATCAATCGATCGACATATTTAATCAATCAGGATGAGTGAACTTCAAATTTCATCCCAACACCCGTGTAGGGTTTCAAACAATCAAACACAGATTTTATTTGTGCAGTTGGGCGATGTGTGAAATTTATCGTCCCAATCAATGTCTTTCAAATAGGTGTACATAAACAAACCGTCCGGTCTGTAAATGAATATTTATTTATTTACATTCACGTTAAAAATTATATTTTTAAAGACAAAGCATTTTATTTCGACATATGAATTTCTATTCAATTCATTTATTCTATAAAACGATATTGCTATTTTTCTAACGTTTTTTAGAAAATTTCGGCGGCATAACGGCACGATACTAGAAACGGGACAAGGCCTAGCCTTATCCCCGGTCTAGTGAAGGCCCACGCCATTCACACATCAATCAAAATCACCAAACAATTCAATCCAATCAAATAATCTAACTAATTTTTGCAATCAAACAAACAAGTCCATGGTCTGTGGACGATTGTGTCGGGTGCTACTAAGCACCGTCTGCATCCTAGTATATATATATATAACTAGAAAATAAATTGAAAGGTGAGAAGTTCTAACCAATAGCTATCCAAACATCTTGACTCTTCTTCTTCGTTCTCGCCTTTTTGTCACCTTCGTTGTCCGCTTTCACTACATATGTAAAAATCGAATTTTTACTTCGCTATTCAATATATAAAAATCATATTTTTACTTCGATGTTCAATATATAAAAATCATATTTTTACTTCGATGTTCAATATATAAAAATCATATTTTTACTTCGATGTTCAATATATAAAAATCATATTTTTACTTCGATGTTCAATATATAAAAATCATATTTTTACTTCGATGTTCAATATATAAAAATCATATTTTTACTTCGATGTTCAATATATAAAAATCGTATTTTTATATTCTCTATCTTATAAAAATCATACTTTTATAATCTCTTCTATATAAAAATTATATTTTTGACCTTTCTATAATATAAAATATAAAAATTATATTTTTAATATGCTATTAGTATAAAAATTATATTTTTATACCGCTACTTCAAAATGAAAATCTAATTTTTCTGAAGTTAAAAATCAAACTTCTTCATCACCAAAAATCCAACCTCTTCATATTTAAAATATAAAGTTTTCATATTTAAAAAAATCACCTTTTCTATTTTAAAATCCTATCTTTCCTCATATAAAAATCCTACCTTTCCTCGTATACATTAACTTTTCAAACAATGATTTTCGTATATATATATAAAAAAAAACCCGCAACTTTAATTTCAGATTTTTAAATGAATAAAAATAAAATAAACTAAATAAAAGCTTACCGGTTGCCAAAGATCGAATCTTTGTCGTGGGGGGGGGGGGGGGGTCCATGGTCGGAGCTGACTGGGCAGAGTGGAACGGCGCTGCGGCACGGTGGTGGAAGGGACCGGAGGCGTTCAGTTTGTGGAGTTTTGTTGGGTTTGCGGTGCTCAACGATGGCGAAGGACGAAAGGGAGAGTGGCGCGGGGTCTGGGGGGTTGAGGTGGTGGCTCGGCTAGGTAGTAGGCGGTAGTGGAGGTCACAATGGCTAGGGCTTGATCGATTTGGGCCTCCTTCGATTTGGGGCTACGTCGGAGAAGAAAGACGGAGGATGTAGGAGAGGAGGAGGACGCAGCAAGGGGGGTCGCGGTGGACGACGCCACGCCTGAGGCGGCGGCAGGCGAACGCAGCATGGGAGGAGCGGGTATTTTTTTTTTCTTTCCGTTTTGTCTGAATTGGTCAACGGGGGAGGGAGAAAGTGTAGGGAGGAGGGGTTTTTATATTATTATTTATTATTTTATTCTGAATTTTGAATTCTCCAAAGTAGCCTTCCCATTCGAACTCGAAATCGAACCCGCCGACTGTCGTCGCTAGCGTTTTACCCCCATTCCGAACACAATGGGATATGTATCGCAAGCCAATTCAACCGTTACAATCAGTTTCCGTTGAATTTAAAATATAAATCTTTATATACTCAATTTAAACGCACATTTCAATTTACCGGGGCTACATACTGACTCGAAAAATTACAGAAAAATTATTTCTAACTTCGTATTGACGATACGGTCCTAACAAAACTAATTTCGTCGAATTCTAAGACCGTTTGAAAAATGGTCAATTTCCAGTCGATTAAAATCAACTAAAACCGGTCAAACGCATTTTCCTTTGCCACGCTCACATATTGATTCGAAAAATTATGAAATTTGAAACCTAGCAATAACTTAACATCACGGACCCGAAAAAACTGGTTTCGTCGAAATCCGAGGTCGTTTGCAAAATTTCCATTTTTAAGGGCCCGAATCCCATAGTGACTATTCAGAATTTTCAACTGGACATATCTTTTGAATCCCGCTATGAAATTTCAATTTTTCGGATTCGTTGGAAAGATATCTTCAATTAGATCCAATCATTTTTGGTTTCACTAAAATCCGGATTATTTTGCACCCGGTACATTCAATTGAAGTTTGAAATCGAATTATCGAACTACCGCGCCATTTTCAATCCCTTTTATAATTATATATAATTATTTATATTCTAACGACGAACTATATAACTGTATACGTTTGAATTATATTCAAAATAAATTTCTCGTCGATATTATTTAAAATAATCTATTTTAAATATTCAAAATTCGCTAAAATTGCTAAAATTGCTAAAATAAAAATTTTAAACTGGCCCAGATTTTCGGGTTGTTAAAATCTCCCCCACTTGAAACTTTTCGTCCCCGAAAAGGAACAAAGTCGAAAGTGGTTTGATTAATCAACTTTACGTTCGACCCGGCTTCCATTCTCCAACTTTTCAGTTTCTGAGAATTTTCAAAAATTTGGCTAACACCCTAAATTTTCGAAAAATTTCGCCATAACCTCCCCTGCAATGGGAGCATCGGGAAATCTCAAATAGCTTCCCCGGTCCTTCAGATTTCAAAAAGAAAAAGAAAAAGCCAAGCGGCTAGCCAATAGGCTCATAAAATCATCATCACCCAAACAAAATAGGAAATTATGTAGTAAACATGTACCTATTTGTCGGACAAACAAATTTTATTCTCTGCTCTAGCCTCCTTGCTATGACCTGTTCAATGCAAGTATATATATATGCAAGCAAATGCGACCAATTTTCAATATAGTTCAATATGTGATTCAATTAGGCTAAATGGCTAAGAATTAGCGAACAAATAAACAAACAACCCAAACATCAATCAATTAGTGAATTAACGTTTCAAATTCATAATTTTGATATATATACTGAAAATCTTGTTTTTGATGCCAATTCACTACAATGTGTTCTAGCTATATATAAGTTTTGGTTCTCACACCAGCCTAATGGAAATATATAGGTATCACATCTTCGTCACTCGAAAATAAATGCTGATGATGTTTCGAACCACCATCAGAACATCTCCGGGCTACTAGAGTGCGGTCCTATATCTATCCAGCATATTAAAACTTCGAATATAGGTTCATGACGCGTATATGCAAAATCTTTATATATTGGAATGTCCATATTCAAAATAAATAAATAATCAAATACGTTTAAAACGATTTAAATTTTCAAAACAAGATTGTTTTCATTTGAAAAATATACTCTTCACACTCGTTCTAGGATACTACTGATCCTATCTCTAACGAGTCATTCTAATTGGATATTACTAATCCAATATCTGATGAATTCTTTCGTATGGTTCTAATGTGTCTTGTTCTCTGAGCTTTGTAAACCAAAGCTCCGATACCAACTGTGAAAACCCGTAACTTCCCCGTAAAGGAAAGTGCCGGATAGTTCGAGAACAAGCCACAACAGAACGCATATAAAAGAACATTTCATTGTACATTACAACAATGCATCAGATTACAAGAATATACAGAGTAAAAATGAATATTAAACAGAAATATCAGAGATTTAAATTACATTTAAATACATAGCAGCGGAAAATAATACAATACACCACTAGAAGTAGATATACGGATACAAAGCTTTCCGGATATCGTTCCAGCTGTAAACCAGGATCCTGTGAATATAAACCTGCAAAACCAAAACTACTAGCTGCCCGTGCCGAAAATAGGGGCACCAAGAGTTTAGGTTAAAACAATAAACTCCAGGTCAGTCATGTGACTGGTGTGAGAACTAAAACAGTTATTAATCTTTGTTTTTAAAGTTAGGTAAATCAAGGGACCACGCCGTATAACACGGAACGAGTTTCCTCCCAAGAATACCAGTGCATAAAACAAACAACGCAATGCTAAATAAAGAAAAATGAAGCTGTTATAAGACCCAGGTCCTATCACACAATGCAACGCAAGCCGGGGGATAGGGTTTTCCCATATAACAGCCAAAGAATGCTTGATACGTTTTAAAACAAATCATTTGATACTATTATAAGTGCATAGTGTATAAAACAACTTCAAATCATAAGTATCAATCGTAGGCGACATGAGCGTCCCATGCCACTATGTCGCCATAAATAGGTTTACAAATAAAACCGCAAATGGCACGTATTTGTAAATTGGATTTCCATCTATGAACCGAGGCAAAAGATAGTCCTCCACCGATTCGTGACTCTCTAGCCCAAGCCACAAGATCAGAACGCATCAACCCTTTAGATCGTCAGGGCCGGTCTATCGATGTGGATTATTATGCCTGAACACTACGTTTCCCCGCCCTTTGGGGCGTAAATGAGCCAACGAATGACTCCATCGGTTCGAGAACGACCGATATATCCGAGGCGCCTCGCAATAGTAACAACCACATAAGTCAAACCCGTCAGGGCGTGTAAAACCACTGACGCCACTTCTAACTAGAAAGAAACGCAAGTCCTCCCTGAGGTCCGTCTCCCGTTTTTGGTTCATACCGGGTGTGAAACTCGCGAAGTAAACGTTACACAAAGCTACGCCACAAAGGCCGTCCTTTGATCATCACCACAAGACTTTGCTTTTCAACAGAAGCCTCGATCAATTGCCACTTAGGCATGCCACACAGGCAATTCACTCCATGCGTTTGATATCGATCAATATATAACCCCTGAGCTTGTACGTCTCAGAGAAGGGCGTTAAGCAAGAGAATAAATTCTCCGCCGCCAAACAGATATATATTTAATAGAGATCAATCACACGGACTAAAATCCAATGTCAGACACACAGTCCATTTACAAGTCCGTTCTGGGTCTGAACGAAACCGGAGGCACCTAGTACCCCGCATATCCATCGATCTCCAAGTACGTCTGGACGATCCCTAACTGTTTCCATCTTCTTGGGTGTACAGCCCAATCAAGATCATCAGTAATCACCCGAACGACGTGAAGACCTCCGGTCTTCGACCATCGTCTTCATCTTTGACTTTTCGTCGTATCAGTTATTCAGAATGGGATAAACCCGGTCTTTCCGAATAACTCGCGTATATTTTAAATAAGTGTTACACAAATACAACATACGCCTCATTCCAATTCATCAGTCACTAACCGTAAATTAATCAAGAGAATAATTTCCCAAATATTAATCCCGAAGGCCGAAACCAACATCAGATCAATATCCAGAAAACCATTCTTCTTGGCTAACCGACAGTTAGTTTCTGATTTTCACATTCATAGGGAAAGGTTCCCATTAATTTTATCCAAGATAAATTCCTTGAATTTATTCTTTATTCTATTTTTTGAATCTCAATTCAAACTAGTCGGGATTAGCGAACCTTACCGAAGTAATCATTTATTTTAATTTCCCCATCCCAACCTATTCATTCCATGAAGTAAAACTGGTAATACTTCATATCTAACACCACAGTGTTATCGGTAAATTCAATTACCATTTCACGTTCAAATCTAATTAAAGATTTAACTATCGCCGGGAGCAAAACTGGTGATACTCCATTTTCGATCATTTCAATCTAATTAAAGATTCATTAAAACTCCACTTAGTTTTAATCTTCGACTGGGTTAAAGAATCAGTGTCATTTAAAACACGGTTCACGATAAACCCAAAAATCATTCCATTAATTATCGGGTTAAAGAACAAGTGTTATTTAAAACACTATTCACGATAAACTCAAATCAAATTTGATATTCAATATAAGGCTCTGAATAGAAAATATAACGGCTTATATTCAATATCAAATTCTACGATTAACAAATGTCGTATTGGAAATAACGATATAAATATATATCTTTCAAATTTCCATAACAACATCCGTATAATCACGAATTCCAACATCGAATTATTCCGAAGACAATCTCGATTCAATTCCACTCCAATGCAATCATTGGAAATTCTGGTTATTTTTAAAACCCTTTCGAATTCAATTTATTTATAAAATAAATAGAATTATAATTCTAGTTCCAAACTAGTTCATTTCAATAAAAATCTATTTTTATCTTTTCAAATATGGAGTTTTTCATCCCAATTCTTTCTAAATCATTTCTTATGATTTTACACAAATTATTACTATTTTTAATAATTTTATCAAGGCCCGTACAGTCGATTTCCATCAACGGCCATCGAACTGCACTTACAGCGACCTTTTTCAAATTTGATTTGGACATAATTCCAAATCCAACCGTTAGATTTCAAATATCTAATATTCATTAGAAAGCTCTTTTCGATACGAACCCAACGGTTCCGGTTTTAGGAGAATCCGACGGTCGGATCTCCCGTAATGTCCGTTTGAAATAAATGGTCGAAATTCGCGAACTGCCGCGGCGCGGCGCGTTCTATTCAGGCCATTATATTATATATATAATATATATAATATATATTTCGTCGATTTCTATTTAAAATGAATTATATGAATAGTTTTAAATTCGTTTCAAAAGCAATTTCAACTTCCTTTTCAATTCAAATCAAAATTGAATTCTTCTTTATAAATTCGTTTTAAAATTCATTTCTATTCAATTCAAATTTCAATTCATTTCAATTCGCCTTCAATTCAATTTGAATTCGTTTTCAATTCAATTCATTTCGAAATCGTTTTCAATTCAATTCATTTCGAAATTGTTTTCAATTCAATTCATTTTGAAATCGTTTTATATTCAATTCAAATTGGTTTTTCTATTCGATTCAATTCGTTGTATATTCCATTGAAATCAAATTCGTTATATATTCGAAACAAATTCGATTCGAATTCGTTTTCTATTCAATTTGATTCAAATTTCATTTCAAAATATTCGATTTCGGAATCACTTTTCAATATTCATTTTAAAATGAATAAAATCGATATAAATATCGTTCACGTCAAAATGGCGTCAATCTAATCAACACGGCTTCATAAATTTCTATTTTCAAATATTCTATTTCAAATATTTCCTTTTCAAAATAGTTGTTATTATCAAAATATTTCGTTCAACACATGACCAATCTCAATGGATGAGTACTGTCAACACATGAACCTTTATTTTATATTGATAAAGATGTAAATTTTATTACTAAAATATTTCGTTCAACACATGACCAATCTCAAAGGATGAGTACTGCCAACACATGAACCTTTATTTTATATTATTCTTTATTTTCTAAATTGGAATGAGGCCCAATCAATTACCATATAATATTAATTATATGCATTTTCATACAACACATGTATATAATAGCATTGAAAATAATCAACCATCAACCAAAGTGCACTACACTGTATAAGCATCAAATATAGATATCTAACGCTTATAACAGCCTGTCAATCAATAGATCGACATATTTAATCAATCAGGATGAGTGAACTTCAAATTTCATCCCAACACCCGTGTAGGGTTTCAAACAATCAAACACGGATTTTATTTGTGCAGTTGGGCGATGTGTGAAATTTATCGTCCCAATCAATGTCTTTCAAATAGGTGTACATAAACAAACCGTCCGGTCTGTAAATGAATATTTATTTATTTACATTCACGTTAAAAATTATATTTTTAAAGACAAAGCATTTTATTTCGACATATGAATTTCTATTCAATTCATTTATTCTATAAAATGATATTGTTATTTTTCTAACTTTTTTTAGAAAATTTCGGCGGCATAACGACACGATACTAGAAACGGGACAAGGCCTAGCCTTATCCCCGGTTTAGTGAAGGCCCACGCCATTCACACATCAATCAAAATCACCAAACAATTCAATCCAATCAAATAATCTAACTAATTTTTGCAATCAAACAAACAAGTCCATGGTCTGTGGACGATTGTGTCGGGTGCTACTAAGCACCGTCTGCATCCTAGTATATATATATATAACTAGAAAATAAATTGAAAGGTGAGAAGTTCTCACCAATAGCTATCCAAACATCTTCACTCTTCTTCTTCGTTCTCGCGTTTTTGTCACCTTCGTTGTCCGCTTTCACTACATAAGTAAAAATCGAATTTTTACTTCGCTATTCAATATATAAAAATCATATTTTTACTTCGATGTTCAATATATAAAAATCATATTTTTACTTCGATGTTCAATATATAAAAATCATATTTTTACTTCGATGTTCAATATATAAAAATCATATTTTTACTTCGATGTTCAATATATAAAAATCATATATTTACTTCGATGTTCAATATATAAAAATCATATTTTTACTTCGATGTTCAATATATAAAAATCATGTTTTTACTTCGATGTTCAATATATAAAAATCGTATTTTTATATTCTCTATCTTATAAAAATCATACTTTTATAATCTCTTCTATATAAAAATTATATTTTTGCCCTTTCTATAATATAAAATATAAAAATTATATTTTTAATATGCTATTAGTATAAAAATTATATTTTTATACCGCTACTTCAAAATGAAAATCTAATTTTTCTGAAGTTAAAAATCAAACTTCTTCATCACTAAAAATCCAACCTCTTCATATTTAAAATATAAAGTTTTCATATTTAAAAATATCACCTTTTCTATTTTAAAATCCTATCTTTCCTCGTATAAAAATCCTACCTTTCCTCGTATACATTAACTTTTCAAACAATGCTTTTCGTATATATATATATATATATATATATATATATATATATATATAAACCCGCAACTTTAATTTCAGATTTTTAAATGAATAAAAATAAAATAAAATAAATAAAAGCTTACCGGTTGCCAAAGATCGAATCTTTGTCGTAGGGGGGGTCCATGGTCGGAGCTGACTGGGCAGAGCGGAACGGCGCTGCGGCACGGTGGTGGAAGGGACCGGAGTCGTTCGGTTTGTGGAGTTTTGGTGGGTTTGCGGTGCTCAACGATGGCGAAGGACGAAAGGGAGAGTGGCGCGGGGTCTGGGGGGTTGAGGTGGTGGCTCGGCTAGGCAGCAGGCGGTAGTGGAGGTCACAATGGCTAGGGCTTGATCAATTTGGGCCTCCTTCGATTTGGGGCTACGTCGGAGAAGAAAGATGGAGGCTGTAGGAGAGGAGGAGGAGGACGCAGCAAGGGGGGGGGGGGGTCGCGGTGGACGGCGCCACGCCTGAGGCGGCGGCAGGCGAACGCAGCATGGGAGGAGCGGGTATTTTTTTCTTTTCTTTTTTATTTTCTTTTCGTTTTGTCTGAATTGGTCAACGGGGGAGGGAGAAAGTGTAGGGAGGAGGGGTTTTTATATTATTATTTATTATTTTATTCTGAATTTTGAATTCTCCAAAGTACCCTTCCCATTCGAACTCGAAATCGAACCCGCCGACTGTCATCGCTAGCGTTTTACCCCCATTCCGAACACAATGGGATATGTATCGCAAGCCAATTCAACCGTTACAATCAGTTTCCGTTGAATTTAAAATATAAATCTTTATATACTCAATTTAAACGCACATTTCAATTTACCGGGGCTACATACTGACTCGAAAAATTACAGAAAAATTATTTCTAACTTCGTATTGACGATACGGTCCTAACAAAACTAATTTCGTCGAATTCTAAGACCGTTTGAAAAATGGTCAATTTCCAGTCGATTAAAATCAACTAAAACCGGTCAAACGCGTTTTCCTTTGCCACGCTCACATATTGATTCGAAAAATTATGAAATTTGAAACCTAGCAATAACTTAACATCACGGACCCAACAAAACTGGTTTGGTCGAAATCCGAGGTCGTTTGCAAAATTTCCATTTTTAAGGGCCCGAATCCCATAGCGACTATTCAGAATTTTCAACTGGACATATCTTTTGATTCCCGCTATGAAATTTCAATTTTTCGGATTCGTTGGAAAGATATCATCAATTAGATCCTATCATTTTTGGTTTCACTAAAATCCGGATTATTTTGCACCCGGTACATTCAATTGAAGTTTGAAATCGAATTATCGAACTACCGCGCCATTTTCAATCCCTTTTATAATTATATATAATTATTTATATTCTAATGACGAACTATATAACTGTATACGTTTGAATTATATTGAAAATAAATTTTTCGTCGATATTATTTAAAATAATCTATTTTAAATATTCAAAATTCGCTAAAATTGCTAAAATAAAAATTTTAAACTGGCCCAGATATTCGGGTTGTTACATAGACATAGGCATACTATATATGACGGTTTATGATTTGGAAGAAGGAGAATTATTGTATGACAACATATGACTTGTAATTTGGGAACATGATGCATGATCTGATTTTGAGGACATAATATATGTTGTAAATTTAAGATCTAGATTT
The DNA here is from genome assembly GCA_030737875.1 of Allium sativum. Classification (NCBI taxonomy): domain Eukaryota; kingdom Viridiplantae; phylum Streptophyta; class Magnoliopsida; order Asparagales; family Amaryllidaceae; genus Allium; species Allium sativum. The sequence continues at coordinate 311,330,987 of CM060921.1, forward strand.
GGGGGCACATTTTATATGATGATCTATGACTTGAAAGAAAAAGGATATATGATTTAGGCATAAAAGGTCTATAGATAACTATTAATTATGAATATGCCTAAATGGGGATTTTGGATATTTACATACGCTGAAATCAATGGCTATAATTTGGCATAATTCATGTCATGATTTGGGGGTTTTTGGAGGATCTTCTGTACTATGTAAATTTAACTAGAAATTTGGAACATATGTTATATATTGAATTGTGACCGTAATTTAGGCATGTAAAAATTAGGCATAATTTTATAATTGGACATGGTAGGTCAATGGAATTTTAAGGGATGATTAAATCTGTTAAATTGCCTAATTGTTGAAAACTGAATACGGTAATTTAGGTATGAAATCTGTAGGCTCGATCTAAAATTGGGCAAAACATGTTAATAGAACTTTGAATGATCTGTTGTAACTTGTAACGAAGTTAATTTGTTGAATTGGCATAATTAGTCTGATATTGGCATAATCTGTAATGGAATACATTGGCTAAAATAAGAATGCTGAGACATGAGGTTAGACTCCGTTTGCCGCAGAATCCTGCCCAGAACCAACCGGCTAAACCAGCAACCGCAAACTGTCAGTCTAATGTGGGAGGTCGTAGGCATAAAGTTGCTTAGACACGAGGTTAGGTCTGGCTTGTGGCAGATGTCTGCCCGGAACCGCCCGGCACATCCAGCAGCCACAAGCTACCGACCTAATGTCAGAGGTCTGTGCATTAATATTTAATTAATGCAAATCTAAGATAAATGTGATACCTAAAACGTGTTGGGTGGATAGGGTTAAAACAACTGGACTAATGAATCTAATAAACCCATTTGAAAGTCTGTAGGCCCAATACAAGGTTAGGTGAAACAAACTGTAAGTCTGGTAATCTGTAATCTGATCTGTTAAGTCTGAAAATTTGTTAATCTGTATATCCGATCTGTTAGTCTGAAAACTTGTTAATTTATATGTCTAATCTGAGAACTAGTTAATCTGAACTTTGTACATCTGAATTCTGTAAGTAAGTTAATCTGAAATCTGTTAGTTTGGGGACACAAGGTTAGAGGGGCAATTACTTGTGTCATCTATTGTTTGGGACCCATATTAGTCAGTAACCCTTTCTGGTATCAAAACTATGACCCAACACTAGGTAGGGGTCCAGGGCACGCTTACTGAACTAATTGTAAGAGGTTCATTCTGATAATGGCGAGGGGTGTTGATGGTGCATTCCAACCAGTTCATGTGTGTGCATTGATCCGGTCTGCTCTGAGGATGTAAGACGCCGTGACATCTGTAAATAGGTCTGTGTTTATAGGTTGCCACTTTAGGGAGCGATACACCCTTCTATGAGGCCGGCACAGGGTATTTATGTATTAGGGAGTCAATCGCTTGGGGTAGAATTTAGAGTACACTTAGCTCTGTCTGTTTTTGTTGGGGTACCATCTGTTTTTGTTGGGGTCATAACACCTGTCTGTTTCTGTGTGGTACCATCCGTTGGGGGTGGTAAAGGCCCATTACTAGTGTACACCTAAGTCTAACATTCTGTTTCCATGAGGAATATTCCGTTTCCGTCTCTGACTCCTTTTCTACTTCTGTCTCTATACCGTCTGTCTCTGTTCTGATGGTAAAGGCCCATTACTAGCATTCTGTTTCTTTACATCTGTCTCTTTTAGGGTGGTAAAGGCCCATTACTAGCATCGTATTTCTGAAAAGATCGTTCTGTTTTCTGTTTAGATATTAGGACAACACCTAATTCTGTTATACTGGTATTAGTGCAGAGAAGTGAAAACAAAGTAAGAAGCTTAGCTTAGCCTATATCATTCTGTCTATTCTTGTTACGGTTATCTCTCATCCAGTTGTATTTATATGTCATGGTACTATTATCTGTTTATATGCTGGAAGTCACTGGACTCACCAGACTTATGTCTGACCTAGTTTGTTTCGCCTCTTTTCTTTACGTTCCCCCCCGGGTGCTCAGGGTGGAAACATAGGAGCTTGATTCGGGTTCCATCTGCTTGAAGTGCTAGAAAAGCTTGAAATATCGCTTGGCTTTGATTCTACCTATTTATGGCATTCTCTGTTGGGGATTATGGCTTTAAAATTATACATTCTGAAGGATTTTGTATAAGGCTGATATTTGTGTACTTGGGTTTTGGTATTATGATGTAACCAAACTTATTTCTGTTTTTGCTGTAATAAAGTTATAAAATTTTGAAGTACTACTTTACATATTTGTCTTGTAAATTTCTGTTATGTTTAATTTTATCGTTCTAGCGAAGTTAAGGCATTCCGTGAGTGACCTTAACAGAAGTGGGGTGTTACACTTGGTATCAGAGCTGAAGGTTACCAGGTTTGATAAAAAGTTTTTGAAAACTATGTTAAAAAAGGGTTATGAAAAGGAAATATTTTCAAAAAGTAGAGTTTAATTTGAAAAAGATAATCCCCAAAAGCCATATATCTGTCTTTCGAATTCTCCATTTTGAATTTCTTCATTTTCTTTTCAGCATGTCTGGGTTACCCGAGATACCCGAGGGCATACCGATACCAACTTGGTTCAGAAGGTATCTAGAGGCTAGGGCCACCGGTGCAGGCCCAGCAGACGTTCCTCCTCCTCCTCCCCCCCAACCCTCCCCCCCTCGCGTTGATACCTTTTCGAAGATATGCAAGGACATTCGGGTGATGTGCGGGAAACCTTTTCATGGGTCATAGACGTTTGTTGAAGCTCAAAATTGGCTTAAGGAGGTGGAAGATTTATTTGGTATCTTCGAGATAGAAGATGGAAGGAAGGTCCAACTAGCTGCTTGGTTAATGAAGGATGAAGCCTTGTATTGGTGGGAGGTCACGAATGGAGAGTGTCCAGTGGAGACATGGAGGGATTTCATGCATAGGTTCAAGATGAAATTTCTCTTACGAGTAGAAGAGAATTTATACATGGAGAGGTTCTTAGCATTGAAGCAAGGGAATTTACTGGTAAAGGAATACGTCAACAAGTTCAACCAGTTGGCGAGATTTGGCTTAGACATGGTGAATGCACCTGAAAAGAAGCCCCTGAGATTCGTTAAAGGTTTGAATGAGCAGCTACACGGGTTGGCTATGACCCACATTCCCATGTGAGCTACCTTCGAGAAATTGGTTGACATGATGTTAATGCATGAAGAGGAAGCCAAAAGCGAGAAGAAAGAAGAAAAGCTCGAAGGACCACAGAACAAGAAAGCATGGCCCAAAAAGAAAACACAAAAGAAGGGTGAAAAGTATGAAGATAAGAAGGAGAGAAAGTGCTTTACTTGTGGAATCTTGACTCATCTGAACAAGGATTGCAGAAAGAGGAAGGGCACTTGCTTCAACTGTGGGGAAACGGGACACTTCACTAGGGACTGCCCGAAGAAACTTGGGCAAGGGCAGAGGGCAGAACCTACTTCTGGAGGGCGAGCGAATGCCCTCGTGACTGATGGATAAGATAGAGATAGGAAAATTTCTGTAGAAGGATTAATTTCCTTATCTGATTATTGAGCTAAAACTCTCTTTGATTCTAGCATTTTGATTCTGTAATTGAGACTCCGCACTTTAATACTAGTCTTGTTTCTGATTCCGCTATAGTCTCTAACCCCATAAGGGTTACAACCCATCTGTTTGTGATAAGTTAAGGTTTGAAGGTATCTGTGTTAAGCGTTAAGTTGATTGTGACGCATACATTCTGGTTTTTGTGGGATATGGTGGGGTTTTATCATGCTTAGTTTCCTAAGAATCATTTGCTAATCTGATCAGTACTAGTAGACTGTAAGTATCTGAATATTTCTAAAAAAGATAGGGTTTTTTACTCAAAGCATGAAGTATATTTCTAGTTTGACATTTGTTTAAAGGGAGTAATTCTCTGAGTGTCAATCTGATGTTGATTTCGGTCTTCGAGGTTGATACTTAGGGGGTTATTCTCTTAAACCGATGTCTAATGGGAACAAAGCTTTTGTTTTAATTATACTTGCTTCTATCACTCGGCTGTATCCTATTGATCGAGTCTTCTACCTTTAGGTAGAAACTAATGGGTGTAAACATGTGTTTGAGACATGTTATGTTTGATGGTTGCAAGTGGATGCAAGTGGTTGCTAGTGGTTTCTCATGGATGCATATACACACACTAGGCCCTAGATCGGCTCAAAAGCGCTATCATACTGTAAATGGATGTGTGTGCATTTTTCAATTTTTGTTGGTGCAAAATGATTGTCTTATCACATGGATGTTGCAGTTGGATGAATGGTTATGCACTCATGTAGAAATGATGTGTATCAAATAGGATTTCTTGCATACATAATTGGACTCATGGCACTAACATATTTCGTAGTTAGGATGTCAACTGAATCAGTAGACCGCCTGATCCTTGCATTAGATAAGAGACATATACACAAACTTTTGCATATGTTCATACAACATTAGAAGTTTTCTAAGGACAATGGATGTTTGTGGATGATGGTTGAGTAGATGGGTGATTGGATGGTAGGACACATTCTTCTTAACATGAAGATTTCGAGGAAGAAATCCTTTAAGGAGGGGAGTATGTAACACCCTGAATTTTCTATGAACATAAAGTAACAAAACAAAGTATAATAAATTTTTAAAAGAAGAATTAAGGGAAACGGGTTGCGTCGTTGCGTTCGTCTCGGATTTCTGCTTGGAATAGAGTCCAAGTTTGCGTAAATCGTACTTCCTATGAAGAAGTTATGGCCTTCGGAAGAATCAACAAAAATTCAGAATTTACATAGAAAAATACCCAGGCAGGTCGACCTGGGAGTCGACCTACCCAGGGAGGTTGACTTGGGGGTCGACCTGGGTCATAGGTCGACCAAGGGGTCGACCTCCCCCCTACAGGTTGACCTGTTTTGGCCCATATCTGATTTTCTTTGGCTTGTGACGTGGTTTTGGCTGTTCTGATGGTCCGGATTGGTTCTAGGTTAATATCTAAGGCCCTAAACACTTATGTTCTCCCATAAATACATCGCTAAGAAAAAACCTAAATCTCTTACATTATTCTCTAGCCTCCATTGCTCTCTCCTTCTCTAAAAATAAATCAATGGCGTCGCTACTCTGCTGAAACCTAAGCTAGAACTAGTACTTCTTCTTCCAATCTGAATAGGATTAAAAGATAACAAATCAATGCCTACATCAATGGGAAGCTAAATCAACTCCAGAATATCAGATCCCAGAATTATTCTTCTCTTTCTTAAACCACGAATTGTGAGTACAGTTATTTTCAGATATGAAATTTAGTTACGATCTTGACATGGTTATAAATCTGAATTGGAGATTATGCATATTCCTGTTTATCGGATCTGTTTTATTCTGTGTAGATCTATCTTATTATTGTTTATCAGATCTATTGTATTTTGTGTAGATCAATCTTATTGTAAATATTTTGTATCTCTTCTTTCTTTTTGTTCTATAGCCAGGCTACCACGAGCCTGAGCCAAAACTCATAAGAGATTGACGCACGAACACTAAATTTGGGGAAAATAATGAATGATGCATAATTGGAAATGACTGATTTGTGACTGATTTAAGAAATGGGCGTATGTTGTAATTTAAGATCTAGATCTAGGCATACTATATATGACAGTTTATGATTTGGAAGAAGGAGAATTATTGTATGACAACATATGACTTGTGATTTGGGAACATGATGCATGATCTGATTTTGAGGACATAATATATGTTGTGAATTTAAGATCTAGATTTAGGGGCATATTTTATATGACGATCTATGACTAGAAAGAAAAAGGATATATGATTTAGGCGTAAATGGTCTACATTAAAAATAGGATAACTATTAATTGTGAATACGCCTAAATGGGGATTTTGGATATTTACATACGCGGAAATCAAAGGCTATAATTTGGTATAATTCATATCATGATTTGGTGTTTTTGGAGAACATTCTGTACTATTTAAATTTAACTAGAAATTTAGGACATATGTAATATATTGAATTATGACTGTAATTTAGGCATGTAAAAATTAGGCATAATTTTTTAATCGGGCGAGGTAGGTCAATGGAATTTTAAGGGATGATTAAATCTGTTAAATTGCCTAATTGTTGAAAACTGAATACGGTAATTTAGGTATGAAATCTGTAGGCTCGATCTAAAATTGGGCAAAACATGTTAATAGAACTTTGAATGATCTGCTGTAACTTGTAACGAAGTTAATTTGTTGAATTGGCATAATTAGTCTGATATTGGCATAATCTGTAATGGAATACATTGGCTAAAATAAGAATGCTGAGACACGAGGTTAGACTCCATTTGCGATAGAACCTGCCCGGAAGCAACCGGCTTAACCAGCAACCGCAAACTGTCAGTTTAATGTGGGAGGTCGTAGGCATAAAGATGCTTAGACACGAGGTTAGGTCTGGCTTGTGGCAGAAGTTTGCCTGGAACCGCCCCGCACATCCAGCGGCCACAAGCTTCCGACCTAAAGTGAGAGGTATGTGCATTAATATTTAATTAATGCAAATCTAAGATAAATGTGATACCTAAAACGTGTTGGGTAGATAGGGTTAAAACAACTGGACTAATGAATCTAATAAACCCATTTAAAAGTCTATAGGCCCAATATAAGGTTAGGTGAAACAAACTGTAAGTCTGGTAATTTGTAATCTGATCCGTTAAGTCTGAAAATTTGTTAATCTATATATTTGTTAGTCTGAAAACTTGTTAATTTATATGTTTGATCTGAGAACTAGATAATATGAACTTTGTACATCTAAAATCTGTAAGTAATTTAATCTAAAATCTGTTAGTCTGGGGACACAAGGTTAGGAGGGGTAATTACTTGTGTCATCTATTGTTTGAGACCCATTTTAGTCAGTAACCATTTATGGTATCAAAACTATGACCCAACACTAGGTAGGGGTCCAGGGCACGCTTACTGAACTAATTGTAAAAGGTTCATTCTGATAATGGCGAGGGGTGTTGATGGTGCATTCCAACCTGGTCATGTGCGTGTATGGATCCGGTCTTCTCTGAGGATGTAAGACGCTGTGACATCTGTAAATAGGTCTATATCTATAGGTTGCCACTTTACGGAGCGATACACCCTTCTGTGGGCCAGCACAGGGTATTTATGTATTAGGGAGCCGATCGCTTAGGGTAGAATTTAGGGTACACTTAGTTCTCTCTGTTTCTGTTGGGGTACCGTCTGTTTCTGTTGGGGTGGTAACACCCATCTGTTTCTGTGTGGTACCGTCCATTGGGGTGGTAAAGGCCCATTACTAGTGTACACCTAATTCTAACATTCTGTTTCCGTGGGGAATATTCCGTTTCTGCCTCTAACTCTGTTTCTACTTCTGTCTCTATACCGTCTATCTCTGTTCGGGTGGTAAAGGCCCATTACTAGCATTCTGTTTCTGTACCTCTGTCTCTATTAGGGTGTTAAAGGCCCATTACTAGCATCGTGTTTCTGAAAAGATCGTTCTGTTTTCTGTTTAGATATTAGGACAACACCTAATTCTGTTATACTAGTATTAGTGCAGAGAAGTGAAAACAAAGTAAGAAGCTTAGCTTAGCCTATATCATTCTGTTTCTTCTGTTAATCTGCTATTCTTGTTACGGTTATCTCTCATCCAGTTTTATTTACATGTCATGGTACTATTATCTGTTTATATGCTGGAAGTCACTGGACTCATCATACTTATGTATGACCTAGTTTGTTTCGCATCTTTTCTTTCCGTCCCCTCCAGGTGCTCAGGGTGGAAACATAGGAGCTTGATTCAGGTTCCATCTGCTTGAAGTGCTAGAAAAGCTTGAAATATCACTTGGCTTTGATTCTACCTATTTATGGCATTCTCTGTTGGGGATTATGGCTTTAAAATTATACATTCTGAAGGATTTTGTATAAGGCTGATATTTGTGTACTTGATTTTTGGTATTATGATGTAACCAAACTTATTTTTGTCTCTGCTGTAATAAAGTTATAAAATTTTCAAGTACTACTTTACATATCTGTCTTGTAAATTTCTATTATGTTTACTTATAACGTTCCAGCGAAGTTAAGGCATTCCCTTTGTGAGTGACCTTAACGGCAGTGGGGTGTTACACCATTCATACATCGAAACCAAAGCAACCATTAAATCATGGAAAACACACATAACATCCAGATTATATAAGTCTCACATAGAACAACCAATCATCCATGACTGACTCTGGCTATCACCGTCAATACTACTTTGAAACTACCGTTAATCGTATGACGGCCAACCTTGCCATATGTCAAGGGCTAATGGTTACCCCAGTTCTAACATAAAATCCCTATGTCCAACATTGATAACTAGGCCTTTCGACGATACCCAAGGTACTCGAGCAGCAACCTTCCGGTCTATTGGGTACCCGTATCGTACCCCTGCTTTGAGCCTGCTAGAACTTACGACAACGATAATCTCTCGGCCTTTAATATCTCTAGTCGTCCAACCTTGATGGCTATTTACTGCTCAAGCGACCTTCTCGAGCAACCATTATCCACCAACTCACAACCTTTGAGTTTCCACCTCGTTCGTTGTTCCACCTAGATCAACAAACACATCCAACACTTCGAACCTTCCTACTCGAATTTACTTCGAAGTCACACCAACACCGAGCTAATTTGACTCCATCCGGTCCACATCTGACTGATTCAAATTTGAGTCTACCACCAGATCCAAATTTGACTCTACCACCAGATCCAAATTTGACTCTACCACCCGATCCAACTTTGACTCTACCACCCGATCCAAATTTGACTCTACCACCCGATCCAAATTTGACTCTACCACCAGATCCAAATTTGACTCTACCCCCGATCCAAATTTGACTCTACCACCCGATCCAAATTTGACTCTACCACCAGATCCAAATTTGACTCTACCACCCGATCCAAATTTGACTCTACCACCAGATCCAAATTTGACTCTACCACCCAATCCAAATTTGACTCTACCACCCGATCCAAATTTCTGCATATTGCAATTCAACTCCTATTTTGACCAGAACTTCGCCAAATGACGAATCCGACGAAACCAACTAACCTAAAATCACCAAACACAATCATAAACATATCATAACATTACTAACCACATGAATATGACGATTACCACAAAAATGATGTAAATCTCACCCAAAAACCATTAAAATGAACATATGATCAAAATGAGAGATCTAACTAACATAAACATGTCAAATGACATGAAATTAAAGAGTGAAACTTGTTAGATTAGATCATAGGGTGATGCATATGAAAATGAACTTATAATGGTGTAAATCTATGGTAAAACATCACAATTTAATGAGAAACACACACAACCACTCATATACTTCATTGCATTCATGTGAGAGATGTAAATCACTCACCGATTTGCCGAGACAATCTAAAACGATAGAAATTAGAATCCGGACAGCGAGCACTCCGAATCAAACCCTTCGATCTGATGAATTCGCCTTTGAAATGATGTAGATCTTGCCTTGAATGGTGTAGATCTTCGATTTCCTCCCTTAGATTTGGATTTTTAATGGTGGAAAGGTGTAGAGGGAAGAAGGTGATCAATGCCTGCAAGTGAGAGAATTGGAAAGTAACCTTTTCCCTCCACTCGCACCCCCTATTTATAGGATTCCACTAAGGCTACAAAACCTGAATAGCCAACTTAAAACAGCGATTTCTTCCAAACCGCTGAGCCAAATCCTTAATGTAACCACTCTATGGAAAGGCAATCATCAATTCCTTTCCAATGGCACAGGTCCCACCCTATGATTCGACCTGAGTCAAAAGTTATCCCCGGTACAAGCCTGGAAGGTGCAAAATGGTCACAAACAAAAGCGGCAAAAATTATGGACATGTCTCACATCCCCGTAAACCACATATTAAAAGATAAGAATGATCCAACCCTTAGAGAATAAAACAAAAATATTTTATGATCTTCCGATACGTAAAATGCGGGCTGTAACACCCCGTATATTCTATAACAGTAAAATTCACAAATTAAAGTATAGTTAATTTCAAATCAAATAATTAAGGGAAACGGGATATGCCGTTGCGTTCGTCTCGGAATTCTTCTTGAGATAGAGTCCGAGTTTGCGTAAAACGGACTCCGTATGAGGGAGATATGACCTCCAGAAATTTCAGAATTCAGTTTAAAATTCAAACAGATAGAAACAGTTCAGAAACGAGTTCAAAATTCAAAAATCGGACCCAGATTGGGCGGGGCGGGAATTTTCCCGCCCAAGGCACCCAGGTCGACTGGGTAGTCGACCTGGGGCACCCAGCTCGACTGGGTAGTCGACCTGGGGGTTGACTAGGTAGTCGACCTGGCCCCTGAGCCAGGTCGAACCCAGCCCCTCCTGGCTGGCCTGGTCTGTGCTTGGCCGAATTTCTGAGCTTTGTCTTGTCATATGGCATATGTGTCAGCTCCTGATTGGTTTCTCTTTAAAACGAACGGCTAATATTAATCTAAGCTCCATCGACGGCTCTAATCAATTCACAAACTCTATAAAAAGAACCTAAGACTCCACCTAATTCAGACAAATAAAAATGAGAATAGAGCTGTCATGCTGCTGAAGAAAGACTAGGAATAGCCGTCAAGTCAGGAGTTGATTCGAAAGCTTAAAGCAACGCCAATTAAATCAAAACAACGCCTACTACAAAGGATAGCATCTCCAAATTCAGAATTCAGAATCCTGAATTGAAGATTCGTCATACGTTGTAAGTAGAGAGCTATCCCGATGTGAATGAATAATTGAGATTTGATTTGTGTAAAATGAGAAATGGAATTGTACTTAATTTGTGGTGATGATAATTCATAATTGTATGTTGCTATGATTCTAATTATAAATAGATTTGGGATGTTGTGGTATAATGATGTTAGAACTATTGGACATTTGCAAGTATATGATTCATGTTGAAAGTTAACAACTATATGTTTGTGGTAGTTTATTTCAACCAAGTTGAGACTCATGCAAGTATATGATTCACTATTATGCCAACATGATTTTAGATCCATCTATGTATATTTTTACGATCATTTTTAGTGTAGTTGGATCCAATTGAGTATTATGATTCATAAGAATTTATGCTGGAATTGGAATCATGATTCAAGTGTAAAACCATACTTTTGTATTAGTGACAAAAGTAAGCATCTTTGTGAACTTATGTTGACTTTATGAACATGGCTAGTTTATGTTTAACTTTATGCCTAAACAAAATATGTTTTAGGCTTAGGTTGTTGTTAAGAAACATATGATAATATATGTGGCACATAATTAAGTTAGATTCATGCTTTAAATAAAAGTTTACATGATTAGATTAAAACCATGATTCATGTTTAGGTATGTTTTATGTCAAGATTTTATGCTATTACAATGCAAGTTCACAAGTGCCTAATTTATGTTAATTAGACCGCTATGTTGCAAGTTCATGCGTTTACACACCCCTTTTTGATGTTACTTAGAATATATATATACATCATGTTCTAAGCCTCCCCTTTTTCATGTGGCTAAGTTGGGCTTAAATGTTAAGCCCAACATATGTTATAATATAGCGAATGTATAAAACGGGGGTAGTGACGTTGGGTTAAAAAGATAAAACATATGTGTTGGCATGTTTGACGCATGCCAACGACCTTGAAAACATTTGAGTGGTATAAATTAATTTTACCCAATAAAGATGAATTTGAATAATGGGCTGCAAATATTTACATATAAAAAGAAAAGAGACAAAATATGTAAACTTAGAAAATACGATGTGTTTAACCCGAGGTTGGATTGAGTTGTGACATAAACCTGCCCGGACCCGCCCGGCTATCCAGTAGTCACAACAATACCTATCCAATGTGGGTGGTTAAACATTGAGCCCAATAAAGACCCGAGGTTAGACTGAGTTGTGACGTAAGGCTGCGCGGACCTAACCGGCAACAGGTAGTCACAACAATACCTTTCTAATGTGAGTGGTTGAGGCTTTAATAAGGCAATTAAGGCTGAGTCAGGATTGATAGGATTAAGTAAATTGAATTAATACTTAATCAAATTAAACATGCTAAACTATACAGACTGATTGGGGGTTAGGTTTATACAGAACACTTAACCAACTTAGCATGTTGGCTAGAAATAGAAAACCTAGTAGCGGGGAACCCTTTTCAGCAGTAACCATACAAGGTGTATCAGGATACCTTGAACTAGGCAGGGTGGGGCACGATTACTGGGCTGACTGTAAGAGGTCAAATCGATGGCGGTGGTGCAATAGTGTAGGTTCTAACGGGGTGCGGGCGTGCACACACTCCGGCGCAGAAAAATTAGGCACTGTGCACCAGTAGTATACCTGTGCATTCTAGAATTGTGTCGGGCCGCCATCATGGGACTTGATACACCCCATTGTGGGACCAACATAGGTAGCTACAACATCGGGGGCCATAAGACACATGTAACTATGCGAGTAGGAGCCGATCATTAGAAACGGATCACTTCACCCTGATTATGGGGTGCCTGTTGGAAACTAGTTTATAGGGGTGCAGAGATTAATATGGGGTACAATAGTACATTCGACTCTAGAAAACTTAACTTAGTTTATGGTGCTTCCCCACTTCCAGTTTGTACGTATCATGCTCATTTACTTATTCATAGACTGAATAGTCCTAGACTTACTCAGGATTTATGTCTGACTCTACTTTTTTTTCGTCTTCTTTTCTTCCCCCCCCCCCCCCCCCCAAGTCCACAGGGAGGGAATACAGCAACTTGACCTGTTTTCACATCCAGCTTGAAGAGAAAGAATGTATTGCTTGGATCTCTTTCGTTTTGGACTATGGCTTTGGATAGCAATTATGGGGACTTATGCAGTTTACTTATGTTTTTATGCTTCTTTAAGTTATGAAATCAAGACAGTTATGAAAATGTAATGTTTTTGGATGTATTGTAAGACAATTATGGCATAGTTTGTGTAACACGTATTTTGATGAAATAAAAGTTGCTGTTGTTTTCCGTTGTTCAAAAATATGTGTATTTATATCTGTCTTGTGTATCTGTGACTTATAATTATAAACCTCCACCAAAATTAGGGCATTCCCTTCGAGAGTGACCCTAACGTAGGTGGGGTGTTTCACACGGGTTGTTACATTCTCCCCCCTTAAGAATTTCGCCACCCAAATTCCAAACAAACCTAAGTAATCACAATGATTCCGCATGCCTATTGTCCATGAAAAGCCAATTCTATCATCCAATCTAGCATCCATCAAGCCATGCATCCATAGCCTTATCCTAGCACGTAGAATTCTAACAATCAACAACAAGATACAACGATATAACGAAGATACAATATCAAAGGGTCCTACCGACGAAGAGTTCTGGATGAGTCGCTCTCATGCTCTCTTTCGTCTCCCATGTACAATCATCTCCATCCTCACTCCATTGCACCTTGACTAGCTTAACCGTCTTCCTCCTAAGCTGTTTCGTGTCATTCCCCACAACACGAAGTGGCTTACGAGGTCTCAAAACTACGGTCTCTAAGTCTTCATACTGCTCTGGAGATACCATATATTCGAATCATGCACGAATTTTCGTAGAAAGGACAAATGGAACACATTATGCACACTTGACATCTTCTCGGGTAACTCCAATCAATATGCGAGCTTTCCAATTCGCTCAACTATCAGAAATGGTCCAACAAACCTTGGAGCTAACTTTCCTTTCTTACCAAATCTAACCATGTGCTTCAATGGCGAAGCTTTCACGAAAACCATATCTCCCACGTCGAATTCCAAGTCCTTACGACGCTTGTTGACTTAACTCTTCTGACGGTCCTGGGCTGCCTTCATTCGTTGTCGAACTGTCTCGATACAATCCGAGGTTTCTCTAATCATCTCAGGCCCAAGTACCAACTTATCTCCAATTTCTGGCCAACATGCTGGAGAATTGCACGGCCTTCCATACAATGCTTCATATGGCGCCATCCTAATCCTAGACTGGTTGCTATTATTATACGCAAATTCAACTAGATGTAGATGGTCTTCCCATGATCCTCCGAAGTCTAACACACAAGCCCTCAGGAGATCTTCTAAAGCTCGATTGACTCTCTCGGTCTGACCATCAGTTTGGGGATGATATGCCGTACTCAAGCACAATTCGGTTCCCAAAGCTTATTGCAAACTTTTCCAAAATCCACTCATAAATAATGGATCTCGATCACTTACTATACTCTTTAGGACACCATGGAATCAAACTATCCATTTCACATAAAGTTCAGCCAATTTCGATGCCGTCCTACTTGACTTGACACGAATGAATCTCGCACTTTTGGTCAAACGATCCACGATGACCCAAATCCCCTCATTTCCTGCATTGGTTCTAGGTAGTCCATTGATAAAATCCGTTGATACTTTCTTCCACTTCCACGTAGGAACTTCCAATGGCTGAAGCAAACCACTTGGCTTCTTCTGTTCAGCTTTCACCAACTGACAGTTCATACACTTGGAAATGAACTTTCCAATATCTCGCTTCATCCCTTCCCAGTAGTAGACTCTCCTCATGTCCTGATACATCTTATTTCCACCGGGATGAATCGTCATCTTCGAGTGATGACATTCTCTTAGAATCTCATTCCTCGATCCGTTAATATCCGGAAAAACTAATCGCCCTTCCTTTTGAAGCCAACCCTCTCGATCAAGCTCGAACTCTTTATCTTCTGGTTCCAGTTTCTGAATGAACTCGGCAAGCTTCACATCCTTCTTTTGGCTCTCTCCAATCCTTTCGATAAGATTAGGTCTTATCAACAAGCTCTCTAACATTTCAGGTTCCAACTCACACCTTGGCCTGAAATCGAACCTTGCCAAGTACTCGAGGCTCTTCCATTCCGAAAACATCGCTCCCAAACTTGCGTGTCTTCGACTTAACGCATCTGCAACTGCGTTACCCTTGCCTAGAGTATAGAACATGTCAAAATCATATGACGCCAGAAACTGTAACCATCTTTGCTGCCGAAGGTTCAAATACTTTTGGGAGAAAAGATACTTCAACGACTTGTGATCCGTAAACAACTCAAATCGAACTCCCAATAGGTAATGTCTCCACATTTTCAGAGCAAATACAATCTCCGCCAACTCCAAATCATGAGTTTGGTAATTCTTCTAATGCGGCTTTAGCTGTCGACTCGCGTAGGCCACAACCTTATCCTTCCGCATTAGTACTGCTCCAAGTCTAGTACCACATGCATCGGTATATACCACCATCTCTTCATTCCCACTAGGAATGGTCAACATAGGTGCACTCGTTAATCTCTCCTTCAGGATTCCGAACGCTTGTTCACACTTTGCATCCCAAGTGAATACTTGGTTCTTCTTCGTCAATCCTGTCAACGGTGCATCTACCTTAGAGATATCATTGATAAACCGTCGGTAATATCCTGCCAACCCAAGGATACTCCGAACATCCGTCGCATTCTTAGGTCGATCCCAGTCCTGGATTGCTGCAACTTTAGCGGGGTCAACCGCTATTCCATTCCTAGAATCTACATGACCTAAGAACCTCACTTCATCCTTCCAGAAGTGACACTTTGAGAACTTAGCCTTAAGCTGATGCTTCCACAAGATCTCTAACACAACTCTCAAGTGCATCTTATGTTCTTCCTCATTTCTGGAGTAAACCAGAATATCATTCACGAACATAAGCACGAACTTGTTCAACTGATCTCTGAACACCCTATTCATAAGATCCACGAAATACGCTGGCGCGTTAGTCAACCCGAATGGCATCACCAACCATTCGAAGAAACCAGATGGTGTCTTAAAAGAAGTCTTTAGCACACTATCCTTAGCCACCCTCAACTGGTGAAATCCCGTTGCCAAATCCATCTGAGAAAACACTTTGGCTTCGTGAAGCTGATCGAACAAGTCATCTATCTTGGCAACGGATACTTGTTTTTCTTTGTCACCTTGTTCAGCTCATGATAGTCCACATACAATCTTAACGAGACATCTGCCTTGGTTGTAAATAAAACTGGTGCACCCCACTTGGAAACACTCCTCCAAATGAACCCTTTTCCCAAAAAGTCACAAACTTGCACCTCTAACTCTCATTGTTCCCTAGGTGCCATCCGCCTAAGTGGCATAACGATTGGTCTAGAACCTTCGACCAAATCGATCCTAAACTCAATCTCACGATGCAGCGGCAACCCTTCGACCTGGTTAAAGACATCTACATACTCATTTGCGATCAGCACTGATGACATGTCTTCTTTTGGAATCCCAAGCGAATATAGATAACTTACAAAGACCCCATCTTTGCACTTAAATCTAATCAACACCTTTCGCCCCTCCACATCCCCGACCCTCACCTCTAGCTTCTCACAATTCACCCTTGCTGCATACCTCTTGAGCCAAACCATGCCCAAGATGATCCCAAACCCAGCGAAGTTAAGAACAAAGAAATCACTCACAAAAGAGCAACAATGACTCGACAACACTAGACCATGACATATCATGCAAAGATTTGACGAACCCCTAATTGGATTAGTCACTATGAAGGGTCCATCACAAATCTCAGGTTCCATACCCAAGAGACACACAAGCTCATTGCAAATAAAGGAATTCAATGCTCCAGTATCGAAAACACACGAACTGAAACACCATTAACTGAAAGAGTACCTTGCACCACGACACCCTTTCCCTTCTCCTCTGCAGTAGGAGCCGTTGAAGAAATTGGCACAGCATCCAAAGCCTATGCCCTCACAACCTGCTTGCCCTTAGCTGATTCCAGACAATCTTTCTTCTCATGCCCAGGCTTCCCACATTTGAAGCACTTCTTCTCAGATTTGGGATTTTTGCACTCATTAGCAAAATGTCCTTTCTGTTGGCAGTTATAGCAAACCACCTCACTCTTGGGTTTCTTTTGGCCATCTTTTCCCTTTTGTTGTTGCTGCTTCCTCTTCTTATTATTACCACCCTGCTGTGGTTTCTAAGCCTCTTTGGTGGTAGCGACAACATTTGCTTCCTTAGGAAATAAGCTCTCATGACGAATAGCTTTTTCCACAATCTTCTCAAATTAATCATCAAGATGTTCCACTAATGGTTTTCCGATATAAGCATCCAAACCCAAGACAAACTTCTCGTTCTTCTAATATGGTGTATCAGTGTACGAACGAGCATATCTAGACAAGGCTTCGAAATCAGAAATATAGTCAAGCACAAAATGACCACTCTGTTCCAACTCTATGAACTTCTTGAATAGAGCAGATTTCTGTGCTGTGGAGATAAACTTTGCTTCAAACTTAGCTTGGAATAGCTCCCATAAAATTTTTCCTTCTGGAGTCTCGAGTGTAACAGAATTCCACCATTCCATGGCCTTGTCCTGCAGTTGCCTTAATGCAAGCTTTCTCTTTATTTCATCCTCAATACCCAAGTTTCCAAAGATTCAGACACATGAGTCCATCCACCTCTGAACCTCTTCAGTTGGTTCAGTTCCCTTGATTGGTTTTCCCTTTAGAGATGTAAAGTCCTTGTATAGCTTTGCAAAATCTACTACTCTGGAACTCGCACACCAACATCTACTGTTGCCACCACTGGAGCAGGTACCCCTCGCTAATTGCTTCTGCCATGGCTTCAAACATGGCCGGGTAATTAGGTTCAACTCTATTTCCCCCTCCAGTATTGGTTCCCCTAGCAGCGTGTCTTGTTTCTCGTCTACTCATTCTGAATCTGCAATTTAGAATAATTAGCCACCTTCAAGAAATACTACAAAAGGAAAAAAACCGCTACTACTATATATATGCTAGTATATATAGTTAGCATCCAACTGAAATCTACAATTACGTATCTCATACGTGATTACGTCCTTGAACTTTGGCCAAAAATCGTTGACCAGAGCTCTGATACCAAATGTGTCGACCGCCCGTAACCCCAGCACTATACAAGAGAAATAAGGCATTGAAAGATGTGCAAGCCTATCATGGACGATCATCAGAGTAGAAAAACACAAGTGGAACCTGTCGTAAAACTCACAGTGCAAGGATAAAGTTTAATAGAACATATATAACAGGTAATAATAGTGAGGCAGAAACACTGGACTTCCATACAACTAGAAAGTAAGAACAACAAACATGGAAATAGTGTTTATACAAAGTTGCCTCACTACATCACTAAGAAAAGAAAACAGCGAAAATCCAATTGTTAGATAGGAGTGAAACTGGTACATAAGCCCCCTGCTCGCCATCGATCAGCATTGTCATCCTCACTAAAGCAAAACCTGTCACCTGTTACGTAGTCTGCCCATCCACAATCGGATGAACAACTCAAGGTAATAAGAGGATACATAAAACCTTGAGTCAGACAACAGTCTTAGTGAGCGATAAAACAGCTAATAAACATCAACAATAAAGTGTATGAGAGGGGATAGATAAACATACTAATCTACCCATAACACCAGAGAAGGCCTCAACCTTGTCTTCCCCACATCGGATAGTGATAGCCTTTACAATCCATTCAACCAAAGGAATAACCATTCATACATGGAAACCAGAGCAACCATTCAATCATGTAAAACACACGTAACATCCAGATTATATAAGTCTCACACAGAACAACCAATCATCCATGACTGACTCTAGCTATCACCGCCAATCCTGCTTTGAACCACCGTGAATCGTATGATGGCCAACCTTGTCATATGTCAAGGGCTGATGGTAACCCCAGTTCTAGCATAAACTCCCTATGTCCAACCTTGACAATGTCCAACCTTGACAACTAGGCCATTCAACGATACCCAAGGTACTCGACCAGCAACCTTCCGGTATATTGGGTGCCCCCATCGTACCCCTGCTTTGAGCCTTCTAGAACTTACGACAACGATAATCTCTCGGCCTTTAATATCTCTAGTCGTCCAACCTTAACGGCTATTTATTGCTCAAGTGACCTTCTCGAGCAACCATTATCCACCAACTCACAACCTTTGAGTTGCCACCTCATTCGTTGTTCCACATTGATCAACGAACACATCCAACACTTCGAACCTTCCTTCTCGAATTTACTTCGAATTCACACCATCATCGAGCTAATTTGACTCCACCTGGTCCACATCTGACCAATCCAAATTTGACTCTACCACCAGATCCAAATTTGACTCTACCACCAGATCCAAGTTTGACTCTACCACCAGATCCAAATTTGACTCTACCACTCGATCCAAATTTGACTCTACCACCAGATCCAAATTTGACCCTATCGCCCAATCCAAATGTGACTCTACCATCCGATCCAAAGTTGACTTTACCACCAGATCCAAATTTGACTCTACCCCCCGATCCAAATTTGATCTATCACCCGATCCAAATTTGACTCTACCCCCCGATCCAAATTTGACTCTATCACCCGATCCAAATTTGACTCAACCACCAGATCCAAATTTGACTCTACCACCCGATCCAAATTTGACTCTACCACCAGATCCAAATTTGACTCTACCACCCAATCCAAATTTGACTCCACCACCCGATCCAAATTTGACTCTACCACCCGATCCAAATTTGACTCTACCACCAGATCCAAATTTGACTCTACCACCCAATCCAAATTTGACTCCACCACCCGATCCAAATTTGACTCTACCACCCGATCCAAATTTGACTCTACCACACGATCCAAATTTCTGCATATTGCAATTCAACTCCTATTTCGACCAAAACTTCGCCAAACGACGAATCCAATGAAACCAACTCAACTAAAATCAGCAAAAACAATCATAAACATATCATAACATTACTAACGACATGAAAACGACGATTACCACAAAAATGATGTAAATCTCACCCAAAAATCATTAAAATGAACATATAATCAAAATGAGAGATCTAACTAACATAAACATGTAAAATGACATGAAATTAAGTAGTAAAACTTGTTAGATTAGATCATAGGGTGACACATATGAAAATGAACTTATAATGGAGTAAATCTATGGTAAAACATCCCAATTTGATGAGAAACACGCACAAACACTCATATACTTCATTGCATTCATCTGAGAGATGTAAATCACTCACCGATTTGCCGAGAAAATCCAAAACGATAGAAATCAGAATCCGGACAGCGACCACTCCGAATCGAAACCCTCGATCCAATGAATTCGCCTTTGAAATGATGTAGATCTTGCCTTGGATGGTGTAGATCTTCGATTTCCTTCCTTAGATTTGGATTTTTAATGGTGGAAAGGTGTAAGAGGAAGAAGGAGATCAATGCCTCCAAATGAGAGAATGGGAAAGTAAACCTTTTCCCTCCACTCTCAACCCCTATTTATAGGATTCCACTAAGGCTCCAAAACCTGAATAGCCAACTGAAAAACCATAAAACAACGATTTCTCCCAAACCGTTGAGCCAAATCCTTAATGTAACCACTCTACGGGAAGGCATTCATCAATTCCTTTCCAATAGCATAGGTCTCACCCTCTGATTTGACCTGAGTCAAAACTTACTCCCTATACAAGCCTGATAGGGGCAAAATGGTCATAAACAAAATCGGTAAAAATTATGGACATGTCTCACATCCCCATAAACCACATATTAAAAGATGAGTATGATCCAACCCATAGAGAATAAAACAAATATATTTTATGATCTTCCGATACGTAAAATGCGGGTTGTTACACCGGCATAGGATGAGGGACTGTTTATATTTCTGTGGCGTTGTGGCGGAGACCGTGCGAGTGGGGTACCATGGGGTGTACCTCAATACTGGGGGTAGCTACATATATACTGAAATAGGTTAATCCATTGGGAGTAAATGGGTACGTCGTGTGTGTAACCCTTGAGTGTTGTTAACCCAAATAACCTAATAAATAAGAAAATGTGTCTGAACGATATATGTAGGATTGTCCAAAGTGTGTATTTAAATCTAGTCACCAGAACATGTATTCTGACCCCCTCTTCATAACATACTCGCAGGTTAGATTGTGGCAGAGACGTAATAACTTTGGTTGCTAGTTAACTAGTATTATTGATACGGTAAGGCTATACTTTGATTATATTATATTTTATCCATTCCGCTGTGAGATATTTTCTGAGCTCTGACTTATTTATGTTTCTGTCTTTTCTGTCAGATACCAAAGCAAACAACCACGAGTTTCAATAGATTAGAATTTTGAAAAAAAAAATCGGTCTGTTGGAATTCGGTTTGTTACAGCTCTCTTCAGCCACTCTGAGCCAATGGAACCTATAACAAGGTCAAGTTGAACGAAAACTTTGTCTCCATAGAGATCATCGAACATATCATTGATTCTGGCCATTGGGAATATGTTTTTTGACGTGAGCTTGTTCAATTCTCGATAATCGACACACATCATTTGTGACCCATCCGATTTTGTCACAAAACAACTGCAGCTCCCCATCCGGAATAACTTGATCTAGTTAGCCCTTTCGAGAGTAAATCTTCAACTTGCACCTTTAATTCTGCTTTCTCCTTTAGTGTCATTCTTCAAGGAGGAAGGACAACTAAGCATGCTCCAGGAACAAGGTCTATACGGAATTCAATTTTTCATTTAAGAGGAAGACTCGTGATTTTGCCAAACACATCGGAATAATGTTGGACGCTATGCATTTAAAGCGCTCAGCGAATCCAATGCGGCAGAGGTGCAAACAGTTGTAGCAGAGATAAAGAGAGGAAATAGCGGGATATAGCAGAGGAGTATGAAATAGCGTATAAAACTTGTATTTAACTCTTTTACAAATATATAAAGGATAAATAAATGGAATTTAGCATTCAGCTTAATTATAATTAGTACATTCTTAATTTTAAATAAAAGCACAAGCAAATATATGTAAATAAGTGTAAACTTTTATTTAGCTTGACTAAATTTAATATAATATTATAGTATTTCATATTCTGAAAAATATATGATAAAAAATTATGTTAAAAAATAATTTTATAATGCATAAATATCATTTTTAGTTCATTTCTCTTATATGAGTTATATCGAAAATAGTGAATATAGCTGAAATAATGGGATATATCGAGAATATCGAAATATAGCGGGGCTTAAAGTGGAAAGGCTATTTCAGAGGCTGTACGGAAATAGCGTAGCATTAGAAACATGCTACAGGATATAGCGAGGATATGGCAGGGTAATAGCTAGGCATAAACTGCATAGGTTGGACGATTAGGGTAGAGTTCAGATCATTGAAGTGAGAATTAAAGGAAAATGCGAAGCTACCTACATATTCTAGTGGCATACTGCATTCAATTTTTAGTTCATTTCCTTGGTCATCTATTAAGGAAATGTTTTAGGCTTTGTTCATTTTTTCTGCTTTATACTTCTTCAACCAGTCGCCGCCAAGAAGAATATCAAAAGCGTCAAAGCCAAGAATATAGAAATCTCTGATGAAACGATGAAGGTCAAAAAGTAGTTTAACCCCTTTACAAATCTTGGTAAGGTTGTCTTGGCCGCCAATTGGATTAGATATACATAAAGCTTCAGTTTCATATTTGGGGTTCAACATAAATTCGAACTTATTATAGAGATTAATAGAGATAAAACTATGTGAAGCACCACGGTGGAATAGAATGCGAATAGGATGAGAAAATAAAGAAAAAGTGCTAAGAAGCTTACACTTCGTGTCATCCCAGAGGGAGGAGTGGAAGATGTCATTGCAAAAACTCCAAACGTGTTTCCCTTATTATGTGGGGAAGTGTTTCTTAATATAATCGGGCTAAAGACAAGCATAAAAATAATTATCGTGGGGTAGCTGAGTCGGCGGAATAGAAACTTCAGTCGAGTTGGGGCTGCCAATGAAGTAATGGCCCTTCTTGTTGCACTTGAAACAAGTAATATTTGAAAGACCAACAGGAGGTCTCTGGGCATTATATCTAACATCTTGAGAGTTTCGCCCCTTACTTCTATGATCCAAGAAATTTGACTTCATGTTCTTTGAATTGCTAGACGATCCATGAGATTGGGAGCACATGAATGGCTTGCTTTCCCGATATTTGGTGAATTCTCAAATCTAGTGGCATAGTTCATGAGTTTTGAGAAAGGTTGGTGGAAATGATTCATCAAATTGTCATAGAATTCTGGACATGCACCAAGTATAAATTTCTCATTTTTTACAGTGGTGTCTCAATCAAGTGTGGGCCAAATTTGGAAAGCTCATTGAATTTTGTCTCAAATTCGGCAAAAGTCATGTTGCCCTTCTCGAGATCCTTAAATTCTCGATACAACTGGGATTTTCCAGCTTTTGGCATCCATTCGGTCGTGAAAGCATCACTAAAAGTTCCAAGTTTAGGATAGATTCAAAGAAAATACACTAAGCGAGATGCAATTTCACTTAAGATTTTATACCTAAATTATTTCCATGTAAAGTTGGTTTCAATTGAATTAACATTGATAGACTCCCACTAGTTCCTTGTAGCATCTTGAAGCTGCCAAGCGGCCATATAACGCTGTTGTGCATAAGTAATCTCAATATTAGGGAAAATTATTTCCAAATCATTCATCCATTTATAGGCTTCGATGATCGACTCGGAACCAGAAAACTTAAAACCTTCAAGTTAAGTGTACTCTTTGCATAGTTGGGTGAACTTAACGAGTTAAACAGGATGAACTGGCCCGATCAGTGGCTCAGGCTCAACCGGGTTACCTCTGTGACCCCTACCTCAGCCTCTAGCGGTATAACGTCTGGTATTCATCTGAAATACTCAAGAACAGATTTAGGACGAAGTAAAAATCGATTCAAATTTGAAAGGAGGAATCCTAACCAATAGAGTTTAACTAGGGATATGGATTGATTCCTAATTACTATGGCTTAAGGAAGGAGATAAACCCTAAGAGAATGATCAAGGCTAGATAAATTGAAGAACTATATAGAAAATACCTTAGATATAATTACACATATATAAACCTTGTGAAAATCTTTAAACTCCGACTTCAAATCAAATTTTATAATTAAAATACTTTGAAATATTTATATTCAAAACACTTATACTTAAAATATGCTCTGTTACAATTATTTGATTCTGATACTGATTTTACTAATTCTATGGTATTTCCACCCTGTCTTTGATGAGTTATTTACCTTAATAGCTATGATTAAACCTCAACTTCTATATCAACTATAATGACCTACTATTTCAAACCATTCAAATCGATAATAAACCACACATGTCATACATGAACCGTTCAAAATGGTGAATCGTTATTTTAAATTTTGAGGTAAAACAAATAAGAACACAGAATCATAGTCACAAAACCAGGGTAACTTGCAACAAAAATAAAATAGATATAATAGCACATAAGTCATTACCCAATACATGATACATACGTGTACACAAAAAGAGTCATAAGCTCATACATTACAAATACAATACATATAAATAACTGATAATAAGACTGGAAAATTAAGACATCTAAATTGGTGATAACTGAAGGAGATCCAAGTAAGATACCCAGCTCCCTGGTGCATCACGAATGACTGTTATGCTTAGGCTGACCCAAGAATAAAGTCAAAATAAACAATACACTCGAGTCAGGACTAGCATTCTCATGCAAATGAATCAACTCAAGTGAAATGCTTACAAAAATGTACAATAACATAAAGGATGTTTGGGATTCCCATCCTCTAAGAATTTGCGAAACCAATATATATAACAATACATTATTACAATATCTATTCAGTATCGTAAATATAATGAAAATAGCGTAAACGAGATTACTAGTTTACCCTTACGTCGTTTATAAGCATTACAATCTATATAATACCGTAAATTAATTAACCGTACGTGTGTTATCAAAGGCACTCCATATAAAGCAACTCTGTATCAAAATGTTAGGGGATTGATCAGGATAATATGACAAGGCACTCGAGGCAATATTCAGGGAAGGATTCTACCAATTGCACTCCTGGACCGGTGGTAATGCATAGTAGCAACTACCACTCACCTCGGAACACACTCCCAATCAAAAGGGTCCCGAAACTAGTCATATAATAATAGAGATGGTATCAAAGAAGCGTGTCTGATCGAAGCTGTACCTCACTTAATCACGGTATAGCCCCTATTTTAGTCATTTTAATTATAACCCGAAGGTCAAGGTCATTCCGTCATCGTTCTCTTTCATCAAATCCAGTAATCGCCTCTAAATCATCCTACTTTGTTTTGGATTCTCCATTACGTGCACAGTTGTCAAAGTGGTGTCGGTCATACTGACTCCGATCACTTTAACAACCAACGTTACATTTTTCACACTGTGATCATTACATTTGATATCATATTTCGATATCGCAAATCGATCCATTTCAGGTTTGGATTTACATTTCCACAAATACCATTATCATTTGAATTTTTTTGATTACTTCGGATTCACTAGCTCGTATTGGACATGGGTTTTACATTAAAATATGCTTAAAAAGATAAATTTGGAGTGTATTATATATATATATACATATATACATATATATATATATGCTTATATAAATAGTTGGAAAATACTTACAAAATATTTATAAAGTTTATATCGTTAAAAATAGTCTAAGTTTATTTGTAAAAAAAATTGTAAAGTCGAGTAACATGGAAATTTGCTTTTTTGGAAATATAGTTCAAATAACGTTGATCCAATCCGATCTAACTCTGCATTTTATAATTTGACTATCGCCCATTTAGATTTCACATTCAAATCAGATTCCCCTTTTCATTGGTTCAATTTCAAATCCTTTCATGGCTATACCGATTTTCAAACCATTGTTTACCTTGGATTTCATATATATTTCCATGTATAAAATTCCAACCGTTCGACGTTAGTTGTTAACTCTAAAATAATAATTTATTAAATTTCAGCTCACTATTAAATCTCATACCAAATTTCTTTAGTTAAATATATTTTTCTGATTACTCGAGTTTAAACTAATTTACACTTTAACTTTGATTCCTCTTGATATTAAAATGGTAGAAGTGGTTAATCGAATTATATCAAAATAAGATTTACAAAAATACTAAGTCGAATCTTTACAAAACCTTTCTTATAGAATCATACAACATATTATCAAAAAAAAAATGTCACATTAAACAATGAGTTTTCATGGAAAAAATTACTTTAAAATAACTTAACTTTGAATGTTAACTTTTATAACTACTTTTAAAACTTATTTTATTTAAATCAACTTTTACTTATCCTTCAAGTTAAATCCTAACAAAATCCTTTCTACATTTCTTTATACGATACGAAAATTCATAAAAAAACTATTTATTAAAAATCGATACATACTTGTAATATTTTAAAATAGTTTTATCGATCATGACATTCATATATTATTTTCTACCCTATGGTCAAGTGATACGAATATGTATCATTTCAATCCATTTTAAAAATATTTGAACCTTGGTTATGTATCATTTCAACCCGCATCCCAAATCGATTTCAACAGTTCAAGTATGTATCATTTTAACCCGTAATGATTTTCTAAATCTACAGGGAACTTGCAAGGTGATAAAACATAAAAACATCACATACAAGCATCACATCCATATAGTGTCATATAAGATGATAGTGTGCATGTCCCATGCACATTAATCGCATAAATAATAAATTAAAATTTTCTTGATCAACCTAACATCTCATTTATTATTTCAAGTTTTTTATTCACTTAATAATCAATTAGTCCTGAGTGAGCAAACTCATCTTCCATGGAAAAGCGAGAAGTCATAAGATGAGCACAACGAAAATGGCTATAAGAAGAAATCATCTACCTAGAATAAAGGCACAGTTTTTATTTAGAATAGTAGACTAAATTTTCATGAGAAAATTAACGCAAAATGTTTCTATCAAAAATTGACAAAAACCAGGTTACTGCAGCCAGGCTCGAACTAGTGACCTCTTAGTTCTAAGTCACATGTCAATCCACTCAACTATATAGGATTTTTGTTTATAGCGGAGAGGGACGATTTTGTATTTACTAAAAAATGGTTGAAAGAAACACAATACCATCTGTCGAGACCTGCATGTGTGCTTTACTATCGCAACAATGCATAGAGCCAAATCTCAACACATATCATATGTGTTGTAATCAAAATTATGAAGCTTCCCTAAGTACTATATTACCATCGTCACATAAGCCATTAAGTTGATAAAATTCATGTTTTGGTTGAAATCAACTCAATGTCAATATAAA
This sequence comes from Allium sativum, assembly GCA_030737875.1. NCBI lineage: Eukaryota > Viridiplantae > Streptophyta > Magnoliopsida > Asparagales > Amaryllidaceae > Allium > Allium sativum. The sequence continues at coordinate 311,358,135 of CM060921.1, forward strand.
CCATTCCTGCATCTCTCAACTCCCATGGGAATTCTTCTAAAGCCATTCTTGCTTGAATTATTCCATCTTATATCTGTTGGTATATCTAGTGCGCTCGTAACAAATTTCGTTATGACAACAAAACTTTTGATCGGGCCAAAATCATAAATCTTATACATAGGGATATCAAGAACTTATTCCTTGCATCCCCTTACTCAAGGCCATCTAACAGATTCCTAGACTCGTTCATCACATATTTCATCATCTCCTGCACTTTTTGATGTTTTCCCTTCGTGATTCAATTTTATTTTACGATTATTTTTTCGTATAATGCTGCCCTTGTCTCTTACTTACATGTTTGCTAGAGCCGGATGTTTCTAACAGCATGATGATGGTTGGCTACTAAGTGATTTCTAGCCTTCTCTGGACTGTCAAGGCTTGTGTGGCTGGCTTTTTCCTTTGGTTTAGAGTCTATTCCTTGTTCACCAGCTCGTCTGTTACTACTTATCTTGGATCTCTTATTACTTCATGACACTTCTCGGACTTGAAGATTCTCTTCTCTTGGGGGGTCACTGTTACTATTTTCTATACTAATTGGAGCCACATAGGCTATTTTGTTGTTTTTTATGATTCTGTGACTTTTCGTTTTCTTATGTGTACCTGCAAGTCGCCGTCGGGACGCAGTTTCCCAAACTTATATATTTTTATGCAGCGCCACCCTACCTCACCATCACTCTAATGGTTTTTGAGGGATTGTTTTATTATTAAGAAAAAAATTCAGTGTCAACATGCAACAGGGTATAGGAATAACATATTCATTCATTTTAATCTAAGCTGAAACTGAAACAAATACATACATACATACATATATATATATATATAAGTATATACACATGTATTCTTACTATTTCAGCAAAGAAATAAATAAGTAAGACCAATACAATTCAAAGCCACCAAAGATGGGGCCGCAGGAGGTGTACCTGAGTTCTGGCGATGTGTCGACCAGTCTGACAATTGCTAGTGGACGCGTCCGGCGGTTGAGCTTAAATTTATGAACCTTTGTTTTTTTTGTAGACAAAACTGGGTAGGCTTCATGTTGGAAAGCGAGCATGGCCAAACGAAGGAGGTTGGAGGTCTAGCTGTCTCAGTCAGTGCGCCCCCTCGAGGTGGTGGATGTGGGTTCTATGGTGCCTACGACTACTGCTTCATCCATTTCTTTTTTTCACGGTTCCATTTGAATGAAAAGAGAGGGAGTATGTTCCCAGATGACTGGAGTTTATGGAAAGCGACAACCTGGGTGGTGGCTCTAGCGATCGACGCCAGGTGGTTGGTGAAGGATGATGAGGAGTTGGGTAGGTGCGTTAAATGGATTTTGGAGATTTCGGCTTTTCATGAGAAGGAGGTTCTTTTGCTTTTTCTTCCTAGCATCCAAAATTTGTTCCCTTTTTTTATTTGTTTGTTAATATAACATTCGATTTTTGACAAAACAATATTTCATATCTTAAGTCCTATTTCAGAAAGGTGGAACTGTACAGATACAGGAAATGAAAGAAACGTGGAAGAATAATTCAAAGACAGAAGGACACTTGTTGATTTAGACTGAATATAGAGACATGTGTCAAATTGGATGAAATTATTATTACAGGTGTAACATAGCTTGTAATTTATAAAAATTGTATCTACCATCTATCTCCTTTCCTTTTATTTTGTTTTTGAATTGTAGGAGGTTTATATATATTATACCAATATAAGGGCGCAAACAGATTACGAATCGAACACGTTAAACACTGTATTATTCTGCGCTCATTTTCCCCTCAGTATTGTGAATGCGAATTGCGCATAATTATTACTGGAATTTACCGAAACGAGAAACATTGAATTCCACAAAAATTTGATTTTAAAAATTTGATAAATTAAAATTTTGTTTCAAAATGTAAAACTATTAATTCATTTTTGATTTACTAAATTTGCTAGGTCGTTGTACTTCTGCTTAACACATTGGCCACTGCGTTACCTTTTCCCGGAGTATAGGCTATACCAAAATCATACGATGCCTAAAACCCTAATCACCACCACTGCCGAATATTCATATCCTCTTGGGATAAAAGGCACTTCAACAGACTTATGATATGTAAACAAGTTGAATCTAACTCCCAACAAGTAAGTCCTCCAAATATTCAGAGCAAACACTATTGCCACTAACTATAAATCAAGGGTCTAGTAATTCCTTTAGTGTGGCTTTAGTTCTCAACTCGCGTAAATCCCAACTCTATCCTTCTGCATTTTTAATGCTCCAAGTCCAATATTGCATGCATCAGTATATATGACTATATCGTAATTCCCACTTGGGACAACTAATACATGAGCACTTATTAATCTCTCTTTCAATATTCCAAAAACACATTCACACTTTACGTTCCATGCGAAGACTTGATTCTTCTCCGTTAACACAGTTAATGGTGCAGCGATCTTCGAAAGTTCCTTGATAAATTGTTGATAATATCCAGTTGAATCGAGGAAACTCCTTACATCCATCGCATTTTTGGGTCGATCTCAATCCTATGTTGCTGCTAATTTAGCATGATTCATTGCTTTTCCTTCTCCAATACGACATGACGTAAGATTATTACTTCTTCCTTCCAAAAATGGCACTTCGATGACTTAGCTCTAAGCTGATGCTCTTGTAAGATTTCTAAAACAATGCTCAAGTGTGTCTTGTGTAATTACTCGGTCCTGGAACGAACTAATATATCGTCCAAATACACAAGCACATACTTGTTCAAATAATCTCTGAAAAACTCGATCAAGGCACATTAACGCATTAGTCAATTCATATAGCATCACCAGCCACTCATAAAACCCAGATGGTGCCCTAAAAGAAGTCTTCAACACACTATCCCTAGCCACTCTCAGTTGGTGAAATCTCGTTGCCAAATCCATTAAGGAAAATACCTTGGCTTCTTGAAGAAGGTCAAACAATTCATAGATTTTCGGCAATGGATACTTGTTTTTCTTGGTTACCTTATTTAGCTCATAATAATCCACACACAATTGCAACGATCCATCAACTTGGTCACAAATACAACTGGTGCACCCCACTTGGATATGCTTCTCTACATGAGTCCATTCCCAAATGGTCACCCACTTGCATCTCTAATTCTCATTGTTCCGTTGACATCATCTGCCTAAAAGGCATAATTATAAGTCTGCCTTCATCCAGTAAATCAATCCAAAACTCAATTTCCCGTTGTACAACAGTCCTATGACCTTGTCAACATTATTAAAAAACTCTTAAACGATCGACGATGATGACAATTCATCTTATGGAATCGCAAGCGCTGACTAGGACCTTATCCTCTCATACGTAGCATATCACAACCGTTTACCCTTCAATGTTCCTTATTGTCACCAAGAGCCACTCGTGACCATACCTCTTAAGCCAGTCCATACCTAGAATGATCTCAAACCCAACAAAGTCCAAAACAAAGAAATCACACCTAAAAGATGAACTGTGACTCGATAAGACTAGACCACGTAAAAGCTTACAAAGAGTAGACAAACCCTCTACTGGGTTAGTCACAACCAATGGTCTATCAGCAATCTTAGTTTCTAAACCTAACTTGAAAACAATCTCATTACAGATAATAGAATGCAATGCTCTGGTATCAATCAAAACTCAAACTAAAATACCTCGAATAGAAAGCGTACCTTGCACAACATGACACTTAACCTTCTCGGTTGCAGTCGGAGCCCTCGAGTAAGATGACACAGCATCCAAAGCATACACTTTTACAACCTGTTTATCCTTTGGTTGTTCTGGAGAGTTCTAATTCAAGTCCCTAGGCTTATCATAGTTGTAAAAATTCTCTCACCCTTAGGAGTCTTACAATCCTTGAAATAATGGCCCTTCTCAAGACAATTAAAGCAGGTAACCTCACCCTTGAGTGTCTTCTGTCCATTTTCCCTTGATATTTTTGTTTTCTCTTTCCATTCTACTTCTTCTATTCCCGCATCCTATGGGTGAGCAATTGGTTGGTTGGTTTGGAGGTAAAAAAATGTTGAACCGAATTGGAACCGAAAATTTTCCAAAATGCACCAAACCGAATTAATTTCGGTTAATTCAGTTGGAAACCGATTTAACCGAACTTGAAGGATGTATTATTATTCAAATGATAGATTCATTCAAAGTAAAACATAAATTCATGTTTTGAGAAATTTTATATAGTAAATTTTATGTTTATGATAAGATTTGATCTATTTGCAACAAATGCTTTTGTATTATATAACTAAACTAGTTATTTAAAGTACTATAATACCATAAAATTAGATAATAAATTAAAATTTTGGTTAAACGGAAAAGCAGAAAAGTAAATTTTACAAATAGAGTTCAGACCGACTTATTTTCGAAACCGAACCGAACCGACTGAAATGGACCGGTTTGGTCAGTTAATTCGGTTTGAACCGAATATTGCTCACCCTACCACTACCTTTTTAAGACATTACTCCTCATTCTCAAAAACAGCCTCTTCCTAATTAGGGTACAAACTCACCTTTCTCAAAGCCTTCTCGTAGCTTCTCATATGGATCCTCAATATGAACCCCCAACAGCTTTCCAAGGTGCTCATCCAAACCCATGATAAACATCTCATTCTTCCGATACGGAGTCTCAGTATACGAATGGGCGTACTTCGACAAGGCCTCGAACTCCAATATATATTCAGCAATAGGTCGTCCACAATACCTCATTTGAACAAATCACTTAAAGAGAATCAACTTCTAGACCGTACAAATAAGCTTCTCCTCAAAATTAGTTCTGAACTGGTTCCAAGTAATCTAGTCCTCTATAGTCTCAAGAGTAATAAAATTCCACCAATCCATTGCTACCCCTGAAGTTGTCTCAATGCGAGCTTCCATTTAGTTACATCGTTGATCCCCAAGTTAACAAAAATGTGAACACAGGAATTCAACCAGTTTTGAATCTCAATAGTTTTTTCTATACCAAAAAACGGCTTACCACCAGAGAAGTATAATCCTTTCACAGCTTGTAAAAATCAAAACACCCTGGATTCCTGCATAGGAAGACCACCCTTTACTACCGCTTCTGGAGTGGGTATCCTTCTTATGATTGCTGTCATTATGGCCTCGAACATAGCAGGAAAATTAAGCGTAGAAACTATTTCTCCTGACTGGCTACCCTTACCTACCCCTCCAGTAGCAGGCTCATCCCTAGCAGCATGTCTCGTAGTTCGACGGCTCATTCTTACTCTGAAACAAGAATGATTATTCCATTTTAGAGAAAGGCTGCAATGGTGCTCAGGTGCATACTACCCTATTATACTATATACTGTGATGTAGTAACCATCCATTAGAATGTACATGTACATATCTTATACGCTTTTACACTCGTAAACTTTGGGTAAAATTAATTAACCAAAGCTCTGATACCAAATATGATGACTGCCCCATACCTCCTACACTAATCTAACGTGTTAGGCCGATACTGGATGGTCATCAAGGAAAATATCTTGAAATAGGACATATCGTATAACTCACATCGCATAGGCAATATGTAATAGAAAATATACAACATGATATGGTGGTGTAGCATAAGAAAGTAGGAAATCTCACCCTCATAAAAATCTCAGTATCTCAAATTCAAACCAATATCTGAATATCAGTACATAGCATGCCTTACTACATCCCTCAGAGTATATCTAAACAACAAAATTAACATTTAGCCATACGGTATAAGAAAAGTAATATTCCATCCTCCTGCTCATCACTGCATAGAATCATCATCTCAAAATTGTCACCTGCTACCTGGTCTACTCATCAACATCGTCAATGAGCGGCCAATGGCAATTAGAGGAGACATAAAACATTAAGCCAAGAAACAGTTTTTGTAAGCGATAAAATAACTACCAATAGTCATACAGGATAATATGATAATAGATAGTTCAAGTCCATCTGGGCCGTCCGTGCATCTAAAAAGTTAGCACATAATAATCACACTATAATATGCTACAATCACATAGAATAGGATTCCTGGCCCGGCTCCTCTTTAATATCGTATGGTGATAACTTACCTAAAGAAAATAAAAAGATAACACATAAACAACCATAGCATCCATAACAAGCAATAACCTAGTTATCACCGGTTATATCCTTGAATGCACATATGTCGAATGATGGTCATTGGCATCAATCAAGGGCTAATGGAAAACCCTGGTTCTAGTTGAACTATCGTACGTCCCTGTACATTTGCCTTGTCAAGACAACTAGATCACTCCCCGAGTAATCCAAGGTACACGACCTCTCATATCCTTATATGCATCCCAATGATACCCCTGTTTTGTTTCCGCTAGGACCATCGATTATCGACGATTCCTTGGCGCTTAGGATTTCATAAGCTATCCCCTATGACTCCATCCTTTAGTTCTAGTAGCATTCGAACTAATAAATTACCTCAGGTCCAATCCAATTCAATCCATCTTCTCATTAGCTCGAGTCCCACTTGAATTGATTCATTATTTGGATGCACCGTCCCATGATCAGCTACTCATTAATTCAACTTCGATCACTCTCGCCTTAAGTTCATGATCGAAGAACTAAGCCACATTGCTATGCACTTCCACCTCATAGAAGTTCTAATCACCAAAAGCCACCGACAAGCTCCAAATGTTCCCTGCTTCCACCCTTAGATGTCTCGACCACCCACCACCTTTTTTGATGGATTGGTACCGGTCCATCACCTATAAACCATCATCTGTCCATCCACTTAGTTAAAATTTAACTTAACTGTTGGATCTCCTCGATCCACTCCTCGAACATTTCCTTCCAATCTAGTTTCAATGCCAAACTCCTTTCCGACTATTTCCTTTGTCGGTCCATTAGCATGAATTCGAGCGATCATTTTTCGACCCATCCGAATCTCACCCAAAATTTCTCATGACATACATCTCATCGTACATGGAAACATCCCAAAAATCATCACTCTTTGAGCACCCTATAGGGATCAATACCGATCCATAAGGCATAGACTGGTACTGGTCCATTAACTTAGCTTATTTTGCAATGAAAATTTTTGGCTCCTCCCCGATAGTCTCCATAGCTCCTCCGCCAACTTTCACCTGGATCCGATCATCATAACCTCTGATTTGCTTTATCTATCAATTCTAAGCCTATAACAAACAATTTTAAATGACAAAATCAATCACACTCATACAATTCAGCAAATCAGACAGTAATTCTTCAATTTCAATCGTGATTAATCATTCAAACATGAACACACATGAAATATAGCGTAAAAACCATGGATCTAGCATAATTATGATGTAAAAAATTGTTAAACATGATCAGCCCAACAACTTACTGATCAATTCAAGTTATTTTAGGGTTCCTAATACTCAAATTAATATTGGTGATCATATTTTAGGTAATATTAACATGCACGATGTGAAATAATCCTAAATTAACGCATATTATCCATAATGTCCATGTGAGGCATATTTATCACTCAGCAAAACTTAGATCCCGATGATTTAGAGATGAACTAAAATTTGAACAGTGAAAGGACTACGAAGAAAACGCTTAATTTGATACAACTTAGCAAGATCCGATCTTCTTAGATGTAGATCTTGCCTAGGATATGATTTAGGATGAATAGATGAAGAGATTAGAGATTAGGTTCGAATCATGATGATCACAAACATCAATCTAATAGTTGAATGAGAAGAGAAATCTGAATTCTCTCCCAAAACACCTTTATTTATAGTTGTAGATCATTTACCTAATGGGCTTGTTAATCAGCCCATTAGTAGCTAATTAATCTGCCTAGCAGAAACTGAAACTTAAAGCAATGATTTCTTTGAAACCATTGAGCCAAATCCTTTATGTTACCACTCTACGGAATCGCTAACCACGATTCCGATCCAATGATACCGATTCAGAATTTGATTTAGCGCCCATCAAAGTTATAGCTAAAGTAGTAAGTATAAGGAAAAAATGGTCATAAATCAATTCGATAAAAAATATGAGCATGTATCACATCCCCATGAACAACATATTAAAATACAAGAACAATACGACCATTATGAAATTAGATATAAATATTTAATGATCCTCCAATATGTAAAATATGGTTCGTTAAAACATGTGTAAAATATGAAAGTAAATAATATCAAAACATTAAGGAATCCTTTTGATCCATCCATCACGTCCCTCTGCATCATAGTTCTTATATCAATTCATATATGCATAAAACGGAAAATATAATCAAATTATGTAATGACCCTGTAATGACCCGGATTTTTAGCGACTTTGGTTATCGACATAAAACACGATGACGACTAACCAACCATCGAAAAAAATCCCGGTAATTAATGAAAGAAATTAGAGGGTGAGAATAGATAAGATAGAAACTTAGAATAGAAGAAGAAGAACACAACATCAGAGTAACACGAACCTCACAGCGGAAAAACAATAGCTATAAAATCTTGAAGCCTCTTGCTCCAAGCTCTTCCAGTATATCTGTAAATTCCTTACTACTTGACTGCCCGTACAAAATTGGGCACCCAAGAGTTTAGGGAAAACAAAACAAAATAAACTCTGGGTCAGTCATGGGACTGGTATGAGTAAAACAATTTAAAACGGTTTGAACAAGTAAACGATATCTCATAAGACCATGCCGTATAACGGAACGGGTTTTCCCTTATGGGAATCCAAAATATCTTTATATCAAAAACCTTTTGATATTATAATAATGTCTAACAACCATAATATAATAATCATCTAGCAGAAACGCTTTCATCTCATGTTCTACATATATGGTATACAATCAAAACCGCAAGCACGTATTAGGTAATGGATTTCCAACTATGACAAGGTATGGAACCACCTTCCGATCAGTGTACTCTAGGAACGATACACTGGAGTTCAACAAGAACATCTTGTAACTCAGCCACACATGACCGACCACTCATTTCGCTTGAGTGTATCGAATGTACATCACCAACGGTTGGGATCAGCAACCGTTCCCATATATATATATATATATATATATATATATATATATATATATATATGGGACAACATTGATAGATTAAAGAGGCAAATGAATATTCTCTAGATAGGTGATTATACACCCTACTTCAGTGTGACCGACTTAGCCATGCTGCCTGCCCGATTTCTGTCATTTACCGGATGATGAGGCTAGAAGTTACGCGTTATCATCACATACCACATCTTCATTCACTTAGAATGTCACATCGTCATACCCTTTAAATCACAAATTGATTTTACCAAAATACCACGGGTATAAGCTAAGAGAAATGAATTCCTCCGCCACCAACGTAAATACGTTTGAAACGATCAACTTACGTGGTCTACCAGATATACTCTGTTAGACCTTCGTCCATACAAGTTGTCCTGGGACTAGACAAACCGAAGGCACTATTCAGTACATCCATCTTAGGCACTGTTCTCTAATACTTATACAATAGCCCTTGCACTTTACTCCGCCTTCAATTATCTTTGGCATAAATGATTCGCAACGCTTATGCCAATACAGAGTGGTTCTTTGGATAATAATCCAACCGGTCTCTCCATATTAACAACGTTAAAATGGTCAAAACTTCGATAGTCTGTGATTTAACTATCAAAGAAAACACGTGTGCAAACAACGATATCATTTCCAAATGGAAATTCTATCAATCAATCATCAAATATATATATATATATATATATATATATATATATATATTTCCTTATTTTCTATGGTTAGAAAATACACGTTATTAACACCGGGAAACATTTACATTTGTTATTTACATATCACTATCATTTCACAACTATCAGTCCCCGACTGTAAACTGGTAGGAGAACAATTCTCTAAGTATAAACCCCGAAGGCCGAAATCAACATCAGATCGACACTTAGAAAACTATTCAATTTACTAATCTCTAGTCAGTTTCTAATTTTGCTTAACTCTATATCTTTAACTCTATTTGATTAACTCTAGTTCATTTTTAACTCTAATCGATTAACTCTATTTGATTTACTCTAGTTCGTTTTTAACTCTAATCGATTAACTCCATTTGATTACCTCTAACTGGTTAACTCTAACTGATTAACTCCTTTCGAATAAACTATATTCGATTTAATCCTTTAACTCTAACCGATTAATTCTAACTCCTTTTATAATATCGTATTTATTTTCTAAATAAATATTTCCTTATTCTAATTCTTTTCTCAAATAACTATTCCTTTATTCTAATTCTATTTATTCCCTAAATAAATAAATAATCCCTTTTAATCTATTTGTAAATGTTCTACAAATATTTTCTTTCTTATTTGTTTGACAAATATTTCCTTTCTTATTTGTTTGACAGATACTTTCCCTTATATTTGATTTACAAATATAATTCCCTTATATTTGATTTACAAAAATAATTCCTTTATATTTGATTTACAAATATATTTCTTTTATTCAAAATCCTTTTTCTTTTATAATATAAAATCCATTGATTTTATATAATAAAATATTTTTCACAATATACTTTGAAAATCCCTTTTCCACATTTTGGTATTTCTATGGTACTTAACACACCATATAACAACAATAAATATCGTTCAAACACACATAACAACCACAGATTATATATTACATCACATATCACAATATATGAATCACAGTAAAATAAATGTTGAGGGATCCAGTCGGATTCCTCCAACCTGTTTCCCTGCATCATAGATGTTAAACAATATAGATAACATCACTTTTAGTTCCATATGATATATTCTGTTAAATAGAATCAATATAGAAATTCAACTAACTGACTAGCAGTTCAATCAAACAGTCAACACACAACAATCAATAGATAATTAACAGTTCTAAGAATACGTTGTAAAAATAGAACTGTTCAGAGTTGGTGACTTTAACTCACATTTGCAGTTCATCGTTAAAGAACGATAACTGTTTGTTTGATTTGAATCAAACAATTTATTTCGCCATGAATTCAAACAAGTTCCACTCCACTCCCAGTCGATTCCAGCGTGTAGTGTCCATCCATACAATCCCGATGGATCTGACGGTTTGAAATTCTGATATCGTATGGATAAGATATCGCGTTATTAACTTTATATACAAAATTCGAATTAAAATAACTTAATTGAATTCATAGTTGGCTTCACCTCAGAACATACGGCCCATAACCAATTGAATAACCCAAACCCACGAAGTTATTTCCTTCCCCAAACAAGTATCGTGGCCTCCTGTACAACCCTTTCCATAGCCGCCATCTTTCTACGCCTCGTTCATCTCCTTCCATCACCGAATTCACCAACCGAATCTACCACTCATCTTCTCTTCACCTTCTCTATCTGCCCATACCCCAAATCATCAGTTCGACGTCCCATTTCCTCGCGCCCCTTCCCAGTTTGTACGACGTTGGTACCTCCACCTTGCCATCGAAGACCACAAAAACCCTGCCAATCCTTGCGGAATTCCACCACAACCACACTTCGAACCTCAAACTTAAACACCATGCTTCGAATCCAAATTTATCGCCAACCTTAGCTTTCACTGTAAAAACCCAAACACCACAAACAACGATCGCAACCAACAATTGGTACATCAGCGAGAAGCTCTCCCTTATACAAACTCAACCATATGGGTTTTAGGATTTAAAGAATTTGATTTTGTTTTCTTTTGATTTTCTAAAGGAAGAACTTTACTGTTTAATTTTTCTTGTGAGGTTACGGCGGAATTTTTCCTTGACCAGAGGAAATGAAGACTTAGGTTTAGAATTTCTAAGGGAGGGGTATTTATAGAGAAATAGGCTGAGATATTTTTGTGGAGATATTTATGAAGATATTTTCATTTTAAATATTCGTTTTTGCTTTCTAAAAATTCCTGTGACCATATACGATACCCAAAAATCATGAAACTGGACTTACTGCTAGAGTTCGACATTACGGTCCCAACGAAACTGGTTTTGTTGAATTCCGACTTTGTATGCTCACACAGAGTATTTTTAACCATCAAAATACTGACTGTTTTTCACTCTAAAAATCTGTACGGCCACACATTGACTTTAAAAATCACCAAACTTGGAATCTAACAACTATTTGACATTGCGGATCCAACAAAATTAGTTTCGTCGAATTCTGACTTCGTTTGCAAAAGTGGCTATTTTTAAAGCTTTAAATAGCCTATTTAAATATATAAATATATTTAAATATAATTGAATTAAATATTAACGTCTATATTCACAGTGGAATACCATATAGCTCAGGATAAATCCTATATGTATTTACAACTCGATATTACATCGTCAGAGTTATATCGATGTTCGGTTTCTATTTAAATCCTTATATAAAATATAATTAAATCGTTATGGTCAGGGCGCTGCATTTTTGAGAATTCGATTTGGACATAACTCAAAATATACATGACGAAATCCCGAATTTTCTCTTCCACTAGAAAGATATACTCCACCAGCTCCACACGTTTCTTGTTTCACAAAAATCCGATTTAAAACGAACCATGTATACTCAGTTGAAGTTCGAATCGCCAAATAGCGAACTACCGCGCCATTTCAAGCCCTATTTTAATTATATTATAATTATACGTTCAAACTGACATCGATTGAATATATTTGTCAATATAATTCAACTCTAAGCTAAATTAAATTTTGGGGATGACCCAGTTCACATTATATTGTCAATTCACTATCTCTGGTTATTTCTGAAATAAATATATTATTCTATTATTTAAATTAATTAAATAAACCAGTTATTTAATTAAATCACCATTTAATTCATTATATCACTATTTATATAATTAAATAAATTAATTATAATACCTCTGACAATGCGGGTCATTACAGACCCGTATATTTAGCGGTTTATTTTAAACATTTAAATTTATTTTAAATGTTTAATTGCAAATATAAACTGATTTTATATGGAATTTATTAATTTATAACGACAATTGAACGTATAATTTATAATTAAATTCAAAACGAGCTCGAAATAGTCGCGGCAGTTCGTAATTTACGATTTAAACTTCAATTGGATATACAGGATCCATTATAAGTCAGATTTCTTTGTAATAAGAAACGTTCAGACCCATTTGATTATATTTTTCTAATGGAAGAGAAAAACAAGATTTCATATTGTAGATTTTATTTTATATCAAAATCAAATTTTCAAATAGTCGCTATGGAATTCGTTATTAAAAATATAACGGTTTATTTTATAAAATAAAAGGGGATTTTAATATATTGAATATCGATTCGGTTTGAAACTCAACCAGAAGTTTTTTACGCTGATACTGTATAAAATTCTGCCCGAGTATGTCAGATTGCAATATTTTATTATTGTTATATCGAGATATTTTAAAATTGATTTATTTTAATTTTAATTGGACCCTTAAAAGGGTTATTATTCAAGCAACCTCCGTTTCCGACCGAACCAGTTCCATCATGTCTGAAATATTTTGTTATTGTAAAATTTCAAGTTTTGACCCAATCAGAATTGTTAAGTGAGTGTGTGGAATATAAACGTGAATCAATTAGCGAATTAAATATTCAAAATTTTGCTATTATTCCAAACAGACTCTGAATTCAACGAAACAATGTTCATTGGGTCTGGAATGTCAATCTACAGCTAGAGTTCCATTTTCATCGTGGTTGCAGTTCATATTTGATCAAACAAATACTAAACGTCCATTAGTAAATTGCGTTAGAATATTCTTCTTATATTCCAAACCCTTGCTATAAAACATCTCTTATCCCTCAACCCTACAGACAATTCTCCCTCATGAATTCGAAGCCGCCACTCATAGAATTTTTCAGAAATTTATATTAAATAAACTAAAAAATGAAAACATTGGTTTATGAATCCGTTTAGTTCGAAATTCCACAAGCTTTGGGATGATACTAATTTTGCTCAGTGCGATCCCAACTTCTGGAGATTGATTGAAGGCAGTGAATCCTAGGGTTAGAGTTATCGGATGATTAAGGTGTTGATTGAAGAAATTATGGTTGTTTTTGGGATTAACAGGTAGTACACCATTTACATGAGTTCGCACCAGTTCCCGTTCGGCTAGAAGTCGCGATGGAAAGGAGAGCTACGGGGAGTATTAAGATGACCGGAAAGTGGGTGCATTAGCGAGAAGTTGGGTGGTGGACTCGAGAGGAAGAGGGGGTGGTATCAGTTGGGCTAACGATGGAGACTGGTGGAATTAAGAACGCTATTGGCCACGGATATCATGGAGCAGTTTTCGCATTTTGGAAAGAAAAATAAAACGAAGAAGGAAACCGTGGTCTGGCAATGATTTTGGGGCTTTGGGTTGAGAATTTTGAATTAAGGGAGTAGCAGCATATTCAAATTGTTTTAGAAGTAAACACAAACATTGAGAGACGCGTTTTCACGTCAACGGGAAGGTAGGTGATGAAGGATAGACGTGTTGAGGTCCTGATAGCTCCTATTGGTGATGGTGGGAGGTCTGTAATATGTGAAAATGGGTTCAAATTCCTTTAGTGGGAGTTAGAAGATGGATTTAGGAATTTAACGTGGAATATGGTTTTGGGTTAGTTGTGGGTGATGTAGTAGTTTTGAAACACCCCACCTCCGTTAAGGTCACTCACAAAGGGAATGCCTTAACTTCGGTGGAGCATTATAGGTAAAAGATACAGATAATTTACAAGACAGACATATAAACAGCGGAAAAACTAAATTTATTTCATTAGTACGTGGTTCAGTTAAAACATTACAACAACTGTCTCAAACCAACTTCCAAATTATTACAACAAAATCTCTGTCTTGAATTAAAACATAAAGAAGCATTAAAACAACAGTAAGGCATCATAAATCCCCAATAAGAGAGTATCCAAAGCCATATCCTAAGGAAAAAGATTCCAAGCAATACATCTACTCTCTTCAAGATGGAAATGATCCGATCTAAACTAAAGTATTCCCTCCCTGTGGACCTGGGGGGAACGCAAGAAAAGCAGACGAAAGAAAATGGGTCAGACATGAGTATGGTAATTCCAGTGACTATTTAGCATGTAAACAAGAAAAAGGGTTATGACATGAATAAACTGAATCTAGAACAACACCCTAGAAATAAGATAATAAGGCTGAATATGCTATCACACTCATTTCACTTCTCTACACCCCCCTACAAGTATTTCAACTAGCACCATGTGTTCAAGATAAATGATCCCTTTTTATCGATCGGCTCCTACTCGTATACGTTTACCACATGTGTCCTTCGGCCCCGCACAATTGTAGATACCTGTGCTTGTCCCACCATGGGGTGTATCAAATCCTATGGTGGCAACCCGACACAATTCAAGATGCACATAGTATAACTACTGATGCCCAGTGCCTGCTTTTTGCACTCTGGATTACGTGCATGACTGCACATCATCGGAACCTACACTGACGCACCACCAACCGTTGTTTTGACCGCTTATAATCAGCCCAGTAATCGTGTCCCACGCTACCTAGTTCAGGGTACCGTGATACATCTATGTGGGTTACTGCTGAAATGGGTCCCCGTTACTAGGGTTTCCTAATCAACATGTTAAAATGGTTAAGTGTTCTCAAATTAACCTAACCCCACACATTTGTTTAGTTAACATGTTGCATTGGTTAAATGTTGCCTTAATTAACTTAGGGGTGGCAATTAGACCCGACCCGATGGACCCGGACCCGACCCAACGGGTCTCGGTTCTAGGCGGGTCGGGTTTTGTCGGGTCTAAAGTATACATTTCCAAAATCTGGACCCGACCCGATCCGAGCTTCGGTTCGGTTCGGGTCGGGTTGAAGCTCGGGTCGGTTCGGGTCGGTTTGGGTCCGATTAAATAATAACACTAAAAATACATATATTTCAATGTTTTTTGGTCGGGTCTATGCGGGTCGGGTCTATGCGGGTCGGATTTGATCGGGTCTTGATGGTATTTTTCATCACCTAGACCCGACCCGAGACCCATCGGGTTCGGTTCGGGTTCGGGTTTTTTCGGGTCGGGTCGGTTCGGGTTTTCGGTTCCCGGTTCTAATTGCCAGCCCTAAATTAACTTAACCCTACCATTCGTGTCTTAGCTTTAATTCATTCATTAAAGCACCAAACACTCACATTAGATATGTATTGTTGCGGTTGCTGGATGTGCCGGTCGGTTCCGGGCAGTCTTACACCGCAACTCAATCTAACCTCGGGTTCTTTTGGGCTTGATGCACTAACCTCTAACATTAGATATATATTGTTACGGTTGCTGGATGTGCTGGGCTATTCCTGGGTAGTCTTAAATCGTAACTCAATCTAACCTCGGGTTAGGCATATTCGTCTTTTACTTAATCTACATATTTACTTTTCATATTTATATGTAAATTTTCCACAATTATTGTCTAACAACCCGAAAATCTGGGCCAGTTTATAAATTTTATTTTGGCAATTTTGTTGAATTTTGAATATTTAAAATGAATTATTTTAAATAATAACGACAAAAAATTTATTTTGAATAGAATTCGAACGTATATATTTATATAGCTCGTCGTTAGAATATAAATACTTATTTTAAAATATAAAAGGAATTGAAAATGGCATGGTAGTTCGATAATTCGATTTCAAAATTCAAATGAATGTACCGAGTGCAAAATAAACCGGATTTTAGGGAACCAAAAATAGTGGAATCTAATAGAGAATATCTTTCCAACGAGTCCGAAAAATCAAAATTTCATAGCGGGAATTAAGAGATATGTCCAGTTGAAATTTCAGAATAGTCGCTATGGAATTTCGGCCCTTAAAAATGGCCATTTTGCAAACGACCTCGGATTTCGACGAAACCACTTTTGTTGGATCCGCGATGTCAAGTTATCGCTAGGTTTCAAATTTCGTAATTTTTTGAATCAATATGTGAGCGTGGCGAAGTTAAACGCGTTTAACCAGTTTCAGTTGATTTTAATCGACTGGAAAATGACCATTTTTCAAACGATCTCGAAATTCGACGAAATTAGTTTGGTTAGGACTGTATCGTCAATACAAAGCTAGAGAATATTTTTGGGAATTTTTTTGGTTAGTATGTGGCCCCGGTAAATTGAAATGCGCGTTCAAAATTCAATATATAGAGTTATATGTGGATTTTGACGAAAACTGATTGAAACAGTCGAATCGGCATACGATACATATCCCATTGTGTTCGAAACGGGGGTAATTAGCTACGAGCGACAGTCGGTGGGTTCGATTTCGAGTTGAAAATAAAAAGTTACTTTTTAGAGGAAGAATTGAATTAAAAAATAAATTTTATATTCTCCATTGCCTTGGTCAACCCCCCCCCCCCTTAACCTTCTCCTACCCCGTCAGTTCAGAATTAGAAATAAAAAAAATGGGGGAAAGACGCCGCCGCCTACCCATAGGACAGCCGCGCCAGCCTCCACAGCCGCCCCCTCCGATCTCCCTCTCTCCTCCTTCCTCCCCCACGTCGAGCTCAAAACCCCCCCTTTCTCGATTGAAACCGCACCCCCTAAACCACCCTGTTCCACCGCGACGCAACCCCCCCGGAGCCTCCGATGCACCCACCTGAGCAGCTTGCAGCGCGCTCTTCAATGTGGTGATGGCAGGTGATGCTCCGGCGCAACAGCGAGGTGGAAAATTCGAGCCCTAGCTAACGGTGAAGACGATGAATACCTGGAGCGTGAAAACAGTGAGTTTTATCTTCGTTTTATTTTATTTTATTACATAAATCAATTTGTTATAAAATCAGTAATCTTATCTAAAAATATATATTGTTATAAAAATAGGATTTTTTATATGAAAAGCAAAGTTAAAAATATCATCTTTGTCAAGTTAAAAATATCGCCTTTGTCAAGTTAAAAATATCGTCTTTGTCTAGTAAAAATATAATCTTTTTATATAGAATAGCGAAGTAAAAATATAATCTTTTTATGTAGAATAGCGAAGTAAAAATATAATCTTTTTATGTAGAATAGCGAAGTAAAAATATAATCTTTTTGTATAGAATAGCGAAGTAAAAATATAATCTTTTTATATAGAATAGCATTGTAAAAATATAATTTTTATATAGTCATAAGGATAAAAGTAGAATTTTTATCTATGTGGTGGCCGTATAAAAATGTGATTTTTATATAAATAGAAACAATATAAAAATGTGATTTTTATATATGTAGTGAAAGCGGGCAACGAAAGTGACAAAGGGGCGAGAACGGTGAAGATTTTCTACATATAAAGAGTCATGGTATAGGATTAGCCAATCGGTGAGAACTTCTCACTTTTAATTTAATTTTTCTAGTTGAAATATGTACTAGGATGCAGACGGTGTTTAGTAGCACCCGACACCCGTCGTCCATAGACCATTGACGGCTTGTATGCTTGTTTGTTTGATTTGATGTGTAGTTGATTGTGTGATGTGATGTGAAACGAAATAAAATATTTATATAGAATAAAAGATTTTATAGTTAAAAATAGAATTTTTAACGTGTATTTAAAATAAAATAAATATAAACAGATCGTACGATTTGTTTATATACACACATTTGACTGATATTGATTGGGACGATAAATTTTACACATCGCCCAACTGCACAAACAAAATTGTGTTTGATTGATTGAAACCCCACACGGGTATTGGGATGATATATGACATACACTAGTCCCAATAATTAGCTGTATGTCGATCGATTGATTGACAAACTGTCATAAGCGTTAAATATCTATATTTGATGCTTATATAGTGCAGAATGCACTCTGGATGATGGTTGATTATTTATCGTTGTTATTTTATGCATGTGTTGTAGAAAATCCATATAATTAACATTACATGGTAATTGAGTGGGCCTCATTCCAGTTTTGAATAGAAATATTTGAAAAGAAATATTTGAATAGAAATATTTGAAAAGGAATATTTGAAATAGAATATTTAAAAATAGAAATATATAAAGATGTGTTGATTTGATAGACGCCATTTTGACGTGAACGATATTTATATCGATTTTATTCATTTTTTAGTGAATATTGAAATAGATTTGAAACTCGAATTAAATTGAATAGATTTATAAATTCGAATTAAATTGAATAGGTTTGAAATTGAAATAGACTTGAAATTCGAATTAAATTTGAATTGAATTCGAATTAAATTGAAATTGAATTGAAATCGAATTGAAATCAATTTGAAATGAATTTAAAACGAATTTATATTGGAATATTTAATTTTGATTTGAAATTGAATATGAAGTTGAAACCGTTTTGAAAATGAATTTAAAATGATTTATAAAGCACGTTGTGAATTGAAATCGATGAAGGAAATATTATATATATTATATATATATAATATAATGGACTGAATAGAACGCGCCGCGCCGTGGCCGTTCGTGAATTTCGACCATTGACTTCGAATGGATATTACGGGAGATCCGACCGTCGGATTCTCCTAAAACTGGAACCATTGGGTTCGTATCGAAAAGATCTTTCCAATGAATATTAGAGATTTGAAATCTAACGGTTGGATTGGGAATTATGTCCAAATCAAATTTGGAAAAGGTCCTTGTAAGTGCAGTTCGATGGCCGTTGATGGAAATTGACTGTACGGACCTTGATAAAATTATTAAAAATAGTAATAATTTGTTTAAAATCATAAGAAATGATTTGGGAAGAGTTGGGGTGAAAAACTCCATATTTTAAAAGATAAAAATAGATTTTATCGAAATGAACTAGTTTTGAACTAGAATTAAAATCAATTTATTTTTGAAACAAATAAATTGAATTTGAAAATGGTTTTAAAAAAAAACCAGAATTTCCAATAATTGAATTGGAAGGGATTAGAATCGAAATTTTCTACGGAATATTTCGATGTTGGATTTCGTGATGATACAGATATTGTTATGGGAATTTGAACGATATATTAATTTCGTTATTTCCAATGCGATTTTTGTTGGTCGTAGAATTTGATATTGAATATAAGCCGATATACTTTCTACCCAGTGCCTTGTATTTAATATCAAATGTGATTTGGGTTTGTCGTGAATGTTGTCTTCATTAAGACTGTTCTTAAGCCCAGTTGAGGAAAAGATTAAATCTTTTTATTTAGATTTAATGAAGTGTACCAATAAAATAATATTTAATTGGAATTTAATTGGTATTGATTTTTGGGTTTATCGTGAACGGTGTTTTAAATAACACTTGTTCTTTAACCCGATAATTAAAATGTGATTTTGGGTTTATCGTGAACCGTGTTTTAAATGACACTGATTCTTTAACCCAGTTAAAGATTAAAACTAAGTGGAGTTAATAAATCTTTAATTAGATTGAAAAGATCGAGAATGGAGTATCACCAGTTTGGCTCTATGCGATAGTTAAATCTTTAATTAGATTTGTATGTGAAATGGTAATTGAATTTACCAATAACACCGTGGTGTTAGATATGAAGTATTACCAGTTTTACTTCATGGGATGAATAGGTGGGGATTGGGAAATAAAATAAATGATTACTTCGGTGTGGTTCGCTAATCCTAACTAGTTTGAATTGATATTCAAAGAAGATTAAAGGATAAATTTAAAGAATTTATCTTTGATAAAATTGATGGGAACCCTTCCCAAAGTATAAGGATATTGGAATAAAAGAATATTCTGAATTGGAATGAGGCATATGTTGTGTTTGTGTAACACTTGTTTATTATATACGCGAGTTATTCAGAAAGACCGGGTTTATCCCATTCTGAATAACTGATTCGACGTGGTGTCGAGGATGAAGACAGTGGTCGAAGACCGGAGGTCTTCAACATCGTTTGGATAATTACTGATGATCTTGATTGGGTCGTACACCCAAGAGGAGGGAATCAGTTAGTGATCGTCCAGACGTACTTGGAGATCGATGGATATGCGGGGTACTAGGTGCCTCCGGTTTCGTTCAGACCCAGAACGAACTTGTAAAGGGACAGTGTGTCTGACATTGGATTTCGGTCTGTGTGATTGATTTCTATTAAATATATATATCTGTTTGGCGGCAGAGAATTTATTCTCTTGCTTAACGCGCTTCTCTGAGACGTACAAGCTCAGAGGTTATATATTGATGGATATCAAACGCATGCAGTGAATTGCCTGTGTGGCATGCCTAAGTGGCAATTGATCAAGGATTCTGTTGAAAAGCAAAGTCTTGTGGTGATGATCAAAGCATAGCCTGTGTGGCATAGCTTTGTGTCACGTTGATTCGCGAGCCTCACACTCCGGTTGTGAACCAGAAACGGGAGAGGACATCAGGGAGGGCATGCGTTTCCTTCTAGCTAGAAGTGGCGTCAGTGTTTTTACACGCCTTGACGAGTTTGACTTATGTGGTTGTTGGTTTGCAAGGCGCCTCGGTTTGATCGGACGATCCGGGTCCGATGGAGTCATTCGTTGGCTCATTTACGCCCCATAGGGCGGGGAGACGCAGCATTCAGGCATTTTAATCCACATCGGTGGACCGGCCCTGACGATCCAAGGCTTGTCTGCGTGCTTTCCTGAGACATGGGCTAGATTGTCTCGAATCGGTAGAGGATGATCCCTGGCCTCGGTTCATAGATGGAAATCCAATTTCCAAATATGTGACATTTGCGGTTTTGATTGTAGAGCCTAGTATGTCGACATGATATATGGTACACATGTCGTCTATGATTGATACTTATGATTTGAAGTTGTTTTATACACTATGCACTTATAATAGTATCAAATGAAATTTAGCGTATCAAGCATTCTTTGGTTGTTATAAGGTAAAACCATATCCTCCGTTTTGTGTTGCATTGTGTGATGGGACCTGTGTCTTATAACAGCTTCATTGTTCTTTATTTAGAATTGCGCTGTTTGTTATATGCACTGGTATTCTTGGGAGGAAACCCGTTCCGTGTTATATGGCATGGTCTTTTGATTTACCTAACTTTAAAGTAAAGAATAATAATTGTTTTAGTTCTCACACCAGTCCCACGACTGATCTGGAGTTTATTGTTTTAACCTAAACTCTGGGTGCCCTTATTTTGACACGGGCAGCAAGTAGTTTTGGTTTTGCAGATTTATATTCACAGGATCCTGGTTCACAGCTGGAACGATATCCGGAAAGCTTTGTATCTGTATATCTCCTTCTAGTTGTGTTTTGTATTATTCTCCGCTGCGATGTATTTAAATGTAATTTAAATCTTTGATATTTTCTGTGTAATATTTTTTTATACTCTGTATATTCTTATATTCTGATGAATTGTTGTAATTAACAATGAAATGTTCTTCCGTCTGCGTTCTTTTGTGTGTTGTTCTCGAACTATCCGCACTTTCCTTACCGGGGAAGTTATGGGTTTTTACATATTGCCATTCAAGTCATGCCCAATTTTTCCTCTAATTCATATTCAAAATTTTTGGTATATAAATTATACCATTTTTATGCCACTAATCATTCATATTTTTATGGGCCAAATTATGCCAATAATATTAATTTAAGGTTTTTCCCAACGTTACCCCCGTCATATGTTCGCAAAATTCACATAGAATGTTAGGCTCGTAACTTAGCCTAACTTATATACAAATGGGGAAAGAAGGGAACATGTGTCATTCATACAACATAATAAGGATCTAACTAAACATGTGTCATATAAATATTGGCATAAAACAATGAACTTGCATTTTTGGATCCAATTAACATGAGTCTTAAGCATATGAAATTACCCAAATCCAACTAGGCATGTAAATGTAAACTTGCAATTTGGATCCAATAAATTTGAATCTTAAGCATATAGAATTACACAAGTTCAACTAGGCATGTGAATGTAAACTTTTATTTTGGATCCAATAAACATGAATCTTAAGCATATGGAATTACACAAGTTCAACTAGGCATGTAGATGTGAACTTTTATTTTGGATCCAACAAACATGAATCTTAAGCATATGGTTTTACACAAGTTCAAATAAGCTTGTAGATGTGAACTTTTATTTTGGATCTAATTTTCATAGATCTAAATGTAGATCTAAACATAATACATGTCTAGCCTAACAACTTGCATGTAACATAACATGAAAAAGTCACCAAATTTACATGATTGGTTTAACATCAACATAATAACCACAATAGTCTAATAACTTCCATGTAACATAACATGAATAAGTCACCAAATTTACATAATACATGATTGGTTTAACACCAACATAATAACCACAATCGTCTCATAAGCATATACGATAGAATCAATACAAGAATAGACATGAATCAGCATCATCATTATCTGACAACTAGGAATAACGCTAGTTTTCACTTTATTACAAATCATAACTTTTAATCGTTCACATCTAAATAATAACAGGACTTGCAATCAAAAGAAAGTCTTGTTTTCTGGGATCTATTTTCTGAAACTGAAAAGCAATCCCTTGAAGAAGACTATCAATTCTCTAAGTTAGTTTTGATTCGTAGCTTTTAACTTGTTTTCTAATTGAAGAAGAAATGGTGGCTAGGCTAGAACGATCATGGATAGCATGGTGGCTCCTTGGAATGAATTAGTGTGATTTAGGGTTTGAGGACTAGGGTTGCTTTTATAGAAATTTAATCTTATGTGAAACGTTAGATCATTCTAGGAGCAATCACAACCGTCCAGACTAGATAGAGTTATCCAGAATTGCCACCTATGCCCTAGTGACTCAGCAACAGGTCAGAAAAGACTTAGCAACAAGTCAGGATCGTCACAATTTTGGATCTGGGCGGGGGGGTAGGTCGACCTATATAGGGGAGGTCGACCCCCTAATCGACTCCCTGGTCGACCTGGCCTGGGGCGGGAAAAATTTCGCCCAGCCGGCTTCCTCGTCTTTCGTTTGAATTTTGAATTTCTAACTCTAACCTGTTTTTAATTTATTTAAATTGCTGAAACTTCTGAGGGCCATAACTTCCTCATACGAAGTCCGATTTACAAAAACTTAGACTCTATTCCAAGCAGAATTTCGTGACGAACGCAATGGTGTAACCCCGTTTCACTTAATTCTCACTTTAAAAATTAAGTATTCTTTAATTCGTTATTTTAATAGACACAGAAAATTCAGGGTGTTACAATTTTTGTTGAATCAAAGGAAGCAGTGTCAAATTTAATGCAGATTGGAGTTAGCAGACTCAGATCCTAGGATTCCGCGGGTAGTTTGTGTTAATGATTTGTGTGGTTTCATCTGGTTCATGAAAGAGAGTGATGGGGAGAGATTGTTGTCTAAGCAAGGAAGGATTTACGGCGCTTAATTAACTAATGATGGGAAAAAAGGGTAATTATAAATTTATTTAATTTAATTTAAGCTAAGCTAATTATAGTTGATCATTTATACCAAATCGTATATTTTAGGTGAATAATTCACGCGGTGGTGATGAGGAGTAAAGGCTCGGTGATTCTATTTAGTTTCGAGCAAAGAGTAGGAGGAAGGGTTGGCTAATCGACTTGAACACTAATCTATGAAAAAGTAATTAGAAACTAATTTATAATTAATAATTTGTTTAGTTAATTAAAATCATTTATACTAAATCATTAATAACTTTTAGATGTTTTATCGGAATTGAACCAAACCGATCACGTTGGGATCGTAGCAACGTTATCTACATTATGGCACTAATTTGGCGGAGAACTAAGCTATTGGAAATTCATGATAAAAACAAATATCTATTTGATTTTAAAGCAAAGTAAACGTAGAATCATCCACTGTAAGACAAGGTGAGCAAACTCACTAACTCTGACTTTTTTATATTTTTATATAAACGAGTTTTAAATTTATTTAAATTAATTCTATACTGCGTGATGGTTGTTTGATTGCATGGTTGATAAAATTGGTTGAAAGGGTTGATATAGTTAATCGTTGATTGACTATTATTTCTATTCACCATGACATTTCATATTGATGTGGAATTAATATTATTGATGTTGATTAACATATGTGGATGCAGGGAAACAGGTTGGAGGGATCCAATTGCATTCGTCAATATTTATATTACTGTTTTTATTTGATTGTGCTATATGATGTGTTATATAATCCATGATTGGATATGTGTGTTTGAATTACCCTGGCCCTAAAAACCTAGTATTTTAGATACCGTAAAATATTTTCGAATGTGAAAAGGGAAATGGGAGTTAAAATGGAATTTAGTTTCAAAATAGAAATAAAATTTCGGATAGAGTTGAAAATAAAAACCTATTCAAGTGGATAAATCAAGGAGTTTTTTTTAAATAAGAATATAAATTAAGTGAATCATTAATCAATGGGTAAATTGAAATATAAGTTTAAATATGAATTTATATGTAAAAGTGAAAATCGGTTTGAGATCAATATTTGAAAATAGATTTGAACTTAGCAAATTATAAAGGAAATTATAAATAGGATTTTAAATGTTTGAAATTAATAATGGGATTTTCTATAAACAATTATAGATAGAAGTTATAAATGGAATTTGGATTTGATATGGTAAAATCAAACGGATTAGATTATGTAAAAGGAAATATTATTCACAATTAACGTGCATAATCGTTTAAAGCAGATATTTTGCAAATGGAAGCATCTATAGAAGAAATCTGGGTTGGAAATGTGAATTCAAAAAGAAAATTGAATTATAAGGGAAATGGAAATCGTTTTCGAAAGGAAACGTTGTATTTTATTCCAAAGTTCGGTTTATAAAACAAGTTGAAATAAAAATCCAAGGGGTTTATAATTATACTTTGATTAGGTCGAATTTTATTATAATGGTTTAGTTCTGGAAGGATATTTGGATTCTATTTAGTATAAAACTATAATTTAAATGATATATATTTAGAAGTGGATATTTAAATATTTATAGTTATGGAAATATAATTCCACGCTTTGAAATGTTTAAGATTTATTTTAAATTAGAATTATTAAACAAGTCTAGATTCCTATTAAGGAAAGATACTGATATTTGGAAATGAATAACAATCGATAGCAAATGTTTTGCGAATAGAAATAATCATAAGGTAAATTGAGTTAACATGGAATGATACGATTTATTCCGAAGTTTGGAATATTAATCGAATATAGAGTATTCGAATGAGGGTTATTTATTGGAATTCGATTATATCGAAATTAGGGAAGTAGTTATTTTTACTTTCCGTTTTGAATCAAATCTAATTATTTACTTATTTATTTATTTACTTATTAATTGAATTAATAAGTACAAGTTATATTTTTATATATCAAATATTTGGAAATAGCAATTATAATGCTACTGTTATAATAAATGTTGCATAAATCTAAACAGCGATTTTAACGCTGCCATTAAATTAAACATTTTCTAAATCAAACATTAGGAAATAGCGATTATACCGCTACCGTTATAATCAATTTTTTTAGTAAAAGAAGTGTATTCTTAGATTGAATCTAAGAGTCGCGTAAGCGAGGTTATATTTGAAGTTATGAGCTTTGACTATTTCAAAGTTGAGAATGTTGTTCAATTAAGGTCTGAGAGGTAGTTATACCCGAACTTGATTGACTTCATGATTAATGGAGGAATGGTTAAGGTTCGATAGTGAAGATTGG
Source organism: Allium sativum (assembly GCA_030737875.1). Classification (NCBI taxonomy): domain Eukaryota; kingdom Viridiplantae; phylum Streptophyta; class Magnoliopsida; order Asparagales; family Amaryllidaceae; genus Allium; species Allium sativum. The sequence continues at coordinate 311,384,661 of CM060921.1, forward strand.
GTAGTAATATGGTTAGTGAATAAATGATTACTGGTTTGAGTTATAATAACGATGTTTTATAACATCTAGTTAATTTAAAGGAATTTGAAATGTTTCCCCAAATAAAATGAGAGATATTTTCGATGCATAGAAAATGAAATGAATCGGTCAGTGAGGAATTAATAAATGGAATATGGAAATATTTTCCATTATTAATAAGGTATATTTTCTAAATATAGAAAATAAGGATTCGTGGATATTTAGAAATGTTTTCTAACTGGTATAATGGGTATTTTCTCGAATAAAGAAACTATGAAATTGAAAATGTTTTTTTTCCAAGAACTGAGAGAGACAATCAAGCTTTAAAAGGGATATAAAGAAGGGGAGTTTGGAATTGATAATATAATAAGGAAATTGTATAAAAAAGGGCTAGTGTTGTTTGATGGTTGATCGATAGAATTTTCCATTTGGAAATAGGATCGTTGATTGTATGGATGTTCCTTTAATAGTTAAATCACTGACTATCAAGGTTTTTAGTTATTTTATACCTCCGTTGTCGATACGGAGAGACCGGGATCAGTTTTGAAGTCTGAAAACCACTCTGTATTGGCATAAGCATTACAAATCAACTTATGCTGAAGATGATTGAAGATGGAGTAAAGTGCAAAGGCTGTTCTGTTAATCCTAGGTAGAAATCGCCTAAGATGGATTGATGGAATAGTGCCTTCATGTAGTGTCCCGAAATTCCGGTCCAATTTGAGCTGACTAAATAACACAAGTCCAACCCCAATTGAACTGGAAACCAGAAAACTAATAAAAAGAAAATAGAGGGTGAGAATAGATAAGATAGAAACTTAGAATAGAAGAAGAAGAAGAACACAACATCAGAGTAATACGAACCTCGTAGCGGAATGAATAACATATAATAATTATCATAACTTTGAAATATAAATTTGTACATGGATATACATATCATTTCCAAAGTACAGCACTTACAACACAGTGGAAATAAACAATAGCTATATGATCCTAAAGCCTCCTGCTCCAGCTCTTCAAGTATGTGTAAATCCCGACTACTTGACTGCACGTATAAAATTGGGCACCCAAGAGTTTAGGGAAAACAAAACAAAATAAACTCCGGGTCAGTCATGGGACTAGCATGAGTAAAACAGTTTAAAACAGTTTGAGCCATTAAACGATATCTCATAAGACCATGCCGTATAACGGAACGGGTTTTTCTCTCTTATGAGAATCCAAAATATCTTTATACCAAAAACATTTCGATATTATAATAATGTCTATCAACCATAGTATAATAATCATCTAGTAGAAACGTTTTCATCTCATGTCCTACATATATAGTATACAATCAAAACCGCAAGCACGTATTGGGTAATGGATTTCCAACTATATTGGGTAATGGATTTCCAACTATGACAAGGTATGGAATCACCTTTCGCTAGTGTACCTCTAGAAAGGAATACACTGGGTTCAACAAGAACATCTTGCAACCCGGCCACACATGACCGACCACTCATTTCGCTTGAGTGTATCGAATGTATATCACCAACGGTTGGGATCAGCAACCGTTTCCCGAATGGGACAGCATCGACAATAGACTTTTAGAAGTAAATGAAACTCTAGATCAGGTGATTATACAACCTAATTGGTGCAACCTACATAGCCATGCTTCCTGCCCAATTTTTGTCATTTCCCAGTTGTGAGGCTAGAGGCCACGCTTATCTCTAACAGATCACACGTTTATTCACTTTGAATGTCACATCGTCATACCCGCCAAATCACAAATTGATTTCCCCAAAAATACCACGGGTATACAGCTAAGAGAAACGAATTCCTCCGCCACCAAACATAAATACATTTGAAGAGATCAACTTACGCGATCTATTAAATATACTCTGTCAGACATTCTTCCATACAGGTTGTCCTGGGACTGGACAAACCGAAGGCACTATTCAGTACAGCCATCTTAGGCAATCTTTACCTAAGATTTATACAACAACCCTTGCACTTTACTCCGTCTTCAATTATCTTTGGCATATATGATTCGCAACACTTATGCCAATACGGAGTGGTTCGTCGGATAATAATCCAACCGGTCTCTCCATATTAACAACGTTAAAATGGTCAAAACTTTGATAGTCGGTGATTTAACTATCAAAGAAAAACACTTGTCCAAACAATGATATTATTTCCAAATGGAAATTATATCGATCAATCATCATTTAACATTTATCTCTATAGCTCATTAATTTACTTATCTCCTATTTCCATATATTCTAAATTCTTATTTTCTATTATCAGAAAACATTTCTAATTCTTATTTGGAAAACACTTCCAAAACTCCTTCACTGGGTTTAAACTGATGTTTAAATCAAACATCACCATGCCAACCCAAACCATTTCACTCATTAACTAAATTCTCTTAACCATCCTTCACTGTCAAACCTTACCATTCCTTAGTTAAGAAGGAAGTCAATCAAGTTGGGGTATAATTACCTCTCAGACCTTAACTGAACAACGTTTTAACTTTGAAATAGTCAAAGTTTATCTTATAAATCTTTAACAAACTTCCTTACGACTCTATTGGATTCAATTTACGAATCCACTTCTTTTATAAAAACATTGGTTATAAAGATGACTTTATACTCCCTACTGTCGAAGTATGTAACTTCAAATATTACTTTTATTCTTTAATTTGAATAATTAACCTACTCTAATTTATTTATAAGTAAATAAATCCTGATTTAAAAACCGGAAAGTAAATAATACTTTCCCGAATTCGATATAATCGAATTCGACGTATAACTCCCTTTCGAGTAATCTCTATTTGATTAACTCTTCTTTGAATAACCTATATTCGATTATCTCTCTTCGATTACTTATATTCGATTAACTTACTTCGAATAACTTATATTTGATCTCTTTCTTTCGAATATGCTATATTCGAAAATATCCCTTCGAACAACTTATATTCGATAATCTCACTTTCGAATAACTAAATTCGATTAACTCCTTTCGATTAAACTAACATCGATTAACTCCTTTCGATTAGACTAACATCGATTAACTCCTTTCGATTAACTCTAACTGGTTAACTCTAACTGGTTAACTCTAACTGGTTAACTCTAATTAATTTACTCTATTTGATTAACTCTAATCGAATAACTAATATTCGATTTACTCATTTCGATTAACTCTAACTGCTTAACTCTAATTAATTAACTCTAACTGTTTAACCCTAACTGGTTAACTCTAAATGGTTAACTCTAATTAATTTACTCTATTTGATTAACTCTAATCGAATAACCCATATTCGATTTACTCATTTCGATTAACTCTAACTGATTGACTCTAACTGGTTAACTCTAATTAATTTATTCCTTTGAATTATCTCTTTTGATTAATTCCTTTTCTATTTGTTTACTTAACAAATAACTATTCCCTTTTCAATTTTATTTATTTAACAATATAAATATTTCTTTTATCTTTTCTATTTATTTTCTATATAAATATTCCTCTTAACTTTATTTATTCCCTAAATAAATATTTCCTTTTCAAATCCATTTGTAAATATTTTACAAATATTCCCTTTCCAATTCTATTTGTAAATAGTTTACAAATATTTCCTTTTTATATTTATTCTATTTATTTTATAAATAAATAACCCTTTTATACTTCTATTTATTTCCTAAATAAATATTCCATTTTAATTCTATTTATTTAACAAATAAATAACTCTTTTCAATTCTATTTGTTTGACAAATAAATTTTCCTTCTCTATTTGTTTTCACAAATATCCCTTTTCTATTATATTTGTTTTCACAAATATTTCCAATTCTATTATATTTGTTTTCACAAATATAATTTATATTTCAATCTACACTTTGAAAATCCCTTTGTATATTCCAGTATTTCTTATGGTGTTTCAAATACCATATATCACTGCTCAATATCACCCAAACAGACACAATCAACAACAGATTGTATATCACATCATATATCACAATATATATGAAAAACAGTAAAATAAATGTTGAGGAATCCAGTTGGATTCCTCCAACCCGTTTCCATGCATCACAGATGTTAAACAATATAATTTACATCGTATTTCTTTTACATATGAAACATTCTGCTAAACAAAATCAATATTTGATTAACGATTTTTATATATATCGTTATCTATAATTTCAACCAATACATAAGCAATTCAACAAACAGTTAACACTCATCAATCAACAGATAATTATCAGTTCTAAGAATACGTTATAAAAATATAGCTGTTCAGAGTTGTTGAGTTTTACTCACATTGGACGATCATCGTTAATAACGATAGCCATCGCTTGATTCAGACGGACAATTTATTTCGCAATAAATTGTAATGAGCTTCGATTTGCTCCCCATCAGTTCAATTGTGTAGTATTTGTCAAGACGGTTCCAACGTCTCTTGTTTCGTCAGATTCTGATATCGTACACAATAGTAATGATTTATACAAGTTATTACACAATTATTAAATTTAATTTAAACCTATTTAATTGAACCATATGGGCTTTACCAATATATATTCTAAGTGGCCCAAATCAACCATAAAATGATCGGCCCACTTATAAACTTCTCCATCATCCTCTTCTTTTAAACCCGTAACTCTTACTGCTCCTCACGAAATAATTACCATAGCTATATCTTTCCATTTCATCACCGATTTACAAAAATGAAATCATTAACTTCATTCTCCTTTCAAACTATACCTCCTCACCACCAGACAAGAAACTCCCTTCCTGTTCGTGTCTTCTAGACATCACGCTACCATGAAGGAAAACTACCCTTTTCATGTCCTTTTCCTCCTTACTGAAAGTCACCTTCCTATTACAACCAATTAACACCCCACGTCCATTAATGTCACTCACGAAAAGAATGCATTAACTTCCATGGAGGTTATAAGTGAATATAGAACAGAAAAATTACAATAAGACAGATAGTAAATAGTACTTGGAAATCTAAAACTTCATTTTATTGCAGTGGAAATTAAACATGTTTGTTACATCATAAAACCATAGATCATAACCAAGTACAATATCCATCTTCATAAAAACAAAATACATAATCCCATTACATAAATAGCCATTAAAAAGATAACAAGCTGGGCTTTACTTCAACGGTCCAAGCTTTCCAAAGAGAGATGAAGTAATTCAATCAAACTCCACTAGAGCTGGGACCAACCTGAGGACCTGGAGGGGGAAAAGGATAGAAATAGAGGGGGTCAGACATAAAGTCTGGCGAGTATGATAATTCTAACAATACTATTATTAAAATAACTAGACTAAGGCATAAGATGGAAGACAAGTAAATGTCTATGAACTCTTAGGAAGATAAAGATAGCGTTTAAGATAACGTTAAAGATAACGGTAAAGGCACACCTAATTACTAACGAATGATTACTACACTGCACCGCACATTACTACGCTGTACCACACCAGTCACCCTATTGTTTGATCCCACTTGCTTCACACAGAAACTTTATAAATAGCCTTACGTACCCCTAGCTAACTACATAGGTGCCGTCTGCCCCTATCTCCACTAGGTGTACCCCACTACCCACTTTCGATCGGCTCCCTACTCGTAGATACTCGTGCTGGCCCCACAGTGGGGTGTATCACTCCCCTAAAGAGGCAACCCGATACAACTTGAGAATGCACGGCTTATACCTACACGATGCAACAACGTCTTACCTACCAGCCCGGGTCCACACACGCATACGAAACCCTTTGGACTTGCGTTGCCACCGCTCCCCGTTTTGGCCTCTTACAGTCAAACCCAGCATGCGTGTCCCGTCCTTGACTTGGGTCGAGCCCACAAAGATACGTTTGGGATACTGGTCGAAATGGACCCCCACAAGCTACCCACCTAAGCTTGTCACTAGTATATCCCACTTAACCCTCTTAGTCATGTTCATTTACATGTGTGTTTGGTTAAGTCTTACTAATCGTATTTCACATGCCACTATAGGCACCCCCTAGATTCCTCATGCCACCCAAGGCACCTACTTAACCCCCATGTCCCACCTTACATGTTTATCTGGTTAAGTATTTCTTAATTCATTCAGGCCATAACCTCATAAAGACCTCTCATATTAGACTGGCATTTATGGCAGCTGGATTTGCCGGGCGGGTCCGGGCAGTCTTACACCATAAAAGAGTCTAACCTCGTGTCTTTACAACCGTTATGCTTTAGTTTAGGCCTAGGACCTCTCACATTGGGCTGACATTTGTGACCACTGGATTTGCCGGGCGGGTCCGGGCAGGTTTACGTCACAAACGAGTCCTATCTCGTGTCCTAAGCATTGATTAACACTTAAAATCATTTACCCCATTTTTAATAATTCCCTATTCAAATTATTAATTAAGTCAACTTTTAATGATGTCCATAATTGACTCAATTATGGCCATCCACTTATGGCATGCAAAATCATATCAATTGCACCCCAACTTTTTAATATTAAATCCTTAATAGTACCCCTACCCCACGTTTATACGTTCGCTTATTCAACGCATAATATAGGCTAAACTTGTATAGTCTAACACCTAGCACAAAGATAAATTATCACAACATATAGAAAATTAAAATAAATCTAATCATAATAGGGGTGAAACTTGCATAAACTACACATATTAAGGATCAAAAGGTGTCAACTTGTTAAATGTCTCAATTTATATGATGATCATAGCCCAAATCTATACATAAACTTGCATATGGGGTTTTTAGGCAACATAATGATGGTGTGAACTAGCATAGGATATCACATATGTCATAGCATAATTCTAGATGTCATAATAGATGTCTTGGTATATGTTCATAACTTTTCTAATCAATCTAACTTGCATATGTGACTTGTAATATAGATCAACATAACCCAAACATGATGATTTAATTAATATGAACTAACTAGCATAGACGGTAACATCATGGCCTTTTTAATATGTATGATTCGTCACAACTTAGCATAGAAACTTTCAACATACATAACATCATCATAGCATGATTTACAACATGTAAGATATCATCATAACATTGGATTTACAATATACATGATAGCAAAAGGGGTTTACAACAACATATATGATAATTCAAATCATCTACTCATAATCCATTCATAGCTCAACCTAATTAAAATGATAATAATCTTGCTAAGATCATCATACTCACAATTTAGAGAAGAAAAGAGAGAGTTTTGCTTTGCTTTAGGGTTGAGAGAATTAGAATTGAATTTGCTTTTCTTCTTTCTTAGTTGGCGGCGGCTCCATTGATTTCCATGGCGATGGTATGACGGTAACTATTCTATTTTAATTAGGTTTAGGGTTAGCATTAGGATGTATTTATAGGTGTAGGAAGTTATTTAGGACCATTAGATTAACCCTGAACCATGAGAACCAATCAAATGCAAGATCTGCATTTGAGCGAATCGGCCCACGGGTTGACAGCCAAACACCCTGGATTAACCCCTAGTCGACCCAGCAGGGCTTGGGTCGACCTCAAAAATGGGCCGGTTCAGTTATTCCCCCTCCCAATTCGCTGTTGAACTTTTTCGTGTATTTATTTATTTAATTTTTAATTTATATATATATATATCAATATATATATATTTCTCTGCGCAACCCCTTTTACTTAATTCTTTTCTAAAAATTAAGTATACTTTAATTTGTGAATTTTAGTGTTATAAAATTATGGGGTGTTACAACCAACAATTAACTTAATACTATCAACAACCTAAAATTTATCTATTCAAAAACTAATTACTTTTATAATTCTTATCGCTAATGTTTTAGGCAGTCATACTCCTTTCGTTACTTAAACTACACTGTTTTTCATCCCTGGATGTTTTCAACCCAACCGACTATCCTCCTACAGGTAACCAATGAATTGAACTGCCACCATTTTATCCTCCTATCGCCATTATTCTCGATCACCTGAGGGCACCACAACCATGCTGGCACCACCGCCCTCCCTTAACACCTCAACGCTTGAAGCGACGACCTCAACACCTCCAGGAACTCACCGCATAGCCCTACATCGAACCCAGCCCGCCTCATCAAATTGCGACATCAGCAATTTTCACAAAAAAACCAAAGCGCGAAATTTTTTCTCGTCGAACTCCATCGAAATCCCATCAACAAATTCAAACTGATACTTGATTTTCCCAAAATCAGTAAACCTAGGTCACGACCTCTAATTTCAGTGAGCAAAAAAGGATTTCGAACTCGTCAAACCACACGCCAAGATGAAGATAAACCTTCCAGCAATCTAAATATTTCACTCTTTTTTAATTTAGAAATTTTTCTTTGATTTTTCTGGTTTTCACAAAATCGTAAATAAGAACTGGCGGCCGTTTTTCATTTGCAAAGAATGGAAATTCATTTAGGTCTTAAGGAAGGGAGGGAACAGGGTATTTATTGGCATCACATGTTGGTTTCTCTTGTGGATGATTTAATGCCACGAACTTGTTTTTGAGTACTAAGGAAAATCAGTGGTTGAGAAGAAGAACCGTGGCTTGCATTTTGACCAGAGAAAGAAATGAAAGGGTTAAGATATTTTAAAATATATTAAGTTAAAAAGGTAGGTTACTTGTTATCTAAAATTCTCTTCGCATACAAACTGCTACGGACAAAAATAAAAATATAGTCATCTCGAGTATTTCACCACGAGTCCAAAAATAAAAAAATATCGGTAGGTTAACTCATATTGTGAAACCCCCAAAATATTGATATAGGGTGCAAAATACTCCAAATAAAAAGTTTCTAATTTAGTTAAATAAAAATTATAGAAAAATTCGAAAAATTAAATTATCACTACGTCTTAAAAGAATCTTGTCCAAATTTGAAACTGGTATCTAGTTATATCGAATAAACTATTACGGTCGATAAACGATTCCATAGCGACTATTTTAAAATTTGATTTGGACACAACTCACAAACTACATGATGAAATCCTGATTTTTCTCTTCCATCAGAAAAATATACTTCACCAGTTCTGAACGTTTCTTGTTTTACAGAAATCCGATTTAAAATGGCTTCTGTATATTCGTTTATAGTTTGAATCGCCAAATTACGAACTGCAGCGCCATTCCGAGCTCGATTATAATTATATTATAATTATACGTTCAAACTTCGTTTATATAATATATTCATTATTCAAATTTCAATTTCAAACTGAATTATATATTTTGAATTTCCCAATTCACACCATATCTCCATTTCAGCCAATTATGATTATTTCAGAATTAAGTATATATTATTTAATTATTATATTAATTAAATATTCGAAGTTATTTAATTAAACGACCATTTAATTCTCTAAATCACTAGTTAAATAATTAAATAAATTAATTATAACACCGTAAAAGTATGGGATATTACATTCTTCCCCACTTAAAATAATTTCATCCTCGAAATTGTTAAGGTAGGAAACAAGCCCTATTGACTGGTTAGAACTTATTTGTTCACTTCTTAACTTCAGTTTCGACTGAACCAGTATATTTTAATTAAATATTAATTAATCCTTATCAACGAAAATTTTCAAAAATCCTGAAAATTTTCTAACACCTTAACATTTTTGAAAAGTTTCGCCAGCACCTCCTTTGTACTGGTCAATAGGTCAAACTCCAACTCGCCTCTCTGGGCCATCTCCAACCCAAAAGAAAATCAAATAGCCAAGCGGCTTGCCAATTCGGCTCATATATCTTATATCCAATAGAAATATAAACTTGTACCTTTTTGTCAGGCATATCATTATATCATTTCCACCTGTTATCAATTCAGCAGATACAAGGTTCATCCCAATCAAATTCCAATCTGTTTTATCCACAAATCTAACAATTCGCTTATACCTAAGTCGAATTCAATTTCAAATCGAAGTTCCAGTTTCAATTTTTAAATTCTTTACTCATCAATCCAATACCATTTCAGATTCTATCTCACAGTTCAAAATCTGATTTTACTTGATATATCGTATCCAATTCAATTTCCAGTTAATTGTTTCAGTTCAGTTCTAGCTCGGTTTCACAAATTTCTATTTAAATTTGTTTTTAATTCAAACAGTCTCTTCCTAGGAGTTTTAAACAACTTTGCGTTTCTAAAAACAAATATTCCTTTTTGGACTTCAAACAACTTGTTTCTCTCCAAACAATTCAAAAACAAAATCCTTTCGGTAGTAATCTGTCACTTACAACTCGAAAATGAATGCTGATGATGTCATTATCATCATCGGAATCTATTTCTAGCTTTTGAAGTGAGTTCAATACTATATTACTTTCAAAACCATGTCTAAACACTTCTATTTTGAAACACATTTCGAAATACCATTCACAGTGCTTGTAAACAATTTAAAATCTCCCAGGATTTTAAAATTCTCATATATTTATTCCAAATCCATTTACAATCACCTTTCAAATTTTCCAGGGTTTTAATTCCATTTCATATTTACATTCAGATTCAATTCAATTCATAATACTTATACGAATTCTACTTGGTTATATACATAACCATTTAATTTATAATCTTACTCGATTATAATAACAACCAATATATCCGGTATATGATAATCATTCCAATATAAATCATTTATATCAAAATATAATTTGGGTAAAATTATTTCGTTTACCCTCATTCCAAAATATACCATGTCGGTTCATCGTATTCAAGTGTTTAGAAACCCCTACCGATACAGTGGAACAAACTGATCGACCAAAACCCATAAACAACTCAACCATTGAATTTCCACAATATAAAACAATTTTATATCAAATAACAAATACGTTCCATCGTATATATACACTCAACTCAATCTAGGGTATTACTAACCCCATCTCTACCAAGTCACGCCACAGAGCCAAGGTAATACTTAACTTTAAGCTCTGATACCAACTGTAGTGTCCCGAAATTCCGGTCCAATTTGAGCTCACCAAATAACACAAGTCCAACCCTAATTGCACTGGAAACCTAGAATAGAAACTTAGAATAGAGGGTGAGAATAGAAAGAAAATAGAGGGTGAGAATAGATAAGATAGAAACTTAGAATAGAAGAAGAAGAACACAACATCAGAGTAACACAAACCTCACAGCGGAATGAATAACATATAATATATATCATAACTTTTAAATATAATCTGTACTTGAATATACATATTATTTCCAAAGTATAGCACTTACAACACTGCGGAAATAAACAATAGCTATATGATCTTGAAGCCTCTTTCTCCATCTCTTCAAGTATCTGTAAATCCCGACTACTTGACTGCCCGTATAAAATTGGGCACCCAAGAGTTTAGGGAAAACAAAACAAAATAAACTCCGGGTTAGTCATGGGACTGGTATGAGTAAAACAGTTTAAAACAATTTGAGTTGTTAAACGATATCTCATAAGACCACGTCGTATAATGGAACGGGGTTTTTCCCTTATGAGAATCCAAAATATCTTTATATCAAAAACCTTTTGGTATTATAATATTGTCTATCAACCACAATATAATAATGATCTAGCAGAAACGCTTTCATCTCACGTCCTACATATATAGTATACAATCAAAACCGCAAGCACGTATTGGGTAATGGATTTCCAATTATACTAGGTAATGGATTTCCAACTATGACAAGGTATGGAACCAACTTTCGCTAGTGTACCTCTAGAGAGGAATACACTAGGTTCAACAAGAACATCTTGCAACTCGGCCATACATGACCGACCACTCATTTCGCTTAAGTGTATCGAATGTATATCACCAACGGTTGGGATCAGCAACCGTTTCCCGAATGGGACAGCATCGACAATAGATTTTTAGAAGTAAATGAAACTCTAGATCAGGTGATTATACAATCTAATAGGTGCGACCTACATAGCCATGTTGCCTGCCCGATTTTTGTCATTTCCCAGTTGTGAGGCTAGAGGCCACGCTTATCTCTGACAGATCACACGTTTATTCACTTTGAATGTCACATAGTCATACCCGCCAAATCACAAATTGATTTCCCCAAAAATACCATGGGTATATAGCTAAGAGAAACAAATTCCTCTGCCACCAAACGTAAATGCGTTTGAAGAGATCAACTTACGCGATCTATTGAATATACTCTGTCAGATATTCTTCCATACAGGTCGTCCTAGGATTGGACAAACCGAAGGCACTATTCAGTACAGCCATCTTAGGCAATCTTTACTTAAGATTTATATAACAGCCCTTGCACTTTACTCCGTCTTCAATTATCTTTGGCATATATTATTCGCAACGCTTATGCCAATACGGAGTGGTTCTTCGGATAATAATCCAACCGGTCTCTCCAAATTAACAATGTTAAAATGGTCAAAACTTTGATAGTCGGTGATTTAACTATCAAAGAAAAACAAGTATGCAAACAACGATATTATTTCCAGATGGAAATTATATCGATCAATCATCATTTAACATTTATCTCTTTAGTTCATTAATTTACTTATCTCCTGTTTCCATATATTCTAAATTCATATTTTCTATTATCAGAAAACATTTCTGATTCTTATTTGGAAAACATTTCCAAAACTCCTTCACTGGGTTTAAACTGATGTTTAAATCAAACATCGCCATGCCAACCCAAACCATTTCACTCATTAACTAAATTCTCTTAACCATCCTTCACTGTCAAACCTTACCATTCCTTAGTTAAGAAGGAAGTCAATCAAGTTGGGGTATAATTACCTCTTAGACCTTAACTGAACAACGTTTTAACTTCGGAATAGTCAAAGTTTATCTTTTAAATCTTTAACAAACTTCCTTATGACTCTCTCGGATTCAATTTACGAATCCTCTTCTTTTATAAAAACATTGGTTATAATGATAACGTTATACTCCCAACTTTTGAATTATGTAACTTCAAATATAACTTTTATTCTTTAATTTGAATAATTAACCTACTCTAATTTATTTATAAGTAAATAAATCCTGATTTAAAAACCGGAAAGTAAATAATACTTTCCCGAATTCGACGTATAACTCCCTTTCGAGTAATCTCTATTTGATTATCTCTTCTTCGAATAACCTATATTCGATTATCTCTCTTCGAATACTTATATTCGATTAACATACTTCGAATAACTCATATTTGATCTCTTTCTTTCGAATACGCTATATTCGAAAATATTCTTTCGAATAACTTATATTTGATAATCTCACTTTCGAATAACTAAATTCGATTAACTCCTTTCGATTAAACGAACATCGATTAACTCCTTTCGATTAAACTAACATCGATTCTCCTTTCGATTAGACTATAATTGATAACTCCTTTCGATTAAACTAACATCGATTAACTCCTTTCGATTAAACTAACATCGATTAACTCCTTTCGATTAACTCTAACTTGTTAACTCAAACTGATTAACTCTAACTAGTTAACTCTAACTGGTTAACTCTAACTGGTTAACTCTAATTAATTTACTCTATTTTATTAACTCTAATAGAATAACTAATATTCGATTTACTCATTTCGATTAACTCTTTTCGTTCTCTAACTGGTTAACTCTAATTAATTAACTCTAACTGGTTAACTCTGACTGGTTAACTCTAACTGGTTGACTCTAACTAATTTACTCTATTTGATTAACTCTAACCGAATAACTAATATTCGATTTACTCATTTCGATTAACTCTTTTTGATTAACTCTACCTGGTTAACTCTAATTGGTTAACTCTAATTAATTTATTCCTCTGAATTATCTCCTTTGATTAATTCCTTTTCTATTTGTTTACTTAACAAATAACTATTCCCTTTTCAATTCTATTTATTTAACAATATAAATATTTCTTTTATCTTTTCTATTTATTTTCTAAATAAATATTCCTCTTAACTTTATTTATTCCCTAAATAAATATTTCCTTTTCAATTCCATTTGTAAATGTTTTACAAATATTCCCTTTCCAATTCTATTTGTAAATGGTTTACAAATATTTCCTTTTATATTTATTCTATTTATTTTCTAAATAAATAACCCTTTTATACTTCTATTTATTTCTTAATTAAATATTCCATATTAATTCTATTTATTTAACAAATAAATAATTCTTTTCAATTCTATTTGTTTGACAAATAAATTTTCCTTTTCTATTTGTTTTCACAAATATCCCTTTTCTATTATATTTGTTTTCACAAATATTTCCAATTCTATTATATTTGTTTTCACAAATATAATTTATATTTCAATATACACTTTGAAAAATCCCTTTTTATATTACAGTATTTCTTATGGTGTTTCAAATACCATATATCACTGCTCAGTATCACTCAAACACACACAATCAACAACAGATTGTATATCACATCATATATCACAATATATCTGAAAAACAGTAAAATAAATGTTGAGGAATCCAGTTGGATTCCTCCAACCTGTTTCCCTGCATCACAGATGTTAAACAATATAATTTACATCGATTTCATTTACATATGAAATATTTTGCTAAACAGAATCTATATTTGATTAACGATTTTTATATATATCGTTGTCTATAATTTCAACCAATAATTAAGCAATTCAACCAAACAGTTAACACTCATCAATCAACAGATAATTATCAGTTCTAAGAATATGTTATAAAAATATAACTGTTCGGAGTTGGTGAGTTTTACTCACATTAGACGATCGTCGTTAATAACGATAACCATCGCTTGATTCAAACGGACAATTTATTTCGCAATAAATTGTAATGACCTTCGATTCACTCCCCGTCAGTTCCGTTTGTAGTATTTGTCAAGACGGTTCTAATGTCTCTTGTTTCGTCAGAATCTAATATCATATGCAACAGTAATGATTTATATAGGTTCTTAAACAATTATTAAATTTAATTTAAAACTATTTAATTGAACCATATGGGCTTTACCAATATATATTCTAGGCGGCCCAAATCCACCATAAAACGACCGACCCACTTATAAACTCCTCCATCATCCTCTTCTTTTAAACCCGTAACTCTTATTGCTCCTAACGACACAATTAACATAGCTGTATCTATCCATTTCATCACTGATTTACAAAAATGAAATGTAATGACCCGCATTCTACGCATCGGGGGATCGTAGAATATTTATTTCTTTCCCGTATGAATTTGTATGGTCATGTAACTTTGGGAAACACCTATTAGAGTCATTTACCATGCTCATGATTTTTCCCGATTTTTAAATGACCATTTTGCCCCTAGTTGATCTTGTTTTGGCCATAACTTTTGATTGGAAAGGAATTCTAAACTGAGACCACTTCCAATAGATTCGTTTGATGGTTTACCTTTCCGTAGAGTGGTCATAATAGCAAAACGGACTTACCGTTTGGGAGATATGGCTGAAATAATGTTTGAAGGGTGAAAAACTGCTTAACCGGGCCAAATCAGTTGATTAGTGAGTAGGCCCATAACCCATTTCGGGATTAGGGTTATGGGAAGGATGAAATGAGATAGAGAATCATTCTATTTCAGTTTTCTAGCCTCCACTTATCACCAAGGAACCCTAAAAATGGCCTCCAACCTCTAAATCACCTCCAAATCACCTTTTGGTCAAGGATTTGGCTTAGCAACCTCTAATCAAGGAAGATCTACACCAAAGCAACATTGGAGCTTCTGTTTAGCATTGAGATTCATATCAAATCAGAGATTTATTTCAGATCTTAGTTTACTTGTGGCTAAGGTGAGTGATTTGCATAGTTTTACGCTAATTATGGCTAGTTAAGGGTAATTAGTGTTAATTAGCGAATTTAAGCATGACAAAATTCTGGAAAAAATTTCATAAATTCCTAAATGATGTTTTAGGCCTCTGATATGAATTTGGTTAATTTGGTTAAGTTTTGCTAATCCTATCATTAGTTTCACCTAAACATGCTTAAGGGGAAATATGGGGTTTCTGGGTATGTTTGATCCATTTTAACCTATCATATTGATGTTTTGAAGTTTGTGGTTGATTATGCATGTTGCTATGATTGTATGATATGCTTTGTGATTGATTTCAATAGTTAGAATGGTCGAAAACGTCGTCGAATGGCGTAAACACTTGCTGGAACAGTTTCAGAAAACAGTGTAGGGTTCGGATCGGATCGAATATGGGGCTCGGATCGGATATGTTGAAATGGGCAAGGGATTCGATCGGATCGGAACCTGACACTTGGGAAAATTGGCAAAAAGGAAGGCCACGCTAACTGAACTGGGATCGGATTGGATTAAGGAGGACGGAGCGGAAGCATGAAGATGGATCGGATAGGAGCATGTGAAGGATGAGGAGGCGGATCGGAGCGGAAGAACGAACTGGAGGTGAATGGCACCTGAATCGACCCGAGGAGACACACCCGACCTAAACCGTACCAGAAGAAGGCCAGACCCAAACCGATGGAGGACACCCGACCCGAACCGATGGAGGACACCCGACCCAAACGATGGCTTGAAGAGGAACCCGACCCGGTATTGACCAATAATCCGAGATGCAAAGGTAGTTCAATATGGGAAGTTAGAGCTCAGGATCCAGTTGGGAACCGATGAGTTCACTTCATGGTTGGACTTTGCTGCGGAACGTGTGCTAAGGAGTTTTCGACGTTCATAACTTCGATTCACCACTAAAAATGAAAGATGGGCTACTTATCAGTGCAGTAGAGTCATTATGACTCGAGGGGCAAGGTGATGGTAGCAAGACTACGTTATCAGTGCAGTAGGGTCATTACGACTCGAGGGGCAAGGTGATGCGTAATAAGACTATGAGCCAGCGCAGATGGGGTGAATAACTCCATGGGGCAAGTGGACATAGTAAAGGATTGGTAAGACTATGAGCCAGCGCAGATGGGGTGAATAACTCCATGGGGCAAGTGGACATAGTAAGGATTAGTAAGGCTATGAGCCAGCGCAGATGGGGTGAATAACTCCATAGGGCAAGTGGACATAGCGAAGGATTAGTGGTTACGTTATCAGTGCAGTGATGCCATTTATGGCTTCATGGGGGCAAAGTGATTATAGCAAGGTATGTTGGGTGATCGAAGTGGTGAATATCGTATGCTTTACGCACTGAGTGAGAGATGTGAGGATGGATGCTATGTTTGATTGTTTGCCATCACTATGACATGCACACCTCCCCCACCTCCGTATCTTTACACTGTTTGATATGGCACCTTAGAGTGTTGTACAGTATGTAGTGCCAACTCTGTGGTTGCAGGTCCAGGTTCAGGTATGTTTCTAGTCTACCTGTTATTGTTCACTTTAGATACTTATCGCTCATACCAGGCTTTATGTCTGACCCAGAGTTTTATGTCTCCTCTTATTACTCTAGGTGCTTACACGAGCAGACTAGAGACAGGTTAGCGGGTGATGCGCGAGTAGCTGATTCGGAGGCGGGCAGGAGGCTTCCACGTATGATATATATATTCTACCTATGACGTTGGTGGTCGCTACTTGGGCATTAGTAGTGTACCTCCTATATCTTGCTTTTTCTTTGAGACAGTTTGAAAGTTGTAATAAGCTGTATTTTGGATTTCCACTGCTATGATGTTTAGTTTTGGTCTTCAGCTTATGCACTGTCTCTCCTGTTTTATGTCAAGTATGTTATTATTATATTTTGTTCTATACGCTGTGAGACATTCTACAGGTTCCTTGTTAGTTCATTTCCTTTTTCCTTTTTCCTTCTGACGACCCATTCCGTGCTAACTGGACATGTGTACAATGCACTTTTGGAGTAAATGTCGGTTGGTGCGGGGCGGGCCGTCACACTTGGTATCAGAGCTCTAGGTTGCGTAGTTAACCTAGGGAAAGACACCAGGGAGAGATAATACGTATATGAGAGCGCGTATTTGTAATTACTTTGGTTTTCAAAAGCTATATATGTATATACTATTAGTAGTATAAGAATGAAGTCGCACTGCACTAGCAACACTATGGGGTCGTTAATCGTTTCCCTTTTTCAGATTGAGGATGAGCTGAGACACGAGGGGTGCTGGTAGAGGGACCAACCAGGGGAATGCCACTGAGATGAGGGCGATGTTTACCAACCTCATGAGAGACATGCTTAGAGAAGTGCAAGGATCAGTTCCCAATCCCGGAGTTGGTGTTGGCCCAGTAGTGCAGGCGCCTAGGGTCGATTTCGCCAAGTTGTGCAAAGATTACACTAATCTTGGTGGAAATCCGTTCCATGGGACGGAGTCGGCCATGGATGTTCAGGACTGGATGGATAGCTGTGACCGTATCTTCGATGACTTGGGTCTTGAGGATGCGATGAAGAGAAGGTTAGCGTCTCGTCAGCTGCAAGGGCTAGCGATGAATTGGTGGAATGCCATTAGAACAGCTACTAAGAGGATTAGGTTACTTGGGTTCAGTTCAAGGCTCGCTTTAGCGAGAAGTTTATTCCAGCTGCCCAGAAGTCAGTGTTATTCAAGAGGTTCTTGGAACTCAAGCAGAACGGAATGGCGGTTTCTGATTATATTACTGAGTTCGACACTTTGTCGAAGTATTGACTGTCTCTTATCGATACTCCTGAGAAGAAGAATGAGAAGTTCATTACTGGCTTGGATGGATACTTGGGGGAAAGGCTTATTAACCACATCGATGAGACTTTTGAATCGATTGTGGGTAAAGCTTTGAGATCAGAGAGTCTTTACCCTAAGTCAACGACTGAAGCTACATCTGCAGAAGGGCCAAAGCCGCAAGCAGGCGGTGGAGGCAAGAATAGCTCTCAGAATAAGAGGAAGCAAGACCAATCTAAAGGTGGCCAGAAAAAGAGCAAGAAGGATGTTGAGTGCTTCGGCTGTGGTAAGAAGGGCCACAATGCTAAAGATTGTCGGGCCAAGCCAGCGGATAAGAAGTGCTTCAACTGTGGTCAAGTGGGACATTTCAAGGATAAGTGTCCGCAACCTCTTAAGGAGAAGCAAATTGTGAAAGCATATGCTATTGATGCTGTTCCTTCTTCGTCGAATGCCCCAACTGCGGCGGAGAAAGGAAAGAATGTTGTTATTCAAGGTATGCTTTCTATTTATGATATACCAGCTCAAGTTTTGTTTGATACTGGGGCTTCCCGTTCCTTCATATCTAGTGACCTGGTAGATAGGTTGGGACTGGAGCCCGAGATAGTCGATAGACCATTGGTTGTGACGAACCCGATTGGTGGTTCGACTAGCTTAGTATGATTTGCAGGAATTTGGTCTTATCGAGTCATGGATGTATTTTTGTTTGTGATTGGTTTGTTTTGGGCTTTACTGGGTATGGCATTATATTGGGAGTCGACTGGCTCCAAAGATACGGGGTGGTGGTAGACTGTGAGGGCTTTTTGGTGACAGTGAGGGCGGATGATGGGCGGAGGGTAGTGTTTGGTAGTCTACCTAGTAATGGGGTTATGGCTAGTTTTGTAAATTCCCTCGACATCCCGCAGGATGAGTTGTCAGATGTGCCCGTGGTTGGCCAGTACCCGGACGTCTTCGAGGAGGTGACTGGGCTTCCACCACACCAAGAGATTGAGTTCCGTATTGATTTAGTGAAAGATGCCAGACCTATAGTGATGCCACTTCGTCGCATGGCACCAATGGAGAAGCGAGAGCTCAGGGTGCAAGTCAGCAATATTTTGAAGAAGGGATTTATTAGAAGGAGTGTCTCCGAGTGGGGAGCACCAGTTGTGTTTGCCACTAAGACAGATGGTTCCCTTCGTTTGTGTGTGGACTATCGCGAGTTGAATAAGGTGACGAGGAAGAATAAGTATCCTCTACCGCGGATAGATGATTTGTTTGATCAACTTGAAGGAGCAAGAGTATTCTCCCAGTTGGACCTCACGACAGGATTTCATCAGCTTCGAGTAGCAGATGAGAGTGTTCCAAAAACGGCATTTAGGACGCCGTCTAGATTTTATGAGTGGTTGGTCATGCCATTTGGGTTGACCAATGCACCAGCCTACTTTGTGGATCTTATGAATCGAGTATTCAGGGATCAGTTGAATAAGTTTGTTCTTGTGTTCATGGATGATATCCTTGTTTACTCAAGGACAGAGGAGGAACACAAGGGACACTTGAGGATAGTGATGGAGGTGTTGAGGAAACACCAATTGAAAGCGAAATTCTCTAAGTGTCATTTTTGGAGAAGGGAAGTGAGATTCTTGGGTCATGTTGTTTCAGAGAGTGGTATTGTCGTGGACCCTGCGAAGGTGGATACGATACAGGATTGGCCTACGCCCAAGATTGCAACGGATGTAAGAAGTTTCTTGGGGTTAGCTGGATATTATCGTAAGTTTATCCAGGACTTCTCCAAGATAGCAGCACCGTTGACTCAATTGACTAAAAAGAATCAGTCCTTCATCTGGGAGAAGTGTGTGAGGATGCCTTCAAGAGTCTAAAGGAGAAGTTGACGCGTGCGCCAGTGTTAGTCATTCCTAAAGGGAATGAAGAGATGACGGTATACACGGATGCTTGTGGTACCGGACTGGGTGCTGTATTGATGCAAGGAGGTAGGGTTGTAGCTTATGCTAGTCGACAACTAAAGCCGCATGAGAAGAAGTATCCTACCCATGATTTGGAATTAGCAGCGATTGTGTTCGCATTGAAGATGTGGAGACATTATCTCTTGGGAGAAAGATTTGAGTTGTTTACCGATCATAAATCGTTAAAGTATCTCTTCTCCCAGAAAGATATGAATCTCCGTCAGCAGAGATGGTTAGAGTTCTTGGCTTCGTATGATTTTGATATCGCATATACACCTGGGAAAGGTAATGCGGTAGCCGATGCCTTGAGTAGGAGACATGCCAACTTATGGGCAATGTTTCTTGAATGGAAGCAACTGGAGTATATAGCGGGGTTTGATTTCAGACCAAAGTGCGAATTAGATCCAGTTATGCTAGCTAGTTTGGCGATCAGACCAACTTTGATAGAGCGGATCGGTTCCAGCCAGAGGGACGATCCTAATCTATTGGAAATCATCTCCAAGTTAGAGATGGGTATCGATGAGGGGATGAATGTGTATGGGCTTGATCGAGATGGATGGCTTCGAAAGAATGGAAGACTAATTGTACCCAACGTAAATGGTTTGAGAGATGAAGTGCTTAGAGAATGTCATCACTCAAAACTGACTATACACCCCGGTGGTAATAAGATGTATCGAGATATGAAGCAGACTTACTACTGGGAAGGGATGAAAAGAGACGTTGGGAAGTTTATATCCTAATGCATGAATTGCCAACTAGTTAAAGCCGAGCAAAAGAAGCCCAGTGGGCTGTTGCAACCATTAGAAATTCCCGAATGGAAATGGGAGCAAGTCTCGATGGATTTCATCGATGGCTTACCAAGGACTAGATCGGGATATGATAGCATTTGGGTAATTGTGGATCGATTGACTAAAAGTGCAAGATTTATACCAGTCAAATTGACCAGAACGGCAGCCAAGTTGGCAGAATTGTATATGAAGTGGGTAGTGAGATTTCATGGGGTACCCGAAAGCATTGTGAGTGACCGAGACCCGTTGTTTACTAGTGGGTTTTGGAAGAGCTTACAAGAGGCTCTAGGGTCAGGATTACATCTCAGTACCGCATATCACCCTCAGACCGACGGTCAGACGGAGAGGGTGAATCGTATATTGGAAGATCTTTTGAGAGCTTGTATATTGGATTTTGGTGGATCATGGGATGACCATTTGCATCTAGTAGAGATTGCATATAATAATAGCTACCAATCCAGTATCGGTACGGCTCCGTTTGAAGCTTTGTATGGAAGACCGTGCAACTCACCATCATGTTGGATAGAGACTGGTAAGAAGTTTATGCTTGGACCAGATGTGGTGAGGGAAACTTCAGATAAGATCAAGATTATTCAGCGACGAATGAAAGCTGCCCAAGATAGGCAGAAGAGTTATGCTGATAAGAGGAGAAGAGACTTGAAATTCTCCGTTGGTGACTTGGTGTTCGTCAAGATCTCTCCGTTAAAGAGCGTGATTCGATTTGGCAGGAGAGGCAAGTTGGCACCAAGATTTGTTGGCCCATTCCCTGTTCTTGAACTAGTCGGGAATTTGGCATATAGAGTTGTCTTACCAGAGAAAATGGCGGGAGTTCATGATGTATTTCATGTTTCCCAACTAAGGAAGTTCGTTCTTGACTCAGATATGACTATTTCACCTGATCAGTTAGAGGACTTCGAAGTAGAACCCGAGGCGGTTGGGAACCGCAAGCCGATTCGTATTGTGGGGCACGATACGAAGCAACTTCGAAGGAAGGCGGTGAAGCTAGTCAAGGTTCAGTGGGGCGAGGATGAGAATGATTGTGCTTGGGAGACAGAGGAGAGCGTGAGGAAGACATATCCAGAACTCTTTGCCTGGTAAGACTCACTTCGTAATTTAGTTATTCCGCATGCTAGGATAGACTTTCCTTACCTGTTTTGCATGTTTGATTGTTGTTTTATGATTGATAGGCATGCATGACCTTTGTGTGTGTTTTGATTAGGGAATTTCAGGGGCAAAATTTCTTAAAGGGGAGAGAGTGTAATGACCCGCATTCTACGCATCGGGGGATCGTAGAATATTTATTAATTTCCCGTATGAAGTCGTATGGTCATGTAACTTTGGGAAACCCCTACTAGAGTCATTTCCCATGCTCATGATTTTTCCCGATTTTTAAATGACCATTTTGCCCCTAGTTGATCTTGTTTTGGCCATAACTTTTGATTGGAAAGGAATTCTGACCTGAAACCACTTCCATTAGATTCGTTTGATGGTTTACCTTTCCGTAGAGTGGTCATAATAGTCAAAAGGACTTACAGTTTGGGAGATATGGCTGAAATAAGGTTTGGAGGGTGAAAAACTCCTTAATCGGGCCAAATCGGGTGATTAGTGAGTAGGCCCATAACCCATTTCGGGATTAGGGTTATGGGAAGGCTGAAATGAGATAGAGAATCATTCTATTTCAGTTTTCTAGCCTGCACTTATCACCGAGGAACCCTAAAAATGGCCTCCAACCTCTAAATCAACTCCAAATCACCTTTTGGTCAAGGATTTGGCTTAGCAACCTCTAATCGAGGAAGATCTACACCAAAGCAACACTGGAGCTGCTGTTTAGCATTGAGATTCACATCAAATCAGAGATTTCTTTCAGATCTTAGTTTATTTGTGGCTAAGGTGAGTGATTTGCATAGTTTTACACTAATTATGGCTAGTTAAGGGTAATTAGTGTTAATTAGCGAATTTAAGCATGATAAAATTCTGGAAAAATGTTCATAAATTCCTAAATGATTTTTTAGGCCTCTGATATGAACTTGGGTTAATTTGGTTAAGTTTTGCTAATCCTATCATTAGTTTCACCTAAACATGCTTAAGGGGAAATATGGGGTTTCTGGGTATGTTTGATCCACTTTAACCTATCATATTGATGTTTTGAAGTTTGTGGTTGATTATGCATGTTGCTATGATTGTATGATATGCTTTGTGATTGATTTCAATAGTTAGAATGGTCGAAAACGTTGTCGAATGGCGTAAACACTTGCTGGAACAGTTTCAGAAAATAGTGCAGGGTTCGGATCGGATCGGATATGGGACTCTGATCAGATATGTTGAACTGGGCAAGGGATTCGATCGGATCGGATATGGGACTCGGATCGGATATGTTGAACTGGGCAAGGGTTTCGATCGGATCGGAACCTGACACTTGGGAAAATTGGCAAAAAGGAAGGCCACGCTAACTGAACTGGGATCGGATCGGATTAAGGAGGACGGATCGGAGCGGAAGCATGAAGATGGATCGGATAGGAGCATGTGAAGGATGAGGAGGCGGATCGGAGCGGAAGCACGAACTGGAGGGGTATGGCACCCGACCCGACCCGAGGAGACACACCCGACCCGAACCGTACCAGAAGAAGGCCCGACCCGAACCGATGGAGGACACCCGACCCGAACCGATGGCTTGAAGAGGAACCCGACCCGACCCAGTATTGACCAATAACCCGAGATGCAAAGGTAGTCCAATATGGGAAGTTAGAGATCAGGATCCAGTTGTGAACCGATGAGTTCACTTCATGGTTGGATTTTGCTGCGGGACGTGTGCTAAGGAGTTGTCGACGTTCATAACTTCGATTGACCACTAAAAATGAAAGATGGGCTACTTATCAGTGCAGTAGAGTCATTATGACTCGAGGGGCAAGGTGATGGTAGCAAGACTACGTTATCAGTGCAGTAGGGTCATTACGACTCGAGAGGGCAAGGTGATGCGTAGTAAGACTATGAGCCAGCGCAGATGGGGTGAATAACTCTATGGGGGCAAGTGGACATAGTAAAGGATTGGTAAGAATATGAGTCAGCGCAGATGGGGTGAATAACTCCATGGGTCAAGTGGACATAGTAAGGATTAGTAAGGCTATGAGCCAGCGCAGATGGGGTGAATAACTCCATGGGGCAAGTGGACATAGTGAAGGATTAGTGGCTACGTTATCAGTGCAGTGAAGCCATTTATGGCTTCATGGGGCAAAGTGATCGTAGCAAGGTATGTTGGGTGATCGAAGTGGTGAATATCGTATGCTTTACGCATCGAGTGAGAGATGTGAGGATGGATGCTATGTTTGATTGTTTGCCATCACTATGACATGCGCACCTCCCTCACCTCCGTATCTTTACACTGTTTGATAAGGCACCTTAGAGTGTTGTACAGTATGTAGTGCTAACTCTTTGGTTGCAGGTCCAGGTTCAGGTATGTTTCTAGTCTACCTGTTATTGTTCACTTTAGATGCTTATCGCTCATACCAGGCTTTATGTCTGACCCAGAGTTTTATGTCTCCTCTTATTACTCTGGGTGCTCACACGAGCAGACTAGAGACAGGTTAGCGGGTGATGCGCGAGTAGCTGATTCGGAGGCGGGCAGGAGGCTTCCACGTATGATATATATATTCTCCCTGTGTCGTTGGTGGTCGCTACTTGGGCATTAGTAGTGTACCTCCTTTATTTTGTTTTTTCTTTGAGACAGTTTGAAAGTTGTAATAAGCTGTATTTTGGATTTCCGCTGCTATGATGTTTAGTTTTGGTTTTCAGCTTATGCACTGTCTCTCCTGTTTTATGTCAAGTATGTTATTATTATATTTTGTTCTTTGCGCTGTGAGACATTCTACAGTTTCCTTGTTAGTTCATTTCCTTCTTCCTTTTTCCTTCTGACGACCCGTTCCGTGCTAAATGGACATGTGTACAGCGCACTTTTGGAGTAAATGTCGGTTGGTGCGGGGCGGGCCGTCACATGAAATCATTAACTTCATTCTCCTTTCAAACTATACCTCCTCACCACCGGACAAGAACCTCCCTTCCGGTTCGTGTCTTCTAGACATCACGCTACCATAAAGGAAAATTACCCTTTCTCACGTCCTTTTCCTCCTTACTGAAAGTCACCCTCCAGTTACAACCAACTATTAACTTAATACCATCAACCACCAAGAATTAATCTATTCAAAAACTAATTACTTTTATAATTCTTACTGCTAATGTTTTAGGCAGTCATACTCCTTTCGTTACTTAAACTACATTGTTTTTCATCCTTAGATGTTTTCAACCCAACCGACTATCCTCCTACAGGTAACCAACGAATTGAACTTCCACCATTTCATCCTCCTACCGCCACTGTTCTCAATCACCTGAGGGCACCCAAACCATGCTGGCACTACCGGCCTCCCTTAACACCTCAACGCCTGAAGCGACGACCTCAACACCTCCAGGAACTCGCCGCATACCCTTACATCGAACCCAGTCTGCCTCATCAAATTTCTACATCAGCAATTTTCACAAAAAAATCAGAGCACGAACAATTTTCTCGTCGAACTCCATCGAAATCCCATCAACAAATTCGAACTGGTACTTGATTTTCCCAAAATCGGTAAACCTAGGTCACGGCCTCTAATTTCAACAAGCAAAAAGGGATTTCAAACTCGTCAAACCCCATGCAAAGATGAAGATAAACCTTCCAGCAATCTAAATATTTCACTCTTTTTAAATTTAGAAATTTTTCTTTGATTTTTCTTGAGATGGATTTCACGAAATCGTAAATAAGAGCTGGCTGCTGTTTTTCATTTGCAAAGGATGGAAATTCATTTATGTCTTAAGGAAGGGAGGGAACAGGGTATTTATAGGCATCACATGTTGGTTTCTCTTGTGGATCATTTAATGCCACGAACTTGTTTTCGAGGACTAAGGAAAATCAGTGGTTGAGAAGAAGAACTGTGGCTTGCATTTTGACCAGAGAAAGAAATGAAAGGGTTAAGATATTTTAAAATATATTAAATTAAAAAGGTAGGTTACTTGTTATCAAAATTTTCTTCGCATACAAACTGCTACGGACAAAAATTAAAATATAGTCATCTCGAGTATTTAACCACGATTCCAAAAATATAAAAATATCGGTAGGTTAACTCATATTGTGAAACCCCCAAAATATTGATATAGGGTGCAAAATACTCCAAATAAAAAGTTTCTTATTTAGTTAAATAAAAATTATAGAAAAATTCTAAAAATTAAATTATCACTACGTCTTAAAAGAATCTTGTCCAAATTTGAAACTGGTATCTAGTTATATCGAATAAACTATTACGGTCGATAAACGATTCCATAGCGACTATTTTAAAATTTGATTTGGACACAACTCACAAACTACACGATGAAATCCTGATTTTTCTCTTCCGTCAGAAAATGATACTTCACCAGTTCTGAATGTTTCTTGTTTTACAGAAATCCGATTTAAAATGGCTTCTATATATTCGTTTAATGTTCGAATCGCCAAATTACGAACTGCAGCGCCATTTCGAGCTCGATTATAATTATATTATAATTATACATTCAAACTTCGTTTATATAATATATTCGTTATTCAAATTTCAATTCCAAACTGAATTATATATTTTGAATTTCTCAATTCACACCATATTGCCATTTCAGCCAATTTTGATTATTTCAAAATTAAATATATATTATTTAATTATTATATTAATTAAATACTCGAAGTTATCTAATTAAACGACCATTTAATTCTCTAAATCACTATTTAAATAATTAAATTAATTAATTATAACACCGTAAAAGTACATGACATTACACTTCGGTTGTTCAGTCCGAGGACAACGTGTATGGACGGATCTGCCGATGTGAAATTCAAAGTAAATGGTGGCAAGATGTTGTAAAAGAATAATTGTGACCTGAAGCCTCATCACACGGGAAATGACAAAAATAGGGCAGGCAGCATGGCCATGTGGGTCATTACCATTAGGGGTATTATCACCTGATCTAGAGAAATTTCGTTTGTTTCTTATTCAATTCAATGTTGTACTCTTTCGGTAACGGTTGCTGATCACAACCGTTGGTGATAATATGCACGGTACACTCAAGTTAAATGAGTGACTAGCCATGTGTGGGCCGGGTTGCAAGACGTTTTTGTTGAACCTAATGTATTCCCCTCTAAAGATACACTATCGGAAGGTGGTTCCATACCTTGTCATAGTCGGAATCCAATCTCTAATAAGCTCCCTGGTGTTTTTTTATTTTATATTATATATGGAGCATGAGATGCAAGCATTCCGCTAGATTGCCATTTATTTGTTTTAGACACTATTATAATATCACCAGATTTTGGTATCAAAATTGTTTTGGTTATCGTAAGGTAAAAACCATCCGTTTTTATGTGTGGATTGGTCTTACGATTATCATTTCTTTCGAAAGGATCTTGAAAGTTAAACGAATGGTTGGAGTTTACTCACACCAGTGCCATGACTGGCCTAGAGTTTATTATGTTTTGTTTTCGATAAACACTTGGGTGCCCAAATTTGTACGGGCAGTCAAGTAGTCGAAAGTTTACAGATTCATTTGAAGGAGCTTAAAGCAGGAGGCTTCACCAGTTAGCTATAGACTATCATATTTTCCACTGTGTGCTATGTTGTATTTGGAAGCAGATGTTTCTGACTATTCCAGCAACAACTGTTGTTCTCTGATGATGGTATGTATAAACAAAACATATTTATATTTCAAAAAGTTATGTTATATAATATATTTTATTTGTTCCACTGTGGGATTTTTGTTCTTCTTTGTCTTCTATTCTTACATTTCTTTATTTCTATTTCTCATCCTCTAACTTCTTTCTACTAATGATCTGTATTTCTGTGCAATTTGGGTTCGACGTGTGGTGTTATTAGTCAACTCAAAGTGTGCGGAAATTCGGGCCATTAAATTTGGTATCAGCGCTGAGGTTGAGTAGTAACCTTGGATCTGTGGCATAACTCACTAGAAATGGGGTTGTAATACCCAAGATTAAGTTTTAGTGTATATATATGAGCGCGTATTTGTGGATTTGATATAAAATTGTTTTATATTGTGTTGACTGGTTTGTTGAGTGGTTTATGAATTCTGGTCGATACAGGAGGTAAACTGTATCGATAGGTGTTTCTAAACTCTCGAACAAAACAATTCGGTGCAGTATTGTTTTAAAATGGTTAAATGACATAATTTTGCCCAAAAATTATAGTTATATAAAAGGAATAATTTTCTAAAATTATTGACTCGGTTGGTTGTTATTATAATCGAATGGGATTATAATATTGAAATGGTTATGTGAAACCAAATTGAATTCATATAAGAATGGAATATACAAATAAGCTCAATTACAACTAGATTCAGACCAAAATTTGGAATTTAAATCCCGAATATTTAGAAAATATTTTCTGAAGTATTTTAAAGGTAATATATTATTACTTTAAAGGATTTTGGAATAAAAATTGTTTTTAAAATTGATTTTTAAGGCATTTAACACTGAAATCACTTCAGTGGCGAGAAAATAATTCTGATAATGGGTGACGACATTATCGGTATTCATTTTCAAGTTTCTGAGTGATGGATTGCTACATTTATAATTTGTTAATGAAATCTTTTTGAGAAAGAACGGGTGGTTTTAAAAAAATTCAAATGCTTCGAATTTGCAAATGATTATAAGTCTATGTGTATAATTATATGATTCCAAAATCAATTTGGAAATGAAAGCCGAGAATTTGAATTCTGAAATTAAGACTTAACTTGTAAAATAAATAGATTGAAATGGAAGAAGTGAATCAAATGAATTAAAAATCAACTTAAGTTAATTGAAATTGGACTGGATTAGAGATACTCTAGAATGAAATTAAACAAAGAGAAATGCTTGAAATTTGAATTAATAAAGTGAATCCGACTTATGTATAAACAAGTTGAATATATATTGGATGATGTTGTTTGGAATTAAATTGTGATGGAATTGAACTTAAGCAGAATAAGAGGGTTGATTTTTTAAAATAGAAATCAGTTTGGATTAGTGAATAGAAGTGAACTAATTAGAAAGTTAAAGACCAAAGGTTGGATTTATTTGGAACCGATTGGAAATATATGTATGTTGAGCAGGTATTGTATGGAAGCAAATGCGAGAGGTAGAATTTATACCCGACAAAAAGGTACATGTTTACAATATTACTTGAGTTTGATGGTTTTATGAGCCGATGGGGCAAGCCGCTTGGCATTTTGATTTTTTTTTGATAGGAGAAGGCCAAGAAAGGCGAGTTGTGGTTGTACCGATTGAGCCGTGCAAAGGAGATGCTGGCGAAATTTTTCGAAAATTTAAAGAGTTAGAAAAAATTCAAGAAATTTTTTGATAATTTAAAATTAAGTTTTTAATTGTAATGGAAATAAGAAAACCAAAATTGGTTAATAAAATTTCAAGTGAAATAATGAAATTGATAAATGGATTTAAAATTAGTTGCAGTGGGTATGGATATGCAGACACGCATATGGATTGAAGACAAGAAAGTGATGATGGATTATCCAAAAATGGTGGACAAATCATTTGGAAAGAATTGTGAATGGTCGAGTAGTGGTATAAGAATTCGAAGGTCGGGCAAGAACTGGGTTATGAAGATATGGAATATAAGATTCAAACTAAGTACTTTATGAGGAGTTAGAGTTATAACATTTTTACTACTTAGCAATTTTGGGGACGAAATTCTTTTAAGGACGAAGGAATGTAACAACCAATATTTTTAGCAGTTTATTTTAAACATTTAAATTTATTTTAAATGTTTTATTGCAAATATAAACTGATTTTATATGGAATTTATTAATTTAAAATGATAGTTGAACATATAATTTATAGTTAAATCTAAAACGAGCTCGAAATAGTCGCGGTAGTTCATAATTTATGATTTAAACTGCATTTGGTTATACAGGATCTAATATAAGTTGGATTTCTTTGAAATAATAAACGTTCAGACCCATTTGATTATATTTTTCTAATGAAAGAGAAAGTTCAAGATTTCATATTGTAGATTTTGTTTTGTATCGAAATCAAATTTTCAAATAGTCGTTATGGAATTCGTTATTAAAAATATAACGATTTATTTCATAAAATAAAAGGGGATTGTAATACATTGAATATCGATTTGGTTTGAAACTCAACCGGAAGTTTTTTACGCTGATACTGTATAAAATTATGGCCGAGTATGTCCGATTGCAATATTTTTTTATTATTATATCGAGGTATTTTAAAATTGATTTATTTTAATTTAAATTGGACCCTTAAAAAGGGTTATTATTCAAACGACCTTCGTTTTCGACGAAACCAGTTCCGTTGTGTTCGAAATATTTTATTGTTGTAAAATTTCAAGTATTGACCCAAACGAAGTTATTACGTGCATGTGTGAAATATAAACGTGAATCAATTAGCAAATTAAATATTCAAAATTTCGGTATTATTCAAAACAGACTCGGAATTCAACGAAATAAGGTTCATTGGGTCCGGAATGTCAAACTACAACTAGAGTTCCATTTTCATCGTGGTTGCAGTTCATATTTGATCAAACAAATTCTAAACGACCATTAGTAAATAGCGTTAGAATATTCTTGGTATATTCCAAACCCTTGCTATAAAACATCTCTTGTCACTCAACCCTACAGACAATTCTCCCTCATGAATTCAAAGCCGCTTCTCATAGAATTTTTCAGAAATTCATATTTAGTAAATTACAAAATGAAAATGTTGGTTTATGGATCCGTTTAGTTTGAAATTCCACATGCTTTGGGATGATACTAATTTTGCTCAGTGCAATCCCAACTTCTAGAGATTGATTGAAGGCAGCGAATCCTAGGTTTAGAGGTATCGGATGATTAAGGCATTGATTGAAGAAATTGTGGTTGTTTTTGGGATTAACAGGTGGTATACCATTTACATGCAAAAAATTGGGAATTTCGGTGTTGTTGGAGTTCACACGTGTTCCTGTTCAGGTAGAAGTCGCAATGGAAAGGAGAACTTCAGGGAGTATGAAGATAACCGGAAAGTGGGGGCCTTGGCGAGAAGTTGAGTGGTGGACTCGGGAGGAAGAAGGGGTTGTATCAGTTGAGCTAACGATGGAGAATGGAGGAATTGAGCGTGCCGTTGGCCATGGAAATAACGGAGCAGTTTTCGCATTTTGGAAAGAAAAATAAAACGAATGAGGAAACCATGGTCTAGCAATGATTTTTGTGCTTTGGGTTGAGAATTTTGAATTATGGGAGTAACAGCATATTCAAATCATTTAAAAAGTAAATACAAACATTAGGGGACGCGTTTTCACGTCAACGGGAAGGTAGGTGATGCTGGATAGACGTGTTGAAGTCCTAATAGCTCCTACTAATGACAATGGGAGGTCTGTAATGTGTGAAAATGGGTTCAAATTCCTGTAGTGGGAGTTAGAATATGGATTAAGGAATTTAACATGGAATATGGTTTTGGGTTAGTTGAGAGTGATGCGGAAGTTTTGTTGAATCAAAGGAAGCAATGTCAAATTTAAAGCAGATTGGAGTTAGGGGACTCAAACCCTAGGATTTCGCGGGTAGTTTGTGTTAATGATTGGAGTGTTTCATCTGGTTCATGAAAGAGAGTGATGGTGAGAGATTATTGCTTGAACAAGGAAGGATTTACGGTGCTTAATTAACTAATGATGTGAAAAAAGGGTATTAAAATTTATTTAATTTAATTTAAGCTAAGCTAATTATAGCTGATCATTTATACCAAATCGTATTTTTAGGTGAATAATTCACGCGGTGGTGATGAGGAGTAAAGGCTTGGTGATTCTATTTAGTTTCGAGCAAAGAGCAGGAGAAAGGGTTGGCTAATCGACTTGAACACTGATCTACAAAAAAGTAATTAGAAACTAATTTATAATTAATAAATTGTTTAGTTAATTAAAATCATTCACACTAAATCGTTAATAACTTTTAGATGTGTTATAAGAATTGAACCAAACTAATCACTTTGGGAACGTAGCAACGTTATCAACATTGTGGCACTAATTTGGCGGAGAACTAGTGTGACGGCTTACCCTCCACCAGTCGACATTTCCATTGAAAGTGCGTTGTGCCAATGCCCGACTAGCATGGGACGATTGCCAAAGAAAGGAAAGAAAAGGAATTTAAACTAACAAGGAACCTGTAGAGTGTCTCATAGCGCATAGGATAAAATATAATAATAACATAACTTTGACATAAAACAGGAGAGACAGTGCATAAGCTGAAAAATAAACCATCATAGCAGCAGAAATACAAAATACAGCTTATCATCCAAACCAACATTATTACAACTTTGAAATAGTGTCTCTAAAGAAAAAAGAAAGAAGAATACTACTAATGCCCAAAGTAGTGACCAACAACAACACAGGGAGATTATATATATATATATATATATATATATATATATCATACGTGGAAGCCTCCTGCTCGTCTCCGGTACAGCTACTTGTGCATAATCACCTGACCTGTCTCTAGTTTGCCCGTTTAAGAGCACCCAGAGTAATAAGAAGAGACATAAAACTCTGGGTCGGACAAAAGTCTGGTATGAGCGATAAGCAGCAAAACAAAACAATAACAGGTATGCAAAACCATACTTGAACCTTGACCTGCAACCAAAGAGTTAGCACAACAAGATGTACAATACTATAAGGTGACACTAACATATGTTGTAAAAATAACGGGAGGAGGTGTGCATGTCATAGTGATAGCAAAACATCAAACATAGCAATCATCCTCACGTCTCTCATACAGTGCATAAAGCGTATGATATCTACCACTTTGATCACCCAATGCTTTGCTATGATCACTCTGCCCCATGGAGTCGTAGTGACTCCACTGCACTGATCCATAGCCAATAATCCTTTGCTATGTCCACTCTGCCCCATGGAGTCATGAAAACCCCACTGCACTGGCTCATAGCCTTGCTACGATCACTCTACTCTATGAAGTCATAACGACTTCACTGCACTGATCCATAGCCAATATCTGTCTCTCAGTGGTGAGTCAAAGCTATAAACATCGATAACCCCTTTGCACACATTCCGCAGCAAAGTCCAACTCATGAAGTTATCTCATTGATCCCTATTTGGATCTTGAGTAATAATGTAACACCCTATGTCCGTTACTGTCACTCACAAAGGGAATGCATTAAGTTTCATGGAGCATTATGAGTAAACAGAATAGAATATTACAAGACAGATACATAAAGTAGTACTTGAAAATTTTATTACTTTATTGTAGCGGAAACAAAAATAAAGTTGGTTTACATCTTCAAATATCAAAACCAAGTACGTAATATAAGTCTTGTACAAAAGCCTTTAGAGTGCATAATTTTAAAGCCATAATCCCCAACAAAACACCTTAAATAGGTAGAATCAAAGCCAAGCAGTTCTTCAAGAACTTCTAGTACCTCAAGCAGAGAGAAATCCAAATCAAACTTCAATATTTCCTCCCTGAAAACCTAGGGGGGGGGGGATGGAAGAAAAGAGGCGAAAACAAACGAGGTCAGACATGAAGTCTGGCAAGTCCAATAACTTTAACAATATAATTATTAAAGTAATATAACAAGACATAAACTGTCAAATAAGGAATGACTGTGAAACAAGCAGGCATGACCAGGTAAGCAAGATGAATAAGACAACGTTAATTGCGATTCTAATCACTACAGGATAAATACTACACTACACCAATACTAGTCACTCTAAGAGTTGATCACGCCTACTGAACATAATAATGATAATGGTAGTCTCGTGTACCCCTAGTTGTCTTCATAGGTGTCGTCTGCTGCTATCTCCACTAGTTGTACCCACTACCCTCCCCATTCTAATTATAACATTTATTCATAATAAAGTAGTCGTACTCCTAGCTGTCTTCATAGGTGCCGCCTGCTCCTATCTCCGCTAGTCGTACCCACTACCTTCCCCACTCGATCGGCTCCCTAACTCGTAGATACCCGTGCTGGTCCCATAGTAGGGTGTATCACTCCCTAAAGTGGCAACCCGATATGAATGAAATGCACAGCTTATACCTACACGATGCAATAACGTCTTACCTACCAGCCCGGGCCCACGCACGCACATGGCCCCATTAGACTTGCGTTGCCACCGCTAACCCGTTTTGGCTTCTTACAATCAAATCCAGTAATCGTGTCCCATCCTTAACCTAGATCGTGCTCACTTGGATACCAAATGGGTTACTGTTTAAAAAGGTTCCCCACACTTGACACAAGCTTTCCACCTATGCTTGGTCCCTATTAGGATTTCCCACTTAACCCCCTCTTATGCATGTCTTCTTACATGCTTCAACTTGGTTAAGTGTTTATAATTATATCCCACATGTCACCCATGTTTCCCACTTATCAAATCAACATGCATTATTGGTTACGTTTTTCTTAACCCTATCCATTTATCAGATCAATATATATATATATA
The DNA here is from genome assembly GCA_030737875.1 of Allium sativum. Lineage (NCBI taxonomy): Eukaryota > Viridiplantae > Streptophyta > Magnoliopsida > Asparagales > Amaryllidaceae > Allium > Allium sativum. The sequence goes on from CM060921.1 coordinate 311,419,381, forward strand.
TATAATTGGTTAAGCTGGTCTTAACCCTACCCACTTATCAAATTAATATATATTATTGGTTAAGCTAGTCTTAACCCTACCACTTATCAAATTAATATATATTATTGGTTAAGTTGGTCTTAACCCTAACCACTTATCAGATTAATATTATTGGTTAAGCTGGTCTTAACCCTAACCACTTAACATGTTTTGTGTATCATATATAAATATATATATAGTATAACATGTTTTACTTAATTTATGATTAAGTACATCTTAGTTCACAAATACATTGGTTAAGAGAATAACTCCCAAAGTATCAACCCCGAAGACCGAAATCAACATCAGATCGATACTCAAAGAATTACTCAATTCAACCAATCTTCTGTTTGTCATTCATACTCGTCTTTGATCGGCATTAATAAATTATTAATGCACAGACCTCTAACATGAAGTCGATTGCTTGTGACCGCTGGATATGCCAGGTGGTTCCGGGCAGACTTCCACCACTAGCCAGACTTAACCTCGTGTTTAAGCATCCCTTAATTATGCCTACGACCTCTCACATTAGACTGCCGTTTGCGGCTGCTGGATGTGCCAGGCGGGTCCGGGCAGTCTTATACCACAAACGAGTCTAACCTCGTGTCTTAGGCATTTATTACGCGTTTAATTTATGTCTTTGACCTCTCACATTAGAGTACCGTTTGTGGTTGCTGGATTTGCCGGGCAGGTCCGGGCAGTCTTTGTAATAACCCGGAAAATCCGAACCAATTTAAAAATATTATTTTGGCAGCTTTAATGAATTTTGAATATTTAAAATGATTTATTTTAAATAATAACGACAAGAATTTATTTTGAATAGAATTAGAACGTATATATTTATCTGAATCGACGTTAGAATATAATTAATTATTTTTAATTATAAAAGGAATTGAAAACGGCGCGGTAGTTTGAAAATTCGATTTCAAATTTCAAATGACTGTACATGATTCAAAATAAACAGGATTTTAGCGAAACAAAAAATATTAGAATCTATTTGAAAATATCTTTCCAACGAATCCGAAAACTCAAAATTTCACAGCGAAAATAAAAAGTTATGCCCAGTTGAAAATTCAGAATAGTCGCTATGGAATTTCAGAACTTAAAATAGCCATTTTGCAAACGACCTTTGTTTTCGACGAAACCACTTTTGTTGGATCCGGGATGTCAAGTTATTGCTAGATTCCAAAATTCGTAATTTGTTGAATCAATATGTGAGCGTGGCGAAGTAAAACGTGTTTTGACGGTTTTAGTCAATTTCGATCGACCAGAAAATGGCCATTTTTCAAACGGTCTTCAAATTTGATGAAATTAGTTTTGTTAGGACCGTATCATCAATACGAAGCTAGAAATAATTTTTCTGGAATTTTTAGAGGCAGTATGTGACCACAGTAAATCAAAATGTGCGTTTGAATATAAAATATAAAGATTTATATTTTAAATTTAATGGAAACTGATCGTAACGGTCAAATTGGCTTACGGGGTATATCCCATTGTGTTCGGAATGGGGGTAGTTAGTTAGGGACGATAGACTGTGGGTCTCGTTTTGAGATCGAAATTTAAGGTTACTTTTTGGAGGATAAATTAAATAAAAATATAAATAATAAAAACCCTCCCTTTCCCTACCTTTATCTCTCCCCGTCTTCACTCTTAACAGATCGAAAATAAAAAAATAAAAAAAAGGGGCGGAGCCCCGCTCTATCGTCGTCGTGCGCTGCCGTCGGAGGCTGGCCTCCCCAGCGTCGCCTCCCTCTCTCCCTCTCTCGCTCCCCTTCTTCTCCAATCACCTCCATCCCCACCCTCAAACCCAAATCGACGCTAACCACCCGAACTCACCTCAATCCGCGGGCACCACCTCACCAGCCGCCGCGGCTTGCACCTCCGACCACCGCGATCGCCGCTACACCCCCTTCCTGCGATTCACCCAGTAAGTTTCTTCTTATGTATTTTTGTTTAGTTATTGTTTTTAAATCAGTTTTATTTTGTTTTATTTGAAAAAAAATCTATTTTTTTACTTATGTAAAGATAGGATGTTTCTATACATGAAGAAATGGATTTTTTATAGTAAATAAAAGAGAAAAGATTTGGTTTTTATAATCCAAAAAGATTTGATTTTTATAATCCAAAAAGATTAAATTTTTATAATAAAAAAGGTTAGATTCTTATAATTAAAAAGAAGATTTTGTTGTATAAAAAAAAATACGATTTTTTTTTATAAAAATATGATTTTGGTTTTCTATATAAACATGATTTTTAGTTGTATAAAAATATTACTTTTAGTAGATAAAAGTATAATTTTTATCATATGAAGTTATTTTTAAATAGTCATATACAAGATTATTTTTAGAAAGATAAAAATACGATTTATATACGTAGATTCGAAATATAAAAATATTATTTTTATATAAGCAGCGAATTCAAAATAGAAATTTTATATAAGAGAGAATATAAAAAATTCGATCTTTATATATGTAGAGATATAATAAAAATGCAATTTTTATTATATATGTAACGATATAGGAATACGATTTTTATATATGAAGTGGCGATATAAAAATGTGATTTTTATCATATATGTAGCATAGTAAAAATACATTTTTTATTGTTTAAATGGTTAAATAAAAATAAGATTTTTATTCTGAAGAGAGCGTTATAAAAATATGATCTTTATATTATAGAGATAATAAAAATATGATCATTATATTATAGAGATAACAAAAATATGATCTTTATATTATAGAGATAATAAAAATATGATTTTTATATATCTAGCGTAATAAAAATATGATTTTTACATAATAGAGAATATAAAAATATGATTTTTAAATATGTAGTAGCTATATAAAAATGGGATTTTTATATATGAAATAGCGAATTAGAAATGTGATTTTCACATATAAAGAAGTGATTTTTACATAGACGATAGCGATAAGAAAATATGATTTTTATATATAAAACTGAATAATAAAAATGTGATTTTTACTATGAACAGAGTGAAATAGATTGCGATGGAACCGATGGTAATCAAAACAAAATCAGAACCGTTCAGAAATAAAGAACGGCGGAGTGGAAACCCAAAGGTGAGAACTCCTCACTGTAATTTTCTTTATACTGTTATTTATTATATAACTGCATATATGAACTATTTCCGCATCGTCCACAGACCATGGACGACTTGTGTGTTTGTTTGGTTATATTGTGTTGTGGTTTTTTGGTTGATTGGTTTGTTTATTTGGATTGGGTTGGGCAAATGAAATGGAATCGAATAGAACAGGTATATGTATGGCATGGGCCATTGTGAGACTAGGGAGAAGGCTCGGCCTTATCCCGTTTCTAGTATCGTGTCGTTATGCCGCCGAAATTTTCAAAAATATATTAGAACAATAAAACTATTATTTTTATTGTGTAAATGAACCGAATGAATGTTTTATCGTTGAAAATATAATTTTTAACGTGTATGTGAATAAAATAAATATTCATTTACAAATCAGTTGATTTGTTTATGTACACCGATTTGACTGATATTGATTGGGACGATAAATTTTACACATCGCCCAACTGCACAAATAAAACCTGTGTTTGATTGTTTGAAACCCCGCATGGGTATTGGGATGAAATTGGACATACACTAATCATAATAATTAGCTATATGTAGATAGATTGATTGACAAGCTGTTGTAAGCGTTAAATATTTATATTTGATGCTTATGCAGTGTAGAATGCACTCTGGATGATGGATGATTATTTATCACTATTGTCGTATACATGCATTGTATGAAATCCATATAATCATATTATATGGTAATTGACTGTGTCAGATTCCAATTCAGAAGAAAAGAATATTTTAGAACAACTATTATTTTAAAATAACGAATATTTTCAAATAATATTCAGAAAAGAATCAAAATAGGATTTTGATGTCCAATTTGGAATGGACATGAATATATTTAAATATATATAGCCGTGTTTATTATATTGACACCATTTTGACGTGAACGATCTTTATATTGATTTTATTCATTTTTATAATGAATATCGAAAAGGAATTGATATAAAAATATAATGTTTTGAAAATATTGCCATTTATATATCGATGATATGGAATATTCAATTTTGATTAGAAATTGAATATGAAGTTGAAATCATTTTGGAAAACGAATTTAAAACGATTTATAAAATATGTTTTAAATGGAAATCGAGGAAATAGATATAATATATATTATATATATACAATGGCCTGAATAGAACGTGCCGCGCTGCGGCAGCTCGCGAATTTCAACCATTGACTTCGAATGGACATTACGGGAGATCCGACTGTCGGATTCTCCTAAAACTAGAACCGTTGGGTTCGTATCGAAAAGAGCTTTCTAAGAATGCAAGAAATTAGAAATCTAACGGTTGGATTTCGAATTATGTCCAAATCGAATTTGGAAAAGGTCGTTGTAAGTGCAGTTCGATGGTCGTTTGGGGAAATCGACTGTACTGGTCATGATAAAATTATTAAAAATATCAATAATTAGTATAAAATCATAAGAAATGATTTGGAAAGAACTGGGATGAAAAATTCCATATTTGAAAAGATAAAAATAGATTTTTATTGAAATGAACTAGTTTTGAACTAGAATTATAATCCATTTATTTTTAAAATAAATAAATTGGATTTGAAATGGTTTTAAAAATAACCAGAATTTCCAATATATAAATTGGAAAGGATTTGAATCGAAATTGCCTTCGGAATATTTTGATGTTGGATTTTGTGATTATACAGATATTGTTATGGAAATTTGAAAGGTTTATTTATATCGTTATTTCCAATACGATATTTGTTGGTCGTAGAATTAGATATTGAATATAAGCCAATATATTTTCTATTCAGAGCCTTGTATTTAATATCAAATGGAATTTGGGTTTGTCGTGAATGGTGTCTTCATTAACACTGTTCTTAAACCTAGTTGAGAAAAAGATCAAATCTTTTTATTTAGATTTAATGAAGTATACCAATTAAATAATATTTAATTGGAAATGAATCGGAATTGATTTTTGGGTTTATCGTGAACGGTGTTTTAAAAAACACTTGTTCTTTAACCCGATAATTAATGGAATGTGAACGGGGTTTGTTGTGAACTGTGTTTTAATGACATTCATTTTTTAACTCGATTTACAGTGAAATGGGATGTGGAATTTATAAATCTTTTTGATGAGATTTAAAGGAGATTTTCCATAGTGAAGTTTTCCAATTTAATAAAATAAATTGGAATGGAATGGAATTCGATTTGGTAATAATCGAAGTGAATTTCTGTGGAGGAAGACTGCTAATATATATGGAATTTAAAAGGCTTTGCCGTTATTTCATTTATAGTATCAGTCGGATATGGAGATTTATATCGATTATATACGTGAAAATTCCATTGTTAATGGAATGTGATTTTGGGTTTATCATGAGCTGTGATTTGAATGACATTAGTTCTTTAACCCAGTTAATGATAGGATTTATTTCCTGGATTTGAATAATCATTAAGTAATGATTTTTGGAAATTAAAACTGAATTAGAGTTTTAATGAATCTTTAATTAGATTGAAAAGTAAATTTGATAACTAAAGCTATCAAATTCAAGAAATGATCGAGAATGGAGCATCACCAGTTTTACTCCAGACGATAGTTAAATCTTTAATTATATTTGAACGTGAAATTTTAATTGAATTTACCGATAACACCGTGGTGTTAGATATGAAGTATTACCAGTTTTACTTCATGGGATGAATAGGTTGGGGTTAGGAAATTTAACAAATGATTAATTCGGTAAGTTTTGCTAATACCGACTAGTTTGGATAAACCATAATTTGGTTTGAATTGATATTCAAAAGAAGATTAAAGAATAAATTTAAAGAATTTATCTTTGATAAAATTAATGGGAACCTTTCCCAAAATATAAGAATATTTGAATAAAGGAATATGCTGGATTGGAATGAGGCGTATGTTGTGTTTTATAACACTTGTTTATTATATACGCGTGTTATTCGGAAAGACCAGGTTTACTCCATTCTGAATAACTAAATCGACGATAAGTCGACGATGAAGACGGTGGTTGAAGACCAGAGGTCTTCACATCGTTTGGATAATTACTGGTGATCTTTATTGGGCTGTACACCCACGAGGAGGAAATCAGTTGATGATCGTCCAGACGTACTTGGAGATCGATGGATATGCGAGGAATAAGGTTCCTCCGGTTTCGTTCAGACTCAGAACGGACTTGTAAATGGATTGTGTGTCTGACATTGGATTTTATTCTATGTTGATTGATTTCTATTAAATATATATTTGTTTGGCGGCGGAGAATTTATTCTCTTGCTTAACGCCCTTCTTTGAGACGAACGAGCTCAGAGGTTATATATTGATAGATGTCAGTCGCATGGCATGAATTGCCTGTGTGGCATGCTGAGATGCAAATGATCAAGGCTTCTATTGAAAAGTAGAGTCTTGTGGTTGATGATCAAAGCACGGCTTTCATACAGCGTAGCTTTGTGTAGCGTTAATTCACGAACCTCACACCCAGGTGTGAACCAGAAACGAGAGAAGGACCTCAGAGAGAGCATGCGTTTCCTTCTAACTAGGAGTGGTGTTTTGGATTTTACACGCCCGGACATTTTACTTATGTGGATGATGGATAGCGAGGCGCCACGGTTATATCGATCGATCTGGGATCGATGGAGTCATTTGGCTCATTGACGCCCCATAGGGCGGGGAAACGCATTGTCCAGGGTTTAAGTTTAATCCACATCGAGTGGACCGACCTTGAAGATCCAAGGGCCCACCTGAGTCTAGGTCTTAAAGGGCAGGCTAGAGCATCTCGTTGCGGTAAGGACGATCCCTTTTCTTGGTTCACAGATGGAAATCCAACTTCCAATATGTGACATTTGCGGTTTTGATTGTAGAGCCTAGTATTGGCGACATGATATATGGTACCCATGCCGCCTAGGATTGATACATTTATATTTGAAGTTGTTTTATACACTATGCACTTATAATAGTATCAGATGATTTGTTTTAACGTACCAAGCATGTTTGGCTATTATAAGGGAAAACCTTATCCCCTGACTTGCGTTGCATTGTGTGATAGGACCTGGGTCTTATAATAGCTTCATTTTCCAAAAAGTATTGCGCTGTTTTGTTATATGCACTGGTATTCTTGGGAGGAAACCCGTTCCGTGTTATACGGCATGGTCCCTTGATATATCTGATTTAAAGTAATGTTTTAAATAACTGTTTTAGTTCTCACACTAGTCACATGACTGGCCTGGAGTTTATTGTTTTAACCTAAACTATGGGTTCCCCTATTTTCCGCACGGGTAGCTAGTAGTTTTGGTTTTGCGGATTTATATTCACAGGAACCTGGTTTACTGCTGGAATGATATTCGGAAAGCTCTGTATCCGTATATTCGTCTAATTTATGTTTTGTATTACTTTTAAGTTGCATTGTAATTTATGAATCTCTGATATTTATTGAATGTATACTATTTTTTCATACTCTGTATATTCTTGTATTCTGATGAAATTGTTGTAATAAGCAACGAAAGGTTCTTCTGTTTGTGTTCTGATTGATCTTGTCCTCAAAGCAGTCCGGGCATTCCCGTAAGGGGAAGTTCGGGTCATTTCAGGTGGTATCAGAGATTTGGTGTACAAAGCTCGAGAACAAGACATATTAGAACCAAATGAAAGAATTCATCAGAAATTGGATTAGTAATATCCAATGAGAATGTTTCGTTAGAGATGGGATCAGTTGTAACACCCCGTGTATTCTATAACTGTGGAATTAACAAATTAAAGTATAATTAATTTGAAATCAAAGAACTAAGGGAAACGGGATACGCCATTGCGTTCGTCTCGGAAAAATACGCGAAATAGAGTCCGAGTTTTCGAAAAACGGAGTCCGTATGAAGAAGATATAGCCTCCGGAAGTTTCTGAATTAAGTTTAAAATTAAAAATCGGGCCCAATTGGCCAGGGCGGGAAAACTCCCGCCTAATGCACCCAGGTCGACTGGGCTATCGACCTGGTCTAGCCAGGTCGACAGGGCTGTCGACAGGGCTATCGACAGGGCTGTCGACCTGGTCCAGAGCCAGGTCGAACCCAGCCCAACCTGGCTGGCCTATTCTATGTTGGTCGATTTTCAGAAGTCTGCTTTGTCATTAGGGCTAGGTGGCAGGCTCTAATTGGTCTCTCTTTCGAATGAATGGCTATGATCAATCCAAGCAACATCGATGGTCCTAATCAGTTCATAACCCCTATAAAAATGACCCTAGACTCTACCTAACCTAAGTCTCTAACACAATTCTCTAGCCTCCATTGCTCTCTTCTTCTAATTAAAAATAAAAATGGCGTCGCTACTCTGCTAGAATCAAAACTAGAAGTCAATCAACATCATCCTAAATTCAAATTTGAGATAAAAGCTTCTGCAACAATTCTGTAACAACTAAAGTTCTTTCTTTAATCCAATCAAGGCAAGTACAGTTATTTTCCGCTATAAACGTTAATTATAATTTTGATATGTTTTTAATTCTGAATCTGAGATTGTATATATATATTCTCTTCTGTCAGATCTGTTTTTCTGTGACTGTTCTGTACCCCTTTTCTTCTTTTCTATTTCTATAGCCAGGCTACCACGAGCCTGTGCCTAATCTCATAAGAGATGAACGTATGAACGCAAATTTTGGGATGAATGATGCGAAATTTGACAAGACTGAATTGAATGTATGACTTTAGGTCTGAGGCATAAAATATAATGGACATGTGACTTGGGATTGGATGCATAAATTTGACTATGAACATATAATTTATATATGTTGTATGCATAGTGTATGTTGTAATTTAGATCTGTAATTAATTAGAAAAAGATGAGCATATGTTGTAAACTAGATTTGGATCTATACATATTCTGTGATAGAAGAAAAGAGGAACCATTGTAAGATTTCATATGATTTGAGACTTTGGACAAAATACATATAAAAGTCAAGATCTGATTTTTTAGAAGATATGATTTAAAGATTTAGATTGTTGGGTATAGTTTGCATAATGATTCATGACTTAAAAAGAAGAAGATATGGAAACTTAGGTGTAAAGATTTACATTAATTAGGATATCTATTATTGTGATTACACCTAAATATGGAATTTTGCATATATGGCATGCGTTGTAATTAATAATCATATTTGTATAATTTATATGTGAATCTGCTGTATAAGGTTAGTTTAACAAAAATTGGAACATATGTTATAGGGTAAATTATGTCCATATTCTGCGCTATGTAAATGTATGCATACATGGGAGTATATGATCTTATTGTGAATCACGACAATTATTTAGGCATATGAATTTAGGCCTAATATATGTTTAGGCAAGGCATGTAAATAGAACCTTTAGAAATATTAAACCTGCTAAATCTGTCATTTACTGAATCCGTTGAAAATGCCTATTTTGCTAATTTGCTAAGTTGCCTAAAACTGCTAGTTCTGTTATATTGCATAGACTGCTAATTAGATTGAAATGCCAAATCTGGTAAATTTGTCTGTTGAGACGCCTAACCTGTTATATGCCAAAATCTGCTAAGTTGCTAAATCTATTAAATCCGTTAAGTCATATAATCTGGAAAAAAACCTGCTATCTGCTAAAATCTGTTATCTGCTATGTTGATATAATCATCCTGTTATTGATATAATCTGAATTGGCATATATATATATATATTGGGCGTGCGCATAAACGGTAAATTATTAATTGGCCGCAAAGATAAACATGGCTAACTCGAGGTTAGAATGAGTTTGCGGCGTAATTCTGCCCGGAACCGCCCGGCACATCCAGTGGCCGCAAACAATAGGTTCTAATGTGAGAAGTTAGTCATAACCTGCTTAAGACACGAGGTTAGGTCTGGCTTGTGGCAGAAGTCTGCCCGGAACCGCCCGGCCCATCCAGCGGCCACAAGCTAGCGACCTAATGTGAGAGGTCTGGGCATTAATAATTAATTAATGCAAATCTAAGATAAGAATGACGTCTAAAACGTATTGGGAAAAATAGGGATAAACCAACGGGATTAATAGGTGTAGTAAACCCGTCCAATACAAAGTTAGACAAATCTGAAAAATCTGTACATCTGATCCGTTAGTCTGAAAACTTGTTAACTTAATTTGTGAACTAGTAAATCTGAATTCTGTATGTCTGAACTTGTAAACAAATAAATCTGAAATCTGTTAGTCTGGGGACACAAGGTTAGGAGGGGAATTACTTGTGTCATCTGTTGTTTGGGACCCATATTAGTCAGTAACCCTTTCTGGTATCAAAACTTTGACCCAACAGTAGGTGGGGTCTGGGCACGCTTACTGAACTAATTATAAGCGGTTCATTCTGATAATGGCGAGGGGTGTTGATGGTGCGTTCCAACCGGGTCATGTGCGTGCATGGATCCCGGTCTGCCTCTGAGGATGTAAGACACCGTGACATCTGTAAATAGGTCTATGCCAATTGGTTGTCACTTTAGGGAGTGATATACCCTACTGTGGGGCCGACACAGGATATTTATGTATTAGGGAGCCGATCGCTTGGGGTAGGGTTTTAGGGTACGCTTAGTTCTGTCTGTTTCTGTGGTACCGTCTGTTTCTGTTGGGTGGTAACACCTGTCTGTTTCTGTGTGGTACCGTCTGTTCGGGTGGTAAAGGCCCATTACTAGTGTACACCTAATTCTACATTCTGTTTCCGTAGGGATAAATCTGTTTCTGCTTCTGTCTGTTTCTGATCGGGTAGTAAAGGCCCATTATTAGCATTCTTTTTCTGTTAAAGTATTCTGTACCCGTTCCCGCTTCAATTTAGACATTAGGGTGGCACCTAATTCTGCTATACTAGTATTAGTGCAGAGAAGTGTAAAACAATAGTTTATATCATTCTGTTTTTCTGTTATATCTGCTACACCTGTTACAGTTATCTCACATCCAGTTTTATGTTCATATCATATTATTATTATCTGTTCATATGCTGAAAGTCACTGGACTTGCCAGACTTTTTGTCTGACCCTTGTTGTTTCGCCTCCTTTCTTCCGTTCCCCCCAGGTTATCCAAGGAGGGAAATACTTTAGCTTGACCCGGATTTCTCTTTGCTTGAAGTGCTTAAAGTATGGCGTGGCTCTGTATAGCTTCCGCTCCATGGGGATTATGATTTTAAACCATGCATTTTGAAGGCTTTTGTACAAGACTGATATTTTGTACTTGAATTCTGAAATTGAAAGGATGTAACCATATTAATTTCTGTTTCCGCTGTAATAAAGTAAAAAAAATTCAAGTACTGTTTTATCTGTCTTGTAAGTTTCTGTTCTGTTTACTAAAATGCTCCACCAAAGTTAAGGCATTCCCTTTGTGAGTGACCTTAATGGAGGTGGGGTGTTACACTTGGTATCAGAGCTGAAGGTTACCAGATTTTATAAAAAGTTTTGAAAATTATTTTCAAAAAAAAAAAAGGTTTTGAAAGGAAGTATTTTCAAAAAAAATAAATAAAGCTTATTTTGAAAAACATAATCCCTAAGAGCCATATATCTTTCTTTCAGTCCTTTTTGTATTGAACCCTTCCTTTTTCATTTCAGCATGTCTGAAGCATCTGAGATACCAGAGGGTGTTCATGTACCCGGTTGGTTTCGTCAATATCTTGAGGCTAGGACCGCCGCTGCAGGTCCAGCAAATGATCCCCCTCTTCCACCCCCTCCTCGTGCAATTGCTTTCTCAAAGATCTGTAGAGACTTTAGGGCCATGGGTGGGAAGGATTTCAAAGGAACTGAATCATTCGTAGAAGCAAGGAATTGGCTCAAAGAAACTGAGGATCTATTCGTTATCTTCGAGGTGGACGATAGGCAGAAGGTACAGTTGGCAGTATGGCTTCTCAAAGACGAAGCTTCCTACTGGTGGGAAGTCACTAACGCTGAGAGGCCGGTTGAGACATGGATGGATTTCAGAACAAGGTTTGAGACAAAATTCCTCTCGCAAGCTGAACGAAGTTTACAATTGGAAAAATTCTTGTCTCTTAAGCAAGGAAGTATGACGGTTAAGGAATACGTCAACCAGTTCAACCGACTAGCAAGATTCAGATTGGATTTAGTCAACACTCAGCATAAAAAGGCTCTCCGCTTTGTTAAAGGATTGAATGAGCCACTGCACAGCCTAGCCATGACCCATGTACCCATGGGAGCAACTTACGAGAAATTGGTGGATATGGCACTACTGCACGAGGAAGACAAGGGCTCGAAAGAGACAAAGAAGGAAGAACCACAGAATAAGAAAGCGGGACCCAAAAAGGAAACACAAAAGAAGGATGAGAAGTCTGAAGATAAGAAGGGGAAAAAGTGCTTTACTTGTGGGAGCTCAACTCATCTGAACAAGGATTGCAGAAAAAGGAAGGGCGCTTGCTTCAACTGTGGGGAGATGGGACACTTCACTAGGGACTGCCCGAAGAGACGAGGACAAGGAGGGCAGGCGAACACTCTTGAGGCTAGTGGCTAGGATAGAAATAGGAAAATTTCTATAGTAGGTTTAATTTCTTTATCTGATTGTGACTTTTTCTGATTCTGGTATTTTGATTTTGTAATCGATACTCTGCACTTTAATGCTAGTATTATTTCTGAATTCCGCTATAGACTCAGACCCATAAGGGTTATGGATCATCTGCTTGAGATTGGGGTTTGAGGGATATCTGTGTTAGGCGTCAAGTATGGCGCATACATTCTGAGTTTTCGTAGGGTATGATTTTATCATGCTTAGCTTCCTAAGAATCATTAGGGAACCTGATCTGTACCAGTAGTCTGTAAATATCTAAATACTTTTTATAGGATTTCCAGTTTTGACATTGTCTAAAGAAGGTACTCCTCTGGGTGTCAATTTGATATTGGTTTCGGTCTTTGGGGCCGATACTTAGGACCCATGTCTAATGGGAACCAAATTTTCGTTCTATCTGTACTCGCTTCCATCATTCGACTATATCCTATCGATCGAATATTTGAACTTTAGGTAGAAACTAATGGGTGTAAACATGTGTTTGAGACATGTTATGTTTGATGGTTGCAAGTGGATGCAAGTGGTTGCTAGTGGTTGCCCGTGGATGCATATACACACACTAGGCACTAGATCGGCTCGAAAACACTCTCATACTGCATATGGATGGGTGAACATTTTTCAATTCTTGTGGATGCAAAATGGTTGATTCAGCACATGGATGTTGCATTTGAGTGAATGATTGTGCACTCATATAGAAATAATATATATCATCAGAATTCTATTGCATACATGTTGGACTCATGGCACTGACATAATTCGCATTAAGGAGGTCAACTGAATCAGTAGACCGCCTGATCTTTGCATTAGATAAGGAACATATACACACACTTTTGCATATGTTCATACAACATTAGAAGTTTTCTAAGGACAATGGATGCTTGTGGATGATGGTTGACTAGGTGGGTGATTGGATGGTAGGACACATTCTTCTTAACTTGAAGATTTCGGGGACGAAATCCTTTTAAGTGGGGGAGAATGTAACACCCCGTGTATTCTATAACTGTGGAATTAACAAATTAAAGTATAATTAATTTGAAATCAAAGAACTAAGGGAAACGGGATACGCCATTGCGTTCGTCTCGGAAAAATACACGAAATAGAGTCCGAGTTTTCGAAAAACGGAGTCCGTATGAAGAAGATATAGCCTCCGGAAGTTTCTGAATTAAGTTTAAAATTAAAAATCGGGCCCAATTGGCCAGGGCGGGAAAACTCCCGCCTAATGCACCCAGGTCGACTGGGCTGTCGACCTGGTCTAGCCAGGTCGACAGGGCTGTCGACAGGGCTGTCGACCTGGTCCAGAGCCAGGTCGAACCCAGCCCAACCTGGCTGGCCTATTCTATGTTGGTCGATTTTCAGAAGTCTGCTTTGTCATTAGGGCTAGGTGGCAGGCTCTAATTGGTCTCTCTTTCGAATGAATGGCTATGATCAATCCAAGCAACATCGATGGTCCTAATCAGTTCATAACCCCTATAAAAATGACCCTAGACTCTACCTAACCAAAGTCTCTAACAATTTTCTCTAGCCTCCATTGCTCTCTTCTTCTAACTAAAAATAAAAATGGCGTCGCTACTCTGCTAGAATCAAAACTAGAAGTCAATCAACATCATCCTAAATTCAAATTTGAGATAAAAGCTTCTGCAACAATTCTGTAACAACTAAAGTTCTTTCTTTAATCCAATCAAGGCAAGTACAGTTATTTTCCGCTAAAAACGTTAATTATAATTTTGATATGTTTTTAATTCTGAATCTGAGATTGTATATATATATTCTCTTCTGTCAGATCTGTTTTTCTGTGACTGTTCTGTACCCCTTTTCTTCTTTTCTGTTTCTATAGCCAGGCTACCACGAGCCTGTGCCTAATCTCATTAGAGATGAACGTATGAACGCAAATTTTGGGATGAATGATGCGAAATTTGACAAGACTGAATTGAATGTATGACTTTAGGTCTGAGGCATAAAATATAATGGACATGTGACTTGGGATTGGATGCATAAATTTGACTATGAACATATAATTTATATATGTTGTATGCATAGTGTATGTTGTAATTTAGATCTCTAATTAATTAGAAAAAGATGAGCATATGTTGTAAACTAGATTTGGATCTATACATATTCTGTGATAGAAGAAAAGAGGAACCATTGTAAGATTTCATATGATTTGAGACTTTGGACAAAATACATATAAAAGTCAAGATCTGATTTTTTAGAAGATATGATTTAAAGATTTAGATTGTTGGGTATAGTTTGCATAATGATTCATGACTTAAAAAGAAGAAGATATGGAAACTTAGGTGTAAAGATTTACATTAATTAGGATATCTATTATTGTGATTACACCTAAATAGGGAATTTTGCATATATGGCATGCATTGTAATTAATGATCATATTTGGTATAATTTATATGTGAATCTGCTGTATAAGGTTAGTTTAACAAAAATTGGAACATATGTTATAGGGTAAATTATGTCCATATTCTGCGCTATGTAAATGTATGCAAACATGGGAGTATATGATCTTATTGTGAATCACGACAATTATTTAGGCATATGAATTTAGGCCTAATTTATGTTTAGGCAAGGCATGTAAATAGAACCTTTAGAAATATTAAACCTGCTAAATCTGTCATTTACTGAATCCGTTGAAAATGCCTATTTTGCTAATTTGCTAAGTTGCCTAAAACTGCTAGTTCTGTTATATTGCATAGACTGCTAATTAGATTGAAATGCCAAATCTGTTAAATTTGTCTGTTGAGACGCCTAACCTGTTATATGCCAAAATCTGCTAAGTTGCTAAATCTATTAAATCCGTTAAGTCATATAATCTGGAAAAAAACCTGCTATCTGCTAAAATCTGTTATCTGCTATGTTGATATAATCATCCTGTTATTGATATAATATGAATTGGCATATATATATATTGGGCGTGCGCATAAACGGTAAATTATTAATTGGCCGCAAAGATAAACATGGCTAACTCGAGGTTAGAATGAGTTTGCGGCGTAATTCTGCCCGGAACCGCCCGGCACATCCAGTGGCCGCAAACAATAGGTTCTAATGTGAGAAGTTAGTCATAACCTGCTTAAGACACGAGGTTAGGTCTGGCTTGTGGCAGAAGTCTGCCCGGAACCGCCCGGCCCATCCAGCGGCCACAAGCTAGCGACCTAATGTGAGAGGTCTGGGCATTAATAATTAATTAATGCAAATCTAAGATAAGAATGACGTCTAAAATGTATTGGGGAAAATAGGGATAAACCAATGGGATTAATAGGTGTAGTAAACCCGTCCAATACAAAGTTAGACAAATCTGAAAAATCTGTACATCTGATCCGTTAGTCTGAAAACTTGTTAACTTAATTTGTGAACTAGTAAATCTGAATTCTGTATGTCTGAACTTGTAAACAAATAAATCTGAAATCTGTTAGTCTGGGGACACAAGGTTAGGAGGGGAATTACTTGTGTCATCTGTTGTTTGGGACCCATATTAGTCAGTAACCCTTTCTGGTATCAAAACTTTGACCCAACAGTAGGTGGAGTCCGGGCACGCTTACTGAACTAATTATAAGCGGTTCATTCTGATAATGGCGAGGGGTGTTGATGGTGCGTTCCAACCGGGTCATGTGCGTGCATGGATCCCGGTCTGCCTCTGAGGATGTAAGACGCCGTGACATCTGTAAATAGGTCTGTGCCAATTGGTTGTCACTTTAGGGAGTGATACACCCTACTGTGGGGCCGACACAGGATATTTATGTATTAGGGAGCCGATCGCTTGGGGTAGGGTTTTAGGGTACGCTTAGTTCTGTCTGTTTCTGTGGTACCGTCTGTTTCTGTTGGGTGGTAACACCTGTCTGTTTCTGTGTGGTACCGTCTGTTCGGGTGGTAAAGGCCCATTACTAGTGTACACCTAATTCTACATTCTGTTTCCGTAGGGATAAATCTGTTTCTGCTTCTGTCTGTTTCTGATCGGGTAGTAAAGGCCTATTATTAGCATTCTGTTTCTGTTAAAGTATTCTGTACCCGTTCCTGCTTCAATTTAGACATTAGGGTGGCACCTAATTCTGCTATACTAGTATTAGTGCAGAGAAGTGTAAAACAATAGTTTATATCATTCTGTTTTTCTGTTATATCTGCTACACCTGTTACAGTTATCTCACATCCAGTTTTATGTTCATATCATATTATTATTATCTGTTCATATGCTGAAAGTCACTGGACTTGCCAGACTTTTTGTCTGACCCTTGTTGTTTCGCCTCCTTTCTTCCGTTCCCCCCCAGGTTATCCAAGGAGGGAAATACTTTAGCTTGACCCGGATTTCTCTTTGCTTGAAGTGCTTAAAGTATGGCGTGGCTCTGTATAGCTTCCGTTCCATGGGGATTATGATTTTAAACCATGCATTTTGAAGGCTTTTGTACAAGACTGATATTTTGTACTTGAATTCTGAAATTGAAAGGATGTAACCATATTAATTTCTGTTTCCGCTGTAATAAAGTAAAAAAATTTCAAGTACTGTTTTATCTGTCTTGTAAGTTTCTGTTCTGTTTACTAAAATGCTCCACCAAAGTTAAGGCATTCCCTTTGTGAGTGACCTTAACGGAGGTGGGGTGTTACATCAGTAGTACCCTAGAACGAGTGTGAAGAGTATATTTTTAAAAATGAAAACAAATTTTGTTTTGAAAATAAAATTCAATTATACGTATTTGATTATCAATTTTATATTGAGTTTGGACAATCCAGTATATAAAGATTTTGCATATACGTCTGATCCACATGTATTCGAAGTTTTAATATATTGGATAGATAGAGAATAACACTCTAGTCGCCCGGAAACGATTCTGATGATGGCATGTCATCATCAGCATTTGTGTTCGAGTCTCAAAAGTGGGATATCTATATATTTCCATTGGCTGGTGTAAGAACCAAAATATAGTTAGAATATATTGTTGTGACTTGGCATCAAAAGAATGGATTTATATATGTATGTAAAATTATGAATTTGAAATGACAATCAACTAATTGGTTGCTGATTGTGTTGTTTGATTATTGGTTGATTAATTAAAATCTGAACCATTTAGCCAAATTGAATCAAATATTGAACTGTATTAGAAATTGTTTGAAATTGCATGCTTATACAAGTATATACATTGAACAGGTCATAGCAAGGAGGCTAGAGAAGAGGAATAAAATTATATGCCCGACAAATAGGTACATGTTTATTGTATTTCTTGGGTTTTGGATGATTTTATGAGCCGATTGGCTAGCCGCTTGGCTGTTTCTTTTTCTTTTTGGATTGGAGAGACCTGTATGGCAATTTGGGATTTTCCCAGTGCTCCCGTGCATAGGAGGTCATGGAGAAATTTTTCAAAAATTAAGGGTGTTAGCCAAATTTTTGAAAAATTTGAAAAGTTCTTAGAAACTGAAAAATTGAAGAACTTAAGCCATAATGAAAATAATGAAAGTTGAGTTGTTTAGTTAAACAACTTTCAGCTTCGTTCCTTTTTGGGGATGAAAAGTTTTAAGTGGGGGAGATTGTAATAACCCAGAAAATCCGAACCAATTTAAAATTTTTATTTTGGCAATTTTAATGAATTTTGAATTTTTAAAATGATTTATTTTAAATAATAACGACGAGAATTTATTTTGAATAGAATTAGAACGTATATATTTATTTGAATCGACGTTAGAATATAATTAATTATTTTTAATTATAAAAGGAATTGAAAATGGCGTAGTAGTTTGAAAATTCGATTTCAAATTTCAAATGACTGTACAGGATTCAAAATAAACCGGATTTTAGCGAAACCAAAAATATTAGAATCTATTTGAAAATATCTTTCCAAAGAATCCAAAAAATCAAAATTCCATAGCTGGAATAAAAAGTTATGCCCAGTTGAAAATTCAGAATAGTCGCTAAGGAATTTTAGCCCTTAAAAATAGCCATTTTGCAAACGACCTCTGTTTTCGACAAAACCACTTTTGTTGGATCCGGGATGTCAAGTTATTGCTAGATTCCAAAATTCGTAATTTTCTGAATCAATATGTGAGCGTGGTGAAGTAAAACGTGTTCTGACGGTTTTAGTCAATTTCAATTGACCAGAAAATGGCCATTTTTCAAATGGTCTTCAAATTTGACGAAATTAGTTTGTTAGGACCGTATCGTCAATACGAAGCTAGAAATAATTTTTCTGGAATTTTCAGAGGCAGTATGTGACCCCACTAAATCGAAATGTGCATTTGAATTTAAAATATAAGGATTTATATTTTAAATTGAATGGAAACTGATCGTAACGGTCAAATTGGCTTACGGGACATATCCCATTGTGTTCGGAATGGGGGTAATTAGCTAGGGATGACAGGTGGTGGGTCTCGTTTTGAGATCGAAATTTAAAGTTACTTTTTGGAGGATAAATTAAATAAAAATATAAATAATTAAAACCCTCCCTTGCCCTACCTTTCTCTCTCCCCGTCTTCACTCTTAACAGATCGAAAAAAAGGGGGCGGAACCCCGCCCTATCGCCGTCGTGCGCTGCCGCCGGAGGCTGGCCTCCCCAGCGCCACCTCCCTCTCTCCCCTTCCCCCTCCCCTTCTTCTCCAATCACCTCTGTGCCCATCCTCAAACCCAAATCGACGCTAACCACCTGAACTCGCCCCAATCCGCGGGCACCACCTCACCAGCCGCAGCGGCCTGCACCTCCGACCACCGCAATCGCCACTACACCCCCTCCTTCGATTCACCAAATAAGTTTCTTCTTATGTATTTTTGTTCAGTTATTGTTTTTAAATCAGTTTTATTTTGTTTTATTTGGAAAAAAAATCTGATTTTTTTTTTACTTATGTAAAGATAGAATGTTTCTATACATGAAGAAATGGTTTTTTTATAGTAAATCGAAGAGAAAAGATTTGATTTTTATAATCCAAAAAGATTGATTTTTATAATCCAAAAAGATTAGATTTTTATAATAAAAAAGGTTAGATTCTTATAATTAAAAAGAAGATTTTGTTGTATAAAAAAATACGATTTTGTTTTATAAAAATATGATTTTGGTTTTCTATTTAAACATGATTTTTAGTTGTATAAAAATATTACTTTTAGTAGATAAAAATATAATTTTTATCATATGAAGTTATTGTTAAATAGTCATACAAAGGATTATTTTTAGAAAGATAAAAATACGATTTATATATATAGATTCGAAATATAAAAATATTATTTTTATATAAGCAGCGAATTCAAAATAGGATTTTTATATAAGAGAGAATATAAAAAATTCGATCTTTATATATGTAGAGATATAATAAAAATGCGATTTTTATTATATGTGTAACGATATAGAAATACTATTTTTATATATGAAGTAGTGATATAAAAATGTGATTTTTATCATATATGTAGCAAAGTAAAAGTACAATTTTTATTGTTTGAATGGTTAAATAAAAATATGATTTTTATTCTGAAGAGAGTGTTATAAAAATACGATCTTTATATTATAGAGATAATAAAAATATGATCTTTATATTATAGAGATAATAGAAATATGATTTTTATATATGTAGCGCATTAAAAATATGATTTTTATATAATAGAGAATATAAAAATATGATTTTTACATATGTAGTGGCTATGTAAAAATGGGATTTTTATATACGAAGTAGCGAAATAGAAATGTGATTTTCACATAAAAAGAAGTGATTTTTACATAGACGGTAGCGATGTGAAAATATGATTTTATATATAAAACGGAATAATAAAAATGTGATTTTTACTATGAAAAGAGTGAAATAGATTGCGATGGAACCGACAGTAATCAAAACAAAATCAGAACCGTTCAGAAATAAAGAACGGCGGAGTGGAAACCCAAAGGTGAGAACTCCTCACTGTAATTTTCTTTATACAGTTATTTATTATATAACTGCATATATGAACTGTTTCCACGTCGTCCACATACCATGGACGACTTGTGTGTTTGTTTGGTTATACTGTGTTGTGGTTTTTGGGTTGATTGGTTTGTTGGTTTGGATCAGGTTGGGGAAATGAAATGGAATTGAATAGAATTAGTATGTGTATTGCATGGGCCATTATTAGACTAGGGATAAGGCTCGACCTTATCCTGTTTCTAGTATCATGCCCTTACGCCGCCGAAATTTTCTAAAATATATTAGAACAATAAAAATATTATTTTTATTGTGTAAATGAACCGAATGAATGTTTTATCATTGAAAATATAATTTTTAACATGTATGTGAATAAAATAAATATCCATTTACAAATCAGACGATTTGTTTATGTACACTGATATTGATTGGAACGATAAATTTTACACATCGCCCAGCTGCACAAATAAAACCTGTGTTTGATTGTTTGAAACCCCATACGGGTATTAGGATGAAATTGGACATACACTAATCCCAATAATTAGTTCTATGTCGATCAATTGATTGGCATGCTGCTATAAGCATTAAATACTTATATTTGATGCTTATGCAGTGTAGAATGCAATCTGGATGATGGATGATTATTTATCACTGTTGTTGTATACATGCGTTGTATGAAATCCATATAATCATATTATATGGTAATTGACTGTGTCTGATTCCTGTTCAAAAGAAAAGAATATTTTAAAATAACGATTATTTTAAAATAACGAATATTTTCAAATAATATTCAGAAAAGAATCAAAATATGATTTTGATGTCCGATTTGGAATGGACTCAAATATATTTAAATATATGTAGCTGTGTTGATTAGATTGACGCTATTTTGATGTGAACGATATTTATATCAATTTTATTCATTTTTATAATGAATATCGAAAAGGAATTGATATCAAAATATAATGTTTTGAAAGTATTGTCATTTATATATCGATGATATGGAATATTCAATTTTGATTAGAAATTGAATATGAATTTGAAATCTGTTGGTTAGCTTTTGAACCAAGCCATCGAGACCCAAGCACAAGTCCAAGATGAAGTTTCACCTGTATAAAGGTCTTAGCCCGATCGCGATTGCCCCCGTCACCTCGGTCCGACCCCTCCTTTCCTATGCGATCCGATCCGTCCCTTTCATCTCGACCCGTCCTCATCAGAGTTCCGCGACCCGATCCGTCCATAGCAGAGCGATCCAAACCCCAGAAGACGTGGTGAAGGTTATGACCAAGTCCACCACGATCCGTGAATGCAGGATCTCATGACACCTGTCAATAACTGCCATTTTAACCAATTCTTCATCAAGCCACGAACCAGTCCGAGATCCTCGGGATTTGTGCCACGTATGACCGTGATCCGTCTGCAAATATCAGCTATAAATAGCCCGGACTTGGCATTTTTCAGGATCTTTTTAGCAATTCTGAGCTCTGACTCCACCATTATTATATCTCTATTATTATTGTCCAGAGTTGTCTCGAATTTATTGAGTGAATCAACATGGTAAAATTGAGGTTGAGGGATAAATCATCGATTGTACTTGAATTTTAAGTATAATCATAGATATAAAGTGGATGTAGGCTCGTTAACGCCGATCCACTATAAATTCGTGTCTTTCCTGTTTCTCTTGCATTTTTTCTGATATTAATCTCTGCATAATTGAATGACTTGGGTGTTGGAGCCAATTTTGGATCAAACATTTTGGTGCTTTCATTGAGAACAAAGCCTCAGCATATTGGATTGTATTTCTATTATTCGGACAATCAAGTTCGAACAAAACGGTCCAAAACTCAACTGTTTCAATTTTTGAAGATTTTATTAAAGCTCAGATATCATGGCTGGAAAGAAGTCTAAGAAGTACGAGCTTCCCAAGCGACTGAAGCTACGAACGAAGCAATTGAAGAGGGCGTTCAGGAGCGGATCGAAGTTCAGTCCCCGGATCGTGGAGAAGAGGGGGCGATATAATCCAATGAAGGCATAGCGACCAGAGTGGCTGAGGGTGTCACGACCCGATCCCAAGATAACGTCGCCATCCCCTACTAACCCTTCCGTGATACGTTCCTAGGGAACTACCACGAACCGACACTAGGAGGGTACCGCGAGCCACTAGCATAGGAGGACCACAATCCGAACTAATAATCAGACTACTACCTGACCAGGAAAGGAAGTTATGGCTCGTTCCGCTCATGCTGGTACTTCTGCTCAACCCAGTTCAAGTTCCTTGCGTATAAGAGAAGATGAAGATGACCAATTCGACCCTTCTGCCCCAGTTACCGAAGGACACCAGACTCGAATACTTGAAGCATTGGACAGACAAACCGATGAATTGGCCACTCAAAGGCAGGAGAGCTCATTGCAGCATCAAAATATTACTGCCTTAGGCAAAAGAATTAACGATATTCAAAGGCAGGTTTCACCACCTCCAGCTCAATCTTTCTCTCCAGAACATGCGTCGTTGTCTGAAGAACCCTGAACGAACCGACGATGGCCCTCGTTAGAAAGGGCCGAGAACATAGAGCAGATCCGATTTGGGTCACTTCCATCTCGTGAAGAAGAGGCACTTAATCAGGGAACTAGTAACCGCAACTTAAATGAGCCCGCTCTACCACCGAGAAACGGCGTGCCTCCCGCTCCCCGCGTGATCGACCGCAGCAAAAGGGGGCAATGGAATTCTGCTCAGGACTGAGATTTTGTAGCAGC
Source organism: Allium sativum (assembly GCA_030737875.1). Classification (NCBI taxonomy): domain Eukaryota; kingdom Viridiplantae; phylum Streptophyta; class Magnoliopsida; order Asparagales; family Amaryllidaceae; genus Allium; species Allium sativum. The sequence goes on from CM060921.1 coordinate 311,442,597, forward strand.
ACGTCAAAGAAATGCCGGAGGAGGTCGTCGGGCAAGAAGTGCTGATCCCGAATCTACCCTGACCCATGCAGAGGTTGAAGCAGTGATTAGGCAAGTCATGGTAGATAGCCATGGACAGAGGAATGAAGATTGGGGCATAGATCGTAGTCATATGCCTTTTACAGATGACATACTGGATGTTACATTCCCGAGGCGCTTCAACATGCCAACCATGAATCGCTATACGGGCAGAACTGACCCTATCCAGCACCTAATGCGATACTCCTGGTCAATGAATGTCGCTGCAGCTACAGACGCGGTAAAATGTAAAACATTCCCTATATTCCTGGAAGTTGTGGCGTTATTGTGGTTTACCCGCTTGCCGGCACGGTCAATATCCAACTTCAGGGAATTGAGTGAGAAATTCGTGAACTAGTTCTGTCTTCATACCCAAAGGTCTAAGAATGTAATTGAGCTATCCCTTATTAAACAGCGACCAGACGAAAGCCTGAGGTCGTATTTAGATCGTTTCAACTTGGCTCTCACGGAAGTCAAAGATCCACATAAGCAAACTGTGTTGATGGCCCTGATCGATGGCATCGATAAAGATACCAAGTTTGGAAGTCACCTGGCCGGCAAGCCACCCCTCACCAGAGAAATATTTTATGAAAAAGCTAATGTTCGCCTGCGTTGGGAAGAGATATACGCTAATCGGAAAAAAGGCTATAGATAAAGAAGATATCCAAAGCAATGTGGCCATCAAGCAAACAGGAGATAGCTCAGGTAAAGTTGAAGTTAACGTCGGCAACAAGAATCAAGGCAGCAATCGCCAATCAGGGAACAATAGTAACAATAATCGGAAAAGAAATCGAGGAAATGACTCTCAGAGGAGACCCCAGCCCAGACCGTTTGAGAGCTTCACACCGTTAAATGATACGTTGAAAAACATCTTTCTGGATACATGTAATGTCCTTCAGTACAAATGGCCTCCTCCGAGAGATTCTACAGAGAAAGAGTGTGAAACTGGGAAATTCTGTCTTTTTCATCAGATCCATGTTCATTCCATAAACGAATGTCGTCACTTGAGAGACGTGGTTGAAAGGCTGCTCCGAGAAGGGAAGCTAGATGAGTATAAAGTGACTCCAAGGGGCAGGGGGCAAGCCGTACAAGCCCCGAACCAATTCCAACTCGTTGCTAAACCGACGTTTCAGCAAAAGGGAAAAAGCATCGTTATCAATACCATAGTTGGTGGACTTCACCTGGCACGGCACAGTTTCAGGGCTATGGACCAATACATAAATGTAGCTAAATAGCAATTCGGAGTGGGGGAATGTGGTAACCCCGAGGACAACCCTCCGGTTAAGCAACAAAAGACGATGTCGGATGATGTCATATTTCGCGAGCGAGAGAGTATTGGAGTACACTCCCCAACTGAGGACCCATTGGTGATCACCATCACCATCGGCCCGGCTATAGTTCATAAAGTTTTGGTAGATAATGGGAGTTCAATTAACATTCTATTCAAGAAAACATTCGACCAAATGAAACTCGAGCCGAAGGATTTGAAGCCATGTGAAGGTTGGATACGTGGATTTAATGGGGCCTCGACCACTCCAATAGGATACGTGGAATAATCAGTAAACCTTGGGGAAGGAGAACGCCAGAGAGTGAGGATCCTCCCCTTCGTGGTCCAGGATATTGAATCGCCGCACAATGCCTTCTTAGGCCGACCGACCCTAGCCAAATTCAGGGCATGTATTGCACCCTGGTGCTTATTGTTGAAGTTCCCAACGGATTCCGGTGTGGGTGTAGTTAGAGGAGATCAAGTTGTTGCCCGAGCATGCTACATTGTAGAGTTAAAGTTGCTCCGTAGAGGGAAAGGTGTAGAAACAAAAGGTGGTTCCTCCCCTCCAGGTAGGAATCGTCATAGCAACTAAAGGAAATACCTTCGGGAGGGTCGCCCAGAGAGTTGCCCGAGGACATAGATCCCAGAGAGGATGAAGAGCCTGGGGGCAAAATGGCGACTCCCAATGAAGCGACTGTGGATGTACCAATCGATGATAGTGATTCAGAGAAGGTCCTGAAGATTGGATCCCAGTTGGATCATGTTTGAGCCAAAGAATTAATAAATTTCCTGAAAGCTAACTTGGATGTATTCTCCTGGACCCATGAAGACCTGTGTGGGATATCTCCCTCGATTATGAGTCATTCGTTAAGCATTAACCCGAAACATCCTCCTGTCAAACAAAAGAGGCGGATGCTTGGCCCAGAGAGGTCTGCCGCCTTGAAAGAAGAAGTCAAAAAGCTGAGAAGTAACGGGTTCATTAAAGATTCAACTTACCCTGACTGGATTTCAAACCCCATTTTGGTAAAAAAAAAAAGGGCAATGCAAAGTGGCGCACATGCATCGACTTCTCAGATCTAAATAAGGCCTGTCCGAAAGATAGCTTCCCATTGCCTAGAATCGATCAGTTGGTAGATTCAACCGCAGGTCAAGAACTTCTTTCTTTTATGGATGCATACTCGGGGTACAATCAGATCCCCATGCACGTCCCAGACCAAAAGCATACCAGTTTCATTACGGATTTGGGATTATACTGCTATGTGGTGATGCCTTTCAGTTTGAAAAATGTCAGCGCTACATATCAGCGATTGGTGAATAGGATGTTTTACAACCAAATTTAGAAAACGATGGAGGTATATGTCGATGATATGTTGGTAAAGTCCAGACAATCATCCGATCATACTAACGATTTAGCAGAGATGTTTCGAATTCTCCGAAAATACGGGATGAAACTGAATCCTTTGAAATGCTCGTTTGGAGTAGCATCTGGAAAATTCCTAGGGTTCATTGTAAGCTCGTGCGGAATTGTGATCAATCCAGACCAAATTACAGCAATCCAAATATCCAAGAACCAAAGCAGATTAAAGATGTGGACAACCTTGCTGGAAAAGTGGCAGCGCTCAGCAGATTTATCTCAAAAGCTACAGACAAATGCATCTCGTTTTTCGAACTAATAAAGTGAGGCAAGCACAACTTTAAATGGACTCCTGATTGTATAGAAGCATTCCAGAATCTGTTGAATCATCTGGAAAGACCCCCGATACTGTCTAAGCCTATGGATCACGAGGATTTATTTGTGTACTTGGCAGTGTCATCCCACACAATCAGTTCGGCTTTGGTAAGAGAAGAGGATAAGGTGCAAAGATCGGTGTACTATGTGAGTAAGAAATTGGCAAATGCAGAACGAAATTACCCAAAGATAGAAAAGCTTGCGTACAGTTTGCTGATTACATCTAGGAAGCTTCGTCACTACTTCCAGGCTCATCCCATTACTGTTTATACTGATCACCCACTTAAGCAAGTCCTACAAAGGCCAGAATCATCAGGAAGGTTGCTCAAATGGAACATTGAGATGAGTCAATTCGACCTGAACTTCCAACCCCGGAGGTCGATAAGAGGGCAGGCACTTGTAGACTTTATAGAAGAATTTACCATCCCAGAAAATGATGCAGTAACCGAGGAAAATGATCCGCCAAAGCTACTCCTTAACCCTAATGCTTGGAAACTGTACACTGATGGGGCTAAAAATGACAGACGATCTGGTGCCGGAGTGGTTCTTGAAACTCCAGAGAAACGGCTAATATATTACGCTCTTAGATTGGAGTCCCACACAACTAATAATGATTCCGAGTATGAAGCTCTAATTGCCGGGTTGAAGCTTGCAAAGGAACTAGGGATAACAAAGCTAGACATCTTTTGTGACTCCAATTTAGTCATGAACCAAGTTAATGAAAAGTTTCAGGCTAAGAGTCCAAGGTTGATATCATATTTGGAAAAAGTAAGGAAGTTGCTGGATGGTTTTGATCACCACAGTATATCTCACATTCCTCGAGTAGAGAATCAAAGGGCAGACAAGTTAGCGAAGATGGTTAGTTCCGATAATCCAGAGCATAAGGAGCTAGTCCCAATTGAAGTACTATAGTTCCCTAGTGTGGATCAGATGGAAGTTGATCTGGTACTAGAGATTGAACCTGAAAGGGAGTCATGGATGACCCCCCTAAAGAATTTTTTGATGAATGGAACGCTCCCAACAAAGAAAAGTGAGAGGTGTGCAGTTATATGGAAGGCTTCCCGATATGTGTTGCAAGGCGAAGTCCTGTACAGACGACGTTTCTCAATGCCTCTCCTCCGGTGCATCGCCCATGACGATATCAAGCGTGTACTGATGGAAGTCAATGAAGGTGAGTGTGGCGACCACACTGGAGGGCAAACATTGGCAAAGAAGATATTGCGATACGGATATTTCTGGCCCACCATAAACAAGGATGCAACGAAGCATGCACAACGTTGTGATGCTTGCCAGAGGTCCTCCAAGATTCCTAGGGCAACACCTAACCAGTTGAAGACAATGACAAGCCCGTGGCCTTTTGCTATGTGGGGAATTGACATAATTAGGAGCCTTCCCATAGTAAAGGGCGGAGCAAAGTTCGCTATTATGGTCGTGGATTATTTTACTAAATGGGTTGAAGCAGGGCCTTTGACCACGATCACCACCAAGCGAGTGATCACCTTTGTCGTTAAGAACATTATATGTCGATTTGGAATTCCAAAAATCATCGTAACCGACAATGGGACCCAGTTCGACAGCCTAGAGTTTCAAGATTTCTGTCGGAAGTATCACATCAAGAAAAGATACACCTCTGTGGAACATCCGCAATCGAACGGACAAGTTGAAGCAGCAAACAAGATGATCAAATCCATTCTAAAGAAAAGATTGAAGAGGGCCAAAGCCATGTGGGTTGATGAATTACCCCTGGCACTATGGGCCTATAGAACAACGTACAAGTCGGTGACGGGTCACACCCAGTTTTCCCTTGCTTTTGGAGCTAAAGCAGCTATTCTGGTTGAGTTGGAAGTACCATCTCATCGAACCATTTATTACGATCCGATGACCAACAATGAATTGCTCCTTGAATCCCTGGACATGGTTGAAGAAAAAAGGGACGAAGCCGACTTACGTGCCTTGAGGCATAAACAACAAATAGCTCGGTACTACAACAGAAGAGTACGAGCTCGGACATTTGAACCCGGAGACTTGGTTCTGAAGCGTGTCTTTCCACCCCCAGTACATATGGGCCCGAAATGGGAAGGACCGTACTCCATTTTACGAAGGCTTGATAATGGAACCTTCAAGCTGGCAACCGAAGATGGAAATGAAATCCCCAGAGTGTGGAATGCCCAACATCTGTGGCCTTATCTGACATAAAAATGTCAGTTTTACTCTTTTGTTTTTAGACCCATGTAAAAAGGCTCGACTTGCCTAGAACGGTCTGGCTATTTGAATAGAAGATTATAAAGTGGACGTAGGTCATGATTCGACCGAACCACCATAAAAATATAACGTGTCATTTACCTTAACTGCACCATTTCTTATCTACTCTTTTATTTTGATCAATATAAACTGTTACCATTTCAAGATTTGGTTTAAATTTATGTAGTAATCTCAAAATAGATGATTCAAAATTCCTTATGTCGGATTGGAAGGCTCACGCTAATTAAAGCTCCAAAAGGTGCAGTGAGGTAAATCGCACTACTGCTTGGACTCTAACTCCCGCGATTATGGAGAGAGTATAAAGGACGCGGAGATAACGTCCCCAAGGCATGAAGGTGCACCATGATAAAACTGCCTTGATAACACTCTAACCCGTTGAAGGATCGGGAGAGTATAAAGGCGCTATAGACTTAGCGCCCCAAGAACTTCTGCCCCGCTGAAGGATCGGTGAGCAGACCAAGAATCAAGCTCGAACTCTAACCCGCTGAAGGATCGGGAGAGTATAAAGGCGCTAGAGACTTAGCACCACTCGAATACTAACCCGTTGAAGGATCGGGAGAGTATAAAGGCGCTAGAGACTTAGCGCCATATGAACTCTAACCCGCTGAAGGATCGGGAGAGTATAAAACTGCCAAAGACTTAGCGCTGCAAGAATCATTTCCCCGTTGAAAGATCGGTATAGTATGAATATAATTCTAATCGATCGCCAATAAGCACTGGCAAGGCACTATAATGACGATTGATTAGAGGTATATACATGCACCACCACACATTTACTTAGCACGTGTATTTTTTGATAATTGTTTTGATCATGATTTATAGTTGTTACTTAAGACCTTAATAGTTAACTACGAATATTTCAGTTATGACCATTTAGGCTCTGCTAACATGATGAATTTACAGGAACACAATGGTGCAAAAGAAATAGATCTTTATTTACTGAAAGCGGATTTACAAAAAATGAGAAGCTAAACAAAAGTTAGGGCCACTCTCACGACTACATCTTTTGGCCAAAGGAATTCCTAAAACTAAAACATGACCTAATAACTGCATTCTATTTACGCTTGGGAGATGGCTTTGATTTCTTGTCCTTCTTCTGTTTCTCTAACTCCTCTTTATCAGCACCAGAGCGATCACTTTTCTTCCTCTTCCTCTTATCGACAAGAGGCTCCGGGGGAGGACTGGAAGGTTCAGAGGCAAGCTGCGAAGTTATTGATTTGGAAGAGAATCTTATAACCAACCCAGTTTTGGGGTCGATTTCAGAAATAGGGGGCACGAATACAGGATCCTATTCCCACTTCCTAAGAACCAACTGCTTCTCCTTCCTGGCCTGTATGTCAGCCAAGGTTTCACTATCATCATCCTTGGCCTCGTCTATGATTTCTACCTCCTCTTCCTCATCTCCATGACCGCTATCTGTATCATGCAAAGCAGCAATAATCTCGGCGTCCGCAGGAGTGCCTGTGCCAGATTCCATGGGTGCTACCGTAACTTTGTCACTTGTTGAGCCCTTGGTTTGCTTTGGAATCTCGGAATCTTCAATACCAGAACCTGGAGGGACATCAACTTTCTCTGCCACTGCCTTCTCCTCTGCACCTTTTTAGACCACTTTGGTACCTGCACCATGAGAAGCAAAGATTAGTGAGTTGGGAGGAGATGTGGCATGACAGTTGTCGATCCCGTTAGACGACGACCAGTTACGATTGCTTTAATGAACCGTGGAGAGAATAAGGAGATACCTTCAGCCGAATCATCTCCCAGACTTTTACTGGTGGTCCCAATAATCGGAGGAGTAGGAGCCAAGGGGATCAACGAATCATCGGGGTTATATCCCTCAACTTTAGAGGTTTTGGGCTCCACCACCGAGCTCGAGCTTTCCCCAACCTTATCCTTTCCCTTGAGCATACTTTTCTCCCTCTCCATCTCCTCATGGATTAGGCGTCTACCTTCCTCCAAAGCCTCAGGTTCTTCACCTCTGAGGAAGGTCCGCATCAGCTGGCTTTCGTCAATCTCGTCGACCCCCAATCACCGCTTCTCGCCCACGAAAATTGCGTCCTATACATTGGCCAAGGTAACATGATAGTCTGGAATCCAAGAGATGTCTCGAGTCTTGATCACTTGACCGAAGAAGTCAAACAACAGTTCCTTAAAACTAGCTATGTCTTTCTCTCTTTCGATGAGCTTATTGGCTGCAGCGGTTGCCAATTCAAGAGCATTATTGGCATTACTTTCGGCAAGAGCTGAATGCTCCTCAGCTTGAGCAAGTTGATCATTTAAAATCTCTTTTTCCTTTTTGGCGAGAGCGAGGTCATCTTTTAAGCTCGCCTTCTCTTTCTCCCAGGCATCTTTCTCAGCAGCAAAGCGCTCTTGTGCTATCTTTAGCTCGATATTAACTGCCCTGAGATCTTCCACTTCCTTTCTCAGGGCCACCCGTTCCTGGCTGTTTAAGTCAAGCTCGTTGCGAATGCTTCGGACCTGTAATTCTCTGAGTCCCGCCGAGCTAGAGCCAGTTGGGCCTGTGCATCCTTTAGTTCTTTCTCCATTTTGCTCCTAGCCCTAGCACCATTATCAATCTTTACTCTGGCTCTGGATGCGTCCGTCTCCATCAAGCGAATGATAGTAGAAAGTGTAGCAGCATGTTTCTTCATTACCCCATACTGTTTAGCGACATGGCAGACGTACCCTATCACCTCAGTGTCCCAATCTTCGGGGACCGGTTCAAGATCTGGGACGAACACCATTCTCTCAAAGTAAATATCAGGGAATAGCTTTCGTAAGCGCTCTAGCCTGGTCATAATCTCAGAATTGGGGGCAACATCCTTTGCAGCAGTAGTATCCAAGCCACGCTCACTAGAGGAAATAGGAGATGTCTTCCCCTTCTCTATAATCCTTCCCTTATCTTTGTTCTTGTCCTCTGGCTCGGGGTGTTTTTGAAGATTTGGCGTGAGAAGGAGTGCTTTTCGGAGGAGTTAAATCTCTAGGAAGTTGCTTTCCCCCAGCCGATGGCAACGGACGACTATGTGGCTTTCCATAACCTTGCTTCGGTGGAGATCGAGGTCGTGCAGAATAAGATTGATGCGAATCCCGAGGCCGACGACTATCCCTTCCCCGACTATCGCTACGTGTATGCTCAGGATCTGGAAGGAGACTTGGTGTGCCCTCGCGAAGGGAACGGTAAGAATAAGACCGTTTGCGAGACATTTTTCCTGCAAAGGAAACAAGTGCATGTTAGAACTATGAACCACAGTAGCAAAAGAGTGTTATAATAAATGGTGCATGTGATTTGTGCATCCTGTGAAATCCCCTTTTTAAACGGACCAGGGCCCGGAGTTAAGCTCGTTTGGGTGACTTCTTTTTCTCCAACTAGGGCTGTGACGGCCCGCCCCACACCAACCAACATTTACTCCAAAGGTGCACTGTACACATGCCCAGTTAGCACGGAACGGGTCGTCAGAAGGAAAAAGGAAGAAGGAAATGAACTAACAAGGAACCAGTAAAATGTCTCACAGTGCATAGGATAAAATATAATAATAACATACTTGACATAAAACAGGCGAGACAGTGCATAAGCTGAAACAACTAACATAGCAGCGCAAAATCCAAGTACAGCTTATGATCCAAAGTTAAACATTATTACAACTTTTCAAACTGTCTCAAAGCAAAAGCAAGATAAAGGAGGTACACTACTAATGCCCAAATAGCGACCACCAACGACACAGGGAGAGTATATATGTATATCATACGTGGAAGCCTCCCGCCCGCCTCCGAATCAGCTACTCGCGCATCACCAGCTAACCTGTCTCTAGTCTGCTCGTGTGAGCACCCAGAGTAATAAGAGGAGACATAAAACTCTGGGTCAGACATAAAGCCTGGTATGAGCGATAAGCATCTAAACAGAACAATAACAGGTAGACTAGAACATACCCGAACCTGGGCCTGCAACTAAAGAGTTAGCACTACATACTGTACAACACTCTAAGGTGCCATATCAAATGGTGTAAAGATACGGAGGTGGGGGGTGTGCATGTCATAGTAATGGCAAACAATCAAACATAGCAACCATCCTCACATCTCTCACTCTGTGCGTAAAGCATACGATATTCACCACTTCGATCACCCATCCTTGCTACGATCACTTTGCCCCCATGAAGTCATAAATGGCTTCACTGCACTGATAACGTAGCCACTAATCCTTCGCTATGTCCACTTGCCCCATGGAGTTATTCACCCCATCTGCGCTGGCTCATAGCCTTACCAATCCATTACTATGTCCACTTTCCCCATGGAGTTATTCACCCCATATGCGCTGGCTCATAGTCTTACCAATACTTTACTATGTCCACTTGCCCCCATGGAGTTATTTTCCCCATCTGCACTGGCTCATAGTCTTACTACGCATCACCTTGCCCCTCGAGTCGTAATGACTCTACTGCACTGATAACGTAGTCTTGCTACCATCACCTTGCCCCTCGAGTCATAGTGACTCTACTGCACTGATAAGTAACCCATCATTCATTTCAGTGGTGAATCGAAGTTATGAACGTCGACAACTCCTTAGCACACGTCCCGCAGCAAAGCCCAACCATGAAGTGAACTCATCGGTTCCCAACTGGATCCTGAACTCTAACTTCCCATATTGGACTACCTTTGCATCTCGGGTTATTGGTCAATATTGGGTCGGGTTGGATTCTCTTCAAGCTGTCGGTTCGGGTTGGGTCCACTACATTGCGTCAATTTGGGTCGGGTTCACTACATTGCGTCGATTCGGGTCGGAGGTCCCACTTCGGGTCGGGTCGGGTGCCATCTCCCATCCAGTTCGTGCTTCCGCTCTGATCAGCTCCCTCGCCCTTCATTTGTTCCGATCCGATCCTCTCCCTTTAGTCGCTCTGATCCCCCTGCTTTATCAGATCCGATCCCAATATTGCTAGCATGGCCTTCCTTTTTGCCAGATTTCTCAAGTGTTAGGTTCCGATCCGATCGAATCCCTTGCCCAGTTCAACTTATCCGATCCGAGCCACCATATCCGATCCGATCCGATCCTGCACTATTTCCTGAAGCTTTTTCAACAAGTGTTTACGCCATTCGACGGCATTTTCGACCATTCTAACTATTGAAATCAATCACAAAGCATATCATACAGTCATAGCAACATGCATAATCAACCCTAAACATCAAAACATCAATATGATAGGTTAAAATGGATCAAACATACCCAAAACCCCATATTTCCCCTTAAGCATGTTTAGGTGAAACTAATGATAGGATTAGCAAAACTTAACCAAATTAACCCAAATTCATAACAGAGGTCTAAAACATCATTTAAGAATTTATGAACATTTTTCCAGAATTTTATCATGTTTAAATTCGCTAATTAACACCAATTACCCTTAATTAGCCATAATTAGTGAGGAACTATGCAAATCACTCACCTTAGCCACAAATAAACTAAGATCCGAAATAAATATATGATTTGATGCAAATCCCAATGCTAAACAGCAGCTCCAATGTTGATGTGGTGTTGATCTCCCTTGATTAGATGTTGCTAAGCTAAATCCTTGATTAAAAGATGATTTGGAGGTGATTTAGAGGTTGGAGGCCATTTTTAGGGTTCCTTGGTGATAAGTGGAGGCTAGAAAACTGAAATGGAATGATAACCCAACTCATTTCAGCCTCCCCATAACCTTAATCCCGAAATGGGTTATGGGCCTATTCACCAACACCCTATTTGCCCTGGTTAAGCAGTTTTTCACATTCCAAACCTTATTTCAGCCATACCTCCCAAACGGTAAGTCCGTTTGGCTATTATGACCACTCTACGCAAAGGTAAACCACCAAATGAATCTAATGGAAGTGGTTTCAGGTCAAAATTCCTTTCCAATCAAAATTTATGGCCAAAACAAGATTAGCTAGGGGCAAAATGGTCATTTAAAAATCGACAAAAATCATGAATATGGGAAATGACTCTAATGGATGTTTCCCAAAGTTACATGACCATACGACTTCATATGGGAAAGAAATAAATATTCTACGATCCTCCGATGCGTAGAATGCGGGTTGTTACAAGGGCACTCGTCTCTTCGGAGATGGGAAAAATTGATTCCCCTCCAAAATCTTCTTGAGTATAAATATCGTTTGGTAAAGGAATTTTGTTTAATTCCCCGAGTATCTGTTCCTCGATTAATACATCTTGGGTGTAATGTCCCGCCTTTTTATCAGTTTATATTTGAATATTTAAATTAGTTTGAATATAGAATTAATAATGTAAGTGGATCTATATATTAATTAAAACGAAGTTGAACATATAAAAATATATATTTAATATAATTGAGCTCATAACGACTCTGCAATTCATAATTTAAAGTCTGAACTTCAAACGACTATACAGGATCCATTATAAATCGGATTTCCTCGAAACAAGAAACGAGGGAATCTGTTGAACTGTATCTTTCTAACAGAAGTGAAAAACCAAGATTTCGTGTTACAGAGTGGAAGTTATGTCCAAATTAAATATTCAGAAAAGCAGCGACATTTTCGTTTTGGCCATAATAGTTATTTAAATATATTTAAATATCGGTTTCGAATTTAGACAAGGTTCTTATGAGGCATAGTGATAATTTAATTTTTAGAATTTTACTGTAATTTTTAATTAATTAAATAAACAACTTTTTATTTGGAGTATTTTGCACCCTATATTAATATTTTGGGGTTTCAAAATATAAGTAAATCTACCGGTATTATTATATTTTTGGGATCGTGACACCTCGCTGGACACGACAGTATTTTTATTTCTATCCATAGCAAGCCATATATGAACGAAATACTGAATAATATATATTGCGTATAAACTTCCAATTTTCAAGGTGAAATATACACTTCGGTCTAAACATTTTGCCTTTCACTAATTTAGCCGACTGTACCCTGTCTCCTTCAAGTCCTTGTCCAAATTAAATGCAAAAGCAGCAAGACATGCCGCCACGTTCACTCCATGAAAGCAACCTGCTCCGATATAAAACGTCTGAAACCATCACCCTATCATGAATAGTGAAATGGGCCTACCTAATAGTATCTATTACTTTATGCGGAAGGGATCATTAAATATATGTATATTAGCCTACCTTAAATTGTCAAAATCTATAGCTCCCTAATACTTTAGTGAGAAGGAATCATTTATAAAGGGGTTTTTTCTCTCCACATGCTAGTATGCTACAGACCAGTACTATCACTTTCCTACCGGAACATTTTAGCCTACCACTTACCCTACATTTCTGATGTCTGCCATGTATTGTCACCATGTATCGTCAGTCACTACATTTAACATCACCAGCTACTCTAGAATATAGGAAGTGAGAACTCATAGCAGACCCTCCTCTCTCATGATAACTTCATAGGCTGCCGTGAGTTTTCAACACTGTCACCTACCTATCCAGTCCTCATCCCTGAATGGTCACATACCATTGTCAATCTGTATTTGCAGCAAGTTGAAGGGAGGACACACTGTGATTGAAAGAAAAGAAAATACCCTACAGACCTCAAAGCTACTCTATATACCTAACACTTGGATTGCACGTAATCTTCTGCCTATTTAAACCCATAAGTTGTCTTCATTCTGCAAGCTTCTACCCGAGAAATAAAAATAAGAATCAAAACAAATAAAATGCAGCATTTGGAGGGGTGAGGAAGAATGGCAGAGGGTCACATGTGGATTTGCTCTTAGGTTCGAATGGGTAAAGGGGGGAGCGACAACATGGTTATTTTGCAATTCACGGTGATGTGGTGTTCATGGTTACATGAGGGAGTGTGTGCGAGAATTGTTGGGGGCATCACGTATGTGTGTAGGGGATGTATGAAGAGTAGAGAAGGGGGTGGATCCCTGCTCTAGCACCCACGTTGGCCACGGCAAAAACTGAATGGGATGAGTGTGGAGTTCGGAAGTGGTTTCAGTTGGGGTGGAAGTGAACTAGAGAGAGTGGACCTTAGGAAGGAGTTAAACATGGGTGTAGCGTGAGAATGGAGGGAGCATACATACAGTTTTTGGTCAGAAGAAATGCAAAAGTGGAGTTCTACGATGGAGGGGGCAGTCCAATTGTTTGATGGAGGAAGTTTGAAGAGAAAAGCACCTTGGGTTGGTTGTGTTGAAAGCCGTGGGTGCATGTATGGGTGGAAGACGTGGATGTATATGTTGGGCAGTATAGGTGGAGCGGAAACTGTTTATTAAGGAAGAACAGTGGCTTTTGAGTACATTCAGGGTTTGGAGAAATTTTGCATGGTGCCAACTTTTTGTATGGGAGTGGGAGCAAGATGTTCACGGCAGTTTGAAAATGATGGACACTATGAATAAAATAGGAGCTCGCCGTTTGTTATATTGTGATAGAAGTTATAGCCATGATGAGTATTACATGTGAGCTGGCGGATTGTTTTCGAAAGGGAAGGAAGATGGAGTACTGTACATATACGGCGGTGATATTTGTTTGTAAGGGGAAGGTAAGATGAGCGTAGGAAAAATGAAGCTGACGCTAAGGTTTTTTTAAAGGCATCAAATATGAACGTTATGCCAATATTTAAAATGGAGGACGTGCAGCTTGAAAATGGACGTCAGAAATACACGCAGTGACGGAGGTGGCTGCAAATTCGATGTTGACGGGCGGAGGCGGAAGCGCGCTCGAAAAGGAAGATGTACGAACGTCTGCATGGTGGAATTCACATCTGATTTAATGAACCGACCAACGCAAATCGTTATTTAACGGTTAATGCGCAAAGGTGAGTAAATTCACTAACTCTGTTTTATTTAAAATATTCTAATTATATTTTAAATAATGGTTGAATGTTGTGTGATGGTTGTTTAGGCAGATTATGGTTAAATTGGTTGAAATATTATATATCGTTGCATATGTACACATCACCGGTTGGATACTGATTCCATCGATTATAATATTCCCTAGTATGGAATCAGTGATAATTGTTTGACTAACATCTGTGGATGCGGAAACCGGTTGGAGGGATCCAACTGGATTCCTCAATATTTATATGTACTATTTGTTTGTTTTATATATGCACTGTTTGAACCGTGTTGAATGAAAATTTAACATTTGTTTTGATTTAATAAATAAATGATATCGATTCAGAAAGTGGCAACAGTCGACCATAAACACATCGTTTTGTAAGAAGTGATTGGCCGTCAGACAAATCAACGAAGTTAATTATAAAAAAATAGATTTTTATAATTAAAGCGAAGCTTTAAAACTGAAATAGAAATTCTATTATAAACTGGTACTTTATAGTTCAATTTATAAAGTAAAATATTAGTTAATTATTTTTAATTAAATAATTGTTTCTTAAGTAAACCTCATTTAAAATGTTATTGAATTAGAGATGTCAAGATTTTTGTAACAGAAAGAGATGTCAAGATTTTTGTAATGAAAAGAGGTGTCGATATTAGTATAAAAGGAATATAACAGCATATTACAAGTCTTAGAACTATAGCGATAAAATAACGTTGTTGACAAGGCATAAGTGTGACTGTTATGTCGAGATTAGTTATAAAGGGGAATATTACAGCGTATGACAAGTTTTTGAACTATAACAATAAACTAGCGCTGTTAACCAAGCTTAAGCGTGAATATTATATATAAGACTATTCATTAGGAAGGTTTGTAATTCACTCATCTCAAGTGATAAGAAAATAATTTTGTTTTCCCCGAAGAAGTGTAAATGAATTATACGAAGTGTGAAAGTGCTAAAACAGGGTTGAGAAATATCTGGTAAGAAATGGGAATTCAAATAATAGAACAAATGTTAAATAAAAAGCGCCCGTGGTTGTGTGATGTTTAGTTATACTTTAGAATGGATGTTTGTTTTACTTCGATACTTAAATAACCGACTATCGAAGTGTTTTGACCATCGTTGTCAGTGCGGGGAGACCGGTTGGATATATTATCCGAAAACCACTTCGTATAGGCATAAACGCTGCGAATTAGATTATGCTGAAGATAATTGAAGACGGAGTAAAATGCAAGGGTCATCCTGTTCCAGAATATCGCTTTCTGTTTGTCCAGTCCCAGGACAACTTGTATGGACGAGTGTCTGACAGAGTATACCTAACAAATCACTTATGGTTTATCTTTTAAAGGTATTACGTCTCGTGGCGGAGGAATTCATTCCTCTTAGCTTTTTATACCCGTGATATTTTTGGAATCAATCGGTGAATTGACGGGTTTGACGATGTGACATTCAAAGTGTATGGTGGCCAGATGTTCTAAGAGATAGACGCAACCTCAAGCTTCACAACCGGGAAATGACAAAAATCGGGCAGGCAGCATGGCTATGTGGGTCACTCCCATTAGGATGTATAATCACCTATCTAGAGAAATTCCTTTTGTTTCTTAATCTATCGATTCTACTTATTCGGAAATGGTGGTTTGAGTCCAACCGTTGATGATATACATTCGATACACTCAAGCGAAATGAGTGGTCGGTCATGTGTGGGCCGGGTTGTAAGACATTCTTGTTGAACCAAGGTGTATCCGCCTCTAGAGATACATCATCGGCAGGTGGTCCCATACCTTGTCATAGTCGGAATCCAATCTCCAATAAGCGCCCTGCGGTTTTTAATTTTATACTATGTATGTAGAGCGTGAGATGTAAGCGTTCTGCTATTTGGTTATTTACTTGATTAGACATTATTATAATATCACTGGATTTTGATATCAAAATATTTTGGGTTATAGTAAGGTAAAAACTGTCCATGTTTATGTGTGGGTCGGTCTTACTATTATCCTTTTGTTTCAAAAAGGATTTTCAAAGTTAAACTATATGGTTGGAATTTACTGACACCAGCCCCATGACTGACCCAGAGTTTATTTTGTTTGTTTTCCCTAAACTCTTGGGTACCCAAATTTGTATGGGCAGTCACGTGTTTCAGGCTTTTACAGATATACTTGGAGGAGCTAAAAGTAGAAGGCTTCACCGTTATTACTTAGAGGTTATTTCCACTGTGATATGATATATTATACTCTGATAATGGTATGTATATATAATACAGTTTTGTATTTCAAAGTTATGTTATATAATACATTTTATTCGTTCCCTTGTGAGATTCGTGCTTACTCTGATTATGTTCAACTGTGTTCTTCTTCTTCTTCTTCTTCTTCTTCTTCTTCTATTTTATTAGTTCTATCTTATCTTTCTCATCCTCTTATTTCTTTCTATTAATGATCTGAATTTTCGTGCACTTTGAGCTGAATGTGTATGATATTTATCAGCTCAAATTGGTACGGATTTTCGGGTCGTTACATTGGACGACAGACTCAACTGGCGATGAAGTTCTTAAGGGAGACTGCCCCTCAGAGGTCGGAACCTCCTTTGATTCATCGGCTCATCCCTCATCTCCTTTATATACGTTTAAATCCTCATCATCCTGATTAATCATTGGCAAAGGACTCTTGCGAAGAGTAGTTGTCTTTTCAGCTTGAGAAGTTCCTTCTCCTTCAGTCGGGGGTATATACTTATAAGGTTTACCGCCCGCTCCAAGGCCGAACCTTATGTCTAAGAGACGGTGTTTGTGAAGGTTTTCGTCAATGATGCATTTCTTAATCCTTAAGAAATCTGAGTTACTTTTGAGGAGGTGAGAGATTCGGTCTTCGTATATCAATCCTTCCGTTCTCTCAAAGTTGTGATCTGTATGGAATAAAATGAATCGTTAGCACTGAAGTTATTCATTCAAATTAAACACGGAAAAGCTGGAAACATACTTGCTTGTAGCAACCTCCTCGCGCATTCGGCTTGGTGTTTTATATAAAACCAGTCAGATTTGACGTCCCCTATATTACTATAACCATATGTCACAACTTTTCTTTTGGCGACCGATTCGAAGAAAGAGAAATTGGGAGCTCCTGCGGAATGATGTTTGAAATGGTAATAGAACTTCAAATCTTTAAGAGTAAGTTCGGTCTGCAGAATCTCCATATAAGCAACGTACAGAGTATACAAAGCCGCATAGGCATTCGGGTGGAGTTGCATGGGGGAAATGTGTAACTGTCTCAAGAGATCAACAACAAGTGGAGGAAAAGGAGAAATAGCCCCTACCCAGCACATGAGTCGACTAATGGTCATGTACCCCTCTGGGACATAATGAGGTCTATCTTCGTTTTCTGGAACTTTCACGTCGTCCTAGGGAATTCTGTGTCTTAAACATATCTTCTTAAGTTTTATATCGTCTAACTTGGAGGGTAAAGAATCAGTGAACTTCTATATTTCCTTAGCACCCGGAATTTCATCGGGAGCTCGATCATCCTCATCTTCAAGGGATGTGCTTTCAAAAGTTGTTGATTCTATATCGGTCCCTGTCTCGTAATCATGATCGGAATTTTCCTCACTTGAATCTGAGGAAAGCACATCAGGATTATGATGTTTTAATGTCTCTGATTCGGTACTCTCATTCGATGTCTCAGTCAATTGTTTTTTCGACATAGTTGTGTTGGCAAGTAAAAATTAGAACACAAGTCACCCGTTCCCCGTGTGTGTAAGTGCAAGTGTTTGTGTGTGCAAGTGTGTATGATACTGTAAAGTAAAGTCGCAAAGCCAATTGGATAAGTGCAATGAACATGCTGTTAAATCATGTTGTTGATCAATCCAAGAAGTCCATCTCGAAGGCTCTAACATAACCGTTCAATGAATTATGATTATGATGCATTGTTTAAGTTCATGTATCAGTTCATGGAAACGTGGGGAGTCGAATCGCGATGAAAGCCTTAACACATGGAATTGAGATCAACTCATGGGATCGGATCGTTGATAGGCTGGGTTAGCAACAGAGCATCGATTCGTGGATCAGGTCTTGGAAAATATAACGAGCCGTCGCTTCTCAAAAAAGACCCTGATCTGTTCCCTTCTGTATCTTCGCAAGTCAATGATCCACGACCCGATCCATTGTCTAGTTTAGATGCCAATTCCACATCCCTAACACCCCGACCCGAACCGGTACCTGGCCCACGAACCGATCTGGTGCACTTCTTCCTCTTCCTTCTCTTTCTTTCTCTCCACCTGAAAACCCATGAAACTAAACTCATTTCCGATGTCAAATCCAATACTCTCGCCATTACCATGGTCACATCGCTGCAGAAATAAATGGAGAACAAGAAAAACAAGAACTTCATGGCCTTACCCTTTCTTTCTGTTATTTAACCTCTGGATTTTTGTAATGAAAATCAGTTTAGGGTTTCAGAATAGTAGGTGGAGGCGGTAAGGATGGGGAAGAGAAGGGAAAATGGGGGAGGATCCGAGTTATATAGGCCAGGCGGTGACCCTTGGCCTTCTATTTTTTTGTCCTTTTCGGACCGTGGAGGGTGTTGCGCCATGGATCCAGGCCCAATGACGAAACAGGGGGGCTGCTCCCTCATGTGGCTCGTGAATTGAGGGGGGGAAGCCCATAATGTTCCGCGAAAAAGTTCAAATGATCACTGGACCAAAACAAGTATCCCATCCCACGGGCCGTGGGGTATTCTGGCGATCCGGCTCAATAAAAAATGTCGAAAATAAAAATTCAGAAATGCTTACGAAGATTTGAAAGTTTACCTGGCAATTGGACGATGAAGTTTCCAAAAACTCTAGAGATGAGAGTTAGCCAATGAACAAGGAAATGATTAAAGATTTAACCGGGTATTTATATTAATCGAAGGACACGACTCTTTGAAGTTGTACGACATTCCAGATGGACACGGCCTTTTTGATTCATACTGCTTCATGAAAAGATAGCTTGGAAATTTTGAAGCATGTTCCATCCTTGATAAAACATACTTCGAGGGGGCAAAATGTTGGCTAGCTTTTGAACCAAGCCATCGAGACCCAAGCACAAGTCCAAGATGAAGTTTCACATGTATAAAGGTCTTAGCCCGATCGCGATCGCCCCCATCACCTCGATTCGACCCCTCCTTTCCTATGCGATCTGATCCGTCCCTTTCATCTCGACCCGTCCTCATCAAAGTTCCGCGACCCGATTCGTCCATAGCAGAGCGATCCAAACACCAGAAGACGTGGTGAAGGTTATGACCGAGTCCACCACGATCCGTGAATGCAGGATCTCACGACACCTGTCCATAACTGCCATTTTGACCAATTCTTCATCAAGCCACGAACTAGTCCGAGATCCTCGGGATTTGTGCTACGTATGACCGCGATCCGTCTGCAAATATCACCTATAAATAGCCCCAAACTTGGCATTTTTCAGGATCTTTTTAGCAATTCTGAGCTCTGACTCCACCATTATTATATCTCTATTATTATTGTCCAAAGTTGTCTCGAATTTATTGAGTGAATCAACATTGTAAAAGTGAGGTTGAGGGATAAATCATCGATTGTACTTGAATTTTAAGTATAATCATAGATATAAAGTGGACGTGGGCTCGTTAACGCCGAACCACTATAAATCTCATGTCTTTCCTATTTCTCTTGCATTTTTTCTGATATTAATCTCTGCATAATTAAACGACTTGGGTGTTGGAGCCAATTTCGGATCTAATAAAATCGTTTTGGAAAACGAATTTAAATCGATTTTTAAAATACGTTTTAAATGGAAATCGACAAAATATATATAATATAATATATATATATATATATATATATATATATAATGGCCTGAATAGGACGCGCCACGCTGCGGCAATTTACGAATTCGACCATTGACTTCGAATGGACATTACAGGAGATCCAACAGTCGGATTCTCCTAAAACCAAAACCATTGGGTTCGTATCGAAAAGAGCTTTCTAACGAATGCAGGAAATTAGAAATCTAACGGTTGGATTTGGAATTATGTCCAAATCAAATTTGGAAAAGCTCGTTGTAAGTGCAGTTCGATGCCCGTTTGGGGAAATAGACTGTACGGGCCTTGATAAAATTATTAAAAATATCAATAATTAGTATAGAATCATAAGAAATGATTTGGAAAGAACTGGGATGAAAATTTTCATATTTAAAAAGATAAAAATAGATTTTTATCGAAATGAACTAGTTTTGAACTAGAATTATAATCCATTTATTTTTAAAATAAATAAATTGGATTTGAAATGGTTTTAAAAATAACCAGAATTTCCAATATATAAATTGGAATGGATTTGAATCGAAATTGTCTTCAGAATATTTCGACGTTGGATTTCATGATTATATAGATATTGTTATGGAAATTTGAAGATATATTTATATCGTTATTTCCAATACGATATTTGTTGGTCGTAGAATTTGATATTGAATATAAGCCGATATATTTTCTATTTAGAGCCTCGTATTTAATATCAAATGGAATTTGGGTTTGATGTGAATGGTGTCTTCATTAACACTGTTCTTAAACCCAGTTTAGAAAAAGATCAAATCTTTTTATTTAGATTTAATGAAGTATACCAATTAAATAAAATTTAATTGGAATTGAATCGGAATTGATTTTTGGATTTATCGTGAATGATGTTTTAAATAACACTTGTTCTTTAACCCGATAATTAATGGAATGTGAATGGGGTTTGTTGTGAACTGTGTTTTAACGACATTCGTTCTTTAACCCGATTTACAGTGAAATGGGATTTGGAATTTATAAATCTTTTTGATGAGATTTAAAGGATATTTTCCAAAGTAAAGTTTTCCAATTTAATAAAATAAATTGGAATGGAATGGAATTCGATCTGGTAATAATCTAAGTGAATTTCTGTGGAGGAAGACTGCTAATGTATATGGAATTTAAAAGGCTTTGTCGTTATTCCATTTATATTATCAGTCGGATATGGAAGTTTATATCGATTATATATATTGATCTGTTTTCCATGAAAATTCCATTGTTAATGGAATGTGATTTTGGGTTTATCTTTAGCTGTGTTTTGAATGACATTAGTTCTTTAACCCAGTTAAAGACAAGATTTATTTCCTAGATTTGAATAATCATTAAGTAATGATTTTTGGAAATTAAAACTGAATTAGAGTTTTATTGAATCTTTAATTAGATTGAAAAGTGAATTTGATAACTAAAGTTATCAAATTCAAGAAATGATCGAGAATGGAGTATCACCAGTTTTACTCCAGATGATAGTTAAATCTTTAATTAGATTTGAACATGAAATGGTAATTAAATTTACCGATAACACCGTGGTGTTAGATATGAAGTATTACCATTTTTACTTCATGGGATGAATAAATTGGGTTTGGGAAATTTAACAAATGATTACTTCGGTAAGGTTCGCTAGTCCCGACTAGTTTGGATAAACCATAATTTGGTTTGAATTGATATTCAAAAGAAGATAAAAGAATAAATTTAAAGAATTTATCTTTGATAAAATTAATGGGAACCTTTCCCAAAATATAAGAATAAAGGAATATTCTGGATTGGAATGAGGCGTATGTTGTGTTTTATAACACTAGTTTATTATATATACGAGTTATTCGGAAAGACGAGGTTTATCCCATTCTGAATAACTGAATCGACGATAAGTCGACGATGAAGACAGTGGTTGAAGACCGGAGGTCTTCACGTCGTTTGGATGATCACTGGTGATCTTGATTGGGCGGTACACCCAAGAGGAGGGAATCAGTTGGTGATCATCCAGACGTACTTGGAGATCGATGGATATGCGAGGAATAAGGTTCCTCCGGTTTTGTTCAGACCCAGAACGGACTTGTAAATGGATTGTGTCTCTGCCAATGGATTTTATTCTGTGTTGATTGATTTCTATTAAATATATATTTGTTTGGCGGCGGAAAATTTATTCTCTTGCTTAACCCCCTTCTCTGAGACGTACGAGCTCAGAGGTTATATACCGATAGATCTCAGTCGCATGGCATGAATTGCCTGTGTGGCATGCTGAGATGCAAATGATCAAGGCTTCTGTTGAAAAGTAGAGTCTTGTGGTTGATGATCAAAGAACGGCTTTAATACAGCGTAGCTTTGTGTAGCGTTAATTCGCGAACGTCACACCCCAGTGTGAACCAAAAACGGTAGAAGGACCTTAGGGAGGGCATGTGTTTCCTTCTAGTTAGGAGTGGTGTTTTAGGTTTTACATGCCCGGACATTCTACTTATATAGATGATGGATAGCGAGACGTCTCGGTTATATCGGTCGGTCCTGGACCGATGGAGTCATTTGGCTCATTGACGCCCCATAGGGCGGGGAAACGCATTGTCCAGGGTTTAAGTTTAATCCACATCGAGCGGACCGGCCCTGACGATCCAAGGGCCCACCTGAGTCTGGGTCCTAAGGGGCGGACTAGAGCGTCTCGAAGCGGTAAGGACGATCTCTTGCCTTGGTTCACAGATGGAAATCCAACTTCCAATACCTGACATTTGCGGTTTTGATTGTAGAGCCTAGTATTAACGACATGATATATGGTACCATGCCGCCTAGGATTGATACATTTATATTTGAAGTTGTTTTATACACTATGCACTTATAATAGTATCAAATGATTTGTTTTAACATACCAATCATGTTTGGCTATTATAAGGGAAAACCCTATCCCCCGGCTTGCATTGCATTGTGTGATAGGACCTGGGTCTTATAATAGCTTCATTTTTTCAAAAAGAATTGCGCTGTTTTGTTATATGCACTAGTATTCTTGGGAGGAAACCTGTTCCGTGTTATACTGCGTGGTCCCTTGATATATCTGATGTAACGTAATGTTTTAAATAACTGTTTTAGTTCTCACACCAGTCACATGACTGACCTGGAGTTTATTGTTTTAACCTAAACTCTGGGTGCCCCTATTTTCCGCACGGGCAGCTAGTAATTTTGGTTTTGCACATTTATATTCTCAGGAACCTGGTTTACAGCCGGAATGATATTTGGAAAGCTCTGTATCCGTATATTCTTCTTAGTTATGTTTTGTATTATTTTTCCGCTACATTGTAATTTATGAATATCTGATATTTATTGAATGTATATTATTTATTCATACTATGTATATTGTTGTATTCTGATGAAATTGTTGTAATAAGCAACGAAAGGTTCTTCTGTTTGTGTTCTGATTGGTCTTGTCCTCAAAGCAATCCGGGATTTCCCGTAAGGGGAAGTTCGGGTCATTTTAGTCTTACACCACAGACGAGTCTAACCTCGTGTCTTAGGCATTTATTATTACACATTATTATTCAACCCCAATTTGAATTAATATCCCTATTTCAAATTGCCAATAACTTCCAATTTTAATCCATGTCCACAATTGTCACCTAAATTATGTCCATAATTTCTATGCATATAAATTAGGCCAATTAATGTCTCAAATTAATTATATGCTTTTAAGTCATTTTATGCCAATTCACAATATTAATATTTAATATTTTCCCATTGCCCCCATGTCGTTCGTATGTTTATTATGAAATATGTTAGATTCACAAATAGTCTAACTCATAAAAAGAAAAGAAACATCACAACTTGCATAACACATAAAGTAGATCTAACTTGCAAATAAGAATGGGCTAGCATGGATCAACACCTGCATGATTATAATTTATATAATCATAAGTTTACATAATCAATAACTTGCATAAGCAATAGGCATAATTTGCATAAACTACAAACTGGGATGGATCAAATTATATAAGATATGACTTGCATAGATCTATACACATAAAGGTAAACTTGCATATATGAACATGGTTTTCGCATAAACTTGCATATGATCTACATACAAACTCGTATTAAACTTGCATATATGCAATTTAGACATGTAAACTAAGGCTTACATATGATTCGCATGCAATCTTACATATAAACTAGCATATGATTCACATCCAAACTTATATATAAACTTGCATATATAATTTAGACATATAAATTAAGATTTACATTTACACTTGCATATGATTTAGATATGTAGATTAATGTCACAAAATGAATCAAATCTAGCATATGTGTTTAGACATATGAACCAACATCATGAATTTAAACATATAAACTAATATCACACATTTTACACATAAACTCGCATGTTTATATATACTTGATTCACATGTAAACTTGTGTATAATTCGCATACAGACTTGCATATAAACTGATGTCATAAAATGAATCAAGTTAAACATATGTGATTGGACATATGAAATAGATCTACAAACATAAGTTAACAAAATTGTCATATGTTCACAAACAGACGATAACAAAATTAAGTAACGTCACATGATTCAACAGGCATGTTCTCATAATCCCAATTATAACTCGTCATAATTAATTTATTAATTATTTTGTGAAAGAAATTGTACTCACAAAGACAGGTTAGAGAAGAGAATAATTCGTTTGTCGTTCGTTTTAGAATTCTGACTTGCAAATCCTTAACCTTTAGGAAGAAGAACTATCCTAGCAGCAACATGGAGGCTAAGAGACTAATTTAGTTTAGGTTTAGGGCTTGAGTCTATGCGTGCTTGTATAGAAGTTTATTTCAACACAAGCCGTTAGATTTTAGGTTTTTAATCCGCATCGTACACCTAGTGGTGAGTCAGCAAATGTATTTTATATATATTAATAACATTCTATTTTTCTTCCCTTAAATTAATATGAATTGAACTTAAACATCTAATTGCATGTTTTCTTCGATTAGCGTATTCTTCTTAATTGATGTCAATTAACATTGAATAACAATTTTACTATATTCCTCAAATTAACATATTTTCTTTAATTAATACCAATTAATATGAATGACAAATTAGCACAAACACATATATAAACTAAGGTCAATTACATGTTTTTCAATAAATGTCATATTAACACACATCTACAAATTAATTTCAATCTATTCATGTTTACATATTCTTCCTTTACTGTATACATTGGTTGCCTATATATATATATATATATATATATATATATATATATATATATATATATATATATATATATACCTATTCATGAATTCTATTATTTACAACAAATGCAAATTGATTGCTTACCTACTTTAAAAAGTGGAAATCAAGTTTATAATTTAATCCCCCTTTTTTTTTACTTTCCTCGTAACATACAAAGTCAATGCATATTGAAGTTACCTACATACATATATAACTATTTATACATGCATAAATCTTTCCTTTTACTGCATGCATCCACACATTTACTTCCGCTTTTTGTATTAATTGCATTAATTTTTCTTTTACTGTAGCCCAATTAATTCGCATGCATTTTTTTCAATGCACAATTTTAAACTTGTACCTTCTTAACATAATTATATATATATTCATTTTTTTATTTTTTTTCATTAATTAATTAGTCATTTAATTAATTATCTATATGGTATAGTATATCTAATTTCGGGGTGTTACAAATAACCTTCCATTTGGACTTCCTTTGCATCTCGGGTTTTGGTCGAATTGGAGTTGGTCTTCAGAAGAGTCGTCGCGTAGTAGTAGTGAAAGTCTAAATCTGGTTCGGTTCGGTATATGGTGTCCAAGTCCCTTCCTATAGTCCAGTTCGGTCCTCCACATCACCTCGGTTCAGCTCGATCACATCAAACCTACTGCTTTCAGTTCAGTTCGATTACACTGATCCAATCCATTAGTTGCTCCAGCTCCCCATGCCGATCCGGTTCCGAATCCTAATCCTAGCCCGGTCCAATGCTTCATTCCGATCCGCTTCCCTTTGCTCAAGTGTGGATCCGATTTTGTCCTTATGCTAAGCTCCGATCTGATCCTCGACCCAACTCCAACTCTATGCAAGTGGACTTCCTTATTGGCAAGCCTCTTATGCCAGATCCGAATAGAATTCACTTGTCTGGTTTTCCTATCCAATCCGAGCCCTATATCTGATCCGATCCGAAACCCTG
The DNA here is from genome assembly GCA_030737875.1 of Allium sativum. Classification (NCBI taxonomy): domain Eukaryota; kingdom Viridiplantae; phylum Streptophyta; class Magnoliopsida; order Asparagales; family Amaryllidaceae; genus Allium; species Allium sativum. Next base: position 311,468,684 of record CM060921.1, read on the forward strand.
CACATTTCCTGCAACTTTTCCAACGACTGTTTTACGCCATACGATGACGTTTTCGACCACTCTAACTTTTCTAATCAATCAAAAAGCATACCATACAGTTGTAACAATATATAGAATCAACCATAAACACCAAAACAACAATTTAATATGTCAATATGGATCAAACATACCCAAAAACCCATGTTTTCCCCTTAATCCCCCTTAATCATGTTTAATCATACAATTAGCAAAACTTATCCAAATTACCCCAAATTTCTATCAGAGCCCTAAAATAATATTTAAGAATTTTACAAATTTTTCTAGATTTTTTTGAGCCATAATTTCGCTAATTATCACTAATCACCCCTAGTTAGCCGTAATTAGTGAAAAACAATGAAAATTACTCACTTAGCCACAAATTAACCTTAGATCTGAACTTTGCTATTGTTTTGGGTCGAATTCCATTGCTTAGCAGTAGCCCCAACTCAGATTTGCCACTAGACTTCCTTGATTTGGTGTAGATTAAGCTAATACGCGATTAAACGGTGATTTAGGATGAATTTAGAAAGTGGAGGCCATAGTTAGGGTTGAAGAGAGGTAAGTGGCGGCTGGAAAATGAAAATAAAAGTTTCTCTAACCCTAATCAGCCCTTATATAGCTCTAATCCCGAAATCCCCTAATGGACATAGCTGCTAATCACCCAGTTAAGCCCAATTAAGCTGTTTTCACCTTCTAAACCTTAATTCAGCCAAACGATAACTCCGTTTGACAAGTGTGACCAATCTACGGAAAAGTAAACCATCATACGGATCTAATGGAAGCAGTTTCAGGTCAAAACTCCTTACCAATCAAAAGTTATAGGCGAGACAAGATTTTCTAGGGGCAAAATGGTCATTTAAAAATCGGCAAAAATAGTGAACATGGTAAATGACCCCAATAGTCGTTTCCCAAAGTTAGACGACTATACGACCTCATACGAAAAAGAAATAAATATTCTACGATCCTTCAATGCGTAGAATGCGGGTCGTTACACTCCACTTCCCCCCCCCCCCGCCCTTAAGAAATTTCGCCCCCGAAATTCCTTAACCAAAACATACAAAGGTGTTTCGCATGCCTATCAGTCATTCACAACAATCAAACAAGAACAACAAGCTTACCCTAGCATGCAGTTTACTAACGAAGGAAGAAACTATCACTATTAAATTCTTACCAAGCAAAGAGTTCTGGATGCGATTCCCTTTTGCTCTCCTCTGTTTCCCAGTACGGTCACTCTCATTCTCGCCCCACTAAACTTTGACTAGTTTCACCGCCTTCCTTCGAAGTTGCTTCGTATCGTACTCGACAATACGGATAGTTTTGTGGTTCCCAACCACCTCGGGTTCTACTTCGATATCATCCGACTGATCCAGTGAAATAGTCATATCGGGGTCGTGCACGGACTTCCTTAACTGGAAAACATGAAATACGTTGTGAACTCCTGCCATCTTATCAGGTAATCCAACTTTATATGCTAAATTCCAACATGCTCAAGAACCGGGAATGGACCAACAAATCTTGGTGTTAACTTGCCTCTCCTACCAAATCGAATCATGCTCTTTAACGGAGAAATCTTGATAAACACTAAGTCACCAATGGAAAATTTTAAATCTCTTCTCCTTTTATCAGCATAACTCTTCTGCCTATCTTGGGAAGCCTTCATTCGCTATCGTATAACCTTGATCTTATCTGAGGTTTCTCTTATCACATTAGGTCCAAGCATAAATTTTTCACCGGTTTCTAACCAACATGATGGTGAGTTGCTCGGTCTTCCGAACAAAGCTTCATATGGAGCTATACCAATACTGGACTAATAACTATTATTATATGCGAATTCAACCAGATGCAAATGGTCATCCCATGACCCTCCAAAATCTAATATGCAAGCTCTGAAGAGATCTTCTAATACTCGATTCACCCTCTCTGTCTGAACGTCGGTTTGAGGGTGATACGCGGTACTGAGACGTAATTTTGATCCTAAAGCCTCTTGTAAGCTCTTCCAAAATCCACTAGTGAACAATGGATCTCGGTCACTTACAATGCCTTTGGGTACTCCATGAAATCTCACTACCCATTTCATATACAGTTCTGCTAAATTGGTTGTCGTTCTATTCGACTTGATTGGTATAAACCTTGCACTCTTAGTCAGTTGATCCACAACCACCCAAATACTATCATGGTCTGATCTAATCCTTGGTAAACCATCAATGAAATCCATTGAGACTTGCTCCCATTTCCATTCGGGAACTACCAATGGTTGTAACAAACCACTTAGCTTCTTTTGCTCAGCTTTAACAGGCTGACAATTCATGCACTTGGATATAAACTTTCCAAGGTCCTTTTTCATCCCTTCCCAGTAGTAGGTCTACTTCATGTCTCGATACATTTTTTTACCACCGGGATGTATAGTCAGTCTTGAGTGATGACACTCTCTTAGCACTTCATCTCTCAATACATTAACATTGGGTACAACCAATCTTCCATTCTTTCTAAGCCATCCATCTCGATCAAGCCCATACTTATTCATCTCCTTGTCGATTCCCATTTCTAACTTGGAGATGATTTCTAATAGACTAGGATCGTTCCTCTGACTGGAACCGATCCGCTCAATTAAAGTGGGTCTGATTGTCAAACTTGCTAGCATTTCTTGATCCAATTCTCACTTTGGTTTGAAATCATATCCTGCGATATACTCCAGTTGCTTCCATTCAAGAAACATAGCCCCTAAACTGGCATGTCTTTTACTCAATGCATCAGCTACTACATTGCCCTTTCCAGGTGTATATGCCATATCGAAATCATAGGAAGCCAAATATTCTAACCATCTTTGCTGTCGGAGATTTAGATCAGAGAAGAGATACTATAACGATCTATGATCGGTAAACAACTCAAATCTTTCTCCCAAGAGATAATGTCTCCATATCTTTCACGCGAACACGATCGCTGCTAATTCCAAATCGTGGGTAAGGTGTCTTTTCTCAGGAGGTTTCAGTTGCCGATTTGCATAAGCTACAACCCTACCTCCTTGCATCAATACAGCACCTAGTCCGGTACCACATGCATCCGTGTATATTGTCATCTCTTCATTCCCTTTAAGAATGACTAACACTGGCGCAGACGTCAACTTTTTCTTTAGGCTCTTGAATGCATTTTCACACCTTTCGTCCCAAATGAATGCTTAATTCTTCTTGGTCAACTGAGTTAACAGTGCTGTTATCTTGGAGAAGTCTTGGATAAACTTATGATAATATCCAACTAATCACAAGAAACTTCTTACATTTGTTGCATTCTTGGGCGTAGACCAATCTTGTACTGTAGCCACCTTCGCAGGGTCCACGACAATACCATTCTCTGAAACAACATGGCCTATGAATCTTACTTCCCTCCTCCATAAGTGACACTTAGAAAACTTTGCTTTCAATTGGTGTTTTCTCAACACCTCCATCACTACTCTCAAATGTTCCTTGTATTCTTCCCCTGTCCTCGAATAAACCAAGATATCATCTACGAACACAAGAACAAACTTATTTAATTGATCTCAGAATACTGTATTCATAATATCCACAAAATATGTTGGTGCATTGGTCAACCCGAATGGCACGACCAACCACTCAGAATCCAGACGGCGTCTAAAAGGCCGTTTTAGGAATACTGTCAACTGCTACACGGAGCTGATGAAATCCTGTCGCGAGTTCCAGTTGGGACAACACTCTTGCTCCCTCAAGTTGATCAACCAATTCATCTATCCACGGAAGAGGATACTTGTTCTCCCTAGTCACTTTATTCAACTCGTGATAGTCCACACATAAACGACGGGAACCATCTGCCTTGGTAGCAAATACAACTGGTGCTCCCCACTCGGAGAGACTTTTTTTGATAAATCCCTTCTTTAAAAGATCGCTTACTTGCACCCCGAGCTCTTTCTGCTCCCTTGGTGCCATACGACGAAGAGGCATAACTATAGGTCTGGCATCTTTCACTAAATCAATACGAAATTCAATCTCTCGATGTGGTGGAAGTCCGGTCACTTCCTCGAAGACGTCTGGATACTGGCCAGCCACGGGCACATCTGACAACTCATCATACGGGATGTCGAGGGAATTTAGAAAACTACCCATTATTGTAACACCCCACCTCCGTTAAGATCACTCGCAAAGGGAATGCATTAACTTCAGTGGAGCGTCATAAGTGTATAGAACAGAAAAATTACAAAACAGAGAAAATTTAAATAGTGGAAAATAAATAAAACTTTACTTCATTGATAAAACAGCAGCTTGGTAAAACAACTTGTACAAAGATTGTTTTCCAACACCAATACCCGTTACAACAAATCATCTGTCTTGTTTAACAAAATAAAGAAGCATAAAATGACAATGATATTCCCCAATAAAGCATGAGCCAGCCATAGCAGTGGAAAAGAGAGTCCAAAGCAATACATCGACTATCTCTGAGCTTGGAAAGAAAACTGAGCTAAGTGGTAATATTCCCTCCCTGTGAACCTGAGGGGAAACGGAAGAAAAGAAAGCGAAACAAAACAGAGTCAGACATAAAGCCTGGTAAGTCCAGTGACTTTCAGCATGTAAATAGGTAAAAGCATCATGACAAGAATAAACTGGATACAAGACATAACCATGAAAGTAAGCTTAGCAAGACAACAAATGATGAGAGTTAGATATGAAAAGGTACACAAAATGAACAGAATATGATGATTGCGCTTCTAATTATTAATATATTTTCTACACCGCACCGTTTACTAAGACACCTTGGTTAAGAGAGTAACTTCCTAAGTATCAACCCCGAAGACCGAAATCAACATCAAATTGACCCCCAAAGAATTACCCAACTCAACCGACCTTATGTTATCGCACTATTAAAAGATTACGCCGCACCATTCGTTATGACAAGGCAAGATACACTGAATGTGCTTCGGTTCTTTCTCTGATTTCCTATTTTCTCTGCACCACCCAACTAGCATCCTAACTAGTGTCTTTCATAAAATGATTCGTATTCCCTACTAGTGTCCCAACTAGTATCCTATGTTATATAATATGGTGATCCCAACCTTGCAATTGAGGTAGCCTTCAGGTGTACATCCAGTATGAGGATCTTACCTCAATCAGCCTAATTGCCATGAAGATGTTAAATGTATCCTTACTACCTTAACCGATCGGCTCCTACTCGTATCGAACTAGTTCTTGTTTGTGTCGCTCGGCCCTTTGCTTGATTGTAGATACCTGTGCTGGTCCCAACATGGGGTGTATCAATTCCTATAGTAGAAACCCGACACAAATTCAATATGCCTAGTGCTTGCTTTTTCCACTCTGGAGTACATGCACGCCCATACTCCGCTGGAGCCTACACTACTGCACCACCCGCCGCTATTTTGATTGCTTATAATCAGCCCAGTAATCGTGCCCCACCCTGCCTAATTCAGGGTACCGTGAAACATCTATGTGGTTTACTGCTGAAATGGGTCCCCGTTACTATGGTTTCCTAATTAACATGTTATAACGATTAAGTGTTCTCAAATTAACCTAACCCACCCATTCATCATGTTGTATTGTTTAAGTGTCATCAATCCAGTCAAGTTAACTTAACCCACCCACTTGTCATGTTACATTGGTTAAGTGTTGCCTTCTTCTGTTACTTAACCCTACCACACATCATGTTATATTGGTTAAGTGTTGCCCTCTTGTGTTAACTTAACCCTACCACACATCATGTTATATTGTTTAAGTGTTGCCCTCTTGTGTTAACTTAATCCTACCACACATCATGTTATATTGGTTAAGTGTTTCCTTCTTGCGTTACTTAACCCTACCACACATAATGTTATATTAGTTAAGTATCGCCCTCTGGTGTTAACTTAACCCTACCACACATCATGTTATATTGATTAGCATTAACTATATATTAATGCACCAACCTCTCACATTGGATTTGTTGTTTGCGGTCGTCGGATGTGCCGAGCGGTTCCGGGCAGTCTTATATTGCAAACCCATTCCAACCTCGGGTTCAGGCATTATTACACAGCTAATTTTCACCTTTGACCTCCCACATTAGATTATCGTTGCGGTTGCTGGATGTGTCGGGCGGTTCCGGGCAGTCTTACACCGCAACTCAAATCTAACCTCATGTCTTAGGTGTCCATTAGATTTGTAATTAAATTGTATACTTGAAATTTATGTCCAAAATTCTAGTTTTAACACGCCAATTAATGTAATTATATTTTATGCCCAAAACTTGATTTACATGCCAATTAACCCAACTTGCAGTTATAATAATAATGCCCCAATATCAATTACAAGTTATGCCCAACAATTTCACCGAATATGTTATGCCCAATTATTTCACCAAATACATTATGTCCAATATTTACACAAAATAGGTTATACCCAAATATTCCCCGTATTCCTACCGTTCGTATTTCTCAATTTCAGCCTAGGTTCGAAGGTAACCCAAGTTCATAAGAGAAAAAGGAAATAGGGGAAGAGAGAGAAGGAGCATAAGATAAGAATAGGCATAAAAATAGGCATGTAACAACAGACCTAATATAAGAAAATTTAGATCCATCAAAGATAGATTCTTGAATAAGCTGATACAATCATTATCGCAAGCATAAGAGTAACACCATGAACCAAAAAGGATTATAAACCTAATGTAATACAAAGATATGCCTGATATAATCAATAAAAATAACCTCTACGGCATGTAAAGACATGGGTTCAATAGAAGGATAGGGATAAATCTGAAAAGAATATCTTACAATCAGGCATAGACTTCGATTCATTTTATTACATGTCAAGAATACAGTCAGGTATTCAAATCTGAAAATAATGTGAACTTACCTTGCTAGGATTAAGAAAAGATAATTGAATCGTTGTTGTTGCAGAAACTCTAATTTGATGTTGATTAATATTCAAAGTTGATTGTTGATGAAGAACTTCTAATATGATCTAGGTTTTAGGGATGCCGGCTAAGAGAATTGATAGTTCAACAGCATAGAGGCGTCATAAGGAATTATTATGAATTAGGGTTGGGTTATGAGTGTATATATAGATGTTTAGGATTATTAAGAGCCTTTAGATCAACATAGGATCCATCCAAACCATCCAGTCCAAGAGAATGCGTCATCAGGCCAATTAGAAGTTATCACATAGCCCTACGACTCAGAAATTCATCACTGTCCAGAACAGTCAGCAAGGGTCGACCCCTATAGGGGGATTGACACCCATGTCGACGCCCCTATAGGGGGTCGACACCTGTGTCGACACCCCTTGAGGGGGTCGACACCCTCTGGCAGGATTTTTCCCGCCCCCTTCTTTCCTCTGGTTTGAAATTCGAATTTTGATTATTAATTATTTATTTATTTCTGATTTAAACTTAAATCTTCTAACCTCCATAAATTCTTCATACTATATCCATTATACGCAAACTTGGACTCTATCTCAAGCATAATTCTGAGATGAACGCAATGGTGCACCCCATTTCCCTTAATTCTTCTTTTTAAAAATTAATTATTCTTTAATCCGTTATTTTAATATACACAGAAAATTCAGGGTGTTACAATTACCCCATCACTAGGTTGACCACCAAACACTACCCTCCGCCCATCATCCGCTCTAACTGTCACCAAAAAGCCCTCACACTCTACCACCACCCTGTACCTTTGAAGCCAATCAACTCCCAAAATAATGCCAAACCCAGTAAAGTCCAAAACAAAGAAATCACAAGCAAACATACATCCATGACTCGATAATACCAAATTTCGACAAATTGTACTAAGGCTAGTCGAACCACCAATCGGGTTCATCACAACTAAAGGTCCACCGACTATCTCGGGTTCCAATCCCAACCTATCTACCAGGTCACTAGATATGAAGGAACGGGAAGCCCCAGTATCAAACAATACTCGAACAAGACCATCATAAAAAGATAGCATACCTTGGATAACGTCATTCTTCCCTTTCTTCGACGCAGTTGGGGCATTCGACGAAGAAGGAACATCATTGATAGCATATGCTTTCACAATCTGCTTCTCTTTAGGGGGTTGCGGACATTTATCATTGGGATGTCCCAATTGGCCGCAGTTAAAGCACTTCCTGTCTACTGGCTTTGCTCGACATTCTTTGGCATAGTGGCCCTTCTTTCCACAGCTAAAGCACTCAACATCTTTCTTACTTTTCTTCTGACCATCCTTAGACTGATTCTGTTTCCTTTTGTTATGAGAATTATTCTTGCCTCCACCGCTTGCTTGCGACTTTGGCCCTTCTGCAGATGCAACAGTGACTTCAGTCTTGGGTTTAGAATAAAGGCTCTCTGACCTCGATGCAACAATCGATTCAAAAGTCTCATCAATATGGTTTATAATCCTTTCCCCTAAGTACTGATCTAAGCCTGCTATGAAATTCTCATTCTTCTTCTCGGGAGTATCGATAAGCGATAATCCGTACTTCGATAAAGTATCAAACTTAGAAATATATTTCGAGACTGCCGTACCATTCTGTTTAAACTCCAAGAACTTCCTAAAACTCTGACTTTTGGGCAATTGGGATAAACTTATCACTGAATCGGGCCTTGAACTGATCCCAAGCAACCTGATCCTCAGGGGTAGCTTCCCTAATAGCATTCTGAAGCGACCCGAACTTCCCCGGTCTCCGAAGAGATGAGAAAGAACGAATTACTGTGAGGACAAGACAAAACAGAACGCAGACAGAAGAACATTTCATTTCTATTACAACAATTCCATCAGATACAAAAATATACAGAGTATAAATGAATAAATTGCATTCGATAAATATCAGAGATTACAATAAATTACATAGCAGCGGAAAATAATACAAAGCACAACTGAAGGTGATATACGGTTACAGATCTTTCCGGATATCATTCCAGCTGTAAACCAGGATCCTGTGAATATAAATCTGCAAAACCAAAACTACTAGCTGCCCGTGTCGAAAATAGGGGCACCCAGAGTTTAGGTTAAAACAATAAACTCCAGGTCAGTCATGTGACTGGTGTGAGAACTAAAACAGTTATTTAAAGCTTTACTTTAAAGGAGAGTAATTCAAGGGACCACGCCGTATAACACGGAACGAGTTTCCTCCCAAGAATACCAGTGCGTAGAATAAACAGCGCAATGCTTTTTCGAAAAATGAAGCTATTATAAGACCCAGGTCCCATCACACAATGCAACGCAAGCCGGAGGATAGGTTTTTCCCTTATAATAGCCAAATATGCTTGGAACGTTTTAAAAACAAATCATTTGATACTATGATAAGTGTATAGTGTCAAAACAATTTCAATAATAAATATCAATCCTAGGCGGCATGGGTACCATCTATCATGTCGCCATAGTAGGCTCTATAAATATAACCGAGATACACGTGTTGGAAATTGGATTTCCGTCATGAGTCGAGGCAAGGGGAAAGCTCCTCTCCGCTTCGAGACACTCTAGCAAATGCCTCGGGACTACACACTCTGGGGTAACCCCTGGATGCTTCGGGGTCGGTCCTCTCTTACGTTTGAGGATTAGTATTCCTGAACACACGTTTCCCGGTCCTTACAGACCTAAAATCGAGGTGCCTCATCCAACAACCACATAGGTGAAAAGTATATAAATGTCAGGGCTAGTAAGTCACTGACACCACCAAAGCTAGAAAGAAACGTCGTGCTCTCCCGGCAGTCCTTATCCCGTTTTTGACTCATACCGAGGTGTGAGGTCGCGAATTCACGTTATACACAAAGCTAAGCCGCAAAGGCCGAGCTTTGATCATCAACCACAAGACTTTTCTTTTCAACAGAAGCCTTGATTCATGCAACTTAGCATGCCACACAGGCAATTCATGCCGTGCGACTGATGTCCATCGATATACAACCTCTGAGCTCGTACGTCTCAGAGAAGGGCGTTAAGCAAGAGAATAAATTCTCCGCCGCCAAACAGATATATATTTAACCGAAATCAATCAACACAGAATAAAATCCAATGTCAGACACACAATCCATTTACAAGTTCATTCTGGGTCTGAACGAAACCGGAGGCACTTTCCTCGCATATCCATCGATCTCCAAGTACGTCTGGACGACCACCAACTATTTCCATCCTCTTGGGTGTACAGCCCAATCAAGATCGTCAGTAATTATCCAAAGGATGTGAAGACTTCCGGTCTTCGACCACCGTCATCATCTTCGACTTACCGTCGAATCAGTTATTCAGAATGGGTATAAACCCGGCCTTTCCGAACAACCTGCGTATATTAAAAACAAATGTTACACAAACACAACATACGCCTCATTCCAATTCATTAGTCACTAACCGTAAATCAGTAAGAGAGCAATTCCCCAAATATTAACCCCGAAGGCCGAAATCAACATCAGATCAATACCCAAGAAACCATTCTTCTTAACTAACCTACAGCTAGTTTCTAAATTTCACATTCTTAGGGGAAAGTTCCCATTAATTTTATCCAAGATAAATTCTTTGAATTTATTCTTTAATCTTCCTTTGGATGTCATTTCAAATCAAATTATGGTTTTCCAAACTAGTCGAGATAAGCGAACCACACCGAAGTAATTATTTATTTTATTTACAAATCCCAACCTATTCATCCCATGAAGAAAAACTGGTAATACTCCATATCTAACACCGTGGTGTTATCGGTAAAATTAATTACCATTTCACGTTCAAATCTAATTAAATATTTAACTATCGCTTTGGAGCAAAACTGGTAATACTCCATCCTCGCTCATTTTCCAAATTTGGTAATTTAGATTATCAATTCACATTTCAATCTAATTGCAGATTCCTTAAAACTCCTTTTTCTGGGTTAAAGAACTAATGTCATTTAAAACACAGTTCACGATAAACCGAAATCACATTCTATTTATTATCGGGTTAAAGAACAAGTGTTATTTAGAACACCCTTCACGATAAACCCACTAATCAATTCTATTTAAAACCCATTTCAAATCCAATTTATTTGTTTAAAAATAAATGGATTTTAATTTTAGTTCAAAACTAGTTCATTTCGATAAAAATCTATTTTTATCTTTTCAAATATGGAGTTTTTCATCCTAATTTTTCCCAAATCATTTCTTATGATTTTACGCAAATTATTACTATTTTTAATAATTTTATCAAGGCCCGTACAGTCGATTTCCAACAATTGCCATCGAACCGCACTTACAGCGACCTTTTCCAAATTTGATTTGGACGTATCTCCAAATCCAACCGTTATATTTCAAATTTCTAATATTCTTTGAAAGCTCTTTTCGATACAACCCAACGGTTCCGGTTTTAGGAGAATCCGACGGTCAGATCTCCTGTAATGTCCGTTCGAAGTTAATGGTCGAAATTTATGAATTGCCGCGGCGCGGCGCGTTCTATTCAGGCCATTATATATATATTGTATATATTTCGTCGATTTCTATTTAAAATGAAGTTTATAAATCGTTTTAAATTCATTTCAAAAACATTTCAACTTCCATTTCCAATTCAAATCAAAATTGAATTTTTCCCTTATAAATTCGTTTTAAAATTCATTTCAATCCAATTCAAATTTCAATTCAATTTGAATTCATTTCAAATCGATTTTTATTCTATTTCAATTCGTTTTCAATTCAATTTGAATTCGTTTTATATTCAATTCAATTCGAATTCGTTTTCTATTCAATTCAATTCGAATTCGTTTTCTATTCAATTCGACTCAAATTCGTTTTCTATTCAATTCGACTCAAATTCGTTTTCTATTCAATTCAATTCAAATTCTTTTTCTATTCAATTCAATTCGAATTCGTTTTCTATTCAATTCAATTCAAATTCGTTTTCTATTCAATTCAATTCGAATTCGTTTTCTATTCAATTCAATTCAAATTCGTTTACTATTCAATTCAATTCAAATTCGTTTTCTTTTGAATTCAATTCGAATTCGTTTTCTATTCAATTCAATTCGAATTCGTTTTCTATTCAATTCAATTCAAATTCGTTTTCTTTTCAATTCAAATAAAATTTGGTTTCTTTTCAATTCAAATCAAATTCGGTTTCTTTTCAATTCAATTCAAATTCGTTTTCTTTTCAATTCAAATCAAATTCGGTTTCTTTTCAATTCAAATCAAATTCGGTTTCTTTTCAATTCAATTCGAATTCGTTTTCTATTCGATCCAATTCAAATTCGAATATAATCGATATAAATATCGTTCGCATCAAAATAGTGCATCTCTAATCAACACGGCTTTATATATTTCAATAACTTCGTTATTCTATTCAACAAATGAATCTATATTTCTTTCAATACATGACTCAATATTTTTGTCAACACACGACTAATCTCAACGAATGAGTATTGTCCATGTGTGACTATTTTTGTTATTTAATATATTTTATAAAAATTATGGTATCTATCGTTTGATTTCAAATCAGACTCCAATCGTTAATTAGTAAGAGAACGATTCCCTTAATATTAACCCCGAAGGCCGAAACCCACATCAGATCAATATCCAGGAGACCACTCATCTCATCTATTTTCCAGTTAATTTCTATTTTCATATATGATAAAGATGTAAATTTTATTGTTATAATATTTCGTTCAACACATGACTAATCTCAACGGATGAGTACTGTCAACACATGAACCTTTATTTTATAATATTAAAGATGTAAATTTTATTGTTAAAATATTTCGTTCAACACATGACTAATCTCAACGAATGAGTACTGTCAACACATGAACCTTTATTTTATAATATTCTTTACCTTCTAAATTGGAATGAGGCCCAATCAATTACCATATAAAGTTAATTATATGGATTCCATTCAACACATGTATATAATAGCAACGATACATGGTCAACCATCATCCAAAGTGTACTACACTGTATAAGCATCAAATATAGATATCTAACGCTTATAACAGCCTGTCGATCCATCGATCGACATACAACTAATTATTGGGATTAGTGTATGCCGTATTTTATCCCAATACCCGTGTGGGGTTTCAAACAATCAAACACAGATTTTATTTGTGCAGTTGGGCGATGTGTAAAATTTATCGTCCCAATCAATGTCCTTCAAATAGGTGTACATAAACAAACCGTCCGGTTTGTAAATGAATATTTATTTATTCACATTCACTATATTCATATTCACGTTAAAAATTATATTTTTAACGATGAAATATTTTATTTTAACACATGAATTTCTATTCAGTTCATTTACAGAGTAAAAAATGATATTTTTATTTTTCTAACTTATTTTAGAAAATTTCGGCGGCATAACGGCACGATACTAGAAACGGGACAAGGCCTAGACTTATCCCCAGTCTAATAATGGCCCACGCCATACACATATCAATCAATCCATTCCATTTCACCAAACAATCAAGTTCAAATCAAATAATCTAACCAACTACACAACCAAACAAACAAGTCCATGGTCTGTGGACAATGGTGTCGGGTGCTACTAAACACCGTCTGCATCCTAGTATATATATATAACTAGAAAATGAAATTTTAAAAGGTGAGAAGTTCTCGCCGATAGCTATCCTAACTCCACGGAACTTCGTTTGTAGAACATCTTCACCGTGCTCGCCTTTTGTCACTTTCGTTGCCCTTAGCCACTACATATATAAAAATCACATTTTTATATTGCTATTCAATATATAAAAATCCTATTTTTACTTCGCTATTCAACATATAAAAACCGAATTTTTACTTCGCTATTCAATATATAAAAATCGAATTTTTACTTCGCTATTCAATATATAAAAATCAAATTTTTACTTCGCTATTCAATATATAAAAATCGAATTTTTACTTCGCTATTCAATATATAAAAATCCCATTTTTACAATGCTACTATATAGATAAAAATTCTATTTTTACATCACTACTTTCTATATAAAGATTTCGCCCTTTCAAATATAAAGATTTCGCCTTTTCAAATATAAAGATTTCGCCTTTTCAAATATAAAGATTTCGCCTTTTCAAATATAAAGATTTCGCCTTTCAATTTCAAAGATTTCGCCTTTTCAATTTCAAAGATTTCGCCTTTTCAATTTCAAAAACTAATCTTTTCTATTTTAAAAATCTAATCTTTCAAAGTATAAAAATTCAAATTTTCTATTATATATTTAAAAATCATTGCTACTATATAATAAAAATCTAATTTTTTTCTTCATGATAAAGATCATTTCACATTGCACAATAAAAATCAGTTCTTGCTAAACAATAAAGATCTTCCCTTTATAAACAATACAAAATTAGTTCTAATAACAAAGAAAAACAGTTTTTAAAAACAAATGAATTCAAAAACTTACTGTAAATCGTCGAATCGGGATGGAGGGCAGGTGATTGAACGTGGCTCGAGGTCGTCACAGGGGGCTTCATCGGGAGAGAGGGGCGCGGGGGTTGACTGGGCGGAGGTGGAGGGTTTGGGTTGGGCTCGGGGTGGCTATGGGTCTCGCGAGGCCTGGGGGTTCGCGTTGATCGCGAAGGAGGAGGTGGGGGAAGAAGGAGAGGGGGCGGCGGCGTGGGCGTCGGGGTGCGGTGGCTCCCCGGTGGAGGAGCGACAGCTCCTCCCCTTTCTTTCTCTTTTTTTTTCATTTCGATTTTAAAATCGATTTTAATGGGGGGGGGGGGGAGGGGGGCTGAGAGAGATAAGGGGGAGAGGGGAGGATTTATTTTATTTTATTTAATTTAATTTTTAAAAGTTGACTTTTTCGTATGACCTCTAAACGAGGCCCACCGCCTGTCGTCCATAGCTAATTACCCCCATTCCGATCACAATGGGATATGTATCGCAGGCTGATTCGGTCGTTACGATCAGTTTTCATCAAAACCAACATATAACTCTATGTATTGAATTTGAGCGCGCATTTCAATTTACCGGGGTCACATACTAACTCTATAAATTCCCGAAAAATATTTTATAGCTTCGTATTGACGATACGGTCCTAACGAAACTAATTTCGTCGAATTCTGAGACCGTTTGAAAAATGGCCATTTTCCAGTCGATTAAAATTGACTAAAACTGGTCAAACGCGTTTAACTTTGCCACGCTCACATATTGATTCGAAAAATTATGAAATTTGGAATCTAACAATAATTTGACATCACGGATCCAACAAAAGTGGTTTCGTCGAAATCCGAGGTCGTTTGCAAAATGTCTATTTTTAAGGGCCTGAATTCCATAGCGACTATTCAGAATTTTCAACTGGACATATCTTTTGATTCCCGCTATGAAATTTCGATTTTTCGGATTCGTTGGAAATATATTCACAATAAGATTCCATTACTTTTGGTTTCACTAAAATCCGGATTGTTCTGCTCCCGGTATGTTCAATTGAAGTTTGAAATCGAATTATCGAACTACCGCGCCATTTTCAATTCTATTTATAATTATATATAATTATTATATTCTAACGACGACGTATATAATATATACGTTCGAATTCTATAAAAAAAATAATTTTTCCGTCGATTTTATTTGAAATAATTCATTTTAAATATGCAAAATTCGCTAAAATTGCCAAAATAAAATTTTAAACTGGCCCAGATTTTTGGGTTATTACACATTCCGCCAATTCATAGCCCGTCCATGCAGCCGACGGGATGCTTGCTTCCTCTTCATCACATCATCGATCCCTAAGTCCTCGAAGATGTGCTCACAACTATCGAGCCATTCCTGAACTTCCGTAGCCTATTCCGTTCCATGGAACAGCTTCCCACCAATACTAGTGTAGTCCTTACAGAGCTTGGCGAAATCGGCCCTAGGCGCCTGCACCGCTACACCACCAACATTTGCAGCATTAGGAGCTGCCCTCTGAACATCCATAAGCATCTCTCTCATGAAGTCAATGAACATCGTCCACATATCAGGATCATTTCCATTATTAACTCCTCTACCAATACCCCTCGTATGTCGGCTCATCATTCAATCTGTAAGGAGAAAACGATTAACCATCTCTTCAGTGGTGCTAGTGCAGTGCGACTCCATCCTTCGACATACTAATAGCATATATATATATATATATATATATATATAGCTTTTGAAAACCAAAATACCCCAAACACGTGCTCTCTTATATGTACTATCTCTCCATAGTGTCTTTCCCTAGGTTAACTACGCAACCTTGAGCTCTGATACCAAGTGTGCCCCCCCCCCCCCGCCCACACCAGTCGACATTTCCAATGAAAGTGCGTAGGTGCCAATGCCCAACTACCATGGGAAGATCACCAAAGAAAGGAAAGGAATTTGAACTAACAAGGAACCTGTATAATGTCTCATGGCGCATGGGATAAAATATAATAATAATATAATTTTGACATAAAAAAGGCAAGGCAGTGCATAAGCTGAAAACTAAACAATCATAGCAGCGGAAATCCAAAATACAGCTTATCATCCAAACCAACATTATTACAACATTGAAATACTGTCTCTAAAGCAAAAAGAAAGAGGAACACTACTAATGCCCAAAGTAGTGACCAGCAACAACACAGGGAGATTAAATAAACAAATATATATATATATATATATATATATATATATATGTCATACATGGAAGCCACCTACTCGTCTCCAGTACAACTACTAGTGCGTAGTCACCTGACCTATCTCTAGTCTTCCCGTTTAAGAGAACCCAGAGCAATAAGAAGAGACATAAAACTCTGGGTCAGACAAAAGTCTGGTATGAGCGATAAACAGTAAAACAGAGCAATAACAGGTATACTAAACCATACCTGAACCTGGACCTGCAACCAAAGAGTTAGCACAACAGGATGTACAACACTCTAAGGTGACACTAACATATGGTGTAAAAATAATGGGAGGGGGTGTGCATGACATAGTGATAGCAAAACATCAAACATAGCAATCATCCTCACATCTCTCACTCAGTGTGTAAAGCATACGATATCTACCACCTTGATCACCCAATGCTTTGCTATGATCACTCTGTCCCATGGAGTCACAGTGACTCCACTGCACTGATCCATAGCTACTAATTCTTTGCTATGTCCACTCTGCCCCCATGGAGTCATGACAACCCCACTGCACTGGCTCATAGCCTTGCTACAATCACTCTGCCCCATGAAGTCACGACGACTTCACTACACTGATCCATAGCCATTATCCGTCTCTCAGTGGTGAGTCAAAGCTATAGACATCAATAAACCCTCTGCACACGTCCCGCAGCAAAGTCCAACTCATGAAGTTATCTCGTTGATCCCTATTTGGATCTTGAGTAATAACCTCCCATTTGGACTTCCTTTGCATCTCGGATTTTGGTCGAATTAGATTTGGTCTTCAAAAGAGTCATCACGTAGTAGTAGTAGTGAAAGTCTAAATCCGGTTCGGTTCGGTATATGGTGTCCAAGTCCCTTCCTATAGTCTGGTTCGGTACTCCACATCACCTCGGTTCGGCTCGATTACATCAAACCTCTAGCTTCCAGTTCAGTTACACCGATCTGACCCATTAATTGCTCCATCTCCCCATGCTGATCCGGTCCCACAACCTAATCCTAGCCTGGTCCAATGCTTCATTCCGATCTGCTTCCCCTTGCTCCAGCTTTGATCCGATTCGGTCCTTATGCTAAGCTCCGATCTGATCCCCAACCCAACTCTAACTCTATGCAAGTGACCTTCCTTCTTGCCAAGCCTCTTATGCCAAGTTTCGATCCGAATCGAACTCCCATGCCCGATTCTCCTATCCGATCCGAGCCCTATATCCGATCTGATCTGAAACCCTGCACATTTCCTACAACTTTTCCAATGACTGTTTTACGCCATACGACGGCGTTTTCGACCACTCTAACTTTTCGAATCAATCATAAAGCATACTATACAGTCATAGCAACATAGAGAATCAACCATAAACACCAAAACAACAATTTAATATGTCAATATGGATCAAACATACCCAAAAATCCATGTTTTCCCCTTAATCCCCCTTAATCTTGTTTAATCATACAATTAGCAAAACTTATCCAAATTACCCCAAATTTCTATCAAAGTCTTAAAATAATATTTAAGAATTTTATAAATTTTTCCAGATTCTTCTGAGCCATAATTTCGCTAATTATCACTAATCACCCCTAATTAGTCGTAATTAGTGAAAAACAATGCAAATCACTCACCTTAGCCACAAATTTACCTTAGATCTAAACTTTGCTACTGTTTTGGGTTGAATTACAATGCTTGGCACCAGCCCCAACTCAGATTTGCCACTAGACTTCCTTGATTTGGTGTAGATTAAGCTAATACGTGATTAAACTGTGATTTGGGATGAATTTAGAAAGTGGAGGCCATTGTTAGGGTTGAAGAGAGGTAAGTGGCGACTGGAAAGTGATAAATAAAAGGTTTCTCTAACCCTAATTGGCGCTTATATAGCTTTAATCCTGAAATCCCATAATGGGCCTAGTTGCTAGTCACCTGGTTAAGGCAAAGCTGTTTTTCACCATCTAAAACTTAATTCAGCCATATTTCCCAAACGGTAAGTCCTTTTGACAAGTGTGACCACTCTACGGAATGGTAAACCATCATCCAGATCTAATGGAGGTGGTTTTAGGTCGAAACTCCTTACCAATCAAAAGTTACAGGCAAGACAAGATTTGACTGGGGCAAAATGGTCATTTAAAAATTAGCAAAAATCATGAACATGGTAAATGACCCCAATAGTCGTTTCCCAAAGTTACACAACCATACGACCTCATACGAAAAAGAAATAAATACTCTATGATCCTCCGATGCGTAGAATGCGAGTCGTTACAACTAAGCTATTGGAACTTCGTGATAAAAACAAATGTTTATTTGATTTTAAAGCAAAGTAAAAGCAGAATCGTCCACTGCAAGAAAAGGTGAGTAAACTCACTAACTTTGACTTTTTTATATAAAGAGTTTTAAATTTATTTATAGTAATTCTATACTGTTTGACGGTTGTGGTAGATAAAATTGGTTAAAAGGGTTGATATAGTTAATCGTTGATCGATTATTAGTTCTGTTCACCATGACATTTCATATTGATGTGAAATTAATATTATTGATGTTGAGTAACATCTGTGGATGCAGGAAAACAGGTTCGAGGGATCCAACTGGATTCCTCAATATTTATATTACTATTTTTATTCGATTGTGCTTTATGATGTGTTATATAATCCATGATTGGATATGTGTGTTTGAATTACCTTGGCCTAGAAATCTAGTATTTTAGATACTATAAAATATTTTCGAATGTGAAAAGGGAAATTGGGATTTAAAATGGAATTTAGTTTGAAAATAGAAATAAAATTTCGAATATAGTTGAAAATAGAAACCTGTTCAGGTGGATAAATCGAGGAGTTTTTTTAAAATAAGAATATAAATTAAGTGAATCAATAATCATTGAGTAAATTGAAATATAAGTTTAAATATGAATTTATATGTGACAGTGGAAATCGGTTTTGAGATCAATATTTGAAAATAGATTTGAACTTAGCAAATTATAAAGGAAATTATAAACAAGATTTTAAATGTTTGAAATTAATAATGAGATTTTCTATAAACAATTGTAAATAGAAGTTATAAATGGAATTTGAATTTGATATGGTAAAATCAAATGGATTAGATTATGTAAAAGGAAATATTATTCACAATTAAAGTGCATAATCGTTTAAAGCGGATATTTTGCAAATGGAAGCATCTATAGAAGAAATCTGGATTGGAAATGTGAATTTAAGTAGAAATTTGAATGATAAGGGAAATGGAAATTGTTTTCGAAAGGAAACGTTGGATTTTATTCCAAAGTTCGGAATATAAAACAAATTGAAATAAAAATCCAAGGGGTTTATAATTATACTTTGATTAGATCGAATTGTATTATAATGGTTTAGTTCAGGAAGGATATTTGAATTCTATTTAGTATAAAACTATAATTTAAATGATATATATATTAAGAAGTGGATATTTCAATATTTATAGTTATGGAAATACAATTCCATGCTTTGAAATAGTTTAAGATTTAATTTAAATTAGAATTATTAAACAAGTCTAGATTCCTGTTAAGGAAAGATACTGATATTTGGAAATGAATAACGATTGAAAGCAAATGTTTTGCGAATGGAAATAATCATAAGGTAAATTGAGTTAACCTGGAATGATAAGATTTATTCCGAAGTTTGGAATATTAATCGAATATAGAATATTCGAATGAGGGTTATTTGTTGGAATTCGATTATATTGAATTTAGGAAAGTAGTTATTTTGACATTCCGTTTTGAACCAAATCTAATTATTTACTTATTTATTTATTTATTTACTTATTAATTGAATTAATAAGTACAAGTTATATTTTTATATATCAAATATTTGGTAATAGCGATTATAATGCTACTGTTATAACAAATGTTGTATAAATCTAAACAACAATTTTAACGCTACCGTTAAAATAAACGCTTTCTAAATCAAACATTAGGAAATAGAGATTATAACGCTACCATTATAATCAATATTTTTCGTAAAAGAAATGTATTCTTAGGTTGAATCTGAGAGTCGCGTAAGCGATGTTTTGTTTGAAGTTATGAGCTTCGACTATTTCAAAGTTGAGAATGTTGTTCAATTAAGGTCTGAGAGGTAGTTATACCCCAACATGACTGACTTCATGATTAATGGAGGAATGGTTAAGGTTCGATAGTGAAGATTTGTTAGTAATATGGTTAGTGAATAAATGATTAATGGTTTGAGTTATAATAACGATGTTTTATAACATTGCGTTAATTTAAAGGAATTTGAAATGTTTCCCCAAAGAAAATGAGAACTATTTTCCATGCATAGAAAATGAAATGAATCGGTCAGCGAGGAATTAATAAATGGAATATGGAAATATTTTCCCGTATTAATAAGGTATATTTTTTAAGTATAGAAAATAAGGATTCGTGGATATTTAGAAATGTTTTCTAACTGGTATAAGGGGTATTTTCTCGAATAAAGAAACAATGATATTGAAAATGTTTTTTTCCAAGAATCGAGAGTGGCAATCAAGCTTTAAAAGGGATATAAAGAAGGGGAATTTGGAATTGATAATATAATAAGGGAATTATATAAAAAGGGGACAGTGTTGTTTGATGGTTGATCGATAGAATTTTCCATTTGGAAATAGGATCGTTGATTGTATGGATGTTCCTTTGATAGATAAATCACCGACTATCAAGGTTTTTAGTTATTTTATATCGCCGTTGTCGATATGGAGAGACCGGGATATGATTTAAAGTCTGAAAACCACTTTGTATTGGCATAAGTGTTATGAATCAACTTATGCTGGAGATGATTGAAGACGAAGTAAAGTGCAAGGGTTGTTCTATTAATCCTAGGTAGAAATCGCCTAAGATGGATTGATGGTTTAGTGCCTTCGGTTGTTTAGTCCTAAGACAACGTGTATGGACGGATCTGACGATGTAAATTCAAAGTAAATGGTGGCAAGATGTTGTAAAAGAATAATCGTGACCTCAAGCCTCATCACCCACGAAATGACAAAAATCGGGCAGGCAGCATGACCATGTGGGTCATTCCCATTAGGGGTATTATCACCTGATCTAGAGAAATTTCATTTGCTTCTTATTCTATTCAATGTTGTGTGCTTTCGGTAACGGTTGCTAATCACAACCGTTGGTGATAATATGCTCGGTACATTCAAGTTAAATGAGTGACCATCCATGTGTGGGCCGGGTTGCAAGACGTTCTTGTTGAACCCAGTGTATTCCCCTCTAGAGATACACTATCGGAAGGTGGTTCCATACCTTGTCATAGTCGGAATCCAATCTCCAATAAGCGCCCTGCAGTTTTTTTTAATATTATATATGGAGCGAGTGATGCAAGAGTTCCGCTAGATTTCTATTTATTTGATTTAGACACTATTATAATATCACCTGATTTTGATATCAAAATTGTTTTGGTTATCGTAAGGTAAAAACCATCCGTGTTTATGTGTGGATTGGTCTTACGATTACATTTCTTTTGTAAGGATTTTTAAAGTTAAATAAATGGTTGGAGTTTACTCACACCAGTCCCATGACTGACCCAGAGTTTATTTTCTTTTGTTTTCCCTAAACTCTTGGGTACCCAAATTTGTACGGGCAGTCAATTAGTTGGGAGTTTACAAATTCATTTAGAGGAGCTTAAAGCAGGAGGCTTCACCAATTAGCTATAGACTATCATATTTTCCGCTGTGTACTATGTTGTATTTGGAAACAGGTGTTTATAATTGTTCCAGGAATATCTGTTTTGCTCTGATGATGGTATGTATACACAAAACATATTTATATTTCAAAAAGTTATGTTATATAATATATATTTTATTCGTTCCACTGTGAGATTTGTGGTCTTCGTTTTCTTCTATTCTAAATTTCTTTCTTTCAATTTATCATCCTCTAACTACTTTCTACTAATGATTCGTATTTTTGTGCAATTTGGGTTGGACGTGTGGTATTATTAGTCGACTCAAAGTGTACGGAAATTCGGGCCATTACAAATTCATTTAAGATGAATCTTTTTCTTAAAAGAAGTTAGTGTCAAAGGTTTCAACTCCATAGGTGAGAATATATAACCACAATTAACTAAATAAATAGTTAACTATCCAAACAACGAATCACACAATTTAATATAAATATACGTTATAACGATATTCAAAATATTTCAAATAAGTGTGAGTTTTAACTCACCATCTGATGTTTTCACATTGTTTCATCAAATTTCCAACAGGAAATTGAAATTAGATAAAATTCCAAGCGACTCCAAACAAAACCAATCCAACATGCACACGTAGATATCGCGAACACGAACTCAACGCAACTTGTTTTGTGTCAATCTGACATTGTATGAAATATATTTATTATAAATTTTAAATGAATTTAAACCATCATTAATAACTAATTAATTAAATTACTTAATTACACATTTAAATACCCTTCATCCATGATTTAATTATTTCATTCTCGCCTATTTCAAACCGAACCTTAGACCAAAGTTTGACTGTCATCTGCTTCCAATTCGGCCAATAACCAACTTTGCCACCCTCGCCTAATGACTCAACTCCACCCCCACAACCCAATCACTACCTCGACGTCCTTCATAAAAATTCGACAAGACTCCTATTCGAACTGCTACAAGAATTGTCGCCTTCCACCTCCTTTGGCCGAAGTTCATCCAACCCTTGCCAAAAGATGCTCCTCCTTGACTGCATCAACTCACAACCCTGAAAACCCTATTAATCTTCTCACATCTCCTATAGTCTTCTGCCCTTGGTCAATCATTCATAATGGTGACCTCCAATACATGATCGGTTGAGACATAGAGAATGAAGAGACAAAGGTTGGCATGTTACAGAACAAAAAACATGTTTTATATTTTTTAGATTTATACAAATTTTTTGGAATTTAAAATGAACAAGGATTCATGGGTTTCCAATAGTTTTCTTTTGCTACATTGGATGTGAAAAGAAAAGGAAATAAAGAGTACTTAGATGATGAGTTGTCTAATTACTAAGTTTTGAATATATATATATATATATATATATATATATATATATATATATATGCATATTGAATTTTATGGTACCTTGTTATATATATTTAGTTTTGCGTATGGATCCCAAAAAAATAATCGTATATACTATTATACATGGAATTCCAATGCGATTTTAAAACTATAAAAATACACAGTGTTTATTATAATTTGGAAACATGAAAACACTGTGATTTCAGTATAAAATCAAATTTATAAACTATTATAGATTTCAATTCATTTATCAGTATGCATTTATATCATGCACGATCATACAACAACTCAGATTAATATCAAGCTTGGAATCTTATAGTAATTAACTATTCTGTATCCGATGAAACAAGTTTCATCGATATCTCAGATTTTTTGCAAAAAAGATATTTTCGCACGTTAAGGAAATTGAGTAATAATATCGAATTCAAATAGAACTTTACATACATTCAAAATAAATTTAGCTGGATTTTCAAGATTTCCAATTTCAAGTTAATTCAACATTCGAATTCTCATTATCTCAAGTCACCAAATCTCAAAATCAAACCTTTTAATATTTAAGGTAATTGAATATTCGTATATTAAAAATCCGAGTTGTTACATTCTTCCCTCAATAAAAGGATTTCGTCCCCAAGATCACAAGGTAAGAAATATGTAACATCCAGATTAATTTTACTTGAAAAATATTTCTTAAAAATAACGCTAAATTTCCTGATACTTGAAACTATGAAAAAATTTAGTATCACTCCTTTGTGTGGTTATGTCAGAAAAAAATTCAAATGCCACAAAGTGCCTCACTCAATCAAAAGAAAATCAAAAATCCAAGTGGCTACCTATATATAGGACATAAAATCACCCAATCCAAATAATAACATAATTTGGTACCTATTAGTCGAGAAATCAAACTCTATTTACGAAACCAAAAGAAACTTGCAGCTTCTCTTCCCTAAACCTGTATATACCTACATAACCCAGAAGACAGCTAAGCAAATTAACAAGTAACACAATAACAACTAACATATGAACAAACCACACATTAATCATATGCTGTAAATATAATGCAACTAGCAATAATGGTGCAAATAAGAAAACGACACAATTGTAACATAACGTTACATGCAGCCAACACATATCATTACCATTTAGTATCATAAATACTAATAATCATAACTTGTAGTTCATTATGGTTATAAAAATCATCATCACACAAGTATGAGAAATAATATGGGAAGCGTCATCATTTACTTAGCATCATGACACAATAGAATAAAACAAAACATCGTGACACAATGGAAATAAGATCGTATAAGAAATATTATAATATGTCTCGACTCTAGCCCCTCTCCTGCAGAGCAAATCTAAAGAAAATCTGGAAAATATAATTTATCTGACTCGAGCATTGAGGAAAACGATGCTCGGATTAGTCTTGAATACCAAAGTGAGAAAACTCATAACATGAACAACATTTTTAATTTTAGAAATCCTTTAAAAGAATGAAACTTTCGGATGACATAACCATACATAAAATTGGTACATGGTTTTCCCTTACAATGACAAATAGTTTTTATATCAAATCAAATGATATCATTATAATGTCTATTAACCATCTAAAAATTAAATAATATACATATGTGAAATTGTTACCATAATTGAATTCCATGCCCTAATGGGTTCTACATACAAAAACATGGCACGTTGTGGGATTTGGATTTCAATATAATGACAAGGCACTAGGATATCTCTCATCATGACACCTCTCTAGATAAAGAGTACTAAGAGCCTCACATGGACTCCCTACAAATCAGATTGGCCAACCACTATCCGAACTGTACTGAATATTTCACACCATTTTTAGTGATCAGCAACTAAACCATAACATACAATAATATAAGTATCATTATATCAAGAATGGGTGGTGATAATACCTGACTTGGGTGCTACACTCTTAGATCTGAAGCACATCCAATGTTTTAGGCATTACCAATTGATGATGCTAAAGGCTACACTTTTACCTTTCGTGCATGGTACATGCATATCTTTGGATTCCACATTGCCTTTACGTAGTTCACTAATTGATATCCACAAAAATACAACTTTAATGCTCATATGTCTCAAAGAAGTGTTAAGATAAGAGAAGTTTCCTTCTTTACCATCAAACAGAGGTACAATTGTAAATCAACGTACATTATCTGAGAAACGAAATGTCAGATATCCGTCCATAAAAGTTGTCAAAGAATCAGACAAACTAGAGGTACTATTTTACCACATCCTATAGGGAATAATGCTAAGGATTAGTAATGAGAAGTCCTCGCAACTTGCAGTACCCCAAAATGGAAGGATTACTACTACAAGTATGATATTGGTAGCTAAACACAGACAACAACAGAAGTCATTTCCACTCTAAAGGTTTGCGGCTTCAAATGATCATCATAAACATAAGCATAATTGCAATTTTATTTTGAACGCAAAGCCAACTCAAAGTGGCTTTGGATCTAGCTCCAACTTTATTTCCTTGAACCAACACGTTAAAGTAAATTGGATTTTTTTTATATTTGATTCTTTAATGACCAAATCAGAATAGTATAGTTAAGTATGTCAGCAGTGTAAGCCATTATAATTAAATTCATTCACTAAAATCACTTCATCGGTTCTTAAAAGTTGATTCCATATAGTTATCTCAAGGGAATAAGCATATTCACGCATCTCTTGTTTTAATTTCTTTGAATACCCATACACTTATCACTTTGGAATAAGTGTATTTACATACCATTTTTCACTACATAGAAAATATGCTATATATTTAACAAAATGGTATATATATTTACAAATCATATATGGGCCAAAACAATATCATATGGTATATTGTTTACTACAATACCCAAAAAATTTCATTTAATTTTTGAAATTTTCAAAATAAAGTTTACATTATCATTATAATTTAATTTCCAGTATCAACTTCCGATTTCAAACAGGTACCATCTCTTTGATAACAATGAACTCATTGAACTTGGTGTATTTAATTTACTCTTAGACCTTTACTCAACAACATTCTTATCTTCAAGACAGATATAAGTTCATAAAACAAAAAATTGATATCTAGTATATCACAACTAGTTCCATCTGCACTTAAATAAAAATATGGTTCCAATAAACCTTCTTTTGCATTTTAAAATCTCTTTATCATTATAATGACTTTTACTTGATTTTTTGTTAAGTAAATTCTTATTAAAACCATCTTATTTGCTTTAAATTTCTTACTATAAAACTTGTTTATAAAACTTGGATTTATTATAAAATCCTCTACAAAAACTGTAATTAAATTCTTATTATAAATCTCCATTTTTTTCTTTATAAAAATTCAAACCTTACTAAGTCTTTTGGATTATAAATCAAACCTTTTATAACTTATCATGAAATCAGATCAAATCATTTATAAGTTCTTTATAAATATCCGGCTTTTCATAAATTTCAATTCAAAAAATTATGATCATTTCTACATCGTCTTATAAGTTTAATAAAGCTATTTATTAAATTGTTCAAAGACAGTTTGTAAAATATGCTTTTATAACTTTATAAAATTTAGTTAATTTTTTACACTCAAAACTTCCAATTATAAAATAGGAGTCTCGCTTCAAAAACCATTTTATAATTTCATTATGAAATCCAATTTATAAATATTGATTTATTTATAAGCTTCTATTTTATATAACTTATATAAATTTAATTCAAACCTTCCTTTTTTTTAAAAGTAATTTTATAACTTCAAACATAGTCAAATTGCCTTACGGTGAATTAAAAAATTTGATTTTAGGCCATATACTTCCAACCACTTAACCAATCTGTTTATTAGTTAAATACATATCAGCGTTGAATTTAATTCAATGATCGTCACTTGACTCGGATTTTAAATATCGCTTAGGTTAGACAGTTCATGTGTAAAATAGGAAAGAAAGTAGCATTCAAAACATTGAGAAATTCTGTTGGATCCTTCCAACATGCCCTCGTGCATCATAGTTAATGTATTAATTCATATATACATATAAAATAGATAATGTAATGTAATTCATTTAAGATAAATCTTTTTCTTAAAAGCAGATAGTGTCAAGGTTCTCCGCTCCATAAATGATAATATAAAACCATAACCAACTAACTAAACACTAAATCATCCAAATAACCGATCACACAATTTAATAGAAAATCAACGATGAATATTATTATATGTTATAACAATATTCAACAACATTCCAAAAAATGTGAGTTTTGACTCACCATCCGACGCAATCAACGTTTCCACATTGTTTCATCTAATTTCTAAAAGGCATTCAAAATTAGATAAATTCCAAGTAACTCCAAACAAAACGAATCCAACTCATACATATAGATGTCATGAACATGAATCCAATGAATTCATTTTGTCCTTATCTGTACTCATATGAAATATAAGTGTTCCTTAAAATTTTAAATGAATTTAAACTGTCATTAACAAATTAATTACATAATATTAATTACACATTTAAATACCCTTCTTCGCCGATTTAATTATTTCATTCTTACTTGGTTCAAGCAAACCCTATACCAAAGTTTGATTCGCCACCTTTGCCAAACGACTCAGCTCCACCCATATAACCCAGTTTCTACCTTGAAACCCATCTCGACCCCTGCATAAAAATCCAACCTGGCCCTTATTTAATAGCTATAGGTGTTGTCGTATTCAACCTCCTTTGATCAGACTTCTAACCCTCACCAAAAGATGCTTCTCCATGCCTACAATAACTCGCAACACTTAAACCTCCTAAGCCGCTTTTATCTCTCATCATCTTCTTCCCTTAGATCGAACTATCATAATAACAACCTCCCAACACAAAATCAGTCGAGACACGAAGAATGCAAAGGCGAAGGTTGACGCATCACAAAACAAAGCAACAATTTTTACATTTTATTTGGATTTTATTCAATTTGTTTGGAATTTAAAATGAACAAGAATTCATGGGTTTCGAATCTTTTTCTTTTGCTTTAATGGATATGTAAAGAAGGAGAAAAATAGAGTACTTAGATGATGATTTATGTAATTACTAAGCTAAGTTTTGAATATACACACACACACACACACACACACACACACACACACACACACACACATATATATATATATAAACTAAATTTTCTGGTACCTTGTAACACAGATTTAATTTTTCATATAAAACCCAAACGAATAATCGTGAAAACTATGGCGCACAGAATTTCAACATGATTTCAAAACTATAAAGATACACACTACTTATTGTATTTTGAAAAATCACAAAAACACTGCGATTTCACTATAAATAAAATTTGTAAATTATTATAAAATCAAATCATTTATCAATATGTATTTATATCATACATGATCACACAACAACTTCTGTTGATATGAAACTTGGGATCTTAGAATAATTAACTATTCCGGATTTGACAAAACTAGCTTCATCAAAATCTGAGATCGCTTGTGATTGTTATTTCACATGTTAATGAAATTGAGTAATAAAATTTTGATTTCAAAACAACTAGTTCATTGATAATAAATTATTATTATTTATATTCAAATAAAATTTTACACAGCCTCAAAATAAACTTAACTGGATATTAAATTCAGGATTTCCAATTTCATGTTAATTCAACATTCAAATATTCAATTTTTTGGCAAAGCCGACTGGTTTTTATAGTGTTCCGTAACATTTTTTATTAATGCAAATAATAAATAAATATAGGGTTAGACAGATTGACCAACAACTAGAGGTTTTTAAGGAGGTCAGTCCACCAACAAGCTAGTTACATCCACATAGGGAGTAATAGCCTAGCAAAACAAAATACATACAAAGATACATTTTGAGATTCCATTTAGAAAACTAAACATATTGCATTCATGCTGCAAGTATCCATATATCGTTGCAACCACCAAACATCACGTCTGTCATTGTCGAAAATGCTCCTTACCCCCATAACTCTCTTCTTACTCCTTGTAATATATCCAAGATGTAGGGACGAGACAGAGAGTGGATTTGAGAGGTAGAGATTTCGGGCCTACGAGGTGGGTTCTTTTGTCCACGAGGTGCAGCTATGTGTGCATAAGGGTGGATTGGCCTCTGCATGTTAACACTCTTGTCATTGCTGACCGATTCCACTTTGCCTGATCTTGAAACTTCAATTGAACTAAACTCAGATACATTAGACTTAGAAGGAGCATTATAGGCACTTCCGTTGCTTGTACGAGGTGGGTTTTACTTAAAAAACTTGGTTTAATGGTATTGGAAGGTGACTTGCTTTTAGCAACTAATACAGTTGTGACAACTGCATGTCATTTGGTCTAACAGTTTTCTATAAAATTCACTTTGGCGACTTGTGCAACAACCTTTTCTATTCAATCAGTGCATACATCATTGGGATGGCAAGCTTTAATGCACTTGAAGGTCTGACTGGCGTGATCAGTACTACCTGAATTAAATTCATTCCTATAACCAATTACATGGTCAATGTCCTCAGTATCAATACAAGAATCTTGAGCTATTTCATTAACTCTCAAATTAGAACAAATTGCGCTATTAATTCACTGATCAGAAGCTTTAATACCCTTACTTGTTACTTGAGCATTAACATTGCCTGAAAGCACAGAGCTAGTCGAACTAAATGGATGAATAAATTCGAAAGTGTTTCTTCTATCCTAAGTATCTCCCCCTCTTTGTAATCAAGTTCATTAGTATCACTAACATCATCAACCAAATCTTGTGATAAGGCACTAAAGCTATTGCCTTTCTCAAAACCAACTTCCTTTCCGTCTACTAACTTTTTCATGGTACAACTTCTTGAGCTTGAACTCCATAATTGTTGGTGCCATGCAATGATTCTTGCCTCGCCTTATTACTTACAACTCTAACCCATTTTCCCTTTCCAGGTTCAAGGGAAATAGCCATAGATGGACCAGGCTTCACTCCCAGAATTTTGCTACCATCAGCAGTAACACCCGAAACCTTTCCTTTCATGCACATATCCAACTTATTATCATTCAAAATACCACCTTTGAGAAAGCACTTTTCAATTTTATGTCCAAAGTTCTTACACCCAACACAAATATTAGGCTTCCATATATATCCTACATAAACTTGTTGCTTCGTGCCACCAGGAAAACACACGGGGAGCATATTACGCAACAAGCTATCTGGCGTCACCTCAATCAAACATTTAGCATACAAAAGTTTGTCTAATGTTTCTTTAGTTGCATCCATGCATAAAAATCTACCAATTTAATTAGCTAAACAATAAATCCTCATCCAAGCATAAAGTGGTATGTTGGAAATCTTAAGCCAAACCGGCACATTTCGAATATTGCTATTATTGACATTAAAGTCCCGTGGGTTGAGAATAAAGACTTTGTTTCTAATAATTACATGATAAGAATAGAGAGGATTTGCGTTATATTCTCAGGATCAGGCAGAAGAAACAAGAAAATCTTAACTGTAGATTTAATTTTAATACCACCACTGGTTTCCATAGCCTAAGCAAATGCGATGTGACTGCAGTGAAGGAGAGTGGAGCATCCAAGAAGAAGCCGACGATGCAATCCTTCCATTCAGTAGTACCAGCTTCACAAATAATTTAATTCAAGTCATTAAATACCAAAGTTAATCATTTTAATATTTAAATTAATTGAATATTCCTATATTAAAAATCTGAGGTGTAAAGACTAACTTCCTAATGATAAGACTTAGAGTGATAGTAAGAAAAAGAAGAATATAACGGATAAGCTATAATTAGAAAAGGGGGAATAATCAAGTTAAATAGTTGATGAGCCAAAGGAAAGAGTAAATTGAAAAAATGATTAAGGTTTTTTGTTGGGATGAAGATAATAAAAAGGAATGGAAGTAATTTTTATGATAAATGGTTTATGATAGGTAGGTGCAGTTTCGGACTAACATTATCATATAATGTTAAGAAAACTAAAAGAGAATTCAACATCATAATAGAAGCATAAGAGTAAAAGAAAGATAAAGTAAATGCACAAGAAAATATTAGACATTGGATCTAATAAAAAACTGACGTGCGTTTGGAGAATTCTAAAGGAACTTAGATGCAGCCCGATGAAGCGGACTATCGCGAATCCTTTAAAGTAAGGTAACTTCATGAAACGCATTTGGAGAAATCCAAAGGAAATCTGGATGTAGGCCAAACAAAGCAAACAATTGGAGATTCTTTGGAGAAAAGGAAGTTTGTATCTGTAACACCTTGTGTATTCTATAACAGTGAAATTCACAAATTAAAGTCTAATTAATTTCAAATCAAAGAATTAAGGGAAACGGGATACGCCATTGCATTCGTCTCGGAATTCTGCTTGAGATAGAGTCCGAGTTTGCGTAAAACGGACTCCGTATGAAGAAGATATGGCCTTTGGAAGTTTCAGAATTCAGATTAAAATTCAAACAGACCAAAACAGCTCAGAAAAACTAATTCAACTTTCAAAATCGGTCCGGAATGGCCAGGGCGGGAAAATTCCCGCCCAAGGCACCCAGGTCGACTTGGCAGTCGACTTGGGGCTAGCCAGGTCGACTGGGCAGCCGACCTGGGTCACCCGGGTCGACTGCCAAGTCGACACGGTGTCGACTGGGGTGTCGACCTGGCCCCTGAGCCAGGTCGAACCCAACCCACCCTGGCTGGCCTGGTCTGTGTTAGGTCGATTTTCTGAGCCTTGCCTTGTCACTAGGGCTAGGTGGCAGCTCCTGATTGGTCTCTCCTTCAAACGAACGGCCATTATTAAACCAAGATCCATCGACGGTCTAAATCAACTCACAAACTCTATAAAAAGGACCTAAGACTAACCCTAATACACACAAACAAAAATGGAGATGAGACCGTCATGCTGCTGAGGAGAGACTAAGAATAGCCGTCAGAAATAGAGAGACAATTAGGAGATAATTTGAAAGCTTAAAGCAACGTCAATCAAATCAAAACAATGCCTACAACAACGGATAGCATCTCCAATTTCAGAATTCAGATTCCTGAATTGAAGATTCATCATACGTTGTAAGTAGAGTGCTATTCCGATATGAATAATTAGTTGCGTTTGATTTGTGTAAAATGCGAAATGGAATTGTGGCGATAATAATCTATATTTGTATGTTATTTTGATTCTAAGCGATTTGGGAATGTTATTGGATATTTGCAAGTATGTGATTTGCGTTGGAAGTTAACAACGAAATGGGATTGTGGCGATAATAATCTATACTTGTATGATATTTTGATTCTAAACGATTTGGAAATGTTATGATATACGATTGGATTCATACAAGTATATGATTTATATTGACAACCATATGTTGAGGTATTTTATTTGGGATTCATGCAAGTATATGATTCACTATTATGCCAATATGATGTACATACTTTTATGATCACTTTTAGTATGTAATTGGGTACGACTAAGTACTATAGTTTATATGAATCTATGTTGGAATTAGCAAATCATACTTTTGTATTAGAAACAAAAGTAAGCAGCTTTATGAACATGACTAAACTATGTTTGGTATTATGCCTAGTTGAAACATGTTTTAGGCCTAAGTTGTTATCAAAAACCATATGGTGATACATGTGACACAATTAAGTTAGATTTACATTCCAATTGCAAGTTTACATGAATAGAATGATTCATGTCTAAGTATTATTTATGCCATGATTACATGACTAGAATGATTCATGTTTAAGTATTATTTATGCCATGATTATATGAATAGAATGATTCATGTTTAAGTATTATTTAGGCCATGATTATATGAATAGAATGATTCACGTTTATGCCATAATCATATGAATAGAATGATTCATGTTTAAGTATTGTTTATGCCATGATTATATGAATAGAATGATTCATGTTCAAGTATTGTTTATGCCATGATTATATGCTGTTACAATTGCAAGTTCACATGTGCCTATTTTATGTTAATTGAATCATTATTTTGCAAGTTCATGCGTTCACACTCCCCTTTTTATGTTACCTCATAAACACCATGTTATAAGCCTCCCCTTTTTCATATGGCTAAGTTGGGTTTAAATGTTAAACCCAACATATCTTATATTGTAGCGAACGGGTAAAACGGGGGTAATGACGTTTGGGTTAAAATATAGAACATATGTGTTGGCATGCTTGACGCATGCCAATAACCTTGAAAAACAATTAAGTGGCATAAATAAATTTTAACCAATAAAGATAAATTTGAATAATGGGCCGCAAATATTTACATATAAAAAGAAAAGAGACAAAATATGTAAATGTAGAAAATACGATGTGTTTAACCCGAGGTTGGATTGAGTTGTGATGTAAACCTGCCCGGAACCGCCCGGCTGTCCAGTAGTCACAACAATACCTATCCAATGTGGGTGGTTAAACACGGAGCCCAATAAGGACCCGAGGTTAGACTGAGTTGTGGCGTAAGACTGCCCGGACCCAACCGGCAACAGGCAGCCACAACAATACCTGTCTAATGTGAGAGGTCAAGGCTTTAATAAGACAATTATGGCTGAGTCAGGATTGATAGGATTTAGTAAATTAAATTAATACTTAATCAAAAAATGGAACATGCTAAACTAAACAGACTGATTGGGGGTTAGGTTTATTAAACACTTAACCAACTTAGCATGTTGGCTAGAATTAGAAAACCTAGTAGCGAGGGACCCTTTTCAGCAGTAACCCTACAAGGTGTATCAGGATACCCTGAACTAGGCAGGGTGGGGCACGATTACTGGGCTGACTATAAGAGGTCAAATCGACGGCGGTGGTGCAGCAGTGTAGGTTCTAACGGGGTGCGGGCGTGCATACACTCCGACGCAGAAAAATAAGGCACTGGGCACCAGTAGCATACCTGTGCATTCTAGAATTGTGTTGGGCCGCCACCATGGGACTTGATACACCCCATGGTGGGACCAGCATAGGTAACTACAACAACGGGGGCCGTAAGACACATGTAACTATGCGAGTAGGAGCTGATCATCAGAAAATGGATCACTTCACCCTGATTATGGGGTGCCTGTTGGGAACTAGTTTATATGGGTACAGAGATTAATATGGGGTACGATAGTATATTCGACCCTAGACAGCTTAACTTAGTTTATGGTGCTTTCCCATTTCTAGTTTATACTTGTCATACTCAGTTCTTTATTCATAGACTGAATAGTCGTAGACTTACTCAGGCTTTATGTCCGACTCTACTTTTCTTTCGTCTTCTTTTCTTTCGTTCCCCCCCCCCCCCCCCCCGGTCCACAAGGAGGGAATACCGCAGCTTGACCAGTTTGCACATCTAGCTTGAAGAGAAAGAATGTATTGCTTGGATCTTTTCCGTTTTGGACTATGGCTTTGGGCAGCAACTAGGGGACTTTTGCTGTTCATTTATGTTTTCTTTATGCTTATTTAAATAATGTAATCAAGACAGTTATGAAGATGTTATGTTTTTGGAAGAATTGTAAGACAATTATGGCATGGTTTGTGTAACACGTATTTTAATGAAATAAAAATGTTGTTGTTTTTCGCTGTTCAAAAAATATGTGTTCTTATATCTGTCTTGTATATCTGTGACTTATACTTATAAACCTCCACCAAAATTAGGGCATTCCCCTTGAGAGTGACCCTAACGGAGGTAGGGTGTTTCAGTATCAACAACAAAATAGAAGTTTTTCAGCATGGATAGGCAAGCGAATTCAAGAGATATGAACGATACCATGATGGCCCTCCGATGGATGCCTAACGAAGCTTTCCATTGGAGGAAGGTTTGTAGTGTCCATTAATAGGGTATGCCTTAATTGCATATGTATTTTAGGCCTTGCGAAGCAGATTTTTTCAAGTGGTCAAAAGGCTGATGGGTGGTTTAAGAATTTGTGTGATGCTTAGTTTATAACACGTTACCTAGCTATGAAAGCAAGTTGTTACGAATTGCAGAAAGGATCGTTAAGGAAAAACAAACACTAGAGGGGAGAGATGAATAGTATTTGTGCAAATTTAAACTAAATCTAAAAATTATTTGAATTACTAGATGAATCAAACACCACAGAAACAATCACAGACACAGAAACAAACACAAATGCAAAATAAACAGAAATAAAATTACAGAAAAGGAAATAACACACCGGACTTTATACTAGTTCGGAATGCTCCTACGTCAAGTCCCACGCAATGCTAGACTGCGCAGAGTTTTGTTGCTATATCAATAGTCAATTACAGCCTCCTTGATTTCACGGCTAGAAGGGATACCATCGATTCCAACCTCCTTGATTTAACGGCTAAAAGGAATACCACCGATTACCCATCCTTGATTTTACGGCTATAAGGGATGACATCGATTACTTTACCCAACCCGGACAATTACAAACAGCCCTATAACTATTCAATAGCACTTGATTCAAAGAGTAATGAGCAGAGAGTGTAGAGCGAAGAAGTTTTATCAAAACCGAATTGAATTCGGTCGAGTATAAGTGTAAAAATCATAAAAATGATTCAGAATAATGGTGTAATGGAAGAGAGTGAAGTTAGATAAGAAGAGATAATTAAAAATTCGAATTCAAGCCCTTTTTATAGTGTGTGAAAGGTTGCAATGCTTCAGAACCGTCACAATTAGTGAAAAGACACTTCCTTTCAAAATTGAAAAAATGGCATTTATATGTCGACATACATATAGTTCACAATTCATTTTTCAGCATTTTTCAAGTGTTTTGTTATAAATATAATTCTGGAAATTCTTGGATTAAAATATAGTGTTATAAATTAATATTGTAAAGTAGGAAATTATATGAAAACATAAATACAAACTATATAAATATATTTATAAAATTATAAAGTTTAAAACTATGTAAAACTATAAATATATGAAATTTATAAAACTTTGAGAATGAAAACAAAATTAAAATAAGAAAGGAAAATAGAAAGGATAGAAAATAGAGAGAAAATAAAGTAGAGAGGATTAAAGATAGAATTTGAAAACAGAATTTGAAAATTAGAATTTGTATTTGAACCTGGAGTTCTATTTATAGTCTTATATAATATGGACTCTATAACTATATTAGTCTTGAACTCTTGAAATCTTGAATACTCATGAGTCCTGAAATTTCTTTGAATTCTGAATCTATAATATCTTTAAATTGTGCAGTCTTCATTAATATTTCATGTGTATAAATCCTGCAAATGTGTGTATGTATGTAAATATATATATATATATATTCTATACAAAAATGTTTGTACATATTTTATAATCAATTAATATTGAAATAAGATTGTTGTCATCAAAACACCATTCTCTAACAATCTCCCCCTTTCTAATGATGATAACCTTAGTTTATAAAATATCGTACCAGTATAAACCTATTGATGATGACCTTTTGAATACTCCCCTTGCCTATAAGAATCCTATAAAACTATGTCTATATTTTATAATTTCTCCCCCTTTGGTATTATCAAAAAGAAATTCTAAAACAGCTCCCCCTAAATTATATAACTATCTAAACAAAAGTTATGTAACTAATACTATTTTGATATTCCTCTTAAATCTATAATTAATTCAAAGTAAATAATACTCCCCCTTAATCTATACAAATCTACAATGGTAATTCCCAACAATATGATGATTAAATACAAACCAATTCAAGTATTATAATACATATGTTTGTTTTTTATGTATACAAATCAAATCAAATTAAACCAAATCACACCACATTATATGTCTTAACTTGTATACAAGTTTTAAATCATAGAATCCAAATCATATTCAAACAAATCAATCAAATCAATTGTACCAATCAATTAAACATTTCTTGGGACTTCAACCCAACTGTATTCTCCAAAGATAGGATCCTTTTTAATGACTTCCCAATACTCATCTTCTTTGGTTGGCCCATCCTTTGCGAGAATATTATCTTCATCTCTGAAAAGAGAGGAGATTAGCCATCGCATTACATCAAAGTGCTTCTCTTGTTGTTCAAACATCTTTTCTTGGCATAGTTCGAGATGACGATAATTTCATAAAATGATAGCGAGAATATTTTTGAAAGAATTCAAGGCTTCTTCTAGAATTTAACTAAGATTATGAAAAGGATTTGTCGTGGGTTTGAGTAGAAATGAATGAGAAAGAAGTAGAAATGGAATAATGAAATTTCTTCGAAGAAACAGACTAAAATAGGGTCTGGAATTCATTAGATTTTGAATGGACATGAGTAGTTACTTTATTTTTAAAATTTGAAACAAATTGACAATCTGGCAGTTATATTCGACATACACTTATTTGTATGTCGACATACCATAGTTAAAAATTTGGAAATTTTCAAATTTTGAATTCTTTTGAAATCTATTATACTACAATTAGTTCTAAAGTTCTTACAAAAATATAAAGATGATTTTAACATAAATAAAACTCCATTCATTACTTAATGGAAAGCAAATACATCTGGCTAATCAAGAAACACTTAAATACGAGATTTGAAAGCAAATACAAGGAAATATAAGTGTATACATAAAGATAGATTAAACTAGATAGACTAATTTTCTGATGATGATGAAGGAGGTGAGACCCCAAGCTTTCTTCCTATCTTGACCATGAATTTGTTCACTTTGGTAAGCTTCTTGCTAAGCATTTTTTGATTTTTGACGATTTTCACTTGATTTTGAATAATCTTCTCTTTATAAATGCGTTAAGTATCGGTTGGATACTCAACACTTTCTATAGAAGCCTATTCTTCTTCGACTTCCATTGTCTCTTGTTTTTGTTGCATTCGAGCTTGTTTGGCTGCAAATGTCTCATTGGTTTGAAAGTGAGAGTAATTTGCATGAGTTGAATGTTTGGTGAGTCAAACACTTTATTAGGCACCAATTCTTCTCCATGAAGATCAACATTAAAGTACTTGAAAATTAGAGTGATAAAACACCATAATAGAGATTGTTTTCTCTTAACAATAATTCTATGGGCTTAATTTCTTTTAAGCTCATTTATGCCCAATTGAATAGCAAAGAG
Organism: Allium sativum; assembly: GCA_030737875.1. Classification (NCBI taxonomy): domain Eukaryota; kingdom Viridiplantae; phylum Streptophyta; class Magnoliopsida; order Asparagales; family Amaryllidaceae; genus Allium; species Allium sativum. The sequence continues at coordinate 311,507,224 of CM060921.1, forward strand.
AGCCTTTTGGACTTTGAGAGTTGGATTGTTGAAATTTCCAGAATAAGGGTTGATGGTATGTTGGAGAGAAGGTTGACAATTCTTTATTTTTGGACGAAAGGGGCGATTTTTGAATTCCATTGGAGTACCATCTTCAAATATGTCGCGGTAGGTTTCTAAATCGGTTTCATCGATAACAAAATCCAAAAAATCCGAGCCTGTGCTTCTATGATTTAGAATAGTGCTTAAGAGTTCAGCGTCAAAAACAATTTGAGTGCCTTTGACACTACTCCAAATTTGGTCTTCGTTTCCTTCGTAAAATCCGCGATTGAGATTCGCATAAAACATTTCGACGAGTTTCAGATAACATATTTCATCGTTATGTAACACACCATGTCCATTAATGTCACTTACAAAGGGAATGCATTAACTTCTGTGGAGCATTTTAAGTGTGTATAGAACAGAAACTTAACAACAAGACAGATATAAACAGTACTTAAAATTTTAAAACTTTATTCATTGCAGCGGTAAACACATAAGTTTGATTACATCATCTAAAACCAGAGTCAAAGTACATAATATCCATCTTAACTAAATCAGAGTACATAAACTGAAAGACATAACCCCAACACAAAATAGCCATAAATAAGATAGGTTTAACTTGTACTTCAGCAATTCAAGCAACTTCTAAAAGCAGAGATACAGCTGTCCAAAATCAAGCTCCACTGGTGCTAGTTCCACCCTGAGCACCTGGGGGGAAAGGAAGAAAAGATGAGGAAACAAAGGGGGTCAGACATAAAGTCTGGCGAGTGCGATAACTTTAACAATATAATTACCAAAATAACTAGGCTAAGGCATAAGTTGGAAAGTAAGGAATTGACTATGAACAATTGGGTATAACAGAGTAAACAAGGAGATAAGATGAACAAAGACAACGTTAAAGCGCACCTAAACCACTATAAGATAATTACTAGACTGCACCACCACTAGTCACCCTAAAGTTGATCCTGCCTACAAAACTTAATAATGATAATGGTAGTTTTGTGCACCCCTAGGTGCCTTCATAGGTGCCACCTGCCCCTATCTCCACTTGGTGTACCCTCTACCCCCATGCGATCGGCTCCCTAACTCGTAGATACCCGTGCTGGCTCCAAAGTGGGGTGTATCACTCCCTAAAGTGGCAACCCGATACCACAAATAATGCACGGCTTAAACCTACACGATGCAATAATGTCTTACCTTCCAACTCGGGCCCATACACGCACATGAACCCGTTGGACTTGCATTGCCACCGCTAACCCGTTTTGGCCTCTTATAATCAAGCCCAGTACGCGTGTCCCGTCCTCGACTTGAGTCGAGCCCACAAAGATACTTATGGGTTACTGGTTGAAACGGGCCCCCATTACTTGACACAAGCTATACACCTAAGCTTGGTCCCCTCTAGTACATCCCACTTAACCCTCTTCTTATTCATGTTCACTTACGTGTTTCAATTTTGGTTAAGTGTTTCTAATTGTATTTCAATTGCCACCCAAGGCACCCACTAAATTCCACATGCCACCCAAGGCACCCACTTAACCCCCTCATGTCCCACTACATGTTTATCTGGTTAAGTGTTTCTTAATTCATTAAGATTGTAACCTTATAAAGACCTCCCACATTAGACTGACATTTGTGGCAGCTGGATTTGCCAGGCGGGTCAGGGCAGTCTTGCACCACAAACGAGCCTAACCTCGTGTCTTTACAACTGTTACGCATTTAATTTATGCCTAAGACCTCCCACATTAGATTGGCATTTGTGGCAGCTGGATTTGCCGGGCGGGTCCGGGCAGTCTTACACAACAAAAGAGCCTAACCTTGTGTCTTAGGCGATTAATTACACAAAATTAATTAGTCCCCCAATTTGAATTAATTTCCCTATTCAAACTATCAATCAATTCGAAATTTAACAATGTCCATAATTGACTCAATTATGTCCATCTATTTATGGTATAAAAATTATACCAATTATCACAAATTTATTTTATGCCATTTAAGGCATTTATGCCAATTAAATCTTTTAATATTATCCCATGGCCCCACGTTGTACGTTCGTTCGTTTAACGTAAACTATACGTTAGACTCGAAAAGTCTAACTTATGCAATAAAGAGAAAACATCACAACATACATATAAATAAAACTAGATCTAAACATAAGGGGTGAACTTGCATGTGTGAATGAGGTTCTACATCTAAAACTTGCATAGGCCAAAGTCACAACTTGCATAAAACTACGTATGTCATAGATCAAAATCTAAAGGTGTAGACTTGTTTAGGTGATAGTCACAAACTTGCATAAACCATGTATGCCATAGATCTAATCATAAGGTTCAAACTTGCATAGGCAATAACCACAAACTTACATTACATGATTCATACTCCAAACATATATATACATATACTTGCATATGTGATTTATGCAACATAACGATGCTGTGAACTTGCATCTAAACATGTAAACTAGCATATAGAATTTAACATATAACTCACACATGTCATAGCCTAACTTTAGATCCAATTTACACACATAAAATAGGGGTCATGAAACATGTAAAGTCGTTCATAATTTCATTAACTTGCATATGATCCAGATCTAAATTAACATCTAGACGTGCATACATACATATGATTTAACATATGAATTAGTTCCAACAACATAACCAAACTAAGATATGAAACATCATTATGAATTTATTATACATAAGCCAATCGTAAAATTACAACACAGATAATAACATCGCAACTTTACAACATACATGATAACATTATACAACATAAATAATAACATGCGGCCAATAATTCACAACATAGCCATATAATCCTCATCATATCTCAATCCAATTAAATTGTTAATTATTTTATTAAAGAAATCGAACTCACAAGAAGAAGGTCTTGCGTTCTGAAATCTGAGTTCTGAAATTGATTAAGCTCGCCTTTGTAGTAGATTCGTTGTTGTTTAGATTAATGTTGAATAGAACTGAATTGATTAGCTTTGATTTCCCTCTAGTTGGTGGCGGCTACTCTAGGTTACAAGATGACAGCATGACGACCATAGTTTCAGTTTTTATTTTGATTTAGGGTTTGACTCTACCCATGTTTATATAGAATTTTAATTTAATTATAGTTGTCCGATGATCTTAGGGTTAATCAAAACCATTCAGTCGAGATAGGGTGACACCTCAGCCCTAATGACTCAGCAAGGAGTCAAAAAGGACTCAGCAATGTGTCACAACATGGATCAGACTGAACCAGAAAGCTGTGCAGGCCTGCTGCTCGGCCTGGGCGCACTTGGCAGGTGCGCCAGTGCAAATTTGTATTGGCGCACTTCCCAAGTGCGCCAGTGCAATATTTTTTTTCTCTTTCCCTCCTGACTTCGTTCGTCCATATCTCCTTCATCCGATATTCGTTTTCCGCAAACTTGGACTCTATCTCAACTAGAATTCCGAGATGAACACAATGGCGCAACCCATTTCCCTTAATTCTCACATCTGAAATTAATTATTCTTTAATTTAGTTAATTCGATTATTCAAAAATCTGGGGTGTTACATTTTCCCCTACTTAAAGGATTTCGTCCTCGAAATCTCTAAGTCAAGAAGAACGTATTCTACCATCCAATCATCCATCTACTCAACCATCAACCACTAGTAACCATGGTCCTTAAAAGATTTCTAATGTTGTATGAACATATGAAAGAATTGTGTGTATATGTTCCTTATCTAATGGAAAATCAGGCGGTCTACTAATTCAGTTGACCTCCTTAATGCAAACCATGATAGTGCCATGTATCCATTATGTATGAAAAAGAATCCTATCGATACATATTATTTCTACATGTGTGCACAACCATTCACCAAAATGCCGCATCCATATGATAGTACAATCATTATACATCCAATAACTTAAATATGCACACACATTTATATGCAATATGCAATATGAAGTGACTGAGCCCATCTAGTGCCTAAAGTGTGTGTATATGTATCCACGAGCAACCACTAGCAAACACTTGCATCCACATGCATCCATCATACATAACATGTCTCAAACACATGTTTCAACCATAGGACTACCCTATCTAAAGGTCAAAGATACTAGCGAGAGGACATACTAAAGATAAAACAAGTAAAAGCTGAGCGATAAAGGAGAAATTAAAAGATATACCCTCGAAAAGAAAAGGGTACAATGAACGCATCTTCTCTTCCGTCTCCCAAGTAGTGTTGCTCTCATCATCTCCCCATTGCATTTTGACTAGCTTAACCTCTCGATTCCTCAACTTCTTAATCTCCGACCCAAGAATGCACGTAGGAGCTCGTCGAATCGTCGCATCACGCTCTATCTCCAGCTCTCTAAGCAAGCTCGGCTCTACCACTTCTGCGGTCTCGTGCAAGCACTTCCTCAAATGTGATACATGGAATACATCGTGTACACCACTAAGTCTCTCGGGCAACTCCACTCTATATGCCATCTGTCCAATCCTCTCCTTAATAGGAAACGGCCTTGCGAACCTTGGTGCTAACTTCCCAACGGATCCAAAGCGAACATTCAGTAATGGAGACACCTTGACAAAGACCATGTCCCCAACATCAAACTCAGGATCTGTCCTCCTCTTGTCAGCATAAGATTTTTGCCTATCTTGCGCCGTCTTCATCCTCCTTCGAATCAAATCGATCTTTTCCGAAGTCTCCCTAATCATGTCGGGTCCAAGCAAGATCTTATCTGTAGATTCCCACCAATATGTAGGCAAACGACACGTCCGTCCACAAAAAGCCTCGAACGGTGCCATGGAAATGCTAGACTGAAAGCTATTATTATATGCAAACTCCACCAACAGAAGATGTTCCTCCCATGTACCCCCGAAGTCTAGGACACACAACCCCAATAGGTCCTCTAGAATAAGATTCACCCTCTCGGTCTGGCCGTCCGTCTGAGGATGATATGCGGTGCTCAAACATAATTGAGTCCCTACCGCCTCTTGCAAGCTCTTCCAAAACTCGCTAGTAAAGGTAGGATCGTGGTCGCTCACTATGCTTGAAGGAACACCATGCAAACGAACTACCTCTCGAATGTATACGGAAGCTAACCATAGAGCAGTCCTCTTACTCTTCACGGGAATGAAATGGGTGCTCTTAGTAAGTCTGTCTACCACGACCTAAATCCCCGTATTACCCTTCCTCGATCTCGGTAACCCATCATTAAAGTCCATCGAGACACTTTCCCACTTCCATTGTGGGACCTCCAATGGGTGAAGCAACCCACCGGGCTTCTTTTGCTCTGCTTTTACTTGTTGGCACACCAAGCATCTAGCAACAAACTCGGACACATCCCTCTTCATGCCGGCCCAAAAGTAAACTCGTCTCATGTCCTTGTACATCTTGTCCCCACCGGGATGGATGGTCATCTTCGAATGATGTGCATCATCAAGAATTGTCTTCCTTAAATTCTCGTCCCGTGGTACACAAAGTCTACCGTCCCTACGTAACCAACCCTTTTCATTTAGGGTATACCTATTGAGATGGCTCGATGACTCCCCCCTTTTGAGCTTCTCTACTGACTCAACCAACTGTGGGTCATCTCGCTGTGCCTCACCAATCTGTCCCAAAAGCATAGGTCTGACCTCTAAGGATGCTAGCAAACAGGGTACAAAGTCAATGGAAGGTCGAAAGTCAAACGTAGAGATGAACTCTAAGCTTCGCCGCTCAACAAACAACGGACCCAAGGATAACCTTTTCCTACTTAAGGCGTCAGCCACCACGTTACCCTTACCAGGGGTATATGCTATCTCGAAATCGTAGGACGCTAAGAATTCCATCCGCCTTTGCTGCCTAAAGTTCAAGTCCTTCTGAGAGAATAAGTATTTTAGCGATTTATGGTCAGTGAACAATTCGAATTTCTCACCAAGAAGATAATGGCGCCAGGACTTAAGTGCAAAAATAATAGTGGCCAACTCTAGGTCATGTGTAGGGTAATTTCTCTCATGCACTCTCAACTGCCTTCCTCCATAGGCTATTACCCTTCCCTCTTGCATTAAGACTGCACCTAGTCCTCTCCCATAAGCATCGGTATAAACGGTAAATGGCTTACTCCCATCTGGCAACACTAAGACTGGGGCTGTGGTCAAAGCCCTCTTTAAACGGTGGAACGCATCATCACAATCTACGTCCCATGTGAAAACTAGGTTCTTCTTCGTCAAGCGTGTTAATAGGGCTGATATTTTGGCAAAGTCTTTGATAAACTTCCTATAGTAGCCAGCCAACCCGAAGAAACTCCTCACCTCGGTAGCATTTTTAGGGACCTTCTAATCTTGGATGGCCACTACCTTCACGGGATCCACAACTATCCCTTCTTTAGAAACCACATGCCCTAAGAATCGCACTTCCTTCCTCCAAAAGTGACATTTAGAAAATTTAGCTTTAAGGCTATGCGCTCGAAGGGTCTCCAACACTTCCCTAAGATGTAGGGCATGCTCTTCCTCGCTTTTAGAAAAGATCAAGATGTCGTCCACAAAGACTACCACGAATTTATTAAGGTACTCCCTAAACACCCTACTCATCAAGTCAACAAAGTATGAGGGGGCCTTTTTCACACCGAAGGGCATCATAAGCCACTCGAAGAAGCTGTCTGGAGTCCTAAAGGCAGTCTTGTCTATGCTATCCTCAGCCACTCTCAACTGATGGAAACCTGTGGCTAAGTCCAACTGCAAAAACACTGAGGCGCCAACTAACTGATCGAAGAGATCGTCAATCCTCGGCAGTGGGTGCCTATTCTTCTTTGTAAGCTTATTAAGTTCTCTATAGTCCACACAAAGTCTAAGGGACCCATCTGCCTTCGTGGAAAATACTACTGGAGCACCCCACTGTGATATACTACGTCTGATGAACCCCTTCTCAAGCAATTCTTTCACTTGCTTACTGAGTTCTCTTCTCTCTCTTGGAGCCATGTGGCGCATTGGCAATGCAACTGGCTTTGCATTATCTACTAGATATATTCGAAAGTCTATCTCACGTTTTGGAGGTAAACCCCTCACCTTATCGAAGACATCAACATATTCATGGACTATACGAACAGAATGTAAATCATCATCGGATGCGTCAAGGGATCCTAGGTAGCTAAGCATTACTAGACCTCTAAGGTCACAAGAAATATCAAGGGTCTTTCCAAAACGAGTCAACAATCTAACTACCCTTCTTTCACAATCTAGGATGGCCCCGTATCTAGTTAGCCAATCCATACCTAGAATCAAGCCGTAACCCATGAAGCCAAGAACAAAGGCGTTGCATTCAAACCCAACGCCCAAGATAAAAACTTTCTAATCCCGACAAATCATAGAAAGATGAGCCGAAAACCCAATAGGATTTGAGACTACTAAGGGATATGTAACTAGACTAGTATCTAGGTGCAGTGTTTCAACTAATGATGTAGAGATAAATGAATGTAATGCGCCAGAATCGAATAAAGTACGGACAGGATGATCAAACAGAAAAACTAAACTTTCAACGGAAATTGCTCTACCTTGTTTTTGCAGTGGTGGGACCACGAGAGCCTGAATTTGCCCCCTTGCCTGCCCTGTTGCCATAAGAGCCTGCACCTGTCCTCTTGAGGTAGAACCTACCCTCTGCCCTTTCCTTGGGCAGTCCTTAATCAGATGTCCCGCTTTGCCACAGTGGAAACAACCAGTCTTCATTTTCTTCCTACAATCTTTGCTTAGATGGCCTGGCGTCCTACAGTTAAAGCATCTTTTCTTTCCCTTACCATTGTTGCCTTTACCACCTTTCTTGTTCTATGGTTGCTGTTGCGGTTTCTTTTGATCCCCTTTCTTCTTGGGTGCATTATTAGCATTGGCCCCCTTCTCCTCTTTATGCATAAGCGCCATGTCAACTAGTCTCTCAAAGGTAGCCCCAATGGGGATGTGGGTCATAGCTAACCCATGAAGCAGCTCGTTTAAACCCTTAACAAATCTCAGGGCCTTCTTTTCTGGTGTATTCACCAAGTCCAAGCCAAATCTTGCCAACTGATTGAATTTGTTGATGTATTCTTTCACTAATAGATTCCCTTGCTTCAATGCTAGAAACCTTTCCATGTATAGATTCTCTTCAGCCTGTAAGAGAAACTTCACCTCAAACCTCCGCCTAAAATCTGGCCATGTATCAACTGGACGTTCTCCATTAGTAACCACCCACCAAAACGAGGCCTCAACCTTCGTTAGCCAGGCAGCTAACTGGACCTTTCTTCCATCTTCCACTTCAAAGATCCCAAACAATTCTTCCACCTCCTATAGCCAATTTCGAGCTTCAAAAAATGTCTTCGTCCCGTGAAAAGGTTTTCCACCCATTGCCCGAAAGTCCTTACATATCTTAGCAAAAGTATCGACACGAGGAGGAGGAGGAGGGGGAGGAGGAAGAGGAGCATTTGCTGGACCTGCGGTGGTGGCCCTAGTCTCTAAATACCTCCTAAACCATCCTGGTATCGTTATCCCCTCGGGTATCTCGGGAATTCCAAACATGTTGAAACGAAAAAGGAAAGATTCAATACAAAAGAACCGAAGGAAAGATATATGGCTCTTGGGGTTATGCTTTCTAAAATAAGCTTTTTTCTTGAAAATACTTTCCTTAAAATGTACTTTTGAAGGTACTTCTTTATAAAAGTGTTTTCGAAAAAAAACAGTTTTCCAAAATTCATATCTGTTCTGGTAACCTTCAACTTTGATACCACGTATAACACCCCATGTCCATTAATGTCACTCACAAAGGGAATGCATTAACTTCTACGGAGCATTTTAAGTGTGTATAGAACAAAAACTTAACAACAAGATAGATATAAACAGTACTTAAAAATTTAAAACTTTATTCATTGTAGCGGTAAACACATAAGTTTGATTACATCATCAAAAACCAGAGTCAAAGTACATAATATCCATCTTGACTAAATCAAAGTACATAAACTGAAAGACATAACCCCAACACAAAATGGCCATAAATAAGATAGGCTGAACTTTTACTTCAGCGATCCAAGCAATTTCTAAAAGCAGAGATACAGCTGTCCAAAATCAAGCTCCACTGGTGCTAATTCCACACTGAGCACCTGGGGGGGAAAGGAAGAAAAGAGGAGGAAACAAAGGGGGTCAGACATAAAGTCTGGCGAGTGCGATAACTTTAACAATATAATTACCAAAATAACTAGGCTAAGGCATAAGTTGGAAAATAAGGAAATGACTGTGAACAATTGGGTATAACAGAGTAAACAAGGAAATAAGATGAACAAAGATAACGTTAAAGTGCACCTAAACCACTATAAGATAATTACTAGACTGCACCACCACTAGTCACCCTAAAGTTGATCCCGCCTACAGAACTTAATAATGATAATGTTAGTTTCGTGCATCCCTAGTTGCCTTCATAGGTGCCGCCTGCCCCTATCTCCACTAGGTGTACCCACTACCCCTATGCGATCGGCTCCCTAATTCGTATATACCCGTGCTGGCCCCACAGTGGGGTGTATCACTCCCCAAAGTGGCAACCCAATACCACAAATAATGCACGTCTTATACCTACACGATGCAACAACGTCTTACCTACCAGCCCGGGCCCACACACGCACATCAACCCGTTGGACTTATGTTACCACCGCTAACCCGTTTTGGCCTCTTATAATCAAGCCCAATACGCGTGTCCCGTCTTCGACTTGAGTCGAGCCCACAAAAATACTTATGGGTTACTGGTTGAAGCGGGCCCCCATTACATGACACAAGCTATCCACCTAAGCTTGGTCCCCTCTAGTACATCCTACTTAACCCTCTTCTTATTCATGTTCACTTACATGTTTCAATTTTGGTAAAGTTTTTCTAATCGTATTTCAAATGCCACCCAAGGAACCCACTAAATTCCACATGCCATCCAAGGCACCCACTTAACCCCCTCATGTCTCAATACATGTTTGTCTGGTTAAGTGTTTCTTAATTCATTAAGACCGTAACCTTATAAAGACCTCCCACATTAGACTGGCATTTGTGGAAGTTGGATTTGTCGGGCGGGTCCGGGCAGTCTTACACCATAAACGAGCCTAACCTCGTGTCTTTACAACTGTTACGCATTTAATTTATGCCTAAGACCTCCCACATTAGACTGGCATTTGTGGCTGCTGGATTTGCCGGGCGGGTCCGGGCAGTTTTACACCACAAAAGAGCCTAACCTCATGTCTTAGGCGATTAATTACACAAAATTAATTATTCCCCCAGTTTGAATTAATTTCCCTATCCAAATTATCAATCAATTCCAAATTTAACGATGTCCATAATTGACTCAATTATGTCCATCTATTTATGGTATAAAAATTATACCCATTATCACAAATTTATTTTATGCCATTTAAGGCATTTATGCCAATTAAATCATTTAATATTATCCTATGGCCCCACGTTGTACGTTCGTTCGTTTAACGTAAACTATACGTTAGACTCGAATAGTCTAACTTATGGAATAAAGAGAAAACATCACAACATACATATAGATAAAACTAGATCTAAACATAAGGGGTGAACTTGCATGTGTGAATGAGGTTCTAAATCTAAAACTTGCGTAGGCCAAAGTCACAACTTGCATAAAACTACATATGTCATAGATCTAAATCTAAAGGTGTAGACTTGTTTAGGTGATAGTCACAAACTTGCATAAACCATGTATGTCATAGATCTAATCATAAGGTTCAAACTTGCATAGGCAATAACCACAAACTTACGTTACATGATTCATACTCCAAACATATATATACATGTACTTGCATGTGATTTATGCAACATAACGATGGTGTGAACTTGCATCTAAACATGTAAACTAGCATATAGAATTTAACATATAACTCACACATGTCATAGCCTAATTTTAGATCCAGTTTACACACATAAAATAGGGGTCATGAAACATGTAAAATCGTTCATAATTTCATTAACTTTCATATGATCCAGATCTAAATTAACATCTAGACTTGCATACATACATACATACATACATACATACATACATACATATGATTTAACATATGAATTATTTCCAACAGCATAACCAAACTAGCATATGAAACATCATTATGAATTTATTACACATAAGCCAATCATAAAATTACAACATAGATGATAACATCGCAACTTTACAACATACATGATAACATTATACAACATAAATAATAACATGCGGCCAATAATTCACAACATAGCCATATAATCCACATCATATCTCAATCCAATTAAATTGTTAATTGTTTTATTAAAGAAATCGAACTCACAAGAGGAACGTCTTGTGTTCTGAAATCTGAGTGCTGAAATTGATTAAGCTCGCCTTTGTAGTAGATTCGTTGTTGTTTAGATTAATGTTGAATAGAACTGAATTGATTAGCTTTGATTTCCCTCTAGTTGGTGGCGGCTACTCTAGATTACAAGATGACAGCATGACGGCCATAGTTTCAGTTTTTATTTTGATTTAGAGTTCGAGTCTACCCATGTTTATATAGAATTTTAATTTAATTATAGCCGTCGGATGATCTTAGGGTTAATCAAAACCATTCAGTTGGGATAGGGTGTCACCTCAGCTCTAATGACTCAGCAAGGAGTCAGAAAGGACTCATTAATGAGCCACAACATGGATCAGACTGAACCAGAAAGCTGTGCAGGCCTGCTGCTCGACCTGGGCACACTTGGCAGGTGCGCCAGTGCAAATTTGTACTGACGCACTTCCCAAGTGCGCCAGTGCAATATTTTTTTTATCTTTCCCACCTGACTTCGTTCATCCATATATCCTTCATCCGATATCCGTTTCCCGCAAACTCGGACTCTATCTCAACCGAAATTCTGAGACGAACACAATGGCGCAACACATTTCCCTTAATTCTCACGTCTGTGATTAATTATTCTTTAATTTAGTTAATTCGATTATTCAAAAATCCAGGGTGTTACACATTATCACGAGAGTCAAATAAACTCAAGACTTTGTTGTGTTGGAAGAGAGATGTAAGATCATAAGAGGGAAAATCGCTAAAGATGGCGAATTTACCCACATTAACTTTAGCACTTGCTAAATAGTAACCATAGGTTTTGATAACCTCTTTGTCATTATGAAGATAGTCTTTGATGGTTTTGGTTATCTTCAATTTTTGAGATAAATTAGAGGAAGCCGTTGAAATGATACTTTTGAAGAGAACAGACATGAAAAATTGTTCTGAGTTTTGAATGAAAGGTAAAGAGAATAGATGTATATATAGAACTTAAATGTGTAGCGACCCACAAAATTCCGATCCTGGTTATCGACACTAATACATATCACGTATCGACTAATCAACCATCAGAAATTAACAGATCATTAATAGAAAGAAGTTAGAGGATGACAAATAGAAAGAAAGAAAGTTAGAATAGAGGAAAAAGAAGAACCTAACAGAATCCGAGTATAATGAATCTCACAGCGGAAATAAATAAGATATATTATATAACATCTTTTGAAATACAAAACTGTATTTATACTTACATATATCATCAGAGTACAACATATATATAACACATCGGAAATAACTTTATATATCTAATGTTGAAGCTTCCTGATCCAAGCTCCTTCAATTTAACCTGTAGAATCCTGAAACCACTTGACTTCCCGTACAAATTTGGGCACCCAAGAGTTTAGAAAAAACATAGAAAATTAAACTCTGGGTCAGTCATGAGACTGGTGTGCGTAAATGATTTTAAAACATATTGATTTAATGTTCAAAAATCCTTTTGAAATAAATGATAATCGTAAGACCGATCCACACATAAATATGGATGGTTTTTACCTTACGATGCCAAAAACTTTTTTAAAATCATATATATCATCTGTTATTATAACAATGTCTAAACACAAACAAATAGCATTCTAGCGAAACGCTTGTATCTCACACTCCACATGTGTAGTATACAATTAAAACCGTAGGCGCTTATTGGAGATTGGATTCCAACTATGATAAAGTATGGAACCACCAGTCAATATGTATATTTAGAGGCGAATAAACTGGGTTCAACAAGAACGTCTTACAACCCGGCCCACACATGACCGACCACTCATTTCGCTTTAGTGTATCGAACGTATATCACCAAAGGTTGGGATCAGCAATCGTTTCCCGAAAGGGACAACATCGATAGATCAAAGAAGCAAAAGGAATTTCTCTAGATAGGTGATTATGCACCCTAATGGGAGCGACCTACATAACCATGCTGCCTGCCCGATTTTTTTCATTTCCCAGTTGTGAGGCTTGAGGTTTGAATTCACCTTTAGAACATCTTATCGTCATTTACTTTGAATGCCACATTGTCAGATCCGTCAAATCACTAATTTATGTCCACAAAAATATTCTGGGTGTTAGCGCCAACAGAAATACGTTTGTAAAAATCAATGTACGTGACTCTAAAGAAACTCTCTGTCAGACATTCGTCCATACAAGTCATCCAGGAACAGGATGAACCAAAGGTACATTCCTATCACATCCTAGGAATCACCCTATGGATTGGTAGTGAGTAGTCCTTGCAAATCCGTAGATTTCAACCACGATAGTAAGCAACGATTAAATGTTTCCTTTCAAACAAAGAATAGGCGAAATATTGGATCTTGGTTAACGAATTATTTCACATAATACATTCACACTTCTATTGGAAATAAATACATTGATTTAATTATTTATTTTCTATTTTCAATGGACTGTATATATAAATATTTGAAATTTTGTCTTAAGTTTGCACGACGACGTTTATTCTATAGTTGTGATACAATTCAATATTTACCGATCCTTTCTTCTTATTTTTATTTATATAGGAATTTATATATTTACCATTTAATTAGTAAAACCAACTTTATTATGGTTGATTAATTTAAACACATGATATCTATCACATTACAGCATGATTCACACGCATCCACCCTCGGTTTATTATATCATTCATCGTTAATTATCCAATTAAATTATCACTTCTTTGATTATATAATCATATATATAATGTACAAAATGAAACTTAAATCCAAACAAACATTTATTACTTTTTTCCTTTTAGACTTAAGCCCATTTTCCTGAAATCGGTCCAACATCCATCCTAATTTCATGTTTTGTTTCTTCTAGTATCTTGTGCCAAGCAAACGACATAAACCCCTAGAGATCATAGTCCTGGTACTCTAGAACATGGATTTGCACCATTGGATCCCATTTCCTTTTTGTTTACTTAATTTTCTTTCATTTCTTTTCTCTTTGGCTTGATCAGTCCAAAACATTCCTGCCTACATTCCTCATTTCTTGTCTTGCTTTATTACCATATTCGCCATTCATTTTTCCCCTATACTTATGTTCTCTTTATCAATTTTAAATTAACAGAGTTCACTCCCATTTTGATGAAGTCAACTTGCGAAACCATTTAATGGAACAATTACTTCAAACATAGGAGTAGCCGTAGATAAATGCAAGGGTTAGTGTATAAACATAATGGCTTTAATTTTCATTAAAATCACATCCCCTACCATACAATATCTATAAATAGTCATCACAAACACTATACAGAACTAGGCTTTAGGTTCCTAAAACAAGGACACGCAGATTTCAATTCAAGTTTGCTGGCATGGACCATGCGAAATGTCTTAATTTAATATTCCATGAAATACTTAGTTAAAAACTTCCACCCCTAACATATGCACTAAGGTAAATAATCCAAAGATTACTTTTTCCATAACAACCTGATTCATTACAAATAGCATTCCTTCCAATGTATGGACGCTGAAAGTGAATAATGCCATAGAGTTGAAGAATATCCATCTTTTCTTATATTTTTCCTAGTCTTATGCTACAAAAGTTTTAATGCAGTCATGAACCAGACTGCTTAACGATAGTTCCTATTTTCAATAAATCTATGATCTGAGTATATTACTAAATGATCATTGCTTTTTGATCAAATCACCTGCACTGTTCCACCCAGTTTTGTGTTACCAGTCCTTAACATCACCACACTTTGTTCTTGTGTCAAACATATCAACCGAAAACATCCCCTGGTCATAGTCATCCTCCGTTCTTGCCACTATATTAAATGGTATTCCAAAAATACTTGTTGTATCTTTTCTTACATCACTTTCCTGTGCACTTTGTGCACTCGTGCACATGTACAGTCCCTTTCTCGACCACAGCTTGGTATTGATCACCGTCGTAAACGTTTCTCCATCACCAAAACCATCTTCATCACCGGACATCCCAACCTTTTGCTAAACCCCATATTCCATGCTTCAACATAAGCTTTGAACCCAACTACTTCCAGGTCTAGTTGTTGCTTGAAACAAATTCATAACTAGGTATTTTTATTCTAGATTCTGGGGACATAGCGATTTTCATTTGTTACCTAGTTTGGAACAAAACTATAATTGATCATGTCCTTGTTTCTGTCGTTTATAGTCATTAGTTGGTCTAAGTAATGGCTTATGTAAGAATACACTTGCCTAATTACTGCTATTTCTTTTTTTGCTTTTGGCACTGCTACACTTTAAACAGTTCTATCGTATACTAGCGAATCATCCCTGCCCAACTTTCTTCCCCTTCTCCCTTGTTTCTTTTCTTCCTTCATCCCTGATGTTCTAACCTTTCCACGTTCCAGTGCACCCCTGTATTGTCGTAGAGATGGTGCAGTTTTGCCACAATCCAAGCTCACTCAAAACATAAGACATTCATTTCCTCAGTCAAAATCTCATAACTACTAATGAAAAGTTTTAGTTATATATATGTATGTATTTCTATTCAAATTCACATAAATCTTAATTACCGAACTCTGTCTTGTGGTAGCGCCTTTACAGAGTATACCACATTTTGGATTTATGCGTTTGCTCATTGATGATTACAACCATGAATGATGTCATAGTACATACAGTATTTAGCACGAATGGGAACTTGTTGTCTAAAACATATATATAACACTAGTTCAATGAAAATGGAGCCGTCAATGTTAATAACTACTGAACCACTACTTCGAATAGGCATGTTAACCTTGAATTCGAATAATCGGTATTAAGAATCAACTGCAGCTCCTTTAAATTAATGACCACATATGACTGAATACACTGAAATTTATATAAGGCAGTAAAGGGAATATTTGAATGTTTACTCACTTGTATATGTTACTCAGGCGTTATATTTGTCCACTACTTTTGCTATGTTTTTAGGTTAATTCTCATGATATACAGTGATAAATCAGATGTATATATTTATATATATAAGATTGAATTCACAAGAGTTAAGTATAAAATAATGTAGAAATTTTAAAGCGTTTACTCACCTATTTATTAGCTCACTTGCCTAGCCACTCTCCCACTCTCTGTTTCAGGTCTGTACTCATGTTCCTCAGCTATTTCCATTCCAGTTTTTGTCCTTAGTTTGGATTTCTTTTTCCAGTGAGCTTGTGTGTGTATCGGTGTGGTTTCTCATGTGTATTTATAGATACTAAAATGCAGGCTTTAACTTAGATAGGTCTCAAGGAGTGGAGGTGTATCGGCCATACTAGGTGACAGTGATGTATGTTGCTTATAGTTGATTGAAAGGAAAGTATGGTATGGTCATTTCTACTAAATTTTTCCCAGACTACATGTCATGGCCAAGCTGTGAATTGGTATACATATTTGTTGTAACACACTGAATTTTCTATGACTATTAAATGAATGAATTTAAGAATACATAATTGTTAAATTGAGAATTAAGGGAAATGGGTTACGCCATTGCGTTCGTCTCGAAATTCTGCTTAGAATAGTGTCCAAGTTTTCGTAAATCGGACTTCGTATAAGGAAGTTATGGCCCTCAGTAGTTTCAGTAATTTAAATAAATTAAAAATAGTTCAGAATTAAAATTCAAAATTCAAAATTCAAACGTGGAAGCAGGCTGGGCGGGATTTCTCACTCCCGATGCCAGGTCGACCAGGGGGTCGACGCCCCTATACAGGTCGACCTGGGGGTCGACGTACCCCCCGGGGCAGATCTAAAATGAGATGATCCTGACTTGTTGCTGAGTCTTTCCTGACCTGTTGCTGAGTCACTATGGCATATGTGGCAATTCTGGATGACTCTATCTAGTCTGGATGGTTGTGATTGCACCTATGATAATCTAACGGCTTCTATTTATTTAAACTTCTATAAAAGCACGCATAGACTCAAGCCCTAAACCTAAACTAAATTAGTCTCTTGGCCTCCATGTTGCTGCTAGGATAGTTCTTCTTCCTAAATCTTAGGGAATTGCAAGTCAGATTTCTAATACAAAACGACGAACGAATTATTCTCTTCTCTAACATGTCTTTGTGAGTACAATTTCTTTCACAAAATAATTAATAAATTAATTATGATGAGTTATAATTGGGATTATGAGAACATGTATGTTGAATCATGTGATGTTGTTTAACTTTGTTATCGTTTGTTGGTGATCATATGACATGTTTTTTTTAACTAATGTTAGTAGATCTATTTCATATGTCAAAACACATATGTTTAACTTGATTCATTTTATGACATCAGTTTATATGCAAGTTTGGGATGTAAATCATATGCTAGTTTGTATGTGAATCTTATGCAAGTCTGTTCCTACATATGCTAGTTTGTATGTGAATTTTATGCAAGTCTGTATGTGAATTATACACAAGTTTATATGTGAATCAATTATATACATATGCTAGTTTATATGCAAAACATGTGATATTAGTTTACATGTTTAAGTTCATATGCAAGTTTGTAGGAATCCATATGCAAGTTTGGGTGAAAACTATATTCAATATATACAAGTTTAGGTGAAAACTATATTCACATTTTTAGGTAGTAACTATATTCACATATGCAAGTTTGGGTGAAACCCATATTCATATATGCAAGTTCACAATCTCATGTTTAGATCTATATTTAGATCCATGGTAGTTTATGCAAATTTATGTTCTATATGTCCAATGCCTATGCAAGTTATTGGCTGTGCAAACTTATGTTACAATTATTATCTGCAAGTTAGATCTATTTTATGTGTTATGCAAGCTGTGATGTTTCTTTTCTTTTTTATGAGTTAGATTATTTGCGAGTCTAACAAACATCATATTAAAACGTACGAATAGCGTGGGGACAATGGGAAAATATTAATTATGCAAATTGTGAATTGGCATAAAATGTCTTTAAAGGCATATAACTAATTTGAGACATTAATTGGTATAATTTATATACCTAAAAAGTATGGACATAATTTAGGTGACAATTATGGACATAGTTTAATTTGGAAATTATTGATAATTTGAATAGGGATAATTAATTCATATTAGGGTGAAATAATTATGTGTAATAATAAATGCCTAAGACACGAGGTTAGACTCGTTTCTGGTATAAGACTGCCCGGACCCGCCCAGCAAATCCAGCAACCACAGATGGTAGTCTAATGTGAGAGGTCGAAGGCATAAATTAAATGTGTAACAATTGTAAAGACACGAGGTTAGACTTGTTTATAGTATAAGACTGCCCGGACCCGCTCAGCAAATCCAGCAACCGCGAACGGTAAGTCTAAAGTGGGAGGCCTTACAAGGTTACAGTTATAATGAATTAAGTAACACTTAACCAAGATAAACATGTGGTGTGACATGGGGGTTAAGTGGGTGGCATGGGTGACATGTGAAATATGATTAGAAACACTTAACCAAATTGAAACATGTAAGAAGTCATGAATAAGAAGGGGCTAAGTTGGAGATCCTAATGGGGACCAGACATAGGTGGAAAGCTTGTGTCAAGCATGGGGGACCCTTTTCAAACCAGTAACCCATTAAGTATCTTTGTGAGCTCGAGTTAGATCGAGGACAGGACGCGCTTACTGGGTTTGATTGTAAAAGATCAAAACGGGTTAACGGTGGCAACGCAAGTCCAACGGGGTCATGTGCGTGCGTGGGCCCGGGTAGGTAGGTAAGACATTGTTGCATCGTGTAGATATAAGACGTGCATCTTTAGTGGTATCGGGTTGCCACTTTGAGGAGTGATAAACCACACTGTGGGACCAGCACGGGTATCTACGAGTTAGGGAGCCGATCGCATGGGGGTAGTGGGTACACTAGTGGAGATAGGGACAGGCGACACCTATGAAGACAGCTAGGGGTACACGAAACTACCATTATGATTATTATATTCAGTAGGCGGGATCAACTTTTAGGGTGACTAGTAGTGGTGCAGTGTAGTAATTATCCTATAGTGATTAGGAGCGAGATTAACGCCAGAATATTCCTCTTGTTTGTTTTGTCTTGCCCACTTGTTTCACAGTCATTCCTTGTTTTACCAGTTTATACCTTATCCTAATTACTTTAATAATTATATTTTTAAAGTTATTGGACTCGCTAGACTTTATGTCTGACCCCCTCTATTTTCGCCTCTTTTCTTCCTCCCCCCCCCCTCCAGGTTCTCAGGGTGAGACTAGTGCTAGTGGAGCTTGATTTGGATCTTTTTCTCTCTTTTGGAAGTGCCTGGACTATTGAAAGTAAAGTTCAGCTCATCTCTTTTATGACTACTTATGTTGGGGTATGCTTTTTTACTTTGTGTAGTCATAAAACAATTTTTCAAGATGGATATTAAGTGTACTTGGTTTTATTGTTGGTTTTTGATGTTGTTGGAACGAAACTATTTCTCCGCTGCAATAAAAGTTGTTTTAAAATTTTCAAGTACCTATATATGTATCTGTCTTGTTATATTCTGTTCTATACACCAATAATACTCCATGAAAGTTAATGCATTCCCTTTGAGAGTGACATTAATGGACGTGGGGTGTTACATTTGTGTACAAATCCCTTGTGCCTAAGGCTTTACAACTAGCTTTATAAGGGTAATCAAGACTGGTTCTACAAAGATGATATGATGCACATATTGCTGCATATTGAAAATTGAAGAGTGGTGTGAATGTTCATATGCAGTAGCTATTGAAAAGAGGTGAAGTGTGATGTGCAATCCAATCAATGTTTTCAAGCTTAGCTCCTAAGTAGTGCAAACTAGCATGTGTTGTCTATTTCATATGCATATGTACCTTAGCAATAAAGAAACCATTCTTAGGATTCATGCAACTCAATCTATGTTAAGTTGTTGTCTTCTTAAATCATCTAAATGAATAACTTCTTTTTGATGAACATGCCATTTATTTTCCTGTTCATGGAATAATCAAATTATTTACTTATGTAAATTCAGTATTTACATGAGTTTTTAAACATGAAAAATGCAATAGGATGACAAAATATTAATCACTTGTTTCATATGCATATATAAATTGCAGTATTGAATTTTAAATTCTCAACATATACATATATTCGGAATTTTCATGATATTTACCGTATATATATATATATATATCTTACTTATTTAAGTTTAATTTAACTATACGTATAATCTATACATTATAGATCATAAAATTAGTATGAAAACTGGGACGTTACAATCTACCCCCCTTAAAGGAATTTCGTCCCCGAAATTGACGAGTAGCGAGGAAATTATAGTTAAAATCATAAACTTATCAATACAGACATGGGTCATCCCTACAAAATCGCAGCAACCAAGGCATCCAAAAAAACACAGGTTATATACTCAAAATATATTACTGCAATCAATAGTTCAATTCACACATTAGCAATTTGATATTTATCACAGTTATTTCCATAACTAGAAATATCGGTTATTACCATTAGAAAATATTTCCATTTCATATTTGAGCATTGCAATTCTTCATTATCCATCAGTCCCTGACCGTAATCGATAAGACAAATAATCCTCTAAGTATCAACCCCGAAGACCGAAATCAACATCAGATCGACACATAGAAAATCATTCAACTCAACCAATCTCCAGTCAGATTCCAAATTCTTAACTCCATATCTTAGTTCTTATCAACCCATATAACCCCATTTTCCATTTTAAAATACTCTTGGTTACATTTGGAAAATAAATTCCAAATCTTATCATCTCCATTTATGTGAATCAAACCCGTTCGAACATTCTGCTTCAAATTCTCTTTTCAAACTTCAATCTAGATTAATTCCATTTAACTTAACTTTACTATTTCCAATCTTCTTCTAGTTGAATTTTCCAATTCCAGAACCTAACTCCTGGTTTTCATTTCCAAATAGCTTAAAATCATATAACTCTATTCCATTCAAACTATTGAATTTCTCCAAAACATTTTTCTTTCCAGGTTGTCTTATCTATATATTTCATTATCTATACAGATTCGATTCGGTTCGTTATATAACCATTTCAATTCTAATCTGATTTGATTATAACAACAATCGACACATCCACATAATCAATTCTGGAAATTATCCTTTTATATCAAAATAATTTTTGAGTAAAATTATTTCATTTACCCAAATTTTTAAAACAATACTGTGTCGAATTACTCAATTAAGAGTTTACAACAACTTTTTGATTCAGCATTTACTGTATTAACCAGAATTCATAAACCACTCAACAAACTAATTAACACAGTATAAAACAATTTTTATATTACATAAAAATAAACGCTCATATATACACACTCAAACTCAATCTAGGTTATTACTAACCCCATCTCTATCGAGTTATGCCAAAGAGCCAAGGTTGCTTCTAAACCATTGCTATGATACAAATTATAGCGACCTATAAAATTCCGATCCTGGTTATCGACACTAATACATATCCTATATCACATATCGATTAATCAGCCATAAGAAATTAACAGATCGTTAATCGAAAGAAGTTAGAGGGCGAGAAATAGAAAGAAAGAAAGTTAGAATAGAAGAAAAAGAAGAACTGAACACAACAGAATCCGAGTATAATGAATCTCACAGCGGAACTGAATAAGATATATTATATAACATCTTTTGAAATACGAAATTGTATTTATACTTACATATATCATCCGAGTACAACATATATATAACACAGTAGAAGTAACTTTATATATCTAATGTTGAAGCTTCCTAATCCAAGCTCCTTTAAGTTAACCTGTAGAATCCTGAAACCACTTGACTTCCCGTATAAATTTAGGCACCAAAGAGTTTAGGGAAAACATAGAAAATTAAACTCTGGGCCAGTCATAGGACTAGTGTGAGCAAATGATTTTAAAACATATTGATTTAACGTTAAAAAATCCTTTTGAAATAAATGATAATAGTAAGACTGATCCACACATAAATATGGATGGTTTTTACCTTACGATAACCCAAAACATTTTAAAAATCATACATATCATATGATATTATAACAATGTCTAAACAAAAATAAATAGCAATCTAGCGGAACGCTTGCATCTCACGCTCCACATATATAGTATACAATTAAAACCATGGACGCTTAATGGAGATTGGATTCCGACTATAACAAGGTATGGAACCACCTGCCGATAGTATATCTCTAAAGGCGAATACACTGGGTTCAAAAAGAACGTCTTGTAACCCGGCACACACATGACTGACCACTCATTTCGATTGAGTGTATCGAATATATATCACCAACGGTTGGGATCAGCAACCATTTCCTGAAAGGGACAACATCTATAGATTAAAGAAGCAAAAAAGAATTTCTCTATATTGGTGATTATACACCCTAATGGGAGCGACCCACATAGCCATGTTGCCTGCCCGATTATTGTCATTTCCCAATTGTGAGGCTTGAGGTTTGAATTCCCCTTTAGAACGTCTGATCATCATTTACTTTGAATGCCACATTGTAGATCCTTCAAATCACTAATTTATGTCCACAAAAATATTCTGGGTGTTAGCGCCACTGACAGAAATACGTTTGCAAAAATCAATGTACGTGACTCTAAAGAAATACTCTGTTAGACATTCGTTCATACAAGTCATCCAGGAACAACATGGGCCGAAGGTACTCTACTATCACATCCTAGAAATCACCCTATGGATTGGTAGCGAGTAGTCCTTGCAAATCCGTAGATTTCAACCATGATAGAATCACTATCAAAATATCTTCAGGAGCGACTTAGAGAAATTTATCAAGTATTTCTTCCGCTCATGAAGATCTATGGTCTTCAATTCTTTAAATCATATAATCATCCCTGCAAGTTAGTTTAAGAATTGTAAAGCTAGTTCGAAGTGGTTTTGGGTCCAGTTCCCATCCTGGTCTCTTCGAACTAACATGTAGAGGATATTTATTTGATAGTAGGTGTTTAACTATTAAATTTAAATAGTGTGGATAAATAAAACAGTATATTTAAATTATTACATATCATAAGTAATTTTCATGACATATCCCTTATATTTAATTTACTTACACAAATCTAAATCCTGATTTAGAACAGAAGATGATAACAATCTAATTGATCATTCCATAATAATTAACAATGAACATTCAACACAACCTTAACAGTCAGCAAAGATTAAATGTTTCCTTTTAAACTAAAAATAGTTGAAATATTGGATCTTGGTTAACGAATTATTACACATAATATATTCACACTTCTTTTGGAAATAAATACATTGATTTAATTATTTATTTTCTGTTTTCAATGGACCGTATATATAAATATTGGAGATTTTGTCTTAAGTTTGCATGACGACGTTTATTCTATAGTTGTGATACAATTCAATATTTCCCGAACATTTCTTCTTATATTTATTTATATAGGCATTTATATATTTACCATTTAATTGGTAAAACCAACTTTATAATGATTGATTAATTTAAACACATGATATCCGTCACATTACAGTACGATTCTCACGCATCTACCCTTGGTTTAATATATCATTCATCGTAAATTATCCAATTAAATTATCACTTCTTTGATTATATAATCATATATATAATGTACAAAATAAAGCTTAAATCCAAACAAACATTTATTACTTTTTTCCTTTTAGACCTAAGCCTATTTTCCTGAATCAATACAACATCCATCCTAATTTCCTATTTTATTTCTTCTTGTATCTTGTGCCAAGAGAACGACATAAACCCCTAAAGATCACGGTCCTGGTACTCTAGAACATGGATTTGCACCATGGGATCCCATTTCCTTTTTTTTTTACTTATTATTCTTTTGTCTTTTCTCTTTGGCCTGATCGGCCCAAAACATTCCAGCCCACGTTCCTCATTTCTTGTCATGCTTTATTACCATATTCGCCATTTGTTTTTCCCCTATACTCACGTTCTCTTTATCAACTTTAAATTAACATAGTTCACTCCCATTTTGATGAAGTCAACTTGCGAAACCATTTCACGGAAAATTTACTTGAAACATAGGAGTAATCGCAGATAAATACAAGGGTCAGTTTATAAACATAATGGCTTTAATTTTCTTTTAAATCACATCCCCTACCATACAATCTCTATAAATAGTCATCACGAACACTACATGGAACTAGGCTTTAGGTTCCTAAAATAAGTACACGTAGATTTTAATTCAAGTTTGCTGGCATGGACCATACGAAATGTCTTAATTTAATATTCCATGAAATACACGTTAAAAACTTCAACCCTTAACATACACACTAACGTAACTAATCTAAAGATTTACCTTTTCAATGAAAACTTGATTCATTACAAATAGCATTCCTTCCAATGTATGGACGCTGAAAGTGAATAATGCCTTAGAGTTAAAGAATATCCATGTTTTCTTAATTTTTTTCTAGTCTTATGCTACAAAAACTTTAATGCAGCCATGAACTAGACTGCTTAATGATAGTTCCTATTTTCGATCAATCAGTGATCTGAGTATATTACTAAATGTTCATTTCTTTTTGATCGAATCACCTGCACTGTTCTACCCAGTTTTGTATTGCTAGTCCTTAACATCACCACACTTTATTCTTGAGTCAATCATAACAACCGAAAACATCCCCAGGTCATAGTCATCCTCCGTTCTTTCTAGTGTATTAAGTGGTATTCCAAAAATACTTGCTGTATCTTTTCTTACATCACTTTCCTGTGCATTGCGTGCACTTGTGCACATGTACAGTCACCTCCTCGACCACAGCTTGGTACCGATCATCGCCGCAAACGTTTCTCCATCATCTGAACCCATTTTGGTCACCGGACATCCCAAAATTTTGTTAAACCCCATTTTCCATGCTTCAACAGAAGCTTTGAACCCAAATACTTCCAGGTCTAGTTGTTTCTAGAAACAAAGTCATAACTAGGTATTTTTATTCTAGATTCCGGGGACATAGTGATTTGCATTTGTTACCTAGTTTGGAACAAAACTATCATTGATCATGTCCATATTTCTGTCGTTTATAGTCATTGGTTGGTCTAAGTAATGGTTTATGTAAGAATACACTTGCCTAATTGCTGCTATTTCTTTTTTTGCTTTTGGCACTTCTACACTTTAAACAGTTCTATCGTATACTAGCCAATCATCCCTGCCCGACTTTCTTCCCCTTCTCCCCTATTTCTTTTCTTCATTCTTACTTGTTGTTCTTGCCTTTCCACATTCTTGTGCACCCCTGCACTGTCGTAGATATAGTGCAGTTTTTCCACAGTCCAAGCTCACTCAAAACACAAGACATTCATTTCCTCAGTCAAAATCTCACAACTACTAATGAAAATTTTTAGTTATATTTTTTTTCTATTCAATGCACATAAATCTTAAATACCGAACTCTGTCTTGTGGTAGCACCTTTACAGACTACACCACATTATGAATTTATGTGTTTGCTCATCGATGATTACAACCATGAATGATTTCATAGTACATACAATATTTAGCACGAATGGGAAATTGTCGTTTAAAACATATATATAACACTGGAGCAATAAAAATGGAGCTGTCAGTGTTAATAACTACTTCAAATCAATGAATGACCACATACGACTGAATACATTGAAATTTATGTAAGGCAATAAAGAGAATATTTGGATGTTCACTCACTTGTATATATTACTCAGGCGTTATATTTATCCATTACTATTGCTATGTTTTCAGGTTAATTCTCATGATATACAGGGATAAACCGGATGTACATATTTATATATATATATATATATAAGCTTGAATTCACAAGAGTTAAGTATAAAATAATGTAGAAATTTTAAAGCATTTACTCACCTATTTATTAGCTCACTTGTCTTGCCACTCTCCCGCTCTCTGTTTCAGGTCTGTACTCATGTTCCTTGGCCATTTCAATTCCAGTTTCTGTCCTTAGTTTGCATTTTTTTTCCAGTGATCTTGTGTGTGTATCGGTGTGGTTTCTCATGTGTATTTATAGATACTAAAATGCAGGCTTTAACTCAGGTAGGTCTCAAGGAGTGGAGGTGTATCGGCCATACTAGGTGACAATGATGTATGTTGCCTATAGTTGATTGAAAGGAAAGTATGGTATGGTTATTTCTACTAAATTTTTCCCAGACTACATGTCATGGACAAGCTATGAATTGGTATACATATTTGTGTACAAATCCCATGTGCCTAAGGCCTTACAACTTGCTTTATAGGGGTAATCAAGATTGGTTCTACATAGATGATAGGATGCACATACTGCTGCATATTGAAAATTGAAGAGTGGTGTGAAATGTGCATATGTAGTAGCTATTGAAAAGGGATGATGTGTGATGTGCAATCAAATCAATGTTTTCAAGCTTAGCTCCTAAGTCATGCAAACCAGCGTGTGTTGTCTATTTTATATGCATATGTACCTTAGTAATAAAGAAACAATTCTCAGTATTCATGCAACTCAATCTATGTTAAGCTGTTATCTTCTTAAATCATCTAAATGAATAACTTCTTTTTGATGAACATGCCAATTGTTTTCCCTTTTCATAAAATAATCAAATTATTTACTTATGTAAATTCAGTATTTACATGTGTTTTTAAACATGAAAAATGCAATAGGATGACAAAATATTAATCACTTGTTTCATATGCATATATACATTGCAGTATTGAATTTTAAATTGTGAACAAATACATATATTTGGAATTTTCCTGGTATTTACCATATATATATATATATATATATATATATATCTTGCTTATTTTAAGTTTAATTTAATTATAAGTATAATCTATACGTTATAGATTATAAAATTAGTATGAAAATCGGGTCGTTATAGAGTGGATATGAATTGAATAGATATGAATTGATTAGGCACAACTTTTCAGATTGAAATGACACCTTTTTAGACCTTGGGAGTTGGTAAAAAGTTGGAGGGAAGTTTGAAAGTTTAAACTTTTGAAATTCAAATTTCAAGTTTCTAACTGATATGTCGACATAAAGTAAATTGTATGTTTACATATAGGCTAATTTTCAAAGAGAATTTGATTTTGGTGATTCTTATTTTAAATCGACGATATATCTTTTAGGTTTAATGATCTCCTGAAATAATTATAATCCTATAAAACACACAAATAATTTATTTTATTACTTTATGTGTTATTTA
Source organism: Allium sativum (assembly GCA_030737875.1). NCBI lineage: Eukaryota > Viridiplantae > Streptophyta > Magnoliopsida > Asparagales > Amaryllidaceae > Allium > Allium sativum. The sequence continues at coordinate 311,534,623 of CM060921.1, forward strand.
TTAATATACTATTATTTTGAATTTCAAAATTCAAATTTGAATTTCAATTTTTAATTTTAAAATTTTGAATTCAAATCCAAGCAAACAAATAAAGCAACCATTCAACCAAATGAAATTAAAAATATATTTGTAAAGCATATATTTGTATTTTCTGAACTCTGAATTTTCGTAAAGCATATATTTGTATTTTCGATTTCTGATTCTTCATCACTTGATGATGAATCTGAATCATCTAATGTTGTTGCGTATGCTTTCTTTTTCTTCCTTGATGAATTGCGGTTGTTTGTTTGTTAAATCGATTTGTCTGGATATGGACACATTTTCTTTATATGTCCTTGTTTGTTGCAATTATAACATCGACCGTCATTACTTCCTTGATTATAATTCTTTCTTCTATGTCTCAGAAATCTTCTAAAATGATTTGCCATAAGCGTTGTTTCTTCATCATCTTCACAACTCGAGTAAAAATCATTTGTTGTTGTTTTAAGTGCAATAGATATCTTCTCAGTTGGTCTGCTTTCTTTTTTCTGTAATTGAACTTCATAAAACATCAAATTTCCAATTAACTTCTCAATTTTCATTTCATTGACATTATTGGCTTCTTCAATTGCCAAAGTTTTCTGATCCTATTCTAGAGTTAGTGAATTCAATATTTTTCTGACTTGATCTGTCTTCAGAATAAGTTTTTCCAAGTGCAGTTAATGAATGCACAATCTCTTGAAATCTGCAATAAATATCTGAAATAGACTCATTCTCGTTCATTTTGAATAACTCAAACTGATTAACTAGCATTTCTATTTTAGTTTGTTTAAATTTACTGGATCCTTCTTGAATAACTTGTAAAATTTTCCAAATTTCATAAGTAATTATACATACTGACACTCTATTAAACTCATTTCTATTTAATGAACAGAATAACATATTCATGGCTTTAGAATTACTTTGTGCAGCAGCCTTTTGTTCATTTGTCCATTGTGCAAAAGCAGATGTGGGTTCAACATACTCATTTTGTGTACCCTTCCATGTGTCTAATCCTACTGATTGTAAATAAATTTTCATTCTACATGCCCAATATGAATAATTACTACCATTAAACAGCGCTAGTCTAAAATCAGACTTACCCTCTACAAAAGAACTGTTATTGCTGCCAGTGCCGGTTGCCATTATCACTATTTTCAAAAATCTGATTATGAACTTTTTGAAAGACCTTGCTATGATACCAATTGTTTGGGATTATGGGAAGGATCCTTAAGGCAAAACAAACACTAGAGGGGGTGATAGTTTTTGTGCAAATATAAACTAAATCTAAAACTTGTATGAATTACTAGATGAATCAAACACCAAAGAAACAATCACAAACAAAGAACCAAACAAAGATGCAAAATAAACAGAAATAAAATTGAAGAAAAGGAAAGAACACAACGGATTTAACACTGGTTCGGATTGCTCCTACGTCCAGTCCCACGTAACTCTAGATTGCACAAAGTTTTATTACTATATCAGTAGTCAATTACAACCTCCTTGATTTCGCAGCTACAAGGGATATCATTGATTCCAACCTCATTGATTTAACGGCTGTAGGGGATACCAACGATTTCCCGTACTTGATTTACGGCTATAAGGGATACCACCGATTACTTTACTCAACCCAAACAATTACAAATAGCCCTATAACTCTTCAATAACACTTGAATAAGAGAGTAATAAGCAGAGAGTGTAGAGAGAAGAAGTTTGATCAAAACAGAATTGAAAGAGTATAAGTGTAGAAATCATAAAAATGATTAAGAATAATGGTGTAACGGAAGAGAGTGAAGTTAGAAAGAAGAGATGATTAAAAATTCGAATTCAAGCCCATTTTATAGTGTGTGAATGGTTCCAATGCTTCAGAACCGTCACAATTAGTGAAAAGACGCTTCTTTTCAAAATTGAAAAAATGACAGTTATATGTCGACATAGAGCTTTTTATATGTCGACATACATATAGTTCAAAATTCATTTTTGAGCATTTTTCAAGTGTTTTGATATAAATATAATTCTGGAAATTCTTGGATTAAAATATAGTGTTATAAATTAATATTGTAAAGTAGGAAATAATATGAAAACATAAATATAAATATATTTATAAAATTATAAAGTTTAAAACTATGTAAAAATATAAATATATGAAAATTATAAAACTATAAGATTGAAAACAAAATAAAAATAAGAAAGGAAAATAGAAAATAGAGATAAAATAAAATAGAGAGGATTGAAGATAGAATTTGAAAACAAAATTTGAATTTGAACCTGAAGTGTTATTTAGAATCTTACATAATCTAAGACTCTATAACTATATTAGTCTTGAACTCTTGAAATCTTGAATACTCATGAGTCTAGAAAATTCTCTGAACTCTGAATCTCTAATATCTTTAAACTGTACAGCCTTCAGTAATATTTCTTGTATATAAGTTCTTCATATGTGTGTGTGTATATATATGTATATATGTATATATATATACATAATATACACAAAAATGTTAGTATATATTTTATAATCAATTAATATTTGAAATAAGGTTGTTGTCATAAAAACTCCATTGTCTAACAATCTCCCCCTTTTGATGAAAACAGCCTTAGTTTATAAAACATCATACATGTATATACTTGTTGATGATGATCCTTTTAAATACTCCCCCTTCTATAAGAATCCTCTAAATTATATCTATATTTTATAATTTGTCCCCCTTTGGCATTATCAAAAAGAAATTTTAAAAAAACTCCGCCTAAATTGTATAACTGTCTATACAAAAATTAAGTAAATAAACCTATTTTAATATTTCTCCATAATCTATAATTAATTCAAAGTAAATAATACTCCGCCTTAATCTATACAAATCTATAATGGTAATTTCCAACAATATGAAGATTAAATACAAACCAATTCAAGTACTGTAATACATATGTATTTTTGTTATATATACAAACCAAATCAAATTAAACCAAATCACTCCACACTATAAGTCTTAATATATATACAAGTTTTAAATCATAGAATCCAAATCAAATTCAAACAAACCAAATCAATCATACCAATCAATTAAACATTTCTTGGGACTTCAACCCAACCGTCTTCTCCAAAGATAGGAACCTTTTTAATGACTTCCCAATCCTCATCTTCTTTGATTGGCGGAGCCTTTGCGAGATTATTATCTTCATCTCTGAAAAGAGAGAAGATTAGCCATCACATTGCATCAAATTGCTTCTCTTGTTGTTCAAACATCTTTATTTGGCCTAGTTCGAGATGACGTTGATTTCGTAGAATGATAGAGAGAATATTTTTGATAGAATTCAAGGTTTCTTCCAGATTTTTACTAAGATTATGAATAGGATTTGCCATGGATTCGAGTAGAAATGAACGAGACAGAAGTACAAATGGAATAATGAAATTTTCTGGAAGAAATAGACTTAAATAGGGTTTGGAATTCGTTGGATTTTGAATGGACATGAGTAGTTATTTTAATTTTAAAATTTGAAACAATTTGAAAATATGGCAGTTATATGTCGACATATAATTATTTGTATGTTGACATACCATAGTTAAAAATTTGGAAATTTTTAAATTTTGAATTCTTTTGAACTCTATTATATTATAGCTAGTTCTAAAGTTTTTACAGAAACATAAAAATGATTTTAACATAAATAAAACTCCCTTCATTACTTAATAGAAAGAAAATACATCCAACTAATCAAGACACACTTAAATTTAAGACTCGAAAGCAAATACAAGGAAATATAAGCGAATACATAAAGATAGTTTAAACTAGATAGACTATATTCTGATTATGATGAAGGAGGTGAGACTACGTGAGACACGCCACGTCCGTTAATGTCATTCACTAAGGGAATGCATTAAGTTTCGTGAAGCGCTATAGGTAAACAAACATAGAATAATTACAAGACAGATATAAATAAGGTAGCAATGAAAAATTTAAACTTTTATTTCAAACATAAGTCATAATATCGTGGTCCATAATTTCATAAGTCACAAAAACCATTATAATAAAAAAACTTCTATCTTGCACCATCAGAGTACATAAGTAAACAAAAAGCATCATTCCCCCAATTAAAAGAGTTAAACCATAGTAGAGACAAGAACTTGAGCCATACTTTAGAAGTAGCTTCTAGGAAGATGATATCTGATTTCTGATTAAGTCTGGGTGTTTCCTCCCTGAGAACTTGGAGGGGAACGAAAGAAAAAAGGAGAAAGAACAGGTTCAGACATTAAGTCTGGCGAGTCTAGTTACTTTTAGCCAGTAGATAAGTAAAAGCAACATGATAGGGATATAAAGTGGATAAGAGAGATCACTACATAAATGGCAGGTATGACAAGGTAAGCAAGTTAAGGTTTATGTGCCTCACTAATGATTAGTATGCATTATTACGAGTATAACTGAAATGAGATGATCCCTTCCACTATGAGTTGGTAGGCTTAGGTCATACGTCCAAGTATACCCTAACCACTACCTTAATCGATCGGCTCCCTGCCCAGTAGATATCCTGTGCTGGCCCCATAGTCGGAGGTATCGCTTCCTAATCCTAAAGTGGCAACCCATGGTGTGCACAACCATATCTACTAGTGTCACGGTCGTCTTAGCCCCCTCTGCCCGGCCCATGCACGCACGTGTCCCCGGTCGGTTTGCGCTGCCCACACCATCCGTCTCGTTTGGATCTCTTACAATCAATCAGTTAGCGTGCCCCTTCTTCGCCTTGTACGGAGTTCTTTACTTGATACCAACTCTGGGTTACTGACTGAAATGAGTCCCACACAATATGATACAAGCTCCCCCCTTGTCTTGTATCCCCACTAGGTTTTCCATTGACTATGTATTAGGTGTCTTTAATTACATATCCCTATACCAGTTATGCTTACCCTAAGGGGTGCCTTTAATTACATAACTTCATTACATTATATATCGGTTATGTATACCACTAGGTGTCTTTAATTACATAACCTTATTATATTATCTACCGGTTATGTATACAACTAGGTGCCTTTAATTACATAACCTTATTGGATTAAGTTGTGGGCCTATACGTAAATATTACCCACTCCCTCTAATTTACTTAACCCACCCACTACCTATCCAATTTGCCTTATCCCTAGTTTAAGTTCATAGTCATACAACCTTTATGGATTAAATTAGGTTAAGTAGTCCAATTCTTTACCATGTCCATTTTATGGTTTTATAATGGGCTAGACCTCCCACAATAGGCCCACAACTTGTGGATGCTGGATATGTCGGTTGGGTCCGGGCAGTCTTATTCCATAGTCGGGCCTAACCTCGTGTCTTAGCCTGATTCGATATTTGCATACTAAGATCTCCCACATTAGGTTCAACATTAGTGGTTGCTGGATATGCCGGTCAGGTCCTGGCAGACTTCCACCACTAAAGTAACCTAACCTCATGTCATAAGTACAATTTACAATTCCTAATTGTAAATTACTAAACATTCCAAATTAATCCAAATCTACCTATGTCATTATAGGTAACTATTTCTATGTTTTCCCCATTTGAATTACATGTCCCATTTCATATAAATATTACATAAAATTTTCCAATTATAATCCATTTTTCCCTGTTTCCTCTCTAACGAATTCATATGTATTTTGGCGGCATCTAGGCTATAAAGTAGCCTAGGTACAACAATGAAAAAGGGAATATGACGAAGGTGATAATTTCAACATATCTTGGCATAAACATAAACATAAATTGGTATGATAACAAGGTGAATGGTCATGTAATCATCATGGTAAGGTAGGCATAAAAGTGATGAACTTGTAGCAACTACGATGTCAACGCAACATAATGAGATCTAAATTAAATATAAGGTGTCCAATTATTCGGATCTAGCATAGTTAAGGTGACTAGTAACATGTTTAGACCTAAAGATGGATTCACATGTCAAGTTTACAACATATCTCAATAGATCTGAATACGACAGGTGGAAGGTGATTAACATACAGATCTAGATCTAAGTAATGTTACAACTGTCCAAATTAATACAAGTACATCCACCATAACAAGGCTACAAGTCAAGATCCACATAAGTAACATAATCGAATAACCACAGTTTTATTGGATCTAGGAAAATAGATCTGTCATGATAGAGTATTGGATTCCACATTAACACAAAATCGTACTTTACAACTTATCCAATTCATAGTCTTTCAAAATATACTTTTACTTATCTAAACCTAAAAACAAATAGAACTCACAGCGTTAGGTTTAGAGAATTGAGGAAGAACGGATCTAGAATTTCAAAATTGGATTTGTAGAATATGTTGTTGTAGAAAACGATTTAGTTCGCACTCCAGCAGCATATAGCCTCCATGACTTCCAATGAAGAAATTATGAGAAATAGGACATGTATATATAGCTGTCAGACCCCCTGAAACCGAGTTCCACGTCAGCCCTAGGGGTGTCAACACCCCTGTGGGTGGGTCGACCCCTAGGTCGACACCCCTTCAGGGGGGTCGACCACCTAGAGTGGGAATTTTGCCGCTCAGAGGAATTTTCAAATTTGAATCTTTGGTATAGAATTCTGACTCAGCTCTGACTCATCTCTGACTTATACGTATGTATATAATTTTTCTACGCGTATACAAACTTAAAACCCTCATAACTTCCTCATACGGTGTCCGTTTTACGCAAACCAAATGTTTATCTTGACCAGAATTTTGAGACGGGCGCAATGGTGCAGTCTGTTTCCTCTATTTATGAATATTAAATTAAGTATTACTTAATTTATCCTCTTTTAGCGTTAGTACAAATTCGAGGTGTTACATTCTCCCCTACTCAAAGGATTTCGTCGCGAAATCTCTAAGTTGAGAAGAATGCATATCCCATCATCCATCTACTCATCCACCAACCACTGGCATCCATTGTCCTTAAAGATTTCTAATGCTTATATGAATATATTCAAAGGTGTGTGTATATGTCCCAACACTAATGCGAAGATCAGGCGGTCTACCGATTCAGTTAACCTACTTAATGCAATGTATGTGTAACAACCCGTATTTTCAATAACCTGTTATAACATAAATTGAGGCAGAATTTAATTCTAAAATCTGAATCAAGGGAAACGGGCTATGCCATTTCGTTCGTCTCGGAAAAATACGCGAAATAGAGTCCGAGTTTTCGAAAATCGGAGTCCGTATGACCCGATTAAGGCCCAACGAAGTTTTCAGAAAATTTCTAAGTAAAAACAGATTTCAAATTCAAACTTGAATTTGGAAAATTGGGCCAGTTTGGGCCAGGCGGGAGAATTCCCGCCAGAACACCCAAGTCGACAGCCCTGTCGACTTGGGAGTCGACTTGGTTGGACCCAAGTCGACAGCCCTGTCGACTTGGCTGTCGACTTGGTCCAGCCGGGCTGTTTAGCCTGGTGCACCATTTTGAGATTGTGTTGAGCTTGGGGGCCAGATTCGGTTTTAAGGGCTGAGATTGGAACTAGGGTTTAATCCTATGGCCTAAAACACTTGCCTAATCTATAAATAAGACCCTAACCTACCCTAAATCATCATTAATCTATCCTACAACTAAACTATGGCAAAATCAATCCTCTCATGGCCTCCACTCTCTTCATAAAATTCCTAAATCAATTTCTAAGTGATTTTCCATGCATACAAGTGTTTTTAGACTTGTATGAGCATCATTAGCTTGCATTCAAGCCAAGTTTTTATATTTGCATCATAAAGAAGGAGTTTTGATCATTTTGGCTTGCATTTTTGGGTTGTATTGGTTGCATAAGGGCTTTCTTTTATTTGCTATACTCATTTGAGTCCTCATAAACATTGTAAGCCCTATTCTACTTTCATACTTAAACTCTAAAGTTAAATGTATGATATGCAAGTTTATATGCAAGTTTACTATGCTATGAAATGCAAGTTTATATGCAAGTTTATCATGTTATGCAAGTTTTCTATGATGTAATATGCAAGTTTATCATGTTATGCAAGTATGTTATGATATGATATGCAAGTTCATCATGTTATGTTATGCAAGTTTGATATGCAAGTTGTCATATGATATGCAAGTTGTGTATGCAAGTTTGGGTTGAACATTTTGTTCATGCTATCATGTTATGCAAGCTTATCTTGAGTTTATGAACATAAAGCTTCAAGCTTTATGCCAAAGGTTGCATTTTGGCAACATGTAAGGTATCATATTTCTTATGATAACTTGCATGTGAGGCTAAATGCGAACTTATGGCCATGTTTACATGTCATTTAGCACCATGTATCATCAATATGCCAAGTTTGGTTTTATGCATGCTTTTGAGGCCAAAATATGTAATATGCAAGTATATGAACACATGAACATTTCATATGCCACCATGTTAAACTTGTGGCTTCAACACCTTTATGCCATGATTATGCCAAGTTCCCTCTTTCTATCCTTTATGCGCTATTGCGATATGTAAGCGATGGGATTGCGTTTGGGTTTGGGTAAACTTAAAAGACATAAAAACATAAGCTTGGGAATTTACCTATTAAGTTAGGTCTACCCATTGGGAATTTACCTATTAAGTTAGGTCTACCCAATTGCTTGAAAACTTGTAACATGTTTTGGAAACATGATGGACATGACACTTAGAAAAGATAAGTGTGACCAACTCGAGGTTGGGTTGAGTTTGTAGCGTAAACCTACCCGAAACCGACCGGCCTAACTAGTTGCTACTAACAATAGGACCCAATGTGAGAAGTTGGCCATGTTGTACCTTGGACCCGAGGTTAGACCAAGTTGTGGTGTAAAGCTACCCGGACCCGCCCGGCTTAACTAGTAACCACAACAAGGTCTAATGTGAGAGGTTAAGGCGCATTAAATTAATTAATGCCTCGTGATTAGGGTTAAGTCATGGTCCACTTAATTACTTAACCAATTTGGGCTCGGTAGATTAATCGGGGTTAAGTCGTGAACTCATCGTTACACTTAACCAAGTTAATCCATGATTAGCAAGAGGGTTAAATCGTACTTAACCCACTAGAAAATCCTAGCAATGGGGGCCCACTCCAGCAGTAATCCCAAGTTAGTATCATCATGACCCTAGGGACCAGGCTAGGGTGGGGGCACGATTATGGGGCTGGAGGTAAGCGACCAATAAACGACGGCAGGGTGGTACGTCGGTGTAGTTCCGGGCGGACCATGGTCGTGCACATAGTCCGAAGCCGGGGAAATCATGCACGGGTACCAGTAGATCGAGACTGTGCACTCATGTTTATGGTGTCCAGGGGTTGCCACCCTAGGGCTTGATACACCCGACGGGAGACCCTGCACAGTCTGACTACAATCATGTTTGGGCCGTATTGACACCAACACGTGACGAGTTAGGCTTAGGGAGCCGATCGACTAGACCGTTTGGTTGGACCTCGTGGTAGGGTCACTTCATGTTATTGGACCTTGCATTAGGGTCACTTCATGTTTTTGGGCCAAAGCTTGGGCCAAGGGGATCAATACTTGTTTATTCAAGTCATGTTAGTTTGCTAGTACACCTGTGGTGCAAAACCTTAATCCTGATTATGCGATGACACCTTTATCTACCTTGTTAGTTAATCATCATGCTAGTATGTTGTTATCCTTATGTTCATCCCTGCTGCTCATGTCAGTTAACTTTATCAGTTTACATTGATTGTAGTAGGGCTTACTCAGTCTTTTTGACTGACCTGTTTTCTTTCGCCTCTTTTCTTCCGTTCCCCCCCCCCCAGGTTCTCAGGGAGGGAATACTTGAGCTTAGCTGGATTTCTGACTGCTTGCTTGTGGGATTTAGCTCATGTACGGTTTGGACATGAAGCTAGCTGTGGCTATCACTTATTTTGGGGATTAGTACTTATGTATTTCAGTTTTTCAGTTGATGTTGTTTTATCTAGACTTGTTATTTTGGAAAGTTGACATTATGATTATGTTGTACCAGACTTATTTTGAAATGGTTTGAAATCTTCCGCTGTTTTATCCATGTTATTTACTCTGTTTACATATATACATATGTTCTTGTTCTGCCTTGATATATCATTATGCATGTTTACCTGATTCAAACGCCCCTCCAAAGTCAGTGTGCTTGCAAGAGTCACCCTGGCGGAGGCGGGGTGTTACAGTATGTTAGTGCCATGTATCCAATATGTATGCAAATAAATCTATCATATCATATAAATTCTATATGTGTGCACATTCATTCATCCAAATGCAACATCCATATGCTAACTCATCCATTTCCATTCATAAAAGTAAAGAAAATGCACACACATCCATATGCAGTATGAGAGTGATTGAGCCGATCTTAGCGCCTAATGTGTGTGTATAAGTGTCCACGGGCAACCACTAGCAAACACTTGCATCCACTTGCATCCATCAAACATAACATGTTTCAAACACATTTTACATCCATAGGATTCTTATCTAAAGGTCGAAAATATGATGGATAAGATATATTCTATTGACAGAAACTGAAACGACCCAAACTTACCCTTACGGGAAAGCCTGGATTTTGTTGAGAAGACGACAAATCAGAACACAAACAGAAGAACATTTCATTTTTATTACAACAATTTACATCAGAGTACAAGAATATACAGAGTATGAACAAATAATATACATTTGATAAACATCAGAGATTTACAAATTACAATGCAACGGAAAATAATACAAAACACAACTAAAAGAAATACACGGATACAAAGCGTTCCGTAGCTCCAGCTGTAAACCAGGATCCTATGAACTAGAAATCTGCAAAACCAAAAGTACTAGCTGCTCGTGTGGAAAATAGAGGCACCTAGATTTTAGGTTAAAACAATAAACTTCAGGTCAGTCATGTGACTGGTGTAAGAAGTAAAACAATTATTAAATATTTTCTTTAGAAATAAGGTAAGCCAAGGGACCACGTCGTATAACACGAAACGGGTTTCCTCCCAAGAACACCAATGCATATAATAAAACAACACAATGCTTTTTGGAAAAATGAAGCTATTATAAGACTCAGGTCCCATCACAAAATGCAACGCAAGCCGTAGGATAGGGTTTCCCTTATAATAGCCAAACATGCTTAGTACGTTTAAAACAAATCATTTTGATACTATTATAAGTGCATAGTATATAAAATAATTTCAAATATAAATGTATCAGTCATAGACGGTATGGGTACCATATATCATGTCACCATAGTAATTCTACAATTAAAACCGCACAATGTCGTATTGGAAGTTGGATTTCTATCTGTGAACCGAGGTAAGGGATTGTCCTCACCGATTCGAGACAATCTAGCCTACCATGTCTCAAGCTACAGTCGCAACTGCACCTTGGATCTTCAGGGTTGGTCCTCTCTTACATTTAAGGATTGGTAATTCCTGAAAAATGTGTTTCCCCAACCTATGGGGCGTAATGGTCAGTATGTTGACTATATCATCCATCGGCCCGGTAGTGACCGATATAACCGAGGCACCTTGATTTCCATCATCAACATAAGTAAAAATTTCAGGGCCCCATACCATGACACCACTCCTTGCTAGAAATAAACGCATGTCCTCCCTGCAGCCCTCTCTCATTTCTGGTCCACACCGGGGTGTGAGGCTCGCGAATTAACGCAATACACAAAGCAATGCTATATTAAAGCCGTGCTTTGATCATCAACCACAAGACTCTGCTTTTCATCAGAAGCCTTGATCATTTGCATCTCAGCATGCCACACAGGCAATTCACGCCATGCGACTGATGTCTATCGATATATAACCTTTGACCTCGTACGTCTTAGAGAAGGGCATTAAGCAAGAGAATAAATTCTCCGCCGCCAAACAGATATATATTTAATAGAGATCAATCAACACAGAATAAAATCCAATGTCGGACACACATCCATTTACAAGTTCGTTCTGGGTCTGAACGAAACGGAGGCACCTTATTCTTCGTCCTATATGTCTGATACAGGAGAGAGGTCCTCGCATATCTGGTCGATCTCCAAGTACATCTGGACGATTACCACTTATTACCTTATCTTGGGTGTACAACCCAATCAAGACATCAGTAATCATCCAAATGATGTGAAGACCTCCAGTTTTTAACCACCATCTTCATCGTCGACTTATCATTGATTCAGTTATTCAAAACAGGATAAACCCGGTCTTTCTGAATAACTCGCGTATCTTATAAACAAGTGATATAAAAACCCAACATACGCCTCGTTCCAATTCTGAATATTCTTTTATTATATATTCATATCCTGTGGGAAAGGTTCCCATTAATTTTATCAAAGATATATTCTTTAATATTTTATTTGATATCAATTCAAACCAAACTAAGGTATATCCAAACTAGTCGGGACTGGCGCACCATACCGAAGTAATCATTCGTTTAATTTTCCAATCCCAACCTATTCATCCAATGGAGCAAAACTGGTAATACTCCATATCTAATACCATGGTGCTGTCGGTAAATTTAATTACCATTTCACGTTCAAATCTAATTAAAGATTTGACTATCACTTGGAGTAAAACTGGTGGTACTCCATTCTCTATCATTTCCCGAATTTGGTAATTTAAATTATCACATTCTCTTTTCAATCTAATTAAAGATTCGTTAAAACTACACTTAGTTTTAATCTTCCTAAAAATCAATATTAATGATTATTTAACTTTGGAAACACAAACATGTCGCATCGACAATCTACACCGTACTATTGATTTCTGCCGATACATAACCTCTAAGCTCGTACGTCTTAGAGAAGGGTGTTAAGCAAGAGAATAAATTCTCCGCCACCAAACAGATATATATATTTAGCAGAGATCAACCATACAGTCTGAAATACAATGTTAAACATGTAATCCTGTCTTTAACTGGGTTAAAGAACTAATGTCATTTAAAACACAGTGCACGATAAAACCAAATCACATTTAATTAATTATGGAATCTTCACGGAAAACAGATCAATACATAATCGATATCAATTTCCATATCCGACTAATAGTATAAATGGAATAATGACAAAGCCTTTTAAATTCCATATATATTAACAGTCTTCCTCCATAGAAGCTCATTTTGATTATTATCAAATTGAATTCCATTCAATTCCAATTTAATATATTAAATTGGAAAACTTTACTTTGGAAAATTCCCGTTAAATCTCAATAAAAAGATTTAGAAATTCCAAATCACATTTCATTGTAAATCGGGTTGAACGAATGTCGTTAAAAACATAGTTCACAATAAACCCAATTCACATTCCATTTTATTCGAATTATTAATATAATTGGAAACACTAATAATCTTAATTAAAAGATTCATTCTTTTCACACGGGTTTCAAGAACAGTGTTACTGAAAACACCATTCACGACAAACCCAAAATTCAATTCTTTTATTCTATTCCAATTAAACATTAACTAATTGGAAAACTTCACTAAATCTTAGTTAAAAGATTTATTCTTTTTCTCAATTGGGTTTAAGAACAGTGTTAATGAAGACACCATTCACGACAAACCCAAAATCCAATTCAATTTAAGTACAAGGCTCTGAATAGAAACTATATCGGCTTATATTCAATATCAAATTCTGAAATCAACAAATATCGTACTGGGAATAACGATATATATCATCCAAATTCCTCCACAATATATGTATAATCACGAAATCTAATATTGAAATATTCTAAAGATAATTTCGATTCAAATCCATTCCAATTCATATATTGGAAATTCTGGTTATTTTTAAAACCATTTCAAATCCAATTTATTTATTTAAAAATATTGGATTATAATTCTAGTTCATAACTAGTGTATTTTGATAAAACACTTTTTTTTTACAAACGTGGAATTTTTCATCCAAATTCTTTCCAAATCATTTATTATGATTTTACACAAATTATCAATATTTTTAATAATTTTATCAAGGCCCGTACAATCGATTTCCATAAACGGTCATCGAACTGCACTTACAATGACCTTTTCCAAATTTGATTTGAATATAGTTCCAAATCCAACCGTTAGATTTCAAATTTCTTGTATTTTTGGAAATCTCTTTTCGATACAAACCCAACGGTTTCGGTTTTAGGAGAATCGGATGGTCGGATCTCCCGTAATGTCCATTCGAAGTCAATGGTCGAAATTCGCGAACTGCCATGGCGTGGCGCATTTTATTCATGCCATTAAACATATATAATATATATAATATATTTCATTGATTTCCATTTAAAACGTACTTTATAAATTTGTTTTAAAATGATTCTAACTTCATTTTCAATTTTAAATCAAAATTGAATTTTCCTTATCATTATATATAATATACAAATGATGAATGTTTCAAAATATCAGATTTTGAAATAATTTCCTTTTCGATATTCATTATAAAAATGAATAAAATCGATATAAATATCGTTCACGTCAAAATGGCGTTAATCTAATCTACACGGCTTCATATATTTCAATATTTTCGTGTCCATCCCAAATCGGACATCAAAACCATATTTTGATCCATTACTGAATATTATTTTAAAATATTAGTTATTTTAAAATATTCATTCTTCGTCATTTTAAAATATTTTCTAATTTAAAATATTCGTTCTTTCAAAATTGGAATCAGACACAGTCAATTACCATTTAATTTTATTTATATGGATTTCATACACCCATGAGCACAACAATAATCAAACACAGTCAAACATCAACCAGATTGCATTACACAACTGCATAAGCGTTAAATATGAATAATTAACGTTTACAACAGCCTGTCAACCAATCGATTGACATAAAAATAAATAATTGGAATTAGTGTATGTAAAATATCATCCCAATACCCGTGTGGGGTTTCAACCAACAAATATTTAATATTATTTGTACAGTTGGGTGATGTGTAAAACTATCGTTCCAATCAATATCAATTAAATGGGTGTACATAAACAGATCGTCCGATTTGTAAATGAATATTTATTTTATTCAAATACATGTTAAAAATTATATTTTTAATGATAAAATATTTTATTTCAACACATGAATATTTTATACAATTCACTTATACAATAAAAATGATATTTTATTGTTATAATATTTTTATAAAATTTCGGCAGCATAACGGCGCGAGACTAGAACCGGGATAAGATCTAGCCTTATCCCTCGCATAATACAGGCTCGCACCATACACATATCAATTCCAATCAATTTATTTCACTTCCCAAACCAAATTCAAACAAATAAACTAATCAACCAAATAACCAAACAAACATGGTTTTAAACAAAGGTGTCGGGTGCTACTAAGCACCGTCTGCCTCCTAGTATATATATTTAACTAGAAAATAAATTAGAGCGAGAAGTTCTCACCTTTGGGATCCACACCTCCAGTTTTATTTCTGAATTTCTAAACAGTTTGGATTTTCTCGAAATTCCAATGTAGTCTTTTTCACGCTGTTCATAGTAAAAATCAAATTTTTAATATGATGTTTATATATTGCAATTATGTATATATATATCAAATTTTTATCTATGATACATATATATAACAATCAAATTTTTATATCTCTACTATATGTATATAAATTATATTTTATGCAAAGATTTCTCTGTAAAAATCACATTTTTATAATTCAGTTCTATATATAAAAATCATATTTTTACATCGCTACTTCATTATAAAAATTATATTTTTATTACGCTACTGTACATATAAAAATCATATTTTTATATGTCTTTCCATATAATAAAAATCATATTTTTATCTTACCATTCATATAATAAAAATCGTATTTTTATCTTATGTCTTTTATATAAAAATTACATTTTTAAAACGAAGCTATATATATAAAAAATATAATTTTATTTCGCTAACTATATAATAAAAATCATATTTTTATTCCGCTAACTTTATAATAAAAATCATATTTTTATTCCTGCTAACTTTATAAAAAAATCATATTTTTATTATAAGTAAAAATCATATTTTTCTAACTAAAAATCATTGTATAAAAATCGCATCTTTAAAATGATTTTATTCATATATAAATCATACCTTTTTTTATATACCATTCATAAAAATATAAGTCCAGTTTTTTTATTATTAAAAATCTAATCTTTTCTAAATTAAAAATCAAATCTTTCTCTAAATTAAAAATCAAATCTTTTTATATCAAACTTTTTATATATAAAAATCCTTTTTAAAAAAACTAATTACATCATTAAAAAAATAAACAAATAAAAAAAGAACTTACTTTATTTGGTTTTTCGAGGAGGGAGCGGTTTTCTACGAATGGGGGGCCCACTGGTTGATCGGAGGCGGAGGGGAGTGGCGACCAAGTGCTGGAGGTGGCGGCTTCGATTTGGGGGAGGGGCGACATGGGTTTTAGGTTTGGGTTTAGTTTTTTCTTTACGAGAGAGAGGTGGTGCGAGGCGGAGGGACATCAGAGGGGGAGGCTGAGGTGGTGTGGCGCTCAGCGGCGGTGGTGGGCGATGGGGGCGACGTGCGATGGCAGTTGGAGGAAGAGGCGTCGCGGTTTTAACGAAAGAGGAGGCGGGTTTGTTTTTAATTTCTGATTTAGGTTTATATCTAAAAGGGGGGAGATAATAATATGTATTTGCATATATTTATTATTATTATTTTCCTCAAAAAGGTTACTTTTCACTTCAGACCCCAAATCGAACCCAATGACTATCGCCTCTAGCTAGATACCCCCGTTCCGAACACAATGGGATATGTCCTGCAAGCCAATTCGACTGTTTCGTTCAGTTTTTTTAAAATAAAAATATAAATCAATTTAACGTTCAAAATTGATTTTAACGTACATTTTAATTTACCGTGGCCACATACTGACTCCAAAAATTCCAGAAAAATAAATCTAGCCATGTTTAGACGATATGGTCCTAAAAAAACTAATTTCGTCGAATTTAGAGACCGTTTGAAAAATGGTAATTTTCTAGTCGATTAAATTGAAACTGAATTGACCAAACAAATTTAAATAAACCACGCTCTCATATTGATTCTAAAAATTATGAAAATTGGACTCTAGCAATAATTTGACATTCCGGATCCAACAGAAGTGGTTTCGTCGAAAACGGAGGTCATTTGCAAAATCGCTATTTTGAAGGGCTATATATTATTATATAAATTCCATAGCGACTATTCTGAATTTTCAACTGGACATAAATTTTTATCCCGTTATAAAATCTGGATTTTTCACATTCATTAGAAAGATATCTCCAAGAAGATTCAAATATTTCTGGTTTCACTGGAATCCGATTTATTTTGAATCCTTTGCATTCATTTGAAATTTGAAATAGAATTTTCAAACTACCGCGCCATTTTCAATTCTTTTTATAATTAAAATAAATATTTATATTCTAACTTCTATTTAAATAAATTTGTACATTCTAATTCTTTTCAAAACAAATTTATAGTCGTTATTATTTAAAATAAATCATTTTAAATATTCAAAATTCATTAACATAGCCAAAATAGAAATTTTAAATTTTTTCCGATTTTCCGGGTTGTTACAATCTCCTCCACTTAAAATCTTTTCGTCCTCGAAAAGGAACGGAGATGAAAGTTGTTTAACTAACCAACTCAACTTTCAGTATGGCTTTCATTCTTCAACTTTTCAGTTTCTAATAATTTTCCAATTCTTCAAAAAATTGGCTAACACCCTAAATTTTTGAAAAATTTCGCCATAACCTTCTTTGTATAGGGAGACATTTAAAACCGCAACTAGCCACACTGGGCCCTCATCATCCAAAAAGAAAAAGAAAAATCCAAGCAGCTAGCCAATCGGCTCATAAAACCATCCAAACCCAATAAATTAGTAAACATGTACCTATTTGTCGGGCATACAATTTTATTCCTCTTCTCTAGCCTCCTTGCTATGACCTGTCCAGTACATATGCATGTACATGTATGCAATTTCCAAACAATTTTCGATTCATTTCAATATTTGATTCAATTTGGCATAATGGTTCAAAATTTTAATTAATCAAACAACACAATCAGAAATCAATTAGTTGATTATCATTTCAAACACATAACTTTTATATATATAAAAATCCTTTTTTGATGCCAAGTCACAACAATAGACCCTGTCTAGTTTTGGTTCTCACACCAGTCAATTGGAAATATATAGATATCCCACCTTCGAAACTCGAACATAAAAACTGATGATGGCGCCATCATTAGTATCCTGCCCGGGCGACTAGAGTGTGATTCTATATCTATCCAGTATATTAAAACTTTGAATATATGTTTGCAAGGCATATATGCAAAATCTTTATATACAATATTTATATACTCGATTGTCCAAATTCAATATAAAATAAATATTCAAATACTTTTAATAAGGTTTAAACTTCCAAAACAAATTTGTTTTCATTTTTATTTTAAAAATAACACTCTTCACACTCGTCCTAGGATACTACTGATCCTATCTCTAACGAGCCATTCCCATTGGATATTACTAATCTAATCTCTGATAGATTCTTTCGTTTGGTTCTAACATGATTTGTTCTCGAGCTATGTAAATCAAAGCTCTGATACCACAATGAAACGACCCAAACTTGCCCTTATGGGAAAGCCCGGATTGAGTTGAGAACACGATAAATCTGAACACAAACAGAAGAACATTTCATTGCTATTACAACAATTTACACCAGAGTACAAGAATATACAGAGTATGAACAAATAATATACATTTGATAAACATCAGAGATTTACAAATTACAATGCAATGGAAAATAATACAAAACACAAATGAAAGAAATACATGGATACAAAGCGTTACGAATATAGCTCCAGCTGTAAACCAGGATCCTTTGAACTAGAAATTTGCAAAATCAAAACTACTAGCTGCCCGTGTGGAAAATAGGGGGACCCAGAGTTTAGGTTAAAACAATAAGCTTCAGGTCAGTCATGTGACTGGTGTGAGAACTAAAACAGTTATTAAATCTTTACTTTAGAAATAGGGTAAATCAAGGGACCATGCCGTATAACACGAAACGGGTTTCCTCCTAAGAATACCAATGCATATAATAAAACAATGCAATGCTTTTTGGAAAAATGAAGCTATTATAAGACCCAGGTCCCATCACACAATGCAATGCAAGCCAGAGCATAGTGTTTTCCCTTATAATAGCCAAACATGCTTGGTTCGTTTAAAATAAATCATTTTGATACTATTATAAATGCGTAGTATATAAAGCAATTTCAAATACAAATGTATCAATCATAAACATCATGGGTACCATATATCATGTCGCCATACTACTTCTACAATTAAAAACGCACAATGCTGTATTGGAAGTTGGATTTCCATCTGTAAACCGAGGCAAGGGATCATCTTCACTGATTCGAGACAATCTAGCCTACAATGTCTCAGGCTACAGTCGCAACTGCACCTTGGATCTTCAGGTTCGTCCCTCTCTTACGTTTGAGGATTGGTAATTCCTAAACAATGTGTTTCCCTTCTCTATAGGGCGTAATGGTCAGTATGTCGACCATATCATCCATCGGCCCCATAGTGACTGATATAACTGAGGACGCCTTGCTTTTCATCATCCACATAAGTAAAAATGTCTTGGCTCCATACCATGACACAACTCCTATCTAGAAAGAAACGCATGTCCTCCCTGCAGTCCTCTCCTGTTTCTGGTTCACACCGGGGTGTGAGGCTCGCGAATCAATGCTATACACAAAGCTGTGTTATATTAAAGCCGTGCTTTGATTATCAACCACAAGTATAACGACCCAAACTTCCCCGTGAAGGAAAGCACAGATTGCTTTTAGGACAAGACAAATTAGAACACAAACAGAAGAACATTTCATTGCTTATTAAAACAATTCCATCAGAATACAAGAATATGAGAGTATGAATCAGTATTACACATTTGACAAATATCAGAGATTTAAATTACATTTAAATACATAGCAGCGGAAAAATAATACAAAACATAACTAAGAGAAATACACGGATACAGGGCTTTCTGAATATCACTTCAACTATAAACTAGGATCCTATGAATATAAATCTGCAAAACCAAAACAACTAGCTGCCCGTACGGAAAATAGGGGCACCCAGAGTTTAGGTTAAAACAATAAACTCCAGGTCAGTCATATGACTGGTGTGAGAACTAAAACAGTTATTAATCTTTATTTTAAAAGAGAGTAATTCAAGGGACCACGCTATATAACACGGAACGGGTTTCCTCCCAAGAACACTAGTGCATATATCAAAACAGCGCAATGCTTTTTAAAAAAATGAAGCTATTATAAGACCCAGGTCCCATCACACAATGCAACGCAAGCCAGAGGATAGGGTTTTCCCTTATAATAGCCAAACATGCTTGGTATGTTTAAAACAAATCATTAGATACTATTATAAGTGTATAGTGTCAAAACAATTTTAATCATAAATATCAATCATAGACGACATGGGTACCATATATCATGTCGCCATACTAGGCTCTACAAATAAAACCGCAAAGGTCGTATTAGAAATTGGATTTCCGTCATGAGCCGAGGCAAGAAGCAAGCTCCTCTCCGTTCGAGACACTCTAGCAAACGTCTCGGGACCACACACAGCGATCCTTGAATCCTCCAAGGCCGGTCCTCTCTTACTTTTTAGGATTGGCAATTCCTGAACACACGTTTCCTAGTCCTATAGGACCTATATCCGAGGCGCCTAGCATCCAACAACCACACTGGTAAAAATAATATATATGTCGGGGCTAGTAGGTCACTGACATCACCCATAGCTGGAAGGAAACGTCGTGCACTCCTTAGGTCCTTATCCCGTTTTTGACTTATACCGAGGTGTGAGGCTCGCGAATTAACACCACATACAAAGCTATGCCACACAGGCTGTGCTTTGATCATCAACCACAAGAGTTTGCTTTTCAACAGAAGCTTTAATCATCTGCCACTTATGCATGCCACACAGGCAATTCATGCCATGCGATTGATATCTATCGATATATAACCTTTAAGCTCGTACGTCTCAGAGAAGGGCGTTAAGAAAGAGAATAAATTCTCCGCCACCAAACAGATATATATTTAATAGAAATCGATCACACAGAATAAAATCCAATGTCAGACACACAGTCCATTTACAAATTAGTTCTGGGTCTGAACGTAACCGGAGGAACCTTATTCCTCGCATATCCATCGATCTCCCAGCACGTCTGGACGATCACCAACTGATTCCCTCCTCTTGGGTGTGCAGCCCAATCAAGCTCATCAACAATCATCCAAATGACATGAAGAACTCCGGTCTTCAACCACCTTCTTCATCTTCGACTTATCGTCGAATCGGTTATTCAGAATGGGTATAAACCCGGCCTTTCCGAATAACCTGCGTATATAATAAACAAGTGTTACACAAACACAACATACGCCTCATTCCAATTCAGAATATTCTTTTATTCAAATCTTGACATTCTTAATGAAAGGTTCCCATTAATTTTATCAAAGATAAATTCTTCTAAATTTATTCTTTAATCTTCCTTTGGATATCATTTCAAACCATGTTAAGGTTTTCCAAACTAGTCGGGATTAGCGAACCACACCGAAGTAATTATTTATTTTATTTCCCAATCCCAACCTATTCATCCCATGGAGCAAAACTGGTAGTACTCCATATCTAACACCACTGTGTTATCGGTAAATATTATTTACCATTTCACGTTCAAATCTAATTAAAGATTTAACTATCGCTTGGAGCAAAACTGGTGATACTCTATTCTCGATCACTTTAATCTAATTAAAGATTCATTAAAACTCCACTTAGTTTTAATCTTTCCAAAAATAAATACCCTGCCTTTAACTGGGTTAAAGAACCAATGTCATCTAAAACACAGTTCATGATAAACCCAAAATCACTTTTCATTGTTAATCGGGTTAAAGAACAGGTGTTATTCAAAACACCGCTCACGATAAACCCCAAAAACCAATTTAAATTCAATTCCAATTAAATACTAATTAACTGGACAATTTCACTAAATCTTAATTAAAAGATTTATTCTTTTCTAAACTGGGTTCAAGAACAGTGTTATTTAAGACACCATTCACGACGAACCCATAATCCCATTTGATATTAAATACAAGGCTCTGAATAGAAAATATATCGGCTTATATTCAATATCAAATTCTAAAACCAACAAATATCGTATTGGAAATAACGATATAAATATATCTTCAAAACTTCCACAACCATATCTGTATAATCACGAAAACCAACATCGGAATATTTCGAAGATAATTTCGATTCAAATCCATTCCAATTCGTATATTGGAAATTCTGATTATTTTCAAAACCATTTCAAATCTAGTTCAAAACTAGTTCATTTCGATAAAAACATATTTTTATCCTTTCAAATGTGGAATTTTCATCCCAGTTCTTTCCAATTCATATACTATGATTTTACACAAATTATTAAAAAATTTGATAATTTTATCAAGGTCTGTAAAGTCGATTTTCAATAACGGCCACCGAACAGCACTTACAGCGACCTTTTCCAAAATTGATTTGGACATAATTCCAAATCCAACCATTAGATATTAAATTTCTAATATTCATTGGAAAGATCTTTTCGATATGAACCCAAGGTTTTGGTTTTAGGAAAATCCGACGGTCAGATCTCCTGTAACGTCCATTCGAAGTCAATGGTCGAAATTCGCGAACTGCCGCGGCGCGGCGCGTTCTATTCAGGCCATTTAATATATATATTATATATATATTTCATCGATTTCAATTCAAAATGTATTTTATAAATCGTTTTAAATTCGTTTTCAAAACAAATTAAACTTCATATTGGATTTTAAATCAAAATTGAATATTCCATATCATTAATATATAAATGATAATATTTTCAAAACGTTATATTTTGAAATCACTTCCTTTTCTATATTCATTCTAAAAACGAACATAATCGATATAAATATCGTTCGCGTCAAAATGGCGCAAATCAAATCAACACGGTTTTATATACTTCAATAACTTCGTTATTCTATTCAACAAATGAATATTTTCTTCAACACATGAATATATATTTTATTCAACACATGAATATTTATTAAATCTTACTTACAATAAAAATGTGAATTTTATTGTTTAAAGATTTTACTCAACACATGAATATTTTCAACACATGAATAGTTTCAACACATGAATGGTTTCAACACATGAATATTCTCAACACATGAATTGTTTCAACACATGAATATTCTCAACACATGAGTATTGTCAACACATGACTATTTTGTTTATTCAACATATGAATATAATTTATTTTCTAAATTGGAATGAGACCCAATCAATTACCATATAATGTAATTTATATGGATTCCATACAACACATGTATATAATAGCAGTGATAAATAATCAACCATCATCCAAAGTGCACTACACAACTGTCTGTCAACCTATCGATCGACATACAACTATACAATTGGGACTAGTGTACGTCAAATATCATCCCAATACCCGTGTGGGGTTTCAAATCAACAAACACAGATTTTATTTGTGCAGTTGGGCGACGTGTAAAATTTATCGTCCCAATCAATATCAGTCAAATCAGTGTACATAAACAAATCGTCTGATTTGTAAATGAATATTTATTCTATTCACATACACGTTAAAAATTATATTTTTAACGATAAAATATTTATTAGGTTCATTTACACACTAAAAATGATATTTTTATTTTTCTAATA
This sequence comes from Allium sativum, assembly GCA_030737875.1. Lineage (NCBI taxonomy): Eukaryota > Viridiplantae > Streptophyta > Magnoliopsida > Asparagales > Amaryllidaceae > Allium > Allium sativum. Next base: position 311,558,318 of record CM060921.1, read on the forward strand.
TATTTTAGAAAATTTTGGCGGCATAACGGCGCGATACTAGAAACGGGATAAGGCCTAGCCTTATCCCCTGTCTAATAATGGCCTGCGCCGTTCACAAACCCATCTAATCAATTCCATTTCACCCAAACAACCAAATTCAAACAAATAATCTAACCAACTACACAACCAAACAAACAAGTCGTCCATGGTCTGTGGACGATGGGTGTCGGGTGCTGCTAAGCACCGTCTGCATCCTAGTGTATATTTTTAGCTAGAAAAGAAAATTTAAAGTGAGAAGTTCTCACCCATAAGATGAACCAATTCGTCGTGATTCTTCTAATGTAGAAAATCCTTGTCGCCGCGCTCGCTTTTGTCGTTCTCCGCACTCGAATTCGCCTCTTTGGCTCTAGAACACGCATACAGCCTCCAAACTTTGTCACTATCCTAAACGTGCTATTCCGGACAACTTTGGTCTAGGGGACTTTCTTCCAAAACTGCACCAATTCGCCGAAAATTGCCAAACACAACAGCAGGTCCGTCGACTTCGGATGCGTTTTCCAGACAGCTCCGCAATCCAGAATATGACTTCCATATAGCCAAATCGAAGAGGAGAGGGTGCTCTTCGACTTTGGTCTAGTGGACTCTTGGCTAAAATTGCACGGTTTGTGATTTATTGGCGAAATAGTGACAGGGTGTTATTTGCAAAACGAGACATTTGTGAAAAAAGTGATTTTTGAGGAGGAGGGGCCCACGGCCAGAGTTGGGTGGCCAGGGGGCGGCGCTGGGCCTGATTGGAGGTGGGGAGGGCACTGGTTAGTGGGGGCGGTGGTGATGGGGCCACTGGTGATGGATTTGGGTGATGGCTTAGGCTAGGGTTCACAAAACAAGAGAGAGAGGAGGAGGAGGAGGAGAAGGAGAAGGAGAAGGAGAAGGAGAAGGAGGAGAGGGAGTGGCCGGAGGTAGGTGGTGGCGGCCGGAGCTGGTGGTGGCGGGTGGAGGAGGGCGGCAACGGGTTTGGGGAGGAGGTCTCCATTTTTGATCTTTTTGAAGAGGAAGAGAGAAGTGAAATTATGAAATAAAAAAGGAGGAAAAGCGATTATATGCTAGTTTCTCGCGTATCATCTGAATGCAAATGATCTCCGATTGCCGCGGATTTCGAACACGAGGTAGTAGACGTGAAGACGAGTCCAACGTAACAAGTTTCGTCGAATCCCGAGTTTGTTTGATCATCTGTTAAAATTCTCAAAAATGCTCAGATAAGCTCTAAAAATGCGATTTTGGCGCACCATTTCTTCTTGCACGCTCACACGCTAACCCCAAAAATCATGCCCCTTTGGATTTAACCATTATTAGACGGTACGAATTCAAAAAAACGGAATTGAATTCTGAGATCATATCAAAAATGTTCCTTTGTAAAATGACTGCCCGTTTTACCATGAACTGTTTTAGCTCGCACGGCCACATAATAACTCCATTCAACGCGCCCTTTGGAACTCAACAATGATTTGTCACTATGAATCCAGAAAAATTTATCTTGTCGAATTCTGAGCTCATACGCAAAATTTCACTTTTTAAGGGCTATGTATTGCTAACCGAAAACCCCAGCCAATTGCCACTATTCTGGATCTCGGAATATATCGAAGCTTATACTTTTTGGAGTTGTAAACGACATTTTGAACTCAATGGAAGTGGTTTCGAGTCCAAATTCATCCGTATGCAAAATTGCTATTTTTAAGGGCTATATTTCCATAGTTACTATTCTGAATTTTCAACTGGACATAACTTTTTATTCCCGCTATGAAATTTTGATTTTTCGGATTCGTTGGAAAGATATTTTTAAATAGATTCTAATATTTTTGGTTTCGCTAAAATCTGGTTTATTTTGAATCCTGTACTTTCATTTGAAATTTGAAATCGAATTTTCAAACTATCGCGCCATTTCCAATTCCTTTTATATTTAAAATAAAATATTTATATTCTAACGACGATTCAAATAAATATATACATTGTACTTCTATTCAAAATAATTTCTTGTCGTCATTATTTAAAATAAATCATTTTAAATATTCAAAATTCATCAAAAGTGCCAAAATAAAAATTATAAATTGGCTCAGATTTTCCGTGTTGTTACAATCTCCCCCGCTTAAAACTTTTCGTCCTCGAAAAGGAACGAAGCCGAAAGTTGTTTAACAAACCAACTCAACTTTCATTATTTTCTTTACAGCTAAGGTTCTTTAACTTTTCAATTTCTAAGAACTTTTCAAATTTTTCAAAAATTTGGCTAACACCCTAAATTTTCGAAAAATTTCGCCATAACCTCCCCTGCACCAGGAGCTTCGGGATATTTCAAATAGCCTCCCATGGCCTTCACCAATCCAAAAGAAAAAGAAAAAGCTAAGCGGCTAGCCAATCGGCTTATAAAATCATCAAATTCCCAACAAATACAATAAACATGTACCTATTTGTTGGGCAAACAATTTTATTCCTCTTCTTTAGTCTCCTTGCTATGACCTGTTCAATAGATATATATGTATATGCATGCAATTGTAATCAATTTTCAATACCGTTCAATATTCAGTTCAATTTGGCCTAAATGGTTAAAAATATCAAACCAATAATCAAACAACACAGCCATCAATCAATTAGTGAATTAACGTTTCAAATTCCTAACTTGTTATATATACAGAAAATCATGTTTTTGATGCCAAATCACAACAATAAACCTATCTAGTTTTGGTCCTCACACCAGTCTAATGGAAATATATAGATATCACACCTTCGAAACTCGAACATAAATACTGATGATGTGGCTACATCATCAGAACCATCCCCGGGTGTCTAGAATGTGATTCTATATCTATCCAGTATATTAAAACTTCGAATATACGTTCATGACGCGTATATGCAAAATCTTTATATACTTGATTGTCCAAATTCAATATAAATAAAATATTCAAATACATATACGTGAATTTAACTTTCAAAACAAAATTTGTTATCAATTCTTATTTCAAAAATTTCACTCTTTACACTCGTTTTAGGACACTACTGATCCCATCTCTAACGAGTCATTCTCATTGGATATTACTAATCCAATCTCTGATGAATTCTTTCGTTTGGTTCTAATGTGTCTTGTTCTAGAGCTCTTAAACCAAAGCTCTGGTACCACTCTATAATGACCCGAACTTCCCCGTGAAGGAAAGCACGGATTGCTTTGAGGACAAGACGAATCAGAACACAAACAGAAGAACAATCTATTACCTATAATAGAAAGTAAAATAGAAAGAAAGCTTATGTGGAAGGGCTATTTATTTTTTAGATCCAACATGGCAATCAAGGAATGCACATCTCCGTTTTCGAGAAAATTAAAAATTTCGGCCGCATTCCTTTGTTACTCAAAAAAGACCCCCTTCTTTCCATTTCAATTTTTCTACACCGTCATCTTTATTTCCCTCTTTCTTCCACTATCTTCCCCTAATTTCTATCCTTCTCAATTTTTAGTCGGGCAACCCAAGATTTAGTACTCGATTTCAGTATCCACTTTGACCACTTTATCCCTCACTGTAGATGTTCTGATTTCATCCGCCGGCGCCTACAGATCGACTACCTCCAGTACTTACAAATCTTAATTTCCCTGGCGATATCCCTTCCCCTGGTTCGTCATACAGTAAAGTTGTATATTTTTTTCATTCTAATGTTGTTTTTCCGTACAATAAATGCTAAAGTGTATGATAACTTTCTAGACTTCATCTCTAAATTGTCGATTATGTTAAAATCATGTATTACGTTTTGCAAAATTACCTGCTTCTACTTCACCTCCTCTATGGCATTGATTCAGTACAAAGTGATGTGATACTATACATTACTGTTTACTTTTTCGCCATATACAACTGAGCTTATGGGTACTTTACCCTTTGTTTCTTCTTCCAATAACAGGTAAATGTGCGTATGATTGAATAAAAGGTTGTCAAATATTCTGACGATTAAATATATCTACTTTAATTATACCTGCTGCCTTTGTACGATCGGTTTTTTTAATTTTATTATTTTAGCTATTGAATTCACTAAGTTGTCAAAAAGGATAATCAACTGAGCAGCCATCCCATATGCATCTGTGATTCAAACTTTGTGTTTATCTATTATTTAGACAGACAACCGAACCAGATACATCATGAGTGATTAGGGGACAAGTATTGCAACTGATTCCATCTAGGTGGTTAAAATTTATGATTTGTAATAAACAAATGATTTTACTTTGTTATAGCTAATGCGTACATAGCGTGCTGGTCAAATTTTTTATCGAATGTGCATAACGACATCAGTTGCTATAAGTCAGACATTGGTCTATCAGTAATAAAACAATCCCATTTCAGGTTGCTATGCTTCAATTGCCTTCCCAAGCTTTGGCAGCAAAAGTATGATTAGTTCATATAACGACATTTTTATTTAGGCTAAATGATCGAACCCAAAAATATATTACCTTTATATACGTGTTAAGGAAGAAGCAAGCATAAAATTCCAGTCAGCTATGACGTGTTTGTAACTCTTGCTGTACTTTATCTACTTCATATTTTTGCATTACCATATTTATTGTTCTTCACACATGTGACAGACTCATATGACGGTCTATCTGCTTGGCTTCCTACTTCGAGTACTACGTATAATTGCCCCTTTCACAATTTCAAATCGACTACATGTTTCTCAGTTAACTTAAATAGCATCAAATTCGTATTGTTTATTTGTACGTATCAAAAGTTTTTTGTACACTCAACGGACTGACAACCAATCTTTTTCTGCTTCTTCTCCTGCTACAAAGATCATAATTTCAAATAGTTGGTCCTACTCTTCTTCTCTTCAACCACGTTGTTGTCCATTATGTGGTAAAATTGTTATTTTGCATTGGTCCACCATTTTTTTCTCTTTACTTTTTTCGCTGTAATTGTTTCTTACAATTCTTAATAACTGTTTGTATGTCCCATTCAATATTTTACTACTCTCTTTTCTGATTTACATTAGTGATGAACGTTGAGCACGAGCATGTGTCATGTTTGCATTAATTGCTATACCACCACCGAAACCTGATTTACGTATATGAAACCCTTTACTAAACCATCTGCATGTTGAACAACTATGCTCACTACACATATTTACATAGCATCCATTCGTTGCCTATTGAGGAGAAAATCAACTATTCTACATTTTTATGTGGTTTTTGATGGTTTTGAAATTTGTCCCTAACAAAGTTCATACTTTCACAAAAGTATTTGTTCCTGAATTTTAATGGCATGATTTTTGTTCAATTAGTACAGATATATTAGTGCAAAACATTATGCTCTCATTTATGTTATCCTAAAAGATGATTATAATTTTTTTGCAACACGTGTATATTTTCATTACTTGCATGTACGGAATTGTAGTATTTTGTTGTTTGCATACATCGTATATAATGTCTGAATTTTTTTAATCGGTCGAAACTTGATCTTAACCTGAATAAAAACTTAATACATGGTTGTGTAGGGAAGCAGTAGGATTTGAGAAGCCATGCAAATTAATGTGTAGAAAGGAATATTTGGCTGTGACTTGCATCATAAAAAGTTTGAAGTACAAGGTATCATTTTAGCTTTGATTAAAATCGGCTGTTTCATCGGATGTTCTGTAACTATGTTTCGATCGTTTACCTCATTTTTTTCCTTTTGGATAATAAGTCATCTTCGGTATTCAGTAATTGCTGATAACTATAATGTTAGTCACGGCCATATAACTAATGAAAAACCAAAGCAGAAATGATCCAAATGTACTTATCTATTGTGGCTAACATTATGGTTCGCCTTTTCTTATAATTCAACTATTTTTACCAGATGGTATTTTTTTAGATTTCCACTTCAGCTGATACTATAGGTAGTAAATTTGTAGTGTACGTAGTGTTTACTAAAAATACTACCTAATACAAAACTGTCAAACATTTGCTCTACTGTGTGTCTTATACTTATGCTAAAAATCATTGTTTAACGTTGTGTCTAAGTAATAAAATATTATTTGTTATCAAGCAAAACCTTAGGCAATAAAGTGAGGTACTTTTGCAAAGTTATCAAAATAATCATGCTTCAGAAAAGAAGTAAACATTTGGAGGCCATCTCCCTATTTTGGGTTACCCACGATTGATGAATTTGCAAGTGAATTCCCATACTCTAACGTCTTCGGTTCTTCTCCTTCTTTATCTCATTTAAATAAAAACCGTTGGGTCTACGTTTTAATTTCCGTGTTGGATCTTCAATTAACATCGCAGTTTACACCAAAGAAGCACCATTGGTTCACCCACTCTCTCAGTTTTCTCTACGTGGGCACGTTTTTAATTATTGGTAAAATAATTTTGACATTAGAGCTCCTTCATAATGAAATTAGATAATAAAGATTATTTAATATATTGGTAAGAGCTTTAAACAGTCAGCTTTCTTATTAAGTCTGGAAATAGAAAATGGAACAATATAATTAATTAAGAAGCATTATATGTTATTTCTTATGTGTTTTGAACTAAGATGACATGCTACTTTTCTTTTTTTTACGGATTTCTCTAAGTTCATCACACCAAAAGGTTTGTTCCGAAACGTTGGTAACTACATGTATTAATATGAACAGAAGCTGCAACAAAACTGATAGGTTGTTACAATTAAGATTGTAAATTTCATACAAAGAACGATTGCAACTGCTAGGATGTGAAATCAAGTATAAGATCAGGATGACAGTATAACTAAATTTAGTTTGTTTATTTGTTCCGTTTTTTAATGGTTATTTTGGATGCAGTGACGATGTTGGAACAAATTTATGGAATAACAGATGCTTAAACCCATTTTCAATATAATTCATACCCTTCTCTTTACTGCTCATATCATGCGTCAATATGTTGAAATGCTATCATTAAGGCAACGACTACCATGCTTGAATAATTTATATTCTAAGAAGGATATGCTAAACCTTCGTAGATCTGCATCGTATGCTCTTTCGTTATACGTGCATATGTATTCTTTTTCCTTTTAAACTTTGACTTTTATAGATGGTTAACACTTATTGGATTAACTAACTTTGTTTTCATCAATATGTTTTTAGTAATATATAGAAAAAATTAGACCTTTTTCTATGGTTGTGTCTCCCTTATTGTCTTCAAGTTTCTACGTATAAACTACAGATTTGCTGACACTGATAAGAAAAACAGTTGAGTAACATGGATATCTCATATTTGTATGTGGGATCGTTTTATTAGGAGCTATAAAAATGAAAATGTGAACAGAAGCAGTGTTTTTTTGGATCTAAAATACCATTTCTCCAAATATGCAGTCAGCAATTAATACCCGGTAACAAAAGAATACAATGTAAAAAAGCCTGAAATAGTTGTCGTTGCGCCCATGATATACTTATTATTTTAATAGAACACTTATATATTCAAGTAATTTTACATAAATATTAAATGAATGGCTTATGTTCGAAATAAATGGTAATTAAACTGAAACTATCCCAGTTACAGTGTTGTTTCAATTACCAAAAATAATAATAATATTAATCTTGATATGTACTAATAAATGTCATATAACTTAATATTTCAAATTGATGTTACTCAAATCCATGTCTAGATAAATATACACAGTGGTCATCACGGTTATAGTTCTTTTAGTATAAACAGTTTCAGATACCTCAACAACTGTTGAGTTAGATCATATGAAATTTGAGTTTTTGTCCCACCAATTGAACTTTCGCCATTAGGTGTTTTAACAGTCTAAAATTTCTTATGATCTCCACAAGTTATCATACTTTTTGATTTTGCAATTGTTTCTGCTATGAGGCAACACATAATTAATGACTTTTAACATCTTATATCATATACAAGACATTTCATTGGTTTTATCATAATAACCTTATGGTATATTCATATTTTCCATTATTCTTGATTTCTTCCTGCTTTACTGTCTGATATTCTGTTCTGGATGTCATATTAACTGACGACGCATTAGATCATGGTTTTATCATAATAATTCTTTCTTTTCCTGCTTTACAGTTCATGGCCAAATTGTAAAGTTATGTTGTAAACATTAATTGATTCTGTGATCGATTTGGAACTGCAAACTATATTTGGTTGTACCATGCATCGTCCATTTCTATTTTCCAGTTTCCAATATTTAATCGAAATATACCCAATTGCTGCCATTGTAGAATATGTGCAGCAAATGCTTCATTTCAAATTCGGAACATGTTATGTTTTTACTACTACGTCGTCCAATATTAACTGATAATAGAACAATTAAGAAAGCAATCCTCTATTGCACTAACTTTAATACGTTTATAACTTTTTTTCCTTCTTTCTATGTTGACCATGCGGCTTCAACCAATGCTTCCCTTATGTTTGGTTCTACTGTATTTTATTGCTGGTTGAAGTACTGCTGCATCTCCTCTACCATGATACCACTTTTCCGTTTCATATTTCACTATTTTGTAATATGAAACTCAACTCCTTTTTTTTCCCGAATCTGGACTGTATATTTAACATTGTCGTATTGCACTACAAGATTAATTCAATAATTCATTCCGTTTTGTGCACTGCTTATATTGTTAAAATTCATCGTCTACAATTTATGAATTGTACGAAAGTGTACAATTTTGTTTTACGCAGTAGGTTAAAAGGGATCAATAAAGTATGTTGTTAATGCACAATTGCTATCTTCAAATGATATTTGTTGTTTGTTGACCAAGTGTCATCTGAATGTGATAACAAACAGATCTTGATCCGACGAACAAGCATTGGTCAGCGATGAGTGGTGGAATTGATCGAAAGCGGAAAAAAAACATTTATCCTGGGACCATGTCAAATCCTGCTCGTACGAAGGAACCAGCACAATGGAAGTCCGTTGTTCAGCCCAGCAGTTGTCTTGAAGGTATGTAGTGCTAATTTGAGTTGACATTGGTTTGTGCGTACAAGTAATATGGCATCGTGTTTATTTTTTCAACAACATGATAGCATTGTGCACACTGTGCAGATGCTTTTGGGACATAATGAGTACACATCGTCAGTCAAGGGAAGATAAAACACTTTCTTTCATTATAACCCCATTATAGCTGCCCTTTCATTTTCCAGCTAAAATGCTAATTATTTTGATGAATGAAATAAAATAACTATACATACCTCTTTGTATATACAGAATCCTTGGTATTAAAAAGTAATGGTAACGTATGTCAGCTACTTCTTGCTAACTTAACTGGCTATTGATTTATAATTTTGCATGTTTGCCACAAAAGCCAAACATCCGATATCTCCCAGATTTGTTTAGCAATCCTATACGTCTCCTGGTATGACTGTGGATTTTGAAAGTCATTTTGTTGAAGTAATGCTCCTTTTAAATGATTCTTTATTTGCAGAATCAGAGGCTGTTACAACAAAAAGGTATGCAAGGCTTAACAGAAAGCTTCATCTAATGCAACATCGTGTTACAGTATGTACGAATGGTACTGGAAAGAGCCGTAAGCGAAAAGAGATGGTCTCGCATTTTTCGGGTACCATTCAAAAATCAAATCTACAATCGCGTACAACGGAAGAAGGTAGTATGTGGGTACAAATTTTACATGTGCCCGTATGCACTTTCAGTACTAAATTACGTATGTTTTGGTTAGCAAATCGATGTCATCGTGCTCATCGCGCGCTCGCCGTGTCTAAGAAGAGATGTCATGGATTGAATCTGGGTAATCAAAATAAGCTATATTTATATGAAATTGGGTTGTCATTTTTGGCCTTTGTTCAAACTTAAATGTCTAAACTTCGTTACTTAATCAAATGTTAGGAGATGCCTGTGTGCATCAACATATAAAAGGCAGGTCTGCAAAATTTACACGCAATATTAATGTTGTACAACATCGTATTTCTCAAAATATTTGTGATTCACGACATGCTAGAGCGGGAATAAATGATGAAAGAAGCACTCATAGAAGTAAGTGCATTGTCTCAACAAAATTTCTTCCACTCTTATGTTTTTATAGTATTTATGTACTATTTGGTCGATTATAGGAAAGATATTTAAAGAGTGGAACTTTGGTTTACCGAAGCATGTTTGTCCTGATTGCGGTGCGTTCATGTGGTTCCAAGAAAGAAATAGCAAGTCTACTACTTATGATAACCGACATTTCTCCATATGTTGTCAGACCGGTAAGGTTAAATTACCGTCATACAAACGATGTTCAGATTACTTACATTCTCTGTTGCAGTACAGTGGTGATAAACAAAGTAGGAAATTCAGAAATAATATACGAGCCTATAACTCTATATTTGCATTCACATCAATGGGTGGACATGTAGATCACTCTGTTAACAATGGGCGTGGACCATATGTATTTAGATTGAATGGAAAAAATCATTATAAAATAGGCTCATTGCTTCCTATGGATGGAGACCCAAAATTTGCACAACTCTACATTTACGACACTGAAAAAGAAGTGAGGAATAGGATGGGAGTAACTGGGAATAGTTGTGAGAAAATGTTAGACGCGAAAGTAGTTCACAATTTGATTTGTATGTTTGATAGTTGCAATAAGCTGGCAAAGATTTTTATAATGGCAAGAGATCGGTTTAAGGGTAACACTCATCTACCTGTTACTGTAACGTTGTTGGAACGTAGGGAAAGGGATGGAAGACAATATAACCTTCCCACAACTTTCGAGATTGCAGCTTTGTCAGTTGGTACTACAGGATAGAGCGTAGGATTCAGGGATGTGGTCGTTGAGGAAAAGAACGGGCCGCTACGAAGGATCAATGAGAAACATTCGAGTTTCATGGCAATGCAGTACACAATTCTTTTTCCATATGCAGAAGATGGATTCAGACCAAATATTAGTTATGTGCTTGAGAAGGTTCCTAAATCTTGCAAACACACAACAGTTACCATGTGCGAATACTACGCATACATAATGCAGTTTAGAGATGGTGATGGACACACACTATTGAAAGGGGGAAGATTATTTCAACAGTTTTTGGTTGATGCGTACACGTCGGTAGAAGAAGATAGACTTAGCTGGATTAAAAATAACCAATGACGCATTAGATTTGAAATTTATCGGGGGCTACGAGATGCAGTAATAGATGGAGACACATCTGCAATTTCCATAGGAAAACGTATGGTTCTTCCTTCTTTATTTACTGGTGGTCCTAGATATATGGTGCAGAATTATCAAGACGCTATGGAAATTTTTCGTTGGGCAGGATCACCGGATTATTTCATGACCTTTACATGTAACCTGAAGTGGAAAGAAATAAAAGAATATTTGAAATGTATAGATGGGCAAGTGGTGGAAGACAGACCCGATATTGTTGCACGTGTTTTCCACATTAAACTAATGGAGCTTTTGCATTACATAAAGAGAGGCTTTTTTGGAAGTGTAAAAGCAGGTTTACTCTTTACAGTCCTTTTTTCTAATTTTCTACGTACCATCTGTTTGTATCATACATTTTGTAACATATATTTTATTTGTAACAGTGTTGTATACAATCGAGTTTCAAAAGAGAGGACTTCCACATGCACATATTCTTATATTTCTTCACCAAAGTGATAAGCCTAAGACAGTTGCAGATGTTGATCAGTTTATCAGCGCAGAAATCCTAATAAAGTGACTGATCCTGTTGCATATGCATCTGTAAGCCAATTTATGATTCATGGGCCATGTGGAGCACTTAGCACCAAATGTCCTTGTATGGTTGACGGTGATTGCTCTAAGCACTACCCAAGACGATTCTAAATGATACATCGTTTGACAAAAAGGGTTTCCCGCTGTATCGACGAAGAAATGGAGCGAATTATGTGCAAGTGACAAACGATATAAAATTAGATAACGGATGGGTTATTCCTCATAATGTTGACTTGGTCATCAAATATCAGGCCCATATTAATGTCGAAGTATGCAACAGAGCAAGATCAATTAAGTATTTATTCAAATACATAAACAAAGGGCATGATAGAGCAACAATGGTAATAGAGGAAAATAATGTAACTGATCATAAATTTGTGAAACAAGTTGATGAGGTTAAAACCAATTTAGATTGTAGATACATATCTGCAGCCGAATCATGTTGGAGAATATTTGAGTTTGAAATTCAATATCGTAGTCCAGCCGTAGAAAGATTACAGTTTCATATGCCGGAGGAGCATTTGGTATATTTTGGGACCAAAAACAGTTTAGAGGAAGTGTCAAATCGGCCAAATGTTGAACACACCATTTTCACACAATGGATGGAGACTAATAAATTGTACCCCGAAGCACGGACACTAACATATGCTGATTTTCCGATGAGATGGGTGTGGAACAAGACGCTGAAAAAATGGACACACCGAAAAAATGGTACAACAATAGGAAGAATCTTCTACGCACATCCTACTTCAGGTGAACGATTTTACTTACGTATGTTACTCAACATTGTTAAAGGCGCATGTACATTTGAAGAGATTAGAACAGTTAACAAATGTGGTTCATGAATCATTTAAAAGCGCATGTTCAACACGTGGTCTTCTTGAAGATGATAATGAGTGGAATGACGCAATCATAGAAGCGGGACAATGGTCTTCTGCATCCTCCTTACGTGAAATGTTTGTAATAATGTTATTGTTTTGTGAAATCACCGAACCACTGAAAATATGGGAAAAGCATTGGGAATTGTTGTCGGATGACATAACATGGAGGCAGAAACGTATTTTAAAAGATGAAATGCTTGAACTTACAAAAGATCAGTTGAAAGGATTAGCATTGGAAGAGATGGAGAAAATAATGCGTAGAAACAATCGTTCATTAACCGATTTTTCAAATGCTTTTATGTCATGTTATTTTGATCAATCATCTGTAAACAACAGCCTGTTACACGAGGAGCAAAACTATGATATTAGTGAAATTGAGGCGCAGTTGCAACTTATGTTACCCGCACTAAACTCTGATCAACGAACTGTCTTTAATGTTATACAACATGCCGTTGAAAGTGGTGACGGTGGATTTTTCTTTGTTTATGGCAGCGGTGGTACCGGTAAAACCTTTTTGTGGAAAGCTATAATAAATGGTCTAAGAGCAAAGGGTATGGTCATGCTTGCTGTGGCATCTTCTGGAATAGCATCATTGCTTCTTCCCAGCGGTAAAACAGCACATTCTAAATTTAAAATACTCATTACGCTTGAAGATAATTCTGTTTGTAACATATCTAAGCAGTCGTCTCTAGCTGAGCTATTAAGAAAAACTGATTTAATAATTTGGGATGAGGCACCCATGGTTCACAGAAATGTGTTGGAAGCTTTTGAAAAAACAATGACGGATATAATGTCAACAACTGACAATATCAAAGAGGCCAAAATATTTGGTGGTAAAACAGTTCTCTTAAGTGGCGATTTCAGACAAACATTACTCGTTATCGCGCATGGAACCAGACAAATGATTGTACAAGCTGCTATTAATCATTCAGAGTTGTGGAGTAAATGCACCGTATTTGAACTTAAAGAAAATATGCGATTAAAGAACAATAATGCAACTGTGGAGGAAAAAAATAAAATTGCTAAGTTTTCGCAATGGGTTTTTGATGTTGGCGAAGGAAAAAATCAAATGACGTCAGCTCAGTTGAGTACTGAAAATTCGTGGATACAAATACCTAAGCAATTTCTTATACCTCATGGCAGTGATGAAGTTAAAAATATTGTAGAGTATGTGTATCAGGATCTACAGGACAGGCTTACTGGAAAAAAATCCTTCAGGACAGATGTATTCTTACCCCTACAAACGAAGCAGTGGAGGTGATAAATTCTTTTGTTATTTCTAATTTAAGCGGAGATGTAGTATCTTATTACAGCGCCGATTCAATAAGCCCAATAACAGAAGGGTCTGATGATCAAAATTTAGTTTATCCGACTGAGTTTTTAAATAGCTTGCAAGTATCCGGTGTTCCCAATCATAAGTTGGAACTTAAATGCGGGGTACCTATAATGCTGTTAAGAAATATTAATCAAGGTATGGGTCTTTGCAATGGTACTCGACTATGTGTTACACAACTTGGAAGTCGGGTTATAGAAGCCCAAATTATAACAGGGAACAATAGTGGGTTAAAAGTTTTGATTCCAAGAATAATACTGACATCTGTAGACACTAAATGGTTGTTTCTTCTATGAAGACGTCAGTTTCCCATCAAAGTGTGTTTTGCAATGAAAATTAACAAAAGTCAGGGACAGACTTTGGAAACAGTTGGAATATACCTGCCGCAGCCAGTTTTTACGCATGGTCAGGTATATGTTGCAATCTCCAGAAGTACTTCATACCGAGGGTTAAAGATGCTAATTAAAAATCCTGACAGCATACCAAGTGATCATACACAGAATGTTGTATACAAAGAGGCTTTTGCATCATTGACAGGTAGGTTGCTGTATGTTTCTTTATTGTTAATTCGACAACCAATTTTTTTCCTCCTCTGTTGAAATGTGTATTATCATCCTATCCATCAGCACACAAAAAAATGAGGAAAATGAATCTGAGAGCAGCGACATAATATCACTACAAGAAAAATACCCTATCGCAACAGGCAAAATCTGTTGCAGTAGGCCTATTGCAACAGGCCAGCGCCTATTGGTATAGCCGAAGTTGCCAAAGGTCTGCAACAGTTTTTGTCCGTTGCAATAAGATGTTGCGGTATACCTTTTTGCAACGGACTTTTGTTGTTGCAATATCTCCTTTTGCAACAGTATACGCCCGTTGCAATAGATTCATAAATCATTAAAAAAATTACAGCTTATAGATATTACATATTAAATGTATTCGTTTTAGTAACAATGTATATCACAAAATGAAATAAAAAAATAAAAATTTTATATTAACAAAGTTTTAATAGTACAAACCATTACAACAAAAATTTCTACAATTTTCATAAGATGGAAAACTACATACCATTCCATGGTCAATATCTCCTAATGTATTCTTAGACATTGAATTTAAGCAATCTAAGTTGGATTTTTCTTCATAACTAGATCCACTGCATTGCTGACTAGCGCTCATTTTTTGAGTTATATCATCATTGCTAACTCTAATTGGTTCACTTTCCCTTCGCGGTTGGCTTGACGTGTCACATTTATGCCGATAATGATAGCACCGTGGATCATTGTAAGGCAAAGGTGCTGGTGGAGACCGGAAATTAGATACAGAAGTGTCTTCGGATGATGCAGAAGAACCTACCTCTAGGCCAAGTAAAGGGTTTGTTCGTGTTTCTTCTCTTTCTGTGCATGTACTAAACTGAAGTAAAATAAATGAAATCAACTAACATACTATTTAATGATATAAACAAGGAAACTGTGTAAATTTAGCAGCTGATTAGAAGTTCATGTTGCCGACAACAAAGAGAAATTGTGAACATTTCTAATGAACAATTTGGTAGAAACCATAACGCCCATAGTCCAAGAGCTTAGTTTGTAAAGCAAAAAACAAAAATTGATTGTTGGACCATTCTAGGTAACACATATTGGTATTATAAGATGACAAATACATTTAAGGAAATGGATGATTATACTTTACTTTTCAGTATGTAAACTAAGGCCATTTATGGATATAATGAAACATAACATATAAATTAATTTGGAATATCTAGTATACAACAGTAACTGGAAGCTTCATAAAAATGTGAGTACCTCATAAATCAAGAGTTTGATTATCAATTTGTTAAAAGCTACAAAGTTTTAACATCAGTACTAACATCTCCAATCTTGGTTAAAACTGAAATTTTGGAAATCATACCAGCTAAATAAATTGTCGAGCCAAGGATCTGAAACGGATACAATGCCTATCTGACGAAGCATCTGAATGGGTTGATTCTCCATTATCATCCAAACACAGACATGAACATATAGCGCCCATCACTTGAGTTCCCAAAGTGATCTAAATACAGTTCGAACAGGAATGGACTCTCAAATTGTCCAATAAGAACTAAACTGAATTTTTTTGCTGCCAGTGGAGAATAAATGAACTGTTAATCTGAGTGAAAACTAGAAGTGCCAATGAGAGAGTAATGTATCATAGTAGAGATCATAATTGCTCAAGCATAACAGAACATGAATTTTAAAATCCATAACAAATTCGATTCCACTAAAGTCAAAATCAATTAAATTTGCACATAGGATTCATTAAACCCTTCTGCTAAAAGAAACATATAGTTAATCAAAGCTATTCGACGATCGTACCTAAACCAAAAAAAAAAAAAACCAGAAATAGGAGTTTCATAATTTGACGGCGAAGCACATGAATTATCAAAAGAAATTACCAGCTCAAAGAAATAAGATCAAATCAGTCTAAACAACCAATGTGATTTTACCTGAAAACACGAGTCACCTACGCACCTGCGGGCGACCTGCCTTCCACAAGATCTGAATCACCGTCGGAGTAGTGTTCGCGGTTGGTTTCCGTGGCTGCGATGCACAGTTGATAAGTTTTTGTGGCTACCTGCTTTTCATGCGATCAATTGTTAAGTTCTTTTAAGGTGAAAAGGAAGAAACCAAAAAGGAGTATACATAGTTTGTAAATATCACATAATGACTGCGAGAAACCCAAATAATCTGACAAAAATTAACCAAATAAACCATTTAACTAACCTATTAAAATGTAACAAATCATACTGCTAAAATTGCTTCTTCCAACTCGCATTCAAAAATTTGATTCCTTACTTGAAAATCATCAGCCATACCTTCTAGAAAATAAAAATAAATGGATAAACGACCAAAATATGATTTGAGAATATGAATGGGATAGGTTAGTTATCATGCGAGTTAGTTGAGAAGGAACCACGATCTGAGATGAGAATTATAATAGGGAGAGGTTGCTCATCATAGGATGAACGAAATGGATAAAATAAAGAAAAATTAACACTGTTAGATTTGATGAGGATTTGATGAGAACAATAAAAACATAGATCTAACCTGAGTCTGGTAAGAAAAAATCACGCTGTGTCTGTAGATCCCTTCTCCATCTATCAAATTTGTATTTATTATGGAGATCTAAATAAACAGGTACTGCAATTTTCTCAAACCAAAAAAGCAGATCCTGTATTATACATAATTAAATTAGGATGAGGTTGAGAAATAATCGTTGTAGAGGTATTATACATTAGACTGGAGGAACGAAAGTACGATGAGATTGAGATCGTGGGGGAGATAATCGTCGTGTACCAGAGAGCAAGAATTTAATTATTACCAGATTTTTTTTTTCTTTCAGTAGAAAATTGATCGAAGTCTGGTGTGGAACGAGATCTGAAAGAACAAATTTGGGGTTTTAGGGTTTGAAAGAAGAAACGGGAACAGGAAAGGTCTAGAGAAGACGCGGGGGAGAAATGTGTGACGGCAAGGAATTTCGCTCGGTCCGAACCAGTCGCTAAACCGACCCAGGCCGTTCGAAACGCCCTATCGTTTGAGAACAGGACAAATCAGAACGCATACAGAAGAACATTTCACTGTATATTACAACAATGCATCAGATTACAAGAATATACAGAGTATAAATGAATATTACACAGAAATATCAGAGATTTAAATTACATTTAAATACAACGCAGCGGAAAATAATACAATACACAACTAGAAGTAGATATACGGATACAAAGCTTTCCGGATATCGTTCCAGCTGTAAACCAGGATCCTGTGAATATAAATCTGCAAAACCAAAACTACTAGCTGCCCGTGTCAAAATAGGGGCACCCAGAGTTTAGGTTAAAACAATAAACTCCAGGTCAGTCATGTGACTAGTGTGAGAACTAAAACAGTTAATCTTTATTTTTAAAGTTAGGTAAATCAAGGGACCACGCCGTATAACACGGAACGGGTTTCCTCCCAAGAATACCAGTGCATAAAACAAACTGCGCAATGCTAAATAAAGAAAAATGAAGTTGTTATAAGACCCAGGTCCCATCACACAATGCAACGCAAGCCGGAGGATAGGGTTTTTACCTTATAACAGCCAAAGCATGCTTGATACGTTTAAAACACATTATTTGATACTATTAAAAGTGCATAGTGTATAAAACAACTTCAAATCATAAGTATCAATCATAGGCGGCATGAGCGTCCCATGCCACTATGTCGCCATATATAGGTTCTACAATTAAAACCGCAAATGTCACGTATTTGGAAATTGGATTTCCGTCTATGAACCGAGGCAAAAGATAGTCCTCAACCGATTTGAGACTGCCTAGCCCGAGTCTCAGGATCAGTACGCATCGACCCTTGGAGCGACAGGGCCGGTCCACCGATGTGGATTAAACTTAAATCCTGAACACTGCGTTTCGCCGCCCTTTGGGGCGTAAGCGAGCCAACGAATGACTCCATCGGAGCCGGATCGTCCGATCTAACCGAGGCGCCTCGCAACAGCAACAACCACATAAGTCAAACTCGTCAGGGCGTGTAAAACCACTGACGCCACTTCTAGCTAGGAGGAAACGCAGGCCCTCCCTGAGGTCCGTTTCCCGTTTTTGGTTCATACCGGGTGTGAAGCTCGCGAATCAACGTTACACAAAGCTACGCCACAAAGGCCTTGCTTTGATCATCACCACAAGACTTTGCTTTTCAACAGAAGCCTCGATCAATTGCCACTTAGGCATGCCACTTAGGCAATTCACTCCATGCGTTTGATATCCATCAATATATAACCCCTGAGCTCGTACGTCTCAGAGAAGGGCGTTAAGCAAGAGAATAAGTTCTCCGCCGCCAAACAGATATATATTTAATAGAGATCAATCACACGGACTAAAATCCAATGTCAGACACACAGTCCATTTACAAGTCCGTTCTGGGTCTGAACGAAACCGGAGGCACCTAGTACCCCGCATATCCATCGATCTCCAAGTACGTCTGGACGATCACTAACTGTTTCCATCTTCTTGGGTGTACAGCCCAATCAAGATCATCAGTAATTACCCAAACGACGTGAAGACTTCTGGTCTTCGACCACCGTCTTCATCTTCGACTTATCATCGTATCAGTTATTCAGAATGGGTTAAACCCGGTCTTTCCGAATAACTCGCGTATATTTTAAATAAGTGTTACACAAACACAACATACGCCTCATTCCAATTCATCAGTCACTAACCATAAATTAATCAAGAGAATAATTCCCCAAATATTAACCCCGAAGGCCGAAACCAACATCAGATCAATATCCAGAAAACCATCCTGCTTAGCTAACCGACAGTTAGTTTCTGATTTCACATTCATAGGGAAAGGTTCCCATTAATTTTATCAAAGATAAATTCCTTGAATTTATTCTTTAATCCATTTTTGAATATCAATTCAAACTAGTCGGGATTAGCGAACCTTACCGAAGTAACCATTTGTTTTAATTTCCCAATCCCAACCTATTCATCCCATGAAGTAAAACTGGAAATACTTCATATCTAACACCACAGTGTTATCGGTAAATTCAATTACCATTTCACGTTCAAATCTAATTAAAGATTTGACTATCGCCTGGAGCAAAACTGGTGATACTCCATTTTCGATCATTTCAATCTAATTAAAGATTCATTAAAACTCCACTTAGTTTTAATCGTTAACTGGGTTAAAGAATCCGTGTCATTTAAAACACGGTTCACGATAAACCCAAAGTCACATTCCATTAATTATCGGGTTAAAGAACGAGTGTTATTTAAAACACTGTTCACGATAAACCCAAAAATCAATATCAATTCAATTCCAATTAAATATTATTTAATTGGTACACTTCATTAAATCTAAATAAAAAGATTTAATCTTTTCTCAACTGGGTTCAAGAACAGTGTTAGTGAAGACACCATTCACGACAAACCCAAATCACATTTGATATTCAATACAAGGCTCTGAATAGAAAATATACCGGCTTATATTCAATATCAAATTCTACGACTAACAAATGTCGTATTGGAAATAACGATATATATATCTATATCTTTCAAATTTCCATAACAACAGTTGTATAATCACGAAATCCAACATCGAAATATTCCGAAGACAATTTCGATTCAAATCCACTCCAATGCGATCATTGGAAATTTTGGTTATTTTTAAAACCCTTTTCAAATTCAATTTATTTATTTAAAAATAAATAGAATTATAATCCTAGTTCAAAACTAGTTCATTTCGATAAAAGTCTATTTTTATCTTTTCAAAGATGGAGTTTTTCATCCCAAATCTTCACAAATCATTTCTTATGAATTTACACAAATTATTACTATTTTTAATAATTTTATCAAGGCCCGTACAGTCGATTTCCATCAACGGCTATCGAACTGCACTTACAGCGACCTTTTTCAAATTTGATTTGGACATAATTCCAAATCCAACCGTTAGATTTCAAATTTCTAACATTCGTTAGAAAGCTCTTTTCGATACGAACCCAACGGTTCCGGTTTTAGGAGAATCCGACGGTCGGATCCCCCGTAATGTCCGTTTGAAATAAATGGTCGAAATTCACGAACTGCCGCGGCGCGGCGCGTTCTATTCAGGCCATTATATTATATGTATAATATATATAATATATATTTCGTCGATTTCTATTTAAAACGAATTATATAAATAGTTTTAATATTCGTTTCAAAAGCAATTTCAACTTCCTTTTCAATTCAAATCAACATTGAATTCTTCTCTATAAATTCGTTTTAAAATTCATTTCTATTCAATTCAAATTTCAATTCAATTTGAATTCATTTCAATTCGCTTTCAATTCAATTTGAATTCGTTTTCAATTCATTTCGAAATCGTTTTCAATTCAATTCATTTCGAAATTGTTTTCAATTCAATTCATTTCGAAATCGTTTTCAATTCAATTCATTTCGAAATCGTTTTCAATTCAATTCATTTCGAAATCATTTTCAATTCAATTCATTTCGAAATCGTTTTCAATTCAATTCATTTCGAAATCGTTTTCAATTCAATTCATTTCGAAATCGTTTTCAATTCAATTCATTTCGAAATCGTTTTCAATTCAATTCATTTCGAAATCGTTTTCAATTCAATTCATTTCGAAATCGTTTTCAATTCAATTCATTTCGAAATCGTTTTCAATTCAATTCATTTCGAAATCGTTTTCAATTCAATTCATTTCGAAATCGTTTTCAAATCGATATAAATATCGTTCACGTCAAAATGGCGTCAATCTAATCAACACGGCTTCATATATTCCTTTATTTTCAAATACTCTATTTCAAATATTTCTTTTTCAAATATTTCTTTTTCAAATATTTCTTCTTCAAAACTGGAATGAGGCCCAATCAATTACCATATAAAATTAATTATATGGATTTTCATACAACACATGTATATAATAGCATTGAAAATAATCAACCATCAACCAAAGTGCACTACACTGTATAAGCATCAAATATAAATATTCAACGCTTATAACAGCCTGTCAATCAATCGATCGACATATTTAATCAATCAGGATGAGTGAACTTCAAATTTTATCCCAACACCCGTGTGGGGTTTCAAACAATCAAACACAGATTTTATTTGTGCAATTGGGCGATGTGTAAAATTTATCGACCCAATCAATGTCCTTCAAATAGGTGTACATAAACAAACCGTCCGGTTTGTAAATGAATATTTATTTATTCACATTCACGTCAAAAATTATATTTTAACGATAAAACATTTTATTTCAACACATGAATTTCTATTCAGTTCATTCTTTAAATAAAATGATATTTTTATTTTTCTAACTTATTTTAGAAAATTTCGGCGGCATAACGGCACGATACTAGAAACGGGACGAGGCCTAGCCTTATCCCCGGTCTAGTGAAGGCCCACGCCATTCACACATCAATCAAATCAATTTATTTCACCCAACAATTCAATTTCAAATCACATCATATAACTAATCTATGCAACCAAACAAACAAGTCCATGGTCTGTGGACGATTGTGTCGGGTGCTACTAAGCACCGTCTGCATCCTAGTATATATATATAACTAGAAAAATAAATTGAAAGGTGAGAAATTCTCACATATAGCTATCCTAGCTCCACGGCACTTCATTGATAGAAATCTTCATCGCTATCGCATCCTCGTCGTCTTCGTTGCCCGTAGCCACTACATATATAAAAATCGAATTTCTACTTCGTTATTCAATATATAAAAATCATATTTTTATTTCGAAGTTCAATATATAAAAATCGAATTTTTATTTCGAAGTTCACTATATAAAAATCATATTTTTAATTCGAAGTTCAATATATAAAAATCATATTTTAAATTCGAAGTTCAATATATAAAAATCATATTTTTAATTCGAAGTTCAATATATAAAAATCATATTTTAAATTCGAAGTTCAATATATAAAAATCATATTTTTATTTCGAAGTTCACTATATAAAAATCATATTTTTAATTCGAAGTTCAATATATAAAAATCATATTTTTAATTCGAAGTTCAATATATAAAAATCATATTTTTATTTCACTGTTCAATATATAAAAATCATATTTTTATTTCACTGTTCAATATATAAAAATCATATTTTTATTTCGAAGTTCAACATATAAAAATCCTATTTTTATTTCACTACCCATCTCAAAATATTGTCTTTCCATATTTATAAATATCGTCTTTCCATATTTATAAATCTAATATTTTCTATTCGAAAAAAACGAATCTTTACAATGGTAAAGATCAAATCTTTTCATAGCCATTCATATATAAAAATAAATCTTCCTACTTATAAAAATCAAACTTTTATTTTTAAAAATCACATTTTTCCTATTCAACTTATCTATTCAAATTACCACATTTATATATATAAATATATAAAGTTAAAAAAAAAACTTACATTTATCTCGGTAGGAAGGGGTTCACATCATTTCTGGATCACGGGGGCGCTGGTGTGGCTTGCGCCGGAGCTGCAGGCGGTGGAGGGCATCAGGGCGGCGCTGGAGGAAAGGACGACGGGTGTTTAGGGTTGCGGCGGAACTAGGGGGATCTCAGGAGGAGGAGAGAGAGGGTGGAGAAGAGAAGGGGAGGGTCGGCCATCGTTCGCCGGAGGTGAGGCGTGGTCGCGTCGACGGTGACCGCGACGAGCGGTGGCGGCTCGATATTCTTTTTTTTTTCCTTTTCGTTCTCGATTTTCAGAATGAATGGGGGGGTTATTGTAAAGTTTTAATTAATTAATTTATTATATATATATATATTTTTTTTTCCACTTCAAATTGACTTTTCAAATAAACACCGATTCGAGCCCAACGAATGTCGTCCCTAGAGTTTTACCCCCATTCCGGACGCAATGGGATATGTATCGTAGGTTGATTTGATTGTTTCGATTAGTTTCCGTTGAATTTACATTTAAATCACTATATTGAATTTTAAACGTACATTTCAAATTACCGGGGTCACATACTAACTCGAAAATTTCCCGAAAAAATATTTTCTAGCTTCGTATTGACGATACGGTCCTAACAAAACTAATTTCGTCGAATTCTGAGACCGTTTGAAAAATGGCCAATTTCCAGTCGATTAAAATCAACTGAAACTGGTCAAACGCGTTTTCCTTTGCCACGCTCACATATTGATTCAGAAAATTATGAAATTTGGAATCTAGCAATAACTTGACATCACGGACCCAACAAAACTGGTTTCGTCGAGATCCGAGGTCATTTGCAAAATGTCCATTTTTAAGGGCCTGAATTCCATAGCGACTATTCAGAATTTTCAACTGGACATATCTTTTGATTCCCGCTATGAAATCTTGATTATTCGGATTCGTTGGAAAGATATTATCAATTAGATCCTAATGTTTTTGGTTTCACTAAAATCCGGATTGTTTTGCACCCGGTACATTCAATTGAAGTTTGAAATCGAATTATCGAACTACCGCGCCATTTCAATTCTATTTATAATTATATATAAATATTTATATTCTAACGACAACGTATATAATATATACGTACTAATATATTCAAAATAAAATTTCTCGTCGATATTATTTAGAATAATCTAATTTAAATAATCAAAATTCGCCAAAATTGCCAAAATAAAAATTTTAAACTGGCCCAGATTTTCGGGTTGTTACAATCTCCCCCACTTAAACCTTTTCGTCCCCGAAAAGGAACAAAGTCGAAAGTGGTTTGATTAATCAACTCTACGCTCGATCTGGCTTCCATTCTCCAACTTTTCAGTTTCTGAGAATTTTCAAATTCTTCAAAAATTTGGCTAACACCCTAAATTTTCGAAAAATTTCGCCATAACCTCCCCTGCAATGGGAGCATCGGGGAATTTCAAATAGCTTCCCCGGTCCTTCAGATCTCAAAAAGAAAAAGAAAAAGCCAAGCGGCTAGCCAATAGGCTCATAAAATCATCATCACCCAAACAAAACAGTAAATCATGTAGTAAACATGTACCTATTTGTCGGGCAAACAAATTTTATTCTCTGCTCTAGCCTCCTTGCTATGACCTGTTCAATGCAAGTATATATATATGCAAGTAAATGCGACCAATTTTCAATACAATTCAATATGTGATGCTATTAGGCTAAATGGCTAAAAATTAGCAAACAAATAAACAAACAACGCAAACATCAATTAATTAGTTGATTAGCTTTTCAAATTGATAACTTTGATACATAGTCAAAAATCAGATTTTTGATGCCAAATCACAACAATAGGCCCTATCTAATTTTGGTTCTCACACCAGTCAATAGGAAATATATAGATATCACACCTTCGACACTCGAATATAAATGCTGATGATGATGCACCATCATCAATATCATCTTCGGGCGACTAGAGTGTGATGCTATATCTATCCAATATATTAAAACTCTGAATATACGTTTGCAAGGCGTATATGCAAATTCTTTATATACTGGACTGTCCAAATCAATACAAATAAATAATCAAATACGAATAGTTGATTTCAATTTTCAAAACCAAACTTGTTTTTACTTTTAAAAATTTACTCTTCACACCCGTTCTAGGATACTACTGATCCTATCTCTAACGAGTCATTCTAATTGGATATTACTAACCCAATATCTGATGAATTCTTTCATATGGTTCTAACGTGCCTTGTTCTCTGAGCTTTGTAAACCAAAGCTCTGATACCCACTGTGACGGCAAGGAATTTCGCTCGGTCCGAACCAGTCGCTAAACCGACCCAGGCCGTTCGAAACGCCCTATCGTTTGAGAACAGGACAAATCAGAACGCATACAGAAGAACATTTCACTGTATATTACAACAATGCATCAGATTACAAGAATATATAGAGTATAAATGAATATTACACAGAAATATCACAGATTTAAATTACATTTAAATACAACGCAGCGGAAAATAATACAATACACAACTAGAAGTAGATATACAGATACAAAGCTTTCCGGATATCGTTCCAGCTGTAAACCAGGATCCTGTGAATATAAATCTGCAAAACCAAAACTACTAGCTGCCCGTGTCAAAATAGGGGCACCCAGAGTTTAGGTTAAAACAATAAACTCCAGGTCAGTCATGTGACTGGTGTGAGAACTAAAACAGTTAATCTTTATTTTTAAAGTTAGGTAAATCAAGGGACCACGCCGTATAACACGGAACGGGTTTCCTCCCAAGAATACCAGTGCATAAAACAAACTGCGCAATGCTAAATAAAGAAAAATGAAGCTGTTATAAGACCCAGGTCCCATCACACAATGCAACGCAAGCCGGAGGATAGGGTTTTTACCTTATAACAGCCAAAGCATGCTTGATACGTTTAAAACACATTATTTGATACTATTAAAAGTGCATAGTGTATAAAACAACTTCAAATCATAAGTATCAATCATAGGCGGCATGAGCGTCCCATGCCACTATGTCGCCATATATAGGTTCTACAATTAAAACCGCAAATGTCACGTATTTGGAAATTGGATTTCCGTCTATGAACCGAGGCAAAAGATAGTCCTCAACCGATTTGAGACTGCCTAGCCCGAGTCTCAGGATCGGAACGCATCGACCCTTGGAGCGACAGGGCCGGTCCACCGATGTGGATTAAACTTAAATCCTGAACACTGCGTTTCGCCGCCCTTTGGGGCGTAAGCGAGCCAACGAATGACTCCATCGGACCCGGATCGTCCGATCTAACCGAGGCGCCTCGCAACAGCAACAACCACATAAGTCAAACTCGTCAGGGCGTGTAAAACCACTGACGCCACTTCTAGCTAGGAGGAAACGCAGGCCCTCCCTGAGGTCCGTTTCCCGTTTTTGGTTTATACCGGGTGTGAAGCTCGCGAATCAACGTTACACAAAGCTACGCCACAAAGGCCTTGCTTTGATCATCACCACAAGACTTTGCTTTTCAACAGAAGCCTCGATCAATTGCCACTTAGGCATGCCACACAGGCAATTCACCCCATGCGTTTGATATCCATCAATATATAACCCCTGAGCTCGTACGTCTCAGAGAAGGGCGTTAAGCAAGAGAATAAGTTCTCCACCGCCAAACAGATATATATTTAATAGAGATCAATCACAGACTAAAATCCAATGTCAGACACACAGTCCATTTACAAGTCCGTTATGGGTCTGAACAAAACCGGAGGCACCTAGTACCCCGCATATCCATCGATCTCCAAGTACGTCTGGACGATCACTAACTGTTTCCATCTTCTTAGGTGTACAGCCCAATCAAGATCATCAGTAATTACCCAAACGACGTGAAGACTTCTGGTCTTCGACCACCGTCTTCATCTTCGACTTATCGTCGTATCAGTTATTCAGAATGGGTTAAACCCGGTCTTTCCGAATAACTCGCGTATATTTTAAATAAGTGTTACACAAACACAACATACGCCTCATTCCAATTCATCAGTCACTAACCATAAATTAATCAAGAGAATAATTCCCCAAATATTAACCCCGAAGGCCGAAACCAACATCAGATCAATATCCAGAAAACCATCCTGCTTAGCTAACCGACAGTTAGTTTCTGATTTCACATTCATAGGGAAAGGTTCCCATTAATTTTATCAAAGATAAATTCCTTGAATTTATTCTTTAATCCATTTTTGAATATCAATTCAGACTAGTCGGGATTAGCGAACCTTACCGAAGTAACCATTTGTTTTAATTTCCCAATCCCAACTTATTCATCCCATGAAGTAAAACTGGAAATACTTCATATCTAACACCACAGTGTTATCGGTAAATTCAATTACCATTTCACGTTCAAATCTAATTAAAGATTTGACTATCGCCTGGAGCAAAACTGGTGATACTCCATTTTTGATCATTTCAATCTAATTAAAGATTCATTAAAACTCCACTTAGTTTTAATCGTTAACTGGGTTAAAGAATCCGTGTCATTTAAAACACGGTTCACGATAAACCCAAAGTCACATTCCATTAATTATCGGGTTAAAGAACGAGTGTTATTTAAAACACTGTTCACGATAAACCCAAAAATCAATATCAATTCAATTCCAATTAAATATTATTTAATTGGTACACTTCATTAAATCTAAATAAAAAGATTTAATCTTTTCTCAACTGGGTTCAAGAACAGTGTTAGTGAAGACACCATTCACGACAAACCCAAATCACATTTGATATTCAATACAAGGCTCTGAATAGAAAATATACCGGCTTATATTCAATATCAAATTCTACGACTAACAAATGTCGTATTGGAAATAACGATATATATATCTATATCTTTCAAATTTCCATAACAACAGTTGTATAATCACGAAATCCAACATCGAAATATTCCGAAGACAATTTCGATTCAAATCCACTCCAATGCGATCATTGGAAATTTTGGTTATTTTTAAAACCCTTTTCAAATTCAATTTATTTATTTAAAAATAAATAGAATTATAATCCTAGTTCAAAACTAGTTCATTTCGATAAAAGTCTATTTTTATCTTTTCAAATATGGAGTTTTTCATCCCAAATCTCCACAAATCATTTCTTATGATTTTACACAAATTATTACTATTTTTAATAATTTTATCAAGGCCCGTACAGTCGATTTCCATCAACGGCTATCGAACTGCACTTACAGCGACCTTTTTCAAATTTGATTTGGACATAATTCCAAATCCAACCGTTAGATTTCAAATTTCTAACATTCGTTAGAAAGCTCTTCTCAATACGAACCCAACGGTTCCGGTTTTAGGAGAATCCGACGGTCGGATCTCCCGTAATGTCCGTTTGAAATAAATGGTCGAAATTCACGAACTGCCGCGGCGCGGCGCGTTCTATTCAGGCCATTATATTATATATATATAATATATATATAATATATTTCGTCGATTTCTATTTAAAACGAATTATATAAATAGTTTTAATATTCGTTTCAAAAGCAATTTCAACTTCCTTTTCAATTCAAATCAACATTGAATTCTTCTCTATAAATTCGTTTTAAAATTCATTTCTATTCAATTCAAATTTCAATTCAATTTGAATTCATTTCAATTCGCTTTCAATTCAATTTGAATTCGTTTTCAATTCATTTCGAAATCGTTTTCAATTCAATTCATTTCGAAATCGTTTTCAATTCAATTCATTTCGAAATCGTTTTCAATTCAATTCATTTCGAAATCGTTTTCAATTCAATTCATTTCGAAATCGTTTTCAATTCAATTCATTTCGAAATCGTTTTCAATTCAATTCATTTCGAAATCGTTTTCAATTCAATTCATTTCGAAATCGTTTTCAATTCAATTCATTTCGAAATCTTTTTCAATTCAATTCATTTCGAAATCGTTTTCAATTCAATTCATTTCGAAATCGTTTTCAATTCAATTCATTTCGAAATCGTTTTCAATTCAATTCATTTCGAAATCGTTTTCAATTCAATTCATTTCGAAATCGTTTTCAATTCAATTCATTTCGAAATCGTTTTCAAATCGATATAAATATCGTTCACGTCAAAATGGCGTCAATCTAATCAACACGGCTTCATATATTCCTTTATTTTCAAATATTCTATTTCAAATATTTCTTTTTCAAATATTTCTTTTTCAAATATTTCTTTTTCAAAACTGGAATAAGGCGCAATCAATTACCATATAAAATTAATTATATGGATTTTCATACAACACATGTATATAATAGCATTGAAAATAATCAACCATCAACCAAAGTGCACTACACTGTATAAGCATCAAATATAAATATTCAACGCTTATAACAGCCTGTCAATCAATCGATCGACATATTTAATCAATCAGGATGAGTGAACTTCAAATTTCATCCCAACACCCGTGTGGGGTTTCAAACAATCAAACACAGATTTTATTTGTGCAATTGGGCGATGTGTAAAATTTATCGACCCAATCAATGTCCTTCAAATAGGTGTACATAAACAAACCGTCCGGTTTGTAAATGAATATTTATTTATTCACATTCACGTCAAAAATTATATTTTAACGATAAAACATTTTATTTCAACACATGAATTTCTATTCAGTTCATTCTTTAAATAAAATGATATTTTTATTTTTCTAACTTATTTTAGAAAATTTCGGCGGCATAACGGCACGATACTAGAAACGGGACGAGGCCTAGCCTTATCCCCGGTCTAGTGAAGGCCCACGCCATTCACACATCAATCAAATCAATTTATTTCACCCAACAATTCAATTTCAAATCACTTCATATAACTAATATATGCAACCAAACAAACAAGTCCATGGTCTGTGGACGATTGTGTCGGGTGCTACTAAGCACCGTCTGCATCCTAGTATATATATATAACTAGAAAAATAAATTGAAAGGTGAGAAATTCTCACATATAGCTATCCTAGCTCCACGGCACTTCATTGATAGAAATCTTCATCGCTATCGCATCCTCGTCGTCTTCGTTGCCCGTAGCCACTACATATATAAAAATCGAATTTCTACTTCGTTATTCAATATATAAAAATCATATTTTTATTTCGAAGTTCAATATATAAAAATCGAATTTTTATTTCGAAGTTCACTATATAAAAATCATATTTTTAATTCGAAGTTCAATATATAAAAATCATATTTTTAATTCGAAGTTCAATATATAAAAATCATATTTTTAATTCGAAGTTCAATATATAAAAATCATATTTTAAATTCGAAGTTCAATATATAAAAATCATATTTTTATTTCGAAGTTCACTATATAAAAATCATATTTTTAATTCGAAGTTCAATATATAAAAATCATATTTTTAATTCGAAGTTCAATATATAAAAATCATATTTTTATTTCACTGTTCAATATATAAAAATCATATTTTTATTTCACTATTCAATATATAAAAATCATATTTTTATTTCGAAGTTCAACATATAAAAATCCTATTTTTATTTCACTACCCATCTCAAAATATCGTCTTTCCATATTTATAAATATCGTCTTTCCATATTTATAAATATCGTCTTTCCATATTTATAAATCTAATATTTTCTATTCGAAAAAAACGAATCTTTACAATGGTAAAGATCAAATCTTTTCATAGCCATTCATATATAAAAATAAATCTTCCTACTTATAAAAATCAAACTTTTATTTTTAAAAATCACATTTTTCCTATTCAACTTATCTATTCAAATTACCACATTTATATATATAAATATATAAAGTTAAAAAAAACTTACATTTATCTCGGCAGGAAGGGGTTCACATCATTCTGGATCAGGGGGGGCGCTGGTGTGGCTTGCGCCGGAGCTGCAGGCGGTGGAGGGCATCAGGGCGGCGCTGGAGGAAAGGACGACGGGTGTTTAGGGTTGCGGCGGAACTAGGGGGGATCTCAGGAGGAGGAGAGAGAGGGTGGAGAAGAGAAGGGGAGGGTCGGCCATCGTTCGCCGGAGGTGAGGCGTGGTCGCGTCGACGGTGACCGCGACGAGCGGTGGCGGCTCGATATTCTTTTTTTTTTCTTTTCGTTCTCGATTTTCAGAATGAATGGGGGGGTTATTGTAAAGTTTTAATTAATTAATTTATTATATATATATATATATATATATATTTTCCACTTCAAATTGACTTTTCAAATAAACACCGATTCGAGCCCAACGAATGTCGTCCCTAGAGTTTTACCCCCATTCCGGACGCAATGGGATATGTATCGCAGGTTGATTTGATCGTTTCGATTAGTTTCCGTTGAATTTACATTTAAATCACTATATTGAATTTTAAACGTACATTTCAAATTACCGGGGTCACATATTAACTCGAAAATTTCCCGAAAAAATATTTTCTAGCTTCGTATTGACGATACGGGCCTAACAAAACTAATTTCGTCGAATTCTGAGACCGTTTGAAAAATGGCCAATTTCCAGTCGATTAAAATCAACTGAAACTGGTCAAACGCGTTTTCCTTTGCCACGCTCACATATTGATTCAGAAAATTATGAAATTTGGAATCTAGCAATAACTTGACATCACGGACCAAACAAAACTGGTTTCGTCGAGATCCGAGGTCATTTGCAAAATGTCCATTTTTAAGGGCCTGAATTCCATAGCGACTATTCAGAATTTTCAACTGGACATATCTTTTGATTCCCGCTATGAAATCTTGATTATTCGGATTCGTTGGAATGATATTATCAATTAGATCCTAATGTTTTTGGTTTCACTAAAATCCGGATTGTTTTGCACCCGGTACATTCAATTGAAGTTTGAAATCGAATTATCGAACTACCGCGCCATTTCAATTCTATTTATAATTATATATAAATATTTATATTCTAGCGACGACGTATATAATATATACGTACTAATATATTCAAACTGGCCCAGATTTTCGGGTTGTTACAAAATGATAGCGGCTGAATTTATGAAGTTGGAGCCCAAACTGATCGAAACAAAATTTCTAATGTTGGAGCCAAATTTTGATTGGCGGAGCCAAGTATATTTGCTTAAAACCACAATAAATCATTATGTTAATGATGATGTCATGGAAATATTATTTGAAATGAAATATTTTATTATTTTGGAATTATTTCAAGATTTTCGAATCTTATGAAATATTAAACATTTTATAAAATTTTAATATTTACTTTTCATTTTTGAGTTCAATCAAAATTATGTTTCAAACTTTAATTATATATTTTATGACATATATAAATTTATTTTGTAAAATTTAAAATTTTTACATTTTTTGGGAATATTACCTGTTAAATATAACTAGTATTTATAATTATTAAATATTAATAATAAATACAACATCATAACTATTAAAATTTAATTATTAGTTGTTAATTTTTAAAAGTAAATATTTATTATTACTTCTTTACAATTTAATAATGATTACTAAGTCGTATCGCTAAATAAGATATTTTTAATATTTAATCAATTATCATTTATTTATTTATTATGAATTTATTAATTATAAATTATTCATTTAATATTTAAACATATTCATATATCAAATTAATTATTAATTATTATCCGTTAGTTTTTATTAATAATTTATTATTATTTAAATGTTAATTATAATTATTTGTTAATTAGTGATTATTGTTATTTAATTATCAGTTATAAATATCACTTTATAATACTTAAATTTTATTATTAATTAATAATTATTAAATATTAATCTTAATTATTATTTAATTACTAGTAGTTAATCATTTAATAGTAACTATTTAAAATTAATTACTAAAAGTTAATCATTAAAACCTGATATTAATTTTTAATAGTATGTTTTTCGCAACTGGCTTTACCAGTTGTAAAAAATACAGCTATTACAAGTGGCGAAAAAAGTTGCTAAAGATATTTATTCGCAACTGGCTTGGAATCGCAGTTGCAAATAATATGTTTGTTGCAACTGTTATGAAAGCACAGTTGCTAAAAGTGTGTTTTTGCAACGGGGAGGGAAGCATAGTTGCTAAAAATAAGCTTTTCGCAACAACAAAAAAAGGCCTGTTGCTAAATCTCATCTATTGCAACTGTTGTAATAGGTCTGTTGCTAAATATCATTTACCGCAACTGTCATTTGTCTCCTGTTGCAAATAACTAGTTGCAATAAGGTATTTTTCTTGTAGTGTATAACGACTACTGTGTGATGCGGACCTGCAATTCTTCTACACAACAGACTTTGATCCATTGTCATGTTAAAAATGTTAACGTTTTGGATTTTATTCACACTACTAATTGTTCATGATTGCTTTTTCCTCCCCGCTGCATTCTCAAATTTATGTTTCAGCGTACTATCTGTTTTGTTTCATTACTGTAAGTAAATGTGATGTTAACTCAGACCAATGCTGTTCATTTCTGATCAGACTGTCTCATTTATATTCAGCATAGGTTAGAGCAATAATTAGCTTCTTCGTCAATGATCAACTCTTCGTTCCTTAGTTCCTGCTGTGTCCTTGAATTTGTCACTTACAATAAATATACTAAGAGAACCAATAACAACATGATGTAAATAAGTGCTTATTAAAAAGTCATTATGAACAAATTAAATTGGTCATAGTCTCTACTGTAATGGTTTAAATATATTTTTTCCCATTCTTACTTCTTTCACTTATTTCGATTTAATGGGTTTTGGATACACATTATATTTGTTCTAAATTCATGTTTTACAACAACTTAAACATTCAGTCTGCAAGTAAACAGTTTGAAAAGTACAATAGGATATTTTCTGATTAGACATGACTTTTTTGATTTATTTCATTCACGTCTCTAATACACTTGTTGCACAAAAACAAGTGGATCTTATATCTACATTCTAACCATAAGCTTCAGGAAATTGCCATATGTAAACTATGGCGCTTCCAACATGCTCGCTACCTGCATCTTCCTGCCTATCGATATGATCTAGGTTAGTATTCACCTGGGGCAAGGATGGCAGTTCCAGCTTCTTATTGTGTTTATTTTTATGCCGGCATTCACAGCTGAATCGTATGCATCGTCATCACATTTTGCAATACCATCACAACTGGCCTTCTTTAGAGAAAGGCATACATTAATGCATTCTAGTTTGGGATACCAGGAAATGAAGTAGAGTTTGACATAGTTCCTTCTGCATTGTAATATGTGGGTACAATACAACATATTATTACAGTATTTACTCCTACAATATTGTTTTGTGTAAACTAATTATGTTAAGTTCCATCTAACTAGAAGTCAAAATAACTATGGAATAACGGTGCAATGTTACAGTTTTCCATGTACACGAGCCGTGTTTATTACATGACTATTAGCATCAGGTACGACCATACCTTATGAAATTAAGATTTATATTTGTTATAGCTATATCACCTACTGCTTCTTCCATCTTTATTGTCAAATCTGCAACCTGGATGAAGAAATCAAATGATACATCAACTGTTCTTAAACCAGTTACTGTTTATTTTGCTGTTATTTCTGTATCAGCTATTTTGAGCACATGCATACATTAATAAATTCATGTCTAGGACACTAGGAATCAAATTAGAGTTTGGCATACTTCTTTCTATATTATAATGTGCAGCTACACGTTCAAAAATATCTCAATTAATTACTCTACCAAATTGGATTTTTCTTCTAAAGGCTATTCATTGTCTGTATAATACATTTAAAACAAGTACATAATAAGTGACATGTTAGCAATCACAGAAGATGTTGATGCACCTTCTTACATGTTTGACATCTATATTTACCAATTAAACTTGATTTAACCAGTAAAATTATTGTTTTTCAACATGTTATGCATTTAATATGGTCTTTGTTCGCTTTCTATATATTTAACTTCAGCATTAGCCGGTAACAACAAAGTCGGAACTGCTACTTTTTTTTAATCAAAGGTTACGCTGCACTTACAGATGGAGATAGCGGATGTGAACAAAAAATTTAAGAACTGAATGGAAAAGGTTGCAAATTATTTATGGGAACTAGGTTACGACACAACAAACCCTTTAAATTCAGAGAATTATTGTTTCATTATGTCTCATCTTAGCACCTCTTTATCATCCGGTGGTACAAAGTACGTTACATTATTATTATTTTTAAACTTTTTAATATTTTATTTTTTAACTGTCAAAATTCGATTTTTATAGGCATTAATTGAAGTAAAGAGTCGAAGATCAGTTGCAAAATAAAGGCCAAAATGTATAATTCATTTACGTTAGCACTAATTTTAGTATATTTGCTTTCATTTTCAAATTTATTTTGCACGTACAAAAATATTTTAATGCTTTCCTTTCCTGTTTAGTTTTAGTTTAAATTGCATTTGTATTGAATTAATTTAAAATTAGATTTTATATGTAGAAGCGGGTTGACAAGAAAAGCCTGCCAGTTTTAGCATTGGAATAACAACTGCTACCCCATCTTTATTACTGCAAATCCATGGAGAAAGAAAATTATCTTTTTGGATGGAAATGGAGTGAAAATGTTACCATGTTCACATTTCACCTTCGTATTCTATTATTCTCCTAATAACATGTTTGATGCATTTTACAGAAATTAAATATATTATGTGGTATGTTTTTCAGCATGGCAAGTAAAGTCATACAACATACTCTCCGCTAAGTATTTCAGGAAATCGAGTGTATTGTACGCCAGACGGTTAAGACTTATAACTTTTGCTGAGGTTTTGATTCTTTATCACTTTTCCTCCGAACCTATTCCTACACAGTTTTTTCCTACTTTATTTACTCATCAAAACAGCTTTAAATGTTTGTTTGTTTTTTTGGGTAAATAATCCTCAAAATTATATTTTCTCTACACCCGCTTAAAGTTATTCCTCCTTGATTTTACAACTGTGTTTAACAGGAATATACAAAACAATGATGAGGAAGGGGTTGCTTTTCGGTACTGCTCCGAAGTCTGCTCACTGGTAACAGCTGATACTGCAGTTGCCAATCTTCTGAACATGGTAAAATTCTCATGTTTTTCATCCTTAAATTAAATTGTTAACAATTTTAATTTGATCATCCTATTTTACGGAAATATGTTGAATCTAAAAATTAAGTCTCGGCCTTTACCAAATGTTATCTCATATACGCTATTATGAGTTGAAAGATAGACGCAATAATGTTATGCAAAGTTAATTGTCATTTGTTATTAATTGAACACAAATTATACATAGACAAAGTTAATAGTTAACATATAATTAAACTCTATCTGGAAATTTCAATTACTGAACTTATTTTGTGCACTCTCCGATACCATTATGTTGTATTAATTTACTTTTTTCTACTGCATAAAATTACACACTTTCTGAATCTATTTTTAATTTGACAAGTAAGAGTTTAGCAAATAAGCTATTTGATAAATATCTTTCTAATACGACATTGTATCTTAATTTTATGGCTTCTTCCATGTTGTTCGACTATAGTTTAAATTTTACATTATTATTTCATTCCATTAAACTATTGTACTTAATTTTAGGATATATATTTTACTCGACATAAGTTATTTAATTTTCCCTCAAGGTTGTCCTGTGTGCACTGCTAGCATTTATATCCATTAATTTAAGGCATGGCCATTTCAATTTTTTTTATTAGTACTACCAGATTTTAACCACAGATAAGTGATGACATAATAATTTATAATTTAATGGTAAGCAGTTAACATAGTTAGCCTAAATTTAGCAAGAGTACAATGTAGGTTTAATTTTCTTAACTACTTTTCTGTATTACCAACATATACGTTAATCAAGTTTGACAGTTTAGTTACCAAAATCAGTTACATTAAAAACTTCTGACCTTTGTTATGCAGACTTCAGATACATTAATCAACGGAAGTGCTTTGTTCGATCCATATTTTTTGGTGTTGCAACAACTAAAAAAGGAGCACTAAATATATCTACTAACCATCATAAGTAATATTTTGCATTTTATATGATTCCTTGACGGACATTTACAATTGCATTCTTTTTCGTTCCTACCTTAAAATAGCATCACTGTATTTTATGCATGCGAGATGAATGTTCTGGAAAAAAACCAGTACTTTGAAAAAATAAGTTGTAAAAGCAAACCTAGAATCATGTAGCTTTTTTTTATTATTATTACTATTACTATTATTATTACTACTACTACTACTACTATTACTATTATTTTTGCGGATCATTTTGGC
Source organism: Allium sativum (assembly GCA_030737875.1). Classification (NCBI taxonomy): domain Eukaryota; kingdom Viridiplantae; phylum Streptophyta; class Magnoliopsida; order Asparagales; family Amaryllidaceae; genus Allium; species Allium sativum. The sequence continues at coordinate 311,595,300 of CM060921.1, forward strand.
ATGGTATTGAAGCTAACTACGTGCAACTTCTGGGCACATTTACCACCATATGATTTACAGGATTTTCATATGGCGTTCTTAAGCAGTTAAAATTAATAGCAAAACATATTTGCAGTTCATTGCATTGTTATACATATTAGTTTTATGTTGACGTACCATCGCAAATTCATTCCAATATCATCAATTAATATTTGCAGTTTACTTCATGTCGATGTACTCATTACTAATTGATGAATTATCCATAGTATTATGCAAAGCTCTAATTAGTCTGTTTGCAGTAGCTTTAGGTTCAATTACTTATCAGTTAACTGTGGTATTGTTTACAAATTATAGGTATTAACCCACAATGTTGGATTCATTAAGAGTGAAACCTTATTTATTGTAAGAAGGAATTGCCATTTTATTAAGTCTAGCATTCGAATCATTGGCACGTATTCATTTTTTACTCTGGGAAGAAGCAAGAAGCCTACCGACAAACTTATGTCATGGAAGAAAAACATTTTTCAAACAGATTATTCAACATAAATGTTATGCTTTGAAACTATTAAATTGCGACAAGTGCATCTATGCATTGTGGTTGAACCCTCTGCTTTAAATGTTCAGCACTACCGAGGTATCAACTATTCTATTTTGAGCGTTTTTCTTCCCCAAAAAAACCCAAATAAATGCTGAAAATATCACCAGCAATTCAACAAAAAGACGAAAGGTCATCTAGCCAATCTCGAGAGGAAGATGTTGGATATTAAATTCGCGTACAAGGGAATCAGGACAGGCGAAATTGCTATTCCTGAAGAGCACATTAATCAGATTATTCGATAAAGGAAGGCCAAGCTCAATGAGGCTTCTCCTGGGCCACTTCTCTTATACGAAATAATACCAACGGAGCTGAGTCTGATCTTTAGTCGGATATATGAAGGTTACTGCAGTTTGGGATGAAGAAAAGGACAACAATACCAGTAACTAAGCAGATGTTGAGGGAGGGTAACATGAAAGTTGAGTCAGTGAAGTTATGGGAGAACAACAGGATGAACTTATTGCAAGGAGCCCGTTCATCTGTTTATCAGCAGGAACATTTTGCTGATTAGGAGCTAACAAAACAAGTAGTTCTGAGTAATAAAGGCGTGCACGAGTAAAGATGAAGTATGGAATGAAGGCGTGCATGCCTGTCAGGTAAGTCACTGTCTCCTATATCATCCTGGTATATAGATGTGTGTACACCACATGTTAAATATAAACCATGCAATTTCAGTAATCCTTCCGCTCTGATGTTGAATTGCCAAGTTAAGTATTTCATGTCTGACGATGCCTGCTTTCGGTAATGCTATATTTTTTGTACATACATAGACAGACATGAAATACTTCTTAATTTATTTACCATGCATTACTGACATATGTGCACCATAAAATATATGGCATGCATACCTATGATGGTAATAGAAATCCATTTTTTGGATACGCTATATTCATAAGTTAGAATGCTAAAATTAATATGTATTGCAAATTAAAAGAGTAAGATTTACTAATGGTTGTTAAATTTCAGGTGCCCTCTACAGACTGCAATCTTGGCTGCATTTTATTCGGGCTGCTCTATAAAGCATGTAGCAACCATACAGGTTTTTCCCTTACGTCATGAAGCTTTACTTTCAAATTTATGTTATCCAGCTGAAATGAAATATAATTCTGTTTTATTCCTCACTTTACCCGGCTTTTACAGCCGACACTTTATGCAATTAAATATTTTAATATGGACAGGTCTACAAGTACACGTACAATAAAAAAAAGACACCAAGGTTAGTTGTACTGACACTATCCCCACTTTTAATTACATCTACATGAATTACCCTTTTGTGCTGACATCCTTTTCGATTAAATCTGTCCTGTTTCACATTTAACATTATCAACCATTGCCTGCATTTCACATTACAATGCACTGTCCTTTCTCACGTATATACTGCCGACACCACCTCATTTTCTGCACTTCTACCTTTTTCCATGCATACGAAATATATTGTACGTCAGCAAATTTGAAAAAAAAAATGGTTTGCTTCACCACAAAAACAATTTTTCACCCCTAATAATCCCAACTATACCACCACCATTTCATATAACGTGGAATCCCATTATTTGTGCTCGTATTATATACTGATGACAATCAGACTTTTCCCTTTACTTCTACTTGTAATTTATTTACTTTTCATGTGTCAAAACAATGTTTTTTCGCCCCTTACACTGATAACTGCTCCCTTCTTATTTTAAAAAAAGGACTTCGTTCTAATGCTGACGTGTTACTCACTTCAGCCTAACCACTTTTTTTATTGACAGTTATATAACTACTTGCGCCAAAAAAATTCCATAACAGTTACTTAGTTGTTACCTCCTATTAACTGCTAGGCCTGAATTTTAAATTCAACTATTCAGTTGCTATAACCCCTCCCGACAAGACAGTTATGCCAGCCTGTGTGCAATATATGTCAGCTATAAATATAGGCCTCCTACGTTTTTGGAAATACTCACATCACCATTTCCTCTATTCTATACTCTGCTTTTCTCCAATTATTATATTTCGCACTCATGGATGACGTTTTTCAACCCTTATCACATCTTACATTGGGCACTAACTGGGTCCGAACAAAAGTTAGGATTGGTAGAATTTGGCACTCTGTGAAGCAAGAAACCAGAGTGGCTTACTGTCTGAATTTACAACTCCTGGATGCCATGGTTTGTCCTATCACTATACTTCTACGTTACATATTTTACAACAACACGCAATGATAATTTCTTCTAATTTACCATTTATTTTTGCCAGGGAAATCAGAAGCTAGCACTGGTGCCAAAGCCATTAATGGTAAAATATGAACCCATGTTCAATGAACATGAGTTATATGAAATCGAAACTTTTAATGTAATCAAATCAGACGATAATTATCGTGCGGTCGACGAAGATTTAACTATCATAAGGTCCGATACGATAGTCACAAAAAGTCAGTTACGTAGATGTTGTTATTCCACATTACAAGTTCTCTATCGTCAACGAAGATATACTTGCATCAAGAGTTGGCAAAACGAAGCTTCTTACAGGTATGCATTATCAAATTTGTACTTGCAACACATGTAACAAACAACTTTTGTACATTCCCTACAATAAACTCATACGATTTAATATAACATAGATGTATCTGGCATTCTCAGAGGTATCTCCAACGTCACTCCACTCACTACATCGAAAGGGTTTCACGCAGTCAAGAGAGATTTACAAATTATAAGCGGCAGGTAAGCATGCTTTATTTTTACACATAACATCTTTTAGTGCCATGTTACTAACTTGAATTCATATAGCTTTGCTGGTCATGGAAAGTTGATTGTTGCTACTCTTTGCTCTGATAAAACCAAGCTTAGTGATGAATCAGTGACAGACAAAACTGATCAACCGGTTACTGTTGTTGTAACATCCACCGTTATCAAACTCTACAAAGGTATTTATCTCCACTCACCCTTCAGTAACTTTTATGTGTACATTTGTTACTCCTCATTGGTTTTTTTTCCTTCATTCAGGTGAATTCTCTTTTAACTCAACAAATTCCACTAAAGTATACATAAATATTGACGAGCCTCAAAGCAAGGATCTACTAACATGGTAATTTTTTCCCCTTAATATGCCTCACATGGATTGACTGCAATGTTTATGTTCATCACCTTCTCTACTTGATTAGGAATTTGGGTTACAATTTGAAGACAAATTAAGTACTGCATCTTGACAATACTGCAGAATACAACCCTCCTATTCGTCAACCACTATCTGAAGTGCTAAGTGCTATCAAAAATTCAACCACCTCGGTATCTCTACACCTATTATCGTATACTCACCACTTCATACAAAAATTCTAATTCGACTTATATTTTATTACAAGGGTGCTAGATATTCCTTTGCTGCAACTATTATGACGGTAAATACGTCAACTACATGGTTCTCCATATTGTGTCCCGATTGAAAAAAACGGTGAAAGATGAAGATGGCCACTACTTCTGCCCAAAATGCTGCAAGACCATAACTTCTCCTACCTATAGATTTAGAATGCCATTGGAGATTTTCGATAACACCGCTTCTACTACATTTGTTGCTTTTGATAAAGAGGCTGAAGGTCTATTAGACTACTCCGCTGATCAAATGGTGCAACTTCTCAACAGCAATACCGGTCAGATCCAACTTGATTCAATATTTGACCGTCTCTATGGAATACAGATATTGATTGATATAAAGACAACAAATTATGATATTTCTAACAAAAAAGGGAATTTAACGGCCTCTAAGATTACACGGTTTGAGCAGTCTTCATCTGCCAAGTAAACAATTATAAAGGAGTAAGTTACTGATGTGGAAGCAAGTTCAGACGATCATGGTTCGCACAAATCTGCAAAGTCAAAGGGAAAAGGCATTACTAAAGTTTCTGATGAAAGTGATCACAAAAATAAACATTTGAAGAATTGGAATAGGACAAAGGGAAAGCTTCCTAAGAGCAAAGGTGTAATTATCTGTGATACACAGGATAGCGCAGTTGTTGCTTCAAACAACAGTAGGATAAAAGATGGACGAAAGAGGAAGAATAAAACATGAAGTTATGTTTGCTAAATTGTTGGCATTATTTGCATGCAAGAAGTCTGTAAATATGTGTTCAAGTCTGTAAATATGCGTTCAGGTCTGTAGGTATGTGTCTAAGTCTGTAAATATGTGTTTAAGTCTACAAGTATGTGTCTACGTCTGTAAATATGTGTTTACGTAATTATGCGTTTACTTTTGTAAATATGTGTTTTACTCCATAAATATATGTCACTTGACATGTTGTTGTCCATATGTCCTTTGTGTTTTTTTCCCTATTTCGTTTACGTTTTTCAATACGTACATGTGTACCATTGTGGATCTTTTTTAATATATTCATATTTCCTTTTTCACATGCCTACTGCTGTACTTGCCCTTTTTTAACACAATATGTACTACACCTGGCCATCTCAAATGTTCATGAACAAGGTTGCCTATAAGGTCAACATTTTTTTAATTTTTTTTAATACCATTTTAATTTACGGTATCATGTTACGAAGTTGTTTTCCAATACAATTTTAGTTGCCTTCCTCATGGACCTATATTACCAAACCTTTCAACGACCTATAAATATATGTCACTTTTACCAACTTAAAATCAAAACATTAACTGACATGGTTAAATTTAAGGTACAGCGTATAAATTAAGCAGTTGAGATTAGGTTTAATTCTCAACTTAGAAAACACAGGGACGTCATTCACATCGTCGATTCATCGGTGAATATGTTGATTTCTCAACTGTGAAAGGAGAATCAAATATTTAGAGAACTGAGTTTACGATCGTTTACTACAAAAATAACAAAGGTTATATAACAATGTAATTATTATTATTTTTCCCACTGCAACAACACACTGTTTTCTTCCAAACATTAAAACATAATACAACATCTCTTTACATCCCTTTGGATTAACTAGACCTACTATTACTATTTCAAATCATTTTTTTTCTCATGCTATCGTTATATATTTAACCACCCCGACTTCACGTCTACCAAAAATATATATTCTCCATATTCGTTTTACATGTTACGTTTTCTTACAGCAAATTTACTTCAATATTACTACATTACTGCTCTACCATATTTCATTTTATCCATTATCATTTTTTCCAAAATAGTGCTTCAAAATATGAGATGTAAAACCAATAGGTCCACTAAAGTTCCAAACAAACATAACTATTACTATCAAATACAACTACACCCCCACGACATACTCATTGCTATCCTTCATCACAACAAATAAACATTTAAAACACTCAACTTAATGTCTAAACAACCCCACTTTCTTATTACAACATAACTTGATTCGTCAATAAGACAACATTTACTACACATTAAGTATACAATAACAAATATATCATCAGTCGATACCTACTTGACCAAATACCATAATAACATGCTATACATAACACATCATTTCCACTGACACATTATCCAAAAAAGCACGCAACAATTACCATCACCATTATGCTACCAACTCCACCACTTTCACAAAATATATTCCTTACCTTTCCGTGTGCGCAGCACGGGTTCCAAACTAGTTCATTTCTTATTAAAACAATTCCATCAGAATACAAGAATATCACAGAGTATGAATCAATATTACTGTTAGCCTACTTTGTGACCAGGCTACCCAAAGCCAGGGACTTGAGTATGAACTTATATTGATTGGCGATAACTTGGATGGAGTGATAGAAAGATGGAAAATTTGAACTATACATGTAGGTGTCACCGGATTGGATCCTCCATTTGGATCGGATCGGATCCCTCCTTTCGGATCGGATCGGGTCCCCCTTTCCGGATCGGATCGGATCCCCCTCTCCGGATCGGATCGGAGTACCCTCTACCCGAACCTCCTGAAGTATTCTGCACAGAAGTGCGTGCAGGCAATCTGCTCGAACAACCGGTTCGGTTCGGATCCGATCCGAACCGACTGGACCTGTTTCTGCACACGGAGTTTGACCTCTTCTCTTGGCATAAGCGACTCCTACAATTGCGGATCGGACTCCACTTGGCAAAGCACGACCTGGTAACCACTTTTCCACGTTCTCCACTACTTCTGAGATCTCCTCCGGTCACGCCACGTGGCCCATCCGAACCGGAAGCGCCCAGAGCTTATCTACAGCTATAAATACACCACCACATGGCCATTTGAAGGGACTTTTGGCATTTCATTCATTCATGGTAGCCATGGCTGAATTCCCCCACCAATAACCACCTTCTTCTCCAATGAAATTAATGAATTCGGAGAGAATTATTCATTGTATTTGAGCGATTGAGTGATTAAATTCCTTGTAATTGTAATCCATGAATGAAATGAGAAACTATGAAGTGGATGTAGGCTTGTTAACGCCGAACCACTATAAATCTCGTGTCTCTACTTGATTTTTTACGTTTTAGATTATTATTCCTCGCAAATCCTAGACAATTGGGTGTTAGTGCCATTTTTTGGTCTAACAATTACACATTTGACAAATATCAGAGATTAAATTACATTTAAATACATAGCAGCGGAAAAATAATACAAAACATAACTGAGAGAAATACACGGATACAGAGCTTTCCGAATATCACTTCAGCTATAAACCAGGATCCTATGAATATAAGTCTGCAAAACCAAAACTACTAGCTGCCCGTGCGGAAAATAGGGGCACCCAGAGTTTAGGTTAAAACAATAATGTAACGACCCGCATTCTATGCATCATAAGATCATAGAATATTTATTTCTTTCCCATACGAAGTCGTATGGTCATGTAACTTTGGGGGACGACTATTGGGGTCATTTCCCATGTTCATGATTTTTCCCGATTTTTAAATGACCATTTTACCCCTAGTTGGCACTGTTTTGGCCATAACTTTTGACTGGAAATGAATTTTGACCTGAAACCACTTCCATTGGCTTCAGATGATGGTTTCTCTTTCCGTAGAGTGGTCACATTAGCCAAACGGACTTACCGTTTGGGAGATATGGCTGAAACAAGTTTCAGATGGTGAAAAACAGCTTAATTGGGCTTAACCGGGTGATTAGCAGCTAGGCCCAGAGGGGAATTTCGGGTTTAGGAGTATATAGGGGCTGATTAGGGTTAGAAAACATTTCTTTAGACATTTTCCAGCCGCCACTTTCATTCCTCTTAACCTAGCCATGGCCTCCACTCTTTAAATCTCTCTAAAAACACCCAAAATCACTTCCTAATCAAAGATTAAGGCTTAGAGGCATCAAACCAAGGAGGATTAGCACAAGGACCTAGGTAGAGCTGTTGTTATATATTGGAATTCGTGCAAATCAGAGGTTCACTTTAGATCTGAAGGTTTTATTGTGGCAAAGGTGAGTGATTTGCATAGTTTTTGCACTAATTACGGTAATTAAGGGTAATTAGTGAAGATTGGCGAATTTATACACTAATAAATTCTGGAAAAATGTTTAGAAATTCTTAAATAATATTTTATGCCTCTGTTAGAAATTTGGTTCGATTTGATTGAGTTTTGTTAACCTTATGATTAGATTTACTTAACCATGCTTAAGGGAAATTTGGGGTTTTGACCATGTTTGATCCACTTTACATGTTATGATTTGTGTTATGGTGTTCGTGGTCGATACTATATGTTGCTATGACCGTATAAGATGTTTTGTGATTGTTTAGAAGTGTTAGTTTGGTCAAAAACGCCGTCGAATGGCGAAAGACTGTCGCTGGAACGAAGCGCAGGAATTTACCCGGATCGGATCGCCCCTATGAGCACGATCCGATGGAAGCTCACGCCACGATCCATTCCACTTCGAAGGCCACGAACCGATGCAGCGCCGTGTCTAAACTGAAGTACCTCGATCCGAATCGCTCCAGCTTGGTGGACCACGAACCGATCAGAAGGTGCGATCCAAGATGAGGCGCGACGATCCAGACAAGGTAGCACGACCCGAACCCAATGGGCTGCCAGTGTCACGAGCTGTTGAGGCGCGATCCCTATGGTGCGACACGATCCGATGGAGGTGGAGCACTACGAGCCAGCAGGAACTCGATCTGATCCGATTGGGGAGGCGCGTCACGAATAGAACCATCCAAGGGAGCACGATCCGAGGAGAGGACTGAATGAAGACCGATCCGGAAGTGAAGACTATAACCCGAGATCCAAAGGAAGTCCAAATGAGAAGTTATAGCTCAAGATTCAGATGGGAATCAACGAGTTCGCTTCATGTTTGGGCTTTGCTGCGGGACGCGTGCCAAGGAGCTATCGACGTCTATAGCTTTGGACCACTATGGTGGGAGGTACGAAGACGGATTCAGGGCCATTATGGCATAGGTAGAACCAAGGGCTGCAACCAATGAAGTGGGTCATTGAGATGTTTGGTCATGACTCCATATGTTTTGCTTGGTCATAGCAGGGTTTCTACAAGTCGGGATTCGTCGTTACCTCAGTTTGTCTAGTGTTCCAAAGTGGTAGATATCGTATACTTTACGCACTGAGTGAGAGACATAAGGATGGTTGCTATGGATGGTTTGTTTGCTATCATTATGACATACACACCCCACCCCCGTATTCTTTACACTATTTATTATGGCACCTTAGAGCATTGTACGGTATGTGGTACTAACTCTTTGGTTGCAGGTCCAGGTTCAGGCATGGTTTAGTATACCTGTTATTATTCTGTTTAGATGCTTATCGCTCATACCAGGCTTTATGTCTGACCCAGAGTTTTATGTCTCCTCTTATTACTCTGGGTGCTCACACGAGCAGACTAGAGACAGGTTAGCTGGTGATGCACGGGTAGATGATCCGGAGACGAGCAGGAGGCTTCCACGTAATATATATAGTATTCTCCCTGTGTTGTTGAAGATCACTGCTTGGGCATTGGTGGTGCATCTTCTAATTTAGCTTTCTTTTGTTTAGAGACAGTAAATTTGGAAAATTGTAATAAGCTGTATTTGAATTTCCGCTGCTCTGATGATGGATGTTGATTTTAGTTATCAGCTTATGCACTGTCTCACCTGTTTATGTCAAGTATGTTATTATTATATTTTATCTCATGCGCTGTGAGACACTCTACAGGTTCCTCGTTTAGTTCATTCCCTTCTTTCCTTTCTTTGACGACCGTCCCGTGCTAGTCGGGCATGTGTACAGCGCACTTTCGGAGGAAATGCAGGCTGGTGCGGGGCGGGCCGTCACACTTGGTATCAGAGCTCTAGGTTGCGTAGTTAACCTAGGGAAGCTATCAGGGAGAGATAATATACGTATACGAGAGAGCGTATTTGTGATTATTTTGATTTTTAAAAGCTATATTTACTATTACTAGTATAAGGATGAAGTCGTACTGCACTAGCACCACTACGGAGTCGTTAATCGTTTCCTTTTTCAGATTGACGATGAGCCGATATACTAGAGGTGCTGGTAGGGGAGCCAACAATGGGAATGCTGCTGACATGAGGACGATGTTTATAGACCTCATGAGAGAGATGCTTAGAGATGTACAGAGGGCAGCTCCCAATGGTGGAAATGGTGGTAGTCCAATAGTGCAGGCTCCAAGAGTCGACTTCGCCAAGCTGAATAAGGATTATACTAGCCTTGGTGGGAAGCCGTTCCACGGAACGGAGTCGGCCACGGATGTTCAAGATTGGTTGGATAGTTGCGAACGTATCTTTGAAGATTTGGGTATCGAGGATGCAATGAAGAGGAAGCTAGCGTCCCGTCAGCTACAAGGGCGGGCAATGAATTGGTGGAATGCTATAAAGGCAGCTACTCCCGAAGATCAGATCACTTGGGAGCAGTTTAAGGCTCGCTTTAGCGAGAAGTTCATTCCAGCTGCTCAGAAGTCAATGCTGTTTAAGAAATTCTTGGAGCTCAAGCAGAATGGCAGAGCTGTCTCGGAGTATATTGCTGAATTTGACACTTTGTCAAAATATGGGTTATCTCTTATTGACACTGCCGAGAAAAAGAATGAGAAATTCATAACTGGTTTGGATCAGTACTTGGGGGAAAAACTTATTAACCACATCGATGAGACGTTTGAATCGATTGTGGGGAAAGCATTAAGATCAGAAAGTCTCTACCCTAAGTCGAAGACTGAGGTTGCATCTGCAGATGAGCCAAAGCCACAAGCAAGTGGTGGAGGTAAGGGTGGTTCCCAGAATAAGAGAAAGCAGAACCAAACTAAGGATGGCCAGAAGAAAAAGAATAAGCAAGATGTTGAGTGCTTCAGCTGTGGTAAGAAGGGCCATTATGCTAGTAATTGTCGGGCCAAGCCAGCGGATAGGAAGTGCTTCAACTGTGGCCAAATGGGACATCACAAGGACAAGTGTCCACAGCCCCCTAAGGAAAAGCAAATGGTGAAAGCCTACGCTCTTAATGCTATTCCTTCTTCGTCGAATGCCCCAACAGCGGCGGAGAAGGGAAAGAATGTCGTCATTCAAGGTATGCTTTCTGTTTACGATGTTCCTGTTAGAGTTTTGTTTGATACCGGAGCTTCCAATTCTTTCATATCTAGTGACCTGGTAGATAGGTTGGGATTGAAGCCCGAGATTGTCGATAGACCTTTAGTAGTGACGAACCCGATTGGTGGTTCGACTGGCCTTAGCATGATTTGTCGTAATGTGGTCTTATCGAGTCATGGATGCATGTTTGTTTGTGATTGCTTTGTTTTGGGCTTTACTGGGTTTGGCATTATTTTGGGAGTGGATTGGCTCCAAAGATACGGGGTGGTGGTAGACTGTGAGGGCTTGTTGGTGACAGCTAGAGCGGATGATGGGCGGAGGATAGTATTTGGTGGTCTACCCAGTAAGGGGGTATTGGCTAGTTTTCTAAACTCCCTCGACATTCCGCATAGTGAGTTGTCAGGTTTGCCCGTGGTTGGCCAGTATCCGGATGTTTTCGAAGAAGTGACCGGACTTCCACCACACCGAGAGATTGAGTTTTGTATTGGTTTGGTAAAGGATGCCAGGCCTATAGTGATGCCACTTCGTCGTATGGCACCAAGAGAGCAGCGAGAGCTCGAGGTGCAAGTCAGCGATCTTTTGAAGAAGGGATTTATCAGAAGGAGTGTTTCTGAATGGGGAGCACCAGTTGTGTTTGCTACCAAGGCGGATGGTTCCCTTCGTTTGTGTGTCGACTACCGCGAGTTGAATAAAGTGACGAGGAAGAACAAGTATCCTCTACCGCGGATAGATGATTTGTTCGATCAGTTGAGTGGCGCGAGAGTATTTTCTCAGTTGGATCTCACGACAGGTTTTCATCAGCTTAGAGTGGAAGCTGAAAGTATAGCTAAAACGACATTTCGGACGCCGTTTGGATTTTATGAGTGATTGGTCATGCCATTCGGGTTGACCAATGCCCCAGCATATTTTGTGGATCTTATGAATAGGGTATTCAGAGATCAGTTGAATAAGTTTGTCCTTGTGTTCGTTGATGATATTTTGTTCTATTCGAGGACAGAGGAAGAACACAAGGAACATTTAAGAGTAGTGATGGAGGTGTTGAGAAAACACCAATTGAAAGCAAAGTTTTCTAAGTGTCACTTCTGGAAGAGGGAAGTGAGGTTCTTGGGCCATGTTGTATCAGAGAATGGTATTGCCGTGGACCCGGCAAAGGTGGCTACGGTACAGGATTGGCCTACGCCCAAGAACGCAACAGATGTAAGAAGTTTCTTGGGGTTAGCTGGATATTATCGTAAGTTTATCCAAGGTTTCTCCAAGACAGCAGCACCATTGACCCAGTTGACCAAGAAGAATCAAGCTTTTGTCTGGGATGAAAGGTGCGAGAATGCATTCAAAAGTCTAAAGGACAAGTTGACAAGCGCACCAGTGTTAGTCATTCCTAAGGGGGATGAAGAGATGACGGTATACACGGATGCCTATGGTACCGGACTGGGTGCTGTATTGATGCAAGGCGGTAGGGTTGTAGCTTACGCAAGTCGGCAATTGAAACCGCACGAGAGAAGATACCCAACCCATGATTTAGAATTGGCAGCGATCGTGTTCGCGTTAAAGATGTGGAGACACTATCTCTTGGGGGAAAGATTTGAGCTGTTTACAGATCATAAGTCGTTAAAGTATCTCTTCTCTCAGAAAGATCTGAATCTCCGTCAGCAGAGATGGTTAGAGTTCTTGGCTTCCTATGATTTTGACATCGCATACACACCGGGAAAGGGCAATGCGGTGGCTGATGCATTGAGTAGAAGACATGCCAGCTTAGGGGCTATGTTCTTTGAATGGAAGCAACTGGAGTATATCGCGGGGTTTGATTTCAGACCAAAGTGCGAATTGGATCCAGAAATGTTAGCAAGTTTGACGATCAGACCCACTTTGATTGAGCGGATCGGCTCTAGTCAGAGGGACGATCCTAACCTATTGGAAATCATCTCCAAGTTAGAGATGGGTATCGATGAGGAGATGAACAAGTATGGGCTTGATCGAGATAGATGGCTTAGAAAGAATGGAAGACTAGTCGTACCCAATGTCAATGGATTGAGGGATGAAGTGCTTAGAGGATGTCATCACTCAAAACTGACTATACATCCTGGTGGTAATAAGATGTATCGAGACATGAGACAGACTTACTACTGGGAAGGGATGAAAAGAGACGTTGGTAAGTTTATATCCAAGTGCATGAATTGCCAGCTAGTTAAAGCCGAGCAAAAGAAGCCTAGTGGGTTGTTGCAACCATTAGAAATTCCCGAATGGAAATGGGAGCAAGTCTCGATGGATTTCATTGATGGTTTACCAAGGACTAAATCGGGACATGACAGCATTTGGGTAATTGTAGATCGACTGACTAAAAGTGCAAGGTTTATACCAGTCAAATCGACCAGAACGGCAGCTAAGTTAGCAGAATTGTATATGAAGTGGGTAGTGAGATTTCATGGAGTACCCAAAAGCATTGTGAGTGACCGAGACCCGTTGTTCACTAGTGGGTTTTGGAAGAGCTTGCAAGAGGCTCTAGGGTCAAGATTACATCTCAGTACCGCATATCATCCTCAGACCGACGGCCAGACGGAGAGGGTGAATCGCATATTGGAAGATCTCTTGAGAGCATGTATATTGGATTTTGGTGGATCATGGGATGACCATTTGCATCTAGTAGAGTTTGCATATAATAATAGCTACCAATCCAGTATCGGTACGGCACCATACGAAGCTTTGTACGGAAGACCGTGCAACTCACCATCATGTTGGATAGAGACTGGCGAGAAGTTTGTGCTTGGACCAGATGTGGTGAGAGAAACGTCGGATAAGATTAAGGTCATTCAACAACGAATGAAAGCTGCCCAAGACAGGCAGAAGAGTTATGCTGGTAAGAGGAGGAGAGACTTAAAATTCTCCGTTGGCGACTTGGTGTTTGTCAAGATTTCCCCGTTGAAGAGCGTAATACGATTTGGTAGGAGAGGCAAGTTGGCACCAAGATTCGTTGGCCCATTCCCTGTTCTCGAACTAGTCGGGAATTTGGCATATAGAATTGACTTACCAGAGAAGATGGCGGGAGTTCACAACGTATTTCATGTTTCCCAACTAAGGAAGTTTGTTCACGACTCAGATATTACTATTTCACCTGATCAGTCAGAGGACTTCAAAGTAGAACCCGAGGCGGTTGGGAACCGCAAGCCGACCCGTATTGTCGAATACGACATGAAGCAACTTCGAAGGAAGGCGGTGAGGCTAGTCAAGGTTCAGTGGGGCGAGGACGAGAATGATTGTACTTGGGAGACAGAGGAGAACATTAGGAAGACACACCCAGAACTCTTTGCCTGGTAAGATTTTGACATCGATTTAGTTTTCCGTATGCTAGAATAGGCTTGGTTGCTTGTTTTGCATGTTTGATTGTTGTATGTGGTTGTTAGGCATGCGGGATCTTTTGTATGTTTGGGTTAAGGAATTTCGGGGACGAAATTTCTTAAGGGGAGGAGAGTGTAACGACCCGCATTCTATGCATCATAAGATCGTAGAATATTTATTTCATTCACATACGAAGTCGTATGGTCATGTAACTTTGGGGGACGACTATTGGGGTCATTTCCCATGTTCATGATTTTTCCCGATTTTTAAATGACCATTTTACCCCTAGTTGGCACTATTTTGGCCATAACTTTTGACTGGAAATGAATTTTGACTTGAAACCACTTCCATTGGCTTCAGATGATGGTTTCTCTTTCCGTAGAGTGGTCACATTAGCCAAACGGACTTACCGTTTGGGAGATATGGCTGAAACAAGTTTCAGATGGTGAAAAACAGCTTAATTGGGCTTAACCGGGTGATTAGCAGCTAGGCCCAGAGGGGAATTTCGGGTTTAGGAGTATATAGGGGCTGATTAGGGTTAGAAAACATTTCTTTAGACATTTTCCAGCCGCCACTTTCATTCCTCTTAACCTAGCCATGGCCTCCACTCTTTAAATCTCTCTAAAAACACCCAAAATCACTTCCTAATCAAGGATTAAGGCTTAGAGGCATCAAACCAAGGAGGATTAGCACAAGGACCGAGGTAGAGCTGCTGTTATATATTGGAATTCGTGCAAATCAGAGGTTCACTTCAGATCTGAAGGTTTTATTGTGGCAAAGGTGAGTGATTTGCATAGTTTTTGCACTAATTACGGTAATTAAGGGTAATTAGTGAAGATTAGCGAATTTATACACTAATAAATTCTGGAAAAATGTTTAGAAATTCTTAAATAATATTTTATGCCTCTGTTAGAAATTTGGTTCGATTTGATTGAGTTTTGTTAACCTTATGATTAGATTTACTTAACCATGCTTAAGGGAAATTTGGGGTTTTGACCATGTTTGATCCACTTTACATGTTATGATTTGTGTTATGGTGTTTGTGGTCGATACTATATGTTGCTATGACTGTATGAGATGTTTTGTGATTGTTTAGAAGTGTTAGTTTGGTCAAAAACGCTGTCGAATGGCGAAAGACTGTCGTTGGAACGAAGCGCAGGAATTTACCCGGATCGGATCGCCCCTATGAGCAAGATCCGATGGAAACTCACGCCACGATCCGTTCCACTTCAAAGGCCACGAACCGATGCAGCGTCGTGTCTAAACTGAAGTACCTCGATCCGAATCGCTCCAGCTTGGTGGACCACGAACCGATCAGAAGGTGCGATCCAAGATGAGGCGCGACGATCCAGACAAGGTAGCACGACCCGAACCCAATGGGCTGCCAGTGTCATGAGCTGTTGAGGCGCGATCCCTATGGCGCGACACGATCCGATGGAGCTGGAGCACTACGAGCCAGCAGGAACTCGATCCGATCCGATTGGGGAGGCGCGTCACGAACCGAACCATCCAAGGGAGCACGATCCGAGGAGAGGACTGAATGAAGACCGATTCGGAAGTGAAGACTATAACCCGAGATGCAAAGGAAGTCCAAATGAGAAGTTAGAGCTCAAGATTCAGATGGGAATCAACGAGTTCGCTTCATGGTTGGGCTTTGCTGCGGGACGCGTGCCAAGGAGCTATCGACGTCTATAGCTTTGGACCACTATGGTGGGAGGTACGAAGACAGATTCAGGGCCATTATGGCATAGGTAGAACCAAGGGCTGCAACCAATGAAGTGGGTCATTGAGATGTTTGGTCATGACTCCATATGTTTTGCTTGGTCATAGCAGGGTTTCTACAAGTCGGGATTCGTCGTTACCTCAGTTTGTCTAGTGTTCCAAAGTGGTAGATATCGTATACTTTACGCACTGAGTGAGAGACATAAGGATGGTTGCTATGGATGGTTTGTTTGCTATCATTATGACATACACACCCCACCCCCGTATTCTTTACACTATTTATTATGGCACCTTAGAGCATTGTACGGTATGTGGTACTAACTCTTTGGTTGCAGGTCCAGGTTCAGGTATGGTTTAGTATACCTGTTATTATTCTGTTTAGATGCCTATCGCTCATACCAGGCATTATGTCTGACCTAGAGTTTTATGTCTCCTCTTATTACTCTGGGTGCTCACACGAGCAGACTAGAGACAGGTTAGCTGGTGATGCACGGGTAGATGATCCGGAGACGAGCAGGAGGCTTCCACGTAATATATATAGTATTCTCCCTGTGTTGTTGATGATCACTGCTTGGGCATTGGTGGTGCATCTTCTAATTTAGCTTTCTTTTGTTTAGAGACAGTAAATTTGGAAAATTGTAATAACCTGTATTTGAATTTCCGCTGCTCTGATGATGGATGTTGATTTTAGTTATCAGCTTATGCACTGTCTCACCTGTTTATGTCAAGTATGTTATTATTATATTTTATCCCATGCGCTGTGAGACACTCTACAGGTTCCTCGTTTAGTTCATTCCCTTCTTTCCTTTCTTTGACGACCGTCCCGTGCTAGTCGGGCATGTGTACAGCGCACTTTCGGAGGAAATGCAGGCTGGTGCGGGGCGGGCCGTCACAAATAAACTCCAGGTCAGTCATGTGACTGGTGTGAGAACTAAAACCGTTATTAATCTTTATTTTAAAAGAAAGTAATTCAAGGGACCACGCCGTATAACACGGAACGGGTTTCCTCCCAAGAATACAAGTGCATATATCAAAACAGTGCAATGCTTTTTGGAAAAATGAAGCTATTATAACCAAAATGCAACGCAAGCCGGAGGATAGAGTTTTCCCTTATAATAGCCAAACATGCTTGGTACGTTTAAAACAAATCATTGGATACTATTATAAGTGTATAGTGTCAAAACAATTTCAATCATAAATATCAATCATAGACGGCATGGGTACCATATATCATGTCACCATACTAGGCTCTACAAATAAAACCACAAAGGTGTATTGGAAATTGGATTTCCGTCATGAGTCGAGGCAAGGGGCAAGCTCCTCTCCATTCGAGACACTCTAGCAAATGTCTCAGGACCACACACATCGATCCTTGGATCCTCCAAGGCCGGTCCTTTCTTACTTTTAAGGATTGGCAATTCCTGAACACATGTTTCTCGATCCTATAGGAACTATATACGAGGCGCCTCACATCCAACATCCACACAGGTAAAAATAATATATATGTCAGGGCTGGTAGGTCACTGACATCACCCATAGCTAGAAGGAAACGTCGTGCACTCCTTGGGTCCTTATCCCGTTTTTGACTCATACCGAGGTGTGAGGCTCGTGAATTAACGCCATACACAAAGCTATGCCACACAGGCTGTGCTTTGATCATCAACCACAAGACTTTGCTTTTCAACAGAGGCCTTGATCATCTGCCACTTAGGCATGCCACACAGGTAATTCATGCGATTGATATCTATCGATATATAACCTCTAAGCTCGTACGTCTCAGAGAAGGGCGTTAAGCAAGAGAATAAATTCTCTGCCGTCAAACAGATATATATTTAATAGAAATCGATCACACGGAATAAAATCCAATGTTAGACACACAGTCCATTTACAAGTTTGTTCTGGGTCTGAACGAAACCGGAGGAACTTATTCCTTGCATATCCATCGATCTCCCAGCACGTTTGGACGATCACCAACTGATTCCCTCCTCTTCGGTGTACAGCCCAATCAAGATCATCAATAATCATCCAAACGACGTGAAGATCTCCGGTCTTCAACCACCGTCTTCATCTTCAACTTATCGTCGAATCGGTAATTCAGAATGGGTATAAACCTGGCCTTTCCGAATAACCCACGTATATAATAAACAAGTGTTACACAAACACAACATACGCCTCACTGCAATTCAGAATATTCTTTTATTCGAATCTTCACATTCTTAGGGAAAGGTTCCCATTAATTTTATCAAAGATAAATTCTTCTAAATTTATTTTTTAATCTTCCTTTGGATATCATTTCAAACCATGTAAGTCAGGATTAGCGAACCACACCGAAGTAATTATTTATTTTATTTCCCAATCCCAACCTATTCATCCCTTGGAGCAAAACTGGTAGCACTCTATATCTAATAACACTGTGTTATCGGTAAATATTATTTACCATTTCACGTTCAAATCTAATTAAAGATTTAACTATCGCTTGGAGCAAAACTGGTGATACTCCATTCTCGGTCGCTTTAATCTAAATAT
Organism: Allium sativum; assembly: GCA_030737875.1. NCBI lineage: Eukaryota > Viridiplantae > Streptophyta > Magnoliopsida > Asparagales > Amaryllidaceae > Allium > Allium sativum. The sequence goes on from CM060921.1 coordinate 311,613,895, forward strand.
AGATTCATTAAAACTCCATTTAGTTTTAATCTTTCCAAAAATCAATATCCTGCCTTTAACTGGGTTAAAGAACCAATGTCATCTAAAACACAGTTCACGATAAACCCAAAATCACTTTTCATTGTTAATCGGGTTAAAGAACAGGTGTTATTCAAAACACCGCTCACGATAAACCCCGAAAACCAATTTAAATTCAATTCCAATTAAATACTAATTAACTGGACAATTTCACTAAATCTTAATTAAAAGATTTATTCTTTTCTAAACTGGGTTCAAGAACGGTGTTATTTAAGACATATTCACGACGAACCCAAAATCCCATTTGATATTAAATACAAGGCTCTGAATAGAAAATATATCGGCTTATATTCAATATCAAATTCTGAAACCAACAAAGATCGTATTGGAAATAACAATATAAATATATCTTTCAAACTTCCACAACCATATCTGTATAATCAAGAAATCCAACATTGAAATATTCCCGAAGATAATTTTGATTCAAATCCATTCCGATTCATATATTGGAAATTCAGATTATTTTCATAACCATTTTGAATCTAGTTCAAATCTAGTTCATTTCGATAAAAATATATTTTTATCCTTTCAAATGTGGAATTTTTCATCCTAGTTCTTTCCAATTCATATATTATGATTTTACACAAATATTAATATTTTTAATAATTTTATCAAGGTCCGTACAGTTGGTTTTCAATAACGGCAACCGAACTGCACTTACAGCGACCTTTTCCAAATTTGATTTTGACATAATTCTAAATCCAACCATTAGATTTTAAATTCTAATATTCATTGGAAAGCTCTTTTCGATACGAACCCAACGGTTCCAGTTTCAGGAGAATCCGACGGTCAGATCTCCCGTAACGTCCATTCGAAGTCAATGGTCGAAATCCGCAAACTGCCGCAGTGCGGCGCGCTATTCAGGCCATTTAATATATATAATATATATATTATATATATATTTCGTCAATTTCAATTCAAAACGTATTTTATAAATCGTTTTAAATTCTTTTTCAAAACAAATTCGACTTCGTATTCGATTTTAAATCAAAATTGAATATTCCATATCATTAATATATAAATGATAATATTTTCAAAACGTTATATTTTGAAATCACTTCCTTTTCTATATTCATTCTTAAAACGAATATAATCGATATAAATATCGTTCGCATCAAAATGGCGTAAAGCTAATCAACATGGCTTTATATACTTCAATAACTTCGTTATTCTATTCAACAAATGAATATTTTCTTCAACACATGAATATATATTTTATTCAACACATGAATATTTATTAATTCTTACTTACAATAAAAATGTGGATTTTATTGTTTAAAGTTTTACTCAACACATGAATATTTTCAACACATGAATAGTTTCAACACATGAATGGTTTCAACACATGAATATTCTCGACACATGAGTATTGTCAACACATGACTATTTTGTTTATTCAACACATGAATATAATTTATTTTCTAAATTGGAATGAGACCCAATCAATTACCATATAATGTTATTTATATGGATTCCATACAACACATGTATATAATAGTAATGATAAATAATCAACCATCATCCAAAGTGCACTACACAACTGTCCGTCAACCTATCGATCGACATACAACTATACAATTGGGACTAGTGTACGTCAAATATCATCCCAATACCCGTGTGGGGTTTCAAATCAACAAACACAGATTTTATTTGTGTAGTTGGGTGACGTGTAAAATTTATCATCCCAATCAATATCAGTCAAATCAGTGTACATAAACAAATCGTCTGATTTGTAAATGAATATTTATTTTATTCACATACACGTTAAAAATTATATTTTTAACGATAAAATATTTATTCGGTTCATTTACATACTAAAAATGATATTTTTATTTATCTAATATATTTTAGAAAATTTTGGCGGTATAACGGCGCGATACTAGAAACGGGATAAGGCCTAGCCTTATCCCCCGTCTAATAATCGCCCGTGCCATTCACATACCCATCTAATCAATACCATTTCACCCAAACAACCAAATTTAAACAAATAATCTAACCAACTACACAACCAAACAAACAAGTCGTCCATGGTCTGTGGACGACGGGTGTCGGGTGCTGCTAAGCACCGTCTGCATTCTAGTATATATTTTTAGCTAGAAAAGAAAATTTAAAGTGAGAAGTTCTCACCCATAAGCTAAACCAATTCGTCGCGATTCTTCTAATGTAGAAAATCCTTGTCGTCGCGCTCACTTTTGTCGTTCTCCTCACTCGATTTTGCCTCTTTGGCTCTAGAACTTGCATACGGCCTCCAAACTTCACCAAACTTTGTCACTAGCCTAAACGCGCCGTTTCGGATAACTTTGGTCTAGGGGACTTTCTTCCAAAACTGCACCAATTCGCCGTAAATCGCCAAAAAACAGCAGCAGGTCCATCAACTTCGGACGCGTTTTCCGGACAGCTCCGCAATCCAAAATATGACTTCCATATAGCCAAATCGAAGAGGAGAGAGTGATCTTCGACTTTGGTCTAGTGGAGTCTTGGCTAAAATTGCACGGTTTGTGAGTTATTGGAGAAATAGTGATAGGGTGTTATTTGCAAAACGGGAAATTTGTGAAAAATGTGATTTTTGAGGAGGAAGGGCCCACGGCCGGAGTTGGGTGGTCGGGGGCGGCGCTGGGCATGATTGGGGGTGGGGAGCGCGCTGGTGGGTCGCGGCGGTGGTGATGGGGCCCATGGTGGCGGATTTGGGTGGTGGCTTAGGCTAGGGTTCACAGAACAAGAGAGAGAGAGGAGGAGAAGGAGGAGTGGAGGGAGTGGCCGGAGGTAGGTGGTGGCGGGTGGAGGAGGGGCGGCAGCGGGTTTGGGGAGGAGGTCTCCATTTTTGATCTTTTTGAAGAGGAAGATAGAAGTGAAATTATGAAATAGAAAATGAGGATAAGCGATTATATGCTAGATTCTCGCGTATCGTCAGAATGCAAATGATCTCTGATTGCCGCGGATTTCAGACACGAGGTAGTAGACGTGAAGACGAGTCCAACGAAACAAGTTTCATCGAATTCCGAGTTCGTTTGACCGTCCGTTAAAATTCTCAAAAATGCTCAGATAGGCTCTAAAAATGTGATTTTGGCGCACCATTTCTTCTTGCACGCTCACACGCTAACTCGAAAAATCATGCCCTTTTGGATTTAACCATTATTAGACGATACGAATCCAAAAAAACGGAATCGAATTTTGAGATCGTATCAATAATGTTCCTTTGTAAAATGACTACCCGTTTTATCCTGAACTATTTTAGCTCGCACGGCCACATACTAACCCTGTTTGACGCGCCCTTTGGAACTCAACAATGATTTGTCACTATGAATCCAGAAAAATTTATCTCGTCGAATAATGAGCTCATATGCAAAATTTCACTTTTTAAGGGCTATGTATTGCTAACCGAAAACCCCAGCCAATTGCCACTATTCCGGATCTCGGAATATATCGAAGCTTATACTTTTTGGAGTTGTAAACGGCATTTTGAACTCAATTGAAGTGGTTTAGAGTCCAAATTCATCCGTATGCAAAATTGCTATTTTTAAGGGCTATATTTCTATAGTGACTATTCTGAATTTTCAACTGGACATAACTTTTTATTCACGCTATGAAATTTTGATTTTTCGGATTCGTTGGAAAGATATTTTCAAATAGATTTTAATATTTTTGATTTCGCTAAAATCCGGTTTATTTTGAATCCTGTACATTCATTTGAAATTTGAAATCGAATTTTCAAACTACCGCACCATTTCCAATTCCTTTTATATTTAAAATAAAATATTTATATTCTAGTGACGATTCAAATAAATATATAAGTTTTACTTCTATTCAAAATAAATTTCTTGTTGTCATTATTTAAAATAAATCATTTTAAATATTCAAAATTCATCAAAAGTGCCAAAATAAAAAAATTAAATTGGCTCGGATTTTCCGGGTTGTTACAGACTCTTCTTTTCAACAGAAGCCTTGATCATTCGCATCTCAGCATGCCACACAGGCAATTCACGCCATGCGACTGATGTCTATTGATATATATAACCTCTGAGCTCGTACGTCTCAGAGAAGGGCATTAAGAAAGAGAATAAATTCTCCGCCGCCAAACAGATATATATTTAATAGAGATCAATCAACACAGAATAAAATCCAATGTCAGACACACATCCATTTACAAGTTCGTTCTGGGTCTGAGTGAAACCGGAGGCATCTTATTCCATGTCCTATATGCCCAATGCAGGAGAGAGGTCCTCGCATATCCAGTCGATCTCCAAGTACGTCTGGACGATCACCACTTATTACCTTGTCTTGGGTGTACAACCCAATCAAGACATCAGTAATCATCCAAACGATGTGAAGATCGCCGGTCTTTAACCACCGTCTTCATCGTCGACTTATCGTCGTTTCAGTTACTCAAAATGGGATAAACTCGGTTTTTCTGAATAACTCGCGTATCTTATAAACAAGTGCTATAAAAACACAACATACGCCTCAATCCAATTCTGAATATTCTTTTATTTAAATACTCATATCCTTTGGGAAAGGTTCCCATTAATTTTATCAAAGAAAAATTCTTTAAATTTATTCTTTAATCTTTCATTGGATATCAATTCAAACCAAATTAAGGTTAATCCAAATTAGTCGGGATTAGCACACCTTACCGAAGTAATCATTTGTTTGATTTCCCAATCCCAACCTATTCATCCCATGGAGCAAAACTGGTAACACTCCATATCTAACACCACGGTGTTATCGGTAAATTTAATTACCATTTCACGTTCAAATCTAATTAAAGATTTGACTATCGCTTGGAGTAGAACTGGCGGTACTCCATTCTCTATCATTTCCTGTATTTGATAATTTAAATTATCACATTCTCTTTTCAATCTAACAAAAGATTCATTAAAACTCCACTTAGTTTTAATCTTCCTAAAAATCAATATTAATGAGTATTTAACTTTGGAAACACAAACATGTTGCATCGACAATCTACACCGTACTATTGATTTCTGTCGATATATAACCTCAAAGATCACACATCTTAGAGAAGGGTGTTAAGCAAGAGAATAAATTCTCCACCACCAAACAGATATATATTTAGCAGAGATCAACCATACAGTTCGAAATACAATGTTAGACATGTAATCTTGTCTTTAACTAGGTTAAAGAACTAATGTCATTTAAAACACAATTCACAATAAACCCAAATCAAATTCCATTAATTATGGATTCTTCATGGAAAACAGATCAATATATAATCGATATCAATTTCCATATCTGACTAGCAATATAAATGGAATAACGACAAAGCCTTTTAAATTCCATATATATTAACAGACTTCCTCCAAAGAAGCTCATTTCGATTATTATCAAATCGAATTCCATTCAATTCGAATTTAATATATTAAATTGGAAACTTTTACTTTGGAAAATTCCCGTTAAATCTTAATAAAAAGATTTATAAATTCCAAATCACATTTAACTGTAAATTGGGTTAAAGAATGAATGTCGTTAAACACACAGTTCACAATAAACCAAATTCACATTCCATTTTATTCCAATTATTAATATAATTGGAAACTCTAATAATCTTAATTAAAAGATTTATTCTTTTCACATGGGGTTCAAGAACACTGTTATTGAAAACACCATTCACGACAAACCCAAAATCCAATTCTTTCATTTTATTCCATTTAAATATTAACTGATTGGAAAACTTCACTAAATCTCTATTAAAAGATTTATTCTTTTTCTCAACTGGGTTTAAGAACAGTTTTAATGAAGACACCATTCACGAAAAACCCAAAATCCAATTCAATATTAAATACAAGGCTCTAAATAGAAATTATATCGGCTTATATTCAATATCAAATTCTGAAATCAACAAATATCGTATTGGGAATAACGAAATATATATATCTTCCAAATTCCTCCACAATATCCATATAATCACGAAATCCAATACCAAAATATTCCAAAGATAATTTCGATTCAAATCCATTCCAATTCATATACTGGAAATTCTGGTTATTTTTAAAACCATTTCAAATCCAATATATTTATTTAAAAATATTGGATTATAATTCTATTTCATAACTAGTTTATTTTGATAAAATATATTTTTATCTTTACAAACGTGGATTTTTTCATCCAGATTCTTTCCAAATCATTTATTATGATTTTACTCAAATTATCAATATTTTTAATAATTTTATCAAGGCCCGTATAGTCGATTTCCATAAACGGTCATCGAATTGCACTTACATCGACCTTTTCCAAATTTGATTTGGATATAATTCCAAATCCAACCGTTAGATTTCAAATTTCTTGTATTTGTTGCAAAGCTCTTTTCGATTCGAACCTATTGGTTCCAGTTTTAGGAGAATTCGATGGTCAGATCTCCCGTAATGTCCATTCGAAGTCATTGGTCGAAATTCATGAACTACCGCGGCGCGTTCTATTCATGCCATTAAATATATATATAATATATATATATTATATATATTTCTTCGATTTCCGTTTAAAAAGTATTTTATAAATTCGTTTAAAACGATGCTAACTTCATTTTCAATTTTAAATCAAAATTGAATTTTCCTTATCATTATAATATATAAATGATAATATTTTCAAAATATCAGATTTTGAAATCATTTCCTTTTCGGTATTCATTATAAAAATGAATAAAATCGATATAAATATCGTTCACGTCAATATGACGTTAATCTAATCAACACGGCTTCATATATTTCAATATTTTCGTGTCCATCCCAACTAGGACATCAAAACCATTTTTTGATCCATTACTGAATATTATTTTAAAATATTAGTTATTTAAAATATTGATTCTTCGTCATTTTAAAATATTCGTTAATTTAAAATATTCATTCTTCCCGAATTGGAATCAGACACAGCCACTTACCATATAATTTTGTTTATATGGATTTCATACACCCATGGACACAACAATAATCAAACACAGTCAAACATCATCCAGAGTTGTAACACCCCACACCCGCTAAGGTCACTCACAAAGGGAATGCCTTAGCTTCGGTGGAGTATTTAAGTGAATATAGAACTGAAAATTTACAACAAGACGGATATAAGTAATACTTGAAATTTAAAACATCATTTCATTGCAGCAGAAGGTAAACATGTTTGGTTATATCTCAAAAAACCAACAAGAGTCAAGTACAAAATATCCATCTCGTTAAAACATAAGTACATAATCCCACTACATACTAATAGCCATAATAGAAAAGATAACTGAGCTTTTCTTCAAGAGTCCAAGCTCCAAAAGATAGATAAAGCAATCTGATCAAAGCCCACTAGTGCTAGGCCCACTCTGAGAACCTGAGGGTTGGGGAAAAAGATAAAAACAACGGGGTCAGACATAAGTCTGAATGAGCCCTATAACCTTAACAATACAATCATTAAAGTAATTAGGGTATGATATAAACCTGGTACGGTACGACTGGGGATAAATGACTACACTAAGTAGCCAACTAGACTTAGGATAAACTAAGATAATGGTAAAGACGCGCCTAACCACCCAAGGACAAATACTACACTGCACCACACTAGATCTACCCACCCAAGGGTAATTCCTACACTGCACCACACCAGATCTACCCACCCAAGGGTAATTCCTACTTAAAGGTTGATCCCACTAAGTGTACTTAGTAATTTTTAATAGTAGTTTCGTGTACCCCTAGTTGACTACATAGGTGCCGTCTGCCCCTATCTCCACTAGGTGTACCTAGTAATTTTAATAGTAGTTTCGTGTACCCCAAGCTGACTACATAGGTGTCGTCTGCCCCTATCTCCACTAGGTGTACCCACTACTCCCATTCGATCGGCTCCCTAACGTAGATACCCGTGCTGGCCCCACAGTGGGGTGTATCACTCCCCAAAGTGGCAACCCGATAATCAATGGTGCACGGCTTATACCTACACGATGCAACAACGTCTTACCTACCAGCCCGGTTCCACACACGCATATGAAACCCGTTGGACTTGCGTTGCCACCGCTAACCGGTTTTGGCCTCTTATAGTCAAGCCCAGTACGCGTGTCCCGTCCTCGACATGGGTCGAGCCCAATAAGATACATATGGGTTACTGGTTGAAATGGGCCCCCACAAGCTACCACCTAAGCTTGTCATTTGTTTCTAGTGCATCCCACTTAACCCTTTAATAATCATGTCCACTTACATGTTTAAAGTTTGGTTAAGTCATCTAATCATATATCAATTGCCACTCAAAGCACCCACTAGATTTCCCCATGCCACCCATGGCACTTACTTGATTTCCACATGCCACCCAAGGCACTTACTTAACCCTTTAATCATGTTTAATTACATGTTCCACTATGGTTAAGTATTTTAATCTTATCTTCCATTGCCACCCAAGGCAACCACTAGATATTCCCCATGCCACCCAAGGCACTTACTTAACCCTTTAATCATGTTTAATTACATGTTCCACTTTGGTTAAGTATTTTAATCTTATCTTCCATTGCCACCCAAGGCAACCACTAGATTTTCCCCATGCCACCCAAGGCATTTACTTAACCCTTTAATCATGTTTAATTACATGTTCCACTTCGGTTAAGTATTCTAATCGTATTTTCTATTGCCACCCAAGGCAACCACTAGATTTTTCCACATGCCACCCAAGGCACCCACTTAACCCCTCATGTCCTCTACATGCTAATATTGTTAAGTGTTTCTTAATTGATTAAGAACGTAACCGTTGTAAAGACCTCTCACATTAGACTATCTCTTATGGCATTTGGATTTGCCGTTCGGGTCCGGGCAGCCTTACGCCATAACCGAGTCTAACCTCGTGTCTTTACACTTGTCACGTATTAAGTTTGTGCCTAAGACCTCTCACATTGGGCCAATCATTTGTAGCCTCTGGATTTGCCGGTCGGTTCCGGGCAGTCTATGATACAAAAGGGTCCAACCTCGTGTCTTAGTCGATTAATTACACCTAATTAATCACCCCCATATTTCGAATTAACTTTCCCTAATTAATTCCAATTTTAACGATGTACATAATTGACTCAATTATGTCAATCCACTTTATGGTATGCATAATCATACCAACTTCACACCATTTCATTAACATGTATATTAACCCCATCGTTCCCCACGTAATTCGCTAACATGACATAAAAGGGAAGATTCATCACAAATACAATGGGTTCAACTTGCATAACATTAGCATCAACATGGGTTTAAAGGTGTCAACATGCATATAGCATCAAACCCAACTAGCATAAATAATCAACCCAAACTTGCATGAATCACATATGTCCTAAAGAGGTTAACTTGCATAAGTTATTTATATCATACAAAGGGGTGAACTTGCATATGTATGTATGACATACAAAGGGGTTAACTTGCATATTTATGCATATCATACTAAGGTGTAAACTTGCACATGTTACTTGCATATAATCAAACACCAAACTTGCATAACATATCATATATGAACTTGCATATAATCATACACCAAACTTGCATAACATGTCATATATGAACATGCATATAATCAAACACCAAACTTGCATAACATATCATATATGAACTTTCATATAATCATACACCAAACTTGCATAACATGGTGTCATAATGGATCAATGTTTATCATAGTGATTTACACAACTAGCATCATGAACACTTAGCATATGACTTGCATAACTTGCATAACATCATGATCACTTAGCATATGACTTTGCATAACTTGCATAACATCATTAACACTTAGCATATGACTTGCATAACTTGCATAACATCATGATCACTTAGCATATGACTTGCATAACTTGCATAACATCATGAACACTTAGCATATGACTTGCATAACTTGCATAACATCATGATCACTTAGCATATGACTTGCATAACTTCATTAACACATAACATATAACTTGCATAACATGCATAACATCATTAACACATAGCATATAACTTGCATAACATGCATAACATCATTAACACATATCACATAACTTGCATTGATCCACATTCATAGCCATAACCTCGTTATATCCTATCATAATCATTTCTACAATTGGTCATTAAGGCTATAGAAAACTCACAACTTGGTTATTAGCACTCCTAAGAAGAAGATTAAGTTGCTAGAGTTGATTAGAGATTGATTTGAGAAGCTATCTTCCTCTTTAGATTGATGGAGGCTCCTTCAAGTTGCATTTTGACGGCATAACGACGTTGTCTCCAATTTTAGTATGAACTAGGGTAGTCTTAGGGTGTATTTATAGATTAGTTAGGTGTTTTAGGCCATTAGATTAACCCTAAATTAGATTAGAGCCGTCAGATCTCGTCCTAGCCACCAAAACACAGCCCAAAAGCCAAACTGGTGCACCCAGGTCACCTGGGCTCGACCAGGGAGGTCGACCCCCAGGTCGACACTAGGGTCGACTCCCCAGTCGACCTGGTGGGCAGGTCGACTCCCCAGTCGACCCCTAGGGTCTGGCGGGAATTTTCCCGCCACTTCTGAAATGTTTGAATTTTTATTTTTAAACCTGTTTTGAATTTCTGAAAACTTCTTCGGGGCTTAACTGGGTCATACGGACTCCGATTTTCGAAAACTCAGACTCTATTTCGCGTATTTTTCCGAGACGAACACAATGGCATAGCCCGTTTGCCCTGATTCAGATTTTAAAATTTAATTCTGCCCTGTTTTATATTATAGCAAGTTATTCAACATACGGGGTGTTACATTCTCCCCTACTTAAAGGATTTCGTCCCTGAAATCTCTAAGTCAAGAAGAACGTATCCTACCAACCAAACAACCATCTACTCAAACCATCAAACACTGGCATCCATTATCCTTAGAGTTTCTAATGCTGTATAAACTTATGCAAATAGTGTGTGTATATGTTCCCTGTCTAATGCAAAATCAGGCGGTCTACTGATTCAGTTGACCTCCTTAATGCAAACCATGATAGTGCCATGCATCCAATATGTATGCGAAAGAACCTTATCGACACATACTATTTCTACATGAGTGCACAACCATACACCAAAATGCATCATCCATATGATAACGCAACCATTATACATCCATTAATATAGCTACCTACACACATTATATGCAATATGCAATATGAAGTGATTGAGCCGATCTAGTGCCTAGAGTGTGTGTATATGCATCCACTAGCAACCACTTGCATCCACACGCATCCATCAATCATAACATGTCTCAAACACATGTTTCAACCATAGGTTTATCCTATCTAAAGGTCAAAGGTACTAATGAGAGGACATACTAAAGATAAGATAAGTACTAGACAAACGATAAAGGAGAAGTTAAAAGACATACCCTCAAAAAGGAATGGGTACAATGAACACATCTTCGCTTTTGTCTCCCCAGTAGCATTGCTCTCATCTTCTCCCCTTTTGCACTTTGACTAGTCGAACCTCTCTGTTTCTCAACTTCTTAATCTCTGACCCAAGGATGCGGGTAGGAGCTCGTCGAATAGTCGCTTCACGCTCTACCTTCGCTTCTCTAAGCAAGCTCGGCTCTACCACCTCTGTGGTCTCATGTAGGGACTTCCTCAAATGCGACACATGGAATACGTCATGTTCCCTATGCAACCGAACTATCTCTCGAAGATAAACTGAAGCTAGCCATGGAGCAGTCCTCTTGCTCTTCACGGGTATGAAATGGGCACTCTTAGTAAGTCTGTCTACTACAACCCAAATTCCCGTATTACCCTTCCTCGACCTAGGTAACCCATCAACAAAATCCATCGAGACGCTATCCCACTTCCATTGCGGAACTTCCAATGGGTAAAGCAACCTACCTGGTTTCTTTTGCTCCGCTTTCACTTGTTGGCACACCAAGCATCTAGCGACATACTCGGCCACGTCTTTCTTCACACCGTCCCAAAAGAAAACTCGCTTCATGTCTTGGTACATCTTATCCCCACCGGGATGAATGGTCATCCTAGAACGATGCGCATCATCGAGAATAGCCTTCCTCAAACCCTCGTCTTGCGGTATACAAAGTCTACCGTCTCTACGCAGGCACCCCCTATCGTCTAGGGTGTACCTACTCAAATGGCTGGACGACTCCCCGTTATGAGCCTCTCTACCAACTCAACCAACTGTGGGTCGTCCCGCTGTGCCTCGCCAATCCGTCTCAAAAGAGTAGGTCTAACCTCCAAGGATGCTAGCAAACCGGGTATAAAGTCAACGGAAGATCTGAAATCAAACATCGAGATAAATTCCAAGCTTCGTTGTTCCACGAACAATGGACTCAAGGACAACCTTTTTCTGCTCAAGGTGTCCGCCACCACGTTACCCTTACTGGGGTGTACGCTATCTTGAAATCATAGGATGCTAAGAACACCATCCACCTTTGCTGTCTCAAGACTACGCTCTAAGAGTCTCCAACACTTCCCTAAGATGTAGGGTATGCTTTTCTCCACTTCTGGAGAAAACCAGGATATTCTCCCATACAAAATCGTCACAACTATCCATCTCTCACGCAGACAATCCTAGTCGAACTCGACATCCCCCAAGTGCAAGCCCCAAAGGCCTAAACCAACATCAGACAAACACCCAAGGGATACCTCCTTCGAATTCAGACGACCTACGTGAGATGATACTAGTAAAACGGCTAAATGATTAAGCCCTTGTCCAACTCTGGATGTCCTTGCCAGTCTCGCTCCAAAACCACCGTTGATCAAATAACTGGCTTTTCTTAACCTATTAAGCACATACGAAAACTTATTTTTCTTTTAGAAAAGACCAAGATGTCATCCACAAAGACCACTACGAAGTTATTTAGGTCCTCCCTGAACACCCTACTCATCAAATCAACAAAGAATGCGGGGGCGTTCGTCAAACCAAATGGCATCACAAGCCACTCATAGAAACCATCCGGAGTCCTAAAGGCGGTCTTCTCAATACTATCCTCAGTCACTCCCAACTGATGAAAATCTGTGGCCAAGTCCCACTGCGAAAACACTGAGGTGCCAACCAACTGATCAAAGAAATCCTCAATCCTCGGCAATGGGTATCTATTCTTCTTTGTGAGCTTGTTGAGTCCTCTATAGCCTACACAAAGTCTGAGGGACCCATCCGCCTTCGTGGCAAAAACTACTGGAGCACCCCACTCCGATCCACTTCGTCTTATGAACCCCTTCTCAAGAAACTCCCCTACTTGCTTATGGACTTCCCTCCTCTCACGAGGAGCCATGCGGCGCACTGACAAAGATACTGGTTTAGCATTATCTACCAGATATATTCGGAGGTCTGTCTCCCGCTTCGGAGGTAAGCCCTTCACCTCCTCAAACACATCCGAGTATTCCCGGACCACTCTAACAGATCGCAAACTCTCGACCGAAGCATCAGGCGATTCAAGATAACTTAGCATAACAGAATCTATGGGATTACAAGAGATCTCGAGAGTGTTACCCAAGCGGGTAATAAGCCTAACAACTCTCCTTTCACAGTCAAGAACTGCACCATTACTGGATAACCAGTCCATGCCCAAAATCAACCCATAGCCCGTGAAGCCCAAACGAAAGCATCACATCTAAACTCAACGCTAAGTATAGAAATCTTCAAACCCAAACATATTATAGACAAATAAGTGGAGCCCCTAATTGGGTTTGAAACAACTACGGGATCATCTACTAAACTGGTGTCTAGGTGTAGTGACTCAACTAATGATGATGAGATAAACGAATGTGATGCGCCAGAGTCGAATAAAGTTCGAACAGGATGATCGAGAGAACCAAATTTCAACTTAGACGGTCCTACCCCCATCAGGTATACCCGTCGTGAGGGAATGCATCTACCCTCCAGAAGATCCTGTACTTCGTCCTTACCTCTTTGGACAACCCCAAGGTTTCCTATTTCTCCAAAACAATTAGCCTTCCCCTTCACATTCTCCTTTCGTGGCCTTCTTACCACGATGAGGTTTCTTCCTTTATTTACCTAATAGCTATTTGAACCTTCCTCTCTCGTCCATCTTAAAGGTACCTATAAGCCCTCCACCTCCTTGGACTAACTTCTTAGCCTGGCAAACGTCTTAGTCCCTTGAAGTGATTCTTCCGTCCTTCATACGGAAGTCCTTATTTATCTTAAAAAGACATCTATACGCGGAGGGGAAATTCAAAAAGAGAAAGAGGAAGAGATTCAAAACGGAGAATCGAAGGAAGAATATATGACTCTTGGGGATTATGTTCTTTTCTTTCAAAAACTTTTCTCTTAAAAGACATGTTTTTGAAAATACTTCTTCCAAAAATGTTTTTAGAAAAATAATTTTTCTAAAAGTTTTTTCTGTTTTGGTAACCTTAAGCTCTGATACCACGTGCAACACCCCACACTCGCTAAGGTCACTCACAAAGGGAATGCCTTAGCTTCGGTGGAGTATTTAAGTGAATATAGAACTGAAAAATTACAACAAGACGGATATAAGTAATACTTGAAATTTAAAACATCATTTCATTGCAGCAGAAGGTAAACATGTTTGGTTACATCTCAAAAAACCAACAAGAGTCAAGTACAAAATATCCATCTCGTTAAAACATAAGTACATAATCCCACTACATACTAATAGCCATAATAGAAAAGATAACCGAGCTTTTCTTCAAGAGTCCAAGCTCCAAAAGATAGATAAAACAATCGGATCAAAGCCCACTAGTGCTAGGCCCACTCTGAGAACCTGAGGGTTGGGGAAAAAGATAAAAACAACGGGGTCAGACATAAGTCTGAGTGAGCCATATAACCTTAACAATACAATCATTAAAGTAGTTAGGGTATGATATAAACCTGGTACGGTACGACTGGGGATAAATGACTACACTAAGTAGCCAACTAGACTTAGGATAAACTAAGATAACGGTAAAGACGCGCCTATCCACCCAAGGACAAATACTACACTGCACCACACTAGATCTACCCGCCCAAGGGTAATTCCTACACTGCACCACACCAGATCTGCCCACCCAAGGGTAATTCCTACTTAAAGGTTGATCCCACTAAGTGTACTTAGTAATTTTTAATAGTAGTTTCGTGTACCCCTAGCTGACTACATAGGTGCCGCCTGCCCCTATCTCCACTTGGTGTACCTAGTAATTTTAATAGTAGTTTCGTGTACCCCAAGCTGACTACATAGGTGTCGTCTGCCCCTATCTCCACTAGGTGTACCCACTACTCCCATTCGATCGACTCCTTAACGTAGATACCCGTGCTGGCCCCATAGTGGGGTGTATCACTCCCCAAAGTGGCAACCCGATAATCAATGGTGCACGGCTTATACCTACACGATGCAACAACGTCTTACCTACCAGCCCGGGTCCACACACGCATATGAAACCCGTTGGACTTGCGTTGCCACCGCTAACCGGTTTTGGCCTCTTATAGTCAAGCCCAGTACGCGTGTCCCGTCCTCGACATGGGTCGAGCCCAATAAGATACATATGGGTTACTGGTTGAAATGGGCCCTCACAAGCTACCACCTAAGCTTGTCATTTGTTTCTAGTGCATCCCACTTAACCCTTTTTAATAATCATGTCCACTTACATGTTTAAAGTTTGGTTAAGTCATCTAATCATATATCAATTGCCACTCAAGGCACCCACTAGATTTCCCCATGCCACCCGAGGCACTTACTTGATTTCCACATGCCACCCAAGGCACTTACTTAACCCTTTAATCATGTTTAATTACATGTTCCACTTTGGTTAAGTATTTTAATCTTATCTTCCATTGCCACCCAAGGCAACCACTAGATATTCCCCATGCCACCCAAGGCACTTACTTAACCCTTTAATCATGTTTAATTACATGTTCCACTTTGGTTAAGTATTTTAATCTTATCTTCCATTGCCACCCAAGGCAACCACTAGATTTTCCCCATGCCACCCAAGGCACTTACTTAACCCTTTAATCATGTTTAATTACATGTTCCACTTCGGTTAAGTATTCTAATCGTATTTTCTATTGCCACCCAAGGCAACCACTAGATTTTTCCACATGCCACCCAAGGCACCCACTTAACCCCTCATGTCCTCTACATGCTAATATGGTTAAGTGTTTCTTAATTGATTAAGAACATAACTGTTGTAAAGACCTCTCACATTAGACTATCTCTTATGGCAGCTGGATTTGCCGGTCGGGTCCGGGCAGCCTTACGCCATAACCGAGTCTAACCTCGTGTCTTTACACTTGTCACGTATTAAGTTTGTGCCTAAGACCTCTCACATTGGGCCAATCATTTGTAGCCGCTGGATTGGCCGGTCGGTTCCAGGCAGTCTTATGCTACAAAAGGGTCCAACCTCGTGTCTTAGTCGATTAATTACACCTAATTAATCACCCCCATATTTCGAATTAACTTTCCCTAATTAATTCCAATTATAACGATGTACATAATTGACTCAATTATGTCAATCCACTTTATGGTATGCATAATCATACCAACTTCACACCATTTCATTAACATATATATTAACCCCATCGTTCCCCACGTAATTCGCTAACATGACATAAAAGGGAAGATTCATCACAAATACAATGGGTTCAACTTGCATAACATTAGCATCAACATGGGTTTAAAGGTGTCAACATGCATATAGCATCAAACCCAACTAGCATAAATAATCAACCCAAACTTGCATGAATCACATATGTCCTAAAGAGGTTAACTTGCATAAGTTATTTATGTCATACAAAAGGGTGAACTTGCATATGTATGTATGACATACAAAGGGGTTAACTTGCATACGTATGCATATCATACTAAGGTGTAAACTTGCACATGTTACTTGCATATAATCAAACACCAAACTTGCATAACATATCATATATGAACTTGCATATAATCATACACCAAACTTGCATAACATGTCATATATGAACATGCATATAATCAAACACCAAACTTGCATAACATATCATATATGAACTTGCATATAATCATACACCAAACTTGCATAACATGGTGTCATAATGGATCAATGTTTATCATAGTGATTTACACAACTAGCATCATGAACACTTAGCATATGACTTGCATAACTTGCATAACATCATGATCACTTAGCATATGACTTTGCATAACTTGCATAACATCATGAACACTTAGCATATGACTTGCATAACTTGCATAACATCGTGAACACTTAGCATATGACTTGCATAACTTGCATAACATCATGAACACTTAGCATATGACTTCCATAACTTGCATAACATCATGATCACTTAGCATATGACTTGCATAACTTCATTAACACATAACATATAACTTGCATAACATGCATAACATCATTAACACATAGCATATAACTTGCATAACATGCATAACATCAATAACACATATCACATAACTTGCATTGATCCACATTCATAGCAATAACCTCATTATGTCCTATCATAATCATTTCAACAATTGGTCATTAAGGCTATAGAAAACTCACAACTTGTTGATTAGCACTCCTAAGAAGAAGATTAAGTTGCTAGAGTTGATTAGAGATTGATTTGAGAAGCTATCTTCCTCTTTAGATTGATGGAGGCTCCTTCAAGTTGCATTTTGACGGCATAACGATGTTGTCTCCAATTTTAGTATGAATTAGGGTAGTCTTAGGGTGTATTTATAGATTAGTTAGGTGTTTTAGGCCATTAGATTAACCCTAAATTAGATTAGAGCCGTCAGATCTCGTCCTAGCCACCAAAACACAGCCCAAAAGCCAAACTGGTGCACCCAGGTCACCTGGGCTCGACCAGGGAGGTCGACCCCCAGGTCGACACTAGGGTCGACTCCCCAGTCGACCTGGTGGGCAGGTCGACTCCCCAGTCGACCCCCAGGTCGACCCCCTGGGTCTGGCGGGAATTTTCCCGCCACCTCTGAAATGTTTGAATTTTTATTTTTAAACCTGTTTTGAATTTCTGAAAACTTCTTCGGGCCTTAACTGGGTCATATGGACTCCGATTTTCGAAAACTCGGACTCTATTTCGCGTATTTTTCCGAGACGAACGCAATGGCATAACCCATTTCCCTTGATTCAGATTTTAAAATTTAATTCTGCCCTGTTTTATATTATAGCAAGTTATTCAACATACGGGGTGTTACAAGAGTGCATTACACAACTGCATAAGCGTTAAATATGAATAATCAACGCTTACAACAGCCTGTCAGCTAATCGACTGACATACAACTAAATAATTGGGATTAGTTTATGTCAAATATCATCCCAATACCCGTGTGGGGTTTCAACCAACAAATATTTAATATTATTTGTGCAGTTGGGCGATGGGTAAAATTATCGTCCAAATCAATATCAATTAAATGGGTGTACATGAACAGATCGTCCGATTTGTAAATGAATATTTATTTTATTCATATACACGTTAAAAATTATATTTTTAATGATAAAATATTTTATTTCAACACATGAATATTTTATACAATTCACTTATACAATAAAAATGATATTTTATTGTTCTTACATTTTTAGAAAATATCGGCAGCATAACGGCATGATACTAGAAACGGGATAATGTCTAGCCTTATCCCTCACATAATACTAGCTCACGCCATACACATACCAATTCCAATCAATTTATTTCACTTCCCAAACCAAATTCAAACAAATAAACCAATCAACCAAACAACCAAACAAACATGATTTTAAACAAAGGTGTCGGGTGCTACTAAGCACCGTCTGCATCCTAGTATATATATATTTAACTAGAAAATAAATTAGAGTGAGAATTTCTCTCTTTTGGGAACCACTCCTCCAGTTTTATTTCTAAATTTCTAAACAGTTTGGATTTTCCCGAAATTCCAATGTTGTCTTTTTCACGCTATTCATAGTAAAAATCAAAATTTTAATATGATGTTTATATATTGCTATTATATATATATATATATATATATATATATAAATCAAATTTTAATCTATGGTTCATATATACAAAAATCAAAATTTTATATCTCTACTATATATATATATATATATATATATATATTATATTTTTATGCAAAGATTTCTCTATAAAAATCACATTTTTATAATTTAGTTTTATATATAAAAATCATAGTTTTACATCGTTACTTCATTATAAAAATTATATTTTTATTACGCTACTGTACATATAAAAATCATATTTTTATACGTCTTTTCATATAATAAAAATCATATTATTATCTTACCATTCATATAATAAAAATCATATTTTTATCTTATGTCTTTTATATATAAATTACATTTTTAAAACGAAGCTACATATATAAAAATTATATTTTTATTTCGCTAACTTTATAATAAAAATCATATTTTTATTTCGCTAAATTTATAATAGAAATCATATTTCTATTCCGCTAACTTTATAATAAAAATCATATTTTTATTATAAGTAAAAATCATATTTTTCTAACTAAAAATCATTATATAAAAATTGCATCTTTAAAATGATTTTATTCATTTACAAATCATAACTTTTTTTATTTATTCCATTCGTATAAATATAAATCTAGTTTTTAGATTAATAAAAATCTAGTCTTTTTTAATTTAAAAATCAGATCTTTCTCTAAATTAAAAAACAAATCTTTTTCTAAATAAAAAATCAAATCTTTCTCTAAATTAAAAATAAAATCTTTTTCTAAATTAAAAATCAAATCTTTTTGTATCAAACTTTTTATATATAAAAATCCTTTTTAAAAAACTAATTACATCATTAAAAAAATAAACAAATAATAAAAAAAACTTATTTTATTTGGGTATTTTGAGGAGGGGGCTGGTTTTCTTCGAAAGGGGGGCCTACTGGTCGATTGGAGGCGGAGGGTAGTGGCGGCCGAGGTGCTGGAGGTGGCGGCTTCGATATGAGGGAGGGGCGACGTGGGTTTTAGGGTTGGGTTCGGGTTTTTTCTTTAGGAGAGAGAGGGGGTGCGAGGCGGAGGGACATCGGAGTTGGAGGCTGAGGTGGTGGGGCGCTCGGCCACAGATGGGGGCGACAGGCGGTGGCGATTGGAGGAAGAGGCGTCGCGGTTTTAACGAAAGGGGGGGGGCGGGTCAGTTTGTTTTTAATTTCTGATTTAGGTTTATATATAAAAAGGGGGAGATAATATAATATATTTTTTTATTATATTTTTTTTCCTGAAAAAGGTTACTTTTCACTTCAGACACTAAATTGAACCCAATGACTATCGCCCCTAGCTAAATACCCCCATTCCAAACACGGTTGGGGGCATCAACTCTTTGCAATATGCTGATGACACCATCATATTCAGCAAACCTGACTGTAAATTCCTTGCTGCACTTAAATTTATTCTCTATGCTTTCGAAAGTTTATCTGGCTTAAAAATTAACTTTCATAAGAGCAGTGTTTACACGTTGGGTTGTAGTGATGATTTACGCAGGTCATGTGCTGAAATGTTTAATTGCAAGGCTGAAGTCTTTCCTTTGAATTATCTGGGTATGTGCATTCGCCCCAAGAAATTAATGAAGAAAGACTGGCAGCACTTGATCGAGAAGGTGGACACTAGACTGGCGAGGTGGAAAGGCAACTCATTATCCAGAGCTGGTCGTCTTGTGCTTGTCAATTCTGTCCTCTCGTCGATTCCACTGTACTGGATGTCCTTTTATCACTTTCCAGGGTGGGTGCTGGAGAAGATTGATGCAATTCGTCGTAATTTTTTCTGAACTGGTTCTAAAGAGATGAAGAAGCTTAGCTGTTTGATATCTTAGACCAAGTATGCAAATCTAAAGAGCAAGGGGGACTTGATGTTATAAACTTAAAGACAATGAATTCTGCTCTTCTTTGTAAGTGGTTGTGGTTTATGATCTCTGACAAGCATGCTTTATGGAAGGAGTGGATAATTAATACATACTATAATGGCAATTTTGGTTGGAACACTAATTTCTCAAGATGCTCTGTGTTTTGGCGCAATGTTATGGTTCATGCGTAGTGGATGAAGTTGGGTACTAAGATTGTGGTGAAGAATGGACACAACACATTATTTTGTTTGGATAGTTGGCTAACTAATGTCCCTTTGAGTGTGGAGTTTCCAGAGCTTTTTGATATTGCTTGCAACAAAAACTTCACTGTTAGAGAGATGTATGATAATGATGCAGCGGGTTTCAAATGGAGAATGAATTTCTCAAGGTTATTGGCTGGTAATGCATTGGTTCAACTATATAGTTTGTTTGATTTGCTTGAAACAGTGAGTTTGAATAATGAGAGGGATGATTTTATTTGGATGTTGGAGGGGGAGAGAAAGTTGTTTAGCGTTCGTAGCATTTACAAGTTATTCAATTTTGCTTAGGTTAGGAGGATGGGGTTCGAGCATATGTGGTGGTTCAAAATCCCAGATAAAGTCAAAATTCATATGTGGGTTGTGATACATGGTAGATTGAACACGGTTAGCAGAATTCGTCAGAGAGGGGTACATGTTATGGATGGTTGTGTTTTTTGTGGTCATGACGACGAGGACTATCATCATCTATTTTTGGCTTGCGACTTTGCTTTTTATATTTGGACAAAATGTTTGTTTGCGCTTTACCTTGATTTACACTGGAGTGACTTCATTGCTGACCAATTTGTTTTTTGGCATTCAATTTACCCGACCCTGCAAGCCTCTCATGATAGTCTTCTTTTTGCTTTGTTGAACTTTGCTTACACTTGGTTGCTTTGGCATGAACGTAACTCCAGAAAATTTAACCGCAAACTGAAAGCTCCTAACAGTATTATTTACTCTATCCTTAATTTTGTTTATAACTGGGCAGGCATGGAGCGCAAAAGACATGTTGAAAGCATCGCAGATCGAGTGCGAAAAAGGGGACGAAGCATCACTGGTCCTCACGCTTGATGATGATGTTCAATGGTTCACTGACCTTTTGCTGTTTTTTTGTAATGTTTAAAGCTATGTGATGTTAATTATGACGTATGGCTCCTTTTTGTATGGTCGTATATAGCTATGGCCTGTTTTGGTTGTATATGTTGTACATACACGCACTGCTACTCTATGTTACTTGATGGATGTTATATATTTTAGGCGTGAATCATGTTGATTCACTACCTTTTCCGTCAAAAAAAACACAATGGGATATGTCCTGTAAGCCAATTCGACTGTTTCGTTCAGTTTTTATTAAAATAAAAATATAAATCAGTATAACGTTCGAAATTAATTTTAACGTACATTTTAATTTACAGAGGCCACAAACTGACCCCAAAAATTTCAAAAAAATAAATCTAGTTATGTTTTGATGATACAGTCCTAACAAAACTAATTTCGTCGAATTTGGAGACCGTTTGAAAAATGGTCATTTTCCAGTTGATTGAATTCAAACTGAATTGACCAAACACGTTTAAATCTACCACGCTCTCATATTGATTCCAAAAATTATGAAAATTGGAATCTACCAATAATTTGAAATTTCGGATCCAACAACAGTGGTTTTGTCAAAAACGGAGGTCGTTTGCAAAATCGCTATTTTTAAGGGCTATATATTATATAAAGTCCATAGCAATTATTCTGAATTTTCAACTGGACCTAAATTATTTTTCCCGTTATGAAATTTGGATTTTTCACATTTGTTGGAAAGATATTTCCAAGCAGATTCAAATATTTCTGGTTTCACTGAAATCCGATTTATTTTGAATCCTATATATTCGTTTGAAATTTGAAATCGAATTTTCAAACTGCCGCGCCATTTCCAATTCCTTTTATAATTAAAATAAATATTTATAGTCTAACTTCGATTTAAATAAATTTATATGTTTTAATTATATTCATAATAAATTTATAGTCGTTATTATTTAAAATAAACCATTTTAAATATTCAAAATTCAATAAAATAGCCAAAATAAAAATTTTAAATTGGTTCCAATTTTCCGGGTTGTTACAGAAACAAGCACTGATAAAACTTAGGAAAGAAGTTAAGAACATACCCTCAAAAAGAAAATGGTAGGAAGCATGAATCTTGTCTTCGGTCTCCTCAGTTGCATCTTCTGGGTTATCTCCCCATTGAACCTTTAGCAACTTGATCTCCTTAGTGCGCAGCTTCTTAACCTCTGACCCAAGAATACGGGTAGGGACTCGTCAGACTGTCTCCCCCGGTTCCACTTTTACTTCTTCCAACATACTCGACTCAACTACTTCCGCGGTGTCATGCAGGCACTTCCGCAGATGAGAGACATAGAAAACGTCATTAACACGGGAGAATCTCTGGGAGCTTTACTCTGTAGGCCATTTGGCCAATCCTCTCGGTTATGGGGAATGGTCCCACAAACCTAGGTGCCAACTTCCCTACTGATCCGAAGCGAATGACTTTCCTCAGAGGTGATACTTTGATAAAAACCAAATCTCCCACTTCGAACTCGATGTCATTCCTTCTCTTGTCTGCATAGGACTTCTGCCTGTTTTGAGCTGTCTTCATTTGTCGTCGAATAAGGTCAATCTTTTCGGACGTTTCTCTAACCATGTCTGGTCCAAGTAATAATCTTTCTGTAGATTCCTGCTAACAAGTTGGCGATTTACAGGGTCGTCCGTATAATGCTTCGAAGGGTGTCATGACGATGATAGCTTGAAAAATGTTATTATAGGCAAACTCTACTAAAGGAAGATGTTCTTCCCAGGTCCCTCCGAAGTCTAGGATACACAGCCTCAAAAGGTCTTCTAGAATCCTATTCACCCTCTTTGTATGTCCGTCGGTCTGAGAATGATAAGCGATGCTCAAACACAACTGTGTATCTAATGCTTCTTGCATGCTCCTCCAAAATTCACTGGTAAAGATGGGCTCATGATCGCTCACGATGCTAGAAGGAACTCCGTGGAGAAGAACTATCCCACGAACATAAATTGCTGCCAACCATGATGTCATCCTCTTACTCTTAACTGGAATAAAGTGAGCGCTCTTAGTGAGTCTATCCACTATCACCCAAATACCGGTATGACCTTTCTTCGATCTAGACAAACCATCTATGAAATCTATAGAGACACTCTCCCATTTCCACTGCAGGACCTCCAACGGATGAAGTAATCCATCGGGCTTCCTTTGCTCAGCTTTGACTCGTTGGAAAACTAAACATTGAGAAACAAATTCGGCCACATCTTTCTTCATTCCAGCCCAAAAGAAAACCCTCTTCATATCCCTGTACATTTTATCACCGCCTGGATGAATGGTCATCTTAGAATGGTGGGCTTCTTCTAGGACTGCCTTTATCAAGCTTCCATTTTGAGGAACACAAAGCCTTCCATCTCGTTACAACCACCCCTTTTTGTGACGGCCCGCCCCGCACCAACCTGCATTTCCTCCGAAAGTGCGCTGTACACATGCCCGACTAGCACGGGACGGTCGTCAGAAGAAAGGAAAGAAGGGAATGAACTAATCAAGAACATGTAGAATGTCTCACAGCGCATGGAGTAAAATATAATAATAATAACATACTTGACATAAAACAGGTGAGATAGTGTATAAGCTGATAACTAAAACCAACATCAACATCAGAGCAGCGGAAATCCAAATACAGCTTATTACAACTTTTCAAATTTACTGTCTCTAAACAAAAGAAAGCTAAAGTAGAAGATGCACCACCAATGCCCAAGCAGTGATCTTCAACAACACAGGGAGAATACTATATATATTACATGGAAGCCTCATGTTCGTCTCCGGATCATCTATCCGTGCATCACCAGCTAACCTGTCTCTAGTCTGTTCGTGTGAGCACCCAGAGTAATAAGAGGAAACATAAAACTCTGGGTCAGACATAAAGCCTGGTATGAGCGATAAGCATCTAAACAGAACAATAACAGGTATACTAAACCATACCTGAACCTGGACCTGCAACCAAAGAGTTAGTACCACATACCGTTCAATACTCTAAGGTGCCATAATGAATAGTGTAAGAATACGGGGGTAGGGTGTGCATGTCATAATGATAGCAAATAAATCAACCATAGCAACCATCCTCACATCCCTCACTCAGTGCGTAAAGCATACGATGTCCACCACTATCAATCACTAGACCCATCGAAGTAGTGACGGAGTTCAACTTGTACAGCTACTGCTACTACCAAGCTTACCACATGGAGTCATGACCAAATCTTTACAAATGACCCCACTTCATTGGTCTATAGCCCTTTAGTCGTACCTAGGCCATTGCAGCCCTGAATCCGTTCACATACTTACCATACATAGTGATCCAAAGTCATAAACATCGACTGCCCCTTGGCACACGTCCCGCAGCAAAGCCCAATCATGAAGTGAACTCATCGGTTCCCAACTGGAACCTGAGCTCTAACTTCCCATATTGGACTACCTTTGCATCTCGGGTTATTGGTCAATACTGGGTCGGGTCGGGTTCCCCTCGTAGCCATCGGTTTGGGTCGGGTCCTCTACTTTGAGTTGGTTCGTAGTCTTCTCCTGTAGCGGTTCGGGTCTTCCTCTGTAGCGGTTCGGTTCGGGTTCATAGCGTTGCGTCGGGTCGGGTCGGGTGTTCCACTTCGGGTCGGGTCGGGTGCCATCTCCCATCCAGTCTTTGCTTCCGCTCCGATCCGCTCCCTCGTCCTTCATTTGCTCCGATACGATCCCTTCGCCTTACTTCGGTCCGAGCCCTTCATCCTTCAGTCGATCCGATCCGAGCCCTTCGTCCTTAAGTCGATCCGATCTCTCCTCCTTTATCCGATCTGATCCCAGTTCAATTAGCGTGGCCTTCCTTTTTGCCAGTTGTCTCAAGTGTCAAGTTCCGATCCGATCAGATCCCTTGCCCAGTTCAACTCATCCAATCCGAGCCTCCATATCCGATTCGATTCGGTCCAGAACCTGCACTTTTTCTGCAACTCTTCCAGCACGTGTTTTACGCTATTCGACGACGTTTTCGACCAATTTAACTATACTAATCAATCACAATTCATCCCAAATATTCATAGCAACATAACAAACTAACCACAAACACCAAAGCAATGAATTTACATGTCAAAATGGATCAAATATACCCAAAACTCCATAATTTCCCTTAAGCATGTTTAAGCAAAACTAATCATAGGGTTAACAAATCTTAATCAAATTAAACCAAATTTCTACCAGAGGCATAAAATATTATTTTTGAATTTATAGATATTTTTCCAGAATTTACTAGTGTGTAAATTCGCTAATCTTCACTAATTACCTTTAATTGACTATAATTAGTGTCAAAACGATGCTAATCACTCACCTTGGCCACAAAATAAAACACCAAATCTGAAATACTCTCTATTTGGGTCGAATTCCTATGTGTAGCAGCAGCTCCAACCTTGCTCTGTTGCTATTTGGCCCTGATTTGATGCAGTTAGGATTAATCTTCACTAAAAATGTGTTTTGGAGTGGTTTTAGAGGATGGAAGCCATTACTAGGGTCTCAAGAAGGTTTGTGGCGGCTCAAAACTGAAATGAAAGTGATTTCCTAACCCTAATCAGCCCTCCTATGCCTCTAAATCCGAAATTCCCCTCTGGACCTAGCTGCTAATCACCCGGTTAAGCCCAATTAGCTAAAATTAACCCTCTAAATCTTCATTTAGCCATATCTCCCAAACGGTAAGTCCGTTTGGCGATTATGACCACTCTACGGAAAGAGAAACCATCATCCGGAGCCAATGGAAGTGGTTTCAGGTCAAAATTCCTTTCCAATCAAAAGTTATGGCCAAAACAATACCAACTAGGGGTAAATTGGTCATTTAAAAATTGGGAAAAATCATGAACATGGGAAATGACCCCTATAGTCGTCTCCCAAAGTTACATGACCACATGACTTCGTATGTGAAAGAAATAAATATTCTACGATCCTATGATGCATAGAATACGGGTCGTTACACTCTCCCCCCCTTAAGAAATTTCGTCCCCGAAATTCCTTAACCCAAAACATACAAAGGATCCCGCATGCCTAAAAATCACATACAACAATCAAACATGCAAAAAAAGCGGACAAGCCTATCCTAGCATGCGGAAAACTAAATCGAAGTCAAAATCTTACCAGGCAAAGAGTTCTGGGTATGTCTTCCTAATGTTCTCCTCTGTCTCCCAAGTACAATCATTCTCGTCCTCGCTCCACTGAACCTTGACTAGCTTCACCGCCTTCCTTCGAAGTTGCTTCATGTCGTGCTTGACAATACGGGCCGGCTTGCGGTTCCCAACCGCCTCGGGTTCTACTTCGAAGTCCTCTAACTGATCAGGTGAAATAGTCATATCTGAGTCGTGAACGAACTTCTTTAGTTGGGAAACATGAAATACATTGTGAACTCCCGCCATCTTCTCTGGTAAGTTAACTCTATATGCCAAATTCCCGACTGGTTCAAGAACAGGAAATGGGCCAACGAATCTTGGTGCCAACTTGCCTCTCCTGCCAAATCGTATTACGCTCTTCAACGGAGAAATCTTGACAAACACCAAGTCGCCAACGGAGAATCTTAAGTCTCTTCTCCTCTTATCAGCATAACTCTTCTGCCTATCTTGGGCAGCCTTCATTCGTTGTTGAATGATCTTGATCTTATCTGAGGTTTCCCTCACCACATCTGGTCCAAGCGTAAACTTCTCGCCGGTCTCTATCCAACATGATGGTGAGTTGCACGGTCTTCCGTACAAAGCTTCAAACGGAGCCATACCGATACTGGATTGGTAGCTATTATTATATGCAAACTCTACTAGATGCAAATGGTCATCCCATGATCCACCAAAATCCAATATACATGCTCTCAAGAGATCTTCCAAAATACGATTCACCCTCTCCGTCTGACCGTCGGTCTGAGGATGATATGCGGTACTGAGATGTAACTCTGACACTAGAGCCTTTTGTAAGCTCTTCCAAAACCCACTAGTGAACAATGGGTCTCGGTCACTCACAATGCTTTTAGGTACTCCATGAAGTCTCACTACCCACTTCATATACAATTCTGCTAACTTAGCTGCCATTCTGGTCAATTTGACTGGTATGAATCTTGCACTCTTAGTCAATCGGTCCACAATCACCTAAATGCTATCATGTCCCGATCTAGTCCTTGGTAAACCATCGATGAAATCCATCGAGACTTGCTCCCATTTCCATTCGGGAACTTCTAATGGCTGTAATAACCCACTAGGCTTCTTTTGCTCAGCTTTAACTAGCTGGCAATTCATGCATTTGGATATAAACCTCCCAATGTCTCTTTTAATCCTTTCCCAGTAGTAGGTCTGCTTCATGTCTCGATACATCTTGTTACCACCGGGGTGTATAGTCAGTTTTGAGTGATGACATTCTCTAAAAACTTCATCTCTCAATCCATTGACATTGGGTACAATGAGCTTTCCATTCTTTCTAAGCCATCCATCTCGATCAAGCCCATACTTCTTCATCTCCTCATCGATACCCATCTCTAACTTGGAGATGATTTCCAATAGGTTAGAATCGTCCCTCTGACTAGAGCCGATTCGCTCAATCAAAGTGGGTCTGACCATCAAACTTGCTAACATTTCTGGATCCAATTCGCACTTTGGTCTGAAATCAAACCCCGCGATATACTCCAGTTGCTTCCATTCTAGAAACATAGCCACTAAGCTGGCATGTCTCCTACTCAATGCATCAGCCACCGCATTGCCCTTTCCCGGTGTATATGCGATGTCAAAATCATAGGAAGCCAAGAATTCTAACCACCTTTGTTGCCGGAGATTTAGATCCTTCTAGAAGAAGAGATACTTCAACGACTTATGATCTGTGAACAA
The DNA here is from genome assembly GCA_030737875.1 of Allium sativum. NCBI lineage: Eukaryota > Viridiplantae > Streptophyta > Magnoliopsida > Asparagales > Amaryllidaceae > Allium > Allium sativum. The sequence continues at coordinate 311,642,653 of CM060921.1, forward strand.
CTCAAATCTTTCTCCCAAGAGATAGTGTCTCCACATCTTGAATGCGAACACAATCGCTGCCAATTCCAAATCATGGGTATGGTATCTCCTCTCGTGCGGTTTCAGTTGCCGACTTGCGTAAGCTACAACCCTACCGCCTTGCATCAATACAGCACCCAGTCCGGTACCACAGGCATCCGTGTATACCGTCATCTCTTCATTCCCGTTAGGAATGACTAACACTGGTGCGCATGTCAACTTGTCCTTTAGACTCTTGAATGCATTCTCGCGCCTTTCATCCCAGGCAAAAGCTTTATTCTTCTTAGTCAACCGGGTCAATGGTGCTGCTATCTTGGAGAAACCTTGGATAAACTTACGATAATATCCAGCTAACCCCAAGAAACTTCTTACATCTGTTGCATTCTTGGGCGTAGGCCAATCCTGTACCGTAGCCACCTTCGCCGGGTCCACGACAATACCATTCTCTGATACAACATGGCCCAAGAACCTCACTTCCCTCTTCCAGAAGTGACACTTAGAGAACTTTGCTTTCAATTGGTGTTTTCTCAACACCTCCATCACTATTCTTAAATGTCCCTTGTGTTCTTCCTCTGTCCTCGAGTAGACCAAAATATCATCAACGAACACAAGGAAAAACTTCTTTAACTGATCTCTGAATACCCTATTCATAAGATCCACAAAATATGCTGGGGCATTGGTCAGCCCGAATGGCATGACCAACCACTCATAAAATCCAGACGGCGTCCGAAATGTCGTTTTAGCTATAATCTCAGCTTCCACTCTAAGCTGATGGAAACCTGTCGCGAGATCCAACTGAGAAAATACTCTCGCGCCACTCAACTGATCGAACAAATCATCTATCCGCGGTAGAGGATACTTATTCTTCCTTGTCACTTTATTCAACTCGCGGTAGTCTACACACAAACGAAGCGAACCATCCGCCTTGGTAGCAAACACAACTGGTGCTCCCCATTCAGAAACACTACTTCTGATAAATCCCTTCTTCAAGAGATCGTTTACTTGCACCTCGAGCTCTCGCTGCTCCCTTGGTGCCATATGACGAAGTGGCATCACTATAGGTCTCGCATCTTTCACCAAATCAATACGGAACTCAATCTCTCGATGTGGTGGAAGCCCGGTCACTTCTTCGAAAACGTCCGGATACTGGCCAACCACGGGCAAACCTGACAACTCACTATGCGGAATGTCGAGGGAGTTTAGAAAACTAGCCAATACACCCTCACTGGGTAGACCACCAAACATTATCCTCCGCCCATCATCCGCTCTAGCTGTTACCAAAAAGCCCTCACAGTCTACCACCACCCCGTATCTTTGGAGCCAATCTACTCCCAAAATAATGCCAAACCCAGTAAAGCCCAAAACAAAGCAATCACAAACAAATATGCATCCATGACTCGATAAGACCACATTACGACAAATCATGCTAAGGCTAGTCGAACCACCAATCGGGTTCGTCACTACTAAATGTCTATCGACAATCTCGGGCTCCAATCCCAACCTATCTACCAGGTCACTAGATATGAAAGAACTGGAAGCTCCGGTATCAAACAAAACTCTAACAGGAACATCATAAATAGAAAGCATACCTTGAATGATGACATTCTTTCCCTTCTCCGCCGTAGTTGGGGCATTCGACGAAGAAGGAATAGCATTAAGGGCATAGGCTTTCACCATTTGCTTTTCTTTGGGGGGTTGCGGACACTTGTCCTTGTGATGTCCCATTTGGCCACAGTTGAAGCACTTCCTATCCGCTGGCTTGGCCCGACAATTACTAGCATAATGGCCCTTCTTACCACAGCTGAAGCACTCAACATCTTGCTTATTCTTTTTCTTCTGACCATCCTTAGCCTGATTCTGCTTTCTCTTATTCTGGGAACCACCCTTGCCTCCACCACTTGCTTGTGGTTTTGGCTCTTCTGCAGATGCAACCTCAGTCTTCGGCTTAGGGTAGAGACTTTCTGACCTCAATGTTTTCCCCACAATCGAGTCAAACGTCTCATCGATGTGGTTAATAAGCCTTTCCCCCAAGTATTGATCCAAACCAGTTATAAATTTCTCATTCTTCTTCTCGGCAGTATCAATAAGAGATAACCCATATTTTGACAAAGTGTCGAATTCAGCAATATACTCCGAGACAGCTCTGCCATTCTGCTTGAGCTCCAAGAATTTCTTAAATAACGCTGACTTTTGAGCAGCCGGAATGAACTTCTCGCTAAAGCGGACCTTAAACTGCTCCCAAGTAATCTGATCTTTGGGAGTAGCTGCCTTTATAGCATTCCACCAATTCATTTCCCGCCCTTGCAGCTGACGGGACACTAGCTTTCTCTTCATCGCATCCTCGATACCCAAATCCTCGAAGATACGTTCGCAACTATCCAACCAATCTTGAACATCCGTGGCCGACTCCGTTCCGTGAAACGGCTTCCCACCAAGGCTAGTATAATCCTTATTTAGCTTGGCGAAGTCGACCCTAGGCGCCTGCACTATTGGACCACCACCATTTCCACCATTGGGAGCTGAACTCTGTACATCCCTAAGCATCTCTCTCATGAGGTCAGTAAACATCGTCCTCATGTCAGCAGCATTCCCATTATCGGCCCCTCTACCGGTACCTCTAACATATCGGCTCATCGTCAATCTGAAAAAGGAAACGATTAACGACCCCATAGTGATACTAGTGCAGCACGACTTCATTCTTATACTACTAATAGTATATATATAGCTTTTGAAAACCAAAATAATCACAAATACGCTCTCTCGTATACATATATTATCTCTCCCTGATAACTTCCCTAGGTTAACTACGCATCCTAGAGCTCTGATACCAAGTGTGACGGCCCGCCCCGCACCAACCTGCATTTCCTCCGAAAGTGCGCTGTACACATGCCCGACTAGCACGGGACGGTTGTCAGAAGAAAGGAAAGAAGGGAATGAACTAATCAATAACCTGTAGAATGTCTCACAGCGCATGGAGTAAAATATAATAATAATAACATACTTGACATAAAACATGTGAGATAGTGTTTAAGCTGATAACTAAAACCAACATCAACATCAGAGCAGCGGAAATCCAAATACAGCTTATTACAACTTTTCAAATTTACTGTCTCTAAACAAAAGAAAGCTAAAGTAGAAGATGCACCACCAATGCCCAAGCAGTGATCTTCAACAACACAGGGAGAATACTATATATATTACGTGGAAGCCTCCTGTTCGTCTCCGGATCATCTATCCGTGCATCACCAGCTAACCTGTCTCTAGTCTGCTCGTGTGAGCACCCAGAGTAATAAGAGGAGACATAAAACTCTGGGTCAGACATAAAGCCTGGTATGAGCGATAAGCATCTAAACAAAAAAATAACAGGTATACTAAACCATACCTGAACCTGGACCTGCAACCAAAGAGTTAGTACCACATACCGTACAATACTCTAAGGTGCCATAATGAATAGTGTAAAAATACGGGGGTAGGGTGTGCATGTCATAATGATAGAAAACAAATCAACCATAGCAACCATCCTCACATCCCTCACTCAGTGCGTAAAGCATACGATGTCCACCACTATCAATCACTAGACCCATCGAAGTAGTGACGGAGTTCAACTTGTACAACTACTGCTACTACCAAGCTTACCACATGGAGTCATGACCAAATCTTTACAAATGACCCCACTTCATTGGTCTATAGCCCTTTAGTCGTACCTAGGCCATTGTAGCCCTGAATCCGTTCACATACTTCCCATACATAGTGATCCAAAGTCGTAAACATCGACTGCCCCTTGGCACACGTCGTGCAGCAAAGCCCAATCATGAAGTGAACTCATCGATTCCCAACTGGATCCTGAGCTCTAACTTCCCATATTGGTCTACCTTTGCATCTCGGGTTGTTGGTCAATACTGGGTCGGGTCGGGTTCCTCTCCTAGCCATCGGTTTGGGTCGGGTCCTCTACTTTGAGTTGGTTCTTAGTCTTCTCCTGTAGCAGTTCGGGTCTTCCTCTGTAGCGCTTCGGTTCGGGTTCATAGCGTTGCATCGGGTCGGGTCGGATGTTCCACTTCGGGTCGGGTGCCATCTCCCATCCAGTCTGTGCTTCCGCTCCGATCCGCTCCCTCGTCCTTCATTTGCTCCGATCCGATCCCTTCGCCTTACTTCGGTCCGAGCCCTTCATCCTTCAGTCGATCCGATCCGATCCCTTCGTCCTTAAGTCGATCCGATCTCTCCTCCTTTATCCGATCCGATCCCAGTTCAATTAGCGTGGCCTTCCTTTTTGCCAGTTGTCTCAAGTGTCAAGTTCCAATCCAATCAGATCCCTTGCCCAGTTCAACTCATCCGATCCGAGCCTCCATATCCGATTCGATCCGGTCCAGAACCTGCACTTTTTCTGCAACTCTTCCAGCAAGTGTTTTACGCCATTCGACGACGTTTTCGACCAATTTAACTATACTAATCAATCACAATTCATCCCAAATAGTCATAGCAACTTAACAAACTAACCACAAACACCAAAACAATGAATTTACATGTCAAAATGGATCAAATATACCCAAAACTCCATAATTTCCCTTAAGCATGTTTAAGCAAAACTAATCATAGGGTTAACAAAACTTAATCAAATTAAACCAAATTTCTACCAGAGGCATAAAATATTATTTTCGAATTTATAGATATTTTTCCAGAATTTATTAGTGTGTAAATTCGCTAACCTTCACTAATTACCCTAAATTAACTGTAATTAGTGTCAAAACGATGTTAATCACTCACCTTGGCCACAAAATAAAACACCAAATCTGAAATACTCTCTGTTTGGGTCAAATTCCTATGTGTAGCAGCAGCTCCAACCTTTCTATGTTGCTATTTGGCCCTGATTTGATGCAGTTTAGGATTAATCTTCACTAATAATGTGTTTTGGAGTGGTTTTAGAGGATGGAAGCCATTGCTAGGGTCTCAAGAAGGTTTGTGGCGGCTCAAAACTGAAATGAAAGTGATTTCCTAACCCTAATCAGCCCTCCTATGCCTCTAAACCCGAAATTCCCTCTGGGCCTAGCTGCTAATCACCCGGTTAAGCCCAATTAGCTAAAATTAACCCTCTAAATCTTCATTCAGCCATATCTCCCAAACGGTAAGTCCGTTTGGCTATTATGACCACTCTACGGAAAGAGAAACCATCATCCGGAGCCAATGGAAGTGGTTTCAGGTCAAAATTCATTTCCAGTCAAAAGTTATGGCCAAAACAGTACCAACTAGGGGTAAAATGGTCATTTAAAAATCGGGAAAAATCATGAACATGGGAAATGACCCCAATAGTCGTCTCCCAAAGTTACATGACCACACGACTTCGTATGTGAAAGAAATAAATATTCTACGATCTTATGATGCGTAGAATACGGGTCGTTACACTTTTCATATATGGCATACCTACCGAGGTGACTAGAAGTCTCCCCTCTTTTGAGATTATCCATGATGTCTAGAATCTGTGGGTAACCTTGTTGTGAAGCTCCTATCTGATCCACAAGAATCATTCATATCTCCAAGGATGCAAATAAATCAGGCAAAACCTCGATGGAGGGTCTAAAATCAAAAGCTGATATGAACTGCAAATTCTTTATTTCCACAAATAGAGGACTCAGGGCCACCCTCTACCTACTTAGTGCGTCAGCCACCACATTACCCTTGCCAGGGGTATAAGCAATCTCAAAATCATATGAAGCTAAGAACTCCATCCACTGTTGTTGCCTAAAGTTTAGATCCTTCTGTGAGAATAGATACTTGAGAGATTTATGATCGGTGTATAACTCGAACTTTTCTCCAAGTAAATAATGACGCCACGTCTTTAATGCGAATACTATGGCAGCTAGCTCTAGATCATGGGTGGGGTAATTCTTCTCATGAACTCTTAACTGTCTACCCCCATAACATATTACTTTCCCTTCTTGCATCAGAATCGCACCAAGCCTTGTACCACACGCATCAGTGTAAACAGTAAACACCTTATTCCCGTCAGGCAAGGTCAAGACTAGGGCTGTTGTCAGAGCCCTCTTCAGTCGTTGGAAAGCAATGTCACAGTCTATATCCCATGAAAATTCTAAGTTCTTCTTCGTCAACCTGGTGAGTGGGGCTGATATCTTTGCGAAGTCATTAATGAACTTCCTATAGTAACCTGCTAACCCAAGAAAGCTTCTTACCTCGGTTGCATTTTTAGAGACCTGCCAATCTTGTACTAAAACCACCTTCATGAGATCTACAACTATCCCTTCTTTGGAGACTACATGCCCCAAGAATCTCACCTTTTTTCTCCAGAAATGGCATTTGGAGAACTTTCCTTTTAGCTGATGGTCACGGAGAGTTTTCAAAATTTCTCCCAAATGTTGGACATGCTCTTCTTCACTCTTGGAGAAGATCAAAATATCATCAACAAAGACTATGACGAATTTGTTTAGGAACTCCCGAAACACTCTACTCATCAAATTAACAAAATAGGCAGGCGCATTTGTCAACCCAAAAGGCATAACTAGCCATTCAAAGAAACCGTCTGGAATTCTGAAAGCAGTCTTATCTATACTGTCCTCAGCCACCCTTAACTGATGGAACCCCATAGCCAAGTCCAATTGAGAAAATACCAAGGCACCAACAAGCTGACCAAATAAATCATCAATCCGTGGAAGCGGGTGCCTATTCTTCTTGGTGAGCTTAATTAACTCTCTATAGTCAACACACAAACGAAGCCAACCATCCACTTTAGTTGCGAATACTACTAGAGCACCCCACTCAGATATGCTTTGTCTGATAAACCCTTTTTCAAGTAGCTCCCCTACTTGCTTACTCAGCTCCCTCCTTTCTCTTATAGCTATGTGGCGCATTGGTAATGCAACTGGCTTTGCATTGTCCACCAGATATATGCGGAAGTCGATCTCACGCCTTGGAGGTAAACCCCGTACCTCATTAAAAACATCGGGATAATCTCGAACCACCGGGACATATTGCAAATCATCTACGAATGCATCTAGAGACTCTAGGAAGCTAAGCATAACAAACCCTTGAGGGTCACAAGAAACTTCGAGGATCTTCCCATGACAAGTCAGGAGTCTAACAACCCTCCTCTCACAATCTGGAATGGCCCCGTACGTGGTAAGCTAATCCATTCCTAGAATCAACCCATAGCCCATAAACCCTAGCATATATGCATCACATTCAAACTCGATGCCTAACACAGATATTTTCAAACCCCGACAAATCATCGATAAATAGCCGAACCACCAATGGGGTTTGAAACAACTATGGGATATACTACCATACTAGTAATTAAGTGCAGAGATTCAACCACAGAACTAGATATAAACGAGTGTGAAGCACCAGAATCAAATAGTGTTCTAACTGGATGGTTTGAAAGAGAAACAAAACTTTCTACGGAAATTTTTCTACCTCTTTCAGGAGCATTGATCGCGAGAGTACGCCCCTGCCCTCCAGAAGTCCCTGCTCTTTGCCCTTGTCTCGGCGATCCCTGTTTCTTCGTGCACTCTTTAGAGAAGTGTCCGACCTCTCCGCAATTAAAGCAACTGGCCTTCCTTCTTTTACAATCTTTTACCAAGTGACCCTCCTTCCCACAGTTGTGACATTTTCTCTTATCCTTGTCTCTATCATCTTTCCCTCCTTTCTTCTGTTGTTGTTGCTGCTGCTGATGTTGTTGCTGCACCTTCTTGGGCCACACCTTCTTATTCTGCGATGTCCCCTCAGCTTTTGTTTCCTTCTTTTCTCCCTTGTCCTCCTCATGCATTAGGGCCATATCAACAAGCTTTTAAAAGGTGGCCCCCATTGGAATATGGGACATAGCTAAACCATGTAGAGGCTCATTCAGTCCTTTAGCAAATCGCAAAGCCATTTTGTGCGGTGTGTCTACCAACTCTAACCCGAACCTCGCCAGCTGGTTGAACTTGTTCACATAATCCTTCACCGTCATATTTCCTTGTTTGAGAGTTAAGAACCTCTCCATCTGTAAGCTTCTCTCTGTTTGGTAAAGAAATTTCATTTCGATTAAAGTCTTTCCAAGTTTCTACCGGACGTCTAACTTGGGTGATTTCCCACCAAAATGAGGCTTCATCTTTTAACAGGCAAGTAGCTAATTGAATTTTCCTTCGGGTCCACCACTTCAAAGATTACGAATAAGTCCTTTGTCTCCTTAAGCCAATTCCGAGCTTCTACGAATGTCTCGTTCCCATGGAATGGCCTTCCTCCCATAGCCAGGAAGTCTTTGCAGATCTTGGCAAAGTTATGAGCTCTTAGAGGGGGAGGAGGAGGAGGAATGACCGGTGTAGTTGGGGGATGAATTTTTTCTTGGTCTTCGGCAGGCCTCATGGCCTCCAAATACCTACGGAACCATCCGGTTATTGTGATGCCCTCCGGGATACTAGGGATGTTTTGTTGCCTAGACATGCTGAAAAGAGAAAAGGAAGAAATTTAGATAAAGGACCGAAGGATACAACATATGGCTTTTTGGGGATTGTTTTTCAAAATAGACTTTCCTTTTGAAAATGCTTTTCTTTTAAAACCTTTTTGAAAATAATTTCCAAAAACTTTTATCTAATCTGATAGCCTTCATCTCTGATACCAAGTGTGACACCACACGTCCGTTAATGTCACTCACTAAGGGAATGCATTAAGTTTCGTGAAGCGCTATAGGTAAACAGACACATGAATAATTACAAGATAGATATAAATAAGGCAGCAGTGGAAAATTTAAACTTTTATTTCAAACATAAGTCGCAATACCGTGGTCCATAATTTCATAAGTCACAAAAACCATTACAATAACTTCTGTCTTGCACCATCAGAGTACATAAGTAAACAAAAAGCATCATTCCTCCAATTTAAAGAGTTAAGCCATAGTAGAGACAAGAACTTGAGCCATACATCAGAAGTAGCTCCTAGAAAGATGATATCTGATTCCTGATTAAGTTAGGGTGTTTCTTCCTAGAGAACCTAAGGGGGAACGAAAGAAAGAAGGATAAACAACAAGGTCAGATGTAATGTCTGGTGAGTCTAGTTACTTTTAACCAGTAGATAAGTAAAAGCAACATGATAGGCATATAAAGTGGATAAGAGAGATCACTACATAAATGGTAGGTATGACAAGGTAAGCAAGTTAAGGTGTATGTGCCTCTCTAATGATTACTCTACATTATTACTAGTATAACTGAAATGTGATGAACCCTTCCACTATGAGTTGGTAGGCTTAGGTCATAAGTCCAAGTATACCCTAACCAATACCCTAATCAATCAGCTCCCTACCCTGTAGATATCCTGTGCTGGCCCCACAGTAGGAGGTACCGCTTCCTAAAGTGGCAACCCATAGTGTGCACAACCATATCTACTGGTGCTACGTTCGTCTCAGCCCCCTCTTCCAGGCCCATGCACGTACATTTCCCTGGTCGGTTTGAGCCGCCCACACCATCTGTCTCGTTTGGATCTCTTACTATCAATCAGTAAGTGTGCCCCTTCTCCATCTAGTACATAGTTCTTTACTTGATACCAACTCCGAGTTACTGGCTGAAATGGGTCCCACACAATATGATACAAGCTCTCCCCTTGTCTTGTATTCCCACTAGGTTTTCCACTGACTATGTATACCCTTAGGTGTCTTTAATTACACTGCCCTATACCAGTTATGCTTACCCTAAGGGGTGTCTTTAATTACATAACTTCATTACATTATCTATTGGTTATGATACCACTAGGTGTCTTCAATTACATAACCTTATTACATTATCTACCGGTTATGTATACCACTTGGTGTCTTTAATTACACAACCTTATTGGGTTAAGTTTGTGAGCCTTTATTTAAATATTACCCACTCCCTCTAATTTACTTAACCCATACACTACCCAACCAATTTTACTTAACCCTAATTTAAGTTCATAGTTATACAATCTTTATGGATTAAATTAGGTTAAGTAGTCCAATTCTTTACCATGTCCATTTATGGTTTTATAATGGGCTAGACCTCCCACATTAGGCCTACAATAGGTGGATGATGGATATGCCGGTCGGGTCCGGGTAGTCTTATTCCATAGTTGGGCCTAACCTCGTGTCTTAGCCCGATTCGTATTTGCGTACTTAAACCTCCCACATTAGGTTCAACATTAGTGGTTGTTGGATATGTCGGTCGGGTCCGGGCAGACTTCCACCACTAATGTAACCTAACCTCGTGTCATAAGTATAATTTACAATTCCTAATTGTAAATTACTAAACATTCCAAATTAATCCAAATCTTCCTACGTCATTATAGGTAACTATTTCTATGTTTTCCCCATTTGAATTACATGTCCCATTTCATATAAATATTACATAAATTATGTGATTATAATCCCTTTTTCCCTGTTTCATCTCTAACATATTCGTATATATTTTGGCGGCATCTAGGCTATAAAGTAGCCTAGCTACAACAATGAAAAAGAGAATATGACGAAGGTGATAGTTTCAATATGTCTTGGCATAAACATAAACTGGTATGATAACAAGGTGAATGGTTATGTAATCATCATGGCAAGGTAGACATAAAAGTGATGAACTTATAGCAACTACGATGTCAACGCAACATAATGAGATCTAAATTAACCATAAGGTGTCCAATTATTCGGATCTAGCATAGTTAGGGTGACATGGTAACATGTTTAGACCAAAAGATGGATTCACATGTCAAGTTTACAACATATCTCAATGGATCTCAATATGACAGGTGAAAGATGATTAACATAAAGATCTAGATCTAAGTAATGTTACAATTGTCCAAATTAATACATGTACATCCACCATAACAGGGCTACAGTCAAGATCCACATAAGCAACATAATCGAATAACCATAATTTTATTGGATCTACGAAAATAGATATGTCATGATATAGTATAGGATTTCACATTAACACAAAATCATACTTTACAACATATCCAATTCATAGTCTTTCAAAATATACTTTTATTTATCTAAACCGAAAAACAATTAGAACTTACAGCGTTAGGTTTAGAGAATTGGGGAAGAATGGATCTAGAATTTCTGAATAGGATTTGTAGGATATGTTGTTGTAGAAAATGGTTCAGTTCGCACTCTAGCAGCACATGGCCTCCATGACTTCCAATGAAGAAAATATGAGAAATAGGACATGTACATATAACTGCCAAACCCCCTAAAACCGAGTTCCACGTCAGCCCTAGGGGTGTCCACATCCCTGTGGGTGGGTCGACCCCTAGGTCGACACCCCTTCAGGGGGGTCGACCCCTAGGTCCATACCCCTCTAAGGGGGTCGACCAACTAGAGAGGGAATTTTGCAGCTTAGAGGAATTTTTCGAATTTGCATCGTCATGATAGAATTCTGACTCATCTCTGACTCATACGTATGTATATAATTTTTCTACGTGTATACAAACTTAAAACCCTCATAGCTTCCTCATACGGTGTCCGTTTTACGCAAACCAAATGTCTATCTTGACCAGAATTTCGAGACGGACGCAATGGTGTGGTCTGTTTCCTCTAATTCTGAATATTAAATTAATTATTATTTAATTTATCCTCTTTTAATGTTGGTAAAATTCGGGGTGTTACACTACAAGCTTTCTTCCTATCTTGACTATGAATTTGGTCACTTTGGAAAGTTCTTGTTAAGCATTTTTTGATTTTTGACGATTTTCACTTGATTTTGAATAGTCGTCTCTTTATAAATGCGTTTTGTATCGGTTGGATTCTCAACTCTTTCTATAGAAGCCTCTTCTTCTTCGACTTCCATTGGCTCTTGTTCTTGTGGCATTTGAGCTTGTTTGGCTTCAAATGTCTCATATGGTTTGAAAGTGAGAGGAATTTGCATGAGATGAATGTTTGATGAGTCAAACACTTTTCTGGGCACAAATTATAATCCATGAAGATCGGTAGTAAAGTATTTAAAATACAAGTGAGACAAACACCATAGTAGAGAGTGTTTTCTCTTGACAATAATTCTGTTGGCTTAATTTTATTTAAGATCATTTCGGCCCAATTGATAGTATATCCACCCATAATAGCAGAGAGAGCCTTTTGGACTATGAGAGTTGGATTGTTGAAATTTTTGGAATGGGGAGTAATGGTATGTTGGAGGAGAAGGTTGACAATTCTTGTTTTTGGACGAAAGGAGGGATCTTTAAATTCCATTGGAGAACCATCTTAAAATATGTCGTGGTAGGTTTCTAAATCAGTTTCGTTGATAACAAAATCCTAAAAATCCGAGCCCGTGCTTCTATAATTTAGAATAGTGCCTATGAGTTCTGTAACACCCCATGTCCATTAATGTCACTCACAAAGGGAATGCATCAATGTCCATGTAGCGTTATTGTTGTATAGAACAGATAAATTACAAGAATAAATAAATAAAACAACACAGCGGAAGATAAAACTTATTTCATTTCATCATAACTAAAAGAAGAGTTTACATAAGTAGTTTCCAAAACCATTACAACAGGATCAATAGTCTTTTCCAAAAACTTCAAAGTACATAAAGAAGCAAATACTTAAATAACATAAATGCATAAATCCCCACTGAGCATAAGCAAAGCCATAAAGATGAGAGAGTCCCAAGCGATACATCTACTCTCTTCAAGCAACTGAAAGAAATCGGCATTAAGCTGTAGTATTCCCTCCTTGCAAACCTAAGAGGGGGAAGGAAGAAAAGAGGTGGAAAGAAAAGGGGGTCAGATATAAAGTCTGGCGAGTGCGATAACTTTAACAATATAATGTTCAAAATAACTAGGATAAGGCATAAGCTGGAAAATAAGGAAATGACTGTGAACAATTGGGTAGACAGGGAAATAAGACGAACAAAGATAACGTTAAAGGCGCCCCTAATCACTATAAGATAATTACTACACTGCACCACCACTAGTCACCCTAAAGGTTGATCCCGCCTATAGAACTTAATAATGATAATGGTAGTTTAGTGTACCCCTAGCTACCTTCATAGGTGTTGTCTGCCTCTATCTCCACTAGGTCTACCCATTAACCCCTTTCAATCGGCTCCCTAACTCGTAGATACCCGTGCTGGCCCCACAGTGGGGCGTATCACTCCCCAAAGTGGCAACCCGATATAACCAAAAATGCACGACTTATATCTACATGATGCAACAATGTATGACCTACCAGCCCGGGCCCACACACGCATATGAACCCGTTGGACTTGTGTTGCCACCGCTGACCCGTTTTGACCTCTTACAATCAAATCCAGTACGCGTGTCCCGTCCTCGACTTGGGTCGAGCCCACAAAGATACTTAATGGGTTACTGGTTTGGAAAGGGCCCCCATGCATGACACAAGCTTTCCACCTATGCTTGGTCCCCTCTAAGGTTTTTCCCACTTAACCCCATTCTTATTCATGTCTTCTAACATGTTTCAATCTTGGTTAAGTACATCTTATCGTATTTCAAATGCCACCCAAGGCACCCACTAAATTCCACATGCCACCCAAGGCACCCACTTAACCTCCTCATGTCCCACTACATGTTTATCTGGTTAAGTGTTTCTTAATTCATTAAGACAGTAACCTTGTAAAGACCTCCCACATTAGACTGGCATTTGTGGCAGCTGGATTTGCCGGGCGGGTTCGGGCAGTCTTACACCACAAACGAGCCTAACCTCGTGTCTTTACAACTGTTACGCATTTAATTTATGCCTAAGACCTCCCACATTAGACTGGCATTTGTGGCAGCTGGATTTGCCGGGCGGGTCCGGGCAGTCTTATACCATAAAAGAGTCTAACCTCGTGTCTTAGGCGATTAATTACACATAATTAATTATCCCCAATTTGAATTAATTTCCCTATTCAAATTGTCAATCAATTATAAATTTAACTATGTCCATAATTGACTCAATTATGTCCATCTATTTATGATATACAAAATTATACCAGTTAACATCACATTTAAGGCATTTATGCCAATTCTCAATATTAAATCTTTTAATATTATCCCATTGCCCCACGTTGTACGTTCGTTCGTTTAACGTAAAACATACGTTAGACTCTAATAGTCTAACTTATGTAATAAAGAGAAAACATCACAACATGCATAGAATAAAAACTAGATCTAAACATAAGGGGTGAACATGCATGTGTAAATAAGGTTTTTCATCCAAAAACTCGCATAGGCCAAAGTTACAAACTTTCATAAACTATAGATGTCATAGATCTAATCATAAGGTGTAAACTTGCATAGGCAATAGTTACAAACTTTACATTACATGATTCATACTCCAACATATATATATACTTGCATATGTGATTTATACAACATAAACTATGATGTAAACTTGCATCTAACTCACACATGTCATAGCCTAACTTTAGATCCAATTTACACATAAAATAGATGTCATGAAACATGTGTGGTTGTATATGATTCTCACTAACTTTCCTATGATTCATATCTAAATTAACATCTAAACTTGCATGTAGAATTATCAAGTTAAACTTACATATGATTTAACATATGAATCAGTTCTAACAACATAACCAAACTAGCATATGAAACATCATTATGCATTGATTTTGCATGTTGCAAGGAAAGCTAAATCAATTTCAGAACTAAGATTTCAGAACGCAGGACCTTCTTTGAGTTGTGAGTTCGATCTGTAACAGCCCGCACCTCCGTTCGCGCAAGATATTGTCCCCAACTTAGCCACCGTATAGGTGTGGGGTTTTGTTCCTTAAAAGGCCTCGGCGTTAGTAAGAGATGGGCTCTACCATATAAGTACCCACTTCACAAAGGCTTCCACGAGGTGGGACTTAGGGGTTTTGTAACGAAAAGGAATTTCGCTCGATCTGAATCAGTCGCTAAACTGATCAAGACCGTTCAAAACCCCTGATTGTTTTGAGAACACGACAAATTCGAACGTAGACAGAAGAACATTTCATTATATATTACAACAATTTCATCAGATTACAAGAATATACAGAGTATGAATAAATATTACATAGAAAATATCAGAGATTTCAATAAATTACATAGCAGCAGAAAAATAATACAGTACACAACTAGAAGTAATACACAGATACAGAGCTTTCCGAGTATCGTTCCAGCTGTAAATCAGGTTCCTGTCAAAATAAATCTGCAAAACAAAAACTACTAGCTGCCCGTGCGGAAATAGGGGCACCCAGAGTTTAGGTTAAAACAATAAACTCCAGGTCAGTCATAGGACTGGTACAAGAACTAAAAACAGTTATTAATCTTTATTTTAAAGTTAGGTAAATCAAGGGACCACGCCGTATAACACGGAACGGGTTTCCTCCCAAGAACACCAGTGCATAAAACAAACAGCACAATGCTAAATAAAGAACAATGAAGCTATTATAAGACCCAGGTCCTATCACACAATGCAACGCAGCCGGGGGATAGGGTTTTTACCTTATAATAGCCAAAGAATGCTTGATACGCTAAATTTCATGTTTTTAATTCTTAATCAGACTCCAACCGTAAATTAGTAAGAGAACGATTCCCTAAGTATTAACCCCGAAGGTCGAAACCAACATCAGACTAATACCCAGGAAACCACCCATCTTAGCTCGTTTCCAGTTAGTTTTTGATTTTATATACAATCATAAATATCAATCATAGGCGGCATGAATGTCCCATACCACTATGTCGCCATATATAGGTATACAATCAAAACCGCAAAATGTCGTATTAGAAGTTGGATTATCATTTATGATATGAACAGAGGCTAGGGATCGTCCTCTACCAATTCGAGACAATCTAGCCTATGTCTCAGGACCCAGACTCAGGTGAGCCCTTGGATCGTCAGGGCCGATCCGCCGATATGGATTAAAATGCCTGAACACTGCGTTTCCCCGCCCTTTGGGGCGTAAATAAGTCAACGAATGACTCCATCGGCTTCACATAGTCACCTATACATCCGAGGCGCCTCGCAACAGCAACAACCACATAATTCAAACTCGTCGGGCGTGTAAAACCACTGACGCCACTTCTAATTAGAAGGAAACGCATGCCCTCCCTGAGGTCCTTCTCCCGTTTCTGGTTCATACCGGGTGTGAAACCTGCGAATTAAACGCTACACAAAGCTATGCCATAAAGGTCGTGCTTTGATCATCAACCACAAGACTTTGCTTTTCAACAGAAGCCTTGATCATTTGCCCCTTAGGCATGCCACATAGGCAATTCACTCTATGCGTTTGATATCCATCAGTATATAACCCCTAAGCTCGTACGTCTCAGAGAAGGGCGTTAAGTAAGAGAATAAATTCTCCGCCGCCAAACAGATATATATTTAATAGGAATCAATCACAAAGAATAAAATCCAATGTCAGACACACAGTCCATTTACAAGTTCGTTCTGGGTCTGAACGAAACCGGAGGCACCTAGTACCCCGCATATCCATCGATCTCCAAGTATATCTGGACAACCCCTAACTGATTCTCTCCTCTTGGGTCTACGACCCAATCAAGATCATCAGTAACCACCCAAACGACGTGAAGACCTCTGGTCTTCAACCACCATCTTCATCTTCGACTCATCGTCGAATCAGTTATTCAAAATGGGATAAACCCGGTCTTTCTGAATAACTCGCGTATATAATAAACAAGTGTTACACGAACACAACATACGCCTCATTCCAATTCATTAGTCACTAACCGTAAATTAACAAGAGAATAATTGCCCAAATATTAACCCCGAAGGCCGAAACCAACATCAGATCAATACCCAGGAAACCGTTCTGCTTAGCTAACCCACAGTTAGTCTCTAAATTTCACATTCTTAGGGAAAGGTTCCCATTAATTTTATCAAAGATAAATTCTTTTAAATTTATTCTTCAATCTTCCTTTGAATATCACTTCAAACTAGTCGGGATTAGCGAACCACACCGAAGTAATCATTTATTTTATTTCCCAATCCCAACCTATTCGTCCCATGAAGTAAAACTGGTCATACTTCATATCTAACACCAAGGTGTTATCGGTAAATTCAATCACCATTTCATGTTCAAATCTAATTAAAGATTTAACTATCGCCTGGAGAAAAACTAGTGATACACCATTCTCGATCTTTTCAATCTAATTAAAGATTCATTAAAACTCCACTTAGTTTTAATCTTTAACTGGGTTAAAGAACCGTTGTCATTTAAAACACGGTTCACGATAAACCCCAAAATCACATCACATTTCAATCAGTCCCTAACCGTAAATTAGCAAGTGAGCAATTCCATAAATATTAACCCCGAAGGCCGAAACCAACATCAGATCAATACCCAGGAAACCATTCAACTTAACTTTTCTGATTTTCTTAACTCCTTTGGGTCTAAGAACAGTATTATTGAATATACCGTTCACGACAACCCAAAATCACATTCCATTAATTATTGGGTTAAAGAACAAGTGTTATTTAAAACACCATCCACGATAAACCCAAAAATCAATTCAAATTCAATTCCAATTAAATACCATTTAATTGGTACACTTCATTAAATCTAAATAAAAAGATTTAATCTTTTTCTCAACTGGGTTTAAGAACAGTGTTAATGAAGACACCATTCACGACAAACCCAAATCACATTTTCTAATAAATACAAGGCTCTAGATAGAAAATATATCGGCTTATATTCAATATCAAATTCTACGACCAACAAATATCGTATTGGAAATAACGATATAAATATATCTTTCAAATTTCCAGAACAATACCTGTATAATCACGAAATCCAACATCGAAATATTCTGAAGACAATTTCGATTCAAATCTATTCTAATTCAATTATTCGAAATTCTGGTTATTTTCAAAACCATTTCAAATCCAATTTATTTATTTTAAAAATAAATAAATTATTATTCTAGTTCAAAACTAGTTCATTTCGATAAAAAACTATTTTTATCTTCTCAGATATGGAGTTTTTCATCCCAATTCTTCAAAAATCATTTCTCATGATTTTACACAAATTATTACTATTTTTAATAATTTTATCAAGGCCTGTACAGTCGATTTCCATCAACGGCCATCGAACTGCACTTACAGGGATCTTTTCCAAATTTGATTTGGACATTATTCCAAATCCAACCATTAGATCTCAGATTTCTAATATTCCTTGGAAAGCTCTTTTCGATACGAACCCAACAGTTCAGGTTTCAGGAGAATCCGACGGTCGGATCTCCCGCAATATCCGTTCAAAGTCAATGGTCGAAATTCACGAACTACCGCGGCGCGACGCGTTCTATTCAGGCCATTATATAATATATATATATATATATATATATATATATATATATATATATATATATATATCGTCGATTTCCTTTTAAAACGTATTTTATAAATCGTTTTAAATTCGTTTTTGAAACGATTTCAACTTCATTTCAAATTCAAATCAAAATTGAATTTTTCCTTATAAATTCATTTCAAATTGATTTCAATTCAAATCCATTTTTAATTCAATTTCAGTTCGTTTTGAATTCAATTTGAATTTTAAATTTATTCAATTTCAATTCGAATTCATTTCTATTCAATTTCAATTCGAATTCATTTCTATTTAATTTCAATTCGAATTCATTTCTATTCAATTTCAATTCGAATTCATTTCTATTCAATTTCAATTCGAATTCATTTCTATTCAATTTCAATTCGAATTCATTTCTAAATATTTGATTTTGAAATCATTTTCAATATTCATTATAAAATCGACAAAATTCTCGTTCGTGTCAAAATGGCGTGTAACTACTTAACACGGCTTCACATTTCAATATTCAAAGAATATTATTTTTAAATTATTTGATAATTCTGAACTGGAATCAGACACAGTCAATTACCATATAATTTCAGTTATATGGATTTCATCAAATTCATATATGCAACAATGACAATAAACACCCAACCATCATCCAAAGTGCGTTCTACACTGTATAAGCATCAAATATAAATATTCAACTTTTATAACATCCTGTCAATCAATCGATCGACATACAACTAATTATTAGGATTAGTGTATGTCATATATCATCCCAATACCCGTGTGGGGTTTTCAAACAATCAAACACAGATTTTATTTGTGTAGTTGGGCGATGTGTAAAATTTATCGTCCCAATCAATATCAGTCAAATCAGTGTATATAAACAAATCGTCCGATTTGTTTATAAATATTTATTTTATATACAAGTTAAAAATTATATTTTTAACTATAAAATATTTTCCACTATAAAATATTTCATTTCATTTAACATCACACAATCAAATTTCACAACACAGCAATCAAACAAACAAGCCGTCCATGGTTTGTGGACGACGGGTGTCGGGTGCTGCTAAGCACCGTCTGCATCCTAGTATATAATTTTATCTAGAAAATAGATAAAAGTGAGGAGTTCTCACCGAGAAGCTAAACCAAACGTCACGACTCTTCATATGTAGAAAATCTTCGCTTTGTTTCCAACGAGATCTATTCAACACCGTTTGTGATAAAAATTATATTTTTAACAACACTACTTCCTATATAAAAATCGTATTTTTATACTCTCTATCTTATAAAAATCATATTTTTTTTTTGTAATCTCTACTTCCAATAAAGATTATATTTTTCCTTCGCTAATATATATGAGAATCATATTTTTTTTCTTCACTATAATCATGATACTTTTATCATAAAAGCAAAGCTATTTTTATTTTCAAAACAAAGTTATTTTGTTTTTCTATTCTAAAATACTGTATATCTTCTATTCTAAAATACTGTATTTTTCTATTATAAAATACCGTATATTTCCTATTCTAAAATACCGTATATTTTCTATTCTAAAAACAATATATTTTCTGTTCTGAAAACAATATATTTTCTATTCTGAAAAAAAAAATATTTTCTATTCTGAAAACAATATATTTTTTATTCTAAAATACTGCATATTGAATAAAAGAAGGTAATTTATAGATTAATTAACTAAACTAATTTAGTTTTATTTACGTTGTATTTCTCGTTCAACCCTGGAACGAATTCGTATGCTACTCGAACCCTTTACCTCGCTGTCCCCGCCACTGGAGCACGCCGAACGATCATCAGAGGGTCCCACGACACGTGCCTCCGTGCTAGCCTCCCACTCGCCCAATCCTGGCCAACTCGCACAACAACGGAGGTCGGAAATCGCCTTCAAACGGCGACGCTTTGAGCTTCAAATCCTCACCAACCTCCACGCGATTTTTGATCAGACCAGTCGGGGTTTGAAGATTGAGGAAACTCTTTCAATTTGGTTGTTGAAAGATTGGAAATCATGGAATATATTTCAAGAAAAATGGGGAGGAAAATTCGATTGTTTTTTTTCTTCTGCAGTTGGGTTTTGAAGAGCGGCGGGTTTCAGAGGAGTTGACCATGAGATGAAGAGGATAAGGGTTTGACCCCTTTTGACCTAGCTTCTATATATATATTATAATAATTAATTAATTCAAAATTTATCCCGATATGGTAACGAACTCCAAATCAAACCCAACTATTGTTGCCCCTAGCTAATTACCCCCATTCCGAACACAATGGGATATGTCCTGCATGCTGATTCGATCGTTTCGATTAGTTTCCTTCAAAATCAAAATGTAACTCTATATATTGAATTTTAATGCACATTTCAATTTATCGGGGCCACATACGAACTCTAAAAATTCCCGAAAAATATTTTCTAACTTCATATTGACGATACGGTCCTAACAAAACTGATTTCGTCAAATTCTAAGACCGTTTGAAAAATGGCCATTCTCCGGTCGATTAAAATCAGCTGAAACTGGTCAATCGCGTTTTCCTTTGCTACGCTCACATATTGATTCGAAAAATTACGAATTTTGAAACCTAGCAATAACTTGACATCTCGGATCTAACAAAAGTGGTTTCATCGAAAACCGAGGTCGTTTGCAAAACGACTATTTTTAAGGGCGAGAATTCCATAGTGACTATTCTGAATTTTCAACTGGACATATCTTTTGATTCCCACTATGAAATTTTGATTTTTCGGATTCATTGGAAAGATATACTCAAATAGATTCAAATATTTTTGGTTTCGCTAAAATCCGATTTATTTTGCACCCGTTACATTCAATTGAAGTTTGAAATCGAATTATCGAACTACCACGCCATTTTCTATTCCTTTTATAATTATAAATAAATATTTATATTCTATCGTCGATTCAAACGAATATATACGTTCGAAT
Organism: Allium sativum; assembly: GCA_030737875.1. Taxonomy (NCBI): domain Eukaryota; kingdom Viridiplantae; phylum Streptophyta; class Magnoliopsida; order Asparagales; family Amaryllidaceae; genus Allium; species Allium sativum. The sequence goes on from CM060921.1 coordinate 311,663,858, forward strand.
TCTATTCAAAATAAATTTCTCGTCGCTATTATTTAAAATAATCCATTTTAAATATTCAAAATTCGCTAAAATTGCCAATTTAAATTTTTTTAAATTGGCTCAGATTTCTGGGTTATTACAATCTCCCCCACTAAAAACTTTTTGTTCCTAAAAAGGAACGAAGCCGAAAGTTGTTTCACTACTCAACTCCACTTCCATTTTTTTCATTACGGCTTAAGTTCTTCAACTTTTCAGTTTCTAAGAACTTTTCTAATTTTTCAAAAATTTGGCTAACACCCTAAATTTCCGAAAAATTTCGCCATAACCTCCCCTGCACCGAGGACTTCGGGATATATCATATAGCCTCCCATGGCCTTCTTCAATCCAAAAGAAAAATAAAAAGCCAAGCGGCTCATAAAATCATCATCACCCAAACAAAACAGTAAATTATGGTAAACATGTACCTATTTGTCGGGCAAATAATTTTATTCTTCTGCTCTAGCCTCCTTGCTATGACCTGTTCAATGTAAGTACATGTACATGCATGCAAATGCGACAAATTTTCAATACAATTCACTATTTGATACAATTTGTGTAACACCCCACGTCCATTAATGTCACTCACGAAGGGAATGCATTAACTTCCATGGAGGTTATAAGTGAATATAGAACAGAAAAATTACAACAAGACAGATAATAAATAGTACTTGGAAATCTAAAACTTCATTTTATTGCAGCGGAAATTAACACATGTTTGTTACATTATAAAACCATAGATCATAACCAAGTACAATATCCATCTTCATAAAAACAAAATACATAATCCCATTACATAAATAGCCATTAAAAAGATAGCAAGATGGACTTTACTTCAACGGTCCAAGCTTTCCAAAGAGAGATGAAGCAATTCAATCAAACTCCACTAGAGCTGGGCCCAACCTGAGGACCTGGAGGGGGAAAAAGGATGGAAATAGAGGGGGTCAGACATAAAGTCTGGCGAGTATGATAATTCTAACAATACTATTATCAAAATAACTAGACTAAGGCATAAGCTGGAAGACAAGTAAATGTCTATGAACTCTTAGGAAGATAAAGATAGCGTTTAAGATAACGGTAAATGCACACCTAATTACTAACGAATGATTACTACACTGCACCGCACATTACTACACTGCACCACACCAGTCACCCTATTGTTTGATCCCACTTGCTTCACACAGAAACTTTATAAATAGCCTTACGTACCCCTAGCTGACTACATAGGTGCCGTTTGCCCCTATCTCCACTAGGTGTACCCCACTACCCACTTTCGATCGGCTCCCTACTCGTAGATACCCGTGCTGGCCCCACAGTGGGGTGTATCACTCCCCTAAAGTGGCAATCCGATACAACTTGAGAATGCATGGCCTATACCTACACGATGCAACAACGTCTTACCTACCAGCCCGGGTCCACACACGCATACGAAACCCGTTGGACTTGGGTTGCCACCGCTCCCCGTTTTGGCTCTTAAAGTCGAACCCAGCATGTGTGTCCCATCCTCGACTTGGGTTGAGCCCACAAAGATACGTTTGGGATACTGGTCGAAATGGGCCCCCACAAGCTACCCACCTAAGCTTGTCACTAGTATATCCCACTTAACCCTCTTAGTCATGTTCATTTACATGTGTGTTTGGTTAAGTTTTACTAATTGTATTTCACATGCCATTAAGGGCACCCCCTAGATTCCTCAAGCCACCCAAGGCACCTACTTAACCCCCATGTCCCACCTTACATGTTTATCTGGTTAAGTATTTCTTAATTCATTCAGGCCATAACCTCATAAAGACCTCTCACATTAGACTGGCATTTATGGCAGCTGGATTTGCCGGGCGGGTCCGGGTAGTATTACACCATAAAAGAGTCTAACCTCGTGTCTTTACAACCGTTATGCTTTAGTTTAGGCCTAGGACCTCTCACATTGGGCTGACATTTGTGACCACTGGATTTTCCGGGCAGGTCCGGGCAGGTTTACGTCACAAACGAGTCCAACCTCATGTCCTAAGCATTGATTAACACTTAAAATCTTTTACCCCAGTTTTAATAATTCCCTATTCAAATTATTAATTAAGTCAACTTTTAATGATGTCCATAATTGAATCAATTATGGCCATCCACTTATGGCATGCAAAATCATATCAATTGCACCCCAACTTTTTAATATTAAATCCTTAATATTACCCCTACCCCACGTTTATACGTTCGCCTATTCAACGCATAATATAGGCTAGACTTGTATAGTCTAACACCTAGCACAAAGATAAATTATCACAACACATAGACAATTAAATTAAATCTAATCATAATAGGGGTGAAACTTGCATAAACTACACATGTTAAGGATCAAAAGGTGTCAACTTGTTAAATGTCTCAATTTACATGATATGATCATAGCCCAAATCTATACATAAACTTGCATATGGGGTTTTTAGGCAACATAATGATGGTGTGAACTAGCATAGGATATCACATATGTCATAGCATAATTCTAGATGTTATAATAGATGTCTTGGCATATGTTCATAACTTTTCTAATCAATATAACTTGCATATGTGACTTGTCATATAGATCAACATAACCCTAACATGATGATTTAATTAATATGAACTAACTAGCATAGATGGTAACATCATGGCCTTTTTAACATGTATGATTCATCACAACTTAGAATAGAAACTTTCAACATACATAACATCATCATAGCATGATTTACAACATATAAGATATCATCATCACATAACATTGGATTTACAATATACATGATAGCAAAAGGGGTTTACAACAACATATATGATAATTCGCATCATCTACTCATAATCCATTCATAACTCAACCTAACTAAAATGATAATAATCTTGTTAAGATCATCATACTCACCATTTAGAGAAGAAAAGAGAGAGTTTCCTTTTCTTTAGGGTTGAGAGAATTAGAATTGAATTTGCTTTTCTTCTTTCTTAGTTGGCGGCGGCTCCTTTGATTTCCATGGCGACGGTAACTATTCTATTTTAATTAGGTTTAGGGTTAGCATTAGGATATATTTATAGGTGTAGGAAGTTATTTACGACCATTAGATTAACCCTGAACCATGAGAACCAATCAAATGCAAAATCTGCATTTGAGAGAATCGGCCCACGGGTTGACAGCCAAACACCCTGGATTAACCCCTAGTCGACCCAACGGGGCTGTGTCGACCTCAAAAATGGGCCGGTTCGGTTATTTTCCCTCCCAATTCACTGTTTTGAAATTTTTTTCATATTTATTTTTTTATTTTTTTATTTATATATATATATATCAATATATATATATTTCTCTACGCAACCCATTTCACTTAATTCTTTTCTAAAAATTAAGTATACTTTAATTTGTGAATTTTAATGTTATAAAATTACGGGGTGTTACATTCTCCCCTCCTTAAAGGATTTTGTCCCCAAAATCTCCAAGTCAAGAAGAATGTATATCCTACCATCTAATCGTCCATCTACTCAACCATCAAACACCATCATCCATTGTCCATAAAAGACTTCTAATTCTTTAATGTTTATATGCACAGTGTGTGTATATGTCCATATTTAATGCAAAATTAGGCGGTCTACTGATTCAGTTGACCTCCTTAGTGCAATTCATGATAGTGCCATGCGTCCAATATGTATGCAAAAGATTCCTAATGATACATATTAATTCTATATGCATGCACAACCATCCACCCGAATGCGGCAACTATATGATAATACAACCATTATACATCCATTTTACTAAATACATCCATATATATGCAATATGCAATATGAAGTGACTGAGCCGATCTGGTGCCTAATAGTGTGTGTATATGCATCCACGAGCTACCACTAGTAAACACTTGCATCCACTTTGCATCCACCATACATAACATGTCTCAAACACATGTTTCACCCATAGGATTATCCTAACTAAACGTCAAAGATACTAGCGAGAGGATATACTAAAGATAAGATAAGTACAAGCTAAGCGATAAAGGAGAAATTAAAAGACATACCCTCAAAAAGAAAAGGGTATCGTGAACACATCTTCTCTTCTGTCTCCCAAGTAGCATTGCTCTCATCATCTCCCCATTGCACTTTGACTAGTCTGACCTCTCGATTCCTCAACCTCCTGATCTTCGACCCAAGAATGCGCGTAGGAGCTCGTCGAATTGTCCCATCACGCTCTATCTCCACCTCTCTAAGCAAGCTCGGCTCTACCACTCCCGCGGTCTCGTGCAAGCACTTCCTCAAATGTGACACATGGAATGCGTCGTGTACACCACTAAGTCTCTCGGGAAACTCCACTCTATACGCCATCTGTCCAATTTTCTCCTTAATAGGAAACAGACCTACAAACCTTGGTGCTAATTTCCCAACGGACCCAAAGCGAACAACGTTCCGTAATGGAGACACTTTGACAAAGACCATGTCCCCAATTTCAAACTCGAGACCTGTCCTCCTCTTATCCGCATAAGATTTCTGCCTATCCTATGCTGCTTTCATCCTCCTTCGAATCAAGTCGATCTTTTCCGAAGTCTCTCTAATCATATCGGGCCCAAGTAAGATCTTATTCGTAGATTCCCACCAACATGTAGGTGAACGACAAGGTCGTCCATAAAGAGCTTCGAATGGTGCCATACCAATGCTGGACTGAAAGCTGTTATTATATGCGAACTCCACCAATGGAAGATGCTCTTCCCACGTACCCCCAAAGTCTAGGATACATAGCCTCAACAGATCCTCTAGAATGTGATTCACCCTCTCGGTCTGGCCGTCCGTCTGAGGATGATATGCGGTGCCCAAACATAACTGAGTACCTACCGCCTCTTGTAAGCTTCTCCAAAATTCGCTAGTGAAAATAGGATCGCGGTCGCTCACTATGCTAGAAGGAACACCGTGCAACCGAACTATCTCTCGAACGTATACAGAAGCTAACCATGGAGCAGTCCTCTTACTCTTCACGGGAATAAAATGGGCACTCTTAGTAAGTCTATCTACTATAACCCAAATTCCCGTATTACCCTTCCTCGATCGCGGTAATCCATCCACAAAATCCATCGAGATGCTTTCCCATTTCCATACTGGAACCTCTAATGGGTGAAGCAACCCACCGGGTTTCTTTTGCTCTGCTTTTACTTGTTGGCACACCAAGCATCTAGCGACATACTCGGCCACGTCTTTCTTCATGCCGGCCCAAAAGTAAACTCTCTTCATGTCTTTCTACATCTTGTCCCCGCCGGGATGAATGGTCATCTTCTAATGATGTGCTTCGTCAAGAATAGTCTTCCTTAGGTCATCGTCTTTTGGTACACAAAGTCTACCGTCCCTACATAACCAACCCTTATCGTTTAGGGTATACCTACGGAGATGGCTTGATGACTCCCCTCCTTTGAGTTTTTCTACTAACTCAACCAACTGCGGGTCGTCTCGCTGTGCCTCGCCAATCCGTCCCAAAAGCGTAGGTCTGACCTCCAAGGATGCTAGCAAACCGGGTACGAAGTCAACAGAAGGTCTAAAGTCAAACATCGAAATGAATTCTAAACTTTGCCGCTCAACAAACAAAGGACTTAAGGATAATCTTTTTCTACTTAAGGCGTCTGCCACCACGTTACCCTTGCTAGGGGTATAGGCTATTTCAAAGTCGTAGGACGCTAAGAACTCCATCCACCTTTGCTGCCTTAAGTTCACGTCCTTTTGAGAGAATAGGTATTTTAAAGACTTGTGGTCAGTGAATAATTCAAATTTCTCGCCAAGAAGATAATGACGCCAAGACTTAAGCGCGAAAACAATAGCGGCCAATTCTAGGCCATGTGTAGGATAATTTTTCTCATGCGCTCTCAACTGCCTTCCACCATAGGCTATTACCCTACCCTCTTGCATTAAGACTGCGCCTAGTCCTTTCCCACAAGCATCAGTATATACGGTAAATGGCTTACTCCCATCTGGCAGCACTAAGACTGGGGCTGAGGTCAAAGCTCTCTTCAAACGTTGGAACGCATCATCATAATCTACGTCCCATGTGAAAACTAGGTTCTTCTTCGTCAAGCGTGTCAATGGAGCTGATATCTTTGCGAAGTCTTTGATAAACTTCCTATAATAGCCAACCAACCCCAAGAAACTTCTCTCTTCGGTAGCATTTTTAGGAACCTTCCAATCTTGGATGGCCACCACCTTCGCGGGATCTACAGCTATCCCTTCTTTGGAAACCACGTGTCCTAAGAACCGTACTTCCTTCCTCCAAAAGTGACACTTAGAAAATTTAGCCTTAAAGCTATGCGCTCGTACGGTCTCCAAAACTTCCCTAAGATGTAGGGCATGCTCTTCTTCATCCTTAGAAAAGATCAAGATGTCATCTACAAAGACTACCACGAATTTGTTAAGGTACTCCCTAAACACCCTACTCATCAAATCAACAAAATATGCTGGGGCGTTTGTCAAACCGAAGGGCATCACTAGCCATTCATAGAAACCGTCCGGAGTCCTAAAAGCAGTCTTGTCTATGCTATCCTCAGCCACTCTCAACTGATGGAGCCCAGTGGCTAAGTCCAACTGCGAAAACGCTGAGGCGCCAACTAACTGATCGAAGAGATCGTCAATCCTCGGCAGTGGGTGTTTGTTCTTCTTAGTAAGTTTATTAAGTTCTCTATAGTCCACACACATTCTAAGGGACCCATCCGCCTTCGTGGCAACTACTACTGGAGCACCCCACTCCGATATACTTCATCTTATGAACCCCTTCTCAAGCAACTCCTTCACTTGCTTACCGAGTTCCCTCGTTTCACGTGGAGCCATGTGGCGTACTGGCAAAGATACTGGTTTCGCATTATCCACAAGATATATTCGAAAATCTATCTCCCACTTCGGAGGCAAGCCCTTCACCTCCTCAAGCACATCCGAATATTCTCGGACCACTCTAACAGATCGTAGATTTTCCTCAGGCGCGTCAAGCGATTCTAGATAACTTAGCAAAACCGAATTTATGGGATTACAAAAGATTTCGAGAGTGTTGCCAAGGCGAGTCACAAGCCTAACTACTCTCCTTTCACAATCAAGAACGACCCCATTTCTGGATAACCAATCCATTCCTAAAATTAGCCCATAGCCCGTGAAGCCCAACACATAAGCATCAGATCTAAATTCAACGCTAAGTATGGAAATTTTCAAATCCAAACACATCATAGACAAATAAGCTGAGCCCCCAATTGGATTCGAAACAACTAAGGGATCCTCTACTAAACTGGTGTATAAGTGCAGTGATTCAACTAATGATGTAGAGATAAACGAATGTGATGCGCCCGAATCGAATAAGGTACGGACAGGATGATCAAACAGAAAAACTAAGCTTTCAATAGAAATGGTTCTACCTCGTTCTTGCAGCGGTGGGACCGCGAGAGCCTGAACTTGTCCCCTTGCCTGCCCTGGTGCCATAAGAGCCTGCACCTGTCCTCCCGAGGTAGCTCCTGCCCTCTGCCCCTTCTTTGGGCAGTCCTTCACTAAATGTCCCGCATCGCCACAATGAAAACAGTCTGTCTTCTTTTTCTTTCGGCAATCCTTGCTGAGATGGCCTGGGGTTCCACAGTTAAAGCACTTCTTCTTTCCCTTGCCGTTATTGTCTTTTCCACCCTTCTTGTTTTGCTGTTGTGGTTTCTTCTGATCCCCCTTCTTCTCGGGTGCCTTATCAGCTTTAGCGCTTTTCTCCTCATGCATAAGCACCATTTCTACTAACTTCTCAAAGGTGGCCCCCATAGGGATGTGGGTCATAGCCAACCCTTGCAATGGTTCATTCAAGCCATTCACGAACCTCAGCGCCTTCTTCTCCGGCGTGTTCACTAAGTCCAAGACAAACCTTGCTAACTGATTAAATTTATTGACATATTCTTTCACTGATGAGCTTCCTTGCTTCAATGTCAAGAACCTTTCCATATATAGATTTTATTCCGCACTTGAGAGAAACTTCGCCTCGAACCTACGTCTGAAATCCGCCCAAGAGTCAACAGGACGCTCCCCATTAGTGACCTCCCACCAAAACGAGGCCTCTCCCTTCATCAACCAAGTTGCTAAACGAACTCTCTTCCCTTCTTCTACTTCAAAGATTTCTAGAAATTTTTCTACCTCCTTAAGCCAATCTCTAGCTTCCACAAACGTTTCTGACCCTTGAAATGGTTTTCCACCCATAGCCTTGAATTCCTTGCACGTCTTTGCAAAAGTATCTACGCGAGGAGGAGGAGGAGGAACGGGTGCAACTGGTGGTGGAGGAACATTGGCTGGACCTGCAGTGGCCCTAGCCTCTAATAACCTCCTATACCATCCTGGTAACGTTACACCGTCGGGTAGATTAAGATCTTCAGCCATGCTGAAACGAAAAAGGAAAGATTCAAAATGGAGAATTCGAAAGATAAAGATAAGGGCTATTGGGGATTATGTTTTTCTTAAAAACTTTCCTCTTTAAATTTCTCATTAAAACATGTTTTTCAAAGCACTTCTTCAAAATAATAACTATTTTTCTAAAGTGTTTTTATCTGTTCTGGTAACCTTAAGCTCTGATACCACGTGTAACACCCCACGTCCATTAATGTCACTCACGAAGGGAATGCATTAACTTCCATGGAGGTTATAAGTGAATATAGAACATAAAAATTACAACAAGACAGATAATAAATAGTACTTGGAAATATAAAACTTCATTTTATTGCAGCGGAAATTAAACATGTTTGTTACATCATAAAACCATAGATCATAACCAAGTACAATATCCATCTTCATAAAAACAAAATACATAATCCCATTACATAAATAGCCATTAAAAAGATAACAAGATGGACTTTACTTCAACGGTCCAAGCTTTCCAAAGAGAGATGAAGCAATCCAATCAAACTCCACTAGAGCTGGGCCCAACCTGAGGACCTGGTGGGGGAAAAAGGATAGAAATAGAGGGGGTCAGACATAAAGTCTGGCGAGTATGATAATTCTAACAACACTATTATCAAAATAACTTGCCTAAGGCATAAGCTAGAAGACAAGTAAATGTCTATGAACTCTTAGGAAGATAAAGATAGCGTTTAAGATAACGTTAAAGATAATGGTAAAGGCACACCTAATTACTAACGAATGATTACTACACTGCACCACACCAGTCACCCTATTGTTTGATCCCACTTGCTTCACACAGAAACTTTTTAAATAGCCTTACGTACCCCTAGCTGACTACATAGGTGCCGTTTGCCCCTATCTCCACTAGGTGTACCCCACTACACACTTTCGATCGGCTCCCTACTCGTAGATACCCGTGCTGGCCCCACAGTGGGGTGTATCACTCCCCTAAAGTGGCAACCCGATACAACTTGAGAATGCACGGCTTATACCTACACGATGCAACAACGTCTTACCTACCAGCCCGGGTCCACACACGCATACGAAACCCGTTGGACTTGCATTGCCACTGCTCCTCGTTTTGGCCTCTTACAGTCGAACCCAGCATGCGTGTCCCGTCCTCGACTTGGGTCGAGCCCACAAAGATACGTTTGGGATACTGGTCAAAATGGGCCCCCACAAGCTACCCACCTAAGCTTGTCACTAGTATATCCCACTTAACCCTCTTAGTCATGTTCATTTACATGTGTGTTTTGTTAAGTCTTACTAAACGTATTTCACATGTCACTAAGGGTACCCCCTAGATTCCTCATGCCACCCAAGGCACCTACTTAACCCCCATGTCCCACCTTACATGTTTATCTGGTTAAGTATTTCTTAATTCATTCAGGCCATAACCTTATAAAGACCTCTCACATTAGACTGGCATTTATGGCAGCTGGATTTGCCGGGCGGGTCCGGGCAGTCTTACACCATAAAAGAGTCTAACCTCGTGTCTTTACAACCATTATTCTTTAGCTTAGGCCTAGGACCTCTCACATTGGGCTGACATTTGTGACCACTGGATTTGCCGTGCGAGTCCAGGCAGGTTTACGTCACAAACGAGTCCAACCTCGTGTCCTAAGCATTGATTAACACTTAAAATCTTTTACCCCAGTTTTAATAATTCCCTATTCAAATTATTAATTAAGTCAACTTTTAATGATGTCCATAATTGACTCAATTATGGCCATCCACTTATGGCATGCAAAATCATATCAATTGCACCCCAACTTTTTAATATTAAATCCTTAATATTACCCCTACCCCACGTTTATACGTTCGCTTATTCAATGCATAATATAGGCTAGACTTGTATAGTCTAACACCTAGCACAAAGATAAATTATCACAACACATAGACAATTAAAATAAATCTAATCATAATAGGGGTGAAACTTGCATAAACTACACATGTTAAGGATCAAAAGGTGTCAACTTGTTAAATGTCTCAATTTACATGATATGATCATAGCCCAAATCTATACATAAACTTGCATATGGGGTTTTTAGGCAACATAATGATGGTGTGAACTAGCATAGGATATCACATATGTCATAGCATAATTCTGGATGTTATAATAGATGTCTTGGCATATGTTCATAACTTTTCTAATCAATATAACTTGCATATGTGACTTGTCATATAGATCAACATAACCCAAACATGATGATTTAATTAATATGAACTAACTAGCATAGATGGTAACATCATGGCCTTTTTAACATGTATGATTCATCACAACTTAGCATAGAAACTTTCAACATACATAACATCATCATAGCATGATTTACAACATATAACATATCATCATCACATAACATTGGATTTAAAATATACATGATAGCAAAAGAGGTTTACAACAACATATATGATAATTCACATCATCTACTCATAATCCATTCATAACTCAACCTAATTAAAATGATAATAATCTTGTTAAGATCATCATACTCACCATTTAGAGAAGAAAAGAGAGAGTTTTGCTTTGCTTTAGGGTTGAGAGAATTAGAATTGAATTTGCTTTTCTTCTTTCTTAGTTGGCGGCGGCTCCATTGATTTCCATGGCGACGGTAACTATTCTATTTTAATTAGGTTTAGGGTTAGCATTAGGATGTATTTATAGGTGTAGGAAGTTATTTAGGACCATTAGATTAACCCTGAACCATGAGAACCAATCAAATGAAAAATCTGCATTTGAGCGAAGCGGCCCACGGGTTGATAGCCAAACACCGTGGATTAACCCCTAGTCGACCCAGCGGGGCTGGGTCGACCTCAAAAATGGGTCGGTTCGGTTATTTCCCCTCCCAATTCGTTGTTTTGAACTTTTTCTCATATTTATTTATTTAATTTTTAATTTATATATATATATATATATTTCTCTACGCAACCCATTTCACTTGATTCTTTTCTAAAAATTAAGTATACTTTAATTTGTGAATTTTAATGTTATAAAATTACGGGGTGTTACAATTTGGCTAAAGGTTCAACATTTTAATTAGTCAAAATATAATCAAACAACACAACCAGCAATCAATTAGTTGATTATCATTCCAATCATATAACTTTGATAAATAGTCCAAAAATCAGATTTTTGATGCCAAATCACAGCAATAAGCCCTATCTAATTTTGATTCTCACACCAGTCAATAGGAAATATATAAATATCACACCTTCGAAACTCGAATACCAATTCTGATGATGTTCGAACTATCATCAGAATCATCTCTGGGCGACTAGAGTGTGATTCTATGTCTATCCAGCATATTAAAACTTCGAATACATGCTAGCTAGACGCATATGCAAAATCTTTATATATTGGATTGTCCAAATCAATATAAAATAAATAATCAAATACGAATAATTGATTTTAAATTTTCAAAACAAAATTTGTTTTCAATTTTATTTTAAAAACAACACTCTTCACACTCGTTCTAGGATACTATTGATCCCATCTCTAACGAGTAATTCTCATTGGATATTACTAATCCAATTCTTGATGAATTCTTTCGTTCGGTTCTAATGTGCCTTGTTCTCCGAGCTCTATAAACAAAAGCTCTGATACCATTGTAACGAAAAGGAATTTCGCTCGATCCGAATCAGTCGCTAAACTGACCTAGACCGCTCAAAACCCCTGATTGTTTTGAGAACACGACAAATTCGAACGCAGAAAAAAGAACATTTCATTGTATATTACAACAATTTCATCAGATTACAAGAATATACAGAGTATGAATAAATATTACACAGAAAATAACAGAGATTTCAATAAATTACATAGCAACGGAAAAATAATACAATACATAAATAGAAGCAATACACGGATACAGAGCTTTCCGAGTATCGTTCCAGCTGTAAATCAGGTTCCGGTCAAAATAAATCTGCAAAACCAAAACTACTAGCTGGTTGTGTGGAAATAGGGGCACCCAGAGTTTAGGTTAAAACAATAAACTCCCGGTCAGTCATGGGACTGGTGTGAGAACTAAAACCAGTTATTAATTTTTATTTTAAAGTTAGGTAAATCAAGGGACCACGCCGTATAACACGGAACGGGTCTCCTCCCAAGAACACCAGTGCATAAAACAAACAGCGTAATGCTAAATAAAGAACAATGAAGCTATTATAAGACACAGGTCCTATCACACAATGCAACGCAAGCCGGTGGATAGGGTTTTTACCTTATAATGCCAAAGAATGCTTGATACGCTAAATTTCATGTTTTTAATTCTTAATCAGACTCCAACCGTAAATTAGTAAGAGAACGATTCCCTAAGTATTAACCACGAAGGTCGAAACCAACATCAGACTAATACCCAGGAAACCACCCATCTTAGCTCGTTTCCAGTAAGTTTTTGATTTTATATACAATCATAAATATCAATCATAGGCGGCATGAATGTCCCATACCACTATGTCGCCATATATAGGTATACAATCAAAACCGTAAAATGTTGTATTGGAAGTTGGATTATCATTTATGATATGAACCGGGGCTAGGGATCATCCTCTACCGATTCGAGACAATCTAGCCCATGTCTCAGGACCCAGACTCAGGTGAGCCCTTGGATCGTCAGGGCCGATGTGGATTAAAATGCCTGAACACTGCGTTTCCCTGCCCTTTGGGTCGTAAATGAGTCAACGAATGACTCCATCGGCTTCACATAGTCACCAATATATCCGAGGCGCCTCGCAACAGCAACAACCACATAAGTCAAACTTGTCAGGGCGTGTAAAACCACTGACGCCACTTCTAACTAGAAGGAAACGCATGCCCACCCTGAGGTCCTTCTCCCGTTTATACTTCATACCGGGTGTGAAACTCGCAAATTAAATGTTACACAAAGCTATGCCACAAAGGCCATGATTTGATCATCAACCAAAAGACTTTGCTTTTCAACAGAAGCCTTGATCATTTGCCACTTGGCATGCCACACAGGCAATTCACTCTATGCCTTTGATATCCATCAGTATATAACCCCTGAGCTCGTACGTCTCATAGAAGGGCGTTAAGCAAGAGAATAAATTCTCCGCCGCCAAACAGATATATATTTAATAGGAATCAATCACACAGAATAAAATCCAATGTCAGACACACAGTCAATTTACAAGTTCGTTCTGGGTTTGAACGAAACTGGAGGCACCTAGTACCCCGCATATCCATCGATCTCCAAGTACGTCTGGACGACCAATAACTGATTCTCTCCTCTTGGGTGTACGTCACAATCAGGATCATCAGTAACCACCCAAACGATGCGAGGACCTCCGGTCTTCAACCACCGTATTCATCTTCGACTCATCGTCGAATCAGTTATTCAGAATGGGATAAACTCGGTCTTTTTGAATAACTCGCGTATATAATAAACAAGTGTTACACAAACACAACATACGCCTCATTCCAATTCATCAGTGACTAACCGTAAATTAACAAGAGAATAATTCCCCAAATATTTACCCAGAAGGCCGAAACCAATATCAGATCAATACCTAGGAAACCGTTCTGCTTAGCTAACCACAGTTAGTTTCTAAATTTCACATTCTTAGGGAAAGGTTCCCATTAATTTTATCAAAGATAAATTCTTTTAAATTTATTCTTTAATCTTCCTTTGAATATCTCTTCAAACTAGTCAGGATTAGCGAACCACACCGAAGTAATCATTTATTTTATTTCCCAATCCCAACCTATTCATCCCATGAAGTAAAACTGGTCAAACTTCATATCTAACACCATGGTGTTATCGGTAAATTCAATTACCAATTCACGTTCAAATCTAATTAAAGATTTAACTATCGCCTGGAGCAAAACTGGTGATACTCCATTCTCGATCTTTTCAATCTAATTAAAGATTCATTAAAACTCCACTTAGTTTTAATCTTTAACTGGGTTAAAGAATCGATGTCATTTAAAACATAGTTCACGATAAACCCCAAAATCACATCACATTTCAATTAGTCCCTAACCGTAAATTAGCAAGTGAGCAATTCCCTAAATATTAACCCCGAAGGCCGAAACCAACATCAGATCAATACCCAGGAAACCATTCAACTTAACTTTTTTGATTTTCTTAACTCCTTTGGGTCTAAGAACAGTATTATTGAAGATACCGTTCACGACAACCCAAAATCACATTCCACTAATTATCGGGTTAAAGAACAAGTGTTATTTAAAACACCGTCCACGATAAACCCAAAAATCAGTTCAAATTCAATTCCAATTAAATACCATTTAATTGGTACACTTCATTAAATCTAAATAAAAAGATTTAATCTTTTTCTCAGCTGGGTTTAAGAACAGTGTTAATGAAGACACCATTGACGACAAACCCAAATCACATTTGATATTAAATACAAGGCTCTAGATAGAAAATATATCGGCTTATATTCAATATCAAATTCTATGACCAACAAATATCGTATTGGAAATAACGATATAAATATATCTTTCAAATTTCCATAACAACATCTGTATAATCACAAAATCCAACATCGAAATATTCCGAAGACAATTTCAATTCAAATCCATTCCAATGCAATCATTGGAAATTCTGGTTATTTTCAAAACCATTTCAAATTCGATTTATTTATTTAAAAATAAATAGAATTATAATTCTAGTTAAAAACTAGTTCATTTCGATATAAATCTATTTTTATCTTTTCAAATATGGAGTTTTTCATCCTAATTCTTCACAAATCATTTCTTATGATTTTACACAAATTATTACTATTTTTAATAATTTTATCAAGGCACGTACAGTCGATTTCCATCAACGGCCATCGAACTGCACTTACAGCGACCTTTTCCAAATTTGATTTGGATATAATTCCAAATCCAACTGTTAGATCTCAGATTTCCAATATTCCTTGGAAAGCACTTTTCGATACGAACCCAACGGTTCCGGTTTTAGGAGAACCCGACGGTCGGATCTCCCGCCATATCCATTCGAAGTCAATGGTCGAAATTCACGAACTGCCGCGGCGCGACGCGTTCTATTCACGCCATTATATATTTAATATATATATTATATATATATTTCATCGATTTCCTTTTAAAATGTATTTTATAAATCGTTTTAAATTCGTTTTCGAAACGATTTCAACTTCATTTCAAATTCAAATCAAAATTGAATTTTTCCTTATAAATTCATTTTAAATTCATTTCAAATTGATTTCAATTAAAATCCATTTTAATTCAATTTCAGTTCGTTTTCAATTCAATTTGAATTTTAAATTTATTCGATTTCAATTTGAATTCATTTATATTCAATTTCAATTCGAATTCATTTCTATTCAATTTCAATTCGAATTCATTTCTATTCAATTTCAATTCGAATCCATTTTTATTCAATTCGAATTCATTTCTATTCAATTTCAATTCGAATTCATTTCTAAATATTCGATTTTGAAATCATTTTCAATATTCATTATAAAATCGACAAAAATTCCCGTTTGTGTTAAAATGGCTCGTAACTACTTAACATGGCTTCACATTTCAATATTCAAAGAATATTATTTTTAAATTATTCGATAATTCTGAACTGGAATCAGACACAGTCAATTACCATATAATTTCAGTTATATGGATTTCATCAAGTTCATATTTGCAACAATGATGATAAACACCCAACCATCATCCAAAGTGCGTTATACACTGTATAAGCATCAAATATAAATATTCAACGCTTATAACAACCTGTCAATCAATCGATCGACATACAGCTAATTATTGGGATTAGTGTATGTCATATATCACCCCAGTACCCGTGTGGGGTTTTCAAACAATCAAACACAGATTTTATTTGTGCAGTTGGGCGATGTGTAAAATTTATCGTCCCAATCAATATCAGTCAAATCAGTGTATATAAACAAATCATCTGATTTGTTTATAAATATTTATTTTATATACATGTTAAAAATTATATTTTTAACTATAAAATATTTTCCACTATAAAATATTTTATTTCATTTCACATCACACAATCAAATTTCATAACACAGCAATCAAACAAACAAGCCGTCCATGGTCTGTGGACGACGGGTGCTGCTAAGCACCCTCTGCATCCTATTATATAATTTTAACTAGAAAATAGATAAAAGTGAGGAGTTCTCACCGAGAAGCTAAATCAAACGTCACGGCTCTTCATATGTAGAAAATCTTCGCTTTGTTTCCAACGAGATCTATTCAACACCGTTTGTGTTAAAAATTATATTTTTAACAACTCTACTTCCTATATAAAAATCGTATTTTTATACTCTCTATCTTATAAAAATCATATTTTTTTTATAATCTCTACTTCCAATAAAAATTATATTTTTCCTTCGCTAATATATATGAGAATCATATTTTTTTTCTTCGCTATAATCATGATACTTTTATCGTAAAAGCAAAGCTACTTTTATTTTCAAAACAAAGTTATTTTTTTCTATTCTAAAATACTGTATATCTTCTATTCTAAAATACTGTACATTTTCTATTTTAAAATATCGTATATTTCCTATTCTAAAAACAATATATTTTCTATTCTAAAAGCAATATATTTTCTATTCTAAAAACAATATATTTTCTATACTGCAAAACAATATATTTTCTATTCTGAAAACAATATATTTTTTATTCTAAAATACTACATATTGAATAAAAGAAGGTAATTTATAGATTAATTAACTAAACTAATTCAGTTTTATTTACCTTGTATTTCTCGTTCAACCCTGGAACGAATTCGTATGCTGCTTGAACCCTTTACCTCGCTGTCCCTGCCACTGGAGCATGCCGAACGATCATCAGAGGGTCCCACGACACGCGCCTCCACGCAAGCCTCCCACTCGCTCAATCTTGGCCAACTCGCACAACCACGGCGGTCGGAAATCGCCTTAGAACGGCGACGATTTGAGCTTCAAATCCTCACCAACCTCCACGCGATTTTCGATCAGACCAGTAGGGGTTTGAAGATTGAGGAAACTCTTCCAATTTGGTTGTGGAAAGATTGGAAATCATGGAATATATTTCAAGAAAAACGGGGAGGAAAATTCGATCCTTTTTTTCTGCTGTTGGGTTTTGAAGAGCGACGGGTTTCAGAGGAGTTGACCACGAGGTGAAGAGGATAAGGGTTTGACCCCTTTTGACCTAACTTCTGTGTGTATATATATATATATATTATAATAATTAATTAATTCAAAAATTATCCCGATATGGTAACGAACTCCAAATCAAACCCAACTATTGTTTCCCCTAGCTAATTACCCCCATTCCGAACACAATGGGATATGTCCTGCACGCTGATTCGATCGTTTCGATCAGTTTCCATCAAAATAAATATATAACTCTATATATTGAGTTTGAATGTGCATTTCAATTTACCGGGGCCACATACGAATTCTAAAAATTCCCAAAAAATATTTTCTATCTTCGTATTGACGATATGGTCCTAACAAAACTGATTTCGCCACTGAGACCGTTTGAAAAATGGTCATTTTCCAGTCGATTAAAATCAACTGAAACTGGTCAAACGCGTTTTCCTTTGCTATGCTCACATATTGATTCGAAAAATTACGAATTTTGAAACCTAGAAAAAACTTGACATCCCGGATCCAACAAAAGTGGTTTCGTCGAAAACCGAGGTCGTTTGCAAAACAGCTATTTTTAAAGGCCAGAATTCCATAGTGACTATTCTGAATTTTCAACTGGACATATCTTTTGATTCCCTCTATGAAATTTTGATTTTTCGAATTCGTTGGAAAGATATTCTCAAATAGATTCAAATATTTTTGGTTTCTCTAAAATCCGGTTTATTCTGCACCCGGTACATTCATTTGAAGTTTGAAATCGAATTATGGAACTACCGCGCCATTTTCTATTCCTTTTATAATTATAAATAAATATTTATATTCTATCGTCGATTCAAACGAATATATACGTTCGAATTCTATTCAAAATAAATTTCTAGTCGCTATTATTTTAGATAATCCATTTTAAATATTCAAAATTAGCTAAAATTGCCAATTTAAATTTTTTTAAATTGGCTCAGATTTCCGGGTTATTATGGTGTTACATTCTCCCCTCCTACAAATCCCAAAGTCCCCGTTGGCTCACAAACACCTCACCCAGGCACTGTGGTCCACACAGGAGCCACAATTCCGGCTCGGTATTGGCTCTGATACCACTATAATAGCCCGCACCTCCATTCGCGCAAGATATTGTCCCTATCTTATCCACCGTAAAGTTGTGGGGTTTTGTTCCTTAAAAGGCCTCGGCGTTAGTAAGAGATGGGCTCTACTATATAAGTACCCACTTCACAAAGGCTTCCACGATGTGGTACTTAGGGGTGTTACAAGTTCGACATCAAGAACTATTTGAGTGCCTTTGACACTGCACCAAATTTGGTCTTCGTTTCCTTCATAAAATCCACGATTGAGATTCGCATAAAACATTTTGACGAGTTTTGGATAACACACTTTGTCGTTATCACGGGAGTCAGTTAAACTCGAGACTTCGTTGTGTTGGAAGAGAGATGTAAGATCATAAGAGGAAAAATAGCTAAAGACAGCAAATGCACCCGTGTTAACTTTAGCACTTGCTAAATAGTTACCATAGGTTTTGATAGCCACTTTGTTATTATGAAGATAGCCTTTGATGGTTTTGGTTATCTTCAACTTTTGAGATGAACTAGAGGAAGCCATTGATTTGATACTTTTGAAGAGAATAGACATAAAGAATATTGTTTTGAGTTTTGAATGAAAGGTAAAGAGAATATATGTATATATAGAATTTGAATGGATACGAACTGAATAGATATAAATTGAATAGGATCAACTTTTCAGATTGAAATGACACCTTTTCAGACCTTGGGAGTTGGTGAAAAGTTGTAGGGGAGTTTGAAAGTTTCAACTTTTGAAATTCAAAATTCAAATTCCAAGTTTCTGACTGATATGTTGACATATTGTAAAATGTATGTCGATAAATAGGCTAATTTTCAAAAAGAATTTGATTTTGGTGATTCATAGTTTAATCGACGATATATATTTCAGGTTTAACTATTTCTTGAAATAATTCTAATCCTAACAAACACACAAACAATTTATTTTATTATTTTATTTGATAGTTATTAATATATTATTATTTTAAATTTCAAATTTGAATTTCAAATTTCAAGTTTAAAATTTAAAATTTTTAAATTTTTAAATTCAAATCCAAGCTAACGAATAAAGGAACCATTCAACCAAATGAAATTAAAAATTAAATAAGGCGTACTCGGTTTTTAGATTCTTTTTTTCGAAATTTTCTGAACTCTGAATTGCCGTAAAGCATATATTTGTATTTTCGGTTTTTGGTTCTCTGTCACTTAATGATGAATCTGAATCATCTTATGTTGTTGCATATGCTTTCTTTCTCTTTCTTGACGAATTGTTGTTGTTTGTTTGTTGAGTCGATTTGTCTAGATATTGACACATTTTCTTTATATGTCCTGGTTTGTTGCAATTATAACATCGACTGTCATTACTTCCTTGATTATAATTCTTCCTTCTATGTCTCAGAAATCTTCTAAAATGATTTGTCATAAGCATTGTTTCTTCATCATCTTCACTACTCGAGTCAGAATCATTTGTTGTTGTTTTAAGTGCAATAGATTTCTTCTCAATTGATCTGTTTTTTCTTTTCTTTTTTGCAATTGAACTTTATAATACATCAAATTTCCAATTAACTCCTCAATTTTCTTTTCATTGGCATCATTAGCTTCTTCAATTGCCAAATTTTTCTGATCCTATTCTAGAGTTAGTGAATTCAATATTTTTTTGATTTGATCTGCTTCAGAATAAGTTTTTCCAAGTGTAGTTAATGAATGCACTACCTCTTGAAATCTGCAATAGATATCTGAAATAGATACGTTCCCGTTCATTTTGAATAACTCAAACTTATTATCTAGCATTGTTATTTTAGTTTGTTTGACTTTATTGGTTCCTTCATGAGTAACTTGTAAAGTTATCCAAATTTCATAAGAAGTTATGCATACTGACACTCTATTAAACTCATTTCTATCTAATGAATAGAATAACGTATGCGTGGCTCTAGAATTACTTTGTCACATAGACTTTTGTTCATTTGTCCATCTTACAAAAGCAACTGTGGGTTTAACATTCTCATTTTATGTACTATTCCATGTGTCTAATCCTACTGATTGTAAATAAATTATCATTCTTCATGCCCAATATGACTAACTACTACCATTAAAAAGTAGTGGTCTAAAAGTGGACTGACCCTCTACAAAAGAACTATTATTGCAACCAGTGTTGCTTGCCATTATCACTAATTTCAAAAATCAGATTATGAACTTTTTGAAACACCTTGCTCTAATACCAATTGTTAGGGATTGCGGAAAGAATTGTTAAGGCTAAACAAACACTAGAGGGGAGGTGAATAGTGTTTGTGCAAATTTAAACTAAATCTCAAACTTATATGAATTACTAGATGAATCAATCATCACAAAAACAATCATTGACACAGAATCAAACATAGATGCAAAATAAACAGAAATAAAAATGCAGAAAAGGAAAGAACACACCGGATTTTGTACTGGTTCGGATTGCTCCTACGTCCAGTCCCACGCAACGCTGGATTGCAAAAAGTTATATTACTATATCAATAGTCAATTACAACCTCCTTGATTTCACGACTATAAGGGACACTGTTGATTCCAACCTCCTTGATTTAACGGCTACAAGGGATATCACCGATTACCCATCCTTAATTTTATTGCTACAAGAGATACCATCGATTACTTTACTCAACCCAAACAATTACAAATAGCCATATAACGCTTCAATTGCACTTGATTGAGAGTGTAATGAGTTGAGAGTGTAGAGAGAAGAAGTTTGATCAAAACGGAATTAAATTCAGCAGAGTATAAGTGTAGAAATCATAAAAATGGTTAAGAATAATGGTGTAATGGAAGAGAGTGAAGTTAGAGAAGAAGAGATGATTAAAAATTCGAATTTATACCCTTTATATAGTGTGTGAAATGTTGCAACGCTTCAGAACCGTCACAATTATCGAAAAGACAATTCCTTTCAAAATTGAAAAAATGACAGTTATATGTCGACATAGAGTTTTTATATGTCGACATACATATAGTTCAAAATTCATTTTTGAGCATTTTTCAAGTTTTTTGATGTAAATATAATTCTGGAAATTCTTGGATTAAAATGTAGTGTTATAAATTAATATTGTAAAGTAGGAAATAATATGAAAACATAAATATAAACTATAAAAATATATTTATAAATTTATAAAGTTTAAAACTATGTAAAAATATAAATATATGAAATATATAAAACTTTGAGATTGAAAAATAAATATGAAAGGAAAATAGAAAGGATAGAAAATAGAGAGAAAATAAAATAGAGAGGATTGAAGATAGAATCTGAATATAGAATTTGAAAATCAGAATTTGAATTTGAACCTAGAGTGCTATTTAGAGTCTTACATAATCTAGACTCTGTAACTATATTAGTCTTGAACTCTTGAAATCCTGAATACTCATGAGTCTTGAAATTTCTCTGAACTCTGAATCTCTAATATCTTTAAATTGTACAGTCTTCAGTAATATTTCCTGTACATAAATCCTGCATATGTGTATATATATTCTATACAAAAATGTTAGTATATATTTTATAATCAATTAATATTGAAATAAGGTTGTTGTCATCAAAACTCCATTCTCCAAGGTTTAGTAGGAGAACCCACTAGGATAGTAGATGCTCATATACCGATCATCATTCAGTCATTAGCAAGCGCGGGGAAGGGTTTAGGTTAGACCAAAAGGCTAGTGATCTTTCACTATCGAGGCAATGGATGAGGTGGCAGTGCTATTTGATTGCTTTAGTTTTTTGTTTTAGCGAAAGGCCAATAACCGATAAGAAAATCTTCCAAGTAGTTGAGGGGTGGTTGCAACGGGCCATAGCCATGCTGATTAGAGGCAGACAATGTAAAGCATTTGTGTTGCAGGATTAACAAAACAGACATTACAGATGCAGTAAATCGTTGACTTAATTGCGTATGAAGTGGGCCTTGGTCGCCTCCGCATGTGAGCGGGACTCAGAAGTGTAGATACGACTATTACACACGAATCCTCAATATATGCACGGAAGTGGTATATTATGAATATCTGTAGTGTAGATGCTGGGGCGGTCTACTGCGAATGCAGTTTTAAACACGAACGATGAAACACAATATTATAGGGCTTACAAACAGGACCTTTATAGATATAGTTTGTTAACCACGGTCCAATGGCATATAGCTACGTATATGCACTAGCTATTAGATTTGATCTATTTAAGAGTAGATAGGTACAACTTACACACAAAGGTAAGAGTATTGTAACCTTAGTAAGCCTTATATAACAACAATGGAAATAAAATAGTGATTTTAGTATTATGTTTGAGAGTATATAATCTGCCATTCACAAAAACATTAATTTTGACCCTCTCCTCATAATAACCTACAAGTTAGATAAAAGGAAAAGGTTATTCAATATAGAGATACTTGATCTAGAAAGTGTCATTTTCTTGTTAAATATTTACGTACTATTATATTTTAATCATTCTCGCTGTAGAGCTCAGATATATTACTTATTCCTATTTGTAGGATATCAAACACTCAACTTAAGCTTCAATGCACATGGGTTTTAGCATTTTTTTTTAAAATGGGCCTGTTAAGGTTTAAATTATTACATTTTGTACTAGATCTCAGTTTAGTTGTCCTAAATAAATAGTGGGTGAACTTATTTGTATTTCTAAAACATAAAACTATATATATATATATATATATATGCCTAGATCTAAAGAAATTATGTAACGACCCAAATTTCCAGTACCTTTTGAGCTGACCAAACAACACTAGTCCAACCCAAATTGTACTGGAAACCCAGATGCCAATAGAAAGAATTTAGAGGATGAGATAAGAAAGAAAGAAATATTAGAATAGAAGGAGAAGAAAAGCCAACACAACACAGAGTCTCACATCGCAGCGGAACAAAATATAATATAAAAATAAATCTTTACTGAGAGCTTGAAATAAAACTTACAATCATCAGAGTACATCGCACATCTGGATAGTTATAATGATCTGTCCTCATATATAACACACAATGGAATAAATATTAATACGTCTAAACTCCTCCAGCACGTCTTTTGAACTTCGTAATATCCAATAACCTGAACCTGTACAACCCGGTCTAACCCGAGCATTTCAAAACACCGAGTAAGTCTGGTGAACTAGAGTGAGAAAAAACACACTAAGTTTAAAAGGGGAATCATCCAACTTGATTTTAAAGCTCAAAATCATTTCAAAAGAAAAGGACAATCGTTAGACCAAATCCACACATAAATATGGACGGTTTTCACCTTACGATAACCCCAAAAAAAATTTGAAATCATATATATCTTCTGATATTGTAATAGTATCTAAATACAATAAATATCAATCTAGCGGAACGCTTGCATCTCATGCTCCGCATATATAGTATACAATCAAAACCGCAAGCGCTTATTGGAAATTTGATTCCGACTACGACAAGGTATGGAATCACCTGCTGATAGTGTACCTCTAGAGGGGAATACACTGGGTTAAACAAGAACGTCTTGCAACCCGACCCACACACGACCGACCACTCATTTCGTTGAATGTATTGAATATATATCACCAATGGTTGGGATCAGCAACTGTTTCCCGATAGGGACAACATCGAAATAGATTAAAGAAGGAAATGGATTTTCTCTAGATAGGTGATTATACACCCTAATGGAAGCGATCCACATAGCCATGTTGCCTGCCCGATTTTTATCATTTCCCAGTTGTGAGGCTTGAGGTTATAATTTAACTTTAGAATATCTGGTCATCATTTACTTTGAATGCAACATCGTTAGATACGTCAAATCACTAATTGACGTCCACAAAAATATTCTGGGTTTTAGTGCCACCAACAGAAATACATTTGTAAAAATCAATGTACGTGACTCTAAATAAATACTCCGTTAGACATTCGTCTATGCAAGTCATCTAGGAATAGGATGAACCGAAGGCACTCTCCTACCACATCTTAGGAATCACCCTATAGATCAGTAGCGAGTAGTCCTTGCAAATCCGTCGATTTTAACCATGACAAAATTACAAAAAATTCCTGGGTTCTAAATCAGAGATAATAAGTAATTCTACCATTTTATGAAGACCCACGGTCTTGAATTTCTTCGTCTTGATCAGCATCTAATATCTTCAATATTTCGTATTTGCTGGATGGAATGGTTTATGAATATAAATTCATTCCCAGTCTTTCCGTACCAACAACCGTATTGGCCAGATTTAATAGTCGATTATTTAACTATCAATTAAACAATCATTCCATCATGGAAATAAAAATGGATTCACTGGTTCAGTATTCAGCATCACTTGTCCCCTTTAATTAAAAATAATTAACGAAAGTTTAATTTAAAACTTCTAAAAACTTTACATATTTATAAACATGGTATTCAATTCTCATTCCAATATATTAATTTCTCAAAACCCTTTTAATCTAATATTTATAAAATATTTAATAACTATATAATATTTCTATTTTACTATTATTTCAAAACATTAATTACAACACCATTCTAGCATTCTTATATCTCAACGTCCATTAGTCCTTAACCGTAAATCGATAAGCGAATAATTCCCTAAATATCAACCCCGAAGACCAGAAACAACATCAAATGAACACTAAGACAATCACTTAACACAACCAACCTCTAGTTCGTTTCCAACTCTTATCTTAACTCGTTATCAACCCATATTATCCCACTTTTGATCGATTCAACCATTTTCCATTATTGAAAAACTCATTTCCAATTTCATTGATGAGTAACGTTAATTTTTAACGTTTTGCCTCATACCCCCTTTTTATAAATCTTGTTTATAAACTCAGATTTAATATAAAACTCTTTTTCCCGCTTCCCTTTGCTTAATGTTAAGTAAATATTATATTTAAGCTATCACATTTTTCTTAAATTCTCCTTTATAACTTCATTATAAAAACTAGATTTTTAAATATAAACCATTCACCAACTCTTTTTTTTCAAAAATCCAATTATATTCCAATATCAACTTTTATTATTTACCTTAATGCATCTCATTTACGATAATCATTATTCATTAAAATAATGATATATATCATCATTAACTATCGTAGAAATAGTCAACTTCTTTTTTAACTCCATTAAACAGTAAATTTCTTTTTAGAACTTATTAAAGTTAAAATAGATATTTTTTTAAACTATTTTATTTGATTAATCAAAAATAAATTAATCAAATGACTAATTTTAATTAAATTAGATGCCTCCGTCTACTTAAACTATGATTATCTCGTTAATCAACTCCAAGTAGTACTTTTAAATCAATTTATAATATAATTAATTTAAATAAATTCCATTTAATTATCTTTGAGAAATAATAAATCTGAGTGTTAACCGTTATGTTAATTTCTCCTCGTTTGCTTATAAATCTTATTAACAAAAGAACTTGATTAGTAAAACTATTTAAAGATACTTAAAATCTTATATGGTGAATAATAAACCTTAATTTCCTTTATTAAACTTTGGTTTAAATACAATAGATTTCGAAAATCTATCATCAGCTATAAAATAATTTTATAACTTTGCTATTGTCGACTCACTTGACAGTAAAACAACATTTATGAATTGATTTATTTTTAGGCCAACTTCTGCCAATTACTCAACCAATATTGTTCATTCGTTAAAACAAAACACACGTTGAATTTCAAGTCAACGACTAATAACTAAATAAATTACCCAATCATAACAGTTCATATAACGACAATAAATAATCATGAGTATATTTAAGGAATCCAGTTGGATACCTCCAACCTGTTTCCCTACATCCAAATACATCACGTCAAATAAATTATCTGTTAAATAAACAAATATAATATTTAACATTCAAACAATAACGGTAATCCAAACAACCAAATTCATTTTAACACGTTAATATTATTATAAATGTAAACAAACCAACGAGGTAATTTACCTCATTTGGAAATAATCATTAAAAATAATGATCTTTTTAAATTAAATTAAATGAACGTTTAATTTAATCAGATCAGTCAACACATATAAATATATTCGGCATTCATCAATGAATTAATAATCATAACACATAAATATTTAAACCTGACTTGTATAAAACATAAGTGGGATAAAACTGAGTGAGCTGAATTCACCTTAGTCTCCGTTGGTCGTCAAAGCGGTTTGTTTCACAAGCTTCCTACTGCGTTCAACTCCATCCATTTCAATTCCAAAATCTTACGTTCGTTGATATGTGTCCAACGCTTCTTGTTTGTCTGATTCTATGTACGTATGACACAGTTACCATTTTATACGTTATTTACATATAAATTAATATTATATATAACTTTATTATTAACCAAATTCTACTTATGTTATATAAAACTCATTGAGTTTTTGAAAAGGTTTTGGAACAATAAAGAGGCCAATGTATACAAATTAAATAGGTTAAAAATTTGGGTACTTTAAAAACTTACTTAAGTACATAAAAAAAACTTCTTTGTCTATGTTAGACATCTCGGTTCCGTGTATAAAAATATACACTTGGTTAGACTAACGTCAAAACTTGATTGGGCAGGTTACCTTCAATATATATAATAACCAAGACCAATTGCCTTAGTCACCTTAGTTAGATACCACTAAAACACAGTTAGCTTATACAATTTAGCACGGACTAATTTTCTTCCAGTCCATGTTGTAAATACAACTAATGTTAGGCTTACTGAATTACTACTATAGATGTTATAAAACAGCTTACGTTTTATTTATTTCACAATTAATCATAGTTAGAAACTTGTTAGACATATTATATAAGACCAGACTAGGCACTGTAAAATATTTCAGGCCACGTATAGAACTTAATACCTATACTTGTGTTAATTAGCTTTTGGGCATGCTATAACACTATCGGCATATCTAAAAACACAACACCGGCCACATATGTTTGTAAATTATATAGCTTAAACTTTGATTAGGAAAATTAAACTAGTCACATATATTAAGCTGGGAAGAGCGACACGTCATATGCAATGCCATTAGGCACTTATTAAAACACATTTATATAATAAATCCTAAATATCTTTACTAAATAATTTAAACACATACTCGCATTATTTATAAAACTGCATCCTTAATCGCCTATTAGGCCCTTGCCACTGTTCATCTTCTATTCTTATATGCTCCACATAATTTCGAAACCAATCCTTTTCCCTGTTCATCTTTTCTCTCCCTATCACCAGAGCCTGCTCTCCCATAGTCCTCCGTCCATCCAACACCAGCCCGTGCCATCCTCCACAACTGCACGCTCACCCCTTCATGTGATATAATTTCCTCTCTGTCTCCTTATAGTTCGTATTATCTCCTCTTCTCTCTTTCACAACACGTCATTGCGTTCTCTTCCCATGTTAAACCGCACCCCGCTTGGAACCGTACGCCGGATCCCCTCGACAACAGACCCGGTCCCTCATGTTCACATGACTACTCCTTGTTCAACCCAGTTTCCACACACGTGAGCCATTTCCCTCCCTATGCATTCCGACACAGCTATCATCGCCAGTGGCTCGCCAAGGATGATCCGCCAGTACACTGCACACCACCTATCACTCCGGCAAACCCCTTCACAACTACGAGTGGCGTATGCCACACCCATGCGCTTGACTTCCCTTTCGTTTCCTAATTTTTCTCTTATTTTCCGATTGCAAGTGTCTGTTCAAAAAATAATGGGTTTGTGTGATACTTGTTTCAGAGGGGAGTTGGTTTTTGTTATGCTGAAATGAACTGAGTTGTTCTAGTATTTATAGAGGAGAAGCACTATAGATAAGAACAATGTCGAGTTCATGCCATATGCGTAGGTAGCGGGGCTTTACATCATATAGGCGTACAGACCTAGCTTAAGCGAGAAGATGGGTAGTTGTACATCAGTTGGCTAGCGTTTGTTGTTTCTTTTCGGTTACTAAGTATGTTTAGTTGATGGCCAGAGTTACAGTGTTTTCATTTCATTCTATGTGATGGGTGAAGCTAAAGTATAGCCGTGCTAAAGAAAATATGCCGCAGCGGAAATTGTGACACCCCACCATTAATGTCACCTACAAAGGGAATGCATTAAGTTTCGTGGAGCATTATAAGTAAATTATACAGAATATTACAAGTAAGATAAAGTAGTACTTGAAAAAATTATATCTTTATTGCAGTGGAAATAGAAATAAGTTTGGTTACATCTTCAAACACCAAAACCAAGTACATAATATCAGTCTTGTACAAAAACCATCAAAGTACATAATTTTAATACCATAATCCCCAACAGAAAATGCCACAAATAAGCAGAATCAAAGCCAAGCAATACATCTTTCAATCTTCAAGCTGGAAGAGAGAGATATCCGAACTAAGCTTGAGCATTTCTTCCCTGAGAATCTTAGGGGGTGGGGAAACGGAAGAAAAGAGGCGAAACAAAAAGAGTCAGACAGGATTAGATGCTACCCTAATGTCTAAACTAAAATAGAAACGGAAGCATAATGATCTCTTCAAAAAAAGAATGCTAGTAATGGGCCTTTACCACCCTAATAGAGACAGAGATACAGAAACAGAAGAAGAAACAGAATCAGAGACGGAAACAGAATAATCCCTAGGGAAACAGAATTTTAGAAGCATGTGTACACTAGTGATGGGCCTTTACCACCCCAACAGATGGTACCACACAGAAACAGACAGGTGTTACCACCCCAATAGAAACAGACGGTACCCCAACAGAAGCAGACAGAACTAGATGTACACTAAATTCTACCCCAAGTGATCAGGTCCCTAATACATAAATACCCTGTGTCGGCACCACGGAAGGGTGTACCACTCCCTAAAGTGGCAACCTATAGAAGACACAGACCTATTTATAGATGTCACAGCATCTTAACTTCCCGAGAGCAGACCGGATCCATGCACGCACATGACCCAGTTGGAATGTGCCATCAACACCCCTCGCCATTATCAGAATGAACCTCTTATAATTAGTTCAGTAAGCGTGCCCGGACCCCTACCTAGTGTTGGGTCGTAGTTTGATACCAGAAAGGGTTACTGAATAATATGGGTCCCACAAAATAGATGACACGAGTAATTACCCCTCCTAACCTTGTGTCACCAGACTAATAGATTTCAGATTTACTTGCTTACAGATTTAAGATTAACAAGTTTTCAGATCAGACATACAGATTAATAGCTTTACAGATTAACAGATCAGATGAACGGATTAACAGACTTACAGATTAATACATTTCACTTAACCTTGAGTTAAGCCTACCGATTTTACGAAACGGGTTTATCAGACTCATCCGCCCAGTTGACTTAACCCCATTTACTTATCAAATCAATATGTATTATTGGTTAAACTTGCCTTAACCCTATCCACTTGTTCATATAATAATAGTTAAGTTGTCATCTTACACAGCTTAACTTAACCCCACCCACCTAACATGTTTTAGGTATCATATTCATCTTTAATATGCATTAATTAGTTATTAATGCACAGACCTCTCACATTAAGTCGATAGCTTGTGGCCGCTGGATGTGCCGAGCGGTTCCGGGAAGACTTCTGCCACAAGCCAGATTAACCTCGTGTCTAAGAATCTTTTAGTTATGCCTATGACCTCTCACATTAGACTGACCGTTTGGGGTTGCTGGTTTGGTCGGTTAGTTCCGGGCAAGCTTCTACCGCAAACGGAGTCTAACCTCGTGTGTAACGTCCCGCAAATCCGTACTAACTGAGTTGACTAAATACAACACACGTCCAACCCAAATTGCATAGAAATACGAATCATTATTAAAATAAGTTAGAGGATGAGAAATAGAAAGAAAGAAACTTAGAACAGAAGAAGAAGAACAGAAACACAATACAGAATCTCACATCGCAGCGGAACAAAATATAATATATAACAGCTTTTGAAATACAAAATTTGAATG
This sequence comes from Allium sativum, assembly GCA_030737875.1. Classification (NCBI taxonomy): domain Eukaryota; kingdom Viridiplantae; phylum Streptophyta; class Magnoliopsida; order Asparagales; family Amaryllidaceae; genus Allium; species Allium sativum. The sequence goes on from CM060921.1 coordinate 311,694,332, forward strand.
TACATACATAACATTATCATTAGAGTACAACTCTTACAATACAGCAGAAATAACACTAGATAACTAATGTTTAAGCCTCCTGCTCCAAGCTCCTCCAAATATCTGAGAATACCTGAACTACTTGACTGTCCGTACAAAATAGAGCACCCAAGAGTTTAGGGAAAACAAAACAAAATAAACTCCGGGTCAGTCATGAGACTGGTATGAGTAAACAGTTTAAAACAGCTTGAGGAAATAAACGATATCTCATAAGACCACGCCGTATAACACGGAATGGGTTTTCCCTTATGAATATCCAAAATGATCTTTATATCAAAAACTCTTTTGATATAATAATATTGTCTAAATCAAATAAATAGAATCTTAGTGAAACGCTTGCATCTCACGCTCCACATATATAATATAAAATCATAAACCGCAGGCGCTTATTGGAGATTGGATTCTGACTATGATAAGGTATGGAACCACCTGTCACTGGTGTATCTCTAGAGGAGAATACACCGAGTTCAACAAGAACATCTTGCAACTCAGCCACACATGACGACCACTCATTTCGCTTGAGTGTATCGAATGTATATCACCAACGGTTGGGATCAACAACCGTTTCCCGAATGGGACAGCATCGAATAGAATAGGAATTAAATGACTCTCTAGATAGGTGATGATACACCCTAATGGGAGCTAACCACATAGCTATGCTGCCTGCCCGATTTTTGTTATTTCCCGGTTGTTGAGGCCAGAGGCTACGATTACTTTCCATTCATTGATAACACGATCACTTTGAATGCCACATTATCAGATCCGTTAATCACTAATTGATCTGCACAAATATTCTGGATATTATGCTAAGGGAATGAATCCGTTGCCACTATATATAATTGTACAGTCCAACATATGCGATCATTGGAAATATCTTGTCAAACATTCGTCCATATACGTTCGTTCTGGGATAGAACGAAACCAAAGGCACTATTCCGTACATCCATCTTAGGAAATCTCTACCTAAGATTTATACAACAGCCCTTGCACTTTACTCCATCTTCAATTTTCTTTGGCATATATGATTCGCAACGCTTATACCAATACATAGTGGTTCTTTGGGTAAGAATCCAACCGGTCTCTCCATATTAACAACGTTAAAATGGTCAAAACTTTGATAGTCGGTGATTTAACTATCAAATGAAAACATGTCCGTGTACACACAACGATCTTATTCCAAAATGGAATTATCGATCAAATCATCAAACATATATATATACATACATACATATATATATATATATATATGTATGTATTCATATTTCCTTATTTTCTATATTAATAAAATATATGTTATTACTCTGGAAAACATTCCCATTGCATATTTATATATCACTATTCTTCCACATCTACCAGACTCTAACTGTAAACTAGTAAGAGAACAACTTCCTAAGTATAAACCCCGAAGGCCAAAACCAACATCAGATCGATACTCAAAAAGTCGTTCAACTCAACAAATTTCCAGTCAGTTTCTAATTCTTCTTAACTCTATTTCTTTAACTCCGTTTGATTAACTTCTTATCAACACAATCATTTTAAATCTGCAAATCATTTGCTTTTAAATCATCGTTCAATTTAAAACGTATATCTCCCAGGATTTTATTTATAAAATTCCTTTTCGTTTATAATATTCTATTTTAATTTTGTTTCATTATCGAATTCTATATATATCGATATATCGATTTCTAGTTTATCAAATCTTCTTAAAAATATTCTAACTCCTTAAATTCCCAGAAAAATTCGCCATAACCTCCTTTGTATGGGGGTTATCGGAAAAAGTCAAACCTTGCCACACAGGCCCTCTCCAATCAAAAAGAAAAAGGAAAAGCCAAGCGACTAGTCGATACGGCGCATAAAATCTCATATTCAATTGAAATACATACCTTTTTGTCAAGCATTCTAATTATATATATCTTCATATACTTCATTCCAAACCTGATTAACCTATATACATCTATTCTCAATTCATCTCAATTCAATATAGTTGTTCTAACTCAATTCGTTAATTAATTCGTTAATCAACTATTTGCCTATTTCCCTTTTATATTTTAGCATGACATGTTCAAATATATTTTCAACTTCCTTATAAACTAATTGAATTCCATTTCTGTAACAACCCGAATTTTTAATAACGTGTTAAAACCATAAATCACGGCAGAATTAAATTTTAAAATAAGAACCAAGGGAAACGGGTTGCGTCTTTGCGTTCGCCTCGAAATTCTACTTGGAAACGAGTCTGAGTTTTCGAAAATCGGAGTTCGTATGACTAAGTTATGACCTCTAGAAGTTTGAAAAATTTTCAGAATCAAAAACAGCTCGAAATTCGAATTCGAATTCAAACCCCGTAGCGGGCAGGGCGGGAAACTCCCGCCCACAGACCACGTCGACCTGGGGGTCGACCATAGTGTCGACCTCCCAGGGACCAGGTCGACCATAGTGTCGACCTGGGGGTCGACCTACCTTCCGAACCCACTTTCTGAACCTAATGCATTCTGATGTATTTAGACTCGTTTTTTGTCCAGATTCGTCTGCCTAATCCTTTATAAACAGCCTCCTAGCCTCATTTTCTTTACACCATTCTTCTCTAACCTTATGCTGCACAAACTCCTGATGATCATGGCTTCTTCTTCTTCCTCTAAATTAAATTAAATTAAATTAAAACGTGAAGATTATTTCTTGAAGACTACGACTAGGAATTGGGGATTTGTTTCTACAATCAAAGCAAGATTCAACGATTCAGCAATTCAACGACAAATTTCTAGACTTGACTTCTGCATCTAAATTTCTTAGACCGTGATCTGTAAGTTCCAGTTACTTTTAGATAAAAACTATAAACTTAACATGGGCATGTTACAAATTGGAATTGATTTATGTATGATTCATATCTATTCTTGTTTTCTTCTTGGATCTTGACTATTAGGAATATTGCCTATAAAATTGAAACTATTGTTAATGGCATAAGACTATGCCTATGCCTATGACTATGAACATAAGACTATGCCTATGCCTATGACTGCGAACATAAGACTATGCCTATGCATATGACTATGAACATAAGACTATGCCTATGCCTATGACTATGAATATATGATTATGCCTATGCCTATGACTGTGAACATAAGACTATTGCCTAAAACTATGACAAGGACAATTGTGGCTAATCACCTATGATTCATGACCATGAGGTTATTGCCTAGGATTGTGACTATGAAATTGGATCTAAGCTTGATTTTCTATTCGGACCTATTTTCTTTATTTATCCTTGGATCTTGATTTTGGCGATTTTTCTGTTTAAGTTAGATCTATCCATGTTCTTGAATGTACATTATTATTCAAACCTTTTCATGTTCATAATGTAATCAGATTTATACGCCTGCGATGTTTTAGTCAATTTATTCAGTTATGTCATGCCTTGGAAATAAATTGATAATAGAACCATGTTTATCATGTTATATGTGGAATTGAATGATATTGATCTATGTCTATGGTTCTATTTTATTATTAATTTAAACTAGGAATTAATGAATAAGTCTATTCATATGTATATGAACTTGAAGTATAACCTGTTATGACAAGGTTTGTAGTTTATCATGTTATGCAAGTTTTAGGTTGTAAAATCATATCACATATGTGACCAAATGTTAGATCTACATGTTTATGTGTATATGTTAAACCTATGTCATATTTCAAGTTTACACTTATTCATATATTCGTGATTGATTTGCAAGTTCACATATATGTAAGTTGATTTAGTCTATGTTGCAAATTCACATATATTTATGTTGATTTAGTCTGCTTTGCAAGTTCACACCTATGATATTCATGTTGATTATTTTGCAAGTATACACCTATGGTGTTCTTATTGACTATGCCAAAAATGCCAAGTTTACACCTATGTCATGTTTATGTCAATGAATTTCTTTATGCAAATTTTGTGTACGTTAAATTAGGCTATGTTTTTAGCCTAATATTACATGTCAAAAATCATGCGGACGAAGATTAGGCTAAGATTGTTAGCCTAATATTTAGACGGGGTAACGTTGGGAAAAATTGGTAATTATAGGAAACTTGGCAGGAAACTCGCCTTGAAACTTGACACGAACTTGACATGAAAATTTGAACATGGACATGACACTAGAATGCACTTGAAAATGGCCAACTCGAGGTTGGGTTGAGTTTGCACTGTAATTCTTCCCGGAACCGCATGGCAAATCCAGTTATTACAAACAATAGGATCCAATGTGGGTAGTTGGTCATATCGCACTTGATAACCCGAGGTCAGACTGAGTTGTGGTGTAATTCTGCCCGGAACCGCCCGGCATATCCAGTGACCACAACAACAGGTCTGATGTGAGAGGTTGGGGTGCATTAATGAATTAATGCCACATGACAGGGTTAAGTCATGAACATGAAAGACAACACTTAACCAACTTGATACATGATTCGTAGGCGGTTAAGTCACGAACTTGAATGACAACACTTAACCAACTTGACATTCTAGACTGATAAGGGTTAAGTCATGAATTTAAATGACAACACTTAACCTATTGGACGAAAACCCTAGTTACGTGGTCCATTTCAGCAGTAACCCACTAGATGTATCATGGTACCCTGGAACTAGGCAGGGTGGGGCATGATTACTGGGCTGATTGTAAGCGACTAGAACGACGGCTGTTTTGGTACGCCAGTGTAGGTTCAGGCGGGCTGTGGTCGTGCATATGGTCCGGAGTTGAAAAAGCAGGCATGGGGCATCAGTAGGTTTATCTGTGCAAGCTTGATTCGTGTCGGTGGTTGGCAATGGTGAACCTAGCACAGGTGACTACATTCTTGATAGGGCCGTATGACATAGACACATGACGAGCTAGAACTTGTAGAGAGCCAATCGATTAGTGGATCGTTCCGTTGGACCTAGTAATGGGTCATTTCATGATATTGAGCCAAGGTATTATTTCATGATTAATATAAGACATGGGTATGGGATTCTAGTATAGTTGGTGAAGCGAACCTTGAATATGTGATGCTATACTTGATTGCACTTGATTTATCATGTTATCTTAGTCTATCTTGCCCATCTTGTCATCATCCTTATGTTTACTTTCATTTTGTACATGTCATGTTACATTTACCTGTTTTTATGCTGAAAGTCACTAAGACTTACCAGTCTTTATGACTGACCCGTTTTCTTTCGCCTCTTTTTCTCTCGTTCCCCCCCCCTCCCCCAAGTTCTCAGGGAGGAAACTCTAGCACTTAACTTGGATTTTGCCTGCTTTCGGTTCAGCTCATGTACGGTTTGATCTTGAGCTATGCTATGGCTACATTTCTGCTACCTTTGGGGAATTAAGCTACTTTTGATGTTTTAAGTTTATGCTTCTTTAGTTATGCAAGACAGAATTTGTTGTAATGGAAAATAATGACCTTGGCTATTTGATGTAAAAGGTTTTGACTCTTTTTGAAAGTAATGAAATTTTTCTTTTGATTCTTCCGTTGTTTTATCTATGTTCTATCTTGTAATATTTCTGTATTTGTTTACCTCCATAATGCTCCTCCAAAACTAGTGCATTCCCTTTATGAGTGACCCTAGCAGAGGCGGGGCGTTACATTTGGTATCAGAGCAGAAGGTTACCAGACTGGGCAAAAGTTTTTAAAAACCTTCTAAAACTATTTTCAAAACCGTTTACAAAGAAGCATTTTTCAAGAAAAGTCTTGTTTTATTTAAAGGCTATTCCCCAAAAGCCATTAGCACTATCCTTTGTTTACTCATTCGAATCTCTTCTTTTTCATTTCAGCATATCTAGGAATCTTAACTTTCCAGAGGGCGTGCCAATACCTAGCTAGTTCAGAAGGTACTTAGAGGCTAGAGCCAACGATGCAGGCCCAGCAGATATTCCTCCTCCAGCTGCAGCGATTCCTCCTCCTCCCCCCCCCTCCTCGTGCAATTTCTTTCTCAAAGATCTGTATATATTTTAAGGGACATGGGTGGGAAGGATTTCAAGGGAACTGAATCATTCGTAGAAGCGAGGAACTGGCTCACAGAAACTGAGGATCTATTTGTTATCTTCGAGGTGGACAATGGGCAGAAGGTACAGTTGGCGGTATGGTTGCTCAAAGACGAAGCTTCCTATTGGTGGGAAGTCACTAACGCTGAAAGACCTATTGACACATGGAAGGATTTTCGAACAAGGTTTGAGATGAAATTCCTCTCGCAAGTTGTTTACAGCTAGAAAAATTCTTATCTCTTAAGAAAGGAAGTATGACGGTCAAGGAGTACGTAAATCAATTCAATCAGCTGGCTCGGTTTGGACTAGACTTAGTAAATACCCCTCATAAGAAGGCTCTCCGTTTTGTTAAAGGATTGAATGAGCCACTTCACAGCTTGGCCATGACCCACGTACCTATGGGGTCTACTTACGAAAAGTAGTGGACATGGCGCTCTAAAATGAAGAAGACAAGAATGGCAAGAAGGAAGTTAAGATGAATGAGTCTCCAAACAAGAAGGTAGACTCCAAGAAAGGAGGCAAGAACAACAACAACAATAATGATAACAAGACACGTGAGAAAAGAAAATGCCACTTCTGTGGTATTGAGGGGCATATAGTCCAGGATTGTAGAAAGAAGAAGATGAAGATGGGAGCATGCTTTCAGTGTGGTGATATTGGACATATCAGCAAGAACTGCTCTAAGAAGCAAGGGAAAGCCTCGCAAGCAGGAACTTCTGGGGGTACATCTTTAACTTCTTCTCCTAGATGCTTTGTTTTATCTTGTTTATCTTCTCAATCCTATCTTGAGAACCTTATTTAGAACCTTTTTGGATGTAAAAATGTGATTGAAACATGTTATGGTTGATGTTTGCAAATGGTTGCAAGTGGTTGCTCGTGGTTGCATAACACACATTAGGCACTACATCGGCTCAGACACATTTTCATATTGCATATGCATGAGTGTTTATACCTGTTTATGGATGAATTTGAATGTGTTATCATGTGAATGTTGCATATGGATGGATGTTTGTGCACACATATAGTGTTTATGTGACTTGCATACATGTTGGATTCATGGCACTAAACATATTTTGCATTAAGAATATCAATCAGGCCTGATCATTTGCATTAGATAAGGAACATATACACACACTTTCTGCATATGTTTATATAGCATTAGAAATCTTTTAAGGACAATAGTTGCTTGTGGATGATGGTTGAGTAGATGGTTGATTGGATGACAGGATGCATTCTTCTAAACTTGAAGATTTCGGGGACGAAATCCTTTAAGGAGGGGAGAATGTAACAACCCGAATTTTTAATAACGTGTTAAAACCATAAATCAAGGCAGAATTAAATTTTAAAATAAGAATCAAGGGAAATGGGTTGCGACAATGCGTTCGTCTCGAAATTCTGCTTGGAAACGAGTCCGAATTTTCAAAAATCGGAGTTCGTATGATCAAGTTATGACCTCTAGAAGTTTCAGAAATTTTCAAAATTAAAAACAGCTCGAAATTCGAATTCAAACCCCGCAGCAGGCAGGGTGGGAAAACTCCCGCCCATAGACCAGGTCGACCTGGGAGTCGACCATAGTGTCGACCTCCCAGGGACCTGGTCGACCACAGTGTCGACCTGGGGGGTCGATCTGCCTCCCGAACCCACTTTCTGAAACTGATGCATTCTGATGTATTTAGACTCGTTTTCTGTCCAGATTCGTCTGCCTAATCCTATATAAACAGCCTCCTAGCCTCATTCTCTTTACACCCTTCTTCTCTAACCTTATGCTGCACAAACTCTTGATGATCATGGCTTCTTCTTCTTCATCTAAATTAAATTAAATTAAATTAAAATGCGATGATTATTTCTTGAAGACTACGGCTAGGAATTGGGGATTTGCTTCTACAATCAAAGCAAGATTCAATGATTCAGCAATTCAACGACAAATTTCTAGACTTGACTTCTGCATCTAAATTTCTTAGACCACGATCTGTAAGTTCCAGTTACTTTTAGATAAAAACTATAAACTTAACATGGGCATGTTATAAATTGGAATTGATTTATGTATGATTCATATCTATTCTTGTTTTCTTCTTGGATCTTGACTATTGGGAATATTGCCTATAACGTTGAAACTATTGTTAATGGCATAAGACTATGCATATGCCTATGACTATGAACATAAGAGTATGCCTATGACTGCGAACATAAGACTAATATGACTATGGATATAAGACTATGCCTATGACTATGAACATAAGACTATGCCTATGCCTATGACTGTGAACATAAGACTATTGCCTATAACTATGACAAGGACAATTGTGGCTAATCACCTAAGATTCATGACCATGAGGTTATTGCCTAGGATTGTGACTATGAAATTGGATCTAAGCTTGATTTTCTATTCAGACCTATTTTCTTTATTTATCCTTGGATCTTGATTTTAGGGATTTTTCTGTTTAAGTTAGATCTATCTATGTTCTTGAACGTAGATTATTATTCAAACCTTTTCATGTTCGTAATGTTATCAGATTTATACGCCTGCGATGTTTTAGTCAATTTATTCAGTTATGTCATGCCTTGGAAATAAATTGATAATAGAACAATGTTTATCATGTTATATGTGGAATTGAATGATATTGATCTATGTCTATGGTTCTATTTTATTATTATGTTAAACTAGGAATTAATGAATAAGTCTATTCATATGTATATGAACTTGAAGTATAACCTGTTATGATAAGTTGTGTAGTTTATCATGTTATGCAAGTTTTAGGTTGTAAAATCATATCACATATGTGACCAAATGTTATATCTACATGTTTATGTGTATATGTTAAACCTATGTCATATTTCAAGTTCACACTTATTCATATGTTCGTGATTGATTTGCAAGTTCACATATATGTAAGTTGATTTAGTCTATGTTGCAAATTCACATATATGTATGTTGATTTTGTCGGCGTTGCAAGTTCACACCTATGATATTCATGTTGATTATTCTACAAGTGTACACCTATGGTGTTCTTATTGACTATGCCAAAAATGCCAAGTTTACACCTATGTCATGTTTATGTCAATGAATTTCATTATGCAAATTTTGTGTACGTTAAATTAGGCTAAGTTTTTAGCCTAATATTACATGTCAAAAATCATGCGGACAAAGATTAGGCTAAGATTGTTAGCTTAATATTTAGACGGGGTATCGTTGGGAAAAATTGGTAATTATAGGAAACTTGGCAGGAAACTCGCCTTGAAACTTGACACGAACTTGACATGAAAATTTGAACATGGACATGACACTAGAATGAACTTGAAAATGGCCAACTCGAGGTTGGGTTGAGTTTGCAGTGTAATTCTGCCCAGAACCGCCCAGCAAATCTAGTTACTACAAACAATAGGATCCAATGTGGGTAGTTGGTCATATCGCACTTGAAAACCCGAGGTCAGACTGAGTTGTGGGGTAATTCTGCCCGCAACCGCCCGGCATATCCAGTGACCACAACAACAGGTCTGATGTGAGAGGTTGGGGTGCATTAATGAATTAATGCCACATGACAGGGTTAAGTCATGAACATGAAAGACAACACTTAACCAACTTGATACATGATTCGTAGGCAGGTTAAGTCATGAACTTGAATGACAACACTTAACCAACTTGACATGCTAGACTGATAAGGGTTAAGTCACAAATTTAAATGACAACACTTAACCTATTGGACGAAAACCCTAGTTACGCGGTCCATTTCAGCAGTAACCCACTAGATGTATTATGGTACCCTGGAACTAGGGTGGGGCACGATTACTGGGCTGATTGTAATCGACCAGAACGATGGTTGTGCTGGTGCGCTAGTGTAGGTTCAGGCCGGCTATGGTCGTGCACATGGTCCGGAGTTGAAAAAGAAGGCATCAGTAGGCTTATCTGTGCAAGCTTGATTCGTGTCAGTGGTTGGCACCCTAGGGCTTGATACACCCTATGGTGAACCTAGTACAGGTGACTACATTCGTGATAGGGTCGTATGACACAGACACATGACGAGCTAGAACTTGTAAGGAGCCGATCGATTAGTGGATCGTTCCTTTGGACCTAGTAATGGGTCATTTCATGATATTAGGCCAAGGAATTATTTCATGATTAATATAAGACATGAGTTTGGGATTCTAGTACAGTTGGTGAAGCGAACCTTGAATATGTGATGATATACTTGATTACACTTGATTTATCATGTTATCTTAGTCTATCTTGCCCATCTTGTCATCATCCTTATGTTTACTTTCAATTTGTACATGTCATGTTACATTTACCTGTTTTTATGCTGAAAGTCACTAGGACTTACCAGTCTTTATGACTGACCCGTTTTCTTTCGCCTCCTTTTCTTTCGTCCCCCCCCCCCCTCCCCCAGGTTCTCAGGGAGAAAACTCTAGCACTTTGCTTGGATTTCGCTTGCTTTCGGTTCAGCTCATGTACCGTTTGATCTTGAGCTATGCTCTGGCTGCATTTCTTCTACCTTTGGGGAATTAAGCTACTTTTGATGTTTTAAGTTTATGCTTCTTTAGTTATGCAAGACAGAATTTGTTGTAATGGAAAATAATGACCTTGGCTATTTGATGTAAAAGGTTTTGACTCTTTTTGAAAGTAATGAAATTTATCTTTTGATTCTTCCGTTGTTTTATCTATGTTTTGTCTTGTAATATTTCCGTGTTTGTTTACCTCGATAACGCTCCTCCAAAACTAGTGCATTCCCTTTGTGAGTGACCCTAGCGGAGGTAGGGTGTTACAATTTCACTTACATTTCCCTATTCACCTTTAAATTCATATTCGAATTTAAACCGCTAAATTATCTAATGATAATTTATTTCACTTAATTTATGACATCGTTTATAAATTAACTTGTTTATTACCTATCTTAAACCAAGTTTTCATTTCAAACCTATTTGAAACTTAATCCTTTTTATTTACAAACACCTTTTATTTTACTTGTTTATATATTTAACAAGTCTCACTTTCAAATTCAATTGAAATAAATATTTCTACTTTGGAAAAATAACTTTCCCTTTTCAATTTAACACTTATATTTATATTTCTGAATTTTCCAATGATAATTCATTTTACCTCATTTATAAACTTCATTTATAAATGAACTACTTGTTTTAATTATTCAAAACAAGTTAATATTTTTGTTCTATTCAAATTTCAAATTCTATTTTAGAAAAATAGAATTTCCTTTTAAAAACTGGAAAATTCCTTTTCACGATATTTTTAAATATCAATATTTTGGCCCAGTGGTAATTTAACACACAACCATCCAATTTATCATTCATTGGTTATCTAACACATCATATATGAATTTATATATATGTGAAAACAAACAAACAACAGATAATATATTCTTGTGGAATCCAGTTGGATCCCTTCAACCTGTTTTCCTGCATCCACATATGTTAGTCAACATAAATAATACCATCCGGCTTAGAGGCAGGATATCGCGGTATGAAGGTTATCCACTAATATATATTTGTGGGGCGCATAGGTAATCATCAGCTATGGTACCGCGGGCATCCGCTAATGATACTGCGGGAACAATCCAACCACCAAACCAATATATATATATATATATATATAATAGCAAGCCTATATAACTAATATATATTTAAACATGCACAGTAATATTTTAATGCATACAAACAATCAATCAACAATTTATTTTTAAATGCTAAAAATAAATTTAACGAGTGAGATTTTACTCACCGTGATTGCAGTTGTCCAATATCCTGTTTATTTCCCATATCATCGACTACGAATCTTCTCAAATGAATTCGCACCTACGATTTATTTAAATTTACTAATTAAACATTTATTTATTTAAATTAATTAATTAAACGGATAAATAACTTTCCTATATTTTTTCTTTTAACGGTTACTAAATTAAATTTAACTTAACAATATTATTAAACTAATCTATGTATTTCATAAGTTTTGATTCTACAAATTCTTAGTGTATAAATGTAAATAAACAATTTGGTTAATTTAATTACCCATACAGTAATTAATCACCCTATAAATCAAAGACACATTTATTTTACCAGTAATCACAGGTCGAACTATGCATAGATATCTTATTTCCCTATTTTAACTACTAATGTAACTATACCATTTTATTTACTGAATGGATATTAAGCTAATCATCGAATCCATGTTTATATCTTATTTACATTTAACTGGGGTTACAAAGTGTATATGATTAACATTATCAAAGATATACTTACTTTCAATTAATTCGAACCCTTCTTCTTTTTCACAAAAAGAATGCGGTCTCCTTCACTCATGATATCGAACACAACAGAAAAAGGATGGAACTTTATTTTCACCAACGAGCCCAGTTATCCACTCAGGTCCCAGTCCATTTCGTCTATCATTCACTCATCATATCAGCCCAAGATTTCAGTGACATCCCCAGTTCAACCACCGACAGCTCGATCTCTTCAGAACCACCATACCCAAAGTCGTAGATCAAACTCCCTGAACTACAATCCCCTTCGAACTACCTCGCTGCACCCCCCCCAGTACCACGTTGTTAAAATCGAACTTCCTCCCACAAACAGGACAACATGCTCTCTCACAGAGCTCGACACACTCCTTCACCAGAACAAATGTTCGAACGACTGTTAAGCCCATCGCAATGGCTAAAAACTGCTCCAACATCATCATGACGCTTATCGAAGTCAAACTCCCCCAAACTTCCGCATCGATATATGATTCCTCTTAGTAACAGTATCACGGTCTTCAAATAGCACCCCAAATGGAAGATCAGACCTCACAATCACCATCGCGAGGCCCCCCTGACGTCGACTCAACCTGTCAATCTCAGATTTCAATCGCGAACCATCTCCCCTTTTTCTTTTCATCGAACGGAAATAAACTAGGAGAGAAAACGATTTTTGATTTTCGTTTCTGAAGAAAGAAAATAAGAGAGAGGGGATCGTGGTTTTATACAGGAAGGGTGCGGTGTTGAACTGAACAGCAAGGCCAAATTATTGAAGAGGAGAGAAGGACACGACTATGGTTTGTTGACAGAAGGAAGTCCTCTAAATTATATTTATTTATTTTAGTTTTAATTTACCGATATGATTAAAATTAATTAAATTATCTCATGGGTTTCGAATTCCTTTCTGAACCCAACAACTGACATACCTAAGGTAAAACCGCTATTCTGGACACACTGGGATAGGTCACGAAGTCCAATTTGATCGTCTTGATACGAAATTAATTTAAATCAACATAAATTAAATTTTAAACCATTAAATTCTTCGATAATAAATTAATATTATTATTCTAACTCAAACTGAATTTTGTACTGATCATTCGAACTGTTTTCAGTTTAGTTTTAACTTCGAATTGAATTAACTTCGTATTACGATAATTTAATATATTCTATATTAAATCGAAATCGATTTTTAAACTGATAACTAAATATAAAAATTCATTTATATTCTCAAATCAATATTAAAAATAAATATTAAATATTAAAAATTAATCGACCAGAAATTCGGGTCGTTACATCGTGTCTCAGCATGCTTATCTTAACCAATTTATTCATATACATAGTAGGCTTTTCCAATTACAGTATTCAGTTTCAACAGATTAAATAGGCTTCACAGACTATTTTATTGTACCATTAACATATTTCGCCTAATCATAAATTAAGCCTACAAATTTGCATGCCCAAATTACAGTCATAATTCACAATATAACATTTGCCCTAAGTTTTAGTTAAATTGCACATTAAAGGTTATTCCCCAAAAACCCCAGTCATGATTCATAATACAAGTTATTCCAAATTATCGGCTTTGATTACAGTGTATGCCAATTACCAAAATACCAATTTAGGCGTGTTTGTATTTAACAGTAATCCTTATTTTAATATAGGTTTTCATGCCTAAGTTATATATCACTATACGCAATAATCCCCTTCTTCCAAATCATAAATCATCATATATAGTATGCCCCAAATTTAGGTCTTAAATTACAACATGTGTTATGCCCCCAAATCAATTATATGTTTACAATTCAATTTATGCCTCATTTGCGTATGATTCAACATTTTCCCAAACTTTTCCCACGTCATTCGTACGTATAATTCAACGTAAAATATAATTAGGCTCGAAATTAGCCTAATATCATAAATAAAAGGAAAATAAGAGAAGGGAAGAGAGTCATCAAAACTGGCATAAAATAGACCTATGAAGTATAAGCAGGCATAGAACAATAAAATAGATCTAATGGGTATAGAAGGACAGATATAAACAGAAATAGGCATAATCTCAGATTCAGATTTATTAACAATGTCAGGATCACAATTAAATTTCATTTCTGAAAGTAACATGGACTCACCTTGGCTGGATCTAAAAGAATAAAAATAGGTGTTGTAGTTGTAGATCTATTCTTATCTTCCAATATGTATACACTTATTCTGATTTGCTCTAGCATAGAAGAAAGACTAGTTTAGATTTTTCCAGCATGGAGGCTCCATGAGTTAGTGTATTGTGAATTATGTTTAAGTCAAAGTATGTTTATATAGGTGTATGTGATGAATAAAGGCCTTTAGATTAGCCTAGGAGCTATCAGAACCATATAGCTCAAAAGACATGTTATCCAGCCAATCCCAGCAAGGCACGTCATCAGGGAACACTCCAGAATTCTGCAGGTTTTGGTCCTCGGCATAGGCGCACTTCGCAAGTACGCCAGTGTATTTTTGTACTGGCGCACTTCCCAAGTGTGCGAGTGCATTCTGGCCCATTTCCTGATCGTTCTGCCCAACTTCTATCGTCCGTAACTCCTTCATACGGTATCTGTTTTATGCAAATTAGGACTCTATCTCAAGTAGAATTCCGAGACGAACGCAATGGTGTAACCCGTTTCACCTAATTCTTCTTTTAAAAAAATTAATTATTCTTTAATTTGTTATTTTAATGTTCTCAGAAAATACGGGGTGTTACATTCTCCCCTCCTTAAAGGATTTCGTCCCCGAAATCTCTAAGTTAAGAAGAATGTATCCTACAATCCATCATCCATCTACTTATCCATCATCCACAAGCATTCATTGTCCTTAAAATATTTCTAATGCCATATGAACATATGCAAAAGTGTGTGTACATGTCCCCTATCTAATGCAAAAATCAGGCAGTCTACTGATTCAGTTGACCTCCTTAATGCGAATTATGTTAGTGTTGTGCTTCCAACATGTATGAAATTATTCCTATTTTATACATATCATTTCTATATGAGTGCACAATCATTCATTTATATGCAACACCCATGTGATGAGTCAACCATTTTTCATCCATAAAAATTGAAAATGCACACACATCCATATGCAGTATGAGAGTGTTTTTGAGTTGATCTAGTGCCTAGTGTGTGTGTGTATGTATGAATCCACGAGCAACCACTAGCAACCACTCGCATCCACTGGAAACCATCAAATATAACATGTCTCAAACACATGTTTACACCCATTAGTTTCTACCTAAAGGTCGAAGACTCGATCGATAGGATACAGTCGAGTGATAGAAACAAGTACAAATAAAACAAAAACTTTGTTCTCACTAGGCAATGTCAAAACTGGAAATCTACCTCATGCCTCGAGGTAAGCCCCTAACCTTGTCAAGAATATCCGGACACTTACAGACTATGGGTACCGATCGTAGATTATCAAATGATTCTAGGAAACTAAGCACGATAGACCCTTTTGGGGTTATAAGAATTCCCTTTATAAAACCAAGCCATATCCCACAAAACTCGGAACATACGCATCACAGTCAACTCAATGTGTAACAACCTGGAAAATCTGAACCAGTTTGAAAATCTTAATTTGGCTATTTTAGTGAATTTAAAATATTTAAAATAAATATTTTAAATAATAACGACGAAAAGTAAGTCTAAATCGACGTTTGAAAATGAATATAATTATTTTTAATTATAAACAAGGCCTGAAATGGTGCGGTAGTTTCGAAATTTCAATTCAAACTTTGACTGACCGTACCGGGTGCAAAACAAAACGGATTTTAGTGAAACCAAAAATATTTAAATCTGTATATCTTTCTAATGAATCTGAAAAATTGAAGTTTCGTAGCGGGAAGCAAAAGATATGGCCAAATGAATTTTCAGAAAGGTCCCTATAGAGTTTATATAGCCCGTGAAAATGGCTATTTTGCAAACGACCTCAGAATTCGACGAAACTACTTTTGTTGGATCTGGGATGTCGCTAGGTTTCAAATTTCATAATTTTTTAAGCTAGTATATGAGCGTGGCAAAGTAAAATATGTTTGGTCGATTTCTATTAAATTGGATCGACCAGAAAAGGGCCATTTTTCAAACGGTCTCAAAATTCGACGAAACTAGTTTTGTTGGGACTGTATCGTCAAGACATAGCTAGATTTATTTTTCGAGAATTTTTGAGGTCAGTATGTGGCCCCGGCAAATTGAAATGTACGTTCAAAATAAATATTGAATGTTTTATATTTTAATTTGATGAGAAACTGACTCAAACAGTCGAATGGGCCTACAAAACATATCCCATTGTGTTCGAAATGGGGGTATTTGGCTACGGACGACAGTCATTGGGTTTGGATTGGAGTTAGTATGTGAGGAGGGGTATTTTTGAGATTTTAAAAATATATAAATAAAAAAATATATCAGCCAATCATCTCACTTCTCTCTCCATGCTATTTCTTCCTCGACCCCCTGATGAACGACGGAAGTCCATCGAAACTTCTCCCTTCGTTTTCTCCTGCCACACTCAACGATACCCACCACTCCTTTGGAGTTTTTTGTAGAGCATCAAGAGGGCTTTAAATCAAGATAAGAATCGGATTTTTTCGTCGAGGATACAGGGAGAATCGACGCTAGGAAGTCCTGACGTTAGGACCGCCGCAACTCCGCCTATAGGCCACCGAAGTGGGCCCCGCTCTAGGCGCCAGTGCGCCTCTCTCCCCTCTTCCTCGTGGTGAAGACCGATCGACGAATCGTTGCACAGTTTGGTCGCAAATCGAAAACCTAGTTTTGAAGGTTTTTAGAGAGGTATGGCTGAAATTATATTAAACTATTTAATAGCACTTTAAAGCGCTACGGGTTTCGATTTCACTGTAAAAATCATATCTTTTTTGTTTCTTGACGAAATTCAGTGAAACAAAAGATAGTGGACTCGTGTGGACGTCCTATACATTCTAGAAGAGACCGGTTATTTTTCTGAGCCTTCTGCTATTTTTGGTGGAGTGGAACACAATGTGAGATTTCTAAATTATAAACGATATGGAAAACGACGATGTGTAAATTATCTAGTCGATGTATGAGTTATATAAGCGTTGTACACCTCATGTATAAGTGTTGTATAAGTTGTACGTTCGATGTATAAGTTATACATGCATTGTAAAAATTATATATGTGTTGAAATAGAAGTGAAATATACTTATATATATATATATACGCCCCTCGTCCACAAACCATGGACGATATTTATCGGTTGTGATAAGTGTGAAAATTGGTTGATAGCAAATGGTTGATTTGAATTGTTTGTGGTTGAAATTGATTGATTGTGGTTGAAAAATACCCGTTTGTGGTTGAGAATTATTTGGTTGAAACCACATAGGATTAGTTTGTGGAAAAGAAAATAAACATGCCGCCTGCGTGCGAACTAGATGCATGAAATCCCCATTGTCAAAAGCTGCGAGGCTTTAAGGTAGAGCGAGGAGCCGTACTAGGGACGGTCCCAGTTTTAACTACTCTGCCGTTATGCTGCCGAAATTTTCAATAATATTCATGTGTTAGAATTATTTTCATGTGTTGAAACTATATTCGTGTGTTGAATAGAAATTCATGTGTTGAATAGAAATTCATGTGCTGAATAGAAATTCATGTGTTGAACAACATTCATGTTTTAAAATAAATTATTTTATAATAAAAATCATATTCTTATCATCTATATGAACTATATAAAATAGTTGTGTTTTGAAATAAATTGTTTTATAATAATAATCATATTTTATCATCTATATGAACTATATAAAATAGTCATGTTTTGAAATAAATTGTTTTATAATAAAAATCATATTTTTATCATCTATATGAACTATATAAAATAGTTGTGTGTTGAAATAAATTGTTTTATAATAAAAATCATATTTTTATCATCTATATGAACTATATAAAATAGTCGTGTTTTGAAATAAATTGTTTTACAATAAAAATCACATTTTTATTATATACATGAACTGTTAAAAATAGTGAAGTGTTGAAATAAATGTCTATTGGATAAAAATGTCATTTTTATCAAATATATGAAAAGAATATGGTTTTAAAAACGAAGAATAGATTATATTTATATATATAAGTATAATTAAAATAAATCGAATAACGAAGCTGAAGTTCATGTTTTGAAAACGTGATTTCAAACGATTAGTGCGGGAGACTCGACCATCGGATTTTCCCGAAACCGAAACCGTTGGGTCCGCTTTGGAAATATCTTTCCAACGACACCAACTTTGTGAAAATCCAACGGTTGGATTGTCTGGAATGTTTAAATCAAATCTAAAGAAAAACAGCGCCAGAATCGATTATATATATATATATATAATTAAATCGAATAACGACACTACAGTTCGTATTTTGAAATCGAAACTTCAAACGAGTGTACCGCGGGATCCGACCATCGGATTTTCCCAAAACTAAAACCGTTGGATTCGTTTCGAAAAGATCTTTCTAATGATATAAAATTTGTGAAGATCCAACAGTTAGATTTTCATATATGTGTAAATCAAATCTGAAGAAAAACAGCGCCACGACCGCATTATGGCCTGAAGCGTCGTTTGAATAAATTGGCTATTTTTAAATAAATAAAAATAGCGATAAATCGTGATAAAATATTATAAACGATATGGAATGGAAATAAACTGAATTTGCTCGGTTTATGTGATATTTGATGGTAGAATGTGTTTGACATGAAAATTATACTAAAGAATTTATGTTTGATAAAAATAATGGGAACCTTTCCCTAAAAATGTAAAATTTAGAAACTAACTGAAGGTTAGCTAAGTCGAATGGTTTCCTAGGTTTTGATCTGATGTTGGTTTCGGCCTTTGGGGTTAATATTTGGGAAATCGTTCTCTTACTAATTTACGGTTAGTGACTAATGAATTGGAATAAGGCGTATGTTGTGTTTGTGTAGCACTTGTTAATTATATACGCGAGTTGCTAAGATGTTTTAGACCGCATTATCAGTTGCATGGTTTGAATTGCCTATGTGGCATGCTAAGATGGAGTGATAAAGGCTTCTGTTGAAAAGCAAAGTCTTGTGGTTGATGATCAAAGCACCGCCTGTGTGGCGTAGCTTTGTGTATAACGTGAATTCGCGAGCCTCACACCCCGGTATGAACCAGAAACGGGAGAGGACCTCAGGGAGGGCATGCGTTTCCTTCTAGCTAGAGGTGGTGTCAGTGCTTAAACTGGCTGACATATATATTATTTTCACATGTGTGGTTGTTGCTATTGCGAAATGCCTCGGATATATCGGTGACTATGTGAAGCCGATGGAGTCATTCGTTGGCTCATTTACGCCCCAAAGGGCGGGGAAACGTAGTGTTTAGGCATTTTAATCCACATCGGTGGACCGGCCCTGTCGCTCCAAGGGTCGATGCGTTCTGATCCTGAGACTTGGGCTAGACAGTCTCGAATTCGGTAAGGACTATCTTTTGCCTTGGTTCATGATGGAAATATAATTTCCAAATACGACATCGTGCAGTTTGGATTGTAAACCTATATTTGGTGACATAGTGGCATGGGACGCTCATGTCTTCTATGATTGATACTTATGATTTTAAATTCTTTTTGAAACATATAAACACTAGTAATAATATCAAGTTCTTTTGTTTTATTCGTATTAAGCATATTTTGGCCATTATAAGGTAAAACTCTATCCTCCGGTTTGCGTTGCATTGTGTGATGGGAACTGAGTCTTATAATGGCTTCATTTTTGTAAAAAGCATTGCGGTGTTTAAAAGATTTACTTGTTTTAAGCACTGGCAATCCAATGGAGTAAACCCATTCCGCGAAAGTGGCGTGGTCCAGTGATTAGCCATATTATAAATGTGTTAAGTAGATTTCTCATACCAGTCCCATGACTGACTCGTAGTTTGTTTCACTTGCAAACTCGGGTGCCCCTTTTTCTACACGGGCAGCCTTGTGTTCAGGTTTTAGCAGGCTCATTCTGGACAGCTGGAGCTGAAGATGGACTCTAACATTTATCTCTTTTTATGCTGTTCAGCTTCTATTGTACATAATATGTTTGTTTTCCGCTGTAGACATTTATGTATAGCTGAACTGTATTTGTACTAAGTATGATCCTATATACTATGTAACTCTGTTGATTATGTTTATCCAATGTATTATTTGTACATTATTTGGTGTATTTATTTATTTTTGTTCTACTATTATCTGTTTATGTGTTATATTCCAAAGATTACCCTTGACACGTCGTACGGGGTTTTGGGGTCATCACAACGTGGTATCAAAGCTTTGGTTAAGCTTAGTGCTGGAATATAACATATTAACGAACTCGTCAAAAGTAGAACCAGTAGTGTTCTAGGATGAATAACTCATTATAGATAGGATCAGTAATATCCTAGTATGAGTAAAGCAAAATGAAATACACCCAAATAGACACATTTACATTTGAAGTATATGTCTCTATGTTTTGAAATATCTTTTCTGTGACTTGACACTTGATATGCTATTTGCAAAAGTACTAGAAAATGAGTGTCAGAAACAGAAGGAATGCAGAACCAGATCTAGAGGCTCTATTTAAGAGATATTGAAATCTGGGTGGAGCACAATTCTTGGGCAATGAATCGATTATTCAAACCCAAGCTTGGATGAGTTCCGCCAAAAGAATTTTTGAGCATTTCTAGCTGAGAGATGATCAGAAAAGATTAGTGGCATCTTGGGTGCTCAAAGAAGAAGCTTTAATCTGGTGGGAAACAATCATCAAGGATAATATAGAAGGTGATATCACCTGGGATAGATTCAAAGAGGTTTTCAGTGAAAGATTTATTCCTCCCGAAGCGACTTAGCGGCTATGTGATGAATTTAGTTACCTGATACAAGGAGATATGAATATCCCAGAATATCATAAGAAATTCAACGAACTTTCTCACTTTGCCCCTCATCTAATTCAAAATCCGAAGAGGAAGAATCTGAGGTTTATTCATGGCTCGTAAAGAAAATACCAAAGTAAAGTTATGGGGCATGTGAAGCTTCCTTTTTCAGAAATGATATACATGGCTTATCAATATGAAGATCTCCATAAGAAAGGTATGTTGCGCGACGAAGAGGAAGTCAGTTCTAGTAACAAAGGGGAGTCAGAGACTGATAATCCTGAGGCCAGTACGATGCCTGAGGTCAGTGAGAAATCCAAAGCCAAGAGAAAAAGGGGTAAATCTGGGAAAGAACCCATGATGACGGCCACCTGCTCTAACTGCAATAAGCAAGGGCATTTAACCAGGAATTGTAAATCCTCGAAGAAACAAAAGAAGGATAAATCTAAACCCGATAACCAGTTTCGAGAGAATAGAAAATGCAGTCAATGCCATCGGACTGGTCATCTTGAAAAGGATTGCCGGCTATTTAAGAAATCCAAGGCAGCACAAGTAAATGAAGTAGCAGAAACTTCTGAGCCTTCAGCTAGTCAGGGAAGGCCAGATGTTTTAGAAGGCACGCTTAATGTCAAAAATATTCCAGTTAAAGTACTGTTTGATACAGGCGCATCATGAAGCTTTATTGCAAAGAATGCGGTAAAGAAGTTGGATTTGAGTTTGAAAAAGCTCAAAGAACCCATCACTGTCCATAATCCGGTTGGGGGTTCTCTCAATCTTAGTTGGGTTTGTGGGGTGCCCGTCTCTTTTTCCTGTTATAAGTTCCCTACCATCTCCATCGTCATGAATTTTACTGAATTTGGTCTTATTTTGGGATCGGATTGGTTAACCAAATATGAAGCAGAGGTTAAATGCGCCGAGAGAGTTATTAAGGCAAAGGCCCAATCAGGGAACTATATAACCATACCATGTGAAGGCCCGGATTCAAATAGAAAAGACTTTTGGTCAGCTCTCGATTTTTCTCCTGCTCAAATAGAAAATATCCCTGTAGTCACAGAGAATATACAGGACCTCGTGAAAGATATTCATGTCGTCAAGAATTATGCAGATGTGTTCGAAGAAGTTGTTAGCTTACCTCCGCAGAGAGAAATTGATTTCAAGATCGCTTTAATTCCGAACGCAAGGCCAGTAGTGCACGCTATTCGGAGAATGACTCTAAAGGAGAAAGAAGAACTAGACAATCAAACTCGACAGCTTGTATGGAAGGGTCTGATTAGGCCTAGTTTCTCTGATTGGGGAGCACCAGTGGTGTTTGTCCAAAAGTCCGACGGTACTCTATGACTATGTGTGGATTATCGTGACTTGAATAAGCAGACAATAAAGAATAAATATCCATTGCCATGAATCGATGATTTATTGGATCGTCTGAATGGAGCACAAGTATTTTCAAGAATCGACCTAGCTACAGGCTTCCATCAGCTTCGTATTGCCGAAGAGTGTGTTCCTATGACAGCATTAAGAGGTCCAGACTTATTCTATGAGTGGTTAGCAATGTCGTTCGGCTTATGTAACGCTCCAGCATACTTCGTCGATTTAATGAATCGAGTGTTTAGAGGAGTCTTGAATAAGTTTGTTCTGGTTTTTATTGATGATATTCTAATCTTCTCTAAGTCAAAGGCCGAACATGAAAAACATTTGGAGCAAGTTCAAGAAATTCTGAGAAGGAATGTATTGGAAGCTAAACTTTCCAAATGTATATTCTGGCAAGATAAAGTAAAGATTCTTGGCCACGTCGTATCAAAATAGGGAATTGCTATGGATCCAAGTAAAATCATAGCTATTCAAAGTTCGAAGTTTTCTTGGATTGGCTAGTTATCACCGGAAGTTCGTTAAAGATTTTTCGAAGATATCTAGTCACTTAACAAAGCTTACAAAGAAGCACTCAAAATTCAAGTGGACTCCAGAATGTGAGGAGACTTTTGAGAAGCTAAAGTTAAGATTAACAATGGCTCTAGTGTTAACGATAATCGACGGCAATCAGGACTTAAAATTCTGGACAGATGCCTCTAGAGAAGGCCTTGGTGCAGTATTAATGCAAAGAGGCCAAGTTGTTGCTTATGCTTGTCATCAGCTGAAGCCACATGAAAAGAATTACGTTACTCATGATCTTGAGTTGCTGGCTATCGTATTTGCTTTGAAAATCTGGAGACACTATCTTCTGGGTGAGAAATTCGAACTGTTTACAGATCATCAGTCGCTAAAGTACCTGTTTACCCAGAAAGACTTGAATCTGAGGCAGCAACGTTGGCTAGAGTTTCTTGCAGCATACGATTTTGAGATTTTGTACACTCCAGGGAAAGTCAATGTCGTGGCCGATGTGTTAAGTAGAAAGAATGTTATGATTGCCAGTTTTATTATTGCGACTTCTTTGATTGACAAGATATCTGCTCTCCAAAAAGACGACAAATTTATTAAGGGAATGAGCCAGCGGATTCGTGAAGGAAATGCTTCAGATTTCCAGCTCGATAGCGAAGGGATTCTGAGGTTACAAGGACGAATTTGTGTTCCAGAAGTTCCTGAACTCAGAAGAGAGGTACTTGATGAATGCCACAAATCTAAGCTCTGTATCCATCCGGGTGTGAGTAAAATGTATAATGATATCAAGCGAACATTCTGGTGGAAATCGTTGAAAAGAGACATCTCTATATATGTTAGAAGGTGCCCTACAAGCCAACTAGTCAAAAGCAACCAACAGAAACTGGCTGGATTGTTGCAACCGCTCGACATTCCAGGTTGGAAATGGGAACATATTTCCATGGACTTCATAGATGGTTTGCCCAGAACCAGGAAAGGAAATGACAGTATTTGGGTGATCGTAGATCGCTTCACGAAGACCGCCCATTTCATACCTATCAGATCGAATAGAACTGCTCAGAGTCTGGCGCAGATATATTTCAAGGAAATTGTTAGGCTACATGGAGTGCCGATCAGTATAGTTAGTGATAGAGACCCAATATTTACTAGCAAATTCTGGGAGGCATTTCAAGTAGAACTGGGAACGAAGTTGAACTTGAGCACCGCTGATCATCCTCAAACAGATGGTCAGACTAAGAGGGTGAATTGTATTTTAGAAGATCTATTGCGGGCTTGTGTACTTGATTTTGGTGGATTATGGGAAGACCATTTACATTTGGATGAGTTCTCATACAACAACATCTACCAAGCGAGCCTTACAATGTCACCATTCGAAGCATTGTATGGTAGACCGTGCCGATCTCCTGCTTCTTGGGTCGAACCTGGTAATAGACTTGTATTGGGACCTGATATGATCTGTGAAGCTGCAGACAAAGTCGATTTCGTTAAGAAACGATTACTCGCCGCTCAATGCCGACAGAAGAGCTATGCTGATTCGAGAAGAAGAGATTTGGCTTTTTTTGTTGGTGATTATGTGTATCTAAGGGTTTCTCCAATGAGGGGAGTGATTCGATTTTGCAAAACCGGTAAGTTGGCGCCCAGATTTATTGGACCATTCCCTATTCTTGAACGGATTGGGACTCTCGCTTATAGAATTCAATTGCCTGATTGGTTGCCAGGAGTACATGATGTATATCACGTATCTCAACTTCGAAAGCATGTTCATGACCCAGACTTGGTTGTGGAAGAGGCCGCACAACAGGATATTGAAATTACTCCAGAATTGGCTGTGACTAGAGAGCCGCTAAAGATTATTGGCAAAGAAACCAAAGAACTGAGGAACAAGAAGGTTCACTTAGTCAAAGTGCAATGGAGTGGAGATCCGTGAGATTGTACTTGGGAAACAGAGGAAAGCATTAAGAAAGCCTATCCTAAGTGCAGGGTGGATATATCTGATTGACTCTGGTGCAAGCTACATTTACTATACTTTGCATTACCGTTTTGTTCTCTACTTTGTTGTTATTTTATTTTCATGGATGTAAACTTTTAATTCTATAGTCTGATATTTTAAAAAGGGTATAAGAATCAATTAGTATATTTTTGAAAAGTTAAAAACAAATTGATTGTTGTTTGTGTTGTGTGATAGTGGATTTGATTAATTAAATTATTAGAATGATAGTTAATTAAATCACACATTGAACTGATTTAAAAATAGATAGAAATATATACATGTGCATTATATATGTTTCAACAGGTAAATGGATTAGTTGTTGAGTAAAGAATTTATTTGCGTGCCCGACAAATACGTAAACCTTAATGAGTTGGATGCGAAATATTATTATATCAACTCCTGTGAATGCCATTAGATGCGGAGTGCTGGTTGTTCTGTGTGTAATAATAGACGTCGCAATAGGATAGTAACAATTAATTTTTAAGTACACTACATGGCATACTTCTCGAAGATAGGCATACTACTCGAAGATAGACATACTTCATCATATACCACATGAGCATTTGAAGCTTGTGTGACGAGGTTGAAGATTTACCATAAGAGCGAGAGGCTTGTATGGCGATGAATATATTTTACAGGTTGAACTGATGACTGATATGGACCATATAAAATGTAACGGTAAATTGCAAGATTAATAAAAACCCCATACGGGTCTGGAGATGACAATAAACACGTCTCTCTGGTCATTAAGGCACAAAAACCATTTATAGGATGACGAGAATTTATTCTCTGGAGTTATGATCTATACACACTCCCCTGTGGACACCGGAATATATCACTATAAATATGTGCATGCTTATTAGGATTTATTGGGTACCTAATACGGCCCAATAAATTTCCAAACCCCTCCCCGTACAAAGGAGGTTATGATGAAATTTTTCAAAAATTTAGGGTGTTAGCTAAATTTTTGAAGAATTTGAAATTTCTTAGAAACTAAAAAGTTGGAGAATGGAAGCCAGATTGAAAGTAGAGTTGATTAATCAAACCACTTTCGACTTTGTTCCTTTTCGGGGACGAAAATTTTAAGTGGGGAGATTGTAACAACTCGGAAAATCTGAACCAGTTTGAAATTCTTAATTTTGCTATTTATTGAATTTAAAATATTTAAAATAAATAATTTAAATAATAACGACAAAAAGTAAGTTTGAATCGACGTTTTAAAATGAATATAATTATTTCTAATTATAAACAAGGCCTGAAATGGCGCGGTAGTTTCGAAATTTCAATTCAAACTTTGACCGACAGTACCGGGTGCAAAACAAAACGGATTTTAGTGAAACCAAAAATATTTAAATCTGTTAGTGAATATCTTTCTAATGAATCTGAAAAATTGAATTTTTGTAGCGGAAAGCAAAAGTTATGGCCAAATGAATTTTCAGAAAGGTCGCTATAGATTTTATATAGCCCGTGAAAATGGCCATTTTGCAAATGACTTCAGAATTCGACGAAACCACTTTTGTTGGATCCGGGATGTCAAATTATTGCTAGGTTTCAAAGTTCATAATTTTTGAAGCTAGTATGTGAGTGTTGCAAAGGAAAATGTGTTTGGTCGATTTCTATTAAATTGGATCGACCAGAAAAGGGCCATTTTTCAAACGGTCTCAGAATTCGACTAAACTAGTTTTGTTGGGACCATATCGTCAAGACATAGCTAGATTTATTTTTCGGGGATTTTTGGGATCAGTATGTGGCCCCGGCAAATTGAAATGTACGTTCAAAATAAATATTGAATGTTTTATATTTTAATTTAAAGAGAAACTGACTCAAACAGTCGAATGGGCCTACAAAACATATCCCATTATGTTCGGAATGGGGGTATTTGGCTAGGGACGATAGTCGTTGAGTTTGGATCGGAGTTAGTATGTGAGGAGGGGTATTTTTGAGATTTTAAAAATATATAAATAAATAAAAATATCAGCCAATCATCTCACTTCTCTCTCCCCGCTATTTCTTCCTCGACCCCCTGATGAACGACGGAAGTCCTTCAAAACTTCTCCCTTCGTTTTCTCCTCCAACACTCAACAAAACCCACCCCTCCTTTGGAGTTTTTTGTAGAGCGTCAAGAGGGCTTTAATTCAAGACCAGAATCGGATTTTTTCGTCGAGGATACAGGGAGAATCGACGCCAGGAAGTCCTGACGTTAGGACCGCCGTCGCGTCGCCTATATGCCACCGAAGTGAGCCCCGCTCCAGGCGCTAGTGCGCCTCTCTCCCCTCTTCCTCGTGGTGAAGACCGATCGACGAATCGTTGCACGATATGCTCGCAAATCGAAAACCTAGCTTTGAAGATTATTAGAGAGGTACGGCTGAAATTATATTAAACTCTTTAATAGCACTTTAAATCGCTACAGTTTTTAATTTAACTGTAAAAATCATATCTTTTTCGTTTCTTGACGAAATTTAGTGAAACAAGAGACAATGGACTCGTGTGGACGTCTTCTACATTCTAGAAGAGACCGGATATTTTTCTGAGCCTTCTGCTATTTTTGGTGGAGTGGAACCCAATGTTAGATTTCTAAATTATAAACGATATGGAAAATGACGATGTATAAATTATATAGTCGATGTATGAGTAATATAAGCGTTGTACACCTCATGCATAAGCATTGTATAAGTTGTACGTTCGATGTATAAGTTATAAATGCATTGTAGAAATTATATATGTGTTTAAATAGAAGTGAAATATACTTATATATATATATATATATATATACGCCCCTCGACCACAAACCATGGACGATATTTATTGGTTGTGATAGGTGTGAAAAGTGGTTGACTTGAATTGTTTGTGGTTGAAATTGATTGATTGTGGTTGAAAAATACCCGTTTGTGTTTGAGAATTATTTGGTTGAAACCACATAGGATTAGTTTGTGGAAAAGAAAATAAACATGCCGCCTGCGTGCGAACTAGATGCATGAAATCCCCATTGTCAAAAGCTGCGAGGCTTTAAGGTAGAGCGAGGAGCCGTACTAGGGATGGTCCCGGTTTTAACTACCCTGCCGTTATGCTGTAGAAATTTTCAATAATATTCATGTGTTAGAATTATTTTCATGTGTTGAAACTACATTCGTGTGTTGAATAGAAATTCATGTGTTGAAAAGAAATTCATGTGCTGAATAGAAATTCATGTGTTGAACGACATTCATGTTTTAAAATAAATTGTTTTATAATAAAAATCATATTTTTATCATCTATATGAACTAAAATAGTCGTGTTTTGAAATAAATTGTTTTATAATAAAAATCATATTTTTATCATCTATATGAACTATATAAAATAGTCTTGTTTTGAAATAAATTGTTTTATAATAAAAATCATATTTTTATCATCTATATGAACTATATAAAATAGTTGTGTGTTGAAATAAATTGTTTTATAATAAAAAATCATATTTTTATCATCTATATGAACTATATAAAATAGTCGTGTTTTGAAATAAATTGTTTTACAATAAAAATCACATTTTTATTATATACATGAACTGTTAAAAATAGTGAAGTGTTGAAATAAATGTCTATTGGATAAAAATATCATTTTTATCGAATGTATGAAAAGAATATGGTTTATATATATATAAGTATAATTAAAATAAATCGAATAACGAAGTTGCAGTTCGTGTTTTGAAATCGTGATTTCAAACGATTAGTGTGGGAGATCTGACCATCGGATTTTCCCGAAACCGAAACCGTTGGGTTTGCTTTGGAAATATCTTTCCAACGACACCAACTTTGTGAAAATCCAACGGTTGGATTGTCTGGAATGTTTAAATCAAATCTGAAGAAAAACGGCGCTAGAATCGATTATATTTATATATATATATATATATATATATATTTATATATAATTAAATTAAATCGAATAACGACGCTGCAGTTCGTATTTTGAAATCGAAACTTCAAACGAGTGTACCGGGAGATCCGACCGTCGGATTTTCCCAAAACTGAAACCGTTGGATTCGTTTCGAAAAGATCTTTCTAATGATATAAAATTTGTGAAGATCCAACAGTTAGATTTTCAGATATGTGTAAATCAAAGCTGAAGAAAAACAGCGCCACGGCCGCGTTATGGCTTGAAGCATCATCTGAATAAATTGGCTATTTTTAAATAAATGAAAATAGCGATAAATCGTGATAAAATATTATAAACAATATGGAATGGAAATAAACTGAATTTGCTCGGTTTATGTGATATTTGATGGTTGAATGTGTTTGACATGAAAATTATACTAAAGAATTTATCTTTGATAAAAATAATGGGAACCTTTCCCTAAAAATGTAAAATTTAGAAAGTAACTGAAGGTTAGCTAAGTCGAATGGTTTCCTGGGTTTTGATCTGATGTTGGTTTCGGCCTTCGGGGTTAATATTTGGGAAATCGTTCTCTTACTAATTTATGGTTAGGGACTAATGAATTGGAATAAGGCGTATGTTGTGTTTGTGTAACACTTGTTAATTATATACGCGAGTTGCCCAGAAAGACCAGGTTTATCCCATTCTGAATAACTGAATCGACGATAAGAAGTCGATGATGAAGACGGTGGTTGAAGACCGGAGATCTTCACCTCGGTTGGATGATAACTGATGTCCTGATTGAGAGGCATCCCGAAATATGGATAATGAGTGGTGATCATCCAGACGTACGTGGAGATCGATGGGATGCGAGGTATATAGTGCCTCCGGTTTCGTTCAGACCCAGAACGGACTTGTAAATGGACTGTGTGTCTGACATTGGAATTCATTCTGTGTGATTGATAGCCATCAGTTGCATGGTGTGAATTTCCTGTGTGGCATGCTAAGATGCAGTGATCAAGGCTTCTGTTGAAAAGCAAAGTCTTGTGGTTGATGATCAAAGCACCGCCTGTGTGGCGTAGCTTTGTGTATAACGTGAATTCGCGAGCCTCACACCCCGGTATGAACCAGAAACGGGAGAGGACCTCAGGGAGGGCATGCGTTTCCTTCTAGCTAGAGGTGGTGTCAGTGCTTAAATTGGCTGACATATATATTATTTTCACCTGTGTGGTTGTTGCGAGGCGCCTCGGATATATCGGTGACTATGTGAATCCGATGGAGTCATTCGTTGGCTCATTTACGCCCCAAAGGGCGGGGAAACGTAGTGTTCAGGCATTTTAATCCACATCGGTGGACCGGCCCGGTCGCTCCAAGGGTCGATGCGTTCTGATCCTGACACTCGGGCTAGACAGTTTCGAATTCGGTAAGGACTATCTTTTGCCTTGATTCATGATGGAAATCCAATTTCCAAATACGACATCGTGCGGTTTGGATTGTAAACCTATATTTGGCGACATAGTGGCATGGGACGCTCATGTCGTCTATGATTGATACATATGATTTGAAATTGTTTTTTAAACATATAAACACTAGTAATAATATCAAGTTCTTTTGTTTTATTCATATCAAGCATATTTTGGCTATTATAAGGTAAAACTCTATCCTCCGGTTTGCGTTGCATTGTGTGATGGGAACTGAGTCTTATAATGGCTTCATTTTTGTAAAAAGCATTGCGATGTTTAAAAGATTTACTTGCTTTAAGCACTGGCAATCCAATGGAGTAAACCCGTTCTGCGAAAGTGGCGTGGTCCTGCGATTAGCCATATTATAAATGTATTAAGTAGATTTCTCATACCAGTCCCATGACTGACTCGTAGTTTGTTTCATTTGCAAACTCGGGTGCCCCTTTTTCTACACGAGCAACCTTGTGTTCAGGTTTTAGCAGGCTCTTTCTGGATAGCTGGAGCTGAAGATGGACTCTACCATTTATCTCTTTTTATGCTGTTCAACTCCTATTGTACATAATATGTTTGTTTTCCGCTGTAGACATTTATGTATAGCTGAACTGTATTTGTACTAAGTATGATCCTGTATACTGTGTAACTCTGTTGATTATGTTTATCTAGTGTATTATTTGTACATTATTTGGTGTATTTATTTATTTCTGTTCTGTTATTATCTATTTATGTGTTATATTCCAAAGATTACCCTTGACACCGTCCTAAGGGGTTTTGTGGTCGTCACACAATGCCTAACACAGATACCCTCAAACCCCAACCTATCACAAACAGATGAGCCGTAACCCTTTTGGGGTTTGAGACAATAACAGGATCAGAAACAAGACTAGTATTATGGTGCAGAGACTCAACTACAGAATCAAAATGCCAGAATCAAAAAGATCTCTAACTCAATAATCAGATAAGGAAATTAAACCTTCTACATAAAAATTCCTACCTCTATCATGTCCACCAGCCATGAGAGCATTCACTTGCCCTCCAGAAAATCCTTCCCTTCGCCCTTGTCCTCGTTTCTTCGGGCAGTCCCTAGTGAAGTGTCCCATTTCACCACAGTTGAAGCAAGCGTCCTTCCTCTTTCTGCAATCCCTGTTCAGATGACTTAAGCTTCCACAAGTAAAGCACTTTTTCTCCTTCTTATTCTCAGGCTTTTCATCCTTCTTCTGTTTTTCCATCTCAGGCCACACTTTCTTGTTCTGTGGTTCTTCAAGCTTCTCCTCTTTCTTCTTACCTTTGGCTTCGTCTTCATAATTAGTGCCATGTCAACAAGTTTCTCGAAAGTAGCCCTCATAAGAATGTAGGACATAGCTAATCCGTGTAGCGGTTCTTTCAAGCCATTGACAAATCTCAAAGCCTTCTATGCGGTGTATTAACCAATTCCATACCAAATCTTGCTAACTGGTTAAACTTGTTAATGTACTCCTTTATAGACAAACTCCCTTGTTTCAAAGCCAAGAACCTCTCCATGTATAAACTCTCCTCTGCACGTGAAAGAAATTTCAACTCGAACCTCTGTCTGAAATCTGCACATGTCTTCACCACAAGTCCTCCATTAGTTACTTCCCACCAAAATGAAGCTTCGTCCTTCATCAACCAAGCAGCTAGCTGAACCTTCCTTCCATCGTCTATCTCAAAGATACCAAACAAATCCTCCACTTCCTTGAGCCAGTTCCGAGCTTCAACAAACGTCTCAGTCCCATAAAACGGATTTCCACCCATCGCACGGAAGGCTTTGCATATCTTATAAAAAGTATCTACACGTGGAGGAGGAGGAGGAACAACGGCTGCAACTGGGGGAGGAGGGACGTCTGCTGGGCCTGCGGCAGTAGCCCTAGCCTCCAGATACCTTCGGAATGATCCCGGTATCTATACGCCCTCTGGAAGATTAATATCCCCAGACATGCTGAAATGAAAGAAAAAGAGATTCAAAACAGAGAATCGAAAGATAGATATATGGCTTTGGGGATTATTTTTTTCAAAATAAACTTTCCTTTTTTAAAACCCTTTTGAAAATAGTTTAAAAAAACTTTTATCTAATTTGGTAACCTTCAGCTCTGATACCAAGTGTGACTCCCCACGTCCGTTAATGTCAATCACAAAGGGAATGCATTAAGTTTCGTGGAGCATTATAAGTAAACAAAACAGAACTATTACTTGAAAAATTTATAACTTTATTGTAGTGGAAACAGAAATGAGTTTGGTTACATCTTCAAACACCAAAACCAAGTACATAATATCAGTCTTGTACAAAAGCCATTAGAGTACATAATTTTAAAACCATAATCCCCAGCAGAAAATGCCATAAATAAGTAGAATCAAAGCCAAGCAATACATCTTTCAATCTTCAAGCTAGAAGAGAGAGATATTTGAACTAAGCTTGAGTATTTCCTCCTTGAGAACCTGGGGGGAACGGAACAAAAGAGGCAAAACAAAAAGAGTTAGACATAAAGTCTGGCGAGTGCAGTGAGTTTCAGCATATAAATAGATAAAAGTATCATGACATGTAAATAAAAATGGATGAGAGATAACCGTAACAGGAGTAGCAAATATACATAGGTTAAACAGAGGAAACATGTTGATATAGACCAAGCTATGCTTCCCACTTACTTTTCACTTCTCTGCACTAATACTAGTATAACAGGATTAGGTGTTACCCTAATGTCTAAACAAAAATAGAAACGGAAACAAAATGATCTCTTCGGAAACTAAATGCTAGTAAAGGGCCTTTACCACCCTAACAGAGACAGACGATATAGAAACAGAATCAGAATCAGAGACGGAAACAAAATAATCCCTACGGAAACAGAATGTTAGAATCAGGTGTACACTAGTGATGGGCCTTTACCACCCCAACAGACGGTACCACATAGAAACAGACAGGTGTTACCACCCCAATAGAAACAGACGGTACCCCAACAGAAGCAGACAGAACTAGATGTACCCTAAATTCTACCCCAAGTGATCGGCTCCCTAATACATAAATACCTTGTGTCAACCCCACGGAAGGGTGTATCACTCCCTAAAGTGGCAACCGACAGAAAGACACAAACCTATTTCCAGATGTCACAGCGTCTTAACTTCCCTAGAGAAGACCAGATCCATGCACGCACATGACCCGGTTGGAATGCGCCATCAACACCCCTCGCCAATATCAGAATGAACCTCTTATAATTAGTTCAGTAAGCGTGCCCGGACCCATACCTAATGTTGATACCAGAAAGGGTTACTGAATAATAGGGTCCCACATAACAGATGATACAAGTAATTACCCCTCCTAACCTTGTGTCCCCAGACTAACATATTTCAAATTTACTTGCTTACAGATTTCAGATTAACAAGTTTTCAGATCAGACATATTGATTAATAGGTTTACAGATTAACAGATCAGATGTACGGATTAACAGACTTACAAATTAATACGTTTCACTTAACCTTGCGTTAAGCCTACAGATTTTATGAAACCGGTTTATCAAATTCATCCGCCCAGTTGACTTAACCCTATCCACTTATCAAATCAATATGTATTATTGGTTAAACTTGCCTTAACCCTATCCACTCGTTCATGTAATATTGGTTAAGTTGTCATCTTACACAGGTTAATTTAATCCCACCCACCAAACATGTTTTAGGTATAATGTTCATCTTTAATCAGCATTAATTAGTTATTAATGCACAGAACTCTCACATTAAGTCGATAGCTCGTGGCCGTTGGATGTGTCGGGCGGTTCCGGCCAAACTTCTATACAAGCCAGACTTAACCACGTGTCTAAGCATCTTTTAGTTATTCCTACGACCTCTCACATTAGACTGACTGTTTGCGGTTGTTGGTTAGGCCGGTTGGTTCCGGGCAGGCTTCTACCGCAAACAGAGTCTAACCTCGTGTCTCAACATGCTTATCTTAGCCAATTTATTCGTATACATCGTAGGCTTTTCCAATTACAGTATTCAGTTTCAATAGATTAAACAGGCTTCACAGACTCTTTTACTGTTCCATTAACATATTTTGCTTAATCATAAATTAAGCCTACAAATTTGCATGCCCAAATTACAGTCATAATTCACAATATAACATTTGCCCTCAAGTTTTAGTTAAATTGCACAGTAAAGGTTACGCCCCAAAAAACCCCAGTTGTGATTCATAATACAAGTTATGCCAAATTATCGGCTTTGATTACAGTGTATGCCAATTACACAAAATCCCAATTTAGGCGGGTTCATATTTAATAGTCATCCCTATTTCAATATAGGTTTTCATGCTTAAGTTATATATCATTGTACACAATAATCCCCTTCTTCCAAATCATATATCATCATATATAGTATGCCCCAAATTTAGGTCTTAAATTACAACATGCGTTGTGCCCCCAAATCAATTATATGTTTACAATTCAATTTATGCCTCATTAGCATATCATTCAATATTTTCCCAAATTTTTCCCACGTCATTCGTACGTATAATTCAACGTAAAATATAATTAGGCTCGAGGTTAGCCTAATATCATAAATAAAAGGAAAAGAATAGAAGGGAAGAGAGTCATCAAAATCGGCATAAAATAGACATATGAAGTATGAGCGGGCATAGAACAATAAAATAGATCCAATGGGTATAGAAGGACAGATCTAAACAGAAATAGGCATAATTTCAGATTCATATTTATTAACAATGTCACGATCACAATTAAATTTCATATCTGAATGTAGCACGGACTCACCTAGGCTGGATCTAAAAGAAGAGAAATAGGTGTTGTAGTTGTAGATCTACTCTTATCTTCCAATATGAATACTCCTATTCTGATTTGCTTTAGCATAGAAGAAAGACTAGTTTAGATTTGTCCAGCATTGAGGCTCCATGAATTAGTGTATTGTGAATTAGGTTTAGGTTTAGGTATGTTTATATAGGTGTATGTGATGAATAAAGGCCTTTAGATTAGCTTAGGAGCCATCAGAACCATACAGCTCAAAAGACACGTCATCCAGCCAATCCTAGCAAGAAACATCATCAGGGAACATTCTAGAATTCTGTATGTTTTGGTCCTCGGGATGGGCGCACTTCCCAAGTGCGTCAGTGTATTTTTGTACAAGCGCATTTCCCAAGTGCACTAGTGCATTATGGCCCATTTCCTGATCGTTCTGCCAAACTTCTATCATCCGTAACTTCTTCATACATATCCATTTTACGCAAATTCAGACTCTATCTCAAGTAGAATTCTGAGACGAATGCAATGGCGTAACCCATTTCACCTAATTCTTTTTTAAAAAAATAATAATTATTCTTTAATTTGTTATTTTAATGTTCTCAAAAAATACGAGGTGTTACAGAAATAGATTAGGTAGGAATGAACATTAAGGTTGCACATTTAATGAGGATAAAGACTAATCGAAAGTAGATAGATAGATTATTAGGTCTGCGTATGTAGTACATGAATTTTCTTTTCAAATGAAGTGGTAGCTTTGTTATGAGTTAGGGTAGGTGATATCCGAAAATTAAAATGGATGAAATAGTTTGATTTTTTTTGCATATTATATTTGTATTTATTTTAGGTACGGTTATTAAATTTTACCGTTTATCGCTATTTACCAGTAATCATTAAATTCGTACCGTCACACACAAACTCCACACGCAATGAAAATGAACAGACTGTTGCTACTTAAAGTTCTGGTCCTAATGAAATTAATTTCGTTGAAAACGGACTCTGTTTGCTCCACGTTGCTATTTTGAATTATCGTTTCACCTTTAAATTGCATGTACAGATAAACAACTCCGATTGGCTCCAAAATGGAAATCTAACAATAATTGGCTATGCGTATTCCAATAAAACTCGTTTTGTTGAAAACGGAGGTCGTTTGAAAAGAAAACTACTTTAAGGGCTTAAATATAATATAATTAAATCCGGAACAATTAATTTTAAATAATAATAAATTATTATTAACGAACATATCCAAATAAATCTTATACAGCTACAATATAAACAAATATATATATATTTTAAAATTTAATATCTAAGATTTCGGGTTAACGATATTCAAATTATATAGAAATTCCTATTTAATTTATATAATAAACGTTATCGTTTATTAACGAATTTCCATAGCGACTATTCGAAAATTTGAATTGGACATAACTAAAAATCTATAAGCTGAAATCTCCATTTTTCTCTTTTATTATAAAAATATAATCAAATTGATTCCAATGTTTCATGTTTCATAGAATTCCTACTTAAATGGATTCTGTATATTCACTTGAAATTCAAATTGTAAATTACAAACTATCGCGCCGTTACGAGTTCGATTTATGTGTATATATATAAGTTTAACATTCAATCTTCGTTATGTAAACGAATTATATATTATAAATGCATTTTATAATTCCAAATCGTTGTTTAGAATAATAAAATATATTAAATATCTGACTACCAAAAAATGCAGGACGTTACAAACTCTTATTCAAAGAAATTCATATTGATAGTATTAGAATAATTATGTACACCAGGATCTGGATAATGGAAATCCAAGTAGCCATGGGTATTATAGGCTTTGGTTAAAGTTAAGTATCCATGTGTTAAGTATTTGCAATTGGGGAATTTTTTTTAGAATTGTGGTTAAGGCAACAATGCCTTGGAAGAAAGAAGATAGAGAATGGATAATGCATATATATTGTGCATGGATGGTGCTAGAGGTAGATTTCGGTTCAAAATGGATAACCTTAAGTTAATCTGCACAGATAGCCAGTGGATCGAGAAAAGGTGACTTTTTGGAAATTTTCATGTAAGGAAAGAAAGTTGAGAACCTACTTTGATTCTAGCCCCTTAACTAGAATTTTAGAACTTGGAAATATTTTTAGATTTGCAAGTTTTAACATATAAAACCCTTGATTTTAAGAAGTTTAAAAGTAAAAGGGTTTCTTAAAGATTATTTTCATTTAAACATAGAAAGGAAAATTGTTTTGAAAAAAAAATGTTTTATTGGGTTAGGAAAAACAACTAGGAAGGGATCCTATACATTTTGGAAATAATTCTAGAAAAGTATAATATGTTGAATTGGTTAAAAAATGGAATAGAATAGTGTAATTAAAATCCTAAATGACTACTCAAATTTAGTAGGAATGAAAATGAAAATTTTCTCGAGTAAGATGGGTTGTGACACACTTTAGCTTATTCGAATAAGAAGAAAGGTAAAATGGTCTTTTATGAATTAACAAGTTTATAGGTAAATGTATTTTTATAGGTAAATGTATTTTTCTAAAATTATGAAGAACGTGTAGTGAAATAGGTGTACAAAACATACACAAGGTACCATATTTTGTACCACCTATTTTAGTGAAGAAAATTTTCCTATTACTTCACACAAAATGCAAAATCTCCACTTTTAAAAAGATTTGTATAAACAAGGTGTCAATATTTCCTCCTGGGATCAAATATACAGTAATAAGTAGCTCCAATGTATAAAAAAGAATAATCCATTAATTATAATAAAAATTGCAGTAATGGATAGGTTGTTATAGATGAGTAGGAAGTAGTTGATCCTACATGGTTCATATTTTTAATTTTAAGAAGAATTTTTAGAAGATAATTTTGAAAAAAAAATAGTTTAGTAAAATGAATAAAATTTTGAAGAAAAAATGAATAAACGCCAAACCGATATTTTTTAGTACGGGGTAGATGGGAATTAGCGCTTTGAAAGGTAGGGGAAAATATGAATAAAACTATGAAGGGCTTGGAAATAAGAGATCCCCACAGTGTGCAGAACCCTAGGTAGAGCAAAGTAGGGTTATCTTGATATAAGTAGACCATAAATTGGGTATTAAGGCAGACTTTCGAAAGTTTTGAATGGTAATTGTAGAAAGCATTAAGAATGGGATTATGAGAAGGGAAAAAGGTAATTTCAAACCCATATGGTTTATATGGTAATAATAGAAGGAGACAATAACAAATAAGCTAAGGTAAAAATAAAATGGGCATTAATCAAGTTCAATACATGATTGGAGAAAGAAAAGACGAAATTGCAAAAATAATTAAGAACTTCCTTTGGGATGCAGATAATAAAAAGGAGTGAAAGTAATTATTATGATAAATGGTTTATGATACGTAGACACAATTACAAACTGAGACTATCATATAGTCGTAAGAGAACTAAAACAGAATTCAACGTCATAATAGAAGGATAAAAGTAAATGAAAAGAAAGATAAACTAAAAACATAATAAAAGATTATATGCAGAATCTAATAAAAATTTGAGGTGCATATGGAGTAGTCTAAATGGATCTAGATCACCATCGTAGATCCTTTAAAGTACGATAACCTCACAAGGCGTGTTTGAGCAGTCTAAAGGGAGTCCAGATTAGGCCTAACAAAGCGGACCATCCTATATCCTTCGAAGTAGAGGAAGTTTGTATTAGCACAAACTAGAAGTTATTTTGCATGGTAGGTAAGAAACTTCAAGAAACGAGGAGGGCACCCTAAGATTGCCCTCTAATGTAGGTCTGAGGAAGCGGACCATCAGAGGTAGGTCTATAGTATTCATTAAGAGGGTATGCCTTGACTGCATATGTATTGTAGGCTTCATGAAGTGGAAACTTATAGGCATTCGAAATGATGATGGATGAGTATTCGTATGACACCGGGCTCATAGAACAGGTTCCTAAGTGTAATACCCCCAAAATTTTAAGAACATTAAGATGGTAAATTAAAGAATACTTAGTTATATATTGGGAATTAGTAAAACAGACTGCGCCATTGCGTTCGTCTCAGAATTTTACTTAAGATAGATACCGAGTTTGCGTAAAACGAACATCGTATGAAGAAGTTATTAGGCTTAGAAATTTGTATACGCATAAGAGATATATATATAAACAAACCAAAATCAGAATTCAAATTAATTCAAAATCGGAGGTGTGGGGTAGGGCGGGAGTGCGTCCCGTTAAGGGTCGACCCCGATCTCCATTGGATGACCCCATAAAGGTGGTGTCGACCCCTGTGTCAACACCCTAAGTGGGG
Source organism: Allium sativum (assembly GCA_030737875.1). NCBI lineage: Eukaryota > Viridiplantae > Streptophyta > Magnoliopsida > Asparagales > Amaryllidaceae > Allium > Allium sativum. The sequence continues at coordinate 311,733,708 of CM060921.1, forward strand.
TCGACCCCCATACAGATCTAGGCAAAATTTCAGTTTCTGAATGTGGACGGATTCTGTGCAAGATTCGTTGACCCTAAGCTATTAATAAGACCTCATTCTCATTGTTTTATTTACCAAAAAAAATGGTGACAATGAGATGTTTCCCCAACTCTGATTGATTTAGCCTATTCTTTTGCAATAACAAGTTATACGCATATAAGAATTTCTTTTACATCTTCAGCCTATTGTTCTCTGTTCTTTAGATCCAATCAAGTTAGTTCATGTTATTTTTAGATATGAACATTTAACAAGTAATTATGACATGTTTATAAATCTGGATCTAAACCTATGCCTAATCAGTCCTGTTATTACATGTTCATCAGATATGTTCTTATATGCCTATTTTTATTCATCAGGTCTATTCTTATATGCCTATTTCTGCTATCATATGCCCATTTCTGTTACTTTTGGTTTTATGCCTATTTTGTTCTTCTCTCCCTCTTTTCCTTTTTATTTTTATAGCTAGCTACCTTCGAGCCTAGGCCCACCGCTGAAATACGCGAGCGCACAAAATTGGGAACGATGGGGAATGTTAAAGTTGAGGCATAACTTGCATTGGAATTTCGGGGGCAAAACATATACATGGATCTAAAACATTAATTTGGTCATAACTGGTATTGTGAATCATGACTGGGGTTTTTGGGGCATAACCTATGTTGTGCAATTTGATTAAAACTTTGGGCAAATGTTATATTGAGAATTATGACTGTAATTTGAGGTATATAAATCTGTAGGTTTAATTTAAGATTTAGCAAAGCATTATAATAAAACTGTAAGTAACCTGTTATAACTTAAGGAGATGTTTAATCTGCTAAAATGACAAATCTACTGAAAATCTGTTGAAACTGAACATTGTAATTGAAAAACCTACTTTGAACATGAATAATTGTTTAAGAATGATTATGCCTAGATTTACAGTAAATAGAAACTGTAACCGCACTTAGACATAAGGTTAGATTACACTTATGGTAGAAGCCTGCCCAAAACTGCCCGGCAAATCCAGCGTCCACAAATGGTTAATCTAATGTGAGGGGTCAAGTGCGTAAATGTACATGTAAACGGTGCCAAGGCACGAGGTTAAGTCCGACTTGTGGTAGAAATCTTCCCGGAACCGCACAGCATATCCAGCATCCATAAGTGGCCAACTTAATGTGAGAGATCTGGTGCAGTAACATACATGAACGGGGAATGATAATAACCTGTTATGGTTAATTACATTAATGAGAATGTTTTATAATAGGTAGGCTTGTCCTAGGGACAAATGGAAATTATAACATAAGTTATAATAAAAAGGAAAGGAAACTTATTAGTAAACCTTAGTTAAGAGAACTAATTTAATAAGTAAACAACGACAAGTTGTAGTGAAATGTTAAACAGAAACTGGTGAATTAAGATGAAGTATACTTAATTGCATATTAAGTAAAACATTTTATCATACAATGTATAATATAAAGGGATTATAGATTACTTTCGTTAATTACAATCCAAGAATAAGAGATTGTAGATTACTTTCATTAATTACAATCTATAGAGTAACATGTTATGGGCTTATTAATAAACTTAAATGGATTAAGTTATATATATGAAATTAATAAGCAAGAGAAACTTGGTAACTTGAAAAGAAGTCAATGTGAATGGGAATAACGTGTTAACTTGTTATATTTAACCTGTTTAAATCTGTGGGGGGTTACATGAACCTGTCAAATTGAGTAGAGGTTAAGTAAACTTGCTTGAATAAGTGGAAGAGGTCAAGTTATCTTGTATAAAACCGACAAACTTAACTTATATAACATGTTTCTTGAATATATGGGAGGGGTTAAGTTATCTTGTATAAACCAACAAACTTAACCTATATAACATGTTGCTTGAATCGGTAGGAGGGGTTAAGTTAATCTTGTAAAAATATGTAGGGGCAGATTATACATGTGAACCTGACAAAATTAACCTATTGGGGTTATGCAATCTTGTTAAACTAGTAGGCATAACATGCGGAAATCCTAGTAGTGGAGATGCAAGCCAGGGGGAAGCTTGCATCATCTAGAGTGTGGGACCCATATCGGTATCAAACAGAGAACCCCGAACTAGGTCGGGGTCAGGGCACGCTTACTGAGCTGGTTATAAGAGGTCACTTGTTAAGGATGTTTTGACGGCACGTTCCATCGGGGTCATGTGCGTGCATGGGTCCACTTGCTCGGGAAAATAAGACATTGTGACATCAGTAGATATAGCCATGCATCTTTAAAAATAAAGAGTTTTCCACTTTAGGAAGCGATACATCCTATTGTGGGGCCAGCACGGGTATCTACGAGATAGAGAGTCCATTGATTAGGTTAGTAATTAGGGTACATCTAGTCTCGCTTGTTTAGGAGCTCGTTATTATCGTTAGGGGTAACACCCATCAGTTATGTAAGGCTACCGTTATTGTATGGGGTAAAACCTCTCACTAGAAGTACTGTAACACCCTGTATGTTGAATAACTTACTATAATATAAAACAGGGCAGAATTAAATTTTAAAATCTGAATCAGGGGAAACGGGCTATGCCATTGCGTTCGTCTCGGGAAATACGCGAAATAGAGTCCGAGTTTTTGAAAATCGGAGTCCGTATGACCCAGTTAAGGCCCGAAGAAGTTTCAGAAAATTTAAAATAGATTTTAAATATTAAAATTTCAAATTTCAGAAGAGGCGGGAAAATTCCCGCCAGGCTGAGGGAGTCGACACAGGGGTCGACATGGGTGTCGACCCCCCCCAAGGGGTCTACCCTAGTGTCGACCCAGGGGTCGACCCCCCCTGTCGGCCAGTTTTGGCTGGGTGCACCATCTTGGCTTTGGGGTTGTGCTTGGTGGCTAGGACGAGATCTGACAGCTCTAATCTGATTTAGGGTTAATCTAATGGCCTAAAACACTTAACTAATCTATAAATACACCCTAAGACTACCCTAATTCATACTAAAATTGGAGACAACGTCGTCATGCCGTCAAAATGCAACTAGAAGGAGCCACCAACAAATTAAAGAGGAAGATAGCTTCTCAAATCAACTTCTAATCAACTCTAGCAACTTAATCTTCTTCTTAGGAGTGCTAATCAACAAATTGTGAGTACTATAGCCTTAATGACCAATTGTTGAAATGATTATGATAGGATATAATGAGGTTATGGCTATGAATGTGTATCAATGCAAGTTATGTTAACATATGCTATGTGTTCATGATGTTATGCAAGTTATGCAAGTTATATGCTATATGTTCATGATGTTATGCAAGTTATGGAAGTTATATGCTACATAATCATGATGTTATGCAAGTTATGCAAGTCATATGCTATATGTTCATGATGTTATGCAAGTTATGCAAGTCATATGCTACATGTTCATGATGTTATGCAAGTTATGCAAGTGTTAGGCTCTGTGTTCATGATGCTAGTTATGCAAATTGCTATGATAAACATTGATCCATTATGACACCATGTTATGCAAGTTTGGTGTTTGATTATATGCAAGTTCATATATGATATGTTATGCAAATTTCGTGTTTGATTATATGCAAGTTCATATATGACATGTTATGCAAGTTTGGTGTTTGATTTTATGCAAGTAACATGTGCAAGTTTACACCTTTGTATGATATGCATACATATGCAAGTTAACCACTTTGTATGTCATACATACATATGCAAGTTTACCCCTTTGTATGACATAAGTAGCTTATGCAAGTTAACCTCTTTATGACATATGTGATTCATGCAAGTTTGGGTTGATTATTTATGCTAGTTGGGTTTGATGCTATATGCATGTTGACACCTTTAAAACCCATGTTGATGCTAATGTTATGCAAGATACACCCATTGTATGTGTGATGAATCTTCCCTTTTAAGTATGTCATGTTAGCAAATTACGTGGGGAACGATGGGGTTAATATTCATGTTAATGAAATGGTGTGAAGTTGGTATGATTATGCATACCATAAAGTGGATGGACATAATTGAGTCAATTATGTACATCATTAAATTTGTAATTAATTAGGGATAATTAATACAAATTTTGGGGGGGATTAATTAGGTGTAATTAATTGACTAAGACACGAGGTTGGACCCTTTTGTAGCATAAGACTGCCCGGAACCGACCGGCAAATCCAGCGGCTACAAATGATTGGCCCAATGTGAGAGGTCTTAGGCATAAACTAAATACGTGACAAGTGTAAAGACACGAGGTTAGACTCGGTTATGGCGTAAGGCTGCCCGGACCCGACCGGCAAATCCAGCTGCCATAAAAGATAGTCTAATGTGAGAGGTCTTTACAACGGTTACGTTCTTAATCAATTAAGAAACACTTAACCAGATAAGCATGTAGTGGGGCATGAGGGGTTAAGTGGGTGCCTTGGGTGGCATGTGGAAATCAAGTAAGTGCCTTGGGTGGCATGTGGAAATCTAGTGGGTTGCCTTGGGTAGCAATAGAAAATACGATTGGAATACTTAACCAAGTGGAAACATGTAATTAAACACGATTAAAGGGTTAAGTGGGATGCACTAGATAAAGGGACAAGCTTATGTGGGTAGCTTGTGGGGGCCCATTTCAACCAGTAACCCATATGTATCTTATTGGGCTCGACCCATGTCGAGGACGGGACACGCGTACTGGGCTTGACTATAAGAGGCCAAAACGGGTTAGCGGTGGCAACGCAAGTCCAACGGGTTTCATATGCGTGTGTGGACCCGGGCTGGTAGGTAAGACGTTGTTGCATCGTGTAGGTATAAGCCGTGCACCGTTGATTGTATCGGGTTGCCACTTTGGGGAGTGATACACCCCACTGTGGGGCCAGCACGGGTATCTACGGTAGGGAGCCGATCGCTTGGGGAGTAGTGGGTACACCTAGTGGAGATAGGGGCAGACGGCACCTATGTAGTCAGCTAGGGGTACACGAAACTACTAGGTAAATTTTCTAAGTCCTTGGGTGGGATCAACCTTTAAGTAGGAATGACTGGTGTGGTGCAGTGTAGTAATTACCCTTGGGTGGGTAGATGCGTCTTTACCGATATCTTGGTATAGGAGATTGATGGAGGCTAGGGCCGCCACTACGGGTCCAGGAAATGTTCCTCCACCAACAGTAGCACCCGATCTTCCTCCCCCTCCTCCCCCTCGCACGGATACTTTTGCTAAGACTTGCAAGGAATTTAAGGCTATGGGAGGGAAACCTTTTCAAGGATCAGAAACTTTTGTGGAAGCTAGAGATTGGCTTAAGGAGGTGGAAGAGTTGATAGATATCTTTGAGATGGAAGAAGGTAAGAAAGTCAAGTTAGCTGCTTGGTTAATGAAGGGAGAGGCCTCGTTCTGGTGGGAGGTCACTAATGGAGAGCGCCCTGTTGACTCTTGGGCGGATTTCAGGCAAAGGTTTATGGCAAAGTTTCTCTCAAGGGCGGAGGAAAACTTGTATATGGAAAGGTTCTTGACTCTAAAGCACGGAAACCTATCAGTGAAGGAATATGTCAACAAGTTTAATCAATTGGCAAGATTTGGCATAGACATGGTGAATACACCGGAGAAGAAGGCTTTGAGGTTCGTTAAGGGTTTGAATGAACCAATGCATGGATTGGCTATGACTCACATCCTATGGGTGCCACCTTTGAGAAGCTAGTAGACATGGCACTCATGCATGAGGAAGAGAAGGGTCCCAATGCTAATAAGGCACCCGAGAAGAAAGGAGATCAGAAGAGACCTCAACAGCAACAGCAAAACAAGGGTGGGAAAGGAAACGGTGACAAGGGAAAGAAGAAGTGCTTCAATTGCGGGACACCAGGCCACCTAAGCAAAGATTGTCGGAAGAAGAAGAAGACTGGCTGCTTCCACTGTGGCGAAGCAGGGCACCTAGTGAAGGACTGCCCTAAGAAGGGGCAAAGGACGGGATCTACCTCTGGAGGACAGGTGCAAGCTCTTATGGCACCAGGTTAGGCAAGGGGGCAAGTTCAGGCTCTCGCGGTTCCACCGATTCAGGAAAGAGGTAGAACTATTTCCGTTGAAAGTCTGGTTTTTCTGTTTGATCATCCTGTCCGTACTTTGTTTGACTCTGGCGCATCGCATACGTTTATCTCATCATCATTAGTTGAGTCACTGCACTTAGACACCAGTCTAGTAGATGATCCCTTGGTTGTTTCAAACCCAATTGGGGGCTTCACTTATTTGTCCATGATATGTTTGGGTTTGAAGATTTCTATACTTAGCGTTGAGTTTAGATGTGATGCTTTTGTTTTGGGCTTCACGGGGTATGGGTTGATTTTGGGCATGGACTGGTTATCCAGTAATGGTGTCGTTCTTGATTGTGATAGGAGAGTTGTTAGGCTCATGACCCACTTGGGTAACACTCTCGAGATCTCTTGTAATCCCATGGATTCTGTTATGCTAAGTTATCTTGAATCGCTTGACGCTTCGGTCGAGAGTTTGCGATCTGTTAGAGTGATTTGGGAGTACTCGGATGTGTTTGAGGAGGTGAAGGGCTTACCTCCGAAGTGGGAGATAGACTTCTGAATATATCTAGTGGACAATGCTAAACCAGTATCTTTACCAGTGCGCCACATGGCTCCTCGTGAGAGGAGGGAACTCCATAAGCAAGTAGGGGAGTTGCTTGAGAAGGGGTTCATAAGACGAAGTATATCGGAGTGGGGTGCTCCAGTAGTTTTTGCCACGAAGGCGGATGGGTCCCTCAAACTTTGTGTAGACTATAGAGAACTCAACAATCTCACAAAGAAGAATAGACACCCATTGCCGAGGATTGATGATCTCTTTGATCAGTTGGTTGGCGCCTCAGTGTTTTCGCAGTTGGACTTAGCCACGGGGTTTCATCAGTTGAGAGTGGCTGAGGATAGTTTAGACAAGACTGCCTTTAGAACTCCGGATGGTTTCTCTGAGTGGCTTGTGATGCCATTTGGTTTGACGAACGCCCCTGCATACTTTGTTGATTTGATGAGTAGGGTGTTCAGGGAGTACCTTAATAAGTTCGTGGTGGTCTTTGTGGATGATATCTTAGTATTTTCTAAGAGTGAGGAAGAGCATGCCCTACATCTTAGGGAAGTGTTGGAGACTCTTCGAGCACATAGCCTTAAGGCTAAATTCTCTAAATGTCACTTTTGGAGGAAGGAAGTGCGGTTCTTGGGGCACGTGGTCTCCAAGAAGGGATAGCTGTGGATCCCGCGAAGGTAGTATCCATCCAAGATTGGAAGGTTCCGAAGAATGCTACCGAGGTGAGGAGTTTCTTGGGGTTGGCTGGCTACTATAGGAAGTTTATCAAGGACTTCGCGAAGATATCAGCCCCATTAACTCGCTTGACAAAGAAGAATCTAGTCTTCGCATGGGACGTAGATTGTGATGATGCGTTCCAACGGTTAAAGAGAGCTTTAACCACAGCTCCAGTCTTAGTGTTGCCAGATGGGAGTAAGCCATTTGTTGTCTATACCGATGCTTGTGGGACAGGACTGGGCGCAGTCTTAATGCAAGAGGAAAGGGTAATAGCCTATGGTGGAAGGCAGTTGAGAAAGCATGAGAAAAATTACCCTACCCATGATTTAGAGTTGGCCGCTATTGTTTTTGCGCTTAAGACTTGGCGTCATTATCTTCTTGGAGAGAGATTCGAATTGTTCACTGACCACAAATCATTGAAGTACTTGTTTTCTCAAAAGGATTTGAACTTGAGACAGCAAAGGTGGATGGAGTTCTTAGCATCCTATGATTTCGAGATAGCGTATACCCCCTGGCAAGGGTAACGTGGTGGCGGACGCCTTAAGCAGAAAAAGGTTGTCCTTGAGTCCATTGTTCGTGGAATGACGAAGCTTGGAATTTATCTCGATGTTTGATTTCAGACCTTTCGTTGACTTTATACCCGATTTGCTAGCATCCTTAGAGGTCAGACCTACTCTTTTGGGACGGATTGGCGAGGCACAGCGGGACGACCCACAGTTGGTTGAGTTGGTAGAGAGGCTCATAAGGGGGGAGTCGTCCAGCCATTTGAGTAGGTACACCCTAGACGATAGGGAGTGCTTGTGTAGAGACGGTAGACTTTGTGTACCGCAAGACGAGGGTTTGAGGAAGGCTATTCTTGATGATGCGCATCGTTCAAAGATGACCATTCATCCCGGTGGGACAAGATGTACCAAGACATGAAGCGAGTTTTCTTTTGCGCTGTATGAAGAAAGATGTGGCCTAGTATGTCGCTAGATGCTTAGTGTGCCAACAAGTGAAAGCAGAGCAAAAGAAACCCGGTGGGTTGCTTCACCCATTGGAAGTTCCGCAATGGAAGTGGGATAGCGTCTCGATGGATTTTATTGATGGGTTACCGAGATCGAGGAAGGGTAATACGGGAATTTGGGTTGTGGTAGACAGACTTACTAAGAGCGCCCATTTCATACCCGTGAAAAGCAAGAGGACTGCTCCATGACTAGCTTCCGTTTATCTTCGAGAGATAGTTCGGTTGCATGGGGTACCTTCTAGCATAGTGAGCGATCGAGATCCTATCTTCACTAGCGAGTTTTGGAAAAGTTTGCAAGAGGCAGTAGGGACTCAGTTGTGTTTGAGCACTGCATATCATCCTCAGACGGACGGCCAGACCGAGAGGGTGAATCGTGTTCTAGAAGACCTTTTGAGGCTATGTATCTTAGATTTTGGAGGTACATGGGAAGAGCATCTTCCATTGGTGGAGTTCGCATATAATAACAGCTTTCAATCTAGTATTGGTATGGCTCCTTTCGAAGCTCTTTATGGAAGGCCTTGTCGATCACCTACATGTTGGTGGGATTCTACGGATAAGATCTTGCTTGGGCCCGATATGGTTAGAGAGACTTCGGAGAAAATTGATTTGATTCGAAGAAGGATGAAAGCGGCACAAGACAGGCAAAAATCTTATGCGAACAAGAGGAGGACAGATCTTGAGTTTGATGTTGGGGACATGGTCTTTGTCAAAGTATCTCCATTACGGAATGTTGTTCGCTTTGGGTCCGTTGGGAAGTTAGCACCTAGATTTGTAGGACCGTTTCCTATTAAGGAAAGGATTGTACGGATGGCATATAGAGTGGATTTACCCGAGAGACTTAGTGGGGTACATGACGCATTCCATGTGTCACACTTGAGGAAGTGCCTACATGAGACCGCAGAGGTGGTAGAGCCAAGCTTGCTTAAAGAAGTGGAGGTAGAGCGTGATGCGACTATTCGACGAGATCGTACCCGCATCCTTGGGTCAGAGATTAGGAAGTTGAGAAACAGAGAGGTTCGACTAGTCAAAGTGCAATGGGGAGAAGATGAAAGCAATGCTATTTGGGAGACAGAAGCGAAGATGCGTTCACTGTACCCATTCCTTTTTGAGGGTATGTCTTTTAACTTTTCCTTTATCATTTGTCTAGTACTTATCTTATCTTTAGTATGTCCTCTCATTAGTATCTTTGACCTTTAGATAGGGTAAACATATGGTTGAAACATGTGTTTGAGACATGTTCTGTTTGATGGATGCATGTGGATGCAAGTGGTTGCTCGTGGATGCATATACACACACTCTAGGCACTAGATCGGCTCAATCACTTCATGTTGCATATTGCATATAACTGTGTGTAGGTAGCTATATTAATGGATGTATAATGGTTGCGTTATCATATGGATGATGCATTTTGGTGTATGGTTGTGCACACATGTAGAAATAATATGTGTCGATAGGGTTCTTTCGCATACATATTGGATGCATGGCACTATCATGGTTTGCATTAAGGAGGTCAACTGAATCAGTAGACCGCCTGATTTTGCATTAGATAGGGAACATATACACACACTTTTTGCATATGTTCATACAGCATTAGAAATTTTAAGGACAATGGATGCCAGTGTTTGATGGTTTGAGTAGATGGTTGTTTGGTTGGTAGGATACATTCTTCTTGACTTAGAGATTTCGGGGACGAAATCCTTTAAGTAGGGGAGAATGTAACACCCCGCATGTTGAATAACTTACTATAATATAAAACAGGGCAGAATTAAATTTTAAAATCTGAATCTGGGGAAACGGGCTATGACATTGCGTTCGTCTCGGAAAAATACGCGAAATAGAGTCAGAGTTTTCGAAAATCGGAGTCCGTATGACCCAGTTAAGGCCCGAAGAAGTTTCAGAAAATTTAAAACAGATTTTAAATATTAAATTTTCAAATTTCAGAAGAGGCGGGAAAATTCCCACCAGACTGAGGGAGTCGACACAGGGGTCAACATGGGTGTCGACCCCCCCCCCCCCAAGGGGTCGACCCTAGTGTCGACCCAGGGGTCGACCCCCCCCCCCCTATCGGCCAGTTTTGGCTGGGTGCACCATCTTGGCTTTGGAGCTGTGCTTGGTGGCTAGGACGAGATCTGACGGCTCTAATCTGATTTAGGGTTAATCTAATGGCCTAAAACACTTAACTAATCTATAAATACACCCTAAGACTACCCTAATTCATACTAAAATTGGAAACAACGTCGTCATGCCGTCAAAATGCAACTAGAAGGAGCCACCAACAAATTAAAGAGGAAGATAGCTTCTCAAATCAACTTCTAATCAACTCTAGCAACTTAATCTTCTTCTTAGGAGTGCTAATCAACAAATTGTGAGTACTATAGCCTTAATGAACAATTGTTGAAATGATTATGATAGGATATAATGAGGTTATGGCTATGAATGTGGATCAATGCAAGTTATGTTATCATATGCTATGTGTTCATGATGTTATGCAAGTTATGCAAGTTTTATGCTACATGATCATGATGTTATGCAAGTTATGCAAGTCATATGCTATATGTTCATGATGTTATGCAAGTTATGCAAGTCATATACTACATGTTCATGATGTTATGCAAGTTATGCAAGTGTTAGGCTATGTGTTCATGATGCTAGTTATGCAAATTGCTATGATAAACATTGATCCATTATGACACCATGTTATGCAAGTTTGGTGTTTGATTATATGCAAGTTCATATATGATATGTTATGCAAGTTTGGTGTTTGATTATATGCAAGTTCATATATGACATGTTATGCAAGTTTGGTGTTTGATTTTATGCAAGTAACATGTGCAAATTTACACCTTTGTATGATATGCATACATATGCAAGTTAACCCCTTTGTATGTCATACATACATATGCAAGTTTACCCCTTTGTATGACATAAGTAGCTTATGCAAGTTAACCTCTTTATGACATATGTGATTCATGCAAGTTTGGGTTGATTATTTATGCTAGTTGGGTCTGATGCTATATGCATGTTGACACCTTTAAAACCCATGTTGATGCTAATGTTATGCAAGTTACACCCATTGTATGTGTGATGAATCTTCCCTTTTAAGTATGTCATGTTAGCGAATTACGTGGGAAACGATGGGGTTAATATTCATGTTAATGAAATGGTGTGAAGTTGGTATGATTATGCATACCATAAAGTGGATGGACATAATTGAGTCAATTATGTACATCGTTAAATTTGTAATTAATTAGGGATAATTAATACAAATTTTGGGGGGGATTAATTAGGTGTAATTAATCGACTAAGACACGAGGTTGGACCCTTTTGTAGCATAAGACTGCCCGGAACCGACCGGTAAATCCAGCGGCTACAAATGATTGGCCCAATGTGAGAGGTCTTAGGCATAAACTAAATACGTGACAAGTGTAAAGACACGAGGTTAGACTCGGTTATGGCGTAAGGCTGCCCGGACCCGACCGGCAAATCCAGCTGCCATAAAAGATAGTCTAATGTGAGAGGTCTTTACAACGGTTACGTTCTTAATCAATTAAGAAACACTTAAACAGATAAGCATATAGTGGGGCATGAGGGGTTAAGTGGGTGCCTTGGGTGGCATGTGGAAATCAAGTAAGTGCCTTGGGTGGCATATGGAAATCTAGTAGGTTGCCTTGGGTGGCAATAGAAAATAAGATTAGAATACTTAACCAAGTGGAAACATGTAATTAAACATGATTAAAGGGTTAAGTGGGATGCACTAGATAAAGGGACAAGCTTAGGTGGGTAGCTTGTGGGGGCCCATTTCAACCAGTAACCCATATGTATCTTATTGGGCTCGACCCATGTCGAGGACGGGACACGCGTACTGGGCTTGACTATAAGAGGCCAAAACGGGTTAGCGGTGGCAACGCAAGTCCAACGGGTTTCATATGCGTGTGTGGACCCGGCTAGTAGGTAAGACGTTGTTGCATCGTGTAGGTATAAGCCGTGCACCGTTGATTGTATCGAGTTGCCACTTTGGGGAGTGATACACCCCACTGTGGGGCCAGCACGGGTATCTACGGTAGGGAGCCGATCGCTTGGAGAGTAGTGGGTACACCTAGTGGAGATAGGGGCAGACGACACCTATGTAGTCAGCTAGGGGTACACGAAACTACTGGGTAAATTTTCTAAGTCCTTAGGTGGGATCAACCTTTAAGTAGGAATGACTGGTGTGGTGCAGTGTAGTAATTACCCTTGGGTGGGTAGATGCGTCTTTACCGATATCTTAGTTCATCCTATGTGTAGTTGGCTACTTAGTGTAGTCATTTATCCCCAGTCATTACCGTACCAAGTTTATATCATACCCTAATTACTTTAATGATTGCATTGTTAAAGTTACAGGGCTCACTCAGACTTATGTCTGACCCCGTTGTTTTTATCTTTTTTCCCCTCAGGTCCTCAGGTTGGGCCTAGCACTAGTGGGCTTTGATCAGATTTCTTTATCTATCTTTTGGAGCTTGGACCGTGATGTAAAGCTCAGCTTATCTTTTCTTTTCTTTTATGGCTATTAGTTATGTAGTGGGATTATGTACTTGTGTTTTTAATCAGGATGGATATTTAGTACTTGACTCTTTTATGGTGTTGTAACTAAACATGTTTATCTTCTGCTGCAATGAAATGATGTTTTAGATTTCAAGTATTATTTATATCTGTCTTGTTGTAATTTTTCTGTTCTATATTCACTTAAAATACTCCACCGAAGTTAAGGCATTCCCTTAGTGAGTGACCTTAGTGGGTGTGGGGTGTTACAAGTACACCTAAGTCTACCATTTGTACTTATTGAGATCATCTTGTTCTTGTTATACTAGTATTGGTGCAGAGAAAAGTACTTGAGAAGCGCAATATTTTCCGTCATGTTTATTATGTTTATCCTGCTCGGTCTGTTATACATGTCTTATGACATTGTTATCTCTCTCCAACTTATATGCCTATCATGATGCTTTTACTTGTTTATATGCTAAAAGTAACTGGACTCGCCACACTTCATGTCTGACCCATTTTGTTCCCTCTTCTTTCTCTTTCGTTCCCCCCTCCCCCGGTTCTCAGGGTACGAATACTCAAGCTTGATTGGGATTCTTCTTTCCTTCTGCTTTGAGATGCTTAGATGTATTGCTCGATTTTGTATCTTCTCTACTATGGCTATATTTTGGGGATCATGCTTATTTTACGTATTATTGTACTCTGATGATGATTCTTGTATAAGGAAGAATTTTTATGTTTTCAGTATTCTAGACTTATTATGTAACTGGGTTTGAACCACAAAAGCTTTTCTATTAATAATGTTTTAATTCCGTTGTCATTTTATATCTGTCTTGTAATGTTTCTGTTTCTATTTAACTATAACGCTTCACGAAACTTAATGCATTCTAATAAAGAGTAACATTAACGGACGTGGGGTGTCACACCTGGTATCAGAGCTGAAGGTTACTAGATGGATAAAAGATTTTGAAATTTGTTTTCAAAAAGGTTTTAAAATAAAGCATTTTCAAATGAAAAATCTGTTTTGAAAAACATATTCCCAAAACCATATAAAATATCTCTCGATTCTCTGCTTGAGTCCCTTTTCCTTTTCTTTTCAGCATGTCTGGGGAACTAATTCTTCCCGAAGTGTGTCCCCGTTGCGGCATGTTAAAACTACGACACATGTCGAAAGGCAAGGAAGTGCCAAACCTCCATCTGGAGCCACAGTAGCTTCACTTACGGCTAATTTTCTCTCAAACTTAGTAATGATTTCCGTGCGATAGAGGCATCTTTCGAGAGACTTGTTACCATGTATAACACAAGGATGGTAAAAAGGAGAATAAGTGAGTTAAGGCTAAGGAGCATAACCCAAGGATGAAAAAAAATGGTGGCTTAAAAAGGGAACATAGATGAAAGAAGGAGAGCCTGATAAAGTTCAAATAAAGGCAAGAAGAAATGTCGTGAGCACTTGGGTCATTTGGTCAAGCAATAAAAGGAATAACGCTTGTTTCAGCCATGGCAAAGTCAAACACTACACTAGGGAGTGCCCAAAGAAGCTAGGACAAGGCCAAAGGGCAGGATCTTATCGAAGGCAGAGGCATGCTCTCGTGCCCGGTGTATCAGATAGAGGTAGGAATGTTTCTGTTGAAGGTTTGATTTCTCTTTCTAATCATCCCGTTAGGACTCTTTTTGATTATGGCGCTTCGTATTCTTTTATATCTGATTCTGTGGTTTAGTCTCTACACCTTAGTACTAGTATGGTTTTGGATCCCGTTGTTGTCTCAAACCCCATTCATGGTACGGCTCAATTGTCTATGATTTGTCGGGGTTTGAGAATATCTGTGTTAGGCATCGAGTTTGAATGTGATACATATGTGCTTGGTTTCATGGGCTATGGTTTGGTTCCAGGGATGGATTGGCTAGCCATGTATAGTGCCATTCTGGATTGCGAGAGGATGGTCATTAGACTTTTGACTTGCCATGGGAGGACCCTCGAGATTTCTTGTAACAATAAAGGGGTCTGTCATGCTTAGTTTCCTATAATAGCTTGATGCATCTTTCGACGATCTACGATTTGTACCAGTAGTCTGCGAGTATCCTGATGTTTTTGAGGGGGCTCGGGGCTTACCTCCGAGGTGCGAGATTGATTTTCGTATATACTTGGTGGACAATGCAAAGCCAATTGCATTATTTGTGCACCACATGGCTCCAAGAGAAAGGAGGGAGCTCAGCAAGCAAGTACGGGAGCTACTTGACAAAGGGTTTATTAGGCGAAGCATATTTGAATGAGGTGCTCCAGTTGTATTCCCCACTAAGGAGGATGGTTTGCTTTGCTTATGTGTGGATTATAAAGAGTTGAATAACTCACCAAAAGGAATAGGCACCCACTTCCAAGGATAGATGATCTGTTTGACCAGCTTGTTGATGCATCAGTTTTCTCTCAGTTAGACTTGGCCATGGGGTTTCATCAGTTGAGGGTAGCCGAGGACAGCATAGACAAGACCGCTTTTAGAACTCCAGATGGTTTCTTCGAGTGGCTCTTCATGACTTTTAGGTTGACGAATGCACCCGCTTATTTTGTGGATCTGATGAGTAGAGTGTTTCAGGAATTTCTAAATAAGTTCGTTGTAGTCTTTGTTGATGACATCTTGATTTTCTCGAAGAGCGAGGAAGAGCATGCCCTACATTTAAGGGAGGTTTTGAAAACTTTCTGTGTGCACCAGCTTAAGGAAAAATTCTCCAAATGTCATTTTTGAAGAAAAGAAGTGAGATTTCTAGGGCATGTGGTCTCTAAGGATGGGATAGCAGCGGATCCCGCGAAAGTAATTGCAGTTCAGGAGGGAAGGGTAGTATGTTACGATGGTAGACATTTGAGGGTTCACAAGAAGAACTACCATACCCACGTTTTGAAATTAGTTGTTATAGTATTCGCGCTTAGGACTTGGCGGCAATATCTGCTTAGAGAAAGGTTCGAGTTACATACGGACCATAAGTCACACGAGTATCTGTTCTCGTAGAAGGACCTCAAAAATTGAGATAGCAGAGTTAGACTTCTACTTGGACTTGAGATGATTAGTGAAACTTTAGAAAAGAATGATCTTATCCGCAGGTGCATAAAGATAGCTCAGGATGGGCATAAGTCATACGCAGGTAAGGGAAGGACTGATATTGAGTTTGATGTGGGAGACATGGTTTTCATAAAAGTATCGCCTTTGAGGAATGTGGTTCGCTTTGGATATGTAGGAAAACTGGCGCCAAGGTTTGTAGTACAATTTCCCATAACAGAAAGAATAGTTCAAATGGCTTATACGGTAAAACTACCAGAGAGGTTAGCGGATGTTCATTTGCGAAAATACAGTAGAAGTAGTTGAGTCTTGTATGCTTGAGGAAGTAGAGGCGGAACGGGAAGCGACACTTAGATGAGTTCCTGCCCGTATTCTTGGATCAGAGGTTAAGAAGCTACACAACCGAGAGATCAAGTTGATGAAATTTTAGTGGGGAGAATACCATGAGGATGCAGCTTGGGAGACTGAAGACAATAATCGCGCTTCATACCCTTTTCTTTTCAAGGACGTGTTCTTAACTTCTTTTCCAAAGGTTTTTATTCGTACTTGTTTCTATCATTCATCTGTATTCTATCGATCGAATCTTCAACCTTTAGGTATGGAACCCATGGATATAAATATGTTATTGAGATATTTTATGTTTAATGGATGCAAGCGTTTGCTAATGGTTGCTTGTGGATGCATATACACACATTAGGCACTAGATCGGCTCAATCACTCTCATACTGCATATGGATGTATGTGCATTTTTTCTTTTAGTGCATGAAAGTAGGTATATCATCATATGGATGTTGCAATTGGATGAATGATTGCGGAAACATATAGAACTTACATGTTATAATAGGATTATTTGCATACGCATTGGATTCATGGCACTAACATACATTGCATTAAGGAGGTCAACTAATCAGCAGTAGACCATCGGATTTTTCGCATTAGTATAGAAAAATATACACAATCCTTTGCATATGTTTATATAAGAATTAGAAATCTTCTAAAGACAATGGATGCCTGTGATTGATGGATAACTAGATGGGTGATGGATGTTAGGATATGCATTCTTCTTAACTTAGAGATTTCGGGGAAGAAATCCTTAAGTAGGGGAGAATGTAACACCCTGTAATTTTAAGAACACAAAGATGATAAATTAAAGAATATTTAATTATATATTAGGAATTAAGTATAACGAACTATGCCATTGTGTTCATCTCGGAATTCTGCTTAAGAAAGACACCGAGTTTGTGTAAAACGGACATCGTATGAAGAAGTTACTAAGCTTAGAAGTTTGTACATGCGTAAGATATATATATATATATATATATATAAACCAAAATCAGAATTCAAAATAATTCAAAATCAAAGGGGAGGTGTAGGGCGGGAGTTCGGCCCGTTAGGGTTCGACCCCGGTCCCCATGGTGTCGACCCATGGGTCGACCCCATAAAGGGGGTGTCGACACAGGACACATTAAGGGGGGGTCGACCCCCATACAGTTCTGGGCAGAATTTCAGTTTTCGAACATGAACCGATTTTTGTGCAAGATTCGTTGACCCTAGTATATAAATGAG
Organism: Allium sativum; assembly: GCA_030737875.1. Lineage (NCBI taxonomy): Eukaryota > Viridiplantae > Streptophyta > Magnoliopsida > Asparagales > Amaryllidaceae > Allium > Allium sativum. The sequence continues at coordinate 311,751,108 of CM060921.1, forward strand.
ACCTCATTCTCATTGTTTTATTCACTAAAAATAATGGTGACAACGAGATGCTGCCCCAACTTAGATTGATTTGGCCTATTCTTCTGCAATAACAAATTATACGCATACAAGAATTCCTTTTACAGCTTCAGCCTATTGTTCTCTATTCTTTAGTTTTAAACACAATGGGTTCATGTTATTTTTAGATATAAACATTTAACAAGTAATTATGACATGTTTATACATCTGGATCTAAACCTATGCCTAATCAGTCATGTTATTACATGTTCATCAGATCTGTTCTTATATGCCTATTTCTGTTCATCATATGCCTATTTCTGCTACCATATGCCCATTTCTGTTACTTTTGGTTTATTCCTATTCTGTTCTTCTCTCCCTCTTTTGCTTTTTATTTTTATAGCCAGGCTACCTTCGAGCCTAGGCCTACCGCTGAAATATGAGAGCGTACGAAATTGGGAACGATGGGGAATGTTAAAGTTGAGGCATAACTTGTATTGGAATTTCGGGGGCAAAACATATACATGGATCTAAAACTTTTAATTTGGGCATAATTGGTATTATGAATCATGACTGGGGTTTTTGGGGCATAACCTATACTGTACAATTTGACTAAATCTTAGGGCAAATGTTATAATGAGAATTATGACCGTAATTTGGGGTATATAAATCTGTAGTTTTAATTTAAGAATTAGCAGAGCATGATAATAAAACTGTAAGTAACCTGCTATAACTTGAGGAGATGTTTAATCTGTTAAAATGAAAAATCTCCTAAAAATATTTTGAAACTGAACATTGTAATTGAGAAACCTACGTTGAACATGAATAATTGTTTAAGAATGATTATGCCTAGATTTACAGTAAATTGAAACTGTGACCACACTTAGACACGAGGTTAGATTACACTTGTGGTAGAAGCCTGCCTGGAACCTCCTGGAAAATCCAGCGTCCACAAATATTTAATCTAATGTGAGGGTTCTAATGCGTAAATGTACACGTAAATGGTGCCACGACACGCGGTTAAGTCCGACTTGTGGTAGAAGTCTGCCCGGAACCTCCCGGCATATCCAGCATCCACAAGTGGCCAACTTAATATGAGAGGTCTGGTGCATTACATACATGAACGGGGAATGATAATAACATGTTATGATTAATTACATTAATGAGAATGTTTGGGAATGATAATAACCCGTGAGAGATATTTGATTACGAACAGCCTATAATTGTTGAGAAGCACTTGAATTCAGAGAGTATTTGGTTTAGAATTGAAAAACAAGAAGAGTGATATGATATCTATTGAAATCGGCAGAGTATAAGTGTATATACTCAAGAATTGAAGTACCCTAATGGTAGGAAGTTAAGAGAGGAAGAAGAAGATGAAAACTTGTTAAAAAATTGAAATTTGGAAGGTATTTATAGGTTTCCAATAGTCACAACGTTTCTAAAAAGATTTAAATTCAAAAGACGCTTCTTTTTAAAATTTATAAATGCCCTAACGGCTAGTATGTTGACATGCCTATTTATGCATATCGACATATGCTAGGAAAAGTTAAAAAATAAAAGTTTAAATCATTTCAAATAATATTTAAATAAACTATAATGAATCCAGAGTTAAAACAAATTAAATTCCTTTATATTTAACATTCTTTTCAAAGTAAAAAATATTTTAAAAATTTATGTAAAGATATACTTAAAGTAATTAAGAAATTAAATATAAAAGAATAAAAGTATAAATATATAAAACTATATAAATATATTAATGACTTACATAAGAAAAAAGTTTAAACATCATAAGTAATTGTAAAACAAATAAAAGTTAAGTTTCAAACATAAATTTGAATATAAACTTTGTTTTCATGAGTTTAAAAAATAACCATCAGGAGTTAAATATTATTAAAACAAAGAAGTATATATCAGGAAGTAATTTTGAAATCATTTGAAAACAAGATTTGAAATCAAGTAAATAAATTTGAAATTATTTTGAAATCAAGATTTGAATTCTAAAATCAATATTTGAATTTTAAAATCATAATTTTAGATTTGGAAATAGAATCAAGTGCTAATCAGAGTTTTAACAGAATTTCTAGACATACTAACTCTATAATTCTTGATCTCTTGAATTCTTGATTTTTTTTATATTCACGAGTCTTGAAATCTTGACTCCTGTAAACTGTACAGTCTTCAATTATAAAATATGTGCATAAATTTCTTGTATATACATACATACATACATATATACATATATGTATTCAAAAAATTGTGTCAGAATATATGTTTTAACAATAATAATGAAAACAAAGTAAAAACAAGGTTGTTGTCATCAAAACCATCATCATCAACATCCTAATCCTTAACAATCTCCATCTTTTTTTATGATGACAACCTTATCTATAAAATATTCATACCTGATGTTTTGATTCTTTGATTACTCCCCTTTACTTCATTACCTCCTTCTGAAACTACTAACTTCCCCTTAATCTAAGCCGTAATTTATAATTCTCCCCCTTTGTCATCAACAAAAATTATATAATCCTAAGCTAAACTTTACTATACTATGTTATTCCTTAAAAACTAAAACACAATTCAAAAAATAAGACTACCAGTCCTAAAACTATTATATACTAAACCAAGTATAATGATCTAATGATGTTCTTAAGTATAAACAATGTTAATACAAACATTTATTATTTTACAATTACATAAGTATTTAAACAAGCATTTATTTCCATACGTTGGCGCTTACACGAATATAAATATACCAACTGTTAATTATTCCTAATAGTCGGAGATTTGTGGATTGGACAATTTGGGTAATGAAGACAAAATTCCCCATTTTGTTCAACTACATTTCCATATTTATTGAAACATGCTTCACCAACTCAGAATACTAGATCATCTTCGTCCATTCCTTGATTTTGATTTTCCTCTTCTTCTTCTTCTTCTTCTTCATCTCCCTCCATGGGGTTATGAATTTGAGTGTTGGAGAAATCATATTCAATGATAATTGGATTCTCTTGACTATCCATTATATATTTTTGAAGATTCCTGGTGATCTTCTGGTGCTTCTCTTATTCTCTAGCAATCCGAAGTTGAAGAAATTGAATTTAAATGAGTAATTGAAGGGTATCTTTCATAGATTCTTCTATTTTGATTGCACTTGCATGCGTCATTCATTGAAACGGGCCTTGAGAAGGCGTAAGAGATGAAGGAGAATTTTTTTGGTTATTATTTGAAGTGGAAGCCATTATTTTTATGTTTCAGAATTTTTGTTACAGAGAAAATGAGTGAGAGAAGAAGAATTTTTCGAATTGGAAGGTTTAAATAACAGTTGTAACTAACTTTGGAGGGAATTTTATTTTTAAAATTTTTCTGTTATATGTCGACATACATGTTTTCCTATGTGGACATATGTGTATTTTTGAAATTTTTTAGTTTTATTTATATTTTATACTATATTTATGTTAAAATATTTGATTATTTCACTTTGTTTGAAGAACAAATTCATAGTTCTCTTCTTAATTTAATAAAAGTTGCTTCATTTAATGCTTTAGTTAATATCTCTGCAATTTGACTTTCTATGTTAATAGATCTAGTGAAATATTTTTTTATTTACATTATCTCTTAGAAAATGATGACTCAAATCAATATGTTTTGTTCTAGAATGATGTGTAGGATTTTTAGAAAGATTAATAGCACTCGTGTTATCATAGTAAATTGGTGATTTGGTAATATTTAAACCAAAATCTCTTAGGGTCTGTTGCATAAATATTACTTGAGAACAAGCTAAAGCAGCATATATATATTATGCTTCAGTTGTTGACAAAGAAACGTTATTTTGCTTTTTAGTAGACCATAAAACTAGGGAATATCCCGAAAAGTGACAAGTTCCACTTGTACATTTTCAGTATGATTTACACCCGGCATAGTCAGCATCACAATACGAAATTAAATCGAGTAAATCGTTCTTTGGATAGAATGATCCAAAATCTAATGTATGTTTAACGTACCTTAGGATACGCTTTATAGATTTCAAATGAGTTCCATTAGGTTTCGAGCACAAAGAGAAACGCTATGTATTATGTCTGGTCTACTCGCGGTTACGTATAATAGAGATCCTATTATTCCTTTATAAAGTATTTGATCTACATTTTTTAAAGAGTCATATTTACTTAAGGCACCATTAGTTTCCATAGGAGTGGGTTTACCTTTTGAACTAGCCATATTAAATTCATTAACTAAATCCCCGGCATATTTTTCTTAATTAATAAATATTCCATTATCTAATTGTCTAATCAGTAATCCTAAGAAGAAAATTAGTTCACCCATGTGACTCATTTAAAATTCTTTAATAATAATTTCTGAGAATTCTTGGTTCATTTTATTATTAGTAGATCCAAAAAATTATATCATCTACATAGATTTGTACTAACTGAATATCATTTCCATTTTGTTTATTAAATAGTGTAATATCTACCTTACTAATCTCAAATTTGACTGTGATAAATAAATTTTTAAACGATCATACCTGGCTCTAGGAGCTTATTTTAAACTGTATAAGGCTTTCTTTAATTTATAAACATGTTTAGGAAATTTTTCATCTTCAAATAACGGGGGTTGTTCAGCATAAACATCTTCTTTAACAAACCCATTTGCAAAGCACATTTTACATCCATTGAAATAATTTAAAATTGTTATGATTAGCGAAAGCAAGTAAAATTTTAATAGCTTCTAATCTTACTACGAGGGAAAGGTTTCATCATAATATATCCCTTCTTCCGAACAATATCCTTGAGCAACTAATCATTCTTTATTTCTAATGACCTCACAAAGTTCATTCATTTTAGTTTTACACACCCATTTAGTTCCTATTATAGTTTTATCCTCTAGTCTAGGAACAAGTTCTCATACATCATTTCTGGTAAAATGATTCAATTTCTCCTGCAAACCATTTGTGACAACCCCAATTTCAACAGACCGATTTTTTTTCAAAATTCCAATCTATCGAAACTCAGATTGGTTCGCTCTGGTATCGTGCAGAAAAGACAGAGACATAAAACATGTCAGAGCTCAGAAAAAATATCTCACAGCGGAAAGGATAAAATATAGTATAATCAAAACATAGCCTTACCGTATTATTAATACTGCCTAACCAGTATTGTGACGACCCACCCCGCACCAGCCAACATTTTCACTGAAAGTGCGTTGTTCCAATGTCCACCCAGCACGGGACGGTCGTCAAAAAATGGAAAGAAGGGAATTTGAACTAACAAGGAACCTGTAGAATGTCTCACAGCGCATGGAATAAAATATAATAATAACATATTTGATATAAAACAGGTGAGACAGTGCATAAGCAGAAAACTAAATCATCATAGCAGCGAAAAATCCAAAATACAGCTTATGTTCCACATCATCATTATTACAACTTTTAAAACTGTCTCCAAAGCAAAATAAGAAAGGTACACTACTAATGCCCAAAGTAGTGACCAGCAGCGACACAAGGAGAATATATGTATATCATACGTTGAAGCCTCCAGCTCGTCTCTGGCATAGCTACCTGTGCATAATCACCTGACATGTCTCTAGTCTGGCCGTTTAAGAGCACCCAGAGTAATAAGAAGAGACATAAAACTCTGGGTCAGACAAAATTCTAGTATGAGCGATAAGCAGCAAAACAGAACAATAACAGGTATACTAAACCATAGCTGAACCTGGACCTACAACCAAATAGTTAGCACAACAAGATGTACAATACTCTAAGGTGGCACTAACGTATGGTGTAAAGATACGAGGGTGGGGGTGTGCATGTCATAATGATGGCAAAAAATCAGGCATAGCAACCATCCTCACATCTCTCACTCATTGCATAAAGCATACGATATACACCGCTTTGATCACCCAAATCCTTACTATGATCACTCTGCCCCATGGAGTCGTAGTGACTCCACTGCACTGATCCATACCCACTAATCCTTTGCTATGTAGACTCTGCCCCATGGAGTCATAACAACTCCACTACACTGGCTCATAGCCTTGCTACGATCACTATACCCCCATGAAGTCATGATGACTTCACTGCACTGATCCGTAGCCAATATCCGTCTCTCAGTGGTGAATCAAAGTTATGGACGTCGATAACCCCTTAGCACACGTCCCACAGCAAATCCTAACTCATGAAGTTAATTCATTGGCTCCCATCTGGATCCTGAGTACAAACTTCCCATTTGGACTACCTTTGCATATCGGGTTTTAGTCTTCTCCGGATCGGTTTGGAAATAAGCTTCCATTTGGATCGGTCCTCTTCTCTTTGTTCTATCCATGGTCATCGATCCCGTTCGAGTCGTAGGTACCTCTCCAAGCCGGTTCGGTTCATGACTCTCCTCCAGCTCGTGCTCCTCAGGCCGGCTCATGGGAGGCTCCAGTCCACTGCGGTTCGGTTCGTTCTCCTTCCACCGGATCGGGTCATGGGCACCCATTGGGTTTGGGTCGGGCCCCTTCATCGCTTCAGATTATGACTCCAGGTCATGGCTCTGCTCGCAGCTCGTGGAGGTCAGCTCGTGGTGACATGCTTGGCTCGTGAGGCTGTCTCACGAATGAAGGGCTTGGGTCGTGATGGCTCTCCACGGTCGGGTAGGGGCGATCCGATCCGGTCCGGTTCTGGGTCATTTCCTGCAACTTTTCCAACGACTGTTTTTACGCCACACGACGGCGTTTTCGACCATTCTAACTGTTCTAAACAATCACAAAGCATTCCATACAGTCATAGCAACATTTAGAATTGACCACAAACACCAAAACCACAATTTGATAGGTTAAAACGGGTCAAACATACCCAAAATCCATGCTTTTCCCCTCAATCATGTTTAACAATAACTAATGATAGGATTAGCAAAACTTAACCAAATTAACCCAAATTTCAAACAGAGGCCTAAAACAATATTTCGAAATTTATAAATATTTTTCTAGAATTTTAACATGCATAAATTCACTAATTTCACTAATTACCCTTAATTAACCTTAATTAGTGTAAAAACAAGGCTAGTCACTCACCTTAGCCACAAATAAACTCAGATCTGAAACTTTTGGACAAAATGGTTCAGATTCCAATACACTCCAGCAGTTCTACCTCGATTTTTATGCTAATCCGCTTTGATTTGATGTAGATTTGGCTTAATTAGCGATTAGAAGGTGATTTGGGGTGTTTTAGCAAGTGGAGGCCATTGCTAGGGTTCAAAGGTTGTAAGTGGCGGCTAAAAAATGAAATAAAAACTGATTTACTAACTCATCTAAGCCCTCCCATAACCCTAATCCTAAAATGGGTTATGGGCCCTCTTGCTAATCACCCTAATTAGGCCCGGTTAAGCTGTTTTTCGCCTTCCAAACATTGTTTCAGCCATATCTCCCAAACGATAAGTCTGTTTGGCTAATGTGACCACTCTACAGAAAGCTAAACCATCATCCGGATCTAATGGAAGTGGTTTCAGGTCAAATCTCTTTACCAATAAAAAGTTATGGCCAAAATCAGATCAGATAGGGGGAAAACGGTCATCTAAAAATCGGCAAAAATCATGAACATGGGAAATGACCCCAATTGTCGTCTCCCAGAGTTACATGGCTATATAACTTTGCATGAGAAAGAAATAAATATTCTACGATCCTTCGATGCGTAGAATGCGAGTCGTTACAAGTATCCAAAGTTATCATGTCTCTGCCACAATCTAAACTGCGAGTGTGTTATGAGGAAGGGGTCAGAACACAAGTTCTGGTGACTGGATTTAAATATACACTTTGGATAATCTTACATATACCGTTCAATCATATTTTCATATTTATTAGGTTACTTAGGTTAACAACACTCAAGGCTTACACACACGTCGTACCTATTTACTTCCCAGTGAATTAATCTAATATAGTATATGTAGCTATCGCTCAATATTGAGATACACCCCATGGTATCCCACTCGCACGGTATCCACCGTATCATCGCAGGAATATAGCAGTCCCTAATCCTACTCCCAAATGTCGTACGGATTTCTACATATATGTCAACCCTACGTCTGCAAAGAACCATTACTTCTATATTACGTAAGCGCTCGGACATCCATCTTTGAACCATTCGATCGAATTAGGATCCATCCTCGAATAATGCCCTCTAGTCTTATGATACACCACCCAGAGCGACATGAGTGTGCCTAGACTTTCCCACGTACATATCTTCAATCGTTCTTGATGTCTATTGCACATGTTCTCTATATGTGTGCCCGAGTCCCATGGCAGGGCTAATCAAGAAACACATAACTCGGTCGGGAGCTTTCAAATATCTGTCGATTGCAGATGTTAAGGTCTGCTTTTATGGTGGCTATGGTCCCACTAGACCCCTCTCTCAACTAATGAAAGGCACCCAAGAATATCAAGAATGAGAACTTAACCCCAACCCCCTATGCCCTTTAAACCTATTGGCCAACCTCACCCATAACTAGATAGCAAAGTATATGGTCTTTTGGAGTTCTCCGCCTTTCTGCTTTACGTACTGACTGAAGATGATAGGTAGACGACAAGTTGCTATCGCAGGGCACTAACTGGTCTTGCCGAATCACGTTGGTCCATCTTAGTCTTTTCATTGCCCCTTATTATTGCAATTAAGGCATACTCATTCGTTCACCTACGCAGACCTAACCTCTGTGAGTACAGGCAGATCATCTTCCACTCACAGAGGAATACCAAGAGTACCCTACGTCCCCCAGAAGCTGCGTGCTTCCCCTTCCAGTCCTTTGGATCCATCAAACAATCAGATGAATGTGCGGTCCCTTCGTGCCTTATAACACCTCGATGATCTACCATGTTGGGTTATTCACCCTCAACCGTACGAACTAGTCGAAGCACCTTACTTTAGCATGTTGTTAGACCCTATGTCTAAACATTCTTTTACGCCCTTGTCTCACCTCACCAGGTTTGCAGTTAACTTAGTTATTCCAATTCATATTGAATTCTTATTCAAATTACCAAGTTTCTCTTGCTTATTAATTTTAGTCATACAACTTAATTCATTTAAGTTTATTAATAAGCTTACAACAAGTTATTCTCTAGATTGTGGCCTAAGGTCTGTGATCCACAATCCCTTTTATATTCTTGTTTGATTTCAATAACATGTTTTACTTAATATGTAATTAAGTATATCTAATTCACATGTTTCCAATTAACATGTCACTTACCATTTATGATTAAATATAACTTATTTCATTTCATAAGTTTTCCTCATCCTTTCTCATTTAATCATAATTCCACTTTACGTCGTCAATATGACTTACCGTTGTTTACTTATTAACTTAGTTCTATTAACTAAAGCACATTAATAAGTTTCTCTACCCATTTATTTTAATCTATGTTATAATTTCTCCTTGTCCCTAGGACAAGTCTAAACATGTTATTCTTACTAACGGGTTTCAAACTCCCAGATTACTTAATTTATAATTAAGTACAATATATTTTTCCCCGTTTTCTTAACTGATTTAATTTTTTCCCTTTTCTGATTACTTAATTTACAATTAAGTGTCACTTAACTTAATTCACCAGTTATCCCATTCCCTTACTAGTTTATTATAACCTAAGTTATAATATTCACTTGTCCTTAGGACAAGTCTACCTATTATACAACATTTTCATTAGTGTTATTTATTTATAATAGGTTAATATCATTCCCCTTTTAAACCATTTACTAATGTAAACCATTATTCTTCATTCTCTGTAATATATGTTCCTTATTATATTAAGGAAAACACTTCATGCACCTTATTAGTTTGATAGAAGGAATCAACGATTTATTTTCATAACGTTTTCCCATCTAAACCCGTGGAAGCAAGTAATTTCTTTACTTTTCTATATTTATTATGGCTTACTTGCAACAACGTTTTCAGAAATAAGTCATTTAGGGAAATACATCACTTTTCCCTCTTATCACATAACTCAGTTCATTACATCCCTTCCTTTCTTATTTTCTGAGTTTAACATTTGATTACCATCCTTGCCATTTATTCATATCTTGATATATACATATATATATAAGCACTAGACCTCTCACATTAAGCCTACACTTGTGGACGCTGGATTTGCTGGGCGAGTCCGGGCAGACTTCTACCACAAGCTGACTTAACCTCGTGTCTTAGCACATGTTGTTAATTCTTGCACTTAGGCCTCTCACATTAGGTTCAACATTAGTGGCAGCTGGATATGCCGGTCGGGTCCAGGCAGACTTCCGCCACTAATGCAACCTAACCTCGTGCCATAAGTGTATTTACAATTTCTAATTGTAATCCTAGGCATATTCATTTTCATTCAATCACTTATGTTCATATCAAATTGCGCTTCCAAATTAAAATCTCAAAACATAATATATATTATGTTCATTACATGAAAATTTTAGACATATTATCCTTTTTACTGTAATATAGTTTACAGTAATTTAATTTACATGTCGTCCAATTTTTGCCAATATTTTGTCGCGTGTCATTTTCAACATATGTTTAATTCTGCTAGGACATGCAAACATTCAATCGGGTAATTATTTTAACATGTCGTTCAATCAATAATATGTCCCAAGTAAAGCATGTAATTACAATCACTGAATTGGATATTCATATCCTAACAAATTTATTTTCTCCAACATGTAAACATTCAATAACTTAGCCAATTCAACATAGGAATTTCCTGACATATTCATATCAACATTTCAATTCGTTACAACAGCAATTTATAATTAAACTAGCCATTTGAAAAATTATTAAAAAGGGGAATGCTAAACGATAGTCATAACATTATCTAAAGGTTATAGCTTAAACCCACTCACCTTTACGCTTTCCCCAAATGTTGGATCCGATCCGTTCTATTATCCATGGTTTTCCTTTTCCCTTTAATTTGATTCACGACCTAACGACCATGGATTTATTATTTCATGAAAAGAGAAGGGAAAGAGAAATAATTTAAATAGATTGGCTCTTAGAGGTTTACCTTGCTTTTATGATTCAATAATCTTTTTTATTAAAGTTGATTCCCTCTTCCAGATTTGAATTCATAATCCTCCCAAGCTAACATTTTAATTTTAGAATAGATTTGAGAAGAGAGAGGGAGCAATGGCAGAGCTCTTGCACAGCCGCCAAATTATGATGTTTAGGGTTAGGTCTAGGGTCTTATTTATAGGTGCTCAAGACCTTATTGTACACGCAGCGCTAAGTCAGCATTGAACCCAGTTAAGAAAATAGTCCAGGTTCGCAAATGAATCTAGACAAATCTTATCGTACACGCAGTGCTGAGTCAGCATTGGGTCCCGCAAGCTGTTTTGGTGCTGAAATTTGAATTTCGAATGTTTGAATTGTTTTGGCGTAGAAATTTGATTTTCGAACTTTTGAATTTCTATAATTTATTTAACTGTTTTATTCACACAAAATATTTTTATATGTATACAATTCCTCTACCGACCATTTTACGTGTATATATATACGCACAACTTTTGTCTTATTTTCAAAATTCAAACGATGTTGCACCATTATTTGATTCTTGCCATATTTCATTGACTGTAGCCTTATCTTGAATTTAATCTTTTGTATACATATATTTATGCATATATATATATATATATATATATATATATATATATATATATATATATATATATATTCTCATATATATACATATATTTTCTTTATTTCCTTATATGTACGTTCTAATCCTTTCAAATTTTGAATTTGTATACGTACATATATTTGCATGTTCAGTTGGCCCTCTCTAAAACAAAGATAAAAATTATGCCGTCGCCGGGGTTCGAACCCCCAACCTCCATGTTACAAATCCAATGCCTTAACCAATTAAGCTATGAAGTCTTTTGTTAATAAGTCTTAGAACAATGATAATTAGTGTTCTCTCCTTAATTCTCTTTTTCATGTTAGTAACAATACTTAAATTAAACCATTGCGTAAAACTTTTTCTTTTAATGTTAATGCATTATGTTTGCAAATCAGTGCATGCAACATATTTACATTGCATGCAACCAATCCTTTCTTTCTTTCTTTCAATGCACGCATTACATTTTTTTCAGTGCATGTATTTATTACATGCAATCCTTATTTTATTCTTTATTTTATATTTTAATTTGTTTGTATATATCTATATATATATATATATATATATTTCTCTTGTGCGTATACAAACTTATAGGCTTAATAACTTCTTCATATGATGTCCGTTTTACGCAATCCAGGTGTCTATCTTGACCAGAATTCCGAGACGGACATAATGGCACAATCAATTTTACGTAATTCTCATTATTTAATTAAGTTATTCTTATTTTATTATCTTAAAAATATGGGGTGTTACATTCTCCCACATTTAGTAAATTTGGTCCCCGAAATTTAATAAGGGTAAAATCAATTAACCCCTCGCATAATATACATCGATCATGTGTGCATCCAATTTTAGCAAACATTGTGCACTTATGCGAAGTGAAATACAACATAATAATGCATGTATGCCTAAGCGGTACCTCCTATGTGTATGCAAATTTCTCAAAAATCCTTTTTAAAATATGATGCTCACATCCTAGATATACTGACAGTTCTACATGAATGCAATATTTTGAAAATTAAAATGCTTTTCATCCAAATTTTCCCACACTCTTAGTGAGTAAGAGCATAGTTCATCCAGTTGTTGCATCCATAATTCAACCAACCAACTTTATTTTTCGAATTTCAGGAAAATCTAATTTTTTAAATTCGATTTCTTATGTTACAAAAAGGTGGAAAATGGAAAATTTCACACCTTCTGTTTTTCTTTTATATACCTTTTTCCAACCATACTTGGATTTTATGAAACAACGTGTGACGGCCCGCCCCGCACCAACCGACATTTACTCCAAAGGTGCGCTGTACACATGCCCAGTTAGCACGGAACAGGTCGTGAGAAGGAAAGGGAAGAAGTAAATGAACATATAAAGAACCTGTAGAATGTCTCACAGTGCATAGAATAAAATATAATAATAACATACTTGACATAAAACAGGAGAGACAGTGCATAAGCTGAAAATCAGAACTAAACATCATAGCAGCGGAAATCCAAAATATAGCTTATTACAACTTTCAAACTGTCTCAAAGCAAAAGTAAGATAAACGAGGTACACTACTAATGCCCATGTAGCGACCACCAACGACACAGGGAGAATGTGTTTATATATATCATATGTGGAAGCCTCATGCCCGCCTCCAAATCGGCTACTCGCGCATCACCAGCTAACCTGTCTCTAGTCTGCTCGTGTGAGCACCCAGAGTAATAAGAGGAGACATAAAACTCTGGGTCAGACATAAAGCCTGGTATGAGTGATAAGCATCTAAAGTGAACAATAACAGGTAGACTAAAACATACCTGAACCTGGACCTGCAACCAAAGAGTTAGCACTACATACTGTACAACACTCTAAGGTACCATATCAAACAGTGTAAAGATACGGAGGTGGGGGAGGTGTGCATGTCATAGTGATGGCAAACAATAAAACATAGCATCCATCCTCACATCTCTCACTCAGTGCGTAAAGCATACGATATTCACCACTTCGATCACCCAACATACCTTGCTACGATCACTTTGCCCCATGAAGTCATAAATGGCTTCACTGCACTGATAAAGTAGCCACAAATCCTTCGTTATGTCCACTTTGCCCCATGGAGTCACAAGGACCCCACTGCACTGGCTCATAGCCTTACTAATCCTTACTATGTCCACTCTGCCCCATGGAGTCACAAGAACCCCACGGGACTGGCTCATAGTCTTACTACGCATCACCTTGCCCCTCAGGTCGTAATGACCCTACTGCACTGATAACGTAGTCTTGCTACCATCACCTTGCCCCTCAGGTCATAATGACCTTACTGCACTGATAAGTAGCCCATCATCCATTTTCAGTGGTGAATCGAAGTTATGAACGTCGACAACTCCTTAGCACACGTCCCGCAGCAAAGTCCAACCATGAAGTGAACTCATTGGTTCCCAACTGGATCCTGAGCTCTAACTTCCATTTGGACTACATTTGCATCTCGGGTTATTAGTCAATACTGGGTCGGGTCGGGTTCCTCCTCAAGCCATCGGTTCGGGTTGGTGTCCTCCATCTGTTCAGGTCGAGTCTCCTTCTGATGCGGTTCGGGTCGGGTATTCCTCTGGGGTCGGGTCGGTTATCCTCCATCGGTTCGGGTCGGGTGCTTCACCTCGGGTCGGGTCGGGTGTCATCTCCCCTCCAGCTCGTGCCTCCGTTCCGATCCGTCTCCTCGTCCTTCACATGCTCCTATCTGATCCATCCTCATGCGTCCGCTCTGATCCGTCCTCCTTAGTCCGATCCGATCCCAGTTCAGTTAGCGTGGCCTTCCTTTTTGCCACTTTTCCCAAGTGTTAGGTTCCGATCCGATCGGATTCTTTGCTCAGTTCAACATATCCGATCCGAGCCCCTTATCCGATCCGATCCGAACCCTGCACTGTTTTCTGAAACTGTTCCAGAAAGTGTTTACGCCATTCGACGACGTTTTCGACCATTCTAACTATTGGAATCAATCACAAAGCATTTCATACAGTCATAGCAACATACATGATCAACCACAAACATCAAAACATCAATATGATTGGTTAAAATGGATCAAACATACCCTAAAATCCCATATTTCCCCTTAAGCATGTTTAGGTGAAATTAATGATAGGGTTAGCAAAACTTAACCAAATTAACCCAAATTCATATCAGAGGTCTAAAACATCATTTAAGGATTTATGAACATTTTTCCCGAATTTTATCATGCTTAAATTCGCTAATTAACACTAATTACCCTTAACTAGCCATAATTAGTGTAAAACTAAGCAAATCACTCACCTTAGCCACAAAATAAACTGAGATCTGAAATAATTCTCTGATTTGATGTGAATCTCAATGCCAAACAGCAGCTCCAATGTTGCTTTGGTGTAGATCTTCCTTGATTATAGGTTGCTAAGCTTAACCCTTGACCAAAAGATGATTTGGAGGTGATTTAGAGGTTGGAGGCCATTTTTAGGGTTCATTGGTGATAAGTGGAGGCTAGAAAACTGAAATGGAATGATCCTCTATCTCATTTCAGCCTCCCCATAACCCTAATCTCGAAATGGGTTATGGGCCTACTCACTAATCACCCGATTTGGCCCGGTTAAGCAGTTTCTCACTCTCCAAACCTTATTTCAGCCATATTTCCCAAACGGTAAGTCCGTTTGGCTATTATGACCACTCTACGGAAAGGTAAACCATCAAACGAATCCAATGGAAGTGGTTTCAGGTCAAAATTCCTTTCCAATCAAAAGTTATGGCCAAAACAGTACCAACTTGGGGCAAAATGGTCATTTAGCAATCGACAAAAATCATGAACATGGGAGATGACTCTAATGGATGTTTCCCAAAATTACATGACCATACGACTTCATATGGGAAAGAAATAAATATTCTACGATCCCCCGATACGTAGAATGCGGGTCGTTACACTCTCCCCCCCTTAAGAAATTTCGCCCCCGAAATTCCCTAATCAAAACACACACAAAGGTCCCGCATGCCTATCAATCATAAAACAACAATCAAACATGCAAACAAGCACAACAAGTCTACCCTAGCATGCGAAAAACTAAATTACAAAGTAAATCTTACTAGGCAAAGAGTTCTGGATATGCCTTTCTAATGCTCTCCTCTGTCTCCCAAGTGCAATCATCCTTGTCCTCGCTCCATTGAACCTTGACTAGCTTCACCTTCGAAGTTGCTTCGTATCGTGCCCCACAATACGAATCGGCTTGCGGTTCCCAACCGCCTCGGGTTCTACTTCAAAGTCCTCTAACTGATCAGGTGAAATAGTCATATCTGAGTTGTGAACGAATTTCCTTAGTTGGGAAACATGAAATACATTGTGAACTCCCGCCATATTCTCTGGTAAGCCAACTCTATATGCCAAATTCCCGACTGGCTCAAGAACAGGGAATGGGCCAACAAATCTTGGTGCCAACTTACCTCTCCTGCCAAATCGAATCACACTCTTTAACGGAGAGATCTTGACGAACACCAAGTCACCAACGGAGAATTTCAAGTCTCTTCTCCTCTTATCAGCATAGTTCTTCTGCCTATCTTGAGCAGCTTTCATTCGTTGTTGAATGATCTTAATCTTATCGGAAGTTTCCCTCACCACATCTGGTCCAAGCACAAACTTCTCGCCAGTCTCTATCCAACATGATAGTGAGTTGCATGGTCTTCCGTACAAAGCTTCATATGGAGCCATACCGATACTGGATTGGTAGCTATTATTATATGCAAACTCTACTAGATGCAATTGGTCATCCCACGATCCACCAAAATCCAATATACAAGCTCTCAAGAGATCTTCCAATATACGATTCACCCTCTCCGTCTGACCGTCGGTCTGAGGATGATATGCGGTACTGAGATGTAATCCTGACCCTAGAGCCTCTTGTAAGCTCTTCCAAAACCCACTAGTGAACAACGGGTCTCGGTCACTCACAATGCTTTTGGGTACTCCATGAAATCTCACTACCCACTTCATATACAACTCTGCTAACTTGGCTGTCGTCCTGGTCGATTTGACTGGTATAAATCTTGCACTTTTAGTCAATCGATCCACAATTACCCAAATGTTATCATATCCCGATCTAGTCCTTGGTAAGCCATCGATGAAATCCATCGAGACTTGCTCCCATTTCCATTCGGGAATTTCTAATGGTTGCAACAAACCACTAGGCTTCTTTTGCTCGGCTTTAACTAGCTGGCAATTCATGCATTTGGATATAAACTTCCCAACGTCTCTTTTCATCCCTTCCCAGTAGTAGGTCTGTCTCATGTCTCGATACATCTTATTACCACCGAGATGTATAGTTAGTTTTGAGTGATGACATTCTCTAAGCACTTCATCTCTCAAACCATTCACGTTGGGCACAACTAGTCTTCCATTCTTTCGAAGCCATCCATCTCGATCAAGCCCATACTCATTCATCTCCTCATCGATACCCATCTCTAACTTGGAGATGATTTCCAATAGGTTAGGATCGTCCCTCTGGCTGGAACCAATCCGCTCTATCAAAGTGGGTATGATCGTCAAACTAGCTAACATGACTGGATCCAATTCGCACCTTGGTCTGAAATCAAACCCCGTGATATACTCCGGTTGCTTCCATTAAAGAAACACTGCCCCTGAGTTGGCATGTCTCCTACTCAAGGCATCGGCTACCGCATTACCTTTCCCAGGTGTATATGCGATATCAAAATCATACGAAGCCAAGAACTCTAACCATCTCTGCTGATGGAGATTCAAATCTTTCTGGGAGAAGAGATACTTTAACGATTTATGATCGGTAAACAACTCAAATCTTTCTCCCTGGAGATAATGTCTCCACATCTTCAGCGCAAATACAATCGCTGCCAATTCCAAATCATGGGTAGGATACTTCTTCTCATGCGGTTTTAGCTGTCGACTAGCATAAGCTACAACCCTACCTCCTTGCATCAATACAGCACCCAGTCCGGTACCACAAGCATCCGTGTATACCGTCATCTCTTCATTCCCTTTAGGAATGACTAACACTGGTGCACGCGTCAACCTCTCCTTTAGACTCTTGAAGGAATCTTCACACACTCCGTCCCAGACGAAGGACTGATTCTTCTTAGTCAACTGAGTCAACGGTGCTGCTATCTTGGAGAAGTCATGGATAAACTTACGATAATATCCAACTAATCCCAAGAAACTTCTTACATCTGTTGCATTCTTGGGCGTAGGCCAATCCTGTACCGTAGCCACCTTCACAAGGTCCATGGCAATACCACTCTCTGAAACAACATGACCCAAGAATCTCACTTCCCTTCTCCAAAAATGACACTTAAAGAATTTCGCTTTCAATTGGTGTTTCCTCAACACCTCCATCACTATCCTCAAGTGTCCCTTGTGTTCCTCCTCTGTCCTTGAGTAAACAAGGATGTCATCCACGAACACAAGAACAAACTTATTCAACTGATTTCTGAATACTCGATTCATAAGATCCACAAAATAGGCTAGTGCATTGGTCAACCCAAATGGCATGACCAACCACTCATAAAATCCAGATGGCGTCGTAAATGCCGTTTTTGGAACACTCTCATCTGCTATTCGAAGCTGATGAAATCCTGTCGCGAGGTCCAACTGGGAGAACACTCTTGCTCCTTCCAGTTGATCAAACAAATCATCTATCCGCGGTAGAGGATACTTATTCTTCCTCGTCACCCTGTTCAACTCGCGATAGTCCACACACAAACGAAGGGAACCATCTGCCTTAGTGGAAAACACAACTGGTGCTCCCCACTCAGAGACACTCCTTCTAATAAAACCCTTCTTCAAAAGATTGCTGACTTGCACCCCGAGCTCTCGCTGCTCCCTTGGTGCCATACGACGAAGTGGCATCACTATAGGTCTGGCATCTTTCACTAAATCAATACGGAACTCAATCTCTCGGTGTGGTGGAAGCCCAGTCACCTCCTCGAAGACGTCCGGATACTGGCCAACTACGGGCACATCTGACAACTCATCCTGCGGGATGTCGAGGGAATTTACAAAACTAGCCATAACCCCATCACTGGGTAGACTACCAAACACTACCCTCCGCCCATCATCCGCACTCACTGTCACCAAAAAGCCCTCACAGTCTACCACCACCCCGTATCTTTGGAGCCAATCGACTCCCAATATGATGCCATACCCAGTAAAGCCCAAAACAAAGCAATTACAAACATACATCCATGACTCGATAAGACCAAATTCCTGCAAATCATACTAAGGCTAGTCGAACCACCAATCGGGTTCGTCACAACCAATGGTCTATCGACTATCTCGGGTTCCAGTCCCAACCTATCTACCAGGTCACTAGATATGAAGGAACGGGAAGCCCCAGTATCAAACAAAACTCGAACTGGTACATCATAAATAGAAAGCATACCTTGAATAACAACATTCTTTCCTTTCTCCGCCGCAGTTGGGCATTCGACGAAGAAGGAACAACATCAATAGCATATGCTTTCACAATCTGCTTCTCCTTAAGAGGTTGCGGACACTTATCCTTATGATGTCCCACTTGACAAAGTTGTAGCACTTCCTTTCCGCTGGCTTGGCCCGACATTCTTTAGCATAATGGTCCTTCTTTCACGGCTGAAGCACTCAACATCCTTCTTGCTCTTTTTCCGGCCACCCTTAGATTAGTCCTTCTTCCTCTTATTCTGAGAGCTATTCTTGGCTCCACCGCCTGCTCGCGGCTTTGGCCCTTCTGCAGATGCAGCCTCAGTCTTTGACTTAGGGTAAAGACTCTCCGATCTCAAAGCTTTCCCCACAATCGATTCAAAAGTCTCATCGATGTGGTTGATAAGCCTTTCCCCCAAGTATCCATCCAAGCCAGTAATGAACTTCTCATTCTTCTTCTCAAGAGTATCAATGAGAGACAGTCCATACTTCGACAAAGTGTCGAACTCAACAATATAATCAGAAACTGCCCTTCCGTTCTGCTTGAGTTCCAAGAACCTCTTAAACAACACTGACTTCTGGGAAGCTGGAATAAACTTCTCGCTAAAGCAAGCCTTGAACTGATCCCACGTAACCTGATCTTCTGGAGTAGCTGTTCTAATGGCATTCCACCAATTCATCGCTCGCCCTTGCAGCTGACGAGACGCTAGCCTTCCCTTCATCGCATCTTCAAGACCCAAGTCATCGAAGATATGGTCACAGCTATCCATCCAGTCCTGAACATCCGTGGCCGACTCCGTCCCGTGGAACGGCTTCCCACCAAGATTAGTGTAATCCTTGCGCAACTTGGCGAAATCGACCCTAGGCGCCTGCACTACTGGGCCAACACCAACTCCGGGATTGGGAACTGCCCCTTGCACTTCTCTAAGCATATCTCTCATGAGGTTAGTAAACATTGCCCTCATGTCAGCGGCATTCCCTTGGTTGGTCCCTCTACCAGCACCCCTTGTGTCTCGGCTCATCGTTAATCTGTAAAAGGGAAACGATTAACGACCCCATAGTGGTACTAGTGCAGTGCGACTTCATTCTTATACTACTAATAGTATATATATATATATAGCTTTTGAAAACCAAAGTAATCACAAATACGCGCTCTCATATACGTACTATCTCTCCTTGGTGTCTTTCCCTAGGTTAACTACGCAACCTAGAGCTCTGATACCAAGTGTGACAGTCCGCCCCGCACCAACCGACATTTACTCCAAAGGTGCGCTGTACACATGCCCAGTTAGCACGGAACGGGTCATGAGAAGGAAAGGGAAGAAGGAAATGAACATACAAAGAACCTGTAGAATGTCTCACAGCGCATAGAATAAAATATAATAATAACATACTTGACATAAAACAGGAGAGACAGTGCATAAGCTGAAAATCAGAACTAAACATCATAGCAGCGGAAATCCAAAATACAACTTATTACAACTTTCAAACTGTCTCAAAGCAAAAGTAAGATAAAAGAGGTACACTACTAATGCCCAAGTAGCGACCACCAACGACACAGGGAGAATGTGTTTATATATATATCATACGTGGAAGCCTCATGCCCGCCTCTGAATCGGCTACTCGCGCATCACCAGCTAACCTGTCTCTAGTCTGCTCGTGTGAGCACCTAGAGTAATAAAAGAAGACATAAAACTCTGGGTCAGACATAAAGCCTGGTATGAGCGATAAGCATCTAAAGTGAACAATAACAGGTAGACTAAAACATACCTGAACCTGGACCTGCAACCAAAGAGTTAGCACTACATATTGTACAACACTCTAAGATACCATATCAAACAGTGTAAAGATACGGAGGTGGGGGAGGTGTGCATGTCATAGTGATGGCAAACAATCAAACGTAGCATCCATCCTCACATCTCTCACTCAGTGCGTAAAGCATACAATATTCACCACTTCGATCACCCAACATACCTTGCTACGATCACTTTGCCCCATGAAGTCATAAATGGCTTCACTGCACTTATAACGTAGTCACAAATCCTTCGCTATGTCCACTTTGCCCCATGGAGTCACAAGGACCCCACTGCACTGGCTCATAGCCTTACTAATCCTTACTATGTCCACTGTACCCCATGGAGTCACAAGAACCCCACGGCACTGGCTTATAGTCTTACTACGCATCACCTTGCCCCTCAGGTCGTAATGACCCTACTGCACTGATAACGTAGTCTTGCTACCACACCTTGCCCCTCATGTCATAATGACCTTACTGCACTGATAAGTAGCCCATCATCCATTTTCAGTGGTGAATCGAAGTTATGAACGTCGACAACTCCTTAGCACACGTCCCGCAGCAAAGTCCAACCATGAAGTGAACTCATTGGTTCCCAACTGGATCCTAAGCTCTAACTTCCATTTGGACTACCTTTGCATCTCGGGTTATTAGTCAATACTGGGTCGGGTCGGGTTCCTCCTCAAGCCATCGGTTCGGGTCGGTGTCCTCCATCTGTTCAGGTCGAGTCTCCTTCTGATGCGGTTCGGGTCGGGTATTCCTCTGGGGTCGGGTCGGTTGTCCTCCATCGGTTCGGGTCGGGTGCTTCACCTCAGGTCGGGTCGGGTGTCATCTCCCCTCCAGCTCGTGCCTCCGTTCCGATCCGTCTCCTCGTCCTTCACATGCTCCTATCTGATCCATCCTCATGCCTCCGCTCCGATCCGTCCTCCTTAGTCCGATCCGATCCCAGTTCAGTTAGAGTGGCCTTCCTTTTTTCCACTTTTCCCAAGTGTTGGGTTCCGATCCGATCGGATTCTTTGCTCAGTTCAACATATCTGATCCGAGCCTCTTATCCGATCCGATCCGATCCGAACCCTGCACTGTTTTCTGAAACTGTTCCAGCAAGTGTTTACGCCATTCGACGACGTTTTCGACCATTCTAACTATTGGAATCAATCATAAAGCATTTCATACAGTCATAGCAACATACATGATCAAGCACAAACATCAAAACATCAATATGATAGGTTAAAATGGATCAAACATACCCCAAAATCCCATATTTTCCCTTAAGCATGTTTAGGTGAAACTAATGATAGGGTTAGCAAAACTTAACCAAATTAACCCAAATTCATATCAGAGGTTTAAAACATCATTTAAGGATTTATGAACATTTTTCCCTAATTTTATCATGCTTAAATTCGCTAATTAACACTAATTACCCTTAACTATCCATAATTACTGTAAAACTAAGCAAATCACTCACCTTAGCCACAAAATAAACTAAGATCTGAAATAATTCTCTGATTTGATGTGAATCTCAATGCCAAACAGCAGCTCCAATGTTGCTTTGGTGTAGATCTTCCTTGATTAGAAGTTGTTAAGCTTAACCCTTGACCAAAAGATGATTTGGAGGTGATTTAGAGGTTGGAGACCATTTTTAGGGTTCCTTGGTGATAAGTGGAGGCTAGAAAACTGAAATGGAATGATCCTCTATCTCATTTCAGCCTCCCCATAACCCTAATCCCGAAATGGGTTATGGGCCTACTCACTAATCACCCGATTTGGCCCGGTTAAGCAGTTTCTCACCCTCCAAACCTTATTTCAGCCATATTTCCCAAACGGTAAGTCCGTTTGGCTATCATGACCACTCTACGGAAAGGTAAACTATCAAACGAATCCAATGGAAGTGGTTTCAAGTCAAAATTCATTTCCAATCAAAAGTTATGGCCAAAACAGTACCAACTAGGGGCAAAATGGTCATTTAGCAATCGACAAAAATCATGAACATGGGAGATGACTCTATTGGATGTTTCCCAAAGTTACATGACCATACGACTTCATACGGGAAAGAAATAAATATTCTACGATCCCCCGATACGTAGAATGCGGGTCATTACACAACGTATAAAGATTTCCTATTTTCCTATCCAAGCACATCCCACATAAGAAAATTTTCTTTGTTGTAGCTTTTCTTTTTCGTCTTATCTTTCAAAAAATAAAATTCAAATTGCAAAACTGGAGTAGATATGGACAACTATTTTCCTTAATCGGGTTTATGACTTGTTCTTACCTATAAGGTCAGTTCAATCTCCTACTACAAGGTGCCAACATCCACTCTATTCTCATTTTCTACAACTTATTTTGTCCACCCAACAAATTTCTCTTTTTAATAATTGTCAGAAGAATAGAGACTTCAAAACTTTCTTGATTAAAAATTCTTGTATGAAATATAACTAGAAAAACTAACGATCTATACATGCTCTATAATATGCACCTTTTAATGAGAGAATTTTACTTTAAAACTCAATATCTACTTCTTTACATATTTTAAAACTATAAATTTTAATATTAAAACTTGAAAACACCATAAACCATTTTTTTTAACTTTTATAATCTCAAGTTCTTAAAAGTTAATAATAAGGTTAGACTCAAAGCAGGTTTCCAATTTTTCTAGGCTCTCCTAAACACTCATCAAGGTCAATTCTCTCAACTATATATATTCCTAATCCATGTTTCTCTGTTCAACTTTTTCCAAGATACTAATCATATAGGATTTATTTCCCTTCCATACAAAGTATATTGTACACTTCCCAACCAAACTTCCTAAGGGTCTCAAATTTCCTTATTCATTCCTTTAGTGTACAAAATAAACATCTCATTTCATACCATATTATACTCTTTCTATTTAGTGGGTTCCTCTATGGATCTAGGTATGTATATGATATATTTATATTTTTAAAAATACAAATACGTTCACTCACTATTTATATAGGAGTTCTAAACCTAAGCTCTGATACCAGATGTGACAACCCCAATTTCAACAGACCGATTTTTTTTTTAAAATTCCAATCTATCGAAACTCGGATTGGTTTGCTCTAGTATCCTGTAGAAAAGACAGAGACATAAAACATGTCAGAGCTCAGAAAAATATCTCACAGCGGAAAGGATAAAATATAGTATAATCAAAACATAGCCTAACTGTATTATTAATACTGCCTAACCAGTATCCAAATCTATCATATCTCTACCACAATCTAACCTGTAAGTGTGTTATGAGGAGGGGGTCAGAGCACAAGTTCTGGTGACTGGATTTAAACTATACACTTTGGATAATATTACATATATCGTTCAATCATATTTTCTTATTTACTAGGTTACTTGGGTTAACAGCACTCAAGGCTTACACATACGTCGTACCCATTTACTTCCCAGTGAATTAACCTAATACATTATATGTATCTATCTCTCAATATTGAGATGCACCCCATGGTACCCCACTCGCACGGTCTCCACCGTATCATCAAAGGAATATAACAGTCCCTAATCCTACGCCCGAATGTCGTATGGATTTTTATATATATGTCAACGCTACGTCTACATAGAACCACTACTTCTATATTACGTAAGCGTTCGGACTGTCATCCTTGAACCATTCGACTGAATTAGGTTCCATCCTCGAATAGTGCCTTCTAGTCTTATGATACACCACCCAGAGCGACATGAGTGTACCGAGACTTTCCCACGTACGTATCGTCAATCGTTCTCGATGTCTATGGCACATGTTCTCTATATGTGCGCCCGAGTCCCGTGGCAGGCTAATCAAGAAACATGGAACTCGATCGGGAGCTTTCAAATATCTGCCGATTGCAGATGCTAAGGTCTGCTTTTACAGTGGCTATGGTCACACTAGACCCCTCCCTCAACTAATGAAAGGCACCCAAGAATATCAAGAAGGAGAACTTAATCCCGGCCCCCAATGCCCTTCAAACCTATTGGCCAACCTACCCATAACTAGGTAGCAAAGTATATAGTCTTTTGGAGTTCTCCGCCTTTCCGCTTTACGTACTGACTGAAGATGGTAGGTAGACGACGAGTTGCTATTACAGGGCACTAACTGGCCTCGCCAAATCACGCTGGTCCATCTTAGTCTTTTCATTGCCCCTTATTATTGCAATTAAGGCATACTCATTGGTTCACCTACGCAGACCTAACCTTTGTGAGTACAAGCGGATCATCTTCCACTCACAGAGGAATACCAAGAGTACCCTACATCCCTGGAAGCCGCGTACTTCCCCTTCCAGCCCTTTGGAGCTGTCAAACAATCAGATGAATGTGCGCTCCCCTCGTGCCTTATAACACCTCGATGATCTACCCTGTTGGGTTATTCACCCTCAATCGTACGGACTAGTCTAAGCACCTTACTTTAGCATGTTACTAGACCCTATGTCTAAACATTCTTTTACCCCCTTGTCTCACCTCACCAGGTTTGCAGTTAACTTGGTTATTCCAATTCATATTGAATTCTTATTCAAATTACCAAGTTTCTCTTGCTTATTAATTTCAGTCATACAACTTAATTCATTTAAGTTTATTAATAAGATTACAACATGTTATTCTTTAGATTGTGGCCCAAGGTCTGTGATCCACAATCCCTTTTATATTCTTGTTTGATTTCAATAACATGTTTTACTTAATATGTAATTAAGTATATCTAATTCACATGTTTCCAATTAACATGTCACTTACAATTTATGATTAAATACAACTTATTTCATTTCATGAGTTTTCCTCATTCTTTCCCATTTAATCATAATTCCACTTTACGTCGTCAATACGACTTATCGATGTTTACTTATTAACTTAGTTCTATTAACTAAGGCCCATTAATAAGTTTCTCTACCCATTTATTATAACCTATGTTATAATTTCCCCTTGTCCCTAGGACAAGTCTAAACATGTTATTCTTACCAATGGGTTTCAGATTCCCAGACTACTTAATTTATAATTAAGTATAATATATTTCCCCCCTTTTCTTAACTGGTTTTAGTTTTCCCCTTTTCTGATTAGTTAATTTACAATTAAGTGTCACTTAACTAAATTCACCAGCATTATACAACATTTTCATTTATGTTATTTATTTATAATAGGTTAATATCATTCCCCTTTTAAACCATTTATTGTTGTAAACCATTATTCTTCATTTTCTGTAATATGTGTTCCTTATCATATTAAGGAAAACACTTCATGCACCTTATCAGTTTGATAGAAGGAATCAATGATTTATTTTCATAACGTTTTCCCATCTAAATCCGTGGAAGCAAGTAATTTCTTTACTTTTCTATATTTGTTGTGGCTTACTTGCAACAACGTTTTCAGAAATAAGTCATTTAGGGAAATACATCACTTTTCCCTCTTATCACACTAACTCAGTTCATTACATCCCTTCCTTTCTTATTTTCTGAGTTAGACATTTAAGTACCATCCTAGCCATTTATTCATATCTTGTTATATACATATTTTTATATATATATATATAAACACTAGACCTCTCACATTAAGCCTACACTTGTGGACGCTGGATTTGCCGGGTGAGTCCGGGCAGACTTCTAACACAAGCTGACTTAACCTCGTGTCTTAGCACATGTTGTTAATTCTTGCACTTAGGCATCTCACATTAGGTTCAACATTAGTGGCTGCTGAATATGCTGGTCGGGTCCGGGCAGACTTCCGCCCCTAATGCAACCTAACCTCGTGCCATAAGTTAATTTACAATTTCTAATTGTAATCCTAGGCATATTCATTTTCATTCAATCACTTATGTTCGTATCAAATTGCGCTTCTAAATTAAAATCTCAAAACATAATATATGTTATGTTCATTACATGAAAATTTAGACATATTATCCTTTTTACTGTAATATAGTTTACAGTAATCTAATTTACATGTCGTCCAATGTTTTCCTATATTTTGTCGCATGTCATTTTCAACATATGTTTAATTCTTTAGGACATGTAAACATTCAATTGGGTAATTATTTTAACATGTCGTTCAATAAATAATATGTCCCAAGTAAAGCATGTAATTACAAACACTGAATTGGCTATTCATATCCTAACAAGTTTATTTTCTCCAACAAGTAAACATTCAATAACTTAGCCAATTCAGCATAGGAATTTCCTTACATATTCATATCAACATTTCAATTCGTTACAACAACAATTTATAATTAAACTAGCCATTTCAAAATTTATTAAAGGGTGAATGTTAAACGATAGTCATAATATTATCTAAAGGCTATAGCTTAAGCCCACTCACCTTTAAGCTTTCCCCAAATGTTGGATCTGATCTGTTCTATCATCCATGGTTTTCCTTTTCCCTTTAATTTGATTCACGACCTAACAACCATGGATTTATTATTTCATGAAAAGAGAAGGGAAAGAGAAATAGTTTAAATAGATTGGCTGTTAGAGGTTTACCTTGCTTTTATGATTCAATAATCTTTTTTATTAACGTTGATTCCCTCTTCCAGATCTGAATTCATAATCCTCCTAGGCTAAAATTTTAATTTCAGAATAGATATGAGAAGAGAGAGAGAGAGAGAGAGAGAAAGGGAGTCATGGCCGAGCTCTAGCGCAGCCGCCGAATTATGATGTTTAGGGTTAGGTCTAGGGTCTTATTTATAGGTGCTCAAGACCTTATCGTACACGCAGCGCTGAGTCAGCACTAAACTCAGTTAAGAAAATAGTCCAGGTTCGCAAATGAATCTAGACAAATCTTATCGTACATGTAGTGCTGAGTCAGCATTGGGTCCCGCAAGTTGTTTTGGCGCAGAAATTTGAATTTCGAATGTTTGAATTGTTTTGGCGTAGAAATTTGATTTTCGAACTTTTGAATTTCTGGAATTTATTTAACTATTTTATTCACACAAAATATTCTTATATGTATACAATTCCTCTACCGACCATTTTATGTGTATTTGTATACACACAATTTTTGTTTTATTTTCAAAATTCAAACGATGTTGCACCATTATTTGACTCTTGCCATATTTCATTGACTGTAGCCTTATCTTGAATTTTATCTTTTGTATACATATATTTATGCATATATATACACATTCTCATATATGTACATTTATTTTTTTTTATTTCCTTATATGTATGTTCTTATCCTTTCAAATTTTGAATTTGTATACGTACATATATTTGCATGTTCAGTTGGCCCTCTCTAAAACAAAGATAAAAATTATGTCGCCGTCGGGGTTCGAACCCCCGACCTCCATGTTACAAATCCAATGCCTTAACCAACTAAGCTATGAAGTCTTTTATTAATAAGTCTTAGAACAATGATAATTATTGTTATCTCCTTACTTCTCTTTTTCATGTTAGTTACAATACTTAAATTAAACCATTGCATGAATCTTTTTCTTTTAGTGTTAATGCATTATGTTTGCAAATCAGTGCATGCAACCAATCCTTTCTTTCTTTCAATGCACGCATTACATTTTTTTCAGTATTTATTACATCCAATCCTTATTTTAATCTTTATTTTATATTTTAATTTGTTTGTATATATATATACATTTCTCTTGTGCGTATACAAACTTCTAGGCTTAATAACTTCTTTATATGATGTCTGTTTTATGAAAACAAGGTGTTTATCTCGACCAGAATTCCAAGACGGACGCAATGGCGTAGTCCATTTTACTTAATTCTCATTATTTAATTTAGTAATTCTTATTTTATTATCTTTAAAATATGGGGTGTTACACCAATTATCCATGAATCATCAGTTGATGCTTCCTTTGGAATATTTGGTTTAATAGTTGATTTAAAAGTTATATTACTCATATTATTTAATTGATTTATGGTTCTAATTAAAGATTCAATATCTCCTAGAATATTTTCTACAGGGTAATCTCTTAAAAGCTTAATTCTTTTATTAGGTTGATTAATTTCATTAATTATTTTATTTGATTTATCATTATTATCAAATTCATCTTCATTTCGATTCGAATCTTTATAACTTTCATCTAAAGACACATTTAATGTTACTTCAATAGTATTAGTTTTTAAATTAAAAACTCTGTAAGCCTTACTTCTATTTGAATATCCAATAAATATTCATTTATCTGACTTATGGTCAAATTTTCTCTTTAGTATTTTAAATAAAGCATTTACTCCCAAAAATTCTGAAATAAGACACCTTTAGTTCCTTTTTATACAGAAGTTCATATGGAGATTTGTTAGTTAATGGCCTAGTTAAAATTCTATCTAAATTATAACAAGTCATAGCGACTGTTTCAACCCAGAAACATTCTGCTAGATTACAATCGAGTAACATAGTTCTCACATACTTTTGTATCGTCCAAGTTTTACAGTCAACTACTCCATTTTATTGTGGAGTTATTGGAAAAGAAAATTTATGTGTAATTCCCTTTTTACTGCAGGCTTCTCAAATTTTTCATTTTCAAATTCTCCACCATGATACATACATATTGTTTTAATTTTTAAAGATAATAGATTTTGAATTCTATTAGTTAATGTTTTAAATAACTCAAAAGCATCACTTTTTTGTTTAAGGAACAATGTCTAAGTAAATCTAGAGAAATTATCTATAAAAGCGAACATATCTACTATGGTTTATTAATTGTGTTTGAGATGGACCAAATAAATCCAAATGAAGTAATTCTAATTGATTTAAAGTGGTAATCTCAACTTTAGACTTAAAAGAACTTTTTCTTAATTTTCCGGACTACATGCATCACATAAGTTATCTAATTTGAAATTAATTTTAGGTAATCCTCTAACTAAATCTAAATTTAGATATTTTAGATAAATATTTAAAATTTAAATGACCAAATCTCTTAAGCCAAATCCAACGGTCATTTGTATTGGCTAAAAGACACAAATTATCATTTGAAATTTTCTTACTTAAAATGTAAAAATAATCTTTCTAATTCCTTCAAAAATAATGTTTGAATTGTTATCTTCAATAAAATATTTAACTTTTTCAAATTTAATTTTATATCCTTTATCGCATAATTATCTTATACTATGCAGGTTGTGTTTTAAATTCTTAACTAATAAAGCATCAGAAATAGTGGGAGTTTTGGAGTTACCAACATTGTCGATGCCAATTACCTATCCATTGAGTTATCACCAAAATTCACTATTCTCCATTTTCATAGATAATATTATTCAGTAAATTTGGATTTTTCGTCACATGCCTCAAACAATCACTATCTATATCCATATATCCTTTTTGATTTGCACCAACTGACCATCAAGTTTTGAATTACCAACTGCCATGTAACATCTCTATTCCTGTACAACATACTGATTCAGTAAACAACTTGACTTTTCACAATAGGTCAATTAATACATATGAAATAATGATGAAATGAAGAAATTTGCAATAGTTTTATGAAAAAACTTCAAAATTTACCATTTATACTTTTCAAAATTAAGATTACGAGATTTTTGAAAACCAATGCTCTAATACCAATTGTTGGAGATGCGGATTAAGGATCCTAAAGCAGGTTAAACACCAGAGGGGATTGAACTGTGTTTAATGGAATTTATTAAATTTCTTGAAATCTTTTAAATCAAACAATCAATATACAGATCACAGAAATAACTAAACACAGAATCAATCACAGAATGCAGAAAGTAAAAGTAATAAAGGAAAGTACACACTAGGATTCATACTGATCCGGGACTCCCCAGCATTTTATCCCACATAACGCTGGGTTGATGGATAATTTTATAACAATATCCAGTTACAATCCTTGATTTCAGGGCTACAAGGGGACACCCATCCTGATTCCAAGTACAGTGAGACTTAGTTGATTTACCGGGCCATAACTTTACACCCGATCGATTTCTGGGACATAACTGCACCCAGTCACTTTAAACGGGATAGGACCTCACCCTTCTCTTATTATTTTTTATTGTATTGACTCTATAAAATTTGACCTTGAGATCTTTGATTACAAGTAGCCTATAACTCTTGAGAAGCACTTGAATTCAGAGAGTATTTGGTTTAGAATTAAAAGAGAAGAAGAGTGATACGATTTCTGCTGAAATCGGCAGAGTATAAGTGTATAAACTCAAGAATTAAAGTAATCTAATGGTAGGAAGTTAAGAGAGGAAAAAGAAGATGAAAATTTGTTAAAAAAATCGAATTCTGGAAGGTATTTATAAATTTCCAATAGTCACAACGTTTCTAAAAAGATTAAAATTCTAAAGACATTTCTTTTCTAAATTTAAAAATACTTTCTTTTCTAAATTTAAAAATGCTCTAACGGCTAGTATGTCGACATGCCTATTTTTGTATGTCGATATATGCTAGGAAAAATTCAAAAATAAAAGTTCAAATCATTTCAAAAAATATTTAAATAAACTATAATGAATCCAGATTTAAAACAAATTAAATGCCTTTATAATTAAATATTCTTTTCAAAGTAAAAGATAGTTTAAAAAACTTTATAAAGATATACTTAAAATAATTAAGAAATTAAATATAAAAGGATAAAAGTATATATAAAACTATATATATATATATATTAAAAACCTATATAAGCAAAAAGGTAAAACATCATAAGTAATTGTAAAACAAATAAAACTTAAGTTTGAAACATAAATTTGGATATAAACTTAGTTTTCAAGTATAAAAAATAACCATTAGAAGTTAAAATATTATTAAAACAAAGAAGTATATATGCTGAATAAGGAAGTAATTTTGAAATCATTTGAAAACAAGATTTAAAATCAAGTAAATAAATTTGAAATTATTTTGAAATCAAGATTTGAGTTTTAATTCAGAATTTTAGATTTGAAAATAGAATCAAGTGCTAATCAGAGATTTAACAGAATTTTTTAGGCATAGTGACTCTATAATCCTTGAACTATTGAATTCTTGAATTCTTGATACTCATAAGTCTTGAAACTTGAACTCTTCCATTTGAAATCTTGATTCTTGTAAACTGTACAGTCTTTAATTATAAAATACCTACATAGATTTGTTGTATGTACATACATAAGTATATATTCTGGAGAATTGTGTTAGTATATATTTTATAATAATAACAATAAAAACAAAGTAGAAACAGGGTTGTCGTCATCAAAACGATCATTATTAACATCTCAGTCATTAACAGAGACTGATCATCATAAGTTGGTATCGAGTACATGGAAGGACTTAGGTTAGACCAAATGGCCAGTAATCTTTCATTATCGAGACATTGGTTGAAGTGGCAGCGCCATTTAGTTGCTTTAGCTTGTCTGCTTCAGGGCAAGGCCATTAACCTATAAGAAAGTCTTCCAACTAGTAGAGGGATGCCTGCGTGGGGTCACAGTCAAACTTATAAGGGACAGACTGTAACAACCCGAATTTTTAAGAAACAATAATTACTTACTTAATTAACTAATAAAATAAATATTAATCAGAAAAATATTGAGAATTGAGCAGAAAGGATTTCACCGTTGCTTTCGTTATGAAATTCTGATTCGGATAGAGCTTTAGTTTGTGTAAATCAGACAAGAATGAGTAAGTTATGATCTGTTAAATTTTAAAATTAAGTTAGAGAATTTAACTAATAAACATAAAATAAAGCAGTGGTAAATGGGCAACCCAACCCATATATGAGTCGACCCCTGTGTCGACTCATGGGTCGACACATGTATCGACCCATATATAAGGTGGGTCCACTAATTCGAACCAAACACGAGCTTGTGCCTGGCCAATGTCGTCAGCTTTTGGATTACTTTTTTCGATGTATCACTGATGTATCTTCTATGCTTCAGATTAACAACCTAAAATTCTATGGCCTAAAATCTAAATATAAGATATAATGAACCTGGACATAAAATCCAATGAACATGGACACCTAACTCTATTATAAATAGCCTCCAAAACCTAATCTACACTACTCCATTTCTCTACCTCTCTTAAATAACCTTTGTAACACCCTAAATTTTAATAAATAATAACTATATGAAGAAGATTAATAAAACGAATATTAGTTCACAAATGGATAAGATGGACTTCACTGTTGCATTCATTACGAAATTCTAATTCAGGTAGACTTTTGGTTTGCGCAAATCGGGCTAAGTATGAATAAGATACGATCAATAGAAGTTTAAATAAATAAAATTACTGTGATTATAAGATTTCTTCTAAGTTAATGTTAAAATTGATAAAATAGTTATTACAATGATTTTAGATCTGAATAAAAAGGGACTAAGATAGTAAAATAGATTGGATCTGAAAGTATGACAATTACAGTGTTTATAAGTTCGTCTTTTACAACTTATTGTTCAATTTATTTGCTATCTATTATTCATTCATTTCCAGTAGTTAGTTATTTACAAGTAAATTCTTCTTCTTAATCCTCTTCTCTATCATTATTTTATTTACACTCTTATAATGTCCATTTGTCCATTTTGCCTATTTCTAAGCCTAGATCTTTTTCTCCTTTTCCATCGCTTATGTGTTGAGCCTAGGCCTTTACCGTTTTATTCATATGAAAATAGGAATAATCTGAAATAATGGTAAAAAGGAATTTTTAGGCATATTGAGAATTAGTGAATTATGGACTGTAAATGAGGGTAAATTATAATGGAAGAATAGGAAAACATGTTAATTGGACATTAATTTGGAAAACATGTTAGCATCAATTTGGAAAACATGTTAGTTTGACATTAATTTCGAAAACATGTTAATTGTACTTAATTCGACATTAAGTAATCTATATTGGGAAAACATGTTAATTGTACTTAATTTGACATTAACTAACTTGTATTATTTGGAAAACATGTTAATTGGACTGAATGACACTTAAATTAAGTGACTTGTAACTGGAAAACATCTGAGCATTGATGCATTGGACTTGTCTGGATTGGGAAAGGTTGTAAAAAAATGATTACATTTAATTAAAAATGATAATTACAACTTAGGACTATAACACGGAGTATATTGGGCATATTAATAAACTTAAATATGTTAAGTAAACTTGTTAGATTAATTAGCTAATCTTGAAGGGAGTCCGTTCCAACGAGATATAAGGTGCTCAAATACTTGTTTGCTTATATGGGTTTATTAATGAACTTAAACATGCTAAGTTAAACATGTCCTATTAATAAGCTAATCTTGAAGGAGGTCCGTTCTAATGAGATATAAGGGGCTCGTAGAAATCCTAATTATTCTTTGCTTGCTTGCGTGAAACCTATATCAATCAGTATCCCTGTTGTTATTTTAACATCAAAAGTTGGCCACTAGTGACGTTCAACCCTTAATTGTATGTAGAACACACGAATAACAATCACAAAGTACGAAAAAGTAAATAAAAATAGGGAACACGCAAGATTTTTAAAGTGTTTTGGCAAAGTTTGGTGCCTACGTCCACTTTATATGTATTGATTTGCTTTTGATTACAAGTACAATCCATTTTATTTTTTGGAAGAAACTAGGAGATGAGAAAAATGAACACAAAATCCTTGTGTTTGAAAGGAATGAGAGTTGGCTATTTTTGGAGTTTGCCGTGAGTTTCTATTAGAAGATCCGCCTCCTTTTCTATTTTGGGGAAGGAGGTATTTATAGGCCAAGGCGTAGGCCGGTTTGCAAGAGACGTGGCATGTTTCTTTTTCGGAGCTTGGACACGTGGAGCTTGATCCGGTTTTATATTTTAGGCAGTGGGACCTGCTCTACTGCTGAATAATAGTTCTCTCGAAAATTGTGGTTTGCATGGCACTTGAACTATGGTGTATCAAAAGTAGCGCTTTGACCGTTAGTGTTGACCGCCTTTAGTGCCTTGAGAATCGGGCTAAGCAGTGAATGACTTATCTGGATATATTCCAGAGATATTCGATTGATCAAAATTTTGAGGAGATGATTAACTCGGTCGGTTGGGATATGATATGCCTTTGCTTGAAGGAGAGTAGCTCGGGCCAAATCTTGCTTGGGCTTTTTGGAATAAAGGTCGTCCGTTGCAATCGGTTGGCACTGAGTGGCGAGTCTTTTGACATTGAGCTTCTACCCATTAATCCGTGATAGCTTTTGCCAAAAAGTTGGTTAACACTTTGCCCCCTAGAACATATCTTTCTTGGTAAAAGAAGAGTGTTCTGGATGTTAAATCGGATCTCAATGTGTAGGTAGCTATGGTTGCGCCAAACCATTTTAAGGTTAGAAAACCGATGATCTTTATGGTTGTATTAAGGCCAGAGTCCAATGATCGATATTGATCGTATTAAGGCCGGAAGACCGAGTACCACCGAAGACCGTATTAAGGCTGAGAATGCTATGAAAGTAGGCGTCAGTCTTTTCCGTAACATGCCTGTAAGGATATTGGAGGCCATTCTCGGTTTAGAGATGGCTCTGAGCTTGGTTAGACGAGTATTAACAATACTCGGCTTATGTATTTGGTGAGTAGTAATCACACTTGGCTTAAAGAGGTGGCGAGTATAAACCATATTTAGCTTATGGAGGTGGCGAGTATTATCCATGCTCCGCCTACGGAGGTGGAGAGTATTATCCATACTCGGCTTATGGAGGTGGCGAGTATTATCCACAATCGGTTTTGGCAAGTGCTAACCATGCTCGGCTTATATAAGCTCATCTGTACTCGACTAATGGAGTCGGTTATATATGGTGACGGGTGTCGACCGTGTTCTTGAAAAGATATTTTGAGATTTGGTGAGTGGTCATTACATTCGACCTAGGGAAGTGGCGAGCATCATCTATACTCTACACTCGGCCTAGGGAAGTGGCGATCATCATCTATACTCGGCTTATGGAGGTGGGAGTATTATCCATTCTCGGCTTATGGAGGTGGCGAGTATTATCCATACGCAGCTTATAGAGAGTTAACCATACCCGGCTTGTTGAGTTGGATTGACATAGTGGTAGGTATCGACCATAATTTAGTAACAGTGGCTAGCACTGATCATGTTTGGGTCGGCAAGCATTAGTCATGCTCGGCTTGAATTGTTCAAACATAATCTATGTTCGAAAAGAGAGATTATTGCTGCTAAAGAGCTATTACAAGGAAATAAAAGTAAGTTCTAAGTGGGTGAAAGCCGAATCCAGTGCATGCCTAGGAGTTAAATCCTAATTTCGTACGTGTATGCTTCAGCTTCCCAAATTATTGAAAGAAAAATACATTTCTAAAAAAAATCTAAATTCTATTAATTGATGATGTTGCCGCGATTGCTGGGCTTAGGGTCCTTTCCGTTTCTAGGAGCTTGAGGATTGGCCTGAGGAGCTTGGGCAGAGGAGTGCGGCAGCATGGCCTGTGGGGTCTTCTTGACGTACTCGGGTAGTTCTCCACGTCTAACTCTATCCTCGATGAGATCGTGTAAGTGCCTGCACTCACTGGTGCAATGGCCTGCCATGTTGTGGTACATGCAGTGCTTTCCAGAGTCGTGTTTTTTTGGGTCGGCTCCCTTCGAGGAGGTTTTGGAAAAGGCAGAGTTCCTTGTATGTCAAGGAAGATATCGAGCAGGGAGTAGTTGAGCTCGGTGCATTGATCATACTTGTTCTCTCTCCTTAGTTGTATGTTATGATCATTATTTTCAAAAATATTTCCTTTGCCTTTGTTCTGGCCATTGGTGTTGGATGGACACCCCCCCCCCCCCCCCGTCTTTGGTAGCCAGCATCTTGAGGCTTTCCATTTTAATGCTGGTGTCCTCCTGTTGAAGGTACCTATTGGCTTCGGCATAGAAGTCTTCAATGCCATTGGGAGGGTACCTGGTTAAAGAGATCCTAAATTTTAATCGGTTTTGAACACCTATAATGGAGGCCATAAGCACAATCGATGACCTGGGTCGATCGTCTGATGATACAGCCGCATTGAATCTTTGTAGGAAGGATCAGAGGGTCTTGCTAGACCATTGTTTGATGGAGGTAAGGAACATGACGCTCTTTGGTCAGGAGATGTGAAATTTGAACTGCTCGATGAAGCGAGCGACTAACATATTCCAGCTGTTGATTGACTCAGTTGTTAACTGTCAAAACCACATGCCTACTATGTCGTTGAGGAAGAGAGGGAAGCACTTAGACATGATGTTGGTTGATGTAGAGAGAACTTCCATATGGTGCATGTATCGTATGAGATGAATGGTCGGGTCAGTTTGGCCATTATAGGGCTCCAGGATTGGAAGCTATAAGTCTGGAGGATTTCAAGAGTTTCTGATTTCCCATGTGAATGGGTTGCGATTGATGTCAACTATGTCTTGTTGAGAAGAAGATCCCCGAGTGAATTGTCTGATGATACTTACAAGCGGGCTTCTATTTCCGATAAGTCGCTGCCATGAATCCAACTCTACATTGGTGAGAATCCTAGTACTAGGATCCGACGAAGGCATCCTCGGGAGGGGAACGGTCGGTTGGGTTCGTCCTTCCGGGAGTTGAGTGAAGGTGAGGGCATACCCTAGTACTGGGACCTGGTTCGGCCATAGCTGAGGTCGTTTGGTTATTATTGGACTGAACTATATCTGCTCATATTGGAAGTAATAGGCTCAGGCGAGTAGTACCCATCTGGGGATCGGCATTGCCTCCGCTCGGAGCGACGTTAGAAGGACCTACAGTAGTTTTCCACTTTGTCATGTTGAAGATCGGTATGGCAGAGTGGTCTTGGTGACACGGAGGGTTGCCGTCACAAGCTCTTCATTGGAGGGGTGGTGGCATAAGATGGGTTTGTGGTAAGATGCCGGGTCGGATCGGTTGTAGCAACGTTCTTGGTTCTGGCCGACCCATTGGTTGGGTTTGTTTTGGAGCTACTTGCCCAAGGGGTCGCGTTGTTCCCTGGACTGGAGGCAGAATGGTCGACTGGTTCTGGTTATGGATCTGACCAGGATCGACCTGAGAATCTCGGCTACCAAAGCTCCACTTGAAGCTGGAAGCAAGATTTTAAATCTTGGATTTTGGCCAATATC
Organism: Allium sativum; assembly: GCA_030737875.1. Lineage (NCBI taxonomy): Eukaryota > Viridiplantae > Streptophyta > Magnoliopsida > Asparagales > Amaryllidaceae > Allium > Allium sativum. The sequence goes on from CM060921.1 coordinate 311,788,838, forward strand.
TCGGAAAAATATCTCGACTAAACACTTATAACTAAACTAGCTGCCAAATCTCAGATTTTAGCTAATATCTTGGGTTTTCATCTTGGCGATCTCGGGGAGATTTAAAAGCCTGGACGGAAGTGATGCCCCTGTCTGTGACCGATCGGGAAGTGAAGCTGAGCCAGGAGGAAGCAAAGGTGTGGACCGATTCGGGGCTTGGATTTCTGCAGACCGAATATTAGTTGTTTCCCCAGCCTCAACGGTGGAGGAATTGATGTTGAGCGTTATATCCCTTTTCCATCTGAGCGAGAGGTTGTTTAGTAACCCTTGCTGACACTTGAGGAGTTCACCCTGACATGCCATCTTATTTTTGAATTCAGCCAAAATTTTACCCGTGTCATCCCGGAAAGTATTGGAATGTGTTTTTGTAGGAGGAAGCCTCATGACTTGTCCCCGTTGCTACCGTTTCTGTAGCATCTGCAGGTATAGGTTGAGAATTGGAAGCATCCTTCTTCCACTTGTTTTCCATGGTCAGCTTAAAAATTGATGAAGGTGGTCGAAAATCGTAGAATATGTCTAGGTGTGTTCCCCTTCCTAGCGCGCCAAAGTGTTGAGTCAAAAGTTGGTCACTAGTGACGTTCAACACTCATGTATGTAGAACACACGAATAACAATCGCACAGTACGTAAAAGTAAATAAAAACAGGGAACATGCAAAAAATTTATAGTGGATTGGCAAATTTTGGTGCCTACTTCATGTGTTTGAAAGGAATGAGATTTGGCTGTTTTTGGAGTTAGCCGTGAGTTTCTATTAGAAGATCCAGCCTCCTTTTCTATTAGGGAAGGAGGTATTTATAGGCCAAGGCATAGGCCGGTTTGGAAGAGATGTGTCATGCAGGTTTTCCAGAGCTTGGATACGTAGAGCTTGATCCGGTGGTATATTTGCGGTGGTGGGACCACGTCCACAACCGAGTAATAGTTCTCTCGAAAATTGTGGCTTGCGTGGCACTTGAACTATGGTGTATCAAAAGTAGCGCTTTGGCCGGAAGTGTTGGCCGCCTTTAATGCCTTGAGAATCGGGCTAAGCAGTGAATGACTTATCTAGATATTTCTAGATAGATTCAAGAGATATCCATCGATCCAAATTTTAAGGTGATGATTGAATTGACCAGTCGGGAGAGCTATTATGCTGGGTTATGATAGGCCTTTGCTCGAAGGAGACTGGCTCGAGCCAAATCTTGCTTGGGCATTCTGGAATAAGGGTCGTCTGTTGCGATCGGTTGGCACTGAATGGCGAGCCTTTTGATGTTGAGCTTCGATTCGTTGATCTGTGACAGCTTTTGCCAAAAAGTTGGTCAATAGTTATCATCCGGAGCCTCGTACTAGGTAGAGGCTAGGGAACGTTTTACTGATCTGGAGAATAAGAGGTTCAAAACGAGGTGGGTACGGGCGCGTTCTAGCGGAATGGTGAGCGTGCATCATTATGAAAATGGAAGATATGACGTTCTAATTCCTGTGATTAATGTTGTGTCTTTTTAGTTGATGGGTTCTGGATTGATAACCTCGAATGCCATGGCTGGCACAGGTTATTCGCATCTGGAAAGTCGATCGATAGGTAGCATAAGTAAATCCCTTCCTAATTACTTATTTCTATCTGAATCTACAGAAGTGCAAAGCAGTCAATCCGCCTGATCAGGTTATTGTTAATAATATTATTATTATCATTGTCGTTGTCTTTTTGATGAGAATAGACAATCCTTATTATCAGCTCATGTCATTTATTGTTCACCTTTAAGTATGTACAAACACTTACCCTTTCATGACACTATAACCACTATTTTTTTGTTTTCCTTAACGCAGCAGTCGAGCTGGTAATCATAGTAGCTCACCAGTCTTTATGTCTGACCCTTTTCCTTTCTTCCTTTCTCTTTTCTTTCCCCCAGGCTTACAGGGAGAAAGTGTATAGTTCGAATTTCTTTGTTGATTTGTCATAAAGAGTCTTCGAAAAAGATGGATTGCTACATATTCTCTTTTAAGTTAGGTTGAATCTTTTTAACTATATGGGGAATAATGTTATTTTACTCTGATGTTGTTTTTGACTGAGATTTTGAGACATGACACTTTGTAACTGTTTGGTTAATTGAAACAAAGATGGCTTTCTACTTGAAATTGTAAGTTTCTTCTTCCATTGTAAATTTAATATTTTATGTCTTATGAAATCTTAGTCTCTATGATGTTTCATGTCTTTATACCTACAATGCTCCATAATTTCTTATGAAACCCTCATACGAGTGACAGTATGGAATGTCGGGTGTTACATTTAGTATCAAAGCCTAAGGTTACCAAGATAACTAAAGTTTCATTTTAAAAGAAACTTTTTTCAAAAGAAATCGCATTTTCAGAAATCAAAAGTTACTTTTGAAAATAAAATATCCTTTATAGTCAGTTACTTCCTTTGACTCTTTCGAACTCTGGATCTTTATTTTTTCATAGTTGAGTTATAAGGCGTTCTATTTAATCTTTTCTTTATGGGTTGAAAATTTGATTAGTGAAAAAAAAAGCCATTTAGCTCAATAGTTAGGAGAGGTCAAGGTTAGAAAGGAACTTGCTACTTGACAATTATTAAAAAGGGTTAATCATGGATGGAACAACCTTATTAATTTAGTGATGAAGAAAAGATAATTTAGAAGTTAAGAATAACCTAGATTGATTGGTTAAGACAAAGGGATGTATTTCCATAGCTGGGTTTGAAATTAACATAGAAAATGTCATTGCAAGAATAAATGGATTGGTGCGAAATAAGGATTTTACCGTATTGTGCACTATCTGCTAACTTAAAAATAGTTAAAAAGAAATATCTTGCCATCACAAATTTCTATAGAATAGATTTTCTTATAACATGGAAATAGATTTTCATATATTTTCAATAACCAGTCAATTAGGAATACGAAGAACTTCCTAAAAGGTAAATTTAAGGATGGCAAGTAAAAGATCAACATGATTATATTAATCTCAAAAGGATTATGAGGAAAGATGTTAATCAAAAGTGGTCGAGGAATAGGAGAAGCCAAGGGTTAGTGAAAGAAGGAATGTTATCAATCTTTAGTTCTTTCTAGTTTTCCTATTTAGTTTAGGAATATTTTGTCCCTTTTCCTTTGATATATAGGTTAGGGCGGTTGCATGAAGCCATATACACGATAAGAAGAGTTGAGCATCTGTATTGTAATCCTAATGAGGCAGTCCTTTACAGGTATGGTAAATCCCCGAGGATGTGGTAATAGCACTAATTGACTATTTTTTACTTAGGCTCAGCAGTAGTTTCTGAACCTCGTAGGGATCGGCTTGATTATCTATTTATTTGTGGTGAGTCGGGGTTGAAACTAAAATCTTGATGTTTGGGACATTTCCGGGTATGGGCTAGTTTTGGGTCTAAATAGAATAACCATATAATTGGTTATCCCTTATTTTTGCACTAGTAGTAGAATTCAATTGAGGTGCTTACATTCTAAGGTTTTGAAGTAGAAAAATTGAAGGAAGGATTCGTTAGCCAGTTGGGGGCAACTTTGACTGCAAGAAGGAGATGGTTAGGCTAAGTCATGCGATTGACTAATTTTTAGGACTTCTTATGACTCGAAGGGTCAGTAATGTTAATATTCCTATTTTCCTTAGTGCATCTCTATGTGGTATTGATTCAGTTCACTTTGTGCCATATGTTCCGAATATAATAAGTGATTGAAGGATTATCTCTAGGAGAGATAGATTGATTTTTAGACCAATATTTGCGATGACACTAAACTTGTAGAATTTTGGGTAAAGCACATGGTTTTGGGGTTGTAAGTGAGAATTGAGTTTCATAGTTGGATTGGAATATTTTGCTCCCTAAACTCTATCTTTTGAAAAGAATAATGTGACTCTTATGTTGGAGCCTTCTGCATGTATTTTAAGTAAGTAGTTGGACTTCAGTTATAATGGAAAGGTTTTTGGAAAAAGCCAAGTAAAAGAACCTTTGAACTAATTACCATACCTTTTTGACTAGCTTGTACATAATCCTAGTTATTGACTTGTGTAGTAGGGCGATTAGTAAAGAATATGTTGATGGATTTTAGAAGTTCTGACTAAACCTTTATATAACAAAAGAACTAAGGCAAGTAATAAGCTTGGTTAATAAATAAGTGAATAAAGAGGATATAGAGATTTCAAACGGGTAATTGTGATCCAAGACAAGAGTGTAACAACGAGGTGTTTTATGGAAATTTGTGTAACCACTTTGAATCAAAACCCCATATGTATAATATTTTAAGAAACAGTTTGATATGAGATTTGTATTTTGGAAATTTCATAAAAGCAACTATATATGTATATGTTTCAAAAGAAATTTTTGCAACTAAAATTTTTCTTTAGTAAGATTTTTCAAATAAGGTTTTGGAAAATTATATATATATAAAGTGGGGCAGTAGATAAGTCTTATGGGGTAGGACATTATAGTGGAACGGACCAAGGAACACAAAATAGGTAGAATAGAGACTAGAAATTTGAGGATGAAAAGGAGGAAAAGTATGACTTTACTTGTAAGATTAAGTTGCGCTTTTGGATTAGTTCACTTGAGAGTTTCTCCGCGAAATAACTAAGGTGAGTGTGATGAAAGAACTACACAGTGGGATTCAAGTTTCTTACCCATATTCTTTTGACTAGTATTTCCTCTTTGACATTCTATCAGTAACTTCTTCCTTTTATTAGGGACTTCCTTTTAGTATATCCTTAGGAAGTGTAAATCTTAGGACTTGATCTTATAGATGATGGGATATGGATGAAACATGTGTTTTAGACATGTTATATTTGATGGTGGCAAGTGGATGCAAGTGTTTACTAGTGGATGCTTATACGCACATTAGGCACTAGATTAGGGATCAGCTGAACTAGAACACTTACATATTGCATATGAATGTGTGCATATTTTAATTTAGTTTCATTATGGATGAAAAAAATGGTTGAATCATCACTTAGGTGTTGCATTTTGGTGAATGGTAGCTGCACACATATAGAATTTCATATGTATCATTAGGATTCTTTTGCATACATATTGAATGCATGGCACAAACATGAATTGCAATAAGGAGGTCAACTGAATCAGTAGACCGCTTTATTTTTGCATTAGCTTAGGGACATATACACGACACCTTTGCATATGTTCGTACAAACCATTAGAAATTATAAGGACAATGGATGCCAGTGGATGATGGTTGAGTAGATGGATGTTAGTATTCATAACATTCTATTAGCCTAGGAGATTTCAAGAAATCCTTTAAGGCACAACATAACCACCCGAATTTTTAACAAACAATAATTAATTAATGTATTAATTAATTAAGGAATAAACTAATAAAATAAATGTTAATCAAAAAAATATTGGGAATTAAGCAAAAAGGATTTCACCGTTGCATCCATTATGAAATTCTGATTTAGATAGACTTTTAGTTTGTGTAAATCGAACAAGAAACAAGTAAGTTATGATCAGTTAAACTTTAAAATTAAATTAGAGAATTTAATTAATAAACAAAAAATAAAGCAATGGTAAATGGGCAACCCGGACCATATATGGGTCGACCCCTGTGTCGACCCATGGGTCGACATGTGTGTCGACCCGCATATAAGATGGGTCGACCCAGTTCAAGTCGGGTACGAGCCTGTGCCTAGACAATATCGCCTACTTCTGGATTATTGTTTTTTGATGCATTGCTGACATGTCTTCTATGTTTAGATTAAAAACATGAAATCATATGGCCTAAAATCTAAATATAAGATATAATGAACCTGGACACCTAACTCTATTATAAATAGCGCCTCCAAAACCAAACCTAATCGTCACTACTCCATTAATCTACCTCTCTCTCAAATAACCTTCTTCTTAAATATAATTTTAATGGAGTTTTGGGGGCTTGTTTCTATACATATTTCCAGGGGATGTTCATAGATATAGAGGATCAACCCAAGCTGATTGGATTTTCTCAAATTTATGAGAGAATTACTGTGATTACCAGATTTCCTCTAAGTTAATGTTAAAACTAATACAATAATTGTCACAATGATTTCATATCTAAATAAAAAGGACTAAGACAGTAAAATAGATTAGATCTGAAAGTATGACAATTACCGTGTTTATAAGTTTGTCTTTTAGAAGTTATTGTTCATTTTACTTGTTGTCTATTATTCGTTCATGTTTAGTTGTTATTTATTTACAAGTAAATTCTTCTTCTTTATCCCCTTCTTTGTCATTATTTTATTTACAGTCTTATTATGCTTATTTGTCTATTTTGTCTATTTCTAATCCTAGATTTGTTTCTCTTTTTCTTTGTTTTTGCGCTGAGCCTAAGCCAATGAGAGCCTAGGCCTTTACCGTTTAATTCACGTGAAAATTGAAATAATATGAAATGATGTCAAAAAGGGAATTTTTGGGAATACTGAGGATTGGTGAATTATGGACTGTAAATTGGGGGTAATTCAAATGGAAGAATAGGAAAACATGTTAATTTGACATTAATTCAAAAAATATGTTAATTTATAATTTGGAAAACATGTTAATTGTACTTAATTTGATATTAAAAATATGTATTTGGAAAACATGTTAATTGTACTTAATTTGACATTAAGTAATCCATATTTGGAAAACATGTTAATTGGAATGAATGGTACTTAGTTGTACATTAAGTATCTTGTAAGTGGAAAACATCTGAGCAGTAATGCATTGAACTTATTTTACTTGGGGAAAGGTTGAATAAAAAGGTTACATTTAATTAGAAATGATAATAATTACAACCTAGAAATATAACTGAAACACCCCACCTCCATTAAAGTCACTCATAAAGGGAATGCCTTAACTTCGATGGAGCATTATGGGTAAAAGACACAGAAATTTACAAGACAGATATATATAAGTAGCGGAAAACAAAAATTTCTTTATTTTAAACATGGTCCATAACAAAACATTACAAAAAACTATTTCAAACCAACTCCCAAATTATTACATCATAATTTCTGTCTTGATTATTATATAAAGAAGCATAAATCATAAATAAAATTGCATAAATCCTCAATTCTAGTGTGTCCAAAGCCATAGCCAAAGATAATAGGTTCCAAGTCGTACATCACAGAGTCTTCAAGATTGGAAAGATAAACGGTCCGAATCAAGCTGAGCTATTCCCTCCCTAGCTACCTAGGGGGGAAGAAAAGAAGACGAAAGAAAAATGGGTCTGACATAAGTTTGAGTAAGTCTAGTGACTTTCAGTGTGTGAATAAGGAAAACGGTCATGATAGGAATAAATTGAAAATAGGACAGTACCAGAACAGCAAACTAACATAAATCTATATAAGGCAGGATAACCTAATATACATCGCACCCATGTTTAATTCTTCTGCACCTATTTATACTTGCCCAACTAGCACCACGTGTTCATGGTGAAATGATTCCCTTATGTCGATCAGCTCCTACTCGCATGCATTTATCACGTGTGTCCTTCGGCCCCCGCTTGACTGTAGATACCTGTGCTGGTCCCACCACAGGGTGTATCAAATCCTATGGAGGCAACCCGACACGATTCAAGATGCACAGTGTATGACTACTGATGCCCAGTGCCTGTTTTTCCACTTCGGAGTATGTGCACGCCCATACTCCGCCGGAACCTACACTGATGCACCACCACCGATGTTTTTGACCTCTTATAATCAACCCAGTAATCGTGCCCCACCCTGCCTAGTTCAGGTTCCCATGATACATCTACGTGGGTTACTGCTGAAATGGGTCCCCGTTACTAGGGTTTTCCAGCCAACATGTTAAATAGGTTAAGTGTCCGAATTTACCTAAACCCACACATCAGTTTAGATAACATGTTGAATTGGTTAAGTGTTTCCTTAATTGACTTAACCCTACCACTCTTGACTTAGTTTTAATATAGCACCAACCACTCACATTAGACAGGTATTGTTATGGTCACTGGATGTGCCGGTCGGTTCCGGGCAGTTTTACACTACAACTCAGTCTAACCTCGGGTCCTTTTTGGGATCAATGCACTAACCACCCACATTAGACAGGTATTATTGTGGTCATTGGATGTGCCGGTCGGTTCCGGGCAGTTTTACACCACAACACAGTCTAACCTCGGGTTAGGCATATTCGTCTTTTCTAAATTTATATATTTATCCTTTTATGTAAATTAGCCAAAAATTTATTATCATGGCCCACTTTCTTTCTAAATCAAATTCATAATTTTTGGTAAGTAAATTATACCATTTCAATGCCATACCATTTACATGGTTATGAGCCAAATATGTTAATTATGTATAATTTCATGTTTTCCCCAACGTTACCCCTGTTGTACGTTCGCAAAATTACATAAGATGTTAGGCTCGGCATTTTATCCTAACTAATAAACTAAAAAGGGGAAAAAAGGAAACTTGCAACATTCCAACGTCATACAAAAATATAGATCTAACTAAAGATGTGTCACATGAACTTGGCATAATATACTTTTAATTATGAACTTGCAAACTAGATCTATGCAACATGAATCATAAAATAATAGTATTACATAGAACTACCAAAATCTAATTAGACATGTAGTGGTGAACTTGCATTGGTTGAATCATGCTAATATTGATCTAACATAAAGGCATATGGTTCTAACATATAAAGTTGTAGATCTAAACATATAGCTTGCATAAACATGGCATAATTTCTAAATTGACATACAATATATAGATATAATCACCAAATTATACAAGGTCGTAGATCTAAACATGTATGCATAATGGATTTAAACAGTTAGGCATAAACTACATGACTTAGCCTAAAACTTGTATGTATCATAATATCACCAAATGTCTATATGATAATTTCATAACATCATAAGTTTGTTCACCAATTTCTACATAACATAATAGGTTCGATAGACCACAATAATTCATAGGCATATACGATAGAATAGACATGGATAAACATAAATCAGCATCACATACAACTTGATACAATTCTATTTTACAATTCATTACAAACCATGTCTTTAATTCATTCACATCTGAAAGGTAACTACACTTACAAAAAAAAGGAATTCTTGAGTTCTGGGATCTGTATTCTGAAATTGAATTGCTCGCCTTTGATGTAGATCGTTGAATTTTCTTACTTGAATTAGATTAGATTTAATTTTGACGTAGCTTCAATCTTGCCTTTGAGTTGAAAGAGATGACGGCTATTCTAGGTTCACCATTGACGGCATGGCGGCTCTTGGTATGAATATTTGTGATTTAGGTTTGAGAGTTAGGTTGTTTTTATAGAGGTTTAATTAATTTAGAGCCGTCAGATTAACCCTAGAATTAATCAAGACCATCCACTCAAGATAGGATAACACCTCAGCCCTAATGATTCTGTAGGGAGTCAGAAATCGTCATCCTTTCAGATCTTCCCCGGGGGGTAGGTCGACCCCCAGGTCGACCTATAGGGTAGGTCGACACTAGGGTCCACCTCCTGGTCAACCTGGCCTGGGCTGGAATTTTCCTGCCTTGCCCTCTTCTGTATTTACATTTGAATTTTGAAATTTTTGGAACTTCCGAAGGTCATAACGTCTTCATACGAAGTCCAATTCACGGAAACTTGGACTCTATCTCAACTAGAATTCTGAGACGAACGCAATGGCATAACCCGTTTCCCTTAATTCTCACATTTAGAATTGATTATTCTTTAATTTGTTACTTCAAGGTTTATCGAAGACACGGGGTGTTACATTCTCCCCTCCTTAAAGGATTTCGTCCCCGAAATCTTCAAGTCAAGAAGAACGTATATTCTACCATCCAATCGTCCATCTACTTAACCATCAAACACAGGCATCCATTGTCCTTAAAAGACTTCTAATGCTTCATGATCATATGCATAGTGTGTGTACCTATCTTTATCTAATGCAAAATCAGGCGGTCTACTGATTCAGTTGACCTCCTTAATGCAAGTCATGTCGGTGTCATGTGTCCATAATGTATGCAATCTTTCCTAATCATACTTTCTACATGAGTGCATAATCATTCATACAAATGCAACATCCACATGATAACACATCAAGTTTCAATCATATATAAGTACATATATGCATATGCAATATGAAAGTGACTGAGTCGATCTAATACCTAAAGTATGTGTATATGCATCCACGAGCAACCACTTGCAACCACTTGCAACCATCAATCATAACATGTTTCAAATACATGTTTACATCCATTGGTTTCTACCTAAGGATTGATAACAGCACTAAGGAAAATACTAAAAAGATAGATACGAGTATGAACAAACTTAAGGAAAAAGAGATCAAAGATATACCCTCGAAAAGAAAGGGGTAGGTTGCGCGTATTTTGGCCTCAGTCTCCCAAGTCGCATCTTCCTCAGCGTCACTCCATTGAACTTTTACAAGTTTGACTTCGCGGTTGCATAGCTTTTTGACTCATGTACCCAAGATACGAGTTGGAACTCTTCTCACAGTCGCCTCTCGTTCTACTTCTACGTCCTCTAATATGCTTAGTTCCACCACTTCCACAGACTCATGTAAGCACTTTCGTAAGTGAGAAACGTGAAAGACATTATGAACTCCAGCCAATCTTTCAGGAAGCTCTACTCTGTAAGCCATCTTCCCAATCCTTTCAATGATAGGAAATGGCCCTACAAATCTTGGTGCCAACTTTCCTGCGGATCCGAAGCGAACGACGTTCCTCAAAGGAGATACTTTAAGGAAAACCCTGTCCCCAACCTCAAACTCAAGGTCGGTCTTTCTCTTATATGCGTAGGACTTTTGTCTATCTTGGGTAGTCTTCATTCTTTTTCGTATCAAGTCCACTTTATCTGAAGTTTCTCTAATCATATCTGATCCAAGTATGAGCTTATCTGTAGACTCCCACCAACAAGTTGGTGATCGACGCGGTCTTCATATAAAGCTTCGAAGGGTTCCATACCTATGGTGACTTGGTAGCTATTGTTGTAGGCAAACTCCACCAAAGGAAGATGATCCTCTCATGTTCCTCCGAAGTCAAGAATGCGTAATCTCAAGAGGTCTTCTAATACTCTGTTCACTCTCTCCGTCTGACCATCGGTTTGGGGGTGATAGGTCGTCCTTAAGCATAACTGTGTGCCTACAGCTTCTTGCAAGCTCTTCCAAAACTCGCTCGTAAAGATAGGATCTCGGTCGTTAACAATGCTGGAGGGTATCCCATGCAGTTGGACTATCTCTTTAAGATATATGGTTGCTAAAGATGAGACAGTCCTTCTACTCTTAACGGGTATGAAGTGAGCGCTTTTTGTGAGCCTGTCCACTATTACCCAAATACTGGTATTGCCTCTTCTTGACCTAGGCATCCCATCAATAAAGTCCATCGAGATGCTATCCCATTTCCACTGTGGGACCTCTAGTGGATGAAGCAAACCACCCGGCTTCTTTTGTTCCGCCTTGACTTGCTGGCATACTAAGCACTTCGAGACGAATTCAGCTACATCCCTCTTCATGCCATCCCAAAAGAAAACCCTTTTAATGTCTTTATACATCTTGTCTCCGCCGGGGTGTATGGTCAACTTGGAATGGTGCGCCTCTTCGAGAATCTTCTTCAACCAAATCCCCTGCTTGTGGGACGCATAGCCTTCCATCCCGCCTCAACCAACCCTTATCATCGATGGAGTATCTATTGAGGTGAATAGAAGTCTCACCCCTACTTAACTTATCTATCACATCAACTAGCTAAGGGTCTTCACGTTGTGCGGTCCCTATTGAGTCCAAAAGAGTAGGCTGCACCTCTAGCGATGCTAACAAACTAGTCACATGATCGATAGAGGGTCTAAAATCAAAGTTGGCTATGTACTCCAAGCTCTTCCTTTCAACAAAGAGAGGGCTTAAGGTCAGCCTCTTTCTGCTCAAGGCGTCTGCTACTACTTTGACATTGCCAGGGGTATAGGAAATAGCGAAATCGTAGGATTCCAAGAATTCCATCCACCTTTTTTGCCTCAAGTTAAGATCTTTCTACGAGAAAAGGTACCTCAACGATTTATGGTCAGTATATAATTCAAACTTCTCACCTAGGAAATAATGGCACCAAGACTTAAGCGCAAAGACGATGGCAGCCAACTCTAGGTCATGGGTTGGGTAGTTTTTCTCATGTATTTTCAGCTGTTGACCTCCATAAGCTACTACCTTCCCTTCTTGCATCAAGATAGCTCCTAATCCCGTACCACAAGCATCTGTGTATACGGTAAACATCTTGCTCCCATCCGGCAATGTCAGAATTGGTGCTGTTGTTAGGGCTCTTTTTAAGCGTTGGAAAGCAATATCGCAATCCAAATCCCAAGTGACAGTTAAGTTCTTCTTTGTCAACTTTGTAAGTGGAACTGAGATTTTCGCAAAATCTTTGATGAACTTCCGGTAAAAGCATGCTAGCCCGAGGAAGCTTCGGACTTCGGTTGCATTCCGTGGGACCTTCCAATCTTGCACCGCAACTACTTTTTCAGGGTCCACAGCTAATCCCTCTTTGGACACCACGTGTCCAAGAAACCTTACTTCTTCCCTCCAGATGTGGCATTTGGAGAATTTGGCTTTTAACTGGTGTGCACGAAGAGTGTCCATGACTTCCTTTAGAAGCTGAGCATGCTCTTCCTCACTCTTCGAGAAAATCAAAATGTTGTCCACGAAAACCACTACAAACTTATTGAGGAACTCCCTAAACACCCTGCTCATCAAATCGACGAAATAAGCGGGTGCGTTTGTCAAGCTGAAAGGCATGACTAGCCAATCGAAGAAACCATCCGGAGTTCTGAACGCGGTCATGTCAATGCTGTCTTCAGTCACTCTCAACTAATGAAACCCGATAGCTAAATCTAGTTGAGAGAAAACCGATGCACCTACAAGCTGATCGAACAAGTTGTCTATTCTTGGGAGTGGGTGCCTATTCTTCTTGGTCAGCTTGTTTAGCCCCCCCATAATCGACGCATAGGCGAAGCGAACCGTCAGCTTTAGTTGCGAACACTACTGGAGCACCCCATTTAGAAATACCCCGCCTTATAAACCCCTTCTCAAGCAGCTCTTTAACTTGCTTGCTGAGTTCTTTCCTCTCCCTTGGAGCCATGTGTCTAACGGGTAGAGCGACGGGTTTTGCATTATCAACGAAGTATATGTGGAAGTCTATCTCCCGCTTCAGAGGTAACCCTTTAACCTCTTCAAAGACATCTGAGTATTCACGGACTACTCTAACAGACTGCAAATTCTTAATAGACGCATCAAGAGATTATAAATAGCTAAGCATAACAGAGTTCATGGGATTACAAGAAATTTCGAGAGTGTTACCAAGGCGAGTCATGAGTCTAACAACTCTCTTTTCGCAGTCGAGGATGGTACCTGTTAGCCTGCTTTGTGACCAGGCTACCCAAAGCAAAGATCATGTTGACACATCTCTGGGTAAATGCTGTCTCATATGGAATTTCTGGATAACATCGCTCTCTGGCATTGGGAGCATCGTCAGAAGACACAAGGCAGTTTGGTCAAAATCACAACATCAGTATAAACTGGCCCGAAACTCCTATCAAATGACCTCATTTGGATCTATTCACCTAATATACTCGTAGCCCTTTGAATTAGCTTCAGTTTGAGCTTTGGTTTGGCTCAATCGGACTTACGGTTTGAAAGTTACGCCCATTTCCGTAAACGAGTGTAAGCTGGCATATGACCGCGATCTGATCCGCCCTTGCCTACGCGACCCGATCCGCCCTTGCCTACGCGATCTGATCCACCCTTGCCTACGCGATCCGATCCGACCTATGACCGCGATCTGATCCGCCCTTGCCTACGCGATCCGATCCGACCTATGACCGCGATCCGATCCGCCCTTGCCTACGCGATCCGATCCGCCCTTGCCTACGCGATCCGATCCGACCTATGACCGCGATCCGACCCATGACCGCGATCCGACCTTCGGACCTGTTCACACGCAGCTTGTTTTGACCTATTCTCAAGGCTACTGGCTCTCCTATTTTTCTGGATCACCTGCCACGTACCCCATCACGAACCAGTCCTCCTAGGAGCTTTCCTATAGCTATAAATACACCTTCAGAGGGCATTTTCAAGGGACTTTTGGCATCTCAACTTCCATGGCTGCCATGGCCAACACTTCTCCATGAATAACCACCATCTTCCTCAACAAATTCAATGGATTCAGAGAGAATTATTCATTGAATTCAAGTGATTGAAAGACAATATTCATTGTAATTGTAATATATGAGTGAAATGAGAAAATATGAAGTGGACGTAGGCTCGTTAACGCCGAACCACTATAAAAATCCTGTTGTCTTGCTTTTTCTCTTATTTTTCAGTTATTCCTTCATATCAAATGCTCGAAATACGACGATTTGGGTGTTAGAGCCAAATTTTGGTCTAACATTTTGGTGCTTTCACTGAGAACCGAATTCTCAACCTATCGGATTGCTATTCTACTATTTGGATTTGAAAGTTCGAAGAAAACAGTCCGCGTTTCTACCATTTTTGAATATTTCGTTGATTTCAGAAAATCAGAGCTTCATACCTTCAAAAAAAAGCTAAGGGTTCGCAAGCTTCACGACCAAATGAGGATAATAAAGAAAATGTGCTGGAGCAGATTGAGGGGATCGCGGATCGCGGGCCGCGGATCGCGGGTCGCGGATCACGGGTCGCGGATCGCGGATCGCGGGTCGCGGATCGTAGATCGCGGGGAGACCACGATCCGATATCAAGATGAACCCACGACCCGACCGAGCAAGGAAGTCGCGATCCGACCCGGTGATACTTCCACGACCCGACCTGGAGCAATTGTTGTGAACATATCCACGAACTGGAGAAGACCACGAACCGATCCGAAGCTGGAAGGTTGGAGTATCCCGATCTCCAAGCTGGACCACGACCCGAAGAAGTTCAGCGCGACCCGAAGGAGCTCAATCACGAACCGAACCGAGTCTAGAGAACTGTCACGAACCGCGAACCGGAGGACAGTAGCGAACCGCGACCCGGAAAAATGACGACGAACAAGGGTCACGACCTGATCCAAAAAAGTGACAATTTTTGGAAAAAGTACAATTTTTGGAAAAATGACGACGAACAAGGGACTGCGGGGCCCCGGACCCCCGCCGGCGCTGCGCCCGGACCCGCTGACGGCCTCGCCTTCGGCTCGGAGCACGGCTCCCCTTCGGCTCGTAATACGTTTTGGCGTACAATTATCACAAACGCTTAACAACCAAAATTCAGTAGATAGCCTGAGTAAATCGACAGAAATTGGCAACGACAGGAGTTCTACCTAGAGCCATAACACCTATTTACTGATGTTATTCAATGTGAGGAGATATAGAAAAGATTTAGCATGCCGGCTATGGTGATATACGAGGTAAAGATTATCCCCTGGCAACCTCCTCTTCCAGAGCTCCGATGGTGTATAGATTTCACCAATGCAACCGATGATGTTCCTGAACGAGTGGTGATCACCTAGTTACGTGGCTTAAACATGTCCAACAGGCGGAGTCCCAGATGCCATTGGCATAGAACGATCCAGACACTAATCTAAAGGTGACTCAGAAGATCCCAATGGCCATGATTCTCAATGATGGGATATCCAATAGCAAGAAAGGATCCTAGCACTACAAAGTTACCCTTCGCTTGAATGGCGTGGTGAAAAATATATGTCCCACGTTTCACTCCTTGAAAAGCTTAGCTAACATTTGCAATGCCTATTTGTCGTCAACCGCATCAAGGAAGACTGATTTCCATAGAATGAAGGGTAGATCAATGTACTTTGGTCCCCAGAGTTAGGAACCAATTGAACCTCCGCAGGCCGTGATTGGATATATGGATCATTGCTGGGATGATAACAACTTGACTGCTCACCAGCCACCATATGACATTGGTCAAGAAATGAGAATTTGAGATCAATGAAAATATGAATCAACCATTAGCTCTCCACTTCATACAATAGTCATGATAGAATTTGTGAACACTACTTTAAGCCTTGCAAGCCACGCTATCGCAGTCAAAGTTATCTGATTAAGGTCTAGACTGACCAGCTCTACCTAGCACTTTGGTGTCTACTACTAAATATCCCAACCGAAGATGTAGTGAGAATGGTCTATGGTGACCGAATTATTGAAGAAGCCGACTATTTGGCTGGATGGAATGTGCTATGCAACACAGATGGCGTGAAACCCAAAAACACTTCCCCCTAGATGAAATGGACTGTGAAGGAGGTGTCAATATTGCGAATGAAGGAAGCATCACAAAAGGAATTGCCCGATGATCTGCTCGAAGACATAAACCCCAGAGAGGATGGTGATTCGAGATGCAGAATAGTGACATCTAATGACACAACTACACATGTTCTGATTGGTGATGCCGTCCTGACTAAGGCCTTGAAGTCGGATCTTATTTATACCTATTCCGAGCAAAGGAACTTACATGCTTTCTACAGGCGAGCCTGGATATGATCGATTCGACCTATGCTAATATTCGCAGGATTTTACCATAAATTATGATCGAGTATAAACCTAAATTGTGCTCCTGTCCAGCAAATAGGATGTATGCTCGGTCCGGGGAGAGCGTCTGCCTTGAAAGAAGAACTCGGAAGGCTAAAAGGCAATGGTTTTATATGAGGCGCCACACATCCCGCTTGGGTATCAAATCCTGTCCTCGTCAAGAATGCTAATGGGAAATGGCGCACATGCATCGATTTCTCAGATTTGAATAAAGTCCGCCCAAAAGGAAGCTCCCCTACTATTTTCAGGTTCATATGATTGTGATACACACTGATTAGCTACTACGACAGGACTTGCAGCGACCTGAGGTATCTAGAAGATTGCTCAAACGTAACATAGAGCTGAACCAGTTTGATCTCAATTCCCTCCTAAAGAAGTCCATACGAGGACAAGCATTAGCCAACTTCATGGCTAAATGTACCACCCCCGAAGAGGATGTGTCAGATGTAGAAGATGCACCTGGAAGATGTAATTAGACGGTGCAAAGAATGATTGACCGTCCGACGCCGGTGTCTTATTAATAACTAAAGGACGGTCAATTTACTATGCCTTACGGTTGAAATTCTCCGCTATTAACAACGGCTCCGAAGATGACACCCTGATTATCGAATTGAAATTCGCTAAGGAGTGGGGAATAGTGGCATCGAACATATTTTATGACTTTTATATCATTGTTCGCCAAGCTCGAAAGGAATTCCAGGCGCAGGAACCACCACTCGCAGCTTGCCTAGAGCCGGAAGAAGGGATGTCTGATGTATTGGAACGTTACAACATATCTCATGTCCTACGAGCAGAAGATCAATAGGCGGATAATCTGACCAAGTTAGAAGGGTCCGACAATCTAGAAAAGATAGAGATGATCCCTATCAAGACACTATAAAATACAACCATTGATCAGATGGAAGTTGATCCAGCGTTGGAGACCGAACCCGGAAGAGAGTCATGGATAACCCCATGATGAACTTCCTGTAGCACGTAATGCATCTAGCAAGGTGAAGTGAAATGTGTGCCATCGTTCTTTATGCCTCGAGATATGACATGCAAGTCGACACTGCCTATTTTTCTTGGAAGGTTGTCCCAAAACAGACACCAACGAGTCCCATTGCTGATTCACCGCCCTGAATGATATCACAAAATCACTAATCAAGTCCCAGCTTGATGAGAAATATACGTGAACGGAATATCTGATGAGTGACGTTTTAGTGTTACAAAGTGAAGATTCACACTTTCACTCCTCTCATCAACTATCTGCTAAGTAACTCATTCCCCGGACGCTGGGGGCAACTGGAGATTTGAGCATGAATCGCTCGAGAATAAATCATCCAATTCAAAGCTGACAAATCAGGAGTTTGCACGGCCGACTGCCTTTTTCTTGCTCGAAGAGTAGCAAATTGAGCATTTAAAATGCTTATGCCCGAATGCTAGCTGATCGTCTACACTACAATTCTTGCCCCCAATATGGAATCGAAGGCGTATCAGCAAATTTGTGAGATATGATTATCTCACCAGCAGCATTATCCTATTTCTTAGCACCAATGCGACGATGTGCTACCATTAGCGATACAGTCATGACTTCCAGACACTCTATCCTTACCCTCAGCATAGGGGTCAAAGAGGCGATTCAAAAAGAGAGGCGATTCAAAAAGAGATGCGACCTCATCACTCGCTTATAGTACCTACTTAGCCGCCTTTGCCATCTCAAGACCCTGATCAAGGTCTATTCATTTTTTGGGACTGCCGCCCCCATGATAGTTTGAAAAGATACTCCTCATAAACTAAAAAGACTTTGGAAGCCCTTCATTGGCAGAGATAGGGCGAAGCAAAATGGACCTGCAATGAATATGCAACGCCATTTTTCACTTAGAATGATATTCATTCCTTTAACAGAATTATTCTCTAACCATAACTCTTATATTTGCATCCTTTAAGAGTTATTGATATAATTAACTCAGATGAAATAATATGTGGATGGTGTAGGTACCTCGGATTTGGTATCGATCAGACTTTTAACACCCGCATGCAGAATTATAGAGCACTGCCATAACGGGCCCGACTGAACTGCTCGCTAGCAAAGCCGCGCCCCCATCTAAAGAAAGTCATATAGCTCAAGGTGGATTCGGAATGATCATCTAATCCTTGGCTTACACGTGGCAGACCGCAAGACAATTGAACATAAATCATTGAGTTACAAAGTCATAGTCCGACTCCAGATGGACGCGGTGTGACTGCCTACATGGCTTGATCCTATGCTCGACGCCACCAGATTACATGAATTCAAATAAAGGAGGCAACACTGCCTCTTAATTTGCTTACTTTTCAATCATAAAATTGGCTTTCACATGCTTTCCGAGTTACTGACGTGACTAATTCGTGCGGTGTGAATAATGCAGGTATCCGAGGTCTGGTGCCAACCATTCCTCCCGTAGACTGTTCGGAGGAACTCAAAGCCTTGGCAAATGCTCTAACTGCTTGTCCGACTGGTTTTAATCCTCGGAGCTTGGATTAAAATATAAACCTAGGACGAGTTTGATGAGCGTGCATGATTGCAGACCGCTTGATCCGTGACTCTAACTCTCCAGAGCTGAGAGAGAGTATAAAGGACGCGAAGATGACGTCCACAAGGCATGGCGGTGTACCATGATCGGAGCCGCCTGAGCAAAAGTCTAACCTTGGCGACCGCCAGGAGAATATAAAAGCGTCCATGATTTGGCGCTGAGAAAGGACTCTTACCCCGCTGAAGGATCGGGGAGCGATGGAACGGCTGAGTCCCAACTCTAACTCTCCAGAGTCGAGAGAGAGTATAAAAGCGTCTATGATTTAGCGTTGAGAACTTCTGCTCCGCTGAAGGATCGTTGAGCAGATCATGAACCGAGCTCGAACTCTAACCCGCTGAAGGATCGGGAGAGTATAAATGCACTAGAGATTCAGCGCCCCAATAACTCTAACCCGCTGAAGGATCGGGAGAGTATAAAAGCGCTAGAGATTCAGCGCCCCAGCAACTCTAACCCGCTGAAGGATCGGGAGAGTATAAAAGAGCTAGAGACTTAGCGCCATGGGAAAATTCCTCCCCCGTTAAAGGATCGGGGGGGGGGGCAGGATGGAAGCTGATCCCAAATCCTCCATGTACGGACATGGGGGCAACACAGTTATGGTCCTAATCAATCCTCAACAAGACCTGGCCAGGCACTAAGTTAATGATTGATTGGGGGCATACCTATACATACATACTACTTTACTGCACTTTCACTTATAAGTTGCACTAATAACTTATAATGTTTCATGACTTATTTGCTTATTTGCGTTTCAAATGTTTAAATGCATAACTAATTATGAAATGCTCGTAGGTACAGGATAATGCGAAAGGACTCTCACCTCGCTGAAGGATCGGGGAGCGACTGAACAGCTGAGTCTGAACTCTAACCTTGGCGAATGCCAGGAGAGTATAAAAGCGTCTATGATTAATCACTGAGAAAGCACTCTAACCCGCTGAAGGATCGGGAGAGTATAAAAGCACTAGAGACTTAGTGCCATGAGCACTCTAGCCCGATGAAGGATCGGGAGAGTATAAAAGTGCTAGAGACTTAGCGCCACAAGGGTTCATACCCCGCTGAAGGATCGAGGTGCAGACTTAAAGCTAAATTCAAACTCTATCCCAAACAATGACAGGAGAGTATAAATGCATGACGACATATGCCACTCAAGGGCTCCTATCCCGTCACACGACTGGGACCAAGAATGAAAATGGAGCTCGAAACACTCGTTTCCGGGAATCGGGGGGCAGCACACGAACACAGCAGTATAAAAAGAAATGGAATTTCATTCACTAAGTACAGGCTCACAAAACAAAGCTGGACAAAATGCGAGATCCGAACTCGCACAACAACAGCAGACCAGTAGGGAATAACTAAAGGGCCGCGTCCAGAAGGATGACGTAGGCGTATAATTCTAAGCTGCCTGTGCGACTCACGGCGACGACAGAAAATAAGCCTGGATAGTGAATTGTTCAGCGACATGTTATACAACTTCATACTCGCAACTGGAAGGACCTGGCGAGGCCCTGAGATTTTTTTATGTCTACCCTACCTTAGTACGATCTTGAGCGATCATTGATTCCTTGGCCTTAATACGATTCGACGTAATCGTGGAATTCTGGACATTTATGAATTACAGGCTTCTTGTACCGTCCCAAACACGTCCTAATCCATGCTTGGATAGTATGATCGCTTGAATTCTGAAAGTGACTTCCTCTTCTCATGTATACATGTCTGAATTCGAAAGGGAAGTGATCCGACCACATGTCTTTCGCACTTACCCTATAACTGGGGCCATGGCTATTGAAAATATTTACAAACGGCATAACTTAAATGCCTGTGTTTAACTTGTGTTGTGATCCTAACAGGCCCCTTGAGGACAAAGAAACAAATGCAAAGAGAATGTCTGCTGATCCCAACGACTTCTAGAATGGGAAGCTCATATAAGGCTGGATATATCCCATACAGCAATTGGACTAGATGCAGCTATTTCGCCTCCAACCTCTCCCTTCATGCAGAAAGCAAGTGGGAACACCCGAGATGAACACAAACCAATCAGCAGTCACACAACGTGCAGCTTTGATTCAGAACGTCGTAGATGGAAACATGGGCGATGGAACGGCTACCTGCAACTTTCTAGATGAGAATGCAAGAATCACAATGAACTTAGGTCATGCACGACCAACTTCAGCTCCAACTCGAATGGGTACTCAAGCGCTAGAGTACGCTCAACTCCAAGATGGAATGCAACAATTCGAAGAACAGAAGCCTGGTCGAGTCGAATGACTCGACCCGTGACTTGGGAGTAACATCGATGCGGAAATAAGAAATCCACAAAGACCCCCTTGTAATTTCAGATTCAATACTGGGGGCACCAACTTTGATCTTGAAAATGTGCAGCAATTCTTTGACGGTGATCTGCTCGCCAGTTTAATTCGGCACCTCTCGAGGAGCGATACTCCTCTAGTTGATGTGGGTAAGGATAATCACAGCCCTTTCACACGGGACATTAGGACATCCTATTATTCCCACAGATTTCAATATTTCACCACAACGAGACTCGCTCAGAGGCTTTGATGGATTCAACTCTAAGGTGGACATACTTCCATGACAAAAAAGTGTTAACATCGAGACGAATGACCAAGATGCTTTTCTGACTAAAGAACGGAGCACCTTCCAATTCCTAAGACGATAAAGAACAAAAGAAAAGCCCTGGAAAAGAATGACAAGAATGTGCAATTCCAAAGAGAATCTATACCACTTATCGAGCCCATGATCTTGTTTGTCAAGCTCGATTGAACCGAGCATAAGAAAGAGACTCAATAAGACTGTGATAACCATTTCGGACTATGCTGAAGCATAAACGGTGGAGCCTAACTAACTTCATAACGACATTTATTCATTCGCATTCAACAACCTTACTTGACTCCGCAACTGATCTGATGAGAGTAACCGAAGTCGCTGATGCCCAATGAGGCAATCCTCACTATCTGACTAAAGAGAAGAGATGATATCAAAGCAAACGTGGTTCAACCATTTGCATATACAATTCCAATTTTTGCTAAATTGAGAAACAGTATAGAATGATCTGGGTCGGCTAAGGTTGCTAAACCTGCAACTCTTACCAAATGCAATGACAGGAAGTATAAAATCTTCAAGATTAAATACCGTATTGACTCAACTCAACCCCCATCGATACTGGGGGCATAAGTACTGACCTCGCTTTTCCTCCGATGGCACTGAGAGCACAAGTGTCGGTTTATAGACTAACTTTGAAGACAATCCTGGCATGAAATGGGATTCAAAACATGTATGTCATGCCTCCGGAGTACAATCCTACTCATCTTTGCCAACCAAGCGAGCTAGCTTGTGGATCAAATGTGAACTTAAAGACTCAAACTACACCAAATGAAAGGTGTGACAAACCTATCTACTGCCTCGCGATGGTGACGATCCTATAGGCACTGGTCTGCATAATTTTAACAACATCCCTTACTGACTACTTCATATGTGAATATTGGATTAAGAAATGATCCGTAACAATTGTGGATTCTCTCGACTACGATCCAGAGTGATCATGGCTTTAGAATTCCTTACTGTTACGATTCAATGCGATTTTAAGATCCTGGATTAATACCAAGATATCAAGATCTGAACTTGAGTACAAATGGCAAATTCATATGTTGATTCTGATGTGCTTCATCCCAACAGTCCAGTTGTTAGCTCAGAGCCCAAGGATTCTTACATTGCCCCCTGATTTGGGTGGCTACTTCATACATTGACCTATATGTAAAAGAAAGTCTGGCCCGACGATGCACTCAGCTTACGAAAAATGATAAAATTGTTTGGCAACGACCTGTGCGTGTAGAATCACACTCGGGAGCCAACGATTTAGCATGACATCTGACGGATGAATTAGATCTTTTGATCCGACAAGGATTAAATGATTTCTTGATCATCTCGAATACACCTTCCGTGGAACTTGGCCTGACTAGCTCCCAGGGAAGCAATGCAATAGTTGGATAAAGCCCTCTCAAGGATAAATGACGTTCTAGAGAGATTTAGCTCAACATGTTCAAAGCACATCTCATCTTCGATAAGATGTACTTTGGGGGGCAAAATGTTAGCCTGCTTTGTGACCAGGCTACCCAAAGCAAAGATCATGTTGACACATCTCTGGGTAAATGCTGTCTCATATGGAATTTCTGGATAACATCGCTCTCTGGCATTGGGAGCATCGTCAGAAGACACAAGGCAGTTTGGTCAAAATCACAACATCAGTATAAACTGGCCCGAAACCCCTATCAAATGACCTCATTTGGATCTATTCACCTCATATACTCGTAGCCCTTTGAATTAGCTTCAGTTTGAGCTTTGGTTTGGCTCAATCGGACTTACGGTTTGAAAGTTACGCCTATTTCCGTGAACGAGTGTAAGCTGGCATATGACCGCGATCCGATCCGCCCTTGCCTACGCGACCCGATCCGCCCTTGCCTACGCGATCCGATCCGCCCTTGCCTACGCGATCCGATCCGACCTATGACCGCGATCCGATCCGCCCTTGCCTACGCGATCCGATCCGCCCTTGCCTACGCGATCCGATCCGACCTATGACCGCGATCCGACCCATGACCGCGATCCGACCTTCGGACCTGTTCACATGCAGCTTGTTTTGACCTATTCTCAAGGCTACTGGCTCTCCTATTTTTCTGGATCGCCTGCCACGTACCCCATCATGAACCAGTCCTCCCAGGAGCTTTCCTATAGCTATAAATACACCTTCAGAGGGCATTTTCAAGGGACTTTTGGCATCTCAACTTCCATGGCTGCCATGGCCAACACTTCTCCATGAATAACCACCATCTTCCTCAACAAATTCAATGGATTCAGAGAGAATTATTCATTGAATTCAAGTGATTGAAAGACAATATTCATTGTAATTGTAATATATGAGTGAAATGAGAAAATATGAAGTGGACGTAGGCTCGTTAACGCCGAACCACTATAAAAATCCTGTTGTCTTGCTTTTTCTCTTATTTTTCAGTTATTCCTTCAAATCATATGCTCGAAATACGACGATTTGGGTGTTAGAGCCAAATTTTGGTCTAACAGTACCATTACTGGATAGCCAATCCATGCCTAGAATCAACCCATAGCCCGTGAAGCCCAAAACATAGGCATTGCATCTAAACCCCACACTTAATATAGAAATTTCCAAATCCAAACAAATCATTGACAAACAAGTTGAGCCCCCAATTGGATTTGAAACAACTAAGGGATCCTCTACTAAACTGGTATCTAGGTGCAGAGATTCAACTAAAGCAGTAGATATAAAAGAGTGCGATGCGCCAGAATCAAAGAGTATATAAACAGGATAATCAAAAAGATAAACTAAACTCTCAACAGAAACATTTCTATCTTTTTCTTGCGGAGGTGCCATGAGAGCGTGAACCTGCCCTCTAGAAGTAGATCCAACTCTCTGCCCTTGCCCTTGCTTTCTTGGGCAGTCCCTAGCCATGTGTTCTGCCTCGCCGCAATGAAAACAGCCACCCGTCTTCCTTTTTTTCTTCCTACAGTCCTTAACCAGATGTCCAGGAACGCCACTAAAATTACACTTCCTCTAATCATGGGTTTTGTTGTTCTTCCTGCTTTCTTGGAGTCTGTCTTCTTGCACTGTGATCCTTCTACTTTCTTATCTTGAGATGCTTCCACCTTTGTCTCCTTCTTGTCAACCTTATCTTCTTCTTGTCATAGTGCCATGTCCAACAGTCTCTCATAATTCACACCCATAGGTATATGGGACATAGCTACGTTGTGCAGTGGCTCATTCAATCCTTTAACAAAGCGGAGAGCCTTCTTATGTGGAGTGTTCACTAACTCCAATTCGAACCTAGCAAGCTGATTGAATTGGTTAACGTACTCCTTGACCGACATACTTCCCTATCTGAGAGCTAAGAACTTCTCCATCTATAGACTTCGTTCAGCTTGTGAGAGGAATTTCATTTCAAACCTCATCCTAAAATCCATCCAAATTTCAATTAGCCTTTCAGCGTTAGTGACTTCCTACCAATAGGAAGCTTCATCTTTGAGCAACCATACTGCCAACTGTATCTTCTGCCTATCATCCACTTCGAAGATCTCGAACAAATCCTCAGTTTCTTTGAGCCAGTTTCTTGCTTCCACGAAGGATTCATTTCCATTGAAGTTTTTCCACCCATGGCTCAAAAGTCCCTACATATTTTTGAGAAAGTATTTGCACGAGGAGCAGGAGGAGGAGCCGCTGCAGCTGGGGGAGGAGGAATGTCTGCTTGGCCTGCGTCGTTGGCCCTAGCCTCTAGTTACTTCCTGAACCAGCCGGGTATCGGTACACCCTCTGGAAGGTTAAGATTCCCAGACATGCAGAAATGAAAAAGGAAAGATTCAAGACAAAGGATAGAAATTAGTGCATATGGCTTTGGTGGATTATGCCTTTTAAAATAAAATAACACTTTTTCTTGAAAAATGCTTCTTTTTGAAAATAGTTTCCAAAAACTTTTATCTAATCTAGTAAACCTTCGCTCTGATACCAAGTGAAACACCACACCTCCATTAAAGTCACTCACAAAGGGAATGCCTTAACTTTGATGGAGCATTATAGGTAAAAGACATAGATAATTTACAAGACAGATATATATATAAGCAGTGGAAAACAAACATTTCTTTATTTCAAACATGGTTCATAAAAAAACATTACAGCAAACTGTTTCAAATCAACTCCCAAATTATTACATCATAATTTCTATCTTGATTATTATATAAAGAAGCATAAATCATAAATAAAACTGCATAAATCCCCAAGTCTAGTGTGTCTAAAGCCATAGCCAAAGATAATAGGTTCCAAGCCGTACATCACAGAGTCTTCAAGCTTGGAAAGTTGAACGGTCTGAATTAAGCTGAGCTATTCCCTCCCTAGCTACCTGAGGGGGGGGAACGGAAGAAAACAAGACGAAAGAAAAATGGGTCAGACATAAGTCTGAGTAAGTCTAGTGACTTTTCAGTGTGTGAATAAGGATAAGGGTCATGATAGGAATAAACTGAAATTAGGACAGTATCAGAACAACAAACTAACATAAAACTTTATAAGGAAGGATAACCTAATATACATCGCACCCATGTTTAATTCTTCTGCACATATCTATACTTGTACAACTAGCACAACGTGTTCATGGTGAAATGATTCCCTTATATCGATCAACTCCTACTCGCATGCATTTATCACGTGTGTCCTTCGGCCCCCGCTTGACTATAGATACCTGTGCTGGTCCTACCACGGGGTGTATCAAATCCTATGGTGGCAACCCGACACGATTCAAGATGCATAGTGTATGACTACTGATGCCCAGTGCCTGCTTTTTCCACTTCGGAGTACGTGCACGCCCGTACTCCGCCGAAACCTACATTGATGCACCACCGCCGATGTTTTTGACCGCTTGTAATCAGCCCAGTAATCGTGCCACACCCTGCCTAGTTCAGGGTCCCATGATACATCTACGTGGGTTACTGCTGAAATAGGTCCCCGCAACTAGGGTTTTCCAGCCAACATGTTAAATAGGTTAAGTGTCCGAATTTACCTAACTCCACCCATCAGTTTAGCTAACATGTTGAAGTGGTTAAGTGTTCCCTTAATTGACTTAACCCTACCACTTTTGACTTAGCTTTAATAGAGCACCAACCACTCACATTAGATAGGTATTGTTGTGGTCACTGGATGAGCCGGTCGGTTCCGGGCAGTTTTACACCACAACTCAGTCTAACCTCGGGTCCTTTTTGGGCTCAATGCACTAACCACCCACATTAGACAGGTATTACTGTGGTCAATGGATGTGTCGGTCGGTTCCAGGCAGTTTTACACCACAACTCAGTCTAACTCTGGTTAGGCATATTCGTCTTTTCTAAATTTATATATTTATCCTTTTATGTAAATTAGCCAACAATTTATTATCATGGTCCACTTTCTTTCTAAATCAAATACATAATTTTTGGTAAGTAAATTATACCATTTCAATGCCATACCATTTACATGGTTATGAGCCAAATATGTTAATTATGTATAATTTCATGTTTTCCCCAACGTTACCCCCGTTGTACGTTCACAAAATTACATAAGATGTTAGGCTCGACATTTTAGCCTAACTAATAAACTAAAAAGGTGAAAAAGGGAAACTTGCAACATTCCAACATCATACAAAAATATGGATCTAACTACAGATGTGTCACATGAACTTGGCATAATATACTTTTAATTATGAACATGCAAACTAGATCTATGCAACATGAATCATAAAATAATAGTATTACATAGAACTACCAAAATCTAATTAGACATTTAGTGATGAACTTGCATAGGTTGAATCATTCTAATATTGATCTAACATAAAGGCATATGGTTCTAACATATAAAGTTGTAGATCTAAACATATAGGTTTACATAGTCATGTTTTTAACCTATAAACTTGCATGTGTTCATAACATGATAGCATCACTTAGCTTGCACAAACATGGCATAATTTCTAAATTGACATACAACATATAGATATAATCACCAAATTATACAAGGTCGTAGATCTAAACATGTATGCATAATGAATCTAAACAGTTAGGCATAGACTACATGACTTAGCCTAAAACATATATGTATCATAATATCACCAAACATCTATATGATAATTTCATAACATCATAAGTTTGTTCACCAATTTCTACATAACATAATAGGTTCGATAGACCACAATAATTCATAGGCATATACGATAGAATAGACATGGATAAACATAAATCAGCATCACATACAACTTGATACAATTCTATTTTACAATTCATTACAAACCATGTCTTTAATTCATTCACATCTGAAAGGTAACTACACTTACAAACAAAAAGGAATTCTTAAGTTCTGGGATCTGTATTCTAAAATTGAATTGCTCGCCTTTGATGTAGATCGTTGAATTTTCTTAGTTGAATTAGATTAGATTTGATTTTGACGTAGCTTCAATCTTGCCTTTGAGTTGAAAGAGATGACGGCTATTCTAGGTTCACCATTGACGGCATGGCGGCTCTTGGTATGAATATTTGTGATTTAGGGTTAAGAGTTTGGTTGTTTTTATAGAAGTTTAATTAATTTAGAGCCGTCAGATTAATCCTAGAAGTAATCAAGACCATCCACTCAAGATAGGATAACACCTCAGCCCTAATAACTCGGTAGGGAGTCAGAAATCGTCATCCTTTCAATTCTGCCCAAGGGGAATAGGTCGACCACTAGGTCAACCTGTAGGGTAGGTAGACACTAGGGTCGACCTCTTGGTTGACCTGGCCTGGGCAGGAATTTTCCTGCCCAGCCCTCTTCTGTGTTTAAATTTGAATTTTGAAATTTTTGAAACTTCCGAAGGCCATAACTTCTTCATACGAAGTCCAATTCATGCAAACTCGGACTCTTTCTCAACCAGAATTCCGAGACGAATGCAATGGCCTAACCCGTTTCCCTTAATTCTCCCATTTAGAATTAATTATTCTTTAATTCGTTACTTTAAGGTTTATCGAAGACACGGGGTGTTACAATAACACAGGGTTATACTAGGCTTATTAATGAACTTAAATATGTTAAGCTAAACTTGTCAAATTATTAAGCTAATCCTGAAGGGCGTCTGTTCCAATGAGATATAAGGAGCTCAAATACTTGCTTTCTTTTATGGACTTATTAATGCACTTAAAGTGTTAAGTTAAAACATGTCTTATTAATAATCTAATCTTGAAGGGGTCCATTCTATAGGATATAAGGGGATCACTGAAATCCTAGTTTTTACTTGCTTGCTGGTGTGGAACCGATATCAATCAGTACCCTTGTTGTTATCATCTGGAGCCTTGCACTAAGTATAGGCTAGGGAATGCTTTACTGATCTGGATAGTAAGAGGTACAAAATAAAGTGGGTACGGGCGCGTTTTGGTGGAATGGTGAGCGTGCATCACTACAAACAGGGAAGATAAGATGCTGTAACATATGTGATTAATGCTATGTCCTTTTAGTTGACGGATCCGGGATTGATAACCTCGACAGTCATGGATGGCAGTGATTATTCACATTTGGAAAGCTGGTCGATCAGTAGCATAAGGAAATTCCTTCCTATTTACTTTTTTCTGTCCAAATCTATAGAAGTGCAAAACAGTTAAACCACCTGATCTGATTATTGATGTTATTATTATCATCGTCATTGTCTTTTTGATAAGAATAGCCAATCCTTATTATCAGTTCATATCAGTTATTGTTCACATTTAGATATGTACAGACACTTACCCTTTTATGACACTTGAACCACTATTTTTCTGTTTTCCTTAACATACCAGTCGATCTCGTAATCATAGCAGCTCGCCGGGATTTATGTCTAACCCTTTTCCTTCCTTATTTTCTCTTTTCTTTCCCCCATCCTTACAGGGAGAAAGTGTATAGTTCATATTTCTTTGTTGATTTGTCGTAAAGAGTCTCCGCAAAAGATGGATTACTTCATGTTCTCCTTCTGAGATTAGGGTGTATCTTTTTGACTATTTAGGGAATAATGGTATTTTACTCTTATGTTGTTTTTGAATGAGATTTTGAGACATGACACTTTGTAACTATTTGGTTAATGGAAACAAAGATGGTTTTGTATTTAAAAATGAAAGTTTCTTCTAACATTGTAAATTTACTATTATATGTCTTGTGAAATCTTAGTCTCTTTGATGTTTTATGTCTTTATACCTATAATGCTCCACAATTTCTTAATGAAACCCTCATATGGGTGACATTAAGGAATATGGGGTGTTACACAGATCATGTCGGGCATCTATATTGTTGGCCTAACAAAGCAGACCTTTATATATGTTGCATATCCTCGATTGAGTTCCGTACGAGTGGGATGTGTGAGAGGGACTCAGAAGTGTAGATAGAATGATTATGTGCGATGACTCAATGTATGCATTAGAGTGGTACATCCTGATATCCGCAGTGTAGGCACTAAAGCAGTATAAGGATGTAGTTCACGTTTCATATTATACAACGGAATATCTATATTGCAGGCCTTACGAAGAGGACCTTTACATATGTAGTCTCAGCGCTTTCTTGGCGAGATGGTTGCATACTAGTAAGGAGGATACGAATGGGTGTTATGGGTGGTTCCTAAGAATGAGGCAGTCCATGGGCATGTAGCTACATATATGTATTGTCTATAACGTTTGGTCTACTTGGAAGTAGAATGGTAATACTTATGCATGGAGAATCGGAGGTAAGAGTAATGTCACCCTAATATCTGAATGTAACAACAATGGAAATAATATGATAGATGTAGGCATTATGCTTGAAAGTATATATTTTTTCTTTCACGAAAACATTAATTCTGCTCCCTTGTCATACCAACCTTCCGATTAGATAAAAGACAAAGATTATTCAGCTTAGAGACATTTGATCTAAAAAGTGGCATTTCCTTTAAATATTTATTTTCTATTATAAATCATTTCCATTGTGAGTTATTTATTGTTCCAAGGTATATTTTCTTTGTCTATTCGCAAGATACCAAATAACCTGCTCGACCTTTACTGGACTTGGATTTTAGGATTTTACGAAAAATCCGGGACCTCTGGGGTTTGGATTGTTAGAACTTTTATTTGTTTATCTGTAGTTCCCATCTTTTCCTTGGCATTGTATCTTTACCATATGGGTATTATGCGTTGTATTTTTGCATATGACTTTTCTACCTTTAGCTTATGTTATTATGCTATGCCCACATATGGTACATTATTTGTTTATTAGTATTCAACATCTTTATTTTTATCTCATTATTGTTATTATTATCAGCATTAGCATTGGAAAATGAATTACTTGATAAAGGTGATGTTGGAAACATTCATAATAAAGATGTAGTGCTTCTCAAAATCTAAGAAAATGTATTTAACCAAAAGCCAAGTGGATATGACCTAATATTTTTAACTGGGACAACAAGAACATATGATCCTATATAAGGATACACTTATCGTACTTATTTTACGCAGTTTGAATTTATCTTGTATACACAATTCAAACAACTGTCTAGGCGAACAATGTCTTCAAATATATTAAAAGCTTTAATGTTATGCGATAGCGACTTTGAAGTAGAACCTTATAAACTAGCAAATCAACAAGAAGTGAATGAACTATTAGAAGTCCAACGTAAAGCAAATGGTTAAACTTCTAGGACACAAGGTGGCATGATCATGGGTTAAAAACACATCAATTGTAACTAAGAAACCTTATAATAAATATTTATGCAAATTTGCTTTAATTATGGTCCAACTAATGGTCCTGAGAAATTTTACTGACGATTTGGAATGAGTTGTGCATTATCTTCAAGAATCCTAAAAAATATCCGACATAATAATAATTACTTTGTTTACTTGAAAAACAAGATCTAAGCGGGCATCAAAAGGCCATAGCATTTTGGATGTCAGCTCATAGTACACCCACTGATGACTTTGACGATGCATAACGTAATGCAACAAGTACAACACTAAAAAAAATCAAGATCACTTCTGCAAAGTCATTGTTGGCACTTACAAGAGTAGATACCTTCATTCTCTTATGTGTAGTTAAAACGCAAAGTGTTTCTATATTAGCAAAGGTGCAAAATGTTATAATGAGGGTATAAAAAATTAATGAGGTGCAAAATGCTTCATGGATTAAAAGCAATATATTTAAAATTAAATTACTCTCATTTTCATATCATTTATTGTGGACCTGCCTTTTGGTAAGGCCGTCACACTTCAAACTCATGACATCTGGATCGCTTGAGACTTAAACCAGATTCAGAGAAGCTTGGATAAAACAATGAAAGCTATGATAATTTGAAGTATCAATGAGCTAAAATCTAGGTCGGTATGGCCTCAGATCATCCATACTCTAGTTCAACATTAATCACCATCGAATCATTACAACTCCACTTATTCTTCTAGGTATAGATACTTATAGCCCTTGGATCGGTACAAAGTAGGCTATCTAGTCTCAGAATGGTGTTGATTAAAGGAGTCTGGATCGGTGCATCCCAACTCTCCTTTGGATCGACATAGCACTCTACCCTAGTTTGGCACACTTCGCATCAGGGTGGAGTGACGTTGCAAGGCAAGGCATAAAGTCAGGTGAGGAGGTGAGACACCAAGGTATGGCAAGCATTATTGTTGGGATCAGCCCTCCCAGATCGGTACTGATCCAAATTAGGATAGTTTGGTCTGATCCGAACTACTTCCTTATTCTTGACCTGGTCTTCGCCACTACCTTCACTACTTTGACTTACCCCATGCCAAAATGAATTTCTAGCATATATAGATAGACATAGAGATGGCCATTTGAGAGGATCACTTTCGTTTTCCTAAACCAGAACTCTACTACTTTCGAGATTAATTATCTTCCTCCTTAAGATTCGTAGATAAAAATCAATTATAACTATAATTGTATAGTATATACGAGTGACAAGATAAGTGGACGTAGGCCCAATTGCAAAACCACTCCAAAAATTGATGTATCTCTTTACTTTGCTATTTTTATGTGGTCGAGGTTGGGGTGTTTGACTTAAGAGTACCAAATTCCAAGTCAACATTTTGGCATGCCAAGAAGGGGGAAATCAACTAATAGAACGTGCAATTCTATTGAATTAGATTGTTGGGGATTTCGACTATAGTGAAGAAAAGGAAGGAAGATGCTTCTACCCACCTTGATGATACCTAAAATGAGAGGGACTGTAACAACCCGTAAAATAAACTTAAAACAGACATGAGCTAATTTAATAATAAAAATAATTAATAATAAATTAATGGACAAAAAGTAGAATTTTTAATAAGTGGCAATTGGCCACGAATGTATTGTAATTGCGTTCGTGGTGAGATTCTAATCATTTTTATATTTTATTTATTGAAAACGGAGTCCGTATGTAAAAGATATTAATAAAACAAGTTGTGCGTAAATGTTAATACACAAGTTTTGAGATTTAAATAGTGTATATATATATCTAGAATATATTAAGAATGGATTAGCATGAAATGAATATTCCAACTATAACTGAAATTGTAAGCATATATTTATATACAATGAGGGACAATAATAATCAAACAAAGGAAAGAAATTAACCTAATAAATAATGTTTAATAAATCAGCCAATTCACTAGGAAACTAAATCTCCTGGGAAGATTTCAACCCAAGGTGTCGACCACCCTCCTACTAGAGGGTTCGATCGCTTGGGCGAAATAGGGTGGTGAAGGTTTTTTTACGATTTTTATATAAATTGAATTCATGGACTGGCTGAATTTATTCTAATAGATGTATGGTCTTTATTAACATTTGGAACTATATATACCACCGTACTAGCCTCTCACTAACCCTATTCTTCATTCCATTCCTACACCTCCATTATATCCTTCTGTCATTGCTAATTCCAGTTCTTACGTTGGAGTTCTCTTCTAATTCTCTAACCTCAATTTTATCCTCTCTATTCTAAGGGTAGAGTAGTTGCATATGCAAGTTGACAACTTAAGGATCACAAGAAAAGGTACTGTGTTCATGACTTAGAGTTAGCAGTAGTAGTTTTTGCCATTATTGTGGTGACATTATCTTCTAGGAGAAAATTTTGAACTGTTCACCGATCACAAGTCTCAAAGATATTTGTTTTCTCAACGAGATCTAAACCTTCGGCATCAGAGATGGATGGAATACATAGCTTCTTTTGATTTTTCCATTCAGTATACCCTTGGGAAGGGTAATATCATGGCCAACGCTTTGATTTGGAAGAATGCTACCCTTACTGCAATCACCGGTTGGAGAAAGTTAGAGTTTCTCTCTAATTTCAATTTGCAACCTCCATTTGAGGCAACTTAAGGATTTCTTGGAATTATTGAGGTAAGACAAGTTTTGATGGAAAGAATCAAGAGTGAGCAAGACCACGATGATGAGTTGAGAAAAGGAAAAGGCTTCCAGGGGAGAATCTTTCCCTCATTCTGGTAGATATTCTGTGGATGGTAGTGGTAGTTTAAGGAGAGATAATCGACTTTGTGTCCCTGGGAGTGTGAATCTTAGGAAGGAGATTCTTAAGGAATGTCATCGGTCTAGAATGGCCATACACTCAGGAGAGGCAAAATGTTTAGGGATATAAAGAGAAGCTTTTATTGAGATGGAATGAAAAGAGAAGTTGCAGAGTTTGTTTCTAGATGCTTAACTTGTCAAAAAGTGAAGGAGGACCAAGGGAAGCTTGGAGGGATGTTGCTACCATTAGATATTCCTACATGGAAATGGGAACACATTTCTATGAATTTTACTAATGGCCTTACGAGGAGTAAAATTTGAAAAAAAAAAGCTATTTGGGTCATAGTATATTGTTTATCGAAAAGCACCCATTTTATTTCAATCAGGAAGAGTCAGACCACCGCTATATTAACCCAGTTACACGCTATAGAGAACGTTAAATTGCATGGGATTCTGACAACCATAGTTAGGGATAGAGACCCGTTGTTCACTAGTGAATTTTGGAAGAGCCTTCAGGAAGTTTTGGGAGCTACGCTGAGTTTGAGTATAGCCTATCATCCGCAAATCGATGGTCAAACGAAGAAAGTTAACAAAGTTCTAGAGGATCTACCAGCGTCATCGACTTCGAAGGAGCATGGGAACAGCACTTGCCTTTGGTGGAGTTTTCATACAACAACAATTGCAAAGCGACGATTGGTATGGCCCCTTACGAAGCATTGTATGAGCGGCAATGCAAATCATCTACTTATTGGTGGGAAACTAACGACAAGGTTCTACTCGGACCAGACCTTATCCGTGAGCCAACGGAGATTATTGCTTTGATTCGAAGGCTGCCGAGGACCGGAAGAAGTCGTATGCGGATAGGAGGAGGAAGGAACTAGAATTTGATGTTGGAGATTTGGTATTTGTTGAAGTTTTCCTTCTTAAGAAGGCATTCCGTTTTGGGAAGACTGGGAAGTTGGCTCCCAGGTTTATTGAGCCTTTTAGGATTGTGGTTAGAATTAGGAAGATGGAGTATTGTGTGAATCTTCCCGAGCGTTTATCGGGAGTTCATAACGTTTTCCATGTTTCTCATCTTTGCAAATGCCTTTATGATTCAGCCGATAGACTCGAACTTGATGATCCTGGAGACTTAGGGAGCTTCAAGTTGGATTCCTAGGTACCCCATACCACCACAAAAATCGTGGAGCATGGAATCAAACAACTCTATAGTAAATTTATTCGCCTAGTCCGAGTATAATGTGGAGATAACCCAACGAAAAGCACTTGGAAAACTGAGAAGAAGATTAGGCTGAATCATCCATGGCTTTTCTCGGGTAACTATTCCCTCGCAAATTTCTGTTTCTAGCTGCATTGTGATTGTTGTATTATATGGTAGGAGATGGTTGCAACAAAAATGCACCATGCACTCATATAGAACTACATGCATATTAGAATGTTTTGCATACATATTGCATCACTTATTACACATACACGTTAGAACTAAGCACATTATTAGCAAGTCTGAAACACCCCACATTCGTTAATGTCACTCACTAAGGGAATGCATTAAGTTTCGTGAAGTGCTATAGGTAAACAGACATAGAATAATTACAAGACAAACATAAATAAGGTAGCAGCAGAAAATTTAAACTTTTATTTCAAACATAAGTCATAATACCGTGGTCCACAATTTCATAAGTCACAAAAATCATTACAATAAAAATAACTTCTGTCTTACACCATCAGAGTACATAAGTAAATAAAAAGCATCATTCCCCAAATAAACAGAGTTAAGCCATAGTAGAGATAAGAAAGTAGCTCCTATCAAGATGATATATGATTCCTGATTAAGTCTGAGTGTTTCCTCCCGGAGAACCTGGGAGGGGAGGGGAACGGAAGAAAGGAGAAACAACAGGGTTAGACATAAAGTCTGACGAGTCTAGTTACTTTTAACCAACAGATAAATAAAAGCAACATGATAAGCATATAAAGTGGATAAGAGAGAGATCACTACATAAATGGCGAGTGTGACAAGGTAAGCAAGTTAAGTTATGTGCCTCACTATTGATTACTCTGCACTATTACTAGTATAACTGAAATGAGATGATCCCTTCCACTATAAGTTCGTAGGCTTAGGTCATACGTCCGGGTATACCCTAACCTCTACCTTAATCAATCTTCTCCCTACCCTGTAGATATCCTGTTCTAGCCCCACAGTAGGAGATATCACTTCCTAAAGTGGCAACCATGGTGTGCACAACCAAATCTATTGGTGTCACGGTCGTCTTAGCCCCCTCTCTCTGCCCATGCACGCACATGTCCCCGGTCGGTTTGCACCGCCTACACCATCCGCCTTGTTTGGATCTCTTACAATCAATCAGTAAGCGTGCCCCTTCTCCACCTAGTATGGAGGTCTTCACTTGATACCAACTCCGGGTTACTAACTGAAATGGGTCCCACACAATATGATACAAGATCTCCCCCTTGTCTTGTATCCCCCACTAGGTTTTCCACTGACCATGTATACCCATAGGTGTCTTTAATTACATAGTCTTACACTAGTTATGCTTACCTTAAAGGGTGTATTTAATTACATAACTTCGTTACATTATCTATCGATTATGTATACCACTAGGTGTCTTTAATTACATTATCTTATTGGATTAAGCTCGTGGGCCTATATATACATATTACCCACCCCCTCTAATTTACTTAACCCACCACTACCCATCTAATTTTTACTTAACCCTAACTTAAGTCCACAGTCATATTAAATTAAGTTAAATAGTCTATTTCATTACCATGTCCAATTATGGTTATAATGGGCTAGACCTCCCACATTAGGCCTACAACGTGTGGATGCTGGACATGTCGGTCGGGTCCGGGCTGTCTTATTCCACAATTGGGCCTAACCTCGTATCTTAGCCCGATTCATATTTGCGTACTTAGACCTCTCACATTAGGTTGTGGCTGCTGGATATGCCAGTCGGTTCCGGGCAGACTTCCACCACTAATGTAACCTATCCTCGTGTCATAAGTACTATTTACAATTCCTAATTGTAAATTACTAAACGTTCCAAATTAATCCAAATCTACCTATGTCATTATAGGTAACTATTTCTATGATTTTCCCATTTGAATTACATGTCCCATTTCCTATTAAACCTTACATAAATCATTCCAATTATAATCCTTTTTTCCTCGTTTTCTCTCTAACATATTCGTACGTATTTTGGCGGCATCTACGCTATAAAGTAGCCTAGCTATAATAATAAAAAGGGAATATGACAATGGTGATAGTTTCAACATGTCTTGGCATAAACATGAACATAAAATGGCATAATAACAAACTGATTGGACATGTGATTAACATCATAATAAAGTGGACATTAAACTAGTAACTTGTGGCAATCACTATGATGTTTAAACAAGCATAATGAGATCTAGATTTAACATCAAGTGTCCAATTACCTAGATCTAGCATAGTTAGGGTGACATAGCAACATGTTTAGATCAAAAGGTAGATTCACATGTCAAGTTTACAACATATATCAATGTATCACAATATGACAGGTGAAACGTAATTAACATAAAGGTCTAAATCCAAGTAATGTCACAATTATCTAAATTAATAGATGTACTTCCATCGTAACATGGTTATAAGTCAAGATCCATATAAACATCATAATCGAATCACAACAATTATATTAGATCTAGGAAATTAGATATGTCATGACATAGGATAGAATTTTATATTAACACAGAATCATACTTTACACATATCTAATTCATTATATATCAAAGCATTCTTTTATTTATCTAAACCTAAAAGTAATCTAGAAACTCACAGTTTAGGTTTAGAGAATTTAGGAAGAACGAATCTAGAATTTCTGAATTGGATTTGTAGAATATGTTGTTGTAGAAATGGTTCAGTTCGCACTCCAACAGCATATGGACTCCACGGTTCCCAATGAAGAGAATATGAGAAATATGACACATATATATAGCTGCCAGACCCCTTAAACTGAGTGCCACCTCGGCCCTAGGGGTGTTGACACCCATGTGGGTGGGTCGACCCCTAGGTCGACACCCTTTAGGGGGGTCGACACCCCTCTAGGGGGGTCGACACCCCTCTAGGGGGATCGACCCCTAGAGCGGGAATTTTGCCGCTTAGAGAAATTTTTCGAATTTGAATCCTTTGGATAGGATTCTGACTCATCTCTAACTCACCTCTGACTCATGCGTATATATAAAATATTTCTATGCGTATACAAACTTAAAACTCTCATAACTTCTTCATACGGTGTCTGTTTTACGCAAACCAAATGTCTATCTTGACCAGAATTTCGAGATAGGCGCAATGGTGCAGTCCTTTTCCTCTAATTATGAACATTAAATTAATTATTATTTAATTTATTCTCTTTAATGTCATTAAAAATTTGAGGTGTTACATTCTCCCCTACTCAAAGGATTTCATCCCCGAAATCTCTAAGTTGAGAAGAGTGCATATCCTACCATCCATCATCCATCTACTCATCCACCAATCACTGGCATCCATTATCCTTAAATATTTCTAGTGATTATATGAATATATGCAAAGGGGTGTGTGTGTATATGTCCCAACACTAATGCGAAGCTCAGGCGGTCTACGGATTCAGTTAACCTCCTTAATGTAATGTATGTTAGTGCCATAAGTCCAATATGTATGCAAATAAACCTATTGTATCATATAAGTTCTATATGTGTGCACACTCATTTGTCCAAATGCGACATCCATATGCTAGTTCATCCATTTTCATCCATAAAAGAAAAGAAAATGCACACACATCCATATGCAATATGAAAGTGATTGAGCCGATCTTAGTGCCTATTGTGTGTGTATATGCGTCCACAGGCAACCACTAGCAAACACTTGCATCCACTTGCATCCATCAAACATAGCATGTTTCAAACACATGTTTACATCCATAGGATTCCTATCTAATGGTCGAAAATACAATGGATAAGATATATTCTATTGACAGAAACAAGTACTAATAAAACTTAGGAAAGGAGTTAAGAACATACCCTCGAAAAGAAAAGGGTACGAAGCATGAATCTTGTCTTCGGTCTCCCAAGTCGCATCTTCTGGGTTATCTCCCCATTGAACCTTTAGCAACTTGATTTCTTTATTGCGCAGCTTCTTAACCTTTGACCCAAGAATATGGGTGGGGACTCGTCGAACATTCGCCTCTAGGGGTCGACCTCTTAACCTACCAAATAACGTTTAATAAATCAGGCAATTAACCATGAGATTAAATCTCTAAGGAAGATTTCGACCCCAGAGGTCGACCTCTAGGGGTCGACTGCCCTTTTACCAGAGGGGTCGACCGCTTTGGTCGAATTAGGGTTGTGAAGGCTTGTTTTGGGGGGGGAGGGGGTTATACAAATTGCATACTCGAACTGCCTGGGTTTAATCTAATAGATGCTACGGTCTATATTAACACTTGCAACTATATATACCTCCCTCCTAGCCTCCCTAACCTTATTCTTTATTTCATTCTTACGCCTCCATTATATCCTTCTGTCATTGCTAATTCTAGATCTAAGGCTATATTTCTCCCCTAATTCTCTAACCTCAATTATATCCTGTCTATTCTAAGAATTATATAGGTTTGAGAATTCTGGAATTTAGTTTGTGTATATATATATATATATAAAGGTTATGATTCATTTGATTCTTATATATTAATGGAAGGATTGGAGCACGATTTTGAAGGCTAGATCAAAATCTAATTCTACTCGTATTCTGCTGTTCCTCATTCCCAAGGAACTGTGAGTGGAAACCATCTAAGTTTTATTTCTTGTCTTTTATAGTTTAGATTTGGAATATTATGCCTATATGAGATTTGGGTTAAATGATAATATAATGCTAAAACTCCCCAAATCCTACATTTTATTTGTCGTTGAAAAGGTTAATCAAAAGTATTGTATGTTGGGTTTGTATTGTTTGGATAATGGAGATTTAGGCTTGGGATGGGTGAAATCCTTAATTTTTGAGTTTTGATTCACTTAGTTCTTACTTTGTGCTTGTAAATGTTTGTGTGCTAAAAACATGGGATTTGTATATTGTAAAATTAATAGGTTTAAATGTCTATTCTAAATAGATTCTTTGAACGTATTAATTGCAATACGATATCTTTGGTTTTGTACACAATATAAATATAAAAGTGAATCAGTGTCAAAACAAAGGTTTTCATATGTAACTGGATATATTGCATCTTGCTTATATTTCTATCAAATAATTATTCAAGCCTAGGTTGCTAGTTTATTCATATATATTATTATTTCTCTTTTTGTCATAAATTGTGAACATACATGTTGGACCATTTTATTTAAGGAAATTGACTTGTACACCTTAATTGTGTTTGATAGGATTGACATTTCAAACGTGGCTAGGTTGTTATTCTCGGTCGCATAAACTATTTCTATTTATATATATTTATAGCATAATTAAGCATTATATTGACGTGTACTAAGTGTGCGATAAATATGTTTAAACTGGAAACAGGATTAGAATGTGGCCATGAGAAATTGTATGTATGTGTGTGAGATAATGGTTGTATTAATGACACATAGACGCGAGGTTAACCATTACTTGTAGTAGAAGGCTGCCCGGAACCGATCAGCATGTCCAACAGCTACAAGTAAGACTGGTTAATATGAGAGGTCCAGGTGTTACGGGCCATTATATTTATTACACTATAATACGAGTTAGTCCCAACATGCAGTAGTAGCCTACCCGAAAACGCTTGACAAATCAGCATCTATAAGTGGTCGGCTTAATGTGAGATGTCATGTATGTATGTATGTATGTATGTATGTATGTATGTATGTATGTATGTATGTATGTATGTATGTATGTATGTATGTATGTGTATGTATGTGTGTGTGTGTATGTATGTGTGTGTATGTATGTGTGTGTGTGAAGTAGGCCTACCTTAGGAAAAGTATTAAGTGGATTACCTACCTTTTATTGGGTATTAAGTGGTTAGGACTAGGTCTGTTCCTAAGGTTCACTCTTTGGTCATGGATCCAAGTAATGGGACCGGCCCTTCGAAGCTTTAAGTGGTTATTTGTAACAGTCCGCATTTTACGTATCGGAAGATCGTAAAATATTTTTATTTGATTCCTCGAAGGTTGGATCATTCTCATCTTTTAATACGTTGTTTATGGGGATGTGAGACATGTCCATAATTTTTACCGATTTTGTTTGTGACCATTTTGTCGTTGTCAGCCTTGTACATGGCATAACTTTTGACTCAGAACGAATCAGTTGGTGAGACATGTGTCATTGGAAAGAAAATGATAATTGTCTTTTCGTAGAGTGGTTAAATTAAAGTTTTGGTTCAGCGGTTTGGGAGGCATCGTTGTTTTAAAGTTTTTCAGTTGGTTGTTCAGGTTTGGAGAGCCACAATGGGCTGATTTGGGAAGGCCCATCAGTGGGTTATTGGAAGGGTATAAATAGGGGGTAAAGGATATAGGAAATGGTTTTAGTTTTCCATTCTCTCATTTGGAGGCCTTGTGCTCCTCCTTCCTCTAACACCTTTCCACTATTTAAAATCATAATCCAAGGGGGGAAATCATATATCTACACCATCGGAGTCTGTATCTACATCAATTGAGGCAAGGATTCATCGGATCAAGGTGATTGGTGCGAAGTGCTTGCTGTCCGTATTATATTCCTTTGATTTTTGCTTGTTTTGGAGAATCTGCGAGTGGTTTATATCTCTCACATGGATTCAATGAAGTGTATGAGAAGTTGATCATGTTTTTCATTAAATTCAAGTGTTTTACCCTAGATCTATGCATTGGTAAGTCCATTTTCATATTAATCACCTTATGATCAGATTTAACCAGTTTGGATAAGTAATTTCTATGACATTTCATGTGAATATGCAAGATATATCCATGATTTTGTTCATATGTACATTTATGGTGATTTTGGTGAATTTTACATAATTATTGATGGAGTTGACATATTGGTGTTATTATTGCTTGTGGACATATTGGATGAATCAGATGAGTTGGTTTCGTCGGATGTATTGATTTGGCGAAGTTTTGGTCGAAATTGGAGTTGCATTGAAGGATGTAGGTTTTGGGTCGAGCAAGCCCTGGTCGGTCGAACATGGTGGGTCGGTCCAAAAATTTGTCTTGAAAAACAAGTCAGAAACCATGTCCTGGTCGTTCGGTCTCATCTGGGTCGGGTCGGTCATCTGGGTCGGGTCGCTCTTGGTGTGGGTCGGTCGAGCAGGTCTGAGGGTTCTGGTTTTGGAAGAAGTTTGGGTCAGTCAGTCTATACGTTGAAGGTAGGTCGGTCGAGTAGTATCTTGGGTCGAGCAAGGCGGGTCAGTTGTGCACACATGAAAGGGGGTCGGTCTCTACTGTGATGTTGATTGGGTCGGTCATGTATCTAGATGAAGGGTCGGTCGTACACCCAAGTGAGCGGTTGGTCGAACATGGCCAGGGGTCAGTCACAGGGTCGTTTCCTGAAAATTTATATTTGGGTATGACTCGGATTTGAAGAAAAGAGCCTGAAAAAATATTTTTTGGGGGTAACCCCCCGAACCCTAGCCACAGCGCAGTGGTGTAATTGGCTCGGTGATGGTGTGACTTCGAAGTAAATTCAAGTTGGAAGGTTCGAAGTGTTGAAAGGTGTTCGTTGATTGGTGTAAAATAGCGAATGAGATGACAACTCAAAGGTCGTGAGTTGGTAAATAATGGTTGCTTGAGCTATGAAAAGTCGTCGAGTTGG
This sequence comes from Allium sativum, assembly GCA_030737875.1. Classification (NCBI taxonomy): domain Eukaryota; kingdom Viridiplantae; phylum Streptophyta; class Magnoliopsida; order Asparagales; family Amaryllidaceae; genus Allium; species Allium sativum. Next base: position 311,831,721 of record CM060921.1, read on the forward strand.
TTGACTAGAGAAGCGAAGGCCGAGATATTATCGTTGTCGTAAGTTCTAGCAGGCTCGAAGCAGGGGTACACTAAAGACGTCTAAAAGACCGGTTGTAGGTCGAGTACCCTGGGTCTTGTAGAAAGGCCTAGTTGTCAAGGTTGGACATTGTCAAGGTTGGACATATGAAGTTTATGCTAGAACTAGGGATACCGTTATCCCTTGACATATGGCAAGGTTGGCCATCATACGATTAACGATGGCTTCAAAGCAGGATTGGCAATGATAGCCAGAGTCTGTCATGGTTGATTAGTTGCGTTGTTTGAACCATTTCATGTAGATTGTCCAACGTCGAAGGAGATGTTCCTTGGATGCTTGTATGATATTGGTTTAGGCTCTGGGGCTTGTGTTTGAGGGACTTTGAATTCGATCTGGATGGTTTACATTAGATACATATAATCTGAATGTTATCAGTTCTTACCATGATTGAATGGGTGTTCTGGTTTCCATGGGTGAATGGTTGAATTGTTTATCGTAAAAGCCATCACTACCCGATGTGGGGAAGATATGGTTGAGTTCTTCTCTGGTGTTGCAGGTAGATTAGTATGTTTATCTATCCATTCTCATATACTTTATTGTTGAAGTTTGTTAGAGGTTCTATCGCTCACTAAGACTGTTGTCTGACTCAAGGTTTTATGTCTCCTCTTATTACCTTGGGCTGTTCATCCGGTTGTGGATAGGCAGACAAAGTAGCCGGTTACAGGTGATTAGGAAGGACGATGCTGCTGTATGGAGACGAGCAGGAGGCTGGCATAGCATTTTTATTACTATCTAGTATTTCTGTTTCCGCTGTTTGAGTGCTCTATGGGGGTTGTAGTGAGGCCTTATGTACAAACTTTGGTACCAGTTGGATAACCTTTCAGGATGTTGAGAAAGTTTCAAAAGTTTGCTATATGATGCTTCATTATTATTATCTGTTGTATATGTTATATTATATTTTATCCTTGCGCTGTGAGTTCTACGACAGGTTTCGATGTTGTTTACCAACTCTGATGATCGTCCATAGCTGCCTAGCACACCTTTCAGCGCATTATTCCTCTTGTTCAGTGCAAGGGTTATGGGCGGTCGTAACATTTGGTATCAGAGCTCTGGTTAACGATTTTAGCCAAAGTTCTAAGATGTAATTATGTATGAGAGACATACTTGTAGATTTCAGTTGGATATTTACTATATATATTTGCATATATTGTATTCCTTATATAGTATTCCTTTTGCAGTTTTTCTTGGAAGTGACTTATTAATCTAAATTGCAGATTTAGAATAAGTAGACGACCATCAAGACATCCTACTAGAGGAGATAATACTGGAGGGGGAAATGGTGGCGAACCAGACTACCCAGCCAAGTTTGAGTCCATGGCGACAACGATCATGAATAGGGTTCCCGCTCCAGTAGCGGCTATGATTGATGTTGGAGTTCCAGTGCCTAGAGCTGTAGAATTTGCAAAGCTATGCAAAGACTTTTCTTCATTAGGAGGAAAGAAATTCAAGGGCACTGAACCAGTTGAAGAAGTCCAGAGGTGGTTGGATACTTGTGCAAGGATCTTCGAGGATTTGGGCATTGATGATGTAACAAAGAGGAAGCTTGCATCAAGGCAATTAGAAGGCAGAGCGATGGATTGGTGGAAGTCTATCACACTTGAGACCCCTGAAGAGTATATTTCATGGGAGTTGTTCCAAGTTAATTTTAAAGCAAAGTTTTCTCCACCGTGCAAAAGTCCATTCTGATTAAGAGATTCATGGAGCTTAAGTAGAATGGTCGCCCAGTTCTTGATTATATTTCTAACTTCGAGGCTTTGTCGAAGTATGCTCGTTCATATGTGGATACTCCTTATCAAAAGAACGAGAAGTTTTTCTTGTAATTGGATGAATATCTTGGGAATCAGCTTGTGGATCATCTCGATGATAGCTTTGAGAAGATTATCGAGAAGGCTTTGAGGAATGAAAATCTATTTCCTAAGAATATGTTTGTTGTCGCACTAAGGAAGAGCAGAAGCCATAGCAGGGTGGTAATAATAAGAAGAGGAAGCAGCAACAACAAAAAGGGAAGAATATCCAAAAGAAGCCTAAGAGTGAGGTAGTTTGCTTTAACTGCCAACATAAAGGCCATTTTGCTAATGAGTGCAAGAATCCCAAAGCCGAGAAGAAGTGCTTCAAATGTGGAAAGCCTAGGCATGAGAAGAAAGACTGTCCAGACTCAGCTAAGGGCAAGCAAGTTGTGAAGGCATATGCTTTATAAGTCGTGCCAATTTCTTCAAGAGCTCCTACTGCAGAGGAGAAGGGAAAGAGTGGCGTGGTGCAAGGTACTCTTTCTGTTAATGGTGTTTCAATTTGTGTGCTTTTTGATACTGGAGCATTGCATTCATTCATTTGCAATGAGCTTGTATGTCGCTTGGGTTTGGAACCCGAGATTTGTGATAGACCATTGATTGTGACTAATCCAATTGGGGGTTCATCCTGTTTGTGCATGTTGTGTCGTGTTCTAGTGTTTTCGAGTCATGGTTGCTCTTTTGTGTGTGATTGCTTTGTTCTTAACTTCGCTGGGTTTGGGATTATCTTGAGCATGGATTGGCTCAAGAGGTATGCGGCAAGGGTGAATTGCGATAAGCTAGAGGTGAGAGTCGGGGATGTGGAAAGGCAAAAGGTGTTGATTAGATGTAAGCGCGAAGAGGGTGTCTTCATGAACTATCTATATTCGCTTGGGATTCCACGTGAATACTTGTCATCTGTGATGATCGCTAATGAGTATGAGGACGTCTTTGACGAGGTCACAGGATTTCCGCCGCATCGTGAGATCGAGTTTAGGATCGATTTGGTCGAGGGGTCTAGACCAATCTTTATGCCTCTTAGGCAGATGGCGCCTAAGAAAAAGCAAGAGTTAGAGGTGCAAGTTCGTGACCTTTTGGGAAAAGGATTCCTTCGGAGGATTGTATCCGAATGAGGTGCGCCGGTCGTGTTTGCAACCAAGGCTAATGGCTCGTTAAGATTGTGTGTGGACTATCATGAGCTGAATAAGGTGACCAAGAAGAACAAGTATCCATTGCCAACGATTGATGACTTGTTCGATCAGCTTCACAAAGCCAAAGTATTTTCTCAGATGGATTTGGAAACGGGATTTCACCAGTTGAGGGTGGCAAAGGATAGTGTGCCAAAGATTGATTTTAGGGCACCATCTGGGTTCTTCAAATGGTCGGTGATGCCATTCGGGTTGAGCAACGCGCCAGCGTATTTTGTGGATCTTATGAATAGGGTCTTAAGAGATTAGTTGAATAAGTTCGTGCTTGTGTTCATGGATGATATTTTGGCCTATTTAAGGAATGAGGAAGAGCATAAGATGCACTTGAGGATCGTGTTAGAAATATTACGAAAACATCAGCTAAGAGCCAAGTTTTCAAAGTATCACTTCTGGAAGAGTGAAGTGAGATTCTTAGGACATGTTGTTTCTGGAAATGGGATAGCGATTGACCCCCTAAGGTGGCAGCAATCCAAGACTGGGATAGACCTAAGAATGTGACAGACGTGAGGAGTTTCCTTGGGTTGGTTGGTTATTACCGACGGTTTATCAAGGATTTCTCCAAGATAGCTGCACTATTGACAGGATTGATGAAGAAAAATCAAGTGTTCACATGGGATGCAAAGTGTGAGCAAACATTTAGGATCCTGAAGGAGAGGTTGACGAATGCTCCTATTTTGACAATTCCAAGTGGAAATAAAGAGATAGTGGTATACATCGATGCAAGTGATACTGGGCTTGGAGAAGTGCTAATGAAGAAGGACAAGGTTGTGGCCTACGTGAGTCGACAGCTAAAGTCGCATGAGAGAAATTACCCAACTCATGATTTGGATTTGGTGGCGATTGTGTTTGCTCTGAATATGTGGAGACATTACTTGTTGGGAGTTCGATTCGAGTTGTTCACGGATCATAAGTCGTTGAAGTATCTTTTCTCCCAAAAAGATTTGAATCTTCAGCAGCAACGGTGGTTAGAGTTTCTAGAATCGTATGATCTTGATATAGCCTATACTCCTGGTAATGGTAACGCAGTTGCAGATGCGTTGAGTCAAAGACACGCAAGTTTAGGAGCGATGTTTTCGGAATGGAAGAGCCTCGAGTATTTAGCAATGTTTGATTTCTGGCCAAGGTGCGAGTTGGAACCTGAAATGTTGGCAAGCATATCGATAAGACGTACACTTATAGAAAGGATTGGCGAAAGCCAAAAGCGAGATGTGAAGCTTGTCGAGTTTATCCAAAAGCTAGAACCAGAAGATAAAGAGTTCGAGGTCGATCGAGAAGATTGGCTTCGAAAGCAAGGGCGACTAGTTGTTCCTGATATCGACGGATTATTCCTTAATTTTTTTGGCATGTACGTGTTTTATTTAATTATGAATTTACGTGATTTTTTTTTTGGTGATTTTTTGATGAATTTTCGAAAAATAAGGACCTAATTTACAATAAGTTTAGGACAGGATGTGAGCCTAATTTTGAAACTTATTAGGAACCTGAGACAAATGCACCCTTATATAAATGGCCTAAAGGAACCACCATTTAAGGGAAGTATTAAGTGGCTAGGAGTTCACCCGTAGGGACAGCTAGATAGTAACAAGATAGTCCACTAGGAGGGTCTTAAATGAAATCGCGTTCCTACCTAAACCTGGTATTAAGTGGCTATTACTATTTCTCGATCTTCAGGGAAAGTTTATATATATGGCGATGGCGTTAGGGTCGAGGTCTTAAGCGACTAAGGGTATGCCATAGGTTCTTAAGTGACTGTAGAGATGTTCACCATGAATAAATTAGGAAATGGCCTTAAGAGACGAGGTATGGCCCGGCTCATAGGGTATTAAGTGACTGCAAGGACGTCCGCTCTTAGATTACTTTGTGGGGTATTAATTGATTGTAAGTATGTCAGCCCTTAGATTTACATACAAGCTTTAAGTGATTGTTAAGATACCCACCTCATATGTTTAATTGTGCATGTTTGTTTGCATAGACATAACATGAAGAATTTACATTACCAAATATAGGAAATAGTCATTCCTAAACTTATATGTTTTTCATTCACCGGAACTTTATGTTCTGACCTCCCTTGTCTTAACGTAAACATGTTATGTAACAACTCGGCTTTTTGCCCGGTTTTCGCTGGTAATTAAACCAACTTAAACCGTTCACAAAGATGGATTGTTAGAGGTACTTACACATTTGCACAAAATAAAATTAACTTTTCCATTATCATTACAATAATATTACATCAAAGTTACGGGAGAAACATCAGAGTACATCGATTACACAGTGGAAGAGATACTAAACTCGACGAAAGAATATGCACGCTTCAAGATATAATAGCTCCAGCTTAACTAGCATCCTGCTCCAACCAACTCCAAGTCTAAACTGCAAACGAAACTACTAGGCTGCGTGTGCAAAAATTATGCGCACCCAGAGTTTAGGTGCGGGAACAAAAAACTCCAGGTCGGTCATGGGACTCGTGTGAGAACCCAAAAACAGTAGTTATTTAGGATTCACTTTAAAGTTGGGTAATTCAACGGACCACGCCGCTAATGCGGAACAGGTTTACTCCATTTGAATACCCGTGCATAGAAATTCACAATGACTTCCTGAAAAATGAAACTACCATAAGGTTTCGCGGCACACACACATTGCAAACGCACACATGGGCGAGGTTTCTCCTTATGATAGTCAAAAATGCTTGATATGTGAAAATCCTCTTTCAATACTATAATATAGTGTGGAAACAATTTCGAAAGCAAATGCATCAATCTTAGCCAGCATAGGTACCATATATTATACTGACATATAGTATACAATCAAAATCGTACGAGCCCATAGCGGAGATTGGGTTTCCAACAATGACAAGGTAAAGGAACTTCCTTCCAAACCGAATTTTGAACACCTCTTGTGGGATGCCCGAGGAGCAATAGTGATGCTCCTCATGTTAACACAAGATCAGGTTACTTCTGTAAATAGGTAACTTAGAGTACGCTTAAGTATGCGATCTCCCGATCGTTACTGACCTTTCTGAGCGCTCGCCAACAACAACCACAAAAGTAGATGTTTTCCACATAGTTTAATACCTGGGCTCCATACCATAGTACACCTTTTATCTAGAAGGAGACAGCAACCGATAACCCTACTGGATTTCTTCATGTTTTGGCCATTTACCGGGGTGTGAGGCTTGCCGAGGTCACGATATACACAAAGCTACGCTTAAATAAGTCGTGCTTTGATCATCCATAGCTCACTACATAGCTTAAGTATGCCACATTCACCACGCATCACTGATTTCCACAATATATAACCTCTAAGCACATACATCTTAGAGAAGGGTGTTAAGCAAGAGAATAAATTCTCTGCCACCAAGCAGAAATATATTTAATAGAATCAGTGCTACACAGTCAAATTACAATTTCAGACACACAGTCCATACAAGTCCGTTCTGGGTTTGAACTCCAAAATTCCTACACATATGTTTGGGCTTCTTGCCATTTAGCTGATATAAAATCCATTTGCGAATAGGAGCCAAACATTCGAGACATTCAGTAAGTCGTCCTTACGATATGAAGAGTCCCGGTCTTTAATGCCATCTTCAATATCTTAAAATGCTCTACAATGTCATATTATTACTTGGAATGGTTTTCGGACATACATCTGATCTCGGTCTTTCCAAATAATAAGCGAGATTTAAAAAAAAACAATTACAGAACACATAGGCTTTCAACCAAATCTCCTTCCATCTTGGATTTTGTTAAATTAAACTTCTTCATTCTCAAATTATACCAAAATCCATATTTAACCTTTCTCCTTTAAAACACATCCTTTAAATCAAAATAATTTAGCCTCAAAACATAATTTAACTTTCCATTTGATAACTCGTTATCAAAAACCAAATTTCTTTTGATAATCCTTACCCACATTTCAATCATAGTTTCCAACTAAATCGATTTGCCAACTTTAATCTTAACTAAAAGATTATATTTCCTTCCCAATTCCTTATTTTTAATTTCCTCAAATCAAAGAATTAATTAAATCCCTAAATTATGAATTTCCATAACTCAATTTCATTGGGTTTCAACAATGGTATTATTGAAGATATGATTCACGACAAAACCCAAATCAATCAATATTGAACAAAAGTTACACAGAAATGGTATCCACTTATATTCGATATAAGTTCTCATAATCAATGAATATTATAAGTGGAATAACGATATAATAATAATATCTTCCAAATTCCTCAAATATTATATGTTTATACCACAGAATTTAATATCAAATATCTGAAGATTATTTCTATCCAACTTATCCCAGTCAAATTGGGAAACTCATACCTTAATTAAAAGATTTATCCAATTCTTTGACATTAGATCTGGATAGATATATCATCAACTTATACTTAATATTAATCTCTGTATCCAATTCACACTATAAGCGGAATAACAGTGAACTGCCTTTTAAATTCCTCAAATGGTAAGAGTCATCATCTACCAGATTAATATCAAACATCTGAAGATTTATCTCCTACCATATCCAATTATTTAAAATTGAAAACCCCGCTTTAGTATCAAATAAATAAATTTAATTTCCATATAAAATATTTTCAATACTTTTAAACCTTTTAAAACATTCCACCAATCATTTACAAATGATTACTTATAGTTCGGAAATCAGCTCGCGGTTTAAAACTTCAAAATAGATTGTTTTCAAAGAAAGAGTTACCGTAGTGTTTCAAAAGCGTTACAAAACAGTTATCTTAACTACTTTGATTAAAATATCGTTTATCTTAGCAAAAAACTTAAAATTTACAATTCAAAACACTTTTACATAATTTATAATTATTTTACAAATTTTTTCCATATTTTTAAAACATTTAAAATAGTCGTTTATAGTTATGATCGACTACTGCTCTTACAATGACCTTTTCCAAAACGATTTTAAATATAACTTGAAAATTATAACTTGAAATTGAAAGCTGCTTTCACACATCTCAAAGCTCTTGTTAATGGAAATCAAACATCTTTCATTTCATGGAAATCTGATTTAGATTTCAACTGTTATAAGTGTTAAAGTTTGCATCTAAAATACACAAATTGCCACTGTGCAACAAGCTCTATTTTGACCATAATAACCATTATTCTGCGATACTTCAAAATACCTAAGAAAACCATTATATCCTTGTATAACCCTTTTAAAATAATTTAAATTTATTTTCCAAATTATTTTGGATCTAAGATTCAACTTTTATTTTACACTTAATAAAATATTAAATTAAAATCCAATTTATTTTTAAATTCAAAAAAAAAACTTCAAATTAACCATCCCATTCGTCGGATCAATTAGGGATAGCCAAGGAGAGCAGGAAACTACATTTCCAAACCCAATCCTAGACATTATCCTCTCTGTCATCTAGAATGTTTAGGTACTTATTTGTTCATTTTAAGAAACTTTATCAATATATATGAATTTATACATATGTGTCTTTTCTAATTATTAACCTTCAATTTCAGTAATAATATTGCTTTAATTACGAAAAAGATTTTTCGATCACCAATGTGATATCATAATTGCTGTGTCATAATGTGTGCGCAACAACATCAACAACTATTATAAACATCCATAGCAACCATCTTCAACATAATTAAATAAATCATAACTGTGCACAAGCGTTATAACACTAACGCTTAATAGTGTGTGTTCTAAACTAGGCATCCATCATCCATCACAACAAACATCAATCATCATTAACCACTAATAATTCATCACTATATTTAAATTGGTCTTAATTACTAATTAAATATATAAACCATGGTTATAGAGTTCTCGTCGAACAACTTTCCAAATTTCCTGGTAGGTGATCCTAGTTGAGCGAATCGTCGGACAGTATTTCGGCGCAATGTCTTCTTCATCAATTTATATATATATATATATACTATATATTAATCTCTCTCTTTATAAGGGGAGGAGGAGGAGGATGACGAAATTTGGCAATGTGGTGGTGGAAAAGAGGAAGACATATTCCATGGAAACCATGGCCATAACCTTTAAGAAGAAGATGAAAAGGAGGAAATGGAATGGAATGGAATGGAATGGTAAAAAAGTGGAGTAAAGGCCTCCTTATATAGGAATGGAGAGTTAAGGAGGTGATGCCACCTAAAGGGGCAAGTGGAAGGCATGCAAAAATACAAGTGCCTTTACACTTGTCTTAAGGAGAGAAAGTGAACTTTTGGTAGTATTTCCCCTTAAATGCTATGAAAACTAAGGGCAACACTTAATTCTAATGCTACTAATTCATGTTATAGTTTGACAAATCCAACCGAATGACAAATAGTATTAATAAATTCAAACTTATTAATATTCATTCTCATCCGTTAAATTTATAATTCAAATAAAATCTATTATATAACTAATCAAAATTTCTAAATATACTTAGCCATATATATTTATGTCCAATTCAAATTTAAATTAAGTAATAAAATTTCCAATTTTTAGTTGGTTAAAATTTCTAGATCGTTACATGTTAGTAGGTGAGGACCTTTGTTATCATTATGTACTTGGGATAATTATTGATGCACCTTTATCTGTTGAACGCATTGTATTTGACATTATGGTTTTATTTATGGTACATAAGTTTTTTTTATATTATACATTATCCCTTCTGCTGTATGAGATTCTGATTTCGTTTAGACTGCTCTGTGATATCTGTCTTTCGTATTTCCTTATAAGAACCAATGATCCATTAAGAATATCTCTAAGTTCTGGTGGGCCAATTCTGGGTGGGAACTTAGGCTTATTTCGGGCGGGTTTTTACAGAGACTAGGAGGCTTCCTCCAACGGAGAACCTCCCTTCTATTTGACTAGATAAGAGATGAAGTATGTGATTCAAGGGATGTAGGCTAGAGTGGAAAACCTAGAGAAACTATTGCAGGAGATACCCACGCGACTAAGAGGGCCGAGAGTTTAGAATCAAAGCACTGGAGCACAAGCAGCTAAACCAAGGACACGTTTCCATAGTCCAGAGTGCATTCTGGACTGACCACTCTAGATCAGTACAAATCGAATAACTTATAGGCATTGCTCTGAGTCCCACATGTGCTAATGTTATGATGGGAATAGATCGTCCTAGGCGGGAAACACAAGTAGACCTACGTCAGGAGTAGGTCGAACTTCAATAGAAAGAAATATTGAACTATGGCCTGAGTAGTATATATCAGAACACCATCAGAGACCGAGGGGAAGATATTTCAACTTGTGGATAAAAGCAATAGACTGGCTGAGATGGTACAATGCATAACGGAGGCGGTCTACCCAGCCAATGATATTATGATGTTACTAAGAACCCTTTCATTTCAAACATTTGAAATGATTAGAGATCGGATCCAACGACGCATTTAACACGCCATATTTGTCATATGAATGTGCTTGAGGCATCTCCAGAGCCGATGATAAAGTGTTCTTTTTTTGCTATTTCTGATTAATTTGGCTACGCTTTGGTTTAGGCAGCTTAACAATGACCCGATCAACTCTTGGAACGAACTCATGGATAGGTTCATAGGGAAATTTAGAGTACATATTTCTCAACAAAAAAATGTGATGACATTAACAATGATAAGACAAAAGCCAGTGGAAACAATAAGGGGTTTCCTGGAGTATTTTAATGCAGTGGTGGCTTCGGTGGATAAGCCAAAGCACATATGGTGTAGATGGTGACCATGTCTGGAGCGGACAATAACTCTAAGTTCAAAGCAAGCTTATAGAGGAATCCACAAGGGATCTCGATGAATTTTATTTTAAGGCTGATACGTACCTGCGCAAAGAGGATGCACTGGCACAACAGAGAATTGAAGCCAATATCGACGAAGAGATGCTTGAAGCTGGATTAAGGCATGATAAAGGAAAAGGAAAGATGGAAAGAGAGCGTGATGGCTTGAAGAGGAGTGGGAAGGGACAGAAGTATCCTTCCTATGCAAATTTGATGAGCCTTTGGAGATGATCTACTTGGATACTTGGGGAAGATCCCATACCAGAAAATGCATCCCAGAGATCTAACTTAAAAAGAGTAGAGGACGGGAAAATACTGCCTATTTCATGAACCGGACGAGCATATGACACCGGAGTGTAGACATTTTTGAGACGAGATTGAGGAGCATGTGAGGAATGGATGGCTCTAGGACTATGTTGAGACTAAAGGGATGATGTCTGAGCTCGAGCAACCGTCTATGGCACAAAATGAAGGAGGGCTTATATTTGAAATCAGATCATCGTCTCATGATAAAAAAATATGACTCCAGGATGCCCAACGAATGTTTTTTGACCTAACAACTCAACGATTTACACGTGTATGGGGCCATGATTGGACCCTAGTCAATCAATGAGTTGTGAGGCCTAGAAAGGCTTACCATAGTTTTTCTTTCTTTGCACTTTTGGTTTGGCTAGTATTTTCTTTGAACAGCCATCGGCATTGGATGAAATTTGGTTAGGGTTTTGCTTCACCCAGAGAGCTGAAGTGAAACCCCGAAATATGAATTCCTATCACCAGATAGTGACTAGATGAGTTCATATGAATTGATTGTCGGTTCCTCTCACCAGATAGTGATTGGACAAACTTGTAGAAACCGATCATGAATCCCTTGCATCAGAAAGTGATTGGATGGATTCATGTTGATGATCATGAATTCCACTCACCAAATAGTGAATAGAAAAATTCATATGGGTAGATCGTAAGTTCTTTTCACCAGATAGTGATTGGAAGAACTTAGCCTAAACGTGAATCTCGTTCGTCTGAAAGAAAATGGATGGATTTATGTGACTGAACTTTGAATTCCTTCATCGGAGAGTGATCAGATAAATTTGCATCAATGAACTACGATTTCCTTCATCAAAAAGTGATCGGATGAATTTGTATTGATGAGATATGGATTCTTTCATCGGAGATTGAATGGATGAATTTGTATCGATGAACTACGAACTTCTTTATCGAAGAGTGAATGAACGAATTGGTATCGATAAACTATGAATTCCTTCACCGAAAATTGGATGGATGAACTCGTATCAATGAGCTACAAATTCCTTCATCAAAGACTGAATGGACGATTTCATATTGATGAACTACAAGTGCCTTTATAGGAGAATGAATGTATGGACTTGTACAGAGAAAAACTTAAATGCGATCGGATGGACTCATGCAAATAAAATGAACAACTAAGCAACCAACCAGAGAGTTGAGCCATACAATAGAAAGTAATGCCACTTTGCTAGAGCGTGACAGGATTGGCTTACTAGTTAATAAGCGTCATCACCAGAAAGAGACTGACATGCATCCTGAAAGGACTGTCCTCTGCTCTTAAGTGATCTAAAGATATTGCAGGTGGTAGATCGATTCAAAATACATGTTTTAGAAAAAGATATGTTTAGAGGGGTAAGTTGTTGACTTGCCTTTTTGCAAGGCTGTCACACTTCAAAATCATGACATCTGAATCACTTGGGACTTGAGCACCGATTCGAATAAGCTTAGGAAATAATGGAAGCTACGAAAACTCGAAGTAGCAACGAGTTAAACTCCAAATTGGTATGGCCCTGGATCGGCCATACGCCGGCTCGATCCACTCTCAAAGCTCGGTTCGACATTCATCACCATTGGATTGGTATGACTCCACTTACTCTGGTTCAGCATCGGAAATTCTTCCCCTCAAATTGGTATGAAGTAGGCTATCTAGTCTCATATTGGTGCAGATTGAAGGAGTCCAGATCGATGCATCCCCACTCTCCTTTGGATTAGCATACGCACTCTACCCCGATTCGGAACAACTTTGCATTAGGAAGTAGTGATGTTGTAAGACGAGGCACGAAATCATGTGAGGAGCTGAGACACCAAGGCGTGGCGAGCATTATTGTCCGGGTCAGCCTTTACGGGTTGCTACTGGTCCCGATCAGGATAGTTTGGGTTGATCCGAACTACTTCCTCCTTCTTGACATAGTCTTCTCTATTAACTTCACTGCTCCGACCTTTCCTCCACTATCGCATGTTAAACCGGATTTCTGAGCATCTATAGATAGGCCTAGAGATAACCAATTGATAGGATCTATTCCACTTTCCTAGACCGAAACTTTGTTGGTTTCAAGATTAATCCTCTACCCCCTCAAGGTTCATAGATAAAACTCTATTGTGAATATAATTATAGAGTGTGAACGAGTGATAGGACATGTGGACATAGGTTCGATTGTCGAACGACTTAAAAAAAAATTGCCCCTTTACTTGTTTTTCTATGATCTGAGATTGCTATGATTTTGTGATTATTATTGGGATTTGGATGTTGGACTTGAGAGTACCAAATATCAAGTCAACATTCATGTAAAAAAAAAAATTTTTATTTAATATTATATTGCAAAGCCATATGATACCATAATTTATGCAAACTAGATTTCGTGACTATAATACATTTCTAGTTTATATTACGCGCTTATGCTTTCAGATTAGGTATAAACCCAAACTTTTTTATTAGCTTAAAAGAGAACTAGTCAACTCAACCTTTGTATATTAATGTTGCTAAAACTAGTGCTAAATAACCTTTATTTAGCTGACTTAGGAGAAAATAATGGGACTTAAAGTGAATATATTATTTAATAGCGCTAAACTGAAATAGCGTAATGATCGGGAGTACTAAGTGCTACAGTGGGGATGCGATGGGGCTTTAACTGCATAGGTTCTCCTAACGAGGCAGATGTTGCATGATTGCACGAAATGCACGAAAGCAGGGGTACCTACAAGAAAACACTGCTTTTGCAGCGGAAGAATCCGTTCCTATGAAGGTGATTCGAGAAATCCTAATTTTGGATTAAATCATTAAAAAAATCCTAATTTTCCAAGTTTTGGATTAAATCATTTTTAAAAATGGGTTGGCTGAGAGAATTTGAGTGAACATTCAACGAGGTATTATCTATGTTAAAAGACCAAAATAATTTCTTACTCGTTGGAAGTTTAGAAGAAAGGTTAAACCTCTAAGCGAAGCTTCTCAGCAATAACTTGTTGTTTGATTCATCCAAACAATTCCTTGCAATTGAAAACAGTTCACCATGTACCATCAAAACATGATAGTGCTTCTGTGACATTAACATCAATAAGCAGGTTTGCAATAAATCAATCATGGTGCCTTCTCCATCCAAAATCAAGAACAATAATGGATCAAAAATACTTACACTCATCAAAGAAAGATGCAATATAACGTTGAGTACTTCTCACTCCTCCTAATGAAACACATCATAAGAAACTCCCTTTGTCCCAACTGCATTAAGAAAAAAAGATCATGACAAATTCTAATTTATGAAACTTAAATAACACGACAAATTTCACTACACCTGCTTCAAAGAAGAAAGAAAGGCAATCCTCCCGGTTTCAAGTTGTGGTTTCATTATCCCCAAAACAGCTTATGCCATCTTTTACAAATACAGGCAAAAGAAACCACAGTTTTCCAATTAGGCCTTATGTCCTTGCTGGTCTCAAGCTTTTTTATAATTTCTCTTAGGAGAGCTGGGAGCAATTTCGACCACCTATCCTCTTCATTACATGGGAGAATTCATAATTTCTTTGTCTCACCAATTTGATTAGAACGAAACTACCTATAAACATTACTGATGCATCAAAAAACATATAATAAAATGTAATAAGTGAAGCAACGCAGAAAACTTTATTCTATAACTGGCATGATTTCAGAAAAATACTGATACCTGAAATTAAAAAAATTACCCTCCCTTCTCTTCGTATATAGTCATTGGAACAAAATCCTTTCTCTTTCCAAAGTCATTTTCATCCAATTTTGTTTGCTTCCCAAATTCACTTCCTACACCATGAAATTTGCTACTAATTTTATGATTTTTTTTTTTTTTGCAACGAATGAGAAGACTAAAAGTAATTGATTGAGAAAGGGGTGTGAAATATTATATAAACTGATCCAATATATCGAAGAAAAGACCCATAAATGAAGAGAATCAACTGTTCAATAAAAAAATCTGGTGTACCCACTGTCGGTGGCAGAAGCAGGCTGAGTAACTTTTTCAAAAAGAGGTGATTAAGCTTCTGTCATTTCTCTTTAAATTCCAAAAGTTGGAGAAATGGGTGTGGATCGAAATCATTGGAAGCGTAGATCTAGTAGACAGAATGAGATGAAGTGATGTGATGGAGCAACGATGTGATTCCTTCCTCCAGACCCATGACATTTCCTTCCTCCAAACCACATCAACCCTGATTCGCACGTCCTCAATCCGCAACCCTAGTTCGTGAACCCTCAATTCGCAACCCCATTTGACTCCTACCGCAATTGAATTCACAAATTGGAAATTGGAAAATTATACTCAGATTAAAGTCGACATGCGAGTTGGAATGGTTTTGGGGATTTAGGTTTTAGCAGGCCTTAAATTTTAGATGTCTCCATCTATTAGTAACATAACGCGTTGATTATCTTGTTAATAACGTGATGGTTATCTTACATTAATATGAATAAACGTAATTTACTAATTATAAGTGCTAAATTATTATTCGAGAGTCATCGTATATTCATATGATTGGGCCTGGAAATGGATGCATAACAACGAATATAGTGACAAATCACCAGTTGTAATTTTCTAATATTTAACTATAAATCATAAATTATAATAAAATTTAGTTCATAAAACTTAAACCTTTGTTATACATTATTATTTATTAACAATCATCAACTATAAATTATACTCTATCAATAATTATTATTAATTACAAAATACTAAATATTACTTCTTCGTTATTAATATTGTTTTTTAATTATGAATTATTAAATATTCGTCTTAATTAAGTTAAAGTTATTTGTCTTAGTTATCAATATATAATAACAAATAATTAATTTATTCATAAAAAATCCTCTTTCAAACATTATAAATTAATTTATACAAAAAATTATTGTTAATTATTAATTACTCTGTTGTGTAATGACGGTCGGAACAAAGCCCCCTTCCCCCCAGCATAAGGCGCACGGATATGAGTTGGCACACGTATCCTTGTAACAAAAGGGATCCCTATTGTTACATGACTACCAACTCATATTTGTACTCCACTCCTTCAATTTATTCCGTGATGTGAGACTATTTATTCGAACCCGTCATTCCTCCTTAACAACATGCGAGGCAATCCTAATAGTCTCCCTCTTGACTCGCATTCTACGAGTATCTTTTAAGAGCACTGTCTTGCCTGCATGGCCCAGTCTGTAACCTTCGACTCTGATACCATTGTTATGTAACGACGGTAGGAACAAAGCTCCCCCTCCTCCTGCATAGGGTGCACGCATATGAGTTGGCACACACATCCTTATAGCAAAAGGAACCCCTGTTGTTACATGCCTACCAACTCATATTTGTATTTCGCTCCTTCAATTTATTCTGTGAAGTGGGACTATTTATTTGAACTCGTCATTCCTCCTTAACAACATGCGAGGCAATCTTAACATTTACTGGTAATTATTAACCACTTATCATTTATTTATTAATTATAAATCTATCTATTGATTATTATTTATATACTATGTATTATTAATGCATATTATTTCTATGTTCCAATATGTTTACCTATTTCATTTTAGTAATAAATGCCTTTCATTTTCTACATCACTCATTGTTTCTTTACCATTAAAAAAACATGTTCAATAAACGCACAAGGGTATGAATTTATCATTAAAATTTTATTATTAATCATCAACTATTTAATTGTATTATTATTAACTATTTAATATTAGTTATTAATTATATTTATTAATTATTTAATTTAATTAATATACTAAATGTAATTTACTAATTATTAATAATTAACTATGAAATAAATTATTGAATACTAGATATCATTCCACAATTATTGAATACTAAATTCAAGATGATTTCAAATTTTTAAATTTTTCAGAATATAAAATATAATTATCAACTATAACTATAAAATATAAGTATCAACTATAATTATCAACTGTAATTATTAAATACAATTATTTTAAATTAATTATTGAATGTTAGATATCCTTTCATAAGTATTAAATTTTATTATTAATTATTAAATAATTATTATAATAAACTGATATTTTCATCTATTGCAAATCTGTTGGAGTTCTGCTGTAAAATATCTTTGATAAATGTTTGTCGGTATTCTGCCTGGATTTGCAGCGGCAGCAATTTTCTATCGGTAATTTGATGCAATTTGTGACGGCTTGGTGAGGTATGACAGAAGACGATGATAATAAATAAAAGAAAAAAAGTTGAAAAACAAAAAACTATCCCTTGCAGATTACATGGAAATCCATTGCAAATTAGCGATGGAAATTTCCGCTTCTAAATATCTGACACTAAATCAGTGTTTTCTTGTAGTGGGTTAGCCTGAAATGCTCAGAAGTCGGTATTGTATGCATTGGGAGTAAAAGAACTATTCTAAAGCTTTTCGAGAAAAAGATCAACTATCATTTTGGAAGCAGTCATGTCTCATGATTTGTGGATTTGGCAGCATTCTTTAGAATGTCATATTCCCATAACTTAAATGTTGTTGTACAATCTCATTTATTCCCATTCGTTCAATGAATTAACGCTTGGTAAATCAATCCCCATATCGTTTACACTAGGTCAAAACACATATGATCATGGATTTATCTAGAAGATGAAAATTATTCTAAATGGAGCACGATTATAAAGAGTTTTACATACTCGGTAAATAACAAAATAGCAAAAAAATTGATACTGTACAAGGAAGACCGAGGAAAGATGTAGAAAGAGCTTTCAAAGTGCTTCAAGCAAGATTTGCAATGGTGAGTAATCCGTTTAAACCATGAAAACGATCAAAAATGGGTAAATCTATGTTCACATGTAGAATTCTCTTTAACATGATCATTGAAGACAAAAGGGGTAGTCATATAATGGTGCAAAACAAACCCTTGAATTGTTGTGTGCTAACTTGCTAAGAACTGAGGAAGAGTGCAACATTCATGTGGGTCATCATGAAGTTTATTGAAATATAGCTCTACATTATAGGCTCCAAATGTACTAGGTATCCGACATGAATGTTATGTTGCATTACACAAACAAAAAGACAAAAACAAATAATTAAACAAGAGTCTTCTCTTGTTTTCCAAAGTTAACTATTGATTTCAATAAACTTGCATTTGTTGATTAATCGTTCCAAATCTACTAGGTATCCGACATTGATCGTGTCTTGTCAACATGTTTTCGGTTGTAAGGGATTATTAATTTCGCTTGAAATATTTCTCCAGTCTGCTCATTTTGAATTCTTTCGAAAAATGGTAGTGGATTATGCAAAGATCTTTAGTCTTCTTCGCTATTTAATGGAGCAGAGGAATGTATTTTTAAAGGGAGAGTACCATGTAGAAGAGCACTTCGATCAGGTTGTAAATCAAATTCTCGATTATCCATATTCATCATTTCAATATACGCTTGAAACTGATAAAAAATATTTTCTTTGTTCTAAATTAAAGAGGATAGTTAAGAATTGTACATTTGAAATTTAATAAAATGGATTGAATTTACGAAATGAATTTTCAGATATGATCGTTTTTAGTCGTAAAGTCGAATGTTAAAATATAATCATTTATAGTCATTGAAATGATTGTTGTGATTTGTGACATGAAGGCATTAGAGGAGATGGAGCAGCAGCAGAAAGAAGGCAAGGAAGAGCAGTTGTGTGCTCTGCTTCAGCACAGATGTCTGAAGGAGCGTGGACAGACGTCTGTGCCTACAGGAATCTGTAGTCCGAGAGTGTGGACATGTAACGACCCAGAAAATCTGAACCAATTTAAAAATTTTAAATTGGCTAAAATAATGAATTTTAAATATATAAAATAAATATTTTAAATAATGGCAATGAAAAGTGAGTTTGAATCGACAATTGAAAACGATTATAATTAATTATAATTATAAATAAGGCTTGAAAAGGCGCGGTAGTTTCAAAAATTGAATTCAAACTTTGTCAGACTGTACTGGGCGCAAAACATTCCGGATTTTAGTGAAACCAAAAATATTTAAATCTGTTAGTGAATACCTTTCTAACGAATCTGAAAAATCGAATTTTCATAGCGGAAAGCAAAAGTTATGGCCGAATGAATTTTCGGAAGGGACGATATGGAATTTATATAGCCCGTGAAAATGGCCATTTTGCATACGACCTCGGAATTCGACGAAACCACTTTTGTTGGATCCGGGATGAGAAGTTATTGCTAGGTTTCAAATTTCATAATTTTTGAAGCTAATGTGTGAGCGTGGCAAAAGAAAATGTGTTTTGGTCAATTACAGTTAAATTGGATCGACCAAAAATGGGCCTTTTTGCAAACGGTCTCAGAATTCGACGAAACTAGTTTTGTTGGGACCGTATCGTCAAAACATAGCTAGATTTATTTTTCTGGAATTATTCGAATCAGTTTGTGGCCCTGGCAAATTGAAACGTACGTTCAAATTAAATATTGAATGTTTTATATTTTGATTTGAATGGAAACTGACTGAAACAGTCGAATGGGCCTACGAAACATATCCCATTGTGTTCGGAATGGGGGTAAAACGCTAGGGACGACAGTTGTTGGGTTTGGATTGGTGTTCGTGGGTGGTAAGGGGTATTTTCGGATTTTAAAACTTTATAAATAAATAAATAAAATCTATTAGTCCACGTCAGACCCCCCCCCCCCCCCCGCTTCTCTCTCCCCGATTGCGATATACGGCGGAAAATCGCCCGTGCCTTCTCTCCTCCGTTTCTCCTCCTACAAGCAAAATTACGCCTTCCTCCTGTTGAAGATTTTGAAGAGCACGAGAAGATCTTCAAATCCATATATAGTTTGGATTTTTTCATTGTGTGGATTGGAAGAACCGTCGTCACAAAGTTCGACACTTCGAACCGCCGCCGCGTCCTCCTCCCTGCGTCGAAGTGGGCCCCACCTACCTCCGCCTGAGCGTCGTTCCAAGCACTACAAGGTGGTGTACTCCGATCGTCTCCAAGTTGCACGGATCGAAGGAAAAATTAAAACCTAGTTTTGAAGAAATCAAGCAGGTATCGGCTGTTTAATTAAAAATTGATTTTAACAGTTTAAAACCATTGCAAACTTTGAAAAATCATATCTTTTTGCTATGTTAACGAAATTCGATGAAACAGGAAACATCGTGACCGTGTGCACGTCTTCTACATTTTAGAAGAGACCGCATATTTTTCTGGGACTTCTGCTATTTTTGGTGGAGTGGAACCCAATGTGAGATTTCTAATTTATAAACAATATGGAAAAACGACGATGTATAAATTATATAGTCGATGTATGAATTATATAAGCGTTGTACACCTCTTGTATAAGCGTTGTATAAGTTGTACGTTCGATGTATAAGTTATATATGCGTTGTAAAAATTATATATGTGTTGAAATAAAAGTGAATTGCTATATATATAAATATATATATATATATATACGCCCCTCGTCCACAAACCATGGACGATATTTATTGACTGTGATTGGTATGAAAATTGATTGATAGCGAATGGTTGTTTGGGATTGTTTGTGGTTGATATTGATTGATTGTGGTTGAAAAATACCCGTTTGTGGTTGAAAAATATTTGGTTGAAACCACATAGGATTAGTTTGTGGAAATGAAATAAATATATACATGCCGCCTACGTGCGAACTAGATGCATGATTCCCATTGTCAAAAACCGCGAGGTTTTAAGGTAGAGCGAGGAGCCGTACTAGGGACGGTCCTGGTTTTAACTACCCTGCCGTTATGCCGCCGAAATTTTGAATAATGCTCATGTGTTTGAATTATTTTCATTTGCTAAAACTATATTTATTCATTGAATAGAAAACCTTCATGTGTTGAATCGATATTCATTCGTTGATTAGAAATTCATGTGTTGAAAGGTATTCGTGTTTTAAATATAAAAATCACATTTATATATATATATATATAGAAACTATAGAAAACCTTCATGTGTTGAATCGATATTCATTCGTTGATTAGAAATTCATGTGTTGAAAGGTATTCGTGTTTTAAATATAAAAATCACATTTTTATCTATATATAGAAACTATAGAAAACCTTCATGTGTTGAATCGATATTCATTCGTTGATTAGAAATTCATGTGTTGAAAGGTATTCGTGTTTTAAATATAAAAATCACATTTTTATATATATATATAGAAACTATAGAAAACCTTCATGTGTTGAATCGATATTCATTCGTTGATTTGAAATTCATGTGTTGAATGGTATTCATATTTTGAAATAAATTGTTTGATAATAAAAATCACCTTTTATCGACTATATGAACAGTGTAAAATAATCTCGTTTTGAAAGAAATTGTTTTATGAGAAAAAAAATCCTATTTTTATCACCTATATATACACTATATAAAATAATAGTGTTTTGAAATGAATTGTTTTACAATAAAAATCACATTTTTATTATATACATGAATCGTTGAAATGTGAAGTGTTAAAAATAGCCACTCGTTCAAATAAACATATATGAGTTGAAATATTCATTAATTAGCTAATAATATGATTTTTGCCTATGCATGCAACATTAGAATGAATGGTGTTTTTAAACCAAATGGAATCAAATATGAAGTTGAATGGAAAATGATAAATGATAAGAACTGTATATATGTACATGCATATTTATTGAACAGGTTATAGCAAAGGGGCTAGAGAAGATGAATAAAATTTTGTGCCCGACAAATAGGTACACATTTACTGTTTTGTTTGTGTGATGATTTTATGAGCCTATTGGCTAGCCGCTTGGCTTTTTCTTTTTTTCTTTTTGACATGAGACGCCCGTGTGGCTATTTGGAAATTTTCCCAGCCCCTCGCGTACAAAGGAGGTTATGGCGAAATTTTCCAAAATTTTAAGGCGTTAGTGAAATATTTGAAGTAAAGACGATATTGAAATGGTTGAATGAACTATATTTATATAAATATATAAATATAAATAAAATTAAAACGAAACGTGGCAGTGCAGTTCGCGTTTTGAAACCGTGATTTCAAACAACTAGTACGGGAAATCCGACCATTGGATTTTCCCGAAACCGCAACCGTCGGGTTCGCCTTGGAAATATCTTTCCGACGGCACCAACTTTGTAAAAATCCAACGGTTGGATTGTCTGGAATGTTTAATTCAAATCTGAAGAAAAACAGCGCCAGAAACGATTATTTATATATATATATATATATATATATATATATAATTATATTTAATCGAATAACGACGCTTCAGTTCGTATTTTGAAATCGAAACTTCAAACGATTGTACCGGGAGATCCGACCGTCGGATTTTCCCAAAACTGGGACCGTTGGATTCGTTTTGAAAAGACCTTTCTAATGATGTAAATTTTGTGAAGACCCAACGGTTAGATTTTCAGATATGTGTAAATCAAATCTGAAGAAAAACAGCGCCACGGCCGCGTTATGGCCCGAAGCGTCGTTTTGAATAAATTGGCTATTTTAAAATAAATAAAAATAGCGATAAATCGTTATAAAATATCATAAACGATATGGAATGGAAATAAACTGAATTTTCTTGATTTATGTGGTATTTGATGGTTGAAAGTGTTTGGTGTGAAAATTACATTAAAGAGAAAAATTGGTGTTGTCGAATGATTTAACCATTGAAATAAATTGATTTGAAATTCTAAATACGTGAATTATTTGAAAAGGCCGAGTTAATTCTCATTTCAAATAATTGACCGACGATTGAAAGTCGAAGATGAAGACGGTGGTCGAAGACCGGAGATCTTCACCTCGTTTGGATGGTAACCGAGGTCCTGATTGGGAGGCATCCCGAAATATGGATAATGAGTGGTGATCGTCTAGACGTACGTGGTGGTCGATGGGTTTGCGAGGTATTTAGTGCCTCCGGTTTCGTTCAGACCCAGAACGGATTTGTAAATGGACTGTGTGTCTGACATTGGATTTTATTCTGTGTAGATCGATCTCTATTAAATATACATCTGTTTGGCGGCGGAGAATTTATTCTTTTGCTTAACGCCCTTCTCTGAGACGCACGAGCTTAGAGGTTGTATATCGATGGACATCAGTCGCATGGCATGAGTTGCCTGTGTGGCATGCTAAGATGCAGTGATCAGGGCTTCTGTTGAAAAGCAAAGTCTTGTGATGATGATCAAAGCACCGCCTGTGTGGCGTAGCTTTGTGTAGAACGTGAATTCGCGAGCCTCACACCCCGGTATGAACCAGAAACGGGAGAAGGACCTCAGGGAGGGCATGCGTTTCTTTCTAGCTAGGGTGGTGTCAGTGACCTACCAGTCCTGACATTTATATACTTTTCACCTATGTGGTTGTTGCTGTTGCGAGGCGCCTCGGTTAGATCGGACGATCCGGGTCCGATGGAGTCATTCGTTGGCTCACTTACGCCCCAAAGGACGGGGAGACGTATTGTTCAGGCATAATAATCCACATCGGTGGACCGGCCCTATCGCTCCAAGGCTTGCCTGCGCGCTTGCCTGAGACATGGGCTAGATTGCCTCGAATTCGGTAAGGACTATCTTTTGCCTTGGTTCATGACGGAAATCCAATTTCCAAATACGACATCGTGCGTTTTTGATTGTATATATGTATGGCGGCATGATATATGGTACCCATGCCGCCTATGATTGATAGTTATGATTTGAAATTGTTTTCAAACCATATAAACACTAGCAATAATATCAAATGCCTTTGTTTTATTCGTATCAAGCATATTTTGGCCGTTATAAGGTAAAACTCTATCCTCGGGTTTGCGTTGCATTGTGTGATGGGAACTGAGTCTTATAACGGCTTCATTTTTACAAAAAGCATAGCGATGTTTAAAAGAAAGATTTGTTTTAAAGCACTGGCAATCCAATGGAGTAAACCTGTTCCACGAAAGTGGCGTGGTCCTGAGATTGGCCAAATTATATATGTGTTGAGTAGATTTCTCATACCAGTCCCATGACTGACTCGTAGTTTGTTTCACTCTCAAACTCGAGTGCCCCTTTTTCTACACGGGCAGCCTTGTATTCAGGTTTAGCTGGCTCTTTCTGGATAGCTGGAGCTGAAGATGGATTCTATCATTTATTTCTTTTTATGCTGTTCAGCTCCTATTGTACATATATGTTTGTTTTCCGCTGTAGACATTTATGTATAGCTGAACTGTATATGTACTAAGTAAGATCTTGTATACTGTGTAACTCTAATGATTACTTTTATCCAGTATATTCTATTGTTCATTATCTGGTGTATTTACTTAATTCTGTTCTGCTATTATCTGTTTCTGTGTTATATTCCAAAGATAACCCTTGCCACCGTCAGTACGGGGTTTGGGGTCGTCTCAGGACAGACGTCTGACCAATCTGGGTCAGACGTCTAACCTGTCAGGGATTGTAATCCGAGAGCATGGACAGACGTCTGACATATATGGGTCAGACGTCTGAGCGGGTTTTTCTGTGGCTTGATTTGGTCTTTCTGTGACTTATTCTGCTAGAAATGAAGGGGCAAATTGGGTATTTGCCTAGGCCTTCTATTCTCATATAAAAGCAGCATCTAGGGTTGGACTAAAAGCATGGGATTGAGACCGAATTAATTTATCCAAGGGCTAGCCGTCGTTCTTCATTTTTCTCCTTCTCCAACAACTATTGTAGTCATCTAGATATTCTTTCCTTTTCTCAATAAGGTTATTGATTTTTGTAGTTATTGATTTTTGTAGTTTGTTTATTGTTGGTTGTTGAACCAGTGTGTGTAAACAAAATTCGTTTTGAGAATCAATAAAGAGGGTGGTTGGGTGGAATATTTTGTGTTTGCGCGTGTGATTTCATATCTGTGTTTGCTTCCATAGAAATCATCTTTAAGTAATTGGGTGAATAAGATCCTGGACGCTTCCGCAAAGGCGCAGGTTTTCACAATAGTTGGTATCAGAGCTGGATCATCACAAAGCTTAGAGTGATTTTGGATTGGAAAAATCATTTTTTTTTTTTTTTTTTGATGACCGATATGATGGCGTTTCCGAAGATGACTGTTTTTGATGGAAGAAATTGGGGGATTTGGAAGCCTAAGATGGAGGATGTGTTTTACCTCAATGATCTTCATGATCCGATTATTGGAAATACGGAGAAGCCCTCAAGTGTGAATGAGGGAATGTGGAAGAAGATGGATAAGAAAGCTATTGCCTTGATTCGGCAGTACCTTGATGATTCGGTATTCCATCATGTGGCTAATTGTGAATCCGCGAAGGATTTGTGGACAAGTTGGTATCTTTGTATGAGTCGAGGAGTGCTACAAGTAAGGCTTTTCTGGTTCGAAAGCTTGTTCGGCTGAGATTGGATGAGGAGAAGTCTGTTGCAGGACACCTGAATGAATTTCAAGATGTGATCAATCAATTGGCAAAATCTGAAGGTCAATTTTGATGATGAGTTGCAGGCTCTTTTGCTGATGAGTTTGCTTTCAGAATGCTGGGAGACTTTGGTTGTTTCATTGAGTAACTCCAATGCAGGTGGAGCCATCTCTTTGGAAACTGTTCGAAGCAGCCTTTTGAATGAGGAACTAAGGAGAAAAGGGTCGGGTTTTAAATCAGTTCAAGGTGAGGCCATGGTAGCAAAGGACTCGGGGAAAGATACAAGAAGGAAGAAGACAGGGGCTAATGGTAAAGGTGCTTGTTATTATTGTGGTAAGGAAGGTCACATACGCAAGAATTGATATGCTTATCAGAGGGATAAGAAGAAGGCTGCAGATGGTGATGGAAGTAATGAGGCACAGGCAGATATTGCTGCAAGTTTCATTAGCGATACTTCTAGTGATGTCCTGTTTAGCGAAGTTAATCCTTGGAAGATGGATTCAGGAGCCAGTTTTCACATTTGTAAGGATGTGAAGTGTTTTCCTTCATATGAGAAGAATGTCGACGTGATTAGAACAACCAATGGAGTAGAGCTCCCAGTTTGTGGTATTGGATCTATCCGGTTTCGTATGCATGATAGTGTGGTAAGGGAAGTCTCTGGAGTTAGACATGTGCCCGCTAGTTCGCATAACCTCATTTCTCTCGGTCAGTTGGATCGCCGTGGTTGCACTTATGATACTTGAGGTGGAGTTTTGAGAGTGAGGAAGGGTGGTCGTGTTGTGATGAGAGGTGTCTTGGAGGCGGGAAACCTGTATAGATTGGTTGGTTCTGTAGTCGACGGTGGAAGGCGAGTGACGGTTGAAGAACCTAGTCTACAGCAAGGTGGAGAGGTTAATTTGGTCACTGCTGATGTGCTAGACAGGGGTCTTCATGTTGATGATGCTCAAGGGATCCGGAGTGATCAAGGAAGGAACTCAGATCAAGTGGTAGACGGGTGTCGATGCAGAAAATCCACGAGGTGGAGATCCTTGTGGTATTACAAGCATTTTTAGACTGCTGGGATTGCATGGTGCATCTCGAGGGGAAAATGCATCTTTAGCAGGCGGTTGGTTGTGTTTGTAATGATTTAATTGAGAGTAGGTGTCGTTGAAAGAGCTAGATGACTTATGTGTTGGAAGTTTGTTTTATGTGATGCGATTTCGTATCAAGGTGGAGTGTTGTGATTTGTGACATGAAATCACATATGTTGATGAAGACGAGGTATGGACGTGAAAGGCGTTAGAGGAGATGGAGCAGCAGCAGAAAGAAGGCAAGGAAGAGCAGTTGTGTGCTCTGCTTCAGCACAGACGTCTGACGGAGCGTGGACAGACGTCTGTGCCTACAGGAATCTGTAGTCCGAGAGTGTGGACAGACGTCTGATCAATCTGGGTCAGACGTCTGACCTGTCAGGGATTGTAATCCGAGAGCATGGACAAACGTCTGACATATATGGGTCAGACGTCTGAGCGGGTTTTTCTGCGGCTTGATTTGGTCTTTCTGTGACTTATTCTGCTAGAAATGAAGGGGCAAATTGGGTATTTGCCTAGGCCTTCTATTCTCCTATAAAAGCAGCATCTAGGGTTGGATTAAAAGCATGGGATTGAGACCGAATTAATTTATCCAAGGGTTACCTGTCGTTCTTCATTGTTCTCCTTCTCCAACAACTACTGTAGTCATCTAGATATTCTTTCCCTTTCTCAATAAGCTTATTGATTTTTGTAGTTATTGATTTTTGTAGTTTGTTTATTGTTGGTTGTTGAACCAGTGTGTGTAAACAAAATTCGTTTTGAGAATCAATAAAAAAGGTGGTTGGGTGGAATATTTTGTGTTTGCGCGTGTGATTTCATATCTGTGTTTGTTTCCATAGAAATCATCTTTAAGTAATTGGGTGAATGCTTTCGCAAAGGCGCAGGTTTTCACAACAATGATCACTCATAGATGCAGGTTGGTGTGAAGGGAAACTACAGAGCGTCTTAGGTAAGTGGGAAAGGCCTACACAGCCTTTTGGGCGATGCTACAGAAGACCACCGCTTTGCACAGCATGTACAAAACATTCAGTTTTATTGGTTGAATTCATGGGAGTCTGTATAGGCTCCACTTATTTCAATCAAATAAAACTGAGTGTTTTGTACGCTGTGCAAAAACAGTGTATACAAACTTATACTCACTTAACAGGGTCCAAATCCATTAAATGAACGTCTGCATCCAATCCAGCTTCCTGTAGCCAACTCTGAGCATTCGACTGAACATTCAGATTTATTCAGCCCTGAACGAGGAACAATGGAGCCTGCAAGAAGTGCGCAAAATTACAAATACAACAATTCGCACAGTTCCCATGGTAGTTGAAGACTTGGGCTCCAACTCTGAAGAAAGTTCCTATCCTTCCAGTCAGATCAGTAGATGAAAATTAACTAAAGTTATATTCTCTTCATGTCGGCTATCTTGTATTGTTCAAATAAAGCAGTATAAACATAAACCAAAGAAAAAAAAATTAGGACAGTTCCAACAATATTCACATCTAATTGCATCAGATAATAAGATGATAACAGTCTGCATATGTACAAGGAGCAGCAGATGCTACCAAAAGAAAAGTCTGATTAACGTCTACAAACTACTACCACGGCCCACCATTTGATTCAACCATAGCAATAATGATTACACTTAAACATAATACTTTTTTTTTCGTTTTCTTCCTTCATTTCAACAAAATAATATAGAGATCAGGAAGGTACGGCAGAACAACTGGCATCGGGTAGCATAGCAACTGTCACAATGTAGTATTCGGAACCCGCTTGAAGCCCGTAAAGGTTTGCTTTTTGTATGTTATTGTTATTACTAGAATCGGCTTCAACTTTTTTATGCTCGATGTGGACTATTTGTCCTACAATGTAAGGCGGCCTTCTAGAGTAATGCTCGGTAAATAAGGCCACAGATTCAGAAGAAAGGTAGTAATTGAACGAATTACGGTGTATGGCCTCGTAATTTCCAGAAGAGTTTAGGTAGAAGCAAGCAAGCTCGTGAACATCAAGGCGAAGGAAGGATATCTTTTCCTTGCTTGCCTGTAAGAAAAAATGGTTTGAATGCTGATTAGTCCAGAACGTAAGAAAGCCCGTTTTGAAACAGCTATTTTAGTAATTAAAAGCAATTTCAAGGAACAGCTTTTAACTAATTTTAAATTAGCAGCAAAAGTTTAAATGGTCAAACAGAGAAGTTAAAATCTTGATACAATCAAGTTGAAAAATATCAGACTAAGTCATTAACAAGCATTCGTAACTTTTTGATTATGATTGAAAATCTAAATAACTTGTTACCCTAATTAAATCGTAGGTAATCATACAAACGAGAATAAGTGATTTTTAAGTTGTTTAGATTAAACATGCTTTATGGTTTGCAAATAGCTAACAAATTTTTTCTTTTAAGCAACTTCAACTGTTCAGCAACAGTTTTAACTTTTGGACTTTAAAATTTTAGTTATATGTCACCAAAAGAAAACATTCGATCCTTCTTCAACAAAATTTTATCAACATGACCGGCACCCTTATCCCAGTATTTAGGCACTTCGACTTGGACGCAATAGGTTGCAGGTTCGAAACTTGTGTAGCATGGTTCGAACATACATTAACATGTAGAATGCTACCTAGACTTGCATACAAGTACCCAATTTCAAAACAAAACAAAAAACAAAAAGAAACCAACGTTTCTATTTCTACGTTCCTATGTAAACAAGTGCACCTTTTAGTATTTGCCTAAATCCCACACAAAAGTTGCAGATGAAAGCTAATCTTAAGCAGCTATAAAATAAGCCATTCCCGTTCATGCTTTATGTTTCTAAAGTACCTTGATAATATAACAAACAATAATAACTTCATTGATCAACATAAAAGTGTTCAATTCTAAATGGTTATAAACAGTAGAGGGATGCTTATTGCAGTATTTATAACGCACTTTTTAATTGGAGAACAAACAAAAGCCCAAGGGTTGAATTCCAGTAAAAACCATGAATTTGACAAAAATAACATGATGTAAGTACTGATTTGTTTCAAATGAAATAGAGGGAGAGAAGGAAACCTGCTTTTCAATCTGAAGTTTTGAGTACAAGCTATTTATCTGTTCAGTTTTTTCTTTAAGAGTGGCTTCTGCTCTAGAGCAACGTTCTAGAAGCTCAGATCTATGTCGTGATAAGAGGCCCACTTTATCAGAAAGAACACCTACTGATAATCGAAACACCACAGCACAATCATCTTCATCCTCTCCAACAGAACTGAAATGCAGTTTTCAAAAATTCAGAAGTAAATATTGCTTTCTTGTTGGTAGCAAAGAACGGTTATCATAACTTATCTCACACTCATATGTGTAGAGATAGATAAAGCTACAGGAATCTGACTATGCATTGTTTATGGATGTCTTAACTGGTTAATGAGATGACTTTGTTCAATTTTGAATAAGTACATGTAAGACACTACAAAAGCCAATTCAATTTTCTGACATAGATATCAGAACATGCAAATCACTCAGGTGTTGAATCACATATAGACTCTATATTGAATTATAAAAGCGTAGATGGAGAACATCGACTCTAGATAGCGAACACCACCATGGATATCCCCTCTTTTTTCACTTTGTCAAGAACACGAACCTAAATAGTGATTATATATCTTTGTTCCAAAAGGTATACACAATTTGTATCAATATATTGTGTATGCAGGTGGATGTGGGACAGACTATTGTTTACAATCTTATTTTGTGTGTTAAAAGAGTAATAAAATTGTGTTCGTATTCAATAGTTAATGTATAGTTTGTTGTTTACTTTTTGGTTTATTCACCTATAGGAGACAATATATTGTTCACATGTACAAAGTAAGCCTGAACAAAATCCTTCCACATGAATGGTGTGTACACAACAGTTAAGTATCAATTTGTGATGAAAAGATTAGAAAATTGTGGGCATATGAAGAAAAAATGTTCACCTGGCCAAAGAAAGAGATAGTGAGCGCAAAGTGTCTGCAAAACTAGCAGGACCCACATTCTCAGTAACACAGTTACGGAATCTTTCAATTAAGCTGTGTATTCTAACAGCACTTGTACGCAGAGCACTATATTCTGAAGCTCTTCTATCAGCAGCGCAAAGATTTGTTCGTGCTTCTTCTCTTGCTTCATGCAGGCAGTTCTCCAAATGTGCACAGTTCATCTGCATAGAATATACGCAAAGAATAAATACATATAGCAATGTCAGTAAGCACGTCAACGTGTGCATAGGAATTTCTACACTCAAAATCATAACTGTAAGATCAAAGTAATCGCACGGAAATTATCCCCTGGAGAGATATGAGAGAATCAAGTACTCAAAGTCATATTATTCAATCACACCATCCTGAATGAATTTGCATAAGCTTTTGAGTAATAAGTTTGAGTATAAAAATAATCGCACACTACGTATGTATGTGCATGCGCACACACGCGCACGTTTATATATGTATGTACGTGTATGCGTGTGTCAAGGACCACTAGCTCAAGTGGTAAGTGATATGACACTCTACAGAGAGGTTCCAAAGGTAATGGGTTCAAACCCCTAAAATATCAAAAAAAAAAAAAAAAAAAAAAAAGTAATCTGCTTGAATCAAAAGATCACTCTTGTTATCAAAAAAGTGTGTGTACGTTATGTATAGAGAGATGGAAATACTCCACTATAAATGCAACTAAATATTTGTAGTGAGAGTAATTTGGTTAAATCTGAACTCAATGACCACTATTTGCACATTTACATAATTTATACAATAGATTAAGACGTTAGTTTTATAAAGAAAGAGATAGAGAGAGAGAGAGAGAGAGAGAGGTGGAGAGAGTGGAGGAAGAGGAGAGTTGGGTGCGAGAGAGAGACTAAGGGATTGTTTTTTGTTAAAACTTGGTATGTTTGTTGTGTTCAAATTTCCACATATAACTTGCAAATGAGTTAATGACCCAAGAAGAACCTGCTTACCCAAACGTAAGGTGTTTGGCAGCACTTTAAAACTAAAAGAAAAAACTTATTAGTTACTTTTAAAACTTGATATGTTCGTTGTGTTCAAATTTCCGTGCAGTTTCCCTACAAGGTGCCTTCAAGGCATCACATAGAGCTAGTGCATGAAAGGGTATTTTCGGGTTTTTTGATTCAGAAGGGTGGGTGGGGTTACTCAGTAAAACGGTGGGTTTTTTATGGTTTTGAGGAAAAATTGGGGGCTACTCAGAATATTGCAAGGTTGAAATAGAATTTAGCCATTTTATTTTGCATCTTTTACAACTAAACCCGACCAATGTTTCTCACCTAAAGCATACAAACACTTCATATGCTGTCTGTTTACTATTCATTTGGAAAAGCTCAACTGTTAGAACTTAAAACTGTGTTTAAGTAATTAAACAAATGTTGTCCTCGCTATTACATTTTAAGCCTTAACAATACTTCATTGACAAATGAATGGCTACAAAAATGTGGATTTTATCTTAGGCTTGAACTTCAAAATACAAGCAACTAGATTTGTTTATTTAACATACCTGAGATTCATCGAGAAGATTTTGCTTAGCTTCCAAATCCGCCCTTAGAGAGCCGATCTCTGCTATAGCCACACTCAACTGTTTCTCAGTTTCGATTAGTTGATTTGACTTCTCCTCAAGAACCTTCTGCAATTCCGCTATGCTATCATCTCTTGATTTTGCATTTAAACTAATGTCAACTCTATTTTCATCTCCATCTGGGCTCTCATTTTCAACACCAACTTCAACATTCTCGTTACCCCCGACTTGCTGTTCGTCACGATTCATTTCTTGCATTGATGCATCCATAATGCAATTTCCCAATAAATCACTCATATTTTCATCTCCACACTCTCCTACTTTTCTTGCTTCCCCGATTGATATATGATCTTGCTTTTGGTCAAGTCCAGAAGTAGCAGACCCCTCGTCCATAGAAACACTTGATGCACAAGGCATCTGAGTCGAGAACTTGGGTCCTTGCATATATTGATCATCTAATCTTTGTTCAAGTTCTTGAATTCTCTTCTCATACGAAGCACATTGAGCATGCTTTGAATTTAGCATCGATTCAAGATGCTTTACGTATTCATCTTTCGATTGTAAAGCTTCGGTTGTCTTCTCCTTCATGATTTTCAACACTTCGTCTTGATCCTCCATTTCATATGGGTTGTACCCGATACCTGCATTGAAAGTGCACATCAATGCAATTGCTGAAGCTAGTTCAGCTTTCAGTCTTGCATTTTCGACTTCGAATTTGCTAGTACCAGCAATGTCAATCATGTGACTTTGCACATCAGTTTCTTCAGAAATTTCAATGTTCTCGGTCGCTACTTTATCGGGTTTAAAAGTCGAACCTATCACAGACTGGGATGCATACCTATCAACATCAGCAACATCAATATCAAGTAAATCTTTATCAAATGGAGCAATGTTAACATCGACTTGACTAGGAGAGTCGAACAATCCCATAGATGCAAATATGTCATGTGGTATGTATTTACTCCATGCTTTATAAAATCCATCTCTCCTTCTCATTTCAGCATCTCTTTCAGTTGCAAGTCTTTCTGCTAATTGTCCAGCTAATCCCATATATAGTTTGAACGATGATTTTCTTCGGATTACTTCAGCAAGGCAGGCTCTATATGCATGCCCAATCCCATTAACAAGCTTTAAGTTTTCGAACTCTATATCTTGCTGACCACTTGCTTCTTCAAAGGCATGCAGCTGGTTCATAATGTCTTTTATGCTAGTCTGCACAGATTTTACTTTTTGCATGGAGACATGCACTAGCAAATTCATATTATCTTTTTTTATTTTGCATTTATCTAGAAGTTTTGCAGTGACATTATCACAATGTTGCACTTTTGGAAGATTGTTTTTTTCATGTACATCATACATAGGACCCAGGGCTGAAACAGCGTCGTGGGGCTTGAAAGAATTAGATAATTGGGATCTTAGACAATCGTCTGCTAGTTTCTTCACAGTATTGACATCTTTGCTGTGGAGAGACATAACAATAATTTGTTAGCCATCAATATTTAACTGTATCTAGCAAATAAAAGGGGTAAAACTTGATACATTTTTATTTTTTGACTATCATAGTAAAAACTAAATATATAGTATACCATGCACGTAAATATTGAGATAAGAAGATAGATAAATACAGTGCATGTGAGCTCTATTAACTAGTAATAGATGTAGAATGAAATTCT
The DNA here is from genome assembly GCA_030737875.1 of Allium sativum. Taxonomy (NCBI): domain Eukaryota; kingdom Viridiplantae; phylum Streptophyta; class Magnoliopsida; order Asparagales; family Amaryllidaceae; genus Allium; species Allium sativum. The sequence continues at coordinate 311,865,363 of CM060921.1, forward strand.
AATACATTCGCATGAGTGAAAATTCATACATACAACGAATTATTAACATACCATAAAGGTGTAATATTGATTCCTCATAAATTTATCCACGGTCTGCTTAACTTCTTATCCTTTTCAGCTTGCTAGCTACATAGTACATACTTTCAGAGAAATCGTATCATAGCAGACTAAGAATTATTTCTAGCAAACAATTAACCACAAATATCTGAATAAAACTATGTGCATTTGATAGGAAACTGAGCCAAAATTCAAATGTTCATGTTGAGAAACAACTAACCTTAAAGATTGCATTATGCTTTTTTGATCACTGAGGACCTTCTGTTGATCCCTAATTAAAATCTCCAGATCCTTACTGCCATTTGAGCTCATTCCCAAGCACACATTCTCAACTTTTCTTTTCAAGTCCACAAAACAAGCCTTTAATTGTGAAACCTTACTCTCAAGTTGCCGATGTGAATGAAAGCAATCTTCAGCACGCTTTCTCAAATCATTAACCTTCACAAGATCAAGCAAACAGCTTCTACCTTCAGATTGAACAAATGGATGAAGTTTAACCAACCTCAATTTCTCCACATCTCTCTCAAAATTAGCCAATAATTCAGCATGAGCCCTATACTGATTGTTAAAACACCTAAGAAATTCTGAATATTTATGATGCAGCTTCTTAAATGTATACTCCAAATTCCCTCTTGCAGTTTCTAATGCTCTCTCCTGCACTTGCTGCTCTCTCAATAGCCTTTTGCAAAGCTCAAATTTTGCTTGTGTACTAATGTAGAATGCATTCCCATATTGAAAATGGTATCTAAACTTCTTCTCGTAGGAAGCTAAAGCTTTCAAAGCAGGATCAGATGCATCATCTAGAGGATGTTTACTGTCAATAGTTTCATGTGATGGGATATGAGCATTGGGTATTTCGATAGATTCAGGAGGTGGTTTAGGAGAATCAGCAAGTAATTTAGCTTTGTTATAAAGAAAGACTTCACGGTCATCCTGAGGGAGCTTATAATATGCTAGTTGCTGCTGCGGGTCTAAGGATATCTTACCACACATTAAGAGCTGATCGGTAAATTGCACGCCTGATAGTGTTTCGATTGATCTCTGAACTGCTTCAATTGGAGTTGTGCCATTGCATTCAAACTCGAAAGTGTGCCCATTTTCTGAAAGATGGACTAAGAGTTTCCTTCCGGGTATGAACTCATCATTGGTAATAGTTGAATTGGTACTCATTGGTTCTTTCTTAAAAATCAAATATGATTCAAACTAGTACCGAAATCAACAATCACCAAGACGTCCTTTTGATATTGAGCCAGATCTTTATAAACGTAATCTTCCCAACCCAGTAAATAAGTTACGAAAACCCCTCCTGAAAGTAGAATCGACAAATCTCCTTCAAACTATTACAGACAACTCAATCAACAAGATGAGATTTTGACAGACAAATTCTCCAAAACCCTAACCACGCCGAAACCCAAATAAAATAAACAAATTTCAAGAACCAAACTAAATCGCAAAATAATCTCGAATTATGCGGAGTTTATATAAACTTCGAGGTTTTATGTTTTTCTCTGTAACGTAGACGAAAACCCAGAAAAGGGAAAATAGAAGGATCGAATCGAGGGAAATATAGGAAAAATAACTCGAGGAAGCAACGCGTTAATTTGGGATATGCGACGATGATGCTTGAAAGAGAGATAACTTGTATGAGAAAGTGGATTCGTAGAAAGCAATCTCGGAGTACGTAACTTAATTCGTAATGACAAGTTAATTACTTGAATTCCCGATGACAACTTAATTACTGGTGAGGTTACTTGTGCAATCGCTAATTGAGATTTAGAAGAAGACTGTGGATAAGAGAGAAGTTTCAGGAGGAAAAGTCTTCTCAAAAGAGAGAAGAAGAGAATTAAAGTTTCGATGCATTTAATTAAGCCAACAGTTTGATTCGGCTCCGTTTAAATTAATACGCAACACTTTTTTATGCTATAATTAAATCACGCGTCCTCTTGGAAAAACAGTAAAAAGACACTACAATGGATCATCCGTTTAATACTATATTCAGTTTGGTTAACTGAACCTTTTCCCTAAGAGAAGGTAATCAGTAGTTCTCACGTAAAAGTGACAAATTAAGCTAAGTCTATGGTTTCACAAATCACATGTGTTTCACATTTGAGAATAATATTCCAACCGGCTGTTCAAGCCTGATTTTTAGTCAGGTAGGCAATCCAGTCATTGAAACCATAAAAGATCCCTTGATATCAATCCATCATATGTCCCTTCAAATGCTTTTCTCTGGCCGTTTTCATTTATGGTGCTAAAAAGAAGAAAACAATGCATTATATTTTGTTTCTAGATGTTCCCCTCTTAATTTTTCGCGTTCCACTGTCCTCCTAATTCAGTATTATATCTTTAAAGCTCTAACAAAACATTTATTTATTTTCGGTATTCTTAAGATGGAAAAAAAAAACATCCAACATAAAAATATGTAGCGTAGGGAAAATCAGGTTTTCATGAAAACAGAAAGTACATTGTTCTAGTTTTAGTAAGATCCATACCATAGTAACCATTTAAAATACATATAAACTTGGTTCAATGGGTTCCAAGCATGTTAGAAACTTGTTTACATCAGAATCCTGTAATCATGACATTATAGTTGACTAGAATCGAGCACATAATGAACTAACCAATAACAGAATAAGACGATGATGAAAAAGCGCTATATAAAGAGAACGAAATGGAAACTCATAGCTAATAAGTAGAATAAAGTAGTCATCTTCTTCAAAAGCATTATTATCTTCTCCAATGATTTGGAATTTATGGATATGTGTTAATCGGATCAAAAGTCCATATAATTAGAAGTCATGATCACTTGAAACTTAGCCAAAATGCTTAAAGAATGTTCAAGATAAGACTCAAGAAATTTCATCCAAAAATATGCAGAGGAGATGGTTGGTACCAGTCCATCTCCTATGGATTGGTACTGATCCATAGGATTTGCATGTGACTCATCGTGGGTCATGCCATCATGACCTTCATTAGCATTTCTTAAGTTTGGTCGCAATCCAATGTCACTAGCTCAAGGTACTGATGGATCTTCCTAGTTACAAAGTAGTTCAACTTGAGTCGAGTCTGAAGTTCAAGCAAACCAAGTCCAATGCTATGAAACTCAACAAAAAGCATCACTAGAGCATCAGAAAGAAATGGAAGTGGACCATAACTCCTTCGACCCGAAGGGGATGGATCGCACCTGATCCATATCCCATAGAACGATATCGATCTATCAACTTGAGTCCAAAGGAGTTCGTATTTCTCACGTGACTTCCTACCATCTATACAAGCTTGCTAGTGTAATTTCTCGGCTTAGCTCATCTCCAAACACCTATAAATAGAATATCCCCTCCAAACATGAATAGGACCTGATCTTTATCTGCAATTACTCTATTGAAATTTATCTCCAACATTCTCCTTCCACATAACATCACTTAAGGCTATTATGGTCAGCTACAATCAGCTCTTGTGTTTGTGATTCTTCTTCGTTAAATTAATTGTAATAAAACAACTTGTAATTGTATAAGAGGAATAAAAAGGTTTAAAAGTGAACAAGGCTTATTTAGTAGCTGAATTACTATAAAATTTATGTTTCTTACCCACTTTATCTTCCTTTTTCAAATTTTTTATTTATCTATGTCTAGGTTTATGTTTAATCAATTTGAGCTGCCTATCAAGACCGATGCTTTCACTTATTTCTAAAGTTAATGTCATTTTTGACATTAACATTTGGTTCTTTCACTGAGGACTCGAATGTAAGAGAAAATCTAAGTTATCTACTACTGATCTACAACGTTTAAAACCATAATCGAAGAATTAAATGTTTGATAATTACGTACTAATTAGAAAGGAAAATGCATTTGAGGAAGAAACCAAGTAAATCTGGTGGTTCTACAACAATGGGAGGAAATATTAATGTAGCCCATTCTGATAGAGAGGTCGACAATTAAACTAGGAGTCTCCCTCAAACATATGCCATTACTAGGATAGAGTTGGATATGGTGGTGAAGAGCATGAATCAGAAAATGGAAAACCCTAGCAAGACCCTTATGGATAGGATGGAGGCTTTGTTCATAGTTCCACCCAGGACTAATGTCGGAGCCACTAGAAGAAATGTGGATTTGGAAGAACATCGGATTTATCCGTTGTTGATAGGCAAAGTCAAAACCAAAGTCAACGACATAAGGTGCATGTTGCTGATGTAAATCAAATTTTGGTTGAAGGGAATGAAACACGCTTCCTTGGGATCTCGACTTCGATACAAATAAAAATCTCTATGCAGAGGCTACTCAAAATTTGGATAATATATTTGTGACCGATGGTAATCAAAACAGTATGTAGAAGATCTTGGTGTACAAGTGAATGCACGAACCGAAAATCAAGCTACCGCGACACAACTTATCGTGTGACTTCCTCTAAGAGTGTTAAACTTCGTTGGAATGGCTCTTCCAAAAATCTAGAGAGATTAAAGCTTGACTAGCTAACTGGAACCATTTGCAAAATCGAACACTCAAGTGTGTCATTGATGATCACCCAATGGAGAATAACACTAGCGATGGATACATCTATGGAATGACAAAGAGGCCGATGTAAGAAAGTATGGCTCGGCATGATGCAGAGGAAGACTGGAGATTTTCCTTAAGTCGGACTCCATTCACTTAAGAAATTCTAGATGCTGAATATCCAAATAAGTTTGATTCATCTATGATGTCGGCATATAGTGGATCTTCACATCCATACTTATTCTGGTACAAATACGAATGTCACATGAATGGCGCAAGTGGAGACAAATACTCTGTACTGTGGGTACTTTTATATTTTTATAGAATGGTCGCTTCGTTATGGTTTACTGTCGCCCTAACCTATCTCACGATTTGAAGAGCTAGAGAGAAGTTTAAAGAACAATTCCAATTGTACATCACTCATTTTAAGGACGTTGTATCACTATCTGAGTTATCCTAAGGTCCCTAAGAATCACTAAAATCTTTCCTAAATTAATTTAATACCGCAATCATTGAAATCGGTAATCTAGATCAAAAGGTGTTCCCTGTGGCATTATTGCGTATAATTGACAAAGAAAAGGATTTTAGGAAGTGTATCAAAATAAAGTGACCTATGACTCCGGAGAAATTTTATAAGAAAGCTGACTATTTTCTGGGAAAGGAGGAATGGGAAGCCACTGAAAGAAGCTCTGCTACTGATGCTTAGACTATGTATGTACGTTTAATAACATATAGATAAATGCTTCATTTATGTTATATTTATTGTTTGGCTCCCTCTATATGTTGGTTCAAGCATATTAGAGGTCATGAATGAGAGTCATTTCATGAGTAGACCATGAAAAACCTTCACTAACTCATGGGTCATCCCATCCTACTTTAGAATTAGATACAAGGCTGGAGCTTTAGTTTCTTATGGATTGGATCCATCATACTGGTTACCTATCCATATGTTTCTATAACATAATATTTGACATCTTCTTCATATGTTAGTTTCCATGTATACGTTGCCACGCCAGTTGGCGATCCTTTTATATATTTCATGCTGCACATACTCAACTTTTTCTTGATAAACTTATCATTTTTGCATTATCACTACTTAATGTTTACTATCACTGTTCAGTTCACACCTTTTTCCAACCTTATGTCTTCCTTAGAATAGTTGCTATTTTTATTTTGTTATTCCTCGTTATGTTTTCTACCGAAAGCATGTACTTATTGATTAACATTATATTTATTATTCCATCATTACTATTCCTGCTAATAAATTCTTTCATAATCATTTTTTCTACATAGGGATGTTATTTTGGCATGAACGTAACATTGTAACTCACCATTTACTAAGATCATTGGTAGCTTTTTATTTACGTACAATGTTTTACTTTTGAGTGATCTTATAATCAAGAAAATATGTCATCCTTGTAGAATTATCAAAGTTGGTTCTTACTTATTCTCAAATTAATTTAACTGTAATCGTAATTATTCATCAAAAAATTGGATCAATACCTAGAAATCCAAATGAAAGTACCAATCTAGATAAAAATAAAACAAAGGTAGGAAATAGAAAATCACATATAGAATTTTAATGATAATTTGACGTACTCATGTGTATATCTACTTCAATTAGTTTTATTATTGGTTCCTATGTTATATTTTTGGGTTACAATAAGTTTTTCAATAGATATAAGCTATAACGAGTTTTAGTAACTTTTTAAGAGAAAGGAAATAATGAAGAAGAAGAGATTCTAACATAGTAATGGAAGTTGTCTTTCGAAAATGACCCACCTCTAATTGTAGGCAAGTAGGAATTTATATGATAACTGGGTAACATATAATCAAAGGCCTAATAGTAGTGATATAACATCTCTTACCATTCCCCCAAATATGTTTATACCAAGAAATGTGGAGTGTTTGTTGGTATAAATAACTATATCACAAAGTCTGAGATTTACAAGACATGAAAATAAAAATAGCAGAAATATATTAAAATTAAAAACATAACTTATTGTTACAAAAGTCATCTTCCATTACAGATAAAATACTATACCCCAAGTCTTAATAAGAAAAACCCAGTCTTAATTAAAATCAAAGTACAAACATAATAATCCCTCTCATAAGTGCCAGTACAACCAAGTCAAACCAAAAAAGTTGTAAAATTGAATAAGAACATATCAGTAACTAGATAGAAACTCCAAGAGTGACCCTCCAAGTTGTATGAACCAACCAATCTCATCCCTACGAGCCTAGTTGGGGAGAAAAAGGAAGAAAGAGGAGTGGGTTAGGCATAAAATATGATGAATGAAGTAATTACTAGAGTGATTAAGCAAGATAAAGAAAATAGACTTAGTAATAACTCTAGTGTCATAAGGAAATGTGTACGTGCATGGTTTCTGAACTACTTAGGGTTATTTTTCTAGTTCAAATGTATGTTCGATTGCTTACACTATTCTATTATTCTGAAAATATGACTAGGATAAGTTTGCCTAATTCTACCCATCGATCGGCCTTTCCTATCAACCATCAAGCTAATATGGTAGCATGCCCCTTACACTGAATCAATCTTACTCGAATGTGTGTTAGATCCTATCCTTAACACCACTCATTCCAGGATTCGCCTTCAAATGGACTTTTATCTAGCGTTGGGTCCATCAATGTCTTGTTTATCACGATTTGATGCACCACATGCTCGGCCACCATTGATAAGCATTAAGCTAAGATACTGCTTCTAATTGTCCAATTACCTACAACAATTCTGCAAGTGTGTCTCCTCGTGAGCGCCATTGGTACAGGCCGTGAGTCAGTTATTTACCACGATTTGGCATCTATCTGCCACTTGTACGGACTCGTCCAAACAATATCCTAATTGCACCACATCCATGTCCCCATCATTAAGCTATATCTATTAGTCTATTATCTATCACTATTCGATATTTGTAGCTGGTATTAACCTCCACTATTTATATGTTGGTCAGTTATCAACCATGATTCGGTATTCACCACTAGTATCGACCTTTACTATTTATTTGTAGTCTGCTATATACCACAATTTAGCATTCGCTGTTGCTACAAACCTTCAAAAAGAATAATGTTTCACATCTCGATGCTTGACCTACATTATTTACTGCCTTAATCCATGATCTAAGTTTTTATTTCTCTTGGCACAATTCCAGATCTAAGCCCAACCAATTGACTCAGTCCTCGATATGAGCCTATGATATTTCATTTTTATCACAATAAGCTTTATTTTTTTCTTTATATTATAGTTTCTATGATGTAAATACAATTCTTAATTATCGTAATAATCTGCTTATTTTCTGTCTCTTCTTAAATTACAACACTTGTCATAATTTATTGAAAATTTCTATAAATTTACCTAATCTAGTCTGATTCTTTTTTGTTACGGATCTACAATTTTTACATGTGTTTACTGTAAGTTTACTTTTCCTTTTATTTAATCTATGTTTGCGTAGTTTACACGTTTGTTCTATTTTTCGTACGCAAAAAAGAGGATTAAAATCTTTACCTGCAAACTAACATTTATAGATTTAGGAATTTTTAGGAAAAATATAAATAATTACTAAAAAACTGTAAATAACTGACAAGAACAAAATAACTATTAAGGGGAAAAGGCTGAACAACTAACTTATATAAGTTAATTGAAAGAAACTATAAGAAAAAGGCAAAAAATACTTGTAGGAAATAATTTATAGAATAACTAATAAAACTGTAAGAAAAATTGAAACATACTTACAAATACTAACATACAAGAAAACAATTAAAATTATATAAAAAAACTATAAAAGAAACTACAACTATTATCAACCCTATTTCTTTAGATTACTCTAAAAAACTGTATGATTACAACACTCACCCGTAGTCCTTAGCTTTCATGTGCACGAGGCCTTACCAGATCGTGTAATGACCCGAAAATCCCCGCCCTTTTGAATCGACCATAAACCACACAGGTCTAATCCAAGAGTTGGAAATCCTCGAATGCATTAACTCTGGGAATACAACACATTAGAACAAATAACAGAAGACTTTTGTTACATCATACTAATGCAACATCAGAGTACAGAATATCAGAGCACATCGATACATAATAATACAGCGGAAGATAAATTACAATAAATGTAATACAAATAGGTTTTAAATCTTGGATTTTAGCCAATATCTCGGAAAAATATCTCGTTTATCTCGGGCGATATTTGAAACACTTATAACTAAACTAGCTGCCAAATCTCGGATTTTGGCTAATATCTCGGATTTTTCATCTCGGCGATCTCGGGGAGTGTAATAACCCGGAAATGTGAACCAGTTTAAAATTTTTATTTTGGCAATTTTGACGAATTTTGAATATTTAAAATGAATTATTTTAAATAATATCGACAAGAAATTTATTTTGAATAGAATTCGAACGTATATATTATATACGTCGTCGTTAGAATATAAATATTTATTTTAAATTATAAATAGAATTGAAAATGGCGCGGTAGTTCGATAATTCGATTATAAATTTCAATTGAATGTACCGAGTGCAAAACAAACCGGATTTTAGTGAAACCAAAAACAATAGGATCTATTTGAGAATATCTTTCCAACGAATCCGAAAAATCAAGATTTCATAGCGGGAATCAAAAGATATATCCAGTTGAAAATTCTGGATAGTCGCTATGGAATTCAGGCCCTTAAAAATGGGAATTTTGCAAACGACCTCGTATTTCGACGAAACCACTTTTGTTGGATCCGCAGTGTCAAGTTATTGCTAGATTCCAAATTTCATAATTTTTCGAATCAATATGTGAATGTGGCAAAGGAAAACGTGTTTGACCAGTTTCAGTTGATTTTAATCGACTGGAAAATGACCATTTTTCCAACGGTCTCAGAATTTGACGAAACTGGTTTTGTTAGGACCGTATCGTCAATACAAAGCTAGAAAATATTTTTCTGGAATTTTTAGAGTTCGTATGTGGCCCCGGTAAATTGAAATGCGCGTTCAATTTCAATATATAGAGTTATATTTGGATTTTAACGAAAACTGATCGAAACGATCAAATCAGCTTACGACACATATCTCATTGTGTTCGGAATGGGGGTAATTAGCTATGGACGACAGGCGGTGGACCTCGTTTAGAAGTCGTATGAAAAAGTCAACTTTTTGAATTAAATAATTTAATAAAATTAATAAAATCTTTCCTCTATCTTCCCCTTATCTCCTCTGCCCCCCCCCCCCCCTTGATTTCGAACCCGATTCATAACAGAAGAAAAAAAAAACTTTGATCCTCCTCCTCCACCCATCGGACCACTGCCGCCCACGTCCCCCCCCCCCCCCAGCCGCTCCGTCGCCCTAGCCTCCTCTTCTCTTCCCCCCTTCTCTGCGTGCACCCAAAACCCTAGATAGCAGCCCTCGTGTCCGCCCTCGTCGCCGCCGTCCAAGGATGCCGTCGCCCCTCCGATGAACTTCGCCTCTCTCCCCATCGTTCTCCTCCCACCTCCGCCCCCAATGAGTCTCCTCCCTCTTCGAAAAGAAAATGTGAGTCTTTTCCTTTTTATTTTGAATTTCTTTTTAGTTTTTATTATGTACTAGCTTTGATTTTCTTTAATGAAAGGATTAGATTTTCTTTAAATAAAAGATTAGATTTTTATTAAATGACTAGCGAGATAAAAATTAGTTTTTTTATATATATATATATGGTGTAGCGATAAAAATAAAAAGGTATGACCTTTGAAAGCAAAAAAAATATTTATTTTTGAAAAGGCAAAATATTTATTTTTGAAAAGGCGAAATATTTATTTTTGAAAAGGCGAAATCCTTAAATATGAAAAGGCGAAATCTTTAAATATGAAAAGGCGAAATTTTATGTATAGAATAACGATGTAAAAATAGAATTTTTATCTATATAATAGCGTTGTAAAAATAGAATTTTTATCTATATAATAGCGTTGTAAAAATAGAATTTTTATCTATATAGTAGCGGTGTAAAAATGGGATTTTTATATATTGAATAGCGAAGTAAAAATTTGATTTTTATATATTGAATAGAGAAATAAAAATTTGATTTTTATATATTGAATAGCGAAGTAAAAATTCGATTTTTATATTTGTAGTGGCTACGGGCAACGAAAGTGACAAAGGCAAGAACGACAAGATTTTCTACGTATGAAGAGTCGTGGAATTGGGATAGCTTTGGTGAGAACTTCTCACCTTTTAAAATTCCTTTTTCTAGTTATATTATAATATATGCTAGGATGCAGACGGTGTTTAGTAGCACCCGACACCCGTCATCCACAGACCATGGATGGCTTGTTTGTTTGATTGATGTGTTGTGAAAATTGTTTGTGATGTTGATGTGAAATCGATAATAAATTGTAAATGTGTTGAAATAAAATAATGTGACGATCCCAAAATCCGAGGGGCGGTATTAAGGATAATCACATTTTCCGGGTTATTACAATCTCCCCCACTTAAAACTTTTCGTCCTCGAAAAGGAAATAACAGTTAAGCAGGAAATAAAATGTAAATGCAAAGTGTTGTAAAGGTACCTTGCACCGGAGTTAGTCAGAGATGTCCACTCTGCATTTGGGATAGGCTTGTTTAATGCTTTCCTCAGTCTCCCAAGTACAGTCTCTAGGATCACTACTCCATTGCACTTTGACTAAATGAATCTTTTTCCTCCTTAGCTCTCTAGTTTCTTTGCCAACTATCTTTAATGGATCTCTCTTGAGTGCTAATTCTGGAGTTATGTCAATATCCTGTTGTGCTGCTTCTTCTACAACAAGATCTGGATCATGAACATGTTTTCTGAGTTGAGACACGTGGAACACATCATGTACACCAGGCAACCAATTAGGTAATGAAACCCTATATGCCAGAGTTCCAATCCGTTCAAGTATAGGAAAGGGACCAATAAATCTCGGTGCCAACTTCCCAGTCTTGCCAAATCTGATTACTCCTCTCATGGGAGAAACTCTTAAATAAACATAATCGCCAACGGCAAACGATATATCCCTTCTTCTCGCATCAGCATAACTTTTCTGTCGGCTCTGCGCGGTTTTTAATCGCTTCTTAATGGAATCGACTTTATTCGATGCTTCTTGAATCATATCGGGCCCTAACACAAGTCTGTTGCCAGGTTCTACCCAACATGCGGGAAATCTGCACGGTCTACCGTATAATGCTTCGAATGGAGACATTCCCAAACTTGCTTGATAGCTATTGTTGTAAGAGAATTCTGCTAAATGTAAATGATCTTCCCATGAGCCTCCAAAATCGATAACGCAAGCCCGCAATAGATCTTCTAAAATTCTATTCACCCGCTCAGTTTGGCCGTCTGTCTGAGGGTGATAAGCGGTGCTTAGATTTAATTTGGTTCTCAATTCTTCCTGGAATGCTTCCCAGAATTTGCTGGTAAATAGGGGATCTCTATCGCTGACTATATTGAGCGGCACTCCATGTAGTTTAACTATTTCTCTGAAGTAAATCTGTGCCAGACTTTGAGCTGTTCTGTTGGATCGGACAGGTATGAAATGGGCAGTCTTCGTGAAGCGATCTACGATTACCCATATACTGTCGTTTCCTTTTCTAGTTCGCGGCAGGCCATCGATGAAATCCATCGAAATTTGTTCCCACTTCCATCCTGGAATTTCTAATGGTTGTAATAATCCAGCCAATTTCTGCTGATCGCTCTTAACTAGCTGACAAGTGGGGCATCGGCTAACATATAATGAGATATCTCTTTTCATCGCCTTCTACTAGAATGTGCGCTTGATATCGTTATACATTTTGCTCACACCGGGATGGATACTTAATTTGGACTTGTGGCATTCATCAAGCACTTCTCTTTTTAGCTCGGAGATGTCGGGAACACAAATTCTTCCTTTTAATCTCAAAACCCCCTCACTATCCACTTGGAAGCTGGAGTCTATGCCTTCACTGATCCTTTTGATCATTACCTTTACAAAATTATCCTCCTTTTGAAGGGTTGAGATTCTGTCCATTAATGAAGACGTGATGACAAAACTGGCGATGATTTCATTCTTTCTGCTGAGCGCATCTGCTACAACATTGGCCTTCCCTGGAGTGTATAGAATTTCAAAATCGTATGCCGCAAGGAATTCTAACCAACGCTGTTGCCTCAGGTTTAAATCTTTCTGAGTGAAGAGGTATTTCAAGGATTGATGATCGGTAAATAGTTCGAATTTCTCGCCTAATAAATAATGCCTCCATATTCTTAAAGCGAACACGATAGCTAATAACTCAAGATCATCAGTAGCATAGTTTCTTTCATGCGGCTTTAGTTGACGGCTGACATAAGCGATCACTTGGCCCTTTTGCATTAACACTGCGCCTAGCCCTCTAATAGAAGCATCTGTCCATACGGTCAAGTCTTGGTTGCCTTCTATAATGGTCAATACTGGAGCAGTTGTCAACTTCAGTTTTAGCTCTTGGAAAGCTTCTTCACATTCGGGAGTCCATTTGAATTTCTCATGCTTCTTTGTAAGCTTTGTCAATACTCCTGATATCTTTGAAAAATCCTGAACGAATTTCCGATAGTAACTAGCTAATCCAAGGAAACTTCGAACTTCTGTGGGCGTAGTAGGTTGTTTCCAGTTCTGAATCGCTGTAATTTTGCTTGGATCTACAGCAATTCCTTCTTTTGACACGACATGGCCCAGGAATTTGACTTCATTCTGCCAGAAGACACACTTAGAAAATTTAGCTTTCAAGACATTTCTTCTTAGAATTTTCAACACTTGTTCTAAATGTTTTGCATGCTCTTCTTCCGACTTAGAGTAGATTAGAATGTCATCGATGAAGACTAGAACGAATTTATTCAACACACCATGGAACACTCTGTTCATAAGATCAACGAAGTATGCCGGAGCGTTGCACAAGCCGAACGGCATTACTAACCATTCGTAGAATAAATCGGGACCCCTGAAGGCTGTCAAAGGAACACAGTCTTCAGCTATGCGCAATTGGTGGAAACCTGTAGCTAGGTCCATCCTGGAAAATACTGTTGCTCCATTTAATTGATCTAACAGATCGTCTATTCGGGGCAAAGGATATTTGTTCTTCAGTGTTTGTTTATTGAGATCTCGGTAATCAACGCAAAGTCTTAGAGTACCGTCTGATTTCGGGACAAATACCACTGCGGCTCCCCATGCTGAAAAGCTTGGTCTGATCAGACCTTTCCAAAGTAATTCTCGGGTTTGACTACTTAGTTCTTCTTTTTCTTTCGGGGCCATTCTTCTTATTGGATGCACTACTGGTCGGGCATTCGGAATTAGATCAATTCTAAATTCAATTTCTCTTTGCGGCGGTAAGTTTTCTACTTCTTCAAACACATCCGCATAGTTTTTCACGACCGGTATCTTTTCTAATGAAGGGGGGATAATTTCTAAAGAGGACCAAAATTCTGCTCTATTAATTTCTAAGCCATGACATGGTATAGTGATATGCCCAAGTTTTGTTTCGACTTTAACGATCCTCTCGGCACATCTAACTTCGGCCTTATATTTTGTTAACCATTCTAAACCGAGAATAACATCAAATTCCAATAGATTCATGATTATTAAGTTGATAGGAAACTTGTAGAAGGAATAGGAGACAGGCACTCTACTGTATGAACTGAGACTAACAGAACCTCCTATCGGATTTTGAACTTTAATTGGTTCCTTTAGAATTCTTTGATTCAATTTTAACTTGTGAACAATTTTACCAGAAATGAAACTACGTGATGCACCAGTATCAAAAAGTACAGAAACAGGAATATTTTTAATGGTAAGAGTACCTCCCAAGACATCGGGTTTACCTGATCCATCGGTGGTAGCCGGCGGGGTCTTCCCGTCATAGACATGGGCCACTTGTGCGCTCTTCTTCAAAGGACAATTCCTGCTGTAGTGCCCCTTCTTGTGGCAGTTGTAGCATTCGGCAGAGTCATTGGCCTTTGGCTTCTTTGGGGCCTTGCATACATTAGAGAAATGACCGGGCTTCCCGCAATTGTAGCAGTTTCCTCTCGGGATCTTTGCGGGTTTTTGAGTAGCGGCCGCGGTGATGCTAGATTCGGGTTGGTCTGTTAAAGCCTTGCGCTTATTCCCTGCTTGGCTTTTAGCGCGGTCTTGGCTAGCATGCCTCTCATCCATGTCTTCGTAGTTGCAAGCCATCTCTACTAGTTCTGTAAAAGAGAGTTTGATGTTGCTCATAGCTCTATCGTGATACTTGCGCTTCAGCCCAAATATGAATCTCTTATTCTTCGCTTTGTCGGTCAAAACCAGCTCTGGAGCATAGCGCGATAGCTGAGTGAACTTATTCAGATAGTCTTGAATAGAGAGGTCTCCCTGCTGGAGATTAGCAAATTGCTCCCGCATCCTCTCTAGAGCTTGTTCCGGTACAAACTTCTCATTGAATAAAGTCTTGAACTGCTCCCAAGTCCGGATAGTACCAGCTGCATCCCCAGAAGTAATGGCATCCCACCACAGCTCTGCCTCTTCCTGAAGGAGCCAAATGCCAAGTCGGGCTTTATTGTTAGTTCCCATGCCCATACCCTCAAAGATTTTCTCACAGGTTTTCAGCCAAGTGATAGCTTCGGTCACTGTGCCAGTGCCCGTAAAAGGTTTCCCTCCTAGATTTCTGTACCTCTTAGCTACTTTGTCGAGCTCAAAGTCTTCTGGTGCTGGTGGCGGAATGATAGGACCTTCCACTACTACGGGGATATTCCCCCGTCCTCCTACTGCATCTCCTCGGCCTCCACGGCCTCCTCTAGCTGCTGCTCCACGTGTAGCCATCTAAGAGTACTGTATAAGCAAGAAAAAGAGTCAAGCTCACAGATTTGATAATTTTCATAAATGATAAAGCAAGGGAATACAAGGAAAGATAATGATGAGGTACTGATCAAATTGTTTTGCTAATCTGCTTAGCTCATTCTAGGACATTGCTAATCCTATCTCTAATGAGCTACTCGCATTAGAACACTACTGATTCTATTCTGACGAGGTGTTTAATGTGTTAGATCCCGGAACTAAGGTTAACCAAAGCTCTGATACCAACTGTGACGATCCCAAAATCCGAGGGGCGGTATTAAGGATAATCACATTTTCCGGGTTATTACAAATAATTTGGTCGTTAAAAATATAATTTTTAACGTGAGTGTGAATAAATAAATATTCATTTACAAACCGGACGGTTTGTTTATGTACACATATTTGAAGGACATTGATTGGGACGATAAATTTTACACATCGCCCAACTGCACAAATAAAATATGTGTTTGATTGTTTGAAACCCCACACGGATATTGGGATAAAATACGGCATACACTAATCCCAATAATTAGTTGTATGTCGATCGATGGATCGACAGGTTGTTATAAGCGTTAGATATCTATATTTGATGCTTATACAGTGTAGTGCACTTTGGATGATGGTTGATTATTTATCGTTGCTATTATATACATGTGTTGTATGGAATCCATATAATTAATTTTGTATGGTAATTGATTGGGCCTCACTCCAATTTAGAAAATAAAGGACATTATAAAATAAAGGTGCATGTGTGGACAGTACTCATCCGTTGAGATTAGTAATGTGTTGAACGAAATATTTTAACAATAAAATTTACATCTTTATTATATATAGAATTAGAAACTAACTTCTTTATAAAATAAAGGTTCATGTGTTGACAGTACTCATCCGTTGAGATTAGTCATGTGTTGAACGAAATATTTTAACAATAAAATTTACATCTTTATCATATATAAAATTAGAAACTAACTGGAAAATAGATAAGATGAGTGGTCTCCTGGATATTGATTGATGTTGGTTTCGGCCTTCGGGGTTAATATTCAGGGAATCGTTCTCTTACTAATTTACGGTTGGAGTCTGATTTAAATCAAACGATAGATACCATAATTTTTATAAAATATATTGAATAACAAAAATAGTCACACGTGGACAGTACTCATTCGTTGAGATTAGTCATGTGTTGATAAAAATATAGATTCATTTGTTGAATAGAATAACGGAATTATTGAAATATACAAAGCCATGTTGATTAGAGATGCGCTATTTTGACGCGAACGATATTCATATCGATTATATTCGTTTTTATATAATCGAATTGAATATATAACGAATTCGAATTGAATTGAATATAAAACGAATTCGAATTGAATTGAATATAAAACGAATTCGAATTGAATTGAATATAAAACGAATTCGAATTGAATTGAATATATAACAAATTCGAATTGATTTGAATATAAAACGAATTCGAATTGAATTGAATATATAACGAATTCGAATTGAATTGAATATATAACGAATTCGAATTGAATTGAATATATAACGAATTCGAATTGAATTGAATATATAACGAATTCGAATTGAATTGAATATAAAACGAATTCGAATTGAATTGAATATATAACGAATTCGAATTGAATTGAATATGTAACGAATTCGAATTGAATTGAATATGTAACGAATTCGAATTGAATTGAATATATAACGAATTCGAATTGAATTGAATATAAAATGAATTCGAAAAAACGAATTAAGATAGAATAAAAATCGATTTGAAATGAATTCAAATTGAATTGAAATTTAAACTGAATTGAAATGAATTTTAAAACGAATTTATAAGGAGAAATTCAATTTTGATTTGAATTGGAAATGGTAGTTGAAATGTTTTTGAAACGAATTTAAAACGATTTATAAAATTCGTTTTAAATAGAAATCGACGAAATATATTATATATATAATATAATGGCCTGAATAGAATGCGCTGCGCTGCGGCAGTTCGCGAATTTCGACCATTGACTTCGAACGGACATTTCGGGGGATCCGACCGTCGGATTCTCCTAAAACCAAAACCGTTGGGTTCGTATCGAAAAGAGCTTTCTAACGAATATTAGAAATTTGAAATCTAACGGTTGGATTTGAAGATACGTCCGAATCAAATTTGGAAAAGGTCGCTGTAAGTGCAGTTCGATGGCCATAGATGGAAATCAACTGTACTGGCCTTGATAAAATTATTAAAAATAGTAATAATTTGTGCAAAATCATAAGAAATGATTTGGGAAAAATTGGGATGAAAAACTCCATATTTGAAAAGATAAAAATAGATTTTTATCGAAATGAACTAGTTTTGAACTAATATTAAAACCCATTTATTTTTAAATAAATAAATTGGATTTGAAATGGGTTTTAAATAGAATTGATTTGTGGGTTTATCGTGAAGGGTGTTTTAAATAACACTTGTTCTTTGACCGGATAATAATTAGAATGTGATTTGGGTTTATCGTGAACTGTGTTTCAAATGACATTAGTTCTTTAACCCAGAAACAGGAGTTTTAATGAATCTGCAATTAAATTGAAATGTGAATTGATAAGTTAAATTATCAAATTTGGAAAGTGAGCGAGAATGGAGTATCACCAGTTTTGCTCCAAAGCGATAGTTAAATGTTTAATTAGATTTGAACGTGAAATGGTAATTAATTTTACCGATAACACCGTGGTGTTAGATATGGAGTATTACCAGCTTTGCTTCATGGGATGAATAGGTTGGGATTGGGAAATAAAATAAAATAAATAATTACTTCGGTATGGTTCGCTAATCCCGACTAGTTTGGAAAACCATAATTTGGTTTGAAATGATATCCAAAGGAAGATTAAAGGATAAATTTTAAAGAATTTATCTTGGATAAAATTAATGGGAACCTTTGCCTAAGAATATGAAATTTAGAAACTAGCTGTAGGTTAGTTAAGAAGAATGGTTTCCTGGATATTGATCTGATGTTGGTTTCGGCCTTTGGGGTTAATATTTGGGAAATTGTTCTCTAGCTAATTTACGGTTAGTGACTGTTGAATTGGAATGAGGCGTATGTTGTGTTTGTGTAACATTTGTTTTTAATATACGCGGGTTGTTTGGAAAGGCCGGGTTTATACCCATTCTGAATAACCGATTCGATGATATCTCGAAGATGAAGATGGTGGTTGAAGACCGGAAGTCTTCACATCGCTTGGGTGATTACTGATGATATTGATTGGGCTGTACACCTAAGATGAGGGAATCAGTTGGTGGTCATCCAGACGTACTTGGAGATCGATGGATATGCGAGGAAAGTGCCTCCGGTTTCGTTCAGACCTAGAGCGAACTTGTAAATGGATTGTGTGTCTGACATTGGATTTTATTCTGTGTTGATTTATTTCTGTTAAATATATATCTGTTTGGCGGCGGAGAATTTATTCTCTTGCTTAACGCCCTTCTCTGAGACATACGAGCTTAGAGGTTATATATCGATAGATATCAATCGCATGGCATGAATTGCCTGTGTGACACACTGAGTTGCATGGATCAAGGCTTCTGTTGAAAAGCAAAGTCTTGTGGTTGATGATCAAAGCACGGCCTTTGTGGCGTAGCTTTGTGTATAACGTGAATTCACGAGCCTCGCACCTCGGTATGAGTTAAAAACGGGATACGAACCGTTGGGAGAACACGACGTTTCTTTCTAGCTTTGGTGGTGTCAGTGACTTACCAGCCCTGACATTTATATACTTTTCACCTTTGTGGTTGTTGGAATGAGGCGCCTCGATATTAGGTCTGTAAGGACCGGGAAACGTGTGTTCAGGAATTGCCAATCCTCAAACGTAAGAGAGGACCGGCCCAGCCGATCCAAGGGTTACCCAGTGTGCGTAGTCCTGAGCATTTGCTAGAGTGTCTCGAAGCGGAGAGGAGCTTGCCCCTTGCCTCGACTCATGACGGAAATCCAATTTCCAATACGTGTATCTCGGTTTTATTTGTAGAGCCTAGTATGGCGACATGATAGATGGTACCCATGCCGCCTAGGATTGATATTTATGATTGAAATTGTTTTGACATTATACACTTATTATAGTATCAAATGATTTGTTTTTAAAATGTACCAAGCATGTTTGGCTATTATAAGGGAAAACCCTATCCTCCGGCTTGCGTTGCATTGTGTGATGGGACCTGGGTCTTATAATAGCTTCATTTTTCGAAAAAGCATTGCGTTGTTTATTCTATGCACTGGTATTCTTGGGAGAAAACCCGTTCCGTGTTATATGGCGTGGTCCCTTGAATTACTCTCTTTTAAAGTAAAGTTTTAAATAACTGTTTTAGTTTTCACACCAGTCACATGACTGACCTGGAGTTTATTGTTTTAACCTAAACTCTGGGTGCCCCTATTTTCGACACGGGCAGCTAGTAGTTTTGGTTTTGCAGATTTATATTCACAGGATCCTGGTTTACAGCTGGAATGATATCCGGAAAGCTCTGTATCCGTATATCACCTTCAGTTGTGCTTTGTATTATTTTCCGTTTCTATGTAATTTATTGTAATCTCTGATATTTATCGAATGTATAATATTCATTCATACTCTGTATATTTTTGTATTCTGATGGAATTGTTGTAATAACAATGAAATGTTCTTCCGCCTGCGTTCTGATTTGTCCTGTTCTCAAAACGATCAGGGGTTTCAAACGGTCTTTGTCGGTTTAGCGAGTGATTCGGATCGAGCGAAAGTCCTTGCTGTCATTTTGGTATCAGAGCTTTGGTTTGCAGAGCTCGAGAACAAGACACATTAGAACCATACAAAAGAATTCATCAGATATTGGATTAGCAATATCCAATTAGAATGACTCGTTAGAGATAGGATCAGTAGTATCCTAGAACGAGTGTGAAGAGTATATTTTTCAAATGAAAACAATTTTGTTTTAAAAATTTAAATCGTTTTATACGTATTTGAATAATTGTTTATTTTGAATTTGGACAATCAAGTATATAAAGATTTTGCATATACGCGTCATGAACGTATATTCAAAGTTTTAATATACTGGATAGCTATAGAATCACATTCTAGTCGCCCGGAGATGGTACTGATAATTGTCATGACATCATCAGTATTTATGTTCGTGTTTCGAAGGTGTGATATCTATATATTTACATTAGACTGGTGTGAGAACCAAAACTTATATAGATAGATTTATTTGTTGTGAATTGGCATCAAAAACATGATTTTTGTATATATATCAAAATTTATGAATTTGAAACGCTAATCCACTAATTGATTGATATTTGTGTTGGTTGTTTATTTGTTTGATAATTTTGAACCATTTAGCCTAATTGAATCAAATATTGAATTGTATTGAAAATTGGTCACATTTGCTTGCATATACATATACTTAAATTGAATAGGTCATAGCAAGGTGGCTAAAGCAGAGAATAAAATTTGTTTGCCCGACAAATAGGTACATGTTTACTATAATTTACTATTTTGTTTGGGTGATGATGATTTTATGAGCCTATTGGCTAGCCGCTTGGCTTTTTCTTTTTCTTTTTGAGATCAGAAGGCCTATATGGCAATTTCGGGATTTTCCCGTGGCTCCCGGTGCAGGGGAGGTTATGGCGAAATTTTTCGAAAATTCCGGGTGTTAGCCAAATTTTTGAAGAATTTGAAAATTCTCAAAAACTGAAAAGTTGGAGAATGGAAGCCAGATCTAACGTAGAGTTGATTAATCAAACCACTTTCGACTTTGTTCCTTTTCGGGGACGAAAAGTTTTAAGTGAGGGAGATTGTAATAACCCGGAAATGTGAACCAGTTTAAAATTTTTATTTTGGCAATTTTGACGAATTTTGAATATTTAAATTGAATTATTTTAAATAATATCGACAAGAAATTTATTTTGAATAGAATTCGAACGTATATATTATATACGTCGTCGTTAGAATATAAATATTTATTTTAAATTATAAATAGAATTGAAAATGGCGCGGTAGTTCGATAATTCGATTATAAATTTCAATTGAATGTACCGGGTGCAAAACAAACCGGATTTTAGTGAAACCAAAAACAATAGGATCTATTTGAGAATATCTTTCCAACGAATCCGAAAAATCAAGATTTCATAGCGGGAATCAAAAGATATGTCCAGTTGAAAATTCTGGATAGTCGCTATGGAATTCAGGCCCTTAAAAATGGGAATTTTGCAAACGAACTCGGATTTCGACGAAACCACTTTTGTTGGATCCGCAGTGTCACGTTATTGCTTGATTCCAAATTTCATAATTTTTCGAATCAATATGTGAGCGTGGCAAAGGAAAACGTGTTTGACCAGTTTTAGTTGATTTTAATCGACAGGAAAATGGCCATTTTTCCAACGGTCTCAGAATTTGACGAAACTGGTTTTTTTAGGACCGTATCGTCAATACGAAGCTAGAAAATATTTTTCTGGAATTTTTAGAATTCGTATGTGGCCCCGGTAAATTGAAATGCGCGTTCAATTTCAATATATAGAGTTATATTTGGATTTTAACGAAAACTGATCGAAATGATCGAATCAGCTTATGACACATATCCCACTGTGTTCGGAATGGGGGTAATTAGCTATGGACGACAGGTGGTGGGACTCGTTTAGAGGTCGTATGAAAAAGTCAACTTTTTGAATTAAATAGTTTAATAAAATTAATAAAATATTTCCTCTCTCTTCCCCTTATCTCCTCTGCCCCCCCCCTTTGATTTCGAACCTGATTCATAACAGAAGAAAAAAAACTTCGATCCTCCTCCTCCACCCATCGGACCACCGCCACCCACGTCCCCCCCCCCAAGCCGCTCCGTCGCCCTAGCCTCCTCTTCTCTTCCCCCCTTCTCTGCGCGCACCCAAAACCCTAGACAGCACTCCGTCGCCCTCGTGTCCACCCTCGTCGCCGCCGCCCCTCCGATGAACTTCGCCTCTCTCCCCATCGTTCTCCTCCCACCTCCTCCCCCAACGAGTCTCCTCCATCTTCGAAAAGAAATGTGAGTCTTTTCCTTTTTATTTTGAATTTCTTTTCAGTTTTTATTATGTACTAGCTTTGATTTTCTTTAATGAAAGGATTAGATTTTCTTTAAATAAAAGATTAGATTTTTATTAAATGACTAGCGAGATAAAAATTAGTTTTTATATATATATATATATATATATATATATGGGGTAGCGATAAAAATAAAAAGATATGACCTTTGAAAGCAAAAAAAATATTTATTTTTGAAAAGGCGAAAAATTTATTTTTAAAAAGGCGAAATATTTATTTTTGAAAAGGCGAAATATTTAATTTTGAAAAGACAAAATATTTATTTTTGAAAAGGCGAAATCTTTAAATATGAAAAGGCGAAATCTTTATGTATATAATAACGATGTAAAAATAGAATTTTTATCCATATAATAGCGTTGTAAAAACAGAATTTTTATCTATATAATAGCGTAGTAAAAATAGAATTCTTATCTATATAGTAGCGGTGTAAAAATGGGATTTTTATATATTGAATAGCGAAGTAAAAATTTGATTTTTATATATTGAATAGCGAAGTAAAAATTCGATTTTTATATATTGAATAGCGAAATAAAAATTCGATTTTATATATTGAATAGTGAAGTAAAAATTCGATTTTTATATATGTAGTGGCTACGGGCAACGAAAGTGACAAAAGGCGAGAACAGTAAGATTTTCAACGTATGAAGAGTCGTGGAATTGGTATAGCTTTGGTGAGAACTTCTCACCTTTTAAAATTCCTTTTTCTAGTTATATTATAATATATTCTAGGATGCAGACGGTGTTTAGTAGCACCCGACACCCGTCATCCACAGACCATGGATGACTTGTTTGTTTAATTGATGTGTTGTGAAAATTGTTTGTGATGTTGATGTGAAATCGATAATAAATTGTAAATGTGTTGAAATAAAATAATTTGGTCGTTAAAAATATAATTTTTAACGTGAGTGTGAATAAATAAATATTCATTTACAAATCGGACGGTTTGTTTATGTACACCTATTTGAAGGATATTGATTGGGACGATAAATTTTACACATCGCCCAACTGCACAAATAAAATATGTGTTTGATTGTTTGAAACCCCACACGGGTATTGGGATAAAATACGGCATACACTAATCCCAATAATTAGTTGTATGTCGATCGATGGATCAACAGGCTGTTATAAGCGTTAGATATCTATATTTGATGCTTATACAGTGTAGTGCACTTTGGATGATGGTTGATTATTTATCGTTGCTATTATATACATGTGTTGTATGGAATCCATATAATTAATTTTGTATGGTAATTGATTGGGCCTCATTCCAATTTAGAAAATAAAGGCATTATAAAATAAAGGTTCATGTGTTGACAATACTCATCCGTTGAGATTAGTCATGTGTTGAACGAAATATTTTAACAATTAAATTTACATCTTTATTATATATAGAATTAGAAACTAACTTCTTTATAAAATAAAGGTTCATGTGTTGACAGTACTCATCCGTTGAGATTAGTCATGTGTTGAACGAAATATTTAACAATAAAATTTACATATTTATCATATATAAAATTAGAAACTAACTGGAAAATAGATAAGATGAGTGGTCTCCTGGATATTGATCTGATGTTGGTTTCGGCCTTCGGGGTTAATATTCAGGGAATCGTTCTCTTACTAATTTACGGTTGGAGTCTGATTTAAATCAAACGATAGATACCATAATTTTTGTAAAATATATTGAATAACAAAAATAGTCACACGTGGACAGTACTCATTCGTTGAGATTAGTCATGTGTTGACAAAAATATAGATTCATTTGTTGAATAGAATAACGGAATTATTGAAATATACAAAGCCATGTTGATTAGAGATGCGCTATTTTGACGCGAACGATATTCATATCGATTATATTTGTTTTTATATAATTGAATTGAATATATAACGAATTCGAATTGAATTGAATATAAAAAGAATTCGAATTGAATTGAATATAAAACGAATTCGAATTGAATTGAATATATAACGAATTCGGATTGAATTGAATATAAAACGAATTCGAATTGAATATATAACGAATTCGAATTGAATTGAATATATAACGAATTCGAATTGAATTGAATATATAACGAATTCGAATTGAATTGAATATAAAACGAATTCGAATTGAATTGAATATAAAACGAATTCGAATTGAATTGAATATATAACGAATTCGAATTGAATTGAATATATAACGAATTCGAATTGAATTGAATATATAACGAATTCGAATTGAATTGAATATATAACGAATTCGAATTGAATTGAATATAAAACGAATTCGAATTGAATTGATAACGAATTAAGATAGAATAAAAATTGATTTGAAATGAATTCAAATTGAATTGAAATTTGAATTGAATTGGAATGAATTTTAAAACGAATTTATAAGGAGAAATTCAATTTTGATTTGAATTGGAAATGGTAGTTGAAATGTTTTTAAAACAAATTTAAAACGATTTATAAAATTCGTTTTAAATAGAAATCGACGAAATATATATTATATATATAATATAATGGCCTGAATAGAACGCGCGGCGCTGCGGCAGTTCGCAAATTTCGACCATTGACTTCGAACGGACATTTCGAGAGATCCGACCGTCGGATTCTCCTAAAACCAGAACCGTTGGGTTATATCGAAAAGAGCTTTCTAACGAATATTAGAAATTTGAAATCTAACGGTTGGATTTGGAGATACGTCCGAATCAAATTTGGAAAAGGTCGCTGTAAGTGCAGTTCGATGGCCATTGATGGAAATCGACTGTACGGGCCTTGATAAAATTATTAAAAATAGTAATAATTTGTGTAAAATCAAAAGAAATGATTTGGGAAAAATTGGGATGAAAAACTCCATATTTGAAAAGATAAAAATAGATTTTTATCGAAATGAACTAGTTTTGAACTAATATTAAAACCCATTTATTTTTAAATAAATAAATTGGATTTGAAATGGGTTTTAAATAGAATTGATTTGTGGGTTTATCGTGAAGGGTGTTTTAAATAACACTTGTTCTTTGACCCGATAATAATTAGAATGTGATTTGGGTTTATCGTGAACTGTGTTTCAAATGACATTAGTTCTTTAACCCAGAAACAGGAGTTTTAATGAATCTGCAATTAAATTGAAATGTGAATTGATAAGTTAAATTATCAAATTTGGAAAGTGGGCGAGAATGGAGTATCACCAGTTTTGCTCCAAAGTGATAGTTAAATCTTTAATTAGATTTGAACGTGAAATGGTAATTAATTTTACCGATAACACCGTGGTGTTAGATATGGAGTATTACCAGCTTTGCTTCATGGGATGAATAGGTTGGGATTGGGAAATAAAATAAAATAAATAATTACTTCGGTGTGGTTCGCTAATCCCGACTAGTTTGGAAAACCATAATTTGGTTTGAAATGATATCCAAAGGAAGATTAAAGGATAAATTTTAAAGAATTTATCTTGGATAAAATTAATGGGAACCTTTCCCTAAGAATATGAAATTTAGAAACTAGCTGTAGGTTAGTTAAGAAGAATGGTTTCCTAGATATTGATCTGATGTTGGTTTCGGCCTTCGGGGTTAATATTTGGGAAATTGTTCTCTTGCTAATTTGCGGTTAGTGACTGTTGAATTGGAATGAGGCGTATGTTGTGTTTGTGTAACATTTGTTTTTAATATACGCGGGTTGTTCGGAAAGGCCGGGTTTATACCCATTCTGAATAACCGATTCGATGATATGTCGAAGATGAAGATGGTGGTTGAAGACCGGAAGTCTTCACATCGCTTGGGTGATTACTGATGATATTGATTGGGCTGTACACCTAAGATGAGGGAATCAGTTGGTGTGACACACTCAGTTGCATGGATCAAGGCTTCTGTTGAAAAGCAAAGTCTTGTGGTTGATGATCAAAGCACGGCCTTTGTGGCATTGCTTTGTGTATAACGTGAATTCACGACCCTCACACCTCGGTATGAGTTAAAAACGGGATACGAACCGTTGGGAGAACACGACGTTTCTTTCTAGCTTTGGTGGTGTCAGTGACTTACCAGCCCTGACATTTATATACTTTTCACCTTTGTGGTTGTTGGATTGAGGCGCCTCGATATTAGGTCTGTAAGGACCAGGAAACGTGTGTTCAGGAATTGCCAATCCTCAAACGTAAGAGAGGACCGGCCCAGCCGATCCAAGGGTTACCCAGTGTGCGTAGTCCTGAGCATTTGCTAGAGTGTTTCGAAGCAGAGAGGAGCTTGCCCCTTGCCTCGACTCATGACGGAAATCCAATTTCCAATACGTGTATCTCGGTTTTATTTGTAGAGCCTGGTATGGCGACATGATAGATGGTACCCATGCCGCCTAGGATTGATATTTATGATTGAAATTGTTTTGACACTATACACTTATTATAGTATCAAATGATTTGTTTTTAAAACGTACCAAGCATGTTTGGCTATTATAAGGGAAAACCCTATCCTCCGGCTTGCGTTGCATTGTGTGATGGACCTGGGTCTTATAATAGCTTCATTTTTCGAAAAAGCATTGCGTTGTTTATTCTATGCACTGGTATTCTTGGGAGAAAACCCGTTCCGTGTTATACGGCGTGGTCCCTTGAATTACTCTCTTTTAAAGTAAAGTTTTAAATAACTGTTTTAGTTCTCACACCAGTCACATGACTGACCTGGAGTTTATTGTTTTAACCTAAACTCTGGGTGCCCCTATTTTCTTCACGGGCAGCTAGTAGTTTTGGTTTTGTAGATTTATATTCACAGGATCCTGGTTTACAACTGGAATGATATCCGGAAAGCTCTGTATCCGTATATCACCTTCAGTTGTGCTTTGTATTATTTTCCGCTTCTATGTAATTTATTGTAACCTCTGATATTTATCGAATGTATAATATTCATTCATACTCTGTATATTCTTGTATTCTGATGGAATTGTTGTAATAACAATGAAATGTTCTTTCGTCTGCGTTCTGATTTATCCTGTTCTCAAAACGATCAGGGGTTTCGAACGGTCTTTGTTGGTTTAGCAACTGATTCGGATCGAGCGAAAGTCCTTGCTGTCACAAGGAGATTTAAAAGCCAAACAATGCAGTGGAACCAATAATCTGATACAGAGGAAGTCTATCAATGCTTTGGACACAACTTTAAGCTTTGATCCAGAATCCTGCTCAATATCTGCAAAATAAGCTACTCGACTGCCCGTGTGGAAAAGAGGGCACCCGAGTTTGCAAAGTGAAACAAACTACAGGTCAGTCATGGGACTGGCATGAGAAATCTTTCCTAACTTATCCAACAATATGGCTAATCACAGGAACATGCCGCTAACGCGGAACGAGTTTACTCCATTGGATTGCCAGTGCATGAAATAAAGTAAATCGTTAAACCACGTAATGCTTTTTGGAAAAATGAAACCATTATAAGACTTAAGTCCCATCACACAATGCAACGCAAACCAGAGGATAGAATTTTACCTTATAATGGTCAAAAATGCTTGATACGATAAAACGGATTTGATATTATTATTAGTGTATATATGTTTCAAAAACATTTCAATCATATTGTATCAATCATAGACGGCATAGCTACCATGTACTATGTCGCCATACTAGTTCTACAATCAAAACCGCATGATGTAGTATTGGAAGTTGGATTTCCATCATTAGCCAAGGCTAGGAACGATCTCTTTACCGATTCGATACACTCTAGCAATATCTCAGGATTCGGACGCTGGCGAACCTTTGGATACAGCAGGGCCGGTCCACAAATAGTTTAGTGGATTGACAATTCCTGAACACACGCTTCCCGGTCCTATTGAACCTATAATTTGGCCATTGGCGACCAATAAATCCGAGGTACCTCATAATCCATCATCCACGTAAGTAAAAATGTCAGGGCTGGTAAGTCGCTGACACCACTTCTAGCTAGAAAGAAACGTGTACACTCCCTGTGTTCCCTTGCTCCATTTTTGACTCATACCGGGTTGTGAGGCTCACGAAGTCACGCTATACACAAAGGTATGCCTAAACAGGCTATGCTTTGATCATCAACCACAAGGCCCTGCTTTTCAACAAAAGCCTTGATCATTTGCATCTTGGCATGCCACACTGACAATCCACGCCATGCAATCAATAACTACCAATATATAACCTCTGAGCTTGTACGTCTTAGAGAAGGGTTTTAAGCAAGAGAATAAATTCTCCGCCACCACAGATATATATTAAATAGAAATCAATTTAATTCACATGGAATGAAATTCAATGTCCGACACACATCCATTTACAAGTCTGTTCTGGGTCTGAACGAAACCGGAGACACCTTATTCCTCGTCCCATATGTCCAATACGGAAGTGAGGTGCTCGCTTATCCGGACGATCAACAAGTACGTCCGGACTACTACCACTTTAACCCTTTACTGGTAGCTAGCCAATGCCAGGCATTAGTAGTCATCAATTCGATGTGAAGATCGTCGGTCTTTAACCACCGTCTTTATCTCCGACTCTTAATCGTCGTAGTAATTATTCGGAATGGGTTAAACCCGGTCTTTCCGAATAACTTGCGTATTTTATAATCAAAAATCATGTGCTATAAAAACACATCCAACGCCGAATTCCGATTCAGAATATTCTTTAAATAAAATATTCACATTATTAGGGAAAGATTCCCATTAGTTTTATCAAAGATAAATTCCTTTAAATGTATTCTTTTCAAGATTCATTAAAACTCCAATTTGGTTTTAATATCAAAAAATCATTATTTTATGAGTATTCTGATTTAAGAAATAAATCTTTAACTGGGTTAAAGAACCAATGTCATTTAAAACACAGTTCACGACAAACCCAAAATCATCTTCCACTAAATATGGAATTTTCACAGAAATCAAGTCAATATATAATCGATATAAATTTCTATATCAAACCAATAATATAGATGGAATAACGGCAAAGCCTTTTAAATTCCATATATAGTAGCGGTCTTCTTTTACGGAAACTCATCTCGACTATTATTAAATCGAATTCCATTCAATTACAATTTAATATATTAAATTGGAAAACTTTACTTTGGAAAAAATTCCATTAGATCTTAATAAAAGATTTATAAATTCCAAAATTATCTTTTTCACTGTTAATTGGGTTAAAGAATAAATGTCATTAAAACACAATTCACGATAAACCCAATTCACATTTCATTTTATTCCAATTACTAAATATAATTGAAAACTCTAATAATCTTAATTAAAAAGATTAATTCTTTTCATACGGGGTTTAAGAATAGTGTTATTTAAGACACCATCCACGACAACCCAATAATCCAATTTATTTATTTAATTCAAAATAAATACTAATTAATTGGAAAACTTCATTAAATCCTGAATAAGGATTTATTCTATTTATTTATTAAAATAATGTTTTCAAAAATATTAGATTTTGGAAATTACTACGTTTTATTCTGTTCATTATAAAATGAATAAAAACGATCGATAAACTCGTTCGGGTTAAAATGGCATTTCAACTTATAATGGGCTAAATAGTCCACTGTTCATTTATGGTTTATAATGGGCTAGACCTCCCACATTAAGCCTACAATTTGCGGATGCTGGACATGCCGGTCGTGTAATGACCCGAAAATCAGGTAGAATTTGAGCTGACCAAAAACACAAGTCCAACCCCAAATATCACGGAAATTCGAACCATTAATAGAAAGAAGTTAGAGGGTGAGGATAGACAAGATAGAAACTTAGAATAGAAGAAGAAGAAGAACACAACATCAGAGTAACACGAATCTCACAGCGGAACGAATAACATATAATATATATAACATATCTTGAAATATACATCTGTACTTGAATATGCATCAATATCAAAGTACATCACTTACAACACAGCAGAAATAACTATAGCTATATGATCCTGAAGCCTCCTGCTCCAAGCTCTTCCAGTATATCTGTAAATTCCCGACTACTTGACTGCCCGTACAAATTTAGGCACCCAAGAGTTTAGGGAAAACAACAAAGTAAACTCCGGGTCAGTCATGGGACTGGTATGAGTAAACAGTTTAAAACAGTTTCAGAAAACTAAATGATATCTCATAAGACCACGCCGTATAACACGGAACGGGTTTTTCCCTTATGAGAATCCAAACACTTGATTTATCTTTATATCAAAACTCTTTTGATATTATAATAATGTCTAAATCAAGTAGATAACAATCTAGTGGAACGCTTGCATCTCACGTTCCACATATATAATATACAATCAAAACCGCAAGCACGTATTGGGTAATGGATTTCCAACTATGACAAGGTATGGAACCACCTTCCGATCAGTGTACTCTAGGAACGATACACTGGAGTTCAACAAGAACATCTTGCAACTCAGCCACACATGACCGACCACTCATTTCGCTTGAGTGTATCGAATGTATATCACCAACGGTTGGGATCAGCAACCGTTCCCGTATATATATATGGGACAGCATTGATAGATTAAAGAAGCAAATGAATATTCTCTAGATAGGTGATTATACACCCTACTTCGGAGCGACCGACTTAGCCATGCTGCCTGCCCGATTTTTGTCATTTCCTGGTTGTTGAGGCCAGAGGTTACGCTGTATCATCACATCAGATTCACTTCGAATGCCACATTGTCAGATCCATCGAAAATCACTAATTGACGTTTACAACAGTACATTACGTGTTAGCTAAAGAAGTGTCCTTCTCCGCTTCCACTCTTGGTACGGTTGAAGAAATCAATGTACGTGACCTTTCTGGAAATACTCTGTCAGACATTCATCCATACAAGTCATCCAGGAACAGGATGAACCGAAGGCACTATTTCTATTAATAGAAAAAGTCCTTGCACTCTACTCCGTCTTCGATTATCTTTATATAATCTGATTCGCACGCTACTGCCGATATGGAGTGGTTCTTCGGATAATAATCCAACCGGTCTCTCCATATTGACAACGATGGTCAAAACTTCGATAGTCTGTGATTTAACTATCGAATAAAAACAAGTGTTTCGGTAGTCGATGATTTAACTATCGAATAAAACAAGTGTTCATCCAAACATCCAACAATCACTGAACCTTTAATTAATATTCCATTAATTAAATCTCTTCTCTATTTCTTATCAATATTTGTTAACCAAATATTTTCAATAACCATATTGGCCTTATATGTTATTTGGAAAACATTTCCATATATCGCCTTCTTTTATTTTCTAAACTTTAGAAAATATATGTTATTTATAATTGGAAAATATTCCAATTACTTATCTCTTTTCCAATCTCGTTTATTTCTATACTTAGGAAACGTTCATTATTCTATTTCCAAGCTTTGCACATATTTGGGTTAAAACAGATGTTGTGTAAAACATCGTTACGACAACCCAAATACAGTATTTAACTAATTCTTATTCCACATTGATCTTCGAGCCTGAATCTTGCTACTTATCGGTATATCATGAAATCAACCAAGTTGGGGTATAATTACCTCTCAGATCTTGACTGAATAACATTTAACGTAAAAACAGACAAGACTACTTACTCGAATAATCAATACCATACAACTGATTTTTCACCTTTAAACACATACATTTTCTCTTTTATTCTTTTGAGATTTTATTCCTAGTCTTCCCTTTTTAATTATACTATTCTATTTCTAAGTTCGTTTCCTTATCGACTTCTATATATTTTGATATGTTGATTTCTAATTATCAAATTATCTTAAAAATATTCTATCTCCTTAAATTCCCGGAAAAATTCGCCATAACCTCCTTTGTACCGGGAGCATCGGGAAATTTCAAATAGCTTTCCCGGTCCTTCTTATCTCAAAAAGAAAAAGAAAAAGCCAAGCGGCTTGCCGATACGGCGCATAAAATCTCATATGGAAATTAAATACGTACCTTTTTGTCGGGCATTCTATTTATTTCACTTCTATACTTTATTCCATACCTGTCTCCTGTATATTTATGCCTGTCCAATCTATTTTAACTATACCAATCGTTTTAACTCAATTTGTTAATTAAATCTGTTACTTAACTTTTCAGTCTATTTCACCTTCATATTTGAACATGACATGTTCAAATATATTTTAACTGCATATTAACAAATTCTAATTATACTCATACTCTCGTTTCCTTATCGACTTCTCTATTCAAATTCCAATTCAATTCTATTTGAATTCTCTTTATTTAAAACTTCATTTGAATTCTATTTTCAAATTCTATAGTTTAAAGTCCATTTGAATTCTATATTCAAATTCTATAGTTAAAGTCCATTTGAATTCTATATTCAAATTCTATTTCAATTCCTTATATTCAAAGTCCATTTGAATTCTCTGCATTATTTATAAACAACGTTTATAACTTCAATTCAAATCCCACCTTTCCATTTATAAACAACGTTTATAAATTCAATTCAAACCCCATATTTTCATTTATAAACAACTTTATAAATTCGATTCAAATTCCATCTTTTCATTTATAAACAAAGTTTATAAATTCAATTCAAACCCCATATTTTCATTTATAAACAACTTTATAAATTCGATTCAAATTCCATCTTTTCATTTATAAACAAAGTTTATAAATTCAATTACTTGTTTTATATACCTTCGAACAAGTTAAATATTTTCTATAGTCTTATTTAAAAATTCGAATTCTATCTATAAAAATAGAATTCACTTTTTAAATCTAAAATACTCTTTTCGGTATTTTTATAAATCAATATTCAAGCCCAGGGATATTTTAAACAATCAATCAACCAATTTTCAATTATTTGATTTTTATCACATCATATATGAATATATATGATATCAAACAAACAAACAAACAGATAATATATATTTTTGAGGAATCCAGTTGGATTCCTCCAACCTGTTTTCCTGCATCCACAGACGTTAGTCAACATAGTAATACCCATCCTGCTTCGAGGCAGAATATCGCGGTATAGAAGGTCATCCACTAATCATAGCGTGGGGCGTATAAAATAATCATCCGCTATGAAACCGCGGGCATCCGCTAATGAGACTGCGGAAATCCAACCAATCATCAACCCTATATATATATATATATAATAGTCAACCAATCCTAAATAACTATATATATTTTAATCAAAGCAGAAAGCATTCAAACAAGCAACAACAATTATTTTTACTAAATAAAAATAATTTTAAATAACAGATGAGTGAAGTTTACTCACCAGGGTATTTATTTGTGATCCATTCTGATTTCAATCGACTCCAAAAAAACTTAAAATGAATTCTCCTGTAAATCCCAAGTCCATACGAGTTCAAAAATTCGCAATTACGAAAGGATCTTAATTAGATGTTAGTTCTTTCTCATGTTACTACCTCCTTCAAAATCGATCTTCGGTGAACATATACACATAGCAGTTCCAACCTGGTATGACGGCCATTCATCTTGCCTGTAGTTCGTACCTAAGGCCACTGGAAGCACCAACACTCTCAACACCATCCTTTAACCGAACTCCAGGTCATCCGAACCCATCAAATGACTGGATCGGACTTGCCACTGCCCAGAACTATTACCACTGCCCAGAACTCCTCCCATCACCGTTGTTAAACCACACCATCCCTCCACTTCGATCAAACTCCCTTCCAGAAATCACGAGCTAACCCCTACTGCCAAAAATCGCGGTATGCTTTTTCACCAAAATCCATCACCGCAAGCCTCGACAGTGCGCTATAGTAAGTGACGAACTATTTCGATATAGAAGACCACAAAAACCTGTCACCTAGTGCGCCCCTCCTCCCTGAACTCGCGATAACGATCCTTCTTCGAACCCTACCTCCACGTGTGCTGGCCTCAACTCGAAATCCTAGGTCGACTGCTTCTATCGTCGATTTACAGAGAGCTCGATTTTACCCAAAACGAAGTACAGTAAATGAAGATCGAACACATTGAAGTCTTTGGATTTGAAATCCTTGAATTCGGTTTTGAAGATTTATGAGGCGATCCGATTATGTTTGCAAAGCTTCCGATGTTTCAAACTTCTGAAAAGGAAGACGGGGTTGATTTTTGGAGAGCAATTGTCTTACTGAGTTGGGGGAAACAGAAGGAAATCGTGATTTTATAAGGAAGGGAGCGGGTTTGGTTTGGTGTGTGGTAAAGAGAAAGGGCACGGTTTTCAATTTGGACCATTAAAAGGATTTATTATTTTTTTCCGAATTTGGTTTTGATCGTATCCTTTAATTTAAATAACCCTTGATCCTGAGCTTCTTACTGAACCCAACAATTGTCCATTCTAGGGTTCAACCACCATTCCGGACACACTGGGATAGGTCACGAAGCTCAATTCGATCGTCTGTGAAAGATATAAATTTAAATTGATATAATTTAAATTTCAAACTATTTAAATTCTTCGATAATAACTTAATATTATTATCGTTATAAATTCAAATAAAATTTCCCATAAATCATTTGAACTGTATACAATTTAAATTAAATTTGAATTCATCTAAATCCATTTCCGTATTTAGGTAATTTAATGTATTTGATATTAAACCGAAATTGATTATTAATAACATAATATAAAATTCCATTTAATTTACCAATTTAATATTTAAAACAGTATTAAAATATTCAAATTTAACCGCCGGAATATCCGGGTCATTACATTCTTCCCCACTTAAAATAATTTCATCCTCGAAATTGCTAAGGTAGGAAAAGTGCTACCAACCCATTTTCTTTCAAAACTTATTTATGTTGATACTCAACATTTCAAACTTCCTTACGTAACTCTCTTTCGAATAAATCCCTATTCGATAACTCCTCCCTTCGAATAACTATATTTGATAATCTCTCTATCGAATAACTAGATTCGAAACCCTTTCTTTGAATAAACTATATTCGATTTACTCTATTAATTAACTCTATCTGATTTGCTCTTTTCACTTAACTCTATTGGATTTAACTCTTTTCGATTAACTCCATCGAATAACTAAATTCGATAACTCCTTCGAATAACCAATATTCTATAACTCACTTCCATTTAACTAATCGATAACTCTTTTCGATTAAACTATAATCGATAGATCATTTCGATTAACAAATAATCGATAACTCCTTCGATTTACTAATAATCGATAACTCCTTCGATTTACTAATAATCGATAACTTCTTTCGAATAAACTATATTCGATAACTCCT
The DNA here is from genome assembly GCA_030737875.1 of Allium sativum. Lineage (NCBI taxonomy): Eukaryota > Viridiplantae > Streptophyta > Magnoliopsida > Asparagales > Amaryllidaceae > Allium > Allium sativum. The sequence continues at coordinate 311,900,919 of CM060921.1, forward strand.
TCGAATAAACTATATTTGATTTAACTCTATTCGCTTGACTCTAGATCGCAGCGATCACAATGGTTACGCCTGATTTCCCCCAGGAAACATCCGACCGCCCTAGGCTATCTGCAGCCCTGCGAATTACGCTAGTAGTCGTACGAAATGGTACTTATCCTGATTAACTATGTTTGACTAACTCTATCTCAATACTATATTCGATCAACTTAAATTGAATAACTATCATTCAATTAAATTCTAATTCGATTTAACTATGTTCAATTTACTCTATCTGGTTAACTCTTTCTCTAATCGACTTATTCTAACTCTAATCGACTTCTCCTGTTCGAATAACTCCTATTCGATAGCGTTTATTCTTTTATAAAGATTTACTTTTAGTAACGGTTCTTCACTTTATAAATGTTCTCTTTAATAACGTTACTTCACTTATACAAGTGTTGTGTACCCTTTCTATTTAAAACTATCGGTGTAAAAAAACAATATCTATTCTCTATATAAGTTCAGACTTATATATTCCATTTATCCAATGATAAATATTTAATTTAATTTATAAACTGTTATTTATAAATCAATCTTTTCTATTTATCTGTTAAAAACAGATTTCCATTTTCTATTCATCTTCTAAATGTTCCTTTGATTAATTCTATTTATTTAAGAAATAAATATCTCATTTATAACATTCTATTTATTTTCTATAAATAAATATTTCCATTTACTCTATTTGTAAATGTTTTACAAATATTCCCCTTTTAAATTCTATTTGTGAATGTTTTTACAAATATTTCTCCTTCTATTTGTTTGCACATAACTTCCTTTGTATTTGTGTTACAAATATATTTCCTTTTGTATTCGTTCTACAAATATATTTTCTTTTTAACTCTTTTGGGTTTTCCTTTATTCAAACCCAATTCATATTTCATTCACATTGATTTTACTCAGTTTATCCATTTCGATCCATTTAACTTACTTAAGTTAAATTTAATTTCAACCATTCAAATTCCCATTAACTAGTTGCTAATTAACCGTTCTGCCTATTTCACCCTTTTTATTTGAATATAACTTGTCCAAAAGTATGTCAACTTAATTATAACTAATCTAATTATATTTTCAACTCGAGTTATATATTCGATTTCGAATATAAATTCTCCATCTCTTTCACTTATCCAAAAACCCAATTTCGATTCAACTTCCCTTTAACTAATTACTCTTTTACTTAATTAATTCTATTCAATAATCAGAAATATGATCATTGTTTCCCAAATCATTTTATCTACTTCACTTGAGTTCACATTCATTTTATAACTCAAGTCTATATTTTTCTCATGGCCATTCGGATTTTATTTACTTTAAAAATCCTTTTAGTTATATATATATAAACCATTGTGGTTTTTAATGGTTTCTGGCGCTGCTTTTCTAAAAATTTGATTTTGACATAACTCAAAATCTATACGACGAAATCTAGATTTTTCTCTTTCATTATAAAACTATTATTCAACCGGTCCCGACGATTCTTGTTTCAAAGAATTCCGACTTTAATTGAGTTCTGTATACTAATTTGAAGTTCGAATCGCCAATTTACGGACTGCCGCGCTACGACGAGCTCGTTTTAATTATATTTATAAATATAAACGTTCTAACTTTGTTTATAATAATTTCAACTCCATTTTGATATATTTTTAATATATATCCAATCCATTTCATAATATTCCCGATCTATTTCACTTCTAATATTCAAATCCTATATACTTATAATATTCAAATTCCATTGAATTTTTTTTCTTTATTCAAACTCTATATTTGAATTTCCTTCTATTCAATTTCTATTTGAATTTTCTTCTATTCAAATTCAACTTCTTATCTTCAAATTCTATTTGAATTTCTTATCTTCAATTTCTAATTGAAATCCTTTATTCAAAACCCATTTCAAATCCCTTATTCAAATTCCATTTGAAATCCTTTATTCCATTTCTATTTGAATTCCTTATTTAAATTCCTATTTGAAATCCTTTTGAATTTAAATTCTATTTTAACTCCTTTGAATTCAAATTCTATTTAAACTCCTTTTATTTAAAATTCTATTTAAACTCCTTTTATTTAAAATTCTATTTAAACTCCTTTTATTTAAAATTCTATTTAAAACTTTATATTTTCTTTTAATTCTAATATTCAATCTCCACTTTATATTCTCTTTGAAATTCTATTTAATCACATTCCATTTGAATTCTAATATTCAAATCTCTATTTGACTTTTCTTTATTCAAATCCATTTGAATTCTTTTGAATTCAAATTCCATTTCAAATTTTCTTATATAATTTCTATTTGAATTTTCTATATATATATTCAAATTCCTTTATTTTACTTCTATTTGAAATCTATATTCCAATTCCCATTTCAAATTTCCTTTGAAGTTATATAAATATATACATATATTTATATCGATATCAAATTCAAAACATTTGAATTTTCAAACAACTTGTTTTCCTTTCAAACAAATTTCCATCAAAAACTTTTCTAAGACAGAAATTCGTCACTTAGAAACTCGAAAATAAACACTGGTGATGTTGCGACCATCATCAGAATTATTTCCCAGCTACTGAATGAGTTCAGTGCTTTATTTCTTTCAAACTCCATTTAGAAAAATATTTTCCAAACTCCCAGGATTTTAAATTCTGAATTCTGGTTGGAATTCAATTTCAATTTATCACATTTGTATATTTGATTTCATATACAAATTCCATTGGTTATATATATAACTATTTCTGTTTTATAATCTAATTTGATTATAATCCTAACAATCAACTTAACTATTTAAAAACAATATAGTGTCCAATCTCCTGTTCAAGTGTTTATAAACTCCTATCGACATCGTGGCGTCCCACGATTCGACCAAAATTTATAATCCACTCAACAGACTAGTCAACACAATATAAAACGGTTTTTATATCAAATAACAAATACGCTCTCTCGTATATATATACACTCAAACTCAATCTAGGATACTACTGATCCTATCTCTAATGAGCACATTCCAACAAGCCTAGGTATTCGCTCAACCTAAGCTCTGATACCAACTGTAATGACCCGAAAATCCGGTAGAATTTGAGCTGACCAAAAACACAAGTCCAACCCCAAATATCACGGAAATCCGAACCATTAATAGAAAGAAGTTAGAGGGTGAGGATAGACAAGATAGAAACTTAGAATAGAAGAAGAACACAACATCAGAGTAACACGAATCTCACAGCGGAACGAATAACATATAATATATATAACATATCTTGAAATATACATCTGTACTTGAATATACATCAATATCAAAGTACATCACTTACAACACAGCAGAAATAACTATAGCTATATGATCCTGAAGCCTCCTGCTCCAAGCTCTTCCAGTATATCAGTAAATTCCCGACTACTTGACTGCCCGTACAAATTTAGGCACCCAAGAGTTTAGGGAAAACAACAAAGTAAACTCCGGGTCAGTCATGGGACTGGTATGAGTAAACAGTTTAAAACAGTTTCAGAAAACTAAATGATATCTCATAAGACCACGCCGTATAACACGGAACGGGTTTTTCCCTTATGAGAATCCAAACACTTGATTTATCTTTATATCAAAACTCTTTTGATATTATAATAATGTCTAAATCAAGTAGATAACAATCTAGTGGAACGCTTGCATCTCACGTTCCACATATATAATATACAATCAAAACCGCAAGCACGTATTGGGTAATGGATTTCCAACTATGACAAGGTATGGAATCACCTTCCGATCAGTGTACTCTAGGAACGATACACTGGAGTTCAACAAGAACATCTTGCAACTCAGCCACACATGACCGACCACTCATTTCGCTTGAGTGTATCGAATGTATATCACCAACGGTTGGGATCAGCAACCGTTCCCGTATATATATATGGGACAGCATTGATAGATTAAAGAAGCAAATGAATATTCTCTAGATAGGTGATTATACACCCTACTTCGGAGCGACCGACTTAGCCATGCTGCCTGCCCGATTTTTGTCATTTCCTGGTTGTTGAGGCCAGAGGTTACGCTGTATCATCACATCAGATTCACTTCGAATGCCACATTGTCAGATCCATCGAAAATCACTAATTGACGTCTACAACAGTACATTACGTGTTAGCTAAAGAAGTGCCCTTCTCCGCTTCCACTCTTGGTACGGTTGAAGAAATCAATGTACGTGACCTTTCTGGAAATACTCTGTCAGACATTCATCCATACAAGTCATCCAGGAACAGGATGAACCGAAGGCACTATTTCTATTAATAGAAAAAGTCCTTGCACTCTACTCCGTCTTCGATTATCTTTTATATAATCTGATTCGCACGCTACTGCCGATATTGAGTGGTTCTTCGGATAATAATCCAACCGGTCTCTCCATATTGACAACGATGGTCAAAACTTCGATAGTCTGTGATTTAACTATCGAATAAAAACAAGTGTTTCGGTAGTCGATGATTTAACTATCGAATAAAACAAGTGTTCATCCAAACATCCAACAATCACTGAACCTTTTATTAATATTCCATTAATTAAATCTCTTCTCTATTTCTTATCAATATTTGTTAACCAAATATTTTCAATAACCATATTGGCGTTATATGTTATTTGGAAAACATTTCCATATATCGCCTTCTTTTATTTTCTAAACTTTAGAAAATATATGTTATTTATAATTGGAAAATATTCCAATTACTTATCTCTTTTCCAATCTCGTTTATTTCTATACTTAGGAAACGTTCATTATTCTATTTCCAAGCTTTGCACATATTTGGGTTAAAACAGATGTTGTGTAAAACATCGTTACGACAACCCAAATACAGTATTTAACTAATTCTTATTCCACATTGATCTTCGAGCCTGAATCTTGCTACTTATCGGTATATCATGAAATCAACCAAGTTGGGGTATAATTACCTCTCAGACCTTGACTGAATAACATTTAACGTCAAAACAGACAAGACTACTTACTCGAATAATCAATACCATACAACTGATTTTTCACCTTTAAACACATATACATTTTCTCTTTTATTCTTTTGAGATTTTATTCCTAGTCTTCCCTTTTTAATTATACTATTCTATTTCTAAGTTCGTTTCCTTATCGACTTCTATATATTTTGATATGTTGATTTCTAATTATCAAATTATCTTAAAAATATTCTATCTCCTTAAATTCCCGGAAAAATTCGCCATAACCTCCTTTGTACCGGGAGCATCGGGAAATTTCAAATAGCTTTCCCGGTCCTTCTTATCTCAAAAAGAAAAAGAAAAAGCCAAGCGGCTTGCCGATACGGCGCATAAAATCTCATATGGAAATTAAATACGTACCTTTTTGTCGGGCATTCTATTTATTTCACTTCTATACTTTATTCCATACCTGTCTCCTGTATATTTATGTCTGTCCAATCTATTTTAACTATACCAATCGTTTTAACTCAATTTGTTAATTAAATCTGTTACTTAACTTTTCAGTCTATTTCACCTTCATATTTGAACATGACATGTTCAAATATATTTTAACTGCATATTAACAAATTCTAATTATACTCATACTCTCGTTTCCTTATCGACTTCTCTATTCAAATTCCAATTCAATTCTATTTGAATTCTCTTTATTTAAAACTTCATTTGAATTCTATTTTCAAATTCTATAGTTTAAATTCCATTTGAATTCTATATTCAAATCTATAGTTAAAGTCCATTTGAATTATATATTCAAATTCTATTTCCATTCCTTATATTCAAAGTCCATTTGAATTCTCTGCATTATTTATAAACAACGTTTATAACTTTAATTCAAATCCCACCTTTCCATTTATAAACAACGTTTATAAATTCAATTCAAACCCCATATTTTCATTTATAAACAACTTTATAAATTCGATTCAAATTCCATCTTTTCATTTATAAACAAAGTTTATAAATTCAATTCAAACCCCATATTTTCATTTATAAACAACTTTATAAATTCGATTCAAATTCCATCTTTTCATTTATAAACAAAGTTTATAAATTCAATTACTTGTTTTATATACCTTCGAACAAGTTAAATATTTTCTTTAGTCTTATTTAAAAATTCAAATTCTATCTATAAAAATAGAATTCACTTTTTAAATCTCAAATACTCTTTTCGATATTTTTATAAATCAATATTCAAGCCCAGGGATATTTTAAACAATCAATCAACCAATTTTCAATTATTTGATTTTTATCACATCATATATGAATATATATGATATCAAACAAACAAACAGATAATATATATTTTTGAGGAATCCAATTGGATTCCTCCAACCTGTTTTCCTGCATCCACAGACGTTAGTCAACATAGTAATACCCATCCTGCTTCGAGGCGGAATATCGCGGTATAGAAGGTCATCCACTAATCATAGCGTGGGGCGTATAGGGTAATCATCCGCTATGAAACCGCGGGCATCCGCTAATGAGACTGCGGGAATCCAACCAATCATCAACCCAATATATATATATATATAATAGTCAACCAATCCTAAATAACTATATATATTTTAATCAAAGCAGAAAGCATTCAAACAAGCAACAACAATTATTTTTACTGAATATAAATAATTTTAAATAACAGGTGAGTGAAGTTTACTCACCAGGGTATTTATTTGTATTCTGATTTCAATCGACTCCAAAAAAACTTAAAATGAATTCTCCCGTAAAGCCCAAGTCCATACGAGTTCAAAAATTCGCAATTACGAAAGGGTCTTAATTAGATGTAAGTTCTTTCTCATGTTACTACCTCCTTCAAAATTGATCTTCGGTGAACATATACACATAGCAGTTCCAACCTGGTATGACGGCCATTCATCTTGCCTGTAGTTCGTACCTAAGGCCACTGGAAGCGCCAACACTCTCAACACCATCCTTTAACCGAACTCCAGGTCATCCGAACCCATCAAATGACTGGATCGGACTTGCCACTGCCCAGAACTATTACCACTGCCCAGAACTCCTCCCATCACCATTGTTAAACCACACCATCCCTCCACTTCGATCAAACTCCCTTCCAGAAATCACGAGCTAACCCCTACTGCCAAAAATCGCGGTATGCTTTTTCACCAAAATCCATCACCGCAAGCCTCGACAGTGCGCTATAGTAAGTGACGAACTATTTCGATATAGAAGACCACAAAAACCTATCACCTAGTGCGCCCCTCCTCCCTGAACTCGCGATAACGATCCTTCTTCGAACCCTACCTCCACGTGTGCTGGCCTCAACTCGAAATCCTAGGTCGACTGCTTCTATCGTCGATTTACAGAGAGCTCGATTTTACCCAAAACGAAGTACAGTAAATGAAGATCGAACACATTGAAGTCTTTGGATTTGAAATCCTTGAATTCGGTTTTGAAGATTTATGAGGCTTTCCGATTATGTTTGCAAAGCTTCCGATGTTTCAAACTTCTGAAAAGGAAGACGGGGTTGATTTTTGGAGAGCAATTGTCTTACTGAGTTGGGGGAAACAGAAGGAAATCGTGATTTTATAAGGAAGGGAGCGGGTTTGGTTTGGTGTGTGGTAAAGAGAAAGGGCACGGTTTTCAATTTGGACCATTAAAAGGATTTTTTTTTCTTCCGAATTTGGTTTTGATCATATCCTTTAATTTAAATAACCCTAGATCCTGAGCTTCTTACAGAACCCAACAATTGTCCATTCTAGGGTTCAACCACCATTCCGGACACACTGGGATAGGTCACGAAGCTCAATTCGATCGTCTGTGAAAGATATAAATTTAAATTGATATAATTTAAATGTCAAACTATTTAAATTCTTCGATAATAACTTAATATTATTATCGTTATAAATTCAAATAAAATTTCCCATAAATCATTTGAACTGTATACAATTTAAATTAAATTTGAATTCATCTAAATTCATTTCCGTATTTAGGTAATTTAATGTATTTGATATTAAACCAAAATTGATTATTAATAACATAATATAAAATTCCATTTAATTTACCAATTTAATATTTAAAACCGTATTAAAATATTCAGATTTAACCACCGGAATATCCGGGTCATTACAGGTCGGGTCCGGGCAGACTTATCCCACAAGTTGGGCATAACCTCGTGTCGTAGCCCGCTTCGTATTTGCGCGCCTAGACCTCTCACATTAGGTTCAACATTAGTGGCTGCTGGATATGCCGGTCGGGTCCGGGCAGGCTTCCACCACAAATGCAACCTAACCTCGTGTCAAAAGTGCAATTATAATTTGAAATTGTAATTATTTTATTGAAAAATATTCATTATTTTAAACTATTCTTTATTTAAAATATCTTTATTCTAAAATATTCTTAATTTAAAATACCCTTTATTCTAAAATGTCCTTTATATAAAATTGTTATTTATTTTATAATATTCTTGTTACCAAACATTCTTTATTTCTGAATCGGAGTGTGGCTCAATCAAATACCATATAATTTCAGTTATATGGATTTCTTACATTGCATGTATATAACAATAATGAGAAATAATCAGTAAACAATCCATTCACATCCAGAGTGAAATTTTATAATTGTGTGAGCATTAAAATAATTAAATAATTAATGCTCATCACAAACTGTCAATCCATCGATTGACAACATCTAAATATTGGGACTAGTGTGTGACAAATATCATCCCAATAGCCGTGTGGGTTTTCAAACAACAACAATTTATATAAATAAATCATTGGTTAATAAATTTAACCAATTATAATTCAATTTGAATTATTTTCAATGTAACGAATTTTCATTGGTTTAAATTATATATATGTAACGACCCGGAATTTTGGGGCCAATTTAAATATTTTATTTTAGAAATTTTAATGGATTTTAAATATTTAAAATAATCTATTTTAAATATTTAAAATAATCTATTTTAAATATTTAAAATAATCTATTTTATATAAGAACGACTAAAAATTTATTTTAAAACGAATAAATTTAATTTAATTATAAAAGGAGTTTGAAACAGCGCTACAGTTTGAAAATTTGAACTTTGACTGAATGTACAGGATTCATTTTAAATCAGAATTGAGCGAAACCAGAAATATTTTAATCTGTTTAATCATAACTTTCTAACGAATCTAAAAAATTGAAATTTCATTAAATAAATCAAAATTTATGTCCAGTTCAAAATTTGGAAAAGTCGTTGTATAATTTATATATATTTTAATATAATATATTGGCCTTAAAAATAGTCATTTTTCAAACGGCCTCGGTTTTCGACGAAACCACTTTTGTTGGAACCGGAATGTCAAATTATTGCTAAGTTTCAGTTTTTTTAATTTTTTGAATCAATATGTGAGCGTGTTGAAAGAAAATGTGTTTTGACTATTTTAGTCAAATTTAATCGACTAGAAAATGACCATTTTTCGAACAGTCTCAGAATTCGACGAAATTAGTCTCGTTAGGACCGTATCGTCAAAACATAACCAGAAATAATTTTTCTGTAATTTTTAAAGATAGTATGTAGCCCCGGTAATTTAAAATGTAAGTTTGAATTTAATAATTAAATTGATTTATAGTTTAATTTAAGGGAAAACATATCGTAACTGCCGAACCGGGTTACGAGACATATTCCATTGTGTCCGGAACGGGAGTATTTAGCTAGGGACGACAGTCGTTGGGTTTGATTTAGAATTCGTATAGGTGAACAGGAAATATTGGAATAAATAAATAAATTAAATAAAGAAAATACGCGTATAAATACCAATACAATACGAAACCCTAACCACTAAAATACAACCGCTGTTCAATATTCATCAATGGCTGATTCTCTCCAGATTTCAATCCTTATTTCCTCTTAATCTAATTCGAATTTTGACCTCAATCCAAAGCAAAAACTGAAGAGATCTCTTTGTTCTTCAAATTGATACGGTGATGATCAAATTCCACTGAGTATATCGCCTGGATGGGGGGGGGGGCTCAAAGTGGCGCCGTTCATGGTCGAATCGGGCACTCCAAGGGCCGACGAGTTCGGTGGTGCTTCGGGCGTTGGTGGCGTGCTTCACGGCGGTCGGAGTGGCGAGGGTTGATCGGACTCCGGGGCTCTGTGGGTAGTGCGGCGTCGGATTGAAGATGACGATGAATGGGTTCAAACGGTTCCAGTAAATGAACAAAGGAGGATGATGTAACTAACAGCTAATTATTTAATTAATTATTTACTTAATTATCGAAAGGATAAATTATCATAACTTGTTCATATTAAATCAGAATTGGACGATTCAAGTTGCGTTGGAATTGCAGAAAAGAGATCTACGCAATGAAACTGACCAGATTTGAAACGGAGCAATTTGAAAATTCAGACAAATTCAAATCGAAGCTGTTCAGACATTCGGAATAAATTCAATGTGAGATTTCTTTTTCAAAAAATTAAAAATAAATTAATTATTATTGTGCTTAGAAATTCTGGCATGTATGTGATTTGATTCAAATTGTTATTATGGTGTTATGATGATATGATATTTTGTTGTATTAGAATTGAAAATATAAGATGGTCAATTTATTGAATTAAAAATATAAATGGTCATTCTGTTGAATTAGAATCAACAAATTATAGAACTGTCATTTTGTTGAATTAGAAATGTTAATAAAAAAAAGACATTTTGATTTTAAAATGTTAATGTGATTAAAAAGGGACATTTTGTTTATAAAATGTTAATATGAGTTAAAATTACCTTTTTGTCAAAAGAATGATTTGTGAAATAAAATTACATTTTTGTCAAAAGAATGAAGATGAAAGTCTCATTTTTGTTATAAAAAAATAAAAATAAAAAGAATGAATGTGAAATGCTCCTTTGTATCAAATGTAAAGAATGAAATGAAAATATTCATTTTTTTTTTGTCTAATTTAAAGGAATTAAACTAAAACATTCATTTGTGTCATTTGATTTAAAGAAGACAAAAGTATTCATTTTTGTCTAATTCAAAGAAGGTAAACAAAACATTCGTTTTTGTTATCTAAATAGTATGAGGCTAAAACATACATTTTATCAGTAAAGAAGAATGACACAAAAATGTTTACTTTTGTCAATTAAAAAGGATTAAATAAGAATGTTCATTTTTGTCGTTTAAAAAGATTAAACCCAAAAAGATACATTTTTGTCATTTAAAGAAAGAGTAATTATAAAAAGATTAGATTTTTCAATAGCACATTTTGCATTAAAATGTAATATTGTATAAATAGCACATTTGGCTATAAAATGTTTCATTGGTGATAAAAATAACATTTGTTATAAAATGTTATCTTAGTAGCAAAAAAGTACATTTTTATTTATAAAATGTTACCTATCATTAAAAATACATTTTTGTTATAAAAATGTAATGTTAGATTTAAGAAGTACATTTTGTTATAAATGTTGCTTAAGATTTAAAATAACATTTTGTTAAGATATGTTACATTAGAATAGTCGAATTATAACCACTATTTTTGTCAAACCACAAGTATTGAATTAAAATTGTCATTGCCGTCAAATTTAGTTTTTTTTTTTAAATAATAATCAAAACTCTCATTTTTGTTGATTTATCAAGATCAAACTATTAGTGGTGTCACATTAGAAAAATCATCATGTGTTCACAAACAAAATGTATTCATTTGGTAGAATAGAAGGGTGACGCTCAAAATTTACATTTTTGTTACATTAAAAGGAATAGGCAAAATTTATCATATTTTGTTACATTGAAAGAACTCGACAAACTTATCATATTTTGTACAGCAATAAGGGATTAGACAAAATTACAGTTTTTGTCACTTTAAAAGAAATTAGAATGGAAACGACATTTTTGTCATATTAAAAAGGGATGAAGTAAAGTATTCATATTGTCATTCAAAAATGAATGAGACCAAAAATATACATTTTGGTAAACAAATGAGAGTTATTATTTTATTGTCATTTGTCAACAATAAAAAGGATGGAAATAAAAGACAAGAATTCTATTGCCTTTGGTTCACAATAAAGAGAATTGAAATTATATGTTTATGATGTTGAATAGTTTGATGAGATAAATAAAATGTTTATATATTCAAATTGAATATTACACTTCCTTTTTAAAACGTATTCTATAAATCGTTTAAAATTCGTTTTCAAAACGTTTTCAACTTCATTTCAAATTCAAATCAAAATTGAATTTTTTCCTTATAAATTCGTTTTAAATTCATTTCAATTTGATTTCAATTCAAATCGATTTTTAATTCAATTTCAATTCAATTTCAATTCAATTTCATTTCTATTCAATTTCAATTTGAATTCAATTCTATTCAATTTAATTCGAATTTCAATTCTTTTCAATTTAATTCGAATTTGAAATCACTTTCGATGTTCATTATAAAATGAATAAAATCGATATAAATATCGTCCACGTCAAAATGACGTAAATCTGATCAACACGGCTTCATATATTTCTATTTTCAAATATTCTATTTCAAATATTTCTTTTTCAAATATTTCTATTCAAATATTTCCTTTTTAGATGTTTCTATTCAAAACTGGAATGAGGCCCAATCAATTACCATATAATGTTAATTATATGGATTTGCTACAACACATGTATACAACAACAACGATGAATAATCAACCATCATCCAAAGTGCATTCTACACTGTATAAGCGTTAAATATAAATATTTAACGCTTATGACAGTCTGTCAATCAATCGATCGACATACAACCAATTATTGGGATTAGTGTATGTCATATATCATCCCAATACCCGTGTGGGGTTTCAAACAATCAAACACAAATTTTATTTGTGTGGTTGGGCGATGTGTAAAATTTATCGTCCCAATCAATATCAGTCAAATGTGTGTATATAAACAAATCATCCGATTAGTTTATAAATATCTATTTCATTTCATATACCCGTTAAAAATTTATTTTTAACTATAAAAATATTTTTTAACTATATAAATATTTTTATTTCATTTCACATCACAACACACAATCAACTACGCATCAAAATCAAACAATCAAGCATACAAGCTGTCCATGGTCTGTGGACGACGGATGTCGGGTGCTACTAAACACCGTCTGCATCCTAGTATATATTTTAACTAGAAAATTAAACTAAAAGTGGGAAGTTCTCACCAAAGCTATCCCAACTCCACGACACTTCTTTTGTAGAAATCTCCGCTGTTTCTTCTTTCGTCACCTTCTTCATCCGTATTCACTACATATATAAAAATCGAATTTTTACTTCGCTATTCAATATATAAAAATCGAATTTTTAATTCGCTATTCAATATATAAAAATCGAATTTTTACTTCGCTATTCAATATATAAAGATAATATTTTTATATTCTCTATTATATAAAAATCATATTTTTAATACTTCCACTTTATAAAATTTATATTTTTAACCTTTCTATATTATAAAAATTATATTTTTAATTCGCTGCTTATATAACAATTATATTTTTATATAATTAAAAATCACTTCTTTACTAGATTAAAAATCAAATCTTTTTCTTATTAAAAATCCAATCTTTCCACTTTATAAAAATTCGATCTTGCTACATCAAAAATCATATTTTTACCATGCTAGTATACATATAAAAATATCTCCTTTCATACTTTAAAAATATCACCTTTTATAAAATAAAAATATCGCCTTTTATAAAATAAAAATATCGCCTTTTATAAAATAAAAATCTCGCCTTTCTTCATAAAAAAAACTCGATCTTTCTAAATCGAAATCAATTCTTTTTAATTTTAAAAATCAGGTCTTTCCTTATATATAATTAAAAACCCTATTTAATAAAGGAACTAAATAAAATAAGGTATAGCATCAGAAAACTTACAAAATTTCAAAGGTGGTGGGGACATTGTCGGAGCTGGGGTATTGGAGGCGGAGAGAGGGACGCAGGTGGTGCTGGAGGTAGCGAGGGGGGGGGGGGGGCGTCGAGGTCATCAGGTGACGTCACGGTGGCGGTGGGACCCCTTGGTGGTTGGCGCGACACGATTTGGGCGTGGGAGGTGGAGGGGTGCTGCGGGTTCTTGGATCGAGGAGGGTGAGCGCGAGAGGACTCGCCGGAGAAGGAGGAGGCGGAAGGAGGCGCAAGGTGAAGAAGGACCGATCGGCGGTGGAATCTAGATGGGCGATGGGTTCAGCGCCCTCTTTTCCCTCTTTTTTTTTTTTTTCTTTTTTTTCGTTTTGAATGAATTGGTCAACGGGAAGGAGAAAGTGTAGGGAGGGGTGGGGTTTTATTATTAATATATTTTATTATTTTTCTTCTATGAAAAGTAGGGTTTTTATTCGAACTCGAAATCGAACCTGCCGACTGTTGTCCCTAGCGTATTACCCCCATTCCGAACACAATGGGATATGTTTCGTAAGCCAATTCGGCCGTTACAATCAGTTTCCATCGAATTTGAAATATAAATCTCTATATATTCAATTTAAACGCACATTTCAATTTACCGGGGTCACACACGAACTCTAAAAATTTCCGAAAAATATTTTCTAGCTTCGTATTGACGATACGATCTTAACAAAACTAGTTTCATCGAATTCTGAGACCGTTCGAAAAATGGCCATTTTCTAGTCGATTAAAATCAACTAAAACTAGTCAAACGCGTTTTCCTTTGCCACGCTCACATATTGATTCGAAAAATTATGAAAATTGGAATCTAGTAATAACTTGACATCACGGATCCAACAAAAGTGGTTTCGTCGAAATCCGAGGTCGTTTGCAAAATGGCTATTTTTAAGGGCCAGAATTCCATAGCGACTATTCTGAATATTCATTAGGACATATCTTTTGATTCCCGCTATGAAGTTTCAATTTTCCGGATTCATTGGAAAGATATTATCGATTAGATTCAAATATTTTTGGTTTCACTAAAATCCAGTTTATTTTGCATCCGGTACATTCATTTGAATTTTGAAATCGAATTATCGAACTACCGTGCCATTTTCAATTCCTTTTATAATTTAAAATAAATATTTAAATTCCAACGACGACGCATATAAATATATTCATTCAAATTCTATTCAAAATAAATTTCTCGTCGATATTATTTAAAATAATCCATTTTAAATAATCAAAATTCATCAAAATTGCCAAAATAAAAATTTTAAATTTGCTCGGATTCCCGGGTTATTACAATGTCCCCCACTTAAAACTTTTCGTCCCCGAAAAGGAACAAAGCCGAAAGTTGTGTTACAAATCAACTCAACTTTCACTATTTTCATTACGGCTTAAGTTCTTCAACTTTTCAGTTTCTAAGAACTTTTCAAATTTTTCAAAAATTTGGCTAACACCCTAAATTTCCGAAAAATTTCGCCATAACCTCCCCTGCACCGGGGACTTCGGGATATTTCATATAGCCTCCCATGGCCTTCTACAATCCAAAAGAAAAAGAAAAGGCCTAGCGGCTAGCCAATCGGCTCATAAAATCACCCACAACTCAAGAAATACAATAAACATGTACCTATTTGTCGGGCAAACAATTTTATTCCCCTTCTCTAGCCTCCTTGCTATGACCTGTTCAATGTAAGTACATGTATATGCATGCAATTCCAACCAATTTTCAATACAGTTCAATATTTAATTATTCAAACAATAATCAAACAACACAACCATCAATCAATTAGTTGATTAACATTTCAAATCCATAATTTTGATATAGATACAGAAAATCATGTTTTTGGTGCCAATTCACAACAATGGGCCTTATCTAGTTTCGGTTCTCACACCAGTCTAATGGAAATATAGAAATCTCACTTTCGTTACTCGAAAATAAATACTGGCGACGGTGCCCCATCACCAGAATTATCCTCGGGCAACTAGAGTATGATTCTATAACTACCCAGTATATTAAAACTTCGAACACACATTTGCAAGACGCATATGCAAAATCTTTATATATCGGATTGTCCAAATCAATTTAAATAAATATTCAAATAAGAATAATTGATTTAAATTTCAAAACAAAGTTGTTTTCATTTTAAAAATATACTCTTCACACTCGTTCTAGGATAGTACTGATCCCATCTCTAACGAGTCATTCTCATTGGATATTACTAATCCAATATCTGATGAATTCCTTCGTATGGTTCTAATGTGTCTTGTTCTCTGAGCTTTGTAAACCAAAGCTCTGATACCAACTGTGACGACCGGGAATTTCGCTCGATCCGAATCAGTCGCTAAACCGATTAAGACCATTCGAAACGCCTGATTGTTTCGAGAACACGACAAAATAGAACGTAGACGGAAGAACATCTCATTGTATAATACAACAATTCCATCAGATTACAAGAATATACAGAGCATAAATGAATAAATATACATTCGATAAATATCAGAGATTACAATACATTACATAGCAGCGGAAAATAATACAATACACAACTAGAAGTAATACGCGGATACAAAGCTTTCCGAGTATCGTTCCAGCTGTAAATTAGGATCCTGTGAATATAAATCTGCAAAACCAAAACTACTAGCTGCCCGTGTCAAATTAAGGGCACCCAGAGTTTAGGTTAAAACAATAAACTCCAGGTCAGTCATGGGACTGGTGTGAGAACTAAAACAGTTATTAATCTTTATTTTAAAGTTAGGTAAATCAAGGGACCACGCCGTATGACACGGAACGGGTTTCCTCCCAAGAACACCAGTGCATAAAACAAACAGCGCAATGCTAAATAAAGAAAAATGAAGCTATTATAAGACCCAGGTCCAATCACACAATGCAACGCAAGCCGGGGGATAGGGTTTTCCCTTATAATAGCCAAAGCATGCTTGATACGTTTAAAACAGATTATTTTGATAGTACTATAAGTGTATGGTGTATAAAACAACTTCAAATCATAAGTATCAATCATAGACGGCATGGGTACCATATATCATGTCATCATACTAGTTCTACAATTAAAACCGCAAAATCACGTATTTGGAAATTGGATTTCCATCTGTGAACCGAGGCAAGGGATCGTCCTCACCGTCTTCGAGACTGTCTAGCCCGAGCCTCAGGGTCAGAGCGCATCGGATCGTCAGGGCCGGTCCACCGATGTGGATTAAAATTCCTGAACACTGCGTTTCCCCGCCCTATGGGGCGTAAATGAGCCAACGAATGACTCCATCGGACCCGGATCGTCCGATCAAACCGAGGCGCCTCGCAACAGCAACAACCACATAAGTCAATCTCGTCAGGGCGTGTAAAACCACTGATGCCACTTCTAGCTAGAAAGAAACGCATGTCCTCCCTGATGTCCTCTCCCGTTTCTGGTTCACAACCGGGGCGTGAGGCTCGCGAATCAACGTTACACAAAGCTATGCCACATAGGTTGTGCTTTGATCGTCCACCACAAGACTCTGCTTTTCAACAGAAGCCTTGATCATTTGCATCTTAGCAAGCCACACAGGCAGACCACTCTATGCAACCGATATCAGTCACACAGAATGAAATCCAATGTCAGACACACAGTCCATTTACAAGTCCGTTCTGGGTCTGAATGAATCCAGATGCACCTTGTACCTCGCATATCCATCAATCTCCAAGTACGTCTGGACGACCACTAACTGATTCCCTCCTCTTGGGTGTACGACCCAATCAAGATCATCAGTAATCACCCAAACGACGTGAAGACCTCCGGTCTTCGACCACCGTCTTCATCTTCGACACCACGTCGAATCAGTTATTCAGAATGGGACAAACCCGGTCTTTCTAAATAACTCACGTATATTATAAATACGTGTTACAAAAACACAACACACGCCTCATTCCAATTCAGAATATTCTTTTATTCAAATATTCTTATACTTTGGGAAAGGTTCCCATTAATTTTATCAAAGATAAATTCTTTTAAATTTATTCTTTAATCTTCCTTTTGAATATCACTTCAAACTAGTCGGGATTAACGAACCACACCGAAGTAATTGTTTATTTTATTTCCCAATCCCAACCTATTTATCCCATGAAGTAACTGGTTATACTTCATATCTAACACGACGATGTTGTCGGTAAATTCAATTACCATTTCACGTTCAAATCTAATTAAAGATTTAACTATCGCCTGGAGAAAAACTGGTGATACTCCATTCTCGATCTTTTCAATCTAATTAAAGATTCATTAAAACTCCACTTAGTTTTAATCTTCACAGAAATCAATATCCTGTCTTTAACTGGGTTAAAGAACCAATGTCATTTAAAACACGGCTCACTATAAACCCAAAATCACATTACATTAATTATCGGGTTAAAGAACAAGTGTTATTTAAAACACTGTTCACGATAAACCCAAAAATCAATACAAATTCAATTCCAATCAACTATTCTTTAATTGGTACACTTCATTAAATCTAAATAAAAAGATTTAATCTTTTTCTCATATGGGCTTAAGAACAGTGTTAATGAAGACACCATTCACGGCAAACCCAAATCACATTTGATATTAAATACAAGGCTCTGAATAGAAAATATATCGGCTTATATTCAATATCAAATTCTACGACCAACAAATATCGTATTGGAAATAACGATATATATATATATATATATCTTTCAAATTTCCATAACAATATCTGTATAATCACGAAATCCAACATCGAAATATTCCGAAGACAATTTCGATTCAAATCCCTTCCAATGCAATTATTGGAAATTCTGGTTATTTTCAAAACCATTTCAAATCTAATTTATTTATTCTAAAAATAAATAAATTATTCTAGTTCAAAACTAGTTCATTTCGATAAAAATCTATTTTTATCCTTTCAAATATGGAGTTTTTCATCCCAATTCTTCACAAATCATTTCTTATGATCTTACACAAATTAGTACTATTTTTAATAATTTTATCAAGGCCCGTACAGTTGATTTCCATCAACGGCCATCGAACTGCACTTACAACGACCTTTTCCAAATTTGATTTGGACATAATTCCAAATCCAATAGTTAGATTTCAAATTTCTAATATTCGTTAGAAAGCTCTTTTCGATACGAACCCAAGGGTTCCGGTTTCAGGAGAATCCGACGGTCGGATCTCCTGCAATGTCCACTCGAAGTCAATGGTCGAAATTCGTAAACTGCCGCTGCCCGGCGCGTTCTATTCAGGCCATTATATATATATAATATATATATGTTATATATTTCGTCGATTTCCTTTTTAAAACGTATTCTATAAATCGTTTAAAATTCGTTTTTAAAACGATTTCAACATCATTTCAAATTCAAATCAAAATTGAATTTTTTCCTTATAAATTCGTTTTAAATTCATTTCAAATTGATTTCAATTCAAATTGATTTCAATTCAAATCGATTTTTAATTCAATTTCAATTCAAATTCATTTCTATTCAATTTCAATTCGAATTCAATTCTATTCAATTTAATTCGAATTTCAATTCTTTTCAATTTAATTCGAATTTGAAATCACTTTCGATGTTCATTATAAAATGAATAAAATCGATATAAATATCGTTCACGTCAAAATGGCGTAAATCTGATCAACACAGCTTCATATATTTCTATTTTCAAGTATTCTATTTCAAATATTTCTTTTTCAAATATTTCTATTCAAATATTTCCTTTTTAGATGTTTCTATTCAAAACTGGAATGAGGCCCAATCAATTACCATATAATGTTAATTATATGGATTTTCTACAACACATGTATACAACAACAACGATGAATAATCAACCATCATCCAAAGTGCATTCTACACTGTATAAGCGTCAAATATAAATATTTAACGCTTATGACAGTCTGTCAATCAATCGATCGACATACAACTAATTATTGGGATTAGTGTATGTCATATATCATCCCAATACCCGTGTGGGGTTTCAAACAATCAAACACAGATTTTATTTGTGCAGTTGGGCGATGTGTAAAATTTATCGTCCTAATCAATATCAATCAAATGTGTGTATATAAACAAATCGTCCGATTGGTTTATAAATATCTATTTCATTTCATATACCCGTCAAAAATTCTATTTTTAACTATAAAAATATTTTTAACTATATAAATATTTTTATTTCATTTCACATCACAACACACAATCAACTACGCATCAAAATCAAACAATCAAGCATACAAGCCGTCCATGGTCTGTGGACGACGGGTGTCGGGTGCTACTAAACACCGTCTGCATCCTAGTATATATTTTAAATAGAAAATTAAATTAAAAGTGAGAAGTTCTCACCAAAGCTATCCCAACTCCACGACACTTCTTATGTAGAAATCTCCGCTGTTTCTTCTTTCGTCACCTTCTTCATCCGTATTCACTACATATATAAAAATCGAATTTTTACTTCACTATTCAATATATAAAAATCGAATTTACTTCGCTATTCAATATATAAAGATAATATTTTTATATTCTCTATTATATAAAAATCATATTTTTAATACTTCCACTTTATAAAATTTATATTTTTAACCTTTCTATATTATAAAAATTATATTTTTAATTCGCTGCTTATATAAAAATTATATTTTTATATAATTAAAAATCACTTCTTTACTAGATTAAAAATCAAATCTTTTTCTTATTAAAAATCCAATCTTTCCACTTTATAAAAATTCGATCTTGCTACATCAAAAATCATATTTTTACCATGCTGATATACATATAAAAATATCTCCTTTCATACTTTAAAAATATCGCCTTTTATAAAATAAAAATATCGCCTTTTATAAAATAAAAATCTCGCCTTTCTTCATAAAAAAAAAACTCGATCTTTCTAAATCGAAATCAATTCTTTTTAATTTTAAAAATCAGGTCTTTCCTTATATATAATTAAAAACCCTATTTAATAAAGGAACTAAATAAAATAAGGTATAGCATCAGAAAACTTACAAAATTTCAAAGGTGGAGGGGACATTGTCGTAGCTGGGGTCTTGGAGGCGGAGAGAGGGACGCAGGTGGTGCTGGAGGTAGCGGGGGGGCGTCGAGGTCATCAGGTGACGTCAGGGTGGCGGTGGGACCCCTTGATGGTTGGCGCGACGCGATTTGGGCGTGGGAGGTGGAGGGGTGCTGCGGGTTCTTGGATCGAGGAGGGTGAGCGCGAGAGGACTCGCCGGAGAAGGAGGAGGCGGAAGGAGGCGCAGGGTGGAGAAGGACCGATCGGCGGTGGAATCTCGATGGGCGACGGGTTCAGCGCCCTCTTTTCCCTCTTTTTTTTTCTTTGTTTTCGTTCTGAATGAATTGGTCAACGGGAAGGAGAAAGTGTAGGGAGGGGTGGAGTTTTATTATTAATATATTTTATTATTTTTCTTCTATGAAAATTAGGGTTTTTATTCAAAATCGAAATCGAACCTACCGACTGTCGTTCCTATCGTATTACCCCCATTCCGAACACAATGGGATATGTTTCGTAAGCCAATTCGGTCTTTGCAATCAGTTTCCAACGAATTTAAAATATAAATCTTTATATATTCAATTTAAATGCACATTTCAATTTACCGGTGTCACACACGAACTCTAAAAATTCCCGAAAAATATTTTCAAGCTTCGTATTGACGATACGGTCTTAACAAAACTAGTTTCATCGAATTCTGAGATCGTTCGAAAAATGGCCATTTTCCAGTTGATTAAAATCAACTAAAACTGGTCAAACGTGTTTTCCTTTGCCACACTCACATATTGATTCGAAAAATTGTGAAAATTGGAATCTAGCGATAACTTAACATCACGGATCCAACAAAAGTGGCTTCGTCGAAATCCGAGGTCGTTTGCAAAATAGCTATTTTTAAGGGCCAGAATTCCATAGCGACTATTCTGAATATTCATTTGGACATATCTTTTGATTCCCGCTATGAAATTTCAATTTTTCGGATTCATTGGAAAGATATTATCAATTAGATTCAAATATTTTTGGTTTCACTAAAATCCGGTTTATTTTGCATCCGGTACATTCATTTGAATTTTGAAATCGAATTATCGAACTACCACGCCATTTTCAATTCCTTTTATGATTTAAAATAAATATTTATATTCCAACGATGACGTATATAAATATATTCGTTCGAATTCTATTCAAAATAAATTTCTCGTTGATATTATTTAAAATAATCCATTTTAAATAATCAAAATTGCCAAAATAAATATTTTAAATTTGCTCGGATTTCCGGGTTATTACATAAAACATGTTTTCAATCTAGAACATGAATATTTGTCTTACTTCTATTGTTACATTAAAAAGTGAGTTTTTAATGTAAAATATGTTTTACTTTAAAACGTAAACATTCTCTATGTTCTAACATTACATTAAAAATGTGAACTTTTTAATGTAATCGTATTCTTATTTTAAAAAACATGAACAATTCTATTTTTCAACCTTTTTAATTGACAAAAATGTTTCATTCTTGTTAATGAACAAAAATGTATACTTTGGTTTAATCCCTTTTTAATGACCAAAAATGTATATCTTGGTTTCATTCTTTTAAATGACCAAAAATGAATATTTTTGTCCCATTCCTTTTTAAATGACAAAATAATATTTTTGTTTTATTCTTTTTAAATGACAAAAATAAATGTTTTGGTCTCATTCCTTTTAAATGACAAAAATGAATATTTTTGTTTCATTCTTCTTAATTGATAAAAATGAATAATTTTGCCTCATTCTATTTAAATGATAAAAATGAATATTTTTGTTTCACAATTCTAATTTGACAAAAATGTATATTTTTGACATTTCTAACATAATGACATTTTTAATAGATGACAGTTCTATCTTAACATGACATTTTTAAATAAATGACCATTCTATGACATTTTTTTTAATAAATTACAATTCTATTTACATCTAAATGTGACTTTTTGTACTATGTTTTATTTACGTCTAAAATGCAAATAAAAGTGTAACTTTTTTTACTATGTTTTATTTACATCTAAAATGCAAATAAAAAAGGTAACTTTTTTCTATTGTTTTTATTTGCATCTGAAATACAAATAAAAAATGCAACTTTTTAACTCATGTTTTCATTTGCATCTAAAATGCAAATAAAAATGCAACTTTTTAATTCATGTTTTCATTTGCATCTAAAATGCAAATAGAAATGCAACTTTATAATTCATCTAAAATGCAAATAAAAATGCAACTTTTTAATTCATGTTTTCATTTGCATCTAAACGACACATTTATTCTCTAATATAAATGACACATTTAATTTATAACATAAATGATTCTAAAAATGATATTATAAATTCTAACATAACATGCTTCTAGAAATGATGTTTATAACCAAAATGACAATTTCATACTAACCTGACAATTTATCACTAAAATGAAAAAATTTCATGAACATGACAATCCAAATAAAATGATAATTTTATTTTAATATGACAATCCCAATAAAATGATAATTTTGTTTGAATCTAATTTTATAATTTCAAAATGACATAATTGTTTTCAATAATTTTATAATCACAAATATGATATATTAATTTTCAACTATCTTATCTTAACACACATGAGATATTTGTTTCCAACAAAACAAACATGATTTGTTTTCAATTAAACAAACATGATGTATTTACTTTTCAACTATTATACAACAAACATGATGTAATTATTTACAACGATCATATTTTAACAAATATGATAATTCCAATTCACATATCAACATAACAGTATTATCAACCCAATCAAATCACGTATATAACAAATTGAATTTAACAACAAATTCGATTTCTAACACGATTAGAAATTAATAAATTTTAATTATTAAAAATAAAGAATTCTCACATCGATTTGGTCTAAATTTTCAAAGTGCTCCGTTTCAGATCTGGTTTGTTTCATGCTGTATCTCATCTTCACGATTCAAATGCTTATGAAATCATCGATTTCTGATTTGATTTGAGAGAGATATGAATGTTTGAAATTTAATTACATTATTGAATAATTATTAAATAACTAACCGTTAATTATTTCCTAACCCGTTATAAACCCATCTTCTTCTTCGTCAAATACGGAACCCATTGTCCAAATGAAAATCCACCTGCGCAAGTACCATAGGACCACCGCCACCTGATCCAACACCACCACCTCGAAGCTCCGACCACCCTTGATCAACGCCCCCGCATCGCCCAACTCGCGGCCCCCACCTCCGCTAAAAACAACCCCGAATGCCGCCCTTTGTGGCACAATTTCGGCCACCTCGAGTTGTAGTTTCCGATCTCCATCGTTGAATGTGTAGAGCCCTCGATGCTCTATGCTTTTCTCTTTTGGAGTGTTGAAATTTATTGAATAGATTAGAAGAATAAGGAGGAAGAGTGATGGAATATCGCGACCATTGATTTTTGAAAAGGGGCGACGACTATCTTAGTGTGGATTAGGGTTTGGGATAATTAGTTTAGTGTTATTTATAATATTAAATTATCTAATTTGCAGAAAAGTCCACTAACTCTAAGTAACTCCAAATTTAACCCTTTAAGGCCCATAAATCCACATTTTGTATGTTATTCATTACAAAGAAAATGAATTGCTGACTAATGAACCTAATATAATTTTATTTAATTATTTTCTAAATTTAGCTATATCCCATTTATTTCTCATTTATCTAACTTAACATATTACAATTGTCTTTTTAAATAACAAAACATGTTTAGCATGTTATTCTTTACTTTAACATATTAAAAATGTCTTTTTATGAGAATGTAATTTTTAATGTGTCGACATTTTATTATACTAGAATACTTTTATATGAATCTTCATACATAAAAAAATGTATATTTTTAATGTCAGCATATTTTCCAACAATATATCTTTTTGTAAGATTCACACATACATTAAATGTAAATTTTAATGTACACACATTTACCGTCCTTGAATCTTTTTATATTACAAAGAAAAATGTAATCCTTTTTCCCTTATAAAGCAAATGTGATCTTTTTATTTGCAAAGAAAATGTAATCCTTTTTACATTGTATATTAAAAAATGTAATCTTTTCTATATTCCATAGAAAATGAAATCTTCTCTACTTTACATAAAAGTGTAAATTTTTATGTTACATCATTTTAAACAAGCTATGAATCATTTTAATGAATCATTAAAAAATGTGAACTTTTTTATGTTACAACAACTTTCCTATTTAAACAAATGTTCATTTTTCATATTTTCTCTTTAACAATAAAAATGTAAAGTTTTTACTATTTATTTTTTTTCTTCTTTTTTGTATAATAGATTTTTTTTAATTCTGATGCATTTTCTATTTAAAATTTCTTAAAATAAAATTTTAAATTGGTTCTGATTTTCCGAGTTTTTACAATCTCCCCCACTTAAAATCTTTTCGTCCTCGAAAAGGAACGAAGCTAACAATTGTTTAACTAACCGACTCAATTTTAATTTTTTTATAGGTTTCAAAAAATTTATTAGTTGAACTAATAATCATACAAGACACTCATCAATCAATTAGTTGATTAGCTTTTCAAATATATATAACTTTTAAATATTCAAAAATCATATTTTCTAATATCGGATTATATATATAATCACAAATACGTTAATTATAAACTTGCCACTCTCAACTCATTCTAGGGCATTTCTAACCCCATCTCTAACGAGTTTTCTCATTTTACGATACTACTGATCCTATCTCTAATGAGTATTCTTTTATCGGATATTACTAATCCTACCTCTGATGAGTCTTTTGTTTAGTTCTAACGAGTTGTATCCCAAAGGTTTGAGCTAACCATAG
Source organism: Allium sativum (assembly GCA_030737875.1). NCBI lineage: Eukaryota > Viridiplantae > Streptophyta > Magnoliopsida > Asparagales > Amaryllidaceae > Allium > Allium sativum. The sequence continues at coordinate 311,926,603 of CM060921.1, forward strand.
CTATGATACCAACTGTAATGACCCGAAAATCCCCGCCCTTTTGAATCGACCATAAACCACACAGGTCTGATCCAAGAGTTGGAAATCCTCGAATGCATTAACTCTGAGAATACAACACATCAGAACAAATAACAACATACTTTTATTACATCATACTAATGCAACATCAGAGTACAGAATATCAAAGCACATCGATACATAATAATACAACAGAAGATAAATCACAATAAACGTAATACAATGCAAGTCTATCAATGCTCTGGACACAACTTTAAGCTTCGATCTAGAATCCTTCTCAATATCTGCAAAATAAGCTACTCGACTGCCCGTGTGGAAAAGAGGGCACCCGAGTTTGCAAAGTGAAACAAACTACGGGTCAGTCATGGGACTGGTATGAGAAATCTTTCCTAACTTATGTAACAATATGGCTAATCGCAGGACCACGCCGCTAACGCGGAATGGGTTTACTCCATTGGATTGCCAGTGCATGAAATAAAGTAAATCGTTAAACCACGTAATTCTTTTTAGAAAAATGAAACCATTATAAGACTCAAGTCCGATCACACAATGCAACGCAAACCGGAGGATAGAGTTTTACCTTATAATGGTCAAAATGCTTGCTACGATAAAATGGATTTGATATTATTATTAGTGTATATATGTTTCAAAAACATTTCAATCATAATGTATCAATCATAGACGGCATAGCTACCATATACTATATCGCCATACTAGTTGTACAATCAAAACCGCATGTCGTATTGGAAGTTGGATTTCCATCATAAGTCAAGGCTAGGAACGATCTCCTTACCGATTCGAGACACTCTAGCAATGTCTCAGGATTCGGACGCTGGCGAACCCTTGGATATAGCAGGGCCGGTCCAAAAATACTTTTGTGGATTGGCAATTCCTGAACACACGCTTCCCGATCCTATTGAACCTATAATTTGGCCATTGGCGACCAATAAATCCGAGGTACCTCATAATCCATCATTCACATAAGTAAAAATGTCAGGGCTGGTAAGTCGTTGACGCCACTTCTAGCTAGAAAGAAACGTGTGCACTCCCTGCGTTCCCTTGCTCTGTTTTTGAATCATACAGGGGTGTGAGGTTCGCGAAGTCACGCTATACACAAAGCTACGCCTAAGCAGGCTATGCTTTGGTCATCAACCATAAGGCCCTGCTTTTCAACAAAAGCCTTGATCATTTGCATCTTGGCGTGCCACATTGACAATCCACGCCATGCGATCGATAACTACCAATATATAACCTCTGAGCTCATACATCTCAGAGAAGGGTGTTAAGCAAGAGAATAAATTCTCCGCCACCATAGATATATGTTAAATATAATCAATTTAATTTACATGGAATGAAATTCAATGTCCGACACACATCCATTTACAAGTCCGTTCTGCGTCTGAACGAAATCATAGACACCTTATTCCTCGTCCCGTATGTCCAATACGGAAGTGAGGTACTCGCTTATCCAGACGATCAACAAGTACATCCGGGCAACTACCACTTTAACCCTTTACTGGTAGCTAGCTAATGCCGGGCATCGGTAGTCGTCCATTCAATGTGAAGATCGCCGGTCTTCAACCACCATCTCCATCTTCGACTCTTAATCGTCGTAGTAATTATTCGGAATGGGTTAGACCCTATCTTTCCGAATAACTTGTGTATTTTATAATCAAAAATCAAGTGCTATAAAAACACATCCAACGCCTCATTCCAATTCAGAATATTCTTTAAATAAAATATTCAAATTATTAGGGAAAGATTCCCATTAGTTTTATCAAAGATAAATTCCTTTAAATTTATTCTTCTCAAGATTCATTAAAACTCCAGTTTGGTTTTAATATCCAAAAAAGCATTATTTTATGATTATTCCGATTTAAGAAATAAATCTTATCTTTAACTGGTTTAAAGAACCAATGTCAATTAAAACACAGTTCATGATAAACCCAAAATCATCTTCCACTAAATATGGAATTTTCACAGAAATCAAGTCAATATATAATCGATATAAATTTCTATATCAGACCAATAATATAGATGGAATAACGGAAAAGCCTTTTAAATTCCATATATAGTAACGGTCTTCTTTTACGGAAACTCATCTCGACTATTACTAAATTGAATTCCATTCAATTCCTATTTAATATACTAAATTGGAAAACTTTACTTTGGAAAAATTTCCATTAGATCTTAATAAATGATTTATAAATTCCAAAATTATCTTTTTCACTATTAATTGGGTTAAAGAGCAAATGTCATTAAAACACAGTTCATGATAAACTCAATTCACATTTCATTTTATTCCAATTACTAAATATAATTGAAAACTCTAATAATCTTAATTAAAAAGATTAATTCTTTTCATACGGGGTTTAAGAACAGTGTTATTTAAGACACCATCCACAACAACCCAATAATCCAATTTATTTATTTAATTCAAAATAAATACTAATTAATTGGAAAACTTCATTAAATCCTGATTAAGGAATTATTCTATTTATTTATTAAAATAATGTTTTCAAAAATATTAGATTTTGGAAATTACTACGTTTTATTCTATTCGTTATAAAATGAATAAAAACGATCGACAAACCCGTTCGGGTTAAAATGGCGTTTCAACTAATAATGGGCTATATAGTCCAATTCATTACCATGTCCATTTATGGTTTATAATGGGCTAGACCTCCTACATTAGGCCTGAAACTTGCGGATGCTGGACATGCCGGTTGGATCCGGGCAGACTTATCCCACAAGTTTGGCTTAACCTCGTGTCATAGCCCGCTTCGTATTTGCGCACTTAGACCTCTCACATTAGGTTCAACATTAGTGGTTGATGGATATGCCGGTCGGGTTCAGGCAGACTTCCACCACAAATGCAACCTAACCTCGTGTCAAAAGTGCAATTATAATTTATAATTGTAATTATTTTACTAAAAAATATTCATTATTTTAAACTATTCTTTATTTAAAATATCTTTATTCTAAAATATTCTTAATTTAAAATATCCTTTATTCTAAAATGCCCTTTATACTAAATTGTTATTTATTTTATAATATTCTTGTTACCAAATATTCTTTATTTCTGAATCGGAACGCGGCTCAATCAAACACCATATAATTTCAGTTATATGGATTTCATACATTGCATCTATATAACAATAATGAGAAATAACCAGCAAACAATCCATTCACATCCAGAGTGAAATTTTATAATTATGTGAGCATTAAAATAATTAAATAATTAACACTCATCACAAACTGTCAATCCATCTATTGACAACATCTAAATATTGGGACTAGTGTGTGACAAATGTCATCCCAATACCCGTGTGGGTTTTCAAACAACAACAATTTATATAAATAAATCACTGGTTAATAAATTTAACCAATTCTAATTCAATTTGTATTATTTTCTATTTAACGAATTTTCATTTGTTTAATTATAAATAAATATCTATAATTTAGTTTCAACAAACATTTATTCTGATGTAACATGACAAAATCTAAATATATGACATTTTAAATGTAACATGCCATAATCTAAATATATGACATTTTAAATGTAACATGCCATAATCTAAATATATGACATTTTTAATCCAATATGTCATTTCTATATAAAATGACATTTCTAATCTAATGTAACATTTCTATATAAAATGACATTTAATGACATTTCTAAAGGAATGACATCTTTATTCTAAATAGACATTTTTAACTAAAGTGATGTTTTTAAATATTTCTAACAAAAGTGATGTTTTCTATTTTCCTCCTTTCTAGCATGCTAAAAATAATGTTTTAACATATAAATATTCTCTAACATATGTTTTCTACTAAATCACTTTACATTAAAAATGGAATTTTTAATGTTGCCACATTTTTATTCAAACAGTCACTATTTCAAAGGAATCAAACTTTACATTAAAAATTGGGATTTTAATGTTTTAACACTTTGATTCAAATATGAACAATTTTCATATTAATCATTCTTTAATAAAAATGATATTTCTAATGTTAACATGCTTTTGTTTTAAAGATGAAAATTTTCTAGTGATTCATTTATTTCATTAAAAACAAAGTTTTTAATGTAAACATGTTTTATTTTAAAACATGCATGTTCTTTTAATTTCTAATATTACGTTAAAAATGGATTTTCCTTTATAACATGTTTTTATTTTAAAACATGTATATTTGTCTAATTCTTGTCATTGCATCAAAAAGTAACCTTTTAAGGTAAACATGTTCTTACATTTTAAACATGAATATTTGTCTAATTCCTATCATCACATTAAAAAGTAAATTTTAATGTAAACTTGTTTTCATTTGTAAACCTGAATCTTTTCTATATTTCTATTATTACATTAAAAAGTGAGTTTTTAATGTGAAACATGTTTTCAATCTAGAACATGAATATTTGTCTTACTTCTATTGTTACATTAAAAAGTGAGTTTTAATGTAAAATATGTTTTACTTTAAAACATAAACATTCTCTATGTTCTAACATTACATTAAAAATGTGAACTTTTTAATGTAATCGTATTCTTATTTTAAAAAACATGAACAATTCTATTTTTCAACCTTTTTAATTGACAAAAATGTTTCATTCTTGTTAATGAACAAAAATGTATATTTTGGTTTAATCCCTTTTTTAAAAAATGTATATCTTGGTTTCATTCTTTTAAATGACCAAAAATGAATATTTTTGTCCTATTCCTTTTTAAATGACAAAATAATATTTTTGTTTTACTCTTTTTAAATGACAAAAATAAATGTTTTGGTCTCATTCCTTTTAAATGACAAAAATGAATATTTTTGTTTCATTCTTCTTAATTGATAAAAATGAATAATTTTGCCTCATTCTATTTAAATGATAAAAATGAATATTTTTGTTTCATAATTCTAATTTGACAAAAATGTATTTTTTTGACATTTCTAACATAATGATACTTTTAATAGATATCTTAACATGACATTTTTAAATAAATGACCATTCTATGACATTTTTTTTTAATAAATTACTATTCTATTTACATCTAAATGTGACTTTTTATACTATGTTTTATTTACATCTGAAATGCAAATAAAAATGTAACTTTTTTTTACTATGTTTTATTTACATCTAAAATGCAAATAAAAAATGTAACTTTTTTCTTGCTTTTATTTGCATCTGAAATGCAAATAAAAAATGCAACTTTTTAACTCATGTTTTCATTTGCATCTAAAATGCAAATAAAAATTCAACTTTTTAATTCATGTTTTCATTTGCATCTAAAATGCAAATAAAAGTGCAAATTTTTTATTCATGTTTTCATTTGCATCTAAAATGCAAATAAAAATGCAACTTTTTTATTCATGTTTTCATTTGCATCTAAAATGCAAATAGAAATGCAACTTTTTAATTCATGTTTTCATTTGCATCTAAACGACACATTTATTCTCTAATATAAATGACACATTTAATTTATAACATAAATGATTCTAAAAATGATATTATAAATTCTGACATAACATGCTTCTAGAAATGATGTTTATAACCAAAATGACAATTTCATACTAAACATGACAATCCAAATAAAATGAAAATTTTATTTTAAAATGACAGTCCCAATAAAATGATAATTTTGTTTGAATCTAATTTTATAATTACAAAATGACATAATTGTTTTCAATAATTTTATAACACAAATATGATATATTAATTTTCAACTATCTTAGAAACCTTAACAATGGCCTCCACCTTCTAATTTCAGTTTATTTCATTCTATTTCAGTTTATTTCATTCTATTTCAGTTTTCTAGCCGCTATTTACCTCTCAGAAACCCTAACAATAGCCTCCACCTTCTAATTTCATCCCAAATCGCTCTCTAATCAAGGATTAAGCTAATCTACATCAAATCAAGGAGAAATAGCACCAAATCAAAGTTGGAGCTGCTGTTAGGCATTAGAATTCGACCCAAAACAGTAGAGTTTCAGATCTAAAGTTTTATTTGTGGCTAAGGTGAGTGATTTGCATTGTTTTTCACTAATTACAGCTAATTAGGGGTGATCAGTGTTAATTAGCGAAATTATAACTCAGAAAAATTTGGAAAAATTTTTAAAATTCTAAAATATTATTTTAGGACTATAATAGAAATTTGGGCTAATTTGGATAAGTTTTGCCAATTGTATGCTTGAACATAATTATTGTGGATTAAGGGAAAAACATGGGTTTTTGTGTATGTTTGATCCGTATGAACATGTTAAATTGTTGTTTTGCTGTTTATGGATGATTGTACTGTTGTATATAACGGTGTTGTATACACAATTATATGATTTTTGTTTGATGATAACAAACAAATATATATTATTTTGATGTGTTTGTTAATGTACTGTTCTATATTTAAATCACAGACAGGAATATAATATTTATATTTAAATAGAATACTACTGTACACAAATTTAAATATTCACACAGTATTTTATTTAAATATAATATTTTATTTCAATATCAAACAGTACAGAATTACAAATCCACTATTTGTACACTTCACTAATATTTTTCATTCATACACAGCTCTTCACTACAACCCTGTCAATATACATTCACATTGATTCATATACAGACACTCAACTCTTTATACAGTCACATATATATTCATTTACATAGACTCATATATATATACATATATATATATATACTGACACATGTTGTCTTCTTTCTTCGGCCTTCTTTCTTCTGTCTTCATTCTTCTGTCTTCGCAGTTTTCAGTCTAGTCACTTCAGTCCAGTCTCATCTTCTTACATGCCACATGAAACAGAAACACACAATACACTGCAATAGAAACAATACTGAAAATATGAAAATATAAATTTTATTTTAAAAATTTTTATTTGCCTCAGATTTTTGGTGTGCTTCTCATCATTTTTCATGACTCGATCTGATTCATCCGTGTCTAGTCAGTTTGTATATACAGAAACAGGAAATATTGTCTGATGGCTGCATATACACACGTATATAAATATATACGTGTGCACTGCCTCGCCAGTTAGCGCACAACTGAGGAGTAGCCATGTGGACCATCTCGACTCAGTGCACATGAAAACAACAAAGTCATCACAGCTCAAACATGGTTCAAAACAAAGCAAAAGTGAAGAGCAACTCAAACTACAGGTTGAGGCAAGAATGCACATGTCAAGAATGATGCAACGATGTGTCGAGACAAGTTTCTCATTCATGCATGCAAGTGAACAAACAAATGAATGCTCATATACAATCAAAGCAGCAAACTCTCAAGTGAAATGGTCAAATGCTAAATTGGTTTTAGAAACAGCAGTCAAACAAAGAAGCAAAGTACATGTATCAACTAAGCAGCAAGTTAAGGCAGCAAGTCATTTCGACATGGTGAACAAGTAAACAAGCTAGCAATGTCAATTCTGCCACGTGCAAGCAGTAAAACATGGGTGTGTTGCATGTTAATCCTAAATGTGTCGAGTACAAACCAGAAATACATTTAAAGTATCAGAAATTGTCGAGCCAGTGCAGCATGCACATGAAGCATGAATCACATAATAAGAAAGAAGTTCAAGTGGATCTACATATGTGGATAGCAATGTCAACAATGAGACAACATAAAACAATTCTCGAAATTTTCAGAATTAAATTCAGCAATTCTATTTTGAGAAAATCAGTTTCAAGAAATCAGTGCAAAGAATTTTGCAAATACCAAATAACATGCAACAAGTAGCGCAAATACATTTCAGCATGGCTCTCACAAAATGGCCGAGGCAACATGGTATAACAATGGTGCAGCAGTTCAAGCGTATTCAAAACAGAGTATGGCACACATACAAAATAAACATGCTACCAGTTCCATGATGTTCACACGCAAACTAAAGGCAACTCAAACATGAAGCATGGAATCATATCAGTGGAGACAAAGCTTAAGTACAAATATTGTATGCACAGGGTCAAGCTATGTTTCATCTAAACAAACACTGGAAAGAGCATAAGCAAGGAGCAATTTTCACAAGTGTGATCAAAGTGTTCATGTCAACAAGTTTTTATTTGGCAAGCAAAACTTGCTTTGTAAAAATAATAATAATATGAGTAATGGTTAAAATTGATCACATATGGTATGGTGATTATGCATCTCGGAAATTAAGTGACAACAAGAAATTTCTAGTACCATTATTCAAGGGACCACAGTTGTTTATTTCAAATTATTTCCAGATTTCATAAATTTTACTGTTGGATAGAAATCAAGCAAGCACAACAAGGATTTATTCAAGGAGAAAATCAGCATGTGTTTCTAATGAAAAATTTAAAGTAAGAAATATTTTTTCTCCTGAAATCATGAAGAGAATTCAAAAGAGGAAAGCAACAAAATCACTCATATTCATTTCCAATTTTTTATCTCGGCTGAATTCAAGTTCAAGGCAACAAATAAGGCAAACTGATTATGGGTTCACAAATCATTCACAACGTTTTTATAAAGGCAGGAAAATTCAATCAAGCCGAATTTTTTCAAAACCAAAAGAGGAAACTCACAAAAATCAGATCGAATTCTTTTTGAAATCAGAGAATAATTATAGGGTTTGTAACCCTATTTAATCACCCACTACATCATTGACATATGCATCGAAAACCCACAAATCAATTCAAGCATTTCAAAGCAAAAATTGATAAATAAATTTCAGAGGAACTCACCAAATTCTTTTATCGTTTTCGATCATCAGTATCCCAACTCGAAGCGTCAGAGAGCCACACAGATTTGAGCATCAAAGAGGAATTTTTTTCATATCAACATCGCAATCGATTTGGATTCAAATCAGAAACCCTAGCCCCGAAATTCGTGAGAGCTACCACCATTATTATTTTTCAAAGAAAGGATCGGGCAAGATAAATCGGGGTGCAACACATACAAAGGGGGGCCGGCGCACTGTCAAAAGAAAAAGGGGATGACCCTTTAATATTTTAACTCCTTCACTTATTTATTTACTAGGGTTTCATTTTGTTTCAAATTGTTATTGTTGTATTTTAATTTTGTTTTGTAAATCGAACCGAAATAGTTCTAGTGTCTGTAAAATACTAGGGGATTCAATCAGGGTGTTGACTGACAGTTGACAGAGTCTGTAAAATCTGGGTTACTGTTTATGGGGTCGTAATCAGGGGAAATCTGATCGAGGGGATATCGGTCAGTCTAGCGTTTTGAGCGTAGGGTTAGAATAGGAGCAGGGTTTGCGAGTGTACATGGTCTTGTATGCGGGATCTGTTCTATTACCTAGTAGAAACCTTAGAAATGCAGCAGTAGGCAGGGTTTTGCCGAAGCTGGGTATATCCGTGTATGATTTATTTTCTGCATTTCTGTTTCTGCTATATTCTGTGATATGTTTATTATTATATATCTCGTTAGATTTTTAATTTAGTTAAAAACTGTTATAAACCCTATTCACCCCCCTCTAGGGTTAATCTAGATCCAACAAGTGGTATCAGAGCAGGTTATTTCTTTAACTCTAGAGTCATGGGTCATTCTAGTTGTCAGTTCATAGAGAGTCAGTCCAGTCGCATTCCATCTATTTTTAATGGTTCAGATTTTTTGAATTGGAAATCAGAAATGATATCCTATTTGAAATCTGTTAATATTAAATATTGGGATGTTGTTAACAGTGGAGGTGATATAATAGATAGGAATATTAATGCTCGTGCTATGCATATTCTTTATTCTCATCTTAATAATAATCAACTTGATCTTATCTCCTGTTGTTTGACTGCGCAGGAAATTTGGAAAACTCTCAATACGAAGTATGGAAAAATTGACAACAACTGCTGAAAACCTTGGAACGTCAACTCAACTTCAGATCTATGCTTGACATGTTTTACAGAAGATAACTCAGTTGGATCAAATGATGGAAACTCAACAGACAATGAAATAGAAAATTTCTCTTATGAAGATCTGGTTTATTTTTGTGCTGATTTAACTAAATCTGTTGATAAACTTCAGTTGAAAAACAAATCTCTAAAATCTAGGAATTCTGAGTTGACCAGCAAAATTGATGATTTGGAATCACAACTTGAATATTGTAAAAATTTGTCAAATTCAGATTGCAAAAATTGTTTGAAATTGAAAACCAATCTTGTTCATCTCAGTAAAAACATTCAAAAATTTGAAAAGGAAATTCTGATCTTAAAAGAAAACAAGATTGAGTTGTCAAATTTGAACAATTTTCTACAAAAGGAATTTGAAAATTTTAAGACTGATATAAATTCCAAATTTGAAATTGCAGTAAAGGAGAACTTGTTGAAATCAAATTTGATTTTAGAAGAACTTGAAAATGAGATTGAAAAATTCAAAAAAATTGAGTCTGAAAAGCAAAAACGATTTGAACTTGGAATTTCGCAATCACAAGCCAAAATTAAATTGCTTGAAAATGAGAATTTGGTTTTGAAACATTCCAATGCTGAACAGAAGATCGCTATAAATAATTCCTCAAATTTATTAAAAGAAAATAGCGATCTAAAGTCCAAAATTCAATGATTAGAATCAACCTTGGATAAATTTTCTAATGGGGAAAAATCGTTGAATATGTTGTTACAAAACCAAGTTTCTATTAGAAATAAATCTGGTCTTGGCTTTGGGAATATCAATCATTTTGGTAGGATGAATTCAAATGATTTTAAAGACACTTCAAATTATCTTGGCAAATATTGTTTTGAATTTTTAAACTCTGGCAATTCAAAAGATTTTTCGAAACATAAACAAAATAAGAATTTGTTTTATAACAAACCATTCTATCATTCTTGGACCTCAAAAAGAAGTAAAGTGAATTCATCTAACTTCAAACAGATCTGGGTCCCTAAAGGTTCTTTGGTAAATTCTGATGGATTGTTATAAAAACAAGTTTGGGTACCTAAAGCTATGAACAAAACTAAGAGTGGTTTTGCAAATTTGGTTAGACCACTTAACCCTCTCAACTGCTAGGTACCAGTGATAGCTGAGGAACTGTTTTGGAAAAGAAAATTTGATTTCAAGCTATTCCACATCTTTGATTTATTTAGAGTTCCTTAGCCAAGTCTGCTGGGTTGGAGATCCACATCATCTACTGCAAATCTGATATGATCTCTAAACTCATCTTTATAAATATTCTCTATTTTTATTTTATTTTATTCCTCCTTCTACCCCCATTGTTTATTTACTTTATCTCTTCTGTTTTAATCTGACACTGCCATATATTTTTGTTTTTCTTCTCTGAGCTTCATTAAATTCAAATTACAGAATTCATATTTTTTCTGGAAATTCGCTTCATTTGTATAAAACTCTGATGTGTTTAATCTTTTCCAGATCTTGAATTTATTTTTGTAAATATCTGCAATTGATTTGAAGTTTGTTTTCTGATTCTCTGAATTCATAACAGTGTTGATGTATTCGTGCTAAATCTTGAACATTGTTAATTTGAATTCTAATTTTTTGAAGATCTGAAAAACAATTGAAATTTCACACAAATCTACTGTTTTGAGTTTCTTCTAATTCGGTTTAGAAAAGCTTAAAATATTATACTCATTACAGCACACTGCTACTTCTCAGTCGTGATAATTTCATTGATTTTTAAATTGGCTTGGATATTTTTGAATTGGCTTGAATCACAGTGATACATCTTGAATTTCACCTTTATTTATGATTATTATAGTTGAAATTTGTTTGTTTGAAATCATTTGAAATTCTAGATATTTTGAATATCACACACCACTTAAATTTGAAATTATCAATCTTGTGTGAATAATTCATTATATCTCAAAACCTGACATTGATTCAAGTCATTTCAAATAAATTATTTTCTAAATTTTCTGGATCATGAATACCTTTCAAATTAGATGTAAATGATCTGAAATTTCTCTTATACTTGTCAGAAATATCTTGAAATTTTCTTTTGAAAAATGGTCTTTGAAAATCACTGTTATTTCATGATGATTTGATTTAAATATTTGTTTTCTTAAAATCATTTGAACTTATTGATTTACTGAATCACACACATATCTTGAATGTGAAACTAATAATTTGGTGTGATCAATTCATTGAATCTAGAGTTTTTCATATTCCTCAAATGATTTCAAATAAACTGTAATAACCCGCAAATTCTGAGCCAGTTTAAATTTTTTTTATTTTGGCAGTTTTAGCGAATTTTGAATATTTAAAATGAATTATTTTAAATAATATCGATGAGGAATTTATTTTGAATATAATTCGACGTATATATTTATATACGTCGTCGTTAGAATATAAATATTTATATATAATTATAAATAGAATTGAAAATGGCGCGGTAGTTCGATAATTCGATTTCAAACTTCAAATGAATGTACCGGGTGCAAAACAATCCGGATTTTAGTGAAACCAAAAACGTTGGGATCTAATTGATAATATCTTTCCAACGAATCCGAATAATCAAATTTTCATAGCGGGAATCAAAAGATATGTCCAGTTGAAAATTCTGAATAGTCGCTATGGAATTCAGGCCCTTAAAAATAGGAATTTTGCAAAAGACCTCGGATTTCGACGAAACCAGTTTTGTTGGGTCCGTGATGTAAAGTTATTGCTAGGTTTCCAATTTCATAATTTTTCGAATCAATATGTGAGCGTGGCAAAGGAAAACGCGTTTGACCGGTTTTAGTTGATTTTAATCGACTGGAAATTGACCATTTTTCTAACGGTCTCAGAATTCGACGAAACAAGTTTTGTTAGGACCGTATCGTCAATACGAAGCTAGAAAAGATTTTTTTGGAATTTTTCTAGTTAGTATGTGACCCCGGTAATGTGAAATATACGTTGTAAATTCAGTATAATGATTTGGATGTAAATTCAACGGAAACTGATTGTAACGATCAAATCAGCTTGCGATATATATCCCATTAGGTTCGGAATGGGGGTAAAACGCTATAGACGATAGGCGGTGGGCCTCGTTTCGAGGTCGTATGTAGAAGTCAACTTTTTGCTAATTAAAATAATTAAATAAAATAATAAAATTAAATTTCCTTCTCTCCCCTTTAACACGATTTGGCCCCCCTCCCCCCTCACGTTCATTATGCAGATCGAATAAAAAAAAAGGGAAAAAGAAAAGAAAGAGAGCGGGAGGAAGCGCCGACCGACGGAGCCGCTCAGCCCACCGCCCCATCGCCTACGCGCGCCACCGCCCCTCTCGGATCAACCCCTTCCGGCCACCCCTCCTTTCTCTCGTTTCTCCTCCCTCTTCCCTTTCGAATCCCGCCCAAGCCGCTCAAAACCACCGCCGTCCTTACCCGAACCCTAACCGCGATCTCCTACCGTCAAACCCCCCAGCACTCCTGACTCCGGACCCTACAGTTGCACGCAGTTCGAGGAAAGAAAAGTCGAGCGGGGTTCGATTTTCATACGGACGATGGAGATGATGAAAAAGGGGTTGTTTTAAACGTGGCTGAAGGTATAACAGTGAAGTTTTGTCTTGTTTTATTTATTTATTTCAATGTAATTTGTTTAGTTAATTAAACAGTAATTAAATTTAAAAATGTTAGGGATTAAAAATATATAAAATAGAAATTGTTTTATAAAATGAAATAGCGAATATTTTATAAAATATAATTATCGTTGGTTTATAAAATAAAGTTATCATTGTTTTCAAAATATCTATAGAAGAAATAAAAATATGATTTTTATATTTTTAAAATAATAAAAATATGATCTTTACTATATTGAATATCAAATGTGATTTTTATATTTTTAAAGAGTTAAAAATATAATTTTTACATGATAGGAATATTAAGAATATCATCTTTATATGTGTAGAAAAATAAAAATGAGATTTTTATAAAGATGAAATCTTTAAATTTGAAAAGGCGAATTCTTTGTTTTTATAAAGATGAAATCTTTATTTTAGAAAAGGCGAAATCGTTATATGGAAAATAGCGTGATAAAAATATAATTTTTATCTATATAACATAGTAGTAAAAATAGGATTTTTATATATTGAATAACATAAAAAAAAATTCGATTTTTACATACGTAGTGGCTACGGGCAACGAAGATGACGAAGATGCGATAGCGATGAAGATTTCTATCAATGAAGTGCCGTGGAGCTAGGATAGCTATATGTGAGAATTTCTCACCTTTCAATTTCTTTTTCTAGTTATATATATATATATACTAGGATGCAGACGGTGCTTAGTAGCACCCGACACCCGTCCACAGACCATGGACTTGTTTGATTGGTTGTGTAGTTGGTTAGATTATTTGATTTGAATTTGATTGTTTTGGTGAAATGGAAATTGATGTGATTGATATGTGTATGGCGTGGGCCATTATTAGACCGGGGATAAGGCTAGGCCTCGTCCCGTTTCTAGTATCGTGCCGTTATGCCGCCGAAATTTTCTAAAATATGTTAGAAAAATAAAAATATCATTTTTATTGAATAAATGAATTGAATAGGAATTCATATGTTAGAAATAAAATGTTTTATTGTTAAAAATATAATTTTTAACGTGAAGTGAATAAATAAATATTCATTTACAAACCGGACGGTTTGTGTATGTACACCTATTTGAATGACATTGATTGGGATGATAAATTTTACACATCGCCCAAACTGCACAAATAAAATCTGTGTTAGATTGTTTGAAACCCCACACGGGTGTTAGGATGAAATTTGAAGTTCACTCGTCCTGATTGATTAAATATGTCGATCGATTGATTGACAGGCTGTTATAAGCGTTAGATATCTATATTTGATTCTTATACAGTGTAGTGCACTTTGGTTGAAGGTTGATTATTTTTCAATGCTATTATATACATGTGTTGTATGAAATCCATATAATTAACTTTATATGGGAATTGATTGGGCCTCATTCCAATTTGAAAAATAAAGAATATTATAAAATAAAGGTTCATGTGTTGACAGTACTCATCCAGTGAGATTGGTCATATGTTGAACGAAATATTTAGATAATAACAACTATTTTGAAAAAGAAATATTTGAAATAGAATATTTGAAAATAGAAATTTATGAAGCCGTGTTGATTAGATTGACGCCATTTTGACGTGAACGATATTTATATCGATTTTATTCATTTTGAAATGAATATTGAAAAGCGATTTCGAAATGAATTGAATTGAAAACGATTTCGAAATGAAATGAATTGAAAACGATTTCGAAATGAAATGAATTGAAAACGATTTCGAAATGAAATGAATTGAAAACGATTTCGAAATGAATTGAATTGAAAACGATTTCGAAATGAATTGAATTGAAAACGATTTTGAAATGAAATGAATTGAAAACGATTTTTAAATGAATTGAAAGCGATTTCGAAATGAATTGAATTGAAAACGATTTCGAAATGAAATGAATTTAAAACGATTTTGAAATGAATTGAAAGCGATTTCGAAATGAATTGAATTGAAAACGATTTCGAAATGAAATGAATTGAAAACGATTTCGAAATGAAATGAATTGAAAACGATTTTTAAATGAATTGAAAGCGATTTCGAAATGAATTGAATTGAAAACGATTTCGAAATGAAATGAATCGAAAACGATTTAGAAATGAATTGAATTGAAAACGATTTTGAAATGAATTGAATTGAAAACGATTTCGAAATGAAATGAATTGAAAACGATTTCGAAATGAATTGAATTGAAAACGATTTCGAAATGAATTGAATTGAAAACGATTTTGAAATGAAATGAATTGAAAACGATTTTTAAATGAATTGAAAGCGATTTCGAAATGAATTGAATTGAAAATGATTTCGAAATGAAATGAATTGAAAACGATTTTGAAATGAATTGAAAGCGATTTCGAAATGAAATGAATTGAAAGCGATTTCGAAATGAATTGAATTGAAAACGATTTCGAAATGAAATGAATTGAAAATGATTTTGAAATGAATTGAAAGCGATTTCGAAATGAATTGAATTGAAAACGATTTCGAAATGAAATGAATTGAAAACGATTTCGAAATGAAATGAATTGAAAACGATTTTGAAATGAATTGAAAACGATTTCGAAATGAATTGAATTGAAAACTATTTTGAAATGAATTGAATTGAAAACGATTTCGAAATGAATTGAATTGAAAACAAATTCAAATTGAATTGAAAGTGAATTGAAATGAATTCAAATTGAATTAAAATTTGAATTGAATAGAAATGAATTTTAAAACGAATTTATAAAGAAGAATTCAATTTTGATTTGAATTGAAAAGAAAGTTGAAATTACTTTTGAAACGATTTTAAAACTATTTATATAATTCGTTTTAAATAGAAATCGACGAAGTATATATTATATATATTATATATATAATATAATGGCCTGAATAGAACGCGCCGCGCCGCGGCAGTTCATGAATTTCGACCATTTATTTCAAACGGACATTGCGGGAGATCCGACCGTCGGATTCTCCTAAAACCGGAACCGTTGGGTTTGTATCGAAAAGAGCTTTCTAACGAATATTAGAAATTAGAAATCTAACGGTTGGATTTGGAGTTACGTCCAAATCAAATTTGAAAAAGGTCGCTGTAAGTGCAGTTCGATGGCCATTGATGGAAATCGACTATACGGGCCTTGATAAAATTATTAAAAATAGTAATAATTTGTGTAAAATCATAAGAAATGATTTAGAAAGGATTGGGATGAAAAACTCCATATTTGAAGGGATAAAAATAGATTTTTATCGAAATGAACTAGTTTTGAACTAGAATTATAATTCTATTTATTTTTAAATAAATAAATTGAATTTGAAAAGGGTTTTGAAAATAACCAAAATTTCCAATGATTGCATTGGAGTGGATTTGAATCGAAATTGTCTTCGGAATATTTCGATGTTGGAATTCGTGATTATACAGATGTTGTTATGGAAATTTGAAAGATATATGTTTATATCGTTATTTCCAATACGACATTTGTTAGTCGTAGAATTTGATATTGAATATAAGCCGATATATTTTCTATTCAGAGCCTTATATTGAATATCAAATGTGATTTGGGTTTGTCGTGAATGGTGTCTTCACTAACACTGTTCTTGAACCCAGTTGAGAAAAGATTAAATCTTTTTATCTAGATTTAATGAAGTGCACCAATTAAATGATATTTAATTGGAATTGAATTGATATTGATTTTTGGGTTTATCGTGAACAGTGTTTTTAAATAACACTCGTTCTTTAACCCGATAATTAATGGAATGTGATTTTGGGTTTATCGTGAACCGTGTTTTAAATGACACTGATTCTTTAACCCAGTTAACGATTAAAACTAAGTGGAGTTTTAATGAATCTTTAATTAGATTGAAAAGATCGAGAATGGAGTATCACCAGTTTTACTCCAGGCGATAGTTAAATCTTTAATTAGATTTGAACGTGAAATGGTAATTGAATTTACCGATAACACCGTGGTGTTAGATATGAAGTATAACCAGTTTTACTTCATGGGATGAATAGGTTGGGATTGGGAAATAAAATAAATGATTACTTCGGTGTGGTTCGCTAATCCCGACTAGTTTGAATTGATATTCAAAGGAGATTAAAGAATAAATTTAAAGAATTTATCTTGGATAAATTAATGGGAACTTTTCCCAAAGTATAGGAATATTTGAATAAAAGAATATTCTGAATTGGAATGAGGCGTATGTTGTGTTTGTGTAACACTTTTATAATATATACGCGAGTTATTCAGAAAGACCGGGTTTATCCCATTCTGAATAACTGATTCGACGTGGTGTCGAAGATGAAGACGGTGGTCGAAGACCAGAAGTCTTCACGTCGTTTGGGTGCTTACTGATGATCTTGATTGGGCTGTACACCCAAGAAGATGGAAACAGTTGGTGATCGTCCAGACGTACTTGGAGATCGATGGATATGCGGGGTACTAGGTGCCTCCGGTTTCGTTCAGACCCAGAACGGACTTGTAAATGGACTGTGTGTCTGACATCGGATTTTAGTCTGTGTGGTTGATTTTTATTAAATATATATCTGTTTGGCGGCGGAGAATTTATTCTCTTGCTTAACGCCCTTCTCTGAGACGTACGAGCTCAGGGGTTATATATTGATGGATATCAAACGCATGGAGTGAATTGCCTGTGTGGCATGCCTAAGGGGCAATTGATCGAGGCTTCTGTTGAAAAGCAAAGCCTTGTGGTGATGATCAAAGCACGGCCTTTGTGGCGTAGCTTTGTGTAACGTTTACTTCGCGAGTTTCACACTCGGTATGAACCAAAAACGGGAGAGGACCTCAGGGAGGGCATGCGTTTCTTTCTAGTTAGAAGTGGCGTCAGTGGTTTTACACGCCCTGATGAGTTTGACTTATGTGGTTGTTTCTGTTGCGAGGCGCCTCGGATTGATCGGTCGTTCTCGAACCGATGGAGTCATTTAGTTGGCTCGTTTACGCCCCATAGGGCGGGGAAACGCATGTTCAGGGTTTAAGTTTAATCCACATCGGTGGACCGGCCCTGACGATCCAAGGGTCACTCGAGCTCTGATCCTGAGGGGCGGGCTAGAGCGTCTCGAATCGGTTGAGGACTATCTTTTGCCTCGGTTCATAGATGGAAATCCAATTTCCAAATACGTGACTTTACGGTTTTATTTGTAAACCTATTTATGGTGACATAGTGGGATGGGGCACTCATGCCGCCTATGATTGATACTTATGATTTGAAGTTGTTTTATACACTATGCACTTATAATAGTATCAAATGATTTGTTTCAAACGTATCAAGCATTCTTTGGCTGTTATAAGGGAAAACCCTATCCCCCGGCTTGCGTTGCATTGTGTGATAGGACCTGGGTCTTATAACAGCTTCATTTTTCTTTATTTAGCATTGCGCTGTTTGTTTTATGCACTGGTATTCTTGGGAGGAAACCCGTTCCGTATTTTACGGCGTGGTCCCTTGATTTACCTAACTTTAAAATAAAGATTTATAACTGTTTTAGTTCTCACACCAGTCACATGACTGACCTGGAGTTTATTGTTTTAACCTAAACTCTGGGTGCCCCTATTTTGACACGGGCAGCTAGTAGTTTTGGTTTTGCAGATTTATATTCACAGGATCCTGGTTTACAGCTGGAACGATATCCGGAAAGCTTTGTATCCGTATATCTCCTTCAGTTGTGCATCGTATTATTTTCCGCTGCTATGTATTTAAATGTAATTTAAATCTCTGATATTTCTGTGTAATATTCATTTATACTCTGTATATTCTTGTAATCTGATGCATTGTTGTAATATACGATGAAATGTTCTTCTGTATGTGTTCTGTTGTGGCTTGTTCTCGAACTATCCGACACTTTCCTTCAAGGGGAAGTTACGGGTTTTCATATAAACGATATTTCTAATCTTGGATCATGAATGATCTTACGTGACCATCCTCTGACAAGTCGGTTGTGATATTGTTTTCTGTGCTGCTCTGATACTGTTTCAAATAACTTCTTGTTCCTGTCTGCAGCTTTGAAAAATGTGCAAATTTGTTAATTCTGTTTGTTTGGGCTTTGTGATTAAGATTTGTTAATAGAGACACCAATTGGTATCAGAAGTGTTGAATTTTTTATGTATATATTTGTCTTATCCCTCTTGTCCTGTATAGCTTTTAATATTCCGCTTGTAATTGATTTTCAATTTTAAAACTATTTATTTTTTATTCATTCAGAAATTGAGATCAATATTCAAATTGTGCTATATTTATAATTCATCAAAATTGTTATCAGATTTGAAATTGTGATGAATTATGACTGCAGTATATTTCACAACAAGAGGAGATTAATCTGAATTTTCATGATGGTTGAATATTTATTGTAATATCTTTGAACTGGTGATTATTTCACGACCATCTTCATTATCAATCATCCTTCTACATTCCATTATGATTTTATATAAATATGGAGAGTTAATATTTTTTTTAATTTTTTTTGAATTAACAGTGGAAATATTTGTGATGGAAATGTAACTGTGTTATTATTCAGAATTAGTGAAACTGAGAATTTTCAATGATCCCGGTACAGTTGGTCATATGTCATAATATAATTAATTTAGAAATTTATTTCACAGTCCATTTCTGTTCCTACCACATTTCTATCATTCATATTGGTTGTATATACTGAGGAGTTTTTCTATTTAAAGCTGAAAATGATAAAATATATAATTAATACATAAGTGTGTCTCTAACCTCATTTAAAAATCCAAGCTCTGGTTATGCATTGTTACGAGACAACTTATAATTTAAGTTGCGACTGACCTCATTTAAAAATCCAAGCTCTGGTTATGCATGATCAGTGTGCTCTTAAATAAAAAAAATAAAAAAATGTGCTATAAATTGAAATTAATATGAAATTCTCCTTGGTGTTTAAAAACCAGCCTATCAATCCATATTCTAATCTGTGAAATGTATTGAAATCTTATGACGTATTATGATTTGTTGATTAATAGCTATTGGGATTTGAGAATATTTGACATGTCACTTAAAATGAATTATTAATTATAGTCCAATTTCCATTACTGTTTTTGAACCTCAATTTTATAAAAAAAATTGCAAAATAATTGGAACTCATTTTTTAACTCTCCCCATTTTTTATTAAATTCATTGTAAATCTATCGTTCTACATTGTGAAATATGACACCTGTTCTCAGTTTATTATGATTTTTGTTTGACTGATTGAGATTTATGATGACCGTTCTTCCTTTTAAGCTGAAATTATATTGTCTAGTCATTATTTATCTATATTTTAAATTCTGAATCATTTCGATGATAACAAAAGGGGGAGAATGAGTTCAGATTTTGATTTATGAGTGAATATTTTATAAATATTTTCGATTTTGAAAATTCATTATTATTCATTTCACTCATGCACAGTTATAGGGGGAGTCTCTATTGTAGGGGGAGCTTTCAAATAGGGGGAGTTATGTTCTTTTCTGTCAAACACATTTATTGTATTCAAAATCTTAATATTTGTTTGTCATCATCAAAAGGGGGAGATTATTGTATATAATGGTGTTGTATACACAATTATATGATTTTTGTTTGATGATAACAAACAAATATATATTATTTTGATGTGTTTGTTACTATACTGTTCTATATTTAAATCACAGACAGGAATATAATATTTATATTTAAATATAATACTACTGTACACAAATTTAAATATTCACACAGTAATTTATTTAAATATAATATTTTATTTCAATATCAAACGGTACAAAATTACAACTCCACTATTTGTAAACTTCACTAATATTTTTCATTCATACACAACTCTTCACTACAACCCTATCAATATACATTCACATTGATTCATATACAGACACTTAACTCTTTATACAGTCACATATACATTCATTTACATAGACTCATATATATATATATATACTGACTCATGCTGTCTTCTTTCTTCTGTCTTCATTCTTCCGTCTTCACAGTTTTCAGTCCAGTCACTTCAGTCCAGTCTTATCTTCTTACCTGTCACATGAAACAGAAACACACAGTACACTGCAATAGAAATAATACTGAAAATATGCAAATATAAAATTTATTTTAAAAATTTTTATTTGCCTCAGAGTTTTGGTGTGTTTCTCATCATTTTTCATGACTCGATCTGATTCATCTGTGTCTAGTCAGTTTGTATATACGGAAACAGGAAATATTGTCTGATGGCTGCATATACACATGTGTATAAATATACACGTGTGCACTGCCTCGCCAGTCAGCGCACAACTAAGGAGTAGCCACGTGGTCCATCTCGACTCAGTGCACATGAAAACAACAAAGTCATCATAGCTCAAACATGGTTCAAAACAAAGCAAAAGTGAAGAGCAACTCAAACTACAGGTTGAGGCAAGAATGCATATGTCAAAAATGGTACAACGATGTGTCGAGACAAGTTTCTCATTCATGCATGCAAGTGAACAAACAGATGAATGCTCATATACAATCAAAGCAGCAAACTCTCAAGTGAAATGGTCAAACGCTAAATTGGTTTTAGAAACAGCAGTTGAACAAAGAAGCAAAGTACATGTATCAACTAGGCAACAAGTTAAGGCAGCAAGTCATTTCAACATGGTGAAGAAGTAAACAAGCCAGCAATGTCAATTCTGCCATGTGGAAGCAGCAAAACATGGGTGTGTTGCATGTTAAGCCTAAATGTATCGAGTATAAACCAAAAATACATTTAAAGTACCAGAAATTGTCGAGCCAGTGCAGCATGCACATGAAGCATGAATCATACGACAAGAAAGAAGTTCAAGTGGATCTACATATGTGGATAACAATGTCAACAATGAGACAACATAAAACAATGCTCGAAATTTTTAGAATTAAATTCAGCAATTCTGTTTTGAGAAAATCAGGTTCAAGAAATCAGTGCAAAGAATTTTGCAAATACCAAATAACATGCAACAAGTAGTGCAAATACATTTCAGCATGGCTCTCACAAAATGGCCGAGGCAACATGGTATAACAATGGTGCAGCAGTTCAAGCGTATTCAAAACAGAGTATGGCACACATACAAAATAAACATGCTACCAGTTCCATGATGTTCACACGCAAACTAAAGGCAACTCAAACATGAAGCATGGAATCATATCAGTGGAGACAAAGCTTAAGTACAAATACTGTATGTACAGGGTCAAGTTATGTTTCATCTAAACAAACATTGGAAAGAGCATAAGCAAGGAGCAGTTTTCACAAGTGTGATCAAAGTGTTCATGTCAGCAACTTTTTATTTGGCAAGCAAAACTTGCTTTGTAAAAAAAAAATATGAGTATTGGTTAAATTGATCACATATGGTATGGTGATTATGCATCTCAGAAATTAAGTGACAACAAGAAATTTCCAGTACCATCATTCAAGGGAACACAGTTGTTTATTTCAAATTATTTCCAGATTTCATAAATTTTACTGTTGGATAGAAATCAAGCAAGCACAACAAGGATTTATTCAAGGAGAAAATCAACATGTGTGTCTAATGAAAAATTTAAAGCAAGAAATATTTTTTCTCCTGAAATCATGAAGAGAATTCAAAAGAGGAAAGCAACAAAATCACTCATATTCGTTTCCAATTTTTTATCTCGGCTGAATCCAAGTTCAAGGCAACAAATAAGGCAAACTGATTATGGGTTCACAAATCATTCACAACATTTTTATAAAGGCAAAAAAAATTCAATCAAGCCGAGTTTTTTCAAAACCAAAAGAGGAAACTCACAAAAATCAGATCGAATTCTTTTTGAAATCAGAGAATAATTATAGGGTTTGTAACCCTATTTAATCACCCACTACATCATTGGCATATGCATCGAAAACCCACAAATCAATTCAAGCATTTCAAAGCAAAAATTGATAAAGAAATTTCAGAGGAACTCACCAAATTCTTTTATCGTTTTCGATCATCAGTATCCCAACTCGAAGAGTCAGAGAGCCACACAGATTTGAGCATCAAAGAGAATTTTTTTTTCCAGATAAACATCGCAATCGATTTGGATTCAAATCAGAAACCCTGGCCCTGAAATTCGTGAGAGCTGCCGCCATTATTTTCCAAAGAAAGGATCGGGCAAGATAAATCGGGGTGCAACACATACAAAGGGGGCCGGCGCATTGTCAAAAGAAAAACGGGATGCCCCTTTAATATTTTAACTCCTTCACTTATTTATTTACTAAGGTTTCATTTTGTTTTAATTTTTTTTTGTTGTATTTTAATTTTGTTTTGTAAATCGAACCGAAACAGTTCTAGTGTCTGTAAAATACTAGGGGATTCAGTCAAGATGTTGACTGACAGTTGGCAGAGTCTGTAAAATCTGGGTTACTGGTTACGGGGTCGTAATCAGGGGAAATCTGATCGAGGGGATATCGGTCAGTCTAGGGTTTTGAGCATAGGGTTAGAATAGGAGCAGGGTTTGCAGGTGTACATGGTCTTGTATGCGGGATCTGTTCTATCACCTAGTAGAAACTTTAAAAATGCAGCAGTAGGCAGGGTTTTGCCGAAGCTGGGTATATCTGTGTATGATTTATTTCCTGTATTTCTGTTTCTGCTATATTCTGTGATCTGTTTATTATTATATATCTCGTTAGATTTTTAATTTAGTTAAAATCTGTGATAAATCCTATTCACCCCCTCTAGGGTTAATCTAGATCCAACATGTACGTGTTACTATGACTTTATGGTATGATTTATGATTGCTTAGAATAGTTAGAATGGTTGAAAACGCCGTAGTATGGTGTATGACAATCGCTGGAAAAGTTGCAGAAAACTGCACAGGAATTGGATCGGATCACACCACTCCGTACCGACCCGATCGTGACACTCACCCCGATCCGACCAGGGGCACCACGAGACACCACTGCCAGAGCTCCATGAACCGACCCACTCGTGAATGGTTGCCATGAACCACTTGGTGGACCACGAACCAGAAGCCCCGAACTAACCCGCTCTCCTGGAGTGTGCCACGAACCGCCTAAGGGGGCAAGTCACGACCCGAAGCTTGAAGGTGAAGACCAAACTGGTGGAACCACGAAGCCTGGAGTCACATCCGGACCAAGTGGCGTATCACGACTCGACCCGATGGGTGATCACGACCGAACCGAACCAAAAATGAGAAGGAAGACTGAACCGATCCAGAGAAAACCAAAACCCGAGATGCAAAGGTAGTCCAAATGGGAAGTAGAACTCAAGATCCAGATGGGAACCAACGAGTTAGCTTCATGAATTGGACTTTGCTGTGGGATGTGTGCAAAGGGGTTATCAATGTCTACAGCTTTGACTCACCACTAAGAGACAGATATTGGCTATGGATCAGTGCACTGGAGTCGTTATGACTCCATGGGGCAGAGTGATCGTAGCAAGGAATTGGGTGATGAAAGTGGTAGATATCGTATACTTTACGCACTGAGTGAGAGATGTGAGGATGATTGCTATGCTTGGTTGTTTGCCATCACTATGACATGAACACCCCCTCCCCTGTTATCTTTACACCTTATGTTAGTGTTACCTTAGAAAACTACTGTATATCATGTTGTGCTAACTCTTTGGTCGCTGGTCCAGGTTCATGTATGATTGGATTACACCTGTTATTGCTCTATTTTTGCTGGTTATCACTCATACTAGACTTTTGTCTGACCCAGAGTTTTATGTCTCTTCTTATTACTCTGGGTGCTTTTAAACCGACAGACTAGAGACAGGTTAGGTGGTATGCACGAGTAGTTGTACCGGAGATGAGCAGGAGGCTTCCACGTATGATATATATAGAAATTCTCCCTGTGTTGTTGCTGGTCACTTCTTTGGGCATTAGTAGTGCACCTTTTTCTTTGCTTAAGAGACAATATGTTGGAGTTGTAATACGCTGTATTTTTAATTTTGTAAAGACCCGCAACTCCCCCGTAAAGGAAAGCGTCGGATAGTTCGAGAACAAGCCACAACAGAACGCATACAAAGAACATTTCATTGTATATTACAACAATGCATCAGATTACAAGAATATACAGAGTTTAAAAGAATATTACACAGAATTATCAGAGATTTAAATTACATTTAAATACAACGCAGCGGAAAATAATACAATAAACAACTAGAAGAAGATATACGGATACAAAGCTTTCCGGATATCGTTCCCGCTGTAAACCAGGATCCTGTGAATATAAATCTGCAAAACCAAACTACTAGCTGCCCGTGTCGAAAATAGGGGCACCCAGAGTTTAGGTTAAAACAATAAACTCCAGGTCAGTCATGTGACTGGTGTGAGAACTAAAACAGTTATTAATCTTTATTTTAAAGTTAGGTAAATCAAGGGACCACGCCGTATAACACGGAACGGGTTTCCTCCCAAGAATACCAGTGCATAAAACAAACAGCGCAATGCTAAATAAAGAAAAATGAAGCTGTTATAAGACCCAGGTCCCATCACACAATGCAACGCAGTCGAGGATAGGGTTTTCCCTTATAACAGCCAAAGAATGCTTGATACGTTTAAAACAAATCATTTGATACTATAATAAGTGCATAGTGTATAAAACAACTTCAAATCATAAGTATCAATCATAGGCGGCATAAGCGCCCCATCCCACTATGTCGCCATATATAGGATATACAATCAAAACCGCAAAGTCTCGTATTTGGAAATTGGATTTCCATCTATGAACCGAGGCAAAAGATAGTCCTCAACCGATTCGAGACTGCCTAGCCCCAGCCTCAGGATCAGAGCTCGAGTGACCCTAGGAGCGACAGGGCCGGTCCACCGATGTGGATTAAAATGCCTGAACACTACGTTTCCCCGCCCTTTGGGGCGTAAATGAGCCACTAAATGACTCCATCGGTTCGAGAACGACCGATCAATCCGAGGCGCCTCGCAACAGCAACAACCACATAAGTCAAACTCGTCAGGGCGTGTAAAACCACTGACGCCACTTCTAACTAGGAAGAAACGCAGGCCCTCCCTGAGGTCCTTTCTCCCGTTTTTGGTTCATACCGGGTGTGAAACTCGCGAAGTAAACGTTACACAAAGCTACGCCACAAAGGCCGTGCTTTGATCATCACCACAAGACTTTGCTTTTCAACAGAAGCCTTGATCATTTGCATCTTAGCATGCCACACAGGCAAACCACTCTATGCAACCGATATCAGTCACACAGAATGAAATCCAATGTCAGACACACAGTCCATTTACAAGTCCGTTCTGGGGCTGAACGAAACCGGAGGCACCTAGTACCCCGCATATCCATCGATCTCCAAGTACGTCTGGACGATCACCAACTGTTTCCATCTTCTTGGGTGTACAGCCCAATCAAGATCATCAGTTATCACCCAAACGACGTGAAGACCTCCGGTCTTCGACCATCGTCTTCATCTTCGACTTATCGTCGTATCAGTTATTCAGAATGGGATAAACCCGGTCTTCCCGAATAACTCGCGTATATTTTATAAAAGTGTTACACAAACACAACATACGCCTCATTCCAATTCATCAGTCACTAACCGTAAATTAATCAAGAGAATAATTCCCCAAATATTAACCCCGAAGGCCGAAACCAACATCAGATCAATATCCAGAAAACCATTCTGCTTGGCTAACCGACAGTTAGTTTCTAAATTTCACGTTCAAATCTAATTAAAGATTTAACTATCGCCTGGAGCAAAACTGGTGATACTCCATTCTCGATCTTTTCAATCTAATTAAAGATTCATTAAAACTCCACTTAGTTTTAATCTGTGACTGGGTTAAAGAATCAGTGTCATTTAAAACACGGTTCACGATAAACCCAAAGTCACATCCCATTAATTATCGGGTTAAAGAACAAGTGTTATTTAAAACACTGTTCACGATAAACCCAAAAATCAATATCATTTCAATTCCAATTAAATATTATTTAATTGGTGAACTTCATTAAATCTAAATCAAAAGATTTAATCTTTTCTCAACTGGGTTCAAGAACAGTGTTAGTGAAGACACCATTCACGACAAACCCAAATCACATTCATTAATTATCGGGTTAAAGAACAAGTGTTATTTAAAACACTGTTCACGATAAACCCAAAAATCAATACCCATTTCAATTCCAATTAAATATCATTTAACTGGTACACTTCATTAAATCTAAATAAAAAGATTTAATCTTTTCTCAACTGGGTTTAAGAACAGTGTTAGTGAAGACACCATTCACGACAAACCCAAATCACATTCGATATTCAATACAAGGCTCTGAATAGAAAATATATCGGCTTATATTCAATATCGAATTCTACGACTAACAAATGTCGTATTGGAAATAACGATACAAATATATCTTTCAAATTTCCATAACAACACCTGTAATATCACGAATTCCAACATCGAAATATTCCGAAGACAATTTCGATTCAACTCCACTCCAATGCAATCATTGGAAATTTTGGTTATTTTCAAAACCATTTCAAATTCAATTTATTTATTTAAAAATAAATAGAATTATAATTCTAGTTCAAATCTAGTTCATTTCGATAAAAATCTATTTTTATCTTTTCAAATATGGAGTTTTTCATCCCAAACTTTCACAAATCACTTCTTATGATTTTACACAAATTATTACTATTTTTAATAATTTTATCAAGGCCCGTACAGTCGATTTCCATTAACGGCCATCGAACTGCACTTACAGCGACCTTTTTCGAATTTGATTTGGACGTAATTCCAAATCCAACCGTTAGATTTCAAATTTCTAATATTCGTTAGAAAGCTCTTTTCGATACGAACCCAACGGTTCCGGTTTTAGGAGAATCCGACGGTCGGATCTCCCGCAATGTCCGTTTGAAATAAATGGTCGAAATTCACGAACTGCCGCGGCGCGGCGCGTTCTATTCAGGCCATTATATTATATATATAATATATATAATATATACTTCGCCGATTTTTATTTAAAACGAATTATATAAACAGTTTTAAATTCATTTCAAAATTTATTTCGACTTCCATTTCAATTCAAAGCAAAATTGAATTCTTCTTTATAAATTCGTTTCAAAATTCATTTCTGTTCAATTCAAATTTCAATTCAATTTGAATTCATATTCAATTCAATTCATTTCGAAATCGTTTTCAATTCAATTCATTTCGAATTCGTTTTCAATTCAATTTATTTCGAAATCGTTTTCAATTCAATTCATTTCGAATTCGTTTTCAATTCAATTCATTTCGAATTCGTTTTCAATTCAATTCATTTCGAAATCGTTTTCAATTCAATTCATTTCGAAATCGTTTTCAATTCAATTCATTTCGAAATCGTTTTCAATTCAATTCATTTCGAAATCGTTTTCAATTCAATTCATTTCGAAATCGTTTTCAATTCAATTCATTTCGAAATCGTTTTCAATTCAATTCATTTCGAAATCGTTTTCAATTCAATTCATTTCGAATTCGTTTTCAATTGATATAAATATCGTTCACGTCAAAATGGCGTCAATCTAATCAACACGGCTTCATATATTCCTTTATTTTCAAATATTCTATTTCAAATATTTCTTTTTCAAATATTTCTTTTTCAAAACTGGAATGAGGCCCAATCAATTACCATATAATGTTAATTATATGGATTTTCTACAACACATGCATATATCAACAACGATGAATAATCAACCATCATCCAAAGTGCATTCTACACTGTATAAGCATCAAATATAAATATTCAACGCTTATAACAGTCTGTCAATCAATCGATCGACACACAACTAAACAATCGGGATTAGTGTACGTCAAATATCATCCCAACACCCGTGTAGGGTTTCAAACAATCAAACACAGATTTTATTTGTGCAGTTGGGCGATGTGTAAAATTTATCGACCCAATCAATGTCCTTCAAATAAGTGTACATAAACAAACCATCTGGTTTGCAAATGAATATTTTATTTATTCACATTCACGTTAAAATTTATATTTTTAACGACAAAACATTTTATTTCAACATATGAATTTCTCTTCGGTTCATTCTTTAAAAAAAATGATATTTTTATTTTTCTAACATATTTTAGAAAATTTCGGCAGCATAACGGCACGATACTAGAAACGGGACGAGGCCTAGCCTTATCCCCGGTCTAGTGAAGGCCCACGCCATTCACTCATCAATCAAATCAATTTCATTTTGCAAACCACAAAATTTGGAGTAAGGGTCTAACCTAGCCTTACTCCTTCGCCTTATAACGGCGCACGTCTAATCCTAACCAATTTATCGATTCGATTTTTCACACCACAAACCACATTCAAACCAATATCACAATCAATCACCAAACAATCAAACAAACAAGTCCATGGTCTGTGGACGATTGTGTCGGGTGCTACTAAGCACCGTCTGCATCCTAGTATATATATATAACTAGAAATAAAATAGAAAGGTGAGAAATTCTCACTTATAGCTATCCAGCTCCACGGCTCTTCCTTTGCAGAAGTCTTCGTCGTTTCGCCTTTTTGTCACCTTCGTTGCTGCTTTCACTACATACGTAAAAATCACATTTTTACTTCGCTATTCAATATATAAAAATCGAATTTTTAGTTCGCTATTTAATATATAAAAATCGAATTTTTAGTTCAAAGTTCAATATATAAAAATCGAATTTTTATTTCAAAAAGTTCAAATCCTTTCCTTTTTAAAATCTAAACCTTTCACTTTTAAAGTTTAAATCTTTTCACCTTTAAAGTTTAAAATAACTTTTTCAAATCAAAGTTTTTAAAATTCCTAAAATCAGTTTTATTCTTTTATTTTCAAATCAGTTTTAACCTTTTATTTTCAGCTTTATACTTTATAAAAATTTCAGTTTTACTTTAAATAAAATTTCAGTTTTACTTTAAATAAAATTTCAGTTTTTAACTTCCTAAAAATTCAGTTTTTTAAAATCTACAAAATTTTACAGTTTAAATGAAAATAAGTAAATAAAAAAAAAACCAAAACTTACAGGGGCTCGTCGAGTGGTCGGGGGGGCTTCATCGAGGCTTGCAGATCGGAGGGGGGGCTCGACTTCATCGGCGGCGCTAGGGTTCGGGGGGGGCGCTCGCTGTCCTCGCGTGGAGGAGGGAGGAGGAAAGAGTCGCGAGGGGGAGGAGGCCGAAGAGGGGACAGGGGCTTCAACTGAGTGGCGGGCGATTGGAGGAGGAGGCCGACGCGGGGGTGGCGGCTCCGACGAGGGAAAGGGGCGATTTCGATTTCGTTTCCCTTTTTTTTTTTTTTTTTCTTTTTTAGTTTTCTGTAAAAGGAAATCGGGGGGGGGGCCTGGGTAGTAAAGGGGGAGATAATATTCTTTTTTTTTTTTTTTATTTAATTAATAAATTTTATCCTAAAGAGTTGACTTTCACATTCGACCTCGAAACGAGGCCCACCGCCTGTCGTCCATAGCGTTTTACCCCCATTCCGAACACAATGGGATATATATCGCAAGCTGATTTGATTGTTACAATCAGTTTCCGTTAAATTTACATTTAAATCATTATATTGAATTTTAAACGTACATTTCAAGTTACCGGGGTCACATACTAACCCTAAAAATTCCCGAAAAATATTTTCTAGCTTCGTATTGACGATACGGTCCTAACAAAACTAGTTTCGTCGAATTCTGAGACCGTTAGAAAAATGGCCATTTTTCAGTCGATTAAAATCAACTAAAACTGGTCAAATGCGTTTTCCTTTGCCACGCTCACATATTGATTCGAAAAATTATGAAATTTGAAACCTAGCAATAACTCGACATCACGGACCCAACAAAAGTGGTTTCGTCGAAATCCGAGGTCATTTGCAAAATGTCCATTTTTAAGGGCCTGAATTCCATAGCGACTATTCAGAATTTTCAACTGGACATATCTCATCATTTATAAAGTGAAATCTCAGTTTCTCAACTTCGTTGGAAAGATATCATCAATTAGATCCTAATGTTTTTGGTTTCACAAAAATCCGGATTGTTTTGCACCCGGTACATTCAATTGAAGTTTGAAATCGAATTTTCGAACTACCGCGCCATTTTCAATTCCTTTTATAATTATATATAATTATTTATATTCTAACGACGACGTATATAATATATACGTTCGAATTATATTCAAAATAAATTTCTCGTCAATATTATTTAAAATAATTCATTTTAAATAATCAAAATTCGCTAAAATTGCCAAAATAAAAATTTTAAACTGGCCCAGATTTTACGGGTTGTTACAATCTCCCCCACTTAAAACTTTTCGTCCCCGAAAAGGAACAAAGTCGAAAGTGGTTTGATTAATCAACTCTACGCTCGATCTGGCTTCCATTCTCCAACTCTTTAGTTTCTGAGAATTTTCAAAACTTCAAAATTTTGGCTAACACCCTAAATTTTTGAAAAATTTCGCCATAACCTCCCCTGCACCGGGAGCATCGGGGAATTTCAAATAGCTTCCCCGGTCCTTCAGATCTCAAAAAGAAAAAGAAAAAGCCAAGCGGCTAGCCAATAGGCTCACAAAATCATCATCACCCAAACAACGCAGGAAATTATGTAGTAAACATGTACCTATTTGTCGGGCAAACAAATTTTATTCTCGGCTCTAGCCTCCTTGCTATGACCTGTTCAATGTAAGTACATATATGCAAGCAAATGCGACCAATTTTCGATACAGTTCAATATTCGATTTAAATTATGCATAATGGTTCAAAATTAGCAAACAATTAACCAAACAACACAAACATCAATCAATTAGTGAATTTAAAGTTTCAAATTCATAATTTTGATACATAGACAAAAATCAGATTTTTGATGCTAAATCACAACAATAAGCCCTATCTAATTTTGGTTCTCACACCAGCCTATATGGAAATATATAGATAACCCACTCTCGCCAGTCGAACACAACACAGATGACGATGCCTCATCATCAGAATCATCCCCGGGCAACTAGAATGTGATTCTATATCTACCCAATATATTAAAACTTCGAATACAAGCCGCTAAGCGTGTATGCAAAATCTTTATATACTCGATTGCCCAAATTCAATTTAAATAGACTATTCAAATACGAATACTTAAGATTTGAATTTCCAAAACAAAGTGGGTTTTCACTTTTATTTTCAAAAACAACACTCTTTCGACTCGTTCTAGGACACTACTGATCCCATCTCTAACGAGTCATCCTCATTGGATATTACTAATCCAATATCTGATGAATTCTTTCATATGTTTCTAATGTGTCTTGTTCTCTGAGCTTTGTAAACCAAAGCTCTGATACCACGTGTAAAGACCCGCAACTCCCCCGTAAAGGAAAGCGTCGGATAGTTCGAGAACAAGCCACAACAGAACGCATACAAAGAACATTTCATTGTATATTACAACAATGCATCAGATTACAAGAATATACAGAGTTTAAAAGAATATTACACAGAATTATCAGAGATTTAAATTACATTTAAATACAACGCAGCGGAAAATAATACAATAAACAACTAGAAGAAGATATACGGATACAAAGCTTTCCGGATATCGTTCCCGCTGTAAACCAGGATCCTGTGAATATAAATCTGCAAAACCAAACTACTAGCTGCCCGTGTCGAAAATAGGGGCACCCAGAGTTTAGGTTAAAACAATAAACTCCAGGTCAGTCATGTGACTGGTGTGAGAACTAAAACAGTTATTAATCTTTATTTTAAAGTTAGGTAAATCAAGGGACCACGCCGTATAACACGGAACGGGTTTCCTCCCAAGAATACCAGTGCATAAAACAAACAGCGCAATGCTAAATAAAGAAAAATGAAGCTGTTATAAGACCCAGGTCCCATCACACAATGCAACGCAGTCGAGGATAGGGTTTTCCCTTATAACAGCCAAAGAATGCTTGATACGTTTAAAACAAATCATTTGATACTATAATAAGTGCATAGTGTATAAAACAACTTCAAATCATAAGTATCAATCATAGGCGGCATAAGCGCCCCATCCCACTATGTCGCCATATATAGGATATACAATCAAAACCGCAAAGTCTCGTATTTGGAAATTGGATTTCCATCTATGAACCGAGGCAAAAGATAGTCCTCAACCGATTCGAGACTGCCTAGCCCCAGCCTCAGGATCAGAGCTCGAGTGACCCTAGGAGCGACAGGGCCGGTCCACCGATGTGGATTAAAATGCCTGAACACTACGTTTCCCCGCCCTTTGGGGCGTAAATGAGCCACTAAATGACTCCATCGGTTCGAGAACGACCGATCAATCCGAGGCGCCTCGCAACAGCAACAACCACATAAGTCAAACTCGTCAGGGCGTGTAAAACCACTGACGCCACTTCTAACTAGGAAGAAACGCAGGCCCTCCCTGAGGTCCTTTCTCCCGTTTTTGGTTCATACCGGGTGTGAAACTCGCGAAGTAAACGTTACACAAAGCTACGCCACAAAGGCCGTGCTTTGATCATCACCACAAGACTTTGCTTTTCAACAGAAGCCTTGATCATTTGCATCTTAGCATGCCACACAGGCAAACCACTCTATGCAACCGATATCAGTCACACAGAATGAAATCCAATGTCAGACACACAGTCCATTTACAAGTCCGTTCTGGGGCTGAACGAAACCGGAGGCACCTAGTACCCCGCATATCCATCGATCTCCAAGTACGTCTGGACGATCACCAACTGTTTCCATCTTCTTGGGTGTACAGCCCAATCAAGATCATCAGTTATCACCCAAACGACGTGAAGACCTCCGGTCTTCGACCATCGTCTTCATCTTCGACTTATCGTCGTATCAGTTATTCAGAATGGGATAAACCCGGTCTTCCCGAATAACTCGCGTATATTTTATAAAAGTGTTACACAAACACAACATACGCCTCATTCCAATTCATCAGTCACTAACCGTAAATTAATCAAGAGAATAATTCCCCAAATATTAACCCCGAAGGCCGAAACCAACATCAGATCAATATCCAGAAAACCATTCTGCTTGGCTAACCGACAGTTAGTTTCTAAATTTCACGTTCAAATCTAATTAAAGATTTAACTATCGCCTGGAGCAAAACTGGTGATACTCCATTCTCGATCTTTTCAATCTAATTAAAGATTCATTAAAACTCCACTTAGTTTTAATCTGTGACTGGGTTAAAGAATCAGTGTCATTTAAAACACGGTTCACGATAAACCCAAAGTCACATCCCATTAATTATCGGGTTAAAGAACAAGTGTTATTTAAAACACTGTTCACGATAAACCCAAAAATCAATATCATTTCAATTCCAATTAAATATTATTTAATTGGTGAACTTCATTAAATCTAAATCAAAAGATTTAATCTTTTCTCAACTGGGTTCAAGAACAGTGTTAGTGAAGACACCATTCACGACAAACCCAAATCACATTCATTAATTATCGGGTTAAAGAACAAGTGTTATTTAAAACACTGTTCACGATAAACCCAAAAATCAATACCCATTTCAATTCCAATTAAATATCATTTAACTGGTACACTTCATTAAATCTAAATAAAAAGATTTAATCTTTTCTCAACTGGGTTTAAGAACAGTGTTAGTGAAGACACCATTCACGACAAACCCAAATCACATTCGATATTCAATACAAGGCTCTGAATAGAAAATATATCGGCTTATATTCAATATCGAATTCTACGACTAACAAATGTCGTATTGGAAATAACGATACAAATATATCTTTCAAATTTCCATAACAACACCTGTAATATCACGAATTCCAACATCGAAATATTCCGAAGACAATTTCGATTCAACTCCACTCCAATGCAATCATTGGAAATTTTGGTTATTTTCAAAACCATTTCAAATTCAATTTATTTATTTAAAAATAAATAGAATTATAATTCTAGTTCAAATCTAGTTCATTTCGATAAAAATCTATTTTTATCTTTTCAAATATGGAGTTTTTCATCCCAAACTTTCACAAATCACTTCTTATGATTTTACACAAATTATTACTATTTTTAATAATTTTATCAAGGCCCGTACAGTCGATTTCCATTAACGGCCATCGAACTGCACTTACAGCGACCTTTTTCGAATTTGATTTGGACGTAATTCCAAATCCAACCGTTAGATTTCAAATTTCTAATATTCGTTAGAAAGCTCTTTTCGATACGAACCCAACGGTTCCGGTTTTAGGAGAATCCGACGGTCGGATCTCCCGCAATGTCCGTTTGAAATAAATGGTCGAAATTCACGAACTGCCGCGGCGCGGCGCGTTCTATTCAGGCCATTATATTATATATATAATATATATAATATATACTTCGCCGATTTTTATTTAAAACGAATTATATAAACAGTTTTAAATTCATTTCAAAATTTATTTCGACTTCCATTTCAATTCAAAGCAAAATTGAATTCTTCTTTATAAATTCGTTTCAAAATTCATTTCTGTTCAATTCAAATTTCAATTCAATTTGAATTCATATTCAATTCAATTCATTTCGAAATCGTTTTCAATTCAATTCATTTCGAATTCGTTTTCAATTCAATTTATTTCGAAATCGTTTTCAATTCAATTCATTTCGAATTCGTTTTCAATTCAATTCATTTCGAATTCGTTTTCAATTCAATTCATTTCGAAATCGTTTTCAATTCAATTCATTTCGAAATCGTTTTCAATTCAATTCATTTCGAAATCGTTTTCAATTCAATTCATTTCGAAATCGTTTTCAATTCAATTCATTTCGAAATCGTTTTCAATTCAATTCATTTCGAAATCGTTTTCAATTCAATTCATTTCGAAATCGTTTTCAATTCAATTCATTTCGAATTCGTTTTCAATTGATATAAATATCGTTCACGTCAAAATGGCGTCAATCTAATCAACACGGCTTCATATATTCCTTTATTTTCAAATATTCTATTTCAAATATTTCTTTTTCAAATATTTCTTTTTCAAAACTGGAATGAGGCCCAATCAATTACCATATAATGTTAATTATATGGATTTTCTACAACACATGCATATATCAACAACGATGAATAATCAACCATCATCCAAAGTGCATTCTACACTGTATAAGCATCAAATATAAATATTCAACGCTTATAACAGTCTGTCAATCAATCGATCGACACACAACTAAACAATCGGGATTAGTGTACGTCAAATATCATCCCAACACCCGTGTAGGGTTTCAAACAATCAAACACAGATTTTATTTGTGCAGTTGGGCGATGTGTAAAATTTATCGACCCAATCAATGTCCTTCAAATAAGTGTACATAAACAAACCATCTGGTTTGCAAATGAATATTTTATTTATTCACATTCACGTTAAAATTTATATTTTTAACGACAAAACATTTTATTTCAACATATGAATTTCTCTTCGGTTCATTCTTTAAAAAAAATGATATTTTTATTTTTCTAACATATTTTAGAAAATTTCGGCAGCATAACGGCACGATACTAGAAACGGGACGAGGCCTAGCCTTATCCCCGGTCTAGTGAAGGCCCACGCCATTCACTCATCAATCAAATCAATTTCATTTTGCAAACCACAAAATTTGGAGTAAGGGTCTAACCTAGCCTTACTCCTTCGCCTTATAACGGCGCACGTCTAATCCTAACCAATTTATCGATTCGATTTTTCACACCACAAACCACATTCAAACCAATATCACAATCAATCACCAAACAATCAAACAAACAAGTCCATGGTCTGTGGACGATTGTGTCGGGTGCTACTAAGCACCGTCTGCATCCTAGTATATATATATAACTAGAAATAAAATAGAAAGGTGAGAAATTCTCACTTATAGCTATCCAGCTCCACGGCTCTTCCTTTGCAGAAGTCTTCGTCGTTTCGCCTTTTTGTCACCTTCGTTGCTGCTTTCACTACATACGTAAAAATCACATTTTTACTTCGCTATTCAATATATAAAAATCGAATTTTTAGTTCGCTATTTAATATATAAAAATCGAATTTTTAGTTCAAAGTTCAATATATAAAAATCGAATTTTTATTTCAAAAAGTTCAAATCCTTTCCTTTTTAAAATCTAAACCTTTCACTTTTAAAGTTTAAATCTTTTCACCTTTAAAGTTTAAAATAACTTTTTCAAATCAAAGTTTTTAAAATTCCTAAAATCAGTTTTATTCTTTTATTTTCAAATCAGTTTTAACCTTTTATTTTCAGCTTTATACTTTATAAAAATTTCAGTTTTACTTTAAATAAAATTTCAGTTTTACTTTAAATAAAATTTCAGTTTTTAACTTCCTAAAAATTCAGTTTTTTAAAATCTACAAAATTTTACAGTTTAAATGAAAATAAGTAAATAAAAAAAAAACCAAAACTTACAGGGGCTCGTCGAGTGGTCGGGGGGGCTTCATCGAGGCTTGCAGATCGGAGGGGGGGCTCGACTTCATCGGCGGCGCTAGGGTTCGGGGGGGGCGCTCGCTGTCCTCGCGTGGAGGAGGGAGGAGGAAAGAGTCGCGAGGGGGAGGAGGCCGAAGAGGGGACAGGGGCTTCAACTGAGTGGCGGGCGATTGGAGGAGGAGGCCGACGCGGGGGTGGCGGCTCCGACGAGGGAAAGGGGCGATTTCGATTTCGTTTCCCTTTTTTTTTTTTTTTTTCTTTTTTAGTTTTCTGTAAAAGGAAATCGGGGGGGGGGCCTGGGTAGTAAAGGGGGAGATAATATTCTTTTTTTTTTTTTTTATTTAATTAATAAATTTTATCCTAAAGAGTTGACTTTCACATTCGACCTCGAAACGAGGCCCACCGCCTGTCGTCCATAGCGTTTTACCCCCATTCCGAACACAATGGGATATATATCGCAAGCTGATTTGATTGTTACAATCAGTTTCCGTTAAATTTACATTTAAATCATTATATTGAATTTTAAACGTACATTTCAAGTTACCGGGGTCACATACTAACCCTAAAAATTCCCGAAAAATATTTTCTAGCTTCGTATTGACGATACGGTCCTAACAAAACTAGTTTCGTCGAATTCTGAGACCGTTAGAAAAATGGCCATTTTTCAGTCGATTAAAATCAACTAAAACTGGTCAAATGCGTTTTCCTTTGCCACGCTCACATATTGATTCGAAAAATTATGAAATTTGAAACCTAGCAATAACTCGACATCACGGACCCAACAAAAGTGG
Source organism: Allium sativum (assembly GCA_030737875.1). NCBI lineage: Eukaryota > Viridiplantae > Streptophyta > Magnoliopsida > Asparagales > Amaryllidaceae > Allium > Allium sativum. Next base: position 311,965,165 of record CM060921.1, read on the forward strand.
TTTCGTCGAAATCCGAGGTCATTTGCAAAATGTCCATTTTTAAGGGCCTGAATTCCATAGCGACTATTCAGAATTTTCAACTGGACATATCTCATCATTTATAAAGTGAAATCTCAGTTTCTCAACTTCGTTGGAAAGATATCATCAATTAGATCCTAATGTTTTTGGTTTCACAAAAATCCGGATTGTTTTGCACCCGGTACATTCAATTGAAGTTTGAAATCGAATTTTCGAACTACCGCGCCATTTTCAATTCCTTTTATAATTATATATAATTATTTATATTCTAACGACGACGTATATAATATATACGTTCGAATTATATTCAAAATAAATTTCTCGTCAATATTATTTAAAATAATTCATTTTAAATAATCAAAATTCGCTAAAATTGCCAAAATAAAAATTTTAAACTGGCCCAGATTTTACGGGTTGTTACAAATTTCCACTGCTATGATGATTATGGTTTAGTTTTCAGCTTATGCACTGTCTCACCTATTTTATGTCAAGTATGTTATTATTATATTTTATCCCATGCGCCGTGAGACATTCTACAGGTTCCTTTGGTAGTTTTAGCTTCAAATCCCATTCTTTTCCTTTCTTTGATGACCGTCCCATGCTGGTTGGACGTCGGTACAACGCATTTCATTGGAAATGTCGGCTGGTGCGCGGCGGGCCATCACACTTGGTATCAGAGCTCTAGGTTGCGTAGTTAACCTAGGGAAAAACACCAAGGAGAGATAGTATGTATATAAGAGCGCGTATTTGTGATAGTTTGGTTTTCAAAAGCTATATATATACACTATTAGTATATCTAAGGATGGAGTCGCACTGCACTGGCACCACTGAAGAGATAGTTAATCGTTTTCTCCTTATAGATTGAACGATGAGCCGACATATGAGGGGTACTGGTAGAGGAGCTAATAATGGGAATGCTCCTGAAATGAGGACGATGTTCGCTAACTTCATGAGAGGGATGCTTAGGGATGTTCAGAGGGCAGCTCCTAATGCTGCAAACGGTGGTGGTGCAGTAGTGCAGGCACCTAGGGCCGATTTCGCCAAGCTTAACAAGGATTATACTAGTCTTGGCGGGAAACCGTTCCACGGAATGGAGTCGGATACGGATGTTCAAGATTGGTTGGATAGTTGTGAGCGCATCTTCAAGGACTTGGGAATCGATGATGCCATGAAGAGAAAGTTAGCATCGCGTCAGCTTCAAGGACGAGCTATGAATTGGTGAAATGCTATCAAAGTAGCTACTCCAGAAGATCAAGTTACTTGGAATCAGTTTATGACTCGTTTCAGTGAAAAGTTCATTACAACTGCTCACAAATCTGAATTGTTTAGGAAAATTTTGGAGCTTAAGAAGAATGGTAGGGCAGTCTCGGAATATATTGCTGAGTTCGATACTTTATCGAAGTATGGATTATCTCTTATCGACACTGCCGAGAAGAAGAACGAGAAGTTCATAACCGACTTAGATGATTACTTATGAGAAAGGTTGATAAACCACATCGACGAGACGTTCGAGTCTATAGTGGGGAAAGCATTGAGATCAGAGAGTCTTTACCCTATGTCAAAGGCCGATGTTGCTATTGCATCTGTAGAGGAACCAAAACCGCAAGTAAGCGGTGGAGGTAAGAAGGAGTCTCAGAATAAGAGAAAATAGGATCAGACCAAGGGTGGCCAGGAAAAGAAGGACAAGAAAGATAAAGGGTGCTTTAGTTGTGGCAAGATGGGCCACTATGCTAGAGATTGTCAGGAAAAACCTGGGGAAAGGAAGTGCTTCAATTGCGGCCAAGTGGGACATCACAAGGATAATTGCCTGCAACCCCCTAAAGAGAAGCAGATTGTGAAAGCATATGCTATCAACGCCGTTCCTTCTTCGTCGAATGCCCCAACTGTGGCAGAGAAGGGAAAGGGCGTCATTATTTGAGGTATGCTTTCTATTTATGATGTTCTTGTTCTAGTTTTGTTGATAGCGAGGCATCCCATCCCTTCATATTTAGTGACCTGGTAGATAAGTTGGGGTTGGAACTTGAGATAGTCGATAGACCTTTAGTTGTGACGAACCCGATAGGTGGTTCGACTAGTCTTTGCATGATTTTTCATAATGTGGTCTTATCGAGTTATGGATGTATGTTTGATTGTGGTTGCTTAGTTGCTTTGCTAGTATTATCTCACGTAGATTGTCTGAATTCAAAGGAGATGTTCCTTGAGTGCTTGTCTAATATTGGTTTAGGCCTTTGGGGCTTGTGCTTAGGGAATGTCGAGTTCGACCAGGATGGTTTGCGTAAGATTTAAATAGTTGTTTTGATTTCCATTGAATGATATCTCGGCTTACTCGAGGAGTGATGTGCAGCCATGACATGATAAGACTGTTCAATGGTATGGAGTGCCGCGAGTTGGATTTAATAGGGCTATGAGACGACTCGAGTGGGACTCGAGATAGTTGCAAAGTAATGAATTGTTTAGGACCCGATGTTGATGTTCTCATTGGTTCAAGAAGGGTAGAACTTCGAAGGGATAAGATGTGTTCGTTGATCATGGAGATGCAACGAAGGCTAGGATGATTCAAGTTGGATTTGAACTCATAAAAGAAAAATGGTTGTTCGTTGATCTTGGAGATGCAACGAATAGAGATACGACTCATGTTGGACTTGAGATTTGTCAGTAATGGATACTCGAGACTGGGTCAGAGTATGTGGGTAGCTCTTCTAATGAGAGTATCAAGAAATCATCGATACTTAGAATGTTCTAGGCAGACTCGAAGTAGGGATATCTGGGGACGCTCGTTACCTTGGATCCATTGGACGTGATCTAGTTATCCTTGGAGGATAAACGTACGTTGGACGTACGGTAGTATGTATGGAGACGGGGCTTCCATTAGCCTTGGGATTGGTTGGACTAGTCAAGTAGGCATCGACGTATGTATGGAGGTGGGGATTCCATCAGCCTTGGATTTGGTTGGACCAGTCAGGTAGGTAACGACGTATTTATGGCTTTAGCAGTTGATAGATAGTACATGTTTGGTGGATGCTATGGTTGCTATGTTTGTTCCTATTTTTATTCCCATGAGTAGACTATCACCTGTAGGATTCTGGTAATAGAGAATGAAGAGATGACGACATACACGAACGCCTTGTGCCATCGGACTAGTGCGATAGCTAATGCATTGAATAGGAGACATGACAGTTTAGATGCTATGTTTCTTGAATGGAAGCAACTGGAGTATATCGTGGGATATGATCTCAGACGTAAGTATGGATTGGATCCAGAAATGTTAGCAAGTTTTATGGTTAGATCGGCTTTGATTGAGGGGATTGATTCCAGTCATAGGAACGATCCTAACCTATTGGAAATCATCTCCAAGGTAGAAATGGATATCGATAGCAAGGAGATGAGCTAGTATGGACTTGATAGAGAAGGATGGCTTTGAAAGAATGGAGACCAGTTGTACCCAATGTTGATGGATTAAGAGATGAAGTACATGAATTGACAGTTAGTTAAAACTGAGCAAAAGAAGCCTAGTGGTTGTCACAACCGTTGGAAATTCTCGAATGGAAATGGGAACAAGTCTCAATGGATTTCATTAATGGGTTACCAAGGACTAGATCGGGCCATGATAGCATTTGGGTGGTTGTGGACCGATTGACCAAGAGTGCAAGGTTTATACCCGTCAAGTCGAATGGAACAACATCTCAATTAGCAGAATTGTATATGAAGTGGGTAGTGAGATTTCATTGAATACCCAAAGGCATTGTGTGCGACCGAGATCCGTTGTTTACGAGTGGATTTTGGAAGAGCTTACAAGAGGCATTAGGATCAGAATTACATCTCAGTACCGCGTATCACCCTCAAACCGATGGTCAGACAGAGAGGGTGAATCGTATATTAGAAGATCTCTTAAGAGCTTGTATATTGGATTTTGGTGGATCATGGGATGACCATTTGCATCTAGTGGAGTTCGCATATAATAATAGTTATCAGTCCAGTATTGGTATAACTCCATATGAACCTTTGTACGGAAGACCGTGCAACTCACTGTCATGTTGGTTAGAAACCGGTGAGAAATTTGTGCTTGGACTAGATGTGACAAGAGAAACATCAGATAAGATCAAGGTTATCCGACAACGAATGAAGGCTGCCCAAGATAGGCAGAAGAGTTATGCTGATAAGAGGAGAAGAGATTTAAAATTCTCCATTGGCGACTTGGTGTTTGTCAAGATTTCTCCATTAAAGAGCGTGATACGATTTGGTAGGAGAGGCAAGTTAACACCAAGATTTGTTGGTTCATTCCCAGTCCTCGAGCAAGTGGGGAATTTGGCATATAAAGTTGAGTTTCCAGACAAGATGGTGGGAGTTCACAACGTATTTCATGTTTCCCGATTAAGGAAATTCGTGCATGAACTCGATGTGACAATTTCACCTGATCAATTGGATGTTGTCGAAGTAGAACCCGAGGCGGTTGGGAACCGCAAGCCAATTCGTATTGTCGAGCACGATACGAAGAAACTTCGAAGGAAAGCTGTGAATCTAGTCAAGGTTCAGTGGGGCGGGGATGAGAATGACTGTACTTGGGAGACAAAGGAGAGCATTAAGGAGACGTATCCAGAACTCTTTGCCTGGTAAGATTTTCATTTTGATTTAGTCTTTCTGCATGCTATGATAGGTTTGTTTTGTTTGTTTTGTGTGTTTGATTGCTTGTGAATGACTGATAGGCATGCGAAACACTTTTGTATGTTTTTAGTTAAGGAATTTCGGGGGCGAAATTTATTAAGGGTGAGAGTATAAGTACCCGCATTCTATGCATCGGAAGATCGTAGAATATTTATTTCTTTTTCGTATAAGGTCGTATAGTCATGTAACTTTGGGGAACGACTATTGGGGTCATTTCCCATGTTCACGATTTTTGTTGATTTTAAATGACCATTTTACCCCTAGCTGATCTTGTTTCGACCATAACTTTTGATTGGTAAGGAGTTTTGACCTGAAACCACTTCCATTGGATTCAGATGATGGTTTACCTTAGAGTGGTCACATTAGCCAAATGGACCCACCGTTTGGGAGATATAGTTGAAACAAGGTTTAGAAGGTGAAAAACTGCTTAAGTGGGCTGATTAGGGTAATTAGCAAATGGGCCCATAACCCATTTCGGGATTAGGGTTATGGGGAGGATGAAATGAGTTACGTTTTTATTCTATTTCAGTTTTCTAGCCGCCATTTACCTCTTAGAAACCCGAACAATGGCCTCCACCTTCTAATTTCATCCCAAATCGCTCTCTAATCAAGGATTAAGCTAATCTACGTCAAATCAAGGAGAAATAGCACCAAATCAGAGTTGGAGCTGCTGCTAGGTATTAGAATTCAACCCAAAGCAGAAGAGTTTCAGATCTAAAGTTTTATTTATGGCTAAGGTGAATGATTTGCATTGTTTTTCACTAATTACGGTTAATTATGGGTGATTAGTGTTAATTAGTGTTAATTAGCGAAATTATAACTCAGAAAAATATGGAAAAATTTGTAAAATTCTAAAATATTATTTTAGGACTCTGATAGAAATTTGGGCTAATTTGGATAAGTTTTGCTAATTGTATGCTTAAATAATAATTAAGAGGGATTAAGGAAAAAACATGAGTTTTTAGGTATGTTTGATCCATATAAACATATTAAATTACGTGTTGCTATGACTTTATGGTATGATTTATGATTGCTTAGAATAGTTAGAATGGTTGAAAACGCCGTCGTATGGCATAAGACAGTCGCTGGAAAAGTTGCAGAAAACTGCACAGGAACTGGATCGGATCGCACCCCTCCGAACCGACCCGATCGTGACACTCACCCCGATCCGACCATGGGCACCACGAGACACCATTGCCAGAGCTCCACGAACCGACCCACTCGTGAATGGTTGCCACGAACCACTTGGTGGACCACGAACCAGAAGCCCCGAACCGAACCGCTCTCCTGGAGTGTGCCACGAACCGCTTGAGGGAGCAAGTCACGACCCGAAGCTTGAAGGGGAAGACCAAACTTGTGGAACCACGAAGCCTGGACTCACGATCCGAACCAAGTGGGGTATCACGACCCGACCCGATGGGTGATCACAACCAAACCGAACCAAAAAAGAGAAGGAAGACTGAACCGATCCGGAGGAAACCAAAACCCGAGATGCAAAGGTAGTCCAAATGGGAAATAGAACTAAGGATCTAGATGGGAACCAACGAGTTAACTTCACGAATTGGACTTTGCTGCGGGACGTGTGCAAAGGGGTTATCAATGTATACAGCTTTGACTCACCACTAAGAGACAGATATTGGCTATGGATCAGTGCAGTGGAGCCGTTATGACTCCATGGGGCAGAGTGATCGTAGCAAGGAATTGGGTGGCGAAAGTGGTAGATACCGTATACTTTACGCAATTAGTGAGAGATGTGAGGATGATTGCTATGCTTGGTTGTTTGCCATCACTATGACATGAACACCCCCTCCCCTGTTATCTTTACACCTTATGTTAGTGTTACCTTAGAATACTACTGTACATCATGTTGTGCGAACTCTTTGGTTGCAGGTCCAGGTTCAGGTATGATTGGAGTATACCTGTTATTGCTCTATTTTTGCTGCTTATCGCTCATACCAGACTTTTTTCTGACCCAGAGTTTTATGTCTCTTCTTATTACTATGGGTGCTTTTAAACCGGCAGACTAGAGACAGGTTAAGTGGTATGCATGAGTAGCTGTACCGGAGACGAGCAGGAGGCTTCCACGTATGATATATATAGAAATTCTCCCTGTATTGTTGCTGGTCACTGCTTTGGGCATTTGTAGTGCACCTTTTTCTTTGCTTAAGACAGTATGTTGGAGTTGTAATAAACTGTATTTTGAATTTCCGATGCTATGATGATTATGGTTTAATTTCAGCTTATGTACTGTCTCGCCTGTTTTATGTCAAGTATGTTATTATTATATTTTGTTCCTTGCACTGTAAGACATTCTACAGGTTCCTTTGGTAGTTTTAGCTTCAAATCCCATTCTTTTCCTTTCTTTGACGACCGTCTCGTGCTGGTTGGACATCGGTACAACGCATTTCATTGGAAACGTCGGCTGGTGCGGGGCGGGCCGTTACACACCGTCTTTAGGAGAGCCTAGTTCGGAATTGGGAACTTCTTCAGTGGAACTTGAAGACCATTGAATTGGAGCTGGAGCTTGGCTCAAAGAAGTGCTGGTGCAAGAAACTTTTTCCCAAATTTTGTTTAAGAATCCTTTGATAGAGTCAAACTTCTTATTTGTTTGTTTTTGATAATGCCTTAATTCTTTGTGAAGTTTAGATTGGTTTTGGGATAACATGACTAAGGATTGTTTGGAAGAAGTTTCGGGATTAATAATTTGAATATCATCATCTTCTTCTTATTCCCTAACGCAATGACAGTGAGAAGGCTCAGGTATGACTACTTCTAAGTTGGAGGCTACATGTTCAGTCCAAATTTTGAGAGACATATACTCTAAAGTAGCGGGATTTGGAGTAATATCAATAAGTCATATCTACTTCTATCCTGTCTATATCAAGACCTTGCCAAGCACATTGTAAAATTTGGCCTAGTCGTTGCATTGAAAGAAGCACTCATTTTCCACAAACTCTTGACCAAACGGTGTCCTTTTTGACTTGTGGTTTAGTATGGTCAAGATTTAAGTTTGCTAGAAACAATTTCACTAGTAGAGGATAAATTTTGACATCATTCTTGGTATAATCAACTAGTGATTCGAAGTGAAAGTGTTTAGCATATTGTTGAATTCGATAATTTGAAAAAGCATAAAATTTTACGAAAGCACCTTCGAAGAATTTGGAGTCCTTCATTGCTTTATATCTTGCCTTGGTGGTATTATCCCATAGCCACTTTTGGATTAATTCTTCGGAAGGAGGAAGTGATTCTTCTTCTCTTGTTCTTTTGCCTCGATTTTCCATGATTTGGTTTTGAAAAGATGAAGTTTTATGGTAATTTTTTTTATTTTGGGGGCTAGGGTTTATATGGGTAGTAAGGTGAAGAGGTAAAAGTGAAAAGATGAAGAGATGAATGGTTGTGATGTTTGAGAGGAGTCATGCTCTTTTAAAAAAACACGTCAATTCTTTATCAAACGTCTGAATTATGAAAAACAGACGTCTTTTTTGTGTCCAGTTTGATCCTGAGAGGAATTAGTTCAAAATTGGGTTATTTCAGACGTTTGTTATTTTGGGACCGGACGTCTGATTTTGGCAGAGGAGAAAATTTTATTTGGTGAGATAGACGTCTGTCTGGGAGTAATTTTTAACCCGTAAGATTTAAGTACCATTTTAGACGTCCGTTTTATTTTGTGCAGACGTCTGAGTTGAGGTTCAAATTTATTCACTCTGTTCAATCAGATGTTTGCTTGTTTTTTGCTCAGACGTCTGTTTAATGAAATTTTTGCACAATCAATTTTTAATTTCGTATAAGGTTTTAGATAACAAGTTAAATATAAAAATATAGTAAATATAGTAAATGAAACTTTAATTTTTATAAGGTGGAGTCTTTTTCGGTGTAGACGAACTCCTTCCTTCATTGACTTTGTAATTCTTCTCCCATGAGTTTGGACTATAAGGCGGTCGTTGGGGAGAGAAGGTACAGTATTTCAACGTAGGGTTTACTGGGTCATTCTCGGTACGATAAGAGGAAGACGAATCAATAGGATTTGGCGGAAGGTAAAGGTGAAGTAACATCCTTTGTTTTTGATCCACAAAATTTGTAGATCATTTTTTCGAGAAGGCTTAAGCGAGTAGCTGTAACTTTCTGTTCGAAGTATAACTCCTTCTGTAGAGCTATTTGTTCTGTTTGATAATAATGAAGTTCATCTATTTTTCTTTTTGTATCTGGTGATGAGAAGAGAGCTCTTTTAGCCTTCTTTCCTTCAGGAGTATATCCAGTGTGATAATTTCCCCAGCGATATTGCGTTTCATATCTAGGAGTTGGTGTTGGAAATTGAGGAGAGTCAGAAGAACTATCCGATGTAAATGTAATTTAGATAGAAGAGTTTGAGTTATTTGATGACATATTGTTTCTAGTTGAACTACTTTTAGTTCTAAATTTTGTGTTTTAAGTTTATAGTAGAAAACATATCTTTATATATAGGGGAGACAACCAAGGAACATGTGGTGTAGAATTTCAGAAGTATGTAACCAGAGAAAAAATTCAAGTATTGTGGGGATTTTTAGGAAATAAAGCAAAATATAGTTAGTATGTTAAAACACAAATACGTAATTGTTTTTTGTAAAAGAGAATATAAAACTAATATCTATATATAGTTAGTAAGTTACAAAGATGTGTACTTGTTTCTATAAAAGGTGATATTATACTAATTTATATGTCTTTAACTAATACAATTCCTAATTCTCGTCATAATTTAATAAAAAAAAATTCTAATAGTGGTTTAGTGAAGATATCTGCAATCTGGGGTTTTCAGTTGAGACATATTCTAAATTAATAATATCTTTTTCTATGTTGTCACGTAAGAAGTGATGTCTGATATCTATATGTTTGGTTCTGGAGTGATTTATTGGATTTTTAGATAAATTTATTGCACTAGTATTATCACAATATATCATTGATTTATTTAAATGTACTCCAAAATATTTGAGTGTTTGTTGCATATAAATTACTTGTGCACATGCTAAAGCAGCAGATATATATTCGGCTTCACATGTAGAGAGTGATACACAATTATGTTCCTTACTAAACCAAGATACAAGTGATCTTCCAATGAAATGGCACGAACCACTTGTACTTTTTCTATCCATCCGGGATCCACCAAAATCAGCATCACTATAAGATACTAATTCGAATGGACATCCTTTCAGATAAAAAAGACCGAAGTCCTTAGCATTATTAAGATACCTTAAAATCCATTTCGCTGCTCTTAAGTGTGACTCTTTTGGATCTGATTGAAATCGTGCACACAAGCATACACTCATCATAATGTCAGGACGACTTGTAGTTAAATAAAGTAACGAACCGATCATACTTCTATATAATTTTTGATCAATACCTTTTCATCTTTTTCAAGATGAATAGAAGTACTCATTGGAGTTGGCTTTCCTGGATGTTATCTAGACCAAAACGTTTAATTACATTATTACAATATTTTTCTTGATAAATAAAGATACCATTTGAAACTTGTTTGATTTGTAATCCTAAAAAATATGATAATTTTCCCATATGAGACATTTCAAATTCATTTGTCATTATTATAGAAAATTCTTTACATTGGTTTTCATTTGTTGAACCTAAAATTATATCATCTACATAAATTTGTATAATTAAAATATCTTTATTTGAATTTTCAATAAATAAAGTTTGATCTGCTTTTCCTATTTGAAAACCAGAATTTATTAAATAACTTTTAAGTCGTTTATACCAAGCACAAGGTGCTTGTTTTAAACCATATAAAGCTTTTTTAAGTTTATATACATAGTCTAGATATTTTTCATGTACAAATAATGGTGGTTGTTCTACATAAACGTTTTCTTTTATAAAACCATTTAGGAAAGCGCTTTTAACGTCCATTTGATAAAGTTTAAAATTATGAAAACTTGCGTATGCTAAGAGAATGCACATAGCTTCTAGTCTTGCTACAGGTGCGAAAGTCTCTTCATAATCAATACCTTCTTCTTGATTATACCCTTGAGCTACCAATCTGGCTTTATTTCTTGTAATATTTCCAAGTTCATCAGCCTTGTTTTTATATACCCATTTTGTACCAATAACTGATTGATCGCTAGGTCGAGGTACTAGTTCGCAAACATCATTACGTTCGAATTGATTCAATTCCTCTTGCATAGCTATAATCAGTAGTCATCTGTCGAGGCTTCTCTTGGATTTTTGGGTTCAATGGTTGAGATAAATGCTACATGACCCATTTGATTTAGTTGACTTCTTGTCCGAACGTGTGAGTCAATTTCACCAATAATGTTTTGTGTAGGGTGGTCACTCAGAATTTTATGGGGTAATCTATATGTTCTATGGAATTATTTTCTATATTTTCAAGACTAGTATTTTCAATTATTTCATCATCATCTTTATTCTTTATATTTTTATCAAAATTTTCATTGAAAGACACGTGTAAAGATTCTTCTATAACATTAGTACGTTTGTTGAAAATACGATAAGTTTTACTACGTTCTGAATATACAACAAAAATTTGTGATTAGCTTTTGCGTCAAATTTTCCAAGTTGATCTTTAGTATTAAGAATAAAACATTTAGAACCAAAAATTTTAAAATATGAAATGTTTGGTTTCCTTCCATTAAAAAGCTCGTAAGGAGTATTTTTAGTAAAAGGATGAATAGAAATTCGATTTAATACATAACAAGCAGTTGCTACAGCTTCTTTCCAAAATGATTAGGTAAAGTACTTCCATTAAGTAGAGTTCTAGCACATTCTTGTAAAGTTCTGTTCTTTCTTTCTACAACTCCATTTTGTTGTTGAGTTCTAGGGAATGAAAAATTATGATTTATTCCTTTCTTTTTACAAAAATTTTCAAAAGATTCATTCTCGAATTCTCCACCGTGATCACTTCGAATGTTTTTAACTTTTAAATCTTTATAATTTTAAATCATTTTGATGAAATCTTTAAAATGTCCAAAAGTATCGCTTTTATTTTTCATAAAGATAGTCCATGTATATCTTGAGTAATCATCAATTACTACAAATACATAACGATTGTGATTTAATGATTGAACTTGAGTAGGACCAAATAAGTCCATATGTAATAGTTCTAACAGTTGTAAAGTTGAAATAGCCTTTTTCGATTTAAAAGAATATTTGGTTAGTTTACCTATCTGACAATCTTCATATAGATTGTTTATTTTAAAATTTATTTTAGATAGACCTTTTACTAACTCATGTTTCGAAAGTCTTTGTATAGTTTTAAAATTTATATGGCAGAAACACTTGTGCCATAACCAAGAATCGTTGTTATTGGCAATTAAACACATTTCTTTATTATTATTTACTTTCATATTTAAAACATAAATATTTCTATCTCGATTTCCTTCAAAAATAATTTTTTCTTCTTTGTCAAAAATTCTACATTTGTTTTCAGAAAATGTTATTTTAAAACCTTTTGTCACATAGTTGACTAATGCTAAGTAAATTATGCTTTAAATTTTTAACTAAGGAAACATTAGTAATAAGAGGTAAATTTGAGATACCATAGTTGCACACATCTCCTTTACCAATGATAAAACCTTTTGAGTTATCTCCAAAGGTAACTGAGCCACCATCAAAGTATGAAATATTGGTTAGCATCTCATTGTCTCTGGTCATGTGTTTTGAGCAACCACTGTCTAATATCCATTTTCTCTTTTTGAGTGAGACCTGCAAAAAATATTAATAAGCCCATTGGTACCCACTTTTTGATAGGGTCCTAAGAGCTAGGTCTTAGGAAGCCAAACCCAAGTGGGTTTAGTATCCGTTTTATATAAATAATTTTTATTATTATGCACAGATTCCATAAATGAGTTAATATGTTTGTTTCTAATCAAACTATTATTAGTTTTTGGAATCCATATTTTTTTTATGGATTTTGATTTATCTTTAATTTTTGAATCAATTTTCTTTAGTTTAGCAATTTTTATTGGGGGAATTTTTTATCCTTCTTTAAATCCTAATCCATGTTTATTTGAAGATGGTTGAGAACTTTCTATGATTCTTGATAAATTTTCTCTACCCTTATGAAAGTTAGAAATATTCTTAGAGATGCTTTCTAACTTAGTTTGAATACTTTTATTTTCTAATTCTAATTCTTTTATTTTAGTTTTCAACATGTGATTCTCAGAACTAATTTCATCATTCTTTGTCTTTTGAGTTTTGATTTCTTGACTCAAAAGATAAAGTTGACTATCTGAATTTGTAAGAGTGTCTCGAACTTTTTCAAGTTCTTCTTCCAGAATTATTTTTTCATCTTTCAACATGTCTCTTTCAAATTCAACTTTATTCTGATTTTCATGAGTTTCCTTAAGCTTTTTCTTTAGAGTTTTTATAATATTTGAAAGTTCGACATTAACATCTATTAATTCTTTGTAAGATAATTCACTTACTTCAGATTCTTGAGCCATGAAACACACATTTGCTTGTTCATTTTCGCTTTCACTATCACTATCACTATTTGATGAATCTGAGTCTGAGTCATCCCACGTAACAGGAAAAGCCTTCTTCTTGAATTTATCTTTCTTACTTTTGTTGAAGTTTTTCTGTTTTTCTTTCATTTCTGGACAGCCTTTTACCATATGACCCTTCTTATGACAATTAAAACATTCCAATTTTGAGGATGAAGGTTTGTTTGAGGTGTTCTTTTTGAAATTTCCTTTTCTATATTTTAGAAATTTCTTAATTTTTTTGGCAATAAAGGCTAGATCTTCATCTTCTGATTCAGATTCCTCTTTATCAGCATGAAAGGCCACATTTTTATTTACTTGAGCTAATTCCCTTTTTGCTTGAAGATTTACTTCACAAGGCATAAGATTTCCTATTAGCTCTTCTGGTTTCATAGCTGATAGGTCATTTGCTTCTTCAATGGCTAGTACTTTTCTTTCCCAGTCGTCAGTTAGAGAATTTAGTACTTTTGAAACTTTGTCAAAGTCACTATATTTTTCTCCTAGTCCTATTAATGCAAGGAAAATGTCATGAAATCTTCAGTGCATTTCATTAATAGTTTCATTTTTGTGACGACAAGGAATTTCGCTCGATCCGAATCAGTCGCTAAACCGATCAAGAACATTCGAAACGCCTGATTGTTTTGAGAACACGACAAAATAGAACGCAGATGGAAGAACATTTCATCGTCTATTACAACAATTCCATCAGAATACACGAATATATAGAGTATAAATGAATAAAATACATTCGATAAATATCAGAGATTATAATACATTACATAGCAGCGGAAAATAATACAATACACAACTAGAAGTAATATGCGGATACAAAGCTTTTCGAGTATCGTTCCAGCTGTAAACCAGGATCCTGTGAATATAAATCTGCAAAACCAAAACTACTAGCTGCCTGTGTCAAAATAAGGGCACCCAGAGTTTAGGTTAAAACAATAAACTCCAGGTTAGTCATGGGACTGGTGTGAGAACTAAAACAGTTATTTAAAACTTTACTTTAAATCAGATATATCAAGTGACCACGCCGTATAACACGGAACGGGTTTCCTCCCAAGAATACCAGTGCATATAACAAAACAACGCAATGATTTTTGGAAAAATGAAGCTATTATGAGACCTAGGTCCTATCACACAATGCAACGCAAGCCGGGGGATAGGGTTTTCCCTTATAATAGCCAAACATGCTTAGTACGTTTAAAACAAATCATTTGATACTATTATAAGTGTATAGTGTCAAAACAATTTCAATCATAAATATCAATCATAGATGGCATGGCACCATATATCATGTCGCCATACTAGGCTTTACAATCAAAACCGCACTGTCACGTATTTGGAAATTGGGTTTCCATCTGTGAACCGAAGCAAAAGATAGTCCTCAACCGATTCGAGACGCTCTAGCCCGTGTCTCAGGATCAGAATGCATCGACCCTTGGATCCTCAGGGCCAGTCCACCGATGTGGATTAAACTTAAACCCTGAACATGCGTTTCCCTGCCCTATGGGGCGTAAATGAGCCAACGAATGACTCCATCGGATCCGGATCGTCCGATCAAACCGAGGCACCTCGCAACTACAATAACCACATAAGTCAAACTCATCAGGGCGTGTAAAACCACTGACGCCACTTCTAGCTAGAAGGAAACGCATGCCCTCCCTGACGTCCTCCCCCGTTTCTGGTTCACAACCGGGGTGTGAGGCTCGCGAATCAACGTTACACAAAGCTATGCCACACAGGCTGTGCTTTGATCATCACCACAAGACTTTGCTTTTCAACAGAAGCCTTGATCAATTGCCGCTTAGGCATGCCACACAGGAAATTCACTCCATGCGTTTGATATCCGTCAATATATAACCTGTTAGCTCGTACGTCTCAGAGAAGGGCGTTAAGCAAGAGAATAAATTCTCCGCCGCCAAACAGATATATATTTAATAGAAATCAACCACATAGAATAAAATCTAATTTCAGACACACAGTCCATTTACAAGTTCGTTCTAGGTCTGAACGAAATCGGAGGCACTTTCCTCGCATATCCATCGATCTCCAAGTACGTCTGGACGATCACCAACTGTTTCTCTCCTCTTGGGTGTACAACCCAATCGAGATCATCAGCAATCACCCAAACGATGTGAAGATTTCCGGTCTTCGACCACCGTCTTCATCTTCGACACCACGTCGAATCAGTTATTCAGAATGGGATAAACCCGATCTTTCTGAATAACTCGCGTATATAATAAACAAGTGTTACACAACCACAATATACGCCTCATTCCAATTCAGAATATTCTTTTATTCAAATATTCTTATACTTTGGGAAAGATTCCCATTAATTTCATCAAAGGTAAATTCTTTAAATTTATTCTTTAATCTTCTCTAAATATCAATTCAAACTAGTCGGGATTAGCGAACTACACCGGAGTAATCATTTATTTTATTTCCCAATCCCCACCTATTCATCCCATGAAGTAAAACTGGTCATACTTCATATCTAACACCACAGTGTTATCGGTAAATTCAATTACCATTTCACGTTCAAATCTAATTAAAGATTTAACTATCGCCTGGGGCAAAACTAGTGATACTCCCTTCTCGATCTTTTCAATTTAATTAAAGATTCATTAAAACTCCACTTAGTTTTAATCTTTAACTGGGTTAAAGAATCAGTGTCATTTGAAACACGGTTCACGATAAACCCAAAATCACATTCCATTAATTATCGGGTTAAAGAACAAGTGTTATTTAAAACACTGTTCACGATAAACCCAAAAATCAATACCAATTCAATTCCAATTAAATATTATTTAATTGGTACACTTCATTAAATCTAAATAAAAAGATTTAATCTTTTTCTCCACTGGGCTTAAGAACAGTGTTAATGAAGACACCATTCACGACAAACCCAAATCACATTTGATATTAAATACAAGGCTCTGAATAGAAAATATATCGGCTTATATTCAATATCAAATTCTACGACCAACAAATATCGTATTGGAAATAACGATATGTATATACATATCTTTCAAATTTCCATAACAACATCTGTATAATCACGAAATCCAACATCGAAATATTCCAAAGACAATTTCGATTCAAATCCATTCCAATTCAATTATTGGAAATTCTGGTTACTTTTAAAACCATTTCAAATCCACTTTATTTATTTTAAAAAATAAATAGAATTATAGTTCTAGTTCAAAACTAGTTCATTTCGATAAAAATCTATCTTTATCTTTTAAAATATGGAGTTTTTCATCCCAATTCTTTCCAAATTATTTCTTATGATTTTACACAAATTATTGATATTTTTAATAATTTTATCTAGGCCCGTACAGTTGATTTCCATCAACGGCCATCGAACTGCACTTACAACCACCTTTTCCAAATTTGATTTGGACATAATTCCAAATCCAACCATTATATTTCTCGTTTCTAATATTCATTAGAAATCTCTTTTCGATACGAACCCAATGGTTTCGGTTTTAGGAGACTCCGACGGTCGGATCTCCCGCAATGTCCATTCGAAGTCAATGGTCGAAATTCACGAACTGCCGCAGCGCAGCGCGTTCTATTCGGGCCATTATATTATATATATAATATATATATAATGTATACTTCGTCGATTTCCTTTTAAAACGTATTTTATAAATCTTTTTGAATTCATTTTCAAAACAGTTTCAACTTCATATTCAATTTTAAATCAAAATTGAATTTTTCCTTATAAATTCCTTTCAAATTCATTTCAAATTGATTTCTAATTCAATTTCAGTTCGTTTTCAATTCAATTCAATTTCAATTCGAATTCATTTATATTCAATTTCAATTCGAATTCATTTCTATTCAGTTCAATTCGAATTCATTTATATTCAATTTCAATTCGAATTCATTTCTATTCAGTTTAATTCGAATTTCAATTCTTTTCAAAATATCAGATTTTGAAATCACTTTCGATATTCATTATAAAATGAATAAAATCGATATAAATATCGTTCATGTCAAAATAGCGTCAATATAATCAACACGGCTTCATATGTTTCTATTTTCAAATATTATATTTCAAATATTTCTTTTTCAAATATTTCTATTCAACTATTTCTATTTCAAATATTTCTATTCAAATATTTCTATTTCAAATATTTCTATTCAAAACTGGAATGAGGCCCAATAAATTACCATATAATGTTAATTATATGGATTATCTACAACACATGTATAAAATCACAACGATAAATAATCAACCATCATCCAGAGTGCATTCTACACTGTATAAGCATCAAATATAAATATTTAACGCTTATGACAGTCTGTCAATCAGTCGATCGACATACAACTAATTATCGGGATTAGTGTATGTCATATATCATCCCAATACCCGTGTGGGGTTTCAAACAATCAAACATAGATTTTATTTGTGCAGTTGGGCGATGTGTAAAATTTATCGTCCCAATCAATATCAATCAAGTCAGTGTATATAAACAAATCTCCGATTTGTTTACAAATATTTATTCACATTCATGTTAAAAAATTATATTTTCAACTATAAAATATTTTTAACTACATAAATATTTTATTTAACATCACATCACACAATCAACTACACATCAAAATCAAACAAACAAGCATACAAGCCGTCCATGGTCTGTAGACGACGGGTGTCGGGTGCTACTAAACACCGTCTGCATCCTAGTATATATTATTAACTAGAAAACAAAATTAAAAGGTGAGAAGTTCTCACCGAGGGTTCCACTCCGCCGTGCTTTGCTTTTGAACTGCTGAACCGTCTGGATCTATTTGAAATTCCAATGCAGTTCTCTTCCCGCTGTTTATAATAAAAATTATATTTTTAATCTTCACGTTATATAAAATTATATTTTTATTCTTTACATACAATAAAAATAATATTTTTCTTCTCTTTCTTCATGATAAAAATTATATTTTTATACTTCACATCATATAAAAATTATATTTTTATATCAATGTCTATTTTAAAAATCGAACCTTTATCATATAAAAAATCTAATCTTTATTTTATTATCCTATATATAAAAATCATATTTTTACTATGCTTCTACATAGATAAAAATCTAATTTTTATTATTCCTCTATATAGATAAAAATCTAATTTTTATATCCTCTACTTCAATATGAAAATCATGTCTTTTCTAATCAAAAAATATAATCTTTTCTAATAAAAATATAAGCTTTTAAGTTTTTATAGAACTAATTACTTTATATAAATAAAAGTAAAGTAAATAAATAAAAGGAACTTACATAGAAATAGGAAGGAGGAGAGAAGCGTTCACTGTCGGAGGAGGGAGCAGCGTCTGAGGGGAAGGGGGGTGCTGCGCGTCTGCAGTGGTCGAAGGGGGGTCCGAGTCTGACGTCGGCGGTGGGGCTTGGAAGGGCTGGCGGCGAATGCTTTTAGTGGTGCTAGGGGTGGGTTTTGGTGCTCGCGGTCAGGAATGGCAGAGGAGAGGAGGGTGGAGCGAAGGAGGAGTTCGTCGGAGGGGGTGGCGGCTCGCCGGAGCGCGGCGCGTTGGGCGCGATGCCCGATGTTGGCAGATCGGGAGGGCGGCGAGAAGGGCTACGGTTTTTTTTAATTTGTGGAGGCTTTGACTGAAATGGGAAAGGAGGGGAGGGCTAGGGGTTTTTTATAAAAAAATATATTATTTTTAATTATTTTAAGTTCTAAAAAGTAAACTTTTTAGTTCGACCTCAAAACGAGGCCCACCACCTGTCGTCCATAGCTAATTACCCCCATCCTGAACACAATGGGATTTGCCACGTAGGCCAATTCAATCGTTACAATCAGTTTCCGTTTAAATCAAAATTTAAATCTATATATTCTATTTTAAACATACATTTCAATTTACTGAGGCCACATACGGACTCTAAAAATTCCTAAAAAATATTTTCTAGCTTCGTATTGACGATACGGTCCTAACAAAACTAGTTTCATCGAATTCTGAGACCGTTTGAAAATGGTCATTTTCCAATCGATTAAAATCAACTAAAACTGGTCAAACGTGTTTTCTTTTGCCACGCTCACATATTGATTCAAAAATATATGAAATTTGAAACCTAGCAATAATTTGACATCGCGGATCCAACAAAAGTGGTTTCATCGAAATCCGAGGTCATTTGAAAAATTTCCATTTTTAAGGGCCTGAATTCCATAGCGACTATTCTGAAATTTCAACTGGACATATCTTTTGATTCCCGCTATGAAATTTTGATTTCTCGGATTCGTTGGAAAGATATTCTCAATTAGATTCAAATATTTTTGGTTTCACTAAAATCCGGTTTATTTTGCACCCGGTACATTCATTTGAATTTTGAAATCAAATTATCGAACTACCGCGCCATGTTCAATTCCTTTTATAATTATAAATAATTATTTATATTCTAACGACGATCTATATAAATATATTCGTTCGAATTCCATTCAAAATAAATTTCCCGTCGTTTTTATTTAAAATAATTCATTTTAAATAATCAAAATTCACTAAAATTGCCAAAATAAAAATTTTAAATTGGCTCGGATTTCCGGGTTATTACAATTTTGTTTCATCTTGAAGTTCTAGAACCGGTTTTTGAGCATTGAAATTTTAGTTTGCTTGACTTTTTTTGTTCCTTCATGGATGGTCTTGAGTGTTTCTCATATCTGATATGCTGATGTACAAATGCTAACACGATTGAACTCATTTCTATCTAGTGCACAATATAGCATGTTCATAGCTTTTGCATTTGCATTTGCATTTGCCTCCTCTTTTTGAACTGTTGTCCAAGTTGAATATTTGGTTGTAGGTGCCGTAAATTCTTTTTAAGTAGCATTCCATGCACTAAAACCACTTGCTTGCATATAAATCCTCATTCTTGTTGCCTAGTAGTTGTAGTGTAGCCCATTGAATAAAGGTGGTCTTCGATAAGATTGTCCTTCGGCAAAAGTAGTTGAGCTAGTACTTGGGTTATTCTCCATTTTATCAAAGTCTCGAATAACAGTGTTATGGTTATAGGATGGTCTTGCTCGGATACCAATTAAAATAAGCTATATGACAGTAAGATCGTGTAGACGGAGAATAGAATGTAATGTATATAGTAGAGTAGTAAGTAGTAAATCACACAGTCGATTTTATACTAGTTCGGACCACTGTCCTACGTCCAGTCCCAGACTCACTTCTGGTATTTCACTAACACTAAAAACCCTCACTTCACCCGAAGGAATAGGTTCACAATTACCCGAACAGCTGAACATGATTTCTTGCCTCAACTGCTGAAGATGTCTTCCTTAATACAGAATAATTGATGACTTATTTGTGTTATTATTAACACGGATATGTCAATATATAATACACCCTTCCTATAGTCTTTCTTTGATGATAAACGTTAAGCTTGTGAAAAATTATGGAAGATTATATTGTAAATAGTGTGCTTTTTGAAAACTAGAGAGCTTTGAATAATATTAAAGAGAGATAGAATGAAATTCGGTGATTTGATAAGTAAATCAAGTCTCTATTTATAACGTGCAAAGAGTTGTAATCGTTACGAAGAGATTCCATCAACAGAAATGATTTAGATAGTTGTGACTCTTCATAATAAGTCGCAACTCTTCATAATCAGATGTCTGAATATTAATTTCAGATGTCTGTTTTTGAATTTGAAATTTAAATAGCATGGAAATAGTACATTTCGTAGCATATCCAAACGTCTGAAAAATTTAGAACAGACGCCTGAATATTATGGAGATTTTATTTTTGACTCAGCAAACAAACGTCTATCTGATTTATTTCAGACGTCTATTTTCTGGGCAAAACATATTCCTTGCCTCTTTTAAATATGAAAACATATATATGATATGTGTGTGTGTGTAACCATCAAGGAAAACTTAAACATGAAAAATCTAGGACTAACAGACTCTTACAACATATTCAATCTTCATTTCATTGTTATTGAATCTGCTTGTCTAATTTCTTCCTGCAAAACAAAGTTAGTTGACAATATATATGCTTATGAATAGTTGTCATAGTCAAAATACTTATATAGCGAGATCCAACATTAACCGATTTCATATACTGACGTGTCTCATACCACGAGGTTTACAATATCGTTTAATGTCCATAACGTCATCTCAAAGAGTGCGGAAAAGTGTGATTTTAATATAGGAAGATACTTGATTTTCTTAAACTAGTTTATAAAACGATATTTTAAAACTGATTGTTTTTCTTCCGTAAAACTATATTTTTTTTTGAAAAATGGATTTTTGTATGATTATCTTGAGGCCTTCTATTTTAAAACTGAAATCATAAAAATATTTTAGCCCCAAAACTATAGAGAAATTGATATATTTACATATATAGGAAAGGTAATTTGAAAATGTGTTTCTATGGCGACCCAAACTTCCCCGTAAAGGAAAGAACGAATTGCTTTGAGGACAAGACGAATCGGAACGCAAACAGAAGAACATTTCATTGTTTATTACAACAATTTCCATTAGAGTACAAGAATATACAGAGTATGAATAAATATTACACATTTGATAATCATCAGAGATTGGAAATTGGATTTTCGTCATGAGCCGAGGCAAGGGGCAAGCTCCTCTCCGTTCGAGACACTCTAGCAAATGTCTCAGGACCACACACAGCGATCCTTGGAACCTCCAAGGCCGGTCTTCTCTTACTTTTGAGGATTAATTATTCCTGAACACACATTTCCCGGTCCTATAGGACCTATATCCGAGGCGCCTCGCATTCCAACAACCACACAGGTAAAAAGTATATAAATGTCAGGGCTGGTAGGTCACTGACACCACCCATAGCTAGAAAGAAACGTCGTGCACTCCTTGGGTCCTTATCCCGTTTTTGACTCATACCGAGGTGTGAGGTTCACGAATTAACGCTATACAAAAAGCTATTCCACACAGGCCGTGCTTTGATCATCAACCACAAGACTTTTCTTTTCAACAGAAGCCTTGATCATTTGCCACTTAGGCATGCCACACAGGCAATTCATGCCATGCGATTGATATCCATCAATATATAACCTCTGAGCTCGTACGTCTCAGAGAAGGGCGTTAAGCAAGAGAATAAATTCTCCGCTGCCAAACAGATATATATTTAATAGAAATCAATCACACAATAAAATCCAATGTCAGACACACAGTCCATTTACAAGTTCGTTCTGGGTCTGAACGAAACCGGAGGAACCTTATTCCTCGCATATCCATCGATCTCCAAGTACGTCTGGACGATCATCAACTGACTCCCTCCTCTTGGGTGTACAGCCGAACCAAGATCATCAATAATCATCCAAACGATGTGACGACCTCCGGTCTTCAACCACCGTCTTCATCGTCGACTTATCGTCGAATCGGTTATTCAGAATGGGTATAAACCCGGCCTTTCCGAATAACCCACGTATATAATAAACAAGTGTTACACAAACAAAACATACGCCTCATTCCAATTCAGGATATTCTTTATTCAAATATTCACATTCTTAGGGAAAGGTTCCCATTAATTTTATCAAAGATAAATTCTTCTAAATTTATTCTTTAATCTTCCTTTGGATATCATTTCAAACCATATTATGGTTTTCTAAACTAGTCGGATTAGCGAACCACACCGAAGTAATCATTTATTTTATTTCCCAATCCCAACCTATTCATTCCATGGAGCAAAACTGGTAATACTCCATATCTAACACCACGGTGCTATCGGTAAAATTAATTACCATTTCACATTCAAATCTAATTAAAGATTTAACTATCGCTTCGGAGCAAAACTGGTGATACTCCATTCTCGATTATTTCAATCTAATTAAAGATTCATTAAAACTCCACTTAGTTTTAATCTTCCCACAAATCAATATTAATGGTTATTCAAAGCTAAGAAGTTAATCTTATCTTTAACTGGGTTAAAGAACCAATGTCATTTAAAACACGTTTCACAACAACCCAAAATCCCATTCCATTGTTAATCGGGTTAAAGAACAAGTGTTATTCAAAACACCACTCACGATAAACCCAAAAACCAATTTAAATTCAATTCCAATTAAATACTAATTAACTGGAAAATTTCACTAAATCTTAATTAAAAGATTCATTCTTTTCTAAACTTGGTTCAAGAATAGTGTTATTTAAGACACCATTCACGACGAACCCAAAATCCCATTTGATATTAAATACAAGGCTCTGAATAGAAAATATATCGGCTTATATTCAATATCAAATTCTGAAACGAACAAATATCGTATTGGAAATAACGATATAAATATATCTTTCAAATTTCCACAACCATATATGTATAATCACGAAACCCAACATCGAAATATTCCAAAGATAATTTCGATTCAAATCCATTCCAATTCATATATTGGAAATTCTGATTATTTTTAAAACCACTTCAAATCCAATTTATTTATTAAAAAATATTGGATTATAATTCTAGTTCATAACTAGTTCATTTCGATAAAAATATATTTTTATCCTTTTTAAATATGGGATTTTCTACCCCACTTCTTTCCAATTCATATACTATGATTTTACACAAATTATTGATACTTTTAATAATTTTATCAAGGCCTGTTCATTGATTTCCAATAATGGCCGTCGAACTGCACTTATAACGACCTTTTCCAAATTTGATTTGGACATAATTCCAAATCCAACCATTAGATTCAAATTTCTAATATTCATTGGAAAGCTCTTTTCGATACGAACCCTATGGTTCTGGTTTCAGGAGAATCCGACGGTCGGATCTCCCATAACGTCAATTCGAAGTCAATGGTCGAAAATCGCGAACTGCCCCGCGATGCGCGTTCTATTCAGGCCATTTAATATATATAATGTATATATTATATATATTTCATTGATTTCAATTCAAAACGTATTTTATAAATCATTTTAAATTCGTTTTCAAAACAATTTTAACTTCATATTCAATTTTAAATCAAAATTGAATATTTCATATCATTAATATATAAATGATAATATTTTCAAAACGTTATATTTTGAAATCACTTCCTTTTCTATATTCATTATAAAAACGAATATAATCGATATAAATATTGTTCGCGTCAAAATGGCGCATATCTAATCAACACGGCTTTATATATTTCGATAACTTCGTTATTCTATTCAACAAATGACTATTTTCTTCAATACATGAATATATATTTCTTTCAACACATGAATATTCTCAACACATGAGTAGCGTCAACACATGACTATTTTTGTTATTTAATATATTTTTATAAAATTATGATTTCTATCGTTTAATTCTCAATCAGATTCCAACCGTAAATTAGTAAGAGAAAGATTCCCTAAGTATTAACCCCAGAGGCCGAAACCAACATCAGATCAGTACCCAGGAAACCACTCATCTTAACTAGTTTCCAGTTAGTTTCTAATTTTATATATGATAAAGATGTGAATTTTATTGTTAAGATATTTCGTTCAAAACATGATAAGTTTCAACACATGAATATTCTCAACACATGAGTATCGTCAACACATGACTATTTATTCTATTCAACACATGAATCTTTATTTTATAATATTCTTTATTTTCCAAATTGGAATGAGGCCCAATCAATTACCATTAAATGTTAATTATATGGATTCCATACAACACATGTATATAATAGCAACGATAAATAATCAACCATCATCCAAAGTGCACCACACAACTGCATAAGCATTAAACATAAATAATTAACGCTTACACCGTCTGTCAACCTATCGATTGACATACAACTAAACCATTGGGATTAGTGTACGCCAAATATCATCCCAACACCCGTGTGGGGTTTAAAATCAACAAACACAGATTTTTATTTGTGCAGTTGGGCGATGTGTAAAATTTATCGTCCCAATCAATATCAGTCAAATGGGTGTACATAAACAAATCGTTCGATTTGTAAATGAATATTTATTTATTCACATTCACGTTAAATTTATATTTTTAACGATAATTAATTTATTTCAACACATGAATATATTTCCTATTCAATACATGAATATATTTCCATCTATTCCACATCACAATCAATTTTCACCACACAATAAAATCAAACAAGTTGTCCATGGTCTGTGGACAACGGGTGTCGGGTGCTGCTAAGCACCGTCTGCATCCTAGTATATATTTTTAACTAGAAAACAAGAATTAAAGTGAGAAGGTCTCACCGAGAAGCTAAACCAAACGCCGCGACTCTTCATATGTAGAAAATCTTCATCGTGCTCGCCTTTTGTCACTTTCGTTGTTCGTATCCACTACATATATAAAAATTGCATCTTTATATTGTTGCTATGTGTATAAAAATCACATTTTTATAACTACGCTACATTGATAAAAATCACATTTTTATACTGCTACTATATAGATAAAAACTCTGTTTTATACCGCTACTATATAGATAAAAATTCTATTTTTATACCGCTACTATATAGATAAAAATTCTATTTTTATACCGGTGTTCATATAATAGAGATCATATTTTTACCACGCTAACTTCATAATACAAATTATTTTTTTATCGCTCTTCTTCTAATAAAGATTATATTTTTATATCGCCACTCATATAAAAATCACATTTTTATATTCTCTATTATATAAAAATCATATTTTTATATTTTCTATTATATAAAAATCATATTTTTATATCCTAAGAATTTTCATATAAAAATCAAATCTTTAACATCATAAAAATCTAATCTTTAAACAAATAAAAATCACTTCCTTTTGAAGTTGAAAATCAAAGCTTCATGTCATTTAAAAAAAATCAATGCCTCATGTTATTATATATATATATATATAAATAAGAACTGAAAATAAATAAAAACTTACTGTAAAAATCGAGGGTGGGGCGGTTTCTTCACGTTCAAGGGGGAGAAGAGGAGAGGTAGGAGGAGGAGGATGGGTCGCGGCGCAGGCGGAGGGTGGAGGGAGGGGGCTAGGGCATCGGCGCTGCGGCGGAAAGGGGAGGGGGTGTGGCTTCTGGGGCGTCGGCTTTTTGGGAGAGGGAGGAAGAGGGAAGGGGGTTCTCGGTCAGGCGTTTGGTGGGAGGGGGGAGTGGACCGCCGGCGGCGCGCGAAGGGGGGTAGGGGGGTCGAGGCACTGGCGGCGCGGGGCTAGGCACGATGGATAGTTTTTTTGGTTTTGAACTGAAGGAGAGAGAGAGAGAGGGATTAAAGGGAAATTTATATATTTAATTATTTATTTAATTTAATTATCCAAAGGTTGACTTTTTATTCGAACCCCAAAAGAGACCCAACGACTGCCACCCCTAGCTAACTACCCCCTTTCCGAACAAATGGGATATGCTTCACGAGCCAATTCGATCGTTTTGATCAGTTTTCGTTACAATCAAAATATAAATCTGTATATTGATTTTGAACGCACATTTCAATTTACTGGGGCCACATACGGACTTTAAAAATTCGCGAAAAATATTTTCTAGCTTCATATTGACGATACGGTTCTAACAAAACTAATTTTGTCAAATTCTGAGACCGTTTGGAAAATGGTCATTTTCTAGTCGATCGAAATTGACTGAAACTTGTCAAAACACGTTTTTCTTCGCCACGCTCACACATTGCTTCATAAAATTATGAATTTTGGAATATAACAATCATTTGACATCATGGATCCAACAAAAGTGGTTTCGTCGAAAACCGAGGTCGTTTGCAAAATTTCCATTTTTAAGGGCCAGAATTCCATAACGACTATTCTGAATTTTCAACTGGACATAACTTTTTATTCCCACTATGAAATTTTGATTTTTCGGATTCATTGGAAATATATTCTCACATAGATTCTAATATTTTTGGTTTCGCTAAAATCCAGTTTATTTTGAATCCTGTACAGTCATTTGAAATTAGAAATCGAATTTTCAAACTACCGCGCCATTTTCAATTCCTTTTATATTTAAAATAAAATATTTATATTCTAACGACGATTCAAATAAATATACACGTTCTAATTCTATTCAAAATAAATTTCTCGTCGTTATTATTTAAAATAATTCATTTTAAATATTCAAAATTCATTAAAATTGCCAAAATAAAAATTTCAAATTGGCTCAGATTTTCGGGTTGTTACAATCTCCCCCACTTTAAACTTTTCATCCCCGAAAAGGAACGAAGCTGAAAGTTGTTTAACTAATCAAGTCAACTTTCTTTATTTTCATTACGGCTTAAGTTCTTTAACTTTTCAGTTTCTAAGAACTTTTCAAATTTTTCAAAAATTTGGCTAACACCCTAAATTGTCGAAAAATTTCGCCATAACCTCCACTACATCGGGAGCTTCGGGATATTTCAAATAGCCTCCCATGGCCCTCACCAATCCAAAAGAAAAATAAAAAGCCAATCGGCTCATCAAATCATCAAATCCCCAAGAAATAAAATAAACATGTACCTATTTGTCGGGCAAACAATCTTATTCCTCTGCTCTAGCCTCCTTGATATGACCCGTTCAATGTATATACATGTATATGCATGCAATTGTAATCTTTTTTCAATACAGTTCAATATTCGGTTCAATTTGGCATAATGGTTCAAAATTTCAAACCAATAATCAAACAACACAACCATCAATCAATTAGTGGATTAACGTTTCAAATTTATAGTTTTGATACATATATAGAAAGTCATGTTTTTTATGCCAAATCACAACAATAATCCTATTTAGTTTTGGTTCTCACACCAGTCTAATGGAAATATATAGATATCTCACTTTCGAAGCTCGAACATAAATGCTGATGGTGTTTCGAACCACCATCAGAACATCTCCGGGCTACTAGAGTGTGATTCTATATCTATCCAGTATATTAAAACTTCGAATATACGTTTATGACGCGTATATGCAAAATCTTAATATACTCGATTGTCCAAATCAATATAAAATAAAATATTCAAATACGAATAATAGGGTTTAAATTTTCAAAACAAAACTTGTTTTCGTTTTTATTTTAAAAATAACACTCTTTCGACTCGCTTTAGGATACTACTGATCCCATCTCTAACGAGTTATTCTTATTGGACATTACAAATCCAATCTCTGATGAATTCTTTCGTTCGGTTCTAATGTGTCTTGTTCTCGAGCTCTGTAAACCAGAGCTCTGATACCAACTGTGGCGACCCGAACTTCCCCATAAAGGAAAGAACGAATTGCTTTGAGGACAAGATGAATCGGAACGCCAATAGAAGAACATTTCATTGTTTATTACAACAATTTCCATCAGAGTACAAGAATATACAAAGTATGAATAAATATTACACATTTGATAATCATCAGAGATTTAAATACATTACTGCAGTGGAAAAATAATACAACAACAACTGAAAGAAATACATAGATACAGAGCTTTCCGAATATCACTTCAGCTATATACCAGGATCCTATGAATATAAATATGCCAAACCAAAACTACTAGCTGCCCGTGTGGAAAATAAGGGCACCCAGAGTTTAGGTTAAAACAATAAACTCCAGGTCAGTCATGTGACTGGTGTGAGAACTAAAACAATTATTAAATTGATTTTTAAAGTTCAGTAAATCAAGGGACCACGCCGTGTAACACGTAACGGGTTTTTATCCCAAGAATACCAGTGCATAAGCAAACATCGCAATGCTAAATAAAGAACAATGAAGCTGTTATAAGACCCATGTCCCATCACACAATGCAACGCAAGTCGAAGGATAGGGTTTTACCTTACAACAGCCAAACAATGCTTGATACGTGAAATCTAATCTTTTATTATTACTATAAGTGAAGAAAACAACTTCGAATATAAATGTATCAATTATAGATGACATGGGCACCATATATCATGTCGCCATACTAGGCTCTACAAATAAAACAGAAATGTCACGTATTGGAAATTGGATTTTCGTCATGAGTCGAGGAAGGGGCAAGCTCCTCTCCGTTCGAGACACTCTAGTAAATGTCTCAGGACCACACACAGTGATCCTTGGAACCTCCAAGGCCAGTCCTCTCTTACTTTTGAGGATTAATTATTCCTGAACACACGTTTCCCGGTCCTATAGGACCTATATTCGAGGCGCCTCGCATTCCAACAACCACACAGGTAAATAGTGTATAAATGTCAGGGCTGGTAGGTCACTGACACCACCCATGGCTAGTAAGAAACGTCGTGCACTCCTTGGGTCCTTATCCCGTTTTTGACTCATACCGAGGTGTGAGGCTCGCGAATTAACGCTATACACAAAGCTATGCCACACAGGCCGTGCTTTGATCATCAACCACAAGACTTTGCTTTTCAATAGAAGCCTTGATCATTTGCCACTTAGGCATGCCACACAGGCAATTCATGCCATGCGATTGATATCCATCAATATATAACCTCTGAGCTCGTACGTCTCAGAGAAGGGCGTTAAGCAAGAGAATAAATTCTCCGCCGCCAAACAGATATATATTTAATAGAAATCAATCACACAGAATAAAATCCAATGTCAGACACACAGTCCATTTACAAGTTCGTTCTGGGTCTGAACGAAACCGGAGGAACCTTATTCCTCGCATATCCATCGATCTCCAAGTACGTCTGGATGATCATCAACTGATTCCCTCCTCTTGGGTATACAGCCCAATCAAGATCATCAATAATCATCCAAACGATGTGAAGACCTCCGGTCTTCAACCACCGTCTTCATCGTCGACTTATCGTCGAATCGGTTATTCAGAATGGGTATAAACCCGGCCTTTCCGAATAACCCGTGTATATAATAAACAAGTGTTACACAAACAAAACATACGCCTCATTCCAATTCAGGATATTCTTTATTTAAATATTCACATTCTTAGGGAAAGGTTCCCATTAATTTTATAAAAGATAAATTCTTCTAAATTTATTCTTTAATCTTCCTTTGGATATCATTTCAAACCATATAATGGTTTTCCAAACTAGTCGGGATTAGCGAACCACACCGAAGTAATCATTTATTTTATTTCCCAATCCTAACCTATTCATCCCATGGAGCAAAACTGGTAATACTCCATATCTAACATCACGGTGCTATCGGTAAAATTAATTACCATTTCACGTTCAAATCTAAATAAAGTTTTAACTATCGCTTTGGAGCAAAACTGGTGATACTCCATTCTCGATTATTTCAATCTAATTAAAGATTCATTAAAAATCCACTTAGTTTTAATCTTCCCACAAATCAATATTAATGGTTATTCAAAGCTAAGAAGTTAATCTTATCTTTAACTGGGTTAAAGAACCAATGTCATTTAAAACACGGTTCACAACAACGAAAAATCCCATTCCATTATTAATCGGGTTAAAGAACAAGTGTTATTCAAAACACCACTCACGATAAACCCAAAAACCAATTTAAATTCAATTCCAACTAAATACTAATTAACTGGAAAATTTCACTAAATCTTAATTAAACGATTTATTCTTTTCTAAACTTGGTTCAAGAACAGTGTTATTTAAGACACCATTCACGACGAACCCAAAATCCCATTTGATATTAAATATAAGGCTCTGAATAGAAAATATATCGGCTTATATTCAATATCAAATTCTGAAACCAACAAATATCGTATTGGAAATAACGAAATAAATATATCTTTCAAATTTCCACAACCATATATGTATAATCACGAAATCCAACATCGAAATATTCCGAAGATAATTTCGATTCAAATCCATTCCAATTCGTATATTGGAAATTCTGATTATTTTTAAAACCACTTCAAATCCAATTTATTTATTCAAAAATATTGGATTATTATTCAGTTCAAAACTAGTTCGTTTCAATTTTTTTTTTTTTATCCTTTTTAAATATGGTATTTTTAACCCTAATTCTTTCCAATTCATATATTATGATTTTACACAAATTATTAATATTTTTAATAATTTTATCAAGGCCCGTTCAGTCGATTTCCAATAACGGTCGTCGAACTGCACTTACAGCGACCTTTTCCAAATCTGATTTGGACATAATTCCAAATCCAACCGTTAGATTTCAAATTTCTAATATTTATTGGAAAGCTCTTTTAGATACGAACCCAACGGTTCTGGTTTCAGGAGAATCCGACGGTTGGATCTCTCGTAACGTCAGTACGAAGTCAATGGTCGAAATTCGCAAACTGCCGCGGCGTGGCGCATTCTATTCAGGCCATTTAATATATATAATATATATATTATATATATTTCGTCGATTTCAATTCAAAACGTATTTTATAAATCGTTTTAAATTCGTTTTCAAAACAATTTGAACTTCATATTCAATTTTAAATTAAAATTGAATATTTCATATCATTAATATATAAATGATAATATTTTCAAAACGTTATATTTTGAAATCATTTCCTTTTCTATATTCATTATAAAAACGAATATAATCGATATAAATATCGTTCGCGTCAAAATGGCGCATACCTAATCAATACGGCTTTATATATTTCAATAACTTCGTTATTCTATTCAACAAATGAATATTTTCTTCAACACATGAATATATATTTCTTTCAATACATGAATATTCTCAACACATGAGCAGCGTCAACACATGACTATTTTTGTTATTTAATATATTTTTATAAAATTATGATTTATATCGTTTAATTCTCAATCAGACTCCAACCGTAAATTAGTAAGAGAATGATTCCCTAAGTATTAACCCCGAAGGCCGAAACCAACATCAGATCAATACCCAGGAAACCACTCATCTTAACTAGTTTCCAGTTAGTTTCTAATTTTTTATATGATAAAGATGTGAATTTTATTGTTAAGATATTTCATTCAACACATGATAAGTTTCAATATATGAATAATCTCAACACATGAGTATCGTCAACACATGACTATTTATTGTACTCAACACATGAATCTTTATTTTATAATATTCTTTATTTTCCAAATTGGAATGAGGCCCAATCAATTACCATATAATGTTAATTATATGGATTCCATACAACACATGTATATAATAGCAACGATAAATAATCAACCATCATCCAAAGTGCACCACACAACTGCATAAGCATTAAACATAAATAATTAACGCTTACACAGTCTGTCATCCTATCGATTGACATACAACTAAACCATTGGGATTAGTGTATGCAAAATACCATCCCAACACCCGTGTGGGGTTTCAAATCAACAAACACAGATTTTTATTTGTGCAGTTGGGCGATGTGTAAAATTTATCGTCCCAATCAATATCAGTCAAATGGGTGTACATAAACAAATCGTTCGATTTGTAAATGAATATTTATTTATTCACATTCACGTTAAATTTATATTTTTAACGATAATTAATTTATTTCAACACATGAATATATTTCCTATTCAACACATAAATATATTTCCACCTATTCCACATCACAATCAATTTTCACCACACAACAAAATCAAACAAGTCGTCCATGGTCAGTGGACAACCGGTGTCGGGTGCTGCTAAGCACCTTCTGCATCCTAGTATATATTTTTAACTAGAAAACAAGAATTAAAGTGAGAAGTTCTCACCGAGAAGCTAAACCAAACGCCGCGACTCTTCATATGTAGAAAATCTTCATCGTGCTCGCCTTTTGTCACTTTCGTTGTCCGTATCCACTACATACATAAAAATCGCATTTTATATTGTTGCTATGTATATAAAAATCACATTTTTATAACTACGCTACACGGATAAAAATCACATTTTTATACTGCTACTATATAGATAAAAATTCTATTTTTATACTGCTACTATATAGGTAAAAATTCTATTTTTATACCGCTACTATATAGATAAAAATTCTATTTTTATACCGGTGTTCATATAATAGAGATCATATTTTTACCACGCTAACTTCATAATAAAAATTATATTTTTATCGCTCTTCTTCCAATAAAGATTATATTTTTATATCGCCACTCATATAAAAATCACATTTTTATATTCTCTATTATATAAAAATCATATTTTTATATTTTCTATTATATTAAAATCATATTTTTATATTCTAAGAATTTTCATATAAAAAACAAATCTTTAACATCATAAAAATCTAATCTTTTAACAAATAAAAATCACTTCCTTTCGAAGTTGAAAATCAAAGCTTCATGTCATTTGAAAAAAATCAATGCCTCATGTTATTTTTTATATATATAAATAAGAACTGGAAATAAATAAATAAAAACTTACTGTAAAAATCGAGGGGGCGATTTCTTCACGCTCAAGGGGGAGAAGAGGAGAGGCAGGAGGAGGAGGATGGGTCGCGGCGCGGGCGGAGGGTGTAAGGAGTGGGCTAGGGCGTTCGCTCTGCGTCGGAAAGGGTAGGGGGTGCGGCTTCTGGGGCGTCGGCTTTTTGGGATAGGAAGGAAGAGGGAAGGGGGGTCTCGGTCAGGCGTTTGGAGGGATGGGGGAGTGGACCGCGCGGTGGTGCGCGAAGGAGGGGGGTCGAGGCACTGGCGGCGCGGGGCTAGGGCACGATGGATTTTTTTTTTCGGTTTTGAACTGAAGGAGAGAGAGGGGGAGTAAAGGGGAATTTATATATTTAATTATTTATTTAATTTAATTATCCAAAAGGTTGACTTTTTATTCGAACCCCAAACGAGACCCAACGACTGTCGCCCCTAGCTAATTACCCCCTTTCCAAACACAATGGGATATGTTTCATGAGCCAATTCGATCGTTTCGATCAGTTTTCATTACAATCAAAATATAAATCTATATATTGATTTTGAACGCACATTTCAATTTACTGGGGCCACATACAGACTCTAAAAATTCCCAAAAAATATTTTCTAGCTTCATACTGACGATACAGTTCTAATAAAACTAATTTCGTTAAATTCCGAGACCGTTTGGAAAATGGCCATTTTCTGGTCGATCGAAATTGACTAAAACTTGTCAAAACACGTTTTCCTTCGCCACACTCACACATTGCTTCAGAAAATTACAAATTTTGGAATCTAACAATAATTTGACATCATGGATCCAACAAAAGTGGTTTCGTCGAAAACCGAGGTCGTTTGCAAAATTTCCATTTTTAAGGGCCTGAATTCCATAGCGACTATTCTGAATTTACAACTGGAGATAACCTTTTTATTCCCGCTATGAAATTTTTATTTTTCAGATTCATTGGAATTATATTCTCACATGGATTCTAATATTTTTGGTTTCGCTAAAATCTGGTTTTTTTTTGAATCCTGTACAGTCATTTGAAATTAGAAATTGAATTTTCTAACTACCGCGCCATTTTCAATTCCTTTATATTTAAAGTAAAATATTTATATTCTAACGATGATTCAAATAAATATATACATTCTAATTCTATTCAAAATAAATTTCTCGTCGTTATTATTTAAAATAATTCATTTTAAATATTCAAAATTCATTAAATTTGCCAAAATAAAATTTTCAAATTGGCTCAGATTTTCCGGGCTGTTACAGTTTATGTGCTCAACATCATCAAAAGTTCATCACAAAACACCATATAACACACTATTCATCCCCAAATTCCAAGACTCGGAATCAAATATTAGTTAGCTTGAGAGTGATAAATTCAAGTGAAAACTTCACGAATTGGAACAAAACAAAGTACTAAAACCCAACACATGACACAAGAAAAAGGCTTCAAGCCTGCGTAACACACTGCCTAGGGGTCAACATGGGGGTTGACCCCATGCCTAGGGGTGGTCGACCCCTTTGAGGCACCGACCGACCTAGGTACACGCATTTTCTACAGAGTGTGTAATACCCCACATTTCTTAGCGAGATCCATATGAGGATTTCATTAAGAAATACGAAGCATGTAGGTATAAAATAACATCATAGAGGCTAAAACTCACAAGACAGCATAAATAAACACAACGGAATTAAATTTTTACTTAAAACAAAATAAGAAGTGTCATTATATCATAATTCATAAAAACCATAGTTGTCTCATAGTTACAACAAATTAAAGTACCAAAATAAAACGTATCCTCCTCCTCATCAAATACAGAAAATAAATAAAACGTGGAAAGGTAAATGTAAGCACAAAGAACAAGACTGATGATAAACTCCAAAGGACTAAGTTGGGTCAAAGCTCTCTCAAGCACTAGATCCTCTTCTTAGAGAATCTGGGGTGGGGGAAAAAAATAAGGAAGAAGAGAAAAACAAAACTAGTCAAACATAAAGCCTGTTGAGTTCAGTAATTACTAGAATGAATGATAAAAGAGGTAGTTTAGACACAATAATAAATTGAAGCTCAACATAGTAAATAAGAACAAGAATGTACTTTTAAAAGATAGTCGATTGTCAAATCATTTGATTTTCTGCACCATTTGATATAATTTATAAATTAGGATTCAACCTAATTCTACCCATCGATTGGCTACTAAACCACAGTTGTAATAACCTATGCCTTCTATGGCCCCAGGTTTATCAGACCCGACCCATCAGCATTAAGGACATAGCGAATATCACTGGCATTATAGCATCTTATCTTCCTTAATCGGTGCGATGCATGCTCACCACCCCATCAGAACGCACATGTAACCACCATATTTGGACCTCTTACTACCTATTATAGTATAAGTGTGCCTTTGCCTCCTCATGAGACCTCGGGGAAGTATGATAAAAAGGAATACTGACTAATACGGATCCCCAACCAAAAATATGCAATTCAACAATGTCACCCTTAGACTTAGTCCCCAATTAATTAACAAGCACCAAGGTCTCCATAGAATTATTTTTGACTGCTTAAATACCCGAGACCCCCCATAGTATTGTCGACAAACGCCTAGGTCACTAAAAATTAATTTTTTTAATTGGTCTCATTGTAACAACCCGAAAATCTGGGCCAGTTTAAAATTTTTATTTTGGCAATTTTAGCGAATTTTGATTATTTTAAATGAATTATTTTAAATAATATCAACGAGAAATTTATTTTGAATAGAATTCGATTGTATATATTATATACGTCGTCGTTAGAATATAAATAATTATATATAATTATAAAAGGAATTGAAAATGGCGTGGTAGTTCGATAATTCAATTTCAAACTACAATTGAACGTACCAGGTGCAAAACAATCCGAATTTTAGTGAAACCAAAAATATTAGGATCTAATTGATGATATCTTTCCAACGAATCCGAAAAATTGAAATTTCATAGCGGGAATCAAAAGATATGTCCAGTTGAAAATTCTGAATAGTCACTATGGAATTCAGGCCCTTAAAAATGGAAATTTTGCAAACGATCTCGGATTTCGACGAAACCACTTTTGCTGGGTCCGTGGTGTAAAATTATTGCTAGGTTTCAAATTTCATAATTTTTCGAATCAATATGTGAGCGTGGCAAAGGAAAACGCGTTTGACCAGTTTTAGTTGATTTTAATCGACTGGAAAATGGTCATTTTTCCAACGGTCTCAGAATTCGACGAAACTAGTTTTGTTAGGACCGTATCGTCGATACGAAGCTAGAAATAATATTTCTGTAATTTTCGGGATCCGTAAGTGACCCGGTAAATTGAAATGTGCGTTCAAATTCAATATATAAAGAATTATATTTTGAATTTGATGAAAACTGATCGAAACAGTCGAATCAGCTTACGATACATATCCCATTGTGTTCGGAATGGGGTAATCAGCTATTGGCGACAGGCAGTGGGTCTCGTTTCGAAGTCAAAATAAAAAGGTTGCTTTATGAAATTAAATAATTAAATAAATATATATATATATTATAATTCCTCCTCCCCCCTTTCATTCGTTCAGATGAAATCAGAAAAAAAAAACCCTAAATGGATCGACGCGCCTACCCCCAGGCGGCGCGCCACCGTGTTCGAAGCCCCCCGCCGCCGCTGCATATTCCCCTCCCTCCATCGATCGTGCGACGCAATCGAAGCCCCCCCCCGTTCGTCAGCCCGTGCCACCTCCGAACCCCCACCTTCGCCGATGTCGCAGCACCCCCAGGCACCCCCGACCCTCCGCCCGCGACCCCCTTCTTCTCCCCCTCTGCCTCCCTGACCGACCACCCATAAGCGCGCAAAATCAGTGAGCTTCCCCCTCTTTGTTGTACTTTAATTCAGTTTGTTTTATTTAAATACATTGTTTAAACGCGGTTTTAGTTTATCGAAGCAAAAATGATTTTATTTTATGTAAAAACTGATTTTATTTTATGTAAAAACTGATTTTATTTTGTGATAAAACTGATTTTTCTTTATGATTAAAGATAAGATTTTTAAAATAGAAAAGATAAGATTTATAAAATAGAAAAGATTAGATTTTTGAAATGGAAAAGGCGAAATCTTTATATTGAATAGCGTAGTAAAAATTCGATTTTTATATATTGAATAGCATAGTAAAAATTCGATTTTTATATATTGAATAGCATAATAAAAATGTGATTTTTATATATTAAATAGCATAGTAAAAATGTGATTTTTATACATTGAATAGCATAGTAAAAATTTGATTTTTATATATTGAATAGCATAGTAAAAATTCGATTTTTATATATTGAATAGCATAGTAAAAATTCGATTTTTACATATGTAGTGGCTACGAGCGAAGAAAGTGATAAGAGGCGAGAACAGTGAAGATTTCCTGCATTAGAAGTGCCGTGAGTTAGGACTAGCTATTCGGTGAGAATTTCTCACTCTTTGATTTAATTTTCTAGTTATATATATATATATATACTAGGATGTAGACGGTGTTTAGTAGCACCCGACACCCGTCGTCCACAGACCATGGACGGCTTGTATGCTTTGTTGTTTGATTTTGATGGTGGTTGATTGTGTGATGTGAAATGAAATAAAATATTTATATAGTTAAAAATATTTTATAGTTAAAAATAGAAAATTTAACGTGTATATGAAAAGAAATAAAAATAAACAAATCGGACGATTTGTTTATATACACACACATTTGACTGATATTGATTGGGACGATAAATTTTACACATCGCCCAACTGCACAAATAAAATCTGTGTTTGATTGTTTGAAACCCCACACGGGTAGGGATGATATATGACATACACTAATCCCAATAGTTAGTTGTGTGTCGATCGATAGATTGACAAACTGTTATAAGCATTGAATATTTATATTTGATGCTTATAAAGTGTAGAATGCACTTTGGATGATGGTTGATTGTTCATCGTTGTTATTGAATACATGTCTTGTAGAAAATCCATATAATTAACATTATATGGTAAGTGTTTGGGCCTCATTCCAGTTTTGAAATAGAAATATTTGAAATAAAATATTTGAAATAAAATATTAGAAATAGAAATATTTGGATAGAAATATTTGAAACAAAAAATTTGAAGTAGAATATTTGAAAATTTAAATATATGAAGCCGCGTTGATAGATTGACGCCATTTTGACGTGAACGATATTTATATCGATTTCATTCAAATTGAAATTCGAATTTAATTGAATTGATTTGAAATTCGAAATAAACTGAAATGGTTTGAAATTCAAATAGAATTGAAATAGAATTGTAATCGTTTTGAAATGAATTCGAATAGAATTGAAATCGTTTTGAAATGAATTCGAATAGAATTGAAATAGAATTGAAATCGTTTTAAAATGAATTCGAATAGGAATTGAATAGAAATGAATTTGAATTGAAATTGAATTAATTTGAAATTTAAATAGAAATGAAAACGAATGGAAATTGAATTAAAAATCGTTTTGAAAATAAAATCGACGAAGTATATATTATATATATTATATATATATAATATAATGGCCTGAATAGAACGCGTCGCGCCACGGCAGTTCTCGAATTTCGACCATTGACTTCGAACGGATATTACGGGAGATCCGACCGTCGGATTCTCCTGAAACCGGAACCGTTGGGTTCGTATCGAAAAGAGCTTTCTAACGAATATTAGAAATTTGAAATCTAATGGTTGGATTTGGAATTATGTCCAAATCAAATTTGAAAAAGGTCGTTGTAAGTGCAGTTCGATGACCATTGATGGAAATCGACTGTACGGGCCTTGATAAAATTATTAAAAATAGTAATAATTTGTGTAAGATCATAAGAAATGACTTAGAAAGAATTGGGATGAAAAACTCCATATTTGAAAAGATAAAAATAGTTTTTTATCGAAATGAACTAGTTTTGAACTAGAACTGTAATTCTATTTATTTTTAAATAAATAAATTGAATTTGAAAAGGGTTTTAAAAATAACCAGAATTTCCAATGATTGCATTGGAGTGGATTTGAATCGAAATTGTCCTCGGAATATTTCGATGTTGGAATTCGTGATTATACAGATGTTGTTATGGAAAATTGAAAGATATATATTTATATCGTTATTTCCAATACGACATTTGTTAATCGTAGAATTTGATATTGAACATAAGCCGATATATTTTCTATTCAGAGCCTCGTATTGAATATCAAATGTGATCTGGGTTTGTCGTGAATGGTGTCTTCACTAACACTGTTCTTGAACCCAGTTGAGAAAAGATTAAATCTTTTTATTTAGATTTGATGAAGTGTACCGATTAAATAATATTTAATCGGAACTGAATTGATATTGATTTTTGGGTTTATCGTGAACAGTGTTTTAAATAACACTCGTTCTTTAACCCGATAATTAATGGAATATGATTTTGGGTTTATCGTGAACAGTGTTTTAAATAACACTTGTTCTTTAACCCGATAATTAATGGAAGGTGATTTTGGGTTTACCGTGAACCGTGTTTTAAATGACACTGATTCTTTAACCCAGTCAAAGATTAAAACTAAGAGGAGTTTTAATGAATCTTTAATTAGATTGAAATGACCGAGAATGGAGTAGCACCAGTTTTGCTCCAGGCGATAGTTAAATCTTTAATTGGATTTAAACGTGAAATGGTAATTGAATTTACCGATAACACCGTGGTGTTAGATATGAGGTATTACCAGTTTTACTTCATGGGATGAATAGGTTGGGATTGGGAAATAAAATAAATGATTACTTCGGTATGGTTCGCTAATCCCGACTAGTTGAATCGAAATTCAAAAGAAGATTAAAGAATAAATTTTAATGATTTATCTTTGATAAAATTAATAGGAACCTCTCCCTATGAATGTGAAATTTAGAAACTAACTGTCGGTTAGCCAAGCAGAATGGTTTTCTGGATATTGATCTGATGTTGGTTTCGGCCTTCGGGGTTAATATTTGGGGAATTATTCTCTGGTTAATTTACGGTTAGTGACTGATGAATTGGAATGAGGCGTATGTTGTGTTGGTGTAACACTTTTATAATATATACGCGGGTTATTCAGAAAGACCGGGTTTATCCCATTCTGAATAACTGATACGACGATAAGTCGAAGATGAAGACGATGGTCGAAGACCGGAGGTCTTCACGTCATTTGGGTGATTACTGACGATCTTGATTGGGCTGTACACCCAAGAAGATGGAAACAGTTGGTGATCGTCCAGACGTACTTGGAGATCGATGGATATGCGGGGTACTAGGTGCCTCCGGTTTCGTTCATACCCAGAACGGACTTGTAAATGGACTGTGTGTCTGACATTGGATTTTAGTCCGTGTGATTGATCTCTATCAAATATATATATATATATATATATATATATCTGTTTGGCAGTGGAGGATTTATTCTCTTGCTTAACGCCCTTCTCTGAGACGTACGAGCTCAGGGGTTATATACTGATGGATATCAAACGCATGGAGTGAATTGCCTGTGTGGCATGCCTAAGTGGCAATTGATCGAGGCTTCTGTTGAAAAGCAAAGTCTTGTGGTGATGATCAAAGCACAGCTTGTGTGGCACAACTTTGTGTAACGTGAATTCGCGAGCCTCACACCCCGGTTGTGAACCAAAAACGGGAGACGGACCTCAGGGAGGGCATGCGTTTCTTTCTAGCTAGGGTGGTGTCAGTGACCTACCAGCCCTGACATTTATATACTTTTCACCTGTATGGTTATTGCTGTTGCAAGGCGCCTCAGTTTGATCGGACGATCCGGGTCCGATGGAGCTATTCGTTGGCTCATTTACGCCCCAAAGGGCGGGGAAACGTAGTGTTCAGGCATAATAATCCACATCGGTGGACCGGCCCTGACAATCTAAAGGGTTGATGCGTTCTGATCCTGAGGCTCAGGCTAGAGAGTCTCGAATCGGTTGAGGACTATCTTTTGCCTCGTTTCATAGATGGAAATCCAATTTCCAAATACATGACATTTGCGGTTTTATTTGTAGAGCCTAGTATGGCAACATGATATATGGTACCCGTGCCGCCTATGATTGATACTTATGATTTGAAGTTGTTTTATACACTATGCACTTATAATAGTATCAAATGATTTGTTTTAAAACGTATCAAGCATTCTTTGGCTGTTATAAGGGAAAACCCTATCCCCCGGCTTGCGTTGCATTGTGTAATAGGACCTGGGTCTTATAACAGCTTCATTTTTCTTTATTTAGCATTGCGCTATTTGTTTTATGCACTAGAATTCTTGGGAGGAAACCCGTTCCGTGTTATACGGCGTGGTCCCTTGATTTACCTAACTTTAAAATAAAGATTTACAACTGTTTTAGTTCTCACACCAGTCACATGACTGGCCTGGAGTTTATTGTTTTAACCTAAACTCTAGGTGCCCTTATTTTGACACGGGCAGCTAGTAGTTTTGGTTTTGCAGATTTATATTCACAGGATCCTGGTTTACAGCTGGAACGATATCCGGAAAGCTTTGTATCCGTATATCTCCTTCTAGTTGTGTATTGTATTATTTTCCGCTGCGATGTATTTAAATGTAATTTAAATCTCTGATATTTCTGTGTAATATTTATTTGTTTATACTCTGTATATTCTTGTAATCTGATGCATTGTTGTGATATACAGTGAAATGTTCTTTTGTATGCGTTCTATTTTGTCATGTTCTCAAACGATAGGGCGTCTCGAACGGTCTGGGTCGGTTTAGCGACTGGTTCGGACCAAGCGAAATTCCTTTTCGTCACACGTGGTATCAGAGCTTTGGTTTACAAAGCTCAGAGAACAAGACACATTAGAACCATACGAAAGAATTCATCAGATATTGGATTAGTAAAATCCAATGAGAATGACTCGTTAGAGATAGGATCAGTAGTATCCTAGAACGAGTGTGAAGAGTATATTTTTAAAATGAAAACAATTTTTGTTTTGAAAATTTAAATCGTTGTATACGTATTTGAATATTTATTTTATATTGATTAGGACAGTCCAGTATATAAAGATTTTTCATATACGCCTTGCAAACGTGTATTTGAAGTTTTAATATACTGGATAGATATAGAATTACACTCTAATCGCCCGGAGATGATTTTGATGATGGAGCTCCATCATTAGAATTTATATTCGAGTGACGAACGTGTAATATCTATATATCTCCTATTGACTGGTGTGAGAACCAAAAACTAGGTAGGGCTTATTGTAGTGATTTGGCATCAAAAATCTGATTTTTGACTATATATCAAAATTATGAATTTGAAAAGCTAATCAACTAATTGATTGATGGTTGTGTTGTTGATTATTGGTTGATTAATTAAGATGTTGAACCTTTAAC
Organism: Allium sativum; assembly: GCA_030737875.1. Taxonomy (NCBI): domain Eukaryota; kingdom Viridiplantae; phylum Streptophyta; class Magnoliopsida; order Asparagales; family Amaryllidaceae; genus Allium; species Allium sativum. Next base: position 312,007,855 of record CM060921.1, read on the forward strand.
CAAATTGAACCAAATATTGAGTTATAAATGAAATTTGGTCGCATTTTCTTGCATATACATGTACTTACATTGAACAGGTCATAGCAAGGAGGCTAGAGCAGAGAATAAAATTTGTTTGCCCAACAAATAGGTACATGTTTACTACATAATTTACTGTTTCGTTTGGGTGATGATGATTTTATGAGCCTATTGGCTAGCCGCTTGGCTTTTTCTTTTTCTTTTTGAGATCAGAAGGCCTGTATGGCAATTTCGGGATTTTCCCGTGGCTCCCGGTGCAGGGGAGGTTATGGCGAAATTTTTCGAAAATTCCGGGTGTTAGCCAAATTTTTTAAGAATTTGAAAATTCTCAGAAACTGAAAAGTTGGAGAATGAAAGCCAGATCAAACGTAGAGTTGATTAATCAAACCACTTTCGACTTTTTTCCTTTTCGGGGACGAAAAGTTTTAAGTGGGGGAGATTGTAACAACCCGAAAATCTGGGCCAGTTTAAAATTTTTATTTTGGCAATTTTAGCAAATTTTGATTATTTTAAATGAATTATTTTAAATAATATCGACGAGAAATTTATTTTGAATAGAATTCGATCGTATATATTATATACGTCGTCGTTAGAATATAAATAATTATATATAATTATAAAAGGAATTGAAAATGGCGCGGTAGTTCGATAATTCAATTTCAAACTTCAATTGAATGTACCGGGTGCAAAACAATCCGGATTTTAGTGAAACCAAAAACATTAGGATCTAATTGATGATATCTTTCCAACGAATCCGAAAAATTGAAATTTCATAGCGGGAATCAAAAGATATGTCCAGTTGAAAATTCTGAATAGTCGCTATGGAATTCAGGCCCTTAAAAATGGAAATTTTGCAAACGACCTCGGATTTCGGCGAAACCACTTTTGTTGGGTCCGTGGTGTAAAATTATTGCTAGGTTTCAAATTTCATAATTTTTCGAATCAATATGTGAGTGTGGCAAAGGAAAACGCGTTTGACCAGTTTCAGTTGATTTTAATCGACTGGAAAATGGTCATTTTTCCAACGGTCTCAGAATTCGACGAAACTAGTTTTGTTAGGACCGTATCGTCGATACGAAGCTAGAAATAATTTTTCTGTAATTTTCGGGATCCGTAAGTGACCCCGGTAAATTAAAATGTGCGTTCAAATTCAATATATAAAGAATTATATTTTGAATTTGATGAAAACTGATCGAAACAGTCGAATCAACTTACGATACATATCCCATTGTGTTCGGAATAGGGGTAATCAGCTATGGGCGATAGGCGGTGGTCTCGTTTCGAAGTCAAAATAAAAAGGTTGCTTTATGAAATTAAATAATTAAATAAATAAATATATATATTATAATTCCTCCTCCCCCCCTTTCATTCGTTCAGATGAAATCAGAAAAAAAAAACCTAAATGGATCGACGCGCCTACCCCCAGGCGGCGCGCCACCGCGTTCGAAGCCCCCCGCCGCCGCTGCATCTTCCCCTCCCTCCATCGACCGTGCGACGCAATCGAAGCCCCCCCCCCCCCCCCACGTTCGTCAGCCCGCGCCACCTCCGAACCCCCACCTTCGCCGATGCCGCAGCACCCCCGACCCTCCGCCTGCTCCTCCTCCGCGACCCCCCTTCTTCTCCCCCTCTGCCTCCCTGACCGACCACCCATGAGCGCGCAAAATCAGTGAGCTTCTCCCTCTTTGTTGTACTTTAATTCAGTTTGTTTTATTTAAATACATTGTTTAAACGCGGTTTTAGTTTATCGAAGCAAAAATGATATTATTTTATGTAAAAACTGATTTTATTTTATGTAAAAACTGATTTTATTTTGTGATAAAAATGATTTTTCTTTATGATTAAAGATAAGATTTTTAAAATAGAAAAGATAAGATTTTTAAAATAGAAAAGATTAGATTTTTGAAATGGAAAAGGCGAAATCTTTATATTGAATAGCGTAGTAAAAATTCGATTTTTATATATTGAATAGCATAGTAAAAATTCGATTTTTATATATTGAATAGCATAGTAAAAATGTGATTTTTATATATTGAATAGCATAGTAAAAATGTGATTTTTATATATTGAATAACATAGTAAAAATTCGATTTTTATATATTGAATAGCATAGTAAAAATTCGATTTTTACATATGTAGTGGCGACGGGCGAAGAAAGTGATAAGAGGCGAGAACAGTTAAGATTTCCTACATTAGAAGTGCCGTGAGTTAGGACTAGCTATTCGGTGAGAATTTCTCACTCTTTGATTTAATTTTCTAGTTATATATATATATATATACACGGATGCAGACGGTGTTTAGTAGCACCCGACACCCGTCGTCCACAGACCATGGACGGCTTGTATGCTTTGTTGTTTGATTTTGATGGTGGTTGATTGTGTGATGTGATGTGAAATGAAATAAAATATTTATATAGTTAAAAATATTTTATAGTTAAAAATAGAAAATTTAACGTGTATATGAAAAGAAATAAAAATAAACAAATCGGACGATTTGTTTATATACACACACATTTGACTGATATTGATTGGGACGATAAATTTTACACATCGCCCAACTGCACAAATAAAATCTGTGTTTGATTGTTTGAAACCCCACACGGGTATTGGGATGATATATGACATACACTAATCCCAATAGTTAGTTGTGTGTCGATCGATAGATTGACAAACTGTTATAAGCATTGAATATTTATATTTGATGCTTATAAAGTGTAGAATGCACTTTGGATGATGGTTGATTGTTCATCGTTGTTATTGAATACATGTGTTGTAGAAAATCCATATAATTAACATTATATGGTAAGTGTTTGGGCCTCATTCCAGTTTTGAAATAGAAATATTTGAAATAAAATATTTGAAATAGAAATATTTGGATAGAAATATTTGAAATAAAATATTTGAAGTAGAATATTTGAAAATTTAAATATATGAAGCCGCGTTGATAGATTGACGCCATTTTGACGTGAACGATATTTATATCGATTTCATTCAAATTGAAATTCAAATTTAATTGAATTGATTTGAAATTCGAAATAAACTGAAATGGTTTGAAATTCGAATAGAATTTAAATCGTTTTGAAATGAATTCGAATAGAATTGAAATCGTTTTGAAATGAATTCGAATAGAATTGAAATAGAATTGAAATTGTTTTAAAATGAATTTGAATAGGAATTGAATAGAAATGAATTTGAATTGAAATTGAATTAATTTGAAATTTAAATAGAAATGAAAACGAATGGAAATTGAATTAAAAATCGTTTTGAAAAGAAAATCGACGAAGTATATATTATATATATAATATAATGGCCTGAATAGAACGCGCCGTGCCGCGGCAGTTCGCGAATTTCGACCATTGACTTCGAACGGATATTACGGGAGATCCGACCGTCGGATTCTCCTGAAACCGGAACCGTTGGGTTCGTATCGAAAAGAGATTTCTAACGAATATTAGAAATTTGAAATCTAACGGTTGGATTTGGAATTATGTCCAAATCGAATTTGAAAAAGGTCGCTGTAAGTGCAGTTCGATGACCGTTGATGGAAATCGACTGTACGGGCCTTGATAAAATTATTAAAAATAGTAATAATTTGTGTAAAATCATAAGAAATGACTTAGAAAGAATTGGGATGAAAAACTCCATATTTGAAAAGACAAAAATAGATTTTTATCGAAATGAACTAGTTTTGAACTAGAACTGTAATTCTATTTATTTTTAAATAAATAAATTGAATTTGAAAAGGGTTTTAAAAATAACCAGAATTTCCAATAATTGCATTGGAGTGGATTTGAATCAAAATTGTCCTCGGAATATTTCGATGTTGGAATTCGTGATTATACAGATGTTGTTATGGAAATTTGAAAGATATTTATATCGTTATTTCCAATACGACATTTGTTAATCGTAGAATTTGATATTGAACATAAGCCGATATATTTTCTATTCAGAGCCTCGTATTGAATATCAAATGTGATCTGGGTTTGTCGTGAATGGTGTCTTCACTAACACTGTTCTTGAACCCAGTTGAGAAAAGATTAAATCTTTTTATTTAGATTTGATGAAGTGTACCAATTAAATAATATTTAATCGGAATTGAATTGATATTGATTTTTGGGTTTATCGTGGACAGTGTTTTAAATAACACTCGTTCTTTAACCCGATAATTAATGGAATGTGATTTTGGGTTTATCGTGAACAGTGTTTCAAATAACACTTGTTCTTTAACCCGATATTTAATGGAAGGTGATTTTGGGTTTACCGTGAACCGTGTTTTAAATGACACTGATTCTTTAACCCAGTCAAATATTAAAACTAAGAGGAGTTTTAATGAATCTTTAATTAGATTGAAATGACCGAGAATGGAGTAGCACCAGTTTTGCTCCAGGCGATAGTTAAATCTTTAATTGGATTTAAACGTGAAATGGTAATTGAATTTACCGATAACACCGTGGTGTTAGATACGAAGTATTACCAGTTTTACTTCATGGGATGAATAGGTTGGGATTGGGAAATAAAATAAATGATTACTTCGGTATGGTTCGCTAATCCCGACTAGTTGAATCGAAATTCAAAAGAAGATTAAAGAATAAATTTAAATGATTTATCTTTGATAAAATTAATGGGAACCTCTCCCTATGAATGTGAAATTTAGAAACTAACTGTCGGTTAGCCAAGCAGAATGGTTTTCTGGATATTGATCTGATGTTGGTTTCAGCCTTCGGGGTTAATATTTGGGGAATTATTCTCTGGTTAATTTACGGTTAGTGACTGATGAATTGGAATGAGGCGTATGTTGTGTTGGTGTAACACTTTATAATATATACGCGGGTTATTCAGAAAGACCGGGTTTATCCCATTCTGAATAACTGATACGACGATAAGTCGAAGATGAAGACGATGGTCGAAGACCGGAGGTCTTCACGTCGTTTGGGTGATTACTGACGATCTTGATTGGGCTGTACACCCAAGAAGATGGAAACAGTTGGTGATCGTCCAGACGTACTTGGAGATCGATGGATATGCGGGGTACTAGGTGCCTCCGGTTTTGTTCAGACCCAGAACGGACTTGTAAATGGACTGTGTGTCTGACATTGGATTTTAGTCTGTGTGATTGATCTCTATCAAATATATATATATATATCTGTTTGGCGGCGGAGGATTTATTCTCTTGCTTAACGCCCTTCTCTGAGACGTACGAGCTCAGGGGTTATATACTGATGGATATCAAACGCATGGAGTGAATTGCCTGTGTGGCATGCCTAAGTGGCAATTGATCGAGGCTTCTATTGAAAAGCAAAGTCTTATGGTGATGATCAAAGCACAACTTGTGTGGCACAGCTTTGTGTAACGTGAATTCGCGAGCCTCACACCCCGGTTGTGAACCAAAAACGGGAGACGGACCTCAGGGAGGGCATGCGTTTCTTTCTAGCTAGGGTGGTGTCAGTGACCTACCAGCCCTGACATTTATATAATTTTCACCTGTGTGGTTGTTGCTGTTGCGAGGCGCCTCGGTTTGATCGGACGATCCGGGTCCGATGGAGCTATTCTTTGGCTCATTTACGCCCCAAAGGGCGGGGAAACGTAGTGCTCAGGCATAATAATCCACATCGGTGGACCGGCCCTGACGATCTAAAGGGTTGATGCGTTCTGATCCTGAGGCTCAGGCTAGAGAGTCTCGAATCGGTTGAGGACTATCTTTTGCCTCGGTTCATAGATGGAAATCCAATTTCCAAATATGTGACATTTTCGGTTTTATTTGTAGAGCCTAGTATGGCGACATGATATATGGTACCCATGCCGCCTATGATTGATACTTATGATTTGAAGTTGTTTTATACTCTATGCACTTATAATAGTATCAAATGATTTGTTTTAAAACGTATCAAGCATTCTTTGGCTGTTATAAGGGAAAACCCTATCCCTCGGCTTGCGTTGCATTGTGTGATAGGACCTGGGTCTTATAACAGCTTCATTTTTCTTTATTTAGCATTGCGCTGTTTGTTTTTTGCACTGGTATTCTTGGGAGGAAACCCGTTCTGTGTTATACGGCGTGGTCCCTTGATTTACCTAACTTTAAAATAAAGATTTACAACTGTTTTAGTTCTCACACCAGTCACATGACTGACCTAGAGTTTTTTGTTTTAACCTAAACTCTTGGTGCCCTTATTTTGACACGGGCAGCTAGTAGTTTTGGTTTTGCAGATTTATATTCACAGGATCCTGGTTTACAGCTGGAACGATATCCGGAAAGCTTTGTATCCGTATATCTCCTTCTAGTTGTGTATTGTATTATTTTCCGCTGCGATGTATTTAAATGTAATTTAAATCTCTGATATTTCCGTGTAATATTTATTTGTTTATACTCTGTATATTCTTGTAATCTGATGCATTGTTGTGATATATAGTGAAATGTTCTTTTGTATGCGTTCTATTTTGTCATGTTCTCAAACGATAGGGCGTCTCGAACGGTCTGGGTCGGTTTAGCGACTGGTTCGGACCGAGCGAAATTCCTTTTCGTCACACTCTTATTTTCCCAAATCATTCTACTCTCACTGCCAGAATGGACCAATACTACGAGCCTCTTATTTTACCTAATCAGCTGTCGCTACCGGAATGGACCCAACTATACCTACTTATAAAATTTTCAAACCTAACGTCGGTCTTAAGTTTATTAATAAGTCTGTTTTCCTTTATGTAACTTTTCAATCATTTCATAGGTAGCATGTAAATTTTAATTTACAGGTTGTCTATAAACATCTCTTTTGTTTGATTTAATTGTACAACCCAACCCTCATCATTTGCATTTATACAATCTTTATCAAAGTTACAGTTCATCTTATCCTTTATTGCACCAATTTAAATTAAGTCCAATTTATCCTTTTTATACATATTTCTTATTTTTCTCAATTGCGCTACTATTGTAAATTTCATTCTTTAACCCAAATTTTTGCCCAACAAAGAAAGAATAAAAGGTTTAGGTTTGAGAAGGCCTAAACTCAACATCAAAAATAAAAATGGCATAGGCTCTCGCATGGTCTAGGCTCCGAGAAAGTAGAATGGATCTGAAATCAAATAGGGCTGATACTGAAATGTAATAAGATTACTTAAGAAGAACAAAAGGTATAAGTGAACTAAATAAAACTACTATAACAGAGCTACTGAAATAAGTAGAATATATCTACATAGATTATTGATAGAAAAAAGAATAGAAATCAGAAAGAATCTACAATTTATTATACTGTCAAGAAGAAACCTTAATTTGTACCGTATATTGCAATTGGTAAAATATACTCACAAATTCTAAGCAATCCTAATCAATCCCCGGTAGGTGTCTCTATCTATTAATATCCTCCAAAAAAATATGCAGAACTAAGCCTTAGTACTCGATTAGAATTATATCTGAGAAGAGGATTATTTGAGAGGGAGGCAGAGAAATGGAGTAGTGAGATTTTGGAGCCTATTTATAATATAGCTCGGGGGTTAAGATGCATTATATTTTAGGTTAAGATTTTAGGTCATCGGATCTCAGAACTCTCCAAAAGAATGCACCCAAAAGCCAGTCGGAAACGGTCGACAACGTGCGCCCCTGGGTGCGCACACTACCAGGTTGGGTCGACCCATACTCTCGGTGGCACTACAAGAAAAAGTAGAATAGACATCATAGTTTTAACATCGTTGTAAATTCAGCCGGTGTCAAAACATATTTTTAACATCACTAACTTTTAAAGTGATGTTGCTGGTTTCTTAGACATCGATTTATTGAACGACTGATGTCTTAAATACACTTTTAAAAATTGAACTTGGTTCCCTTGGCTATTACATCACTTGTTGAATGACAGTTTTTAAAGTGATGTTGTTGTCTATTACATCACTTGTTAAATGTATTATTGTTAATGATTAATAATTAGTAAATTATAGTTAATATTTATTAATTATATTTTATAGTAAATATTTTTTAATAATTATAGTTAATATTTAATAATTATATTATAATTAGTAAATTATAGTTAATATTTTTTTAGTAAATATAGTTAATATTTATTAATTATTGTTAATATTATAATTAGTAACTTATAGTTAATATTTTTTAGTAATTATAGTTAATATTTATAAATTATAGTTAATATTTAATAATTATATTTTACAGTAAAATTATTTCTTACATTAATGAATAAATTGAAATGTGCTTAACATTAATTACATTTTATAGTATTTTTTTAGTAATTATAGTAATATTTATTAATTATAGTTAATATTTATTAATTATGGTTAATATTTATTAGTTATAGTTAATATTTATTAATTATATTATAGTTAGCAAAATTATAGTTAATATTTTTTAGTAATTATAGTTAATATTTATTAATTATAGTTAATATTTATTAATTATAGTTAATATTTATTAATTATATTATAATTAGTAAATTATAGTTAATATTATAATATGTTCATGACGCTGGCTGTGTACACTCTTCATGTTTATGTCATGCTTGACCCTATGTTGATTCATGTTCATTTTATCTGTTGATGCTTGCATGTTGTTCACATACACTTGGTCATTTGAGCATTTACAATTTGTATATTTGTGTACACAAGACCATGTTGAGTCTGCCATGTCGAGTTTGGACTGTGTACTTCATCTTGTTTACTGCTCTAGAAATGTACGTAGGAGGTACAGAAGAATGGACAGCTGGAGCACAAGCTTGACAATGAAAATCAAGATCAAGTCAGCTAGAGTGATGAGTGTTGTAGCGAGGTGGCAGTGTAAAACTGATTATGTAATGTATTGAATTGTGTATGAGAAATGTGAATGTAAAATAGTTGGAGTCAGAAATTTGTGCTATTTCATATGTTGAAATAAAATATTTAATTAAATAAAAATATGGTTTGAATATTAAATTCTGTGCAATAGTATTTCATTTAATAAATATTTAGTTCTGTATATGAGATGAGAAAACAACATAAACAAGCCATTATTGTAACAACCCGTATTTTTGAATAACATGTTATAACATAAATCAAGGCAGAATTAAACTGTAAAATCTGAATCAAGGGAAATGGGCTGTTCCATTGCGTTCGTCTCGGAAAAATACGCGAAATAGAGTCCGAGTTTTCGAAAATCGGAGTCCGTATGACCGAGATATGGCCTCGCGAAGTTTCACGAAAAATTCAAAATTCAAAACAGATTCAAATTTCAGAAAATCAGGGTAGGCGGGAAAAATCCCTCCCAGACCAGGTCGACCTGGGGGTCGACCTGGGTGGGACCAGGTTGACTGGGGAGTCGACCCCAGGGTCGACCTGGGGGTCGACCTGCCTGGTCGGACCCAGGCAACCTGGTGCACCTATTTTGGCTGTTTTGACCTGTTTTGTTGGCTAGTGACGGGATTTGATGGCTCTGATTGAATCTAGGGTTAATCCTATGGCTAATACTATCCTAATCTTCTACAAAAGGACCCCTAAGCCTAGCCTAAATCACCATTATTCAACCCTACAACTAAACTATGCCAAATTTGTTCCTCTCATGGCCTCCACTCTCATGCTAAAATTCCTAAGTTTATTTATATGAGAGATTTTGATTTCATGCAAGTGTTTTCAAGCTTGTATGAGTGTTCTTAGTTTGCATTCAAGTCAAGTTGCAACATTTCTATTACAAAGCAAGGGTTTTTATTGATTTGGCTCAAGGGTTTTTCAATTGGAGCTTTCATATTTGGGTCTTTTTGGTGATTGCATAAGGGCTTCGTCTCAATCTTTATAATAAATATTCATTTGTGTCTTCATAGCATAGTAAGCCCTTTTCTACTTTCTTTTTATTGAACTCTAAAGTTAAATGAATGATGCAAGTTTGGGTTGATCATTATGATATGCAAGTTTGGTTGATCATTATGTTATGCAAGTTGGTTCAATCATTATGTATGGCACATGTTGCTATGTTATGCAAATTTGGGTTGATCATTATACACATGTTATCATGTTATGCAAGTTAAACTTGAGTTTGTGAGCTTAAAGCTTCAAGCTTTATATTAAAGGTTGCTTTTTGGCAACATGGAAGTTATCATATCCCTTATGATAACTTGCATGTGAGGCTAAATGCAAACTTCTAGCAACTTCCACATGTCATTTATCACCATGTATCACTCCTATGCTAAGTTTGGTTTTATGCATGCTTTTGAAGCCTAATAATGCAATATGCAAGTATATGAACATATGTACATTTCATATGCCACCATGATAAACTTGTGGCTTCAACACCTTTTTGTCATGATTATGCCAAGTTCCCTATTTTATCCTTTATGCGTTGTTGCGATTATGTAAACGATGGGATTACGTTGGGATTGGGTAACATTATGACATAAACATGGTTTTTATAACATGACGTGATATGTTAACTTGTAATTATGTTTTGGAAACATAATGGACATGACACTTAGAAAATATGAGTGTGGCCAACTCGAGGTTGGGTTGAGTTTGTAGCACAAACCTACCCGGACCCGCCGGGCTTAACTAGTGGCTACAAACAATAGGACCCAATATGAGAAGTTGGTCATGTTGTGCTCGAACACGAGGTTAGACCAAGTTGTGGTGTAAAGCTACCCGGACCCGCCCGGCTTAACTAGTAACCACAACAAGATCTAATGTGAGAGGTTAAGGCACATTAAGTTAATTAATGCCTCCTGATTAGGGTTAAGTCATGGTCCATTTAATACTTAACCAATTTGGGCTTGATGGGTTAATCGGGGTTAAGTCATGAACCTTGGGTACACTTAACCAATTTAATCCACGTTTGGATCGGGTTAACCACATTTAACCCGTTAAGAAACCCTAATTGCATGGTCCTTTTCAGCAGTAACCCTCTTGATAGTATCATAAGACCCTAGGACTAGGCTAGGGTGGGGCACGATTACTGGGCTGACATGTAAGCGACCAAAACGACGGCTGAGTAGGTACGCCGGTGTAGGTCCAGGCAGACTATGGTCGTGCACTTAGTCCGGAGTTGGAAAATCAGGCACGGGTACCAGTAGATCTAGACTGTGCATACTTGATTTGTGTCCGAGGTTGACACCCTAGGACTTGATACACCCTAGGGTGGACCTAGCGCAGTTTAACTACATTGCATGTTTGGGCCGTATGACACCGACACTTGACGAGTTTGGCTTATAGGGAGCCGATCAACTAGACCGTGTAGTTGGACCTTGATTTAGGTCATCTCATGATGTTGGGCCAAGCTTGGGCCAAGGGATCAATTCTTGTTTTTACTTGACATGTTAGAATGCTAGTACACCCATGGTGCAAAACTTAACCTTGATTATGCGATGACACCTTTATCTATCTTGTTAGTTAATCACCATGCCAGTATGTTGTTATCCTTATGTTCATCTCAGCTTCTCATGCCAGTTAACTTTAATAGTTCATGGACAGATAGTAGTCAGGGCTTACCAGTCTTTTTGACTGACCTGTTTTCTTTCGCCTCTTTTCTTCCGTTTCCCTCCCCCTCAGGTTCTCAGGGTGGGAACATTGGAGCTTAGCTTGGATCTTTATAGCTTGCTTACTGGATTTGCTCATGTACGGTTTTGGACATTGAGCTAGCTATGGTTTATCACTTCACTTTGGGGATAGTACTTTATGTATTTCAGTTTTTCAGTTTATGCTAGACTTTGTTTGTTGGAAAATAATGATCAAGTACTTTGTTGTAACATGACTATGGTTTTGAAATGCTAGTTTGATCCGCTGCTTTATTTACTCTGTTTTACTCATATGTTCTGTCTTGTGATATCTGCATGCATGTTTACCTTGTTTAACGCCCCTCCAAAGCCAGTGTGCTTGCAAGAGTTACCCTGGCGGAGGTGGGGTGTTACATTTGGTATCAGAGCATAAGGTTTTCAAGATTTGAGCAAAAGTGTTTTTAAAACTTACCTTTTGAAAAACTATTTTCAAAACAAATTAAGTATTTTCCAAGAAAAGTCTAGTTATTTTAAAAAGGCTATTCCCCAAAAGCCATAGCACTATCCTTCGTTTCTTCGTTCTGAATCTATCTTTTTCCTTTTTCAGTATGACCGATCTTAATCTTCCCGAGGGAGTGACCATTCCCGGATGGTTCCGGAGGTACTTGGAAGCTAGGGCCAACGATGTGGGCCCAGCAAATACCCCCAATATAACTGAGGTTCCTCCTCCTCTTCCTCCTCCTCCTCAGAATCCGCAAACAGATTTCGCTAAGATTTGCAAAGACTTTAAGGCGATGGGTGGCAAGAACTTTATTGGGACGGAGACTTTTGTGGAGGCAAGAAATTGGTTGAAAGAAACTGAAGATCTCTTCGCCATCTTTGATGTGCAAGATCATAGAAAGGTTTTATTGGCAGCATGGTTATTAAAAGAAGAAGCTGCTTATTGGTGGGAGGTCACCAATGCTACGAGGCCTATAGAGACTTGGGCCGACTTTAGGACAAGATTTGGGCTTAAGTTTCTATCATCAGCTGAGGCGAATCTGCAATTGGAGAAGTTTATATCTTTGAAGCAAGGGGACATGACAGTGAGGGAGTATGTGAATGAGTTTAACAAGCTCGCCCGATTCGGTTTGGACATGGTTAATACTCCCCAGAAGAAGGCTTTACGCTTTGCACAAGGGTTGAATGAGCCATTACAAGGTTTAGCCCTATCTCATATACCCATGGGGGCCACTTTTGAAGGACTAGTAGACATGGCGTTGCTTCAAGGAGACGATAGAATGGCAAGAAGGAAGTCAACGCTAATGAGACTCAAGCCAAGAAGACAGACTCCAAGTGGGGAGGAAATCAGAGCAATCAGAACAACAAAAACAACAAGTACAACAAGGGCAACAAGGCCAAGGCAAAGGACCCAAGGAAATGCAACTACTGTGGGGTTGTTGGGCACATAGCTAAAGATTGTAGGAAGAAGAAGAGGAAGTTTGTGGAGAGACCGGACATTTTAGCAAGGATTGCCCCAAGAAGCAAGGGCAGAATCAGCGTGCGGGACCTTCTGGAGGGCAAGTGCATGCTCTCAACACTGCTCCAGTTCAGGATCGAGGTAGTATTTCTGTAGAAAGTCTTGTTTATATTTCTGATTATCTTGTTCGCACCTTATTTGATTCTGGCGCATCGCATAGTTTTATCTCTTCTGACATTGTTGAAAGTTTGCACCTAAGTACTAGCCTAGTTGAGGATCCCGTTTGTGTTTCAAATCCAATTGAGGGTTCCGCCCATCTATCTATGATTTGTGTGGATTTGAAGATTTCTATCTTGACTGTAGAATTCACGTGTAATGCTTATGTTCTCGGGTTCACGGGATATGGGTTGATCTTGGGCATGGATTGGTTGTCCAGTTATGGAGCCATCCTCGATTGTGAACATAGGGTGGTGAGGCTCATGACTCGCCTCGGTAATACCCTAGAAATTTCTTGTAACCCTAGAAGTCCCATCATGTTATGTTATCTTGAATCTCTCGACTCGTCCATCGATGATCTGCAATCTGTGAGGGTGGTCCGAGACTATCCTGATGTCTTTGAAGAAGTTAAGGGGTTACCCCCCTAAACGAGAAATAGATTTCCGCATTTATCTAGTTGATAATGCCAAGCCGGTATCATTGCCCGTTAGGCACATGGCCCCACGTGAAAGAAGGGAGCTCAGTAAGCAAATCAAGGAGTTGCTTGAGAAGAATTTCATTAGGCGAAGCATTTCTGAATGGGGTGCTCCGGTGGTATTCGCTACTAAGGCGGATGGTTCGCTTCGTCTATGTGTTGATTATCGAGAGTTGAACAAGCTGACAAAGAAGAATAGACACCCGTTACCGAGGATTGATGATCTCTTTGACCAGCTTGTTGGTGCTTCTGTTTTCTCTCAGCTCGATCTAGCCACCGGATTCCATCAGCTTAAAGTGGCTGAGGATAGTATCGATAAAACTGCGTTTAGGACTCCAGATGGATTCTTTGAATGGCTTGTCATGCCATTCGGATTGACTAATGCACCCGCCTACTTCGTAGATTTGATGAGTAGGGTGTTCAGGGAGTTCCTTAACAAGTTTGTTGTTGTCTTCGTGGATGATATTATGATCTTCTCAAAGGACGAGGAAGAACATGCTAGGCATCTCAAGGAAGTGATGGATACGCTTAGAGCGCATTAGTTGAAAGCCAAGTTCTCCAAATGACATTTCTGGAGAAGGGAAGTTCGGTTTCTTGGACATATAGTCTCTAAGCAAGGCATAGCGGTGGATCCCGCAAAGGTGGTTGTGGTTCAGGACTGGAAGACTCCTAGGAATGCAACCGAAGTAAGAAGCTTTCTCGGTCTGGCGGGCTACTATAGGAAGTTCATCAGGGACTTCACTAAGATTTCGGCCCCTCTTACTAAGTTGACGAAGAAGAACTTAGTCTTTGCATGGGACTTGGAGTGTGAGCTTGCTTTTCAAAAGCTCAAAAGAGCCCTTACCTCAGCTCCAGTTTTGGCATTACCCGATAGTGGTAAGATGTTTACCGTGTACACCGATGCATGTGGCACGGGGTTAGGAGCTGTTCTAATCCAAGAGGGAAGAGTGATATGTTATGGGGGTAGGCAACTTAAAGTTCATGAGAAGAACTATCCCACTCATGATTTGGAGTTAGCAGCGATCGTCTTTGCACTCAAATCCTGGTGCCACTATCTTCTAGGTGAAAGGTTTGAGTTGTATACTGATCACAAGTCACTCAAGTACCTCTTCTTGCAAAAAGATCTGAATCTAAGGCAGCAAAGGTGGATGGAATTCTTGGCATCTTATGACTTCGAGATAGCTTATACCCCTGGTAAGGGTAATGTTGTGGCATATGCACTAAGCAGAAGGAGATTGACTTTGAGCCCCTTGTTCATTGAGATGAAGAACTTAGAATTCTTGGCAACCTTTGATTTCACGACGGTTGTTGAGTCGATGACGGGTTCATTAGCATCCCTTGAGCTTAGACCCACACTTCTTGATCAAGTTGGGGCTTCGCAGAAGGAAGATCCACAGATAGTCGAGGTCATGGACAGGTTGATTCGTGGTGAGACGTCCAGTCACCTTGCTAGATATACTATTGATGATAAGGGTTGGCTAAGGCGTGATGGAAGTCTATGCGTTCCACAAGTAGGAGACTTGGTGCATAAAGTTCTTGAAGAAGCACATCACTCGAAGATGACTATACATCCGGGAGGAGATAAGATGTATAGAGATATGAAGCGCATTTTCTTTTGGGCCGGAATGAAGAAGGATGTAGCAGAGTATGTTTCAAAGTGCATGGTGTGCCAACAAGTGAAAGCCGAGGCAAAGAAACCAGGTGGGCTATTACATCCATTGGAGGTCCCGCAATGGACGTGGGAGAGTATTTCTATGGATTTTGTGGATGGATTGCCTAGGTCAAGGAGAGGGAACACAAGCATATGGGACATAGTTGACAGACTCACGAAGAGTGCTCACTTCATCCCAGTAAAGAGCAAGAGGACCGCATCATGGCTAGCATCTATTTATCTTCGAGAGATAGTGCGGTTGCATGGAGTTCCTTCTAGCATAGTTAGCGACCGTGACCCAATTTTCACTAGCCAGTTCTGGAACAGTTTGCAAGAAGCGATGGGTACGCGGTTGAATCTGAGTACAGCCTATCACCCCCAGACGGATGGCCAAACCAAAAGGGTGAATAGAGTGCTAGAAGATCTCTTGAGGCTTTGTGTTCTCGACTTCGGTGGTACTTGGGAAGACCACCTTGCTCTTGTAGAGTTTGCGTATAATAATAGCTATCAAGCCAGCATAGGGATGGCACCATTTGAAGCTTTGTATGAGAGGCCGTGTAGGTCACCATCTTGTTGGTGGGAGACAACAGATAGACTTATACTTGGGCCCGATATGATACGGGACACATCCGAGAAAGTTGAATTAGTGAGAAGACGGATGAAGGCGGCCCAAGACAGACAGAAATCCTATGCAGACAAGCGAAGGACTGATTTGGAATTTGAGGTGGGAGACATGGTTTTCATGAAGGTTTCTCCTTTGCGTAATGTGGTACGTTTTGGAGCAGTTGGGAAGCTGGCACCAAGGTTCGTAGGACCCTTCCCTATCATAGAGAGAATAGGAAAGATAGCCTATAAAGTGGAACTGCCTGAGAAGCTAGCCGGAGTGCATAATGTCTTTCATGTCTCGCATCTCCGAAAGTGCCTTCATGAGTCCGCCAAAGTGGTTGAACCAAGCATTCTTGAAGACATTGAGGTAGAGAAAGAAGCAACCTTGAGAAAAGCTCCGATTCGTATCTTGGGAACGGAGATCAAGAAGCTAAGGAATCGAGAAGTCAAATTGGTGAAAGTTCAGTGGAGTGAAGCCGATGAAGACGCAACTTGGGAAACCAAGGAGAATATGCGTGGGCTTTATCCATTCCTTTTTGAGGGTACATTCTCGACCTCTTTCCTAATTAGCACATCTTACCTTTTATCCGTGTTTATCCTGTTTATCTTATTATCTCGTTAAGCTTGTGATGAGAACCTTAGGTAGAAACCCTTTGGATGAAACATGTATTTGAAACATGTTATGCTTGATGGTTGCAAGTGGTTGCAAGTGTTTGCACGTGGATACTCGTGGATGCATGATACACATTAGGCACTAAGATCGGCTCACACACTTTCATGTTGCATATGCATGAGTGCTTATACTTATTCATGAATGAAACTTGCTATGCTATCACGTGGATGTTGCATATGGATGAATGTTATGTGCACTCATGTAGAAATTATAAATTATGTTAGGAATTTGCATACATATGGACTCATTTCACTAACATACTTTGCATTAAGGAGGTTTACTGTATCAGTAACCGCCTGATTTTTACATTAGATAAGTACATATACACACACCTTTGCATATGATCATACAGCATTTAGAATCCGTTAAGGACAATGACTGCACGTGGATGATGTTTTGAGTAGATGGATGATGGATGGTAGGATACGTTCTTCCTAACTTGGAGATATCGGGGACGAAATCCTTTAAGGAGGGGAGAAGGTAACAACCCGTATTTTTGAATAACATGTTATAACATAAATCAAGGCAGAATTAAACTGTAAAATCTGAATCAAGGGAAACGGACTATGCCATTGCGTTCGTCTTGGAAAAATACGCGAAATAGAGTCTGAGTTTTCGAAAATCGGAGTCCGTATGACCGAGATATGGCCTCGCGAAGTTTCACGAAAAATTCAAAATTCAAAACAGATTCAAATTTCAGAAAATCAGGGTAGGCGGGAAAAATCCCGCCCAGACCAAGTCGACCTGGGGGTCGACCTGGGTGTCGACCTGGGTGGGACCAGGTCGACTGGGGAGTCGACCCCAGGGTCGACCTGCCTGGTCGGACCCAGGCAACCTGGTGCACCTATTTTGGCTGTTTTGACCTGTTTTGTTGGCTAGTGACGGGATTTGATGGCTCTAATTGAATCTAGGGTTAATCCTATGGCTAATACTATCCTAATCTTCTATAAAAGGACCCCTAAGCCTAGCCTAAATCACCATTATTCAACCCTACAACTAAACTATGCCAAATTTGTTCCTCTCATGGCCTCCACTCTCATGCTAAAATTCCTAAGTTTATTTATATGAGAGATTTTGAGTTCATGCAAGTGTTTTCAAGCTTGTATGAGTGTTCTTAGTTTGCATTCAAGTCAAGTTGCAACATTTCTATTACAAAGCAAGGGTTTTTATTGATTTGGCTCAAGGGTTTTTCAATTGGAGCTTTCATATTTGGGTCTTTTGGTGATTGCATAAGGGCTTTGTCTCAATCTTTATAATAAATATTCATTTGTGTCTTCATAGCATAGTAAGCCCTTTTCTACTTTCTTTTTATTGAACTCTAAAGTTAAATGAATGATGCAAGTTTGGGTTGATCATTATGATATGCAAGTTTGGTTGATCATTATGTTATGCAAGTTGGTTCAATCATTATGTATGGCACATGTTGCTATGTTATGCAAGTTTGGGTTGATCATTATACACATGTTATCATGTTATGCAAGTTAAACTTGAGTTTGTGAGCTTAAAGCTTCAATCTTTATATTAAAGGTTGCATTTTGGCAACATGGAAGTTATCATATCCCTTATGATAACTTGCATGTGAGGCTAAATGCGAACTTCTAGCAACTTCCACATGTCATTTATCACCATGTATCACTCATATGCTAAGTTTGGTTTTATGCATGCTTTTGAAGCCTAATAATGCAATATGCAAGTATGTGAACATATGTACATTTCATATGCCACCATGATAAACTTGTGGCTTCAACACCTTTTTGTCATGATTATGCCAAGTTTCCTATTTTATCCTTTATGCGTTGTTGCGATTATGTAAACGATGGGATTACGTTGGGGTTGGGTAACATTATGACATAAACATGGTTTTTATAACATGACGTGATATGTTAACTTGTAATTATGTTTTGGAAACATAATGGACATGACACTTAGAAAATATGAGTGTGGCCAACTCGAGGTTGGGTTGAGTTTGTAGCACAAATCTACCCGGACTCGCCCGGCTTAACTAGTGGCTACAAAACAATAGGACCCAATGTGAGAAGTTGGTCATGTTGTGCTCGAACCCGAGGTTAGACCAAGTTGTGGTGTAAAGCTACCCGGACCCGCCCGGCTTAACTAGTAACCACAACAAGGTCTAATGTGAGAGGTTAAGGCACATTAAGTTAATTAATGCCTCCTGATTTGGGTTAAGTCATGGTCCACTTAATACTTAACCAATTTGGGCTTGATGGGTTAATCGGGGTTAAGTCATGAACCTTGGGTACACTTAACCAATTTAATCCACGTTTGGATCGGGTTAACCACATTTAACCCGTTAAGAACCCCTAGTTGCGTGGTCCTTTTCAGCAGTAACCCTCTTGATAGTATCATAAGACCCTAGGACTAGGCTAGGGTGGGGCACGATTACCGGGCTGACATGTGAGCGACAAAAACGACGGCTGAGTAGGTACGCCGGTGTAGGTCCAGGCGGACTATGGTCGTGCACTTAGTCCGGAGTTGGAAAACCAGGCACGGGTACCAGTAGATCTAGACTGTGCATACTTGATTTGTGTCCGAGGTTGACACCCTAGGACTTGATACACCCTAGGGTGGACCTAGCGCAGTTTAACTACATTGCATGTTTGGGCCGTATGACACCAACACTTGACGAGTTAGGCTTATAGGGAGCCGATCAACTAGACCGTGTAGTTGGACCTTGATTTAGGTCATCTCATGATGTTGGGCCAAGCTTGGGCCAAGGGATCAATTCTTGTTTTTACTTGACATGTTAGAATGCTAGTACACCCGTGGTGCAAAAATTAACCTTGATTATGCGATGACACCTTTATCTATCTTGTTAGTTAATCACCATGCCAGTATGTTGTTATCCTTATGTTCATCTCAGCTTCTCATGCCAGTTAACTTTAATAGTTCATGGACAGATAGTAGTTAGGGCTTACCAGTCTTTTTGACTGACCTGTTTTCTTTCGCCTCTTTTCTTCCGTTTCCCCCCCTCAGGTTCTCAGGGTGGGAACATTGGAGCTTAGCTTGGATCTTTATAGCTTGCTTACTGGATTTGCTCATGTACGATTTTGGACATTGAGCTAGCTATGGTTTATCACTTCACTTTGGGGATAGTACTTTATGTATTTCAGTTTTTCAGTTTATGCTAGACTTTGTTTGTTGGAAAATAATGATCAAGTACTTTGTTGTAACATGACTATGGTTTTGAAATGCTAGTTTGATCCGCTGCTTTATTTACTCTGTTTTACTCATATGTTCTGTCTTGTGATATCTGAATGCATGTTTATCTTGTTTAACGCCCCTCCAAAGCCAGTGTGCTTGCAAGAGTTACCCTGGCGGAGGTGGGGTGTTACAATTATGGACATCAGTACAAAAGCCATCATATACATCAGTCAAAAGCTGATATGGTAAAATACTTATTACAACAGTTAATTGATTATTTTATGATGTCTTAATGCTAATTTGACATCGTCTTTTAACTGATGTAATAAAGGAGCTCTTTAGACATCACCGACATTAACATCACTCCCGAAAAATGAAGACATCATTTTTAGCCGATGTCTATGTGAAGTTTTCTTGTAGTGTGGGTCGACCCACTTGGGGTATGGGTCGACCCCCTGGTCGACCAAATTAAGAGCTGGGTCGCCCTAACTTACATGATTTGCACTAAATATTAATTTCGTTTTATTCGAACGTTGCTATATTTTAACATTCAAATTTCAAACTTGTTTCTTTATATCTTCTTCGCTTTAAGCCCGATTTTAACAAAACAAAGGTTTATCCTAGCCAGAATTTCGTAATGGACTTAATGGCGCAACCCGCATTGCCCATTTTACATTACTCTATGATTAATATTTATTTTATTATTTTTTAATTAATTTGCTATATTAAATTGTGGATTGTTACAATCTCCCCTCCTTAGAGGATTTCGTCCCCGAAATCTCCAACGCGAAGAGATGTCATAAATATTATTATGCCATCATCTACATTCATCTGCTCATCCATTAATCACTGGCATCCACTGTCCTTAGGATTCTACTGCTTTTTCATGATCATATGCAGTTGTGTAGTGTATATGTCCCTAACCAATTCTAGAAATTTGGCGGTCCACTGATTAAGTCAACCTCCTTTTATGCAATTTATGTCAGTGCCATGTATCCAAAATGTATGCAAAAGAATCCTAATGGTACATAAAGTTCTATATGTGTGCTACAATCATCATCAACAAAATGCAAATTTCATGTGATAATCACCCAAGTTTTCATTCATAAATTAAAAATGAATTAAAAGTGCACACATACCCATATGCAGTTATGTTAGTGTCCTAGTTGCCGATCACTAATTAGTGCCTAGTGTGTGTATATGCATCCATTGCATCCACTAGCAAACACTCGCATCCACTTGAATCCATCAAACATGACATGTTTAAACCATATTTTACCATCCATGGGATTTCCTAAGAATAACTAATTCAAACGATAGGAAATGCATAAGGTTTGAATTTAAAGCTAGGAAAGGATTAAGAACAAGCTGTCAAAGACGAACTGAAAAGAAGCACGAATCTCCTCCTCAGGTTCCCACGTTGCTTCATTGCTATCCTCTCCCCATTGGACCTTGACGAGTTTGATTTCCTTATCCCTTAACTTCTTTATCTCAGCATCCCAAATCTGCATTAGTATTCGTCTGACTGAAGCCTCCTTCTCGACCTCTACTAAAGTGCTCCACTCCACTATAACTACAGAATTGTGTAGACATTTCCTTAAATGCGAAACATGAAATACATCGTGAACTCCTGATAACCTTTATGGTAGTCAAACTCTATAGGCCATCTGGCCTATCCTCTCTACAATTGGAAAGGGCCCAAAAAAATCTAGGCGCTAAGTTCCCAACTAAACCAAAGTGCACCACATTCCTAAGGGGAGATACCTTAATAAAAACCATATCCCCAACGCTAAACTCAAGGTCTGATCTCCTCCTATATGCATCAGATTTCTGTCTATCTTGAGCTACTTTCATACTTTTCTGAATTAATTTAATCTTGTCTGATGTCTCTTTGATCATCTCGGGTCCAAGAAGAAGTCTGTCCATAGTCTTTAACAAACAAGATGGTAATCTGTAGGGTCAGCCATATAAAGCTTTGAAAGGTGCCATGCCAATACTCGCCTGATAGTTGTTGTAGGCAAACTCAACCAAGAGAAGATGCTCCTTCAAACTCCTTCCGAAGTCCAATATGCACAACCGCGATAAATACTCAAGAAGCTGATTAACCCACTCAGTCTGTCCATCTGTCTGAGGGTGGTATGTTGTATTAAGTCTCAGCCGTGTCACCAACGCCTCCTGTAGGCTTCTCTAAAACTTGCTGGTGAAGATGAGGTCTCTGTCACTAACAATGCTCGGGGGAACTCCACGAAGTCCAACGATCTCCCTCAAAATATATCTAAGCCAATCCCGCTGTGGTCCTCTTAGTCTTGACCGAGATGAAATGAGCGCTCGTGGTTAATCTATCTACGATCACCCAAATACTGGTATTGCCTCTCCTCGACCTAGGAAAACCATTTATAAAATCTATCGAGACACACTCCCACTTCCATTATGCCACATCTAAGGGCTGATATAATCCATTCGGTTTTCTTTGCTCAGCCTTGACCCTCTGACATGATATGCATCTTGCTACAAAGTCTGCCATGTCTCTCTTCATCCCGTTCCAATAGAAGGCCCTTTTCGTATCCCTATACACCTTGTCTTCTCCCGAATGGATGAACATCTGAGAGTGATAGGCCTCCTAAAATACCGCACTCATCACGTCTCCCATGCGGGGTACACACAATCTGCCATCATGGCATAGCCATCCTTTCTCATCAACCAAGTACCTCATAAGGTGATTAGAAGTCTCACCTCTACCTAAGCGGTACAAAATGTCGAGTAGTTGTAGATCATTGCACTGACTAGATCTAATACATTCCAATAGAGTAGGTTGCACCTCAAGCGATGCTAACAATCCTGGTGTATACTCCGTAGATGGTATGAAGTAAAACGATGAGATAAACTTTAAACTCTTCCATTCTACGAATAACGGGCTCAAAGTCACCCTATGCCTACTCAGAGCTTCCACCATTACATTCCCTTTCCCTACGTTATAAGAGATCTCGAAATCATAGAATGCCAAAAACTCCATCCAATGTTGTTGCCCTAAGTTAAGATCCTTTTGCAAGAATAGATGCTTGAGAGACTTATGATTTGCATATAACTCAAACCTCTCGCCCAACAAATAATTCCTCCAAGACTTAAGGGCAAAAACAAACTCTACTAGCTCTAAATCATGTTTAGGATAATTCTCGTCATGTACCCTAAGCTGTCTGCTCCCATAACAAACAACCATACCCTCCTGCATTAGGACTGCGCCTAATCTTGTACCACAAGCATCGATATATGCCGTAAACTTCTTTGATCCATCTGGGAGAGTCAACACTGGAGTCGTCGTAAGAGCCTCTTTCAATCTCGTAAAGGAATCTTCACAATCCACATCCTATGAGAATACCAAATTCTTCTTAATAAGGGTAAGCGGAGTAGAAATCCACGCAAAATCCTTAATAAATTTCCAATAAAACCCGATCAGGCCTAGAACTCTCCTCACCTCGGTGGCATTCTTGGGTACCTTCCAGTCTTGCACAACAACTACTTTAGCGGGATCCTCCGCTATACCATCACCCGAAGGTACATGCCCTAAGAACCTTGCTACCTTACGCCAAAAGTGACACTTCGAAAATATTGCCTTTAACTGATGGGCACGAAGAGTACGAAGGACCTCTGCTAAGTGCAACGAATGCTCATCCTCGTCTCGCGAGAATATCAAGATGTCATCCACGAACGCTACTACAAACTTGTTTAGGAACTCCCTAAACACTTGGCTCACAAAATCCACAAAATATGCTAGTGCGTTGGTTAGCCGAAAAGGCATAACCAGCCACTCGAAGAATCCGTTTGGAGTCCTCGAAGTTGTCTTATCCACATTGTCATCTGCCGCTCGAAGCTAAAGAAACCCAATAGCCAAATATAACTGAGAGAAAATAGATGCACCTTAGAATTAATCAAATAAATCGTCTATCCACAAGAGTAGGTGTCGATTCTTCTTCCTGAGCTTTTTTAATTCTCTGTAATCTACACATAGACGGAGAGAGCCATCTGCCTTAGTAGCAAATACGATTGGTGCTCCCTACTTAGATATACTTCACCTAATAAAACCTTTTTCCTACAGCTCACCCACTTGCTTACTCAATTATTTCCTTTCCCTCGAAGCCATATGACACATAGGTAATGCAATGGGATTAGCATGCTCTGTCAAATAAATCCGAAAGTCGATCTCTCATCCCAGACTAGTCCTTTGACCTCCTCAAATACATCTAGAAATCTCTCACCATTGGTACCAAGATGAGATCGCTGATAGAAGTATCCAGGGACTCTAAGAAGCTCAACATGATGAACCCTCACAGGTCGCAAGATATCTCGAGGGTCCTACCATGACAAGTCATCAACCTCACTACCCTCCTCTCACAGTCAAGAATGGAACCATACATGGCACGCCAATCCATCCCTAGAATAATACCATACCCAGAAAACCCCAGTACATTGGCGTCATTGTAACTTCCCGTATTTTTGTCACTTAAGTTTTGGATATTTAATTTGGTTTAAGTGTTGAAATAATAATATAAATGGAATTTTATATTAATTAAAAACGAAGTTGAATATATAAAAATATATTATAAACGAGCTCGCAGCAGGGTAGTGGTTCATAATATTTAGTTTTGAACTTTAATTTGAGTGTAAAGAATCCGTTATAAGTCAGAATTCGTTGAAATTAGAAATATTCGAATCTGTTGAACTATAATTTTGTAATAACAAAGAAAAATCATAATTTCGTATTTTATATTGAGAGTTATGGCCAAATCAATTTCTTAGAAAATCGCTGTGGAATCATTTATAAACCATAGTGATTTATTTAGTTAAAATAAATCGGTTTTAAATAAGCTGAATATCGGTTTAACTTGAAAATGAAATATCAGTTTTAAAAATTCAAGTTAATTTATTCCGGAGTTATATGAATACAGTTTATATGATAGTAATAATTTATTATTTTTTTGATTTATATTCAGTTGAATTTAATTATAAATCATCAGTTTGAATTAATATCTTTTCCATACGGTCGAATGGGGCTTCGAAACTTGTTCCAATGAGTTCAGAATAGTGGTATAACCCTAGAAATGTCTGTTGTTGCATTTAAATAGGAGTTAGAAATCAACGTGATATTTCAATTGAATAGATTTACATCTGTTCGAGTTAATTTAAGGGTAACGTATATAATTCCTTCTCCCCTAAGCTAAACTATTTCCCTTCTACGTTAAGCTTCACCAGGTACAATTCAAAGTCTTCCTCTTTCACATCGCGTAACATATGTTCCCTTCCTTCAGGGAAAAGAAAAACATGAATTATTGGTGCACGTATGATGGTTTCAGTTCGCATCTATAAAACCAAGCCTGCCTTCATTTCCCATTCTCGAATCAAAAAAAGCATTTCAAGTCCATTTTGTTCGTTCTAGTTTCCTCCTTGCCTTTCAAAAACAAAATCAAAATCCTCCATTCAATTAAAAAATAAAATAAGAAGGAAAACAGAAATTAAAATCAAAGATCTTGATTCTAAATTGTCATGATTCCTGGAGCTCGCGAAAAAGGAATCACAATTTGAATCCCTTAGGTTTCCCTGAAGCTCGACAGCAACATGGAGCACTTGCGATTGCCAGAAATAGTCGAGCGTCGTCGATGTGGGTTACAGAGGCTTCTTCAATCTGGAATAAGGTGTGCGGTTTGAATTAATACTGAAACTCCAGAAAGTAGACCGATGCAAGGAAGCGAGGCAATATTGCCGAACTAGAATGGTGAGAGGGTATTGATGGAAGAACAGGCGTGGGTGTTTGGACGAAATGGAATTGAAGTTGGTTTGAGTGGAGTCAAACGCGATGATGAATGGACTGGGGAGATTTGGGTACAATGTTGAGACAGTGGGTGTTTGGTGGAGTTTGCTTTATTATTGGATGAGAATAGTGCAACTAGGAGGAGTTCGATACTGGTAAATGTAAGTGAGTGGTGCGAACAGTCTGAAGATGTTCTGCGTTAGTATGAAGTTCGACAGGGATAATGCTGTAGTTTTGGGAAGTTTTGTCTAGACGATGGAAGGTGACAGTTGAGAATTTTGTCTTAAGTTCAATAATGCATGATGGAAATGCATTGTCCATGGAAGGTGGTTGTCTGAACGCTGATGGATTAGTGGTAACTGTTTTGGCTTTATAATTTATAGAATTTGCAAGACGATAAGGCAATTGTTTTTTTTTAAATTTAAAATACTTAGAAGTATTTATTTATGTTAGTAATTAAATAAATAGTCATTTGATCGCTAAATAAAAATATATAATCATAGGAATATATTCCATTCAAGACAATTCAAGATGACTTGCAGACGCGACGATTCAGAAATTAAACAGGATATTCAGCAATGGAAAATCGAGGTGAGTTAAACTCACCCAGATAAATTATTGGGAACTATTTTCAATAGTTCAAATTTTATTTATTGTTTTTTGGATGATAATTGATTGATATAAAGTGATAATAGTATATATACAATATTATATAATAGTATTGGTGATTGGTGATGGGATATTTCCCGAAGTACCATTAGCGGATGCCCGCAATACCATTAGAGGATGATTTCCCTATGAGCCCCACAATATATATAGTGGATAACCTTCTATAACGCGGTATCCTGCCTCGAAGCAGGATGGGTATTATTATTGTTGACTAACATCTGTGGATGCAGGAAAAACAGGTTAAAGGGATCCAACTGGATTCGTCAACATTTATTTATTTGTTTTCACATATGATGTTATATGACATGATTGATAACCTGTGATAGTATAAGAAATGTTTGGATGGGTATTAGTAGTGGACTTTGATTTTTGATATTTTTTGAATGTAAAAAAAAAGATGGATGTTAAAACCAAATTTAAGTATATAAAAGTATTCAAAAGGAGTTTTATTTTTCAAATAGAAATATTTATTTAGAAACCAAATTATAAATGGAATGGAACAGTAAAGATTTGTTTCTAACAAATAAAACGACAAGTTGATTTTATAAACGATACTTAGGAAGAAGTAAAATAATTATTATTATTTCAGAAAATGTAATCTGAGTATGAAGAGAAATGGAAATTGGGTTTGAAATCACTATTGTTAATGGATTTGGATTTTCCAGGTTTAATGGAAATTATAAATTGGAAATAACTCTATAATTAAAAGTTATAATGGGATGGAAACTTGAAATTTGATTTATGAAATCAAGTCTAGTATGGATTTGAAATGAATTTTATTTTCATGATTAAGGTGAATAAAATGGATAAAGTAAGAGGTGTGGAAAATAGGAATTTATAAAAGTAAGTTAGAAAGGGGTTTTGAAATTATAAATTCTAATTGAATAATATAATATAGATTATATTAAAGGAATTTACATATGGTCGGTAAATAATTATTATTATTTACAAATGATAGTGATATACGAATGTTCAGAATAAAAGTTATAAATATGATGGAATGAAGTTTATTAAAATAAGACTGGAATGAGTGAAACAAACATATACAAATGTTGACTTGATAAAACCTGGTTTACAAATGTAAAACGTAATTGAGTTTGTTAATGGAATTATATCGTTATAAGAGAAGTCTTGTTTCTAGTATTTAAAAAAAAAGAATAATGTTAGCAAACGTTTTGCAAATTATATTATAAGAAAAATATTGAAATGGGTATAAGTTGAGATAAATATCTCAGTTAAGTGATAATTGGAAGTACTATTCGTTTAAAAGTTAAGAAAATGAAGTAATGGAATTAGAAACTAACTGGAGATTAGTTAAGATGAATGGTTTTCTGAGTATCGATCTGATGTTGGTTTCGGCCTTCGGGATTGATATTTAGGAAGTGATTCACTTACTAGTTTATGGTTAGGGACTAACGACCAAGATGAGAAGTGTGTTCTAAAAGTATTTAAAATGAATAGTTTGAATATTCTTATACTAATATAAGAAGAGAAATGAGTATTTCAGTGTTGGAAAAATTGATAAGTTTAATTAACGAATGATTAATTAAAGAGGCTGAATATTGAATCAGTAAATTCAGTTTTCTTTTGTGGAAGAATGGTTATTTTATTTGATAGTTAAATAACCGACTATCAAATCTGGCCTATACGATTGTTGGTACGGAAAGACAGGAATCGAATTTATATTTGAAAACCATTCGGACCAGCAAATACGAAAAACATTGAATATACCAGACGCTGATCGAGACGGAGTATTTGAAGACCGTAGATCTTCATAAAACGTAAGAACTACTTAAAATCTCTAGATATCTCCTAAGAGATATACTGTGGTTCTGTCATGGTTGAAAATTTACGGATTGCAAGGACTACTCGCTACCGACCTATAGGGTGATACCTAGGATGTGGTAGGAGGGCGCCTTCGGTTCATTCTGTTCCTGGATGATCTGCATGGACGAATGTCTGACAGAGTATTTCTTAAGAGTCACGTACATTGATATTTACAAACGTACTTCTGTTGGTGCGAGCTAACACCCAGAGTATTGTTGTGGACGTCAATTAGTGATTTGATAGATCTGACAATGTGACGTTCAAAGTGAATTGTGATATGGTGTTCGAAAGGTAGTGTTAAACCTCAAGCTTCACAACTGGAAAATGACAAAAATCGGGCAGGCAGCGTGGCTAAGTAGGTCGCTCCCATTAGGGCGTATTGTCACCATTTAGTGAATATTCATATTTGTTACTTCTTTTTCATTTCTGTATCTCTCGGGAACGGTTATGTTGGTATACCAACCGTAAGATGACACGACATTCGATACACTCAAGAGAAATGAGTGGTCGGTCATGTGTGGCCGGGTTGCAAGATGTTCATATTGAACCCACTGTATTCGTCTCTAGAGATACACTATCGGAAGGTGGTTCCATACCTTGTCATAATCAGAAATCCATTCTTCAATAAGCGCCCGCGATTTTTGATTATATATTATATATGTAGAACGTGAGATGCAAGCGTTCTACTAGATGATTACTTATTTGAATTATACATTATTATAATATCAGAAAAGGATATTTTTTTCAAAAATGTTTTGGGTTATTATAAGGTAAAATCCGTCCATGTTTATGTGTGGATTGGTCATACGATTATCATTTTTCTCTCAAAAGGAATTTTAACGTAAAATCAAGTTGGATGATACCAATAATTTAGTGAGTTTTTCTCATGCATGTTCACCAGACTAACCTGTTGCGTTTGTAATGCTCGGGCCAGTCCGAGTTGTACATGTTCAGGATAAGATACGAATTCCAGGGGACGAGCTAGAGGAGTTCAGACGTATGATTCATATATTTTTCTCTGTGTGTTGTAAACCAGGATAGATTGTTATAACTGTCCAGATGTGATGAATGTCTACTGTACTCTGATATATGTAAGTATTGTTTCAGTTTTTCAATAAAGATTTGTTTCTATATTATATTTTATTCCGCTGCGATGTGAGACTTTATTATGGTTTATTAGTTCTTCTTCTTTCTTCTATTCTTAACTTTCTTTTTTTCTATTTCTCATCTCTTATTTCTTTCTTTTAGTTTTCCAGGTTTTCGATACTTGAATCTGGGCACAGAATGTATTAGTGTCTGAATTCGAGAGTCGAAATTTCTGGGAGGTTACAGTCACAATCAAACTAGATGCCTAGAATAGAAAGTCTCAAACCCTTGTACATCATAGATAAATGATCTGAACCTTCTGTCGAGTTTGAAACTACCACTGGATCAGAAATAAGAGAGATACTAAGATGTAGACAATCGACTATTGAAGTAGAAATGAATGAATGCGAATTACCAGAATCAAATAAGGTCCTAACTAGAAAGTCATAAAAAGAGATCAAACCTTCACATGTGACCTTCTTGCCCCTACCCTGACCAACACTAGTCTGCGCCGCTTCCAATGCATGTACCTGCGCTCTGGATGAACCAGCTCCTTGCCCTTGCTTCTGAGGACACTGCTTAATATAATGATCCGCCATTTCACAATGATAGCAACTTCCTTTCTTAATAGTCTTCTTGCAGTCCCTCACAAAATGTCATGTCATGCCACAACCATGGCATTTAATATCCTTCTTAAATTGAGCTTCCTTTAGTTTCTCACCTTCTTTTTGTTAACCTTCTTGGGTCACCACTTATTCTTTCCAACATTTTCCTTAGCCACCTCAACTTAGTTTTCCACAAGATCACCTTTCCCTCCTTGTGCATAAGCGTCGTCTCACCAAGATTCTCAAACGTAGTGCCCATCGAAATATGAGTCATAGCTAGTCCCTGTAGAGGTTGGTTCAAACCTTTAGCAAATCTCACCGCTTTCTTGTGGCAAGTATTCACCAAATCCATCCCGAATATTGCCAGCTCATTAAACTGATTAACATACTCCTTACTCGAAAGATCGCATTGTTTTAGCACTAGAAACTTTTGCAACTGCATGCCATCTTCCACCTGAGATAGAAACTTTCTCCCAAATCTCTCTTTAAAGTCATTCCAAGTCTCAAAGTGATGCTCTGCCTCAACCATTTCCCACCAAAATAAAGCCTCATCCCTTAATTACCACGCAACCAACTGCACTCTCCTCCTATCATCAAGCTCCAAAAGTCCAAATATGCACTCGGTGTTCCTGAACCAAGCGTGGGCCTTAACAAAAGTCCCTTTACCATGAAAAGTATTGCCATAAAAAAAGTAAAATCCTTGCAAAGCATAGAGAAGTCAGCCGATGGTGGTGGATTAGGAGGAATCACCATGGTTGGAGGGGGAGCTTAGACATTTCCTTGCCTTTCAGCGGGTGCCTTAGCTTCTACATACCTACAGAACCAAGCAGGAATATGGATTCTCTCGAGAAAAAAGGGAGCTTCGAACATGTTGCGACCAGAAAAGAGAGAAGGATTCAAGAACGGAATCAAGGGGATATTGTAATTGACTTAAAGGAATGTTTTTTAAAAATAACTTTTTGTTTTGAAAACACTTTGTTTACAAGATTTTTTTTTTAAAAACTTTTTATTGATCTTGTAACCTTAGGCTTTGATACCAAATGTAACACCCCACATTCCTTAACGAGACCCATATGAGAATTTCATTTAGAAATATGAAGCGTTTAGGTATAAAATAATACCACATAGGCTAAAATTCACAAGACAACATAAATAAATACAGCAGAATTTAAATTTTCACTTAAAACAAAATAATAAGTGTTGTTACGTTATAAGTCATAAAATCCATAGTTGTCTCATAAACAACAACAAATCACAGTACCAAAATAAAATGTATCCTCCTTGTCATTAAATTCAAAAAATAAATAGAACGTAAAATGGTACAAGTAAGTACAAAGAACAAGACATATGATAATCTCCAAAGGACTGAGATGGGTCAAACACTACTACAAAACATGTCAGTTGCTTCGCCTCATTTGCTTCAGTTGGGCTCCCAATCGAAGCAAATAGTATCATTTGCTTCAGTTTTTCACACAACAGAAGCAAATGCGCCTAAGCAAATAGTGTTAATTGCTTCTGTTGTGCTAACAACAGAAGCAAATAGTATCAGTTGCTTTTGTTGTGTTAAAATCTGAAGAAAATACATCGAAGCAAATAATGTTATTGTAACGGTTCCTTATGAACCGAAGCAAATACACTGAAGCAAATAATGTTATTTGCTTCATTCCTTAAGAACAGAAGCAAATGCATTATAGCAATAAACAATTTATTTTAGTTAATGAGTAGCAACAAGTAATTTAAATTTATTAAATATTATAATTAATCAATAACTATTATTTTCATTTAATAGTATATTATAATTAATACTAATACTTATTAATTACATTTTATAATTAATAATCAATATTAAATAATTATTAGTACTTAATAAATAATGATTGACATTTAATATTAAATCAACAATTAATATTTGTTAATTAGGAATTAATGTTCAGTATTTAAGAATTAGTAGTCATTATCAATTAATACTAATTATAATTAATTAATTTTTAGAAATTATATTAATAATTATTATTAAATATTTTTTATTATTAAATAATTGTCCGCGGGTGCGGCGCAATAGAAAGGAGACCTTACTTCCTCATAATAGGTCACAGATTCGATTCCTACCACGCGCTTCCCCATCATATATAAATTTACCCGGGGTATGGGGGCTTGGATTAGCGGACGACTTTACTTTACCGTCCTCAGAAGTTTACTGGCCTGTAACGAACCAGTTTTTTTCAATGTTTTAATATGTGAGATTTATTTTGTTCTATTTTATTTTGAATTTTAGTTTAAAATTTGACTTAAGTTGTATTAAAAATATTAAATAAATTTACTTTAAGTTTGAATTTGGTTTTAGAAGTTTTAAATTCGATTTTTAATTTATATGGGAGCTATAATTGATTTTAAATAGATTTATTTACTCTATTTTGGTTTTAAAATTTTATTTTTTTAATTAAATTAAATATATGTAAGATATTTGTATACATAGTATATTATATGGTGTATACCTCGAAATGTTTGTTTAAAATATGGTTTGCCTCTTGTTAGTTTGTGTTGAAAGATTTTTACATCTGTTAAAATTGTGCTGGTAGAATTAAACGCGTGTCCCCGTGGTTATATATATATTTCACCATGTTTTAAAATCAGTCCGTCCCGTTTCTCTTTTCGTTTCTTTTTCTCTCCTCAGCAAAATTAGTTTCCCCTAAATCAAAATTTCCAAATCCCTAAATCGAGCTCCAACTCTTCGCTCGTGCACTACCACCACTGGTCCGCTAGTGTCTCGTCTGCCACCGCCTTCAACACCTGGTGCCGATCGACGCTGAGCTCACCATCGTCCTCCGCAACCCCTTTCCCTCTTTCCCGTATCGTCGTCCATCGCCTTCACCAAATTGAACAAGGTCAGCGCGACCACTTGTCAGTCCGCTCCTCCTCCGATCAAACCACGCTACAGCCCTTCGCTAAAATTCACCACTAGCGATTAGAATTGAAGCCCGTAACCTCGCCTGGCCACAACCGTCACCAACAACAGCCATAACCCCCATGACCTCCTGTAATCGCCACCTTCTCCGCTCTTTTGCCGTAAAGCCACCTGCGCCATTCAAAAAAAAAAAAAACCGAGCCTGTCCGCCCTTGTTTGCGCTTCCTTCACCGATCAAAATGTACGTTTCGCTTACGATTAAATTTATTTCATGTCGTTACTTCGGTTTACATAAATATAATTAGTGTAGATTGTTTGCTGTTTTATCTGCACCGTGATGCATGTTGGCTACACGAGTATGAGTCAGTGTATATATTTTCACTCGTGAAATACACATTTGGTCCGTGGTGTGTGTAGTCTGTGATTCACTGTATGTTTTGGTGGGTTGGCTGTTTGTTTATGAGTACTTCACTTTGCATGTACTTTGGTTTCCCTTTTATTTATTTTCCTACACTTGTCTTAGGTTCTTTCCCATAACAAGTTGATTGAATTATAGCTTCTTCATACTTTCATTTGCCACCCAGTCTTGAATTTTAGGATAGGGACATTTGATTTGCCTTACAAGTGGTTGTATACTACCTTGTTTTGTCCACTGGTTGTCCCATTTCCTTGTCAGCGCAAAGACTGTATAATGGCATGCAACATGGTTAAATTTGGCCTCCCTTGTTATTGTAAATTTGATTACATGGCAGTTTAATCTGATACTTGGAAAAGGGATTTATGCATGCACTATCTATTATTTGCAAAAGGTGTGCTTATCTTTTATTTTCCTATTAAGTGAAACAATACTAAATTTCCCTTTGTTTTGCAGGAAGATAAATACGGCAACAGATTACAGCTGTCTAAGAACATTTGGAACTTATTTTCAGTAAGAAATTCCTCTTCCTGTGGTAATATACTGACACCTTGTGTACTGATGGATTCCAAGTTTAGTTGTTCATGGTAAAAATGAAATTTGCAGGGAACAACTATTAATTTTAGAAGAACCATAGATGGACAAATCATAACAGAAAGTGAGTAACTGTTCATATATTTTTTTCCCTTGATTTTCCTTGTTAGATTTCTAGAAGCTGGAACATTGTGTAGGACCAATGTTTTTTCGTAAGAAACTATTGGTAAAACATACAGTTCGATGTCTCTTAGTGTGTCTCTTATTGAAAATACAGCGTAATGTTTCTTGATAAGAGTCACAGTTTAGGGTTTCTTTGTGAGAACCGTGTTTGGGCGTTTCTAACTTTCAAATGGTTGTGTACATGTTTCACATCAAAGTAGACAAAGATACATCTAAAAGTACACGTAAATTCCAGGGTAAACATTACTAGAATTTCAAATGAGAGCAACCTTGAAATTTGTTTAAAGTTCAAACAATGGGAATTCGTTTCTTTTTCTTTCTTTTTTTTGGGGGGGGGGGGGTGGGGGGTGGGGTTTCAAATGAGTCAAAATATAACCACTGCTGTTCTTTTGCTATAAAGTTCTCATGCATACTAGTATAAAGACATGTAATGCTGTATGTTTGAAAATATCAAAGGCTATTAAATATGGACTTAAATTTTTATATTAACAAAACATGCAGTATTACTGAAAAGAATACTAATGTGTCAAAATTTTGTATGAACTCTAACATCATAAATTCCAACAAATATGAAGTATTAAACACTTGATAATAAGATTAAAGACTAAAATACAGTCTAACTTCATTGAAAATTGTCGCAAGATTAATATAAATAATGAACTGAAATGTGTTTCCATCAAGTTTCAACTTCAGACATTTTAGAAAGTCATAATTCTCCATCTCCGTACCCATTCCTTTTCCGGCTGTGTACTTTCATAAATAATTCGTTTGCATTACTTTCGCAACCCACAAAAAAGTTAAAATTTTCTTCTAACCTTGAAGATAGATAATATAGAAATGTTTAGTGTAAACGGAATAGCTTGTTCTAGTGAAATTAATGATTATCAAGATATTGTTTGAAAATATCGATTCGTAAGTCTACAACAATAGGAACATGACGACTTTGCAACTCATACAACACAAAGTGAGTAAAGTTCATCCACTAAATAAACAATTTCAATCATTCATTCTTTATTTGCAAGATGGAAGCACACCATAATAATTCAGACACACCTCGCCACTTACAGAAACAACCGAGTAGTGAATAAATGCATAGCATGTTTCGTATCTAAAAATGTAACATTCCCAACTAGCAGTCACAATAAAAGCTAGAAAAGCACAAGGATAATTGGTACCTATAGATAATGCACTCTGGTTCTTTATGTCCATTTGAAAGAGGAAAAGAGATAACAAATTGAAACAATATAAAAGACAACACGAAAAAGCATAGAGGAGCAATGGTGGCTAAAGGTTATATTCCTATTATAGTCGATAACATAAGTGAAGAAGTAGAGAAATTCATTATAAGTTTAAAGCTGTTAAAGCATCCAAATATATTATTTTTGCTGGAGTTAGCTGCTGAAGAGTTCGGCTTTGAACAAAGAGGAATTCTCAGAATTCCACGCAGTGTTATCAGGTTTAGGCAGATTCTTGAATTCATCTACCAGGATTAGCTAGTTGTGTTTGGTTTATTTTATTCATTTTTTTAATTTTAATATACTTCTCATAAGTGCATTTATATCATAATGTGATGATATCAGGTCAGTATTATTCTAGTTTTGTTTGACATTGTACTCCTCTATCTCAAGAGCTTAGCACGGTACAAATATAAATATAGGTCATTTTAATTCAAATATTATTTATATATAGAAGGAAAGATGTGCTTGATATAGCATAAAGAATTAGCAGGGCTTCTACTGAAGTAGAATATACGTTATTATAAAACATTTTTGCCCATTGCATTCGCAGCCTAACCATACGTATGCCAAAACTAAATAAGATTAAAGTCAGATTTAACAAAAGACTAGAGAAATATACAATTCTAAATGCTGATATGACAAAAGAGAGTGTTCCTAATGACATCAAACATTTTAGATGGATAGTTCATGAGATACAGAAGGGTAAACAGGTCCACAAAATTATGTATGAACTGCAATTTACATGGGGTGAATAATGCATGAGAATTCAGACTATCATTGTTTGAAGGTGCAGATTTTAGTTTGTGGTTAAAAAGTTTGTCATATATTGAAAAATATGACGATAACCAAGCATGATGCTACTTTGTTCCAAAAACCCAAGGTTGATCATATGATGGAAAAGATGATACATTTATGTTATAACATACTACGTATGCATAACAACACTATTTATGTTATAACATGCGACTTTATAAAGATAACAGAAAGTAAAATTAAAAAGAAATATGACACGCATTAAGATATAACCTTAACAGTAAATGAGAAAATGTGGTATATTTCCAGAAAACTTTTTTTCTTTGGAAACATGGTTGCAAGCTAAAAATAAGAAAATGGCCACTCTGCAAGTCAGATAACTCAGAAACACCTCAAAGTATATGAAAACAATTTAATAAATAAGAGCACAACTCCTTTTCATATCATCAGGAGCTTGGCCCAGTGCTAGAACACAGGCATTTTTGGTTAAAATAGTATGCAGGGAATCATATACCCATTGCATGTAATATATGAGCACATGGTATTTACATTGTTTCTTTTTTGTACTGTTGCTTCTGTGGCATAAACAAGTAGGCTAAGTGGCATATACGCTACATTATTGCAACACATTCAGCAAAACCTTATATAAATTTGTTTTATGTTGCAGGCGCATTGGTTTTGGAACTTGCACCAACCTTGAGTAAGCGAGTTGTCGATGCATTTGGCTTTATACCAATTTATTTCTCTATTTTCAGCAAATAACAATGCGATATGCAATGTGTGTTGTGTATTGGCTGAATTTGATAATACAGTTAGTCTTATTTCACTTTGTTATACTATTTAGTTTTATTTCGTTGTGTAACATTGACATTTAGTTAGAATTCAATATTATATGCAGATATAGTGTTGATATTTAGTTTTATTTCAATGTTTTATATTGACATTGCAGTCAGGTTTAGTGTTATTGTTGTGCTTTCTATTCTGACTTTAAATGCAATTTGATGCTGTTTCAGGTTTTAATTAGAACCTGAAACAGTATTATTATTATTTTGCTTCGGCCACTTTTTTGCTTTAGTTGTTGGAACGACTGAAGCAAAATATTGGCCATTTTCTTCCTCCTAGAACGGAAGCAACAGGTGCATACCTGTTGCATCTTCTGCATTTGCTTCCGTTATTAAACAACCGAAGCAAAAAAATATTATTTGCTTCGGTTGTTTTTCTGAAGCAAAAAAAATTTGGTCTGTTGCGTCTTCTGCAGTTGCTTCGGTTTTAGAACAGAAGCAACAGGGGTTAAATAACCGAAGCAACTGACCTGTTTTGTAGTAGTGAAAGCTCTCTCAAGCACTAGATCCTCCACCCTAAGAACCTGGGGGGAAGGAAGGAAGAAGAGAAAAATAAAACTAGTCAGACATAAAGCCTGGTGATTTCAGTAATTACTAGCTTGAGTGATAAAAGAGGAAGTCTAGACATGATAACAAATTGAAGCTCAACATAGTAAATAAGAACAAGAATATACTTATACAAGATAGTTAATTGTCAGATCATTCGATTTTCTGCACCATTTGATATAATTCATAAATTAGGATATAACCTAATTCTACCCATCAATCGGCACCTAAACCACAGTTGTAATAACCTTTGCCAACCATGGCCCTTGGTTTATCAGACCCGACCCATCAGCTCTAAGGACATAGAGAATATCACTAGTGGTACAACGTCTTATCTTCCCTAAACGATGCAATTCACACTCACCGCCCTGTCGGAACACGTCCGTACCCACCACGTTTGGACCTTTTACTACCTAGTACGGTATAAGCGTATCTTCGCCTCCACATGAGACCTCGGTAAAGTATGATAAAAAGGAATACTAACTAATACGGATCCCCAACCAAAAATATGCAATTCGACTTAAGTCACCTTAGACTTAGTCCTAAATTTATTTTACTAGCGCCAAGGCCCTCATAGGATTATTATTGATCGCCTAGCTACCCTTGACCCCCATAGTATTGTCAACAAACGCCTAGATCACTCAAATTAATTATTTCTAATTAGTCTCTTATTTTCCATACAGTCTACTCTCACTGCCGGAGTGGACCAATACTACGAGCCTCTTACTTCCCCAAATAAGTCGTCGCTGCCGGAACAAACTCCAACTATACCTGCTTTTTCAATTTATTAAACCTAATGCCAATCTTATGTTTATTAATAGGCCTACTTTCCTTTATGTAACTTTTCTGTCATTTCATAGGTTGAATGTAAACTTTAATTTACAAGTCATCCATAAAAATCTCTTTTGTTTGATTTAATTGTGCAACCCAACCCTCGTCATCTGCATTTATACATTTTTTATCAAAGTTACATTTCATCCTATCCTTTATTCCACAGATTTCAATTAAGCCCAGTTTATCCTTCTTATACATATTTCTTATTTTTCCTAATTGCGCTACATTTGTTAATTTTATTATTTAATCCAAATTTTTTATAAAGAATAAAAGGCTTAGGATCAAGAAGGCATAAATTCAACATCAAAAATAAAAAGGAAAATAGCCTAAGCACTCGCATGGCCTAGGCTCAGATAAAGTAGAACAGATCTGAAATAGAATAGGGCTGATACTGAACTGTAATAAAATTACATAAGAAGAACAAAATGTATTGATGAACTAAAAAAACTACTATAACACATCTATTTAAATAAGCAGAAAAAGGTTGAAGGAGAACCAGATCTACATAGATTATTGATATAAAAGGGAATAGAAATAAGAAAGTATTTGTAACTTATTATACTATTAAGAAGAAACCTCAATTTGTACTGAATCTTGCAGTTACTAAAATATACCCACAAATTATAAGCAATCCTAATCAAACCCCGGTAGGTAGTTCCATCTATAAATATCCTACAGAAAAAATATGTAGAACCAAGCCTCAGTGCTTGATTTGAATTATACCTGAGAAGAGGGTTATTTGAGAGGGAGGCAGAGAAATGGAGTAGTGAGATTTAGGAGGCTATTTATAATAGAGCTAGGATGTTAAGATGCACTAGATTTTAGGTTAAGATTTTAGACCATCAGATCTCAGAACTCTCCAGAAGAATGCACCCAAAAACCAGCTGGAAATGGTCGACAACGTGCGTGCTTGGGTGCGCATGCTACCAGGTTGGGTCGACCTATACTCTTGGTATGTCGACCCACTTAGGTCTGGGTCGATCCCCTGGTCGACCTAGTTAAGAGCCGGGTCACACTAACTTATGTGATTTGCATTGATTATTAATTCTGTTTTATTCGAACATTGATATATTTTAAAATTCGAATTTCAAATTGTTTCCTTTATATTTTCTTTGTTTAAAGTCTGATTTTAAGAAACCAAAGGTCTATCTTAACCGTAATTTCGTAACGGACTCAATGGCACAACCTCGTTGCCCATTTCTCAATATTTTGAATTAATATTTATTTTATTAATCTTTTAATTAATTTGCTATATTAAATTTTGGGTTGTTACAGGGTGTTTAATGAATCTAGCTGCTATTTTTAGGTGATATTCCGACAGCCTAACAGCATCAGATTGCATTGAAAAAATTCAGATAGATGCAATAAATATTCCACTTCAACATGAAAAAGGATTTACTCAAAAACATCAAATAACATTGAAAATACAACAACCCTAAGATGAGCTTTTGCTGTGATTTCAACAATAAAAATAAGATGAATAACAACCATAGGAAGCAACGTATTTTTACACAAAAAGCTTCAGATAAACACATATATCACCGAAGACTAGAAATTTATGAGGTTCACTCACCTTTGAAGCAGTAGCAGCGAATTTAGCAAAAATTTAATGCATTTTGGAGCTTCAGTGTTGAGAAGATTGACTCTTTTCTCCTATAGAAGCACTGACTTAGGCATGCAAAAGAAACTTCACTATGAATGAACAAATCCTCAACAAAATAATATGAATCTTTGATTAGAATTGAGTTTGAGTATATTATCTCCTGTTAGATAATCGAAATGCTGAAATCTTGGTTTGATTAT
This sequence comes from Allium sativum, assembly GCA_030737875.1. Taxonomy (NCBI): domain Eukaryota; kingdom Viridiplantae; phylum Streptophyta; class Magnoliopsida; order Asparagales; family Amaryllidaceae; genus Allium; species Allium sativum. The sequence continues at coordinate 312,047,595 of CM060921.1, forward strand.
GGATTTGAGGTACTAGAATTTTGACAATAAAAGGGTTTCTCACTTTCCTAATTTTCTTTTACTGGAGAAGAAGGTTGTGAGAAAGAAAATGAATGTATCCTCCCATTCTCTAGACTTTTCTTTTTTTAGGAAGTATTTTTGGCCCATTAATCACTAATTAAGCCTATAGTTACTTATTTGACCATTTAAACATCCTGTTACGACAATTAACACTAGTTTAAGCAATGTTAACCACTATTTATCCCCATAAAGTCATGCTTTACACTATTTTTTTTTTTTTGGAAAAGACGACTAGTTTTTAAACTGACTGCAATTTTTTTTATAATCAATCATAAATACAAGTAAAACAGGAGGTTGCTAGTTTCCAACCTACTACAAATTTGTTTTTTAAGGTGAACTGTCCACTATCATCCTAACTAGGTTATAGCACAGAAGCTAGACATTTTTCTAGACTACTATATTTGGTTTTTAAGGTGGACTATCCACCATTACCCTAAACTATATTACATCACATGAGCTAGACACTTATTCTAGACTACAGTTTCAACTCCACGTAGGGAGAATTTACATACACAGTCAATAATATATAAACAAATTGAAACAACACAAAAGACTATGTGGCCAGCATATAAGGGCACTAGCATACCCTATACCCAATAGCAGTAGCAAAGTACAACTATAAGAGAAATGACATAAAGTAACTTCCTTGAGCTCCACACCAAAGCATGTCACTCCTTATTCCATTAACGCTTAGTAAGTGTAACACCCCATACTTTTTTGAGCCTGAATTTTGACAAAAATCAAAACTCAAACACATCCAAGCTGGAGCCTATAAATCTGGTACCTGCAAATAAGTGAGCATGAGCATAGTCTGAATATGGATAAATAACTCACAGCGGAAACAAAATAGGATAGACTAGTATTAACTCAATTAACTACCTTGTAAAAGTGAGTCAACATGTTAATACCGAGCATGACAAAGAACGAGAACTAACAACCAAACTTAGACATCTGTGAGATCCCGACCTTCTCCAGGAAACCTGGGGAGTTGTAATGAGTAGAGGGGTCAGAACAAGAAGTTCTGGTAAACAAAAAGAGTGCAACACAGTTTACATTATCCAAATGTATCCGTTTGGTTCAACCCAAGATATATGCCTACCAAGGCTAACAATTCTAACCTAACCTTGTAAACATTTACACACGACTCTAACTACCATTCCTAAGGTAGTATTCCCAATAATATCGATACTGAGATAGAACTTTAACACATACATTTGTTTAGCCTTTATACCATCATTTAACTAATTATTAAACCGAGAAGTGAACTCCTAACTATAGAGTTTAGTCACTTGTGTGTGTACACTTATCCACTTAACGCCTCACTATAATGGCGGATCCTCTCAATCACTTTAGACCCTAGGCGAACCTGTTGGTCATTTAAGACCACTTGATGATTTACTCAACGTTATTATAAACTAGAGGACACTAGCTACATGGTCCTATCCTACTAATTAAGGCTTCTGTCATTCGCGCATATAAACCCATTCCCTGGCATAAGGTGAAAGATCGTTTCTCATCGCTTAAGACCGATAGGACTAGGTAGATGACATCTTGCAAATTATGACCTTCGTATAGTGGAATCACATTGTTACCATCCAGCTGACCTTATTGAATAATCTCCTAAATGCTTAATACCTCCCGTTGGATAGGTAGCCCTATAGAATGACCATACCAGACATTTTTAAATCCAGGTTTAGGTAGGATTTGCACACCATTTAAGACCCTAAATGGAAGACCTAATCCCAGGTGGACTCCTCGACCCAAAGTCACTTAAGACCCAAAGAAGCGGACTATTCACGAAGATTATCAAGCTCGCACCTAATTATCCTTTAATGCTTCCATTTATGGGAGGTGCGCTACGCGATCGCTTAACACCTTTTTATAGGTGGATCTAACCACTTAAGGCCCGAATCCCAAAGCAGGCTAGGTTATTGAGTTATTCCCATTTAGTTTCTCTTTACGGAAATACCATATGTATATAAACTACAGTCGTCACGGTTTCCTATGGTTAATGATATCTCATATCAGCTGGACATGTAATCGACTACTAGAAAGTAAAGACTTCTGTTGAATAAGGTAACTGACATCGCATCATTAACCTACCAAGTCCAATTAAAACTTTTTAATTATAAGTTCTAGATTAACTAGTATAAAACAAGGAAAGTTATATCCCTCTTAGACTAGGATATTTATTTAATTGTTTCCTTATTGGGCTTAGCATTTAAAACGACAATCAATACCCATTTATCCCCTCTTTATTTCATTTGTTTCTATTTAATAGGGTTCTTGCTACTTATGACCATAACAATCATATTTTCCTAAGGCATTAATTATCAGTCCCATAACATCTACTTGTTGTACCCCAATGGACACTGCTATTTTATTAATTTATTGTCTATTGTGTGTGTGTGTGTGTGTATTCGCACAGTTAACGGAGTTATTTTCCTTTTACTATTGTTATTATTGTTAAGATTAATGTTTTGGTTCAACTAATAACCAAACATTCCTTTTTGCATTTAATTCTGATATAAGGTTATAAATCTTACACAAGACTGTCAACTATAATTATTGTAAATTATGCCTGAATATTGTAATAAACACATTTCAAACCATAAGAAGTATATATTATGTATATTCGGAATAGTTTATGCAAATTACGCATATATATTTATATTTATACGTGAATTTACAAAACTTTTCCCTTTTTCAATATTTAACATATTTCTTATTGGTTTGAAATGATGTCTTTTTATTGAAAAAGAGCAAAAAGGCACATTTGCAATAACTAAGTTAAACCCCAACAAAATTGAGCACAATTAGGTTTATATTTTTTTAATCAAAGTTACATGAATCACTATTTAACACCAAAACTACAAATCTAGAATAAAATTACATCTTAACAGTGTTTTATGGGACTGATTTCCGAATCTACGGTGTTTACATTAACTACAATATATATTAAACCCAATTATAGGCAATAATGTAATCAATCAAGTAAGCCTAAAAATTATAATATCATTCAAACCACAAATTTATGCTTTCAGATTTTGACAATATTCATAAATAGATCTGATAGGCATCGTTTCAGATTTTACAATATTATAAATAGATCTGATAAATGTTAGGCATAGATTTAAGATATAATACAAACGAAATAATAAGTTATCGTAACTTTGTATATAAATTTCCCACTCACCAGAAAGCATCCAAATCTGAAATAAGAATAATCTTTTAAGCCTACAGTTCCCAAATTCTTATTGATCTACGGTTATTCTGAAACAAGGACACTTTCAGATTTGTAGATTTGCAAGAAAATAGGAAAAGAGGGGAGATCTGATGAAAAAGAGCTTAGATGTCAACTCATGCACTTTTCCACTTGAATATGATTGTCCCTTTCAAATCCATATGGTTTATGTTTGATTAATTGTATATGAATCTATTTTTGATTTAGAATTGTTTAAAGAGGAAGGGAAATGGCAGAGCTTCGCTGTTGTCTACATATTTGTGTGGAAAAGAATAAGGCCTTACCTCTTTATTTATAGGAGTTGAATTGGACATGAACCATTAGCTTTGATTTAATAAACATCTATTGTTTAAATAATAATATATATTATATATATCTAACTAAACCCTTTTAACCTTGCCGTCATAGGGTTGTCCAGGCTCGAAGTGATCGACTACTCCTACTAGGGTGTCGACCGCCCTCCAGCCCGTTTTCCCAGTGAAGGCGGGATACAAAAGGAAATATATATTATATTTATTATGTTTTATTATTTCAGTTTATTTTCCGTTTTTCGCCAGTAACTTTTTCATACGGACTCCATTTGCGATGAAAGTTGACCGGAATTTCGAAACGAATGCAATGGTCAAAGTCTCATGGTCAAATTCCATCGTTTGGACAAATTCCTATTTTCGAAATCTAATTAAATAACTAATTTATTGTCAAAAATATGAGTTGTTACATTCTTCCCTCCTTAAAAGGAATTTCATCCCAAAATTCTGACACCTACTTGTCCTATCCTACACAACCAATTTTTGACATCCATTTTGCAACCATGTTGCATGTGCATAGTGTAGTTAATGCATTTCAATCATGAAACATGTACGCACAATGATTCTAAATCGGATCCTCCTATATGTATGCATTAAATTTTAAAACACTATTGAAAACATCACAAAACATTCTAAATATTCTGGCAACTCTATATGAATGCAATTTCGAAGATCCTTTTTCATCCATAAACTTTACACGATTACGAATAAAAGTGTGGAGCAACCAATTTTGCATCCAAATCCAACCACCTAAAACGTCAGCGCGTTTAATCGCTTCCTATTTACTTTATCCTAAACCAGAAAAAGGAAATCAAAGCGAAGAATTTTAACATTTTTTTGCTTATAAATATTCCATTTCCTGTCCTACAGTAGAAATTTTACCTCAGTTCCCCAAAATAATCCAAAAATTCCCGTCTGTAGACTGTAAAGGAGGCAACAAGCTCTAAAATGTAAAAGAGTTAATTCGCACGCATCGCTGGTAAGGTATGGAAACAATGTTTCCAAGGCTAGATCAACCTTTACCTTGTCGTCGTTAACGTTTTTATCGCATCGTCGGGCATATTGCACCGCTAAAACGTGCACACAGCCCATCCAGAAATCTTCCTCACGTTATTCATGTGACCAAAAATTGAAATTTTTCACAAAAATAAATTTCCACTTTAAAACTTCTTATATTTATTTTTGAAAATTTCTTTTCAATACCCTTTCACTTTCTATATGGAATCCATATAAAAATCAAAATTTCGATAACGTGCGCTTTACGCTATCCAAACCGTCAATTTTAATGTAAAACAAACGTTTTTAACACGTGCAAACTACCGTATCAAAACTCAGTGCTTTCACGTAAACCGAAATAAAAGAAAGTAAATTAGTAAAAAAAAAATTAAGAATGATAACCTTTTTATTTCAAACAATGTTTTCCAAAAATTTGAAAAAATGTATTTTGCGGACATTTAAGTGATTCAAGTCACATGTTGGCAAAAAAGGAAGTCAGCCACGTAAAAGTGCAAAAAATGAGACCACACGCAAAAGAACGCAATAAATTTAGCTTAACAAGGAACGCTGATTTATTTATACTTGTGACGGAAAATAACGCAAAACCAGTCCTTTGCTAAAATTTATCCAACACGGAATTCTATTCTTTCCATCTTTAGGACAACTGTTAGTTAGATAAGAAAATCAGATTTCATTCAAATAGACATGCACGAATGAACAATTTTTCCAAATATAAAATCTCATCAAAAAGCCGTGTGATTTCAAAGACAAGAAAACTAATAGTTACGAGTACGAATTACCATAAAGACAAGAGCCAAATGCTGGAAAGAGAAAACAATTAAGACGACAATAAACCAACACACTGAAACTCCCAAAACAATGCCTATAAATGACGAGATGTCTTTCTCTACGACTAGAGATCAAACCATTTTTATGATATTTGATTAATCATATCGTGGTAGCAAAATGCTAAACCTTGTGTTACAAACACTGTTGGTATTGTTGGAGGTTCCCACATTACCATCTCTTCTAAGAGAGAATTTATAATGAGAAAAGAAACCTACCACAAAACTGCTTCTTATGAAAATCCACCTAATATTGTCTAAAAACAAAAATGGATAGGTGAAATTATAGAAAGTAACTTCATGAGACAACACACAAGAATAACGAGCTGAATCAAATATGATGTGGCATTAAATGATGGTTACACAATCGATCAAGCAAAAGGTTAACTTCCGCACCATGAGATAATCTAGTCATAACTTCTCATCTATAATAGATGTGTTAAATGTTTCACACATATACATGGGTAGTTCGAACATAGATTCCCTAACTCAAAAACCCAACATCAACAAAAAAAGAGATTTTCTGCAAAATCTCCAAGGTTGACTAAACAAAGAATCATTCAAGTCCGCGTAAAACACGGATACCTCTAAAATCTCATCAAGATTCTCCTTAGAAAAACCATCCAAAGATAGTTTAATCTTCATCTCTGAAACGATGATCGCCTTCATCAAAATCTATTCCAACAAGATATAGTAAAGGCAAATGTAGCACAAACAAGAATCCTATCCTAAGATCTCAAAGCAAAGGACTAGTGCAAGTCCAGCTGCCATGATAAATTTTCTTAGCTCTAAGGTGGTGAGATCTTTTTGATCGTTCCAATCCAACCAAATGATCTTTCTCCATAAGGATGAGACTTAAATGGTGCGAGTAAGATCGGATAGCGCAATTAGGTATTATAGACTAAGAAATAGTAGGAAAGAAAAAATTGGATTTAGATCTTGGAGTACTAGTGGGGCAAGATCTAATGGGAAAATTAGTTGGGAAAAGGAGAAGATGAGGCAACAACATAAAAAGAGAAGAAGGATAAAAATGTGGATCAACTAGAAAAGGAAGAAAGGATGAACGAAAGAAGTTAAGGAGGTGATTTTGATGCCACTTTTACGGTTAAGTCCTAGGTCCAAGTTGTACCAATGCTCATCAAATAGTTGGCAACTCTAGGTATAATTCTAATTGGTCAAATGTCAAATGGGCTTTGGGAAAAGGCTGAACCTTGATAATATTAGGCCAGATTAAAATTTTAATCGTCCTGCTTCATCTTTTAAATTTGGCAAGATCCGAAAAACAATTATCCTCATCACGACGGTCTCTAATACCGCAGTCAAACTCCGAACCAACTTCGACGATTCAAAGTAGTCTCAATAAAATGCTGCGACCACACAACAAACGAATTTCCAAAATAATTCAACTAGAAATCCGTAGTTAGAAATTAAATGGATTTTCCTCTTACCTGGCTATCATAAATTAAACGATTCGAAATCAAATACCCTAAAAATCTAGACGAAGGATTTTCCCTAACCTTTTCGAAGGAAAATTTTAAACTTTTTAAAAATGTTATTTATTATAAACTAATGGTTTCATATTTATAAACCCGATTTATTTTTACTATTATTATTATTATTTATATTCTAGTTTATATTACAAACTGAAAACCTTTTCACATTCAAAAAATGTTGAAACTTTAAAGTCTCAAGGATTAATTGTAATAATTTAATTAAATCGTCTAATATATATAAAAAGAGGAACTCTAAAATAAAAAGGAATTGGTATTAATTATTTTTAAGTTTCGAGGCATATTCCATGTCATTTTCCCTTCTTTCTACCAACTGGATTATTTATTAAAATCACACAATGCCCAACAATTCTGTAACACGAATAGATTTAAAATCTTAAAACTATATCTTTATAAAACTATTTTTCCGAAACCATAATTTCAAAACTTTCGAAAATCCATTTCATTTTCCAAACAGTTTTAAAAATAAAATTCCCTCGAATACAAGGCCAAGAACTCAAATAAATATTTTCAATAAAAGGATATCCAGAATTTTAACGAAGTATCATATGAATATACCTTGTAATTATATGTTTGAATGGATACGACATATTAACATGAATTTCTCGCTTCATACCAAGAAAAGGTCATTTATTGGAACTACCAAACGAAATCAAAAACCGGAAATCGTGAATGTCTCAGTTGTAGCTTGATTTTTCCAGTCTCCAAACTTGAATCAACGAAATCCACCATATGCCTTCCTCATGCTGTAACATCTCGGAATTTTGGAACCAATTTAAAATTTAAATTTAATTTATTTTAATGAATTTTGAATACGAATTGCTTATTTTTCCCGATAAAATTTGAGAATAATTTTAATAATTTATTTTTCTTAAAACAGGGTCAATAAAATATTAAATCCATTAATAAGCCTTAAATTTGAATATCGATATTTCAAAGCTATATCGATCGCTTGTAAATAGACCATTTTTCAGATAGTCTCGGAATTCGATGAAACCACTTTTAGGAGATCCAGAATGCTGAAATATGTCGAGAACTAAATTTTCGAGTTCAACGGAGTTCGTATATAGAAGAACGACATATAAACGTACGTTGAAGGTTTAGTTTGAATTCGAATTTAACTCAAAATAAGGCCATTTTTCAAAACAGTCTCCAAATTCAACGAGGCCAGATTCTTTGGAACCATAATTCTATAACGTAGAGAAATTTCAAATTTCATAATTTTTGGAGTTAACATGTGGTCGTGGGACCGGAACGAAGTTCACATGTCGTAATTTATACACCTTCAATTTTGGTCACCTCATGAATAGTGTTTTCCTAATAGAAATTAGACACCAAGGCACCTCCCACCTCCACTTATCAAGCTCCCCCTAAATGGTGCCTCCATGATGTGATTTGGAGCTAATTAAGCTTGATTAGCTTAATGTTTTCATTCATTTTGCAAAACTAGTTTAAAGCTTAAGAAAACATAAAAATGGAGACCTCCTCCCCCTTTTCTCCTCTCCATCGCCGCCTAGTGGGTCCCTCCGCCCATCCCTCCACATGTTGACTTCAGCAGCCGCCTCCTCCACTTCAGTTGCACCTCCCCCTCCTCTCTTTCTCCTCTTCTCTCCTACCTCACTTCATCTAGTGGTGCAAAGATCCTCCATTTAAGGGTTTATACCTCTTATACCACCTCTAGCACCTCTTTTGTGGACCCAAAAAGCCACATGACACTTCGTAGACCCCGCAACAGCCTCTACCATCACTGGACAGTAAGGAATCGAGCTCCACGGACCTCCATTTTTGCCAATTATCGTTTCTTTCTAGCTCCATTCACTAGTTAAAGTGTATACAAGAGTTGCCGGAAAGTTTGAGCTATTCCCAATCAAAAAGGTGGGATTTTTAAGCCGTATCACGTAGAAAAAGTCTAAAGTTGCAGTGTATTATTATCTGATGGCTTGGGTGAGAGATCCTCACTTTAATTAGTGTATTCGAGTAGCTTAAATTAGTTTAAATAGTTAATTAGTTGACTGTTTAATGTTAGAAGTTAATGTGAAAATGTTAGGTGAAATGCAAGTTAGAAATTAGTTAATTTTGTAATTAGCATAACGTTAAAATATTTGTCAGTTAGAGAATTAAATAATAAGGAAAACCATATATTTTATTTGATTAATACCTGAAAAAGTTATATGGTATATGGTAGCTCACATCACCATTGTTTGCAAACCGAATGAATGAATTGTTGATTTATTTGGTTATGTTGTGATTGTTATTTTAGGGTAATTAACATGTCAAATCATGTTAATATATTAGTGGTAGTTGAAATTGGATATAAATATCCATTTATAATTTGAATGGAAAGTTAATTATTACTCATTCAGGTAGAATTAGTGTAACAACCCGTAAAATCAGAACCAATTTAAATTTTTTATTTTGGCAACTTTAATGAATTTTGAATATTTAAAATGATTTATTTTAAATAATAACAACCAAAAATTTATTTTGAATAGAATTAGAACATATAAATTTATTTACATCGAAGTTAGAATATAAATATTTATTTTAATTATAAAAGGAATTGGAAATGGCGCGGTATTTTGAAAATTCGATTTCAAATTTTAAATGAATTTACAGGATTCAAATTAAATGAAATTTTAGTAAAACCAGAAATATTTGAATCTGTTTGAAAATATCTTTCCAATGAATGTGAAAAATCCAGATTTCATAACGGGAATAAAAAGTTATGTTCAGTTGAATATTCATAATAGTCTCTATAGAATTTATATAAAATATAGCCCTTAAAAATAGCGATTTTGCAAACGACCTCCGTTTTTGATGAGACCACTTTTGTTGGATCCGGAATGTCAAATTATTGCTTTATTCCAATTTTCATAATTTTTGGAATCAATATGTGAGCATGGTGAATTTAAACGTGTTTGGTCAATTCAGTTTGAAGTTACTCGACTGGAAAATGATCGTTTTTCAAATGGTCTCCAAATTCGACGAAATTAGTTTTGTTAGGACTGTATCGTCAAAATATAGTTGGATTTAGCTAGGGGCGACAGTCATTGGGGCTCTTTTAGAGTTAGGAATATTAAACTTCAATTTTTACAAAATAAGGAATTATATAATAATATTATTCAAGTATAAGTAGCCCAAGTCAAACCCTAATTCACTTTTCCTCGGTCAACTATTTTTGGAGCCGCCTTCTTCATCATGAACGGATGGAGAGCTCCAATCTTCTCCCTCTCCTTTCTTCTAATCCACAGACCAATCAAAATGATTCTCAACTGCCAAGTCCACCAGCTCGACGAGGGCTTTAAGACCGACGGCAGTGATCTTCTGTCAGTGGCGAGGCTGACTGGAATTTCGTCGTGAAGTTTGGACATTCGAATGTGGATTTCTTGGTAATGGCGAAATCGAATGGCACGGGTTTTTGGGTGGTGGAGGCGCAGGCCTAGGGCTTCGAAGGGGCGACGACGGATCAATCTCCGATTACCTACAGGAGGCGGCGCAGTAAACCCTAGGGGCGGAGTAAACTTTGAAGACGTCCAGAACTAGAAACAGTGAGCAGTTTTTATAAACCACCTTGCATTATAATCAGTTTCTTTTTATATAATTACAGTGATTATTTTCATATTTTTAAAATATAATAACATAGTTTATTTTCAGATTTTATATAAAATACCATAATTTATTTTCAGGATTTTTTAAAATATAAAGGCCTTGTTTAAATATGATTTTCATTAGCAAATAATTTAAATAAAAATATAAAATATAATTAACATTGTTTTCAAAATGTTGTTTTTTTTAAATATTGTTTTATAAAATATAAATAACATTGTTTTCAAAATTTTGTTTTTATAAAATATAAATAGCATTGTTTTCAGAATGTTGTTTTCATAAAATATTGTTTTAAAAAATATAAATAGCATTGTTTTCAAAATTTTGTTTTTATAAAATATTGTTTTAAAAAATATAAATAGCATTGTTTTATAAAAATGAATAGCAGTATTAAAAATGTGATTTTTTTAAAAATAGAAATAGCAATATAAAAATATGATTTTTATATCTACATATCATAGATAAAAATATGACTTTTAATATATATATATAACGTAATGAAAATGTGGTTTTTATTTATAAAGATCGCAGTATAGAAATATGATTTTTAATATAAAAATTGTGTGAAACAGATTACGATGGAACCGACTGGAATCAAATCCAAATCCAAACCGTTCAGAAATAAAGAATGAAATAGTGGATCCCAAAGGTGAGAACTCCTTCTCACTCAAACTTTTTTACTGATAAATATATACTAGGTTGCAGATGGAGCTTAGTAGCTCCTGACACCGTCGTCCACAGACCATGGACGACTTGTTTGATTGTATTGTGTTGTGAAAATTGATTGTGATTGTGATGTGAAATGGAAAATAAATTATTCATGTGTTGAATAAAATATTTGAACAATAAAAATATCATTTTTATTGTATATATGAACTGTATTAAATATTCATATGTCGAAATAAATATTTTATCGTTAAAAATATATTTTTTAATAAGTATATGATTGAAAATAAATATTCATTTACAAATCGGACGATTTGTTTATTTACACACATTTAACTTATATTGATTGGGGCGATATATTTTACACATCGCCCAACTATACAAATAAAATCAGTGTGTATTGATTGAAACCTCACACCGGTATTGAGATGATATTTGATATACACTAATCCCAATTGTTTAGTTGTATGTCAATCGATTGGTTGATAGGTTGTTGTAAGCGTTAATTATTCATATTTAACGCTTATGCAGTTGTGTGATGCACTCTGGATGATGGTTGATTGTGTTTGATTGTGGTTGCGTACATGTGTGTATGAAATCCATATAAATAAAATTATATGGTAATTAACTGTGTCTGATTCCAATTCGGAAAGAACAAATATTTTAAATTAAAGCATATTTTAAAATGATGAGTAATGAATATTTTAAAATAAATAATATTATAAAATAATATTCAGTAATGGATCAAAATGTGATTTTGATGTCCGATTTGGGATGGACATAAAAATATTGAAAAATATGAAGCCATGTTGATTAGATTAATGCCATTTTGACGTGAACAATATTTATATCGATTTTATTCATTTTTTATACTGAATATCGAAAAGGAAATGTTTTTAAATCTGATATTTTGAAAATATTATCACTTATATATTATAATGATAAGGAAAATTCAATTTTGTTTTAAAATTGAAAATGAAGTTGGAATCGTTTTAAAATGAATTTATAAACGATTTATAAAATACGTTTTAAATGGGAATCGACGAAATATATATTATATATATTTAATGGCCTGAATAGAACGCGCCGCGGCAGTTCGTGAGTTTCGACCATTGACTTCGAATGGATATTAAGGGAGATCCGACCGTCGGATTCTCATAAAACCGGAACTGTTGGGTTCGTATCGAAAAGAGATTTCCAACGAATATAAGGAATTTGAAATCTAATGGTTGGATTTTGAATTATTTCCAAATCAAATTTGGAAAAGGTCGCTATAAGTGCAGTTCGATGACCGTTTATGGAAATCGACTGTACGGGCCTTGATAAAATTATTAAAAATATTGATAATTTGTGTAAAATCATAAGAAATGACTAGAAAGAATTGAGATGAAAAATTCCATATTTGAAAAGATAAAAATATATTTTTATCGAAATGAACCAGTTATTAACTAGAATTAAAATCCAATTGTTTTTAATTAAATAAATTGGACTGAGAATGATTTTAAAAATAACCAGAATTTCCAATATATGAATTGGAATGGATTTGAATCGAAATCAACTTCGGAACATTTCGATATTGGATTTCGTGATTATACGGATATTGTTATGGAAATTTGGAAGATATATTATATATCATTATTTCCAATATGATATTTGTTGATTTCAGAATTTGATATTGAATAAAGCCGATATAATTTCTATTAAGAGCCTTGTATTTAATATCAAATTGGATTTTGGGTTTGTCATGAACAGTGTCTTAAATAACACCGTTTTTAAACCAAAATGATAAAAGAATAAATCTTTTAATTAAGATTTCGTGGAATTTTCCAATTAATTGATATTTAATTGGAATTGAATAAAAGAATTGGATTTTGGTTTTGTCGTGAATTGTGTCTTCAGTAACACTATTCTTAAAACCCCGTGTGAAAAGAATAAATCTTTTAATTAAGATTATTAGGGTTTCCAATTATATTTAGTAATTGGGATAAAATGGAATGTAAATTAGGTTTATTGTGAATTGTGTCTTTAACGACATTCGTTCTTTAACCCGATTAACAGTGAAATGTGATTTGGAATTTATAAATCTTTTAACTAAGATTTAAGGGAAATTTTCCAAAGTAAAGTTTTTTCCAATTTAATAAAATAATTTGGAATGGAATGAAATTCGATTTGGTAATAATCGAAGTGAATTTCTGTGGAGGAAGATTGCTAATATATATGGAATTTAAAAGGCTTTGCCGTTATTCCATTTATATTATTAGTCAGATATGGAAGTTTATATCGATTATATATATTGATCTGTTTTCCATGAAGATTCCATAATTAATGGAATATGATTTTAGGTTTATCGTGAGCTGTGTTTTAGATGGCATTAGTTCTTTAACCCAGTTAAAGATAGGATTTATTTCCTAAATTTGAATAATCATTACATAATGATTTTTGGAGATTAAAACTAAGTAGAGTTTTAATGAATCTTTAATTAGATTGAAATGAGAATATGATAAATTAAAATTATCAAATTCGTTAAATGATCGAGAATGGAGTATCACCAGTTTTGCTCCAAGCGATAGTTAAATCTTTAATTAGATTCGAACGTGAAATCGTAAATAATTTTACCGATAACACTGGTGTTAGATATAGAGTATTACAAGTTTTGCTCCATTGGATGAATAGGTTGGGATTGGAAAATATAATAAATGATTACTTCGGTAACGTTCACTAACCCCGACTAGTTTGGATAAACCTTAATTTGGTTCGAATTGATATCCAATGGAAGATTAAAGAATAAATATAAGAATTTATCTTTGATAAAATTAATGGGAACCATTCCTAAAGGATACGAATATTTAAATAAAAGAATATTCAAGATTGGAATGAGGCATATGTTGTGTTTGTGTAGTACTTGTTTATAATATACGCGAGTTATTTGGAGAGACCGGGTTTATCCCATTCTGAATAACTGAATCGACGATAAGTAGACGATGAAGATGGTGGTTGAAGACCGGAGGTCTTCACATCGCTTGGATGATTACTGATGTCTTGATTGGGCTGTACACCCAAGACGAGGTAATAAGTGGTGATCGTCCATACGTACTTGGAGATCGACCGGATATGCGAGGAACTCTCTCCTGTATTGGACATATGGGATGAGGAAAAAGGTGCCTCCAGTTTCGTTCAGACCCAGAACGAACTTGTAAATGGATGTGTGTCTGACATTGGATTTCGTTCCGTGTTGATTGATCTCTATTAAATATATATCTATTAGGTGGCGGAGAATTTATTCTCTTGCTTAACACCCTTCTCTGAGACGTATGAGCTCAGAGGTTATATATCGATAGACATCAGTCGCATGGCATGAATTGCCTGTGTGGCGTGCTGAGATGCAAATGATCAAGGCTTCTGTTGAAAAGCAGAGTCTTGTGGTTGATGATCAAATCACAGCTTTAATATAGCATAGATTTGTGTATGGCGTTAATTCGAGAGCCTCACACCCCGGTGTGAACTAGAAACGGGAGAGGACCTCAGGGTAATGGACATATGCTGGTTTCTAGCTAGGAGTGGTGTCATGGTATGGAGGCCAGACATTTTACTCATGTGGATGTTTCTTATTATTACTTGATGGATAGAGAGGTGCCTCATATATATCGATCACTACGGGATCGATGGATGACATGATCGACATACTGACTAGACTTATGCCCCATAAGTAGACTAGCATATAGTTTATGGTATTATTAACCCGCTTAGTGTGGGCTAACCCTGACGATCCAAGGCTTGTTTGCGTGCTTTCCTGAGGCTCGGGCTAGAAAGTCTCAAAGCGGAAGGACAATCCCTTGCCTTGGTTCGCATATGGAAATCGAACTTCCAATACGTGACTTTGCGGTTTTAATTGTAGAACTAGTATGGCGACATGATATATGGTACCCATGCTGTCTAAGATTGATACATTTATATTTGAAGTTGTTTTATACACTATGCACTTATAATAGTGTCAAATGATTTGTTTTAAACATACTAAGCATGTTTGGCTATTATAAAGGAAAACCCTATCCTCCGACTTGCGTTGCATTGTTTGATGGGACCTAGGTCTTATAATAGCTCCATTTTTTCAAAAAGCATGCGGTGTTTTTTTTTATGCACTGGTATTCTTGGGAGGAAACCTGTTCCGTGTTATACGGTGTGGCCCTATGATTTACTCTATTTTTAAAAGTAAAGTTTTAAATAACTGTTTTAGTTCTCACACCAGTCACATGACTGATATGGAGTTTATTGTTTTAACCTAAACTTTGGGTGCCCCTATTTTCCACACGGGTAGCTAGTAGTTTTGGTTTTGTAGATATTATATTCACAGGATCCTGGTTTACAGCTGAAGCGATATTCGGAAAGCTCTGTATCCATGTATTTCTTTCAGTTGTGTTTTGTATTATTTTCCACTGCATTGTAATTTAAATCTCTAATATCTATCAAATGTATATTATTTTTTCATACTCTGTATATTCTTGTACTCTGATGTAAATTATTGTAATAGCAATGAAATGTTCTTCTGTTTGCGTTCTGATTTATCATGTTCTCAACTCAATCCGGGCTTTCCTTTACGGGGAAGTTCGGGTCGTTACAATTAGTTAACTTGGAAAAAATAATTTGAATTTAACTAGTTACGGTTTAATTCATAAATCGGTAGTAAATTTGAATTGATTAGTGTTGGTTGGAAACCCCACACAGGTCTCAGGATGATATTTGATTGACACATCTCCCTTGTATGTAGCTCGTGTGTTAATCAATTGATTAACAAAGCGAGATAAGCACCAATAAATTATTTTGAAGCTTATATGGAAATAAATGCGGATTGGATGCCATTGAATGTTTAATAGTTGTTCGCAACTATTGTTGGAGGTATGAAATTCATATGAATGTGATTGTATAATATTTGGTTGAATTTTATTTCAATCCGAAATAAAATAACATTTAAAAATATAAACTGTGGTGAAAAACCGAAGTTTGATTTCGATGTCCGATTTTGGATGGACGTGTTTATGTCGGAATATCGATGAATATTCGTAACTGCGTAGAATGATTCTTAAGTATTTTTAATATACCTATAGGTCGTCAAAGTTTTGATTTAAAAATAAATAGCAACGTTTCAAAGTGAATTTCGGTTAGGGTATGTAGTGGACGATTCAAAAAAAGTTTTCTTTCGAAAGTTCTCCATTTATTTTTACTACGAATGTAAGGAAATTTTGAGCTTAAATTGACGACTTTCGAAAAATAATATAATTTTATTCATTAGTATAATATAAAATTTGAACAAATAGTGAAATATTTGATTTTGAAGTTAAATGACTGAAACGAGCTTTTAGAGGATATATTTCATATAATTAATAAAGGAAGTTTGGAACTGATTTGATCTATTTAAAATTTATAAATCGATTCGGGCTTGAATAGAACGTATCGCGCAACGACAGTTCGTGAACGACAACCCGTAACTTCGAACTGGCATACTAGGATATCCGACCATCGGATTCTCCTGAAACAAGAACCTTAGGTTTGTATCGAAAAGATCTTTCCAATGAATATAAGAGGTTTAAATTTGAAAGGTTAGATTTTAAAATATATCCAAATTAGTTGAAAAAGGTAGCTATGGATGCAACTCGGTGGCCAATATTGAAAATCGACTGTAATGGCCTAAATAAAATTATTAAAAATGTAAATAAATTATAATAAATCGTAATAAATGATTTGGAAAGAGTTTGGATTAAAAATCCCACATTTTGAAAGAAAAATATCTTTTTTATCTAAAAATTTCTGTTTTATAACTACGGAGAAAATTCAATATTTGAATACAACAAAATAAATGATTTGAAAAGAGTTTTAATATAACCAAGGATTTCCAATAAGTAATTTAAAAGGGATTTAATGGGGAAAAAATCTTTGAATGTTTCAATATTGGATTCCGTAACTACACGGATATTTATTGAGGAATTTGGAAGATATTGATATTGTTATTCCAATACGATATCTGTTGGTTTCAGAATTTGGTATTGAATAGAAACTGACATGATTTCCATTTGAGATATTATTGTTGGATCTAGAATAACCCTAGAGGGGGAAGGGTGAATAGGGTTTTACACAGTTTTTGATAAACTAAAAAAAACTGATAGACTATTAAATAATAAACAGATCACAGAAAATAAAAAGCAGGAAAGAAATAACACACAGAGATACCCAGCTTTGGCAAAATCCTGCCTACTGCTACATTCCTAAGGTTTTTACTAGGTGTTATAAACAGATCCCGCATACAAGACCATGTACACTCACAACTCCTGCTCTTATCCTAACCCTACGCTCAAAACCCTAGACTGATCGATGTCCCCTCGATCAGATTTCCCCTAGTTATGACCCCATAACCAGTAAGCCATATTTTACAAATTCTAGCAACTGTCAGTCAACACCCTGACTAATTCCCCTAGATTTTTACAGAATTCTAGAAACTGTTCAGAATTGTTTTACAAACAAAAAAATACAAATTCAAATTCAAATAGAAAATTTAAACCCTAGGAGATAAATAATAAGGGTCATCCCCTTTTGAAAAATAAGGCCGACCACTATTGAATTGATTGCACCCTTTCACTTTGTCCCGATTCCTTTTATTCTCTGGAGAAAGAAAATGGCGGCTGCCCTAGGATTTGTAATTTAAATCCCCAAATCGAAATCGATTTTAGAAAGAGATTTCTCTGGCTAAATCTCTGAAGCTCGAACAAATGATGCTTGGCTCTCTCTTGTCACTTATTTGAGGTTTTTTCTGTGATCGAAAATAGATGTGAGTTCTCAGGATTTTTCTTTGAATTTCTTGAATTTATTTTGTGGGTTTTCGATCTATATTGCTTGGATTGCTTGCGGTTTTCATAATACTTGCCGATGATGAATTGGTGTGAATAATATAGGGTATAGAAAACCCTAATCGACTCTGATTTCAAATATACGGCTGGACCGATTTGTTTTTGCTTTCCCTTTTGATTGCA
This sequence comes from Allium sativum, assembly GCA_030737875.1. Taxonomy (NCBI): domain Eukaryota; kingdom Viridiplantae; phylum Streptophyta; class Magnoliopsida; order Asparagales; family Amaryllidaceae; genus Allium; species Allium sativum. The sequence goes on from CM060921.1 coordinate 312,065,850, forward strand.
TGATTGTTGTAGATGAATTCAGACCTGATTTTTAACTTCAATGAAACTGGAAAAAATATTTGCCCCTTTTAAATTCGAAATAATCTTTGAATCAAATCTAGAAAGAATTGATTTTTTGCCCAAAAAAATCACTGTAATTTTTGAATTGCTTGTGGCTTCTTTAAAAAGATTTTCCGAAAAGAAATCTTGCCAGTTTTAATTTCTGAATATCTTGAATTCACACTGTCATTTCTGGAAACATATTTGATTTCTTGATCTCCAATTTCCTTGTATGCATTGTCATGCCTTCTGCTCGAAATTTCTTGTACTTAAATCTATTGCTAAGATTGTTTAAAGACCACGAGTGATTTTCTGCAAATTGATACCTTGCCAAAAAAACATGTTGCTCCACTGAGTAATGTTTCAATGATTTATCAATTGCCATGTTTGCATTTGCAATACACTTGCCAAGATTGCTTCATGCTAATTTACTGATAAAAAAAAACTTGCCAAAGATGATTTGTTTGATTGCTCCTTGCAATGCCTATTTAAAAAACTTATTATAAAAGCTTGCCAAGGATTTTCTGGAAAACTGAATACTCACATTTCTTTCTCTGCTGAATTTCTGCTCCATGAATATAATTGAAAGAAAAACTGGACATATATTTAAACTGCTTTTGAATGCTTGTGTGTTGTGTTTCCATATGCCAACATTTCTGTCCACCATTATATCACTGAGTTGCACATGTCTGTATTAGAACTTTGTTGCACCTGAATATGAAACTGTACACTTCCATTTGGTTTGACTTGGCTCGACCTTGAAGCATTCATGTGTATTCCTGGAACCAGTATGGCATTTGACTATTGGCTTGTACATGTCATGCATATTCATTTATTGTCTTGAGCACTTCAGTTTCATTTACTTCATATTTGTAAGATGCTGCTTGTACACTTTCATGTACAAAAGTTTAAGCTGACCTTCATTGCATCTGCCATCACCATACTGCAGTAACATGAGTATGCTGTTTAATTTTTAACTTTCATGCCTGAGCTCCAATTGCTGTGTACATTGTGTAACTTGAACCTGCATCATGAACTTGAGAAAGCATGAAATATCAAAAATAATTTTGTGGATTCATGCTTGCACACCATTCTCCATTCATGTGACTGCTCTGTCTCCTTGTGTATTGCATCATGTATGTACACACATATGTTTCCCCTGATTTGAAACATATTGAGATGCACAAAAAATAACTCGACCACTTGACTGTTTGAACATTGCCTTCGTATGTATATTTTTTGTTGAAATTCACTACCATGCTTGAAATTGCTCCATTAATTTTTGTGCCTGTTTTTGACTTGTTGCATTTGGCACTTTGTTGCCTTGACCATTCTACTTTGTACTTTGAGATGTGTTGACTTTACATTGAGTTATTGTCATGTGTGTACTGAGTCGAGATGGTCCACGTGGCTACTACTCAGTTGCACACTGATCGGTAAGGCAGTGCACACGTGTATATCTTTACACGTGTGTATATGCAGTCGATCAGAAAATTTCCTGTCCCTATACATATACAAACTGTCTGCCTAGACAAAGATGAATCAGATCAAGTCATGAAAAATGATGAGAAACACACCAGAAAACCGAGGCAAATAAAATTTTAAAAATAAAATTTATATTCGTATGCATTCAGTTTCATTTCTATTGTAGTGTACTGTGTGTGTGTTTCTGTATGTGACAGGTATGAAGACTGGACTGACTAAAAGCTGTGAAGACAGAAGACTGAAGAGACAGTGTTGGTGAATGTATAAAGCTTTGTATGAATGTGTCAATAAAAAAATGCATATTGAATTGTAAACTGAGTGAATGTATGAGTGTTGTAGTGAGGAGCTATATATATGAATTGTACTGATGTTTGTAATAAACAAGTTTGATTGAAATAAAATATCATTTTATTATTGTCAAACGAACTTGTCTATTTTATTCTGTTTATTTATAAGTACAATATTCTATGAAATGAATAAATAGAGGATTATAAAAAGTTGTACTGTTTGAATGTTTGAAATATAATATTTATATTTAAATAAAATACTGTATGAATATATGAATGTCTGTATAGTCGTATTCTATTTAATTATAAATATTATATTTCTGTCTGTGATAAATATATGAAACATTACAAACACATTAAAAATAATATTTATTTGGTTGTTATCATCAAACAAAAATCATATAATTGTGTATACAACAACGTTATATACAACAATTATATTTAATATCACATTGTTTTGGGGTTCATTGTGGACGATGCTTTTAAAGGACATTTGTTCTTTAACCCAATAAAAGGTGGAATTAAATTATGAAGAATAAATAATCATTGAGTAAGGATCTTTAAAAATGAAGAGATGTTATAAAATCTTTTGAAATGATTTCCGAGTAATGGATTAAACAATAGGTTTACAAGAATTTATCTTTGATAAAATTAATGGGAACCTTTCCTAGAATATATGAATACTTGATTAAAAGAATATTCTGGATTGGAATAAAATGTTTGCCACCTTTATATATTTATCCCATGATTATAAAGATACGCGAGTTATTAGAAAAGACCGGGTTTAACCCATTCTGAATAATCCTTACGATGATTAAAAGTCAAAGATATGAAGACGGTGGATGAAGACCGAAGATCTTCACATCATTTGGGCTATTGCTGATGCCTTGATTGGGTCGTACACCCAAGACAAGGTAATAAGTGGTGGTAGTCTCAAACTTACTTGGAAATCAACCAGATACGAGGACCTCTCTCATGTATTGGACATATAGGATGAGGAATAAGGTGCCTCCGGTTCCGTTCAAACCCAGAACGAAGTTGAAAAAGGATGGTGTGTCGCTATATTAATTTATCCCTACTAAATATATATCTGTTTGGTGGCAGAAAATTTATTCTCTTTTCTTAACACCCTTTTCTGAGACATACGAGCTTAGAGGTTATGTACTGGTAGATATCAGTTGTATGGTATGAGTTGACAATGTGGCATGCTGAGATGCAATGATCAAGGCTTTTGTTGAAAAGTAGCGTCTTGAGGATGATGATCAAACCATGGATTTAATATAGCGTAGCTTTGTGTATAGCATTTATTCGCGAACTGCACACCTCAGTATGAGTCAAAAACGGGATGAGGACCACAGGGAGGACGTGTGTTTCTTTCTAGTTAGAGGTGATGTCATGGTATGGAGCACAAACATTTTACTTGTGTGGATGATGGATATCGAGGGCCCTCGGATATAGAGCCGCAAAAGGCTCATATGGTCGACGTAATGACCAGTTTGTAGGTCCTATAGGACCAAAAAACGTATCGTATAGGAATAACTAATCAACAAAAGTTAGGTGTGGATTGGCCCTGCTGCTTACTAAGGGTTACCTATGGTGTGATCCTGGACATCTTACTAGAGGTGATTTGAAACCGTTGAGGAAGATCCCTCGTCTCGACTAATAGATGGAATATAATATCCAATACGCGACCATTCGGTTTTAGTTGTAAACCTATATGACGACATAATAGGATGGTGTGACGGCCCACCCTACACTAGCCGACATTTCCCTAGAAATGAGTTGTGCCAATGCCCGACCAGCACAGGACGGTCGTCATAAGAAAGGGTTGGAACGATGAATCACCAAAAACCTGTAGTATATCTCACAGCGTATGGAATAAAATATAATAATAACGTAAATGACATTAAAAAGGTGATACTGCATATAAGCTGAAAACTAAACCATAACCATCAGAGTAGTGGAATTAAAAATACAGCTTATGATCCAAACCATTATTATTACAACTTCAAAATACTGTCTTTAAAGCAAAATAGAAAAGGTACACTACTAATGCCCAATGCGATGACCAGCAACAACACAAGGAGAATATGTATATAGTATGTGGAAGCCTCCTGCTCGTCTCCGGACAGCTACTCGCGCATCAGCACCTAACCTGCCTCTAGTCTACTCGTTTAGGAGCATTTAGAGTAATAAGAAGAGACATAAAAATCTATCCGGATAGCTACTCGTGCATTAGCACCTAACCTGCCTCTAATCTGCTCGTTTAGGAGCATCCAGAGTAATAAGAAGAGACATAAAACTCTGGGTCAGACGAAACTCTGGTATGAGCGATAGCAACAAAATAAAGCAATAACAAGTATAAACAATCATACCTGAACCTGGACCTGCAACCAAAGAGTTAGCACAACAGGATGTACAATACTCTAAGGTAACACTAACATAAAGTGTAAAATGGGAGCGTGTGTGTCATGGTGACAGCAAACATCAAACATAGCAATCATCCTCACATCTCTTACTCAGTGCGTAAAGCATACGATATCCACTACTTTGATCACCAAATCCATTAAGGCCATGACGAGTCCATGCCCTTTTGGACTCCGTACAACTAATTGTCATGACCATGCCTTTCTGGTCTATAGCCAATAACCCTTCCCAGTCCATGCATCATCTAGCTCTGGTTCTTTTACATGCCTTCTCTCTCATTTGTAAACCAAAGCTGTAGATATCGATAACTCCTTTGCACACGTCCCACAACAAAACTGTTAGGTTATCCTTTGGAAATCGGATCTCACCCTCCTTGACCGGCTCGCCATCCCAGGGGTCGCTCCCAGGGATCGCTCCGTTCCTAGGGATCGCCCCACTAGGAATCGCCAACTTCCTAGGGTTCGCTCCCCTTAGGAATCGCTAACTTCCTAGGGGTCGCTCCCGTAGGAATCGCTCATTTCCTAGGAGTCGCTCTCCCAAGTATCGCTCATTTCCAAGGGGTCATTCCCCAAGAATTGCTCATTTCCTAGGAGTCACTCTCCTAGGTATCGCTCATTTCCTAGGGGTTGGTTACCTAGGAATCACTCATTTCCTAGGAGTCTCTCTCCTAGATATCGCTCCGTGCGACCCAAAACCTGCACCACTTTCCAGCAAACTTTTTTCGCCTCTCGACGGCGTTTTCGACCATACTAACTTTCCTATGCAACCATAAGGCATACTAAACAATGGTAGCAACATATGGAATCAATCAAAAACATTAAAAAATCAATCACATGAAATATCTTAGATCAAACATACCCAAAAGCATGATTTTCCCCTTAATCCCCTTAACCATGTTTTAACTATAGGATTAGCAAACTTAATCCAAATTAACCCAAATTTTAACCAGTGACATAAAACATTATTTTAGAATTTTAACATATTTCTCCATATTTTTATGATGCATAATTTCACTAATTATTAGTAATCACCCTAATTAGCCGTAATTAGTGAATAAAAGTGCAAATCACTCACCTTAGCCACTAATAAATCTCAGATCTGAAACTCTAACTGATTTGGCATGGATCCCAATGTATTCTAGCAGCTCTATCTTTATTTTGTGCTAATCCGCCTTAATTTGATGTAGTTTTGGCTATTATGTAATTAGAAAGTGATTAAAGATGAATTTACAAGGTGGAGGCCATTACTATGGTTGAAGAAATGTAAGTGGCGGCTGAGATAATTAAATGAGATGGTTTCCTAACCCATTTCAGCCTCCCTATTACCTTAATCTTGAAATGGGTTATGCGCCTAGCTGCTAATCACCCTGTTAAGCCCAATTATGTTGTTTTTCATCTTCCAAACCTTATTTCAGCCGTATCTCCCAAACGGTAAGTTCGTTTGATTAATGTGACCAATCTACGGAAAGGTAAACCATCATTCGAATCCAATGGAAGTGGTTTCAGGCCAAAATTCCTTACCAATCAAAAGTTATGGACGAAATAAGATTCTCAAGGGGCAAAACGGTCATTTAAAAATCGGTAAAAATCGTGAACATGAGAAATGACCCCAATAGTCATTCCCTAAAGTTACACGACCATACGACTTTGTACGAGAATGAAAAATAAATATTCTACGAACCTCCGATGCGTAGAATGCGGATCGTTACTGTAACAACCCTGAATTTTGGGGTAAATTTAAAATTTTATTTAAGTAATTTTAATGAATTTTTGATATTGAAAATAATTTATTTTAAATAATAACGATTAAAAATTTATATCTAATAATAATAAAAAAAAAGTTTTTAAATAAGATTTAGACGTTGTTAATGAGATTTATAAATATATGTTGATAAGTTGATTTATTAATAATATGTTAATTATGCATTCATTTCATTCCTTTATACATATATGTTTATTTCCCTTACATTTTAAACCTTGCGCATGGAACCTACAAGGATCATTTCGTTTCTTTATTTTATATTTATTTTTTTATTTATGCATTGAATTCTAAACGTTTCACTTATCGTTTATATTGCATTCATCCATTTCTGCTTAATTCATTTCATTTGCGTTATTTTTCAATACATGCATGCAAGTCTCTTACCTTGTTTTCAATGCATACATTCATTTGCTCATTTATGTCCATGTTAATGGATTAAATTATATCTTAAAGGTTTATTTGAAATTTATACACAATTAATAAATTGTTAGATTGTTAGTCCATGTTTTATCTTTCATAATTAAGTGTAACTTTAGACTTGATGGTTTATATATACTTGTTAAATATATATATATTAAATTGATTTGACATTAAACCTCTTAAATGTTTGTATGATAAATAAATTGCCTAATTTATGTCTATTTTAAATTTAGTATTGACATTAATTGTAATAGCAGTCACATTTTGTTTCATTTAATTTATTGAGTGTTAATTTCGTAGTGCATAAATTATTTCATAAAAATTTACATGCATACATAGACTCTCTCTCTCTCTCTCTCTATATATATATATATATATATATATATATATATATATATATTAGTTAATATATTTAGATAGGAAATGTACAAAAATATACCCTTATTAATTGGGTGCTATTGGAAACATTTAGATTATGTAAAGATGGAATGTAAAATTTTAGATTGTAATTTTTTTTCTTTCCCTTCGATTTGGCTTTCTATAAAAAGCTATTTTCAAATCTTAAACCATAAGGATATTCCAAGATTGTTGTGTCAAACTAGATATTTAATTTGTGTCTCTAAAGACACTCATTTCTTAAGCATGAAGATAATCATTTGGATGAAAAAGCATGCACCCTATTTTTTTTTATAAAAATATCTTGAACACATAATCGAAGTTTTTTTTAAAGCAAAAATAATAGGCAATCAATTTCTTGGTTGTTTCCTAACCAATCCTTAACTGTGGGGAAAGAAGTACAAATTGGCTATGTCTATGATTCAATTTCTTAACTTGCATGCATGTAGGAAAAAATTTAAATTGCAATCAAGCATAAAAATGGAATGCATTTATTGCTTTAATATAATTAAAATAAAATAAAAATCTAGTATCGTCTTTATAGCCTCACATAAAACCATAAACTTCACCACTTATCTCATATTGTCCCTAATTCCCCTTATGAACCAGCCGCCTTCTCCTTCTACGAATGGCTGAAATCTCCCAGTCTTTTCTCCTTTCGTTCTCAAAATCTGCGAATGAAATTCAAGTCCTTCCAATTACAATAACGAAGATGATAGAGGGATGATTAAATCCAACAGTTAAGATCTAGGTGAGAATTCTGATTTACATAGTTAATTTTAAATTAATTATTTTCTTGCTTGTGAAATCATGATATGTATGTGGTTATGATTATTGTATTGTTATTTAGATGTATTGAGATGTCATGAAAAAATATAGATCTACGAAGAAATCTTATTTCGCTACATTTCTAGTTGCGATAAATTCAGATCAGAAATCGTATATTGGTTCATATGCATAGATATCGATTGAAACCATTATATTTTGAATTAAAAATATAGACTCATGCTATCCCCATAGATGTATCTCCTGTCATTTAGATCTGCACTTTTATTTCAAGATCCATGTATACGCTTTTGATTGAAGTAAAGGTCTCAACTTTTATTTTAACCCATAAAAATTTGGATTTGATTCATTATAGAAATTTGGCGTAAATAAGAGGAGGACAAAAATATTGAAAGTAGAATTTTGTTTACATTTACATTGGTAAAAAAAAAAAGACAAAACATGTCATTGAATTTTGTTTACGTCTCTTTGTAAAAAAATATATAATAAAACTAGATTATTGAAAAAGGGATTTTATTTACATGTCATATGTAAATAAAATGAACCACTTAGCGATGAAACTTTCATATATGAAATTGGTGAGATTTCTTACCTTTAAAAATAATTAAATTAAATTAATTATTGTTCATGATGGTTTGAATCATTGTTATGTACGTAGATAGTATAGATCTGCGATGTGGTAATTTAGGATTTCCTGTTTATCTATTATTGTGAATGTTTGTTCATCCGTTGAAAATCTCATTTATTTGAGACTTATATATGCATTAGGTTTGTGAATTCAAAATGTATATTTGAGTTAATGTGAGATAATTAAAACCAAACCATCTCATTTGGTTATGTGACTTGTTGAGATCCACATCTTTATGTAAATTTAATATGTTAGGGAGAAAAAAAACAAATATGAAAAGTGATTTTATTTAAACTTACCTTTGTAAATAAAAAGGGAACAATATTGAAAAGTAGATTTTATTTACATTTACATTTGTAAATAAAAGAGGGTCAAACTTGATTATAGAAAATGACAAACAAAAAAAGAAATTTCACTTTATTTACAATCAGTTGTAAATAAAATTTGGATTATAGAAATATGATAGAAAAAGGATACATTTTGTTTACATTTTTATGTAGATAAAAGATTATATTTATAGTGAACGTTTATTTACATTTCATATGTAAATAAAATGAACAATTTAGCGATGAAACTTTATTTATATTTTCTATAAAATGAACAATTTAGCGATGAAACCTTATTTACATTTACTTTTGTAAATGAAAAGGGACACAACTTGATGATCTTTACTTACATTCTCTCATGTAAAAAGGAATAAAAAGAACGAAATATGATATGACATTTTATTTACGTTCCTTTTGTAGAGATAAAATAAACCAATTTAGCGATGGAACTTTATTCACATTTTCTTATAGGAATAAAAAAGAATAGAATTTGATAACAACTTGATTTACACCCCCCTTATGTAAATAAAAAGATTAGTGAACGGTATGGAAAAATTTAACTTTTTATTGAAAATGGGGAAAGAAAAGTTGTTGGTGGAAAAAGATAAGATTTTACTGTTGCAATGAAATTACACTTCTAAACGTAATTAAAAATATGATTTTGTACGGTAACAGAAATTTACATTTTTATTAATGTGATTAAAGTAGAATGAAACTTATATTTTTATTAAGGTAAATAAAGTAGAATAATCACTTATATTTTTATTAATGTAAAAAGAAAGGTAATGTAATAACTTACATTTTTATTAATGTAATTTAAAGTGAATGAAAATTTACATTTTTATTAAGGTAACTTGAAATGAATAGATAATTACATTTTCAATGTAGAAAGGAAAGTTTACATTTTTAATGTAAATTAGATAAGAAAAAAAAAAGTTTACATTTTTAATGTAAAGTAGATTAGATTAAAGAAAAGAAATGTTTTATTTTTAGGAAGAAAAGTTTACATTTTGATGTAAATAAGAATTAAATGAAAATTACATTTTTTCGTAATTAGGTTAGAGAACATAAAAATTACATCTTTATGTGATTAAGTCGATTTCCATGTAAATAAGATATTTTGAAATGAGAAACATTTTAAAATAATATTTTTAGTAGAACAATTATATGATTAATTAAAATTGTACTTGGACACGAGGTTAGGTCACATTTGTGGTGGAAATCTGCCCGGAACCGACCGGCATATCCAGCAACCACAAATGTTGGGCCAAGACACGAGGTTAAGCCCAGCTTATAGGATAAGTCTGCCCGGAACCGACCGGCCTATCCAGCATCCACAAGTTGCAAGCCTAATGTGAGAGGTCTGGCCCATATTAAAATATAAATGGTTAAATAGAAAATGGACATTATTTACACCGTCATAAGTTAAATTAGAAATTGACATTATTTTCACACCGTTATGTGTTAATAATGAAATGAATATTTTCACCTCCAAGTTGGTTATAAAAGAAAGTTACAATTTTAATGTAATTACAAAGAGGATTTTACAGTGTAATTGGAGGAATGGAATTCAACATTAAAATGGAATTTACATTTTTAATGTAAATGGAATTTATATTTTTAATGTAAATAAAAGAAATAAAGAATGGAATTCAACATAATTTACATTTCGATGTGAATATAGAAAAATGACCATATTTTTGAAAATAAAATATGTTGACATTAAAAATTTCATTTTTTATGAAAAAGGGGAAACTTGGGAAGTGTTCATTTTTATAAAGGACATTTCACATTTTTCTATAGTGTAAAGAAAAAGAAGAAAATATTACATTTTCAATAAAATAAGAGAAAGAAATAAAATATTACATTTTCAATGTAATTAAAGAATGTAAAAAAAATATGAAATAGAAATTTACATTTTCTTACGTAAATAAAAAGAATTATTTTAGATGACACTTTCATTTACATTTGCATGTAAATAGGATATGTGGAAGAAAAGGGAAAACATTTATTCACATGTAGTGTAAATAAATAAGAAATGCTTTAATGACATTCTCTATGCAGTAAAAGAATAAATTGAAAGTCACATGTTAGTTGTTATTTATTAATAAATGTGGGAATGGAATTGAAATGTTCCTTGAACATGATACCCTGATATGATACATGGACATGATAGTGCGCTGTTTGTTTGTTGATTCGTTGCCCTTATATGTTAATGACTACATAGAATGATTTATATCTATTTTTATCAAAATAAAAATAGAGGTAAATAATAACGTATGAAATAATTTAAATGATAATTATGCGAAGATTATTTGAAAAGACCGAGTTACTCATTTCAAATAATCATACGACGTTTTAAATGAAGACAGTGTTGAAGACCGGCGATCTTCACATCGGATGGGCGACGACTACTGAGACCCTGGACTGACTTGCTCCCAGGAAGGGGTTGAAGTGGAAGTTGGTCGGACGTAGTGTTGATTTGTATGGATTTGACTTTCGCTCAGACCCAGAGTGAAACACCCCACCTCCGTTAGGGTCACTCACAAAAGGGAATGCCCTAATTTTGGTGGAGGTTTATAAGTATAAGTCACAGATACACAAGACAGATATAAATACACATATTATTAAAACAGCGGAAACAACAACAACTTTTATTTCATAAAATACATGTTTACACAAACATTTCCATAATAGTCTCAAAACACTTTTCTAATTATTACAACCATAATACTGTCTTGATTTCATAACTTAAAGAAGCATAAAAACATAAGTAAACTGCATAGGTCCCCATAATTGCTATCCAAAGCCATAGTCCAAAACGAAAGAGATCCAAGCAATACATTCTCTCTCTTCAAGCTGGATGTGAAACTGGTCAAGCTGCGGTATTCCCTCCCTATGGACCTGGGAGGAGGGGCGAAACGAAAGAAAAGAAGACGAAGAAAAGTAGAGGCAGACATAAAGCCTGAGTAAGTCTACGACTATTCAGTCTATGAATAAGAAAATGAGCATGATAAGTACAAACTAGAAATGGGAAAGCACCATAAACTAAGTTAAGTTGTCTAGAGTCGAATGCACTATCGTACCCCATATTAATCTCTGCACCCCCTATAAACTAGTTCCCATCTGGCACCCCACAATCAGGGTGAAGTGATCCTTTTTAATGATCGGCTCCTACTTGCATAGTTACATGTGTCTTACGTCCCCCGATGTTGTAGCTACCTATGTTGGTCCCACCATGGGGTGTATCAAGTCCCATGGTGGTGGCCCGACACAGTTTTAGAATGCACAGGTATACTACTGGTGCCCAATGCCTAATTTTTCTGCGCCGGATTGTGTGCACGCCCGCACCCCGTTAGAACCTACACTGTCGCACCACCGCCATCGATTTGACCTCTTACAGTCACCGCAGTAATCGTGCCCCACCCTGCCTAGTTCAGGGTATCCTGATACACCTTGTAGGGTTACTGCTGAAAAGGGTCCCCCGCTACTAGGTTTTCTATGTCTAGCCAACATGCTAAGTTGGTTAAGTGTTCTGTATAAACCTAACCCCCAATCAGTCTGTATAGTTTAGCATGTTATATTTGATTAAGTATTAATTCAATTTACTTAATCCTATCAATCCTGACTCAGCCTTAATTGTCTTATTAAAGCCACAACCACTCACATTAGACATGTATTGTTGTGACTGCCTGTTGCCGGTTGGGTCCGAGCAGTCTTACGTCACAACTCAGTCTAACCTCGGGTCTTTATTGGGCTCAATGCTTAACCACCCACATTGGATAGGTATTGTTGTGACTACTGAACAGCCGGGCGGGTCCGGGCAGGTTTATGTCACAACGCAATCCAACCTCGGGTTAAGCATGTCGTATTTTCTAAGTTTACATATTTTGTCTCTTTTTCTTTTATATGTAAATATTTGCGGCCCATTATTCAAATTCATTATTCTTGAGTATAATAATTTATACCATTAAAAATGTCATGAATCGTTGGCATGTGCCAAACATGCCAACACATATATTTTAATTAACCCCAACGTATTCCCCCGTTTGTACGTAATAATATAACATATGTTGGGATTCAACATTAACTTAGCCACATAAAAAGGGGAGGCTTAGAACATGATGTATATATATTCTAAGTAACATCAAAAATGGGTGTGTAAACACATGAACTTGCAACATAGCGGTCTAATTAACATAAATTAGGCACTTGTGAACTTGCATTGCAATAGCATAAAATCTTGATAAAAAACATACCTAAACATGAATCATGGTTTTAATCTAATCATGTAAACTTTTATTTAAAGTATGAATCTAACTTAATTATGTGCCACATAAATTATCATATGTTTTCTAACAACAACCTAAGCCTAAAACATATTTTGTTTGGGCATAAAGTTAAACATGAACCAGCCATGTTCATAAAGTCAACACAAGTTCACAAAGATGCTTACTTTTGTCACTAATACAAAAGTATGGTTTCCACTTGAATCATGATGCCTATTCCAACATAAATTCATATGAATCATAATACCCAATTGGATCCAACTACACTAAAAATGATCATAAAAATATACATAGAAGGATCATAAATCATGTTGGCATAATAGTGAATCATATACTTGCATGAGTCTTAACTTGGTTGCAATGAAATATGTATAACTTCTCATTAACCATAACGTATAAGTATCAAATTTCCAACATAAGTTATATACTTGTATCGCAACTATTCAATAGATCCAATATCATGTTAATTACACTACCACATACCAAATTCATTCATAGCAAATCATAGCAACATACAATTATGAATTAACATCATTATAATTAAAGTACAATCCCATTTCTTATTCTACACAGATCAAGTCTCAATTATTCATACACATCAAAATAGCACTCTTCTTACCATGTATGACGAGTCTTGTAATCAGGACTCTGAATTCTGAATTTGGTGATGCTATCCTTTGTTGTAGGCGTAGTTTTGATTTTGTTGTCGTGGCTTTAAGATTTTGAATCAACTCCTAATCGTCTCTTGATTTGACGGCTATTCCTAGTCTTTCTTCAGCAGCATGACAGCTCCATACTCATTTTATTTGTGTGAATTAGGTGGAGTCTTAGGTCCTTTTTATAGAGTTTGTAAATTGATTAGAGCCGTCGATGAAGCCAAGATTAATATAAGCCGTTCATTTTAAAGAGAAACCAATCAAGAGTTGACACATAAGCCCTAGTGACAAGACAAAGCCCAGAAATTTGGTGAAGCACAGACCAGGCCAGCCAGGAGGGGCTGGGTTCGACCTGGCTCAGGGGCCAGGTCGACTACCCAGTCGACACACAGGTCGACTGCCCAGTCGACCTGGGTACCTAGGTCGACTACCCAGTCGACCTGGGTCTTGGGCGGGAAAATTCCCGCCCAGCCCAATCTGGGTCCGATTTTTGAATTTGAATTTGTTTTTCTGAACTGTTTCTGCCTGTTTGAATTTTAAACTGAATTTTGAAACTTCCGGAGGTCATATCTCCCTCATACGGAGTCCGTTTTACGCAAACTCGGACTCTATCTCAAGCAGAATTCCGAGACTAACGAAATGGCGTATTCCGTTTCCCTTAATTCTTTGATTTGAAATTAATTATACCATGTGTAACACCCCACGAATGTAGATGGTATAGGTAATAAATTAATTTGTTACAAGTAAAGTTAAACATGAACCAGCCATGTTCATAAAGTCAACACAAGTTCACAAAGATGCTTACTTTTGTCACTAATACAAAAGTATGGTTTCCACTTGAATGAAGATGCCTATTCCAACATAAATTCATATGAATCATAATACCCAATTGGATCCAACTACACTAAAAATGATCATAAAAATATACATAGAAGGATCATAAATCATGTTGGCATAATAGTGAATCATATACTTGCATGAGTCTTAACTTGGTTGCAATGAAATATGTATAACTTCTCATGAACCATAACGTATAAGTATCAAATTTCCAACATAAGTTATATACTTGTATCGCAACTATTCAATAGATCCAATATCATGTTAATTACACTACCACATCCCAAATTCATTCATAGCAAATCATTGCAACATACAATTATGAATTAACATCATTATAATTAAAGTACGATCCCATTTCTTATTCTACACAGATCAAGCCTCAATTAAATTGGTAAATCTTTTACACGTGTAATGTAGATGGTATAGTTTGTACTTTTGTCACTAAGCATAACCGCATACGAGGGATTACGAGTAATTTCCAGAGTGTTACCGAGTTGTGTCAGAAGCCTAACCACCCTTTTCTCACAATCAAGGATGGCACCATTACTGGATAGCCAATCCATGCCCAAAATCAAACCATATCCCAAGAAGCCCAAAACAAAGGCACTACATCTAAATTGTACGCTTAGAATAGAAATTTTCAATCCCACACAGATCATAGACAAAAGAGCTGGGCCCCCGATTGGATTTGAAACAATTAAGGGGTTCTCTACCATACTAGTTTCTAGGTGGAAGACCGTGCTAGTCACCAAATTATTGGTGGGAGTCTACAGATAAGGTTATTCTTGGTCCAAACATGATCATAGTAACTTCAGAAAAAGTGGACTTGATACGAAGAAGGATGAAGACGACCCAAGATAGATAGAAATCCTACGCCGACAAGAGAAGGACCAACCTTGAGTTTGAGGTTGGGGACAGAGTTTTTCTTAAGGTATCTCCTCTAAGGAACGTTGTTCGTTTTGGATCCACTGGAAAGCTAGCACCAAGGTTTGTAGGACCATTTCCTATCATCGAGAAGGCTGGGAAGATGGCCTATATATTAGAGCTACCCGAAAAACTGGCCGGAGTTCATAACGTCTTTCATGTTTCTCACCTCCGGAAGTGTTTACACGAGTCTGCTGAAATAGTAGAGCCTAGCATTCTAGAAGAAGCCAAAGTAGAACGTGAAGCAACTGTGAGAAGAGTTCCAACATGCATATTAGGAACTGAAGTGAAAAAGCTATGCAACCGCGAGGTCAAGCTCGTCAAAGTTCAGTGGAGCGACGCCGAGGAAGACGTGACTAGGGAAACTGAGGTTAGAATACGCGCAGCCTACCCTTTTCTTTTTGAGGGTACATCTTTGATCTTTCTTTTTCCTTAAGTTGTGCTTTTATCTATCTTTTAGGGTATATCTCCTCGACCTTATCTTTTAGGTGGAAACCCTTTGGATGAAAACATGTAATTGAAACATGTTATGGATGATGGCTGCAAGTGGTTGCAAGTGATTGCTAGTGGTTGCTCGTGGTTGCATATACACACACAATCTAGGTTTTAGATCGGCTCAGTCACTTCATATTGCATATGCATATATGTATTTACGTTCTTATGTGGTTGAAGTTTAATGTGTTGTCATATGGATGTTGCATTTATATGAATGATTGTGCACTCATGTAGAATCATAAATAGGAAGGTTTGCATACATAATGGATTCATGGCACTTACATAATTTGCATTAAGGAGGTCAACTGAATCAGTAGACCGACTGATTTTGCATTAGATAAGTACATGTACACACACTTCGCATATGATCATGAAGCATTAGGAGTCTCTTAAGGACAATGGACGCTCGTGTTTGATGGATGAGTAGATGGACGTTTGGATGGTAGGATATACATTCTTCCTAAATTTGAAGATTTCGGGGACGAAATCCTTTTAAGTGGGGGAGAATGTAACACCCCGTATATTCTATAACAGTGAAATTCATAAATTAAAGTATAATTAATTTCAAATCAAAGAATTAAGGGAGACGGAATACGCCATTTCGTTCATCTCGGAATTCTGCTTGGGATAGAGTCCGAGTTTGCGTAAAACGGACTCCGTATAAGGGAGATATGACCTCCGGAAGTTTCAGAATTCAGTTTAAAATTCAAACAGGCAGAAACAGTTCAGAAAAACAAATTCAAATTCAAAAATCGGACCAGATTGGGCTGGGCGGGAATTTTCCCGCCCAAGACCCAGGTCGACTGGGTAGTCGACCTGGGTACCCAGGTCGACTGGGCAGTCGACCTGTGTGTCGACTGGGTAGTCGACCTGGCCCCTGAGCCAGGTCGAACCCAGCCCCTCCTGGCTGGCCTGGTCTGTGCTTCGCCGAATTTCTGGGCTTTGTCTTGTCACTAGGGCTTATGTGTCAACTCTTGATTGGTTTCTCTTTAAAATGAACGGCTTATATTAATCTTGGCTCCATCGACGGCTCTAATCAATTCACAAACTCTATAAAAAGGACCTAAGACTCCACCTAATTCACAAAAATAAAATGAGTATGGAGCTGTCATGCTGCTGAAGAAAGACTAGGAATAGCCGTCAAATCAAGAGACGATTAGGAGTTGATTCAAAAGCTTAAAGCCACACAACTAAATCAAAACAACGCCTACAACAAAGGATAGCATCACCAAATTCAGAATTCAGAGTCCTGAATACAAGACTCGTCATACGCGGTAAGTAGAGTGCTATTCCGATGTGAATGAATAATTGAGACTTGATCTGTGTAGAATAAGAAATGGGATTGTACTTTAATTATAATGATGTTAATTCATAATTGTATGTTGCTATGATTTGCTATGAATGAATTTGGGATGTGGTAGTGTAATTAACATGATATTGGATCTATTGAATAGTTGCGATACAAGTATATAACTTATGTTGGAAATTTGATACTTATACGTTACGGTTAATGAGAAGTTATACATATTTCATTGCAACCAAGTTAAGACTCATGGAAGTATATGATTCACTATTACGCCAACATGATTTATGATCCTTCTATGTATATTTTTATGATCATTTTTAGTGTAGTTGGATCCAATTGGGTATTATGATTCATATGAATTTATGTTGGAATAGGCATCATGATTCAAGTGGAAACCATACTTTTGTATTAGTGACAAAAGTAAGCATCTTTGTGAACTTGTGTTGACTTTATGAACATGGCTGGTTCATGTTTAACTTTATGCCCAAACAAAATATGTTTTAGGCTTAGGTTGTTGTTAGAAAACATATGATAATTTATGTGGCACATAATTAAGTTAGATTCATACTTTAAATAAAAGTTTACATGATTAGATTAAAACCATGATTCATGTTTAGGTATGTTTTATGTCAAGATTTTATGCTATTACAATGCAAGTTCACAAGTGCCTAATTTATGTTAATTAGACCGCTATGTTGCAAGTTCATGTGTTTACACACCCATTTTTGATGTTACTTAGAATATATATACATCATGTTCTAAGCCTCCCCTTTTTATGTGGCTAAGTTAATGTTGAAGCCCAACATATGTTATATTATTATGTACAAACGGGGGAATACGTTGGGGTTAATTAAAATATATGTGTTGGCATGTTTGGCACATGCCAACGATTCATGACATTTTAAATGGTATAAATTATTATACCCAAGAATAATGAATTTGAATAATGGGCTGCAAATATTTACATATAAAAGAAAAAGAGACAAAATATGTAAACTTAGAAAATACGACATGCTTAACCCGAGGTTGGATTGCGTTGTGACATAAACCTGCCCGGACGCGCCCGGTTGTCTAGTAGTCACAACAATACCTATCCAATGTGGGTGGTTAAGCATTGAGCCCAATAAAGACCCGAGGTTAGACTGAGTTGTGACGTAAGACTACCCGGACCCAACCGGCAACAGGCAGTCACAACAATACATGTCTAATGTGAGTGGTTGTGGCTTTAATAAGACAATTAAGGCTGAGTCAGGATTCATAGGATTAAGTAAATTGAATTAATACTTAATTAAATGTAACATGCTAAACTATACAGACTGATTGGGGGTTAGGTTTATACAGAACACTTAACCAACTTAGCATGTTGGCTAGAAATAGAAAACCTAGTAGCGGGGGACCCTTTTCAGCAGTAACCCTACAAGGTGTATCAGGATACCCTGAACTAGGCAGGGTGGGGCACGATTACTGGGCTGACTGTAAGAGGTCAAATCGACGGCGGTGGTGCGGCAGTGTAGGTTCTAACGAGGTGTGGGCGTGCACACACTCCGGCACAGAAAAATTAGGCACTGAGCACCAGTAGTATACCTGTGCATTCTAGAACTTTGTCGGGCCACCACCATGGGAATTGATACACCCCATGGTGGGACCAGCATAGGTAGCTACAACATCGGGGCCGTAAGACACATGTAACTATGCGAGTAGGAGCCGATCATTAAAAAGGATCACTTCACCCTGATTGTGGGGTGCCAGATGGGAACTAGTTTATAGGGGATGCAGAGATTAATATGGGGTACGATAGTGTATTCGACTCTAGACAACTTAACTTAGTTTATGGTGCTTTCCCATTTCCAGTTTGTACTTATCATGCTCATTTTCTTATTCATAGACTGAATAGTCCTAGACTTACTCAGGCTTTATGTCTGACTCTACTTTTCTTCGTCTTCTTTTCTTTCATTTCCCCCCCAGGTCCACAGGGAGGGAATACCGCAGCTTGACCAGTTTCACATCCAGCTTGAAGAGAGAGAATGTATTGCTTGGATCTCTTTCGTTTTGGACTATGGCTTTGGATAGCAATTATGGGGACCTATGCAGTTTACTTATGTTTTTATGCTTCTTTAAGTTATGAAATCAAGACAGTATTATGGTTGTAATAATTAGAAAAGTGTTTTGAGACTATTATGGAAATGTTTGTGTAAACACGTATTTTATGAAATAAAAGTTGTTGTTGTTTCCGCTGTTTTAATAATATGTGTATTTATATCTGTCTTGTGTATCTGTGACTTATACTTATAAACCTCCACCAAAATTAGGGCATTCCCTTTTGTGAGTGACCCTAACGGAGGTGGGGTGTTTCACTTGGTATCAGAGCGAAACAAAACGGAAGAAAAAGAGGCGAAACAAAACGGGTCAGTCATAAAGACTGAGTAAGTCCTAGTGACTTTCAGCATAAAAATAGGTAAAGATAACATGGCATGAATAAACTAAAAGTAAACATAAGCATGATGGCAAGGTAAGCTACAGGCATGATAAATCAAGTATAACATCCCATAATTCCTATCAAGTATTATATCACATGGTTTCTATCAAAAATAACATCGCAAGGTTTCTTAGGCTTCACCATTAAA
The DNA here is from genome assembly GCA_030737875.1 of Allium sativum. Taxonomy (NCBI): domain Eukaryota; kingdom Viridiplantae; phylum Streptophyta; class Magnoliopsida; order Asparagales; family Amaryllidaceae; genus Allium; species Allium sativum. Next base: position 312,085,539 of record CM060921.1, read on the forward strand.
ATGATATCTAATTGCTCTGCACCACCTAACTAGTGTCCTAACTAGTCATTTATATCAAATGCTAATATTGCAACGCGATCCCAATCCCCGCAGTTGTGGTAGCCTTTAGGTATACATCTAGTATGAGGATTCCACCTCAATCAGACCAATTGCTATGAAGATGTTAGATGTACCCTTACTACCCTATCGATCGGCTCCCTATCTGTACGCCTGTGTTACGTGTGTCATACGGCCCTATTCGATTGTAGATACCTATGATGGTCCCACCATGGGGTGTATCAAGTCCCATAGTGGCGGCTCAACACAATTCCTAGAATGCATAGGGTATACTACTGATGCCCCCAATGCCCTGACTTGTCTGCTCCGGAGTGTGTGCACGCTCGCACTCCGTTAGAACCCACACTGTGCACCAACCGCCATCGCTTTGACCGCTTACAATCAGCCCAGTAATCGTGCCCCTCCCTGCCTAGTTCAGGGTATCATTGATACCTAATTGGGTTACTGCTGAAATGGGTCCCTGTTACTAGGGTTTCCTATTGGTTAAGTCTGTGGGCCTATATATACAGATATTACCCACCTACCTGTGATGTACTTAACCCTCCCACCGATTCAAGCATGTTCATTAACGGTTAAGTTTGTGGGCCTATATTTACTGATATTACCCACCGACCCGGATATGTACTTAACCCTTCCACTGATTCAATCATATTTATTTTATGGTTAAGTGTTTGTTTATTCATGTTAATTTAACCCGCCCATTCCTCATATCATATTGGTTAAGTGTTTTTAATTGTTAACTTAACCCCATGTGTTCCTCAAGTTGTTGTGGTTAAGTGTCATTAATAAATTTCAGTTAACTTAACCCTCCTACTTATCATGTTACTCTGGTTAAGTGTTGCCTCCTGGTGTTAACTTAACCTCACCATTTGTTTAACTAACCTGTTACAGCGGTTAAGTGTTTCCTGTTAACCTAACCCCAGTCACCCATCTTGTTATACTGGTTAAGCGGCCTTAACCCTAGTTATTCATGTTATATTGGTTAAGTGTTTCTAACTTACTTAACCTCAATCACTTGTCTAACTAACATGTTTCTATGGTTAAGTGTTCTAATTAACTTAACCTCAATCACTAGTCCAGTTAATCATGTTATAATGGTTAAACATTTGCTTAACCTTACCCACTCCCCTAGTCAACATATTAAATTGGTTAAGTGTCTAGATTAACCTAACCCTACACACCAATTAATTAACATGTTGAATTTGGTTAAGTATTTATTAAATTGACTTAACCCTATCAGTCCTAACTCAGCTCTAATTGTCTTATTATAGCACCAACCTCTCAGATTAGACAGATATTGTTGTGGCTGCCTGTATGTCGGTTGGGTCCGGGCAGTCTTACGCCACAACTCAGTCTAACCTCGGGTCTTTATTGGGCCCAATGCTTAGCCACTCACATTGGATAGGTATCGTCGTGATTACTGGATAGTCGGGCGGGTCCGGGCAGGTTTACATCACAACTAAATCCAACCTCATGCTAAGCATATTCGTATTTTCTAATTTACATTTTAATTATGTAAATTATTCAAATTCAAATTACTGCCACATTTATTCTCAATAAATCTCATTAATTTAGGTATATAATTAACGCCATTTATGCCATCAATCACTTATGTGATTAATTACTAATTTATGGCAGTCTTCCTAAAATTACCATTTTAACTCAACGTTACCCCGTCAAACATTAGGCTAACCAACTTAGCCTAATTTACGTTCACATGGTTTTTGGTATACATATTAGGCTAAAAGCTTAGCCTAATTTATGTACATAAATTGACATAAATTAGCATAAACATGACATGGTATAATTTTGGCATTGATGACATAATAAATATGAACATAATGGGGAGCCTAATTTATGTACACAAATTAGCATAAATTAGCATAAACATGACATGGTATAATTTTGGCATTGATGACATAATAAATATGAACATAATGGGGAGCCTAATTTATGTACACAAATTAGCATAAACATGACATGGTATAATTTTGGCATTGATGACATAATAAATATGAACATAATGGGGAGTCTAATTTATGTACACAAATTGGCATAAATTAGCATAATCATGACATGGTATAATTTTGGCATTAATGACATAATAAATATGAACATAATGGGGAGCCTAATTTATGTACAAAAATTGGCATAAATTAGCATAAACATGACATGGTATAATTTTGGCATTGATGACATAATAAATATGAACATAATGGGGAGAACTTGCAAAATAGCCATCATGAACATTACAGGGGTGAACTTGCAAAATGACTAATATGAACATTAAAATGTCATAGGTGTGAACTTGCAAATATAAGCCAATTCAACATATATGTGTTTTTTTTAACATAGGCTATATTAACAACATACATGAGAATTAGCAATATGAACTAATCCATATACATATGTTAATTTGCAACGTAGACAAATCAACATACGTATATGTGAGTTAGCGACATAGGCTAATCATCATACACATGTGTTACTTGGTAACATGGATTCAACATACTTGCAAATTAATCACAACATATGATAAGTGTGAACTTGAGATATGGTATATGTTTCGTATAAACATAAACATACAAATTTTGACAATTGGTCGCATGACTTTACAACATAAACTTGCATAATAGATTATACAATCCTCATAAGATGTTACAAATCCAAGTCCATACTTATACAAATAAACTTATCAAATAATTTCCAATTCAACCTAATAATAGAATCAAATCACTAGCATAGATTAATATTATACAACATAACAAACATCATACTTAATAATTCCCAATTCAACATGATAATAGAATTAAATCACAAACGTATATTAATAACATAACGAGCATCGTACTACTATCATTTCATCGCAAAACATGATATTCATCTTATTTTGCATTCCACAAATGTAGCTAAACTTACATCAATTTCACTTTATTTCATCGCCATATTATAATTAAGTACTTAGATCTGAAAATAACTAGAACTTACATAGCATGGCTGTTAGACCAAAAAGTGGTCCTAACACCCAAATTATCGTATTTAGAGCATAGGATATGAAGAAATAACTGAAAAAATAAGAGAAAAGCAAGACAACGGGATTTTTATAGTGGTTCGACGTTAGCGAGCCTACGTCCACTTCATATTTTCTCATTTCACTCATAGATTAAAATTACAATGAATATTGTCTTTCAATCACTTGAATTCAATGAATAATTCTCTCCGAATCCATTGAATTTATTGAGGAAGATGGTGGTTATTCATGGAGAAGTGTTGGCCATGGCAGCCATGGAAGTTGAGATGCCAAAAGTCCCTTGAAAATGCCCTCTGAAGGTGTATTTATAGCTGTAGGAAAGCTCCTGGGAGGACTGGTTCGTGATGGGGTACGTGGCAGGCGATCCAGAAAAATAGGAGAGCCAGTAGCCTTGAGAATAGGTCAAAACAAGTTGCGTGTGAGCAGGTCCGAAGGTCGGATCGCGGTCATAGGTCGGATCGCGGTCATGGGTTGGATCGCGGTCATGGGTTGGATCGCGGTCATAGGTCGGATTGCGGTCATGGGTCCGATCGGATCGCGTAGGCAAGGCCGGATCGGATCGCGGTCATATGCCAGCTTACACCCGTTCACGGAAATGGGCGTAACTTTCAAACCGTAAGTCCGATTAAGCCAAACCAAAGCTCAAACTGAAGCTAACTCAAATGGCTATGAGTATATTAGGTGAATAGATCCAAATGAGGTCATTTGATAGGGGTTTCAGGCCAGTTTATACTGATGTTGTGATTTTGACCAAACTGCCTTGTGTCTTCTGACGATGCTTCTAATGCCAAAGAGCGATGTTATCTAGAGTTTCCATATGAGACAGCATTTACCCAGAGGTTTGTCAACATGATCTTTGCTTTGGGTAGCCTGGTCACAAAGCAGGCTAACATTTTGCCCCCCAAAGTACATCTTATCGACGATGAGATGTGCTTTGAATATGTTGAGCTAAATCTCTCTGGAACATCATTTATCCTTGAGAAGGCTTCATCCAACTATTGCATTGCTTCCCTGGGAGCTAGTCAGGCCAAGTTCCACGGAAGGAGTATTCAAGATAATCAAGAAATTGTTTAAACCTTGTCGGATCAAAAGATCTAATTCATCCGTCAGATGTCATGCTAAATCATTAGCTCCCGAGCGTGATTCTACACGCACAGGTCGTTGCCAAACAACATCATCATTCTATGCAAGCCAAGCGCGTGGTAGGGTTGGACTTTCTTTTTCATATGAGCCAATGTATGAAGTAGCCAACCGAATAATGGAGTGTTTCAAGAATCTTCGGGCTCTGAGCTACCATCTGGACCATTGGGATGGAGCACGCCAGAATCATCATACGAATTTGTCATTTGTACTCAAGTTTGGACTAGCCTGATATCTTGATATTGATTCAGGATCTTAAAATCGCATTGAATCGTAACAGTAAGGAATTCAAAAGCCATGATCACTCTGGATCGTAGTCGAGAGAATCCACAATTGTTACGGATCATTTCTTAATCCAATATTCACATACGAAGTAGTCAGTAAGGGATGTTGTTAAAATTATGTGGACTAGTGCCTATAGGATCGTCACCCTCGCAAGGTAGTAGATAGGTTTGTCACACCTTCCATTCGGTGTAGTTTGAGTCTTTAAGTTCACATTCGATCCACAAGCTAGCTCGCTTGGTCGGCAAAGATGAGTAAGGTTGTACTCCGGAGGCATGACGTACATGTTTTGAATCCCATTTCATGCCAGGATTGTCTTCAAAGTTAGTCTATGAATAGACACTTGTGCTCTCAGTGCCATCGGAGGACAAGCGAGGTCAAATACTTATGCCCCCAGTATCGATGGGGGTTGAGTTGAGTGCAAAAATGAATTGTTGGTATTCATCCCATGCTAAGCCCTAGTCTCCCATCCAAGCTCCGAGGATAGAAGTCAAGCGGTGAAGGGTCAGATTGTAGTCGCCTCGAGTGCTCCCGTTTGCTCTTTGCATCAAGGGAAAGGTCGGGGACGAAATGGTTGCATCATGTTCAATTATTACGTGGGATATATCCAACCTTATCTGAGCTTCCCATTCTGGAAGTAAGTTGGGATCAACAGATGGACGTTCTCTTTGCATCTGCTTTCTGGTCTTCAAGGGGCCTACATCATCATTCTGGACGCGACCCTTTATTCGTTTTCCATTAGCATGTTGTCATCATTGCGAGTGAGACCCTCGCGTTCTTGACTAGTTATCTTTTGTAAACCTGCGTTTACTAATAAAAATTTTGTTCCTTTCGCATTGTCTTGTACCTGCGAATGGGCAAATAAGTCATGAAGCGTTATAAGTAGTCAATGCAATTATAAATGAAAATGCACTAAAGTAGTATGTGTGTATAGGTATGCTCCCAATCAATCATTAACTTAGTGCTTGGCCAGGACTTTGTTGAGGATTGATTAGGATCTTAACTGTTTTGCCCCCATGTCCGGACATGGAGGATCCGGGCTCGGAGTTCAGTCAGTCCCCCGACACTCTGGTGGGGTAGGAGCCCTTGTGGCACTAAGTCTCTAGCGCCTTTATACTCTCTCTGGAGTTCGAACTCAGCTTTCAATCTGATCCCCAATCCTTCAGCGGGGTAGGAGTTCTAGCTTGTTTCATGATATGCTCAACGATCCTTCAGCGGAGCAGAAATTATGGGGGGTGCTGAGTCTCCAGCACCTTTCTCAGCGCTTAATCATAGACGCTTTTATACTCTCCTGGTGGTCGCCAAGGTTAGAGTTCGAACTCAGCTGTTCTGTCGCTCCCCGATCCTTCAGCGGGGTAAGAGTTCTTTCTCAGCGCACAATCAGGGACGCTTTTATACTCTCCTGGCAGTCGCCGAGGTTAGAGTTCGAGCTCAGCAGTTCCGTCACTCCCCAACCCTTCAGCGGGGTAGGAGCTCTTTCTCAGTGCTCAATCGGAGATGCTCTTATACTCTCCTAGCTTTCGCCGAGGTTAGAGTTCGAACTCGGTTGTTCTGTCGCTCCCCGATCCTTCAGCGTGGTAAGAGTTCTTTCTCAGCGCTCAATCGGAGATGCTTTTATACTCTCCTAGCTTTCGCCGAGGTTAGAGTGGTGGACGTCTTTTTCTCGTCCTTTATACTCTTTCTCAAATCATGAGAGTTAGAGTCATGGATCGAGCGGTCTTCAATCATGCATTTCCCATCAAAATCATCCTAGATTTATATTTTAATCCAAGCTCTGAGGATTAAGGTCAGTCAGGCAAATAGTTGGAAAACGTTTGCTAAGGCTTTGCGTTCCTCCGAACAGTCTTTGGGAGGAGTGGTTGGCACCAAACTTCGGGTACCTGATTGAAAAGTGAGCATATCAAGGGGCAGTGTTGCCTCCTTTATTTGAATTCATGTAATCTGGTGGCGTCGAGCATAGGATCGCGCCATGTAGACGGTCGAACAACGTCCATCTGGAATCGGATTCCGTCTTTGAAATGCTAAATTCAATGCACAGTTATCCTGAGGTCTGCCACGTGTGAGCCAAGGAGTGGATGGTCATCTAGGATCCACCTTGAGTTATACACCTTTCCTCAGACGGAGGGCGTAGCTTTGTAAACTAGCAATTCAATCGGGCTCATTAAAGTATTGCTCTATGGCTCTATATGCGGGTGTTACAAGTTTGATCGGTAGCAAATCCTGGATACCTACACCATCCACATATTAATTCATCTGAGTTAATTACATCAATAACTCATAAATCATGCAAATATAAGAGTCATGGTTATAGAATAATCCTGTTAAAGGAATGAGTATCAATCTGAGTGAAAAATGGCGTTGCATATTCATTGCAGGTCCATTTTGCTTCGCCCTATCTCTGCCAATGAAGGGCTGCCAAAGTCTTTTAGTTGATGAGGAATGATTTTTCAAATTATTGTGAGGCGGCAGTTCCAAGAATGAGTAGGCCTTGATCGAGGTTTTGAGATGGCAAGGACGGTTAGTATCATAAGCGAGTGATGAGGTCGCATCCCATTTGAATTGCCTTTCTGCCCCCATGCTGAGGGTAAGGATAGAGTGTCATGGAATCATGTTTGTGCCACTTATGGTAGGACACCATCACATTGGTGTTACGACGGTAATTGGCAGGAGAACAATGGATTCATGCTTATAGAAATATTTGCACTTTCCATGCTAGGAAAAAGGATATTGTTGCTGGTGGAATAATCATATCTCATCAATTTGCTGGTATGCCTTCGATCCCACATCGGGGACAAGGATTGGTGCGCAGACGATCAATCAGTATTCAGACTTGAGTGTTTCAGACCTTTAACTCTCCAGTCTTCAGGGAACAATGAGGCAGTCGGTCATGCCAACTTAGGATGTATCGGCTTCGATTTAGATAATGTAACCTCAAGCGATTCATGCTCAAATCTCCAGTTGCCCCCAGCGTCCGGGGAATGAGTTACTTAGCAGATAGTTGATGAGAGGAGTGAAAGTGTGAATCTTAACTTTCAAACACTAAAATGTCACTCATCAGATATTTGGTTCACGTATATTTCTCATTAAGCTGGGACTTGATTAGTGATTTTGCCATATCATTCAGGGCGGTGAATCAGCAATGAGGTCATCGGTGTCTATTTTGGGACAACCTTCCAAGGAAAATAAGCAATGTTGACTTGCCTGTCATATCTCGAGGCATAAAAATGATGGCACGCTTTTCACTTCACCTTGCTAGATGCGTTCCGTACTGCAGGAAGTTTATCATGGGTTTATCCACGACTCTCTTCCGGGTTCGGTCTCCAATGCTGGATCAACTTTCCATCTGATCAATGGTTGGATTTTATAGTGTCTTGATGGGGATCATGTCCATCTTTTACAAATTGTCGGAACCTTCTAACTTGGTCATATTATCCGCCATCTGATCTTCTATGTGCGGAACATGAGGTATGTTGTAACGTTCCAATCCATCCAATAGCTCTTCTACTGGTTCTAAGTAAGCTGCGAGTTGTGGTTTCTTCGACTAGAATTCCTTTCGAGCCGTCCTTCGGGGGTTAACTGCAAAACTCCGTCGTTGGATTGCCGATCATTTCTTGCACCGTCTGTATACAGTTTCCGGGTGCTTGATTTCATCTTTCATTTCGAGGTGCCATTTTCTTCTTCTAACACATCCTCTTCGGGAGCTGCACATTCAGCGATGTAGTTGGCTAATGCTTGCCCTCATATGGGCTTCTTTAGGATGAAATTGAGATCAAACTGGTTCAGCCCTATGTCCCATTCGAGCTGTCTTCCAAAAGCCTCAGGTTGTTGTAGGACCCGTCGTAGTATCTAATCAATGTGTATCACAATCAGGTGAATGTCAATAGTGGCGGAGTTTTGTCGAAACAATGAACGAGCTTTAAGCAAGCTTTTCCAACTTTGGGCAGTTGCTACGCTAGATGCCGCACTCCTGCATCCTGAATCTTCATCCTCTACGGGATCTATATCTTCGGGCAGATCATCGGGCAATTCCCTTTGCGATGCTCCCTTTATTCACAATATTAACACCACCTTCACACTCCATTTCGTCTGAAGGGGAAGCGTCTTCATGTTTCATGCCATCTCTGTTGCGTAGCATATTCCAACCAGCTAAATAGTCGCCTTCTCCAATAAGTTGGCCACCGTAGACAATCCCTAATCTATCTTCGGTTGGGATATTTAGAAATAAGCACTAGTGTGCAATGCAAGATCTGAACTATGTTGGAGCTGGTCTGTCTGGACCTTGATCAGATAAGCTTGAATACGATAGCATGATTTGCAATGCTTCAAGGAATGTTCACATATTCTATCACAACTTGTTGCATCAAGAGGGGAGCTAATGGTTGTTCCATATTTGCATTGATGTCAAGCTCTCATCTCCAAGGTCGTATGGTGGATAGTGAGTAGTCAATGTTGCTAACATCCGGGCAAGGATCCCTAGGTCCAATCATGGCTTGCAGTGGTTCAATTGGTACCTGACTCTGGGCACCATAACGTGTTGATGTGACCCTTATATGATGGAAATCAATCTTCATTAACGCGGTTGACGACAAATAGGCATCGCAAATGTTAGCTAAGCCTTTCAGGGAGTGAACTGCAGGACACATGTCTTACACCGTGCCATTCAGGTGGAGGATAACTTTGTAGTGCTACGATCCTTACTTGCCATCGAGTATCCCACCATTGAGAATTTTGGTCATTGGGATCTTCTGAGTCATCTACAGAATAGTGTCCGGATTGTTCTATGTCAATATCATCTGGGATTCCGCCTATTGGGGAGGTTTAAGTCATGTAAACTAGGTGATCACTATTTGTTCACGGACATCATCAGTTGCATTGGTGAAATCTATACACCATCGGAGCTCTGGAGGAGGAGGAGGCTGTTGTGAGATAATCAATATCTCGTATATCGCCATAGCCCGCATGCTGAATCTTTTCAGTAGCTCCTCACTTTGAATAACATCAGGAATACGTATTATGGCTCTAAGAAGAATTCCAGTCGTTGCCAATTTACTGTCAATATCTTCGGACTATCTACTGAACCTCGGTTGATAAGCGTTTATGATAATTGTATGGCAAAACTTATTTCGAGCTAAAGGCGGGCCGTGCTCCGAGCCGAAGGAGAGGCCGTCAGCGGGTCCGGGCGCAGCGCCGGCGGGGGTCCGGGGCCCCGCAGTCCCGGCGGCGATCGACCTAACCGGTTAGGTCGAAAACGTGGGCACCACACGATTTTTTTGATTTTGGAACATGGAGCCATTTCTGGAATGAACTGAAAATTGCATTTTTCCCGAAAACTGTCACTTTTTCGGGTCGGGTCGTGACTCATGTTCGTCATCACTTTTCTGCTGCGGCTCGTGGAGTAGAGGACATGCCGGAAGTTCGTGAATAGGGAGACTATGTGTAGTCGGTTCGTGAATAGGGCGATCCTTATTGAATTGCGGCAGGTGCTTTTCCGGATCGCGGATCAGATAGGTCTTCACAAGCTGATCAGGTCGTGGATTGATTCAAAACATACACGGTCCATCTGTCATGGCGTGCGATCCATAAAGTACACCAATTGAAGTCCACAGGTCAATTGAAGTACAACTGTCTTTCAAGGACCCATATATCATACATCACGTGCCGTCATGACCCATGCATCATAAATTATGTGTAGTTAGAACCCATGTCTTATTCATGAAGACCCTTATTTATCTGCCACGCCATCCTTTTTTTTTTAAAGCAGCGAACCGATCCACGAGATTGCGACAGGATTCACGCTGCACTACTTGGTGCTTTGCCAAATCTAGGAACAGCCAACCCATGTTTTATAATACGAGAAACCATCTTTTTACCATTCATATTGTAAGACGAAAGCACAAATACAAGGAATGGATGGCTATCTGAAAACTTCTCTCTGATGTAGCTATTGAAAATAGCAGTTATACCTTTGGATCAAAAGATGGAAAATACAGTGGCCACAAGATCATGCACAACTACAAAAGGCCAACAAATTATGATGCAGAATTACTCTCTGAAGGAGAATTCGGCACTGAGGTTGATGAAACTTTCCATGAACAAATTAGACCAACAAGAAAGTTTATCAACATAGAATCCATTGAAATAAACTCTCTGTCATCTAATAGTCAAACTTCATGTATAGCGTCTCGTGAAGCCTTCAACATGGTTGTTGATGCATATTTCTATTGGCGGTTCGCACATCCCTTCGATTCGTGATTGCTAAGCGGATCGTGTACATCTTTGCAAAATACTATCATGCCTTCATGCCTCACGATCCATACTGAAATTCATAATGCAATGGGGGTCCCATATATAAGTACAACAACTAATTGTTGTCTTCCCATGGTTGCTCGTGCCACGTTACCCGATGCCATGTGTCATATTTACTTAACTGTATGGTTTCATGCAACTAAATGACTTAATTTAATCTTCATATGTCCACCCAACAAAGTGACTGCATGGTTGCAATAAATACACCATTGGCGAAAGTATTTATATGCGTGCCACTTCACTCCACGCACTTTCAATAATTTTGCACGGTCCATGGTCCGAAAACTGGAACGACCTATGCTTTTGAAGCTTTTGGTCCATCTTAAATACTAACACCATTAACCTATTTATTTATATGATGTTACGTTCTAGTCCATACAATTCATTACCCTTCTATTATAAATATACGACACGTGTAGTTGCCAAATAACCAACCCAGGCTATTAACTCTGACAGCTGGTATCATGTTGTCGTATATGCAATCCATATATATGTATATAAATGCCACGATCCAGGCATGATATCCATGAGCTAGTTGAATATGTCTTCACGAATGGGTCGGATTCTCTCGTATGAGTTCATTCATTGTTAATCCGCGTCTTGTACTACCTACTTCTACGCGATCCGTATGCATGTAAAACGATCCATGAATTTTCAACATAAAGTCCACGTATTCCCATCTACCCAAATCAATCTCAGCTCTACATCTTATGATCTAATCGATTGGGTCATACCGTACCAAAAATGAAAGGACTGATGCAAAAAATGAATAGCTGTGATTAGCACCTACGGAGCTATTATTTCTAGCATTATTGAAAGCATGGGTAAGCTCCTTTATCGTCTGGGGCCTAAACATTTCTCCACTCTGGTCGGTTGATAGCAATCTTAGCAACGCCTTCACCAACAGATTTTTCGCAAATAATATCAATAAACTCCTTATCGGAATCATCCTTACACAGTGATAGTAGTTTCCAATGCGCTTCTTGAGTATCGACATCTCCATGTATTTTCTTATATTTGTTGTTGATTTTTGCTGAAGAACGATTAAAGGATAGCGTCGCATTATCGGACGATGGAGGACTCAATTGCTTATTAATCGTTTCTAATCTTCTTTGCGCTATGACTAATTCATTTCTTGAATTATCTGCCGCTTTTAGTGCCAAGTACTGGATATTGACACGTGGTGCCATTAGCAGTTCGTGATTCATATGAACCCATTCATGAGTATGCTGGGGACTAGACTGTGATTGGTGACGATTGAACCAGGCTGGCATTGGCGACTCGTGGGTTTGATTCGCGGTTCGGACCTATCTATGAGGAGCTGAATGCATCTGCGGATCGGGTGTGAGGATCCTACTACGCCTTCGATTCGTGGTAGCTATTTGGACCTGGGTCGTGACATCCTTGGGGTTGTGGTGGCACACTCACATGCGAGTCCAAGCTTCCATATAAACACAGGTCGGGTTGCGGCATCGTCTTCTAGTCGAATCGGGTGTATGTCACCAAGTAGGCTATATTAAAGTGGATTGCGGCTCGTGGTTCCTACAACTTCGTGCATTGTTGCCCACTGAATTGCAGCCAGCTGTAAGCCATTAAAAGTTTGTGGAAGATGGTAGATGAAACATAACGTAATAAAGAACTATCTTCCACTTTGCTAGAAAACAATGCCAGCTACTTGTCCAGTGATATAAGGACCAGACTCTTCTTTGTTTGGCCCACCACTAATGCTTCTTTTGTTATATGTTGCAGCGTTAGGTCGGGGACATGAGAGAATGGCAACTCCTCCCTCTTCGCTGTCGCCGTCAATGGTGACATTGATCAGTTTCCGGTGGCAGCTGAGGGGACACAGCTTTGGGTTGAGTAGATGTCAGGAGAATTCAGCAACTTGGGTCGCGCTCATAATCTCGATGAACTGAACGTCCCGTTCTTTTCATACGAATAGGGGTCTGCTTCGTGAATGATCTTAGGAGGAGGGGCTTGATCACGAGCAAGAGTGAGGGATGGGATGTTTCATTGAAGTGGTCACGATGGGAAAGCACGAGCCAGTTAATCACGAGTGGATTACAATCTGCCTACTAGTTACGAGTTGCTCATGTTTTTACTCAATCCCATTATCACGAGCCCATGTTTGTGATTCAGTTTTGGTCATGAGCCTGCTGTGGATGTGAAGTACTACTTGAAGACTCATTAATCGCCAATTTGAGGTATTGGAAAATATGTAAATTGGCTCATGTAAATTCTGTTAATCTTCCCAACAGGTCGCTCCCTTCCAAACGACGTGAACAGTTTCATCCTATCATGTAAAATAGGTCACGAGTCATTCAGGGCCGACTTTCCAACTGATCACGAGCGAACTTATCTCTAGAGAGGACTTAATCATTTCACATCAATTCGTTTACACATTAATCCTAGCTTTGGTGTTGACAAATCCAAGCATTAAAAGGTGCGATAATATAAGCTTACTGCATATGATATACGATGGAGGGTATGTGACCGTGTGACAGGAAAAAATGTGATTAGACAGAAGAAATCAGTAAGGAACAAGCAAATGACTTATTTCGTCGTTGACATCAGGAGGACACGTTCCCGATTCGAGTTCGAGCCATGCAGAAGCAGGACATCCAATTTGCGAACTTCAGCCGTTCTCACACAATCATTGAAAAATAGGGAGTTTGCAGGATTTCCTCTTTGGACTAGCGGTCCAATAGTAGACTAGAAAATCCTTATACATTGAGAATCTTCAGTTCTCAGTGAAAGCACCAAAATGTTAGACCAAAAAGTGGTCCTAACACCCAAATTATCGTATTTAGAGCGTAGGATATGAAGAAATAACTGAAAAAATAAGAGAAAAGCAAGACAATAAGATTTTTATAGTGGTTCGGCGTTAGCGAGCCTACGTCCACTTCATATATTCTCATTTCACTCATAGATTACAATTACAATGAATATTGTCTTTCAATCACTTGAATTCAATGAATAATTCTCTCCGAATCCATTGAATTTATTGAGGAAGATGGTGGTTATTCATGGAGAAGTGTTGGCCATGGAAGTTGAGATGCCAAAAGTCCCTTGAAAATGCCCTCTGAAGGTGTATTTATAGCTGTAGTAAAGCTCCCGGGAGGACTGGTTCGTGATGGGGTATGTGGCAGGCGATCCAGAAAAATAGGAGAGCCAGTAGCCTTGAGAATAGGTCAAAACAAGCTGCGTGTGAGCAGGTCCGAAGGTCGGATCGCGGTCATGGGTCGGATCGCGGTCATAGGTCGGATTGCGGTCATGGGTCGGGTCGGATCGCGTAGGCAAGGGCGGATCGGATCGCGGTCATATGCCAGCTTACACCCGTTCACGGAAATGGGCGTAACTTTCAAACTTAAGTCCGATTGAGGCAAACCAAAGCTCAAACTGAAGCTAACTCAAAGGGCTACGAGTATATGATGTGAATAGATCCAAATGAGGTCATTTGATAGGGGTTTAGGGCCAGTTTATACTGATGTTGTGATTTTGACCAAACTGCCTTGTGTCTTCTGATGATGCTTCCAATGCCAGAGAGCGATGTTATCCAGAGATTCCATATGAGATAGCATTTACCCAGAGGTTTGTCAACATGATCTTTGCTTTGGGTAGCCTGATCACAAAGCAGCCTAACAACGGCTAATGAATTAAGAATTGGTTTTGTTGTAGAAATGTTGCGGCGTTGCTGATTTATTGTTTGAACCATTGTTGAAGCTTTGTTCTTTGATATGAGTTGAATAGATTAGCTTTGAATTTATTTGTTGTTCGTCTCTTCAAGTGGAGGCTCTCCTTAGTTTTCCCCCGATAGCATGGCGACTCCAGTTCTTATTTTTATGTGAATTTTTGTCTAGAGACCTAGGGTGTATATATAGAAATGCAAGTTAATTTGAGCCGTCGATGAAGCCAGGGTTAATCAAAGCCATCCGTTCTAAAGAGAAGCCAATTATGTGCACAATTTAAGGGCTGTAAATTACTCCTATTTCAAATTATGTCATAATTACTTTCTTAATGTACATTATCAACATTTATTATTATTTGTCAATCCATCAAATATAAATACATACACATTAGATACATCTCCCCTTTACACATTTATTTGTATGCACATTAGATACATCTCCCCTTTACACATTTATTTGTATGCACATTAGATACATCTCCCCTTTACACATTTATTATTTAATTAGCAACTTTAGTGTTAACAGAAATACGGGGTGTTACATTCTCCCCTCCTTAAAGGATTTCGTCCCCGAAATCTTCAAGTCTTGGAGAATGCATATCATACCATCCAATCGTCCATCTACTCAGCCATCAAACACAGGCATCCATTGTCCTTAAAGGCTTCAAATGCTTTCATGTTTATATGCATAGTGTGTGTACATGTTCGTATATAATGCAAAATTAGGCGGTCTACTGATTCAGTTGACCTCCTTAATGCAAACCATGATAGTGCCATGCATCCAATATGTATGCAAAAAGATTCCTAATGATACATATTAATTCTACATGCGTGCCCAACCGTTCATCGAAATGCAGCATCCATATGATAACACATTCAAATTCATCCATAAACAAGTATAAACACTCATGCATATGCAATATGAAAGGTGACTGAGCCGATCTAGTGCCTAATGTGTAAATGCATCCACGTGCAACCACTAGCAACCACTTGCAACCATTTGCAACCATCAATCATAACATGTCTCAAATACTTGTTTACACCCAATTGTTCCTATCTAAAGATATAGTCGAAAGACAGAAGCAAGTAAAAACTTTGTGCCCATTAGGCAATGTCAAAACTGGAAATCTACGCCACATATATCCTGATTAGGAGAAGAACCCCCTAAGCATCAGCCCCGAAGACCGAAATCAACATCTGACTGACACCCAAAGAATTACTCAACCCAACCAATATATATATGTTTCAAGGAAACTAAGCATGACGGACTCCTTTTAGGTCATAGGAAATCCCTTCCTAAAACTAACCCATATCCTATAAAACCCAAAAAGTTTAGTCAACCCAACGAACACCCTCAAGCCCCAACATGTGTTACCAACAGATGAGTCATACTCCCTATGGGGTTTGCAACAGAAATTGGATTGAGAATAGGACCGAGAGGATATACACAAAAGATAGCATGTAAGCAAGCTCTACAGGAAAAGAGGGATCAAGGATATACTCTTAAAAAGAGAGATGATGCGCGAATCTAGTCTTCAATCTTCTAAGTCTCATTTCCTTGAGCTTAACTCCATTGTTCTTTGACCGTCTTTAACTTCACAATTTCGTATCTTCTTAATTCTTGTTTCAAAAATATGAGTTGGAACCCATTTCACTGTTGCCCCTCGTTCCACTTTCACCTATTCTCCTTCTAGTATACTTGGCTCAAACATAACTGCGTACTCATGGTTTCATGCAAGCTCTCCAAAATTCACTAGTGAATCTTGGATCTCGTTCACTTACTAGAAGGTATTCCACATAGATGAATTATCTCTTGAAAATAAACAAATGTCAACCATGTTGCCAAATGTACTTACTAAGGTGATTCTTTACAACTCATGCATAAGCGAAATGAACCATCCGCCTTAGTGGCGAACGCTACTCGAGCGGATCAATAAATGTATCTAGAGATTCTAGGTAATTAATCATGGTAGAACCCTAAGGGTTACACGAGACTCTGTGGACATTACTAAGGCAAGTCAAGAGTCTAACTACCCTCTTTTTTTCATACTCAAGAATGGTACCATTTCTGGATAACCACTCCACTCCTACATTCAACCCATAGCCTAAAAACATAAGCATTACTTCTAAACCCAACTCTTAGCATAGACATCCTCAAATCCAAACAAGTCATGAATAAATGAGTCGATTCCCCAACAGGATTTGAGACAAAAATGGGATCCTCTACTACGCTAGTACTAAGGTGCAGAGACTCAACTATCGAAGTGTAATAACCCGCAAAATGCGAGCCAGTTTAAAATTTTTATTTTGGCAATTTTAGCGAATTTTGAATATTTAAAATGGATTATTTTAAATAATATCGACGAAAAATTTATTTTGAATGGAATTCGACGTATATATTTTATACGTCGTCGTTAGAATATAAATATTTATATATAATTATAAATAGAATTGAAAATGGCGCGGTAGTTCGATAATTCGATTTCAAACTTCAATTGAATGTACCGGGTGCAAAACAAACCGGATTTTAGTGAAACCAAAAACATTAGGATCTAATTGATAATATCTTTCTAACGGATGTAAGAAACTGAGATTTCACTTTAAAAATTGAGAGATATGTCCAGTTGAAAATTCTGAATAGTCGCTATGGAATTCAGGCCCTTAAAAATGGACATTTTGCAAATGACCTCGGATTTCGACGAAACCAATTTTGTTGGGTCCGTGATGTCAAGTTATTGCTAGGTTTCAAATTTCATAATTTTCTGAGTCAATATGTGAGCGTGGCAAAGGAAAACGCGTTTGACCAGTTTCAGTTGATTTTAATCGACTGGAAATTGGCCATTTTTCAAACGGTCTCAGAATTCGACGAAACTAGTTTTGTTAGGACCGTATCGTCAATACGAAGCTAGAAAATATTTTTCTGGAATTTTTCTAGTTAGTATGTGACCCCGGTAATTTGAAATGTACGTTTAAAATTCAATATAGTGATTTAAAGGTAAATTCAAAGGGAACTGATCGAAACGATCAAATCAGCTAGCGATACATATCCCATTGTGTTCGGAATGGGGGTTAAACGCTATGGACGACAGGCGGTGGGCCTCGTTTAGAGGTCGTATGTAAAAGTCAACCTTTTTAGAAATTAAAATAATTAAATAAAATAATAAAAATTAAAATTCTTTCATATACCCCCCCCCCCCGATTTCATTTCAGAATCGAAATATATATATAAAAAAAAAAAAAGGGAGACGGAGGGCGACGGGGGGGGGGAAGAACCGCTGCCACCTCGCGCCCCCCCCAGCGGCGCGCCACCACGCCTAAGCCTCGACGGCGAGACCCCCTCCACCTCAGGCGCACCCCTGCCTCGATCTCCTCTCCCTTCCTTCCCCGATGCAACCAGGGCCCACCGCAACCCAGTCGCCGCACCCTGCCACCCTCGCCTCCACCTTCCCCTCCTCCTCCGCTCCCCTACAGCCCCCCCCCTCCTTCGTTCGAAAACCCCCAAAGCCACTGACCCCTTTTCCCTTCACACACTGTAAGTTATTTTTTTTTATTATTGCTTTTTGTTTATTTAATTTTAAAAACTGATTTTTTTAGGAAATTTTAAAAACTGATTTTTTTAGGAAATTTTAAAACTGATTTTAAAAGTAAATTAAAACTGATTTTAAAAAAAGAATTTAAAATAAAAAAGGTATGATCTTTATATTTTTAAAGTGATAAAGATATGATTTTTATATTTTTAAAGTATTAAAAATATAGTCTTTACTATATAGAAATATTAAAAATAGGATTTTTATATTTTTAAAGTATTAAAAATATAATCTTTATAGGATAGACAATATTAAAAATATCATCTTTGTATATGTAGCGAAATAAAAATCTGATTTTTATTTTATAGGTGTTGAAGTAAAGTGATGAAATTTAAAAAGGTGAAATCTTTAAATTTAAAAAGGTGGAATCTTTAAATTTAAAAAGGCGAAATCTTTAAATTTAAAAAGGCGAGATCTTTATATATAGAATAACGATGTAAAAATAGAATTTTTATCTATATAGTAGCGGTGTAAAAATAGCATTTTTATCCATATAGCGTCAAAGTAAAAATGTGATTTTTATATATTGAACTTCGAAGTAAAAATTCGATTTTTATATATTGAATAGCATAGTAAAAATTCGATTTTTAAATATATGAAGTGATTATAAAAATATGAAATTGAAATTGAAAGTGAATAAATAAAATGTGAATTTTATTTTAAAATCATCGAAATATAAAAATGTGATTTTTATATATATAGTGACTACGGGCAACGAAGATGACGAAGATACGATGAAGATGAAGATTTCTATCAATGAAGTGCCGTGGAGCTTGGATAGCTTTCGGTGAGAATTTCTCACTCTTCAACTTATTTTCTAGTTATATATATATATACTAGGATGCAGACGGTGTTTAGTAGCACCCGACACCCGTCCACATACCATGGACTTGTTTGTTTGGATGTTTGGTGATTGATTGAGATATTGGTTTGAATGTGGTTTGTGGTGTGAAAAATCGAATCGATAAATTGGTTAGGATTAGACGTGCGCCGTCATAAGGCGAAGGAGTAAGACTAGGTTAGACTCTTACTCCAAATTTTGTGGTTTGCATAACGAAAGTGATTTGATTGATGTGTGAATGGCGTGGGCCTTCACTAGACCGGGGATAAGGCTAGGCCTTGTCCCGTTTCTAGTATCGTGCCGTTATGCCGCCGAAATTTTCTAAAATATGTTAGAAAAATAAAAATAATCATTTATTGAATAAATGAAATGAATAGAGATTCATGTGTTGAAATAGAATATTTTATCGTTAAAAATATAATTTTTAAACGTGAAAGTGAATAAGTAAAATATTTATAAACAAATCGGCCGATTTGTTTATATACACTGATTTGACTGATATTGATTGGGTCGATAAATTTTACACATCGCCCAACTGCACAAATAAAATCTGTGTTTGATTGTTTGAAACCCCACACGGGTGTTGGGATGAAATTTGAAGTTCACTCATCCTGATTGATTAAATATGTCGATCGGTGGATTGACAGGCTGTTATAAGCGTCGGATACCTATATTTGATGCTTATACAGTGTAGTGCACTTTGGTTGATGGTTGATTATTTTTCAATGCTATTATATACATGTGTTGTATGGAATCCATATAATTAACACTATATGGTGATTGATTGGGCCTCATTCCAATCGGGAAAACAATGAATATCATAAAAGAAAATTCATGTGTTGAATATAAAATCGTCATGTGTTGACGGTGATCATGTGTTGAAACTATTCATGTGTTGAGTAGAATATTTTAAATAAAATAAATTACATCTTTATCATATTTACGATTAGAATCTACTTTACGGTGGAGTCTAATTAAAATCAAACGATAGATACCATAGTTTTATAAAATATTTTACATAACAAAAATAGTGATGTGTTGACAGTACTCATGTGTTGAGATTAGTCGTGTGTTGAAAGAAATATAGGTTCATGTGTTGAATTGAATAGAAGTTTTTGAAATATATAAAGCCGTGTGGATTAGAGATGCGCTATTTTGACGTGAACGATATTTATATCGATTTTATTCGTTTTACAACGAATATTGAAAAGTGATTTCAAAACTAAATATTTTGAAATGAAATTCAATTGAATTAGATTAAAATTCGAATTGAATAGGAAGTGAATTTGAATTTGAATAAAATAGAAATGAATTGAATTGAAAACGATTTCGAAATGAATGGAATTGAAAACGAATTCAAATTGAATTGAAAGTGAATTGAAATGAATTCAAATTGAATTGAAATTTGAATTGAATAGAAATGAATTTTAAAACGAATTTATAGAGAAGAATTCAATTTTGATTTGAATTGAAATGGAAGTTGAAATTGCTTTTGAAACGAAGTTAAAACGATTTATAAAATTCGTTTTAAAAGGAAATCGACGAAATATATATAATATATATATTATATATATATAATGGCCTGAATAGAACGCGCCGCGCCGCGGTAGTTCGTGAATTTCGACCATTTATTTCAAACGGACATTGCGGGAGATCCGACCGTCGAATTCTCCTAAAACCGGAACCGTTGGGTTCGTATCGAAAAGAGCTTTCCAATGAATATTAGAAATTTGAAATCTAACGGTTGGATTTGGAATTATGTCCAAATCAAATTCGAAAAAGGTCGCTGTAAGTGCAGTTCAATGGCCGTTGATGGAAATCGACTGTACGGGCCTTGATAAAATTATTAAAAATATCTATAATTTGTGTAAAATTATAATATGTGAATTGGAAAGAACTGGGGTGAAAAATTCCACATTTGAAAAGATAAAAATAGATTTTTATCGAAATGAACTAGTTTTGAACTAGAATTGAAATCAATTTATTTTTAAAATAAATAAATTGAATTTGAAAGTGATTTTGAAAATAATCGATAATTTCCAATACGTGGATTGGACTGGAGTTGAATCGAAATTATCTTCGGGATATTTCGATGTTGGATTTCGTGACTATACAAATATTGTTATGGGGATTTGAAAGATATTTTATATCGTTATTTCCAATACGATATTTGTTGGTTTCAGAATTTGATATTGAATATAAGCCGATATATTTTCTATTCAGAGCCTTGTATTTAATATCAAATGTGATTTGGTTTGTCGTGAATCGTGTTTTGATGACATTGGTTCTTTAACCCAGTTAAAGGCAGGATATTGATTTTTGAAAAGATTAAAACTAAGTGGAGTTTTAATGAATCTTTAATTAGATTGAAAAGTGAATTGATAATTTAAATTATCAAATCTGAAAAGTGATCGAGAGTGGAGTACCACCAGTTTTGCTCCAAAGCGATAGTTAAATCTTTAATTAGATTTGAACGTGAAATGGTAATTAATTTTACCGATAACACCGTGGTGTTAGATGTGGGGTATTACCAGTTTTCTCCATGGGATATATAGGTTGGGATTGGGAAATAAAATAAATAATTACTTCGGTGTGGTTCGTTAATCCCGACTAGTTTGAAATGATATCCAAAGGAGGATTAAAGAATAAATTTAGAAGAATTTATCTTGGATAAAATTAATGGGAACCTTTCCCTAAGAATGTGATTCGGTGAATAAAGGAATATTCTGAATTGGAATGAGGCGTTTGTTGTGTTTGTGTAACATTTGTTTATTATATACGTGGGTTATTCAGAAAGGCCGGGTTATACCCATTCTGAATAACCGATTCGACGAGATGTCGAAGATGAAGACGGTGGTTGAAGACCGGAAGTCTTCACATCGTTTGGGTGATTACTGATGATCTTGATTGGGCTGTACACCCAGGATGAGGGAAACAGTCGGTGATCGTCCAGACGTACTTGGAGATCGATGGATATGCGAGGAAAGTGCCTCCGGTTTCGTTCAGACCCAGAACGGACTTGTAAATGGACTGTGTGTCTGACATTGGATTTTAGTCCGTGTGATTGATCTCTATTAAATATATATCTGTTTGGCGGCGGAGAATTTATTCTCTTGCTTAACGCCCTTCTCTGAGACGTACGAGCTCAGGGGTTATATATTGATGGATATCAAGCGCATGGAGTGAATTGCCTGTGTGGCATGCGTAAGTGGCAATTGATCAAGGCTTCTGTTGAAAAGCAAAGTCTTGTGGTTGATGATCAAAGCACGGCCTGTGTGGCATAGCTTTGTGTATAACGTGAATTCGCGAGCCTCACACCTCGGTATGAGTCAAAAACGGGAGACGGACCGCTGGGAGAGCACGACGTTTCTTTCTAGCTAGGGTGGTGTCAGCGACCTACCAGCCCTGACATTTATATACTTTTCACCTGTGTGGTTGTTGGAATGCGAGGCGCCTCGGATATAGGTCTGTAAGGACCGGGAAACGTGTGTTCAGGAATTGCCAATCCTCAAAAGTAAGAGAGGACCGGCCCAGCCGATTCCAAGGATCAAAGTGGGGTCCTGAGGCATTTGCTAGAGTGTCTCGAACGCGGAGAGGAGCTTGCCCCTTGCCTCGGCTCATGACGGAAATCCAATTTCCAATACGTGATAGTGCGGTTTTAATTGTAGAACCTAGTATGGCGACATAGTGGTATGGGTCATTAATGCCGCCTATGATTGATATTTATGATTGAAATTGTTTTGACACTATACACTTATTATAGTATCAAATAATGTGTTTTAAACGTATCAAGCATGCTTTGGCTGTTATAAGGTAAAAACCCTATCCTCCGGCTTGAGTTGCATTGTGTGATGGGACCTGGGTCTTATAACAGCTTCATTCTTCTTTATTTAGCATTACGCTGTTTGTTTTATGCACTGGTATTCTTGGGAGGAAACCCGTTCCGTGTTATACGGCGTGGTCCCTTGATTTACCGAACTTTAAAATAAAGATTAATAACTGTTTTAGTTCTCACACCAGTCACATGACTGACCTGGAGTTTATTGTTTTAACCTAAACTCTGGGTGCCCCTATTTTCCGCACGGGCAGCTAGTAGTTTTGGTTTTGCAGATTTATATCCACAGGGTCCTGATTTACAGCTGGAACGATGCTCGGAAAGCTCTGTATCCGTGTATCACTTCTAGTTGTGTTTTGTATATTTTTCCGCTGCTATGTAATTTATTGTAATCTCTGATATTTGTTGAATGTAATTTATTCATTTATACTCTGTATATTCTTGTATCTGATGGAATTGTTGTAATAGCAATGAAATGTTCTTCCGTATGCGTTCATTTGTGTGTTGTTCTCAATTCTATCCGTGCTTTCCTTCACGGGGAAGTTCGGGTCGTCTCAGTTTGGTATCGGAGCTTTGGTTTACAGAGCTCGAGAACAAGACACATTAGAACCATACGAAAGAATTCATCAGATATTGGATTAGCAATATCCAATTAGGATGACTCGTTAGAGATAGGATCAGTAGTATCCTAGAACGAGTGTGAAGAGTATATTTTTCAAATGAAAACAATTTTGTTTTGAAAATTTAAATCGTTTTAAACGTATTTGAATATTTATTTATATTAAATATGGACAATCGAGTATATATAGATTTCGCGTATACGCGTCATGAACGTATATTCGAAGCTTTAATATACTGGGTAGATATAGAATCACATTCTAGACATCCGGGGATGATTCTGATGATGGTGCATCATCATCAGTATTCATATTCGAGTTTCGAAGGTGTGATTTTCTATATATTTCCATTAGACTGGTGTGAGAACCAAAGCTTATATAGTTAGAACACATTGTTGTGAATTGGCATCAAAACATGATTTTCTTTATATATATCAAAATTATGAATTTGAAACTCTAATTCACTAATTGATTGATGTTTGTGTTGTTTGTTTATTTGTTTGCTAATTTTTAACCATTTATGCCTAATTGAATCGAATATTGAATTGTATTGAAAATTGGTCGCATTTGCTTGCATATACCTATACTTACATTGAACAGGTCATAGCAAGGAGGCTAGAGCCAGAGAATAAAATTTGTTTGCCCGACAAATAGGTACATGTTTATTACATAATTTCCTGTTTTGTTTGGGTGATGATGATTTTGTGAGCCTATTGGCTAGCCGCTTGGCTTTTTCTTTTTCTTTTTGAGATCTGAAGGACCGGGGAAGCTATTTGAAATTCCCCGATGCTCCCATTGCAGGGGAGGTTATGGCGAAATTTTTCAAAAATTTAGGGTGTTAGCCAAATTTTTGAAATTTTGAAAATTCTCAGAAACTAAAGAGTTGGAGAATGGAAGCCTGATCGATCGTAGAACTGAATAATCAAACCACTTTCGACTTTGTTCCTTTTCGGGGACGAAAAGTTTTAAGTGGGGGAGATTGTAATAACCCGCAAAATGCGAGCCAGTTTAAAATTTTTATTTTGGCAATTTTAGCGAATTTTGAATATTTAAAATGGATTATTTTAAATAATATCGACGAAAAATTTATTTTGAATGGAATTCGACGTATATATTTTATACGTCGTCGTTAGAATATAAATATTTATATATAATTATAAATAGAATTGAAAATGGCGCGGTAGTTCGATAATTCGATTTCAAACTTCAATTGAATGTACCGGGTGCAAAACAAACCGGATTTTAGTGAAACCAAAAACATTAGGATCTAATTGATAATATCTTTCTAACGGATGTAAGAAACTGAGATTTCACTTTAAAAATTGAGAGATATGTCCAGTTGAAAATTCTGAATAGTCGCTATGGAATTCAGGCCCTTAAAAATGGACATTTTGCAAATGACCTCGGATTTCGACGAAACCAATTTTGTTGGGTCCGTGATGTCAAGTTATTGCTAGGTTTCAAATTTCATAATTTTCTGAGTCAATATGTGAGCGTGGCAAAGGAAAACGCGTTTGACCAGTTTCAGTTGATTTTAATCGACTGGAAATTGGCCATTTTTCAAACGGTCTCAGAATTCGACGAAACTAGTTTTGTTAGGACCGTATCGTCAATACGAAGCTAGAAAATATTTTTCTGGAATTTTTCTAGTTAGTATGTGACCCCGGTAATTTGAAATGTACGTTTAAAATTCAATATAGTGATTTAAAGGTAAATTCAAAGGGAACTGATCGAAACGATCAAATCAGCTAGCGATACATATCCCATTGTGTTCGGAATGGGGGTTAAACGCTATGGACGACAGGCGGTGGGCCTCGTTTAGAGGTCGTATGTAAAAGTCAACCTTTTTAGAAATTAAAATAATTAAATAAAATAATAAAAATTAAAATTCTTTCATATACCCCCCCCCCCCCGATTTCATTTCAGAATCGAAATATATAAAAAAAAAAAAAAAGGGAGACGGAGGGCGACGGGGGGGGGAAGAACCGCTGCCACCTCGCGCCCCCCCCAGCGGCGCGCCACCACGCCTAAGCCTCGACGGCGAGACCCCCTCCACCTCAGGCGCACCCCTGCCTCGATCTCCTCTCCCTTCCTTCCCCGATGCAACCAGGGCCCACCGCAACCCAGTCGCCGCACCCTGCCACCCTCGCCTCCACCTTCCCCTCCTCCTCCGCTCCCCTACAGCCCCCCCCCCTCCTTCGTTCGAAAACCCCCAAAGCCACTGACCCCTTTTCCCTTCACACACTGTAAGTTATTTTTTTTTATTATTGCTTTTTGTTTATTTAATTTTAAAAACTGATTTTTTTAGGAAATTTTAAAAACTGATTTTTTTAGGAAATTTTAAAACTGATTTTAAAAGTAAATTAAAACTGATTTTAAAAAAAGAATTTAAAATAAAAAAGGTATGATCTTTATATTTTTAAAGTGATAAAGATATGATTTTTATATTTTTAAAGTATTAAAAATATAGTCTTTACTATATAGAAATATTAAAAATAGGATTTTTATATTTTTAAAGTATTAAAAATATAATCTTTATAGGATAGACAATATTAAAAATATCATCTTTGTATATGTAGCGAAATAAAAATCTGATTTTTATTTTATAGGTGTTGAAGTAAAGTGATGAAATTTAAAAAGGTGAAATCTTTAAATTTAAAAAGGTGGAATCTTTAAATTTAAAAAGGCGAAATCTTTAAATTTAAAAAGGCGAGATCTTTATATATAGAATAACGATGTAAAAATAGAATTTTTATCTATATAGTAGCGGTGTAAAAAATAGCATTTTTATCCATATAGCGTCAAAGTAAAAATGTGATTTTTATATATTGAACTTCGAAGTAAAAATTCGATTTTTATATATTGAATAGCATAGTAAAAATTCGATTTTTAAATATATGAAGTGATTATAAAAATATGAAATTGAAATTGAAAGTGAATAAATAAAATGTGAATTTTATTTTAAAATCATCGAAATATAAAAATGTGATTTTTATATATATAGTGACTACGGGCAACGAAGATGACGAAGATACGATGAAGATGAAGATTTCTATCAATGAAGTGCCGTGGAGCTTGGATAGCTTTCGGTGAGAATTTCTCACTCTTCAACTTATTTTCTAGTTATATATATATATACTAGGATGCAGACGGTGTTTAGTAGCACCCGACACCCGTCCACATACCATGGACTTGTTTGTTTGGATGTTTGGTGATTGATTGAGATATTGGTTTGAATGTGGTTTGTGGTGTGAAAAATCGAATCGATAAATTGGTTAAGATTAGACGTGCGCCGTCATAAGGCGAAGGAGTAAGACTAGGTTAGACTCTTACTCCAAATTTTGTGGTTTGCATAACGAAAGTGATTTGATTGATGTGTGAATGGCGTGGGCCTTCACTAGACCGGGGATAAGGCTAGGCCTTGTCCCGTTTCTAGTATCGTGCCGTTATGCCGCCGAAATTTTCTAAAATATGTTAGAAAAATAAAAATAATCATTTATTGAATAAATGAAATGAATAGAGATTCATGTGTTGAAATAGAATATTTTATCGTTAAAAATATAATTTTTAAACGTGAAAGTGAATAAGTAAAATATTTATAAACAAATCGGCCGATTTGTTTATATACACTGATTTGACTGATATTGATTGGGTCGATAAATTTTACACATCGCCCAACTGCACAAATAAAATCTGTGTTTGATTGTTTGAAACCCCACACGGGTGTTGGGATGAAATTTGAAGTTCACTCATCCTGATTGATTAAATATGTCGATCGGTGGATTGACAGGCTGTTATAAGCGTCGGATACCTATATTTGATGCTTATACAGTGTAGTGCACTTTGGTTGATGGTTGATTATTTTTCAATGCTATTATATACATGTGTTGTATGGAATCCATATAATTAACACTATATGGTGATTGATTGGGCCTCATTCCAATCGGGAAAACAATGAATATCATAAAAGAAAATTCATGTGTTGAATATAAAATCGTCATGTGTTGACGGTGATCATGTGTTGAAACTATTCATGTGTTGAGTAGAATATTTTAAATAAAATAAATTACATCTTTATCATATTTACGATTAGAATCTACTTTACGGTGGAGTCTAATTAAAATCAAACGATAGATACCATAGTTTTATAAAATATTTTACATAACAAAAATAGTGATGTGTTGACAGTACTCATGTGTTGAGATTAGTCGTGTGTTGAAAGAAATATAGGTTCATGTGTTGAATTGAATAGAAGTTTTTGAAATATATAAAGCCGTGTGGATTAGAGATGCGCTATTTTGACGTGAACGATATTTATATCGATTTTATTCGTTTTACAACGAATATTGAAAAGTGATTTCAAAACTAAATATTTTGAAATGAAATTCAATTGAATTAGATTAAAATTCGAATTGAATAGGAAGTGAATTTGAATTTGAATAAAATAGAAATGAATTGAATTGAAAACGATTTCGAAATGAATGGAATTGAAAACGAATTCAAATTGAATTGAAAGTGAATTGAAATGAATTCAAATTGAATTGAAATTTGAATTGAATAGAAATGAATTTTAAAACGAATTTATAGAGAAGAATTCAATTTTGATTTGAATTGAAATGGAAGTTGAAATTGCTTTTGAAACGAAGTTAAAACGATTTATAAAATTCGTTTTAAAAGGAAATCGACGAAATATATATAATATATATATTATATATATATAATGGCCTGAATAGAACGCGCCGCGCCGCGGTAGTTCGTGAATTTCGACCATTTATTTCAAACGGACATTGCGGGAGATCCGACCGTCGAATTCTCCTAAAACCGGAACCGTTGGGTTCGTATCGAAAAGAGCTTTCCAATGAATATTAGAAATTTGAAATCTAACGGTTGGATTTGGAATTATGTCCAAATCAAATTCGAAAAAGGTCGCTGTAAGTGCAGTTCAATGGCCGTTGATGGAAATCGACTGTACGGGCCTTGATAAAATTATTAAAAATATCTATAATTTGTGTAAAATTATAAAATGTGAATTGGAAACAACTGGGGTGAAAAATTCCACATTTGAAAAGATAAAAATAGATTTTTATCGAAATGAACTAGTTTTGAACTAGAATTGAAATCAATTTATTTTTAAAATAAATAAATTGAATTTGAAAGTGATTTTGAAAATAATCGATAATTTCCAATACGTGGATTGGACTGGAGTTGAATCGAAATTATCTTCGGGATATTTCGATGTTGGATTTCGTGACTATACAAATATTGTTATGGGGATTTGAAAGATATTTTATATCGTTATTTCCAATACGATATTTGTTGGTTTCAGAATTTGATATTGAATATAAGCCGATATATTTTCTATTCAGAGCCTTGTATTTAATATCAAATGTGATTTGGTTTGTCGTGAATCGTGTTTTGATGACATTGGTTCTTTAACCCAGTTAAAGGCAGGATATTGATTTTTGAAAAGATTAAAACTAAGTGGAGTTTTAATGAATCTTTAATTAGATTGAAAAGTGAATTGATAATTTAAATTATCAAATCTGAAAAGTGATCGAGAGTGGAGTACCACCAGTTTTGCTCCAAAGCGATAGTTAAATCTTTAATTAGATTTGAACGTGAAATGGTAATTAATTTTACCGATAACACCGTGGTGTTAGATGTGGGGTATTACCAGTTTTCTCCATGGGATATATAGGTTGGGATTGGGAAATAAAATAAATAATTACTTCGGTGTGGTTCGTTAATCCCGACTAGTTTGAAATGATATCCAAAGGAGGATTAAAGAATAAATTTAGAAGAATTTATCTTGGATAAAATTAATGGGAACCTTTCCCTAAGAATGTGATTCGGTGAATAAAGGAATATTCTGAATTGGAATGAGGCGTTTGTTGTGTTTGTGTAACATTTGTTTATTATATACGTGGGTTATTCAGAAAGGCCGGGTTATACCCATTCTGAATAACCGATTCGACGAGATGTCGAAGATGAAGACGGTGGTTGAAGACCGGAAGTCTTCACATCGTTTGGGTGATTACTGATGATCTTGATTGGGCTGTACACCCAGGATGAGGGAAACAGTCGGTGATCGTCCAGACGTACTTGGAGATCGATGGATATGCGAGGAAAGTGCCTCCAGTTTCGTTCAGACCCAGAACGGACTTGTAAATGGACTGTGTGTCTGACATTGGATTTTAGTCCGTGTGATTGATCTCTATTAAATATATATCTGTTTGGCGGCGGAGAATTTATTCTCTTGCTTAACGCCCTTCTCTGAGACGTACGAGCTCAGGGGTTATATATTGATGGATATCAAGCGCATGGAGTGAATTGCCTGTGTGGCATGCGTAAGTGGCAATTGATCAAGGCTTCTGTTGAAAAGCAAAGTCTTGTGGTTGATGATCAAAGCACGGCCTGTGTGGCATAGCTTTGTGTATAACGTGAATTCGCGAGCCTCACACCTCGGTATGAGTCAAAAACGGGAGACGGACCGCTGGGAGAGCACGACGTTTCTTTCTAGCTAGGGTGGTGTCAGCGACCTACCAGCCCTGACATTTATATACTTTTCACCTGTGTGGTTGTTGGAATGCGAGGCGCCTCGGATATAGGTCTGTAAGGACCGGGAAACGTGTGTTCAGGAATTGCCAATCCTCAAAAGTAAGAGAGGACCGGCCCAGCCGATTCCAAGGATCAAAGTGGGGTCCTGAGGCATTTGCTAGAGTGTCTCGAACGCGGAGAGGAGCTTGCCCCTTGCCTCGGCTCATGACGGAAATCCAATTTCCAATACGTGATAGTGCGGTTTTAATTGTAGAACCTAGTATGGCGACATAGTGGTATGGGTCATTAATGCCGTCTATGATTGATATTTATGATTGAAATTGTTTTGACACTATACACTTATTATAGTATCAAATAATGTGTTTTAAACGTATCAAGCATGCTTTGGCTGTTATAAGGTAAAAACCCTATCCTCCGGCTTGAGTTGCATTGTGTGATGGGACCTGGGTCTTATAACAGCTTCATTCTTCTTTATTTAGCATTACGCTGTTTGTTTTATGCACTGGTATTCTTGGGAGGAAACCCGTTCCGTGTTATACGGCGTGGTCCCTTGATTTACCGAACTTTAAAATAAAGATTAATAACTGTTTTAGTTCTCACACCAGTCACATGACTGACCTGGAGTTTATTGTTTTAACCTAAACTCTGGGTGCCCCTATTTTCCGCACGGGCAGCTAGTAGTTTTGGTTTTGCAGATTTATATCCACAGGGTCCTGATTTACAGCTGGAACGATGCTCGGAAAGCTCTGTATCCGTGTATCACTTCTAGTTGTGTTTTGTATATTTTTCCGCTGCTATGTAATTTATTGTAATCTCTGATATTTGTTGAATGTAATTTATTCATTTATACTCTGTATATTCTTGTATCTGATGGAATTGTTGTAATAGCAATGAAATGTTCTTCCGTATGCGTTCATTTGTGTGTTGTTCTCAATTCTATCCGTGCTTTCCTTCACGGGGAAGTTCGGGTCGTCTCACGAAGAATAATTAAAAGGATTCGATGTACAAAAACAAAGTTCTAGTGGGACGATAGAAAAGAATAACTAAACCTTTAACAGAAACGTTACCACCTCTCTTAGGTACACTAGTAGTGAGAGCATACAATTGCCCTCTCGACGATCTTGTCTTATAAAAGACAAAAAAGTTATAAAGAAAAGATGGGCTACCCCTAATCATAGAAACATTACGGAATGCCATAGGTACTATCTTTTATCCTTCGTTTTGAATCTGTCCTTTTTGTTTCAGCCTGTCCGAAGAACTTAACATGCCAGAGTGTGTACCAATACCTGGTTGGTTCAGACGATTCTTGGAAGCAAGATGTTCACAGTTTATACAGATGCATGTGGGACAGGGCTAGGCGCTGTCTTGATGCAAGAAGGGAGGGTAGTAGCTTATGGTGGAAGGCAATTGAAAGTTCATGAAAAGAACTACCCGACCCACGATCTTGAGTTAGCCGCCATCGTCTTCGCACTCAAGTCTTGGCGACATTATCTCCTAGGTGAGAAGTTCGAACTTTACACTGACCATAAATCGTTGAAATATCTTTTCTCGCAGAAGGACCTAAGACTCCACCTAATTCACACAAATAAAATGAGTATGGAGCTGTCATGCTGCTGAAGAAAGACTAGGGATAGCCGTCAAATCAAGAGACGATTAGGAGTTGATTCAAAAGCTTAAAGCCACGACAACTAAATCAAAACAACGCCTACAACAAAGGATAGCATCACCAAATTCAGAATTCAGAGTCCTGAATACAGACTCGTCATACGTGGTAAGTAGAGTGCTATTCTGATGTGAATGAATAATTGAGACTTGATCTGTGTAGAATAAGAAATGGGATTGTACATTAATTATAATGATGTTAAGTTATAATTGTATGTTGCTATGATTTTCTATGAATGAATTTGGGATGTGGTAGTGTAATTAACAGGATATTGGATCTATTGAATAGTTGCGATACAAGTATATAACTTATGTTGGAAATTTGATACTTATACGTTATGGTTAATGAGAAGTTATACATATTTCATTGCAACCAAGTTAAGACTCATGCAAGTATATGATTCACTATTATACCAAAATGATTTATGATCCTTCTATGTATATTTTTATGATCATTCTTAGTGTAGTTGGATCCAATTGGGTATTATGATTCATATGAATTTATGTTGGAATAGGCATCATGATTCAAGTGGAAACCATACTTTTGTATTAGTGACAAAAGTAAGCATCTTTGTGAACTTGTGTTGACTTTATGAACATGGCTGGTTCATGTTTAACTTTATGCCCAAACAAAATATGTTTTAGGCTTAGGTTGTTGTTAGAAAACATATGATAATTTATGTGGCACATAATTAAGTTAGATTCATACTTTAAATAAAAGTTTACATGATTAGATTAAAACCATGATTCATGTTTAGGTATGTTTTATGTCAATATTTTATGCTATTACAATGCAAATTCACAAGTGCCTAATTTATGTTAATTAGACCGCTATGTTGCAAGTTCATGCGTTTACACACCCCTTTTTGATGTTACTTAGAATATGTATACATCATGTTCTAAGCCTCCCCTTTTTATGTGGCTAAGTTGGGCTAAAATGTTGAAGCCCAACATATGTTATATTATTACGTACAAACGGGGGAATACGTTGGGGTTAATTAAGAATGTATAGTCCTAGACTTACTCATAGACTGAATAGTCCTAGACTTACTCAGGCTTTATGTCTGACTCTACTTTTCTTCGTCTTCTTTTCTTTCGTTCCCCCCCCCCCCAGGTCCACAGGGAGGGAATACCGCAGCTTGACCAGTTTCACATCCAGCTTGAAGAGAGAGAATGTATTGCTTGGATCTCTTTCGTTTTGGACTATGGCTTTGGATAGCAATTATGGGGACCTATGCAGTTTACTTATGTTTTTATGCTTCTTTAAGTTATGAACTCACATCCGTTAGTCTCACTCACAAAGGGAATGCACTAAGTTCTGTGGAGCATTTTAAGGTAAAAGATGCAGATGAATTACAAGACAGAAAAAATTAAAACAGCGGAAAATAAAACTTTGCTTTATTGATAAAATAGTTTGTACAACGATTTCTTTACAATATCAGAGTATCATCTGTCCTACAAAATAAAGAAGCATAAAACAACATTTATATTCCCCAATGTAGCAAAAGTCAGCCATAGCATCTGAAAAGAGAATCCAAGCAAAACTTCGAAAAATCTTCAAGCTGCGAAAGAGTGACAGTCCAACTTAACCTGAGCTACTATTCCCTCCTTTTCTACCTTGGGGGAGGGGGGGACGGAAGAAAAGAAGACGAAAGAAAAACAAAGTCAGACAAAGCCAGAGTAAGTTCAGTTACTTCTAGCATGTGAACATGGAAAAACAAAACGACATGAATTAACTGAATACAAGATAACACCATGATGATAGGGTCAGCAAGATTAGACAAGATTAACACAAGATATGCTAAGATAAGATAAATTGGATATGCTCTAATACTTTCGTCGCTTCGCTATTTCCTTGTTATACTAGTTTCTATATCTCTGCACCACCTAACTAGTGTCCCAACTAGTAACGATAACGTGATCCCAATCCCTGTAGTTTCCGTTGCCTTCAGGCATACATTTATTATTTATTACCTAGATCTAATCTAGGGTTTTCTATCAAGTGCTTTCTAGATTCAACTAGATTTTACGCTATCTGCTGAACGCTTCTCGGATTCAGGGCTTATGCCACCTAGTCCAACTAGGGATTATGCTACCTGTCGAATGATGCCCCCTAGTCTAGGACACACTACCTAGAGTGGTATATGTTTCTAGACTTCCCCACGCATGTATCACGAATCGTTATCGCTTTTCTAGATGCACATGTCCTGTAATGTGCGGCCCGAGTCCTGTGGAAGGTGTAACAACCCGTAAAATGCGAGCCAGTTTGAAATTTTTATTTTGGCCATTTTAGCGAATTTTGATTATTTAAAATGAATTATTTTAAATAATATCGACGTGAAATTTATTTTGAATAGAATTCGATGCATATATTATATACGTCGTCGTTAGAATATATATATATTTATATATAATTATAAATAGAATTGAAAATGGCGCGGTAGTTCGATAATTCGATTTCAAACTTCAATTGAATGTACCGGGTGCAAAACAATCCGAATTTTAGTGAAACCAAAAATGGTAGAATCTAATTGATAATATCTTTCCAACGAATCCGAAAAATCGAAATTTCATGGCAAGAATCAAGAGATATGTCCAGTTGAAAATCCTGAATAGTCGCTATGGAATTCAGGCCCTTAAAAATGGACATTTTGCAAACGACCTCGGATTTCGACGAAACCACTTTTGTTGGATCCGCAGTGTCAAGTTATTGCTAGGTTTCGAATTTCATAATTTTTCGAATCAATATGTGAGCGTGGCAAAGGAAAACGCGTTTGACCAGTTTCAGTTGATTTTAATCGACTGGAAATTGACCATTTTTCCAACGGTCTCAGAATTCAACGAAACTAGTTTTGTTATGACCGTATCGTCAGTACGAAGCTAAAAAAATATTTTTCGAGAATTTATAGTTTTGTTATGTGACCTCGGTAATTTGAAATGTACGTTTAAAATTCAATATAAGGATTTAAAATGTAATTTCAATGGAAACTGATTGTAACGATCGAACCAGCTTACGATACATATCCCATTGTGTTCGGAATGGGGGTAAAACGCTATGGACGACAGGCGGTGGGCCTCGTTTCGAGGTCATATGTAAAAGTCAACTTTTAATGAATAAAATAATAAAAAAAAAATTAAATTCTCTCCTTCCTCCCCTTAACTACCAGGCCCCCCCGACTAAAATCATTTCAAAACAGAAAGGTAAATAAAAAAAAAAAAAAAAAAAAGAGAAACTCGTCGTTCTCCTCCGCCTCAGGCGCGTCGCGCCACCAGCGCCGGCCTCACCAGGCCGGATCCCCTCCCACTCCTCTCCTCTGCGCCCTCTTCTTCCCCGTTCGAGTACCCCTTTCCCCCAAAAATCCCTAACCCCTTTAAACCGCTCGATGCCCAAAACCCGCCATCCCCACTGTTGGCGCCACCACCACCTGCTGAGGCCACCCGCGACACTCCCCTCGTTGACCATCCGAGCGCAGGCCCCTCCCTCTGCTGACCGTACGTTTTTTTTTTCTTATTTTATTTATTCATTTTAATTTTAGTTTTTGTTAGGTAATATTTTTTACGTACCATTTGATTTATATATGTATACGAAGCGGGGAAGTAATTCTCAGTTTTAATGAAATATAGTTGTAATTTTTAACATGATAAAAGTTGTGATTTTGTTCATAGGAAAAATATGATTTTTATTTGTTTAGAGGCGAGGTCTTTATTTGTTTAAAGTTTTGATTTTTATTTTTTGAAAAGATAAGATTTTGTAAATCGAAAAGGGAGTGATTTTTATTAGAAAAGATAATATTTTTATTAGAGAAAAAGTTTGATTTTTAAATTAGAAAAGATTTGATTTTTACTTCGAATCAAAAATATGATTTTTATACATTGAACTTCGAATTAAAAATATGATTTTTATACATTGAACTTCGAATTAAAAATATGATTTTTATACATTGAACTTCGAATTAAAAATTCGATTTTTATATATTGAACTTTGAAGTAAAAATTCGATTTTTATATGTTGAACTTTGAAATAAAAATTCGATTTTTATATATTGAACTTTGAAATAAAAATTCGATTTTTATATGTTGAACTTTGAAATAAAAATTCGATTTTTATATATTGAACTTTGAAATAAAAATTCGATTTTTATATGTTGAACTTTGAAATAAAAATTCGATTTTTATATATTGAACTTTGAAATAAAAATTCGATTTTTATATATGGAATAGCGAAGTAAAAATTTGATTTTTATATATGTAGTGAATACGGGCAACGAAGATGACGAAGAGACGAGAACAATGAAGACTTCTACATTAGGAGAATCGTGAAATCGGGATAGCTATAGGTGAGAATTTCTCACTCTTCAATTTAATTTTTTTAGTTATATATATATATATACTAGGATGCAGACGGTGCTTAGTAGCACCCGACACAATCGTCCACAAACCATGGACTTGTTTGTTTGGTTGCATAGATTAGTTTGATTATGTGATTGAATTGAATTGTTTGAGTGAAATTGAATGGTTTGATTGATGTGTGAATGGCGTGGGCCTTCACTAGACCGGGGATAAGGCTAGGCCTCGTCCCGTTTCTAGTATCGTGCCGTTATGCCGCCGAAATTTTCTAAAATATATTAGAAAAATAAAAATATCATTTTATTGTGTAAATGAATGAAATAGAAATTCATAGGTTGAAATAAAATGTTTTATCGTTAAAAATATAATTTTTAACGTGAAGTGAATAAAATAAAATATTCATTTATAAACCGGACGGTTTGTTTATGTACACCTATTTGAATGACGTTGATTGGGTCGATAAATTTTACACATCGCCCAACTGCACGAATAAAAAAATCTGTGTTTGATTGTTTAAAACCCCACACGGGTGTTGGGATGAAATTTGAAGTTCACTCATCCTGATTGATTAAATATGTCGATCGATGGATTGACAGGCTGTTATAAGCATTGAATATCTATATTTGATGCTTTTACAGTGTAGTGCACTTTGGTTGATGGTTGATTATTTTCAATGTTATTATATACATGTGTTGTATGAAAATCCATATAATTAACTTTATATGGTAATTGATTGGGCCTCATTCCAATTTGAAAAACAAAGAATATTATAAAATAAAAGTTCATGTGTTGACAGTACTCATCCGTTGAGATTGGTCATGTGTTGAACGAAATATTTTAGTAATAAAATTTACATCTTTATCAATATAAAATAAAAGTTCATGTGTTGACAGTACTCATCCATTGAGATTGGTCATGTGTTGAACGAAATATTTTGATAATAACAACTATTTTGAAAAAGAAATGTTTGAAATAGAATATTTGAAAATAGGAATATATGAAGCCGTGTTGATTAGATTTACGCCATTTTGACGTAAACGATATTTATATCGATTGAAAACGATTTCGAAACGAATTGAATTGAAAACGATATCGAAATGAATTGAATTGAAAACGATTTCGAAACGAATTGAATTGAAAACGATTTCGAAATGAAATGAATTGAAAACGATTTCGAAATGAATTGAATTGAAAACGATTTCGAAATGAATTGAATTGAAAACGATTTCGAAATGAATTGAATTGAAAACGATTTCGAAACGAATTGAATTGAAAATGAATTCAAATTGGATTGAAATTTGAATTGAATAGAAATGAATTTTGAAACGAATTTATAAAGAAGAATTCAATTTTGCTTTGAATTGAAATGGAAGTTGAAATAGGTTTTGAAACGATTTTAAAACTATTTATATAATTCGTTTTGAATAGAAAATCGACGAAATATATATATTATATATTATATATATAATATAATGGCCTGAATAGAATGCGCCGCGCCGCGGCAGTTCGCGAATTTCGACCATTTATTTCAAACGGGCATTACGGGAGATCCGACCGTCGGATTCTCCTAAAACCGGAACCGTTGGGTTCGTATCGAAAAGAGCTTTCTAACGAATGTGATAAATTAGAAATCTAACGGCTGGATTTGGAATTATGTCCAAATCAAATTCGAAAAAGGTCGCTGTAAGTGCAGTTCGATGACCGTTGATGGAAATCGACTGTACGGGCCTTGATAAAATTATTAAAAATAGTAATAATTTGTGTAAAATCATAAGAAATGATTTGTGAAGATTTGGGATGGAAAACTTCATGTTTGAAAAGATAAAAATAGATTTTTATCGAAATGAACTGGTTTTGAACTAGAATTATAATTCTATTTATTTTTAAATAAATAAATTGAATTTAAAAAGGGTTTTAAAAATAACCAGAATATCCAATGATTGCACTGGAGTGGATTGGAATCGAAATTGTCTTCGGAATATTTCGATGTTGGAATTCGTGATTATACAGATGTTGTTATGGAAATTTGAAAGATATATATTTATATCGTTATTTCCAATACGACATTTGTTAGTCGTAGAATTCGATATTGAATATAAGCCGATATATTTTCTATTCAGAGCCTTGTATTGAATATCGAATGTGATTTGGGTTTGTCGTGAGTGGTGTCTTCACTAACACTGTTCTTGAACCCAGTTGAGAAATGATTAAATCTTTTTATTTAGATTTAATGAAGTGTACCAATTAAATAACATTTAATTGGAATTGAATTGATATTGATTTTTGGGTTTATCGTGAACAGTGTTTTAAATAACACTCGTTCTTTAACCCGACGATTAATGAATGTGATTTTGGGTTTATCGTGAACTGTGTTTTTAAATGACACTGATTCTTTAACCCAGTCAAAGATTAAAACTAAGTGGAGTTTTAATGAATCTTTAATTAGATTGAAATAATCGAAATGGAGTATCACCAGTTTTGCTCCAGGCGATAGTTAAATCTTTAATTAGATTTGAACGTGAAATGGTAATTGAATTTACCGATAACACCGTGGTGTTAGATATGAAGTGAAGCCAGTTTTACTTCATGGGATGAATAGGTTGGGATTGGGAAATTAGAACAAATGATTACTTCGGTAAGGTTCGCTAATCCCGACTAGTTTGAATTGATATTCAAAAGTAGATTAAAGCATAAATTCAAGAATTTATCTTTGATAAAAATTAATGGGAACCTTTCCCTATGAATGTGAAATTTAGAAACTAACTGTCGGTTGGCCAAGCAGAATGGTTTTCTGGATATTGATCTGATGTTGGTTTCGGCCTTCGGGGTTAATATTTGGGAAATTATTCTCTTGATTAATTTACGGTTAGTGACTGGTGAATTGGAACGAGGCGTATGTTGTGTTTGTGTAACACTTATTTAAAATATACGCGAGCTATTCGGAAAGACCGGGTTTATCCCATTCTGAATAACTGATACGACGATAAGTCGAAGATGAAGACGATGGTCGAAGACCGGAGGTCTTCACGTCGTTTGGGTGATAACTGATGATCTTGATTGGGCTGTACACCCAAGAAGATGGAAACAGTTAGTGATCGTCCAGACGTACTTGGAGATCGATGGAGATGCGGGGTACTAGGTGCCTCCGGTTTCGTTCAGACCCAGAACGGACTTGTAAATGGACTGTGTGTCTGACATCGGATTTCATTCTGTGTGACTGATATCGGTTGCATAGGATGGTTTGCCTGTGTGGCATGCTAAGATGCAAATGATCAAGGCTTTTGTTGAAAAGCAAAGTCTTGTGGTGATGATCAAAGCACGGCCTTTGTGGCGTAGCTTTGTGTAACGTTTACCTCGCGTGTTTCACACCCGGTATGAACCAAAAACGGGAGACGGACCTCAGGGAGGACTTGCGTTTCTTTCTAGCTAAAAGTGGCGTCAGTGGTTTTACACGCCCTGACGAGATTGACTTATGTGGTTGTTGCTGTTGCGAGGCGCCTCGGATTGATCGGTCGTTCTC
Organism: Allium sativum; assembly: GCA_030737875.1. Classification (NCBI taxonomy): domain Eukaryota; kingdom Viridiplantae; phylum Streptophyta; class Magnoliopsida; order Asparagales; family Amaryllidaceae; genus Allium; species Allium sativum. Next base: position 312,125,010 of record CM060921.1, read on the forward strand.
GAACCGATGGAGTCATTCGTTGGCTCGTTTGCGCCCCAAAGGGCGGGGAGACGTATTGTTCAGGCATAATAATCCACATCGGTGGACCGGCCCTGACGATCCAGGGGGCAGTTGCGGCTGTTCCTGAGACATGGTAGGCTAGATTGTCTCGAATCGGTTGAGGACTATCTTTTGCCTCGGTTCATAGACGGAAATCCAATTTCCAAATACGTGATCTTGCGGTTTTAGTTGTAATCCTATATATGGCGACATAGTGGGATGGGGCGCTCATGCCGCCTATGATTGATACTTATGATTTGAAGTGTTTTATACACTATGCACTTATATTAGTATCAAATGGTTTGTTTTAAACGTATCAAGCATTCTTTGGCTGTTATAAGGGAAAACCCTATCCTCGACTGCGTTGCATTGTGTGATGGGACCTGGGTCTTATAACAGCTTCATATTTCTTTATTTAGCATTGCGCTGTTGGTTTTATGCACTGGTATTCTTGGGAGGAAACCCGTTCCGTGTTATACGGCGTGGTCCCTTGATTTACCTAATGTTTTAAAATAAAGATTAATAACTGTTTTAGTTCTCACACCAGTCACATGACTGACCTGGAGTTTATTGTTTTAACCTAAACTCTGGGTGCCCTTATTTTCGACACGGGCAGCTAGTAGTTTTGGTTTTGCAGATTTATATTCACAGGATCCTGATTTACAGCTGGAATGATATCCGGAAAGCTTTGTATCCGTATATCTCTTCTAGTTGTGTATTGTATTATTTTCCGCTGCTATGTATTTAAATGTAATTTAAATCTCTGATATTTCTGTGTAATATTCTTTTATACTCTGTATATTCTTGTAATCTGATGCATTGTTGTAATATACAATGAAACGTTCTTTTGTATGCGTTCCGTTGTGGCTTGTTCTCGAACTATCCGACGCTTTCCTTTACGGGGAAGTTACGGGTTTTTACAGTTGGTATCAGAGCTTTGGTTTACAAAGCTCAGAGAACAAGACACATTAGAAACATACGAAAGGATTCATCAGATATTGGATTAGTAATGTCCAATGGGAATGACTCGTTAGAGATGGGATCAGTAGTATCCTAGAACGAGTGTGAAGAGTATATTTTTAAAGTGAAAACAAATTTTGTTTTGAAAATTTAAATCAACTATTCGTATTTGATTATTTGTTTATATTGATTTTGGACAATTCAGTATATAAAGAATTTGCATATACGCCTTGCAAACGTATATTCAAAGTTTTAATATATTGGGTAGATATAGAATCACATTCTAGTTGCCCGGGGATGGTTCTGATAATGCTGCAGCGTTGCCAGTATTTATTTTCGAGTGACGAAGGTGTGATTTTCTATATATTTCCATTAGACTGGTGTGAGAACCAAAATTAGATAGGGCCTATTGTTGTGATTTGGCATCAAAAATCTGATTTTTGTATATGTATCAAAGTTATGAATTTGAAACTCTAATTCACTAATTGATTGATGTTTGTGTTGTTTGCCTATTTGTTTGCTAATTTTGAACCATTATGCCTAATAGCATCAAATATTGAATTGTATTGAAATTTGGTCGGATTTGCTTGCATACATGTACTTACATTGAACAGGTCATAGCAAGGAGGCTAGAGCAGAGAATAAAATTTGTTTGCCCGACAAATAGGTACATGTTTACTACATAATTTCCTGTTTTGTTTGGGTGATGATGATTTTGTGAGCCTATTGGCTAGCCGCTTGGCTTTTTCTTTTTCTTTTTGAGATCTGAAGGACCGGGGAAGCTATTTGAAATTCCCCGATGCTCCCGGTGTAGGGGAGGTTATGGCGAAATTTTTCGAAAATTTAGGGAGTTAGCCAAATTTTTGAAGTTTTGAAAATTCTCAGAAACTGAAAAGTTGGAGAATGGAAGCCAGATCGAGCGTAGTGTTGATTAATCAAACCACTTTTGACTTTGTTCCTTTTCGGGGACGAAAAGTTTTAAGTGGGGGAGATTGTAACAACCCATAAAATGCGAGCCAGTTTGAAATTTTTATTTTGGCCATTTTAGCGAATTTTGATTATTTAAAATGAATTATTTTAAATAATATCGACGTGAAATTTATTTTGAATAGAATTTGACGCATATATTATATACGTCGTCGTTAGAATATATATATATTTATATATAATTATAAATAGAATTGAAAATGGCGCGGTAGTTCGATAATTCGATTTCAAACTTCAATTGAATGTACCAGGTGCAAAACAATCCGGATTTTAGTGAAACCAAAAATGGTAGAATCTAATTGATAATATCTTTCCAACGAATCCGAAAAATCGAAATTTCATGACAAGAATCAAGAGATATGTCCAGTTGAAAATCCTGAATAGTCGCTATGGAATTCAGGCCCTTAAAAATGGACATTTTGCAAACGACCTCGGATTTCGACGAAACCACTTTTGTTGGATCCGCAGTGTCAAGTTATTGCTAGGTTTCGAATTTCATAATTTTTCGAATCAATATGTGAGCGTGGCAAAGGAAAACGCGTTTGACCAGTTTCAGTTGATTTTAATCGACTGGAAATTGACCATTTTTCCAACGGTCTCAGAATTCAACGAAACTAGTTTTGTTATGACCGTATCGTCAGTACGAAGCTAAAAAAATATTTTTCGAGAATTTATAGTTTTGTTATGTGACCCCGGTAATTTGAAATGTACGTTTAAAATTCAATATAAGGATTTAAAATGTAATTTCAACGGAAACTGATTGTAACGATCGAACCAGCTTACGATACATATCCCATTGTGTTCGGAATGGGGGTAAAACGCTATGGACGACAGGCGGTGGGCCTCGTTTCGAGGTCATATGTAAAAGTCAACTTTTAATGAATAAAATAATAAAAAAAAAATTAAATTCTCTCCTTCCTCCCCTTAACTACCAGGCCCCCCCGACTAAAATCATTTCAAAACAGAAAGGTAAATAAAAAAAAAAAAAAGAGAAACTCGTCGTTCTCCTCCGCCTCAGGCGCGTCGCGCCACCAGCGCCGGCCTCACCAGGCCGGATCCCCTCCCACTCCTCTCCTCTGCGCCCTCTTCTTCCCCGTTCGAGTACCCCTTTCCCCCAAAAATCCCTAACCCCTTTAAACCGCTCGATGCCCAAAACCCGCCATCCCCACTGTTGGCGCCACCACCACCTGCTGAGGCCACCCGCGACACTCCCCTCGTTGACCATCCGAGCGCAGGCCCCTCCCTCTGCTGACCGTACGTTTTTTTTTTCTTATTTTATTTATTCATTTTAATTTTAGTTTTTGTTAGGTAATATTTTTTACGTACCATTTGATTTATATATGTATACGAAGCGGGGAAGTAATTCTCAGTTTTAATGAAATATAGTTGTAATTTTTAACATGATAAAAGTTGTGATTTTGTTCATAGGAAAAATACGATTTTTATTTGTTTAGAGGCGAGGTCTTTATTTGTTTAAAGTTTTGATTTTTATTTTTTGAAAAGATAAGATTTTGTAAATCGAAAAGGGAGTGATTTTTATTAGAAAAGATAATATTTTTATTAGAGAAAAAGTTTGATTTTTAAATTAGAAAAGATTTGATTTTTACTTCGAATTAAAAATATGATTTTTATACATTGAACTTCGAATTAAAAATATGATTTTTATACATTGAACTTCGAATTAAAAATATGATTTTTATACATTGAACTTCGAATTAAAAATTCGATTTTTATATATTGAACTTTGAAGTAAAAATTCGATTTTTATATGTTGAACTTTGAAATAAAAATTCGATTTTTATATATTGAACTTTGAAATAAAAATTCGATTTTTATATGTTGAACTTTGAAATAAAAATTCGATTTTTATATATTGAACTTTGAAATAAAAATTCGATTTTTATATGTTGAACTTTGAAATAAAAATTCGATTTTTATATATTGAACTTTGAAATAAAAATTCGATTTTTATATATGGAATAGCGAAGTAAAAATTTGATTTTTATATATGTAGTGAATACGGGCAACGAAGATGACGAAGAGACGAGAACAACGAAGACTTCTACATTAGGAGAATCGTGAAATCGGGATAGCTATAGGTGAGAATTTCTCACTCTTCAATTTAATTTTTCTAGTTATATATATATATACTAGGATGCAGACGGTGCTTAGTAGCACCCGACACAATCGTCCACAAACCATGGACTTGTTTGTTTGGTTGCATAGATTAGTTTGATTATGTGATTGAATTGAATTGTTTGAGTGAAATTGAATGGTTTGATTGATGTGTGAATGGCGTGGGCCTTCACTAGACCGGGGATAAGGCTAGGCCTCGTCCCGTTTCTAGTATCGTGCCGTTATGCCGCCGAAATTTTCTAAAATATGTTAGAAAAATAAAAATATCATTTTATTGTGTAAATGAATGAAATAGAAATTCATAGGTTGAAATAAAATGTTTTATCGTTAAAAATATAATTTTTAACGTGAAGTGAATAAAATAAAATATTCATTTATAAACCGGACGGTTTGTTTATGTACACCTATTTGAATGACGTTGATTGGGTCGATAAATTTTACACATCGCCCAACTGCACGAATAAAAAAATCTGTGTTTGATTGTTTAAAACCCCACACGGGTGTTGGGATGAAATTTGAAGTTCACTCATCCTGATTGATTAAATATGTCGATCGATGGATTGACAGGCTGTTATAAGCATTGAATATCTATATTTGATGCTTTTACAGTGTAGTGCACTTTGGTTGATGGTTGATTATTTTCAATGTTATTATATACATGTGTTGTATGAAAATCCATATAATTAACTTTATATGGTAATTGATTGGGCCTCATTCCAATTTGAAAAACAAAGAATATTATAAAATAAAAGTTCATGTGTTGACAGTACACATCCGTTGAGATTGGTCATGTGTTGAACGAAATATTTTAGTAATAAAATTTACATCTTTATCAATATAAAATAAAAGTTCATGTGTTGACAGTACTCATCCATTGAGATTGGTCATGTGTTGAACGAAATATTTTGATAATAAAAACTATTTTGAAAAAGAAATGTTTGAAATAGAATATTTGAAAATAGGAATATATGAAGCCGTGTTGATTAGATTTACGCCATTTTGACGTAAACGATATTTATATCGATTGAAAACGATTTCGAAACGAATTGAATTGAAAACGATATCGAAATCAATTGAATTGAAAACGATTTCGAAACGAATTGAATTGAAAACGATTTCGAAATGAAATGAATTGAAAACGATTTCGAAATGAATTGAATTGAAAACGATTTCGAAATGAATTGAATTGAAAACGATTTCGAAATGAATTGAATTGAAAACGATTTCGAAACGAATTGAATTGAAAATGAATTCAAATTGGATTGAAATTTGAATTGAATAGAAATGAATTTTGAAACGAATTTATAAAGAAGAATTCAATTTTGCTTTGAATTGAAATGGAAGTTGAAATAGGTTTTGAAACGATTTTAAAACTATTTATATAATTCGTTTTGAATAGAAAATCGACGAAATATATATATTATATATTATATATATAATATAATGGCCTGAATAGAACGCGCCGCGCCGCGGCAGTTCGCGAATTTCGACCATTTATTTCAAACGGGCATTACGGGAGATCCGACCGTCGGATTCTCCTAAAACCGGAACCGTTGGGTTCGTATCGAAAAGAGCTTTCTAACGAATGTGATAAATTAGAAATCTAACGGCTGGATTTGGAATTATGTCCAAATCAAATTCGAAAAAGGTCGCTGTAAGTGCAGTTCGATGACCGTTGATGGAAATCGACTGTACGGGCCTTGATAAAATTATTAAAAATAGTAATAATTTGTGTAAAATCATAAGAAATGATTTGTGAAGATTTGGGATGGAAAACTTCATGTTTGAAAAGATAAAAATAGATTTTTATCGAAATGAACTGGTTTTGAACTAGAATTATAATTCTATTTATTTTTAAATAAATAAATTGAATTTAAAAAGGGTTTTAAAAATAACCAGAATATCCAATGATTGCACTGGAGTGGATTGGAATCGAAATTGTCTTCGGATTATTTCGATGTTGGAATTCGTGATTATACAGATGTTGTTATGGAAATTTGAAAGATATATATTTATATCGTTATTTCCAATACGACATTTGTTAGTCGTAGAATTCGATATTGAATATAAGCCGATATATTTTCTATTCAGAGCCTTGTATTGAATATCGAATGTGATTTGGGTTTGTCGTGAGTGGTGTCTTCACTAACACTGTTCTTGAACCCAGTTGAGAAATGATTAAATCTTTTTATTTAGATTTAATGAAGTGTACCAATTAAATAACATTTAATTGGAATTGAATTGATATTGATTTTTGGGTTTATCGTGAACAGTGTTTTAAATAACACTCGTTCTTTAACCCGACGATTAATGAATGTGATTTTGGGTTTATCGTGAACTGTGTTTTTAAATGACACTGATTCTTTAACCCAGTCAAAGATTAAAACTAAGTGGAGTTTTAATGAATCTTTAATTAGATTGAAATAATCGAAATGGAGTATCACCAGTTTTGCTCCAGGCGATAGTTAAATCTTTAATTAGATTTGAACGTGAAATGGTAATTGAATTTACCGATAACACCGTGGTGTTAGATATGAAGTGAAGCCAGTTTTACTTCATGGGATGAATAGGTTGGGATTGGGAAATTAAAACAAATGATTACTTCGGTAAGGTTCGCTAATCCCGACTAGTTTGAATTGATATTCAAAAGTAGATTAAAGCATAAATTCAAGAATTTATCTTTGATAAAAATTAATGGGAACCTTTCCCTATGAATGTGAAATTTAGAAACTAACTGTCGGTTGGCCAAGCAGAATGGTTTTCTGGATATTGATCTGATGTTGGTTTCGGCCTTCGGGGTTAATATTTGGGAAATTATTCTCTTGATTAATTTACGGTTAGTGACTGGTGAATTGGAACGAGGCGTATGTTGTGTTTGTGTAACACTTATTTAAAATATACGCGAGCTATTCGGAAAGACCGGGTTTATCCCATTCTGAATAACTGATACGACGATAAGTCGAAGATGAAGACGATGGTCGAAGACCGGAGGTCTTCACGTCGTTTGGGTGATAACTGATGATCTTGATTGGGCTGTACACCCAAGAAGATGGAAACAGTTAGTGATCGTCCAGACGTACTTGGAGATCGATGGAGATGCGGGGTACTAGGTGCCTCCGGTTTCGTTCAGACCCAGAACGGACTTGTAAATGGACTGTGTGTCTGACATCGGATTTCATTCTGTGTGACTGATATCGGTTGCATAGGATGGTTTGCCTGTGTGGCATGCTAAGATGCAAATGATCAAGGCTTTTGTTGAAAAGCAAAGTCTTGTGGTGATGATCAAAGCACGGCCTTTGTGGCGTAGCTTTGTGTAACGTTTACCTCGCGTGTTTCACACCCGGTATGAACCAAAAACGGGAGACGGACCTCAGGGAGGACTTGCGTTTCTTTCTAGCTAAAAGTGGCGTCAGTGGTTTTACACGCCCTGACGAGATTGACTTATGTGGTTGTTGCTGTTGCGAGGCGCCTCGGATTGATCGGTCGTTCTCGAACCGATGGAGTCATTCGTTGGCTCGTTTGCGCCCCAAAGGGCGGGGAGACGTATTGTTCAGGCATAATAATCCACATCGGTGGACCGGCCCTGACGATCCAGGGGGCAGTTGCGGCTGTTTCTGAGACATGGTAGGCTAGATTGTCTCGAATCGATTGAGGACTATCTTTTGCCTCGGTTCATAGACGGAAATCCAATTTCCAAATACGTGATCTTGCGGTTTTAGTTGTAATCCTATATATGGCGACATAGTGGGATGGGGCGCTCATGCCGCCTATGATTGATACTTATGATTTGAAGTGTTTTATACACTATGCACTTATATTAGTATCAAATGGTTTGTTTTAAACGTATCAAGCATTCTTTGGCTGTTATAAGGGAAAACCCTATCCTCGACTGCGTTGCATTGTGTGATGGGACCTGGGTCTTATAACAGCTTCATATTTCTTTATTTAGCATTGCGCTGTTGGTTTTATGCACTGGTATTCTTGGGAGGAAACCCGTTCCGTGTTATACGGCGTGGTCCCTTGATTTACCTAATGTTTTAAAATAAAGATTAATAACTGTTTTAGTTCTCACACCAGTCACATGACTGACCTGGAGTTTATTGTTTTAACCTAAACTCTGGGTGCCCTTATTTTCGACACGGGCAGCTAGTAGTTTTGGTTTTGCAGATTTATAGTCACAGGATCCTGATTTACAGCTGGAATGATATCCGGAAAGCTTTGTATCCGTATATCTCTTCTAGTTGTGTATTGTATTATTTTCCGCTGCTATGTATTTAAATGTAATTTAAATCTCTGATATTTCTGTGTAATATTCTTTTATACTCTGTATATTCTTGTAATCTGATGCATTGTTGTAATATACAATGAAACGTTCTTTTGTATGCGTTCCGTTGTGGCTTGTTCTCGAACTATCCGACGCTTTCCTTTACGGGGAAGTTACGGGTTTTTACAGATGGGCAAATCAAGAAACACAGAACTCGGTCGGGAGCTTTCAGATATCTGCCGATGCAGATGCTAAGGTCTGTTTTTATTCCAGTGGCTATGGTCCCACTTGACCTCTCCCTCAACTAATGAAAGGCACACCTTAAAAAATGAGAACTATACGCAGGCCCCCTATGCCCCACTAACCTATGGCCATCCTCACCCATAACTAGATAGCAAGTATATGGTCTTTTGGAGTTCTCCGCCTTTCCGCTTCACGTATCTCGATTGACTCAAGATGGATGGTAGACTACGAGTTGCTAACACAGGGCTACCGGTTTCTCGCCGAATCACGCTGGTCCATCCTAGTCTTTAGGTTGCCATATTTTGCAACCAAGGCATACCCTTGGTTCTTCTACCGCAAACCTTTAACCTCTGTGAGCCCAGGAGGATCATCTGCAGCCTCACAGAGGGATACCAAGAGTACCCTCACGTCCCCTCGAAGTCTCGGGCTTCGTAACCCAATTCGTTGGAGCCTTCGTCTTAATCAGACGGACGTTCACTCCTTCCCGTGTTATACTAAGAATTACTACTTAGTTTTGCTAAATAAGGTTTACCACTTAGTTTCCAGAATCGTCGTTTTCTTTACTAGGGTTTACTACTTAGCTCCTTTTAACTAAGGTTTACTACTTAGTTCTCTTTCTCGTCAATTTGGATTGGTTAAGTGTCATTAGTCAATTCAAGCTAACTTAACCCTCTTCATTTATCCTGATAAACTGGTTAAGTGTTATCAGTAATTCATGTTGACTTAACCCTACTACAAACCAAGTTATATTGGTTAAGTATTTCTTATTACTTAACCCTATTCATTCATCCTGTGTTGGTTAAGTGTTCCTTTTTAACTTAACCTTGTCCATCTGTTTTAACTAACACTTTATTAATGGTTAAGTATTATCCCTTCGTGTTTTAGACTTAACCCTATTCATTCATCCTGTATTGGTTAAGTGTTCAAGTTTACTTAATCCTACGGTCTAGTCCAGCTAACATATCAAATTGGCTAAGTGTATTAAATCTTACTTAACCCCAACCTCTAGTCTAGTTAACATGTTAATTTTGCTAAGTGTATTAACTTTACTTAACCCCACCTTCTAGTCTAGTTAACATGTTAATTTGGATAAGTGCTTTCTTAGTTACTTAACCCCTACAAATCTTGTCTTGTTACGATGTTAAGTTTGGTTAAGTGTTCCTATGGACTTAACCCTCCCATTCTAGCTTAACTGTGTTAAGTGTCAGTATGAACCTAACCCCACCCATCGGTTTGGTTATCATGTTGAATTGGTTAAGTGTCTTAGTTAACTTAACCCTACCATTCTTGTTCTAGCTTTAACTAAATAAAGTAAAGCCGCGACCACTCACATTAGACAGATAATGTTGCGAATACTGGATGTGCCGGTTGGTTCCGGGCAGGTTTACATCGCAACTCAATCTAACCTCGGGTTAGGCATATTCGTGTTTTCTAAGTTCAAAGGGTTTTGCTTAATTTTTCAAATCAGGTTTGGAAAGCAACCATCCCGTCTGTCGGATCAGTTAGGGATAGCCAGGGAGAGTAGGAAACTTGTATTTTCCAAACCCAAGCCTAGACACTATCCTCTCTGTCACCCTAGAACTTTCTGGTGTATGTATTATTAAAAGAGATGTCATTAATAAACCTTTCTTTTGTATATATATAAATTGTTAACAATTTATCCTCAAAGTCCATTTTCCCTTTTTAAGTAAATTTGGCCAATACCATATACATTTGCCATGCCCACTAATGGACTTATATTCTAGGCCCAAATCTTGATTTGCCTATCTTACAGTTTATAGCAATTTAGACCCAACATCCTCATTTACAGTTCATGCCAAAAACTAGATTTTATATTCTAGTTTATAGTTTATGCCAAACTAGATTTCATATTCAAGTTCACCGTTTATGCCCAAAACTTAATTTGCCTACCAACTACCTACTTTGTGGCCTATTTAACCCTTTACCATTTACGCCCAATGTATGTAAATTATTCACAGTCATGCTAATATACTTATCATGCCTAATTTAGCCACCCAATTCTGATTTAATATTCTAATTTCAGTTCATGTCAAAACTAGACTTGTTATTCTAATTTTCATCTTAATAGTCATGCTATAATGCATGTTCCCAAATTATGCCAATTTCCAAGTTTAGCCAATTTCATATTTTTCCCAAAACGTATTCCCATCGTTCGTAAAATCGTGATTCAACCTAGATTATAAATAAATCTAGATTCGTGGATAAAAGGGAATGAACCAAAATGCCATGGAAAAATAGCCCTAATAACTGGCATAAGATGATAGTTCACAGGCATATAGATCTAGTAATATTACGACATGAAAAGGGTTGAATATTATAGGTTCAAGAACATGGATAGACCTAACTTAATAGGTAAATTCCCAAGATCAAGATCAAGGATAACTAAAAATAGAAAGTCAAGCCTAGATCCAATATAATGCCAGTTTGGGGTACAACATGGTTTTGTAACTACAGTGTCATGGGCATAAATAATAACCTTATATCCATAGTCATAGGCAATAAATCCTCACAGTTAATGAATCACAGTCATAGGTGATGTTCACAGTCAAAGGAAAATAATTCTCACAGTCATAGGCAATGTTCATTAATTATAAAGACTATGACATGGCATAGGTACTATATTATGGGTACTGTGTATATGACATACACCATAATGCTCTCCGTATAAATGTACATCAGAAAATGCCTTAACTTCAATGGAGCATACAACTTGGTATCGGAGCATAGGTTAACCAGATCAGATAAAAAGTTTTGAAAAATTTATTTTCAAAAGAAAATTTAAAGAAGCATTTTTAAAGATAAAATGTTATTTTATTTTAAAAAGGCATAGTCCCCCAAAGCCATAGGTACTATCTTTTATCCTTCGTTTTGAATCTGTCCTTTTTGTTTCAGCATGTCCGAAGAACTTAACTTGCCAGAGGGTGTACCAATACCTGGTTGGTTCAGATGATTCTTAGAAGCAAGGCCAATCAGCCAGGTCCCGCTATTCATCCTCACCCAGCTGCAGAAAATCATCCTCCTCCCCCAGCTGCAGCAGCACCTCCTCCTCCACCTCCTCCGCGTGGTAATGCTTTTGCCAAGACATGTAAAGATTTCAAACTATGGGAGGAAAGGACTTTTATGGAACCGAGTCCTTCGTGGCAGCCTGAAACTGGATGAAGGAAACCGAGGACTTATTTGTCATTTTGAGGTAGAAGATAGGCAGAAGGTACAACTGGCAGTATGGCTACTTAAAGGCGAGGCTTCCTATTGGTGGGAAGTTACCAATGCAGAAAGACCAGTGGAAACATGGGAGGACTTTAGGGCGAGGTTTGAGGCTAAGTTTCTCTCGGAAGCTGAAAGGAGCCTTCAATTGGAAAAATTCTTATTTCTTAAGCAAGGGAATATGACAGTCAAAGAGTACGTTAATCAGTTCGATCAGCTGGCTAGGTTCGGACTGGACCTAGTCAACGCTCCGCACAAGAAGGCTCTCCACTTTGTCAAAGGATTGAATGAGCCATTACACAGCTTGGCCATGACCCATATACCTATGGGAGCTACGTATGAAAGGTTGGTGCAGATGGCATTGCTGAAAGAAGAGGATAAGGGCAAGAAGGAGACAAAGGCAGAAGGGCCTCAAGGGAAGAAAGAAGGTTTACAGCCTAAGAAGACAGACTTTAAGAAGGGCGGGAAAGACAACAAGTCCCAAGAGAAAAGGAAGTGTAATTTCTATGGCAAAGTGGGGCACTTAGTGAAAGACTGCCGGAAAAAGAAGGCCAAGTTGAATGGTGGGTGCTTTTCTTGTGGTGAGTCAGGCCACATGGCTAAGGATTGCCCAAAGAAGCGAGGGCAGGGGCAGAAGGCTGGATCCACCTCAAGGGCACAGGTTCATGCGCTAGAAGCACCACCTCTGCAACAACGAGGTATAAATACTTCTGTAGAAAGTGTAGTTTATCTTTATGATCACCCAGTTCGCACATTATTTGATTCTGGCGCATCACACTCCTTTATTTCATCTGCTTTAGTAAAATCTCTGCACCTAGAAACTAGTATGGTAGAGGACCCCTTAATTGTTTCCAATCCAATCGGGGGCCCAGCTCATTTGTCTATGATCTGTGTGGGATTGAAAATTTCTATTCTAAGCGTAGAATTTAGATGTAGTGCCTTTGTTTTGGGCTTCTCAGAATATGGTTTGATTTTGGGCATGGATTGGCTATCCAATAATGGTGCCATCCTTGATTGTGAGAAAAGGGTGGTTAGGCTTCTGACCCAACTCGGTAACACTCTGGAAATTACTTGTAATCCCTCATATGCGGTTATGCTTAGTTATCTTGAATCACTAGATGCTTCTGTTGAGAGTTTGCAATCGGTTAGGGTGGTCCGTGAATATCCGGACATCTTCGAAGAGGTGAAGGGCTTACCTCCGAAGTGGGAGATAGACTTCGGCATGTATCTTGTAGATAATGCAAAGCCCGTTGCACTGCCCGTTAGACACATGGCTCCACGGGAAAGGAAAGAGCTCAGTAAACAGGTTAAAGAGCTTCTAGAGAAGGGGTTCATTAGAAGGAGCATTTCAGAATGGGGCGCTCCAGTGGTGTTCGCTACAAAGGCGGATGGTTCACTCCGTCTATGTGTTGACTATAGGGAGCTCAACAAGCTAACGAAAAAGAATAGGCACTCTCTCCCTAGAATTGACGATCTGTTTGATCAGCTTGTAGGAGCGTCAGTTTTATCCCAACTCGATCTGGCGACCGGATTTCATCAGCTAAGGGTGGCTGAAGATAGCATCGATAAGACAACATTCAGAACCACAGATGGCTTCTTTGAATGGCAAGTCATGCCTTTCGGCTTGACAAACGCACCCGCTTCATTCTATATGACACTGTATAACACGTGATAAATTAATATAAAATACGTGTTAAACTATGACACTGTAGTTACACGTGGTATATGTCACTTACCCGATTAGGTATTATAACCAAATGAGCTCTGATACCACGTGTAAAAGATGCAGATGAATTACAAGACAGACAAAAATTAAAATAGCGGAAAATAAAACTTTGCTTTATTGATAAAATAGTCTGTACAACGATTTCTTTACAATATCAGAGTATCATCTGTCCTACAAAATAAAGAAGCATAAAACAACATTTATATTCCCCAATGTAGCAAAAGCCAGCCATAGCATCTGAAAAGAGAATCCAAGCAAAACTTCGACAAATCTTCAAGCTGGGAAAGAGTGAAAATCCAACTTAACCTGAGCTACTATTCTCTCCTTTTCTACCTGTTGGGGGGGGGGGCGGAAGAAAAGAAGACGAAAGAAAAACAGAGTCAGACATAAAGCCTGAGTAAGTTCAGTTACTTCTAGCATGCGAACATGGAAAAACAAAACGACATGAATTAACTGAATACAAGATAACACCATGATGATAGGGTCAGCAAGATTAGACAAGATTAACACAAGATATGCTAAGATAAGATAAACTGGATATGCTCTAATACTTTCGTCGCTTCGCTATTTCCTTGTTATACTGGTTTCTATATCTCTGCACCACCTAACTAGTGTCCCAACTAGTAACGATAACGTGATCCCAATCCCTGTAGTTTCCGTTGCCTTCAGGCATACATTTATTATTTATTACCTAGATCTAATATAGGGTTTTCTATCAAGTGCTTTCTAGAGTCAACTAGAGTTTACGCTATCTGCTGAACGCTTCTCGGATTCAGGGTTTATGCCACCTAGTCCAACTAGGGATTATGCTACCTGTCGAACGATGCCCCCTAGTCTTGGACACACTACCTAGAGTGGTATATGTTTCTAGACTTCCCCACGCATGTATCGCGAATCGTTATCGCTTGTCTAGATGAACATGTCCTGTAATGTGCGGCCCGAGTCCTGTGGCAGGGCAAATCAAGAAACACAGAACTCGGTCAGGAGCTTTCAGATATCTGCCGATGCAGATGCTAAGGTCTGTTTTTATTCCAGTGGCTATGGTCCCACTTGACCCCTCCCTCAACTAATGAAAGGCACACCTTGAAAAATGAGAACTATACGCAGGCCCCCTATGCCCCACTAACCTATGGCCATCCTCACCCATAACTAGATAGCAAGGATATGGTCTTTTGGAGTTCTCCGCCTTTCCGCTTCACGTATCTCGATTGACTCAAGATGGATGGTAGACGACGAGTTGCTATCACAGGGCTACCGGTTTCTCGCCGAATCACGCTGGTCCATCCTAGTCTTTAGGTTGCCATATTTTGCAACCAAGGCATACCCTTGGTTCTTCTACCGCAGACCTTTAACCTCTGTGAGCCCAGGAGGATCATCTGCAGCCTCACAGAGGGATACCAAGAGTACCCTCACGTCCCCTCGAAGTCTCGGGCTTCGTAACCCAATTCGTTGGAGCCTTCGTCTTAATCAGACGGACGTTCACTCCTTCCCGTGTTATATTAAGAATTACTACTTAGTTTTGCTAACTCAGGTTTACCACTTAGTTTCCAGAATCGTCGTTTTCTTAACTAGGGTTTACTACATAGCTCCTTTTAACTAAGGTTTACTACTTAGTTCTCTTTCTCGTCAATTTGGATTGGTTAAGTGTCATTAGTCAATTCAAGCTAACTTAACCCTCTTCATTTATCCTGATAAACTGATTAAGTGTTATCAGTAATTCATGTTGACTTAACCCTACTACAAACCAAGTTATATTGGTTAAGTATTTCTTATTACTTAACCCTATTCATTCATCCTGTGTTGGCTAAGTGTTCCTTTTTAACTTAACCTTGCCCATCTGTTTTAACTAACACTTTATTAATGGTTAAGTATTATCCCTTCGTGTTTTAGACTTAACCCTATTCATTCATCCTGTATTGGTTAAGTGTTCAAGTTTACTTAACCCTACGGTCTAGTCCAGCTAACATATCAAATTGACTAAGTGTATTAAATTTTACTTAACCCCAACCTCTAGTCTAGTTAACATGTTAATTTGGCTAAGTGTATTAACTTTACTTAACCCCACCTTCTAGTCTAGTTAACATGTTAATTTGGATAAGTGCTTTCTTAGTTACTTAACCCCTACAAATCTTGTCTTGTTACGATGTTAAGTTTGGTTAAGTGTCCCTATGGACTTAACCCTCCCATTCTAGCTTAACTGTGTTAAGTGTCAGTATGAACCTAACCCCACCCATCGGTTTGGTTATCATGTTGAATTGGTTAAGTGTCTTAGTTAACTTAACCCTACCATTCTTGTTCTAGCTTTAACTAAATAAAGTAAAGCCGCGACCACACACATTAGACAGATATTGTTGCGAATACTGGATGTGTCGGTTGGTTCCGAGCAAGTTTACATCGCAACTCAGTCTAACCTCGGGTTAGGCATATTCGTGTTTTCTAAGTTCAAAGGGTTTTGCTTAATTTTTCAAATCAGGTTTTGAAAGTAACCATCCCGTCCGTCGGATCAGTTAGGGATAGCCAGGGAGAGTAGGAAACTTGTATTTTCCAAACCCAAGCCTAGACACTATCCTCTCTGTCACCCTAGAACTTTCTGGTGTATGTATTATTAAAAGAGATGTCATTAATAAACCTTTCTTTTGTATATATATAAATTGTTAACAATTTATCCTCAAAGTCCATTTTCCCTTTATAAGTAAATTTGGCCTATACCATATACATTTGCCATGCCCACTAATGGACTTATATTCTAGGCCCAAATCTTGATTTGCCTATCTTACAGTTTATAGCAATTTAGACCCAACATCCTCATTTACAGTTCATGCCAAAAAATAGATTTTATATTCTAGTTTACAATTTATGCCAAACTAGATTTCATATTATAGTTCAACGTTTATGCCCAAAACTTAATTTGCCTACCAACTACCTGCTTTGTGGCCCATTTAACCATTTACCATTTACGCCCAATGTATGTAAATTATTCACAGTCATGCTAATATACTTATCATGCCTAATTTAGCCACCCAATTCTGATTTAATATTCTAATTTCATTTCATGTCAAAACTAGACTTGTTATTCTAATTTTCATCTTAATAGTCATGCTTTAATGCATATTCCCAAATTATGCCAATTTCCAAGTTTAGCCAATTTCATGTTTTTCCCTAAACGTATTCCCATCGTTCGTAAAATCGTGATTCAACCTAGATTATAAATAAATCTAGATTCGTGGATAAAAGGGAATGAACCAAAATGCCATGAAAGAATAGACCTAATAACTGGCATAAGATGATAATTCACAGGCATATAGATCTGGTAATATTACGACATGAAAAGGGTTGAATAGTATAGGTTCAAGAACATGGGTAGACCTAACTTAATAGGTAAATTCCCAAGATCAAGATCAAGGATAACTAAAAATAGAAAGTCAAGCCTAGATCCAATATAGTGCCAGTTTGGGGTACAACATGGTTTTGTAACTACAGTGTCATGGGCATAAATAATAACCTTATATCCATAGTCATAGATAATAAAGCCTCACAGTTAATGAATCACAGTCGTAGGCGATGTTCATAGTCAAAGGAAAATAATTCTGACAGTCATGAGTCACAGTCATAGGCAATGTTCATAGTCAAAGAGGCATATGGTTTTAAGGTCCATAGTTTCATAGTCACAGTCTTATTGGTCATCGAATCATAACAGTTCTTAATTAGGTCCAAGGATATAAGCACTGATTCGAACAGAAAGATTTGGCATATTCTTTTATTCCTTTAATTTCATGTCACGAATAGAGAAAATGTTCAAATCTAAAAAGTAACCGACTTACAAAGATTAGATTAGATTCGTAGAAAAACAGTCGTTGAAGTCGTTTGAATCTTCACTTGAATCCTAGCTTGTTTTGATTCTCCTCTTGAAAGTCTTTAGCAGCATTTCCTCGTCTTGATTTATTTTATATATTATTTTATTTATTATTTAATTTAGAGGAGGAGAAGAAGCCATGTCCACTAAGAATCTTTGCAGCATATGGTTAGAGAAGAATTATGAATAGTGAAGGAGACTAGGGGCTGTTTATATAGGATTAGGCGGATGAATCTAGGAAGAAAACGAGACCAGGTCATCAGAATGCACTACCACGTGTAACACCCCACATCCGTTAGTGTCACTTACAAAGGGAATGCACTAAGTTATGTGGAGCATTTTAAGGTAAAAGATGCAGATGAATTACAAGACAGACAAAAATTAAAACAGCGGAAAATAAAACTTTGCTTTATTGATAAAATAGTTTGTACAACGATTTCTTTACAATATCAGAGTATCATCTATCCTACAAAATAAAGAAGCATAAAACAACATTTATATTCCCCAATGTCGCAAAGGCCAGCCATAGCATCTGAAAAGTGAATCCAAGCAAAACTTCGACAAATCTTCAAGCTGGAAAAGAGTGACAGTCCAACTTAACCTGAGCTACTATTCCCTCCTTTTCTACCTGTGGGGGGGGGGGCGAAACGGAAGAAAAGAAGACGAAAGAAAAACAGAGTCAGACATAAAGCCTGAGTAAGTTCAGTTACTTCTAGCATGTGGACATGGAAAAACAAAACGACATGAATTAACTGAATACAAGATAACACAATGATGATAGGGTCATCAAGATTAGACAAGATTAACACAAGATATGCTAAGATAAGATAAACTGGATATGCTCTAATACTTTCGCCGCTTCGCTATTTCCTTGTTATACTGGTTTCTATATCTCTGCACCACCTAACTAGTGTCCCAACTAGTAACGATAACGTGATCCCAATCCCTGTAGTTTCCGTTGCCTTCAGGCATACATTTATTATTTATTACCCAGATCTAATATAGGGTTTTCTATCAAGTGCTTTCTAGATTCAACTAGATTTTACGCTATCTGTTGAACGCTTCTCGGATTCAGGGTTTATACCACCTAGTCCAACTAGGGATTATGCTACCTGTCTAACGATGCCCCCTAGTCTAGGACACACTACCTAGAGTGGTATATGTTTCTAGACTTCCCCACTCATGTATCGCGAATCGTTATCGCTTGTCTAGATGCACATGTCCTGTAATGTGCGGCCCGAGTCCTGTGGCAGGGCAAATCAAGAAACACAGAACTCGGTCGGGAGCTTTCAGATATCTGCCGATGTAGATGCTAAGGTCTATTTTTATTCCAGTGGCTATGGTCCCACTTGACTCCTCCCTCAACTAATGAAAGGCACACCTTGAAAAATGAGAACTATACGCAGGCCCCCTATGCCCCACTAACCTATGGCCATCCTCACCCATAACTAGATAGCAAGGATATGGTCTTTTGGAGTTCTCCGCCTTTCCGCTTCACGTATCTCGATTGACTCAAGATGGATGGTAGACGACGAGTTGCTATCACAGGGCTACCGGTTTCTCGCCGAATCACGCTGGTCCATCCTAGTCTTTAGGTTGCCATATTTTGCAACCAAGGCATACCCTTGGTTCTTCTACCGCAGACCTTTAACCTCTGTGAGCCCAGGAGGATCATCTGCAGCCTCATAGAGGGATACCAAGAGTACCCTCACGTCCCCTCGAAGCCTCGGGCTTCGTAACCCAATTCGTTGGAGCCTTCGCCTTAATCAGACGGACGTTCTCTCCTTCCCGTGTATACTAAGAATTACTACTTAGTTTTGCAAACTAAGGTTTAACACCTAGTTTCCAAAATCGTCGTTTTCTTAACTAGGGTTTACTACTTAGCTCCTTTTAACTAAGGTTTACTACTTAGTTCTCTTTCTCGTCAATTTGGATTGGTTAAGTGTCATTAGTCAATTCAGGCTAACTTAACCCTCTTCATTTATCCTGATAAACTGGTTAAGTGTTATCAGTAATTCATGTTGACTTAACCCTACTACGAACCAAGTTATATTGGTTAAGTATTTCTTATTACTTAACCCTATTCATTCATCCTATGTTGGTTAAGTGTTCCTTTTTAACTTAACCTTGCCCATCTGTTTTAACTAACACTTTATTAATGGTTAATTATTATCCCTTCGTGCTTTAGACTTAACCCTATTCATTCATCCTATATTGGTTAAGTGTTCAAGTTTACTTAACCCTATGGTCTAGTCCAGCTAACATATCAAATTGGCTAAGTGTATTAAATTTTACTTAACCCCAACCTCTAGTCTAGTTAACATGTTAATTTGGCTAAGTGTATTAACTTTACTTAACCCCACTTTCTAGTCTAGTTAACATGTTAATTTGGATAAGTGCTTTCTTAGTTACTTAACCCATACAAATCTTGCCTTGTTACGATGTTAAGTTTGGTTAAGTGTCCCTATGGACTTAACCCTCCCATTCTAGCTTAACTGTGTTAAGTGTCGGTATGAACATAACCCCACCCATCGGTTTGGTTATCATGTTGAATTGGTTAAGTGTCTTAGTTAACTTAACCCTACCGTTCTTGTTCTAGCTTTAACTAAATAAAGTAAAGCCACGACCACTCACATTAGATAGATATTATTGTGAATACTGGATGTGCCGGTGGGTTCCGGGCAGATTTACATTGCAACTCAGTCTAACCTCGGGTTAGGCGTATTCGTGTTTTCTAAGTTCAAAGGATTTTGCTTAATTTTTCAAATCAGGTTTTGAAAGTAACCATCCTGTCCATCGGATCAGTTAGGGATAGCCAGGGAGAGTAGGACACTTGTATTTTCCAAACCCAAGCCTAGACACTATCCTCTCTGTCACCCTAGAACTTTCTGGTGTATGTATTATTAAAAGAGATGTCATTAATAAACCTTTCTTTTGTATATATATAAATTGTTAACAATTTATCCTCAAAGTCCATTTTCCCTTTATAAGTAAATTTGGCCTATACCAATACATTTGCCATGCCCACTAATGGACTTATATTCTAGGCCCAAATCGTGATTTGCCTATCTTACAGTTTATAGCAATTTAGACCCAACATCCTTATTTACAGTTCATGCCAAAAACTATATTTTATATTCTAGGTTACAGTTTATGACAAACTAGATTTCATATTCTAGTTCACCGTTTATGCCCAAAACTTAAACAACTACCTACTTTGTGGCCCGTTTAACCATTTACCATTTACGCCCAATGTATGTAAATTATTCACAGTCATGCTAATATACTTATCATGCCTAATTTAGCCACCCAATTCTGATTTAATATTCTAAATTCATTTCATGTCAAAACTAGACTTGTTATTCTAATTTTCATCTTAATAGTCATTCTATAATGCATGTTCCCAAATTATGCCAATTTCCAAGTTTAGCCAATTTCATGTTTTCCCAAAACGTATTCCCATCGTTCGTAAAATCGTGATTCAACCTAGATTATAAATAAATCTAGATTCGTGGATAAAAGGGAATGAACCAAAATGCCATGAAAGAATAGACCTAATAACTGGCATAAGATGATAATTCACAGGCATATAGATCTGGTAATATTACGACATGAAAAGGGTTGAATAGTATAGGTTCAAGAACATGGGTAGACCTAACTTAATAGGTAAATTCCCAAGATCAAGGTCAAGGATAACCAAAAATAGAAAGTCAAGCCTAGATCCAATATAATGCCAGTTTGGGGTACAACATGGTTTTGTAACTACAGTGTTATGGGCATAAATAATAACCTTATATCCATAGTCATAGGCAATAAATCCTCACAGTTAATGAATCACGGTCATAGGCGATGTTCATAGTCAAAGGAAAATAATTCTCACAGTCATGAGTCACAGTCATAGGCAATGTTCATAGGCAATGTTCATAGTCAAAGAGGCATATGGTTTTAAGGTCCATAGTTTCATAGTCACAGTCTTATTGGTCATTGAATCATAACAGTTCTTAATTAGGTCCACGGATATAAGCACTGATTCGAACAGAAAGATTTGGCATTTTCTTTTATTCCTTTAATTTCATGTCACGAATAGAGAAAACGTTCAAATCTAAAAAGTAATCGACTTACAGAGATTAGATTAGATTCGTAGAAAAACAGTCGTTGAAGTCGTTTGAATCTTCACTTGAATCCTAGCTTGTTTTGATTCTCCTCTTGAAAGTCTTAAGCAGCATTTCCTCGTGTTGATTTATTTTATATATTATTTTATTTATTATTTAATTTAGAGGAGGAGAAGAAGCCATGTCCACCAAGAATCTTTGCAGCATAAGGTTAGAGAAGAATTGTGAATAGTGAAGGAGACTAGGGGCTGTTTATATAGGATTAGGCGGATGAATCGAGGCAGAAAACGAGACCAGGTACATCAGAATGCACCCAGGCCCAAAAGTGGGTTTTGCACCCAGGTCGATTGGGCAGTCGACCTGGTCGGGGGGGGGGGGTCGACTACCCAGTCGACTCCCCAGTCGACTTGGGTCCTGGGCGGGAATTTTCCCGCCCAGCCCGCTTCTGGGTTTGAATTCGAATTTCGAGCTGTTTTCTTTTCTAAAAATTCCTGAAACTTCGGAGGGTCATATCTCCCTCATACGGACTCCGATTCTCGCAAACTCGGACTCGTTTTCAAGCAGAATTTCGAGACCAACGCAATGGCGCCACCCGTTTCCCTTAATTCTTCCATTTTGAATTAATTAACCTTGATTTGTGAATCTTAGTGTTACAGAATTACGGGGTGTTACATTCTCCCCCACTTAAAAGGATTTCGTCCCCGAAATCTTCAAGTTAGGAAGAATGTGTCCTACCATTCCGTCATCCATCTAATCAACCATTCAATCATAGGCAGTCATTGTCCTTATAGGATTTCTGATTCTTTCATGTTCATATGCACAGTGGTAAATAAAACTTTTCTTTATTGATAAAATAGTTTGTACAACGATTTCTTTATAATATCCGAGTATCATCTGTCCTACAAAATAAAGAAGCATAAAACAACATTTATATTCCCCAATGTAGCAAAAGCCAGCCATAGTATCTGTAAAGAGAATCCAAGCAAAACTTCGACAAATCTTCAAGATGGGAAAGAGTGACAGTCTAACTTAACCTGAGCTACTATTCCCTCCATTTCTACCTGGGGGGGCAACGGAAGAAAAGAAGACGAAAGAAAAACAGAGTCAGACATAAAGCCTGAGTAAGTTCAGTTACTTCTAGCATGTGAACATGGAAAAACAAAACGACATGAATTAACTGAATACAAGATAACACCATGATGATAGGGTCAGCAGGATTAGACAAGATTAACACAAGATATGCTAAGATAAGATAAACTGGATATGCTCTAATACTTTCGCCGCTTCGCTATTTCCTTGTTATACTGGTTTCTATATCTCTGCACCACCTAACTAGTGTCCCAACTAGTAACGATAACGTGATCCCAATCCCTGTAGTTTCCGTTGCCTTCAGGCATACATTTATTATTTATTACCTAGATCTAATCTAGGGTTTTCTATCAAGTGCTTTCTAGATTCAACTAGAGTTTACGCTATCTGCTGAACGCTTCTCGGATTCAGGGTTTATTCCACCTAGTCCAACTAGGGATTATGCTACCTATCGAACGATGCCCCCTAGTCTAGGACACTACCTAGAGTGGTATATGTTTCGAGACTTCCCCACGCATGTATCGCGAATCGTTATCGCTTGTCTAGATGCACATGTCCTGTAATGTGCGGCTCGAGTCCTGTGGCAGGGCAAATCAAGAAACACAGAACTCGGTCGGGAGCTTTCAGATATCTGCCGATGTAGATGCTAAGGTCTGTTTTTATTCCAGTGGCTATGGTCCCACTTGACCCCTCCCTCAACTAATGAAAGGCACACCTTGAAAAATGAGAACTATACGCAGGCCCCCTATGCCCCACTAACCTATGGCCATCCTCACCCATAACTAGATAGCAAGTATATGGTCTTTTGGAGTTCTCCGCCTTTCAGCTTCACGTATCTCGATTGACTCAAGATGGATGGTAGACGACGAGTTGCTATCACAGGGCTACCGGTTTCTCGCCGATTCACGCTGGTCCATCCTAGTCTTTAGGTTGCCATATTTTGCAACCAAGGCATACCCTTGGTTCTTCTACCGCAGACCTTTAACCTCTGTGAGCCCAGGAGAATCATCTGCAGCCTCACAGAGGGATACCAAGAGTACCCTCACGTCCCCTCGAAGCCTCGGGCTTCGTAACCCAATTCGTTGGAGCCTTCGTCTTAATCAGACGGACGTTCGCTCCTTCCCGTGTTGTACTAAGAATTACTACTTAGTTTTGCTAACTAATGTTTACCACTTAGTTTCCAGAATCGTCGTTTTCTTAACTAGGATTTACTGCTTAGCTCCTTTTAACTAAGTTTTACTACTTAGTTCTCTTTCTCGTCAATTTGGATTGGTTAAGTGTCATTAGTCAATTCAAGCTAACTTAACCCTCTTCATTTATCCTGATAAACTGGTTAAGTTTTATCAGTAATTCATGTTGACTTAACCCTACTACAAACCAAGTTATATTGGTTAAGTATTTCTTATTACTTAGCCCTATTCATTCATCCTGTGTTGGTTAAGTGTTCCTTTTTAACTTAACCTTGCCCATTTGTTTTAACTAACACTTTATTAATGGTTAAGTATTATCCCTTCGTGTTTTAGACTTAACCCTATTCATTCATCCTGTATTGGTTAAGTGTTCAAGTTTACTTAACCCTACGGTCTAGTCCAGTTAACATATCAAATTGGCTAAGTGTATTAAATTTTACTTAACCCCAACCTCTAGTCTAGTTAACATGTTAATTTGGCTAAGTGTATTAACTTTACTTAACCCCACCTTCTATTCTAGTTAACATGTTAATTTGGATAAGTGCTTTCTTAGTTACTTAAACCCTACAAATCTTGTCTTGGTACGATGTTAAGTTTGGTTAAGTGTCCCTATGGACTTAACCCTCCCATTCTAGCTTAACTGTGTTAAGTGTTAGTATGAACCTAACCCCACCCATCGGTTTGGTTATCATGTTGAATTGGTTAAGTGTCTTAGTTAACTTAACCCTACCATTCTTGTTCTAGCTTTAACTAAATAAAGTAAAGCCGCAACCACTCACATTAGACCGATATTGTTGCGAATACTGGATGTGCCGGTTGGTTCCGGGCAGGTTTACATCGCAACTCAGTCTAACCTCGGGTTAGGCATATTCGTGTTTTCTAATTTCAAAGGGTATTGCTTAATTTTTCAAATCAGGTTTTGAAAGTAACCATCCCGTCCGTCGGATCAGTTAGGGATAGCCAGGGAGAGTAGGAAACTTGTATTTTCCAAACCCAAGCCTAGACACTATCCTCTCTGTCACCCTAGAACTTTCTGGTGTATGTATTATTAAAAGAGATGTCATTAATAAACCTTTCTTTTGTATATATATAAATTGTTAACAATTTATCCTCAAAGTCCATTTTCCCTTTATAAGTAAATTTGGCCTATACCATATACATTTGCCATTCCCACTAATGGACTTATATTCTAGGCCCAAATCTTGATTTGCTTATCTTACAGTTTATAGCAATTTAGACCCAACATCCTCATTTACAGTTCATGCCAAAAACTAGATTTTATATTCTAGTTTACAGTTTATGCCAAACTAGATTTCATATTCTAGTTCACCGTTTATGCCCAAAACTTAATTTGCCTACCAACTACCTACTTTGTGGCCCATTTAACCATTTACCATTTACGCCTAATGTATGTAAATTATTCACAGTCATGCTAATATACTTATCATGCCTAATTTAGCCACCCAATTCTGATTTAATATTCTAATTTCAGTTCATGTCATATATTATCATATGTTTTCTAACAACAACCTAAACCTAAAACATATTTTGTTTGGGCATAAAGTTAAACATAAACTAGTCATGTTCATAAAGTCAACACAAATTCACAAAGATGCTTACTTTTGTCACTAATACACAAGTATGGTTTTCACTTGAATCAATGATGCCTATCCCAACATATGAATCATAATACCCAATTGGATCAAACTACACTAAAAATGATCATAAAAAAATATACATAGAAGGATCATAAATCATGTTGGCATAATAGTGAATCATATACTTGCATAAGTCTTAACTTGGTTGGAATGAAATATGTATAACTTCTCATTAACCACAACATATCAAATTTCCAACATAAGTTATATACTTGTATCGCAACTATTCCATAGGTCCAATATCATGTTAATTACACTACCACATCCCAAAATCCATTCATAGCAAATCATAGCAACATACAATTATGAATTAACATCATTATAATTAAAGTACAATCCCATTTCTTATTCTACACAATCAAGTCTTAATTATTCATTCACATCGGAATAGCACTCTACTTACAACGTATGACGAGTCTTGTATTCAGGA
The DNA here is from genome assembly GCA_030737875.1 of Allium sativum. NCBI lineage: Eukaryota > Viridiplantae > Streptophyta > Magnoliopsida > Asparagales > Amaryllidaceae > Allium > Allium sativum. Next base: position 312,150,922 of record CM060921.1, read on the forward strand.
CTCTGAATTCTGAATTTGGTGATGCTTATCCCTTGTTGTAGGCGTTGTTTTGACTTAATTGTCGTGGCTTTAAGCTTTTGAATCAACTCCTAATTGTCTCTTGATTTGACGGCTACTCCTACTCTTTCTTCAGCAACATGACGGCTCCATACTCATTTTTATTTGTGTGAATTAGGTGGAGTCTTAGGTCCTTTTTATAGAGTTGTCTCCGCCTGGATGTATTGATAGACTAGGTTTTCTATCAATTATGTTACCTCCGAAATGCTAGGCTCTACTATTTTACATAAAGATAATACCTACAACATGGGTATATTTCTTGATAGAAACCCAATTATGTTACACTTGATATTCAGAAGGTTTATTACTTGGTAATATTACCACACCTCTGCTCTATTCCCCATATTTAAAGAAGGTGACAGAGTGTTCCCGTAGAGTTTGTCTTACGGGCTTTGGTGGAGGTGGGGTGCTTCTAGCGAATACCACTGAGCTCTGATACCAAGTGAAACACCCCACCTCCGTTAGGGTCACTCACAAAAGGGAATGCCCTAATTTTGGTGGAGGTTTATAAGTATAAGTCACAGATACACAAGACATATATAAATACACATATTATTAAAACAGCGGAAACAACAGCAACTTTTATTTCATAAAATACGTGTTTACACAAACATTTCAATAATAGTCTCAAAACACTTTTCTAATTATTACAACCATAATACTGTCTTGATTTCATAACTTAAAGAAGCATAAAAACATAAGTAAACTGCATAGGTCCCCATAATTGCTATCCAAAGCCATAGTCCAAAACGAAAGAGGTCCAAGCAATACATCCTCTCTCTTCAAGCTGGATGTGAAACTAGTCAAGTTGCGATATTCCCTCCCTGTGGACCTGGGGTGGGGGGGGGGGGGGGACGAAAGAAAAGAAGACGAAGAAAAGTAGAGTCAGACATAAAGCCTGAGTAAGTCTAGGACTATTCAGTCTATGAATAAGAAAATGAGCATGATAAGTACAAACTGGAAATGGGAAAGCACCATAAACTAAATTAAGTTGTCTAGAGTCGAATACACTATCGTACCCCATATTAATCTCTGCACCCCCTATAAACTAGTTCCCATCTGGCACCCCACAATCAGGGTGCACTACACCAAAAATGGCTTTTGGTAGCGTTGAAAAAACGCTACCATAACTTGTAGTAGCGTTTTAGAGAACGCTGCGATACGACATGCAACTAAAAGTCTGAAAGTTTTTGTTGCCTTTTAATAAACGCAACCAAAAATGAACATATTGTAGCGTTTTAGAAACCCTACAAAAGGTTTTTTTGGTAGCGGGTTAAAAATGCTACTAAAGTTATACTTGCATCATTTTCCAATTTTTTTGTAGCGGTTTTTCAGTCCTACTATATGTTTTTTGTTTCGTTTCATTTCAGCTACAATATCTTTTGTAAATTACATTTGTAGCACTTTTTCAACGCTACTAAAACTTACTGATACACACCACACTTTAATTACGGTTATTTACTGTTAATGGCTTGTAACATTTCCATCAGTCGCTTATATATAATAGAAATATTAAAACAAATAATCATATGAGTCTCGTTTTCAAACTAAAACCAATAACACCATATTTAAATACATAAAAAATCACATTACTCGCAATATCAAATATAACACCCATAATCATCTCAATAGTAGTGTTTCGACAAGATAAGTGAATTCACATACCACAACTGCTTATAAACAAGCCTACACGACTAGAACAAAAATAACAATAGTTAAAGTCTTGTTCATAGCTTAATTACCACCAGTTCATTTATGCGGCTGTTCTTCACTTCGGAAATCTAATTACCTGTACATAAGTATAACGGTCAACGGTAAGAATTACATACAAGTATAACGATCAACGGTCAGAATTACATAAATGTGCGAAATGCATAAGTTATATATTACAGAGCACACTAATTGCCTATTTATTCATCTCTGACATAGGCACAACAGAGCACACCAATTGCCTAGTTTAAGCCAGTAATAAAAATAATGTTTCATATTATATAACTATACTTGACATAGAAATATCAACCAAGCTTATTCATTTAACTATATGACATCTCTTATTATACAAGTATGAATCATATCAAAACATGTTTCATCATATTAAATCTTCATATGAATGCATATTTGCGAGATTTGAAACAGTGATTACGGCTATTAATTCAGCTTATATTTGACACTGTTTTGATATGATACTGAAATTGTATTTCCGTGCCTTCTTGATGCATAGTTTATTCTCGTTTCTTTTTATAAAACTCTCACCTCATTTTCACACGTTTCCTATTTAAGTATTTGATACATTTTACTGCACTTACGTTCCACCAATACTGCATGTAAGAAATTTAGGTACCTAGCAATAGCATACCACTTACGAAGGAAAATATTTGATGGACAAGTATCCAAATCGATATAAAACGTAATAAAATCTAACTGTTTAAAAATAAAGTAGTGGATACTGTGATTTACAAGTAAAAGCTCACCTACTAAAGGTACTGAGTGATTTATAAGTAAAAGCCCCCTTCTAAATGTACTGAATGGACCAACTCGGTCCATTTAAAACAGAGACCACCTCAGATAGTCCATTGCCCCGGCGGATCAAGAATTTAAAATCCATAGCCATCCTTAGTTTTGGTTAAACGGTTGATTAACCAGTTCAACCGAACTAAAAATATTTTTATGTTTCATGTTATAAATCTTTATTACTCTTTAAGATAAAACGTGAATATATAATTTGAGTATTTTTATTTAGTGTTATGTTCTTTCTAATGGTAATTCGAATCGACAACATGATAGATATAATATGCATAGATGACTAAACTAATCTAAGTAATTTGAAACAAGATCAGAATCATAAAATTCAAAGATTTTTATTAACTACAATCACAACCTAGAGTAATAAGGTCATATATGTAAAATGCTAAAGACAATATTGTCATTCAAGAACCTTCAAAACTAGTTCAGGAAGGTTCTTTTAAACAGTGCTGGTGGTTGTAACAATAATAATAACTGGAAATCACAAAATACAAATGCTTTAGGAGGTAAGAGTATGCTGCTTGAGCCGTGATTCCTTGCTCATGGATAAATCAAAGCAATGAGTAACAGCAACACATGCTTTGTGGGTCTTTGATTTGATCCAAGTTTTTAACAAGACAATGAATACTCTACAACTTATACATCAAATTATATAAAGCATGGTGTTCTCAAAAGGAAGATGAGAGAAGTATTTCAAATTCTGCTACTTATACTTTCCATTCTACAAAATATGGTTTATTCGGGCAGAGAATACAAGAAAATGGGCCTAATATAATCATTGCAACTGATTAGTATTATCTTTAGAAGATATAACTTAGTACTAACATGGCATAATGCACAACAAGAACAAATTAGATGATGGATGAAATCATCTAGTAGACTGTCCCTTCCCTGTCAAAGTTATACATAATATGTTTCATTTAAACCGATATATCAACATATCTAAACAGATAACATGCATCATTTAAGCTGCATATAAATAATTAATGATAAGATTGCATTTCATACCTTACCCCAATATTAAAACAGCATTCAACCAAACAGTTAGCACCTATAATTCACGACAGAAACAATCAAAATACCCATTTAGCACTGAACAAAATAAGAGCATCAATATTGGAACCGCGGCGCAGTCATTTGATCCCAATTGGTTGGAAAAATAAGTTGAGCACTGGGTGACATACGAGGAAACTGAATAAGCTCTGTGACAGTCCTTGCCTGCCTACACAAGAACAGCCGAAATTGATTCTAATGGTTTTAAGAGCTGGTGCCTTTGAAAGAAGAAATTCTATGAACTTAAGCTCACTTCCACATCCTCCTAGGAGAAACACATCAACTGTTTGGAGATTATCAAATTTGAAACTGAAGTCATGCTCTCCATTCCAAAATTCATGATAGGGTGTCCTCAGGTCATGTATGTCAGACGAAACCTACATTAAAAAAAAAAGTCAACTTATAACAAATACATAATGAAATAAACATACATGTTGGTGAGTGGTTTCTGAGAATCGTTGAGAAATGACACAACGGTGAAAAAACTCAAATCTATGAAAAAGCTCACTTTCGTATTATACACACGACACGCCGACTTACCATTAATTTAACTTCTTGCAGATGAGCTCCTTGCATATTAATTGCTGACATTCGGGTGGTTACATTTTGGTCCTAAAAAACTAAGCTTTCTGATAAGACTCTGACTGTAAAAGTCATTATTGCATTCTTGAATATTTTTCCGTCTGGAATACAAACCATATAATCTTTCCATTCAGCAAAATCAATGTTGATGGACTGGCTGTCATTATTCTCTATTATATGTGTTTATCTTAGTTTCAAATCTAGGGAATGGGTGCATGTAGTGACTCTATGTCTCTAAATAACGGCTGTTAAATGACATTTCACAAAAAAATGAAAAATCAAAATTATTATATGAATTCAAACATTTGATACATCAAACTCACAAGTATCATCATAAAATAATAATAACAACATGTTTGCAATATTTCCTTCTCCAGCTAACGCATATCAAATATCTCGTATTCATAGTCTTTGTTTCCCATATTTATGTAAATCAGTATTGAACTTCATATGATTGCATCTTTAGTTTTTTGTATTACTAATATGTCTAATTAGTTGGTTTAGATTTCATGAGTCTTCATGAAAAACTACGTAAATTTCCATTAAGAGTGGGTTTCTAACATATTGAAAAGAGTTATTTATTAGGTGGATCGGTTGACACAAATAAATCTTACCTTAGTTAAATTTTGAATAATCTTATTTATTGGACCATATATTGTTAATTTCTAAAGTACAATTGACATATCAAGTAATAGTTAATATTACTTTATTCAGTCTTGCCATTTTTTTCTCATTGTCTGTCAATCGAAAAAAATTCATATTACATTAACTTAGATTCCAAATGTTTATGCTACTTAGATTCGATGAAAATAAAAAGAATACCTATTTCTATTTTTCCTCAAATAAACCTAGTACAAGCGACCAGTTATGATTTTTGGGGCATAATTCACTTGCCTCACAAAAGGAAATCTCAATTATAACAAAATAAACCTGATGCTAGAGAGTTAAAAAACAAATAAACCATATCATTTGGACATTTGATTTCCCATTATGCATCAAGAAATAAGATATTCATGGACAATAGTCAATATAATAGCTTTTATTTTCAATTATGCACCAAGAAATATGATACTCATGGACAGTAGTCAACAATAAATTTGGTTTCCAATTATGCATCATGAAATATGATATTCACGGATAGTACATTTGACCTTCTAAGGTTTAGACTGAATTGCCTTTTTACACATATTTGGTTTTTTATTACCAGGAATGTTGTTTCAATATTAATTGCTGACAAAATTTTAATTTGCATTACAACAATTATTTTCTTCAAATATATATAATGATATTATAATATGTTAATGACAATACATTATTTTTGCTGGAAATGTCAACTTTGTGTACAATACTTAGTAGTGAATCCCGCTCTAATAAATTAGTCATGTATCTTCTATAAATACATCTAACCTTTTTATTCTTGATCAGTATTTCAAAATCCTAAAATGGGTATGCTATAAATGTCATATTACAGTTAGTGTTATTGGAAGAAAAAAACGATACTGATTGAAGAATAATTTTCGGAGCTTTAGATGACACTCCTTATATATGTTTATCTTTTGTCCTTTTCAGAAGTATATATTTTTATGCACTTTTTCGAGCTCTTTTCTTCTTCTTCTTCTTCTTATATATATATATATATATATATATATATATATATATATATATATATATATATATATATATATATATATATATATATCCTCAAATTAGTTTTCTTTTATGTTTTCAATTCAAATATGTAATATACCATTGTAGAATAATTCTTATAGATTATGCCTTGCTGCCACTTCATTTGGTTGATTGCTTCGTCAGACATATACGTAAATTTCCTTTTATTATGGCTTTATTACATAGACACCACATACATCACCATCACACACTTTTCTCCCCACCCACTCAGTTAATATACTCACCCACTCACACACACATAAGTTGATTTAACTTCGCTTCCAAAAGCAAAAACTACAGCATTGGAGCTGTTTCAATTAAAATTTTCAGCATTGCTACATTGGAAACATCGTGCTAATTTATTTTCTATACTAATCTAGTAGCTTAGAAAACATATTGTCATGAATGTCAATAAATGATTGCCCAGATGCTACTTTTACTGGCTTTAAACTAATTCATTTTTTATACTCAACTGTATTATCATCTTAAGGTGTAAACCTGAATTCCCTATTTACATTAAGAACGTATATGTTAATAAAATTATTTTATTTAGTCCAATGTCGTTGCTGGTGTTTCCAGATTTCTTTTTTAAATAACAAATGAACAACACAACTAGATACCCTGCAATTGCAAACTAAACATTCTTATTTGGTTAATGTCAGCAATTCAATTTGCAATAGGTTTATTGCAGTTTTCCAATATATGAAGCAACTTTTATAATGATATCACTTTCAAACTTTGCATCATAAATCATGTCTTTATTTCTATTTTAGTAGACATCATTAGCATATATGTTTTTCCAAATGATGAATCTTTAGTGATGAATCATTAGCATAAATACAACAATAAAAGAGAAATAGGCAGATAACTCTTGCAGGAGTTCCTATAGCTACTTGCTGTAACTTTGAACAGAACCTAGTTTTATGTAAACTTTAGTATGACAAAAAGAAAAGTTGCAACTGGACAAAATTCAATCAAGATCCATGGTCCAACTAGTTAACAACCTGCACAGTAAATTCTTAATGTCTGTTTATAGATTCTTCGTTTTCGTCAAATAGAAGATCTCCTAATATATGCAATTCCTAATATTGTTTATTTGCATTCTCTAAAATGGTTTATATTTAAAAAGATGGGGTGGTTATATAAATTTTTGCAAAGAGGCCAGGTTCACATTATTAATTATTGCGGAAGAAAACAAACAAGCCAGTTACAGTTAGGGTGTGGCTAACAAAGGACCATAAAAAGCCACAGATAGCTTACTCGCGTGTAAATAAATCAAAAAGAGTTTGTCTAACTCATATATGTCCCTTCTTATTTGGCAACAAAAACATTAGAACATGAAAAATGATAATAGTTGCACTAAAAACAGTACCCGCTGAATAGCAAAGCTAGCATTAATGTCAGCACCATTGACTTCTTTTCCTGGATATACATCCTTCTTACTGATAGGCCCATGCCTTTGGGTACACGATAACTACACTGATGTTCTTAAAAATATTAAGGCCAAGCGACTGCAGGTGACCTAAAAGGAATCCAGGTGAGAGGCTAATAATATTATTTGGTTTCATGTACAAGAATATTTATTTAGTGTCTGTTAGAGAACCCCGAATTATCACAAAACCAATTGGCAATGTGAAGGGTGAACTCATTGTACTTATACAGGATTAATTTTACAAATTCCCCAATGTGGGACTTGTCTCAACACGCCCCCGCACGTGTGGCATATCATGAGCCTAACACGTGGACCTTTATATTGGGTGACGTGGATAAGTGTGGCATTGTGCGCACGAATTAAACCTGCTCTGATACCATGTTAGAGAACTCCGAATTATTACAAAACCAATTGACAATGTGAAGGGTGAACTCATTGTACTTATACAGGATTAATTTTACAAATTCCCCAATGTGGGACTTGTCTCAACAATGTCCCTTACACACTGCACAGGTTAGTCTATAACAAAAATATTTGTTGCTGCACTTTATTTAACTTGTTACAGTGTTTTGTTAACTCGGCATTTTGTATTTGTGCAATTTGAATTTTTGCATGCATAAATTACTTATGCAATTTCAAAGTCCTGGTGTAAACTACTAATTTGCGCTTGGACACTTCGATCACGCAAGCATGAAGGACAGACTCATGTACAGGAGGAGAATGTTCCACGTATTTTCTATCTTAAACTAAAATACAGCTATAAAAACATACCTCCAATGTAAACCTACCCCACCTGTAGGACTGCACACTACCAAATCCATGATTTTACCTTTCATTCTCCTTGCATGTTTCTTCTTCAGCAACAAGCTCCATTTCAAGCAATTGTTTCTTTTCTTTTTTTAAATAAAATAAAATGGGATGAAGTTAGCCTTGGGAACAGATTATATACATCTGAAAATAAGCAGTGGTAATAGAAACATACATGATAATAAAAAGAAATAAACCTGATTTCTTAGTAGCATGCATCTAAAAATTTATTTTAGGAGCAGTTTTAATCCAAATATATGTTATAACCTCCTGGCTTCAGTTTCAGCGCAGTGTATGCTATGGATCAAGTTGCGTTCTCAGCAATGGACAGTATCAGTATCTGCCTGGTTTTCTGGAACTCAGACTCAACTTTAGCCTCTTAGAATCCGTAGAGCTAATTATGTCGAATGTAAACAGTAAACCATATTTAATTCAATATGCAAGCTTTCCATACACATAAAGGAGATTTTAGCACATAATATCCACTTATAAGATGAGCTAAAACACAAAATAGAAAACAAACATCATCGTTTAAACAAAAACAAAAACAAAATTTTGTATAGTATATTTGATACAGTATTAGCTTCCGCCATATTTGCAACCACATACTAAATGTAACCCGTTGTAAAAAAAGAAAAACAATTATTTTGTGCTACTGCAAATGCTTATACCAAAATATTTTGTTTTGTCCCTCTGACCTTAAGTCGATGGGTTTCAAGAGCTTTTTAGACTATTATGGCCATAACAAAAATTGTATCTTGCCTTCACAGTTTTCAAGTTCATGTATCTAAATCGAGTGTTTTTTCTTTCTTAATCTAACTTAGAAACAACATTTAACGTTTGATACTCTTTCATGCTGCAACATTTTACGTAAACAAAGAAGCTGTTCACCAAAACGAAAATTTTCACCTTATATACATTTGATACTCTTCCATGGTGCAACATTTTACATAAACAAAGAAGCCATTCACCAAAACCAAAATTTTCTTCGTTAAATATATATTTGTAAATTTGAAATTGAAAATTAGCATTTTGTGATGAAGACAACAAAATGAAAAGTTATAATTGACAGACAGTTTATTCTTTTTCACCTTTAATGCATGGATCTACATTAAAAGTAGTTACATTGTTAAAAAGAGAACTGTATAACCTATGCCTAAAACCATATCCACAAAAGCTATATAAGTTTTATGCTCATCTTATTTAAGAGATTCACTGATAGTGGTAAAAACGAACTTTTGGAAAATCCAAAAATTTCTTTAATTTGAATTGATGTAAAAATTAACCTTCGGAAAAATGTCCATTTATTAAGTCTGCCAGACAAATCCAAAATAAAAGGGAAATCTAATCTAAATAGGATGTAAAGTTATCCTTTAAAAAATAAAGAGAGGCCAAAATGTAAGTATTACACGTTTTAAGAAAGAAAGCACCTGATTAATGATTCACCTGGTAGTGATGACTGAAAGTTATTTGGTTGATTGATTTGTAGTAGGATGAATTTTTATCATACTTTGGCTTCCCACCTCTGCGATTGCACTTCAGTGGAAAGTAGTTACTCCTTTTCTATGCGTTCGTAGCATTCTACTAAACATGTTTGGACTTAAAGATGTGTTGTTGCTTCATTGTTTTTGCTGCCTACCTTTGGTATTTAATGTCAGAAAACTTAATATGCCTAAAAGCTTCATCTGGTTCGCTCTTTCCTTCTCCTCAAATTAAATAGGTATTAATAAGTTTCAGCTGTAATGAATTTGCAAAGTTTCACTCAACTAAGAACTAATCAGATTTTGACTTGGTTGTTAACTAGGCAAAACAACGTTCAAGTAATCCGAAATTCTCAAATCAATACGTGGAACTGCATATTACATAATGCATGACTTAAATAAGAAAGGGTGCTATTGATAGATAATGCAAAGTTTCATCCCAATGCAGCATAACCGGCAGATAAATGATAAAAAATAGTACTTTTCATAATTCAAAAAGTGGCAGTTGGTAATATTCTTTTACTATAATATCTATTATTATCTTAAACGAATTTTGGTTTTGTTTATTGTTTCCATCTACTAATGTATGTCAAACATCTAATATTGAATAATCTTCATTTATAGATATACCCAGAGAGTCAATCATGTCATTATTTTTGAAATCTTAACAAAACTTTTCTTCAATAGACTAAATAGTAAGTTCAACAAGTTTCAATGTGTTTTTTTCCTTTTCTTAATCATGGTTGGCTATTTGGCTGGATCTGAACTTTGCCAATTTATGCTTTTCTATTTGTATACAAACCTTAATCACTGCTGATTAAATATATTAGATATTTACAGGTCACTACTGTAACATCAATGCAACTGACATACAATAATATAAAATATGAAAACCAGGATAATTACACTTAGAATTCGTCATCAATTAAAACTCCTGATCATCTAAGAAGGAAATTCACAAATAGTAAGAGGTACTGAAATTCTCTTTATTGCTCTGATCATTGTTCAAGGTAACTTATAAATAATAAATCCTAAAATTAATTTTATACTGCGGCATGCTAGTAAAAATTACCATAACAATGATATAAACTCCTAATACCCTCAGGATTTTTTATTTTTAAATATATATTTAAAAAAAAACAGCGAAACACCCACTGAAGCAGCATGCTGGTTTATGAAAATCCAAATTAATGTTAAATTCCAAAAGTAACTCCAAAATATACTTAAAACGGAAGCATAAATCGTAAATGAAACCTTACACTGTCTAGATGAGAACATACCTAGTTGAGATGAGCAACGCAAAAATTAAGGCAGCGATTGAGAATTACGGCTGAGAAGCGGAAGAAGTGGCAGAGTGATTCACGGATTTTGATTTGAAGAATAAGGCGGAAGGATTCATGGTCTTGATTTGATAATTAGGATGAAGCGATAGAAGTTGGAATTTTGTGGAACGAGGGTTTTCCAGAACAGAATGTTTCGAGAATGAAAATTAGGTGGTGGTAAGCGAGAATGGGGAAAGAAATCTCGCCCAATACGTGTAAAACGCAACAAAATCAACTGGTCTGACGAGATAGATGCATTTATGTTCAAACGCCACTATATAAGGCAACTAAAAGCGCAATTTCTTGTAGTGGTGAAGTGATCCTTTTTAATGATCGGCTCCTACTCGCATAGTTACATGTGTCTTACGACCCCTGATGTTGTAGCTACCTATGCTGGTCCCACCATGTGGTGTATCAAGTCCCATGGTGGTGACCCGACACAGTTCTAGAATGCACATGTATACTACTGGTGCCCAGTGCCTAATTTTTCTGCGCCGTAGTGTGTGCACGCCTGCACCCCGTTATAACCTACACTGCCGCACTACCGCCGTCGATTTGACCTCTTACAGTCAGCCCAGTAATCGTGCCCCACCCTGCCTAGTTCAGGGTATCCTGATACACGTTGTAGGGTTACTGCTGAAAAGGGTCCCCCACTACTAGGTTTTCTATTTCTAGCCAACATGCTAAGTTGGTTAAGTGTTCTGTATAAACCTAACCCCCAATCAGTCTGTATAATTTAGCATGTTAAATTTGATTAAGTATTAATTCAATTTACTTAATCCTATCAATCCTGACTCAGCCTTAATTGTCTTATTAAAGCCACAACCACTCACATTAGACAGGTATTGTTGTGACTGCCTGTTGCCGGTTGGATCCGGGCAGTCTTACGTCACAACTCAGTCTAACCTCGGGTCTTTATTGGGCTCAATGCTTAACCACCCACATTAGATAGGTATTGTTGTGACTACTGGACAGCCGGGCGGGTCCGGGCAGGTTTATGTCACAACGCAATCCAACCTCGGGTTAAGCATGTCGTATTTTCTAAGTTTACATATTTTGTCTCTTTTTCTTTTATATGTAAATATTTGCGGCCCATTATTCAAATTCATTATTCTTGAGTATAATAATTTATACCATTTAAAATGTCATGAATCGTTGGCATGTGCCAAACATGCCAACACATATATTTTAATTAACCCCAACGTATTCCCCCGTTTGTACGTAATAATATAACATATGTTGGGCTTCAACATTTTAGCCCAACTTAGCCACATAAAAAGGGGAGGCTTAGAACATGATGTATATATATTCTAAGTAACATCAAAAAGGGGCGTGTAAACGCATGAACTTGCAACATAGCGGTCTAATTAACATAAATTAGGCACTTGTGAACTTGCATTGTAATAGCATAAAATTTTGACATAAAACATACCTAAACACGAATCATGGTTTTAATCTAATCATGTAAACTTTTATTTAAAGTATGAATCTAACTTAATTATGTGCCACATAAATTATCTTATGTTTTCTAACAACAACCTAAGCCTAAAACATATTTTGTTTGGGCATAAAGTTAAACATGAACCAGCCATGTTCATAAAGTCAACACAAGTTCACAAAGATGCTTACTTTTGTCACTAATACAAAAGTATGGTTTCCACTTGAATCATGATGCCTATTCCAACATAAATTCATATGAATCATAATACCCAATTGGATCCAACTACACTAAAAATGATCATAAAAATATACATAGAAGGATCATAAATCATGTTGGCATAATAGTGAATCATATACTTGCATGAGTCTTAACTTGGTTGCAATGAAATATGTATAACTTCTCATTAACCATAACGTATAAGTATCAAATTTCCAACATAAGTTATATACTTGTATCGCAACTATTCAATAGATCCAATATCATGTTAATTACACTACCACATCCCAATTTCATTCATAGCAAATCATAGCAACATACAATTATGAATTAACATCATTATAATTAAAGTACAATCCCATTTCTTATTCTACACAGATCAAGTCTCAATTATACATTCACATCGGAATAGCACTCTACTTACCACGTATGACGAGTCTTGAATTCAGGACTCTGAATTTTGAATTTGGTGATTCTATCCTTTGTTGTAGGCGTTGTTTTGATTTAGTTGTCGTGGCTTTAAGCTTTTGAATCAACTCCTAATCGTCTCTTGATTTGACGGCTATTCCTAGTCTTTCTTCAGCAGCATGACAGCTCCATACTCATTTTATTTGTGTGAATTAGGTGGAGTCTTAGGTCCTTTTTATAGAGTTTGTGAATTGATTAGAGCCGTCGATGGAGCCAAGATTAATATAAGCCGTTCATTTTAAAGAGAAACCAATCAAGAGTTGACACATAAGCCCTAGTGACAAGACAAAGCCCAGAAATTCGGCCAAGCACAGACCAGGCCAGCCAGGAGGGGCTGGGTTCGACCTGGCTCAGGGGCCAGGTCGACTACCCAGTCGACACACAGGTCGACTGCCCAGTCGACCTGGGTACCCAGGTCGACTGCCCAGTCGACCTGGGTCTTGGGCGGGAATTTTCCCGCCCAGCCCAATCTGGGTCCGATTTTTGAATTTGAATTTGTTTTTCTGAACTGTTTCTGCCTGTTTGAATTTTAAACTGAATTCTGAAACTTCCGGAGGTCATATCTCCCTCATACGGAGTCCGTTTTACGCGGACTCTATCTCAAGCAGAATTCCGAGACGAACGAAATGGCGTATTCCGTTTCCCTTAATTCTTTGATTTGAAATTAATTATACTTTAATTTATGGATTCACTGTTATAGAATATACGGGGTGTTACATTCCCCCCACTTAAAAGGATTTCGTCCTCGAAATCTTCAAGTTTAGGAAGAATGTATATCCTACCATCCAAACGTCCATCTACTCATCCATCAAACACGAGCGTCCATTGTCCTTAAGAGACTCCTAATGCTTCATGATCATATGCGAAGTGTGTGTACATGTACTTATCTAATGCAAAATCAGTCGGTCTACTGATTCAGTTGACCTCCTTAATGCAAATTATGTAAGTGCCATGAATCCATTATGTATGCAAACCTTCCTATTTATGATTCTACATGAGTGCACAATCATTCATATAAATGCAACATCCATATGACAACACATTAAACTTTAACCACATAAGAACGTAAATACATATATGCATATGCAATATGAAGTGACTGAGCCGATCTAAAACCTAGATTGTGTGTGTATATGCAACCACGAGCAACCACTAGCAATCACTTGCAACCACTTGCAGCCATCATCCATAACATGTTCCAATTACATGTTTTCATCCAAAGGGTTTCCACCTAAAAGATAAGGTCGAGGAGATATACCCTAAAAGATAGATAAAAGCACAACTTAAGGAAAAAGAAAGATCAAAGATGTACCCTCAAAAAGAAAAGGGTAGACTGCGCGTATTCTAGCCTCAGTTTCCCAAGTCGCGTCTTCCTCGGCGTCGCTCCACTGAACTTTGACGAGCTTGACCTCGCGGTTGCGTAGCTTTTTCAATTTAGTTCCTAATATGCGTGTTGGAACTCTTCTCACAGTTGCTTCACGTTCTACTTCGGCTTCTTCTAGAATGCTAGGCTCTACTATTTTAGCAGACTCGTGTAAACACTTCCGGAGGTGAGAAACATTAAAGACGTTGTGAACTCCGGCCCGTTTTTCGGGTAGCTCTAATCTATAGGCCATCTTCCCAACCTTCTCAATGATAGGAAATGGTCCTACAAACCTTGGTGTTAGCTTTCCAGTGGATCCAAAACGAACAACGTTCCTTTTTAACTTAACCTTGCCCATCTGTTTTAACTAACACTTTATTAATGGTTAAGTATTATTCCTTTTTAACGTTCCTTTTTAACAACGAGGAAATGCTGCTCAAGACTTTCAAGAGGAGAATCAAAACAAGTTAGGATTCAAGTGAAGATTCAAACGACTTCAACGACTGTTTTTCTACGAATCTAATCTAATCTCTGTAAGTCGGTTACTTTTTAGATTTGAACGTTTTCTCTATTCGTGACATGAAATTAAAGGAATAAAAGAATGTGCCAAATCTTTCTGTTCGAATCAGTGCTTATATCCTTGGACCTAATTAAGAACTGTTATGATTCGATGACCAATAAGACTGTGACTATGAAACTATGGACCTTAAAACCATATGCCTCTTTGACTATGAACATTGCCTATGACTGTGACTCATGACTGTGAGAATTATTTTCCTTTGACTATGAACATCGCCTATAACTGTGATTCATTAACTGTGAGGATTTATTGCCTATGACTATGGATATAAGGTTATTATTTATGCTCATGACACTGTAGTTACAAAACCATGTTGTACCCCAAACTAGCATTATATTGGATCTAGGCTTGACTTTCTATTTTTAGTTATCCTTGATCTTGATCTTGGGAATTTACCTATTAAGTTAGGTCTACCCATGTTCTTGAACCTATACTATTCAACCCTTTTCATGTCGTAATATTACCAGATCTATATGCCTGTGAATTATCATCTTATGCTAGTTATTAGGTCTATTCTTTCATGGCATTTTGGTTCATTCCCTTTTATCCTCTAATCTAGATTTATTTATAATCTAGGTTGAATCACGATTTTACGAACGATGGGAATACGTTTTGGGAAAAACATGAAATTGGCTAAACTTGGAAATTGACATAATTTGGGAACATGCGTTATAGCATGACTATTAAGATGAAAATTAGAATAACAAGTCTAGTTTTGACATGAACTGAAATTAGAATATTAAATCAGAATTGGGTGGCTAAATTAGGCATGATAAGTATATTAGCATGACTGTGAATAATTTACATACATTGGGCGTAAATGGTAAATGGTTAAATGGGCCACAAAGTAGGTAGTTGGTAGGCAAATTAAGTTTTGGGCATAAACGGTGAACTAGAATATGAAATCTAGTTTGGCATAAACTGTAAACTAGAATATAAAATCTAGTTTTTGGCATGAACTGTAAATGAGGATGTTGGGTCTAAATTGCTATAAAGTGTAAGATAGACAAATCAAGATTTGGGCCTAGAATATAAGTCCATTAGTGGGCATGGCAAATGTATATGGTATCGTGTAACATCCCACATTCGTTAGTGTCACTCACAAAGGGAATGCACTAAGTTTTGTGGAGCATTTAGGGTAAAAAATGCAGATAAATTACAAGGCAGACAGAAATTAAACAACGGAAAATAAAACTTTACTTTATTGATAAGATAGTTTGTACAACAATTGTTTTCCAATATCAGAGTATCATCTGTCTTACAAAATAAAGAAGCATAAAAATACATTTATATTCCCCAGTGTAGCATAATCCAGCCATAGCAGCGAAAAGGAGAGTCCAAAGCACTTTGTCCAAGAATCTTCAAGCTTGGGAAGACCAGCGGTCCAATCTAACCTGAGCTGAACTATTCCCTCCTCAACTACCTTGGGGGGGGGAACGGAAGAAAAGAAGACGAAAGAAAAGTAGAGTCAGACATAAAGCCTGAGTAAGTTTAGTGACTATTCAGTCTATGGATAAGAAAAAGAGCACGATAAGTATATGCTGGAAATGGGAAAGCACCATAAACTTAGTTAAGTTATCTCGAACCGAATATACTATCGTACCCCATACTAGTCTCTGCACCACCTAACTAGTGCCCCAACTAGTAATGATAACGTGATCCCAATCCCTGTAATTTTTGTTGCCTTTAGGCGTACATTTATTGTTTCTGATCTAGATCTAATCTAGGATTTACGCTATCTTCCGAACGATGCCCTCTAGTCTAGGACACACTACCTAGAGTGGTATATGTTCCTAGACTTTTTCCACGTATGTGTCGCGAATCGTTATCGCTTGTCTAAATGCACATGTCCTGTAATGTGCGGCCCGAGTTAACATAAGCCTTTGACTATGAACATAAGCCTTTGACTAGGAGCATAAACCAATGCCTATGACTATGACAAGGACAATAGTGGTTAATTACCTATGATTCATGAACGTGATATTATTGCCTAGGATTATGACTGTGAGATTGGATCTAAACTTGATTATCTATTCAGTTTATTCTTAATTATCCTTGGATCTTGATTATGGGAATTTATCTATTAAGTTAGATTTACCCATATACTTGAACCTATGTTATTTGTTCAACCCTTTTTATGCCACGTGTAACACCCCACATCCTTTAGTGTCACTCACAAAGGGAATGCACTAAGTTATGTGGAGCATTTAGGGTAAAAGATGCAGATAAATTACAAGACAGACAAAATTAAAACAGCGGAAAATAAAACTTTACTTTATTGATAAATAGTTTGTACAATAATTTTTTTCCAATATCAGAGTATCATCTGTCTTACAAAATAAAGAAGCATAAAATAACATTTATATTCCCCAATGTAGCATAAGCCAGCCATAGCAGCAGAAAAAGAGAGTCCAAAACACTTTGTCAAAGAATCTTCGAGCTTGGGAAGAGTGACGGTCCAATCTAACCTGAGCTATACTATTCCCTCCTTAACTACCTAGGGGGGGGGGGACGGAAGAAAAGAAGACGAAAGGAAACTGGGTCAGACATAAAGTCTGGTAAGTTCAGTTACTTCTAGCATGTGAACAAGGAAAAACAAAACGACATGAATTAACTGAATACAAGACAATACCATGATGATAGGGCCAACAAGATAGGATAAGATTAACACAAGATATGCTAAGACAAGATAAACTGGATATGCTTTAATACTTTCTCCGCTTCGCTATTAACCTGTTATTATGGTTTCTATGTCTCTGCACCACCTATCTAGTGTCCCAACTAGTAATCTGTCTAAAATGATAACGCGATCCCAATCCCAGTAATTGTGGTTGCCTTTAGGCGTACATTTATTATTTATTACCTAGATCTAATCTAGGGTTTCATATCAAAGTGCTTCCTAGATTCCACTCGGGTTTACGCGGCTAATCTAATGCTTCACAGATTCAAGGTTTATGCCACCTAGGTCCAACTAGGGATTATGCTACCTGTCGAACGATGCCCCTAGTCTAGGACACACAACCTAGAGCGGTATATGTTCCTAGACTTTCCCCACGTATGTGTCGCGAATCGTTTATCGCTGTCTAGATGCACATGTCCTGAAATGTGCGACCCGAGTCCCGTGGCAGGGCTGCTCTAGAAACACGGAACTCGGTCGGGAGGTTTCAGATATCTGCCGATGCAGATGCTAAGGTCTGTTTTTCCAGTGGCTATGGTCCCACTCGACCCCTCCCTCAACTAATGAAAGGCACACCTTGAAAAATGAGAACTATACGCAGGCCCTCTATGCCCCCACTAACCTATGGCCATCCTCACCCATAACTAGATAGCAAGTATATGGTCTTTTGGAGTTCTCCGCCTTTCCGCTTTACGTATCTCAACTGACTCAAGATGGTAGGTAGACGACGAGTCGCTATCACAGAGCTACTGGTCTCGCCGAATCACGCTGCTACATCCTAGTCTTTAGGTTGCCATATATTGCAACCAAGGCATACCCTTGGTTCTTCTCATGCAGACTTTAACCTCTGTGAGCCCAGGCGGATCATCTGCATTCTCACAGAGGGATACCAAGAGTACCCTTACGTCCCCTCGAAGCCTCGGGCTTCGTAACCTAATTCGTTGGAGCCTTCTTTAAGATCAGATGGACGTTCGCTCCTCTTCGTGTTATACTAAGGATTACTACTTAGTTTTTCTAACTAAGGTTTACCACTTAGTGTATTGAATCGTCGTTTTCTTAACTAAGGTTTACTACTTAGCCCTTTTTAACTAAGGTTTACTACTTAGTCCTCTTTCTCGTCAAGTTGGATTGGTTAAGTGTCATTAGTCAATTCAAGTTAACTTAACCCATTCCTTTGTCATATTAAACTGGTTAAGTGTTATCAGTAATTCACTTTGACTTAACCCTACCAGCATCAAGTTATATTGTTTAAGTATTTACTTAACCTACCCATTCATCTTGTATTGGTTAAGTGTTCCTTTTTAACTTAACCTTGCCTATCTATTTTAACTAACATGTTATAACGGTTAAGTGTTCCCTTAGTTAACTTAACCCTAACATTGGTTTGATTAACATGTTCTAATGGTTAATTATTGTCCCTTCATGTTTTTAACTTAACCCTATTCATTTATCACACTCTGATGGTTATGTGTTCAAGCTTACTTAACCCTACGGTCTAGTCCAGCTAACATATTAAATTGGCTAAGTGTAATAAATTTACTTAACCCCAACCTCTAGTCTAGTTAGCATGTTAAATTGGCTAAGTGTATTGAATTTACTTAACCCCCACTTTCTAGTCTGGTTAACATATTAAATTGGTTAAGTGTTTTTCTTAGTTACTTAACCCCTACAAATCTTGTCTTGTTACCATATTAAGTTGGTTAAGTGTTCTAGTTAACTTAACCCTATCGTTCTAACTTAACTGTGTTAAGTTGGTTAAGTGTTCCTACGGACTTAACCCTCCCATTCTAGCTTAATTGTGTTAAGTTGGTTAAGTGTTCTTATGGACTTAACCCTCCCATTCTAGATTAACTTTAATTGTCTTATTAAAGCACCAGCCACTCACATTAGACAGGTATTGTTATGGCTGCGGTATGCCGGTTGGTTCCGGGCAGTCTTACACCACAACTCAGTCTAACCTTGGGCCTTTATCAGGCTCAATGCCTTAACCTCCCACATTGGATAGGTATTGTTGTGATCACTGGACAGCCGGGCGGGTCCGGGCAGGTTTACATCACAACTCAATCCAACCTCGGGTTAAGCATGTTCGTATTGTCTAAATTTACTTTTCTCATTTAGGATAAATTCTATAAGTAAATTTTCCCTAATTTACTTATTCCATTATTACTCTTTTAATGTACATTGTCAACATTTATTATTATGGCCCATTTTCCCTATATATCATATTTATAGTTTTTGGTATGTAAATTATACCAAATTAAGTGTCACTAACCATGATTATTCTAAACATGACAATTACTCACAATTATGACTAAATTCAAAATTTGTGCTAATATACTTATTATGCCAAATTAATTTTAATTGACCCAATTCTGATTTAACATCCTAATTTACAGTTTATGGGAAGACTAGAATTATTATTCTAGTTTACCGTTTACGCCTAAAACTTAGCTTACTTGCCAATACTAAATTTAATATGTCAAATTACATATTCCATAATTCATGTCAAATTTTCAAATTTGCGTTCTAATAAACATGTCATAATACATGTTCTAAATTATGTCAATCATAATTTTGTTCATGTTCCACATTATGCCAATTTCCAAGTTTACAACCATGTTTAAGTTAAATTTATGATTTGCCCAAATCGTATTCCCATCGTTCATGTAATCGTGATTTCATCCTAGATTATAGATAAATCTAGATTTGTGGATAAAAAGGGAATGAACCAAAATGCCATGAAAAGATTGACATAATGACTGGCAGAAGATGATAATTCACTAATCACAGATCTAACAAATTACACTGAATAAATTGAATAAAGCATCGAAGGCCTATAGATCTGATAATATTATGACATAAAAAGGGTTGAACAAATAACATAGGTTCAAGTATATGGGTAGATCTAACTTAATAGATAAATTCCCATAATCAAGATCCAAGGATAATTAAGAATAAACTGAATAGATAATCAAGTTTAGATCCAATCTCACAGTCATAATCGTAGGCAATAATATCATGTTCATGAATCATAAGTAATTATCTACTATTGTTATTGTCATAGTCATAGGCATTGGTTTATGCTCCTAGTCAAAGGCTTATGTTCATAGTCAAAGGCTTATGGTTTCAAAGGCCACAGTTCCATAGTCATAATCTTAAGCATTGGCAATTTAGTCACAATGTGTTCTAGGCCATAATCAAGAATCAGATCCAAAGTCATAAACAAGCACAGATTCATTGAAATGATAAGGCATATTTCTTATATTCTTTTAATTTCATGTCACAAATAGAAAAGGCGTTCAAATCTAAAAAGTAACCGACTTACATTGATTGGATCTAGAAAAGAATAGAAAGATAGCGTTGCTTGAAGCCGTTGAATCTTTACTTGAATCCTAACTTGTTTTGAATCTTCTCTTGAAAGACTTGAGCAGGATATCCTCGTCTTGATTTATATTTTAATTTAATTTATTTATTTATATTTAGAGGAAGAAGAAGAAGCCATGTCCATCAAGAATTTGTGCAGCATATGGTTAGAGAAGAATGGTGCAAAGAGAAGGAGACTAGGAGGCTGTTTATATATGATTGCAAGTTAATTTGAGCCGTCGATGAAGCCAAGGTTAATCAAAGCCATCCGTTCTAAAAGAGAAGCCAATTATGTTTACAATTACTTTCTTAATGTACATTATTAACATTTATTATTAAATTTATATGCACATTAGATACATACCCCCTTTACACATTTATTATTAAATTTGTATGCACATTAGATACATCTCCCCTTTAACATTTATTAATAAATTTGTATGCACATTAGATACATCTCCCCTTTACACATTTATTATTAAATTTGTATGCACATCAGATACATGCCCCCTTTACACATTTATTATTAAATTAGTAACTTTAGTGTTAACAGAAATACGGGGTGTTACACAGAGCATAAGTTTATAAATGGAATTTGTGTCTGACGTTGAATTTTGTTCTATGTAAATTGATTTCTATTAATATACAACCGTTGGTGGCGGAGAATTTATTCTCTTGCTCAACACCCTTAGAGGTTGTGTATTAATAGTTATCAATCACATGGTGTGAATTTTCAACGTGGCACGCTAAGATGAAGATGATCAAGGCTTTGTTGAAAAGCAGTCCTTATGGTTATAAAGTTACTTCGCGAGCCTCACAACCCGGTTGAGTCTAAAACGGGAGAAGGGAACGCAGGGAGAGAAGCACGTTTCTTTCTAGCTAGAAGTGGTGTCGGTGCTTAAACTGGCTGATATTTACTTATGTGGATGATGGAATGTGGCGCGCCTCGGATGTTAGGTCCAATAGGACCGGGAAACGTGTGTTCAGGAATAACTAATCCACAAACCGCAAGTGTGGACCGACCCTGCATCTATCCAAGGGTTCTCTGCGGGGGATCCTGAGACATTAGCAAGAGTGTCTCGAATTGGTAAGGAGCTCCTCCCTAGCCCGACTCATGATGGAAACCCAATTTCCAATACGACCTCATGCGGTTTTGATTGTATTACTAGTATGGAGGCATAGTATATGGTAGTTATGCTTCCTAGGATTGATACATTTACTTTGAAATGTTTTTGGAAACATATATACACTAATAATAATATCAAATTCGTTTTTTAACGTATCAAGCATTTTTTACCATTATAAGGTAAAACTCTATCCTCCGATTTGCGTTGCATTGTGTGATGGGACTTGAGTCTTATGATGGTTTCATTTTTCCAAAAAGCATTGCGTTGTTTAACGATTTACTTTAACTTATGCACGACATTCCATTGGAGTAAACCCGTTCCGCGTTAGCGGCGTGGTCCTTGGATTTGTCTTATTGTTATTAGTGAAATTAGGTAAGAATTCTCGCACCAGTTCCATGACTGACCCGTTGTTTGTTTCCACCTTTACAAACTCGGGTGCCCTCTTTCCACACGGGCAGTCGAGTAGTTTGTCTACAGGTTCTTATCTCGAGCAGGATTCTGGATTGAAGCCTAAAGATGTGTCCAGAGCATAGTTGTCTTCCGCTGCCTTAGTTATTTTATTTCTACTGCAATGTATTAAAATATTTTAATTTATCTTCCGCTGTAATTTTATTCGATGTACTCTGATATTCTGTACTCTGATGTAACATTATTGTAATGTTTATAAAAGTCTGTTGTTATTGTTCTGATGTTGTTGTATTCCCAAAGTTAACATGTTCGAGTTTTGAACGATCTTGGTCGATTTAACGATCGATTGGGTCGGGCGAAACTCGGGCCGTTACAGTTGGTATCAGAGCTTTGGTTAGCTCAAATCTTTGGGGTACAACTCGTTAGAACTGAACAAAAGACTCATTAGAGATTGGATTAGTAATATCCAATAAGAATACTCATTAGAGATAGGATCAGCAGTATCCTAGAATGAGAAAACTCATTAGAGATGGGGTTAGTAATGCCCTAGAATGAGTTGAGAGTAGCAAGCCTATAATATACGTATTTGAAATTCTAATCTATTTTAGAAAATATGATTTTTGAATATACAAAAGTTATATTTTTAAAAGCTAATCAACTAATTGATTGATGATTGTGTAGTGCAATTATTAGTTCAACTATAAAATTATTTAAACCAATGAATGAATAATAAAGAATGAAAAAATTGAGTAGGATTAATTAAACACTTTTAGCTTCGTTCCTTTTCGAGGATGAAAAGATTTTAAGTGGGGGAGACCATAACAACCCTGAATTTTGGGGTAAATTTAAAATTTTATTTTAAGTAATTTTAATGAATTTTTTATATTGAAAATAATTTATTTTAAATAATAACGATTAAAGATTGGGTCCGTTTGTCACAGGCCCCTATTAATTTTCAAAATTAGGCTCACATCCGGTCCTAAACTTAATGTAAATTAGGTCCCTATTTTTCAAAAACATATAAAAAAATATAAAAAAATATAAAAAATTATAAAAAAATCACGTAAATTCATTATTAAATAAAACACATTCACGCCAAAAAATTCAGGTGGAAAATCAATCAGAAACCACGTCAAAACCCAAAATAACACAAAATCAGCGAAACAGCAGGTTTTTGCATCAAAAGATGCACCTATTCGTAAATAGTTGCACACATTCATGCTTATATTTCAGTATTGCACCCAAACTGCAGTATAAATGCATACATGTATGCAGCTAAACAGCATTACATGCATCCTTTTATACATATATTCAAATTGGCCTGTTCTTTCAAGCATTTGCCGTTTTCAGACATTGTTGCACACATTTATGCTCATGCACAGAATAAATGCATGCATTCATGCGTATATTTGCAAGCCGTCGTCCCTTTTAAAATTGTTGCACACATGCATGTATATATTCAGGATAGTTGCATTCATGTATGCAACTTTTCTTTACACGTAAATCTCAGTTCAACTTTGTATGCATAAATGTATGCAGTTATTTGCTAATAGTTGCATACATGTATGCGTATATTGGTCCATATTTTCAGCATAAATACACTATATGAATATATGCATACATATATGCTACTATAAGCAATAGTTGCACAGATGTATGCAACTTTTTTTTTTAATTTGCGTGGACTCCTGGGATTATTTCCTATTTTTTGGAATTTTTTTTTAGTGAGTGGCTCATTTTTTTTTTGCTCAGAAATTGAAAAAGGTGAAGGAGGATGTGGCAGGAGGCGGGATGGACAAAAAAATTTGGGCTGCAGCTGTTTTTAGGGACCGGAAACGCAAGAATAGTTTGGGTGGATGTGGCTTGAATTAAGTATCGTTTTAGGGATGTGAGCCTAATTTTCACTTAAAAATTTATATTTAATAATAATAATAATAATAAGTTTTTAAATAAGATTTAGACGTTGTTAATGAGATTTATAAATATATGTTAATAAGTTGATTTATTAATAATATGTTGATTATGCATTCATTTCATTCCTTTATACATATATGTTTATTTCCCTTACAATTTAAGCCTTACGCATGCAACCTACAAGGATCATTTCGTTTATTTTTTTATTTATGCATTGAATTCTAAACGTTTCACTTATAGTTTATATTGCATTCATCCATTTCTACTTAATTCATTTCATTTGCGTTATTTTTCAATACATGCATGCAAGTCTCTTACCTTGTTTTCAATGCATACATTCATTTGCTCATTTATGTCCATGTTAATGGATTAAATTATATCTTAAAGGTTTATTTGAAATTTATACACAATTAATAAATTGTTAGATTGTTAGTCCATGTTTTATCTTTCATAATTAAGTGTAACTTTAGACTTGATGGTTTATATATACTTGTTATATATATATATATTAAATTGATTTGACATTAAACCTGTTAAATGTTTGTATGATAAATAAATTGCCTAATTTATGTCTATTTTAAATTTAGTATTGACATTAATTGTAATAGCAGTCACATTTTGTTTCGTTTAATTTATCGAGTGTTAATTTCATAGTGCATAAATTATTTCATAAAAATTTACATGCATACATAGACTCTCTCTCTCTCTATCTCTCTCTCTCTCTCTCTCTCTCTCTCTATATATATATATATATATATATTAGTTAATATATTTAGATAGCAAATGTACAAAAATATACCCTCATTAATTGGGTGCTATTGGAAACATTTAGATTATGTAAAGATGGAATGTAAAATTTTAGATTGTAATTTTTTTTCTTTCCCTTCGATTTGGCTTTCTATAAAAATATATTTTCAAATCTTAAACCATAAGGATATTCCAAGATTGTTGTGTCAAACTAGATATTTAATTTGTGTCTCTAAAGACACTCTCATTTCTTAAGCATGAAGATAATCGTTTGGATGAAAAAGCATGCACCCTATTTTTTTTATAAAAATATCTTGAACACATAATTGAAGTTTTTTTTAAAGAAAAAATAATAGGAAACCAATTTCTTAGTTGTTTCCTAACCAATCCTTAATTGTGGGGAAAGAAGTACAAATTAGCTATGTCTATGATTCAATTTCTTAACTTGCATGCATGTAGGAATAATTTTAAATTGTAATCAAGCATAAAAATGGAATGCATTCATTGCTTTAATATAATTAAAATAAAATAAAAAATCTAGTATCGTCTTTATAGCCTCACATAAAACCATAAATTTCACCGCTTATCTCATATTGTCCCTAATTCCCCTTATGAACCAGCCGCCTTCTCCTTCTACGAATGGCCGAAATCTCTCAGTCTTTTCTCCCTTCGTTCTCAAAATCTGCGAATGAAATTCAAGTCCTTCCAATTACAAAAACGAAGAACATAGAGGGATGTTGTGATTATTGTATTGTTATTTAGATGTATTGAGATGTCATGAAAAAAATATAGATCTACGAAGAAATCTTATTTCGCTACATTTCTAGTTGCGATAAATTCAGATCTGAAATCGTATATTGGTTCATATGCATAAATGTCGATTGAAACCATTATATTTTGAATTAAAAATATAGACTCATGCTATCCCCTTGATGTATCTCCTGTCATTTAGATCTGCACTTTTATTTCAAGATCCATGTATACCCTTTTGATTGAAGTAAAGGTCTCAACTTTTATTTTAACCGATAAAAATTTGGATTTGATTCATTATAGAAATTTGGCGTAAATAAGAAGAGGACAAAAATATTGAAAGTAGAATTTTGTTTACATTTACATTGGTAAAAAAAAGAAGACAAAACATGACATTGAATTTTGTTTACGTCTCTTTGTAAAAAATATATATAAAATAAAACTAGATTATTGAAAAAGGGATTTTATTTACATTTCATATGTAAATAAAATGAACCACTTAGCGATGAAACTTTCATATATGAAATTGGTGAGATTTCTTACCTTTAAAAATAATTAAATTAATTTAATTATTGTTCATGATGGTTTGAATCATTGTTATGTACGTAGATAGTATAGATCTGCGATGTGGTAATTTAGGATTTCCTGTTTATCTATTATTGTGAATGTTTGTTCATCCGTTGAAAATCTCATTTATTTGTGACTTATATATGCATTAGGTTTGTGAATTCAAAATGTATATTTGAGTTAATGTGAGATAATTAAAACCAAATCATCTCATTTGGTTATGTGACTTGTTGAGATCCACATCTTTATGTAAATTTAATATGTTAGGGAGAAAAAATAAATAAATATGAAAAGTGATTTTATTTACACTTACCTTTGTAAATAAAAAGGGAACAATATTGAAAAGTAGATTTTATTTACATTTACATTTGTAAATAAAAGAGGGTAAAACTTGATTATAGAAAATGACAAACAAAAAAAAAGACATTTCACTTTATTTACAATCAGTTGTAAATAAAATTTGGATTATAGAAATATGTTAGAAAAAGGATACATTCTGTTTACATTTTTATGTAGATAAAAGATTATATTTATAGTGAACGTTTATTTACATTTCATACGTAAATAAAATGAACAATTTAGCGATGAAACTTTATTTATATTTTCTATAAAATGAACAATTTAGCGATGAAACCTTATTTACATTTACTTTTGTAAATGAAAAGGGACACAACTTGATGATCTTTGCTTATATTCTCTCATGTAAAAAGGAATAAAAAGAATGAAATATGAGATGACATTTTATTTACGTTCCTTTTGTAGAGATAAAATAAACTAATTTAGCGATGGAACTTTATTCACATTTTCTTATAGGAATAAAAAAGAATAGAATTTGATAACAACTTGATTTACACCCCCTTATGTAAATAAAAAGATTAGTGAACGGTATGGAAAATTTTAACTTTTTATTGAAAATGGGAAAAGAAAAGTTGTTGGTGGAAAAGATAAGATTACTGTTGTAATGAAATTACATTTCTAAACGTAATTAAAAATATGATTTTGTACGGTAACAGAAATTTACATTTTTATTAATGTGATTAAAGTAGAATAAAACTTATATTTTTATTAAGGTAAATAAAGTAGAATAATCACTTACATTTTTATTAATGTAAAAAGAAAGGAAATGTAATAACTTACATTTTTATTAATGTAATTTAAAGTGAATGAAAATTCACATTTTTATTAAGGTAATTTAAAATGAATAGATAATTACATTTTCAATGTAGAAAGGAAAGTTTACATTTTTAATGTAAATTAGATAAGAAAAAAAAGTTTACATTTTTAATGTAAATTAGATTAGATTAAAGAAAAGAAATGTTATATTTTTAAGAAGAAAAGTTTACATTTTGATGTAAATAAGAATTAAATGAAAATTACATATTTTTTTTGTAATTAGGTTAGAGAACATAAAAATTACATTTTTATGTGATTAAGTCGATTTCCATGTAAATAAGATATTTTGAAATGAGAAACATTTTAAAATAATATTTTTAGTAGAACAATTATATGATTAATTAAAATTGTACTTGGACAGGAGGTTAGGTCACATTTGTGGTGGAAGTCTGCCCGGAACCGACCGACATATCCAGCAGCCACAAATGTTGGGCCTAATGTGAGAGGTCCAAGTTCGCAAATATAAATTGGGCCAAGACACGAGGTTAAGCCCAGCTTGTGGGATAAGTCTGCCCGGAACCGACCGGCCTATCCAGCATCCACAAGTTGCAGGCCTAATGTGAGAGGTCTGGCCCATATTAAAATATAAATGGTTAAATAAAAAATGGACATTATTTACACCGTCATAAGTTAAATTAGAAATTGACATTATTTTCACACCGTTATGTGTTAATAATGAAATGAATATTTTCACCTCCAAGTTGGTTATAAAAGAAAGTTACAATTTAAATGTAATTACAAAGAGGATTTGTGACGGCCAGGAATTTCGCTCAATCCGAATAAGTCGTTAAACCGATCTAGACCGTTCGAAACCCCTGATCGTTTTGAGAACAGGACAAATCAGATCGCAGACGGAAGAACATTTCATTGCTATTACAACAATTCCATCAGATACAAGAATATACAGAGTATAATTGAATAAATTACATTCGAATAAATATCAGAGATTACAATAAATTACATAGCAGCGGAAAATAATATAAAACACAACTGAAAGTAATGCACGGATACAGAGCTTTCCGAGCATCGTTCCAGCTGTAAATCAGGATTCTGTGAATATAAATCTGCAAAACCAAAACTACTAGCTGCCCGTGTCGAAAATAAGGGCACCCAGAGTTTAGGTTAAAACAATAAACTCCAGGTCAGTCATGTGACTGGTGTGAGAACTAAAACAGTTATTTAAAACTTTACTTTAAAAGAGAGTAATTCAAGGGACCACGCCGTATAACACGGAACGGGTTTCCTCCCAAGAATACAAGTGCATAGAATAAACAGCGCAATGCTTTTTTGAAAAATGAAGCTATTATAAGACCCAGGTCCCATCACACAATGCAACGCAAGCCGGAGGATAGGGTTTTCCCTTATAATAGCCAAACATGCTTGGTATGTTTAAAACAAATCATTTGCTACTATAATAAGTGTATAGTGTCAAAACAATTTCAATCATAAATATAAATCATAGACGGCATAGCATCCCATGCTACTATGTCGCCATACTAGGCTCTACAAATAAAGCCGAAATATCTCGTATTGGAAATTGGATTTCCGTCATGAGTCGAGGCAAGGGGCAAGCTCCTCTCCGCTTCGAGACACTCTAGAAAATGCCTCAGGACTACACACTCTGGGCAATCCTGGATGCTTCAGGGCCGGTCCTCACTTACGTTAGAGGATTATTTATTCCTGAACACACGTTTCCCGGTCCTTACAGACCTATAATCGAGGCGCCTCATCCAACAACCACATAGGTGAAAAGTATATAAATGTCAGGGCTGGTAAGTCACTGACACCACCAAAGCTAGAAAGAAACGTCGTGCTCTCCCTGCAGTCCATATCCCGTTTTTAACTCATACCGAGGTGTGAGGCTCGCGAATTCATGTTATACACAAAGCTACGCCACAAAGGCCATGCTTTGATCATCAACCACAAGACTTTGCTTTTCAACAGAAGCCTTGATCCATGCAACTCAGTGTGCCACACAGGCAATTCATGCCATGCGATTGATATCTATCGATATATAACCTCTAAGCTTGTACGTCTCAGAGAAGGGCGTTAAGCAAGAGAATAAATTCTCCGCCGCCAAACAGATATATATTTAACAGAAATCAATCAACATAGAATAAAATCCAATGTCAGACACACAATCCATTTACAAGTTCGTTCTGGGTCTGAACGAAACCGAAGGCACTTTCATCGCATATCCATCGATCTCCAAGTACGTCTGGACGACAACCAACTGATTCCCTCATCTTGGGTGTACAGCCCAATCAAGATCATCAGTAATCACCCAAACGATGTGAAGACTTCCGGTCTTCAACCACCGTCTTCATCTTCGACATATCGTCGAATCGGTTATTCAGAATGGGTATAAACCCGGCCTTTCCGAACAACCCGCGTATATTAAAAACAAATGTTACACAAACACAACATACGCCTCATTCCAATTCAGCAGCCACTAACCGCAAATTTCATATTCTTAGGGAAAGGTTCCCATTAATTTTATCCAAGATAAATTCTTTAAAATTTATCCTTTAATCTTCCTTTGGATGTCATTTCAAACCAAATTATGGTTTTCCAAACTAGTCGAGATTAACTAACCACACCGAAGTAATTATTTATTTTATTTCCCAATCCCAACCTATTCATCCCATGAAGCAAAACTGGTAATACTCCACATCTAACACCACAATGTTATCGGTAAAATTAATTACCATTTCACGTTCAAATCTGATTAAAGATTTAACTATCGCTTTGGAGCAAAACTGGTAATACTCCATTCTCGCTCATTTGCCAAATTTGATAATTTAAATTATCAATTCACATTTCAATCTAATTGCGGATTCATTTAAAACTCCTTTTACTGGGTTAAAGAACTAATGTCATTTAAAACACAGTTCACGACAAACCCAAATCACATTCTATTTATTATCGGGTTAAAGAACTAGTGTTATTTAAAACATAGTTCACGATAAACCCATGAATCAATTCTATTTAAACCCATTTCAAATCCAATTTATTTATTTAAAAATAAATGGGTTTTAATTTCAGTTCAAAACTAGTTCATTTCGATAAAAATCTCTTTTTATCTTTTCAAATATGGAGTTTTTCATCCCAATTTTTTCCAAATCATTTCTTATGATTTTACACAAATTACTACTATTTTTAATAATTTTATCAAGGCCCGTACAGTCGATTTTCATCAATGGCCATCGAACTGCACTTACAGCGACCTTTTCCAAATTTGATTTGGACGTATCTCCAAATCCAACCGTTAGATTTCATATTTCTAATATTCGTTAGAAAGCTCTTTCCGATACGAACCCAACGGTTCTGGTTTTAGGAGCATCCGACGGTCGGATCTCCCGTAATGTCCGTTTGAAATAAATGGTCGAAATTCACGAACTGCCGCGGCGCGGCGCGTTCTATTCAGGCCATTATATATATAATATATATATATAATATATATTTCGTCGATTTCTATTTAAAACGAATTTTATAAATCGTTTTAAATTCGTTTCAAAAACAATTTCAACTTCCATTTCAATTCAAATCAAAATTGAATTCTTCCTTATAAATTCGTTTTAAAATTCATTTCTATTCAATTCATATTTCAATTCAATTTGAATTCATTTCAATTCTTTTTTAGTTCAATTCGAATTCGTTTTATATTCAATTCAATTCATTTTCTATTCGATTCAATTCGAATTCGTTATATATTCAATTCAATTCAAATCAAATTCGTTATATATTCAATTCAAATCAAATTCGTTATATATTCAATTCAAATCAAATTCGTTATATATTCAATTCAAATCAAATTCGTTTTCTATTTTATTTGAATTCAAATTGGTTTTCTATTCAATTCAAATTCAATTCGTTTTCTAATTAAATCAAATTCGTTTTCTATTCAAATCAAATTCAATTCGAATATAATCGATATAAATATCGTTCGCGTCAAAATAGCGCATCTCTAATCAACACGGCTTTATATTCAACAAATGGATCTATATTTCTTTCAATACACAACTCTATATCTTTTTCAACACACGACTAATCTCAACGAATGAGTACTGTCCACGTGTGACTATTTTTGTTATTTAATATATTTTATAAAAATTAAGGTATCTATCGTTTGATATTAAATCAGACTCCAACCGTAAATTAGTAAGAGAACGATTCCCTGAATATTAACCCCGAAGGCCGAAACCAACATCAAATTAATATCCAGGAGACCAGTCATCTTATCTATTTTCCAATTAGTTTCTAATTTTATATATGATAAAGATGTAAATTTTATTGTTAAAAATCTTTCGATTCAACACATGACTAATCTCAACGGATGAGTACAGTCAACACATGAACCTTTACTTTATAATATTCTTTATTTTCTAAATTGGAATGAGGCCCAATCAATTACCATATAAAGTTAATTATATGGATTCCATTCAATACATGTATATAATAGCAATGATAAATAATCAACCATCATCCAAAGTGCGCTACACTGTATAAGCATCAAATATAGATATCTAACGCTTATAACAGCCTGTCAATCAATCGATCGACATACAACTAATTATTGGGATTAGTGTATTCTGTATTTTATCCCAATACCCGTGTGGGGTTTCAAACAATCAAACACAGATTTTTATTTGTGCAGTTGGGCGATGTGTAAAATTTATCGACCCAATCAATATCATTCAAATAGGTGTACGTAAACAAACCGTCCGGTTTGTAAATGAATATTTATTTATTCACATTCACGTTAAAAATTATATTTTTAACGATAAAACATTTTATTTTAACACATGAATTTTTATTTAGTTCATTTACAAAATAAAAGTGATATTTTTATTTTTCTAATTTATTTTAGAAAATTTCGGCGGCATAACGGCACGATACTAGAAACGGGACAAGGCCTAGCCTTATCCCCGGTCTAGTGAAGGCCCATGCCATTCACACATCAATCAAATCAATTTCATTTCACCAAACAATTCAATTCAACCCAAATAATCTAACCAACTACACAACCAAACAATTAAACAAACAAGCCATCCATGGTCAGTGGATGACGGGTGTCGGGTGCTACTAAACACCGTCTGCATCCTACGATATATTATAATATAACTAGAAAAAGAAATTGAAGAGTGAGAAGTTCTCACCGAAAGCTATCCCAACTTCACGACACTTCATTTATAGAAATCTTCATCGTTCTCGCCTTTTTGTCATCTTCGTTGCCCGTATTCACTACATATGTAAAAATCAAATTTTTACTTTGATTTTCAATATATAAAAATCGAATTTTTACTATGCTATTCAATATATAAAAATCGAATTTTTACTATGCTATTCAATATATAAAAATCGAATTCTTATTATGCTATTTAATATATAAAAATTGAATTTTTACTATGCTATTCAATATATAAAAATTGAATTTTTATAATCACGCTATATGGATAAAAATTCTATTTTTACATTGCTACTATATAGATAAAAATTATATTTTTACCTCGCTGTTCTCTATATAAAGATTTCGCCTTTTCAAATATAAAGATTTCGCCTTTTCAAATATATCATTATAAAAATCACATTTTTATTTTTCTACACATATAAAGATGATATTTCTAATATTCCTATCATGTAAAAAATTATATTTTTAATTCTCTACATAAACAAAAATCATATTTTTACATCTTCTATATAGTAAAGATTATATTTTTAATACTTTAAAAATATAAAAATCATATTTTTATTACTTTAAAAATATAAAAATCATATTTTTATTATCCTCTTCATTCTATTTATCAAAATCTAACTCTTTATTAGCCATAAAAATCGAATCTTTATTAAATAAAATCTTACATTGATCGGAGGAAGGCTTGGCGGCAGGGGAGGAGCTTCATCGTCGGAGGCGGGGTTTGCTGGTGGCCGGGGATCGATGCTTCAAGCGGCGGTTGTCGGCGGAGGAGGGTGCAGATGAGGGGGGGGCTTCGCGGTTGCGCGCAGGGGGGGGGGGGGTCTCGCGGTGGTCGGAGCCGCTAGGGGGGGGGGGTGGCCTCGCGGTGGTCGGCGCCGCCTAGGGGGGGTGGCCTCGCGGTGGTCGGCGCCGCCTGGGGGGGGGGGTCTTCGATTTCGTTCGTTTTTTTTCTTTTTTGTTTTCGATTTTGATTGAAGGAAGGGGGGCCAGCTAAAGGAATAAGGAGAGGAAAGAAAGGAAGGTTTTATTTTATCTTTTTATTTTAATTATTTAATTTCTCAGCAAAAAGCAACTTTTATTTTCGACCTCAAAACGAGGCCCACCGCCTGCCGTCCATAGCGTTTTACCCCCATTCCAAACACAATGGGATATGTATCGTAGGCTGATTCGATCGTTTCGATCAGTTTCCGTTAAAATCAACATATAACTCTATATATTGAATTTGAACGCGCATTTCAATTTACCGGGGTCACATACTAACTCGAAAAATTTCCGAAAAATATTTTCTAGCTTCGTATTGACGATACGGTCCTAACAAAACTAATTTCTTCGAATTCCGAGACAGTTGAAAAAATGGCCATTTTCCAGTCGATTAAAATCAACTTAAACTGGTCGAACGCGTTTTCCTTTGCCACGCTCACATATTGAATCAAAAAATTATGAAATTTAAAATCTAGCAATAATTTGACATCACAGACCCAACAAAAGTGGTTTCGTCAAAATCCGAGGTCGTCTGCAAAATGTCAATTTTTAAGGGCTTGAATTCCATAGCGACTATTCAGAATTTTCAACTGGACATATCTTTTGATCCCCACTATGAAATTTTGATTTTTCCGATTCGTTGGAAAGATATTCTCAATTATATCCTATCATTTTTGGTTTCATAAAATCCGGATTGTTTTGCACCCGATACATTCAATTGAAGTTTGAAATCGAATTATCGAACTACTGCGCCATTTTCAATTCTATTTATAATTATATATAATTATTTATATTCTAACGACGACGTATATATTATACACGTTCTAAATATATTCAAAATAAATTTCTCGTCGATATTATTTAAAATAATCTATTTTAAATATTCAAAATTCACTAAAATTGCCAAAATAAAAATTTTAAACTGACTCAGATTTTCGGGTTGTTATAATCTCCCCCTCTTAAAACTTTTCGTCCCCGAAAAGGAACAAAGTCGAAAGTGGTTTGATTATTCAACTCTACGTTCGATCTGGCTTTCATTCTCCAACTTTTCAGTTTCTGAGAATTTTCAAAATTTCAAAAATTTGGCTAACACCCTAAATTTTCGAAAAATTTCGCCATAACCTCCCATGCACCGGGAGCCACGGGAAAATCCCGAAATTGCCATATAGGCCTTCTGATCTCAAAAAGAAAAAGAAAAGGCCAAGCGGCTAGACAATAGGCTCATAAATTCATCATCACCCAAACAAAACAGTAAATTATATAGTAAACATGTACCTATTTGTCGGGCAAACAAATTTTATTCTCTGCTCTAGCCTCCTTGCTATGACCTGTTCAATGTAAGTACATATAGATGCATGCAAATGCGACCAATTTTCAATACAATTCAATATTTGATGCAATTAGGCATAATGGTTCAAAATTATCAAACAAATTAATAAACAACACAACCATCAATAAATTAGTGAATTAACGTTTCAAATTGATAATTTTGATATATATACAGAAAATCACATTTTTGATGCCAATTCACAACAATAAATCTATCTATATAAGTTTTGGTTCTCACACCAGTCTAAAGAAAATATATAGATATCACACCTTCGAAACACGAACATAATTACTAATGATGACGCGTCAATCATCAGAATCAGGCCCGTGCGACTAGAGTGTGATTCTATATCTATCCAGTGTATTAAAACTTCGAATATACGTTCATGACGCGTATATGCAAAATCTTTATATATTGGATTGTCCATAATCAAAATAAATAAATAATCAAATACGTATAAAACGATTTAAATTTCAAAACAAAATTGTTTTCATTTGAAAAATATACTCTTCACACTCGTTCTAGGATACTACTGATCCTATCTCTAACGAGTCACTCTAGTTGGATATTACTAATCCAATATCTGATGAATTCTTTCATATGGTTCTAATGTGTCTTGTTCTCGAGCTCTGTAAACCAAAGCTTTGATACCAAATGTGACGGCCGGGAATTTCGCTCAATCCGAATCAGTCGTTAAACCGATCTAGACCATTCGAAACCCCTGACCGTTTTGAGAACAGGACAAATCAGAACGCAGACGGAAGAACATTTCATTGTTATTACAACAATTCCATCAGATACAAGAATATACAGAGTATAATTGAATAGATTACATTCGAATAAATATCAGAGATTACAATAAATTACATAGCAGCGGAAAATAATATAAAACACAACTGAAAGTAATGCACGAATACAGAGCTTTCCGAGCATCGTTCCAGCTGTAAATCAGGATCCTGTGAATATAAATCTGCAAAACCAATACTACTAGCTGCCCCTGTCGAAAATAAGGGCACCCAGAGTTTAGGTTAAAACAATAAACTCCAGGCCAGTCATGTGACTGGTGTGAGAACTAAAACAGTTATTTAAAACTTTACTTTAAAAGAGAGTAATTCAAGGGACCACGCCGTATAACACGGAATGGGTTTCCTCCCAAGAATACTAGTGCATAGAATAAACAGCGCAATGCTTTTTCGAAAAATGAAGCTATTATAAGACCCAGGTCTCATCACACAATGCAACGCAAGCCGGAGGATAGGGTTTTCCCTTATAGTAGCCAAACATGCTTGGTACGTTTAAAACAAATCATTTGCTACTATAATAAGTGTATAGTGTCAAAACAATTTCAATCATAAATATAAATCATAGACGGCATAGCATCCCATGCTACTATGTCGCCATACTAGGCTCTACAAATAAAGCCGAAATATCTCGTATTGGAAATTGGATTTCTGTCATGAGTCGAGGTAAGGGGCAAGCTCCTCTCCGCTTCGAGACACTCTAGCAAATGCCTCAGGACTACACACTCTGGGCAATCCTGGATGCTTAAGGGCCGGTCCTCACTTATGTTAGAGGATTATTTATTCCTGAACACACGTTTCCCGGTCCTTACAGACCTATAATCGAGGCGCCTCATCCAAATACCACATAGGTGAAAAGTATATAAATGTCAGGGCTGGTAAGTCACTGACACCACCAAAGCTAGAAAGAAACGTCGTGCTCTCCCTGCAGTCCGTATCCCATTTTTAACTCATACCGAGGTGTGAGGCTCGCGAATTCATGTTATACACAAAGCTATGCCACAAAGGCCGTGCTTTGATCATCAACCACAAGACTTTGCTTTTCAACAGAAGCCTTGATCCATGCAACTCAGTGTGCCACACAGGCAATTCATGCCATGCGATTGATATCTATCGATATATAACCTCTAAGCTCGTACGTCTCAGAGAAGGGCGTTAAGCAAGAGAATAAATTCTCCGCCGCCAAACAGATATATATTTAATAGAAATCAATCAACATAGAATAAAATCCAATGTCAGACACACAATCCATTTACAAGTTCGTTCTGGGTCTGAACGAAACCGGAGGCACTTTCCTCGCATATCCATCGATCTCCAAGTACGTCTGGACGACAACCAACTGATTCCCTCATCTTGGGTGTACAGCCCAATCAAGATCTTCAGTAATCACCCAAACGATGTAAAGACTTCCGGTCTTCAACCACCGTCTTCATCTTCGACATATCGTCGAATCGGTTATTCAGAATGGGTATAAACCCGGCCTTTCCGAACAACCCGCGTATATTAAAAACAAATGTTACACAAACACAACATACGCCTCATTCCAATTCAGCAGCCACTAACCGCAAATTTCATATTCTAAGGGAAAGGTTCCCATTAATTTTATCCAAGATAAATTCTTTAAAATTTATCCTTTAATCTTCCTTTGGATGTCATTTCAAACCAAATTATGGTTTTCCAAACTAGTCCAGATTAACGAACCACACCGAAGTAATTATTTATTTTATTTCCCAATCCCAACCTATTCATCCCATGAAGCAAAACTGGTAATACTCCACATCTAACACCACAGTGTTATCGATAAAATTAATTACCATTTCACGTTCAAATCTGATTAAAGATTTAACTATCGCTTTGGAGCAAAACTGGTAATACTCCATTCTCGCTCATTTGCCAAATTTGATAATTTAAATTATCAATTCACATTTCAATCTAATTGCGGATTCATTTAAAACTCCTTTTACTGGGTTAAAGAACTAATGTCATTTAAAACATAGTTCACGACAAACCCAAATCACATTCTATTTATTATCGGGTTAAAGAACTAGTGTTATTTAAAACACAGTTCACGATAAACCCATGAATCAATTCTATTTAAACCCATTTCAAATCTAATTTATTTATTTAAAAATAAATGGGTTTTAATTTCAGTTCAAAACTAGTTCATTTCGATAAAAATCTATTTTTATCTTTTCAAATATGGAGTTTTTCATCCCAATTTTTCCCAAATCATTTCTTATGATTCTACACAAATTACAACTATTTTTAATAATTTTATCAAGGCCCGTACAGTCGATTTCCATCAATGGCCATCAAACTGCACTTACAGCGACCTTTTCCAAATTTGATTTGGACGTATCTCCAAATCCAACCGTTAGATTTCAAATTTATAATATTCGTTAGAAATCTCTTTCCGATACGAACTCAACGGTTCTGGTTTTAGGAGAATCCGACGGTCGGATCTCCCGTAATGTCCGTTTGAAATAAATGGTCGAAATTCACGAACTGTCGCGGCGCGGCGCGTTCTATTCAGGCCATTATATTATATATAATATATATAATATATATTTCGTCGATTTCTATTTAAAACAAATTTTATAAATCGTTTTAAATTCGTTTCAAAAACAATTTCAACTTCCAATTCAATTCAAATCAAAATTGAATTCTTCCTTATAAATTCGTTTTAAAATTCATTTCTATTCAATTCAAATTTCAATTCAATTTGAATTCATTTCAATTCGTTTTCAGTTCAATTCGAATTCGTTTTATATTCAATTCAATTCGTTTTCTATTCGATTTAATTCGAATTCGTTATATATTCAATTCAAATCAAATTCGTTATATATTCAATTCAAATCAAATTCGTTATATATTCAATTCAAATGAAATTCATTATATATTCAATTCAAATTAAATTCGTTTTCTATTCGATTTGAATTCAAATTGGTTTTCTATTCAATTCGAGTTCAATTCATTTTCTAATTAAATCAAATTCGTTTTCTATTCAAATCAAATTCAATTCAAAAATAATCGATATAAATATCGTTCGCGTCAAAATAGCGCATCTCTAATCAACACGGCTTTATATTCAACAAATGGATCTATATTTCTTTCAATACACGACTCTATATCTTTGTCAACACACGACTAATCTCAACGAATGAGTACTGTCCACGTGTGACTATTTTTGTTATTTAATATATTTTATAAAAATTAAGCTATCTATCGTTTGATATTAAATCAGACTCCAACCGTAAATTAGTAAGAGAACGATTCCCTGAATATTAACCCCAAAGGCCAAAACCAACATCAGATTAATATCCAGGAGACCTCTCATCTTATCTATTTTCCAATTAGTTTCTAATTTTATATATGATAAAGATGTAAATTTTATTGTTAAAAATCTTTCGTTCAACACATGACTAATCTCAACGGATGAGTACAATCAACACATGAACCTTTACTTTATAATATTCTTTATTTTCTAAATTGGAATGAGGCCAAATCAATTACCATATAAAGTTAATTATATGGATTCCATTCAACACATGTATATAATAGCAATGATAAATAATCAACCATCATCCAAAGTGCGCTACACTGTATAAGCATCAAATATAGATATCTAACGCTTATAACAGCCTGTCAATCAATCGATCGACATACAACTAATTATTGGGATTAGTGTATTCTGTATTTTATCCCAATACCCGTGTGGGGTTGCAAACAATCAAACACAGATTTTTATTTGTGCAGTTGGGCGATGTGTTGTAACAACCCGGAAAATCTGGGCCAGTTTAAAAATTTTATTTTGGCAATTTTAGCGAATTTTGATTATTTAAAATGAATTATTTTAAATAAAAACAACGAGAAATTTATTTTGAATAAAATTCAATCGTATATAGTTATATAGATCGACGATAGAATATAAATATTTATTTATATTTATAAAAGGAATTGAAAATGGCGCGGTAGTTCGATAATTCGATTTCAAACTTCAATTGAATGTACCGGGTGCAAACCAATCCGGATTTTAGTGAAACCAAAAATAATAGGATCTAATTGATGATACCATTCCAACGAATCCAAAAAATCAAAATTGCATAGCGGGAATCAAAAGATATGTCCAGTTGAAAATTCTGAATAGTCGCTATGGAATTCAGGCCCTTAAAAATGGAAATTTTGCAAACAACCTCGGATTTTGACGAAACCACTTTTGTTGGGTCCGTGATCAAAAGTTATTGCTAGATTCCAAATTTCATAATTTTTCGAATCAATATGTGAGCGTGGCATAGTAAACGCGTTTGACCAGTTTCAGTCAATTTTAATCGACTGGAAAATGGCCATTTTTCAAACGGTCTCAGAATTCGACGAAATAAGTTTTGTTAGGACCGTATCGTTAATACGAAGCTAGAAAATATTTTTATGGAATTTTTAGAGTTAGTATGCGACCCCGGTAAATAGAAATGCGCGTTCAAATTCAATATATAGAGTTATATGTTGATTTTAACGAAAACGGATCGAAACGGACGAATTATCTTACGATACATATCCCATTGTGTTCGGAATGAGGGCAATTAGCTGGGGACGACAGGCGGTGGACCCCGTTTTGAGGTCGAAAATAAAAGTTTCTTTTTTTTGGAAAATTAAATAATTAAAATAAAAACCCCTTCCCCTTAAAACCCGTTGCCCCCCTCATTCTAAATTCAGAATAGAAATTAAAAAAAAAGAGAACGAATGCGATCCGTTCGTCTGCCCTCCTCGGCGATCATCGCGCCACCAAGGAGGACCACCGTCGATCCTCCACCTCAGCACCTCCCCGCTCGCGCCATCCGCCTCCCTTCTTCTCCTCCTCGATGACGCTTGAACCCACCGCGAGGGCCTCCCTGACCTCACGCCCATCCTCTGGCGAACCCCCGCTCGAGCCAACGCTTCCCCCCTTGCGCTCCTCCCTCCTCTTGATTTCAGAACCGCCGAGCCCCCTTAGCCCTACCCGCCAGTCACGAGTCACAAGCCCCAAGCCCTTTTTTTCGCTCCTCCGGCCTACGATGGCACCAGCGCCTCCCTCCGGCGCGAGTAACTCCCCCTCCTCTTTAGTCCATTGTAAGTTTTGATTTTATTTATATAGTTATTTGTTTTTATTTAATTACAGTAATTAGTTTTAAGGGAGAAAAATTCAGTTTCTATATGAAAGGGGAAATAATTTGAAAACTAAATCTTTATAAATAAAGAGGTTAATTTTTAACGGGAGAAAGTTTAAATTTTTAAAATAGAAAAGATTATATTTTTAAAATAGAAAAGATTAGATTTTTGTAATAGAAAAGATTATATTTTTAAAATAGAAAAGATTAGATTTTTGAAATTGAAAAGGTGAAATCTTTATATGAAGAATAGCGGGGTAAAAATAGATTTTTTATCTATATAACATCGTTGTAAAAATAGAATTTTTATCTATATAGTAGTAGTATAAAAATGTGATTTTTATACACATGTTTACGAAGTATAAATTCGATTTTTATATATTGAATAGCATAGTAAAAATTCGATTTTTATATATTGAATAGCATAGTAAAAATATGATTTTTATATATTGAATAGAATAGTAAAAATTCGATTTTTATATATTAATAGCATAGTAAAAAATTCGATTTTTATATATTGAATAGCATAGTAAAAATTCGATTTTTATATATTGAATAGCATAGTAAAAATTCGATTTTTATATATTGAATAGCATAGTAAAAAATTCGATTTTTATACATTGAATAGCGAAGTAAAAATGTGATTTTTACATATGTAGAGAATACGGGCAAAGAAAGTGACAAGAGGCAAGAACGACGAAGACTTCTATAAATGAAGTGTCGTGAAGTTGGATAGCTATCGGTGAGAACTTCTCACCTTTCAATTTAATTATTCTAGTTATAAATATATACTAGGATGCATACGGTGTTTAGTAGCACCCGACACCCGTCATCCACAGACCATGGATGGCTTGTTTGTTTAATTGTTTGGTTGTATAGTTGGTTAGATTATTTGGTTTGAATTGAATTGTTTGGTGAAATGAAATTGATTTGATTGATGTGTGAATGGCGTGGGCCTTCACTAGACCAGGGATAAGGCTAGGCCTTGTTCCGTTTCTAGTATCGTGCCGTTATGCCGCCGAAATTTTCTAAAAATAAGTTAGAAAAATAAAGATAACATTTTATTTAATAAATGAACCGAATAGAATATTCATAGGTTGAATAAAATAGTTTGATCATTAAAAATATAATTTTTAACGTGAATATGAATAAATAAATATTCATTTACAAACCGGACGGTTTGTTTATGTACATCTATTTGAAGGACATTGATTGGGACGATAAATTTTACACATCGCCCAACTGCACAAATAAAAATCTGTGTTTGATTGCTTGAAACCCCACACGGGTATTGGGATGATATTTGACGTACACTAATCCCAATAATTAGTTGTATGTCGATCGATTGATTGACAGGCTGCTATAAGCGTTGAATATTTATATTCGATGCTTATACAGTGTAGAATGCACTTTGGATGATGGTTGATTATTCATCGTTGTTATTGTATACATGTGTTGTAGAAAATCCATATAATTAACATTATATGGTAGTTGATTGGGCCTCATTCCAGTTTCGAAATAGAAATATTTGAAATAGAAATATTTGAAATAGAAATATTTGAAATAGAATATTTGAAAATAGAAACATATGAAGCCGGGTTGGTTAGATTGATGCCATTTTGACGTGAATGATATTTGTATCGATTTTATTCATTCTTCAATGAAAATTGAATAGATTTGAAAATTGAATAGATTTGAAAATTGAATAGATTTGAAAATTGAATAGATTTGAAAATTGAATAGATTTGAAAATTGAATAGATTTGAAAATGAATTCGAATTGAAAATAAATAGAAATGAAT
Organism: Allium sativum; assembly: GCA_030737875.1. Classification (NCBI taxonomy): domain Eukaryota; kingdom Viridiplantae; phylum Streptophyta; class Magnoliopsida; order Asparagales; family Amaryllidaceae; genus Allium; species Allium sativum. The sequence goes on from CM060921.1 coordinate 312,193,891, forward strand.
TCGAATTGAAAAAAAATAGAAATGAATTCGAATTGAAATTGAATATAAATGAATTCGAATTGAAATCGATTTGAAAAGAATTTAAAACGAATTTATATTGGAATATTCAATATTGATTTGAAATTGAATATGAAGTTAAAACCGATTTGAAAATGAATTTAAAACGATATATAAAGCACGTTTTGAATTGAAATCGACGAAGTATATATTATATATATTATATATATATATATATATATATATAATATAATGGCCTGAATAGAACGCGCCGCGCCGCGGCAGTTCACGAATTTCGACCATTGACTTCGAACGGATATTACGGGAGATCCGACCGTCGGATTATCCTGAAACCAGAACCGTTGGGTTCATATCGAAAAGAGCTTTCTAACGAATATTAGAAATTTGAAATCTAACGGTTGGATTTGGAATTATGTCCAAATCAAATTTGAAAAAGGTCGCTGTAAGTGCAGTTCGATGGCCGTTGATGGAAATCGACTGTACAGGCCTTGATAAAATTATTAAAATAGTAATAATTTGTGTAAAGTCATAAGAAATGATTTAGAAAGGATTGGGATGAAAAACTCCATATTTGAAAAGATAAAAATAGATTTTTATCGAAATAAACTAGTTTTGAACTAGAATTATAATTCTATTTATTTTTAAATAAATAAATTGAATTTGAAATGGTTTTGAAAATAACCAGAACTTCCAATGATTGCATTGGGATGGATTTGAATCGAAATTGTCTTCGAAATATTTCGATGTTGGATTTCGTGACTATATAGATGTTGTCATGGAAATTTGAAAGATATAGATATATATATCGTTATTTCCAATACGATATTTGTTGGTCGTAGAATTTGATATTGAATATAAGCCGAGATATTTTCTATTCAGAGCCTTGTATTTAATATTAAATGCGATTTGGGTTTGACGTGAATGGTGTCTTCACTAACACTGTTCTTGAACCCAGTTGAGAAAAGATTAAATCTTTTTATTTAGATTTAATGAAGTGTACCAATTAAATAATATTTAATTGGAATTGAATTCGAATTGATTTTTGGGTTTATCGTGAGCAGTGTTTTAAATAGCACTCGTTCTTTAACCCGATAATTAATGGAATGTGATTTTGGGTTTATCGTGAACCGTGTTTTAAAATGACACTGATTCTTTAACCCAATTAACGATTAAAACTAAGTGGAGTTTTAATGAATCTTTAATTAGATTGAAATGACCGAGAATGGAGTATCACCAGTTTTGCTCCAGGCGATAGTTAAATCTTTAATTAGATTTAAACGTGAAATGGTAATTAAATTTACCGATAACACCGTGGTGTTAGATATGAAGTAAGACCCGTTTTACTTCATGGGATGAATAGGTTGGGATTGGGAAATTAAAACAAATGATTACTTTGGCAAGGTTCGTTAATCCCGACTAGTTGAATCAAAATTCAAAAGAAGATTAAAGAATAAATTCAAAGAATTTATCTTGGATAAAATTAATGGGAACCTTTCCCTATGAATGTGAAATTTAGAAACTAACTGTCAGTTAGCCAAGCAGAATGGTTTTCTGGTTATTGATCTGATGTTGGTTTCGGCCTTCGGGGTTAATATTTGGGAAATTATTCTCTTGATTAATTTACGATTAGTGACTGATGAATTGGAATGAGGCGTATGTTGTGTTTGTGTAACACTTATTTAAATATACGCGAGTTATTCGGAAAGACCGGGTTTATCCCATTCTGAATAACTGATACGACGATAAGTTGAAGATGAAGACGATGGTCGAAGACGGGAGGTCTTCACGTCGTTTGGGTAATTACTGATGATCTTGATTGGGCTGTACACCCAAGAAGATGGAAACAGTTGGTGATCGTCCAGACGTACTTGGAGATCAATGGATATGCAGGGTACTAGGTGCCTCCAGTTTCGTTCAGACCCAGAACGGACTTGTTAATGGACTGTGTGTCTGACATCGGATTTCATTCTGTGTGACTGATATCGGTTGCATAGAGTGGTTTGCCTGTGTGGCACGCTGAGTTGCATGGATCAAGGCTTCTGTTGAAAAGCAAAGTCTTGTGGTGATGATCAAAGCACAGCCTGTGTGGCACAGCTTTGTGTAACGTGAATTCGCGAGCCTCACACCCCGGTTGTGAACCAAAAACGGGAGACGGACCTCAGGGAGGGCATGCGTTTCTTTCTAGCTAGGGTGGTGTCAGTGACCTACCAGCCCTGACATTTATATATTTTTCACCTGTGTGGTTGTTGCTGTTGCGAGGCGCCTCGGTTTGATCGGATGATCCGGGTCCGATGGAGTCATTCGTTGGCTCACTTACGCCCCAAAGGGCGGGGAAACGCAGTGTTCAGGAATTTTAATCCACATCGGTGGACCGGCCCTGGCGATCCAAAGGCTTGACAGAGTACTTGCCTGAGGCTCGGGCTAGAGAGTCTCGAATCGTTTGAGGACTATATTTTGCCTCGGTTCATAGACGGAAATCCAACTTCCAAATACGCGACTTTGCGATTTTGATTGTATAACCTATATATGGCGACATAGTGTTATGGGGCATTCATGCCTCCTATGATTGATACTTATGATTTGAAGTTGTTTTATACACTATACACTTATAATAGTATCAAATGATTTCTTTTAAACATATCAAGCATTCTTGGCTATTATAAGGTAAAAACCCTATCCCCCGGCTTGCGTTGCATTGTGTGATAGGACCTGGGTCTTATAATAGCTTCATTTTTCTTTATTTAGCATTGCGCTGTTGTTTTATGCACTGGTATTCTTGGGAGGAAACCCGTTCCATGTTATACGACGTGGTCCCTTGATTTACCAAACTTTAAAAATAAAGATCAATAACTGTTTTAGTTCTCACACCAGTCACATGACTGACCTGGAGTTTATTGTTTTAACCTAAACTCTGGGTGCCCTTATTTTGACACGGGCAGCTAGTAGTTTTTGTTTTGCAGATTTATATTTACAGGATCCTGGTTTACAGTTGGAATGATATCCGGAAAGCTTTGTATCCATATATCTCTTCTAGTTGTGTATTGTATTATTTTCCGCTGCGATGTATTTAAATGTAATTTAAATCTCTGATATTTCTGTGTAATATTCATTTATACTCTGTATATTGTTGTATTCTGATGCATTGTTGTAATATACAATGAAATGTTCTTCCGTCTGCGTTTTTCTGTGGCTTGTTCTCGAACAATCCGCGCTTTCCTTCATGGGGAAGTTACAGGTTTTCACAGTTGGTATCAGAGCTTTGTTTTACAAAGCTCAGAGAACAAGGCACATTAGAACCATACGAAAGAATTCATCAGATATTGGATTAGCAATATCCAATGAGAATGACTCGTTAGAGATGGGATCAGTAGTATCCTAGAACGAGTGTGAAGAGTATATTTTTCAAATGAAAACAATTCTGTTTTGAAATTTAAACCGTTTTACACGTATTTAAATAATTTATTTATATTGATTTTGGACAATTCCGTATATAAAGAATTTACATATACGCCTTGCAAACGTATATTCAAAGTTTTAATATATTGGATAGATATAGCATCACACTCTAGTCGCCCGGAGATGATATTGATGATAGTGATCGCATCATCAACATTTATGTTCGAGTTTCGAAGGTGGGATTTCTATATATTTCCATTAGACTGGTGTGAGAACCAAAATTAGATAGGGCTTATTGTTGTGATTTGGCATCAAAAATGTGATTTTTGACTATGTATCAAAGTTATGATTTTCAAAAGCTAATCAACTAATTGATTGATGGTTGTGTTGTTGATTATTGGTTGATTAATTAAAATTTGTATTATATAGCCAATTTGATCAAATATTGAATTGTATTGAAAATTAGTCACATTTGCTTGCATATACTTGTACTTACATTGAACAGGTCATAGCAAGGAGGCTAGAGCAGAGAATAAAATTTGTTTGCCCGACAAATAGGTACATGTTTACTACATAATTTACTGTTTTGTTTGGGTGATGATGATTTTATGAGCCTATTGGTTAGCCGCTCGGCTTTTTCTTTTTCTTTTTGAGATCAGAAGGCCTGTATGGCAATTTCGGGATTTTCCCGTGGCTCCCGGTGCAGGGGAGGTTATGGCGAAATTTTTCGAAAATTCCGGGTGTTAGCCAAATTTTTGAAGAATTTGAAAATTCTCAGAAACTGAAAAGTTGGAGAATGAAAGCCAGATCGAACGTAGAGTTGATTAATCAAACCACTTTCGACTTTGTTCCTTTTCGGGGACGAAAAGTTTTAAGTGGGGGAGACTGTAACAACCCGGAAAATCTGGGCCAGTTTAAAATTTTTATTTTGGCAATTTTAGCGAATTTTGATTATTTAAAATGAATTATTTTAAATAAAAACGACGAGAAATTTATTTTGAATAAAATTCAATCGTATATAGTTATATAGATCGACGATAGAATATAAATATTTATTTATATTTATAAAAGGAATTGAAAATGGCGCGGTAGTTCGATAATTCGATTTCAAACTTCAATTGAATGTACCGGGTGCAAAACAATCCGGATTTTAGTGAAACCAAAAATAATAGGATCTAATTGATGATATATTTCCAACGAATCCGAAAAATCAAAATTGCATAGCGGGAATCAAAAGATATGTCCAGTTGAAAATTCTGAATAGTCGCTGTGGAATTCAGGCCCTTAAAAATGGAAATTTTGCAAACAACCTCGGATTTCGACGAAACCACTTTTGTTGGGTCCGTGATGTAAAGTTATTGCTAGATTCCAAATTTCATAATCTTCCGAATCAATATGTGAGCGTGGCACAGTAAACGCGTTTGACCAGTTTCAGTCAATTTTAATCGACTGGAAAATGGCCATTTTTCAAACGGTGTCAGAATTCGACGAAATTAGTTTTGTTAGGACCGTATCATTAATATGAAGCTAGAAAATATTTTTATGGAATTTTTAGAGTTAGTATGCGACCCCGGTAAATAGAAATGCGCGTTCAAATTCAATATATAGAGTTATATGTTGATTTTAACGAAAACTGATCGAAACGGACGAATCAGCTTACGATACATATCCCATTGTGTTTGGAATGGGGGTAATTAGCTAGGGACGACAGGCGGTGGACCCCGTTTTGAGTTCGAAAATAAAAGTTGCTTTTTGGTGGAAAATTAAATAATTAAATAATTAAAATAAAAACCCCTTCCCCTTAAAACCCGTTGCCCCCCTCATTCTCAATTCAGAACAGAAATAAATAAATAAAAAGAGAACGAATGCGATCCGTTCGTCTGCCCTCCTCGTCGATCATCGCGCCACCAAGGAGGACCACCATCGATCCTCCACCTCAGCACCTCCCCCCTCGCGCCATCCGCCTCCCTTCTTCTCCTCCTCGATGACGCTTGAACCCACCGCGAGGGCCTCCCTGACCTCGCGCCCATCATCTGTCGAACCCCCGCTCGAGCCAACGCTTCCCCCCTTGCGCTCCTCCCTCCTCTTGATTTCAGAACCACCGAGCCCCCTAAGCCCTACCCGCCAGTCACGAGTCACAAGCCCCAAGCCCTTTTTTTTGCTCCTCCGGCCTGCGATGGCACCAGCGCCTCCCTCCGGCGTGAGTAACTCCCCCTCCTCTTTAGTCCATTGTAAGTTTTGATTTTATTTATATAGTTATTTGTTTTTATTTAATTACAGTAATTAGTTTTAAGGGAGAAAAATTCAGTTTCTATATGAAAGGGGAAATAATTTGAAAACTAAATCTTTATAAATAAAGAGGTTAATTTTTAACGGGAGAAAGTTTATATTTTTAAAATAGAAAAGATTATATTTTTAAAATAGAAAAGATTAGATTTTTGTAATAGAAAAGATTATATTTTTAAAATAGAAAAGATTAGATTTTTGAAATTGAAAAGGCGAAATCTTTATATGAAGAATAGCGGGGTAAAAATAGAATTTTTATCTATATAACATCGTTGTAAAAATAGAATTTTTATCTATATAGTAGTAGTATAAAAATGTGATTTTTATACACATGTTTACGAAGTAAAAATTCGATTTTTATATATTGAATAGCATAGTAAAAATTCGATTTTTATATATTGAATAGCATAGTAAAAATTCGATTTTTATATATTGAATAGCATAGTAAAAATATGATTTTTATATATTGAATAGCATAGTAAAAATATGATTTTTATATATTGAATTGCATAGTAAAAATTTGATTTTTATATATTGAATAGCATAGTAAAAAATTCGATTTTTATATATTGAATAGCATAGTAAAAATTCGATTTTTATATATTGAATAGCATAGTAAAAATTCGATTTTTATATATTGAATAGCATAGTAAAAAATTCGATTTTTATACATTGAATAGCGAAGTAAAAATGTGATTTTTACATATGTAGAGAATACGGGCAAAGAAAGTGACAAGAGGCAAGAACGACGAAGACTTCTATAAATGAAGTGTCGTGAAGTTGGATAGCTATCGGTGAGAACTTCTCACCTTTCAATTTAATTACTCTAGTTATAAATATATACTAGGATGCATACGGTGTTTAGTAGCACCCGACACCCGTCATCCACAGACCATGGATGGCTTGCTTGTTTAATTGTTTGGTTGTATAGTTGGTTAGATTATTTGGTTTGAATTGAATTGTTTGGTGAAATGAAATTGATTTGATTGATGTGTGAATGGCGTGGGCCTTCACTAGACCGGGGATAAGGCTAGGCCTTGTCCCGTTTCTAGTATCGTGCCGTAATGCCGCCGAAATTTTCTAAAAATAGGTTAGAAAAATAAAGATAACATTTTATTTAATAAATGAACCGAATAGAATATTCATAGGTTGAATAAAATAGTTTGATCGTTAAAAATATAATTTTTAACGTGAATATGAATAAATAAATATTCATTTACAAACTGGACGGTTTGTTTATGTACACCTATTTGAAGGACATTTATTGGGACGATAAATTTTACACATCGCCCAACTGCACAAATAAAAATCTGTGTTTGATTGCTTGAAACCCCACACGGGTATTGGGATGATATTTGACGTACACTAATCCCAATAATTAGTTGTATGTCGATCGATTGATTGACAGGCTGCTATAAGCGTTGAATATTTATATTCGATGCTTATGCAGTGTAGAATGCACTTTGGATGATGGTTGATTATTCATCGTTGTTATTGTATACATGTGTTGTAGAAAATCCATATAATTAACTTTATATGGTAGTTGATTGGGCCTCATTCCAGTTTCGAAATAGAAATATTTGAAATAGAAATATTTGAAATAGAAATATTTGAAATAGAATATTTGAAAATAGAAACGTATGAAGCCGGGTTGGTTAGATTGACGCCATTTTGACGTGAACGATATTTGTATCGATTTTATTCATTCTTCAATGAAAATTGAATAGATTTGAAAATTGAATAGATTTGAAAATTGAAAAGATTTGAAAATTGAATAGATTTGAAAATGAATTCGAATTGAAAATAAATAGAAATGAATTCGAATTGAAAAAAAATAGAAATGAATTCGAATTGAATTTGAATATAAATGAATTCGAATTGAAATCGATTTGAAAAGAATTTAAAACGAATTTATATTGGAATATTCAATACTGATTTGAAATTGAATATGAAGTTAAAACCGTTTTGAAAATGAATTTAAAACGATTTATAAAGCACATTTTGAATTGAAATCGACGAAGTATATATTATATATATTATATATATAATATAATGGCCTGAATAGAACGCGTCGCGCCGCGGCAGTTCGCGAATTTCGACCATTGACTTCGAACGGATATTACGGGAGATCCGACCGTCGGATTCTCCTGAAACCGGAACCGTTGGGTTCGTATCGAAAAGAGCTTTCTAACGAATATTAGAAATTTGAAATCTAACGGCTGGATTTGGAATTATGTTCAAATCAAATTTGAAAAAGGTCGTTGTAAGTGCAGTTCGATGGCCGTTGATGGAAATCGACTGTACAGACCTTGACAAAATTATTAAAATAGTAATAATTTGTGTAAAATCATAAGAAATGATTTAGAAAGGATTGGGATGAAAAACTCCATATTTGAAAAGATAAAAATAGATTTTTATCGAAATAAACTAGTTTTGAACTAGAATTATAATTCTATTTATTTTTAAATAAATAAATTGAATTTGAAATGGTTTTGAAAATAACCAGAACTTCCAATGATTGCATTGGGATGGATTTGAATCGAAATTGTCTTCGAATATTTCGATGTTGGATTTCGTGACTATAGAGATGTTGTCATGGAAATTTGAAAGATATAGATATATATATCGTTATTTCCAATACGATATTTGTTGGTCGTAGAATTTGATATTGAATATAAGCCAAGATATTTTCTATTCAGAGCCTTGTATTTAATATCAAATGCGATTTGGGTTTGTCGTGAATGGTGTCTTCACTAACACTGTTCTTGAACCCAGTTGAGAAAAGATTAAATCTTTTTATTTAGATTTAATGAAGTGTACCAATTAAATAATATTTAATTGGAATTGAATTCGATTTGATTTTTGGGTTTATCGTGAGCAGTGTTTTAAATAGCACTCGTTCTTTAACCCGATAATTAATGGAATGTGATTTTGGGTTTATCGTGAACCGTGTTTTAAAATGACACTGATTCTTTAACCCAATTAACGATTAAAACTAAGTGGAGTTTTAATGAATCTTTAATTAGATTGAAATGACCGAGAATGGAGTATCACCAGTTTTGCTCCAGGCGATAGTTAAATCTTTAATTAGATTTAAACGCGAAATGGTAATTAAATTTACCGATAACACCGTGGTGTTAGATATGAAGTAAGACCCGTTTTACTTCATGGGATGAATAGGTTGGGATTGGGAAATTAAAACAAATGATTACTTCGGCAAGGTTCGTTAATCCCGACTAGTTGAATCAAAATTCAAAAGAAGATTAAAGAATAAATTCAAAGAATTTATCTTGGATAAAATTAATGGGAACCTTTCCCTATGAATGTGAAATTTAGAAACTAACTGTCAGTTAGCCAAGCAGAATGGTTTTCTGGATATTGATCTGATGTTGGTTTCGGCCTTCGGGGTTAATATTTGGGAAACTATTCTCTTGATTAATTTAAGGTTAGTGACTGATGAATTGGAATGAGGCGTATGTTGTGTTTGTGTAACACTTATTTAAATATACGCGAGTTATTCGGAAAGACCTGGTTTATCCCATTCTGAATAACTGATACGATGATAAGTTGAAGATGAAGACGATGGTTGAAGACCGGAGGTCTTCACGTCGTTTGGGTAATTACTGATGATCTTGATTGGGCTGTACACCCAAGAAGATGGAAACAGTTGGTGATCGTCCAGACGTACTTGGAGATCGATGGATATGCGGGGTACTAGGTGCCTCCAGTTTCGTTCAGACCCAGAACGGACTTGTTAATGGACTGTGTGTCTGACATCGGATTTCATTCTGTGTGACTGATATCGGTTGCATAGAGTGGTTTGCCTGTGTGGCACGCTGAGTTGCATGGATCAAGGCTTCTGTTGAAAAGCAAAGTCTTTTGGTGATGATCAAAGCACAACCTGTGTGGCACAGCTTTGTGTAATGTGAATTCGCGAGCCTCACACCCCGGTTGTGAACCAAAAACGGGAGACGAACCTCAGGGAGGGCATGCGTTTCTTCCTAGCTAGGGTGGTGTCAGTGACCTCCCAGCCCTGACATTTATATACTTTTCACCTGTATGGTTGTTGCTGTTGCGAGGCGCCTCGGTTTGATCGGACGATCCGGGTCCAATGGAGTCATTCGTTGGCTCACTTATGCCCCAAAGGGCGGGGAAACGCAGTGTTTAGGAATTTTAATCCACATCGGTGGACCGGCCCTGACGATCCAAAGGCTTGACAGAGTACTTGCCTGAGGCTCGGGCTAGAGAGTCTCGAATCGGTTGAGGACTATCTTTTGTCTCGGTTCATAGACGGAAACCCAACTTCCAAATACGCGACTTTGCGATTTTGATTGTATAACCTATATATGGCGACATAGTGTTATGGGGCATTCATGTCGCCTATGATTGATACTTATGATTTGAAGTTGTTTTATACACTATACACTTATAATAGTATCAAATGATTTCTTTTAAACGTATCAAGCATTCTTGGCTATTATAAGGTAAAAACCCTATCCCCCGGCTTGCGTTGCATTGTGTGATAGGACCTGGGTCTTATAATAGCTTCATTTTTCTTTATTTAGCATTGCGCTGTTGTTTTATGCACTGGTATTCTTGGGAGGAAACCCGTTCCATGTTATACGGCGTGGTCCCTTGATTTACCAAACTTTAAAAATAAAGATCAATAACTGTTTTAGTTCTCACACCAGTCACATGACTGACCTGGAGTTTATTGTTTTAACCTAAACTCTGGGTGCCTTTATTTTGACACGGGCAGCTAGTAGTTTTGGTTTTGCAGATTTATATTTACAGGATCCTGGTTTACAGCTGGAATGATATCCCGAAAGCTTTGTATCCGTATATCTCTTCTAGTTGTGTATTGTATTATTTTCCGCTGTGATGTATTTAAATGTAATTTAAATCTCTGATATTTCTGTGTAATATTCATTTATACTCTGTATATTGTTGTATTCTGATGCATTGTTGTAATATACAATGAAATGTTCTTCCGTCTGCGTTTTTCTGTGGCTTGTTCTCGAACTATCCGCGCTTTCCTTCACGGTGAAGTTACGGGTTTTCGCATGTGTAAAATTTATCGACCCAATCAATACCATTCAAATAGGTGTACGTAAACAAACCGTCCGGTTTGTAAATGAATGTTTATTTATTCACATTCACGTTAAAAAGTATATTTTTAACGATAAAACATTTTATTTTAACACATGAATTTTTATTTAGTTCATTTACAAAATAAAAGTGATATTTTTATTTTTCTAACTTATTTTAGAAAATTTCGGCGGCATAACGGCACGATACTAGAAACGGGACAAGGCCTAGCCTTATTCCCGGTCTAGTGAAGGCCCACGCCATTCACACATCAATCAATTTCATTTCACCAAACAATCCAATTCAACCCAAATAATCTAACCAACTACACCACCAAACAATTAAATAAACAAGCCATCCATGGCCTGTGGATGACGGGTGTCGGGTGCTACTAAACACCGTTTGCATCCTAGCATATATTATAATATAACTAGAAAAAGAAACTGAAGAGTGAGAAGTTCTCACCGAAAGCTATCCCAACTTCACGACACTTCATTTATAGAAATCTTCATCGTTCTCGCCTTTTTGTCATCTTCTTTGCCCATATTCACTACATATGTAAAAATCGAATTTTTACTTCGCTTTTCAATATATAAAAATAGAATTTTTACTATGCTATACAATATATAAAAATCGAATTTTTACTATGCTATTCAATATATAAAAATCGAATTCTTATTATGCTATTCAATATATAAAAATCGAATTTTTACTATGCTATTCAATATATAAAGATCGAATTTTTATAATCACGCTATATGGATAAAAATTCTATTTTTACATTGCTACTATATAGATAAAAATTATATTTTTACCTCGCTGTTCTCTATATAAAGATTTCGCCTTTTCAAATATAAAGATTTCGCCTTTTCAAATATATCATTATAAAAATCACATTTTTATTTTTCTACACATATAAAGATGATATTTCTAATATTCCTATCATGTAAAAAATTATATTTTTAATTCTCTACATAAACAAAAATCATATTTTTACATCTTCTATATAGTAAAGATTATATTTTTAATACTTTAAAAATATAAAAATCATATTTTTATTACTTTAAAAATATAAAAATCATATTTATATTATCCTCTTCATTCTATTTATCAAAATCTAACTCTTTATTAGCCATAAAAATTGAATCTTTATTAAATAAAATCTTACATTGATCGGAGGAAGGCTTGGCGGCAGGGGAGGAGCTTCACCGTCGGAGGCGGGGTTTGCTGGTGGCCGGGGTTCGATGCTTCAGGCGGCGGTTGTCGGCGGAGGAGGAAGAAGAGGCGGAGGAGGGTGCAGATGAGGGGGGGGGGGCTTCGCGGTTGCGCGCAGGGGGGGGGGTCTCGCGGTGGTCGGCGCCGCTGGGGGGGGGGGGTGGCCTTGCGGTGGTCGGCGCCGCCTGGGGGGCTGGCCTCGCGGTGGTCGGCGCCGCCTGGGGGGGGGGGGGTCTTCGATTTCGTTCGTTTTTTTTTCGTTTTCGATTTTGACTGAAGGAAGGGGGGCCAGCTAAAGGAATAAGGAGAGGAAAGAAAGGAAGGTTTTATTTTATCTTTTTATTTTGATTATTTAATTTCTCAGCAAAAAGAACCTTTTATTTTCGACCTCAAAAAGAGGCCCACCGCCTGTCGTCCATAGCGTTTTACCCCCATTCCGAACACAATGGGATATGTATCGTAGGCTGATTCGATCGTTTCGATCAGTTTCCGTTAAAATCAACATATAACTCTATATATTGAATTTGAACGCGCATTTCAATTTACCGGGGTCACATACTAACTCGAAAAATTTCCAAAAAATATTTTCTAGCTTCGTATTGACTATACGGTCCTAACAAAACTAATTTCTTCGAATTCTGAGACCGTTGGAAAAATGGCCATTTTCCAGTCGATTAAAATCAACTAAAACTGGTCGAACGCGTTTTCCTTTGCCACACTCACATATTGAATCGAAAAATTATGAAATTTGAAATCTAGCAATAATTTGACATCACGGACCCAACAAAAGTGGTTTTGTCAAAATCCGAGGTCGTTTGCAAAATGTCAATTTTTAAGGGCCTGAATTCCATAGCGACTATTCAGATTTTTCAACTGGACATATCTTTTGATCCACGCTATGAAAATTTGATTTTTCGGATTCGTTGGAAAGATATTCTCAATTAGATCCTATTATTTTTGGTTTCACTAAAATTCGGATTGTTTTGCACCCGGTACATTCAATTGAAGTTTGAAATCGAATTATCGAACTACCGCGCCATTTTCAATTATATTTATAATTATATATAATTATTTATATTCTAACGACGACGTATATATTATACACGTTCTAAATATATTCAAAATAAATTTCTCGTCGATATTATTTAAAATAATCTATTTTAAATATTCAAAATTCACTAAAATTGCCAAAATAAAAATTTTAAACTAGCTCAGATTTTCGGGTTGTTACAGGATTTTACAGTGTAATTGGGAATTTACATTTTTAATGTAATGGAATTTACATTTTTAATGTAAATAAAAGAAATAAAGAATGGAATTCAACATAATTTACGTTTCGATGTGAATATAGAAAAATGACCATATTTTTGAAAATAAAATATGTTGACATTAAAAATTTCATTTTTTATGAAAAAGGGGAAACTAGGAAAGTGTTCATTTTTATAAAGGACAATTCACATTTTTCTATAGTGTAAAGAAAAAGAAGAAAATATTACATTTTCAATAAAATAAGAGAAAGAAATAAAATATTACATTTTCAATGTAATTAAAAAATGTAAGTAAAATATGAAATAGAAATTTACATTTTCTTATGTAAATAAGAAGAATTATTTTAGATGACACTTTCATTTACATTTGCATGTAAATAGGATATTTGGAAGAAAAGGAAAAACATTTATTCACATGTAGTGTAAATAAATAAGAAATGCTTTAATGACATTCTCTATGCAGTAAAAGAATAAATTGAAAGTCACATGTTAGTTGTTATTTATTAATAAATGTGGGAATGGAATTGAAATGTTCCTTGAACATGATACCCCGATATGATACATGGACATGATAGTGCGCTGTTTGTTTGTTGATTCGTTGTCCTTATATGTTAATGACTGCATAGAATGATTTATATCTATTTTTATCAAAATAAAAATAGTGGTAAATAATAACGTGTGAAATAATTTAAATGATAATTATACGAAGATTATTTGAAAAGACTGAGTTACTCATTTCAAATAATCATACGACATTTTAAATGAAGACGGTGTTGAAGACCAGCGATCTTCACATTAGATGGGCGACGACTACTGAGACCCTGGACTGACTTGCTCCCAGGAAGGGGTTGAAGTGGAAATTGGCCGGACGTAGTGTTGATTTGTACGAATTTGGCTTTCGCTCAGACCCAGAGCATAAGTTTATAAATGGAATGTGTGTCTGACATTGAATTTTGTTCTATGTAAATTGATCTATTAATATACAACCGTTGGTGGCGGAGAATTTATTCTCTTGCTCAACACCCATAGAGGTTGTGTATTAATAGCTATCAATCGCATGGCGTTAATTGTCAACATGGCACGCTAAGATGAAGATGATCAAGGCTTTGTTGAAAAGCAGGCCATGTGGTTATAACGTTACTTCGCGAGCCTCACAACCCGGTTGAGTCTAAAACGGGAGAAGGGAACGCAGGGAGAGCAGTACGTTTCTTTCTAGCTAGAAGTGGTGTCGGTGCTTAAACTGGCTGATATTTACTTATGTGGATGATGGAATGTGGCGCGCCTCGGATGTTAGGTCCTATAGGACTGGGAAACGTGTGTTCAGGAATAACTAATCCACAAACCGCAAGTGTTGACCGGCCCTGTAGCTATCCAAGGGTTCTCTACCGGGGATTCTGAGATATTAGCTAGAGTGTCTCGAATCGGTAAGGAGCTCCTCCCTAGCCTTGACTCATGATGGAAACCCAATTTCCAATACGACCTCATGCGGTTTTGATTGTATTACTAGTATGGAGGCATAATATATGGTAGCCATGCTTCCTAGGATTGATACATTTACTTTGAAATGTTTTTGGAAACATATATACACTAATAATAATAACAAATTCGTTTTTTAACATATCAAGCATTTTTGACCATTATAAGGTAAAACTCTATCCTCCGGTTTGCGTTGCATTGTGTGATGGGACTTGAGTCTTATGATGGTTTCATTTTTCCAAAAAGTATTTCGTTGTTTAACGATTTACTTTAACTTATGCACAACAATCCATTGGAGTAAACCCGTTCCGCGTTAGCGGTGTGGTCCTTGGATTTGTCTTATTGTTATTAGTGAAATTATTTAAGAATTCTCACACTAGTCCCATGACTGACCCGTTGTTTGTTTCCACCTTTACAAACTCGGGTGTCCTCTTTCCACACGGGCAGTCGAGTAGTTTGTCTACAGGTTCTTATCTCGAGCAGGATTCTGGATTGAAGCCTAAAGTTGTGTCCAGAGCATAGTTGTCTTCCGCTGCCTTAGTTATTTTATTTCCGCTGCAATGTATTAAAATATTGTAATTTATCTTCCGCTGTAATTTTATTCGATGTACTCTGATATTCTGTACTCTGATGTAACATTATTGTAATGTTTATAAAAGTCTGCTGTTATTGTTCTGATGTTGTTGTATTCCCAAAGTTAACGTGTTCAGGTTTTGAACGATCTTGGTCGATTTAACGATCGATTGGGTCGGGCGAAACCCGGGCCGTTACAGTTACACTCTCCCCCATTAAATAAATTCGCCTACAAAATTCCTTAACTAAGAAAACAGCCAAAAAGTCCCGCATGCCTATAAACCATTTGCAACAATCAAACGTACATAATAAACACAACAAGCCTATCCTAGCATGCGGAATAACTATATCGCGATTAAAACCTTACCAAGTAAAGAGCTCTGGATATGACTTCCTTCTGTTCTCCTCGGTTTCCCAAGCGTGGTCACTCTCGTTATCACCCCACTAGACCTTAACTAGTTTCAGTATCTTCCTCCGAATTTGCTTCGTATCTTGTCCGACAATACGAATCCGTCTGCGGCTTTCAACTGCCTCAGGTTCTACCTCGATATCATCCATTTGATCGGGTGCGATAGTCATATCAGAATCGTGCACGAACTTCCTTAACTGGGAAACATGAAATACGTTGTGCACTCCCACTGTAACACCCCACATCCATTAATGTCACTCCCTGAGGGAATGCATTAACTTTCATGGAGCGTTATAAGAGTATAGAACAGAATATCACAAGATAGATATATAAAATGGTACTTAAAAATTCAATATTTATTCATTGGACCGGAAAAGTAAAACATGTCTAGTTACAACATCAAAACCATATACTAAGCCAAGTACACAAATATCCATCTTGAACAAAATTATTATCAGAGTACATAAAAGCAAAACCATAATCCCACTCCAAATAGCCATAATGGAAAAGAGATAAAGCTGAGCATTACTTTCAACACTTCCAAGCACTTCAAGAAGAAAGAGATCCAAGTCAAGCTTCACTAATCCCACCCAGAGGACCTCTATGTGTGTGTGTGGGGGGGGGGGGGGGGAGGGGGGAAGAAAAGAGGCGAAACAAAAAGGGGTTAGACATACGTTTGGAGAGTCTAGTGACTTTAACAATATAATCAGTAAAGTAACAGGATAAGAACATAAACTGGATATGAGAGATGACTGTAACATAAGCAGATATGACAAGGTAAACAAGATGAACAAGATATAACGTTGATTGCACTTCTAATCACTATAAGATAATTCCTACACCGCACCAATACTAGTTCCATATCGAAAGTCGATCCCTCTTACTGAACATAATAATAATAATGGTAGTTTCGTGTACTCCTAGCTGCGATCATAGGTGCCGCCTGCTCCTGTCTCCACTAGTTGTACCCAATACCCTCCCCAATCGGTCGGTTCCCTAACTCGTAGATACCCATGCTGGTCCCACAGTAGGGTGTATCACTCCCTAAAGTGGCAACCCGATACTACTAAAATGCATGACTTATACCTACACGATGCAACAACATCTTACCTACCAGCCCGGATCCACGCACGCACATGACTTCGTTGGACTTGTGTTTCCACCGCTTTTTACTCTTTTGACCTCTTACAATCAAACCCAGTAAACATGTCCCGTCCTCGACCTAGTTCGAGCTCATATAGATACGAAAATGGGTTACTTGTTGAAAAGACTCCACCCACTTGACTCAAGCTTCCCTCCTAAGCTTGGTCACCACTAGGAATTCCCACTTAACCCCTTTTTATCCCCATGTCTAATCACATGTATCATCTTGGTTAAGTGTTTTAATTATGTTTCACATGCTACCCATGTTACCCACTTAACCCTTTATCATCCTCATGTCTAATCACATGTCTTATCTTGGTTAAGTATTCATTAATTTATTATAACTGTAATCTTGCAAGACCTTTCACATTAGATTGCCGTTTTGCGGTTGCTGGATATGCCGGGCGGGCTTATACCGTAAACCAAGTCTAACTTCGTGTCTTTGCATTATTACACATCTAATTTCTGCCTTTGACCTCTCACATTAGATCGCCGTTTGCGGTTGCTGGATATGTCGGGCGGTCCCGGGCAGACTTCCACCGCAAACCAAGTCTAACCTCGTGTCTTAGGCGTTCATTATCACTTTCTTGATTCAAGTCCCAATTTTTAAATCTTGGATTAAAATATATTCCAATTACCCATAATTTCCAATCTAAATTATGTTTATAATTTTAATCCAAATTAGGCCTAACATGTTATGCCAAATTACGCCCAAATTAATTTGCGTTCATTGTTATTAACAATTCATGCCAAACCTCATGTATACAAATTATATTCAATTGTGCCCAATTGAACTTATGCCAAATCTCATGTATACAATTTATACAGAATTATGCCCAAATTGATATATGCCAAAAATCTCATTTTATTACAAATTTCCCCAAACTTTTCCCAATCGTTCAAACGTTATTCGTACGCAAATCTCAACGCAATATGTTAGGCTCGAAGTTAGCCTAATCTCATAAAAAATGGAAAATAAGAGGAGAAGAGAATCAAATTGGCGTAAACATAAGAACAGGCATATGAAACATAAACAGGCATATAACGATAAACTGGATCATAAAGGCATATGGCAGATTTATGGATATGAATATAAAAGATAATGATTTACAAACTTGATATATCAGTCACAGGCATATACTTTAGATCCAATTTACAATCCTATCACAATTAATTTTTAATTTAATTATATGTGATAGTGACATAGACCCACAGCAATAGGATTCTTAGGAAATTAGGCGTTGTTGTAGCAATTCGGATCTTGAATAATCTCTTCTTGATTGATGTAGATCTAATCTTCTAATTTCATTGTTGAAGAAGAACTATCTCTAAATCTCTACTTTGAATTTGGTTGGAGAAGAAAGGCTAGGTTAATTCATACTAGAGAAGCATGGAGGCGCCATGGATAAATAACAATGAGATTAGGGTTAGTTTTAGGGGTATTTTATAGATGATCTAGGTGAATTAGGACCCTTAGATTAGATTAGGATCATGTGAACCATCCAGACCACAAAACTCGTCAGTCCAGATCTGGGCCGATGGGGTCGACACCCCTATAGGGGGGTCAACACCCTTGTCGACTCCCCTATAGGGTGGTCGACACCTATGTCGACTCCCCTGGGGGGGGGGGTCGACACCCCTATAGGGTGGTCGACACCTATGTCGACTCTCCTAGGGGGGTCGACACCCTAGAGCGGGAGATTTCCTGCTCACCCAGATTTAATTGATTTTGATTTTTTAATTCATTTTTGATTTATAATTTAATTATTATTAAATTCCGCTAATTCTTGTATTCTTCTAAGCTTCATAACTTCTTCATACTGTATCCGTTTTGCGCAAACTCGGACTCTATCCCAAGCTGAATTCTAAGACGAACACAATGGCACAACCCGTTTCCCTTGATTCTTCTTATAAAAATTAAGTATTTTTAATTATCCCTTATGTCATGTTTTTAAAATTACGGGGTGTTACATTCTCCCCTCCTTAAAGGATTTCGTCCCCGAAATCTTTAAGTTAAGAAGAATGTATCCTATCATCCAATCATCCATCTACCCATCCATCATCCACAAGCATCCATTGTCCTTAAAAGATTCCTAATGCTATATGAACATATGCAAAAGTGTGTGTATATGTTCCTTATCTAATGCAAAGATCAGGCGGTCTACTGATTCAGTTGACCTCCTTAATGCAAAACATGATAGTGCCATGCGTCCATTATGTATGCAAAAGAATCCTACATATCATTTCTATATGAGTGCACAACCATTCATTCAAATGCAGCATCCATATGACAACACATTCAATATACATCCATTAACTTAAATATGCACACTCATTCATATGCAATATGAAAGTGATTGAGCCGATCTAGTGCCTAATGTGTGTGTAAATGCATCCATGAGCAACCACTAGCAAACACTTACATCCACTTGCATCCACCAAACATAACATGTCTCAAACACATGTTTACAACCATAGGATTTTCCACCTAAAGATCGAAGATATAATCGAGAGGATACATCAAACGATAGAACAAGTATAAACAAAGCGGTAGGAAAAGGAGAAGTTAAGACCATACCCTAAAAAAGGAAAGGGTACGACGCACGAATCTTGTCTTCTGTTACCCAAGTCGCATCTCCTTTATCATTTCCCCATTGGACTTTAACCAACTTGACCTCTCGTTGCGTAATTTCATGACCTCCGATCCAAGGATGCATATAGGAACTCATCTAACCATGACATCTCGCTCTACTTCCACTTCTCCGAGCATGCTCGGCTCTACTACTTTCGCAGTATCATGTAAACACTTCCTCAAATGAGACACATGAAATACGTCATGAACACCACTAAGCTTCTCAGGCAACTTCACTATGTAGGCCATCTGTCCAATTCTTTCTGTAATGGGAAATGGCCCTACGAATCTTGGTGCCAATTTCCCTACAGATCCAAAACAAACTACATTGCTCAATGGTGATACTTTAATAAAGACCATGTCTCCAACATTGAACTCAAGATCGGTCCTTCTCTTATCAACATATGACTTTTACCGGTCCTGTGCCATCTTTATGTGTCTTCGAATCAAGTCTATCTTCTCTAAAGTTTCTCTAATCATCTCAGGCCCAAGCAAAATCTTATTCATAGATTCCCACCAACAAGTCGGTGATCGGCAAGGTTGTCCATATAGAGCTTCAAAAGGTTCCATGCCAATACTAGTCTGATAGCTGCTGTTGTAGGCGAACTCTACTAATGGAAGATGTTCCTCCCATGTCCCTCCAAAGTCCAAGATACATAACCTCAAAATATCTTCTAGGATCCTGTTCACTCTCTCGGTTTGGCCGTCCGTATGAGGGTGATAAGCGGTGCTCAAACACAATTGCGTACCCACCGCCCCTTGCAAGCTCTTCCAAAACTCACTAGTGAAAATGGGATCTCGATCGCTTACAATACTAGAAGGTATGCCACGTAGAAGAACTATCTCTCGGAGATAAACAGATGCTAACCATGTTGTTGTCTTTTACTCTTAACGGGAATGAAATGAGCGCTCTTGGTAAGTCTATCTACTAATACCCAAATCCCCGTATTACTCTTCCTTGACCTCGGTAACCCGTCAATGAAATCCATGGAAACACTTTCCCATTTCCACTGTGGAACCTCTAAAGGGTGAAGCAGATCACCAGGCTTCTTTTGCTCAGCCTTGACTTGCTGGCACACTAAGCATCTAGAAACGAACTCAGCCACATTCTTCTTCATTATGGCCCAAAAGAAAATTCGCTTCATGTCCCTATACATCTTGTCACCACCGGGATGTATGTTTATCTTAGAATGATATGCTTCTTCAAGGATTGTCTTTCTCAAGCTCTTGTCTCGAGATACGCAAAGTCTCCTATCCCTACGCAACCAACCTTTGTCATCGATAGTATACCTACTAAGATGGCTTGAAGACTCTCATCTTATGAACTTGCATACTATCTCTATCAACTGTGGGTCATCTCGCTATGCCGCACCTATTTGTCCCAAAAGCGTAGGTCATACCTCTATTGATGCCAACAAATCGGTACATAATCGATAGAAGGTCTAAAGTCAAAGGTAGAGATATACTCTAAACTCTACCGCTCGACAAACAAAGGACTCAAAGTCAACTTGTTTCTACTCAAAGCGTCAGCTACAACGTTACCCTTGCCAGGGGTATATGCAATCTCAAAATCGTAGGATGCTAAGAACTCCATCCACCTCTGTTGCCTTAAGTTTAGATCTTTTTGAGAGAACAAGTATTTTAGTGACTTATGGTCTGTATACAACTCAAACCTCTCTCCAAGCAAATAGTGACGCTAAGACTTAAGCGCAAAAACTATGGCAGCTAACACTAAGTCGTGGGTAGGGTAATTCTTCTCATGGGCCTTTAACTGCCTTCTACCATAGCATATCGCCCTTCACTCTTGCATCAAAACTGCTTCAAGCCCTGTCCCGCAAGCATCGGTATACACTGTGAATGATTTACTCCCATCCGATAAAACTAAAACTGTCGTCAATGCCCTCTTCAATCGTTGAAAAGCACCATCACAGTCAACGTCCCAAGAAAAGGTCAAATTCTTTTTCGTTAACCGAGTAAGTGGGGCTGATATCTTAGCAAAGTCCTTGATGAACTTTCTATAATAGCCCGCCAAACCAAGAAAACTTCTTACTTCCGTTGCATTTCTAGGAATCTTCCAATCTTGGATTGCTACCATCTTCGCGGGATCCACTGCTATCCCTTCCTTAGATACCACGTGCCCTAAGAATCTCACTTCCTTTCTCCAAAAATGACATTTGGAGAACTTAGCTTTGAGTTGATGTGCTCGAAGGGTCTCTAAGATTTCCTTAAGATATAGGGCATGTTCTTCCTCGCTTCTAGAGAATATCAAGATATCATCCACGAAGACCACCACGAACTTGTTTAGAAACTCCCTAAACACCCTACTCATCAATTCTACGAAATAGGCGGGTGCATTCGTCAAACCAAAAGGCATGACGAGCCATTCGAAGAAACCGTCGGAAGTCCTAAAAGCAGTCTTATCTATATTATCCTCAACTACCCTCAATTGATTAAATCCTGTAGCTAAGTCCAACTGCAAGAAAACCGAAGCACCAACCAACTGACCGAACAGATCATCTATCCTCGGCTTACGGGTGTCTTCTCTTCTTCGTGAGCTTATTCAGCTCCCTATAGTCCATGCACAATCTAAGCGAACCACCGGCCTTTGTGGCAAAAACAACTGGAGCACCCCACTCCAAGATACTTCTTCTTATGATTCCTTTCTCAAGAAACTCTTTCACTTGTGTACTAAGCTCCCTCCTTTCTCTAGGATCCATGTGGCGCACCGGTAATGCAACCGGCTTTGCATTGTCCACCAAGTATAGACGGAAATCTATCTCGCGTTTTGGAGGTAAGCCCTTAACCTCCTCAAAGACATCTGCATACTCACAGACTACTCGAACAGATTAAAAATCATCAATAGATGTGTCAAGAGATTCTAGGTAGCTAAGCATAACAGAACCCTTAGAATCGCATCAGATATAGAGAGTATTACCCAAACTAGTCAACAGTTTAACTACCCTCTTTTTCACAGTCGAGAATGGCACCATACCTGGTTAGCCAGTCCATTCCTAGAATCAACCCATAACCCATGAAGCCAAGCACATAAGCGTTGCATTCGAACTCAATGCCATACACATATATTATCAAATCCCGACATAACATAGAAAGATGAGCCGTAACCCCAATAGGATTTGAGACAACAACGGGATCCATAACAAGACTAGTATTTAGGTGCAGTGTTTCAACTAACGAAGCAAATATAAACGAATGTGAAGTGACAGAATCAAACAAAGTTTGAACATGATGATCAAAAAGGAAAATCAAACTTTCAACAGAAATGTTTCTACCTCTCTCCGGTCCTGGTGCTATGCGGGCATGAACCTGCCCTCCAGAAGTAGGTCCTGTCCTCTGCCCTTGCCCTTGCCTCTTCGGGCAGTCTTTAATCATATGTCCTGCCTCACCACATTGGAAGCAACCCATCTTCTTCTTCTTCCTACATTCCTTTCTTTAGTGGCCCGGTGTTCCATAATTAAAACTTTTATTCCCTTGGCCCTTGTTATCCTTACCACCTTTCTTTTGTTGTTGATGTGCTTTCTTTGGATCCACTTCCTTATCCTATGCCTTAACTACATTAGCACCTTTCTCCTCTTCATGCATCAACGCCATGTCAACAAGTTTCTTGAAAGTAGCCCCCATAGGTTATGGGATATAGCCAACCCGTGTAATGGTTCATTCAGACCCTTGGCAAATCTCAAGTCCTTCTTATGTGGTGTATTAACTAATTCCATACCAAATCTTGCTAACTGGTTAAACTTGTTAACGTACTCCTTCACAGACAAACTCCCTTGTTTCATAGCTAAGAACCTCTCTATGTATTAACTCTCCTCCGCTTGTGAAAGAAATTTCAACTCGAACCTTTGTCTAAAATCCATCAACGTCTTCACTGCACATCCTCCATTAGTTACTTCCCACCAAAGAGGCTTCGGCCTTCATCAGCCAAGCAGCTAGCTGAACCTTTCTTCCCTCGTCTATCTCAAAGATACCAAACAAGTCCTCCATTTCCTTGAGCCAATTTCGAGCCTCAACAAATGTCTCAGTTCCATAAAACCGCTTTCCGCCCATTGCACGGAAGTCTTTGCATATCATAGAAAAAGCATCTACACGGGGAGCAGGAGGAGGAGCGGCTGTAGCTGGGGGAGAAGGAACGTCTGTTGGGCCTGCGGCAGTAGTCCTAGCCTCCAGATAACTTCTGAACCAGCCTGGTATCTGTACACCCTCAGGTATAACAGGTTCTCCAGACATGCTAAAAGGAAAAAGGAAGTGATTCAAAATAGAGAATCGAAAGATAGATATATGGCTTTTGGGGACTATGTTTTTCATAATAAACCTTTCTCTTGAAAATATCCTCTTTAAAACATGCTTTTGAAAATGCTTCTTAAAAAAATGCTTTTGGAAATGGTTTTCAAAATATTTTATCTGTTCTGGTAACCTTCAGCTCCGATACCACGTGTAACACCCCACGTCCATTAATGTCACTCACTAAGGGAATGCATTAACTTTCATGGAGAGTTATAAGAGTATAGAACAGAATATCACAAGACAGATATATAAAATGGTACTTAAAAATTCAATATTTATTCATTGCAGCGGAAAAGTAAAACATGTCTGGTTACAACATCAAAACCATATACTAAGCCAAGTACACAAATATTCATCTTGAACAAAATTATTATCAGAGTACATTAAAGTAAAACCATAATCCCACTCCAAATAGCCATAATGGAAAAGAGATAAAGCTGAGCATTACTTTCAACACTTCAAAGCACTTCAAGAAGAAAGAGATCCAAGTCAAGCTTTACTAATCCCACCTTGAGGACCGGGGGGGGGGGAGGGAGAAAGAAAAGAGGCGAAACAAAAAGGGGTCAGACATACGTCTGGCGAGTCTAGTGACTTTAACAATATAATTAGTAAAGTAACAAGATAAGAACATAAACTGGATATAAGAGATGACTGTAACATAAGCAGATATGACAAGGTAAACAAGATGAACAAGATATAACGTTGATTGTGCTTCTAATCATTATAAGATAATTGCTACACCGCACCAATAATAGTTCCATACTGAAAGTTGATCCCTCTTACTAAACATAATAATAATAATGATGGTAGTTTCGTGTACTCCTAGCTGCTGTCATAGGTGCCGCCTGCTCCTATCTCCATTAGTTGTACCCACTACCCACCCCCATTCGATCGGTTCCCTGACTCGTAGATACCCGTGTTGGTCCCACAGTAGGGTGTATCACTCTCTAAAGTGGAAACCCGATACTACAAAAATGCACGGCTTATAACTACACGATGCAACGACGTCTTACCCACCAGCCCGGACCCACCCACGCACATGACTCCGTTGGACTTGCATTGCCACCGCTCTTTACTATTTTGACCTCTTACAATTAAACCCAGTAAGCGTGTCCCGTCCTCGACCTAGTTCAAGCTCATATAGATACTAAAATGAGCTACTAGTTGAAAAGGGTCCACCCACTTGACATAAGATTCCCTCCTAAGCTTGGTCCCCACTAGGAATTCCCACATAACCCCTCTTTATCCCCATGTCTAATCACATTTCTCCTCTTGGTTAAGTGTTTTAATTATGTTTCACATGCTACCCATGTTAATCACTTAACCCTTTATCATCCCCATGTCTAATCACATGTCTTATCTTGGTTAAGTGTTCATTAATTTTTTATAACCGTAATCTTGCAAGACCTCTCACATTAGATTGCCATTTTACGGTTGCTGGATATGCCGGGCGGTTCTGGGCGGGCTTATACCATAAATCAAATCTAACTTCGTGTCTTTGCATTATTACACTTCTAATTTCTGCCTTTGACCTCTCACATTAGATTGCCGTTTGCAGTTGTTGGATATGTCGGGCGGTTCCGGGCAGACTTCCACCGCAAACCCAGTCTAACCTCGTGTCTTAGGCGTTCATTATCACTTTCTTGATTCAAGTCCCAATTTTTATATCTTGGATTAAAATATATTCCAATTACCCATAATTTCCAATCTAAATTATGTTTATAATTTTAATCCAAATTAGGCCTATAATCTTATGCATACATGTTATGCCAAATTACACCCAAATTAATTTGCATTCATTGTTATTAACAATTAATGCCAAACCTCATGTATACAAATTATATCCAATTATGCCCAATTCAACTTATGCCAAATCTCATGTATACAATTTATACACAATTATGCCCAAATTTATTTATACCAAAAATCTCATTTTATTACAAATTTCCCCAAACTTTTTCCAATCGTTCAAACATTATTCGTACGCACATCTCAACGCAATATGTTAGGCTCGAAGTTAGCCTAATCTCATAAAAAAAAGGAAAAGAAGAGGAGAAGATAATCAACATCAAAATTGGCGTAAACATAAGAACAAGCATATGAAACATACACAAGCATATAACGATAAACTGGATCAGAAAAGCGTATGGCAGATTTATGGGTATGAATCTAAAAGATAGTGATTTACAAACTTGATAAGATTCATCTCAGTCATAGGCATATACATTAGATCCAATTTACAATCCTATCACAATTACTTTTTAGTTTAATTATATGTGAAAGTGACATAGACTCACAGCGATAGGATTCTTAGAAAATTAGGCGTTGTTGTAGCAATTCAGATCTTGAATAATCTCTACTTGATTGATGTAGATCTGATCTTCTAAATTGATTTTTGAAGAAGAACTATCTCTAAATCTCTACTTTGATTTTGGTTGGAGAAGAATTGCTAGGTTAATTTAGATTAGAGCAGCATGGAGGCACCATGGATGAATAACAATGAGATCAGGGTTAGGTTTAGGGGTATTTTATAGATGATCTAGGTGAATTAGGACCCTTAGATTAGATTAGGATCCATCTGAACCATCCAGACTACAAAACTCGTCAGGCCAGATATAGGCCGATGGGGTCGACACCCTATAGGGGGGTCGACAGCTATGTCGACTCCCCTAGGGAGGGTCGACACCCTAGAGAAGGAGATTTCCCGCTCACCCAGATTTAGCTGATTTTGATTTTTGAATTCAATTTTGATTCATAATTTAATTATTATTAAATTCCGCTAATTCTTGAATTCTTCTAAGCTTCATAACTTCTTCATAGTGTATTCGTTTTACGCAAACTCCGACTCTATCGCAAGTAGAATTCCGAGACGAACACAATGGCGAAACCCATTTCCCTTATTTCTTCTTATAAAAATTAAGTTTTCTTTAATTATCCCTTTTGTCATGTTTTTAAAATTATGGGGTGTTACACCCGCCATCTTGTCTGGTAATCCAACTTTATATGCTAAATTCCCAATTTGTTTGAGAATTGGGAATGGACCAATGAACCTTGGTGCCAATTTAAGTCTCCTACCAAATTGAATCGCACTCTTTAACGGAGAAATTTTGACGAATACCAAGTCTCCAACGAAGAATTTCAAATCTCTTCGTCTTTTATCAGCATAACTCTTCTGCCTATCTTGGGCAGTCTTCATTCGTTGTTGAATAATTTTGATCTTATCTGAAGTTTCTCTTATAACATCTGGCCCAAGCACAAATTTCTCACCGACCTCCAAACCACTTGATGGTGACTTGCACGGTCTTCCGTACAAAGCTTCAAATGGAGCCATACCAATACTGGACTGATAAATATTATTATACGCGAAGTCAACTAGATGCAAATGGACATCCCATGAACCCCTAAAATCCAATATACAAGCTCTTAGGAGATCCTCTAATATATGATCCACCCTCTCTGTTTGATCGTCGGTTTGGGGATGGTATGTGGCACTGAGATGTAACTTTGACCCTAAAGCCTCATGTTAGCTCTTCCAAAACCCGCCTGTAAATAATGGATCTCAGTCACTCATGATACCTTTGGGTACTCCATGAAATCTCACTTCCCACTTCACACACAATTCTGCTAACTTAGCTGCCATTCTATTCGACTTGATGGGTATAAACCTTGCACTTTTGGTCAATCGATCCACAATCACCCAAATACTATCATGACCTGATCTAGTCCTTGGTAAACCATCGATGAAATCCATCGAAACTTGATCCCATTTCCATTCGGGGATTTCCAATGGTTGTAACAAACCACTAGGCTTCTTTTGCTCGGCTTTAACTAATTGGTAGTTCAAGCACTTGGATATAAATTTCCCAACGTCTCTCTTCATCCCTTCCCAGTAGTAGGTCTACTTCATGTCTCGATACATTTTGTTACCATCGGGATGTATAGTCAGTTTTGTGTAACACCCCGTATTTTCTGTGATCGTATAAGTAACAAATCAGAGAATAATTAATTTTTAAAATAATAATCAAGGGAAACAGGTTGATCCATTGCGTTCGTCTCGAAATTCTTCTTGGAAACAAGTCCGAGTTTTCGAGAAACGGAGTCCGTATGAGGGAGATATGGCCCTTCGAAGTCTCAAAGATTTTTAGAATCGAAAACAGATCGAAAATTCGAATTCAAATTCAAAATCCCAGAACAGGCTGGGCGGGAAAATTCCCGCCCATGGACCAGGTCGACCTGGGGGTCGACTATAGTGTCGACCTCCCAGGGGCCAGGTCGACCATAGTGTCGACCTGGGGGTCGACCTGGCCAGATCAGGTCGACCTGCTCCTGAAACCCAGTTTTTGAACCTGGTTCATTCTGATGTATCCGATCTCGTTTTCTGTCTAGATTTGTCCGCCTAATCCTATATAAACAGCCCCCTAGCCTCATTTTCTCTACACAATTTCATTTTGTCTATGCTCCGTCTCTGTTCTAACTAAAAATAAAAATGGCGTCACTACTCTGCTGGAATCAAAACTTGGACTGATGCATCTTCTTCCAACCTGAATAGAATTAAAAGCTAAATCAAATCTCAAATCAAAGTTTAGAGCCACAACAACAATTAAATAGGAGTAACTCAGCATTTCTGCATCAACAACAGTTTATTATCCTTTCTTAAAACCACGAAAGGCAAGTACAGTTATTTTTCGATATAAACTTTAATTATAATTGTGACATGATTGTAAATCTGAATTTGAAGTTGTGTATGTTCTGTTCTGATCTATTTTATTCTGTATCTCTTTCTTCTTTCTGTTCTATAGCCAGGCTACCACGAGCCTGCGCCAAATATCATAAGAGATTAACGCACAAACGCTAAACTTTGGGATGAATAATGAATGATGGCATAATTGGACATGGCTAATCTGTGACTGAAAGGACATATGTTGTAAACTAGATTTAGATCTATGCATATTCTGTGAATTGGAAGAAGAGGAACCATTGTATGTTAACATATGACTTGAGACATTGGACATAACGCATATTTTGAATTAAGATATGTTATAATTTAAAGTTCTAGATTGTTGGGTATATTGTTTATATAACAATTCATGACTTGAGATAAAAAGAGAATATGACTTAGGTGTGAAGATCTATATTAAGATTTGATAACTATTAAATGTGAATAACACCTAAGTGGGAGATTTTTGAATATATGACATGCATTGAAATCGATGGCTATATTTGGTATAATTTATATGTGAATCTTTTGTACTAGGCAAGTTTAACTAAATTTGGGACATGTGTTACATGGTAAATTATGACCCTAATCTGTGCCATGTAAATTCAATGCAAACGTGGGGTATATGATCATATTGTGAATCATGACAACTATTTAGGCATGCAAACTTAGGCCAAATTTATAATTAGGCAAGATATGTCTATGAAACTTTAAGGAATGATTAAATCTGTTATATTGCCTAATCTGATAGTTCTGTTATATTGCCTAATCTGCTAGTTCTGTTATATTGCCTAATCTGCTAGTTCTGTTATATTGCCTAATCTGCTAGTTCTGTTATATTGCCTAATCTGCTAGATCTGTTATATTGCCTAATCTGCTAGATCTGTTCATCTGCTAAATCTGTTGAAAACTGAGTATTGAAATTTGAGTATGAATATCTGTAGGCTCGATCTAGAAATTGAGCAAAACTTGTTAATAGAATATCGAATAATCTGCTGTGACTTGTACAGAAGTTAATTTGTTAAATTAGCATAATTATTCTGATATTAGCATAGTCTGTGAATGAATGCATTGGCTAAACATGAAACATGGCTAACTCGAGGTTAGAATAAGTCTGCGGCGTAATCCTGCCCGGAACCGCCCGGCACATCCAGTGGTCGCAGACAATAGGTTCTAATGTGAGAAGTTAGTCACAACGTGCTTGAAACCCGAGGTTAGACTCGGTTTGCGGCAGAAATCTGCCCGGAACCAACCGGCCTAACCAGTGGCCGCAAACTGTCAGTCTAATGTGAGAGGTCTGCGCATTAATTTTTAATTAATACAAATCTAAGATAAATATGACGTCTAAAACGTGTTGGATGGATAGGGTTGAATCAATTGGACTAATGAATTTAACAAACCCGTTTCGTGAATCTGTAGGCCCAATTACAAAGTTAGGCAAATCTGTAAATATGTTAAATCCGTTAGTCTGAAAACTTATCTGACATGTGAACTAGTTGATCTGAACTCTGTATGTCTGAACTTGTAAACAAGTTAATCTGAAATCTGTTAGTCTGGGGACACAAGGTTAGTAGGGAAATTACTTGTGTCATCTGTTGTTTGGGACCCATATTAGTCAGTAACCCTTTCTGGTATCAAAACTTTGACCCAACAGTAGGTAGGGTCCGGGCATGCTTACTGAACTAATTATAAGAGGTTCATTCTGATAATGTCGAGGGGTGTTGATGGTGCGTTCCAACCTGGTCATGTTCGTGCATGGATCTCGGTCTGCCTCTGAGGATGTAAGACGCCGTGACATCTGTAAATAGGTCTGTGTCATTTAAAGGTTGCCACTTTGGGGAGTGATACTTCCTTTTGTGGGGCTGGCACAGGGTATTTATGTATTAGGGAGCCGATCGCTTGGGGTAGGGTTTTAGGGTACACTTAGTTCTGTCTGTTTCTGTTGGTACCGTCTGTTTCTATTGGGTGGTGACACCTGTCTGTTTCTGCGTGGTACCGTCTGTTTGGGTGGTAAAGGCCCATTTACTAGTGTACACCTAATTCTACATTCTGTTTCCGTAGGGATTAACCTGTTTCTGTTTCTGTACCTTCTATTCGGGTGGTAAAGGACCATTATTAGCATTCTATTCCTGTCTGTTTCTGTTGGGGTGGTAAAGGCCCATTACTAGCATTCTCATCTGTGGAAATTATTTTGTTCCTATTTCTGTTTCAGTTTAGACATTGGGGTGACACCTAATCCTGTTATACTAGTATTAGTGCAGAGAGGTGAAAAGTAGTAGCTTACATCATTCTGTTCTTTTTCTGTTTAACCTAAGTATATCTACTACTCCTGTTACTGTTATCTCGCATCCAATTTTATTTTTTTGTCATAATTATCATTATTTGTTCATATGCTGAAAGTCACTGGACTTGCCAGATTTATGTTTGACCTTGCTTGTTTTCGCCCCTTTTTCTTCCGTTTCCCCCTAGGTTTGTAGGGTGGAAATCTAGGAGCTAAAACCGGATCTTCTCTGCTTGAAGTATCGTCTTGCTTTGGCATGGCAGTTTATGCTGGGGATTATGATTTTAAAAACTATGCATTCTGAAGGCTTTTGTACAAGACTGATATTTTGTACTTGAATTCTGATATTGTGATTTGAAAGGATGTAACCAAACTTACTTCGGTTTCTATTGTAATAAAACTATAAATTTTTGAAGTACTGTTTTATCTGTCTTGTAAGTTTCTGTTCTATCTACTAAAACGCTCCATCAAAGTTAAGGCATTCCCTTTGTGAGTGACCTTAACGGAGGTGGGGTGTTACACTTGGTATCAGAGCTGAAGGTTACCAGATTGGGTAATGTTTTTGAAAACTATTTTCAAAAAGGTTTTGAAAGGAGATATTTTCAAAACAATAAAGCTTATTTTGAAAAACATAATCCCCGAAAGCCATATATCTATCTTTTTAGTTTCCATTTTGAATCCTTTTTCTTTCGTTTCAGCATGTCTGGGAATCTTAACCTTCTAGAGGGTGTGCCAATACCTAGCTGGTTCAGGAGGTACTTAGTGGCTAGGTCCAACGGTACAGGCCCAACAGATATTCCCCCCCAATGGCAGCGGTACCACCTCCTCCTCCTCCTCGTGGAAATGCTTTCGCAAAGACGTGTAGAGACTTCAAGGCTATGGGTGGAAAAGACTTCTGTGGAACTGAATCCTTTGTGGCAGCAAGGAACTGGCTGAAGGAGACCGAAGATTTGTTCGTCATTTTCGAGGTAGACGATAGGCAGAAGGTACAATTGGCGGTATGGTTACTCAAGGACGAAGCTTCCTATTGGTGGGAAGTCACTAACGCCGAGAGGCCAGTTGAAACATGGATGGATTTCAGAACAAGGATTGAGACGAAATTCCTCTCGCAAGCTGAACGAAGTCTACAACTGGAAAAGTTCTTATCTCTTAAGCAAGGAAGTATGACGGTCAAGGAATACATCAACCAGTTTAACAAACTGGCTAGGTTAGGACTGGATTTAGTCAACACTAAGCATAAAAAGGCTCTCCGCTTTGTTAAAGGATTGAACGAGCCACTGCACAGTCTAGCCATGACCCATGTACCCATGGGAGCAACTTACGAGAGATTGGTGGACATGGCACTCCTGCACGAGGAAGACAAGGGCAAGGAAGAGGCAAAGAAGGAAGAACCACAGAACAAGAAAGCCTGGCCTAAAAAGGAAACACAAAAGAAGATTGAGAAGTCTGATGATAAGAAGGAGAAAAAGTGCTTTACCTGTGGAAGCTTGACTCATCTGAACAAGGATTGCAGAAAAAGGAAGGGCACTTGCTTCAACTGTGGTGAGATGGGACACTTCACTAGGGACTGCCCGAAAAAAAGAGGGCAAGGGCAGAGGGCAGGACCAACTTCTGGAGGGTAGGCGAACACTCTCGAGGCTAGTGGATAGGATAGAATTAGGAAAACATTCTGTGGGAGGTTTAATTTCTTTATCTGATTGTTGAGTTGAAACTCTTTCTGATTCTAGCATTTTGATTCTGTAACTGATACTCTGCACTTTAATACTGGTATTGTTTCTGATTCCACTATAGGCTCAAACCCATAAGGGTTATGACTCATCTGCTTGTGATAGATTGGGGTTTGAGAGATATCTGTGTTAGGCGTCAAGCAGGACGCATACATTCTGGGTTTTATCATGCTTAGTTTCCTAAGAATCATTTGGTGATCTGATCTGTACCAGTAGTCTGTAAGTATCTGAATATTTCTGATAAGATTAAGATTTCCAGTTTTGACATTGTCTAAAGAGGGTAATCCTCTGGGTGTCAATCTGATGTTGATTTCGGTCTTCGGGGTTGATACTTAGGGGAATTATTTTCTCAACCA
Organism: Allium sativum; assembly: GCA_030737875.1. Taxonomy (NCBI): domain Eukaryota; kingdom Viridiplantae; phylum Streptophyta; class Magnoliopsida; order Asparagales; family Amaryllidaceae; genus Allium; species Allium sativum. Next base: position 312,226,778 of record CM060921.1, read on the forward strand.
AGGTCTAATGGGAACCAAGTTTTTTTTTTATCTGTGCTCGCTTCCATCATTCGACTATATCCTATCGATCGAATCTTCGAACTTTAGGTAGAAACCAATGGGTGTAAACATGTGTTTGAGACAAGTTATGTTTGACGGTTGCAAGTGGATGCAAGTGGTTGCTAGTGGTTGCTTGTGGATGCATATACACACACTAGGCACTAGATCGTCTCGAAAACACTCTCATACTGCATATGGATGTGTGAGCATTTTCAATTTCTGTGGATGCAAAATGATTGACTCATCACATGGATGTTGCATATGAATGAATGATTGTCACTCATATAAGAATAATATGTATCAAATAGGATAATTGCATACATGTTGGACTCATGGCACTGACATAATTCGCATTAAGGAGGTTAACTGAATCAGTGGACCGCCATATCTTTGCATTAGATAAGGAACATACACACACACTTTTTCATATGTTCATACAACATTAGAAGTTTTCTAAGGACAATGGATGCGTGTGGATGATGGTTGAGCAGATGGATGACTGGATGGTAGGACGCATTCTTCTTAACTTGAAGATTTCGGGGACAAAATCCTTTAAGGAGGCGAGAATGTAACACCCCGTATTTTCTGTGATCGTATAAGTAACAAATCAGAGAATAATTAATTTTTAAAATAAGTATCAAGGGAAATGGGTTGTTCCATTGCGTTCGTCTCGAAATTCTGCTTGGAAACGAGTCTGAGTTTTTGAGAAACGGAGTCCGTATGAGGGAGATATGGCCCTCCGAAGTTTCGGAGAATTTCAGAATCGAAAACAACTCAAAAATTCGAATTCAAATTCGAATTCAAAATCCCATAACAGGCTGGGCGGAAAAATTCCCGCCCATGGACCAGGTCGACCTAGGGGTCGACCATAGTGTCGACCTCCCAGGGGCCAGGTCGACCATAGTGTCGACCTGGGGGTCGACCTGCTCCTGAAACCCAGTTTTTGAACCTGGTTCATTCTGATGTATCCGGTCTCGTTTTCTGTCTAGATTCGTCCACCTAATCCTATATAAACAGCCCCCTAGCCTCATTTTCTCTACACAATTTCATTCTGTCTATACTCCGTCTCTGTTCTAACTAAAAATAAAAATGGCGTCGCTACTGTGTTGGAATCAAAACTTGGACTGATGCATCTTCTTCCAACCTGAATAGAATTAAAAGCTAAATCAAATCTCAAATCAAAGTTTAGAGCCACAACAACAATTAAAGAGGAGTAATTCAGCATTTCTGCATCAACAACAGTTTATTATCCTTTCTTAAAACCACGAAAGGCAAGTACAGTTATTTTCCGATATAAACTTTAATTATAATTGTGACATGATTGTAAATCAGAATTTCAAGTTGTGTATGTTCTGATCTATTTTATTCTGTATCTCTTTTTTCTTTCTGTTCTATAGCCAGGCTACCATGAGCCTGCGCCAAATCTCATAAGTGATTAACGCGCAAATGCTAAACTTTGGGACGAATAATGATGTAACACCCCGTATTTCTGTTAACACTAAAGTTGCTAATGCGAAAATAATAATAAACGTGTAAAGGGGAGATGTATCTAATGTGCATGCAAAAATAATAATAAACGTGTAAAGGGGAGATGTATCTAATGTGCATGCAAAAATAATAATAAACGTGTAAAGGGGAGATGTATCTAATGTGCTTGCAAAAATAATAATAAATGTGTAAAGGGGAGATGTATCTAATATGTACGTATTTATATGGATTGACAAACAATGGTAAATATTGATTAAGAAAATAATTGTGAACATAATTGACTTTTCTTTAGAACGGATGGCTCTGGTTTAACCTAGCTTCATCGACGGCTCAAATTAACTTGCAACTCTATAAAAAGACCCTAGGTCTCCAACTAAATATTCAAATGAAAATAAGAACTAAAGCTGCCATGTTGTTGGGTGAGAACTAGAGAGAGCCTCCACTTGAAAGAGACGAACAACAAAGCTAAAATCAAATTAAAGATTAAAGCTACAACAAATTAAGATCAAAGCAACGTCTTCCTAGAGGAAAGCTTTGCAAATTCAGAACCTCAGAACTCAGAAAACAAGACCGTCTTACGTTTTAAGTTTAGCTACATTTGTGGAATGTGAAATAAGATGAATATCATGTTTTGCGATGAAATGATAATAGTACGATGCTCGTTATGTTATTAATATACATTTGTAATTTAATTCTATTATCATGTTGAATTGGGAATTATTAAGTATGATGTTTGTTATGTTGTATAACATTAATCTATGCCAGTGATTTGGTTCTATTATTAGGTTTAATTGGAAATTATTTGATAAGTTTATTTGTATAAGTATGGACTTGGATTTGTGACATTTTATGAGGATTGTATAATCTATTATGCAAGTTTATGTTGTAAAGTCATGCGACCAATTGTCAAAATCTATATGTTTATGTTTATGCGAAACATATGCCATATCTCAAGTTCACACTTATCATATGTTGTGATTAATGTGCAAGTATGTTGAATCCATGTTACCAAGTAACACATGTGTATGTTGATTAGCCTATGTCGCTAACTCACATATACGTATGTCGATTTGTCTACGTTGCAAATTGACATATGTATATGGACTAGTTCATATTGCTAATTCTCATGTATGTCGCTAATATAGCCTATGTTAAAAATACACATATATGTTGAATTGGCTTATAATTGCAAGTTCACACCTATGACATTTTAATGTTCATATTAGTCATTTTGCAAGTTCACCCCTGTAATGTTCATGATGGCTATTTTGCAAGTTCACCCCATTATGTTCATATTTATTTTTTCATCAATGCCAAAATTATACCATGTCATATTTATGCTAATTTATGCCAATTTGTTATGTTCATATTTATTATGTCATCAATGCCAAAATTATACTATGTCATGTTTATGCTAATTTATGCCAATTTGTTATGTTCATATTTATTATGTCATCAATGCCAAAATTATACCATGTCATGTTTATGCTAATTTATGCCAATTTGTGTACATAAATTAGGCTAAGCATTTAGCCTAATATGTATACCAAAAACCATGCGAACGTAAATTAGGCTAAGTCGGTTAGCCTAATGTTAGACGGGGTAACGTTGGGTTAAAAATGGTAATTTTAGGAAGACTGCCATAAATTAGTCATTAATCACATAAGTGATTGATGGCATAAATGGCGTTAATTATATACCTAAATTAATGAGATTTATTGAGAATAAATGTGGCAGTAATTTGAATAATTTACATAAATAAAATGTAAATTAGTAAAACATGATTATGCTTAACCCGAGGTTGGATTGAGTTGTGACGTAAACCTGCCCGGACCCGCCCGGATGTCCAGTTGTCACAACAATACCTATCCAGTGTGAGTGGTTAAGGCAACTGAGCCCAATAAAGACCCGAGGTTAGACCGAGTTATGGCGTAAGACTGCCCGGAACCAACCGGCATACAGGCAGCCACAACAATATCTGTCTAATGTGAGTGGTTGGTGCTTTAATTAATAAATTAAGGCTAAGTCAGGATTGAGAGGGTTAAGTCAATTAAATTAATACTTAACCAAATTCAACATGTTAACTAAAATGATGTGTGGGGTTGAGTTTAATCTGGACACTGAACCAATTTAATATGTTGACTAGGTGAATGGCTAAGGTTAAGCAAATGTTTAACCATTATAACATGATTAACTGGACAAGTGACTGAGGTTAAGTTAATTAGAACACTTAAAAAACATGTTAGTTAGACAAGTGACTGAGGTTAAGTTAATTAGAACACTTAACCATGGAAACATGTTAGTTAGACAAGTGATTGAGGTTAAGCAAAATTTGAACTCTTAACCATGATAACAAGTTGATTTGACAAGTGGGTTAGGTTAAGTAAGTTAGAAACACTTAACCGCTGTAACGGGTTAGTTAAACAGTTGGTGAGGTTAAGTTAACACCAGGAGGCAACACTTAACCAGAGTAACATGATAAGTAGGAGGGTTAAGTTAATTGGAATTTATTAATAACACTTAACCAACTCAACACAGTTAAGCCAGAATGAGAGGGTTAAGTCCATAGGAACACTTAACCAACTTAACATGGTAACAAGACAAGACTTGTAGGGGTTAAGTAACTGAGAATACACTTAGCCAATTTAACATGTTAACTAGACCAGAAGGTGAGATTAAGTAAACTAGAACACTTAACCATCATAGCATGATAGATGAACAAGGTTAAGTTAAAGCATGAAGGGGTAATACTTAACCATTAGAACATGTACAGAGGTTAGGGTTAAGTTAACTAAGGGAAACACTTAACCATTAAAATATGTTAGCTAAACGGATGGGCAAGGTTAAGTTAAAAGGAACACTTAACCAATACAAGATGAATGTGTATGGTTAAGTAATAAGAAATACTTAACCAATATAGCCTGGTTTGTGTTAGGGTTAAGTCAACATGAATTACTGATAACACTTAACCAGTTTAACATGACAGATGGATGGGTTAAGTTAACTTGAACTGACTAATGTCACTTAACCAATCCAACTTGATGAGGAAAAGAACTAAGTAGTAAACCTTAGTTAAGATAACAATGATTCAGGAAACTAAGTGGTAAACCTTAGTTTGGAAAACTAAGTAATAATTCTTAGTATAACACGAGAAGGAGTGAACGTCCATCTGATTTTAAAGAAGGCTCCAACGAATTGGGTTACGAAGCCCGAGGCTTCGAGGGGACGTAAGGGTACTCTTGGTATCCCTCTGTGAGGTGGCAGATGATCCTCCTGGGCTCACAGAGGTTAAGGTCTGCGTTAGAAGAATCAAGAGTATGCCTTGGTTGCAATATAAGGCAACCTAAAGACTAGGATGGACCAGCGTGATTCGGCGAGACTAGTTTTTGCCATGTGATAGCAACTCGTCGTCTACCTACCATCTTTAGTCAATCGTAGTATGCATGCGGAAAGGCAGAGAACTCCCAACAGACCATATACTTGCTATCTAGTTATGGGTGAGGCTGGCCAATAGGAAAGTAGGGCATAGGTGGCAAAAGTACAGTTCTCACGCTTGATTTTCTTGGATTGCCTTTCATTAGTTGAGGGACGGGTCACGTGGGACCATAACCACTGGTAGAAAAACAGACCTTAGCATCTGCATCAGCAGATATCTGAAAGCTCCCGACCGAGTTCCGTGTTTCTAGAGTAGCCCTGCCACGGAACTCGGGCCGCACATTACAGGACATATGCATCTAGACAAGCGATAACGATTCACGATACATACGTGGGGAAAGTCTAGGAACATATACCACTCTAGGTAGTGTGTCCTAGACTAGAGGGCATCGTTCGACAGGTAGCAAAAAGGGATCACTTCACCCCAATCACGGGGTGCCAGTTGATATAAGAATTAGTAGGTTCAGAGATAGAGATTTAAAATGGGGTACGAAAGGATATTCGGTTTAAGATACCTTATCAGTTCTAAGTTAGACTATTATTCTGACATTCGTCATGTTCTCACTTTATGCAAGTCATGATCTTTTTATTATTTCCGTACTAGAAATAGAGCTAGACTTACCAGACTTATGTCTGATCCATTTTCCTTTCGTCTTCTGTTCTTCCGTTCCCCCCCAGGTAGTCAGGGAGGGAATAGCTCAGGTTAGATTGGACCGTCACTCTTCCCAAGCTCGAAGATTCTTTGACAAAGTGCTTTGGATTCTCTTTATCTGCTGCTATGGCTGGCTTATGCTACATTGGGGAATATAAATGTATTTTTATGCTTCTTTACTTTATAAGACAGATGATACTCTGATATTGGAAACAATTGTTGTACAAACTATTTATCAATAATATAAAGTTTTATTTTCCCGCTGTTTTAAATTTGCCTGTCTTGTAATTTATCTGCATCTTTTACCTTAAATGCTCCACAGAACTTAGTGCATTCCCTTTGTGAGTGACACTAACGGATGTGGGGTGTTACAAATGAATGATGGCATAATTGGACATGGCTAATCTGTGACTGGAAGGACATATGTTGTAAACTAGATTTAGATCTATGCATATTCTGTGAATTGGAAGAAGAGGAACCATTGTATGCTAACATATGACTTGAGACATTGGACATAACGCGTATTTTGAATTAAGATCTGTTATAATTTAAAGTTCTAGATTGTTGGGTATATTGTTTATATAACAATTCATGACTTGAGATAAAAAGAGAATATGACTTAGGTGTGAAGATCTATATTAAGATTTGATAACTATTAAATGTGAATAACACCTAAGTGGGAGATTTTTGAATATATGACATGCATTGAAATCGATGGCTATATTTGGTATAATTTATATGTGAATCTTTTGTACTAGGCAAGTTTAACTAAATTTGGGACATGTGTTATATGGTAAATTATGACCCTAATCTGTGCATGTAAATTCAATGCAAACGTGGGCTATATGATCATATTGTGAATCATGACAACTATTTAGGCATGCAAACTTAGGCCAAATTTATAATTAGGCAAGATATGTCTATGAAACTTTAAGGAATGATTAAATCTGTTATATTTCCTAATCTGCTAGTTCTGTTATATTGCCTAATCTGCTAGTTCTGTTATATTGCCTAATCTGCTAGTTCTGTTATATTGCCTAATCTGCTAGATCTGTTATATTGCCTAATCTGCTAGATCTGTTCATCTGCTAAATCTGTTGAAAACTGAGTATTGAAATTTGAGTATGAATATCTGTAGGCTCGATCTAGAAATTGAGCAAAACTTGTTAATAGAATATCGAATAATCTGCTTTGACTTGTACAGAAGTTAATTTGTTAAATTAGCATAATTAGTCTGATATTAGCATAGTCTGTGAATGAATGCATTGGCTAAACATGAAACATGGCTAACTCGAGGTTAGAATGAGTCTGCGGCGTAATCCTGCCCGGAACCGCCCGGCACATCCAATGGCCGCAGACAATAGGTTCTAATGTGAGAAGTTAGTCATAACGTGCTTGAAACCCGAGGTTAGACTCGGTTTGCGGCAGAAATCTGCCCGGAACCAACCAGCCTAACCAGTGGCCGCAAACTGTCAGTCTAATGTGAGTGGTCTGCGCATTAATTTTTAATTAATACAAATCTAAGATAAATATGACGTCTAAAACATTTTGGGTGGATAGGGTTGAACCAATTGGACTAATGAATTTAACAAACCCATTTCGTGAATCTGTAGGCCCAATTACAAAGTTAGGCAAATCTGTTAAATCTGTATATCTGATCCGTTAGTCTGAAAACTTGTCTGATCTGTGAACTAGTTGATATGAACTCTGTATGTCTGAACTTGTAAACAAGTTAATCTGAAATCTGTTAGTCTGGGGACACAAGGTTAGGAGGGAAATTACTTGTGTCATCTGTTGTTTGGGACCAATATTAGTCAGTAACCCTTTCTGGTATCAAAACTTTGACCCAACAGTAGGTAGGGTCTGGGCACGCTCACTGAACTAATTATAAGCGGTTCATTCTGATAATGGCGAGGGGTGTTGATGGTGCGTTCCAACCGGGTCATGTGCGTGCATGTATCCCGACCTGCCTCTGAGGATGTAAGACACCGTGACATCTGTAAATAGGTCTGTGTCATTTAAAGGTTGATACTTTGGGGAGTGATACACCCTTTTGTGGGGCTGGCACAGGGTATTTATGTATTAGGGAGCCGATCGCTTGGGGTAGGGTTTTAGGGTACACTTAGTTCTGCCTGTTTCTGTTGGTACCGTCTGTTTCTGTTGGGTGGTAACACCTGTCTGTTTCTGCGTGGTACCGTCTGTTCGGGTGGTAAAGGCCCATTTACTAGTGTACACCTAATTCTACATTCTGTTTCCGTAGGGATTAATCTGTTTCTGTTTCTGTACCTTCTGTTCGGGTGGTAAAGGCCCATTATTAGCATTCTATTTCTGTCTATTTCTGTTGGGATGGTAAAGGCCCATCACTAGCATTCTCTTCTGTGGAAATTATTCTGTTCCTTTTTCTGTTTCAGTTTAGACATTAGGGTGACACCTAATCCTGTTATACTAGTATTAGTGCAGAGAGGTGAAAAGTAGTAGCTTACATCATTCTGTTCCTTTTCTGTTTAACCTAAGTATATCTGCTACTCCTGTTACTGTTATCTCGCATCCAGTTTTATTTTCATGTCATAATTATCATTATCTGTTCATATGCTGAAAGTCACTGGACTTGCCAGACTTTATGTCTGACCTTGCTTGTTTTCGCCCCTTTTTCTTCCGTTCCCCCCCAGGTTTGTAGGGTGGAAATCTAGGAGCTTGAATCGGATCTTCTCTGCTTGAAGTATCGTCTGGCTTTGGCATGGCAGTTTATGCTGGGGATTATGATTTTAAAAACTATGCATTCTGAATACAAGACTGATATTTTGTACTTGAATTCTGATATTGTGATTTGAAAGGATGTAACCAAACTTACTTCGGTTTCTGTTGTAATAAAGCTATAAAATTTTGAAGTACTGTTTTATCTGTCTTGTAAGTTTCTGTTGTAAGTTTCTGTTCTGTCTACTAAAATGCTCCATCAAAGTTAAGGCATTCCCTTTGTGAGTGACCTTAACGGAGGTGGGGTGTTACATTTCGAGTGATGGCATTCTCCAAGCACTTTATTTCTCAGTCCATTCACATTAGGTACAAGCAGCCTATCATTCTTTCGAAGCCATCCTTCTCAATCAAGTCCATTCTTGTTCGTTGCCTCACCGTCAATACCCATCTCCATCTTAGAGATGATTTCTAATAGATTAGGATCGTCCCTCTGACTGGAACCAATCCGCTCAATCAAAGTCCGTCTGATCGTCAAACTTGCTAACATTTCTGGATCCAATTCACACTTAGGTCTGAAGTCATATCCCGCAATATACTCTACTTTCTTCCATTCCTGAAACATATCCCCTAAACTGGTATGTCTCCTACTCAATGCATCAGTTATCGCATTGCCCTTCCTAGGTGTTTATGCGATATTGAAATCATAGGAAGCCAAGAACTCTAACCATCTCTACTGATGAAGATTTAAATCCTTTTGAGAGAAAAGATACTCTAATGACTTATGATCGGTAAACAACTCGAATCTTTCTCCCAAGAGGTAATATCTTTATATCTTTAACGCGAACATGATCGTTGCCAATTCTAAATCATGGGTAGGATACCTTTTCTCATGCGGTTTTAGTTGCCGACTTGCATAAACTACAACCCTACCTCCTTGCATTAGTACAACACCTAGTCCGGTACCAGAGGCATCCGTGTATACCGTCATCTCTTCATTCCCTTTAGGAATAACTAACACTGGTGCACACGCCAACCTTTCCTTTAGGCTCTTAAATGCATTCTCACACCTTCCGTCCCAGACGAAAGCTTAATTCTTCTTCGTCAACTAAGTTAATGGTGCTGCTATCTTGGAGAAGTCTCGAATAAACTTACGATAATATCCAGCTAATCCCAAGAAACTTCTTACGTCCGTTGCATTCTTGGGCGTAGACCAATCTTGCACCGTAATCACCTTCGCAGGGTCCACGACATTACCATTCTTTGAAACAACATGGCCCAAGAACCTCACTTCCCTCCTCCAGAAGTGACACTTAGAAAATTTAGCTTTCAATTGGTGTTTCCTCAACACCTCCATCACTGACCTCAAATGTTCCTTGTGTTCTTCCTCTGTCCTTGAGAAAACCAACATATTGTCTACGAACACAAGAACAAACTTATTCAATTAATCTATGAAAATCCTATTCATAAGATCCACAAAATATGCGGGCGCATAGGTCAACTCGAATGGCATGACCAACCACTCATAGAATCTAACGACATTCGGAATGCCGTTTTAGGTATACTCTCAGCTGCTACTCGGAGCTGATGAAAACCTATCGCGGGATCAAACTGGGAAAACACTCTTGCTCCATTCAGTTGATCAAACAAATCATCTACTTGAGAAAGAGGATACTTATTCTTGCTAGTCACCTTGTTCAACTGACGGTAATCCACACATAAGCGAAGGGAATCATCGGCCTTGGTAGCAAACACAATTGGTACTCCCCACTCAGAAATACTTCTTCGGATAAATCCCTTCTTCAAAAGGTCGCCCACTTGCACCTCGATCTCTCGCTGCTCCCTTGGAACTATACAACGAAGTGGCATCACTATTGGTTTGGTATCTTTCACTAAATCAATTGGAAATTCGATCTCTCGGTATGGTGGAAGTTCGGTCACTTCCCCGAAGATGTCCAGATCCTCGCTAGCAATAGGAACATCTGATAACTCATCGTGTGGGATGTCGAGGGAATTTAGAAAACTAGCCATCACCCCATCACTAGGTAGGCAACCCAATACCACCCTCCGCCCATCATCCGCTCTAATGGTCACCAAAGACCCCTTATAGTCTACAACCACCCCATACCTTTGGAGCCAATCGACTCCCAAAATAATGCCAAACCCAGTAAAGCCCAAAACAAAACAATCACAAGCAAACATACATCCATGACTTGATAAGACCAAATTACGCCAAATCATACTAAGGCTAGTCAAACCACCGATCGGGTTCGTCATAACTAAAGGTCTATCGACTAGCTCGAGTTCCAATTCCAACTTATCTACCAGGTCACTTGATACGAAGGAATGGGAAGCTCCGGTATCAAACAAAACTCGAACAGAAACATCATAAATGGAAAGCATACCTTGAATAACGACACATTTTCCCTTCTACGCTACGGTTGGGGCATTCGACGAAGAAGGAACAGCGTTGATAACATAAGCTTTCATGATCTACTTCTCCTTAGGGGGTTGCGGACATTCATTTTTGAAATGTCCCACTTGGTCTCAGTTGAAGCACTTCCTCTCCCCTTCTTTGCTCGACAATCTTTGATATAGTGGCCCTTCTTGCTGCAACTAGAGCACTGGGCCTCTTTCTTATTCTTCTTTTTCTGACCATCCTTAGTCTGGTCCTATTTCCTCTTATTCTGGGAGTTATTCTTGCCTCCACCGTTTGCCTGTAGCTTTGGCTCCTCTACAAATGTAACAGCAACCTCGGTCTTTGACTTAGGGTAAAGACTCTCAGATCTCAATGCTTTTCCTATAATAGATTCAAAAGTCTCATCGATATGGCTTATGAGTCTTTCCCCCAAGTACTCATCTAGGCCAGTTATGAACCTTTCGTTCTTCTTCTCGGCAGTATTGATAAGAGGTAATCCATATTTCGATAAAGTATCGAATTCAACAATATATTCCGAGACTGCCCTACCATTCTGCCTAAGCTCCAAAAACTTCCTGAACAATTCTAATTTTTGAGCAGTTGGGATAAACTTATCGCTAAAGCGGGTCTTAAACTGATTCCAAGTGATTTGATCCTCGGGAGTAGCCGCTTTAATAACATTCCACCAATTCATTGCACGTCCTTGAAGCTGATGTGATGCTAGCTTCCTCTTCATTGCATCATCGATCCCCAAATCCTCGAAGATGCTCTCACAACTATCCAGCCAATCTTGAACTTCTATTGCCGATTCCGTTCCATGGAATGGTTTCCACTAAGATTAATATAATCCTTGCTAAGCTTGGAGAAATCGACTCTAGGTGCCTGCACCGCTGCGCCACCACCGTTAGCAGAATTAGGAACTTCTTCCTGAGCATCCCTAAGCATCTCTCTCATGAAGGTAGAAAACATCGTCCTCATATCAGGGACATTCCCATTGTTGGCCCTTGAACCCGTACTCCTCGTATATCGGCTCATCGTTCAATATGTAAAGAGAAAAATGATTAACCATCTCCTTAGTGGTTCCCATGCAGTGCGACTTTATCCTTAGATATACTAATAGTATATATATAGTTTTTGAAAACCAAAATATCACAAATACATGCTCTCAGATACGTATACTATCTCTCCCTGATATCTTCCCCTAGGTTAACCATGCAATATAGGCTCTGATACCAAGTGTGACGGCCCGCCCCGCACTAGCCGACATTTCCCTAGAAATGCGCTGTGCCAATGCCCGACCAGCACAGGACGGTTGTCAGAAGAAAGGGTTGGAATGATGAATCACCAAAAACCTGTAGTATATCTCACAGCGCATGGAATAAAATATAATAATAACATAACCAATATAAAAAAGGCGAGATAGTACATAAAATGAAAACTAAACCATAACCATTAGAGTAGCGGGATTAAAAAATATAGCTTATGATCCAAACCATTATTATTACAACTTCAAAATACTATCTCTAAAGAAAATTAGAAAAGGTACACTACTAATGCCCAAAGCGGTGACCAGCAACAACACAGGGAGAATATATATATATAGTACGTGGAAGCCTCTTGCTCGTCTCCAGACAGCTACTCACACATGAGCACCTAACCTGTCTCTAGTCTACTCATTTAGGAGCACCAAGAGTAATAAGAAGAGACATAAAACTCACTCCGGGCAGCTACTCGCGCATCAGCACCTAACCTGCCTATAGTCTGCTTGTTTAGGAGCACCCAGAGTAATAAGAAGAGACATAAAACTACGGGTCACACAAAAGTCTGGTATGAGAGATAGCAACAAAATAAAGGAATAACAGGTATAAACAATCACACCTGAACCTGGATCTGCAACCAAAGAGTTAGCACAACAGGATGTACAGTACTCTAAGGTAACACTAACATAAAGTGTAAAATGGGAGTGTGCATGTCATGGTGATAGCAAACATCAAACATAGCAGTCATCCTCATATCTCTCACTCAATGCGTAAAGCATATGATATCCACTACTTTGATCACCAAATCCATTGAGGCCATGACGAGTCCATGCCCTTCTGGACTCCGTACAATTAATTGCCATGACCATGCCCTTCTGGTCTATAGCCAATAACCCTTCCCAGTCCATGCATCCTCTGGTTCTGGTTCTTCTATATGCCTCATCTCTCATTTGTAAACCAAAGCTGTAGATATCGATAACTCCTTTGCACATGTCCCGCAGCAAAACTGTTAGGCTATCCTTTGGAAATCGGATCTCACCCTCCTTGACCGACTCGACATCCTAAGGCTCGCCCCCATCCTTGGGGTCGCCCTCCTAGGGATCGCCCCACTAGGAATCACCCACTTCCTACGGTTTGCTCCTCCTAGGAATTGCTAACTTGCTAAGGGTCTCTCCCTTAGGAATCGCTAACTTCTTAGGGGTCTCTCCCCTAGGAATCGTTCATTTCCTAGGAGTCGTTCTCTTAGGTATCTCTCATTTCTTAGGGCTCGCTCCCTTAGGAATCGCTCATTTCCTAGGGGTTTCTCCCTTAGGAATCTCTCATTACCTAGGGGTGCACCCCTAGGAATCACTCATTTCCTAGGAGTCGCTCTCCTAGGTATCGTTCTGTGTGACCCAAAACCTGCACCTCTTTCCAGCAAACTATTTTCGGCTCTTGACGATGTTTTCTACCATTCTAACTTTCCTATGCAACCATAAGGCATACCAAAGAATAGTAGCAACATATGGAATCAATCAAAAACATTAAAACATCAATCACATGAAATATTTTAGATCAAACATACCCAAAGGCATGATTTTAACCTTAGTCCCCTTAACCATGTTTTAACTATAGGATTAGCAAACTTAATCCAAATTAACCTAAATTTTCACCAATGACATAATATATTATTTTAGAATTTTTACATATTTCTCCAGATTTTTATGATGCATAATTTCACTAATTATCACTAATCACCCTAATTAGCCGTAATTAGTGAATAAAAGTGCAAATCACTCACCTTAGCAAAAAATAAATATCATATCTGAAACTCTAACTGATTTGGCATGGATCCAATGTATTCCAGCAGTTCTATCTCGATTTCTATGCTAATCCGCCTTAATTTGATGTAGATTTGGCTATTATGTGATTAGAAAGTGATTAAAGATGAATTTAGAAGGTGGAGGCCATTACTATGGTTGAAGAAATGTAAGTGGCGGCTGAGATAATGAAATGAGATGGTTTCCTAACCCATTTTAGCCTCCCCATAACCCTAATCCCGAAATGGTTTATCGGCCAAACTGTTAATCACCCTGTTAAGCCCAATTATGTTGTTTTTCATCTTCCAAACCTTATTTTGGCCATATCTCCTAAACGGTAAGTCCTTTCGATTAATATGACTACTCTACAGAAAGGTAAACTATCATTCGAATCCACTGGAAGCAGTTTCAGGTCAAAACTCATTACCAATCAAAAGTTATAGGCAAAACAAGATTCGCTAGGGGCAAAACGGTCATTTAAAAATCGGTAAAAATCGTGAACATGGGAAATGACTCCAATAGTCGTTCCCCAAAGTTACACGACCATACAACTTTGTACGAGAATGAAATAAATATTCTACGATCCTCCGATGCGTAGAATGCAGGTTGTTGAAGATGGGGAACTATGCCGTCTAGGATTGATACATTTATATTTGAAGTTGTTTATTACAGTATGCACTGATAATAATAATAAACAAACATTTGTTTTAAAATGTACCAAGCATGTTTGGCTATTATAAGGTAAAACTTTATCCTTTGGCTTGCATTGCATTGTGTGATCGGACCTGAGCCTTATAATAGCTTCATGTTTTCAAAAAGCATTGCAGTGTTTATCAATTGTTTTATTTCAAGGTATTCATGGGGGAAAACCCGTTCCGTGACACATGGCGTGGTCTTATGATTTATTATATTTTAAAAAAAATTTAATAATTGTTTTAGCTCTTATACCAGTCCCATGACTGACCTGGAGTTTATTGTTTTTTACCTAAAATCTGGATGCCCATATTTTCCACATGGGTAGCCAGTAGTTTTGGTTTTGCAGATTGTTTTCTTTGTCAGGATCTTAGATTTCTACTGGAGCTATATTCAGAAAGCTCTATATCGGTGTATTGCCTTCAGCTGTGTTTGATTATGTTTTTTTTTCAACTGCATCGTATTTATGTTTTACATTCCTGCTGCTATGTAATTTATTTATTATCTGATAATTGTATTTCTGTTGTGTATTTATTTTCTGTACTCTGACATTCTTGTACTCTGGTGTAAATTGTTGTAATAGCAATGAAAGTTTTCACTGTTTTGTGTTCGAATGCTTCATGTTCTCAAACAATCCGTGTTCTTGTTCGGTTTAGGCCGGGTTGGGGTTTCGGGTCGTGGCACATGCTCTACACAACGAAATGGTCAATGTACTGTGGGGTAAGACAGATATGGCTAGAAAACCGAACTAAACATAATTCAACTCTTAGTCGCTTAAGACCACTTCTATATAAATAGGCCCAGGACTATTCTATCGTTGAAATAAATTAAAGTCGAGTAAGGAAGATGAAAAATAGAAAGGAAAATCGAATTATGTTCTCTCAAGAGTCCTAATTTAACTAATTCCTTTGATCGCCTAACCTATGATATGATACCAAACGTAACACCCCACACTTTTATGATCCCAAATTTGAACAAAAATCAAAATTCGAACACATCCAAGCATGGAGCGTGTAAATCTGGTACCTGCAAATAAATGAGCATGAGAATAATTAGAGTACGAATAAATAACTGACAATGAAACAAAATAAGATAGACTAGTATTAACTCAAGTCACTACCTTTTAAAAGTGAGTCACCATGTCAATACCGAGCAAGAGAAAGAACGAGAACTGAAAGACAAACTTAGACACCTGTGAGATCTCGACCTTCTCTAGGAAACCTAGGAGGTTGTAATGAGGAGGGGGGGGGTCAGAACAACAAGTTCTAGTGAACAATAAGAGTACAACACAGTTTACAATACCCAGATGTATCCCGTTTGGTTCAACCCAAGATATATGCCTACCAAGGCAAGTAATTCTAACCTAACCTTGTAAATATTTATGCACGACTCTAACTACCATTCCCAAGGTAGTATTCGCAATAATATCGATACCGAGATAGAATGTTTACGCATGCATTTGTGAAGCAATTATACCATCCTTTAATTAATTATTAAACCAAGAAGTGAACTCCTAACTATGAAGTTTAGTCACTTATGTGTGTAAACTTAGCCACTTAATATCTCACTATCAAATAACAGATAAGGGTGGATCTTCTCGATCACTTAAGACCTTAGGCGGACCTGTTGGTCATTTAACACCTCTAGATGATTTACTCAATATTATTATAATCTAGAGGACAGTAGCTACAGGGTCCTACTAATTTAGGCTTCTGTCGTTCATGCATATAAACTCATGCCCCGCATATGGTGAGAGATGGTATTTCATCAATTAAGACCGATAGGACTAGGTAGACGACATCTCGCCATTTATGACCTTCCTATAGTGGAATCACATTGTTACCATCTAGACGACTTTATTGGATAATCTCCTAGATGCTTAATACTTCATGTAGGATAGGTAGCCCTATGGAAAGATCATACTAGACATTTTTAAATCCCTGTTTTGGTAGGATTCGAACGCCATTTAAGACCCCTAACTGGAAGACCTAATCCTAGGTGGACTCTTCGACCCGAAGTCACTTAAGACCCAAGGAAGCGAACTATTCACGAAGATTATCAAGCTCATACCCAATTAGCCTTTGATGCTTCCATTTATGGGATGTGGGCTACACGATCGCTTAATACCTTTTTATAGGTGGATTTAACCACTTAAGACCCTAGTTGTAACACCCCGTAATTTGAACATAAAAACTCACAAATTAAAGTATACTTAATTAAGTGAAATGGGTTGCGCAGAGAAATATATATATATATTGATATATATATATATAATTGAAAATTAAATAAATAAATATGCAAAAATGTTCAAAACAGCGAATTGGGAGAGGGGAATAACCGAACCGGCCGATTTTTGAGGCCGACCCGAGCCTATTGGGTCGACTAGGGGTTAATCCAGGGTGTTTGGCTGTCAACCCGTGGGCCGATTCGCTCAAATGCAGATTTTGCATTTGAATGGTTCTCATGGTTCAACGTTAATCTAAAGGCCCTAGATGGTTCCTACACTTGACTTCTTCCCCAAGACATGCTTTGATGGCTTGGATTGAATCTAGGGTTAATCCTATGGCTAATACTATCCTAATCCTCTATAAAAAGACCCCTAAACCTAACCTAAATCACCATTATTCAATCCTACAACTAAACTATGTCAAATTTGTTCCTCTCATGGCCTCCACTCTCATGCTAAAATTCCTAAGCCTATTTCTATGAGAGATTGTGAGTTCATACAAGTGCTTTCAAGCTTGTATGAGTGTTCTTAGTTTGCATTCAAGTCAAGTTGCAACATTTCTATTTCAAAGCAAGGGTTTTTATTGATTTGGCTCAAGGGTTTTCATTGGAGCATTCATATTTGGGTCTTTTTGGTGATTGCATAAGGGCTTCGTCTCAATCTTTATAATAAATATTCATTTGTGTCTTTATAGCATTGTAAGCCCTTTTCTACTTTCTTTCTTTGAACTCTAAAGTTAAATGAATGATGCAAGTTTGGGGTTGATTATTATGTGCAAGTTTGGTTGATCATTATATGCAAGTTTGGTTGATCATTATATGCAAGTTTGGATGATCATTATGCAAGTTGGTTTAATCATTATGTATGACACATGTTGCTATGTTATGCAAGTTTGGGTTGATCATGTTATCATGTTATGCAAGTTAAACTTGATGTTGTGAGCATAAAGCTCCAAGCTTTATATTAAAGGTTGCATTTGGCAACATGAAAGTTATCATATCCCTTATGATAACTTGCATGTGAGGCTAAATGCGAACTTCTAGCAACTTCTACATGTCATTTGTCACCATGTATCACTCATATGCTAAGTTTGGTTTTATGCATGCTTTTGAAGCCTAATGATGCAATATGCAAGTATATGAACATATGTACATTTCATATGCCACCATGTTAAACTTGTGGCTTCAACACCTTTTTGTCTTGATTATGCCAAGTTCCCAATTTTATCCTTTATGCGTTGATGCGATTATGTAAATGATGGGGTTACGTTGGGGTTGGGTAACATTATGACATAAACATGGTTTTTATAACATAGCGTGATATGTTAACTTGTAATTATGTTTTGGAAACATAATGGACATGACACTTAGAAAATATGAGTGTGGCCAACTCGAGGTTGGGTTGAGTTTGTAGCATAAATCTACCCGGACCCGCCCGGCTTAACTAGTGGCTATAAACAATAGGACCCAATGTGAGAAGTTGGTCATGTTGTGCTCGAACCCGAGGTTAGACCAAGTTGTGGTGTAAAGCTACCTGGACCCGCCCGGCTTAACTAGTAACCACAACAAGGTCTAATGTGAGAGGTTAAAGCACATTAAGTTAATTAATGCCTCCTGATTAGGGTTAAGTCATGGTCCACTTAATACTTAATCAATTTGGGTTGGATGGGTTAATCGGGGTTAAGTCATGAACCTTGGATACACTTAACCAATTTAATCCACGTTTGGATCGGGTTAACCACATTTAACCCGTTAAGGAAACCCTAGTTGCGTGGTCCTTTGCAGCAGTAACCCTCTTGATAGTATCATAAGACCCTAGGACTAGGCTAGGGTAGGGTACGATTATTGGCTGACATGTAAGCGACCAAAACGACGGCTGTGTAGGTACGCCGGTGTAGGTCCAGGCGGACTATGATCGTGCACATAGTCCGGCGTTGGAGAATCAGGCACGGGTACCAGTAGATCTAGGCTGTGCATACTTGATTGGTGTCCGAGGTCTACACCCTAGGACTTGATACACCTTGGGGTGGACCTAGCACAGTTAGCTACATTTCATGTTTGGGCCGTATGACACCGACACTTGACGAGTTAGGCTTATAGGGAGCCGATCAACTAGACCGTGTAGTTGGACCTTGATTTAGGTCACCTCATGATATTGGGCCAAGCTTGGGCCAAGGGATCAATTCTTGTTTTTACTTGACATGTTAGAATGCTAGTACACCCGTGGTGCAAAACTTAACCTTAATTATGCGATGACACCTTTATCTATCTTGTTAGTTAATCATCATGCCAGTATGTTGTTATCCTTATGTTCATCTCAGCTTCTCATGCCAGTTAACTTTACTAGTTCATAGACAGATAGTAGTAGGGCTTACCAGTCTTTTTGACTGACCTGTTTTCTTTCGCCTCTTTTCTTCCGTTTCCCCCCCCCCTCAGGTTCTCAGGGTGGGAACATTGGAGCTTAGCTTGGATCTTTACAGCTTGCTTACTGGATTTGCTCATGTACGGGTTTGGACATTGAGCTAGCTATGGTTTATCACTTCATTTTGGGGATAGTACTTTATGTATTTCAGTTTTTCAGTTTATGTTTTTATCTAGACTTTGTTGTTGGAAAAATAATGACCAAGTACTTTGTTGTAACATGACTATGGTTTTGAAATGCTAAGTTTTATCCGCTGCTTTACTACTCTGTTTTACTTATATGTTCTGTCTTGTGATATCTGCATGCATGTTTACCTTGTTTAACGCCCCTCCAAAGCTAATGGCCTTGCAAGAGTGGCATTGGCGGAGGTGGGGTGTTACATTTGGTATCAGAGCATAAGGTTTACAAGATTTGAACAAAAGTGTTTTTAAAACTTACCTTTTGAAAAACTATTTTCAAAACCAATTAAGTATTTTCCAAGAAGAGTCTAGTTATTTTAAAAAGGCTATTCCCCAAAAGCCATAGCACTATCCTTCGTTTCTTCGTTCTGAATCTATCTTTTTCTTCTTTTTAGTATGGCCGATCGCTTTAACATCCCACAAGGCGTGCAAGTACCAGTCTGGTTCCGGAGATTTATGGAGGCAAGTGCAAATGAAGCCGGCCCCGCGAACATTCCTCCTCCTTCCCCGGTCGCTAACATCTCTCCTCCTCCCGTAGCTGAGGTTCCTCCTCACCCTCAGCATCCACAAGAGAATTTTGCAAAGCTTTGCAAAGACTTTAAGGCGATGGGTTGCAAGAGTTTTGTCAGAACGGAGACTTCTGTTGAGGCAAGAAACTGATTAAAGGAAACTGAAGACCTCTTTACTATCTTTGATGTGGAAGATCGTAAGAAAGTTATGTTGGCGGTATGGCTATTGAAAGGGGAAGCTGCTTATTGGTGGGTAGTCACCACCACCACTAGATTAATTGAGACTTGGGATGACTTTAGGAGAAGGTTTGGACTAAAGTTTCTATCATCGACAGAAGAGAACCTTCAGATGGAAAGGTTCCTATCTCTAAAGCAAGGGGACATGACAGTTAGGGAATACGTGGATATGTTTAATCAACTTGCTCAGTTCGGTCTAAAATTGGTTAACACAGCTCGGAAGAAGGCCCTACACTTTGCTCTAGGATTGAATGAGCCATTGCGCAGTTTGGCCATGTCTCATATACCCCTGGGGGCGACCTTCGAGAGTTTTGTGAATATGGCCCTACTTCAAAAGGAAGATACCGAGAAAAGAGACAAGAAAAACAAGAAGGGGAACAAGGGCAACAACAATCGCAATGACAACAAGACCAGGGAAACAAGGAAGTGCAAGTTCTGTCGGATCGTTGGGCACATAGCCAAAGATTGCAGGAAGAGGAAGAGGAAGTTAGGCGAGTGTTTCCATTGCGGAGAATCTGGACATTTTAGCAAGGATTGCCCCAAGAAGCAAGGACAAGGGCAAGAACGAACTCAGCGAGTAGGACCCTCTGGAGGGCAGTTGCAGGCTCTCCTCACTCTTCTAGCTTTTGGTCGAGGTAGTGTTTCTGTAAAAAGTCATGTTTACATTTCTGATTTCCCTGTTCATACCTTATTTGATTCTGGCACATCGCATAGTTTTATTTCTGATCTTATTGAAAGTTTTGCACCTAATACTAGTCTAGTTGAGGTCCCGTCAGTGTTTCAAATCCAATTGGGGGTTCCGCCCATCTACCTTTGATTTGTGTGGATTTGAAAATCTCTATCTTGAGCATAGAATTCATGTGTAATGTTTAGGCTCTCGGGTTTATGGGATACGGGTTGATTTTGGATGTGGATTGGTTGTCCAGTTATGGAGCCGTTCTTGACTGTGAGCATAGGGTGGTGAGGCTCATGACTCGCCTCGGTAATACCCTAGAAATTTCTTGTAACCTTAGAGGTCCCGTCATGTTATGCTATCTTGAATCTCTCGACTCGTCCATCGATGATCTGCAATCTGTAAGGGTGGTCCGAGACTATCCTGATGTCTTTGAAGAAGTTAAGGGGTTACCCCCTAAACGAGAGATAGATTTCCGCATTTATCTAGTCGATAATGCCAAGCCAGTATCATTGCCCGTTAGGCACATGGCCCCTCGTGAGAGAAGGGAGCTCAGTAAGCAAATCAAGGAGCTGCTTGAGAAGGGTTCTATTAGACGAAGCATTTCTGAATGGGGTGCTCCGGTGGTATTCGCTACTAAGGCGGATGGTTCGCTTCGTCTATGTGTTGATTATCGAGAGTTGAACAAGCTGACAAAGAAGAATAGGCACCCGTTACCGAGGATTGATGATCTCTTTGACCAGCTTGTAGGTGCTTCTGTTTTCTCTCAGCTCGATCTAGCCACCGGATTCCATCAGCTTAGAGTAGCTGAGGATAGCATTGATAAAACTGCGTTTAGGACTCCGGATGGATTCTTTGAATGGCTTGTCATGCCATTCGGATTGACTAATGCATCCGCCTACTTCGTAGACTTGATGAGTGGGGTGTTCAGGGAGTTCCTCAACAAGTTTGTTGTTGTCTTCGTGGATGATATTCTGATCTTCTCAAAGGACGAGGAAGAACATGCCAGACATCTCAAGGAAGTGATGGATACGCTTAGAGCGCATCAGTTGAAAGCCAAGTTCTCCAATTGTCATTTTTGGAGAAGGGAAGTTCGGTTTCTTGGACATATAGTTTCTAAGCAAGGCATAGCGGTGGATCCCGCGAAAGTGGTTGTGGTTCAAGATTGGAAGACTCCTAAGAATGCGACCGAAGTAAGAAGCTTTCTCGGTTTGGCGGGCTACTATAGGAAGTTCATCAGAGACTTCGCTAAGATTTCGGCCCCTCTCACTAAGTTGACGAAGAAGAACTTAGTCTTTGCATGGGACTTGGAGTGTGAGCTTGCTTTTCAAAAGCTCAAAAGAGCCCTTACCTCATCTCCAGTTTTGGCATTACCCGATAGTGGTAAGATGTTAACCGTGTACACAGATGCATGTGGCACGGGGTTAGGAGTTGTTCTGATGCAAGAGGGAAGAGTGATATGTTATGGGGGTAGGCAACTTAAAGTTCATGAGAAGAACTATCCCACTCATGATTTGGAGTTAGCGGCGATCGTCTTTGCACTCAAATCCTGGCGCCACTATCTTCTAGGCGAAAGGTTTGAGTTGTATACTGATCACAAGTCACTCAAATACCTCTTCTCGCAAAAAGATCTGAATCTAAGGCAGCAAAGGTGGATGGAATTTTTGGCATCTTATGACTTCGAGATAGCTTATACCCCTGGCAAGGGTAATGTTGTGGCGGATGCACTAAGCAGAAGGAGATTAACTTTAAGCCCCTTGTTCATTGAGATGAAGAACTTGGAATTCTTGGCAACCTTTGATTTCACGACGGCTGTTGAGTTGATGACGGGTTCATTAGCATCCCTTGAGCTTAGACCCACACTTCTTGATCAAGTTGGGGCTTCGCAGAGGGAAGATCCACAGATAGTCGAAGTTATGGACAAGTTGATTCGGGGTGAGACGTCTAGTCACCTTGCCAGATATACTATTGATGATAAATGATGGCTAAGGCGTGATGGGAGATTATGCGTTCCTCGGGTAGGAGATTTGGTCCATAGAGTTCTTGAAGAAGCGCATCACTCGAAGATGACTATACATCCGGGAGGAGATAAGATGTATAGAGATATGAAGCGCAGTTTCTTTTAGGATGGAATGAAGAAAGATGCGGCAGAGTATGTTTTAAGGTGCATGGTGTGCCAACAAGTGAAGGCCGGGTCAAAGAAACCAGGTGGGCTATTACATCCATTGGAGGTCCCACAATGGAAGTGGGAGAGTATTTCTATGGATTTTGTGGATGGATTGCCTAGGTCAAGGAGAGGGAACACAAGCATATGGGTCATAGTTGACAGACTTACGAAGAGTGCTCACTTCATCCCAGTAAAGAGCAAGAGGACCGCATCAGGGCTGGTGTCTATTTATCTCCGAGAAATAGTGCGGTTGCATGGAGTTCCTTCTAGCATAGTTAGCGATCGTGACCCGATTTTCACTAGCCAGTTCTGGAACAGTTTGCAAGAAGCGATGGGTACGCGATTGAATTTGAGTACAGCCTATCACCCCTGGACGGATGGCCAAACCGAAAGGGTGAATAGAGTGCTAGAAGATCTCTTGAGGCTTTGTGTTCTCGACTTCGGTGGTACTTGGGAAGACCACCTTCCTCTTGTAGAATTTGCTTATAATAATAGCTATCAAGCCAGCATAGGGATGGCGCCATTTGAAGCTTTATATGGGAGGCCGTGTAGGTCACCATCTTGTTGGTGGGAGACAACAGATAGACTTATACTTGGGCCCGATATGATACGAGACACATCCGAGAAAGTTGAATTAGTAAGAAGAAGGATGAAAGCGGCCCAAGATAGACAGAAATCCTATGCTGACAAGCGAAGGCCGGATTTGGAATTCGAAGTGGGAGACATAGTTTTCGTGAAGGTTTCTCCTTTGCGAAATGTGGTACGTTTTGGAGCAGTGGGGAAGCTGGCACCAAGGTTCGTAGGACCCTTCCCTATCATAGAGACAATTGGAAAGATGGCCTATAAGGTGGGATTGCCCGAGAAGCTAGCCGGAGTGCATAATGTCTTTCATGTCTCGCATCTCCGAAAGTGCCTACATGAGTCCGCTGAGGTGGTTGAACCAAGAATTCTTGAAGACATTGAGGTAGAGAAAGAAGCAATCTTGAGAAGAGCTCCGATTCGTATCTTGGGAACAGAGATCAAGAAGCTAAGGAATCGAGAGGTCAAGTTGGTGAAAGTTCAGTGGGGTGAAGCCGACGAAGATGCAACTTGGGAAACCGAGGAGAAGATGCGTGGGCTTTATCCATTTCTTTTTGAGGGTACATTCTCGATCTCTTTTCCTAATTAGCATATCTTTCTTTTTATCCGCGTTTATCTTGTTTCATAGATCTTGTCATGAGAACCTTAGGTAGAAACCCTTGGTTGAAACATGTATTTGAAACATGTTATTCTTGATGGTTGCAAGTGGTTGCAAGTGTTTGCACGTGGATACTCGTGGATGCATGATACACATTAGGCACTAAGATCGGCTCACACACTTTCATGTTGCATATGCATGAGTTCTTATACTTATTCATGGATGAAACTTGTTGAGCTATCACGTGAATGTTGCATATGGACGAATATTATGTGCACTCATGTAGAGATTATAAATTATGTTAGGAATTTGCAAACATATGGACTCATTTCACTAACATATTTTGCATTAAGGAGGTTTACTGTATCAGTAACCGCCTGATTTTTGCATTAGATAAGTACATATACACACACCTTTGCATATGATCATACAACATTTAGAATCCTTTAAGGACATTGACTGCACGTGGATGATGTTTTGAGTAGATGGATGATGGATAGTAGGATACGTTCTTCCTAACTTGGAGATTTCGGGGACGAAATCCTTTAAGGAGGGGAGAATGTAACACCCCGTAATTTGAACATAAAAATTCACAAATTAAAGTATACTTAATTAAGTGAAATGGGTTGCGCAGAGAAATATATATATTGATATATATATATATATATAATTGAAAATTAAATAAATAAATATGCAAAAATGTTCAAAACAGCGAATTGAGAGAGGGGAATAACCGAACCGGCCGATTTTTGAGGTCGACCCAAGCCCGCTGGGTCGACTAGGGGTTAATCCAGGGTGTTTGGCTGTCAACCCGTGGGCCGATTCGCTCAAATGCAGATTTTGCATTTGAATGGTTCTCATGGTTCAACTTTAATCTAAAGGTCCTAGATGGTTCCTACACTTGACTTCTTCCCCAAGACATGCTTTGATGGCTTGGATTGAATCTAAGGTTAATCCTATGGCTAATACTATCCTAATCCTCTATAAAAAGACCCCTAAACCTAGCCTAAATCACCATTATTTAATCCTACAACTAAATTATGTCAAATTTGTTCCTCTCATGGCCTCCACTCTCATGCTAAAATTCCTAAGCCTATTTCTATGAGAGATTGTGAGTTCATACAAGTGCTTTCAAGCTTGTATGAGTGTTCTTAGTTTGCATTCAAGTCAAGTTGCAACATTTCTATTTCAAAGCAAGGGTTTTTATTGATTTGGCTCAAGGGTTTTCATTGGAGCATTCATATTTGGGTCTTTTTGGTGATTGCATAAGGGCTTCGTCTCAATCTTTATAATAAATATTCATTTGTGTCTTTATAGCATTGTAAGCCCTTTTCTACTTTCTTTCTTTGAACTCTAAAGTTAAATGAATGATGCAAGTTTGGGGTTGATCATTATATGCAAGTTTGGTTGATCATTATATGCAAGTTTGGTTGATCATTATATGCAAGTTTGGATGATCATTATGCAAGTTGGTTTAATCATTATGTATGACACATGTTGCTATGTTATGCAAGTTTGGGTTGATCATGTTATCATGTTATGCAAGTTAAACTTGATGTTGTGAGCATAAAGCTCCAAGCTTTATATTAAAGGTTGCATTTGGCAACATGAAAGTTATCATATCCCTTATGATAACTTGCATGTGAGGCTAAATGCGAACTTCTAGCAACTTCTACATGTCATTTGTCACCATGTATCACTCATATGCTAAGTTTGGTTTTATGCATGCTTTTGAAGCCTAATGATGCAATATGCAAGTATATGAACATATGTACATTTCATATGCCACCATGTTAAACTTGTGGCTTCAACACCTTTTTGTCATGATTATGCCAAGTTCCCTATTTTATCCTTTATGCATTGATGCGATTATGTAAATGATGGGGTTACGTTGGGGTTGGGTAACATTATGACATAAACATGGTTTTTATAACATAGCGTGATATGTTAACTTGTAATTATGTTTTGGAAACATAATGGACATGACACTTAGAAAATATGAGTGTGGCCAACTCGAGGTTGGGTTGAGTTTGTAGCATAAATCTACCCGAACCCGCCCGGCTTAACTAGTGGCTATAAACAATAGGACCCAATGTGAGAAGTTGGTCATGTTGTGCTTGAACCCGAGGTTAGACCAAGTTGTGGTGTAAAGCTACCTGGACCCGCCCGGCTTAACTAGTAACCACAACAAGGTCTAATGTGAGAGGTTAAAGCACATTAAGTTAATTAATGCCTCCTGATTAGGGTTAAGTCATGGTCCACTTAATACTTAATCAATTTGGGTTGGATGGGTTAATCGGGGTTAAGTCATGAACCTTGGATACACTTAACCAATTTAATCCACGTTTGGATCGGGTTAACCACATTTAATCCGTTAAGGAAACCCTAGTTGCGTGGTCCTTTGCAGCAGTAACCCTCTTGATAGTATCATAAGACCCTAGGACTAGGCTAGGGTGGGGCACGATTACTGGGCTGACATGTAAGCGACCAAAACGACGGCTGTGTAGGTACGCCGGTGTAGGTCCAGGCGGACTATGATCGTGCACATAGTCCGACGTTGGAGAATCAGGCACGGGTACCAGTAGATCTAGGCTGTGCATACTTGATTGGTGTCCGAGGTCTACACCCTAGGACTTGATACACCCTGGGGTGGACCTAGCACAGTTAGCTACATTTCATGTTTGGGCCGTATGACACCGACACTTGACGAGTTAGGCTTATAGGGAGCCGATCAACTAGACCGTGTAGTTGGACCTTGATTTAGGTCACCTCATGATATTGGGCCAAGCTTGGGCCAAGGGATCAATTCTTGTTTTTACTTGACATGTTAGAATGCTAGTACACCCGTGGTGCAAAACTTAACCTTAATTATGCGATGACACCTTTATCTATCTTGTTAGTTAATCATCATGCCAGTATGTTGTTATCCTTATGTTCATCTCAGCTTCTCATGCCAGTTAACTTTACTAGTTCATAGACAGATAGTAGTAGGGCTTACCAGTCTTTTTGACTGACCTGTTTTCTTTCGCCTCTTTTCTTCCGTTTCCCCCCCCCTCAGGTTCTCAGGGTGGGAACATTGGAGCTTAGCTTGGATCTTTACAGCTTGCTTACTGGATTTGCTCATGTACGGGTTTGGACATTGAGCTAGCTATGGTTTATCACTTCATTTTGGGGATAGTACTTTATGTATTTCAGTTTTTCAGTTTATGTTTTTATCTAGACTTTGTTGTTGGAAAAATAATGACCAAGTACTTTGTTGTAACATGACTATGGTTTTGAAATGCTAAGTTTTATCCGCTGCTTTACTACTCTGTTTTACTTATATGTTCTGTCTTGTGATATCTGCATGCATGTTTACCTTGTTTAACACCTCTCCAAAGCTAATGTCCTTGCAAGAGTGGCATTGGCGGAGGTGGGGTGTTACATTAGTCCCAAAGCAAGCTACGTTATTGAGTTATTCCCTTTAGTTTAACTTTAAGAAAATACCATATGTGTATAAACTACTATCGTTACAGGTTTCCATGGTTAATGATATCTCACATCAGTTGGACATCTATTCGACTGTTGGAAAGTGCAGACTTCTATCGAATAAGGTAACTGACCTCACATCATTAACCTACCAAGTCCAACTATAACGTTTTAATCATAAGTTCTAGATTAACTAGTATAAAATAAGGAAAGTTATATCCCTCTTAGCCTAGGATATTTATTTAATTATTTTCCTTATTGGACTTCGTATTTAAAACGACAATCAATACCCATTTATCCCATTTTTATTTCATTTGTTTTTATTTAATAGGGTTATTGCCATTTGTGACCATAACTGTCATATTTTCCTAAGACATTAATTATCCTTAATATCAATCCTGGAATATCTATTTGTTGTACCACAAAAGACACTGCTAGTTTATTAATTTATTGTCTGTTTATATATATATATATATATATTCGCATAGTTAACGTAATTATTTTTATTTTATTAATTTTATTATTGTTAAGTTTAATTTTTTGGTTCAACTAATAACCATACATTCCTTTTTGCATTCAATTATGAAATTAGGTTCTAAATCTTACACATGGCTGTCAACTATAATTATTGTAAATTATGCTTTAATATTTGAATAAATACATATTAAACCACAAGAAATATATATTATGTATATTTTGGATTAGTTGATGTAAACTACGCATGGATATATGTATGTATGTATGTATGTATATGTATATGTATATATATATACGTGAATTTACACAACTTTTTCCTTTTTCAATATTTGACATATTTCTTATTGGTTTCAAAATGACGTCTTTTTATTTAAAAAGAGCAAAAAGGCTCATTTACAATAACTAAGTTAAACTCCAACAAAATTGAGCACAAACAGGTTTATATTTTTTCATCAAAGTTACATGAATCATTATTTAACACCAAAACTACAGATTTGAAATAAAACTACATCTTAACAATTTTTTATGAGACTGATTTCCAAATCTACAGTGTTTACAATAGCCACAATATATATTAAACCCAATTGTAGGAAATAATATAATCAATCAAGTAAGCCTATAAATTATAACATCATTCAAACCACAAATTTGTACTTTTAGATTTTGACAACATTCATAAACAGATGTGGTAGACATCATTTCATACTTTACAATACTATAAGCAGATCTGATAAATGTTAGACATAGATTTAAGATCTTATACAAACGAGATAATAAGTTATTGTAACTATGTATATAAATTTCCCACTCACCTGGAAGTATCCAAATCTGAATTCTGAATAACCTTTTAGGCAAACAGTTCCCAAATTCTTACAGATCTACGGTTATTCTGAAAAGGGGATACTTTCAAATTTGTAGATTTGCAAGCAAATTGGAAAAGAGGGGAAAATATGATAAAGAAGAGCTTAGACATCAATTCGTACCCTTTTCCACTTGAATTTGATTATCCTTTTCAAATCCATATGGTTTATGTTTGATTGATTGTATATGAATCTATTTTTGATTTAGAATTCGTTTGAAGAGAAAGGGTAAGGGCATAGCTTCACTGTTGCCTACATATTTGCATGGAAAAAAAATGAGGCCTTACCCCTTTATTTATAGGAGTTGAATTGGTCACGAACTGTTACATTTGATTAAATAAACATCCGTCTGTTTATATAATAATATATATAACTAAACCCGTTTAACCTAGCCGTCACAGGGCTGTCAAGGCTCGAAGCGGTCGACCGCTCCTAACAGGGTGTTGACCACCCTTCGGCCTAGTGAAGGCAGGTTACAAAAGGAAATATATATTACATTTGTTATGTTTTATTATTTTCGTCCGTTTTTTGTATTTCTCCCATAACTTTTTCATATGGACTCCATTCGCGAAGCTCCAAGCATGAAAGTTGATCAGAATTCTGAAATGAACGCAATGGTCAAATTCCATCATTTGCAAAACTTCCTATTTTTGAAATCTTATTAAATAAATAATTTATTTATTGTCAAATAACCAGGTTGTAACAACAATGACAGAGCGCCATTGCCACATCACATCCAAGCATCTGACTTAGGAAAGTATCATAAGCTTGAAAAAAACAAGCCAATAATAGCCTGTAGCAAGCGTAGTAGGGAGAAAAGGGAGGCAAACATTCAACAACATCGAGAGCTCATGCTTCACCCATGTTATTGAAACAACTCAACGAAAATATCCCAACCATACGATGCCACAAGTCATTAACATTTAGAATTTCCAAGACTAAACAGTCGAGTTCCAAACTACCAAAAAGAAAATCCATTAAACACACAGCAAAACCACAACTTCCTCCCGTACCACAGGACAAGTTTCGTTTTGCGTACAACAATACGAAATTATGGAGTACATTGAACAAAAACACAACAAAATGAATCAACACCATCGTCCCATGACCGTTGAAACTGAATCAAATATCACATAAGACCATTGAGTTAGGGGAGATGAACATGTTACTCAGTACATTGAAATTTAAAGCTCGATTTACCAGACAAGGATGATGTGTCGCGAGGCATCTCATGGTAGAAGGCATTACTGCACGCCTATAATACTCCACGCTCGATACAAAAACATCCAAATCCAAGGCAAGTCAAATCCACCAGTTGAAAAATAGAACCACTAGCCACAATAGTGGACATCAGACAAGTAATTGCCTAAAGTGGTCATCACGCCTTGAATAGACAGGAAATCTGAAACGTGGTGGGAAGAATAAGGCTATTGCGGTGAGGATTGAGAAGATAAGGGCAGAATGGAACATGGGCTTAGATCTGAAATCTAAAAATAGGTTTTTGATGGGTTTTCACACATGACGAAGACAAGGAAGGGAAATAAAAGAGTGAAAGGTTAGAGATTGCAGAGGAACTGGGAGAAAAGGAAGCATGAGATGTGTAGGAGACGACAAGAAGAAGAGAAGAAAATTGGCCTTATCGCCATTAACAGTCACCCATCGAAAACCTTGTTTATAAAACTCAGAGACTAAATGTTTTACACTACTATTTCAAACAACAACACGGGTTAATGTTAAACAACAACACCAAAACTTGTTTACATTGAACTTTAAAACATTTAAAAGCTTATCAACTTTTAAATTCTTGTTTCACAACAAATTTTACAATTTTCAACTTATTTACACAAATATGAACATTGTGTTTACATTTGTGTAGCTTTTTACAATATAAACAAATATATATATATATATATATATATATATATATATATATCAGAAATGACTAATTTCTAATATAGTAATTTATTAAAACTCTATAAAATGAATTTTCTTCGTATATTTCACAAATATAAGCATTTCACCTGCCCATAACTCATATATTTTAAATATCCTAGTTTTTTTTACAAAATAGACCATTAAAGCATGGAAAACACATTTTCCCCCAATTATTATTAACTCAACAATTTTTTCATATATATACACACCATATATTTTGGACACAAAATATAATTTTTATGGATTTATCACTATTTTTTAAAACTGCCTCATGAAATTGAAGATAGCTAGGTTACTCAACTGTCCGCCGCATTGGCTCCTGTTTTGACTAGTCCAGCATAGAGGCTTTATGTCCCCAACCGAGTTATAGGATTTACGGTGGAAAAATATGGGTATGTATTTTTCCCGTGGAGGATCCTGAATTTGAGACTTTCTACACCAAAATTATTTTATTAAACGTTGAATTCCATATTCGAAGTTGCTATTGGGGGACCCACCTCTACACCTTGAAATGGATTAGGGCAGACATGGATCAAATATGCGACCCCTTAACGAGAAGCTAGTATCTTACCACTGCGCCACTGCTTACAGACTGGGTATATCACTATTAATTTCCCATAAAACATATTTTTAACCCTTTACGTTTATCTATTTCCACATATATTAACATTTTTTAATATTTTAGTTGCCAAATTATCAAATTTTAACCAAAACCCGATATATCACAATTTCTCATAAGTCTACATTTTAATTGACCCAAGCCTTAATTTTAATCACTTAAATGTGATTGAACTCAATAATCAAACCACAAAACAACATTTATTATAACATGAATAATTAAGTCAATTAATCAAGCTAATGATATATTCAACTAAATTATTACCTAATTATTCATATTTTAATGGTTTATTACTATTGTTGGTAACTACCGAAACTCGGGTTGTTACGGACTCCCCTTACAAAAAATGTGTCCCTGCAATTTCCTAAGGGACAAGTCTATACAACCAAACTAACCCAAACACAAAGATTGTGCACATGCACAAGAATGTACATGCACGGAGTGAGATATGCACCAAATAAAGAAAATTTTCTCACTCCACTGTGAGAAGAAAGGATATCTGGATAAAGGCACTTGATAGACTCCCTGCACTCCCGGGTATAGTCTTTAGGGTTAGCTGACCACTAGACCTTCACGAGGGGTACATCCTTACTCCGAAGGTGTCTCACCTTCGAACCAATGATGCCAATAGGTTGCTGCATGATGGATAAATCAAGAGATATCTCAATATCAATCTGTTCAAAAGGATCAATAACTGAATCTAAATCCCTAAGGCACTTCCTGAGCTGCGACACATGGAATACATCATGAATACTAGATAGATGTGCTAGAAGAGATACACGATATGCACTTGGCCTAATATGCTCCGTAATAGGAAGTGGTCCTATAAAGTGAGGAGCCAATTTCCTAGTCGCAATGAAATGCATAAGTCCCTTCAATGGAGAAACACGAATGAAAACCAAATCTCCTACAGAAAACTCGAGAGGCTTCCTATGGTTGTTCTCTTAGGATTACTATCGGCTTTGAGCCTCTTTCATTCTCTACCGAATAAGCATGGTCTATTCAGAAGAATCATGAACTGAGTTTGGACCAAGAATGAGCTTCTCTTTGGATTCTAACCAACAAGATGGAGATTAACAAGGCCTCGAAAGGAACCGTATCAATAGAAGACTGAAAGCTTTTATTATAAGAGAATTCCATGAGCGTTAAGTGATCCTACCATGAACCCCCAAAATCAAATACATAAGCACAGAGAAGATCCTCAAGAATATGATTACCTTTTCAATCTTTCAAGAATATAAAGCAAGAAGAGGTGCATACTTATTAGACTTAATAGGAATGAAATGAGCGTACTTAATAAGGCGATCAACAATAAACCTGATGCTCGAATGACCCGATCTCGAATGAGGTACGCCATTAATGAATTCCATTGAGTTTTGGTCCCATTTCCATAACAGAACCGCTAATGGCTGGAGAAGACTGGATGGCCGCTGATGCTCGGATTTAATAAGATGACAATCATGTAATTACTCACATAACTTGCAACATCACGCTTCAAGCCTTTCCAACAATAAAGACGATGCATATCGGCATACATCTTACTGCTGACAGGATGGATAATATATTTTGTGCAATGACAATTATTTACAATGTCCCCTAAGTGTTGGATCTAGAGGCACAACCTGTGCAGTTAAAGTGCGCAGCAGATCCAATGCGCCGAAAGTGCAAAAAGTTGCAGTGGGGACAAAGCGAAGAAATAGTGGGATATATCGAATGACTCTAAAATAACATGTGGATGTAGGAAAACATGTTTGAGGGATCCAACAGATTCCTCAACAATTAAATTGTTGTTTTCATATATAGTGTTATATGATGTGGTAAATAATCTGTGAGTGTTTAAACTGCACTGCCACTAAATTAATTCGTATATAAATACCGTAAAAATATATTCGAATGAAAGGAAAAGAAATTTAGTTTGAAAAGGAAAATTTATTTTTCCAAAATAGAATTTGTATTTTGAATGGGCTAGGAAATGTTAACTTGTTTTTATTAATAAAACATGTAGTGAATTTATAAACGACATTTATAAATATAAGTGAAATAAATTATCATTGGGTAATTTGAAGGTTTAAATTTAAGAGTGAATTTAAAAAGGGGAATTGAAAATCGTTTCAAAAGAAAACAATGAAATTTATTCCAATGTTCGGAATGTAAATTGAATTGGAATAAATCCATACGGATTTATGACTAGAGTTTGACTATGTTGAATTATAAAAGTAAATTATTTCCAGAAAGGATTTGGAATTATATTTAGTAGAAAATATAATTTAGAAACTATAAATTTAAAATCTTAAGAAGCTAATATTGAAAATATGAAAATAAATTCTATGTTTTTATATATACAAGTTTTATAATAATATATAATTATTTTAAATTGGAATTATTAAATGAGAAAGGATTTGTGGAAATCAAATAAAGTTGATATCAGAAGCTCTGGAATGTATAGCTTGTAAAATATATTCAAAAAGAGATGTTGAACTGTAGATGAAAGTGTTAATTGAGTAGCAACTTTGTAATAGGGGTTTATAACTGGATTTGTATAAATAAATATACAAATGGAGATTTGATAGGTAGATTTATATTGGTTTTCGAACCAATATCTCATAAATTGATTGAAACCGATATGGGGTTATAAACCATATTATAAGTGATGTTGGGCCTTAAAAATAATTTGAACTTATAATTGGATTTTGTAAGTAAAATAATTTCTACAAATGGAAGTTATTAGAAATAAAAAGGAATTGAAAGTCGTTTCGAAAGGAGAACGATAAATTTTATTTCAGAATTCAGGATATAAACTAAATTGGAATAAATCCGAGGGATTTATAATCGAAATTCGATTATGTCGAATTTAATAAAATAATTTATTTCCAAGGGAATTGGAATTTAATATAGGAGATTGAGTGGTGAATGAATTTATAACCGAGTTATGAATTTTGAATGGAAAAAATCGACGACTTAGGATAATCGAAAATTCTAAGGTGGATTTAATAAATTGGCTTTATTTATATTAAAATATAAAAGGATGAGATTGAATTTATTAGCAACCAAAGTTTAAATGTTTATATTTAAATTTAATTAAAATGAGCTCGCCACAGCACGATAGTTCGTAGTTTTATGTTTAAACTTCAAATGAATATATAAAACTCGATATAAGTTGGAATTCTATGAAACAAGAATCCTCCAGACCTATTGAATGATAAATTTCTAATGAAAGAGAAAATTTTGGATTTCGTCTTATAGATTTTGGGTAATGTCAAAATCAAATTTCCAGAAAAACAGTGGCATAATCGTTTACAAACCATAATGGTTTATTAAATAAAATAGAAAGAATTTGAGTGAATAAAACTGGGTTTCATTAGAAAAATCCAAACTTGAGTTCTAAAATAAACATGAACTCAACTGAAGTAAATGGATTGATTTCTAAAATAAAAATCAGATTTTTAATTATTAAATAAAGCTAGCTAATTAGGAAGGTATTTAGTTAATGGAGGTTTTGGACTTAAATTTAATTAAGTACATTGAAGTTCTGAATTTGAGTTTGAAATCAAATATGAAACTTTAGTTATAAATGGAATTTGACTGTTTCATAAGTGTAACGACCCGAATTCTACACATCGAAGGATCGTAGGATATTTATTTCTTTTTCATATGAGGTCGTATGATCGTGTAACTTTGGGGAACAACTGTTGGGGTCATTTCCAATGTTCACGATTTTTGCCGATTTTTAAATGACCGTTTTGCCCCTAGCTGATCTTGTTTCAGCCATAACATTTTGATTAGTAAGCAGTTTTGACTTGAAACCACTTCCATTAGATCCGGAAGATGGTTTACCTTTCGGTAGAGTGGTCATATTAGCCAAACGGTCTCACCGTTTAGTAGATATCGCTAAAACAAGGTTTATAAGGTGAAAAACTGCTTAAGTGGGCTGATTAGGGTAATTAGCAAATGGACCCATAACCCATTTCGGGATTAGGGTTATGGAGAGGCTGAAATGAGTTAGGTTTTCATTCTATTTCAGTTTTCTAGCTGCCAAACCCTCCCTAACAATGGCCTCCACCATCTAATTTCATCCCAAATCGTTCTTTAATCAAGGATTAAGCTAATCTACGTCAAATCAAGGAGAAATAGCACCAAATCAGAGTTAGAGCCGCTGCTAGGCATTAGAATTCAATCCAAATCAGAGATACTTTCAGATCTAGGTTTTATTTGTGGCTAAGGTGAGTGATTTGCATTGTTTTTCACTAATTACGACTAATTAGGGATGATTAGTGATAATTAGCGAAATTATGGATCAGAAAAATCTGGAAAAATTTGTAAAATTCTGAAATATTATTTTAGGGCTTTGATAAAAATTTGGGTTAATTTGGATAAGTTTTGCTAATTGTATGATTAAGGGGGATTAAGAGGAAAATATGGGTTTTTGGGTATGTTTGATTCAAATAAACATGTTAAATTGTTGTTTTGCTGCTTGTGGATGATTATACATGTTGCTATTACTGTTTGGAATCATTTGTGATTGCATAGGAAAGTTAGAATAATCGAAAACGCCGTCGTATGGCGTGAAACAGTTGTTAGAAAGTTGCAGGAAACAGTGCAGGAAGAGGGACCGATTCGTATCGCCCGACCCGATCGTGACACCCCCTTCACGATCCACTCGTATCTGAAGTTCTGTAACTCGACCCACTCGTGGCCTACATGCTACAACCCGAACCGAAGTGCCAAGCACGAACCAGAAGCTCCGAACTGACCAGAAGCTCACGAACCGAACTGCCCGGAGAAGAAGTATACGGACCAACCTGAGTGGAGAAGCCGACCCAAACCGATGGAGTCATCACCACCTGAACCGATGGAGTCATCACGACCCGAACCACTTGATGGCTGCGAACCAGGAGCTATTCATGAATGGATGGAGGACTGGAGCCTATATGATGATCATGTACTGAAGGGAGATCGAACCAGGATGATGAAGAGACCAAAACCCGAGATGCAAAGGTAGTCCAAATGAGAAGTTAGCACTTAGGATCTATTTAGGAACCGATGAGTTAACTTCATGATTGGAATTTGCTGCGGGACGTATGCTAAGGGGTTATCGATGCCTATAGCTTTGACTCACCACTAAGAGACGGATTAGTGGCTATGGATCAGTGCTGTGGAGCCGTTATAACTCCATGGGGCAGAGTGATCGTAGCAAAGAATTGGGTGATCAAAGTGGTAGATATCATTTTCTTTGCGCACCGAGTGAGAGAGGTAAGGATAATTGCTATGTTTGATGTTTTCTATCACCATTACCCCTACCCCCATTAATTTTACACTTTAAGTTAGTGTTACCTTAGAGTAATGTACATCTGTTTTTACTAATTCTTTGATTGCAGGTCCAGGTTCAGGTATGATTGGATTATACCTGTTATTGTTTTTCTTTGCTGCTTATCGCTCATACCAGACTTTTGTCTGACCCAGAGTTTTATGTCTCTTCTTATTACTTTGGGTTCTCTTAAACGGGCAGACTAGAGACAGGTTAGGTGATATGCACGAGTAGCTGTATCGGAGATGAGCAGGAGGCTCCCACGTATGATATATACATATATTCTCCCTATGTCGCTGCTGGTCACTACTTTGGGCATTAGTAGTGTACCTTTCTTATTTTTCTTTAGAGACAGTTTTAAAAGTTGTAATAATGATGATGTGGAACATAAGCTATATTTTGGATTTTCTGCTGCTATGATGGTTTAGTTTTCAGCTTATGCACTGTCTCACCTGTTTTATGTCAAAGTTATGTTATTATTATATTTTATCCCGTGCGCTGTGAGACATTCAATAGGTTCCTTGTTAGTTCAAATTCCTTTCTTTGACGACCGTCCCATGCTGGTTGGACATCGGCACAGCGCACTTTCATTGGAAACGTCGGCTGGTGCTGGGCGGGCTGTCACACTTAGTATCAAAGCTTTAGGTTGCGTAGTTAACCTACGGAAAGATATCAGGGAGAGTTAGTATATGTATATGAGAGCGCGTATTTGTGATTATTTTGGTTTTCAAAAGCTATATATATACTATTAGTATATCTAAGGATGAAGTCGCACTGACACCACTAAGGAGACGGTTAATCGTTTTCTCTTTACAAATTGAATGATAAGTCGATATACAAGGAGTACGGGTTCAGGAGCAAACAATAGGAATGTTCCTTATATAAGGGAGATGTTTACCAGCTTCATGGGGGAGATGCTTAGAGATGTTCAGAGAGCAGCCCCTAATGCTGCTAACGGCGGTGGTGCAGCAGTGCAGGCGCCTAGAGCCGATTTCGCCAAGATATGCAAGGATTACACTAGTCTTGGTGGGAAGCCGTTCCACGGAACGGAGTCGGCTACAGAGGCTCATGATTGGCTTGATAGTTGTGAGTGCATCTTTGAAGATTTGGGAATCGAAGATGCCATAAAGAGGAAGCTAGCATCTCGTCTGCTGAAAGGACGAGCTATGAATGGGTGGAATGCTATTAAAGCAGCTACTCCTGAAGATCAAGTTACTTGGAATCAATTTATGACTCATTTCAGCGAAAAGTTCATTCCTGTTGCTCAGAAATCAGAATTTTGCAAAAAATTCTTGGAGCTTAAGCAGAATGGTAGGGCAGTCTCAGAGTATATTGCTGAGTTCGATAATTTATCGAAATATGAGTTATCTCTTATTTATACCGCCGAGAAGAAGAACGAGAAGTTCATAACTGGCTTAGATGGTTACTTGGGGGAATGACTTATAAATCACATCGATGAGACATTCGAGTATATTATAGGGAAAGCATTGAGATGCGAGAGCCTTTACCCTAAGCCTAAGCCAAGGACAGAGGTCGTTATTGCATCTACTGAGGAGCCGACACCGCAAGCGGGCGGTGAAGGCAAGAGGAATTCACATAATAAGAGAAAACAGGATTAGACCAAGGGTGGTCAGAAAAAGAAGGACAAGAAAGATAAAGAGTGCTTTCAAGAAGGGCCACTATGCTATGAACTGTCAAGAAAAGCCTGGGGAAAGGAAGTGCTTCAATTGCGACCAAGCAGGACATCACAAGGATAATTGTCCACAACCCCCTAGAGAGAAGCAGATCGTGAGAGCATATGCTATCAATGTTGTTCCTTCTTCGTCGAATGCCCCAACTGCGGAGGACAAGGGAAAGGGTGTCATTGTTTGAGATATGCTTTCTATTTATGATGTTTCTGCTCTAGTTTTGTTGATAGTGAGGCATCCTATTCCTTCATATCTAGTGACCTAGTATATAAG
Organism: Allium sativum; assembly: GCA_030737875.1. Classification (NCBI taxonomy): domain Eukaryota; kingdom Viridiplantae; phylum Streptophyta; class Magnoliopsida; order Asparagales; family Amaryllidaceae; genus Allium; species Allium sativum. Next base: position 312,265,468 of record CM060921.1, read on the forward strand.
TTGGGATTGGAACCTAAGATAGTCGATAGACCTTTAGTTGGGACGAACCCGATAGGTGGTTCGACTAGCCTTTGCATGATTTGTTGTAATGTGGTCTTATCGGGTTATGGATGTATGTTTACTTATGATCGCTTAGTTGTTTTGCTAGTATCATCTTACGTAGATTGTCCGAATTTGGAGGAGATGTTCCTTGAGCGCTTGTCTGATATTGTTTTAGGCCTTTGGGGCTTGTGCTCGGGGAATGTCGAGTTCGACAAGGATGGTTTGCGTGAGGTACAAGTAGTTGTTGAGATTTCCATTGAATATTATCTCGGCTAACTCGAGGAGTGATCGGCAGCTGTGACATGATAAGACTATTCGATGGTATGGACTGCTCCGAGTTGGATTCAATAGGGCCAGGAAATGACTCGAGTGGGACTCGAGGAAGCTGCAAAGTAATGGATTGTTTAGGACCCGTAGGTAGGGTACCTAGATTCATTGGATGAGTCTAGTTTATCTCTAGGAGGCGAATATACGTTGGATGGGACGAGTTCGTTAGTCATGGTGATATAACGAATGTGAAGATACACCACGTTAGATTTGAAGTATGTTTATAACATTGTGGAGTGTTCATTGATCTTGGAGACTGAGCGAATGTACGAGAGTTTCAAGTTGGACTTGAACTCAAAAAAGGAATATGGTTGTTCGCTGATCTTGGAGATGCAACGAAAGGGAGACGACTCATGTTGGACTTGAGATTTGTCGGTAATGGATACTCGAGACTGGATCTGAGTATGTGGGTAGCTCTTCTAATAAGAGTACCTAGAAATCGTCGATAGTTAGAGTTTTCTAGGCGGACTCGAAGCAGGGGTATCTGGGGACGCCCGTTACCTTGGATCCATTGGACGTGATCTAGTTATCCATGGAGGATAAACGTGTGTTGGACGTACGGTAGTCCATATGGAGCAGGGCTTCCACTAGCCTTGGGATTGGTTAGACTAGTCAAATAGTTATCGACGTATGTATGGAGGCGGGACTTCCATTAGCCTTGGGATTGGTTGGACAAGTCAAGTAGGTATCGACGTGTGTATGGATTTAGCAGGTGATAGATAGGACATGTTTGATGGATGCTATGGTTGCTATGTTTGTTCCTATTTTTGTTCCCTTGAGTAGACTATCACCTGTAGGATTCTGGTAATAGAGAATGATGAAATGACGACATACATGGATGCCTGTGCTACCGGACTAGGTGCGATAGCTGATGCATTGGATATGAGACATGATAGTTTAGATGCTATGTTTCTTGAATGGAAGCAACTGGAGTATATCGTGGGATATGATCTCAGACATAAGTATGGATTGGATCCAGAAATGTTAGCAAGTTAGACGATCATACCGACTTTGATTGAGCGGATTGGTTCCAGTCAGAGGAACGATCCTAACCTATTGGAAATCATCTCCAAGGTAGAAATGGATATCGATAGGAAGGATATGAGCAAGTATGGACTTGATAGATAAGGATGGCTTTGAAAGAATGCGAGACTGGTTGTACCCAATGTTAATGGATTAAGAGATGAAGTACATGAATTTCCAGTTAGTTAAAACTGAGCAAAAAGAGCCTAGTGGTTGTTACAACCGTTGGAAATTCTCAAATGGAAATTAGAACAAGTTTCAATGGATTTCATTGACGGTTTACCAAGGATTAGATTGGATTATGATAGTATTTGGGTGAATCATGTATTAGAGGATCTCTTGAGGGCTTGTATATTAGATTTTGGTGGGTCATGGGATGACCATTTGCATCTAGTTGAGCTTGCATATGATAATAGTTATCATTCCAATATTAGTATGACTCCATTTGAGGTTTTATACGGAAGACCATGCAACTCACCATCATGTTGGTCAGAAATTGGTGAGAAGTTTGTGCTTGGGCCCGATGTGATAAGAGAAACCTTAGACAAGATCAGGGTTATCCAACAGCGAATGAAGGCTGCTCAAGATAGACAGAAGAGTTATGCTGATAAGAGGAGAAGAGAATTAAAATTCTCCGTTGGCGACTTGGTGTTTGTCAAGATTTCTCCGTTAAAGAGCGTGATTCGATTTGGCAGGAGAGGCAAGTTAACACCAAGATTTGTTGTTCCATTTCCCAGTTCTCAAACAGGTTGGAAATTTGGCATATAAAGTTGGGTTGCCTGATAAGATAGTGGGAGTTCATAACGTATTTCATGTTTCCTAGTTAAGGAAATTCGTGCATGACCCCGATGTGGCTATTTCACCTGATCAGTTGGATGATATCGAAGTAGAACCCGAGGAAGTTGGGAACCGCAAGTCAATTCGTACTATCGAGCACGATACGAAGAAAATTCAAAGGAAAGCGGTGAATCTAGTCAAGGTTCAGTGGGGCGGGGATGAGAATGGTTGTACTTGGGAGACAGAAGAGAGTGTTATGGAGACATATCCAGAGCTCTTTGTCTAGTAAGGTTTTCATTTCGATTTAGTCTTTCCGCATGCTAAGATAGGTTTGTTTTACTTGTTTTGTATGTTTGATTGCGAGATATGGCTGGTAGGCATGCAGGACCCATTGGTTGTTTCTTAGTTGAGGAGTTTCGGGGGCGAAATTTCTTAAGGGGAGAGAGTGTAACGACCCGCATTCTACGCATCGGAGAATCGTAGAATATTTATTTCTTTTTCATATAAGGTTGTATGGTCATGTAACTTAGGGGAACGACTATTGGGGTCATTTCCAATGTTCACGATTTTTGCTGATTTTTAAATGACCGTTTTGCCCCTAGCTGATCTTGTTTCGGCCATAATTTTTGATTAGTAAGGAGTTTTGACCTGAAACCACTTCCATTAGATTCAGATGATGGTTTACCTTTTCGTAGAGTATAAATATTAGCGAAACGGACTACCGTTTGGGAGATATGGCTGAAACAAGGTTTAGAAGGTGAAAAACTGCTTAAGTGGGCTGATTAGGGTAATTAGCAAATGGGCCAAAAACCCATTTCGGGATTAAGGTTTTGGGGAGGCTGAAATGAGTTAGGTTTTCATTCTATTTCAGTTTTTTAACTGCCATTTACCTCTTAGGAACCGTAACAATGGCCTCCACCTTCTAATTTCATCCCAAATCACTCTCTAATCAAGGATTAAGCTAATCTTCGTCAAATCAAAGAGAGATAGCACCAAATCAGAGTTGGAGCTGCTGCTAGGCATTAGAATTCAGCCTAAATCATAGATACTTTCGGATCTAGGATTTATTTGTGGCTAAGGTGAGTGATTTGCATTGTTTTTCACTAATTACGGCTAATTAGAGATAATTAGTGATAATTAGCGAAATTATGGCTCAGAAAAATCTAGAAAATTTTGTAAAATTCTGAAATATTATTTTAGGGCTCTGATAAAAATTTGGGTTAATTTGGATAAGTTTTGCTAATTTTATGCTTATACATGATTAAGGGGGATTAAGGAAAAAAACATGGGTTTTTGGGTATGTTTGATTCATATAAACATGTTAAATTGTTATTTTGCTGCTTGTGGATGATTATACATTACTATTTGGAATGATTTGTGATTGCATAGGAAAGTTAGAATAGTCGAAAACGCTGTCGTATGGCGTGAAACAATCGCGGGAAAGTTGCAGAAAATAGTGCAGGAAGAGGGACCGGATCGGATCGTCCGTCCCGATCGTGACACCCCCCTCACGAGCCGATCCTCTCGTATCTGAAGTTCTCCGACTCGACCCACTCGTGGCCTACGTGCTATGACCCAAAATGAAGTTCTAACCACGAACCAAAAGCTTTAAAATGACTAGAAGCTCATGAATCGAACCGCCCAGAGAAGAAGTATACGGACCAACCTGAGTGGAGAAGCCGACTCGAACCAATGGAGTCATCACGACCCGAACCGATGGAGTCATGACGACCCGAACCACTTGATGGCTGCGAACCAGGAGCTACTCACAAACGGATGGAGGACTAGAGCCTATTTGATGATCATGTACTGAAGGGAGATCGAACCAGGATGATGAAGAGACCAAAACCCGAGATGCAAAGGTAGTTCAAACGAGAAGTTAGCACTTAGGATCTATTTAGGAACCGATGAGTTAACTTCATGATTGGACTTTGCTGCGGGACATGTGCTAAGGGGTTATCGATGCCTATAGCTTTGACTCACCACTGAGAGATGGATTAGTGGCTATGGATCAGTGCAGTGGAGCCGTTATAACTCCATGGGGCAGAGTGATCATAGCAAAGAATTGGGTGATCAAAGTGGTAGATATCGTTTTCTTTACGCACCGAGTGAGAGAGGTGAGGATGATTGCTGTGTTTGATGTTTGTTATCACCATTACACCCACCCCCATTACTTCTACTCTTTATGTTAGTGTTACCTTAGAGTACTGTACATCTTGTTTTGCTAATTCTTTGGTTGCAGGTCCAGGTTCAGGTATGATTGGATTATACCTGTTATTGTTTTACTTTGCTTCTTATCTCTCATACCAGACTTTTGTCTGACCCAGAGTTTTATGTCTCTTCTTATTACTCAGGTGCTCTTAAACGGGCAGACCAGAGACATGTTAGGTGGTATGCACGAGTAGCTGTATCGGAGACGAGCAGGAGGCTCCCACGTATGATATATATATATATATATATATATATTCTCCATGTGTCGCTGCTGGTCACTACTTTGGGCATTAGTAGTGTACCATTCTTATTTTGCTTTAGAGACTGTTTTAAAAGTTGTAATAATGATGATGTGGAACATAATCTGTATTTTGGATTTTCCGCTGCTATGATGGTTTAGTTTTCAGCTTATGCACTGTCTCACCTGTTGTATGCCAAAGTTATGTTATTATTATATTTTATCCCATGTGCTGTGAGACAATCTACAGGTTCCTCGTTAGTTCAAATTCCTTTCTTTAACGACTGTCCCGTGCTGGTTGGACATCGGCACAACGCACTTTCATTGGAAATGTCTACTGGTGCGGAGCGGGCTGTCACAATAAGCAATTAAAAATATATTTGAACGTGATATGTTCAAACTAAAAATGGATTGAGCAAAAAGAACTGATTAGAAAATTAATTAGCAAATTTAAAGCGGTTGAATTAAAATTATTGAATTGATTTGTAAATAAATTGGAAATAGATGAATATGTGTTAAATAGGTAAGGAATGAAATGGAAGAAACAAATTGAATGCACGACAGAAGCTACATATTTAATTCAATATGAGATTTTACGAGCCTATTGGGCAAGACGCTTGGCTTTTTTATTTTATTTTTGAATGGAAAGGTCTTAGAGAGGCGATTTGTAGTTGTACCAATTTAGCCATACGAAGGAGACACTGGTGATTTTTTCTGGAAATTTAAGGACCTAGAAAAAAGTCAATTTAAATTTGATAACTAAAATCGATTTATCGATTATATATAGAATTTGGAGCCAAATTGGTTAATAAAATTAGTCGTGTTGTCATAGACGTTTTTTGTTAAAAATAGAAAAGCAAGCAAGGACTATAACACTATTGTTATAGTCAATGATTTCTGAAAAGGAAACAATTAAGATTTAATACGAGATTTAAACATAATTAGTTAAATGTAGTAAGTTGGGTTGTTGTAATGATGTTTTACGCAACATTTGTTTTAACTAGGGATGGCAATGAGGCGGGTCTATGGTCAAAACCCGCTTGACCCGCCCCTATTTTGACCCATTTTGACCCGCCTTATGGGTTTTTTGTGGCGGGTAGACCTACTACCTGCTTTTGGAGGTGCGGGTTTAGGGTTGGGTCTGGGGTACGGCTAACCCGACCCGCATGATTGAAACATCATTAAAACACTTTATGACTATAATAACTACTTGTTAATCTTCTTAAGTATACGTGATTATAACTTGAATATTATATCCTTCAATCAACAACTATAAATTTTTCACAGTATTAAGTTGCATCAATGATAATCATACAATAAAAAAATGAATACATTTTGAGCTATTATCTTATAACTCAATTTGTTATATTCTCTTGTCATTGTGAACACATTATAATATGTACATAATTTAGCATTTAGTGATAAAATATATAAGTATATAAATTTGTGTACATTAGAACACAATATCACTGGGTCATGGGGTGGGTTAAATCTACCCTGACCCGTACGGGTTTCGGGTACGGGGAGAAATTCTAGACCCGCATCGGGTCTATAGGACGGGTCTGAGGCAGGTTTAAAAAGTCCGAGTCAGATCTAGGGTACGAGAAACCCGTCCCAACCCGCCCCATTGCCATTCCTAGTTTTAACCCAAGTAAAATGTGATTTGGAAAAGTTTGCCAACTAAAATGAGGAATATTTTCTAAGTATAGAAAATTAACGGATTTGTGGGAAAATAAGTTGAATGGAAATGTTCTCCCATGATAATAAGAGAATATTTTCGAAGTATAAAAAATAAGAATTTGATGGAAATTTGGAAATATTTTCCAAGTATTGTGAGAGGCCGAAACAGTTTGAAAAATATATCGACAAGGATATTTGAGATGAATTGGGAAATATTTAATTAATGAGAAAATAATTAAAAAGGGCTCAGTGATTGTTAGGTGCTAATCAATAGTATTCCCTTTTGGAATAAGATCTTTGGATGAATGTTGGTTTCTTCGATTGTTAAATAACCAACTATCAAAGTCTTGGCCATTTTAATATCATCGTTGTCAATACGGACAGACCAGTTGGATATATTATCCGAAAACCACGCTGTATAGACGTAAGCGTTGTGAATCAAGTTATCTTGAAGATAATCGAAGATGGAGTAAAGTGCAAGGGATTTTCTATAAATCCTAGGTAGAAATTGCCTAAGATGGATTAATGGAGATAATTCCTTTGGTTTCATTCAGTCCCAGAACTAACTTGTATGGATGAATGTCTAATAGAGTATTTCCAATAATTATGTACATTGGTTTTTTCAAATATACCAAGTATAGTTGTGGAGAAGTTAACTTCTCTTAGATTAACACTCAGTGTATATTTGTGAAAATCAATTAGTAATTGATGGATCTGACAATGTGGCATTCAAAATGAATGAAATGTCCAAAAAGGTAATCGTAGCCTCAAGCCTCATCAACTGGAAAGATGACAAAAATCAAGCAGGCAACATGACTATGTGGTTCACACCCATTAGGGTGTATTATCACTCGATCTAGAGAAAATTCTATTTCTTCTTATTTTATCGCTACTGTATGCTTTTGGAAACGGTTGTTGATCACAACCGTTGGTGATAATACATTCAGTACACTCAAGTGAAATGAGTGGCCGGTCATGTGTGGCCGGGTTGCAAGATGTTCTTGTTGAGCCCAGTGTATTCCTCTCTAGAGATACACTATCGAAAGGTGGTTTCATACCTTGTCATAGCTAGAAATCCAGTCTCCAATAAGTGCCTGCAATTTTTGATTGTATACTATGTATGTGGACTGTGAGATGCAAGCATTCCACTAAATTGCTACTGATTTGATTAGACATTGTTTTAATATCATATTAATGTTGATATAAGAATATTTTGGGTTATCGTAAGGAAAAAATTATCCATTTTTATTTGTGGACCGTCTTACGATTATCTTTTTCAAAAGGATTTTTAAGAGTAAATCAACTAATTAGAGTTTTCTTACACCAGTCCCATGAGTGACCCATATTTTATTTTGTTTTACCCTAAAGGTTCCCAATTTGTACGAGCGGTCAAGTAGTTCAGATGTTTACAGATATACTTGAAGGAGCTTGGAACAGAAGGCTTCAGCTTTAGATATCTACTGTTTATTTCCGCTATAATGTATTGTGTTGTATACTGATAATGGTATGTATATATGGTACAGAAATCTATATTTAAAAGTTGTTATATATAATATATTTTATTTTGCTGCGACATGAGATTATGTGTTGTCATTTCTGTTTCGACTTCTATCTTTTTATTCTTTAGCCATAATGATTCACATTTACATGCAATTTGGGTTGGACATGTGGTGTATTTGGTCAACTCAAAGGGTATGGATTTGCGGGCCATTACAGTAAAATTCATTTCAATTAAGTCATCTAACAAATCAACTTATCCTTAATTTCTAACTTTCATTAAAACCCTTATGTACTTATATTTATAAAAGTTTGTATTTATATATAATTTTTAAATTTAAATTATAATTAAACTATGTTAAAAGACTTAGTGATCCTAAAAAATGTTGAGGATTGTTAGTTGGAATATAAGGGGTTTTAATGATCCTAAAAAATGTTCTAAGGTTAGGACCTTTTTTAGAGATTATCATATTGATATTGGTTTGCTTCAGGAGACTAAAATAGAGAATCCAGATTCTAGTTTTTTTTGTGAGGTTAGGTGGGTCCCTCTTTCATAACTGGGCTTGTCTTCCGGCCATAGGTAGTGCTGGAGGGCTTATGATCGGTTGGAAAGATAATCACTTTAGACTCGTTCAGGAGATTCCTAAGACTCATTCTTTGCACATCATTTTAGTCTCTCTAATAGATAATTCTTTACTGGGCATTTCTAAAGTGTATGGTCCTCATATGAAAAGTGATAGGAGATTTTTGTGGATTGAATGTGCTTATTTTAGAAATCTTGTTCCCAATCAATGGATTATGGGGGGAGATTTCAATGTCACAAGATTTTTAGGGGAGATGTTGCCTCGAGAAGGTGATTTCTCTGATATGGAGGAATTCAATGATTTCATTTTAAATAGTAATTTGATTGAGATTCATTTAAGTAATAGATTATTCACTTGGTCTAATGTCAGAGATAGTCCTTCTTTTGCATTATTAGATAGATTTTTTTATTAGTACTGAGGTGGATGATAGATTCGCTATTTGTAGAGTTAAGGGTTTGCCGTTTTTATATTCTGATCATTGTCCTATCATCCTTTCATGTGATTAGAATATTTCCATTAGTAATAGTTTCAAATTCGAGAAGATGTGGTTATTGGATTCTAGTTTTATTAACCTTGTTTGTAACACCCCACGTCCAGTAGTGTCACTCTCAAAGGGAATGCATTAACTTTCATGGAGCATTATTAGTGTATAGAACAAAATATAATAAGATAGATACATATATTGGTACTTGAAAATTTTAAAACAACTTTTATTTCAGCGGAGAAATAGTTTGATTACAACAACTTCATAAACCAACAGTAAAACCAAGTACACTTAATATCTATCTTGACAAATTATTTTCTGAGTACATAAAGTAAAAAAGCATAACCCCAACACAAGTAGCCATAAAAGAGATGAGCTAAACTTTACTTTTAGCAATCCAAGCACTTCCAAAAGAGAGAGAAAGAGATCCAAGATCAAGCTCCACTAATACTAGTCCCACCCTGAGAAACTTGGGGGGGGAGGGGGGGGAGGGGGAAGGAATAAAAGAGGCGAAAACAAGGTGTCAGACATAAAGTCTGGCGAGTACAATAACTTTAACAATATAATTATTAAAGTAACTAGGATAAGGCATAAATTGGTAAACCAAGGAATGACTGTGAAACAAGTGGGCATGACAAAGAAAACAAGAGGAATATTCTGGTGTTAATCTCGTTCCTAATCACTATAGGATAATTACTATACTGCACCATTACTAGTCACCCTAAAAATTGATCCCGCCTACTGAACATAATAATGATAATGGTAGTTTCGTGTACCCCTAGTTGCCTTCATTGGTGTCGCCTGCCCCTATCTCCACTAGTTGTACCTACTACCCCCATGCGATCGGCTCCCTAACTCGTAGATACCCGTGCTGGTCCCGTAGTGGGGTGTATCACTCCCCAAAGTGGCAATCCGATACCACTAAAGATGCACGGCTTATATCTACACAATGCAACAACGTCTTACCTACCAGCCCGGGCCCACGCACGCACATGACCCCGTTGGACTTCCGTTGCCACCGTTAACCCGTTTGGACCTCTTACAATCAAACCCAGTAAGCGTGTCTCCTCCTTGATCTAACTCGAGCCCACAAAGATACTTGATGGGTTACTAGTTTGAAAAGGGTCCCCATACTTGACACAAGCTTTCCACCTATGCTTGGTCCCCACTAGAATTTCCCACTTAACCCCTTATTATTCATGTCTTCTTACATGTTTTCAATTTGGTTAAGTGTTTCTAATCGTATTTCACATGCCACCCAGGCCACCCACTTAACCCCCATGTCCCACCACATGTTTATTTGGTTAAGTGTTACTTAATTCATTAGAACCGTAACCTTATAAAGACCTCCCACATTAGACTACCATTTGCGGTTGCTGGATTTGCCGGGCGGGTCCGGGCAGTCTTATACCGCAAACGAGCCTAACCTCGTGTCTTTACAATTGTTACGCATTTAATTTGTGCCTTCGACCTCTCACATTAGACTACCGTTTGTGGTTGTTGGATTTGCCAGGTAGCTCCACGCAGTCTTACACCACAAACGAGTCTAACCTCGTGTCTTAAGCGGTTAATTATTACACATAATTATTTAACCCTAAATTGGATTAATATCCCTATTCAAATTTGTCAATAAATTCCAAATTAATTTATGGCCATAATTGTCACCTAAATTATGTCCATAAATTCCAGGTATACAAATTATACCAATTAATGTCTCAAATTAACTATAAGCCTTTTTAAGCCATTTTATGCCAATTCACAATATTAATATTTAATATTATATCATCATCCCCACGCTATTCGTACGTTTTAATATGACATATGTTAGACTCGCAAATAGTCTAACTTATAAAAAGAAAAGCAACATCACATCTTGCATAACACATAAAATAGATCTAAGAATCATGACATAAGTTTGCATAGCCAATAACTTGCATAGGCAATGGGTATACATAAATTTGTTTAAACTATCATGGATCTAAATATAGATCTAAACATAAAGATGTGAACTTGCACATATGGATATGGTTTTCCTATAACTTGCATATGAATTTCATTCAAACTAGCATATGATTCACATACAAAATTAGCATAGGCAATGGGCATACAGAACATAATTTTGCATAACTATGTACTACCATGGATCTAAATATAGATCTAAACATAAAGATGTGAACTTGCATATGGATCTAAACATGTAAATTAATGTCACGTAAACTAGCATATGTATATACATGATTCACATATGAACTTTTATATAATCCACCTACAGATTTGCATACGATTCATAAACTAACATATGATTTAACATCCCAAACTTGCATAAGATTCATATACATATGATTTAACATCCCAAACTTGCATAAGATTCATATACATATGATTTAACATCCCAAACTTGCATAAGATTCATATATATATATATGATTTAACATCCCAAACTTGCATAAGATGAATCAAGTTAATCATGTACAATTTAACATATGAAATATATCCACAATAAAAAAAACTATCAACGAAAACATCACATGATTCAAAGTCATATTCTCATAATCCCAATTATAACTTATCACAATTAAATTAATTAATTAATTTGAGAAAGAAATTATACTCACAAAGAAAAGAACGGTCTTGTTTTTCTGGGATCTGCATTCTGAAACTGAATTGCTCGCCTTTGATGTAGACTAATTGTTATTCTAATTTAGATTTGATTTTGATTCTTGCTTCTATCTTGCTTTTGAGTTGAAAGAGAACGGCGGCTACTCTAGGTTCCCCACTGACGGCATGGCGACTCTTGGTATGAATTAGTGTGATTAGGGTTGAGGGTTTGGGAGTGTTTTTATAGAAGTTTAATTTAATAAGAGTCGTCGGATTAACCTAGGAATAACCAGAACCATTCAGATAGCCACCTAAGCCCTAGTGACTCAGCAATGACTCACTGTTCAGATCAGAACACTCCAGAAATATGTGCAGGTTTTTAGCCCGACATGGGCACACTTTGCAGGTGCGCCAATGCATTTTTGTACTGGCGCACTTCACAAGTGCGCCAGTGCATTCTAGTCTGTTTCCGGTTTTTCTGCCTAACTTCACTCGTCCATATCTCCTTCATACAGTGTCCGTTTTACGCAATCTCGAACTCTATCTCAAGCAGGATTCCGAGATGAACGCAACTGTGTAACCCGTTTCCCTTAATTCTCACATTTGAAATTAAGTATTCTTTAATTAGTTAATTTTAATATTTAAAATCACGGGGTGTTACATTCTCTCCTCCTTAAAGGATTTCGCCCCCGAAATCTCCATGTTAAGGATAATGTATATCCTAACATCCAATCATTCATCTACTCAACCATCAAACATAGGCATCCATTGTCCTTACAAGATTTCTAATGCCGTATGAACATATGCAAAAAGTGTATGTATATGTTCCTTATCTAATGCAAAATCAGGCGGTCTACTTATTCAGTTGACCTCCTTAATGCAAATCATGATAGTGCCATGCATCCATTATATATGCGAAAGAATCCTATCGATACATATTATTTCTACATGTGTGCACAACCATTCATCAAAATGCAACATCCATATGATAGCACAACCATTATACATCCATAAATTTAGATATGCACACACATTTATATGCAATATGAAGGTGATTGAGCCGATCTAGTGCCTAATGTGTGTGTACATGCATCCATGAGCAACCACTAGCAACCACTTGCATCCATTTGCATCCACCAAACATAACATGTCTCAAACACATGTTTGCAACCATAGGATTCTTCCTAACTAAAGATCGAAGATGTCATTGCAAAGATAATGCTAAATGATAGGACAAGTATCAACAAAGCGGTAGAAAAAGGAGAAAATAAAAACATACCCTCAAAAAGGAAAGGGTACAGCGTACACATCTTGTCTTCCGTCTCCCAAGTCACGACTCCTTGATCATCTCCCCATTGCACCTTGATCAACTTGACCTCTTTGTTGCGTAGCTTTTTAACCTTCGACCCGAGAATGCGTGTAGGAGATCGTCTAACCGTGGCATCGCGCTCTACTTCCACGTCTTTGAGCGTGCTTGGCTCCACCATTTCCGCTGTATCGTGTAAACACTTATGCAAATGTGAAACGTGAAACACATCATGAACACCACTGAGCTTTTCTGGCATCTCTACTCTATACACCATCTACCCAATCCTCTCTGTAATTGGAAAGGGTCCGACGAACCTCGGTGCCAACTTCCCTACTGATCCAAAACAGACTACGTTCCCCAACGGTGGCACCTTAATAAAAACCATGTCCTCAATATTGAACTCAAGATCGGTTCACCTCTTATCTGCATATTACTTCTGTCGGTCCTGCGCCATCTTCATTCGCCATCGAATCAAGTCTACTTTCTCCAAAGTCTCCCTAATCATGTCGGGTCAAAGCAAAACCTTGTCCGTGGATTCCCACCAACATGTAGGTGAATGACACAGTCATCCATAAAGAGCCTCAAAAGGTGCCGTGCCAATGCTAGCCTGAAAGATATTATTATAGTCGAACTCCACTAATGGAAGGTATTCTTTCCATGTTCCTCCAGAGTCTAGGATGCATAGCCTCAGAAGGTCATCTAGAATCCGATTTAATCTCTCGGTCTGGCCGTCCGTCTGAGGGTGATAAGCGGTACTTATAAACAATTGTGTTCCAACCGCCTCTTGTAAGCTTTTCCAAAATTCGCTTGTGAAAATGGGATCTCTATCGCTCACAATACTAGAGGGTATGTCGTGCAGACGAACTATCTCTCGAAGGTAAACAGATGCTAACCATGCGGCGGTCCTTCTACTTTTAATGGGAATAAAATGGGCACTTTTGGTAAGTCTGTCTACAATTACCCAAATCCCCTTATTACCCTTCCTTGATCTTGGGAACCCATCTACAAAATCCATGGAAACACTTTCCCATTTCCACAGCGGAATCTCTAAAGGGTGGAGCAAACCTCTGGGCTTCTTTTGCTCCGCCTTGACTTGCTGGCACACTAAGCATCTAGAAACGAACTCAGCCATGTCCTTCTTCTTTCCGGCCCAAAAGAAGATTCGCTTCATATCCCTATACTTCTTGTCACCACCGGGATGTATGGTCATCTTAGAGCGATGTGAGTCTTCAAGAATTGCCTTCTTCAAAATCTTGTCTTGTGGTACGCAAAGTCTCCCATCTCTACGCAGCCAGCCTCTCTCATCTATAGCATATCTATTAAGATGACTCGAAGACACCCCTCCTATAAGCTTGCCTACTATCTTAACCAACTGTGGGTCATCTTGCTGTGCCTCTCCAACTCGACCCAAAAGTGTAGGTTGCACCTCTAACGATGCCAACAATCTGGGTACATAATCGACGGAGGATATGAAGTCAAAGGTAGATATATACTCCAAACTCTGCAGCTCTACGAACAAAGGACTTAAGGTCAACTTCTTTCTACTTAAGGCATTGACTACAACGTTACCCTTGCCATGGGTATATGCGATCTCAAAATCGTAGGATGCCAAATACTCCATCCACCACTGTTGCCTCAAGTTTAGATCTTTCTGAGAGAACAAGTACTTTAGCGACTTATGGTCTATATACAACTCAAACCTCTCGCAAAGCAAATAATGACGCCATAACTTAAGCGCGAAGACTATGGCAGCCAACTCTAAGTCATGGGTAGGGTAATTTTTCTCGTGAACTTTCAACTGCCTTACGCCATAGCATATCACCCTTCCCTGTTGCATTAAAACTACGCCAAGCCCTGTCCCACAAGCATCGGTATATACTGTGAATGGCTTACTCCCGTCTGGCAAAACTAAATCTGGAGCCGTCATCAAAGCCCTCTTCAGACGTTGGAAAGCATCGTCAAAGTCAACATCCCAAGCAAAAGTCAAGTTCTTCCTCGTTAACCGAGTGAGTGGGGCTGATATCTATGCGAAGTCCTTAATGAACTTCCTATAATAACCAACCAACCCTAAAAAGCTTCTTACTTCTGTTGCGTTCTTAGGAATTTTCCAATCTTGGATTGCCACCACCTTTGTGGGATCCACAACTATCCCTTCCTTAGAGACCACGTGTCCTAAGAACCTCACTTCTTTTCTCCAAAAATGGCACTTGGAGAACTTAGCTTTAAGTTGATGCGCTTGTAGGGTCTAAGACTTCCCTAAGATGTAGGGCATGCTCTTCTTCATTTTTAGAGAAAATCAGGATATCGTCCACAAAGACTACCACATACTTGTTTAGAAACTCCCTAAACACCCTACTCATTAAGTCCACAAAGTATGCAGGTGCATTCGTCAAACCAAAAGGCAAGACGAGCAACTCGAAGAAACCGTCAGGAGTTCTAAATGCAGTCTTATCTATGCTGTCTTCAGCCACCCTTAGCTGATTAAACCCTGTAGCCAAATCCAGTTGCGAGAAAACCGAAGAACCCACCAACTGATCGAATAAATCATCTATCCTCGGCAATAGGTGTCTGTTCTTCTTTGTTAGTTTATTTAGCTTTCTATAGTCCACGCACAATCTAAGTGAACCATCAGCTTTCGTAGAAAAAACGACTGGAGCACCCCACTCCGAAATACTTCTTCTTAAGAACCCCTTCTCAAGCAACTCTTTCACTTGCTTACTGAGTCCTCTTCTCTCTCTCAAAGCCATGTGGCGCACTGGTAATGCAACTGGCTTTGCATTATCTACTAGGTATATTCGAAAGTCTATCTCGTGCCTCGGGGGTAAACCTCGAACCTCATCGAAGACATCACTATATTCACAGACCACACAAACAGATTCCAAATCATCATTGGATGCGTCAAGGGATTCTAGGTAGCTAAGCATTACCGGACCTCTAGGGTCACAAGAAATATCGAGGGTCTTTCCACAATGAGTCAACAATCTAACTACCCTTCTTTCACAATCTAGGATGGCACCGTATCTTGCTAGCCAATCCATGCCTAGAATCAAGCCATAGCCCATGAAGCCAAGAACGAAGGCGTTGCATTCAAACCCAATGCCCAAGATAGACACTCTCAAATCCCGACAAATCATTGAAAGATGAGACGAACCACCAATAGGATTTGAGACTACTATGGGATCCGTAACTAGACTAGTAATTAGGTGCAGCGTTTTAACTAACGAAGCAGATACAAATGAGTGTGAAGTGCCAGAGTCAAACAAAGTACGAACAGGATGATCAAACAGGAAAACTAAACTTTCAATGGAAATGTTTCTACCTCTCTCCTGTCATGGTGCCATGAGAGCATGAACCTGCCCTCTTGCCTGTCCTGGTGCCATGAGAGCCTGAATCTGCCCTCCAGAAGTGGACCCTGTCCTTTGACCTTGCCCCTGTTTCCTCGAGCAGTCTTTAATTAGATGTCCTGCCTCTCCATAGTGGAAGCAGCTAGTCTTCTTCTTTTTCCTATAGTCCTTGCTTAGATGGCCTGGTGTCCCACAATTAAAGCACCTTTTCTTTCCCTTGCCATTGTTGTCCTTACCACCTTTCTTATTTTGCTGTTGTGATTTCTTTTTATCCCCTTTCTTCTCTGGTGCCTTATTAGCATTAGCACCTTTCTCCTCTTCATGCATAAGCGCTATGTCAACCAATCTCTCAAAGGTAGCCCCCATCGGAGTGTGGGTCATAGCCAACCTGCGTAGTGGCTCATTCAAGCCTTTAACGAACCTCAGAGCCTTCTTCTCGGGTGCGTTCACCAAGTCTAAGCCAAATCTCGCCAACTGATTGAACTTGTTGACGTACTCCTTTACTAACAAATTTCCTTGCTTCAACGCTAAGAACCTCTCCATATATAAATTTTCTTCTGCTCGTGAGAGAAATTTTTCTCGAATCTATGCCTGAAATCCATCCATGTCTCCACTGGACGCTCTCCATTTGTGACCTCCCACCAAAACGAGGCTTCGTCCTTCATTAACCAAGTAGCCAATTGGACCTTCCTTCCATCTTCTACCTCGAAGATACCAAATAAATCTTCCACCTCCTTAAGCCAACTTCGAGCTTCAACAAACGTCTCTGATCTGTGAAAAGGTTTCCCGCCCATTGCCTGAAAATCTTTAATATCTTCGAAAAAGTATCAACGTGAGGCGGGGGGAGGAGGAGGAGCGACTGCAACTGGGGGAGGAGGAACATTTGTTGGGCCTGCGACAGTGGCCCTAGCCTCCGGATACCTTATAAACCAGCCTGATATCGGTATGCCCTCGGGTATCTTAGGTTCCGCAGACATGCTGAAAAAGAAAAAGGAAGAGATTCAAAACGGAGAATCGAAGGAAAGATATATGGCTATTTGGGGTTATGTTTTTAAAACTAACTTTTCTCTTGAAAATACTTTCCTTAAAACATATTTTTGAAAGTATTTCTTTATAAAATGTTTTTGAAAAATAATTTTTCAAAATTCATATCTGTTTTGGTAACCTTCAGCTCTGATATCACGTGTAACACCCCACGTCCATTTATGTCACTCTCAAAGGGAAGGCATTAACTTTCATGGAGCATTATTAGTGTATAGAACAGAATATAACAAGACAGATACATATATTGGTACTTGAAAATTTTAAAACAACTTTTATTGCAGCGGAGAAATAGTTTGATTACAATAACTTCATAAACCAACAGTAAAACCAAGTACACTTAATATCCATCTTGGCAAATTGTTTTTAGAGTACATAAAGTAAAAATCATTACCCCAACACAAGTAGCCATAAAAGAGATGAGCTGAACTTTACTTGCAGCAATCCAAGCACTTCCAAAAGAGAGAGAAAGAGATCCAAGATCAAGCTCCACTAAAACTAGTCCCACCCTGAGAACCTGGAGGGGGGGGGGAAGGAAGAAAAGAGGCGAAAACATGGGGGTCAGACATAAAGTTTGGCGAGTATAATAACTTTAACAATATAATTATTAAAGTAATTAGGATAAGGCATAAATTGGTAAAACAAGGAATGACTGTGAAACAAGTGGGCATGACGAAGCAAACAAGAGGAATATTCTGGTGTTAATCTCTATCCTAATCACTACAGGATAATTACTATAATGCACCATTACTAGTCACCCTATAAGTTGATCCCGCCTACTGAACATAATAACGATAATGGTAGTTTCGTGTACCCCTAGTTACCTTCAAAGGTGCCGCCGGCCCCTATCTCCACTAGTTGTAACGACTACCCCTATGCGATCGACTCCCTAACTTGTAGATACCTGTGTTGGTACCACAGTGGGGTGTATCACTCCCCAAAGTGGCAACCCGATACCATTAAAGATGCACGGCTTATATCTACACGATGCAACAACGTCTTACCAACCAACCCGGGCGCACGCACGCACATGACCCCGTTGGACTTGCGTTGCCACCGCTAACCCGTTTTGACCTCTTACAATCAAACCCAGTAAGCGTGTCCCGTCCTTGATCTAACTCGAGCTCACAAAGATACTTAATGGGTTACTGGTTTGAAAAGGGTCCCCATACTTGACACAAGCCTTCCACCTATGCTTGGTCCCCACTAGAATTTCCCACTTAACCCCTTCTTATTCATGTCTTCTTACATGTTTTCGACTTAGTTAAGTGTTTCTAATCGTATTTCACATGCCACCCAGGCCACCCACTTAACCCCATGTCCCACCACATATTTATCTGGTTAAGTGTTACTTAATTCATTAGAACCGTAACCTTATAAAGACTTCCCACATTAGACTACCGTTTGCGGTTGGTAGATTTGCCGGGCGGGTCCAGGCAGTCTTATACCGCAAAGGAGTCTAACCTCGTGTCCTTACAATTGTTATGCATTTAATTTGTGTCTTCAACCTCTCAAATTAGACTACCGTTTGTGGTTGTTGGATTTGCCGGGCAGGTCCGGGCAGTCTTACACCACAAACGAGTCTAACCTTGTGCCTTAGGCAGTTAATTATTACACATAATTATTTAACTCCAAATTGGATTAATATCCCTATTCAAATTTGTCAATAAATTCCAAATTAATTTATGTCCATAATTGTCACCTAAATTATGTCCATAAATTCCAGGTGTACAAATTATATGAATTAATGTCTCAAATTAACTATAAGCCTTTTTATGCCAATTCACAATATTAATATTTAATATTATCCCATCGTCCCCACGCTATTCGTACGTTTTAATATGACATATGTTAGACTCACAAATAGTCTAACTTATAAAAGAAAAGCAACATCACATCTTGCATAACACATAAAATAGATGTAAGAATCATGACAAAAGTTTGCATAGCCAATAACTTGCATAGGCAATGGATATACATAAATTTGTATAAATTATCATGGATCTAAATATAAATCTAAACATAAAGATGTGAACTTGCACATATGGATATGGTTTTCCTATAACTTGCATACGAATTTCATTCAAACTAGCATATGATTCACATACAAAACTAGCATAGGCAATGGGCATATAGAACATAAATTTGCATAACTATGCACTACCGCGGATTTGAATATAGATCTAAACATAAAGATGTGAACTTGCATATGGATCTAAATATGTAAATTAATGTCACATAAACTAGCATATGTATATACATTATTCACATATGAACTTTTATATAATCCACCTACAGACTTGCATATGATTCATAAACTAGCATATGATTTAACATCCCGAACTTGCATAAGATTCATATACATATGATTTAATATCCCAAACTTGCATAAGATTCATATACATATGATTTAACATCCCAAACTTGCATAAGATGAATCAAGTTATTCATGTACAATTTAACATATGAAATAGATCCACAATAAAAAAACTGTCAACGACAACATCACATGATTCAAAGTCATATTCTCATAATCCCAATTATAACTTATCACAATTAAATTAATTAATTAATTTGTGAAAGAAATTACACTCACAAACAAAAGAACGGTCTTGTTTTTCTGGGATTTGTATTTTGAAACTGAATTGCTCGCCTTTGATGTAGACTGATTGTTATTTTAATTTAGATTTAGATTCAGATTCTTGCTTCTATCTTGCTTTTGAGTTGAAAGAAAACGGCGAGTACTCTAGGTTCCCCATTGACGGCATGGTGGCTTTTGGTATGAATTAGTGTGATTAGGGTTGAGGATTTGGGAGTGTTTTTATAGAAGTTTAATTTAATATGAGCCATCGGATTAACCTAGGAATAACCAGAACCATTCAGATAGCCACCTAAGCCCTAGCGACTCAGCAATGACTCACTATTCGGATCAGACCACTCTAGAAATCTGTGCAGGTTTTTAGCTCGACATGGGCGCACTTGGCACGTGCACCAGTGCATTTTTGTACTGGCGCACTTCACAAGTGCGCCAGTGCATTCTGGTCTGTTTCCGGTTTTTCTGCCTAACTTCGTTCGTCCATATCTCCTTCATACGGTGTCCATTTTATGCAAACTCAGACTCTATCTCAAGCAGAATTCCAAGACGAACGCAATGGCGTAACCCGTTTCCCTTAATTCTCACATTTGAAATTAAGTATTCTTTAATTCGTTAATTTTAATGTTTAAAATCACGAGGTGTTACATTGTTTCTGTTAAGTGGAATTCTTTGTTTTATTTTAATAATTAGTATAGAGGTAATTCTGCGAAGTTTTTTGTTGCAAAGCTTGGTAAGTTGAGATTTTTTCTCAAAAGATGGAACAAGTATATTTTTGGTAGTGTTAGAATCAAGAAAGATAAGATTATGTGTGAGTTACTAGATTTAAAAAAGATTAGTGAGTCGAGGATCCTTAATTCCAATGAGAGGGATAGATTTTGCTACCTTAGAAATGATCTCAAGCTGACTTTAGAAAAAGAAGAGATCATGTGGAAGCAAAGGGCCCGAGTTCAATGGATTAAGGAAGGCGATAGCAACACGATTTTTTTTCATAGTGTGGCTTATAAGGGGAGGCGTGATAATTTGATTCACTCTATTTTTATAAATGATGTGGAGGTGACCATTCAGAGGGAATTAAATGAGGCTTTCACTAGGTATTATAGGCAGATTTTTGGAGCTAGGATTAAGAAAAGGATTAATGTTAGTTGGAATGACATTTATCCACCTGACTCTAAGGTTGATTTAGTAGATTTAGACAAGCCTTTCTCAGAATAGGAAATTTGGAAGACTATCTGTGATATGCCTAGTGATAAAGCTCCCGGGCCTGATGGTTTTTCTGTTCTTTTTTATAAGCAGTTTTGGGAGGTTTTGAAATTTGATATTATTAACCTTTTTAATGTTTTTTTAGTGGTGATTTGTGTTTAGGTAGTTTTAACTTAGCTAATGTTATCTTTATTCATAAGAGAGAGGGTGCTAATTCTCTAAAGGATTTCAGGCTTATTTCCTTAATTAATTGTTTGGTCAAGGTTATTTCTAAAAGTCCTTGCTAATAGGCTTAATATTAAGATGAACGATCTTATTGATTGTTCTCAAATAGCCTTTATCAAGGGTAGAAGCATAGTGGATGGAGTGGCCGCTGTGCAGGAGTATATTAATGTTTGTTGTAATAATAATTTTTCTTGTGCTATTTTGAAGTTAGATTTTGAGAAGGCGTTTGACTCTGTTGATTGGGATTTTATCTATGAGTTATGTCTTGCTAGGGGTTTTAGTGTTAGATGGGTTAACTGGATCTTGCTTTTGCTTAGGTCTGGTTGTTCTAGTATTGTTGTTAATGGGGTTGTGGGCAAGAAGATCCAGTCTAAGAGAGGTCTTAGACAAGGGGATCCCCTTTCTCCTTTTCTGTTTAATTTAGCGGTCGATGTTTTCTCTAGAATCATTAAGAGAGCTGGGAGATTAGGTGTCTTAGGTGGTGTTGGTAATGAGGAGTTTAATAATGAATTATCTATTCTTCAATTTGCAGATGATACATTATTATTTTCCTCACATTTGCCTAAGCATATTATTGCTCTTAAGTTTATTCTTTATTGTTTTGAGATGTTATCTGGTCTTTGAATTAATTTTGATAAGAGTGTTGTTATGGTCCTTAATGATTTTGACAATGTTGAGTCTTTGGTTGCCAGCACCTTGAACTGTTCTGTCATGAAATTCCCTTTTGATTATCTGGTTTTTAAGATAAGGCCTTCGAATCTTTAGAAGGATGATTGGTTACTTATTATCGATAAGATAAATAATATATTATCGAGTTGGAATAACAGATTCCTATCTAGAGCGGGTAGATTAATTCATGTTAATTCAGTGTTATCTGTTATTCCTACTTATTGGATGGTTGTTCACCAATTTCCTAAATGGGTTATTGAGAAAATTGAAAGAATCAGGCGGAATTTTCTTTGGAGTGGTGTTCCTTCTTGTAGAGGGTATAAATGTTTAGTTAACTGGGAGGTGTGTTGCAAGCCCAAGTATGATGGCGGTCTAGGGATCATTAACCTTTATAATTTTAATTCTTCTTTGTTAGCCAAATGGTTATGGAGATTTAGGTGCCCTGATGTGTCGGCTACTTGGAAGATTATTGTTCCAAATTTTATTATTCTGGGGGTGAGTTTATTGTTGGGTCTGGTTTTAGTTGGACTAATAGACTATCTTAATTTTTGAAGTCTGTTTTGTATTATTTTGACTTATTCAAGTTAGGTTGTAAGGTGACAGCTCATTCCGGTAATTCTACTTTCTTTTGGCATGATGCTTGGATTTCTAGCATGCCACTTAAAATTGAATTTAGTGAGCTTTTTAATAATTGCAGTTTTATGAATGCCTTAATTGTTGATGTTTATAGAAGGGATTTAGACCCCCTGTGGGAGTTTTCCTTTATTAATATTTTATAAGGGGGTTTGTTAAGGCAATTAGCCTTACTAAAAGCTAAGTTAGCCTTGTATCATTTGGATGAGAATGGTGATTCTCTTAGTTAGGGTTTGGATAAGAGTTTAGTTAATTCTTTGTATAATTTTATTAATTTTTCTGGTGTTTCTTTGCTCCCTTTTAAGTTTATTTGGAATTCTGATTCTCCTCCTATAGCAAAGTTTCTTATGTGGATGATTATTCATAAGAATCTTAATATGGTTGAGCTTTTAAAGAAGAAGAATTTTAATTCTAATGTTAAGTGTTGTTTTTGTAGTCTTTTGGATGAAGACGTTGATCATTTATTTTTCTCGTGCAATTTTACCTTTTATATTTTAACTATGATTTTAAGGATTTTTGTTTTTGGTTGTTTTGATTCTTTTAGTAGATGTGTTGAGTATTGGGATCATTGTAGATTTGCTTATAATTCTAGGCAGTGATATGTAATGGATTCTTTAGTTATTATCATTAGTTGGTTCATTTGATTGGAGAGGAATCAGAGATTTTTTCATTCTATTTTTGTGTCTGCTGATAATTTAATCATCAAGACAGTTAATTACTGTCTAGATTGGATGTCCAGCTCGCGCTTTAAGTTTTTTGGTGTTTGCATTTTGGTTGTTTTTTTCTTAAGGTTAGGTTTAATTTGAGTTTATTTATTACTTTCAATATTAGAGGCCATTTGTTGTTAATTTCTATTTTTTTTTTTGTTTTGTTTGTTTGTCACTGTTTCTTTTTTTTCTTCTTTTTCACATATATGTATATATATATATTGGTGTATATATATACACATATACTCATATATATATATATATGTGTGTGTGTGTGTGTGTGTGTGATGGGTACTTATGGTTTGTCCAGTTTCTTTCAGGTTTAAGGTTGCTGACTTTCACTGTGGAGCTCTGTGGATTGGTGTCTGGATTGGTGATTGGCATTAGCTTTGGAGTTCTTATTGTACTTGGTTTTGGAGAGTTATTGGGGTTGTACTACTTTGTTTTTGTTGTTTTTGCTTGGGGAGTCTGGTTTATTGTATTGGAGTAGATATACTTCAATATCGGGTAGTGGCTTTGCCGGAATTCGATATTGGAGTTTGATGGGCGGTGGTTTTACCGGAGCTCACTATCTACTATCATCTACATTCTTAGAGTCGTGTTTTGTTTTGCTTTCTCTCCTTTTTCTCTGTAGACGGATATTGTATTCTTGTTGTTTTTTATTATATATGTGTGCTCTCTTCTTTATAGAAGATCACACATTTTTGTCTTAAAAAAATATATGTTAAAAGACTTAGAAATTTACTTATAGAATAATTTAAACTATTAAACTTTTAAAAATAAATAATATTATAATTTAGAATCTTATATTTATATTTTAAAACATATATTAACTTGTAAATTAAATATGTATAACATATAACCTAAATTTAAAGCTTTAATAAATTATCAAATATAAGTTTGAATTAAGTTCTGATTTTAAATTTCTAAAATAATTTTATTAAATCAGAATATATTTACAAATTTAGACAATAGACCAATGGTGTCCGCATATAATTTTCTATCTTGGCTATGTGATATAGATATATATCATTTCAATCCTTTTAATACTCAGTTTATGGGTATTTATCATTTCGACACGCATCCCAATACACAACAAAACAAAGAGCTTTTTGCAGTGGCTAAATGACGTTGACGGTCGTCGCTAGCCATCGCCGACCGTTGTAAAAAGCCGTTGCAATTTTAGTCATCGTCAACATGAAAAGCGACGGGAATAGCGACGGCTCTATTGCTGGATTAGCAAAAGACTGCGATGACTATGTGTCCACATGGCATCCAATATGGCAGTTAGTTTGTTTTCCGGGTGTCTGTTACAAGCCGTTGCAAGCCATTGCTATTCTAGAACGAAAAGACAGCACAAGTCGTTGCTATAATTGGTTTTTTTTCCGTTGCAAGCTACCGCTAGCCATTGCAGTGCTAGGTATTATTTTTTGCACCATGTAGCAACTCCATTCCCTCAAGCCACACATACTATTATTCATCACAAATATTATCAATCCATCAATATCCATACAGTATCACATCCCATCATTATCATTCCATCTTTTATCAAAAAAATACCAAAATTCACCAAAAAAACTATCAAATCGAAATGGAACAAGAACTATGTCCATCATAACATACATAAAACAACTACTATGTATCAAGCATCAAAACCATCCAAAAACTACCAAATCCGTCAACCAAACACTAAGTATCATCATCGTGCATCAACCAAACTACAAGTATCAAAGCTAGTAGAAATATGTACATAACCATAAGAAAAAACAAATTATGCCCCATCAACGTCATCAATTGCATCTCCCTCCCTGGGCATTGACCCATGCTTTTTATAGTAGGCTACAATACGCTCATCGATTTTCCAGGCCGGTAGCTCTTTCTCCAATCATTGAGCTTATTCAACTGTCTTTGCATTCGAGCAATATCCTCCTCCTCGATGGATCTCATATAAGCTCTTTAGAAATTAAGAGTCTGCGAAATAATTCAAGTTAATATTCAAAAACATAACAATATGGTAGTGATCAATTAAAGATTACATATATGATTGAATTATTCAAGTTAATATTGATTTTAATGAACTTATGAGTTCTCAACCAAACTTCATTTTTGAACTTTACATCTAAGGTTATAAAATAAGTTAATGATTAAATAATTTTTTAAAAACCATTGTAATACTTATACCATACCATTTTAAATAAAATTTTAAAACTAAGTTTAATAAAAGTTTTAAATATTTTATTAACTGTTGTGTAGGTTCAATTGTGTAGGTTCATGATGTTATCATAAAATTTCAACCATGGACTTTATTAACTATTTTGATTTCTTAACAAACATCTTATTTCATAGTTTGATTGTGTAGGTTCACATACATGAAGAATATTGTTATACTTAATTAAAATAGATATAAGTTATTAAAAAGGTTTACCTTCTGATTGCTGAAACCGAATCTCCTATCTCGACTAGGCAATGCAATAACAGAATCTTATATACGATTGGACTCTTCGAGCGCAATCTTCTTTCGTGCACTTGGCTTATGTCTCTCTTTCTTGCTCTACTTCATATCTCTTCCGCAATTATGAAAATAATTTTGATGCAATTGTTATACAATTTACTTATATATTATGATATAAACTAACATGTAACATTTTCATTACGGATAAGCATATTCACCATTACTTCTGAAAATTTATTGTCCAACCAATCATAGGAAACATTCCTCTCTTCATCCGCCTACTCAACTGCATGTGCGACTGTAAAAACCTCAGCCACCGTAGGCACCATTTCATACTTTGCAAACTGAAGATATACATTAATAATATATATTGAATATAATAGTGGATGGTATACATACAGATATACATGAACATATGCTAAATATATTGAAAATTTGTACCAATTCCCTTCTATGCTATTGGAAGGATTTGGAGCCACCATGATGTAAAGTTGGATTCTTATTCCTATTCGTCGCATTCTTTGCTACTACTTCCTATTAGTTTTGATACACGACTAATTTAAGTAATGCAACCAACATAAATGTAAATAGTCTCATTATAGCTTACTTTAGCTGTTTCGATTTCCCAATATATAAGAAATGCACCCAAATGTCATCATCCATCTAATTTGGTTTTTTCCCAGCTTTTTTGGCTTTTGAATTTGTCTCTCTATATTTTTTCCGCATTTTCTAGTTCTGCATTACGTGATGTCTACATATTGAATTTATTTTGAATTATACACAACATATTAATTTTCAACAGTAATATAAAATTATATTTACCATCAACTCAACCCATATAGCAATTTTAAAATGAGGTGGGGTACTATACCAATTCGGCCATCATCCTAATATTATACTCCTATATAATTGCTTAGACACGTCTAAAATAACGGTGGACGGCTCCACCTCGCAACCCCGTATAAATGTTGATGTAGATATTAAATATGATAAATTGACATGATTAATCCCAAGTTTTACGTCTCCCCCCATATTAATTCAGAGTTTGGATTATTTTCAGTTAATTCCAAGTTTGGGGGGTCCCTTCCCCATATTGATTCCATTAATCGGTTAATCTGTTATAGACGGTTATACCTTTAATCTTCTCTTAATCATGCCTTAACCCCGTAAACCACGTTTAGTTCGTTCATTCTCCAGATTAAAACTCATCACCACTTCCCTTGTTTACTTCGCCAACGCTGTCACGTCAGACCACCGGAGTCCATTTGAAATCCCCTACCGACTTCGTCAGTCCCTCACCTCCATTCGCTTGAAATGATGAACCCCTAGTACGTCCGACACAACTTGGAAATGCATGCAAACAAATTCCAGTTAACTATGAATTGGGGTCACCTCCAACCACTAACCCTGAAACAACTCAAATTCCAAAAGGCCATTTTTTTAAATTCTAATCTATCAAAGCTCATATTGGTTTTCTCTGGTATCCCGTAGAAAAGACAGAGACATAAAATATGTCAGAGCTTAGAAAATATCTCATAGCAGAAAGAATAAATATAATATAATCAAAGTATAGCCTTACCATATTAATATTACTGCCTAACAAGTATCCAAAGCTATCATGCCTCCGCCACAGATCTTACTTGCGGGTTTGTTATGAGGAGAGGGTCAGAACACAAGTTCTTGTTGAAAGTGCGAGTGCGTATGTGCTAAGTATAATATACACACAAGGATCGTGTAATATGACAAACACTAGTCAAGTATGAAGTAATAAACAAGCACAGAACTGTATGATAGTAAATGCAGTAAAAAAATAAAAAAAATCACACTAAGGATTTTTATACTGGTTCGGAGCACCGTCCTACGTCCAGTCCCAGACCTCTCTCTGAATTTTCACTAAACAACTACCTCGCTTCATCCGGAGGAACAGGTTCACAATACCCGAGCAGCCGAATGGCATTTCACGCCTCTGACAACACGAGGACTTCACGACTCACCTCTTACAACACGAGGACTTCAAACAAGATGAGTAAAACTTGTAATTTGACAATGTGTGTTCTCATTAACACGAATTTGTCAATTCTTGTACAACCTTCCTATAATCTTATCCTCAAATATGATTTTGTGATTATGAAGATTTGGAAGATGATATCGTTGTTTGAATCAAAAGAATAATATATAGATTCAAGGATTCAAATAACGATATATGAGAATTATGAGCTTTTGAGTGCTTTTAGAGAGAAAGAATGAAATCAGCAATTAGATAGCAAGAATAGAAAGAACTGATATATAAAAATGATGATTTCATGTTGTTTTTACAGAGGATGGAGAGTTGTAATCATTGGTGAAGAGAAGCAACGAATAGAGATAATTTTTGGTGAAGAGAAAAGAAAACAACCATTGATGAATAATGGTATCTCTTCGAAAAGATACTTTCAGTTCGTAGACCAGTCGACTGATTAAAAATGACCAGTAGACTGGTATTTGAATATATGTATGTTATATATATGTGTGCACGTTCATTGTGCATTTCTGCCCATAATGAAACCGGTCGACCGGTTTCTGGTAGTATGCACAATGAATGTGCATACATTTATACTCATATATATATTCAAACCATCTAGGTATATGATTATTTGAGGATAGATTTTAACATTTAAAACTCAACTAACACTCTAAATAATCAACCTCTAACATTAGATACCATTGAATCTCTTCTTTTTGTCGATCTTGAACGTCTCCTTGTCATTTAATCAAAACGCCATGAATTCCTTGATTCAACATTCTCCTCCTTTTTGATTGATGACAACATAGTTCTGAAAGTGTTTATCACTCCCCCTGAATATATACTCCCCCTGAAATACATACTTAAAAGAATCTGCAAAACATAATGTTAGTAACATTTTTCTCCCCTTTTGTCATCGACAAAAAGGAGTAGCGAGCACACAATTAGCTTAAGAAGAACATTAAGACTGTAGCATATAATATACACCAAACATACCAAAAGCAAGTTACACACCTAATAGTTTTAAGAAGTACAAACCCAAAATAAATACAGCACTATTTACATACAAGTGTTGGTTTTAAGTCTTGCATAAAAAAATAAAACATAGTATCATAGAACGTGGATGAAAACAAACTAGTGCGATGACGATTCGGATTCAGTGGTGTCCCACTCAATTTGTTTGTTCCCTACTTCTTCCTTGTCTCCTTCATCTTGAACATCTTCCTCGTCTTCGTCGTTTCCTTCGTCTTCCTCCTCGGTCTCGTATTCCCCACGACCACGTCCTACATTGGTTCCTGAAGTGGTGCCTTCGTCAGATGATGACCACGTAAATGTAGGAGGCATGGGACATTTTCCCGGGTCTTATATTTGGGTAGAGGAAGATGACAATGCACATGAAATTGCATCCCAAATAATACCAAAGAAAGACTTAACTTTTGAAAATTGTTTGTCGAGCTTTTTATCCAAACTCTCGAGTTTGATGTTGGTGCGTTTAAGTCTTTCTTCGAGGAGAAATTGGTTCTATGCAATTTGTGCTAGTGAATCCTTAGTTGACGAAGAAGGTTGAAGGAGTTTGACTTCTTCCGGTTTTGGTTTGGGAGCCGTAGAAGAAGTTGTTTCTTGAGGACCTTGTTGTAGATATAGTTCAAAAGGAATGTTATTCATACAAGGATAAGGAAGCTTCATTCTTTTTCTCATTGCTTTGTCAATGCACTTTGGCTTGGTGATTTTAGACTCACCAGATTTGACACCATATTTGAGTAAAAGCCTCATAACATATTCATTGTAAAAAATGTGTGGCCTTGTGCGATCATTGACAAGCAAAATCTCATCGAAAAACATATTTATCCAGTTTATCTCAATATCCCCATGAATCGCATATAATGCCTTGAAGTTTTCTTTATAGACGGCATCAAAATTACCAACCCTCGGCAATAAAGAGCGTGTGATGGCATGATGTAAAACACGAGCTGTAGGCCGTAAGTTAATCGCCTTAGTACTAGTTTTATGATCCTCAATAAAAAGATGACTGATTTTATAACGAATATGGATAGTGAAGAAATCCGAAGAAAATTCTCTTCCACTATTTGGCGAATTGAGAACCATGGCCATTCGTTCCTTTTGAAATGAAAACATGTTGACCACAAACTACAGACCAAAGACAATTAGAAGCACTCTCTGGTTTGAATTTGGGTATGTTAAGATTAGCATAGAACAACCGAATCATAATATGATTGATTTCAAAGTTGTTCTTATCAAAGGTAAGGAGTGATTTAATACGAGCCTTATCCAGTAGTTCTTCAACATCATAGAGGATAAAAGAAGAGAGATTTATGAAAGAACCTTCGTGAATGGTGTAATCCTTCATAGCATTCCAACATTTTACTGTAATAGGATCCATAAGCCATTGTTTTATGTTAGAATCTATGGGTTGGAGTAAAGTGGAGCTTGATTTCTTGTGTTTCTTTTGAGGTTGTGCCATCGATTTTGAGGAAATTGATTTGGGGGTTTTGGTTTTTCTTAGATTTTGAAAGGAAGGACATGAATAAATAATGAGTGAATGGGTGGGATATATGAATCGTCATGTGAAATGGGGGGTAAAAAAAAACTGAAAAACGCGTGATCGGTTGACCGAAAAATTTGGACCTGTCGACGGTTATCTGGAAAAAATTGTTTCCAGAGAAGTTTACCAGTCGACTAGTGGAATATATATCGGTCGACTGGTAGTTGAAACCAAAGTAAAAATTCCAGAAACCTCAACGGTCGACTGGTAATATTTTATCGGTCGACCGGTTGGAAAATAAATTTTTTCTAGAGCCTTATGTCGGTCGACTGGTCGATTTGAGACGGTCGACCATTTTTGTTTGAACTTGTTTTCTGAGTGCATAATAACTTATATAACAGCATATAAATTTATTTCAATTAAAAATGGATTGAAAACAAAAGTTATGAAAATAAAAGGAATTAAAACAAAAACTTATTTTGCAAAAAAAATGAAGAACAATATAAATTAATGAGAGGTGGATGACTTGTCTTCGGATATCTCTTTAATATTTGTAGCTTTCGGTGTCCATTGTGACCAATTTTCTCAAGCTCCTTAATTTCTCATGTAATTACGATCCCATGAGTTAGGACTTCTAGATGTAGATGGAGGATGTGGCATTGGTTCGTGAACTCTGTGTCTATCCGTGCTACTGAAAAAGTGACGCAATTCGTTCTAAGAGAGTTAAACGATCAGATGTTAGTTTTTGTTCATAATAAAGTTGACGTTGGAGATCTATATGATGTTTCTGGTAGTGATGAATTTCACTAATCCTCTCTCTTGTCAGTGGAGAACAGAATAATGCTTTCTTAGCACGTTTGGGTTTGGGTGTATCTCTGGGGGTATGCGAACATTCCGGTTTACTCTTTGGTGTTTCCGGAGAGTAGTATTCTTCAGGTTCTGAACTAGTGATCGAGATATGTAATCGTTGTGCACATCGTTCACATATTTGTGCCATTATAAATATATGAAATTTTTTACGGATGAATTCAAGAATGGAGACGCAGAAAACAATAGGAAAGGAGTATCTATATATAGGATTTACGAAATAGGAAGCAATGGTTTTAAAACACTCAGAGAATATAAGCCATTAAAAATTTGTAAAGCTCACAATTATTTGCTAATAATAGCAAAAAGTTATTAAATAGCTAAGATAAAAAATTATCTATCGTCTAGATAAGAACTCAACATTGTATATGTACATTTATAGATATATATTATACATCGAGTTCAGTTCTAGAAATTAAGCCTAGCTCTCTACGTAAAGAAATAAAACTAGATTCGAGTAGAGGCTTAGTAAAAATATCTGCTAATTGGTTGTCAGTCTGGATATATTCGAGACATATTGTTCCTTTTTCAATATTATCTCTTAAGAAATGATGTCGAATATCAATGTGCTTTGTTCGGGAATGATTGACTGGGTTTTTCGATAAATTAATTGCGCTTGTGTTATCACAGTATATGATAGAGTTTGTTAGATGTATATCAAAATCTCAAAGTGTTTGTTGCATATATAATACTTGAGTACAAGCAAGAGCTGCTGATATGTATTCAGCTTCACATGTCGAGAGTGAAACACAATTTTGTTTCTTACTGAACCAAGAGACAAGTGATTTTCCAATAAAATGGCACGTACCACTAGTACTCTTTCTATCCGTGCGAGAGCCACCGAAATCAGCATCACTATATGACACTAATTCGAATGGACAATCTTTCGGGTAGAAAAGACCAAAATCTTTGGTTTTGTTAAGATATCGTATTATTCGTTTTACAGCTCGTAAATGTGATTCTTTAGGATTAGCTTGAAACCTTGCACACAAACAAACACTCATCATAATATCAGGATGAATTGCGGTAAGATATAGGAGAGAACCAATCATGCTCCGATATAACTACTGGTCAACATTTTCACCATGTTTATCTTTTCAAGATGTGTGGTCGTACTCATGGGAGTTGGTTAACCAGAGGTATTCTCTAAACCGAAGCGTTTAACTAAATTTCCGCAGTATTTTTCTTGACTAATAAAAATACCGTTAGAAAGCTGTTTGATTTGAAGACCAAGGAAATACGATAGTTCTCCCATATGAGACATTTCAATCTCTTTGGTCATAATATTTGCAAACTCTTTGCAGAGTTTATCGTTTGTTGAACCAAAGATAATATCGTCTACATATATCTGGATAAATAATATATCATTTCGAGAAAATGAATAAAGTCTGATCGACTTTACCAATTTGAAATCCAGAATCAATAAGATAGCTTCGTAATCGTTCGTACCAAGCACAAGGTACTTGTTATAATCCATATAAAGCTTTCTTAAGTTTATATACGTGATCAGGATATTTCTCATATACGAACAAGGGAGGTTGTTCGACAAATACATTCTCTTTGATAAACCCATTTAAGAATGCACTTTTGACATCCATTTGATAAAGTTTATAATTATGATGACAAGCAAAGGACAATAAGATTCGAATAGCTTCTAATCGAGCCACTGGCGTAAAGGTTTCTTCATAATTGATACCTTCTTCCTAATTATATCCTTGTGCTACTAATCTTGCCTTATTTCTGGTTATATTTCCTTGTTCGTTAGCCTTATTTTTATAGACCCATTTCGTACCAATGACTGACTAATCAGTCGGTCTTTGAACAAGTTCCCAGACATCACTGCGCTCGAACTGATTTAGTTCTTCCTGCATGGCAAAGATCCAGTAATCATCATTAGCAGATTCTTTTGGATTCTTAAGTTCGTTATTTGAAAGAAACACGACATGACCCATTTGATTCAGTTGACTTCTTGTTCTCATTTGTAATGTGACTTATCCAATAACATTTTGAACCGGATGATCTCTTAGAATTCTAGGAGGAGATCTAAAACTTGGTGGAGAAGGTACCACAGCTGGTTGAGGAATATTGTCAACAATTTCTGAGTCAGAGTCATTATTTGCGATGATAGGATTATCAGTAACTATAGTTTCTTCGTTATCTGATACAATATGAGATGGTTTATAGAATTCATCAAAAGAGACAGGAAGTGATTCTTCAATAGTTTTAGTTCTCTTGTTAAATATACGATAGGTCTTGCTTTGTTCAGAATATCCAACAAATATACCTTCATCGGATTTTGAATCAAATTTTCCAAGATGGTCTTTCATATTTAAAATAAAGCATTTAGAACCCAAAATTTTGAAATATGAGATATTTGGCTTTCTTTGATTGAATAGCTCATAGGATGTATTCTTGGTCAGAGGTCGAATGGATACACGATTCAAAACATAACACGCAGTTGCAACAGCTTCTGTCCAAAAATGTTTTGGTAGAGTGGATCCATTTAATAGTGTTCTTGCACATTCTTGTAAAGTTCGATTTTTCCGTTCTACAACTCCGTTTTGTTGTGGAGTTCTAGGAAATGAAAAATTATGATTTATACCTTTCTTTGTACAAAAATGTTCAAAATCACTATTTTCGAATTCTCCGCCATGATCACTTCTTATATTTTTAACCTTTAGCTCTTTTGACTTTTGAACTCTCTTAACGAAGGACTTGAAATGTTTGAAAGTGTCACTTTTGTTTTTCAAGAAAATCACCCATGTATAACGAGAGTAATCGTCAACAATTACAAACACATAGAGATTATGGTTTATTGACTGAACCTGTGTTGGTCCAAATAAATCCATATGTAATAGCTCAAGTGGTTGTAACGCTGATATGACTTTCTTGGATTTGAAAGATGATTTAGTCAATTTTCCTAATTGACATGCATCACAAAGATTATCAACCGCAAAGCTTATTTTGGGTAATCCTTTAACTAGATCATTTTTGGCTAACTTGTCAATAGATCTGAAGTTTATGTGACAGAAACGTTTGTGCCATAGCCATGGATCATTATCATTTGCTACAAGACACATATCTGAATTATGATTGATGTTCCTATTCAGAATATAGATATTTCTGTCTCTATATCCTTCAAAAACTAAATTTCGATCTTTATCTAAAATACTACAATTATTACCCGAAAAGGAAATGATAAAGCCTTTGTCGCATAATTGACTGATGCTTAGTAAATTATGTTTCAGATTTCTAACTAGCATGACATTAGTAATAAGAGGTAAGTCAGATGTACCGTAATTTCTCACATCGCCTTTGCCGATGATATAGCCTTTCGAATTATCTCCAAAAGTGACTGAGCCACCATCTGAATAAGTGATATTTGTTAATAAGCTCTTGTCTCCAGTCATATGCTTCGAGCAACCACTGTCCAGTATCCACTTTCCTCTTTTATTAAGTGGGGCCTGCAAAAAATAAAATTAAGTCCATGGTACCCACCTTTTTATAGGGTCCTAAGAGTTAGGTCTTAGGAGTCCAAACCCATACGGGTCCGGTATCCCCTTTATACATATAATTTGATTGTGATGCACAGAATTCAAAAAAATTTGAATGTACTTATTCCTAATCAAGTTGTTGTTTGTTTTAGGAACCCATATTTTTATAGACTTGACATTCTTCTTTTGAAATTTCACAATCGGTTTTGGTTTGGAATATAATAAACTAAGATTTTTCTTAGCTTCAGTTTCTTGTACTACCTTATTTTTCTTTTTTCTTTTATTACCAAGATGTTTCTTGATAACTTGTTTCTTATATCCCAAGCCATGTTTATTTGTAGCAGATTGTGAACTTTCAATAATTTTTGTCAAATTTTCTCGACCTTTGTTAAAGTTAGAAACATTTTGAGTAATGTCGTCTAACTTTGTTTGTAAACTAGCCTTTTCAAGGTCTAACATTTTGACTTTTTCCTTAAGCTCATGATTTTCGATAATAAGAGCATCATTTTTCTCTTTTTAAGTTTCAATTTCTTGACTCAGAAGAGATAGTCGAGAATCAAAATTAGATGATGATTCTTGAGCTTTTTCAAGTTCCTCCTCTAATATTTTCTTCTCATCTTTTAGCATATCTCGTTCAAATTGTGCTCTACTTAAATCAGCTTGAGCTTGTTTGCATTGTCGTTTCATATCTTAAAATTTATATATTAATTCAGCATTTATATCAAGAACTTCTTCAAAATAAGGAATTTGTACCTCATCTTCTTTAGCCATAAAACATATATTTGCTTGTTCATCATCTGAGTCACTTTCACTATCAGATGAAGATGAGTCCGAATCATCCCATGTCACTGAGAATGCTCGTTTCTTTGACTTGTCCTTCTTGTGTTTGAATTTTTCATTTTTTGTCTTCTTCTTTTGTTCCAGACAATCCTTTTGCATGTGTCCCTTCTAGTGACAGTTAAAGCATTCTATATTTGATGATGATGACTTGTTTGATCCGAACTTCTTTCTATTGTATCGACTAGCTTTTCGTTGCTTTAAGAATTTCTTGAATCCTTTTGCAATGAATGCTAGATCCTCATCTTCGGAATCTGAGATATCTTCATCTTTTTCAACATGAAAAGCTACAATTTTCTTTTCTTCTTTTTGTTCTTTTCGAGCCTGCAAATTTGCTTCATAGGACATAAGATTTCCTATCAATTCATATGGCTTCATGGTGGAAAGATCATTAGCTTCTTCTATTGCTAATACTTTTCCTTCCCATTCATTAGTCAGAGAATGTAGGACTGTTGAAACTACATCAAAGTCAGAATATCTTTGCCCTAGTCCAATAAGAGCATGATGAATGGTTTGAAACCTTGAATACATCTCATTGATTGTTTCATTTGGCTTCATTTTAAAATTTTGAAATTGACTTTTCAACAAAGCTGTTTTTGCTTGTTTAACCTTGTTGGTACCTTCATGAGTAGTTTTTAGCGTTTGCCAAATTTGATAAGCAGTGGTACAGATACTTACACGGTTATATTCGTTTTGATCTAATGCACAAAACAACATATTAATTGCTTTCGCATTTACAACAGCTGCGGTTTTCTCAGCAGCCGTCCATTCTGCATACTCAGTCGTTGGATTGACTATTTCTTTCTGAGTAGCATTCCGTGCATCATAGTTAGTTGATTGCATGCAAAAATCCATACGTGTTGCCCAATATATATAGTTAAGACAGTTAAAGAAAGGAGGTCTTTGTGTCGATTGACCGTCCGTGTAAGTGGTGTTAGTGCTACTACTTGGGTTATTTTCCATAATACTAGAATATATCAAATAACTGTGTTACGGTTATGTTATGACCGTGCTCCGATACCAATTGAAAGTGCGAGTGCGTATGTGCTAAGTATAATATACACACAAGGATCGTGTAATATGACAAACACTAGTCAAGTATGAAGTAATAAACAAGCACATAACTGCATGATAGTAAATGCAGTAAAAAATAAAAAAATCACACCAGGGATTTTTATACTGGTTCGGAGCACCGTCCTACGTCCAGTCCCAGACCTCTCTCTGGATTTTCACTAAACAACTACCTCACTTCACCCGGAGGAACAGGTTCACAATACCCGAGCAGCCGAACAGGATTTCACGCCTCTAACAACACCAGGACTTCACAACTTGCCTCTTACAACACGAGGACTTCAAACAAGATGAGTAAAACTTGTAATTTGACGATGTGTGTTCTCAATAACACGAATTTGTCAATTCTTGTACAACCTTTCTATAATCTTATCCTCAAATATGATTTTGTGATTATGAAGATTTGGAAGATGATATCGTTGTTTGAATCAAAAGAATAATATATAGATTCAAGGATTCAAATAACGATATATGAGAATTATGAGCTTTTGAGTGCTTTTAGAGAGCAAGAATGAAATCAGCAATTAGATAGCAAGAATAGAAAGAATTGATATATAAAAATGATGATTTCATGTTGTTTTTATAGAGGATGGAGATTTGTAATCATTGGTGAAGAGAAGCAACGAATAGAGATGATTTTTGGTGAAGAGAAAAGAAAACAACCATTGATGAATAATGGTGTCTCTTCGAAAAGATGCTTTTAGTTCGTAGACCAGTCGACTGATTAAAAATGACAAGTAGACTGGTATTTGAATATATGTACGTTATATATATGTGTGCACGTTCATTGTGCATTTCTGCCCAAAATCGGTCGACCGCCCATAATGAAACCGGTCGACCGGTTTCTGGTAGTATGCACAAGAATGTGCATACATATATACTCATATATATATATATTCAAACCATCTAGGTATATGATTATTTGAGGATATATTTTAACATTTAAAACTCAACTAGCACTCTAAATAATCAACCTCTAACATTAGATACCATTGAATCTCTTCTTTTTGTCGATCTTGAACGTCTCCTTGTCATTTAATCAAAATGCCATGAATTCCTTGATTCAACACTGGTGACTGGATTTAAATTGTACACTTTAGATAATCCTACATATGCTGTTCAATCACATTTTCTTGTTTATTAGGTTATTCGGGTTAATAACACTCAAGGCTTACACACACGTCGTACCCATTTACTTCCTAGTGGATTAACCTAATACAATATATACGTAGCTACCCCCAATATTGTGGTACACCCCATGGTACCCCACTCGCACGGTTTCCACCGAAATGTCATAGAAATAAACGCAGTCCCTCATCCTACGCTGGAGTGATGTACAAATCTCTACATAACATTGTTATGTTCCGCATATATCTATCATTACAATGCTACGTAAGTGTACAGACTGCCACCTTCGATTGAACCAGATTCCATACTAGAGCAATGCCCTCAACTCTATGATACACCACCCAAAGCTGACATGCGTGTATCTAGACTTTCACACGTATGCATTAATCGTATTCGATGCCTTAACTGGACATAATGTGCACTGAGTTCTGTGGCAGGGCTATACAAGAAACACGGAACTTAGTCGGGAGCTTTTCCATATTTGTACAGGCTCGCCTTTAGGGGCCTCAAAATATAGATATCACTTGGGTCCGTTTTTTTCCATGGTGGCTATGGCCCTACCTCGGCCCCTCCCTCAACTAGTAAAGACTATTAAAGCTAAGCGACTTGCCCCTAGCAAACAATCTAAACATCCAGCTGGCGTCTCCCCTCAACCACCGCACCCCGATAGTAAAAGGTGAATGGTCTACTGGGTTTAGCTCTAGTCTTTTCGCATCCCATCGACGACCGATAACGGGTACCCGATGATCTACTATCTCTGTTGATCCAGACCTTTGCCTCCCCGTTGAGGCGACCACCGAATCACCCTAGTTTCACGACGTCACAGCATTCTGACTGCAAAGCTACTTTTGTAGTCAAGGCCCATCCACCTGGTAGTTACGTGCAGACCCAACCCCTGCAAGCATAGCCTAAACATCTGTCACCGCACAGAGGACTACCAAGAGAACCTTACGTATCTCAAGAAGCCGCGTGCTTCCCCTTCCAGTCCTTCGGAGCCGATAGAATAATCAGATGAATGTGTGCTCGCCTTGTGCTTCATGACACCACGATGATCTATCGCATTGGGTTGTTCACCTTCAAGCGTACGGACTAGTCCAAGCGCCTCAGTCTAATGTGTCATTAGATCCTATGTCTAGACATTCTTTTATGTGTTTGCTTTACCTCATCAGGCTTCCATTTAACTCGGTTATTCCCATTTACATTGACTTATTATTCAAGTTACCAAGTTCCTCTTTCTTATTAATTTCAGTCATATAACTCAACACATTTAAGTTTATTAATAAACCCACAACATGTTATTCTCTAGACTATGATCCAAGGTCTATAATCCACAATCCCCTTACATTCTTGTTTGATTTCATTACTTAATATATAATTAAGTATATCTCAATTCACATGTTTTCTATTAACATGCCTCTCATTATTTATGATTAAATATAACTTATTTCATTTCATAAGTTTGCCTCATTCTTTCGTTTTTAATCATAATTCCATCTTTCCCTGTTACTATAACTTATCGTTGTTTACTTATTAACTTAATTTTCTTAACTAAGATTCACTAATAAGTCTCCTTTCTATAACCTATGTTATAATTTCCTTTTTATCCTTAGGATAAACCTTAACATGTTATTCTAATCAGCATATTTCAGATTTTTAGGTTTTCAAATTACTTGATTTGTAATTAAGTACAACTTCTTTCATTTCATAAATTTTCCCCCATTTACTAATTACTTAATTTACAATTAAGTACCACTTATCTCATTACACAAGTTATCTCATTTTCTCACTAGTTTATTATAACCTAAGTTATAATACCCACTTGTCCCTAGGACAAGTCTACCTATTATGTAACATCCTCATTAATGTAATTTATTTATAATAGGTTTTTATCATTCCCCATTCATTCCAATCCTCTTATATGAATACATACATATATGTATATATGTAAATATATGCGCTAGACCTCCCACATTAAGCCTACACTTGTGGATGCTGGATTTGTCGAGCGGTTCCGTGCAGACTTCTTCCACAAGTTGACTTAACCTCGTGTCTTAGCACCATTACATGTTTTATTTATGCACTTAGACCCCTCACATTAGATTTACCACTTGTGGATGCTAGATATGACGGGCGGTTCCGGGCAGACTTTTACCACAAGTGTAATCTAACCTCGGGATAAGTGCGATTACAGTTTCCTATTTACCGTAAATTTAGGCATATTATTCTTTTCACATTTTTACCGCAACCTATTTTACATGTCATCATATTATGCCTATTTTATGTCGCATGTTCTTTCTAACATACAATAATTTCTACTCTGACATGTAATCGTTTAATCGTGTAATTGTTCAAATCTAACAAGTTAACATGTCATTTTCTTAATTCTACAGCTAATAATATGCCACAAGTGAATCATGTAATTACAACAGTAATAGTTACACATATTTTGACAAATTTGCATTTCAACTTATGAATTTTTCCAACATATTAATATTGTAACATGTTAATATTCCAACATGTCATATTTATCGTCTTTTTAACGTATGTTTAAACATTTCAACATGTCATATATAGCATTTTAATGCTTTTTAATTATTCTAGCAAATTCACATCATATAATAACGGGAAATTTTAAACAATAATATATCATTATCAAAAATGATATATCTTAAATCCACTTACCTTGATATGTCGATCTAGAAAAGGATCTCTTTGGATTGGTTGCAGATGGAGAGTCATGAGTTTGTGCTGTTGTTGCAATTGAAAACGCCTTATTTTCTAAATTTGTCATTGTTGACGATTTTTTTAATCTTCATTTAGACAACGCTCCAATATTATAATCAATAATTTTATTCAGAAATTATATGGAGGAAGAAGAAGAGAGTGAAGAAACAACAAATGAGAATGGAGAGCTATATGGTCCTTTATATATGAAGCTTAAATCGATGCTAACCGTCTATTTTCCATGATGAAATCTATTATCTCCATGTCATATAGCCAATAGGAAGTTGCCACGTCAATAATAATTTTGAATTGGACCGATAGAATAAAGCTAACAAGGCATGCATTGTCACTTCCTACCAATTAAATGTGCCTATTAGGCGCAAAAGTTTGAATTTCGAATGTCTGAATTGTTTTCATGCAGAAATTTGATTTTCGAACTTTTGAATTTCTGAAATTTATTTAACTGTTATATTCACATATATTCTTCTTATACGTATATAATTCTTCTAACTACCATTTTACGCATACATATATGCACAACTTTTGTTTCGTTTTCAAAATTCAAATGGTATTGCACCACTATTTGATTCTTGCCATATTTCTATGATTTCATCCTTATCTTGAATTTTATTTCTTATGTATATATATATATATATTCCTACACATATATATATGTAATAACCCGGAAATCTGGGCCAGTTTAAAAATTTTATTTTGGCAATTTTAGCGAATTTTGATTATTTAAAATGAATTATTTTAAATAATATCGACGAGAAATTTATTTTGAATATAATTTGAACATATATATTCGTTTGAATCGACGATAGAGTATAAATATTTATTTTAAATTATAAAAGGAATTGAAAATGGCACGGTAGTTCGATAATTCGATTTCAAACTTCAATTGAATGTACCGGGTGCAAAATAAACCGGATTTTAGTGAAACAAAAAATAATAGGATCTATTTGATAATATCTTTCCAACGAATCCAAAAAATCAAAATTTCATAGCGGGGATAAAAAGATATGTCCAGTTGAAAATTCTGAATAGTCGCTATAGAATTCAGGCCCTTAAAAATGGAAATTTTGCTAACGACCACGGATTTCGACGAAACCACTTTTGTTTGAACCGCGATGTCAAATTATTGCTAGGTTTCAAATTTCATAATTTTTTGAATCAATATGTGAGCGTGGCAAAGGAAAATGCGTTTGACCAGTTTTAGTTGATTTTAATCGACTGGAAAATGGCCCTTTTTCAAATGGTCTCCGAATTCGACGAAACTAGTTTTGTTAGGACCGTATCGTCAATACGAAGCTAGAAAATATTTTTCTGGGATTTTTCAAGTTAGTATGTGACCTCGTTAAATTGAAATGCACGTTCAAATTCAATATATAGAGTTATATGTTTGATTTGACGAAAACTGATCGAAATGATCAAATCAGCTTACGATACATGTCCCATTGTGTTCGAAATGGGGGTAATTAGCTGTGGACGACAGGCGGTGGACTTGATTTCGGCTTTGAAATAAAAAGTTACTTTTTCTTTAAATTAAATGATTAAATATATTTTTATATAAAAGCCCCTTGCCCCTTTTTCCCCTCAGAAGGTCAACAAAGAAAAAAAAAACCCCGCTCAGGTCGGAGCAATCGCCTCCTCCGCCGTCGCTACAGGGGCGCCACCCTTCGCTCCCACCCGCGTTCCTCCTCCTTCCTTCGCCTACAGCTCCTCTCCCTCCTCCATCCTTGTCGCGATCCATCTCCTCCCTCCAACACGATGTAGCCCCAATCGACGAGAACAAGATCGTCCTCCTCATTCAGGTCGCCTCCGCCGATGATGAACCCTCCTCCTCCGCCTCCAAGTGGTAGCCACCCTCC
The DNA here is from genome assembly GCA_030737875.1 of Allium sativum. NCBI lineage: Eukaryota > Viridiplantae > Streptophyta > Magnoliopsida > Asparagales > Amaryllidaceae > Allium > Allium sativum. Next base: position 312,307,605 of record CM060921.1, read on the forward strand.
CCCATCTCCTCCTCCCTCTGTTCGTACCCCCTCCGACCCCCTCCCCCCCAACTTCCGACGCAGCGAAACGGCCCCTCCCCTCTCCCAACATCAATTGTAAGTATTTATTTGAGTTTATTTTAAAAATAATTAGTTTAAAATAGTTAAGAGTAGGATTTTTACTTCGTTAAAAACATGATTTTTATTTAGGTAGGGAGTAAAAATATGATTTTTATTCATGTAGAGTAATAAGGATATAATCTTTATTAGGAGAAGAGCAATATAAAAATATAATTTTTATAATGAAGTGAAGATAAAAATTTGATTTTTATATATATGAGGTGAAAATAAAAATTTGATTTTATATATGTAGCGAAACAAAAATATGATTTTTAGTGAAGTAAAAATACGATTTTTATATTTTATAGATAGTAAAAATATAATCTTTATATTTGAAAAAGGCGAAATCTTTATATTTGAAAAGGCGAAATCTTTATATTTGAAAGGGCGAAACCTTTATGTAGGGAATAACGTGATAAAAATTTATTATATGAACAACATTGTAAAAATAGAATTTTATCTATATAGTAGCGTTGTAAAAATAGAATTTTTATCTATATAGTAGCGTTGTAAAAATAGATTTTTTATCTATATAGTAGCGTTGTAAAAATAGAATTTTTATCTATATAGTAGCGATGTAAAATAGAATTTTATCTATGTAGTAGTAGTATAAAAATATAATTTTTATATACATAGCAAGAATATAAAAATGTGAATTTTATATATGTAGTGGCTACGGGCAACGAAAGTGACAAAAGGCAAGAACGACAAGATTTTCTACATAAGAAGAATCGTGGAATTGGGATAGCTTTGGTGAGAACTTCTCACCTTTTAAAATTACCTTTTCTAGTTATATTATAATATATACTAGGATGCAGACGGTGTTTAGTAGCACCCGACACCACTGTCCACAGACCATGGACTTGTTTGTTTGGTTGCATAGATTAGTTAGATTATTTGATTTGAAGTTGGTTGTTTGGTGAATTGAAATCGAATTGATTGATATGTGTATGGCGTGGGCCATCACTAGACCGGTGATAAGGCTAGGCCTTGTCCCGTTTCTAGTATCGTGCCGTTATGCCGTCGAAATTTTATAAAACAAGTTAGAAAAATAAAGATATCATTTTATTTGATAAATGAATCGAATAGAATATTCATAGGTTGAATAAAATAATTTGATCGTTAAAAATATAATTTTTAACGTGAAAGTGAATAAATAAATATTTATAAACAAATCGGCCGATTTGTTTATATACACTGATTTGACTGATATTGATTGGGTCGATAAATTTTACACATCGCCCAACTGCACAAATAAAATCTGTGTTTGATTGTTTGAAACCCCACACGGATATTGGGATAAAATACGGCATACACTAATCCCAATAATTAGTTGTATGTCGATCGATTGATTGACAGGCTATTATAAGCGTTAGATATCTATATTTGATGCTTATACAATGTAGTGCACTTTGGATGATGGTTGATTATTTAACGTTGCTATTATATACATTTGTCGTATGGAATCCATATAATTAACTTTATATGGTAATTGATTGGGCCTCATTCCAATTTAGAAAATAAAAAATATTATAAAATAAACGTTCATGTGTTGACTGTACTCATCCGTTGAGATTAGTCATGTGTTGAACGAAATATTTTAACAATAAAATTTACATCTTTTTCATTATAAAATAAAGGTTCATGTGTTGACTGTACTCATCCGTTGAGATTAGTCATGTGTTGAACGAAATATTTTAATAATCAAATTTACATCTATATCATTATAAAGTAAAGTTTCACGTGTTGACCGTACTCATCCATTGAGATTAGTCATGTGTTGAACGAAATATTTTAACAATAAAATTTACATCTTTATCATATATAAAATTAGAAACTAATTAGAAAATAGATAAGATGAGTGGTCTCCTGGATATTGATCTGATGTTGGTTTCGGCCTTCGGGGTTAATATTCAGGGAATCGTTCTCTTACTAATTTACTGTTGGCGTCTGATTCGAAATCAAACGATAGATACCATAATTTTTATAAAATATATTAAATAACAAAAATAGTCACACGTGGACAGTACTCATTCGTTGGGATTAGTCATGTGTTGACAAAAATATAGATTCACGTATTGAATAGAATAAATATTCATTTGTTGAATAGAATAACAGAATTATTGAAATATATAAAGCCATGTTGATTAGAGATGTGTTATTTTGACGCGAACGATATTTATATCGATTATATTCGTTTTTGAATTGAATTGAATAGAAAACGAATTTGAATTGAATTGAATAGAAAACGAATTTGAATTGAATTGAATAGAAAATGAATTTGAATTGAATTGAATAGAAAACGAATTTGAATTGAATTGAATAGAAAACAAATTTGATTAGAATATAAAACGAATTCGAATTGAATTGAAAGAAAACGAATTCGAATTGAATTGAATTGAAAAGAAAAAGAATTCGAATCGAATTAAAATTGATTTGAATTGAAATCAAATAGAAATGAAAGTAAAAAGGATGTATAATAGAAAATTCAATTTTGATTTGAATTTGAAATAAGGTTGAAATTGTTTTTGAAACAAATTTGAAACGATTTATAAAATTCATTTTAAATAGAAATCGACGAAATATATATTATATATATTATATATATAATATAATGGCCTGAATAGAACGCGCCGCGCCGCGGCAGTTCGTGAATTTCGACCATTGATTTCGAACGGACATTACGGGAGATCCGACCGTCGGATTCTCCTAAAACCGGAACCGTTGGGTTCGTATCAAAAAGAGATTTCTAACGAATATTAGAAATTTGAAATCTAACGGTTGGATTTGGAGATACGTCCAAATCAAATTTGGAAAAGGTCGCTGTAAGTGCAGTTCGATGGCCGTTGATGGAAATCGACTGTACGGGCCTTGATAAAATTATTAAAAATAGTAATAATTTGTGTAAAATCATAATAAATGATTTGGGAAAATTTGGGATGAAAAACTCCATATTTTAAAAGATAAAAATAGATTTTTATCGAAATGAACTAGTTTTGAACTAAAATTAAACCTATTTATTTTTAAATAAATAAATTGGATTTGAAACGGGTTTTGAATAGAATTGATTGTGGGTTTATCGTGAAGGGTGTTTTAAATAACACTTGTTCTTTAACCCGATAATAAATAGAATATGATTTGGGTTTATCGTGAACTGTGTTTTAAATGACATTAGTTCTTTAACCCAGTAAAAGGAGTTTTAATGAATCTGCAATTGGATTGAAATGTGAATTGATAATTTAAATTATCAAATTTGGAAAGTGAGCGAGAATGGAGTATTACCAGTTTTGCTCCAAAGCGATAGTTAAATCTTCAATTAGATTTGAACGTGAAATGGTAATTAATTTTACCGATAACACCGTGGTGTTAGATATGGAGTATTACCAGTTTTGCTTCATGAGATGAATAGGTTGGGATTGAGAAATAAAATAAATAATTACTTCGGTGTGGTTCGCTAATCCCGACTAGTTTGGAAAACCATAATTTGGTTGGAAATGACATCCAAAGGAAGATTAAAGAATAAATTTAAAGAATTTATCTTTGATAAAATTAATGGGAACCTTTCCCTAAGAATATGAAATTTAGAAACTAGCTGTAGGTTAACTAAGAAGAATGGTTTCCTGGGTATTGATCAGATGTTGGTTTCGGCCTTCGGGGTTAATTTTTGGGAAATTGTTCTCTTGTTGATTTACGGTTAGTGGCTGCTAAATTGGAATGAGGCGTATGTTGTGTTTGTGTAACATTTGTTTACTATATGCGCGGGTTATTCAGAAAGGCCAGGTTATACCCATTCTGAATAACCGATTCGACGATAAGTCGAAGATGATGACGGTGGTCGAAGACCGGAAGTCTTCACATCGTTTGGGTGATTGTTGATGATCTTGATTGGGCTGTACACCCAAGATGAGGGAATCTGTTGGTGGTTGTCCAGACGTACTTGGAGATGGATGGATATGCGAGGAAAGTGCCTCCGGTTTCGTTCAGACCCAGAACGAACTTGTAAATGGATTGTGTGTCTGACATTGGATTTTATTCTGTGTTGATTGATCTCTATTAAATATACATTTGTTTGGCGGTGGAGAGTTTATTCTCTTGCTTAACACCCTTCTCTGAGACGTACGAGCTCAGAGGTTGTATATCGATGGACATCAGTCGCATGGCATGAATTGCCTATGTGGCACGCTAAGATGCAATGATCAAGGCTTTTGTTGAAAAGCAGAGTCTTGTGGTTGATGATCAACGCACGGCCTACATGGCGAGCTTTGTGTATAACGTGAATTCGCGAGCCTCACACCTCGGTATGAGTTAAAAACGGGATAAGGACTGCAGGGAGAGCACGACGTTTCTTTCTTGCTTTGGTGGTGTCAGTGACTTACGAGCCCTGACATTTATATACTTTTCACCTTTGTGGTTGTTGGATGCGAGGCGCCTCGATTTTAGGTCTGTAAGGACTGGGAAACGTGTGTTCAGGAATTGCCAATCGTAACAACCCGTATTTTCAATAACCTGTTATAATGTAAATCGAGGCAGAATTTAATTTATAAATCTGAATCAAGGGAAACGGGCTATGCCATTGCGTTCGTCTCGGAAAAATACGCGAAATAGAGTCCGAGTTTTCGAAAATCGGAGTCCGTATGACCCAATTAAGGCCCAACGAAGTTTTCAGAAAATTTCAAAGTAAAAACAGATTTCAAATTCAAGTTTGAATTTGGAAATTAGGGTCAGATTGGGCCAGGCGGGAAAATTCCCGCCAGAGCACCCAAGTCGACAGCCCTGTCGACTTGGGAGTCGACTTGGTTTGACCCAAGTCGACAGCCTTGTCGACTTGGCTGTCGACTTGGTTCAGCCGGGCAGTTTTGCTTGGTGCACCATTTTGGAGTTGTGTTGAGTTTGGGGGCCAGATTCGGTTTTGAGGGCTGAGATTGGAACTAGGGTTTAATCCTAAGGTTGAAACTAATCCTAATCTCTATAAATAAGCCCCTAACCTAACCCTAAGTCATCATTATTCATTCATACAACTAAACTATGGCAAAATCATTCCTCTCATGGCCTCCACTCTCTTCATAAAATTCTAAGTTATTTCTATGAGAGATTTTCCATGCATACAAGTGTTTTCAAGCTTGTATGAGTGTCATTAGCTTGCATTCAAGTCAAGTTTCCATATTTACATCATAAAGCAAGAGTTTTGATCATTTTTGCTCAAGGGTTTTTCTATTGGAGCTTGCATTTTGGGTTTATTTGATTGCATAAGGGCTTTGTCTCAATCATATATTTGCTTATACTCATTTGAGTCTTCATAAGCATTATAAGCCCTTTTCTACTTTCATATTTAAACTCTAAAGTTAAATGAATGATGCAAGTTTGGTTGACCATTATATGCAAGTTTATCATGTTATGTTATGCAAGTTTGCCATGTTATGATATGCAAGTTTATCATGTTATGTTATGCAAGTATGCCATGTTATGATATGCAAGTTTATCATGTTATGTTATGCAAATATGCCATGTTATGATATGCAAGTTTACCATGTTATGCTATGCAAGTTTGCCATGTTGTGATATGCAAGTTTATCATGTTATGTTATGCAAGTTTGATATGCAAGTTTGTCATATGATATGCAAGTTATGTTATGCAAGTTTGGGTTGATCATTTTGTTCATGTTACCATGTTATGCAAGCTTATCTTGGGCTTATGAGCTTAAAGCGTCAAGCTTTATGCTAAAGGTTGCATTTTGACAACATGTAAGTTATCATATCCCTTATGATAACTTGCATGTGAGGCTAAATGCGAACTTATGGCAACTTCTACATGTCATTTATCACCATGTATCACTTATATGCTAAGTTTGGTTTTATGCATGCTTTTGAGGCCTAAAAATGTAATGTGCAAGTATATGAACATATGTACATTTCATATGCCACCATGTTAAACTTGTGGCTTCAACACCTTTATGTCATGATTATGCCAAGTTCCCTCTTTCTATCCTTTATGCGCTATTGCGATATGTAAGCGATGGGATTGCGTTTGGGGTTGGGAAAACTTAAAAGACATAAAAACATAAGATTGGGAATTTACCTATTAAGTTAGGTCTACCCATTGGGAATTTACCTATTAAGTTAGGTCTACCCAAATGCTTGAAAACTTGTAATATGTTTTGGAAACATGATGGACATGACACTTAGAAAATATAAGTGTGACCAACTCGAGTTTGGGTTGAGTTTGTAGCGTAAAACTACCCGGAACCGACCGACTTAACTAGTTGCTACAAACAATAGGACCCAATGTGAGAAGTTGGTCATGTTGTACCTTGAACCCGAGGTTAGACCAAGTTGTGGTGTAAAGCTACTCGGACCCGCCCGGCTTAACTAGTAACCACAACAAGGTCTAATGTGAGAGGTTAAGGCACATTAAATTAATTAATGCCTCATGATTAGGGTTAAGTCATGGTCCACTTAATACTTAACCAATTTGGGCTTGGTGGATTAATCGGGGTTAAGTCGTGAACCCATCGTTACACTTAACCAAGTTAATCCATGATTAGTAAAAGGGTTAAACCGTACTTAACCCACTAGAAAAATCCTAGCAATGGGGGTCCACTCCAGCAGTAATCCCAAGTTTGTATCATTAAGACCCTAGGGACTAGGCTAGGGAGGGGGCACGATTACTGGACTTGAGGTAAGTGACCAAAAACAACGGCAGAGTGGTACGCCGGTGTAGTTCCGGGCGGACTATGGTCGTGCACATAGTCCAAAGCCGGGGAAAACATGCACGGGTACCAGTAGATCGAGACTGTGCACTTATGTTTATGGTGTCCAGGGGTTGACACCCTAGGGCTTGATACACCCGACGGGAGACCCTGCACAGTCTGACTACAATTATGTTTGGGCCGTATTGACACCAACACGTGACGAGTTAGGCTTATAGGGAGCCGATCGATTAGATCGTTTGGTTGGACCTCGTATTAGGGTCACTTCATGTTATTGGACCTCGTATTAGGGTCACTTCATGTTATTGGACCTCGTATTAGGGTCACTTCATGTTATTGGACCTCGTATTAGGGTCACTTCATGTTATTGGGCCAAAGCTTGGGCCAAGGGATCAATACTTGTCTATTCAAGTCATGTTAGTTTGCTAGTACACCTGTGGTGCAAAACCTTAAACCTGATTATGCGATGACACCTTTATCTACCTTGTTAGTTAATCATCATGCTAGTATGTTGTTATCCTTATGTTCATCCCTGCTTCTCATGCCAGTTAACTTTATCAGTTTACATTGATTGTAGTAGGGCTTACTCAGTCTTTTTGACTGACCTGTTTTTCTTTCGCCTCTTTTCTTCCGTTCCCCCCCCCCCCAGGTTCTCAGGGTGGGAATATTGGAGCTTAGCTTGGATTTCTGATCACTTGCTTGTGGGATTTTAGCTCATGTACGGTCTTGACATGAAGCTAGCTATTGTCATCACTTATTTTGGGGATAGTATTTATGTATTTCAGTTTTTCAGTGATGTTGTTTTTATCTAGACTTGTGTATTTGGAAAGTTGACATTATGTTGTACCAGACTTGTTTTGAAATAGTTTGAAATCTTCCGCTGTTTTACTTATCTTATTTACTCTGTTTACATATATACATATGTTCTTGTTCTGCCTTGATATATCATTATGCATGTTTACCTGATTCAAACGCCCCTCCAAAGTCAGAGTGCTTGCAAGAGCCACCCTGGCGGAGGTGGGGTGTTACATTTGGTATCAGAGCATATGGTTTACGAGAAGGAACAAAAAGGTTTTTAGAAAACTTTTGGAAAACTATTTTCAAAACCAAGTATAAAGTATTTTCCAAAGAAAAGTCTAGTTTATTTTAAAGGCTATTCCCCAAAAAGCCATTAGCAAAATTCCTTCGTTTTTCTCCATTCTGAATCTGTCTTTTTCTTCGTTTTCAGTATGCCCGATAACTTTACTATTCCGAAGGGAGTACACGTACCTGTTTGGTATAGGAGACTTTTGGAGGCTAGGGCGACCGAAGCCGGCCCCGCAGATGTTCTTCCTCCTCCTCCTCCAGTAGTTAATGTTCCTCCTCCTCCTGTCGCTGAGGTTCCTCTTCCTCCTCCCCCTCAGCATCCTCAAGTTGACTTCGCAAAGACTTCAAAGATTTCAAAGCAATGGGTGGCAAGAACTTTCAAGGCACTGAGACTTTTGTAGAGGCCAGAAATTGGTTGAAAGAGACCGAGGATTTATTTGCTATCTTTGGGTTAGACGATCAGAGGAAGATCTTGTTGGCGGTTTGGCTTATGAAGGATGAAGCCGCTTATTGGTGGGAAGTCACCAATGGTACTAGGCCTGTTGAGACTTGGGCCGATTTCAGGGCAAGGTTCGTGCTTAAGTTTCTATCTTCTGCTAAGGAGAATCTGCAAATGGAGAGGTTCATAACTTTGAAACAAGGAGATATGTCTGTCAAAGAATATGTGAACAAGTTCAATCAGTTAGCTCGTTTTGGCTTGGATATGGTGAGTACTCCTCAGAAGAAGGCTCTTCGTTTTGCTAGAGGATTGAATGAGCCGTTGCAGGGATTGGCTATGTCACATATTCCCCATGGGGCCACGTTTGAGAGCTTGGTTGATATGGCATTACTTCAGGGAGATGTCAAGAAAGAGATCAAGATGAATGATACTCAAGCCAAGAAGACTGATTCCCAGTGGAAAGGAAATCAGGGTAATCCAAGTGGTCAGAGCAGTCAAGGCAATCAGAACAAGAACAAGAATAAGAGTCAAGGCGACAAGGGGAACAACAACAAGGGCAAGATCAACAAGGGGAAGTGCCATTATTGCGGTTCAGTAGGTCATCTTATTAAGGATTGTAAGAAGAGGAAAAGGAAGAATGGTGAATGCTTTTTCTGCGGTGAGACTGGACATTTCAGTAAGGATTGCCCGAAGAAGCAAGGGCAAGGCCAGGGTCAGACTCAGTGTGCTGGACCTTCAGGAGGGCAAGTTCATGCTCTCAATGCCGCTCCAGTTCCCGATCGAGGTAGTATTTCTGTTGAGAGCCTTGTATATATTTCTGATTTTCCAGTTCGTACCTTGTTTGATTCTGGTGCATCGCATAGCTTTATCTCATCTGATCTGGTTGATAGTTTGCACCTTAGTACTAGCTTGGTAGATGATCCCGTCAGTGTCTCAAATCCTATTGGGGGTTCCGCCCATCTGTCTATGATATGTGGGGATTTGAGGATCTCTATACTGAGTGTAGAGTTCTTGTGTAGTGCTTATGTTCTTGGTTTTAGGGGATACGGATTGATATTGGGCATGGATTGGTTGTCCAGATATGGAGCCATCCTTGATTGTGAGCATAGGGTTGTGAGGCTTATGACTCGCCTCGGAAACACCCTAAAAATTTCTAGTAACCCTATGAGTCCCGTCATGTTGTGTTATCTTGAATCCCTCAACTCGTCAATCGATAGTTTGCAATCGGTGAGGGTGGTCCGAGAATATCCTGATATCTTGGGTGAAGTGAAGGGGGTTACCCCTAAACGAGAGATAGATTTCCGCATTTATCTGGTTAATAATGCCAAGATAGTTTCGTGGCCGGTTAGGCACATGGCCCCGCAAGATGAGAGTTAAGAAAGAAAGTCAAGGAGTTGCTTGAGAAGAACTTCATTATACGAAGTATATCTGAATGGGGAGTGCCTGTAGTATTTACTACCAAGGCAGATGGTTCTCTTCGACTTTGTGTTGATTATCGTGAGTTAAACAAAGAGAATAGACAACCATTGCCAAGGATCGATGATTTGTTTGATCAGCTTGTAGGAACATCTGTTTTCTCTTGATCTTGCTACTGGATTCCATCAGCTCAGAGTAGCTGAGGATAGTATAGACAAAACTGCATTCAGAACTCCAGATGGATTCTTAGAATGGCTGGTCATGCCATTCGGTTTGACTAATGCACCCGCCTACTTCGTGGACTTGATGAGTAGGGTGTCTAGGGAGTTCCTGAACGAGTTTGTGGTAGTCTTTGTAGACGGTATCCTGACTTTCTTAAAGAACGAGGAAGAACATGCTAGACATCTCAAGGAGGTGATGGATGCGCTTAGAGCCCATCAGTTGAAAGCCAAGTCCTCCAAATGTCATTTTGGAGAAAAGAAGTTAGATTTCTTGGGCACATCATCCGAGGAAGTGGTCGAGTTTGTCCCAAGGTGCATGTTGTGCCAACAGGTTAAAGGCCGAGTCAAAGAAGCCCGATGGGCTATTATATCCATTGGAGGTCCCCGCAATGGAAGTAGTAAAGCGTCACGAAGGATTTCGTGGATGGACTGCCTAGATCAAGAAAGGGAATAAGAGCATGTGGGTCATAGTAGGTAGACTCACGAAGAGTGCTCATTTCACTCCGGTAAAGAGCGAAAGGACTGCATCATAGCTAGCGACAGTTTACTTTCAAGAAATAAAGCGGTTGCACGAGGTTCCCTAAAGTATAGTTAGTAACCATGACTCAATCTTCACTAGCCAGTTTTGGAATAGTCTACGGGAAGTCATGGGCAAGCAACTGAATCTAAGTACGGTCTATCATTCGCAGGCGGATGGTTCATTTCGTTCAAGCATGAGTTATAGAAAATCACGTTGGTAAGAGCAATTGGCAACGTGGATTGGTATTTCCAAGAAAAGTTCTGCTGCGTGGAATACTTTATAGTAAGTAAACGAGATCCATGATTCACTAGTGAATTTTGGAGAGCTTGCATGAAACCATGAGGTCATAGTTATGTTTAAGCCAAGAATGATAGAAGAGTAAGTGAAAGAGGAAGACGAGAGGCGACATTGAAATGGGTTCCAACTCATATTTGGAAATAAGAGTTAAGAAGCTAAGAAATCATGAGGTAAAAGACGGTCAAAGCACAGGGGAGTTAAGCTCAAGGAAACGTGACTTAGAAGACTGAAGGCTAGATACGCGCATCATATCTCTTTTTAAGAGCATATCCTTGATCCTTGTTTTCCTGTGGAACTTACTTGCATGTTATCTTTTACATATATCCTCTCGGTCCCATTCTCGATCCCATTTCTGTTGTAAAATCCATAAGGGGGTATGACTCATCGGTTGGTAATACATGTCAGGGTTTGAAGGGGTTCGTTAGGTTGACTAAACCTTTTGGGCTTTTAAAGAATATGGGTTGGGTTAGGAAGGGATTTCTTGTAATCCGAAAGGGGTATATCCTGCTTATCTTCCCGATCTCTTTGTAGCATATCTTTCTCTTTGCTATCCATGTTTATCTAGTTTATCATGTTAATCTTGTCATGAGAACCTTAGGTAGAAACCCTTTGGATGAAACATGTGTTTGAAACATGTTATGCTTGATGTTTGCAAGTGGTTGCAAGTGTTTGCAAGTGGTTACTCGTGGATGCATTATACACGTTAGGCACTAGATCGGCTCACACACTCCTCATATTGCATATGCATGAGTGTTTATGCTTATTCATGGATGAAAATTTTTGTGTTATCACATGGATGTTGCATATGGATGTATGTTATGTTCACACATATAGATGTTATACATTATGTTAGGAATTGCATACATATGGATTCATTTCACTAACATAATTTGCATTGATGATATTTGCATTAGATAGGTACATATACACACACCTTTGCATATGTTCATGCAACATTTAGAATCTTGTAAGGACAATGATTGCTCGTGGATGATGTTTTGAGTAGATGAATGTTGGATGGTAGGATACGTTCTTCCTAACTTGAAGATTTCGGGGACGAAATCCTTTAAGGAGGGGAGAATGTAACAACCCGTATTTTCAATAACCTGTTATAACATAAATTGAGGCAGAATTTAATTTATAAATCTGAATCAAGGGAAACGGGCTATGCTATTGTGTTCGCCTCGGAAAAATACGCGAAATAGAGTCCGAGTTTTCGAAAATCGGAGTCCGTATGACCCGATTAAGGCCCAACGAAGTTTTCAGAAAATTTCAAAGTAAAAACAGATTTCAAATTCAAGTTTGAATTTGGAAATTAGGGTCAGATTGGGCCAGGCAGGAAAATTCCCGCCAGAGCACCCAAGTAGACAGCCCTGTCGACTTGGGAGTCGACTTGGTTTGACCCAAGTCGACAGCCCTGTCGACTTGGCTGTCGACTTGGTTCAGCCGGGCAGTTTTGCCTGGTGCACCATTTTGGAGTTGTGTTGAATTTGGGGGCCAGATTCGGTTTTGAGGGCTGAGATTGGAACTAGGGTTTAATCCTAAGGTTGAAACTAATCCTAATCTCTATAAATAAGCCCCTAACCTAACCCTAAATCATCATTATTCATTCATACAACTAAACTATGGCAAAATCATTCCTCTCATGGCCTCCACTCTCTTCATAAAATTCTAAGTTATTTCTATGAGAGATTTTCCATGCATACAAGTGTTTTCAAGCTTGTATGAGTGTCATTAGCTTGCATTCAAGTCAAGTTTCCATATTTACATCATAAAGCAAGAGTTTTGATCATTTTTGCTCAAGGGTTTTTCTATTGGACCTTGCATTTTGGGTTTATTTGATTGCATAAGGGCTTTGTCTCAATCATATATTTGCTTATACTCATTTGAGTCTTCATAAGCATTGTAAGCCCTTTTCTACTTTCATGTTTAAACTCTAAAGTTAAATGAATGATGCAAGTTTGGTTGACCATTATATGCAAGTTTATCATGTTATGTTATGCAAGTTTGCCATGTTATGATATGCAAGTTTATCATGTTATGTTATGCAAGTATGCCATGTTATGATATGCAAGTTTATCATGTTATGTTATGCAAATATGCCATGTTATGATATGCAAGTTTACCATGTTATGCTATGCAAGTTTGCTATGTTGTGATATGCAAGTTTATCATGTTATGTTATGCAAGTTTGATATGCAAGTTTGTCATATGATATGCAAGTTATGTTATGCAAGTTTGGGTTGATCATTTTGTTCATGTTACCATGTTATGCAAGCTTATCTTGGGCTTATGAGCTTAAAGCTTCAAGCTTTATGCTAAAGGTTGCATTTTGGCAACATGTAAGTTATCATATCCCTTATGATAACTTGTATGTGAGGCTAAATGTGAACTTTTGGCAACTTCTACATGTCATTTATCACCATGTATCACTTATATGCTAAGTTTGGTTTTATGCATGCTTTTGAGGCCTAAAAATGTAATGTGCAAGTATATGAACATATGTACATTTCATATGCCACCATGTTAAACTTGTGGCTTCAACACCTTTATGTCATGATTATGCCAAGTTCCCTCTTTCTATCCTTTATGCGCTATTGCGATATGTAAGCGATGGGATTGCGTTTGGGGTTGGGAAAACTTAAAAGACATAAAAGCATAAGATTGGGAATTTACCTATTAAGTTAGGTCTACCCATTGGGAATTTACCTATTAAGTTAGGTCTACCCATTGGGAATTTACCTATTAAGTTAGGTCTACCCAAATGCTTGAAAACTTGTAATATGTTTTGGAAACATGATGGACATGACACTTAGAAAATATAAGTGTGACCAACTCGAGGTTGGGTTGAGTTTGTAGCGTAAAACTACACGGAACCGACCGGCTTAACTAGTTGCTACAAACAATAGGACCCAATGTGAGAAGTTGGTCATGTTGTACCTTGAACCCGAGGTTAGACCAAGTTGTGGTGTAAAGCTACCCGGACCCGCCCGGCTTAACTAGTAACCACAACAAGGTCTAATGTGAGAGGTTAAGGCACATTAAATTAATTAATGCCTCATGATTAGGGTTAAGTCATGGTCCACTTAATACTTAACCAATTTGGGCTTGGTGGATTAATCGGGGTTAAGTCGTGAACCCATCGTTACACTTAACCAAGTTAATCCATGATTAGTAAAAGGGTTAAACCGTACTTAACCCACTAGAAAAATCCTAGCAATGGGGGTCCACTCCAGCAGTAATCCCAAGTTTGTATCATTAAGACCCTAGGGACTAGGCTAGGGAGGGGGAACGATTACTGGACTTGAGGTAAGTGACCAAAAACAACGGCAGAGTGGTACGCCGGTGTAGTTCCGGGCGGACTATGGTCGTGCACATAGTCCGAAGCCGGGGAAAACATGCACGGGTACCAGTAGATCGAGACTGTGCACTTATGTTTATGGTGTCCAGGGGTTGACACCCTAGGGCTTGATACACCCGACGGAAGACCCTGCACAGTCTGACTACAATTATGTTTGGGCCGTATTGACACCAACACGTGACGAGTTAGGCTTATAGGGAGCCGATCGATTAGATCGTTTGGTTGGACCTCGTATTAGGGTCACTTCATGTTATTGGACCTCGTATTAGGGTCACTTCATGTTATTGGACCTTGTATTAGGGTCACTTCATGTTATTGGACCTCGTATTAGGGTCACTTCATGTTATTGGGCCAAAGCTTGGGCCAAGGGATCAATACTTGTCTATTCAAGTCATGTTAGTTTGCTAGTACACCTGTGGTGCAAAACCTTAAACCTGATTATGCGATGACACCTTTATCTACCTTGTTAGTTAATCATCATGCTAGTATGTTGTTATCCTTATGTTCATCCCTGCTTCTCATGCCAGTTAACTTTATCAGTTTACATTGATTGTAGTAGGGCTTACTCAGTCTTTTTGACTGACCTGTTTTTCTTTCGCCTCTTTTCTTCCGTTCCCCCCCCCCCCAGGTTCTCAGGGTGGGAATATTGGAGCTTAGCTTGGATTTCTGATCACTTGCTTGTGGGATTTTAGCTCATGTACGGTCTTGACATGAAGCTAGCTATGGTCATCACTTATTTTGGGGATAGTACTTATGTATTTCAGTTTTTCAGTGATGTTGTTTTTATCTAGACTTGTGTATTTGGAAAGTTGACATTATGTTGTACCAGACTTGTTTTGAAATAGTTTGAAATCTTTCGCTGTTTTACTTATCTTATTTACTCTGTTTACATATATACATATGTTCTTGTTCTGCCTTGATATATCATTATGCATGTTTACCTGATTCAATCGCCCCTCCAAAGTCAGAGTGCTTGCAAGAGCCACCCTGGCGGAGGTGGGGTGTTACACCAATCCTCAAACGTAAGAGAGGACCGACCCTGAAGATCCAAGGGATGCCCAGAGTGTGTAGTCCTGAGGTATTTGCTAGAGTGTCTCGAAGCGGAGAGGAGCTTGCCCCTTGCCTCGACTCATGACGGAATTCCAATTTCCAATACGTGTATTTCGGTTTTATTTGTAGAGCCTAGTATGGCGACATGGTGGGATGAGGCACTCATGCCGTCTATGATTTATATTTATGATTGAAATTGTTTTGACACTATACACTTATTATAGTATCAAATGATTAGTTTTAAACGTATCAAGCATTCTTGGCTATTATAAGGTAAAAACCCTATCCTCCGGCTTGCGTTGCATTGTGTGATGGGACCTGGGTCTTATAATAGCTTCATTTTTCCAAAAAGCATTGCGCTGTTTATTCTATGCACTGGTACTCTTGGGAGGAAACCCATTCCGTGTTATACGGCGTGGTCCCTTGAATTACTCTCTTTTAAAGTAAAGTTTTAAATAACTGTTTTAGTTCTCACACCAGTCACATGACTGATCTGGAGTTTATTGTTTTAACCTAAACTCTGGGTGCCCTCATTTTCGACACGGGCAGCTAGTAGTTTTGGTTTTGCAGATTTTTATTCACAGGATCCTGGTTTGCAGCTGGAATGATATCCGGAAAGCTCTGTATCCGTATATCACCTTCAGTTGTGCTTTGTATTATTTTCCGCTGCTATGTAATTTATTGTAATCTCTGATATTTATCGAATGTAATTTATTCATTCATACTCTGTATATTCTTGTATTCTGATGGAATTGTTGTAATAAGCAATGAAATGTTCTTCCTTCTGCGTTCTGATTTGTCTTGTACTCAACGCTATCCGCGCTTTCCTTCACGGGGAAGTTCGGGTCGTGTCAATATATATATATATATATCACTTCCTTATATGTATATTTTTCATTACGTGTTTATACATATTTTCTCTCATGAACATGTGTTATTTTTGCTGTTTTCCTTAAAACAAAAATATGGCACTAGCGAGGATCGAACTCTATACCTCTTGTACGCAAGTCACATGTTCTAACCAATTGGATTACTAAGGCTTTTGTTAACAAGCCTTAGATGAATGATAATTATTATTCTCTTCTTACTTCTCTTTTTCATGTTTGTTGCAATATTTCAATTAAACCATTGCATAACTCTTTTTCTTTTATTTCTCTTTTAATATTAATGCATTATGTTTGCAAATCAGTGCATGCAACATATTTACACTGCATGCAACCATTCCTTTCTTTTAATGCATGCATTACATTTTTTTTCGGTGCATGTATTTATTACATGCAATCCTTATTTTATTCTTTATTTTATATATTGATTTGTTTGTGTGTATATATATTTCTCTTGTGCGTATACAAACTTCTAGGCTTAATGACTTCTTCATATGATGTCCGTTTTACGCAAACCAGGTGTCTATCTTGACCAGAATTCTGAGATGGACGCTATGGCATAGTTCGTTTTACTTAATTCTCATTATTTAATTAAGTTACTCATATTTCATTATCTTAAAAATGCGGGGTGTTACATTCTACCACCCTTAGTAAATTTCGTCCTTGAAATTTGATAAGGGTAAAAATCAGTTAACCCCTTGCATAATATACATCCATCATGTGTGCATCCAATTTTTGCAAATATTGTGCACTTGTGCATAGTGAAATATAACATAATAATACATGTATGCCTAAGCGGTACCTCCAATGTATATGCAAATTTTCAAAAATTCTTTAAAATATGATGATTACATCCTAAATATACTGACAGTTCTACACGAATGCAATATTTTGAAGACCAAAAACGCTTTTTCATCCAAATTTTCCTATACTCTTACTGAGAAAGAGTGTAGTTCATCCATTTTTATTTGGCATCCAAGACCATACCAAGCAACTTTATTTTTCAAATTTCAGAAAAATCTAATTTCCTAAATTCGATTTCTTATGTTACAAAAAGGTGGAAAATAGAAAACTTCACATCTTCCATTTTCTTTTAATTACCTTTTTCCAACCATAATTTGGATTTTATGAAACTATCCTATGAAGATTCCCTATTTTTCTATCCAAGCACAACCCACATAAGAAAATTTTCTCTATTACAGATTTTCTTTTTCAACTTATCTTGGAAATTTTTATACTTATCCATCTTTTCTCATAATTTTTCCATTTTTTTTTTTGAACTGTCATGTTTGTTGTTTTACTGAATATGTTGTTTCCTTTTTAGTTGTAACATTTATCTTAGCTTATTTAATCATTTGATCTATGTTTAGTATCGAATAAGCCTTCTAGTCTTTCAACTAAAACAGGAAAACAGGCGCTATATACTACTATTACTAAGGGCCAAGAATCTCAGGACTATGTTCTTTTCAGAAAAATTCAAACAAAAGGATGTAAATGCTTACTTTCCCTTTTCTATCTAGTAGTCACCATTAGTCCTAGCAGTGTACAATAATCATTTCAAGCAACATCCTAGGCTTTTCAATGCTTACGCATTCTATGGGAACTTACCATTATTTCAAGACAATTTTCGCTATTTACTTCATAACCTCAAAACTTTTCCCGTCTTCCCTAGGCACTAATCCTTACCTACTCCATACTTTTAAAACATGGTTTGGCCTTTTCATTTCACTTTTCTTTTTCAAAAGTTAAAAAGTATCAAAACTTTATTTTCCTCATCAAAACTTACTATTGCCAAACCATAAAACATGTCATTTTATATAAAAAATGTAAATCATTTTTTTTAAATCACAAAAACTGGAGTAGATAAGGACCACTATTTCTCAATCGGGTTTATAACTTGTTCTTACCTATAAGGTCGGTTCAATTACTTCTTATAAGGTGCAAACATTTACTCTATTTTCAATTTCTACAACTTATTTTGTCCACCGAACAAAATTTTCTCTTTTAAAACAATTTATCAAAAATGATTGTCAAAAGAATAGAGATTTCAAAACTTTCTTTACTTAAAATTTTAACAAAATGCTATACTTTCTAAGATTTGCTTTTAGATCCTTTCATGCAATATAACAAGAAAACTAGCGAGCTATACATGCTCTATAATATCCACCTTTTACTAAGAGAAATTTATTTTAGACAAAATTTTCGCAGGAAATCACTTTTTACAAAATATACCCCATTTTAATTTAAAATTCATTATGTATACTATACATATTTATAACTTTTAAGATTAAAACTTGAAAACCCCATAAACCGTTTTCCCAAAACTTTTACAATTTCAAGTTCTTAAAAGTTAACAATGCGGTTAGACTCAAAGCGGATTTCCAATTTTGTTTCCTAGACACTCCCACAAAGTTAATTCTCTCAACTATATATATTCCTAATAAATTTTTCTCTTTTTAACCTTTTATAATTTATAAGTTTATACCGCCAAACCCACCAACCAAAAATACTAATCATACGGGATTCACCTTCCTTCCATACAAAATATACTATACACTTTCCACCCAAATTTCCTAAGGGTCTTAAATTTCCATATTCATTCCTTAAGGAATCCTAAACCTAAGCTCTGGTACCAGATGTAACAACCTGAATTCCGACAAACCAATTTTTTTTAATTCTAATTTTTCGAAACTCGTGTTGGTTTGCTCTGATATCATGCAGAAAAGACAGAGACATAAAATATGTTAGAGCTCAGAAAATATCTCACAGCGGAAAGGATAAAATATAATGTAATCAAAGTATAGCCTTATCGCATTAATAATATTGCCTAACCAGTAGCCGACTATCATGTCTCTGCCACAAGTCTAACCTGCGAGTATGTTACGAGGAGGGGTTCAGAACATAAGTTCTATTGACTGGATTTAAATTATACACTTTGGATAATCCTACATATACCGTTCAATCACTTTTTCTTGTTTATTAGGTTACTTAGGTTAACAACACTCAAGGCTTATATACACGTCATACCCATTTACTTCCTAGTGGATTAACCTAATACAGTATATATGTAGCTACCCCCAAATATTGAGGTTCACCACACGGTACCCCACTCGCACGGTTTCCGTCGAAATGTCATGGAAATAAATGCAGTCCCTCATCTTATGCCAGAGTAACGTACGAATCTATACATGACATTCTTACATTCTGCATATATCTGTCATTACTATGCAACGTAAGAGTACGGACTGCCACTTTGATTGAATCAAATTCCATACTAGAGTAATGCCCTCAAGTCTACGATACACCACCCAGAGCCGACATGTGTGTATTTAGACTTTCCCACGTACGTATCAACCGTATTCAATGCCTTAACTACACATAATGTGCACCGAGTTCTATGGAAGGGCTATACAAGAAACACAGAACTTGGTCGGGAACTTTTCCATATATGTACAGGCCCACCTTTAGGGGCCTCAAAATACAGATATCCCTCAGGTCTGTATTTTTACTTCATGGTGGCTATGGCCCTACCTCGGCCCTTCCCTCAACTAGTAAAGACTACAAGAGCTAAGTGTGAAAACCCGTAACTTCCCCGTAAAGGAAAGCGGCGGATAGTTCGAGAACAAGCCACAACAGAACGCATATAAAAGAACATTTCATTGTATATTACAACAATGCATCATATTACAACAATATACAGAGTATGAACAAATATTACACAGAAATATCAGAGATTTAAATTACATTTAAATACATAGCAGCGGAAAATAATACAATACACAACTAGAAGAGATATACGGATACAAAGCTTTCCGGATATCGTTCCAGCTGTAAACCAGGATCCTGTGAATATAAATCTGCAAAAACGAAAACTACTAGCTGCCCATGTCAAAATAAGGGCACCCAGAGTTTAGGTTAGAACAATAAACTCCAGGTCAGTCATGTGACTGGTGTGAGAACTAAAACAGTTATTAATCTTTATTTTTAAAGTTCGGTAAATCAAGGGACCACGCCATATAACACGGAACGGGTTTCCTCCCAAGAATACCAGTGCATAAAACAAACAGCGCAATGCTAAATAAAGAAAGATGAAGCTGTTATAAGACCCAGGTCCTATCACACAATGCAACGCAAGCCGGGGGATAGGGTTTTCCCTTATAACAGCCAAAGAATGCTTGATACGTTTAAAACAAATCATTAGATACTATTATAAGTGCATAGTGTATAAAACAACTTCAAATCATAAGTATCAATCATAGACGGCATGAATGACCCATACAACTATGTCGCCATATATAAGTTTACAATCAAAACCGCAATGTCGTATTGGAAGTTGGGTTATCATTTATGGTATGAACCGAGGCTAGGGGAAAGATCCTCTACCGATTTGTGACTCTCTAGCCCGAGCCACAGG
Source organism: Allium sativum (assembly GCA_030737875.1). Lineage (NCBI taxonomy): Eukaryota > Viridiplantae > Streptophyta > Magnoliopsida > Asparagales > Amaryllidaceae > Allium > Allium sativum. The sequence continues at coordinate 312,328,099 of CM060921.1, forward strand.
CAAGTACTCTGTCAAGCCTTTGGATCGTCAGGCCGGTCCACCGATGTGGATTAAAATGCCTGAACACTGTGTTTCCCTGCCCTTTGGGGCGTAAGCCTGGCCCGTCAGCCGACCAGAAGCATCGGCCGAAACCGATATCACGAGGCGCCTCACTTTTCAGCAAGTAATAATAAGCAACATCCACATGAGTCAAACTCGTCAGCCTGTTCAAGCACTGACACCACTCCTAACTAGAAAGAAACGCATGTCCTCCCTGAGGTCCGTCTCCCGTTTTTAGTTCATACCGGGTTTGATACTCGCGAATCAACGTTACACAAAGCTACACCACACAAGGCCGTGCTTTGATCATCAACCACAAGACTTTGCTTTTCAACAAAAGCCTTGATCCATGCAACTCAGCATGCCACATTGTCAGTCCATACTGTACCACTGATTTCTGTCAATATATAATCTCTAGGCTCGTACGTCTCAAAGAAGGGTGTATAGCAAGAGAATAAATTCTCTGCCACCAAACAGATATATATTTAGCAGAGATCACCAATACAGTATAAAGGAATACAACGTCAGACACACTATCCATTTACAAGTCCGTTCTGGGTCTGAACGAAACCGGAGGCACTTTCCTCGCATATCCATCCATCTCCAAGTACGTCTGGACGACCACCAACTATTTCCATCCTCTTGGGTGTACAGCCCAATCAGGATCGTCGGTAATTATCCAAACGATGTGAAGACTTCCGGTCTTCAACCACCGTCTTCATCTTCGACATATCGTCGAATCGGTTATTCAGAATGGGTATAAACCCGGCCTTTCCGAACAACCCGCGTATATTAAAAATAAATGTTACATAAACACAACATACGCCTCATTCCAATTCATTAGTTACTAACCGTAAATTAATCAAGAGAATAATTCCCCAATTATTAACCCCGAAGGCCGAAACCAACATCAGATCAATATCCAGAAAACCATTCTGCTTAGCTAACCGACAGTTAGTTTCTAAATTTCACATTCATAGGGAAAGGTTCCCATTAATTTTATCCAAGATAAATTTCTTGAATTTATTCTTTAATCTATTTTTGAATATCAATTCAAACTAGTCGGGATTAGCGAACCTTACCGAAGTAATCATTTGTTTTAATTTCTCAATCCCAACCTATTCATCCCATGAAGTAAAACTGGTTATACTTCATATCTAACACCACGGTGTTATCGGTAAATTCAATTACCATTTCACGTTCAAATCTAATTAAAGATTTAACTATCGCCTGGAGCAAAACTGGTGGTACTCCATTTTCGATCTTTTCAATCTAATTAAAGATTCATTAAAACTCCACTTAGTTTTAATCTTTAACTGGGTTAAAGAATCAGTGTCATTTAAAACACAGTTCACGATAAACCCAAAATCACATTCATTAATTATCGTGTTAAAGAACGAGTGTTATTTAAAACACTGTCCACGATAAACCCAAAAATAATATCAATTCAATTCCAATTAAATATCATTTAATTGGTACACTTCATTAAATCTAAGTAAAAAGATTTAATCTTTTCTCAACAGGGTTCAAGAACAGTGTTAATGAAGACACCATTCACGACAAACCCAAATCACATTTGATATTCAATACAAGGCTCTGAATAGAAAATATATCGGCTTATATTCAATATCAAATTCTACGATTAACAAATGTCGTATTGGAAATAACGATATAAATATATATCTTTCAAATTTCCATAACAACACCTGTATAATCACGAATTCCAACATCGAAATATTCCGAAGACAATTTCGATTCAAATCCACTCCAATGCAATCATTGGATATTCTGGTTATTTTTAAAATCCTTTTTAAATTCAATTTATTTATTTAAAAATATATAGAATTATGATTCTAGTTCAAAACTAGTTCATTTCGATAAAAATCTATTTTTATCTTTTCAAATATGGAGTTTTTCATCCCAATTCTTTCTAAATCATTTCTTATGATTTTACACAAATTATTGATATTTTTAATGATTTTATCAAGGCCCGTACAGTCGATTTCCATCAATGGCCATCGAACTGCACTTACAGCGACCTTTTTCAAATTTGATTTGGACATAATTCCAAATCCAACCATTAGATTTCTAATTTCTAATATTCGTTAGAAAGCTCTTTTCGATACGAACCCAATGGTTCCGGTTTTAGGAGAATCCGACGGTCGGATCTCCCGTAATGTCCCTTTGAAATAAATGGTCAAAATTCATGAACTGCCGCGGCGCGGCGCGTTCTATTCAGGCCATTATATTATATATATAATATATATAATATATATATATCGTTCACGTCAAAATGGCGTCAATCTAACCAACACGGCTTCATATATTTCTATTTTCAAATATTCTATTGAACAAATGAATATTTATTTTTGTCAACACACGGCTAATCTCAACGAATGAGTACTGTCCACGTGTGACAATTTTTGTTAAATTATTTCGTTCAACACATGACTAATCTCAACGGATGAGTACAGTCAACACATGAACCTTTATGTTATATTGATAAAGATGCAAATTTTATTATTAAAATATTTCGTTCAACACATGACTAATCTCAACGAATGAGTACAGTCAACCCATGAACTTTTATGTTATAATAATCTTTATTTTCTAAATTGGAATGAGGCCCAATCAATCACCATATAAAATTAATTATATGGATTTTCATACATCACACGCATATAATAGCATTGAAAAATAATCAACCATCAACCAAAGTGCACTACACTGTATAAGGATTAAATATAGATATATAACGCTTATAGCAGCCTGTCAATCAATCGATCGACATATTTAATCAATCAGGATGAGTGAACTTCAAATTTCATCCCAACACCTGTGTGGGGTTTCAAACCATCAAACACAGATTTTATTTGTGCAGTTGGGCGATGTGTGAAATTTATCGTCCCAATCAATGTCCTTCAAATCGGTGTACATAAACAAACCGTCCGGTTTGTAAATGAATATTTATTTATTCACATTCACTATATTCATATTCACGTTAAAAAATTATATTTTTAACGACGAAACATTTTATTTCAACATATGAATTTCTATTCAGTTCATTCTTTAAATAAAATGATATTTTTATTTTTCTAACTTATTTTAGAAAGTTTTGGCGGCATAACGGCACGATACTAGAAACGGGACAAGGCCTAGCCTTATCCCCGGTCTAGTGAAGGCCCACGCCATTCACACATCAATCAAATCAATTTCATTTCACCAAACAATTCAATTCAAACCAAATAGTCTAACCAACTACACAACCAAACAATTAAACAAACAAGCCATCCATGGTCTGTGGATGACGGGTGTCGGGTGCTACTAAACACCGTCTGCATCCTAGTATATATATATAACTAGAAAATTTAAATTGAAAGGTGAGAAGTTCTCACCGATAGCTATCCAATACCACGACTCTTCATTTATAGAAATCTTCGTCGTTCAGCCTCTTTTCACTTTCTTTGCCCGTATTTTCTACATATGTAAAAATCACATTTTTACTTCGCTATTCAATATATAAAAATCGAATTTTTACTATGTTATTCTATATATAAAAATCCCATTTTTACTTCGATGTTTAATATATAAAAATCATATTTTTATCTTCACTTTGTATATATAAAAATCGAAATTTTACTATGCTATTCAATATATAAAAATCGTTTCTTGTATGTTATTCAATATATAAAAATCATTTCTTGTTAACATATAAAAATTCAGTCTTTTTAACGTATAAAAATTCATACTTGTTAACATATAAAAATTCAGTCTTTTTAAAGTAAACCAACAATCAATTTTTAAACTAAACCAAAAATCAGTTTTTAAACTAATTTAAACTAAATTAAAAGTAATAGAAACATACTGCATCTTTCAGGGGGGGCGAATTCATTGTTGTCGTTGACTGGAAGAGGAGAGGGACTCGTCGGAGGCGCCCTGGCGTGGAGCAGCTCGGCGGTAGTGGTGACGGGGAGGGCGGTGGCGCATTAATCGACGAAGCTGGGGGGAGGGGGGTTCGCGAGGTAGGAGGTTGGGGGGGCTGCGGCAGGTGAAAGCGACGGGGGGGGAGGGGTTTCGTCGCGATTTGAGGAGGAGAAGAGGAGGGCGTCACGAGGTAGGAGGTTGGAGGAGGTTGGCGGAGCAGAGGGGAGAAAGGGCGGCGTCCCCCCTGGTGGCGGCGCCGTCGACGAAGAGGAGGGGGGGAGGCGATTTGATTTTTTTTCTCTTTCTGTTTAATGAAATCGGGGGGGGGGGGGGGCAGAAAGATGAAAGGGAGGGAGATATTATATTTTTTTATTTTATTAATTAATTTAATTGCATAAAGTTGACTTTTACATACAACCTCAAAACGAGGCCCACCGCCTGTCGCCCATAGCGTTTTACCCCCATTCCGAACACAATGGGATATGTATCGTAAGATGATTTGATCGTTTCGATCAGTTTCCGTTAAAATCAACATATAACTCTATATATTAAATTTGAACGCGCATTTCAATTTACCAGGGTCACATACTAACTAGAAAAATTCCCGAAAAATATTTTCTAGTTTCGTATTGACGATACGGTCCTAACAAAACTAGTTTCGTTGAATTCTGAGGCCGTTGGGAAAATGGCCATTTTCCAGTCGATTAATATCAACTCAAACTGGTCAAACGCATTTTCCTTTGCCACGCTCACATATTGATTCGAAAAATTATGAAATTTGGAATCTAGCAATAACTTAACATCACGGACCCAACAAAAGTGGTTTCGTCGAAATCCGAGGTCGTTTGCAAAATTCCCATTTTTAAGGGCCTGAATTCCATAGCGACTATTCAGAATTTTCAACTGGACATATCTTTTGATTCCCGCTATAAAATTTCAGTTTTTCGGATTCTTTGGAAAGATAGTCACAATTAGATTCCATTATTTTTGGTTTCACTAAAATCCGGATTGTTTTGCACCCGGTACATTCAATTGAAGTTTGAAATCGATTTATCGAACTACCGCGCCATTTTCAATTCCATTTATAATTATATATAAATATTTATATTCTAACGACGACGTATATAATATATACGTTCGAATTATATTCAAAATATATTTCCCGTCGATATTATTTAAAATAATTCATTTTAAATATTCAAAATTCACTAAAATAGCCAAAATAAAAATTTTAAACTGGCCCAGATTTTCGGGTTATTACAATCTCCCCCACTTAAAACTTTTCGTCCCCGAAAAGGAACAAAGTCGAAAGTGGTTTGATTAATTAACTCTATGTTCGATCTGACTTCCATTCTCCAACTTTTCAGTTTCTGAGAATTTTCAAATTTTCAAAAATTTGGTTAACACCCGAAATTTTCGAAAAATTTCGCCATAACCTCCCCTGCACCGGGAGCATCGGGAAATCTCAAATAGCTTCCCTGGTCCTTCAGATCTCAAAAGAAAAAGAAAAAGAAAAAGCCAAGCGGCTAGCCAATAGGCTCATAAAATCATCATCACCCAAACAAAACAGTAAATTATATAGTAAACATGTACCTATTTGTCGGGCAAAAAAATTTTATTCTTCGGCTCTAGCCTCTTTGCTATGACCTGTTCAATGTAAGTATAGGTATATGCAAACAAATGCGACCAATTTTCAATACAATTCAATATTTGATGCTATTAGGCATAATGGTTCAAAATTAGCAAACAAATAGGCAAACAACACAAACATCAATCAATTAGTGAATTAGAGTTTCAAATTCATAATTTTGATACATATACAAAAATCATGTTTTTGATGCCAATTCACAACAATAAATCTAGCTATATTAGTTTTGGTTCTCACACCAGTCTAATGGAAATATATAGATATCACACCTTCGTCACTCGAATATAAATTCTGACGACGAGTACTCAACCATCAGAATCATCTTCGGGCCACTAGAGTATGATTCTATATCTATCCAGTATATTAAAACTTCAAATACACGTTTGCAAGGCGTATATGCAAAATCTTTATATACTGGACTGTCCAAATCAATACAAATAAATAATCAAATACGAATAATTGATTTAGATTTTCAAAACAAAATTTGTTTTCATTTTTAAAAATATACTCTTCACACTCGTTCTAGGGTACTGCTGATCCCATCTTTAACGAGTCATTCTCATTGGATATTACTAATCTAACATCTGATGAATTCTTTTGTATGGTTCTAATGTGCCTTATTCTCTGAGCTTTGTAAACCAAAGCTCTGATACCAACTGTGAAAACCCGTAACTTCCCCGTAAAGGAAAGCGGCGGATAGTTCGAGAACAAGCCACAACAGAACGCATATAAAAGAACATTTCATTGTATATTACAACAATGCATCAGATTACAACAATATACAGAGTATGAACAAATATTACACAGAAATATCAGAGATTTAAATTACATTTAAATACATAGCAGCGGAAAATAATACAATACACAACTAGAAGAGATATACGGATACAAAGCTTTCCGGATATCGTTCCAGCTGTAAACCAGGATCCTGTGAATATAAATCTGCAAAAACCAAAACTACTAGCTGCCCGTGTCAAAATAAGGGCACCCAGAGTTTAGGTTAAAACAATAAACTCCAGGTCGGTCATGTGACTGGTGTGAGAACTAAAACAGTTATTAATCTTTATTTTTAAAGTTCGGTAAATCAAGGGACCACGCCGTATAACACGGAACGGGTTTCCTCCCAAGAATACCAGTGCATAAAACAAACAGCGCAATGCTAAATAAAGAAAGATGAAGCTGTTATAAGACCCGGGTCCTATCACACAATGCAACGCAAGCCGGGGGATAGGGTTTTCCCTTATAACAGCCAAAGAATGCTTGATACGTTTAAAACAAATCATTTGATACTATTATAAGTGCATAGTGTATAAAACAACTTCAAATCATAAGTATCATCATAGACGGCATGAATGACCCATACCACTATGTCGCCATATATAAGTTTACAATCAAAACCGCAATGTCATATTGGAAGTTGGGTTATCATTTATGGTATGAACCGAGGCTAGAGGCAAGATCCTCTACCGATTTGTGACTCTCTAGCCCGAGCCATAGGCAAGTACTCTGTCAAGCCTTTGGATCGTCAAGGCCGGTCCACCGATATGGATTAAAACGCCTGAACATTGCGTTTCCCCGCCCTTTGGGGCGTAAGCCTGGCCCGTCAGCCGACCAGAAGCATCGGCCGAAACCGATATCACGAGGCGCCTCGCTTTTCAGCAAGTAATAATAAGCAACATCCACATGAGTCAAACTCGTCAGCCAGTTCAAGCACTGACGCCACTCCTAACAAGAAAGAAACGCATGTCCTTCCTGAGGTCTGTCTCCCGTTTTTAGTTCATACCGGGTGTGATACTCGCGAATCAACGTTACACAAAGCTACGCCACACAAGGCCGTGCTTTGATCATCAACCACAAGACTTTGCTTTTCAACAAAAGCCTTGATCCATGTAACTCAGCATGCCACATTGTCAGTCCATACTGTACCACTGATTTCTGCCAATATATAACCTCTAGGCTCGTACGTCTCAGAGAAGGGTGTATAGCAAGAGAATAAATTCTCTGCTACCAAACAGATATATATTTAGCAGAGATCACCAATACAGTATAAAGGAATACAACTTCAGACACACTATCCATTTACAAGTCCGTTCTGGGTCTGAACGAAACCGGAGGCACTTTCCTCGCATATCCATCCATCTCCAAGTACGTCTGGACGACCGCCAACTATTTCCATCCTCTTGGGTGTACAGCCCAATCAGGATCGTCGGTAACTATCCAAACGATGTGAAGACTTCCGGTCTTCAACCACCGTCTTCATCTTCGACATACCGTCGAATCGGTTATTCAGAATGGGTATAAACCCGGCCTTTCCGAACAACCCGCATATATTAAAAATAAATGTTACATAAACACAACATACGCCTCATTCCAATTCATTAGTTACTAACCGTAAATTAATCAAGAGAATAATTCCCCAATTATTAACCCCGAAGGCCGAAACCAACATCAGATCAATATCCAGAAAACCATTCTGCTTAGCTAACCGACAGTTAGTTTCTAAATTTCACATTCATAGGGAAAGGTTCCCATTAATTTTATCCAAGATAAATTTCTTGAATTTATTCTTTAATCTATTTTTGAATATCAATTCAAACTAGTCGGGATTAGCGAACCTTACCGAAGTAATCATTTGTTTAAATTTCTCAATCCCAACCTATTCATCCCATGAAGTAAAACTGGTTATACTTCATATCTAACACCACGGTGTTATCGGTAAATTCAATTACCATTTCACGTTCAAATCTAATTAAAGATTTAACTATCGCCTGGAGCAAAACTGGTGGTACTCCATTTTCGATCTTTTCAATCTAATTAAAGATTCATTAAAACTCCACTTAGTTTTAATCTTTAACGGGGTTAAAGAATCAGTGTCATTTAAAACACAGTTCACGATAAACCCAAAATCACATTCATTAATTATCGGGTTAAAGAACGAGTGTTATTTAAAACACTGTCCACGATAAACCCAAAAATAATATCAATTCAATTCCAATTAAATATCATTTAATTGGTACACTTCATTAAATCTAAGTAAAAAGATTTAATCTTTTCTCAACATGGTTCAAGAACAGTGTTAATGAAGACACCATTCACGAAAAACCCAAATCACATTTGATATTCAATACAAGGCTCTGAATAGAAAATATATCGGCTTATATTCAATATCAAATTCTACGATTAACAAATGTCGTATTGGAAATAACGATATAAATATATATCTTTAAAATTTCCATAACAACACCTGTATAATCACGAATTCCAACATCGAAATATTCCGAAGACAATTTCGATTCAAATCCACTCCAATGCAATCATTGGATATTCTGGTTATTTTTAAAACCCTTTTTAAATTCAATTTATTTATTTAAAAATAAATAGAATTATAATTCTAGTTCAAAACTAGTTCATTTCGATAAAAAATCTATTTTTATCTTTTCAAATATGGAGTTTTTCATCCCAATTCTTTCTAAATCATTTCTTATGATTTTACACAAATTATTGATATTTTTAATGATTTTATCAAGGCCCGTACAGTCGATTTCCATCAATGGCCATCGAACAGCACTTACAGCGACCTTTTTCAAATTTGATTTGGACATAATTCGAAGTCCAACCATTAGATTTCAAATTTCTAATATTCGTTAGAAAGCTCTTTTCGATACGAACCCAACGGTTCCGGTTTTAGGAGAATCCGACGGTCGGATCTCCCGTAATGTCCATTTGAAATAAATGGTCGAAATTCATGAACTGCCACGGCGCGGCGCGTTCTATTCAGGCCATTATATTATATATATAATATATATAATATATATATCGTTCACGTCAAAATGGCGTCAATCTAACCAACACGGCTTCATATATTTCTATTTTCAAATATTCTATTCAACAAATGAATATTTATTTTTGTCAACACACGACTAATCTCAACGAATGAGTACTGTCCACGTGTGACAATTTTTGTTAAATTATTTCGTTCAACACATGACTAATCTCAACGGATGAGTACAGTCAACAAATGAACCTTTATGTTATATTGATAAAGATGCAAATTTTATTATTAAAATATTTCGTTCAACACATGACTAATCTCAACGAATGAGTACAGTCAACCCATGAACTTTTATGTTATAATAATCTTTATTTTCTAAATTGGAATGAGGCCCAATCAATCACCATATAAAATTAATTATATGGATTTTCATACATCACACGCATATAATAGCATTGAAAAATAATCAACCATCAACCAAAGTGCACTACACTGTATAAGCATTAAATATAGATATATAACGCTTATAGCAGCCTGTCAATCAATCGATCGACATATTTAATCAATCAGGATGAGTGAACTTCAAATTTCATCCCAACACCCGTGTGGGGTTTCAAACCATCAAACACAGATTTTATTTGTGCAGTTGGGCGATGTGTGAAATTTATCGTCCCAATCAATGTCCTTCAAATCGGTGTACATAAACAAACCGTCCGGTTTGTAAATGAATATTTATTTATTCACATTCACTATATTCATATTCACGTTAAAAAATTATATTTTTAACGACGAAACATTTTATTTCAACATATGAATTTCTATTCAATTCATTCTTTAAATAAAATGATATTTTTATTTTTCTAACTTATTTTAGAAAATTTCGGCGGCATAACGGCACGATACTAGAAACGGGACAAGGCCTAGCCTTATCCCCGGTCTAGTGAAGGCCCACGCCATTCACACATCAATCAAATCAATTTCATTTCACCAAACAATTCAATTCAAACCAAATAGTCTAACCAACTACACAACCAAACAATTAAACAAACAAGCCATCCATGGTCTGTGGATGACGGGTGTCGGGTGCTACTAAACACCGTCTGGATCCTAGTATATATATATATAACTAGAAAATTTAAATTGAAAGGTGAGAAGTTCTCACCGATAGCTATCCAATACCACGACTCTTCATTTATAGAAATCTTCGTCGTTCAGCCTCTTTTCACTTTCTTTGCCCGTATTTTCTACATATGTAAAAATCACATTTTTACTTCGCTATTCAATATATAAAAATCGAATTTTTACTATGCTATTCTATATATAAAAATCCCATTTTTACTTCGATGTTTAATATATAAAAATCATATTTTTATCTTCACTTTGTATATATAAAAATCGAAATTTTACTATGCTATTCAATATATAAAAATCGTTTCTTGTATGTTATTCAATATATAAAAATCATTTCTTGTTAACATATAAAAATTCAGTCTTTTTAACATATAAAAATTCATACTTGTTAACATATAAAATTCAGTCTTTTTAAAGTAAACCAAAAATCAGTTTTTAAACTAAACCAAAAATCAGTTTTTAAACTAATTTAAACTAAATTAAAAGTAAGAGAAACATACTGCATCTTTCAGGGGGGGCGAATTCATTGTTGTCGTTTACTGGAAGAGGAGAGGGACTCGTAGGAGGCGCCCTAGCGTGGAGCAGCTCGGCGGTACTGGTGACGGGGAGGGCGGTGGCGCGTTAATCGACGAAGCTGGGGGGGGGGGGTTCGCGAGGTAGGAGGTTGGGGGGGCTGCGGCAGGTGAAAGCGACGGGGGGGGGGGGGGGGGGGGGTTCGTCGCGATTTGAGGAGGAGAAGAGGAGGGCGTCACGAGGTAGAAGGTTGGAGGAGGTTGGCGGAGCAGAGGGGAGAAGGGCGGCGGTCCCCCCTGGTGGCGGCGCCGTCGACGAAGAGGAGGGGGGAGGCGATTTGATATTTTTTTTCTCTTTCTGTTTAATGAAATCGGGGGGGGGGGGGGGGCAGAAAGATGAAAGGGAGGGAGATATTATATTTTTTTATTTTATTAATTAATTTAATTGAATAAAGTTGACTTTCACATACGACCTCAAAACGAGGCCCACCGCCTGTCGCCCATAGCGTTTTACCCCCATTCCGAACACAATGGGATATGTATCGTAAGCTGATTTGATCGTTTCGATCAGTTTCCGTTAAAATCAACATATAACTCTATATATTGAATTTGAACGCGCATTTCAATTTACCGGGTTCACATACTAACTAGAAAAATTCCCGAAAAATATTTTCTAGTTTCGTATTGACGATACGGTCCTAACAAAACTAGTTTCGTTGAATTCTGAGGCCGTTGGGAAAATGACCATTTTCCAGTCGATTAATATCAACTCAAACTGGTCAAACGCATTTTCCTTTGCCACGCTCACATATTGATTCGAAAAATTATGAAATTTGGAATCTAGCAATAACTTAACATCATGGACCCAACAAAAGTGGTTTCGTCGAAATCCGAGGTCGTTTGCAAAATTCCCATTTTTAAGGGCCTGAATTCCATAGCGACTATTCAGAATTTTCAACTGGACATATCTTTTCATTCCCGCTATGAAATTTCGATTTTTCGGATTCGTTGGAAAGATAGTCACAATTAGATTCCATTATTTTGGGTTTCACTAAAATCCGGATTGTTTTGCACCTGGTACATTCAATTGAAGTTTGAAATCGATTTATCGAACTACCGCCCCATTTTCAATTCCATTTATAATTATATATAAATATTTATATTCTAACGACGGCGTATATAATATATACGTTCGAATTATATTCAAAATATATTTCCCGTCGATATTATTTAAAATAAGTCATTTTAAATATTCAAAATTCGCTAAAATAGCCAAAATAAAAATTTTAAACTGGCCCAGATTTTCGGGTTATTACACTAAGTGACTTGCCCCTAACAAATAATCTAAACATCCAGTTGGCGTCTCCCCTCAACCAAGTACCCTGATAGTGAAAGGTGAATGGTCTATTAGGTTTAGCTCTAGTCTTTTCGCATCCCACCGGTTGCTGATGACGGGTACCCGACGATCTATTATCTCTGTTGATCCAGACCTCTGCCTCCACGTTGAGGAGACCGCCGAATCACCCTAGTGTCACCATGTCACAACATTCTGACTGCATAGCTAATTTTGCAATCAAGGCCCACCCACCTGGTAGTTACGTGCAGACCCAACCCCTACGAGAACAGCTTAAACATCTGTCGCCGCACAAATGACTACTAAGAGAACATTACGTATCTTAAGAAGTCTCGTTCTTCCCCCTCCAGTCCTCCGGATCCGACAAAATAATCAGATGAACATGCGTTCCCCTCTTGCCTCTTAACACCACGATGATCTACCCCTATTGGGTTGTTCACCCTCAAGCGTACGGACTGGTCCATGCACCTCATTCTAATGTGTCATTAGATTCTATGTCTAGACATTCTTTTATGCGCTTGCTTTACCTCATCAGGTTTCCATTTAACTAGGTTATTCCCATTCATATTGACTTCTTATTCAAGTTACCAAGTTCATCTTCCTTATTAATTTCAGTCATATAACTTAACGCAGTTAAGTTTATTAATAAGCCCACAACATGTTATTCTCTACATTGTGATCCAAGGTCTGTAATCCACAATCCTCTTACATTCTTGTTTGATTTCGTAGTTACAATAACATGTTCTACTTAATATGTAATTAAGTATATATCAATTCACATGTTTTCTGTTCACATGTCTCTTATTATTTATGATTAAATATAACTTATTTCATTTCATAAGTTTGCCTTATTCTTTCCTATTTAATCATAATTCCATCTTACCCTGTCACTATAACTTATCGTTATTTACTTATTAATTTAGTTTTCTTAACTAAGATTCTCTAATAAGTCTCCTTTCTATAACCTATGTTATAATTTGCTTTTTGTCCCTAGGACAAACCTAACATGTTATTCTAACCAGCATATTTCAGATTTCAAGTTTTCAAATTACTTAACTTATAATTAAGTACAACTTCTTCCATTTCATAAATTTCACCTCATTTACTGATTACTTAATTTACAATTAAGTACCACTTTCTCATTACATAAGTTATCTCATTTTCTCACTAGTTTATTATAACCTAAGTTATAATATGCACTTGTCCCTAGGACAAGTCTACATATTATATAACATCCTCATTAATGTAATTTATTTATAATAGGTTTTTATCATTCCCCGTTCATTCCAATCCTCTTATATGCATTTATTTATTTATTTATTTATGCGCTAGACCTCCCATATTAAGCCTACACTTGTGGATGCTGGATTTGTTAGGCTATTCCGGGCATACTTCTTCCACAAGTTGACTTAACCTCATGTCTTAGCGCCATTACATGTTTTATTTATGCACTTAGACCCCTCACATTAGATTTACCACTTGTGGATGCTGGATATGCCGGGCGGTTCCGGGAAGACGTCTACCACAAGTGTAATCTAACCTCGTGCCTAAGTGCAGTTATAGTTTCCTATTTAGGGTAAATTTAGGCATATTATTCTTTCCACATTTTTATCACAACATATTTTACATGTCATCATATTATGCCTATTTTATGTCGCATGTTCTTTCTAACATACAATAATTTCTATTCTGACATGTAATCGTTTAATCATGTAATTGTTCAAATATAACAAGTTAACATGTCATTTTCTTAATTCTACAGCTAATAATATGCCACAAGTGAATCATGTAATTACAACAGTAATAGTTACACATATTTTGACCAGTTTGCATTTCAACATATGAATTTTTCCAACATATTAATATCTTAACATATTAATATTTCAACATGTCATATTCGTCACTTTAATCTTTTCAACATATGTTTAAACATTTCATCATATCATATTTCAACATGTCATATATAACATTTCAATGCTTTCTATTTATTCTAAAAAATTCACATCGTATAATAACGGGAAATGTTAAACGATAATATATCATTTTCAAAAATGATATAACTTAAATCCACACACCCTGATATGCCGGTCTAGAAAAAAAATCTCTTTGTATTGGTTGTAGATGGAAAGCCATGAGTTTGTACTGTTGTTGCAGTTGAAAACGCCTTATATTCTGAATTTTTCGTTGTTGACGATAAATTTTTTTAATTGTCATTTAGACAGCGCTCCATTATTATAATTAATATTTTTATTTAGAAATTATATGGAGGAAGAAGTAGAGAGTAAAGAAACGAAAAAATGAGAATGGAGAGCTATATGGTCCTTTATATATGAAGCTTAAATCGATGCTAACCATCTATTTTTCCTGATGAAATCTATTCTCACCATGTCATATAGCCAATAGGAAGTTGCCACATCAAAATAATTTTGAATTGGACCGATAGAATAAAGCTAACAAGGCATGCATTGTCACTTCCTACCGATTAAATGTGCCAATTAGGCGCAAAAGTTTGAATTGTTTTGACGTAGAAATTTGATTTTCGAACTTTTGAATTTTTGGAATTTATTTGACTGCTATATTCACATATATTCTTCTTATACATATACAATTCTTCTAACGACCATTTTACGCGTATACATACATACATACATATATATATATATATATATATATATATATATGCACAATATTTGCTTCGCTTTCAAAATTCAAACGGCATTGCACCGCTATTTGATTCTTGCTATATTTCTATGATTTCAGCCTTATCTTGAAATTTATCTGTTGTATATATATATATATATTCCTACACATATATATGTGTGTATTCTCATATACATATATTTTCTTTACTTCCTTATATGTGTTTATACATATTTTCTCTCATGAACATGTGTTATTTTAGTCGTTTGCCTTAAAACAAAAATATAGCGCTGGCAGGAATTGAACTCTGTACCTTTTGTATGCAAGTCACATGTTCTAACCGACTAGACTACTAAATCTTTTATTAATAAGTCTTAGAACAATGATAATTATTTTTCTCTCCTTCTTTTCTTTTTCATGTTTGTTACAATATTTAAATTAAATCATTGCATGTATCTTTTTCTTTTATTTCTCTTTTAATACTAATGCATAATGTTTGCAAATCAGTGCATGCAACATATTTACACTGCATGCAACCAATTCTTTCTTTCTTTCAATGCATGCATTACATTTTTTCAGTGCATGTTTTAATTACATGCAATCCTTATTTTTTTTATATATTTTGATTTGTTTGTATATATATATTTCTCTTGTGCGTATACAAACTTCTAGGCTTAATGACTTCTTCATACGATGTCCGTTTTATGCAAACCAGGTGTCTATCTTGACCAGAATTCTGAGACAGATGGAAGGACGGATTCCGTTTTACTTCATTCTCGTTATTTATTTAAGTTATTCACATTTTATTATCTTAAAAATGCGGGGTGTTACAAACCCAATTACCAATTTACCAGATTTCTGGAATCAATTTACCAAATTTCAGAAAATGCACGTGACCAGATTTACCAAAATCCGACCACCAACCCAATAAGTAATAACCGCAACCAGATTCCCAAATCAAGTGTGATACCTTTGGCCATCCGCAACAATCATGAAGCCTAGACCTACACTCTGGTGTGCAATGCCTTTTGGCCAACCGCGACATTCTGTAGCAACATAAAGGAGGCTGATCGAATTTTGTTTGAAGGCGAGGGAGCATGAGGCGGTGGTCCAATCGTGATGAGGAGATGAAAGTAGAGATGATGGCGGTCTCATTTCGGTGATTCGATAACCACGGGTAGTGCACATGTGAACTCAAATTGGGTACAGGAGCTTTTAATTTAAAGAGGAGAGAAGAAGGTGTTTGGAATAAGAAGAGGAACAGTGGCACTGTGGCTGTTGTCGAATTCATAGAAGGATGAAGAAGAAATGAATTCACACATTTGATTTGGGAAAGTTAAAACCCAATCACCGGCTGTAAGAAGTTAAAAGGTTAATGGGATCAATATGGGAAAGGACCCTCCCCCCCCCCCCAAACTTAGGATTAACTAAAAAGAATCCAAACTCTGATTAATATGGGAAAATACGTGAAACATGGGACTAATTGTGTCAATTTATCCTATTTAATATAATACAAATAATATTATTTAAATAAATTTGATATTTACCCAGAACTCTTAGGAACAATCTCCACAACTTGGCGTAGATCTGGCTTCGAGCTGCTAGGACCTACTCCAATTACAGGAGACTGTAAACGAAAAGGCTTAGACGTACTCCTTGATTGTGTTCTATCAGACATATCTACCAAAATCAAATGTATGAAATCGTATAATGCATATAAAAGAATAATGATCACATAACCATCAATAATCATTAATCAAGTGATAATTGTACATCATATCATACCAGAATCATACCCTGAACATAATCAACACATAATCATGCATGAAAAGAATAATGCATAACATATATAGTCGTTATTATTATTACATAGTTCAGAATAGTACAGAACATAAATAAATTCATAGTTAAGAATAGTCATCATCATTGTTATTACATATCTCAGAATAGTACATAACATAAGTAAATTCATAGACAAGGGTGGTCATCATCACTATTATTACATAGCTCAGAATAACTGATACTAATATATTATACAACAAACAATGCCATCTACGATCAGTCTTCATCATCTTTTGATTCAGACCCAGTCTTGTACTCTATATCATTTTCTTCGGGACTTGCAAATGCATCTATTAAAACATTCATTTCATCATTCAATGATCCTACATCAATGTCATCAGCTATTATTATTTCAGTATTTAGCTCAAGATCTGCTTGATACGCTGCTTCATCTGGAATATTATTTCCATCAAATGTAAATCTCGCCTTCATTTTAAAAACAACCCATCAGTCTGCTTTAACATTTTTTAAGGACGGACACAGAGCAAAATAGACTTGTAATGCTTGCTTAGCTAATACGAAAGGATCATACTTATAGTAATCTGACATATGCCTTATTTCAATTAGCTTATAATCTTTGTGCACGTTAATTTCAGAACTAGGAACATTGCTAAACCAGTTGCATTTGAATAAAAAACTTTGTCTATGGGCTATGCATAATATATCAACTCTAAAATTTGTGTTAAGACGTCATAAAAATCTTTTATATGCTGCTCCGGATCATCACTACCTTTTACAAATACATTGTTGTTATATGTTAAATTTTCATCTCTGTAATCTTTGGTATTGAATTTAAATCCATTGACGGAGAATATTGATAAGTTTTTACATTTCTTTTTTGTTTGGTAGCAAGATGTCATAATCCTTCGTCAACAACATAGTTTTTGGGATCATGAATGTAGTTTGAAAACCATTCAATAATTCTTTACTGAGATTGCCAGATGGATGTTAAGATTCATATATGTTCCTTTATTTGTATATGTACATATAATTGAATTGTACATAAATTCGGTATTACCTGACAAATAGTGCAACTTCCACACAATTTAAAAGAACATATGCGTGTGCCACATAGTAATCTCTATCGTCCAACAATATTTCCATATATTGTACAACAGGTCTTCCATGTTGTCTAAAAATAGATAACATTGTTTTTGAAGAATCGTGTTCAACAACTTATTCATTACGGGGAATGCTTACAAAGATAAGTTCACATCGTTACTAAAGTAATAGGAGGAAAAAATGAAGCTTATTTGTCAAGGCATGATTTGTAAATAGAACTTTGTGCTCGTGCTTTTTGTCTAAAAATTTCTTCAAATGATACGAGTATCTATAATAAAATTAATTAAATATATATGTTGGTACACAAATCTAAATTTTAAACTACCAAAAATATTGAAGATATTCAAAATTACCTATCAAATGGATATATCCATCCATATTGCATAGGACCTCGAGGGAGTGCCTTGAATGGAAGATGAATAGGTAAATTCTCCATTATATTAAAAAAACTAGCAGAAACATTTTCTCAAGTATTCATAGCAGTATAGGTATTTCTACTTCAAGTTTATACAGATGATCTACCTTTAACATCGTCAAACAAAGTTGTTTCTAAAACGTACTTAATTCTGTTATAACACTCCATATTTTTGTGACCAAAAGTTCTTTGGAAATCACATGTAAAAGATATTCCATCATGATATGGCAATCGTGGCTTTTCATCCTACTCAATTTACTATTTTTAAATTCCACACATCTACGAAGGTTAAAATAAATCCCACTAGTAATCTTAATCCTTCCACCCACTTTAGAATGAGTTTTGCTTGTGGTTGTCTAGCACATAGCATGCTTTGGGTTTCTTATTATCATCGTATAAGTGAAGTTTGGGCCAGTTACAAAAGTGTAACATATCACATCTCAAATTCGCATCGTCCTTAGTTTTCCCCTTTAAATTAAAAAATGTATTAAAAGCATTATCAAAAACGTTTTTTATTTCGTTGTGCATGACGTCAATATTATGTCGTAATAGGAGATTTTTCTAGTAAGGTAACTCCAAAATATACTTTGCCTGCACCAGTTATGAATGTCCAATTTGCCTAGAATTTCAACATGTTCCTGTAACGACCCAGAAAATCTGAACCAATTTAAAAATTTTAAATTGGCTATTTTAGTGGATTTTAAATATTTAAATTAAATATTTTAAATAATATCGATAAAAAGTAAGTTTGAATCGACATTTGAAAATGAATATAATTAATTCTAATTATAAACCAGACCTGAAAGGGCGAGGTAGTTTCAAAATTTGAATTCAAACTTTGACTGACTGTACCGGGTGCAAAACAAAACGGATTTGAGTGAAACCAAAAATATTTAAATCTGTTAATGAATATCTTTCTAACGAATCTGAAGAATTGAAGTTTCATAGTAGGAAGCAAAAGTTATGGCCAAATGAAATTTCAGAAAGGTCGCTATAGAAATTATGTAGCCCGTGAAAATGCCCATTTTGCAAACGACCTCGGAACTCGATGAAACCACTTTTGTTGGATCCAGGATGTGAAGTTATTGCTAGATTTCAAATTTTATAATTTTTGAAGCTAGTATGTGAGCGTGGCGAAGGAAAATATGTTTTGGTCAATTAGAGTTAAATTGGATCGACCAGAAAAGGGCCATTTTACAAACGGTCTCAGAATTCAACGAAACTAGTTTTTTTGGGACCGTATCGTCAAAACAAAGCCAGATTTATTTTTCTGGAAATTTTCGAGTCAGTTTGTGGCCCTGGCAAATTAAAATGTACGTTCAAATCAAATATTGAATGTTATATATTTTAATTTGGAAGAAAACTGACTGAAACTGTCGCTTGGGCCTACGAAACATTTCCCATTGTGTTCGGAATGGGGGTAAAAAACGCTGGGGACGACAGTCGTTGGGTTTGGATTGGTGTTAGTACGTGAAGAGGGGTATTTTTGGATTTTTGAAAATTTATAAATAAAAAAAATCTCATTGGTCAGTTGAATTTTCTCTCTCCCCGATAAGCCCCCGACGCACGGCGGCACTGCTTCGATTCTTCCCTTCTCCTTTTCTCTTTCATCTCTCAATGAAACTACCCCCTTCTTTGGAACTTTTTGAAGATCTCGGAACGAGCTTAAAATCCATACTGGTTTGGTAATTTATCTTCGAGTATTCCTCTCGAATCAACCTCCTGAAGTTGCTCCGTTCGCGCCTCGATTCCGCCGCCACCTGACCACCGATTCAGACCGCACCACCACGAGCAGGAGCGCCTTCCGATCCTCTTCATCATGCCGCAGTCCGATCTTGTCCCCGTGCCACGGATCGAAAGTTTTCGGCAAACCCTTGTTTGAACGATATTAGAAAAGGTACGATTTAATTTAAATAAACTGTTTTTAACATTTAAAAGCGTTACGAATGTTGGTTTTACAATAAAAATCATATCTTTTTGCTGTGTTACCGAAATTCAGTGAAACAAGAGACAGTGGACTCGTGTGGACGTCTTCTACATTCTAGAAGAGACCGCATATTTTTCTGAGCCTTCTGCTATTTTTGGTGGAGTGGAACCCAATGTGAGATTTCTAATTTATAAACGATATGGAAAACGGCGATGTATAAATTATATATTCGATGTAAGACTTGCATAAGCGTTGTACACCTCGTGTATAAGCGTTGTATAGGTCGTACGTTCGATGTATAAGTTATATATGCATTGTAAAAATTATATATGTGTTGAAATAGAAGTGAAAAGCTTATATATAATATATATATATATATATATATATATATATATATATATATATACGCCCCTCGTCCACTAATCATGGACGATATTTATTGGTTGTGATTGGTGTTAAATTTGGTTGATTACGAATGGTTGATTAAAATTGTTTGTGGTAGAAATTGATTGATTGTGGTTGAAAAATACCCGTTTGTGGTTGAGAATTATTTGGTTGAAACACACATAGGATTAGTTTGTCGAAATGGAAAATATACATGCCGCCTGCGTGCGAACTAGATGCATGAAATCCCCATTGTTAAAGGCTGCGAGGCTTTAAGGTAGAGCGAGGAGCCATACTAGGGACGGCCCCGGTTTTAACTACCCTGTCGTTATGCTGCCGAAATTTTGAATAATATTCATGTGTTAGAATTATTTTCATGTGTTGAAACTATATTCGTGTGTTGAATAGAAATTCATTCGTTGAATAGAAATTCATGTGTTGAATAGTATTCGTGTTTTGAAGTAAATTGTTTTATAATAAAAATCATATTTTTATCATCTATATGAACTATATAAAATAGTCGTGTTTTGAAATAAATTGTTTTATAATAAAAATCATATTTTTTATCATCTATATGAACTATATAAAATAATCGTGTTTTGAAATAAATTGTTTTATAATAAAAATCGTATTTTTACTATATACATGAATAGTTAAAAATAGCGAAGTGTTGAAATAATTGTCGGTTGGATAAAAATATCATTTTTATCAAATGTATGAAAAGAAAATAGTTTTGAAATCAAAGAATCGATATATATATAGAATTGAAATATATCGAATAACGAAGCTACAGTTCGTATTTTGAAAACGTGATTTCAAACGATTAGTGCGGGAGATCCGACCATCGGATTTTCCCAAAACCGAAACCGTTGGGTTCGCTTTGGAAATATCTTTCCAAGACACCAACTTTGTAAAGATCCAACAGTTGGATTGTCTGGAATGTTTAATTCAAATTTGAAGAAAAACAGCGCCAGAATCGATTATATTTATATATATATAATTAAATTAAATCGAATAACGACGCTGGAGTTCGTATTTTGAAATCGAAACTTCGAACGATTGTACCAGGAGATCCGACCGTCGAATTTTCCCAGAACTGGAACCGTTGGATTCATTTTGCAAAGATCTTTCTAATGATATAAAATTTGTGAAGATCCAACGGTTAGATTTTCATATATGTGTAAATCAAATCTAAAGAAAAACAGCGCCACGGCCGCGTTACGGCCAGAAGCGTCGTCTGAATAAATTGGCTATTTTAAAATGAATAAAAATAGCGGTAAATCGTTATAAAATATTGTAAACGATATGGAATGTGAAATTACGAAATTAACTGAAGGTTAGCTAAGTCGAATGGTTTCCTGGGTTTTGATCTGAAGTTAGTTTCAGCCTTCGGGGTTAATATTCGGGAAATTGTTCTCTTACTGATTTACGGTTAGTGACTGATGAATTGAAATGAAGACTGTATCGTGTTTGTGTAGCATTTGTTTATTGCATATGCGAGTTGCTCAGAAAGACCGGGTTTATCCCATTCTGAATAGCTGAATCGACGATAAGAATTCAAAGATAAAGACGGTGGTCGAAGACCGGAGATCTTCACCTCGTTTGGATGGTAACTGATGTCCTGATTGGGAGTCATCCCGAAATATGGATAATGAGTGGTGATCGTCCAGGCGTACGTGGAAATCGATGGGTTTGTGAGGTATATAGTGCCTCCGGTTTCGTTCAGACCCAGAACGGACTTGCAAATGGACTGTGTGTCTGACATTGGAATTCGTTCTGTGTGATTGATAACCATCAGTTACATGGCGTGAATTGCCTGTGTGGCAAGCTAAGATGCAGTGATCAGGGCTTCTGTTGAAAAGCAAAGTCTTGGGGTGGATGATCAAAGCACCACCTGTGTGGCGTAGCTTTGTGTATAACGTGAATTCGCGAACCTCACACCCCGGTATGGACCAGAAACGGGAGAAGGACCTCAGGGAGGACATGCGTTTCTTTCTAGCTAGAGGTGGTGTCGGTGCTTAAACTAGATGACATTTATATTATTTTCACCTATGTGGTTATTGCTGTTGCGAGGCGCCTCGGATATATCGGTCGATCCGGGACCGATGGAGTCATTCGTTGGCTCATTTGCGCCCCATAGGGCAGGGAGACGTATTGTTCAGGCATTTTAATCCACATCGGTGGACCGGCCCTATCGCTCCAAGGGTCGATGCGTTCTGATCTTGAGACATGGTAGGCTAGATTGTCTCAAAGTCGGTAAGGACTATCTTTTTCCTTGGTTCATGACGGAAATCCAATTTCCAAATACGTGACTGTGCGGTTTTGATTGTATACCTATATATGGCGACATAGTGGTATGGGGCGTTAATGCCGTCTTTGATTGATACTTATGATTTGAAATTGTTTTTGAAACATACAAACACTAGTTATAATATCAAATGCTTTTGTCTTATTCGTATCAAGCATATTTTGGCCATTATAAGGTAAAACTCTATCCTCCGGTTTGCGTTGCATTGTGTGATGGGAACTGAGTCTTATAATGACTTCATTTTTATAAAAAGCATTGCGATGTTTTAAAAGAATTATTTGTTTTATAGCACTGGCAATCCAATGGAGTAAACCCGTTCCGCGAAAGTGGCGTGGTCCTGTGATTAGCCATATTGTAAATGTGTTAAGTAGATTTCTCATACCAGTCCCATGACTGACTCGTAGTTTATTTCACTTGCAAACTCGGGCGCCCCTTTTTCTACACGGGCGCCCCTTTTTCTACACGGGCGGCCTTGTATTCAGGTATTAGCAGGCTTTTTCTGGATAGCTGGAGCTGAAGATGGATTCTACCATTTATCTCTTTTTATGTTGTTCAGCTCCTATTGTACATATTATGTTTGTTTTCCGCTGTAGACATTTATGTATAGCTAAACTGTATTTGTACTAAGTATGATCTTGTATACTGTGTAACTCTGATGATTATTGTTTATCCAGTGATTATTTGTTCATTATTTGGTGTATTTATTTATTTCTATTTTGCTATTATCTGTTTCTTTGTTATATTCCAAAGATTACCCTTAACACCGTCAGTACGGGTTTTGGGGTCGTCACAACGTGGTATCAGAGCTTTGGTTAAGCTTAGTGCTGGAATATAACATATTAACGAACTCGTCAGAAATAGAAACAGTAGTGTTCTAGGACGGGTAACTCATTACAGATAGGATCAGTAATATCCTAGTATGAGTAAAGCAGAATGAAATTTCACCCCGATAGACACATTTACATTTGAAGTATATGTCTCTATGTTTTTAAATATCTTTTCTATTGACCTGACACTTTGTCTGCTAATTACAGACGCACTAGAAAATGAGCGACAGGAACAGAAGAAATAATTGTATGGCTCAACCAGCTAATAAGCCAGTTGTGCTCCCACAGCCAGAATCAGATATAGAAGTCATATTCAAGAGATTTCACAACCTGGGTGGATCGCCATTCTTAGGCAAAGAGTCCATTATGGAAACACAAGCTTGGATTCGTTTTGCAGAGAAAATCTTTGAAGGTTTAAAGCTAAGAGATGACCAGAAAAGATTACTGGCGTCTTGGGCACTCAAAGAAGAAGCTTTGTTCTGGTTGGATTCGACTATCAAAGATAATCCAGAAGGTGATATCACCTGGGATAGATTTAAAGTGGTTTTCTTTGAAAGATTTACTCCTCCTGAAGCGACAGAGCGATTATGTGATGAATTCTCTTATCTGATACAAGGAGATATGACCATTCCAGAATATCATAAGAAATTCAACGAACTTTCTCATTTTGCTCCTCATTTGATTCAAGATCCAAAGAGGAAGAATCTGAGGTTTATTCATGGCCTGCAAAGAAAATACCAGAATAGTGTAATGAGGAATGTGAAGCTTCCCTTTTCTGAAATGATATACATGGCCTACCAGTATGAGGATCTCGATAGGAAAGGTATGTTGCGAGACAAAGAAGAAATCGGTTCTAGCAGCAAAAGAAAATTCGAAGCCGATAGCCCAGAGACCAGTGCGCAGCCTGAGGCAAGTACGAAGTCTGAGGTCAGAAAGAGGCCAAAAGTCGTTCAGAAAAAGGTAAAGACAGTCGTATGTCTAAAGTGTGATCAGCAAGGGCATTCGATGAGGAACTACAGATCTTCGAACAGATGAAAGGATGGTGGGTCTAAATCCGAGAAGAATTTTCAGCAGAATAGAAAGTGCAGTCAATGCCGTCGGACTAGTCATCTTGAAAAGGATTGCCGGCTATTTAAGCGATCCAAAGCAGTGCATATAAATGAAGTGGCAGAGACTTCTGAGCCCTCAGCTAGTCAAGGAAGACCAGATGTTTTGGAAGGCACGCTTAATGTCAAAAACATTCCAGTTAAAGTACTGTTTGATACAGGCGCGTCACGAAGCTTCATTGCCAAGAATGCAGTTAAGAAGTTGGATTTGAATTTGAAGAAGCTCAAAGAACCAATGACTGTTCATAATCCAGTTGGGGGTTCCCTCAATCTTAGTTGGATTTGCGCGGTTCCTGTCTCCTTTTCCTGTTATAAATTCCCTACCATCACTATCGTCATGAATTTTACTGAATTCGATCTTATTTTGGGATTGGATTGGTAAACCAACTACGAGGCTGAGGTTAAATGCGCCAAGAGAGTTGTTAAGCTAAAGGCCCAGTCAGGGAACAATATAACCATACCATGTAAAAGCCAAAATTCATTGGTCCGTTTCCTATTCTTGAACGGATTGGAACTCTCGCTTATAGGGTTCAATTGCCTGATTGGTTCCCTGGAGTGCATGATGTATTTCACATATCTCAACTTCGAAAGCACGTTCATGATCCAGACTTGATCGTGGAAGAAGCAGCTCAACAGGATATTGAAATTACTCCAGAATTAGCTGTTAGAAGAGAGCCGCTAAAGATTATCGGCAAAGAAACCAAAGAGCTGAGGAACAATGTAACACCCCGCCTCCGCTAGGGTCACTCGCAAAGGAATGCACTAGCTTTAGAGGGGCATTATTGGTAAACATGCACAGAAATATCACAAGACAGAACATATAACATAGCGGAAGTAAAGTCGAACTTTTATAAACATTAATAATTAAGGTCCAAAGCCTTTTACACCAGAGTACATCAAAACTTGTCTTGCAATAGTAAAGAAGCATAAAGACTTTTTCATAAATTATTCCCCAAGTAAAAACAGTAAAGTAGCCATAGCCAAGAAAAGTCCAAGCCATCCATGATGACCTTCGAGCAGAAGAAGTCCGAACTAAACAGCAGTGTTTCCTCCCTGTAACCTGGGGGGGGGGGGAACGGAAGAAAAGAAGCGAAACAAAACGGGTCAGTCAAAAAGACTGAGTAAGCCCTATCTACTATTAGTATAAAAACTAGTAAAGTTAACTGACATGAGAAACTGAGATGAACATAAGCATGATAACAAGATAGATAAGCTAAATCAAAATAACAGGTTGAACTACTGAACTCAGATAAACTAAGATGTCATGATAAATTACGATGTTAAGACAAAACAAGGTATCACATCGTCAGGTTCCTATCAAGTATAATATCCCAAGATATCTATCACGTATAACGTCCCATGGTATCTATCCTGTATATCTGCTCTGCACCTCTCGTACCAGTATCCCAACCCGCGTCATGTGTTAACCATGAATGTCCCTTGCCCAACGTCATGTAATGGTCCATGTCAACCTAATATATAGCATATGTAGGTTTTCCCAACTCGTATGCTTCTTTCCATGTATAAGTTCAGTCCTTTGCCGTAGGCCATACGGGCTTCCCCTGTAAACGTTTTATCCTTGAAGTTGTTTTGGACTGCAACCCTTGATCTAGTTGTGTTCCCTTACCATGAACTATCGTGCGTCCACTTAGGATTTATGCCACCTAGGGCCGCTAGGGATTATGCTACCTAATGAACGTTTCCGTGTCTCGGTATAGGTTTTGGCCACCTAGGACCACTAGGGATTACGCCACCCGTCAACCGCGCCCTTGATCCCACGTATGTATCGTGAATCGTTTTCCATGTCTAGATGCACATGTTCCCCAATGTGCCATTCGAGTTCCGTGCCAGGACAAATCAAGAAATACGGAACTCGGTCGGGAGCTTTAAATCGTCTGCCGATGCAGATATCAAGGTCTGTTTTTGTACCCGTGGTTATGGTCCCACGTGACCCCTCCCTCAACTACTGAAAGGCAATCCAAGAAAAATCATGTATAAGAACCACTCCACGGCCCCACTATAGCCCACTTTCCTACGGGCCAACCTCACCCATGACTTGATAGCAAGCACATGGTCTGTTGGGGGTTCCCTGCCTTTCCGCACGTACACGATTGACTAAAGATGGTAGGTAGTCGGCGATGCGCTATCCAGGGCAAAAACAAGAAGCGTCGACTCCACGCTAATCCATCCCAGTCTTTAGGTTGCTCGCATAGCAGCCAAGGCATACTCTTGGTCCTTCTAACGCAGACCTTAACCTCTCATGGGCCTAGTATAATTACCTGACAGCCCACAGAGGGATCCCAAGAATATCCTCACGTCCCCCGAAGCTTCCACTTCGGCACCCAGTGCGTTGGAGCTTTTATCCAAGTCAGATAACTTGCTCCCCCTCGTATACTAAGCGATGACCTACCGTATCAGTTTACTCATCGTTTTGAGAATTAGTCCTATGTCCTTAGCTAAGAATTATTACTTAGTTACCCTTAACTAAGGTTTACCACTTAGCTTCCTTTCCCGTTATCCTTGATTAACCACGGTTTTCTACCTAGTTCTTCTAGCTAGGGTTTGTCTATCGGGTTAAGTGTTATCATTCAAGTCCATGACTTAACCCGCCCACGAATCACGTCAAAGATTGGCTAAGTATTTAAGTTCAAGACGTAGTCCCACAAGTTGGATAAGTGTACCCAGAGGCTCATGACTTAACCTTATCAAGTCAAATTGGTCAAGTAATAGCTTACCTTAATCCTATCGGATTATCTTGCTAGATCGATAAACATAGATTATCTTAATCCCATCAAATTATCGAGTCGGATTGGTTAAGTATAGGTTGGCTTAACCCCATCCTCTAATCGTACTATAATGGTTAAGTATATTCTAAAAAGGTCTTGTGACTTAACCTTATCAGGTCCGCGTATTAGATTGGTTAAGTGTAAGTTACTTAACCCCATCAAATCATCATGTATAATTGGTTAAGTATAAGTTGCTTAACCCCATTAAATTATCACGTTAAGCTGGTTAAGTATTGGTTACTTAACCTCATTGAATTACCGAGTTTAAATTGGTTAAGTGTTTAACTTAACCCCATCGAATTACCGTGTTTAGATTAGTTAAGTGTGGATTACTTAACCCCATCTAATTACCGTGTCGGATTAGTTAAGTGTAAATTACTTAACCCCATCCCCTAATCATCTTGTAAGGTTAAGTGTCATTAAGAAAACTTACTTAACCTTGCCAAATTATCATGTTAGATTGATTAAGTGTTGGTTAACTTAATCCCCGTCCACTAGTCGTATAAAAATGGTTAAGCGTCATTAGGCAAATCAAATCACTTAACCTACCCAACCTTGTCATGTTTTGTTAAGTATCATTAGCCTAACCAATTTACTTAACCCATTTACCCATGTCATATTTGGTTAAGAGTCATTAATCAAATTAACTTAACCCTATCATGTGGCATTAATTACTTAATGCACCCCAACCTCTCACATTAGACTTTGTTGTGGTTAATAGTTAAGCCGGTCGGTTCCGGGTAGCTTTACACCACAACTTGGTCTAACCTCGGGTTCAAGCACAACATGACCAACTTCTCACATTGGGTATTATTGTTTGCAACTACTAGTTAGGCCGGTCGGTTCCGGGTAGTTTTACGTTGCAAATTCAACCCAACCTCGAGTTGGCCACTTTCATGTTTAGTCTAGTGTCATGTTCATAGTCAAGTTTTCAAGCAATTGGGTAGACCTAACTTAATAGGTAAATTCCCAATGGGTAGACCTAACTTAATAGGTAAATTCCCAAGCTTATGTTTTTATGCATACTTACATGTCAACTTCCATGTTATATTTCAAGTCATGTTTTCAAGTATAAACACATGTCATATTTAACGTTACATGTTGTCATGTTTATACCCATTTACCCAAGTCATATTCATGTCATTATGTTTCCCCATAATGTGACCCCAACGCTTTTTAAACTAGCATATACGTTCGCAACAACATGATGGATTAAAAGAAGAGACTTGGCAAAGGAATGACAAAAATGGGTATTAAGCCACAAGTTAATCATGGTGGCAAATGAGGCACAAATGTGTTCATTAGCTTGCATGTTACATTCTTAAGCCTCAAAAACATGCATAAACCCAAACTTGGTACATAAGCGAATCATGGTGACAAAAGACATGGAATGATGGCTAGAAACTCGCATATATCATCATATAAGGATTATGACTTCATATGCAAGTTGACATAATGATTATGAAGATTCTCATGTTGCATAATGCAACATTTCAACATAAAGGTTGTGGCTTTTTGCTCATAAGATCAAGCTAATGACTTCATAGACTTGCATGACATGATAGCATATATCATTCTCAATGATCAAACCCAAACTTGCAACATGAACATTTAACTTCATAGTTAATATCTAAGAGTAGGGAAGGGCTTACATTGCTATGAAGGCCTAAATCGATTAAACTAAAGCTTGTGATGAAGCCTATGCATGCCATCACCCAAAAAACCCAAAGATGGATGCTCCAAATCAACAAAAACACCATCTTTATGAACAAAGATCAAAGCTTTTGCCTTGGAATCAACTTGAGAAGCTCTCATACTAACATAGGGACTCTCTAACACTCTCAAGATCATGAAACCTTTCATAGAAATGAAGTGGAGGCTAGGATAGTTGAGTGGAGGCCATGAGAGTAGAAATTTGGCCATAGTTTAGTTATATGAGTGAATAATGAGGGTTTAGGGGTGTTAGGGGCTTATTTATAGAAGATTAGGCTAGTTAGGACCCTTAGATTAACCCTAGGACCAACCTGAACCGTCAGATTTCAAACCAGGCCCAAAAACCTAGCCAAGATAGAAAATAGGTGCACCAGGCCAGAATCAGCCGACAGGGCAAGTCGACAGCCCTGTCGACTTGCCTGTCGACATGCCTGTCGACTTGCAAGTCGACAGCCCTGTCGACAGCCAAGTCGACTTGTCTGGGCGGGAATTTTCCCGCCTGGCCCCATCTCTGCATGTTTCAAAATTCAAATTTCCCGAAAACTTCTTTGGGCCTTAACCGGGTCATACGGACTCCGATTTACAAAATTTCGGACTCTATTTCGCGTATTTTTCCGAGACGAATGCAATGGCATAGCCCGTTTTACTTGATTCAGAATTTAAAATTAAATTCTGCCTTGATTCTCGTTTTAACATGTTATCGAAATACGAGTTGTTACATTCTTCCCACCTTTTAGGATTTCGTCCCCGAAATCTCCAAGTTAGGAAGAACATATCCTACCATCCATCATCCATCTACTCAAAACATCATCCACAAGCAATCATTGTCCTTAGATGATTTCTAATGCTATATGAATATATGCAAAACGTGTGTGTACATGTTCCTT
This sequence comes from Allium sativum, assembly GCA_030737875.1. NCBI lineage: Eukaryota > Viridiplantae > Streptophyta > Magnoliopsida > Asparagales > Amaryllidaceae > Allium > Allium sativum. Next base: position 312,358,376 of record CM060921.1, read on the forward strand.
AGCTAATGCTAATGATCAGGCCTGAATAATCTTTCTAATGCAAAAATATGTATAGTGCCATGAATCCAACATGTATGCAAATAGTCCTAGTCATATAGATACTATATGCGTGCACAATCATTCATTCATATGCAACAACCGCATGATAACACATTCGATTTCATCCATAAACAAGTATAAATACTCGTGCATATGCAATATGAAATGTGACCGAGTCGAGCTAGTACCTAATGTTTATTCGCGCATCCACGAGCAACCACTTGCAACCACTTGCAACCACTTGCAACCATATCAATCATAACATGTTTCAAATACATGTTTACATCCATAGGGTTCTACCTAGGATTCCCTGAAACAGGGTCGAGAAGATAAACGAGACAAACTCCTTACGGGGTTTGTAACAGAAAATAGGACCGAGAGGGTGTCCACAAAAGATAGCCTACAAGTAAGCTCTACAGAAAACAGGGATCAAGGATACACTCCCAAAAAGAGATATCATGCGCGTATCTAGTCTTTGACCATCAAAGTCGTACGTCCTTGAGCTCAATTCCATTGTGCCTTGACCGTCTTTGCGATTTCGTAGCTTCTTATTTCCTGTTTCCATAACATGAGCTAGAACTCATTCCTTCGTCGCCTCTCGTTCCACTTGCACTTATCCTTTTTCTAAAATACTTGACGCAAACATGACTGCGTACTCATGATCTCATGCAAGCTTTCCAAAATTCACTAATGAATCTCGGACCTCGTACCACAAGGTATTCCACGTAGAAGAACTTTCTCTTGAAAGTAAGCAGATGTCAACCAGGTTATCAAGCGCACTTACTAGGGTGACTTCTATAACCCATGCATAAGTGAAATAAACCATCCGTCTCATCGGCGAACACCACTCGATCGGGCTTCAATATTTCCAATAAAGGTATCAAGGGATTCCAGGTAACTAATCATGACAGAACCCAAAAGGTTACACGAGACTTCGAGGGTATCACCAAGATGAGTCGAGAGTCTAACTACCCTCTTTCCAAAACCAAGAATGGCACCCCTTATTGGGTGACCCCTTTATCCTCAGAATTCATCCGTAGTTGAGACATGTCATTCCCAAATCCAACAAGTCATGAAGAAATGGACCAACTCTAACAAGATTTGGGACAAAATAGAATCCTCTTCTATGCTAATACTAAGGTGCAGAGACTCACTATCCAAGCAGACTTAAATGATACGATGATCAAGACAAAGTCTGGACGGGATGATAGAAAAGAACGACTAAACCTTTACTAGCAACGGCACCATTTCTTTTAGGCACCCTAGAAATGGGAGCGTACTATTTCCCTCTCATTCTGAGTTGAGCCATACCAACAAGTTGCTCATCCTTAAACTCGTATCCTTTATCCTCTTTCTCACTATCCTTTCTTATAACGTGGCCACTGGTCTCCCGAGAACAGCCTCCATCGCATGGAAAGCACTTTCGAAGATAGAAAAGACTAGTCACAGTTAAAACCACTGTGACTACAGATGGAGGAAAGAAAGGAAAAGAGATTCAATCAAGGAAACCAGGATAGTGCTAATGGCCTTTGGGGAATAGCCTTTTTAAACCAAACTTTTCTTGAAAAATGCTTCTTTATAAACGGTTTTCCAAATAATTTTCAGAAGGTTTTAAAAGCTTTTGCCCAGTCTGGTAACCTGGCTCTGGTACCAAATGTAACACCCCGCCTCCGCTAGGGTCACTCGCAAAGGAATGCACTAGCTTTAGAGGGGCATTATTGGTAAACATGCACAGAAATATAACAAGACAGAACATATAACATAGCGGAAGTAAAGTCGAACTTTTATAAACATTAATAATTAAGGTCCAAAGCCTTTTACACCAGAGTACATCAAAACTTGTCTTGCAATAGTAAAGAAGCATAAAGACTTTTTCATAAATTATTCCCCAAGTAAAAACAGTAAAGTAGCCATAGCCAAGAAAAGTCCAAGCCATCCATGATGACCTTCGAGCAGAAGAAGTCCGAACTAAACAGCAGTGTTTCCTCCCTGTAACCTGGGGGGGGAACGGAAGAAAAGAAGCGAAACAAAACGGGTCAGTCAAAAAGACTGAGTAAGCCCTATCTACTATTAGTATAAAAACTAGTAAAGTTAACTGACATGAGAAACTGAGATGAACATAAGCATGATAACAAGATAGATAAGCTAAATCAAAATAACAGGATGAACTACTGAACTCAGATAAACTAAGATGTCATGATAAATTACGATGTTAAGACAAAACAAGGTATCACATCGTCAGGTTCCTATCAAGTATAATATCCCAAGATATCTATCACGTATAACGTCCCATGGTATCTATCCTGTATATCTGCTCTGCACCTCTCGTACCAGTATCCCAACCCGCGTCATGTGTTAACCATGAATGTCCCTTGCCCAACGTCATGTAATGGTCCATGTCAACCTAATATATAGCATATGTAGGTTTTCCCAACTCGTATGCTTCTTTCCATGTATAAGTTCAGTCCTTTGCCGTAGGCCATACGGGCTTCCCCTGTAAACGTTTTATCCTTGAAGTTGTTTTGGACTGCAGCCCTTGATCTAGTTGTGTTCCCTTACCATGAACTATCGTGCGTCCACTTAGGATTTATGCCACCTAGGGCCGCTAGGGATTATGCTACCTAATGAACGTTTCCGTGTCTCGGTATGGGTTTTGGCCACCTAGGACCACTAGGGATTACGCCACTCGTCAACCGCGCCCTTGATCCCACGTATGTATCGTGAATCGTTTTCCATGTCTAGATGCACATGTTCCCCAATGTGCCATCCGAGTTCCGTGCCAGGAGAAATCAAGAAATACGGAACTCGGCCGGGAGCTTTAAATCGTCTACCGATGCAGATATCAAGGTCTGTTTTTGTACCCGTGGCTATGGTCCCACGTGACCCCTCCCTCAACTACTGAAAGGCAATCCAAGAAAAATCATGTATAAGAACCACTCCACGGCCCCACTATAGCCCACTTTCCTACGGGCCAACCTCACCCATGACTCGATAGCAAGCACATGGTCTGTTGGGGGTTCCCTGCCTTTCCGCACGTACACGATTGACTAAAGATGGTAGGTAGTCGGCGATGCGCTATCCAGGGCAAAAACAAGAATCGTCGACTCCACGCTAATCCATCCCAGTCTTTAGGTTGCTCGCATAGCAGCCAAGGCATACTCTTGGTCCTTCTAACGCAGACCTTAACCTCTCATGGGCCTAGTATAATTACCTGACAGCCCACAGAGGGATCCCAAGAATATCCTCACGTCCCCCGAAACTTCCACTTCGGCACCCAGTGCGCTGGAGCTTTTATCCAAGTCAGATAACTTGCTCCCCCTCGTATACTAAGCGATGACCTACCGTATCAGGTTACTCATCGTTTTGAGAATTAGTCCTATGTCCTTAGCTAAGAATTATTACTAAGTTACCCTTAACTAAGGTTTACCACTTAGCTTCCTTTCCCGTTATCCTTGATTAACCACGGTTTTCTACCTAGTTCTTCTAGCTAGGGTTTGTCTATCGGGTTAAGTGTTATCATTCAAGTCCATGACTTAACCCGCCCACGAATCACGTCAAAGATTGGCTAAGTATTTAAGTTCAAGACTTAGTCCCACAAGTTGGTTAAGTGTACCCAGAGGCTCATGACTTAACCTTATCAAGTCAAATTGGTCAAGTACTAGCTTACCTTAATCCTATCGGATTATCTTGCTAGATCGATTAAGCATAGATTATCTTAATCCCATCAAATTATCGAGTCGGATTGGTTAAGTATGGGTTGGCTTAACCTCATCCTCTAATCGTACTATAATGGTTAAGTATATTCTAAAAAGGTCTTGTGACTTAACCTTATCAGGTCCGCGTATTAGATTGGTTAAGTGTAAGTTACTTAACCCCATCAAATCATCATGTATAATTGGTTAAGTATAAGTTGCTTAACCCCATTAAATTATCACGTTAAGTTGGTTAAGTATTGGTTACATAACCTCATTGAATTACCGAGTTTAAATTGGTTAAGTGTTTAACTTAACCCCATCGAATTACCGTGTTTAGATTAGTTAAGTGTGGATTACTTAACCCCATCTAATTACCGTGTCGGATTAGTTAAGTGTAAATTATTTATCCCCATCCCCTAATCATCTTGTATGGTTAAGTGTCATTAAGAAAACTTACTTAACCTTGCCAAATTATCATGTTGGATTGATTAAGTGTTGGTTAACTTAATCCCCGTCCACTAGTCGTATAAAAATGGTTAAGCGTCATTAGGCAAATCAAATCACTTAACCTACCCAACCTTGTCATGTTTTGTTAAGTATCATTAGCCTAACCAATTTACTTAACTCATTTACCCATGTCATATTTTGTTAAGAGTCATTAATCAAATTAACTTAACCCTATCATGTGGCATTAATTACTTAATGCACCCCAACCTCTCACATTAGACTTTGTTGTGGTTACTAGTTAAGCCGGTCGGTTCCGGGTAGCTTTACACCACAACTTGGTCTAACCTCGGGTTCAAGCACAACATGACCAACTTCTCACATTGGGTCTTATTGTTTGCAACTACTAGTTAGGTCGGTCGGTTCCGGGTAGTTTTACGTTGCAAACTCAACCCAACCTCGAGTTGGCCACTTTCATGTTTAGTCTAGTTCATGTTTATAGTCAAGTTTTCAAGCAATTGGGTAGACCTAACTTAATAGGTAAATTCCCAATGGGTAGACCTAACTTAATAGGTAAATTCCCAAGCTTATGTTTTTATGCATACTTACATGTCAACTTCCATGTTATATTTCAAGTCATGTTTTCAAGTATAAACACATGTCATATTTAACGTTACATGTTGTCATGTTTATACCCATTTACCCAAGTCATATTCATGTCATTATGTTTCCCCATAATGTGACCCCAACGCTTTTTAAACTAGCATATACGTTCGCAACAACGTGATGGATTAAAAGAAGAGACTTGGCAAAGGAATGACAAAAATGGGTATTAAGCCACAAGTTAATCATGGTGGCAAATGAGGCACAAATGTGTTCATTAGCTTGCATGTTACATTCTTAAGCCTCAAAAACATGCATAAACCCGAACTTGGTACATAAGCGAATCATGGTGACAAAAGACATGGAATGATGGCTAGAAACTCGCATATATCATCATATAAGGATTATGACTTCATATGCAAGTTGACATAATGATTATGAAGATTCTCATGTTGCATAATGCAACATTTCAACATAAAGGTTGTGGCTTTTTGCTCATAAGATCAAGCTAATGACTTCATAGACTTGCATGACATGATAGCATATATCATTCTCAATGATCAAACCCAAACTTGCAACATGAACATTTAACTTCATAGTTAATATCTAAGAGTAGGGAAGGGCTTACATTGCTATGAAGGCCTAAATCGATTAAACTAAAGCTTGTGATGAAGCCTATGCATGCCATCACCCAAAAAACCCAAAGATGGATGCTCCAAATCAACAAAAACACCATCTTTATGAACAAAGATCAAAGCTTTTGCCTTGGAATCAACTTGAGAAGCTCTCATACTAACATAGGGACTCTCTAACACTCTCAAGATCATGAAACCTTTCATAGAAATGAAGTGGAAGCTAATATAGTTGAGTGGAGGCCATGAGAGTAGAAATTTGGCCATAGTTTAGTTATATGAGTGAATAATGAGGGTTTAGGGGGGTTAGGGGCTTATTTATAGAAGATTAGGCTAGTTAGGACCCTTAGATTAACCCTAGGACCAACCTGAACCGTCAGATTTCAAACCAGGACAAAAACCTAGCCAAGATAGAAAATAGGTGCACCAGGCCAGAATCAGCCGACAGGGCAAGTCGACAGCCCTGTCGACTTGCCTGTCGACATGCCTGTCGACTTGCAAGTCGACAGCCCTGTCGACAGCCAAGTCGACTTGTCTGGGCCGGAATTTTCCCGCCTGGCCCCATCTCTGCATGTTTCGAAATTCAAATTTCCCGAAAACTTCTTTGGGCCTTAACCAGGTCATACGGACTCCGATTTACAAAATTTCGGACTCTATTTCGCGTATTTTTCCGAGACGAACGCAATGGCATAGCCCGTTTTACTTGATTCAGAATTTAAAATTAAATTCTGCCTTGATTCTCGTTTTAACATGTTATCGAAATACGAGTTGTTACAAACAAGAAGGTTCACTTAGTCAAAGTGCAATGGAGTGGAGATCCACGAGATTGTACTTGGGAAACTGAGGAGAGCATACAGAAAGTCTATCCTAGGTGTCGAGTAGATATCTCTGATTGACTCCGGTGCAAGGTACATTTACCATACTTTGCATTACCATTTAGTTCTCTACTCTGTTGTTATTTTCTTTCCATGGACGTGCACCTTTAATTCTATAGTCTGCTTAATTTAAAAAGAGTGTATGAATTAATTTGTATGATTTTGAAAAGTTAAAAACAAATTGATTGTTGTTTGTGTTGTGTGATAGTAGATTTGATTAATTAAATTATTAGAACGATAACTAATTTAATCAGTAAGAGAATGAATGGTAGAATTTATTCGATTGAATCACACATTGAATTGATTTAAAAATAGATATAAATATATACTTGTGCATTATATATGTTTGAACAGGTAATTGGATTAGCTGTTGAGTAAAGATTTTATTTGCATGCCGACAAATAGGTAAACCTTAATGAGTTGGATGCGTAATGTTATTATTATATGAACTCCTGTGAATGCCATTGGATGCGGAGTGCTGGTTGTTCTGTGTGTAATAATAAATGTCGCCATAGGATAGTAACAATTAATTTTGAACTACACTACATGGCATACTTCTTGAAGATAGGCATACTTCATCATATACCACATAAGCATTTGGAGCTTGTGTGACGAGGTTGAAGATTTACTATACGAGCGAGAGGCTTGTATGGCGATGACTATATATTACAGGTAGAACTGATGACTGATATGGACCAAATAAAATTGTAACGATAAATTGCCACATTAATAAAAACCCCACACGGGTCTGGAGTTAACAATAATCACGTCTCTCTAGTCACTAGATACGGCACATGGATTATTTATTTCCCACACGGGATGAGGTGACGAGAATTTATTCTCTGGAGCAATTAAAATACACACTCCCTCAGGCTTTGATAGGGTGACGAGAATTTATTCTCTGGAGTTATTATCTATACACGCTCCCCTGTAAACACCAGAATATATCACTATAAATATGTGTGTGCTTTATAGGATTTATTGGGTACATAATACGGCCCAATAAATTTCCAAACCCCTCCCCGTACAAAGGAAGTTATGGCGAAATTTTTCGAAAATTCCGGGTGTTAGCCAAATTTTTGAAGAATTTGAAAATTCTCAAAAACTGAAAAGTTGGAGAATGGAAGCCAGATTTAACGTAGAGTTGATTAATCAAACCACTTTCGACTTTGTTCCTTTTTGGGGACGAAAAGTTTTAAGTGGGGGAGATTGTAACGACTCGGAAAATCTGAACCAATTTAAATTTTTTAAATTAGCTATTTTAGTGGATTTTAAATATTTAAAATAAATATTTTAAATAATAATGATGAAAAGTAAGTTTGAATTGACATTTGAAAATGAATATGATTAATTCTAATTATAAACCAGGCCTAAAAGGGCGAGGTAGTTTCAAAATTTGAATTCAAACTTTGACTGACTGTATCGGGTGCAAAACAAAACGGATTTGAGTGAAACCAAAAATATTTAAATCTGTTAATGAATATCTTTCTAACGAATCTGAAGAATCGAAGTTTCATAGTAAGAAGCAAAAGTTATAGCCAAATGAATTTTCAGAAAGGTCGCTATAGAATTATATAGCCCGTGAAAATGGCCATTTTGCAAACGACCTCGGAATTCAACGAAACCCCTTTTGTTGGATCTAGGATGTGACGTTATTGCTAGGTTTCAAATTTCATAATTTTTGAAGCTAGTATGTGAGCGTGGCGAAGGAAAATGTGTTTTGGTCAATTACAGTTAAATTGGATCAACCAGAAAAAGGCCATTTCACAAACGGTCTCAGAATTCGACGAAACTAGTTTTCTTGGGACCGTATCATCAAAACATAGCCAGATTTATTTTTCTGGAGTTTTTCGAGTTAGTTTATGGCCCTGGCAAATTGAAATGTACGTTCAAATCAAATATTGAATGTTATATATTTTAATTTGGAAGAAAACTGACTGAGACAGTCGAATGGGCCTACGAAACATATCCCATTGTGTTCGGAATGGGGGTAAAACGCTAGGGATGACAGTCGTTGGGTTTGGATTGGTGTTAGTACGTGAAGAGGGTTATTTTTGGATTTTTGAAAATTTATAAATAAAAAAAATCTCATTGGTCAGTTGAATTTTCTCTCTCCCCGATAAGCCCTCGACGCACGGCGGCACTGCTTCGATTCATCCCTCCTCCTTTTCTCTTCCATTTCTCAACGAAACTACCCGCTTCTTTGGAACTTTTTGAAGATCTCGGAACGAGCTTCAAATCCATACTGGTTTGGTAATTTATCATCGAGTATTCCTCTCGAATCAACCTCCTGAAGTTGCTCCGTTCGCGCCTCGATTCCGCCACCACTTGACCACCGATTCAGACTGCACCACCACGAGCAGGAGCGCCTTCCGAGCCTCTTCATCGTGCCGCAGTCCGATCTTGTCCCTGTGCCACGGATCGAAAGTTTTCGGCAAACCCTTGTTTGAACGATATTAGAAAAGGTACGGTTTAATTTAAATAAACTGTTTTTAACATTTAAAAGCGTTACGAATGTTGGTTTTACAATAAAAATCATATCTTTTTGCTGTGTTACCGAAATTCAGTGAAACAAGAGACAGTGGACTCGTGTGGACGTCTTCTACATTCTAGAAGAGACCGCATATTTTTCTGAGCCTTCTGCTATTTTTGGTGGAGTGGAACCCAATGTGAGATTTCTAATTTATAAACGATATGGAAAACGGCGATGTATAAATTATATAGTCGATGTATGACTTGCATAAGCGTTGTAAACCTCATGTATAAGCGTTGTATAGGTCGTACGTTTGATGTATAAGTTATATATGCGTTGTAAAAATTATATATGTGTTGAAATAGAAGTGAAATGCTTATATTATATATATATATATATATATATATATATATATATATATATACACGCCCTTCGTCCACAAACCATGGACGATATTTATTTGTTGTGATTGGTGTGAAATTTGGTTGATTACGAGTGGTTGATTAAAATTGTTTGTGGTAGAAATTGATTGATTGTAGTTGAAAAATACCCGTTTGTGGTTGAGAATTATTTGGCTGAAACACACATAGGATTAGTTTGTGGAAATGGAAAATATACATGCCGCCTGCGTGCAAACTAGATGCATGAAATCCCCATTGTTAAAGGCTGTGAGGCTTTAACGTAGAGCGAGGAGCCGTACAAGGGACGACCCCGGTTTTAACTACCCTGCCGTTATGCTGCCGAAATTTTGAATAATATTCATGTGTTAGAATTATTTTCATGTGTTGAAACTATATTCGTGTGTTGAATAGAAATTCATTCGTTGAATAGAAATTCATGTGTTGAATGGTATTCGTGTTTTGAAGTAAATTGTTTTATAATAAAAATCATATTTTTATCATCTATATGAATTATATAAAATAGTCGTGTTTTGAAATAAATTGTTTTAAAATAAAAATCATATTTTTTATCATCTATATGAACTATATAAAATAATCGTGTTTTGAAATAAATTGTTTTATAATAAAAATCATATTTTTACTATATACATGAATAGTTAAAAATAGCGAAGTGTTGAAATAATTGTCGGTTGGATAAAAATATCATTTTTATCAAATGTATGAAAAGAATATAGTTTTGAAATCGAAGAATCGATATATATATATATATATAGAATTGAAATATATCGAATAACGAAGCTGCAGTTCGTATTTTGAAAACGTGATTTCAAACGATTAGTACGGGAGATCCGACCATCGGATTTTCCCGAAATCGAAACCGTTGGGTTCGCTTTGGAAATATCTTTCCAACGACACCAACTTTGTAAAGATCCAACGGTTGGATTGTCTGGAATGTTTAATTCAAATTTGAAGAAAAACAGCGCCAGAATCGATTATATATATATATATATATAAATATAATTAAATTAAATCGAATAACGACGCTGTAGTTCGTATTTTGAAATCGAAACTTCGAACGATTGTACCGGGAGATCCGACTGTCGGATTTTCCCAGAACTGGAACTGTTGGATTCGTTTTGAAAAGATCTTTCTAATGATATAAAATTCGTGAAGACCCAACGGTTAGATTTTCATATATGTGTAAATTAAATCTGAAGAAAAACAGCGCCACGGCCGCGCTATGACCAGAAGCGTCGTCTGAATAAATTGGCTATTTTAAAATGAATAAAAATAGTGGTAAATCATTATAAAATATTATAAACGATATGGAATGTGAAATTTAGAAATTAACTGAAGGTTAGCTAAGTCGAATGGTTTCCTGGGTTTTGATCTGAAGTTGGTTTCGGCCTTCGGGGTTAATATTCAAGAAATCGTTCTCTTATTGATTTACGGTTAATGACTGATGAATTGAAATGAAGCGTGTATCGTGTTTGTGTAGCATTTGTTTATTGCATACGTGAGTTGCTCAGAAAGACCGGGTTTATCCCATTCTGAATAACTGAATCGACGATAAGAAGTCGAAGATGAAGACGGTGGTCGAAGACCGGAGATCTTCACCTCGTTTGGATGGTAACTGATGTCCTGATTGGGAGGCATCCCGAAATATGGATAATGAGTGGTGATCGTCCAGGCGTATGTGGAAATCGATGGGTTTGTGAGGTATATAGTGCCTCCGGTTTCATTCAAACCCAGAACGGACTTGCAAATAGACTGTGTGTCTGACAATGGAATTCGTTCTGTGTGATTGATAACCATCAGTTACATAGCGTGAATTGCCTGTGTGGCATGCTAAGATGCAGTGATCAGGGCTCCTGTTGAAAAGCAAAGTCTTGTGGTGGATGATCAAAGCACCGCCTGTGCGGCGTAGCTTTGTGTATAACATGAATTCGTGAACCTCACACCCCGGTATGGACCAGAAACGGGAGAAGGACCTCAGGGAGGACATGCGTTTCTTTCTAGCTAGAGGTGGTATCGGTGCTTAAACTGGCTAACATTTATATTATTTTCACCTATGTGGTTGTTACTGTTGCGAGGCGCCTCGGATATATCGGTCGATCCGGGACCGATGGAGTCATTCATTTGCTCATTTGCGCCCCATAGGGCTGGGAGACGTATTGTTAAGGCATTTTAGTCCACATCGGTGGACCGGCCCGGTCGCTCCAAGGGTCGATGCGTTCTGATCCTGAGACATGGTAGGCTAGATTGTCTCGAAGTCGGTAAGGACTATCTTTTGCCTTGGTTCATGACGAAAATCCAATTTCCAAATACGTGACTGTGCGGTTTTGATTGTATACCTATATATGGCGACATAGTGGTATGGGGCATTAACGCCGTCTATGATTGATACTTATGATTTGAAATTGTTTTTGAAACATATAAACACTAGTTATAATATCAAATGCTTTTGTCTTATTCGTATCAAGCATATTTTGGCCATTATAAGGTAAAACTCTATCCTCCGGTTTGCGTTGCATTGTGTGATGGGAACTGAGTCTTATAATGACTTCATTTTTATAAAAAGCATTGCGATGTTTTAAAAGAATTATTTGTTTTAAAGCACTGGCAATCCGATGGAGTAAACCTGTTCCGCGAAAGTGGCGTGGTCCTGTGGTTACCCATATTGTAAATGTGTTAAGTAGATTTCTCATACCAGTCCCATGACTGACTCGTAGTTTGTTTCACTTGCAAACTCAGGTGACCCTTTTTCTACACGGGCAGCCTTGTATTCAGGTATAAGCAGGCTTTTTCTGGATAGCTGGAGCTGAAGATGGATTCTACCATTTATCTCTTTTTATGCTGTTCAGCTCCTATTGTACATATTATGTTTGTTTTCCGCTGTAGACATTTATGTATAGCTGAACTGTATTTGTACTAAGTATGATCCTGTATACTGTGTAACTCTGATGATTAATGTTTATCCAGTGATTATTTATTCATTATCTGGTGTATTTATTTATTTCTGTTCTGCTATTATATATTTCTGTGTTATATTCCAAAGATTACCCTTAACACTGTCAGTACGGGTTTTGGGGTCGTCACAGTTCCCCAATTTCATGTATTTTTGGATAGCCTTTTACGATTTCATATATCTCTTCACTTGTCCAAACTTTAAGTGGTATCATACTCTCTACTCTATTAGCTTTAAAGTTTTTATTATCCATTCTAAATTTATGAATAATATGTAGAAAACATCGACAATAGTCAAACTAAGAAATTTTCTTTTCATACTTTAATGAAAATACTTGTGTCTCATCCGTATAATAAGGACAAGCTAAATGTCCAGATGTGCTCCAACCTAAAAGCATGCCATACGCGGGAAAATCACTAATAGTCCATAATAAAGAAGCGAATATACAAAAATTCCTTTTTCCCGAAATGCTGTATGTTTCAACTCCTTAATGCCATATTGTTTTCAACTCTTTGATCAATGGTTGTAGATAAACATCAGTTTCTTGTGTCGGTTCATTGGGATCAGGAACGACAACCGTAAGAAACATATATGGAGTTTTCATACACATCCATGGAGGTAAGTTATAAGGAGTAACAATTATAGGCTATAATGAATATTTACTACCAAACCGAGAGAATGGTGAAAATCCATCCGTACATACATCGAGCCTAACATTACGACTCTCTGCACCAAATTTAGGATAAGTCCTATCAATGTTTTCCATGCTTAACCACCAGATGGATGTATCAAAGTTCCTTCTTCTGGTATTCTCACACTATGCCATTACATATGACATTTGTAGCAGAAGAGGCATATAACCATTGAAGTTTGGGAGTGATGGGTAAATAATGAATTTTCTTATATGGAACTTCTTTCCTTTCTTTTTTATTGGTCTGTATCTTTCCTCGTTACATATTCTACATTTTCTAACATGAATGTCTTCTTTTCAGTACAACATGCAACCTTTTAAATATGTATCTACCTTCTGATATGGAAATCCAAAAGTAGACATAAGCTTTTTCACTTTATAATGACTATCGCACATCAAATTATTGGGTGGCATGTGTTATTTTGCAGTATGTAAATGCATCATCTGGAAGATTGATTTTTGATTTTGTAGTTATGTGTTCGGCGATTACTGATAGTTCGGTTCCGCTTGTACACCCATCCTACAATGACCTCTTAGCATAACCCAATAAATCATAAATTTTCTTAGCTTCCATAGTCGGTTTTTCAACATTTGCATTCTCATCATTTCCTTGATAAATGGTAGAAAACATTGATCGTGCTGCATCTTGCACCATATAAATCATTTCAGGTTAAACAATTCAACAGAATTTCGGTAGCACTTCCCTTTGGTCCCTGTATCATACACAAATGCATGTATACAGGGAACAAAAGGAAGTGCCATCGAAATCTTGTGAATTGTTTAAACTAAAATGATTTGTAAAATGTGATTATGTTATTATGTTTGTAACTTGTCCAATACTGGGACAAATCCAACAAATACTATATCAAATGAATACAGATTTTCTTTCTGTGTAAAAACGAATATCTATATAACGATCATATATAACACTTATCAGACGGGACCAAAAAATCTCTAAGGGGTCCACATAAGTAATGCACATTTTATAATTTCTATTTTAACGCCTATAAAATATTTTTAATATGTTCAATAAATATTTGTTAACTAAAATTTTAATTTAAAACGTACTTTATAATGTAGCTAACTATGTTAAATTTTAAATAATGATTTTTTTAGAATAAAATTAGAAGCTAGAACTTATAATAAATTAAATTATATTTATTTTAGACTATGCTAACACTTATAACTAACGCACTCTAATTATCATATTTTCGCCTAGACAACAACAAACACTGCACAAACTTATCAATAAGCATCTTAATCAATAATACACTTAATTTCAAAATCACATCACCAATCAATAATTCTAAGACAACTAACACAAAGTAATGCGTGATAATCATTGTTTTCAACCTCGAAATGAATTACTTTTACACTCAAATCTACCTACAACACTATTATCACCATACTTATACCACATAACCATCAATTTCAAACCCAATAAACATCATATTACCCACAAAATAAACCCTAATTAAACAGAAAACATACCACCAAAATTTGAGAGGCCTGGAGGTGATTGATGAGGTCTTGTAGGCTAGAGCAACGCTGGGCGATGAGGATTAGGGTTAGTTTATTTTTTTCATTTGTTGAAATGAGAAGAAGACTCGTGGGTTTTGCCTGTATATGCACATCAAGGATGACCGCTTTTTTAACCATCGCTAACTGTTGCCCCATGTCGTCACTTTCCTAGTTTTTTCTAATGGTGATAAATTCAGTTTTAATACCTAAATTTACGTTGTGGTTCGGGAAATATCATTTCAATCCATAATGATTTTACAAATTTATAGGGAATTTCCAGTGTGAGAACATATAAATACAACACTACATATAACACACATGCATCATAATATATCATAATAATCAAATATCACTTGCAAATAATTCATGTCTTATATGTCAAAATGTATGTGTCACATGTGCACAAATTTATAACATACAAGTCATGTTTTCTAGAGAAATCCTAATATCTAAAATGTCATTTCAAATTGTATCCATTAACAAATTAAAAATGTTAATTGTAAGTGAGGGTTCCCATCCTTAATAGGGTCTTTTCTAGCATCACCCATATTGTTGGTCTGATTGACGATACATGTAGATCAGCCTCTTCGGAGGGGGGCTAGGTTTTTATTACAGATTGATGTAGTTTAGGCATGTTGCCTTTACTCCTATGTTGTATGTTTTACGCTTATCATTAGTAGTGGAAGCACCGTGTTTCTCTCATGTTATGTATTATGCAGTGTTCTGGCATTTCAAACCAGGTTAGTGGCAGTGTGCTTGTGCAGAACTTCTAATTTTCTTCTTTCTTCTCTAATAAAGAGTGGCACGACCCACTATGAAAAACCGACTTGCTATGACAAAAAAAATCAAGTGGTACTTATTTTTATTTATGCACAAAATCAAATTCACTTATGTCATTATAACAAAGAATAAAATGTAATTTAAAAATTAAAATTTTAAATTCTAATCAAACCATTAATTAAAAATCTATTTAAATATTCTGGTTGTTATGGTCTCTCCCATTCAAACCTTTTCGTCCGTGAAAAGGAACAAGATAGGGAAATAGAAATAAAGCAATAATATATACAAAATCAAGCTATACATATTTGTTAGCTTACTTAAATTAGTATATTGGAATATATTTAAATCACAAATTTAGATATTTCCAAGCATTTTGAAATGCTTTTAAGTATCCACTCGAGAATGCAACTGGCACTATATATATTTCACTTTCAAAACCTGAAAACGAGTATTAATGATGTCGCAGCAATCCTTAGAATCATTTTCAAGCAACTAGAGTGCTATTCTATATTCTGTCTAATACATATAGAATTCAACACATATGTCGATTAGATGTATACCCAAATCACTAAGTATTTGATAGACCAATTTTAACGTTAAGTACATACTTGAAAATATCTTTTTAAAATAAAATATATAAATTTTCAATATAAATATATTTCAGATCATTTATTTATTACAAAATTTTGAATAGGAAAAATTTATATATGTCCCTCACTCGTTTATTTTATTATATCTTTGACTCATATCATATATTCAAATATAGAAAAATTTAATTACTAGAGGGATGATATAAAATTTCTCAAATATATATATATATATCTTATATGGTTCATTTATTTATATTAATATTTAACTTGAGTTATCACTTCTAATTCATAGATTAAGTCATCCTAAATATTTTACTTAAATTCCAAATTTTTGTTAGGTTCAAAATTTATTATATGCTTAAATCTGAAATATAAGTGAACACTAATCACTATCAAGTCTTTGGGTTAGCACTTGATTAATATTATACTAATAAAGCTTAGTTAACCTCATGAGTTATGTATATTTTGATTTATTTTTGGTTTCAAAACTTTCTTTGTAACAACCCTGAATTTTGGGGTAAATTTAAAAATTTATTTTAACTAATTTTAATGGGTTTTGATATTTAAAATAATTTATTTAAATTAATAATAATTAAAAATTTATTTAAATCGAAGTTAGGATGAATAATTTAATTTTAATTATAAAAGGAGTTAGAAATAGCGCGGTAGTTTGAAAAGTCAAACTTGAACTTTGACTGACCGTACAGGATGCAAAATTTAATGGATTTTATTGAAACCAAAAATATTAGAATCTCTTTTAAAATATCTTTCCAACGAATCCGAAAAATTCGAATTTTAAAGCGGGAATCAAAAGTTATTTTCAGTTTAAATTTCAGAATAGTGGCTGTAGGATTTATATATATTTTTTAATATTAAAAATAGCCATTTTTCAAACGACCTCTGTTTTCAACGAAACCACTTTTTTGGGATTCAAAATGTCAAATTATTACTAAGTTTAATTTTTCATAATTTTTAGGATTAATTTGTGACCATGGCAAAAAGATTTCAGTTTGGTCAATTTCGGTCAGTTTTAATCGACTTGAAAAAGTCCATTTTTCAAATAGGCTCAGAATTGAACGAAATTAATTTTCCTAGTTCCGCAGCGTCAAAACATAGCTAAGTATATTTTTCGGGATTTTTCGAAGTCAATTTGTGGCCCCGGTGAATTTATTCGTACGGTTGAATTAAAATTAAAATTAAAAGTAAAAATATTTTAAAACAATGAAAAATGGGTCTAGACAGTCGTTTGGGCCTGCGGGACATAGCTAAATGAGTCTGGAATAGGGGTTAATAGGTAGGAACGATAGTCGTTGGGTTGAAATCTGACAAAGTTGCTAAACGGGCCTTTATTGGAAAATTAAGGAATAAAATAATACTTTATTATTTAAAGAGCACGGATGTCGAGACCTTCTTCCCCGATTACTCAAACCCGAAGCCGCCATATACCTCCCACCTTCTCTCTTCTTTTCCTCCTAATCCATGAAGCATTAGACTTGACCACTGTGGAACTTTTTCAAGATCTCTTCCGCCTCTTCGATTCCATACCAACCTCTCTAGCTATCGTGCCAGCTACGCCGAGATCCGCATCCTCGAACCCGCCGCCTTCATCAGCCCGCCGCCGCCACCAGGTTGCACCGCACCCTCCCCACTTCCGGGCGCACGTGCGCCACTCCAAGCCGGACCACCTCCAACAAACCGCTCCTTCAACCGATCATCCAATCTCCTGAAAATCGGATCCAAAGTTTTGAACAAAACTGAAAATACACGGTATGAGATAAACATAGGAATTGTGACACTTATTTCCATCGCAAATGGTGATTTAATTTATAAAATTGATCTTTTATTCATACGAGTGCCGAATTTGAAAATTTCAGATCCGGTGGACCCTAACGTCGAATAGAACGTGCTGAAACTGATTGGAATAATTTCTGAACTCCTTGGAATTTTAGATCTGAATTGAAATAAGGTGAGATTTCTTCTTTTTAAATAGTTAATTAATCTATTTAATTTAATTGCTATGTAACTATTATTTGTATATGTCCTAGATCTGCTGTGTTGTGATTGTGACTGAAATATTTGTTGTTTGTGGTGTATGAACACAGATCTGTATGTGTTGAAAATAATGAACCATTTTGTGATACTATAGACTTGGAATAGAATCGCCATTTCAATAAAATAGATCATTATTGTTTATTTATTTATTTATTTATTTAGATTAGAATGTCCAAATCAATAAAAATAATCACTTTGCTGTGTTATTTATTTGGATTAGAAATTAATAAAAACAAAAATCCCTTTTCTTGTTCATTAGTTATGTGACACCAAATTGAACATTTTGTGATGTTTGAGATTATTAGAATTGACTGTATTGTGGTGAATTGACTGTATTGTGTTGATGGATGGTATGAAATATATGAAATGTTTACATCATGGGAAATATCATTTTTGTTAAATTAATTTTTAGAATAGAAAAATAACATTTTTATTTAAAAATGTCATCATTTGGAAGGAACAAATTTTTATGTTAATATAATAAAAATCTCATTTTTACATTAGCATTATAAAGATCACATTTTTATGTTAGAAATGTTAATATTAGAAAATCACATATTGATGTTAAGAACGTTAACTTTAGAAAAGAAACATATTTATGTATAAAATGTTTACATAATAAAATCTCATTTTTATGTCATTACATAAAGGAACATTTTATTACGTAAGAAGTTAGCATATAAAAAGAAAAGTAACATTTCTAGTGTATGAAAACATAACGTAATAAAATTTCATTTTTTGTATAAGATGTTAACATTATAAAAAGATCATTTTTACTATTTAAGATGTTAGCATTAGAAAAAGATCATTTTTATTATATAAAATGTTAGCATAGAAAAGTAACATTTTTATCTTATAAATTGTTGCATAAGGAATAAAGGTTCACTTTTGTTAAGAATGTTGCATTTAAAAGAATTATCATTTTTAGTGTAGAATGTTGCATTTAAAAGAATTAAGATTTTTAGTGTAAAATGTTGCATTTAAAAGAATTAACATTTTTAGTGTAAAATGTTGCATTAGGAATAAAATTACATTTTTGTTAAAAATGTCACATTAGTATAAAAATATCATTTTTGTTAAGATGTCACACTAGTATGAAAATAACATTTTTGTGTTAGAATATAAATGTCATATTACACCGTCATGTGTTAAATATGAAAATGAGCATTATTTACACCGTCATTGGTTAGAAATAAAATGGACATTATTTACACCGTCATTTGTTAGATATGAAATCGACATTATTTACACCGCCATTCGTTAGAAATGAAATCAACATTATTTACTCTGTAAATTAGTTAGAAATGAAAAAAAATAGGACATTGATTTCATTGTCAATTAGATTAAAAGTGAAAATTACATTTTCAGGTAATTAAAAAGATAATATTTTATCATTGAAATTAAAATTACATTTTTATGTAATAAAAACATTAGATTTTGACGCTGCAAAATTATTTACATTTTAATGTAATAAGAAGAAATAGAATTTACATGGTAATCTTAATTACATCTTTAATGTAATAAAAAGAATATATTTTGACATTGTACAAAGAAAAGTTACATTTTTAATGTAAAAAGAAAATTTTACATTTTAAATGTAAATAAGAAAAGAAGAAAGGTTAAATTTTAATGTAAATAGATAAAAAGAAAACTTACATTTTCATGTAAATAGAATTTAAGGAAGAAAAATTTACAATTTTCATGTAAATGAATTAAGATGTGAAATTACATTTTAATGTAAATAGATTTTCATTAAAAGAATTTAGAAGTGAAATTTACATTTTTATGTAAATAGATTTTCATTAAAAGATTTAAGAAGAAAATTACATTTTAATTGGATTTTCATTGACAAGGATGAGGATATGAATTTACATTTTTATGTAAATAGGTTTTCAATGAAAGTTATAACGATGGAAATTATCATTTTAATGAATTTGATTTCATTAAAAGATTAAAGATATGAAATTTACATTTTCATGTGAAAAGATTAAAACACAAGATTATCATTTTGCTTGTAAAGGAAAGATTGACACAAAATTATCATTTTAGTTTTGCATTGAAAGATATAATCAAAATTATTATTTTTGCTTGGCATTGAAAGAATAACAAAGTTATTATTTTTGTTACATTGAAATTAAACAAACAAAATTATATTCATTTTTGTAGAATTGAAGTTGACACCAAATATATTGCATTTTTGTTAGAAATTGAAATGACACAAAAATAATCATTTTTGTTAAATTATAAATGACACACAAAAATATTCATGTTTGGTGTAATGGAAATGAAACACAAAAATACCTATTTTTGTTGTAATTATAATGATACATGAAATATATAATTTTGTGTAGTTTGAAAGATAATTGAAAAATATTCCTTTTTTATATAGGATGTGAATGCAAGTCGAAGTAAAGATCAACATTCTTATGTGCCATGATATTATATTTAGATAATAATTCTTGTCATTAGAAAAATACAGTAGAATAAAATACACTTCACTATGTATTATAAAAATGTAAATAGGTTACGGAAATATAACGTTCTTTACTTGTTGTGTTAATCACGATAATGAAATGGACGAAGGAATCATAATTATATATATAAATTAAAAGTAAATGAATCGAGCTTGGTAATTCGCGTTTTGGAATTGTACTTTTAATTGATTATACCGAAATATCCGACCTTCGGATTTTCCCAAAACTGAAGCCGTTAGGTTCGCCTTGGGAAGATCTTTCAACGATATGAACTTTGTTAAAATCCAACGGGTGGATTTAGAGAAATGTGTAAAACAAATTTGGGTGAAAACAGCGCCAAGGTCGCCTATTGACGTGAAGCATCATTACATGGAATTTAATTATGTTTATATAAATAAAAAATAAAGATTGATCGTTATAAATTAATATTAATGATATGAAATGATTTTTAATTATATATATGTGCGAGGATCATTTGAAATGTAACACCCCGTGAATTCTATAACTGTGAAACTCACAAATTAAAGTATAATTAATTTCAAATCAAAGAACTAAGGGAAACGGGATACGCCATTGCGTTCGTCTCGGAAAAATACGCGAAATAGAGTCCGAGTTTTCGAAAAACGGATATCGTATGAAGAAGTTATGGACGAACGAAGTTGGGCGAAAAACCGAAAAAGGGCCAGAATGCACTGGCGCACTTGGGAAGTGCGCCAGAACAAAAATGAACTGGCGCACCTGTGAAGTGCGCCAGTACATTTTTGACCTGGCGCACCTGCCAAGTGCGCCCAGGTCAAAAATGACCTGCTGGCCAGGTCTGGTCTAGCCCTGGCTGGCCAGGTCTGTGTTTGGCCGATTTTCAGAAGCTTGCTTTGTCATTAGGGCTAGGTGGCAGGCTCTAATTGGTCTCTCTTGCGAATGAATGGCTACGATCAATCCAAGCAACATCAATGGTCCTAATCAGTTTATAACCTCTATATAAACAACCCTAGACTAACCCTAATCTATTCATTCAAAAAATAAGAACAAAGCCGCCATGTTGCTGAGGAACGACTAAGAGTAGCCGCCAATTGGAGAGAGAGGATTAGGAGGAAATTTCTAAAGCCTAAAGCAATTCAAACAAAGCAAATCAACGCCTACGTCATAAGGAGTCGCATCTCTAAATTCCTAAATTAGAGAATTCGCCGCAACGATTGTAAGTAGAGTATTACTTTGGTATGAACAAATAATTGTGTTGGTTCGTATGCTTGAATGGTGGCAATAAAGTAATTCATATTTGTGCGTTCTTATCAATTTGAAATATTATATACGTTTGGATATTCTTGAATTATGTTATTCAATTATAAAGAACTACATGCGGTAGTTCTATGCAAGTATACGTTTGGAATATTTCGCAAATTATGTAATCCATGTTGAAGCTACATGTATGTAGTTGATTTAAATTCATGCAAGTTTGGGGCTTTGCTACTATGCCATCATAATATGTATTTTTATACAAACGTCATTTTTATGAAGTAATTGGAATAGGTTTGGGTTATCATAATCCATATGTTGAAAATTGGGCATCATGTATTAAGCCATGCTTTTGTACTAGAAAACCTATTTGCAAACTTATGAATATGGCTAGGCTATGAATGATATTTGGCATAATTGAAATCCATGATTAAGTCTATCTTGTTTACAAGAATTTTATGATGACATATGTGGTACATAGCTAGGTTAGGCTCCCTTTTTGCAAGTTTACATGACTAAAGTAAAAATCATGATTTCATGTTAGAAATATTTATGCCATGGTTATGTGAGCAAATACTTATGCCATGCTTATGTTAGAAATATTTATGCCATGCTTATGTTTGACATTATGCCTAATAGGTTCATGTTGTAGTTATGACTATATGTCAATAATGATACCCAATTTAGATTCTTGTCTCAACTACAAGTTTACATGGCTTGATTCATGTCACCTATGCTTTATGACCAAAGTATATGTCACTACTATGCAAGTACACCAGTTTCTATTTTGTATTTCCAACGTCATATTGCAAGTTCATGCGCTCACATTCCCCTTTTTGTGTATGTAATCACGCTTTAAGCCTCCCCTTTTCGCATGGCTAAGTTGGGCTTTAAAAGGCTAAGCCCAACATATATATAATAAACGGACGTGTAAAACGGGGGAAAATAACGTGGGGTTAAAATTACTAATGAATGAAAATATAAAATAGAAGGGCCCAAATTCAAGTATGGGTTGGGCCCATGATTGGTGTAACCTTTACACCATTAACTTAATAATGGGCCGCAAATATTTACATATAAGAAAATAAAGAAAAATGACAAAATATGTAAATGTAGAACATACGATGTGTTTAACACGAGGTTGGATTGAGTTGTGATGTAAACCTGCCTGGAACCGCCCGGCCGTCCAGTAGTCACAACAATACCTATCCAATGTGGGAGGTTAAACATGGAGCCCAATAAGGACCCGAGGTTAGACTGAGTTGTGGTGTAAGACTGCCCGGAACCAACCGGCAACAGGCAGCCACAACAATACCTGTCTAATGTGAGAGGTCAGGGCCTTAATAAGACAATTAAGGCTGAGTCAGGATTGTTAGGATTAAGTGAACTAAAGACTTAATCAAAATGGAACATGCTAAACGGACTGGTGGGGGTTAGGTTAGAAAACACTTAACCAACTTAGCATGTTGGCTAGAGATAGAAAACCTAGTAACGGGGGACCCTTTTCAGCAGTAACCCTAGAAGGTGTATCAGGATACCCTGAAACTAGGTAGGGTGGGGCACGATTACTGGGCTGATTGTAAGAGGTCAAATCGACGGCGGTGGTGTAGCAGTGTAGGTTCTAACGGGGTGCGGGCGTGCACACACTCCGGCGCAGAAAAATAAGGCACTGGACACCAGTAGAATACCTGTGCATTCTAAGGTTGTGTCGGGCCGCCACTATGGGACTTGATACTCCCCATGGTGGGACCAGCATAGGTAACTACAACATCGGGGGCCGTAAGACACATGCAACTATGCGAGTAGGAGCCGATCATCGTTGAATGGATCACATCACCCTGATTATGGGGTGCCAGTTGGAAACTAGTTTATATGGGTTCAGAGATTAACATGGGGTACGATAGTATATTCGACCCTAGACAACTTAACCAAGTTTATAGTGCTTGCCCACTTCTTGTTATACTTATCATACCCAGTTCTTTATTCATAGACAAAATAGTACTAGACTTACTCAGGCTTTATGTCTGACTCTACTTTTCTTTCGTCTTATTTTCTTCCGTTCCCCCCCAGGTCCACAGGGAGGGAACACAGCAGCTTGACCAGCCTTAACATCCAGCTTGAAGAAGAGAAATGTATTGCTTGGACTTTCCTGTTTTGAACTATGGCTTTGGACAATCCACTATGGGGACTTTTGCAGCTTATCCATGTTTTATTTATGCTTCTTTAAATAATGTACTCAAGACAGATTATGAAAGTGTTATGTTATGTTTTTGGAAAAAGATGTAAGACAATCATGGTGATGTTTTGTAACACGTATTTGCTTTTATGAAATAAAAGTTTGTTGATTTTCCGCTGCTTACAAATATGTGCTCTTATATCTGTCTTGTATATCTGTGACTTATACTTAAAAACCTCCATCAAAATTAGGGCATTCCCTTTGAGAGTGACCCTAACGGAGGTGGGGTGTTTCACTTGGTATCAGAGCATAGGTTTACCAGATAAGATAAAAAGTTTTGAAAAAAAAATTATTTTCAAAAAGGAAATTTAAAGAAGCATTTTTAAAGGAAAAATATTATTTTATTTTAAAAAAAGCAAAGTCCACTCCCCAAAGCCATAGGTACTATCTCTTATCCTTCGTTTTGAATCTATCCTTTTTGTTTCAGCATGTCCCGAGAACTTGACTTGCCGGAAGGGGTGCCAATACCTGGTTGGTTTAGACGGTTCTTAGAAGCAAGAGCCACTCAGCCAGGTCCTACCATTCCTCCTCCCCCAGCTGCCGGAAATCATCCAGCTGCTGCGGCACCTTTTCCTCCACCTCCTCCACGGGGAAACACATTCGCTAAGATATGCAAAGATTTTAAAGCTATGGGAGGAAGGGATTTCCATGGAACTGAGTCCTTCGTGGCAGCTAGAAATTGGCTGAAAGAAACTGAGGACCTATTCATCATCTTTGAGGTAGAGGATAGACAAAAAGTACAACTGGCGGTGTGGCTATTGAAGGGCGAGGCTTCCTACTGGTGGGAAGTCACTAATGCTGAAAGACCAGTGGAGACATGGGAGGACTTTAGGGCAAGGTTTGAGACTAAATTTCTCTCAGATGCGGAAAGAAGTTTGCAGTTGGAAAAATTCTTATTTCTTAAACAAGGGGACAAGACTGTCAGAGAATATGTGAATCAGTTCGATGAGCTGGCTAGGTTTGGGCTTGACCTAGTCAACACCCCGCATAAGAAGGCTCTCCGTTTCGTCAAAGGGTTGAATGAGCCATTACACAGTTTGGCCATGACCCATATACCCATGGGAGCCACGTATGAAAGATTGGTGCAAATGGCATTGCTGAATGAAGAGGATAAGGGCAAGAAGGGGACAAAGGCAGAAAGCTCTCAAGGGAAGAAAGAAGGTTTGCAGCCTAAGAAGACAGACTTTAAGAAGGGCGGGAAAGGCAACAAAGAGAAGAGGAAGTGCAATTTCTGTGGCAAAGTGGGGCACTTAGTAAAGGACTGCTGGAAAAAGAAGGCCAAGGAGAATGGTGGGTGCTTTTCTTGCGGTGAGACAGGCCATAGGGCTAAGGACTGCCCAAAGAAACGAGGACAGGGGCAGAGGGCTGGATCCACCCCAGGGGCACAGGTTCATGTGCTGGAAGCGCCACCTCTGCAACAGCGAGGTATAAATACTTCTGTAGAAAGTGTAGTTTATCTTTATGATCACCCCGTTCGCACTTTATTTGACTCTGGCGCATCACACTCCTTTATCTCGTCTGCTCTAGTAGAATCTCTGCACCTAAAAACTAGTATGGTAGAGGACCCCTTAATTGTTTCAAACCCAATTGGGGGCCCAGCTCATTTGTCTATGATCTGTTTGGGATTGAAAATTTCTATTCTAAGCGTAGAATTTCAATGTAGTGCCTTTGTTTTGGGCTTTTCGGGGGTATGGTTTGATTTTGGGTATGGATTGGCTATCCAGTAATGGGGCCATCCTTGATTGTGAGAAAAGGGTTGTTAGGCTCCTAACCCAGCTCGGTAATACTTTGGAAATTTCTTGTAATCCCTCGTATGCGGTTATGCTTAGTTATCTTGAATCGCTAGATGCCTCTGTTGAAAATTTGCAATCGGTTAAAGTGGTCCGGGAATATCCGGATGTCTTCGAAGAGGTGAAGGGCTTGCCTCCAAAGCGGGAAATAGACTTCCGCATATATCTTGTAGATAATGCAAAGCCCGTTGCGTTGCCCGTTAAACACATGGCTCCACGGGAAAGGAAAGAGCTCAGTAAACAGATTAAAGAGCTTCTAGAAAAGGGGTTCATTAGGAGGAGCATTTCAGAATGGGGCGCTCCGGTGGTGTTCGCTACAAAGGCGGATGGTTCACTCCGTCTATGTGTTGACTATAGGGAGCTCAACAAGCTAACGAAAAAGAATAGGAACCCTCTCCCTAGAATTGACGATTTATTTGACCAGCTTGTAGGGGCGTCTGTTTTCTCCCAACTCGATTTAGCAACCGGTTTTCATCAGCTAAGGGTGGCTGATGATAGCATCGATAAAACGACGTTCAGAACCCCAGACGGCTTCTTTGAATGGCTTGTCATGCCTTTCGGCTTGACAAATGCACCTGCTTACTTCGTGGACCTAATGAGTAGGGTATTTAGAGATTTCCTCAACAAATTCGTGGTGGTCTTCGTAGATGATATCCTTATCTTCTCAAAGAGTGAAGAGGAACATGCTCAACACTTAAGGGTAATCATGGAAACTTTGCGAGTCCATCAACTAAAAGCCAAATTCTCCAAATGCCACTTTTGGAGAGAAGAGGTGAGGTTCCTTGGGCACATAGTATCCAAACAAGGGTTAGCAGTGGACCCTGCTAAGGTAGTGGCGGTACAGGATTGGAAGACACCAAGGAATGCAACTGAGGTCCGAAGCTTTCTAGGACTAGCGGGTTTCTATCGAAAGTTTATAAGGGATTTTGCGAAAATCTCAGCTCCGCTCACGAAATTGAGCCAAGTATACTAGAAGGAGAGTAAGTGAAAGAGGAACGAGAAATAGGTTCCAACTCATATTTTGGAAATAAGAATTAAGAAGCTACGAAATTGTGAAGTTAAAGACGGACAAAGCATAATGGAGTTAAGGTCAAGAAATGTGACTTAGAAGATTGAAGACTAGATTCGTGCATAATATCTCTTCTTAAGAGTATATCCTTGATCCCTCTCTTCCTATAGAGCTTACTTGCATAGTATCTTTTCTGTATATCCCCTCGGTCCCATTCTCAATCCAATTTCTGTTGCGAACCACATAGGAAGTATGACTCATCTGTTAGTAACACATGTTGGGGCTCGAGGGTGTTCATTGGTTTGACTAAAGTTTTTGGGTTTTATAGGATACAGATTGGTCTTAGGAAGGGACTCCCTTATGACCTAAAAGGAGTCCATCATGCTTAGTTTCCTAGAATCATATATGGCGGTTGGATTGAGTAACTCTTTGGGTGTCAGTCTGATGTTGATTTCGGTCTTCGGGGCTGATGCTTAGAGAGTTCTTCTCCTAATCAATATATATGTGGCATAGGTTTTCAGTTTTGACATTGCCTAATGGGCACAAAGTTTTTACTTCGACTATACCTTTAGATAGGAACAATTGGGAAAATGGCATATAGATTAGAGCTACCCGAGAAGTTGGCTGGAGTCCACAACGTTTTTCACGTTTCACATCTCCGAAAATGTCTACATGAGTCTGCTGAGGTGGTAGAGCCAAATATCCTCGAAGAGGCCGAAGTGGAACGCGAAGCAACCATAAGAAAAGTTCCAACACGCATATTAGGAACGGAAGTGAAGAAGCTACGCAACCGCGAAGTCAAGCTCGTCAAAGTCCAGTGGAGCGACGCCGAGGGAGACGCGACTTGGGAAACTGAAGCTAGAATCCGTACAGCCTACCCTTTTCTGTTCGAGGGTACATCCTTGATCTTTCCTTTTCCTTAAGTTGCGCTTTTATCTATCTTTTTAGGTATATTTCCTCGACCTTATCTTTTAGGTAGAAACCCTTTGGATGAAAACATGTAATTGAAACATGTTATGGATGATGATTGCAAGTGGTTGCAAGTGATTGCTAGTGGTTGCTCGTGGTTGCATATACACACACAATCTAGGTATTAGATCGGCTCAGTCACTTCATATTGCATATGCATATATGTTTGCATTCGTATATGGTTGAACTTTAATGTGTTGTCATGTGGATGCTGCATTTGTATTGAATGATTGTGCACTCATGTAGAATCATAAATAGGAAAATTTTCATACATAATGGATTCATGGCACTTACATAATTCGCATTAAGGAGGTCAACTGAATCAGTAGACCGCCTGATTTTGCATTAGATAAGTACATGTGCACACACACTTCGCATATGATCATGAAGCATTAGAAGTCTTTTAAGGACAATGGATGCTCGTGTTTGATGGATGAGTAGATGGATGATTGGATGTTAGGATATACATTCCTCCTAACTTGAAGATTTCGGGGACGAAATCCTTTTAAGTGGGGGAGAATGTAACACCCCGTGAATTCTATAACTGTGAAACTCATAAATTAAAGTATAATTAATTTCAAATCAAAGAACTAAGGGAAACGGGACATCTCGGAAAAATACGCGAAATAGAGTCCGAGTTTTCGAAAAACGGATGTCGTATGAAGAAGTTATGGACGAACGAAGTTGGGCGAAAAACCGAAAAAGGGCCAGAATGCACTGGCGCACTTGGGAAGTGCGCCAGAACAAAAATGAACTGGCGCACCTGTGAAGTGCGCCAGTACATTTTTGACCTGGCGCACCTGCCAAGTGCGCCCAGGTCAAAAATGACCTGCTGGCCAGGTCTGGTCTGGTCTAGCCCTGGCTGGCCAGGTCTGTGTTTGGCCGATTTTCAGAAGCTTGCTTTGTCATTAGGGCTAGGTGGCAGGCTCTAATTGGTCTCTCTTGCGAATGAATGGCTACGATCAATCCAAGCAACATCAATGGTCCTAATCAGTTTATAACCTCTATATAAACAACCCTAGACTAACCCTAATCTATTCATTCAAAAAATAAGAACAAAGCCGCCATGTTGCTGAGGAACGACTAAGAGTAGCCGCCAATTGGAGAGAGAGGATTAGGAGGAAAATTCTAAAGCCTAAAGCAATTCAAACAAAGCAAATCAACGCCTACGTCATAAGGAGTCGCATCTCTAAATTCCTAAATTAGAGAATTCGCCGCAACGATTGTAAGTAGAGTATTACTTTGGTATGAACAAATAATTGTGTTGGTTCGTATGCTTGAATGGTGGCAATAAAGTAATTCATATTTGTGCGTTCTTATCAATTTGAAATATTATATACGTTTGGATATTCTTGAATTATGTTATTCAATTATAAAGAACTACATGCGGTAGTTCTATGCAAGTATACGTTTGGAATATTTCGCAAATTATGTAATCCATGTTGAAGCTACATGTATGTAGTTGATTTAAATTCATGCAAGTTTGGGGCTTTGCTACTATGCCATCATAATATGTATTTTTATACAAACGTCATTTTTATGAAGTAATTGGAATAGGTTTGGGTTATCATAATCCATATGTTGAAAATTGGGCATCATGTATTAAGCCATGCTTTTGTACTAGAAACCCTATTTGCAAACTTATGAATATGGCTAGGCTATGAATGATATTTGGCATAATTGAAATCCATGATTAAGTCTATCTTGTTTACAAGAATTTTATGATGACATATGTGGTACATAGCTAGGTTAGGCTCCCTTTTTGCAAGTTTACATGACTAAAGTAAAAATCATGATTTCATGTTAGAAATATTTATGCCATGGTTATGTGAGCAAATACTTATGCCATGCTTATGTTAGAAATATTTATGCCATGCTTATGTTTGACATTATGCCTAATAGGTTCATGTTGTAGTTATGACTATGTGTCAATAATGATACCCAATTTAGATTCTTGTCTCAACTACAAGTTTACATGGCTTGATTCATGTCACCTATGCTTTATGACCAAAGTATATGTCACTACTATGCAAGTACACCAGTTTCTATTTTGTATTTCCAACGTCATATTGCAAGTTCATGCACTCACATTCCCCTTTTTGTGTATGTAATCACGCTTTAAGCCTCCCCTTTTCGCATGGCTAAGTTGGGCTTTAAAAGGCTAAGCCTAACATATATATAATAAACGGACGTGTAAAACGGGGGAAAATAACGTGGGGTTTAAATTACTAATGAATGAAAATATAAAATAGAAGGGCCCAAATTCAAGTATGGGTTGGGCCCATGATTGGTGTAACCTTTACACCATTAACTTAATAATGGGCCGCAAATATTTACATATAAGAAAATAAAGAAAAATGACAAAATATGTAAATGTTGAACATACGATGTGTTTAACCCGAGGTTGGATTAAGTTGTGATGTAAACCTGCCCGGAACCGCCCGGCTGTCCAGTAGTCACAACAATACCTATCCAATGTGGGAGGTTAAACATGGAGCCCAATAAGGACCCGAGGTTAGACTGGGTTGTGGCGTAAGACTGCCCGGAACCAACCGGCAACAGGCAGCCACAACAATACCTGTCTAATGTGAGAGGTCAGGGCCTTAATAAGACAATTAAGGCTGAGTCAGGATTGTTAGGATTAAGTGAACTAAAGACTTAATCAAAATGGAACATGCTAAACGGACTGGTGGGGGTTAGGTTAGAAAACACTTAACCAACTTAGCATGTTGGCTAGAGATAGAAAACCTAGTAACGGGGGACCCTTTTCAGCAGTAACCCTAGAAGGTGTATCAGGATACCCTGAAACTAGGCAGGGTGGGGCACGATTACTGGGCTGATTGTAAGAGGTCAAATCGACGGCGGTGGTGTAGCAGTGTAGGTTCTAACGGGGTGCGGGCGTGCACGCACTCCGGTGCAGAAAAATAAGGCACTGGACACCAGTAGAATACCTGTGCATTCTAAGGTTGTGTCGGGCCGCCACTATGGGACTTGATACACCCCATGGTGGGACCAGCATAGGTAACTACAACATCGGGGGCCGTAAGACACATGCAACTATGCGAGTAGGAGCCGATCATCGTTGAATGGATCACATCACCCTGATTATGGGGTGCCAGTTGGAAACTAGTTTATATGGGTTCAGAGATTAACATGGGGTACGATAGTATATTCGACCCTAGACAACTTAACCAAGTTTATAGTGCTTGCCCACTTCTTGTTATACTTATCATACCCAGTTCTTTATTCATAGACAAAATAGTACTAGACTTACTCAGGCTTTATGTCTGACTCTACTTTTCTTTCGTCTTCTTTTCTTCCGTTCCCCCCCCCCCCCCCAGGTCCACAGGGAGGGAACACAGCAGCTTGACCAGCCTTAACATCCAGCTTGAAGAAGAGAAATGTATTGCTTGGACTTTCCTGTTTTGAACTATGGCTTTGGACAATCCACTATGGGGACTTTTGCAGCTTATCCATGTTTTATTTATGCTTCTTTAAATAATGTACTCAAGACAGATTATGAAAGTGTTATGTTATGTTTTTGGAAAAAGATGTAAGACAATCATGGTGATGTTTTGTAACACGTATTAGCTTTTATGAAATAAAAGTTTGTTGATTTTCCGCTGCTTACAAATATGTGCTCTTATATATGTCTTGTATATCTGTGACTTATACTTAAAAACCTCCACCAAAATTAGGGCATTCCCTTTGAGAGTGACCCTAACGGAGGTGGGGTGTTTCATGAAAAGTCCGAGTTCAATCTCATTTCAAATGATTATACGTCGATCTAAATCGAAGAGTTGTAGACGGTGATTGAAGACCGGCGATCTTCACATCGAATGGACAACGACTGCTGATGCCCGTGATTGGAGTAGCTACCTTGAAGGGGCTACAGTGGTGGCCGTCCGGACGTATATGTTGATTGCACGGATATGCGGGTACCTCCTTCTCGTACTGGACATACGAGATGAGGGTATCTCCAGTTTCGTTCAGACCCAGAACGGGCTTATAAATGGAATGTGTGTCCGACATTGTACCCCTTTATATTGTATTTATTGATTTTCTGCCGAATGTATGAATGATTGGTGGCGGAGAATTTATTCTCTTGCTTAACACCCTTTTGTATATTTTGGCAAAGGATTAATAGTATGATATGGATTGACAGTGTGGCATACCAAGATGCAATGATCAAGGTTTCTTGTTGAAAAGCAGAACCTTGTGGTGACGATCAAAGCACAGCTTGAATAAGCATAGGTTTGTGTATTACGTAGCTTTGCGAGCCTCACACCACGGTTGGAGTCTAAAACGGAAGAAGGGAACGTAGGGAGGGCAACACGTTTCTTTCTAGCTAGAAGTGGTGTTTGGGTTTTACACGACCCGGCATTTTACTTATGTGGATGATGGAATGAGGCGCCTCGGATGTTAGGTCCTATAGGACCGGGAAACGTGTGTTCAGGAATAACTAATCCGCAAAATCGTATGTGCGGCCGACCCTGCAGCTTTCCAAGGGTACTCTGCGGGTAATCCTGAGACATTAGCTAGAGTGTCTCGAATCGGTAAGGAGCTCCTCCCTAGCCTTGACTCATGATGGAAACCCAATTTCCAATACGACCTCATGCAGATTTGATTGTAGAACTAGTATGGCGACATAGTAGGATGGGGTACTATGCCATCTATGATTGATACATTATGATTGAAATGTTTGTATTAAAAACCTACACACCCAAATATTAAACCCATTCTATCCTATCAAGCATCTTTTGACCATTATAAGGTAAAACCCTATCCTCCAGTTTGCGTTGCATTATGTGATGGGACTTGGGTCTTATAATGGTTTCATTATTCTAAAAAGCATTGCGTTGTTTAACGATTTACTTTAATTTATGCACCGGCAATCCATTGGAATAAAACCCGTTCCGCATTAGCGGCGTGGTCCTTGGATTTGCCTTATTGATATTAGTTATATTAGTTAAGAATTCTCACACCAGTCCCATGACTGACTCGTAGTTTGTTTCACTTTGCAAACTCGGGTGCCCTCTTTTCCACACGAGCAGTCGAGTAGCTTTTTGGAGATATTTATCTCTTGAGCAGGATTCTGGATCGAAGCCTAAAGCTGTGTCCAGAGCATAGAAGTCTTCCGCTGTTTATTGTATTTAATTTATTGAAATTTATCTTTCGCTGTAATTTTATTCGATGTACTCTGATATATTATGTACTCTGATGTAACATTATTGTGATGTTTATAAAAGTCTGTTGTTGTTGTATTCCCAGAGTTAACGTGTTCGGGATTTGAACGGTCTTAGTCGATTTTGCGATCGATTGGGTCCGGGTGAAACACGAAGCCATTACAGTTGGTATCAGAGCTCTGGTTAGCTCAAAATCTTTGGGGTACAACTCGTTAGAACGGAAGAAAAGACTGATCAGAGATTGGACTAGTAATATCCAATAAGAATACTCATTAGAGATAGGATCAGTTGTATCCTAGAATTAGAAAACTCATTAGAGATGGGGTTGGTAATGCCCTCGAATGAGTTGGGAGTGCCCAGTTTATAATTAACGTATTTTTAAATATATATATATAATCGATCTTTGAAAATATGATTTTTGAATATATAAAATTTATATTTTTTTAAAAGCTAATCAACTAGTTGATTGATGGTTGTGTAGTGTAATTATTAGTTCAACTAATAAAATTATAGAAACGAATAAAAGAATAAAAGATGAGTTAGTTAATTAAACAACTTTAGCTTCTTTCCTTTTCGAGGATGAAAAGATTTTAAGTGGGGGAGACTGTAACAACCCTGAATTTTGGGGTAAATTTAAAAATATATTTTAACTAATTTTAATGGGTTTTGATATTTAAAATAATTTATTTAAATTAATAATGATTAAAAATTTATTTAAATCGAAGTTAGGATGAATAATTTAATTTTAATTATAAAAGGAGCTAGAAATAGCGTGGTAGTTTGAAAAGTCAAACTTGAACTTTGACTGACCGTACAGGATTCCAAATTTAACGGATTTTAGTGAAACCAAAAATATTAGAATCTCTTTTAAAATATCTTTCCAACGAATCCAAAAAATCGAAATTTTATAGCGGGAATCAAAAGTTATGCCTAGTTTAAATTTCAGAATAGTCGATGTAGGATTTATATATATATATATATATATATATATATATATATATTTTAATATTAAAAATAGCCATTTTTCAAATGACCTCTGTTTTCGACGAAACCACTTTTGTTGGATTCGGAATGTCAAATTATTGCTAAGTTTAATTTTTCATAATTTTTAGGATTAATTTGTGACCGTGGCAAAAAGATTTTAGTTTGGTCAATTTTAATCGACTTGAAAAAGGCCATTTTTCAAATAGGCTCAGAATTGAATGAAATTAATTTTCCTTGGTCCGCAGCGTCAAAACATAGCTAAATATATTTTTCGAAGTTAATTTGTGGCCCCGGTGAATTTATTCGTATGGTTGAATTAAAAATAAAAGTAAAAATATTTTAAAATAAAGAAAACTGGGTCAAGACAGTCGTTTGGGCCTGCGGGACATAGCTAGATGATTCTGGAATAGGGGTTAATAGGTAAGAACGATAGTCGTTGGGCTGAAATATGACAATGATGCTAAACGGGCCTTTATTGGAAAATTATGGAATAAAATAATACTTTATTATTTAAAGAGCACGGATGTCGAGATCTTCTTCCCCGATTCCTCAAACCCGCAGCCGCCATATACCTCCCACCTTCTCTCTTCTTTTCCTCCCAATCTATAAAGAATTAGACTTGACCACTGTGGAACTTTTTCAAGATCTCTTCCTCCTCTTCGATTCCATACCAACCTCTCTAGCTATCGTGCAACCTACGCCGAGATCCGCATCCTTGAACCCGCCGCCTTCATCAGCCCGCCGCCGCCACCAGGTTGCTCCGCACCCTCCCCTCTTCATAGCGCACGTGCGACACTCCAAGCTGGACCACCTCCAACAAACCGCTCCTTCAACCGATCATCCAATCTCCTGAAAATCGGATCCAAAGTTTTGAACAAAACTGAAAATACACGGTATGAGATAAACATAGGAATTGTGACACTTATTTCTGTCGCAAATGGTGATTTAATTTATAAAATTGATAATTTATTCATACGAGATCCGAATTTGAAAATTTCAGATCCGGTGGGACCCTAACGTCGAATAGAACGTGCTGAAACTGATTGGAATAATTTCTGAACTCGTTGGAATTTTAGATCTGAATTGAAGTAAGGTGAGATTTCTTATTTTTAAATAGTTAATTAATCTATTTAATTTAATTGCTGTGTAACTATTGTTTGTATATGTCCTAGATTTGCTGTGATGTGATTGTGACTGAATTATTTGTTGCTTGTGGTGTATGAACACAGATCTGTATGTGTCGAAAATAATGAACCATTTTGTGATATTATTGACTTGGAATAGAATCGCCATTTCAATAAAATAAATCATTATTTTTTATTTATTTATTTGGATTAGAATGTCCAAATCAATAAAAATAATCACTTTGCTGTGTTATTTATTTGGATTGGAAATTAGTTAAAAAATCCCTATTTTTGTTCATTAGTTACGTGACACCAAATTGAACATTCTGTGATGTTTGAGATTATTTGAATTGACTGTATTGTGGTGAATTGACCGTATCGTGTTGATGGATGGTATGAAATATATGAAATGTTTACATCATGGAAAATATCATTTTTGTTATATAAATTGTTAGAATAGAAAAATAACATTTTTATTTAAAAATGTCATCATTTGGAAAGAACACATTTTTATGTTAATATAATAAAAATCTCATTTTTACATTAGCATTATAAAGATCACATTTTTAGGTTAGAAATGTTAATATTAGAATATCACATATTGATGTTAAGAATGTTAACATTAGAAAAGAAACATTTTTATGTATAAAATGTTTACATAATAAAATCTCATCTTTTATGTCAGTATATAAAGGAACATTTTATTACATAAGATGTTAGCATATAAAAAGAAAAGTAACATTTCTAGTGTATGAAAACATAACATAATAAAATCTCATTTTATGTATGATGTTAACATTATAAAAAGATCATTTTTATTATTTAATATGTTAGCATTGGAAAAAGATCATTTTTATTATATAAAATGTTAGCATAGAAAAGTAACATTTTTATCTTATAAAATGTTGCATAAGGAATAAAGGTTCACTTTTGTTAAGAATGTTGCATTTAAAAGAATTAACATTTTTAGTGTAGAATGTTGCATTTTAAAGAATTAACATTTTTATTGTAAAATGTTGCATTTAAAAGAATTAACAATTTTAGTGTAAAATGTTGCATTAGGAATAAAGTTACATTTTTGTTAAAAATGTCACATTAGTATAAAAATATCATTTTTTTTAAGATGTCACACTAGTATGAAAATAACATTTTTGTGTTAGAATATAAATGTCATATTACACCGTCATGTGTTAAATAGAAAATGGACATTATTTACAACGTCATTGGTTAGAAATAAAATGGACATTATTTACACCGTCATTGGTTAGATATGAAATTGACACTATTTACACCGTCGTTCGTTAGAAATGAAATCGACATTATTTACTTTGTAAATTAGTTAAAAATTAAAAAAATAGGACGTTGATTTCATTGTCAATTAGATTAAAAGTGAAAAATTACATTTTCATGTAATTAAAAAGATAAGATTTTGCCATTGAAATTAAAATTACATTTTTATGTAATTAAAAGATTAGATTTTGACGTTGCAAAATTATTTACATTTTAATGTAATAAGAAGTAATAACTTACATGGTAATCTTAATTACATCTTTAATGTAATAAAAAGGAAATATTTTGACATTGTAAAAAGAAAAGTTACATTTTTAATGTAAAAAAGAAAAGTTTACATTTAAATGTAAATAAGAAAAGAAGAAAGGTTACATTTTTAATGTAAATAGATAAAAAAAACTTACATTTTCATGTAAATAGAATTTAAGGAAGAAAAATTTACATCATTCATGTAAATGAATTAAGATGTGAAATTACATTTTAATGTAAATAGATTTTCATTAAAGGAATTTAGAAGTGAAATTTACATTTATATGTAAATAGATTTTCATTAAAAGATTTAAGAAGAAAATTACATTTTAATTGGATTTTCTTGGACAAGGATAAGGATACGAATTTACATTTTTATGTAAATAGGTTTTCAATGAAAGTTATAACGATGGAAATTATCATTTTATTGAATTTGATTTCATTAAAAGATTAAAGATATGAAATTTACATTTTCATGTGAAAAGATTAAAACACAAGATTATCATTTTGCTTGTAAAGGAAAGATTGACACAAAATTATCATTTTAGTTTTGCATTGAAAGATATAAACAAAATTATTATTTTTGCTTGGCATTGAAAGAATAACAAAGTTATTATTTTCGTTACATTGAAATTAAACAAACAAAAATATATTCATTTTTATAGAACTGAAGTTGACACCAAATATATTGCATTTTTGTTAGAAATTGAAAGTACACAAAAATAATCATTTTTGTTAAATTATAAATGACACACAAAAATATTCATGTTTGGTGTAATGGAAATGAAACACAAAAATACCTATTTTTGTTGTAATTATAATGATACATGAAATATACAATTTTGTGTAGTTTGAAAGATGATTGAAAAATATACCTTTTTGTATATAGGATGTGAATGCAAGTCGAAGTAAAGATCAACATTCTTATGTGCCATGATATTATATTTAGATAATAATTCTTGTCGTTAGCAAAATACAGTAGAATAAAATACATTTCACTATGTATTATAAAAATGTAAATAGGTTACGGAAATATAACGTTCTTTACTTGTTGTGTTAATTACGATAATGAAATGGACGAAGGAATTATAATTATGTATAATTATATATATAAAAATTAAAAGTAAATGAATCGAGCGTGTTAATTCGCGTTTTGGAATTGTACTTTTTATTGATTATACCGAAATATCAGACCGTTGGATTTTCCCAAAACTGAAACCGTTAGGTTCGCCTTGGGAAGATCTTTCAACGATATGAATTGTATTAAAATCCAATGGGTAGATTTAGAGAAATGTGTAAAACAAATTTTGGTGAAAACAACGCCAAGGTCGCCTATTGACGTGAAGCGTCATTAAATGGAATTTAATTATTTTTATATAAATAAAAAATAAAGATTGATCGTTATAAATTAATATTAACGATATGAAGTGATTTTTAATTATATATATGCGAGGATCATTTGAAAAGTCCGAGTTCAATCTCATTTCAAATGATTATACGTCGATCTAAGTCGAAAAGTTGAAGACAGTGATTGAAGGCCGGCGATCTTCACATCGAATGGACGACGACTGCCGATGCCCGTGATTGGAGTAGCTAACTTGAAGGGGCTACAATGTTGGCCATCCGGACGTATATATTGATTGCACGGATATGCGGGTACCTCCTTCTAGTACTGGACATAGGGGACGAGGGTATCTCCAGTTTCGTTCAGACCCAGAACGGGCTTATAAATGGAATGTGTGTCCGACATTGTACTACTTTATATTCTATTTATTGATTTTCTGCCGAATGTATGAATGATTGGTGGCAGAGAATTTATTCTCTTGCTTAACACCCTTTTGTATATTTTGGCAAAGGATTAATGGTATGATATGGATTGACAGTATGGCATACCAAGATGCAATGATCAAGGTTTCTTGTTGAAAAGCAGAACCTTGTGGTGACGATCAAAGCACAGCTTGAATAAGCATAACTTTATGTATTACGCAGCTTTGCGAGCCTCACACCCCGGTTGGAGTCTAAAACGGGAGAAGGGAACGTGGGGAGAGCAGCACGTTTCTTTCTAGCTAGAAGTGTTGTTTGGGTTCTACACGGCCCGACATTTTACTTGTGTGGATGATGGAATGAGGCGCCTCGGATGTTAGGTCCTATAGGACCGGGAAACGTGTGTTCAAGAATAACTAATCCGCAAAATCGTATGTGCGGACCGGCCCTGCAGCTTTCCAAGGGTTCTCTGCGGGGAATCCTGAGACATTAGCTAGAGTGTCTCGAATCGGTAAGGAGCTCCTCCCTAGCCTTGACTCATGATGGAAACCCAATTTTCAATACGACCTCATGCGGTTTTGATTGTAGAACTAGTATGGCAACATAGTAGGATGGGGTACTATGCCGTCTATGATTGATACATTATGATTGAAATGTTTTTATTAAAAACCTACGCACCCAAATATTAAACCCATTCTATCGTATCAAGCATCTTTTGACCATTATAAGGTAAAACCCTATCCTCCGGTTTGCGTTGCATTGTGTGATGGGACTTGGGTCTTATAATGGTTTCATTTTTCTAAAAAGCATTGCGTTGTTTAACGATTTACTTTAATTTATGCACTGACAATCCATTGGAATAAAACTCGTTCCGTGTTAGCGGCATGGTCCTTGGATTTGCCTTATTGCTATTAGTTATATTAGTTAAGAATTCTCACACCAGTCTCATGACTGACTCGTAGTTTGTTTCACTTTGCAAACTCGGGTGCCCTCTTTTCCACACGGGCAGTCGAGTAGCTTTTTGCAGATATTTATCTCTTGAGCAGGATTCTGGATCGAAGCCTAAAGCTGTGTCCAGAGCATAGAAGTCTTCCGTTGTTTATTGTATTTAATTTATTGAAATTTATCTTCCGCTGTAATTTTATTCGGTATACTCTGATATATTCTGTACTCTGATGTAACATTATTGTGATGTTTATAAAAGTCTGTTGTTGTTGTTCTTATGTTGTTGTATTCCCAGAGTTAACGTGTTCGGGATTTGAACGGTCCTAGTCGATTTTGCGATCGATTGGGTCCGGGCGAAACCCGAGGCCGTTACATTCTTCTTTATAACTTCAAAATCTAAATAAACAACAATTATAATCAGATTAGTATTCTAATTATATTCATTCAAAATCAAGTCTATATTTCATGTCTATTTGACTTAACTTTCTTAATTTCAAAATATCTTGCTTACAATTATGATAAAAAGGGAAATTCATTATTATCTCTAAAATCGTTTCATAAAATTTACGGATTCATTAAAATTATTTCTTTACAAATCATCACCATATACTTAATATAGTATCATTAAGTTTCAATACATATATTTCTTTACAATACTTTGAAATATCTAACCATCATATGTAAAAATTTGTCCCTTTTATATACAAATTAGTATTTCTATTATTTTTACTCATAACTAATTTAATATTTCATACTTATTTGACATAAGGTAGAGTTAACAAATTTCAAAACATCACGTTTTAAGTTCTATCTTATAATCTTATTAGTATAAATTCACTTAGTATGTTATCTTAAGTTTTTAACATGGAATACCTTTCAAGTACTTATTTCTCCAATAAAAACTAAGTGATTACTACCCTAGTTATTAACACATTCATATTTTACATTAATTCTTAATACAAGTTATACTAAAAAATTCTTCCACTATTAATTAAGTTAGTTCAAGGATAAGTTTGTAACACAAGCTAAAAACTGAACCAACGGAAGAACCTAACCAATGGAAGTATACAAAGATGGATACCCCAGTCAACACAAATTAGAGAATATTAAGGATTTTGAAAGCTATGAATTATAAATTTCCTAGGATATAGATTTTAAACAAAGCTCGAGATTTAGATTTAAAAATACTAGTCGAAGAGAAACGTACTAAGGAAAGAAATTCAAAATAAAGAAACTCTTAGAAAAGTTATATATTGAAAAAAAATATCAAAAATCCATTTAAAATTATTTAAAACGATTTATACTTTTCAAAATACACTTTCTCTCTCTCTCCAGAAAATAACCACGATTGGTTTACTCATTCGAAAGCATTGCTACCCTGTCTCTAATGAATTTTAAACCCCATTTGCTAAGGTTTTTTTAATCAAACTAAAGCTCTAATACCATATGTAATGACCTCCCCTTCGTACCATTCAACTTGGTAATAAAACCAACTCAAATCATACGGAACAGGAGAATGTTTAACTATAAGGTTTAATAAATTCAAATCACAAAATACATATAGATTATAGATACAAAATAACAGAATAACTCGCAGCGGAATAAATAACTTAGCAGTCAATGAAGCTACTAACTACAAAATCTCAAAATCAAAATACATAATATCATAGTCATAAATTAATATACTAGAAAATCTCAGAAACAAAACTGCCTAGTATATAAGAAAATGATAGAAATAGGATAATAGAATCGCTAAGATAGTAGTAACAGATAGATAATAGGTCAAATCTCCAGCTCCGAAAAGATGAACCACCAAAGTTGAACTCCTCAGTTTGATTTGAGCATAAAGTCAAAAACAAAACACTCGAGTCTGGATTAACATTCTCAATAGTAAATCAACTCAAGTGAAATTCTCAATTGAGATGCACAAGTAACTTAAATAATGTTTGGGGTCCCATTCTATAAGGATATGTTAAACTATATATTACATAAAACAATAGGATATTATAATAGTGTCTATGGTTAAATATAATATTGAAAATAACTTAAGCGGAATTATATTTTTATCCTTACACTGCTTATAATGTCGTAATTTATACAGATATCGTAAAATCCACCATAAAGTAATGGCTATCAGAGGGCACTCAATAGGTACGACACAAATCAAAATTGTAAGGAGGCACAATCAGGATAATATGAAAAAACATGTGAGGCAATACTGTAAACCCAGAAAATAAGAACCAATTTAAAATTTTTATTTTGGCAATTTTAATGAATTTTGAATATTTAAAATGATTTATTTTAATAATAACGACTAGAAATCTATTATGAATAGAATTAGAACGTATAATATTTATTTGAATTGAATTTTGAATATAAATATTTATTTTAATTATAAAAGGGAATTGGAAATGGCGCGGTAGTTTGAAAATTCGATTCCAAATTTCAAATGGATGTACA
The DNA here is from genome assembly GCA_030737875.1 of Allium sativum. Lineage (NCBI taxonomy): Eukaryota > Viridiplantae > Streptophyta > Magnoliopsida > Asparagales > Amaryllidaceae > Allium > Allium sativum. Next base: position 312,399,853 of record CM060921.1, read on the forward strand.
GGATTCAAATAAACCGGAATTTAGTGAAACTAAAAATATTAGAATCTATTTGAAAATATCTTTCCAATGAATCCGAAAAATCCAAATTTCGTCGCGGGAATAAAAAGTTATGCCCAGTTGAAAATTAAGAATAGTCGCTATGGAAATATGGCCCTTAAAAATAGCCATTTTGCAAACGACCTCCGTTTTCGACGAAACCACTTTTTTTGGATCTGGGATGTCAAATTATTGCTAGATTCCAATTTTTAGAATTTTTGAAATCAATATGTGAGCGTGGCAAAAGAAAACGTGTTTTGACAGTTTTAGTCAATCTGGATCGACCAGAAAATGACCATTTTTCAAATGGTCTTCATGTTCGACGAAATTAGTTTTGTTAGGACCGTATCGTCAAAACATAGCCCGGTTTATTTTTCTGGAATTTTTAGAGTCAGTATGTGGCCCCGGTAAATTAAAATGTACATTTAAATTCAATATATATTGATTTATATTTTAATTTAAAGAGAAACTGATCGAAACGATAGAATTGGCCTACAGAACATATCCCATTGTGTTCGGAATAGGGGTAATACGCTAGGAAAGACAGTCGTTGGGTCTTGTTTAGACTTAGAATGCAAAACCCTCGTTTTTCGATTTAAATAATGGTATAAATATAAATTTCTAAACCCTAATCTTCACTTCCATCGTTCAGCGCCGCCAGTTAAAAAGACGGCCGATATTCATCAAATCTTTCTCCCTCAATCTTTTTAAATCCACTCAATAATTATGAATGATTATTAAACAAATATTGAATAGATTTCTGCGTTCTTCAATTTCATATGAGTGGATTATTTCTCATGGAGTAAATTGATCGATCTGGCGCCTCAAACTCAGCGCGTTCGAGTGGGATTTCAGAACTGATAGGGGGTGCGAGTTCATCTTGTTTGGGGGTGGTGGAGACGCCAGTCGCCGGCGCAGCTCGGGGTAACCTCCGATCAACCTGAAGCGGACGGTGGCAATCGCAAATTTAAACCGTAGGGTTGGAGCAGTTCAGAAGACGTCGGCTGTTGTTTTTAAGAAAAAAGGGGTTAAGGTTTAATTAATCATTAAATTAATTACCTCGTGAAATTATCCAAAGTTTAAAACAGCATAACTTTTGCGTACGAGGTCCGTTTTATGAACCGTTAGATGCGTTCGATTCCTCTAGATGAGCACTACAACATGGAGCAATATCTGAAGGAAAAACAGTGAGCTTTTTTCCTTTGTGTAATTAATAAATGAAGTTTTTAAAATATAAATATAAATAAAGTTTTTAAAATATAAATATAAATATACATAGTTTTTAAAATATAAATATAAATATACATGGTTTTTAAAATATAAATATATGTGGTTTTTGAAAAATAAATATACATGGTTTTTAAAATATAAATATACATGGTTTTTAAAATATAAATGTACTTGGTTTTGAAATAAAAATGCGATTTTTATATAAAGAGATTTGAAATAAAAATGCGATTTTTATATGAAGAGATTTGAAATCAAAATATGATTTTATTGTATGAACATCAAAATAAAAATATTATCTTTATAATATAAACATCGGGTTAAAAATATGATTTTTCTAAAGAAAGCATTGAAATAAAAGCGTGATTTTTATTTATAAACATCATTGTTAGAAATGTGAATTTTAACATAAAACCGCGTGAAACAGATTGCGATGGAATGGGCTGAAATCAAAACTGAATTCAAACCGTTCAGAAATATATAATGGAGGAGTGGATCCCAAAGGTGAGAAGTATAAAATTATTTCTGTACAGTTATTTATTTTATAACTGCATATATGAACTGCTTCCCGTCGTCCACAGACCATGGACGACTTGTTTGTTTGATTGTATTGTATTGTGAAAATTGATTGTGATGTGAAATGGACTGTATAAATATTCATGTGTTGAATAAAATATTTGAATAATAAAAATATCATTTATATTATGTTAATGAATCGAATAAATATTTTATCACTAAAATTATAATTTTTAACGAGTATATGAAATGAAAATAAATATTCATTTACAATACTGATATGGATTAGGACGATATATTATACACATCGCCCAACTGCACAAATAATATTCAGTATTTGTTGGTTGGAACCCCACACGGGTATTGGGATGATATTTGACGTACACTAATCCCAATTGTTTAGTTGTATGTCAATCGATAGGTTGACAGACTGTTGAAAGCATTAATTATTTATTTATAATTAATGCTTATACAGTGTAGAATGCACTCTGGATGATGGATTGTTGTTTTCATTGTGGTTTCATACATGTGTTATATGAAATCCATATAAATAACATTATATGGTAATTGATTGTGTCTGATTCCAGTTCAGAAAGAATGAATATTTTAAAATAACGAATACTTAAAAGTAATGAATATTTTAAAATAATATTCAGTCAAATATCAAAATATGATTTTGATGTCTGATTTGGGATGGACACAAATATATATAAATCTATAAAACCGTTTTAATTAGATTAACGCCATTTTGACGTGAATGATATTTATATCGATTTCATTCATTTTTATAATGAATATCGAAAAGGAAGTGATTTCAAAATCTAATGTTTTGAAAATATTATCATTTATATATTGAGACGACCCGATTTCCCGTTCTCACGGAAACAAGGTTATCTTTGGAATATAACACAGAAACAGATAATAGCAGAACAGAATTAAATAAATACACCAGAATGAACAACAAAATATACTGGATAAAAGTAATCATCAGAGTTACACAGTATACAGGATCTTACTTAGTACAAATACAGTTCAGCTATACGTAAATGTCTACAGCGGAAATAAACAAAATATGTACAATAGGAGCTGAACAGCATAAAAGGAAATAAATGATAGAATCCATCTTCAGCTCCAGCTATCCAGAAAGAACCAGCTAAACCTGAATACAAGGCTGCCCGAGTAGAAAAAGGGGCACCCGAGTTTGAGAGTGAAACAAACTACGAGTCAGTCATGGGACTGGTATGAGAAATCTACTCAACACATATATAATATGGCTAATCACAGGACCACGCCACTTTCGTGGAACGGGTTTACTCCATTGGATTGCCAGTGCTTTAAAACAAATCTTTCTTTTAAACATCGCTATGCTTTTAACAAAAATGAAGCCATTATAAGACTCAGTTCCCATCACACAATGCAACGCAAACCGGAGGATAGAGTTTTACCTTATAATGGCTAAAATATGATTGATACGAATAAAACAAAGGCATTTGATATTATTGCTAGTGTTTATATGTTTTGAAAACAATTTCAAATCATAACTATCAATCATAGACGGCATGGGTACCATATATCATGTCACCATATATATATACAATCAAAACCGCACGATGTCGTATTTGGAAATTGGATTTCCGTCATGAACCAAGGCAAAAGATAGTCCTTACCGAATTCGAGACTGCCTAGCCCGAGCCTCAGGCAAGTACTCTGTCAAGCCTTAGGATCGTCAGGGCCGGTCCACCGATGTGGATTAAAATGCCTGAACCATACGTTTCCCCGCCCTTTGGGGCGTAAACGAGCCAACAAATGACTCCATCGGACCCGGATCGTCCGATCAAACCGAGGCGCCTCGCGACAGCAACAACCACATAAGTCAAACTCGTCAGGGCGTGTAAAACCACTGACGCCACTTTTAGCTAGGAGGAAACACATGCCCTCCCTGATGTCCTCTCCCGTTTTAGGTTCATACCGAGGTGTGAGGCTCGCGAATTCACGTTATACACAAAGCTACGCCACACAGGCGGTGCTTTGATCATCACCACAAGACTTTGCTTTTCAACAGAAGCCCTGATCACTGCATCTTAGCATGCCACACAGGCAATTCATGCCATGCGACTGATGTCCATCGATATACAACCTCTGAGCTCGTGCGTCTCAGAGAAGGGCGTTAAGCAAAAGAATAAATTCTCCGCCGCCAATCAGATGTATATTTAACAGAAATCAATCAACACAGAATAAACTCCAATGTCAGACACACAGTCCATTTACAAGTCCGTTCTGGGTCTGAACGAAACCGGAGGCACTAAATACCTCGCAAACCCTTTGATCACCACGTACGTCTGGACGATCACCACTCATTATCCATATTTCGGGATGCCTCCCAATCAGGACCTCGGTTACCATCCAAACGAGGTGAAGATCTCCGGTCTTCGACCCCCGTCTTTATCTTCGACTTTCAATCGTCGGTCAATTATTTGAAATGAGAATTAACTCGGCCTTCTCAAATAATTCACGTATATTTAGAATTTCAATTCAATTTATTTCAATGGTTAAATTATTCGACAACACCAATTTTGTCCTTTAATATAATTTTCACACCAAACACATTCAACCATCAAACATCACATAAATCATGCAAATTCAGTTTATTTCCATTCCATATCGCTTATGATATTTTATAACTATTTATCGCTATTTTTATTTATTTTAAAATAGCCATTTTATTCAAAACGACGCTTCGGGCCATAAGGCGGCCGTGGCGCTGTTTTTCTTCAGATTTGATTTACACATATCTGAAAATCTAACCGTTGGATCTTCACAAAATTTACATCATTAGAAAGGCCTTTTCAAAACGAATCCAACGGTTCCAGTTTCGGGAAAATCCGACGGTCGGATCTCCCGGTACAATCGTTTGAAGTTTCGATTTCAAAATACGAACTGCAGCGTCGTTATTCGATTTAATATATAATTATATTTATATATATATATATAAATATAATCGCTTCTAGCGCTGTTTTTCATCAAATTTGATTTAAACATTCCAGACAATCCAACCGTTGGATTTTTACAAGGTTGGTGCCGTTGGAAAGATTATTCCAAGGCGAACCCGACGGTTGAGGTTTCGGGAAAATCCAATGGTCGGATCTCCCGGTACAATCGTTTGAAATCATGGTTTCGAAATACGAACTGCACGGCCTCGTTTCGTTTTAATTTTATTTATATTTATATATTTATATAAATATAGTTCATTCAACAATTTCAATATCGTTTTCACTTCAAATATTTTTCTAACGCCTTAAATTTTGGAAAAATTTCGCCATAACCTCCCCTGCACCGGGAGCATCGGGAAATCGCAAATAGCGTCCCGGTCCTTCTAATCTCAAAAAGAAAAAGAAAAAGCCAAGAGGCTAGCCAACAGGCTCAAAATCATCACCCAAACAAATCAGTAAATGTGTACCTATTTGTCGGGCACAAAATTTTATTCCTCTTCTCTAGCCCCTTTGCTATAACCTGTTCAATGAATATTGCATGTACATATATATATACAGTTCTTATCATTTATCAATTTCTATTCGACTTCATATTTGATTTCTATTTGGTTTAAAAACTCCATTCATTCTAATGTTACATAAATAGGTGCAAATCATTTCATTAGCCAATTAATGAATATTTCAACTCATATATGTTTATTTTGAACAAGTGGCTATTTTTAACACTTCACATTTCAACGATTTATGCATACAATAAAAATGTGATTTTTATTGTAAAACAATTCATTTCAAAACACTATTTTTCTATATAGTTCAAGTTGGTGATAAAAATGGGATTTTTATCATGAAACAATTTATTTCAAAATATGAATACCATTCAACACATGAATTTCTAAACAACGAATGAATATCAATTCAACACATGAATGATTTCTATGGTTTCTATATATAGATAAAAATGTGATTTTTATTATCAAACAATTTATTTCAAAATATGAATACCATTCAACACATGAATTTCTAAACAACGAATGAATATCAATTCAACACATGAATGTTTTCTATGGTTTCTATATATAGATAAAAATGTGATTTTTATTATCGAACAATTTATTTCAAAATATGAATACCATTCAACACATGAATTTCTAAACAACGAATGAATATCAATTCAACACATGAATGTTTCAATAGTTTTTATATATAGATAAAAATGTGATTTTTATTATCGAACAATTTATTTCAAAATATGAATACCATTCAACACATGAATTTCTAATCAACGAATGAATATCAATTCAACACATGAATGTTTTCTATAGTTTTTATATATAGATAAAAATGTGATTTTTATTTCAACGATTTATGCATACAATAAAAATGTGATTTTTATTGTAAAACAATTCATTTCAAAACACTATTTTTCTATATAGTTCAAGTTGGTGATAAAAATGGGATTTTTATCATGAAACAATTTATTTCAAAATATGAATACCATTCAACGCATGAATTTCTAAACAACGAATGAATATCAATTCAACACATGAATGTTTTCTATGGTTTCTATATATAGATAAAAATGTGATTTTTATTATCGAACAATTTATTTCAAAATATGAATACCATTCAACACATGAATTTCTAAACAACGAATGAATATCAATTCAACACATGAATGTTTCAATAGTTTTTATATATAGATAAAAATGTGATTTTTATTATCGAACAATTTATTTCAAAATATGAATACCATTCAACACATGAATTTCTAAACAACGAATGAATATCAATTCAACACATGAATGTTTCAATAGTTTTTATATATAGATAAAATTGTGATTTTTATTATCGAACAATTTATTTCAAAATATGAATACCATTCAACACATGAATTTCTAATCAACGAATGAATATTAATTCAACACATGAATGTTTTCTATAGTTTTTATATATAGATAAAAATGTGATTTTTATTATCAAACAATTTATTTCAAAATATGAATACCATTCAACACATGAATTTCTAAACAACGAATGAATATCAATTCAACACATGAATGTTTTCTATGGTTTCTATATATAGATAAAAATGTGATTTTTATTATCGAACAATTTATTTCAAAATATGAATACCATACAACACATGAATTTCTAATCAACGAATGAATATCAATTCAACACATGAATGTTTTCTATAGTTTTTATATATAGATAAAAATGTGATTTTTATTTCAACGATTTATGCATACAATAAAAATGTGATTTTTATTGTAAAACAATTCATTTCAAAACACTATTTTTCTATATAGTTCAAGTTGGTGATAAAAATGGGATTTTTATCATGAAACAATTTATTTCAAAATATGAATACCATTCAACACATGAATTTCTAAACAACGAATGAATATCAATTCAACACATGAATGTTTTCTATGGTTTCTATATATAGATAAAAATGTGATTTTTATTATCAAACAATTTATTTCAAAATATGAATACCATTCAACACATGAATTTCTAAACAACGAATGAATATCAATTCAACACATGAATATTTCATATGGTTTCTATATATAGATAAAAATGTGATTTTTATTATCAAACAATTTATTTCAAAATATGAATACCATTCAACACATGAATTTCTAAACAACGAATGAATATCAATTCAACACATGAATGTTTTCTATACAATGAATAAATATAGTTTAAGCATATGAAAATAATTCAAACACACAAATATTATTCAAAATTTCGGCAGCATAACGGCAGGGTAGTTACACCGGCACCGTCCCTAGTACGGCTTCTCGCTCTACCTTAAAACCTCGCGGTTTTTGACAATGGGGATCATGCATCTAGTTCGCACGCAGGCGGCATGTATATATTTATTTCATTTCCACAAACTAATCCTAAGTGGTTTCAACCAAATATTTCACAACCACAAACGGGTATTTTTCAACCACAATCAACCAATATCAATCACAAACAATCCCAAACAATAATTCAATTTTCACAACAATTTCAACCAATAAATATCGTCCATGGTTTGTGGACGAGGGGGCGTATATATATATATATATATATATATATATATATATATATTATAGATAGCAATTCACTTTCATTTCACACATATATAATATTTTTAAAACAGAAATCTCACCAATAGCTATCCAACTACGATTCTTCCTTTAGAGAAATCTTCGCCTTTCTCGCCTTTTGTCGCTTTCGCCCGTATTCTCTACATATGTAAAAATCGAATTTTTACTATGTTATTCAATATATAAAAATCGAATTTTGACTTCGCTATTTAATATATAAAAATCTGATTTTTCTTTCGACTTTAAATATATAAAAATCTGATTTTTCTTTCGACTTTCGATATATAAAAATCTGATTTTTCTTTCGACTTTAAATATATAAAAATCTGATTTTTCTTTCGACTTTCGATATATAAAAATCTGATTTTTCCTTTTAAATTTCTAATCTCTTCCTAGTTTATAAATCATTTTAAAAATCAGTTTTTAATACTTTTTAAAATCAGTTTTTCTTTCTTTATAAAATCAGTTTTTCATTCTATATAAAATCAGTTTTTACTTCTATATAAAATCAGTTTTTTTACTTCTTATAAAATCAGTTTTTCTTTCTATTAAAAATCAGGTTTTTTTTACTTCTTATAAAATCAGTTTTTCTTTCTATTAAAAATCAGTTTTTCTTTCTATTAAAAATCAGTTTTAATCTTTTAAAAACCAATTCTGTTTTTAATCCTTTTAAAAATTATTTCAGTTTTTAATCCTAAAAAAATCAGTTTTAAAATTCTTAAAAATTCAGTTTTTAAAATCCTAAAAATCAGTTTGTAATTTCTTTTAAATCAGTTTATAATTTCTTTAACATTCAGAAATCAGTAAAACAAAAATAAAAATAAAAATGAAATCTAATCACTCACCGCAGATTTCGAAAAGGGAGGGAAGAAGAAGGAGCGTCGGCGGCTGGGTTCGAGGGCTGCTCGATGGTCTTCGTCGGCGACTTCGAGACGAGGCGGGGTGCTGCTTCGATTGCGTCGCGACTTCGAGGTGAGGGCGGGGTTGCTTCGGGGTCTTCGTCGGTTTCGAGGGGGGGCGTCGGCGATGATGTCTTCGTCGGCGATGTCTCGAGGAGGGGGGGGGGGCGGCGATGTCTGGAGGGAGGCGCTCGATCTAATTTAGGTTTTCTTTCTTTTTTCTCTTCTGGTAAATGAATCGAGGGGGGGGGCCAGAACGAAGATAAAGGGGGGAGGGAAATTATATTATTATTTTTTTATTATTTAATTATTAAATTTTTGCAAAAAGGTTGACTTTTACATACGACCTCGAAACGAGGCCCACCGCCTGTCGTCCATAGCGTTTTACCCCCATTCCGAACACAATGGGATATGTATCGCAAGCTGATTTGATCGTTACAATCAGTTTCCTTTTGAATTTTCATTTAAATCACTATATTGAATTTTAAACGCACGTTTCAAATTACCGGGGTCACATACTAACTAGAAAAATTCCAGAAAAATATTTTCTAGCTTCGTATTGACGATACGGTCCTAACAAAACTAGTTTCGTCGAATTCTGAGACCGTTTGCAAAATGGCCAATTTCCAGTCGATTAAAATCAACTGAAACTGGTCAAACGCGTTTTCCTTCGCCACGCTCACATATTGATTCGAAAAATTATGAAATTTGAAACCTAGCAATAACTTGACCCTGCGGATCCAACAAAAGTGGTTTCGTCGAAATCCGAGGTCATTTGCAAAATGTCCATTTTTAAGGGCCTGAATCACATAGCGACTATTCAGAATTTTCAACTGGACATATCTTTTGATTCCCGCTATCAAATTTCGATTGGTCGGATTCGTTAGAAAGATATTATCAATTAGATTCCATTATTTTTGGTTTCACTAAGATCCGGATTGTTTTGCACCCGGTATATTCAACTGAAGTTTGAAATCGAATTATCGAACTACCGCGCCATTTTCAATTCTATATATAATTATAATTAATTATATTCGTTTTCAAATGTCGATTCAAACTCAGTTTTCATCGCTATTATTTAAAATATTTATTTTAAATATTTAAAATCCATTATTTTAGCCAATTTAAAATTTTTAAATTGGTTCAGATTTTCTGGGTCGTTACATATATTAATGATGTGGAATATTCAATTTTGATTTGAAATTGAATATGGAGTTGACATCGTTTTGAAAACGAATTTAAAACGATTTATAAAATACGTTTTAAATGGAAATCGATGAAATATATATAATATATACATGTATTATAATGGCCTGAATAGAACGCGCCGCGTAGCGGCAGTTCCCGAATTTCGACCATTGACTTCGAATGGACATTACGGGAGATCGGACCGTCGGATTCTCCTAAAACCAAAACCGTTGGGTTCATATCGAAAAGAGCTTTCTACCAAATATAAGAAATTTGAAATCTAGCGGTTGGATTTGGAATTATGTCCAGATCAAATTTGGAAAAGGTCGCCGTTTACGGAAATCGACTGTACGGGCCTTGATAAAATTATTAAAAATAGCAATAATTTGTGTAAAATCATAAAAAATGATTTGGAAAGAATTGGGATGAAAAATTCTGTATTTTTAAAGATAAAATTATATTTTTATCAAAATGAACTAGTTATTAACTAGATTTGAAATCCAATAATTTTTAAACAAAATAAATTGGATTTGGAATGATTTTAAAAATAACCAGGATTTCCAACATGTAAATTGGAATGAATTTGAATCGAAATTGTCTTCGGAATATTTTGATGTTGGATTTCGTGATTATAAAGATATAGTTATGGAAATTTGAAAGATATATTTATATCGTTGTTGCCAATACGATATTTGTTGGTTGTAGTATTTGATATTGAATATAAGCCGATATATTTTCTATTCAGAGTCTTGTATTTAATATCAAATGGGATTTTGGGTTTGTTGTGAATGGTGTCTTCAGTAACACTGTTCTGAAACCCCATGTGAAGAGAATAAATCTTTTAATTAAGATTTTTAGAGTTTCCAATTATATTTAATAATTGGAATAAAATGGAATGTGAATTGGGTTTATCGTGGATTGTGTTTTTAGCGACATTCGTTCTTTAACCCGATTTACAGTGAAATGTGATGTGGAATTTATAAATCTTTTTGTTAAGATTTAAAGGAGATTTTCCAAAGTAAAGTTTTCCAATTTAACATATTAAATTGGAATGGAATGGAATTCGATTCAGTAATAATCGAAGTGAACTCCTGTGGAGGAAGGCTGTTACTATATATGGAATTTAAAAGGTTTTGCCGTTATTCCATTTATATTATCAGTTGGATATGGAAGTTTATATCGATTATATATATTGATCTGCTTTCCGTGAAGATTCCATTGTTAATGGAATGAGATTTTGGGTTTATCGTGAGCTGTGTTTTAAATGATATTAGTTCTTTAACCCAGTTAAAGATAAGATTAATTTCTTAACTTGGAATAATCATTAAGTAATGATTTTTGGAAATTAAAACTGAATTAGAGTTTTAATGAATCTTTAAATAGATTGAAAGGTGAATTTGATAACATTTTAGTTATCAAATTCAAGGAATGATCAAGAATGGAAAATCACCAGTTTTGCTCCAAGCGATAGTTAAATCTTTAATTAGATTTGAACGTGAAATGGTAATTGAATTTACTGGTAACACTGTGGTGTTAGATATGAAGTATTACTAGTTTTACCTCATGGGATGAATAGGTTGGGATTGGGAAATTAAACAAACGATTACTTCGGTAAGGTTCGTTAATCCCGACTAGTTTGGATAAACTTTAATTTGGTTTGAATTGATATCCAAAGGAAGATTAAAGAATAAATTTAAAGAATTTATCTTTGATAAAATTAATGGGAACCTTTCCCAAAGGATATGAATATTTAAATAAAAGAATATTCAGAATTGGAATGAGGCGTATGTTGTGTTTTTATAGCATTTGTTTATTATATACGCGAGTTATTCAGAAAGACAGGGTTCATCCCATTCTGAATAACCGAATCGACGATGAGTCGACGATGAAGACGGTGGTTGAAGACCAGAGGTCTTCACATCGTTTGGATGATTACTGATGTCTTGATTGGGCCATACACCCAAGACAAGGTAATAAATGATGATCATCCAGACATACTTGGAGATCGACCAGATATGCGAGGGCCTCTCTCCTGTATTGGACATATAGGACGAGGAATAAGGTGCCTCCTGTTTCATTCAGACCTAGAATGAACTTGTAAATGGATGTGTGTCTGACATCGGATTTCATTCTATGTGATTGATAGACATTGGTTGCATAGCGTGAATTGCCTTTGTGGCATGCTGAGATGCAAATGATCAAGGCTTCTGTTGAAAAGAAGAGTCTTGTGGTCGATGATCAAAGCATGGATTTAATATAGCATAGCTTAGTGTAGCGTTAATTCACGAGCCTCGCACCCCGGTGTGAACCAGAAACGGGAGAGGACATCAGGGAGGGCATGCGTTTCCTTCTAGCTAGGTGTGGTGTCAGGGTTTTGCATGCCCTGACGTTTTACTTTATGTGGATGATGGATAGCAAGGCGCCTCGGATATATCGGCACTGCGGGGTCGATGGATGATATGGTCATTATACAAACCAGACTTACGCCCCCGTAGGATGGGGAAACACATGGTTCAGGCATTTTAATCCACATCGAGTGGACCGGCCCTGACGATCCAAGGGTCACTAGAGCTTTGATCCTGAGGGGAGGGCTAGAGCGTCTCGAAGCGGTAAGGGTGATTCCTTGCCTTGGTTCACAGATGGAAATCCAACTTCCAATTCATGACATTTCGGTTTTTATTGTAGAGCCTAGTATGGTGACATAGTGCGATGGGGCATTATGCCGTATATGATTGATGCATTTATATTTGAAGTTGTTTTCATATACTTTACACTATAATAGTATAAAAATGATTTGTTCTAATCGTACCAAGCATGTTTGGCTATTATAAGGTAAAACTTTATCCTCCGGCTTGCTTGCATTGTGTGATGGGACCTGAATCTTATAATAGCTTCATTGTTCTTTATTTAGCATTGCGCTGTTTGTTTTATGCACTGGTATTCTTGTGAGCGAACCCGTTCCATGTTATACGGCATGGTCCCTTGATTTACCGAATTTTAAAATAAAAATTAATAACTGTTTTAGTTCACACACCAGTCACATGACTGACCTGGAATTTATTGTTTTAACCTAAACTCTGGGTGCCCCTATTTTCCATACGGGCAGCTAGTAGTTTTGGTTTTGTAGATTTATATTCATAGGATCCTGGTTTACAGCTGGAATGATATTCGGAAAGCTCAGTATCAGTGTATGTGACGGCCGGGAATTTCGCTCGATATGAATCTGTCGGTAAACCGATCTAGACCGTTCGAAACCCCTGATCGTTGAGAACAGGACAAATCAGAACGCAGACGGAAGAACATTTCATTGCTATTACAACAATTCCATCAGATACAAGAATATACAGAGTATAATTGAGTAAATTACATTCGATAAATATCAGAGATTACAATAAATTACATAGCAGCGGAAAATAATACAAAGCACAACTGAAGGTGATATACGGATACAGAGCTTTCCGGATATCATTCCAGCTGTAAACCAGGATCCTGTGAATATAAATCTGCAAAACCAAAACTACTAGCTGCCCGTGCGGAAAATAAGAGTACCCAGAGTTTAGGTTAAAACAATAAACTCCAGGTCAGTCATGTGACTGGTGTGAGAACTAAAACAGTTATTTAAACTTTACTTTAAAAGAGGGTAATTCAAGGGACCACGCCGTATAACACAGAACGGGTTTCCTCCCAAGAATACTAGTGCATAGAATAAACAACGCAATGCTTTTTCGAAAAATGAAGCTATTATAAGACCCAGGTCCATCACACAATGCAACGCAAGCCGGAGGATAGGGTTTTCCCTTATAATAGCCAAACATGCTTGGTACGTTCAAAACAAATCATTTGATACTATAATAAGTGTATAGTGTCAAAACAATTTCAATCATAAATATCAATCATAGACGGCATGGGTACCATATATCATGTCGCCATACTAGCTCTACAATTAAAACCGTAATACATGTATTGGAAATTGGATTTCCGTCATGAGTCGAGGCAAGAGGCAAGCTCCTCTCCGCGTTCGAGACACTCTAGCAAATGTCTCAGGACTACACACTCTGGGCAATCCTGGATCTTCAGGGCCGGTCCTCACTTACGTTAGAGGATTGGCAATTCCTGAACACACGTTTCCCAGTCCTTACAGACCTAAAATCGAGGTGCCTCATTCCAACAACCACAAAGGTGAAAAGTATATAAATGTCAGGGCTGGTAAGTCATTGACACCACCAAAGCTAGAAAGAAACGTCGTACTCTCCCTGCAGTCCGTATCCCCTTTTTGACTCATACCGAGGTGTGAGGCTCGCGAATTCACATTATACACAAAGCTACGCCACAAAGGTCGTGCTTTGATCATCAACCACAAGACTTTGCTTTTCAACAGAAGCCTTGATCCATGCAACTCAGCATGCCACACAGGCAATTCATGCCATGCGATTGATATCTATCGATATATAACCTCTAAGCTCGTACGTCTCAGAGAAGGGCGTTAAGCAAGAGAATAAATTCTCCGCCGCCAAACAGATATATATTTAACAGAAATCAATCAACACAGAATAAAATCCAATGTTAGACACACAATCCATTTACAAGTTCGTTCTGGGACTAAATGAAACCGGAGGCACTTTCCTCGCATATCCATCCATCTCCAAGTACGTCTGGACGACCACCAACTATTTCCATCCTCTTGGGTGTACAACCCAATCAGGTCATCAGTAATTATCCAAACGATGTGAAGACTTCCGGTCTTCAACCACCGTCTTCATCTTCGATATATCGTCGAATCAGTTATTCAGAATGGGTATAAACCCGGCATTTCCGAACAACCCGCGTATATTAAAAACAAATGTTGCACAAACACAACATACGCCTCATTCCAATTCATATTCTCGGGGAAAGGTTCCCATTAATTTTATCCAAGATAAATTCTTTAAAATTTATCCTTTAATCTTCCTTTGGATGTCGTTTCAAACCAAGTTATGGTTTTCTAAACTAGTCGAGATTAGCGAACCACACCGAAGTAATTATTTATTTTATTTTCCAATCCCAACCTATTCATCCCATGAAGCAAAACTAGTCATACTCCATATCTAATATCACAGTGTTATTGGTAAAATTAATTACCATTTCACGTTCAAATCTGATTAAAGATTTAACTATCGCTTTGGAGCAAAACTGGTGATACTCCATCCTTGCTCACTTTCTACATTTGATAATATAAATTATCAATTCACATTTCAATTTAATTGCAGAATCATTAAAACTCCTTTTACTGGGTTAAAGAACTAGTGTCATTTAAAACACAGTTCACGATAAACCCAAATCACATTCTATTTATTATCGGGTTAAAGAGCTAGTGTTATTTAAAACACAGTTCATGATAAACCCATGAATCAATTCTATTTAAACCCATTTCAGATCCAATTTATTTATCTAAAAATAAATCGGTTTTAATTTCAGTTCAAAACTAGTTAATTTCGATAAAAAACTATTTTTATCTTTTCAAATATGGAGTTTTTCATCCCAATTTTTCCCAAATTATTTCTTATGATTTTACACAAATTATTGATATTTTTAATAATTTTATCAAGGCCCGTACAGTCGATTTCCATCAACGGCCATCGAACTGCACTTACAGCGACCTTTTCTGCATTTGATTTGGATGTATCTCTAAATCCAACCATTAGATTTCAAATTTCTAATATTCGTTAGAAAGCTCTTTTCAATACGAACCCAACGGTTCCGGTTTTAGGAGAATCCGATGGTCTGATCTCCCGTAATGTCCGTTCGAAGTTAATGGTCGAAATTCGCGAACTGCCGCGGCGCGGCGCGTTCTATTCAGGCCATTATATTATATATATAATATATATTTCATCGATTTCTATTTAAAACGAATTATATAAATAGTTTTAAATTCGTTTCAAAAACAATTTCAACTTCCATTTCAATTCAAATCAAAATTGAATTTTTCCTTATAAATTCGTTTTTTAAAATTCATTTCAATCCAATTTGAATTCATTTCAATTCGTTTTCAATTCGAATTCGTTTTCCATTCAATTCAAATTGGTTTTCAATTCAATTCGAATTGGTTTTCTATTCGATTCAATTCAAATTGGTTTTCTTTTCGATTCAAATTGGTTTTCTATTCGATTCAATTCAAATTGGTTTTCTATTCAATTCAATTTAAATAGGTTTTCTATTCAATTCAATTTAAATTGGTTTTCGTTTTCTATTTAAATCAAATTCAATTCGAATGTAATCGTTATAAATATCATTCGCGTCAAAATAGCGCATCTCTAATCAACACGGCTTTTATATTTCAATAAATTCGTTATTCTATTCAACAAATGAATATTTATTCTATTCAATGTGTGAATCTATATTTTTGTCAACACACGACTAATCTCAACGAATGAGTACTGTCCACGTGTGACTATTTTTGTTATTTAATATATTTTATAAAAATTAAGGTATCTATCATTTGATTTAAAATCGGACTCCAACCGTAAATTAGTAAGAGAACGATTCCCTAAATATTAACCCCGAAGGCCGTAACCAACATCAGATCAATATACAGGAGACCACTCATCTCATCTATTTTCCAGTTTGTTTCTAATTTCAAATATGATAAAGATGTAAATTTTATTGTAAAAATATTTCGTTCAACACATGACTAATCTCAACGGATGAGTACAGTCAACACATGAACCTTTATTTTATAGTGATAAAGATATAAATTTTATTGTTAAAAATATTTCGTTCAACACATGACTAATCTCAACGGATGAGTACAGTCAACACATGAACCTTTATTTTATAATATTCTTTATTTTCTAAATTGGAATGAGGCCCAATCAATTACCATATAGTGTTAACCGTATGGATTTCCATACAACACATGTATATAATAGCAACGATAAATAATCAACCATCATCCAAAGTGCACTACACTGTATAAGCATCAAATATAGATATCTAACGCTTATAACACCCTGTCAATCAATCGATCGACATACAACCAATTATTGGGATTAGTGTATGTCGTATTTTATCCCAAATCCCCGTGTGGGGTTTCAAACAATCAAACACACATTTTATTTGTGCAGTTGGGCGATGTGTAAAATTTATCATCCCAATCAATGTCCTTCAAATAGGTGTACATAAACAAACCGTCTGGTTTGTAAATGAATATTTATTTATTCACATTCACATTAAAAATTATATTTTTAACGATAAAATATTTTATTCAACATATGGATTTCTATTCTGTTCATTTACAAGATAAAAATGATATTTTTATTTTTCTAACTTATTTTAGAAATTTCGGCGGCATAACGGCACGATACTAGAAACGGGACAAGGCCTAGCCTTATCCCCGGTCTAGTGAAGGCCCACGCCATTCACACATCAATCAAATCCATTCCATTTCGCCAAACAATTTAATTCAAACCAAATAAACTAACCAACTACACAACCAAACAATTAAACAAACAAGCCATCCATGGTCTGTGGATGACGGGTGTCGGGTGCTACTAAACACCGTCTGCATCCTAGTATATATATATAACTAGGAAAAGAGATTTTGAGTGAGAAGTTCTCACCAATAGCTATCCAATACCACGACTGTTCATTTATAGAAATCTTCATCGTTCTCGCCTTTTTGTCATCTTCGTTGCCCGTAGTCACTACATATATAAAAATCACATTTTTATATACTGGTGTCTTTAAAATAAAAATCACATTTTTATTTGTTCACTTTCAATTTAAAAATCATATTTTTATAATCACTTCATATATTTAAAAATCGAATCTTTACTTCGCTATTCAATATATAAAAATCGAATTTTTTACTTTGCTATTCAATATATAAAAATCGAATTTTTACTTCGCTATTCAATATATAAAAATCGAATTTTTACTTTGTTATATATAAAAATCGAATTTTTACTATGCTATTCTACAGATAAAAATTCTATTTTTATCACGCTATCCTTCATATAAAGATTTCGCCTTTTCAATTTTAAAAATCTAATCTTTTCTATTTTAAAAATATCATCTTTACACTTTTAAAAAATATCGTCTTTTCACTTTTAAAAATATCGTCTTTTCACTTTTAAAAATCAAACTTTTCAAAGTTAAACATCAAATTCCTTCATAGTTTAAAAATCAAATCTTTTATAGTTTAAAGATCTAATCTTTTCTAATTTAAAAATCTCCGCCTTTTTACTTAGTCAAAAATCAATTTTAAAATCAAATAAATTTCAGTTTTCAAATCAAATAGAACGATAACTGAAAATTGAAAAATAGATAAAATTAAATAAAGAAACTTACAGATTTTGGTCGAAAGGGGGGGCTGTGCTTCTTCGTCGGAGGTCAAGGAGGTGGAAGGGAGGGCGGAGGTCGGGGGGGGGGGGGGGGGGGACTGATGGAAATCGAACAGGGGGGTGCTGCGGTCGTGGGTGATCGGAGAAGCGGCGCTGGAGGTTGCAGCCGGTGGTGGCGAGCTCCTGGAGGTCGGCAGCCTAGGGTTTGGGGGGGTGCGGTGGTCCAGACGGGGCTTGGGGGTCTTCGCGTCGGTCGAGGCGGGGGGGGGGGGGGGGGCTGTCGCGAGGTCGGCGCCGCTGGGGGGGGGGGGGCGGTCTCCCTCTCGATCGCTTCTCTCTTCTTTTTATTTTTTTTCCTGTGATGAACGAAAATGAAGGGAAGGGGGGGCCAGCGGTTTATAAGGGGAGGAGGGAGGATATATATTTTTTTATTTAATTATTTAATTTAAAAAGTTGACTTTTACATACGAACTCGAAACGAGACCCACCGCCTGTCGTCCATAGTGTTTTACCCCCATTCCGAACACAATGGGATATGTATCGCAAGCTGATTCGATCGCTTCGATCAGTTTTCGTCAAAATCAACATATAACCCTATATATTGAATTTGAACACGCATTTCAATTTACCGGGGTCACATACTAACTAGAAAAATTCCAGAAAAATATTTTCTAGCTTCGTATTAATGATATGGTCCTAACAAAACTAGTTTCGTCGAATTCTGAGACCGTTGGAAAATGGCTGATTTCCAGTCGATTAAAATCAACTAAAATTGGTCAAACGCGTTTTCCTTTGCCACGCTCACATATTGATTCGAAAAATTATGAAATTTAAAACATAGCCATAATTTGACATCACGGACCCAACAAAAGTGGTTTCGTCGAAATCCGAGGTCGTTTGCAAAATGTCTATTTTTAAGGGCCTGAATTCCATAGCGACTATTCAGAATTTTCAACTGGACATATCTTTTGATTCCCGCTATGAAATTTTGATTTTTCGGATTCATTGGAAAGATATTCACAAATAGATCCTATTAATTTTGGTCTCGCTAAAATCCGGATTGTTTTGCACCCGGTACGTTCAATTGAAGTTTGAAATCGAATTATCGAACTACCGCGTCATTTTCAATTCTATTTATAATTATATATATATATATATATATTCTAACGACGACGCGTATAAATATATACGTTCTAAAAATATATTAAAAATAAATTTCTCGACAATATTATTTAAAATAATCCATTTTAAATATTCAAACTTCGCTAAAATTGCCAAAATAAAAATTTAAAACTGGCTCGCATTTCCGAGTTATTACAATCTCCCCCACTTAAAACTTTTCGTCCCCGAAAAGGAACAAAGTCGAAAGTGGTTTGATTAATCAGCTCTACGTTCGATCTGGCTTCCATTCTCCAACTTTTCAGTTTCTGAGAATTTTCAAATTTTCAAAAATTTGGCTAGCACCCTAAATTTTCGAAAAATTTCGCCATAACCTCCCCTGCACCGGGAGCCACGGGAAAATCCTGAAATTGCCATATAGGCCTTCTGATCTCAAAAAGAAAAAGCCAAGCGGCTAGCCAATAGGCTCATAAAATCATCATCACCAAAACAAAATAGTAAATTATAGTAAATATGTACCTATTTGTCGGGCAAACAAATTTTATTCTCTGCTCTAGCCTCCTTGCTATGACCTGTTCAATGAAAGTGCATGTATATGCAAGCAAATGCGACCAATTTTCAATACAATTCAATATGTGATTCAATTAGGCATAATGGTTCAAAATTAGCAAACAAATAGGCAAACAACACAAACACCAATCAATTAGTGAATTTAACGTTTCAAATTCATATTTTTGATACATATACAGAAAATCATGTTTTTGATGCCAATTCACAACAATGTGTTCTAACTATATAAGTTTTGGTTCTCACACCAGTCTAATGGAAATATATAGATATCACACCTTCTTCACTCGGAAATAAATGCTGGTGATGGTATACTTCATCAATAGGACCATGTCCGGGCGACTAGAGTGCGGTTCTATATCTATCCGGTATATTAAAACTTCGAATATACGTTCATGACGCGTATATGCAAAATCTTTATATAGCGGATTGTCCAAATTCAAAATAAATAAATATTCAAATACGTAGAATTGATTTAAATTTTCAAAACAAAAATTGTTTTCATTTGAAAAATATACTCTTCACACCCGTTCTAGGATACTACTGATCCTATCTCTAACGAGTCTTTCTAATTGGATATTACTAATCCAATATCTGATGAATTCTTTCGTGTGGTTCTAATGTTTCTTATTCTCGAGCTCTGTAAACCAAAGCTCTGATACCAAATGTGACGGCGGGGAATTTCGCTCGATCCGAATTAGTCGGTAAACCGATCTAGACCGTTCGAAACCCCTGATCGTTGAGAACATGACAAATCAGAACGCAGATGGAAGAACATTTCATTGCTATTACAACAATTCCATCAGATACAAGAATATACAGAGTATAATTGAGTAAATTACATTCGATAAATATCAGAGATTACAATAAATTACATAGCAGCGGAAAATAATACAAAGCACAACTGAAGGTAATATATGGATACAGAGCTTTCCGGATATCATTCCAGCTATAAAGCAGGATCCTATGAATATAAATCTGCAAAACCAAAACTACTAGCTGCCCGTGCGGAAAATAAGAGCACCCAGAGTTTAGGTTAAAATAATAAACTCCAAGTCAGTCATGTGACTGGTGTGAGAACTAAAACAGTTATTTAAACTTTACTTTAAAAGAGGGTAATTCAAGGGACCACGCCGTATAACACGGAACGGGTTTCCTCCCAAGAATACTAGTGCATAGAATAAACAACGCAATGCTTTTTCGAAAAATGAAGCTATTATAAGACCCAGGTCCCATCACACAATGCAACGCAAGCTGGAGGATAGGGTTTTCCCTTATAATAGCCAAACATGCTTGGTACGTTCAAAACAAATCATTTGATACTATAATAAGTGTATAGTGTCAAAACAATTTCAATCATAAATATCAATCATAGACGGCATGGGTACCATATATCATGTCGCCATACTAGTTCTACAATTAAAACCGCAATACACGTATTGGAAATTGGATTTCCGTCATGAGTCGAGGCAAGGGGCAAGCTCCTCTCCGCGTTCGAGACACTCTAGCAAATGTCTCAGGACTACACACTCTGGGAAATCCTGGATCTTCAGGGCCGGTCCTCACTTACGTTAGAGGATTGGCAATTCCTGAACACACGTTTCCCGGTCCTTACAGACCTAAAATCGAGGCGCCTCATTCCAACAACCACAAAGGTGAAACGTATATAAATGTCAGGGCTGGTAAGTCACTGACACCACCAAAGCTAGAAAGAAACGTCGTGCTCTCCCTGCAGTCCGTATCCCATTTTTGACTCATACCGAGGTGTGAGGCTCGCGAATTCACGTTATACACAAAGCTATGCCACAAAGGTCGTGCTTTGATCATCAACCACAAGACTTTGCTTTTCAACAGAAGCCTTGATCCATGCAACTCAGCATGCCACACAGGCAATTCATGCCATGCGATTGATATCTATCGATATATAACCTCTAAGTTCGTACGTCTCAGAGAAGGGCGTTAAGCAAGAGAATAAATTCTCCGCCGCCAAACAGATATATATTTAACAGAAATCAATCAACACAGAATAAAATCCAATGTCAGACACACAATCCATTTACAAGTTCGTTCTGGGACTGAACGAAACCGGAGGCACTTTCCTCGCATATCCATCCATCTCCAAGTACGTCTGGACGACCACCAACTATTTCCATCCTCTTGGGTGTACAGCCCAATCAGGATCGTCGGTAATTATCCAAACGATGTGAAGACTTCCGGTCTTCAACCACCGTCTTCATCTTCGACAAATCGTCGAATTGGTTATTCAGAATGGGTATAAACCCGGCCTTTCCGAACAACCCGCGTATATTAAAAACAAATGTTACACAAACACAACATACGCCTCATTCCAATTCATATTCTCAGGGAAAGGTTCCCATTAATTTTATCCAAGATAAATTCTTTAAAATTTATCCTTTAATCTTCCTTTGGATGTCGTTTCAAACCAAGTTATGGTTTTCTAAACTAGTCGAGATTAGCGAACCACACCGAAGTAATTATTTATTTTATTTCCCAATCCCAACCTATTCATCCCATGAAGCAAAACTGATCATACTCCATATCTAATATCACAGTGTTATTGGTAAAATTAATTACCATTTCACGTTCAAATCCGATTAAAGATTTAACTATCGCTTTGGAGCAAAACTGGTGATACTCTATCCTCGCTCAATTTCTAAATTTGATAATTTAAATTATCAATTCACATTTCAATTTAATTGCAGATTCATTAAAACTCCTTTTACTGGGTTAAAGAACTAGTGTCATTTAAAACACAGTTCACGATAAACCCAAATCACATTCTATTTATTATCGGGTTAAAGAACTAGTGTTATTTAGAACACAGTTCACGATAAACCCATGAATCAATTCTATTTAAACCCATTTCAAATCCAATTTATTTATTTAAAAATAAATGGGTTTTAATTTCAGTTCAAAACTAGTTCATTTCGATAAAATTCTATTTTTATCTTTTCAAATATGGAGTTTTTCATCCCAATTTTTCTCAAATCATTTCTTATGATTTTACACAAATTATTGATATTTTTAATAATTTTATCAAGGCCCGTACAGTCGATTTCCATCAACGGCCATCGAACTGCACATACAGCGACCTTTTCTGCATTTGATTCGGATGTATCTCCAAATCCAACCGTTAGATTTCAAATTTCTAATATTCGTTAGAAAGCTCTTTTCGATACGAACCCAACGGTTCTAGTTTTAGGAGAATCCGACGGTCGGATCTCCCGTAATGTCCGTTCGAAGTTAATGGTCGAAATTCACGAATTGTCGTGGCGCGGCACGTTCTATTCAGGCCATTATATTATATATATAATATATAGTATATATTTCGTCGATTTCTATTTAAAATGAATTATATAAATAGTTTTAAATTCGTTTCAAAAACAATTTCAACTTCCATTTCAATTCAAATCAAAATTGAATTTTTCCTTATAAATTCGTTTTTTAAAATTCATTTCAATTCAATTCAAATTTCAATCCAATTTGAATTCATTTCAATTCGTTTTCAATTCAATTCGAATTCGTTTTCAATTCAATTCAAATTGGTTTTCAATTCAATTCGAATTGGTTTTCTATTCGATTCAATTCAAATTGGTTTTCTATTCGATTCAAATTGGTTTTCTATTCGATTCAATTCAAATTGGTTTTCTATTCAATTCAATTTAAATTGGTTTTCTATTCAATTCAATTTAAATTGGTTTTCGTTTTCTATTTAAATCAAATTCAATTCGAATGTAATCGATATAAATATCGTTCGCGTCAAAATAGTGCATCTCTAATCAACACGGCTTTTTATATTTCAATAAATTCGTTATTCTATTCAACAAATGAATATTTATTCTATTCAATGTGTGAATCTATATTTTTGTCAACACACGACTAATCTCAACGAATGAGTACTGTCCACGTGTGAATATTTTTGTTATTTAATATATTTTATAAAAATTAAGGTATCTATCGTTTGATTTAAAATCGGACTCCAACCGTAAATTAGTAAGAGAACAATTCCCTAAATATTTACCCCGAAGGCTGAAACCAACATCAGATCAATATACAGGAGATCACTCATCTCATCTATTTTCCAGTTAGTTTCTAATTTCAAATATGATAAAGATGTAAATTTTATTGTAAAAATATTTCGTTCAACACATGACTAATCTCAACGGATGAGTACAGTCAACACATGAACCTTTATTTTATAGTGATAAAGATATAAATTTTATTGTTAAAAATATTTCGTTCAACACATGACTAATCTCAACGGATGAGTACAGTCAACACATGAACCTTTATTTATAATATTCTTTATTTTCTAAGTTGGAATGAGGCCCAATCAATTACCATATAGTGTTAACCATATGGATTTCCATACAACACATGTATATAATAGCAACGATAAATAATCAACCATCATCCAAAGTGCACTACACTGTATAAGCATCAAATATAGATATCTAACGCTTATAACAGCCTGTCAATCAATCGATCGACATACAACCAATTATTGGGATTAGTGTATGTCGTATTTTATCCCAATACCCGTGTGGGGTTTCAAACAATCAAGCACACATTTTATTTGTGCAGTTGGGCGATGTGTAAAATTCATTGTCCCAATCAATGTCCTTCAAATATGTGTACATAAACAAACCGTCTGGTTTGTAAATGAATATTTATTTATTCACATTCACGTTAAAAATTATACTTTTAGCGATAAAATATTTTATTCAACACATGGATTTCTATTCCGTTCATTTACAAGATAAAAATGATATTTTTATTTTTCTAACTTATTCTTGAAATTTCGGCGGCATAACGGCACGATACTAGAAACGGGACAAGGCCTAGCCTTATCCTCGGTCTAGTGAAGGCCCACGCCATTCACACATCAATCAAATCCATTCCATTTCACCAAACAATTTAATTCAAACCAAGCAAACTAACCAACTACACAACCAAACAATTAAACAAACAAGCCATCCATGGTCTGTGGATGACGGGTGTCGGGTGCTACTAAACACCGTCTGCATCCTAGTGTGTGTGTGTGTGTATATATATATATATATATATATATATATATATATATATATATAACTAGAAAAAGAGATTTTGAGTGAGAAGTTCTCACCAATAGCTATCCAATACCACGACTCTTCATTTATAGAAATCTTCATCGTTCTCGCCTTTTTGTCGTCTTCGTTGCCCGTAGTCACTACATATATAAAAATCACATTTTTATATACTGATGTCTTTAAAATGAAAATCACATTTTTATTTGTTCACTTTCAATTTAAAAATCATATTTTTATAATCACTTCATATATTTAAAAATCGTATCTTTACTTCGCTATTCAATATATAAAAATTGAATTTTTACTTTGCTATTCAATATATAAAAATCGAATTTTTACTTTGCTATTCAATATATAAAAATCGAATTTTTACTTTGTTATATATAAAAATCGAATTTTTACTTTGTTATATATAAAAATTGAATTTTTACTATGTTATTCTACAGATAAAAATTCTATTTTTATCACACTATCCTTCATATAAAGATTTCGCCTTTTCAATTTTAAAAATCTAATCTTTTCTATTTTAAAAATAACGTCTTTTCACTTTTAAAAAATATCGTCTTTTCACTTTTAAAAATATCGTCTTTTCACTTTTAAAAATCAAACTTTTCAAAGTTAAACATCAAATTCCTTCATAGTTTAAAAATCAAATCTTTTATAGTTTAAAGATCTAATCTTTTCTAATTCAAAACTCTCCGCCTTTTTACTTAGTTAAAAATCAATTTTAAAATCAAATAAATTTCAGTTTTCAAATCAAATAGAACGATAATTGAAAATTGAAAAATAGATAAAATAAAATAAAGAAACTTACAGATTTTGGTCGAAAGGGGGGGGGGGCTGTGCTTCTTCGTCGGAGGTCAAGGAGGTGGAAGGGAGGGCGGAGGTCAGGCGAGGGGGGGGAACTGATGGAAATCGAACAGGGGGGGTGCTGCGGTCGTGGGTGATCGGAGAAGCGGCGCTGGAGGTTGCAGCCGGTGGTGGCGAGCTCCTGGAGGTCGGCGGCCTAGGGTTTTGGGGGGTGCGGTGGTCCAGGCGGGGATTAGGGGTCTTCGCGTCGGTCGGGGCGGGGAGGGGGGGCTGTCGTGAGGTCGGCGCCGCTGGGGGGGGGGGGTCTACCTCTCGATCGCTTCTCTCTTCTTCTTTTTTATTTATTTTTCCTGTGATGAACGAAAATGAAGGGAAGGGGGGCCAGCGGTTTATAAGGGGAGGAGGGAGGATATTTTTTTATTTAATTATTTAATTTAAAAAGTTGACTTTTACATACGAACTCGAAACGAGGCTCACCGCCTGTCGTCCATAGTGTTTTACCCCCATTCCGAACACAATGGGATATGTATCGCAAGCTGATTCGATCGCTTCGATCAGTTTTCGTCAAAATCAACATATAACCCTACATATTGAATTTGAACGCGCATTTCAATTTACCGGGGTCACATACTAACTAGAAAAATTCCAGAAAAATATTTTCTAGCTTCGTATTAACGATACGGTCCTAACAAATCTAGTTTCGTCGAATTCTGAGACCGTTGGAAAAATGGCCAATTTCCAGTCGATTAAAATCAACTGAACCTGGTCAAACGCGTTTTTCTTTGCCACGCTCACATATTGATTCGAAAAATTATGAAATTTAAAACCTAGCAATAATTTGACATCACGGACCCAACAAAAGTGGTTTCGTCGAAATCCGAGATCGTTTGCAAAATGTCTATTTTTAAGGGCCTGAATTCCATAGCGACTATTCAGAATTTTCAACTAGACATATCTTTTGATTCCCGCTATGAAATTTTGATTTTTCGGATTCATTGGAAAGATATTCACAAATAGATCCTATTATTTTTGGTTTTGCTAAAATCCGGATTGTTTTGCACCCGGTACGTTCAATTGAAGTTTGAAATCGAATTATCGAACTACCGCGCCATTTTCAATTCTATTTATATTTATATATATATTATATTCTAACGACGACGCGTATAAATATATACGTTCTAAAAATATATTCAAAATAAATTTCTCGACTATATTATTTAAAATAATCCATTTTAAATATTCAAACTTCGCTAAAATTGCCAAAATAAAAATTTTAAACTGGCTCGCATTTCCAGGTTATTACAGTGTATTTCTTTCAGTTGTTTTTTGTATTGTATTTCCGCTACTATGTATTTAAATGTAACTTAAATCTTTGATATTTGTTGAATGTATATTATTTATTCATACTCTGTTATATTCTTGTATTCTGATGGAAAATAAGTAATGAAATGTTCTTCTGTTTGTGTTCCGATTAGTCTTATCCTAAAAGTAATCCGCCTTCTTGCTCGGTTTAGGCCGGCTGGGAAGTTCAGGTCGCTTCATTTGGTATCAGAGCTTTGGTTTACAGAGCTCGGAGAACAAGATACATTAGAACCAAATGAAAGAATTCATCAGAGATTGGATTAGTAATATCCAATAAGAATGACTCGTTAGAGATAGGATCAGTAGTATCCTAGAACGAGTGTGAAGAGTGGTATTTTTAAAATAAAAATGAAAACCCAATTTGTTTTGAAAATTTAATCTAATTATACGTACTTGAGAATATTATTTTATTTTAATTTGGACAATCGAGTATATGAGATTTTGCATATACGCATCATGAACGTATATTCGTAGTTTTAATATACTGGATAGATATAGAGTCACACTCTAGTCGCTCGGGGATAATTCTGGTGATATCCAGACATCATCAGCATTTATGTTCGGGTTTCGAAAGTGGAATTTCTATATATTTCCAATTGACTGGTGTGAGAACCAAAACTAGATAGGATTTATTATTGTGATTTGGCACCAAAAAGATGATTTTTGACTATGTATTAAAATTATGAATTTGAAACATTAACCAACTAATTGATTGCTGGTTGTTATGTTTGACTGCTAGTTAATTAATAAAATTATTGAAACCAGTATGTAAACGAATGGAAAATGTAGCCAAATTGTATTGAATGTTGAACAGAATTTGAAAATTATCAGAAATTGCATGCATATACATGTATATACATTGAACAGGTCATAGCAAGGAGGCTAGAGAAGAGGAATAAAATTGTATACCCGACAAATAGGTACGTGTTTACTAATTTCTTGGGTTTGGGTGATTTTATGAGCCGATTGGCTAGCCGCTTGGCTTTTTCTTTTTCTTTTTGAGATGAGAGGGCCTATGTGGTGGTTTAAGGATTTTCCCGGTGCTCCCCGTACAAAGGAGGTTATGGCGAAATTTTTCGAAAATTTAGGGTGTTAGGCAAATTTTGAAAAGTTCTTAGAAACTGAAAAGTTGAAGAACTTAAGCCGTAATTAAAATAAAGAAATTTGAGTTGATTAGTTCAACAACTTTTAGCTCCATTCCTTTTCGAGGACGAAAAGATTTTAAGTGGCGGAAATTGTAACAACCCAAAAAATCAGAACCAATTTAAAAAATTTCTTTTGCCAATTTTAATGAATTTTGAATATTTAAAATTATTTATTTTAAATAATAACGACTAGAAATCTATTTTGAATAGAATTAGAATGTATAATATTTATTTGAATCGAAGTTTGAATATAAATATTTATTTTAATTATAAAAGGGAATTTGAAATGGCGTGGTAGTTTGAAAATTCGATTTCAAATTTCAAATGTATTACATGATTCAAAATAAACTGGATTTTAGTGAAACCAAAAATATTAGAATCTATTTGAAAATATCTTTCCAAAAAATCCAAAACATCCGAATTTCGTAGAGGGAATAAAAAGTTATGCCCAGTTGAAAATTCAGAATAGTCGCTACGGAAATATGGCCCTTAAAAATAGTCATTTTGCAAACGACCTCTATTTTCGACGAAACCACATTTTTTGGATCCGGGATGTCAAATTATTGCTTGATTCCAATTTTCAAAATTTTTGAAATCAATATGTGAGCGTGGCAAAAGAAAACATGTTTTGACAGTTTTAGTCAATTTGGATCGACTAGAAAAGGACCATTTTTCAAATGGTCTTCAAATTCGACGAAATTAGTTTTGTTAGGACCGTATCGTCAAAACATAACCAGGTTTATTTTTCTGGAATTTTTAGAGTCAGTATGTGGCCTCGGTAAATTAAAATGTACGTTTAAATTCAATATATATTGATTTATATTTTAATTTAAAGAGAAACTGATCAAAACGATAGAACTGGCCTACCGGACATATCCCATTGTGTTCGGAATAGGGGTAATACACTAGGAAAGACAGTCATTGGGTCTCGTTTAGACTATGAATGCAAAACCCTCATTTTCCGAATTAAGTAATATTAAATAATGGTGTAAATATAAATTTCTAAACCCTAATCTTCACTTCAATCATTCAGCGCCGCCAGTTAAAACGAAGGCCGATATTCATCAAATCTTTCTCCCTCGTTCTTTTTAAATCCACTCAATAATTACGAATGATTATTAAACAAATATTGAAGAGATTTCTGCGTTCTTCAATATCATATGAGTGTGATTATTTCTCATGGAGTAAATTAATCGATCTGGCGCCTCAAACTCAGTGCGTTCGAGTGGGATATCGGAACTGATGGGGGATGCGAGTTCATTGGGTTTGGGGGTGGTGGAGGCGCCGGTCGGCAGCGCAGCTCGGGGTAGCCTCCGATCAACCTGAAGCGGACGGTGGCAATCGCAAATTTAAACCCTAGGGTTGAAGAAGTTCAGAAGACGTCGGCTGTTGTTTTTAAGGAAAAAGGGGTTAAGTTTTAATTAATTATTAAATTAATTACCTTGTGAAATTATCCAAAGTTTAAAATAGCATAACTTTTGCGTACATGGTCATTTTATGAACCGTCAGATGCGTTGGATTCCTCTATATGAGCACTACAACATGGTGCAATATCAGAAGGAAAAAAGTGAGCTTTTTCCCTTTGTGTAACTAATATATGAAGTTTTTAAAATATAAATATAAATGAAGTTTTTAAAATATAAATATAAATGAAGTTTTTAAAATATAAATATATATAGTTTTTACAATATAAATATACATGGTTTTTAAAATATAAATATACGTGGTTTTAAAAAAATAAATATACATTGTTTCTAAAATATAAATATACATGGTTTTTAAAATATAAATATACTTGGTTTTGAAATAAAAATGCAATTTTTAAATAAAGAGATTTGAAATTAAAATGCGATTTTCATATGAAGAGATTTGAAATCAAAATATGATTTTTATTGTATGAACATCAAAAGAAAAGTATTATCTTTATAATATAAACATCGGGTTAAAAATATGATTTTTCTAAAGAAAGCATTGAAATAAAAGCGTGATTTTTATTTATAAACATCATTGTTAGAAATGTGATTTTTAACATAAAACCTTGTGAAACAGATTGTGTTGGAATGGACTGAAATCAAAACGGAATTCAAACCGTTCAGATATGTAGAATGGAGGAGTGGATCCCAAAGGTGAGAAGTATAAAATTATTTCTATACAGTTATTTATTTTATAACTACATATATGAACTGCTCCCCGTCGTCCACAGACCATGAACGACTTGTTTGTTTGATTGTATTGTATTGTGAAAATTGATTGTGATGTGAAATGGACTGTATAAATATTCATGTGTTGAATAAAATATTTGAATAATAAAAATATGATTTTTATTGTGTAAATGAACCGAATAAATATTTTATTGTTAAAATATAATTTTTAATGAGTATATGAAATGTAAATAAATATTCATTTACCAATCAGACGAATTGTTTATGAACACCCATTTTACTGATATGGATTGGGACGATATATTTTACACATCGCCCAAATGCACAAATAATATTCAGTATTTGTTGGTTGAAACCCCACACGGGTATTGGGATGATATTTAACGTACACTAATCCCAATTATATAGTTGTATGTCAATCGATAGGTTGACAGACTGTTGAAAGCGTTAATTATTTATAATTAATGTTTATATAGTGTAGAATGCACTCCGGATGATGGATTGTTATTTTCATTGTGGTTATATACATGTGTTGTATGGAATCCATATAAATAACATTATATGGTAATTGACTGTGTCTGATTCCAGTTTAAAATGAATGAATATTTTAAAATAACGAATATTTAAAAATAATGAATATTTAAAAATAATATTCAGTCAAAGATCAAAATATGATTTTGATGTCCGATTTGGGAAGGACACGAATATATATAAATATATAAAGCCGTGTTAATTAGATTAACGCCATTTTGACGTGAATGATATTTATATCGATTTTATTCATTTTTACAATGAATTTCGAAAAGGAATTGATTTCAAAATCTAATATTTTGAAAATATTATCATTTATATATTAATGATATGGAATATTCAATTTTGATTTGAAATTGAATATGAAGTAAAAATCGTTTTGAAAACGAATTTAAAACGATCTATAAAATACGTTTTAAATGGAAATCAATGAAATATATAATATATATATATATATATATATGTTATATGTATAATGGCCTGAATAGAATGTGCCGCGCAGCGGCAGTTCGCGAATTTCGACCATTGACTTTGAATGGATATTTCGGGAGATCTGACCGTCGGATTCTCCTAAAACCGGAACCGTTGGGTTCGTAGCGAAAAGAGATTTCTAACGAATACAAGAAATTTGAAATCTAACAGTTGGATTTGGAATTATGTCCAAATCAAATTTGGAAAAGGTCGTTGTAAGTGCAGTTCGATGGCCGTTTATGGAAATCGACTGTACGGGCCTTGATAAAATTATTAAAAATAGCATTAATTTTTGTAAAATCATAATAAATGATTTGGAAAGAATTGGGATGAAAAATTCCATATTTGTAAAGATAAAATTATATTTTTATCAAAATGAACTAGTTATTAACTAGATATGAAATCCAATAATTTTTAAATAAAATAAATTGGATTTGGAATGGTTTTAAAAATAACCAGGATTTCCAATATGTAAATTGGAATGGATTTGAATCGAAATTGTCTTCAGAATATTTCGATGTTGGATTTCGTTATTATACAAGTATTGTTATGGAAATTTGAAAGATATATTTATATCATTATTTCCAATACGATATTTGTTGGTTTCAGTATTTGATATTGAATATAAGCCGATATATTTTCTATTCAGAGCCTTGTATTTGATATCAAATAGGATTTTGGGTTTGTCATGAACGGTGTCTTCAGTAACACTGTTCTGAAACCCCATATGAAGAGAATAAATGTTTTAATTAAGATTTTTAGAGTTTCCAATTATATTTAATAATTGGACTAAAATGGAATGTGAATTGGATTTCTCGTGAACTGTGTTTTTAGCGACATTCGTTCGTTAACCCGATTTACAATGAAATGTGATGTGGAATTTATAAATCTTTTTGTTAAAATTTAAAGGAGATTTTCCAAAGTAAAGTTTTCCAATTTAACATATTAAATTGGAATGGAATGGAATTCGATTCACTAATAATCGAAGTGAACTCCAATGGAGGAAGGATGTTACTATATATGGAATTTAAAATGCTTTGCCGTTATTCCATTTATATTATCGGTTGGATGTGAAAGTTTATATCGATTGTATATATTGATCTGTTTTCCGTGAAGATTCCATTGTTAATGGAATGAGATTTTGGGTTTATCGTGAGCTGTGTTTTAAATGACATTAGTTCTTTAACCCAGTTAAAGATAAGATTAATTTCTCAACTTAGAATAATCATCAAGTAATGATTTTTGGAAATTAAAACTGAATTAGAGTTTTAATGAATCTTTAAATAGATTGAAAGGTGAATTTGATAACTAAAATTATCAAATTCAAGAAATGATCGAGAATGGAGTATCACCAGTTTTGCTCCAAGCGATGGTTAAATCTTTAATTAGATTTGAACGATTGAATTTACCGATAACACTGTGGTGTTAGATAAGAAGTATTACCAGTTTTACTTCATGGGATGAATAGGTTGGGATTGGGAAATTAAACAAACGATTACTTCGGTAAGGTTCGCTAATCCCGACTAGTTTGGATAAACTTTAATTTGGTTTGAATTGATATCCAAAGGAAGATTAAAGAATAAATTTAAGGAATTTATCTTTGATAAAATTAATGGGAACCTTTCCCAAAGGATATGAATATTTAAATAAAAGAATATTCAGAATGGGAATGAGGCATATGTTGTGTTTTTATAGCACTTGTTTATTATATATGCGAGTTGTTCAGAAAGACCATGTTTATCCCATTCTGAATAACTGAATCGGCGATGAGTCGACGACGAAGACGATGGTTGAAGACCGGAGGTCTTCACATCGTTTGGATGATTACTGATGTTTTGATTGGGCTGTACACCCAAGACAAGGTAATAAGTGGTGATTGTCCAGACGTACTTGGAGATTGACCGGATATGCGAGGGCCTCTCTCCTGTATTGGACATATGGGATGAGGAATAAGGTGCCTCCAGTTTCGTTCAGACCCAGAACAAACTTGTAAATGGATGTGTGTCTGACATCGGATTTCATTCTGTGTGATTGATAGACATCGGTTGCATAGCGTGAATTGCCTGTGTGGCATGCTAAGATGCAAATGATCAAGCCTTCTATTGAAAAGCAGAGTCTTGTGTTTGATCAAAGCACGGCTTTAATATAGCATAGCTTTGTGTAGTGTTAATTCGCGAGCCTCGCACCCCGGTGTGAACCAAAAACGGGAGAGGACATCAGGGAGGGCATGCGTTTCCTTCTAGCTAGGAGTGGTGTCAGGATTTTGCATGCCCTGACGTTTTATTTATGTGGATGATGGATAGTGAGGCACCTCGGATATATCGGCACTGCGGGGTCGATGGATGATATGGTCTTTATACAAACCAGACTTACGCCCCATAGGGCGGGGAAACGCATGGTTCAGGCATTTTAATCCACATCGAGTGGACCGGCCCTGACGATCCAAGGGTCACTCGAGCTCTGATCCTGAGGGGCGCGCTAGAGCGGCTCGAAGCGATAAGGACGATCCCTTGCCTTGGTTCACAGATGGAAATCCAACTTCCAATACGTGACATTTCAGTTTTGATTGTAGAGCCTAGTATGGCAAAATAGTGGGATGGGGCACTATGCTGTCTATGATTGATACATTTATATTTGAAGTTGTTTTCATACACTTTTCACTATATGTATCAAAATGATTTGTTTTAATTGTACCAAGCATGTTTGGCTATTATAAGGTAAAACTCTATCCACTGGCTTGCGTTGCATTGTGTGATGAGACCTGAGTCTTATAATAGCTTCATTATTCTTTATTTAGCATTGCGCTGTTTGTTTTATGCACTGGTATTCTTGGGAGGAAACCCGTTCCGTGTTATACGGCGTGGTCCCTTGATTTACCGAACTTTAAAATAATGATTAATAACTGTTTTAGTTCTCACACCAGTCACATGACTGACCTGGAGTTTATTATTTTAACCTAAACTCTGGGTGCCCCTATTTTTCACACGGGAAGCTAGTAGTTTTGGTTTTGCAGATTTATATTCACAGGATCCTGGTTTATAGCTGGAATGATATTCGGAAAGCCCTGTATCCGTGTATTTCTTTCAGTTGTGTTTTGTATTGTTTTTCTGCTACTATGTATTTAAATGTAATTTAAATCTCTGATATTTGATGAATGTATATTATTTATTCATACTCTATTATATTCTTGTATTCTGGTGGAATTTTTGTAATAAGAAATGAAATGTTCTTCTGTTTGTGTTCCGATTAGTCTTGTCCTCAAAGTAATCCGCCTTCTTGTTCGGTTTAGGCCGGCCGGGAAGTTCGGGTCGCTCCAAATACCCAGGGTAGGATTCTACCAGTTGCACTCCTAGACCCGTGGTAACACATAACAACAACTACCACCCACATCGAACAACATTCCCATAATTAAAGGGCTCAAATTAAATCACAAAGTAATAGATGGTATCAAATAAATGTTTCCAATAAGAGGTTCTACCTCTATTAATCACGGTTATGTCTTAGTCATTTTAATTACGACCCGAAGGTCAAGGCTATCTGTCATCGTCCTCTCACAACATTCCAGTAGTGTTCACCAAACCAACCTACTTTATTCTAGATTCTCCACCATATGCATAATTATTAAAGTGGTATGGATATTGATAGGGAGTATGTTAATACCAACTTCGGCCTCTTTAACAACGAAATGGTTATTTCACACCATGGTCGTTTATATTTGAAATCAAATTTAAAATATGATAAATCAAATAATAGCAATATTGATATATTTTCAAATAATTATGTTCAAATATTTCAATGTCACAAATCATGGTAAATTAATCCATTATTTGGTTAAATTCCAAATTTAGATTTCATATTTACAAATAGTTTATTTAAAAAATTTATATTTTGATTTCACATTCTATATCTCAGTTATCATTGTTTCAAAAACCTTTATAATCAACATTTCGGACTTAACAGCCCGGTTGGACATGAACTTTTATTAAATTAGTTAATATAATATAAAACAGTTGTATTAAAATAGTTCTATTTATATAAAATAGTTGACTGAAAACAAATATAAAATACATAATAGATAAATTTAAAATAATTGTATAATAGAAATAGTTATAAAATGTATATTGATTAAGTTAAAAATAGTTACATTAAGATGGTTATAAAATAATAGTTAACTTTAAATACTATGATTTAAATTAGTTTATTGTTATATAAAAAATCCAAGTAACTCAAAATAGTCCAATCCAAACCACTCGTCCGCATTTCCAAAGTTCAACTTGTTTCAATTTAGATTTTCAAATTTTTCGTTCAATCAATTCACAACTTTAGTCAGGATATTCTTAAGTTTAGTTTATTCCAAAATAATGTTCAAGTTGGGTTATTCGATTTTGTTCTTAAGATTCACATTACCTTTAAATCACATCTTATAAGGTTCATATCAATAAATCTAAATTTCACTTTAATCAATTATAATATTTTAACATTAGACTTTTTTTGCAAGGCCGACCGGTTTTAAAGTGATAGCAAACACTTATTATTATAACAAATAATAATTTCAATATTACAGGTGATTGGTAGATAACCAACCAACTATCGGTTTCTAACGTGGACCGTCCACCGGAATCAGAATTTATAATGTTCTATCCACTACATCCTGACAAGGTAATAACACAGGAGCTAAACACTATTTCTAGACTACGATATTACATAGAACACCACGTAGGGAGGCTCAAATATATATTACATGTTAACGATTACATAATGTATATTGTCCTAATGTACTTGGAACAACAAAGACTAACATTTTGAGCCACACAAAGAAAACAGTAGTTGTATTCCTAGTGAGACACTAACCATCACAAGCTATTGTCCTTGCATATGCAATCCATCACGAGAAGTCATCAAAGCATGAAACTACCCAGGGAAGTACATATTGCAAGTACAATAGGTAGATTTTCACAGCCGAAACCCTAGAAGGAGCAAACTACAGGACCACTGAATAAAGAAGGTGGAGGTAAGACACAACCGGCCATTGCCCAAACACCACCGAAGCTGGAGCTTCCACCGTGGATAGGAAGACCAAAGTGCAAAAACAAAATTGAAGCCAAGTCACAATGTCCTGCACAAATCCCAACCAAGTTCAAAATAGCATCTCCTAAGCAGACTCCTGAAGCACCACCCAGCGAGCAACACTTCAATTGTACATCACCAACTACACAAACCCAAAGTATCACCAGAATCCGCAACAACACAACCAAGAAACCAAAAAAACATACAGTCTCTAACTCAAAAGCCATCAAGACGAAACCCAACCAAGACAAACATTTACACACCTCATAAGGCACCAACAAAACCAGTTAACATAAATTGAGGAGTTATTTCTTAAATGAAGTTCATTTAAGTAATCGAAGTGGTAAGGAAATATAATTGAATTTCCAAGGAAGCCTGTGAACGGTTTATATTTAAACCGAATTTGGTGAATGAACATATAAAAGGATTTTAAGCGAATGCCATAAGCTTAAAATAAATGGTTAAATTAAGAAAGAGAAATCGAGATGAAAAGGGTTTATATTAAACCCAAGTTGTATAAATATGTTTATAAAAAGAGATGTGAAATTAAAGCGTTAATTTTAAATTAACGTTACCAAATGATGGCGTTAAGTGAAATGGATGGGATTTGAAATAAGATTTTCCCAAAGGAAATAATTAAAAGGTTTAAGAAAAAGTGTTCTTGCAATTGAATTTGGTAAAGGTTTTGGTAATACAATTGTAATAAGAATCCAAATAATAAAATGAATAGTTTAAAGAAGTTAAAGTTTAAAGGTTGATGTTTTATTTATCATTTACTAAATCAATGAATTTAGTCCTAATAGTATATTTAAAACGGAAATTTCAAAAGTAAGAAGGTTTTATAAAATCGTAAAATAGTGAATTGGGATTGGTCGTTATTAGAATGAATATGGGTTTTTGAGTTACAACTTGTATTTATCTTAAGATAAGAACGTTGTTGATTAAGGTCTGAGAAGTAATTAAAATACCCCAACTTGAGCGACTTCAGGATTATCGAAGGATGATATTAGTTGTAATGATGGAAATGTTAAAAGTGAATTATTTTGTGAAATAATAATGTAACGTTGTTTGAAGAAGTTGGGAATATACACATATGGAATTTAATAAGGGCTTGAGATGTGAAATGATATTTTTATAGTAAAGAAATAATAAAAGAAGTTTTTGTGAAAATATAACGATATTTTCCAAACAAAGAGATGAGATTTAGAATGAGTTACTCTAAAAGGATAAGTGACGATTATGGTGTTCAAACAACGAAACGAAAAGGATATTTCGTAATGGTTGTTTTTTAAGAATGACAAATTTGAATCAATTACCAAATGTTAAATAATTAAGAATGTTTTTAGCAATATTTTGAAACGACAGCTGAAGGAAAATTGAATATGATTTAATATATTTTCCGAAGTATTGAAATAATGGATTTAAGAATATTAAATTAAAACTAATATATTATTTTAGTATTACAACCAATATATTATTTTTAAAGGCAAAGTGACGCTGTGTACTAAACCAATGGATCTATTTGGTTTTATTTTTAATTATTTATTTTGATAGTTAAATAACCGACTATCAAAATCAGACCCAACGTGTGTTCGTACGGAAAGACCGGGATCGAATTTATATTCGAAAACTATTCCGACCAATAAATACGAATAGGTGGAAGATGCTAATCGAGATGGAGCAATTGAAGAGCGTAAATCTTCATGAGCGGGGGAACTACTATTGAATTTCTCTAGCTGATCCCTAGAGATATATATTTGGCCGTGATTCTATCGTGATTAGAATCTACGGATTGCGAGGACTACTCGCTATTGGTCTATTTGGTGATTCCTTAGATGTGGTAGGAGGGAGCCTTCGGTTCATCCTGTTCCTAGATGACTTGTATGGATGGATGTCTGACAGAGTATTTTCAAAAGAATCGCGTACATTGATTTTTACAAACGTACTTCTGTTAGCTGCAGAATATTTTTGTGGACATCAATTAGTGATTTGATGGATCTAACGATGTGGCATTCAAAGTGGATGGAGATGTACTATTCTGAAGAATAAGTTTAACCTCTAGCCTCATCAATCGGGAATGGCATTAAATCGGGTAGGTCGCGTGGCTATATGGTTCGCACCCATCAAAAGGGTATATCATTACATAATCTGGTGAAATCAAATGCCTTCGGTTGTCCCTTTTAATTATGTATGTATGCTATCGGATCGGTTGGCTGGCCCCCAACCGTGGTAATGATATATTCGGTACTCTCAAGAGAAAGTAAGGGGCTGGTCATATTTAGCCTGGGTTGCAAGACATTCTTGTTGAAACCTAATGTATTCATC
The DNA here is from genome assembly GCA_030737875.1 of Allium sativum. NCBI lineage: Eukaryota > Viridiplantae > Streptophyta > Magnoliopsida > Asparagales > Amaryllidaceae > Allium > Allium sativum. The sequence continues at coordinate 312,438,777 of CM060921.1, forward strand.
TCCAGAGGTACATTGTCGGAAATGTGGTCCCATAACTTGCCAGGAAATCCATTCTCCAATAAGCACCCGCGGTTTTGATTGTATACTATATATGTGGAGCGTGAGATGCAAGCGTTCTCTAGATTAATATTTACTTGTATTTAGACACTATCATAATATCAGACTAATATTGTTTTCAAAAATGTTTTGGGTTATCGTAAGGTAAAAAATGTCTGTATTTATGTGTGGATTCGATCTTACGATTATCCTTTTCTTTCGAAAGGATTTTAACATTAAAATCAAGTTGTGTGATGCCTTTAAACTTAGTGTGTTTTTCTCACTCTGGTTCACCAGACTGACCCGGTGTTTGTAATGCTTGGGTTAGACCGGGTTGTACTGGTTCAGGTTATTGAATGATTTGAAGAGACGAACTGGAATAATTCAGACGTATGATATTATATATATACTATTCCGTTGTGTATTGTATTGGAGGACAAGTTATTATAACTGTCCAGATATGTGATGTACTCTGAAAATTGTAAATTTTATTTCAAGCTCTCAATTGTATTATATTTTGTTCCGCTGCGATGTGAGACTCTGTGTTGTGTTGATTCTTCTTCTTCAATTCTAATATTTCTTTCTTATCTCACCCTCTAATTTCTTTCTAATAACCATCTTCTTTTCTTTGCAATTTGGTTTGGACGTGACTTGTGATTGTCAACTCAAAGGGTATGGGAAAGTCAGTACGTTACAGTGGTATCAGAGCTATTGGTTTAATAATAAACTTGGCTCTGTGGCGTAACTCGAAAGATATGGGGTTAGTGATACCCTAGATCGAGTTGAGTGTATATATATGAGAGCGTATTTGTAATTTTATATACATATGTTTTGTGTTGTTTTGGTTGACCGGTTCAAGTGTTGAAAAGCATTGAACTGGTAATGGATACAATATTGTTTTGTAAAGAGGGTAGATGAAATAATTTTACCCAAACTATATTTTGTATAGAAAATAAACAATTGTATCAAATTATTGTGATATTATGTGTTTGATTAATTTAAATGGAATTTAAATTTGGATTTAAAATTTGAATTGAAACCTAACTGGGTTAAGTGAAATCAAAATTAAGAAATGATTTTAAAATTAAATAAATTAGTTTTGGAATATAGGAAATTTAATGAATAATAATTAAATAGAAATAAATCAGATATTAACCGATTGATATTTAAATATGATAAACCAAAGTGAATATTAATATTGAATATGAATTCAATTGATTTGATTGAGTTGGTTGTGCGTTGATTAATTGATTGTTAGACATGTTGAATATAATTCATCGATGGTTTAATAAAGAATTGAATGAATAGTAAACCAAAGAAATGAATTCAAGTATAATCAATTGGAAAGGAACCATATATGAATTAAAACTAGATGATTTAACCATGTATGGGCAAATGAATGATGTTTCATTTTGTTTCTTTAAATATGGATACTTATACCTATTAATTAATGAAATGTTATTTGAAATTTCATTATCACTTATATGTTGAATTGAGTAAGCACAGGTGCCAGATGGCTTGAAAATTGATTTTGTAGAGTCGATCACAATAAATTGAGCAAGTATGATCATAGTGCTTGCATAAGGTAAGCCTACGCGAAAATGTAAAATTTTGGGTTTTTGGTTTTTGTTTTCTGACCGTATGGGTCGATGTATATATATTATTTGTTCCTGCGATATTGCAGATGTCACTCCGTGCAAGGGAGACTCTGCCGAATTTTTCCGGAAATTTAAAGTGTTAGAATTTTTTTCGATATTTTTGAAAATATATATTAGCGATATTAAATGGGTTTTTGATTTTTAATAAATTGGATTTTGGAAATTAGTGGGTTTGTAACATCTTTCTTACCATGATAATTTCGGGGACGAAATTCATTTAAGGGGGGAAGATTGTAATGTCCCGTATTTCTGGCGATTAAATATTCAATTCGTTATATTGTTTTAAATATTTAATTTGAATTTTTAATGGATTTAAAATATATATTCATTTATATAACAAAGTTTTAAATGTTTAATTTATATATAAATATAAATAGAGCTTGAAATGGTGCGGCAATTCGTAATATTGAGTTTTGAACTTCAATTTAATATACAGAGTCCGTTTAAAGTCGAATTTCTATGAAACAAAAAATGATGGGATCTTGCTTATTATAATTTTCATATGAAAGAGAAAAATCTGGATTTCGTGTTATAGATTGTTAGTTATGGCCAAATCAAATTTTAAAACAGTCGTTGTGGAATTCGTTTATAAATTATAACGCTTATTTAATTTATTTAATAAGGAATTTCTATATATTTGAATACCGTTCAATTCGAAAATATTAATGTCGAGTTATAAAGCCATATTAGGTAAATTTGAAGTGATATATATTTTTGTATTCGATAATAATAATTTATTATTATTTAATTTAATTGTTCTGAATTAAATTAATAATTTATCAGTGTTATATAAACCATAAATTTTTTTTTTTCAAATAATCTCCTTTTTCGATGAAACGAATTTTATTGGAATACATATAGTAAATATTGCCAGTTTTCCAATTCGGAGCAAATTGGAGTTATTTTGTCGGTAGGCAAAATTTAGACGAGAACTGATAAATAAATATAAAGTTAAAATAAGGCCGTTGTGCAAATGGAATAGGTTTTCAACGAAATTAATTTTACTGGGACCGCATTGTCAAGAATGTGTCCATTTTCGTCACGTTTAAAGACCATGTATGACGATGCTTATATTTAACGTTAAAACGTAAATAGAGGTAAAAACTATGTTTACTGTAATAAATTGGAAACTACAACCCAAAAAAAATAAAAAGCCTTAACCACTAAGAAATTGAAGTACAAACAGCAACTACCATGTATATGTAAAGGAGTACATAGGTCTATGAAACGAAAATTTCGTGTTGGCAACACTAAATTTCCAGCTAACCCAAGTACACATAAATGGACGCAGGCCTAGTATTTTGAAAGGACAATTCAAGCTAACTTACCCTAACAAGTACCCAAAGTTTACTAACATTCTATTCTACTCCCTACTTATTTGAAACATTATTTCCTAATCTATACAAACACATGGCAACTCATATTTTCATGCATAGGCCTAGATGCTAGGACGTGGAAAAAACTAAGCATACAGACCCAAGAAAAATCAATCAACGTAGACCTAAAAGGGTACAGGCTAAAATAATAAAAAATAATATATTATCATTATACCTTAATCACCAGGTAACCCACTTTTTCAAACATAGTACGCAAGTCACAGCTACCCTGTATTTTCTTTTCGGTATGACTGAACCCGCGCACAGGCTATTGAAAATAAGAAAATTGCACATGCTAGAAGATAGCCTCGTACCATCTATTACTTGATACCCACGTCCTCTTCCTTATATAATAACCTCTTACTCCATTTTTTTTTCTTTTCAGTTCCTGCAATGGAAAAACGCAACCCCCCTTCTCTATAAATAAACCCAATGTTCTATACATAGAAAAATAGAAAAATAGAGGTGGGAAGATGGATCCGATGGTGGCATGTTTTCGTGTACTGAACTGATGAGTTCAGGGTAGTGGGCCGACATGGGAAGCTTAGATAATGGCGATTCTAACAAGGGTGGTTGGCCAACGTCCAGTCGAAGGTGGCGTTAGCACCTAACATTGGTTGGGTTTCGAACGAGATAGCGGGGAGGAAGGATCTCAATGAGCTGGTCAGAGGGTGAGCTGGAGTTGACCGCGGTTGTTGGAGCACTAGCGTAGGGGGCGAAGGCCTCGACGTCGGCGCTGTTTGATGGATGGTGTAACACCCCGTATGTTGAATAACTTGCTATAATATAAAACAGGGCAGAATTAAATTTTAAAATCTGAATCAGGGGAAACGGGCTATGCCGTTGCGTTCGTCTCGGAAAAATACGCGAAATAGAGTCCGAGTTTTCGAAAATCGGAGTCCATATGACCCAGTTAAGGCCCAACGAAGTTTTCATAAAATTCAAATTTCGAAAAACAGATTTCAAATGCAGAAATGGGGCTAGGCAGGAAATTTCCCTCCTGCACCAGGTCGACCCCCGTGTCGACTGGGGAGTCGACACACATGGGGGCGTGTCGACTGTAGTGTCGACACCCCTGTCGACACGGGTGGCTCGGCCAGTTTGGCTGGGTGCACTGTTTTGGCTTTTGGGCTGTGTTTGGTGGCTTGTGACGAGATCTGATGGCTCTAAACTATCCTAGGGTTAATCCTATGGCCTAAAACACTTAACTAATCTATAAATACACCCTAATACTACCCTAATCCATACTAAAAATAGATACAATGCCATCATGCCGTCAAAATGCAACTTGAAGGAGCCTCCATCAAATTAAAGAGGAAGATAGCTTCTCAAATCAACTGCTAATCAACTCTAGCAACTTAATCTTCTTCATAGGAGTGCTAATCAGCAAGTTGTGAGTTTCTATGCCTTTAGCAAGCAATTGCTAAACTAATTATGATAGGATATAATGAGGTTATGGTTGTGTATGTGGATCAATGCAAGTTATGTTATCATATGCAATGTGTTCATGATGTTAGTTATGCAAGTTTTATGCTATATGTTCATGATGCTAGTTATGCAAGTTGTATGCTATATGTTCATGATGCAAGTTATGCAAGTTTGATGCTATGTGCCCATGAAGCTAGTTATGCAAGTTGGGTGTAATCTATGCTATATGTTCATGATGCTAGTTATGCAAATCACTACGATAAACATTGATCCATTATGACACCATGTTATGCAAGTTTGGTGTTTGATTATATGCAAGTTCATATATGACATGTTATGCAAGTTTGGTGTTTGATTATATGCAAGTTCATATATTACATGTTATGCAAGTTTGGTGTTTGATTATATACAAGTTCATATATGACATGCTATGCAAGTTTGGTGTTTGATTATATGCAAGTAACATGTGCAAGTTTACACCTTTGTATGATATGCATACATATGCAAGTTAACCCCTTTGTATGTCATATGCAAGTTTACCTCTTAGTATGACATAAGTAACTTATGCAAGTTACCCTCTTTATGACATATGTGATTCATGCAAGTTTGGGTTGATTATTTATGCAAGTTGGGTTTGATGCTATGGTCATATATGCATGTTGACACCTTTAAAACCCATGTTGATGCTAATGCAAGTTGAACCCATTGTGTTTATGATGAATCTCCCCTTTTAAGTATGTCATGTCAACGTATTACGTGGGGAACGATGGGGTTAATATTCATGTTAATAAAATGGTGTGAAGTTGGTATGATTATGCATACAATAAAGTGGATGGACATAATTAAGTCAATTATGTACATCGTTAAATTTGTAATTAATTAGGGATAATTAATACAAATTATGGGGGTGATTAATTAGGTGTAATTAATCGACTAAGACACGAGGTTGGACCCTTTTGTAGCATAAGACTTCCCGGAACCGACCGGCAAATCCAACGGCTACAAATGATTGGCCCAATGTGAGAGGTCTTAGGCATAAACTAAATACGTGACAAGTGTAAAGACACGAGGTTAGACTCGGTTATGGCGTAAGGCTGCCCGGACCCGACCGGCAAATCCAGCTGCCATAAAAGATAGTCTAATGTGAGAGGTCTTTGCAAAGGTTACGGTCTTAATCAATTAAGAAACACTTAACCAGATAAGCATGTAGTGGGGCATGAGGGGTTAAGTGGGTGCCTTGGGTGGCATGTGGAAATCTAGTGGGTTGCCTTGGGTGGCAATAGAAAATACGATTAGAATACTTAACCAAGTGGAAACATGTAATTAAACATGATTAAAGGGTTAAGTGGGATGCACTAGAAAAAGGGACAAGCTTAGGTGGGTAGCTTGTGGGGGCCCATTTCAACCAGTAACCCATATGTATCTTATTGGGCTCGACCCATGTCGAGGACGGGACACGCGTACTGGGCTTGACTATAAGAGGCCAAAACGGGTTAGCGGTGGCAACGCAAGTCCAACGGGTTTTCATATGCGTGTGTGGACCCGGGCTGGTAGGTAAGACGTTGTTGCATCGTGTAGGTATAAGCCGTGCACCGTTGATTGTATCGGGTTGCCACTTTGGGGAGTGATACACCCCACTGTGGGGCCAGCACGGTTATCTACGTTAGGGAGCCGATCGCTTGGGGAGTAGTGGGTACACCTAGTGGAGATAGGGGCAGACGGCACCTATGTAGTCAGCTAGGGGTACACGAAACTACTAGTCAAATTTTCTAAGTCCTTGGGTGGGATCAACCTTTAAGTAGGAATGACTGGTGTGGTGCAGTGTAGTAATTACCCTTGGGTGGGTAGATGCGTCTTTATCCGATATCTTAGTTCATCCTATGTCTAGTTGGCTGCTTAGTGTAGTCATTTATCCCCAGTCATTACCGTACCAAGTTTATATCATACCCTAATTACTTTAATGATTGTACTGTTAAAGTTATAGGACTCACTCAGACTTATGTCTGACCCCGTTGTTTTTATCTTTTTCCCCCTCAGGTCCTCAGGTTGGGCCTAGCACTAGTGGGCTTTGATCAGATTTCTTTATCTATCTTTTGGAGCTTGGACCGTTGATGTAAAGCCCAGCTTATCTTTTCTATTATGGCTATTAGTTATGTAGTGGGATTATGTACTTATGTTTTTATCAGGATGGATATTTAGTACTTGACTCTTGTTTTATGGTTTTGTAACCAAACATGTTTACCTTCTGCTGCAATGAAATGATGTTTTAGTTAACAATTATTATTTATATCTGTTTTGTTGTAATTTTTTTGTTCTATATTCACTTAAAATACTCCACCGAAGTTAAGGCATTCCCATAGTGAGTGACCTTAGCGGGTGTGGGGTGTTACAAATAGTCAGTGGTCAGTAGGAGGTGCGGTGGGTTGATGTTGAAGGGGACATGCTATGTTGAAATGGAGATGCAAACAATATTAGAAGAAGAGAACACTTAGGGAACAAATAAATAAAGGAAGGAAGGATGTAGGTGGGAAGGATAAGAGAAGTGGGAGGGAAAGCACGCACTGGGCATGATAGAATGGGGTATGCATGCGGTTGAATGAAGCAAAGAAGTGCAAGTGGGGAGAAACAATACTGCATGCCAGTTTGGGGTATTCGGGAGGACGTATGGGCAGTTTTTTTTTGAGGACGTATGGGCAGTTATAACGTATTGGGCTTTCGATCCTTATATATATATATATATATATATATATAAAGTGAGTGTATGGGAAAGTTGCATAGGCTGTTGGCAACGAGCATAGAGAAGCTAGACAGTTACGGATGGTAGGCATGTTGATTTGTTTGCATGTGGTTATATTTATAAAGGGGGTATGGGAAAGAAACAATTCCATACATACGGTTTTGTTATAGAGCATGCTGAACTGGGCTTTCGCAGATTAAAAGAAAAATGGGTATGATTTCTTTGCTCATTAATTATAAATAGAATTTTATTTGAGAGAATATTATTTTTGGCATGTTGAAGACATTGCAGAGAGGTTGGTTTATTTTGAGCAAGCCTAGTGTTGATCCAGGGTTCACCAATGGTGCTTTCTACAGCGAAGGCGAACGGATTATTGAGCGGTGAGCGAACGAACCCACCTTATGTAACGTATATTATTTATTTAAAATAAGTATAACTTTTTAACTCAATTATTCATTTATACAATTACAGAATTGTACAAATCAAGGGATGTCGGGATGGTGTCGACCAGCACGACATTATGGAGTTAATTTGGTCAACACTGGAAGTTGCCGGAGTTTTTGGTAAAATTAAACGCGTGTTTAATTTCATTAAGCCAAACCATTTCGATTAATGAATTAATCAAAGTGAGTTAAATCACTTAGTTATCCCACTTATATTTATATAAGTCAGTTTTAAATATTTGTGTGTTTTGTTTGCTATTGGTTGAATGATTTGATAATTGTTTGCATATATACTGGATATTCTTATATAACTGATTTAAATTAAACTCTTGTTTAATTTAATCAAACCAATCGTTATATTTTAACGATTAATTCCAATAGAGGTAACATATCTTGTTGGTTACGTTTATAATAATATAAATGTTTAAAATTGAATCGGATGCTTGAATGGTTGTTAGTTGACCGTTACTAGTTAAATTAATTATTCATATCGTACTGAATACAGGAAAGAACAGGTCAGGGTAATCCAACCGGATTCCTCAAAATTTATTATTTATTTTCATGTTATATCACATGCACCGTTTAATAACCTGATTGGATGATGGATTGCTTACGAATTATTGTTGAACCCTTGATATTAACCAATGAGAAATATTGGTGGAGAAACTGGCAGTAAATGTAATCTTTTATAAAGATCAATTTATAGTCAGGTAAATCGATAGAAATGAAGTTATAAAATTTATTTTATAACTGAATATAGATTTTTAAATATATTCTTTTAAATAAAGTTTATAAAAAGAAAATTATACCGTGTGCGAAGCACACGCATATATTGATCGTTTTAACCACAAATACCATTTTTGTATCAAAATTATACTGTGTGCAAAGAACATGCATATATTGATCGTTTTAACCACAAATACCATTTTTGTACCAAAAATATACCGTGTGCGAAGCACGTGCCTCAGCTAAATTGTTAAATGATTTATAAAACAAATTCTTATATTAATAAGATGGATAAGCAAGTGAACAAGGACTAATGTAACAATTAGTAACTGAGATTAATTGTTTTAAGTAACAATTAAAATGGGATTATATTATTATTTAATTAACAATAATTGAAATAAATAAGATAATTTAAATTAAGTATATTATTAATTAATTTAAATAAATAGAAGAGATAGAGTTGATCAACGAGTTAATCATGTTTTAAAATTGACCAAGCCAACTTAATGGAAATTAATTATTAAATTATGTTAGTTTATGCTAATTAATCTAATGGAATAATTTAATGAATAGTCATTTAACTTAATACGATTTTTAAAAGGGAAATTTAACATTTATTCCAGTTAACATAAATTGTGGAGTTATTTCTTAAATGGAGTTCATTTAAGTAATCGAAGTGGTAAGGAAATATAATTGAATTTGTAAGGAAGCCTATGAATGGTTTTTAAACTGAATTTGGTGAATGAACATATAAAAGGATTTTAAGCGAATGCCATAAGCTTAAAATAAATGGTTAAATTAAGAAAGAGAAATCGAGATGAGAAGGGTTTATATTAAACCCAAGTTGTATAAATATATTTATAAAAAGAGATGTGAAATTAAAGCATTAATTTTGAATTAACATTACCAAATGATGGCGTTGAGTGAAATGGATGGTATTTGAAATAAGATTTTCCCAAAGGAAATAATTAAAAGTTTTAGGAAAAAGTTCTCTTGCAAATGAATTTGGTAAAGGTTTTGGTAATACAATTTGTAATAAGAATCCATATAATAAAATGAATAGTTTAAAGAAGTTGAAGTTTAAAGGTTGATGTTTTATTTATCATTTACTAAATCAATGAATTTAGCAACAATCGTATATTTAAAAGGGAGATTTCAAAAGTAAGAAGGTTTTATAAAATCGTAAAATAATGAATTGGGATTGGTCGGTATTAGAATGAATATGGGTTTTTAAATTACAACTCGTATTTATCGTAAGATAAGAACGTTGTTGATTAAGGTCTGTGAGGTAATTAAAATACCCCAACTTGAGCAACTTCAAGATTATTGAAGGATGATATTAGTTGTAATGATGGAAATATTAAAAGTGAATTATTTTGTGAAATAATAATTTAACACTATTTGAAGAAGTTGGGAATTTACACATATTGGAATTTAATAAGGGCTTGAGATATGAAATGATATTTCTATGGTAAAGAAATAATAAAAGAAGATTTTGTGAAAATATAACGATATTTTCCAAACAATGAGATGAGATTTAGAATGAGTTACTCTAAAAGGATAAGTGACGATTATGGTGTTCAAATAACGAAACGAAAAGGATATTTCGTAACGGTTGTTTTAAGAATGACAAAATTGGATCAATTTCCAAATGTTAAATAATTAAGAATGTTTTTAGCAATATTTTGAAACGACGGCTGAAGGAAAATTAAATATGATTTAAGATATTTTCCGAAGTATTAAAATAAAGGATTTGAGAATATTAAATTAAAACTAATATATTATTTTGGTATTACAACCAATATATTATTTTTAAAGGCCAAGTGACGCTGTGTACTAAACCAATGGATCTATTTGGTTTTGTTTTTAATTATTTATTTTGATAGTTAAATAACCGACTATCAAAGTCAGACCTAACGTGTGTTGGTACGGAAAGACCGAGATCGAATTTATATTCGAAAATCATTCCGACCAACAAATACGAATATATGAAAGATGCCAATTGAGATGGAGCAATTGAAGACTGTAAATCTTCATGAGCGGAGGAACTGCTGTTGAATTTCTCTGGCTGATCCCCAGAGATATATATTTGGCAGTGATTCTGTCGTGATTGGAATCTACGGATTGCAAGGACTACTCGTTATCGATCTATAGAGTGATTCCTTAGATGTGGTAGGAGGGTGCCTTCGGTTCATCCTGTTCCTGGATAACTTGTATGGACGGATGTATGACAGAGTATTTTCAAAAGAATCGCATACATTGATTTTTACAAACGTACTTCCGTTAGCTGCAGAATATTTTTGTGGGCGTCAATTAGTGATTTGATGGATCTGATGATGTGGCATTCAAAGTGGATGGAGATGTACTGTTCTGTAGAATAAGTTTAACCTTTAGCCTCATCAACTGGGAATGGCATAAAATCGGGTAGGTCGCATGGCTATGTGGGTCGCACCCATCAAAAGGGTATATCATTACCTAATCTAGTGAAATCAAATGCCTTCGGTTGTCCCTTTTAATTATGTATGTATGCTATCGGTTCAGTTGGCTGGCCCCAACCATGGTAATGATATATTTGGTACTCTCAAGAGAAAGTGAGGGGCTGGTCATGTTTAGCCTAGGTTGCAAGACATTCTTGTTGAACCCTAATGTATTCATCTCCAGAGGTACATTGTCGGAAATGTGGTCCCATGACTTGCCAGGAAATCCATTCTCCAATAAGCGCCCGCGGTTTTGATTGTATACTATATATGTGGAGCGTGAGATGCAAGCGTTCTCTAGATTAATATTTACTTGTATTTAGACACTATCATAATATCGGACTAATATTGTTTTCAAAAATGTTTTGGTTTATCGTAAGGTAAAAACTGTCTGTATTTATGTGTGGATTCGGTCTTACGATTATCCTTTTCTTTCGAAAGGATTTTAACGTTAAAATCAAGTTGTGTGATGCCTTTAAATTTAGTGGGTTTTCTCACACTGGTTCACCAGACTGACCCGGTGTTTGTAATGCTCGGGTTAGACCGGGTTGTACAGGTTCAGGTTATTGAATGCTATGAAGATACGAACTGGAATAATTCGGACGTATGATATTATATATATACTATTCCGCTGTGTGTTGTATAAGAGGACAAGTTATTATAACTGTCCAGATGCGTGATGTACTCTGAAAATTGTAAGTTTTATTTCAAGCTCTTAATAAAGATTTATTTCTATATTATATTTTGTTCCGCTGCGATGTGAGACTCTTTGTTGTGTTGATTCTTCTTCTTCTATTCTAATATTTCTTTCTTTCTTATCTCACCCTCTAATTTCTTTTTAATAACTATCTATTTTTCTTTGCAATTTGGGTTGGTTGTGACTTGTGATTGTCAACTCAAAGGGTACGGGAAAGTCAGTACGTTACAACAATCCTAACATTTCAAATGGTTTCAATTCACAAATTGAAAATGTTAATTGTGAGTGAGGGTTCTCATCTTCCATGGCAAATAAAAGGAAGATGATATAGGCTGATACGAACACTAATATGGAAGCTAGCACGACACAAGCAATCACGATCGAATCAAGAGAATTAAGCTAGTAAATTAAATCAAAATTCCACCACGATGAATCAACGCAAGCTTTATGCACCAAATCAACACTTCTTCTTATTTTGTAATATATGTATTTGCGTGAAACAATGCATATCATATAAAATATTTCACACATAATATTTTTCCAATCAACAACTATCATTGTAACAACCTGAAATTTTAGCAAACAATAATTAATTAAAGAATTAATTATGTGAGTAAAAAATTGAGAAAATAAATATTAATCAGAAAAATTTTGAGAATTGGCAACGGGGTTCGTGCCATTGGGTTCGTTACGAAATTCATTTGGTTTGCTGAAATCAGACTTAAAACAAAGAAGTTATAACCGTTTGAAGATTAAACAAAAATATATGTATATATATATATATATAAAATCATGAAGGTGGTTCAATCCCCGGGTCAACCCACGACCTAAGTGGGTCGACCCAGGATGTGGCCTGGCAACGTTATTTGCCAGGAACAATTTCGACCGTTTGGGTTCTCTTTTGGGTTTTACTTCCAGATCCTTCTTCTAACTTAATGGCCTAAAATCTAAATCTTAAATCCTATGAAGCTGGACACCTTAGCTCTATTATAAATATCCTCCAAAACCTAATGCATACTACTCCATTTCTCTACCTCTCTCAAATAACTCGATTCACAAATAAAATTCTAATGGAGTATTGAGGCTTGAATCTATACATATTTTTGGAGGACATTCATAGATAGAGAGAATCTACCGAGGCTTATTGGATTTGCTCAAATTTTAGGTGAGTATTTCTTTGATTACTAGATTTCTTCCAAGTTGAGGTTAAAATTATTACAGTGTTTGAATCATTATGTGGTTATACACAGATCTAGTTCCTTTGTTGTTTATTTACAAGTCCAACTATCTCTATTTCTTTTCTCTGTAAATAACTGCTTTAGATCTTAATTTTGTTTTTTTCCTCCTTTTTGCCTTTTCCAGTAAATCCACTACTGCAGTTTATTTCAGTTATATGTACCTTTGTTCTTCTTTTTATTACAGTTATGTAATTATCCCTATTTTTATTTCAGATCTAATTTTTTCTATCTGAGCCTAGGCCATGCGACAGCCTGTGCCGTTTCCTTTTTATTTCTGATGATAAGTTTAGGCCTTTTTGAGCCTAAACCTTTTATCCTTTCTTATTTTGCGCAAATTGGGTTAAAACATGAGATGGGACAGTAATAGCATAATTGAATGAGATGGGACAGTAATAGCATAATTGAATAATAATAAGGAGATGTAATAAAAAGGAATAATCGAGGCTTAGTGAAATTTTATACAATAATGAAAATATGTACAAAAGAGGCATGTTGAAATTTGATTAAACGATATAATCAACAAACAAACTATAATAATGGAAAAATGACGAAGTTGAACAAGTATTGCAATCTAAGATGAAAAGTAATTTGTAAGATAATGAAATTGAATGAAAAAGGGAATTTGGGCATGTTGGGAATTAATGAATATTATATTCAAATAATGGACCGTAAATTGGGATAAATCTTAATAGAAGAATATTCAATTTTATAAATTGGAATAAATTTTACTTAATTGTACTTAATTGTACATTAAGTAACATGTAGTTGGAAGAACATGTAATACTAGAATAGAGTAAACTTAATTGAACATTAAATGGCATGGGAAAGGGTTGTATTAAATGGTAACAATAATTAGAAATGTTAATACAGCCTAGAAATATAACACATGGTTATATTGGGCTTATTAATAAACTTAAACATGTTAAGTTAAAATAGTGAGATTAATAAGCTAAGGTATAAGGAGTCCGTTCCAGTAGAATATAAGGGGATCGTAGAAATAGGGAGGCTGTTCCAATAGGATATAAAGGGCTCGTAGAAATCCTAGTTATATATTGGGGACCAAGTCTAGAGGTGACATGTGTCAAGTGCATTTTTGTTTGGGAACTCGTATCCGTTAGTATCCCTTGTTATCACAGAGTCTCACACTAGGTAGATATTAGGGCACGCTTTACTGAATTGGATCGTAAGTGGTTCAACCGAGGTGGGTACGTGCGCGTTCAGGCAGAACCATGAGCATGTATTGTTCTGAATGGGGAAGATAAGATGCTGTAACGCAGGTGATTAATGTTGTGTCTTTTTAGTTGACGTGTTCGGGATTGATAACCCCGAATTCCATAGTTGGCACAAATTATTCAAATTTGGGTAAAGAAGCTGATCGATGCGTAGTATTAGGAAATTCTTATATTTATTTGGTTCGAAGTTGTAGAAGTGAAAAAAGTCAATCAGCGTTAGTATGATCATTATTATCATCGTTGTCGTTTGAGTAAGAATAGCCAACCCATTATGTCAATATTAATTGTTCACCTTTAGGTATGCACAGACACTTACCTTTTTCATGACACTAGAACTACTATTTATCTATTTTTCCTTAACTTATTATTCGTGCTAGTAATCGTAGCAGCTTACTAGACTTTACGCCTGACCCATTTCCTTTCTTCCTTTCTCCTTTATTCCCCAAGCTTACAAGGGGAAGTGAATTGTTTAGATTCCTTTGTTGATTTTATCATGAAGGATTTCTGCAACAATATGGAGTACTTCTTGTTTTCTTCCCAAGGTTAGGTTGTATCTTTTTGACTATTTGGGGGTTAGTATTATTCTGTACTCTGATGTTGTTTTGACTGAGATTTTAAGACATAACATTTTGTAACTATTTGGTTAATTGAAATAAAGATGGTTTTCTATTTAAAATAAAGTTGTCTTCTTCCACTGCAAATTTATTATTTTATGTCTTGTGAAATTTTAGTCTGTGTGATGTTTTATGTTTTTATACCTACAATGCTCCATATTTTCTTAATGAAATCCTCATATGGGTGACAATAAAGAATGTGGGGTGTTACATTTGGTATCAGAGCCTAAGGTTACCAAGATCACTTAAGTTTTGTTTTAAAAGAAAGTATTTTCAAAAGAAAACACATTTTTCAGAAACCAAAAGTTACTTTTGAAAAATAAATATATCCCCTCTAATCGGTTACAACCATCCTTTGACTCTCTCGAATTCTAAATCTTTATCTTTTTAGTTAAGTTATAATGTGACATATCTAAGCTTTTCTTTATAGGTTGAACATTTGGTTAGTGGACAAACCCAATTAGCTCAGTTGTTGGGAAAGTTCAATGTTAGTAAGAAATTTGCTGCTTGACAAATATTAAAAAGGGTTAACCATGGATGGAACAACCTTATTAGTTTAGTGATAAAAGGGTAGTATGGGGTTAAGAATAACCTAGATTGATTGGTTAAGAAAAAGGGATGTATTTCCATAGTTCAGTTTGAAATTAACATAGAAAACGTCATTGCAAGAATGAATGAATTGGTTCAAAATAGAGGTTTAACTGTATTGTGCATTAACCATCAACTTAAAGATAAAAAAAATCTTGCAATTACGAGTTTTTATAAATTAGGTTATCTTATACTATGAAAATAGATTTTTGTACATTTTCAGTAACCAATCAATTAGAAATAAGCAGATCTTCCTAAAAGGTAAATTTAAGGATGGCAAGTAAAAGATAAGCATGAGTATATTAATGTCGATTGGATTATGAGGAAAGCTGTTGATCAAAAGTGATCGAGAAATGCTATAAGGCAAAGGTTGGTTAAAGAAAGAATGTTATCTATCTTTAGTTCTTTCTAGTTTTCCTATTCGACTTAGGAATATTTTGTCCCTTTTCTTTTGATGTATTGGTTGGGGTGGTTGCGTGGGGCTATAGCGACGATGATTTGAGTCGTATGGATCAACTATATTGTTGGCTTAACGAAACTGTCTGTTACAGCTATAGTAAATCCCCGAGGGTGTGATGATAATACCAGTTGATTGTTTTGCACTTAGGCCCAAAAGTAGTTTCTGAACCTCGTAGGGAGATCGTCTTGATTATATAGGGTGAGTCAGAGTTGAAGCTGGAAATCTTGATTTAAGAGATGTTTTGGGCATTTCCGGGTATGGGTTGGTTTTGGGCCTAGATAGATCAACTATATAATTGGTTATCCCAGATTTTTTCACTAGTAAACAAGTTCGATTGAGATGCTTATATTCTAAGGTTTGGAAGTAGAAAAATTTGGAGGATGGATTAATTAGCCAATTAGGGTCTATTTTGACTGCAAAAAGAAATTAGTCAGGCTAGGTTATGCTATGGATTAATTTTTGAGATTCTTGCGACCCGAAGGGTCAATCATGTTGATATTCCTATTTTCCTTAGTGCATCTCTAGGTAGTATCGATTCAGTTCTCTTTGTTCTACATATTCTGAATATGATAAGCAGTTGAAAGATTATCTTTAGGAGAGAGATTGATTTTCATATCTATATTTGTGACAGCGCTAAACTTGTAGCATTTTGGATAAAACACATGGTTTTGGCGGTGTAAGTGAGAATTGAGTTTCATAGTTATTACTAGAATCTTTTCTAGCTAGGGAATTGTGATGTCGATGGATGGGCTTGGAGTTTAGACAAACTATCCGCATAATAAGCCATCACTGATATTGGAAGGAAATGGGTTTTCTTAGGGGTACGTATTGTAGGCAAACATGAGTGTTGACCAGTGAAGGAAGTAGTTGGACTTCAGTTGCAGTAAAAGGATTTTGGGAAAAAGCCAATTATGGAATTTTTTGAAAAGATTAATGAATGTAATCATTTTTGGATTAGAAGTGTCATTCGTCTTTATTTCAAAGACTCATAGTTCCCTTGGTTTAACAAAAGTCAAAATTGAGTTGTATGAAAAGGAACATTTCTCTTAACTCGTAAGGACAGTCTTTCTGGAATGATTGAGAGCCAGATTTTCTCTATGGTTAGATTTCTTTGCTTGGAATTATTGACAAGGTTCTGAGTAGTGGTAAAATAAATATAGGAATGAAGGTTGTTTTCAAAACGTCCAAAGAATTTTTAAACTAGTTACCGTACCTTTTGGCTAGCTTGTACCTAAGCCTAGTTATTGGCTTGTGTAGTAGGGTGATTCATAAAGTATGTATTGGTTACATTTTTCTCTAAGATGGGAAAATCTTTTTCGGATTAATGCTTTAGTACCAATTCTATTAAAGTATCATTGATAAGAAAACCTGTAAGGGTAGTTATCTAGGATTTACTACCATTAGTTTGTTATGAGAAAGGGACCATTACCCATCATAAGAGAAGTTTGAATTTTCAGTAACCATAAGTTGTTGGTTAATTGTTCCCTTACTAGGAATTAGGGCTTTAAGACAAGGAAAATATATCGAATTTGAGTGTCTGATGATTTTTATGATTTCCTTAGAAGAAGAAAAAGAAAATGGTAAGGATGTAATTGACAAATTTTCACTTTTTTACGGTTTATGTAATATCAATGTGAACATTTTGTAGGCCCAAAATATTGAACCCGAGATTGTATCTTAAAATTAGAAAGGAATTCGCCATTTGTTAAGACATATTATTAAGATTTGATGCTTATCGGGATCTTTGTCGTTTGGACAAAAGCGGTGGATTTTAGGAGTAATGTGGCCATATAACTGAGGCAAGTAACAAGTTGGGTTAATGGATAAGTGAATAGAGAGAATATAGAGATTGCAAACGGATAGTTGTGTTCCAAAGCAAGAGTGTAACAATGAGGTGTTTTATGGAAACTTATGGAACCACTTCGAGTCGAAACCCCATACGTATAAAGTTTTAAGAAACGAGAATTTTGAAGGACTAATGTATTTTTATATGAAATTTGTATTTTGGGAATTTTGTAAAAACAACTATATATAAATTTTACAAAGAAATTTTTATAGCTAAAAAATTCACCTCATTAAGATTTTTCAAGTAAGGTTTTGGAAAATTATATATAAAGTGCAGCGGTAAGTAAATCTATATAGGATTGGACAATATAAGTGGAACGAACCAAGGAACACAAGATGGGTAAAGTAAAGACTAGAAATTGGAAGGTGGAAAAGAGAAAAGGTAACTTTACCTATAAGGCTAAGGTAAGCATTTGGATTAAGTTCACTAAAGATATTTCTTCCTAAAGTACTTAGGATAAATGAGATGGAAGAACGATACCAAGGGATTGGTAAAAACAACTGAACAATTTTAAGAAGAGCCATTCGGTTTAAAAGATTTGGAGAGATTATGATTTAAGACATAACATTAGGTGATACTATCAGATTTGGCTATAAAATATTTTACCTCATAGGTAGAATTCAAGTTTCTTACCCATAATCTTTTGACGTGTATTTCCTCTTTGATATTCTATCAGTCGCTTTTTCCATTGATTAGGGGCTTCCTTCTAAGATATCCTTGGGAAGGGTAGATCTTAGGATTTGAGCCTATAGATGATAGATATGGTTAAAACATGTGGTTGAAACATGTAATGTTTGATGGTAGCAAGTTGATGCAAGTGGGTGCATATACACACACTAGGCACCAAGATTGGTTGAATAGGGCGATTACATATGAATATGGATGTGTATGCATTTTATTATTATCTTTATGAATGAAACATATGGATGCTATCATATGATTGTCGCATGTGGATGGTGTTTGATGCACACATATAGAATTATCAATATCATTAGGATTGTTTCATACATTTGGACGCATGACACAACATAATTGCATAAAAAGGAGGTCGACTGAATCAGTAGACCACCTAATCTTTCGCATTAGTTAGGGTCATACACAGTACACTATTGCATAAGTACATAAATTGCATTAGAAATAAATTAAGTACCATGGTTACCAGTGGATGATGGATGAGTATATGGATGTAGAAACTAATTGTATTATTCTTCCACCTTGGAGATTTCGGGGGCGAAATCCTTTAAAGAGGGGGAGAATGTAACAACCCGAATTTTAAACAAATAATAATTAATTAACAAATTAATTAACTATGGAATAAATTGAGAAAATAAATAATAATCAGAAAAATATTGAGGATTTGGCAATAGAGGTTGCTCCATTGGGTCCATTACGAAATTCTGGTTAAGATAGACAGTTGGTTTGCTGAAATCGGACCTGAAGAGATGGGTCGACCCACGTCGGGGCCTAGCAACGTTGTTTGCCAGACACGATTTCAACCGTTCAGGCTCTGTTCTGGGTTTTGCTTCCAGATTCTTCTTCTAATCTAATGGCCTAAAATCTAAACCTAAAATCCAACGAACCTGGACACCCTAACTCTATTATAAATAGCCTCCAAAACCTAACCTTATCATCACTACTCCATTTCTCTACCTCTCTCAAATAACCCTCTTCTCAAATAAAATTCTAATGGAGTATTGAGGCTTGATTCTATACATATTTTTGGAGGATCTCCATAAATAGAGTGGATCTACCAAGGCTTATTGGATTTTCTCAAATTTTAAGTGAGTATCTCTATGATTACAAGACTTCTTCCAAACCGAAGTATAAATTGGTATAATAGTTGTTACTGTGTTTTAGATCTGAATCTTTCTGTGGTTATACAGAGATCGAGTGTCTTTGTAGTTTATTTACAGATTCAATTATTTCTATTTTTTTCTCTGTAAATAATTATTTTAGATCTTATTTTTGTTCATGTTCTTCCTATTTACCTTTTTCAGCAAATCCACTGCTACAATTTATTTCAGTTATTGATACCTTTGTTCTTCGTTTATTGCAGTTCTGTAATTAGCCCTGTTTTTATTTCAGATCTACTTCTATATATCTGAGCCAAGGGTATGTGAGAGCCTAGGCCATTTCCTTTTTATTTCTAACGTTAAGTTTAGGCCTTTTTCAGCCTAAACCTTTCATCCTTTCTTATTTTTCGCAAATTGGGTTAAAACATGAGATATGACTAATAGCGCAATTTATAATAATAATAAGAAAATGTGTAAAAAGGAATAATCGGGGATTAGTGAACTTTTATACAATAATGAAAATAAGTATGAAATGGGCATGTTGAAATTTGATTAAAAGATATAAAAAAACAAACGAAATGTAATAATGGGAAAATGATGAAGTTGGACCAGTATTGGAATCTACAGATGAACTATAATTTTGAAGATGATGAAATTGAATTAAAAAAAGGGAATTTGGGTATGTTGGGAATTGATGAATATTATATTCAAATAATGGACTGTAAATAGGGATAAATCTTAATAGAAGAATATTCAATTTTATGAATTGGAATAAATTGTACTTAATTGGACATTGAGTAACATGTAATTGGGAGAAAATGTAATTTTGGAATAGGGTAAACTTAATTGAACCTTAAGTGGCATGGGAAAGGGTTGTATAAAATGGTAACATTAGTTAGAAATGTTAATACAACCGCAAAATATAATACGTGATTATATTGGGTTTATTAATGAACTTAAACATATTAAGTTAAAATTTTGTGATTAATAAGCTAAGATATAGGGAGTCCGTTCCAGTGGGATATAAAGGGCTCGTAGAAATCCTAGTTATAAATTGGGGACCAAGTCAAGGGGTGACTTGTTTCAAGTGTATTTTTGTTTGGTAACCTATATCAGTCGGTATCTCTTGTTATCACGGAGTCTCACACTAGGTAGAGGCTGGGGCACGCTTTACTGAACTGGATAGTAATTGGTTCAAACGAGGTTGGTACAGGTGTGTTTCAACAGTACCATGAGCGTGCATTGTTCCGAATGGGGAAGATAAGATGCTATAATGCTTGTGATTAATGTTGTATCTTTTCAGTTGATGGGTTCAGGAATTATAACCCTGAATTCCATAGCTAGCACAGGTTATTCACATTTGGGTAAAGAAGCCGATCGATGGGTAGTATTAGGAAACTCCTTCCTAATTATTTATTTTTGTTCGAAGTTGCAGAAGTGCAAAACAATCAATGATCGTTAGTATGATCATTATTATCATTGTTGTCTTTTGGATAAGAATAGCCAATACTTTGTGTCAATCCATATTAGTAAGTGTTCACCTTTAGGTGTGCACAGAAACTTACCCTTTTATGACACTAGAACTACTATTTATCTATTTTTCCTTAACTTAGTAGTCGTGCTAGTAATCATAGCAGCTCACTAGACTTTTTGTCCGACCCATTTCCTTTCTTCCTTTTTCTTTTCTTTCCCCTATGCTTACAGGGAGAAAGTGTATAATTCAGACTTCTTTATTGATTTTGTCGTGAAGGATTTCTATAAAAAGATGGGTTACTTCTTGTTTTATTCCCAAGGATTGGTTGCATCTTTTTGACTGTTTGGGGGATTGTATTTGTAACAAACCAGAATTTCTGAACCAATTTAAATTTTTATTTTTAATTGATTTAATGGATTTTAAGAATTTAAAATGATTTATTTTGAGAATTAATGATTTAAATTTTATTTAAATCAAAATTAGAATTTAATTTAATTATAAAAGGAGTTTTAAATGGCGTGGTAGTTTGAAAATTCGATTTTTAATTTCAAATGAATGTACAGAATTCAAAATAAATCGGATTTCAGTAAAACCAGAAACGTTAGACGCTATTTAATTATATCTTTCTAATGAATGTGAAAAATTCAGATTTCATAATATGAATTGAAAGTTATGTCCATATAAAAATTTAAAATAGTTGTTATGGAATTTATTTATATTTTTAATATATATATATATAGCCCTTAAAAATAGCCATTTTGCAAACGACCTCCGTTTTCGATGAAACCACTTTTGTTGGATCCGGAATGTCAAATTATTGTTAGGTTTCAAATTTCATAAATTCTGAAATTAATATGTGAGCGTGGTAAATTTAAACGTGTTTCTAATTTCAGTTTGAATTTAATTGACTAGAAATAGGCCATTTTTCAGACAACCTCCAAATTCGACGAGATTAGTTTTGTTAGCACTGTATCGTCAAAACATAGCTAGATTTATTTTACTGTAATTTTTGGAGGCAGTATGTGGCCCCCGTAAATTAAAATGTATGTTGAAATTCAATATATATTGATTTATATTTTAATTTTGATGAAAACTTATCGAAACAGTCGAATTGTCTTACGAAACATATTCCATTGGGTCTGGAATGGGTGTATTTAGCTAGGAAAGACAGTCGTTGGGTTTGATTTGGATTTCAAATGCAAAATCTCCTTTTTTGTGAATTAAATAATATTATAAAATAAATATAAATAAACTTAAAACCCTAAAATCCATTTCATTATCTGAGCCGCAGCTCTTCATCGTGTTTGACAAATGAAATCGCTCTGACTTTCAAATCCAAAATTCGTCCAATCCCCTCAATACTAACCAAAGCTTCATAAATAAAAATCAAAGACCTTCCTGAGATCTTCAAACCCAAATAGATTTAATCATTTGTGGTGGAACGATTCGAGAGAAATCGCACCAAACCGAGAAAGGAGGGGACATCGCATGTGGCATGACGGAGGAAGGAGGTGCGGTGGGCGAAGGGTTTCGACATGGGCTCCTCCGATCTGGGTTCGGTAGCATGAGGCGCGCACAAGGAGGGGAGAGGCGAGATGAAGCATGGTCGAGTTTTTGCAGAACGATGAAGAAGGTTTTAAACCCTTAATTAATTATTTAATTATTATTTAATTATCTAATAATGTAGTTATTAATAGTGGTATCTTCTTCATACGAGGTCGAAATCCAGTGATTTCAGTTGCGTTGGATTCGCAACAACGAACACTACGCAATGGAACTGACCAGAACGGAAACAGAGCAAATTGGATTTTCAGCTAAATTAAACTCATGTTTAATTTAGTTGAAAAATACAAATCAGAAATAAAGACTGATGAAGTGGAAACGAAAGTAAGAATTCTCTCACCAAAATATTTGTACAATTATTTAATTTATTTTATAATTGTAAATATATAGAAATTGCCAGTATTGATTTTATTCTTTGTATGTGACATTGCTTGAGTTCAACACATGAAATATTCACGACTCATCTGCACAAGAAGCGTTATTTGAAGATCCGACACTCCTATTTCAAACAATGTGGATACACTTTGTGGTTGTTGAAATGTGATATAAATATCCATTTATAATTTAAACAGTGAAAATTGGTTAATTAGAAAATAATTCAAACCGAATTAGAATTGGCTAAATTTATTAACCAATGATTTATTTAAATAGACTATTGTTGTTTGAAAATCCCACACGGGTATTGGGATGATATTTGACATACATTAATCCCAGTATTTAGTTGTATGTCGATTGATTGATTGACAGACTGTTGTAAGCGTTATTTATTTATTTTAACGCTTATACAGTTGTAAATTGCACCCTGGATGATGTTTGAATGTTTGATGATTATTTATCATTATTGTTACATACATACGATGTACGAAATCCATATAACTGAAATTACATGGTAATTGATTAAGCCGCATTCCGGTTCAGAAATAACAAATAACTTAAAATAACAAATATTTTAAAATAATGAATATTTTAAAATAAATATTCGTTGAATAATCAAAATATGATTTTGATGTCCGATTTTGGATGGACATGAAAATATATAAAAATATGAAGCCAGCTTAAGTATAGAAATGCTATTTTTAGCCCGAACGGGTTTATCAATCGATTTTATTCATTTTAAAATAATATCGAAAAGAATTGATTACAAAATCTGATATTTTGAAAATATTATCATTTTAATATTGTAATGATATAGAATATTCAATTTTGATTTAAAATTGAAAATGATGTTGAAATCATTTTAAAATGAATTTATAAACGATTTATAAAATATGTTTTGAATTGAAATCGACGATATATATATATATATTATTTATATATAATGGCTTGAACTGAATGCGCTGCGCAGCGACTGTTCGCGAATTTCTACCATTGACTTCAAATGGACGTATGGGAGATCCGACAGTCGGATTCTCCTAAAACCGGAATTGTTAGGTTCGTATCGAAATGTTCTTTCCAAGAACATAAGAGATTTAAATTTAAACGGTTAGATATTGAAATATATCCAGATCAATTTCAGCAAAGGTTGCTATGGATGCAGTTCGGTGGCCGTTATTGGAAACCGACTGTAAAGGCCTTAATAAAATTATTAAAAATATGGAAAAATTTGTGTAAAATCATAATAAATGATTTGGAAAGATTTTGGATGAAAAATTCCAAATTTTAAAAGATAAAAATATATTTTTATCGAAATTAACTAGTTAATAACTAGAATAGTCATCCAATTATTTTTAGAAATAATAAATTGGATTGAAAATGGGTTTTTAAAATAACCAGAATTTTCCAACACATGAATTGGAAAGGATTTAATTGGAAATAATCTTCGAAATATTTCGATATCAGATTCCATGATTATATAGATATTGTTGAGGAATTTGGAAGATATAGATATCGTTATTCCCAATACGATATCCTTTAGTTTCAGAATTTGATATTGAATGTAAGCCAATATTAATTTCTATTCAGAGCCTTGTATTTAATATCAAATTGGATTTTGGGGTTTGTTGTGAATGGCGTCTTTAATAACACCATTCTTAAACCCCGTTGAGAAAAGAATAAATCTTTTAATTAAGATTTAGAGAAGTTTACCAATTAATTAATTTAATTGGAATCGAATTGCACTTTGGGTTTATCGTGAGCGATGTTTTAAATAACATTTGTTATTTAACCCAATTAATAGTAAAGATATGATTTGGAATTTATAAATCATTTTATTTAGATTTAATGGAAATTTTCCAAAGTAAAGTTTTCCAATTTAATATATTAAATTAGAATTGAATGGAATTCGATTTGGTAATAATCGAGATGAGCCTCTGTAAAGGAAGACCGTTACTATATATGGGATTTAAAAGGGTTTGCCGTTATTACATTTATATTATTAGTCTGATATGGAAATTTATATCAATTATATATCGATCTGTTTTCCACGAGGATTCCATAGTTAATGGAAGGTGATTTTGGGGTTTATCGTGAACTGTGCTTTAAATGACATTAGTTCTTTAACCCAGTTAAAGACAGGATAAATTGTCCTAAAGTTGAATGATAATTAAGGAATGATTTTTGGGATTAAAAACCAAATTGGAGTTTTAATAAATCTTTAATTAGATTGAAATGGGAATGAGGTAATTAAATTTATCGAATTCATGAAATGATCGAGAACGGAGTACCACCAGTTTTACTCTAGGCGATAGTTAAATCTTTAATTAGATTTGAACATGAAATGGTAATTAATTTTACCCAGAACAAAGTGGGTGTTAGATATGGGGTGCTACCAGTTTTTCTCCATGGGATGAATAAGTTGGGATTGGAAAAATAAATGATTACTTCGGTAAGGATCGATAATTCCGACTAGATTTATAAACCTTGATTTGATTTAGAATTATTAAAGAATAAAATAAAATCTTTTGATATTGATATCCAAAGGAAGATTAAAGAATAAATTTAAAAGAATTTATCTTTGATAAAATTAATAGGAACATTTAACTAAAAAAAATGTGAGTATTTGAATAAACGAATATTCTGAATTGGAATGAGACATATGATGTGTTTTTATAGCACTTGATTATTGATTATAAAATACGCGAGTTATTTGGAAAGACCAGGTTTATCCCATTCTGAATAACCGATACGACGACTAACAGTCGACGATGAAGACGGTGGTTGAAGACCGGAGATCTTCACATCGTTTGGATGATTATTGATGTCTTGATTGGGATGTACATCAGGACAAGGTAATAATTGTTGATCGTCTAGACATACTTGGAGATCGACCGGATATAAGAGGACCTCTCTCCTGTATTGGACATACGGGTCAAGGAATAAGGTGCCTCCGATTTCGCTCAGACCAGAACGGACTTATGAATGGATGTGTATTTAACATTGGATTTCATTCTGTGTTGATTGATTTCCATTAAATATATATCTGTTTGGTGGCGAAGAATTTATTCTCTTGCTTAACACCCTTCTCTGAGACGTACGAGCTTAGAGGTTATATATCGATAGACATCAGTTGTATGGCGTGAATTTTTAGTTTGGCATGATAAGATGCAAATGATCAAGGCTTTTTTTGAAAAGCAGAGCCTTGTGGTTGATGATCAAAGCACGACTTTAATTAGCATAACTTTGTCTATAGCGTTAATTCGCGAGCCTCACACCCTGGTATGAGTCAAAAATGGGATTAGGGACAATAGGGAGTGCATGCGTTTCTTTAGCTGGAGGTAGTGCCATGGTATGGAGACCAGGCATATTTACTTATGTGGATGATGGATATCAAGGTGCCCCAGATATAGGGCTATATGCTCATAGGGTCAACGTACTGACCTGTTTGAAGGTCTGATAGGACCGGGAAACGTATTGTTCACGAATAATCAATCCACTAATGTAAGTGTGGACCGACCCTGCAAGATCCAAGGGTTTACTGCGGGGGATCCTAGGTCATCTTGCTAGAGGTGGCTCGAATTGGAAGGAGCCATCCCTTCCCTTGACTCATAACGGAAATCCAATTTCCAATACGTGACTTTTCGGTTTTAGTTGTAAACATATATGTGACATAATAGGATGGGGTACTATACCGTCTATGATTGAAACATTTATATTTGAAGTTGATTTCTTCACTTATAGTAATAATAAAAGATAAATTTCGCGTACCAAGCATGTTTGGCCATTATAAGGTAAAACTCTATCCTCCGGCTTGCGTTGCATTGTGTGATGGGACCTGAGTCTTATATTGCTTCATTTTATTTATTAGCGTTACGTGGTTTTCTTATGGTGTTCTTGGGAGGAAACCCATTCCGTCTTATACGGCACTGTCCCTTGATTCACCCAATATAAAAATCTAGTTTAATTACTGTTTTAGTTCTCACACTAGTCCCATGACTGACTCGGAGTTTATTGTTTCCACCTAAACTCTGGGTGCCCATATTTTCCACATGGGCAGTTAGTAGTTTTGGTTTTCGCAGATACTTCTTTTCAAAGGATCCTGGATTACAGCTGGAGCTAAGCTTTGTATCCGTATATCTCTTTCAGTTGTGTTGTAGATGAATTCCGCTATACATTATACTCATGTATTATTTTCCGCTGCTATGTAATTTATTCTCTGATATTCTTGTACTTTGATGTAAATTGTTGTGATAGCAATGAAATGTTGTATTGTTTGTGTTCTGATGCGTCGTGTTCTCAAAGCAATCCGGGCTCCTCTGTCTCTTCGGGGATCGGGAAGTTTGGGTCGATTCAGTATTATTTTGTACTTTGATGTTATTTTGACTGATATTTGGAGACATAAAATTTTGTAACTATTTAGTTAATTGAAATAAAGATGGTTTTGTATTTAAAATAAAATTTTCTTCTTTTACTGTAAATTTATTATTTTATGTCTTGTGAAATCTTAGTCCCTGTGATGTTTTATGTCTTTATACCAACAAAGCTTCATATTTTTTGAATGAAATTCTCATATGGGTGACATTAAGGAATGTAGGGTGTTACGATCATGATCGAACATAAACCTCACACATCTAGTTCACATGCACTATTACTTCACCACAGCATTTCTTAATTCTAAACACAACACAAACACACATACATAGAGTAACTCACACCATACATGTAACACCCCGCGTCTGTTAATGTCACTCTCAAAGGGAATGCATTAAGTTTCGTGAAGCGTTATAGGTAAACAAAAACAAAATATTACAAGACAGATATAAAATGACAGCGGAATTAAAAACTTTATTAATCATAAAGCATCATAGTTCACAAACATCACATGTCTGAAATACACAAAAACCATTACATCATAAAAACTACTGTCTTGTACTTTAAAACATCAGAGTACATAAAAGAAGCAAAATTCCCTAAATAAAATATAGTCATAGTAGCAAGGATAGGAGCTTGAGCCATACATCTAAGCAGCTCCAGCAAAATGAAAGCAGAATCACGGTCAAGCCTGAGTATTCCCACCCTCAGAACTGAGGGGGGGGGGAACGGAAGAAAGAAGAGGAAACAAAAAGGGTCAGACATAAAGTATGGCGAGTCCAGTTACTTTTAGCAAGTAAATAAGTAAAAGTAGCATGATAGGCATATAAAGTGGATAAGAAAGATAACACCATAAAAGGTAGGTATGACAAGGTAAACATGATAGAGTGTATACGCTTCTCTAAAGATTCCATGATTCTTAATCTCTGCACTAATACTAGTATCACCAGAATGAGATGATCCCAACAACTATAAGATGGTAGACTTAGGCATACGTCCCGATGTACCCTAACTACTACCCTAATCGATTGGCTCCCTACTCCGTAGATACCCTGTGCCGGCCCCATAGTAAAAGGTATCACTTTCCTAAAGTGCAACCCTTCGTTGATGTGCACAACCATATCTACTTATGTCATGGTCGTCTTAGCCCCCTCTACCCGACCCATGCACGCACATGTCCCCGGTCGGTTTGCTCCGCCCACACTGTCCTCATTTGGATCTCTTACAATCAGTTCAATAATCATGCCCTAACTCCGACCTAGTTTGGAGTACTCGTTTGATACCTATTAAGGGTTACTGATTGAAATGGGTCCCACACAATATGATACAAGCTCCCCCTTGTCCTGTATCCCCACTAGGATTTCCATTGGTTATGTATACCACTAGGTGTCTTTAATTACATAACCCTACCATTTCTACAAGTTATGCTTACCTAAAAAGGTGTCTTTAATTACAGAACTCCAACATTTCAACAGGTTATGCTTACCACTAGGTGTCTTTAATTACATAACCCTATATTAGGTTAAGTTTGTGGGCCTATATAAAAATATTACCCACCCCCTCAGATTTACTTAATGTGACGGCCCGCCCCGCACCAGCCTGCATTTCCTCTGAAAGTGCGCTGTACACATGCCCGACTAGCATGGGACGGCCGTCAGGAGAAAGGAAAGAAGGGAACGAACTAATCAAGAACCTGTAGAATGTCTCACAGCGCATGGAGTAAAATATAATAATAATAACATACTTGACATAAAACAGGTGAGACAGTACATAAGCTGATAACTAAAATCAACATCAACATCAGAGCAGCAGAAATCCAAATATAGCTTATTACAACTTTCCAAATTTACTGTCTCTAAACAAAAGAAAGCTAAAGTAGAAGATGCACCACTAATGCCCAAGCAGTGATCTTCAACAACACAGGGAGAATACTATATATATATATATATATATATATATTACGTGGAAGCCTCATGCTCGTCTCCGGATCATCTACCCGTGCATCACCAGCTAACATGTCTCTAGTCTGCTCGTGTGAGCACCCAGAGTAATAAGAGGAGACATAAAACTCTGGGTCAGACATAAAGCCTGGTATGAGTGATAAGCATCTAAACAGAACAATAACTGGTATACTAAACCATACCCGAACCTGGACCTACAACCAAAGAGTTAGTACCACATACCGTACAGTACTCTAAGGTGCCATAATAAATAGTGTGAATATGGGGGTGGGGTGTGCATGTCATAATGATAGCAAACAAATCAACCATAGCAACCATCCTCACATCTCTCACTCATTGCGTAAAGCATACGATGTCTACCACTGTCAATCACTAGACCCATCAAAGTAATGACGGAGTTCAACTTGTACAACTACTGCTACTACCAAGCTTACCACATGGAGTCATGACCAAATCTTTACAAATGACCCCACTTCATTGGTTTATAGCCCTTTAGTCGTACCTAGGCCATTGCAACCCTGAATCCGTTCACGTACTTCCCATACATAGTGATCTAAAGTCATAAACATCGACTGCCCCTTGGCACATGTCCCGCAGCAAAGCCCAATCATGAAGTGAACTCATCGGTTCCCAACTGGATCCTGAGCTTTGACTTCCCATATTGGACTACCTTTGCATCTCGGGTTATTGGTCAATACTGGGTCGGGTCGGGTTCCCCTCCTAGCCATCGGTTCGAGTCGGGTGTCCATTCTGAGTCGGGTCGGTGTGTTGTCCTCCCCTGTAGCGGTTCAGTTCGGGTTTCCAGCATTATGTCGGTTCGGGTCGGGTGTCCTCCTCCGGGTCGGGTCGGGTGCCATCTCCCTTCCAGTTCGTGCTTCCGCTCCGATCCGCTCCCTCGTTCTTCACGTGCTCCGATCCGATCCCTCCTTCTTCATCCGATACGATCCCAGTTCAATTAGCGTGGCCTTCCTTCTTGCCAGTTCTCCCAAGTGTCAAGTTCCGATCCGAGCCCTTCGTCCCTAAGTCGATCCGATACCCAGCTTAACCAACATAGCCTTCCTTTTTGCCAAGCCTCTTTTGTGCCAGACTCCAGTTCGGGTCGGGTTCCCTGCCCAGGTCTCCAATCCGATCCGGGCCCATATCCGATCCGATCTGAAACCCTGCACAACTTTCTGCAACTTTTTCCAACAACTTGTTTACGCCATTCAACGACGTTTTCGACAAATCTAACTATACTAATCAATCACAAATCATGTCAAACAGTCATAGCAACATAGAAAACTAACCACAAACACAAAAACAATGAATTTACATGTCAAAATGGATCAAATATACCCAAAACCCCTTACTTTCCCTTAAGCATGTTTAAGTAAAACTAATCATAGGGTTAACAGAACTTAACCAAATTTCTACCAGAGGCATAAAATATTATTTTCGAATTTATAGATATTTTTCCAGAATTTATCAGTGTATAAATTCGCTAATCTTCACTAATTACCCTTAATTAACTGTAATTAGTGTCAAAACGATGCTAATCAGTCACCTTGGCCACAAATAAAATTCTCAGAACTGAAACCTCGCTGATTTGGGTGAATACTGATGTCTAACAGCAGCTCCAACCTTGCTTTCGTGTTTTCTCTCCTTAATTTGATGTAGATTAAGCTAAAACTTGATTAGAATGTGATTAGAAGGTGATTTGGGTGTTGGATGCCATTGCTAGGGTTGCAAGAAAGAAAGTGGCGGCTGAGAAATGAGGATAAGATCGTTCTCTAACTGATTTCAGCCTCCTCCTTACCCTAATCCCGAAATCTCCCATTGGGCCTAGCTGTTAATCACCCGGTTAAGCCCAATTAAGCTGTTTTTCACCATCTGAAACTTGTTTCAGCCATATCTCCTAAACGGTGAGTCCGTTTGGCTAATGTGACCACTCTACGGAATTGTAAACCATCATCCGAAGCCAATGGAAGTAGTTTCAGGTCAAAATTCCTTTCCAGTCAAAAGTTATGGCCAAAACAGTGCCAACTAGGGGTAAAATGGTCATTTAAAAATCGACAAAAATCATGAACATGGGAAATGACCCCAATAGTAGTCTCCCAAAGTTACGTAACCATACGACTTCCTATGTGAAAGAAAGAAATAAATATTTTACGGACCTATGATGCGTAGAATACGGGTCGTTACACTTAACCCTCCCACTATCCAAACAAATTTACTTAACCCCTACTAAAGTTCATGTTCATACAATCCCTATGGATTCCACTAGGTTAAGTATTCAAGTTTATTACCATATATTCATTTATGGTTACAACGTGCTAGACCTCCCATACTAAGCCAACAATTTGTGGATGTTGGACATGCTGGGTGGGTCTGGGCAGGCTTATTCCACAAATCGGGTCTAACCTCATGTCTTAGCACATCTCATATTTGTGCACTTAGGCCTCCCACATTAGATTCACCACTTGTGGTCGATGGATATGCCGGTCGGTTCCAGATAGACTTCCACCACAAGTGCATTCTACCCTCGTGACTAAGCACGGTTTACAATTTCAAGTTATTGTAATTCTAGGCATTTCCATTATTAGCCATGTAAGAACCCTGAATTTTAGGGCCAATTTAAAATTTATTTTAAGTGATTTTAATGAGTTTTGATATTAAAAATAATCTATTTTAAATAATAATGATCCCAAATTTGATTCAAATCGAAGTTAGAATGAATAATTTAATTTTGATTATAAAAAGAGTTAGAAATAGCGCGGTAGTTTGAAAAGTCAAACTTGAACTTTGACTGACCGTACAGGATGCAAAATTTAACGAATTTTAGTGAAACCAAAAATATTAGAATCTATTTAAAAATATCTTTCCAACGAATCCGAAAAATCGAAATTTCATAGCGGAAATCAAAAGTTATGGCCAATTCAATTTTTAGAAGGTCGCTAGGAAGTTTACAAAGGACAAAAATGCTACTTTTTGCATATAAAGGAATTTGAACTCGAAACCATTTCCATTGAGTTCAGAATGATGTTTCTGCATTGAAAAACAGTAAACACTTATATATTTTGAGTTTCGCAAATTATTTGTTTAAAAATGTATTTTTAATATTAAATATATTGGCCTTAAAAATAGTCATTTTTCAAACGACCTCTGTTTTCGACGAAACCACTTTTGTTGGAACCGGAATGTTAAATTATTGCTAGGTTTCAATTTTTAGATTTTTTCGAAATAATATGTGAGCGTGGGAAAAGAAAATGTGTTTTGACTATTTTGGTTAAATTTAAGTGAATATTAGGCACACATCCCTAAAACGAAACTTAATTAGGCTCACATCCGGTCATAAACTTATTGTAAATTTAGTCCCTACTTTTCGAAAATTCATAAAAAAATTATAAAAAAATCACGATAATTCGTATTTAAATTAAACATGTACTCGCCCAAAAATTCAGATCATAATAAAATCAAAACATGCATCAAAATCAAAAAAATACAGAAAACAACGAAAAATGCAGTAATTTGCATCAAACCATGCACATATTTGGAATACTTGCATTCATCTGTGCAAGTATTTCTCTGTTATATTTTTACATGCAATACTTGCATACATGTGTGCAAGTATTTAAAATAGTTGCATACATGTATGCAAGTTTCTGCATACATTTTATTTTCACATGTAAATACTTGCATACATGTGTGCAAGTATTTCAAATAGTTGCACACATGTATGCAAGTTTGTACATACATTTTCAACTAAAACAGCTTCAGAAATACTTGCATACATGTATGCAACTATTGGCAAAAGTTGCATACATGTATGCAACTATTTGCAAGTTTTAAATTCACACCACATCCCTGTAATGTTTTCTCTGTAAACCCGCCCCCTATTTTAGCTGCCGCCTGGAATCTTCCGCCTGCCACTTTCCATACCTCCGCCTCTTTCGTTTTCTGTCCAAATTTTCAGGCGCTATCACTTAAAAAAAAAAAAAAAAAAATCTAAAATCTATAAATATTCTCGGAAGTCCACAGAAATTAAAAAAAAAAGTTGCATAAATGTATGCAACTTTTACGAATAGTTGCATACATTTATGCAACTATTCGAATACACATGCATATATTTATGCACGCCTGTTTGAAAATTTGCATACATGTATGCAGTTTTTCTATATAACTGCGTACATGTGTGCGTTTTTCTATATAACTGCGTACATGTGTGCATATATGTCAAAATATATGCAAACGTGAATAAGTTGCACGTAGGTATGCAGTTTTTAAATAAATGCATCAGCAGATGCATGTTTTAACAATATGTGCATACATGTATGCATTTATACTGCAGTTTTGACGCAGATTTGAAATAAATGCATACATGTATGCAACTAATCGATTTATATGCATGTTTTGATGCAATTTACTGCATTTCGTTGATTTTCTGTATTTCATGATTTTGACGTTGTTTTTAATGTTTTTTTTATCTGATTTTTTTCACGATTAATTGTTTTAATTAAATACGAATTTACATGGTTTTTTAATATTTTTTTTGTATTTTTTTGATGAATTTTCGAAAAATAGGGACTAAATTTACAATAAGTTTATGACCGGATGTGAGCCTAATTTTGAAACTTAATAGGGACCTGTAAAAAACGCACCCTAAATTTAA
Organism: Allium sativum; assembly: GCA_030737875.1. Taxonomy (NCBI): domain Eukaryota; kingdom Viridiplantae; phylum Streptophyta; class Magnoliopsida; order Asparagales; family Amaryllidaceae; genus Allium; species Allium sativum. The sequence continues at coordinate 312,472,518 of CM060921.1, forward strand.
ATGCCTTAAAAATAGCCATTTTTCAAACAGTCTCAGAATTCGATGAAAATAATTTTGTTGGGTTCGTATCGTCAAAACAAAGCTAAAAATGATTTTTCGGTAATTTTTAGAATTAATATATAATTATAATTGATTTTTCAGTGTAAATGGACAATTTTTGACTTTAAAAATTCATTAAAAATTCATACGAGCTCAGAATTGAACGAAATTAATTTTTCTAGGTCTGCAGCATCAAAATATAGCTAAATATATTTTTCGGGAATTTTTGAAGTTAATTTGTGGCCTCGGTGAATTTTCATGTACGGTCAATATTTAATTAATTAATTCTTAATAGGATTTTAAATAAAAAATGCTACAGACATCAGAATTGGGGCCCGAGACATAGCCCATTGCGCTCAGAAGATGTCAGAACCCTAAGAACGATAGTAAGCAGGCCTAATTCTGAGTTCGGGCCAAATCGGGCTTAAACGGGCTAATTAAATAATAATTAAAAAACCCTATTATTTTATTATATATTGAAAGTCGGGTTCTTCTTCTTCCTCCTCATCATATTTTAGCCGCAAGGAACCCATCATGGTTCAAAAATTCATTCTCCGATTTCTCCCTCAATTCTCAACGAAATCCTTCGTGTAAATACACGTTTCGAAGAGATTTTCGTGCTCTTCAATCTCCGACAAGAATCACCACCTCCCGTCGCCTGTAGCTCTCGAATTCCATGCCCAAACCCGCGGCCTTTGCGCCTCCGCCACCACCGCATAGCGCCGCCGCACCACCCATACTTCCCGGCGTGGATGCACCTCTCCTAGCTCTTCGACCTCCAACAAACCGTTCGTAAAACCGTCGATCGTAGCTCAGGTTATCTCGATTCAAAGTTTTGAACACTTTAGGTAAATTTATTTCATATTTTGTGACGCTTTTAAATGTCGTTGTGTCAATTTTTAAAAGCTGAATTTTGATTTTTCATATGAATTTGTATTTGAATCGTTCCAGATCTGAAATCTATTTGAATACGAACACTGAATCGGATCGAACCTGTATCATCTTCTTAGACCAGACCACTGTGAGATTTTTTTTCTTTAATTTAATTTATTTAATTATTATTTGCATGATTGTTAACAGTAGATCAAATAAGACGTGACGTTTAGAACATGGATTTGAACTGTTCACTCCGTATGATGTTGAATCTGATTTGCATAAGATTAGATCTGAAATTTTGAGGTTTAAATCTGAATTAATAATTAATTAAAATTAAATATGTGTTTAATCATGCCTTGTTGATTTTACATATGCCAAGTTATAACATCACCTAGTAATTACCTTGATGCTAGTTGTTAGATTTGGACTTGTTGTATGTTTGGGATGTTGTTGTTATGTTATGTGATGAAAATTTACATCTTATTTGATGCAAATAAAATAAGAATGTGACTTGTGGTGGAATTTACATTTTATTATGTAAAATTAAAATAAGAAATTTACATCGTATGAGAAAATTAACATTATTCCTAGTGTAATAATAAGTAATTACACCGTAGGATGTAAATTAACATTTTTAATGTTAATATGATAGAAATTCAACCGTAGAATGTAAATTAACATTTTTAATGTTAATATGATAGAAATTTAACCGTAGGATGTAAATTAACGTTTTTAATGTTAATATGATAGAAATTCAACCGTGGAATGTAAAATTAAAATCAGAATTTGCGATGACATGAAATTTACCTTTTATTATGTAAATAAAGTAATTTCACTGCATGTATAAATTTACATTATTTTTAATGTAAATTAAATAGTAAATTTAACTGTAGGATGTCATTAACATTTTTAATGTCAATTTTAAAAAAAGAAGTTTAACCGTAGGATTAGTTGACATTATTTTTAATATTAATGTACATGAATTTCACCGTAGGAAGATTTACATTTTTTTTATGTAATAAAAAGAATGGACTTTACATTGTAATTAAAGAGTAAATTTTACATAGAAAAGAATGGACTTTACATTGTAATTAAAGAGTAAATTTTACATTGAAAAGAATGGACTTTACATTGTAATTAAAGAGTAAATTTTACATTATAAAGAATGGACTTTATATTGAGAATTTGGCGATGTAAATAAAAAGACGATCTTTTTATGTTGAAAAGAAGAAAAAAAAACCATCTTTTTATGTTCAAAATAAAAAGACATTATTTTTACATTGTAAATAGAAAAGTTTACATTTTTACATTGTAAAGTAGAAAAGGTAATATTTTTACATTTGTAAATAGAAAAGATTATATTTTTACGTTGTAAAATAGAGAAGTTAATATTTTTACATTGCAAAATATAAAAGTTGATGTCTTTACATTGTAAAACATAAAAAGTCGAAATTTTTTTACATTGAAAATATAAAAGTAGATACTTTTACATTGTAAGTAAAAGAATGAAATTTCATGTTGTAAAATGAATTTATATCGCATGAATCATATAACATTTTATTTTGTTATTTATGAATGAATTTACATCGCATGAATTATATAACATTTTATTTTGTTATTTATGAATGACTCTGCATCGCATGAATTAAATAACATTTTATTATGTAGTCTAAGAATGAATTTATACCGCATGAACAAAAGTTACATTTTTATATGTAATATATATAAATTTGCACCGTATGACGAAAATTACAATTTTCTATTTAATTAAAATGTAAATTTACATTGCATGACAAAAATTACATTGTTATATGTAAATTATAAAGTGAATTTATGTCGTATATTAAAAATTACATTTTTCTTTGTAATTATTATGAGAATTCCATCGTATGTAAAAATTTATATTTTTATATGTAAATTATAAAGTGAATTAATGTTGTATGTTGAAAATTACATTTTTCTTTGTAATTAACATGGAAATTTCATCATATGTTAAAATCTACATTTTTTATATGTACATTATATAGGGAATTACACCGTAGGATAAAATTTACATTTTTATACGAAATTAAAACATGAATTTACATTGTGTGTTAAATATTACATTTTTATATGTAATGTCTATAGGAAAGTATACCGTATGACAAAAACTACATGTTTCAATGTAATTAAAGGATGCAATTTCATTGTATGATAGAATTTACATTTTTCTTATATATATACGTAACATAAAATGAGAATGAAAATTAGAAATAAAACTTATTTATTTTATATGTAATTTAGATGTAGAAATGTGACATTATAATTACAAATTTTACTTTTACAATGTAAATTAGATGTAGTGTTTGCATTGTAATTAAAAATTATATTTTTACAATGTAAATTAGAAGTAGTGTTTGCATTGTAATTAAAAATCATATTTTTACAATGTAAATAGGAAGTAGAGTTTGCATTGTAAAGAAAACTTGCAATTTGATATGTAAATTTAAAATAGGATTCACTGCAAATATAAGTTACATTTTTATAATGTAACTAAGATGAGAATGTACATTGAAGTTGAAATCTACGTTTCTATATGTAATTTAAAAGTAGGATTTTGAATGTATCAAATTTTACATTTGTTTTACATGTAAATAAAGAATATAGGAATTTGCATAGGAATTAAACTTACATTTTTATATAAATAAAAAGGATGGAATTTACATTTTCAATGTAAGGAAAGAATGAAGTAAGGATGCGGTAATAGTATTTTCATTTTCAAATGAATTAAAATTTAGTAAGCATCGGTAATTGTGTGGAGTGTTGTTTTAATCAAACGACGTTATTACGATTCAATGATTATATATATAATCAAAATTGAACGAATAGGGCGTGGTAGTTCACGTTTTGAAATCGTACTTTTAAACGTCTATACAAGAAGATCCGACCGTCGAATTTTCTTGAAACTAAAACCGTTAGGACCGTCTTGGAAAAATATTTCCAATGATACATATTACGTTAAGATCCAACGGTTAGATCCTGAGAAATGTAAAAATCAAAATTGGTTGAATGCAGCGCCATAGTCGCCCATGGACTTATGGTGTCGTTATATAAAAATTTAATTATTTTAAATAATTAAAATAGGAATGAATAGTTTATAAAAATAATTATTAATGTGTAAGAAGGATTTTCAATATATATATATATATATATATATATATATATATACGAGGATTATTTGGAAAGTCCGAGTTTATCTCATTCCAAATAATTAAACGACGAAGACGGCGATTGAAGACCGTCAAATCTCCACATCGAATGGACAATGATGACTGTTGCCTTAGAATGGCTCGCTACCATGATAAGGTAATAGTAGAAGTTGCCCAGACATAGTGTTGATTTGTACGGATTTGGCTTTCGCTCAGACCTAGAGCATAAGCTTATAAATGGATTGTGTGTCTGACATCGTACTCCATTATATATCATGTTATTAATCTTCTGTAGAATGTATGGATGTTTGGTGGTGGAGAATTTATTCTCTTGCTTAACACCCGTTCATATATTTCGGCAAAGGATTGGTAGTGTGATATAGAGTGATGATGTGGCATGCTAAGATGCATATGATCAAGGCTTTGTTAAAAAGCAGGCCTTGTGGGACGATCAAAGCATAGTCTGTTTAGGCATAGCTTTGTGTATAGCATGACTTCGCGAGCCTCACACACCGGCGGAGTCTGAAACGGGAGAAGGGAACACAGGGAGAGCAGCACGTTTCTTTCTAGCTAGAGTGGTGTCAGTGACCTACCAGCCCTGACATTTTACTTATGTGGATGATGGAATGAGGCGCCTCGGATGATAGGTTCTATAGGACTGGGAAACGTGTGTTCAGGTATAACTAATCCGCTAAGCTGTATTTGCGGACCGGCCCTGCAGCTATCCAAGGGTTCTCCGCGTGGAATCCTGAGACACTAGCAAGAGTGCTCGAATCGGTAAGGAGCTCCTCTCTAGCCTTGACTCATGATGGAAACCAAAAATCCAAATACGAACCGACGAATTTGATTGTATTATTAGTACGGAGGCATAATATATGGGTACCTATGCTTCCTAGGATTGATACATTATGATTGAAATTGTTTTTAAAACATATACACACTAATAATATCAAATTCGTTTTTAACGTATCAAGCATGTTTAATCACCATAAGGTAAAACTCTATCCTCTGGTGTGCGTTGCATTGTGTGATGGGACCTGATGTAACACCCCACCTCCGCTAGGGTCACTCACAAAGGGAATGCACTAGGTTTGGAGGAGTATTATTGGTAAATATGCACAGAAATATTACAAGACAGAACATATATAAAATAGCGGAAGTAAAATCAAACTTTCATAACATGAATAAATAAGGTCTAAAGCCTTTTACATCAGAGTACATCAAAACCTGTCTTGCAATAATAAAGAAGCATAAAGACTTTTTCATAAATTATTCCCCAAGAAAAAGCAGTAAAGTAGCCATAGCCAAGAAAAATCCAAGCCATCCATGATGACCTTCAAGCAGAAGAAGTCCGAACTAAACAACAGTATTTCCTCCCTATAACCTGGGGGGGAAACGGAAGAAAAGAGGCGAAACAAAACGGGTCAGTCAAAAAGACTGAGTAAGCCCTATCTACTATTAGTATAAAAACTAGTAATGTTAACTGACATGAGAAACTGAGATGAACATAAGCATGATAACAAGATAGATAAGCTAAATCAAAATAAAAGGATGAACTACTGAACTCAGATAAACTAAGATGTCATGATAAATTACGATGTCAAGACAAAACAAGGTATCACATCGTTAGGTTCCTATCAAGTATAATATTCCAAGATATCTATCACGTATAACGTCCCATGGTATCTATCATGTATATCTGCTCTGCACCTACCGTACTAGTATCCCAACTGTATTACGTGTTATCCGTGAATGACCCTTACTCAGAAGTCGTGTAATGGTCCCTGTCAACCTAATATGCCGCATATATAAGTTACTCAACTCATATGTTTCTTTCCATGTATAAGTTCAGTTCTTTGCCGTAGGCTGTACGGGCTTTCCCATGTAAACGGTTTATCCTTGAAGTTGTTTTGGACTGCAACCCTTGATCTAGTTGTGTTTCCTTACCATGAACTATCGCGCGTCCACTTAGGATTTATGCCACCTAGGACCGCTAGGGATTATGCTACCTAATGAACGTTTCCGTGTCTCGGTTTGGGTTTTGGCCACCTAGGACCACTAGGGATTACGCCACCCGTCAACCGTGCCCTTGATCCCACGTATGTATCGTGAATCGTTTTCCATGTCTAGATGCACATGTTCCCCAATGTGCCATCCGAGTTCCGTGCCAGGGCAAATCAAGAAATACGGAACTCGGTCGGGAGCTTTAAATCGTCTGCCGATGCAGATATCAAGGTCTGTTTTTGTACCCGTGGCTATGGTCCCACGTGACCCCTCCCTCAACTACTGAAAGGCAATTCAAGAAAAATCATGTATAAGAACCACTCCACGGCCCCACTATAGCCCACTTTCCTACGGGCCAACCTCACCCATGACTCGATAGCAAGCACATGGTCTGTTGGGGGTCCCCTGCCTTTCCGCATGTACACGATTGACTAAAGATGGTAGGTAGTCGGCGATGTGCTATCCAGGGCAAAAACAAGAATCGTCGACTCCACGCTAATCCATCCCAGTCTTTAGGTTGCTCGCATAGCAACCAAGGCATACTCTTGGTCCTTCTAACGCAGACCTTAACCTCTCATGGGCCTAGTATAATTACCTGGCAGCCCACAGAGGGATCCCAAGAATATCCTCATGTCCCCCGAAGCTTCCACTTCGGCACCCAGTGCGCTGGAGCTTTTATCCAAGTCAGATAACTTGCTCCCCCTCGTATACTAAGCGATGACCTACCGTATCAGGTTACTCATCGTTTTGAGAATTAGTCATATGTCCTTAGCTAAGAATTATTACTTAGTTACCCTTAACTAAGGTTTACCACTTAGCTTCCTTTCCCGTTATCCTTGATTAACCACGGTTTTCTACCTAGTTCTTCTAGCTAGGGTTTGTCTATTGGGTTAAGTGTTATCATTCAAGTCCATGACTTAACCCACCCACGAATCACGTCAAAGATTGGCTAAATATTTAAGTTCAAGACTTAGTCCCACAAGTTGGTTAAGTGTACCCAGAGGCTCATGACTTAACCCTATCAAGTCAAATTGGTCAAGTACTAGCTTACCTTAATCCTATCGGATTATCTTGCTAGATCGATTAAGCATAGATTATCTTAATCCCATCAAATTATCGAGTCGGATTGGTTAAGTATAGGTTGGCTTAACCCCATCCTTTAATCGTACTACAATGGTTAAGTATATTCTAAAAAGGTCTTGTGACTTAACCTTATCAGGTCCGCGTATTAGATTGGTTAAGTGTAAGTTACTTAACCCCATCAAATCATCATGTATAATTGGTTAAGTATAAGTTGCTTAACCCCATTAAATTATCACGTTAAGTTGGTTAAGTATTGGTTACTTAACCTCATTGAATTACCGAGTTTAAATTGGTTAAGTGTTTAACTTAACCCCATCGAATTACCGTGTTTAGATTAGTTAAGTGTGGATTACTTAACCCCATCTAATTACCGTGTCGGATTAGTTAGGTGCAAATTACTTAACCCCATCCCCTAATCATCTTGTATGGTTAAGTGTCATTAAGAAAACTTACTTAACCTTGCCAAATTATCATGTTGGATTGATTAAGTGTTGGTTAACTTAATCCCCGTCCACTAGTCGTATAAAAATGGTTAAGCGTCATTAGGCAAATCAAATCACTTAACCTACCCAACCTTGTCATGTTTTGTTAAGTATCATTAGCCTAACCAATTTACTTAACCCATTTACCCATGTCATATTTGGTTAAGAGTCATTAATCAAATTAACTTAACCCTATCATGTGGCATTAATTACTTAATGCACCCCAACCTCTCACATTAGACTTTGTTGTGGTTACTAGTTAAGCCGGTCGGTTTCGGGTAGCTTTACACCACAACTTGGTCTAACCTCGGGTTCAAGCACAACATGACCAACTTCTCACATTGGGTCCTATTGTTTGCAACTACTAGTTAGGCCGGTCGGTTCCGGGTAGTTTTACGTTGCAAACTCAACCCAACCTCGAGTTGGCCACTTTCATGTTTAGTCTAGTGTCATGTTCATAGTCAAGTTTTCAAGCAATTGGGTAGACCTAACTTAATAGGAATTCCCAATGGGTAGACCTAACTTAATAGGTAAATTCCCAAGCTTATGTTTTTATGCATACTTACATGTCAACTTCCATGTTATACTTCAAGTCATGTTTTCAAGTATAAACACATGTCATATTTAACGTTACATGTTGTCATGTTTATACCCATTTACCCAAGTCATATTCATGTCATTATGTTTCCCCATAATGTGACCCCAACGCTTTTTAAACTAGCATATACGTTCGCAACAACGTGATGGATTAAAAGAAGAGACTTGGCAAAGGAATGACAAAAATGGGTATTAAGCCACAAGTTAATCATGGTGGCAAATGAGGCACAAATGTGTTCATTAGCTTGCATGTTACATTCTTAAGCCTCAAAAACATGCATCAACCCAAACTTGGTACATAAGCGAATCATGGTGACAAAAGACATGGAATGATGGCTAGAAACTTGCATATATCATCATATAAGGATTATGACTTCATATGCAAGTTGACATAATGATTATGAAGATTCTCATGTTGCATAATGCAACATTTCAACATAAAGGTTGTGGCTTTTAGCTCAAAAGATCAAGATAATGACTTCATAAACTCGCATAACATGATAACATGCATCATTCTAATTAATCAAACCCAAAATTTCAACATGAACATTTAACTTCATAGTTAATATCTAAGAGTAGGGAAGGGCTTACATTGCTTTGAAGGCCTAAATCGATTAAACTAAAGCTTGTGAGGAAGCCTATGCATGCCATCACCCAAAAACCCAAAGATGGATGCCCCAAATCAACAAAAACACCATCTTTATGAACAAAGATCAAAGCTTTTGCCTTGAAATCAACTTGAGAGGCTCTCATACTAGCATAGGGACTCTCTAACACTCTCATGATCATGAAACCTTTCATAGAAATGAAGTGGAGGCTAGGATAGTTGAGTGGAGGCCATGAGAGTAAAAATTTTGCCATAGTTTAGTTGCATGAATGAATAATGAGCATTTAGGATAGGTTAGGGTCTTATTTATAGATTAGGCAAGTGTTTTAGGCCATAGGATTAAACCTAGATTCAATCCAAGCCATCAAAGCATGTCTTGGGGAAGAAGTCAAGTGTAGGAACCATCTAGGGCCTTTAGATTAAAGATGAACCATGAGAACCATCCAAATGCAAAATCTGCATTTGAGCGAATCGGCCCACGGGTTGACAGCCAAACACCCTGGATTAACCCCTAGTCGACCCAGCGAGCTCGGGTCGACCTCAAAAATCGGCCGGTTCGGTTATTCCCCTCTCCCAATTCGCTGTTTTGAACATTTTTTCATATTTATTTATTAAATTTTCAATTATATATATATATCAATATATATATATTTCTCTGCGCAACCCATTTCACTTAATTAAGTATACTTTAATTTGGGAATTTTTCGTGAAACTCCGCGAGGCCATATCTTGGTCATACGGACTCCGATTTTCGAAAACTCGGACTCTATTTCGCGTATTTTTCCGAGACGAACGCAATGGCATAGCCCGTTTCCCTTGATTCAGATTTTACAGTTTAATTCTGCCTCCATTTATGTTATAATATGTTATTGAAAATACGGGTTGTTACGTTCTCCCCACCTTTTAGGATTTCGTCCCCGAAATCTCCAAGTTAGGAAGAACATATCCTACCATCCATCATCCATCTACTCAAAACATCATCCACAAGCGACCATTGTCCTTAGATGATTTCTAATGCTGTATGAATATATGCAAAACGTGTGTGTACATGTTCCTTAGCTAATGCTAATGATCAGGCCTGAATAATCTTTCTAATGCAAAATATGTATAGTGCCATGAATCCAACATGTATGCAAATAGTCCTAGTCATATAGATACTATATGCATGCACAATCATTCATTCATATGCAACAACCGCATGATAATACATTCGATTTCATCCATAAACAAGTATAAATACTCGTGCATATGCAATATGAAATGTGACCGAGTCGAGCTAGTATCTAATGTGTATTCGCGCATCCACGAGAAACCACTTGCAACCACTTGCAACCATATCAATCATAACATATTTCAAATACATGTTTACATCCATAGGGTTCTACCTAGAATTCCCTGAAACAGGGTCGAGAAGATAAACCGGACAAACTCCTTACAGGGTTTGTAACGGAGAATAGGACCGAGAGGATGTCCACAAAAGATAGCCTACAAGTAAGCTCTACAGAAAACAGGGATCAAGGATATACTCCCAAAAAGAGATATCATGCGCGTATCTAGTTTTTGACCATCAAAGTCGTCTTTTAACTTCGCGATTTTGTAGCTTCTTATTCCTGTTTCCATAACATGAGCTGGAACTCATTTCTTCGTCGCCTCTCGTTCCACTTGCACTTATCCTTTTCCTAGAATACTTGACACAAACATGACTGCGTACTCATGATCTCATGCAAGCTTTCCAAAATTCACTAGTGAATCTTGGATCTCGTTTATATATTATAAGGCATTCCATGTAGAAGAACTTTCTCTTGAAAGTAAACAGATGTCAATCAGGTTATCATGCGCACTTACTAGGGTGATCTCTATAACCCATGCATAAATGAAGTAAACCATCCGTCTTATTGGCGAACACCACTCGATCGGGCTTCAAATTTTCAATAAAGGCATCAAGGGATTCTAAGTAACTAGTCATGACAGAACCTCAAAAAGGTTACCCGATACTTCGAGGGCATTACCAAGGCTAGTCAAAAGGTCTAACTACCTTCCTATCAAAACCAAGAGTGGCACCCCCTACTGGATAACCCCTTCATCCCTAGAATCCATCCATAGCTTATAAACATAAGCATTATTTCCAAACTCAACACTTAGCATAGACATTCCCAAATCCAAACAAGTCATGTATAAATGGACTGATTCTCCAATAGGACTTTGAGACAAAAACGGGATTCTCTATTACGCTAGTACTTAAGGTGCAGAGACTCAACTATCGAAGCAGACTTAAATGATACGAACAACGAAGTCCTAACGGGATGATAGAGAAGAAAAGCTAAACCTTTAACAAGATCGTCACCCTCCTTCCGAGGTACTCTAGAAATGAGAGCATACTACTGCCCTCCAGATGATCTTGTCCTTGTCCCATAATACTTAACTATCCGCCCCGTTTTACCATGCCATAGGTACTCTCTCGTCATGGGTTTCATTGTTCATCTTTCTCCCTCCTTTGAGGACTAAGCCATACCAACAAGTTGCTCATCCTTAAGCTCGTATCCTTTATCCTTCTTTCTCACGATCCTTTCTTATAACGCGGCCACTGGTCTCTCGAGAACCACCTCCATCGTATGGAAAGCACTTTCGTAGGTAGAAAAGACTAGTCGCAGTTAAAACTACTGTGACTACAGATGGAGGAAAGAAAGGAAAAGAGACTCAATTAAGGAAACAAGGATAGTGCTAATGGCCTTTGGGGAATAGCCTTTTTCTTTTAAAAGAAAATTTTCTTGAAAAATGCTTCTTTGTAAACGGTTTTTTTTTCCAAATAGTTTTCAGAAGGTCTTTAAAAACTTTTGCCCAGTCTGGTAACCTTCTGCTCTGATACCACGTGTAACACCCCACCTCCGCTAGGGTCACTCACAAAGGGAATGCACTAGGTTTGGAGGAGTATTATTGGTAAATATGCACAGAAATATTACAAGACAGAACATATATAAAATAGCGGAAGTAAAATCAAACTTTCATAACATGAATAAATAAGGTCTAAAGCCTTTTACATCAGAGTACATCAAAACCTGTCTTGCAATAATAAAGAAGCATAAAGACTTTTTCATAAATTATTCCCCAAGAAAAAGCAGTAAAGTAGCCATAGCCAAGAAAAATCCAAGCCATCCATGATGACCTTCAAGCAGAAGAAGTCCGAACTAAACAACAGTATTTCCTCCCTGTAACCTGGGGGGGAAACGGAAGAAAAGAGGCGAAACAAAACGGGTCAGTCAAAAAGACTGAGTAAGCCCTATCTACTATTAGTATAAAAACTAGTAAAGTTAACTGACATGAGGAACTGAGAACATAAGCATGATAACAAGATAGATAAGCTAAATCAAAATAACAGGATGAACTACTGAACTCAGATAAACTAAGATGTCATGATAAATTACGATGTCAAGACAAAACAAGGTATCACATCGTCAGGTTCCTATCAAGTATAATATTCCAAGATATCTATCACGTATAACGTCCCATGGTATCTATCCTGTATATCTGCTCTGCACCTACCGTACTAGTATCCCAACTGTATTACGTGTTATCCGTGAATGACCCTTACTCAGAAGTCGTGTAATGGTCCCTGTCAACCTAATATGCCGCATATATAAGTTACTCAACTCGTATGTTTCTTTCCATGTATAAGTTCAGTTCTTTGCCGTAGGCTGTACGGGCTTTCCCATGTAAACGGTTTATCCTTGAAGTTGTTTTGGACTGCAACCCTTGATCTAGTTGTGTTTCCTTACCATGAACTATCGCGCGTCCACTTAGGATTTATGCCACCTAGGACCGCTAGGGATTATGCTACCTAATGAACGTTTCCGTGTCTCGGTTTGGGTTTTGGCCACCTAGGACCACTAGGGATTACGCCACCCGTCAACCGTGCCCTTGATCCCACGTATGTATCGTGAATCGTTTTCCATGTCTAGATGCACATGTTCCCCAATGTGCCATCCGAGTTCCGTGCCAGGGCAAATCAAGAAATACGGAACTCGGTCGGGAGCTTTAAATCGTCTGCCGATGCAGATATCAAGGTCTTTTTTTGTACCCATGGCTATGGTCCCACGTGACCCCTCCCTCAACTACTGAAAGGCAATTCAAGAAAAATCATGTATAAGAACCAATCCACGGCCCCACTATAGCCCACTTTCCTACGGGCCAACCTCACCCATGACTCGATAGCAAGCACATGGTCTGTTGGGGGTTCCCTGCCTTTCCGCACGTACACGATTGACTAAAGATGGTAGGTATTCGGCGATGTGCTATCCAGGGCAAAAACAAGAATCGTCGACTCCACGCTAATCCATCCCAGTCTTTAGGTTGCTCGCATAGCAACCAAGGCATACTCTTGGTCCTTCTAACGCAGACCTTAACCTATCATGGGCCTAGTATAATTACCTGGCAGCCCATAGAGGGATCCCAAGAATATCCTCACGTCCCCCGAAGCTTCCACTTCGGCACCCAGTGCGCTGGAGCTTTTATCCAAGTCAGATAACTTGCTCCCCCTCGTATACTAAGCGATGACCTACCGTATCAGGTTACTCATCGTTTTGAGAATTAGTCCTATGTCCTTAGCTAAGAATTATTACTTAGTTACCCTTAACTAAGGTTTACCACTTAGCTTCCTTTCCCGTTATCCTTGATTAACCACGGTTTTCTACCTAGTTCTTCTAGCTAGGGTTTGTCTATTGGGTTAAGTGTTATCATTCAAGTCCATGACTTAACCCACCCACGAATCACGTCAAAGATTGGCTAAGTATTTAAGTTCAAGACTTAGTCCCACAAGTTGGTTAAGTGTACCCAGAGGCTCATGACTTAACCCTATCAAGTCAAATTGGTCAAGTACTAGCTTACCTTAATCCTATCGGATTATCTTGCTAGATCGATTAAGCATAGATTATCTTAATCCCATCAAATTATCGAGTCGGATTGGTTAAGTATAGGTTGGCTTAACCCCATCCTCTAATCGTACTACAATGGTTAAGTATATTCTAAAAAGGTCTTGTGACTTAACCTTATCATGTCCGCATATTAGATTGGTTAAGTGTAAGTTACTTAACCCCATCAAATCATCATGTATAATTGGTTAAGTATAAGTTGCTTAACCCCATTAAATTATCACGTTAAGTTGGTTAAGTATTGGTTACTTAACCTCATTGAATTACCGAGTTTAAATTGGTTAAGTGTTTAACTTAACCCTATCGAATTACCGTGTTTAGATTAGTTAAGTGTGGATTACTTAACCCCATCTAATTACCGTGTCGGATTAGTTAGGTGCAAATTACTTAACCCCATCCCCTAATCATCTTGTATGGTTAAGTGTCATTAAGAAAACTTACTTAACCTTGCCAAATTATCATGTTGGATTGATTAAGTGTTGGTTAACTTAATCCCCGTCCACTAGTCGTATAAAAATGGTTAAGCGTCATTAGGCAAATCAAATCACTTAACCTACCCAACCTTGTCATGTTTTGTTAAGTATCATTAGCCTAACCAATTTACTTAACCCATTTACCCATGTCATATTTGGTTAAGAGTCATTAATCAAATTAACTTAAACCTATCATGTGGCATTAATTACTTAATGCACCCCTACCTCTCACATTAGACTTTGTTGTGGTTACTAGTTATGCCGGTCGGTTCCGGGTAGCTTTACACCACAACTTGGTCTAACCTCGGGTTCAAGCACAACATGACCAACTTCTCACATTGGGTCCTATTGTTTGCAACTACTAGTTAGGCCGGTCGGTTCCGAGTAGTTTTACGTTGCAAACTCAACCCAACCTCGAGTTGGCCACTTTCATGTTTAGTCTAGTGTCATGTTCATAGTCAAGTTTTCAAGCAATTGGGTGGACCTAACTTAATAGGTAAATTCCCAATGGGTAGACCTAACTTAATAGGTAAATTCCCAAGCTTATGTTTTTATGCATACTTACATGTCAACTTCCATGTTATACTTCAAGTCATGTTTTCAAGTATAAACACATGTCATATTTAACGTTACATGTTGTCATGTTTATACCCATTTACCCAAGTCAAATTCATGTCATTATGTTTCCCCATAATGTGACCCCAACGCTTTTTAAACTAGCATATACGTTCGCAACAACGTGATGGATTAAAAGAAGAGACTTGGCAAAGGAATGACAAAAATGGGTATTAAGCCACAAGTTAATCATGGTGGCAAATGAGGCACAAATGTGTTCATTAGCTTGCATGTTACATTCTTAAGCCTCAAAAACATGCATCAACCCAAACTTGGTACATAAGCGAATCATGGTGACAAAAGACATGGAATGATGGCTAGAAACTCGCAGATATCATCATATAAGGATTATGACTTCATATGCAAGTTGACATAATGATTATGAAGATTCTCATGTTGCATAATGCAACATTTCAACATAAAGGTTGTGGCTTTTAGCTCATAAGATCAAGATAATGACTTCATAAACTCGCATAACATGATAGCATGCATCATTCTAATTAATCAAACCCAAACTTTCAACATGAACATTTAACTTCATAGTTAATATCTAAGAGTAGGGAAGGGCTTACATTGCTTTGAAGGCCTAAATCGATTAAACTAAAGCTTGTGAGGAAGCCTATGCATGCCATCACCCAAAAACCCAAAGATGGATGCCCCAAATCAACAAAAACATCATCTTTATGAACAAAGATCAAAGCTTTTGCCTTGAAATCAACTTGAGAGGCTCTCATACTAGCATAGGGACTCTCTAACACTCTCATGATCATGAAATCTTTCATAGAAATGAAGTGGAGGCTAGGATAGTTGAGTGGAGGCCATGAGAGTAGAAATTTTTCCATAGTTTAGTTGCATGAATGAATAATGAGGATTTAGGATAGGTTAGGGTCTTATTTATAGATTAGGCAAGTGTTTTAGGCCATAGGATTAAACCTAGATTCAATCCAAGCCATCAAAGCATGTCTTGGGGAAGAAGTCAAGTGTAGGAACCATCTAGGGCCTTTAGATTAAAGATGAACCATGAGAACCATCCAAATGCAAAATCTGCATTTGAGCGAATCGGCCCACGGGTTGACAGCCAAACACCCTGGATTAACCCCTAGTCGACCCAGCGAGCTCGGGTCGACCTCAAAAATCGGCCGGTTCGGTTATTCCCCTCTCCCAATTCGCTGTTTTGAACATTTTTGCATATTTATTTATTAAATTTTCAATTATATATATATATATATATCAATATATATATATTTCTCTGCGCAACCCATTTCACTTAATTAAGTATACTTTAATTTGGGAATTTTTCGTGAAACTTCGCGAGGCCATATCTTGGTCATACGGACTCCGATTTTCGAAAACTCGGACTCTATTTCGCGTATTTTTCCGAGACGAACGCAATGGCATAGCCCGTTTCCCTTGATTCAGATTTTACAGTTTAATTCTGCCTCCATTTATGTTATAATAGGTTATTGAAAATACGGGTTGTTACACCTGAGTCTTATGGTGATTTCATTTTTCTAAAAAGCAATGCGTTATTTTACGATTTACTTCAAGTTATGCACGATAATCCATTGGAATAAAACCCGTTCTGCATTAGCGGCATGGTCCATCGATTTGCCTTATTACTATTAGTTAAATTAGTTAAGAATTCTCACACCAGTCCCACGACTGACCCGTTGTTTGTTTCCACCTTTGCAAACTCGGGTGCCCTCTTTTCCACACGGGCAGTCGAGTAGTTTGTCTACAGGTTTATCTCGAGCAGGATTCTGGATTGAAGCTTAAAGCTGTGTCCAGAGCATAGTTGTCTTCCACTGTATCTATTTTATTTCCGCTGCACTGTATTAAATTTATTGTAAAATTTTCTTCCGCTGTATTTTAATTTCGATGTACTCTAATATATTCTGTACTCTGATGTTATATTATCATGATGTAATAAAAGTTTGATGTTGTTGTTCTGATGTATTGTATTCCCAAAGTTAACATGGGCAGGATTTGAACGGTTTTGGTCGATTTTGCGATCGATTAAGGCCGGGCAAAATTCGACTCGTTATAGTTGGTATCAGAGCTTTGGTTAGCTCAAATCTTTGGGGTACAACTCATTAGAACTGAACAAAAGACTCATCAGAGATTGGATTAGTAATATCCAATAAGAATACTCATTAGAGATAGGATCAGCAGTATCCTAGAATGAGAAAACTCATTAGAGATGCGGTTAGTAATGCCCTAGAATGAGTTGAGAGTAGCAAGCCTATAATATACGTATTTGTGATTAATTATACTCTATTTTGGAAAATATGATTTTGAATATATAAAAAGTTATATATTTGAAAGTTAATCAACTAATGAAATTATTTAAACCAATGGGGAATATATATATATATATATTAGTTAGTTAATTAATCAACTTTTAGCTTCGTCCCTTTTTGAGGACGAAAAGGTTTTAAGTGGGGGAGACTGTAACAACCCTGAATTTTGGGGCCAATTTAAAATTTATTTTAAGCGGTTTTAATGAGTTTTGATATTTAAAATAATCTATTTTAAATAATAATGGTCCCAAATTTGATTCAAATCGAAGTTAGAATGAATAATTTAATTTTGATTATAAAAAGAGTTAGAAATAGCGCGGTAGTTTGAAAAGTCAAACTTGAACTTTGACTGACCGTACAGGATGCAAAATTTAACGGATTTTAGTGAAACCAAAAATATTAGAATATATTTAAAAATATCTTTCCAACGAATCCGAAAAATCGAAATTTCATAGCGGAAATCAAAAGTTATGGCCAATTCAATTTTTAGAAGGTCGCTAGGAAGTTTACAAAGGACAAAAATGCTACTTTTTGCATATAAAGGAATTTGAACTCGAAACCACTTCCATTGAGTTCAAAATGATGTTTCTACATTGAAAAACAGTAAACACTTATATATTTTGAGTTTCGCAAATTATTTGTTTAAAAATGTATTTTTAATATTAAATATATTAGCCTTAAAAATAGTCATTTTTCAAACGACCTCTGTTTTCGACGAAACCACTTTTGTTGGAACCGGAATGTCAAATTATTGCTAGGTTTCAATTTTTAGATTTTTTTTGAAATAATATGTGAGCGTGGGAAAAGAAAATGTGTTTTGACTATTTTGGTTAAATTTAAACGCCTTAAAAATAGCCATTTTTCAAACAGTCTCAGAATTCGACGAAAATAATTTTGTTGGGTTCGTATCGTCAAAACAAAGCTAAAAATGATTTTTCGGTAATTTTTAGAATTAATATATAATTATAATTGATTTTTTAGTGTAAACGGACAATTTTTGACTTTAAAATTCATTAAAAATTCATACGAGCTCAAAATTGAACGAAATTAATTTTTCTAGGTCCGCAGTGTCAAAACATAGCTAAATATATTTTTCGGGAATTTTTGAAGTTAATTTGTGGCCTCGGTGAATTTTCATGTACGGTTAATATTTAATTAATTAATTTTTAATAGGATTTTAAATAAAAAAATGCTACAGACATCAGAATTGGGGCCCGAGACATAGCCCATTGCGCTCAGAGGACGTCAAAACCCTAAGAACGATAGTAAGCAGGCCTAATTCTGAGTTCGGACCAAATCGGGCTTAAACGGGCTAATTAGATAATAATTAAAAAACCCTATTATTTTATTATATATTGAAACTCGGGTTCTTCTTCTT
The DNA here is from genome assembly GCA_030737875.1 of Allium sativum. NCBI lineage: Eukaryota > Viridiplantae > Streptophyta > Magnoliopsida > Asparagales > Amaryllidaceae > Allium > Allium sativum. The sequence goes on from CM060921.1 coordinate 312,491,085, forward strand.
CCTCCTCGTCATATTTCAGCCGCAAGGAACCCATCATGGTTCAAAAATTCATTCTCCGATTTCTCCCTCAATTCTCAACGAAATCCTTCGTGTAAATACACGTTTCGAAGAGATTTTCGTGCTCTTCAATCTCCGACAAGAATCACCACCTCCCGTCGCCTGTAGCTCTCGAATTCCATGCCCAAACCCGTGGCCTTTGCGCCTCCGCCACCACCACATAGCGCCGCCGCACCCCCCATACTTCCCGGCGTGGATGCACCTCTCCTAGCTCTTCGACCTCCAACAAACCGTTCGTAAAACCGTCGATCGTAGCTCGAGTTATCTCGATTCAAAGTTTTGAACACTTTAGGTAAATTTATTTCAGATTTTGCGACACTTTTAAATGTCGCTGTGTCAGTTGTTAAAAGCTGAATTTTGATTTTTCATATGAATTTGTATTTGAATCGTTCCAGATCTGAAATCTATTTGAATACGAACACTGAATCGGATCGAACCTGTATCATCTTCTCAGACCAGACCACTGTGAGAATTTTTTTTATTTAATTTAATTTATTTAATTATTATTTGCATGATTGTTAATAGTAGATCAAATAAGACGTGATGTTTAGAACATGGATTTGAACTGTTCACTCCGTATGATGTTGAATCTGATTTGCATAAGATTAGATCTGAAATTTTGAGGTTTAAATCTGAATTAATAATTAATTAAAATTAATTGTGTGTTTAATCATGCCTTGTTGATTTTACATATGCCAAGTTATAACATCACCTAGTAATTACCTTGATGCTAGTTGTTAGATTTGGACTTGTTGTATGTTTGGGATGTTGTTGTTATGTTATGTGATGAAAATTTACATCTTATTTGATGCAAATAAAATAAGAATGTGACTTGTGGTGGAATTTACATTTTATTATGTAAAATTAAAATAAGAAATTTACATCATATGAGAAAATTAACATTATTCTTATTGTAATAATAAGTAATTACACCGTAGGATGTAAATTAACATTTTTAATGTTAATATGATAGAAATTCAACCGTAGAATGTAAATTAACATTTTTAATGTTAATATGATAGAAATTTAACCGTAGGATGTAAATTAACATTTTTAATGTTAATATGATAGAAATTCAACCGTGGGATGTAAAATTAAAATCAGAATTTACGATGACATGAAATTTACCTTTTATTATGTAAATAAAGTATTTTCACTGCATGTATAAATTTACATTATTTTTAATGTAAATTAAATAGTTAATTTAACCATAGGATGTCATTAACATTTTTAATGTCAATTTTAAAAAAAGAAGTTTAACCGTAGGATTAGTTGACATTATTTTTAATATTAATATACATGAATTTCACCGTAGGAAGATTTACATTTTTTTATGTAATAAAAAGAATGGACTTTACATTGTAATTAAAGAGTAAATTTTACGTTGAAAAGAATGGAATTTACATTGTAATTAAAGAGTAAATTTTACATTGAAAAGAATGGACTTTACATTGTAATTAAAGAGTAAATTTTACATTGTAAAGAATGGACTTTATATATTGAGAATTTGGCGATGTAAATAAAAAGACAATCTTTTTATGTTGAAAAGAAGAAAAAAAAACCATCCTTTTATGTTCAAAATAAAAAGACATTATTTTTACATTGTAAATAGAAAAGTTTATATTTTTACATTGTAAAGTAGAAAAGGTAATATTTTTACATTTGTAAATAGAAAAGATTATATTTTTACGTTGTAAAATAGAGAAGTTAATATTTTTACATTGCAAAATATAAAAGTTGATGTCTTTACATTGTAAAACATAAAAAGTTGATATTTTTTTACATTGAAAATATAAAAGTAGATACTTTTACATTGTAAGTAAAAGAATGAAATTTCATGTTGTAAAATGAATTTATATCGCATGAATCATATAACATTTTATTTTGTTATTTATGAATGAATTTACATCGCATTAATTATATAACATTTTATTTTGTTATTTATGAATGACTCTGCATCGCATGAATTAAATAACATTTTATTATGTAGTCTAAGAATGAATTTATACCGCATGAACAAAAGTTACATTTTTATATGTAATATATATAAATTTGCACCGTATGACGAAAATTACATTTTTCTATGTAATTAAAATGTAAATTTACATTGCATGACAAAAATTACATTGTTATATGTAAATTATAAAGTGAATTTATGTCGTATATTAAAAATTACATTTTTCTTTGTAATTAGTATGAGAATTCCATCGTATGTTAAAATTTACATTTTTATATGTAAATTATAAAGTGAATTAATGTCGTATGTTGAAAATTACATTTTTCTTTGTAATTAACATGGAAATTTCATCATATGTTAAAATCTACATTTTTTATATGTACATTATATAGGGAATTACACCGTAGGATAAAATTTACATTTTTATATGAAATTAAAACACGAATTTACATTGTGTGTTAAATATTACATTTTTATATGTAATGTCTATAGGAAAGTATACCGTATGACAAAAACTACATGTTTCAATGTAATTAAAGGATGCAATTTCATTGTATGATAGAATTTACATTTTTCTTATATATATACGTAACATAAAATGAGAATGAACATTAGAAATAAAATTTATTTATTTTATATGTAATTTAGATGTAGAAATGTGACATTATAATTACAAATTTTACTTTTACAATGTAAATTAGATGTAGTGTTTGCATTGTAATTAAAAATTATATTTTTACAATGTAAATTAGAAGTAGTGTTTGCATTGTAATTAAAAATCATATTTTTACAATGTAAATAGGGAGTAGAGTTTGCATTGTAAAGAAAACTTGCAATTTGATATGTAAATTTAAAATAGGATTCACTGCAAATATAAGTTACATTTTTATAATGTAACTAAGATGAGAATGTACATTGAAGTTGAAATTTACGTTTCTATATGTAATTTAAAAGTAGGATTTTGAATGTATCAAATTTTACATTTGTTTTACATGTAAATAAAGAATATAGGAATTTGCATAGGAATTAAACTTACATTTTTATATAAATAAAAAGGATGGAATTTACATTTTCAATGTAAGGAAAGAATGAAGTAAGGATGCGGTAATAGTATTTTCATTTTCAAATGAATTAAAATTTAGTAAGCATCGGTAATTGTGTGGAGTGTTGTTTTAATCAAACGACGTTATTACGATTCAATGATTATATACATAATCAAAATTGAACGAATAGGGCGTGGTAGTTCACGTTTTGAAATCGTACTTTTAAACGTCTATACAAGAAGATCCGACCGTCGAATTTTCTTGAAACTAAAACCGTTAGGACCGTCTTGGAAAAATATTTCCAATGATACATATTACGTTAAGATCCAACGGTTAGATCCTGAGAAATGTAAAAATCAAAATTGGTTGAATGCAGCGCCATAGTCGCCCATGGACTTAAGGTGTCGTTATATAAAAATTTAATTATTTTAAATAATTAAAATAGGAATGAATAGTTTATAAAAATAATTATTAATGTGTAAGAAGGATTTTCAATATATATATATATATACGAGGATTATTTGGAAAGTCCGAGTTTATCTCATTCCAAATAATTAAACGACGTTTAAAAATCCAAGATTGGAAGACGGCGATTGAAGACCGTCAAATCTCCACATCGAATGGACAATGATGACTGTTGCCTTAGAATGGCTCGCTACCATGATAAGGTAATAGTAGGAGTTGCCCAGACATAGTGTTGATTTGTACGGATTTGGCTTTCTTTCAGACCTATAGCATAAGCTTATAAATGGATTGTGTGTCTGACATCGTACTCCATTATATATCATGTTATTAATCTTCTGTAGAATGTATGGATGTTTGGTGGCGGAGAATTTATTCTCTTGCTTAACACCCGTTCATATATTTCGGTAAAGGATTGGTAGTGTGATATGGAGTGATGATGTGGCATGCTAAGATGCATATGATCAAGGCTTTGTTGAAAAGCAGGCCTTGTGGGACGATCAAAGCATAGTCTGTTTAGGCATAACTTTGTGTATAGCATGACTTCGCGAGCCTCACACACCGGCGGAGTCTAAAACGGGAGAAGGGAACGTAGGGATAGCAGCACGTTTCTTTCTAGCTAGAGTGGTGTCAGTGACCTACCAGCCCTGACATTTTACTTATGTGGATGATGGAATGAGGCGCCTCGGATGATAGGTTCTATAGGACTGGGAAACGTGTGTTCAGGTATAACTAATCTGCTAAGCTGTATTTGCGGACCGGCCCTGCAGCTATCCAAGGGTTCTCCGCGGGGAATCTTGAGACACTAGCTAGAGTGCTCGAATCGGTAAGGAGCTCCTCTCTAGCCTTGACTCATGATGGAAACCAAAAATCCAAATACGAACCGACGAATTTGATTGTATTACTAGTACGGAGGCATAATATATGGGTACCTATGCTTCCTAGGATCGATACATTATGATTGAAACTGTTTTTAAAACATATACACACTAATAATAATATCAAATTCGTTTTTCACGTATCAAGCATGTTTAATCACCATAAGGTAAAACTCTATCCTCTTGTGTGCGTTGCATTGTGTGATGGGACCTGAGTCTTATGGTGATTTCATTTTTCTAAAAAGCATTGCATTGTTTTACGATTTACTTCAAGTTATGCACGACAATCCATTGGAATAAAACCCGTTCCGCACTAGCGGTGTGGTCCATTGATTTGCCTTATTACTATTAGTTAAATTAGTTAAGAATTCTCACACCAGTCCCACGACTGACCCGTTGTTTGTTTCCACCTTTGCAAACTCGGGTGCCCTCTTTTCCACACGGGCAGTCGAGTAGTTTGTCTACAGGTTTATCTCGAGCAGGATTCTGGATTGAAGCTTAAAGCAGTGCCCAGAGCATAGTTGTCTTCCGCTGTATCTATTTTATTTCCGCTGCACTGTATTAAATTTATTGTAAAATTTTCTTTCGCTATATTTGAATTTCGATGTACTCTGATATATTCTGTACTCTGATGTTATATTATCATGATGTAATAAAAGTCTGCTGTTGTTGTTCTGATGTGTTGTATTCCCAAAGTTAACGTAGGCGGGATTTGAACGGTTTTGGTCGATTTTGCGATCGATTAAGACCGGGCAAAATCCGACTCGTTATAAGCCAATTTTACCTATGTCTTTATAGGTGTTCATGCCCCTTTTTCCCATTATGAGTTATATGCCCAATTTCATGTTCATAAACACAATTTAAGTTATGCCACATATTTCATTCAGGTCATGACTAAACTTCCAATTGCAAATTGTGCCCAATTTCAATGTTTTTCTCCTTGTTCCCCGTTTAACGCATTCACTCGTTTTAGCAACATGCCTAGGCTTGAATGTAGCCTAGCTACATAAACTAAAAAGGGAAAGATAAAGGTAAAATGACAAAGATGTCTATACTAACGAAATTGACATAAGCATATAGTGGGATAGTGATCAAATGGCATATAAGAACAAAACTAGTGAACGTAAGATAATAGAACTGTTTATAACATAGTAGGGATGTCATAATAGGCATGATTAAATCTAAATAAAAATTTAGTTGTCCAACTAATAACAGATCCAATTAACCATAAACATGATGGGTACAAGATGATCTAAATAGTGAACTTGATTTATAATCAAAAGTAGAACTGACATGATAAAGGTTAAGATCCAAATCATAGTATGCCAAAATATCACAGATTCACAAGTTGTTACAGGTCTGAAGTGATTTAAGGATTAACATGCATATATCCAAATTACAGCCCTATCATGTCTACCTTTTATTTATTTAAATCTAAAAGAAACTTGAAACTCACAGCGTTTGGATCTAGAAAGGTAGAAGAAGAATAGATCTACACTTGAATCTCAAACTTTGATTTGCAGAAGAAGAAAAGGATTTGATTCGGTCCAGGCACCGACAACATTTAGGCCTCCATTGATTTTCAGCGAAGAAAACAAGAGAAATGAGCCTATATTTAAAGCTGCTAGCCCCAGAATTCGACCTGCCACCTCAGCCCTAGGGGGGTCAACCCATGGGTCGACACCCCCTTGAGGGGTCGACCCCGGGGTCGACACCCCCTCTATGGGGTTGACTTCCCTGGGGCGGGAAATTTTCCGCCTATGTATTTTTGATTTTTGAACGGTTTCCGATTTTCTGAACTTAATTATATATATATATGTATGTATGTGTATATATATATATATATAATTATCCTGCGCGTATACAAACTTCAAACCATCACAACTTCTTCATACGATGTTCGTTTTACGCAAACCAAATGTCTATTTTGACCAAAATTTCGAGATGGATGCAATGGCGCAGTCTATTTCCCTTAATTTTGAATATTAATTTAATGATTATTTGATTTATCCTCTTTTAGTATTATTAAAATTGCGGGGTATTACAATACCCAAATACATACACATTAGGGTAGAGGGGTTTTAGCTAAGGAAGTTGGATTTAGATTTTTATAAAAATTTACAAAAATCAAACAAATTTTTTTGATCAATTTTGAAAATATTTGTTGGACTAACTAACCTCAGAATTTGGGAAAATTGATAAACAGAAAAGTTGTTGAAAACTCATTTTTCTTTATTTAAAAAAAAACTTATTTTCGATATAATTCGAGGAAGATACGACCAAAACAGCGACAAGCAGATTTTCAAGCAGGAAATCTAGGTCTAAAAATTATCCGAAAGAATCGTGATTTCAATATAGAGGATTTTGAAACTAAAAGTCTTCAACATAAAAGTTGTAGCTATTTCAATTTTACACAATCGGGAAAAAACAAAATTTGAAATTTTATTTTCTAACGGGAAGTTATGGCCACTGCAACACAGGTCAAAATCAGGAGAGAAGAACGAAAAATAAAATGTTTTTTGTTTCAAAGAGAAATTGGTCATGACTAGGGATTCAGATAGGGCCCTCTTGCTGGAGGTGGAGGAAGGTGGGCTAGGTATGGTCAGGTCAGTGATGGAGGTCCTATATGGCGGTGGTGGCCAAGAGGAGGAAGGTTGTTTGCGATTTTAGGTCTTAGTTTTCACAATTCTCTAATCAATTGAATTTTGAAATTAGAATGGAATAGAAAATAGAGATAGAGGTTAGGAACCATTAGAATAATTAGAATTTACCTAGGGATTGATTTGTGAAAGGAAGAAACTTCAGATTGGAAGAAAGGTTGAAGAAGAAAAAGAAGGAAGAAATGGCCTTGGTTAGAAATTGAAAATGAAAATACAGGGAAGGATGACCCGTAGATAATCTTTCTCTAAGTTCACTCAAATTATAATGTAATATTTAGTTAAGGGGTGATGTGGCATAGACAACATTCTAATGAAGATAAGCCTCAATTTAAACATATGTAGGAGGGATTATACTGCAAACGCGATCCTATTTGAGTAGTTTTTCACAGTAAATGTCAACTTTAGAGTGAACGGAAGCACGATTTTCACGGAACATAAGATGGAGACCTACATAAAATTTCAAATAAAATCATAAAAAAACCAAAATTTTCAATTTAAATTTAAAATTTGACAACTTTTGACTAAAAACTGAACTTTTTGGAAAATTTTATATTTTAACAGATTTGGTAAATTAAAATACTTATTGATTCAAATATGTCAATTAATTTTAAACTTTAAGAATTTATTTAAATCCAAATAACACAAATTATGTTAAGTTCAACAATTAAATTCTGATTTGATAGTTGTTTAATTTCATTATTTAAGTGATACTTATTTTTGTTTATACACAAAATCAAATTACCTTATTTCATTTTAATTAAGAATAGTTTGGAATATAAAAATTAAAATAATAAATTTTATTCAAATCATTAATTAAAGATCTATTTAAAAATTCAAGTTGTTATAGATCCAATGGATATATGCATTATAACACACGCTCATATTTTCTAGTGTGATTGTGTTGGTTTTAAGCATAGCTATAACTAGTGTGTAACCCGTGTTTTGCATACGAAAAGATTAATAAAAATAGCATTTATTATTTTAATGTTAAAATAATAACTATATTATGAAATATATGATAATTTTGATGTGAAATACATAAATTATTTACCAAAATTATCATTGTTATTTGTGTGTAATTTATGTTCTATAGTTTACACAAATAATATGTATGTATGTGTGTGTATTTGAGAATTTTTTTTAATCCTTTCTTATTATATATATATATTGAAATTGATGCCTATTGTTAATTTATTCGATGAATAAGCAAATATTATTTAGTAAAATTTATTTAAGTTAGGTAAAAGTTAACTATATAACATAGTAGGAAGAATTGGAAAGAAATTTGCAAAGAAACACATAAATTTGTTGTGGAATTACTGATGTTTAAAAATAATTTTATGATATAAGATATGGTAAAATTCTGAATAAAAATGAATTATAACTAATATACAAAATAGCTTTGTCATTATTGTTGATATGCAGAGTTCATGTTATGTGATTTATATAACTTTATAAGCATGGAAAAATGCCTTTTTTTTTAATATGAATATATATAGTAAAATTGATGTATAATTTTAAGAGCTATTTGAAAAATGGACTAAATAATCTTTAAGATCATTTACATAGTTATAATTTAAGATTTCATGAGTAGTTTCAATATATGGATTAAATATAAAATATTACGAAAAATTTGAGGAGGTATAGCAAATAATTGTAGAAATAGTAAAATACAGGTATTTAAAGCAAAAATTGTTTTTTCTAATTTACGATAGATTTATTGGGATAAGTGTATAATATATTAGATTGCATATTATTGTTTACATATACTCTTTGAATTATGTGACTTATTTAACTTCATATTTGAAAGAAAAACTAATTTTGCTATTTTTGCTTATATGAACATGGTGTACATTTTAAAACATCGCATTTAGCGTTAATTAGATGAATTAACAACAATTTATTGGTTGAATTCATTTTTTAAAGTTAAAATAATTAATTTAAATATATTGACTTAAATGTATAATGTTAATTGATATTGTGTAGTGTTTTGTAAATAACTGATTTTAAAATGTATGCGTTTGACATTAATAATACAATGTAATGCACGACAAATATATTGATGTAAATGAGTTAAACTTTGAACTTGTGATTGTTACTTATGTGTACAATTTATGTTATGTGATTGACAAGTTTATTTATATATTTATTTATTTGTTAATATGAATATGGATAGTCTTGATGTGATTTATTGGGAGAATCAATGGATAAAAGTTTGCTAAAATTATTTAAATATTTTTGATATTATGTAACTAATTGAAAAATATGGTACTAAATGTAAAATAGTGGAAAGAAATTGAAAGAGTTTTAAATGATTATGAAAAAAATTCTAAGTGTAGGCATTTGTAGATGAAAGATATAATTTTTGTCATATTTCAACAAATTAATCAAATTTATTTAAATTACTTAAATTATGAGTTTTTTAATTAATTTAAATATGTGAACTTAAAAAATTAGGAACTAACTATTAATGAATAATTGTATAAACTAAAAAAGTCCATATCAAAATGTAAAATAACAAAAGAGGTAAAATAATGTGATAGAAATAGTAAATAAGTGTAAAGTGATAAAGTAATTTTTAAAAAAAATATCTGGAGAGACTGAAGGAGAAAAGAGAAAACTCCTACAACTAAGAAAAGAGCTTTAAAAGGTTCTTCTTTACTATTATTTAATAGGTTTAGTTCCATGACCATATGGTCATCTTGTCATATTATGACTTGTTTGGTTTCAATACTGGATCAATACATATATAAGTGAATTGCATAATCTCAGGAGCATGAAATGATATTTGAGTATTAAAATCATTCTATTAACGGAATTTATATTTGAGTAATTAAGATTCTATTTTAGATAACAATGGGAAGTGAACTCTTTGCCATTATAATTAATTATGACTACTTAAAATATTTATCTTTAATTAGTTTGTTACATTAGAATGGGAGGTCACAGTTAGGAAAAGGAAACAATGTCATGTTCGTATGAGAACGAATGTATTTCATTGAAATACTCTATAAATATGTAAAAGCAGGAAAACTATAATGTTCTACTTCGAATTAAGACCATCAGGGAAAGATTGATCAAGGGCAATTGAAGTAACAAAGCCTGATTATGGGGTGAATAGATTGATTGGATAGTGGAACCATTTGCATATTGAATATCGTTTGTTTTCGCAACGACTAGGACATACAAGTGTTACATGGGATCCAAATAACTATAAAGTTAATGCCACATAAGAAGTTCGGCAACACTTCTATATGGTGTGCATTTTAAATATGGTTCATGAAAATAAGTAATGTCGAACTGATATTTGTTAAATTATTCTAGATCAAAAAGATCAAGTTTAAAACATTTAGAAAATTTGATTGCAACAATTATGAACTTTGAGAGAGATTTTCGGTGGAACTACGACTATCGGAGATCTAAGTGTTGCTATAATTTAGCTTTCTTCCAATTCAGGTGATGAAAGACAAATAAAAGAGAATTTTGTAACCAAGGGCGTGAACATCCATGTAGTCATCCAAGTAATAATGTGTCAACAAATGAGCGACAACAAAAAAACAGAAGGCTAGTAACATTGAAAAGTTTGAGTCATGTATGGAAAAATGGAGTTTTTCAATCGAAACATGCAATGAAAAATATGAGCTTGGAGTGTGATACCCAAAAGGAAAATTGCAAAAATTGAAGAAATTCGCCCAACTAAAGTGATAGTTAAATGGATTGTTGGACCCATATTCCAATATAGCGGGTAATAATATATTAAATGGTATTGACGGTATTTATGTTGACATCTGCATAAAGGAAATGGAGGCTTTTAAGGATTCAGATGTTAAGATGCAATTTGTTATGATGCCTGAATGTAGGAGGCTACCGATTTCATAACGTCTAGAATAATTTTTCTATCTTGTATGTTATGCTATCTTTATTGTTGGTTATATGTTTTATATTGTGTTAAACTTCGTGTTCACTAAACTATGTAGTTCTTACAATGTCTAAAACTTCGATGATTCTGTTTTGTTTTGTTATGGCTTTTTATGTCTACAAATTCAATAATTCGGTTTTGTGAATACTATGGTTATGTTTGAGCATTTGAATTGTATTTTGTATGATTATTTTTAAGATGTGTGTTTATTCAAATAAATTTTCTTCGATGGAGGTTGAACACTTGAATGTTGTCTAATATATTTATTACTCATGATTATTTCTATATTTTAATCTTCTATATGAATTGGCAGTTCCTAATTAGATTCCTCAATGGTGGGGAGCTTGACATAGTTGTTGATTATATTGCTTCATCAAGGCCAACGAGTTTGGATTTATCTAAAAAAAATTACAAAGTATAGTTTGTGGAATAGTAAGCAATAGTTCGGGGACGAAATCCTTTAAGGAGGGGAGAATGTAACACCCCGTATTTTCAGTGAACATTAAACTAACAAATTAAGGTATACTTAATTTTTAAGAGAAGAATTAGGGGAAACGGGTTATGCCATTGCGTTGGTCTCGAAATTCTTCTTGAGATAGAGTCCGAGTTTGCGTAAATCGGACTCCGTATGAAGAAGTTATGACCTTCAGAAGATTCAAGAATTTGCATAACAAAACCAGTCCGAATTCAAATTTAAAGTTTTGAAATTCAAATCACACACCCGGGCTAGGAGGGAAATTTCCCGCCCAGGCCCAGGTCGACCAGGGGGTCGACCTGGGTAGAACAAGTCGACCATGGGGTTGACCTGGGGGTCGACCTCCTCCCCTTTTCCAGATCCGTGGACAGATTCGTTTTTCTGCATTTAGACGCCCGTTCTGACCAGATTCGTTGCTCCTAAGCTATTTAAATACCCCCGAACCTCACTTTCTCTCCACACAACTTCATTTCGCCTATACTCTACCCTAATTCATATCAAAATAAATCTAAGACGGGATTATGCTGCTCAAGTCCTTCGTAGAAATCAAGTTTAGAATTCTAGCAGAGATTCAAAGGCTAATTCAACGACATCAACAACTATTTCTAAGAATCAAATCAAATCTAAATTAGAAGAACAAATAGTCTACTTCAAGGGAGAGCTATTCAGTTTTAGAATACAGATCCCAGAATTCAAGACCCTTCTGTAATTTGTAAGTTCGCGTTACTTTCAGAAATAAAAGTTAATTGTGATTTTGACATTGTAATAAAATCTGGATCTGAGATTATGCCTGTCTTTCTATATCCTTTGGATCTATCTCATTGATAATATTATGTTCGTTCTTTGTCTCTTTTTTTTCCTTCCCTTTTTGTTTTATAGTTAGGCTACTACGAGTCTGAGCCAGATCTCATAAGAGATGAACGTACGTTAGAAATAAAATTGGGCATAAATTATTACTTTGGACATGACCAACGCTAAAATTTGGGAAAAGTATTAAATTGTGTATGATTGGGCATAATTGAGTTGTAACTGATTTGAGGACATAACACATTCAAAACATAAATTATTAGACACATGACTTGAGATTTGAAACAAAAACTATTGGATATATGACTTGAGATTTGAGGCATAAAGTATTGGACATATGACTTGAGATTTGAGGCATAAAGTATTGGACATATGACTTGGGATTTGGGGCGTAAATTGAACTGTAAACATAAGGCATAGTGTAACACCCCGAATTTCAATTAACACTAATGGTTGGAAATTAAAGTATAATAAATCTCAGATGTGGGAATTAGGGGAAACGGGCTACGTCATTACGTTCGTCTCGGAAAAATACGCGAAATAGAGTCCGAGTTTTCGAAAATCGGAGTCCGTATGGCCCAGTTATGGCCCAATGAAGTTTGCAGAAAATTTAAAACTAAAACAGATTTAAAAATTCAAATATTCAGATTTGGGCTGGGCCAGGCGGGGTCAGGCGGGAAGCTTCCCGCCCAGCCCATGTCGACAGGGCTGTCGACAGGCCTGTCGACAGGGGTGTCGACATGCCTGTCGACTTGCCTGTCGACAGGGTCCAGGCGCCCAGTGAACCTGGGTGCACCAGGTTGCACCAGGTTGGGTTTCAGGCTGGCCAGGAGGGCTGGTTCTAGAGATTTCCTAAATCTAAGGGTCCTAATCTAATCTAGGGTTAATCTAAGGGCCTAAAACACTTTCTAATCCTATAAATAAGACCCTAACCCTACCCTAATTCATTCATAATTAAACCTAGTAACTAAACTATGGCAAAATGCTAGCTCTCATGGCCTCCACTAATTTTATGAAGAGGGTTGCATGCTAATCACTCTCAAATCAACCTCTAATCTCTTCTTAGCATCTTAATCTTCTTTATTTGGTGTGCAAAGTTGCTAGTTGTGAGTTTCTATCACTTTGATGATCTTTTGGTAAACTAATTAGATGAGATGTGATGAGATTTATGGTTTTGTATGTGGATTAATGAGCTTTGAATCATATGATATGATGTTAGCATTAATCTTATGTTTATGCATGTTGAGTATGTAAGTTTATGCAAGATTAATATGATGTATGTTATGTTTGCATGATGCTAAATATGCAAGTTGTGGGCTATGTAATCATATGCATGTTATGCAAGTTCATGGTGATATGCTATGCAAGTTACATGTTTGTTAATATGCAAGTTACATGTTTGTTAATATGCAAGTTACATGTTTGTTAATATGCAAGTTACATGTAAGAAAATATGCAAGTTACATGTTTGTTAATATGCAAGATTCATGTTTGTTGATATGCAAGTCACATGTAAGTAAATATGCAAGTTACATGTTTGTAAATATGCAAGTTACATGTTTGTTAATATGCAAGTTACATGTTGGTTAATATGCAAGTTTATGATGACACATTATGCAAGTCTATAAGTTAATATGCAAGTTTGTTATGCAAGTGAATATGTAAGTTATGTGACATATTATATGCAAGTTATGTGACATGTTATGCAAGTGCATGTGCAAGTTATGTGTTTGTTAATATGCAAGATGGCACCTTTGAAACATGTTCATTCATATGCAAGTTGACACCTTTTATATGTGTTATATCATGAGAACGAAATTACGTGGGAACGATGGGGTAATTAAATGCATAAGTTAATAAGATTGTGTGAAATTAATATAATTATGCATAACATAAAATAAAGGAACATAGTATGGGAATTTGCCTATTAGGTTAGGTGTACCCATACTATGTGTTGGGAATTTACCTATTGAGTTAGGTCTACCCCATGGGAATTTACCTATTGAGTTAGGTCTACCCATGTTATGAAAAGCTTGACATTAATTAGGGATAATTAATATGGGGGTGATTAATTAGGTGTAATTAATCGACTAAGACACGAGGTTGGACTCATTTGTAGTGTAAAACTGCCCGGACCCGACCGGCTTAACCAGTTGCTACAAATGTCAGCCCAATGTGAGAGGTCTTAGGCACAAATTAAAAACGTGATTAAGGTAAAGACACGAGGTTAGACTCTGTTATGACGTAAGACTGCCCGGATTCTACCGGCTTAACCAGGCGGTCATAACAGTCAGTCTAATGTGGGAGGTCTTTACGGGAGATCACGGTCTTAATTAATTAAGAAACACTTAACCATTATAGCATGTAGTGGGACATGAGGGGTTAAGTGGGTGCCTTGGGTGGCATGTGGAATCTTAAGTGGGTTGCCTTGGGTGGCAATAGAAAATACGATTAGTATACTTAACCAAGAGAAACATGTAATTAAACATGATTAAAGGGTTAAGTGGGATACACTAGAAATTTGACAAGCTTAAGTGGGTAGCTTGTGGGGGCCCATTTCAACCAATATCCCAAACGTATCTTTGTGGGCTCGACCCATGTCGAGTGACGGGACACGCGTATTGGGCTTGATTATAAGAGGCCAAAACGGGTTAGCGGTGGCAACGCAAGTCCAACGGGCTTCATATGCGTGAGTGGGCCCGGGTTGGTAGATAAGCCGTTGTTGCATCGTGTAGATATAAGCCGTGCACCGTTAATTATATCGGGTTGCCACGTTGGGGAATGGTACACCCCATGGTGGGGCCAGCACGGGTATCTACGTTAGGGAGCCGATCGAATGGGGAGTAGTGTGTACACCTAGTGGATTGTAGGGCCCCGTGGCGCCTACTTGGTCATCTAGGGGTACGCAAGTACTATTAAAGTAATTTTATAAGTCCTTAGGAGGGATCAACCTTTAAGTTAAGAACGACTGGTGTGGTGCAGTTTAGTAATTTACCTTAGGAAGGGTAGATGCGTCTTTATCCTTTATCTTAGTTTAGTTGATTGCTTAGGATAGCTATTCATCCCTATATGTTACCGTATATCAATTCATGTCTTCTCTGGTTACTTTAACGATTGTATTGTTAAAGTTATAGGACTCGCTCAGACTTATGTCTGACCCCGTTGTTTTTATCTTTTTCCCAACCCTCAGGTCCTGTGGTGGATCCTAGCAGTAGTGGAGCTTGATCGGATTGCTGTTCCAGTCTTTAGGAGCTTGGGTAGATGTAAAGCTCCAGTTATCCAGTTATCTTTTCTTCTGTTTTGGCTATTGTATGAGAGTGGGATTATGTATTCCTTTATTTTGATGGATATTGTACTTGACCTTTATTATGGTTTTATGATGTAACCAGACATGTTTTACTTCCGCTGTTATGAGATGATGTTTTAAAATTTCAAGTACTATTTATATCTGTCTTGTTGTAATTTTTCTGTTCTATATTCACTAAAATACTCCACCGATGTTATGGCATTCCCTTAGTGAGTGACCATAGCGGGAGTGGGGTGTTACACGTGGTATCAGAGCTTAAGGTTACCAGAACAGATAATTTTTTTAGAAAAACTATTTTCTAAGAGTATTTTCGAAGAAAGTATTTTCAAAAACATGTCTTTAAAAGGAAAAGTTTTTGAAAAAGAAAAGCATAATCCCCAATAGCCATATCGTTATCTTTCGGAATCTCCTTTTTGAATCTTTCCTCTTTCGTTTCAGCATGGCTGAAGATCTTAACATCCCGGAGGGTTTAGTTATACCACTATGGTATAGGAGGTTGCAAGAGGCTAGGGCCGCGGCTGCGGGTCCAGCCAATGCTACTACACCAGAGACAACCGCTCCACCTCCTCAGCCTAGAGTGGATAATTTTGCTAAGGTTTGCAAGGAGTTCAAGGCTATAGGAGGAAAACCTTTTCTTGGTTCAGAGACTTTCGTAGAGGCTAGAGATTGGCTTAAGGAAGTGGAAGAGTTGCTAGATATCTTTGAAGTGGAAGAGGGAAAGAAAGTCAAGTTGGCGGCTTGGTTAATGAAGGGAGAGGCCTCATTCTGGTGGGAGGTCACTAATGGAGAGCGCCCTGTTGACTCTTGGGCGGATTTCAAGCAAAGGTTTGGGGCTAAGTTTCTCTCAAGGGCGGAAGAGAATCTGTTTATGGAGAAGTTCTTGAATTTGAAGCAAGGGAATCTCACGGTGAAAGAATATGTCAACAAATTCAATCAATTAGCAAGATTTGGCATAGAGTTGGTGAATACACCGGAGAAGAAGGCTTTGAGGTTCGTTAGAGGCTTGAACGAACCATTGCAAGGAATAGCTATGACTCACATTCCTATGGGGGCCACTTTTGAGAAACTTGTCTATATGGCACTTATGCATGAGGATGATAAGAATTCTAAGGCACCAGAGAAAAAGGGGGATCAGAAGAAACCGCAACAACAACAACAAGGCAAGGGTGGAAAAGGCAATGGTGACAAGAAGAAGACAAAGAAGAAGTGCTTCAATTGTGGTACACCAGGGCATCTCAGTAAGGATTGTCGCAAAAAGAAGAAGACCGGTTGCTTTCATTGTGGTGAAGCAGGGCATCTTGTGAAAAACTGCCCAAAGAAGGGGCAGAAGATGGGGTCTACCTCAGGAGGTCAGGTGCAAGCTCTTATAGCACCACCTCAGTCAGGGGGGCAAGTTCAGGTTCTCTCAGTTCCACCGATTCAGCAGAGAGGTAGAACTATTTCCGTTGAAAGTCTGGTTTTTCTGTTTGATCATCCAGTTCGTACTTTGTTTGACTCTGGCGCATCGCATTCTTTTATCTCATCATCATTAGTTGAGTCACTGCACTTAGACACCAGTCTAGTTGATGATCCCTTGGTTGTTTCAAACCCAATTGGGGGCTCCATATACCTGTCTATGATATGTTTGGGTTTGAAGATTTCTATACTTAGCGTTGAGTTTAGATGTGATGCTTTTGTATTGGGCTTCACGGGCTATGGGTTGATTTTGGGCATGGACTGGTTATCCAGTAATGGTGCCGTTCTTGATTGTGAAAGGAGAGTTGTCAGGCTTATGACCCGCTTGGGTAATACTCTCGAGATCTCTTGTAATCCCATGGAATCTGTTTTGCTAAGTTATCTTGAATCGCTCGATGCTTCGGTCGAGAGTTTGCGTTCAGTCAGAGTGGTCCGGGAATATCCGGATGTGTTTGAAGAAGTGAAGGGTTTGCCTCCGAAGCGGGAGATAGATTTCCGAATTTATTTGGTGGATAATGCCAAACCAGTGTCTTTGCCAGTGCGCCATATGGCTCCTCGTGAGAGAAGAGAACTTCATAAGCAAGTAGGGGAGTTGCTTGAGAAGGGGTTCATAAGGCGAAGTATATCGGAGTGGGGAGCTCCAGTTGTGTTTGCCACGAAGGCGGATGGGTCCCTCAGACTTTGTGTGGATTATAGAGAACTTAATAAGCTCACAAAGAAGAATAGACACCCATTACCAAGGATAGATGATCTCTTTGATCAGTTGGTTGGCGCCTCAGTATTTTCGCAGATGGACTTAGCTACAGGGTTTCATCAGTTGAGAGTGGCGGAGGACAGTATAGAGAAGACTGCTTTCCGAACTCCGGATGGTTTTTATGAGTGGCTAGTGATGCCATTTGGGTTGACAAACGCCCCGGCATACTTTGTTGATCTCATGAGTAGAGTGTTCAGAGAGTATCTGAATAAGTTTGTAGTAGTTTTTGTGGATGACATCTTGGTCTTTTCCAAGAGTGAAGAAGAGCATGCCTTACATCTCAAGGAAGTGTTGGAGACTCTTCGAGCGCATAGTCTAAAAGCTAAATTCTCTAAATGTCATTTTTGGAGAAGAGAAGTGCGATTCTTAGGGCATGTGGTCTCTAAGGAAGGGATAGCTGTGGATCCCGCAAAGATAGTATCTATCCAGGATTGGAAAGTTCCTAAAAATGCTACCGAGGTAAGAAGTTTCTTGGGGTTGGCAGGATATTATAGGAAGTTCATCAAAGACTTCGCGAAGATATCAGCCCCATTAACCCGCTTGACGAAGAAGAATCTCGTTTTCTTATGGGACGTAGATTGTGATGATGCTTTCCGACGGTTAAAGAGAGCTTTGACCACCGCTCCAGTTTTAGTGCTCCCAGATGGGAGTAAGCCGTTTGTTGTTTATACCGATGCTTGTGGAACAGGATTGGGCGCAGTCTTGATGCAGGAGGGAAGGGTAATAGCCTATGGAGGGAGGCAATTGAGAGTGCATGAGAAGAATTACCCTACCCATGATCTAGAGTTGGCCGCGATTGTTTTCGCACTTAAGTCTTGGCGCCATTATCTTCTTGGTGAGAGATTCGAGTTGTACACCGACCATAAATCATTGAAGTACCTATTCTCCCAGAAGGATTTAAATTTAAGACAGCAAAGGTGGATGGAGTTCTTAGCATCCTATGATTTTGAGATAGCGTATACCCCTGGCAAGGGTAACGTGGTGGTAGACGCCTTGAGTAGAAAAAGGCTATCTTTGAGTCCATTGTTCGTGGAACGGCGAAGCTTGGAGTTTCTTTCTTTGTTTGACTTCAGACCTTCTGTTGATTTTGTACCTGGTTTGTTGGCATCCTTGGAAGTTAGACCTACCCTTTTGGGACGGATTGGCGAGGCTCAGCGAGACGACCCACAGTTGGTTGAGTTGGTAGAGAAGCTTATAAGAGGGGAGTCGTCCAGCCACTTGGGTAGATACACCATAGATGATAAGGGATGGTTGCATAGAGACGGTAGACTTTGTGTACCACAAGATGAGGGTTTGAAGAAGGCTATTTTGGATGATGCACATCGTTCGAGAATGACTATTCATCCCGGTGGAGACAAAATGTACCAAGACATGAAGAGAGTTTTCTTCTGGGCCGGTATGAAGAAAGATGTGGCCGAGTATGTGGCTAGATGCTTAGTGTGCCAACAAGTTAAAGCGGAGCAAAAGAAACCCGGTGGGTTGCTACACCCATTGGAAGTCCCGCAATGGAAGTGGGATAGTGTCTCGATGGATTTCATCGATGGGTTACCGAGATCGAGGAAGGGCAATACGGGAATTTGGGTTGTGGTGGACAGACTTACCAAGAGTGCCCATTTTATGCCCGTGAAGAGTAAGAGGACCGCTCCATGGCTTGCTTCAGTCTATGTTAGAGAGATTGTTAGATTGCATGGCGTACCATCCAGCATTGTGAGTGATCGAGATCCTATCTTCACTAGTGAGTTTTGGAGAAGTTTGCAAGAGGCGGTAGGGACTCAGTTGTGTTTGAGCACCGCATATCATCCTCAGACAGACGGTCAGACCGAGAGGGTGAACCGTATCTTAGAAGATCTCTTGAGGCTTTGTATCTTGGATTTTGGAGGTACATGGGAAGAACATCTTCCTTTGGTGGAGTTCGCATATAATAACAGCTTTCAGTCCAGTATTGGCATGGCACCTTTCGAAGCTCTTTATGGAAGGCCTTGTCGATCTCCTACATGTTGGTGGGAATCTACGGATAAGATCTTGCTTGGGCCAGATATGGTTAGAGAGACTTCAGAGAAGATTGATTTGATTCGTAGAAGGATGAAGGCAGCGCAAGATAGACAGAAATCTTATGCGGATCGGAGAAGAACGGATCTTGAGTTTGAGGTTGGGGACATGGTTTTTGTCAAAGTATCTCCATTGAGAAATGTTGTTCGCTTCGGGTCCGTTGGGAAGTTAGCACCAAGGTTTGTTGGGCCGTTTCCTATTAAGGAAAGGATTGGACGGATGGCATATAGGGTAGAGTTGCCCGACAGACTTAGTGGTGTTCACGATGTATTCCATGTATCACATCTGAGGAAATGCTTACATGAGACCGCAGAGGTGGTAGAGCCGAGCTTGCTTAGAGATGTAGAAGTAGAGCGTGATGCGACGATTCGACGAGCTCCTACTCGCATCCTTGGGTCAGAAACTAGGAAGTTGAGGAATAGAGAAGTTCAGCTAGTGAAAGTGCAATGGGGAGATGACGAAAGCAATGCTACTTGGGAGACGGAAGCGAAGATGCGTTCTTTGTATCCATTTCTTTTTGAGAGTATGTCTTTTAACTTCTCCTTTATCGCTTAGTACTTATCTTATCTTTAGTATATCCTCTCGCTAGTACCTAGGACCTTTAGATAGGGTAAAACCTATGGTTGAAACATGTGTTTGAAACATGTTATGGTTGATGGATGCATGTGGATGCAATTGATTGCTAGTGGTTGCTCGTGGACGCATATACACACACATTAGGCACTAGATCGGCTCAGACACTTCATGTTGCATATTGCATAAATGGATGTGCTAGATAGAATTGATGGATGTATCATGGTTGTGTTATCATATGGATGATGCATTTTTGTGTATGGTTGTGCACGCATGTAGAAATTTGTATGTGTCAATAGGGTTTCGCATACATATTGGATGCATGGCACTATCATAGTTTGCATTAAGGAGGTCGACTGAATCAGTAGACCGCCTGATTTTGCATTAGTATACGGACATATACACACACTTTATGCATATGTTCATACATCATTAGAAGTTTCTAAGGACAATGGTTGCTTGTGGTTGATGGTTTAGTAGATGGTTGTTTGGTTGGTAGGATACGTTCTTCTTAACTTAGAGATTTCGAGGGCGAAATCCTTTAAGTAGGGGAGAATGTAACACCCCGAATTTCAATTAACACTAATGGTTGGAAATTAAAGTATAATAAATCTCAGATGTGGGAATTAGGGGAAACGGGCTACGTCATTACGTTCGTCTCGGAAAAATACGCGAAATAGAGTCCGAGTTTTCGAAAATCGGAGTCCGTATGGCCCAGTTATGGCCCAATGAAGTTTGCAGAAAATTTAAAACTAAAACAGATTTAAAAATTCAAATATTCAGATTTGGGCTGGGCCAGGCGGGGTCAGGCGGGAAGCTTCCCGCCCAGCCCATGTCGACAGGGCTGTCGACAGGCCTGTCGACAGGGGTGTCGACATGCCTGTCGACTTGCCTGTCGACAGGGTCCAGGCGCCCAGTGAACCTGGGTGCACCAGGTTGCACCAGGTTGGGTTTCAGGCTGGCCAGGAGGGCTGGTTCTAGAGATTTCCTAAATCTAAGGGTCCTAATCTAATCTAGGGTTAATCTAAGGGCCTAAAACACTTTCTAATCCTATAAATAAGACCCAAACCCTACCCTAATTCATTCATAATTAAACCTAGTAACTAAACTATGGCAAAATGCTAGCTCTCATGGCCTCCACTAATTTTATGAAGAGGGTTGCATGCTAATCACTCTCAAATCAACCTCTAATCTCTTCTTAGCATCTTAATCTTCTTTATTTGGTGTGCAAAGTTGCTAGTTGTGAGTTTCTATCACTTTGATGATCTTTTGGTAAACTAATTAGATGAGATGTGATGAGATTTATGGTTTTGTATGTGGATTAATGAGCTTTGAATCATATGATATGATGTTAGCATTAATCTTATGTTTATGCATGTTGAGTATGTAAGTTTATGCAAGATTAATATGATGTATGTTATGTTTGCATGATGCTAAATATGCAAGTTGTGGGCTATGTAATCATATGCATGTTATGCAAGTTCATGGTGATATGCTATGCAAGTTACATGTTTGTTAATATGCAAGTTACATGTTTGTTAATATGCAAGTTACATGTTTGTTAATATGCAAGTTACATGTAAGAAAATATGCAAGTTACATGTTTGTTAATATGCAAGATTCATGTTTGTTGATATGCAAGTCACATGTAAGTAAATATGCAAGTTACATGTTTGTAAATATGCAAGTTACATGTTTGTTAATATGCAAGTTACATGTTGGTTAATATGCAAGTTTATGATGACACATTATGCAAGTCTATAAGTTAATATGCAAGTTTGTTATGCAAGTGAATATGTAAGTTATGTGACATATTATATGCAAGTTATGTGACATGTTATGCAAGTGCATGTGCAAGTTATGTGTTTGTTAATATGCAAGATGGCACCTTTGAAACATGTTCATTCATATGCAAGTTGACACCTTTTATATGTGTTATATCATGAGAACGAAATTACGTGGGAACGATGGGGTAATTAAATGCATAAGTTAATAAGATTGTGTGAAATTAATATAATTATGCATAACATAAAATAAAGGAACATAGTATGGGAATTTGCCTATTAGGTTAGGTGTACCCATACTATGTGTTGGGAATTTACCTATTGAGTTAGGTCTACCCCATGGGAATTTACCTATTGAGTTAGGTCTACCCATGTTATGAAAAGCTTGACATTAATTAGGGATAATTAATATGGGGGTGATTAATTAGGTGTAATTAATCGACTAAGACACGAGGTTGGACTCATTTGTAGTGTAAAACTGCCCGGACCCGACCGGCTTAACCAGTTGCTACAAATGTCAGCCCAATGTGAGAGGTCTTAGGCACAAATTAAAAACGTGATTAAGGTAAAGACACGAGGTTAGACTCTGTTATGACGTAAGACTGCCCGGATTCTACCGGCTTAACCAGGCGGTCATAACAGTCAGTCTAATGTGGGAGGTCTTTACGGGAGATCACGGTCTTAATTAATTAAGAAACACTTAACCATTATAGCATGTAGTGGGACATGAGGGGTTAAGTGGGTGCCTTGGGTGGCATGTGGAATCTTAAGTGGGTTGCCTTGGGTGGCAATAGAAAATACGATTAGTATACTTAACCAAGAGAAACATGTAATTAAACATGATTAAAGGGTTAAGTGGGATACACTAGAAATTTGACAAGCTTAAGTGGGTAGCTTGTGGGGGCCCATTTCAACCAATATCCCAAACGTATCTTTGTGGGCTCGACCCATGTCGAGTGACGGGACACGCGTATTGGGCTTGATTATAAGAGGCCAAAACGGGTTAGCGGTGGCAACGCAAGTCCAACGGGCTTCATATGCGTGAGTGGGCCCGGGTTGGTAGATAAGCCGTTGTTGCATCGTGTAGATATAAGCCGTGCACCGTTAATTATATCGGGTTGCCACGTTGGGGAATGGTACACCCCATGGTGGGGCCAGCACGGGTATCTACGTTAGGGAGCCGATCGAATGGGGAGTAGTGTGTACACCTAGTGGATTGTAGGGCCCCGTGGCGCCTACTTGGTCATCTAGGGGTACGCAAGTACTATTAAAGTAATTTTATAAGTCCTTAGGAGGGATCAACCTTTAAGTTAAGAACGACTGGTGTGGTGCAGTTTAGTAATTTACCTTAGGAAGGGTAGATGCGTCTTTATCCTTTATCTTAGTTTAGTTGATTGCTTAGGATAGCTATTCATCCCTATATGTTACCGTATATCAATTCATGTCTTCTCTGGTTACTTTAACGATTGTATTGTTAAAGTTATAGGACTCGCTCAGACTTATGTCTGACCCCGTTGTTTTTATCTTTTTCCCAACCCTCAGGTCCTGTGGTGGATCCTAGCAGTAGTGGAGCTTGATCGGATTGCTGTTCCAGTCTTTAGGAGCTTGGGTAGATGTAAAGCTCCAGTTATCCAGTTATCTTTTCTTCTGTTTTGGCTATTGTATGAGAGTGGGATTATGTATTCCTTTATTTTGATGGATATTGTACTTGACCTTTATTATGGTTTTATGATGTAACCAGACATGTTTTACTTCCGCTGTTATGAGATGATGTTTTAAAATTTCAAGTACTATTTATATCTGTCTTGTTGTAATTTTTCTGTTCTATATTCACTAAAATACTCCACCGATGTTATGGCATTCCCTTAGTGAGTGACCATAGCGGGAGTGGGGTGTTACACATAGTACATGTTGTGGTCTAAGATCTAAAATTAGGACATATATATATATATATATGTGTATATATGTATATATATATATATATATGATTGTTTATGATTTGGAAGAAGAAGATTATGGTGTATAGTGATGTACGGCTTAGGCATGAAAACAAGATTTTCCTTTGTTTTGTAAGTCAGTTACTTTTTATATTTGAATACCTAAATCTAATTGTGACATGTAATAAAATGGATATGAGAATATGCCTGATGTAAGCTATCCTTTCATTGAAATCTGCGCTTGAGTATATATCTTTGGGAATCATTTTTGACTATGAAACGGGTCCAATCATATCTATCCTTGTTGTATATCGGAATTGTAATCCTTTTTTAAGTTCATGATAAAATTCTTATCATATCTATATGCCTGCGATGTATTCCTTGCAAAACTTGTCTTTTTAGTACATCAAGTTTTTTGGACCAGTAGTTCTTATCATCATATGACTATGCCTATTCTTACGATGTTCCAACTTACTTCTCCCCTTATATTACAAATCATGAGTTGAATCTCGAAATACGTACGTTATGGATGCGGGGGAAATTGGGTATAACATGAAATTGACATTATTTGGAATAATTTGGAACATGTAACATGGCATAACTGTTAAGATGCAATTTGACATGAATTATAGAATATGTAATTTGACTTATTGAACCTTGAATTGGCATGAACGACATAGTATGAAATTGGCATATAAATCAAGTTTTGGGCAAAATTGTTATTGTTGCGAATTTAGGGTAATTTTAACATTAAATCTAGATTGGGCGTAAAATGTAACATGACTAGTTTTGGTGAATTTGGTAATTAGCATGTAAAATCTAGATTTGGGTATATAAGGTAAATGTGTAGATTAAAGATGAACATGCCTAACCCGAGGTTTGATCGAGTTATGGTGTAAAACTGCCCGGAACCGCCCGGCACATCCAGTAACCACAACATCACCTATCTAATGTGAGAGGTTAGTGCATCATGCCTAAGAAAAACCCGAGGTTAGATTGAGTTGTGGTGTAAAACTGCCCGTAACCGCCCGACACATCCAGTAACCGCAACAACACATATATAATGTGAGAGGTTGGTGCATTAATAAATCCATTAATGCTAATGAACAAGATGAGTGAGTAGGGTTAAGTTCATAGGAACATTTAACCAATATAACATGGATGACTAGGGTTAAGTAATGAGAAACACTTAACCAATATGACAAGATGGATGACTAGGGTTAAGTTAATAGGAAACACTTAATCGGTATAGCATGAAAAATGGAAAGGGTTAAGTTAACACTTAACCAATATAACTTGATTTGTGGTAGGGTTAAGTTAACACAAGAAGGCGACACTTAACCAAAGTAACATGACATGATGAGTAGGTGGGTTAAGTTAACTTGAATTGACGGATGACACTTAACTAATACAACAAGACGAACACGTGGGGTTAAGTAACAATGAAACACTTAACCAATATAACTTGATGAACAGACGGGGTTAAGTAAATATGGAACACTTAACCAACATGACACGATGAATGGGTGGGTTAAGTTAACATGAATGGACAACACTTAACCAATATGACATAATGTGCGGGAGAGTTAAGTACATATCGGGTTGGTGGGTTTTATTAGTAAATATAAGCCCACAAAACTTAACCGTTTAATAAACATGCTTGAATCAGTGGGAGGGTTAAGTACATATTAGGTTGGTGGGTAATATTAATAAATATAGGCCCACAAAACTTAACCATTTAATAAACATGTTTGAATCAATGGGAGGGTTAAGTACATCTCGTGTCGGTGGGTAATATTAGTACATATAGGCCCACAAATTTAACCGTTAAATAAACATGCTTGAATCAGTGGGAGGGTTAAGTACATATCGGGTTGGTGGGTAATATTAGTAAATATAGGCCCACAAACTTAATGTAACGACCCGTGTTTTCGACCATTTGAATATGAATATTTAAAATTGGTTTTAAATATTTTATTTGGAATATAAATGGATTTTCATATTTAAATCGCTATTTAAACGAGGTTGAACGATATATATTCATCTATAAAATAAAACGAGCTCAGAACAGCGCTGCAGTTCGTAAAATAGAGTTTTTGAACTTCAACTGGACATACAGAGTCCGTTTAAATCAGATTTCTGTGAAACAAGAAATGTACGGAGCAAGTGAAGTATATTTTTCTAGTGAAAAAGAAAAATCGAGATTTCGTTATGTAGATTGGAAGATATGCTCAAATCAATTTGGCAGAAAAACAGCGCCATAATCGTTTATCGACCATAACGGTTTATTTGAAATAACTACATACCGGATTCGAATTTGGACAAGGTTCTTTTGAGGCGTAGTTATAATTTTATTTTTAGAATTTTACTGTAATTTTTAATTAATTTAATATGCAACTTTTTATTTGGAGTATTTTGCACCCTTAAGCAGCGAATTTGGGCTTTCACAATATAAGTCAATCTACCGGTATTATTACATTTTCGGGATCGCGACACCTCGCTGATCACGACTGTATTTTTATTTCAGTCCGCAACGCTCATATAACCGTACATAGTGGTGTGGGTAATTTTATTTGAATGGTTAACCGGCCAAACGGACTCAAAATTCAACGAAACAAGTTTCATACGAAACCTTAGGAAGAGGTCTAGTGAAACGTCAAGGCCTCATATTTTTAGGATTTTTTCTGTAATTTTTAGGAATTAAAGCTCGGTGTTTTCCATCGAAATTTTCTAAGGGATTTTTTCAAACGATGTCGGATTTCGATGAAACCTATCCCATCGGGTCCGGAATATATTTTTATGCTAGGATTACCCTATTTTGTCAAAAACGAAGATTGTATGTGGTAATTTTTAAAACGAAAACTCATCGCAAGTTTCATTACAATATTTTATTAATAAAACAATCCCACTTCACTTTGCAATGTCCTTTAGTATGCACGCATGACAGTTAAATGAAGCTTTATCACCAACTATGCTAAAAAGGCATGCAAATATTAGTATGACGTACACCTATATGAATTTAAAATGCATATAGTCCTACTACTTCACGTTTAAGCAAAACAACACATCAACACTACTCTATGCATCTACATGCTGAAGGGACAAAACAACCCTGTGCATGATTGTTTGACATTTCCCTTCACAATTAAAACACGCACATGCTCAACAATTCAGAGCTCAGACCTTAGGAGGAATAATAAAAAAAAAAAAGATTAGATTACCCGTACAGTCTTTTGAGAATGAAAGCTCATGCACAGTAAAATTACGCAGTCGAAAACATGAGGTAAGGTACAAAATAAAAATATCAATTGTCCTCATCAAATAAACAAATGCAGCAGCTACCTGAATATATTGCAAACCTACCTACTCTAGTGGGTGTAATTTCTTTTCAGCTGGTTGGAACCGTGCCGACAAAGCAAATCTTCGAGACCCAACCTACTCTAGATTATCAGAAGACCTACCGCCTGTATTGCCTTGCCACCCACGGTCCTTCTTCCTTATATAAACAAGCCGCTTCATTACTTTTCTCTCATTATTCAGTCAGTACTAAGAAAAACGCAGGCTTCACTTATTTAAAAAAAAAAAAATAGAAGAAGAAGTAGCGAACTGGAATGGGAGAGATGGAGGAAGCTTTTCAGTGGAGACAACAAAGAGGAAAGAGAAGCGGGTAGAGGAAGGGAGGCGCGTTGTGATGCATGGGTTTGGGCCCAACGCAAAGGAAAGAGGAAAACAAAAGAAGGGAAATATGTGTACAAAGGGTGGATGCAAGTGGGATCTAAGATGGCGGACGTGAGGAGGATTTTGTGGACCATTTTGGGTCCATGCGTGGACACCATAAAAAAAAAAAAAAGAGTGAAAAGCAAAAACGAATTTGCCTGGAGGGGAGGAAACGCACCAACGTGCATGTATGTTATGGTGGAAAGGATAAGTGGCCTAGTGCCAAAAGTAAGCATGCAAAGTGGACTTGGCATGCACAGTTCAAAATGGAAAAGGCAGTGTGACGCAGGAAGTTCAGGCTTTATCAAAAAGGAAAGGGGAATATTGGTGGTGAAAGCACGGCATGTTTTCAGCTGGTAAGAAAATAAAAGTTAGTCGACCAATTTGTTTAAACCTTAATAATTAACGTAGAGGATATATATATGTACATTGTTTGATGTTTACACGGACTAGTTCTATTTTCATATTTAATCAAATATCACAACAACCGACTAATCCTTTACCGTAGAAATATAATTAATGTGTTAATCAATTTATTAATTTAAACCAGTAACTTATTCAACGTCTGACTTGTGTATACGTTAACAGAATGAAGCACAGAGCGTCGGAACCGTATCGACGAACGTGACATGCCGAAGCAGTTTGAACATAGAGAGAAGCAGTTGAAGATCAGTGTAATTTTAAACACTAGTTTAAAATTATACGGTGTAACGTGTCAACCGTCAACCGTATAAAATTGGTGAGTTAATTCTCACACTTTTCTGGACTACTATGATGTGATAAATCCATTTAAAAATAAATACTGTTTGATTGGCTGCATTGGTTGCTTATGGTCGATTAACTGGTTGCTATTTGTTAGATTATTGCCGTTAATTTATTATTTATTTAAATTATAATGTTATAACCATCTGTGATGCAGAGAAGGACAGGTTGGAGGGATCTGACCGGATTCCTCAAAATAATTTGTGTGTTGTTTATTTTTATACTGGTTGCACATGAACTGTTTGAACCCCAATTGACATCAAAACCTATTGACTGTTGATGGTTGAATTGATGTGACCGTTGATGTGATTTTTAATCAGTCGACAGTGGTTGGCAGTGAGGGTTTAAATCTATAGTTTTCAAAACATCGTTTTGTCGTCAGGCGAACAAACGCAGTTTCAAGTTATAAAATTTATTTTAACTGAATTAAATCTTTGGGGTTTATTTTATTTTATTTTTAATGAATAAGAAGTTTTATAAAAATATTTATAACTAGAATCATGTTTTACAAACAAGATTATTTATAAGTTATACAATGAATTTTTACGCTGTTTACGAACAGAAAAGGAAGGAGCTAGTATATGAATCAGTAAACTAAATAAATGTTTATACAATAAGCAAAGTGATGTTTTTAAATAAATTAAAGTATTTATTTATGTTATATGGAAAAATGTTTATAATTTTCCTTATATGTTTATAATTAGTGTCAATAGAGATTTTTAATACTGAAGTCGAAGCTAACATACAGTTAGTGAAAAGAAATAATTGTTTTTACAAGACAATTAACCGATGTTTTAAATTAATTAAGTTATTTAATTATTTTAAAAAGGGAAATTGAATAGAAGTCAGTTATCCGCTTAACTGAGGGTTATGGTTGGCAGGAACCAACTGTTTATCCTGTTATTTATGAACTGCAGTCATTCATGAACTGCAGTCAGGAACTAACCTACGGGTTAGTGAAATGAAATAATTGTTTTTATAATCAAATAACTGATGTTTTAAATTTATTAAGTTATTTAATAAATTTAAGGAAGAAATGATAACGTAAATCAGTTAATGGTTAACTGAGATGTACGGTTGGCGAAAATCAACCGTTTAAAGTTGGAATTTGACGATTGTGTCAATTTGTTTTAAATTGATCAAATCAAAGGGATTGACATTTAAAAGACTTGAAATTTCCTTTAAATAAATATAAGTTATGGATAGATTAGTATGAAAGGGATTTGAATTTATTTCAAATCGTATAAACAAGATTTGTAAATATGGGTGCAACCTAAGGCGTACATTCCAATCAGAGTTTTGCTCAATTAAGAAAAGAAATTAATATGAAAAGTGGGTTTTCAAATGAAAGAAAATGGTTTATAAAACCAAGATAAATGGAAATGGGAATAACATATTGGATTATTGAGATGGTTTGACATTGGTTTTAAATTATAAGCTTTTATCTATCTTGAGATAAGAACGTTGTCGATCAAGGTCTGAGAGGTAATTGGAATACCCTAACTTGAACGGCTCCGCTATTATCGAGAGATGATATTTGTTTGTAATGTATAGAGAAGTGATTATCGAGATGTTTTGCGATAAATGGAATTTATCATTTTATTTAAAACAAACCTTTAAAAATGGATTAGCATCGAAAGGAATTGAATCTAATTCAAATCGTATAAACGAGTATGAAAAAGGGGTTTTACCCAAAACAAGGATTTTAAAACAAGCGTTCACCTGGGAACGAGATTAAGCGAAGTGGTTTAATCGTAATAAGAAGGAGATTTTGGTAATTAAATATTTGTCGCTGATTGAATAAGAATATAACGATATGAAAATGATAAAGAAAAAGGGAAAGTGGATTTATTGAACTATAACCAGGATTTCAAATCAAAGAGAAATTCAAAAGGGTTTTGAGGTAATTATACGATGTTAACGACCAAAAGAAATAAAGGATGATTTATAAAAGATGGCATTATTTCCAAACAAAGGAAATAAAAAGAGAAGCTTGGTAAGTATGTTGTGATAGAGCAAGTAGCGAGTAATGTTTTCAAGTAACGAAACCCATAAGAGTTTTGTTAAGATAAAGTTATGAAGTCGATTATAAGAAATCAATAAATTGGTTTTATGAGATATTTCATATAAAGGACCTGAGCTGCCAGTCCACTGAGATACACTGTTATGATTTGATAGTTAAATCACCGACTATCAAAGTTTGACCTTTTATCGATTGTTGGTACGGAAAGACCGGGATTGAATTTATATTCGAAAACCATTCCGACCAGCAAATACGTAACGTCGAAGATATCAGAAGATGGTCGAGATGGAGCATTGAAGACCGTTGATCTTCATGAGCGGAAGAACTACTCGTTGGATTTCTAAGGGTCGCTCCCGAAGATATTTTGACTTGTGATTCTGTCGTGATTGAATTCTTCGGATTGCAAGGACTTCTCGCTACTGATCTATAGGGTGATACCTTGGATGCAGTAGGAGAGTGCCTTCGGTTCATCCTAATCCTGGATGACTTGTATGGATGGATGTCTGACAGAGTATTTCCAGAAAGGTCATGTACATTGATTTCTTCAGCCGTACCAAGAGTGGAAGCAGAGAAGGAGACTTCTTTAGCTGACACGTAATGTATTGTTGTAGACGTCAATTAAGTGATTTCAATGGATCTGATAATGTGGCATTCGAAGTGAATCGGACGTGATGATAAAACGTAGCCTCAAACCTCATCAACCGGGAAATGACAGAAATCGGGCAGGCAGCATGGCTATGTGGGTCGCTCCCATTAGGATATATAATCACCTATCTAGAGAAATTCCTTTTGCTTCTTGTATCTATCGATGCTGTCCCTTTTCGGGAGACGGTGGTTTGAGCCCAACCGTCGGTGATATACATTCGATACACTCAAGCGAAATGAGTGGTCGGTCATGTGTAGGCCGGGTTGCAAGACGTTCTTGTTGAACCCAGTGTATTCGCCTCTAGAGATACACGTTCGGAAGGTGGACCCATACCTTGTCAAGTTGGAATCCAATATCCAATAAGCGCCCGCGGTTTTGGTTTGTATACTATATATGGGGAGCGTGAGATGCAAGCGTTCCTCTAAATGGATATTTACTTGTATTTAGACGCTATGATAATATCAGAAAAAGATATTGATTTCAAAACGTTTTGGGTTATAGTAAGGTAAAAACCGTCCGTATTTATGTGTGGGCTGGTCTTACTATTATCCTTTTATTTCAGAAAGGATTTTCAAAAGTTAAACAAGTTGTGTGTGCTGTGAATTTATTACTGAAAGTATTCCAGACTGACCCGGTGTGTTTTTGTTTTAAATCAAATGTGCTCGGGTCAGACCAAGCATATTTACAGGTTAGGTTCCGCTACAAGTTTCAGAGTTGGAAGCAGGAGGGTTCACTGTTAGTTATACAAGTATTTCTGCTGTGATTGATGTATGTTTACTCTGATAAAATGGTATGTATATATACAGTCTTCTTTTCAAAGAGATTTGTTATATTATATTTATTCGTTCCGCTGTGAGATTCTGATGTGTTCTTCTTCTTTCTTCTATTCTAAAATTTCTTTCTTCCTATTTCTCATCCTCTAACTTCTTTCTATTAACAGTTTGGGGTTCGATACTTGGATTTTTGACAAGTAATACGGGATTAAGTATTGTTGTTGAAAATTCGAGCGTCGAATTTTCCCGGGCCGTTACACTTAACCAATAGGAAACCCTAGTAACGGGGACCCATATCAGCAGTAACCCACATAGATGTATCACGGTACCCTGAACTAGGCAGGGTGGGGCACGATTACTGGACTGATTATAAGAGGTCAAAACAGCTGCAGGGGGTACGTCAGTGTATGTTCCGACGGTTTACGGGCGTGCACGTACTCCGGAGTGGGAAAAAGAAGGCACTGGGTACCAGTAGTTATACACTGTGCATCTTGAATCGTGTCGAGTCGCTATCATAAGGATTGATACACCTTATGGTGGGACCAGCACAGGGTATCTACTTGCAAGAGAGGGTCGATTCACATAGACATAAGAGAAATTAATACAAGTAGGGAGCCGATCGACAGGGTAGTGAGCGTACATCTAACATGTTCATGGCAATTAGGCTGATTGAGGTGGAATCCTCACGATAGATGTACACCTGAAGGCTACCACAATTACGGGGATTGGGATCACGTTATCATTTTATACAGATTACTAGTTGGGACACTAGTTAGGTGGTGCAGAGATAGATATAGAAATCAGAATAACAAAGTAATAGCGAAGCAGAGAAAGAGTAGAAGCGCATTCAGTTTATCTTGCCTTATCATACCTTATACTTATCATATGTTATCATGTTATCCTTGTTTCTCACGGTATTGTCTTATATTCAGTTTATTCATGTCATGATGCTTTTACCTGTTTATATGCTGAAAGTCACTGGACTTACCAGACTTATGTCTGACCTAGTTTTCTTTCACCCTCCCCCCTCCCCCCCACATTCACAGGGAGGAAATGTTATCACTTAGCTCAGTTTTCTTCCACTAGAAGATAGTCGATGTATTGTTTTGGACTCTCTCTTCCACTGCTATGGCTGGTTCACGCTTTATTTTGGGAATATCAGTGTTATTTTTACGCTTCTTTTATACTTGGAAGTTTTTGAATCAAGACAGAAGTTCTATGTATTACTTTGAAGTATGATTGAGATAACTGTTGTAAAAGCTTGGCTGAATTAAGTTGTTAATAAAATGACTTTATTTTCCGCTGCTTTATTTGTCTGTCTTGTAATTTATCTGCATCTTTTACCTAAAATGCTCCACCAAAGTTAAGGCATTCCCTTTGTGAGTGACCTTAACAGAGGTGGGGTGTTTCACTTGGTATCAGAGCTGAAGGTTACCGGATCAGATAAAAGATTTGAAAAGTTATTTTCAAAACGGTTTTAAAAGAAGCATTTTCAAAAGAAAAGTTTGTTTTAAAGGCCTATTCCCCAAAGCCATATGCACTATCTTTTGATCCTCTGTTTGAATCCTTGTTTCCCTCTTTCCTGAGTCTCCGGGGCTCCTGGCTTTCTGGGAGGTAACCTCACCGTGGCACGGTTCTGTAGGCTCGACGAGACTACGACACTTGTCAAAGGGCAAATAAGTGCCCAACTTCCATCTATAGCCATAGTAGTTTCACTTGCGGCTAATTTTCTTTCGAGCTTTATAGGATTCTCCGTGCGATGGAGGCAGCCTTCGAGAGACTTTTGTCAGCATGTTACATAAGGATAGTAAAGATGAGACCGATGGAGTTTTGCTAAGGAGCACAACCCAAGGATGAGGAACTCATGGATATAGACTTGGTTGACAAAGGAGGGGAGGAAATAATGGTAAAACCTAAGACAAGAGGAAGTATCTTTATTATGGTATAATGGGTCGTATAATTAAGGATAAGGGCAAGAACAAATGACAAGATTTTCAGGGGGCAAATACATGCTCTTACCGCCAGCGTACCTGAGAGAGAGGTAGTAAGGTTTCTGTTGGAAGAGTTTAGTTTTTCCTCTTTGATCATCCTGTTAGTACTCTTTTGATTTTAGCGCTTCACATTCGTTTATATCTGCTTCCATAGTTGAGTCTCTTCACCCTAGAGCTTGTATAGTAGAGGATCCCATTATTGTCTCAAATCCAATTGGTGGTTCGGCTCATTTATCTTTGGTTTGTAAGGATTTGAGATACTTATGTTTTTGAGTTTCATGGGCTATGGTTTGATTCTAGGCATGGATTGATTAGCTAGTAATTGTGAAAGGAGGGTAGTTAGACTTTCAACTTGCCTCGGGGAATACCCTCGAAATTTCGTGCGATCCTAAGGGATCAGTTTGTCTTAGCTACCTAGAATCACTTTTTGTATTTATCGACGATTTTCGATCCGTTGGGGCAGTCCATGAGTACGCAGATGTTTTTGATTAAAGTTAGGGGTTTGTCCCCTAAAACGTGAGGTAGACTCCCACATATATCTAGATGACAATGCAAAGCCATTTATGCGACCAACGATAGTTTTGGAGCAAGATTGGCGAGGATAGCCAGAGTTGGTTAAGTGCTCGATTGTTTGGTTGTTTTGCTAGTATCATCTCACATAAATCGTCCAAATTCGGAGGAGGTATTCCTTAGGTGCTTGTCTGATATTGGTTTAGGCCTTTGGGGCTTGTACTTGAGGAATGTCAAGTTCGACTAGGATGGTTTGCGTGAGAGATATCGACCCTCAGATTGGTGACATGATGGGTAAGCTAAGTAGAAGAGAGACCTTTAATCATCTTAGTATATACACTGGGTATCATGGTTAACATATGTTTATCTTGGAAAGATAGTTCGACAACAATGGATACCCTCTAGCATAGTAAGCGATCGAGGTCCTATCTTTACTAGTGGGTTTTGGAAATAGAGGTCAAGAAGCTTCGAAATCGTGAAGTTAAATTAGTTAAGGTATAGTGGAGTGAAGCTCAATAAGATGCAACTTAGAAGACTAGATACGCGCATCATACCCTTTTTGAGGGTATATCCTTGATTCCACTTTTTCTGTAATATTTATTAGTATGCTAGTCTTTATCTTTTAAGTATATCCTCTTGGTCCTATCCTCGATCCTTAGGTAGAAGCCAATGGATGAAAACATGTGTTTGAGACATGTTATGATTGATGGTAACAAGTGGTTGCAAGTTTTTGCTAGTGGTTGCTCGTGGATGAATAAACACACATTAGGCACTAGATCGGCTCAGTCACTTTCATATTGCATATGCATATGAATGTATTTATATATGGATTGAATCTTGATGTGTTATCATATGGATGTTGCATATGGATGAGTGAATATGCACACATATAGTATTTACATGATTAGGGATATTTGCATACATGTTGGATGCATGACACTCTCATGATTCGCATTAAGGAGGTCAACTGGATCAGTAGACCGTCTGATTTTGCATTAGATAAGAGACATATACACACACTCTGCATATGTTCATACGACATTAGAAACCCTTTAAGGGCAATGGATGCCTTAATTGAATGGTTAAGTAGATGGATGTTGGATGGTAGGATATACATTCTTCCTAGCTTGAAGATTTCGGGGACGAAATCCTTTAAGAAGGGGAGAATGTAACACCCCGTATTTTCAGTGAACATTAAACTAACAAATTAAGGTATAATTAATTTTTAAGAGAAGAATTAGGAGAAACGGGTTACGCCATTGCGTTCGTCTCGAAATTCTGCTTGAGATAGAGTCTAAATTTGCGTAAATCGGACTCCGTATGAAGAAGTTATGACCTTCAAAAGATTCAAGAATTTGAATAATAAAACCAGCCCGAATTCAGATTTAAAGTTTCTAAATTCAAATCACACACCAGGGCTGGGCGGGAAATTTCCAATCCAGGACCCAGGCTGACCAGGGGGTCGACCTGGGTAGAACAGGTCGACCATGAGGTCCTTTCCAAATCCGTGGACAGATTCGTTTTTCTGCATTTAGACGCCCATTTTGACCAGATTTGTTGCTCCTAAGCTATTTAAACACCCCCAAACCTCACTTTCTCTCCACACAACTTCATTTCACATATACTCTACCCTAATTCATATCAAAATAAATCTAAGATGGGGTTATGCTGTTCAAGTCCTTCATAGAGATCAAGTTTAGAATTCTAGCAGAGATTCAAAGGCTAATTCAATGACTTCAACAACTATTTCTAAGAATCAAATCAAATCTAAATTAGAAGAACAAATAGTCTACTTCAAGGGAGAGTTATTCAGTTTTAGAATACATATCCCAAAATTCAAGACCCTTCTGCCATTTGTAAGTTCACATTACTTTCAGAAATAAAAGTTAAGTGTGATTCTGACATTGTAATCAAATCAGGATCTGAGATTACGCCTGTCTTTCTATATCCTTTGGATCTATCTCATTTACAATATTATGTCCGTTCTTTGTCTCTTTTTTTTCCTTCTTCCCTTTTTGTTTTATAGCTAGGCTACTGCGGGCCTGAGCCAGATCTCATAAGAGATGAACGTACGTTGGAAATAAAATTGGGCATAAATTATGACTTTGGACACGACCAACGCTAAAATTTGAGAAAAGTATTAAATTGTGTATAATTGGGCATAGTTGAGTTGTAACTGATTTGAAGACATAACACATTCAAAACATAAAGTATTGGACACATGACTTGAGATTTGAAACATAAAGTATTGGACATATGACTTGAGATTTGAGGCATAAAGTATTGGACATATGACTTGAGATTTGAAGCATAAAGTATCGGACATATGACTTAGGATTTAGGGCGTAAATTGTACTGTAAATATAAGGCATAGTACATGTTGTGGTCTACGATCTAAAATTGGGATATATATATGTGTGTGTGATAGTTTATTATTTGGAAGAAGAAGATTAGGGTGTATATTTATGTATGGCTTAGGCATGAAAACAAGTTTTGCCTTTGTTTTGTAAGTCAGTTACTTTTTTAGATTTGAACACCTAAATCTAATTGTGACATGTAATAAAATGGATACGAGAATAGGCCTGATGTAAGCTATCCTTTCATTGAAATCTGCGCTTGAGTATATACCTTTGGGAATCATTTTTGACTATGAAACTGGTCTAATCATATCTATCCTTGTTGTATATCGGAATTGTAATCCATTTTTAAGTTCATGATATAATTCTTATCATATCTATGTGCCTGCGATGTATTCCTTGCAAAACTTGTCTTTTTAGTACATCAAGTTTATTGGACCAGTAGTTCTTATCATCATATGAGTATGCCTATTCTTACGATGTTCCATCTTGCTCCTCCCCTTATATTATGAATCTTGAGTTGAATCTCGAAATATGTACGTTATGAATGCAGGGGAAATTGGGTATAACATGAAATTGACATTATTTGGCATAATTTGGAACATGTAACATGGCATAACTGTTAAGATGCAATTTGACTTGAATTATGGAATATGTAATTTGACATATTGAACCTAGAATTGGCATGAACGACAAAGTATGTAATTGGCATATAAATCAAGTTTTAGGCAAAATTGTTATTGTTGAGAATTTGGGGTAACTTGAGCATTAAATCTAGATTGGGCGTAAAATGTAACATGACTAGTTTTGGTCAATTTGGTAATTAGCATGTAAAATCTAGATTTGGGTATATAGGGTAAATGTGTAGATTAAAGATGAACATGCCTAACCCGAGGTTAGATTGAGTTGTGGTGTAAAACTGCCCGGAACCGCCCGGCACATCCAGTAACCACAACAACACCTATCTAATGTGAGAGGTTAGTGCATCATGCCCAAGAAAAACCCGAGGTTAGATTGAGTTGTGGTGTAAAACTGCCCGGAACCGCCCGTCACATCCAGTAACCACAACAACACATATATAATGTGAGAGGTTGGTGCATTAATAAATCAATTAATGCTAATGAAAAAGATGAACGAGTAGGGTTAAGTTCATAGGAACACTTAACCAATATAACATGGATGACTAGGGTTATGTAATGAGAAACACTTAACCAATATGACAAGATGGATGATTAGGGTTAAGTTAATAGGAAACACTTAACCGGTATAGCATGAAAAATGGAAAGGGTTAAGTTAACACTTAACCAATATAACTTGATTTGTGCTAGGGTTAAGTTAACACAAGAAGGCGACAGTTAACCAAAGTAACATGACATGATGAGTAGGTGGGTTAAGTTAACTTGAATTGTTGGATGACACTTAACCAATACAACAAGACGAACATGTGGGGTTAAGTAACAAGGAAACACTTAGTCAATATAACTTGATGAACGGACGGGGTTAAGTAAATAAGGA
Organism: Allium sativum; assembly: GCA_030737875.1. NCBI lineage: Eukaryota > Viridiplantae > Streptophyta > Magnoliopsida > Asparagales > Amaryllidaceae > Allium > Allium sativum. The sequence goes on from CM060921.1 coordinate 312,529,496, forward strand.
ACACTTAACCAACATGACACAATGAATGGGTGGGTTAAGTTAACATGAATGGACAACACTTAACCAATATGACATAATGTGCGGGAGGGTTAAGTACATATCGGGTTGGTGGGTAATACTAGTAAATATAGGCCCACAAAACTTAATCGTTTAATAAACATGCTTGAATCAGTGGGAGGGTTAAGCACGTAACGGGTTTGTGAGTAATATTAGTAAATATAGGCCCACAAAACTTAACCGTTTAATAAACATGCTTGAATCGATGGGAGGGTTAAGTACATCTCGTGTTGGTGGGTAATATTAGTACATATAGGGCTACAAACTTAACCGTTAAATAAACATGCTTGATTCAGTGGGAGGGTTAAGTACATATTAGGTTGCTGGGTAATATTAGTAAATATAGGCCCACAAACTTAACCAATAGGAAACCCTTGGGGACCCATTTCAGTAGTAACCCACATAGATGTATCACAGTACCCTGAACAAGGCAGTGTGGGGCACGATTACTAGGCTGATTATAAGCGGTCAAAACAGTGGTCGAGGGTATGTCAGTGTAGGTTCCGACGGTTTACGGGCGTGCACATACTCCGAAGTGGGAAAAAGCAGGCACTGGGTACCAGTAGTTATACACTGTGCATCTTGAATCGTGTCGGGTCGCTATCATAAGGATTGATACACCTTATGGTGGGACAAGCACAGGGTATCTACATGCAAGAGAGGGCCGATTGACACAGACACAAGAGAAATTAATACAAGTAGGGAGCCGATCGATAGGGTAGTGAGGGTACATCTAGCATGTTCATGGCAATTAGGCTGATTGAGTTGGAATCCTCATGATAGATGTACACCTGAAGTCTACCACAATTACGAGGATTGGGATCACGTTATCATTTTATACAGATTACTAGTTGGGACACTAGTTAGGTGGTGCAGAGATAGATATAGAAATCATAATAACAATGTAGTAGCGAAGCAGAGAAAGAGTAGAAGCGCATTCAGTTTATCTTGCCTTATCATACCTTATACTTATCCTATGTTATCATGTTATCCTTGTTTCTCACGGTATTGTCGTATATTCAGTTTATTCATGTCATGATGCTTTTACGTGTTTATATGCTGAAAGTCACTGGACTTACCAGACTTATGTCTGACCTAGTTTTCTTTCACCTCTTTTCTTCCGTTCCCCCCCCCGGTTCACAGGGAGGAAATGTTATCACTTAGCTCAGTTTTCTTCCAAGTTAGAAGATTGTTGATGTGTTGTTTTGGACTCTCTCTTCCACTGCTATTGCTGGTTCATGCTTTATTTGGGGAATATCATTGTTATTTTTATGCTTCTTTTGTACTTGGAAGTTTTTGAATCAAGACAGAAGTTCTATGTATTACTTTTAAGTATGATTGAGATAACTATTGTAAAAGCTTGACTGAATTAAGTTGTTAATAAAATGACTTTATTTTCCGCTGCTTTATTTGTCTGTCTTGTAATTTATCTGCGTCTTTTACCTAAAATGCTCCACCAAAGTTAAGGAATTCCCTTTGTGAGTGACCTTAACAGAGGTGGGGTGTTTCAGATTATTTTTTGTTTTATAAGATTAGTTTCCTAAGTGATTATTTCATGTTTTACAGGAATAAATTATTTCTTGTTTTACAGAATAGTTTCTTAAGTTTGCGCTCATTAATTTTGTATACATTTTCTCTGGTTGATCAACATGAATAAGAAACATAAATAAAGTTTTCCTTTAAAATTGTAACTTTACTGCTGTTGCAGAAAGGTTGATGGTCCGATAGGTGCATCTCCTACTCCATGGAAAACAGTAGTTCTACCTTCTTTTAGTGCCATGCAGTGGCAAGTGTTTGTAGCGGCATTTGGTACCCTCAAACTCAAATAGATCGCTTGAATGGTGAGTTTGGTAATACCTCTTGGATAATTGACACTTGTGCTCCTAATCACATGATGGAAAATGCATGTTTTTGAGTTAATATTAAAGATTTGAATGGTGTCTTGCCAGTCTACCAAATGGGAAAAGTGTTGTAGTAACTAAGCAAGGCACCATGAAACTAAAAGACAAAAGTTCTCTTAATAATGTCCTTTATGTAGTAACTAAGCAAGGCACCATATGGGAAAAGTGTTGTAGTAACATGTCAGTCTACCAGATGGGAAAAGTCTTGTCAGTCTACCTTCTTTTCCAGTTTTCGTTTAATATGTATGTTATAAAGGACCTAGTTCGAGGAAGCCGATTGGAACGGGTGATAGAAGAGATGGAATTTATTATTTCCAATAGGTGTCAAATGTTCAAACGGCTTCAGTCGTAGGTTCATCTTTAGTTAAACTATGGCATAAGCGTATTGAACATCCTTCCAAAAAATAGTAAAATTAATTTCCTATTATTAGTAGCAATACGAAACTTTTGAATAAAACATGTGAAGTATGTCATCATGCTAAGCAGCATAGGATATATTTCCTTTTAAGTAATAATAAAGCATCTAGAATTTAGTATAATAAAATTAACTGAAATCATGTTGAGATTCATTGCGTTACCAGGTGTTACACCAAAACGTTTAAGCAAACAGCTGGCGTGCACAAGCCTGAAGCAAACATTCGTCAATACTTATAAAAACAGCAACTCTCAATATGTACAAACAAATGGTGAAGCTTGAAATGAACTCTAATGCATCTAGGGAGTATAATGATTAGAAATTAACAACTGAAGATGCAGAATCATTGTTGGGAATAATTAAAATCGATGTATACATTGTGCTCATGTAGAGTGTTATATACTACTGTAAATAAGTTGATGGAATTCCTGTAATTTCTGGCAAAATATGGTGTTGGAGAATATATAAATAGCACCCTAAGGATTATAAATGGTATGTGATTTGATTAATAAAATTAAGAACCACTTACACTTATTTCTCTATGTGATTTTTCTCTTACAATTTCTGCTGCCTTGCATTCTCTAGAATTCTTCTTTTCTTTCGTGTTGATCATCCAAATTCTAGTGATCATCACGTACTGGTCACATCTCTTTCTACCTCACTATTCTACATCATCCAAATCCTTTTCTATTTCCCCATTTAAATCACTCTTTTCCCTTTGATCTGCTCGCATTGATCACTTCTTTTTTCCTTGTATACTCTCCTTTATGAAAATCCTCAATTCCTTTAAACCCAGTAATCTCTCCATTCACCATTGCCACAATCACAATGGTAGATACTCGACCACAAACCAAAAAATAGGAAGAAGAACGTGAAAAATTGGTATTAGAGCTTGTTGGTGAGTCTAATACCGACTCACACCATCAAGATCCAACCATTCTTGAGGCCAGTAATGTAACAACCCAAAATTTTGGCAAAATAAATTAATTATTAGAATTTCAAAAACAGGAATTTCTGCAAATGACAGAATTTGACCATGAAACTTTAACCGTTGCGTTCGTCTCAGGATTCTGGTCAACTTTCTTGTTTGGTGTTTTGCGAACGGAGTCCATATAAAAAGTTATGGACAAAATACGAAAAACGGATGGAAATGAATAAATAGTATAATTAATAAATATCTTCCCTTTTATAACCATCCCACATTGGGCAAACTAGCCATAGAGTTGTCGACACCCTCCTAGGGAGCGGTCGACAGCTTCTGGCCCGTAGTGCCCAATGACGGCTAGGTTTTAAGGAGTATTCTTGTTATATTTTATAAAACGAATAGATGGATGTTATTTAAAACAAATCCAACGGTTCAAAGCCATTTCCACTCCTGTAAATAAAGGGGTAGATCCCCATTCTCTTCCATTCAAATCTATAGACGCAGTGGAGCTTTACCATTTTTCTTCCTCTTCTGACCTAATTTCTAAATAAAATATATTCATATATATATATATATATATATGTATTTATATATCAAATCAAATTCATATGGAATTGGGAAGATTAATAGATTCAATGGAAGAGGATGCTCAACGATAGATTCTTCGCTCTCTTCCCTTTTTCTTACATTTCTACAAATCAAGAAATTTCTCTTTTCTAGATAAATTGTAGATTTATAAAAATTTGGGGATTGTAAGCCTAAAGGGTTCCAAACTGAGAAATTGGAAGCTATAAGGTGAGTGGGAAATTTACATATACATTTATAATAGTATATTTATCTTGTTTGTAATAGATTTAAGTTTATGCCTATGCCTACCAGATCTGATAAATAAATTGTTGTAATTAGGTTGACACCCACCCGATCTGGTTACAAAAAGTGTAAAACTTGTGAAGTGGCTATGCATAAATTGAAATGTAGGATTTCTTAAACTTGTTTACACCCATTCCTACAATTATGTCATGAAATATATTGCAATTATGTTATAGTATGTATTGTGGATATTGCATAACACTATAAATCCGGAAGTCAGTCTCGTTAAACAAATTAGATGTAGTTACATTCCATATCTTTAGTTCGGTGTTGAAATAAAATAAAATATGTGAATTTAGGAAAAAAAGTTGAAATTGGCAAATTATGTGAATTTGGAAAGATATGATTTTTAAATTATGTGATTGTAATTATACCTATTTGTATTCAATATTGTTGCTTTTTGGCTTAATCATTGTAAAACATGTCATTTTCCTCCTTTTGAATAAAAAGGCATTATTTTGAAATCACAAGAGGTATGATGAAAAGGATTAAAAAGGGAAAAGTGGTGCAAATATACGTATAAATATAAGTACATATATTTGTATGTAATTTGCATTGACTATTCCAAAATATACATATATATATTTCTTGTGAATTGGAAATATGTAGATTTCACAAATTAGGCATTATTTACAATGATTACGGCTAACGGTCCTTTGTGAGACTTGAAACCTTTTTGGCAAGATTGAATATTAAAAGGAAATGTTTGGTTAATTGATTAGACCAAATCATTAATTTAATAAGAAGAATAAAATAATAAAATAATAGCAACAACGTTGACCGCACGAAAATATAAAAATACAAATACAAATATTATCCGTTCAAATCAGCGTAAAACGGTAAATTATACATTGTATTAAATGTTTGAAAGTTTGAAATGTTGAATGATATTCATTTATTGAATCATACAATGAAAATTGTATTCCATATTAAATGAATATATTTGTGGCGACAATTTGTAGCAAGCAATATAATTAATTGCTATAAATAGGACCACAAATCAATAAATAACCATTGTAACAAAAAAAAATTTAGGGAAAATAAATGTAGTAGGATAATGGTTACAATTCCTAAAATTTATTTAGGATAAATGTTGTACACCGAGTTAGGAAATTTGAGTTATAATCGCATTTAGACATGAGGTTAAGCTCACTTGTGGTATAAGCCTGCCCGGAACCGACCGGCAAATCCAGCAACCACAGGTATCTAGCTTAATTTGAGGGGTATAATGCATAAAAATAAATGTACTAAGGCACGAGGAATTAAGTTCACTTTGGTTGAAGTCTGCCCGGAACCGACCGGCAAATCCAGCATCCATAGGTAGACAACTTAATGTGAGAGGCCTAGGGCATATATATATATAACAACCAATAAACAAATAAACTAATAAATAAAAGAACAAGAATCGTAATTTCCTGTTGGGGTATAGCAACTAAATATATTTGGGACTGATAAAATAAGGATATTCCATTGTAATTAATGCCTTACGAAAATTATTGCCGTTAGGCTCATAAATGGAATTAATTGAAATAAATGGTAATTAAAGATAAATGGTTGCCTTAGGAAAATATGACTTTTATGGTCATAAAGGGAAATAAAAAAATAAATGAGAATTAAATGGGTGTCACAAGGGGATAAATGGATATTTTTGTTGTTTAAATACTAAGTCCAACTAAGGAGGTAATCAAATAAATATTCTAGGGTAAAGAGAATACGACCTTCCATATTTATAGTAATGAATATAGAACTTATAAATAAAAATAAGGTTGGACTTAGTAGGTTAATAATGTTAGATATTATTAACCATATGAACCCGTGATGAAAATGAATGGCGTGTGTATAGCATTTCTGTATAAAGGGACTAAGTGGAAATGACTTAATAATGTAGCCCACCTTATCCTAAATAGGGAAGATATGAAAGGCTAATGAGGTAAGAACTAATAACCTTCGTGTATAGTCGCTTCCTGGGTCCTAAAAGGCTAAGAAATTAGGGTTGAAGGGTCTACTTGGGAATAGGTCATTCAGTTTAGGGGACTTAAATGGCAGGTGTGTGTGGGCCTATCCAAACATGGAAACTAAAATGTTAAATATAGATGCCTATCCTATGGGAAGTAATAAGCGACTAAGGAGGTTATCTAATAAGGTCAACTAGAAGGTATAGCGAACGATAAAATACCTTCACTCACCGTATGCGGGTTATGGGTATTTGCGTGAATAACGGAAACTTAAACTAGTAGAGCCTGTAGTTAGTGCCCTCTAGTTTATGATAACGTTGAATATATTATCGAGGGTTAATAATTGACCAATAGGTCCGCCTAAGGTCTTAAGCGATCAGGGATAATCCACCCTATCTATCATTGATAGTGAGGCAATAAATGATGAAGGATAAGCGAATGAAAGTATATGGATATAAAAACCCCGTAATTAGGGGCCCACTCTCGATTAAATAACCATTTATGTTCTGGTATAAAGGCTTCACAAAAATACGTGTAAACATCCTATCTCGATATTATACTTTGGAAATACTACTTTGGGAAGGGTAGTAAAGTCGAGCGTAAATATTTACTAGGGATAGAATCGCTAACCTAGGTAGACATACATCTTGGGTTAAACCAAACGGGATATATCTGTGCATTATAACCTGTATTGTAAATTTCTTATTCACCATAACTTATTGTTCTGACCCCCCTCCTCATTACAACCTCCCGGGTTTCCTAAAGAGGGTCGGGTTTTCACAGATGATTATGTTCGGCTTTCGGTTCATCGTTCTCTCTTATGCTCGGTATTGGCAAAGTGACTTACTTTGAAAAAGGTAGTTACTTGAGTTAATACTTGTTATCCTATTTTGTTTCCGTTGTGAGTTTTCTTTATCGTACTCTGATTATGCTCATGCTCAATGTTTGAAGGTGTCAGATACACTTGCTTCATGCTTGGATATGTTCAAGTTTTTATTTTTGTCAAAATTTAGGTGTAGAAAAGTGTGGGGTGTTACAAGTAAGGACATTACTTCGTCTCTGGATGACGACATTCAAGACTGTTTGTCTCATCATGAATTATGGGCAAGACAAAGCCTCGTTAACAACAAAAATGAGGTTAGTTTGGAGAAAATGGATTGTATTACGCAAGAACTGTAATCTCAAAATCATGATTAAAGATGACAGATGGATAACCTAAACTTTAAGGTAGATGATCTTGCATCAAGGATGGATAGAATGCAAGATTCTCTAGTCAGAATTTTTTCTAAATTAAAAGATAATAGAAGTTCAAGAGTACAAGAGACTCCACCTCGATCCAATCTACAAAGACGATCCCATAGTAATCAACCACAGAGGTACATACTTCCAAATAACCGACCTCCTTTGCTAAACAGATTAGATCACATCAACCTGGAAAATTCACAACCACGAAATTTAGATATGGTGTCAAGAAATACATATTTACATCAAAGAAATGGTGACACCCACATAACAACATAAAAGGACTCTTCAAAGATAAATTTTAAGATTGATTTCCCAACTTTTACGGGGGAAGACAGAGTTATCGACTGGTTGAGACAAGTTGAACAATTTTTTAAGTTCAACAATACTGATGTGCAAGACTCGGTTCATCTTTGTTCTTATAACCTACACAAAGAAGCACTCCATTGGTTTTACAAGTACTCTAGAAACACACCTAATTATGATCATTGGCCTGTCTTCCTGAAAGCAATTCAGGTACGTTTTACTCCCAACTTATTTGAACGACCTTATAATACTTTCTCTTCGTTAAAACAAATAACCTCAGTTATGAACTATGTGAACTAGTTTGAACAACTTGAGGGCATGATAGAACAAAGTACATCAACTCATCTTTTACAAAAATTTCTAGGGGGTTTAAAAGAAGAGATTAAGTACCATGTTATTGAAAATAACCTTACTGATTTTGATCAAGCTGTTAGTTTACCAAAGACTTTTAAACAAAATGGCTTTCGAAAAATAAAAATAAAAATTTTACAGCCAAGAAAAAGACAAATACTTCTACTTCATCACTTATGCAAAAACCTTCTTCTAGTAACCCTGAAAAGAATTCTAAGATTAAAAAGTTAACCCCAGAAGAACTGCTACCAAAAAAAAAAAGAATAACATATGTTTTGGTCGTAGTGAAAAATATCACTTTGGCCATAAATGCAAAACAAAACAAGTATATATTATGGAGGGGATGATTGACTTAGAAACATTTTCTAATGATGAAAATAGTGATACTGGGGATTTAATTAAACTACATACCTCTGACAGTGACTCAAAATCACAAAAAACACTCCATACTATTTCATTAAACACACTTTTAGGCATCCCAACTTTGCGTACTATCAAGGTAAAGGGGATAATTAACAACAAACCAGTTGTTTTTTGATAGATACAGGACTGCTTTGGCAACGAAATTAAAATTAAATAAATCCCTATCAAAACTTTTTTAAATACAAGTTGCCAATGGACATAAGTTGGATGGTGTTGAAATTTGCAAAGATGTTATTTTACACTACCTGCAACAACCCGGAAATTCTAAACCAAATTAAAAAAATTTATTTTGGCAATTTTGATGAATTTTGAATATTTAAATTGAATTATTTTAAATAATAACGACAAGAAATTTATTTTGAATAGAATTATAACGTATATATTTATTTGAATCGATGTTAGAATATAAGTATTCTATTTTAAATATAAAAGGAATTGAAAATGGCGCGGTAGTTTGAACATTCGATTTCAAATTTCAAATGAATGTACAAGATTCAAAATAAACCGGATTTTAGCGAAACCAAAAATATTAGGATCTATTTGAAAATATCTTTCCAATGAATCCGAAAAATTGAAATTTCATAACGGGAATAAAAAATTATGCCCAGCTGAAAATTCAGAATAGTCGCTATGGAATTTTATCCCTTAAAAATGGAAATTTTGCAAACGACCTTTGTTTTCGACGAAACCACTTTTGTTGGATCCGGGATGTCAAATTATTGCTATATTCCAAACTTCATAATTTTTGGGATTAATATGTGAGCGTGGCAAAAGAAAACGTGTTTTGACAGTTTCAGTTAATTTGGATTGATCAGAAAATGGCCATTTTTCAAACGGTCTCCAAATTTGACGAAATTAGTTTTGTTAGAACCGTATCGTCAATACGAAGCTAGATAATATTTTTTGGGAATTTTTAGAGTCCGAAAGTGGCCCCGGGAAATTGAAATGTGCGTTCAAATTCAATATATAGATTTATATTTTGATTTTGATGAAAACTGATAGAAACAGCTGATGAAACATATCCCATTGTGTTCAGAATGGGGGTAATTAGCTGGGGATGACAGTTGTTGAATCTCGTTTGGAGTTCGAATTAAAAAGTCAACTTTTTTAAAATAAATTAATTAAATAAATATAAAATATCCCTTTACCCTTTTCTCCCTAAATCCCCGTCATTTTCAAATCGAATGAGAAATAAAAAGAATGGAGGTCGCCAGAGTTCGTCGCTCCCCTCGCCACCACCCGCCGGAGCTGGCCGCGCTCCCCTACCCCACCTCCTCCTCACGACAGCTCCTCCTTCTCCGTTCGAACCCGCAAACCCCTATGCCCTAACCCCTCCAAAACCGCACCCCCTCCGACGTTCTGAACCCGCCGCCTCAGCTCCGACTGCCATCCCCTCCTCTCGACGTTTTCCGCCGCCCAGGCACCAGCTCTGCCTCCTCCCCCCGTGCCGCCTGACCTCCAACAGCCCCGCCTCCCCCTATTTCCATTCGAATTAGCGAGAAACCCCCTCCTTCCTCCACATGAACACGGTGAGTTTTTATATATATAGTTTTATTTACATAAAATTATGGTTTTTAACTATAAGAAAAATATGGATTTTTATTCATAAAGAAATGATTTTTATCATGAGGAAAAATTAGATTTTTAAATAGCGAAAAGATTAGATTTTTATCATATGGTTAGCACTAGAAAAGTATGATTTTTAGCTAATGAAAAGATTGTATTTTTCTATATGAAAAGGACACATTTCAATAAATGAAGATATTAGATTTTTTGTCCATGAAAAGATATAATTTTTACGAATATAAAAATATGATTTTTATTTATGTAGAGTAATAAAAATATAATTTTTAAATGAGTAGCGATATAAAAATATTATTTTTATATGAGTAGCATAATAAAAATGTGATTTTTATTTGAATGAAGCGATAAATATATGATTTTTACTATGAACAGCAGGAAAAGATCGCATTGATATTTTAGGCAAATTCGAACCTTTCAGAATTAAAGAATGATGGAGTGGAAATCAAAGGTGAGAACTCCTCACTTTTATTTTATATTCTAGTTAAAATATATACTAGGATATAGACGGTGCTTAGCAGCACCCAACACCCGTTGTCCACAGACCATGGATGACTTGTTTGTTTGTTTGGTTATGTTGTGAAAATTGATTGTGTGATGTGGAATGGAATAAAATATTTTATAGTTGAAAATATTTTATAGTTAAAAATATAATTTTTAACGTGTATATGAATAAAATCAATATTTATAAACAAATCAAACAATTTGTTTATGTACACACATTTGACTGATATTGATTGGGACGATAAATTTTACACATCGCCCAATTGCACAAATAAAATTCATTATTTGTTGATTGAAACCCCACACGGGTATTGTAACACCCCGAATTTTCTGTGAACATAAGAGTAACAAATCATAGAATAATTAAATTGTAACAAAATAATTAAGGGAAACAAGTTGCGCCATTGCATTCGTCTCGAAATTCTGTGTGGCGACCCCAAAACCCCGTACGACGGTGTTAAGGATAATCTTTGGAATATAGCACAAACAGATAATAGCAGAACAGAAATAAATAAATACACCACATAATGAACAAATAATACACTGGATAAACGTAATCATCAGAGTTACACAGTATACAGGATCATACTTAGTACAAATACAGTTCAGCTATACATAAATGTCTACAGCGGAAAACAACATAATATGTACAATAGTAGCTAAACAGCATAAAAAGAGATAACTGGTAGAATCCATCTTCAGCTCCAACTATCCAGAAAGAGCCTGCTAAAACCTGAATACAACGCTACCCGTGTAGAAATAGGGGCACCCGAGTTTGCAAGTGAAACAAACTACGAGTCAGTCATGGGACTGGTATGAGAAATCTACTTAACACATTTTAATAATTTGGCTAATCACAGGACCACGCCACTTTCGCGGAACGGGTTTACTCTATTGGACTGCCAGTACTTTAAAACAATTAAATCCTTTAAAACATCGCAATGCTTTTTATAAAAATGAAGCCGATATAAGACTCAAGTCCCATCACACAATGCAACGCAAACCGGAGGATAGAGTTGTACCTTATATCGACCAAAATATGCTTGATACGAGCAAAACAAATCATTTAAAATGTAAACTTTGTCGTTTAATTCTTAATCAGACTCCAACTGTAAAATAGTAAGAGAACGATACCCTAAGTATTAACCCCGAAGGCCGAAATCAACATCAGACCAATACCCAGAAAACCACCCATCTTAGCTCGTTTACAGTTAGTTTCTAATTTTATACACAATCATAAATATCAATCATAGACGACATGAGCGTCCCATGCCACTATGTCGCCAAATATAGGTTTACAATCAAAACCGCACGATGTCTTATTTGGAAATTGGATTTCCATCATGAACTAAGGCAAAAGATAGTCCTTACCAAATTCGAGATGCTCTAGCATGTGTCTCAGGACCCAGACTCAGGTGGGCCCTTGGATCGTCAGGGCCGGTCCACTGATGTGGATTAAAATGCCTGAACACTGCATTTCCCCTCCCTTTGGGGCGTCAATGAGCCAACGAATGACTCCATCGATTCGTTTAAATTATATATATATATATATATATAATCAATTCTGGCGCTGTTTTTCTTTAGATTTGAATTAAACATTCCAGACAATCCAACCGTTGGATCTTTACAAAGTTGGTGTCGTTGGAAAGATATTTCCAAAGCGAACCCAACGGTTTCAGTTTTGAGAAAATCCGATGGTCGGATCTCCTACACTAATCGTTTGAAATCACGGTTTCAAAACACGAACTGCAGCTTCATTATTCGATTTGTTTAAATTATATATATATATATATATATATATATATAATCTATTCTTCGATTTCAAAACCATATTCTTTTCATACCTTCGATAAAAATGATATTTTTATCCAACTGACTTCTATTTCAACACTTCACTATTTCTAACAATTTATTGATATAATAAAATTGTGATTTTTATTGTAAAACAATTTATTTCAAAACACGACTATTTTATATAGTTCATATTGATGATAAAAATAAGATTTTTATTATAAAACAATTTATTTCAAAACATGAATACCATTCAACACATGAATTTCTATTCATCGAATGAATTTCTATTAAACACATGAATGTTTTCTATAGTTTATATATATAAATAAAAAGGTGATTTTTATATTTAAAACAGTTTATTTAAAACACAAATACCATTCAACACATGAATATCTATTCAACGAATGAATTTCTATTCAACACATGAATGTTTTCTATACTTTATTTATATACAATAAAAATGTAATTTTTATTGCAAAACAATTTGTTTCAAAACTCGACTATTTTATATAGTTGATATAGATCATAAAAATATGATTTCATGCATCTAGTTCTGTAACACCCCGTGTATTATATAACTGTGGAATTAACAAATTAAAGTATAATTAATTTGAAATCAAAGAACTAAGGGAAACGGGATACGCCATTGCGTTCGTCTCGGAAAAATACGTGAAATAGAGTCCGAGTTTTCGAAAAACGGAGTCCGTATGAAGAAGATATAGCCTCCGGAAGTTTCTGAATTAAGTTTAAAATTCGAACAGCTCAGAAAAACAAGTTTAAAATTAAAAATCGGGCCCAATTGGCCAGGGCGGGAAAATTCCCGCCTAAGGCACCCAGGTCGACTGGGCTGTCGACCTGGTCTAGCCAGGTCGACAGGGCTGTCGACAGGGCTGTCGACCTGGTCCAGACCCAGGTCGAACCCAGTCCACCCTGGCTGGCCTAGTCTATGTTGGTCGATTTTCAAAAGCATGCTTTGTCATTAGGGCTAGGTGGCAGGCTCTAATTGGTCTCTCTTTCGAATGAATGGCTACGATCAATCCAAGCAACATCGATGGTCCTAATCAGTTCATAAACTCTATAAAAATGACCCTAGACTCTACCTAGGTTTCTTACACAATTCTCTAGCCTCCATTGCTCTCTTCTTCTAATAAAAAAATAAAAATGGCGTCGCTGCTCTACTGGAATTAAAACTAGAAGATAATCAACATCAGCCTAAGCAACTCAATTCAAACTAGAGATTAAAGTTTCTGCAAAGATTCTACAACAAGTTAAAGTTCTTTCTTTAATCCAATCAAGGCAAGTACAGTTATTTTCCGCTATAAACGTTAATTATAATTTTGATATGTTTTTAATTCTGAATCTGAGATTGTATATATATTCTCTTCTGTCAGATTTGTTTTTCTGTGACTGTTCTGTATCCCTTTTCTTCTTTTCTGTTTTTATAGCCAGGCTACCACGAGCCTGTGCCTAATCTCATAAGAGATGAACGTATGAACGCAAATTTTGGGATAAATAATGAATGATGCGAAATTTGACAAGACTAAATTGAATGTATGACTTTAGGTCTGAGGCATAAAATATATTGGACATATGCATAAATTTGACTATGAACATATAATTTATGCATGTTGTATGCATAGTTATGTTGTAATTTAGAACTGTAATTAATGAGCATATGTTGTAAACTAGATTTGGATCTATGCATATTCTATGATAGAAGAAAAGAGGAACCATTGTAAGATTACATATGATTTGAGATTTTGGACAAAATGCATATAAAAGTCAAGATATGATTTTTAGAAGATATGATTTAAAGATTTATATTTTTGGGTATAGTTTGCATAATGATTCATGACTCAAAAAGAAGAAGATATGGAAACTTAGGTGTAAAGATTTACATTAATTAGGATATCTATTATTGTGATTACACCTAAATAGGGATTTTTGGATATATGGCATGCATTGAAATTAATGGTTATATTTGGTATAATTTATATGTGAATCTGCTGTAAAATGCTAGTTTAACAAAAATTGGAACATAGGTTATATGGCAAATTATGTCCATATTCTGCGCTTATGCAAACATGGAGTATATGTTGTGAATCATGACAATTATGTAAGCATATGAATTTAGGCCAATTTATGATTGGGCAAGGCATGTAAATAGAACTTGTAGAAATATTAAATTTGCTAAATCTGCTAATTTGTCAAGTTGCCTAAACTACTAGTTTTGTTATATTGCCTAGACTGCTAATTAGATTGAAATGCCAAATCTGTTAAATTTGTCGGTTGAAATGCCTAACCTGTTATATGCCAAAATCTGCTAAGTTGCTAAATCTGTTAAATCCGTTAAGTCATATAAAATCTGTTATCTGCTATGTTGATATAATCATCCTGTTATTGATATAATCTGAATTGGCATATATATTGGGCGTGCGCATAAACGGTAAATTATTAATTAATTGGCCGCAAAGATAAACATGGCTAACTCGAGGTTAGAATGAGTTTGCGGCGTAAATCTGCCCGGAACCGCCCGACACATCCAGTGGCTGCAAACAATAGGTTCTAATGTGAGAAGTTAGTCATAACATGCGTAAGACACGAGGTTAGGTCTGGCTTGTGGCAGAAGTCTGCCCGGAACCGCCCGGCATATCCAGCGGCCACAAGCTACCGACCTAATGTGAGAGGTCTGTGCATTAATAATTAATTAATGCAAATCTAAGATAAGAATGACGTCTAAAACGTATTGAGGAAAAATAGGGTTAAACCAAAGGGATTAATAGATGTAGTAAAACCCGTCCATGAATCTGTAGGCCGAATACAAAGTTAGACAAATCTGAAAAATCTGTACATCTGATCCGTTAGTCTGAAAACTTGTTAACTTAATTTGTGAATTAGTAAATCTGAATTATGTATGTCTGAACTTGTAAACAAGTTAATCTGAAATCTGTTAGTCTGGGGACACAAGGTTAGGAGGGGAATTACTTGTGTCATCTGTTGTTTGGGACCCATATTAGTCAGTAACCCTTTCTGGTATCAAAACTTTGACCCAACAGTAAGTAGGGTCCGGGCACGCTTACTGAACTAATTATAAGAGGTTCATTCTGATAATGGCGAGGGGTGTTGATGGTGCGTTCCAACCGGGTCATGTGCGTGCATGGATCCCGGTCTGCCTCTGAGGATGTAAGACGCCGTGACATCTGTAAATAGGTCTGTGCCAATTGGTTGTCACTTTAGGGAGTGATACACCCTACTGTGGGGCCGACACAGGATATTTATGTATTAGGGAGCCGATCGCTTGGGGTAGGGTTTTAGGGTATGCTTAGTTCTGTCTGTTTCTGTTGGTACCGTCTGTTTCTGTTGGGTGGTAACACCTGTCTGTTTCTGTGTGGTACCGTCTGTTCGGGTGGTAAAGGCCCATTACTAGTGTACACCTAATTCCACATTCTGTTTCCATAGGGATAAATATGTTTCTTCTTCTGTCTGTTTCTGATCGGGTAGTAAAGGCCCATTATTAGCATTCTGTTTCTGTTAAAGTATTCTGTACCCGTTCCTGCTTCAATTTAGACATTAGGGTGACACCTAATTTTGCTATACTAGTATTAGTGCAGAGAAGTGTAAAACAATAGTTTATATCATTCTGTTTTTCTGTTATATCTGCTACACCTGTTATAGTTATCTCACATCCAGTTTTATGTTCATATCATATTATTATTATCTGTTCATATGCTGAAAGTCACTGGACTTGCCAGACTTTTTGTCTGACCCTTGTTGTTTCGCCTCCTTTCTTCCGTTTCCCCCCCAGGTTATCCAAGGAGGGAAATACTTTAGCTTGATCCGGATTTCTCTTTGCTTGAAGTGCTTAAAGTATGGCTTGGCTCTGTATTGCTTCCGTTCCATGGGGATTATGATTTTAAACTATGTATTTTGAAGGCTTTTGTACAAGACTGATATTTTGTACTTGAATTCTGAAATTGAAAGGATGTAACCATATTAATTTCTGTTTCCGCTGTAAACAAGTTAAAAATTTTCAAGTACTGTTTTATCTGTCTTGTAAGTTTCTGTCCTGTTTACTAAAATGCTCCACCAAAGTTAAGGCATTCCCTTTGTGAGTGACCTTGACGGAGGTGGGGTGTTACACTTGGTATCAGAGCTGAAGGTTACCAGATTTTATATAAAAAAAAAGAAGTTTTGAAAAATTATTTTCAAAAAAGGTTTTGAAAGCAAGTATTTTCAAAAATAAAGCTTATTTTGAAAAACATGATCCCCAAGAGCCATATATCTTTCTTTCAGTCCTTTTTGTATTGAACCTTTCCTTTTTCGTTCCAGCATGTCTGAAGCATCTGAGATACCAGAGGGTGTTCATGTACCCGGTTGGTTTCGTCAATATCTTGAGGCTAGGACCGCCGCTGCAGTTCCAGCAAATGATCCCCCTCCTCCACCCCCTCCTCGTGCAATTGCTTTCTCAAAGATCTGTAGAGATTTTAGGGCCATGGGTGGGAAGGATTTCAAAGGAACTGAATCATTCGTAGAAGCAAGGAATTGGCTCAAAGAAACTGAGGATCTATTCGTTATCTTCGAGGTGGACGATAGGCAGAAGGTACAGTTGGCAGTATGGCTGCTCAAAGACGAAGCTTCCTACTGGTGGGAAGTCACTAACGCCGAGAGGTCGGTTGAGACATGGATGGATTTCAGAACAAGGTTTGAGACAAAATTCCTCTCGCAAGCTGAACGAAGTTTACAATTGGAAAAGTTCTTGTCTCTTAAGCAAGGAAGTATGACGGTCAAGGAATACGTCAACCAGTTCAACCAACTAGCAAGATTCGGATTGGATTTAGTCAACACTCAGCATAAAAAGGCTCTCCGCTTTGTTAAAGGATTGAATGAGCCACTGCACAGCCTAGCCATGACCCATGTACCCATGGGAGCAACTTACGAGAAATTGGTGGATATGGCACTACTGCACGAGGAAGGCAAGGGCCCGAAAGAGACAAAGAAGGAAGAACCACAGAATAAGAAAGCGGGGCCCAAAAAGGAAACACAAAAGAAGGATGAGAAGTCAGAAGATAAGAAGGGGAAAAGTGCTTTACTTGTGGGAGCTCAACTCATCTGAACAAGGATTGCAGAAAAAGGAAGGGCGCTTGCTTCAACTGTGGGGAGATGGGACACTTCACTAGGGACTGCCCGAAGAGACGAGGACAAGGAGGGCAGGCGAACACTCTTGAGGCTAGTGGCTAGGATAGAAATAGGAAAATTTCTATAGTAGGTTTAATTTCTTTATCTGATTATGGAGTTAAGACTTTTTCTGATTCTGGTATTTTGATTTTGTAATCGATACTCTGCACTTTAATACTAGTATTATTTCTGAATTCCGCTATAGACTCAGACCATAATGGTTATGGATCATCTGTTTGAGATTGGGGTTTGAGGGATATCTGTGTTAGGCGTCAAGTATGACGCATACATTCTGAGTTTTCGTGGGGTATGATTTTATCATGCTTAGCTTCCTAAGAATCATTAGGGAACCTGATCTGTACCAGTAGTCTGTAAATATCTAAATACTTTTTATAGGATTTCCAGTTTTGACATTGTCTAAAGAAGGTAATCCTCTGGGTGTCAATTTGATGTTGGTTTCGGTCTTTGGGGCCGATACTTAGGACCCATGTCTAATGGGAACCAAATTTTCGTTCTATCTGTACTCGCTTCCATCATTCGACTGTATCCTATCGATCGAATATTTGAACTTTAGGTAGAAACTAATGGGTGTAAACATGTGTTTGAGACATGTTATGTTTGATGGTTGCAAGTGGATGCAAGTGGTTGCTAGTGGTTGCCCGTGGATGCATATACACACACTAGGCACTAGATCGGCTCGAAAACACTCTCATACTGCATATGGATGGGTGAGCATTTTTCAATTCTTGTGGATGCAAAATGGTTGATTCAGCACATGGATGTTGCATTTGAGTGAATGGTTGTGCACTCATATAGAAATAATATATATCATCAGAATTCTATTGCATACATGTTGGACTCATGGCACTGACATAATTCGCATTAAGGAGGTCAACTGAATCAGTAGACCACCTGATCTTTGCATTAGGTAAGGAACATATACACACACTTTTGCATATGTTCATACAACATTAGAAGTTTTCTAAGGACAATGGATGCTTGTGGATGATGGTTGAGTAGATGGGTGATTGGATGGTAGGACACATTCTTCTTAACTTGAAGATTTCGGGGACGAAATCCTTTTAAGTGGGGGAGAATGTAACACCCCGTGTATTCTATAACTGTGGAATTAACAAATTAAAGTATAATTAATTTGAAATCAAAGAACTAAGGGAAACGGGATACGCCATTGCGTTCGTCTTGGAAAAATACGCGAAATAGAGTCCGAGTTTTCGAAAAACGGAGTCCGTATGAAGAAGATATAGCCTCCGGAAGTTTCTGAATTAAGTTTAAAATTCGAACAACTCAGAAAAACAAGTTTAAAATTAAAAATCGGGCCCAATTGGCCAGGGCAGGAAAATTCCCGCCTAAGGCACCCAGGTCGACTGGGCTGTCGACCTGGTCTAGCCAGGTCGACAGGGCTGTCGACAGGGCTGTCGACCTGGTCCAGACCCAGGTCGAACCCAGTCCACCCTGGCTGGCCTAGTCTATGTTGGTCGATTTTCAGAAGCATGCTTTGTCATTAGGGCTAGGTGGCAGGCTCTAATTGGTCTCTCTTTCGAATGAATGGCTACGATCAATCCAAGCAACATCGATGGTCCTAATCAGTTCATAAACTCTATAAAAATGACCCTAGACTCTACCTAGGTTTCTTACACAATTCTCTAGCCTCCATTGCTCTCTTCTTCTAATAAAAAAATAAAAATGGCGTCGCTGCTCTGCTAGAATTAAAACTAGAAGATAATCAACATCAGCCTAAGCAACTCAATTCAAACTAGAGATTAAAGTTTCTGCAAAGATTCTACAACAAGTTAAAGTTCTTTCTTTAATCCAATCAAGGCAAGTACAGTTATTTTCCGCTATAAACGTTAATTATAATTTTGATATGTTTTTAATTCTGAATCTGAGATTGTATATATATTCTCTTCTGTCAGATTTGTTTTTCTGTGACTGTTCTGTATCCCTTTTCTTCTTTTCTGTTTTTATAGCCAGGCTACCACGAGCCTGTGCCTAATCTCATAAGAGATGAACGTATGAACGCAAATTTTGGGATAAATAATGAATGATGCGAAATTTGACAAGACTAAATTGAATGTATGACTTTAGGTCTGAGGCATAAAATATATTGGACATATGCATAAATTTGACTATGAACATATAATTTATGCATGTTGTATGCATAGTTATGTTGTAATTTAGAACTGTAATTAATGAGCATATGTTGTAAACTAGATTTGGATCTATGCATATTCTATGATAGAAGAAAAGAGGAACCATTGTAAGATTACATATGATTTGAGATTTTGGACAAAATGCATATAAAAGTCAAGATATGATTTTTAGAAGATATGATTTAAAGATTTATATTTTTGGGTATAGTTTGCATAATGATTCATGACTCAAAAAGAAGAAGATATGGAAACTTAGGTGTAAAGATTTACATTAATTAGGATATCTATTATTGTGATTACACCTAAATAGGGATTTTTGGATATATGGCATGCATTGAAATTAATGGTTATATTTGGTATAATTTATATGTGAATCTGCTGTAAAATGCTAGTTTAACAAAAATTGGAACATAGGTTATATGGCAAATTATGTCCATATTCTGCGCTTATGCAAACATGGAGTATATGTTGTGAATCATGACAATTATGTAAGCATATGAATTTAGGCCAATTTATGATTGGGCAAGGCATGTAAATAGAACTTTTAGAAATATTAAATTTGCTAAATCTGCTAATTTGTCAAGTTGCCTAAACTACTAGTTTTGTTATATTGCCTAGACTGCTAATTAGATTGAAATGCCAAATCTGTTAAATTTGTCGGTTGAAATGCCTAGCCTGTTATATGCCAAAATCTGCTAAGTTGCTAAATCTGTTAAATCCGTTAAGTCATATAAAATCTGTTATCTACTATGTTGATATAATCATCCTGTTATTGATATAATCTGAATTGGCATATATATTGGGCGTGCGCATAAACGGTAAATTATTAATTAATTGGCCGCAAAGATAAACATGGCTAACTCGAGGTTAGAATGAGTTTGCGGCGTAAATCTGCCCGGAACCGCCCGACACATCCAGTGGCTGCAAACAATAGGTTCTAATGTGAGAAGTTAGTCATAACATGCGTAAGACACGAGGTTAGGTCTGGCTTGTGGCAGAAGTCTGCCCGGAACCGCCCGGCATATCCAGCGGCCACAAGCTACCGACCTAATGTGAGAGGTCTGTGCATTAATAATTAATTAATGCAAATCTAAGATAAGAATGACGTCTAAAACGTATTGGGGAAAAATAGGGTTAAACCAAAGGGATTAATAGATGTAGTAAAACCCGTCCATGAATCTGTAGGCCCAATACAAAGTTAGACAAATCTGAAAAATCTGTACATCTGATCCGTTAGTCTGAAAACAAGTTAACTTAATTTGTGAATTAGTAAATCTGAATTCTGTATGTCTGAACTTGTAAACAAGTTAATCTGAAATCTGTTAGTCTGGGAACACAAGGTTAGGAGGGGAATTACTTGTGTCATCTGTTGTTTGGGACCCATATTAGTCAGTAACCCTTTCTGGTATCAAAACTTTGACCCAACAGTAAGTAGGGTCCGGGCACGCTTACTGAACTAGTTATAAGAGGTTCATTCTGATAATGGCGAGGGGTGTTGATGGTGCGTTCCAACCGGGTCATGTGCGTGCATGGATCCCGGTCTGCCTCTGAGGATGTAAGACGCCGTGACATCTGTAAATAGGTCTGTGCCAATTGGTTGTCACTTTAGGGAGTGATACACCCTACTGTGGGGCCGACACAGGATATTTATGTATTAGGGAGCCGATCGCTTGGGGTAGGGTTTTAGGGTACGCTTAGTTCTGTCTGTTTCTGTTGGTACCGTCTGTTTCTGTTGGGTGGTAACACCTGTCTGTTTCTGTGTGGTACCGTCTGTTCGGGTTGTAAAGGCCCTTTACTAGTGTACACCTAATTCCACATTCTGTTTCCATAGGGATAAATATGTTTCTTCTTCTGTCTGTTTCTGATCGGGTAGTAAAGGCCCATTATTAGCATTCTGTTTCTGTTAAAGTATTCTGTACCCGTTCCTGCTTCAATTTAGACATTAGGGTGACACCTAATTTTGCTATACTAGTATTAGTGCAGAGAAGTGTAAAACAATAGTTTATATCATTCTGTTTTTCTGTTATATCTGCTACACCTGTTATAGTTATCTCACATCCAGTTTTATGTTCATATCATATTATTATTATCTGTTCATATGCTGAAAGTCACTGGACTTGCCAGACTTTTTGTCTGACCCTTGTTGTTTTGCCTCCTTTCTTCCGTTTCCCCCCCAGGTTATCCAAGGAGGGAAATACTTTAGCTTGATCCGGATTTCTCTTTGCTTGAAGTGCTTAAAGTATGGCTTGGCTCTGTATAGCTTCCGTTCCATGGGGATTATGATTTTAAACTATGTATTTTGAAGGCTTTTGTACAAGACTGATATTTTGTACTTGAATTCTGAAATTGAAAGGATGTAACCATATTAATTTCTGTTTCCGCTGTAAACAAGTTAAAATTTTTCAAGTACTATTTTATCTGTCTTGTAAGTTTCTGTCCTGTTTACTAAAATGCTCCACCAAAGTTAAGGCATTCCCTTTGTGAGTGACCTTGACGGAGGTGGGGTGTTACAAGTTCGCAGGCGGCATGTATATTTTTTTCATTTCCACAAACAAATCCTTTGTGGTTTCAACCAAATATTTCTAAACCACAAACGGGTATTTTTCAACCACAATCAATCAATTTCAACCACAAACAATTCTAATCAACCATTCGTAATCAACCAATTTTCACACCAATCACAACCAATAAATATCGTCCATGGTTAGTGGACGAGGGGCGTATATATATATATAAGCATTTCACTTCTATTTCAACACATATATAATTTTTACAACGCATATATAACTTATATATCGAACGTACAACTTATACAACACTTATACAAGAGGTGTACAACGCTTGTATAACTCATACATCGACTATATAATTTATACATCGTCGTTTTCCATATCGTTTATAATTTAGAAATCTCACATTGGGTTCCACTCCACCAAAAATAGCAGAAGGTTCAGAAAAATATGCGGTCTCTTCTAGATGTAGAAGACGTCCACACGAGTCCACTGCCTCTTGTTTCATTGAATTTTGTCAACAAACGAAAAAGATATGATTTTTACTGTGAAATCAAAAACCGTAGCGCTTTAAAGTGCTATAATATAGTTTAATATAATTTAAACCGTTACCTCTCTAAACCTGTTCAAAACTAGGTCGAGGATTTTCTGCAAATCCGCGAAGCGGTTGGACGATCAGCCACTGCAGTGTCGAAGAGGGTCGAAGGGGCTTTCCAGCGCCACCAGCCTTGCTTAGCTCGACGCCCTGTAGAGAGCTCGACGGTGGTCCAAAGTCTCGGACTTTGGGGACTCGAATCTCCACCTACGCTTGATGATAGACAATGAATCCTAGATGGATTTAAAGGAGGTGGAGAGCTCTTCAAAAAACCCAACTGGGGTGTTGGTTGATTTGGCTTGTAGGAGGAGGAATCGGGGAGGGAACGTTTGAAGCCCTTCCGTCGTCGATCGGAGGAAATATCGGGGAGAGAGAAACTATTTGACCAATGATTTTTTTTTATATTTATAAATTTTAAAAATCCAAAAATACCCTCTTTCACACACGAACCCCAACTCAAGCCCAAAGACTGTCGTCCCTAGCTAAATACCCCCATTCCGAACACAATGGGATATGTTTCGTAGGCCCATTCGACTGTTTCAGTCAGTTTTTCTTCAAATTAAAATATAAAACATTCAATATTTAATTTGAACTTACATTTCAATTTGCCGGGGCCACATATTGATTTTAAAAATTCCCAAAAAATAAATCTAGCTATGTTTTGACGATATGGTCCCAACAAAACTAGTTTCGTCGAATTCTGAGACCGTTTGCAAAATGGCCCATTTCTGGTCGATCCAATTTAACTATAATTGACCAAAACACGTTTTCCTTTACCACGCTCACATATTAACTTCAAAAATTATGAAATTTGAAACCTAGCAATTGTTCGACATCCCGTATCCAACAAAAGTGATTTCGTCGAATTCTGAGGTCGTTTGCCAAATGGCCATTTTCTGGTCGACCCAATTTAATAGAAATCGACCAAACACATTTTCCTTTGCCACGCTCACATACTAGCTTCAAAAATTATGAAATTTGAAACCCAGTAATAGTTTAATATCCCAGATCCAACAAAAGTTGTATCGTCTAATTCCGAGGTCGTTTGCAAAATGACCATTTTCACGGGCTATGTAAACTCTATAGCGACCTTTCAGAAAATTCATTTGGCCATAACTTTTGCTTCCCGTTATGAAACTTCGATTTTTCAGATTTGTTAGAAAGGTATTCACTAATAGATTTAAATATTTTTGGTTTCACTCAAATCCGTTTTGTTTTGCACCCGGTACAGTCAGTCAAAGTTTGAATTCAAATTTTGAAACTACCGCGCCATTTCAGGCCTTGTTTATAATTAGAATTAATTATATTCATTTTCAAATGTCGATTCAAACTTACTTTTCATCGTTATTATTTTAAATATTTATTTAAAATATTTTAAATTCACCAAATTAGCCAATTTAAAAATTTTAAATTGGTTTAGATTTTCCGGGTCGTTGCATTCTGCTTGGAATAGAGTCCAAGTTTTAAAATCAAAAACAGACACTCGGCCTGAAATTCAAAATTCAGATTCAGTTAAAATGGCCTTAAGAAGTTTCAGTAAAAATCAGCCAGGAATTCAAAATTCAGATTCGAAATTCAAAAACAAACACTCGGGCTGGGCGGGAAAATTCCCGCCCAGGTCGACACTAGGGTCGACCTAGGGGCCGACCTGGCTAAACAGGTCGACACTAGGGTCGACCTCCCCACCCCTCCTTTTACAGATCTATAGACCGATCCATTTTTCTGCACCTGGACACCTTTCTGACCGGATTCGTGAGCTCTAACCTATTTAAACACCCCCAAACCTAGCTTTCACTCCACACAATTTCATTCTGCCTATACTCTGCCTCTATTCTAATTAAAAATAAAAATGGCGTCGCTACTCTGCTAGAATCAAAACTAGAACTAGTGCTCTTCTTCCAATCTGAATAGAATTATAAGAGAATCAAATCTAATCGATAGTCTACGCCAAAGGAGCATTATTCAATGTCAGAAAACAGATTCCAGAATACAAGAATCGTTCCCTTTTTGTGAGTACAGTTATTTTCAGATATAAACTTTTATTATGGTCTTGGCATGGTTATAAATCTGAATCTGAGGTTATGCATGTTCTTGTCTATCAGATCTGTTTTTCTGTGACTATTCTGTATCTCCTTTTTCTTTCTGTTATATAGCCAGGCTACCACGAGCCTGCGCCAAATCTCATAAGAGATTAACACATGAATGCTAATTTTGGGACAAATAATGAATATTGCATAATTGGACATGACTGATCTGTGACTGATTTGAGAAAAGAACATAGGTTGTAAATTAAGATCTAGAATCAGCGCATACTATGTATAAAAGACTGTGATTTGGAAGAAGAATTATTATATGATAGCATATGACTTGGGATTTGGAATATAATGCATATTATAATGCAAGATCTAATTTTGAGGACTTAATACATGATTGAAATTTAAGATCTATATTTTAGGGCATATTTTTCATCATGATCTATGACTTGAAAAGAAAAAAAAGGATATATGTGACTTAGGCGTAAAGATCTATATTAAAATAGGTTAACTGTTAATGTGAATGCACCTAAATATGGATTTTAGGATATTTGGCATCATAGGCTATAATTTGGCATAATTCATATTGTTTGGGACTTTTTAGAGAATATTATGTACTGTGCAAAGTTTAAATAAAAATTTGGGGCATATGTCATATTATGAATTATGACCATGATTTAGGCATGTAAATTTAGGCAAGATATGTAAATAGAAATTTAAGAAATATTTAATCCGTTAAATCTGCTGAATTGCCTAATCGGCTAATCTGTTATCTGTTAAATCTGTTGAATTGCCTAATTTGCCAAATATGTTATCTGCTTAATCTGTTGATTTGCCTAATATGCTAAATCGGTTATCTTCTTAATCTGTTGAATTGCCTAATCTGCTAAATCTGATGAATTGCCTAATCTGCTAAAATTGTTATCTACTAAATCTGTTATCGGCTAAATCTGTTGAAAGCTGAATAATTGTAATTTGGGCATGAAAATTCGTAGGCTCGATCTAAGATTGAGTTAAACATGGAAATTTGATTAATCTGCTGTAATCTGTAAGGGAGTTTAATCTGTTAAATAGACATAAATTAGTCTGATATCTGTATTGGAATAAATTGGCTATGACACGAGGTTAGACTCTGTTGCGGTGGAAGCCTGCCCAGAACCAACCGGCTTAACCAGCGACCGCAAACTGTCAGTCTAATGTGAGAGGTCGTAGGCATAACTAAAATATGCTTAGACACGAGGTTAGGTCTGGCTTGTGGCAGAAGTCTGCCCAGAACCGCCCTGCATATCCAGCGGCCACAAGCTACCGACCTAATGTGAGAGGTCTGTGCATTAATAATTAATTAATGTAAATCTAAGATAAATATGATACCTAAAACGTGTTGGGTGGATAGGGTTAAAACAATTAGTCTGATGAATCGAATAAACCCGTTTCGTAAATCTGTAGGCCCAATACAAAGTTAGGTAAAACAGTTTGTAAGCCTGTTAATCTGTATATCTGATCTGTTAGTTTGAGAACTTGTTAATTTGATTGTCTGATCTGTGAACTAGTAACCTGAACTCTGTCTGAAATCTGTAAACAACTTAATCTGAAGTCTATTTGTCTGGGGACACAAGGTTAGGAGGGGAAATACTTGTGTCATCTGTTGTTTGGGACCCATATTAGTCAGTAACCCTTTCTGGTATCAAAACTTTGACCCCACGCTATGTAGGGGTCCGGGCACGCTTACTGAACTAATTATAAGCGATTCATTCTGATAATGGCGAGGGGTGTTGATGGTGCGTTCCAACTGGGTCATGTGCGTGCATGGATCCGGTCTGCTCTGAGGATGTAAGAAACCGTGACATCTGTAAATAGGTCTGTGCCAATAGGTTGCCACTTTAGGGAGTGATACACCCTACTGTGGGGCCGACATAGGGTATTTATGTTTTATGGAGTCGATCGCTTGGGGATAGGACTTAGTGTACACTTAGTTCTGTCTGTTTCCATTGGTACTGTCTGTTTCTGTTGGGTGGTAACACCTGTCTGTTTCTGCGTGGTACCGTCTGTTGGGGTGGTAAAGGCCCATTACTAGTGTACACCTAATTCTAACATTCTGTTTCCGTCTCTGATTCCGTTTCCGATTCTGTTTCCATACCTTCTGTCTGTTGGGGTGGTAAAGGCCCATTAGTTAGGTGGTAAAGGCCCATTAGTTGGGTGGTAATGGCCCATTATTAGTATTCTGCTTCTGTACCTTCTGTCTATTCGGGTGGTAAAGGCCCATTACTAGCATTCTGTTTTTGTAGAGATTATTCTGTTTCCATTTCTGTTTCAGTTTAGACATTAGGGTAACACCTAATCCTGTTATACTAGTATTAGTGCAGAGAAGTGAAGACTAAGTAAAAAGCTTTGCTTAGTCTATATCATTCTGTTAACCTGCTATTCCTGTTACGGTTATCTCTCATCCAGTTTTATTTACATGTCATGATACTATTATCAGTTTATATGCTGAAAGTCGCTGGACTCACCAGACTTATGTCTGACCTAGTTTATTTCGCCTCTTTTCTTTCCGTTTCTCCCCCCAGGTTTTAGGGTAGAAATAAAGGAGCTTAATTCAGATTCTCTTTGCTTGAAGTATTGCTTGGCTTTGGCTCTATTTTCCATGGTAGTTTACGTTGGGGATTATGACTTTGAAAACTATGCATTCTGAAGGCTTTTGTACAAGACCGATATTTCTACTTGAATTCTGCTATTGTGATTTGAAAAGATGTAACCAAACTTATTTCTGTTTCTGTTGTAATAAAGTTCTAAATTTTTCAAGTACTACTTTATCTGTCTTGTTAATTTCTGTTCTGTCTACTAAAACGCTCCATCAAAGTTAAGGCATTCCCTTTGTGAGTGACCTTAACGGAGGTGGGGTGTTACAGGTATTGGGATGATATATGACATACAATAATCCCAATAATTAGTTGTATGTCAATCGATTGTTGACAAGCTGTGTAAGCATTAAATATTTATATTTGATGCTTATACAGTGTAGAATGCACTCTGGATGATGGATGATTATTTATCACTATTGTTGTATACATGTATTGTATGAAATCCATATAATCAAATTTTATGGTAATTGACTGTGTCTGATTCTAGTTCAGAAAGAATGGATATTTTAAAATAACGATTATTTTAAAATAACGAATATTTTCAAATAATATTCAAAAAAGAATCAAAATATGATTTTGATGTCCGATTTGGGATGGACACGAAAATATTTAAACATATAAAGCCGTTTTGATTAGATTAATGACATTTTGACGTGAACAATATTTATATCAATTTTGTTCGTTTTTATAATGAATATCAAAAAGGAAATGATTTCGAAATACAATGTTTTGAAAATACTGTCATTTATATATCGATGATGTGGAATATTCAATTTTGATTTGAAATTGAATATGAAATTGAAATCGTTTTGAAAATGAATTTAAATCGATTTATAAAATACGTTTTGAATGGAAATCAATGAAATGTATATAATATATATATTATATATATAATGGCCTGAAAAGAACGCGCCGCGCTACGGCAGTTCGCGAATTTCAACCATTGACTTCGAACGGACATTACGGGAGATCCGACCGTCGAATTCTCCTAAAACTGGAACCATTGGGTTCGTATCAAAAAGAGATTTCTGACGAATATTAGAAATTATAAATCTAACGGTTGGATTTGGAATTATGTCCAAATCAAATTTGGAAAAGGTTGTTGTAAGTGCAGTTCTATAGCCGTTTATGGAAATCGACTGTACGGACCTTGATAAAATTATTAAAAATATCAATAATTAATTTAAAATCATAAGAAATGATTTGGGAAGAATTAGGGTGAAAAATCCCATATTTGAAAAGATAAAAATAGATTTTTATCGAAATGAACTAGTTATGAACTAGAATTATAATCCAAATATTTTTAAAATAAATAAATTGGATTTGAAATGGTTTTCAAAATAACCAGAATTTCCAATATATAAATTGGAAATGGATTTGAATTGAAATTGTCTTCGGAATATTTCGATGTTGGATTTCGTGATTATACAGATATTGTTATGGAAATTTGAAAGATATATATATCATTATTTCCAATACGATCTTTGTTGATTTCAGAATTTGATATTGAATATAAGCCGATATATTTTCTACTCGGAGCCTTGTATTTAATATCAAATGGGATTTGGGTTTGTCATGAATGGTGTCTTCATTAACACTGTTCTTAAACCCAGTTGAGGAAAAGATTAAATTTTTTATTTAGATTTAGTGAAGTAAACCAATTAATTAATATATTTAATTGGAATTGAATTAAAAATTGTTTTCGGGTTTATTGTGAACGGTGTTTTAAATAACACTCGTTCTTTAACCCGATTATGAATAGAATGTGAATTGGGTTTATTGTGAACTGTGTTTTTAATGACATTCGTTCTTTAACTCGAATTACAGTGAAATATGATTTGGAATTTATAAATCTTTTTATAAATATTTAAAGGAATTTTCCAAAATAACATTGTGCAGTTTAATATATTGAATTGGAATTGAATGGAATTCGATTTGATAATAATCGAAATGAAATTCTGTGGAGGAAGATTGTTAATACATATGGAATTTAATAGGCTTTGTCGTTATTCCATTTATATTATTAGTCGGATACGAAAATTGATATCGATTATATATTGATTTGTTTTTCCGTGAAGATTCCATAATTAATGGAATGTGAATTGGGTTTATCGTGAACTGTGTTTTAAATGACACTAGTTCTTTAACCCTGCAAAAGATAGAATTACATGTCTGGCGTTGTATTTCGAACTGTATGGTTGATCTCTGCTTAATATATAACTTTTTGGCGGCGGAAAATTTATTCTCTTGCTTAATGCCCTTCTCTGAGACGTATGAGCTTAGAGGTTATATATCGGCAGAAATCAATAGAATGGTGTAGATTGTCGATGCGACATGTTTGTGTTTCCAAAGTTAAATAATCATTAATATTGATTTTTTGGGAAGATTAAAACTAAGTGGAGTTTTAATGAATCTTTAATTAGATTGAAAGGTGGATTGATAATTTAAATTATCAAATTGGGAAAATGATCGAGAGTGGAGTATCGCCAGTTTTGCTCCTAGCGATAGTTAAATCTTTAATTAGATTTGATCGGAAAATGGTAATTAAATTTACCGATAACACTGTAGTGTTAGTTATGGGGTAATAACAGTTTTGCTTCATGGGATGAATAGGTTGGGATTGGGAAATAAAATAAATGATTACTTTGGTATGGTTCGTTAATCCTGACTAGTTTGGAAAACCGTAATATGGTTTGAAATGATATCCAAATGAAGATTAAAGAATAAATTTTAAAGAATTTATCTTAAATGAAATTAATGGGAACAAATCCCTAAAGATGTGAATATTTAAATAAAAGAATATTCAGAATTGGAATGAGGCGTATGTTGTGTTTTTATAGCACTTGTTTATTATATACGCAAGTTATTAGGAAAGACCGGGTCTATCCCATTCTGAATAACTTATTCGACGATAAGTCGAAGATGAAGAAGATGGTTGAAGACCGGAAGTCTTCACATCATTTGAACGATTACTGGTGATCTTGATTGGGCTGTACACCCAAGAGGAGGGAAATAGTTGATGATCGTCCAGGCGTATTTGGAGATCAATGGATATGTGAGGTATAAGGTGCCTCCGGTTTCGTTAAGACCCAGAACGGACTTGTAAATGGATTGTATGTCTGACATTGGATTTTATTCTGTGTTGATTGATTCCTATTAAATATATATCTGTTTGGCGGCGGGGAATTTATTCTCTTGCTTAACGCCCTTCTCTGAGACGTACGACGTTAGAGGTTATATATCGATAGATATCAGTCGCATGGCATGAATTGCCTGTGTGGCATGCTAAGATGCAAATGATCAAGGCTTTTGTTGAAAAGCAGAGTCTTGTGATTGATGATCAAAGCACGGCTTTAATACAGCGTAACTTTGTGTATAGCATTAATTTGCGAGCCTCACACCTAGGTATGAGTTAAAAACGGGATACGGACCGCTGGGAAAACACGACGTTTCTTTCTAGTTATGAGTGGTGTTAGCATTTTACTAGCACTGACATCGTTGATTATTATACCTTTTTGGATATTGGAATGCGAGGCGCCTCAGATACATCGGTCTCTTCGGAGCCGATGCATATAGGTCCGATAGGACCGGGAAACGTGTGTTCAGGAATAACTAATCCTCAAACATAACGGAGGACCAGCCCAGCCGATTCCAAGGGCTACCCATAGTGTGTAGTCCTGGGGCATTTGCTAGATTGTCTCGAAGCGGTGAGGAGCTTGCCCCTTGCCTCGAATCATGACGGAAATCCAATTTCCAATACGTGACATTTTGGTTTTAGTTGTAATCAAATATATGGCGACATAGTGGAATGGGGGGCTTATGCCATCTATGATTGAAATTGTTTTGAAACTATACACTTATAGTAATAATAAAAGACTAAATTTCGCGTATCAAGCATTATTTGGCTATTATAAGGTAAAACCCTATCCTCTGGCTTGCGTTGCACTATGCGATGGGACCTGGGTCTTATAATAGCTTCATTGTTCTTTATTTAGCATTGCGCTGTTTGTTATATGCACTGGTATTCTTGGGAGGAAACCCGTTCCGTGTTATACCACGTGGTCCCTTGATATATCTGATTTTAAAGTAAAGTTTTAAATAACTGTTTTAGTTCTCACACCAGTCACATGACTGACCTGGAGTTTATTGTTTTAACCTAAACTCTGGGTGCCCCTATTTTCCACACGGGCAGCTAGTAGTTTTGGTTTTGCGGATTTATATTCACAGGAACCTGATTTACAGCTGGAATGATATCTGAAAAGCTCTGTATTCGTATATCTCCTTCAGTTGTGTTTTGTATTATTTTTCTGCTGCAGTATTGTAATTTAAAACTCTGATATTTCTCTGATGTATAATATTAATTCATACTCTGTATATTCTTGTATTCTGATGGAATTGTTGTAATAAACAATGAAATGTTCTTCTGTCTGTGTTCTGATTTGTCGTGTTCTCAACTCAATCCGTGCTTTCCTTCATGGAGAAGTTTGGGTCGTGTCAGTTTGGTATCAGAGCTTTGGTTTACAGAGCTCAGAGAACAAGGCACGTTAGAACCAAATGAAAGAATTCATAAGAGATTGGATTAGTAATATCCAATGAGAATGACTCGTTAGAGATGGGATCAGTAGTATCCTAGAACGAGTGGGAAGAGTATATTTTTAAAAACGAAAACAAATATTGATTTGAAAATTTAAACCTTATTCAACATATTTGAATATTTATTTGTGTTGAATTTGGACAATCCAATATATAAAGATTTTTCATATACGTTTGATCCACGTGTATTCGAAGTTTTAATATGCTGGATAGATATAGAATCACACTCTTGTCGCCCAGGGATGAAACTGTTGATGACTATACAGCATCAGTAGTTTGTGTTCGAGTTTCAAAAGTGGGATGTATATATATGTAATGACCCACATTTGCAGAGGTATTATAATTAATTTATTTAATTATATAAATAGTGATATAGTGAATTTAACGGTCATGGAATTAAATAATGGTGAATATTTAATTAAATTAATAAATTTAGTAATATATTTAATTCTGAATAATCAGATTTTGCTGAAATGGCGATAATGTGTGAACTGTATCATCTGTGATATTTAATTCAGTTTAGAATTGAATTAGAATAACGAATATATTATTTGAATGACAGTTTGAACGTATAATTATATTATAATTAAAATCGAGCTTGAAATGGCGCTGCAGTTCGTAATTTGGCGATTTGAACTTCAACCGAATGTACAGGATTCGTTTTAAATCGGATTTCTGTGAAACAAGAAACGTGTGGAGCTGGTGGAGTATATCTTTCTAGTAAAAGAGAAAAATCAGGATTTCATCGTGTAGATTTTTATTTATGTCCAAATCAAATTTTAGAAAAGTCGCTGTGGAATTCCTTTATAATTTATAAAGGAATTATTTATATTTTAAAAGGAATTTCAATATAAATAGAATATCGGGTTGACCCAGAAGTGAATATCGAGTTAGAAATTCATACAGGAATATTCTAGAGCTGTATGGTACTGCACTGTGAATATACACGATAATATTTATAAATATTTACTTTAATTATATTTAAATATATTTATATATTTAAATGGGTTATTCAAAGCTTTAAAAATAGCCAGTTTTGCAAACGACCTCAGAATTCGACGAAACCAATTTTGTTGGATCCGCAATATTAAATTATTGTTAGATTTTAGTTTTCATGATTTTTGATGTCAGTATGTGGCCGTATGGATTTTTAGAGTGAAAAACAGTCAGTATTTCGATGGTTAAAAATACGCTGTGTGAGCAAACGGAGTCGGAATTCGACGAAACCAGTTTCGTTGGGACCGTAATGTTGAACTCTAGCAGAATGTCAATTTTCATGATTTTTAGGTATCGTGGGTATTCGTAGGGATTTCTAGAATGAGCAAACGAATATAAAATGAATAAAGAAAAAATATCTTAACTTATAACTAGGCCAAATAAAGCCCACGTTCATCACTTACAGCCGCATAAGCAATCCCATCCCATTATATAAGTGTTCTTTAAGCCGCCACTCCCATTTCCTTCTACAGCAAAAACCATCGCAAGAAAGAATTTCAAATCAATTCAAATAATAATCTATAAATCATTTCATGGATATATTTCGATTCATGGATCTATGCTCTTCAAATTGATATGCATTTCGCTTTGTTCGACGTTAGTTTTAGCTCGCCGAAAATTACTCGTGAAAGCTAGGGTTGGATTCTAAGTGGGATTGAGTCGTCGATTTGCGATATGGCGTTCGAATTTGGGTTTAGCAAAGAGAGTAGCATCATTATGAGAAGTTTTGTGGAATTTCGTGATCAAAATGGTCGCTCGAACATGATGAGGTGCCAGTACCAGCTAACGACGGAAAGTGAAGGGGAGCACCGAGTTTTATACAAAGGGTATGAGATTAAAGAGGAGTTTGAGAGGAGAATTATGGTATTTTTGTTTGATTTTAAAGTGGAAAGAAGGAGGAAAGAATGGTCAAAGTTGGACATTGGCGTTCGTTTTGGGTTGTCTGGATCTTGGCCATTATCCTGGAGAAAGAACGTATAAAGGTTGGGTCGGGTCCGATGTTCTAATGGGCCAACTCAAAAGGTGAAAGCCCAAAATGGATTGATAATTGAAATTTAATGTTTTTAATGTTTATCCAAATTTGTAAATTGAATATCTCGACCATACGTTATCAGAATTGCGAACGGTCAGATCCGTTGGGATCGTATGGACGGGAGCAACACAATGAGACTGACTAGGAGTGAATCCGAGCTCGTTACAATTTGTGGCGAAATAAATTGCCCTACTGAATCAAATAACGCAAACCGTTATTTAACGGTTAACGCGCCAATGTGAGTAAATATCACTAACTCTGAACAGTTTATAATTTCATATTGTATTTTTAGAACTGTTAAATATTGGCTGATTGACTGTGTGTTGACTGTTTGATTGAACTGTTAGTCAGTTAGTTGAATTTCTATATTGATTCTGTTTAACAGAATATATCATATGGAACTGAAAGTGATGTTA
Organism: Allium sativum; assembly: GCA_030737875.1. Taxonomy (NCBI): domain Eukaryota; kingdom Viridiplantae; phylum Streptophyta; class Magnoliopsida; order Asparagales; family Amaryllidaceae; genus Allium; species Allium sativum. Next base: position 312,563,981 of record CM060921.1, read on the forward strand.
TCTATATTGTTTAACATCTGTGATGCAGGGAAATAGGTTGGAGGAATCCAACTAGATTCCTAAACATTTATTTTACTGTGATTCATTAATTGTGATATATGATGTGATATATAATCTGTTGTCGATTATATGTGTTTGGACGATACTAATCATCGTGATTTGATATGTTAAACACCATGACATACCGGAATATTGAAAAGAGAATATTTATAAAATCAAGAGGATTTTATAAAAGAGAATATTTATAAAATCAAGAGGATTTTATAAGAGAGAATATTTATAAATAGAAGTATTTATAAATGGAATATTTATAAATAGAAAATACATTTAAGTGGAATTATAAATAAAGGAAATCTTTATAAATGGAATATTTATAAAGTGAAGTATTTATTTAGAATAAATAGATAAGTTACAATAAAATGGATTATTTATTTGTTAAATAAATAAAATATTAAATAGGGATTATTTACTTAGAAAATAAATAGAATATATAAGTCAAGACTTATATAAAGAAGTAAGAATCGATTTCAACATCGATGTTTGAAACTGAATAAGGAACAAGAGTTAACCAGTTAGGGTTAACCAGTTAGAGTTAACCAGTTAGAGTTAAATCGATAGGGTTAATTAAATAGAGTTAATAGAATTTGCATTAATCGAATATTAGTGATTCAAATAAAGTAAAAAGGAGTTATCAAATATTAGTTATTCGAATAGAGTTAAATAGAGTTATCAAATATTAGTTTATTCGAATAGAGTTAAATAAAAGGAGTTATCGAATTTAGTTATTCGATGGAGTTATCAAATTTAGTTATTCGATGGAGTTAATCGATTAAAGTTAAATCCAAGGAGTTAATCGAATCTAGTGTATTCGAATAGAGTTAAGGAGTTAATCGAATCTAGTTTATTCGAATAGAATTAAAGGAGTTAATCGAATCTAGTTTATTCGAATAGAACAAAAGGAGTTGGACTCGTAAATTATATCTGGAAGTTACGTAAGGAAGTGTTAAAGAGTTAAAAGATGAACTTACCCTATTTCGAGATTTGAAATGTTGTTCAATTAAGGTCTGAGAGGTAGTTATACCCCAACTTGATTGACTTCGTTTTTAATTTAGAAATGGTTAAGGTTCAAGAGTGAAAGTGGTTAAGTGAGTTTAGTAAATAAGTATAGTGGTTTGAGTGGTCGTCGCGATGTTGATTTAAACATCTGTTTAAATCCAAGTAAAGAAGATTTGGAAATGTTTTCCAAATAGAATCAGAAACGTAATCAAATATTGAAATAAGGAAATATGAATATATATATATGATTGATGATTGATTGATAGAATTTCCATTTGGAAATAATATCGTTGTTTTGCACACCAGTTTTTCTTTGATGGTTAAATCACAAACTATCAAAGTTTTTGACCATTTTAACATTGTTAATATGGAGAGACCGGTTGGATTATTATCCAAAAAACCACTCTGTATTGGCATAAGCGTTGCGAATCATATATGCCAAAGATAATTGAAGACGGAGTAAAGTGCAAGGGTTGTTGTATAAATCTTAGATAACAGTGTCTAAGATGGATATACTGAATAGTACCTTCAGTTCATCCTGTTCCTGGATGACTTGTATGGATGAATGTTTAACAGAGTATTTCCAGAAAGGTCACGTACATTGATTTCTTCAACCGTACCAAGAGTGGAAGCAGAGAAGGAAACTTCTTTAGCTAACACGTAATGTACTGTTGTAGACGTCAATCGGTGATTTGATGGATTTGACGATGTGGCATTCGAAGTGAATCTGGTGTGATGATAAAGCGTAGCTTCTAGCCTCACATCCGGTAAATGACAGAAATCGGGCAGGCAGCATGGCTAAGTCGGTTGCTCCGAAGTAGGGTGTATAATCACCTGATTTAGAGTTTCATTTACTTCTAAAAATCTATTGTTGATGCTGTCCCATTCGGGAAACGGTTGTTGATCCCAACTGTTGGTGATATACATTCGATACACTCAAGCGAAATGAGCGGTCGGTCATGTGTGGCCGGGTTGCAAGATGTTCTTGTTGAACCCAGTGTATTCCTCTCTAGAGGTACACTAGCGGAAGGTGGTTCCATACCTTGTCATAGTTGGAAATCCATTACCCAATACGTGCTTGCGGTTTTGATTGTATACTATATATGTATAACGTGAGATGGAAGCATTTCTGCTAGATGATTATTATATTGTGTTGATAGACATTATTATAATATCAAAAGGTTTTTGATATAAAGATATTTGGATTCTCATAAGGGAAAACCCCGTTCCGTTATACGGCGTGGTCTTATTAGATATCGATTACTTGTTCAAACTGTTTTACTCATACCAGTCCCATGACGGACCCGGAGTTTATTTTGTTTTGTTTTCCCTAAACTCTTGGGTGCCCAATTTTGTACGGGCAGTCAAGTACTCAAGATTTACAGATATACCGAAAGAGCTTGGAGCAGGAGGCTTCAAGATTTTATAGCTATAGTTATTTCCGCTGTGTTGTAGGTGTTGTACTTTGATAATGATGTATATTCAAGTACAGATGTATATTTCAAGTTATGTTATATATATTATATGTTATTCGTTCCGCTGTGAGGTTCGTGTTACTCTGATGTTGTGTTCTTCTTCTTCTTCTATTCTAAGTTTCTATCTTATCTTTCCTCACCCTCTAATTTCTTTCATTTATGACCGGTATTTTCGATCCTTGGATGTTCGATATGTGTTGTATATCGGATAACCAAGGTCGACATTTTTCCGAGTCGTTACAATATATTTCCATTAGACTGGTGCGAGAACCAAAACTAGATAGGGCTTATTGTTGTGAACTGGCATCAAAAACATGATTTTCTGTATATGTATCAAAATTATGAATTTGAAACGTTAATTCACTAATTGATTGATGGTTGTGTTGTATGATTATTTGTTATGTAATAAAACCATTATGTGAAAGAACGGTATATATAACCAAACTGTACCAAATATTGAACTGTATTGAAAACTGTTTGAAATTGCATGCATATACATGTATATACATTGAACAGGTCACAGCAAAGAGGCTAGAGAAGAAGAATAAAATTGTTTGCCCGACAAATAGGTACATGTTTATTGTATTTCTCAGGGTTTTTGATGATTTTATGAGCCGATTGGCTAGCCGGTTGGCTGTTTCTTTTTTCCTTTTGGATTGGAAAGGCCTTTATGGCATTCTCGGGATTTTCCCGGTGCTCCCGTACAGGGGAGGTTATGGAAAAAAAATTCGAAAATTTAGGGTGTTAGCCAAATTTTTGAAAAAACTGAAAAGTTCTTAGAAACTGAAAAGTTGAAGAACTTAAGCCATAATGGAAATAATGAAAGTTGAGTTGGTTAGTTAAACAACTTTCAGCTCCGTTCCTTTTCGAGGACGAAAAGATTTTAAGTGGAAGAGATTGTAACAATCCGGAAAATCTGAACCAATTTAAAAAATTTATTTTAGCAATTTTGATAAATTATGAATATTTAAAATAAATTATTTTAAATAATAATGACGAGAAATTTATTTTGAATAGAATTAGAACGTATATATTTATTTTAATAGACGTTAGTATATAAATATTTTATTTTAAATATAAAAGGAATTGAAAATGGCGCGGTAGTTTGAAAATTCGATTTCAAATTTCAAATGAATGTACAGGATTCAAAATAAACCGGATTTCAGCGAAATCAAAAATATTAGGATCTATTTAAAAATATCTTTCCAACGAATCCAAAAAATTGATATTTCATAACGGGAATAAAAAGTTATGCCTAGTTGAAAATTCAGACTAATCGCTATGGAATTTTGTCCCTTAAAAATGGAAATTTTGCAAACGACTTCCGTTTTCGACGAAACCACTTTTGTTGGATCCGGGATGTCAAGTTACTACTAGATTCCAAAATTTATGATTTTTGGGAGTAATATGTGAGCGTGGCAAAGGAAAATGTGTTTTGACAGTTTCAGTTAATTTGGATCGACCAGAAAATGGCCATTTTTCAAACGGTCTCCAAATTTGACGAAATTAGTTTGTTAGAACCGTATCGTCAATACAAAGCTAGAAAATATTTTTCGGGAATTTTTGGAGTCCAAATTTGATTTTGACGAGAACTGATCAAAACAGCTGATGAAACATATCCCATTGTGTTCGGAATGGGGGAAATTAGCTAGGGACGACAGTCGTTGGGTCTCATTTGGAGTTCGAATTAAAAAGTCAACTTTCTAAAAATGAATAAATTAAATAAATGTAAAATCTCCCTTTACCCTTTTTCCCTCAATCCCTGTCATTTTCAAATCGAATGAGAGAAAAAAGAACGGAGGTGCTAGAGTTCGTCGCTCCCCTCGCCACCACCCGCCGGAGCTGGCCGCGCTCCCCTTCCCTACCTCCTCCTTACGACAGCGCCCCCTTCTCCATTTGAACCCGCAAACCCCTATGCCCTAACCCCACCAAAACCGCACCCCCTCTGATGTTCTGAGCCTACCGCCCCTGCTCCGACTGCCATCCCCTCCTTGTGACGTGTTCCGCTGCCCAGGCACCAGCTCTGTAACACCCCACAAATTTAAATCGGGACATAAGATATAATCAAAGAATAATTAATTTCAATTGCGAGAATTAAGGGAAACGGGTTACGCCATTGCGTTCGTCTCAAAATTCTGTTTGAGATAGAGTCCGAGTTTGCGTAAATCGGACAACGTATGAAGAAGATATGGATGAACGAAGTTAGGCAGAAAACCAGAAGAAGAGAAGAGAAAAAAATATAAATTGCACTGGCGCACTCCCAGTGCACTTCGGAAATGCGCCAGTACAAAAATTGCACTGGCGCACCTGCCAAGTGCGCCCAGGTCGAGCTGAAAACCTGCACAGCTTTCTGGTGTGTTCTGATCCGTACTGTGACTCATTGCTGAGTCCTTTCCGACTCCTTGCTGAGTCATTAGGGTTGAGGTGTCACCCTATCCTGACTGAGTGATTGTGGTTAACTCTAGGATCATCCGACGACTCTAATTAAATTTGAAATTCTATATAAACAACCTAGCACTCAACCCTAAAGTCACATTAATTCATACTAAGAGTCGTCATACCGCCATACTCAACCTAGGACAGCCACCATTCTCTTTCAACTAAAAAGAAAACTAGAAAGCTACGAAGTGAATCAAATCTGAATTATAAGAACAACAATCTACATCAAAGGCGAGCATACCAACTTCAGAATTCAGATTCCAGAAATCAAGAATTCCTTCTTTATAAGTTCTGTTATTCCTTAGATTTGAATGTGTAATTGGAATCGTGAATGTAATGAATCAAAATATAAAACTATACCAATTTGCAAGTTAATTATCTTTGATTCGTGCTTATGTCAAATCGAAAGTTATCTATGCCTTTGGATTTGATTTATGACTATGACTGTGAGACTTTTTCCTAAGACTATGACTATGAAACTGTTACCTATGAAACTGTTGCCTATGAAGCTATTGCCTATGACTATGACTATGAACATGAGACCTTTGTCTAAGACTATGGCCATGAACTGTCGCCTATGAAATTATTGCCTACGACTATGAATCATAACTATGAGACTATTGCCTATGACATTTATTAAGAAATTATTGTGATTAGTCACCCACGACTATTGTGGTTAATTGCCTATGACTATTGTAGTTAGTTGCTTATGACTATTCCCATTGTTACAATTAACTGATCATGTTGTACCTTGAACTGGCATTATGTTGGACCAAAACACCTATGCATATTCCCTTGATTATGTTGGATCTCATATTTATTGTGTAACTTATCTAGTGTATTCCTATTCACTATTATGTACATCGAACCTATTGAAGCCATTATTTTTGCATGCCTAATCTTTTATATCAATTCTTGTGCTTATCCCCTATTCCTTTTGATTAGTGTCATTTCATGAGTACATAGAAAACTTGTGAAATCATGTTATACGTACGATTATGATGCGGGGATTGGGCGTAGCTTAATTAAGTTAATTTGGCATAATAAAAATGTTGGCATAATCTAAATTGGCTATAATAGTGAATGATTTACATGCATATTAGACTTGGGCATAAAATGATAAGTTTTAATTGGCCGTAATGTATGTAATTGGCGTGTAAACCAAGTTTTGGACAAAAACGATAAACTAGAATATTAAATCTAGTTTTGATATGAACTGTAAGATGGGATATTAATTTAGATTGGGCCTGAATTGGGAATATTAAATCTAAATTGGTATAAGCTGCAAGTTGTGTTAATTGATAGGTAAATCAAGTCTTGGGCATAGAATATAAGTATGTAAATTTGCATGACAAATGAATATGATCTAGGCTAAATTGATTTATGGAAAATTTACATGAATAGTAAATATGTAAATTAGAGAAGAGGAAAATGCCTAACCCGAGGTTAGACTGAGTTGTGGTGTAAAACTACACAGAACCGCCCAGCACATCCAGTAACCACAAAAATACCTGTCTAATGTGAGAGGTTAGTGCATCAAGCCTAGAAAGACCCGAGGTTAGACTGAGTTGTGGTGTAAAACTGCTCGGAACCGACCGGCACATCCAGTAACCACAACAATATCTATCTAATGTGAGTGGTTGGTGGTTTAATTAATTAATTAATTAATTAAGGCTCATGGATAAATCAAGCTACAAATGATGAGGTTAAGTAATTAGGGAAACACTTAACCGTAATAACATTTTAAAAAGGACAAGAAGGGTGGGGTTAAGAAATCAAGAAAACACTTAGCCAGTTCAACATGTTAACTAGACAAGATTGATAAGGGTCAAGTTAATTTGGACACTTAACCAACTTAACATGTTAACAAGGCAAGATTTGTGGGGGGTTAAGTAACTAAGGGAAAACTTAACCATTATAACATGTTCACTAGACAAGTGGGTAAGGTTAAGTAAGTGTTGAACATGCTGGAATCAGTGGAAAGGTTAAGTACATATCGGGATCGTCCGGTAATATTAGTAATATAGGCCCACAAACTTAACCATTAAATAAACATGCTTGAATCAGTGGAAAGGTTAAGTACATATCGGGATCGGTAGGTAATATTAGTACATATAGGCCCACAAACATAACCACTAAATAGACATGCTTGAATCGGGGGGAGGGTTAAGTACATCACGTGTAAGTGGGTAATATTGTATATATATAGGCCCATAAACTTAACCAGTAGGAAACCCTAGTAACGGGGAACCATTTCAGCAGTAACCCACATATATGTATCACGGTACCCTAAGCTAGGCAGGGTGGGGCACGATTACTGGGCTGATTATAAGCGGTCAAAATAGCGGCAGGGGGTACGTCAGTGTAGGTTCCGACGGTTTATGGGTGTGCACGTACTCTAGAGTTGAAAAAGCAGGCACTGGGTACCAGTAGTTATACACTGTGCATCTTGAATCATATCGGGTCGCTATCATATGGCTTGATACACCTTATGGTGGGGCCAGCACAGAGTATCTACACGCAAGAGAGGGCCGACTGACACAGACACATGGAAAGTTATTACATGTACGTAGCATAATCCCTATTTGGACCTAGGTCGCGTAAACCCTGAATCTGAGAAGCATTCAATAGGTAGCATAAACCCCAGTGGCCCTGGGTAGCGTAAACTCTGGTTGAATCTAGGAAGCACTCGATAGTAAACCCTAGATTAGATCTAGGTAATAAATGGAATCCCCATAATAGATGTACACCTGAAGGCAACCATATATACAGGGATTGGGATCACGTTATCATATGATCATAGATTACTAATTTGTACACTAGTTAGGTAAGTCCAAAGATATAGAAATGTAACGACCCAGATTTTTGGCCATTGAAGTCTAAATAGTTAAATTTGTTTTAAATGTTTTATTTGAATTTTATATAAGGATTTATATAGGAATTTATTTAATAAAACGATATTTAAACGTATAATTCATAATATAATTTAAAGCGAGTTCAAAATGGCGCGGTAGTTTGAATATTCGATTTCAAATTTTAAATGAACGTACAGGATTCAAAATAAATCGAATTTTAGCGAAACAAGAAATATTTGAATTTGTTCGGAAATATCTTCCCAACGAATGTGAAAAAGCTAGATTTCATAGCAGGAATAAAAAGTTATGTCCAAATCAAATTTAGAAATAGTCGCTATAGAGTTGTGTATAAGCCATATCGGTTTATTTAATATAACTAGAGATTGGTTAAGAATTTGGACAAGGTTCTTTTGAGGCGTAGTTGTAGTTTAATTTTTAGAATTTTACTGTAATTTTTATTTCGTAAAATAAGCAACTTTTTATTTGGAGTATTTTGCACCCTATATCAATATTTTGGGATTTCACAATATGAGTTAAACTACCGATATTATTATATTTTTGGGATCCTGGTACCTCACTGGACAAGACCGTACTCTTATTTCTGTCCATAACAGCTCGTTCGTGAATAAAATTATATGTACCAGAATACTCACGGCATGATTATAGAAGATAAAATGAAACTTAAACAAATAAATAGAAAAACCATTATATCAAATATGTCGCACCTTTACAAGTCATATGGACAAGTCGTTTTCAAGTCTGCGTCTGACCTAATACTTTGAACATGGCTAGATTTTTATTTTATCTTCAAAACTAGCCTATCTTTTCAAGTCACTACTCTTAAATCTCGTGGTACAAGCAGAGGAAAGTTGGTCAAGAAGAAGGAAAAAAATCTCAGCCTATCAAATGTTTGTAAAGTCCTTAGCTAACCACGTACAAGCATGTAGTAAATAATGAAAGGCCAAATAGTTTAAAACTTCTGCAGACAGTCTGGACCAAATATTTTTATGTCATTTCCATAGTCTGAGCATATCCTTACCCTGAAAACAAATATCAGTTTGGGTCAACAAAACTTCGATGGCACGTTACAAACTGATATATGAAGAGAAAAATATATGTAGTAATACATGTTTAAAGAGTTTGGCACACCAGATAAGGATGCTGTCAATTAAAAGGATTCTGTGAAATCTTATCAAATCTTGAAATCATGTGCTCTCCAGTCAAGAGTGCGACTAAGAGCAAATTTCACTATAAAAGGCACATGCTAGCTGAGACCTTCACCACTTATGTCTCTGAAAATAATTAAAATCGGTTACAGTAAACCTACCCTATATCTTATAGCTGTGCTCCCCAAGTAATAATAGCCGTGTTCCCCAAGCCTTTTCTTGTTTAAATGCCCTCATTTCGTTCTCACATTAAAAAACGGACTCAATACGAGAAAAGAAAAGAAAATGTAAGTTTCAATGAGGAAACAAACCGAAAGGTGTCAACCTCAATGGAATCACCAAACTCGGCGTTGGAATCAGGGCGTGGTGGAGCGCGGTGAGGAGGCATTGACAGAAACGACAGTGGATAATATGGGTTCGGGAAGGTTCAGTACATCATCGGAGGATACTGGTTCAAAGTTTTCCCCACCATTTACTATATGCAGCAGATCGACGCGATGGCACAGTGGTTGCCGAACAAGGAGATGAAGAAATGGTGATGGCCTGTGTTTGACGGCTTCGAAATTTTGGGGAAAAAGGGTATATTTGAATTGTGGATCAGTTTTGAGGGTGGAGCTGGATTGATGTGATCCATTGGGGAACTGTATAGTGCATGAGAAGTTTAATCAGGAAGTGCGACTGTTTTGGTGTGAACGGTGGAGATTTCGTGTAAGTTGGTGGGTTTTGAAGGAAGCTCGGTAGGAAAGAAGTTAGCAGTGTTAGGAGAAGGATTGGTTAAGGGAAATCGATGAAGACATGAGTGGAAGGGGATTGCGTTTGCTGTAGGTGTTCAGGAGGTTATTTTTGTCAAAGAAGGGGAGGGCTATCATCTTTGCGGGTTGTTTGAACTGTGAAGAAGAAGCTTACGGGGAAGATTATGCAGTCTACAAATGTGATCAGGGGAATTAAAACGGTAATTAGTTTAATGTTAATGATGAACATTAACAACGTATGGTTTATTTTAATTCGATTTAAGGCTTAACATGTCGAGTAAGTAAAGAATATAATTAAGGTCTAATAATTAATTAACAGATAATAGTTTTTAATTTAATCAACCATTGTAATAGCGATATTTAATTCATTCAGTAGCAGAATTCGAGGAAATCGGTCACGTTGAAATCGGAGCGACAAGAACTACAGAGTGGAACAGATTTCGTTGTTTTAGCTATTGGAATTTCATGATAAAATCAAACGTCTGTTTGATTGTAAACAAAACAAAAGCAGAATTGTCAACAGCGAACCAAAGTGAGTAAATTCACTAACTCTGCTTTGTTTATATTTTTATATAAATGAATTTTAAATTTATTTTATACTGTGAAATGGTTGCTTGATTGAAATGGTTGATAAAATTGGTTGATATGATTACATCGTTGATCGATGATTAGTTCTGATATTTCATATTGATGTGAAATAATATTATTGATGCTGATTAACATTTGTGGATGCAGGGAAACAGGTTGGAGGGATCCAACTGGGTTCCTCAACGTTTATATTATTGTTTACTGTGATAAATTATGTTGTGTTGAATTCCCTGACCCTAGAAATTTGGTATTTTAATACTGTAAAATATTTTCGAATATAAAAGTGGGTTTGAAATATAAAAAGGGAAATTTAGTTCCAAAGTAGAGAATTGAATTTTTGAATGGACTTGAAGGTAGGAACTTGTTTTAATAAATAAAACAAGAAGTTGATTATAAACATCTGTTATAAATTTAGTAAAATATTGTCATTGGATTAAATTGAATTTATATGGAAAAGGGGAAATTGGTTTTGAAACCAATAGTTGTAATTGGATTTAATCTTAGTGATTTTAAAGGGGATTTTAAATGAGATTATAAATGTTTGAAGTTAAAAGTGGGATGTTTATAAACATTTTAAATAAAAGTTATAAATAGAATTTGGGTTTAAAGGAATATTTATAAAAACGAAACCAAATGGTAGTACATGAAAGAAATATATTTAGGATTAAAGTAAATAATGGTTTAGAGTAAAGACTTTGCAAATAAAATATATATAATGGAAATTTAGACTTGAATATGAATCCAAATTGGAGTTTGAATGAGATAGGGAAAGGGGGAATCAATTTAAATGAAAACGATAAATTTTATTTCAAAATGTGGAATATAAAACAAATGGTGATAACGTAACGATTTGGAAAGCGTGAATTCAAAAGGGAATTGGGAATTTGAATTAACATGAAATGGTAGATAAATTCCGGAGTTCGGAATATGATCGAATATAGATTATTCGAGAGAGAATTATTGGAATTTGATTATATCGAATCTAGGAAAGTAGTTATTTCTACTTTCCATTTTGAATCAAATTTAATTATTTAATTAATTACATATCAATTGAAATTGGTAAGTAAGAGTTATATTTTGATATACCAAATATTTGAAAACAGCGATTATAATGCTACTTCTATAATAAATGTTTTGTAAATTTATACAGTGATTATAATGCTATTGTTATAGTAAATGTTTTGTAAATTCTAAACAGCAATTTTAACGCTGCCGTTATAATGCGATCTTAACGCTATTGTTAAAATAAATGTTCTATAATTCTAGATAGCGATTGTAACACTGTTGTTAAAAAGCAATGTTTTATAAACTAAATATTTGGAAACGGCGATTATAACGCTACCCTTATAATCAATATTTTTCTGTAAAGGAAGTGTGTTCTTAGATCGAATCTGAGAGTTGTGTAAGTGATGTTTTGGTTAAAGTTGTGAGCTTTAGCTATTTCGAAGTTAAGAATGTCGTTCAGTTAAGGTCTGAGAGGAAATTATACCCCAACTTGATTGACGTCATGATTTACGGAGGAATGGTTAAGGTTCGATGGCAAGGATTGGTTAGTGATACCATTAGTTTACGAATGATTTATGGTTTGAGTTATAAATAACGATGTTTTATAACATCGCGTTCATTTAAAGAATTTTGCAATATTTTTCCCAAATAGAAAATGAAATGAATTGGTCAAGGACGAATTAAGGGATGATATGAAAATATTTTCCGATATTAATAAAGTATATTTTCTGAATATAGAAATAAGGATTCGTTAATATAGATGTCTTCTAACTGGAATAAGGAGATATTTTCTCGAATAAAGAAATTACTTATTGAAAATGTTTTTCAAAGAATCGAGAGGGAAATCGAGCTTCAAAAGAATACGAAAGATGGAAAATGGGAATTGTAAATAATAATATAATAAGGAATTGATTTAAAGGGGCCAAATGTTGATTGATGATTGATCGATCGAATTCCTACCTGGAAATAAGATCGTTGGTTGCACACTTATTTTTCTTTGATAGTTAAAGCACCAACTATCGAAGTTTCTGACCATTTTTCCGTCGTCAATACTGAGAGACCGGGATAAGATTCATTATCTGAAAATGTATGGACATTAGCGTTGCGATCGAAAATGATGAAGAAAATTGAAGACGGAGTTATGCAAGGGCTATCCTGTTTATAGAATAGTTCCTTCGGTTTGTCCAGTTCTAGGACAACGTGAATGGACGAATGTATGACAGAGTATATCTAACGAATCGCGTAAGTTGATCTCTTCAAACATACTTACGTTTGGTGGCAGAGGAACTCATTCCTCTTAGCTTTATACCCGTGGTATTTTTGGGGAAATCAATTTGTGATTTGGCGGGTATGACGATGTGGCATTCAAAGTGAATGGTGGCTAGATGTTCTGGAAGATAATTAAAACCTCAAGCCTCACAACCGGGAATTGACAAAAATCGGGCAGGCAGCATGGCTATGTGGGTCGCACCCATTAGGACGTATAATCACCTATCTAGAGAAATTCAATTTGCTTCTTTAATCTATTGATGCTGTCCCTTTCGGGAAATGGTTGCTGATCCCAACCGTTGGTGATATACATTCGATACACTCAAGTGAAATGAGTGGTCGGCCATGTTAGGGCCAGGTTGCAAGACGTTCTTGTTGAACCCAGTGTATTCGCCTCTAGAGATACACTATCGGCAGGTGGTCCCATACCATGTCATGTTGGAAATCCAATCTCCAATAAGCGCCCTGCAAATTTTGATTTTATATTATATATGGAGCGTGAGATGCAAGCGTTCCACTATATTTCTATTTATTTGATGTAGACATTATTATAATATCACTGGATTTGGTATCAAAAATATTTTGATTATTGTAAGGTAAAAACCATCCGTGTTTATGTGTGGATCGTTCTTACGATTATCATTTCTTTCGAAAGGATTTTGAAAGTTAAACCAATGGTTGGAGTTTACTCACACCAGTCCCATGGATGACCCAGAGTTTATTTTGTTTTGTTTTCCCTAAACTCTTGGGTGCCCAAATTTGTACGAGCAGTCAAGTAGTCGGGATGTTACAGATTCACTTGGAGGTGTTCGAAGTAGAAGGCTCCATCAGTTGGCTATAGACTCTCATATTATCTGCCGTGTACTATGTTATATCTGGAAACATGAGTTTATAATTGTTTCAGGGATAATTGTTGTTGTAACGACCCACAAATTCGTACTATATGAGTTGACTAATAACACCACACGTCCAACCCAAATTGCACAGAAATACGAATCATTATTAGAAAGAAGTTAGAGGATGAGAAATAGAAAGAAAGAAATATTAGAATAGAAGAAAGTGAAGATCACAAACTCACAGCGGAACGAATAAAATATATTAAATAACATAACTTTTTGAAATACACATCAATAACTTTATATACATACCATCATCAAAGCACAACAGTTATTCCTGGAACAGTTATAAACACCTGTTTCCAGATATCACATAGTAGAAAGCGGAAATATGATAATCTATAGCTAACTAGTGAAGCCTCCTGCTTCCAGCTCCTCCAAATGAATTTGTAAAATCCCGACTACTTGACTGCCCGTACAAATTGGGGCACCTAAGAGTTTAGGGAAAACAAAACAAAATAAACTCTGGGTCAGTCATAGGACTGGTGTGAGTAAACTCCAACCATTTGTTTAACTTTCAAAATCCTTTCGAAAGAAAAGATAATAGTAAGACCAACCCACACATAAACATGGATGGTTTTTACCTTACTATAACCCAAAACACTTCGATATCAAATCCAGTGATATTATAATAATGTCTACATCAAATAAATAGAATCTAGCAGAACGCTTGCATCTCACGCTCCATATATAATATAAAATCAAAAACCGCATGGCGCTTACTGGAGATTGGATTTCCAACATGACAAGGTATGGAACCACCTTCCGATCAGTGTACTCTAGAGGCGATACACTGGGGTTCAACAAGAACATCTTGCAACCCAGCCCAAGCATGACCGACCACTCATTTCGCTTGAGTGTATCGAATGTATATCACCAACGGCTGGGATCAGCAACCGTTTCCCGAATGGGACAGTATCGAATAGAATAAGGAATTAAATGAATCTCTAGATAGGTGATTATACATCCTAATGGGAGCGACCCACATAGCCATGCTACCTGCCCGATTTTTGTCATTTCCCGGTTGTTGAGGCCTGAGGCTACGATTACTTGCCATTCATTGATAGCATGATCACTTTGAATGCCACATTGTCAGATCCGTTAATCACTAATTGATTTACACAAATATTCTAGATGTTATGCTAAGGGAATAAATCCGTTGCAGCCATATATATTTATACAGACTAACTCATGCGATCATTGGAAATACTTTGTCAGACATTCATCCATTTATGTTCGTTTTGGGACTGAACGAAACCGAAGGCACAATTTCTATTAATAGAAAAAGCCCTTGCACTTTACACCATCTTTGATTATCTTCATACAATCTGATTCACAACGCTACTGCCAATACAGACTGGTTCTCCGATAATCATCCAACCGGTCTCTCCATATTGACAACGATGTTGGCAAACACTTCGATAGTCGGTTATTTAACTATCGAAGAAAACAAATAAACATTCATCCATAACATCAATCAATCACTGGGCCTGTTAATTAATATTTCATTAATTAATTCACTTCTCTATTTCTCTATCAATATTTGTTAACCAAATAATTTCGATACTCATCTTGGCCTCTTACGCTATTTGGAAACATTTCCATATATCGCATTTTCTTATTTTCTATAGTTAGAAAATATATTCTATTTGTAATTGAAAACAATTTCAATCACTTATCTCTTTCCTGACTACTTTAATTATACTCAGGAAATATTTGCTGTTATATTTCTAAAATCTCCATCACTTGGATTAAGACGAATGTTGTGTAAAACATTGTTACAACAACCTAAAATAGTTTATTCAACTAACTATTATTCAAACACTTCTCTTCGAGACTGGATCCTGCTATTTATCAATTGAAAATGAAATCAATCAAGTTGGGGTAAAATTACCTCTTAGACCTTGACTGAAAACATCCTCAACTACAAAACGGCAAAACCACTAACCTCGAATAACCACACTATAAAACCCAATTATTCATTTTTAAAACATGTATATGGTTCGCTTTCTATTTCTAATTTATAGATTTCCCTTTTTGTTTACAATATTCTATTTTTTTAATTCGTTTCCTTATCGAATTCTATATATATCGATACATTGATTTCTAACTATCAAATTATCTTAAAAATATTCTAACTCCTTAAATTTCTGGAAAATTTTGCCATAACCTCCTTTGTACTGGGAGCATCGGAATATTTCAAATAGCCTCCCATGGCCCTTTCCAATCCAAAAGAAAAAGAATAAGCCAAGCGGTTTCCCGATACGGCGCATAAAATCTCATATATGAATTTAAACATGTACCTTTTTGTCGGGCCATAAATTAAAATCTTCATATACTCCATCCCATACCTGTCTAACACATGTTCACCTGTTTTCAATTCAATTCAACTCAATTCAATCATTTGAATTCAGTTTCGTTCATTTATTCTTTAATTAGCTATTTTGCCTATTTCGCTTCTTTGTTTGAACATAACATGTTCAAACAAAATATTTAACCTTCTTATAATCAAATTGAATTCTATTTTCAACTCGAGTTATATATTCGATTTCGAATATAAATTCTCAATCTCCTTCGTTTATCCAAAAACCCAATTTCGATTCAAATTTCCTTTAACTAATTATTTTCCAATTTAGTTAATTCTATTTGATAGTTAAAAATATGATTTTTGTCTTAAAAATCATTTCACTTACTTCACTGGAGTTCATATTTATTTTGTATCTCCATTCTGGATTTTTCTAATGTCAATTCGGATTTTATTCCTTTAAAATCTCTTTATTTATTTAAATAAACCATTATCGTTTTTAAAACGATTATGGCGCTGCTTTTCTGAAAAATTGATTTTGACATAACTCAAAATCTATACGACGAAATCCAGATTTTTCTCTTCCATTAGAAAACTATTATCTAATCGGTCCCGACGTTTCTTGTTTCAAAAAATTCCGACTTCAATTGAGTTCTGTATACTCGATTGAAGTTCGAAACGACAATTTACGAAATGCAGCGCTGCGGTGAGTTCGTTTTAATTATATTTATAAATATATAAACGTTTGAACTTCGTTTAAATAAATTCAACTCTATTCTGATATATATATATATATTAAATCCATTTTCCAATTCAACATAATATTTCCAATCTATTTCACTTCTATTTGAAATTCTATTTCGAATTCTATACTCAAATTCGATTTAAATTTTTATATTGAAATTCTATACTCAAATTCCATTTAAATTTTAATATTCAAATTCCATTTCAATTTCTCTTATATTCAAATTCCATTTTACTTTCGATATTAAAATTCTATCTTTGAATTCCTTTATATTTTCTATTTGAATTCTATATTCAACTTCTCGTTTCAGTCTATTTGAATTCTATATTCAAACTCTATTTCACTTCTTTTTCAAATTTTCTAGTTAAACACCATTATTTTCAAATCTCTATATTTGAATTTCATTTGAACTTTCTTTATTTACATCCATTTGAATTCCTTTGAATTCAAATTCTATTTGAATTCCTTTGAATTCAAATTCTATTTTAAATTTTCTTTCTTTTTATATATTCAATTTAATTTCTATTTATATAAATTCGAATTAATCGAATTCAAAATCATAAATCCTCACGGTATTTATTTAGTCCAACCTATATTCTGACATTAGAATAAATTCCATCGTTTATTTCTTTAAACGATTTTCCCCACTTATATTTTTAAATTCACATTTGAATTTAAATATTCAAATTATCCAAATGATAATTTTTCCCTTTTTATTTACAAACCCTATTTATTTTACTTGTTTATATATTTAAACAAGTCCCGATTTAAATTTTCCTTTGAAATAGATATTTCTAATTTGGAAAAATAGTTTTCCCTTTTCAAATTCAAACTTATAGTTTATTTCTGAATTATCCAATGATAATTCTCTTCCTTCATTTATAAACTTCATTTATAAATGAATTTCTTGTTTTATTCCTTTAAAACAAGTTAATATTTTTATTCCATTCAAATTCCAAATTCTATTTTAGAAAAATAGAATTTCCCCTTTTTACTCTGGAAATTTCCTTTTTCGATATTTTTAAAATATCAACATTTAGGCCCGGTGATATTTGAATACCAAACAATCAATTATTTATTTTTGGTTTTCTAACACATCATATATGATAGTATATATGCAAACAAATGGACAAACATATAATATATTTTTGAGGAATCCAGTTGGATCCCTCCAACCTGTTTCTCCTGCATCCACAGACGTTGGTCAACATAAATAATACCCATCCTGCTTCAAGGCAGGATATCGCGGTATAAAAGGGGATCCACTTATATACGTGGGCGTAGGGTCATCCGCTAATGATACTGCGGGCATCCGCTAATGATACTGCGGGAACAATCCAATCACCAAACCAATATATATATATATATATATATATATATATATATATATATATATATATATATATATAATAGTCAACCCTAAATAACTAATATTTTTAAATCAACCAGAAAGCATTCAAACAAGCATCAAACAATTATTTTTAACGAATAAATATAATTCTAAATAAAAGGTGAGTGAGATTTACTCACCGTGATATCATTTGCTGAATATCCGTATAAAAACCAAAATGTTACATCCACGAACTGTCTCGAATGAAGTCTCTACCTACGATTATTTATTTCTTCTTAACGTTAAATGAATTACTGATTCAAATTAGCTTCCTAAAATAAACAAATTACTCTATGATTAATTTTTTATTTATTAATTAAAACACATACCTAAATCTTGGTTTAACCCTTCGAACCCCTCACTGAAAAACCATCCGACATCACTTAGGCAAGATAAAACTCCCTGACCTCAATTAGCAAGAAGCACCCTAACCACATCAGCTTCAATCCGACCTCTACCTGCAAATCAGAAATCTGCACCCTGTAGTTTTTCTTTTCTTTTCTGTTTACTGCTTCACTTCTCATCTCCTTTAAACCCGATATCCCATTGTGAAGTTCGAAAGCCTCAATGGAATCACGTCGATGAGCTATCAAAGAAGACAGCGATAGTTAAAATCATCGCATCCCCTCCAAAACTGCTTGCAACCCCTAAATCGCTGCTACAGGTATCTCCCAAAAACAAGTCGAATCTCCTGATGCTACCACCACAAAGCAGACCTCACCATTACTCAACGTCGCCTACAATTGATTGCGACTTCCATCCCCAGTTCCATCTCGTCGACTTCATCACGCTGCCACCAAGACATGGAACTCGAACCCTTAAAACCCATCATCGAATCACCTCCCCGACACCGTTTACCTTGATTTGTTCATGGCCCTCTCAAAGCCCTATTGCGATTCCTGAATCGAACACAAGTTCGATCTTCAAATTACCGAACGTGATAACCCTAGCTCGTGATGGAATCCTTGGAGTGTTTGGTTTTAATTGTTTAGAAGAGATATGAGAATATAAAGAAAGAAGGGGAATTATACTTTGCAGACTTCGATTTTGAAAGAGGAATTTTAGAATGGATTTGAAACAAAGGAAATGGCTTGGATTTGATTCACAGGGAACGATTGAATTTGAGAATGGGAAAAGGATCATCGCGTATTAATAGATGAAATGGGGAACACAAAGTATGTTGTAAATAAATGTTTTGGTCGGTAACGTACATGGCAAATCCATTTAAGGAATTTAAAAATATTTTGATTTGATTTCGATCTTATCCATCTAAAATATCTCGGGGTTCATAATTAAAAATCGCGAACCGCTATTTTAGCGTACCGACCGTCGTTATAATGTTATAACGCTATTTTGAATTCAACGAAATAGATTATACAATTTAATTTGAACGTATATTTAAAATAGCCATATTAGATCAATTTAAATTCAAAATAAATAAATTCTTCAACAATAAATTTCTATTATCATCGTCTATATTCAAATATATATATTGATCACCTAAACTGTTCTGATTCTGTTTTTAACTTTGATTCCAACTATATTTTGTATTTCGATAATTTAGTATATTTGATATAAATCCAAGAATTTATTTCTAAAACGATAACATAATATAAAAATTGATTTATATTATCAACTCTATATTTAAAACCATATTAAATATTTAAAATAAATCGATAAAAATTTCGGGTCGTTACATTCTTCCCTCCTTGAAATAATTTCGTCCTCGAAATTGCTAAGGTAGGAAAAATGGTACAAATCCATTACTTTTCAAAACTTATTTATGTTGAAACTCACCACTTCATATTTCAACAAATTTTATTCTTCCAAAACATTTGGTCTTCCTTCATTTAATTCGAATGATCTACGATCGATCCATTTATATCCAAGCTATATTCCATTATACCTATTCAAATTGATTCTAGTTAATTGATTCACTTCAATCCATTTAACTAGCTTAAGTTAAATTCCATTTCCAGAATCCAAATCCCAGGGTTTTCATTTCAAATCCTTTTGAAATCACTTAAACATGTACATATATTTATAATCCTTTCAAATTCAAAATATTTGGATTTTTCAACTAAACTTGTTTTCTTTCAAACAAATATTTATCAAAACTTTTCTAAGGAAGCAATTCATCACTTAAAAACTCGAAAATGAACACTGATGATGGTCAACTCATCATCAGAATTATTTTCCAGCCACTGAAGTGAGTTAAGTGCTTTACCACTTTCAAAATCAATCAAAAATGATTTTTATTCATATCCTTTCAAAATAAAACTATTTTATTTTAATATACATCAGGAAATATTTTCCAACTTCCCAGGATTTAAATTCCAAATTCTGGTTTGAATTCAATTTTAATTCATCTCATTTGTATATTAATTCATATACAAATTCTATTCGGTTATATATAACTATTCAAATTTTATAATCTTATTTGACTATAATATTAACATCCAACACATCCATATAATATAAGAGTTCTAGAAAACTATTCCTTTTCTATAAAATAGAATTTTAGGCAAAATTATTTCATTTACCCATTTTAAAACAATATTGTGTTCAATCTTCTGTTCAAGTATTTACAAACTCTTATCGACGTCGTGGCTGAGACGACCCGAAACTTCCTCGGTAAGGAAAGCGCGGATAGTTCGAGAACAAGCCACAAAAGGATGCAGACGGAAGAACATTTCATTGTTTATTACAACAATTCCATCAGAATACAAGAATATATAGAGTATAAATCAATATTACACATTATAAAATATCAGAGATTACAATACATTACATAGCAGCGGAAAATAATACAATACACAACTGAAGAAGATATACAGATACAAATCTTTCCGGATATCATTCCAGCTGTAAACCAGGATCCTATGAATATAAATCTGAAAAACCAAAACTACTAGCTGCCCGTGTCAAAATAAGGGCACCCAGAGTTTAGGTTAAAACAATAAACTCCAGGTCAGTCATGGGACTGGTGTGAAAACGAAAACAGTTATTAATCTTTATTTTAAAGTTAGGTAAATCAAGGGACCACGCCGTATAACATGGAATGGGTTTGCTCCCAAGAATACTAGTGCATAAAACAACAGCGCAATGCTAAATAAAGAACAATGAAGCTATTATAAGACCCAGGTCCGCTCACACAATGCAACACAAACCAGAGGATAGGGTTTTACCTTATAATAGCCAAAGAATGCTTGATACGTTAAAACAAATCTTCT
This sequence comes from Allium sativum, assembly GCA_030737875.1. Taxonomy (NCBI): domain Eukaryota; kingdom Viridiplantae; phylum Streptophyta; class Magnoliopsida; order Asparagales; family Amaryllidaceae; genus Allium; species Allium sativum. The sequence continues at coordinate 312,585,155 of CM060921.1, forward strand.
ATTATTGCTATAAGTGAAGAAATCAATTTCAAATCATAAGTATCAATCATAGGCGGCATGAATGCCCCATACCACTATGTCGCCATATATAGGTTATACAATCAAAATCGCAAAATCACGTATTTGGAAATTGAATTTCCATCTATGAACCTAGGCCAGGGATCGTCCTCTACCGATTCGAGATTGTCTAGCCCGAGTCTCAGGACCCAGACTCAGGTGGGCCCTTGGATCGTCAGGGCCGGTCCACCGATGAGGATTAAAATGCCTGAACACTACGTTTCCCCGCCCTATGGGGTGTAAATGAGCCAACGAATGACTCCATCGGTCCCGGATCGACCGATATAACCGAGGCGACTCGCAACAGCAACAACCACATAAGTCAAACTCGTCAGGGCATGTAAAACCACTGATGCCACTTCTAGCTAGAAGGAAACGCATGCCCTCCCTGATGTCCTCTCCCATTTCTGGTTCACAACCGGGGTGTGAGGCTCGCGAATTCACGTTACACAAAGCTGTGCCACACAGGCTGTGCTTTGATCATCACCCACAAGACTTTACTTTCCAACAGAAGCCTTGATCATATTGCCACTTAGGCAAGCCACACAGGCAATTCACTCCATGCGTTTGATATCCATCAATATATAACCCCTGAGCTCGTACGACTCAGAGAAGGGCGTTAAGCAAGAGAATAAATTCTCCGCCGCTAAATAGATATATATTTAATAGAAATCAATCACACAGAATAAAATCTATGTCAGACACACAGTCCATTTACAAGTCCGTTCTCGGTCTGAACGAAACCGGAGGCACCTAGTACCCCGCATATCCATCGATCTCCAAGTACGTCTGGACGATCACTAACTGTTTCCATCTTCTTGGGTGTACAGCCCAATCAAGATCATCAGTAACCACCCAAACAACGTGAAGACCTCCGGTCTTCGACCATCGCCTTCATCTTCGACTTATCGTCATATCAGTTATTCAGAATGGGATAAACCCGGTCTTTCCGAATAACTCGCATATATAATAAACAAGTGTTACACAAACACAACATACGCCTCATTCCAATTCAGAATATTCTTTTATTCAAATATTTTTATACTTTGGGAAAGGTTCCCATTAATTTTATCAAAGATAAATTCTTTAAATTTATTCTTTAATCACCTTTAATATCAATTCAAACTAGTCGGGATTAGCGAACCACACCGAAGTAATCATTTATTTTATTTCCCAATCCCAACCTATTCACCCCATGAAGTAAAACTGGTAATACTTCATATCTAACACCACGGTGTTATCGGTAAATTCAATTACCATTTCACGTTCAAATCTAATTAAAGATTTAACTATCGCCTGGAGTAAAACTGGCGATACTCCATTCTCGATCTTTTCAATCTAATTAAAGATTCATTAAAACTCCACTTAGTTTTAATCTTTAACTGGGTTAAAGAATCAGTGTCTTTTAAAACACGGTTCATAGTAAACCCTAAATCACATTCCATTAATTATCGGGTTAAAGAACAAGTGTTATTTAAAACACTGTTCACGATAAACCCAAAAATCAATATCAATTCAGTTCCAATTAAATATTATTTAATTGGTACACTTCATTAAATCTAAATAAAAAGATTTAATCTTTTTCTCGACTAGGCTTAAGAACAGTGTTAATGAAGACACCATTCATGACAAACCCAAATCACATTTGATATTAAATACAAGGCTCTGAATAGAAAATATATCGGCTTATATTCAATATCAAATTCTACGACCAACAAATATCGTATTGGAAATAACGATATATATATATATATATCTCAAATTTCCATAACAATACCTGTATCGTCACGAAATCCAACATCGAAATTTTCCAAAGACAATTTTGATTCAAATCCATTCCAATTCAATTATTGGAAATTCTGGTTATTTTAAAAAACCAATTCAAATCCAATTTATTTATTTTAAAAATAAACAAAATATTATTCTAGTTCAAAACTAGTTCATTTCGACAAAAATCTATTTTTATCGTTTCAAATATGGAGTTTTCATCCCAATTCTTCACAAATTATTTCTTATGATTTTACATAAATTATTGATATTTTTAATAATTTTATCAAGGCCCGTACAGTCTATTTCCATCAACGGCCATCGAACTGCACTTACAACGACCTTTTTCAAATTTGATTTGGACATAATTCCAAATCCAACCATTGGATTTCAAATTTCTAATATTCATTAGAAAGCTCTTTTCGATACGAACTCAACGGTTCCAGTTTTTGGAGAATCCGACGGTCGGATCTCCCGCAATATCCATTCGAAGTCAATGGTCGAAATTCACGAACTACCGCAGCGTTGCGCGTTCTATTCAGGCCATTATAAATATATTATATATATTTCGTCGATTTCCCTTCGAAACGAATTTTATAAATCGTTTTAAATTCATTTTCAAAACGATTTCAACTTCTTTTTCAAATTCAAATCAGAATTGAATTTTCCCTTTTAAATTCGTTTTACATTCATTTCAATTCAAATTGATTTCTAATTCAATTTCAGTTCGTTTTCAATTCAATTCAATTTCAATTCGAATTCATTTATATTCAATTTCAATTCGAATTCATTTATATTCAATTTCAATTCGAATTCATTTCTATTCAATTTCAATTCAAATTCATTTCTATTCAATTTCAATTCGAATTCATTTCAATTTCAATTCGAATTCTAATTCTTTTCAAAATATCATATTTTGAAATCACTTTCGATATTCATTATAAAATGAATAAAATCGATATAAATATCGCTCACGCCAAAATGGCGTCAATCTAATCAACACGGCTTCATATATTTCTATTTTCGAATATTCTATTTCAAATATTTCTATTTCAAATATTTCTATCTCAAATATTTCTATTTCAAATATTTCTATTTCAAATAATTCTATTCAAAACTGGAATGAAGCCCAATCAATTACCATAGATTTTATTTCTATGGATTTTCATACAACGCATGTATATATCCACAATGACAAATAATCAACCATCACCCAAAGTGCATTCTACACTGTATAAGCATCAAATATAAATATTCAACGCTTATAACAGTCTGTCAATCAATCGATCGACATACAACTAATTATCGGGATTAGTGTACGTCATATATCATCCCAATACCCGTGTGGGGTTTCAAACAATCAAACACAGATTTTTTTGTGCAGTTGGGCGATGTGTAAAATTTATCGTCCCAATTAATATCAATCAAATCAGTGTACATAAACAAATCTCCGATTTGTTTATATTAATTTATTTCATTTTATATACACGTTAAAAATTCTATTTTTAACTATATAATATTTTCCACTATAAAATATTTTATTTCGTTTCACATCACACAATCAACTACACATCAAAATCAAACAAACAAGCATACAAGTCGTCCATGGTCTGTGGACGACGGGTGTCGGGTGCTACTAAACACCGTCTACATCCTAGTATATAATTCAACTAGATATAAATTCAAAAGTGAGGAGTTCTCACAGATGGTTCCACTCCGCCGTGCTTTCCTTTTGAACTGTTGAACCTTTTCGATCTGCTTGAAATTCCAATGCAGTCTTTACCACGCTGTTCACAATAAAAATTATATTTTTATTACTTCATTCAATAAATAAAAATCATATTTTTATTTCATATATTTTTACAATGCTTATTTCTATAAAAAAAAAATTACATTTCTACTCCTTATTTAAGATTGAATTTTTATTATCATAGCTATATAAAAGTTATATTTTTATATTTCTAATTTGATAAAAACCATATTCTCAATATCTCTACTTAATAAAAATCATATTTTTATCCTGCCTACTATATAAAAATTATATTTTTAATACTTCTACTTTTATAAAAATTATATTTTTATTGTCTCTACTTTATAAAAATCATGTTTTTATCCTGCCTACTATATAAAAATTATATTTTTAATACTTCTACTTTTATAAAAATTATATTTTTATTGTCTCTACTTTATAAAAATCATGTTTTTATTCTGCCTACTATATAAAAATTATATTTTTAATACTTCTACTTTATAAAAGATTATATTTTTATTGTCTCTACTTTATAAAAATCATGTTTTTATTCTGCCTACTATATAAAAATTATATTTTTAATACTTCTACTTTATAAAAGATTATATTTTTATTGTCCCTACTTTATAAAAATTTATTCTGCCTACTATATAAAAATTATATTTTTAATACTTCTACTTTATAAAAGATTATATTTTTATTATCTATAACTATAAATAAAAATCGTAACTTAATACAAAAAATTCGTATTTTTAAATCTATATTATTTATACTAGAATCTGAATCTCCTAGTGTTGTTATTTAACAAAGAAAGAAAGAAGAAGATCAAAATCAAAATAATAAAAAAAAGGAAGAAGAAGGAGACTCACTGTTATTGGTTGGAGGAGGGGGCACGGGGTGCTGCGCGGGTGGAGGTTGGTCGGGGTTTCAGGTGGGAGGCTCACGTGGAGGAGGACTGGGCGGGTTTTCTTCGTGGGGTTGCGGGTTCGGGTTTCGGGGGTTAGATGGAATCGCGCTCAGCGCGATGAGGAGGGGGAGAGGAGGACAGAGGGGGAGGTGCGGTGGCCATGGAGGGGTGCAGCGCGGTGGACGATGGCTGGGGGGTAGCGAACGGCGGCTTTAGTTTTTAGGTTTTCTTTTTTCTTCATTCAATTTTTTGAGAAAGAGGAGAGAGAAGAGGGAAAAAGGGGGGAATTGAATATATATATATATATATATATATTTAATTTCAACTTTAAAATTTAAAAAGTTGACTTTTCTATCGAACCCCAATCGAGGCCCAACGACTGTCGCCACTAGCTAATTACCCCCATTCCGAACACAATGAGTTATGTTTCGTAAGTCAATCCGATCGTTACGACCAGTTTCCATTGAATTTAAAATATAATTCTTTATATATTCAATTTGAACGCACATTTCAATTTACCGGGGCCACATACAGTCTCTAAAAATTCCAGAAAAATATTTTCTAGCTTTGTATTGACAATACGGTCCTAACAAAACTAGTTTCGTCAAATTCTGAGATCGTTTGAAAAATGGCCATTTTCCAGTTGATTAAAATCAACTGAAACTGGTCAAACGCGTTTTCCTTTGCCACGCTCACCTATTGATTCGAAAAATTATGAAATTTGAAACCTAGCAATAACTAGACATCACGGATCCAACAAAAGTGGTTTCGTCGAATTCCGAGGTCGTTTGCAAAATTACCATTTTTAAGGGCCAAAATTCCATAGTGACTATTCTGAATTTTCAACTGGACATATCTTTTGATTCCCGCTATGAAATTTCGATTTTTCGGATTCGTTGGGAAGATATTCTCAATTAGATTCAAATATTTTTGGTTTCACTAAAATCCGGTTTATTTTGATTCCTGTACATTCATTTGAAATTTAAAATTGAATTATCAAACTACCGCGCCATTTTCAATTCCTTTTATATATATAAATAAAATTATTTATATTCTAACGACGATTCGAAAAAATATATACGTTCGAATTCTATTCAAAATAAATTTCTCGTCGATATTATTTAAAATAATTCATTTTAAATAATCAAAATTCACAAAAATTGTCAAAATAAAAACTTCAAACTGGCTCAGATTTTCGGGTTGTTACAATCTCCCCCACTTAAAACTTTTCGTCCCCGAAAAGGAACGAAGCCGAAAGTTGCTTCACAAATCAACTCAACTTCCAGTATTTTTACTACGGCTTAAGTTCTACAACTTTTCAGTTTCTAAGAACTTTTCAAATTTTTCAAAAATTTGGCTAACACCCTAAATTTTCGAAAAATTTCGCCATAACCTCCCCTGCACCGGGGACTTCGGGATATTTCATATAGCCTCCCATGGCCTTCTTCAATCCAAAAGAAAAAGAAAAATCCAATTGGCTCACAAAATCATCATCACCCAAACAAAACAGTAAATTATGGTAAACATGTACCTATTTGTCGGGCAAACAATTTTATTCTTCTGCTCTAGCCTCCTTGCTATAACCTGTTCAATGTATGTACACGTATATGCAAGCAAATGCGACTAATTTTCAATACAACTCACTATTTGGTTCAAATTGGCTATATGGTTCAAATTTTAATTAAACAACCAATAATCAAACAATACCACCATCAATCAATTAGTTGATTACCCCTTTAAATTCATAACTTTGATATATAGTCAAAAATCACATTTTTGATGCCAAATCACAACAATAGGCCCTATCTAATTTTGGTTCTCACACCAGTCAATAGGAAATATATAGAAATCCCACTTTCGAAACTCGAACATGAATACTGATGATGCGATCGCCATAGCGATCATCAGAACCAGCTTCGGGCGACTAGAGTGTGATTCTATATCTATCTAGTATATTAAAACTTCGAATATACGTTTGCAAGGCGTATATGCAAAATCTTTATATATTGGTTTGTCCCAATTAATTTAAAATAAATTATCCAAATACGTATAATACGATTTAAATTTCAACACAATTTGTTTTCATTTTAAAAATATACTCTTCACACTCGCTCTAGGATACTACTGATCCCATCTCTAACGAGTCATTCCCGTTGGATATTACTAATCCAATTTCTGATGAATTCTTTCGTATGGTTCTAACGTGTCTTGTTCTCTAAGCTTTGCAAACCAAAGCTCTGATACCAAATGTGATGACCCGAAACTTCCCCGGTAAGGAAAGCGCGGATAGTTCGAGAACAAGCCACAAAAGGACGCAGACGGAAGAACATTTCATTGTTTATTACAACAGTTCCATCAGAATACAAGAATATACAGAGTATAAATCAATATTACACATTATAAAATATCAGAGATTACAATACATTACATACCAGCGGAAAATAATACAATACACAACTGAAGGAGATATACGGATACAAAGCTTTCCGGATATCATTCTAGCTGTAAACCAGGATCCTGTGAATATAAATCTGCAAAACCAAAACTACTAGCTGCCCGTGTCAAAATAAGGGTACCCAGAGTTTAGGTTAAAACAATAAACTCCAGGTCATTCATGGGACTGGTGTGAGAAATAAAACAGTTATCAATCTTTATTTTAAAGTTAGGTAAATCAAGGGACCACGCCGTGTAACACGGAACGGGTTTCCTCCCAAGAATACCAGTGCAGAAAACAACAGCGCAATGCTAAATAAAGAACAATGAAGCTATTATAAGACCCAGGTCCCATCACACAATGCAACACAAACCAGAGGATAGGGTTTTACCTTATAATAGCCAAAGAATGCTTGATACGTTAAAACAAATCTTTTATTATTGCTATAAGTGAAGAAATCAATTTCAAATCATAAGTATCAATCATAGGCGGCATGAATGCCCCCATACCACTATGTCGCCATATATAGGTTATACAATCAAAATCGCAAAATCACGTATTTGGAAATTGGATTTCCATCTGTGAACCGAGGCCAGGGATCGTCCTCTACCGATTCGAGACTGTCTAGCCCGAGTCTCAGGACCAAGACTAAGGTGGGCCCTTGAATCGTCAGTGTCGGTCCACCGATGTGGATTAAAATGCCTGAACACTACGTTTCCCCGCCCTATAGGGCGTAAATGAGCCAACGAATGACTCCATCGGTCCCGGATCGAGCGATATAACCGAGGCGCCTCGCAACAACAACAACCACATAAGTCAAACTCGTCAGGGCGAGTAAAACCACTGATGCCACTTCTAGCTAGAAGGAAACACATGCCCTCCCTGATGTCCTCTCCCGTTTCTGGTTCACAACCGGGGTGTAAGGCTCGCGAATTCACGTTACACAAAGCTGTGCCACACAGGTTGTGCTTTGATCATCACCCACAAGACTTTGCTTTTCAACAGAAGCCTTGATCATATTGCCACTTAGGCATGCCACACAGGCAATTCACTCCATGCGTTTGATATCCATCAATATATAACCCCTGATCTCGTACGTCTCAGAGAAGGGCGTTAAGCAAGAGAATAAATTCTCCGCCGCCAAATAGATATATATTTAATAGAAATCAATCACACAGAATAAAATCCTATGTCAGACACACAGTCCATTTACAAGTCCGTTCTCGGTCTGAACGAAACCGGAGGCACCTAGTACCCTGCATATCCATCGATCTCCAAGTACGTCTGGACGATCACTAACTGTTTCCATCTTCTTGGGTGTACATCCCAATCAAGATCATCAGTAACCACCCAAACGACGTGAAGACCTCCGGTCTTCGACCACTGCCTTCATCTTCGAATTATCGTCGTATCAGTTATTCAGAATGGGATAAACCCGGTCTTTCCGAATAACTCGCGTATATAATAAACAAGTGTTACACAAACACAACATACGCCTCATTCCAATTCAGAATATTCTTTTATTCAAATATTTTTATACTTTGGGAAAGGTTCCCATTAATTTTATCAAAGATAAATTCTTTAAATTTATTCTTTAATCACCTTTAATATCAATTCAAACTAGTCGGGATTAGCGAACCACACCGAAGTAATCATTTATTTTATTTCCCAATCCCAACCTATTTACCCCATGAAGTAAAACTGGTAATACTTCATATCTAACACCACAGTGTTATCGGTAAATTCAATTACCATTTCACGTTCAAATCTAATTAAAGATTTAACTATCGCCTGGAGTAAAACTGGCGATACTCCGTTCTCGATCTTTTCAATCTAATTAAAGATTCATTAAAACTCCACTTAGTTTTAATCTTTAACTGGGTTAAAGAATCAATGTCTTTTAAAACACGGTTCACGGTAAACCCAAAATCACATTCCAATAATTATCGGGTTAAAGAACAAGTGTTATTTAAAACACTATTCACGATAAACCCAAAAATCAATATCAATTCAGTTCCAATTAAATATTATTTAATTGGTACACTTCATTAAATCTAAATAAAAAGATTTAATCTTTTTCTCGACTGGGCTTAAAAATAGAGTTGATGAAGACACCATTCACGACAAACCCAAATCACATTTGTTATTAAATACAAGGCTCTAAATAGAAAATATATCGGCTTATATACAATATCAAATTCTACGACCAACAAATATCGTATTGTAAATAACGATATATATATATATATATATATCTTTCAAATTTCCATAGCAATACCTGTATCGTCATGAAATCCAACATCGAAATATTCCAAAGACAATTTCGATTCAAATCCATTCCAATTCAATTATTGGAAATTCTGGTTATTTTCAAAACCATTTCAAATCCAATTTATTTATTTTAAAAATAAACAAATTATTATTCTAGTTCAAAACTAGTTCATTTCGACAAAAATCTATTTTTATCCTTTCAAATATGGAGTTTTTCATCCCAATTCTTCACAAATCATTTCTTATGATTTTACACAAATTATTGATATTTTTAATAATTTTATCAAGACCCGTACAGTCGATTTCCATCAACGGCCATCGAACTGCACTTACAACGACCTTTTTCAAATTTGATTTGGACATAATTCCAAATCCAGCCGTTGGATTTCAAATTTATTATATTCATTATAAATCTCTTTTCAATACGAACCCAACGGTTCCGGTTTTAGGAGAATCCGACGGTCGGATCTCCCGCAATATCCATTCGAAGTCAATGGTCGAAATTCACGAACTACCGCGGCGCGGCGCGTTCTATTCAGGCCATTATATATATATATATATACTATATTATATATATTTCATCGATTTCCCTTCGAAATGAATTTTATAAATCGTTTTAAATTCATTTTCAAAAAGATTTCAACTTCTTTTTCAAATTCAAATCAAAATTGAATTTTCCCTTTTAAATTCGTTTTACATTCATTTCAAATCGATTTCAATTCAAATTGATTTCTAATTCAATTTCAGTTCGTTTTCAATTCAATTTCAATTCGAATTCATTTATATTCAATTTCAATTCGAATTCATTTATATTCAATTTCAATTCAAATTCATTTATATTCAATTTCAATTCGAATTCATTTCTATTCAATTTCAATTCGAATTCATTTCTATTCAATTTCAATTCGAATTCATTTCAATTTCAATTCGAATTCTAATTCTTTTCAAAATATCAGATTTTGAAATCACTTTCGATATTCATTATAAAATGAATAAAATCGATATAAATATCGTTCACGTCAAAATGGCGTCAATCTAATCAACACGGCTTCATATATTTCTATTTTCGAATATTCTATTTCAAATATTTCTATTTCAAATATTTCTATTCAAAACTGGAATGAAGCCCAATCAATTACCATAGATTTTATTTCTATGGATTTTCATACAACGCATGTATATATCCACAATGACAAATAATCAACCATCATCCAAAGTGCATTCTACAGTGTATAAGCATCAAATATAAATATTCAACGCTTATAATAGTCTGTCAATCAATCGATCGACATACAACTAATTATCGGGATTAATGTACGTCATATATCATCCCAATACCTGTGTGGGGTTTCAAACAATCAAACACAGATTTTATTTGTGCAGTTGGGCGATGTGTAAAATTATCGTCCGAATCAATATCAATCAAATCAGTGTACATAAAAAAAATCTCCGATTTGTTTATATTAATTTATTTCATTTCATGTACACGTTAAAAATTCTATTTTTAACTATATAATATTTTCCACTATAAAATATTTTATTTCGTTTCACATCACATCACACAATCAACTACACATCAAAATCAAACAAACAAGCATACAAGCCGTCCATTGTCTGTGGACGATGAGTATCGAGTGCTACTAAACACCGTCTACATCCTAGTATAAAATTCAACTAGAAATAAATTCAAAAGTGAGGAGTTCTCACAGATAATTCCACTCTGCCGTGCTTTCCTTTTGAACTGTTGAACCTTTTCGATCTGCTTGAAATTCCAATGCAGTCTTTACCACGCTGTTCACAATAAAAATTATATTTTTATTACTTCATTCAATAAATGAAAATCATATTTTTATTTTATATATTTTTACAACACTTATTTCTATAAAAAACAATTTATTTTTACATTTCTACTCCTTATATAAAGATTGAATTTTTATTATCATAACTATATAAAAGTTATATTTTTATATTTCTAATTTGATAAAAACCATATTCTCAATATCTCTACTTAATAAAAATCATATTTTTATCCTGCCTAATATATAAAAATTATATTTTTAATACTTCTACTTTTATAAAAATTATATTTTTATTGTCTTTACTTTATAAAAATCATGTTTTTATTCTGCCTACTATATAAAAATTATATTTTTAATACTTCTACTTTATAAAAGATTATATTTTTATTGTCTCTACTTTATTAAAAATCATGTTTTTATTCTGCCTACTATATAAAAATTATATTTTTAATACTTCTACTTTATAAAAGATTATATTTTTATTGTCTCTACTTTATAAAAAATCATGTTTTTATTCTGCCTACTATATAAAAATTATATTTTTAATACTTCTACTTTATAAAAGATTATATTTTTATTATCTATAACTATAAATAAAAATCGTAACTTAATACAAAAATTAAAAAAAGCGTATTTTTAAATCTATATTATTTATACTAGAATCTGAATCTCCTAGTGTTGTTATTTAACAAAGAAAGGAAGAATATCAAAATCAAAATAATGAAAAAAAGGAAGAAGAAGGAGACTCACTGTTATTGGTTGGAGGACGGGCACGGGGTGCTGCGCGGGTGGAGGTTGGTCGGGGTTTCAGGTTGGAGGCTCGCGTGGAGGAGGACTGAGCGGGTTTTCTTCGTGGGGTTGCGGGTTCGGGGTTCGGGGGTTAGATGGAATCGCGCTCAGCGCGATGAGGAGGGGGAGAGGAGGACAGAGGGGGAGGTGCGGTGGCCATGGAGGGGTGCGGCGCGGTGGACGATGGCTGGGGGGGTAGCGAACGGCGGCTTTAGTTTTTAGGTTTTTTTTGTTTATTCGATTTTCTGAGAGAGAGGAGAGAGAAGAGGGAAAAAGGAGGGGAAGTGAATATATATATATATATATTTTATTTAATTTCAACTTTAAATTTTAAAAAGTTGACTTTTCCATCGAACCCCAATCGAGGCCCAACGACTGTCGCCACTAGCTAATTACCCCCATTCCGAACATAGTGGGTTATGTTTCGTAAGTCAATCCGATCGTTACAATCAGTTTCCGTTGAATTTAAAATATAATTCTTTATATATTCAATTTGAACGCACATTTCAATTTACCTGGGCCATATACAGTCTCTAAAAATTCCAGAAAAATATTTTCTAGCTTCGTGTTGATGATACGGTCCTAACAAAACTAGTTTCGTCAAATTCTGAGACCGTTTGAAAAATGGCCATTTTCCAGTTGATTAAAATCAACTGAAACTGGTCAAACACGTTTTCCTTTTCCACGCTCACCTATTGATTCGAAAAATTACGAAATTTGAAACCTAGCAATAACTAGACATCACGGATCCAACAAAAGTGGTTTCGTCGAATTCCGAGGTCGTTTGCAAAATTACCATTTTTAAGGGCCAGAATTTCATAGCGACTATTCTGAATTTTCAACTGGACATATCTTTTGATTCCCGCTATGAAATTTCGATTTTTCGGATTCGTTGGGAAGATATTCTCAATTAGATTCAAATATTTTTGGTTTCACTAAATTCCGGTTTATTTTGATTCCTGTACATTCATTTGAAATTTAAAATTGAATTATCGAACTACCGCGCCATTTTCAATTCTTTTTATATATATAAATAAAATTATTTATATTCTAACGACGATTCGAATAAATATATACGTTCGAATTCTATTCAAAATAAATTTCTCGTCGATATTATTTAAAATAATTCATTTTAAATAATCAAAATTCACTAAAATTGTCAAAATAAAAATTTCAAACTGGCTCAGATTTTCGGGTTGTTACAGTGGCGTCCCACGATTCGACCAGAATTCATAAATCACTCAACAGACTAGACAACACAATATAAAACAATTTATATATCAATTAACAAATAGCGCTCTCATATATATACACTCAACTCATTTTAGGGTACTACTGACCCTATCTCTAATGAGCACATGCCACACAAGCCTAGGTATTCGCTCCACCTAACCTCTGATACCAATTGTAACGACCCGTTAATCCGTACTATCTGAGTTGACTAATAACACCACACGTCCAACCTAAATTGCACAGAAATACGAATCATTATTAGAAAGAAGTTAGAGGATGAGAAATAGAAAGAAAGAAATATTAGAATAGAAGAAAGTGAAGATCACAAACTCACAGCGGAATGAATAAAATATATTAAATAACATAACTTTTTGAAATACACATCAATAACTTTATATACATACCATCATCAGAGCACAACAATTATTCCTAGAACAGTTATAAACACCTGTTTCCGGATATCACATAGTACACAGCGGAAATATGATAATGTATAGCTAACTGGTGAAGCCTCCTGCTTCCAGCTCCTCCAAATGAATCTGTAAAATCCCGACTACTTGACTGCCCATACAAATTTGGGCACCCAAGAGTTTAGGGAAAAAAAAATAAACTCTGGGTCAGTCATGGGACTGGTGTGAGTAAACTCCTACCATTTGTTTAACTTTCAAAATCCTTTCGAAATAAAAGATAATAGTAAGACCAGCCCACACATAAACATGGACGGTTTTTACCTTACTATAACCCAAAACACTTTGATATCAAATCCAGTGATATTATAATAATGTCTACATCAAATAAATAGAATCCAGAGAAATGCTTGCATCTCACACTCCATATATAATATAAAATCAAAAACCGCATGACGCTTATTGGAGATTGGATTTCCAACATGACAAGGTATGGAACCACCTTCCGATCAGTGTACTCTAGAGGTGATACACTGGGGTTCAACAAGAACATCTTGCAACCCGGCCCACACATGACCGACCACTCATTTTGCTTGAATGGGACAACATCGAATAGAATAAGGAATTAAATGAATCACTAGATAGGTGATTATACATCCTAATGGGAGCGACCCACATAGCCATGATGCCTGCCCGATTTTTGTCATTTCCCAGTTGTTGAGGCCTGAGGCTACGATTACTTGCCATTCATTGATAGCATGATCACTTTGAATGCCACATTGTCAGATCCGTTAATCACTAATTGATTTGCACAAATATTCTGGATGTTATGCTGTGGGAATAAATCTGTTGCAACCATATATATTTATACAGACCAACTTATGCGATCATTGGAAGTACTTTGTCAGACATTCGTCCAATTATGTTCGTTCTAGGACTGAACGAAACCGAAGGAACAATTTCTATTAATAGAAAAAGCCCTTGCACTTTACACCGTCTTTGATTATCTTCATATAATCTGATTCGCAACGCTACTGCCAATACAGACTGGTTCTCCGATAATCATCCAACCGGTCTCTCCATATTGACAACGATGTTGGCAAACACTTCGATAGTCGGTTATTTAACTATCGAAGAAAACAAATAAACATTCATCCATAACATCAATCAATCACTGGGCCTGTTAATTAATATTTCATTAATTAATTCACTTCTCTATTTCTCTATCAATATTTGTTAACCAAATAATTTCGATACACATCTTGGCCTCTTACGCTATTTGGAAACATTTCCATATATCGCATTTTCTTATTTTCTATAGTTAGAAAATATATTCTATTTGTAATTGAAAACAATTTCAATCACTTATCTCTTTCCTGACAACTTTAATTATACTCAGGAAATATTTGCTGTTATATTTCCAAAATCTCCATCACTTGGATTAAGACGAATGTTGTGTAAAACATTGTTACAACAACCCAAAATATTTTATTCAACTAACTATTATTCAAACACTTCTCTTCGAGACTGGATCCTGCTATTTATCAATTGAAAATGAAATCAATCAAGTTGGGGTAAAATTACCTCTCAGACCTTGACTGAAAACATCCTCAACTTCAAAACGGCAAAACCACTAACCTCGAATAACCACACTATAAAACCCAATTATTCATTTTTAAAACATGTATATGGTTCGCTTTCTATTTCTAATTTATAGATTCCCTTTTTGTTTACAATATTCTATTTTTTTAATTCGTTTCCTTATCGAATACTATATATATCGATACATTGATTTCTAACTATCAAATTATCTTAAAAATATTCTAACTCCTTAAATTTCCGGAAAATTTTGCCATAACCTCCTTTGTACCGGGAGCACCGGGATATTTCAAATAGCCTCCCATGGCCCTTTCCAATTCAAAAGAAAAAGAAAAATCCAAGCGACTTGCCGATACGGCGCATAAAATCTCATATATGAATTTAAACATGTACCTTTTTGTCGGGCCATAAATTAAAATCTTCATATACTCCATCCCATACCTGTCTTACACATGTTCACCTGTTTTCAATTCAATTCAACTCAATTCAATCATTTGAATTCAGTTTCGCTCATTTATTCTTTAATTAGCTATTTTGCCTATTTCGCTTCTTTGTTTGAACATAACATGTTCAAACAAAATATTTAACCTTCTTATAATCAAATTGAATTCTATTTTCAACTCGAGTTATATATTCGATTTCGAATATAAATTCTCAATCTCCTTCACTTATCCAAAAACCCAATTTCGATTCAAATTTCCTTTAACTAATTATTTTCCAATTTTGTTAATTCTATTTGATAGTTAAAAATATGATTTTTGTCTAAAAAATCATTTCACTTACTTCACCGGAGTTCATATTTATTTTGTATCTCCAGTCTGGATTTTTCTAATGTCAATTCGGATTTTATTCCTTTAAAATCCCTTTATATATTTAAATAAACTGTTATCGCTTTTAAAACGATTATGGCGCTGCTTTTCTAAAAAATTGATTTTGACATAACTCAAAATATATACGACGAAATCCAGATTTTTCTCTTCCATTAGAAAACTATTATCTAATTGGTCCCGACGTTTCTTGTTTCAAAGAATTCCGACTTCAATTGAGTTCTGTATACTGGATTGAAGTTCGAAACGACAATTTACGAACTGCAGCGCTGCGGCAAGTTCGTTTTAATTATATTTATAAATATATAAACGTTTGAGCTTCGTTTAAATAAATTCAACTCTATTCCGATATATATATATATATATCAAATCCATTTTCCAATTCAACATAATATTTCCGATCTATTTCACTTCTATTTGAAATTCTATTTCGAATTCAATACTCAAATTCCATTTAAATTTTTATATTCAAATTCTATACTCAAATTGCATTTAAATTTTAATATTCAAATTCCATTTCAATTTCTCTTATATTCAAATTCCATTTTACTTTCGATACTCAAATTCTATATTTAAATTCCTTTATATTTTCTATTTGAATTCTATATTCAACTTCTCGTTTCAATCTATTTGAATTCTATATTCAAACTCTATTTCACTTCTATTTCAAATTTTATAGTTAAACTCCATTATTTTCAAATCTCTATATTTGAATTTCATTTGAACTTTCTTTATTCACATCCATTTGAATTCCTTTGAATTCAAATTCTATTTGAATTCCTTTGAATTCAGATTCTATTTGAATTCCTTTGAGTTCAAATTCTATTTGAATTCCTTTGAATTCAAATTCTATTTTAAATTTTCTTTCCTTTTCTATATTCAATTTAACTTCTATTTAAATAAATTCGAATTAATCGAATTCAAAATCATAAATCCTCACGGTATTTATTTAGTCCAATCTATATTCTGACATCAGAATAAATTCCATCGTTTATTTCTTTAAACGATTTTCCCCACTTTTATTTTTAAATTCACATTTGAATTTAAATATTCAAATTATCCAAATGATAATTTTTCACTTTTTATTTACAAACCCTATTTATTTTACTTGTTTATATATTTAAACAAGTCCCGATTTAAATTTTCCTTCGAAATAGATATTTCTACTTTGGAAAAATAGTTTTCCCTTTTCAAATTCAAACTTATAGTTTATTTCTGAATTATCCAATGATAATTCTCTTCCTTCATTTATAAACTTTGTTTATAAATGAATTTCTTGTTTTATTCCTTTAAAACAAGTTAATATTTTTATTCCATTCAAATTACAAATTCTATTTTAGAAAAATAGAATTTCCTCTTTTTACTCTGGAAATTTCCTTTTTCGATATTTTTAAAATATCAACATTTATGCCCAGTGATATTTGAATACCAAACAATCAATTATTTATTTTGGTTTTCTAACACATCATATATGATAGTATATATGCAAACAAATGGACAAACAGATAATATATTTTTGAGGAATCCAGTTGGATCCCTCCAACCTGTTTTTCCTGCATCCACAGACGTTGGTCAACATAAATAATACCCATCCTATTTCAAGGCAGGATATCGCAGTATTAAAGGGGATCCACTTATATACGTGGCTGTAGGGTCATCCGCTAATGATACTGCGGGCATCCGCTAATGATACTGCGGGAACAATCCAATCACCAAACCAATATATATATATATATATGTATATAATAGTCAACTCTTAATAACTAATATTTTTAAATCAACTAGAAAGCATTCAAACAAGCATCAAACAATTATTTTTAATGAATAAAAATAATTCTAAATAAAAGGTGAGTGAGATTTACTCACCGTGATTTCATTTGCTGAGTATCCGTATAAAAACCAAAATGTTGCATCCACGAACCATCTTGAATGAAGTCTCTACCTACGATTATTTATTTCTTCTTAACGTTAAATGAATTACTGATTCAAATTAGCTTCCTAAAATAAATAAATTACTCTATGATTAATTTTTTGTTTATTAACTAAAACACATACCTAAATCTTGGTTTGACCCTTCGAACCCCTCACTGAAAAACCATCCGACATCACTTAGGCAAGATAAAACTCCCTGACCTCAACCAGCAAGAAGCATGTGAAAACCCGTAACTTCCCCGTAAAGGGAAGTGTCGGATAGTTCGAGAACAAGCCACAACAGAACTCATACAGAAGAACATTTCATTGTATATTACAACAATGTATCAGATTACAAGAATATACAGAGTATAAATGAATAAATATTACACAGAAATATCAGAGATTCAAATTACATTTAAATACATAGCAGCGGAAAATAATACAATACACAACTAGAAGAGATATACGGATACAAAGCTTTCCGGATATCGTTCCATCTGTAAACCAGGATCCTGTGAATATAAATCTGCAAAACCAAAACTACTAGCTGCCCGTGTCAAAATAAGGGCACCCAGAGTTTAGGTTAAAACAATAAACTCCAGGTCAGTCATGTGACTGGTGTGAGAACTAAAACAGTTATTAATCTTTATTTTAAATCATTAGGTAAATCAAGGGACCACGCCGTATAACACGGAACGGGTTTCCTCCCAAGAATACCAGTGCATAAAACAAACAGCGCAATGCTAAATAAAGAAAAATGAAGCTGTTATAAGACCCAGGTCCCATCACACAATGCAACGCAGCCGAGGATAGGGTTTTCCCTTATAACAACCAAAGAATGCTTGATACGGTTAAAACAAATCGTTTGATACTATTATAAGTGCATAGTGTATAAAACAACTTCAAATCATAAGTATCAATCATAGGCGGCATGAGCGCCCCATCCCACTATGTCGCCATACTAGGCTCTACAAATAAAACCGCAGAATCACGTATTTGGAAATTGGGTTTCCATCTATGAACCGAGGCAAAAGATAGTCCTCAACCGATTCGAGACGCTCTAACCCGCCCCTCAGGCAAGTACTCTGTCAAGCCTTTGGATCGTCAGGGCCGGTCCACCGATGTGGATTAAACTTAAACCCTGAACATGCGTTCCCCCGCCCTATGGGGCGTAAATGAGCCAACGAATGACTCCATCGGACCCGGATCGTCCGATCAAACCGAGGCGCCTCGCAACAGCAACAACCACATAAGTCAAACTCGTCAGGGCGTGTAAAACCACTGACGCCACTTCTAACTAGAAAGAAACGCATGCCCTCCCTGAGGTCCGTCTCCCGTTTTTGGTTCATACCGGGTGTGAAACTCGCGAAGTAAACGTTACACAAAGCTACGCCACAAAGGCCGTGCTTTGATCATCACCACGAGACTTTGCTTTTCAACAGAAGCCTCGATCAATTGCCACTTAGGCATGCCACACAGGCAATTCAACCCATGCGTTTGATATCCATCAATATATAACCCCTGGGCTCGTACGTCTCAGAGAAGGGCGTTAAGCAAGAGAATAAATTCTCCGCCGCCAAACAGATATATATTTAATAGAGATCAATCACACGGACTAAAATCCAATGTCAGACACACAGTCCATTTACAAGTCCGTTCTGGGTCTGAACGAAACCGGAGGCACCTAGTACCCCGCATATCCATCGATCTCCAAGTACGTCTGGACGATCACCAACTGTTTCCATCTTCTTGGGTGTACAGCCCAATCAAGATCATCAGTAATTACCCAAACGACGTGAAGACTTCCGGTCTTCGACCGCCGTCTTCATCTTCGACTTATCGTCGTATCAGTTATTCAGAATGGGATAAACCCGGTCTTTCCGAATAACTCGCGTATTATTTTAAATAAGTGTTACACAAACACAACATATGCCTCATTCCAATTCACCAGCCACTAACCGTAAATTAATCAAGAGAATAATTTCCCAAATATTAACCCCGAAGGCCGAAACCAACATCAGATCAATATCCAGAAAACCATTCTGCTTAGCTAACCGACAGTTAGTTTCTGATTTCACATTCATAGGGAAAGGTTCCCATAAATTTTATCCAAGATAAATTCTTGAATTTATTCTATAATCTTCCTTTGAATTTCGATTCAACTAGTCGGAATTAGCGAACCTTACCGTAGTAATCATTGGTTTTAATTTCCCAATTCCAACCTATTAATCCCATGAAGTAAAACTGGTAATACTTCATATCTAACACCATAGTGTTATCGGTAAATTCAGTTACCATTTCACGTTCAAATCTAATTAAAGATTTAACTATCGCCTGGAGTAAAACTGGTGATACTCCATTCTCGATTTTTCAATCTAATTAAAGATTCATTAAAACTCCCCTTAGTTTTAATCGTTAACTGGGTTAAAGAATCAGTGTCATTTAAAAACACGGTTCACGGTAAACCCAAAATCACATTCATTAATTATCGGGTTAAAGAACGAGTGCTATTTAAAAACACTGTTCACGATAAACCCAAAAATCAATATCAATTCAATTCCAATTAAATATCATTTAATTGGTACACTTCATTAAATCTAAATAAAAAGATTTAATCTTTTCTCAACTGGGTTCAAGAACAGTGTTAGTGAAGACACCATTCACGACAAACCCAAATCACATTTGATATTCAATACAAGGTTCTGAATAGAAAATACATCGGCTTATATTCAATATCAAATTCTACGATTAACAAATGTCGTATTGGAAATAACGATATAAATATCTACATCTTTCAAATTTCCATAACAACATCTGTATAATCACGAATTCCAACATCGAAATATTCCGAAGACAATTTCGATTCAAATCCACTCCAATGCAATCATTGGAAATTTTGGTTATTTTTAAAACCCTTTTTCAAATTCAATTTATTTATTTAAAAATAAATAGAATTATATTTCTAGTTCAAAACTAGTTCATTTCGATAAAAATCTATTTTTATCTTTTCAAATATGGAGTTTTTCATCCAAATTTTCCCCAAATCATTTCTTATGATTTTACACAAATTATTACTATTTTTAATAATTTTATCAAGGCCCGTACAGTCGATTTCCATCAATGGCCATCGAACTGCACTTACAGCGACCTTTTTCGAATTTGATTTGGACGTATCTCCAAATCCAACCGTTAGATTTCAAATTTTTAATATTCTTTAGAAAGCTCTTTTCGATACGAACCCAACGATTCCGGTTTTAGGAGAATCCGACGGTCGGATCTCCCGTAATGTCCGTTTGAAATAAATGGTCGAAATTCACGAACTGCCGCAGCGCGGCGCGTTCTATTCAGGCCATTATATTATATATATAATATATATAATATATATTTCGTCGATTTCTATTTAAAACGAATTATATAAATAGTTTTAAAATTCGTTTCAAAAGCAATTTCAACTTCCATTTCAATTCAAATCAAAATTGAATTCTTCTTTATAAATTCGGTTTAAAATTCATTTCTATTCAATTCAAATTTCAATTCAATTTGAATTCATTTCAATTCATTTTCAATTCAACTTGAATTCATTTAATTCATTTCGAAATCGTTTTCAATTCAATTCATTTCGAAATCGTTTTCAATTCAATTCATTTCGAAATCGTTTTCAATTCAATTCATTTCGAAATCGTTTTCAATTCAATTCATTTCGAAATCGTTTTCAATTCAATTCATTTCGAAATCGTTTTCAATTCAATTCATTTCGAAATCGTTTTCAATTCAATTCATTTCGAAATAGTTCGAATTTCAAATCTATTCAATTTCAAATCTATTCAATTTCAATTCCAATTCGAATTCATTTACAATCAATTCTTTTCAAAATATCAGATTTTGAAATCACTTTCGATATTCATTATAAAATGAATAAAATCGATATAAATATCGTTCACGTCAAAATGGCGTCAATCTAATCAACACGGCTTCATATATTGATATTTTCAAATATTCCATTTCGAATATTTCTATTTCAAATATTTCTATTTTAAAACTGGAATGAGGCCCAATCAATTTCCATATAATGTTAATTATATGGATTTTCATACATTACACCCATATAATAGCATTGCAAAATAATCAACCATCAACCAAAGTGCACTACACTGTATAAGCATCAAATATGGATATCTAACGCTTATAACAGCCTGTCAATCCATCGATCGACATATTAAATCAATCAGGATGAGTGAACTTCAAATTTCATCCCAACACCCGTGTGGGGTTTCAAACAAACAAACACAGATTTTATTTGTGCAGTTGGGCGATGTGTAAAATTTATCGACCCAATTAACGTCCTTCAAATAGGTGTACATAAACAAACCGTCTGGTTTGTAAATGAATATTGATTTGTTCACATTCACGTTAAAAATTATATTTTTAACGATAAAACATTTTATTTTAACTTATGAATTTCTATTCAGTTCATTCTATAGATAAAATGATATTTTTATTTTTCTAAATTATTTTAGAAAATTTCGGTGGCATAACGGCACGATACTAGAAACGGGACGAGGCCTAGCCTTATCCCCGGTCTAGTGAAGGCCCACGCCATTCACACATCAATCAAATTCACCAAACAACCAAATTCAAATCAAATCATATAACTAATCTATGCAACCAAACAAACAAGTCCATGGTCTGTGGACGGTTGTGTCGGGTGCTACTAAGCACCGTCTGCATCCTAGTATATATATATAACTAGAAATTGAAAGGTGAGAAATTCTCACCGATAGCTATCCAATACCACGACTCTTCATTGAGAGAAATCCTCGCCTTTTTGTTACCTTCGTTGTCCGCTTTCACTACCTATGTAAAAATCGAATTTTTACTTCGTTATTCAATATATAAAAATCACATTTTTAATTCGAAGTTCTCTATATAAAAATCACATTTTTAATTCGAAGTTCTTTATATAAAAATCACATTTTTAATTCGAAGTTCTCTATATAAAAATCAAATTTTTAATTCGAAGTTCAATATATAAAAATTCTATTTTTAATTCGAAGTTCAATATATAAAAATTCTATTTTTATTTCGAAGTTCAACATATAAAAATCATATTTTGACTTCGCTATTCAATATATAAAGATTATATTTTTAATATAAAGATTATATTTTTAATATTCCTATGATGTAAAAATTATATTTTTATTTCTGTTAAAAATATAAAAATCATATCTTACATCTTTTACTTAATAAAAATTCCGTCTTTTCTATTTTAAAGATCAAATCTTTTTCTTTTTAAAGTTCAAACCATTTCTCTTTTTAAAGTTTAAATCCTTTTCTATTCTAAAGTCTAAAAATAAAATCAGTTTTTAAAACCTTTTCAAAATCAGTTTTTAAATGCTTTTCAAAAAATTCGGTTTTTAAACCTCTTAGAAAATTTAGTTTAAAATCCTAAAAAAATCAGTTTATAAATCCTAAAAAAAATCAGTTTATAAATCCTAAAACAAATCAGTTTATAAATCCTAAAAAAAATCAGTTTATAAATCCTAAAAAAAATCAGTTTATAAATCCTAAAAAAAATCAGTTTATTAATCCTAAAAAAAATCAGTTTATTTATCCTAAAAAAAATCAGTTTATTTTCTGTTTATATAAAATAAAAATAAAATAAACTAATAAATAAAAAAAGGACTTACAGAGAGGGGGGGGTTCTGGCCTCTGGCGGCGGTGGAAGAGGGTACGAACGGAGGGGGGGCCCGACGGTCAGCACGGTGGTCACCACAAGGGGGCGACGCGGGTTTTGAGGCACTGTCGGAAGAAGGGGGCGCGCAGATCGGAGGGATGGTGGCTAGACGGGCGCGAGCAGGGGGGGGGGGGTTCTGGGCGGAGGCGTCGTCGCTAGGGAGGGGCGACGGGTATTCGATCCGGGTTTTTTTTTCTTTTTTTTTTCTCTGTTGAAATAATTTAGAACGGGGGGGGGGGGGGGCAGAGGGTAATGAAGGGGAAGAGAAAATATTTTTTATTTAATTTAATTTAATTATTTAATTTCTAAAAAGGTACTTTTACATACGACCTCTAAACGAGGTCCACCGCCTGTCGTCCATAGCGTTTTACCCCCATTCCGAACACAATGGGATATGTATCGTAGGCCAATTCGATTGTTACGATCAGTTTCCGTTAAATCTACATTTAAATCACTATATTGAATTTTAAACGTACATTTCAAATTACCGGGGTCACATACTAACTAGAAAAATTCCAGAAAAATATTTTCTAGCTTCGTATTGACGATACGGTCCTAACAAAACTAGTTTCGTCGAATTCTGAGACCGTTTGAAAAATGGCCAACTTCCAGTCGATTAAAATCAACTAAAACTGGTCAAACGCGTTTTCCTTTGCCACGCTCACATATTGATTCGAAAAATTATGAAATTTAAAACCTAGCAATAACTTTACATCATGGACCCAACAAAAGTGGTTTCGTCGAAATCCGAGGTCGTTTGCAAAATGTCCATTTTTACGGGCCTGAATTCCATAGCGACTATTCAGAAATTTCAACTGGACATATCTTTTGATTCCCGCTATGAAAATTTGATTATTCGGATTCGTTGGAAAGATATTATCAATTAGATCCCATTATTTTTGGTTTCACTAAAATCCGGATTGTTTTGCACCCGATACATTCAATTGAAGTTTGAAATCGAATTATCGAACTACCGCGCCATTTTCAATTCCTTTTATAATTATATATAAATATTTATATTCTAACGACGACGCGTATAATATATACGATCGAATTCTATTCAAACTAAATTTTCTCGTCGATATTATTTAAAATAATTCATTTTAAATAATCAAAATTCGCTAAAATTGCCAAAATAAAAATTTTAAACTGGCCCAGATTTTCGGGTTGTTACAATCTCCCCCACTTAAAACTTTTCGTCCCCGAAAAGGAACAAAGTCGAAAGTGGTTTGATTATTCAGCTCTACGCTCGCTCTGGCTTCCATTCTCCAACTTTTCAGTTTCTGAGAATTTTCTAAAATTTCAAAAATTTGGCTAACACCCTAAATTTTCGAAAAATTTCGCCATAACCTCCCCTGCACCGGGAGCATCGGGGAATTTCAAATAGCTTCCCCGGTCCTTCAGATCTCAAAAAGAAAAAGAAAAAGCCAAGCGGCTAGCCAATAGGCTCATAAAATCATCATCACCCAAACAAAACAGTAAATTATGTAGTAAACATGTACCTATTTGTCGGGCAAACAAATTTTATTCTCTGCTCTAGCCTCCTTGCTATGACCTGTTCAATATAAGTATATGTATATGCAAGCAAATGCGACCAATTTTCAATACAATTCAATATTGTTCCAATTAGGCTAAATGGTTCAAAATTAGCAAACAAATAAACAAACAACACAAACATCAATTAATTAGTGAATTAGAGTTTCAAATTCATAATTTTGATACATAGTCATAAATCAGGTTTTTGACGCCAATTCACAACCATAGGCCCTATCAAATTTTGGTTCTCACACCAGTCAATAGGAAATATATAGAAAGCCCACTTTCGTCACTCGAACATAAATTCTAATGATGGAGCTCCATCATCAAAATCATCTCCGGGCGATTAGAGTGTAATTCTATATCTATCCAGTATATTAAAATTTCGAATACACGCGGATCAGACGTATACGCAAAATCTATATATACTGGATTGTCCACATCAATATAAATAGATAATCAAATACGAATAATTGATTTAAATTTTCAAAACAAAAATTTGTTTTCACTTTCAAAAATATACTCTTCACACTCGTCCTAGGATACTACTGATCCCATCTCTAACGAGTCATTCCCATTGGATTTTACCAATCCAATATCTGATGAATTCTTTCGTATGGTTCTAATGTGCCTTATTCTCTGAGCTTTGTAAACCAAAGCTCTGATACCAACTGTGAAAACCCGTAACTTCCCCGTAAAGGGAAGTGTCGGATAGTTCGAGAACAAGCCACAACAGAACTCATACAGAAGAACATTTCATTGTATATTACAACAATGCATCAGATTACAAGAATATACAGAGTATAAATGAATAAATATTACACAGAAATATCAGAGATTCAAATTACATTTAAATACATAGCAGCGGAAAATAATACAATACACAACTAGAATGAGATATACGGATACAAAGCTTTCCGGATATCGTTCCAGCTGTAAACCAGGATCCTGTGAATATAAATCTGCAAAACCAAAACTACTAGCTGCCCGTGTCAAAATAAGGGCACCCAGAGTTTAGGTTAAAACAATAAACTCCAGGTCAGTCATGTGACTGGTGTGAGAACTAAAACAGTTATTAATCTTTATTTTAAATCATTAGGTAAATCAAGGGACCACGCCGTATAACACGGAACGGGTTTCCTCCCAAGAATACCAGTGCATAAAACAAACAGCGCAATGCTAAATAAAGAAAAATGAAGCTGTTATAAGACCCAGGTCCCATCACACAATGCAACGCAGCCGAGGATAGGGTTTTCCCTTATAACAGCCAAAGAATGCTTGATACGGTTAAAACAAATCGTTTGATACTATTATAAGTGCATAGTGTATAAAACAACTTCAAATCATAAGTATCAATCATAGGCGGCATGAGCGCCCTATCCCACTATGTCGCCATACTAGGCTCTACAAATAAAACCGCAGAATCACGTATTTGGAAATTGGGTTTCCATCTATGAACCAAGGCAAAAGATAGTCCTCAACCGATTCGAGACGCTCTATCCCGCCCCTCAGGCAAGTACTCTGTCAAGCCTTTGGATCGTCAGGGCCGGTCCACCGATGTGGATTAAACTTAAACCCTGAACATGCGTTCCCCCGCCCTATGGGGCGTAAATGAGCCAACGAATGACTCCATCGGACCCGGATCGTCCGATCAAACCGAGGCGCCTCGCAACAGCAACAACCACATAAGTCAAACTCGTCAGGGCGTGTAAAACCACTGACGCCACTTCTAACTAGAAAGAAACGCATGCCCTCCCTGAGGTCCGTCTCCCGTTTTTGGTTCATACCGGGTGTGAAACTCGCGAAGTAAACGTTACACAAAGCTACGCCACAAAGGCCGTGCTTTGATCATCACCACGAGACTTTGCTTTTCAACAGAAGCCTCGATCAATTTCCACTTAGGCATGCCACACAGGCAATTCACCCCATGCGTTTGATATCCATCAATATATAACCCCTGGGCTCGTACGTCTCAGAGAAGGGCGTTAAGCAAGAGAATAAATTCTCCGCCGCCAAACAGATATATATTTAATAGAGATCAATCACACGGACTAAAATCCAATGTCAGACACACAGTCCATTTACAAGTCCGTTCTGGGTCTGAACGAAACCGGAGGCACCTAGTACCCCGCATATCCATCGATCTCCAAGTACGTCTGGACGATCACCAACTGTTTCCATCTTCTTGGGTGTACAGCCCAATCAAGATCATCAGTAATTACCCAAACGACGTGAAGACTTCCGGTCTTCGACCACCGTCTTCATCTTCGACTTATCGTCGTATCAGTTATTCAGAATGGGATAAACCCGGTCTTTCCGAATAACTCGCGTATTATTTTAAATAAGTGTTACACAAACACAGCATACGCCTCATTCCAATTCACCAGTCACTAACCGTAAATTAATCAAGAGAATAATTTCCCAAATATTAACCCCGAAGGCCGAAACCAACATCAGATCAATATCTAGAAAACCATTCTGCTTAGCTAACCGACAGTTAGTTTCTGATTTCACATTCATAGGGAAAGGTTCCCATAAATTTTATCCAAGATAAATTCTTGAATTTATTCTCTAATCTTCCTTTGAATTTCGATTCAACTAGTCGGAATTAGCGAACCTTACCGTAGTAATCATTGGTTTTAATTTCCCAATCCCAACCTATTAATCCCATGAAGTAAAACTGGTAATACTTCATATCTAACACCACAGTGTTATCGGTAAATTCAGTTACCATTTCACGTTCAAATCTAATTAAAGATTTAAATATCGCCTGGAGTAAAACTGGTGATACTCCATTCTCGATTTTTCAATCTAATTAAAGATTCATTAAAACTCCCCTTAGTTTTAATCGTTAACTGGGTTAAAGAATCAGTGTCATTTAAAAACACGGTTCACGGTAAACCCAAAATCACATTCATTAATTATCGGGTTAAAGAACGAGTGCTATTTAAAAACACTGTTCACGATAAACCCAAAAATCAATATCAATTCAATTCCAATTAAATATCATTTAATTGGTACACTTCATTAAATCTAAATAAAAAGATTTAATCTTTTCTCAACTGGGTTCAAGAACAGTGTTAGTGAAGACACCATTCACGACAAACCCAAATCACATTTGGTATTCAATACAAGGTTCTGAATAGAAAATACATCGGCTTATATTCAATATCAAATTCTACGATTAACAAATGTCGTATTGGAAATAACGATATAAATATCTACATCTTTCAAATTTCCATAACAACATCTGTATAATCACGAATTCCAACATCGAAATATTCCGAAGACAATTTCGATTCAAATCCACTCCAATGCAATCATTGGAAATTTTGGTTATTTTTAAAACCCTTTTTCAAATTCAATTTATTTATTTAAAAACAAATAGAATTATATTTCTAGTTCAAAACTAGTTCATTTCGATAAAAATCTATTTTTATCTTTTCAAATATGGAGTTTTTCATCCAAATTTTCCCCAAATCATTTCTTATGATTTTACACAAATTATTACTATTTTTAATAATTTTATCAAGGCCCGTACAGTCGATTTCCATCAATGGCCATCGAACTGCACTTACAGCGACCTTTTTCGAATTTGATTTGGACGTATCTCCAAATCCATTCGTTAGATTTCAAATTTCTAATATTCTTTAGAAAGCTCTTTTCGATACGAACCCAACGGTTCCGGTTTTAGGAGAATCCGACGGTCGGATCTCCCGTAATGTCCGTTTGAAATAAATGGTCGAAATTCACGAACTGCCGCGGCGCGGCGCGTTCTATTCAGGCCATTATATTATATATATAATATATATAATATATATTTCGTCGATTTCTATTTAAAACGAATTATATAAATAGTTTTAAAATTCGTTTCAAAAGCAATTTCAACTTCCATTTCAATTCAAATCAAAATTGAATTCTTCTTTATAAATTCGGTTTAAAATTCATTTCTATTCAATTCAAATTTCAATTCAATTTGAATTCATTTCAATTCGTTTTCAGTTCAACTTGAATTCATTTCAATTCATTTCGAAATCGTTTTCAATTCAATTCATTTCGAAATCGTTTTCAGTACAATTCATTTCGAAATCGTTTTCAATTCAATTCATTTCGAAATCGTTTTCAATTCAATTCATTTCGAAATAGTTCGAATTTCAAATCTATTCAATTTCAAATCTATTCAATTTCAATTCCAATTCGAATTCATTTACAATCAATTCTTTTCAAAATATCAGATTTTGAAATCACTTTCGATATTCATTATAAAATGAATAAAATCGATATAAATATCGTTCACGTCAAAATGGCGTCAATCTAATCAACACGGCTTCATATATTGATATTTTCAAATATTCCATTTCGAATATTTCTATTTCAAATATTTCTATTTTAAAACTGGAATGAGGCCCAATCAATTTCCATATAATGTTAATTATATGGATTTTCATACATTACACCCATATTATAGCATTGCAAAATAATCAACCATCAACCAAAGTGCACTACACTGTATAAGCATCAAATATGGATATCTAACGCTTATAACAGCCTGTCAATCCATCGATCGACATATTAAATCAATCAGGATGAGTGAACTTCAAATTTCATCCCAACACCCGTGTGGGGTTTCAAACAAACAAACACAGATTTTATTTGTGCAATTGGGCGATGTGTAAAATTTATCGACCCAATTAACGTACTTCAAATAGGTGTACATAAACAAACCGTCTGGTTTGTAAATGAATATTGATTTATTCACATTCACGTTAAAAATTATATTTTTAACGATAAAACATTTTATTTTAACTTATGAATTTCTATTCAGTTCATTCTATAGATAAAATGATATTTTTATTTTTCTAAATTATTTTAGAAAATTTCGGCGGCATAACGGCACGATACTAGAAACGGGACGAGGCCTAGCCTTATCCCCGGTCTAGTGAAGGCCCACGCCATTCACACATCAATCAAATTCACCAAACAACCAAATTCAAATCAAATCATATAACTAATCTATGCAACCAAACAAACAAGTCCATGGTCTGTGGACGGTTGTGTCGGGTGCTACTAAGCACCGTCTGCATCCTAGTATATATATATAACTAGAAATTGAAAGGTGAGAAATTCTCACCGATAGCTATCCAATACCACGACTCTTCATTGAGAGAAATCCTCGCCTTTTTGTTACCTTCGTTGTCCGCTTTCACTACCTATGTAAAAATCGAATTTTTACTTCGTTATTCAATATATAAAAATCACATTTTTAATTCGAAGTTCTCTATATAGAAATCACATTTTTAATTCGAAGTTCTTTATATAAAAATCACATTTTTAATTCGAAGTTCTCTATATAAAAATCACATTTTTAATTCGAAGTTCAATATATAAAAATTCTATTTTTAATTCGAAGTTCAATATATAAAAATTCTATTTTTATTTCGAAGTTCAACATATAAAAATCATATTTTGACTTCGCTATTCAATATATAAAGATTATATTTTTAATATAAAGATTATATTTTTAATATTCCTATGATGTAAAAATTATATTTTTATTTCTGTTAAAAATATAAAAATCATATCTTACATCTTTTACTTAATAAAAATTCCGTCTTTTCTATTTTAAAGATCAAATCTTTTTCTTTTTAAAGTTCAAACCATTTCTCTTTTTAAAGTTTAAATCCTTTTCTATTCTAAAGTCTAAAAATAAAATCAATTTTTAAAACCTTTTCAAAATCAGTTTTTAAATGCTTTTCAAAAAATTCGGTTTTTAAACCTCTTAGAAAATTCAGTTTAAAATCCTAAAAAAAATCAGTTTATAAATCCTAAAAAAAATCAGTTTATAAATCCTAAAAAAAATCAGTTTATAAATCCTAAAAAAAATCAGTTTATAAATCCTAAAAAAAATCAGTTTATTAATCCTAAAAAAAATCAGTTTATTTATCCTAAAAAAAATCAGTTTATTTTCTGTTTATATAAAATAAAAATAAAATAAACTAATAAATAAAAAAAAGGACTTACAGAGAGGGGGGGTTCTGGCCTCTGGCGGCGGTAGAAGAGGGTACGAACGGAAGGGGGGGCCCGACGGTCAGCACGGTGGTCACCACAAGGGGGCGACGCGGGTTTTGAGGCACTGTCGGAAGAAGGGGGCGCGCAGATCGGAGGGATGGTGGCTAGACGGGCGCGAGCAGGGGGGGTTCTGGGCGGAGGCGTCGTCGCTAGGGAGGGGCGACGGGTATTCGATCCGGTTTTTTTTTCTTTTTTTTTCTCTGTTGAAATAATTTAGAACGGGGGGGGGGGGGGGGGCAGAGGGTAATGAAGGGGAAGAGAAAATATTTTTTATTTTATTTAATTTAATTATTTAATTTCTAAAAAGGTACTTTTACAT
The DNA here is from genome assembly GCA_030737875.1 of Allium sativum. Taxonomy (NCBI): domain Eukaryota; kingdom Viridiplantae; phylum Streptophyta; class Magnoliopsida; order Asparagales; family Amaryllidaceae; genus Allium; species Allium sativum. The sequence goes on from CM060921.1 coordinate 312,616,567, forward strand.
ACGACCTCTAAACGAGGTCCACCGCCTGTCGTCCATAGCGTTTTACCCCCATTCCGAACACAATGGGATATGTATCGTAGGCCAATTCGATTGTTACGATCAGTTTCCGTTAAATCTACATTTAAATCACTATATTGAATTTTAAACGTACATTTCAAATTACCGGGGTCACATACTAACTAGAAAAATTCCAGAAAAATATTTTCTAGCTTCGTATTGACGATACGGTCCTAACAAAACTAGTTTCGTCGAATTCTGAGACCGTTTGAAAAATGGCCAACTTCCAGTCGATTAAAATCAACTGAAACTGGTCAAACGCGTTTTCCTTTGCCACGCTCACATATTGATTCGAAAAATTATGAAATTTAAAACCTAGCAATAACTTTACATCACGGACCCAACAAAAGTGGTTTCGTCAAAATCCGAGGTCGTTTGCAAAATGTCCATTTTTAAGGGCCTGAATTCCATAGCGACTATTCAGAAATTTCAACTGGACATATCTTTTGATTCCCGCTATGAAAATTTGATTATTCGGATTCGTTGGAAAGATATTATCAATTAGATCCCATTATTTTTGGTTTCACTAAAATCCGGATTGTTTTGCACCCGATACATTCAATTGAAGTTTGAAATCGAATTATCGAACTACTGCGCCATTTTCAATTCCTTTTATAATTATATATAAATATTTATATTCTAACGACGACGCGTATAATATATACGATCGAATTCTATTCAAACTAAATTTTCTCGTCGATATTATTTAAAATAATTCATTTTAAATAATCAAAATTCGCTAAAATTGCCAAAATAAAAATTTTAAACTGGCCCAGATTTTCGGGTTGTTACAAAGCACCCTAACCACATCAGCTTCAACCCGACCTCTACCTGCAAATCAGAAATCTGCACCTTGTAGTTTTTCTTTTCTTTTCTGTTTACTCTTCACTTCTCATCTCCTTTAAACCCGATATCCCATTGTGAAATTCGAAAGCCTCAATGGAATCACGTCGATGAGCTATCAAAGAAGACAGCGATAGTTAAAATCATCGCATCCCCTCCAAAACTGCTTGCAACCCCTAAATCGCTGCTACAGGTATCTCCCAAAAACAAGTCGAATCTCCTGATGCTACCACCACAAAGCAGACCTCACCATTACTCAACGTCGCCTAAAATTGATTGCGACTTCCATCCCCAGTTCCATCTCGTCGACTTCATCACGCTGCCACCAAGACATGGAACTCGAACCCTTAAAACCCATCATCGAATCACCTCCCTAACACCGTTTACCTTGATTTGTTCATGGCCCTCTCAAAGCCCTATAGCGATTCCTGAATCGAACACAAGTTCAATCTTCAAATCTCCGAACGTGATAACCCTGGCTCGTGATGGAATCCTTGGAGTGTTTGGTTTTAATTGTTTAGAAGAGATATGAGAATATAAAGAAAGAAGGGGAATTATACTTTGCGGACTTCGATTTTGAAAGAGGAATTTTAGAATGGATTTGAAACAAAGGAAATGGCTTGGATTTTGATTCACAGGGAACGATTGAATTTGAGAATGGGAAAAGGATCATCGCGTATTAATAGATGAAACGGGGAACACAAAGTATGCTGCAAATAAATGTTTTGGTCAGTAATGTACATGGCAAATCCATTTAAGGAATTTAAAAAGATTTTGATTTAATTTCGATTTGATTTTGATCTTATCCATCTAAAATATCTCGGGGTTCATAATTAAAAATCGTGAACCGCTATTTTAGCGTACCGACCGTCGTTATAATGTTATAACGCTATTTTGAATTCAACGAAATAGATTATACAATTTAATTTGAACGTATATTTAAAATAACCGTGTTAAATCAATTTAAATTCAAAACAAATAAATTCTTCAACAATAAATTTCTATTATCATCGTCTATATTCAAATATATATATTGATCACCTAAACTGTTTTGATTCTGTTTTTAACTTCGATTCCAATTATATTTTGTATTTCGATAATTTAGTATATTTGATATAAATCCAAGAATTTATTTCTAAAACGATAACATAAAATAAAAATTTATTTATATTATCAACTCTATATTTAAAACCATATTAAATATTTAAAATAAATCGATAAAAATTTCGGGTTGTTACAGTTGTGCTCTGATAATGGTATGTATATACACATACTGATTTGTATTTCAAAGTTTATGTTATCAAATATATTTTATTCGTTCCGCTGTGAGTTTTTGATCTTCATTTTTCTTCTATTCTAATATTTCTTTCTTTCTAAATTCTCATCCTCTAACTTCTTTCTACTAATGATTCGTTTTTCTATGCAATTTGAGTTGGACGTATGGTGTTATTAGTCGACTCAAAGGGTACGGAAACTCGGGCCATTAAAAGAAATCAGTATAGCAGGGTATTCGCGAAGCAGAGAAGCGCATTCAGTTTATCAGTATATCCATTTTATCGGTACATTCAGTTTATCTTGCCACATCCCATGTTTATCCCATGGTATCTTGTTACTATGGTTTAGTCTTATATTTAGTTTATTCATGTCATGACCCTTTTCCTCGTTTAAATACTAAGAATCACTGGACTTACCAGACTTTATGTCTGACCTAGTTTACTTTCGCCTCTTTTCTTATGTCCCCCCCCCCCCCAAGGTAGTCAGGGAGGGAAAAGCTCGGATCATTTTGGGGTCGTTACTCTTTCCAAGTGAAGATTCTTTGGCGCAATGCTTTGAACTCTATTTTCTACTGTTATGGCTGGCTCATGCTTTATTGGGGAATATCATTGTCAGTTTGTGCTTCTTATATATTAAACAAGACAGATGCTTTCTTGTAATATTGGTGTTGTAAAACAATCTTTGTACAATCTGTTTTAATCAATAAAGGTTATTTATTTTCCACTGCTTTATTTCTGTCTTGTAATTTTTCTGCATCTAGTACTAAAAATAATCCACCAAAGTTAAGGCATTCCCTTTGTGAGTGACCTTAACGTAGGTGGGGTGTTTCACTTGATATCAGAGCTTAAGATTACCGGATCAGATAAAAGATTTGAAAAATTATTTTCAAAACAATTTTAAAAGAAGCATTTTAAAAAGAAAAGTTTTGTTTTAAAGGCATATTCCCTAAAGCCATATGCACTATCTTTCGACCCTCTGCCTGAATCCTTATTTCCTTCTTTCCTAAGTCTCTGAGGCTCCTGGCTTTCGGGGAGGTAACCTCATCGCGACACGGTTCCGTAGGACTGCGACACTTGTCAAAGGGCAAATAAGCGCCCAACTTCCATCTATAGCCGCAGTAGCTTCACCTACGGCTAATTTTCTTTTGAGCTTTTTAGGATTTTCCGTGCGATGGAAGCGGCTTTCAAGATACCTGCCAAAAAGTTACACAAGGATGACAAAGATGAGAATGAGAGGGTTTGGCTACGGAGCACAACACAAGGATGAAGAACCCATGGATATGGACTTGGTTCACAAAGGAGGGGAGGAAAGAATAGTAAAACCTAAAACAAGAGGAAGTATCTTTATTTTGGTATAACGGGTCGTATAATTAAGGGCAAGGGCAAGAACAAGGGACAGGATTTTCCGGAAGGTGAGTGCATGCTCTCACCGCCAGCATACCTGAGAGAGAGGCAGTAAGATTTCAATTGAAAGAGTTTTTCCTTTTTGATTATCCTGTTAGTACTCCTTCCGATTTTAGCGCTTCACATCCATATATATCTGCTTCCATAGTTGAGTCTCTGCACCCTAGATATTGTGTAGTAGAGGATCCCATTATAGTCTCAAATCCAATTGCTGGTTCGGCCATTTATCTTTGACTTGTGAGGATTTGAGAATAGCTATATTTATGCTTATGTTTTTGGGCTATGGGTTGATTCTAGGCATTGATTGGTTAGCTAGTAATTGTGAAACAAGGGTAGTTAAACTTTCGACTTGCCTCGAGAATACCCTTGAGATTTCGTACGATCCTAAGGGATCAGTTTGTCTTAGCTACCTAGAATCACTTTATTTATCTATTGACAATTTTCGATCTGTTGGGCTAGTCTATGAGTACGCAAGATGTTTTGATTAGGGTAGGGGTTTTCCCCCTAAAATTCGAGATAGACTTCCGCATGTATCTAGATGACACTGCAAAGCCAGTTATGCGATCAACGATAATTCTGGAGCAAGATTGGCGAGGATAGCCAGAGTCGGTAAAATGCTCAATTGTTTGGTTGTTTTGTTAGTATGATCTCACATAGATCGTCCAAATTCGGAGGAGGTATCCCTTGGGTGCTTGTCTGATATTGGTTTGGGCCTCTGGGGTTTGTACTTGAGGGATGTCGAGTTCGACTAGGATGGTTTGTGTGAGAAATAAATGGTTGGGGCTAGCACCCTAAGTTAGACTGACCTTAAGAGAGGTAATAAGCACATAGTAACCATTAGCTTTAGACCCTCAGATTTGCAGCATGATGGATAAGCTAAGTAGAGGAGAGACCTCTAATCATCTTAGGATATACACTTGATATCATGGTTAACATCTGTTTATCTTGGAAAGATAGTTCGACTACATTGGATACCCTCTAGCATAATAAGTGATCGAAGGCCTATCTTTACTAGTGGGTTTTGGAAATGGAGGTCAAGAAGCTTCCCAATCATGAAGTTAAGTTAGATAAGGTATAGTGGAGCAAAGCTCACGAAGATGCAACTTAGAAGACTGAAGACTAGATACGCGCATCTTACCCTTTTTGAGGGTATATCCTTGATTCCTCTTTTTCTGTAAAATCTATTTGCATGCTAGTCTTTATCTTTTAAGTATATCCTCTCAGTCCTATCCTCAATCCTTAGGTAGAAGCCAATGGATGTAAACATGTGTTTGAGACATGATATGTAACAACCCGTATTTCGATAACATGTTAAGAAGAGAATCAAGGAAGAATTTAATTTTAAATTCTGAATCAAGTAAAACGGGCTATGCCATTGCGTTCGTGTCGGAAAAATACGCGAAATAGAGTCTGAGTTTTCGAGAATCGGAGTCCGTATGACCAAGTTATGGTCCGACGAAGTTTTCAGAAAATTCAAGTTCAAAAACGAGTTCTAATTTCGAAAATTTGGCCTAGAAGGCTAGGCGGGGAAATTCCCGCCAGCCACCCCAAGTCGATAGGGCTGTCGACTTGGGAGTCGACATGGCATGACCCAAGTCGACAACCCTGTCGACTTGGGTGTCGACTTATGGTGGCCGGGCAGTTTTGCCTGGTGCACCTGTTTTCTGTTTTGGCTAGGTTTTTGGGCCTGGTTCGAAATCTGATGGTTCAGGTTGATCCTATGGTTAATCTAAGGGTCCTAACTAATCCTAATCTCTATAAATAAACCCCTAACCCTCTCCTAAAATCCTCATTATTCATTCATGCAACTAAACTATGCCAAAATTGCTCCTCTCATGGCCTCCACTCAAAACCCTAGCCTCCATCCTCTTGCCCAAAGTTTCTATCTTCATTTCGATGAGAGGATTTCATGATCATGTGAGTGTTAGAGAGTCTCTATGTTAGTATGAGAGCTTCTCAAGTTGATTTCAAGGCTAAAGCTTTGATCTTTGTTCATCAAGATGGTTTTTTTTTATTGATTTGGAGCTTTCATCTTTGGGTTTTTGGATGATGGCATGCATAGGCTTTGTCTCAATCTTTAATTTAATCGATTTGTGCCTTCATAGCAATGTAAGCCCTTTCCCTACTCTTAGATATTAACTATGAAGTTAAACGTTCATGTTGCAAGTTTGGGTTTGATCATTAAGTATGATACATGCTATCATGTCATGCAAGTTTATGAAGTCATTATCTTGATCTTGTGGGCTAAAAGCTATAACCATTATGTTGAAATGTTGCATTATGCAACATGAGAACCCTCATAACCTTTATGTCAACTTGCATATGAAGTCATAACCCTTATATGATGATATATGCGAGTTACTAGTCATCATTCCATGTCTTTTGTCACCATGATTCGCTTATGTGCCAAGTTTGGGTTTATGCATGTTTTTGAGGCTTAAGAATGTAACATGCAAGTTAATGAACACATTTGTGCCTCATTTGCCACCATGATTAACTTGTGACTTAACATCCATTTTTTTGTCATGCCTTTGCCAAGTCTCTTCTTTTAATCCATTACGTTGTTGCGAACGTATATGCGAGTTTAAAAGCGTTGGGTTATGTTATGGGTAATTTCTAATGACATGAAAATATAACTTAAAAACATGACTTGAAATATAACATGGAAGTTGACATGTAAGTATGCTTGAAAATATGAAATTGGGAATTTACCTATTAAGTTAGGTCTACCCATACTATGGAATTGGGAATTTACCTATTGAGTTAGGTCTACCCATATTCTTAAGAAAACTTGAATATGAACATGACACTAGACTAAACATGAAAGTGACCAACTCGAGGTTGGGTTGAGTTTGCAACATAAAGCTACCCGGAACCGACCGGCCTAACTAGTAGTTGCAAACAATAGGACCCAATGTGAGAAGTTGGTCATGTTGTGCTTGAACCCGAGGTTAGACCAAGTTGTGGTGTAAAGCTACCCGGAACCGACCGGCTTAACTAGTAACCACAACAAAGTCTAATGTGAGAGGTTGAGGTGCATTAAGCAATTAATGCCACATGATAAGGTTAAGTAAGTTTCCTTAATGACACTTAACCGTATAATACAATTAATGGATGGGGTTAAGTTAACTTAGACTTAACTAATCTAAACATGGAAATCGGATGGGGTTAAGTTAGCCTAGACTTAATTAATCCAACTTGGTAGTTTAAGGGGGTTAAGTTAAACACTTAACTAATCTAACACGATGATTTTGATGTGGTTAAGTGACCTATACTTAACCAATCTAACTCGTTAATTTGATGTGGTTAAGTTAACCAATACTTAACCAATATAACGTGAAAACATGATAAGGCTAAGTCACGAATCGCATGAATACACTTGACCGATTTGACTAAGTAAAATGATAGGGTCAAGTTAATATATACTTAACCAATCTAGAATGATAATTGGACGAGGTTAAGTCGTGAATTGCTTAATATACTTAACCAACTTGACACATGGTTTGTAGGGTTAAGTCTTGAACTTGGATACTTAGCCAATTTTGACATGATTTGTAGACGGATTAAGTCATGAACTTAAGTGACACTTAATCCATTATATAAACCCTAGTTCAGAGAATTAGGTGGATAACCGTAATTAACAAGAATAACGGGAATAAGCTAAGTGGTAAACCTTAGTTAGAGAATAGCTAAGTAATAACTCTTAGTCAAGGAATTTTGGACCAGTTCATAGATTGGATGAGTAACCCGATACGGTAGGTCATCGTTTAAGCACACGAGTAGGAGCAAGTTATCTGATTTAGATAAAGGCTCCAGCGAACTGGGTAACGAAGCAGCGACTTCGGGGAACGTGAGGATATTCTTGGTATCCCTCTGTGAGCTGCCAGGTGATCATACTAGGCTCGTGAGAGGTTAAGGTCTGCGTTAGAAGAACCAAGAGTATGCCTTGGTTGCTATACGAGCGACCTAAAGACGGGGATGGATAGGGGATAGTCGACGATACACGGTAGTGCCCTAGATAGCATTTCGTCAGGCTACCACCATCTTTGGTCAAGCGTGTACGTACGGAAAGGCAGAGAACACCCAAAAGACCATAATTGCTATCTAATTATGGTTGCGGTAAGGCTAGGATTGTGGGTTGGCCAGTAGTGTGTTCTCATACAGGATTTATCCTGTCTTGTCTTTCACTAGTTGAGGGAGTGGTTTCGTGGGACCATAGCCACGTATAGGAAAAACAGACCTTAGCATCTGCATCGGCAGATAAATCGAAAGCTCCCGACCGAGTCCTGTATTTCTTGATCTGCCCTATGACAGGACTCGGATGGCACGATGTGATACATGTGCATACAATCATGGAAAAACGATTCACGATGAATGCGTGGGAAAAAGGGCGCGGTTGACGGTTAGCGTAATTCCTAGTGGCCCTGGGTGGTTGAACCCAAACCGAAATACGAAAACGTGCAATAGGTAAGCATAATCACTAGTGGTCCTAGGTGGCATAAGTCCTAGTTGCACAAACGATGATTCATGTTGGGAAAGCCTAGCTAGGTCTAGGGTAACAGTCCAAACGAGCATAAGGATCATGGAATTACATTGGAGTAGTATAGAACCTAATGGGAAAGCCCGTACGATCTACGGCAAGGAACTGTACATTTACATGGAAAGAAACATACGAGTTGAGTAACCTATAAATGCGATATATTAGGTTGACATGAACCATTACACGACTTTTGAGTAAGGGTCATTCATGGTTAACACATGATACGGTGGGGATACTAGTATGGTAGGTGCAGAGCTAAAATACAGGATAGATACCATGAGACGTTATACGTGATAGATATCTTGGGGATATTATACTTGATAGGAACCTGACGATGGGATACCTTGTTTTATCTTGACATCGTAATTTATCATGACACCTTAGTTTATCTGAGTTCAGTAGTTCATCCTGTTATTTTGATTTAGCTTATCTATCTTGTCATCATGCTTATGTTCATCTCAGTTTCTCATGTCAGTTAACTTTACTAGTTTTTATGCTGATAGTAGATAGGGCTTACTCAGTCTTTTTGACTGACCCGTTTTGTTTCGCTTCTTGTCTTCCGTTTCCCCCCCCCCCCCCCAGGTTACAGGGAGGAAATATTGTTGTTTAATTCAGACTTCTTCTGCTTGAAGGTCATCATGGATGGCTTGGACTTTTCTTGGCTATGGCTACTTTACTGTTTTACTTGGGGAATAATTTTCGAAAATGTCTTTATGCTTCTTTACTATTGCAAGACAGGTTTTGATGTACTCTGATGTAAAAGGCTTTAGACCTTATTTATTCATGTTATGAAAGTTTGATTTTACTTCCGCTATTTTATATGTTCTGTCTTGTGATATTTCTGTGCATGTTTACCAATAATGCCCCTCTAAAGCTAGTGCATTCCTTTGCGAGTGACCCTAGCGGAGGCGGGGTGTTACATGTTATGTTTGGTGGATGCAAGTGGTTGCAAGTGTTTGCTAGTGGTTGCTCGTGGATGCATATACACAGATAGGGCACTAGATTAGCTCAGTCACTTCCATATTGCATTTGCATATATGTATTTGTTTATGGATTGAACTTGATGTGTTATCCTGTGGATGTTGCATTTGAGTGAATGGATGTACACTCATATAGAAATAATATGTATCATTAGGATTGCATACATATTGGACGCATGACACTGACATGATTTGCATTAAGGAGGTCAACTGAATCAGTAGACCGCCTAATTTTGCATTAAATAAGGACATATACACACACTATGCATATGATCATGAAAGCATTAGAAATCTTTTAAGGACAATGGATGCCAGTGATTGAATGGTTGAGTACATAGATGTTGGATGATAGGATATGCATTCTTCTTAACTTAGAGATTTCGGGAACGAAATCCTTTAAGGAGGGGAGAATGTAACACCCCGGAATTTTAAATCGGGACATAAGATATAATCAAAGAATAATTAATTTCAAATGCGATAATTAAGGGAAACGGGTTATGCCATTGCGTTTGTCTCGGAATTCTGCTTGAGATAGAGTCCGAGTTTGCGTAAATCGGACACCATATGAAAAAGATATGGACGAATGAAGTTAGCCAGAAAACCAGAAGAAGAGAAGAGAAATATATATATATAAATATATATATTTATATTTATATATATATATATATATAAATTGCACTGGCGCACTTGAGAAGTGCGCCAGTACAAAAATTGCATTGGCGCACCTGCCAAGTGCGCCCAGGTCGAGCTGAAAACCTGCACAGCTTTCTAGTGTGTTATGATCTGTACTGTGACTCATTGCTGAGTCCTTTCTGACTACTTGCTGAGTCATTAGGGCTGAGGTATCACCCTATCCTGACTGAGTGGTTGTGGTTAACACTAGGATCATCCGACGGCTCTAATTAAATTTGAAATTCTATATAAATAACCTAGCACTCAACCCTAAAATCACACTAATTCATTCTAAGAGCCGTCATACCGCCATACTCAACCTAGGACAACCACCATTCTCTTTCAACTAAAAAGAAAACTAGAAAGCTACGAAGTGAATCAAAATTGAATTATAAGAACAACGATCTACATCAAAGGCGAGCATACTAACTTCAGAATTCAGATTCCAGAAATCAAGAATTCCTTCTTTTTAAGTTCGGTTATTCTTTAGATTTGAACGTGTAATTGGAATCGTGAATGTATTGAATCAAAATATAGAACTATACCAATTTGCAAGTTAATTATCTTTGATTTGTGCTTATGTCAAATATAAAGTTATCTATGCCTTTGGAACTGGTTTACGACTATGACTGTGAGACTTTTGCCTAAGACTATGACTATGAAACTGTTGCCTATGAAGCTATTGCCTATGACTATGACTATGAATATGAGACCTTTGTCTAAGACTATGGCCATGAACTATCGCCAATGAAATTATTTCCTACAACTATGAATCATAACTATGAGACTATTGCCTATGACATTTATTAAGAAATTATTGTGATTAGTTGCCCATGACTATTGTGATTAATTGCCTATGACTATTGTAGTTAGTTGCTTATGACTATTCCCATTGTTACAATTAACTGATCATGTTGTACCTTGAACTGGCATTATGTTGGACCAAAACACCTATGCATATTCCCTTGATTATGTTGGATCTCATATTTATTGTGTAACTTGTCTAGTGTATTCCTATTCACTATTATGTACATCGAACCTATTGGAGCCATTATTTTTGCATGCCTAATCTTTTATATCAATTCTTGTGCTTATCCCCTATTCCTTTTGACTAGTGTCATTTCATGAGTACATAGAAAACTTGTGAAATCATGTTATACGTACGATTATGATGCGGGGATTGGGCATAGCTTAATTAAGTTAATTTGGCATAATAAAAAAGTTGGCATAATTTAATTGGCTATAATAGTTAATGATTTACATGCATATTAGACTTGGGCATAAAATGATAAATTTTAATTGGCTGCAAAGTATGTAATTGGCGTGCAAACCAAGTTTTGTACAAAAATGGTAAACTAGAATATTAAATCTAGTTTTGACATGAACTGTAAATTGGGATATTAATTTAGATTGGGCCTGAATTGGGAATATTAAATCTAAATTGGTATAAGCTGCAAGTTAAGTTAATTGATAGGTAAATCAAGTTTTGGGCATAGAATATAAGTATGTTAATTTGCATGAAAAATGAATATGATCTAGGCTAAATTGATTTATGGAAAACTTACATGAATAGTAAATATGTAAATTAGAGAAGAGGAAAATGCCTACCCCGAGGTTAGACTGAGTTGTGGTGTAAAACTGCCCGGAACCGCCCGGCACATCCAGTAACCACAACAATACATGACTAATGTGCGAGGTTAGTGCATCAAGCCCAGAAGGACCCGAGGTTAGACTGAGTAGTGGTGTAAAACTGCGCGGAACCGACCGGCACATCCAGTAAACACAACAATATCTGTCTAATGTGAGTGTTTGGTGCTTTAATTAATTGATTGATTAAGGCTCATGAATAAATCAAGCTAGAAATGGTGAGGTTAAGTAATTAGGGAAACACTTAACCGTAATAACATGTTAACAAAGACAAAAAGGGTGGGGTTAAGTAATCGAGAAAACACTTAGCCAGTTCAACATGTTAACTAGACAAGATTGATAAGGGTCAAGTTAATTTGGACACTTAACCAACTTAACATGTTAACAAGGCAAGATTTGTGGGAGATTAAGTAACTAAGGGAATACTTAACCATTATAACATGTTAATTAGACAAGTGGGTAAGGTTAAGTAAGTGTTGAACATGCTTGAATCAGTGGAAAGGTTAAGTACATATCGGGATCGCCGAGTAATATTAGTAATATATGCCCACAAACTTAACCATTAAATAAACATGCTTGAATCAGTGGAAGGGTTAAGTACATATCGGGATCGGTGGGTAATATTAGTACATATAGGCCCACAAACTTAACCATTAAATAGAAATGCTTGAATCGGTGGGAGGGTTAAGTACATCACGTGTAGGTGGGTAATTTTGTGTATTTATAGGCCCATAAACTTAACCAGTAGGAAACCCTAGTAACGGGGACCCATTTCAGCACTAACCCACATAGATGTATCACGGTACCCTGAGCTAGGCAGGGTGGGGCACGATTACTGGGTAAATTATAAGCGGTCAAAATAACGGCAGGGGGTATGTCAGTGTAGGTTTCGACGGTCTACGAGCGTGCACGTACTCCGGAGTGGAAAAAGTAGGCACTGGGTACCAGTAGTTATACACTGTGCATCTTGAATCGTGTCGGGTCGCTATCATAAGGCTTGATACACCTTATGGTGGGGACAGCACGGAGTATCTACACGCAAGAGAGGGCCGACTAACACAGACACATGGAAAGTTAATACAAGTAGGAAGCATAATCCCTAGTTGGACCTAGGTCGCGTAAACCCTGAATCCGAGAAGCGTTCAATGGGTAGCATAAACCCAGTGGCCCTGGGTAGCTTAAACCCTGGTTGAATCTAGGAAGCATTCGATAGTAAACCCTAGATTAGATTTAGGTAATAAATGGAATCCCCATAATAGATGTACACCTAAAGGCAACCCCATATACGGGGATTGGGATCACGTTATCATATGATCATAGATTACTAGTTTGGACACTAGTTAGGTAAGTGCAGAGATATAGAAATCAGTATAACAGGGTAGTCGCGAAGTAGAGAAGCGCATTCAGTTTATCAATATATCCAGTTTATCGGTACATTCAGTTTATCTTGCCACATCCCATGCTTATCCCATGGTATCTTGTACTATGGTTTAGTCTTATATTTAATTTATCATGTCATGAACCTTTTCCTCGTTTAAATACTAAGAATCACTGGACTTACCAGACTTTACGTCTGACCTAGTTTGCTTTCGCCTCTTTTCTTTCGTTTCCTCCCCCCCCCTCCCGTTAGTCAGGGAGGGAAAAGCTCAGCTCATTTTGGGGCCGTTACTCTTTCCGAGCTTGAAGATTCTTTGGCGCATTGCTTTGAACTCCATTTTCTACAGCTATGGCTGGCTCATGCTTTATTGGGGAATATCATTGTCAGTTTGTGCTTCTTATATATTAAACAAGACAAATGGTTTCTTGTAATATTGGTGTTGTAAAACAATCTTTGTACAAGCTGTTTTAATCAATAAAGGTTATTTATTTTCCACTACTTTATTTGTCTGTCTTGTAATTTTTCTGCATCTAGTACTAAAAATGCCCCACCGAAGTTAAGGCATTCCCTTTGTGAGTGACCTTAACGGAGGTGGGTTGTTTCAAGCTCCGCCTCCTCCCCCCCCCCCCCCCCCCCCCGCCGCCTGACCTCCAGCAGCCCCGTCTCCCCCTATTTCCATTCGAATCAGCGAGAAACCCCTTCCTTCCTCCACATGAATGCGGTGATTTTTTTTATATATAGTTTTATTTACATAAAATTATGGTTTTTAACTATAGGAAAAAATATGGATTTTTATTAGTAAAGATATGATTTTTATCATGAGGAAAAATTAGATTTTTATCATATGGTTAGCACTAGAAAAATATGGTTTTTAGCTAATGAAAAGATTGTATTTTTCTATAAGAAAAGGACACATTTCTATAAATGAAGAGATTAGATCTTTTGTCTATGAAAAGATAAAATTTTTATGAATATAAAAATATGATTTTTATTTATGTAAAGTAATAAAAATATAATTTTTAAATAAGTAGCGATATAAAAATATTATTTTTATACGAGTAGAATAATAAAAATGTGATTTTTATTTGAATGAAGCGATAAATATATGATATTTACTATGAACAGCGGGAAAAGATCGCATTGAAATTTTGGGCAAATTCGAACAGTTCAGAATTAAATAATGACGGAGTGGAAACCAAAGCTGAGAACTCCTCACTTTTATTTTATTTTCTAGTTAAAATATATACTAGGATGCAGACGGTGCTTAGCAGCACCCAACACGCGTTGTCCACAGACCATGGACGACTTGTTTGTTTGTTTGGTTAAGTTGTGTAAATTGATTGTGTGATGTGGAATGGAATAAAATATTTTATAGTTGGAAATATTTTATAGTTCAAAATATAATTTTTAACATGTATATGAATAAAATAAATATTTATAAACAAATCGGATGATTTTTTTATGTACGCACATTTCACTTGTATTGATTGGGACGATAAATTTTACACATCGCCCAACTGCACAAATAAAATTCATTATTTGTTGATTGAAACCCCACACGGGTATTGGGATGATGTATGACATACACTAATCCCAATAATTAGTTGTATGTCAATCGATTGGTTGACAAGCTGTGTAAGCGTTAAATATTTATATTTGATGCTTATACAGTGTAGAATGAACTCTGGATGATGGATGATTATTTATCACAGTTGTTGTATACATGTATTGTATGAAATCCATATAATGAAATTTTATGGTAATTGACTATGTCTGATTCCAGTTCAGAAAGAATGAATATTTTAAAATAACAATTATTTTAAAATAACGAATATTTTCAAATATTATTCAGAAAAGAATTAAAATATGATTTTGATGTCCGATTTGGGATGGACACAAAAATATTTAAATATATAAAGCCGTGTTGATTAGATTAACGGCATTTTGACGTGAACGATATTTATATCAATTTTATTCATTTTTATAATGAACATTAAAAAGGAAATGATTTCGAAATACAATGTTTTGAAAACACTATCATTTATATATCGATGATACGGAATATTCAATTTTGATTTGAAATTGAATATGAAGTTGAAATCGTTTGAAAATGAATTTAAAACAATTTATAAAATAAGTTTTGAATGGAAATCGATAAAATATATAATATATATATATATGTAATATATATATATATATATATAATGGCCTGAATAGAACGCGCCGCGCTGCGGCAGTTCGCGAATTTCGACCATTGACTTCGAACGGACATTACGGGAGATCCGACCGTCGGCTTCTCTAAAACCGGAACCATTGGGTTCGTATCGAAAAGAGCTTTCTAACGAATATTAGAAATTATAAATCTAATGGTTGGATTTGGAATTAGGTCCAAATCAAATTTGGAAAAGGTCGTTGTAAGTGCAGTTCGATAGTCGTTTATGGAAATCGACTGTACGGGCCATGATAAAATTATTAAAAATATCAATAATTAGTTTGAAATCATAAGAAGTGATTAGGGAAGAATTGGGGTGAAAAATCCCATATTTGAAAAGATAAAAATATATTTTTATCGAAATGAACTAGTTATAAACTAGAATTATAATACAAAAATTTTTAAAATAAATAAATTGGATTTGAAATGGTTTAAAAATAACCAGAATTTCCAATATATAAATTGGAAATGAATTTGAATCGAAATTGTCTTCGGAATATTTCGATGTTGGATTTCGTGATTATACAGATATTGTTATGGAAATTTGAAAGATATATATATATCGTTATTTCCAATACGATATTTGTTGATTTCAGAATTTGATATTGAATATAAGCCAATATATTTTCTATTCAGAGCCTTGTATTTAATATCAAATGGGATTTGGGTTTGTCGCGAATGGTGCCTTCATTAACACTGTTCTTAAACCCAGTTGAGGAAAAGATTAAATCTTTTTATTTAGATTTAATGAAGTATACCAATTAATTAATATATTTAATTGGAATTGAATTAAAAATTGTTTTCGGGTTTATTGTGAACAGTGTTTTAAATAACACTCATTCTTTAACCCAATTATGAATAGAATGTGAATTGGGTTTATTGTGAACTGTGTTTTTAATGACATTCATTCTTTAACCCGATTTACAGTGAAATATGATTTGGAATTTATAAAGATTTAAAGGAATTTTCCAAAGTAACATTTTGCAGTTTAATATATTGAATTGGAATTGAATGGAATTCGATTTGATAATAATCGAAATGAAATTCTGTGGAGGAAGACTGTTAATACTTATGGAATTTAATAGGCTTTGTCATTATTCCATTTATATTATTAGTCAGATACGGAAATTGATATCGATTATATATTGATTTGTTTTTCCATGAAGATTCAATAATTAATGGAATGTGAATTGGGTTTATCGTGAACTGTGTTTTAAATGAAATTAGTTCTTTAACTCAGTAAAAGACAGAATTACATGTCTATCATTGTATTTCGAACTGTATGGTTGATCTCTGCTTAATATATATCTGTTTGGCGACGGAGAATTTATTCTCTTGCTTAACGCCCTTCTCTAAGACTTACGAGCTTAGAGGTTATATATCGGAAGAAATCAATAGTATGGTGTAGATTGTCGATGCGACATGTTTGTATTTCCAAAGTTAAATAATCATTAATATTGATTTTTTGGGAAGATTAAAACTAAGTGGAGTTTTAATGAATCTTTAATTAGATTGAAAGGTGGATTGATAATTTAAATTATCAAATTTGGAAAATGATCGAGAGCGGAGTATCGCCAGTTTTTCTCCTAGCAATAGTTAAATCTTTAATTAGATTTGATCGGAAAATGGTAATTAAATTTACTGATAACACTGTGGTGTTAGTTATGGGGTAATAACAGTTATGCTTCATGGGATGAATAGGTTGGGATTGGGAAATAAAATAAATGATTACTTCCGTATGGTTCGTTAATCCCGACTAGTTTGGAAAACCGTAATATGGTTTGAAATGATATCCAAAGGAAGATTAAAGAATAAATTTTAAAGAATTTATCTTTGATAAAATTAATGGGAACAAATCCCTAAAGATGTGAATATTTTAAATAAAAGAATATTCAGAATTGGAATGAGGCGTATGTTGTGTTTTTATAGCACTTGTTTATTATATACGAGAGTTATTCGGAAAGACCAGGTCTATCCCATTCTGAATAACTTATTCGACGATAAGTCGAAGATGAAGAAGGTGGTTGAAGACCGGAGGTCTTCACATCATTTGAATGGTTACTGGTGATCTTGATTGGGCTGTACACCCAAGAGGAGGGAAATAGTTGGTGATCGTCCAGGCGTATTTGGAGATCAATGGATATGCGAGGTATAAGGTGTCTCTGGTTTCATTCAGACCCAGAACGCACTTGTAAATGGATTATGTGTCTGACATTGGATTTTATTCTGTGTTGATTGATTCCTATTAAATATATATCTGTTTGGCGGCGGGGAATTTATTCTCTTGCTTAACGCCTTTCTCTGAGACGTACGACCTCAGAGGTTATATATCGATAGATATCAGTCGCATGGCATATATTGCCTTGTGTGGCATGCTGAGATGCAAATGATCAAGGCTTTTGTTGAAAAGCAGAGTCTTGTGATTAATGATCAAAGCACGGCTTTAATACAGCGTAGCTTTGTGTATAGAATTGATTCGCGAGACTCACACCTAGGTATGAGTTAAAAACGGGATACGGACCGCTGGGAGAACAAGATGTTTCTTTCTAGTTATGGGTGGTGTCAGCGTTTTACTAGCCCTAACATCGTTGATTATTATACCTTTTTGGATGTTGGAATGCGAGGCGCCTCGAATATATCGGTCTCTTCGGAGCAGATGGATATAGGTCCGATAGGACCGGGAAACGTGTGTTCAGGAATAACTAATCCTCAAACGTAACGGAGGACCGGCCCAGCTGATTCCAAGGGCTACCCAGAGTGTTTAGTCCTGGGGCATTTGCTTGAGTGTCTTGAAGCAGTGAGGAGCTTGCCTCTTGCCTCGACTCATGACGGAAATCCAATTTCCAATACGTGACATTTCGGTTTTAGTTGTAATCCTATATATAGCGACATAGTGGGATAGGGCGCTCATGCCGTCTATGATTGATACTTATGATTGAAATTGTTTTGACATTATACACTTATAGTAATAATAAAAGATTAGATTTCGTGTATCAAACATTATTTGTCTATTATAAGGCAAAACCCTATCCTCCGGCTTGCGTTGCATTGTGTGATGGGACGTGGGTCTTATAATAGCTTCATTGTTCTTTATTTAGCATTGCGCTGTTTGTTATATGCACTGGTATTCTTGGGAGGAAACCCATTCCGTGTTATACCGCGTGGTCCCTTGATATATCTGATTTTAAAGTAAAGTTTTAAATAACTGTTTTAGTTCTCACACTAGACACATGACTGACCTAGAGTTTATTGTTTTAACCTAAACTCTGGGTGCCCCTATTTTGCACACGGGCAGCTAGTAGTTTTGGTTTTGCAGATTTATATTCACAGGAACCTGGTTTACAGCTGGAATGATATCCGGAAAGCTCTATATCGGTATATCTCCTTCAGTTGTGTTTTGTATTATTTTTCCGCTGCAGTATTGTAATTTAAAAACTCTGATATTTCTCTGATGTATAATATTAATACATACTCTGTATATTCTTGTATTCTGATGGAATTGTTGTAATAAACAATGAAATGTTCTTCAGTTTGTGTTCTGATTTGTCGTGTTCTCAACTCAATCTGTGATTTCCTTCACGGGGAAGTTCGGGTCGTGTCACTACCAAAGCTGTAAAATGCCTTTACAACTATTAGTTCTCCCTATGGACTCTTGTCGAACTATGTTGGGGGCACAATGGATGAAAGAATTATATGAAATATGCTTTAACTTTTAAAAATTGCAAGTCATGTTATTTTACAGGGGTAAAGAATATAAGTGGCAAGGTTTACTACAAAATGACATGCAAACAGTTGATGGAAATAAAGCTACAAAGGAGTTTAACTCGACAAACTTACACTTTATGCTCATGTCTGTTGCTACCTCTTCAGCAATTTCCCCAATAATTCATCCGAATATTTAAATAATTTTGGATAAGTTTCCCTTGGTCACAACAGCAATAACCCAGCTTCCACCAAAAATAAGCTGTGATCACAAAATTCCACTCTTGGAAGGAGCTAAATCGGTTTGCCTTAAACCCTATAGATATTCACATTATATTAAAAATGACTAGATACTCTAATATCTTATATGCTTAAATCTGGGATAATAAGACCAAGTTCTAGCTCATTTTCAGCACCCATTGTTATGGTTAAAAAGTAGGATGGTAGTTGGAGGTTGTGTGTAGACTATAGGGTTTTAAATAAACAAACAATTAAAAATAAATTTCCTATTCCAATAATTGAAGATTTATTGGATGAGCTACATGGTTCTAAATTCTTTACCGAACTAGATTTGAAGTCAGGATATCATCAAGTTAGAATGAGTGAAGAAGGCATACACAAAACAACAATTAGATCACATGATGGGCATTAATAATTTCTTGTTATGTCATTTGGCCTTACAAATGCTCCATCAACTTTCTAGTCTTTAATGAATAGCATTTTTTAAAAATTCTTAAGGAAGCTTATTTTTGTATTTTTTTGATGACATTTTAATATATAGCACCGATTGGAATGATCACTTAAATCATTTTCAAATAACATGCAGTATACTTCACGATAAAAAACTTATCATTAATTTGCCTAAGTGTTCTTTCACCTCTGATAATATTAAATATTTAGGCCATATTATATCTCAACAGGGTATTTCCATCGACAAAGACAAAATTAAAGTAACATTACAATCGCCTCAACCTAATAAAATTAAAGCTTTAAGGGGTATTCTGGGTCTCGCAAGGTGTTGCAGAAAATTTATAAAGGGTTACGGTGTGATAGCTAAACCCCTAACCAATATGCTTAAGAAAAAATCATTTTTTGGGATGAAACAACAGCTAATGCATTTTTTAAATTGAAATCATTTTTAACAAACCCTCATATATTGGCACTGCCTGATTTCACAAAAGATTTTGTTATTAAGTGTGACGCCAGTGGCACTGGCCTTGATGCTGTTTTATTGCAAAACAACAAACCTATTACATATATTAGCCAAGCTTTACAGGGAAGAAGCCTCCACTTGTCTACATATGAAAAAGAACTACTGGCATTAATCTTAGCAACAAAAAATTGGTCACAATACTTACTTGGAAGAAAATTCATCTTTAGAACTGACCAACAAAGCTTGCAACACCTCCTCAGTCAGAAGTTAACCATTGTAATTCAAGGAAAATGGTAAGCAAAACTACATGGCTATGATTATACTGTTGAGTATAAGAAAGGCAAAGAAAACATTATTGCTAATAGTTTATCAAGGATGTATGAAGGCCAGGAACTACATAACATTACAGTTGTATAAGATGATTGAATGGTTGAACTAAGGAAGGAAATGAAACAAAGATCATTTTACACTCTGAAGATGGAGAAAATTCAAAATGGCACAGCAGACATCAACAAATACAAGCTACTAGATGACCTGATATTTTACAAGGGAAAAGTACCGATTGACCATACATACACTCAACTATTGGATATTATTCTCTATGAATTTCATTCAACACCACCCAGTAGTCATGCTAGTGTCAAGAAAACTATGAAGAATATCAAATGAGTTTTTTATTGGAAACATATGAAAAAAATGTAGAGCAATATATCAATTAATGTGATACTTGTCAAAAGGAAAAATCTGAGAATGTTCCTTCACCAGGGCTACTGCAGCCACTTCCTATTCCTGACAAAGTATGGCCTGATGTATCCATGGATTTTATTACACATCTACCAAAGAGCAATAGAGCTACTATC
This sequence comes from Allium sativum, assembly GCA_030737875.1. Taxonomy (NCBI): domain Eukaryota; kingdom Viridiplantae; phylum Streptophyta; class Magnoliopsida; order Asparagales; family Amaryllidaceae; genus Allium; species Allium sativum. The sequence continues at coordinate 312,637,289 of CM060921.1, forward strand.
ATCTTTGTTGTGGTGGACAGACTTTTTAAATATTAGTATTTTTTGCTCTCGAACATCCATTTTTAGCTCAGTAGGTTGCTCATATTTTTTTGATGGGGTTATCAAACTATATGGCATGCCAAAATCAATCATAAGTGATAGAGACACAATATTTGTAACAACCCGGGAAATTAGAACCAATTTAAAAATTTTATTTTAGTTATTTTAACGAATTTTGAATATTTAAAATGATAAATTTTAAATAATACTGATTTAAATTTTATTTAAATCGAAGTTAGAACGTATATATTTATTTTAATTATAAACCGAGCCTAAAATGGCGTGGTAGTTTGAAAATTCGATTTCAAATTTCAAATGAATGTACATGATTCAAAATAAACCGGATTTCAGTCAAACCAGAAATATTAGAATCTGTTTAACAATATCTTTCTAACGAATGTGAAAAATTCAAATTTCATAACGGGAATAAAAAGCAATGTCCAGTTTATAATTTGAAATAGTCGCTATGGAATTTAATATAATATATAACCCTTATAAATAGCCATTTTGTAAACGACCTCCGTTTTCGACGAAATCACTTTGGTTAGATCCAGAATATCAAATTATTGCAAGATTCCAATTTTTATAATTTTTGGAATTAATATGTGAGCGTGGCAAAAGAAAATGTGTTTTGTCAATTTTAGTCAAATTGAATCGACCAAAAAAAGACCATTTTTCAGGCGATCTCCAAATTCGACTAAATTAATTTTGTTAGGACCACATCGTCAAAACATAGCTAGATTTATTTTTCGTGAATTTTTGGAATCAGTATGTGGCCTCAGCAAATTAAAATGTACGTTCAAATTTAATATTGAATGTTTTATATTTTAATTTGAAGAATAACTAACTGAAATAGTTTAATGGGCTTATGAAACATATTTCATTGTGTCCGTAATGGGGGTATTTAGCTAGGGGCGGCACTCGTTGGGCATGATTTGGAGTCAGAAGGATAAAACGAGAATTTTGGAATTAAAGAAATTAAAAATAATTTAATTATAAATTTGGACCAATCACAACTCGTCTCCTCTTTCTGAAAACCATAACCCTATATTTTGATGGCGGTTGAAGCACGATTCTTCCTCCTCTGATAACTTCCAATTTACTCAACGAAATCGAATGATTCTTTTGAGGATTTTGTAGAGTTTTCTCCCAGCTTTCAATCCATACCAGTTTTGCAATATATCATGGAGTATTTCTCGTGAATCGCGCCTCCAAAGTCAGCGCGTTCAAAGCTCCGCCAAGGTCACCTACCGCTGTTGCACCCGACCGTGCCACCACCTCCAAGCACGCGCCTCCTCCCCCTTCGACGTCCAACAATCCGATCGACACCAAGCTGCGCAGATTGGAAGAAATTTGGCGACCTAGTTTTGAACAGAAAACGTAAATGACGACCTGAAGAACGAGGTATATAATTTAGTTGTTTACAACATTTAAAAGCATTGCGAAATTGAATTTATTCGAATAAAAATCTTATCTTTTTCGTATGTTGTCCAAATCCAGTGAAACAAGAGACATTGGGACCGTGACATCGTGCGCTACATTCTAGAAGAGACCGAAGAATTTTTGGAGCTCTCTACAATTTTAGAAGGAATAAAAACCAATGTGAGATTTCTGAATTCAAAAATAAATAAATAAAATTATATTAGGTTACAGACGGAGCTTAGTAGCTCCAAACATCGTCGTCCACAGACCACGGACGACTTGTTTGTATTGTGGTGTGAAATTGATTGCAATTGTGTGTGATTGATTGTGGTTCAAACGAAATTGGTTGTGATTGTGGTAAATTCACAGTGTTGTGAAAATGAATTGTATTGTGGAAATTATAAAAATTAAACCCATGTATCTCCGCGAGGCCTAGGATGGAAGAGGAGCCGTATTAGGGACGGTGCCAGTTTTAATTACCCTGCCGTTATAATGCCAAAATTTTCAGAAATATTCATGTGTTGAAAATATTCGTATACGAAATGAAAAGTGTTTGAAACAATAAAAATCACATTTTTATTGAATGTACAAAATATGAAAAATATTCGTATATGAAATGAAAAGTGTTTGAAACAATAAAAATCACATTTTTATTGAATGTACAAAATATGAAAAATATTCATATATGAAATGAAAAGTGTTTGAAACAATAAAAATCACATTTTATTGAATGTACAAAATATGAAAAATATTCATATATGAAATGAAAAGTGTTTGAAACAATAAAAATCACATTTTTATTGAATGTACAAAGTATGAAAAAATATTCATATATGAAATGAAAAGTGTTTGAAACAATAAAAATCACATTTTTATTGAATGTACAAAATATGAAAAATATTCATATATGAAATGAAAAGTGTTTGAAACAATAAAAACCACATTTTTATTGAATGTACAAAATATAAAATGAAAAGTGTTTGAAACAATAAAAATCACATTTTTATTGAATGTACAAAATACGAAAAATATTCATATATGAAATGAAAAGTGTTTGAAACAATAAAAATCACATTTTTATTGAATGTACAAAATACGAAAAATATTCATATAAGAAATGAAAATTGTTTGAAGCAATAAAAACTATATTTTTATTGTATGTACAAAATATTCATTGTTTGTATAAAAAGTTTAACAATAAAAAATTTACATTTTTATTGTATATAAGAAATAGGAAAAAATGATCATTATTTTAAAATAGAATAATTTCAACAATAAAAATTCACATTTTTATTGTATAATTGAAAATGATCATTATTTGAAATAAAAAAGTTTAACAATAAAAATTCACATTTTTATTGTATATAAGAAATGATTGAAAATGATCATTATTTGAAATAAAAATATGTTAACAATAAAAATCACATTTTTATTGTATATATAGAATATATGAAAACGTTCTTATTTAAAATAAAAATATTTTAACAACAAAAATCACATTTTTATTGTATATATAGAATATATGAAATGTTCATTATTTGAAATAAAAATATTTTAACAATAAAAATCAAAATTTTATTGTATGAATAGAATTGCAAAAATGATCATAGTTTGAAAAGAAAAATATATTAACAATAAAAATTTCATTTTTATTGTGTACGAAGAAATATGAAAAATTATCATTATATGAAATGAAAATATGTTAACGATAAAATTTACATTTTTATTGTGCTTGTAGAAAAGATGAAAATGATCATTATTTGATGAAAATATGTTGTCACATTAAAAATTACATTTTTTAATGTAAAGGCGATTCATTTAAAAAGATTCTAGTTTGATAAAATATGTTAACATTAAAATTTACATTTTTAATGTAAGATCGAATCATTAAAAAATTCAAGTGTAATAAAAATGTTTTGACATTAAGATTACATTTTTAGTGTAAGATTGAATCATTAAAAAGATTCAAGTGTAATAAAAATGTTTTGACATTAAGATTACATTTTTAATGTAAGATTGAATCATTAAAAAGATTTAAGAAATGATAAAAATGTTTCAACATTAAAATTTACATTTTTTAATGTATGAAGGAATCATTAAAAAGATTCAAGTTTTGATAAAAATATTTCAACATTAATTTACATTTTTTAATGTATGAAGGAATCATTAAAAAGATTCAAGTTTTGATAAAAAAATATTTCAACATTAAAATTTACATTTTTAATGTAAGAAAGAGCCATTAAAAAGATTAAAGTTAGAAAAATATGTTTTGTTAGATCAAAACATTAACCATTAACATATTATCAAAGTTAGAAAAAGAATCATTTGGCAAATATGTTTTGTTAGATCAAAACATTGATCATTGACATGTTAGAAAAGTTAGAAAAAGAATCATGTGTTAAAATATATTTTTGTTAGATAAAAATATTCTTTATAACATGTGTATGAAGTGTACAAAATTATTTAAAGAATAAATAATTTGAAATCGTCAAACGAATCATATATATATATATATATATATTAAAATAAAACGAATCACGCGCAGTAGTTCGTGATTTGGAATTGTAACTTTAAACGATTATACCGAGAGATCCGACCGTCGGATTTTCCCAACTAGAACCGTTGGATTCGCTTTGGAAAGATCTTTCCAACGATATAAAATTTACTAAGATCCAACGGTTATATTTTGAGAAATGTGTAATTCAAATTTTAATAAAAACAACGTCAGGGTCGCGTAATGACCTGAAGCATCGTTTAATTAAAAGAGGCTATTTTTATATAAATAAAAATAGCGATAAATCGTTATAAAATATTATAAACGATATGGAATGAAAAGAATTGATTTGAATTGTATGTATTCGCGAATTATTTGAAAAGGTCGAGTTAATTCTCATTTCAAATAATTATACAACGACTGGAAGTCGAAGATATTGAAGACGGTGGTTGAAGACCGGCGATCTTCACATCGAATGGACGACTACTGATGCCTTTGATTGGAGTTGCTTCCTTGAAAGGGTTACAGTGGTAGTTGTCCGGACATACTTGTTGATTGTCCGCATATGCGAGAGTTTCTCTTCCGTATTGGACATATGGAACGAGGAATAAGGTGTCTCCGGTTTCGTTCAGACCCAGAACGAACTACTAAGGGATGTGTGTTTGACATTGGATTTTATTATATGCAGATTGATTTCTATTAAATATATATCTGTTTGGTAGCGGAGAATTTATTCTCTTGCTACCCTTCTCTGAGATGTACGAGCTCAGAGGTTATATATCGATTGACATCAGTTGCATGGCGTGAATTGTTAGTGTGGCATGCCAAGATGCAAATGATCAAGACTTATTGTTGAAAAGCAGAGCCTTGTGGTTGATGATCAAAGCAATGCTTTAATTACCATAGCTTTGTGTATAGCATTACTTCGCGAGCCACGCACCCCGGTATGAACAAGAAACGGGACAAGGACACCAGGGAGAACGTGCATTTCTTTCTAACTAGAAGTGGTGTCATGGTATGGAGCCCAGACATTTTTACTTATGTGGATGATGGAAAGCGAGGTACCTTGAATTTGAGTCCCTAGTGGCTCTTGATTTATGCCCCATAGGGCACAGAAATGTATTGTTCAGAAATTACAAATCCACTAACGTAAGTGTGGACCGGCCCTGACGTTCTTAGGTGCAGTTGCGGCTGTATCCTGAGACATGATAGGCTAGATTGTCTCGAATTTGGTAAGGATGATCCCTTGCCTTGGTTCATGATGGAAATCCAACTTCCAATACAACATTGTGCGATTTTGATTATAAACCTATATTTGGCGACATAGTATATGGTAGCTATGTCGTTTATGATTGATACATTATGATTCAAAATGTTTTTGAAACATATATACACTAATAATAATATCAAATGATTTGCTTTATACGTATCAAGCATATTTTGGCCATTATAAGGTAAAACTCTATCATCCGGTTTGTGTTGCATTGCGTGATGGGACTTGACTCTTATAATGGCTTCATTTTTCTAAAAAGCGTTACATTGTTTAACGATTTACTTTATTTATGCATTGGCAATCCAATAGGGTAAACCCGTTCCGCGTTAGCGGCGTGGTCCTGTGATTAGCCTTATTATTAAATAGGTTAAGTAAGATTTCTCATACCAGTCCCATGACTGACTCGAAGTTTGTTTCACTTTGCAAACTCAGATGCCATCTTTTACACATGGGCAGCCTTGTGTTTAGGTTATAGCAGACTCATTCTGGATAGCTATGGAGCTGAAGATGGATCCTATCATTTCTATTATGTTGTTCAGACTTCATTTGGTATATTATGTTTGATTCCACTGCAGACATTTTATATTAAGCTGAAACTGTATTCTGTACTAAGTATGATCCTGTTATGTTGTGGAACTCTGATGTTGATATTATTTCCGGTGTAACTTTGACGTACTTTATCTGGTGTAATTCTATGATTCTGTTCTGCTGTTATTGTTTATGTGTTGTATTCCAATGATTATCCTTGCTTCCGTGGCACGGGGGTCTAGGGTTATCACAATATTTTTGAGTGTCTTCTGGATAGAACTATTTACACTTCAGGATTGCTCACTAAAATATAGTTCATCCTACCACCCTCATTCTGATGGTCAAACAGAAATAACAAACAAAATTCTGTAAACCTACTTAAGATGTTTTGTCTCACATCAGCCTAGTGAATGGACAAAATTGCTATCTACAGCAGAGTTCTAGTTTAACACTTCATGGAAGGAGCCTACCAAGATGACACCCTATGAATTTTTCTATGGTAGACAACAACCAACAATATTGTCTTTTGTGCCAAATACTGCCAAAGTTGAATAAATGGAACAAAAAGTGTTTTCTAGAGACATAATACTAACAATGCTTAAAGACAACTTAAGACTGGCACAGGAAAAAATGCAAAAAAAATGCAAATAAACATAAAACAGAAAGGGCGTTTGATGTTAGTGATTGGATGTATCTCAAATTACAGCCCTACAGACAAATAACTGTAAGCATGGTAAAGACCAACATGCTTTCTCCAAAATATTATGGCCCATTTAAGATTTAGAAAAAATTTGATGAGGGAGTCTAATAGCTAGAACTGCCACAACAGGCTCAAATACATCCAGTTTTCCATGTAAGTCAATTGAAAAGGAAAATGGGACCAAATATAACACTACAGATAGATCTACCTACTTACATTGATGAACTTGTCATGGAACAAGAAATAATCTTGGATAGAAGAATAGTTCCAAAGGACAACAAGCTTGTGGTACAAGCACTTATCAAATGGAAAAACAAACCTAATAGTGATGCATCTTGGGAAGACTACTAGGACATAATAAAGAAGTTACCTGCTCTAGACCTGGAGACAAGGTCTCTTTTTCATGGGGAGGGAGTTGTTACACTAAAACATTTAAGCAAACAGCTGGCGTTCATAAGCCTGAACCAAACATTTCATCATTTACTTATAAAAAGAGCAACTCTCAATCCATACAAACAAATAGTGAAGCTCGAAATGAATTCTGAAGCATCTAGGGAGTATAATGATTAGAAATAAACAACTGAAGATGCGGAATCATTGTTGGGATTAATTAAAATCAATGGATACATTGTGCTCATGCAAAGTGTTATATACTATCGTAAATAAGTTGACGGAATTCCTGTAATTTTAGCAAATTATGGTGCTTGAGCATATATAAATAGCACCCTAAGGATTGTAAATGGTATGCCATTTGGTTAATAATATTAAGAACCACTTACACTAATTTCTCTTATGATTTATCTCTTACAATTTCTACTGCTTTATATTCTTTGGAATTCTTCTTTTCTTTCATGCTGATCATCCAAATTCTAGTGATCATCACGTACTGATCACATCTCTTTCTACCTCACTATTCTATACCACCCAAATCCTGCTATTTCCCCATTCAGATCACTCTTTTCCCTTTGATCAACTTGCATTGATCACTTCGTTTCCATGTGTGCTCTCTTTTCTGAAAGGGTGCTACTATCCACACCACAATTTACACTTATGGCCACCAAGTCTAAAAGCACCCCTTATTTTTCCTTTTTGCTCTACTATCCACCATCTAATTTAATAATGTAAAAATGGAGAGACTACCATCATCTTCATATAAACGAACGCTTCCTTCCCCGCCTACAAAACGTCTACTACCTCCAATGAAGAAGCCAACTTCCGATCAACATTTATGTCAAGTGAGTACTTACTTAGTAAGTTGTGAAATGATTCTTCAAATCAACATTTATGTCTTTTGAGTCATTTGATCCATCATATTATCACAACCATCATATTTATCATCTGTAACAATAAGAGCGTTCTCCAGTTTATTATCATTCAAATACTTCTTCTATCAACCGACAAAAAAAGTTAATGTATCAATTTGGAAAACAAGATACGTAATTTATAAGGATAAAAACCTACAAGTCAAAACTAACATTGTCATTCTCTATTACAACGTCGTCAAATTTAATGTCCTCCGAGCTTGAAATTCCCAATGGAGTGGAAAAAATATCCTAAAGTGCAATGGAAAACCTAACCATTAAAAAAACTTATAACATGTTCTACAAAATAATACAAAAAAATAAAAATCAAGCAAATCTAACATCTTTTTTTATCTTCATCTTCTATCTCTATTATGCATAAAAGAGAATATATAAGATATGGTAGCCAGAAGAATATAAAAATAATCATTTGTATTAAATTTAGAAAGGTGGCCAGAAGTGTAAACTGAGGTGTGAATAGTAGCACCCTTTCCGAAAATCCTCAATTCCTTTAAACCCAGTAATCTCTACATTCACTGTTTGCGAACAAATCAAACAGTTGTAAACAACTGTAAAATCCGTTCGGTTTTCCTAAACAACAAGGATTGTTGTAGAGGGAGTCGAACTCTGGGACCAAAAATATTTTAATTAATAAATCCACTCAAGTTATTCCAGAATTTTGATTGAATTGCAAATTGACAGAAAATAAACAAAAAGCGAGTTTTTAACAATAAAGAAAGTAATTATGGAGTAATGACATAGATTAGATTAATATTCATCAATAGCCAATCGAATAAATACAGATCTAATTCATGTTTCTGTCACAAACATGAATCAACGATAATTAGATTTCTAGAAACAAATATGTAAATAACAACAAGTATAGCCTATGCAGGAGCTCAGCTCTTAAACATCCATAGGCTATCAGGACAGATTCACTATTTTATTTCTAAAACCCTAAATATTAAATCTAAATCTGATAAGTGTTAGATCGAACTCGAATATACCCTGTGAAGGATCACAGCTCTTAAACGACACAGGGTATGAAGGTTCAGATCTAACCCTTAGTTCATATCTAAATCTACATACATGAAGTTCAAATCTTTTGGCTATGCGATTCATATTGAATCATATCTATCACTGTCATCACCCCCTAATTAAAGAGGATTAGCTAGATATTGCTAAAAGAAAAGAAAATAAAAGGAAACTAAATAACATGAACATAAATAAAATAAAATAACAACAGAGAGAAATGGAGAAGAAGAGTTTTATTCCAAGAAGAGAATTACAGAATAAAACTAAGTGTGTTTTACAATGAATGAGATAGAGTGTATTTATAGCTGATATGACAAAGGTTACTTGGCAAATTCCATAATGTGGGACTAAAGAATTAGCCCAACTAACACATAAGCTAGTGTGAACGCAGCTGTAGAGTGAGAGGCCTTGCAAATGAGCTAATGTGAACACAATATGAGTAAGAGGCCTTTCAAAGGAGCTAATGTGAACACGGCATGAGTATTCACTAAGCCAAATCTTTCTAAACGAACTCTATTTGCAACCATTCTTCAAGCTTTAAACTCTTCAAACTTTAGTAATTTCAACTTCACTCTTTTTAAGCAAATTCTTCATGCTTAAACCAAGCTTTTTATCAACAATCTGAAAACACAGCTATAAATACATAACATTAATTATTTTAAATAGAAAACTAGATAAATAAGTGGATAAAATATACACATTTACGTGTATATCAAATACCCCCACACTTATCTTTTTATTCGTCCTCGAATAAACTAAACTAAGATATGTCACACTTTCGTAGGAAACACGATTGCATTTAGCGTATGCAATAAGCCGTTAAACCTCTGGGTGTCCCCAGTAGGACGAGTGTTGTCTCGTGAAGGTTTTCAGCGGATACTACCCACAAAATCCAAAGCGTCTTATGTACGCGGATTAATCAAACAATATATTTAAGGTCTTTCACATTCCAAGGATTTCACCTAACTTCAATAATAACGGTTTAGCCCCAAAATGTCCATCCCATAATTAGTGCAAAAAAGAACAAAATTTTTCAAGCTGAATCGTAATTTCTTGATAGCACTGTAATTGTCTTGAAGGTTAAGAGCGTGGTGTCAACCAAAGTTCTACCCATCGACAATGTGCACCCAATCATCTCTTTATTCTTCTTCTTCTTCTCTCTCTCTCATTTTTTTAAATAATTTTGCACCAATGTAACTGTAATGTATTGGATATGAGTTATGCATAGATGAAGGAAAATTTTTGTAAGTTCTAAAAATATTCTAGATAAGAGGGCAAGTGTATTAGTTGAATTTCAAGCTACAAAAGATAAAGTAATACTAAGGCACATATAGACATTTTGTTTCCTTTCATCTCCTCTACTACAATCCTCGCTTCCAATTACGGTATGATGGATGTGGATGGAATGAAAATGAATGCTCTATAGTCAAGAATGATGAATGACTATTTTATTCTGAGAGACTCTCTCTTTATTTATTTTCTTCTTTTCTTTCTTTCTTTTTTTTTCTTCTTTTCTTTCTTTCTTTTTTTTCTTCTTTTTTTCTTCATATTTGCATGATGAATGATGAGTGAAAATGGAATGGAATGACACCGTATTTTGTTTCATTTGATTCCTCCTCTACTAAACGAATCATAACCAACACTTCATGAAAGGAAAGTTTTGTGCCCTAGTTACTCTATTTCTAAAACCATGGTTCAACACACAAGTCTAGATTGATGTTATATGAAAAGCTGAAAGGAAAGATAAGCAAAGTTTCGTAAGATAGATAACCCATATAAAATAAGATGTGGTATATGGTTATCCTACCTTAAAGCAAGTACAGAGTGGGTAGTGTAATATTGGTATAAAAATTGACGTGTTTTTAACCTTTAAACAAAAGGTTCTTAAATATACCAATATAAGAAAAACTTGTCGAAACATGAATGTAAATCGACTAAAACTTGGGTTTGAATAATGTGGGGTATCGAAGAAGAACGCTACATTGAGTCATTTCTCCTTAATTGGGCCAAGTTGATTTTAGAACTTATGATTTTGAAATTTTGAGTGGAAAAGAAAATATTATGCATGAAAATGAACTCAGAAAATCCAACAAATGTAGGCGCAAAATCATTTTTATTTCATGATTTTTTTTTGATTATTTTTACTTGCACATTCTAACATGTATAACAAGGGTTGACGCGCTTACTCCAGAACACGACTAACGTCTGCATAGTCTCAAGCTAGCATCTTAAAAAGACACATTATGACTCAATGAATAAATAATGTTCATTCCCATCACCCAACAATTCAACTTATCAAACAAGAACCAAGGTGTTATTTATGAATTTAAGTTAATCCTTGTTCAACGAATGACCTAGTTCATAAAATTTGATTGCTGATGTAATGTAGATCCCCCCCCCCCCCCCCCACACTTAAGTGTGAATGTGTCCTCATAGTCGTTAATCGGACATATCTTAGTGAAAGAGAAATAAAATAAGAGGGTCAGCACGGCTTACCGAGTACACATGCATAAAATACGCAGTCATCGAGTAGATGAACCGGTCCACAATGGACCAATGGATCAGCCTCATTAAGATTATGAGACACAGCTTCAGCACAGAAAACCAAATCATAAAGAATTTTATATCTCGTTTCAGATTTGGAGAAACAAATTTTGTTTTTTCAAAAGTTTGAGTAGCAAATTTTAAAATTTTGAGCTTACAATTGATCCTAAAATCAAATTGAATTTCTGTAGCAACTAAAGAGAGGTCATCGAGCTGGGGTTCAGTAAAAGTTTCAAAAACAAAATTTGATTTGTTCAGATGACGTATAAATTGAGAGACGTGTGCATCACTCTCACCCCCACACTTGTTTTGAGAAATATTGTTCGGTTTTGCTTTGATATTTGAAATTTTGTTAACTAAAGGTTCATTCGTAAACCTAAAGTTAAAACCAAACAAATGAATTTTTAGTAAATTTCGAAATCATGTTTTCTCAAAAACAGTGTTATTCCTAAAGGAGTTCATATACTGCAGAAATTTATCAGTGAAAAACGAGTGATCACAGTGTGGTTTAGTTGAAATGATCAAGTCGCAAGGATTTTCAACAATTTAAAAAATAAATTCAATGTGTTTAAGATCACATTCAGCAGTTTCGTTGTTTTCAACATCAAGAATTTCAAAGTTTTCAAAAGCTTCATTTTCAGTTTTAGACCCGACAACATTATCGTCAATTAATTCAAGAAGTTCTCGCTCATCAATGTCGTCCTCACTCATACAGTTGTTACCAACTTCATCATTTTGTTCAAGTTGACAATCTAAAGTTGTTAAATTTTCAAAATTTTCAGAATCTGAGAGAGGAAGCTCAGATTGAAGATTGACGTCTTTGTTTTTGAGAGAATTTAAATTCAAATCAATTACAGAGATTTCAACAACTTCATTAAGATTTTCATCAATTTCAAAAGTTGTTAGTTGAAAATTTTCAATTTCAGTAAGAGTTGAATTTTCAGCAGAAGCATCAATTTGAGTTTGAATTTCATTTTCGCAGAAATCAGAGTTTTGCACGAGAGATTTCTCAAAATTTTCATTTTCATCAACAGTCACATCGTCAGAATCATCAATAATTGTTATGTACTGTTGTGATGAAGTTAATGGCTGACTATTTGTTTCAAAAGAAACATTGGCAGAAAGTTGTTTGTCACTAGATTGGGATTTGTAGTTGGTGTACAAGTTCGTAACTTCAGTTTGAAGAAGAGAAATGTGATAAACTATCCTAGTGCAACATTGTTTGCTATCTGTTATTCTTTGAGCTAGTTCTTCAATATAAGCCAAGTCAAGTTTCATTAAATCCTCAAATTCATCAATGTCATCAATTCCCTCAAGTAAGAATTTTTCTAGATTTTGCCAAAGTTCAATAGTGTATTGGGCCAGTTGTTCAATGATACACATGTTTTCTATATCTTTATTTTCAGAATCTTTTTCATCTAAAGTTCGCGCCCATTCCTTGATTTCCTCACGACAAATCTAAATTTTATGCATTATTTGATCAATTTTACTCAGGCTTTCTTCAAGAAAATTGGTAGACACATTAGATTTCAAAATGTTGTTTTTTAGATTCGTCGTTTCTATGCGTTCCTCATTGGTTGACCTTAAAAATTCATCCACTTCATCTCTTAGAAGTTGTCGGTTATTTATTTTCCACAACCAACATTGCCAGAAATTTAGTTTGTTTGCAACACATTTTTCATATTCGATAACCAACATTTGACCTTCACTCGTATTATGAAAATCATTTTGGTTTTCAAAAATTTCGTTAAAACCCGTGTTGCAATTGTTTTGATTTTCAGCACTTTGTTTAGCCATTTGCGCTAGCAGGCGTCTCGCCTCAGATAAATTCTCATTAATCATGGAATGACAGTTTTCATATTGAGGTACAACCGTTTGATGAGATTGGTGGAAATTATTTGAAAAAATTTCAGCTTGAAATTCAGTATGATTTGATTTGAAACCAAAATCATTTAAAGTTTGAAAAGAATTGCAATTTTGGTTGTACATGGGGCAAGCGCGCATGTACTAGAAGTAGAGAGTTTTTCGCCGAAAAACCAGTTGCAAAGTTGTGGCTCTAAAGAAGCTCCTATAAAAATATGTTAAAATTAACAACTTCGGATTATATAAATACAAGTCTGGGCCAGGTTTGGACAGGGATTATCAGTGTGCTACGAATCACCGTAGAAGCACGACTGAAGGTTTAAGAACCTGTTTGAGTTCTAGACTCTACCGTTCCTTAGACACCTCAGAGAGTATCAATCCTATTTATCAATTTAACAAATATTTTGTTCTATGAAATTTGGGGAATCCTCGATTTGATTTCAAAAATAAACTTTTCAGTTAATCCCACGTTCGTTTTAAAATTTTTAACCACACAACAAGCAGAATAATCAATCACAGAGTAATAATTTGCAGCAATAAAAATTTTACAAGCAAGCCACGGCACCTACAGAAAATTTTTACAAGCAATTTTTATATATATTTTAAATAGCAGCAGTCCCTGTAGAGTTAAGAAAATGTTACAGTGATCGGCAGTCCGTCTAGTGCAATTGAGTCGCGCTAGCGCGTTCACACCCCACTTGGTGTGCAACCGCTCCAATCAAATCTGTTTGCAAATCACTTGGATGAACTCTTCACTTCTCGTTGGCCTTTGAATTGATTTCTTTGCTTGACTTCGATTCCTTGATTTGTTTGCTTGAGCCTTGAATTCTTTCTGCTTTGGACTTTGTTTGAGTTCTCTCTTTCTCTTTTTTGACTTTTTTTTTGAAAGGAAAACTAAAATGGCACTAAAACAAAAACAAAAGTAAACTAAGGCTAATAAAAAAAATTAAACAAAGAGATGAAATCTCTTTCTTCCTTTTTTTTTAAGAAACACAAGAAAATATATAATAAACAAAGAAAACAATTTTTTTTTTTTAAAAAAAAGGATTTGGGAAAAGAAAGCTAGAACTAACTCACAAAATTCAAAGAAGAGAAAAGGATTTTTTTTTAAGGGAACAGGGAGAACTATAAACTATGAGAAGAAGAAAAAACAAAGGAAGAGGATGGGGTATTGGTTTGAGAAGTGATTGTGGTGACTATTATTTGTGATGAAGAGGTTGGAGAGGATGGGTATATGTAGAACAGAAGAACGAAAATTGGAAAGAATTGAAAAAGGATTTTTTTTTTTGGGGAAAAGGAATGTATTTATACAAGGAATATTGGAAAGTAGAGAAGTTTGGAAAGAAATTAAAGAAAAGAAAGGAAAGGAATTGTAATAAAAGCAATTTTTTTTCTTTTTTAGAGAATTGCTGAAAAATAGAAAGAGATTGTAGAAATTTGGAAAGAAATAATGGAAAAGAGGGGAAAGAAATTGGAAAAAGTTGGAACGAAATTAATGAAAGAAAGGGAAAGAAATAAATGAAGAAAGAATGGTAATGAATAGAAAAGAAAGTAGAAAAGAAAAGAGATCAAACTAAATTTGCAAGTTTTTTTTTGTTTAATTAGAATTGTTGTAAAAGTAGAGGTGTGGAAAGGTGGAAAGATGAAGCGACCCGAACTTCCCTGATCTCCGAAGAGATGAGAAAGAACGAATTATGGTGAGGGCAAGACAAATCAGACCGCAGATGGAAGAACATTTCATTGTATATTACCACAATGAATCAGATTACAAGAATATGCAGAGTATAAACAAATAAAATACAACACAAATTATCAGAGATTACAATAAATTACATAGCAGCGGAAAATTAATACAATACACAACTAGAAGAGATATACGGATATAAAGCTTTCCGGATATCGTTCCAGCTGTAAACCAGGATCCTATGAATATAAATCTGAAAAACCAAAACTACTAGCTGCCCGTGTCAAAATAAGGGCACCCAGAGTTTAGGTTAAAACAATAAACTCCAGGTCAGTCATGTGACTGGTGTGAGAACTAAAACAGCTATTAATCTTTATTTTCAAAGTAAGGTAAATCAAGGGACCACGCCGTATAACACGGAATGGGTTTCCTCCCAAGAATACCAGTTCAAAAACAAACAGCGCAATGCTAAATAAGGAAAAATGAAGCTATTATAAGACCCAGTTCCCATCACACAATGCAACGCAAGCCGGAGGATAGGGTTTTTACCTTATAATAGCCAAGAATGCTTGATACGTTTAAAACAAATCATTTGATACTATAATAAATGCATAGTGTATAAAACAACTTCAAATCATAAGTATCAATCATAGGCGGCATGGGTATCATATATCATGTCGCCATAATAGTTCTACAATTAAAACCACAAATGTCACGTATTTGGAAATTGGATTTCCGTCTATAAACCAAGGAAAAAGATAGTCCTCAACCGATTCGAGACAATCTAGCCTACCATGTCTCAGGAACAGCCGCAACTGCCCCCTGGATCGTCAGGGCCGGTCCACCGATGTGGATTATTATGCCTGAACAATACGTTTCCCCGCCCTTTGGGGCGCAAATGAGCCAACAAATGACTCCATCGGACCCGGATCGTCCGATCAAACCGAGGCGCCTCGCAACAGCAACAACCACACAGGTGAAAAGTATATAAATGTCAGGGCTGGTAGGTCACTGACACCACCCTAGCTAGAAAGGAACGCATGCCCTCCCTGAGGTCCGTCTCCCGTTTTTGGTTCACAACCGGGGTGTGAGGCTCGCGAATTCACGTTACACAAAGCTGTGCCACACAGGCTGTGCTTTGATCATCACCACAAGACTTTGATTTTCAACAGAAGCCTCGATCAATTGCCACTTAGGCATGCCACATAGGCAATTCACTCCATGCGTTTGATATCCATCAATATATAACCCCTAAGCTCGTACGTCTCAGAGAAGGGCGTTAAGCAAGAGAATAAATTCTCCGCTGCCAAACAGATATATATTTAATAGAGATCAATCACACAGACTAAAATCCAATGTCAGACACACAGTCCATTTACAAGTCCGTTCTGGGTCTGAACGAAACCGGAGGCACCTAGTACCCCGCATATCCATCGATCTCCAAGTACGTCTGGACGATCACCAACTGTTTCCATCTTCTTGGGTGTACATCCCAATCAAGATAATCAGTAATCACCCAAATGACGTAAAGACCTCCGGTCTTCGACCATCGTCTTCATCTTCGACTTATCGTCGTATCAGTTATTCAGAATGGGATAAACCCGGTCTTTCCGAATAACTCGCGTATATTTTAAATAAGTGTTACACAAACACAACATACGCCTCATTCCAATTCATCAGTCACTAACCGTAAATTAATCAAGAGAATAATTCCCTAAATATTAACCCCGAAGGCCGAAACCAACATCAGATCAATATCCAGAAAACTATTCTGCTTAGCTAACCGACAGTTAGTTTCTAAATTTCACATTCATAGGGAAAGGTTCCCATTAATTTTATCAAACATAAATTCCTTGAATTTATTCTTTAATCTTCTTTTGAATTTCGATTCAACTAGTCGGGATTAACGAACCTTACCGAAGTAATCATTTGTTTTAATTTCCCAATCCCAACCTATTCATCCCATGAAGTAAAACTGGTAATACTTCATATCTAACACCACGGTGTTATCGGTAAATTCAATTACCTTTTCACGTTCAAATCTAATTAAAGATTTAACTATCGCCTGGAGTAAAACTGGTGATACTCCATTCTCGATCTTTTCATTCATTAAAACTCCACTTAGTTTTAATCGTTAACTGGGTTAAAGAATCAGTGTCATTTAAAACACGGTTCACGATAAACCCAAATCACATTTGATATTAAATACAAGGCTCTGAATAGAAAATATATCGGCTTATATTCAATGTCAAATTCTACGACCAACAGATATCGTATTTGAAATAACGATGTACATATCTATATCTTTCAAATTTCCATAACAACGTCTGTATAATCACGAAATCCAACATCGAAATATTCCAAAGACAATTTCGATTCAAATCCATTCCAATGCAATCATTGGAAATTCTGGTTATTTTCAAAAACCATTTCAAAGTCAATTTATTTATTTAAAAATAAATAGAATTATAATTCTAGTTCAAAACTAGTTCATTTCAATAAAAATCTATTTTTATCTTTTCAAATACAGAGTTTTTCATCCCAATTCTTCACATATCACTTTCGATGATTTTACACAAATTATTAATATTTTTAATAATTTTATCAAGGCCCGTACAGTCGATTTCCATCAACGGCCATCGAACTGCACTTACAGCGACCTTTTTCAAATTTGATTTGGACATAATTCCAAATCCAACCGTTAGATTTCTAATTTCTAATAATCGTTAGAAAGCTCTTTTCGATACGAACCCAACGGTTCCGGTTTTAGGAGAATCCGACGGTCGGATCTCCCGCAATGTCCACACGAAGTCAATGGTCGAAATTCACGAACTGCCGCAGCGCGGCGCGTTCTATTCAGGCCATTATATTATATATAATATATATAATATATATTTCATCGATTTCTATTTTAAAACGTATTATATAAATCGTTTTAAATTCGTTTTCAAAACGATTTCAACTTCTTTTCAAATTCAAATCAAAATTGAATTTTTCCTTATAAATTCGATTTAAATTCATTTCAAATCGATTTCAATTCGAATTCATTTATGTTCAATTCCAATTCGAATTCATTTATATTCAATTTCCATTCGAATTCATTTATATTCAATTTTAATTCGAATTCATTTATATTCAATTTCAATTCGAATTCGTTTATATTCAATTTCAATTCGAATTCGTTTATATTCAATTTCAATTCGAATTCGTTTATATTCAATTTCAGTTCGAATTCGTTTATATTCAATTTCAATTCGAATTCGTTTATATTCAAAATTTTATTCGAATTCGTTTATATTCAATTTCAATTCGAATTCGTTTATATTCAATTCCTTTCAAAATATCAGATTTTGAAATCACTTTCGATATTCATTATAAAATGAATAAAATCGATATAAATATCGTTCACATCAAAATGGCTTAAATCTAATCAACACGGCTTCATATATTTCTATTTTCAAATGTTCTATTTCAAATATTTCTATTCAAATATTTCTATTCAAATATTTTATTTCAAAACTGGAATGAGGCCCAATCAATTACCATATAATGTTAATTATATGGATTTTCTACCACACGTATATAACAGCAACGATAAATCATCAACCGTCATCCAAAGTGCGTTCTATGCTGTGTAAGCATCAAATATAAATATTTAACGCTCATAACAGTCTGTCAATCAATCGATCGACATACAACTAACTATTGGGATTAGTGTATGTCGTATATCATCCCAATACCCGTGTGGGGTTTCAAACAATCAAACACAGATTTTATTTGTGCAGTTGGGCGATGTGTAAAATTTATCGTCCCAATCAATATCAGTCAAATGTGTGTATATAAACAAATCGTCCGATTTGTTTATCTTTATTTCTTTTAATATACACGTTAAAAATTCTATTTTTAACTATAAAATATTTTTAACTATATACATATTTTTAACTATATAAATATTTTATTTCATTTCACATCACATCACACAATCAACCACACATCAAAATCAAACAAACAAGCATACAAGCCGTCCATGGTCTGTGGACGACGGGTGTTGGGTGCTACTAAACACCGTCTGCATCCTAGTATATATATAACTAGAAAATTAAATTAAAGAGTGAGAAATTCTCACTGATTAGCTAATCCAACGCCACGACTCTTCTTATGTAGAAATCTTCGTCGTTCTTGCCTCTTGTCACTTTCTTTGCCCGTATTCTCTACATATGTAGAAATCGAATTTTTACTTTGCTATTCAATATATAAAAATCGAATTTTTACAATGCTATTCAATGTATAAAAATCGAATTTTTACTTTGCTATTCAATATATAAAAATCGAATTTTTACTTTGCTATCATGTGTATAAAAATCACATTTTTATACTACTATTATATAGATAAAAATTCTATTTTTACACCTCTAAAAATCGCATCTTTTCTATTTTAAAAATCTAATCTTTTCAATTTTAAAAATCTAAGGTAGCGTTTGGTTTAGATTTTTCAATTTTGAGTTTTCACACATACAAAAATACCGATAATGCACACATATCGTGAAAAATGACCGTTTTACAAAACGGAGTTAACACACAAAACCGAAAACAACTTTTTATTATTTTTCATATTTTAAGAAACAAGGGAATGACAATAACAAATCCGTCCATCCACCATTCCCACGGTCCCCTTCGTCACAACCTTTCCCTTTGATCCATCACCACCACTACACTTCAAATCTTCACAACTTTCATAATTAACGCCGAAAACTAAAAATGAAAAACACAAAATAAACCAAACGCTACCTAATCTTTTCGGTATTAAAAATCTCGCCTTTACAGTTTAAAAATCTCACCTTTACAGTTTAAAAATCTCGCCTTTACAGTTTAAAAATCTCACCTTTACAAATAAAGATCACGTTTTTATTTTCATAAATAAGAATCCTATGTTTTCATACCTAAAAATCTTAGCTTTTAAAAATATGAAAATCAAACCCTTTTCGATTTAAACTATTTATTCTACTCCAAATCATATTTATACAAACATTAAATAAACAAAAACAAAATAAAAGAAGTAGAAACTTACAATTCCTTTTAGGGTTTTGATTGGGGGGGGGGGAATCGGAGCTGCTGGAGGTGGAGTTCGTCAGAGGAGGAGGGCGGCAGGTGGTGGCGAACGAGGCGGAGGAGGGAGAGGCAAGGGGCGTTCGATTTGGCTGAGGGGTTTCACGATCGAGCGGGGGTTCGTGGGAGAGGGCGTCGGCTGAGAGGAGGGCTTGGCCAGAGGTGGGTGGCTCCAGCGATCGCCAGGGCGCGGTGGACGGCGGACGTGGAGAGCCTGATCCTTTCTCTTCCCTTTTTTTTATTTTATTTTATCAGATCGTGAAAGAGAGAATAGGGGGGCTCGATGTATAGGATAGAGAGAAGGGGGAGTTTTATTTTTTAATTATTTTAATTATTTAATTTAAAAAAAGTTGACTTTTTCATACGACCTCTAAACGAGGCCCACCGCCTGTCGTCCATAGCGTTTCACCCCCATTCCGAACACAATGGGATACGTACCATAAGCTGATTCGACCGTTACGATCAGTTTCCGTCAAAATCAACATATAGCTCTATATATGTTGAATTTGAACATGCACTTCAATTTACTGGGGTCACATACTAACTCGAAAAATTCCAGAAAAATATTTTCTAACTTTGTATTGATGATACGGTCCTAACAAAACTAGTTTCGTCGAATTCTGAGACCGTTTGAAAAATGGCCAATTTCCAGTCGATTAAAATCAACTGAAACTGGTCAAACGCGTTTTCCTTTGCCATGCTCACATATTGATTCGAAAAATTATGAAAATTGGAACCTAGCAATAACTTTACATCACGGATCCAACAAAAGTGGTTTTGTCGAAATCCGAGGTCGTTTGCAAAATTTCCATTTTTAAGGGCCTGAATTCTATAGCGACTATTCAGAATTTTCAATTGGACATATCTTTTGATCTCCGCTATGAAATTTTGATTTTTCGGATTCGTTGGAAAGATAGTCACAATTAGATCCCATTATTTTTGGTTTCGCTAAAATCCGGTTTATTTGCACCCGGTACATTCAATTGAAGTTTGAAATCGAATTATCGAACTACCACGCCATTTTCAATTCCTTTTATAATTTAAAATAAATATTTATATTCTAACGACGATTCAAACAAATATATACATTCGAATTATATTCAAAATAAATTTCTCGTCGATATTATTTAAAATAATTCATTTTAAATATGCAAAATTCGCTAAAATTGCCAAAATAAAAATTTTAAACTGGCCCAGATTTCCGGGTTGTTACCATAGAAATTTGAAAGAAAAAGAAAAGAATTAAATGAAAGGAATTGTTAGAAAAGTTGAAAATTTTTATATGGAAATGTTGAAAGGAGGAAGCAAGATGCAAATAAAAATGGAAAGAAATAAATAAAAAATGCAATTTTTTTTATTATTGTCAAAATAGAAGAGAGAGAAGAGATTGTGTAGAAGAAAAATCGGAAAGAAGTAAATGAAAGATTAGGATAGAAATAGATGGAAAGAAATTGAATGGACATTAATTAGAAAAATTGGCAAAATTTTATTTTTTAGAAACTTGGAAAGAAATCAATTTGTGAAACAATTGCAAGGAGGAAAAGAAATAGAAGAGAAGGAAAGAAAATCACAAAAAGATTTGTTTTTTTTTAATTTATAAAAATTGTAAAAAGGAAAAAAAATTTATGGAGAGATATCAAGAAAGAAGGAAAGCAACAAAGAATGGAAACAAAACAAAAGGCAAGAATTTTTTTCTCTTATTTGGTAGATATACGGTATCACAAATCAAATACCAAATCAACCAACAAGTTTTTTTTATCTATGCTAGAAAACAAAAGGGAACAAAATAAAATAAAAATATTTTTTTGTGTTTTTATATTAAGAAAAAGAAAATTATAACCCGAAGGATTTTAAAACAAAAATTATTTTGGTCCCCGGCAACGGCGCCAAAATTTGTTTGCGAACAAATCAAACAGTTGTAAACAACTGTAAAATCCGTTCGGTTTTCCTAAACAACAAGGATTGTTGTAGAGGGTGTCAAACTCTGGGACCAAAAATATTTTAATTAATAAATCCACTCAAGTTATTCCAGAATTTTGATTGAATGGCAAATTGACAGAAAATAAACAAAAAGCGAGATTTTAACAATAAAGAAAGTAATTAGGGAGTAATGACATAGATTAGATTAATATTCATCAATAGCCAGTCGAATAAATACAGATCTAATTCATGTTTCTGTCACAAACATGAATCAACGATAATTAGATTTCTAGAAACAAATATATAAATAACAACAAGTATAGCCTATGCAGGAGCTCAGCTCTTAAACAACCATATGCTATCAGGAATGATTCACTATTGTATTTCTAAAACCCTAAATTTTAAATCTAAAGCTGATAAGTGTTAGATCGAACTCGAATATACCCTGTGAAGGAGCACAGCTCTTAAACGACACAGGGTATGAAGGTTCAGATCTAACCCTTAGTTCATATCTAGATCTACATATATGAAGTTCAAATCTTTTGGCTATGCGATTCATATTGAATCATATCTATCGGCGTCATCACCCCCTAATTAAAGAGGATTAGCTAGACATAGCTAAAAGAAAAGAAAATAAAAAGAAACTAAATAACATGAACATAAATAAAATAAAATAACAACTAAGAGAAATGGAGAAGAAGAGTTTTATTCCAAGAAGAGAATTGCAGAATAAAACTAAGTGTGTTTTACAATGAATGAGATAGAGTGTATTTATAGCTGATATGACAAAGGTTACTTGGCAAATTCCATAATGTGGGACTAAAGAATTAGCCCAACTAACACATAAGCTAGTGTGAACGCAGCTGTAGAGTGAGAGGCCTTGCAAATGAGCTAATGTGAACACAATATGAGTAAGAGGCCTTTCAAAGGAGCTAATGTGAACACGACATGAGTATTCACTGAGCCAAATCTTTCTAAATGAACTCTATTTGCAACCGTTCTTCAGGCTTTAAACTCTTCAAGCTTTAGTAATTTCAACTTCACTCTTTTTAAGCAAATTCTTCATGCTTAAACCAAGCTTTTTATCAACAATCTGAAAACACAGCTATAAATACACAACATTAATTATTTTAAATAGAAAACTAGATAAATCAGCGGATAAAATATACACATTTACGTGTATATCATTCACCATTGCCACAATCACAATTCTAGATACTCGAGCACAAACCTAAAAACAGGAAGAAGAGCGTGACTCTTGGTAACGCAACTCAGATCTACCCTTTCTTGCCCCGCCTCTTCATCCTCACATCTCCTTAATCTATACAAACCCTCCTCATTTCCTCATCTTCGTATCTTTCACAAACTCCTTATCTATTATTCTTCAGGTGGACAAGAATTGAAAATCAAAACTTCGCTTCAGATCTTCTATTGTCACAAGATCTGGTCGCACTAAACCCATCACAAGCTCTGTTGAATTCTCCGAAACTGATACTTTCTCTACTGCTGAAACTAATTCTTGCTCCTCGTTAGGCCACGATAACACTACCATTAATTCTCTTAACACGCTTCTCGTTATGATGCTCCACTGAAATTGCCAATGCATTCGATCTCAGGTATCAATTCTACTTCCTCTGCTAGACATGAGGTTGATGTGATCGTTGTTGATAGTGCAGTAGCGAAGAAGCGCCCTCCTGCTGACTCTACAGTCAACTGCAACAAACAAAATGTTTTATTGAGAATATATCTAATTTAGTAGGTAGTGAATATGACACAGAGTTTATAAAGTATTGGAAGAATGATAAATGTTGTAGTTTGTCGGATGTTGCCCTCACAAACACTTTGACCTATCTTGGAAATCATAGCACTCCAACTGCTCGACAGAATGATTCAGGCAATGTGAATTATATCCCTCAATTTGCTACTGAATTGCGTGGTATTGTTGGCTCTGTCCTTTGTGGGCTTGAAACACAGGTCAATGTTGTGACGGCCCGCCCCGTACCAGCCTGCATTTACTCCAAAGGTGCGCTGTACACATGTCCAGTTAGCACAGAACGGGTCGTGAGAAGAAAAAGGAAGAAGGGAATGAACTAAACGAGGAACCTGTAGAATGTCTCACAGCGCATGGGATAAAATATAATAATAACATACTTGACATAAAACAAGCGAGACAGTGCATGTAACACCCCACACCCGCTATAGTCACTCATATGGGAATGCCATAGCATCGGTGGAGTATTTTAGTGAATATAGAACAGAAAAATTACAACAAGACAGATATAACTAGTACTTGAAATTTTAAAACATCATCTCATAACAGCGGAAATAAACATGTCTGGTTACATCATAAAACCACGGTAAAAGTCAAGTACAATATCCATCAAAATAAAGAAGTACATAATCCCACTCTCTCATACAATAGCCATAAGAAAAGAAAAAATAACTGGATAACTGGAGCTTTACATCTACCCAAGCTCCTCAAGACTGGAAACAGAAATCCGATCAAGCTCTACTACCGCTAGGATCCACCGTAGGACCTGAGGGTTGGAAAAAGATAAAAACAACGGGGTCAGACATAAGTCTGAGTGAGTCCTATAACTTTAACAATACAATCATTAAAGTAACCAGAGAAGACATAAACTTGACCTACGGTAATATCTGGGGATGAATGGCTACACTAAGCAACTTGGTAGACTTAGGATAAACTAAGATAATCGTCAGGACGCATCTACCCACCCAAGGATAATTACTAACTGCACCACACCAGTCATTCCTACTTAAAGGTTGATCCCTTCCAAAGACTTAGAAAATTTCCCCAGTAGTTCCATGTACCCCTAGCCCACTACATAGGTGCCGTCTGCCCCTATCTCCACTAGGTGTACCCAGTAATTCTTACCCAGTAGTTTCGTGTACCCCTACATAGGTGTCGTCTGCCCCTATTTCCACTAGGTGTACCCACTACTCCCCAAGCGATCGGCTCCCTACCGTAGATACCCGTGCTGGTCCCACAGTGGGGTGTATCACTCCCCTAAAGTGGCTACCCAATACTAACGGTGCACGGCTTTATATCTACACGATGCAACAACGGCTTATCTACCAGCCCGGGCCCACACACGCATATGAAGCCCGTTGGACTTGCGTTGCCACCGCTAACCCGTTTTGGCCTCTTATAATCAAGCCCAATATGCGTGTCCCGTCACTCGACATGGGTCGAGCCCACAAAGATACGTTTTGGGATATTGGTTGAAATGGGCCCCCACAAGCTACCCACTTAAGCTTGTCAAATATCTAGTGTATTCCACTTAACCCTTTAATCATGTTTAATTACATGTTTCCACTTGGTTAAGTATTCTAATCGTATTTTCTATTGCCACCCAAGGCAACCCACTAGATTCCACATGCCACCCAAGGCAACCACCAAATTTCCTCATGCCACCCAAGGCACCCACTTAACCCCTCATGTCCCACTACATGCTATTATGGTTAAGTGTTTCTTAATTAATTAAGACCGTGATCTCCCATAAAGACCTCCCACATTAGACTGGCTGTTATGACCGCCTGGTTAAGCCGGTAGAATCCGGGCAGTCTTACGTCATAACAGAGTCTAACCTCGTGTCTTTACCTTAATCACGTATTTAATTTATGGCTAAGACCTCTCACATTGGGCTGACATTTGTAGCAACTGGTTAAGCCGGTCGGGTCCGGGCAGTTTTACACTACAAATGAGTCCAACCTCGTGTCTTAGTCGATTAATTACACCTAATTAATCACCCCCATATTAATTATCCCTAATTAATATCAAGTTTTCCATAACATGGGTAGACCTAACTCAATAGGTAAATTCCCATGGGGTAGACCTAACTCAATAGGTAAATTCCCACTTATGGTAATTTATTCTTATGGTATGCTTAATCATACCCAATCATTCATTTATTAACATATTTACCACCCCATCGTTCCCCACGTAAATCGTTCTCGTTACATGACATTATAAGGGGAAGATCATCACAAATATCACGGGTTTAGCATACAACTTTGTCATGGGTTAAGAGGATGTCAACTTGCATATATGAGCATATATTAACCCAACTACATACAACCCAAACTTGCATATTATCATACATATGATTTGCATAACATGTTTCATATGAGCTTGCATATTATCATACACTTATCTTGCATAACGTGTTAAACTTGCATATAGGCATTCTCAATCTTGCATAACATGTTAAACATGCATTTAAGCATACACATAACTTGCATAAGCATTTACATACTTGCATAGGCATCCACATACTTGCATAGGCATTCACATACTTGCATAACTTGCATATCATGTCATTTAAGCATATACATATCTTGCATAAGTATTCATATACTCGCATAAGCATGCATAACTTGCATATCACATAAATCTTGCATTCAAACATATACATGACTTGTATAAGCATCCATACACTTGCATAAGCATGCATAACTTGCATATCACTTTCAACTTGCATTTAAACATACACTTAACTTGCATATCACTTTCAACTTGCATTTAACATACACTTAACTTGCATATCACTTTACTAAACATGCATACTTCCACTTATTAAATATGCATAAATCCACTTATTAAACATGCATATATCAACTTGTTAAACATGCATAAATCAACTTATTAAGCATGCATAAATCAACCCATCAAATATGCATAAACATAGAACAACATAGAGTAACATATCATTATACATGATTCATACTCACTAATCCGCATTTAAGACCATAGATCTCATTACACCCAATCTACTTACTTTAACAATTGATGTTAAAGTGATAGAAACTCACCAAACTCAAGATTAGCAACCTTATTAGTTGCAAACTATGAAGATAATGATGATTAGAGATTGATTAGAGAGGGATTAGCTTGCAACTTTCTTCATGAACTAGTGGAGGCCATGCTCAAATTTCATTTTGCCATAGTTTAGTTACAAGACTTAATTATGTATGAATTAGGGTAGGGTTAGGGTCTTATTTATAGGATTAGGTGAGTGTTTTAGGCCCTTAGATTAACCCTAGATTAGATTAGGACCCTTAGATTTAGGAAATCTCTAGAACCAGCCCTCCTAGCCAGCCTGAAACCCAACCTGGTGCAACCTGGTGCACCCAGGTTCACAGAACGGCGCCACCCTGTCGACAGGCAAGTCGACAGGCATGTCGACACCCCTGTCGACAGGCCTGTCGACAGCCCTGTCGACATGGGTTGGGCGGGAAGCTTCCCGCCTGACCCCGCCTGGCCCATTCCAAATCTGAATATTTTAAATTTTTAAATCTGTTTTAGTTTTAAATTTTCTGCAAACTTCATTGGGCCATAACTGGGCCATACGGACTCCGATTTTCGAAAACTCGGACTCTATTTCGCGTATTTTTCCGAGACGAACGTAATGACGCAGCCCGTTTCCCCCAATTCCCACGTCAGAGATTATTTATCCTGTAATTAGTGAATTTTAGTATTATCCCAAAATTCGGGGTGTTACATTCTCCCCTCCTTAAAGGATTTCGTCCCCGAAATCTCTAGGCTAAGGAGAATGCATATCCTACCATCCAAACAACCATCTACTCAATCCATCAAACACAGGTATCCATTGTCCTTAAAACAATTTCTAATGATGTATGAGCATATGCAAAAAAAATGTGTGTATATGTTCCCTATCTAATGTATGAACATATGCAAACCATGATAGTGCCATGCATCCATTATGTATGCGAGAAAACCCTATCGACACATACAATATCTACATGAGTGCACAATCATTCACCAAAATGCATCATCCATGTGATAACACAACCATTATACATCCATAAATATATCTTCCTACACACAATTTTATGCAATATGCAATATGAAGTGACTGAGCCGATCTAGTGCCTAGAGTGTGTGTATATACATCCACGAGCAACCACTAGCAAACACTTGCATCCACTTGCATCCATCAACCATAACATGTCTCAAACACATGTTTCAACCATAGGTTTACCCTATCTAAAGGTCAAAGGTACTAACGAGAGGACATACCAAAGATAAGATAAGTACTAGACAAGCGATAAAGGAGAAAGTAAAGACATACCCTCTAAAAGAAATGGGTACAATGAACGCATCTTCGCTTCTGTCTCCCAAGTCGCGTTGCTTTCATCTTCTCCCCATTGCACTTTGACTAGCTGAACCTCTCGATTCCTCAATTTCCTAGTCTCTGACCCAAGGATGCGAGTAGGAGCTCGTCGAATCGTCGCATCACGCTCAACCTCCATATCCCTAAGCAAGCTCGGCTCTACCACCTCTGCGGTCTCATGTAAGCATTTCCTCAAATGGGACACATGGAATACATCATGGACACCACTAAGTCTGTCAGGCAACTCCACTCTATATGCCATCCGTCCAATCCTTTCCTTGATAGGAAACGGCCCAACAAACCTTGGCGCTAACTTCCCAACGGATCCGAAGCAAACAACATTTCTCAACGGAGATACCTTAACAAAAACCATGTCCCCAATCTCAAACTCAAGATCCGTCCTTCTCTTGTCCGCATAAGATTTTTGCCTATCCTGCGCTGCTTTCATCCTTCTTCGAATCAAGTCAATCTTCTCAGAAGTCTCCCTAACCATATCAGGCCCAAGCAAGATCTTATCCGTAGATTCCCACCAACATGTAGGTGATCGACAAGGCCTTCCATAGAGAGCTTCGAAAGGAGCCATACCAATACTGGACTGAAAGCTGTTATTATATGCGAACTCCACCAATGGAAGATGCTCTTCCCATGTACCTCCAAAATCTAAGATACAAAGCCTCAAAAGGTCTTCTAGAACACGATTCACCCTCTCAGTCTGGCCGTCTGTCTGAGGATGATATGCGGTGCTCAGACACAATTGAGTCCCCACTGCTTCTTGCAAACTTCTCCAGAATTCGCTAGTGAAGATAGGATCTCGATCACTCACTATGCTAGAGGGTACCCCATGTAATCGAACTATCTCTCGAAGATATACTGAAGCTAGCCATGGAGCAGTCCTCTTACTCTTCACAGGTATGAAATGGGCGCTCTTAGTAAGTCTATCTACCACCACCCAAATTCCTGTATTACCCTTCCTCGACCTGGGTAACCCGTCAATAAAATCCATCGAGACGCTATCCCACTTCCATTGCGGAACCTCCAATGGGTGAAGCAACCCACCTGGTTTCCTTTGCTCCGCCTTCACTTGCTGGCACACCAAACATCGAGCGACATACTCGGCCACATCTTTCTTCATACCGGCCCAGAAGAAAACCCTTTTCATGTCTTGGTACATCTTATCCCCACCGGGATGAATGGTCATCCTAGAACGGTGTGCGTCATCAAGAATAGCCTTCCTCAAACCCTCGTCTTGCGGTACACAAAGTCTACCGTCTCTGCGCAAGCACCCTCTATCATCTAGGGTGTACCTACTCAAATGGCTGGATGACTCCCCCCTTATGAGCTTCCCTATCAACTCAACCAACTGTGGGTCGTCCCTCTGGACTTCCCCAATCCGTCCCAAAAGAGTAGGTCTAACTTCCAAAGAAGCTAGCAAACCGGGTACATAGTCAACAGAAGGTCTGAAATCAAACATCGAGATAAATTCCAAGCTTCGTCGTTCCACGAACAATGGACTCAAGGACAACCTCTTCCTACTCAAGGCGTCCGCCACCACGTTACCCTTGCCAGGGGTATACAATATCTCGAAGTCATAGGATGCTAAGAACTCCATCCACCTTTGCTGTCTTAAGTTTAAATCTTTCTGAGAGAATAAGTACTTCAATGATTTATGATCAGTGAACAACTCGAATCTCTCACCAAGAAGATAATGGCGCCAAATCTTAAGCGCAAAAACAATAGCGGCCAGCTCTAGATCATGGGTAGGGTAATTTTTCTCATGCGCCCTCAACTGCCTTCCACCATAGGCTATTACCCTTCCCTCTTGCATTAAGACTGCGCCAAGTCCTGTCCCACAGGCATCGGTATAGACAACAAATGGTTTGCTCCCATCTGGCAACACTAAAACTGGAGCGGTGGTTAAAGCTCTCTTTAACCGTCGGAACGCATCATCACAATCTACGTCCCATGTAAAAACAAGATTCTTCTTT
Organism: Allium sativum; assembly: GCA_030737875.1. Classification (NCBI taxonomy): domain Eukaryota; kingdom Viridiplantae; phylum Streptophyta; class Magnoliopsida; order Asparagales; family Amaryllidaceae; genus Allium; species Allium sativum. The sequence continues at coordinate 312,667,338 of CM060921.1, forward strand.
GTTAAGCGGGTTAATGGGGCTGATATCTTCGCGAAGTCTTTGATAAACTTCCTATAATAACCCGCCAACCCCAAGAAACTTCTTACTTCGGTAGCATTCTTCGGAACCTTCCAATCCTGAATTGATACTACCTTCGCTGGATCCACAGCTATCCCTTCCTTGGAGACCACATGCCCCAAGAACCGCACTTCCCTCCTCCAGAAGTGACATTTAGAGAATTTAGCCTTAAGGCTATGTGCTCGAAGAGTCTTCAATACTTCCCCAAGATGTAGGGCATGCTCTTCTTCACTCTTAGAAAATACTAAGATATCATCCACAAAGACCACCACGAATTTATTAAGGAACTCCCTGAACACCCTACTCATCAAATCAACAAAGTATGCAGGGGCGTTCGTCAACCCAAATGGCATCACCAGCCACTCATAGAAGCCATCCGGAGTTCTAAAGGCAGTCTTGTCTATGCTATCCTCAGCCACCCTCAACTGACGAAACCCCGTGGCCAAGTCCAACTGAGAAAATACTGAAGCGCCAACCAACTGATCGAAAAGATCATCTATTCTCGGCAATGGGTGTCTATTCTTCTTTGTGAGCTTGTTGAGTTCTCTATAGTCTACACAAAGTCTGAGGGACCCATCCGCCTTCGTAGCAAATACTACTGGAGCACCCCACTCCGATATGCTCCGTCTTATGAACCCCTTCTCAAGCAACTCCCCTACTTGCTTATGGAGTTCCCTCCTCTCACGAGGAGCCATGTGGCGCACTGGTAAAGATACCGGTTTAGCATTATCCACCAAATATATTCGGAAGTCAATCTCCCGCTTCGGAGGTAAGCCCTTCACCTCCTCAAACACATCCGGATATTCCCGGACCACTCTAACAGATTGCAAACTCTCGACCGAAGCGTCAAGCGATTCAAGATAACTTAGCATAACAGAGTCCATGGGATTACAAGAAATCTCGAGAGTGTTACCCAAGCGGGTCATCAGCCTAACAACTCTCCTTTCGCAATCAAGAACGGCACCATTACTGGATAACCAGTCCATGCCCAAAATCAACCCATAGCCCGTGAAGCCCAATACAAAAGCATCACATCTAAACTCAATGCTAAGTATAGAAATCTTCAAACCCAAACATATCATGGACAAATAAGTGGAGCCCCCAATTGGGTTTGAAACGACCAAGGGATCATCTACCAGACTGGTGTCTAGGTGCAGTAACTCAACTAATGATGATGAAATAAACGAATGCGATGCGCCTGAATCAAACAATGTACGGACAGGATGGTCAAATAGAAAAACCAGACTTTCAACGGAAATAGTGTTACCTCTCTCCTGAATCGGTGGAACCGCGAGAGCCTGTACTTGCCCCCTAGCCTGACTCGGTGCCATAAGAGCTTGCACCTGTCCTCCTGAGGTAGATCCCGTCCTTTGCCCTTTCTTAGGGCAATCCTTCACTAAATGCCCTGCTTCGCCACAGTGGAAGCATCCGGTCTTCTTCTTCTTGCGACAATCCTTGCTTAGGTGGCCAGGTGTCCCACAATTGAAACACTTCTTCTTCTTGCCCTTGCCACCGTTGCCTTTCCCACCTTTGCTTTGTTGTTGTTGAGGTCTCTTTTGATCTCCCTTTTTCTCGGGTGCCTTATTAGCATTAGGACCCTTCTCTTCCTCATACATGAGTGCCATGTCAACTAGCTTCTCAAAGGTGGCCCCCATAGGGATGTGAGTCATAGCCAACCCATGCATTGGTTCATTCAAGCCTTTCACGAACCGCAAAGCCTTCTTCTCCGGTGTATTCACCATGTCTAGGCCAAACCTTGCCAATTGATTAAACTTGTTAACATATTCCTTCACCGAAAGATTTCCTTGCTTTAGAGTCAAGAATCTTTCCATATACAAGTTTTCCTCCGCCCTTGAGAGAAACTTTGCCACAAATCTTTGCCTAAAATCCGCCCAAGAGTCAACGGGGCGTTCTCCATTAGTAACCTCCCACCAGAATGAGGCCTCTCCCTTCATTAACCAAGCAGCCAACTTGACTTTCTTCCCTTCTTCCATCTCAAAGATATCTATCAACTCTTCCACCTCTTTAAGCCAATCTCTAGCCTCCACAAAGGTTTCAGATCCTTGAAAAGGTTTCCCTCCCATAGCTTTAAATTCCTTGCAAGTCTTAGCAAAAGTATCCGTGCGAGGAGGAGGGGGAGGAGGAAGATCGGGTGCTACGGTTGGTGGAGGAATATTTGCTGGACCCGTAGTGGTGGCCCTAGCCTCCATCAATCTCCTATACCATACTGGTACCGCTACACCCTCCGGAAGATTAATATTCTCGGCCATGCTGAAACGAAAAAGGAGAGATTCAAAACGGAGAATTCGAAGGATATAGATATGGCTATTGGGGATTATGCTTTTCTTTCAAAAACTTTTCCCTTAAAAGACATGTTTTTGAAAATATCTTTTCCAAAAATGTTTTAGAAAAATAGTTTTCTAAAAATTTTATCTGTTCCGGTAACCTTTGCTCTGATACCACGTGTAACACCCCACACCCGCTATAGTCACTCATATGGGAATGCCATAGCATCGGTGGAGTATTTTAGTGAATATAGAACAGAAAAATTACAACAACACAGATATAACTAGTACTTGAAATTTTAAAACATCATCTCATAACAGCGGAAATAAACATGTCTGGTTACATCATAAAACCACGGTAAAAGTCAAGTACAATATCCATCAAAATAAAGAAGTACATAATCCCACTCTCTCATACAATAGCCATAAGAAAAGAAAAAATAACTGGATAACTGGAGCTTTACATCTACCCAAGCTCCTCAAGACTGGAAACAGAAATCCGATCAAGCTCTACTACCGCTAGGATCCACCGTAGGACCTGAGGGTTGGAAAAAGATAAAAACAACGGGGTCAGACATAAGTCTGAGTGAGTCCTATAACTTTAACAATACAATCATTAAAGTAACCAGAGAAGACATAAACTTGACCTACGGTAATATCTGGGGATGAATGGCTACACTAAGCAACTTGGTAGACTTAGGATAAACTAAGATAATCGTCAGGACGCATCTACCCACCCAAGGATAATTACTAACTGCACCACACCAGTCATTCCTACTTAAAGGTTGATCCCTTCCAAAGACTTAGAAAATTTCCCCAGTAGTTCCATGTACCCCTAGCCCACTACATAGGTGCCGTCTGCCCCTATCTCCACTAGGTGTACCCAGTAATTCTTACCCAGTAGTTTCGTGTACCCCTACATAGGTGTCGTCTGCCCCTATTTCCACTAGGTGTACCCACTACTCCCCAAGCGATCGGCTCCCTACCGTAGATACCTGTGCTGGTCCCACAGTGGGGTGTATCACTCCCCTAAAGTGGCTACCCAATACTAACGGTGCACGGCTTTATATCTACACGATGCAACAACGGCTTATCTACCAGCCCGGGCCCACACACGCATATGAAGCCCGTTGGACTTGCGTTGCCACCGCTAACCCGTTTTGGCCTCTTATAATCAAGCCCAATATGCGTGTCCCGTCACTCGACATGGGTCGAGCCCACAAAGATACGTTTTGGGATATTGGTTGAAATGGGCCCCCACAAGCTACCCACTTAAGCTTGTCAAATATCTAGTGTATTCCACTTAACCCTTTAATCATGTTTAATTACATGTTTCCACTTGGTTAAGTATTCTAATCGTATTTTCTATTGCCACCCAAGGCAACCCACTAGATTCCACATGCCACCCAAGGCAACCACCAAATTTCCTCATGCCACCCAAGGCACCCACTTAACCCCTCATGTCCCACTACATGCTATTATGGTTAAGTGTTTCTTAATTAATTAAGACCGTGATCTCCCATAAAGACCTCCCACATTAGACTGGCTGTTATGACCGCCTGGTTAAGCCGGTAGAATCCGGGCAGTCTTACGTCGTAACAGAGTCTAACCTCGTGTCTTTACCTTAATCACGTATTTAATTTATGACTAAGACCTCTCACATTGGGCTGACATTTGTAGCAACTGGTTAAGCCGGTCGGGTCCGGGCAGTTTTACACTACAAATGAGTCCAACCTCGTGTCTTAGTTGATTAATTACACCTAATTAATCACCCCCATATTAATTATCCCTAATTAATATCAAGTTTTCCATAACATGGGTAGACCTAACTCAATAGGTAAATTCCCATGGGGTAGACCTAACTCAATAGGTAAATTCCCACTTATGGTAATTTATTCTTATGGTATGCTTAATCATACCCAATCATTCATTTATTAACATATTTACCACCCCATCGTTCCCCACGTAAATCGTTCTCGTTACATGACATTATAAGGGGAAGATCATCACAAATATCATGGGTTTAGCATACAACTTTGTCATGGGTTAAGAGGATGTCAACTTGCATATATGAGCATATATTAACCCAACTACATACAACCCAAACTTGCATATTATCATACATATGATTTGCATAACATGTTGCATATGAGCTTGCATATTATCATACACTTATCTTGCATAACGTGTTAAACTTGCATATAGGCATTCTCAATCTTGCATAACATGTTAAACATGCATTTAAGCATACACATAACTTGCATAAGCATTTACATACTTGCATAGGCATCCACATACTTGCATAGGCATTCACATACTTGCATAACTTGCATATCATGTCATTTAAGCATATACATATCTTGCATAAGTATTCATATACTCGCATAAGCATGCATAACTTGCATATCACATAAATCTTGCATTCAAACATATACATGACTTGTATAAGCATCCATACACTTGCATAAGCATGCATAACTTGCATATCACTTTCAACTTGCATTTAAACATACACTTAACTTGCATATCACTTTCAACTTGCATTTAACATACACTTAACTTGCATATCACTTTACTAAACATGCATACTTCCACTTATTAAATATGCATAAATCCACTTATTAAACATGCATATATCAACTTGTTAAACATGCATAAATCAACTTATTAAGCATGCATAAATCAACCCATCAAATATGCATAAACATAGAACAACATAGAGTAAAATATCATTATACATGATTCATACTCACTAATCCGCATTTAAGACCATAGATCTCATTACACCCAATCTACTTACTTTAACAATTGATGTTAAAGTGATAGAAACTCACCAAACTCAAGATTAGCAACCTTATTAGTTGCAAACTATGAAGATAATGATGATTAGAGATTGATTAGAGAGGGATTAGCTTGCAACTTTCTTCATGAACTAGTGGAGGCCATGCTCAAATTTCATTTTGCCATAGTTTAGTTACAAGACTTAATTATGTATGAATTAGGGTAGGGTTAGGGTCTTATTTATAGGATTAGGTGAGTGTTTTAGGCCCTTAGATTAACCCTAGATTAGATTAGGACCCTTAGATTTAGGAAATCTCTAGAACCAGCCCTCCTAGCCAGCCTGAAACCCAACCTGGTGCAACCTGGTGCACCCAGGTTCACAGAACGGCGCCACCCTGTCGACAGGCAAGTCGACAGGCATGTCGACACCCCTGTCGACAAGCCTGTCGACAGCCCTGTCGACATGGGTTGGGCGGGAAGCTTCCCGCCTGACCCCGCCTGGCCCATTCCAAATCTGAATATTTTAAATTTTTAAATCTGTTTTAGTTTTAAATTTTCTGCAAACTTCATTGGGCCATAACTGGGCCATACGGACTCCGATTTTCGAAAACTCGGACTCTATTTCGCGTATTTTTCCGAGACGAACGTAATGACGCAGCCCGTTTCCCCCAATTCCCACGTCTGAGATTATTTATCCTGTAATTAGTGAATTTTAGTATTATCCCAAAATTCGGGGTGTTACAGTGCATAAGCTGATAACTAATAATCAATGTCAACATCAGAGCAGCGGAAATCCAAATACAGCTTATTACAACTTTCCAAATTTACTGTCTCTAACAAAAGAAAACTAAAGTAGAAGATGCACCACCAATGCCCAAGCAGTGATCTTCAACAACACAGGGAGAATATTATATATATTACGTGGAAGCCTCCTGCTCGTCTGCGGATCATCTACCCGTGCATCACCAGCTAACCTGTCTCTAGTCTGCTCGTGTGAGCACCCAGAGTAATAAGAAGAGACATAAAACTCTGGGTCAGACATAAAGCCTGGTGTGAGCGATAAGCATCTAAATAGAGTAATAACAGGTATACTAAACCATACCTGAACCTGGACCTGCAACCAAAGAGTTAGTACCACATACCGTACAGTACTCTAAGGTGCCATAATAAATAGTGTAACGAATACGGGGGTGGGGTGTGTATGTCATAATGATAGCAAACAAACCATCCATAGCAACCATCCTCACATCTCTCACTCAGTGCGTAAAGCATACGACATCTACCACTTTGGAACACTAGACAAACTGAGGTAACGACGAATCCCGACTTGTAGAAACCCTGCTGTGACCAAGCCAAACACTTGGAGTCATGACCAAACATTTCAATGACCCACTTCATTGGTCGTAGCCCTTGGTTCTACCGATGCCATAATGGCCCTGAATCCGCCTTCGTACCTCCTACCATAGTGGTCCAACGCTATAGACGTCGATAACTCCTTGGCACGCGTCCCGCAGCAAAGTCCAACCATGAAGTGAACTCGTTGGTTCCCATCTGGATCCTGAGCTCTAACTTCCACTTGAACTACCTTTGCATTTCGGGTTATGGATCTTCCTCCTTCGAATCGGTTCGGATCATCATCTCTTCCACCAAATCGGGTCGGGTCGGGTTCGTGACCACCCATCGGATCGGTCCGGGTCCAACACCTCGGTTCGGTTCGCACCCTCCATCCTGTCGTGGTTCGTGCCGCCTTCAACCACCAAGCATCAGTCCTCGGATCGGGTCGGAGCCTTCTTCACGCCAGGTCGGTTCGCACGCGAGAGCTCGGTCGTGGCGCCATCACTTCAGGCAGGTCGGTTCGTGGCGTCTTGGGCTCACCATCTCGGAGCGGGTCGAATCCTTCAGCTCGTGGCGCAGCTTGCTTCGCTATAACAATCCGGTTCGGTTCGTGGTGAAGGGAAATGGGCGGTTCGGGTCGGGTAGGGGCGATCCGATCCGATTTCCTGCACTAATTCCTGCAACTTCCAGCAAGTGTTTATACGCCTCTCGACGGCGTTTTCGACCAATCTAACTATTGGAATCAACCACAAAGCATACCAAAGGGTCGTAGCAACTTGTAACAGCAACCACAAGCAACAAACAACAATTTAAATGAATCAAAATGGATCAAAAGTGGCCAAAGCTCCTTATTTTCCCTTAAGCATGTTTAAGTAAAACTGATCCTAGGGTTGACAAAACTTAATTAAATCGAACCAAATTTCTAACAAAGGCATAAAATATTATTTTCGAATTTCTAAACATTTTTCCAGAATTTATTAGTGTATAAATTCGCTAATCTTCACTAATTACCCTTAATTTCCGTAATTAGTGCAAAAACTATGCAAATCACTCACCTTTGCCACAATAAAATTTTCAGAACTGAAACTCCTCTGATTTGGGGCGAATACTGATGTCCAACAGCAGCTCTAACCTTGCTTTGGTGCTTTTTCTTCTTAATTTGATGTTGCTAAGCCTAATCTTCAATTAAAGAGTGATTTGGGGTGTTTTAGATGTAGGATGCCATTGTTAGAGTGTCTAAGGATGAAAGTGGCGGCTGGAAAATGTCTAAAGAAATGTTTTCTAACCCTAATCAGCCTCCATATACCTCGAAACCCGAAATTCCCCTTGGGCCTAGCTGCTAATCACCCGATTAAGCCCAATTAAGCTGTTTTTCACCATCTGAAACTTGTTTCAGCCATATCTCCCAAACGGTAAGTCCGTTTGGCTAATGTGACCACTCTACGGAAAGAGAAACCATCATCCGGAGCCAATGGAAGTGGTTTCAGGTCAAAATTCCTTTCCAGTCAAAAGTTATGGCCAAAACAGTGATAACTAGGGGTAAAATGGTCATTTAAAAATCGGGAAAAATCGTGAACATGGGAAATGACCCTAATAGTCGTCTCCCAAAGTTACATGACCATACGACTTCGTATGTGACAGAAATAAATATTCTACGATCCTATGACGCGTAGAATACGGGTCGTTACACTCTTCCCCCCTTAAGAAATTTCGTCCCCGAAATTCCTTAACCCAAACATACAAAAGATCCTGCATGCCTAACAACCACATACAACAATCAAACATGTAAAACAAGCAACCAAGCCTATCCTAGCATGCGGAAAACTAAATCGAAGTCAAAATCTTACCAGGTAAAGAGTTCTGGGTGTGACTTTCTAATGTTCTCCTCTGTCTCCCAAGTACAATCACTCTCGTCCTCGCTCCACTGTACCTTGACTAGCTTCACCGCCTTCCTTCGAAGTTGCTTCATGTCGTGCTCGACAATACAGGCCGGCTTGCGGTTCCCAACCGCCTCGGGTTCTACTTCGAAGTCCTCTAACTGATCAGGTGAAATAGTCATATCTGAGTCGTGAACGAACTTCCTTAGTTGGGAAACATGAAATACGTTATGAACTCCCGCCACCTTCTCCGGTAAGTCAATTCTATATGCCAAATTCCCGACTAGTTCAAGAACAGGGAATGGGCCAACGAACCTTGGTGCCAACTTGCCTTTCCTGCCAAATCGTATTACGCTCTTCAACGGAGAAATCTTGACAAACACCAAGTCGCCAACGGAGAATTTTAAGTCTCTTCTCCTCTTATCAGCATAACTCTTCTGCCTATCCTGGGCAGCCTTCATTCGTTGTTGAATGATCTTAATCTTATCTGAAGTTTCCCTCACCACATCTGGTCCAAGCATAAACTTCTCGCCAGTCTCTATCCAACATGATGGTGAGTTGCATGGTCTTCCGTACAAAGCTTCAAACGGAGCCATACCGATACTGGATTGGTAACTATTATTATATGCAAACTCTACTAGATGCAAATGGTCATCCCATGATCCACCAAAATCCAATATACATGCTCTCAAGAGGTCTTCCAAAATACGGTTCACCCTCTCCGTCTGACCGTCGGTCTGAGGATGATATGTGGTACTGAGATGTAACTCTGACCCTAGAGCCTCTTGTAAGCTCTTCCAAAACCCACTAGTGAACAACGGGTCTCGGTCGCTCACAATGCTTTTGGGTACTCCATGAAATCTCACTACCCACTTCATGTACAATTCCGCTAACTTAGCTGCCGTTCTGGTCGATTTGACTGGTATAAATCTTGCACTTTTGGTCAATCGGTCCACAATTACCCAAATGCTGTCGTATCCCGATCTAGTCCTTGGTAAACCATCGATGAAATCCATCGAGACTTGCTCCCATTTCCATTCGGGAATTTCCAATGGTTGTAACAATCCACTAGGCTTCTTTTGCTCGGCTTTAACTAGCTGGCAATTCATGCATTTGGATATAAACTTCCCAACGTCTCTTTTCATCCCTTCCCAGTAGTAAGTCTGCTTCATATCTCGATACATCTTATTACCACCGGGGTGTATAGTTAGCTTTGAGTGATGACATTCTCTAAGCACTTCATCTCTCAATCCATTGACATTGGGTACAACAAGTTTTCCATTCTTTCTAAGCCATCTATCTCGATCAAGTCCATACTTGTTCATCTCCTCATTGATACCCCCTCTGACCAGAGCCGATCCGCTCAATCAAAGTGGGTCTGATCGTCAAACTTGCTAACATTTCTGGATCCAATTCGCACTTTGGTCTGAAATCAAACCCCGCGATAAACTCCAGTTGCTTCCATTCAAGGAACATAGCCCCTAAGCTGGCATGTCTTCTACTCAATGCATCAGCCACCGCATTGCCCTTTCCTGGTGTGTATGCGATGTCAAAATCATAGGAAGCTAAGAACTCTAACCATCTCTGCTGACGAAGATTTAAATCCTTCTGGGAGAATAGATACTTTAACGACTTATGATCTGTAAATAGCTCAAATCTTTCTCCCAAGAGATAGTGTCTCCACATCTTTAACGCGAACACGATCGCTGCCAATTCTAAATCATGGGTAGGGTATCTTCTCTCGTGCGATTTCAATTGCCGACTTGCATAAGCTACAACCCTACCGCCTTGCATCAATACAGCACCTAGTCCGGTACCACAGGCATCCGTGTATACCGTCATCTCTTCATCCCCCTTAGGAATGACTAACACTGGTGCGCTTGTCAACTTGTCCTTTAGACTTCTGAATGCATTCTCGCACCTTTCATCCCAGACAAAAGCTTGATTCTTCTTGGTCAACTGGGTCAACGGTGCTGCTATCTTGGAGAAACCTTGGATAAACTTACGATAATATCCAGCTAATCCCAAGAAACTTCTTACATCTGTTGCATTCTTGGGCGTAGGCCAATCCTGTATCGTAGCCACCTTTGCTGGGTCCACGGCAATACCATTCTCTGATACAACATGGCCCAAGAACCTCACTTCCCTCTTCCAGAAGTGACACTTAGAAAACTTTGCTTTCAATTGGTGTTTTCTCAACACCTCCATCGCTACTCTTAAATGTTCCTTGTGTTCTTCCTCTGTCCTCGAATAGACCAAAATATCATCAACGAACACAAGGACAAACTTATTCAACTGATCTCTGAATACTCTATTCATAAGATCCACAAAATATGCTGGGGCATTGGTCAGCCCGAATGGCATGACCAACCACTCATAAAACCCAGACGGCGTCCGAAATGCCGTTTTAGCTATACTCTCAGCTTCCACTCTAAGCTGATGAAAACCGGTCGCGAGATCCAACTGAGAAAATACTCTCGCGCCACTCAACTGATCGAATAAATCATCTATCCGCGGTAGAGGATACTTGTTCTTCCTCGTCACTTTATTCAACTCGCGGTAGTCTACACACAAACGAAGGGAACCATCCGCCTTGGTAGCAAACACAACTGGTGCTCCCCATTCAGAAACACTCCTTCTGATAAATCCCTTCTTCAAAAGATCGCTGACTTGCACCTCGAGCTCTTGCTGCTCTCTTGGTGCCATACGACGAAGTGGCATCACTATAGGCCTGGCATCTTTTACCAAATCAATACGGAACTCAATCTCTCGGTGTGGTGGAAGTCCGGTCACTTCTTCGAAAACATCCGGATACTGGCCAACCACGGGCAAACCTGACAACTCACTATGCGGAATGTCGAGGGAGTTTAGAAAACTAGCTAATACCCCCTTACTGGGTAGACCACCAAACACTATCCTCCGCCCATCATCCGCTCTAGCTGTCACCAACAAGCCCTCACAGTCTACCACCACCCCGCATCTTTGGAGCCAATCTACTCCCAAAATAATGCCAAACCCAGTAAAGCCCAAAACAAAACAATCACAAACAAACATGCATCCATGACTCGATAAGACCACATCACGACAAATCATGCTAAGGCTAGTCGAACCACCAATCGGGTTCGTCACTACTAAAGGTCTATCGACAATCTTGGGCTCCAATCCCAACCTATCTACCAGGTCACTAGATATGAAAGAACTGGAAGCTCCGGTATCAAACAAAACCCTAACAGGAACATCATAAACAGAAAGCATACCTTGAATGACGACATTCTTTCCCTTCTCCGCCGCTGTTGGGGCATTTGACGAAGAAGGAATAGCATTAAGAGCGTAGGCTTTCACCATTTGCTTTTCTTTAGGGGGCTGTGGACACTTGTCTTTGTGATGTCCCATTTGGCCACAGTTGAAGCACTTCCTATCCGCTGGCTTGGCCCGACAATTACTAGCATAATGGCCCTTCTTACCACAGCTGAAGCACTCCACATCCTGCTTATTCTTTTTCTTCTGGCCATCCTTAGCCTGATTCTGCTTTCTCTTATTCTGGGAACCACCTTTGCCTCCACCACTAGCTTGTGGCTTTGGCTCATCTGCGGATGCAACCTCAGTCTTCGACTTAGGGTAGAGGCTCTCTGATCTTAACGCTTTCCCCACAATCGACTCAAATGTCTCATCGATGTGGTTAATAAGTTTTTCCCCCAAGTACTGATCCAAACCAGTTATGAATTTCTCATTCTTTTTCTCGGCAGTATCAATAAGAGATAACCCATATTTTGACAAAGTGTTGAATTCGGCAATATACTCCGAGACAGCTCTGCCATTCTGCTTGAGCTCCAAGAATTTCTTAAACAGCACTGACTTCTGAGCAGCTGGAATGAACTTCTCGCTAAAGCGAGCTTTAAACTGCTCCCAAGTAATCTGATCTTCGGGAGTGGCTGCCTTTCTAGCGTTCCACCAATTCATTGCCCGCCCTTGCAGCTGACGGGACGCTAGCTTTCTCTTCATTGCATCCTCGATACCCAAATCCTCGAAGATACGTTCGCAACTATCCAACCAATCCTAAACATCCGTGGCCGACTCCGTTCCGTGGAACGGCTTCCCACCAAGGCTAGTATAATCCTTATTCAGCTTGGCGAAGTCGACTCTTGGCGCCTGCACTATTGGACCACCACCATTTCCACCATTGGGAGCTGCCCTCTGCACATCTCTAAGCATCTCTCTCATGAGGTCAGTAAACATCGTCCTCATGTCAGCAGCATTCCCATTATTGGCTCCCCTACCAGCACCTCTAGTATATCGGCTCATCGTCAATCTGAAAAAGGAAACGATTAACGACTCCATAGTGGTGCTAGTGCAGTACGACTTCATCCTTATACTAGTAATAGTATATATATATATATATATATATAGCTTTTAAAAACCAAAGTAATCACAAATACGCTCTCTCGTATACGTATATTATCTCTCCCTGATAACTTCCCTAGGTTAACTACGCAACCTAGAGCTCTGATACCAAGTGTGACGGCCCGCCCCGTACCATCCTGCATTTACTCCAAAGGTGCGCTGTACACATGTCCAGTTAGCACAGAACGGGTCGTGAGAAGAAAAAGGAAGAAGGGAATGAACTAAACGAGGAACCTGTAGAATGTCTCACAGCGCATGGGATAAAATATAATAATAACATATTTGACATAAAACAGGCGAGACAGTGCATAAGCTGATAACTAATAATCAATGTCAACATCAGAGCAGCGAAAATCCAAATACAGCTTATTACAACTTTCCAAATTTACTGTCTCTAACAAAAGAAAACTAAAGTAGAAGATGCACCACCAATGCCCAAGCAGTGATCTTCAACAACACAGGGAGAATATTATATATATTACGTGGAAGCCTCCTGCTCGTCTCCGGATCATCTACCCGTGCATCACCAGCTAACCTGTCTCTAGTCTGCTCGTGTGAGCACCCAGAGTAATAAGAAGAGACATAAAACTCTGGGTCAGACATAAAGCCTGGTGTGAGCGATAAGCATCTAAACAGAGTAATAACAGGTATACTAAACCATACCTGAACCTGGACCTGCAACCAAAGAGTTAGTACCACATACCGTACAGTACTCTAAGGTGCCATAATAAATAGTGTAACGAATACGGGGGTGGGGTGTGTATGTCATAATGATAGCAAACAAACCATCCATAGCAACCATCCTCACATCTCTCACTCAGTGCGTAAAGCATACGACATCTACCACTTTGGAACACTAGACAAACTGAGGTAACGACGAATCCCGACTTGTAGAAACCCTGCTGTGACCAAGCCAAACACTTGGAGTCATGACCAAACATTTCAATGACCCACTTCATTGGTCGTAGCCCTTGGTTCTACCGATGCCATAATGGCCCTGAATCCGCCTTCGTACCTCCTACCATAGTGGTCCAACGCTATAGACGTCGATAACTCCTTGGCACGCGTCCCGCAGCAAAGTCCAACCATGAAGTGAACTCGTTGGTTCCCATCTGGATCCTGAGCTCTAACTTCCACTTGAACTACCTTTGCATTTCGGGTTATGGATCTTCCTCCTTCGAATCGGTTCGGATCATCATCTCTTCCACCAAATCGGGTCGGGTCGGGTTCGTGACCACCCATCGGATCGGTCCGGGTCCACCACCTCGGTTCGGTTCGCACCCTCCATCCTGTCGTGGTTCGTGCCGCCTTCAACCACCAAGCATCAGTCCTCGGATCGGGTCGGAGCCTTCTTCACGCCAGGTCGGTTCGCACGCGAGAGCTCGGTCGTGGCGCCATCACTTCAGGCAGGTCGGTTCGTGGCGTCTTGGGCTCACCATATCGGAGCGGGTCGGATCCTTCAGCTCGTGGCGCAGCTTGCTTCGCTATAACAATCCGGTTCGGTTCGTGGTGAAGGGAAATGGGCGGTTCGGGTCGGGTAGGGGCGATCCGATCCGATTTCCTGCACTAATTCCTGCAACTTCCAGCAAGTGTTTATACGCCTCTCGACGGCGTTTTCGACCAATCTAACTATTGGAATCAACCACAAAGCATACCAAAGGGTCGTAGCAACTTGTAACAGCAACCACAAGCAACAAACAACAATTTAAATGAATCAAAATGGATCAAAAGTGGCCAAAGCTCCTTATTTTCCCTTAAGCATGTTTAAGTAAAACTGATCTTAGGTTTGACAAAACTTAATTAAATCGAACCAAATTTCTAACAAAGGCATAAAATATTATTTTCGAATTTCTAAACATTTTTCCAGAATTTATTAGTGTATAAATTCGCTAATCTTCACTAATTACCCTTAATTTCCGTAATTAGTGCAAAAACTATGCAAATCACTCACCTTTGCCACAATAAAATTTTCAGAATTGAAACTCCTCTGATTTGGGGCGAATACTGATGTCCAACAGCAGCTCTAACCTTGCTTTGGTGCTTTTTCTTCTTAATTTGATGTTGCTAAGCCTAATCTTCAATTAAAGAGTGATTTGGGGTGTTGTAGATGTAGGATGCCATTGTTAGAGTGTCTAAGGATGAAAATGGCGGTTGGAAAATGTCTAAAGAAATGTTTTCTAACCCTAATCAGCCTCCATATACCCCTAAACCCGAAATTCCCCTTGGGCCTAGCTGCTAATCACCCGATTAAGCCCAATTAAGCTGTTTTTCACCATCTGAAACTTGTTTCAGCCATATCTCCCAAACGGTAAGTCCGTTTGGCTAATGTGACCACTCTACGGAAAGAGAAACCATCATCCGGAGCCAATGGAAGTGGTTTCAAGTCAAAATTCCTTTCCAGTCAAAAGTTATGGCCAAAACAGTGATAACTAGGGGTAAAATGGTCATTTAAAAATCGGGAAAAATCGTGAACATGGGAAATGACCCTAATAGTCGTCTCCCAAAGTTACATGACCATACGACTTCGTATGTGACAGAAATAAATATTCTACGATCCTATGACGCGTAGAATACGGGTCGTTACAAATGTCTTGTTGTTGTTGGTAAATGCAAGGTGAATGACCAAGTATCCCTTAGCTACAACTGCCTCCTGATCAAAGAAATTGTGTAATCCCAGACAGTATAGCCTCTGCTTAAAGTAAATCCCCAACTAACCCAGCTAAGAAAATGGCCAGTGAAAAAAGCAATAAAAATGATGATGATCCTAAGCCCAAGTGGGCCTCTCTCTTCAACACCTTGCCCAACTTAGCGTGAGAATTTACGCCGATTGAATACTCTATTCTTCCACTCTCTGACATAGGCTCTATCCCACCTTTTGAAACTTTTGATGCTGCACATATATTTTGGAAAGGTCAATTAGTTGGTTTCTTCCTTGACAACGTGCCTCCTGTTATGAACATGAGCCAAGCATGTCGAGGAGCATAGATTACGTTCCGCTTTGCGCATTACACATGTGGGCGGTTTGTACTACCAAAAATTTGCTTCACCGAATGAGAGATTGAAAGTGCTAGAAGCAACCCTATCCATAATTAGTGGAAAACCCTTCATTGTTACTACTTTGAGCTCTTTAGTAGATCATGTCAGAGAGCAAGTAATGTCTATACCAGTATAGACGCAACTTACACATGTTCCTTTTGTTCTACATCACCTACTTGGCCTTAACTGGCAAGCATATCATATTGACAAACTAAAGTGTTTGGATGCAAATACGGTAGCTAGAAAGAATCTTACTTTCACTCGAGCACTTACTGGAATAAAACCTAACAAACCTCTCCTTATCCGATAAAAGTATGTATAAATGATAATGATTTGTTTGTGGAAGTGAAATACAAGTGGAAGCCGGAAATATGCACATCATGCAAATCCTTCGGACATATTTCTGAGACTCGTAAAGTAGATGATCTGTTCTATGTAAAAACTCCCCTTCCTAGGCCTAAATCAAGAACTTTGGTACCTAAGGACCCTGTAACGACACGAAAAGTTCCGATCCTGATTATCGATAATAATACATATGAGGTATCGCATATCGACTAACCAAACTTAGAAATTAACAGATCGTAAATAGAAAAAAGTTAGAGGGTGAGAAATAGAAATAAAGAAAGTTATAATAGAAGAAAAAGAAGAACTGAACACAAAAGAATCAGATATCCCGAATCCCACAGCGGAACTGAATAAAATATATTATATAACATCTTTTGAAATACAAATCTGTATTTACTTACATATACCATTATAGTACAACTCTTATACAACACAGCAGAAATGAAGTTTATATATTCAATGTTGAAGCTTCGTGCTCCCAGCTCCTTCAACTGAATCCGTAAAATCCTGAAACCACTTGGCTGCCTGATCAAATTTGGGCACCCAAGAGTTTAGGGAAAACATAGAAAAATAAACCCTGGGTCAGTCATGGGACTGGTGTGAGTAAACGATTTTAAAACAGTTTGATTTAACGTTCAAAAATCCTTTTGAAATAAAAGATAATCGTAAAACCAATCCACACATAAATACGAATGGTTTTTACCTTACGATAACCCCAAACGTTTTTGAAATCATAACTATTCTGATATTATAATAATGTTTAAATACAAATAAATATCTATCTAGCGGAACGCTTGCATCTCACGCTTCACATATATAGTATACAAACAAGACCGCGGATGCTTATTGGAGATTGGATTCCGACTATGACAAGGTATGGAACCACCTGCCGATAGTGTATCTCTAGAGGGGGATACACTGGGTTCAACAAAAACGTCTTGCAACTCGGCCCATACATGACCGACCACTCATTTCGCTTGAGTTTATCGAATGTTTATCACCAATGGTTGGGAGCTACCCACCGTTTCCCAAAAAGGGACAACATCGAAAATAGATTAAAGAATGAAATGGATTTCCTCTAGATAGGTGATTATACACCCTAATGGGAGCGACCCACATAGCCATGCTGCCTGCCCGATTTTTGTCATTTCCAGGTTGATGATGCTTAAGGTTAGAATTTACCTTTAGATCATCTGGCTACCATTTACTTTGAATGCCACATTGTCAGATCCGTCAAATCACTAATTGACGTCCACAAATATACTCTGGATGTAAAAGAAGGACCATTTTTTGCCATCAACTTGGTATATTTGTAAAAATCAACGTATGTGGTTTTTAGGAAATACTCCGTCAGACATTCGTCCATTCAAGTCATCCAGGAACAGGATGAACCAAAGGCACACTCCTACTGCATCCAATATAGGAATCACCCAATGGATCAATAGCAAATTGTCCTTGCAAAATCCAGAGATTTCAATCACGAAAGAATTTCAAGTTATAATAACTCTAGTGGCCAAACCAGAGAAATTAAAACCAGTAGTTCTATCTTTCATGAAGATCTACAGTCTTCAACTTCATTATTGGTATAAGTATCATGCAAGTTAGTTCACGTAAAGTTGGTTCGAAGTGGTTTTGGATTCAGTTCCCATCCCGGTCTCTTCGAACTAACACATAGGGGATATGTGTTCGAAAGGCGGTGTTTTAACTATCAAACGTACATAGTGTAGATGAGTAAAACATTTATACAATTTTATTTATATTATAAAAAAATTCCATAACCTACGAATTCAGATGAATTAACTTATACAAATCTAAACTCTAATTTCAGAACAGTAAATAGCATAAAGCAATACGATAATATGTGTCAAAGTTTTATTCTAACTAGCTTAAATTCAATTTATCACTTTAGCATAACAGATTCTTAATACCTCATTCATTACAATAGTAACAGTCCATGATGATTCGACGTTTAAATTCCAAATTAACAAAAGTTTGGAATATGGGATCTCGGTTAATGGTTAATTACACGTTATATTTATTTCAAATCCTTTGGGTATAAATATATTGGTTTACTCAACATTTATTCTATTTTTAACAAGCTAAATAAATATGTACAGATATTTTTAAATACTGGGAGATTTAGAAATTAAGTTAAACGATGACACCTATTGCTACAATCACAAAATCATTCTACTGTTTTCCGATCCTTCTTCTTGTTTTACTTCTTATTTACTCCTATTAAAAATACGTTTTTATTAATATTCATATAGTTAAATAACACGGATTTTCTGAGCCCTTTACATACAAATTTCCACGTACTTATCTTATTTTATTTCGTCAATTTCCCATTACCATTCACGTGAACTTTTACTTCTTTAAACGCATAAAATATTTAAATTTAAAAAACTTAACTTCTCAAAAACAAATATATATAAATATATAATTTTGTAAAAACTTTAAATTAATTAGTTTAGGCCCGTAGCCTAATGGCATGAAACGGCCCAACGCCATCATCATGACATGGTTTTTTTCTTCTCATTTGTGAACTGATCTTTACCTTTCTTCATTTTGTACATATTCATATGAAATACCATTAAACTTATTTTTAGGATTTTAAACACTCATTATTATTATTTTTAATTCAGCCCAAAGCCTAAGCCCAATAAAGCAAATTAAAAAAATCAATTCCAACATCCATTCAATTGTGGCTTCAGCGAAATATATCCCATGCAAACTGGCACAAAGAAAATGGCACCATAATGTGCTTGGCTACAAAAAGAACTGGATCAACCCATACTAATCCAACTTTTCCTATTCTGTTTTCTTCTCTGATCCACTCTTCCCTGTCTTTTTCATCTGTACACTGTTGACCCATCTATGCATATGCACAGCCAAAATGAGTACCATACCAACATCCTGATCATCGCTGCGCTTCCCAACATCAACACCACAAACGCCATCTCCTCCTCTTAATTTATTCCTGACCCTAAATTCCCTTTCTCTAATCGAGTTAAATTATGGATCTTCAAACGATAGTCCTCAAACTGACCTCACCAAACATTGTATGGACAAGATGGTCGCACATAACTTGAGTGTAGAATTGATAAAAGTGGACATAGTGGTCAGATTAACAAGTTTGGATTAAGAAGGATTTTGATAGGAATATAAAAAGGGGCATGAAGTTTTCTTGCACCGAAACTTCACAGTAATGTAAGAGTGGTGGACTCTATATAAATGTAAATAGCCTGTATTTGAACTCAAGAATTCTTGCAAATGACCCCATAGAAAATTTGTAGTTATAAATTTTAAAATATACTTAATTCATTTTGAACCATTTCCATGTTTACCTTCAATCCTAATTTATAATAGAATCTTGGTTGTAGATTTTTGAATTACCGGATAATGGATATACTTTTAAACAACAGACAGTTTTCAATTTCTGCTTTCATGTTTCTAAAGTATATTCATCGTATATGTATAAGATGTTATACACTTAGAAGAAGTTAGGAAACACACATATTGAATCAATGTTATATCGAAGTCTTAGAATAGATATTTAAGGAAGAATTACCAGAATTTTCTCTTACTAATATAATTCTACTCTTTGTTTTTGTATTCTTCTTGCTCGGGGTGTTTTAAACTGATCCATTGATTTATCCTCCAACTAACTGGAATCATTTCACGTAATACCATGAGTGCCTATCGGCATATCACTAGCTTGAATCCAATATATATATATATAATAAACAGTAGAGAAACTAGGTGTTTTACTCACAAGTGTGTGTTATTGCTACCTTTAGTTACTGTCTTTAAGTTATGGAATCCTAAATTTGTAATCTAACTATTCTGAACACTTCAATATTGTATTTAATACCATGGGTTAATATCAACATACCTATCAACATACACATAGTTGAGTTTACCAGAATTTTATATTAAGGGTCTACTCACATTCTCATCTTACTTTGCATATTTATTTCAAAATTTTCATTTATCTAATTCTTTTAGATTTTTTATACTTGTCCACCGTTTAGCTCTACGTTTATGTACTCTATTTATTTTCTTTCCGGAGATTGAACATTCATACTAAACCCAAGATACCGAGCACCTATCATCACGTAAATAAATTAAATGTAATCTAAAAAAAGTGTAAATGTTTACTCACCGAATTTATCCATTTTTAAAAACATTTGATTACCAGTCTTTCATGCTCTGTCTTTATTAAATTCAAAGTTTGTTTCTCTATGTTTTGCTTCGCCTTCAAGCCTTAATTTTAGTTAATACACCGCACTTGTGTTTGTTATTGTTTCACCGGGTTTGTACACAGTTTAGTTCCTAGTTTTGCTCCTTGTTCCTTACTGTTTTCCACTATTTATTCATTATTTGTTCTCATTTGATTCCAACAAACTGATATGTGAATTATGGAGTTTGTTTGAGTATTTATATGTGAAAGAATGGAGGCTTATATCAGGGAGGCGTTAACACATGCAGCAGCCAATTCAGGTGAGGTGAGTGATTTAACAATTCTTCTACAGTTTATTTCTTTGCTGCTAAGCAAACTAGTATACCCTGATTGCTTCAGAATTTCACATGTTTTGCCTTATATCTGTATGATATCACTTATGCAGGCCTACTCTTTCTATTCATAACTGTTTTCTTTTATTTTCAATTCACTCAAATGTCTAGCTGAGGTGACTTAGTAGCTGCGATGACCATGTGCTTCCTGGTCTTACATGTGTAGGCAAATCAGGGTATTCGGTTTATTGGGAGCCTATTTACTGCTAAGGATATATATAGCGTACATAGCTAAGCCAATCACTTGATGTTATAGCTGCACAACCATCTTCATCTACATGTATGCATAAGGTTTTTAGTTGTCAAGTACTACATCAACTTGCAGGCTATGGTCCCTTCCAATTTGGCATATCCTATATTGATTTGTATATGCTCATATCTTCTATGTACTTGTGTTTTCATACCCTAGATTAAGATCCTATTTCAACAAATTTTATATTCGTATGATGCAACTTTTGTTCTGCATATCTTGTATTTGATTTACGAATTTGATTTATTTAGTTATTTTACACTATCTATTTATGTGTTATGTACACAATCAAATTTTAAATTTTTATGTCTTATGTACAAACAAAATTTCATATATATATATATATATATATATATATCCTCACATACTACCCTTATTTATATGCAATGTACAAACAAGTTTTAATTCTATGCTATGCCTTAAATTAACTTGTCTATATATTTATTTTCACCTATATACTTTAATTTAAGCAAATGTTAGAATTCACCTCGTCTTCTTTTTATTATTTAAAGTCATGATCTCCTCATGTATATTTACATGTGAAACAATGAATTTTACTTTAAATATGCTTCTTTTGTTTCTTTTAAGTAACTCCATTTATATGAGTTTTAAAAGCAGTTAAAAACACAAACAAATGATAAAACATCAATTATTTATTATATACACATATATAACATTGGTTAAGCAATATATTTTTTAAACTATTAACAAACACATTTATTTGGAATTTCCCTAATATATTCCCAAATATATAAATCTAAATTTATTTAATTAAATTAAATTATCAGTATAATCTATACATTACATATTATAAAACTAGTCAAAAAAACTGGGTCGTTACGGACACTGCCCTAGTGACATCCTTCTTGATTAGTAAGAAAGCAATGGAAAAGCCAGATTTTTCTTGGAATGATGGTGAGAAGGTTTGGCAACACATGCAATCAGAGATTCACATGGAAACACATATTATAAATTTGTTGGTGAAGAAGGAAAGAGTAGAAGGTTACATTATTATCAAGTTGGATATGATTTATAACTATGGAAAGAAGGTCGATATGGAAAGAAGAATGGGAAGTTGATGAAGGATGTTACTTGTGATCGGAAGTTGAGGTGTCAAAGGGGTTAGGTTGGGTATAAATGAGTTGGTTGAAAATTAACCCAACCCATTCAATAAAAAAATACCCAACCCATTATACTCACTTATTAAATGGATAAATCCAACCCAACCCAACAATTTAACGGGTCAAACCAGGCCCAACCCATCTAACCTATTTAACTGAAATCATTGCAAAATGCATATAAAATGAACATGGATATATGGACTGAAACATAAAATAAATATATCACTCAAACTGCCATAATCAAAGTCGTTAAAGAACACCACTTTCACATCACATAATACAATAGTCATCAAAAAATATCCATCAAAAAATACATAACATTTGCAGTTATCCTACATCTCTCAGTATAAATGGATTGATCAAAAATTCACAGCTTGAACATCTGCCTGCATATCAAACATCAAAATATCAGCATAAAAACGCCTTATTAGTTCTACATTTGAACAACAAAATAGGATTTAAAATCTGTGATCATAACATAAAACAATGAGTTCAAATTAACAAAGGTTTATTACCTTCATGATTCACAAAAATATAAATAGGTACGTTTAGAAAAATATAAACACACACTTTAAAGCAAAAATAATAAGTTCCTTGGTACACAAAATACATCTGAATATTACTTTCGAATTTTTATACTATTTCCATATGTGAACCAAATATGTAGTATTGTTTGACTAACTAATTGGACTGTACCATACTTATCATAGCCTTTAAGAGAATGATCAGAGTAGTGTAATCATATATAAAAAGTGATGTTTGAAGTTGTATATAACAATGGCAGTACTTGTATACATAACTATGTATATGAACAGAATCAGACATTCGTTTGTGTATATATGTTTGGATTTGGATTATATCAGTTAAATGGATTTAGTTTGGTCATGAGTAACTGATAAGATATTTATGTGCTATTTCCCATCAGTTGTAGAATTCAGAAATTAATAGTTAGAATGTGTAGAAAAATATAAACACACACTTTAAAACAAAAATAATAAGTTACCTGGTACACAGTCCACAAAATATATCTTAGTTCAAATTATGATACACAAACTCCAGCCCTACAAAGTAAATCTTTAGTCATATTATGAATTAAATTCCACATAGTAGCAGAGTAAAAGTCTTGTTTACCATTTATCTCTTAAAAGTCAGACCCATATTGCATACTAATTAATATAAAATCAATGTGATGTTTAGGCTTCCTTGCTTCTGTTTGTATATTTATATGATTCCATTGCTGCAAACAAACAGATGGATGGTAAAAAAGTGATGTTCTTTAACTTTCCATACAATCTTGCCCCAATTTTCTTTTGAATATGATTATGCATAACAGGGCCCTTCCATGCTACTGATGATAAAAAGTTGCATTAATCTAAATTACATATATATAACTTCCAAAAGAACTGACCAACATATACGAGGACCAATTTTATAACTGGGCTAGACAAACATACTTTTTTTCAAGAGCTTTTATCATGAAACTTTCAATGCGACTACATAACATAACTTGAGTTTGAAAGAAATTAACAACCTGTCCAAATTCCATATTTATATTAGCAGTTTTTCAAAAATGTATCTTACTAGTTTTCTAAAATGTTATAGTTTAATTATATATATATATATCGTTTAATTAAGATGTTGTATTCTAACTGTATAGATTATCTAAAGGCTGGCATTCCTCAAAAATATATTACTTATTTAGTTGAATATGCTCATATTTTGGATAAGGCTAGCAACAACCCAATAAAATAATTTGCACATTCACATCTAAATTTGATAACATAAATTTTAAATCAAACTAATTTAATGTTCATTGCAAATTCATATGATCCCATTCATAGTAAAAAATTGATGTTAACACGATGAGGTGACATTTTAAGTTTTAAATTAATAGCGATAAGAACTACATAGCTGATATTAATATTTACATGATCTACCTTTAGAGGTGACTCTCCTTATTATAAATGTAAGCACTAAGTGTTTTAAAATGAAAAAATGACCTACAAATATTTGAATCGGTTTATGAACACAAAATAATAGTTGTTTCATACAAAAGTCAAATATGATATCAAAAGGTTATATATTGATTCAAGAGGCACATATGAATGGATCTAATGCATGATTGATTGGCCTAAAACCGCTGAATTTCATATATAATAATATGCTGGAACGAAATAAATTATACATCACTTGAAATAAATTGGCATATCAAAGTTCATATACGCATATAGTCAATACTAAAATTATTGAATTTCAGAAATTATCAAATGCTGGAATGAAATAAATTATACATCCCATTAATAAAGGTTTTACATTATTAAAAAATGGTGTCCTCCAATTTCAAATTCAAAAACCAAGTTTCATCGTATTGATCTGCTTTTTCTAATTTGGCTTCATCTTTAGCTAATTTGTTTAATACTTCCTTCCCACAAGATGACAAGATACAATAGGATACTCGCATACCCACATACAAACATGTTGTACTAAAATATCCACACAAGTAATTCGAGAGGAATAATTATAAAAATAGGAATGTTTCTCAGCCACCTCGAAGAATGAAAAGTTATGATGAAAAACTCAGAGATATCAAATCAAAAAGGGGATGTTTGCATTGTGGGTTGCTAGACCACTAGATAAAAGATTGTAAAAATGCAATTTTATGTTTCAAGTATAATAGATCTGGGCATAAGGGCTTCAATTGTAAATTGTTTCAATTTTCCAAATCACAAGAAATGGCGATTGATAAAAAATCAAACATTTCCTCTAAAATCTTTCTAGATGACTTCAGATGGGCTAGATCGATGTTTGTTATTTTGTTCTCGCAAGGTGCGTTCTCTATAGTTCAGATTGAGGAACTCCTTAAGCAGCGATTTGGGGTGGAAGTACTGGGTTGGCGGTGGAATGCAAAACGAATGGGTGATGCTTTTGTTGTTCGATTTCCTTCATTTTTCTTTAAGTTTGAGAGTTACTATCATACTATTTTCACATCAAGGGGAACGCTGAATTTGAAGAGATGGAGTCCACAAATTGGGAGCGCAAGTGTTAAGAAGGTGAAGAAGTGGGTAATGCTTAAGAATATTCCTGTGGTGTGTTGGAGTGTGGAAGTATTGTGTAGTGACCCGTTACTTCCCCATGAAGGAAAGAGCGGATACTTTGAGAACAACACACAAAAGGACGCAGACGGAAGGACATTTCATTGCTATTACAACAATTCCATCAGATACAAGAATATACAGAGTATAATGAATAAATCACATTCGATAAATATCAGAGATTACATAAAATTACATAGCAGCGGAAAAATAATACGAAGCACAACTGAAGGTGATATACGGAAACAGAGCTTTCCGGATATCATTCCAGCTGTAAACTAGGATCCTGTGAATATAAATCTGCAAAACCAAAACTACTAGCTGCCCGTGTCGAAAATAAGGGCACCCAGAGTTTAGGTTAAAACAATAAACTCCAGGTCAGTCATGTGACTGGTGTGAGAACTAAAACAGTTATTTAAACTTTACTTTAAAAGAGAGTAATTCAAGGGACCACGCCGTATAACACGGAACGGGTTTCCTCCCACGAATACCAGTGCATAGAATAAACAACGCAATGCTTTTTCGAAAAATGAAGCAATTATAAGACCCAGGTCCCATCACACAATGCAACGCAAGCCGGAGGATAGGGTTTTCCCTTATAATAGCCGAACATGCTTGGTACGTTTAAAACAAATCATTTGATACTATTATAAGTGTATAGTATCAAAACATTTCAATCATAAATATCAATCCTAGGCGGCATGGGTACCATTTATCATGTCGCCATACTAGGCTCTACAAATAAAACTGAGATACACGTATTGGAAATTGGATTTCCGTCATGAGTCGAGGCAAGGGGCAAGCTCCTCTCCGCTTCGAGACACTCTAGCAAATGCCTCGGGACTACACACTCTGGGTAACCCCTGGATGCTTTAGGGACGGTCCTCTCTTACGTTTGAGGATTAATTATTCCCGAACACACGTTTCCCGGTCCTTACAGACCTAAAATCGAGGCGCCTCATCCAACAACCACATAGGTGAAATGTATATAAATGTCAGGGTTGGTAAGTCACTGACACCACAAAAGCTAGAAAGAAACGTCATGCTCTCCCTGCAGTCCTTATCCCGTTTTTAACTCATACCGAGGTGTGAGGCTCGCGAATTCACGCTATACACAAAGCTGCCACATAAGTCGTGCTTTGATCATCAACCACCAGACTTTGCTTCTCAACAGAAGCCTTGATCCATGCAACTCAGCATGCCACACAGGCAATTCATGCCATGCGATTGATATCTATCGATATATAACCTCTAAGCTCGTACGTCTCAGAGAAGGGCGTTAAGCAAGAGAATAAATTCTCCGCCGCCAAACAGATATATATTTAAAAGAAATCAATCAACACAGAATAAAATCCAATGTCAGACACACCATCCATTTACAAGTTCGTTCTGGGTCTGAACGAAACCGGAGGCACTTTCCTCGCATATCCATCGATCTCCAAGTATGTCTGGACGACCACCAACTATTTCCATCCTCTTGGGTGTACAGCCCAATCAGGATCGTCAGTAATTATCCAAACGATGTGAAGACTTCCGGTCTTCAACCGCCGTCATCATCTTCGACTTATCATCGAATCGGTTATTCAGAATGGGTATAAACCCGGCCTTTCCGAACAACCCGCGTATATTAAAAACAAATGTTACACAAACACAACATACGCCTCATTCCAGTTCATTAGTCATTAGCCGTAAATCAGCAGGAGAACAATTTCCCAAATATTAACCCCGAAGGCCGAAACCAACATCAGATCAATACCCAGGAAACCATTTTTCTTAGCTAACCTACAGCTAGTTTCTAAATTCCACATTCTTAGGGAAAGGTTCCCATTAATTTTATCCAAGATAAATTCTTTAAAATTTATCCTTTAATCTTCCTTTGGATGTCATTTCAAACCAAATTATGGTTTTCCAAACTAGTCGAGATTAGCGAACCACACCGAAATAATTATTTATTTTATTTCCCAATCCCAACCTATTCATCCCATGAAGCAAAACTGGTAATACTCCATATCTAACACCACGGTGTTATCGGTAAAATTAATTACCATTTCACGTTCAAATCTAATTAAAGATTTAACTATCGCTTCGGAGCAAAACTGGTGATACTCCATTCTCGCTCACTTTCTAAATTTGATAATTTAAATTATCAATTCACATTTCAATCTAATTGCAGATTCATTAAAAATCCTTTTACTGGGTTAAAGAACTAATGTCTTTTAAAACACAGTTCACGATAAACCCAAATCACATTCTATTTATTATCGGGTTAAATAACTAGTGTTATTTAAAACACCGTTCACGATAAACCCAAATCACATTCTATTTAAAACCCATTTCAAATCCAATTTATTTATTTAAAAAAATGGATTTTAAATTTTAGTTCAAAACTAGTTCATTTCGATAAAAATCTATTTTTACCTTTTCTAAATATGGAGTTTTTCATCCTAATTTTTCCCAAATCATTTCTTATGATTTTACACAAATTATTACTATTTTTAATAATTTTATCAAGGCCCGTACAGTCGATTTCCAACAATGGCCACCGAACTGCACTTACCCCGACCTTTTCCAAATTTGATTTGAACGTATCTCCAAATCCAACCATTAGATTTCAAATTTCTAATATTCGTTTGAAATTTCTTTTCGATACGAACCCAACGGTTCCGGTTTTAGGAGAATCCGACGGTCGGATCTCCCGTAATGTCCGTTCGAAGTCAATGGTCGAAATTTACGAAGTGCCGCAGCGCGGCGCATTCTATTCAGGCCATTATATATATATATATATAATATTATATATATTTCGTCGATTTATATTTAAAACGAAGTTTATAAATAGTTTTAAATTCGTTTCAAAAACATTTCAACTTCCATTTCCAATTCAAATCAAAATTGAATTTTTCCCTTATAAATTCGTTTTAAAATTCATTTCAATTCATTTCAAATTTCAATTCAATTTGAATACATTTCAAACCGATTTTTATTCTATTTCGATTCGTTTTCAATTCAATTTGAATTCGTTTTATATTCAATTTAATTCGAATTCGTTTTCTATTCAATTCGAATTCGTTTTCTATTCAATTCGACTCAAATTCGTTTTCTATTCAATTTGACTCAAATTCATTTTCTATTCAATTCAATTCAAATTCGTTTTCTTTTCAATTCAATTCGAATTCGTTTTCTATTCAATTCAATTCGAATTCGTTTTCTATTCAATTCAATTCAAATTCGTTCTCTTTTCAATTCAATTCGAATTCGTTTTCTTTTCAATTCAATTCAAATTCGTTTTCTTTTCAATTCAATTCAAATTCGTTTTCTTTTCAATTCAATTCGAATTCATTTTCTTTTCAATTCGAATTCGAATTCGTTTTCAATTCAATTCGAATTCGAATATAATCGATATAAATGTCGTTCGCGTCAAAATAGCGCATCTCTAATCAACACGGCTTTATATACTTCAATAACTTTGTTATTCTATTCTATTCAACAAATGAATATTTATTCTATTCAATACGTGAATCTATATTTTTATCAACACACAACTAATCTCAACGAATGAGTACTGTCTACGTGTGACTATTTATTTTATTGTTAAAAATATATTTTTTAACGTGAATGTGAATAAATAAATATTTATAAACAAATCGGCCGATTTGTTTATATACACTGATTTGACTGATATTGATTGGGTCGATAAATTTTACACATCGCCCAACTGCACAAATAAAATCTGTGTTTGATTGTTTGAAACCCCACACGGGTGTTGGGATAAAATACGGCGTACACTTATCCCGATAATTAGTTGTATGTCGATCGATTGGTTGACAGGCTGTTATAAGCGTTAGATATCTATATTTGATGCTTATACAGTGTATTGCACTTTGGATGATGGTTGATTATTTATCGTTGCTATTATATACATGTGTTGTATGGAATCCATATAATTAACTTTATATGGTAATTGAGTGGGCCTCATTCCAATTTAGAAAATAAAGAATATTATAAATTAAAGGTTCATGTGTTGACTGTAATCATCCGTTGAGATTAGTCATGTGTTGAACGAAATATTTTTAACAATAAAATTTACATCTTTATCATACAAAATTAGAAACTAACTGGAAAATAGATAAGATGAGTGGTCTCCTGGATATTGATCTAATGTTGGTTTCGGCCTTCGGGATTAATATTCAGGGAATCTTTCTCTTACTAGTTTACGGTTGGAGTCTGATTTTAAATCAAACGATAGATACCATAATTTTTATAAAATATATTAAATAACAAAAATAGTCACACGTGGGCAATACTCATTCGTTGAGATTAGTCGTGTGTTGACAAAATATAGATTCACGTATTGAATAGAATAAATATTCATTTGTTGAATAGAATAACTAAGTTATTGAAATATATAAAGCCGTGTTGATTAGAGATGCGCTATTTTGACGCGAACGATAATTATATCGATTATATTCGAATTCGAATTGAATTGAAAAGAAAACGAATTCGAATTGAATTGAAAAGAAAACGAATTCAAATTGAATTGAAAAGAAAACGAATTTGAATTGAATTGAAAAGAAAACGAATTTGAATGAATTTGAATTGAATTGAAAAGAAAACGAATTCGAATTGAATTGAAAAGAGAATGAATTTGAATTGAATTGATTAGAAAACGAATTCGAATTGAATTGAATAGAAAATGAATTCGAATTGAATTGAAAAGAAAACAAATTTGAATTGAATTGAATAGAAAACGAATTTGTGTCGAATTGAATAGAAAACGAATTTGAGTCGAATTGAATAGAAAACGAATTCGAATTTGAATTGAATAGAAAACGAATTTGAATTGAATTGAATATAAAACGAATTCAAATTGAATTGAAAACGAATTGAAATAGAATAAAAATCGGTTTGAAATGTATTCAAATTGAATTGAAATTTGAATTGAAATGAATTTTAAAACGAATTTATAAGGGAAAAATTCAATTTTGATTTGAATTGGAAATGGAAGTTGAAATGTTTTTGAAACGAATTTAAAACTATTTATAAACTTCGTTTTAAATAGAAATCGATGAAATATATATAATATATATATATATTATATATAATGGCCTGAATAGAACGCGCCGCGCCGCGGCAGTTCGTAAATTTCGACCATTGACTTCGAACGGACATTACGGGAGATCCGACCGTCGGATTCTCCTAAAACCGGAACCGTTGGGTTCGTATCGAAAAGAGATTTCAAACGAATATTAGAAATTTGAAATCTAACGAATGGAATTGGAGATACGTCCAAATCAAATTTGGAAAAGGTCGGGGTAAGTGCAGTTCGGTGGCCATTGTTGGAAATCGACTGTACGGGCGTTGATAAAATTATTAAAAATAGTAACAATTTGTGTAAAATCATAAGGAATGATTTGGGAAAAATTGGGATGAAAAACTCCATATTTAAAAAGGTAAAAATAGATTTTTATCGAAATGAACTAGTTTTGAACTAAAATTTAAAATCCATTTATTTTTAAATAAATAAATTGGATTTGAAATGGGTTTTAAATAGAATGTGATTTGGGTTTATCGTGAACGGTGTTTTAAATAACACTAGTTCTTTAACCCGATAATAAATAGAATGTGATTTGGGTTTATCGTGAACTGTGTTTTAAAAGACATTAGTTCTTTAACCCAGTAAAAGGAGTTTTAATGAATCTGCAATTAGATTGAAATGTGAATTGATAATTTAAATTATCAAATTTAGAAAGTGAGCGAGAATGGAGTATCACTAGTTTTGCTCCGAAGCGATAGTTAAATCTTTAATTAGATTTGAACGTGAAATGGTAATTAATTTTACCGATAACACCGTGGTGTTAGATATGGAGTATTACCAGTTTTGCTTCATGGGAATAATAGGTTGGGATTGGGAAATAAAATAAATAATTACTTCGGTGTGGTTCGCTAATCTCGACTAGTTTGGAAAACCATAATTTGGTTTGAAATGACATCCAAAGGAAGATTAAAGGATAAATTTTAAAGAATTTATCTTGGATAAAATTAATGGGAACCTTTCCCTAAGAATGTGGAATTTAGAAACTAGCTGTAGGTTAGCTAAGAAAAATGGTTTCCTGGGTATTGATCTGATGTTGGTTTCGGCCTTCGGGGTTAATATTTGGGAAATTGTTCTCTTTCTGATTTACGGCTAATGACTAATGAATTGGAATGAGGCGTATGTTGTGTTTGTGTAACATTTGTTTTTAATATATGCGGGTTGTTCGGAAAGGCCGGGTTTATACCCATTCTGAATAACCGATTCGACGATAAGTCGAAGACGATGACGGTGGTTGAAGACCGGAAGTCTTCACATCGTTTGGATAATTACTGACGATCCTGATTGGGCTGTACACCCAAGAGGATGGAAATAGTCGGTGGTCGTCCAGACGTACTTGGAGATCGATGGATATGCGAGGAAAGTGCATCCGGTTTCGTTCAGACCCAGAACGAACTTGTAAATGGATGGTGTGTCTGACATTGGATTATATTCTGTGTTGATTGATTTCT
The DNA here is from genome assembly GCA_030737875.1 of Allium sativum. Lineage (NCBI taxonomy): Eukaryota > Viridiplantae > Streptophyta > Magnoliopsida > Asparagales > Amaryllidaceae > Allium > Allium sativum. Next base: position 312,699,033 of record CM060921.1, read on the forward strand.
GTTAAATATATATCTATTTGGCGGCGGAGAATTTATTCTCTTGCTTAACGCCCTTCTCTGAGACGTACGATCTTAGAGGTTATATATCGATAGATATCAATCGCATGGCATGAATTGCCTGTGTGGCATGCTGAGTTGCATGGATCAAGGCTTCTGTTGAAAAGCAAAGTCTTGTGGTTGATGATCAAAGCACGGCCTACGTGGCAGCTTTGTGTATAGCGTGAATTCGCGAGCCTCACACCTCGGTATGAGTTAAAAACGGGATAAGGACTGCAGGGAGAGCACGACGTTTCTTTCTAGCTTTGGTGGTGTCAGTGACTTACCAGCCCTGACATTTATATACTTTTCACCTATGTGGTTGTTAGATGAGGCGCCTCGATTTTAGGTCTGTAAGGACCGGGAAACGCGTGTTCAGGAATAACTAATCCTCAAACGTAAGAGAGGACCGTCCCTGAAGCATCCAGGGGTTACCCAGAGTGTGTAGTCCCGAGGCATTTGCTAGAGTGTCTCGAAGCGGAGAGGAGCTTGCCCCTTGCCTCGACTCATGATGGAAATCCAATTTCCAATATGTGTATCTCAGTTTTATTTGTAGAGCCTAGTATGGCGACATGATAGATGGTACCCATGCCGCCTAGGATTGATATTTATGATTGAATTGTTTTGACACTATACACTTATAATAGTATCAAATGATTTGTTTTAAACGTACCAAGCATGTTTGGCTATTATAAGGGAAAACCCTATCCTCCGGCTTGCGTTGCATTGTGTGATGGGACCTAGGTCTTATAATAGCTTCATTTTTCGAAAAAGCATTGCGTTGTTTATTCTATGCACTAGTATTCTTGGGAGGAAACCTGTTCCGTGTTATACAGCATGGTCCCTTGAATTACTCTCTTTTAAAGTAAAGTTTAAATAACTGTTTTAGTTCTCACACCAGTCACATGACTGACCTGGAGTTTATTGTTTTAACCTAAACTCTAGGTGCCCTTGTTTTCGACACGGGCGGCTAGTAGTTTTGGTTTTGCAGATTTATATTCACAGGATCCTGGTTTACAGGTGGAATGATATCCGGAAAGCTCTGTATCCGTATATCACCTTCAGTTGTGCTTCGTATTATTTTTCGGCTGCTATGTAGTTTAATGTAATCTCTGATATTTATCGAATGTAATTTATTCATTATACTCTGTATATTCTTGTATCTGATGGAATTGTTGTAATAGCAATGAAATGTCCTTCCGTCTGCATCCTTTTGTGTGTTGTTCTCAAAGTATCCGCCCTTTCCTTCACGGGGAAGTAACGGGTCACTACATATTGTGTGTTGCATTGGCTGACATTGGTTATGTAACAAGGTTGCAGCCAGGCGCTCTACATGTTGCAGATTATACTTGCTGATGGGTCGAACATTTTATTAATGAATCTTGTGAATTGCTATTGTCTACTAAAGTATACGTTGAAGGCTTTTGCCCTAATGTGTTGGTCACATAGTATGATGGGGACCCTAGAGCTTATAAGGACATATGGAATTTCAAGAGACCGGTTTTTTCTAGAGGAGATGATGTTAGATTAAAGATATCAGCAGAGGGGTCGAAGTAGGGAGGTAGAGGGTGAAAGTTTCTGGTGATGTAGTTGCTGAAGGTGTAGGGGTGGCTAATAACCCGATTTTTGTCTCTTCAGAAGGGGTTGATGGTGAGGGTGGTAATGAGAGTAATGATAATTTGGTTGATCACACTGTTGTTGGTGTTGATGTTGGAGAGGATGTTGTAGGTCATTTCGTAGTTGGGTTTAAAGAGCATGGTCTGGAGGATGATGTGGTGGGCCTGGCTGATTTTGACATTGATGAGCATGTTATTGACAACTATTCTGGAGACTTAAATGAGATGGGAAATATGGCTCTTGCACTGGCTGATTCGGCAAAAAGTTTGAGGATGAATAGGCGCAAAGGTAAAAGAGCATTGGAGCTGAGTGGCGTTGTCATGCTTCGTCCAAGTGCTTGGAGCACCCGCCTGAAGGTAGCATTTTGTACCTGCCTTTCTTAATTCTATGACTAGTGATTAGATGCACGCTTTTGCAAGTAGTTCTATTTTTTTTAATTAATAACGATGATACCAGTGGCTTTAAAAACAAGGAGTTAGGGAGGGTTTATAATTCTTCATGATTATGGTGTCTTGGATGTTAGAGGGCTTGGTACTATTGATAAATGCCTTAGAGTTAAAAATTATCTTAAATCTATAAAACCTGATATTGTAATGCTATAAGAAACAAAACTGGAGAACCTTGATATGTATGTTTTTAGAAGTTTGGGTTGGGGATTTATTGATAACCGGAGTTTCACTCCTGCAGTGGGTAGTGCGGACGATATGTTTACGGGTTAGAATAGTGATAGTTGGTGTTTTAAACAAGAAATTAAGAAAATTCACTGCCTTCATGTTGCTTTGGAATATAACAATTCTAAAGTGGTTTAATTCTTTTCAAATGTGTACGGGCCTAACACTAGAAGGGATAGGAAGGTTTTGTGGGAAGAAGGTGTTGAATTTCACAATCTTACGTACGGGCCTTGGGTTATTGGGGGGACTTTGATGTCACAAGGTTTGATTTTGAAAGAAAATGTAGAAGAGTGGATTATTCTGGTGATATGGAGGATTTTAGTGAGTTTGTGCGTGAATGTAGCTTGATTGACGTGCCTTTTACAACTAGGAGGTATACCTGAAGTAATGGTAAAAATCCCCCAACTTTGGTGAGGCTTGACCATTTTCTTATCAACACTTCTTCTGGAGATTTACACCCCCTTACTTTTCAAAAAGGTTTATCATCTTTTATTTCTGATCATTGCCCCATTGTGTTGGATACGAGTGATGATCTGAGGAGGAAGGCTAGATTTAGATTTGAGAAGATGTGGTGCATAGAAGAAAACATTGAGGAGATGATCAGAAGGAAGTGGTTGGATTTTTGCATTTTCGGAGATGTTGTAAGTAATTTTTGCAGGAAGTTGAAGTTTCTTAGAAGATTCTTGAAGAAGTGGAATAAATATTCTTTTGGTAATGTTAGTGTGAAAAAGACAAATCTTGAGAATGAAATTCTACAACTTAATTTTTTGGAAGAAGAAAGAAACTTAGCTGCAGATAAGGTGGAGGTTTTGAGATTGAAGGAGAAAGAGTTGTTGAAGGTGATTGACCAGGAAGAAATCATTTGGAAGCAAAGATCTAGAACTCAATGGTTGAAAGTCGGCGATAGTAATATGAGTTACTTTCATAAGGTGGTTAATGGAAGAAGGAGATTTAATATGATCAGCAGTGTTTGGAAGGATGGAGTGGAGATTAGTAATCAACATGAGTTAAATGATAACTTCACTGATTACTACAAAGAGATATTTGGGAAGTGTAATAAACATCGTTTTTTAGTTGATTGGGCTGAGTTATACCCTGATGTTATTAATCTAAGTGGTTCAAATGTTTCTTTTTCTGAAGAGGAAATTTGGGATGCGCTGAAATATATGTCAAGTGATAAGGCACCGAGACCTGATGGTTTCCCTAATTTTTTATCAAAAATTACTGGAGTTGGTTAAAGCATGACGTAGTGGGGTTGTTTAATGATTCTTATGATGGGACTTTAAGGCTGGACATACTTAGTTATGCGAGTGTGGTGTTAATACCGAAGAAGGACGTGAATGTTTCTCCATCTGATTTTAGACCTATTAGCCTTCTAAATAGTACTTTCAAGCTTATTACCAAAGTTTTGGCTAGTAGACTGAAGACTAGAATGGATGATCTTATTGATAAGTCGCAGTCAGCATTCATTAAAGGTAGATTTATTTTAGACGGATTTGTTCTTGTGCAGGTGGTTATATCGTATTGTAATAAGAATAATGTGCCTTGTGTTATTTTGAAGTTGGCCCTTGCTAAAGCTTTCGATACTATGGACTGGAATTTTTTGATTGATGCTCTCAAGGTTAGAGGTTTCCCTACTAGATGGATTGATTGGATTTTTTGCATTTTATCATCTAGTAGATCGAACATTTGTGTGAATGCTATCGCTAGTAACACTATTATATCCAGAAGGGAGTTATGGCAAGGTGATCCACTTACTCCGCTTCTCTTTGATTTAGCTGCTGATGTTTTCTCACAAGTGTTGAGAGTGAGCAGTGGAAAGGGCACTATTTAGAGTTTTGGAAATGAGCACATTGTGGGGGTATTAATTCTTAGCAATATGCCGATGATACCATTATTTTTAGCAGCCCTGAATGTAAGTACATTGCAGCCCTTAAGTTTTTGCTTTATGCCTTTGAGAGTTTGTCAGGCCTGAAGATTAGTTTTCACAAGAGTGGCGTTCACGGTTGGTTGTAGTGACGATCTCAAAGCGAATTATGCAGCGCTACTTAACTGTAAGGTTGGTGTTTATCCGTTGGTTTACCTTGGTATGTATATTAGGCCAAAAAATTATTGAAGCAGGATTGGCAGCCTATCATTGATAAAGTTGATACAAGATTGGCTAGTTGGAAGGGAACTCGCTTTCTAAAGCTGGTAGGTTGGTTTTGGTGAACTCGGTTCTTTCAGCTATCCCACTTTATTGGCTTTCTTTTTCTAAATGCCCAGGATTGGTGATTGATAAAATCGATACCTAAGGAGAAATTTTTTCTAGTCTGGTATCAAGGAGATGAAAAGTTTTAAATGTCCCATTTCTTGGCATCAAATTTGTAAATCCAAAGAACAGGGAGGTTTGGTGTTCTCAATTTGAGATACATGAATTCTTGTCTACTTTGCAAATGGTTGTGGATTATGTTAAGTGATAAGAATGTTTTCTGGAAGAAATGGATTATTAACACTTGTTATAACAACAGATTTGATTGGAATAAAGAGGTTTCTCAATGTTTGGGATTCTAGAGGGATGTTATGAGTAGTTTTCACTGGTTTAAGATTGGTGTCAATATTGTGGTGAAGAGTGGTATTAATGTTTCTTTCTGGAATGATTATTGGCTTCTTCGAATTCCTTTGAGGTTAGAATTTGAGGATTTATTTGCCATTGCATGTAACAAAAATTTTACAGTACGAGAGATGTATGATCCGACGGAATTTGCTTTAAGGTGGATGTTAACATTTTGTCAACTTATTGTTAGAAATGCGCTGCTTCAGCTGAGAATACTTATCATGTTGCTTGAGAACGTTAATATTGAATGAGGAAGAAGATGTTTTTGGTTGGAGGCTTGGAGATGACAATAAGAATTTTAATGTCAGAGGTTTACACGAAGTTTTTAACTTTTCTAGTAGAAGATGGTTGGAATTTGATTATATGTGGAGTTACAAGACGGTTCCTACTAAGGTGAAGATTCACATGTGGATAGCTATTCATAATAGATATAGCTTTTTATGATTACATTAGTAATAATCCGGCAAAAGGGGGGTTATTCAGAGCGGGCACAATGGATAGAGGGGATGGAATGTTGTTGGATGGTTAGGGCATCCCGTCTTTAGAGATTAAAAAGGGCTAAATACTGTTAGTAGTTTGAGGAGAAAAGGGTTGAACATCAATAGAGGTTGTGTTTTCTATGGTGGGGAGACTGAAGATAATGTACATTTGTTTTGAGACTGTGATTTTGAATTTTATGTATGGACAAAGTGTTTGGTTTTTTTGGATATCATTTTAGAGTGGAGGGACACCATCAAAGACCAACTTTCCTTTTGGCATCATATTTTCATCACTTTAGTAGATATTCCCAAACGTGAAATTTTTACTCTGTTGAATTTTGCTTAAATCCAGATTTTATGGCATGAAAGGAACTCACAAAAATTTAAGTGTAGAATGAAAACTGCAAAGTGTATCATCTTATCCATCCATAAGTTTGTTTATGAATGGGCAGGCACTAGCAGATGGAGGTTCACTGATTTTATAGCTGCGAGAGTTAGAGTCCGTGCTCGAGGACGAGATTCTTGATTTGCTGATATGAAGACATTGGATTTTTTTGGATGTTGTGTTGTTGGCTTTTTTGTTATGGTTATGTAAATATTTATGTACATGTATATGCTGGAACGAAACCTTATTTTATGTTTGTTATCTGTATTTTGTATGTTGGGTGCACTGTTTCAATCTTGCAAATATCGCATGAGATCTCGTCCGAGATCTCGTTTGAGATCTCGTTTTGGGCTCTTTCCGTAACGAAACAACAAATATCACTCTAAATCTCCTTTTATATATATCGCCCGAGATATTGCAATATCGAACGATATATCTACCAAGACGAAATTTTGGAATATCGTCCGAGATCATAGATTTTTTGTTAAAATTTAAACTTGTTCCTGAATTAGAACAATAATTAAAAAACTCAAATCTAGCCAGGATAATTTTTTGTTATTTTGCATGTTAAATGACCATATCGTATGTTCATATATGTTCTACATTGCTTATGATTTTCATATTCGTCTTTTTTACATACATGCTACCTATGAAATTATGTTTTTTATGGTCTATTTATGCTGATTTTTTTTAATAATTTGGATCCTTTTAATGTTTTATGTCTAACAATATTTCTTTTTTAAGCATATTACGGTCTAGTGTATGAATGATCTTTCACAAAATAAAGAATAATAAAGTTATTTTGTAATTCAAGTTTAAGTTACTACGTCTTTAATAGCATCCATAAAATCATTTTGTAAAAATATCATTTTTTTATCATATCATGTACCTAGAGATTGTTCCGATATGAACTTCCAGACCCGAAATGGAAATCCGAGATGAATTCCCGAGTTAGACACATCTCGTCCAAGATCTGCCCCGATACGAGATCAAGTCTATAAAATCCCCGAGATGAAACGCGACCAATATTAGAGATTTAAAACCTTGGCTGGGTGTAATTTGGTATATGTTGGGTTTGGGAACGTTTGCTTGCTTTGCTGCTTTTCTTCTCTTTGGTATGTTTCGCTAACCACTTGTATGATGTATATATTTTCGGTTGCAATAAAATATAGGCATGAATCATGTCGATCCACTACCTTTTTCATCAAAAATAAAAATAAATTATACGTCACTTGAAATAAATTGGCATACCAAAAGTTCATATAAGCATATAGTCAATAACTTAGTAATAACCTTATCAGAAAACAGGTATAAATAATTCTAAAAAGCTTTCCGTAGGGATTGTCAATCATAATTTGTGTCGCCCAAAAATAATTGGTTATGTGGATGGAATAGTAAAAAAAATGTTTATGCGAGAGACTTGGACGAAATAAACGAATTACAAAATGTTCTCTAATATGGATATCTGAAATAGTATTTTTATATTTTATTTAGTAACTTATTCTTAACATGTGTCTTAGATTAGACATCCATAAAAATAAACGATTCAGCCAAAGGCAATTGAGGTATCCAAAAGGAAGTTCACATGAAAAACAGAATGAAAGCAGCATCTGGAGGGTGTTTTACAACAACTTATAAATTGTAGTGTTAATAAGTTACTTTTGTAACTTAAGGATTTGTTCACAGCTTAGTATAATGAAGTCATAAACACCAAACAAGATCAATTTATTTCAAAATTTACTACTATGTTTTTTCATAATTTTAACTTGTCTTATCTAAACAGTTTTACATTTCTACCATTCATTTGGTACTATTCAAAAGTTATTATTTAAAACTTCATTTAAGGATGGGTTATTGCTAAGCGGAATTTATTATAGATCATGGATCTGTAAACGTAAAATCTATTGAATATGTAGCACTTGCTCTTCACTTGGCAATCCATGGACATGAAGGACAAGCACAATTCAAATTTAAATGAAAATGGTAGACAAGAAGGACAAGCAATCCATGGACTGTATTTTTTAAATATCATTATGATTATAACAAGTGTTTTATGGTGTATGTATGTGTGTGTGTATACATATCTACAATTGATTCTACGGACCAACTAAAAATCATTGAAAACGAAGCTGACGTGTAGCATATTACAAGTGAGGGAAGGTGTATTGGTTAATGATTTATAGGGAAGAATATTGAGTTAGGGGACCGATGTAAACTCTAGTTGTCACGAATGCAAAGATTGTAAATTCTAGTTGTCACGATAACCTTAAAAGACCACAGTAACAAACATAGATTATCCTAACAAATTAACCTCAAAATAAAATCATTGGGTTGAAGATTTCTTACTTTGCAGTAAATATTCCTATAATATTTCCTGGGGAAAACTCAAATGTTTCAACTTCTAACTCAGAGATAACTGTATATCCAGTTTAAATGCTATAAATCAAAGCCCCACTGCCTCAAGCTCCCTTTATGACGTTGGTGGTCCCAAATCTGAAATAAAAAATATATCCTGTAAGAGAAGCGAATGGGTTCTATTAAATTGCAAATCTTTGCATAATAATTATAAAAATAGTAATTACTTCTGTGTTTCACCTGTTTTGGAGACTCTTTCTTCGAGCAGATCTTTGATCGACAGACAAAATTTGAGGTTTGGTATTGGGCAGCCTTCGATCAAAGATTGTTAAAGTAAATTGGGGCAGACATTTGGATGGGCAGTAGGTACAAAGGTAATGATGAAATGGGAAGAATAAGAAACCCTAAATTGGTTTGATCCATGAATGATGAAGACGCGAAATTAGATTGGTTAAACGGTTTGCAGATGGGTTATAATGGTTAAACAGGCTCAACCCATCTAAACTGATATTGTAAATGGGTTAAATGGTTTTATCCAATTAAACCGTTTATCTTGTTGGGTCTAACCCAACCCATTTAACATTTGGTTAAATGGCCTGGTTTTGATTTTGACAACCCTAATCAGAAGTATGTATATGATAATGACTTAACAGACTTGTGTTGCGCCTTGCTCGTAGGCTTGATGAGTTGGTTGAGTATATGTGACGACCCGCATTCTACGTACCGGAGGATCGTAGAATATTTGTTTTATTTTCATACAAAGTCGTACAGTGGTACGGTCGTGTAACTTTGGAAAACGACTATTGGAGTCATTTCCCATGTTCATGATTTTTGCCAAATTTTAAATGACTGTTTCCCCCCCCCCCCCCCCGGGCGAATCTTGTTTCGCCTATAACTTTTGATTGGTAAGGAGTTTTGTCCTGAAACCACTTCCATTGGATTGGATGATAGTTTATCTTTCCGTATAGTGGTCACATTAATCAAAAGGTCTTACCGTTTAGGGGATATTGCTGAAATAAGGTTTGGAAGAAGAAAAACAGCATAACTAGGCTTAATCGGGTGATTAGCAGCTAAGCCCATAACCCATTCGGGATTAGGGTTATGGGAGGGTTGAAAGGGTTTGGAGAAACATTCCTTCTCACTTTTTCAGCCGCCACAAACATTCTGCTAACCCTAGTAATGGCCTCCATCCTCCAAATCTCACTTTAATTGCTTCCTAATCGCTATTTAACCAAAACTAATTCAAATTAAGAGAAATTAGCATCAAATCAGAGATAGAGCTGCTGCTATACATTGGAATTTGTACCATATCAGTCATAGTTTCAGATCTAAGATTCATTTGTGGCTAAGGTGAGTGATTTGCACTTTTATTCACTAATTACGACTAAATAGGGGTGATTAGTGATAATTAGCGAAATTATGCATCATAAAAATCTGGAAAAATATGTAGAAAATCTAAAATATTATTTTATGTCACTGGTGAAAATTTTGGGTTAATTTGGATTAAGTTGGCTAATCCTATAGTCAAAATATGATTAAGGGGATTAAGAGGATAATCATGCCTTTTGGGTATGTTTGATCTAAACTATTTCATGTGATTGATGTTTTAATGTTTTTGGTTGATTCTATATGTTGTTATTGCTGTTTGGAATGTTTTGTGATGTCATAGGAAGGTTGGTTGAAAATTTCATCATTTAGCGAAATTAGTTCGTAGGAAAAACTACAGAAATTCGGATCCTAAAGGGGGTAGGGGTCACGAACCGCCACCAGGCTCACGAACCGCCAATAGGAGAGGCTCACGAACAGCCACCAGGAAAGGGTCACGAACCAACCAGAAGGAGTGCCGTGAAGTAGAATGGAGGTGACCAGAGGATCACGACCAGAGGGGGGCGACCCGGGGGTAGGGGGAGCCGGAGGGGACCAGGAAGGCCATCTGTCCTCAGCAATGACCACGACTCGAACCGAGATGATGACTCCAAACCGAACCGGAATTGAACTTCGACTATGCAACGATGATTGTGGACTCTCCTGAGGATCAATTCTAATCTGACCAGAACCCAAGATGCAAAGGAAGTCCAAGTAGGAAGCTATTACTCAGGCTCCAGATGGGAACCAACGGGTTAACTTCTAGAGTTGGATTTTGCTGCGGGACGTGTGCAAAGGGGTTATCGATATATATTACTTTGGTTCACCGTTAAAGAGAGGGGGCATGTAGACGAACCAGAGCCAGGGAAGTGTTGACTAGTTGGCCCTTAACCTAGAGCCAGGGATGTGTGGACTGGGTAGGGTATTGACTATAGACCAAGGAAGTATGGTCATAGCAATAGTTGTACGGAGTTGTCGTCATAGCCCCAATGGATTTTGTGATCAAAGCGGTGGATATCATATGCTTTACGCACCCAGTGAGTGATGTGAGGATGATTGTTATTTTGATGTTTGCTATCACCATGACATGCACACTCCCATTTCACACTTTATGTTAGTGTTACCTTAGAGTACTGTACATCTTGTTGTGCTAACTCTTTGGTCGCAGGTCCAGGTTCAGGTATGATTATTTATACTTGTTATTATTTTATTTTGCTGCTATCGCTCATACCAGGCTTTTGTCTGACCCATAGTTTTATGTCTCTTCTTATTACTCTGGGTGCTCCTAAAGGAGCAGACTAGAGACATGTTAGGTAGTTATGCACGAGTAGTTGTCCGGAGATGAGTAGGAGGCTTCCACGTACTATATACATATATTCTCCCTGTGTTGTTGCTGGTCACTGCTTTGTACATTAGTAGTGTACCTTTTCTATTTCCTTTTTAGAGATAGTATTTTGAAGTTGTAATAATGGTTTGGATCATAAGCTGTATTTTGGATTTCACTGCTATGATGGTTTAGTTTTCAGCTTATGCACCGTCTCGCCTGTTTTATGTCAAGATATGTTATTTGTAACACCCCACGTCCATTAATGTCACTCACAAAGGGAATGCATTAACTTCCATGGAGGTTTTAAATGAATATAGAACAGTAAAATTACAACAAGACAGATATAAAATAGTACTTAGAAATTCAAAAACTTTATTTCATTGTAGCAGAAATCAAAACATGTTTGATTACATCATAACACCATATTCAATGTCAAGTACAATATCTATCTTGATAAAACAAGTACATAATCCCATTACATGAATAGCCATTAAAAAGAAAGATAACAAGCTGGACTTTACTTCAGCAGTCCAAGCTTTCCAGAAGATAAGCGATCCAACTAGACTCCACTAGAACTTGGCCCAACCTGCGGACCTGAAGGGAGAAAAAGGATGGAAAAGAGGGGGTCAGACATAAAGTCTGGTGAATATGATAATTCTACAATACTATTACCAAAATAACTGGACTAAGGCATAAGCTGGAAAACAAGAAAATGTCTATGAAGAGCAGATTAAGGACATAGACAATCGGTAAAGGCAACGTTATAGGCGCTCCTAAATACTAAAGGATAAACACTATACTACACCACACCAGTCACCCTAAAGATTCATCCCACTTAGCTTCACTTTGAAACTTTCCCAATGGCTTTACGTACCCCTAGCTGACTACATAGGTGCCGCCTGCCCCTATCTCCACTAGGTGTATCCTACTTCCCATTATTCGATCGGCTCCCTAACTCGTAGATACCCGTGCTGGCCCCACAGTGGGGTGTATCACTCCCCTAAAGTGGCAACCTGATACAACGGACATGCACGGCTTATACCTACACGATGCAACAACGTCTTACCTACCAGCCCGGGTCCACACACGCATATGAAACCCGTTGGACTTGCGTTGCCACCGCTCCCTGTTTTGGCCTCTTATAGTCAAACCCAGTATGCGTGTCCCGTCCTCGACTTGGGTCGAGCCCACAAAGATACGTTTTGGGATACTGGTTGAAATGGGCCCCCACTATTTACCACAAGCATTCCACCTAAGCTTGTCCCCATTAGTCCATCCCACTTAACCCACTTAGTCAAGTTCATTTACATGTGTGTTTGGTTAAGTCTAACCGTATTTCAAATGCCTCTAAAGGCAACCACCAGATTCCTCATGCCACCCAAGGCACCTACTTAACCCCCATGTCCCAACTTACATGATTATCTGGTTAAGTATTTCTTAGTTCATTAAGGCCATAACCTCATAAAGACCTCTCACATTAGACTGGCATTTATGGCAGCTGGATTTGCCGGGCGGGTCCGGGCAGTCTTACACCATAAAAGAGTCTAACCTCGTGTCTTTACAACTGTTATGCTTTAGTTTGGGCCTAGGACCTCTCACATTGGGCTGACATTTGTGACTACTGGATTTGCCGGGTGGGTCCGGGCAGGTTTACATCACAAACGGGTCCAACCTCGTGTCCTAAGCATTGATTATTAATAATAATCCACTTTCCCCCAATTTTAATAATTCCCTACTTGAATTATTAATTACTTCCAATTTTTAACAATGTCCATAATTGACTCAATTATGGACATCCATTCATGGTATGCAAAATCTTACAAAATTGCACCCAATTTATTAATTCCTAATATTATCCCTACCCCACGTTTGAACGTTTATTCGCAAAATATATGTTAGACTCGAATAGCCTAACTCATAGCATAAAAGAGATTATCATAATAACAACATGTATATGTGACCAAATGAATCATAATAAGGGGTGAAACTTGCATATGTCCAACTTGCATAGATTATACATGTCATGGATCTAAAGGTGTCAACTTGTTCAAAATTCACCTAATATGATCTCAATCAATTTTCATAAACTTACATATGAACATGTGTGAATCAACATCATCTAATTTTTTAACAACATGGTTTTATATGGGTACACCTAACTCAATAGGCAAATTCCCATAATCAAGTTTTATTTAATTATAGTTTCAAGTTTATGGGTACACCTAACCTAATAGGCAAATTCCCATAAACAAGATCCATTTAAATTAAGAAAAAAAAACATAACTTTAAGCATGATCCAACAACATCATGATTTTTCAACATAATATAGCATGATTTATAACATGGCATAGTATGATAGTATAACATAGCTTGACATGATTCTCAACATAGCATGACATAGCATAAGAGAATTTACAACATAGCATGACATAGCATATATAATTTACATCATACGACAACATAATAACATAATAAGAGATCCACAATATATAGAATTTACAATTACAAATCACATCACTTTCTTGTGATCCATTCATAACTGAGTCAAATTAGTTTGTAATAGTCTTGTGAGAATCATCATACTCACCAACAAAAGAAAAGAATTAGAGAAAGAGAGATCTTTTGATTTGATTTGTGTAGATTTAGTTGTAGATGATTAGGCTTCCTCTTCTTAGTTTGTGACGGCTACGCTGAACTCCATGGCAGCAGCATGACAGTAGCTTCTCTAATTTTACAAGTGATTTAGGTTTAGGGTCTACCCACTTATTTATAGATTTTAGAATGCATTTAGGCCATTAGATTTAACCTAGAAATAACCGCAGCCGTTCAGACAAGATGGGGTTTATCTTGTTGACTCAGCAATGAGTCAGAAGTGACTCAGCAAACACTCAGCAATATATATATATATATATATATATATATATATATATATATATATATATATATATATTCTACAATGTACACATTAGATACATCCCCCCCTTTTACACACTTATTATTGTTTTTATATACATAATAGATACATCCCCTCTCTCACATACTTATTAATATTTTTATATTCATATTAGATACATCCCCTCTCTTACACACTTATTAATATTTTTATATTCATATTAAATACATCCCCTCTCTTACATACTTATTAATATTTTTATATTCATAATAGATACATCCCCTCTCTTACATACTTATTAATATTTTTATATTCATATTAGATACATCCCCTCTCTTACATACTTATTAATATTTTTATATTCATATTAGATACATCCCCTCTTCTACACACTTATTATTATTTTAGCAACTTTAGTGTTAATAGAAAATTCGGGGTGTTACATTCTCCCCTCCTTTTAGGATTTCGTCCCCGAAATCTTCAAGTCTAGAAGAATGTATATCCTACCATCCAAACGTCCATCTATTCATCCATCATACACAGGCATCCATTGTCCTTACAGACTTCTAATGCTTTCATGTTTAAATGCACAGTGTGTGTATATGTCCGTATCTAATGCAAAATCAGGCGGTCCACTGATTCAGTTGACCTCCTTAATGCAACTATGATCGTGCCATGCATCCATTATGTATGCAAAAGATTCTTAATGCTACATAATACTTCTATATGCGTGCACAACCATCATCTGAATGCAGCATCCACATGATAATACAACCATCGTTCATCCATTTTACTAAATACATCCATATATATATATATGCAATATGCAATATGTAGTGACTGAGCCGATCTAGTGCCTAAAGTGTGTGTATATATGCATCCACGAGCAACCACTAGCAAACACTTGCATCCATTTTGCATCCATCTTACATAACATGTCTCAAACACATGTTTCAACCATAGGATTATCCTAACTAAAGGTCAAAGATACTAATGAGAGGACATACTAAAGATAAGATAAGATAAGCTAAGCGATAAAGGAGAAATTAAAAGACATACCCTCAAAAAGAAAAGGGTACAACGAACGCATCTTCTCTTCTGTCTCCCAAGTTGCGTTGCTCTCATCATCTCCCCATTGCACTTTAACCAGTCTGACCTCTCGATTCCTCAACTTTTTGATCTCCGACCCAAGAATGCATGTAGGAGCTCGTCTAATTGTTGCATCACGCTCTATTTCCACCTCTTTAAGCAAGCTCGGCTCTACCACCTCCGCGGTCTTGTGCAAACACTTCCTCAAATGTGATACATGGAATACGTCGTGTACTCCACTAAGTTTCTCAGGCAACTCCACCCTATATGCCATCTTCCCAATCCTGTTTTTTTTTTACAGGAAACGGCCCTACAAACCTTGGTGCTAATTTCCCCACGGACCCAAAGCGAACAACATTCCGTAACGGAGATACTTTGATAAAAACCATGTCCCCAATGTCAAACTCAAGATCTGTCCTCCTCTTATCAGCATATGATTTTTGCCTATCTTGTGCTGCTTTCATCCTCCTTCGAATCAACTCAATCTTCTCCGAGGTTTCCCTAACCATATCGGGCCCAAGTAGGATTTTATCGGTAGATTCCCACCAACATGTAGGCGAACGGCAAGGCCTTCCATAAAGAGCTTCGAAAGGTGCCATGCCAATACTAGACTGAAAGCTATTATTATATGCGAATTCTACTAACGGAAGGTGCTCTTCCCATGTACCCCCAAAGTCTAGGATACAAAGCCTTAAAAGATCCTCTAGAATGCGATTCACCCTCTCGGTCTGGCCGTCTGTCTGAGGATGATATGCGGTGCTCAAACATAGCTGAGTCCCTACCACCTCTTGTAAACTCTTCCAAAATTCGCTAGTAAAGATGGGGTCACGGTCGCTTACTATACTAGAAGGAATACCGTGCAAACGAACTATCTCCTTAATGTATACAGAAGCCAACCACGGAGCAGTCCTCTTACTTTTCACGGGAATAAAATGGGCGCTTTTAGTAAGTCTATCTACTATAACCCAAATCCCCGTGTTACCCTTCCTTGATCTTGGTAATCCATCCACAAAATCCATTGAGATGCTTTCCCATTTCCATAGTGGAACTTCTAATGGGTGAAGCAACCCACCGGGTTTCTTTTGTTCTGCTTTAACTCGTTGGCACACCAAGCATCTAGCGACGTACTCAGCCACATCCTTTTTCATACCGACCCAAAAGAAAACCCGCTTCATATCTTTGTACATCTTATCCCCGCCGGGATGAATGGTCATTTTTGAGCGATGAGCATCATCAAGAATGGCCTTCCTTAAGTCTTCGTCTTGTGGTACACAAAGTCTATTATCCCTTCGTAACCAACCCTTATCGTCTAGGGTATACCTACGAAGATGGCTTGACGACTCCCCCCCTTTGAGCTTTTCTACTATCTCAACCAATTGTGGGTCGTCTCGCTGTGCCTCACCAACCCGTCCTAGAAGTGTAGGTCTAACCTCCAAGGATGCTAACAGACCGGGTACTAAGTCAACGGAAGGTCTAAAGTCAAACATAGAGATGAATTCTAAGCTTTGTCGTTCAACAAACAACGGACTCAAGGACAACCTTTTCCTACTTAAGGCGTCTGCCACCACGTTACCCTTGCCCGGGGTATATGCTATTTCAAAATCGTAGGAGGCTAAGAATTCCATCCACCGTTGCTGCCTTAAATTCAAATCCTTCTGAGAGAATAAGTATTTTAATGATTTGTGGTCAGTGAACAGTTCGAATTTCTCACCAAGAAGATAGTGACGCCAAGACTTAAGCGCGAAAACAATTGCGGCTAGCTCTAAGTCATGCGTGGGGTAATTCTTTTCATGAACCCTCAACTGCCTTCCACCATAGGCTATTACTCTTCCCTCTTGCATGAGGACCGCGCCAAGTCCCGTCCCACAAGCATCAGTATAGATGGTAAACGGTTTATTCCCGTCTGGCAGCACTAAGACAGGGGCTGAAGTTAAGGCTCTCTTTAAACGTTGGAACGCATCATCGCAATCTTTGTCCCACGTAAAAACCAGGTTCTTCTTCGTTAACCGTGTTAATGGAGCTGATATTTTTGCGAAGTCTTTGATAAACTTCCTATAATAGCCAGCCAACCCCAAGAAACTTCTTACTTCGGTTGCATTTTTAGGGACCTTCCAATCTTGGATGGCCACCACCTTTGCGGGATCCACTGCTATCCCTTCTTTGGAAACCACGTGCCCTAAGAACCGTACTTCCTTCCTCCAGAAGTGACACTTAGAAAATTTTGCCTTAAGGTTATGTGCTCGAAGGGTTTCCAACACTTCCCTAAGATGTAGGGAGTGCTCTTCTTTATTCTTAGAAAAGACTAAGATGTCATCCACAAAGACTACCACGAATTTGTTAAGGTATTCCCTAAACACCCTACTCATCAAATCAACAAAATATGCTGGGGCGTTTGTCAAACCAAAGGGCATCACTAGCCATTCATAGAATCCGTCAGAAGTCCTAAAAGCAGTCTTATCTATACTATCCTCAACCACTCTCAGTTGATGAAAGCCAGTGGCTAAGTCCAACTGCGAAAACACTGAGGCGCCAACTAACTGATCAAAGAGATCGTCAATCCTCGGCAGTGGGTGTCGGTTCTTTTTAGTAAGCTTATTTAGTTCTCTATAGTCCATACAAAGTCTAAGAGACCCATCCGCCTTTGTGGCAAAAACTACTGGAGCACCCCACTCCGATATACTACGTCTTATGAACCCCTTCTCAAGCAACTCCTTTACTTGCTTATTGAGTTCCCTCCTTTCACGAGGAGCCATGTGGCGCACTGGCAAAGATACGGGTTTAGCATTATCCACAAGATAAATTCGAAAGTCTATCTCCGGCATTGGAGGTAAGCCCTTCACCTCCTCAAACACATCCGGATATTCCCGGACCACTTCTACCGATCGCAGGTTCTCTACAGACGCGTCAAGCGATTCAAGATAACTTAGCATAACGGAATTTATGGGATTACAAAAGATGTCGAGAGCATTACCAAGGCGAGTCACAAGCCTAACTACTCTCCTTTCACAATCAAGAATGGCCCTATTTCTAGACAACCAATCCATTCCTAAAATTAGCCCATAGCCCGTGAAGCCCAATACATAAGCATCACATCTAAATTCAACGCTAAGTATAGAGATTTTCAAATCCAAACATATCATGGTCAAATGAGCCGAACCCCCAATTGGATTTGAAACGACCAAGGGATCCTCTACTAAACTGGTGTTCAAGTGCAGTGATTCAACTAATGATGCAGAGATAAACGAATGAGATGCGCCAGAATCGAATAAGGTACGGACAGGATGATCAAACAGAAAAACTAAGCTTTCAACAGAAATTGTTCTACCTCTTTCTTGCAGCGGTGGGGCCGCAATAGCCTGAACTTGCCCCCTTGCCTGCCCTGGTGCCATAAGAGCCTGCACCCGTCCTCCCGAGGTAGACCCTGCCCTCTGCCCCTTCTTTGGACAGTCCTTCACTAAATGTCCCGCATCTCCACAATGAAAACAACCAGTCTTCTTTTTCTTTCTACAATCTTTGCTGAGATGGCCAGGCGTCCCACAATTGAAGCATTTCTTCTTCCCTTTGTCATTATTGTTTTTACCACCCTTCTTATTTTGCTGTTGGGGTTTCTTCTGATCCCCTTTCTTTTCAACTGGCTTATCCTCATGCATAAGTGCCATTTCTACTAGCTTTTCAAAGGTGGCTCCCATAGGGATGTGGGTCATAGCCAACCCTTGCAACGGTTCATTCAAGCCTCTAACGAACCTCAAAGCTTTCTTCTCTAGCGTGTTCACCAACTCCAAGCCAAACCTTGCTAACTGTTTAAATTTATTGACATATTCCTTTACTGATGAGCTCCCTTGCTTTAGTGCCAGGAATTTTTCCATATTTAAGTTCTCCTCTGCCCTTGAAAGAAACTTTGCCTCAAACCTTCGTCTGAAATCCGCCCATGAATCAACTGGACGTTCCCCGTTAGTGACCTCCCACCAAAACGAGGCCTCTCCCTTCATTAACCAAGCAGCTAAACGGACTTTCCTCCCATCTTCCACTTCAAAGATATCCAACAATTCCTCAGTCTCCTTAAGCCAATCTCTGGCCTCCACAAACGTCTCAGTCCCTTGAAAAGTTTTTCCTCCCATAGCCTTGAATTCCTTGCACGTCTTTGCAAAAGTGTCAACACGAGGAGGAGGAGGAGGAGGAATGGGTGCAACTAGGGGTGGAGGAGTATCCGCTGGGCCTGCAGTGGTGGCCCTAGCCTCCAAGTATCTCCTAAACCACCCTGGAATCGTCACACCTTCTGGGAGATTAAGATCTTCAGCCATGCTGAAACGAAAAAGGAAAGATTCAAAATGGAGAATTCGAAAGATAAAGATAAGGATGTGGCTATTTGGGATTATGTTTTTCATAAAAACTCTCTTTAAATAACATTTTTTTTTTTTGAAAGCACTTCTTCCAAAAATACTTTAGAAAAAAATATTTTTCTAAAAAAAAAATTTATCTGTTCTGGTAACCTTATGCTCTGATACCACGTGTAACACCCCACGTCCATTAATGTCACTCACAAAGGGAATGCATTAACTTCCATGGAGGTTTTAAGTGAATATAGAACAGTAAAATTACAACAAGACAGATATAAAATAGTACTTAGAAATTCAAAAACTTTATTTCATTGTAGCAGAAATCAAAACATGTTTGATTACATCATAACACCATATTCAATGTCAAGTACAATATCTATCTTGATAAAACAAGTACATAATCCCATTACATGAATAGCCATTAAAAAGAAAGATAACAAGCTGGACTTTACTTCAGCAGTCCAAGCTTTCCAGAAGATAAGCGATCCAACTAGACTCCACTAGAACTTGGCCCAACCTGCGGACCTGAAGGGAGAAAAAGGATGGAAAAGAGGGGGTCAGACATAAAGTCTGGTGAATATGATAATTCTACAATACTATTACCAAAATAACTTGACTAAGGCATAAGCTGGAAAACAAGAAAATGTCTATGAAGAGCAGATTAAGGACATAGACAATCGCTAAAGGCAACGTTATAGGCGCTCCTAAATACTAAAGGATAAACACTATACTACACCACACCAGTCACCCTAAAGATTCATCCCACTTAGCTTCACTTAGAAACTTTCCCAATGGCTTTACGTACCCCTAGCTGACTACATAGGTGCCGCCTGCCCCTATCTCCACTAGGTGTACCCTACTTCCCATTATTCGATCGGCTCCCTAACTCGTAGATACCCGTGCTGGCCCCACAGTGGGGTGTATCACTCCCCTAAAGTGGCAACCTGATACAACGGACATGCACGGCTTATACCTACACGATGCAACAACGTCTTACCTACCAGCCCGGGTCCACACACGCATATGAAACCCGTTGGACTTGCGTTGCCACCGCTCCCTGTTTTGGCCTCTTATAGTCAAACCCAGTATGCGTGTCCCGTCCTCGACTTGGGTCGAGCCCACAAAGATACGTTTTGGGATATTGGTTGAAATGGGCCCCCACTATTTACCACAAGCATTCCACCTAAGCTTGTCCCCATTAGTCCATCCCACTTAACCCACTTAGTCATGTTCATTTACATGTGTGTTTGGTTAAGTCTAATCGTATTTCAAATGCCTCTAAAGGCAACCACCAGATTCCTCATGCCACCCAAGGCACCTACTTAACCCCCATGTCCCACTTTACATGATTATCTGGTTAAGTATTTCTTAGTTCATTAAGGCCATAACCTCATAAAGACCTCTCACATTAGACTGGCATTTATGGCAGCTGGATTTGCCGGGCGGGTCCGGGCAGTCTTACATCATAAAAGAGTTTAACCTCGTGTCTTTACAACTGTTATGCTTTAGTTTGGGCCTAGGACCTCTCACATTGGGCCGACATTTGTGACTACTGGATTTGCCGGGCGGGTCCGGGCAGGTTTACATCACAAACGGGTCCAACCTCGTGTCCTAAGCATTGATTATTAATAATAATCCACTTTCCCCCAATTTTAATAATTCCCTACTTGAATTATTAATTACTTCCAATTTTTAACAATGTCCATAATTGACTCAATTATGGACATCCATTCATGGTATGCAAAATCTTACAAAATTGCACCCAATTTATTAATTCCTAATATTACCCCTACCCCACGTTTGAACATTTATTCGCAAAATATATGTTAGACTCGAATAGCCTAACTCATAGCATAAAAGAGATTATCATAATAACAACATGTATATGTGACCAAATGAATCATAATAAGGGGTGAAACTTGCATATGTCCAACTTGCATAGATTATACATGTCATGGATCTAAAGGTGTCAACTTGTTCATAATTCACCTAATATGATCTCAATCAATTTTCATAAACTTACATATGAACATGTGTGAATCAACATCATCTAATTTTTTAACAACATGGTTTTATATGGGTACACCTAACTCAATAGGCAAATTCCCATAATCAAGTTTTATTTAATTATAGTTTCAAGTTTATGGGTACACCTAACCTAATAGGCAAATTCCCATAAACAAGATCCATTTAAATTAAGAAAAAAAAACATAACTTTAAGCATGATCCAACAACATCATGATTTTTCAACATAATATAGCATGATTTATAACATGGCATAGTATGATAGTATAACATAGCTTGACATGATTCTCAACATAGGATGACATAGCATAAGAGAATTTACAACATAGCATGACATAGCATATATAATTTACATCATACGACAACATAATAACATAATAAGAGATCCACAATATATAGAATTTACAATTACAAATCACATCACTTTCTTGTGATCCATTCATAACTGAGTCAAATTAGTTTGTAATAGTCTTGTGAGAATCATCATACTCACCAACAAAAGAAAAGAATTAGAGAAAGAGAGATCTTTTGATTTGATTTGTGTAGATTTAGTTGTAGATGATTAGGCTTCCTCTTCTTAGTTTGTGACGGCTACGCTGAACTCCATGGCAGCAGCATGACGGTAGCTTCTCTAATTTTACAAGTGATTTAGGTTTAGGGTCTACCCACTTATTTATAGATTTTAGAATGCATTTAGGCCATTAGATTTAACCTAGAAATAACCGCAGCCGTTCAGACAAGATGGGGTTTATCTTGTTGACTCAGCAATGAGTCAGAAGTGACTCAGCAAACACTCAGCAATATATATATATATATATATATATATATATATATATTCTACAATGTACACATTAGATACATCCCCCCCCCTTTTACACACTTATTATTGTTTTTATATACATATTAGATACATCCCCTCTCTCACACACTTATTAATATTTTTATATTCATATTAGATACATCCCCTCTCTTACACACTTATTAATATTTTTATATTCATATTAAATACATCCCCTCTCTTACATACTTATTAATATTTTTATATTCATAATAGATACATCCCCTCTCTTACATACTTATTAATATTTTTATATTCATATTAGATACATCCCCTCTCTTACATACTTATTAATATTTTTAAATTCATATTAGATACATCCCCTCTTCTACACACTTATTATTATTTTAGCAACTTTAGTGTTAATAGAAAATTCGGGGTGTTACATTATTATTATATATTATTCCATGCATTGTGAGATATACTATAGGTTCTTTGGTAGTTCATAGTTTCAAATCCCTTTTCCCTTGGCGACCATCCCGTGCTAGTCGGGCATTGGTATAGTGCATTTCGGGAAAATGTCGGCTGGTTCGGGGAGGGCCATCACACTTGGTATCGGAGCCTAGGTTGCGTAGTTAACCTAGGGGAAGACATCAGGGAGATATAGTATACGTATATGAGAGCGCGTATTTATGATATTTTGGTTTTCAAAAACTATACATATATATTAGTATATCTAAGGATGAAGTCGCACTGCACTGACACTACAAAGGAGATGGTTAATCGTTTTCTCTATACAGATTGGACGATGAGCCGAAATACGCGGAGTACGGGTTCAGGGGCCAATAGTGTGAATGTCCCTTATATAAGAGCGATGTTTACTTCCTTCATGTGATAAATGCTTAGGGAGGATCAGGGAGCAGTTCCTAACGCTACTAACGGTGGTGGTGCAGCAGTGCAGGCGCCTAGAGCCGATTTTGCCAAGCTCAGCAACGATTATATTAATCTTGGTGGCAAGCCGTTCCACAGAATGGAATCGGCAATGGAAGTTAAAGATTGGCTGGATAGTTGTGAATGTATCTTTGAGGATTTGGGGATCGATGATGCAGTGAAGAGGAAGCTAGCATCACGTCAGCTTCAAGCACAGGCAATGAATTGGTGGAATGCTATTAAAGCGGCTACTCCCGAGGATCAAGTCACTTAGAATTAGTTTAAGAACCACTTTAGCGATAAGTTTATCCCAGCTGCTCACAAATCAGAATTGTTCAGGAAGTTTTCGGAGCTTAGACAGAATGGTACAGCAGTCTCGGAGTATATTGCTGAATTCGATACCTTATCGAAATATGGATTGTCCCTTATCGATACTGCCGAGAAGAAGAACGAGAAGTTTATAACTGGCCTAGATGAGTACTTAGGGGAGAGACTCAAAAAGCATATCGATGAGACATTTGAATCTATTGTGGGAAAGGCATTGAAGTCTGAGAGCCTTTACCCTAAGTCAAAAACCGAGGTTGTTGTTACATCCATAGAGGAGCCAAAGCCGCAGGCAAGCGGTGGAGGCAAGAATAATTCCCAGAATAAGAGGAAGCAGAATCATACCAAGGATGGTCAAAAAAAGAAGAATAAGAAAGATATCTAGTGCTATAGCTATGGCAAGAAGGGTCACTATGCCAAAGATTGTCGAGCAAAGCCAGGGGAAAAGAAGTGCTTCAACTATGGCCAAGTGGGATGTTTTAAGAATGATTGTCCACAACCTCCTAAAGAGAAGCAGATCGTGAAAGCATATGCTATCAACGCTGTTCCTTCTTCGTCGAATGCCCCAACTGCAGTGCAGAAGGGAAAAGGTGCCGTTATTCAAGGTATGCTTTCTATTTATGATGTTCCTGTTTGAGTATTGTTTGATACCAGGGCTTCCCATTCCTTCGTATCTAGTGACCTGGTAGATAGGTTGGAATTGGAACCCGAGATTGTCGATAGATCTTTAGTTGTGATGAACCCGATCGGTGGTTCTACTAGCCCTTGCATGATTTGTCGTAATTTGGTCTTATTGAGTCATGGATGTATTTTTGCTTGTGATTACTTTGTTTTGGGCTTTACTGGGTTTGGCATTATTTTGGGAGTTGATTGGCTCCAAAGATATGTTGTGGTGGTAGACTGTGAGGGGTCTTCGGTGACCAATAGAGCGCGCGATGGGCGGAGGATGGTATTGGGTTGCCTACCTAGTGATGAGGTGATGGCTAGTTTTCTACATTCCCTCGACATCCCGCAGGATGAGTCATCAGATGTGCCTATTGCTGGCGAGTATCCGGACATATTCAAGGAAGTGACCGAACTTCCACCAAACCGAGAGATTGAATTTCGGATTGATTTAGTGAAAGATGCTAGACCTATAGTAATGCCACTTCGTCGTATGGCGCCAAGGGAGTAGCGAGGGCTCTAGGTGCAAGTGGGCGATCTTTTGAAGAAGGGATTTATCCGATGGAGTGTTTCCGAGTGGGGAGCACCAGTTGTATTTGCCACTAAGGCCGATGGTTCCCTTCGGTTATGTGTAGACTACTGCAAGTTGAACAAGGTGACTAGGAAGAGTAAGTATCCTCTTCCACATATAGATGATTTGTTTTATCAATTAAATGGAGGAAGAGCGTTCTCCCAATTGGATCTTGTGACGGATTTTCATCAGCTCCGAGTAGCAGTTGAGAGTATACCTAAAACGACATTTTTGATGCCGCCTGGAGAGTGGTTGGTCATGCCATTCGAGTTGACCAATGCACCCCCATATTTCGTTGATCTTATGAATAGGGTTTTCAGGGATCAATTAAATAAGTTTGTTCTTTTGTATGTAGACGATATTTTGGTTTACTCGAGGACAGAGGAAGAACACAAGGAACATTTGAGGACAGTGATGGAGATGTTGAGGAAACACCAATTGAAAGCAAAATTTTCTAAGTGTCACTTCTGGAGGAGGGAAGTGAGGTTCTTGGGCCATATTGTTTCAGAGAATGGTATTGTCGTGGATCCTGCAAAGGTGGCTACGGTGCAAGATTGGTATACACCCAAGAATGCAACGAACGTAAGAAGTTTCTTGGGGTTAGCTGGATATTATCGTAAGTTTATCCAAGACTTCTCCAAGATAGCAACTGTTAGATCCAAAATTAAGTATAACACCCAAATTGTTCTAATTTGCAGAGATTAATATCAGAAAAAATGCAAGAAAAGAAGAAAAGACACAAGGTTTATAATGGTTCGGCGTTAATGAGCCTACGTCCACTTTATATCAATGATTATACTTAAGATTCGAGTACAACCAATGATTTATCTCTTAACCTCACTTTTACAATGTTGACTCACTCAGTAAATTCAAGATAACTCTAAATAGAAATAATGGAGATATGATAATGGTGGAATCAGAGCTCTGAATTGCAAAAAGATCCCCTAAAATGTCAAATCTGGGACTATTTATAGCTGATTTCTTCAGGCGGATCGTGGTCGTACGTGTCACAAATCCCGATAATCTTGGACCGGTTCGTAGCCTGATGGAGAAATGGTCAAAATGACAGTTATGGACAGGTGGCATAAGATCCTTCATCTTCTGATCGTGGATGACTTGGTCGTGGCCTTCATCCCTCAGCTTCAGGGATCGAATCTTGGGACTCTTGAGAGGACGGATCGGGTCACGGTAGGAATCCACGGTCGGGGGTGGAGCAATTGTGTCATGATCCGTCAAGGCTCGGTGACCGCGATCAGGGTTTCATAGCTCCTACGAGTAAAATCTAGTAGTGAACATACATGTGTATCTTGGTTGCTTGATCCAGAAGCTAGCCAACATTTTGCCCCCTCGAAGTATGTTTTATCGAGGATGGAACATGCTTCGAAATTACCGAGCCATCTTTTCACAAAGCGACGTGAAACAGTAATCGTGTCTGTTTGAAATGTCGTACTGCTTCAGGAGGTTGCGCCTCTTGACTAGTATAAATGTTAAGTTAATTCTCCGGTTACCTCTTTATTTATCAGGCAACTCTCGTGATCTCGATTTCCAGAGGATACGAAAATCAACTCATTGGGTATGTTCTTAGATCCTTGCAAGTATTTTCATTCTTTTTATTTCGCGACCCTTCTCGAGTCCAGATCATTGGAATTCCGTACAGTTCGTGACCAGGGTAGGCATTATAGGTCAACTAGGTGAGGGGACTGCTACCAAAGCTTCAATGGGCCTTCCTTAACACTCGTGGCCTGTGGGCTTCGTGGATCGAGTCATGACAAAAAGGGGGAATACGAAGGGACTTCCGGTTGGGCTATATAACCCACTCTCTCTTCCTTCCTTTGCCCTTTCTCTTTCTCGCTCTATTCTTGCCGCTGCCTGCCTTTCCTTCTTCTCAAAAAACCCTAACCACAAATTTTCGGAAAACACATTCACCCCCTAACTTAAAAAAGGTAACTGTGCTAACAATGTTTTCATGTAATTTCTTTCTCGTTTCTCTCGAGTTTTTTACTGGTTTAAAAATCAAGGATGGCAGAGTTTTGTGGTATTCAAGGCTTTGAGGTCGACGATGGTGTTATGGGTATAATTGCTTGAGTTCATGGATGGAGAAGAGAAGAGGGGGACGAAAGAGCAGGCCGGGTCAGTTCATGATCAAAGCTATGGCTCAGGTCGCGGAGACAGCGGGAGCAGAGGGGAAATGGAAGCGCAGTTCTGGACAACGGATCGGGTCGTGGTAATGAGGGAGCATCAGTTCGTGGAAAATACGGAGTGAGGTGGATCGTGAGGGGTTTATCATGATCCGTTCAAGTAAAACACAATAGGTCAAGGGGTTCAGCGTTCCACGATCCGTTGTTCTTCCATGAGCTGGTGTTTTTCCATAAGTCTGCTCCTACTTCGCGGACCAACGACGCATCACGATCCAGACCTCATTTAATGATCCGGTCTGATGAGCGATCCAATGCGCATACTGACATACAATGTACCTCTAATAAACCAATGGACAGTTAGGTTAGAGCCTTCGAGATGAACTTTCTGGACTGAGCGACTTAATTTGATGGCATATAACGACCAATGTCCTGCTCATTTAACTAACTTTATGCTTTTCTTATATGTACGTACATGCACACACTTGCACTTACACACACGGGGAACGAGTAACTTGTGTTCTAATTTTTACTCGCCAACACAACTATGTCTGATAAACAAGTGACTGAGACACCAAACGAAGGTACCGAATCAGAGACATCAGTACATCACGGCCCTGATGTGCTTTCCTCATATTCAGATGGGGAGAAATCCGACCCTGATTACGAGACGGATACCGATATAGAGTCAACGACATCTGAGAGCACATCCCTTGAAGATGAGGATGATCGAGCTCCTGATGAAATTCTGGGTGTTAAGGAAATAGAGAAGCTCACTTATTCTCTACCTTCCAAATTAGACGATATAAAACTTAAGAAGATATGCTTAAGACACGGAATTCTATGGGACAATGTGAAAAACTCCAGAAAGCGAAGATAGACCTCATTCTGCCCTAGAGGGGTACATGACTGTTAGTCGACTCATGTGCTAGGTAGGAGCTATTCCTCCCTTCCCTCCACTTATGGTCGATATCTTAAGACAATTACACATTGCCTCTATGCAACTCCATCTGAATGCCTACGTGGCTCTGTATACTCTGTATATTGCTTATACGGAGGTTCTACAGGTCGAACTTTCCCTTAAAGATCTGAAATTCTATTACCATTTCAAGCATCGTTCCGCAGGGGCTCCCAATTTCTCTTTCTTCGAATCAGTTGCCAACAGAAAAGTTGTGACGGATGGTTATAGTAATATAAGGGATATTAAATCTGACTGGTTCTATATAAAACATCAAGCTGGATGTGCGAGGAGTGGCTACAAGCAAGCATGTTTTCAACTTTTCCGCGTTTACTTTGAATGCATAATTTCAGTGCTAATGTGTCATTTTGTTCCATACAGATCACAACTTTGAGAGAACGGAAGGTTCGATATATGAAGACAGAATGTCCCGCCTTCTCAAAAGTAACTCAGATTTTTTGAGGCTTAAGAAATATGTTACCGACAAGAATCTTCACAAACACTGTCTTCTAGATATAAGATTCGGACTTGGAGCGGGTGGCAAACCTTACAAGTATATGCCTCCGACTGATGGGGAAGAAACTTCTCAAGCCGTAGAGACACCCAACCTTCGCAAGAGTCCTTCACCGATAATCAATCAGGATCATGAAGATTTAAACGTATACAATGGAGACGAGGGGCAAGCTGATGAGCCAAAGGAGGTCCCGACCTCTGAGGGGCAGTCTCCCTTAAAAACTTCACCACCGGTTGAGTCTGTCGCTCAGGATGAGTTAACGGAGGAACGGATACTCGGGGAACTGAATAAGATTCCTTTACCAGACAATATCTATACTTAGGAAGACTTCAGAGGGGAACCAATTTTTCCTATCTCTGAGGAAATGAACACTCCAGTTGGAGAAAAAGGAGTCACACAAACGAGCCTAACTCTGGGCCCTGGTCCGTTAAAGGAGGATTTCACGGGATGCACAAATCACATGCACCATTTATCATAACACTCTTATACCACTAACATTCATGGTTTTAACATGTACCTATTTCTTCGTTGGGGAAATGCCTCGTAAACGGTCTTATTCTTATCGTTCCCTTCGTGAGGGCACACCAAGTCTCCTTCCAAATCCCGAGCATGTTCGTAGTGATAGTCGGGGAAGAGATATTCATAGGCCCCGGGATTCTAATCAGTCTTATTCTACACGATCTCTATCTCCATCAAAGAAAGGTTCTGAAAAGTCTCATAGTCGTCCATCGCTACCGGCTGGGGGTAAGCAACTTCCTAGAGATTTGACTCCTCCGAAAAGTACGCCTTCTCATATCCAGTCTTCTAAAAAACACCACGAGCCAGTGGACAGAAACAAAAATGAGGGCAAGATCGTGGAGAAGGGGAAGGCATCTCTTGTTTCCTCTAGTGAGCAATGCTTGGATACCACCGCTGCACATAATATTGCTCCCAATTCTGAAATTCAGGCCAGGATGGAGCGCCTGCGAAAGCAATTCCCTGATATTTTCTTTAAGAGGATGATGTTCGTCTCGGATCTTGAACTAGTCCCCGAGGATTGGGACACAAAGGTGATAGGGTACGTATGCCATGTGGCTAAACAATATGGGGTAATGAAGAGGCATGCCGTTCATCTTTCAGATGCCATCCGTCGCCTAGAAACGGACGCGGCCAGGTCCCGAGTGAAAATTGAGAATGATGCTAAGGCTAGGAGCAAAATGGAAAAAGAACTAGAGGATGCACAGGCCCAACTGGCTTTAGCTCGGCGAGATGCATAGAATTACAGGTCTGAGATGGAAAGTGCTAGGAAGCGTTTTCGCAATGAGCTTGATTCAAATAGCCAGGAACGGGTAGCTCTGAGGAAGGAAGTGGGAGATCTTAGGGCAATTAACACTGAACTGAAAACAGCGCAGGAACATTTTGCTGCTGAGAAAGCTGCCTGGGAGAAAGAGAGGGCAAGCTTAAAAGACGACCTCTCTCTTGCCAAAAAAGAAAAAGGAATTTTAAATGATCAACTTATCCAAGCTGAGGAGCGTGCAGCTCTCGCTGAAAGTAACGCTAATAATGCTCTTGAATCGGCCACTGCTGCTACTGATAAGCTCGCTGAAAAATAGAAAGAGATAGCTAGTTTTGAGGAACTGTTGTTCGACTTCTTTAGTCAAGTCATCAAGAATCGAGACATCTTTTGGATTCCGGACTATCATGTTACTCTGGCCAATGTATGGGAAGCAATTGTCGAAGGCGAGAAGCGGCGGTTAATGGTTGATGAGATTGATGAAAACCAGCTGATGCAGACCTTTCTTAGAGGTGAAGAACCTAAGGCTTTGGAGAAAGGCAGACGCCTGATCCATGAAGAGATCGAGAGGGAGAAGATTAAGCTCAAGGGCAAGGATAAGATTGACGAAGGCTTGAGCTCGGTGGTGGAGCCCAAAACCTCTGAAGTTGAGGAATATAACCCTGATGATTCGTTGATTCCCTTGGCTCCAACCCCTCCAGTTGTCGGAGCCACCATTACAAATCTGGGCGAGGAGTCGGCTGAAGGTATCTCCATATTCTCTCCACAGTTCATCAAAGCAGTCGTAGCTTGTCGTCGTCTCACGGGACAGACAAATGATATGGACACATCTTCTCCCGATTCATTAACATTTGCTTCTCATGGTATAGGTATCAAATCGGTCGAGAAAGATGCAGAGGAGAAGGTAGTGGCATAGAAAGTTGATGTCCCCTCGGGCACTAATGTTGAAGTTTCTGAGATTCCAAAGAAAACCGAGGTTACAACAAGTGAGAAGGTCACTGTAGCACCCGTGGAATCCGGCATCGGCGCTCCTGCGGACGTTGAGGTTATTGCGGCTTTGCAAGACACAGATGGTGGCCACAGAGATGAGGAAGATGAAGTTGTCATCACAAATGAGGCCAAGGAAGATGATAATGAAACCTTGGCTAACATGCAGGCTAGGAAAGAAAAGCAGTTGGTTCTTAAGAAGGAGGAACAGGAACCTGTATACGTGCCCCCTATCTCTGAAGTCGATCCCAAAACTGGGTTGGTTATAAGATTCTCTTCCAAATCAATAACTACTCAGCTTGCCTCCCATCCTTCTAGCTCTCCCCCGAAGTCTCTTGTTGATAAGAGAAAGAGGAAGAAGAATGACATCTCTGATGCTGAAAAAGAGGAGTTGGAGAAACAGAAGAAGGAAAAGAAGTTAAAGTCGTCTCCTAAGCATAAATAGAATGCGCTTATTCGCTCATATTTTTACTTTTAGGCTTTCCACTGACCAAAAAATGTAGTTGTGAGAGTGGCCCTCACTTTTGTTTAGCTTCTTGTTCTTGTAAACCTGCTTTTAGTGAATGAAAATCTATTTCTTTTACACCATCGTGTACCTGCAAGTTTACCATGTTTGCAGAGTTTATTATCCTGAATCACAAAATTTAAAAATAATCGTAACCAAAACCATCGTAACTAAATACTGAAGTCATGAATGATAATCATTGAAAAGTTCGTGTACTAAGTAAACGTGTAGTGTTCACGAATGCAAAGTGTCGTATGCATATGCCCCTAATCAATCATCAATATGGTGCCTGGCCAGGGCTTATTGAGGATTGATTAGAGTCATTTATGTGCTGCCCCTCATTCCCGAAAATGAGGGGTTCGGGCCCCTTTTTCATTCTTGTCCCCACTCGTGTGACGGGATAGGAGCCCTTGAGTGGCATATGTCACTGTGCCTTTATACTCTCCCAATCCTTCAGCGGGGTAAGATTTCTTGTGGCGCTAAGTCTCTAGCACCTTTATACTCTCCCGATTCTTCAGCGGGTTAGAGTTTGAGTGGCGCTAAGTCTCTAGCACCTTTATACTCTCCCGATCCTTCAGCGGGTTAGAGTTCGATTGGCGCTAAGTCTCTAGCACCTTTATACTCTCCCGATCCTTCAGCGGGTTAGAGTTTGAGTGGAGCTAAGTCTCTAGCACCTTTATACTCTCCCGATCCTTCAGTGGGTTAGAGTTCGATTCTTGGTCTGCTCACCGATCCTTTAGCGAGGCAGAAGTTCTGGGGGCGCTAAGTCTCTAGCGCCTTTATACTCTCCCAATCCTTCAGTGGGTTAGGGTGTTATCAAGGTGGTTTTATCGCGGTGCACCTGAACGCCTTGGGGACGTTATTTTTGCGTCCTTTATACTCTCTCCCTAATCTCGAGAGTTAAAGTGCAAGCAGTAGTGTGATTTACCTCGCCGCACCTTTTGGAGCTTTAGTTACCGTTAGTCTTCCGATCTGATAGATGGCGTTTTGAATTAGGTATATTGTGATCGCTGCCCAGCTTAAAACAAATCTCAAAATGGTAATGATCTATTTTAATTAAAATAAAAGAGCAGAAAAGAAACAGTGCAGAAAAGGTAAATGACACGCGATATTTTTATAGTGGTTCAGTCGAATCATGACCTACGTCCACTTTATAATCTTTTGTTCAAGTAACCAGACTGTTCTAGGAAAGTCGAGCCTTCTTACATAGTCCTAAAAACAAAAGAGTAAAACTGACAATTTCATGTCAGATAAGGCCGCAAATGCTGGGCATTCCACACTCTGGGGATTTCATCTCCATCCACGGTTGCTAGCTTGAAGGTTCCATTATCAAGCCTTCGTAAAATGGAGTATGGTCCTTCCCATTTCAGGCCCATATGTACTGGGGGTGGAAAGACGCGCTTCAGAACCAAGTCTCTAGGTTCAAAGTTTCGAGCTCGAATTTTCTTGTTGTAATACCGAGCAACTTGTTTCTTGTGCCTCAAGGCACGTAGATCGGCTTCATCCCTCTTTTCTTCAACTATATCTAAAGAATTAAGGAGCAGCTCATTGTTGGTCATCGGATCATAATAAGTGGTTCGATGAGATGGTACTTCCAACTCGACCGGAATGACCGCTTCAGCTCCAAAAGCAAGGGAAAAAGGGGTGTGACCCGTCGCTGACTTGTACGTTGTCCTATAGGCCCATAGCGCCAAAGGTAATTCATCAACCCACATGGCTTCGACCCGCTTCAATCTTTTCTTTAGAATGGATTTAATCACCTTGTTTGCCGCTTCAACTTGTCCGTTCGATTGCGGATGTGCCACAGAGGTGTATCTTTTCTCGATATGATACTTCTGACAGAAATCTCGAAACTCGGTACTGTCGAATTGGGTTCCATTATAGGTTATGACGACTTTTGGAATCCCAAACCGACATATAATGTTCTTGACAACAAAATTGATCACTCGCTTGGTTGTGATCGTGGTCAATGGCTCTGCTTCTACCCATTTAGTGAAATAATCCATGGCCACAATAGAGAACTTTGCTCCGCCCTTTGCTATGGGAAGGCTCCCAATAATGTCAATCCCCCACATAGCAAAAGGCCACGGGCTTTTCATTGTCTTCAACTGGCTAGGTGGCGCCCTAGGTATCTTGGAAAATTTCTGATAAACGTCACGACGTCGTGCATATTTGGATGCATCGTTGTTTATGGTAGGCCAAAAATAGCCATACCGCGTTATCTTCTTTGCAATCGTTTGCCCTCTAGTGTGATTGCCACATTCGCCTTCGTGGACCTCTTTTAGCGCACGCTTGATGTCATCATGGGCGATGCACCGGAGGAGGGGCATCGAGAAACCTTGTCTGTACAGGACATTGTCTTGCAACACATATCGGGAAGCTTTTCGTATAACTGCATGCCTCTCACTTTTCTTCGTTGGAAGCGTTCCATTTATCAAAAATGTAAAGACCCGTAACTTCCCCGTAAAGGAAAGTGTCGGATAGTTCGAGAACAAGCCACAACAGAACGCATATAAAAGAACATTTCATTGTATATTACAACAATGCATCAGATTACAAGAATATACAGAGTATAAATGAATATTACACAGAAATATCAGAGATTCAAATTACATTTAAATACATCGCAGCGGAAAGTAATACAATACACAACTAGAAGGAGATATACGGATACAAAGCTTTCCGGATATCGTTCCAGCTGTAAACCAGGATCCTGTGAATATAAATCTGCAAAACCAAAACTACTAGCTGCGCGTGTCAAAATAAGGGCACCCAGAGTTTAGGTTAAAACAATAAACACCAGGTCAGTCATGTGACTGGTGTGAGAACTAAAACAGTTATTAATCTTTATTTGAAAGTTAGGTAAATCAAGGGACCACGCCGTATAACACGGAACGGGTTTCCTCCCAAGAATACCAGTGCATAAAACAAACAGCGCAATGCTAAATAAAGAAAAATGAAGCTGTTATAAGACCCAGGTCCTATCACACAATGCAACGCAAGCCGGGGGATAGGATTTTCCCTTATAACAGCCAAAGAATGCTTGATATGATTAAAACAAATCATTTGATACTATTATAAGTGCATAGTGTATAAAACAACTTCAAATCATAAGTATCAATCATAGGCGGCATGAATGCCCCATAACACTATGTCGCCATATATAAGTTTACAATCAAAACCGCAAGACGTCGTATTGGAAGTTGGGTTATCATTTATGGTATGAACCGAGGCTAGGGCCAAGATCCTCACCGATTCGAGACGCTCTAGTCCGCCCCTCAGGCAAGTACTCAGTCAAGCCTTTGGATCGTCAGGGCCGGTCCACCGATGTGGATTAAAATTCTTGAACACTGCGTTTCCCCGCCGTTTGGGGCGTAAGCGTGGCCCGTCAGCCGACCAGAAGCATCGGCCGAAACCGATATCACGAGGCGCCTCGCTTTTCAGCAAGTAATAATAAGCAACATCCACATGAGTCAAACTCGTCAGCCAGTTCAAGCACTGACGCCACTCCTAACTAGAAAGAAACGCATGTCCTCCCTGATGTCCGTCTCCCGTTTTTGGTTCATACCGGGTGTGATACTCGCGAATCAACGTTACACAAAGCTACGCCACACAAGGCCGTGCTTTGATCATCACCACAAGGCTTTGCTTTTCAACAGAAGCCTCGATCAATTGCCACTTAGGCATGCCACACAGGCAATTTACTCCATGCGTTTGATATCCATCAGTATATAACCCCTGAGCTCGTACGTCTCAGAGAAGGGCGTTAAGCAAGAGAATAAATTCTCCGCCGCTAAACAGATATATATTTAATAGAGATCAATCACACGGACTAAAATCCAATGTCAGACACACAGTCCATTTACAAGTCCGTTCTGGGTCTGAACGAAACCGGAGGCACCTAGTACCCCGCATATCCATCGATCTCCAAGTACGTCTGGACGATCACCAACTGTTTCCATCTTCTTGGGTGTACAGCCCAATCAAGATCATCAGTAATCACCCAAACGACGTGAAGACTTCCGGTCTTCGACCATCGTCTTCATCTTCGACTTATCGTCGTGTCAGTTGTTCAGAATGGGGTAAACCCGGTCTTTCCGAATAACTCGCGTATATTTTAAATAAGTGTTACACAAACACAACATACGCCTCATTCGTTCATCAGTCACTAACCGTAAATTAATCAAGAGAATAATTTCCCAAATATTAACCCCGAAGGCCGAAACCAACATCAGATCAATATCCAGAAAACCATTCTGCTTGGCCAACCGACAGTTAGTTTCTAAATTTCACATTCATAGGGAAAGGTTCCCATTAATTTTATCCAAGATAAATTTCTTGAATTTATTCTTTAATCTATTTTTGAATATCAATTCAAACTAGTCGGGATTAGCGAACCTTACCGAAGTAATCATTTGTTTTAATTTCCCAATCCCAACCTATTCATCCCATGAAGTAAAACTGGTTATACTTCATATCTAACACCACAGTGTTATCGGTAAATTCAATTACCATTTCACGTTCAAATCTAATTAAAGATTTAACTATCGCCTGGAGCAAAACTGGGGTTACTCCATTTTCGATCTTTTCAATCTAATTAAAGATTCATTAAAACTCCACTTAGTTTTAATCTTTAACTGGGTTAAAGAATCAGTGTCATTTAAAACACGGTTCACGATAAACCCAAAGTCACATTCATTAATTATCGGGTTAAAGAACAAGTGTTATTTAAAACACTGTTCACGATAAACCCAAAAATCAATATCAATTTCAATTAAATATTATTTAATTGGTACACTTCATTAAATCTAAATAAAAAGATTTAATCTTTTCTCAACTGGGTTCAAGAACAGTGTTAGTGAAGACACCATTCACGACAAACCCAAATCACATTTGATATTCAATACAAGGCTCTGAATAGAAAATATATCGGCTTATATTCAATATCAAATTCTACGACTAACAAATTACGTATTGGAAATAACGATATAAATATATATCTTTCAAATTTCCATAACAACATCTGTATAATCACGAATTCCAACATCGAAATATTACGAAGACAATTTCGATTCAAATCCACTCCAATGCAATCATTGGAAATTCTGGTTATTTTTAAAACCCCTTTTCAAATTCAATTTATTTACGTAAAAATAAATAGAATTATAATTCTAGTTCAAAACTAGTTCATTTCGATAAAAATCTATTTTTATCTTTTCAAATATGGAGTTTTTCATCCCAATTCTTTCTAAATCATTTCTTATGATTTTACACAAATTATTACTATTTTTAATAATTTTATCAAGGCCCGTACAGTCGATTTCCACCAATGGCCATCGAACTGCACTTACAGCGACCTTTTTTGAATTTGATTTGGACGTATCTCCAAATCCAACCGTTAGATTTCATTTTTCTGACATTCGTTAGAAAGCTCTTTTCGATACGAACCCAACGGTTCCGGTTTTAGGAGGATCCGACGGTCGGATCTCCCGTAATGTCCGTTTGAAATAAATGGTCGAAATTCACGAACTACCGCGACGCGGCGCGTTCTATTCAGGCCACTATATATTATATATATATATAATATATATTTCGTCGATTTCTATTTAAAACGAAATATATAAATAGTTTTAAATTTGTTTCAAAAGCAATTTCAACTTCCTTTTCAATTCAAATCAAAATTGAATTCTTCTTTATAAATTCGTTTTAAAATTCATTTCTATTCAATTCAAATTTCAATTCAATTTGAATTCATTTCAATTCGCTTTCAATTCAATTTGAATTATTTTCAATTCAATTCATTTCGAAATCGTTTTCAATTCAATTCGTTTCGAAATCATTTTCAATTCAATTCCTTTCGAAATCGTTTTCAATTCAATTCATTTTGAAATCGTTTTCAATTCAATTCATTTCGAAATCGTTTTCAATTCAATTCATTTCGAAATCATTTTCAATTCAATTCATTTCGAAATCGTTTTCAATTCAATTCATTTCGAAATCGTTTTCAATTCAATTCATTTCGAAATCGTTTTCAATTCAATTCATTTCGAAATCGTTTTCAATTCAATTCATTTCGAAATCGTTTTCAATTCAATTCATTTCGAAATCATTTTCAATTCAATTCATTTCGAAATCATTTTCAATTCAATTCATATAAATATCATTCACGTCAAAATGGCGTCAATCTAATCAACACGGCTTCATAAATTTCTATTTTCAAATATTCTATTTCAAATATTTCTTTTTCAAAATAGTTGTTATTATCAAAATATTTCGTTCAACACATGACCAATCTCAATGGATGAGTACTGTCAACACATGAACCTTTATTTTATATTGATAAAGATGTAAATTTTATTACTAAAATATTTCGTTCAACACATGACCAATCTCAATGGATGAGTACTGTCAACACATGAACCTTTATTTTATATTATTCTTTATTTTCTAAATTGGAATGAGGCCCAATCAATCACCATATAAAATTAATTATGTGGATTTTCATACAACACATGTATATAATAGCATTGAAAAATAATCAACCATCACCCAAAGTGCACTACACTGTATAAGCATCAAATATAGATATCTAACGCTTATAACAGCCTGCCAATCCATCGATCGACATATTTAATTAATCAGGATGAGTGAACTTCATATTTCATCCTAACACCCATGTGGGGTTTTCAAGCAATCAAACACAGATTTTAGTTGTGCAGTTGGGCGATGTGTAAAATTTATCGACCCAATCAATATTAGTCAAATCAGTGTATATAAACAAATCGGCCGATTTGTTTATAAATATTTATCTATTCGCTTTCACGTTAAAAATTATATTTTTAACGAAAAAACATTTTATTCAACCTATGAATATTCTATTCGGTTCATTTATTCAATAAAATGATATTTTTATTTTCCTAACATATTTTAGAAAATTTCGGTGGCATAACGACACGATACTAGAAACGGGACAAGGCCTAGCCTTACCCCCGGTCTAGTGAAGGCCCACGCCATTCACACATCAATCATATCAATTTCATTTCACCAAACAATTCCATTCAAACCAAATCATCAAATTAATTTATGCAACCAAACAAACAAGTCCATGGTCTGTGGACGATTGTGTCGGGTGCTACTAAGCACCGTCTGCATCCTGGTATATATATATAACTAGAAAAAGAAATTGAAAGGTAAGAAATTCTCACAAATAGATATCCAACCATCTCGACTCTTCTTTTGCAGAAGTCTTCGTCGTTCTCGCCTTTTTATCACTTTCGTTGCCCGTAGCCACTACATATGTAAAAATCACATTTTTACTTCGCTATTCAATATATAAAAATCGAATTTTTACTTCGCTCTTCAATATATAAAAATCGAATTTTTACTGCTATTCAATATATAAAAATCGAATTTTTACTTCGCTCTTCAATATATAAAAATCATATTTTTACTTCGATGTTCAATATATAAAAGTCATATTTTTACTTCGATGTTCGATATATAAAAATCATATTTTTACTTCGATGTTCAATATATAAAAATCATATTTTTACTTCGATGTTCAATATATAAAAATCATATTTTTACTTCGATGTTCAATATATAAAAATCATATTTTTACTTCGATGTTCAATATATAAAAATCATATTTTTACTTCACTACTCATATTAAAATATCGTCTTTTCATATTTAAAAATATCATTTTTATTTTGCTACCTATACAAAGATGCTATTTTTAATATTTCTATCATGTAAAAATTATATTTTTACTTCTCTACATAAACAAAAATCATATTCTTGCATCCTCTACATAGCAAAGATTATATTTTTAATACCTTAAAAATATAAAAATCATATTTTTAATACTTTAAAAATATAAAAATCATATTTTTATTACTTTAAAAATATAAAAATCATATTTTTAATACTTTAAAAATATAAAAATCATATTTTTACCAAGATAAATAAAAATCAAAACTTTATTTTAAACAAAAAATCAAAACCTTAATTTAAAAATCTTAGTTTTAACTAATTAAAAATCCCCTTTTTTCTTTTCAGCCATATACAATAAAATCGGATTTAAAATGAAGATAAAATAAAATAAATAAATAAAAAAACTCACTCCGTCTGTCTGGAGCGTCGCAGGTAGTGGGGCTACTGGAGTCGCGGCCTCGGGTGGCCGGCGGTGAAGTCTGGAGTGGCGGCGCGTGGATTCAGGGTGGCTCAGGGGTTGAGGCGCGCTAAGGTTCGAGGGGGCTTTCACGTTGGTTCGGGTTTTATGCGGAGAGGAGGTGGAATCGAGAGGGGCGAGGCAAGGGGAGGGAGGCGCCGACGTTGGCTGGTCGGAGGTGGAGTTCACCGTTGGCGGCTCTGGGGTTTTCGTTTTTGGTTTTGTTTTTCTTTTTCTTTTCTGCCTTTGGTATTTTCGAATGGGGGGGCCAGAAGGGGTTAAAGAGAGGAAGGGTTTTTTTTTATTTTATTATTATTTAATTCAACTTAAAGTTGACTTTTCATATGACCTCGAAACGAAGCCCACCGCCTGTCGTCCACAGCGTTTTACCCCCATTCCGAACACAATGGGATATGTATCGCAAGCTGATTTGATCGTTTCGATTGGTTTCCGTTGAATTTACATTTAAATCATTATATTGAATTTTAAACGTACATTTCAAATTACCGGGGTCACATACTAACCAGAAAAATTCCAGAAAAATATTTTCTAGCTTCATATTGACGATACGGTCCTAACAAAACTAGTTTCGTCGAATTCTGAGACCGTTGGAAAAATAGCCATTTTCCAGTCGATTAAAATCAACTGAAACTGGTCAAACGCGTTTTCTTTTGCCACGCTCACATATTGAATCGAAAAATTATGAAATTTGGAATCTAGCAATAACTTGACATCACGGACCCAACAAAAGTGGTTTCGTCGTAATCCGAGGTCATTTGCAAAATGTCCATTTTTAAGGGCCTGAATTCCATAGCGACTATTTGGAATTTTCAACTGGACATATCTTTTGATTCCCGCTATGAAATTTTGATTTTTCGGATTCGTTGGGAAGATATCATCAATTAGATCCTATTATTTTTGGTTTCACTAAAATCCGGATTGTTTTGCACCCGGTACGTTCAATTGAAGTTTGAAATCAAATTATCGAACTACTGCGCCATTTTCAATTCTATTTATAATTATATATATAGTTATTATATTCTAACGACGACGCGTATAATATATTCATTCGAATTCTATTCAAAATAAATTTCTCGTCGATATTATTTAAAATATTTCATTTAAATAATCAAAAGTCGCTAAAATTGCCAAAATAAAAATTTTAATCTGGCCCAGATTTTCGGGTTGTTACAATCTCCCCCACTTAAAACTTTTCGTCCCCGAAAAGGAACAAAGTCGAAAGTGGTTTGATTAATCAACTCTACGTTCGATCAGGTTTTCATTCTCCCACCTTTTAGTTTCTGAGAATTTTCAAATTCTTCAAAAATTTGGCTAACACCCTAAATTTTCGAAAAATTTCGCCATAACCTCCCCTGCAATGGGAGCATCGGGAAATCTCAAATAGCTTCCCCGGTCCGTTAGATTTCAAAAAGAAAAAGAAAAAGCCAAGCGGCTAGCCAATAGGCTCATAAAATCATCATCACCCAAACAAAACAGGAAATTATGTAGTAAACATGTACCTATTTGTCGGGCAAACAAATTTTATTCTCTGCTCTTGCCTCCTTGCTATGACCTGTTCAATGTAAGTGCAAGTATATGCAAGCAAATGCGACCAATTTTCAATATAATTCAATATGTGATTCAATTAGGCTAAATGGTTCAAAATTATCAAACAAATAAACAAACAACACAAACATCAATCAATTAGTGGATTAACGTTTCAAATTCATAATTTTGATATATATAAAGAAAATCATGTTTTGATGCCAAATCACTACAATGTATTCTAGCTATATTAGTTTTGGTTCTCACACCAGCCTAATGGAAATATATAGAAAATCACACCTTCGAAACTCGAACATAAATGTTGATGATGCGATCGCTATCATCAATATCATCTTCGGGCGACTAGAGTGTGATGCTATATCTATCCAATATATTAAAACTTTGAATATACGTTTGCAAGGCGTATATGCAAATTCTTTATATACTGAATTGTCCAAAATCAATATAAATAAATCATTCAAATACGTGTAAAACGATCTAAATTTCAAAACAGAATTGTTTTCATTTGAAAAATATACTCTTCACACTCGTTCTAGGATACTACTGATCCCATCTCTAACGAGTCACTCTCATTGGATATAACTAATCCAATATCTGATTAATTCTTTCGTATGGTTCTAATGTGCCTTGTTCTCTGCTTTGTAAACCAAAGCTCTGATACCAACTGTAAAGACCCGTAACTTCCCCGTAAAGGAAAGTGTCGGATAGATCGAGAACAAGCCACAACAGAACGCATATAAAAGAACATTTCATTGTATATTACAACAATGCATCAGATTACAAGAATATAAAGAGTATAAATGAATATTACACAGAAATATCAGAGATTTAAATTACATTTAAATACATCGCAGCGGAAAGTAATACAATACACAACTAGAAGGAGATATACGGATACAAAGCTTTCCGGATATCGTTCCAGCTGTAAACCAGGATCCTGTGAATATAAATCTGCAAAACCAAAACTACTAGCTGCCCGTGTCAAAATAAGGGCACCCAGAGTTTAGGTTAAAACAATAAACACCAGGTCAGTCATGTGACTGGTGTGAGAACTAAAACAGTTATTAATCTTTATTTGAAAGTTAGGTAAATCAAGGGACCACGCCGTATAACACGGAACGGGTTTCCTCCCAAGAATACCAGTGCATAAAACAAACAGCGCAATGCTAAATAAAGAAAAATGAAGCTGTTATAAGACCCAGGTCCTATCACACAATGCAACGCAAGCCGGGGGATAGGGTTTTCCCTTATAACAGCCAAAGAATGCTTGATACGATTAAAACAAATCATTTGATACTATTATAAGTGCATAGTGTATAAAACAACTTCAAATCATAAGTATCAATCATAGGCGGCATGAATGCCCCATAACACTATGTCGCCATATATAAGTTTACAATCAAAACCGCAAGACGTCGTATTGGAAGTTGGGTTATCATTTATGGTATGAACCGAGGCTAGGGGCAAGATCCTCACCGATTCGAGACGCTCTAGTCCGCCCCTCAGGCAAGTACTCAGTCAAGCCTTTGGATCGTCAGGGCCGGTCCACCGATGTGGATTAAAATTCCTGAACACTGCGTTTCCCCGCCCTTTGGGGCGTAAGCCTGGCCCATCAGCCGACCAGAAGCATCGGCCGAAACCGATATCACGAGGCGCCTCGCTTTTCAGCAA
The DNA here is from genome assembly GCA_030737875.1 of Allium sativum. Classification (NCBI taxonomy): domain Eukaryota; kingdom Viridiplantae; phylum Streptophyta; class Magnoliopsida; order Asparagales; family Amaryllidaceae; genus Allium; species Allium sativum. The sequence goes on from CM060921.1 coordinate 312,741,254, forward strand.
GTAATAATAAGAAACATCCATATGAGTCAAACTCGTCAGCCAGTTCAAGCACTGACGCCACTCCTAACTAGAAAGAAACGCATGTCCTCCCTGATGTCCGTCTCCCGTTTTTGGTTCATACCGGGTGTGATACTCACAAATCAACGTTACACAAAGCTACGCCACACAAGGCCGTGCTTTGATCATCACCACAAGGCTTTGCTTTTCAACAGAAGCCTCCATCAATTACCACTTAGGCATGCCACACAGGCAATTTACTCCATGCGTTTGATATCCATCAGTATATAACCCCTGAGCTCGTACGTCTCATAGAAGGGCGTTAAGCAAGAGAATAAATTCTCCGTCGCCAAACAGATATATATTTAATAGAGATCAATCACACGGACTAAAATCCAATGTCAGACACAGAGTCCATTTACAAGTCCGTTCTGGGTCTGAACGAAACCGGAGGCACCTAGTACCCTGCATATCCATCGATCTCCAAGTACGTCTGGACGATCACCAACTGTTTCCATCTTCTTGGGTGTACAGCCCAATCAAGATCATCAGTAATCACCCAAACGACGTGAAGACTTCCGGTCTTCGACCATCGTCTTCATCTTCGACTTATTGTCGTGTCAGTTATTCAGAATGGGGTAAACCCGGTCTTTCCGAATAACTCGCGTATATTTTAAATAAGTGTTACACAAACACAACATACGCCTCATTCGTTCATCAGTCACTAACCGTAAATTAATCAAGAGAATAATTTCCCAAATATTAACCCCGAAGGCCGAAACCAACATCAGATCAATATCCAGAAAACCATTCTGCTTGGCCAACCGACAGTTAGTTTCTAAATTTCACATTCATGGGGAAAGGTTCCCATTAATTTTATCCAAGATAAATTTCTTGAATTTATTCTTTAATCTATTTTTGAATATCAATTCAAACTAGTCGGGATTAGCGAACCTTACCGAAGTAATCATTTGTTTTAATTTTCCAATCCCAACCTATTCATCCCATGAAGTAAAACTGGTTATACTTCATATCTAACACCACAGTGTTATCAATAAATTCAATTACCATTTCACGTTCAAATCTAATTAAAGATTTAACTATCGCCTGGAGCAAAACTGGGGTTACTCCATTTTCGATATTTTCAATCTAATTAAAGGTTCATTAAAACTCCACTTAGTTTTAATCTTTAACTGAGTTAAAGAATCAGTGTCATTTAAAACACGGTTCACGATAAACCCAAAGTCACATTCATTAATTATCGGGTTAAAGAATAAGTGTTATTTAAAACACTGTTCACGATAAACCCAAAAATCAATATCAATTTCAATTAAATATTATTTAATTGGTACACTTCATTAAATCTAAATAAAAAGATTTAATCTTTTCTCAACTGGGTTCAAGAATTGTGTTAGTGAAGACACCATTCACGACAAACCCAAATCACATTTGATATTCAATACAAGGCTCTGAATAGAAAATATATCGGCTTATATTCAATATCAAATTCTACGACTAACAAATGTCGTATTGGAAATAACGATATAAATATATATCTTTCAAATTTCCATAACAACATCTGTATAATCACGAATTCCAACATCGAAATATTCCGAAGACAATTTCGATTCAAATCCACTCCAATGCAATCATTTGAAATTCTGGTTATTTTTAAAACCCTTTTTCAAATTCAATTTATTTACTTAAAAATAAATAGAATTATAATTCTAGTTCAAAACTAGTTCATTTCGATAAAAAACTATTTTTATCTTTTCAAATATGGAGTTTTTCATCCCAATTCTTTCTAAATCATTTCTTATGATTTTACACAAATTATTACTATTTTTAATAATTTTATCAAGGCCCGTACAGTCGATTTCCACCAATGGCCATCGAACTGCACTTACAGCGACCTTTTTTGAATTTGATTTGGACGTATCTCCAAATCCAACCGTTAGATTTCATTTTTCTGACATTCGTTAGAAAGCTCTTTTCGATACGAACCCAACGGTTCCGGTTTTAGGAGGATCCGATGGTCGGATCTCCCGTAATGTCCGTTTGAAATAAATGGTCGAAATTCAAGAACTGCTGCGACGCGGCGCGTTCTATTCAGGCCACTATATATTATATATATATAATATATATTTTGTCGATTTCTATTTAAAACTAAATATATAAATAGTTTTAAATTCGTTTCAAAAGCAATTTCAACTTCCTTTTCAATTCAAATCAAAATTGAATTCTTCTTTATAAATTCGTTTTAAAATTCATTTCTATTCAATTCAAATTTCAATTCAATTTGAATTCATTTCAATTCGCTTTCAATTCAATTTGAATTATTTTCAATTCAATTCATTTCGAAATCGTTTTCAATTCAATTCGTTTCGAAATCGTTTTCAATTCAATTCCTTTCGAAATCGTTTTCAATTCAATTCATTTCGAAATCGTTTTCAATTCAATTCATTTCGAAATCGTTTTCAATTCAATTCATTTCGAAATCGTTTTCAATTCAATTCATTTCGAAATCGTTTTCAATTCAATTCATTTCGAAATCGTTTTCAATTCAATTCATTTCAAAATCCTTTTCAATTCAATTCATTTCGAAATCGTTTTCAATTCAATTCATTTCGAAATCGTTTTCAATTCAGTTCATTTCGAAATCGTTTTCAATTCAATTCATTTCGAAATCGTTTTCAATTCAATTCATTTCGAAATCATTTAAAATCGATATAAATATCGTTCACGTCAAAATGGCGTCAATCTAATCAACACGGCTTCATAAATTTCTATTTTCAAATATTCTATTTCAAATATTTCTTTTTCAAAATAGTTGTTATTATCAAAATATTTCGTTCAACACATGACCAATCTCAATGGATGAGTACTGTCAACACATGAACCTTTATTTTATATTGATAAAGATGTAAATTTTATTACTAAAATATTTCGTTCAACACATGACCAATCTCAATGGATGAGTACTGTCAACACATGAACCTTTATTTTATACTATTCTTTATTTTCTAAATTGGAATGAGGCCCAATCAATCACCATATAAACTTAATTATATGGATTTTCATACAACACATGTATATAATAGCATTGAAAAATAATCAACCATCACCCAAAGTGCACTACACTGTATAAGCATCAAATATAGATATCTAACGCTTATAACAGCCTGTTAATCCATCGATCGACATATTTAATCAATCAGGATGAGTGAACTTCATATTTCGTCCTAACACCCGTGTGGGGTTTTCAAGCAATCAAACACATATTTTAGTTGTGCAGTTGGGCGATGTGTAAAATTTATCGACCCAATCAATATCAGTCAAATCAGTGTATATAAACAAATCGACCGATTTGTTTATAAATATTTATCTATTCTCTTTCACGTTAAAAATTATATTTTTAACGAAAAAACATTTTATTCAACCTATGAATATTCTATTCGGTTCATTTATTCAATAAAATGATATTTTTATTTTCCTAACATATTTTAGAAAATTTCGGCGGCATAACGGCACGATACTAGAAACGGGACAAGGCCTAGCCTTACCCCCAGTCTAGTGAAGGCCCACGCCATTCACACATCAATCATATCAATTTCATTTCACCAAACAATTCCATTCAAACCAAATCATCAAATTAATTTATGCAACCAAACAAACAAGTCCATGGTCTGTGGACGATTGTGTCGGGTGCTACTAAGCACCGTCTGCATCCTAGTATATATATATAACTAGAAAAAGAAATTGAAAGGTGAGAAATTCTCACCAATAGCTATCCAACCATCTCGACTCTTCTTTTGCAGAAGTCTTCGTCGTTCTCGCCTTTTTATCACTTTCGTTGCCCGTAGCCACTACATATGTAAAAATCACATTTTTACTTCGCTATTCAATATATAAAAATCGAATTTTTACTTCGCTCTTCAATATATAAAAATCGAATTTTTACTTTGCTATTCAATATATAAAAATCGAATTTTTACTTCGCTCTTCAATATATAAAAATAATATTTTTACTTCGATGTTCAATATATAAAAGTCATATTTTTACTTCGATGTTCAATATATAAAAATCATATTTTTACTTCGATGTTCAATATATAAAAATCATATTTTTACTTCGATGTTCAATATATAAAAATCATATTTTTACTTTGATGTTCAATATATAAAAATCATATTTTTACTTCGATGTTCAATATATAAAAATCATATTTTTACTTCACTACTCATATTAAAATATCGTCTTTTCATATTTAAAAATATCATTTTTATTTTGCTACCTATACAAAAATGCTATTTTTAATATTTCTATCATGTAAAAATTATATTTTTACTTCTCTACATAAACAAAAATCGTATTCTTACATCCTCTACATAGCAAAGATTATATTTTTAATACCTTAAAAATATAAAAATCATATTTTTAATACTTTAAAAATATAAAAATCATATTTTTATTACTTTAAAAATATAAAAATCATATTTTTAATACTTTAAAAATATAAAAAACATATTTTACCAAGACAAATAAAAATCAAAACTTTATTTTAAACAAAAAATCAAAACCTTAATTTAAAAATCTCAGTTTTAACTAATTAAAAATCCCCTTTTTTCTCTTCAGCCATATACATCAAAATCGGATTTAAAATGAAGATAAAATAAAATAAAATAAAAAAAACTCACTCTGTCTGTCTGGAGCGTCGCAGGTGGTGGGGCTACTGGAGTCGCGGCCTCGGGTGGCCGGCGGTGAAGTCTGGAGTGGCGGCGCGTGGATTCAGGGTGGCTCAGGGGTTGAGGCGCGCTAAGGTTCGAGGGGGCTTTCACGTTGGTTCGGGTTTTATGCGGAGAGGAGGTGGAATCGAGAGGGGCGAGGCAAGGGGAGGGAGGCACCGACGTTGGCTGGTCGGAGGTGGAGTTCACCGTTGGAGGCTCTGGGGTTTTCGTTTTTGTTTTTCTTTTTCTTTTCTGCCTTTGTTTTTTTTCGAATGGGGGAGCCAGAAGGGGTTAAAGAGAGGAAGGTTTTTTTTTATTATTATTTAATTCAACTTAAAGTTGACTTTTCATATGACCTCGAAACGAAGCCCACCGCCTGTCGTCCACAGCGTTTTACCCCCATTCCGAACACAATGGGATATGTATCGCAAGCTGATTTGATCGTTTCGATTGGTTTCCGTTGAATTTACATTTAAATCATTATATTGAATTTTAAACGTACATTTCAAATTACCGGAGTCACATACTAACCAGAAAAATTCCAGAAAAATATTTTCTAGCTTCGTATTGACGATACAGTCCTAACAAAACTAGTTTCGTCGAATTCTGAGACCGTTGGAAAAATGGCCATTTTCCAGTCGATTAAAATCAACTAAAACTGGTCAAACGCGTTTTCTTTTGCCACGCTCACATATTGAATCGAAAAATTATGAAATTTGGAATCTAGCAATAACTTGACATCACGGACCCAACAAAAGTGGTTTCGTCGTAATCCGAGGTCATTTGCAAAATGTCCATTTTTAAGGGCCTGAATTCCATAGCGACTATTTGGAATTTTCAACTGGACATATCTTTTGATTCCCGCTATGAAATTTTGATTTTTCGGATTCGTTGGGAAGATGTCATCAATTAGATCCTATTATTTTTGGTTTCACTAAAATCCGGATTGTTTTGCACCCGGTACATTCAATTGAAGTTTGAAATCGAATTATCGAACTACCGCGCCATTTTCAATTCTATTTATAATTATATATATAGTTATTATATTCTAACGACGACACGTATAATATATTCGTTCGAATTCTATTCAAAATAAATTTCTCGTCGATATTATTTAAAATATTTCATTTTAAATAATCAAAAGTCGCTAAAATTGCCAAAATAAAAATTTTAATCTGGCCCAGATTTCCGGGTTGTTACAAAAAATTTCTTTATAGGAGTCATCCATGACTCCCTCTCAGGTTCAATCTCTAGTACCGGATCAACTTCCATTTGATCTATGCTAGGAGACCGTAGTACTTCAATTGGGACCAGCTCCATATCCTAAGGATTATCTGAACTAGGCATTTTCGCTAACTAGTTTGCCTTTTGATTCTCCGTTCGGGGAATATGAGATACGGTGTGGTAGTCAAAACCATCCAGCAACTTCTTCACTTTTTCCTAGTATGATATCAGCCTTGGACTCTTGGCCTGAAACTTTCCAGTGACCTGGTTTACGACTACCATGGAACCGCAAAAGATGTCTAGCTTCGCGATATCCAATTCCTTTGCGAGTTCCAGCCTGGCAATTAGAGCTTCGTACTCAGAGTCGTTATTAGTGGCGTGGAACTCCAGTCTAAGAGCGTAATATATTAGTTGTTTCTCTGGAGTTTCGAGAACCAATCCGGCGCCAGATCATCTGTCAATTTTAGCTCCATCAGTGCATAGTTTCCAGGCATTAGGGTCAAGGAGTAGCTTTGGCGGATCATCCTCTTCAGTTACTACATCATCTTCTGGGGTGGTGAACTTTGCTATAAAGTCTGCAAGTGCATGCGCTCTTATCGATCTTCGGGGTTGGAAGTTCAGGTCGAATTGACTTAACTCGATGTTCCATTTGAGCAACCTTCCTTATGCTTCTGGCCTTTGCAGAATTTGCTTTAGTTGGTGATCGGTGTACACATTAATGGGATGAGCCTGGAAGTAGTGGCGAAGTTTTCTAGATGCCATTAGTAAGCTATATGACAGCTTTTCTATTTTTGGATAATTCAGTTCTGCGGCCGCCAATTTCTTACTCACATAGTACACCGGTCTTTGTACATTATCCTCTTCTCTTACTAAACCCGAATTCATTGCGTGAGATGACACTGCCAAGTACATGAATAAATCCTCATGATCCACAGGCTTAGACAGTATCAGGAGTCTTTCCAGATGGTTCAACAGATTTTGGAATGCTTCTATACAATCGGGAGTCCATTTAAAGTTGTGCTTGCCTCGCTTTATCAGCTCGAAAAACGGGATGCATTTATCTGTAGCTTTGGAGATGAACCTACTCAATGCCGCCACCTTTCCAGCGAGGCTTTGGACATCCTTACTCTGCTTTGGTTCTTGGATATTTCGGATTGCTGTAATTTGATCTGGATTGATTTCGATTCCACGCGAGCTGACGATGAATCCTAGGAATTTTCCAGATGCTACCCCAAATGAACATTTCAAAGGATTCAGTTTCATCCCATATTTCCGGAGAATCCCAAACATCTCTGTTAAATCGGTAGTATGGTCGGACGATTGTCTGGACTTTACCAACATGTCGTCAACGTATACTTCCATCGTTTTCCCGATTTGGTTGTAGAACATTCTATTCACCAATAGCTGATATGTAGCACCGGCATTCTTCAAACCGAAAGGCATTACCACATAGCAGTATAATCCCAAATCTGTAATGAAACTGGTATGCTCTTGGTCTGGGACGTGCATGGGGATTTGGTTGTATCCTGAGTAGGCATCCATAAAAGAAAGAAGCTCATGACCCACGGTTGGATCTACCAACTGATCGATTCGAGGTAACGGAAAGCTTTCCTTTGGGTAGGCTTTGTTTAGATCTGAGAAGTCGATGGACGAACGCCACTTTCCATTAACCTTTTTTTACCAAATCCGGGTTTGAAATCCAGTCAGGGTATGTTTAATCTTTAATAAATCCATTACTCCTCAGGTTTTCGACTTCTTCCTTCAAGGCGGCAAACCTCTCTGGGCCAAGCATTCGCCTTTTCTGTTTGACAGGAGGATGTTTTGGGTTGATGCTCAACGAATGACTCATAATCGAGGGAGATATTCCACACATGTCCGCATGGGTCCAGGCGAATACATCCAAGTTAGCTTTCAGGAAATTTGTTAATTCTTTGGCTCGAACAGGATCCAACTGGGATCTAATCTTCAGGATCTTCTCTGGGTCACCATCATCGATTGGTACATCCATGGTCGCTTCATTGGGAGTCGCCATTCTGCCCCCAGGCTCTTCATCCTCTCTGGGATCTATGTCCTCGGGCAACTCTCTGGGCGACCCTCCTGGAGGTATTTTCTTTAGTTGCTACGACGATTCCTCCCTCGGAGGGGAAGAACCGCCTTTTGTTTCTACATCTCGCCCTTTGCGGAGCAATTTTAACTCTGCAATGTAGCATGCTCATGCAACAACTTGATCTCCTCTGACTATGCCTATGCCGGCATCCGTCGGGAACTTCAACAACAGGCACCAGGGTGCAATGCAGGCCTTGAATTTGGCTAGGGCTGGCCGGCCCAAAAAGGCATTGTACGGCAACTCAATGTCTAGGACTACAAAGGGGAGAATTCTCACTCTCTAGCATTCTCCTTCCCCAAGGGTTACTGACAATTCCACGTATCCCATTGGAGCGATCGAGGCTCCATTAAATCCACGTATCCAACCCTCGCATGGTTTCAAATCCTTTGGCTCGAGTTTCATTTAGTCGAATGTTTTCTTGAGCAGAATGTTGACAGAACTCCCTTTATCCACTAGAACTTTATGAACTATAGCTGGACCGATGGTGACGGTGATCGCTAATGGGTCTTCAGTTGGGGAGTGAACCCCAATACTCTCTCGCGAAATATGACATCATCAGACATCGTCTTTTGTTGCTTAACCGGAGCGTTATCCTCGAGGTTGCTACATTCCCCTACTTCAAAATGTTGTTTAGCTGCATTCACATACTGATCCATAGCTCTGAAACTGTGCCCTGCTAGATGAAGCCTACCTACTATGGTATTGATAATGATATTTTTTTTCCTTCTTGATGAGCCGTTGGTTTGGCAGCAGGTTGGCTTTGGTTCGGGGCTTGTACAGCTTGCCCCCTGTCCCTAGGAGTCACCTTATATTCATCAAGCTTTCCTTCTCGGAGCAGTTTTTCAATCCCATCTCTCAAATGACGACATTCGTTTGTGGAATGACCATGAACCTGATGAAAAAGACAGAATTTCCCAGTTTCACGCTCTTTTCCGTAGAATCTCTCAGAGGAGGCCTTTTGTATTGGAGGACATTATATGTATCCAGTAAGATGTTCTCCAACGTATCATTTAACGGTATGAAGCTCTCAAATGGTCTGGGTCGGGATCTTCTCTGAGAGTCATTTCCTCGATTTCTCTTCCGATTATTGTTATTACTATTCCCCGGTTGGCGACCATTGCCTTGATTCTTGTTCCCGACATTAACTTCAACTTTTCCTGAGCTATCTCTCGTTTGCTTAATGGACACATTACTTGGGATATCCTCCTTATCAGCAGCCTTCCTCTTTCAGTTGGTGTAAATTTCCTCTCGACGCATGCGGATGTTGGCCTTTTCGTAAAATATCTCTCTGGTTAACGGTGGTTTACCGGCCAGGTATCTTCCAAACTCAGTATCCCTATCCACTCCGTCAATCAGAGCCATCAAAACAGTTTGTTCATGGGGATCTCTAACCTCCGTGACCACTAAATTGAAGCGATCTAAATAGGACCTCAAAGATTCGTCCGGACATTGCTTAATGAGGGGCAACTCAATGGCATTCTTAGATCCCTGGGTATGTAACTGGAACTGATTTACAAACTGTTCACTTAATTCCTTGAAACTGGAGATCGATAGCACTGGCAAAAAAATGAACCACATTAACGCCGTATCCTCCAGGGATATCGGGAATGCCTTACACTTCACGGCATCGAAAGCGGCAGCTGCATTCATGTACCATGAATATCTCATCAGGTGCTGGACTGGATCAGCCTTTCCCGTATAACGATTCATGGATGGCATGTTAAATTTCCTTGGGAATCGAACCTCTAAAATATCATCTGTAAAAGGCGAATCACAACGGCCTATACCCCAATCTTCGATTCTTTGTCCGCGACTTTCCACCATCATTTACCTAATCATGGCTTCGACATCCGCATGGGTTAGAGTGGATTCGGGATCAGCACTTCTTGCCCGGCGAGCCCCTCCAGCATTTCTTTGACGTGCCGCTGCAAGGTCTGGGTCCTGGACAGAACTCTCTTGCCCCATATTGCCACGATCAGTCGCACAACGAGCAGGAGGAACAGATCGATTCTGAGCGGGATCAATAACGCCTCCATTCCTAGACGGGCTCATTTAAGTTATGGTTATTGGTTTCCTGATTAAGCACTTATATATTCTCAACCCTTTCCAATAGAGGCCATCGCCAGTTTCTTCGAGGTTCTTCAGACGAGGATGTATGTTCCGGGGATAAAGGCTAAGCTGGAGGTGGTGAAACCTGCCTTTGAATATCGTCAATTCGTCTGCCTAGGGCAGTGATATTTTGGCGCAGCAACGAGCTCTCCTGCCTTTGAGCGGCCAATTCATCAGTTTGCATCTCCAATGCTTCAAGTATCCGAGTCAGATGTCCTTCGGTAACTGGAGCAGAAGGGTCGAACTGGTCATCTTCATCTTCTCTTATACGCAAGGAACTCGAACCAGTTTGAGCAGAAGTACCAGCATGAATGGAACGAGCCATAATTTCCTTCCCAGGTCGAGTAGTAGTCTGAATGTCAGTTCGGATCGTGGTCCTCCTAGGCTGGTGGTTCGTGGTACCCTCTTGACGTCGGTTCGTGGTGATAGGTTCAGGAGGGATTGCGGCATGGTCCTGCGATCGGGTAGTAACTTCTATAGCTATCTGGTTCGTTACACCATCACCTGATCTGATCGCCTCTACATTACCACGATCCGAGAGCTCTTCTTTGACCTGCTCGTGCACGCTTTCTTCAATTGCTTCGTTTTCATTTTTATTCGCTTGCGAAGCTCGTACTTCCTTAGACTTCTTTCCAGCCATGATATCTGAATTTCGCAGAAATCTTCAAAAATCGAAACAGTTGAGTTCTGGACTGTTATTTTCGGATTTGAATATCCAAACAATAGAGCAACAATCCAGTATGCTGAGACTTCGGTTCTTAGTGAAAGCACCAAAATGTTAGATCCAAAATTGGGTCTAATACCCAAATTGCTCTAATTTGCAGAGATTAATATCAGAAAAAATTCAAGAAAAGCAGAAAAGACACAAGGTTTATAGTGGTTTGGCGTTAATGAGCCTATGTCCACTTTATATCAATGATTATACTTAAGATTCGAGTACAACCATTGATTTATCTCTCAACCTTACTTTTATAATGTTGACTCACTCAGTAAATTAAAGATAACTCTAAATAGAAATAATGGAGATATGATAATGGTAGAATCAGAGCTCCGAATTGCCAAAAGATCCCCTAAAATGCCAAATCTGGGACTATTTATAGCTGATTTCTTCAGGCGGATCATGGTCGTACGTGTCACAAATCCCGATAATCTTGGACTGGTTCGTAGCTTGATGGAGAAATGGTCAAAATGACAGTTATGGATAGGTGGCATAAGATCCTTCATCTTCGGATCGTGGATGACTTGGTCGTGGTCTTCATCCCTCAGCTTTAGGGATCGGATCATGGGGCTCTTGAGAGGATGGATCGGGTCGCGGTAGGGATCCACGATCGGGGGTGAAGCAATTGTGTCATGATCCGTCAAGGCTCGGTGACCGCGATCGGGGTTTCATGGCTCCTACGAGTAAAACCTAGTAGTGAACATACATGTGAATCTTGGTGGCTTGATCTAGAAGCTAGCCAACATTAACCTAGTTGACCAAGAAGAATCAAGCTTTCGTCTAGGACGAAAGGTGTGAGAACGCATTTAAGAGCCTAAAGGAAAAGTTAACATGCGCACCAGTGTTAGTTATTCCTAAAGGGAATGAAGAAATGACGGTATACACAGATGCCTGTGGTACCGGACTAGGTGTTGTACTAATGCAAGGAGATAGTGTTGTAGCTTATGCAAGTCGGCAACTGAAACCGCATAAGAAAAGATATCCTACCCATGATTTGGACTTGGAAGCGATCATGTTCGTGTTAAAGATGTGGAGACACTATCTCTTGGAAGAAAGATTTGAGTTGTTTACCGATCATAAGTCATTAAAGTATCTTTTCTTTCAAAAGGATTTAAATCTTCGTCAACAGAGATGGTTAGAGTTCTTAGCTTCATATGATTTCAGACCTAAGTGCGATGCATTGAGTAGGGGACATGCCAGTTTAGGGGATATGTTTCTTGAACGGAAGCAACTGGAGTATATCGCGGGATATGATTTCAGACCTAAGTGTGAATTGGGTTCAGAGATGTTAGCAAGTTTGACGATCAGACCCACTTTGATTGAGCGGATTGGTTCCAGCCAGAGGGACGATCCTAACCTATTGGAAATCATCTCCAAGGTAGAGATGGGTATCAATGGTGAGGAAATGATCAAGTATGGACTTGATAGAGAACGATGGCTTCGAAAGAATGGGAGATCAATTGTTTCCAATGTTAATGGATTGAGAGATGAAGTGCTTAGAGAATGTCATCACTCAAAACTGACTATACATCACGGTGGTAACAAAATGTAACGAGACATGAAGCAGACCTACTACTAGGAAGGGATGAAGAGAGACGTTGGGAAGTTTATATCCAAGTGCATGAATTGCTAGTTAGTTAAAGCCAAGCAAAAGAAGCCTAGTGGCTTGTTACAACCATTGGAAATTCCCGAATGGAAATGGGAACAAGTCTCAATGGATTTCATTAATTGTTTACCAAGGACTAGATCGGGTCATGATAGTATTTGGATGATTGTGGATCGTTGACCAAAAGTGCAAGGTTTATACCGATCAAGTCGAACAGAACGACGGCTAAGTTAGCAGAACTGTATATGAAGTGGGTAGTGAGATTTCATGGAGTACCTAGAGGTATTGTGAGTGACCGAGATCCGTTATTTACTAGTGGGTTTTGGAAGAGCTTACAAGAGGCTTTAGGATCAGAATTACATCTCAGTACCGCATACCATCCTCAAACCAATGGTCAAACAGAGAGAGTGAATCGTGTATTAGGGGATCTCTTAAGAGCTTGTATATTGGATTTCGGAGGGTCATGGGATGACCATTTGCATCTAGTTGAGTCCGCATATAATAATAGTTATCAATCCAGAATTAGTATGGCTCCATTTGAAGCATTGTACAGAAGACCGTGCAACTCACCATCATTATGGCTGGAAACCAGTGAGAAATTTGTGCTTGGGCCAGATGTAATAAGAGAAACTTAAAATAAAATCAAGGTTATCCAACAGCGAACGAAGGTTGCCCAAGATAGGCAAAAGAGTTATGCTGATAAAAGACGAAGAGAATTAAAATTCTTTGTTGATGACCTGGTATTCGTCAAGATCTCTCCATTAAAGAGTGTGATTCGTTTTAGCAGGAGAGGTAAGTTGGCACCAAGGTTTGTTTGTCCATTTCCAGTTCTCGAGCAACTGGAGAATTTAGCGTATAAAGTTATATTACCAGACAAGATGGCGGGAGTGCACAACGTAATTTATGTTTCCCAGTTAAGGAAGTTCGTGCACGATTCTGATATGACTATTTCACCAGATCAGTTGGATGATATCGAGGTGGAATCTGAGGTAGTTGGGAGCCACAGAACGATTCGTATTATTTGACATGATACGAAGCAACTTCGAAGGAAGACGGTGAAATTGGTTAAGGTCCAGTTGGACGATAATGAAAATGACTGTACTTGGGAAACCGAGGAGAGCATAAGTCATATCCAGACTGCTTTGCCTACTAAGGTTTTAATCGCTATATAGTTATTCCCTTGTTAGTAAATTGCATGCTAGGATAGGCTTTTTATGTTGCTATGCATGTTTGATTGTTTGTAAATGGTTGATAGGCATGCGGACCACCATTGTATGTTTTCTGGATTAAGGAATTTTGGGAGAGAAATCTCTTAAGAGGGGAGGAGGGAGAGTGTAACGACCTGCATTCTTCGTATCGGAGGATCGTAGAATATTTATTTTATTTTTGTATGAAGTTGTATGGTCATGTAACTTTGGAAAACGACTACTGGGGTCAATTCCCATGTTCATGATTTTTGCCAAATTTTAAATGACAATTTTACACCTAGCGAATCTTGCTTCACCTATAACTTTTGATTGTAAGGAGTTTTGTCCTGAAACCACTTCCATTGGAATCGGATGATGGTTTACCTTTCTGTGGAGTGGTCACATCAATCAAAAGGACTTATCGTTTGGGGGATATGGCTGAAATAAGGTTTGGATGATGAAAAACAACATAATTAGGCTTAACCGGGTGATTAGCAGCTAAGCCCATAACCCATTCGGGATTAGGGTTATGGGAGGGCTGAAAGGGTTTGCAGAAACATTCTTTCTCACATTTTCAGCCGCCTCAAACATTCCTATAACCCTAGTAATGGCCGTCATCCTCCAAATCCCATTCTAATCGCTAACTAACCAAAACTACGTCAAATCAAGAGAAATTAGCATCAAATCAGGGATAGAGCTGCTGCTATACATTGGAATTCGTACCATATCAGTCATAATTTCAGATCTAAGATTCATTTGTGGCTCAGGTGAGTGATTTGCACTTTTATTCACTAATTACGGCTAATTATGGGTGATTAGTGATAATTAGCGAAATTATGCATCATAAAAATCTGTAGAAATTATAAAATATTATTTTATGTCACTGGTGAAAATTTATGTTAATTTGGATTAAGTCTGCTAATCCTACAGTTAAAACATGGTTAAGTGGATTAAGGGGATAATCATGCTTTTTGGGTATGTTTAATCTAAAATATTTCATGTGATTGATGTTTTAATGGTTTTGGTTGATTCTATATGTTGTTACTGCTATTTGGAATGTTTTGCGATGTTATAGGAAGGTTAGAATGGTTGAAAACGCCGTCATTTGGCAAAATTAGTTCATAGGAAAAACTACAGAAATTCGGTTCCCGAAGGGGGTAGGAGTCACAAACTGCCACTAGGCTCACGAACCGCCACCAGGAGAGGCTCAGGAACTGCCACCAGGAAAGGGTCATGAACCAACCAGAAGGAGTGTCGTGAAGCGGAAGGGGGTGACCAGAGGATCACGACCGAAGGGGGGAGCCGGGGGGAGAGCATGGAGGGAAAGCCTGGGGTGGACCGGGAAGGCGACCTGTCCTCAACAATGACCACGACTCGAACCGTTATGATGACTCCAAACCGAACCGGAATCAAACTTCGACTATGCAACGACGATTGTGGACTCTCATGAGGATCAATTCTAATCCAACCAAAACCCGAGATGCAAAGGAAGTTTAAGTAGGAAGTTACTACTCAGGATCCAGATGGGAACCAACAGGTTAACTTCTAAAGTCGGACTTTGTTGTGGGACGTATGCAAAGGGGTTATCGATATCTATAACTTTGGTTCACCGTTGAAGAGAGGGGGCATGTAGACGAACCACAGCCAGGGAAGTGTGGACTGATTGGCCCTTAACCTACAGCTAGGGATGTGTGGACTGGGTAGGGTTATTGACTATAGACTAGGGAAGTATCGTCATAGCAATAGTTGTACGGAGTTGCCGTCATGGCCCCCAATGGATTTGGTGATCAAAGCGGTGGATATCGTATGATTTACGCACCCAGTGAGTGATGTGATGATGATTGCTATGTTTGATGTTTGCAATCACCATGACATGCACACTCCTACTTCACACTTTATGTTAGTGTTACCTTAGAGTACTTTATATCTTGTTGTGCTAACTCTTTGGTTGTAGGTCCAGGTTGAGGTTTGATTATTTATACCTGTTATTGTTTTATTTTGTTGCTATTGCTCATACCAGACTTTTGTCTGGCCCAAAGTTTTATGTCTCTTCTTATTACTATGGGTGCTCCTAAACGAGCAGACTAGAGACAGGTTAGGTGGTTATGCACGAGTAGTTGTCCGAAGAAGAGCAGGAGGCTTCCACATACTATATACATATATTATCCATGTGTTGTTGTTGGTCATTGCTTTGGGCATTAGTAGTGTACCTTTTCTATTTCCTTTTTAGAGACATTATTTTTGAAGTTGCAATAATGGTTTGGATCATAAGCTGTATTTTGGATTCCGCTACTATAATGGTTTAGTTTTCAGCTTATGCACTATCTCGCATGTTTTATGTCAAGATATGTTATTATTATATTTTATTCCATGCGATATGAGATATACTACAGGTTCTTTGGTAGTTCATAGTTTCGAATTCCTTTTTCCTTAAAGACTGTCTCGTGCTAGTCGGGCATTAGTACAGCGCATTTCGAGGAAATGTCGGTTGGTTCGGGGCGGGCTGTCACAATATATGATGCCTTTTACTTCTGTTTCAGGCGCTATAGCACTAGATGTGGTGGAACTTGGTTTTACCATGACTACTAGTAGGAGAACTCTGCTTCTCTCCTGATTGTACATTCAGTGTCCTGGTACTTCAAACCAGATTTTGTGTGTTGCACACATTAAACCCGTGTTAGTTGTTCTGTGCCTCAAAACACTTGTTTCCTATAGATTATACATAGTGTACGGTCACTATAAAAACTGGCTGGCTTTGCCAAAAAAAAATAAAGCATCTAGAATTTTCGAATTAATACATTGTGACTTATGGGATCCTTAGAATACTTCATTATCTTATAGAGAAAATATTTTTTGACATTAGTTGATGTTTTTCTTGTGTTGTATGGGTATATTTATTAGTTGATAAAACAAAAAATTGCAACATTTTTGTTTTTTCGTTGCCATGATTGAGCGTCAATTTTCATATCAAATCAAGATAGTGAGCAGTGATAATGGTACTAAATTTAACTGTATGAAGGACTATTTTCTAGCTAACGGAATTTTATTCCCAATTTTTTGTGTTACGCTCCTCAACATAATGGGAGAGTCAGGAGAAAACATCAAAATATTTCAAATGTTGCTCATGATTGGGAATATGCATGTTTTAGGAAGAGTTATTTTAGATGCGGCACATCTTATTAATAAAACTCCTTCTATTCTACTTCATAATAAAACTCCCTAGGTTATTATGTTTGACTCCCCACCCTCGATTGATGACTTCAACATTTTTGGTTGCTTGTGCCTTACTTATAATAAACGAGTAAATGGACTCGAATTTGCAAGACGAAGTAGAAAATGTGTGTTTGTTAGGTATCATTATGGAAAAAATGGATGGAATTGGAAACTATAAGAATTAGAGGCAAATCTTTTTTCACATCTAAGGATGTTCACTTTTATGAAGACATTTCTCTATATTTGAATGGTGAAACTACTACTACCACCATGCCAATGCATAATTTGGATGTATAAACTTTTGTGAAAGGTTACCTATTTTGTTGATAACGGTGGGAAGCAACAGAGAATGATAGAGGATAGTGAAGAGCCTAGTTCCACTTAGCCACCATAACACAGTTTCCTCTTGTCTTGGTGGGGGAGACATCAACAGAGGTGGCTATCCCGCTTTGTAATGGTTTGGAAGGCTCAACTTCTCGTATGACTATTTCTCTTGATTCCTCTATGGTTCAAGTTATGAGAAAGAAAATTCCTTCATCAAAATTAAAGGATTCTATAACACATATAGTAATTAAGAAAAGTCTGTCTCCCATATCATTCGCTTCCTCTCCTTCCTCAGGTATGCCTGACAAATTTACTGTAGCACGTAGAAAGTTTCTTGCAGTAGTAACTGCATGGGTATAGCCAAAATATTTGAAGAAGGCTTTTCCTCTATAAAGAAGATTATGGCATAAGGACTATGGAGACTTTTCCTCTATAAAGAAGGCTCTACGTAGTAAATGAGTGTACAAGATAAAGTACATTTTGGATGGTAGCATTGAGAGATTGAAGGCAGGTTTAGTTGTCTTTGGTAATCATTAGACTGCAAAAATTGTTTATAATGAGAATTTTGCTCAGTGACAAAAATGGTCACTGTACGAGTTTTCTTATATGTTGGTGCATCAAAGAATTGGGGGTTTTATCAAATGGATGTTCACTATGTTTTGCTGCTCCGTGATCTTTATGAGGGGGTATATTAAACTTCCTTCTAGATTTGAAACTTTTACGGGCACAGTGTGTAGGCTTCATAAATATTTGTACGGTTCAAAGCAGGTACCTCGTTGTTAGTTTGCAAAGCTTATTTTAGGTTTAAAGGGGCACGATTCCTACAATCTTAGTCTGATTATTATCTTTTTATATATACCAAGAGCACTGTCCAAATTAATGTGTTAGTGTATGTCGGTGATGTGATCATTTCCGGTAATGATTTCCCTACATGGAAGGTGTTTGAGGAATATCTCATTAATCGTTTTCATATGAAGGACCTCAGAATAGTAAAATGTTTTTTGGGTACGGAGGTTGCTCAACGTCCTTAAGGTTTGTTCTTATATCAATGCAAGTATGCACTTGATATTATTTCTGAGGCAGGATTATTAGGAGTTAAGTCAACTATCAATTGAACAAAATCATAGACTTTCACACACTAAAGGAGAATTTCTAACTAAATCTTAGCTATTGCTAGGTTGTCTTATCTATTTGGCTGTCAAACGTCCAGATTTATCATTATCTATGCATGTTTTATCTCAATTTATGCAATATCCTAAGTAAGAGCATTAGGATGCGGCATTCCAAATGGTTTATTATTTAAAAGGTGCTCCAAGGTGGGGTATTTTGTTTAAATCAGATAATGATTTAACTTTACAAGGCTGGTGTGACTCTACTTGGGCTTCGTGTCCCCTTACTCGATGGTCTCTAATGGTATGGTTCATGTTTCTTGGTCAATTGCCTATCTCTTGGAAAACTAAGAAGAAACACATTGTCTCATGTTCCTCCGCTACAAGGAAATCATGTTATTCCAACGGCTATGAGCCATTGATGGCCGTTGGAATACCGTATGTGCTTTCTTACTATTTCCATCAGAAACAATGACCATTTTCCGACGGCTATACTAACAGCCTCTTACGATTTATAGCAATGACTATCGACAACATAGGGGATTCGTGATATACCAATAAGCCGTTAAGGATTGATGGAAACTATGACCAAAGAGCCATGGGAAATCTAGTTTTTTTTTTGGAATTCTAACAAGCCATTAGTCTTCCAGTCAATCCACATATATTAATATAATTTTCCACTCCATTTTACATATATAATACATATATATTTACACACACACACACACACACACATATATATATATATATATATATAACAGATTATACAAGCAACGACATAAACAATATAAATAATCCAGCATACACCAAATCACTTCAATATATATAAAATCAGACATCCAAAATTCTCAAACTAAACCCATCAACATCACACATCATCAAAACAAGCATACACTATCATAATACATCCGAACATAACATCCTCACCAACTCCAAGTTTAGTATATACAATATAAAAATACATCCTCACCAACTCCAAGTAAGTATGTACAATATCCAAGCACAAACACACAAAAACATACGTCTCAAGCAACATCGTCATCTCTGGAAGTACCGTACAATGAAAGGAAAGAACCATGTTGCTGCACATACTCCGCTAAACGTTGATTCAACTGCACCATTTGTATAGCGCGAAGATGATCATGCTCCTGCTGCAGCTCAACCATGGCTCTAAGCTCTTTTATTTCAGCTTTATCCTGCACTTTTGTAACGACCCGGATTTTTCGAACAGTTTATTTTAAATATTTAATATGGTTTTAAATATTGAGTTGATAATATAAATAAATTTTTATATTGAGTATCGATTTAATAATCAAATATAATTTAATTTAGAATATATATCGAGTTATCGTAATTCAAAAAATAATTAAATGCGAAGATTTAAACTGTATGGAAATCGATTCAGATAGTTAATAGAAATTCAAACTAAATAGAAAAGATCATAATTATTTATTTCAAAGGAATTTATATTCTTGAATTTAAATTTATACTAATTTAAATTAACATCTTCTACATATGATCGAACTTGACTTCAAAACCTGTCCCAGTGTATTCATAATAGTGTTATAACGCTAGAAACACTGGTTGTTACGTTCAAAAAGGAGTTCAGAAACACAAGATAATTAAAATTAAATAAACACTGTACTAGTTAATACCTGCCTTAATAAACCTTGTACCTATTAGAACCTACCTCTGATAAATCTTACCCAGAAAACACCTTCATTCATTTCCTTAACCAGGAAGTATCTCGCCTGTATAAAATCGTGACCCTCCCTGTTAGTTTTACTTTCCTCTTCAGACAAAGAAATCGATCAAATCCATTGAAATAAAAATGGCCATCGCCTTCAATACCGTTCCATTCCCTAATACTGGAAAACCAATTCAAGCTTTACCCCGAAATCAAATTCGCCAATAGGAAGTACAACGCAAACACCAAAATCGAAAGCCTCAGCAAAACTCGAATTAAAATGGCCTAATTCCCCTTTTTGAAATCAAATCCACTTTCTCGGATTGAAAAAAAATAGAGATTTAAATCGCGAGCTCTCTGAAGCTATGGAGGCGCTCGCCGCAAGGAGAAAGGCGACATGCGATTCAAGTTCTAGAGGCGAGTTCGACATTGTATTCATGGATTTAGGGTTTGTGTTGGGAGCAAGGTTAGAAGGCTGAAGAGGGGTGGACTGCGAAGACTCATGTGAGGTGCGATAGTGGTATTTTGGGGGGAAGTTCAGCTGGGTTCAACGTCGTTGACTACAGGAGGAAGCGATGAGTCCTGGTTCAGTTAGATGGTGGTGGGGCATGCGGTAAGGGTTGCTGCAGAAGGTCCCTTAGTGATAACAGCAGTAGAGTCTTCAATGTGGAGTGCGATTGGATGGAGTGTGGATTAACAGTAGGAAGAAAAGAAGGATTTTGGATAAGGGAGTGTTCAGATGTGAAAGTGTTAGCTTGGATTAAAAAGGAAGAGAGATTTGAAAGCAATTAAGGTATAGAAATTTATTTATTTTTAATTAGCTAAAATTTCTGAATTTCTGTTAAGAGAAAGGAAACGGCCTTAAATGTTATCTAGCATATGAAAACCGAAAACAAAGAGATTATTTAGTAAATTGTTATAAAGATTGTAAATTAAAATAGACGAGTGGAAAACTAGAACTTGAAATCGTTAGATGATCGAAACCAGTGAATTAGAAAAATTAAATGTTATTATATTGTTAACATAAAACCCTATCAGGAAATGTCATTTGCTTATTTCTGAAATTCGGATTTTCTTAGTCGAAGATAAATCAAATAAAATCATTCATGTGGGATTCGAAAACTCGAAAATCAATGAAGAGAAATTGAAATTGGTACAAGTGCATATTTAAATATCACGCTGAGTAAATCTCACTCATCTTTTATTTAAAATTATTTTTATCAGTTAAAAATAATTAGTTGTTGCTTGTTGGTTGCCTTCAATATTTTTGTGCATCTTAAATATATTAGTTATTTAGGCTTGGTGGTTGCTATTATATATATATTGGTGGTTGGATTTCCCGTAGTATCATTAGCGGATGCCCGCGATACCATTAGCGGATGATTACCCTATACGCCCACGCTATGATAGTGGATGACCTTCTATACCGCGATATCTTGCCTCGAAGCAGGATGGGTATTATTTCTGTTAACTAACGTCTGTGGATGCAGGAAAACAGGTTGGAGGGATCCAACTGGATTCCTCAAGAATAAATTATCTGTTTGTTTATTTGTTTGCATACATACTGTCATATATGATGTGTTAGAAAAATAAATAATTGGTTGTTTGTTTGGTGTTTAAATATCACTGGGCCTAAATGTTAATATTTAAAAATATCATAAAAAGGAATTTTTCTGATTTAAAAGGGAGATTCTATTTTGCTAGAATAGAATTTGAAATTTCGAATAGAATAGAATTTGAAATTTCGAATAAAATAGAAATATGAACTTATTTTTAAATAATAAAACAAGTAGTTCATTTATAAACGAAGTTTATAAAGGAAGTGAAAGGAATTATCATTGGATAAATTCAGGAAATATCTACATAGGTGTGAATAAATGAAAAGGGAAATTTATTCTTCCAGAGTAGAAATTTTATTTCAAATGAATTGAATTGGACTTGTTTTAAATATATAAGCAAGTAAAAGAAATGATGCTTGTAAATGATAATGAAAAATTATCATTTGGATAATTCAAATATTTAAATTTCAAATGTGAATTTAAAAATAGAAATGGGAAAATCGTTTTAAAGAAATAAACGATGGAAATTATTCTGATGTTCAGAATATAAATTGAACGAAAATAAATCGATAAGGATTTATGATTTGAATTCAATTAATTCGAATTTATTTAAGTAGAAGTTAAATTGAATATGAAAATAAATTGGGTATTATATTTATAAGTTATTATAAATAGAATTTCCAAAATGAGATTTTGGTTTTAAAAAAAAATTTGAAAGGGGAACTTGTTTAAATATTAAACAAGGAAATTTGTAAAATGGGGTTTATAAATAAAATGAATAAATTATCAAGAGATAATTTGAATATTAAAATTCAAAGAGAATTGGAATGGAATTGGAATAAAGAAAATTCAAATATAGAATTTGAATATAGAAATTCAAATGGAGTTTGAAAATAGATTTGAATATAGAAATCCAAATGAAGTTTGAAAATAAATTGAAATTCAAATGAAGATTGAAAATGGAATTTGAATATAGGAAATTCAATTTGAAATAGAATTTGAATATAGAAGATTGAAGTATAAATAAATTTATTTCTGAGCTAAAGAAAATCGACAATTTTAGAAGATCGAAAATATTATGTTGAATTGGAAAATTGGATTTGATATATATTAAAAATATATCAGAATGAAGTTGAACTTATTATAAATGAAGTTAAAACGTTTATATTTATAAATATAATTAAAACGAGCTTGCCGCAGCATGGCACTTCGTAAATTGTCGTTTCGAACTTCAATCGAGTATACAGAACTCAATTGAAGTCGGAATTCTTTGAAACAAGAAATGTCAGGACCGATTTGATAATAGTTTTCTAATAGAGGAGAAAAATATGGATTTCGTCTAATAGATTTTGAGTTATATCAAAATCAAATTTTCAGAAAAATAGCGCAATAACCATTTAAAACCATAACGATTTATTTAATTTTATAAAAGGATTTTTAAGCGAATAAAATCCGAATTTCTATTTAGAAAATTTCAGATTTTGAGTTGTAAATTATATGTGAACTCAAGTGGAGTAATGAATTGATTTTTGAAACAGAAATCAGATTTTTGTTTATTGAATAGAATTAACTAATTTGAATAGTAATTAGTTAATGAGATTTTGAATTAATATTGGGCTTTGAATAAGTGAATTCGATTTGAAAATTTATATTCGAAATCGAAAAGGAAACTAGAATTGAAATTGAAATTCAATTTGGTTATGAGCAAGTTAAATATTTTGTTTGAACATGTTATGTTCAAACAAAGAAGTGAAATAGGAAAAATAGCTAGTTAAAGAATAAATGAGCGAAACTGAATTCAAATGATTGGATAGTGTTGAATTGAATTGAAAACAGGTGAGCATGTGTTAGACGGGTATGGGATGAAGTATATGAAGATTTTAATTTA
The DNA here is from genome assembly GCA_030737875.1 of Allium sativum. Classification (NCBI taxonomy): domain Eukaryota; kingdom Viridiplantae; phylum Streptophyta; class Magnoliopsida; order Asparagales; family Amaryllidaceae; genus Allium; species Allium sativum. The sequence continues at coordinate 312,764,710 of CM060921.1, forward strand.
TGTGCCCGACAAAAAGGTACATGTTTAAATTCCATATGAGGTTTTATGCGCCGTATCGGCAAGCCGCTTGGCTTTTTCCTTTTCTTTTGGATTGGTGAGGGCCATGGGAGGCTATTTGAAATATCTCGATGCTCCCGGCACAAATGAGGTTATGGCGAAATTTTCCGGAAATTTAAGGAGTTAGAATATTTTTAGGAAATTTTGATGGTTAGAAATCAATACATCAATATATATTGAATTCGATAAGGAAACGAATTTAAGAATAGAATATTATAAATAAAAAGGAAATTGATAGGCTGGTAATAGTAAGAGAAACATATATACGTTTAAAAATGAATAATTGGGTTTTATAATGTTGATTATTCGAGGTAAGTGGTTTTGTCTGTTTTGAAGTTAATGATGTTTTCAGTCAAGGTCTGAGAGGTAATTTTATACCAACTTGATTGATTTCATTTTTAATTGATAAATAGCAAGACCAAGCCTCGAAGAGAAGTGTTGGATAATAGTTAGTTGAATAAAATATTTTGGGTTGTTGTAACGATGTTTTACACAACATTCGTTTTAACCCAAGTGATGGAATTTCGGAAATATAAAAGTAAATATTTCCTGAGTATAATTAAAGTAGTCGGGAAAGAGATAAGTGATTGAAATTGTTTCAATTTCAAATAGAATATATTTTCTAAGTGTAGAAAATAAAAGAAGGCGAGATATAGAAATGTTTTCCAAAGAATGTAAGAGACCGAGATGATAATTGAAAATATTTGTTTAACAAATACTGATAAGGAAATGGAAAGGGTGATTTAATTAATGAATAGTAATCAAGGGGCCCAGTGATTGTTTGATTGTTTTGAATGGATGTTTGTTTTTCTTCGATAGTTAAATAACCGACTATCGAAGTATTTGCAATATCGTTGTCAATATGGAGAGACCGGTTGGATTATTATCCGTGAACCACTCTGTATTGGCAGTAGCGTTGCGAATCAGATTATATGAAGATAATCGAAGACGGAGTAAAGTTCAAGGGCTTTTTCTATTAATAGAAATTGTGCCTTCGGTTTCGTTCAATCCCAGAACGAACGTATATGGACGAATGTGTGACAAAGTATTTCCAATGATCGAATATGTTGGTATGTACAAATATATATGGTGGCAACGGATTTATTCCATAAGCATAACATCCATAATATTTGTGCAAATCAATTAGTGATTAACGTATCTGACAATGCGGCATTCAAAGTGACTGTGCTATCAATGAATAAAAAGTAATCGTAGCCTCATGCCTCAACAACCGGGAAATGACAAAAATCGGGCAGGCAGCATGGCTATGTGGGTCGCTCCCATTGGGGTGTATTATCGCCTATCTAGAGATTCATTTAATCCTTATTCTATTCGATGCTTTCCCATTCGGGAAATGGTTGCTAATCCCAGCCATTGGTGATATACATTCGATACACTCAAGCGAAATGAGTGGTCGGTCATGTGTGGGCCGGGTTGCAAGATGTTCTTGTTGAACCCAGTGTATTCCTCTCTAGAGATACACTATCGGAAGGTGGTTCCATACCTTGTCATGTTGGAAATCCAATCTCCAATAAGCGCACTGCGGTTTTTGATTTTATATTATATATGGAGCGTGAGATGCAATCGTTCTGCTGGATTCTATTTATTTGATTAGACATTATTATAATATCACTGGATTTTTGTATCAAAGTGTTTTGGGTTATAGTAAGGTAAAAACCGTCCATGTTTATGTGTGGGCTGGTCTTACTATTATCATTTCTTTAGAAAGGATTTTTAATGTTAAACAAATGGTTGGAGTTTACTCACACCAGTCCCATGACTGACCCATAGTTTATTTTGTTTGTTTTTCCGAAACTCTTGGGTGCCCAAATTGGTACGGGCAGTCAAGTAGTCGGGATTTTTCAGATTCACTTAGAAGAGCTGGAAGCAGGAGGCTTCACCAGTTAGCTATAGACTATCATATATTCAACTGTGAACCATGTTTGTATTTGGAAACAGGTGTTTATAACTGTTCCAGGAATAACTGTTGTGCTCTGATGATGGTATGTATATAAAGTTACTGATTTGTATTTCAAAAGTTATGTTATATAATATATTTTATTCGTTCCGCTGTGAGATTTGTCTTCTTTGTTTTCTTCTATTCTAATATTTCTTTCTTTCTATTTCTCATCCTCTAACTTCTTTCTAATAATGATTCGTATGTCTGTGAAATTTGTGTTGGACTTGTGGTGTTATTAGTTGATTCAGATTGTACAGATTTTTGGGTCGTTACAGTTGGTATCGGAGCTGGTTGCTTAATTGGTATGGATGATAGGGGGTTCTCGCTTCGCGTTAGGTGGCGAACGGGAGACTCTTACCCCTACATCTCCCGACAATGTGGGTTGGTCGAGTCGCGAGGCTGGCTGTAAAAGCATTTCTGAGGTACCAGTATAAGCCATGGGGGGAGGATAGCCCTCTACCTTGGGGGTTGAGGTATGGTTGAAAAGCCTACCGAAATCGCCGGGCCATTACAGTTGGTATCAGAGAATAGGTTGAGCGAATACCTAGGCTTTGGTGGAATGTGCTCATTAGGGATAGGGTCAGTAGTACCCTAGAATGAGTTGAGTATATATGTACGAGAGAGCATATTTGTAAATTGATATAAAAGTTGTTTTATATTGTGTTGGTTAGTCTGTTGAGTGGTTTATGAATTCTGATCGAATAGTGGGACGCAACAAAGTCGATTGGAATTTCTAAATACTTGAACAGAAGATTGAACACGATATTGTTTTAAAGTGGGTGGATGAAATTATTTTACCCAAAATTCTATTTTGATATAGAAATAATAATTTTTGAAATTATTATAATATATGGATGTGTTGGTTGTTATTATTATAATCAAATGAGATTATAAGAAATGAAATGGTTATAAAGAACCAAATAGAATTTGTATATGAATGAAATATACAAATGAGATGAATTAAAATTGAATTCAAAACAGAATTCAGAATTTAAACCTTGGGAAGTTGGAAAATATTTTCTGAAGTATATTAAAATAATATAGCTTTGTTTGAAAGGTATTTTTGAATAAAAATCATTTTTGAATGGATTCTGAAAGTGTTAAAGCACTGAACTCACTTTAGTGGCTGGGAAATAATTCTGATGATGACTGCAGCATCATTAGTGTTCATTTTCGAGTTTCTAATTGATGGATTGCTACCTTAGAAAAGTTTTGATGGAAATATGTTTTAAAAGAAAACAAGTGGTTTGAAAATTCAAATGTTTGAATTTGAAATGGAAATAAATATATATGTATATATTTATGTGATTTCAGAAGGATTCGAAAGGAAAACCCAGGAATTTGAATTCTGAAGTTTAAATTTAACTGAAGCAAGTTAAATGGATCGAGGTAAATAAATTAATGAAATTCAAATTGAATAAGATTGAATACAATTTGAATTGGCTGAAAATCATTTAGATTAAATGTGTGAAAACCAAAAGTTTTGGTTGGAGCTAATTTGTTGAAATATGAAGAGGTGAGTTTCAACATAAAGGAGTTTTGAAAAGTTAATGAGTTTATAGTATTTTTCCTACCTTAGCAATTTCGGGGACGAAATTATTTTTAGGAGGGAAGAATGTAACGACCCGTATTTTTCGAACAGTTTATTTTAAATATTTAATATGGTTTTAAATATTGAGTTGATAATATAAATAAATTTTTATATTGAGTATCTATTTAACAATCGAATATAATTTAATTTAGAATATATATCGAGTTATCGTAATTCGAAAAATAATTAAATGCGAAGATTTAAACTGTGTGGAAATCAATTCAGATAGTCAATAGAAATTCAAACTGAATAGAAACAATTATAATTATTTATTTCAAAGGAATTTATATTTTTGAATTTAAATTTATATTGACTTAAATTAACATATTCTTCATATGATCGAACTGGACTTCAAAACCTGTCCCAGTGTATTCATAATAGTGTTATAACGCTAGAAACGTTGGTTGCTACGTTCAAATAGGAGTTCAGAAACACAAGACAATTAAAATTAAATAAACACTGTACTAGTTAATACCTGCCTTATTAAACCTTGTACTTATCAGAACCTACCTCTGATAAATCTTACCCAGAAAACACCTTCATTCATTTCCTTAACCAGGAAGTATCTCGCCTGTATAAAATCGTGACCCTCCCTGTTAGTTTTACTTTCCTCTTCAGATAAAGAAATCGATCAAATCCTTTAAAATAAAAATGGCCATCGCCTTCAATACCGTTCCATTCCCTAATACTGGAAAACCAATTCAAGCTTTACCTTGAAATCAAATTCGCCAATAGGAAGTACAACGCAAACACCAAAATCAAAAGCCTCAGCAAAACTCGAATTAAAATGGCCTAATTCCCATTTTTGAAATCAAATCCACTTTCTCGGATTGAAATAAAATATCGCGATTTAAATCGCGAGCTGTCTGAAGCTATGGGGGCGCTCGCCGCAAGGAGACGGGCGACATGCGATTCAAGTTCTGGAGGCGAGTTCGACTTTGTATTCATGGGTTTAGGGTTCGCATTGGGAGCAAGGTTGGAAGGCTGAAGAGGGTTGGACTGCGAAGACTCCTGTGAGGTACGATAGTGGTATTTTAGGGGGAAGTTCGGCTGGGTTCAACGTCGTTGACTGCAGGAGGAAGCAATGAGTCCTGGTTCAGTTAGATGGTGGTGGGGCGTGTGGTATGGGTTGCTGCAGAAGGTCCCTTAGTGATAACAGCAGTAGAGTCTTCAATTTGGAGTGCGATTGGATGGAGTGTGGATTAACAGTAGAAAGAAAAGAAGGATTTTGGATAAGGGAGTGTTCAGATGTGAAAGTGTTAGCATGGATTAAAAAGGAAGAGAGATTGGAAAGCAATTAAGGTATAGAAATTTATTTATTTTTAATTAGCTAAAATTTCTGAATTTCTGTTAAGAGAAAGGAAATGGCCTTAAATGTTATCTAGCATATGAAAACCGAAAACAAAGAGATTATTTAGTAAATCATTATAAAGATTGTAAATTAAAATAGACGAGTGGAAAACTGGAACTTGAAATCTTTAGATGATCGAAACCAAGGAATTAGAAAAATTAAATGTTATTATATTGTTAACATAAAACCCTATCAGGAAATGTCATTTGCTTATTTCTAAAATTCGGATTTTCTTAGGCGAAGATAAATCAAATAAAATAATTCGTGTGGGATTCGAAGACTCGGAAATCAATGAAGAGAAATTGAAATTGGTACAAGTGCATATTTAAAAATCACGGTGAGTAAATCTCACTCGCCTTTAATTTAAAATTATTTTTATCAATTAAAAATAATTGGTTGTTGCTTGTTGGTTGCCTTCAATATTTTTGTACATCTTAAATATACTAGTTATTTAGGCTTGGTGGTTGCTATTATATATATACTGGTGATTGGATTTACCGCAGTATCATTAGCGGATGCCCGTGGTACCATTAGCAGATGATTACCCTATATGCCCCACGCTATGATAGTGGATGACCTTCTATACCGCGATATCCTGCCTCGAAGTAGGATGGGTATTATTTCTATTAACTAACGTCTGTGGATGCAGGAAAACAGGTTGGAGGGATCCAACTGGATTCCTCAAAAATATATTATCTGTTTGTTTATTTGTTTGCATACATACTGTCATATATGATGAGTTAGAAAAATAAATAATTGGTTATTTGGTGTTTAAATATCAGTGGGCCTAAATGTTGATATTTAAAAATATCATAAAAAGGAATTTTTCTGATTTAAAAAGGAGATTCTATTTTGCTAGAATAGAATTTGAAATTTAGAATAGAATAGAATTTGAAATTTCGAATAGAATAGAAATATGAACTTGTTTTTAAATAATAAAACAAGTAGTTCATTTATAAACGAAGTTTATAAAGGAAGTGAAAGGAATTATCATTGGATAAATTCAGGAAATATCTACATAGGTGTGAATAAATGAAAGGGGAAATTTATTCTTCCAAAAGAAGAAATTTTATTTCAAATGAATTGAATTGGACTTGTTTTAAATATATAAACATGTAAAAGAAATGATGCTTGTAAATGATAATGAAAAAATATCATTAGGATAATTCGAATATTTAAATTTCAAATGTGAATTTAAAAATAGAAATGGGAAAATCGTTTTAAAGAAATAAACGATGGAATTTATTCTGATGTTCATAATATAAATTGAACGAAAATAAATCGATAAGGATTTATGATTTGAATTCGATTAATTCGAATTTATTTAAGTAGAAGTTAAATTGAATATGAAAATAAATTGGGTATTATATTTATAAGTTATTATAAATGGAATTTCCAAAATGAGATTTTGGTTTTAAAAAGAAATTTGAAAGGGGAACTTGTTTGAATATTAAACAAGGAAATTTGTAAAATGGTGTTTATAAATAAAATGAATAAATTATCAAGAGATAATTTGAATATTAAAATTCAAAGAGAATTGGAATGGAATTCGAATAAAGAAAATTCAAATATAGAATTTGAATATAGAAATTCAAATGTGATTTAAATATAGAATTTGAATATAGGATTCAAATAGATTTGAAATAGATTTGAATATAGAAATTCAAATGGAGTTTGAAAATAGATTTGAATATAGAAATCCAAATGAAGTTTGAAAATAAATTGAAATTCAAATGAAGATTGAAAATGGAATTTGAATATAGGAAATTCAATTTGAAATAGAATTTGAATATAGAAGATCGAAATATAAATAAATTTATTTCTGAGCTAAAGAAAATCGACAATTTTAGAAGTTCGAAAATATTATGTTGAATTGGAAAATTGGATTTGATATATATAAAAATATATCAGAATGAAGTTGAACTTATTATAAACGAAGTTAAAACTTTTATGTTTATAAATATAATTAAAACGAGCTTGTCGCAGCACGGCAGTTCGTAAATTGTCGTTTCGAACTTCAATCGAGTATACATAACTCAATTGAAGTCGAAATTCTTTGAAACAAGAAACGCCAGGACCGATTTGATAATAGTTTTCTAATGGAGGAGAAAAATCTGGATTTCGTCGAATAGATTTTGAGTTACATCAAAATCAAATTTTCAGAAAAACAGCGCCCCAACCATTTAAAACCATAAGGGTTTATTTAATTTTATAAAAGGATTTTTAAGCGAATAAAATCCGAATTTCTATTTAGAAAATTTCAGATTTTGAGTTGTAAATTATATGTGAACTCAAGTGGAGTAAGGAATTGATTTTTCAAACAGAAATCGGATTTTTGATTATTGAATAGAATTGACTAATTTGAATAGTAATTAGTTAATGAGATTTTGAATTGATATTGGGCTTTGAATAAGTGAATTCGATTTGAAAATTTATATTCGAAATCGAAAAGGAAACTAGAATTGAAATTGAAATTCAATTTGGTTATGAGCAAGTTAAATATTTTGTTTGAACATGTTATATTCAAACAAAGAAGTGAAATAGGCAAAATAGCTAATTAAAGAATAAATGAGCGAAACTGAATTCAAATGATTGGATAGTGTTGAATTGAATTGAAAACAGGTGAGCATGTGTTAGACATGTATGGGATGAAGTATATGAAGATTTTAATTTATGTGCCCGACAAAAAGGTACATGTTTAAATTCCATATGAGGTTTTATGCGCCGTATCGGCAAGCCGCTTGGCTTTTCCTTTTTCTTTTGGATTGGTGAGGGCCATGGGAGGCTATTTGAAATATCTCGATGCTCCCGGTACAAAGAAGGTTATGGTGAAATTTTCCGGAAATTTAAAGAGTTAGAATATTTTTAGGTAATTTTGATAGTTAGAAATCAATACATCAATATATATTGAATTCGATAAGGAAACGAATTTAAGAAAAGAATATTATAAACAAAAAGGAAACTGATAGGCTGGTAATAGTAAGAGAAACATATATACGTTTAAAAATGAATAATTGGTTTTTATAATGTTGATTATTCGAGGTAAGTGGTTTTGTCTGTTTTGAAGTTAATGATGTTTTCAGTCATGGTCTAAGAGGTAATTTTATCCCAACTTGATTGATTTCATTTTTAATTGATAAATAGCAAGACCCAGCCTCGAAGAGAAGTGTTGGATAATAGTTAGTTGAATAAAATATTTTGGGTTGTTGTAACGATGTTTTACACAGCATTCGTTTTAACCCAAGTGATGGAATTTCGGAAATATAAAAGTAAATATTTCCTGAGTATAATTAAAGTAGTCAGGAAAGAGATAAGTGATTGAAATTGTTTCAATTTCAAATAGAATATATTTTTTAAGTGTAGAAAATAATAGAAGGCGAGATATAGAAATGTTTTCCAAAGAATGTAAGAGACCGAGATGATAATTGAAAATATTTGTTTAACAAATATTGATAAGGAAATGGAAAGGGTGATTTAATTAATGAACAGTAATCAAGAGGCCCAGTGATTGTTTGATTGTTTTGAATGGATGTTTGTTTTTCTTCGATAGTTAAATAACCGACTATCGAAGTATTTGCCAATATCATTGTCAATATGGAGAGACCGATTGGATTATTATCCGTGAACCACTCTGTATTGGCAGTAGCGTTGTGAATCAGATTATATGAAGATAATCGAAGACGGAGTAAAGTGCAAGGGCTTTTTCTATTAATAGAAATTGTGCCTTCGGTTTCGTTCAATCACAGAACGAACGTATATGGACGAATGTCTGACAAAGTATTTCCAATGATCGAATATGTTGGTCTGTACAAATATATATATATAGTGGCAACGGATTTATTCCCTTTGCATAACATCTAGAATATTTGTGCAAATCAATCAGTGATTAACGGATCTGACAATGTGGCATTTAAAGTGATTGTGCTATCAATGAATAAAAAGTAATCGTAGCCTCAGGCCTCAACAACCGAAAATGACAAAAATCGGGCAGGCAGCATGGCTATGTGGGTCGCTCCCATTAGGGTGTATTATCGCCTATCTAGAGATTCATTTAATTCCTTATTCTATTCGATGTTGTCCCATTCAGGAAATGGTTGCTGATCCCAGCCGTTGGTGATATACATTCGATACACTCAAGCGAAATGAGTGGTCGGTCATGTGTGGGCCGGGTTGCAAGATGTTCTTGTTAAACCCAGTGTATTCCTCTCTAAAGATACAATATCAGAAGGTGGTTCCATACCTTGTCATGTTGGAAATCCAATCTCCAATAAGTGCCCTGGGGTTTTTGATTTTATATTATATATGGAGCGAGAGATGCAAGCGTTCCGCTAGATTCTATTTATTTGATTAGACATTATTATAATATCACTGGATTTTTGTATCAAAGTGTTTTGGGTTATAGTAAGGTAAAAACCGTCCATGTTTATGTGTGGGCTGGTCTTACTATTATCATTTCTTTAGAAAGGATTATTAAAGTTAAACAAATGGTTGGAGTTTACCCACACCAGTCCCGTGGCTGACCCAGAGTTTATTTTGTTTGTTTTTCCTAAACTATTGGGTGCCTAAATTTGTTCGGGCAGTCAAGTAGTCGGGATTTTTCAGATTCACTTGGAAGAGCTGGAAGCAGGAGGCTTCACCAGTTAGCTATAGACTATCATATATTCCGTTGTGAACCATGTTTGTATTAGGAAACAGGTGTTTATAACTGTTCCAGGAATAACTGTTGTGCTCTGATGATGGTATGTATATAAAGTTACTGATTTGTATTTCAAAAGTTATGTTATATAATATATTTTATTCGTTCCACTGTGAGATTTGTCTTCTTTGTTTTTTTCTATTCTAATATTTCTTTCTTTCTATTTCTCATCCTCTAACTTCTTTCTAATAATGATTCGTATGTCTGTGAAATTTGGGTTGGACTTGTGGTGTTATTAGTCGACTTAGATAGTACAGATTTGCGGTTCGTTACAGCTTTTTCGTATGCCTTTTGAGTTGTCATATCCTACAAATAGAATGGGAGATGTTTACATTTAAATTATGATTATATATATTAGTTCAAATACACACGCCCATGCAATCCAATATATGTGCAGTACACACACACACAAAACACACGCCCATGCAATAGCAGTTAAACTTTAAACTAATATTTTTGCATCCTATAATTAAATTTTGAACTAATAGTTTTGAACTAAAATTCATTTAAATTATATTTATAAGATTTTACATACTTATACCCAAATACATATGGCTATGTAAATCAATATACATACATCTTAACTCAGCATGTGCACTTACATAACAACACACGCAAAACATAGTTATACTAGCACACATATACATGTAAGTATACACATACACACTTGTTCTCACTCACACTTCAAATAACAAAGAAACTTAACAACACTTACCTTATGATTTAACCTGCTACTAATTGCAAATTAAAAGTAGTTGTGCTAATTTATCCATACAAAGCATCAATGTCCTTAAACACATAACGAGATTCATTTAGGAACAATGTTTATTGCTTTCAGTTGTGTGACATTGATGTAGAAACACATACATAAGGAAATGAATGAGTAGATAACCAGAGAGAATATATATTGAACATGAATTTGAAGGTTTTTACTACTGATGGAAAACATAATTGACAAATTTAAATAAACTATAAATAGTAACAATTTAATGGTGCTTTCCGAAATCAGTAAAGGCCAAACCTACCATTTTAATTTTCTACATATTTACATTGAAAAAATAAGATGTGAACTATTGTTTTCTTATCTAAGGCACATTAAATAGTTGCATAAAAAATCAATTTTGTACATATTCACATTGCAGGTGAAGTTCATTAAATATAATATTGAAAATTTTATAAGATAACGCTTAGTTCCCGTAATCTTAATGCCTATTCCGTTGCATTTGATCCATAGTAGAGTCAAGAATAGCTTCCTCCTCCTCACGGTTCAACTCATCGCGATATATTCCCTCAAGAAGTTGTGCCCATGTCTTTTAAAATTTTCCTACAATGCAAAAACGATTACAATTGAAAATTAACATACTTTTTTTGTATTTTAGATAGTTAATCACTAAAGTTATCAATATTAATAAATTAAAATTTAAAATATGCATACATATACAGTTATCACCTTATCCTTATCCCCCAATTGATATGTAAGTTTGCAAGCATCGACGGTTTTTCTTAATGCATGGGTGTGGGAAAATACGTTCATCGGTGACATGGATGTCCGCGCGCTCTTTCGTACAGCAGATAATGTGTATATTTTAATTCTACATGGCCATTTACTGAACTAGTCAATATATAAATCTAATAATTGTTTAGAATCACAATTGATAAATTTACCAAGTTTTCGTGATGATGTTAGAAAGACTTAGATCCGCCACGATGTGTTATAAGGTTCTCATTTCTATTTGCAAAGTTCCTCTCCGACTTTGCCTACAAATTTAAATTGAATAATATATTTAATACTTGTGAAACAATTAATGATATATTTGATAGGTTTACCTTGAACTCATCATTTTTCCACTGCCTAACCCAAGAATCTCATACAGCAGCACCCATCCGATTGGTTTCTTCCCTGAATTCTTAAGGCATGATATCATCTCCTTGTAATTCTTTGCGGTTTTTGAATTCCAATGGTGTTGAACTAAGGGAACATTAGCCTCATGCAGATCTACTTCCTGCAGCACAATGAGAAAATATTATTATTTGGCATGGCCGATGGGGTTAAAGGACCCCAACCTTTTTATTGAAGCATATAGAGAAAATACAAAGAATCATTATAGCACATACACTATAATGACAATAACGGAGAAACAATGCTTCAAGTACAGGAAAAGAAAAAAAACACAAAAAAGAAACAAAACAAAAGTCATGCATCAAAATTCACAATTATTCCTAGCCCGATAGCAAATCTTGCATGAACAAATAATTGTTTAATCTCTTGTAGCAGCCATGCAGCAAGCATATTGCCATCTTTGGCCCTGTCAGGCGTGAAAAGCCTTGCGTTCCTCTTAATCCAAATGCACCAAATAAACCTTTTCATATCCATATTGTTCATTATCTTCTTTATATCCTAAATTCCAGTGTCATGATATAAATTATCCATTCCTCTAGGCTATTTTTCGCTGTTATGATTCTGTCGAGCCTTTCATTTATGTTTCTCTACCTACCATCCACCTCACAACATTCAAAATAAATATGGGAGATGGATTCATTATGAATTCTGCAATAAATACATCTACCGTATACATTCAAACCCGATTGGAATAACTTATCTTTAGTATCAGAGCATCATTCAGAAGTTTCCAAAAAAAAGTTCCCTTTAGCTTTGTTATCTGACTTCCATACCCTCTTGCACCATTTCCGTTTATTCATTTCCTCATGCTTGGTTATGCTGTCATAAGCAAGTTTAATTTTGAAAGCACTAGTAGAGTTTTTCTAGCTAACATATGTCATCTGCATCAAATTGTTCTAGTTTTGTCTAATGTGTAACCATAGAGCAGAAATTCTTGCATTCGAAGTGCTAGGAAGCCAAAGTTCATTATCTCCATTCAAGTTCTCAAGCTTTACATTCTAGGGTATTCTAGTTTACGTGATTTCAGTGTGAGACAAGCTTTTGGAAAAAAATTCTCTAAAGCTCAACCAAGGATCCTGCCAAAAGAGAATACCATTACTATCATTCAAGTTATATTTTAGCAATGGTAACAATACTTCCCTGAGTTTAAAGAGACTCCTCCATGTCAGCTACATTTTTGAGGTATTTCCATGTTCCATAAATTCTTGTTCTTTATGACATGTTTGCTCGACCACTCAACCCATAGACTTGCTCTTTTATTGATAAAGTCATCTAAATGTTGCGCTTGCGGCCTTATTTCAAGCAATTAGATCAATGATACCAAGGTCACCCTTGTTACTTCGTTTCTCTGTTTTAGAGAAGGAGGTGGGCGGTACGTACTTACTAGTCATGTTACCTTTCCATAAAAATCTCATCATCGTAGTTCGAATAAGTTTGATAAGTTTTGTCAGTAGGACAAAAGTCCTAGCGCAATACACTTACATAGCAAAGATGATTGATTTTACGATTGTTAGCCTACCAACTTGACTCAAAAATCTGTTAGCCCATGAGTCAAGTTTATTAAAGATATTGTCATAAAGAGGAAGGCATTGATGTATGGTAATTCTAGAAGTAACCAGGGGAAGGCCTAAGTAAGACATAGTTGCATTATTACAATGCAAACCAGTAGAAGATTTGATGTTATTAATGTGTTCCAGGCTTAAACTTATTGTGGAAAATTCCGACTTTTGTAAATTAATTTTCAAACCATAATCTTGTAGAAATCATCAAGGCAAATTAGTATGTTATTTATAGTGTTCACATCAGGATTACCAAAAATAACTAGATCATCAGCAAAAAGAAGTGATACTACCTAAGGGTCCTTGCATTTGGGGTAGGGGAGGGCGCGGTTCGGTTCAGTGCGGTTTAGAGCTCAACCCGCTTCCGCACCGCATTAAACGGTTGATCAAAAATACAAACCATTATACTAACCAAACGGTTCGGTTTTGGTTCGGTTTCGATGTAACACGGTCCAGTTTTGGTTCGGTCCAGTTTGAACCTGTATTAAATATAAAATAAGAGAATTACTTCCATCAACAATCAATTTACGATTGTACGACGTTGTGTCACCTGAAGGTTAAAACACATAGTGCTATCTTGAATTGATATGACTACACCATATGTTGAAAATAGAATATATATCATAAAAATAAAAAATTAGATCGGAATTTGTTAATTTTCTTCATAACATTACCGGTATAGCTATGCGGTTTGGTTCGGTTTAATATGGTTTGGCAACAGTTCAAACCGCAATCGAACAGTATCTTTGCGAGTCAGTTCGATTTGGGTTGTTTGCTTTAGAGACAACATCCGATGTGGTTTTCCGCACCGTTTTTGCGGTCTGGTTTGGGCGGTTTCCGCATCGCGGTGCAGTTTATGCCCACACCTAATTTGGGGTGCATGCTGAACAGTCTCTGTCCAACTAGTTTGTTTAGCATTTGAGTCAGCAACTCTATGACAACTATGAATAGGTAGGCCGACATCGGATCACCTTGGTGAATACCCTTTTTACCTTTAAAAAATTCTACACAAGTACCATTGAGTACTATAGAGTAGTTGACAAAGGAGGTACATGCATATATCCAAGAGATAAAGGGTATAGGAAAGTTCATGTAGCCAAGTATCCTAACAAGAGCATCTCATTGGATAGAATCAAATGCTTTGTGAATGTCTAGATTTTGAACAACACGAGGTGAAATGTTTGAGCTCTTATAACCATATAAAAGTTCATGGGAAAGAAAAACATTGTCTAGTATGTTCCTCTTTTCTAAAAACGCAGATTGATTGTTTGATATGATAGAAGGAAGTACCTATTTCAGACTATTAGCTATAATTTTAACTAATTCCTTTATAGACAACATTACAAAATGAAATAGGGTGGAAGTCTTATACCTTATCTAGGTTCTTTACCATTGGTATTAATGCAATGTTAGTGTTATATAGGACTCTTGCATTTTATCCTTCAGGAAGAAACGTTTGACTACTTTGATAACATCAGTCCCTATGACAGGCCAAGTTGTGTTGTGGAAGTGAGCATTGAAACCATCAGATCCTCCACAAGCACCTTTGTTAATAGATTTAGAAGCAAAAATTATTTCAGCATCCATGACTTCATTCATGAGATAAGAGCTGTCTTGCATTCTTAATCTCGGCAAGATCCAAGGGTTTGTACTGTCAATAAAAGGGTTAAACATGTCAGAATTTCCATGTATGTCAGTGAAGTAAGTAATAAAAGCTAAATCAATATCAGAAGGAGCGGTGCATAGAACTCTCCGTTTGTCTTTTATTCTGAATATGTTCTGCTGTGTTTGCTTTGACCAAAGTGTGGCATGAAAAAGGAAGTGTTTCTGTCCCCTTCTATCATCCATCTGAAACGTGCTTTCTGCTTGATCATACAGTTCTCCATAATTAATTCATTTTGATAGTCCAAAGTAGCTTTAGTTTCCAAAGCAGAGATGTTAGGGTTATCAATTTCTGTAATGACCCGCATTCTACGCATCGAAGGATCGTAGAATATTTATTTCTTTCTCATATGAAGTCGTATGGTCATGTAACTTTGGGAAACATCCCTTAGAGTCATTTCCTATGTTCATTATTTTTATCGATTTTTAAATGACCGTTTTGCCCCTAGATGGTACTGTTTTGTCCATAACTTTTGATTGGAAACGAATTCTGACCTGAAACCCCTTCCATTAGATTCGTTTGATGGTTTACCTTTCCGTAGAGTGGTCATAATAGCCAAACGGACTTACCGTTTGGGAGATATGGCTGAAATAAGGTTTGGAGGGTGAAAAACTGCTTAACCGGGCCAAATCGGGTGATTAGTGAGTAGGCCCATAACCCATTTCGGGATTAGGGTTATAGGAAGGCTGAAATGAGATAGAGAATCATTTCATTTAAGTTTTCTAGCCTCCACTTATCACCAAGGAACCCTAAAAATGGCCTCCAACCTCTAAATCACCTCCAAATCACCTTTTGGTCAAGGATTTGGCTTAGCAACCTCTAATCAAGGGAGATCTACACCAAAGCAATATTGGATCTGCTGTTTAGTATTGAGATTCACATCAAATCAGAGATTTATTTCATATCTTAGTTTATTTGTGGCTAAGATGAGTGATTTGCAAAGTTTTGCACTAATTATGGCTAATTAGGGGTGATTAGTGTTAATTAGCGAATTTAAGCATGATAAAATTCGGCAAAAATGTTCATAAATTCCTAAATGAAGTTTTAGACCTCTGATATGAATTTGGGTTAATTTGGTTAAGTTTTGCTAATCCTATCATTAGTTTCACCTAAACATGCTTAAGGGGAAATGTGGGGTGTTGGGTAAGTTTGATCCATTTTAACCTATCATGTTGATGTATTGATGTTTGTGGTTGATTATGCATGTTGCTATGACTGTATGAAATGCTTTGTGATTGGTTTCAATAGTTAGAATGGTCGAAAACGCCGTCGAATGGCGTAAACACTTGCTGGAACAGTTTCAGAAAAACAGTGCAGGTTTCGGATCGGATCAGATGTAGGGCTCGGATCGGATATGTTAAACTGGGCAAGGGGTTCGATCGGATCGGAACCTGACACTTGGGAGAATTGGCAAAAAGGAAGGCCACGCTAACTGAACTGGGATCAGATCGGATTAAGAAGGACGGATCGGAACGGAAGCATGAAGACGGATCGGAGCGGAGGCATGAAGACGCATCGGATAGGAGCATGTGAAGGAGGCATGGGGACGGATCGGAGCGGAAGCACGAACTGGAAAAGGACCCGACCCGACCCGAGGAGAAATACTCGACCCGAACCAGAAGAGGACCCGACCCGAACCGATGGAGGATACCCGATCCGAACCGATGGCTTGAGGAGGAACCCGACCCGACCCAGTATTGACCAAAAACCCGAGATGCAAAGGTAGTCCAATATGGGAAGTTAGAGCTCAGGATCCAGTTGGGAACCGATGAGTTCACTTCATGGTTGGACTTTGCTGCGGGACGTGTGCTAAGGAGATGTCGACGTTCATAACTTCGATTCACCATTAAAAATGAATGATGGCTACTTATCAGTGCAGTAGGTTCATTATGACCTGAGGGGCAAGGTGATGGTAGCAAGACTACGTTATCAGTGCAGTAGGGTCATTATGACCCGAGGGGCAAAGTGATGCGTAGTAAGACTATGAGCCAGTGCAGTGGGGTCATTACGACTCCATGGGGCAGAGTGGACATAGTAAGGATTAGTAAGGCTATGAGCCAGTGCAGTGGGGTTCTTGTGACTCCATGGAGGCAAAGTGGACATAGCAAGGGATTTGTGGCTACGTTATCAGTGCAGTGAAGCCATTTATGACTTCATGGGGCAAAGTGATCGTAGCAAGGTATGTTGGGTGGTCGAAGTGGTGAATATCGTATGCTTTACGCACTGAGTGAGAGATGTGAGGATGGATGCTATGTTTGATTGTTTGCCATCATTATGACATGCACACCTCCCCCACCTCCGTATCTATACATTGTTTTATATGGCACCTTAGAGTGTTGTACAGTATGTAGTGCTAACTCTTTGGTTGCAGGTCCAGGTTCAGGTATGTTTCTAGTCTACCTGTTATTGTTCACTTTAGATGCTTATCGCTCATACCAGGCTTTATGTCTGACCCAGAGTTTTATGTCTCCTCTTATTACTCTGGGTGCTCACACGAGCAGACTAGAGACAAGTTAGCTGGTGGAGCGCGAGTAGCTGATTCGGAGACGGGCAGGAGGCTTCCACGTATGATATATATATATACACATTCTCCTTGTGTCGTTGGTGGTCACTACTTGGGCATTAGTAGCGTACCTCCTTCATCTTACTTTTGCTTTGAGACAGTTTGAAAGTTGTAATAAGCTGTATTTTGGATTTCCGCCGCTATGATGTTTAGTTCTGGTTTTCAGCTTATGCACTGTCTCTCCTGTTTTATGTCAAGTATGTTATTATTATATTTTATTCTATGCGCTGTGAGACATTCTACAGGTTCTTTGTATGCCTTCTTCTTTTTCCTTTTGACGACCCGTTCCGTGCTAACTGGACATGTGTACAGCTCACTTTTGGAGTAAATGTCGGTTGGTGCGAGGCGGGTCGTTACATTTGGTATCAGAGCTCTAGGTTGCGTAGTTAACCTAGGGAAAGACACCAGGGAGAGATAGTACGTATATGAGAGTGCGTATTTGTGATTACTTTGGTTTTCAAAAGCTATATATGTATATAATATTAGTAGTATAAGAATGAAGTCGCACTGCACTAGCACCACTATGGGGTCGTTAATCGTTTCCCTTTTTCAGATTGACGATGAGCCGAGACACGAGGGGTGCTGGTAGAGGGCCCAACCAGGGGAATGTCGCTGACATGAGGGCGATGTTTACTAACCTCATGAGAGATATGCTTAGAGAAGTGCAAGGGGCAGTTCCCAATCCCGGAGTTGGTGTTGGCCCAGTAGTGCAGGCGCCTAGGGTCGATTTTGCCAAATTGTGCAAGGATTACACTAATATTGGCGGGAAGCCGTTCCACGGAACGGAGTCGGCCACGGATGTTCAGGAATGGATGGATAGCTGTGACCGTATCTTCGATGACTTGGGTCTTGAGGATGCGATGAAGAGAAGGCTAGCGTCTCGTCAGCTGCAAGGGCGAGCGATGAATTGGTGGAATGCCATTAGAACAGCTACTCCAGAGGATCAGGTTACGTGGGATCAGTTCAAGGCTCGCTTTAGCGAGAAGTTTATTCCAGCTGCCCAGAAGTCAGTGTTGTTTAAGAGGTTCTTGGAACTCAAGCAGAACAGAAGGGCAGTTTCTGATTATATTGCTGAGTTTGACACTTTGCCGAAGTATGGACTATCTCTTATCGACACTCCTGAGAAGAAGAATGAGAAGTTTATTACTTTCTTGGATGGGTAATTGGGGGAAAGGCTTATCAACCACATCGATGAGACTTTTGAATCGATCGTGGGGAAAGCTTTGAGATCAGAGAGTCTTTACCCTAAGTCAAAGACTGAGGCTGCATCTGCAGAAGGGCCAAAGCCGCAAGCAGGCAGTGGAGGCAAGAATAACTCTCAGAATAAGAGAAAGCAGGACCAATCTAAGGGTGGCCAGAAAAAGAGCAAGAAGGATGTTGAGTGCTTCAGCTGTGGTAAGAAGGGCCATTATGCTAAAGAATGTCGGGCCAAGCCAGCGGAAAGGAAGTGCTACAACTGTGGTCAAGTGGGACATCATAAGGATAAGTGTCCGTAACCTCTTAAGGAGAAGCAGATTGTGAAAGCATATGCTATTGATGCTGTTCCTTCTTCGTCGAATGCCCCAACTACGGCGGAGAAAGGAAAGAATGTTGCTATTCAAGGTATGCTTTCTATTTATGATATACCAGTTCGAGTTTTGTTTGATACCGGGGCTTCCCGTTCCTTCATATCTAGTGACCTGGTAGAAAGGTTGGGACTGGAACCCGAGATAGTCGATAAGCCATTGGTTGTGACGAACCCGATTGGCGGTTCGACTAGCCTTAGTATGATTTGCAGGAATTTGGTCTTATCGAGTCATGGATGTATGTTTGTGATTGCGTTGTTTTGGGCTTTACTGGGTATGGCATTATATTGGGAGTCGATTGGCTCCAAAGATACGGGGTGGTGGTAGACTGTGAGGGCTTTTTGGTGACAGTGAGGGCGGATGATGGGAAGAGGGTAGTGTTTGGTAGTCTACCTAGTGATGGGGTTATGGCTAGTTTTGTAAATTCCCTCGACATCCCACAGGATGAGTTGTCAGATGTGCCCGTGGTCGGCCAGTATCCGGACGTCTTCTAGGAGGTGACCGGGCTTCCACCACACCGAGAGATTGAGTTCCATATTGATTTAGTGAAAGATGCCAGACCTATAGTGATGCCACTTCGTCGTATGGAACCAAGGGAGCAGCGAGAGCTCGGGGTGCAAGTCAGCAATCTTTTGAAGAAGGGATTTATTAGAAGAAGTGTCTCCGAGTGGGGAGCACCAGTTGTGTTAGCCACTAAGGCAGATGGTTCCCTTCGTTTGTGTGTGGACTATCGCGAGTTGAATAAGGTGACGAGGAAGAATAAGTATCCTCTACCGCGGATAGATGATTTGTTTGATCAACTGGAAGGAGCAAGAGTGTTCTCCCAGTTGGACCTCGCGACAGGATTTCATCAGCTACGAGTAGCGGATGAGAGTGTTCTGAAAACGGCATTCAGGACGCCTTCTGGATTTTATGAGTGGTTGGTCATGCCATTTGGGTTGACCAATGCACCAGCCTATTTTGTGGATCTTATGAATCGAGTATTCAGGGATCAGTTGAATAAGTTTGTTCTTGTGTTCGTGGATGACATCCTTGTTTACTCAACGACAGAGGAGGAACACAAGGGACACTTGAGGATAGTGATGGAGGTGTTGAGGAAACACCAATTGAAAGCGAAATTCTCTAAGTGTCATTTTTGGAGAAGGGAAGTGAGATTCTTGGGTCATGTTGTTTCAGAGAGTGGTATTGTCGTGGACCCTGCGAAGGTGGCTACGGTACAGGATTGGCCTACGCCCAAGAATGTAACAGATGTAAGAAGTTTCTTGGGATTAGCTGGATATTATCGTAAGTTTATCCAGGACTTCTCCAAGATAACAGCACCGTTGACTCAATTGACTAAGAAGAATCAGTCCTTCGTCTGGGACGGAGTGTGTGAGGATTCCTTCAAAGGTCTAAAGGAGAGGTTGACGCGTGCGCCAGTGTTAGTCATTCCTAAAGGGAATGAAGAGATGACGGTATACACAGATGCTTGTGGTACCGGACTGGGTGCAGTATTGATGCAAGGAGGTAGGGTTGTAGCTTATGCTAGTCGACAGTTAAAGCCGCATGAGAAGAAGTATCCTACCCATGATTTGGAACTAGCAGTGATCGTGTTTGCGCTGAAGATGTGGAGACACTACCTCTTGGGAGAAAGATTCGAGTTGTTTACCGATCATAAATCGTTAAAGTATCTCTTCTCCCAGAAAGATCTGAATCGCCGTCAGCAGAGATGGTTAGAGTTCTTGGCTTCGTATGATTTTGATATCGCATACACACCTGGGAAGGGTAATGCGGTAGCTGATGCCTTGAGTAGGAGACAGACCAGCTTAGGGGCTATGTTTCTTGAGTGGAAGCAACTGGAGTACATCGCGGGGTTTGATTTCAGACCAAGGTACGAATTAGATCCAGTTATGCTAGCCAGTTTGACGATCAGAGCGGATTGGTTCCAGCCAGAGGGACGATCCTAATCTATTGGAAATCATCTCCAAGTTAGAGATGAACATCGACGGTGAGGAGGTGAATGTGTATGGGCTTGATCGAGGTGGATGGCTTCGAAAGAATGGAAGACTAGTTGTGCCCAACGTAAATGGTTTGAGAGATGAAGTGCTTAGAGAATGTCATCACTCAAAACTGACTATACATCCCGGTGGTAATAAGATATATCGAGATATGAAGCAAACCTACTACTGGGAAGGGATGAAAAGAGACGTTGGGAAGTTTATATCCAAATGCATGAATTGCCAGCTAGTTAAAGCCGAGCAAAAGAAGCCTAGTGGGTTGTTGCAACCATTAGAAATTCCCGAATGGAAATGGGAGCAAGTCTCGATGGATTTCATCGATGGTTTACCAAGGACTAGATCGGGATACGATAGTATTTGGGTAATTGTGGATCGATTGACTAAGAGTGCAAGATTTATACCAGTCAAATCGACCAGAACGGCAGCCAAATTGGCAGAATTGTATATGAAGTGGGTAGTGAGATTTCACGGAGTACCTAAAAGCATTGTGAGTGACCGAGACCCGTTGTTCACTAGTGGGGTTTGGAAAAGCTTACAAGAGGCTCTAGGGTCAGGATTACATCTCAGTACCACATATCATCCTCAGACCGACGGTCAGACGGAGAGGGTGAATCGTATATTGGAAGATCTCTTGAGAGCTTGTATATTGGATTTGGTGGATCATGGGATGACTATTTGCATCTAGTAGAGTTTGCATATAATAATAGCTACCAATCCAGTATAGGTATGGCTCCGTTTGAAGCTTTGTACGGAAGGCCGTGCAACTCACCATCATGTTGGGTAGAGACTGGAGAGAAGTTTATGCTTGGACCAGATGGGGTGAGAGAAACTTCGGATAAAATTAAGATCATTCAGCAACGAATGAAAGCTGCCCAAGATAGGCAGAAGAGTTATGCTAATAAGAGGAGAAGAGACTTAAAATTCTCCGTTGGTGACTTGGTGTTTGTCAAGATTTCTTCGTTGAAGAGCGTGATACGATTTGGCAGGAGAGGCAAGTTGGCACCAAGATTTGTTGGCCCATTCCCTGTTCTTGAACTAGTCGGGGATTTAGCGTATAGAGTTGGCTTACCAGAGAAAATGGCGGGAGTTCACAATGTATTTCATGTTTCCCAACTAAGGTAGTTCGTTCACGACTCAGATATGACTATTTCACCTTATCAGTTAGAGGACTTCGAACTAGAACCCGAGGCGGTTGGGAACCGCAAGCCGATTCGTATTGTGGGGCACGATACGAAGCAACTTCGAAGGAAGGCGGTGAAGCTAGTCAAGGTTCAGTGGGGCGAGAACGAGAATGATAGTACCTGGGAGACAGAGGAGAGCATTAGGAAGGCATATCCAGAACTCTTTGCCTGGTAAGATTTACCTTGCGATTTAGTTTTCCGCATGCTAGGGTAGACTTGTTTTGCATGTTTGATTGTTGTTTTATGGTTGATAGGCATGCGGGACCTTTGTGTGTGTTTTGATTAGGGAATTTCGGGGGTGAAATTTCTTAAAGGGGGGGGGGGAGTGTAATGACCCGCATTCTACGCATCGAAGGATCGTAGAATATTTATTTCTTTCTCATATGAACTCGTATGGTCATGTAACTTTGGGAAACATCCCTTAGAGTCATTTCCTATGTTCATGATTTTTGTCGATTTTTAAATGACCGTTTTGCCCCTAGATGGTACTGTTTTGGCCATAACTTTTGATTGGAAAGGAATTCTGACCTGAAACCACTTCCATTAGATTCATTTGATGGTTTACCATTCCGTAAAGTGGTCATAATAGTCAAACGGACTTACCGTTTGGGAGATATGGCAGAAATAAGGTTTGAAGGGTGAAAAACTGCTTAACCGGGCCAAATCGGGTGATTTGTGAGTAGGCCCATAACCCATTTCGGGATTAGGGTTATGGGAAGGCTGAAATGAGATAGAGAATCATTCCATTTCAGTTTTCTAGCCTCCACTTATCACCAAGGAACCCTAAAAATGGCCTCCAACCTCTAAATCACCTCCAAATCACCTTTTGGTCAAGGATTTGGCTTAGCAACCTCTAATCAAGGGAGATCTACACCAAAGCAACATTGGAGCTGCTGTTTAGCATTGAGATTCACATCAAATCAGAGATTTATTTCAGATCTTAGTTTATTTGTGGCTAAGGTGAGTGATTTGCATAGTTTTGCACTAATTATGGCTAATTAGGGATGATTAGTGTTAATTAGCGAATTTAAGGTATGATAAAATTCGGGAAAAATGTTCATAAATTCCTAAATGAAGTTTTAGACCTCTGATATGAATTTGGGTTAATTTGATTAAGTTTTGCTAATCCTATCATCAGTTTCACCAAAACATGCTTAAGGGGAAATGTGGGGTTTTGGTTATGTTTGATCAATTTTAACCTATCATGTTGATGTTTTGATGTTTGTGATTGATTATGCATGTTGCTGTGACTGTATGAAATGCTTTGTGATTGGTTTCAATAGTTAGAATGGTCGAAAACGCCGTCGAATGGCGTAAACACTTGCTGGAACAGTTTCAGAAAAACAGTGCAGGTTTCGGATCGGATGTAGGGCTCTGATCGGATATGTTGAACTGGGCAAGGGGTTCGATCAGATCGGAACCTGACACTTGGGAGAATTGGAAAAAAGGAAGGCCACGCTAACTGAACTGGGATCGGATCGGATTAAGGAGGACGGATCGGAGCGGAAGCATGAAGACGGATCGGAGCAGAGGCATGAAGACGGATCAGATAGGAGCATGTGAAGGAGGCATGGGGACGGATCGGAGCGGAAGCACGAACTGGAAGAGGACCCAACCCGACCCGAGGAGAAATACTCGACCCGAACCAGAAGAGGACCCGAGCCGAACCGATGGAGGATACCCGACCCGAACCGATGGCTTGAGGAGGAACCCGACCCGACCCAGTATTGACCAAAAACCCGAGATGCAAAGGTAGTCCAATATGGGAAGTTAGAGCTCAGGATCCAGTTGGGAACCGATGAGTTCACTTCATGGTTGGACTTTGCTGCGGGACATGTGCTAAGGAGCTGTCGACGTTCATAACTTTGATTCACCATTAAAAATGAATGATGGCTACTTATCAGTGTAGTAGGATCATTATGACCTGAGGGGCAAGGTGATGGTAGCAAGACTACGTTATCAGTGCAGTAGGGTCATTATGACCCGAGGGGCAAAGTGATGCGTAGTAAGACTATGAGCCAGTGCAGTGGGGTCATTACGGCTCCATGGGGCAGAGTGGACATAGTAAGGACTAGTAAGGCTATGAGCCAGTGCAGTGGGGTTCTTGTGACTCCATGGGGGCAAAGTGGACATAGCAAGGGATTTGTGGATACGTTATCAGTGCAGTGAAGCCATTTATGACTTCATGGGGCAAAGTGATCATAGCAAGGTATGTTAGGTGGTCGAAGTGGTGAATATCGTATGCTTTACGCACTGAGTGAGAGATGTGAGGATGGATGCTATGTTTGATTGTTTGCCATCATTATGACATGCACACCTCCCCCACCTCTGTATCTATACATTGTTTTATATGGCACCTTAGAGTGTTGTACAGTATGTAGTGCTAACTCTTTGGTTGCAGGTCCAGGTTCAGGTATGTTTCTAGTCTACCTGTTATTGTTCACTTTAGATGCTTATCGCTCATACTAGGCTTTATGTCTGACCCAGAGTTTTATGTCTCCTCTTATTACTCTGGGTGCTCACACGAGCAGACTAGAGACGGGTTAGCTGGTGGTGCGCGAGTAGCTGATTCGGAGACGGGCAGAAGGCTTCCACGTATGATATATATATATATACACATTCTCCCTGTTTCGTTGGTGGTCGCTACTTGGGCATTAGTAGCGTACCTCCTTCATCTTACTTTTGCTTTGAGACAGTTCGAAAGTTGTAATAAGCTGTATTTTGGATTTCCGCCGCTATGATATTTAGTTCTGGTTTTCAGCTTATGCACTGTCTCTCCTGTTTTATGTCAAGTATGTTATTATTATATTTTATTCTATGCGCTGTGTGACATTCTACAGGTTCTTTGTATGCCTTCTTCCTTTTCCTTCTGACGACCCGTTCCGTGCTAACTGGACATGTGTACAACGCGCTTTTGGAGTAAATGTCGGTTGGTGCGGGGCGGGCCGTTACAATTTCTGTTAGCATTCTCTCTTGAATAGCAGCCAATTTCTCCTTACATAGATGAGACTGTTTATTCCCTTTTCCAAATTTAAGGGATGACCATGCTCTCAACACATCTTTTGTTGTCTTTAGTTTCTTGTGAAGTCTGAACATGTGATTACCTTGAATAAGTATATTCCAGTTGTTTTCTACCACAGAAAGAAAATTAGCTTCCTCTGACCAATTATAAAAGAATCTAAATGACATTTTGCCTCTCATAAATACGGTACCCATAGTGATAATTTGAGGTGAGTGGTCAGATAGAAGTGGAACTGGTTTACGATTATGCAATTCTGGCTATGTAAGTAAAGCAATAGAGTTACATAATCCATAATCAATTTTAGAGAGAGTTCTAATTCCTTCCTTCTTTTTGTTGTTTCAGGTGTAGTAAGAACCGTTTGTCTTAATTTCAGTGAGGTTGGCATCACAAAGCAGTTGTTTCAAGGGGCTAATGTCATTTATAGCCAGTGGGTTGCCACCACTTCTATCACCAATGTCAAGACAACAGTTGAAATCCCCAGAAATGATCCAAGGGTGAGTTTCTTGCCTCCAATTGGGCAAATTTTGAAATAGATGCTCTCTAGCATTAGTGGTATTATCAACATATACGAAGGAAATATAAAATGAAGAAGAGGTAGGGATGTACCAGTCATGACAGTTTATAACTTGTCTATCAGTATCAAGCATAGATAGCTGATGAATGTTAGGATCATACAGGATAAGGATTCTACCATGAGGAGCTCGATCTAAGTTATTTATCATAATCCAAAAGGGATTAATAAAGTGGGCAGCTCTTGTAGTAAGTTTAGTGTTGAGTTTAGTTTCAAGAATAGCTAGCATGGTTTTAAATTGTAATTAGCAATTAAACGCATACATTGCTCTAATTTCATGTCCAAATGAGCTGCTCTAACATTCCATACACAAAAATGTTGCGACATTAATTAAACTTTGAGGAGGATTTGTCCAATGCCTTGCTCCTAGTTATAGGAGTTGTGCTCTTAGGTAATCCATGAATAGTAGCTGATGAAGGGGACTCTATTGCATTGCCAGTGCTCTGCTGATGAAGGAGAAAATATTATTAATTGTTCGTTTTTAATTAATCATATTGTAAAGCGGTGTAAACTCACAAGAAACTACTACCAGATACTCTCCCTAATGGGATCAAGGCTCTTATTCCATTTGGGATAGCAAGCTGACAACCTACTCATGTATGCTTGCCTGGATATGACAAGAACAAATCCTGATAGTTCTAACTCGAATCCCCTATGTTAAATATTAAATCAAGCTTTAGATAATTATATATATATATATATCATATACAAAATATTTCTATTTCTATGCTACTAATTTTGGTACTTAAGAACCATGTACTTTAGGGTATAAATACACAACTGGATGAGCTAGCAGCTTTGAAGGGCCACTCTTATCACCTCTTGAGTGGGTAGAGCTACATCATCGAGAAAATGTCATAATACTATCAAATACATATATCATTTCACTATGTTAAGACACATGTATAATTCATAATAATTACGATAAAATATATCATTATTAGTGAGAAAATTTTCAATGTTAACAATTACATAAATTACCAGATATTACTCAGTCCTCATTGTTTTCTGATTCACACTCGGTCTTGTATTCTACATCATTTTTCTCTACACTCTCAAATGCTTCAACTATTACATTAGAATCATCGTTTGAAGGTCCGAAATTGATTTATTCATTGATAATTGCTATTTCAACAGTTTCCTCGGTATCTGCTTAATAGGCTTGTTCGTCTATAATTCTTTCCATCGAATGTAAATCTTGTCCTGCTTTTGAAAAACTGCCGACCAGTCTGCTTTATCTCTTTTTAGAGATGGATAAGGGATGTAATAAACATGTAGGGCTTATTTCGCTAGTACAAAAGAATCGTACTTTTGATGATTTAAGGTAAATTTTATTTCTATAAGATTATAATTTGGATGCATGATAATATCAGAACCTGGAACATTGTTGAACCAATTGCATCTAAACAAAAAAAACTTTCTCTGTGGGTCTTGTAAAATATGGCAATTGCAAAACCTGGGTTGACTCGCTATAAAAATCATTTATATGATTATTAGGATCATTGGGACCTTTAACAAATACACAGTATGTTTGGTAATTTTTTAGCATCATCTTTTGAACTTATATCCATTAACGGGAAATATTGGATATGCTTTACCTTCCTTTTCAATCCCAGTGCCAATGTTTTAGTCCTTCATCGCTCACACAATTTGTGGTATCATAAGCGTTGTTCGAAAACCAAGTAGTGAAATCTTTGCTTGAATCGCCGCTTTGGATGTTGTGATTCATAAACACTGCAAATATAAACGTAATATATTGCTTTATTATTAATTTACACGTGCAGCATTAAATTAAATTTATCAAAACTTGTAATCTGATAATTACCAAACAAATGGTACAACTTCAGGACAATTAAGAAGAATAGTGTGTGTATTACATGGTAATCTCTATCTTCTAACTATACTTCAACACATTTTCCATCATGTTGACCATAATCTATTCCAGTAATTCTTTTTTTTTTCTCTTTAACATTTGGTTCTTATTTGACATTAACATCACCGTTATCAACTTCAATGGTAGGGAACATTAATCGTATTGCATCTTTGAATATATATTCTATGAGATTCATCATATTAACTTAATCACCAGTGACCTCCTTTGAATATTCTTGATTACATGCTATAATTTCTCCATGGTGATCCCACACCAAATAATTGGGCAAGAAATCGTACTCGTGCAAATGAACCCTAACTATATTCGATATCAAATGCTTCAACAATTTGTATCTACTATATGAGCAACGAATTTTTACGTCATTTCCATTATTACTTAAAGAAAACTCGGGAAACATATGCACTCCATTATGAAAATGTTTACTTATTGACCCTCATATTTCTCTTTGTTGTTACATCCAACTCTGACCAATAAAATAATTAATCATTTTTCCTACTTTAAAACCAATGATAAATATTAAAAAATTATTAACCATGCATTTTATATACTATTTTATTAAATATAAAAATAAATCACAATATGCATTAATTAGTTTATATTTTACCATTTTAGTAGATATATACAAAATTATATATTATTTTTACTATTTCGCAAAATACATAATTCATGTTTGTTTATATATTAAATTATATTACTAAAAAGATTATAGCATGTGACACACAATATTGTACCAAACTGGATTTTGAATAAACGATTAAGGATTTATTGACATTTTTGTGCCTGTTGTGATGGTCGATCATCCTATTTTCCATTACAAACACGTTAACAATGTAAATCATATCATTTTAAATGATTTTCCAAAGTTTCAGCAGCACTTCCCCCATGTTCTTTATATCGTACACAAATGCGTGTACATAAGGAACGAAAAGAAAGTACCATCGAAATTTTGTGAATAGTTTAAACGATATGAGTTACGAAACGTAATTACTTTATAGTGTCTGTAACTTGTCTAATACAAGGACAAATCCGATAAATATTGTATCAGATGTATACAGAAGTTCGTTTTGTAATAAGAATGAATATTCATATAACGATCATATACAAAACTCGTCAGATGGGGACAATAGTTCTCTAAGGGATTTAATATTTTGTTATATTTTGTTGTTTCATTAAATTTAAAAAATAAAGCACATCATGTATTAATTTGTTTATATTTTACTATTTCATTGAATATATACTAAATTATGTGATTTATACTATTTCGTATAATATATAATCCATGTTTGTTTATATGCTAAATTAAATATGTAACTTGTTCATGTACCAAAATATAGTATTTAAAAAACTAATTTATGTGCCACATAATATTGTACCAAACCTGATTTTAAATAAACGATTGGCGAATCTAATGCTAGCTATTTACAAAACATATACATTAAATCATTTAGATCAATCCTAACTAATATAATAGTAATTAGTTGGATGTATCCTTTGTATTAACAGTATAACTGATCACACCCTGCGTGGTGTTTAGATTACAGTTCTCTAATTAGCCAGTACGTCTGTAGAAGATTAGCCTTTTGCTTATCTCCTGTTATATTTTGTACTCGTTATGTGCTATATTGAAAAAGTGGTGCGGCCCACTCTAAAAACTGGCTGGCTTTGCCAAAAAAAATATAATAGTAATTAGCATGCAAAACTTATACATCTAATCAGTCCTAACCAAACATTCAAAATATATACAATAAATTAATATTAACAAATAATTTGGATATTCTGATAATAATAATGGTAATTAGTATGTAATAGGGTATATTAAACATTCAATGGGCTATTAGGGAAACTATAATAAGTAATTAGGAAAAATTTAGGAAATCTAAGATAATTAGGGTTTTTGAAAAACTTGATTTCGAGAGGAAGCACACGGTGATTGGTGGCCCTGGAGGTGGTTCAAAAGGCGAAATAGGGGGTTGGAAATGTTTGGGGAGAGGAGAAAGTTGGATTTTTGCATTTTAGGGTGGAGTTGAGAAGAATTAAAATGCTTACGGGTTGGAAGACGGGTATACAGATTGTTTGACCAAAAAATGGCACAAACACCCAAAGAAAAGAATTTGTAGAGAAAAATGAAGAAATATAAAATGAAAAAGAGGAAATCATAACAATTGCACATGATTTATAGTAGTTCGGCGTTAGCAAGCCTATGTCCACTTTATAATTCCTTGATTCACTAAGAAATTACAATTACAATAAGTATAATCTTTAACACTCAATTTACAATAATTTAATCTCTCAAAATTTATTGATTTGACCGAAGAAGAAGATGATTCTCTATTTGTTGGGCACTTGTAATGGTGTACGTGAACAGTAGAAGTGCCAAAAGCCCTCAAAACATCTTTGAGTTTCTCTATTTATAAGCACAGTGGCAGGTTGTTTTCGAATCAACACGTGGAATCCGGGCAAGGTTTTTCAAAGGTAATGGCAGCAGTTACAGTGAAGTGGCAGATCGGTTTGTGGCTAACTGATTCGAAAGTGGACATGTGTCGCAAAATCTGGGATATCAGGAGTTAGTGGGAGAGAAAAATGGACATAACTGCCTTAATCGGATCGAATAGGTTCTGAATTGTACGTTCGATCCAAGGTCTTCGATCTTGGGACCGTTTTCATTCGATCTGGCAAGTTCGAACTAGGGACCTTTGGTCCGAGATTTGGACTTTGTTCAATCTAGGAGCAGAAAAATAGTGTAAGCCATTCTTTCTTTGATCCAAGCCAGGATCATTTATTTGATTAGGCATGATCTCGAGGTTAGAGGCTTTTGATTTTGATCATCGGGATCTTGGACGGCCTTGCTAAAAGGCAGGTCAACATTTTGCCTCCTAAAGTACATCTTATTGAAGATGGGATATGCTTTTAACTCGTTGAGCTATCCATTCCTAAGTGGGCAGTGGTCAACAAGCACGTCCCTTCGTACAGTCATGACTCTTGACCTCCTTCACTTTGTACAAATAGCATATCATATTCATAATTGCTTTCATCGTACTCAGCAAATCAAAGTCTCTGACCAGAGTAGTTGCAAACAAATAGGCAAATTGTTCAAACCTTGTCGAGTCAAAAGGTCAGATTTACCCATTTCAAATCGTGCTGAGTTGTTGGCTCTCGCGCATGAACATGCACATACTAGTTTTTCCAGACAAATTTTCTTAATCAACATCGAAGTTGAGTCAAACCTTTTATATCATATGAGTCCATCACGTCATCAGGAATCTAAGATGGTTGGTGGAAACGTGTCTCGTTTCCCATCGGTCTCCTTCCGAACACTAGTTTTCGAATAAAAAATTCCAATTCCCCTTCGGATCTCAGTCATGTGCTTCGATCTGGAGCCAAGGAAAAGGTCAGCCCATCATTTCATGGGGAAGCAGAATAGTCGCTCCTCTATGCTATATAAATTACCCTGTTTCTTTGTTTTCACTTATTCCTTTCTACTGCTATCGCCTGTAACTTCGAATTCAGATAAACCCTAGTTCCCAGTTTGCCTTTATCCTTTTCAATCTTCGTACTCGAATCAAAGGTGGGTTTAAATTCATATAATTTATGTCATTATCTAAAATTACATGCAAATCACACCCCGAATCTACGTTAGTCGCCCTCGATATTGTTACAAGGTTGATGTCTCAAGCCTCAGGGATCACCACCATCGTTGATGGTGCTTGGGCTGCTGTTGGCCATCGGCGACATTCGTGGAGTTATCTTGGTAGCGTAATACTGGTCCTCGTGGCTTGGGGCGACCACCACGGAGAAAGAGGGTTTTGCTTTGGTATGAAGGAATCGAAACACTGGGAAATCAACATAGTAGAACGAGAGGAGGAGGGATGAAGGTGTAACGACCCAGAAAATCTGAACCAATTTAAAAATTTTAAATTGGATAAAATAATGGATTTTAAATATTTAAAATAAATATTTTAAATAATGGCGATGAAAACTGAGTTTGAATCGACAATTGAAAACGAATATAATTAATTATAATTATAAACAAGGCTTGAAATGGCGTGGCAGTTTCAAAAATTGAATTCAAACTTTGTCGGACTGTACCGGGTGCAAAACAATCCGGATTTTAGTGAAACCAAAAATATTTAAATCTGTTAGTGAATACCTTTCTAACGAATATGAAAAATCGAAATTTGATAGCGGGAATCAAAAGATATGTCCAGTTGAAAATTCTGAATAGTCGCTATGGAATTCAGGCCCTTAAAAGTGGACATTTTGCAAACGACCTCGGATTTCGACGAAACCACTTTTGTTGGATCCAGGATGTCAAGTTATTGCTAGGTTTCAAATTTCATAATTTTTCGAATCAATATCTGAGTGTGGCAAAGGAAAACGCGTTTGACCAGTTTCAGTTGATTTTAATCGACTAGAAAATGGCCATTTTTCTAACGGTCTCAGAATTCGATGAAACTAGTTTTGTTAGGACCGTATCGTCAATACGAAGCTAGAAAATATTTTTCTGGAATTTTTAGAGTTAGTATGTGACCCCGGTAATTTGAAATGTACGTTTAAAATTCAATATAGTGATTTAAATGTAAATTCAACGGAAACTGATTGTAATGGTCGAATCAGCTTACGATACATATCCCATTGTGTTCGGAATGGGGGTGAAACGCTATGGGCGACAGTCGTTGGGCTCAATTTGAGATTCGTATGTAAAAGTCAACATTTAGGAATTAAAATAAATAATAAATAAAACAAAAAAAATCATTCTCTCTCCTCTCCCCTTCATCTCCTCTGCCCACCCCCCCCCCCCCCCCCCCCGTTCATTTCAATTTCAAAAAAAAAAAAAAAACGAAGCAACCCTCGTCGGAGCTCCTCTACACCACCGCCATCGCAAGCCTAGCCACCTCGCTTCGCAACTCCGACCATCTCCTTCCTCTTCGACCCTCGTAAGCAGCAGCACCTCAAGACATCGCTTCGCCTGAACCCGTCCCCAATCCAACGCGTCGCCCAACCGAACTCTCCACCCTCCGTCGAGCACTGCTCCAGGGGATTTTAGATCGTACTCCGGTCCCAGGTGGTCTGTGCGCCATTAAGTCGTTGTTGTGGATGCTTCAATCGGGAAACTGGAGGTGGAAGAAGACCATTAGCGAAGGGTTTAATATTATATCAGGTAATTAATTAACTTAATTAGTTAGTTTATTTTGTTAAGAAATTAAAGAGCTGATTTTAGGTAAAATATATGATTTTTAATAAACAAAAGACTTGATCTTTAGTATAGGGAAGTTCATAATTTTAATATAGGAAAATTCATATTTTTAGTATAGAAAAGTTTGCATTTTTAATGTAGGAAAGTTGCGATTTTTATATATTGAACATCGAAGTAAAAATATGATTTTTATATATTGAACATCGAAGTAAAAATATGATTTTTATATATTGAACATCGAAGTAAAAATATGATTTTTATATATTGAACATCGAAGTAAAAATATGATTTTTATATATTGAACATCGAAGTAAAAATATGATTTTTATATATTGAACATCGAAGTAAAAATATGATTTTTATATATTGAACATCGAAGTAAAAAATATGATTTTTATATATTGAACATCGAAGTAAAAATATGATTTTTATATATTGAACATCGAAGTAAAAATATGATTTTTATATATTGAACATCGAAGTAAAAAATATGATTTTTATATATTGAACATCGAAGTAAAAATATGATTTATATATATTGAATAACGAAGTAAAAATTCGGTCTTTACATATGTAGTGAATACGGGCAACGAAAGCGACAAAAGGCAAGAACGGTGAAGATTTATGCAAAGAAGAGTCGTGGGATTGAATTAGCAATTCGGTGAGAATTTCTCACTCTTCAATTTCTTTCTATATACATATACATATATATATATATATATATATATATATATGTGTGTGTGTGTGTGTGTCGAAATAAAAGTGAATTACTATATATATTATATATATATACGCCCCTCGTCCACAAACCATGGACGATATTTATTGGTTGAAATTGGGTGAAAATTGATTGTTGGCGAATGGTTGTTTGGGATTGTTTGTGGTTGATATTGGTTGATTGTGGTTGAAAAATACCCATTTGTAATTGAGAAATATTTGATTGAAACCACATAGGATTAGTTTGTGGAAATGAAATAAATATATACATGCCGCCTGCGTGCGAACTAGATGCATGATCCCCATCGTCAAAAACCGCGAGGTTTTAAGGTAGAGCGAGGAGCCGTACTAGGGACGGTCCCGGTTTTAACTACCCTGCCGTTATGCTGCCGAAATTTTGAAAAACATTCATGTGTTTGAATTATTTTCATCTGCTTAAACTATATTTATTCATTGAATAGAAAACCTTCATGTGTTGAATTGATATTCATTCGTTGGTTAGAAATTCATGTGTTGAATGGTATTCGCGTTTTAAATATAAAACTCACATTTTTATCTATACATAGAAACTATAGAAAACCTTCATGTGTTGAATCGATATTCATTCGTTGAATTGAAATTCATGTGTTGAATGGTATTCATATTTTGAAATAAATTGTTTGATAATAAAAATCACCTTTTATCGACTATATGAACTGTGTAAAATAATCTCGTTTTAAAAGAAATTGTTTTATGATAAAAATCCTATTTTTGTCACCTATATGAACAATATAGAAAAATAGTGTTTTGAAATGAATAGTTTTACAATAAAAATCACATTTTTATTGTATGCATGAATCGTTGAAATGTGAAGTGTTAAAAATAGCCACTTGTTCAAATAAACATATATGAGTTGAAATATTCATTAATTAGCTAATGAAATAATTTGTACCTATGTATGTAACCTTAGAGTGAATGGTGTTTTAAACCAAATAGAAATCAAAGATGAAGTTGAATAGAAAATGATAAATGATAAGAACTATATATGTGTACATGCATATTCATTGAACATGTTATAGCAAAGGGGCCAGAGAAGAGGAATAAAATTTTGTGCCCGACAAATAGGTACACATTTACTGTTTTGTTTGGGTGATGATTTTATGAGCCTGTTGGCTAGCCGCTTGGCTTTTTCTTTTTCTTTTTGAGATTAGAAGGACCGGGAAAGCTATTTGCGATTTCCCGATGCTCCCGGTGCAGGGGAGGTTATGGCGAAATTTTCCAAAATTTTAAGGCGTTAGTGAAATATTTGAAGTGAAAACGATATTGAAATTGTTGAATGTACTATATTTATATAATTATATAAATATAAATAAAATTAAAACGAAACGTGGCCGTGCAGTTCGCATTTTGAAACTGTGATTTCAAACAACTAGTGCGGGAAATCCGACCATTGGATTTTCCCGAAACCTCAACCGTCGGGTTCGCCTTGGAAATATCTTCCTAACGGCACCAACTTTGTAAAAATCCAACGGTTGGATTGTCTGGAATGTTTAATTCAAATCTGAAGAAAAACAGCGCCAGAAGCGATTATATTTATATATATATAAATATAATTATATATTTAATCGAATAACGACGCTGCAGTTCGTATTTTGAAATCGAAACTTCAAACGATTGTACCGGGAGATCCGACCGTCGGATTTTCCCGAAACTGGAGCCGTTGGATTCGTTTTGAAAAGACCTTTCTAATGATGTAAATTTTGTGAAGATCCAACGGTTAGATTTTCATATATGTGTAAATCAAATCTGAAGAAAAACAGCGCCACGGCCGCTTTATGACCCGAAGCGTCGTTTTGAATAAATTAGCTATTTTAAAATAAATAAAAATAGCGATAAATAGTTATAAAATATCATAAGCGATATGGAATGGAAATAAACTGAATTTGCTTGATTTACGTGGCTTTTGATAGTTGGATGTGTTTGGTGTGAAAATTACATTAAAGAACACAATTGGTGTTGTCGAATAATTTAACCATTGAGATAAATTGATTTGAAATTCTAAATATACGTGGATTATTTGAAAAGGCCGAGTTAATACTCATTTCAAATAATTGACCGACGATTGAAAGTCGAAGATGAAGACGGTGGTAGAAGACCGGAGATCTTCACCTCGTTTGGATGGTAACCGAGGTCCTGATTGGGAAACATCCCGAAATATGGATAATGAGTGGTGATCGTCCAGACATACGTGGTGATCGATGGGTTTGCGAGGTATTTAGTGCCTCCGGTTTCGTTCAGACCCAGAACGGACTTGTAAATGGACCGTGTGTCTGACATTGGATTTTATTCTATGTTGATTGATCTCTGTCAAATATACATCTGTTTGGCGGCGGAGAATTTATTCTTTTGCTTAACACCCTTCTCTGAGACGCACGAGCTCAGAGGTTGTATATCGATGGACATCAGTCGCATGGCATGAATTGCCTGTGTGGCATGCTAAGATGCAGTGATCAGGGCTTCTGTTGAAAAGCAAAGCCTTGTGGGGATGATCAAAGCACCGCCTGTGCGGCGTAGCTTTGTGTATGACGTGAAATCGCGAGCCTCACATCCCGGTATGAACCAGAAACGGGAGAGGACATCAGGGAGGGCCTGCGTTTCTTCCTAGCTAGGGTGGTGTCAGTGACCTACCAGCCCTGACATTTATATACTTTTCACCTATGTGGTTGTTGCTGTTGCGAGGCGCCTCGGTTTGATCGGACGATCCGGGTCCGATGGAGTCATTCGTTGGCTCATTTACGCCCCAAAGGGCGGGGAAACGCAGTGTTCAGGCATTTTAATCCACATCGGTGGACCGGCCCTGACGATCCAAGGGTCGATGCGCTCTGACTCTGAGGCTCGGGCTAGGCAGTCTCGAATTCGGTAAGGACTATCTTTTGCCTTGGTTCATGACGGAAATCCAATTTCCAAATACGACATCGTGCGGTTTTGATTGTATATATATATATGGCGACATGATATATGGTACCCATGCCGTCTATGATTGATAGTTATGATTTGAAATTGTTTTCAAACATATAAACACTAGCAATAATATCAAATGCCTTTGTTTGATTCGTATCAAGCATATTTTGGCCGTTATAAGGTAAAAACTCTATCCTCCGGTTTGGGTTGCATTGTGTGATGGGAACTGAGTCTTATAACGATTTCATTTTTATAAAAAGCATAGCGATGTTTAAAAGAAAGATTTGTTTTAAAGCACTGGCAATCCAATGGAGTAAACCCGTTCCATGAAAGTGGCGTGGTCCTGTGACTAGCCAAATTATATATATGTGTTGAGTAGATTTCTCATACCAGTCCCATGACTGACTCGTAGTTTGTTTCACTCTCAAACTCGGGTGCCCCTTTTTCTTCACGGGCAGCCTTGTATTCAGGTTTAGCTGGTTCTTTCTGGATAGCTGGAGCTGAAGATGGATTCTATCATTTATCTCTTTTTATGTTGTTCAGCTCCTATTGTACATATTTTGTTTATTTCCGCTGTAGACATTTATGTATAGCTGAACTGTATTTGTACTAAGTAAGATCCTGTATACTGTGTAACTCTGATGATTACTTTTATCCATTATATTTTATTGTTCATTATCTGGTGTATTTATTTAATTTTGTTCTGCTATTATCTGTTTCTGTGTTATATTCCAAAGATAACTCTGGTCTCCGTCTGAACGGGATTTCGGGTCGTCTCAACGTGGTATCAGAGCTTTGGTTAAGCTTAGTTTTGGAATATAACATTTGAACGAACTT
Organism: Allium sativum; assembly: GCA_030737875.1. Lineage (NCBI taxonomy): Eukaryota > Viridiplantae > Streptophyta > Magnoliopsida > Asparagales > Amaryllidaceae > Allium > Allium sativum. Next base: position 312,801,968 of record CM060921.1, read on the forward strand.
GTCAGAAATAGAACCAGTAGTGTTCTATGACGGGTAACTCTATACAGATAGGATCAGTAATATCCTAGTATGAGTAGCAGAATGAAATAACACCTCGATAGGCACATTTACATAGAAGTATATGTTTCTATATTTTAAATTGTCTTTTCTGTGACCTGACACTTGATCTGCCATTTGCAGAAGTATTAGAAAATGAGTGTCAGAAGCAGAAGGAATGCAGAACCGGATATTGAGGCCTTATTAATCAAATATCGAAATATGGGTGGAATACCGTTCTCTGGTGAAGAATCTATTATGAAGACACAAGCTTGGATTCGTTCGGCTGAGAAAATCTTCGAAGCATTAAAGCTGAGGGATGACCAGAAAAGATTACTGGCCTCCTGGGCACTCAAAGATGAAGCTTTGTTCTGGTGGGATTCTGTTGTTAAGGATAATCCAGAAGGTGATATCACCTGGGACAGATTCAAAGTGATTTTCCTGGAAAGATTTACTCCTCCCGAAGCAACGGAGCGATTATGTGACGAATTTTCTTATCTGATACAAGGTGACCTGACCATCCCAGAATATCATAAGAAATTCAACGAACTTTCTCACTTTTCTCCACATCTGATCAGGGACCCAAAGAGGAAGAATCTTATATTTATTCACGGGCTTCAAAGGAAATACCAGAATAAAGTATTGGGGCATGTGAAGCTTCCTTTTTCTGAAATGATATACATGGCTTATCAGTACGAAGATCTGGACAGGAAAGGTATGCTACAGTATGAAGAAGAAGTCAGCTCTAGTAATAAAATTGAGTCCGAAACTGATTGTCCTGAGGCCAGTACAAGGTCTGAGGTCAGTAAAGAGCTTAAGGTAAATCGAAAAAGGGCTAGATCTAAAAAAGAACCTATCACAACTGCCATATGCAAGAACTGCAATCAGAGGGGGCATTTGTCCAGAAAATGTAAATCTTTAAAGAAACCAATAAAGGATGGATATAGAGCCAATCGAAAGCAAAAGAAGAAAAGGTTGGGAAAAGATGGGGAGTTTCAAGAGAATAGGCATTGTAAACAGTGCCACGAGGCCGGTCATCTTGCAAAGGATTGCCCGCTCTTAAACAAGGCCGCAGCAGTACATGTAAATGAATTGGCAGAAACTTCTGAGCCCTCAGCTAGTCAAGAAAGGGCAGATGTCTTAGAAGGCACACTCAATGTCAAGAACATTCCAGTTAAAGTACTGTTTGATACTGGCGCATCACGAAGCTTTATTGCAAAGAGTGCAGTCAAGAAGTTGGATTTGAATTTGAAGAAGCTCAAAGAGCCAATGACTGTCCGAAATCCAGTTGGAGGTTCCATCAATCTCAGTTGGGTTTGTGCAGTACCTGTCTCTTTTTCTTGCTATAAATTCCCTATTATCTCTGTCATCATGAATTTTGATGAATTCGATCTTATTTTGGGATTGGATTGGTTAACCAAATATGAAGCAGAGGTTAGATGCGCCGAGAGAGTTGTTAGAGCTAAGATTAAATCAGGGAGTTATATAACCATACCGTGTGAAGGTCAGGATACTAATAGAAAAGACTTCTGGGCAGCTTTGAATGTTTCTCCATCCCAAATAGAAAATGTCCCTGAAATCACAGAGAATATTCCCGATCTAGTGAAAGATATTCCTGTCGTCAAGAACTATGCGGATGTGCTTGAAGAAGTTGTTCGCTTACCTCCGCAGAGAGAAATAGATTTCAAGATTGCTTTAATTCCCAATGCAAGGCCGGTAGTTCACGCTATTCGAAGAATGTCCTTGAAAGAGAAGGAGGAATTAGACAATCAAACAAGACAGCTAGTATGGAAGGGTCTGATCAGGCCTAGTTTCTCTGATTGGGGTGCAGCAGTGGTATTTGTCCCAAAATCTGACGGTACTCTACGGATATGTGTGGATTATCGTGATTTAAACAAACAAACAATAAAGAACAAATATCCATTGCCGTGGATTGATGATTTGTTAGATCGATTAAATGGAGCACAAGTATTTTCAAGAATGGACCTAGCTACAGGTTTCCATCAACTTCGAATTGCCGAAGAGTGTGTTCCAATGACAGCGTTCAGAGGCCCCGACTTATTCTACGAGTGGTTAGTAATGTCGTTCGGCTTATGTAACGCTCCAGCTTACTTCGTCGATCTGATGAATAGAGTGTTTAGAGGGGTTTTGAATAAATTTGTTCTGGTTTTCATTGACGATATTCTAATCTTCTCTAAATCAAAGGCTGAACATGAAAAGCATCTGGAACAGGTTCTAGAAATTCTGAGACAGAATGTATTAAAAGCCAAATTTTCCAAATGTATCTTCTGGCAAGATGAAGTAAAATTTCTGGGCCACGTCGTATCGAAAGAAGGAATCGCTGTGGATCCAAGCAAAATCACAGCTATTCAGAATTGGAAACAGCCCAGTACCCCCACTGAAGTCCGCAGTTTTCTCAGATTGGCTAGCTATTACCGGAAGTTCGTTAAAGACTTTTCGAAGATATCTGGTCATTTAACGAAGCTTACAAAGAAGCATTCTAAATTCAAATGGACTCCAGAAAATGAGGAGGCTTTTGAAGAACTAAAGTTAAGATTGACGACAGCTCCAGTGTTAACCATCATCGATGGCAACCAGGATTTAAAAGTATGGACTGATGCTTCTAGAGAAGGCCTTGGCGCAGTGTTAATGCAAAGAGGCCAAGTAATTGCTTATGCTAGCCGTCAACTGAAGCCGCACGAGAAAAACTATGTAACTCATGATCTTGAGTTATTGGCTATCATATTCTCTTTGAAAATCTAGAGACACTATCTTCTGGGTGAGAGGTTTGAACTGTTTACAGATCACCAGTCGCTAAAATATCTGTTCACTCAGAAAGACTTGAATTTGAGGCAGCAACGTTGGCTGGAGTTTCTTGCAGCATATGACTTTGAAATTATATATACTCCAGGAAAAGCCAATGTCGTGGCTGATGCGTTAAGCAGGAAGAATGAAATGATCGCCAGTTTTATTATCACGGCTTCATTGCTAGATAAGATATCTGCTCTTCAGGAGGAAGATCACTTCATTCAGAAGATCAGAGGGATAATTCAACAAGGCGAACCCTCGAGTTTTCAAGTAGACAATGATGGGATTTTAAGGCTCAAAGGTCGAATCTATGTCCCTAACATTCCTGAACTTCGAAAGGAAGTACTGGATGAATGCCACAAGTCAAAACTCAGTATCCATCCGGGAGTAAGCAAAATGTATAATGACATCAAACGCACTTTCTGGTGGAAGTCGATGAAAAGGGACATTTCTTTATATGTTAGTCGATGCCCTACTTGTCAGCTAGTCAAAAGCGACCAACAAAAACTGGCTGGATTGTTGCAACCGCTAGAAGTTCCTGGCTGGAAGTGGGAACATATTTCTATGGATTTCATTGATGGTTTGCCCAGAACCAGAAAAGGAAATGACAGTATTTGGGTGATCGTGGATCATTTCACGAAGACCGCCCATTTCATACCTGTCAGATCAAATAGAACCGCTCAGAGTCTGGCGCAGATTTACTTCAGGGAAATAGTTAGACTACATGGAGTGCCGCTCAGCATAGTCAGTGATAGAGATACAATATTCACTAGTAAATTCTGGGAAGCATTTCAAGTCGAGCGGGGAACAAAGTTAAACTTGAGCACCGCTTATCATCCTCAGACAGACGGTCAGACTGAGAGGGTAAATCGTATTTTGGAAGATCTGTTGCGGGCTTGTGTTATAGATTTCGGTGGATCCTGGGAAGACAATCTGCATTTGGCTGAATTCTCTTATAACAACGGCTACCAGGCGAGTCTGACAATGTCGCCATTCGAAGCATTGTATGGTAGACCGTGCCGATCCCCTGCTTGTTGGGTCGAACCAGGTAATAGACTTGTGTTGGGTCCCGATATGATTCGAGAAGCTGCCGACAAAGTCGATTTTATTAAGAAGCGATTACTCGCCGCTCAAAGCCGACAAAAGAGCTATGCCGATAGAAGAAGAAGAGATATATCCTTTGAAGTTGGCGACTATGTATATTTGAAAGTATCGCCGATGAGAGGAGTTATCCGGTTCGGTAAAACTGGAAAGTTAGCGCCCAAATTCATAGGTCCGTTTCCTATTCTGGAACGGATCGGTACGCTCGCTTATAGGGTCAAACTGCCTAATTGGTTGCCTGAAATTCATGATGTATTTCACATATCTCAACTTCGAAAGCACGTTCATGATCCAGACTTGATCGGGGAAGAAGCAGCTCAACATGACATTGAAATTACCTCAGAATTAGCTGTGAGAAGAGAGCCGCTAAAGATAATAGGCAAAGAAACCAAAGAGCTGAGGAACAAGAAGGTTCGCTTAGTCAAAGTGCAGTGGAGCGGAGATCCGTGAGATTGTACTTGGGAAACTAAGGAGAGCATTCAGAAAGCTTATCCTAGATGCCGAGTAGATATCTCTGATTGACTCCGGTGCAAGGTACATTTACCCTACTTTGCACTACCATTCAATTCTCTACTCTATTGTTATTTTCTTTTCATAGATGTGCACTTGTAATTATATATTCTGAAGGATTTTTAAAGGGTATAGGATTTGATTAGTATATTTTTGAAGGTTAAAAACAATTGGATTGGTTGTTGTGTTGTGTGATTGTAGATTTATCAAACCCCTTTCGACTTTGTTCCTTTTCGGGGACGAAAAGTTTTAAGTGGGGGAGATTGTAACGACCCAGAAAATCTGAACCAATTTAAAATTTTTAAATTGGCTAAAATAATGGATTTTAAATATTTAAAATAATTATTTTAAATAATGGCGATGAAAACTGAGTTTGAATCGACAATTGAAAACGAATATAATTAATTATAATTATAAACAAGGCCTGAAATGGCGTGGCAGTTTCAAAAATTGAATTCAAACTTTATCAGACTGTACCGGGTGCAAAACAATCCGGATTTTAGTGAAACCAAAAATATTTAAATCTGTTAGTGAATACCTTTCTAACGAATCTGAAAAATCGAAATTTGATAGCGGGAATCAAAAGATATGTCCAGTTGAAAATTCTGAATAGTCGCTATGGAATTCAGGCCCTTAAAAGTGGACATTTTGCAAACGACCTCGGATTTCGACGAAGCCACTTTTGTTGGATCCGGGATGTCAAGTTATTGCTAGGTTTCAAATTTCATAATTTTTCGAATCAATATGTGAGCGTGGCAAAGGAAAACGCGTTTGACCAGTTTCAGTTGATTTTAATCGACTGGAAAATGGCCATTTTTCTAACGGTCTCAGAATTCGACGAAACTAGTTTTGTTAGGACCGTATCGTCAATACGAAGCTAGAAAATATTTTTCTGGAATTTTTAGAGTTAGTATGTGACCCTGGTAATTTGAAATGTACGTTTAAAATTCAATATAGTGATTTAAATGTAAATTCAACGGAAACTGATTGTAATGGTCGAATCAGCTTATGATACATATCCCATTGTGTTCGGAACGGGGGTGAAACGCAATGGGCGACAGTCGTTGGGCTCGATTTGAGATTCGTATGTAAAAGTCAACATTTAGGAATTAAAATAAATAATAAATAAAATAAAATAAAATCATTCTCTCTCCTCTGCCCTTCATCTCCTCTGCCCCCCCCCCCCCCCCACCCCCGTTCATTTCGATTTCAAAAAAAAAAAAACGAAGCAACCCTCGTCGGAGCTCCTCTACACCACCGCCATCGCAAGCCTAGCCACCTCGCTTCGTAACTCCGACCATCTCCTTCCTCTTCGACCCTCGTAAGCAGCAGCACCTCAAGACATCGCTTCGCCTGAACCCGTCCCCAATCCAACGCGTCGCCCAACCGAACTCTCCACCCTCCGTCGAGCACTGCTCCAGGGGATTTTAGATCGTACTTCGGTCCCAGGTGGTCTGTGCGCCATTAAGTCGTTGTCGTGGATGCTTCAATCGGGAAACTGGAGGTGGAAGAATACCATTATCGAAGGGTTTAATATTATATCAGGTAATTAATTAACTTAATTAGTTAGTTTATTTTGTTAAGAAATTAAAGAGATGATTTTAGGTAAAATATATGATTTTTAATAAACAAAAGACTTGATCTTTAGTATAGGGAAGTTCATAATTTTAATATAGGAAAATTCATATTTTTAATATAGAAAAGTTTGCATTTTTAATGTAGGAAAGTTGCGATTTTTATATATTGAACATCGAAGTAAAAATATGATTTTTATATATTGAACATCGAAGTAAAAATATGATTTTTATATATTGAACATCGAAGTAAAAATATGATTTTTATATATTGAACATCGAAGTAAAAATATGATTTTTATATATTGAACATCGAAGTAAAAATATGATTTTTATATATTGAACATCGAAGTAAAAAAATATGATTTTTATATATTGAACATCGAAGTAAAAATATGATTTTTATATATTGAATAACGAAGTAAAAATTCGGTCTTTACATATGTAGTGAATACGGGCAACGAAAGCGACAAAAGGCGAGAACGGTGAAGATTTATGCAAAGAAGAGTCGTGGGATTGAATTAGCAATTCGGTGAGAATTTCTCGCTCTTCAATTTCTTTTTCTATATATATATATATATATATATATATATATATGTGTGTGTGTGTGTGTGTGTGTGTGTGTGTCGAAATAAAAGTGAATTGCTATATATTATATATATATATATACGCCCCTCGTCCACAAACCATGGATGATATTTATTGGTTGAAATTGGGTGAAAATTGATTGTTAGCGAATGGTTGTTTGGGATTGTTTGTGGTTGATATTGGTTGATTGTGGTTGAAAAATACCCATTTGTGATTGAGAAATATTTGATTGAAACCACATAGGATTAGTTTGTGGAAATGAAATAAATATATACATGTCGCCTGCGTGCGAACTAGATGCATGATCCCCATTGTCAAAAACCGCGAGGTTTTAAGGTGGAGCCGTACTAGGGACGGACCCGGTTTTAACTACCCTGCCGTTATGCTGCCGAAATTTTGAAAAACATTCATGTGTTTGAATTATTTTCATCTGCTTAAACTATATTTATTCATTGCATAGAAAACCTTCATGTGTTGAATTGATATTCATTCGTTGGTTAGAAATTCATGTGTTGAATGGTATTCGTGTTTTAAATATAAAACTCACATTTTTATCTATACATAGAAACTATAGAAAACCTTCATGTGTTGAATCGATATTCATTCGTTGAATTGAAATTCATGTGTTGAATGGTATTCATATTTTGAAATAAATTGTTTGATAATAAAAATCACCTTTTATCGACTATATGAACTGTGTAAAATAATCTCGTTTTAAAAGAAATTGTTTTATGATAAAAATCCTATTTTTGTCACCTATATGAACTATATAGAAAAATAGTGTTTTGAAATGAATTGTTTTACAATAAAAATCACATTTTTATTGTATGCATGAATCGTTGAAATGTGAAGTGTTAAAAATAGCCACTTGTTCAAATAAACATATATGAGTTGAAATATTCATCAATTAGCTAATGAAAAATTTTGTACCTATGTATGTAACCTTAGAGTGAATGGTGTTTTAAACCAAATAGAAATCAAAGATGAAGTTGAATAGAAAATGATAAATGATAAGAACTATATATGTGTACATGCATATTCATTGAACAGGTTATAGCAAAGGGGCCAGAGAAGAGGAATAAAATTTTGTGCCCGACAAATAGGTACACATTTACTGTTTTGTTTGGGTGATGATTTTATGAGCCTGTTGGCTAGCCGCTTGGCTTTTTCTTTTTCTTTTTGAGATTAGAAGGATCGGGAAAGCTATTTGCGATTTCCCGATGCTCCCGGTGCAGGGGAGGTTATGGCGAAATTTTCCAAAATTTTAAGGCGTTAGTGAAATATTTGAAGTGAAAACGATATTGAAATTGTTGAATGAACTATATTTATATAATTATATAAATATAAATAAAATTAAAAAGAAACGTGGCCGTGCAGTTCGCATTTTGAAACTGTGATTTCAAACAACTAGTGCGGGAAATCCGACCATTGGATTTTCCCGAAACCTCAACCGTCGGGTTCGCCTTGGAAATATCTTCCCAACGGCACCAACTTTGTAAAAATCCAACGGTTGGATTGTCTGGAATGTTTAATTCAAATCTGAAGAAAAACAGCGCCAGAAGCGATTATATTTATATATATATATAAATATAATTATATATTTAATCGAATAACGACGCTGCAGTTCGTATTTTGAAATCGAAACTTCAAACGATTGTACCGGGAGATCCGACCGTCGGATTTTCCCGAAACTGGAACCGTTGGATTCGTTTTGAAAAGACCTTTCTAATGATGTAAATTTTGTGAAGATCCAATGGTTAGATTTTCAGATATGTGTAAATCAAATCTGAAGAAAAACAGCGCCACGGCCGCTTTATGACCCGAAGCGTCGTTATGAATAAATTAGCTATTTTAAAATAAATAAAAATAGCGATAAATAGTTATAAAATATCATAAGCGATATGGAATGGAAATAAACTGAATTTGCTTGATTTACGTGGCTTTTGATGGTTGGATGTGTTTGGTGTGAAAATTACATTAAAGAACACAATTGGTGTTGTCGAATAATTTAACCATTGAGATAAATTGATTTGAAATTCTAAATATACGTGGATTATTTGAAAAGGCCGAGTTAATACTCATTTCAAATAATTGACCGACGATTGAAAGTCGAAGATGAAGACGGCGGTAGAAGACCGGAGATCTTCACCTCGTTTGGATGGTAACCGAGGTCCTGATTGGGAAGCATCCCGAAATATGGATAATGAGTGGTGATCGTCCAGACGTACGTGGTGATCGATGGGTTTGCGAGGTATTTAGTGCCTCCGGTTTCGTTCAGACCCAGAACGGACTTGTAAATGGACCGTGTGTCTGACATTGGATTTTATTCTATGTTGATTGATCTCTGTCAAATATACATCTGTTTGGCGGCGGAGAATTTATTCTTTTGCTTAACGCCCTTCTCTGAGACGCACGAGCTCAGAGGTTGTATATCGATGGACATCAGTCGCATGGCATGAATTGCCTGTGTGGCATGCTAAGATGCAGTGATCAGGGCTTCTGTTGAAAAGCAAAGCCTTGTGGGGATGATCAAAGCACCGCCTGTGCGGCGTAGCTTTGTGTATGACGTGAAATCGCGAGCCTCACACCCCGGTATGAACCAGAAACGGGAGAGGACATCAGGGAGGGCCTGCGTTTCTTCCTAGCTAGGGTGGTGTCAGTGACCTACCAGCCCTGACATTTATATACTTTTCACCTATGTGGTTGTTGCTGTTGCGAGGCGCCTCGGTTTGATCGGACGATCCGGGTCCGATGGAGTCATTCGTTGGCTCATTTACGCCCCCAAAGGGCGGGGAAACGCAGTGTTCAGGCATTTTAATCCACATCGGTGGACCGGCCCTGACGATCCAAGGGTCGATGCGCTCTGACCCTGAGGCTCGGGCTAGGCTGTCTCGAATTCGGTAAGGACTATCTTTTGCCTTGGTTCATGACGGAAATCCAATTTCCAAATACGACATCGTGCGGTTTTGATTGTATATATATATATATATATGGCGACATGATATATGGTACCCATGTCGTCTATGATTGACAGTTATGATTTGAAATTGTTTTCAAACATATAAACACTAGCAATAATATCAAATGCCTTTGTTTTATTCGTATCAAGCATATTTTGGCCGTTATAAGGTAAAAACTCTATCCTCCGGTTTGCGTTGCATTGTGTGATGGGAACTGAGTCTTATAACGATTTCATTTTTATAAAAAGCATAGCAATGTTTAAAAGAAAGATTTGTTTTAAAGCACTGGCAATCCAATGGAGTAAACCCGTTCCACGAAAGTGGCGTGGTCCTGTGACTAGCCAAATTATATATATGTGTTGAGTAGATTTCTCATACCAGTCCCATGACTGACTCGTAGTTTGTTTCACTCTCAAACTCGGGTGCCCCTTTTTCTTCACGGGCAGCCTTGTATTCAGGTTTAGCTGGTTCTTTCTGGATAGCTGGAGCTGAAGATGGATTCTATCATTTATCTCTTTTTATGCTGTTCAGCTCCTATTGTACATATTTTGTTTATTTCCGTTGTAGACATTTATGTATAGCTGAACTGTATTTGTACTAAGTAAGATCCTGTATACTGTGTAACTCTGATGATTACTTTTATCCATTATATTTTATTGTTCATTATCTGGTGTATTTATTTAATTTTGTTCTGCTATTATCTGTTTCTGTGTTATATTCCAAAGATAACCCTGGTCTCCGTCTGAACGGGATTTCGGGTCGTCTCAGAAGGACCTCTGGGTTTCTGATCGAAGAATTCATTTGAAGAGAATTGAAAGTGAATTTTCTTAGTGGGATCGAAAAACCCAGAGGGAGGAGCTACGAATGCTTGAAGGAATCATATGGGTTTGGATCGAGAATTCTCGATCCGGAATGGTTTGATCCGTGGTTGTTCAATATGGAGCTCTTGAACCAGAGTCTTATTTGATCTGGAGTTGCTCGGTTCGGGATTCTCTTTGACCCTTTTAGCACTTCCTTCCAAGTGAATGACCATCATATCTTTTCATAACATATAACTGACGAACAATCCAACATTGAACTAGACAAATCAAAGTGGCTTAGCATATTACTTCAGACAGATTGGACATAAAGACATAACTCTTCGCAACACTACGACGTATATCAAATGATCGAATGCATTTAACGTTTCCTTCCTTTTCTCTTTCAATATACACTTGCATTGCACACACTAGTACACATACATGGAGGGGACTGGTTACTTTACCCTAACCACTAATATTCCTTGGATAGTACAACAATCATGTCTAGAAGATATCCCACGAGATATTCTAAAGCTGAGAAAGGGAAGGATCTTGAGACAGAGACTGATCCAAACATTCCTTCGCTGGATTCTAATTCTGAAAGCGATGATCCAGGATTTGAAGTTAACATTCATGAGGAAATAGAATCTTCCAGAGAGGAAATTTCTTTAGACGAAGAGTTTAGGGGAGTAGGAGATAATAGGGCTCCTGATCAATTCGCGATGTTGTTTTTTGGAAGAGTCTAAGGATTCTTGGGTGTCTACTACATATGAATCGAGGCTAAGGCGAATATGCTTGAAACATGGAATTCCCTAGGACGATGTCTGGGCCTGACATCCTAGAAAGGCCTTATAACCCTCCAGAAGGTTACATAGCAATTAGTAGGCAAATGTGTACAGTCAGGAGCATCCCTACCTTTCATCCCTTCGTCATTAATTTCCTTCGACCGGTGAATATAGCACCCATGCTGCTTCTTCCCACAGCATACCCAAACATATATACCTTGTACATAGCGTATATGGAGATCCTGGGTTAGAAGCCTACCTTTGTAGACATCATCTTTTTCTACAATTTCATACATCGCCAATAAGTGACTCCGTTATTCCTTTATTTTGAATTTGCACTCTATAGGAAGATCACTATCGAGGGTTATAACAATGTAGGCGACATAATGCCAAATTAGTTTTATGTTCAACATCCAGAGGGGTGCGCTAGGAGATGGCTCTAATCTAGTAAGCTTCGAGTTCTATTCTCTTTTCTATAATTTTATGCATAGGATTTCTAACATTTCTTTTCATTATCGGTTCTGAACCCGAAGAAGCCACAAGGTTAGATATACTGGGTTCGCTTGACTACTTTACTAAATGCTCCACCGACCTCACTAGGTGTCAAGATTTTCCACGTGGATGAACTTCTTCATTAATACCACTTGCTCAGCCCATTGGTGGAGGTCACACCCCTGCATGCGTGCCCCCAGTCAGCAATCCTCCAACGTCAGCATGGATAGAAGGCGTGCCCCAGTCGGGGGTAGGAAGCGATTTCATCCAAAGTTATAGGGGCCCAAGAGAGCAAAGACATTGTGGGTTCCAATCGGGAACTTCAACCGGAGGAGAAGGAGAAGTCGCTAGAAAAAATAACCAGTGAAGAGCTTAGGAGCCCTTCTCCTATGAATGTATTCACAGGGTAGCTCTTACAAAAGGTCGTTGAGGAGGAGCATAAGGATCATCTCCAAGAGATACCAAGAATACGGTGAAGCGGCCTTCTCCCAAGCCTCCACCTTCAACTAAATCTCCAATCCATGTTTCTCTCCAAGAGAAATCTGTTTCTCTATTCCAAGGCTTAGGCGATCTACCTTTGCCAGACATTACATATTCCTCTCAAGACCTTGGCTCCAGTACCTTCTTTCTGGCTTCCTGAAAGGAAATTACGCCCACAAAGGCGGGAATGACAACTCCAACTAGCCAAACTCTGGGCTTTAGTCCATCAGGGGGTCACTAGGACACACACAACATGGGAACTGTACATCACAACACCTGTTTGTTGCATTAATCCCTGATTCTAATGCTGGCTTATTTTGATTTGCAGGACTATGTCTCATCAAGGGTATGATCCCAAGAAGCTCCACAACAGTCTCTCAAAGTCTAATTCCTAACCTGAGTGTGACTATAGAGATAACCGTGATAGAGAGGAGAGAAGGCTTCACCAACAAAAGTATCATCCCTCCTCACGCTCCTGATCTCCGGTCCACTTTGATATTGATAAGCATAAGAGCTATCAAGGCTCTAGCGAAGTGGATAGACAAATGGATAAAGCCCCACTTCCTACGAAAGAGTCACAACCACAAGACAAACCTCCTAAGAAACACTCTGACCCCAAGGATAAGTCCAAGGATTAAGACAATGCAACTGTCATTCCATCCAAACGCAAGTCAACTGAGACTTCTACTTCAAAGCCCATTGTACTTGATGCCTCTACTACTGAGAGGACAAAAGTTTTGAAAGAGCAATTTCCTCGGTATCACTTTGGGCATATGGACTTTGTTCCTAATCTCCAACCAGTTCATGAAAATTGGTCTGACAATGTCGAGAAAGAGATAGACTTCATTGATATGCAATGCAAAGAAACATGCAAATATGCTCGGAAGCTATCTGAAATCATACGGGATCTCTAATTGGACTTGAACAACCAGAAACGAATGTGGGAGTTTGACATGTCAGCTAGGAAGGCTATCGAGAAAGAGTTAATGGAGGCCGAAAACAAATTGAAATTGGTTGAGATGGAAGTCTAAAAATACAAGAAACTATATATTGAGTTGCGACATTGTTTCCACACTGAACTTGGCGTTTCCATCAAGGAACTCACATCCCTCAAGGAGAAGTGCCAAAGTGTTACAACCATAAAATGACTTAAAGTTGTCCTATACTTGCGCCCAGCATGAGAAGGACGTGTTGTATCTAACAATTCTATGGTTTTTGTTTGATGATAACAAACATATATTTATTATTATAAATGTGTTTGTAATTGTACTGTTATATTACATCACGGATAGAAAAAAGTATTTGTATTTAAATAGAATACTACTGCACAAGAATTTAAATATTCAAACAGTATTTTATTTAAAATATAATATTTATTTCAACATTTCAATAGTACAAATTTATAACTCCACTATTTGTACATTTCACTATAATACATTTCAAATTCAATTTCTTTTGATACATCTGTTCCTCACTACAACACTCAACACTCAGCTACATTTTTTATTCACTCTTTATTGTATAATTTTATATACAATTTCATTTGCACATAGTCTTGTCTTCTGTTAGCATCACAGTCAGTCCAGTTTTCTACTTACCTGTCATAGAAACACACACAGAGTAATCTGGAATAGAAATATTTTATGTTCTAGAAGATATAATTTTTATTTTAAAAATTTATTTGCCTCAGAATATTAGTGTGTTTCTCATCATTTTTCATGACTTGATCTGATTTTTAATGGACGTCCATCTATGTCTAGACAGCTTGTGATATTCACAGCCATACACTGTAAATACCACAGGGTAGACAAATCATGTAGTGCTCACATATATATATATTCTCTGGATGTGCACTATACATGTATACACATACAATGTATGTATATACACATATTTCTATGCACGGGAAATATGGTCAGAAAGGGATAAATATATCGAATATGATGTGTCAGGTAAAGCTTGACAACACAGATGTGCTGCAAGTATCCATGAACACACAAGTGATAGAAGCAACATCATATATACACACCATGATGTGTATGTATAGATGTAGTGTTTAACACTAACATATGAACAGTGCACAAGCTAAAAGCAGTTATACATGACCAAATAATGCCTTAGCATGGAGAAGACAAGTCAAGTCAATGAGCAGCATCTTATCACCATACACAAATAATCCAAAGTAATCAATCATGCATGTATACATAGTGGCAAGTAAAGTATGCAAGCACATGTGTTCACTCAAGCAACAAGCTCCGAGTACAGGTAAATGGTCAAGAAAACTCAACAAAAAGGGCAATACTGAAAATGTCGAGGCAAACAACAATAGCTCAGGTATATTATGTACAAACAAGAAATGGCACAACAATGGCACTGGTTCAAGATTGCAGAGCTTCAAATGCGAATGCATGGTAAAGCTATTTCGAGTACGAACCAACAATCCAGATTCAACGATGCATGCAAAAATGGCAGGTGCTATCAGAACTGTATGTACATAGCAATAGGAAACAAAAGTGCAAGTTGAATTTGTACACAACTACATATTTGAGTACAAGTATGCACTAATCCAAACAAGTTCAACCATCAAGTTGCACTATAAATGATAGGTGCTCATTCATCAGGCAGGTTCACGAATACACTAGCAGCTGTTCTTTACAGAGTAGTATCTATTCTTATCATGTATTCAAGGCAAGGTACATTGAAACATGGTCAAGCAGTTTCCAGAGTACAAAAGACTCAAGAGCATCAAAACAGAAAATTCAGCCAAGCAACAAAACTATGGTCACAACAAATGGGAAACTCGCATGAACAAGCAAACATACTGGTGTTTCAAGGCAGCTACTTACCTCCAGAAATTCGAAAGGGACAAATAAATAACTTTCTAGTTTCAAATGATAATTTGGTAAGCAACAATTTTCTTTGGAAAAGCTTTAATCACTCAATCCTTTTTTTTTTGGGACCCAATCATTTATTCATGGCAAGTTCAATCAAATTTCCAGAATTGAATTGGTGTAATTTCGGCATGAAAACATCAAAAAATAATTCATCCAATATTTTGGGCAAAATAAGAATCAATTCAATTTTTCCTGAAAATCGTTTCCAGAAAATCGCAATAACATTTTTGGAAAATTCCATTTATTTCCATATTACACAACATTTGCTTTGCAAGATTTTATTCCAGAAAATCAAAAGAATGATTCACGACAATGTTTAATCATGCAAGGGTAAGGGGCCGCAAACAAATTCATTCATCCAAGAATTTCCCACAAATCATCAAAGTTGAACCACTTAATCAAAGCCAAAATCACGCAACCAAGTTAAGCCATTTCATATGTGAAATCAAAGAGTAGATTAAGGAATTTAATTACCCTATGTAATCAACATCATATTCATCATATGCAAACAGATCGAACCAGACAAAAATTTGAAACCAAATCAAAGAATAAATTCAGAGGAACTCGCTTTTTTCGATCGCCATAGCCAAAATAATTAATCAAGAGCGCAGTTGGAATTGAAGCCAATTTGAAGAACACAATCGAGCAAACAAATGTCAAATTGATTTAGAGTTTGGAAATGTAACACCCCGCATTTTTAACTTAAGATAATAAAATAAGAATAACTTAATTAAATATTCAAAATTAAGTAAAACGGACTGCGCCATTGCGTCCATCTCGAAATTTTGGTCAAGATAGACACCTGGTTTGCGTAAATCAGACACCATATGAAGAAGTTATGAGCGTTAGAAGTTTGTATACATATAAAGAGCTAACATGTATTTATATTAAATAAATATATCCAAAAAATTCGAAAATCAGTTCAAAAATCAAATTCGCAAGGCGGGAAGTTAAGCGGGAAATTTGCCTATTGGGGGTCGACCCATTGGTCGACCCACCTACAGGGGGTCGACCTAGGGGTCGACCCAACCACGAATCTGGAGCATTCTTTTTTGACGTGGTCGGTTTTGGTGTTTTAAATTTAGATATAAGGGTCCTGGTTCCTCCGCTGCACCTACAAATAAGACCCTAGACCCATTGCTTTATTCATATAATTCAATGGCAACGACAAAGTGCTACTCCAACGTAATTTGTTCTATCCTTTTCTTCTTCTTCAACCTATTAGAGTTATTCAAGCTTGGAGATCTGGGATTCTACATCAGCAATACTTTTTCCTATTTTTCTAGAATGGATCTACGTTAATTTTAGATCTCTTATCGAAGTGAGGTAATTCCTGGATCTAGTCCATTTTTCAATTCCCTTCTCTTTTCTTCCCTTTTTCTTTCAGTAAAACTTAAAAAATCCATGGTTGTTAGGTTCTGAATCTAATTAGGGGAAAACCATGGAAAGGTAGATCTGGACCAGATCCAGGATTTGGAAAGCTTACGAGCTGAGTGGATTTAAGCCATATTATTTTAGATAATGGTATATTACCATTTAGCATTCCCCATTATGACAAATTGGAATATGACATGTTAAGATGCCTAAACATATGCTAATAATGATTAAAGTGGTATATGACATGCGAGAATGATTAGCATGATATAATGTTAAATTGCTAAAATGAGTCAGTTGAAATGTTGGAATGTTTACATGTTATAATATTAATATGAACATGTTGGAAAAATCATATATTGAATTAGTTGAAATGCTAAAAAGTTTACATGTTATGAACTTGTTAGAATATGGGTATCAACTATGGTTGTTCTTGTTACATGATAATTTGTCCCAAATGTATACATGAAATAATTGGAGTAAGTATATGATTATATGGTTTCATGTTAACATAAAATTGAATAAATAAAAATGGATTGGGGCATCGACCAAATTATGTTTAACGATCATAAATTGGGCTAGTAAATATGACTTGGAAAAAGGGGCATGAAAACCTATAATGAAATAGGAATAACTACTAAAGAATAAACATGCCTAGGATTACAGTAATTAGAAATTGTGACCGTACTTAAACACGAGGTTAGATTACACATGTGGTAGAAGTCTGCCCGGACCCGCCCGACATATCCAGCAAACACAAGTGGTGAATCTAATGTGGGGGGTCTAAGTGCATAAACACGAAATGTGCCAAGACACAAGGTTAAGTCTGACTTGTTGGAGATGTCTACCCGGACCCGACCGGCATATCCAGCATCCATAAGTTGTAGGCTTAATGTGAGAGGTCTGGTACATGTATATATATATAATCGGACTGATAAACAGTATTAATTGAAATTAATGGTAATAAACGGAATTGAATGAAAGAAAGATACAACAGTAAATGATTTGGAATAAATAGGGAATGATAATAACCTATTATAAATTAATAACATTAATGAGAATCTTGTATAATAGGTAGACTTGCCCTAGGGACAAGTGAAGATTATAACTCAGGTTATAATAAACTAGTAAGAACATGATATAACTGGTGGAATGAGATAAGTGACACTTAATTTTAAATTAAGTAATCAGAAATTGGGGGAAAATTGAAACCAATAGATTGTAATAAATAGAGAAAGGGGGAAAGTTTATGGAAAGTAAGAAGTAGTACTTAATTATAAATTAAGTAATCTATAAACTTGGAAATCTGAAATTTGCTGATAGAATAATATGTTAAGGCTTGTCATAGGGACAAGTGAGAATTATAACTTGGGTTATAAGAAAACAATAAGAAAAGGGGGATAACTTATGCTAAGAGATAAATTGGAATTGTAAATTAAGTTATTGGTGAGAACGAGGGTATGAAATCTACGGATGAGAACAACATAAGTTATGGAAAGAAAAACTTATTAGTGAACCTTAGTTAAGAGAACTAAGTTAATAAGTAAACAACGATAAGTTGTAAAGACAGTGGAAATGGAATTATGATTAAATAAGAAGAATGAGGAAAACTTATGAAATGAAATAAGTTATATTTAATCATAAGTGGTAAGTGACATGTTAATTAGAAAACTTGTGAACTAAGAGATACTTAATAACATATTAGAACATGTTATTGTGACCTTGAAATCAAAAAAGAATAAAAAGGGATTGTGGATTACAGACATTGGACCACAATCCAGAGAATAACATGTGGCGGACTTATTGAAAAAGTTAAATGGGTTAGTTATATGACTGAAATTAATAAGCAAGAGAAACTTGGTAATTTGACTAAGAATTCAATATGAAAGGGAATAACCAAGTTAAATGGAAACCTGATGAGGTAAGGCAAGTGCGTAAAAGAATGTTTAGATGTGGGGTCTAACAACATATTAAAGTGAGGCGCTTGGACCAATCCGTACATTTGAGGGTGAATAACCCAATGGGGTAGATCATCGAGGTGTTATAAGGCATGAGGGGAGCGCACATTCATCTGATTGTTCTGATGGCTCCGAAGGACTGGAAGGGGAAGTACACGGCTTCCTAAGGTACGTAAGGTGCTCCTAGTAGTCCTCTGTGCGATGGAAGATGTCTTAGGTTGTGCTCATAGAGGTTGGGTCTGCATGTAACTACTAGGTGGGTAGGCCTTGACTGCAGAAGTAGCTATGCAGTCAGAATGTTGTGATGCGGTGATACCAGGGTGATTCGGCGTTTCCTCAACGCGAGGCGGGGCCAAGGACAACAAAGATAGTGGATCGTCGGATACTAATCATCGACAGCCAGTGGGATGCGACAAGACTAGAGCAAAACCCAGGAAACCATTCACCTTTTGCTATTAGGGTACGGTGGTTGAGGGGAGACGCCAAATTGATTTTTAGATTGTTTGTTGTTAGGGGAACGTCACTTAGCTCTTGTAGTCTTTACTGGTTGAGGGAGGGGCCTAGGTGGGGCCATAGCTACCGTGAAAAAAGACCCTAGGAATATCTGTAAAGGCTCTTAAAGACGGGCATGTACAGATATGGAAAAGCTCCCGACCGAGTTTCGTGTTTCTTGTATCGCCTTGCCAAGGAACTCTGTGCACATTAGAGGACGTGCGATTGAGGCATTGAGCTACAATTGAAGATACGTATGGTGGACAGTCTAGATACATGCATGTCGGCTTTGGGTGGTGTATCGTAGACTTAAGGGCATTACTCCAGTATGAATTCTGATTCGAACAAAGGTGGCAGTTCGTACATTTGCGTAGCATAGTAATAACAGATATTTGCAGAACATAACATTGTTATATAGAGATTCATACGTCACTACGACGTAGGATGAGGGACTGCGTATATTTCGATAGTGTTACAGTGAAGACCATGCGAGTGGGGTACCATGGGGTATACCTTAATATTTGGGGTAGCTATATATATACTATATTAGGTTAATCCAGTGAGAAGTAAATGGGTACGACGTGTGTGTAAGCCTTGAGTGCTGATAACTCAAGTAGCCTAATAAATAAGATAATATGATTGAACGATATATGTAGGATTATCCAAAGTGTATAGTTTAAATCCAGTCACCAGAACTTGTGTTCTGACCTCCTCCTCATAACATACTCGCAGGTTAGATTTGTGGCAAAGACATGATAGCTTTGGATACCGGTTAGGCGGTATTAATAATACGGTAAGGTTATGTTTTGATTATACTATATTTTATCCATTCCACTGCGAAATATTTTCTTAGCTCTAACACATTTTATGTCTCTGTCTTTTCTGTAGGATACCAGAGCAAACCAATCCGAATTTCGATGGATTGGAATTTAAAAAAAATCGATCTGTCGGAATTCAGGTAGTTACATCTGGTATCAGAGCTTAGGTTTAGGATTCCTATATAAATAGTGAGTGAACGTACTTGTATCTTTAAAAATATAAATATATTATATATATACCTAGATCCATAGAGGAACCCACTAAATAGAAAGAGTATAACATGGTGAGAAATGGGATGTTTGTTTTGTACACAAAAGGAATGAATAAGGACATCTGAGACCCTTAGGTAATTTGGGTGGAGAGTGTACAATATACTTTGTATGGAAGGAAAGCGAATCCCATATGATTAGTATTTTGGGTTAGTGGGTTTGGCAGTAAAACCTTATAGATTGGAAAAGGTTAGAAAGAGAAAATTTGATTAGGAATATATATAGTTGAGAGAACTGATATTGGGGAATGTCTAGGAATGCCTAGGAAAAAAATTGGAAACCCGCTTTGAGTCTAACCCCATTGTTAACTTTTAAAAACTTTAAACTATAAAAGTTTTGGGAAAATGATTTATGGTGTTTTCAAGTTTTAATCTAAAAGTTATAGTTTTAAATATGTAAATTATACATATTGAGTTTTAAAGTTAAATAGGGTATATTTTGTAAATAGTGATTTCTTGCAAACTTTATATAAAGTAAAATTCTCTCAATAAAACGTGCATATTATAGAGCATGTATAGCTCGCTAGTTTTCTTGTTATATTTCATAACAAGTAGTTTTATAAAAGGAATATTTGAAAACTCTATTCTTATGATAAATCCTTTTTGATAAATTATTTTAACAAGAGCATTTTGATGGATGGACAACATAAGTCGTATAAATTAGGAGTAGAGTAGATGTTTGCACCTTGTAGCAAGGGACTAAACCGACCTTATAGGTAAGAACCAGTTGTAAACCCGATCGAGGAATAGTTCGCCCTTATCTACTCCAGTTTTAGTGAATTGAAAAAAAATGAATGAATGATTTTCATTTTTTTTAAGATGACAAGCTTTTGGGGTTTGAAAAACGTAAGTTTTCATGAGAAAATGAAATTTTGACACTTTTGAATTTTTGGAAGAAAATTTAAATGAAAAAGAAAAGCCAAACTGTGTTTTAAAAGTATGGAGTAGGTAAGGGTTAGTGCCTAGGGAAGATGGGAAAAGTTTTGGGGCTATAAACTAAATAGTGAAAATTATCTTGGGATAATAGTGAGTTCCCGTAAATGCGTAAGCATTGAATAGCCTAGGGCATTGCTTGGAATACTTATTGGTACACAGCTAGGACTAGTAGCGCCTACTAGATAGAAAAGGGCAAGTAAGTGTTTAGATCTCGTTGCTAATTTTCATGTTAGGGGTAAAACTCATTATCGCATTTCGGTTGGGATCGTTCCGCTATTTTGTTGGGTACTTAGGGTAACACCTAAACCTGTCGTGGATCCCATAGTTTGGACTTTTCTGCTTGAGGGGGACATAGTCCTGAGATTCTTGGTCCTTAGTAGTAGCTGTGTATGGTGTCTATTCTCCTGTTGTAGTTGGAAGACTATAAGCTTATTTAAATTTAAACTAAGATTAGATAATTACATAAGCTAAGAAAATAAAATAGGTACAACTGAAAATGAAACAGAAAATTTAGTAAAGCAACAAAAATGGAAAATTATGAGAAAAGATGGATAAGAACAAAAATTTCCAAGATAAGATGAAAGAGAAAATCAGTAACAAAGAATATTTTCTTATGTGGGTTGTGCTTGGATAGGAAAATAGGGAATCTTTATAAATAGTACATAAAAATCCAAGTACGGTTGGTTGAAAAAGAAAAACGGAAGATGCATAGTTTTCCGTTTTCCACCATTTTGTAACATAAGAGATCGAATTTAGGAAATTAGGTTTTTCTAAAATTCGAAAAATAAAGTTGGTTGGTAGGATTTTGGATGCAACAATTGGATGAACTATTCTCTTACTCAGTAAGAGTGTGGGAAACCTTGGATGAAAAAACACTTTTGATTTTCAAAATATTGCATTCATGTAGAACTACCAGTATGTTTAGGATATGAGCATCATATTTAAAAAAAGGATTTTTTAAACAATTTCATACACATGGGAGGTACCGCTTAGGCATACATGCATTATTATGTTGATTTCACTTTGCACAAGTGCACGATGTTTGCAAGAATTGGATGTACACATGATGGATGTATATTATGCGAGGGATTAATTGATTTTACCCTTATTAAATTTTGGGGATGAAATTTCCTAAGGGTGGGAGAATGTAACACCCCACATTTTTAACTTAACATAATAAAATAAGAATAACTTAATTAAATATTCAGAATTATTAAAAGGGACTGCACCATTGCGTCCGTCTCAAAATTTTGGTCAAGATAGACACCTGGTTTGCGTAAATCGGACACCATATGAAAAAGTTATGAGCGTTAGAAGTTTGTATACATATAAGGAGCTTATATGTGTGTGTATATATATATATATTAAGTAAATATATCAAGAAAATTCAAAAATCAGTTCAAAAATCAAAATTCGCAAGGCGGGAAGTTGAGCGGGAATTTTTCCCGTCGTGGGTCGACCCACTAATAGGGGGGTCGACCCAGGGGTCGACCCACCAATAGGGGGGTCGACCCACCCGCAGATCTGAAACATTCTTTTCCGACATGGTCGGTTTTGGTGTATTAGATTTAGATCTAAGGGTCCTGGTTCCTCCGCTGCACATATAAATAAGACCCTAGACCCATTGTTTTATTTATATAATTCAATGGCGACGACGAAGTGCTACTGCAACGTAGTTTATTCTAGCCTTTTCTTCTTCTTCAACCTATTAGAGTTATTCAAGCTTGGAGATCTGGGATTCTATATCAGCAATCCTATTTTCTATTTTTCTAGAACGGATCTACGTTAATTTTAGATCTCTTATCGAAGTGAGATAATTCCTAGATCTGGTCTATTTTTCAATTCCCTTCTCTTTTCTTCCCTTTTTCTTTTAGTAAAAAATATAAAATCCATGGTTGTTAGGTTCTGAATCTAATTAGGGGAAAACCATGGATGGGTAGATCTGGACCAGATCCAGGATTTGGAAAGCTTACAAGGTGAGTGGATTTAAGCCATATTATTTTAGATAATGGTATATTACCGTTTAGCATTCCCCATTATGATAAATTGGAATATGACTTGTTAAGATGCCTAAGCATATGCTAATAATGATAAAAGCGGTATATGACATGCGGGATGATTAGCATGATATAACGTCAAATTGTTAAAATGGATCAGTTGAAATGTTGTAATGTTTACATGTTATAATATTAATATGAACATGTTGGAAAATTCATATATTGAATTAGTTGAAGTGCTAAAAAGTTTACATGTTATGAACCGTTAAAATATGGGTATCAACTACGACTGTTCTTGTTACATGATAATTTGTCCAAAATGAATACATGAAATAATTGGAGTAAGTATATGATTATATGGTTTCATGTTAACATAAAATTGAATAAATAAAAATGGATTGGGGCATCGAACAAATTATGTTTAAAGATCTTAAATTGGGCTAGTAAATATGACTTGGAAAAAGGGGCATGAAAACATATAATGAAATATGAATAATTATTAAAGAACAAACATGCCTAGAATAAGAGTAATTTGAAACTGTGACTGTGCTTAGACACGAGGTTAGATTACACTTATGGTAGAAGTCTGCCCGGACACGCCCGGCATATCTAGCAACCACAAGTGGCAAATCTAATGTGAGGGGTCTAAGTGCATAAACTTGAAATGTGCCATGACACGAGGTTAAGTCTGACTTGTGGAAGAAGTCTGCCCGGACCCGCCCGGCATATCCAGCATCAACAGGTTGTAGGCTTAATGTGAGAGGTCTGGTACATGTGTGTGTGTGTGTATATACATATACATAAAATAGCTGGACTGATAAATAGTATTAATTGAAATTAACGGTAATAAGTGGAATTGAATGAAAGAAAGATAAAACAAAAAATGATTTGGAATAAATGGGGAATGATAATAACCTACTATAAATTAATAACATTAATGAGAATGTTGTATAATAGGTAGACTTGTCCTAGGGACAAGTGAAGATTATAACTCAGGTCATAATAAACTAGTAAGAACGTGATATAACTGATGGAACGAGATAAGTGACACTTAATTTTAAATTAAGTAATCAGTAGTTGGGGGAAAATTGAAACCAATAGATTGTAATAAATAAAGAAAGGGGGAAATTTTATGGAAAGTAAGAAGTAGTACTTAATTATAAATTAAGTAATCTATATACTTGGAAATCTGAAATCTGCTGATAGAATAATATGTTAAGGCTTGTCCTAGGGACAAGTGAGAATTATAACTTGGTGTTACTACCCAAAAATTGATAACAGAAAGGAGAAGAGTGGCAGCGAAGGGGTATCGGATGACCATAAGCACCTAGTGATCTTATAGGAAGCAAGATCAAAGGCTGAGAAGAGGCAACAAGGGGAAGAGAAGTTCCGAAGGGAAAACATCAACCGAAGCATATCATCGCTACCAGCTAGTAACTAGAAGGGCATTAGATGAGCATAAGTATGAAAGGGTGAACAAAGAGCCGCGCAGACCCCGCCTCCTCAAGGGAAGGAAATCCGAAGTTCACAAATATCCGGCGCACCCCATATGACAGAGCATATCCGACAGGGGTACCCTGCAGCGAAAGAAGAAGGATCTGAATCAACAACTAAGGAAAGAAGAGAATCCCTATGGCAGGAACCTAGAAGAGCGAGAGGATGTGCAAGTGTGAGCCCCTTGGATATCGACATCATAGGATAGGGAAACATCACGAAAATAAGTTTCTCTGTGTATACGCGGAATGGCCAGAAGCTAATCGCCGAGAGCATATAGCCGAAAGCATCCATCAAGAAGTCCAAGTATCTTCCGCAAGGCACCACATCAACGAATCCACGCCAGTCTCAAAAGAAACAGCAGACACCGAGAGCCCTACTTCACAGGCCACGACCAATACTGTAAAGGCAACCGGGAGCCTAACATCGGAATACAAAGGGAAAGGCGGCCGACAAAATTCTTATGGGCCCAATAGCCCGATAGCGAAAAGGGTCCTCAAGCCTCCTATAAATAAGACCCCAGGAGAAGCATAGAGGGGTATCTTTTTCGACTTCTTCTACTTCTTTCCTTTCTCCAGAAAACAGGAATCGGAAGAGTTCACAAATCATTTAAAGATTTTCTCCTGTGTAATCTCCTCCATGAATAAAAGTTAGTAAAAATCTTAAAGTGGACGTAGGTTCCTGAGGAACCGAACCACTATAAAATTACGTATCTTTACCTTTTCTGCATACTGTATTATTTTTCCCGTGTACCTGTGAGCGAATTCCGTGGTACATAAAGATCATCAGAATCTTTCAGCTCAAACCGTCAGGCTCTTAGCTGCCTGATGCCTCTTTTACGGTCATTTCCATCGATCTATTCCCAGTGTTGACGAAAAATATTGTTAAAATTTTTGGCGCTAGAGGGAGGGGCCTGAACTTCCGACCTTGTGGTTAACAGATCTACATGAGTTGTTCCGTCCCGGATTGGACTAGATTTGAAGGAAAGGTGCTGAGCAAGGAAAGCCTACCAGGATGTATTCGAGAATTACTTGGAATGGATGCACAGCAGGAAAGTACGGGGCGAGGCTCCCACTCGTCCTTGGATGTAGAAATTAGCGTACTATCAAACGCCAGCTCTATAAATCTAAAAGCGAGAAAGGCCCCGACTCTGATAGAAGAAAAGGACAATGAATTGGAAATACTTCATCTGACTTTACAGCTTGATGCAACCTGGAGATCTGTTGGAGAAAATTCAACCCGGAGAGCCTTCAAGATGGAAAACTATCAAACCAAGTTCAAGGCGAAGATACCCTCCAAATTTAACAACAGGACTAGACCCCCATCCATTCTACACACCGACCCAGCTAAATCAGAAAAGAAGAGGTCTTCGATCCTGATGCCCAAAGAGGTATGCGATGAGGCAAAAATATTACTTTTGGCAACACAAATCGATACTACCAGAAGGATTATTGAGGCTGACCCGGCCCGGTTGGCCTCAGGCATGATGCTCCATGAAGCAGAATTGTAAAGACCCGTGACTTCCCCGGTAAGGAAAGCACGGATAGTTCGAGAACAAGCCACAAAAGAACGCAGACAGAAGAACATTTCATTGTTAATTACAACAATTCATCAGACACAAGAATATACAGAGCATAAATGAATAAAATACATTCGATAAATATCAGAGATTAAAATACATTACATAGAAGTGGAAATTAATACAATAAACAACTAGAAGTAATACGCGGATACAAAGCTTTCCGAGTATCGTTCCAGTTGTAAATCAGGATCCTATGAATATAAATCTGCAAAACCAAAACTACTAGCTGCCC
This sequence comes from Allium sativum, assembly GCA_030737875.1. Classification (NCBI taxonomy): domain Eukaryota; kingdom Viridiplantae; phylum Streptophyta; class Magnoliopsida; order Asparagales; family Amaryllidaceae; genus Allium; species Allium sativum. Next base: position 312,828,148 of record CM060921.1, read on the forward strand.
GTGTCAAAATAAGGGCACCCAGAATTTAGGTTAAAACAATAAACTCCAGGTCAGTCATGTGACTGGTGTGAGAACTAAAACAGTTATTAATCTTTATTTTAAAGTTCGGTAAATCAAGGGACCACGCCGTATAACACGGAACGGGTTTCCTCCCAAGAATAACGGTGCATAAAACAACAGCGCAATGCTAAATAAAGATACAATGAAGCTAGTATAAGACCCAGGTCCCATCACACAATGCAACGCAAGCCGGAGGATAGGGTTTTCACCTTATAATAACCAAGAATGCTTGATATGTTTAAAGCAAATCATTTGATAGTACTATAAGTGTATAGTGCCAAAAACAACTTCAATTATAAGTATCAATCATAGGCGGCATGAATGCCCCATACCACTATGTCGCCATATATAGGTATACAATCAAAACGGCAATTGTCACGTATTGGAAGTTGGATTTCCTTCTGTGAACCGAGGCAAAAGATAGTCCTCTACTGATTCGAGACTGTCTAGCCTGAGCCTCAGGATCAGAGCTCGAGTGACCCTTGGATCGCCAGGGCCGGTCCACCGATGTGGATTAAAATGCCTGAAGACTGCGTTTCCCCGTCCTTTGGGGCGTAAATGAGCCAACGAATGACTCCATCGGACCCGGATCGTCCGATCAAACTGAGGCGCCTCGCAACAGCAACAACCACATAAGTAAAACTCGTCAGGGCGTGTAAAACCACTGACGCCACTTCTAGCTAGAAAGAAACGCATGCCCTCCCTGAGGTCCTCTCCCGTTTTTGGTTCACACCGGGGTGAGAGGCTCGTCAATCAACGCTACACAAAGCTATGCCACACAGGCGGTGCTTTGATCATCAACCACAAGCCTTTGCTTTTCAACAGAAGCCTTGATCAATTGCCACTTAGGCATGCCACACAGGCAATTCACTCCCTGCGATGAATATCCATCAATATATAACCCCTGAGCTCGTACGTCTCAGAGAAGGGCGTTAAGCAAGAGAATAAATTCTCTGCCGCCAAACAAATATATATTTAATATAAATCAATCACACATACTGAAATCCAATGTCAGACACACAGTCCATTTACAAGTTCGTTCTGGGTCTGAACGAAACCGGAGGCACCTAGTACCCCGCACATCCATCGATCTCCAAATACGTCTGGACGATCACTAACTGATTCCCTCCTCTTGGGTGTACGGCCCAATCAAGATCATCAGTAATCACCCAAACGACGTGAAGACCTCCAGTCTTCAACCACCGTCTTCACCTTCGTCTTATCGTCGTATCAGTTATTCAGAATGGGATAAACCCAGTCTTTCCGAATAACTCGCATATATAATAAACAAGTGTTACACAAACACAACATACGCCTCATTCCAATTCAGAATATTCTTTTATTCAAATATTCTTATACTTTAGGAAAGGTTCCCATTAATTTTATCAAAGATAAATTCTTTAAATTTATTCTTTTATCTTCCTTTGAATATCACTTCAAATTAGTCGGGATTAGCGAACCACACCGAAGTAATTATTTATTTTATTTCCAATCCCAACCTATTTATCCCATGAAGTAAAACTGGTAATACTTCATATCTAACACTACGGTGTTATCGATAAATTCAATTACCATTTCACGTTCAAATCTAATTAAAGATTTAACTATCGCCTGGAAGTAAACTGGTGATACTTTATTCTCGATCTTTTCAATCTAATTAAAGATTCATTAAAACTCCCTTTAGTTTTAATCTTTAACTGGGATAAAGAATCAGTGTCATTTAAAACATGGTTCACGATAAACCAAAAATCACATTCCATTAATTATTGGGTTAAAGAACAAGTGTTATTTAAAACACTGTTCACGATAAACCCAAAAATCAATACCAATTCAATTCCAATTAAATATTATTTAATTGGTACACTTCATTAAATCTAAATAAAAAGATTTAATCTTTTTCTCAACTGGGCTTAAGAACAGTGTTAATGAAGATACCATTCACGACAAACCCAAATCACATTTGATATTAAATACAAGGCTCTGAATAGAAAATATATCGGCTTATATTCAATATCAAATTCCACGACCAACAAATATCGTATTGGAAATAACGATATGTATATATCTTTCAAATTTCCATAACAATATATGTATAATCACGAAATCCAACATCGAAATATTCCAAAGATAATTTCGATTCAAATCCATTCCAATGCAATTATTGGAAATTCTGGTTATTTTCAAAACCATTTTCAAATTCAATTTATTTATTTAAAAATAAATAAATTATCATTCTAGTTCAAAACTAGTTCATTTCGATAAAATCTATTTTTGTCTTTTCAAATATGGAGTTTTTCATCCCAATTCTTCACAAATCATTTCTTATGATTTTACAAAAATTATTGATATTTTTAATAATTTTATCAAGGCCCGTACAGTCGATTTCCATCTACGGCCATCGAACTGCACTTACAGCAACCTTTTCCAAATTTGATTTGGACATAATTCCAAATCCAATCGTTAGATTTCAAATCTCTAATGTTCGTTAGAAAGCTCTTTTCGATACGAACCCAACGGTTTCGGTTTTAGGAGAATCCGACGGTCGGATCTCCCGCAATGTCCATTCGAAGTCAATGGTCGAAACTCGCGAACTACCGCGGCGCGGCGCGTTCTATTCATGCCATTATATTATATATATAATATATATAATATATACTTCGTCGATTTCCTTTCGAAACGAATTTTATAAATCGTTTTAAATTCGTTTTCGAAACGATTTCAACTTCATATTCAATTTCTAATCAAAATTGAATATTCCAATATAAATTCGTTTTAATTTCATTTCAAATCGATTTCAATTCAACTTCAATTTAATTCGAATTCATTTCTATTCAATTTCAATTTGAATTCATTTCTATTTTAATTTCAATTCGAATTCATTTTCCATTCAATTCGATTTGAATTCCTATTCAATTCAATTTTAATAATATTCGATTATTGGAATCACTTTTCAATATTCATTTAAAAATGAATAAAATCGATATAAATATCGTTCACGACAAAATGGCGTCAATCTAATCAACACGGTTTCATATATTTCTATTTTCCAATGTTCTATTTCAAATATCTCTTTTCAAATATTTTATTCAAATATTTTTGGTTTCGCTAAAATCCGATTTATTTTGAATCCTGTACATTCATTTGAAATTAGAAATCGAATTATCGAACTACCGCGCCATTTTCAATTCATTTTATATATATATATATATTTATATTCTAATGACGACGTATATAAATATATACGTTCTAATTCTATTCAAAATAAATTTCTCGTCGATATTATTCAAAATAATTCGTTTTAAATATTCAAAATTCAATAAAATTGCCAAAATAAAAATTTTAAATTGGCTCGGATTTCCGGGTCGTTACAATCTCCCCCACTTAAAACTTTTCGTCCCCGAAAAGGAACGAAGCCGAAAGTTGTTTAACAAACCAACTCAACTTTCAATATTTTCATTACGGCTTAAGTTCTTCAACTTTTCAGTTTCTAAGAACTTTTCAAAATTTTCAAAAATTTGGCTAACACCCTAAATTTTCGAAAAATTTCGCCATAACCTCCCCTGCACCGGGGACTTCGGGATATTTCATAAAGCCTCCCATGGCCTTCTTCAATCCAAAAGAAAAAGAAAAAGCCAAGCGGCTAGCCAATCAGCTCACAAAATCATCATCACCCAAACAAAACAGTAAATTATGGTAAATATGTACCTATTTGTCGGGCAAACAATTTTTTTTCTTATGCTCTAGCCTATTTGCAATGACCTGTTCAATGTAAGTACATGTATATGCAAGCAAATGCAACTAATATTCAATACAACTCACTATTTGGTTCAAATTGGCTATATGGTTCAAATTTTAATTAATCAACCAATAATCAAACAACACAACCATCAATCAATTAGTGAATTATCATTTCAAATTCATAACTTTGATATATAGTCAAAAATCTCATTTTTGATGCCAAATCACAACAATAGACCCTATCTAATTTTGGTTCTCACACCAGTCAATTGGAAATATATAGAAATCTCACTTTCGAAACTCGAACACTAATTCTAATGATGTAGCTACAATCATCAGAATCATCTCCGGGCCACTAGAGTGTGACTCTATATCTACCCAGTATATTAAAACTTCGAATATACGTTTGCAAGGCGTATACGCAAAATTTATATATACTGGATTGTCCAAATTCAATATATAATAAATAACCAAATACGAATGATTGATTTAAATTTTCAAAACAAAACTTGTTTTCAATTCAAAAGTATACTCTTCACACTCGTTCTAGGATACTACTGATCCCATCTCTAACGAGTCATTCTCATTGGATATTACTAATCCAATCTCTGATGAATTCTTTCGTATGGTTCTAATGTGTCTTTTTCTCGGAGCTTTGTAAACCAATGCTTTGATACCAAATGTAAATACCCGTGACTTCCTCGGTAAGGAAAGCGCGGATAGTTCGAGAACAAGCCACAAAAGAACGCAGACATAAGAACATTTCATTGTTAGTTACAACAATTCATCAGATACAAGAATATACAGAGCATAAATGAATAAAATACATTCGATAAATATCAGATATTACAATATATTACATAGCAGCGGAAATTAATACAATACACAACTAGAAGTAATACGCGGATACAAAGCTTTCCGAGTATCGTTCCAGTTGTAAATCAGGATCCTGTGAATATAAATCTGCAAAACCAAAACTACTAGCTGCCCGTGTCAAAATAAGGGCACCCAGAGCTTAGGTTAAAACAATAAACTCCAGGTCAGTCATGTGACTGGTGTGAGAACTAAAACAGTTATTAATCTTTATTTTAAAGTTCGGTAAATCAAGGGACCACGCCGTATAACACGGAACGGGTTTCCTCCCAAGAATACCAGTGCATAAAACAACAGTGCAATGCTAAATAAAGAAACAATGAAGCTATTATAAGACCCAGGTCCCATCACACAATGCAACGCAAGCCGAAGGATAGGGTTTTTACCTTATAATAGCCAAGAATGATTGATACGTTTAAAACAAATCATTTGATAGTACTATAAGTGTATAGTGCCAAAAACAATTTCAATCATAAGTATCAATCATAGGCGGCATGAATGCCCCGTACCACTATGTCGCCATATATAGGTATACAATCAAAACCGCAATTGTCACGTATTGGAAGTTGGATTTCCTTCTGTGAACCGAGGAAAAAGATAGTCCTCTACCGATTCGAGACTGTCTAGCCCGAGCCTCAGGATCAGAGCTCGAGTGACCCTTGGATCATCAGGGTCGGTCCACCGATGTGGATTAAAATGCCTGAACACTGCGTTTCCCCGCCCTTTGGGGCGTAAATGAGCCAACGAATGACTCCATCGGACCCGAATCGTCCGATCAAACCGAGGCGCCTTGCAACAGCAACAACCACATAAGTCAAACTCGTCAGGGCGTGTAAAACCACTGACGCCACTTCTAGCTAGAAAGAAACGCATGCCCTCCCTGAGGTCCTCTCCCGTTTTTGGTTCACACCGGGGTGTGAGGCTCGCCAATCAATGCTACACAAAGCTATGTCACATAGGCAGTGCTTTGATCATCAACCACAAGACTTTGCTTTCCAACAGAAGCCTTGATCAATTGCCACTTAGGCATGCCACACAGGAAATTCACTCCCTGCGATGGATATCCATCAATATATAACCCCTGAGCTCGTACGTCTTAGAGAAGGGCGTTAAGCAAGAGAATAAATTCTCCGCCACCAAACAGATATATATTTAATAGAAATCAATCACACAGACTGAAATCCAATGTCAAACACACAGTCCATTTACAAGTTCGTTCTGGGTCTGAACGAAACCGGAGGCACCTAGTACCCCGCACATCCATCGATCTCCAAATACGTCTGGACGATCACTAACTGATTCCCTCCTCTTGGGTGTACGGCCCAATCAAGATCATCGGTAATCACCCAAACGACGTGAAGACCTCCGGTCTTCAACCACCGTCTTCACCTTCGACTTATCGTCGTATCAGTTATTCAGAATGGGATAAACCCAGTCTTTCCGAATAACTCGCGTATATAATAAACAAGTGTTACACAAACACAACATACGCCTCATTCCAATTCAGAATATTCTTTTATTCAAATATTCTTATACTTTGGGAAAGGTTCCCATTAATTTTAGCAAAGATAAATTCTTTAAATTTATTCTTTAATCTTCCATTGAATATCACTTCAAACTAGTCGGGATTAGCGAACCACACCGAAGTAATTATTTATTTTATTTCCCAATCCCAACCTATTTATCCCATGAAGTAAAACTGGTAATACTTCATATCTAACACCACGGTTTTATCGGTAAATTCAATTACCATTTCATGTTCAAATCTAATTAAAGATTTAACTATCGCTTGGAGTAAAACTGGTGATACTCCATTCTCGATCTTTTCAATCTAATTAAAGATTCATTAAAACTCCCTTTAGTTTTAATCTTTAACTGGGTTAAAGAATCAGTGTCATTTAAAACATGGTTCACGATAAACCCAAAATCACATTCCATTAATTATCGGGTTAAAGAACAAGTGTTATTTAAAACGATGTTCACGATGAACCCAAAAATCAGTACCAATTCAATTCCAATTAAATATTATTTAATTGGTTCACTTCATTAAATCTAAATAAAAAGATTTAATCTTTTTCTCAACTGGGCTTAAGAACAGTGTTAATGAAGACACCATTCACGACAAACCCAAATCACATTTGATATTAAATACAAGGCTCTGAATAGAAAATATATCGGCTTATATTCAATATCAAATTCCAAGACCAACAAATATCGTATTGGAAATAACGATATGTATATATCTTTCAAATTTCCATAACAATATCTGTATAATCACGAAATCCAACAACAAAATATTCCGAAGACAATTTCGATTCAAATCCATTCCAATGCAATTATTGGAAATTCTGATTATTTTCAAAACCATTTTCAAATTAAATTTATTTATTTAAAAATAAATAAATTATCATTCTAGTTCAAAACTAGTTCATTTCGATAAAATCTATTTTTATCGTTTCAAATATGTAGTTTTTCATCCCAATTCTTCACAAATCATTTCTTATGATTTTACACAAATAATAGATATTTTTAATAATTTTATCAAGGCCCGTACAGTAGATTTCCATCTACGGCCATTGAATTGCACTTACAACGACCTTTTCTAAATTTGATTTGGACATAATTCCAAATCCAACTGTTAGATTTCAAATCTCTAATGTTCATTAGAAATCTCTTTTCGATACGAACCCAACGGTTCCAGTTTTAGGAGAATCCGACGGTCGGATCTCCCGCAATGTCCATTTGAAGTCAATGGTCGAAATTCGCAAACTACCGCGGTGCGGCGCGTTCTGTTCAGGCCAATATATTATATATATAATATATATAATATATACTTCATCGATTTCCTTTCGAAACGAATTTTATAAATCGTTTTAAATTCGTTTTCGAAACGATTTCAACTTCATATTCAATTTCTAATCAAAATTGAATATTCCAATATAAATTCGTTTTTATTTCATTTCAAATCGATTTCAATTCAATTTCAATTTAATTCGAATTCATTTCTATTCAATTTCAATTCGAATTCATTTCTATTTGAATTTCAATTCGAATTCAATTTCAATTCGAATTCATTTTCTATTCAATTCAATTCGATTTGAATTCCTATTCAATTCAATTTTAATAATATTCGATTATTGGAATCACTTTTCAATATTCATTTAAAAATGAATAAAATCGATATAAATATCGTTTACGTCAAAATGGCGTCAATCTAATCAACACGGCTTCATATATTTCTATTTTCCAATGTTCTATTTCAAATATCTCTTTTCAAATATCTCTTTTCAAATATTTCTATTCAAATAATTCTTTTTCAAAACTGGAATGAGGTCCAATCAATTACCATATAATGTTAATTAAATGGATTTTCTACAACACATGTATACAATAACAACGATGAATAATCAACCATCATCCAAGTGCATTCTACACTATATAAGCATCAAATATAAATATTTAACGCTCATAACAGTCTGTCCATCAATCGATCGACATACAGCTAATTATTGGGACTAGTGTATGTCATATATCATCCCAATGCCTGTGTGAGGTTTTCAAACAATCAAACACAGATTTTATTTGTGCAGCTGGGTGAGGTGTAAAATTTATCGTCCAAATCAATATCAGTCAAATGTGTGCATATAAACAAATCGTCCGATTTGTTTATATTTATTTCATTTTAAATACACGTTAAAAATTCTATTTTTAACTATAAATTTTTTTTATTTCATTTCACATCACACAATCAACTACACATCAAAATCAAACAAACAAGCATACAAGCCGTCCATGTTCTGAGGACGACGGGTGTCGGGTGCTACTAAACACCGTCTGCATCCTAGTATATATTTTAACTTGAAAATTAAATTAAAAGTGAGAAGTTCTCACTTTGGGGATCCACTCCGCCAGTTCTCTATTTCTGAACGGTTTGGATTTTGATTTGATCCCAGTCAGTTTCATCTCCATCTGCTTTACGTGGTATATATATTAGAAATCACGTTTTTTATAAAGTTACTATATATATAAAAATCATATTTTGCTTTCAAATCTCTATACATAAAAATCGTATTTTTATTTCGCTACTTCATATATAAAAATTATATTTTTAAATCGCTATTCTCTATATAAAGATTATATTTTTACACAAACAAAGATTATCTCTTTACACAAACAAAGATTATATTATTTTTTTATTCTGACAAAGATTATATTTTTTATTCTGACAAAGATTGTATTTTTATTCTGACAAAGATTGTATTTCTATTCTGACAAAGATTATATTTCTATTCTGACAAAGATTGTATTTCTTTTCTGACAAAGATTGTATTTTTATTCTGACAAAGATTGTATTTCTTTTCTGACAAAGATTATATTTCTATTCTGACAAAGATTGTATTTCTATTCTGACAAAGATTAAATTTCTATTCTGACAAAGATTGTATTTCTTATTCTGACAAAGATTGTATTTCTTTTCTGACAAAATTGTATTTTTATTCCGACAAAGATTGTATTTTTATTCTGACAAAGATTATATTTTTATTCTAACAAAGATTGTATTTCTTTCATGTTATATATACATATAAAATCAGACTTTCTAAACAATATAATTTATATAATTTCAGATTTTAAATTCTATTTTTATATTTATAAAACCATGGAATTTTCATTTTAAAACCATATGCTCTTTTATTTTATTTTGTTTTATTGAGAATCCCATTTTTAATGCAATGTAATCTACATAAAACTCACATTTTTATTAAAGTTATTTATATATAAATTCATATTTTATTATCAATGTTATATTTATAAATTTAAAATCGGTTTTATTTATAAATTTAAAATCAGATTTATTTATATAATAAAAAGGGTAAAAAAAAACTCACTGCATCGCCTGATGAATGCTCGACGCCTAGGGCTCCACTTTCCCGCCGCCACCATCGCCGTTGACCAGATCCGAAGGCCTCACGAGCTTCGTCGTCGCCTGAACCCCCACCGCCCTTATCCTCCTCCAACTCGAAGTCCCCTAGCATCCCAAACTTCGATGCGAGCGTCAGCCGTTGGAGGCCCAATTTCTCTCACTTCGGCACACCAGAATTGACCAGCCCCATATGAAAGTGAAGATCTCGAGGAGCGCTTGGATTTTGCTTTGGGAAGAGGATCCCATTCGGAGTTGATTGAATGATTTTACGCGATGAAATATGGAAGAGCTCGATCGTCGAATTCTCTTACTGGCGGCGCAGACAACATAATGAAGACTAGGGTTTTAATGAATTCTATTGGCCAGAAACTATTATATAAAATTTTAAATTTCCAAAAACACCCATTTATTGATACGAACACCAAATCAGATCCAACGACTGTCGCCCCTAGACAAATACCCCCATTCTGAACACAATGGGATATGTTTCGTAAGCCAATTTGGCCGTTTCGATTAGTTTTCGTCAAAATCAAAATATAACTCTATATATTGAATTTGAAAGCGCATTTCAATTTACTGGGGTCACATAATCACTCTAAAAATTCCTGAAAAATATTTTCTAGCTTCTTATTGGTGATACGGTCCCAACAAAACTAATTTCATCGAATTCTGAGAAAATCAACTGAAACTGGTCAAACGCGTTTTCCTTTGCCACGCTCACATATTGATTTGAAAAATTATGAAATTTGAAACCTAGCAATAATTTGTTATCGCGGATCCAACAAAAGTGGTTTCGTCGAAAACCGAGGTCGTTCGCAAAATGGCTATTTTCAATGGCCAGAATTCCATAGCGACTATTCTAAAATTTCAACTGGACATAACTTTTTATCCCCGCTATGAAATTTCGATTTTTTGAATTCGTTGGAAAGATATTCTCTATTAGATTCAAATATTTTTGGTTTCGCTAAAATCCGATTTATTTTGAATCCTGTACATTCATTTCAAATTAGAAATCGAATTATCGAACTACCGTGCCATTTTCAATTCATTTTATATATATAAATAAATATTTATATTCTAATGATGACGTATATAAATATATACGTTCTAATTCTATTCAAAATAAATTTCTCGTCGATATTATTTAAAATAATTCATTTTAAATATTCAAAATTCAATGAAATTGCCAAAATAAATTTTTTAAATTGGCTCGGATTTCCGGGTCGTTACAAGAATCAAGAGTCTGATAGCCACATCGAGTCCCTGGTGGACCTACAAATCAATCCAGTTTCACTAGGGAACCATCAAGTGTTAAGTGGAGCAACTAACTCGAGTGCAGACATAAGTCTGTCATTACCAGGAGGCAGAAGGGAAAACTCTATTGAAACCCCATCCAGCATAAAGGCCCCGCAATTTATATATGACAGAGCTACAGATCCCGAAGAACACCTTGCTGCATTTGAAAGTTGTATGGATTTCCATGATGCATCAGAAACAACCCGACGTCGAATGTTTCCCTTGACACTACGGAAACAGCTGCTAAATGGTACCGCAAATACCAGGAGAATGGAACCTGTTCTTGGGAGCAACTCTCCTATGATTTCCCTATACAGTTTTGCAGCCGTAGGAACCCAATGGTGACTTATTCAACTGTTATATGCATAAAGCAAGGACTAGAGGAATCTATAGCTGACTACATAAAGCAATTCAAAGTTGAAGCCTCGAGAGTAGAGGATATAAGTAGTCACGGTAAGCTTGTTTCCATTCATTCAGGGCTGATCGAAGGAACACCTTTTTGTGAAGAACTATACATACGTGGGTGCAAAGACTTACCAGAATTTTACCATCGGGCAAATACATTCATCTGCATGGAAGAGTTATATCATTCGAGATGGAGCCTTGGTTGTTATAAGGAAAATGGGAAATCTCGCGTTCGTCAGAGTGTCCAAGATAGGGAGCCTGGATTTCATGAAGACCGAAAGGAGCTAAAGAAAGAAGGACTAAGTGCCTATGCCATAACATTAAACGAGACCATTTCACACATATACGCAATGATGAAGGAGAGAATTAACTTTCACGTTCCCTTCATAGCTAAGAATTGTCCAGAGCCCATCGAAGGAAGAGAATATTGTGAATATCACAAAAGAAATGGGCACAGGACATACAATTGTAAAGTGATGGAGGGTGTGATATAAAGGCTCACCCGGAAAGGGCATCTAGAAGAATTTATAGAAGGTAAGCTGGAAACTACTCAACAACTACTTGATTCCAAGATAGAAGCCTTCGCAGTAGGCGCCACTTACATACCTGCACGACCCAAATCCAGGTTTGCTAATTTTTATAGTAAAGGTACTGGGTCCGGAGTTAAACAAGAAACCTCCGGATTGGGACCTTCCAACTCTACTCATGGGAATTGTTGAAACTGCGGATCGAAAGACCATTACTCTAGTAAATGTCCTAAGTCCTTCATTTGCCAAACTTTGGGATACTTTCATGTCCCGTACCTCGGAAGGGCAGCTAGGTTCCTGATAGACTATCGGCCACCCCTTTTACGAGTCAGGTGGATACCACTCTCTTAATTGCTAAGTTTCGTATGCCTGTTTTTGTATGCTTTGTATGCCTTGTGTGGGTTGTGCCTAGATATTCGATCTAGGAGTTATGTTCTTGTTTAAGGCTTATGCAGTGTTAAGGTCAGTGTATGGTTTCCACTTAGGTGGCCTTTTACACCCAACCCTTGTTCTTTTTAGCAAATAAGGAGTTAGAAATAACATCCAGAGTAGCTATTCTAAGCTAAGTAGAGGCCTTTTCGTAAAGAATGGTAAATGATGGTATGGATGGTTGCGTTGCTTTGCTTTTAGTGTGTATGCTGTGAAACTTATCTGAAACACATGACCTCCATGTCGCACCTGATCGGTGAGACTTGGATTTCGTTCATGAATGATTGAGATAAATAAACATTTGAATAATTTTGCTAATGCACTAGCTGAATATGGGAGCACATTCCATATCGCTTTGGGTGGTCCTAGTTAGTTTGACCATCTACAGAATTGCGGTCCCTCTCCTAGTATTTCATAATTCACACTACACATAACAACGCGATCTGTGTGCTCATAATAATGCGAGCTATGTGCTCAACGCTGCACGAGCTGTGTGCTTCAATTATATAAAAAAAGAGCACTCCCTGCCTCTGCACCGTGTGAGTACGCCCTGCCTCTGCTCCGGCCAAGTACGTCCTGCCTTTGCTCTATGTGGGTACGCCCAACCTCTGCTTTTGTCACATCCCACAGGAAGGGAGAAAAAGCTCAAAGGGAGCACTTAGAGCACGTACATCCTCTGCTCAAATTACATCCCATAGTAGGGAACAAAATCTCGAAGGGAGCACTTGGAGCACGTACAACCTCTGCTCAAACTTCATTCCGTAGAAGAAAACGAAAGCTTGAAGAAAACAAAAGCTTGAAGAAAATGAAAGATTAAAGAAAATGAAAGCTTGAAGGAAACGAAAGCTTGAAAAAAAAACGTTTGATGGAAGTACCCAAAAATGCACCCTACCCATACTTTGACGAATGAAACCGAAACGGTGGCTCAAAACAAAAATACCAATACCCAAACCTGAGTTCAATTCAGGACTTCTATAAATACCAGAGGAGGTTTTGGTCTTCTATCTGTTTTAATACTCGAATCTGGGTTCGGTTCGGGACTTCTATAAATACCGAAGGAGGTTCCAGTCTTCTATTTGTTCAAATACCGGAGGAGGTTCCGGTCTTCTATCTGTTTTATTACCCGAAATTGGGTTCGGTTCGGGACTTCTATAAATACCAGAGGAGGTTCTGGTCTTCTATCGGTTCAAATACCAGAGGGGGTTCCGGTCTTCCATTTGCTTTAATACCCGAATCTGGGTTCGGTTCGGAACTTCTATAAATAACGGAGGAGGTTTTGGTCTTCTATCTGTTTAGATACCGGAGGAGGTTCCAGTCTTCTATCTATTTAAAAATCGGAGGGGGTTCCAGTCTTCTATCAGTTGTAATACCCGAATCTGGGTTCGGCTCGAGATTTCTATTTAATACCGGAAGAGGTTTCGTCCTTTGTTTATCAATATCCAAATCTGGGTTTGGTTCAGAACTCCTAATTCACACCGAAGGGAGTGCTGGTCTTCTGTTGCTTGCCCAAAACCAGGTTTAAGCCGAAGACGAAGGACGCCCCAGCCTTTCGTTGGTGCTGGAATTTGGATCATTTCCAAAGCCCGTGATTAAGCAGAGACAAATACACCTATCAATGTGTCACTGGGATGCATACTCTTTACATTATTGGGTGCAAACCTACTAGCTGCTAACTTACTCAGGGAAGATCATTCAGCTCATATATTTGCCACAATCTTACATCCATTTGTCTAATAGTAATTATTATAGCATATCTCATGTCGATAGACACAGTGCAAACATTCCATGACCAACACATTTGAGTGCAGACAACCACACTTAGAGTTAATGACACCTCACAATAACCCACGACATGTACCCTCAGTAAAGAGATTTTATTAGTTAAAGGGCTTTGTCCCTAAGATCGAGGCAGGAAAGGTCATTATTATCTACCCCAAAGGCCTCTTCAAATCCTAAAACTCTGAGCATAGCCATGTCATATAAATATATATATATATATATATTATTCACACTTACGATGCATATATTTCAACCGTTGGATCGAAGATTTCAGCGATCTGACCCCACGTTTCGAACATAAAGACAGGGCATATGGGATTGTAGCGATCAAACATACCCTCTTCAAACGGCAAAAGCATGACAACAGGAAATGAGATCCATATAACACCACTTGTTCTTGACGAGGATTTGCAACGCTTCAGTTCATGAGCGATCATCTCAATTTTCTCTAGTCAATTCTTAATCAACTATATCGAGCGAGCCTTAAAATGGGAGTTCAAATACCTCTACTTATGGGAATGGAACATTAAGAAGTTTGGGAATGTTTTTGTGGTCAAGTTTTTAAAAAATTTATTTATGGGGGATTTCTACTTCATAACAAACGACAGGGGTACCTTACACATTCGGCCATGGAGCCTCAATTATGGCTCGGCAATACCAAAGCAGGAGGTGGTTCTTTGGGTTGTATTGAATAATCTTCCCATCATGTTCTGTAACTTCAAGATGGTGAAGTTCATATTGTCAAAAATTGGAAAAGTCTTAAGAATACAAGAAGATGCTTGGGCTGTGGTTGATTTCACATATCTCAAGGTGGAAATAGAATTTCCCTCTCCGGTATACGTTCCGTCATTAATAAGGGTCTTTACCCGGACTTTATATCATGAAATCAGAATTAGCAAATTTTCTGGAAATCCCAACGATCCTATCGAACCCACGGGATTCAAGAATGTGGTGTTTAGGAAAGACAGGAATGGATTCCTAAGGGTTTGGAAGCCAACGAGAGAAACCGAATGTGTTGATAAGCTTAGTGGTAGTGAAATGCCTTCTTCAAAACCCTTTATGATTCTTTCGAATTTTAACGAAAATGAATAGAACGGTCAAGAAAAGACGAAGAGAGGATTTTTTTATTCTGAAAATGGTAAAGAGAGGAGTGACATTATTAATGTGGTGCTGGAGAATGTGAATTTTGATGGCAACATCGAGGAGATTTCCGCCGGAAGGACCAGCAAGGGCAAGGAGGTAGCAGGCCCTTCGAGCTCAACAGAATTAAGGCGCGGCGGTGTGCAAAGCTCAGGTCTCGAGCACCTCCATGAAGAACTGGATCATTCCAAGTTTACCGAATTGTTGTATGGCCGCTTGGGCGGCAGAACACGCAGCAAGTGGATGGAGTAGTAGAGGACTTGTAAGTGTGATCCTCGTTTTGCATGATAAATCTCGGCTTTTGTACGAGCCTTGTTTGTGTGTACGTTTGTCGATGAACTGTAATAGAAGCATTACTATGGTCTGATTATTGTGCGTACTTAAGTAAAGTATCAAAAAAAATTGTGCCTCGCTATCCTTTTAAAAAAAATCAGAGTTTCACATATTCAGAACTAATGCGAACCTCGCGAATTAAGATTAAGACTTCAATTAAAAAAGACTAAAGAATATCGCTAAGCAAACAAGGAGTTTGACTTGAAAATTCAAAGATACCCCTTCACTAGGATGGGGCAAATGTTACTACCAAAAATTGACAACAGAAAGGAGAACAGTGGTAGTGAAGGGGTATCGGATGACCATAAGCACCTAGTGATCTCGTAGGAAGCAAGATCAAAGGCTGAGAAGAGGCAACAAGAGGAAGAGAAGTTCTGAAGGGAAAACATCAACCAAAGCATATCATCACTACCAGCTAGTAACCAAAAGGGCATTAAATGAGCATAAGTATGAAAGGGTGATCAAAGAGCCGCGTAAACCCCGCCTCCTCAAAGGAAAAAAAAATCTGAAGTTCATAAATATCCGACACTACCCATACGACAAAGCATATCCGATAGGGGTACCCTGTAGCGAAAGAAGAAGGATCTGAATCAGCAACTAAGGAAAGAAGAGAATCCCTGTGGCAGGAACCCAGAAGAGCGAGAGGATGTGCCAGTGTTATCCCCTTGGATATCGGCATCACAGGATGGTGAAACATCACGAAAACAAGTTTCTCTGAGTGTACACAGAATGGCCAGAAGCTAATCGCCGAAAGCATATAGCCGAAAGCAGCCGTCAAGAAGTCCAAGTATCTTCCGAAAGGCGCCACATCAAGGAATCCATGCCCGCCTCAAAAGAAATAGCAGACACCGAGAGCCTTGCTTCACAGGCCATGACCAATACCACAATGGCAACCAAGAGCCTAACATCCAAAACCAAAGGGAAAGGCGGCCCACAAAATTCTTATGGGCCCAATAGCCCGATAGTGAAAGGGGTCCCCAAGCCTCCTATAAATAAGACCCTAGGAGAAGCACAAAGAGGGATCTTTTTCGACTTCTTCTTCTACTTCTTTCCTTGCTCTAGAAAACAGGAATCGAAGAGTTCACAAATCATTTAAAGATTTTCTCCTATGTAATATCCTCCATGAATAAAAATTAGTAAAAATCTTAAAGTGGATGTAGGTTCCTGAGGAACCGAACCACTGTAAAATTGTGTATCTTTACCTTTTCTTCATACTGTGTTATTTTTACGGTGTACCTGTGAGCGAATTCCATGGTGCATAAAGATCATCAGAATTCAGCTCAAACCATCAGGCTCTTAGCTACTTGATACCTCTCTTACGGTCATTTCCATAGACCTATTCCCAGTGTTGAAGAAAAATATTTTTAACACTTGGGTTTTAAGAAAACAATAAGAAAAGGGGGATAACTTATGTTAAGAGATAAATTGGACTTAATTGTAAATTAAGTTATAGTGAGAACGAGAGTATGAAATCTACGGATGAGAACATAAGTTATGAAAAGAAAAACTTATTAGTGAGCCTTAGTTAAGAGAACTAAGTTAATAAGTAAACAACAATAAGTTGTAAAGATAGTGGAAATGGAATTATGATTAAATAAGAAGAATGAGGAAAACTTATGAAATGAAATAAGTTATATTTAATCATAAATGGTAAGTGACATGTTAATTGGAAAACTTGTGAACTAAGAGATACTTAATAACATATTAGAATATGTTATTATGACCTTGAAATCAAACAAGAATAAAAAGGGACCATGGATTACAGACCTTGGACCACGATCCAGAGAATAACATGTGGAGGGCTTATTAATAAACTTAAATGGGTTAAGTTATATGAATGAAATTAATAAGCAAGATAAACTTGGTAACTTGAATAAGAATTCAATATGGAAGGGAATAACCAAGTTAAATGGAAACCTGGTGAGGTAAGGCAAGCGCGTAAAAGAATGTTTAGACGTAGGGTCTAACAACATAATAAAGTGAGGCACTTGGGCCAGTCTGTACGTTTGAGGGTTAATAACCCAATGGGGTAAATCTTCGAGGTGTTATAAGGCACGAGGGGAGCGCACATTCATCTGATTGTTCTGATGGCTCCGAAGGATTAGAAGGGGAAGCACGCGGCTTCCTAAGGTACGTAAGGTGCTCCTAGTAGTCCTCTATGCGGTGGAAGATGTCTTAGGCTGTGCTCGCAGAAATTAGGTCTGCGCGTAACTACTAGGTGTGTGGGCCTTGACTGCAGAAGTAGCTATGCAGTCAGAATGCTGTGACGTGGTGATACCAGTGTGATTCGTCGGTTTCCTCAATGCGAGGCGGGGTCAGGACGAACAAAGATAGTGGATCGTCGGATACTCATCATCGACAGCCAGTGGGATGCGAAAAGACTAGAGCTAAACCCAAGAAATCATTCATCTTTTGTTATCGGGGTATGGTGGTTGAGGGGAGACGCCAAATGGATGCTTAAATTGTTTGTTGTTAGGGGCATGTCGCTTAGCTCTTGTAGTCTTTACTAGTTAGGGGAGGGGCCTAGGTGGGGCCATAGCTACTGGGAAAACATACCCTAGGAATATCTGTAGAGGCTGTTGAATAACGGGATTTTGATCGATATCAATGAATAAAGCTACCATGGGAATCGAATCATAAAGATAAGGTTTTATATATGTACATTGAGTCATGTTAGAATTATGTTAAAATCTATCCTCAAGTATACACGAATGTGGTAATCAAGTTATAGATATATATATAATTTAAAACCTTCAAAAAAAAGCCAGAATATGCATGAAATTGCCTACCAGTCGACTGGTCGAGAAATTTTTGCACATAACGGCTAGTTTTATAAAAATAAATTATTTCTACCAGTCAATTGTTGATTTTTAATCAGTCGACTGATTCGACCCAGAGCTTGTTTCCTAAAGAGTTACTTCCATTCATAAAGAGATTCCTCTTCATTAATCAAAGGAAATGGACATATCTTTTTATTGAAACTATTCATGAATGATTGCTACTCTTAGTCTATTATATAAACAACTTCAATCATGTTTTACAACAGCCTAATCTTTCCGAATTTTACTGATTTTTCTGATCATCATTCTAATCTCTCCATTTACATTCTTTGCAATTAAAAGCTCTCCAATTTCAATACTTGTTGAATCTGTGAATCATATTAATATTATTTGATTCAACAAGTAAATTTTACTTCTTTAAATCTACGCATTCAAAGCATATACTCGAGGATCAGATTATCGGAAGGTTGTACATAAAATATTGGCTATCCGTGTTGATTCGAGAACACAAATCAGAAGTCAAATTTTTGTAATTATTGAAGACCTGTGTAGTTGCTCAGGCGAGAGGCATCCTTGTTGGAGCTCGGGTGTACTCACCTATTCCTCCGGGTTAAGAGAGGGCGTTGTTAGTGATTCCGAAGAGGAGCTTGGAGACTGGACGTAGGGCGGGAAGTCTGAACTAGTATAAAATTCCTAGTGTCTTTTTAACTTACTTTACCGCATTTTATTATTTGTGATATATCATATTAATCTCTATTTATTTGCATAACTATTGTAGAATCAACTAGTTAGTATCACATCTATATTTCGTAATATCCATACAGAAAGATCCTTAAGTCGTATACACACTGACTTTTCAATTGGTACCAAAGCAAGGCTATCATATAACCGTAAAACCATTATTTGATAATATGGATAGTAACACTAACATTAGCAATAACACTGGATATTCTGAAGGCCAATCAACGGCTAGACCACTCTTCTTTAATGGCAAGAATCATAGTTACTGGGCTATTAGAATGAGAATATACATGCAAGTGAATAGCTATGATGCATGGAATATTACTCAAAAAGAATATACATCACCTACTACTGCATACACTGAATGGTCAAACACTGAGAAAAATGAAGCTACTGCAAATGTTAAGGCCATGAATATGCTACATTGTGCACTTGATAGAAATGAGTTCAATTGGATTTGTATGTGCAACACTGCATATGAAATCTGGAGAACACTAAAGATTACTCATGAAGGCACTAACAAAGTAAAATTTCTATGCTCAAAAATCATTTTCAAAATTTTAAGGTGAATCAGAACGAATCCATAAATGATATGTATTCACGTTTTCAAAACATTTACCATTCATTATTAGGACTAAGAGAAAAATATCCGGCTTTGACATAGTTTCAAAAATTTTAAATTCTTTAACAGATGAATGGGAGAGAAAAGTATTAGCGAACGAAGAAGCTAATAATCTCTCTGCCATGAAACCAGAAGAATTGATCAGTAATCTATGCCATATGAAGTGAACTTGCAGGAAAAGAAAGCATAGGTACAAGATAAGAAGAATTTAGCTTTCCAGGCAAATAAAGAAGATTCCGATTTAGATGAAGAAGATATAGCATTTGTTGCTAAAAATTTTAGAAAATTTCTAAAATACCGAAAGAATCAAAGCAAAAATATAAAGAAGAATTCATCAAAAGAACCTAATCTGGCTTTAGTAGAATGTTTCAACTGTCACAAGACCGGACGCTATCAAAAGAATTGTCCAGAGCTAAAGAGAAATCGCAAAAGTGAAAAATCAAAGAAACGAGCTTTTTCAGTCACTTGGGATAATTCGAACTCATCTTCCGAAAGTGATAGCGACAGCGATAGTGAGCAAGCAAATGTGTGTTTTATGGCTAAAGACAACGATGTAAGTGATTTTACTTTTGATGAACTAGTAGAAATAAATATGGAAATTTTAGAATCAAGAAAAATGTTTACAAGAAAATTTAAACAAGATAACGAAGACAAAAACAAAGCCGAATTTGAGAGAGACCTTTTGAAAGATGAAAAAGAAATCTTAAAAGATGAAATCAAAAGATTACAAGATACTCTTTCAAATGCAAATTCTCAAATTTCTTTGTAAAATCAAGAAATAGAAATTCAAAAGAATAAAAATGATTTATTGCTTTCTAAAAATCATGATTTAAATAATAAAGTTACAATAATAGAGTTATAAAATTGTAGTTTAAAAACTAAATTAGAAAGTATATCTAAAAATATAAATAATTTTAACAAAGGTGGAGAGAATTTATCTAAAATTTTAGAAAATTCTCAATTGGTTTTTAATAAAAAGGGACTTGGATATGATAATAAAATAAATTCATAAAGGAAATCCATTTTTGTAAATTCTAACAATATACCGAGAATTTCTAATAGAAAATTAAATACTTCTACTAAGAAAAAATATTCAGAAAATATTAGTATATGGATTCCTAAAACAAATAATATTCTGATTAGGAATAAATATATTAAAAACTTTTTAGATACGGTTCATTATACTAGTGATTATTTTTTCAAAAAGGAACCTAAGCCCTCTTGGGTTTGGCTTCCTAAGACTTAACCCTTAGGACCCTAACGGAGGAATTGGGTTCCATATTTACTTCTATTTTATGCAGGTATCACTAAGTTTATATTTGTGAATAGCTCAACCAAAAAGGATTTCTCAAACACTTATTCTTTTCTGTAACTAATTTATTTTAGTTCTATTTTTAAATAAAATAAGTATACTATAATTTTTGCATAAATATAGGAGTTCATGACTTTTCTTCTGTAAGTATTTTCGTTTTATTCTATATATAAGTTGTTAAAAATTAGTGCTAATATAGATATCCTATAATTATGCATTTTTGTTTTCTATCGTACAAATCATTTTTTAGTTTTTTAAAAAGAATGGTTAAGTTTCACATAGCCATTCATCTTGTATACTATGTTAAGCATATATGTTAATATAAATACCAGAGAAAAAGAGCTCTTATTCTCAATAATAATACAATAACCGGAAACTATATAGTATCGTGTCAAAACAAGAAAAAAAAACCTCAACTCCAACCAAATCATCCGACAAAACGTCATCAGATTCTATTAACATCCTTACATCTCCAACTCTGTAACGACCCGTGTTTTTCGACCATTTGAATCCAAATATTTAAATTGGTTTTGAATATTTTATTTGGAATATTAATGAATTTTAATATTTAATCGTTATTTAAAATGAAGTTTGAACGCTATAGTTTATATATAATATAAATCGAGCTTGAAAATGGCGTGCAGTTCGTAATATGGAGTTTTGAACTTTAATTGAATATACAGGAACCGATATAAGTCGGATTTCTGTGAAACAAGAAACGTTGGAACCGTATCGATTATAATTTTCATATGAAAAAGAAAAATCCAGATTTCGTGTTATAGATTGTAAGTTATGGCTAAATCAAATTTTAAAATAGTCGCTGTGAAAAATCGTTATTTAAAATATAGGCCTTTAAAATAGCCATTTTGCAAACGGTCGCCGATTTCGACGAAATCAGTTTTATTAGGACTGTAACGTTAAATTATTTCACGGTGTTAAATGGCGTGGCAAACCGATGTCGTATGTGACCACGGTAGCCATAAACGCCCGTTCAATTTCTATAGCGTGTAATTAAATTAATTTATTTAATAAAGGGATATGTGAGTGTAACTTGAGCAGACGATCGAATTAAACCACGAAACCAGTTCCGTTGAGTTCATATCATCGATTATAGTCAGGATAGGTATATAGTTTGTTATTTTTAGAGACCGACAAATTTGGCGTTAAGAATGGCATCACGGTGCGCGTAAAAATAGCCTACTGGGGAAACAGTCTCAGAATGCGACGAAACTGTTGTCATTGGGTTTGTATTGAAGAATTATTATAGCATTGCAAAGTTTCAAGTTGATTTGATTTATCTGTTGATCATGAAAAAAATTAAATGCGTGTTTATTTCTGGTTTTATAAAGGAAATTTTTTCATACGACCTCGGATTTCGACGAAACTTGTCACGTTGGGTCCGGAATACCTTTTTACACCAAGATTAGTTTTTTTATCAGTAAACAGAAATCGTTTGTAGTGGTTTTTATCAATTACTTCATGGTGAAGTTTTGCTTATATTAAAATAATAATAGACATGTATAACTTACTTAACACTTAAATAATAAAAGGTATCAGACACCCTAAGTAACGCCTGCTTCATGTGCTACGACTGTCTTAGCCGTACCAAAGGAAGAAATAGCACGGTCTTTTCTTTCTTTTCCAGCTCCATCACATTTAAGGCGCACATGCTACTCACCAGCTACCCATTGTGTAGCATTACACCAACCCTCCATTCAAAATTTATTCTCACGAAGATCTGTATCAGCTATCCATACCACTTCTTTTGAAGTGCACACAAAATCTGTCACCTATCCTGTTTTTTTTTTCACTACAGCTAACTACGCCCTACCTTGTTTACTGAACGACCTAATATGCATACGTTAAATCAATACATATATATACAGCTGGTAAATGTTGGAAATACAAAACGGCCTAGTATTTTTTTGAAAGAAAAATTCGTAACAGGCCTATTTGCCAGCTACCATGTCGATAAGATCTATCAATGCAGCCTTCACCATCACTCAGTGCTTTCACCATCAATGTCTCCAAACCTACCCCCTACCTTCAGACTAATGTAGTTGCTGATGATGGGCATCATGCTTATCTTCTTGCTCTCTTCCCTATATATATGTACCCGAATACACATTTTCTCTCCACTCTGGTTTCAGCAAAGAAGGTCCTCATGAAATATAAAAAAAATAACGTATAAAAAGAAAAAGGGGGCGGTAGTCTGGACTTGGGTGACAGGAAAGGAGGGAATGGATGGGAGGAGAACGGGAAAGTATGGAGTCAGCGCTGAGGGTGTTCGGTCTTCGGATCAGGGTCGAGTTCTTCAGAGCCGAGCTGTCAGGAGCAGTGGGAGGCTTGGACGAGGGAGTCGACGCGGTGCTTGTTGACCATCGGTGGGCTAGAGGTGGCACAGCAGTGAGAAGATGGTGGCGATGGGGTGTCTTGTAAGCGTTGTTTGGGTTTCACACAGTGGAAGTGAGTGATGGGAGGAACTGTGTTAACATGTGTTGCATGCGGCTTGGGGTATAGGTGAAGAAAGAGAAGTCAGGATCGAGGTGAGAGGACGAGAGTGGAGGAGGGGTCATGGAGAGTCTGACATGGACGCGAGTTGAAGTGAAGTTAAAATGGGACGTGGGAGAGATGTAGAGGATGCCTTCCATGAAGATTAAACTAGCATGAGGAAGGAAAGCCTGCAGCTTCCTTTGATTTGAGTACAAAATGGTGAAACAGCGTTTTTTTTTTTTGAATGGATAGTGGTTTAATTATATAAAACATATATATATAACGTGAACAAACCACCAAGGCAAGAAGAAATTGGGAAAGACAGTCAATACGTGAAGAATGGGAGTAGTAGAAGAAGGATTGGCCAGTTCCGTTTATTTTTCAGCGATAACATTAGAAGTTAAAATTAAATAGTGATTTAAAACCTTAATTAAGAGTTAGTTATTAAGCATGATTAGATAAGTTAATTTACTTATGGGATATGTGTGGCACAGTGTGCTAACGGGGACAGTGGAAACTGAAAGGGAATGACAAATAAGGGTGCAATAATCGGATATTCGGAAGTAGTCAGCCCCTGATTCATTTACTAAACAAAAATAATTAAAAGAGAACAAATACTGGACCAATTGTTGAGCATTCGAAAATACAAACGAAGTGCAACGGTGCAGGGTCTTAATCAAGCCTGAATTATTATTACTTAAGAGTTAAAACAATGAGAAAACATTGGATCGGTCGTGACGAGCAACGTCATGGAATTTATTTGGACAGGACTGGAGACTGCTGCATTTTCAGTTAAATTAAATATCTGTTTAGTTTAACTGAGAACCCGAGTCGCTTTAGCGATAAAAAGGAAACCAAGGTGAGTTAAAATCACTCAGTTTTTCCCCATTTATATTTTATATAAATTGAGTTTTCATTTTTTTGTGCTCTGTTTGCTGATGATTGACTTGTTTGCTAGTATATATTTAGTTGTTGATTTAACTGATGAAATTAAACCGTTGTTTAATTTCAGTGAAATACCAAATCGTTGTTTTCAACGATTGGTTCCAATAAAGGTAACTTACCTTGTTGGTCACGTTTATAAAATACACGTGTTTAATGATTTGAATTGTTTGAACTGTTTGATCTGTTTGAATTGAATGATCTAAATTGAGGTAACCATTTGAATACAGGGAAGAATAGGTTGGAGGGATCCAACCGGATTCCTCAAATATATTATTTATTTTCATATTAACATATTAACTGTCATGTTTGGGTGATTTATTTGAGTATTGATCATCGATTGGAAAGTCCACCTGTGTTGTGTTTTAACCAGTAGGCAGTATTGGTTGAGTAATCGGCAGTAAATGGCCCGAAAGTAAATTGTTTTATTTATATTGATTTACCGTCAGGTAAATTGATAGAGCCGAAGTTAAAAAAAATATTTTATAACTAAAGATGAATTTTGAGATATATATTTTGAATAAAAGTCTATAAAAAAAGGAAATAAATATTTATTTGATAATAAATTGTAAAATGATTTTATAAAGGCAATTGAATGGTGAAAGAGTTCATGAATAGGATTTGTTTAAATAAATGTTACTTAATTATTTGAATTAGGTAAAAGAAAATTTATATAAAAGAGTTTGATGATAAACCAAAGTTATAAAAAGGGGTTTGAGGTATCATATCGTTAATTCTCAATTAAAGTTATTTAAGAATGTGATTAAGTGGGGGAATTGAAATAGAATTTCCAAAGCATGAAAACATTGAATAGACGTGGAAGAAGATTGGTAAATGTGAATGTGGTTAAAGATGTGGGTCGTAGGATTTGATAACCAAATCCGAATTATAAAGGAGTTTTGGTTAAAGAGGTCGAGTTAAAAGTGGTGTGTTATAAGGAAGTTATTTAATTGAATTAAGAAATGATGGTAGATTAGAAAAGGAGATTTTTAAAAGGATAATAAGGTTTATTAAACCATATTTTGAATTAAATCGTTAAATGGAATCTGAATCGATTTAGAATGAAATATTGGGTTACAACTTGTATCTATCTGAAGATATGAACGTTGTTGATCAAGGTCTGAGAGGTAATTAAAATACCCCAACTTGAACGACATCAGGATTATCTGAGGATGGTATTAGTTGTAATGGTAAAAGAGGTTAGTAGTACTTTATTATTTCAATAGAGGAATAGTAACGCAAACCACTGGTGAAAACTTGGAAAGTATGTATATAATAAGAATTCCAAAGTGAAAAAGGGAATAAAAGGCGTTGCGTGAAGTTATAACGACATTTTCAAATTAGAAAGGGAACGTAAAGATGAGTTTTATTCTATCAGAATGAACATAGGTTATTATTCCAAGTAATGAAATAAACGATATTTTGTAATGTTGTTTTACGCGTAATAAGTTAAATCGATTTCCAATATTGAGTAATAATGCAACTAATGTTTTTGAAAGTGAAAATAGGAAACTGGATATAAAGGTGAATTTGTTTAAGAAAAATCTTATGTTAAATAAGAAGCGAGAAAACTATATTTTTAATATCGAGGGATTTAAGAGTTTGAATTTACATTTGTTTAATCAAAAGGCCAAGTGAGACTGTATACTGAACCAGTGAACTCATTGGGTTTGTCATGATTGAAACACTAATTATTTTGATAGTTAAATCACCGACTATCAAATATGTCCAATACGATTGTTGGCACGGAAAGACCGAGATCGAATTTATATTCGAAAACTGTTCCGACAACAAATACGTGAAGATATCAGAAGATGATCGAGATGGAGCATTGAAGACCGTGGATCTTCATAAACGGAGGTACTACTAAAAATCTCTGGTTTAGCGGCCAGAGATAAACTGTGGTTCTGTCGTAATTGGAATATACGGATTGCAAGGACTTATCACTACTGATCCATGGGGTGATTCCTATATTGGATGCAGTAGGAGAGTACCTTCGGTTCATCCTGTTCCTGAATGACTTGAATGGACGGATGTCTGGCAGAGTATTTCCAAAGGAATTACGTACGTTGATTTCTTTAAACGTACCATAGTTGGTGGCAGAGGATGACGGTTCTCTTAGCTTAACCACTAGAGTATTTTTGTGGACGTCAATTAGTGATATCTGGCGGATCTGACGATGTGGCATTCAAAGTGAATGGTGGCCAGGTGTTGTAGAGGAAATTCAAAACCTCAAGCCTCACAACCGGGAGATGACAGAAATCGGGCAGGCAGCATGGCTATGTGGGTCGCTCCCATTAGGGTGTATAATCACCTATCTAGAGAAAATCCTTATGCTTCTTTAATCTATTTCGATGCTGTCCCTTATCGGGAAACGGTGGTTTGAGCCCAACCGTTGGTGATATACATTCGATACACTCAAGCGAAATGAGTGGTCGGTCATGTGACGGCCGGGTTGCAAGACGTTCTTGTTGAACCCAGTGTATTCGCCTCTAGAGATACATAATCGACAGGTGGTCTCATACCTTGTCAAGGTCGGAATCCAATCTCCATTAAGCGCCCGCGGTTTTAATTGTATACTATGTATGTGGAGCGTGAGATGCAAGCGTTCCACTAGATTGATATTTACTTGTATTTAGACATTATTATAATATCAGAAAAGATGTTGGTTTCAAAACTGTTTTGGGTTATCGTAAGGTAAAAACCGTCCGTGTTTATGTGTGGATTTGGTCTTACGATTATCCTTTTCTTTTGAAAGGATTTTGAACTTTAAAATTATGTCGGATGATTTACTCTTAATACTTTGCGAGTTTTACTCACTCTGGTTCACCAGACAGTCCTGGTGTTTTGTAAATGCTCGGGTTAGCCCGGGTGTACAGGTTCAGGTTAAAAGAATGCTGTGAAGAGACGAGCTGGAAGGGTCCAGACGTATGATATTATATAACTATCATTCCGCTGTGTGTTGTATATGGAAACAGGTTATTATAACTGTCCCGTTGTGTGATGTACTCTGATATTGTAAGTATTTTGAAAGCTCTCAATAAAGTTTTGTTCTATATTATATTTTATTCTACTGCGATGTGAGACTCTGTGTTGTGTTGTTCTTCTTCTTCTTCTATTATAATATTTCTTTCTTTCTTATCTCACCCTCTAAATTCTTTCTAATAACGTCCAGTGTTCTCGGTGTTTTGGAAGGTCGACATGAGATACGGGAAAGGTAATTATGTCGATTTTCAAAGACGGAAATTCTTGGATCGTTACAAACTCCAAACGAAGAACCAGTTCTCTGTTGGCAAGTGTATCACACCGGATACACTCCGAAAGGAAAGAAAAGAAGAGAGAGTTATGGATCTCCATCAGTAAGGGATAAAATTGATGACATAAGACACTACCAAAATGAGAAATTAAAGCTATAAAGAGAGATATATTTTGAACAAAAGCAAACATCAGATAGACTTACGTTTCTTAAAACAGTTGCACTACGAATATGTGGTCGATCAGCGGTTTGAGAACCAAGACACTATCTTTATTCTACAACTTCGAAATCATCAAGGAGACCTTCTACACTATGGAGTTCATGGAAGAAAACTGACAATAGTAAGAAGGATAGTCCTAATTCTTGGGAGAATAATTATCAACAAAATGAAGGAGCTAGAACATCAATAAAATCGACCTCATCCGAAGAGTAGTTATTGATTTATATGATTATTTCTTTTTGGTAAAATAAGACTTGCATTGATCGACAATGCAAATTCTTGCCGATGTTTTTGATTAACAAAGTCCTATTGTATTTTTTGATAAATACATATGTTTTTCTTTTAAAATAAGTTTAAAGTCAATATGCTTTCATAAAATAACCAGAAATTAAAAACAAAGGTTACTGTGTAAAATAACTATGACCATTCGACTGGTATATTATCAACCAGTCGACTGGTTGCCTGGAACCCGAATGTTTGGTTCCAGGTATACAAGCACCTTTATAACCCTCAACCTTTTTTTTTCATTCCCCAAGCCTTCTGAAAAACTTCCAAAACCCTAAAAAAATCGAAATCCTCTCATGGCTCCCAAAAGACAATTAGATACAGGATCCTCTTCAAGGACTAGATCAAAGAAGGCAGAAGAATCCTCTATAAATCAGTGGCTTTAGAATGATGTGGCTAAAAAGAGGTGGAAGGTTCTATCTCAAGTAAAATTCATGGTTGGTCCTTCTGAAAAGTTTGAAGATTTTAACACCTATGGTCTACAACAATTAGCAAACCAATGTAGACTTGAAACTCTCTTGGATTACAATCAAAATAATGTAAAAACTAATGTCACTATGATCAAACTATTCCTAGCCAACATGAATATAGACCACCAAAAACCGAGTAATTCACATAATTGTCTATGGAGTCTTGTGTGCAGACAACCTATTTTCATAACCATTGATAGACTTGGAGAAGTGT
This sequence comes from Allium sativum, assembly GCA_030737875.1. Lineage (NCBI taxonomy): Eukaryota > Viridiplantae > Streptophyta > Magnoliopsida > Asparagales > Amaryllidaceae > Allium > Allium sativum. The sequence continues at coordinate 312,856,984 of CM060921.1, forward strand.
TGAATTCACCAACGGATGGAATTGCATTATCCGAATTAACTTGTGAATATGAAGTACGAGATGAAATTAGTCATCTCTTTATAGATGATGACTCGGATGGAACTAAAACTAAGGGATTATGACCTAATGCAAGGGTACTCCATCATGTCCTTACTCGGACAATACTTCCTAGGTCCGGAACTCACGACCTTGTATACTCAGACACTTTCAGGGTTTTATATGCAACATTTGGAAATATTAGGGTTAATTGGATGCAAACTATTATGGATCATCTTCTCCTGTATACACAAGGAATCACCACATATTTTTACTATGGAGAATATTTGATGAGAATTTTTTAGAGTGCAAAGATTCCAAAACTGGACTCGGAAATGATTGAAATAAAATTTCTAGACAAAAAGAATTTAAAGCAAATGCACATGCCTCCACCACAAGTCCACATTATGAGTTTAGAGGAATGGAGAAATAGGAAATCGGATCAACCATCATCGAGTACCATTCGAGCTAATCCAGAAGATGTTCGTCTCACGGAACCAAATCAAACAGCAAAGCAAGCTATTGATATAGTTGCACGCAATCAACTCCACCTAGAAGCAAGGATCAAAAGTATGGATAAGAAGAATGACAAAAAGTTTGATAAGATTAAAGATTTTCTAGGAAGGATGTGGAAATCTATCTCATGTTCTCTTGCAGCAACTGGTCACATAACGGATCCGGAAAAGCGACCAATTTCACCTCTTAACTGGACCTATTCTGAAGAAACCAAATTTGCTGAAGCTTAAGTATGATGTAGGGAAATTTATTCGCTTTAGTATCATTTTAAAACTTTTATTTTTGTTGTGTAATAATGTTCTTATTTTGTTTATGACACTCTTAGCTTGGTTATGTTTAGTTGTTTGATGACCTTCTTAGTTTGGATTGTGTAATGACTCTACTTTGGTTGTGTAATCTATGGGATTTCTATGTTCATTATGCAATCTATCATTTTTAGCTTAAGTTTCTCTTCGATTATCATGTGCTTGAAATATCTTAATTTCTTTTTAATCGATGACAAAGGGGGAGAAATATCTCTCATGATATCTATTTTATATACCATTGTTATGTTTCCATGCTATTATACTATTGTATTTCCATATTATTGGAAAATTGTGCTAACACATGTGAATACAGGATTCAAATGGTAGGTATATAAAATATATGAACTAGCAAATTTGTGCAGAAATTCAGGGGGAGCTATACATTCAAGGGAGAAAAATCAAATTGTTGTCATCAATCAAAAAGGGGGAGAATGTTGAATAATGGGATTTTGATTGATATCAACGAATAAAGCTACTATGGGAATTGAATCAAAAAGATAAGGTTTTATATATATATATATATATATATATATATATGTTCATTGAGTCATGTTAGAATTATGTTAAAATCTATCCTCAAGTATACACGAATGTGCTAATCAAGTTATATATATATAATTTAAAACCTTCAAAAAAAGACAGACTGTGCATGAAATTGCCTACTAGTCGACTGGTAGGAAATCCACCATTTGACTGGTCGAGCAATTTTTGCACATAACGGCTAGTTTTTAAAGTTTTATAAAAATAAATTATTTCTACCAGTCAACTGATGATTTTTAACCAGTCGACTGATTTGACCCATAACTTGTTTTCTAAAGAGTTGCTTCCATTCATGAAGAGATTCCTCTTCACTAATCAAAGTAAATGGACATATCTTTTTATGGAAACTATTCATGAATGATTGCTACTCTTAGTCTATTATATAAACAACTTCAATCATGTTTTACAACAACCTAATCTTTCTAAATTTTACAATTTTTCTGATCATCATTCTAATCTCTCCATTTACATTCTTTGCAATTAAAAGCTCTCCAATTTCAATACTTGTTGAATCCGTGAATCATATTAATATCATTTGATTCAACAAGTAAATTTTACTTCCTTAAATCTACGCATTCAAAGCATATACTTGAGGATCAGATTATAGGAAGGTTGTACTTAAAATATTGGCTATCTGTGTTGATTCGAGAACACAAATCAGAAGTCAAACTTTTGTAATTATTGAAGACCTGTGTAGTTGCTCAAGCGAGAGGCATCCTTGTTGGGGATCGGGTGCACTGACCTATTCGTCCAGGTTAAGAGAGGCGTTGTTAGTGAATTCCGAAAAGGAGCTTTGGGACTGGACGTAGGACGGGAAGTCCAAACTAGTATAAAATTCCTGGTGTCTTTTTAACTTACTTTGCTCATTTTATTATTTGTGATATATCATATTAGTCTCTATTTATTTGCATAACTATTGTAGATTCAACTAGTTAGTATCACATTTATATTCTGCAATATCCATATAGAAAGATCCTTAAGTCGTATACACACCGACTTTTCAGAGGCTCTTAAAGAAGGGCCTATACAGATATGGAAAAGCTCCCGACAGAGTTCTGTGTTTCTTATATCGCCCTGCCATGGAACTCGGTGCACATTAGTGGACGTGCGATTAAGGCATCAAGCTACAATTGAAGATACATATGGTGGATAGTCTAGATACATGCAAGTCGGCTCTGGGTGGTGTATCGTAGACTTAAGGGCATTACTCTGGTATGAATTCTGATTCCAACAAAGGTGGAAGTCCATACGTTTGCGTAGCATATTAATGACAGATATATGCGGAACGTAACATTGTTATATAGAGATACGTACGTCGCTACGGCGTAGGATGAGGGACTGCGTATATTTCGATAGTGTTACGGTGGAGACCGTGCGAGTGTGGTACCATGGGGTGTACCTTAATATTGGGGGTAGCTACATATATACTATATTAGGATAATCCACTGGGAAGTAAATGGGTACGACGTCTGTGTAAGCCTTGAGTGGTGATAACCCAAGTAACCTAATAAATAAGATAATATGATTGAACGATATATGCAGGATTATCCAAAGTGTATAGTTTAAATCCAGTCACTAGAACTTGTGTTCTGACCCCCTCCTCATAACATACTCGCAGGTTAGATTTGTGTCAAAGACATGATCGCTTTGGATACTAGTCAGGCAGTATTAATAATATGTTAAGGCCATGTTTTGATTATACTATATTTTATCCATTCTGCTGCGAGATATTTTCTGAGCTCTGACACATTTTATGTCTCTGTCTTTTCTGCAGATACTAGAGCAAACCAATCCAAGTTTCGATGGATTGGAATTTTTTTAAAAAAAAATTCAATCTATCGGAATTCGGGTGGTTACAGGAAAGCCCTAATTCATCAAATCGGCCGCCATTTTTATTTCCCAAAGCGGAAAGTAATCGGGACAAAGAAATAAGGGTGCAAACAAATGAAGGGTGGTCAGCCTAGTATATTTGTGTTTAAGGAGGTTTTTAAATTGTTTTTGTTTTAAGTGTTTTGTTTTATATTTCTTTTGTAAATCATTTGTTTTCTAGTTTTTTTTTTTTTGTAAAAACTAGGATTTCTAGTTATAGGGTTTTCAACTAGATCTGCTAGTTACGAGTCTGTAATTCGGGAAAAATCTGATTTTGGGGTTAAAATCAATACATGGTTTTGATCATAGGATTAGAAAAATTGTGAGCAGGTGTGGTGAGTTTACATGGATTTTGTAAGCGTAGAGATTGTTTTAATTCTAGTATAAAACCTTAGGGAATGAAGCAGTAGGCAGGGTTTTGTCGAAACTAGGTAAAATTTGTGTTATTTATTTTGTACATTTATTTTATCTGCTGCAATCTGTTCTGTGATATTTTTAATATCTCGAATTAATTCAATAAACCCTATTTACCCCCTATAGGGTTAATCTAGATCCAACAGGACGAACTTGAGAAGGAAAATGCTGATTTGAAATCCAAGATGGCCGATGCTAAGGGAGAAGAGGGATGAAGAACATACTAATTCCGCCCTAGAATCTACCTCTAATTCTATGGCGTAATTTGAATTTGACAAGGTTGTGCTAGAGAAACAACTTGTTGAATCCAAAAAATAACTGGATGACATGGGATCTCTCTTTCTTTCTTTCTTCGTGAAAGTCCCCCAACATCATGATATATCATGGATGGACAACTATCTTACTACTCTAGCCGATGCCTAGAGTGAGTTGGTCGAAAATGGGAGGCGTAGGCTGAAAGTTGAGACCGTGGATGAGGAGTAGTTGTTTAGAACATTCTTGAGAAGTAATGAGCCCGAACGCTTGGAGGAGGGAAGGAGACTGCTGAAAGAAGTGGAGGATACCGTAGAGCGTCAGGCTAAGGGCAAAGACATCACTGAGGGTGGTTCTAGTTCTTCCTCTACAGGTTCCAATCCCAGAGAGGCGGAAGAATATAATCCCAAGGATTCTAGACTTGTCACACGCCAGCCTCTCTCCCAAATCGTTGAAAGTAAAACTCCTGCAACTCCCAGAGATCATTCTGCCGAAGGTATTTCCACATTCTCTCCTCATTTGGCAAAAGTTGCGATGGCGTGGCATTATGTCATGGGATATCCAATTGCGAGACCCGTTGTTTCCCAAAAGCTAACAACCATTGTTTTCCCTGCTTTAGGTACTGTTATAAATGAAGAAGAAATCATATGGATAAGAGAAGATAAAACTTTCTCATTATTTACACATTAGCAGTACATCGCTAAATAAACACGTTGCAAGGAATGAAATGGAAACAATATTACAATTGTGCCATTTGCAATATCATTTTTCTCGATATCACCTTCATTATTTCCCAGTGTCTCCACCTGGTATTGCCTTCATTACTTCTTGTATCACCTCTTAATATTAACTTATTGACTTCGGTACCGGTTTTGTATCATCTTCTTGTATTGTCTTCTTGGCTTTGGTACCAGATTGTATCGTTTTCTTGTATTGCTTCTTGGTTTCGGTATCAGCTTGTATCATTTTCTTGTGTTGTCTTCTTTATTTCTGTATCGGCTTGTATTGTCTTCCTCGTATCGTTTTCTTGGCTTCGGTGTCAACACCAAGCAGTTTGTTCCAATAGCTTGATGTCGATAGCATATTTACACCTAATACAACACTATATACATATTTACATATAAACAACCTCTACTCACAACACTCCCCCTCAAGTTGGTGCATAAATATTCATCATGCCCAACTTGCTACACGAATACTTGATTCTAGCACCATTCAGTGCTTTTGTAAACATATCAGCCACCTGCTCCTCGGTTTTGACATGCTCTATCAAAACAAGACCCTATTGAACCTTCTTCCTAATGAAGTGACCATCCACTTCAACATGCTTCATTCTCTCATGAAAAACAGGATTAGATGCAATATTCATCGTAGCCTGATTGTCACAATAGAGAGTTATTGGTTTAAAAGTATTTATTCCAACTTCATGCATAAGATGATCTACGCATACCACTTCACAAACTGCCTTAGCTATAGCTCTATATTCGGATTCAGCGCTTGATTTAGAAACAACATTTTGTTTCTTTATTTTCCATGAAATCAAATTCCCTCCTAGAGATACACAAAACCCAAACATAGATTTTCTATCCAGCTTTGTTCCAGCCTAATCAGCATCACATAAACATTCAACTCTTGCATGTCCATGATTCTTGTACTTAATTCCTTGCCCAACTTTTCCCTTAAGATAACTCAAAATATGTTTCAGTATGCTCCAATGATACACAGTAGGATATTTCATAAACTGGCTTACAACACCGACAACGAAAGCAATGTCAGGTCATGTAACAGCTAGATAGTTCAATTTTCCTACCAATCTCCTATATTTCTCGAAACCTTTGAACAACTTACATTTTCTACAATGTTACAGTTTAATGGAATAGGAATAGTGCTAGGCTTAACACCTATATTTCCAGTCTTCCAGCAAATCAAGAATGTACTTTCGTTGAGACATAACAATACTACCTCTATGTAACAACCCGCATTTTACGTATCGGAGGATCGTAAAATATTTTTATTTTATTCCATGAGGGTTGGATCATTCTTATATTTTGGTATGTTGATTTTGGGGATATGAGACATGTCCATAATTTTTACCAATTTTATTTGTGACCATTTTCCCCATATCATTCTTGTACAGGGTATAACTTTTGATTGGGATTGAATCAGGTGATGAGATCAGTCTCTTTGGAAAGGAAATGGCGTTGCCAATTCCATAGGGTGGTCACATTAAAGTTTTGGTTCAGCGGTTTGGGAGGAATCGTTGTTTTAGTGTTTCACAATTTTCTATTCAGGTTTTTAAGCCATTATCGGGCTGATTTGAGGAGGCCTGTTAGTGGGCTGATTTGAGGAGCTATATTAGTCGGCTGGTGGGAGGCTATAAATAGGGGGTTAGAGGCATGGCGAGAAGGTTACTTTTCTTCATTCTCTCATTTGGTTGAGCTCGTGATCCCTCTTGCTCAATCAAATTCACTTTCCACTATAAAAAATTTAGATCTACATAAGAGAATCGAAGATCTACATCGTTTGAAGCTAGATCTATGTTAAGTGAAGAGATATCTCATCAAATTGGAAGGTTTGAAGAGTGTTCTTCGCTGTTCGGATTCGTGATTCATTGATTTTGTGTTGTTTTAAAGAATTGGTGAGTGATATGCATCTTTCACGCAGATTCAATCAAGTATATGAGTTGTTTGATCATAATTTCATCATTTTCAAGTCGTTTTCACCTAGATCTACATCATGGTAACTATATTTTCATATCAATCTCCATAGAATCTAATGTAGCAACCTAAAACCGGTAATTCTTATGTTAATTCACATGTTTATGCAAGTTATATCCATCGTTTTAGTATATTCATTCATTTATCATGATTTAGTGAAGTTTATATGAATATTACTGATAATTGTCAATCTGATGTTGTTAGTGAATTCATGAAATGTTAATTGTTAAATTGGATGATCTTGGTGAGTTATTTGCATCAATATCGTTGTTTGTCGAAGATTTGGTCAAATTTGGATCTATTTTGGTCAGATATGGAGTTAGGTCGATTTTCATAGGTCAGGTCATTTTTCTTGTTCTGCAAGAAATGAGTTAGATTGTTCAAAAGCAGCTCTGGGTCGTTGGAGCGTCGAGATGGAGTTGGATCGTTGGAGTTTAGGTTGCGTTGTGTGAGCTAGGTCGTTACACGGCCTAAGGTGTAATAACCCTGATTTTTGGGGCCAATTTAAAATTTATTTTAAGTAATTTTAATGAGTTTTGATATTTAAAATAATCTATTTTAAATAATAATGATCACAAATTTGGTTCAAATTGAAGTTAGAATGAATAAATTAATTTTAATTATAAAAAGAGTTAGGAATAGCGCGGTGGTTTGAAAAGTCAAACTTGAACTTTGATTGACCGTACAGGACGCAAAATTTAACGGATTTTAGTGAAACCAAAAATATTAGAATCTATTTAAAAATATCTTTCCAACGAATCCAAAAAATCGAAATTTCATAGCGGAAATCAAAAGTTATGGCCAATTCAATTTTTAGAAAGGTCGTTGGGTAATTTGCATAGGTCAAAAATGCTACTTTTTGCATATAAAGGAATTTCGACTCGAAACCACTTCCATTGAGTTTGAAATGATGTTTCTGCATTGAAAAACAGTAAACACTTATATATTTCGAGTTTTGGAAATTATTTGTTTAAAAATGTATTTTTAATATTAAATATACTGGCCTTAAAAATAGTCATTTTTCAAAAAGTCTCATAATTCGACGAAATAAATTTTGTTGGAATCGTATCGTCATAAGAAAGCCAAAAATATTTTTTTCGGATTTTTCTGACTTCGTATGTGACCCCGGTAAAATTAGATGTACGTTTGAATTAAAAATAAAGGATTTATTTTAGAAACTAAAAGAAACATGCATATAACTTCAGAATTGGACCTTGGCAATAGCGCCATCGCGTTCAGAAGACGTCAAAACATTAAGTTCGACGGTCGTTGAGCGCGAATCGGGAATCGGACGGAAAAAGGCCTATTTTCTGGAATTACTAAATAAAATAATCATTAGAAAAATCTAAAATACTGGTATAAATACGGGCCGTATACGGTTGCTTCTTCTTCCTCTTCGTTTCTTTTGGCCGCCGAAACCCATAATACTTCAAAACTTTGAACTCCATTTTCTCCCTCATCTCTCAACGATATTCAGCAAACTGGTACTCATATCGAAGCTCTTCCCGAGCTCTTCGATCTCCGACAAGTCCCGCCCCTCCCCGTGCCCCGTAGCGCCGCCACCAAGCCCGAGAAAGGACGCCAAACGCAGCCCCCTAGGCCCCACCAGGCGTAGCCGAACGCCACCCCCTCTGGCCGCACGTAGGTCTCTCTTCCCCGGTCCTCCTCCAACAAACGGTGTCCAAAACCGTTGACTACAGATCGAGAAAACTGAAATCAAAATTTTGAACAAATTCAAAGCTTAAGGTATGTTTAATTTCAGATTTTGTCACGCTTTATAGCGTCGCTGCGACAGTTGTTAAAAGCCTGAATTTTATTTTTCACATGAATTTGTATTCGAACCATTCCAGATCTGAAATCACTTTGAACTCGAACACCAAACCTGATCGAACCTGAATCCGATCCTCTGACCAAACACTGTGAGAATTTTATTTTTAAATTTAATTTAATTATTTAATTATTATTTGCATGGTTGTTGATCGTAGATCTAAAAAGACATGATATTTAGTACATGGATCTGAACCATTCACCCCGTATGTTGTTGAATCTGAATTGCTTAGAATGACATGAGATGAGTTCTGAAATTTTAAGGTTTAAATTTGAATTAAGAATTAATTAATTAATTATGTGTTTAACCATGCTATGTTGATTTTGCATATGCTGTGTGAAATCCCATCCTGCAAATTACTTCGATGTGAGTTATTGTATCTGATCCTGTTGTTATGTGACTTGTGATGGAATTTACATTCTCTTTTTATGTAAAATGGGAATAGAGAAAAATTGACATTTATTTTGATGATTATAGGAAGTAAACTCACCGCATGTAAATTGACATTTTTGATGTTAATATTATGAAATTCAACCATAGTATGTTATTAACATTTCTAATGTTAATATAAAAAAAAAAGTAATTCAACCATATTATGTTATTAACATTTCTAATGTTAATATAAAAAGTAATTTAACCGCATGGATGACATTAACATTTTTAGTGTTAATATTAAAAAGAATAACACTGTAGGGTAAGTTAACATTTTTGTTAATGTTAAAAATAAGAATTTACATTGTATGAAAAATTAACATTTTATTTAATGTTAATAATGAGTAATTTCACCGCATGTAGGAATTTACATTATTGATAATGTAAATTAAATAGTGAATTTAACCGCATGTATGAACATTATCACATAAGACAAAATTAACATTTTATTTAATGTTAATAATGAGTAATTTCACCGCATGTAGGAATTTACATTATTGACAATGTAAATTAAATAGTGAATTTAACCGCATGTATGAACATTATCACATAAGACAAAATTAACATTTTATTTAATGTTAATAAGGAGTAATTTCACCGCATGCATGAATTTACATTATTGACAATGTAAATTAAATAGTGAATTTAACCGTAGAGAATGAACATTATTTTAATGCTAATATAAAGGGAATTTCACTGTATGTACATTTTACATTATTTCGTAATGTAATTAAAGAGAAAATACACCGTAGGAACATTGTGATTAAAAATTATATTTTCACAATGAGAATTAGAAGTAATGTTTACATTGTAAAAATTTACATTTTTTATATGTAAACAAAATAGGAATTTACTGTATGACAAAATTTACATTCTTATATGTAAACAAAATAGGAATTTACTATATGGCAAGATTTTTTTTTTATATATGTAAATAAAATAGGAATTCACTGTATGACAAAATTTACATTTTTATTTGTAAATATAAAGTAGGAAAAGTTTACATTATCATTAATGTAAATATAATTGGAATTTTTAAAGTAGGAAAAGTTTACATTATCATTAATGTAAAGATAATTGGAATTTTCAAAGTAGGAAAAAGTTCTACATTATTGTTAATGTAGGCATAATGGAAATTTTCATAATTGTATTAACATTATTTTATAATGTCAACATAAAAGGGAATTGACCGTAGGTATTAACATTATTTTATAATTTCAACATAAAAGAGAATTAACTGTAGGTATTAACATTTATTTTTCATGTTAATATTAAGTGAATTACTTCGTAGGAAAATTACATTGTTTTATATAATGCAAATAAATAAAAGAGGAGAATTAATAGTAGGATTGATTTACATTATTCTTAATGTAAATAAAAAAAAAGAGAATTTAACTGTAGGATAGCGTTAACATTATTTTCAATGTTGATATAAATGAATTTAACCGTAGGTACAGGTTTACACTTTATTCAATGTAAATAAAATAAGATTGTGATATGTTATGTATGAATGAATTTACATTGTATGAAATAAATAATATTTTTATATGTTATTTATGAATGAATTTAGACCGCGTGAAATAAATTACATTTTTACATGTAATTTATGAATGAATTTTCATCGTATGACATAAATTACATATTATTATGTAAATTATGAATGAATTCAACCCGCATGAGTGTAATTTCATTTTATTCTATGAATAGAATGTATGGATTTACATTATAAACAAAGATTACATTTTTATAATGTAAATAAAAAGTAGGATTTACATTGTAAATGAAATTTATATTTTTATATGTAATTAAGAATGATGAATTATAAATTAACTTTTTCATGTAAGAATGGAATTAAAAGAAGGAATTGGACGAGGAAATATAATTTACATTTTACCGTAAATTAAAGAAATTAAAGGAATTAAAAAGGAAGAATTCATCATTCAAGTATGATTTACATTTTCCTATATCAAAAGGGACGAAAGGGTAAAGAATGAGAGTATTCATTAGAATAAAGAGTTAAACGGTTTATGTTTATATATTTATATATATATATAATTAAAATTAAACGAATCGAGCGCGGTAATTCGCGTTTTAAAATCATATCTTTAAATGACTATACAAGAAGATCCGACCGTCGGATTTTCTTGAAACTGAAACCGTTAGGACCGTGGTGGAAAAATCTTTCCAACGATATATAATACGTCAAAATCCAACGGTTAGATTTTGAGATATGTGAAAATCAAAATTGATTGAAAACAGCGCCAAAATCGCCATTGACCGGAATCGTCGTTGATTAAAGATTTAATTATTTTTAATTAAATAAAATAGGAAATAATCGTTATAAATTAGAAATAACGATAAGGAAGAGTTTTCAATATATTTACATATATATATACGAAGATTATTTGGGAAGACCGAGCTAATCTCATTCCAAATAATCAAACGACGATGAGAATTGAAGAAGAAGACGACTAATGAAGACCGTCAATCTTCCCCTCAGGAGGACAGCGATTGAGGCTTTGAATTGATTTGCTCCCAAGTCAAGGTCATGGTCGTTGTCCGAACGAACATGTTGATTGAACGGATTTGGCTTTCGCTCAGACCCAGAGCATAAGCTTATAAATGGATTGTGTGTTTGACATCGTACTCCATTATATATCATGTTATTAATCTTCTGTCGAAGGTATGGATGTTTGGTGGCGGAGGATTTATTCTCTTGCTTAACACCCGTTCATATATTTCGAAAAAGGAATGGTAGTGTGATATGGCGTGATGATGTGGCATGCTAAGATGCATATGATCAAGGCTTTGTTGAAAAGCAGGCCTTGTGGGATGATCAAAGCATAACCTGTTTAGGTATAGCTTTGTGTATGACGTGACTTCACGAGCCTCACACACCGGCGGAGTCTAAAACGGGAGAAGGGAACGCAGGGAGAGCAGCACGTTTCTTTCTAGCTAGAGTGGTGTCAGTGACCTACCAGCCCTGACATTTTACTTATGTGGATGATGGAATGAGGCGCCTCGGATAGGTCCTATAGGACCGGGGAACGTGTGCTTAGGAATTGCCAATCCTCTAAGCTGTATTTGAGGACCGGCCCTGCCATTTCCAAGGGTTCACTGCGGGGGATCCTGAGACATTAGCTAGAGTGTCTCGAATCGGTAGGAGCTCCTCCCTAGCCTTGACTCATGATGGTAACCAATTTCCAATACGCGCCATTCGGTTTTGATTGTATTACTAGTACGGAGGCATAGCATATGGTACCTATGCTTCCTAGGATTGATACATTATGATTGAAATTGTTTTTTAAAACATATACACACCAATAATAATATCAAACTTGTATTTGCCGTATTTATCATGTTTGATCTCCATAAGGTAAAACTCTATCCTCTGGTGTGCGTTGCATTGTGTGATGGGACCTAGGTCTTATGGTGATTTCATTTTTCTAAAAAGCATAGCGTTGTTGTACGATTTACTTATCATTTATTATGACACGTTTATGCACGGCAATCCATTAGAGTAAACCCATTCCGCATTAGCGGCGTGGTCTTTGGATTTGCCCTATTAATAGTAATTTATTAGTTAAGAATTCTCACACCAGTCCCACGACTGACCGGTTGTTTGTTTCCACCTTTTTGCAAACTCGGGTGCCCTCTTTCCACATGGGCAGTCGAGCAGTTGTCTACAGGTTTATCTCTTTAGCAGGATCCTGGATTGAAGCTTAAAGCTGTGTCCAGAGCATAGTTGTCCTCCGCTGTATCTATTTTATTTTCGCTGCACTGTATTAAAATTATTGTAAAATTTTCTTCCGCTGTATTTTAATTTCGATGTACTCTGATATATTCTGTACTCTGATGTTATATTATCATGATGTAATAAAAGTCTGCTGTTGTTGTTCTGATGTGTTGTATTCCCAAAGTTAACGTATGCGGATTTTGAACGGTCTTGGTCGATTTTGCGATCGATTAAGGTCGGGCGAAATGCGTGTCGTTACAGTTGGTATCAGAGCTTTGGTTAGCTCAAATCTTTGGGGTACAACTCATTAGAACTGAACAAAAGACTCATCAGAGATTGGATTAGTAATATCCAATAAGAATACTCATTAGAGATAGGATCAGCAGTATCCTAGAATGAGAAAACTCATTAGAGATAGGGTTAGTAATGCCCTAGAATGAGTTGGGAGTAGCAAGCCTATAATATACCTATTTGTGATTAATTATACTCTATTTTGGAAAATATGATTTTGAATATATAAAAAGTTATATATTTGGAAGTTAATCAACTAATGAAATTATTTAAACCAATGGAGAAAATATATAGAAAATATATATAAATTAGTTAGTTAATTAATCAACTTTTAGCTTCGTCCCTTTTCGAGGACGAAAAGTTTTTAAGTAGGGGAGACTGTAACAACCCTGATTTTTGGAGCCAATTTAAAATTTATTTTAAGTATTTTAATGAGTTTTGATATTTAAAATAATCTATTTTAAATAATAATGATAACAAATTTGGTTCAAATTGAAGTTAGAATGAATAAATTAATTTTATTTATAAAAAGAGTTAGGAATAGCGCGGTGGTTTGAAAAGTCAAACTTGAACTTTGACTGACCGTGCTGGACGCAAAATTTAACGGATTTTAGTGAAACCAAAAATATTAGAATCTATTTAAAAATATCTTTCCAAGAATCCGAAAAATCGAAATTTCATAGCGGAAATCAAAAGTTATGGCCAATTCAATTTTTAGAAAGGTCGCTGGGTAATTTGCATAGGTCAAAAATGCTACTTTTTGCATATAAAGCAATTTCGACTCGAAACCACTTCCATTGAGTTCGAAATGTTGTTTCTGCATTGAAAAATAGTAAACACTTATATATTTCGAGTTTCGGAAATTATTTGTTTAAAAATGTATTTTTAATATTAAATATACTGGCCTTAAAAATAGTCATTTTTCAAAAAGTCTCAGAATTCGACGAAATAAATTTTGTTGGAATCGTATCGTCATAAGAAAGCAAAAAATATTTTTTTTGGATTTTTCTGACTTCGTATGTGACCCCGGTAAAATTAGATGTACGTTTGAATTAAAAATAAAGGATTTATTTTAGAAAATAAAAGAAACATGCGTATAACTTCAGAATTGGACCTTGGCAATTGCGCCATCGCGTTCAGAAGACGTCAAAACATTAAGTTCGACAGTCGTTGAGCGCGAATCGGACGGAAAAAGGCCTATTTTCTGGAATTATTAAATAAAATAATCATTAGAAAAACCTAAAATACTGGTATAAATACGGGCCGTATACGGTTGCTTCTTCTTCCTCTTCGTTTCTTTTGGCCGCCGAAACCCATAATACTTCAAAACTTTGAACTCCATTTTCTCCCTCATCTCTCAACGATATTCAGCAAACTGGTACTCATATCGAAGCTCTTCCCGAGCTCTTCGATCTCCGACAAGTCCCGCCCCTCCCCGTGCCCCGTAGCGCCGCCACCAAGCCCGAGAAAGAACGCCAAAAGCAGCCCCCTAGGCGCCGCCGAACGCCACCCCCCACTGGTCGGACGTAGGTCTCTCTTCCCCGGTCCTCCTCCAACAAACGGTGTCCAAAACCGTTGACTACAGATCGAGAAAACTGAAATCAAAATTTTGAACAAATTCAAAGCTTAAGGCATGTTTAATTTCAGATTTTGTCACGCTTTATAGCATCGCTGCGACAGTTGTTAAAAGCTTGAATTTGATTTTTCACATGAATTTGTATTCGAACCATTCCAGATCTGAAATCACTTTGAACTCGAACACCAAACCTGATCGAACCTGAATCATCTCCTCTGACCAAACACTGTGAGAATTTTATTTTTAAATTTAATTTAATTATTTAATTATTATTTGCATGGTTGTTGATCGTAGATCTAAAAAGACATGATATTTAGTACATGGATCTGAACCATTCACCCCGTATGTTGTTGAATCTGAATTGCTTAGAATGACATGAGATGAGTTCTGAAATTTTAAGGTTTAAATTTGAATTAAGAATTAATTAATTAATTATGTGTTTAACCATGCTATGTTGATTTTGCATATGCTGTGTGAAATCCCATCCTGCAAATTACTTCGATGTGAGTTATTGTATCTGATCCTGTTGTTATGTGACTTGTGATGGAATTTACATTCTCTTTTTATGTAAAATGGGAATAGAGAAAAATTGACATTTATTTTGATGATTATAGGAAGTAAACTCACCGCATGTAAATTGACATTTTTGATGTTAATATTATGAAATTCAACCATAGTATGTTATTAACATTTCTAATGTTAATATAAAAAAAAAGTACTTCAACCATATTATGTTATTAACATTTCTAATGTTAATATAAAAAGTAATTTAACCGCATGGATGACATTAACATTTTTAGTGTTAATATTAAAAAGAATAACACTGTAGGGTAAGTTAACATTTTTGTTAATGTTAAAAATAAGAATTTACATTGTACGAAAAATTAACATTTTATTTAATGTTAATAATGAGTAATTTCACCGCATGTAGGAATTTACATTATTGATAATGTAAATTAAATAGTGAATTTAACCGCATGTATGAACATTATCACATAAGACAAAATTAACATTTTATTTAATGTTAATAATGAGTAATTTCACCGCATGTAGGAATTTACATTATTGACAATGTAACTTAAATAGTGAATTTAACCGCATGTATGAACATTATCACATAAGACAAAATTAACATTTTATTTAATGTTAATAAGGAGTAATTTCACCGCATGCATGAATTTACATTATTGACAATGTAAATTAAATAGTGAATTTAACCGTAGAGAATGAACATTATTTTAATGCTAATATAAAGGGAATTTCACTGTATGTACATTTTACATTATTTCGTAATGTAATTAAAGAGAAAATACACCGTAGGAACATTGTGATTAAAAATTATATTTTCACAATGAGAATTAGAAGTAATGTTTACATTGTAAAAATTTACATTTTTTATATGTAAACAAAATAGGAATTTACTGTCTGACAAAATTTACATTCTTATATGTAAACAAAATAGGAATTTACTATATGGCAAGACTTACATTTTTTTATATGTAAATAAAATAGGAATTCACTGTATGACAAAATTTACATTTTTATTTGTAAATATAAAGTAGGAAAAGTTTACATTATCATTAATGTAAATATAATTGGAATTTTTAAAGTAGGAAAAGTTAACTTATCATTAATGTAAAGATAATTGGAATTTTCAAAGTAGGAAAAAGTTCTACATTATTATTAATGTAGGCATAATGGAAATTTTCACAATTGTATTAACATTATTTTATAATGTCAACATAAAAGGGAATTGACCATAGGTATTAACATTATTTTATAATGTCAACATAAAAGAGAATTAAACGTAGGTATTAACATTTATTTTTCATGTTAATATTAAGTGAATTACTTCGTAGGAAAATTACATTGTTTCATATAATGCAAATAAATAAAAGAGGAGAATTAACAGTAGGATTGATTTACATTATTCTTAATGTAAAAAAAAAAAAAAAAAAGAGAGAATTTGACTGTAGGATAGCGTTAACATTATTTTCAATGTTGATATAAATGAATTTAACTGTAGGTACAGGTTTACACTTTATTCAATGTAAATAAAATAAGAGCGTGATATGTTATGTATGAATGAATTTACATTGTATGAAATAAATAATATTTTTTATATGTTATTTATGAATGAATTTAGACCGCGTGAAATAAATTACATTTTTACATGTAATTTATGAATGAATTTTCATCGTATGACATAAATTACATATTATTGTGTAAATTATGAATGAATTTAACCCGCATGAGTGTAATTTCATTTTATTCTATGAAATGAATGTATGGATTTACATTATAAACAAAGATTACATTTTTATAATGTAAATAAAAAGTAGGATTTACATTGTAAATGAAATTTATATTTTTATATGTAATTAAGAATGATGAATTATAAATTACCTTTTTCATGTAAGAATGGAATTAAAAGAAGGAATTGGACGAGGAAATATAATTTACATTTTACCGTAAATTAAAGAAATTAAAGGAATTAAAAAGGAAGAATTCATCATTCAAGTATGATTTACATTTTCCTGTATCAAAAGGGACGAAAGGGTAAAGAATGAGAGTATTCATTAGAATAAAGAGTTAAACGGTTTATGTTTATATATTTATATATAAATATAATTAAAATTAAACGAATCGAGCGCGGTAGTTCGCGTTTTAAAATCATATCTTTAAATGACTATACAAGAAGATCCGACCGTCGGATTTTCTTGAAACTGAAACCGTTAGGACTGTGGTGGAAAAATCTTTCCAACGATATATAATACGTCAAAATCCAACGGTTAGATTTTGAGATATGTGAAAATCAAAATTGATTGAAAACTGCGCCAAAATCGCCATTGACCGGAATCGTCGTTGATTAAATATTTAATTATTTTTAATTAAATAAAATAGGAAATAATCGTTATAAATTAGAAATAACGATAAGGAAGAGTTTTCAATATATTTACATATATATACGAAGATTATTTGGGAAGACCGAGTTAATCTCATTCCAAATAATCAAACGACGATGAGAATTGAAGAAGAAGACGACTAATGAAGACCATCAATCTTCCCCTCAGGAGGACAGCGATTGAGGCTTTGAATTGATTTGCTCCCAAGTCAAGGTCATGGTCGTTGTCCGAACGAACATGTTGATTGAACGGATTTGGCTTTCGCTCAGACCCAGAGCATAAGCTTATAAATGGATAGTGTGTCTGACATCGTACTCCATTATATATCATGTTATTAATCTTCTGTCGAAGGTATGGATGTTTGGTGGCGGAGAATTTATTCTCTTGCTTAACACCCGTTCATATATTTCGGCAAAGGATTGGTAGTGTGATATGGAGTGATGATGTGGCATGCTAAGATGCATATGATCAAGGCTTTGTTGAAAAGCAGGCCTTGTGGGATGATCAAAGCATAACCTGTTTAGGTATAGCTTTGTGTATGATGTGACTTCACGAGCCTCACACACCGGCGGAGTCTAAAACGGGAGAAGGGAACGCAGGGAGAGCAGCACGTTTCTTTCTAGCTAGAGTGGTGTAGTGACCTACCAGCCCTGACATTTTACTTATGTGGATGATGGAATGAGGCGCCTCGGATAGGTCCTATAGGACCGGGGAACGTGTGCTTAGGAATTGCCAATCCTCTAAGCTGTATTTGAGGACCGGCCCTGCCATTTCCAAGGGTTCACTGCGGGGGATCCTGAGACATTAGCTAGAGTGTCTCGAATCGGTAGGAGCTCCTCCCTAGCCTTGACTCATGATGGAAACCAATTTCCAATACGCGCCATTCGGTTTTGATTGTATTACTAGTACGGAGGCATATCATATGGTACCTATGCTTCCTAGGATTGATACATTATGATCGAAATTGTTTTTAAAACATATACACACCAATAATAATATCAAACTCGTATTTGCCGTATTTATCATGTTTGATCTCCATAAGGTAAAACTCTATCCTCTGGTGTGCGTTGCATTGTGTGATGGGACCTGAGTCTTATGGTGATTTCATTTTTCTAAAAAGCACAGCGTTGTTGTATGATTTACTTATCATTTATTATGACACGTTTATGCACGACAATCCATTAGAGTAAACCCGTTCCGCATTAGCGGCGTGGTCTTTGGATTTGCCATATTAATAGTAATTTATTAGTTAAGAATTCTCACACCAGTCCCACGACTGACCCGTTGTTTGTTTCCACCTTTTTGCAAACTCGGGTGCCCTCTTTCCACACGGGCAGTCGAGCAGTTGTCTACAGGTTTATCTCTTTAGCAGGATCCTGGATTGAAGCTTAAAGCTGTGTCCAGAGCATAGTTGTCCTCCGCTGTATCTATTTTATTTCCACTGCACTGTATTAAAATTATTGTAAAATTTTCTTCTGCTGTATTTTAGTTTCGATGTACTCTGATATATTCTGTACTCTGATGTTATATTATCATGATGTAATAAAAGTCTGTTGTTGTTGTTCTGATGTGTTGTATTCCCAAAGTTAACGTATGCGGATTTTGAACGGTCTTGGTCGATTTTGCGATCGATTAAGGTCGGGCGAAATGCGTGTCGTTACAGAAGGCCAAGTCATTGGAATTTTCAGAGCATTGCAAAAGCATGGGCTGTTCTAACCCAAGTCGTTGGTGTTGACATGGCATAGGTCAGGTCGTAGGAGGCTCTCTGGAATCAAGTCGTTGGTTTAAGCTAGTGGAGTGTTTCAGGTCAGTGACTCCAAGTCGTGGGTGTTAGGTCGTAGGTCATGGGAAGCGTTGGGGTGCGACATGGAGCTGGATCGTTGGAAGCTAGTCAGGTTGTGGATCGTAAAGGTTTGATGGAGGCAGGTTTTAGGTCGTTAAAACGACGTAAACACTGTGAATGGAGGTCAAGTGTTGTGGATTTTTTTCATAGCGAGAAAGTTGAAGATGCTATGAAATGGGATATCAGCTAAATGATGTACATTTTTTGTTTGAGAATGGTGATGACTTCGAAGAGTATTCAAGGAGGAATGTTGAAGTTTTATGATGTGTTCGTTGGTCGTCGTAATGCAACGAATGTGAAGATGACTCAAGGGTATTTTGAGCAAGTGGATAATGGTTGCTCAAAGGTGTTTTGAGTTTATGGATAGTCATTGGTGATGACGACTAGAGATACTGAACGCCGAGGAATTATCTTTGTCATAGGTTCTAGCGGACTCAAAGCAGGAGTCAGACGATTTCATTGTATGGTCGAGTACCCTGGGCAGCTCGAACGGGCCTAGTTACATTTCATTGTATGGCGTATGGATTTTTTTTTCTAGAACCGGGGTTTACCATTGGCCCTTGAAAGTTGATGGCAAAGTGTTTAGCTGGTCATACGATTAACGATGGTTTTGAAGAAGGATTGGTGGTGATAGCCAGAGTCAGTCATGTGTGTTGTTTGTTTGCTTGTGCTGTCTCACGTACATTGTCTAATGTTGAAGGAGATGTTTCTGGGTGCTTGTCTGATATTGGTTTAGGCCTTTGGGGCTTGTGCATAGGGAATGTCAATTTCAGTTAGGATGGTTTACATGAGAAATAACTAGTTGATCTGATTGTTATTGTTTGCTTACCTCTGATTTTCATGAATGGATAGTTGTTCTGATTGCCATAGAAGTATGGTTGAAATGCTTGTTTGTAAAGGCTATCACTGTCCGATGCGGGGAAGAGGGGGTTGAGTTCTTCTCTGGTGTTTTGGTAGATTGGTTGTTAATCTACCTATTCTCATATAATTTATTGATGATGTTAGTTGTTTTATCACTCACTAAGATTGTTGTCTGACTCAAGGTTTTATGTTTCCCTCTTATTACCTTGGGTTGTTCATCCGATTTTTGGATGGGCAGACTGAGTAGCAAGTAACAGGTGATATCTTGGTGAGGACGATGCTGTTGTGCACTGGCGAGTAGGAGGTTGTCGTATTACTTTTATATTATCTAGTATCTTTTATTTTCCGAAGTTTGATGTTTGACTTCGAGTGTTGTAGTGAAGCAAATTTGTACGGACATTTATGTTGTAATTCGGGGTGTATGGATATTCTTTCTAGTTGTTATGAAAGTTGGAGTTTCTGCTCAAATATGCTTCACTATTATTGTCTGTTGTATATGTTCTATTATTTTTATCCTTGCACTGTGAGTATACGACAGGTTTAGCGTGTGCTTCATACCTTGATGATCGTCCATAGTTGTCTGGCACGCCTTTTAGCACCTCATTCGGCTTGTTAGGTGCAAGAGTTATGGTCGGTCGTCACACGTTATCTCTTGTAATTTCCACACCTAGGAAATAGTTTAAATCTCCTAATTCTTTAGTATGAAATTGGTTGTAAATAAAGGTTTTAAGGGATGAAATACCTTGTTCATCATTGCTAGTTATCACAATATCATCAACATAAACCACAAGTAAAATCATACCAGATTTAGTATTCTTATGGAACACTGAATGATCACATTTATTCTTCACCATTCCATAGATTTCCATTACATTACTAAACTTTCCAAACCAAGTTCTAGGACTTTGTTTTAACCCATACAGTGTCTTTTTTTAACTTGCACACTAAACCACTCTTCCCTTGTGCAATGAATCCAGGGGGTTTGAACCATGTAAACTTCTTCTTACAAATCACCATAGAGAACTGCATTCTTTATATTAAGCTGATGTAGTTTCCAGTTATATGTTTTGGCTAATGAAATAAACATACGAATAGAAGTTAAATTTGCTACTGGGGAAAGTTTCAGAATAGTCCACTCCATAAATTTGTGCATATCCTTTTGCAACTAAACTGGCTTTAATCTAGCAATTGAACCATTAGAGTTTTCTTTTACAGTGAATACCCACTTACACCCATAGGTATCTTATTTTCAGGTAACTAAACTAAATTCCATGTTTCATTATATTGAAAATCATTCATTTCCTCAACCATAGCAGCCTACCATCCAGGATTTGATAATGCTTTCTCAATAGTTTTAGGCATAGAAATAGATCCAAGAGAAGTAATAAGTGAATGAGTTGATGAGGATAAATGTTTATATGAAACAAATGAAGAATAAGGATATGTGCACTGGCATTTTCCCTTTCATAGAGAAATAAGAAGATCAATTTCAAAATTAAATGTAGAAACAGATTCATGTTCAAGTGGAAGTATTGTACCAGATGTAGATGGAATTGTACCACGAGAAGGTGACAAACTAGTTTCAACATAATCATTGATATTGTTCTCTTCTTGTATAGAATGTGATATTTCATATACAAGAAAATCATCTTTCTCCCCCTGACTTTCCTGACTTTAATAAGGTAAGCTTGATGATGACTGAAAGAGTAGTGTTTCTTCAATGAAAGTGGCATCAATAGATACAAGATATTTATTTAGAGAGGGACAAAAACACCTATATCCTTTTTGCAAATGAGAATAACCAAGGAATATACACTTGATAGATTTTGGATCAAGTTTAGAAATTTGTGGTCTAACATCTCAAACAAAACACGTACACCTAAATATTTTTGGCTTAATAGGGTATAGAGATTTGTTTGGAAAGAGAATTGATTATGGTATGTCACTATTAAGAATAGTTGAAGGCATATGATTTATTAAAAAGTATGTTGTGGAAACAGCATCAACCCAGAAACTTTTAGGCACATTCATATAAATAACAACGTCCATGTTGTTTCAAGCAAATGTCTATACTTTATTTCAGCAACTCCATTTTGAGATGTTGTATCACAACAAGATGTCTCATGTAGATTTCCATTTTAACTCATGTAAGTTTGAAATAAACTTGACGAATACTCGTTTGCGTTACCACTCCTTAGAGTTTTAACAGAAACATTGAATTGAGTTTTGATTTCAGCACAGAATGAACAAAATATTGAATACAATTCATATTGGTTTTTCATAAGAAACAACCAAGTCATACATGAATAATCATCCACAAATGTAACAAAATATTTAAATCCTGGTTTAGAAATTACTGCTGTCGGTCCCCAAATATCAGAGTGTACAAGTTCAAATGAATTACTAGCTCTTTTATTCATTTTAGGACTCAAACTTACACGATGATGTTTAGCATGTTGACATGATTCACAATTCAATGACTATAATGTTTTAAATTGTGGACACAATTTCTTTAAAAAGGGTAAATATGGATGCCCTAATTGACAGTGTGTCTTTAAGGCTTGAGAAATACTTGAACAAACAAATGATTGTTGATTTGTGGAAGGAGCATCTAGTAAATACAGTCCCTTTGACTTACGCCCTCTACCAATAATTTTCTGAGTCACAAGATCCTGAAATATACAGTAAGACAAAAAGAATGAGATAGAACAATTCAATTATTGTGTTATTTGACTGACAGACAGTAGATTGAATGCAAGTTTAGGTATATATAAGGCAGATGTTGATAGAAAAGTTGAATGGTTTGGACTTATTGTTCCAAACCCTTGAACGTTTGAAGAGGAGCCATCAGCTAAAGTGACATTGTGAGTAGGAGTTTGTGATTGAAAACTCGAGAAAAGAATATGATTACCTGTCATATTATCTATAGCACCAGATTCAGTGACCCATTGAGTTCTCCTTAGATTGAAAAAATTGTTATTATCTGCAATAACGGAAATAGGTTGAACTGACTTGTTGAGACCGTTCTGATATTTGGTAAACTTAGCGAATTATTTGGCTGAAATTGTAATATTTTGGCTAACTTGATCTTGAGTCTTTACAACATTAGCTGCTTGTTGAGTTCCAGCCAGTTTTTGCTTATTTTGTAGTTTCCAACGTTCAGATTAAGTGTGCCCTGATTTCTTGTAATATGCACATGACTTAACTATCTGATTTTCATATCCAAGCATACTAACCTCCCTTTTGTATGAGTTCTGATTATGTTTCCATGGTTGATATTTATTAGTTGTACTAATAAAAGCATTATTGCGTTGAACTGATAGAGTTAGATTTGAACTTGAGACTTCATTTCTAAGAATCCTCCTAAACACATCATGCAATGATGTCACATCCGATCCAGATAAAACTTGAGATTTAGCATATTCATACTTAGATGGAAGATTTGCCAAAAAACTCATAATATCCATTTGCTCTGTAACAGCTCGCATTTTACGTATTGGAAGATCGTAAAATATTTTTATTTTACTCTCCGAGGGTTGGATCATTCTCATATTTTAATATGTTGCTTATGGGGATGTGATACATGTCAATAATTTTTACCAATTTTATTTGTGACCATTTTACCCCTGTCAGTCTTGTACAGGGAATAACTTTTGACTCAGGTCGAATCAGGCGGTGAGACCTGTGCCATTGAAAAGGAAATGATGACTTCCTTTCCGTAGAGTGGTTACGTTAAAGATTTGGTTCAGCAGTTTGGGAGGAATCATTGTTTTAAGGTTTAACAGTTGGTTGTTCGGGTCTGTGAAGTAGGGGTGAGCATTATTCGATTAAACCAAATAAACCAATTTATTTTGGTCGGTTTGGTTCGGTTTTGAAATTAAATCGGTTTGTAATTGCCTCGAAAAAATATTAAGTTCGGTTATCAGTTTAACCAAATTAAGGTTTTTCAAAAAAAGTTTAACCAAATTAACCGAATTTTTACTATATTTTCAAAATTATAGGTATTATAATAAATATTTTAGGTTATTTTAGTTATTTAAATTTATATTAATCATCACCTCTGTGTCAAAATTAATATTAAAAAACATAAAAATCAAAAGTAATAATACTATACTCATATATTTATAATTTGTTTCAAATTATAGCGAATATTTCAAACACAAAGTGTAAAATATTTTTAGTTTGGTTTAATCGGATAGCCAACCGAACCAACCAAACTTAATTTGGTTGGTTTGGTTTTCATTTTTTTTTTGTTTTAGTTGGTTTGACAAATTTGTCATCGAATAAACCAAACCAACCAAATGCTCACCCCTGAAGCCTTAATGGGCTGATTTGGAGAGGCCCATTAGTGCGCTAGTGTAAGGGTATAAATAGGGGGTGGGAGGTATGGGAAATGGTTTAGTTTCTCTATTCTCTCATTTGGTGGCCTATGTCCTCCTTCCTCTAACACCTTTCCACCATTAAAATTCAAAATCTAAGGAAGGAAATCGAAGATCTACACCATTGGAGGCTAGATCTACATCATTTGAAGTGGGAATTCATCAGATCAAGAGGTTTGGTTCGAATTGCTTGTTGTCTGGAATATTAATACATTGATTTTAGCTTGTTTTGGAGAATCGGTGAGTGATTTACATCTCTCACATGGATTCAATGAAGTATATGAATGTTTGATCATGTTTTTCATCAAATTCAAGTGTTTTTACCATAGATCTATGTCTCGTTAAGTCCATATTTTTTATAAATCACTATAGGATCTGATTTAGCATGTTTAAACCTGTAATTTCTATGACATTTCATATGTCTATGCAAGTTAGATTCGCAAATTAGATCATAAGTTCATTTATTATGATTTTGGTGGAAATTGTATGATTTTAGTGGAAACTGTCATATTCATGTTGTTAATGATTTCATAACATGCTTATGGTTGTGTTGAGCGAATTGTACGAGTATATTTCTCTGATTGTAGTGATTGGCGAAATTTTGGTCAAAATTGGACTTGAATCGGAGCTGTACAGGCCACGGGTCAAGCATGGCTTGGGGAACAAGTCACAAGGTCGAGCCAGCGAGTATGAGGTCGAGCGAGTGAGCATGAGGTCGGGCGAGCGAGTATGAGGTTGAGCACTTAAGGGATCGGTCCCACACACATGGCTCAGTACTGCACGGGTGGTCATGAATGAAGGGTCGGTCGGGCAAAGCTTTGAGGGGTCGGTCGGTCATAATGTGGTCGGTCAGTCATTGTCCCAGGGTGTTGAGTTGACTTTGGTTTGAATGGAGGGTCGGTCGGTCAAGCATCTGAAACAGGGACGATCGACCGATCATTTGAAACAGGGTCGGTCAGTTGGATGGAGTAGGGCCGGTCGTACATGGCTTGGCAAAGCATGGGGGTTAGTTGATGACCCATGTGGGGTCGTCGGTCTCTAACCTAGATGTCATGGGATTGGTCGAATAGTGTGAATGTTTGGTTGGTCGCGCACAGTGGTATAATTCGGCTCAATGATGTGGTGACTTCGAAGTAAATTCAAGTGGAAATATTCGAAGGGTTGAATATGTTCCTTGATCGGTGTAAAGCAACGAATGAGAAGACGACTCAAGAGTGTTTTGAGTTCGTGGATAATGGATACTCAAGGGGGACTTGAGTTAGTGAATGGTCATCGGAGTTGATGGCTAAGACTGGGAAGGCCGAGAGATTATTGTTATCGCAAGTTCTAGCATGCTCAAAGCAAGGGTACTTTGGGCAGTTATGAAGGGCCTCATACCTTGGGCAGTCGTGAAGGGCCTAGTTGTCGAGATTTGAGTAGACAAATATGCGAGTCATGTTGGCATATGGAGTTGTTTCTAGAACTAGGGTTACCATTAGCCCTTGACATATGGCAGTCATGATGGGTCGTCATACGATTAACGATGGTTTCGAAGCAGGATTGGCGATGATAGCCATAGTCAATCATGGATGTTTGATTGTTTGGTTACTCTGTTTGTATTGTCTCATGTAAATTGTCTAACATCGAATGAGATGTTCATTGGGTGCTTGTCTGATATTGGTTTAAGCCTTTGAGGCTTGTGCTTGAGAAATGTTGAATTCGATTAGGATGGTTTACATGAGATATATAATCTGGATGAGATGAGTGCTTTACCATGACTGAATGGGTGTTCAGGTTTCCATGGATGTATGGGTGATTTATTTAATATAAAGGCTATTACTGTCCGACGTAAGACTGTTGTCTGACTCAAGGTTTTATGTTTCCCTTATGTTTCCCTCTTATTACCTTGGGATGTTCATCCATTTTTAGATGGACAGACTAGGTGACAGGTGATTGCTTAGTGTGGACGATGTAGCTGTTCGGATGCGAGTAGGAGGCTGGTGTAATATTTTTTTTACTATGTAGTATTTGGATTTACGCTGTTTGTTATTCTCTGAGTGATGTAGTGAGGCAATTTGTATAAACACTATTCCCAAGTGTATGAGTATTACTTTCTAGTTGTTATGAAAGTCGAGTGTTTTCTGCTTCACCATTACTACCTGTTGTATATGTTCTATTATATTTTATCCTTGCGTTGTGAGTTACGACAGGTATCGATTGTGTTTACCTACCTATGATGATCGTCCACAGCTGCCTAGCACACCTTTCAGTGCATTATTCCTCTTGTTTAGTGCTAGGGTTATGGGCGATCGTTACATGCTCCCTCTGCTTCTGCTGCACTTTAATATCAACACTGATAGGAAGTAGTAGATTAAACTCTTCATAAGTCGGTCGTAAAGTAATTCATCAGTGACCGATCTTGTTTTTCCATTTGATAAAATGACTTGCAAATCTCATACATCCAATTTATATTTCCTTTTCCATAATATAAAAACTCCATATTATCCATAAGTTCTTTCATGAACTCACAATGATTCACCAGACTGATGATATCACTCTCAATTGTATTTCGGATTTGAAGAAACAAACAAGCATCATCTCGAAGCCAAATCACTACTTCCTTGTCAGATGGATCAGCTTCAGGTGGATCTTCAATTAGATGATTATCTCTATCAATACTCTGTAAATACAATCGAACCGTTTTACTCCAATAGAAGTAATTTGATTCACTCAACTTTTGCTCAGTTGTCTTAGATATCATCGGCATGACCTCCATCACTAGTTTAGTCTCTTCCATGATTCACGAATAATCATGAAATTAATTCAAGGATCATTGCTCTGATACCATGTTATAAAATGAAGAAGAAATTATATGGATAAGAGAAAATAAAACTTACTCATTATTTGCACATCAGCAGTACAGTTCTATATATACACTTTATAAGGAATGAAAGTGGAAATAATATTACAATAATGCCACTCGTAATATCGTTTTTCTCGGTATCGCCTTCATTCCTTCTTGGCTTCAGTATCGATTTTGTATTGTCTTCTTATATTGTCTTCTTGGCTTTTGTATCGGCTTGTATCTTTTTCTTGTATTGTCTTCTTGGTTTCAGTATCGTCTAGTATCCTTTTCTTGTATTGTATTCTTTGTTTGGATATCAACTTGTATTGTATTACAGGTATCGTTTTCTTGGCTTCGGTGTCGGCACCAAGCTGTTTGTTCCAACAGCTTGATGCCAATAGCATATTTAAACCAACACAAAACTATATACATATTTACATATATACAACCTTTACTCACAACAGGTACCAAACCGGTTGAAGTTGTCGTGGAGCAGGGAATTAAATCAACTGACGAGTCTGCATTGCCTCCTGGTGACCATGCATCGAAGGAACGGGAGATGATAGCAGCATTGAAAGATCTTGATGGCAAGGATGGCGATGATGATATCATATATACTGGAGATGTAACGATCCACATTTTTGACCGTTTAAAATCGACAATAAACCACACATGTCGACCCAAACAAATCGTAAATACAGGTAGTTATTAGGAAAAGAAGAAAATAAAGAAGGAAAAGAAAACAAATCACAGAACCTCACAGCGGAAGGACCACATATAATATTTAAATAGCAGTTTAAAACAATTGAAATATATATATATACACAATAGGCTATAACATCAATGGTTATCAGAGTTACACATATACAGATTTCAAAACAAAGCAGCGGAAATACTTATATAATAGATGTATACCAAATCTTCGTCTTCGCTCTCCAAGGTAAAGGAATCTTCGCTAACTGCAAGCTTCTGCTGACCCGAGTGTATTGCATAAAAAAACACAACAAACACTCGGATCAACACTAAATCATTCTTATATTAGTCAAATTAAAATACGAAATAACATCAGTGTCATGGGTACAGTAACTCAAGAGATGTTACGGAAATTTTTCCATCTCTCAAGGATCCGTTAAACTAATACATAGATAGTATAATACGCTATTATGATAGTGTCTACTCAGTAAGGTATAAATACTGAAAATAGCGTAAGCGGGATTACATTTTTACCCTTACACCGTTTATAATACCATAGTCTATACAGTACCATAAACCCACCGTAAACGATGGCATCAGAGGGTACTCCATAGGTACGATACAAATCAAAATCGTATGGGGCTCGATAAGGATAATATGACAAGGCACTCAAGGCAATGCCGAGGGTAGGATTCTACCAATTGCACTCCCGGACCGGTGGTAACGCATAGCAGACACTACCGCCCACCTCGGAACACACTCCCAAAGTCATAAATGGGCCCAAATCGTCATCATCATCATAGTCATAGAAATAGTATTGAAGAAGTGTGTCCGATCAAAGGTGCTACCTCAGTTAGTCACGGTATAGCTCTGGTTTTAGTCATTTCAATTCTGACCCGAAGGTCAGGGCTATTTCGATATCGTTCATCTTCTTCGATTCAATAATCGCCTCCATGTCATCATACTCCTTCTGGATACGTCATAACGTTCACAGTTGTCAAAGTGGTATCGACACTGATAGAGAGTATGCCTTATGTCGACTCCGGTCTCTTTGACAACCAACGCTTACATCTTTCACATCGGTTGGTTCTTTTATATTTCATAAAGGTTCGATTCATCTCAAAATATCATATTCTGTTTCGAACCAAGTTTATATTCAAATAGAATATATTTACATATCAAACTGTCAAAAATCAAACCAAATCGATCATATTCTAAATTAGAATATATTTCCATATCCTAATATTATAATCATATAATATTTCAAAATCGACCTATATTCCAATAGAATATATTTTCCTCAAAGATTTCAATTTACCCCAAATCGATTTATGTTCGAAATACATTCATATTCAAATAGAATATATACTTTCACTTCAACTCATTTCAATTTCTTTGGAGGTCCATTTATATTCGAGAAGAATAAATTTTACATTTCCATATCGAAATCGGTTAAGAAATCGATTTATATTCAAATAAAATAAAATTTATCTCAACTCCATTTGAACAACAGTTTTAGATCCAAAAACTTTCTATTCGGAAGAAAATTACGATCATTTAATATAACTTGAAAAATAAATGCTTATAAGTAAAATCTTTATATAAAATGTATGTAAATATAGAATATAATAGCTAGAATAAAATAAGATAATTTTTTTTAAACTCTATATATATATATATATACACATTTTAAAGTTACTATAGTTTAAATAATAAAATATAAGAAAAATTAGTTATAACAAAATAGTTATAGGTAGAAAGTTTTAATAAATAAATTTTTAAGGAAAGGAATAGTTAGTTGAAGACAACAGGGTAAATGTATATAAAATATTTTTTTTAACTAAAATCATTCCTTCCGAACTTCAATACTTGAATCTAAACTCCGGTCTCTTTGGAGTTTTCCTAGCCCAATGACTCATCCCAAACCTCATTCCAAACCCATTTTCCCAAATTCAAGGATTCAAACCATACTCGAATTAAATAAAAATTTCCAAGTATACTTGATTTATCTTTATTTCAATATTAAATTCAATAAGAATTTATTAAATTCGAGTCCACCCTATCCTTGAAAATCCCAAATCATATTAATTTTGAATCTTTACAACTTCATATTCACTTTGGAAAAATTTCCTTAATCACTTCAAATACATTCAAGATTCAGATCTTTAAAGGAAGAATAAAATTTATCGAAATCGACAATTTCCTTTAAATGAATTTCCTTCAAATAGAATTTCAAATATTTAAATCATTTAACCAACCGATGTCCATATGTAATTTGCTACCCTATGGCCAAGTGATTTAAATTTAATTTCTCGATATTCAGGGATGGGTCTATCATTTCAATCCAAATCAGGGTCACAGAGGTTTATCATTTCACTCTGTGTTCTTAACTGATTAATAATCGATAAATCCCGGATTGATTCGATGCCCGCAACATCAAGGGTGAAAATTGGGATTCATTGTCAGTAATGAACACACGACAGCCATATAGTGAAACAAATAACATTTAAATCAATATTCATTTAGAAATCACCCAAAACACCCATTACAACCATTTAGCCAATAAATCAGTATTAAACTTTTCTTCGGGTTTGCAAGCATTAGAATCCCAACTGGTTATTTAATTAAATTAAATAATTTATTATTTGTCAACTTTGCAGATTTACATACATGCATGCCAGTTCTAAGCAAAAATCCTCAATCACACACAACCATCCAACCAAACTTATTTCACAATTTAATTCAATAAATATGGGAATAATTTAGTATTTCGTAAGTGAGAAAATCACTCACCTTTGGATCCTTAGTGGATCTGTAACGACCCAGAAAATCTGAACCAATTTAAATTTTTTAAATTGGCTAAAATAATGGATTTGAAATATTTAAAATAAATATTTTAAATAATAGCAATGTAAAGTGAGTTTGAATCGACGTTTGAAAACAAATATAATTAATTTTAATTATAAACAAGGCCTGAAATGGCGCTGCAGTTTCAAAAATTGAATTCAAAATTTGTCGGACTATACCGGGTGCAAAACCAAACGGATTTGAGTGAAATCAAAAATATTTAAATCTGTTAGTGAATACCTTTCTAATGAATCTGAAAAATCAAATTTTCATAGCGGAAAGCAAAAGTTATGGCAAAATGAATTTTCAGAAAGGTCGCTACGGAATTTATATAGCCCGTGAAATTGGCCATTATGCATACGACCTCAGAATTCGACAAAACCACTTTTGTTGGATCCGGGATGTGAAGTTATTGCTAGGTTTCAAATTTCATAATTTTTGAAGCTAGTATGTGAGCGTGGCAAAGGAAAACGTGTTTTGGTCAATTACAGTTAAATTGGATCGGCCAGAAATGGGCCTTTTTGCAAACGGTCTCAGAATTCGACGAAACTAGTTTTGTTGGGACCGTATCGTCAAAACATAGTCAGAATTATTTTTCTGGAATTTTTCGAATCAGTTTGTGGCCTTGGCAAATTGAAATGTACGTTCAAATCAGATATTGAATATTCTATATTTTTGATTTGAATGGAAACTGACTGAAACAGTCGAATGGGCCTACAAAACATATCCCATTGTGTTCGGAATGGGGGTAAAACGCTAGGGACGACAGTCGTTGGGCTTGGATTGGTGTTCCTGTGTGATAAGGGGTATTTTCGGATTTTTAAAACTTTATAAATAAATAAAAAAAATTGGTCCACGTCAGAACACCCCCACCCGCTTTTCTCTCTCCCCGACCAGATCGAACGACGAAAGCCGTTCTACACCTTCTCTCTTCTTTTTCTTCTAATCCACGCAACGAAACAGCACCCCCCAGTTATGTTTTTCATAGATCTAGGAGAGATCTTCAAATCCATATAAGTATTGGATTTTTTTCGTGGCCTGTAGGAGGAGAACCACCCTCGAGAAGTTCGGCCGTTCGCGCCTGGATTCCGCCGCCTGGGGACCACCGAGTTCGACCCCCTCCCTGGCGCACGTGCGCCTCTCCTAGCCCGACAAGGTGGCGCTGGCCGATCGAAGCAACAATCAACGGATTTGAAGAAAATTCAAAACCTAGTTTTGAAGAATTCAGAGAGGCATCGACTATATTAATTTTCAACAGTTTTAACACCTTTAAACCGTTGCAAACTTTGAATAATCATATCTTTTTCGTGTGTTGACGAAATTCGATGAAACAGGAAACATCTTGACCGTGTGGACGTCTTCTACATTCTAGAAGAGACCGCGTATTTTTCTGAGCCTTCTGCTATTTTTGGTGGGGTGGAACCTAATGTGAGATTTCTAATTTACAAACGATATCGAAAACGACGATGTATAAATTATATAGTCGATGTATGAGTTATATAAGCGTTGTACACCTCTTATATACGCGTTGTATAAGTTGTACGTTCGATGCATAAGTTATATATGCGTTGTAAAAATTATGTAGGTGTTGAAATAGAAGTGAATTACTATATATAAATATATATATACGCCCCTCGTCCACAAACCATGGACGATATTTATTGGTTGTGATTGGTGTGAAAATTGATTGATAGCGAATGGTTGATTGGAATTGTTTGTGGTTGATATTGATTGATTGTGGTTGAAAAATACCCATTTGTGGTTGAGAAATATTTGGTTGAAACCACATAGGATTAGTTTGTGGAAAATGAAATAAATATACATGCCGCCCGCGTGCGAACTAGATGCATGATTCCCCATTGTCAAAAACCGCGAGGTTTTAAGGTAGTGCGAGGAGCCGTACTAGGGACGGTCCCGGTTTTAACTACCCTGCCGTTATGCTGCCGAAATTTTGAATAATATTCATGTGTTTGAATTATTTTTGTTTGTTGAAACTATATTTATTCGTTGAACAGAAAACCTTCATGTGTTGAGTCGATATTCATTCGTTGAATAGAAATTCATGTGTTGAATGGTATTTGTATTTTAAATATTAAAATCACCTTTTTATCAATATATATAAACTATAGAAAACCTTCATGTGTTGAGTCGATATTCATTCGTTGAATAGAAATTCATGTATTGAATGGTATTCGGGTTTTAAATATAAAAATCACATTTTTATTGATATATACGAACTATAGAAAACCTTCATGTGTTGAATCGATATTCATTCGTTGAATTGAAATTCATGTGTTGAATGGTATTCATGTTTTAAAATATAAAAATCACCTTTTTATCGATATATATAAACTATAGAAAACCTTCATGTGTTGAATCGAAATTCATTCGTTGAATTGAAATTCATGTGTTGAATGGTATTCATATTTTGAAATAAATTGTTTTATAATAAAAATCACATTTTTATTATCTATATGAACTATATAAAATAATCTTGTTATGAAAGAAATTGTTTTATAATAAAAATCCTATTTTTATTACCTATATAAACTATATAAAATAATAGCGTTTTGAAATGAATTGTTTTACAATGAAAATCACATTTTTATTATATACATGAATTGCTAAATATAGTGAAGTGTTGAAATAGAAGACAGTTAGATAAAAATATCATTTTTATCAAATGTATGAAAATAATATAGCTTTGAAATCGAAGAATCGATATATTTTTATAAATAGAATTAAAATGTATCGAATAATGACGCTGCAGTTCGTATTTTGAAATCGTGATTTCAAACGATTATACCGGGAGATCCGACCATCGGATTTTCCTGAAATCACAACCGTTGGGTTCGCTTTGGAAATATCTTTCCAATGGCACCAACTTTGTAAAAATCCAACGGTTGGATTGTCTGGAATGTTTACTTCAAATATGAAGAAAAACAGCGCCAGAATCGATTATATTTATATATATATATATATAACTATATTCAATCGAATAACGACGCTGCAGTTCGTATTTTGAAATAGAAACTTCAAACGATTGTACCAGGAGATCCGACCGTCAGATCTTCCCGAAACTGGAACCGTTGGATTCGTTTTGAAAAGATCTTTCTAATAATGTAAATTTTGTGAAGATCCAACGGTTAGATTTTCAGATATGTGTAAATCAAATCTGAAGAAAAACAGCGTCACGGCCGCGTTATGGTCCGAAGCGTCGTTTTGAATAGATAGGCTATTTTAAAATAAATAAAAATAGCGATAAATCGTTATAAAATATTATAAACGATATGGATGTGAGATTTAGAAATTAACTGAAGGTTGGCTAAGTCGAATGGTTTCTTGGGTATTGATCTGATGTTGGTTTCGGCCTTCGGGGTTAATATTTGGGAAATCAATCTCTTACTGAGTGACGGTTAGTGACTAATGAATTGAAATGATGCGTGTGTATGTTAGTGTTGCACTTGTTTATTATATACGCGAGTTGCTCATAAAGACCGGGTTTATCCCATTCCGAATAACTAAATCGACGATAAGAGATCGAAGATGAAGACGATGGTCGAAGACCGGAGATCTTCACCTCGTTTTAATGGTAACCGAGGTCCTGATTGGGAGGCATCCCGAAATATGGATAATGAGTGGAGATCATCCAGACGTATGCAGTGATCGATGGGTTTGCAATGTATATAGTGCCTCTGGTTTCGTTCAGACCTAGAACAGACTTGCAAATGGACAGTGTGTCTGACATTGGAATTTATTCTGTGTGATTGATAGCCATCAGTTGCACGGTGTGAATTGCTTGTGTGGCATGCTAAGATGCAGTGATCAGGGCTTCTGTTGAAAAGCAAAGTCTTGTGGTGATGATCAAAGCACCGCCTGTGTGGCGTAGCTTTGTGTATAACGTAAATTCGCGAGCCTCACACCCCGGTATGAACCAGAAACGGGAGAGGACATCAGGGAGGGCCTGCGTTTCTTACTAGCTAGAAGTGGCGTCAGTGGTTTTACATGCCCTGACGAGTTTGACTTATGTGGTTGTTGTTGTTGCGAGGTGCCTCAGTTAGATCGGACGATCCGGGTTCGATGGAGAAATTCGTTGGCTCGTTTACGCCCTAAAGGGCGGGACGATCCGGGTTCGATGGAGCCATTCATTGGCTCGTTTACGCCCCAAAGGGCGGGGAAACGCAGTTTTCAAGAATTTTAATCCACATCGGTGGACCGGCCCTGACGATCCAAGGGTCGATGCGCTCTGACCCTGAGGCTCGGGCTAGGCAGTCTCGAAGTCGGTAAGGACTATCTTTTGCCTTGGTTCATGACGGAAATCCAATTTCCAAATACGTGACTGTGCGGTTTTGATTGTATACCTATCTATCGCGACATAGTGGTATGGGGCATTAGTTCCGTCTATGATTGATAGTTATGATTTGAAATTGTTTTCAAAACATATAAACACTAGCAATAATATCAAGTGCCTTTGTTTTATTCGTATCAAGCATATTTTGGCCGTTATAAGGTAAAAACTCTATCCTCCAGCTTGCGTTGCATTGTGTGATGGGAACTGAGTCTTATAATGGCTTCATTTTTATAAAAAGCATTGCGATGTTTAAAAGAATGATTTGTTTTAAAGCACTGGAAATCCAATGGAGTAAACCCATTCCACGAAAGTGGCGTGGTCCTGTGATTAGCCATATTATAAATGTGTTGAGTAGATTTCTCATACCAGTCGCATGACTGACTCGTAGTTTGTTTCACTTTCAAACTCGGGTGCCCCTTTTTCTATACGGGCAGCCTTGTATTCAGGTTTAGCTAGCTTTCTCTGGATAGCTGGAGCTGAAGATGGATTCTATCATTTATCTCTTTTTATGCTGTTCAGCTCCTATTGTACATTATGTTTGTTTTACCGCTGTAGACATATATGTATAGTTGAACTGTATTTGAACTAAGTAAGATCATGTATACTGTGTAACTCTGATGATTACTTTTATCCAGTATATTCTATTGTTTATTATCTGGTGTATTTATTTATTTCTGTTCTGCTATTATCTGTTTCTGTGTTATATTCCAAAGATTACCCTTGTCTCCATCTGTGCGGGAAATGGGGTCGTCACAACGTGGTATCAGAGCTTTGGTTAAGCTTAGTTCTGGAATATAACATATTAACGAACTCGTCAGAAATAGAACCAATAGTGTTCTAGGATGGGTAACTCTATACAGATAAGGATCAGCAATATCCTAGTATGAGTAAAGTAGAATGAAATACACCTCGATAGACACATTTACATTTGAAGTATGTGTTTCTATATTTTAAAATATCTTTTCTGTGACCTGACACTTGATCTGCCATTTGCAGAAGTACTAGAAAAAATGAGTGTCAGAAACAGAAGAAATGAAGAACCCGATCTAGAGGCTCTATTAAAGAGATATCGAAATCTAAACGGAGCACAGTTCTCGGGCAATGAATCTATAATTCAGACTCAAGCTTGGATGAGTTCTGTCGAAAGAATTTTTGAGCGTATCCAGTTGAGAGATGACCAGAAAAGGTTACTAGCTTCTTGGGCGCTCAAAGAAGAAGCTTTAATCTGGTGGGAAACAATCATCAACGATAATCCCGAGGGTGATATCACCTGGGGCAGATTTAAAGAGATTTTCCTAGAAAGATTTACTCCTCCTGAAGCGACGGAGCGATTATGTGATGAATTTTCTTATCTGATACAAGGTGATATGACCATCCCAGAATATCATAAGAAATTCAACGAACTTTCTCACTTTGCTCCTCATCTGATTCAAGATCCAAAGAGGAAAAATCTGAGATTTATTCATGGCCTGCAAAGGAGATATCAGAATAGTGTAATGAGGAATGTGAAGCTTCCTTTTTCAGAAATGAAATACATGGCTTATCAGTATGAAGATCTCCATAAGAAAGGTATGTTGCGCGACGAAGAGAAGGTCAGTTCTAGTAACAAAGAAGAGTCGGAAACTGATATTCCTGAAGCCAGTACGAGGTCTGAGGTCGGTAAAGAGCCTAAAGTCAATTGAAAAAGGGCCAGGTCTGAAAAAGAACCAGCAACGACTGCCACGTGCAAGAACTGCAATCAAAAAGGTCATTTGTCTAGAAAATGTAAATCTTTAAAGAAACCAATAATGGATGCTTATAGAGCCAATCGAAAGCAAAAGAAGAAAAGGTTTGGAAAAGATGGGGAGTTTCAAGAGATTAGGGAGTGCAAACAGTGCCACGAGGATGGTCATCTTGCAAAGGATTGCCCGCTCTTAAACAAGCCCGAAGTAGTTCAAGTGAACGAAGCAGCAGAAGTGCCTGCATCTTCGCCTGCTCAGGAAAGGTCTGATGTCTTAGAAGGCACGCTCAATGTCAAGAACATTCCTGTTAAAGTACTGTTTGATACCGGCGCGTCAAGAAGCTTTGTAGCAAAGAGTGCAGTCAAGAAGTTGGATTTGAAATTGAAAAAGCTCAAAGAACCAATGACTGTCCAAAATCTAGTTGGGGGTTCCATCGGTCTCAGTTGGGTTTGTGGGGTTCCTGTCTCTTTTTCCTACTATAAATTCCCTACTATCTCTGTCGTCATGAATTTTAATGAATTCGATCTTATTCTGGGATTGGATTGGTTAACCAAATATGAAGTAGAGGTTAGATGCGCCGAGAGAGTTGTTAGGGCTAAGATTAAATCAGAGAATTATATAACCATACCGTGTGAAGGTCAGAAATCTAATAGGAAAGACTTCTGGGCAGCTCTCGATGTTTCTCCAGCCCAAATAGAAAATATCCCTGAAATCACAGAGAATATTCCCGACCTGGTGAAAGATATTCCTGTCGTCAAGAACTATGCGGATGTGTTCGAAGAAGTTGTTCGCTTACCTCCGCAGAGGGAAAATGATTTCAAGATTGCTTTGATTTCGAATGCAAGGCCGGTAGTTCACGCTATTCGAAGAATGTCCTTGAAAGAGAAAGAGGAATTAGACAATCAAACACGATAGCTAGTATGGAAGGGTCTGATCAGGCCCAGTTTCTCTGATTGGGGAGCAGCAGTGGTGTTTGTCCCAAAATCTGACGGTACTCTACGTCTATGTGTGGATTATCGTGATTTGAACAAGCAGACCATAAAGAACAAATATCCATTGCCGCGGATTGATGATTTGTTGGATCGATTAAATGGCGCACAAGTATTTTCACGAATGGACCTAGCTACCGGCTTCCATCAACTTCGAATTGCCGAAGAGTGTATTCCAATGACAGCATTCAGAGGTCGCGACTTATTCTACGAGTGGTTAGTAATGCCGTTCGGCTTATGTAACGCTCCTGCTTACTTCGTCGATCTAATGAATAGAGTGTTCAGAGGGGTTTTGAATAAATATGTTCTGGTTTTTATTGACGATATTCTAATCTTCTCTAAATCAAAGGCCGAACATGAAAAGCATCTGGAACAGGTTCTGGAAATCCTCAGAAGGAATGTATTGAAAGCCAAACTGTCCAAATGTATATTCTGGCAAGAAGAAGTAAAATTTCTGGGCCATGTCGTATCTAAAGAAGGAATTGCTGTGGATCCAGGTAAAATCACAGCTATTCAGAATTGGAAACAGCCCAGTACCCCTACAAAAGTCCGCAGTTTTCTCGGATTGGCTAGTTATTACCGGAAGTTCGTTAAAAACTTTTCAAAGATATCTGGTCACTTAACGAAGCTTACAAAGAAGCACTCTAAATTCAAATGGACTCCAGAAAGTGAGGAGGCTTTTGAAGAGCTAAAGTTAAGATTAACGACAGCTCCAGTGTTAACCATCATCGATGGCAATCAAGATTTAAAGGTCTGGACTGATGCTTCTAGAGAAGGCCTTGGCGCAGTGTTAATGAAAAGAGGCCAAGTGATCGCTTATGCTAGCCGTCAGCTGAAGCCGCATGAGAAAAACTACATCACTCATGATCTTGAGTTATTGGCTATAGTATTCGCCTTGAGAATCTGGAGACACTATCTTCTGGGTGAGAGATTTGAACTGTTTACAGATCACCAGTCGTTAAAGTATCTTTTCACCCAGAAGGACTTGAATCTGAGGCAGCAACGTTGGTTAGAGTTTCTTACAGCATACGATTTTGAAATTCTATACACTCCAGGGAAAGCCAATGTTGTGGCCGATGCACTGAGCCGAAAGAATGTAATGATCGCCAGCTTTATTATTACGACTTCCTTGATTGACAAAATATCTATTCTTCAGAAGGAGGATAACTTTACTAAGGATATGATCAAAAGGATTCAGAAAGGCAAATCCTCGTGTTTTCAAATAGATGACGACGAGATCCTGAGATTGAAAGGAAGGATTTGTGTTCCTGGCATCCCCGAGCTCAAAAGGGAAGTGTTAGACGAGTGTCACAAGTCCAAGCTGAGTATCCATCCTGGTGTGGCCAAAATGTACAACGATCTCAAGCGAACATTCTGGTGGAAGGCTATGAAAAGAGACGTTTCAATATATGTTAGCCGATGCCCTACTTGCCAGCTAGTCAAGAGCGACCAACAGAAACTGGCTGGATTGTTACAACCGCTAGACGTTCCTGGTTGGAAGTGGGAACATATTTCTATGGATTTCATAGATGGTCTGCCCAGAACCAGAAAAGGGAATGACAGTATTTGGGTGATCGTAGATCGCTTCACGAAGACCGCCCATTTCATACCTGTCAGATCAAACAGAACTTCTCAGAGTCTGGCGCAGATTTACTTCAAGGAAATAGTTAGACTACATGGAGTGCCGCTCAGTATAGTCAGCGATAAAGATACAATATTTACTAGTAAATTCTGGGAGGCATTTCAAGTAGAACTGGGAACAAAGCTGAATCTAAGCACCGCTTATCATCCTCAGACAGACGTTCAGACTGAGAGGGTGAATCGTATAGTAGAAGATCTATTGCCTGCTTGTGTTCTAGATTTCGGTGGATCATGGGAAGACCATCTGCATTTGGCTGAATTCTCATATAATAACAGCTACCAGGCGAGCCTGACAATGTCGCCATTCGAAGCATTATACGGTAGACCATGCCGATCTCCTGCTTGTTGGGTTGAACCTAGAAATAGACTTGTGTTAGGGCCAGATATGATCCGAGAAGCTGCCGACAAAGTCGACTTTATTAAGAAGCGATTACTCGCCGCTCAAAGCCGACAAAAGAGCTATGCCGATAGAAGGAGAAGAGATATATCCTTTGTGGTTGGCGATTATGTATATTTGAAAGTATCGCCGATGAGAGGAGTTATCCGGTTCGGTAAAACTGGAAAGTTGGTGCCCAAATTCATTGGTCCGTTTCCTATTCTGGAACGGATCGGAACTCTCGCTTGTAGGGTTAAACTACCTGATTGGTTGCCTGGAGTTCATGATGTATTTAACATATCTCAACTTCGAAAGCACGTTCATGATCCAGACTTGATCGTGGAAGAAGCAGCTCAGCAGGATATTGAAATTACCCCAAAATTAGCTGTGAGAAGAGAGCCGCTAAAGATCATCGGCAAAGAAATCAAAGAGCTGAGGAACAAGAAGGTTCACTTAGTCAAAGTGCAATGGAGTGGAGATCCGCGAGATTGTACTTGGGAAACTGAGGAGAGCATTCAGAAAGCTTATCCTAGATGCCGAGTGGATATCTCTGATTGACTCCGGTGCAAGGTATATTTACCATACTTTGCATTACCAATTAGTTCTCTATTCTGTTGTTATTTTCCTTCCATGGATGTGTACTTTTAATTCTATAGTCTGAATGATTTTAAAAGAATATAGGAATTGATTTGTATGATTTTGAAAAATTAAAAACAATTTGATTGTTGTTTGTGTTGTGTGATAGTAAATTTGATTAATTGAATTATTGAAACAATAGTTAATTTAATCAACAATAGAGTAATGGTAGGATTTATTCATTTAAATCACACATTGAACTGAGTAGAAAATAGGTAGAAATATATACTTGTGCATTATATATGTTTGAACAGGTAGATGGATAGCTGTTGAGTAAAGATTTTATTTGCGTGCCCGACAAATAGGTAAACCTTAATGAGTTGGATGCGAAATATTATTATATCAACTCCTATGGATTCCATTGGATGCGGAGTGTTGGTTGTTCTGTGTGTAAAAATAAATGTCGCCATAGGATAGTAACAATTAATTTTGAACTACATTACATGGCATACTTCTGAAGATAGGCATACTTCATCATATACCACATAAGCATTTGGAGCTTGTGTGACGAGGTGGAAGATTTACCATACGAGCGAGAGCCTTGTATGGCGATGACTATATTTTACATGTTGAACTGATGACTGATATGGACTATTTAAATTGTAACGGTTAAATTGCCACATTAATAAAAAAAAACCCACACGGGTCTGGAGTTGACAATAACCACGTCTCTCTAGTTATTAGATACGGCACATGGACTATTTATTTCCCACACGGGACGAGGTGACGAGGATTTATCCTCTGGAGCATTTAAAATACACACTCCCTCAGGCTTTGACAAGGTGACGAGAATTTATTCTCTGGAGTTATTATCAATACACGCTCCCCTGTAAACACCAGAATATATCACTATAAATATGTGTATGCTTATTAGAATTTATTGGGTACCTAATACGGCCCAATAAATTTCCAAACCTCTCCCCGTACAAAGGAGGTTATGGCGAAATTTTTCGAAAATTCCGGGTGTTAGCCAAATTTTTGAAGAATTTGAAAATTCTCAAAAACTGAAAAGTTGGAGAATAGAAGCCAGATCGAATGTAGAATTGATTAATCAAACCACTTTCGACTTTGTTCCTTTTCGGGGACGAAAAGTTTTAAGTGGGGGAGATTGTAACGACCCAGAAAATCTGAACCAAA
This sequence comes from Allium sativum, assembly GCA_030737875.1. NCBI lineage: Eukaryota > Viridiplantae > Streptophyta > Magnoliopsida > Asparagales > Amaryllidaceae > Allium > Allium sativum. Next base: position 312,898,700 of record CM060921.1, read on the forward strand.
TTAAAATTTTTAAATTGGCTAAAATAATGGATTTGAAATATTTAAAATAAATATTTTAAATAATAGCAATGTAAAGTGAGTTTGTATCGACGTTTGAAAACAAATATAATTAATTCTAATTATAAACAAGGCCTGAAATGGCGCTGCAGTTTCAAAAATTGAATTCAAACTTTGTCGGACTGTACCGGGTGCAAAACAAAACGGATTTGAGTGAAACCAAAAATATTTAAATCTGTTAGTGAATACCTTTCTAATGAATCTGAAAAATCGAATTTTCATATCGGAAAGCAAAAGTTATGGCCAAATGAATTTTCAGAAAGGTCGCTATGGAATTTATATAGCCCGTGAAATTGGCCATTTTGCATACGACCTCGGAATTCGACGAAACCACATTTGTTGGATCCGGGATGTGATGTTATTGCTAGGTTTCAAATTTCATAATTTTTGAAGCTAGTATGTGAGCGTTGCAAAGGAAAACGTGTTTTGGTCAATTTTAGTTAAATTGGATCGGCCAGAAATGGGCCTTTTTGCAAACGGTCTCAGAATTTGACGAAACTAGTTTTGTTGGGTCCGTATCGTTAAAACATAGTTAGATTTATTTTTTTGGAATTTTTCGAATCAGTTTGTGGCCCTGGCAAATTGAAATGTACGTTCAAATCAAATATTGAATATTCTATATTTTTAATTTGAATGGAAATTGACTGAAACAGTCGAATGGGCCTACGAAACATATCCCATTGTGTTCGGAATGGGGGTAAAACGTTAGGGACGACAGTCGTTGGGCTTGGATTGGTGTTCGTGTGTGACAAGGGGTATTTTCGGATTTTTAAAACTTTATAAATAAATAAAAATATTGGTCCACGTCAGAACACCCCCACCCGCTTTTCTCTCTCCCCGACCAGATCGAACGACGGAAGCCGTTCTACACCTTCTCTCTTCTTTTTCTTCTAATCCACGCAACGAAACACCACCCCCCAGTTATGTTTTTCATAGATCTAGGAGAGATCTTCAAATCCATATAAGTATTGGATTTTTTCGTGGCCTATAGGAGGAGAACCACCCTCGAAAAGTTCGGCTATTCGCACCTGGATTCCGCCGCCTGGGGACCACCGAGTTCGACCCCCTCCCTGGCGCATGTGCGCCTCTCCTAGCCCGACAAGGTGGCGCTGGCCGATCGAAGCAACAATCAACGGATTTGAAGAAAATTCAAAACCTAGTTTTGAAGAATTCAGAGAGGCATCGGCTATATTAATTTTCAACAGTTTTAACACCTTTAAACCGTTGCAAACTTTGAAAAATCATATCTTTTTCGTGTGTTGACGAAATTCGATGAAACAGGAAACATCGTGACCATGTGGACGTCTTCTACATTCTACAAGAGACCGCGTATTTTTCTGAGTCTTCTGCTATTTTTGGTAGGGTGGAACCCAATGTGAGATTTCTAATTTACAAACGATATGGAAAACGACGATGTATAAATTATATAGTCGATGTATGAGTTATATAAGCGTTGTACACCTCTTGTATACGCGTTGTATAAGTTGTACATTCGATGTATAAGTTATATATGCATTGTAAAAATTATATAGGTGTTGAAATAGAAGTGAATTACTATATATAAATATATATATATATATATACGCCCCTCGTCTACAAACCATGGACGATATTTATTGGTTGTGATTGGTGTGAAAATTGATTGATAGCGAATGGTAGATTGGAATTGTTTGTGGTTGATATTGATTGATTGTGGTTGAAAAATACCCATTTGTGGTTGAGAAATATTTGGTTGAAACCACATAGGATTAGTTTGTGGAAAATGAAATAAATATACATGCCGTCTGCGTGCGAACTAGATGCATGATTCCCAATTGTCAAAAACCGCGAGGTTTTAAGGTAGAGCGAGGAGCCGTACTAGGGACAGTCCCGGTTTTAACTACCCTGCCGTTATGCTGCCGAAATTTTGAATAATATTCATGTGTTTGAATTATTTTCATTTGTTGAAACTATATTTATTCGTTGAATAGAAAACCTTCATGTGTTGAGTCGATATTCATTCGTTGAATAAAAATTCATGTGTTGAATGGTATTCGTGTTTTAAATATAAAAATCACCTTTTTATCGATATATATAAACTATAGAAAACCTTCATGTGTTGAGTCGATATTCATTCGTTGAATAGAAATTCATGTGTTGAATGGTATTCGGGTTTTAAATATAAAAATCACATTTTTATTGATATATACGAACTATAGAAAACCTTCATGTGTTGAATCGATATTCATTCGTTGAATTGAAATTCATGTGTTGAATGGTATTCGTGTTTTAAAATATAAAAATCACCTTTTTATCGATATATATATAAACTATAGAATACCTTCATGTGTTGAATCGAAATTCATTCGTTGAATTGAAATTCATGTGTTGAATGGTATTCATATTTTGAAATAAATTGTTTTATAATAAAAATCACATTTTTATTATCTATATGAACTATATAAAATAATCTTGTTTTGAAAGAAATTGTTTTATAATAAAAATCCTATTTTTATTACCTATATAAACTATATAAAATAATAGCGTTTTGAAATGAATTGTTTTACAATAAAAATCACATTTTTATTATATACATGAATTGCTAAATATAGTAAAGTGTTGAAATAGAAGACAGCTAGATAAAAATATCATTTTTATCAAATGTATGAAAAGAATATAGCTTTGAAATCGAAGAATCGATATATTTATATAAATAGAATTAAAATATATCGAATAACGATGCTGCAGTTCGTATTTTGAAATCGTGATTTCAAACGATTATACCAGGAGATCCGACCATCGGATTTTCCTGAAATCACAACCGTTGGGTTCGCTTTGGAAATATCTTTCCAACGGCACCAACTTTGTAAAAATCCAACGGTTGGATTGTCTGGAATGTTTACTTCAAATCTGAAGAAAAACAGCGCCAGAATCGATTATATATATATAACTATATTTAATCGAATAACGACACTGCAGTTCGTATTTTGAAATCGAAACTTCAAACGATTGTACCGGGAGATCCGACCGTCGGATTTTCCCGAAACTGGAACCGTTGGATTCGTTTTGAAAAGATCTTTCTAATGATGTAAATTTTGTGAAGATCCAACGGTTAGATTTTCAGATATGTGTAAATCAAATCTGAAGAAAAACAGCGCCACGGCCGCGTTATGGCCCGAAGTGTCGTTTTGAATAAATAGGCTATTTTAAAATAAATAAAAATAGCGATAAATCGTTATAAAATATTATAAACGATATGGATGTGACATTTAGAAATTAACTGAAGGTTGGCTAAGTCGAATGGTTTCTTGGGTATTGATCTGATGTTGGTTTCGGCCTTCGGGGTTAATATTTGGGAAATCGCTCTCTTACTGATTGACGGTTAATGACTAATGAATTGAAATGATGCGTGTGTATGTTAGTGTTGCACTTGTTTATTATATACGTGAGTTGCTCAGAAAGACCGGGTTTATCCCATTCTGAATAGCTGAATCGACGATAAGAAATCGAGGATGAAGACGATGGTCGAAGACCGGAGATCTTCACCTCGTTTGGATGGTAACCGAGGTCCTGATTGGGAGGCATCCCGAAATATGGATAATGAGTGGTGATCGCCCAGACGTACGTGGTGATCGATGGGTTTGCGAGGTATATAGTGCCTCCGGTTTCGTTCAGACCCAGAACGGACTTGCAAATGGACAGTGTGTCTGACATTGGAATTTATTCTGTGTGATTGATAGCCATCAGTTGCACGGTGTGAATTGCTTGTGTGGCATGCTAAGATGCAGTGATCAGGGCTTCTGTTGAAAAGCAAAGTCTTGTGGTGATGATCAAAGCACCGCCTGTGTGGCGTAGCTTTGTGTATAACATAAATTTACGAGCCTCACACCCCAGTATGAACCAGAAACGGGAGAGGACATCAGGGAGGGCCTGCGTTTCTTCCTAGCTAGAAGTGGCGTCAGTGGTTTTACACGCCCTGACGAGTTTTACTTATGTGGTTGTTGCTGTTGTGAGGCGCCTCGGTTAGATCGGATGATCCGGGTTCGATGGAGCCATTCGTTGGCTCGTTTACGCCCCAAAAGGCAGGGAAACGCAGTGTTTAGGAATTTTAATCCACATCGGTGGACCGGCCCTGACGATCCAAGGGTCGATGCGCTCTGACCCTGAGGCTCGGGCTACGCAGTCTCAAAGTCGGTAAGGACTATCTTTTGCCTTGGTTCATGACGGAAATCCAATTTCCAAATACGTGACTGTGCGGTTTTGATTGTATACCTATCTATGGCGACATAGTGGTATGGGGGCATTAATGCCGTCTATGATTGATAGTTATGATTTGAAATTGTTTTCAAAACATATAAACACTAGCAATAATATCAAATGCCTTTGTTTTATTCGTATCAAGCATATTTTGGCCGTTATAAGGTAAAAACTCTATCCTCCAGTTTGCGTTGCATTGTGTGATGGGAACTGAGTCTTATAATGGCTTCATTTTTTTAAAAAGCATTGCGATGTTTAAAAGAATGATTTGTTTTAAAGCACTGGCAATCCAATGGAGTAAACCCGTTCCACGAAAGTGGCGTGGTCCTGTGATTAGCCATATTATAAATGTGTTGAGTAGATTTCTCATACCAGTTCCATGACTGACTCGTAGTTTGTTTCACTTTCAAACTCGGGTGCCCCTTTTTCTACATGGGCAGCCTTGTATTCAGGTTTAGCTGGCTTTCTCTGGATAGCTGGAGCTGAAGATGGATTCTATCATTTATCTCTTTTTATGCTGTTCAGCTCCTATTGTACATTATGTTTGTTTTTCCGTTGTAGACATATATGTATAGTTGAACTGTATTTGAACTAAGTAAGATCCTGTATACTGTGTAACTCTGATGATTACTTTTATTCAGTATATTCTATTGTTTATTATCTGGTGTATTTATTTATTTTTGTTCTGCTATTATCTGTTTCTGTGTTATATTCCAAAGATTACCCTTGTCTCCGTCTGTGCAGGAAATGGGGTCGTCACAATCGGACGTCCAACCGAAGCCCAAAATTTCACAGTCTCTAAATGCTGGGAAACTAGTCTTAGATTGTTCGCAATTCCGCCATGATCTCAATGCAACAAACCGCGCTCGAATTCGACCTCGTATGAAGAAGTTATCGAAGTTTTATCGTTTGAATTCAAAATATATAAAAATTAATAACCTAATCTCTCACCCATTCATGTAATGCCACGTCAGCACCTAACTCCCGCCCCTTCCTCGTTCTGCTATAGGAAACCCATCGAAAAAGAACCCAAAACCATTCGATTTTGACCCAGTCCCCAACGCGATTCCCACTACCTGAGAGTACGAGACCACCACCACGGCGAAGCCCACCCTCATCCGCATCGGCCAGTGCCGGAACCACCGTGTCCGGTGGACCATGTCTCCTCCGGCAGCGCAAAACCCAAAAGGGTTTTCAAAACCTAAAATCAAAAATTCGACCTCCTCGGTGATTTCCAGATGATGCCACCAACACCATTGAACTCGTACGGCCATCCTCAGCAATACCCATATCTCAGAATCTTGGATTAAGGTCTTGATCAAAAACCCCAATTTATGCCTTATGGTTACGAAAATTAGAGATTTTGACCGCGATTTCTGACCAAACCACTCACTGCATGTCGAATCTGAGAACACCTGTAGGTTTGTATCGCCAAGAGCTTCAATTTGATATATAATACTCTAGGGTTTGAAGAGATTACATTTTCAAGTTATGATTTTTATTTTGAGGTAAGGTTTAGAAATAATCTTCGGCCATTAGAGAATAAAATGAGCTGATGAAATATACGTACAAATGAGAAATGACTGATGAGGTGGAATGGAGATTAAGTTCTACATATATATAGGGTCCAACATAAGAACAAACAATTATCATATTACACTGATCTCTTTCCCACTTTCTCTCGTACGGTCAAACTATAAGTCGGATTGTAACGCAAATTGGAATCCTACCATAATTCATCATTCTGAATCCAATGGCACCAGTTTCATCGAATTCCGAGACAGTCGCCAAAACAGTTAAATTTCACATTTAATTTAATTAATAAAATATTCGATTATTCATTTAATTGTTTTTAATTAATTTAAAGCTTCATAAATTCCATTTTAACCAAATTTTAAACTTAATTAAACCTTATAAATTAATTTTACAGATTTAAGTTCCCAAATTTAATTACCTATCAAAATAAAATTTTATTTCAGTTATAAATTAAACAGCTCAGAATTTCAACATTTAACAAATTAAATTAGGATTCCAGATATAAATTAAACCACTCAAATTCAAATTCAAATTCATAAATATTAAATTGAACTTCCAATCCTTGATCAATATGAACTAATTTAAATTCTTGTTTTATACTTAATGTATGTCATTACATAACAAAATCATTAAACTTAAATTTAACCATTTTTACTTAGTTCATTTAAGTAAATTCAAATTTTAAATATACAGAAAATCTTGGGTTGTTACAGGAGAGACCGGCAAGACCGAGGAGCTGATGCTTGCAGAGATGAAGGCAAGGAATGAGGGAAAACTTATGCAAGTCAAGTTCGAGGTCCTCCCTTCGGTTTTTCCTACTGATCCTATCAATATGATCCTTCCTTCCAACACAGAGGTTTCTACGGAGCTTCCCAAGCTACCTCTAAAGGATACAAACTCCAAATCCACACCCGAACTAGAAGAGTCTTCGACTGGGAAGACTAAGAGGAAGAAGCATATACTTACTGAGACTGTGAAGGAGGAGCAGAATAGGTGCAGGGATCTCAAAAAGTCAAAAACTTCCAAGTCTTAGGGGTTTTCTAACTTGTTTCTTTTCTTTTTATTGGCCTGTTGTGGTTGTTGCGAGTGCGGCTCTCGCCTTTTGCTTTGTAACTATGTATAACCCGTAATTAATGAAGTATTTTATTTCTTTCACTCGCTTTCCATTATATGTACTTGCGATTTCAATTTCTTCGACCCTTTTTTAACTCAAAAGTTGTCTTGCTCAAAAAGAGCCAATTGAGTTAGGGTCAATCTATGCAGGTCGTTATTAATTCGGAGGTATAGTGTATATGCGCCCAATTAACTTTGAACTATGTGTCAAGTCAAGGGCATGTTCGAGGTTAATTTATAAGATTGTATTGATGCCCCAAGAGTTGGTGGGGATCTAAGCAAGGTCCATACTCTACCCTCTAATCTTCTATAGGGGCATAAACCAAGTTCTTTGGATGTTTGATCCAAGTGTCTTTTCAAGCTGCCGTCGTGAATTCGGGTTAGAGTCATGGGTTACAGCCGTCTTGAGTCGTGGTGCACCATTCATGCTTACCCTAATATTTTATACTCCCTCTCAAGTCATGAGAGTTAGAGTTAGTCATGTGAATGATTGTGTCATTCGCCTCGGCATTGATTCTGCACTCTAAGTCTTAATGTGAGCTTTGCCGACTAGAGTGTCGTTATCAAACTCGAGCTTGATTAACTCATGTTCAATTAATAGTAGAGTTGAGTTTTCTAGTCGAAACATGAGCGAGTGAATGTCGTTAGGGAGATGATTACTCCCTTCATTCATGTTTGGCATAGGACAATCGGATCACAACACTTAGCTAAATTAACACAGACAATCACAGAAAATGGAAAGAGCTTTTATTTATAAATAACAACCTTAGGAAAATCGTGACTCATTATATAGTTGGTGAATAGAAAAAATCAAAGCTTTATATCTAATAGTGTCGTAGATGCTCGGCATTACATGCTCTTAGAAGATGATTTCCATCAATGGTCGTTAGCCTGAAAGCTCCATTATCCAGGTTCCGATGAATGTCGTATGGTCCATTATCCAGGTTGGAGGGATCCTACTGGATTCCTCAAATATATTGTATGTTATTTGATTTTGTATTATTCATATATGAACTGTTTAATCCAAGTAGCATTAAATTTGATTTGAATGTTGATCATTGATTTGAATTCAACACTTGAAGTGTTATTAATCAATGAACGGTATTGATTAAGGGATTGGCAGCAGATGACCTAAAATCCATCTTTTTAAGGCATTGTTTTGCCATCAGGCGAATTGACGAAATTTAAGTTACAAAATTTATTCATATAACTGAAGCAAGGGTTTCAATTTTATTTTTATAGTTGTATAAAACTGAAGTTTTATAAATAAATCGATATTATAATCGAATTTTATAGGAGTAGTTATAAAATATTTTGTATAGTAAATTCTTATGTTTTAATAAGTTTATAAGTAATTAAGTCAGAAATTAACCGAAGGGTTAATGGGTTAGAACAATTGTTTTTAAGAAAAAAATTAAGCAAGGTTATTTTAAATTAATTATTTTAATAATTAATTTAAAAAGGGAGGACCGGAGGATTATCTGACATCTGTTAATTTCAAATTGACTAAGTCAACTGTTTTTAACTAGAATTGGTTATTAGAATAATTTGTTTTCAATTAATCTAATAGAAATAGTTTTGACAAATAGTTGTCTGAACTTGATAAGATTTCTTAAAAATTTAGTTAATCTTTTAATTAATTGTGTTTTAAAGTAATTATCGAGTTGTTTATTATCAATAAAGTTAATTCTTATTTTAATAACTTTTATAAGAAATTAACTATTATATTCTTAGTTAATAATGAAATAAATTACATTTATATTAGTTAATGTTGAAGTTAATTATTATTTTAAATAATAATTAAAGTGATTACATTTTTAAATAAAATTCATTTAAGAAGTAATCGAGTTTGTAATGAATTTGGTTGGATTATATAAAGGGATTTGTAAAGTATTTTATAAAAAACCCAAGTTTAATAATTAAGGTTTATAAAAGAGATTTATAGCTAATGCGATGATTATAAATAAGTTTTTACGTAATAACTGGGTTAAGTAAAATGGTTTAAAATTTGAAAGGAAATTTTCAGAAATTCAAGGGAAGGAGGCTTAACGAATTTTTGTAAAGGATTGGGTAAATGGATTTTTAGAATAAATCTAAGTTAAGTTTTAAAACAAGATGCTTAATGGATTTGTGAATAGAATTTGATAAATAGATTTTTGTAATGAATCTAAATTGTAATCGAATTGTATTAAAGAGGACTAAAAATAAAGTTTCTATTTTAATAAGAATTTACTTAATAATGAATTAAGTAAAAGTGATGGTAACTAAAAGGAAATTCTCCAAATGTAAGAAATGGTATATAAAACCATATTTAAATGGAATAGTAAATAAGATTTGTGAGATAGTATAATTAATACCAGTTTTTGAGTTACAAACTTTTATCTATTTTAAGATAAGAATGTTGTCGAGGCAAGGTCCGAGAGGTAAATAAAATAACCCAACTTAGACTACTTCATTTTTATCCAAAGGATGGTACTAGTTTGAAATGGAATTGATGTTGGAAATAATTTATTATTTCCATAAGAAATATTGTAAATTTATTTTGCAAGAGTCAGAAATTAAATAAAAAATATTGGGTTTTATAGTAAACAATGTATCACTTGAAATTGTTTGGCCTAAGTATGAAGTGTGATCATACTTATATCATTTGGTTAAGTATATAACACTATTTTCTAAGTAATGAAAATAGTATGGTTTTTGGAATACACTTATTCCAAATAAAATAAGTAAATGGTTAGGATTTTCAAAGTAATGAACATGATATGTTATATTGGTCCGGAAACAGAAGTGAATATGGAAAATTGAATTATTATTTTCATAGGTAAAGTTTTAAGCTTTTATCGGTAAAGTTTTGAAGTTAAATAAAACTGTTTAAGATTTATAAACAATGTGGCATATGACATTGTTAGACCCATATAAGATTTGTAATTGGACTTATACCATCGAGTTAAGTATATATAATGATATTTCCAAAGTAAAGAAAATAAAAATGGGTTTTGTGAAAATATAGCGATATTTTCGAGGTAAAGGAAATAAAGAGATGGGTTTTGTGAATACTCCTATTATGAAGAGGTAAGTGTATGGTTATGTTTTCAAAGTAACAAAAATAGGAAAGATTGGTTGAGATAAGTATAAGGAATTGATTTGTAAGAATCGATAAAAGAGTTTTAATGAATGTTTTTAATTAAAAGGGCCTGAGGTGTTGATGTTCTTGACTATATTGTTTTGATTTGATAGTTAAAGAACCGACTAACAATGAATATTCCCTTTTGACTATTGACGTGTTAGTTCGAAAAGGTCGGGATGGGAACTTGACCCAAAATGTAACACTCCTCTCGAAAAGCTAACACAAAGATCTTTTAGCATAGTGGTTAGTGCGTGGTGTTTCTTTACGGGAGGTCGGGGGTTCGATACCCGCGGTTGTCACATTTGGTATCAGAGCCTATACCCAGCCGGAATTGTGTGTGTAATGTTGCGGATGTCAGTCGGTGTGGTACTGATGCGGGTTACATGCACAATGCCTGGGTGGCAAGTGATATGAGCCAACAAGGACGTTGGGCTCTTTAAGGGGGGTAGTCTGTAACACCCCTCTCGAAAAGCTAACACAAAGATCTTTTAGCACAGTGGTTAGTGCATGGTGTTTCTTTATGGGAGATCGGGGGTTCGATACCCGCGGTTGTCACACAAAACCACTTCGAACCGACTTTGCGTTCGTAAACTAACTTGCAGAGATGCTTATGAGATAATTTGAAGGCGTAGACCTTTGTAGAGAGAGGGATGCTTGCCGATGTCTCTGGTTAACTATTAGGAAAAACTTGTAGGTATAATCCCTTCATTCTAGATTATGTATGATGCAAGGACTTCTTATTACTAAACTTAGGGTTTATTCCTGATAGGATGTAGTAAAATAGTACCTTCGGTTTGCCCTGTTCCTAGACAACTTGTATAGACGAATGTTTGACATGGTATTTCCTAGAATCACGTACGTTAGTTTTACAAATATACCGACTATGGTGGCGAAGAAGGTAACTTACTTTAGCTTAACACCTAGAGTATATTTGTGCAAATCAATTAGTGATTTTATGGATTTGACATTGTGCCACTCAAACAAAGTTAGATGTGGTGTTTCCGAAAAGGTAATCATGACCTCAAACCTCATCAAATGGGAAATGACTGAATCGGGCACGCAACAGGGCTATGTGGGTCATACCTATTAGGGTATATCATCAACTGATCGAGAGGAATCAATTGTCCCTTTTTGTATGCTTTTGAATGATATGATTGCTGATCCCAACCATGGTGATGATATATTCGATACATTCAAGCTGACTGAGTGATCGGTTCTATGTGGTCGGGTTGCAAGATGTTCTTGTTGAACCACAGTGTTTTATCTCTAGAGGACACTGATCGGAATGTGGTTTCATAACTAGTCATGTTGGAAATCCAAACTTAATACGAGCCGTACGGTTTTAGATGTAAACCAACTATATTGGCTATATTCTTGTTTTATTTGTAATTTGATGGACATTATTATAATATCACTGGATTTTGATATATCGTAAGGGAAAACACGTGTCATGTTTATGTGTGGTCGTGTCTTAATAGAGTTCCATTATTTTAAAGGATTTTCTAAAAGTCAATCAAGTTGTTTGTGATGTGAATTTATCATTGAAAGTATTCCAAATTGATCCCGATGATTCTGTTTTCCTCAAAATGTGCTTGGGTTAGACCGAGTATATTTTCCAGGTTGGATTAGTTTTTTCTTGGAGCTTTAGGAGAGGAGCCGGAGTCGAGACGTATATCCGTATTTTCTAATATTAATTTATTTCCACTGTATGTGTTGTATTGACCAATATTGTACTGCTCTAGTTGTGTACTCTGATTGTGTACTCATTTATATACAGTTTTCTCTTTGTGTAAACAGTATTGAGATATTATATTTTAATCGTTCCACTGTGAGATTCTATTCTGATTCTGTAGTGTTGATATTCTTCTTCTTCTTCTATTCTAACAATTTTTTCTTTCTTTTCTCACCCTCCAACTTCTTTCCCCAACTATCCGCTTTCCTATGACTTTCGAGTTGCACATGCATGGTTAAATGTCAGCTTAAACGGTACAGAAAAGTTGGGTCATTACAAAGTTTGTGTATATAGTTTTTCGGGTTGATTAACATGAATGAGAAACATAAATAAAACTTTTCTCTAATATTGTTATGTATGCATTAACCAAATAACCTATCATAGATATAATTTATACCAAACATACATGAACTCATTACATACATATAATTTACGTTCTTTTTTTACCTTAGCTCTAACAATAATATTTGAAACAATAAATATATTCTTCTACACATATCAAGCAAATAACAAACAAAGAAATATGTTCATTGCAAAAATTAAAAAGCATTTATTATGGTTATATAACTAACTTGGGTAAAAGTTTATTTCTTTCCAAACTTAGCCTAATCAATAGAAGTTTTGTTAAACTGACTCATTTACTAGTTCATTTGATATTAAAAAGTCCATTTGACTCATTAATCTGATCTTTAAAATATTTAAACTGCAATAACATCTTATCTCATTGTATACTTAGTCTGATATCGTTGTCGATGCTATCAATGTTTGAAATACTAATGTTCAATTTTGTACAAAAGAAAAAAGAAGAAGATAAATCTCCAATACTACAAATAAAAATCAAATTTGATTTCTTTGGACTAACATGTTTTTTTACCATCTTTCAATCTTGATATTACCAAGTTTTTATGTTTTGTGCCTTGTTTGCAATTTACATGCATGATTATGCATATTTCTCGTTTAAGATTACAATATTTGTTTTCATGTTCGACAAACAAGTAGGTGTTAATAACAGTATGTTCAGTGATTACAACATTCTTTTTCTAATGCAGCTAAATTTCTCAAGCTTTCTGGTTTTGGAAGTTAATAACAGTATATGCTCGGTGGTTTTGGCACGCATGCAAGTATCTGTTTGAATATGATGACAATAGAATTAAATATATGTTTTCTGTAACTAAAATATATCATCCCTTCTTATCTGCAGAGTTTAGAAGCAATTTTATTCTCTACTTGATATTCAAACACCTCACTAGGTGATCTTGTATTAACCATCATAACCTTTGATATAAACCATATTTTTATTGATTTGATTTTTTTTTTTTTTTTTTTTTGAAAAGCTCGTTTGCTTCATCTACCATCATACTATTTAAACGTTAAATAATTATATTATTGATCATTGAAACATTTTTGAAATGCTGCTTATGTATGTTTACTTAGTTGAATATAGGCGATATTTTTAATATTTATGTGTATGCCAATAAGTGGTTTATCATTAACTGTCATTTAATCAACGTAAATGTAGTAGTTACATTTCATTTGTCTAATTTATCTTATCGTTATATACCATAAAAAAAGGTATCTGAGCGAGGTAACGACTAATAAATTTTGTTTAAAATATATTGTTTAAAGAAAGAAAATTAGTAGCCTCATTCGGCTAACATCAAAGTAAATGTGTATATTAAATAATTGTAGTAAATATAATTCGAAATTAGTTTAACCTATTAGCTATGGTTTATCTCATTATAATTCCTAAGTTGTAGCAACAATATTGTTTACTTGGCGAATGTTATTTATGCAGAGTAATGTTTGTTGGATCTAGTATCATTTCTTATGAATATAACGATGACTCTAGTTCTGATGATGATTTTATGTTTATGATTACTATGATGAAGCATTCACTGATATGTTAATGATTAATTGCTTTGCTGCTAACCAAAGGATTATCATAAACAGATTATCTCGTAAAACATCATCGCTTACATGATGTTCTTGCTTGATGTATTGAATGGAAACCCTTTCTTATGTCATCAAATTTTTAGAATGCAGAAGCATGCATTATTGAATTTTTGTGATATCCTAAAAGAGAAAGGACCTTTGAGTGATGGAAGAAAAGTAAGTGCGGAAGATGACATGACAATGTTTTTAATGATAATATGACACATAACAAGATATATTATCATTGCCGATCGTTTTCAGCATTCACACCATATTATTTCAAAATGGTTTAGAAGAGTTTTATGAGCTATCGTTCTTTGGGAACAGAGACAACATGGTCAACGGATTGAGATTTCATACACGAACATTTTGTAAAAAATATATTCATACTTTTAGGTCATTTTTATAACAAAACTATTATATTTATCAAATAATATGCACAGATAATATTACAGCATTGTTTATTGCGTATAATTGTATAAGCGCAATAGATGGAACACATATCACTGCATGGGTACCTGTACCATGGTAAACATTTTTTAGGTGTAAGAAAGACCAATATAACACAAAATGTCATGCTAACGTGTGATTTTGATATGAATCTCGTATCTGTATACGCTGGATGGGAAGACGCTGCTAACAGTTCTCAAGCATTCATCCATGCGGTTACAAAAACTGGGAATAATTTCTCAATGCCAGGAGGAGGTATATTTTATTATGTAAAATAACACTTTTAAACATTATTTTATATATAGTTACATAATACTTATTTCTATAATATTTATATAATACATGGTTATTGCTTTATATATCAGTATTACCTTATTGATGTTGGATATCCAAACATGCCTCAATTTTTGGCTCTTAGCGAAGACGCAAATATCATTAACGTGATATAATAGGCATAATATGTGGAAATGAAGATTTGTTTAATTATAAGCACTCATCTTGCCGAAATATAATCGAACATTGTATTGTTGCTTTAAAAGCAAAATTTCTGATTCTAAAACAAATGACTCATTATCCATTTCGTACGTAAAAATAAATTCCCACTGCTTGCTGCATATTACATAAGTATGCTCTACAAAGAACACACTTTGCATGCTCTTGTCACACAATACTCATCTGAGGATATGATATTTGAAAATGTATCAAAGGCAAATCAAAATGAAGAAATCATACTATTTGATGTTGGTCAAACAACTCAATTGGGACATATAAGAGATCAAATGGCTATGCAGATGTGGAATGATTATGTAGCAACTCATCCACAAAACTAGATAGTTAAGAATGAAATCTGCCTTTTTTTAGTTTTTTTTAAACGAACTTGCTTTGTTGATGATGATAATTTTAACGTTCCAGGTTATGAGTAAATGGGGTCACACAACCACTTACTCTTTCTTAATTGGTCAAGTTTCTCTTGCTTCCTTCCATGTGTGCTAACAAAATTCTTCTGCATATTCTTGGATGTAATGAATCGAAAATCCCCGCCCTTTGAATGAACCATAAACCACACAGGCCTGATCCAAAAGTTGGGAATCCTCGAATGCACTAACTTTGGGCATAAAACACATCAGAACAAATAACAGAAGACTTTTATATACATCATAATAATGTTACATCAGAGTACATAATATATCAGAGTACATCGAAATATAATTATAACGGAAGATAATTTACAATAGACTTCATACAATGCAGCGGAACTCAAAATCTGACACAGCGGAAGATTAACAATGCACTGGACACAGCTTTAAGCTTCGATCCAGAATCCTGCTCAAAATATCTGCAAAATAAGCTACTCGACTGCTCGTGTGGAAAATATAGGCACCCGAGTTTGCAAGTGAAACAAACTATGAGTCAGTCATGGGACTGGTATGAGAAATCTTACTTAACTTATCTAATAATAAGGCTAATCACAGGACCACGCCGCTAACGCGGAACGGGTTTACTCCATTGGATTGTCAGTGTATGAAATAAAGTAAATCGTTAAACAACGCAATGCTTTTTAGAAAAATTAAACCATTATAAGACTCAAGTCCCATCACACGATGCAACACAAACCAGAGGATAGAGTTTTACCTTATAATGGTCAAAAATGCTTGATACGATAAAACGGATTTGATATTATTATTAGTGTATATATGTTTCAAAAACATTTCAATCATAATGTATCAATCATAGACGGCATAGCTACCATATACTATGTCGCCATACTAGTTTTACATTCAAAACCGTACGGTGTCATATTGGAAGTTGGGTTTCCATCATGAGTCAAGGCTAGGGATGATCTCCTTACCAATTCGAGACACTCTAGCAAATGTCTCAGGATCACACCTACGGGCAACCCTTGGATCCTGCAGGACCAATCCATAAATACTTTAGCGGATTAGTTATGTCTGAACACACGCTTCCCGATCATATTGAACCTATAAATTGATTACTATCGACCAATATAATAGAGGCCTCGTAATCCATCATCCACGTAAGTAAAATGTCAGGGCTTGCAAAACCCTGATACCACTTCTAGCTAGAAAGAAACGTGTGCACCCCTGCGTTCCCTTGTCCCGTTTCTGACTCTTACCGGGGTGTGAGGCTCGCGAAGTTATGCTATACACAAAGTTATGCCTGAATGGGTTGTGCTTTGATCATCAACCACAAGCCCTGCTTTTCAACAAAAGCCTTGATCATTTGCATCTTGGCATGCCACATTGACAATCCACGCCATGCGATCAATAACTATCAATATATAACCTCTGAGCTCGCGCGTCTTAGAGAAGGGTGTTAAGCAAGAGAATAAATTCTCCGCCACCAAACAGATATATATTAAATAGAAATCAATTTACATGGAATGAAATCCAATGTCAGACACACATCCATTTACAAGTCCGTTCTGGGTCTGAATGAAACCAGAGACACCTTATTCCTCGTCCCGTATGTCCAATACGGAAGAGAGGTGCTCGCTTATCCAAACAATCAATAAGTACGTCCGGACAACTACCACTGTAACCCTTTCCTGGGAGCAAATCAGTCCAGGGCATCAATAGTCATCCATTCGATGTGAAGATCGCCGGTCTTCAATCACCGTCTTCAATGTCGTCGACTTTAAATCATCGTATAATTATTTGAAATAAGATTGAACTCGGTCTTTTCAAATAATTCTCGAATATATATAATTTAAAATCATTTCATATCGTTAATATTATTTTATAACGATTTATCGCTATTTTATTTATATAAAAATAGCCCAATTTAATTTAACGACGCTTCGGATCAATAGGTGGCCCTGGCGCTGTTTTTACCTAAATTTGATTTACATATTTCTCGAAATCAAACCGTTAGATTTTAACGAATTTTATATCGTTGGAAAGATCTTCCCAAATCAAACCTAACGGTTCCAGTTTTGGGAAAATCCGACGGTCGGTTCTTTCGGTATCATCGTTTAAAGTTACGATTTCGAAACGCAAACTACCATGCGCGATTCTTTTAATTTTAATTTATATATATATAATTATAAATAAATATAAACTATTCGACGATTCCTCTAATGTATTAAACACGCCAAATAAAATATTTTATTGGCATAACACATCTACACGTTTTGTAATGTCAAATAAGATGTATTTTATTTACATGACATTTTGCTAATGACAAATAAAAAGATAATTTTTAATTGTATTTCTATTTTTTACTTTAACAAATGAAAAGGGATATTTTATTTGTATATAGTTTCAATGCATGTTTTGACAAAAAATAATAATTCTTTATTAACATACCAATTCTAATTCAACAAAATGATTAAAAAGTGATTCATTCATTTTGTTGACAATTCTAGTTCAACAAAATGACTAAAAAGTTATTATTCATTTTTGTTGACAATTCTAGTTCAATAAAATGACTAAAAAGTTACTATTCATTTTTGTTGACAATTCTAGTTCAACGAATGACTAAAAAGTTAGTATTCATTTTTGTTGACAATTCTAGTTCAACAAAATGACTAAAAATAACAACTTCATTTATTTAACATACAAATTCCAATGAATGTTGTGACGATAAAGATGATTCTTTATTTTAATATCTAATTCCTTTTAATGTAACAGACATACTATGAAAATATAATAGTCATGGTCTAATCTGTTATTTAAAACCAAACGACGAATAAAAAGGTAATTATCTAATCTCTTTAATGAAACATGACAACGCTAAAAATGTCAATTTTATAACTTAATCTTTTTATTGAAAACAATGCTACATTAAAAATGTAATCTTTCATGTTACTTCTTTTTATTTGAACAAAGTGAAAATAAAAACATGATCTTAAATAACTAATCTTTTTATTGCAACAAAATTTTGGTAAAAATATGTTCTTTAGTAACCAATCTTTTTATTACAACTAAATTGACAATAAAAATATGTGTTTTAAATCTACTCTTTTAATTGTAACTAAAATGACAATAACAATATGTCTTTTAAATCTACTCTTTTTATTGTAACTAAAATGACAATAAAAATATGTGTTTTAAATCTACTCTTTTTATTGTAACTAAAATGACAATAAAATATGTCTTTTCAATCTACTCTTTTTATTGTAACTAAAATGACAATAAAAATATGTCTTTTAAATCTACTCTTTTTATTGTAACTAAAATGACAATAAAAATATGTCTTTAAAATCTACTCTTTTTATTGTAACTAAAATGACAATAAAAATATGTCTTTTAAATCTACTCTTTTTATTTGAAACAAAGTGACAAATAAAATATGTTCTTTTAATTCTAATGTATTCTATGTTCATAGATTCAAATAAAAATAATATTTTTATTACTGAATAAAATCTAATCAAAACCCATGTTCCATATTTAAATAAAAAAAAATGAATATTTTTATTATTAATCACATCTAAACCAATCCATGTTTCATGTTTCAATAAAAATGAATATTTTTATTATTAATCAAAACCTGACACAACCCTGTTCATGAAAACAAATAATTTTTTTATTGTAAATCTAAAATTTGACAAAAACCAAGTTCATGTAAACAATAAAAATGTAATTTTTAATTTAAACCTAATCTCAATGTTTATGAATTCCATAAAGATGTTATTTTTATTATAAAAACAAATCTATGTTCATGGATCTAAATGAAGATGATATTTTTACTTCAAACCAAATCAATATTCCTAGATCTAAAATAAAAATAAAAATAAGATATTTATTCCAAATCCAACCAATATTCATAGATCCAAATAAAAGATGAATTCTTTACTCTAACAATAAGCTAGAGATTCAAATAAAAGGAAGGATTTTTTTTTATTGTAGATCTAGATCTAACAAAACATGAACATCACAATCCATCACAATCCACAAACAACAAATTCCAATCTCAGACATCATAGATCTTATTTTATAATCATACATACATGGATTTCAAATAGCGAGAAATAATTAAATTTTAATTAATTAATAAAAATAGAAATCTCACATTGATCGGTTTCAGGAATTGTTTATATAACGATTGGTTTTAATAAAATTAAACTTGCATTTAATTTTACCAAAAATCCAACAGCCTCTGTTTCAGTTCTGCTCTGTTCCATCGCGTAGCTCTCGTTAATGCAAATCCAACGCATCTTATTTGACGAAACTCTGATATCGTTTGACAAAGTTACAATGATTTATATATTTAATTATATAACTGGATAATTAATAAATAAAAACTTAATTACATTTTAATTATTTAACCGATCAAACCATCCAAATAAAAACTTAATTACATTGTTTAATGAATTTAAAGAAATTAAGGGAAATGTATAGGAGCTTTTCAGCCATCCAAGAAGAAGGAGGCGGCGACTATATATTATGAATTTGGGTTTTGTAATATAAGGGTATATATTAATACTTTTGATTATTTAATTCCCTTTTTAATTTCAATAGAATTGTTATCATACGCTTATGTTTTGATATATTAAAGGAGAAAGATCAATTATACATTGTGACATATGAAAAGGGAAAGTGCAATTATGCTCCTTGTATATTGCAAATCAATTAATTTCCCTACATGCAACGCTTAGACTCCGTTTGAATAAATATTGTGAACCGCTAATAAATGTCATTTATACAGTTTTTATTATTGCTCTAACCACGTTTTTTTTAAAACTTATAATGGAATGCAAATTCCAATATACAATATAACATTTAGTTAATTAATGTCAACAATTGTGTTTAATTTAGTCTTGTGAAAATTAAACTTACCAATAATAGAAACTATTTAAAACATGTCATATGGTTGTATATTGCATAAGGATAATCGTTTAGCTACCCAATGTATGATATAGGACAGACATTCCATTTCTACCAATATTGAATTCTAACTTTCAAACAAAATGAATTACTATATATATTAAATTCCAATTTGAAATTGCCAACGATAAACTCTTCCTATATTACTCTCTTCAATTCAAAGTTTGAATTACATAGAATGTCTTTATTACATTAATTGTACTATGAATAATATGGTAATAAATTTAGACTTATTGGTCTACAAAAATTAATCACCATAAAACTTCAACATACATTTGAAATTAATTTAACGTTTATTGCGCCATTTATACTTATAATTTGATAAATTAGTTTTGATGATATGTTAATGTCACTATACAAATAAAATCTTTGTTTAAGATTAAATTAAATTGCATGGTTTATTTAAATATTTATTTAAAATGGACAAAATTCGAAATATAATGTTAATTTGTGATAATCTTTTTTTAATCTTTCGTTTATTACATAAAAAGTGTAATCTTTTATGTTAAAACATTTATCAAGCTATGAACATTTTAATGAATCATTATTACATACAAATGTAAATTTTTATGTTACATCATTTTAAACAAGCTATGAATTAATCATTATTACGTAAAAATGTAAATTTTTACGTTACAACAAATTTCCTACAATGAATCCTTTGATATGATCCATACATACATTAAAATGTAAATTTTAATGTAAACACCACTTTATTAACTTTTCCTATTCAAACAAATGTTCTTTTTTTTTTTCATATTTTCTCCTTTACAATAAAAATGTAAACTTTTTATTGAACTCATCTTTACATTAAAAATGTGAATTTTAATGTAAGAACAAATTTCATTTCAAATAATGATCTTTTTTTTTTTAATCTCCAATAAAAATGTAAATTTTTATGTTAACGTATTTTCTTTCCAAATAATGAATCTTATTTAATGATTCATTTACATTAATGATGTAATCATCAAGCATTGGATATATATATATATATATATATAATTCTGACGTATTTTCTATTTAAAATTTCTTAAAATAATTTTTTAAATTGGTTCTGATTTTCCGGTTTGTTACATTGGATCCTTTTTCTGCATTTTCTATTGTAACAAATATATGTTTTAATTATTTTGCAAACTTCCCTTTTCTTTTCAAAAATTTAACTCACGGCAATTAGCCATCCCTAACACACCACACTAGAAGTGATATTATTCTGTTATATTTCTCATAGCCTTAGAGTTGCTTTGAGTAATGGAACTATTTCTCGTTTTCTGAAGTCTTTTTTTAGCCTTCAAGTTTATGCAAATTAATTCTATGCCTAACAATTTATAATAATTTTGTCTTCTTTGTCTCTGAGCTTGAAAGTATTTCCTTATCGTCTTGTTTACTCGCTTGTTATATATGCCATGTTTGTTCGTGTTTTGTGTTTTCAGCATAAATCTGTTCGGAGTTTCTGGTGAAACTGTGGTTGTTGAATTGATTTTGGGAAAATTGGTGTTATGTTTGATCAAAAGATTTTGCGGCTATCATTTCGTTTGGAAGTTCTCAGGGCCGGTCCCAAGAGTTTTGGTGCCTAAAGCCAATTGTAAAACTAATGCCCTTATTGAAAATTAATGCCAATTTCGTCGATTACATTGCTTGAATAAAAATGAGAAGAGGAACAAAAAGAAATAACTATATCCGTAATAATGATTCAAGTTGTACAACAAAAATAATATAAATTTCTTAAATAAAAATTTCAAGTCTTTTGACTCGCAAAAGTACTTATAAAATTGCCATATTCATGATCATTGACTATATGTTGTTTAATCAACAAAAGTGCTAAACCATTTATTGTTTGTTCCAACATAGTCGGACGAATACAAGACATTATCAAATTCAGTTTTGACAAACTTTTTTCAATCTAGGGAACTATAACTGGTATAGTCATAATGATTTTCACATAAAATTGTCCATAATCTGATTTTCTCATCAGTTGAAAATATGCCATTTGGATATTGCTAATTTTCAAACTAAAACTAACACATTACTTCAGTACTAAACTACTTCGTAACATTGTGCTAATTTCAACCTATAATATACAAACAATACACATCATTTGTGAGGTTGTTCCCTCAAAAAACGTTCTGCATACATACACCATAAAATTGACTCAATAAAGTCAAAGAAGCACACTTTTGTTCTAAATGAATCAATGATTAAATAAACTAAAATACTGCCTTTTCGTTCTATTTTTTATTTGCACTTTACCAGATTGCTGTTGTTATGACTAAAGCACCATCGACAAAGAATTTTATCTGTTTTCAAGACAATTTGAAAGTCAAGCAACCCAGATCTAGCATTGACTTCTGTCAAAGGATTTCCCTTCATCTCAAATCAACAAAAGCAAGTCGAGATTCACAAATCAGGAACCAACAGTTGTCCTTCTCAAATCAACAAAGCAAAGTCATGATTCTCAAATCAGGAACTAGCAAAAGCTCAAAGACGAATAAGCAAAACCAAGCGTAGATTTGAGTAGCAGCCCCAAATCATTTGACAAGCATCAATGTCAGTTAGCTGCACAAACCCAAATCATTATTTGTGAAATCGATAGTGATTTTTGTTCTTTTTGGCTTATAGTGAATTGAGATCATTTTAGTAGAGAATGATTTCCCCCTTTTTTTTCTCCAGCTTCGTGTTTGATATAGAAGAGGAAGATGATGCCCCAGAAATTGTGCGGCCCAAAGCAACTGCTTCACTCGCTTTACCAAAGGGCCAGCGTTGGAAGTTCTTATACCATTACATCAACTAATTCATTCGCATTATATTTTCTTACATCGACGACGTTATTACGAGCGTTCAATGTTGTGCAAAAATAGTATAATGTAAAATTAAGATTGTTTGAAATTGGACTTTTATTATTTCCAACTACTTTCTATGATATATTGCTCTATCCAACCGAGACTTATGTGATCAGATCCATGCATGTGCTACTACTTTTGATGTTTACTGTTTCAACTTCCATATATGTAACTGTATCGAGTGCATGTTATTAAGTACATATTTTTATTAATATGTTTTTTATTCATTTATAGTCAAATTCTACACAGATTTGAAACTGTCATTTTTATTTTGGTATCTCATTTTTTGTTTCAACTTAATTTTTTTTCTTTTCAAAATAGTAGAATCAAATATATTTTTCAAAATATTAAAAATGAAGAAGTGAAAATAAGATAGCTTTTGGTTCATCATTTTTAATTTTAAATATTAACTCATACTAAAATACAAACGAAGCATGAATATCGTACAAAAACGATCGTTTTAAAAAATAATTTTTTAAAGAGGTAATTAGGGAGAAGGACAAACTTTAGAAAAAATAATAATAATCTGAAGAACACCAAGTTTCATTTTTAGGCTGAAGGACAAACTTTGAAGAAAATTAATCGAAAGAAAAATGCTAGTTGCAACTAGTATTATATTCTGGTTTACATTATATAAAATGTTAGTTATACTTAGCATTGTCCTTCAACCTAAAAATGAAACTTAGTGTCCTTCAAGCTACTTTTTTTTTCAAAGTTTGTCCCTGTGCCTATTTTTCACTTCAAAAAAAAAAAAAAAACCGAAATTAAAACATAACTAGAAAACAATATTTATTTATTTTCTATGTTTAGGTAGTAATGAAAGAACAGAAGATGATTTATTCTTCTGTCGTTTTTGCATCCCATTCGTATTTCTTCAATTTCCTCCGTCGTATCTCAATTCATCTTATTTTTTTGTAATTAATATTGAAAACTCAAAATACAAAACTATAAACTGAACACCACTTAACTTCTGGAACTTAAAATAAGGTTGTGTTTGAGGATAGCGCTAGTAGAGTACTTTAACGAGGTATTTTAGCGGGTTATTTTAGTTAGTGGAGAATGCGTTTGCGGCTTCAAATAGACCATTTTATTTTTATTTTTAAATTTAATTAATTTATGATAATTTAATTTATTATTTGTTTTTAATAAATAATACTCATCAATAGCTTACACAAATAAATAAATAAATTGAAAAAACATAAGTACTCTGATTCAATTCAAACCATATCCATTACGTAGAGCACTTCGATACGATCACAACGCAAAAAGCCACATCTCAAACGGATCTCATTTGCACAAATTATTAATTTTTGAAATTTATAAAAACTTAAATTTATTAATTAACGTCATTAATTATACTAAACAGGCCTGTTTCATCCCCATTTTCGGTATTTTCATTATTTATAAAAACTAAAAGGTAACCATTTTAATGCGTCTGTATTTTCAAAAATTAATTAACGCTCATTAGTTATTAATTTTTGGTATTTTCAAAAATTAATATCTCAAACGGATTTTCGGTATTTCCAAAGGTAACTCTGTTTCCTCTTTTAACGCGTCTGTTCCTGAGGCGCGAACACATCAAAAACTAAAAACTAAGGGTGTGTTCGCCGTAAGCGGAAGCGAAGAATTTGAGCGGAGTATTATAGCGGAGAATTGTAGTTAGCGGAGAATAAGTTTGGCGCGTTAAGTGGAGCATTTTATTTATATTTTGTAATTTAATTAATTACCTATTAAAACATAACATTATAATTATTGCAGAATAACACAGTTAACAAAACATAACAGTCCATTACATAAAAACAGTACAGAAAGTGATACATTGCAGAAATACAAAAAAAAGTAGAAAGTGATATATTGCAGAAATACAAAAAAAAGTAGATAAAGTGATACATTGCAGAAATCTATTAGTGCAATCCTGCTGCAACAAGCTCGTCTCTTATTCTATCGCGACGCACTGCCATATCAGCGCTGCCTTGATAGCATTGAGCTGGTGCTAGGTCATTATTGTATACGTTTCTCACGTCGCCGTATTCTTGTTCATACTCATCTGGAATAAGATCTGGATCATCGTCATACGCCATAAAATCTGGATCACCCATATTGTATTTGCGTATATAATTGTGTATAGTCATCGTAGCAACAACAATTTTTGTTTGAGCTTCGAACTTGTAGGTTGTCATATTTCCGAGTATAACAAGTTTCTTTTTCCATATTCCGAAGGCCCTCTCAATTGCCATACATAAACTAGAATGATAGAAATAAAAAATTTCATTATTCGATTTCGGTTGATTTGTGGTCATACGAAACTGGGGGATGTGATATCTAACATTTCGATATGGTGGTATATATCCAGTTTTAAGTGGGAAACCAGAATCCACGACATAATACTGTCGAGGAAGAGGATGAGGAAAATTGAAACTTCTGTCATTCACCACGGAATTAAAAATTCGAATGTCGTGTGCAGTACCTTCCCAACCAGATACAACATACGTAAATAGTAAATCGAACGAGAATGCAGCCAAAATATTCTGTGTAGCGTATCCTTTTCGTCCGATAAACGGAACAATTCGATCTGGAGGTAAGTGTATCATTACATGTGTACCGTCTATGGCACCAATACAGTTTTTAAAGTACGTATAGTAACAGTTATCATTGCTAATTTCAGCTGGAATTGAGTTAAATTGAAGATCAACCGGTTTTATAGTAGTGGTAGATAATACTAGGACGACATTCAAAACAATATGAAAATAATTAAAGATTGTGCAACCTGACCTTTGAAATCTTTCAGCCACTTGTCTGTTAGAATTAGAGGTAGCAATAATGTATAAAAATATCCCAACCGTTTCCCGAACAGTAACATTTTCTAAAGTAGTCAATCCGCAACTTTCCAGCCTATCGCATAACGAAAGAAAACATAACTGTTTCATACGAAACTGCCTTTGACATCTTCTCTGATGCCCGTTAAGTATGTCGTCTATCCACATCAAACTAGTATACGTCGAAGTATGCATCCGATGTCCTATTTTGCGTCGTCAATCACGTAAGTACGCTCCAATTAGTACAATATATTTCAAATCTTCTGAATCAGAATTACCTTCATTTGGAAATGGATTTTCCATTGCTATCACTTCAAGGTTGAAATAAAAATATAAGAGGGTAGAGAAGAGGTGAGTATGGAAGAATGGTTGGAAGAAGCTCTTACAAAGAGGTAAAAAGGGAAGAGAAAGGGGGTAAAGAGGGGAAGAGAAGAGCCAACGGTTCAAAGTTGAGTCATTAGCTCTGGACGCGTCGGACGCCGCGTCCGTCGCGTCGGACGCCGTGTCCGTTGTTAAACACTCTGTTCAGGACCAAAAGAACAGACCTAAAAGATAACAATGAAACCAAGCGGGGTTACCTTTGGAAAATGTTACGCCCATTCAAAGTCCCGCCAATTTCAACCCCATGTTTCATAAACCCTAGGTCTAGAAATTTATCACCCGCTCGATCAAAAACCAATTCCTTAAACGTTCAGATTGGAAAGAGAACTGGGAAGCGCCGCTATCCTTTGGAGAAGAAGAAGCTGCAGAAAACTTTAATCCAAATTGTGGCTACAAATCGAGAACAAGGGTTTTGGAGGCTGTATAAGCTTGCAGTTCCTTTGGATAAAGACTCTGGCAAGGATCCTTTTGATGTTTCGATTGGATTAGTTGAGGCCATCGCTAAAATCCTGGAATTTCCTGTGAGTGGGTTCTGTGTTTTTATAGGCTTGACTGTGGATTTTGTGGTGATTTCGTCATTTTCTTATTTTTTTAGCCTTTTAAGTTGCAGTTGTATTGCCTAAGGAAGCTTTAGCGTTGTGAGGAAATCATTTGATGCAAGAAAGGTTAGGTTTAAATATGGAGATTGAAATTTGTTATTCATAAATTGCACATTGCCACAAGGTTAGATTTCGTATGTGTGTATTGGTGCCCGTAGTTAAATGGGAATGATTACGAGGTCACCGTGCAGTGTTGCAGTAGATTTTGAAAACAGATAGAACATTCCCAGCCGCTATGGTCATAAAACATCTATTCTTCCTCCACCAACACCCACCAACCCCTAATCTAGAAAAATTACCAATGGTCACTTTCCAATCCAACCCTGGGTTGAGACTGCTCTTAACTATGAGGCTAGGCTTACTTTGAAACTTCTTCCCCAAATAAGCTTGACTTGAATACAAATATAGATTTTATTTTCAGTTTATTATGCTACGATTTTGAAAGAATGCATGCAGTCTTTCAAATTTGTACACGAATTTGCACCTGCACGTGTACCGAACCCAAAAACGAGGTCTATTCCTACAGTAAGTTTCAGAGCGGGACATATCTGCAATATGTTCTCTACAGAAGCCTATATTTGAAATCAGTTTTTTTTTCCAATAAAAACAATGTATGTAATCGTCCTTGATATTTGAATGCAAAAATGTTGTTTTGTAGAAACTGAAATGGATAAGCATAAAAAGTTAAGAAATCAGGGGTGTGTTTATTGTTATGTGAGATAGGCATTTTGAAACTGGTAAGCTAGTGAAAGAGGAATATGTTTTTATGTTGGGAAAGAGGTACGAGAAAGGGGCATTGGGAAGGGGATTATAACCACTGGGGGGAAATTAGCCATCGGCATCGGACGCTGCTCCAAATAAACTGTGCCGGAAGGTTGTTTATCCCATTCTGATGTCAAATAGATTGGATGGAAAACGAGGTGAATTTTTACTGCGAATGCACCCTACTTAACCTTGTTTTCATGAGCAGTTGGTTCTTGCTAACATGCGGAAAATAAAGTTTGCAATATTTCCCTATAGACATTATTTAGTAGCTGTTATGTTCTATTGAGTAATATAGACTTTGTCACAAAATAACCTTTTTCTTCTTCTCCGCCTCTCTTCCACTCTCTCTCTCTCTCTCTCCCCGTTTTTTATTTTATATAAAAAAAATCAAACTGATATATAATAAGTATTTGCCAAAGCACTACAGGTTAATACAAGTAATAAAATTCCTGTATAAGATGAAAATGAAGAAACAATGGGTTTAGAAATAAAATTGTTCGAACTATCCAGATGTAGCTTTGGTGAGAGGAAAATGCTAGAGACAATAATATGATAGTGGAGGTCTATGATTGTAAAATAGAGACATCATAAAATCAATGGAGAGTGGTAGATGCATCAAAATTCAATTTTGTTGTGAGATGTTTCTCTTTTCACAACTATTATTATGTGAAGTTGCTCCTTATATTACTTCACCGTATAAAGGATCTGTCTATTTTAACAACACCGCAGTTGTCGTACTGTAGGGCTGACGATTCCCGTCTACCACGCGGATATGGAAAATTATATAGCTAACATTGTGCATATTCACTGTATTTCTATTTTTATGTGGCTTTGGGGAGAACACTGAATTTTCTTCTTCAGAATTTTCATTCGAAGATTACTCTGTGCAAAAAGTAGTATGTTTTCTTAAAGAAAGAAAGAAAATTACACCCAATGGGACTCAAACCCACACCACTTAATAAGAAGTCAGACGCCTGATCCACGAGACCACAGATGCAGTGCTTCTATTCAAAAATGCAGTACAAATTAGTCCATTATATGTACATAACAATAGTCAAGAAAAATACATTGTGGTAAAAATCTGCCGAGAAGTTGCAGAAGGTTTATGGTTCAAATTTCAAAGCACCAAACAAAGGGCACTTTCTGTTCAAAAGTACTTCAATGTCATATCTAACTAAGTTGTTTAATTCATTCCATGATGAATCATGATTATGGTTTTGAATATTCTAACATATGACATCTTCTAAGTTGGTGGGCTTGGACATTTGTTTTAAACTGTTACCATAAATCATTTTTCATTATAATCAGGTTGGCACGCTTTCTAAATGATGGGTATAACAGCTTAGCATGTCCAAGAACGATGACAAACAAAGCACGTATAATGCCACATCGTTAGATAGTAAACCAATAAATTCATGAACATATTCATTCTCATTGTTCATATACCATTATACCCTGTTGGAAAGACGATTGCCATCATTTCCTTTTTTGTTACTATTATTAAGTTAATCCTCTCATTTCTTTTTCCTATGTTGTTTATAGATATTGAAGGAACCTAAATTTGTTTATAAGATGGATATGGATGTTAAGAAACTTTTGAGCCTTGAACCTCACACGTGGGATCTTATTTCTGCACTAGAACCAAAAATAGAATATATGATAGAAGAGAAAACATCTGCTGATTTAATAAACGTGCTATGTAATAGTAAGAAGAAAGTAGTTGGTAACAGTCCCTTCATGGATTCATCCAGACCAGTACTATAAAACTAAAAGTTGCTGTTGTTGGTAGTGGACCATCAGGCTTATTTGCAGCTCTTGTTCTTGGAGAGCTCGGGACAGAAGTTACTTTGATTGAAAGGGGTAAAGCTGTTGAGCAGAGAGGACGTGATATTGGTGCTTTAGTCGTTAGAAGAATCTTGCATTCGTAAAGCAAATTTTGTTTTGGGGAGGCTTGACTGTTTGTTTTTTAATGGTTGCCAGCAAAATTTGCTTATTCCGACTCTATGATGCTTAGCATGCTGCACATATTAGTAAAAATTCACACTGCTAGCAAAATTTTGCTAGCTTTGTTGCAGGTCTTGTGGTTAACTATAGCAACAGCAACAACAGATACACAGGTCATTACGGACTGCGGAGACTAAATTTATTTTTATGTCGCATATGAATATGGCAGAGCATTGAGAACTTGTTTACTCTGCATGCAAGACCATGTGAATGTCTAATTTTGTTTTGAAGTATAACTGGGTGGCTGCGATAACAATACTTATGAAGGTTTACTAACAATGCAGCGAAACACAATCAAGTAATATTATTTAAAATTGTTGTCAAAAATCTTAAAATCTTACGATTTAAATCCCGTTTTGAATCGAATCTTACCTCTTACGATTCGATTCGCATTTCGATTCAAATCTAGCTAAAATCCCAATTACGAAAAATCAGTAAGTTTGTAATTATATTTAGTACGCTTATTTGCACTCACAATTTAAATTCTATTTTTTTGCAAATAATATAAAAATATAATAAACGGAAAAATTGAGTCTAAGTTTAAATGTAGAAGTTCAAACATTGAAATCAATCTCAAAGTGTGCATATATACCTTGAAATATGGATTATATGAAACTGCGATTTATGATTTAAATTTTGTTTTGATTTAAAATTTGAACTTCACGATTTGCGATTCGAATCCCATTTTGAAAACCTTGACTTATCCAATGGCGGGGTAGTGCATGTACATAGAGTGATGGAGAGCTGGATACTTGAATAGGAAAAAAAACAGTGATAGCGTTCAAGCTGTGAGATTTCAAACCCCGTGACTTTCAGTTTTCATTTTTATTAATTCATCATTCAACTATTGGTTAATATCAAGGTTGTCAAAATGAGATTCAAATCGTAAATCATAAAGTTTAAATTTTAAATCAAAACGAGATTCACATCGAAAATAGTGGATTTAAAGATTTTTGACAGCAATATTGTAATAGCATTAATCAGTAGAGTGGTTTCTTGTTGTTGTTTTTACGTTTTAGGAATAGACTATTCATAAATTCCAAATAATCGCCTTTTTGTTTCATCCATATATACACGCCCAGGCCCATACGAACCCACACACCATAAATTTGTGGCAAAACACATTTGTGAACATACAAATATTTCTTCCCATTTGCAGTCATAATTTATTTAGGGTAACCAGTGAATAAATAAATAAGTTATTCTTTCAAAAGAATAAGACAAATTTGAAAACATTCAGTAGATTGTAATCCACATGTGATGAAGCCGTGTTACTAAGTTAATTCGCCAAAGACAGTTATGTGAGTACGTGGTTTGCCTTTTACTACCCATGCCCAACCCGGTTACTATTAGGATAGGGTATGGTTTTGTTAAAACCTAACCCGGTTAGGGGCCCAATCAGTTTATTTGTTTGTGTGTAGATGTTTTTGCATACTTTTGTTTTGAACTTGATTAAATCACTGTCCAATTTATATATTAACAATGTTTTATATACAATTTTTTTTTTACCAAAGTTGCAATTTTAGAATATGGTTTTAATGTAAATATTCTGAGTTAGGTATACAAGTGTTACTCAGCGGGCTTAAAAGCACGATGGGCCGGGTTTGGGTATTGGTTTGAAATACCTTGCAGGTTCAGGCTGGTCTCGGATTTTAGTTGTTGTGATCGGACTCGGGTCCGGGTTTTATGATACCCGGACCAAACTCGATCATTGATAGGCCTAGTTTTAACACATTGAACTTCTTTTCTCAATTTAGTTCAGTAATGCTAGTAGTAGCCAGTGTACTTTTCAGATGTTATGTAGAAAACTATATTCTAATTTCCTTTTTTGTTACTATTATTAAGTTAATCCTCTCATTTCTTTTTCCTATGTTCTCTATAGATATTGAAGGAACCTAAATTTGTTTGTACCATGGATATGGATGTTAAGAAACTTTTTAGCCTTGAACCTCACACATGGGATCTTATTTCTAGAACCAAAAATAGAATATATGGTAGAAGAATAAAACATCTGCTGATTTAATAAACGTGCTATGTAATAGTAAGAAGAAAGTAGTTGGTAACAGACCCTTCATGGATTCATCCAGACCAGTACTATAAAACTAAAAGTTGCTGTTCTTGGTAGTGGACCATCAGGCTTATTTGCAGACAGAAGTTACTTTGATTGAAAGGGGTAAAGCTGTTGAGCAGAGAGGACGTGATATTGGTGCTTTAGTCTTTAGAAGAATCTTGCATTCGGAAAGCAGTTTTTGTTTTGGGGAGGTTTGTTTATTTTTTTATGGTTGCCAGCAAAATTTGCTTATTCCGACTCTATGATGCTTAGCATGTTGCCACATATTAGTAAAGATTCACACTGCTAGCGAAATTTTGCTAGCTTTGTTGCAGATCTTGTGGTTAACTATAGCAACAACAGATACATAGGTCATTACGGAGACTAAATTTATTTTTATGTCGCATATGAAAATGGCAGAGCATTGAGAACTTGTTTACTCTGCATGCAAGACCATGTGAATGTCTAGAACTTCAACAAATAATCAATCTTCCTGTTTATTTGTAATTTTGTTTTGAAGTATAACTGGGTGGCTGCGATAACAATACTTGTGAAGGTTTACTAACAATGCAGCCAAACACAATCAGTAATATTTTTTAAAATACTTATTCAATGGTGGGGTGGTGCATGTACATAGAGTGATGGAGAGCTGGATACTTGAATAGAAAAAAAAAACGTGATAGCGTTCAAGCTGTGAGATTTCAATCCCCGTGAACTTTCAGTTTTCATTTTTATTAATTTATCATTCGAATATTGGTTAATATCAAGGTTGTCAAAATGAGATTCAAATCGTAATTCGTAAAGTTTAAATTTTAAATCAAAACGAGATTCAAATCGAAAATAGTGGATTTAAAAGATTCATATTTTAACGTTCATGTACACTTTGAACTTCGTAAAGTTTAAATTCTGAGTTAGGTATACAAGTGTTACTCAGCGGGCTTAAAAGCACGATGGGCCGGGTTTGGGTATTGGTTTGAAATACCTTGCAGGTTCAGGCTGGTCTCGGATTTTAGTTGTTGTGATCGGACTCGGGTCCGGGTTTTATGATACCCGGACCAAACTCGATCATTGATAGGCCTAGTTTTAACACATTGAACTTCTTTTCTCAATTTAGTTCAGTAATGCTAGTAGTAGCCAGTGTACTTTTCAGATGTTATGTAGAAAACTATATTCTAATTTCCTTTTTTGTTACTATTATTAAGTTAATCCTCTCATTTCTTTTTCCTATGTTCTCTATAGATATTGAAGGAACCTAAATTTGTTTGTACCATGGATATGGATGTTAAGAAACTTTTTAGCCTTGAACCTCACACATGGGATCTTATTTCTAGAACCAAAAATAGAATATATGGTAGAAGAATAAAACATCTGCTGATTTAATAAACGTGCTATGTAATAGTAAGAAGAAAGTAGTTGGTAACAGACCCTTCATGGATTCATCCAGACCAGTACTATAAAACTAAAAGTTGCTGTTCTTGGTAGTGGACCATCAGGCTTATTTGCAGACAGAAGTTACTTTGATTGAAAGGGGTAAAGCTGTTGAGCAGAGAGGACGTGATATTGGTGCTTTAGTCTTTAGAAGAATCTTGCATTCGGAAAGCAGTTTTTGTTTTGGGGAGGTTTGTTTATTTTTTTATGGTTGCCAGCAAAATTTGCTTATTCCGACTCTATGATGCTTAGCATGTTGCCACATATTAGTAAAGATTCACACTGCTAGCGAAATTTTGCTAGCTTTGTTGCAGATCTTGTGGTTAACTATAGCAACAACAGATACATAGGTCATTACGGAGACTAAATTTATTTTTATGTCGCATATGAAAATGGCAGAGCATTGAGAACTTGTTTACTCTGCATGCAAGACCATGTGAATGTCTAGAACTTCAACAAATAATCAATCTTCCTGTTTATTTGTAATTTTGTTTTGAAGTATAACTGGGTGGCTGCGATAACAATACTTGTGAAGGTTTACTAACAATGCAGCCAAACACAATCAGTAATATTTTTTAAAATACTTATTCAATGGTGGGGTGGTGCATGTACATAGAGTGATGGAGAGCTGGATACTTGAATAGAAAAAAAAAAACGTGATAGCGTTCAAGCTGTGAGATTTCAATCCCCGTGAACTTTCAGTTTTCATTTTTATTAATTTATCATTCGAATATTGGTTAATATCAAGGTTGTCAAAATGAGATTCAAATCGTAATTCGTAAAGTTTAAATTTTAAATCAAAACGAGATTCAAATCGAAAATAGTGGATTTAAAAGATTCATATTTTAACGTTCATGTACACTTTGAAATTGATATTTATCTTTGAACTTTTACATCTAAACATAAAATTCAAATTTCTATTTTGTTTCATTTTTAAATTTTGAATCGTAATTCGTAAAGTTTAAATTCTTACTCAAAACGAGATTCAAATCGAAAAATATTGGATTTAAAAGATTCGTATTTTAACGTTCATGTACACTTTGAAATTAACATTTATCTTTGAACTTCTACATCTAAACATAAAATTCAATTTTCTATTTTGTTTCATTTTTACTTTGCTTCGGAAAACTTAGAATTGAAGTTGTAGATTCAGATACGTATATTGAATGTACCAATATGTATTGAATGAAAATGTTTTTAACTGATTTGAATCGAAATATATATCGAATCGTAAGGGGATAGATTCAATTTGAAACAAGATTTAAATCATAGGATTTTAAGATTTTTGACAACAATATTGTGATCACATTAATCAGCAAGGTAGTTTCTCGTTGTTTTTACGTTTTAGGAATAGACTATTCATAAATTCCAAATAATGCCTATTTGTTTCATCCATATACACACGCCCAGGCCCATACGAATCCACACACCATAAATTTGTGGCAAAACACACTAATTTGTGAACATACAAATATTTCTTCCCATTTGCAGTTATAATTTATTTAGGATAATCAGTGAATAAAGAAATAGGTTTTCTTTCAAAAGAATAAGATAAATTTGAAAACATTCAGTATATTGTAATCCCACATGTGATGAAGCCGTGTTACTAAGTTAATTCGCCAAAGACAGTTATGTAACCTAAAATGTCCACACAAAAATTATTACTATTATATTGTTTGCCCTGGTTACACCTATATATTTTATTTTCGCCTTTGAGCCGAGGTTTGTCTATAACTTCTGTATAGTTGAACTATTTCTGTATTTCTAGGTTATGAGCGCTCATCTAGACACAAGAAATTTGCTGTATGTCGTGGTTATTAAAGCACTCATCTAGGCACAAGAAAGCCGCAGGCGTGAGTGCAGAGTTTTTTTTTTTTTTTTTTTTTTTTTTCTGACAAAGCGCGGACAATGAGCAAGGCGGTAAAAAAAATCCAAAAGGCGCGGAGAAAGCATGGCTTATGCAGCATTATTGAGGAGAGAATAGAGAAGTTAAAAAATTGGCCTGTGCAGGTCTCGAATAGAGAAGGTTTTAAAAAAAGATTGGCCCATGCAGGTCTCGAACCTGCGACCTTCGCGTTATTAGCACGACGCTCTAACCAACTGAGCTAATGGGCCAGTTGAAGTTTCTTGCCCTAGTTAATCCACCAGTTCAGAAAATAGAGTATACGCATAAAACTCCAACCATGGCAATTGGTATAATCTGATAATAACGTATTATATATATTTGTCCAATTATATCCCTCACCAGAAGAAAAAAGAGCTCTACTCCATCATAAAGCTAGAATATTGTACTGACATACTTCAGTTAGATGAAAATGCCGCTGTTCGATAAACATATCAACTACGAATATGCGACACGATAGAAGGATAATCATTTACCTTAGTATTCTACATTGGCAACTAAAGTTCAAGATGGCCATGGAAAAATTCCTGTTGCCTGACTTCAAGTTTGGTTAAATATGTTAATAAAGAGAATGATGTAGGTAACCACAAAAAAGGTGAACAAATTAGAAGCTGTCACTCTTTCTGCATGTGTCCAGGAGGACAGGTAAACTCTATTCTTAATATATCGGCACTGTGAACTGTTTTTTATATGTACATGTTTTTTTTTCCCCTTCCCGTTTTTGTTTTGTTTTGGATTATGTTAGGTTGTTCCTAGTTCCGCCAAGTACAAATCCCAGTGAACTTTGCATTAATGGCATGCCATTTTCTAAGCGTTCATCTAGATGGGCAAATGCAGCCCTGGTTGTAACTGTCTCATAATTTTTCTTTTTATTTCTTTTTATTTCTTTTTATTTTATTTTATTTATGATTACTCTCAAACGCATGGCTCTCTAGTTGGCGTTGCGTTTCACATACATTATTCTTGTTTACATTCAAGAGTTTATTGTTTCTTCAATGGTCATATACATCAAGTGAAGATTGGAAAGCTATACCGATATTATCTTGTCATAACCTTTTAAATTGCTTATATAAGCTCTCCAGAAACCCGTAGGCATTTTTAAATCTGCTAGGTGTACAAAAATATTGTCAGCTTGAGTGGATTCTTGACAAATACACTGAACTTGGTGGACATGGAGAGAAAAAATAGCAACTTATTGATACATCAAACCTGATGGATTGGAAAATGTGTTTGTGCTCAATGCACCTTTTTAAACTTGCTGCTGGCAATATATATGGTTAGAGCTATGAGATTTAACATCCCTGGAGTTTAACGAATAAAAATTATAAATGCCAATGTTGTTATATTACTATTGAGTTTTTTGATTCAAATATTTTAAGAAGAGGATGTGATTAATTAATTTGTTTGATTGGTTGATTAATTAATTGATTAATTGATTTGATTGATTTGTCGATCGATTGATTGATTTTATCATAGAAAAAAAAAATGAAAGTTTATATTTTAGACATATTTTGAAGGGATATTTAGATATTTGCCTAGGTCTTCTATTTTTGTTAGATCAGTAGAACAAGAAAGCATATGAGATATTTGGAGAGGTTGTCTACCTCCGGGGGGATTGCGCCCTAAAGAGGAAATGTAGAAATTTAGGCTGAGAGTAGCTATTTCTATTTACCACCGAAGGACGTAGTTGGTGTCTTCGGGTAGATTCAAGGGTTTGTCGTCGCTCTTCATCGCTCTTCTTCTTCAACGATATTTGTAATCATTTATATATTCTTTTCCTTTCTTAATAAGGTTATTGATATAATTATATTTTGTTTTGATATATTGAGTGTAAATAAAATTTGTTTTTGGTGAATCAATAAACATGGTGGTTGGGTGAAATATTTGTGTATTTTATTATTTTCGATCTACTGCGTTGTTTTTTTCAATCAAATTCATCTTTATGAGATTGAGTGAAAAAAAACATGTTTTTGGAGTGTTTTGTCAAACTTTCGTTGCGCATAAAACCCCAACAATTACTTCCTGGATTGACATGATATATTTTATTGCTATAGTTGTTAATGTTCACTTATCTTTACCCTCAATTGAATGCTAATAAGGTATATAACTATCTTAAGAAGGTTACATTTTGGAAATGATTACCAGGAGCTATTGTATTCAAGTAACCACCTCTGCTTCTTCAGTTGATTGTAGCATTATTATTTTGCTTATCTAAATTTTCATCAATAGTATTTACTTGATATATTGTTTATGTAATAGTTGGATGCTTTCTGGTTGTAGCTTACCATAGTTATCATTTTCAGTATAAACAAATAATAATTTAATTTTCACCATCTTCTTCCCCTGCCTATTATTGAATCATTCCTATTGCAAAGCCTTAATAGCGAGATTTTGAGAGGAAGACAACTATTATGGGTGGAGGAAATTTCGTTTTTCCTGTTCAGATGATAATTGATTTTCTCGATATATTGTCAGATAAGAACTAACAAGCATATTTCAATTATGTTATGGTAACAATCATCAAGTAAAAAGGTATATTTCTTGTCAAGCAATCGGTTTAATCAAACGAAAAAAGTAGATTTAATTATATCCTAAAATTTAACGGTCAGTTCGGTGGTTAAGAATAAAACAAAGCACTAGCTCAGACGTCTGGTGCACCATTCCAGATGTATGAGCTGAAGGAGTTTTTCAATCCGAGTGTCTGATCAAACGTCTGACCACCTCGGTCAGACGTCTTGTCTAAGCCGGCAGATATTTGTTTTTGATCAAGTTTTTTTTAAAAGAATATGTTTGTGATATTTCTGAGAAGCATTTATGATATTTGCCTAGATCTTTTTTTTCTATATAAGCAACTTTCAAGATTGGATTACACTACACCAAAACAGGCGATTCCCAACGAGTATAACTGTCACAAACAATTTTAGCAACGCTTATTAGTATTGCTACGGAGGGGTGGCAATTTATTTCCAACGCATATAAGCGTTGGCAGATTTTCTCTGTCAACGCTTATAAGCGTTGGTAGATTTTCGTTTGCAATGCTTATAAGCGTTGGAAGATATTTGTTTGCAACGCTTATACATGTTACAAAGTTTTAATTCACAACAAATATAATTTTTAATAATAACATGTATTAATAACTCGCATATTCTAATTTTAGTAGTCAATTAATAACCAACATGATGATAATATAGACGATATTTAATATGAATCCAAAACTAATACAATAGACAACATTCATAATCATGTAACATAGAATATCAGTTAACAACAGATAAGTAAAATATATTATTAAACTGCTAAATTCAATGCACAATTAAATTGCTAAATTCACTTAGCATTAACCAATCTTATAATCATAACAAACTAAAATGCCGAAAGACAATATACTACCTATTGTTTAATACTACAAATACCGAATATGAAACTAGAGCCATATAACCAAACTCATATTTTCTTCCGCTTCTTCTAGAAGTGCATGCATGCATTCAATATCATAATGAATTAAAATTATCAGCTAAAATCAAGACATCAATGTTTAAAGAAATGATGTGCAAATTCAACATTCAACAGGTTATTATCACCGCTTCACCTTCAATATAAGTAAGTTTCATTTTACTTCAATTGACGAAAGTAGTTCAACATTCAATACTAAATTCAGTTTCGAATCTTAGTTTTGAGTTTCAGTACGAAAAATGACCTGAAAGGCTTAGTTTCTAAAAACCAGAGCCTTTCCGACGGTTTCGAATTGAGCCTTTCCGGCTCAGTTTCCAGAAAGGCTCAGTTTCTAAAACTGAGCCAGTTCAGGCTCAATTTCTAGAAACTGAGCCGAAAAGGCTCAGTTTCTAAAAGTTGAGCCAGTTCAGGCTCAGTTTTAGAAACCGAGCCTTTTTTCGGCTCAATTTCGAACCTGAAACTGAGCCAGAAAGGATCAGTTTCGATCGAAACTGATCCTTTCCGGCTTAGTTTCAGGTTCAAAATTGAGCCGGAAAAAGGCTCAGTTTCTAAAACTGAGCCTGAACTGGCTCAACTTTTTGAAACTGAGCCATTCCGGATAGTAAATAATTTCAATAACCATTAAAATATAATAGTTAATGCAGACTTCTATGAACAATTCTAAGATTTAGACATATGCCAAGATCCATGGTTAGGTTCGGAATACACACAACAAGCTATTCAGGTTACTCAAGAGAATATATATATATATATATATATATATATATACACACACACACACACACACACACACCACACACACACACACACACACACATGACCAGGTTCAACACAAGAATGGGCATAGTAAATATGTGTTCAAGATTCAAACCAAGTTAAGTAGGCTAGACTTAAAATATCTTAGTAAACCAGCCTATAACTAACCCTTCAGAAATGGTTTCTCAACAAGGTGATGGACTGAATAACAAGGACAACTATACAAATCAAACACAACCAAATAACAAGTAAAAATGGCATAGGAGATCATTGCTAATTCAGCTTCGGGTTAAACTCAAACATGTATATACACTAGGTTGACCAAATACTGATAAAGTGATTCATTTATACTTTGTTATCCTGATTTAGCAAATATCGTTAAGTATACAAAACATGCGCAAGTGTATAACAAGAAGAGGAACAATGGCACAAAATAATTAAAATATAAAACATACACAGCATATGTTCCATTTCGAAATCAAGTAAAAGTATGTGGAAGGTGAGCATAGCCTGTTCACGTGATCAATGATGTAATAATGTGGCACGGGCCTACTACAGCTTTACAGTAAATGAACATTTGAACCACAAATATTTAAATCTTCATCAGCAAACAAATATGTGATGCATCAGGTGTTTCAAATCTTACAACTTAGCAAGACAATGTATATGCAGTATTTCATTCGCTTGCTTATACTTCATATCAACCTGATGCACAGCGGCATACATGCACAAGCAAGACAGGTAATATCAAACATGCATTTAGTTCATGAACAAGGTAAGACAGGTAATACAGCGGCATACAAGTAAACACACGCCAATAACAGTATCATCGGTAGATCACACATGCGAAATAAACACAGGAATTGGACTATTTTATTTAGTTAAATTACTGAAATATAGATACTTAAATAAAATGAATCGTGAGTAAATACTTACTTGCAGCGAAGGACAGAAACAGCGGCTCGACAGCAAAAGCTAAGCCTTTCCTGACCATTCCAAGTGTCATGGCAACCAACTCAAAGTTTCTAAATGTTGAGCCAGTTCAGGCTATGTTTTAGAAACTGAGCCTTTTTCCGGCTTAATTTCGAACCTGAAACTCAGCCGGAGAGGATCCTTTCCAGCTCAGTTTCAGGTTCGAAATTGAGCCGGAAAAAGGCTCAATTTCAATTCCGAAACTGAGCCGGAAAGCTCAGTTTCTAAAACTAAGCCTGAACTAGCTCAACTTTTAGAAACTGGGCCTTTCCGGCTCAGTTTCAAGCTAGAAATGGAGACTTTTCCGGCTCAGTTTCGGATTCGAAACTGATCCGGAAAGGCTCAGTTGCTAAAAACTGAGCTCAGCTCGTCACCTCAGTTTCGAATTCGAAACTGAGTCGGAAAGGGTCAGTTCGAAACTGAGCCACGCCCGAACAAATACCCAAAGACTTCTCATGTAAAAGTACAAAGGAGTTTTTTATGAAAAATCGAGGAACCAGAACAAAAGTGGAACAAAGCAAATCATCTTTGTTCCATGCAATGCAGTACATGTAGGTTTTTGAAATTTTTAGTATGTTATTTAAATAATATTCATGGCAGTAGCATCTAAATTTATTATCACACCTCTATGTAAAGATGGCAGAGTTTAGAAATATAAAATCCAATTGTATTAAATAATAATAAAGAAATCAATGATGAATTCATGTTTAAATTGTCAATTTTAAATTAGTGGAAATTTCTTTTAGACATTGGCCCCCTTCAAAACAATGAAAACATTGTTTATGTAAAAATATACTTCAAATCTTTTCCTGTAGAATTTTACAATAGAACAGAGTTAAGGTTTGCATGGCATTACTAAGAAAATATCTTTAAGGTGCACTATAGCAGATCCATATGCTAGATATTTAAATCAAAATATTAGAAGTGCATGTGTATCAAGTGACAAATAAAACAGAAGGAAAATATCGCAAAAAATAAAATTTATAATGTAATGTGTTAAAAAGAGGGTAGAAAACTGTCGTTGTAAAATGCCAATGATCTATGTTCAGGCTAAAGGAAATTAGCACGCCTGTTCAGCAGTTGTCGCTACTACATAAATATTTCAGAGATTAGTTTACACTCACTCAACTTGCTTGAAGCTAAGTACATACCTGAAGCTGCCAGCAGAACGCAAGATTCGCTTGTGAATTGAACTCGATCTTTATACCAACCTGAGGAGTATCTATCCCTCCCACCAATAGTCATACTTTGCAGCTATATCATACCTACTTGCAAAGATGATATCTAGCCCGTTCTAACATGTTGCTTGATAGTTGGATAAGCTGGTGATGCAAACAAAATGAAGTATGGTTACTTGCATATTTCATCTTGTAGTTAAACAACATTTTGCATGCACATCCAAAACTTTTAAACAGATTTTGAGTGAATTAAGTAATTTAGTTTTTCATTCATTTAAAATATTGATAGCACAATAAAGTAATTTTTTCTTATTATGCAAATAAACCGATGAATATACAATCAAAAATGATGGCAAAATAACCAATGAAGCAGTAAACTTAGTTAATGTGCATGGATTGGAAAGATTTTGTAAACCTATGATACCATGCATATTTCCTGAGCTTTTGAAAGTATATTTGAAGGGAGGAGTTGTTCCAATTCAGGTGAACTATCAGAGTCCGGTTCAGAAGGAATTGTACGAGAACCATCTGAGTTCAATTCAAATGAACTATCAGAGTCCAAATCTGAAAATTGATCGAGAATGTAAACAAATTAGCACAATAAGCGGGAGCTGACAAGGAGAGAAGTACAAGCATAGACCGGTGCATACAAGAAAGATAAATAATTTATATGGGAATTGTTTCACTCAAAGATAGGAAGATTCTCAAATTGTTGCCAATAGTCTAAGAAAGAACCAATACAGATGAGCAAATATTAATTAGCCATACGTTTGCTTTTACCATCAAAAATGAAGTCACCCTACTAGATAAGGTGAAGCCTGGGCTAATCGTTATTAGACCACTACTGATACTTTATCAATATGATAGGTAAACTAATTGCTGGTACATCAATAGATAAGTAAACTATAGTTTAATAATGGTAAATTAACCAATACATGAACACATTTAAAATTTATTGAACTAAGACTTTGACAATGACTGAAACTTTATATTATTGATACTTCAAATCTGCTCATTCAAATATAAGCATTCACACTTTTTCTTTATGTATTAGGTGAACAGCTGAATTAATTTAGGGAGAAGAACAACAATTGACACGAGGGGTAAGTCCAATTAGTTTAACGATAAATGAGACATGGTTGTGAGTGATTAACTCACCTGAAATGGAGAGTTTCACTACTCATCAATGCTTCTAATTCCAGTTTGCACTCCCATTGCCGCAAACACCTTCTGAATAATTGCTTACAATTGGAATGTGAAACCACCCAAGTTCCATGCATTTTCAATCATGAAAATTTCTATGTCACATAGTACACGAAATTTTGTAAAATAAAAAGAAATAAATATGGAACTAACCTTTGAGTACAAAATTTAATAGGAACCTTGTAATACTCACGCCCAATAATGCCTACACTTTGGTTTGCAGGTTGCAAAGCTAAACAGAATCCAGCTATTTCTTTCTTCCTATATAATATGAACAAAGAATTAAAAGATGTTGGTGTCTTATTATCTTCCATTCAAAAGGTTCATTCTTTACAGAATAATTAAATTATGTACATACAAGGAAAAACAGAACAGTAAAGCATGCAATTTGAGTTTCTTTTGTCTTTAACTTGCTGCCACTATTTCATCCTTTTGTTCCTATAAAATATGTATGAAATGGTTATCAAAACAATTTAAGACATAACTACAATTTTCTCTGTCCCTAAAAGTCACGTACTCCATGTCCTCACTCAATCACAACCATTGATTTCATCCACTAACTCGTTAATTAAATCAATTAGTTAAAGATGAATAGCTGAGATTTCATCCTAGCAGCAACTAAAATTGACATGTGAAATTTTCAGTAGGTAACTACACAAAAGATGGATACTGAAGCGTATGGAGTTTGTGCAGTAAATCTAATAGTGAAATAAAAAACCGCAAACATGTAACCCCAGATTGAATCTAACAGATTGATGCAAGCTACCCCACATCAACCACGGAGAGACTCATAGGAACTCTCGACTTGAAGTCAGCTGAAGATTTAGCACAGTAGAAGAGCAATACTTGCATGTTAACCAAAAGTAAAAAAATATAGAATTAAATGAACAACAAACCAAATTATTCGAGGGTAGACTGTAGAGAAAAGGTAAATAAACAGATCAAAACGTGTAATCTGATCTAATCGAATCTAATAGAATAACAAAAGACGTATACTTACGGAGAAGAGAGAAGAACTGGAGGACTTGGATTCGCTTGAAGGAGTGGAGGACTTGGAATCGGATTTGCAAAATTTTGTTATCTAATTTGATTTGGAGCGGCCGATGAATGAAGAAGCGTTAGGGAGGTAGAAAATAGGGTTAGAGCATGGGCATTTACGTTTTTGCCCAAAGAAATTCAAGTTAACGGAAATTGTCAACCCAAGTAAGCGTTGGCGAAATAGGAGATGTATATTTGTATTTATGGCAACACTTTTTTTTACCTAACAACGCTTATTTTGGTGACTAAGCTACAACGCGAATAAGTGTTGGCGTCTAGAAAAAATAAGTGTTGCCAAATGATTGTTTTGGTGTAGTGTTAATGGTAACCGAAATTAGTGGCTTGTGACCGAAATCTGACATGATCAAATGTTTGTCGTCGTTTTTCATGGTTCTTCTTTGTCAGCATTGTTAGTCATCTAGATATTTTTTTCATTTCTCAGTTAGGTTAGTGGTTCAATTGTAATTTGTTTATTTTTGGCTTATTCCGATAAGTGTAAACAATATTTGCTTTTGGTGAATCAATAGAGATGATGCTTGAGTGGAACGTCTTATGTTTGTGTTTTTGATTGCATATCCATCTTTTTTTCCATCAAAGTTATCTTTTTGTGATTTGGATGAATAAGTTCCTGGGGTAATAGCTTCCACAAAAGGTGAATATTCACACCAGCTATTAAACATTCATTTGATCATTATTTTATGTCAAGAATTAAAACCAATCTGGTGAATTATATTAAAATGTGAATGAAATGCTAGATTATGAATACCATTTATCCTACTTCACTAACAAATTTTTTTTTTTTTTTTTTTTAATTTCTTGGCCATGTCAATTTTTAAACTGACTAATTTTTTTGACATAATTTCATTTACAATCTTGCCGCCATCAAGCTATTTTATCTTTTAACTATATATATATTTTTATCTTTTAACTTATATAATTAAATACATTTTTATAAACAAATTTTTAGTATAATTAAATAAAAATAACATGATTATACTTAACAGAAATAACCA
This sequence comes from Allium sativum, assembly GCA_030737875.1. Classification (NCBI taxonomy): domain Eukaryota; kingdom Viridiplantae; phylum Streptophyta; class Magnoliopsida; order Asparagales; family Amaryllidaceae; genus Allium; species Allium sativum. The sequence goes on from CM060921.1 coordinate 312,943,125, forward strand.
TGTTATTAAACATTCATTTGATCATTATTATATGTCAAGGATTAAAACCAATCTAGTGGATTATATTAAGATACAAATGAGGTGCTAGATTATGAATAAACCAATCTAGTGGGTTATATTAACATTCATTTGATCATTATTACATGTTGTGGTTGGTGATATTAAATCACATATAAGTTGTAGACGACAAGAGATTTAAAGCTTGAAGGAGGAAGAAAGGTGATCGGTGGTCAATAATAAAACATAGCACTAACCCAAACGTCTGGTGCCCCATTCTGGACGTCTGAGCTGAAGGGGTTTTTCAATCTGAGTGCCTGATCAAATGTCTGACCATCCCGATCAAACGTCTAAGTTGGTGAATATTTGTTTTTGATCCAGTTTTTTAAAGAATTTGTTTGTGATATTTCTGAGAGGAATTTATGATATTTGCTTAGGTCTTTTTTTCTATATAAGCAACTTTCAAGATTGGATTAATTGTAACCGAGATTATTGGCTTGTGACTTGAATTAGACATGATCAAAGGTTTGTCGTCGTTTTTCATAGTTCTTCTTTACCAACATTGTTAGTCATCTAAATATTTTTTCCATTTCTCAATTTGGTTATTGATCCAGTTGTAATTTGTTTATTTTTGACTCGTCCCAATAAGTGTAAACAAAATTCGCTTTTGGTGAATCAATAGATATGATGCTTGAGTGGAATGTCTTATGTTAGTGTTTTTGATTGCATATCCATCTTTTTTTCCTATCAAAGCCATCATTTTGTGATTTGGATGAATAAGTTCCTGGGGTAATCGCTTCCACAAAAGGTGAGTATTTTCACACCAGCTATTAAACATTCATTTGATCATTATTATATGTCAAAAATCAAAACCAATCTAGTGGATTATATTAAGATGCAAATGAGACGCTAGATTATGAATACCATCGATCCTACTTCACAAACAAAAATCAATTGTTTTTTATTTCTTAGCCATGTCAATTTTTAATCTTACTAATTTTTTTAACATAATTTCAGTCATAGCCCTGCCGCCGTCAAGCTATTTTATCTTTTAACTAATTAAATATTTTTATCTCTTAACTTATATAATTAAATACATTTCTATAAATGAAATTTTTAGTATAATTACATAAAAATGACATGATTATAATTAATTGAAATAACCATGTTATTAAACATTCATTTGATCATTATTATATGTCAAGGATTAAAACCAATCTAGTGGATTATATTAAGATTCAAATGAGGTGCTAAGATTATGAATAAACCAATCTAGTGGATTATATTAACATTCATTTGATCATTATTACATGTTGTGATTGGTGATATTAAATCACATATAAGTTGAAGACGACAAGAGATTTAAAGCTCGAAGGAGGAAGAAAGGCGATTGGTGGTCAATAATAAAACATAGTACTAGCCCAGACGTCTGGTGCCCCATTCCAAATGTTTGATCAACCAAAGAATCATCTATATCCATCCCACAACTCTATTTAAGTTATCTTTGGGCATCCATATCCTAGTCGATTTACATAAAGCAGTGGATTTTCAGGTTACAAGTAGTTGATTTATGCTGTGGAGCAGATGTAGAGAGTCCTTTCTTTCATTGTGATGTTCTGTTCACATGTATTTTTTGGAGAGACTATTGTATTGTGTACGAGTAGATATACTTCACTATCAGGTGGTGACCTTACCGAAACTCGATTTCAAAGTATTATAGATGTGGTTTATCCAGAACTCATTTATCTACCATCTTATATCTATGGTCTTAGTCCGAGAAGGTTATATACTTTTGGTTACCTGTCAGGCATGTTGGCAGCTATTATGGACTATTTGTTTCTTTATATATATGTGTGTTCACTTCTTTTAGAAGATCACACATTTTTATTTTCCAAAAAAAAAAAAAAAGTTTAAGATGTTAGAATTGAATACACTTGGAGTGTACAATCGGCAGTAGAACATTAAAACTATAACAAATTTTTAGTTATGATTTTTTTAGTGTCACATAGCATAAGATATTTTTAAAAACCATTAAAAAAAATGTCGCTTTTGCTTGTACTTTTTAGTTTTATATTCTTATCTAAATAAAAATATATACATCATGTGCATTAATTTAAACAACTAATTCTGAAAAAAATAAAATTAATATGTACATTAGAAAACAAGTTTATTTTATTTTTCGTATTATGAGATGTAACAAAGATACATAAAACAATATGATGTCTTCATCGTTCAAAGCCGACCCTTGGTTGCCCGAGGCCCATTTAGAGGAGAGCCCATTTAAACAAGTGGTCTTTTAGATGTAATATTTGTTTCCAGCAAAAGCGAATCGGTTGGGGATGGTACTGTCCTCGGTAAATAGGAGGTGCATTGTTCAAGTATTACATACCATGTATATTGTTAGTTGACTCTGCTTAGATCTTATAGAACCCAGAATTTAGTTGCTTTGTTTTGCCCAAGACCCTAGTTTTACTTGGGTTGGGCATGTCATTGTTCGTTGGTCTTCTTTTAATATATCTCAGTATTTCTTAGTGAAATTTTAAAACACAGAACTTAAAATCCAAAACCAAACGGACGGAATGAACCCTGAACCGTATATGAACTATGAATAAAATTCCCACTTTTCCTGGAATATTATACAAACGGTAAGAAGTGTCAAAAGCCATCTAAAAGAAAATTTGCTCAACATAATATACAGTTGAATTAAAACCTCTTTTAACATCAGCACAGGATAGCTGCGTGAAAATTGAACAAGCTGCCTAATTTAATGTTAAGGCGTATGGATGAACAATGGCGATTGGGTATTTCTGCTCTGATGCTTGATGGTGTATTGATAAATTTTAAGTGTATGACAAAGATTAGCAAGCTACAGAAAACAATAGGAAGAGTATGAAATGAAGAGACCTTGAAAAAGGAGAAATATTCCACAAATGAAAAAGTATGTAGTGCTAACTGATACATGAGCATATACAGCACGCTGATAAGTTCCAAAAATGAAGAATGTCGAGTAGCGTTAACTGATACATGGCATAGACAGCACACTGATAAGTTCCTTGTCAGATTCAGCACGGATGAGTCCAGCGCACTCAGAGCTATGTATTTGAGGGGGATGAAAACGATCAGAGAGCCAAATGAAACTCAGATGGCTCAGGTCTCTTAAGCACATGTAGCTTAGGCATAAACATAAGCATCACAATGCAAGAATTGGCATTATACTATTTCTACAGACCAAAATTATGTTAGTTCAGTTTTTTAAACTGCCATCAAATTCTGTATTAGAATCTATCATTTTATATCAAATAGCATTCATAATGGAAAAAGAAAAAGGAAAAAAAAAAAGACAAAACTAGTACTTCACAAAACCTGTGTTTCTCTGTGCTTTACCTAATACATGCTCTTCATTCTCTTGGTAGAGCTGAAGGGATTTAGCAACAGCAAAGCCACAGTACATGCCATCTACAGCAGAACTAACAATTCCACCTGCATACCCTGCTCCTTCCCCTACTGGATAAAGTCCACTATGCGATTTGCTTTCATATGTTTCCGGATGCCTTTGAATTTGAACTGGTGCGCTTGTTCGAGTCTGCATGACAGAAATAATGTTATAGTTACTGTTTAAAGCATTGATTTTATTTTTCTATGGCGTATGGTCGGATTATATGAGAACTTTATGATTTCCTGTTCAACTACTTCAACCATTTCTGAATATGTCATCTCGTGTCCAGAGCATAAGATAGCTCAAATAGGTATGAATAATTTGTTGTTTCACTCTCTGAAATACAATGAGTTTTGAAAAAAAAAAAAAATGTTTTCTTAATTTGCTACTGGTTAATTGAAGTACCAAAAATAGAGGAAACTTGGTGTCAGTTATATAATCTGCATGAGCATTTGTTTTTGTTTTCCCCCAAAAAAAAAGTGTTAAAGAAGAAGAGGAATAATGAAACAGAGAGAAGTCTCATATCATAAAATGTACGAAACAACATTTGTTTAAATGTACAATTCACACAAGAAAAGAGTTGATTCCTTTTGTAATCCAAATGTTTTCACCTGCACCAAAGAGAGAGAAACAGTACTTATCATTATAGTTTAACACAGCACTTTACTGTTGTTGTTAATACTATAATTTGTTGTACATTAATACTATAATTTGTTGAACATTCATTACGACAACAATTATCATTCAGAAGTATCAATACCAAATTCCAATATAGTGGAAATTTGATTTGTAAACTTGTGCAAGGATTTTATAACTGATCGGTCTTTGTTGGTATATTAGTTTAATATCATTTTAAGACTTTACTGTTTTCACTAAAACAGTTATGGCAGCAGTTGAATTATCAGAAATAAAACTGTTACTCACAACAGACCTGATCCGTTTAGAGGAGAATGTGATGACTTCTTGACATGGCATAATCAAATATTGTATTAACTCCGCACATTAGGGCTCCAAAGGAGCATTGTGGAGAATGAACCAAAGCCCAAAGATAGACAGACTAGAGAAAAAGATGTATATGTTTTTCTTAGAATTGACTCAGCAAGCATTCAAGCTTTTTATGTTGAAACTACATTCTGAACTGTTTAGATAAAGCACTGTATAAAGTGTAATAGGCACACCATACAGCAAAATCATGCTGGATCGTGCTTGCAAATAAATACAAGACGCAGAACATCTGTTTGAAAATATTCATAGTAGCTATAATCTGTGGAGCTCAAGTTGGAGAGTCTTTCCTCGTTGAAACGATAACAGAAAAATTACCACCATCTTGGAGGAGACTACCGCAACTATTTGAAACACAAAAAGAATAAGATTTTCTCAGAAGATCTCATTGTTAGATTAAAAAATGAGGCCGATAACCGTGCAATAACGCAGCCCAAAGGTGAAGAGACATTTGTTACAGAAGGGTCAAAGAAGAAATGACACTTTAACATGAAAAAGAAAAACCTCTCCCATAAGAGAAAGGCACCAGATAACCAACCCAAAAATAGGCAAATCAAGAAGTTCAAAGGAAAATGTTGGATATGTGGAAAGATTGCAGGCACAACAAGACAAATGACAAATCGGTGGCAAATATAGTGGAAAATTTGAGTTCAAACATTGAGGAGTTGAACTTTTGACCGGTTGTTTCAGAATGCAACTTAATACAGAACTGTGCACAGTGGTGGGTAGATACAGACGTTACTCGTCATGTCTGTTCTAACATATCTATGTTCTTCACTTACAAGAAATACGATCAGAAAGAAAAACTCTACATGGGTAATACTACAGTCTCCATGATCGAATGTAATGGCTCCGTCATTCTCAAATTTACGTTGAAAAAAGTTGTGACACTGAATGAAGTTCTTCACGTATCAGATATCCGCAAAAAAATTATCGCTAAACCTTTGCCCTCAAAGAAAGGATTTCGAATGGTCTTTGAATCAGATAAAGTAGTCATGTCTAAGACTATAATTTATATAGGAAAGGATTATTTATGTGATGACATATTAGAGCAAATGCAGCTGTAGTCAGCAATAAAACTATGAATTCTAATTGTGCTATTAATAAAAATGATGTTTCTTAATTGAACATGAAATTTTACTACAGCATGATAGTTTATAACATACATTTTTGAAAATGAAAAAATTAACAAACTTGGAATTAATTCCTAAATTTTAAGTATATAAAAACTACAAATGCGGGACATGTGTAGAAGCAAAAAATAGTCAAAAAACAATTTCATATTGTCGATAGAAGTATTGAACCACTGGGTTTGGTTTATACTGATTTATGTGATTTTAAATTATTACCTACAAAGGTGAAAAATGTACATTATTACTTTTATTGATGGCTATACATGATAAGGCTGGAGTAGAAAATCAATTCAATAAAAAGATCAAGCTATCGAGATCTGGTCGAGATGAAGAATATGAATCACCATTTGAAATGCAAAAATGATATAATTTATCAAACAACAGCCCATATTCACTACAATAAAATAGTATAGCCGAGAGAAAGAATAGAACACTAAAGATATGATTAATGCAATATTATTGACCTCTGGCCTACCGACGAACTTGTGGGGGAAAACCTTAGATATGTCTAATCACATATTAAACAAGGCTCCTCGCAATAAGACAGAAACAGTTCCATATGAGCTATGAAAAAGACATATATGAAGTTTCAAATACCTCAAAGTGTGAGAGGTGCTTGACAAAGTTTCAGTTTCGCCTTCCAAGAAAGTCAAACTTACATCGAAAACTGTAGATTGTTACTCTCTAGGACCAACCCAAAATAGTAGTGCCTACGGATTTTTGGTATTCAAGTCTGACACAGCTAATATTAATGTAAATACAATTATAGAGTCGATAGATGTTTTATTCTTTAAAGATGTGTTTCCACACGAAAAGAATGAAGGAAATCATATCTCTAAAAGGACAAGAAAAGATTCAAGCAAGCTACGAGAAGATGAAACTCATCGTGAAATCGAGGAAGTCGAACCAAGAAGTAGCACAAGGGCAAGAACTTCCAAGACATATGGATAAGAATTTTAACATACATGTTAGAACATGAACCTCAAATGTATAAAGAAGCAATGTCATCTTAATCTTCATGCTCGAGAGAAACAATCAAAAGTGAAATTGATTCAACTTTAAGTAATAAAACTTGGAAAATAGTTAATACCAGATGGCTCTATTGACAAATATAAAGCAAGATTTGTAGCCAAAGGATATCGCCAAAAAGAAGATGTACGCTTCTTTGATACTTATCCACCGCTTACACGAATAACCTCTATAAGAATGTTGATAGCAATTGCATCCATTTATAATATAGAGATTACTTAAATGGATGTAAAAGGCGACATTCTTAAAAGGAAATATAGCCAAGGAGATTTACATGGAGCAACCTAATGGTTTTATTTTCAAAGGAAATGAAAACAAAGTATGTAGATTAGTAAAATCATTATACAAACTAAAAGAAGCTTCAAAATAAAATATACAAAATTTGATAGTGTCATGATGAAAAAATGATTTCTGTGTAAACGGATGTAATAAATGTTTATATTATAGACAACATTGACAATCATACGTGATGATGTGTCTATATGCATACGATATGCTAATCATTGGTCCAAAGGGTAAGGTAATAAAGATCATAAAGAAAATGTTTATCAACAATTTTGACATGAAAGACTTAGGAGTTGCAGATGTTATTTTGAAGATCAAAATAATAAAATCGTCTAATGGAATTGAATTATCTTGATCACGCTATGTGCAAAAAGTAATTGAATTTTTTCGGAAGTACGGAATCAAATGAGTAAGAACACCTTTTAATCCATCCAAAGCACTGCATATAAACACTAATGAAAAAGTAACTGTTGTCAAAAATCGTAAAATCGTACAATTTAAATCACGATTTGAATCGAATCGCTCCTTCGCCGATTCAAAACGCGAAATAAATCGTAAATGCTAAAAATCGTACGATCTAAAAATAAGTGAAAACCGTGTCTGAAAAATTAAATCGATTATTTGTCATCTTTCAAATTCGTTTGTTTGTTCGAACTCAAACAGTCAAGTGTTGATCGTCGTATCCAAAATGGAAGCAACACACTTATTCAATTCAAAGATTAAAAGACGCAATCGAATAGATGTTTAATTTGTTATTTAAATCGGACGAAATCAAATTAAACAGTAAGATAGAAAGAAAAAAAATCAGAAATCGAGGAAGAAAGGAAAATTCGAAGAAACAGAAGAAGGAAGTTGGAATCGACTAGACTAACCTTGTAGATTGAAAGGTATTTTTTTTACTGTAATCTTCATTCTCCATTTCTTATTTTCGTTCTTCCTGAATTATTCTTTCTACAGCTTCATCTTTGTTGAATTATCCGCTGATTGTTGCTACACTTCTTCGTTTTTAGAGAGGTATGATTTCCGTCTCAGAATTTTTCCTCTTCTTTTCATTTTGCTTGCTGGAATTTTCTTCACCTCTTTTGGTTTGGTTGTTGCTTGTTGCGTACAAATATGCTTTCAGTTTTCGGTATTTTGTTTAAAGTTAATATATAAAAGTAAACTTTGAATCTTTGACTAGTGAGAAAGTTGCTTTTTTTCCCATGCGAGGATGGCTTCAGTGTTGCAGTGGTATAATTTTTTTTATATATAGCATTAGGGTGCGTTCGCAGCATTTTTTTGGCATGCTCAACTTTTCGTTGGCGTCCGACGCGTCGGACGCCACCGACCTTTACCCCTTCCAGATTCCACGATTCTCGAACGTTGGCGCCCGACGCGTCGGACGCCAACGGTTTAGGGTGCGTTCGCAGCCTTTATTTGCCATGCTCAGAATTTTTGTGGCGTCCGACGCGTCGGACGCAAACACCTTTACCACTGCCAAATAGAACGTTCGTTGGAAGTTGAAAATCAAGCCGTTCGCGTCGGACGCGTCCGACGCCAACGGCTTGATTTTCAACTTCCCTTTCTCCCTATAAATCACGCACTCTATCTTTAACACCTTTCACAATACTACTTCAACAATTTCTTCAATTCTTTCTGCTTATTCGATTAGTGTCTAACTCCGATTCATCCTCCGATTACGACGATTTGATGGAGCTCTACGGGGTTTATCTAGTTCAGAATGAAAGGAGAAATCATATGACGCGGATTAATACTTCAGAGTTCACTGGCTTATCTTGGATCAACGAAATTTTAAACCGTCCTCAAAGTCGTTGTCAAAATAATTTTCGAATGAAAAGACTATGTTTTCACGCGTTATGTGAAAAACTGCAACATCATGGTCTCGCTTCCATACCAGAAATTTATGTCGTCGAAATGGTTGGAATTTTCATTTATACAATGGCTACTTGGCTTTCAAATAGACAACTTCAAGAAAGATTTCAACGATCAGGTAGCACAATTTCCGTTTGTTTTCATGATGTCCTAAACGCTTTTCAATTACTCGATGCGGATGTAATAAAGCCAAGAGGAGAACAATTTAATACTATTCCACATCACAAATTCAACCCGGTATTATCCGTATTTCAGAAACTGTATTAGCGCTATAGATGACACACACGTATCTGCACATTTACCCGCTGATCAAATTATCCCTTATATCGGACGAAAAGGCTTTGCAACTCAAAATATATTAGCGGTTTGTGATTTCGATTTACAGTTTACGTATGTTATGGCTGGTTGGGAAGGGACTGCACATGATAGTAGAATTTTTAATGCTGTTACAAACGATAGAAACTCTAACTTTCCTAGCCCTCCAGGTGGACAGTATTATTTGGTTGATTCGGGCTATCCACTTCAGACTGGATATTTACCGCCATATCGAAATATGAGGTACCATATTCCGCATTTCCGTGATACCATGAATCAACCAAAGTCGGCCAATGAAGTGTTTAATTACTACCATTCGAGTTTACGTATGACCGTCGAAAGAACATTTGGCATTTGGAGAAAAAAAAATCATTCTCAACAAGATGCCTACATTTCGGTTCAACACTCAAGTGAAAGTTGTCGTATCTACAATGACCTTAAACAATTTCATACGCAAATATAATAGCGGTGGCCCTGATTTTATGGCTTTTGATGATGATCCTGAACTAATCCCCGATCAGTACGTGGCGGAATATTATAGTATGAGAAATACGACGAATAGAGGCAATGAACGTGTACACCCAGGAGGATACCGAGAAATGTCATTAGTTCGAGATAACATTAGAGATGAGTTGGTTGCTGCCGGTCTACGCTAATTTGTCTTTGTATCTGTAACTGTATTTGTACTTGTATCTGTATTTGTATTTGTATTCGTATTTGCCAAATCATATCTATTTATATGTTATTTTAAAAATACCACGCTCAAATACCCCGTTCGCAGCTAAAAACACATTTCCCGTTCGCTACAGTACCACGCTCAAATGTCACGCTCAAATACCCCGTTCGCGTTGGTTAAGAACGCACCCTTAAACTGTTCACCAGTAAGTACCAATAAAAATTTAATGCTAGGCTTCTAGGTACTGCAACTTGCTGTCATTTACAGTATAGGACAATTTCCCCATGCTTTATTTAATTGGTTTGAATAACTATTGTTAGCTGATGCAAATGAGACAAACAGCGTAGATTTTTTACAGCAAAAAAAAAAACGTTTTATGAACCTTGTTCGTTGCATGATTTTTTTCAGCGTGAAATACATTTTATACATTACGATTTGTGCAGAAAATTTAACTAATTTCAGCATTTTTAATGTTTACAATTTTTAGCTACAGGAAAATACCGTGAAGGATAAAATGAACAAAGAATTGTTCCATAAGGACAAGGGAGCAAAATTTTATCCATAAGGAAAGGGATGAATTATAGTGGGCCCCTGAATTCCTCCCTTTACACTAAATTTTGTCCTTGAGGATAAAATTTTGTCCCCTTGTCCTTATGGAATAATTTTATGTTCCTTTTGTCCTTGAGGTTAAAAACCCCTTTTAGCTAAAGACTGTAAACATGATAATTGAATTATTTTTATTTTGTATTTGCAGATGACTAAAAGAAGCTGACATTGCTTGAGACCACTGTAAACCAGTAAATGAAAAGGATAAAAAAGTTAACCGTTGTAACTACTGTTCAAAAGTAGTAACATGAGGCATTTATAGAATGAAGCACCACCTTGCTCAAATTTTGCAAACATAAAATCATGTGCAAATGTGCCAGAAGAAATAGCTGCATTATTCAAAAGTGCGTTGAAAAAAAGTAAACGCAGTTTCGGTGATAATGATAATGAGGCGGATAATTTGGATGCTGACGTTAATAAAACACTTGAAGCTACAAGTTCGAAAAAGCAGATGACGTTGAATGCCATGTGGAAGAAAGAAGATAAGGAGGACATTTGCTTGAAAATTTGTCGATTTTTTTAGGCTGATGCTTTACCTTTTCATTTGGTAAAGAGCCCGTTTTTTTTAAGTTATGGCCGAGGGTATCGCTGTTTATGGAAAAGGTTTAAAACTTCCAAGTTACCATGAAATCCGTAATACTTTTTTACTGAAAGAAGTTGAAAAGGTTAAAGAAAAAATAGAAGTATACAAAGCAGAATGGAAGAAGACGAGATGCACGATATGTCAGATGGATGGACTGATAAGAAACGTAGAAGCATCACAAATTTTCTGGTAAATAGCCCTAGAGGGACGGTGTTTTTGAAGTCTATCGACACTTCTTCAATCATAAAAAATGATGAAAATGTTTACGATATGCTTATCAATGTGGTTGAAGAAGTTGGAGAAGAAAACGTAGTCCAAGTCGTTACCGATAGTGCAACAGCTTATGTCAAAGCTGGTGAAATGTTGATGAAGGAAAAGAGACAGATATTTTGGTCTCCTTGTGCAGCTCATTGCTTGGATTTAATACTAACAGATATTGGTGAGTTACCTACCCATGTTGAGATTGTCGGAAATGCAAAAAAGGTAACACTATTTATTTACAAACATAGTTGGCTCTTAAATCTTATGCGGAAGTACACAAAAGGTAGAGAATTAACTAGGCCAGCAGTAACTAGATTTACTATCCAGTATTTGACTTTAAAAAGTGTGTTACGACAACGCGTTGGCTTGAGAAAAATGTTTACTTCAAGTGAATGGGAGGATAGTCAATTTTCTAAAAAGCTGGAGGGAAAGGAAGTTCAAGATATTATTTTAACTAAAAGAAATTTTTGGGATGGAATAAAATATCGTTTGAAATGTACCATTCCATTGGTCAAAGTTCTAAGGCTAGTAGACGGTGATGCAAAACCCGCAATGGGTTATATCTACGAAGCCATGGACCAAGCCAAAGAAAAGATAGCGTCGAATTATCAAATTGTGGAGTCCAGATACAAGGAAATATGGGACATAATTGATAAGCGGTGGAATGCACAACTTCATAGGCCTTTACATGCGGCTGGAATGTTCTTAAATCCGAAGTATCGCTATGATAGCAATTTTACCATGGATTTGGAGGTGAAAAAGGGATTATATGACACTATAGAAAGAATGGTTCCAACAAATAAGGAAAGGGCTAAAATAGATAAACAACTTGACATATATTCGTTGGCCGAAGGAGAATTTGGAAGAATTATGGCAGTTGAAAGTCGTAAAACTAAACAACCCGGTGAGAATTTTGTATTGATCTTATTACTTTAGATTTAAAAAACTAAACAACCCAGTGAGAATTTTGTATTGATCTTATTGCTTTAGATTTAAAACTAAATATATAAAACATTATATTTTTTAAATTAAGCTTTGTGGTGGGAGAGCCAAGGTTATTACAACGCCAAGTCGAGCCACTACCGTCTAGAAGACTAGTCGACAAGTCGTCTGACTAGTCGTGATTAGTCGACAAGTCTTTTATATACATATATTTATTAGACTTAAATATATAATTAGATATAAAGATAACATAATAATAGGTTCAAATTCAACAAAGATAACATAATAATAGGTTCAAATTCAACAAATATCTATAATAGATCCATAATAGTCTTAACATAATAATACCCATTTCAACCGCTATGATATAATTAAAATTTGAAAACAAATCAGTTAATTATTTAATTAGGTTATAAACTTATCAGTTAATTAAAAAAAATTCAGTCACTTAAAAACAAATCAGTTAAGCCTAGGGTTAATTCTTATTAACAAATCAATTAATTAAAAACTGATCGAGTCTTCTGAAATAATTTTTACGATGGGAAAAAAACAAATCATAACATTCCTGGGGCTGGCGGCGAAGGGCGGAGGGAGGAGCAGCGGCAAGGCACAAGTCGAGGGTTAGTTTTTTTTTAAATTGATGCTCGATTTAGTGATCGATGCATTAATCGAGCAGGAAAATGGATGTCGAGTGAGCTCAATTAGGGTTTCTGGGGTCGAATTAGGGTTCTGAGCTCGAATTAGGGCTCGATTTGGCCTACCATCGTCGAATTGCACAAGTCGAGAGTCGTCGAATTCCTCAGAGCGACTTCTCGACTTGTCGACGACTAGTCGTCGACGTGATAACACTGGGGAGAGCTATGGAGATCAATGTCCAGAATTACAAAATCTTGCAATAAGGGTATTGAGTTTAACATGTAGTTCGATTGGATGCGAACGTAATTGGAGTACTTTTGATCAGGCATAAAAACAATTATTTTGTTTTATCTTAGTTTATCATTCTTAAATTTTTTTATTTCAGATTCACACTAAACGTAGAAACCGTTTGGAACAAAAGAGACTTAATGCATTAGTATTTGTGAAATACAATCTTCAACTTGAACTTAGGCACGAGAAAAGGAAGATAAACGATGGACTAGATCCAATATGTCTATCTGACATGGACAGCGATGATGATTGGATATGTGAACAAGAGGATCCTGCTTTACCGATTGACACAACCTGGATGGATGTACATGAATGTTTCAAAACTCAAAACGGTGAAGCAAGCTGAAAAATTCCTAAAAAACGAAAACGTGGTACTAAATTATTAATATTACTTATTTATATAGGTCCAAGAAACACTCAGTATAAAGGAAAAGGAAAGAATGTTTTAATCGAAGAAGAGGACGAAGGAGAGGATGATGATTATGGATACTCAACTGAAGATGAGAATGAAGAAATGAAAATTGATAATGAAGAAGGGAACATTAACGAACGTGATAGTGAATGATTGGAATTCGCTTCTTGTCTTTTGTTCTGTTTAGTTCATTTTCTTTGTATGAAAGCAGTGTTCAATTATAAAAGTAATCGCTTTGCCCAAAAGTAATACATTATCTCATCATATATAAAAATAAAACAAATATAATTTAGTAACCAACATGTATGCATTTGACATACAAAAAAATACTAAAATCTACGATTTTCGATTTAAATCCCGATTCGATTCAAAATAACTTTACGATTTAAATCCCAAATTGACAACCCCTAGAATATTCTCGCGTAATGGGATGTCAATGTATCTCATGAATTGCACAAAACCAAATAACTTATTGCAGTAAGTCGAGTAAGCAGGTTTAAGCAATCCAGGAAAGGAACAATGGAAAGCACTCATGAGAGTGTTGGGATAATTAAAGAATAACATGAATTTTTCCCTATATTGTGGAAAATATACTGCCGTCTTTAGAAGGGTATAGTGATGCAAACTGGATTTCTGATTCAAACGAACCTAAATCAACTACTTGTTATGTCTTCACCCTAGCAGGAGCAGCAGAGAAAATTTACTAAACGAGTATAGCTCGATCCAATATGCAATCAGAGTTCGTCGCTTTAGAAAAAGCAGGCGAAGAAACAGAATGACTTCGTTATTTTTTAGAGGATATTCCATGCACAAGACTAGATATAGCTTATTGCAGTAAGTCGAGTGAGCAGATATATAAGCAATCCAGGAAAGGAATAATGGAAAGCACTAATGAGAGTGTTCGGATAATTAAATAATAACATGAATTTTTCCCTATAATAAAATTTACTAAAACGAGCATAGCTCGATTCACTATGCAATCAGAGTTCATCGCTTTAGAAAAAGCAGGCGAAGAAGCAGAATGACTTCATTATTTTTTTAGAGGATATTCCATTTTGATCTAAACATGTACCGACCATATGCATACACTGTGATAATCAAACACCGTTAAAACAGAACGTAAAACTGTGTATAATGGAAAGTCATGACACATTCGTCGATGTTATAATACAGTTGGGCAGTTACTCTCAAATTGAACTATTTTCATTGATTATGTGAAAACTAATAATAACCCGACATATCAATTTATTAAAGGTTCATCAACAGATAAAACTGATTGCGCATCAAGGGGAATGAGCTTAAAAGCCTAAACAACAAGAGTTATTTATACGAAAACTTATCTTAGTGACTAGAGATCACACGGACTAGGATCAATAAGCAAACCAGTTCTAGGTAACTCAAGAAGTAATGAGTTTGTTTGAACTTAACCCTAATCCATTCCTATGATGCACAATAGAATGTATGCCGACAGAAGTATCAAAATGTTAAAACTATAGTTTTTAATGATGACCATATCTTGAAAATAACAAGTGGCATATAAGTAGAATACTCCTAATGGTTGTGATCACATATGTTAGTGTGAGCCGGGTCAGCTCTATGAGAATATTAAAAGCTTAAAATTTCTATAACACTCGCATAACATAACCAAGATTTGTTCAAGACCAAAATGAACACAACCAAGAGATTGGATGTGAAGAGAACAATACTTTATAAAGCTTATTGTTTGGTTATACATAAACGACTGAGGTTCAAGATGAAATAATTCACCGACTAGCTAAATATATCCGATAGATTTTAACTAGGAAAAGTTCAAAGTGAAGTATACTTATCCTCGATATAGCATTATTTTCATATGAACTGTGTAATATTACACTGCGTGGGGGAGACATATATCATCACTCATGTAGGAGATTGTTAGAGGTCGTTGCATTGATGAATGAGACATTGCCCCACATTGCCAGAGATATGTAAATTTTCATGGTTATATGGTAAAACTCTCAAACCTATATTGGCCCTTAAGGTCAGGTAATTTTGTGCGAAGGTAAGTACCAATATGATCATGAACTAACACACGCCCGCAGCCTCCCGCCCGTTCTGAACCAGATCGGGTCGGGCGTGTATCCAATCCCACTGTTATATTTTTCCAAGATAAAAGTAAAGAATTTTTAAAATTAACTGTTTAAATTCAAACAGAAACGACTGTTGCTTGTAACAATCATATCTGTTTGAATGGATATCGATTTTTCCAATAAAAACGGCCGTCGCAACTGTTTGAATGGACGTTGCTTTTCAAACAGAAATTATTGTTGCAAATTTAAACGAACACGGATTTTCCAACGGAAATGATCGCCGCAACTGCTTGGACGTACGTTACTTTTCAAACAGAAATTGTTGTTGCAAATTTGAACATATATGAAACCAAGAGATGTGACATTTCCCAATGGATGTAGCTATTGCGAATTTGCCTATAAAAAAAGAAGGAAACCTGATCACTTTCTATCTCAAACAACTCTCTTCTTCCTCTTCATTTCTGACAAAATCCGACCAGTCCAACATATCACACAGAAGATCATACACACCACAATCTCGAACAGATCACGTCTGTAGTATTATGAGAGATTTTGAACAGAAACCTAAGGAAATTGTCAAGGCAAGACGGAATTTCCTTCTACATCCAGGTTGGATTATTGTTTTTTTTTTAAATATTTCTGCAATCTTTCTCATTAGAAGGTATGTTGTTTCTACTCAATAGTGAAATGGTACTTATCATAAACATTCCTTATCATTATATTTTACGTAACGACCCGTAATTTACGTATCAGAGGATCGTAAAATAACTCTATTTAACTCCTTAATGGTCGTATCATTCTCAAATTTTAGTATGATGTTCATGCGAATGTAAGACATGTCCACGATTTTTACTGAATCGTTTTGTGATCATTTTACCCATGTGACTTACTGTTTCAGCTATAACTTTTGTTTGGAACCGAATCAGGTGTTGTAACTGGTCTCAGTGGATCAACATGGTGGTTGGTCATTCCATAGTGTGGTCACATTAAGGATTCGACTCAGTGGTTTAAGAGAAAACGTTTTTTCAAGTTTTTATTTGTGTTGGTCAAGTTAAATAGCAGCTGATGGGCTGATTAGTAAGCTCATTAGACTAATAACCTAATATTATAAATAGGGGATTTGAGGAGAGAATCAAGGTTCTCATTCCACACCTCGAGCGTCTGTGAATCTCCGATTCAATCTAATTCCTTTAAACCCTAATTCTCTTTCATCAATCATTATATGTCGCATCTAGAAGCAAGATCTACATCAAGGGACATCGAATCTCGTTGTTTTGCATTGAATTCAAGTGTTTTATTCGTTGTCTCCTCGTCCAGATTTGATTTCATCTATATCATCTCGAATTTAGGCTTTGGGGAGTGATAGAGATCTCTCACATGCTTACGACGGATTATATGTGATAGTTATGTTATTTAAACACCTCATATGTTAATTTCAACCTAAAACCGGATCATACATGTTTAATTCAGATCTAGACGCCCTAGGATAACCTAATTTGATCATATATTATGTAACTCGCCAGATCCATCATATTTTACAGTGTTTAATATCCAATTATGCTAGATTTGTGATTATTTTGATATAAATCATGTTTGTATGCATTCATATGATTGTTCATGCTCGAAATTGATTAAATGGTTGTTTGATTGGTTGAATTCTTTCATTTAGAATTGTGTGTCGTATCTTAGGACTTAGAATCAAAGAAAAAAGCAAATTGGAGAATCAGATAATCGAATTCAGACGAAGGAGCTCTGGAGGGTATCGAGATGGTGCTTAGAAATTTTCTAAGTACATGGACCGGTACCGGTCCATCACTGTTGGTCGTGAAATGTTGAAACTTCTTGCGTGACATAGCGAGGTCCAAGGCAAGTCATGCGCAAAGTTTGGTGAAATTGGATTGATCGAAGTGCAAACGCTCGATACTCGTCGATGGACCGACATAAAGGACTACAGGGAGGAGTTAGGCTATGAAAATGGACCGAAGGGATATATTTGAGGCGTAGGATGAGGCGATCCAACACTTAGCCAAAAATTGACTAAGTGTACGGATCAATACTGGTCCATAAGGGATGGACTGGTACCGATTCATCATGGTTGATAGTTCAGGGCCGGTGGTCTTTGTGCGAGAAGTTGTGGTCTCCAGCAACATGATGGTGGTCTCCGATAGTCGATAGCATATATGGAGTGGAAGTTATCGCCAAAATAATGTTGATGCTTCGATTCTAAACTCAGGCGAGAGTAGTTGAAGATGAAAGTGATAGACAACTCAAAGTGGGATGATGCTACGAGATAATGGACTAACTTGAATGAGACTCAAATGGCTTGTGTAATTGGAAGTGCCAAGGAATCGTTGATAAGTCGAAGGTTTCTAGCGGACTCGAAGCAGGGGAATCGTGGAGACGTCTGTTAAGATATGAGAGATCGAGTACCCTGGATCGCTTGAGAAGTGATCTAGTTGTCTTGAGAAGACAAACGCACTTGGGACGTGCGAAACGCCGATTAGAACCGAGGTTTTCCATAAGTCATTTACGGATGGCAACGACTAGTCATTCAATATCAACGTATTCAAGACTTTAGTCGGTAATAGCTAGGTTATTGTTCGTTATGGATGTTGTGGTTGCTTATGTGTTCTCTTCTATTTATCTGGACAGACTATCACCGTAGGATACTGAAGAGAAAAGGGGATTGGAAATCATGTTCTAACAATTGTAGCAGCTTCATATTGTCTGAAATTCTGATGTCCATATGGAAACACGTTTTTTTTTTTATTAATAAGAAGACAAGAAATTATTATCAATCAATGCTGAATTACCTCTACGCCATGAAGAAGTGCATCCTTGGTAATGAAACCAGGCAGCTGCAAGTTTCAAAGCCAAATTATCCATATTAAAGGTTATAATGATGTTTGAGCTTAAATTCATTGCAAATGGAGATATACCTCTTCATCAAACATCATAAGTGACTGCTGTAATGCTTCAGTGATATGAGTAGGATATATTTCATGAAGGTTTGATGCTTTGACTCCTAACCGATAGCTTGATGGCGGAAGGCTTGTAACTGAGATTACATCAAAATAAATTAGCGGAACTAAAAATTGACATGGTGGAAAAAAAAACAGTTAGTTAAGTAGGATCAATGGTATTCATAATCTAACATCTCCATTGCATCTGAATATAATCCACTAGATTGGTTTTAATTCTTGACTGATAATGATGATCAAATGAATGTTTGATCACATGGTTATTTCTATTAGGAGGAATGCTACTACCATCACTGGCGCACCAGGTGAATTTTCTTCTACTTGCTCCAAGATAGGTTGAATTACCTTTCTAGATTGTTAAATAAAATAGGAAGTGAGACCTGGTCATTACTGGGAACCAATTAAAGGGGAACTATGTGCACAGTCGCCGCTAGTGCGACTGTTAGCCTATGTCTTCTATTAACTATAGCCACGTCATCTTGAATTGATCTACCAAATTGCACTAAGATACGAACTGATTATTGAATATAAGGGGTATAGTTGAATCTACTTTTTGTTTGATTAAATTGATCCACCAGACTGCATTAAGATACGGACTGATTGTTGAACTTTAGGGTGTCGTCGAATCTGCCTTTTTCGTTTATTGATACAAATGTGAGCATCAAATCTTTGCTTGACAAGAAATATACTTTTTTACCTGATGATTGTCCAAAAAATAGATGAAATGGGCTTTTTAGTTCTTACCTGACAATCTGTTAGCGAGAAAATCAGTGACCGTCTGTCCAGGAACAACAAAATTCCCTCCACCCATAATAGCTGCCTTTCTCTCAAATGCTCTCTGTTAAAAAATGGATCAATATTAGGCAGGGGAAGAAGATGATGAAAATTAATTTGTTAATGCTGAAAATGGCAACTATGGCAAGTTACAATCAGAAAGAATCCAACTATTACCTAAACAACATGCCAACTTGGGTGAAAATTTGGATAAGCAAGAAAATAATGCTACAATCAACTAAAGAAACAGAGGTGGTTACTAGAATACAATAGCTCATAGTAATTGTCTCCAAA
This sequence comes from Allium sativum, assembly GCA_030737875.1. Taxonomy (NCBI): domain Eukaryota; kingdom Viridiplantae; phylum Streptophyta; class Magnoliopsida; order Asparagales; family Amaryllidaceae; genus Allium; species Allium sativum. The sequence goes on from CM060921.1 coordinate 312,962,719, forward strand.
TTTAACCTTCTTAAGACAGTTATAACCCCTATTAGCATTCACTTGGTAAAAGTATGAGAACGATCAACACTATTGCAATGAAATATATCATGTCAATCTGGAAATAATATGACAGCATTGGTGTTTCTAATTTTTATTTGTGTTATAATCCAGGGATGTTAAATCTCTGAATCTCTAATTTCAACGAGAATGATCCACACACACACAAATATATATATATATATATATATATATATATATATATATATATATATATATATATATATATTGCTTGAAGCGAGTTTAAAAAGGCACATTGTGCGCAAACATATTTTCTCTCTACATATCCACTGATTTCTATGACATTTCTGGATAGCTTATATAAGCAGTTTAAAAGGTTATGATAAGCTAATATCCTCATAGTTTTTCAATCTTGACTTAATGTATATGACCATCGAAAAAACCATAAACTCTTGAATGCAAACAAGAAAAATGTACCTGAAACTCAACACCAGCTAGCGGGCCTTGAGTTTGAGAGTAATCGAAATCATTTGATGAGACAGTTACAACCAGGGCTGCATTTGCCCATCTAGATGAACGCTTAGAAAATGACATGCCATTAATGCAAAGTTCACTGGGATTTGTACTTGTAGGAACAACCTAACACAATCTCAAAAAAAAGGGGGAAATATTGTATATACATATAGAAAATGTTTCACAGTGCTGATATATTAAGAATAGAGTTTACCTGTCCTCCAGGACACATGCAAAAAGAGTAACAGCTTCTAATTTGTTCATCTTTTCTGTGATTTACTACATCATTCCCTCCATTAACATACTTAACTAGCTTGTAGTCAGCAACAGGAATTTTTCCACGTCCATCTTGAACTTTAATTGCCAATGTAGAATACTGAAAAGAAGAAAAGGGGGAGCGGAGAATCAAACTTGTAAGGTTATAGCCAAATTGTTCGTACAGGAACAGCTTAACAAGGAGACATATAGTTTGGGTTATGCAGTATGACTGCAACTTAAGAATGATGTAGAAATGTGATGTGTAAACTAACAAATGATGAAGTCACGTTGATGAACAATTTCACAAACTAAGTAATTGTTTTTCAGTGTTTATTATTGGACAGAGTCTAGGGTAAATGAATATTCTTCTATCGCATCGCATGTTCGTAGTTTATATATAATGGCTATCGAACAACGGCATTTTCATCTAACTGAAGTATGTAAGTATAATATTCTATCATTGTGATGGAGTAAGTAGGATTCAGTTTTTTTCTGGTGAGGGATACAGTTGGGCAAATGGATAAAACATGTTTAAGCATTTATTATCGGATTAGACTACTTGTTATGGTTGGAGTTTCACAATATTCTAAACTCACTGTCATAAACAAGATAAATAGACAAATTATCATTATGCATATTATTTCCTTGGCTGGTTTAATGCACAGAGACAAAATTGCACAAACTGTTGCATCATTTTATGTAAATAAATATGTATTAAAGTGTATTTTGCTAGACAAACATATTGTATTTTCCAAACTGCTCCACTAACTAGGGACCAAGAATTCAATTGGCCCATTAGCTCAGTTGGTTAGAGCGTCGTGCTAATAACGCGAAGGTCGCAGGTTCGAAACCTGCATGGGCCATTATTTTGCTTCCCATTTTATTTTTCCTCGCCAATGCTGCATAAGGCATCCTTCCTCATCGCCTTCAGACATTTTTACCACTTTAGCCATCGCCTGCGCTTCAACAGATAGAAAAGCTCCAGACTTATTTTGCTTCCCCTTTTATTTTTCCTCACCAATGCTGCATAAGGCATCCTTCCCCAGCGCCTTTTGGACCTTTTTAGCACTTAAGAATCGTCTGCACTTCAACAGATAGAAAAGCTCCAGACTGGCATTTGCGGCTTTCCTTTGCCAAGGTTATCCTTGGTTATTTACATTTCCAACGCTGACGGTTGCGAGCTAACGGCCTATTGGTTAGATTTAAAGCTTCTTCCTAGATTATTTAGGAATGTACAATCGATGAACATGGTACTGCACAACCAAATTGCATCTTGGTATATGAACATGTATGATCAAATTTCCAAAACTATGTTTGCTAAGTTATTTTAACAACCACCACATGAATTGTTAACTGCCATATTATCTCTCACTGTTTTCTTTCCCACTCGCACTTTGCACCATTTTTCGCAACCCTGATTACTAGTTGCCTTTACTTACAGCTGCAGGGTGTGTGACTGTATTATTGCACAAACTAATACAGCTTGTTATATAAAGTACGATAAAAAATTTCTAAATCGCATATCTTATCAGAAAAGACAAAAGCAATCAGGCTCATTAGTTCATTTTGTTCCAACGCTGAAGGCTGCGAGCTGAAGGCCTATTGTTAGATTAAAGCTTCTTCCTAGATTATTTACATGTATGTGTACAATTGATGAACATAATACTGCACAACCAAATTGCATCATGCTATATGAGCATGTACGATCAAATTTCCAAAACTCTGTTTGCTAAGTTGTTTTAACAACTACCACATAAAAGGTTAACTGGCTCATAAGCTCAGTAGTTTGTGTTTTCACAGGCAGAGTTTAGTTACCCAAACTTGTGCAATGCATGAATACAATATTGCACAATCAAGTGTATACTGTTATGTGAATACACGATCAAATTTCCATGCATGCTAAACTATCTGATCAACTAAGACATAAAAATGCTATCTAGCTGATCAACTTGGTTGATTAGATCATCGTCCACAAAATGCTATCTAGCTGTTCCTACCATGGTCATGGCTAGGATGTTTACACTCTTGATTTCATGGAAAATAGTACTCACCCTTCTGAATATGAACGTTTTAAATATACATGTTTTTATTGCAATTTCTTGTATTACAGTTTCTTTTCTTTTTTTGGCACTTACATGGTAGTACATAGGGTAGTATATAGCATATTATAGGCCAATGTATGTCCAACGGTTCGAATCACGATACTCAATTTCGGGCTTATGAGCTGGTGAACTGATGTTGGAACGCCTAACGGGACAGTGGTGCTGGACTTATATTATGTTACTAATGAAATGTTAACTAATAATAAATGGTATAAATATTAACTTTTCAAAATCATGTTTTTTTCCACCTTTTTTTTTTTTTAGATTTGGTGGTTTCATTGTACATTGCACTTCCACAGCGAAACTACTTTGCTATATATTTAAAAAACGACTGTGCTGGAACGACCGGGAGTATATGCTCACGGGCCACATGGACAGAAAATAGACGGTGGAGATTAGAGGATGCAAACTGCGATTCAGGCGGAAAAATAGGAGGACCCCACTGTTTATCTCTGCTTTCGCAATTTTTCACCAGTTAATGTCCTGATTGAAACAGCAATTCCCTTTTAAAAACAATGCAAACTATGTAAAACTTTTGAATTTTTATATCCCCCAAAAAAAACATTACGCAATTAAAATAGCAAGTTAAACGATGATAAATGTTATACAGTGGAATGTGATGATAGTGGCGTATTTGTTGTAACTTTGGTTATTTTCATTATATGTTGCCTTTATATAGCGCAACCTACGTGTTATTGTTTTAGATCACTGAATTATTATAATGCAAATTACTTCCGATTTTTAATCTGTATAGTTTTACTAAAATAATTTGGATTATATTTATGAAATGATATATTTTACGCATACAAATGAAATCAACATGGTAGAAGTTCAAAATATTTCAATAATGCATTTATGTTTGCCTCATTTGTACATTGCATTTTAAATAGTGCAAGCAACTTGAATCGCCGTTGTTATACTTAATTTGAAGATTTTAAATGAGGTTATGAATTACATTACTTATTTTGTACTGTGATAAATTTGTATGTGATTTTATTATTGTAAATTTAAAAGGCAAGAGGTTTTTTTTAACCTATCATGATAAATAATAGGTATGTAAAACATAAATCTCCCATTAAAGTTTGTATAACACATGAAAATAATATTAAACAAGTAATTGCATCTTGTTATAGGAATATATTATCAAAATTCCCTAGCAATAACTGCTAAATTATTTATTCAACTAATAGATAAATCTATCTGGTTACTAGCTCAGTTGCTTAGAACATCAGCTTATAATGCAAAGGTTGCAATTTTGAAGCCTGCAAGGTCAACTTTTCTGGTTACGTCCAAAAAGATGGGCTTTAGAAAAAAATACTTGTTATTTTAATAATTTTTCTTGGCTTCACGTAGCAATGAACAAGCTTCCTTTTGAGGTACATATTAACTTTGGTACAGGAAATCACTTCTATTCAAATAAAATAATGCTGCAAGATCTATCAAGTATCAACTAAAGAAAATCAAATAAGCATGGTTCTAGCATTTTTAGATGCCAAACAAAATTCAACATAAATCACAGCACGAATACCTGGATATTATTCACTAGCTCCTGTGGGTGCTCTATTCGCAAGCCAACCTGTTGATCGTATCAAGCACTTTATTACTGCAGCTAACCATGTAGTAAAAGAGCTATGTAAAAAAAAAAAAAAAAAAAAAAAAAAAAATCCTCCAACAGCATAGTTTACAAATTGTGTAATTACTCTATTCTATTGGTAAAGTGGTACTGTACTCATTATTCGTGTAATGAAAATTGCATTAGGAAACTTATTATTTTTTACCACTAGAAGCAAGAATATTCCAATCCTCCATCACGGGAAATGTTTCTAACATTTGGAGACATAAATACATAATACCACTAAAAGAACATTTGGAGCATGTAAACTGGAAATTAGAATATAGTTTTTATATAGCATCGGAAAAGTAACACTAGCTTCTACTTAGGGCTGTTATGGTAATGGTAACCGTTACTGATACGAAAAAACTGTTATCATACCAATGCTATTGATAACCCAGAAATGAATACCGATAATTTACCGTTGCCACTGGTAAAATGTTCATTGGGATACCGATAAACTGGTAAACCGTTGACTGGTAATGGTAAATTTACCGATACATAAAGCTATTAAAAAATTAACAAATTAAAATTTTGATAATGATAAAAAGTAATTTTTTTTTTTTACCATTTCTAACCCCATTAATGTTTATATAAATTTTTAAACTTATTTTATTTGGCATAGAAAATTTACCTAGCTTATAACAAGATATTTACAACACTATGAAATAAAAAAAATTGTTAATCTTAAACTTTTAAGTTAATCAAACCAACCGTTAGGAAGGTTTGCTTACTATCACTTGGCCAAATTCAATTTTTTTGAAGTCCAAAAAAAATGAAACATGTCTCCTTAAATATCTCCAATCTAATTAACTTAATTTTATCCATTTTTGTCTTCTTAGATCTCTCCAATTAAATTTTAATTATTCTTTATCAGCTTACTTTTTAATGTTTAACTAAAACTTAAAAAAAAAAACCAGTTTTTTTTAAACTATTCAATCTAACGATCGGTTTTCCACCGTTATGCGGTTATACTAGTAAAGCCAAAAAGAATTACCATCCTAAATAAATCTATAAGCATCTGCTTAAAATATGATAAACTTTCAAAAAAATAAAGGTTGGAATTCATTTAAACAGTGAAAAAACAAAATTAATATGACTGATAAATTTACCGTTACCACCGGTATTGACATTTCTTTACCGCTATTTTACCGTTAATAATGGTAAAACTTACCGTTACCATACCGATAGCATAGGTATACCGGTGCAACCCGATACTGGTTACCACTAGTTTGGTACTGGTATGGTAATGTTAAATTTAACATTACCATAACAGCCCTACTTCTACTAGGGTTGGTTAAAGAAACTAAGAAAAAAAGTAGAATGTGTCGCAACTGAGATTTAAAGGCTAATATAATGGCCGAAAAGCATCAGGCTTGGCATTGCAACTGGGCAGACTAGTATATCCTGCCTTCTGCATGTTCATATCCAAGAATAGGATTCTTGAAAGTAAGCAAGCAAGATTGCCTTCCTTATATAACCCCATCCTGACCCTTATATGTAGATGATCGTCGTGCATTGGGCTTCAGACCCTTGTATATGTACATATGCTAGGTTTGAGCACACACTTATTACATACAACGATTTTTAGATTTAATCTAAAGTCAAACTTGAATTCAGACATACAGGTAAAAGAAACAAAAATTGCTGCGTCAAAATTATATATTGATAGATTCCCTTGCTATACGCACATGACTCATGGTGAAAACAAAGTTAAATGGTGGCTTACTCCATGCTTTTCTCCTTAGGATGTCATGATGACGAAGTAGCAGGCAAGAATTAGTGATGAAATACATTTCTCTTTTATCTTTTTTGAATTAATCAAGACAAATATATGTGGACAAGTATAAAGTGAAAGGTAATAAATATACTGTTCCACCTCATGTTTAATATGTACAATCATAAATTTATCTTAACAATACTACGAGGATTTGAGAATGTTCATTATTCTCATATTGGGTCCCATGTTGTTGTTTCAGGGTACCTAATGTAAATTGGCACTTACTGCGAAATCCTTGGGGATCATATCCACATTATGCTTCAGAAGCATTTGATATACATCTCGAGCCGAATGGCCAACAGCTAAAACTACCGAATCAAAAAATAAATCTTTGGAATCACGGCCAGGCTCATAACTTGCATCAGAAACCTTTACTCCTCGTATCTGACCATTTTTTACAATAAGATCATCTAATCTTGTATCAAAATTTACAGTCACCTGCATAAATATTGATGAAATAAGTGTTACACTAAAATTTTCTCTCTTTTTTGAAAGAAGGGGGGGGGGGGGGGGGGCTAAATAGTGATGCTTACTCCTATGTCCTGTAGATGGTTACGGAAATTGCGTAGCAATGGAACTAATCTGTCTGTTCCAAGATGAGGCTTCCCATCGAATAAAATATGTGGAGGAGCTCCAAATCTAACCAATGTATTCATAACCTAGAAAAATAAATGGTTTAACTATAAAAAAATTACAAGCAAGCAAACCTCAGCTCAAAGGAGAAAGTATTTTATATATATATATATATATATATATATATATATATATATATATATATATATATATATATATATAAGGTGCAGCCAGGGCAAAAAATAACACTAATTTTTGTGTGCATATTTTAGGTTACATAACCGTCTTTGGAAAATTAACTTAGTAACATGGCTACATCACATGTGGATTACAATCTATTGACTGTTTTCAATTTTATTTTAATTTATTCTTTTAAAAGAAAAACTTATTTCTTTATTCACTGATTATCCTACATAAATTATTACTGTAAATAGGAAGAAAAATATTTATATGTTCATAAATTAGTGTGTTTTGCCACAAGTTTATATGGTGTGCGGGTTAGTCTAGGCCTGAGCATGCACATATGGATGAAATGAATGGGCGATTGTTCGAAACTTATGAAAAGTCTAATCCAAAAACATAAAATCAATAACCAAATACTAGTCTGCTATAAATGCGACAACAATATATTAACCATTATTTGAATTAATCAATAGAAATGAAAACTGAAAAGTCAGAGTTTGAAATCTCACAGCTTGAACGCTATCACTGTTTTTTCCAATTCTAGTAACCAGCTTTCCATCACTCCATGTACCTGCACCACCCTGCCATTGGATAAGTATTTCAAATAATATTACTGATTGTGTTCGGCTTCATTGTCAAGAAACCTTCAGAAATATTGTTATTGCAGCTACCTAGTTATATTTCAAAATAAAACTACAAATAAACATTAAGACTGATTGTTTATTGAAGTTCTTGACATTCACAAGGTCTTGCACGCAGACAAAACATGTTCTCAATGCACTGCCATTTTCATATGTAACATAAGATCCATTATTTATTTAACAAAAAATGATGCTGAATTAAAAATTGTACAATTTCCACATAAAAATAAATTTACTCTGTGTAATGACCTATGTATCTGTTGTTGCTATAGTTAACCACAAGACCCAAAAAAAAGTTAGCGAAATTTTGCTAGTAGTGTAAATATTTACTAATATGTGGCAACATTCTAAGCATCACAGAGTGGGAATAAGAAAATTTTGCTGGCAACAAAAGAAGAACAAACAAGCAAACCTCCCCAAAGCAAAAATTGCTTTCCAAATGCAGGATTCTTCTAACAACTAAAGCACCAATATCACGTCCTCTCTGCTCAACAGCTTTGCCCCTTTCAATTAAAGTAACTTCTGCCCCAAGTTCTCCAAGAACAAGAGCTGCAAATAAGCCTGATGGTCCACTACCAACAACAGCAACTTTTGGTTTTATAGATACTGGTCTGGATGAGTTCATGAGGGGACCATTACCAACTACTTTCTCCTTACTATTATGTAGCATGTTTATTAAATCAGTAGATTTTTTTTCTTCTACCATATATTCTACAAGACCCATTTTCGGTTCTAGGGTAGAAATAAAATCCCATGTGCGAGGTTCGAGGCTCAGAAGTTTCTTAGTATCCACATCCACAGTATAAACAAATTTAGGTTCCTTCAATATCTATAAACAATATAGAAGAGAAAAATGTGAAGATTAAATCAATAATAGTAACAGAAAAGGAATGATGGCAATTGTCTTTCCATAAGGGTATAATGGCATATGAACAATGAGAATAACTATGTCGTTCATAAATTTATTGATTTACTATCTAACAATGTGGCATTAGACATGCTTTGTTTGGCATCGCTCCAGGACATGCTAAGCTGTTATAACCGTCATTTAGAAAGCATGCCAATCTAATTATGATGAAAAATGATTTATGGTAACAGTTTAAAACAATTTTCCAATCCCGATAACTTGGAAGATGTCATATGTTAGAATATTCAAAATCATGATCATGATTCAACATAGAAGGAACTAAACAATTTATTTAGACATAACATGAAAGTATTTTTGAACAGAAAGTGCCCTTTGCTTTGTGTTTTGAAATTTGAACCATAAACTTTCTGCAACTTCTCGGCAGAGGTTTACCACAATGTAACAACATTTTTTTCTTGATTGTGTTTATGTATGAATAATGGATGAATTTGTACTGCACCTTTGGGTAGAAGCACAGTGCACCTGTGCGCTAATGGATAAGCCGCCTTACATCTTATTAGGTGGTTGTGGGTTTGAATCCCATCGGGTGTAATTTTCTTTTTCTTTTTTAGAAAACATACTAATTTTTGTACAAAAAATCCTGAAAAAGAAATATCAGCGTTCTTCCCAAAATTATATAATAATAGTTCTAAAAACTAGTGTGTAACTTGTGTGTTGCACCCGAACCGATTTCCTTTAGCATGATTTCCCTCTTCAACTTGAGCTCCTTTCCATGATCTAGTCCAACTTTGTTGCTTGTAAATAATCACCCGGACTTTGTGTGGCCTGACTTACAAAGTAGGCCAACTTTTTTCCCCTTTCGAAATACGTTTTCATTGGAAATGAGGCATGCTTCGAAATTGTCAACCTGTTTGTTCTTGAATCAGTGTTAATCAACAGTCGTGTCTTTCTGTAGAGTTGTGACGTTTGGTGAAACTGTGCTTTTTATTCCTAAAATGAGTATAAATATGATGTTGGATCAAGGATTGCTCCTGTTATTTCCGACGAATTGAAGGTTCCAATCAGTGTCTTAGCAAATTCTTTAGGTAATGTCCTGATGTGCATGCACAAGTCTTAATATTTTTGACTTGATTTGTTCCCCCTTTTTATACATCTTCAAAGTCATGACACCAAATTATAAATCATACTCTGGATCAATCTAGATTTGTCCAATCCGTTTCATACCCGGGACGGCTATTTGAACACAAAATTAAACATAAATTAAGAAACACGGAGTACTAGTCGTTGGATCATTTTTTCTTTATGTGGAGAGGTGGAAATCATGGAGGAATCCAATGGTGGAGATGCATTGTGTCACTAATTGTGTCTATGTTTTCTGTCCAAATAGACTTTCCCTTTGTTATTTTAATGTTAATAAAAGAGCTTTGTTATGCAATATATGATAAATTTTGATGTGAAATGCATAAACTATTGATAAAAATTATTATTACTATTTGTGTGTAGTTTATGTTCTATGGCTTATACAAACAATATGTATGTATCTACATTTGAGAATTTTTTTTAAATTATTTTTGTTAATATGGATATACATGTTAAAATTGATGTATGTTAGTAATTTATTTGATGAATCAGCAAATATTATTTAATAGAATTTGTTTAAATAAGTATAATGTAAAATTACGAAGTTAATTTAACTGTATAGCATAGCAGAAAGAATTGGAAAGAAAATTGCAAAAAAATATAAATTTGGTGTGGAGTTATTGATGTTCAAAAGGAACTTAATGATATAACATATGCTAAATTCTTGATATAAATAAATCGTACCCAATTTACAAATTAGATTTGTCATTATTGTTGATATACACAATTCATGTTATGTGATTTATACATTTTTTAGTTGCATGGAAAACTACCTTTTATATATGAATATACATAGTAAAATTGACGTATAATTTTAAGAGCTATTAGAAAAATAGGCTAAATACTCTCTAAGATTATTTAAATAATTAAAATTTAAGATTTCATGAGTAGTTTAAACATATGGATTGAAATATAAAATATCACGAAAGAATTGAGGAGGCTCAACAAATAATTATAAAAATGTTAAAATGCGGGTATTTAAATCAAAAATTGTTTTCTTCAATTTATGAATTTATTGAGATAAATGTATAATATATTAAAAAATCTATTATTGTTTACATGTATTACTTATACTATGTGACATAACTTTATATTTGGAGGAAAAATTAATTTTGCTAATTTTGTTGATATGAACATGGTGTACATTTTAAAACATCGCACTTAGCGTTAATTAGATGAATTAACAACAATTTATTGATTGAATTCAAAATCACATAATTAATTTAAATGTACAATGTTAAGTGGTATCGTGCAGTGTTTTGTAAATGACTAAAAAAAATGTAGGGCGTTGACATTAATATTACAATACAATGCACAGTAAAGACATTGACGTAAATAGTTCAACTTTTAACTCGTAATAGTAATTTTGTGTATAATTTGTTATGTAATCGATGTGTGTGTGTGTGTGTGTGTATATATATATATATACACACACACACATACATTTTGGTTGACATGAATATGGTTAATCTCGATGTTATTTATTTGATGGATTAATGAATAATAGTTTGTTAAAATTATTTAAATAGTTTTGATATTATGTAATTAATTGTAAAATATGGTACTAAATGTAAAATGTTTGAAAAGAGTTGAAAGACACTTAAATGATTGTAGAAAAATTAAAGTGTAGGTATTTAGAGCCAAAAAAACATATTTTTGTCATCTTTAGTGTTTAAAAAAAACTAGTTAATTAAATTTATTTAAATTAATTGGATTTTAGATTTTGTAGTTAATTTAAATCTGTAGACTTAAATATAAAATGTTAGAAGTTAAATGTTAATAAATAATTGTGTAAACTTTGAAATGTCAATGTCAAAATCTAAAATGGTACAAGTAGTAAAATAATGTCAAAGAAATAGTAAATAAGTGTAAGTGATAAAGTAATTTAAAAGCAAAATATCCGGATAGAGTCAAGGAGAAGAGAGAAAACTCCTAGAAGTAAGGCGAGAGCTTTAAAAGGTTCCGCTTTACTATTATTTGATAGATTATGCACATTGTAAGTTATATAACTTTCCATATTCATGTGATAGGCAGGAATAGTCGCCGCTACAACACAACTGCAATGTCGTTAAAATAGACATATCCTTTATATGGTGAAAGAAGGTTCAAGAATTCAATTTCGGTTTCGATCATTAGAATTCATATTCATTTCGGTCCGTTTTGGAAATTTCAGAAGTTTCGGTTTTAGTTTTAGTTTTGGTGCCGATCTGTATCCATTTAACGGAAAATAACAATAAATATCAAATCGAATTATGAAATATTATCTATAAGAGATAATAATACAAAATGCAACACTATTACATACATGAAAGTAAACAATATACTAAACAAAGTTTAAAAAATAAATTAAGATAAACCCAAGTCCACTTAAAGATAGACTAATCTTAATAATTAACATCCAACCCCCTCACCCATTAACAGTCTTAATACAAGTCCAAGCCCATTAACATTCAGCCCACCATTTCTTACTAAATTCAACTTTAGTCTGAAATTTCAACGCTAACCCTAAAAATTGAGATGTGCTTCTTTGTTGACACACTACAGTCGAAGGAAAAAGCGAAAATGTAAAAGAAAAACAATCATGAATGTCAATGACGACAACCAAGACAATGAAGCAATTTCGACCTAGATAATAAGAATCAAAACAACGTCGAAGAAGAATGAAGTAACCACGTTTTTCTTTTTTACCAAATTTGATTTTTCTACCATTTTTCTTGAGTTTACTCTTCTTTTATCTTTTCTGCAGCAATTCCGATATGTTCTTCCTTATTTTATTGACAACACCGGGACAGGATTCTGACCTAAACCCGTAAAGCCTTCGATCGGAACCGAACAGAGATGGTCGGCATCCCGTGGTTCCGACAAAATCTGGAACCATGCGCTGAAATAATATATGGAGCAAATTCACATAATAATAGTTGTGAAAACACAAACATCTTCGCACAAGAAAATTGAATTTTGATACATCTACCTATCTCCATCGATTTTATTATGTCTAGGAGTGAGCAATTTTCGGTTAGAACCGAGACAGTTCATTTCCGTCGGTTCAGCTCGGTTTAAAACTAAATCTATCTGAATTCAATTTGTAAAATAATTTTCTTCAATTATCGGTTTAACTAAATTAACCAAATTTTTAATTTATCATCTAATTTTATGGTATTTTAGTACTTTAAATAATTAGTTTGGTGAAAAAATACAAAGGCATTTGTTAGAAATTAGTCAAATTTTGTTATAAATATAAATTTTACTAAATAAGATTTTTTTTTTAAACATAAATTTATGTTTTACTGTAAGTGGATTAATCATTTGAATAATAACAAATCCTTTAAGTTTGGTTAAATAGGGTATCAACCGAATTAATCAAAATCATTTCGGCTCGGTTCGAATTTGAAAAAAATTTATTTTTATTTTTTTATCTCGAAACCAACCGAACTGATAGAACGCTCACCCCTAATTATGTCTAGGGCAAGCAAATAGTTGTAAGGTTTGAAAGCATTCAAAAAAAATGAAACCAAAGTAACCAATCAAAAAACATAAACCGAGACAAACCAAACTGATATTTCTTAAAACTAAAACCAATCAAACTAATAATATTTGATTTGGTTTTGTTGGTTTATTTGATTTATCTTAAAATGAATTTGATCCTCTAGCTGTTGACAAAATATAAGATTAAAGCAATTATTTGAGTCAATATGACGCAAATATTTTGAATAATAAACTCGTCTTCGAAAAATATTAATATGAAATTGAAAAAATAATATTGTTTTTAATTTTAATTTTTATTTTTAGTTCCATGTCTAGCCAGCTCCAACATGTTTGGGATTTATGGCTTAGTTGTTGTTGTTGAAAAAATAATATTGTTATTACAATATTATAAATAATAGCATTGTTAGTGGTAATTTTTTAACCTTAAAAAACATAACTTTTAAATTTGATTTAATTGGTTGGATCGCTTTCCAAATATTGAAAACCAAAATAATATAAAAATAAAATAAAAACCAACCAATCAACTAGCAAAACCACGCTGAACCGACCAAACTTAATTGGTTTAGTTGGTTTTAACTAATAAATACTCACCCATAATTATGTCTTCTTTTATACGATCATATTATCGTCTGTAGCATTTTCCTCTCGCCTAAGCAACATCTAGTTAGATCGAATAATTTTATTTATAGCCCCATTGTTTCTTCATTTTCATTTTATACAAAAATTGTATTTTTTTTATATTAGCCATTTGTGCTTTGGCAAATACTTATTGTATATTAGTTGTGTTTTTCTCATATAAACTAAAAGCACCCGTTTGGATTATTATTATTTGGGGGGGGGGGGGGGAAGGGGGATGGGTGTATGTGGGGATCAAGGTTATTACGACGCCAAGTCGAGCCAAGTCGAGCCACTACCGTCTAGAAGACTAGTCGTCTGACTAGTCGTGACTAGTCGACAAGTCTTTTATATACATATATTTATTAGACTTAAATATATAATATAATTAGATATAAAGATAACATGATAATAGGTTTAAATTCAACGAAGATAACATAATAATAGGTTCAAATTCAATAAATATCCATAATAGGCTTAACATAATAATACCCATTTCAACCGCTGTGATATAATAAAAATTTAAAAACAAATCAGTTAATTATTTAATTAGGTTATAAACTTATCAGTTAATTAAAAAAAATTCAGTCACTTAAAAGCAAATCAGTTAAGCCTAGGGTTTATTCTTATTAACAAATCAATCAATTAAAAACCGATCGAGTCTTCTGAAATAATTTTTACGATGGAAAAAAACAAATCATAACATTCCTGGGGCTGGCGGCGGAGGGAGGAGCAGCAGCAGCAAGGCACAAATCGAGGGTTAGGTTTTTTTTTTTTAATTGATGCTTGATTTAGTGATCGATGCATTGATCGAGCAGGAAAATGGATGTCAGTGAGCTCAATTAGGGTTTCTGGGCTCGAATTAGGGTTCTGGACTCGAATTAGGGCTCGATTTGGCCCACCATCGTCGAAATGCACAAGTCGAGAGTCGTCGAATTCCTCAGAGCGACTTCTCGACTTGTCGACGACTAGTCGTCGACGTGATAACACTGGTGGGGATGTTTTAAGGAGGAGGCCGGAGGTGGTTTGTGGCAAAGTCGATATTACTGAACGGAACATAACAGTCATTAAACCATGCCTTCAAGGAAATACTGCAAACTTTATTTTTTGCATGTTAGCACTTCCCTTGAAAACAATATTATATTCATAATATCAGTATTGTTTTATGCATATAGCGGTTAAGTAGCAAAATCATTTGTTCTTAACTCTTGCTAGCCAACTTAGGCTGTGCCCAGTAAAAATTCACCTAGTTTTGTATCCGATGTGTCTGACATCGGAAAAAAATAAACAACTTTCCGCCCAGTTTATTTTAAGCAAGGAAAAAACGTCTGGACAGCATCCAATGCCCATGGCTATTTTTCCCCCATAGTAGTTAAAACGCTAAGGCGCAAGCATTGAGTCTGAAGCTTTTTTGAGCCATGAGCTTTTTTGTGTGCCTTTTTATATGAGTTTGATCTGCTATTTTACTAACTACAAATTAATTTTTAAACCATATTTTATAATTCATTCAATTATTTACATATTTTATTAATAAGATTTAAGTTTTAAACCATATTTTATAATTTGTTGAACAATCAAAAATTTTATTTAACTATTTATAAACAAAATTTTGAATTTAGCCAAAAAAGGCGCCTCAAACTACAAAAAGGCGCAAGCCTTGAGCCTTCGGTTTTTTTGTGCTTAGTCGCACCTAAGTGCGCGCCTTGATAACTATGTTTTCCCCCAATAACTATAATCCCCTTCCCAATACCCCCTTCTCATACCTCTTTCCTAACATAAGAACATATTCTCCTTTCACTAACTTACCCCTTTCAAACTACTTATCTGGCATAACAATAAATACACCCCTAATTTCTTAACTTTCTATATTAATACATTTCAGTTTTTACAAAACAACAATTTTGCATTCTAACTAACATGGACAATTACATACATTGTTTCTTTCAAAAATAAAAACCATTTTAAATATATGCCTCTATGGCGAACCTATTGCAAGTATGTCCTGCTCTGAAACATATCGTAAGAATAGACATTGTTTTAGGTTCGGTATATGTGCATTTTAAAATGTGCATGCGCACATTCATGTACAATTTTGTAAGAGTGCATGCATATTTTAAAAATAAGAATATAATAAACTGAAAATGGTATCCACATTTGCATTTAAGTTTCAAGTCAGGCGTATTTGTGGAACAAGTTCCAAAGAAAGCATAGTCCCAGAGTTAACTATTTTTGCTCTAATATTGCCTGTTAGTTTCATAATCATTTCCATTTAATTACAGGCACCGATACACATATACGAAAATCTAACCTTGTGGGAACGTACACTTCATGAATAATAAATTTCAACCTCCATATTTAAAACTAACCTTCCTTGCATCAAATGATTTCCTCACAACACGAAAAGCTTCCTTAGGCAACATAGCTGCAACCTAAAATATGAAAACAACGAAATCACCAAAAACCCACAGTCAAGCAAAACAAAATACAGAACCCACTCACAGGAAATTCCAGGGTTTTAGCGATGGCCTCAAGCAACCCAATCGAAACATCGAAAGAATCCTTCCCAGGGTCTTTATCCAAAGGAACCGTAAGCTTATACAGCCTCCAAAATCCTTCTTCTCGATTTGTAACCACGTTTTGGATTAGAGCTTTCTGCAACTTCTCCAGCTTCTTCTTCTCCGAAGGATAGCGGCGCTTCCCAGTTCTCTTTCCACACTGAACGTTTAAGGAATTGGTTTTAGATCGAGCGAGTGATAAATTTGTACGCCTAGGGTTTATGAAACATGGGGACGAAAGTGGCGGGACTTTGCATGCGAGGAACATTTTCAGATAAGATTATGTTTGATACCAGAGCTGTTTTAGACGTGCGCTTGGACATAGAGACTGATAATCAGAGTTTCTCCAACCCATCCAAATTTTGTTTTTAACGTGGCTAATTATATTTATACACCAACAATCTCTTAACATACATCATGTAAAATAAACTATCATACATCAAAAATTACTTTACATACACCGTCTCTTTTACAATACTAGCCTTGTTTTATTCTTCATTATCTTTCTTCTTTAAAACTTTAAACTTATTAACAGAAAATAAGAAATTTATAACATTAAAAAAGTTTAAGTTTAGTAAAATGAATTTTAATTTTTTGAATATATGATAACCAATTTATATGCTACAAAAAATTCTTAATTTCAACAAAAAAAACTCTACTTCTAAATTAAATGATTTTAAATTTAAGCACATTCTTGCAGAAGTTCCCGTAATTCTAATTTTAGATTTCGTGTTTAAAAACACATTAAGTTCTTCAAATTTTTTTACATAGATTTAGTCAATATCGTTAATTGCAATGTTTTAGTTTGATGTGCTATAGTTAAAAAGTAGAATGCAATGAAGACGAAGTGTAATTTAGTCATCTTTTTTTTAGCAAAATAGTGGTGTACGTTAGGTAATTTTCAGTGTATGAATAGAATTTGTTGAATGGCAAATCACCGGTTGGTAAAATTATTAAATATTATATCTTCAATGGGACTGTCTACAGAAAGCTAAAGATGAAAACGTAAAATAAAATGTCTATACAAATCATACTTTTAAAGACCCAAACCCACAGGGGTATGACTGTCTCCTACGTCTAACATTTAGGACACTAACAGAGAAAGTGAATACCAATTAAAAAAATTCATCTTATAGATATCCAAAAGAAAAGAAAAGAAGAGATGGATATTAGATAATGGCTGTTTCAAGTACATGAAGAAAAATAAAAGCATGTTATCCAACCTAACATAAACGGATAGTGGCACCGTAACTTTTGATGGTAATTCAAAAGAATGCGTCATTGACATCGGTGAAGTCATCAATATCGGTATATCTAACTCTCGTATTATTTTTATTGTGTTACTGGTTAAAAATTTAAAGCATAATCTCCCATGCATTAGCCAGCTATATGATAAAGGTTTTCAAATTAGTTTTGAAAAAGATAGATGCAACATGTAACACCCCACGTCCATTAATGTCACTCACAAAGGAAATGCATTAACTTTCATGAAGCGTTTTAAGTGTGTATAGAACAGAAACTTAACAACAAGACAGATATAAATAGTACTAAAATTTTAAAACTTTATTTCATTGCAGCGGAAAATACATAAGTTGATTACATCATCAAAACCAGAGTCAAAGTACACAATATCCATCTTGACTAAATCAAAGTACATAAATTGAAAGACATAATCCCCAATACAAAATAGTCATAAATAAGAGAGGTTGAATTTTACGTCAGCGATCCAAGCAATCTTCTAAAAGCAAGAAATACAGTTGTTCAAAATCAAGCTCCACTGGTGCTAGTTCCAACCTGAGCACCTGCGGGGGGAAGGAAGAAAAGAGGAGGAAACAAAGGGGGTCAGACATAAAGTCTGGCGAGTGCGATAACTTTAACAATATAATTACCAAAATAACTAGGCTAAGGCATAAGTTGGAAAATAAGGAAATGACCGTGAACAATTGAGTATGACAGAGTAAACAAGGAAATAAGGTTGAACTAAAATAACGTTAAAGTGCTCCTAGACCACTATAAGATAATTACTATACTGCACCACCACTACTATACTGCACCACCACTAGTTACCCTAAGGTTGATCATGCCTACAGAACTTAATAATGATAATGGTAGTTTCGTGCACCCCTAGTTGCCTTCATAGGTGTCGCCTGCCCCTATCTCCACTAGGTGTACCCACTACCCCCAAGCGATCGGCTCCCTAACTCGTAGATACCCGTGCTGGCCCCACAGTTGGGTGTATCACTTCCCAAAGTGGCAACCCGATACCACCAATAATGCACGACTTATACCTACACGATGCAACGTCTTACCTACCAGTCAGGGCCCACAAACGCATATAAACCTGTTGGACTTGCGTTGCCACCGCTAACCCGGTTTGGCCTCTTACAGTCAAGCCCAGTATGTGTGTCCCGTCCTCGACTTGGGTCGAGCCCACAAAGATACATATGAGTTACTGGTTGAAACGGGCCCCCATTACTTGACACAAGCTATCCACCTAAGCTTGGTCTCCTCTAGTACATCCCACTTAACCCTCTTCTTATTCATGTTCACTTACATGTTTCAAATTTTGGTTAAGTGTTTCTAATCGTATTTCAAATGCCACCCAAGGCACCCACTAGATTCCACATGCCACCCAAGGCACCCACTTAACCCCCTTATGTCCCACTACATGTTTATCTGGTTAAGTGTTTCTTAATTCATTAAGACCGTAACCTCGTAAAGACCTCTCGCATTAGACTGACATTTGTGGCAGCTGGATTTTCCGGGCGGGTCCGGGCAGTCTTACACCACAAAAGAGCCTAACCTCGTGTCTTTACAACTGTTACGCATTTAATTTATGCCTAAGACCTCCTACATTAGACTGACATTTGTGGCAGCTGGATTTGCCGGGCGGGTCCGGGCAGTCTTACACCACAAAAGAGCCTAACCTCGTGTCTTAGACAATTAATTCCACCTGATTAATTATTCCCCAATTTGAATTACTTTCCCTATTCAAATTATCAATCAATTCCAAATTTAAATATGACCATAATTGACTCAATTATGTCCATCTATTTATGGTATATAAAATCGTACCAATTTCATCACAATTTTATTTTATGCCATTTAAGGCATTTATGCCAATTTTCAATATTAAATCTTTTTAATATTATCCCATTACACCACGTTGTACATTCGTTCGTTTAACGTAGAATATACGTTTGACTCGAATAGTCTAACTCATAGAATAAAGAGAAAACATCACAACATACATACAGATAAAACTAGATCTAAACATAGGGGTGAACTTGCATGTGTGAATGATGTTCTACATCTAAAACTTGCATAGGCCAAAGTTACAACTTGCATAAAACTACATATATCAAAAATCCAAATCTTAAGGTGTGAACTTGTTTGGGTGATAGTCACAAACTTGCATAAATCATGTATGTCATAGATCTACATCTAAAGGTGTAAACTTGCATAGGCAATAACCACAAACTTGCATAACATGATTGATATTCCAAACTCATATATTTATATAAACTTGCATATGTGATTTATGCAACATAACAGTGGTGTAAACTTACATGTAAACTAGCATGTAGAATTTATCATAAAACTCACACATGTCATAGCCTAACTTTAGATCTAAAATAGATGTCATGAAACATGTAAGGTTATACATATAATTTTCCCCAACTTGCATATGATTCATGTCTTAATCAAAATCTAAACTTGCATACATACTTATGATTTATCATATGAATCAACATAACCAAACTAGCATATGAACAACATGATGATTTGATTATACATAAGTCAATCATAGAATTACAACATAGATGATAGCATCGTAACTTTACAACATAGATGATCACAACATAACATCATAGTACAACATGTATGATAACATCACAATTTTACAACATAATTATAACATGCGGTCAATAATTCACATCATATCCATATAATCCACATCATAACTTAATCCAATTAAATCGCTAATTATTTTATTAAAAAAATCGAACTCACAACTTAAAGAGGGTCTTGAGTTCTGAATTCTGAGTTATAAAGTTGTATTAGCTTTCCCTTGAAGTAGATTCGTTGTTAGAGTTGAATTGAATTGAATTTGATTTGCTTTCTTCCTCTCTAGTTGGTGGCGGTTATTCTGAGTTGCTAGGTGACGGCATGGAGGCCATGAATCTAATTTTATTTTGATTTTAGGGTTTGAGTCTACATGTCTTTTCATAGAGTTTAGGATTAGTTTAGGCCGTCCGATCAACCCAGAATTAATCCCAACCAATCAGAGCAGATCAGAAACCCTAATGAGTCAGCACACAGTCATTAACATGTCATCAATCAAATTTGCCTGGGGGGCAGGTCGACCTCCAGGATGACCCCTAGGTCGACCCTACGGTCGACCTGGTCAGGGTAGGTCGACCTGGCCCTGGCGGGAATTTTCCCGCCTAGCCTGTTTGACTCTGAAATTTGAATTTTCTGAAATCTGTTTTGAATTTTCTGAAACTTCCGATGGTCATAACTTCTTCATACGAAGTCCAATTCACGCAAACTAGAACTCTATCTCAACCAGAATTCCGAGACGAACACAATGGCGCAACCCGTTTCCCTTAATTCTCACATATGAGATTAGTTGTTCTTTAATTTGTGAACATTAATATTAACAGAAATACGGGGTGTTACATTCTCCCCTCCTTAAAGGATTTCGCCCCCGAAATCTCAAAGTTAAGAAGAATGCATACACTACACCAGAAATGGCTTTTGGTAGCGTTGAAAAAACGCTACCATAACTTGTAGTAGCGTTTTAGAGAACGTTGCGATACGACATGCAACTAAAAGTCTAAAAGTTTTTGTTGCGGTTTAATAAACGCAACCAAAAATGAACATATTGTAGCATTTTAGAAACCCTACAAAAGGTCAACCAAAAATGAACATATTGTAGCGTTTTAGAAACCCTACAAAAGGTTTTTTCGGCAGCGGGTTAAAAATGCTACTAAAGTGATACTTGCATCATTTCCCAATTTTTTTGTAGCGGTTTTTCAATCCTACTATATGTTTTTTGTTGCGTTTCATTTCAGCTACAATATCTTTTGTAAATTACATTTGTAGCACTTTTTCAACGCTACTAAAACTTACTAATGCACACCACATTTTAATTGCGGTTATTGACTATTAATGGCTTGTGACATTTTCATCAATCACTTATATATAATAGAAATATTAAAACAAATAATCATATGAGTATCGTTTTCAAACTAAAATCAATAACACCATTTTTAAAAAAATTAAAAAAACACGTTACTCGCAATATCAAATATAACACCCATAATCATCTCAATAGTAATATTTCGACAAGATAAGTGAATTCACATACCACAACTGCTTACAAACAAGTCTACACGACTAGTACAAACAAAATAACAGTTAAAGTCTTGTTCATAGCTTAACTACCACCGGTTCTTTGATGTAGTTGTTCTTCACTTCGGAAATCTAATTACCTGTACATAAGTATAACGGTCAACGATAAGAATTACATACAAGTATAATGGTCAAAAATCAGAATTACATATATGTGCAAAATGCATAAATTATATATAACAGAGCACACATATTTAAACCTTCCACATCCTCGGGCAATCTCATAGCAGCCAATTTTCCGTAAGTGCAGTCTCTTCTAAGACTGGAAATTGGAGGTACAACAAACTGATGAAAGTGAGTTCCAGCAGGCGCGCAGTTTTGCTCTTTAGGCTTTATCCATTTGCCGACTATCCATGTCTACTATTAATATATACTACTCAATTCATTAATTATTTCAATACATAGTAAACTTATTACGAAAGATGGACATCATTTACGGTAGAGAAGAAAAACATGCATGTGCATTTTAAATAACACAGTGTACACAAGTCTTAAATAGTACACTGCATACAATGCATTTCATCCTTTGTTTTCAAGTTATCTGTATAGATGTACCCACTTGATTTCAATCATCGATCAATTAATCATCCACCTTCCATTAGATGGAAGATCTGATGATTTCATTCTAGTGCACATGGTAGTATAGTAGAGTTGGTTGTTAAGGATTCAACTTCTCTAATGTAATTGTAAGCTAATTCGCTAAAATTGAGAGAATATATAACTACTATCCGATGGCAATCTCATTTTCGTTAAGTCTAGGAAACGCATACCTTGCAATTTTGAGTAGCTTGGTATTTAGTTACTTGAACCAAGTACGGTTGGCACTCTGTAGGAGCTTCTTTCTGGATCTTCTGAAATCTCTCGGACGATAGGGTCAGCATCTGTTTACATGTCAAAATAGCATGCATATGAGTTTCAATGCAATTATGCATGCATTTTATGATATATTATAAGATGTAATGACACATATAATTACCAAAACCCTTATTTTCTTCCTGCACAAATACAATGCAATTGCCCTTCCAAGCTTCGACGTTGCTCCAGTCAAGAAGACTTCTTCCACATCTTTAGGGCTTTCGTTTAGAATTACAGCTGCGGTCAACATGTTACCATGCACTACTCTAATCTTTAGATCAGGATGTTTGTTTACAAATAGTGTTCCTCCACCATTTAATGCTTCATTCTGCACAAACAGATATATATTGGTCATCTATTGTTGTTTGTACGCCAAAACTGCTCTGAAGTGGTTAACTAGCTAGCGTTACCTTGTTCAGGGCACCAAGACTTATGACCTTGACTCCAATCTTATCTGCCCTTATTATTCCCATCTCTATTTGATCATTGATGCCTTTTAAGCAGAATGACAAAAAATACTAGAAATACAAACATGTATGCATTAGTGCCATTTTTGCAGATTGTAAATTAATGATCTTTTTTTTGACCAATTTTGCAAGGCATTCATACATCAATAAAGAAACACCGTTGTATTGTCGCAATTACAAACTGCACAAGCGACCTTAATTCAAATATGATTTTTTTTTTTTTACAAAACGAACCTAAACAGTAATAATAATAGTAAAACTTTATTGATAAAAATTAGCCTTTTTTGTATAGTTTGTGGACTTCATAATGCGCAATTTGTTTTTTTTTCTTTAGTCTGTATTTGTGCACTTTTGGATTGTACAAATTCAAGATTCCTATCCAAAGGGCACGCAACTCAAATTATTTTTGGAAAAATTATGTTTGCGCATTATTGAAATATCCAAATATAAAATGTTGTGAAAGGTTGATATAGTCAAAAAGAGGAATATTCCTATGATAAGATTACTAAAACTACTCGCTAAAGAAAATTTACATGAAAGCCACAGCGAGGGACCAACCATGTTTGGTGTTGCTTGCCTCTTAAGTGATAGAAAGCAACTGTAAATGTTTCTGGAGAATGCCAACATCATGATTGTGAGCAGAAATATCCCTGGCCATAATACCACCAAGAAAGGGTGAAATCTGTAGGGGATTGATGCGAAATTGCGAAATATGAAACAACTGTGCGTCCCGTACACTATGCGAACCACGTGTGCTAGAAACACGAAATCCGGGTCTTTCTCAAATTTTCCTGCAAATTTTATTGAAAATTTGATCTAAATTTAGAGTAAGGTATGACATAGAATATATGTTTTGAAAATAAAAAAGATTGGACTTAGATATAACATTGAAATGCAGGTTCCTGTTTTGAATATCCTGAAGTTTAGTTTGATATAACTTAGTAAATGTGAATATAATACATATTTTGAGAATCTTGATCTATGTTCAGAGTTAGATATAACTTAGAAATTTATATGGTAGAGTCAAGAATAACAAGTCTCTAAAGCAAAGTACTTTGATGCCTCAATGACAAAAATTATGTTTTTATATACATAAAAATACATATGTTAATGACAACTGATATAAATATTTGGGGTATACAAAGCCCAAAAAGCAATAAATATAAATCCACGTAAATCGGCAAAGAAAACTTTGTTTTAAAATTTAAAATATCTATTTCAGCTGAATGAATGCCTGCCTCAGCGGTTATCGCATTACTATGGTTTCAGCTTATTTCAGTTTAGTAGAAAATATAAATAATAATCATTTGAGAATTCTGGAAACTGTACCTAAACTAATTTCTTTCTGCAGCTCCCAGGACTTGCAGTTAACGGTGCCTCCAATTACATCAAAGATAGGCATAAAGAGCCAAAAGTTTGTTTCTCTCTCGGTATGATGAAGACTGTGGTAGCTGTAGTTGGATCAATCTTATTAAATGTGTTCAGTAAAATTAGTTCCTTGAACACCCAATTTAATACCTATAATTTGTTGTTAAACTATTCAAAAGAACCACCCATATAAGATTTTTTTTGGTAACGCAGAGACAATAAATACCCAGAAAGAAATATAACTTACAATAGGACTTACGTGGGAGTGTAGATAAGATATCTCATAAAAGGAAAGGATTCAAACAAGCCTGAAGGAAATACTTCTACATTTGAATGACCCATACACCTCAAAAAATCGAACATGAGCACATAAACGTAAACAAGCCCAGCAGATCCCACTCTAATTAAAAAGCACCCGAGTATTGGCACACCCATAACCACTCCAACTACTACATGCTCTAATGGAGTTGCAAACCCAGCTGCATGTACATTTATATATTAACATAGAGTAAGAAAGAAGGATATAAGGAAATAAAAAGAATGCAAACCTGTAAATGGTTGTGGCACGGGGGAAGAATGATGAATGGAGTGATAATCCTTGAAAAAACAATCACTGTGGAAAATTTTGTGAAACAAATAGAACAAAGGCTCATATATCAGAGCATGTATAGCCAGAGCAAGTGGTAAACCCCATGAATTCCACAATGGAGTATTTTTCAAATTTGGAAAGAAGTAGCAAATCAAAGCTCCTATTAAAGTGTGAAGCATTAGGCCGTTATCCCTGCATATTGTTGTTCAAATTTAGTTTAAAACGACTTCAAATTTAATTTTGTTTGTTTCATTTTCTTAAAATTAAAACGAAAAAATAGGAAGAAAAAGAAATGGAAGTATAGAATGGTACCAATCCCACTCGGCGTCGATTTGCTTAAAACCGACTCCGTCTTGAAGGATTCTACGCCTACGATTAAGAAACAACATATTGCTGAAACTAGACCAAAATGTGAACACCAAGCCTCTAAGGCCACATATGATGAGTAAATGAAGACACCATAAGTCTTTTCCTTCTCCTTCCCATGGTTTTGAATGTATCACCTTTGCGACAAGAGGGCCATATAGTACATACTGCAAAAATATATGATGTGTATACATATATAAATAAAAACCAGATAAATGATTTCAGCATATGTGGAATGTATATTAATTATGTCCAGTTTACCTTGTATACACCAAAATTTTCCCATGGCCAAGAAGACAATGGAGGAACCATTGTTAAGATGGGTGATATAGGGAGAGAAGTAAGATAAGTACTCTAAGCTTGGATCAGAGCGGAAAGTATGTTTCCTTTGTTCTGCTTGTACTTCGATTGTCTTATAGATGCATTATATATATATATGGGAAATTCTATCGAGACACAAAATTTAGACACAATTGGTGACACAACTAATCTCCACCATTGGATCACCCCATGAATTACACCTCTCCACATAAAGACAAAAAGATCCAACGGTCGAGGCTTTGTGTCTAATTTTGTGTTCCAATAGCCGCCCCCTATATATATATATATATATATATACACACACACACACACACGTCGATTGTCTTATTATTATATATAGTATATAGATGACTAAATGCATCCCAAACAGTGCAGTATCTCTACACTCGTGATTTCCACTACGAATTTCCATTTTTCTCTCGTCTCGCTAACTCTCTCTGCTTCTCTAACTTATTTAATTATAAATGTGTGACTATCCTTAGTGCAAATGGCTCCACGATAGAGGGGTGCCATATACCGGACTATACGCACACATAGGCCTTTTGGCTCTAAATTTTTGATGGATTAAATAGTCACATTTTTTAGTTATTAGCTGCGTACTGATACAAAATTCTATTGTTTCGCTGAGTATTTGTCAACTAATATGGCTCCTTCGCCTTCAAGGGGCGAAGACAATCTATCGACAAAAATGTGTTTCTTGATTTTAAAAAAGGGAAAAGGTAGAAAAGAAAAAAGAAATTGTATAACCAGCATTAAAGAACGAAAAGCTCATAGCTTATGAATACTAGAAAAGTTCTTGTCAACAAAGAAAGAAAATAGCGATCATGAAATAGAAAAGGAGCCCAGTTTGCAGTCTTGGATTTAAAGTAGTTGCTGTGCTCAACTGGCAACAACTAATCAAAGCACGGGACGTATCATCAGCCAATTCTTTTGATTACCAAGCGTCACTGGGTTACTGTTGGCCAACATGCTTAATTGATTATGAATGTCTAATTAGGTAAGTGCACTTATGCCCAACAGTTAAATCGGTAAGGGCATCCATCAACCAGTTGCACGAGTTGACTGGACTTTAAGGGTGGCAATTAAACCCGACCCATCGATTCTCAATCTTAGACGATTCTTTTTTTTACAATGTTTCTATCAATTAAATTACATACAAGAATAACATTATTCGACGTCCATGGATCTCAGTCAAATATACCCAAAACCACTTCACAATAAAGAAAAAAGAAGAGAAAAATAAAACTGTGTAGTATGCTTCTCGCCATCATCACACTTTTCTTTGAAAAATATCTTGCTTCAAAAAATTACCTAAAATATAAACCTAATGCACCCGAAAAACATAGTTATGTACCTCGAGAGAAGTCCCAGATGATAAATTTAGAGTGACCAATCTCCTTTCTGCAACAGAACTCTCAATTTCTCCCTGCTTTGCAATATTTAAGAAGACCTCTGCAACAGTTGTTAAACCCAGTTGTATATCTGAAATAACAAATTCCTTCTCCCTGTCTTGAAGCTCAGCAAAAAAAATCCTGGAGTGCAATAGAACAAAATAATTCAGATGCCATAAAAGAAAAAAGAAAAAAAAAATTGTTTCTTGAATTGGCATTCAACTTATTGTAAGCTGCCCTTCTTTAACAAAAGTCAAAAATGATTTTAAAGGACAATTTGCAAGAAATGTCAACAAATACGCATTGAAAGATCCAGCTTTGAATCTCCCTTTTAATCCCAATATTATTAACAGTCAAATGCCAGCTAAACTTATGGAGTATATACAAAAACAATGATAAATGAATTTATCATTTTCATTTATATAAAAACAATGATAAATGAATTTATCATTTTCATTTATAACTTTAAAAAAATAAAAGAATTTATATTTTTTTCTATAAAAATATCCTTAAAACTTATTATATTAAAGTGCTGCCCATAAAAATGATTATCCTAAAAATAAAACATTCAACATGATTTCCACAGCGCCATCAATATAATAATGAAGTCACTTGAGATGAATCGCCATTAGTTTGTATACTTGTTAATGTTGCTTACCTCATTTTGTGACCTGTACGTTTTTCTGATTATACGTTTGGTAGTTGGCACATATATTGTTTAATTAAGACTGCCCCCTTTGAAGTTTGAAGTAATCTTTATATCATTTCACATGGAAGGATTAATAAAATAGTAAACGTGCTATGATTCACCATACTCCTCAAAATATATACATTTAACAGTTGGCTTAACAGATCAAGTCTAAAAATCAACTCCTACTACTTCCACCGTATCAAGATTACTGAGTTTATATTTAAACCAAAAAAAGAGAGGAAAAAAGACAGGTAACAAGATTGAGTCAATACTATTACCTCTTCTATTATCAGACATCTGATGTGTTTGCTTTCATTAAATCTTATCAGAGAAGCTTTTTGCATGGCATTTTGCTGGAACTGTCCATTATTGAAATCATTTTCTATGCAGTACCATACCTGAACAAACACCACTTACAAATTAATGCTTAGTCTTAAGAAGAAAAAGAACCATAATGAAACGTCAGTTATCCACACAAATTTGAAAACATCTAAAAGTCTATTATTCACACAAATTGCTTTTATCCAGGAACTTGGAACTTTAGAAAATTTTATTTAAAATGCAACCATAAAGCCTTGTAATTCAAAATATTTTCCAGAAATTGACATTGCTTACAAAATCAAAAATATACATTTGTAAGTCTACATAAACTTATTCCAAAAGAAACAAATACTTTATTTAAAAACTTCCAAGAAAAGCTTATATTTAAAGTTCTGTTAGTCATTATTAAACTCTTGAATTTGCTAGAAACAAAGCATATTCACTCTTACATGTAATTGATATTACATAAGATTATCTTTATTTTGAGGTACATGTTTATTTGAAATTTTACGGAACTTTACCTTCGTTTGTATATAAAATTAAGTTGGCTGAAAGCAGACCTCTATTAATCCACTAAAAAGATAGTTAACATATGAAATCATGGTTATAAGCCCACCCCAAGACCACATCAAACTGCTACTCCACTCCGACCAGTCGCAACTTCAACTCCACTACTTCTACACCATAATCACCTCCATATACCATAGCTAATATGTCAAATCACTATAAAGACGAACGCCTGTGCATAGTACCATCTCCTTAATACATACAAGCATCTGCTCTACACCTACCTCTCTAACCTTCTTCAAGTTTAACCACCAGCAACCGCATTCCCTTAACTAACCACCAACCTGAACATCACTGCAAATTTTTACAACAAAATGACACTCAAAACCAAAATTAACAAGCAGAGAGACCCAATTACAGAAGTCATAACTTATCAACAAAATCTCCATTTCATCCATAAAATTCAAAATAAAAATATATCCGCTTAGCAAACATAATTAAGAGCGGCAGATTTATAAATAATTAAATACATCCACTTAACAAAACAGACTGCAATAAATATTATATAATAACATATATATATATATATATATATCTATGGAAAAAGGTGTAGTAGTAGATGCCTTATATGATAAACTGTATTTGAGCCTAAATTTATGAAATGTCCTCTTTACTAATTTATAGTTCACAATGCTAGATGTATAAAAGGAAATTTCATGGCCAGTTTTGTAATATGAATAAGATAATCATACCTTATATTTGATTAAGGCACCTTTTTTATATTCCTTCTATTGTTACAAGTTGATTACATAAAAAACAGTGAAGTTAAAGATGAAATATCAATCCAAAATCTGAAATATCAAAAACAAACAACATTTATATCTTACATGGAAACCTATCATGTTATTAAAGTAAACTTTTTTCTCTCCTATATTTCTAGTGTCATAACATGATCAACGCCTTACAAATAAATATTAGCCAACTAAATTAAATACATACCGTGAATCCACTTCTACCGTCATAACGTGAGCGGCTATTTACAAATTAGTACTACCTAAATAATACTATCAAATCCTTGAGCAACAAAAATTATAACCTGACAACAATAAATCAGGAAATAATCAAGCCTTTTTTATGAAGAAATATATAATTTTCACACTAATAAACTTAAATAAAATAATTTTGTAAATAACATTAACATCCAACCATCATGTTCACTATCATTTATGTGCAATAACAAAATAATCAAGTGCATCCACAGTTTATACAACGAATTGGTATTGAGCATGATATTTTACAGTATTCATGTGTGCTCATCAACTGCAAATTAAATTCAGGTGCTGTCACGTGTACTACAAAAAATAAAATCATAGCATTCCCATTATAGTTCTTGCCTGATTAATTTTATATTCATATAAATTAAATTCTAATACATTGTTTCTATATGAAATATATGTATTTCTATTATTGTATGTTTATAACAAAATACAAACAACCGTCATACCGTAATGTACTCAATGCATTATACTGCCGCAACAATCAAAACTTGCAGCAGTCATAGAACAATGCCTTAAACCATATCTGAAATTAGGAATAAAAAATATATGAGCTAAATAATACATTCAACCGATTTAATTCTTACATAAAAACCAAAAAATCTGATGTTAATTTCAGAAAACGCTACTTTTGACCAGGAAGTAGGACCTCTTAACAAATGGTATGACTGATCTATGTTTATCAAGAAGCCTCTTAACAATTACGATATCATTTTTTAGAACATCTATAAACTACTTCTGTCAAATGAATCTTTGAATTCACTGCACATTATGATCTTATTTCAAATGAATATATATTGCACTACTAGATAAAAAAGTCAATCCAATCTTATCTTTTATCTGTCCAAAGTGAAGAACCAGGCAGACCATTCTATACTAACCAATATATAAATTTCTGTTCATTTGAGAATTTTGGAACCATATTAACTTATTCTAAAGAAAAACAATTTACAATACTTTGATTTACAATAAAAGATTTCTGCATTTTAATACTTGAATTTACATTTTCTCAAGGGAACACTAAAATATAATTTTCATAAAATTTTAAAAACAGACTTGTTTATATTTGGAATTAAAAGTATTTTTCATCATTTTTAATAATCTAGTATGAATTCAGTTATAGAATTGACAGAATTGGGTAATTAGACCTTAGCAAATTTTGCATTACATTCTACCACTGCCTCCATTATTTCAACACACTTCTTTGTTCATATCGACATCCTAAAAATTCATATCCCTAACTTCCGCTCAAACAGCAAGCAACCACCTCCATTAACACTCCATCATACATTTTTTCACCAATAAAACCACATGAATACAGATATTTCCCAATCTCCACACTGCAATCATCTGCATCATTGACCTGCCACCAAACTATAATCCACTCAGACAATCACAACAAAAGCCAACTCTTCATTAGTTACATCTCTACAATACTGGAATATTGTCGTAACTTAACCAGTAGAGCAATTAACGTTTTTCCTGACTGCTTCCCTGGGTATAATTCCGCCTGCGGCCAGCCTTAACTAGAGGTAACTCATTTAATGATTGATTAGTTAGAAACCAATTAACGTTTTGCCTGAAAGTGTTATATGGTTTTTGTCCGTGCTTCGTTGTGGCTTCGATTAGCTAAAAAAATATATTGTTTATGTGTCCGGTTTAAGCGATCAATGGTTTAATGATTTATTATATTTAAGTATGCATCCAAGTTTTTTTTTTCTTTTATTTCTTGGGCGTAAAATATTCGGTAGGTGGATTTGGTTTTTTAGCTACGGAATCTGACTCTGTTTTGACTTAGAGCATGTAACAACCCGTATGTTCAATAACCTGTAATAACATAAATCGAGGCAGAATTTAATTCTAAAATGGGAATCAAGGGAAACGGGCTATGCCATTGCGTTCGTCTCGGAAAAATACGCGAAATAGAGTCCGAGTTTTCGAAAATCGGAGTCCGTATGGCCCAGTTATGGCCTAATGAAGTTTGCAGAAAATTTAAAACTAAAACAGATTTAAAAATTCAAATATTCAGATTTGGGCTGGGCCAGGCGGGGTCAGGCGGGAAGCTTCCCGCCCAGCCCATGTCGACAGGGCTGTCGACAGGCCTGTCGACAGGGGTGTCGACATGCCTGTCGACTTGCCTGTCGACAGGGTCCAGGCGCCCAGTGAACCTGGGTGCACCAGGTTGCACCAGGTTGGGTTTCAGGCTGGCTAGGAGGGCTGGTTCTAGAGATTTCCTAAATCTAAGGGTCCTAATCTAATCTAGGGTTAATCTAAGGGCCTAAAACACTTTCTAATCCTATAAATAAGACCCTAACCCTACCCTAATTCATTCATAATTAAACCTAGTAACTAAACTATGGCAAAATGCTAGCTCTCATGGCCTCCACTAATTTTATGAAGAGGGTTGCATGCTAATCACTCTCCAATCAACCTCTAATCTCTTCTTAGCATCTTAATCTTCTTTATTTGGTGTGCAAAGTTGCTAGTTGTGAGTTTCTATCACTTTGATGATCTTTTGGTAAACTAATTAGATGAGATGTGATGGGATTTATGGTTTTGTATGTGGGTTAATGAGCTTTGAATCATATGATATGATGTTAGCATTAATCTTATGTTTATGCATGTTGAGTATGTATGTTTATGCATGTTGAGTATGTAAGTTTATGCAAGTTTAATATGATGTATGTTATGTTTGCATGATGCTAAATATGCAAGTTGTGGGCTATGTAATCATATGCAAGTTCATGGTGATATGCTATGCAAGTTACATGTATGTAAATATGCAAGTTACATGTTTGTTAATATGCAAGTTACATGTTTGTTAATATGCAAGTTACATGTTTGTTAATATGCAAGCTACATGTAAGTAAATATGCAAGTTACATGTTTGTTAATATGCAAGATTCATGTTTGTTAATATGCAAGTCACATGTAAGTAAATATGCAAGTTACATGTTTGTTAATATGCAAGTTACATGTTTGTTAATATGCAAGTTACATGTATGTAAATATGCAAGTTATATGTTTGTTAATATGCAAGTTCATGATGACACATTATGCAAGTCTATGAGTTAATATGCAAGTTTGTTATGCAAGTGAATATGTAAGTTATGTGACATATTATATGCAAGTTATGTGACATGTTATGCAAGTTCATATGCAAGTTATGTGTTTGTTAATATGCAAGATGGCACCTTTGAAACATGTTCATTCATATGCAAGTTGACACCTTTTATATGTGTTATATCATGAACGAAATTACGTGGGAACGATGGGGTAATTAAATGCATAAGTTAATAAGATTGTGTGAAATTAATATAATTATGCATAACACAAAATAAATAAACATAGTATGGGAATTTGCCTATTTGGTTAGGTGTACCCATACTATGTGTTGGGAATTTACCTATTGAGTTAGGTCTACCCCATGGGAATTTACCTATTAAGTTAGGTCTACCCATGTTAAGAAAACTTGATTAATTAGGGATAATTAATATAAAATTATGAGGGTGATTAATTAGGTGTAATTAATTGACTAAGACACGAGGTTGGACTCAGTTGTAGCGTAAAACTGCCCGGACCCAACCGGCTTAACCAGTTGCTACAAATGTTAGCCCAATGTGAGAGGTCTTAGGCACAAACTAAATACGTAATTAATGTAAAGACACGAGGTTAGACTCTGTTATGACATAAGGCTGCCCGGACCCAACCGGCTTAACCAGCGGTCATAAAAGACAGTCTAATGTGAGAGGTCTTTACAAAGGTTACGTTCTTAATTAATTAATTAAGAAACACTTAACCATATTAGCATGTAGAGGGACATGAGGGGTTAAGTGGGTGCCTCGGGTGGCATGAGAAAATCTAGTGGTTGCCTTGGGTGGCAATAGAAAATACGATTAGAATACTTAACCAAAATGGAACATGTAATTAAAACATGATTAAAGGGTTAAGTGGGATATACTAGAAAAAGGGACAAGCTTAGGTGGGTAGCTTGTGGAGGCCCATTTCAACCAGTAACCCATACGTATCTTTGTGGGCTCGACCCATGTCGAGGACGGGACACGCATACTGGGCTTGACTGTAAGAGGCAAACGGGTTAGCGGTGGCAACGCAAGTCCAACGGGCTTCATATGCGTGAGTGGGCCCGGGCTGGTAGGTAAGCCGTTGTTGCATCGAGTAGATATAAGCCGTGCACCTTTAGTTCCATCAGGTTGCCACATTGGGGAATGATACATCCCACGGTGGGGCCAGCACGGGTATCTACGTTAGGGAGCCGATCGAATGGGAAGTAGTGTGTACACCTAGTGGATTGTAGGGCCCCGTGGCGCCTACTTGGTCACCTAGGGGTACGCAGGTACTAATTAGTAAATTTTATAAGTCCTTGGGTGGGATCAACCTTTAAGTTAGGAACGACTGGTGTGGTGCAGTTTAGTAATTTACCTTAGGGAGGGTAGATGCGTCTTTATCCTTTATCTTCGTTTAGTTGACTGCTTAGGGTAGCCATTCATCCCTATATGTTACCGTATATCAGTTTATGTCTTCTCTGGTTACTTTAACGATTGTATTGTTAAAGTTATAGGACTCGCTCAGACTTATGTCTGACCCTGTTGTTTTTATCTTTTTCCCAACCCTCAGGTCCTACGGTGGATCCTAGCAGTAGTGGAGCTTGATCGGATTGCTGTTCCAGTCTTTAGGAGCTTGGATAGATGTAAAGCTCCAGTTATCCAGTTATCTTTTCTTTTGTTTGGCTATTGTATGAGAGTGGGATTATGTACTTCTTTATTTTGATGGATATTGTACTTGACCTTTATTGTGGTTTTATGATGTAACCAGACATGTTTTACTTCCGCTGTTATGAGATGATGTTTTAAAATTTCAAGTACTATTTATATCTGTCTTGTTGTAATTTTTCTGTTCTATATTCACTAAAATACTCCACCAATGCTATGGCATTCCCTTAGTGAGTGATCATAGCGGGAGTGGGGTGTTACACGTGGTATCAGAGCTTAAGGTTACCAGAACAGATAATTTTTTAGAAAAACTATTTTCTAAGAGTATTTTCGAAGAAAGTATTTTCAAAAACATGTCTTCTAAGAGAAAAAGTTTTTGAAAAAGAAAAGCATAATCCCCAATAGCCATATCTTTATCTTTCGGAATCTCCTTTTTGAATCTTTCCTCTTTCGTTTCAGCATGGCTGAAGATCTTAACATCCCGGAGGGTTTAGTTATACCACTATGGTATAGGAGGTTGCAAGAGGCTAGGGCCGCGGCTGCGGGTCCGGCCAATGCTACTACACCAGAGACAACCGCTCCTCCTCCTCAGCCTAGAGTGGATAATTTTGCTAAGGTTTGCAAGGAGTTCAAGGCTATAGGAGGAAAACCTTTTCTAGGTTCAGAGACTTTCGTAGAGGCTAGAGATTGGCTTAAGGAAGTGGAAGAGTTGCTAGATATCTTTGAAGTGGAAGAGGGAAAGAAAGTCAAGTTGGCGGCTTGGTTGATGAAGGGAGAGGCCTCATTCTGGTGGGAGGTCACTAACAGAGAACGCCCTGTTGACTCTTGGGCAGATTTTAAGCAAAGGTTTGGGGCTAAGTTTCTCTCAAGGGCGGAAGAGAATCTGTTTATGGAGAAGTTCTTGAATTTGAAGCAAGGGAATCTCACGGTGAAAGAATATGTCAACAAATTCAATCAATTAGCAAGGTTTGGCATAGAGTTGGTGAATACACCGGAGAAGAAGGCTTTGAGGTTCGTTAGAGGCTTGAACGAACCATTGCAAGGAATAGCTATGACTCACATTCCTATGGGGGCCACTTTTGAGAAGCTTGTCTACATGGCACTTATGCATGAGGATGATAAGAATTCTAAGGCACCAGAGAAAAAGGGGGATCAGAAGAAACCGCAACAGCAACAACAAGGCAAGGGCGGAAAAGGCAATGGTGACAAAAAGAAGACGAAGAAGAAGTGCTTCAATTGTGGAACACCAGGACACCTTAGTAAGGATTGTCGCAAAAAGAAGAAGACCGGTTGCTTTCATTGTGGTGAAGCAGGGCATCTTGTGAAAAACTGCCCAAAGAAAGGGCAGAAGACGGGGTCTACCTCAGGAGGTCAGGTGCAAGCTCTTATAGCACCACCTCAGTCAGGGGGGCAAGTTCAGGTTCTCTCAGTTCCACCGATTCAGCAGAGAGGTAGAACTATTTCCGTTGAAAGTCTGGTTTTTCTGTATGATCATCCAGTTCGTACTTTGTTTGACTCTGGCGCATCGCATTCTTT
This sequence comes from Allium sativum, assembly GCA_030737875.1. Lineage (NCBI taxonomy): Eukaryota > Viridiplantae > Streptophyta > Magnoliopsida > Asparagales > Amaryllidaceae > Allium > Allium sativum. The sequence goes on from CM060921.1 coordinate 312,998,660, forward strand.
TATCTCATCATCGTTAGTTGAGTCACTGCACTTAGACACCAGTCTAGTTGATGATCCCTTGGTTGTCTCAAACCCAATTGGGGGCTCCATATATCTGTCTATGATATGTTTGGGTTTGAAGATTTCTATACTTAGCGTTGAGTTTAGATGTGATGCTTTTGTATTGGGCTTCACGGGCTATGGGTTGATCTTGGGCATGGACTGGTTATCCAGTAATGGTGCCGTTCTTGATTGCGAAAGGAGAGTTGTCAGGCTCATGACCCGCTTGGGTAACACTCTCGAGATCTCTTGCAATCCCATGGAATCTGTTTTGCTAAGTTATCTTGAATCGCTCGATGCTTCGGTCGAGAGTTTGTGTTCTGTCAGAGTAGTCCGGGAATATCCGGATGTGTTTGAAGAAGTAAAGGGTTTGCCTCCGAAGCGGGAGATAGATTTCCGAATTTATTTGGTGGATAATGCCAAACCAGTGTCTTTGCCAGTACGCCACATGGCTCCTCGTGAGAGAAGAGAACTTCATAAGCAAGTAGGGGAGTTGCTTGAGAAGGGGTTCATAAGGCGAAGTATATCGGAGTGGGGAGCTCCAGTAGTGTTTGCCACGAAGGCGGATGGGTCCCTCAGACTTTGTGTGGATTATAGAGAACTTAATAAGCTCACGAAGAAGAATAGACACCCATTACCGAGGATAGATGATCTCTTTGATCAGTTGGTTGGCGCGTCAGTATTTTCGCAGATGGACTTAGCTACAGGGTTTCATCAGTTAAGAGTGGCGGAGGACAGTATAGAGAAGACTGCTTTCCGGACTCCGGATGGTTTTTATGAGTGGCTAGTGATGCCATTTGGGTTGACAAACGCCCCCGCATACTTTGTTGATCTCATGAGTAGAGTGTTCAGAGAGTATCTGAATAAGTTTGTAGTAGTTTTTGTGGATGACATCTTGGTCTTTTCCAAGAATGAAGAAGAGCATGCCTTACATCTCAAGGAAGTGTTGGAGACTCTTCGAGCGCATAGTCTTAAAGCTAAATTCTCTAAATGCCATTTTTGGAGAAGAGAAGTGCGATTCTTAGGGCATGTGGTCTCTAAGGAAGGGATAGCTGTGGATCCCGCAAAGATAGTATCTATCCAGGATTGGAAAGTTCCTAAAAATGCTACCGAGGTAAGAAGTTTCTTGGGGTTGGCAGGATATTATAGGAAGTTCATCAAAGACTTCGCGAAGATATCAGCCCCATTAACCCGCTTGACGAAGAAGAATCTCGTTTTCTTATGGGACGTAGATTGTGATGATGCTTTCCGACGGTTAAAGAGAGCTTTGACCACCGCTCCAGTTTTAGTGCTCCCGGATGGGAGTAAGCCGTTTGTTGTTTATACCGATGCTTGTGGAACAGGATTAGGCGCAGTCTTGATGCAGGAGGGAAGGGTAATAGCCTATGGAGGGAGACAATTGAGAGTGCATGAGAAGAATTACCCTACCCATGATCTAGAGTTGGCCGCGATTGTTTTCGCACTTAAGTCTTGGCGCCATTATCTTCTTGGTGAGAGATTCGAGTTGTTCACCGACCATAAATCATTGAAGTACTTATTCTCTCAGAAGGATTTAAACTTAAGACAGCAAAGGTGGATGGAGTTCTTAGCATCCTATGATTTCGAGATAGCGTATACCCCTGGTAAGGGTAACGTGGTGGCAGACGCCTTGAGTAGAAAAAGGCTATCTTTGAGTCCATTGTTCGTGGAACGACGAAGCTTGGAGTTTCTTTCTTTGTTTGACTTCAGACCTTCTGTTGATTTTGTACCTGGTTTGTTGGCATCCTTGGAGGTTAGACCTACTCTTTTGAGACGGATTGGCGAGGCTCAGCGAGACGACCCACAGTTGGTTGTGTTGGTAGAGAAGCTTATAAGAGGGGAGTCGTCCAGCCATTTGGGTAGATACACCATAGATGATAAGGGATGGTTGCATAGAGACGGTAGACTTTGTGTACCGCAAGATGAGGGTTTGAAGAAGGCTATTTTGGATGATGCACATCGTTCAAGAATGACTATTCATCCCGGTGGAGACAAAATGTACCAAGACATGAAGAGAGTTTTCTTCTGGGCCGGTATGAAGAAAGATGTGGCCGAGTATGTGGCTAGATGCTTAGTGTGCCAACAAGTTAAAGTGGAGCAAAGGAAACCCGGTGGGTTGCTACACCCATTGGAAGTTCCACAGTGGAAGTGGGATAGTGTCTCGATGGATTTCATCGACGGGTTACCGAGATCGAGGAAGGGCAATACGGGAATTTGGGTTGTGGTAGACAGACTTACCAAGAGTGCCCATTTTATACCCGTAAAGAGTAAGAGGACCGCTCCATGGCTTGCTTCAGTCTATGTTAGAGAGATTGTTAGATTGCATGGCGTACCATCCAGCATTGTGAGTGATCGAGATCCTATTTTCACTAGTGAGTTTTGGAGAAGTTTGCAAGAGGCGGTAGGGACTCAGTTGTGTTTGAGCACCGCATATCATCCTCAGACGGACGGTCAGACTGAGAGGGTGAACCGTATCTTAGAAGATCTTTTGAGGCTTTGTATCTTGGATTTTGGAGGTACATGGGAAGAACATCTTCCTTTGGTGGAGTTCGCATATAATAACAGCTTTCAGTCCAGTATTGGTATGGCTCCTTTCGAAGCTCTTTATGGAAGGCCTTGTCGATCTCCTACATGTTGGTGGGAATCTACGGATAAGATCTTGCTTGGGCCAGATATAGTTAGAGAGACTTCAGAGAAGATTGATTTGATTCGTAGAAGGATGAAGGCAGCGCAAGTTAGACAGAAATCTTATGCGGATCGGAGAAGAACGGATCTTGAGTTTGAGGTTGGGGACATGGTTTTTGTCAAAGTATCTCCATTGAGAAATGTTGTTCGCTTCGGGTCCGTTGGGAAGTTAGCACCAAGGTTTGTTGGGCCGTTTCCTATTAAGGAAAGGATTGGACGGATGGCATATAGGGTAGAGTTGCCCGACAGACTTAGTGGTGTTCACGATGTATTCCATGTATCACATCTGAGGAAATGCTTACATGAGACCGCAGAGGTGGTAGAGCCGAGCTTGCTTAGAGATGTAGAAGTAGAGCGTGATGCGACGATTCGACGAGCTCCTACTCGCATCCTTGGGTCAGAAACTAGGAAGTTGAGGAATAGAGAAGTTCAGCTAGTGAAAGTGCAATGGGGAGATGACGAAAGCAATGCTACTTGGGAGACGGAAGCGAAGATGCGTTCTTCGTATCCATTTCTTTTTGAGAGTATGTCTTTTAACTTCTCCTTTATCGCTTAGTACTTATCTTATCTTTAGTATATCCTCTCGCTAGTACCTAGGACCTTTAGATAGGGTAAAACCTATGGTTGAAACATGTGTTTGAAACATGTTATGGTTGATGGATGCATGTGGATGCAATTGATTGCTAGTGGTTGCTCGTGGACGCATATACACACACATTAGGCACTAGATCGGCTCAGACACTTCATGTAATCATATGCATAAATGGATGTGGTAGTTAGATTGATGGATGTATCATGGCTGTGTTATCATATGGATGATGCATTTTTGTGTATGGTTGTGCACGCATGTAGAAATTTGTATGTGTCAATAGGGTTTCGCATACATATTGGATGCATGGCACTATCATGGTTTGCATTAAGGAGGTTTACTGTATCAGTAACCGCCTGATTTTTGCATTAGGTAAGTACATATACACACACTTTTGCATATATCCATCCAGCATTTAGAATCTTGTAAGGACAATGATTGCTCGTGGATGATGCTTTGAGTAGATGGATGATTGGATGGTAGGATACGTTCTTCCTAACTTGAAGATTTCGGGGACGAAATCCTTTAAGGAGGGGAGAATGTAACAACCCGTATGTTCAATAACCTGTAATAACATAAATCGAGGCAGAATTTAATTCTAAAATGGGAATCAAGGGAAACGGGCTATGCCATTGCGTTCGTCTCGGAAAAATACGCGAAATAGAGTCCGAGTTTTCGAAAATCGGAGTCCGTATGGCCCAGTTATGGCCTAATGAAGTTTGCAGAAAATTTAAAACTAAAACAGATTTAAAAATTCAAATATTCAGATTTGGGCTGGGCCAGGCGGGGTCAGGCGGGAAGCTTCCCGCCCAGCCCATGTCGACAGGGCTGTCGACAGGCCTGTCGACAGGGGTGTCGACATGCCTGTCGACTTGCCTGTCGACAGGGTCCAGGCGCCCAGTGAACCTGGGTGCACCAGGTTGCACCAGGTTGGGTTTCAGGCTGGCTAGGAGGGCTGGTTCTAGAGATTTCCTAAATCTAAGGGTCCTAATCTAATTTAGGGTTAATCTAAGGGCCTAAAACACTTTCTAATCCTATAAATAAGACCCTAACCCTACCCTAATTCATTCATAATTAAACCTAGTAACTAAACTATGGCAAAATGCTAGCTCTCATGGCCTCCACTAATTTTATGAAGAGGGTTGCATGCTAATCACTCTCCAATCAACCTCTAATCTCTTCTTAGCATCTTAATCTTCTTTATTTGGTGTGCAAAGTTGCTAGTTGTGAGTTTCTATCACTTTGATGATCTTTTGGTAAACTAATTAGATGAGATGTGATGGGATTTATGGTTTTGTATGTGGGTTAATGAGCTTTGAATCATATGATATGATGTTAGCATTAATCTTATGTTTATGCATGTTGAGTATGTATGTTTATGCATGTTGAGTATGTAAGTTTATGCAAGTTAAATATGATGTATGTTATGTTTGCATGATGCTAAATATGCAAGTTGTGGGCTATGTAATCATATGCAAGTTCATGGTGATATGCTATGCAAGTTACATGTATGTAAATATGCAAGTTACATGTTTGTTAATATGCAAGTTACATGTTTGTTAATATGCAAGTTACATGTTTGTTAATATGCAAGCTACATGTAAGTAAATATGCAAGTTACATGTTTGTTAATATGCAAGATTCATGTTTGTTAATATGCAAGTCACATGTAAGTAAATATGCAAGTTACATGTTTGTTAATATGCAAGTTACATGTTTGTTAATATGCAAGTTACATGTATGTAAATATGCAAGTTATATGTTTGTTAATATACAAGTTCATGATGACACATTATGCAAGTCTATGAGTTAATATGCAAGTTTGTTATGCAAGTGAATATGTAAGTTATGTGACATATTATATGCAAGTTATGTGACATGTTATGCAAGTTCATATGCAAGTTATGTGTTTGTTAATATGCAAGATGGCACCTTTGAAACATGTTCATTCATATGCAAGTTGACACCTTTTATATGTGTTATATCATGAACGAAATTACGTGGGAACGATGGGGTAATTAAATGCATAAGTTAATAAGATTGTGTGAAATTAATATAATTATGCATAACACAAAATAAATAAACATAGTATGGGAATTTGCCTATTTGGTTAGGTGTACCCATACTATGTGTTGGGAATTTACCTATTGAGTTAGGTCTACCCCATGGGAATTTACCTATTAAGTTAGGTCTACCCATGTTAAGAAAACTTGATTAATTAGGGATAATTAATATAAAATTATGAGGGTGATTAATTAGGTGTAATTAATTGACTAAGACACGAGGTTGGACTCAGTTGTAGCGTAAAACTGCCCGGACCCAACCGGCTTAACCAGTTGCTACAAATGTTAGCCCAATGTGAGAGGTCTTAGGCACAAACTAAATACGTAATTAATGTAAAGACACGAGGTTAGACTCTGTTATGACATAAGGCTGCCCGGACCCAACCGGCTTAACCAGCGGTCATAAAAGACAGTCTAATGTGAGAGGTCTTTACAAAGGTTACGTTCTTAATTAATTAATTAAGAAACACTTAACCATATTAGCATGTAGAGGGACATGAGGGGTTAAGTGGGTGCCTCGGGTGGCATGAGAAAATCTAGTGGTTGCCTTGGGTGGCAATAGAAAATACGATTAGAATACTTAACCAAAATGGAACATGTAATTAAAACATGATTAAAGGGTTAAGTGGGATATACTAGAAAAAGGGACAAGCTTAGGTGGGTAGCTTGTGGAGGCCCATTTCAACCAGTAACCCATACGTATCTTTGTGGGCTCGACCCATGTCGAGGACGGGACACGCATACTGGGCTTGACTGTAAGAGGCAAACGGGTTAGCGGTGGCAACGCAAGTCCAACGGGCTTCATATGCGTGAGTGGGCCCGGGCTGGTAGGTAAGCCGTTGTTGCATCGAGTAGATATAAGCCGTGCACCTTTAGTTCCATCAGGTTGCCACATTGGGGAATGATACATCCCACGGTGGGGCCAACACGGGTATCTACGTTAGGGAGCCGATCGAATGGGAAGTAGTGTGTACACCTAGTGGATTGTAGGGCCCCGTGGCGCCTACTTGGTCACCTAGGGGTACGCAGGTACTAATTAGTAAATTTTATAAGTCCTTGGGTGGGATCAACCTTTAAGTTAGGAACGACTGGTGTGGTGCAGTTTAGTAATTTACCTTAGGGAGGGTAGATGCGTCTTTATCCTTTATCTTCGTTTAGTTGACTGCTTAGGGTAGCCATTCATCCCTATATGTTACCGTATATCAGTTTATGTCTTCTCTGGTTACTTTAACGATTGTATTGTTAAAGTTATAGGACTCGCTCAGACTTATGTCTGACCCTGTTGTTTTTATCTTTTTCCCAACCCTCAGGTCCTACGGTGGATCCTAGCAGTAGTGGAGCTTGATCGGATTGCTGTTCCAGTCTTTAGGAGCTTGGATAGATGTAAAGCTCCAGTTATCCAGTTATCTTTTCTTTTGTTTGGCTATTGTATGAGAGTGGGATTATGTACTTCTTTATTTTGATGGATATTGTACTTGACCTTTATTGTGGTTTTATGATGTAACCAGACATGTTTTACTTCCGCTGTTATGAGATGATGTTTTAAAATTTCAAGTACTATTTATATCTGTCTTGTTGTAATTTTTCTGTTCTATATTCACTAAAATACTCCACCAATGCTATGGCATTCCCTTAGTGAGTGATCATAGCGGGAGTGGGGTGTTACAGAGCACATTTAAGCAAGATTGTTTGTAGTAAAAATGAGATATGTTACTTAATTTGCTAATCATCTTTTTACTCTGTGTTTGCTCTACAATGAGCATTATCGCAACAGTTCTATGGATCCAAAACTGCAGCTTGTTTCTAAAAATATAGCTTGATAAACCAATAACAAGGTCACAGCTTTCGGAGTCGGAAGCTGGAAAATCATGTTTTATATTTTTATTTTAGCGATCTGAAATTGTTAGTGCAGTAATATTTATTAAAAACCTAGTATACCTTAATATCCCTCGGCAGTGATATGAAATTGTTAGTGTAGTAATATTTATGTTATCCGATATTCAAAATTATACAATGACTATTCAATTTTTTTTGTTTCAGTCTACGACAGGTTTGCAATAAAATAACAACATAAAGAATTCAACCCTAACAACAGATTATCTGGTGGGCTATATGAAATAATTTATAAATAATCCTAATATACTTTAATATTTCTCAACATCAAACACTAAACATAAGCCATTCAAACAATAAGAAAAGCGAGGTTTCAGCACTGATAAGCATGCCAAGATAACAATCTTGTCATTTTTGTCCCTTTACTAGTAACATAAAGCATTGAATTTAATTAATTGTTATGTCTAAAATGTTCCAACTAATACAGTGAGAATAAATTTCAAATTGTGTATAAAATATTATTCTCTATTTTTATGTTTCAAAGTTGTTTCATATTAGTATAATAACTCCTAAATATATAAATGAATCTTTGGCTACCGTACATTAATATATTGCTGTACTGTAAAGGATCAACAATAAAGTTGGACAAGATAATATTGTGTTACTCAAAAATATATTTCACAGTAAGAAAATGAATGTGTATCCTTTTCAAACCCACTGGGAAAGTGGATACCGTCTTATAATAATTTTGATTTATGTATTCAACCATGTAGTAAACATACAAAATATAAAATTAATAATTTTGACTTATGTATTCAAGGAAATAACAAAAGCACGTAAACGATCAATCTTCTCTGCCATCCCTCCATATTTGCTATGTCTTACATTTTTAAATCTCCGCCTCTGCTTTTCTTGCATTTTCTTAGTGCATGTTGATATTGCTAAACACAAAATCAAAATGAAACCGAACAGACTTTAATATTTCAGGACTATGAATACCCTCCCCATCCTTTCCATAAGGTTGGTGTCTTTCCATAAGGTTGGTGTTAAGTCCGTCTTTTCCTAATGGTGCTTGATGATAAAAATATTATTCTCATTACAGATATTAATGTAACATTTTCCAGAAATAGTCTTCCTGTATTAATAAAATTTATCTTAAAACATACCTTCAATTAAGATCATTGGTGTCTCATTTAACCTTCTCTGTGATATAGGCATGCTTTTGGAAAAAAAAAGATAAACAAGCACTTTCAGTTTTTAAGAGAAACCATATTAGGCATTTCCCAATTATTTAAAGGTAGCCATACATACGCTTCTAAAAACAAACACAAGCACTTTTAATTAATATTCGTAGACAAAATTAACTACTGCTAATCAATTCACACATTCATATTTAGAAATACAAACGCTTTCAAATTTCTGCTTTACTGAACAAAAGCTAAAACAATAAAAAGGCAAAAACCAAATCTCTCAAACTAAAAAATCACAAAGCTTAGGTCCTTAATTAACAGCAGCAGCAAAATGGGTAGCATCTTAACAATCAGACTTTAGTAAGTTGTACAAGAGGAAAAGATGGCTGATGCTGGCCTACCTAGTAGCAAACAGCATCAAAGGTTTATAAATCATATTTTTGTTGGTTTAAGCAGTACCTTAACAATGGATCTAGATCTTCATTCACTCAAGCAATCAACTATTACAACCAAAAAAACTGTATTAACTATAATTTATGTACCTTAACAACGGATCTAGATCTGAATCGGTTGCATCGACCGTTCCACAATCCGAAACACACCCAAAAAATCAATCTGAATCGATTTCTAAATCTGAAACAAACCAAAACCTCAATCGAACCCGCGATGGGGACGCACCCAAAATTCGATTCCATAGCTAAGGAAATCGATAGGAAAATCCAGGGAGTATCGAGGGGAAAATGGGGGAGGAAATCGGGGGGAATCGAAGGGAAAATCGAGATGAAAATGCAGGATAAAGCGGATAAACGTGAATATTTTTTGTGAAGTCGATGAAAATTAAGGGGGAAAATTTTCAATTGGAGGGAATTTTCGTGAAGAGGGAAAGTTTTGACAAACGTGACAAGGGTTGTCTACAGGCTATAATGTATGGTCACGTTTCCCAGCACAAAAATAATAGGAAAAAAAAGAACTAAAATACTAATAGTTGCTTTCACACCACAAACGCTGCCAATAAAAGCATCTAAAAACATGTTTTCTTGTAGTGATATCCTAACATCCAAACAACCATCAAACACAGGCATCCATTGTCCTTATAAAATTTCTAATGTTGTATGAACATATGCAAGAAGTGTGCGTATATGTTCCTTATCTAATGCAAAATCAGGCGGTCTACTGATTCAGTTGACCTCCTTAATGCAAACCATGATAGTGCCATGCGTCCATTATGTATGCGAAAGAATCCTATCGATACATATTATTTCTACATGTGTGCACAACCATTCACCAAAATGCAATATCCATATGATAGCACAACCATTAACTTAAATATGCACACACATTTATATGCAATATGCGATATGAAGTGACTGAGCCGATCTAGTGCCTAAAGTGTGTGTATATGTATCCACGAGCAACCACTAGCAACCACTTGCATCCACATGCATCCATCATACATAACATGTCTCAAACACATGTTTCAACCATAGGACTACCCTATCTAAAGGTCAAAGATACTAGCGAGAGGACATACTAAAGATAAGATAAGTACAAGCTAAGCGATAAAGGAGAAATTAAAAGACATACCCTCGAAAAGAAAAGGGTACAATGAACGCATCTTCCTTTCCGTCTCCTAAGTAGCGTTGCTCTCGTCATCTCCCCATTGCACTTTGACTATCTTGACCTCTCGATTCCTCAACTTCTTAATCTCCGACCCAAGAATGCACGTAGGAGCTCGTCGAATCGTCGCATCACGCTCTATCTCCACCTCTCTAAGCAAGCTCGGCTCTACCACTTCTGCGGTCTCGTGCAAGCACTTCCTCAAATGTGATACATGGAATACATCGTGTACACCACTAAGTCTCTCGGGCAACTCCACTCTATATGCCATCTGCCCAATCCTCTCTTTAATAGGAAACGACCCTACGAACCTTGGTGCTAACTTCCCAATGGACCCAAAGCGAACAACATTCTGTAATGGAGCACCTTGACAAAAACCATGTCCCCAATATCAAACTCAAGATCTGTCCTCCTCTTGTCCGCATAAGATTTCTGCCTATCTTGCGTCGTCTTCATCCTCCTTCGAATCAGATCGATCTTTTCCGAAGTCTCTCTAATCATATCGGGCCCAAGTAAGATCTTATCTGTAGACTCCCACCAACATGTAGGCGAACGACACGGCCGTCCATAAGGAGCCTCGAACGGTGCCATGCCAATGCTAGACTGAAAGCTATTATTATATGCGAACTCTACCAACGGAAGATGTTCCTCCCATGTACCTCCGAAGTCTAAGACACAGAACCTCAATAAGTCCTCTAGAATACGATTCACCCTCTCGGTCTAGCCGTCCGTCTGAGGATGGTATGCGGTGCTCAAACATAACTGAGTCCCTACCGCCTCTTGCAAGCTCTTCCAAAATTCGCAAGTAAAGATAGGATCGCAGTCACTCACTATGCTAGAAGGAACACCGTGCAAATGAATTATTTCTCGAATGTATACGGAGGCTAACCATGGAGCAGTCCTCTTACTCTTCACGGGAATAAAATGGGCGCTCTTAGTAAGTCTGTCTACCATGACCCAAATCCCCGTATTACCCTTCCTCGATCTCGGTAACCCATCAATAAAGTCCATCGAGACACTTTCCCACATCCATTGTGGGACCTCCAATGGGTGAAGCAATCCAGCGGGCTTCTTTTGCTCTGCTTTTACTTGTTGGCACACCAAGCATCTAGCGACAAACTCGACCACATCCTTCTTCATGCCGGCCTAAAAGTAAACCCGTCTCATGTCCATGTACATCTTGTCCCCGCCGGGATGAATGGTCATCTTCGAACGATGTGCATTATCAAGAATGGTCTTCCTCAGATTCTCGTCCCGTGGTACACAAAGTCTACCGTCCCTACGTAACCAACCCTTATCATCTAGGGTATACCTACTGAGATGGCTCGATGACTCCCCCTTTTGAGCTTTTCTACTAACTCAACCAACCGTGGGTCATCTCGCTGTGCCTCTCCGATCCGTCCCAAAAGCGTAGGTCTGACCTCCAAGGATGCTAACAAACCGGGTACAAAGTCAATGGAAGGTCTAAAGTCAAACGTAGAGATGAACTCTAAGCTTCGCCGCTCAACAAACAACAGACTCAAGGACAACCTTTTCCTACTTAAGGCATCTGCCACCACGTTACCCTTGCCAGGGGTATATGCTATCTCGAAGTCGTAGGATGCTAAGAATTTCATCCACCTTTGCTGCCTTAAGTTCAAGTCCTTCTGAGAGAACAAGTATTTTAGCGATTTGTGGTCAGTGAACAATTCGAATTTCTCGCCAAGAAGATAATGGCGCCAAGACTTAAGCGCGAAAACAATAACAGCCAACTCTAGGTCATGTGTAGGGTAATTTCTCTCATGCACTCTCAACTGCCTTCCACCATAGGCTATTACCCTTCCCTCTTGCATTAAGATTGCGCCTAGTCCTGTCCCACAAGCATCGGTATAAACGGTAAATGGCTTACTCCCATCTGGCAACACTAAGACCGGGGCTGTGGTCAAAGCTCTCTTTAAACGTTGGAACGCATCATCACAATCTACGTCCCATGTGAAAACTAGGTTCTTCTTCGTCAAGCGTGTTAATGGGGCTGATATTTTTGCGAAGTCTTTGATAAACTTCCTATAGTAGCCAGCCAACCCTAAGAAACTCCTCACCTCGGTAGCATTTTTAGGGACATTCCAATCTTGGATGGCCACTACCTTCGCGGGATCCACAGCTATCCCTTCTTTGGAAACCACGTGCCCTAAGGATCGCACTTCCTTCCTCCAAAAGTGACATTTAGAAAATTTAGCTTTAAGGCTATGCGTTCGAAGAGTCTCCAACACTTCCCTAAGATGTAGGGCATGCTCTTCCTCGTTTTTAGAAAAGATCAAGATGTCGTCCATAAAGACTACCACGAATTTATTAAGGTACTCCCTAAACACCCTACTCATCAAGTCAACAAAGTATCCGGGGGCGTTTGTCAAACCAAAGGGCATCACAAGCCACTCGAAGAAACCGTTTGGAGTCCTAAAGGCAGTCTTGTCTATGCTATCCTCAACCACTCTCAACTGATGGAAACCCGTGGCTAAGTCCAACTGCAAAAACACTGAGGCGCCAACTAACTGATCGAAGAGATCGTCAATCCTCGGCAGTGGGTGTCTATTCTTCTTAGTAATCTTATTAAGTTCTCTATAGTCCACACAAAGTCTAAGGGATCCATCTGCCTTCGTGGCAAATACTACTGGAGCACCCTACTCCGATATACTACGTCTGATGAACCCCTTCTCAAGCAATTCTTTCACTTGCTTACTGAGTTCTCTTCTCTCTCTTGGAGCCATGTGGCGCACTGGTAATGCAACTGGCTTTGCATTATCTACTAGATATATTCAAAAGTCAATCTCACGTTTTGGGGGTAAACCTCTCACCTCATCAAAGACATCAACGTATTCACGGACTATACGAACAGAATGTAAATCATCATCGGATGCATCAAGGGATCTAGGTAGCTAAGCATTACTGGACCTCTAGGGTCACAAGAAATATCAAGGGTCCTTCCACAATAAGTCAACAATCTAACTACCCTTCTTTCACAATCTAGGATGGCCCTGTATCTAGTTAGCCAATCCATACCTAGAATCAAGCCGTAGCCCATGAAGCCAAGAACAAAGGCGTTGCATTCAAACTCAACGCCCAAAATAAACACTCTCAAATCCCGAAAAATCATAGAAAGATGAGCCGAACCACCAATAATATTTGAGACTACTAAGGGATCCGTAACTAGACTAGTATATAGGTCCAGTGTTTCAACTAATGATGTAGAGATAAATGAATGTGATGAGCCAGAATCGAATAAAGTACGGACATGATGATCAAACAGAAAAACTAAACTTTCAACGGAAATTGCTCTACCTCGTTTTTGCAACGGTGGGACCATGAGAGCCTGAACTTGCCCCCTTGCCTGCCCTGGTGCCATAAGAGCCTGCACCTGTCCTCTCGAGGTAGACCCTGCCCTCTGCCCTTTCTTTGGGCAGTCCTTAATCAGATGTCCCGCGTCGCCACAGTGGCCGAAACAACTAGTCTTCTTTTTCTTCCTATAATCATTGCTTAGATGGTCGGGTGTCCCACAGTTAAAGCATCTTTTCTTTCCCTTAGCATTGTTTCCTTTACCACCTTTCTTGTTCTGTTGTTGCTGTTGCGGCTTCTTTTGATCCCCTTTCTTCTCGGGTGCCTTTTTAGCATTGGCGCCCTTCTCCTCTTCGTGCATAAGCGCCATGTCAACTAGTCTCTCAAAGGTAGCCCCCATGGGGATATGGATCATAGCTAACTCATGAAGCGGTTCGTTCAAAACCTTAACAAATCTCAGGGCCTTCTTTTCTAGTGTATTCACCAAGTCCAAGCGAAATCTCGCCAACTGATTGAACTTGTTGACGTATTCTTTCACCGATAGATTCCCTTGCTTCGATGCCAAAAATCTTTCCATATATAAATTCTCTTCGGCCCGTGAGAGAAACTTTGCTTCAAACCTCCGCCTAAAATCTGGCCATGTATCAACTGGACGCTCTCCATTAGTGACTTCCCACCGAAATGATGCTTCGTCCTTCATCAACCAAGCAGCCAATTGGACCTTCTTACAGTCGTCCAAGTCGAAAATGCCAAACAGATCCTCCACTTCTTTCAACCAATTTCTAGCTTCAATGAACGTTTCAGTCCCACTAAAAGATTTTCCACCCATCGAACGAAAATCCTTACATATCTTGGAGAAAGTATCCCCACGCGGAGGAATGACTGGATCTGGGGGAGGAGTAGGAGGAACGTTGGCCGAACCTGCAGTAGCGGCCCTAGCCTCGAGATATTGACGAAACCAACCGGGTAAATGAACACCCTCTGGTATCTCAGATGCTCCAGACATACTGAAACGAAAAAGGAAAGATTCAATACAAAAGAACCGAAGGAAAGATATATGGATCTTGGGGTCATGCTTTCTAAAATAAGCTTTTCTTTTGAAAATACTTTCCTTAAAACTTTTGAAGGTACTTCTTTATAAAAGTTGTTTTTCAAAAACACTTTTCAAAATTCCTATCTGTTCTGGTAACCTTCAGCTCTGATACCACGTGTAACACCCCACGTCCATTAATGTCACTCACAAAGGGAATGCATTAACTTTCATGGAGCATTTTAAGTGTGTATAGAACAGAAACTTAACAACAAGACAGATATAAACAGTACTAAAACTTTAAAACTTTATTTCATTGCAGCGGAAAATACATAAGTTGATTACATCATCAAAACTAGAGTCAAAGTACACAATATCCATCTTGACTAAATCAAAGTACATAAATTGAAAGACATAATCCCCAATACAAAATAGCCATAAATAAGAGAGGCTGAACTTTACTTCAGCGATCCAAGCAATCTTCTAAAAGCAAGAAATACAGTTGTCCAAAATCAAGCTCCACTGGTGCTAGTTCCAACCTGAGCACCTGGGGGGGAAAGGAAGAAAAGAGGAGGAAACAAAGGGGGTCAGACATAAAGTCTGGCGAGTGCGATAACTTCAACAATATAATTACCAAAATAACTAAGCTAAGGCATAAGTTGGAAAATAAGGAAATGACCGTGAACAATTGAGTATGGCAGAGTAAACAAGGAAATAAGGTTGAACTAAGATAACGTTAAAGCGCTCCTAGACCACTATAAGATAATTACTATACTGCACCACCACTACTATACTGCACCGCCACTAGTTACCCTGAGGTTGATCCCGCCTACAGAACTTAATATTGATAAAGGTAGTTTCGTGCACCCATAGTTGCCTTCATAAGTGCCGCCTGCCCCTATATCCACTAGGTGTACCCACTGCCCCCAAGCGATCGGCTCCCTAACTCGTAGATACCCATGCTGGCCCCACAGTGGGGTGTATCACTCCCCAAAGTGGCAACCCGATACCACCAATAATGCACGGCTTATACCTACACAATGCAACAACGTCTTACCTACCAGCCCGGGTCCACACACACATATGAACCCGTTGGACTTGCGTTGCCACCTCTAACCCGGTTTGGCCTCTTACAGTCAAGCCCAGTATGTGTGTCCCGTCCTCGACTTGGGTCGAGCCCACAAAGATACGTATGGGTTACTGGTTGAAACGGGCCCCCATTACTTGACACAAGCGATCCACCTAAGCTTGGTCCCTTCTAGTACATCCCACTTAACCCTCTTCTTATTCATGTTCACTTACATGTTTCAAATATTGGTTAAGTGTTTCTAATCGTATTTCAAATGCCACCCAAGGCACCCACTAGATTCCACATGCCACCCAAGGCACCCACTTAACCCCCTTATGTCCCACTACATGTTTATCTGGTTAAGTGTTTCTTAATTCATTAAGACCGTAACCTCATAAAGACCTCTCACATTAGACTGACATTTGTGGCAGCTGGATTTGTCGGGCGGGTCCGGGCAGTCTTACACCACAAAAGAGCCTAACCTCGTGTCTTTACAACTGTTACGCATTTAATTTATGCCTAAGACCTTCCACATTAGACTGGCATTTGTGGAAGATGGATTTGCCGGGCGGGTCCGGGCAGTCTTACACCACAAAAGAGCCTAACCTTGTGTCTTAGACGATTAATTACACCTAATTATTTATTCCCCAATTTGAATTACTTTCCCTATACAAATTATCAATCAATTCCAAATTTAACTATGGCCATAATTGACTCAATTATGTCCATCTATATATGGTATGTAAAATCGTACCAATTTCATCACAAATTTATTTTATGCCATTTAAGGCATTTATGCCAATTTTCAATATTAAATCTTTTTAATATTATCTCATTACCCCACGTTGTACGTTCGTTCGTTTAACGTAAAATATACGTTAGACTCGAATAGTCTAACTCATAGAATAAAGAGAGAACATCACAACATACATATAGATAAAACTAGATCTAAACATAGGGGTGAACTTGCATGTGTGAATGATGTTCTACATCTAAAACTTGCATAGGCCAAAGTTACGGCTTGCATAAAACTACATATGTCATAAATCCAAATCTTAAGGTGTGAACTTGTTTGGGTGATAGTCACAAACTTGCATAAATCATGTATGTCATAGATCTACATCTAAAGGTGTAAACTTGCATAGGCAATAACCACAAACTTGCATAACATGATTCATATTCCAAACTCATATATTTATATAAACTTGCATATGTGATTTATGCAACATAACAATGGTGTAAACTTACATCTAAACATGTAAACTAGCATGTAGAATTTATCATAAAACTCACACATGTCATAGCCTAACTTTAGATCTAAAATAGATGTCATGAAACATGTAAGGTTATACATATAATTTTCCCCAACTTGCATATGATTCATGTCTTAATCAAAATCTAAACTTGCATACATACTTATGATTTATCATATGAATCAACATAACCAAACTAGCATATGAACAACATGATGATTTGATTATACATAAGTCAATCATAGAATTACAACATAGATGATAGCATCGTAACTTTACAACATAGATGATCACAACATAACATCATATAATTTACCACATGTATGATAACATCACAATTTTACAACATAATTATAACATGCGGTCAATAATTCACATCATATCCATATAATCCACATCATAACTTAATCCAATTAAATCGCTAATTATTTTATTAAAGAAATCGAACTCACAACTCAAAGAGGGTCTTGAGTTCTGAATTCTGAGTTCTGAAGTTGTATTAGCTTTTCCTTGAAGTAGATTTGTTGTTAGAGTTGAATTGAATTGAATTTGATTTGCTTTCTTCCTCTCTAATTGGTGGCGGCTATTCTGAGTTGCTAGGTGATGGCATGGAGGCCATGAATCTAATTTTATTTTGATTTTAGGGTTTGAGTCTACATGTCTTTTTATAGAGTTTAGGATTAGTTTAGGCCGTCCGATCAACCCAGAATTAATCCCAGCCAATCAGAGCAGATCAGAAACCCTAATGAGTCAGCACACAGTCATTAACAGGTCAACAATCAAATCTGCCCATGGGGGGGGGGGAGGGGGGGCAGGTCGACCCTATGGTCGACCTGGTTAGGGCAGGTCGACCCCCAGGTCGACCCCCAGGTCGACCTGGCCCTGGCGGGAATTTTCCCGCCTAGCCTGTTTGACTCTGAAATTTGAATTTTCTGAAATCTGTTTTGAATTTTCTGAAACTTCCGATGGCTATAACTTCTTCATACGAAGTCCAATTCACGCAAACTCGGACTCTATCTCAACCAGAATTCCGAGACGTACACAATGGCGCAACCCGTTTCCCTTAATTCTCACATTTGAGATTAGTTATTCTTTAATTTGTGAACATTAATATTAACAGAAATACGGGGTGTTACACAACATACTTGACAATAATAAAAGATCAATTTTCGAATGATTTAGAATAATATATATATATATATATATATCTTAAATATGAAATTTAAACAAAGGTTTGGCTTGTGTATAATCGTAAAACACAATGGTTCTGACATAATTGATTTTGTCACATTAATTTTAAGTATATTAATAAACTAGCTAAAAATGAACTAGTTGTTGAGGATGCAGATTAAGGATCTTAAGGCAAACTAAACACTAAAGGGGGTGATGTGACACCCCACGTCCGTTAATGTCACTATTTTTCAGAATGCATTAACTTTCATGAAGCGTTATAGGTAAACAAAAACATCAAAAGGCAGATATAAAATAACAGCGGATTTTAAAACTTTATTAAACAGAAATCATCATGGTCCAAAACCCAGTTACATCATAAGTCTGAAATACAGAAAACTCATTACATCAATTTAAAACTTCTGTTTTGTACTAAAATCATCAGAGTATAGCAATATATAAAAAAAACACAGTCCCCAAAATATAGCCATATCAGAGAAGACAGGAAATTAAAGCGGTACATCTAAGCAGCTCCAAGCAGAATGAAAGAGAGAATCCAAATCAAGCCAGAGTATTCCCACCCTGGGAACTGGGGTTGGAGGGGGAGAGTAAGAGAAGAGTAAACAAAATGTATCAGCCATAAAGTCTGGCAACTCCGTTACTTTTAGCATATAAATAAAAAGCATCATGACATGCATATAAACTGGATAAGAGAGATAACAGTATCATAAGGCAGGTATAATAGACTGAGCAGGAAAAATAGAACAGAATATATCGCGCTTCTCAAGTACTTTTCTCTGCACCAATACAAGTATAACAGAAAAAAGATGATCCCAACAAGAACAAGATGATAGACTTAGGTGTACTTCTAGTGAGGGGTTTTACCCCATACAATAATAACAGGTAGCCCCACAGAAATGAAAGGTGTTATCCCCAATGATAATAACGGGCTCCTAAGTAAGCAAGACTAGATGTACCCTCGTTACTACCCCAATCGATCGGCTCCCTATCCCGTAGACACTCTGTGCTGGCCCCACAGTAGGATGTATCACTTCCTAAAGTGGCAACCCCTTTATTAACGAGATGCACGGTCATCTACTGATGTCATAACTTCTTCTTATCCTAACACAAGCAGATTCATGCATGCAAATGAATCCGACGGAGTGCGTCGTCAACATCCCCACTTAAACAAACCTCTTATAATTAACTCAGTAAGCGTGCCCAGACCCCAACCTAGTTCAGGGTTCCCCGTTTGATACCAAGTTGGGTTACTGACTGATACGGGTCCCACACAACAGATGATCCAAGCTTCCCCCTAGGCTTGCATCCCCACTACTAGGATTTTGACAGGTTATGCCTAACGGTTTAACAAGGTTGCATAACCCCAACATATAAAACATGTTAAGTTTCTCAAGTATGTATATATATAACCCGCCCCCACAGATTTAACAAGATTAACTTAACCCCCACTGATTCAAGCAAGTTTACTTAACCCCTACTCAATTTGACAGGTTTGTGTAACCCCCACAGATTTAAACAGGTTAAGTATTTCAAGTTAACAAGTTATTATCACATTTCCATTCATGATTGTTAATGGACTAGACCTCTCACATTAAGTCTACCACTTGTGGATGTTGAATATGTCGGGCGGTTACGGGCAGACTTCTACCACAAGTCGGACTTAACCTCATGTCTCAGCACCGTTATGTGTACATTTATGCACTAGACGCATCACATTATATTTACAACTTGTGGATGCTGGATTTGCTGGGCGGTTCCGGACAGACTTCTTCCACAAATGTAATCTATCCTCGTGTCTAAGCGCGGTTACAGTTTTTAATTACTGTAAATCTAGGCATGTTCATTATTAAACAATTTTCATGTTTATCTAAGGTTATGCCCCCAAATCTCAGTCTGATTCACGATACAATTTAGGCCCCAAGTTAAAGTTTTAGATCAAAGTATACATTATACCCCAAATCCCAATCATGTTTTACAATATAAGTTATGCCCCCAATTTATCATTCCCAACCGTTCCCAGTTTCGTGCGCTCGCTTATTTCAGCGATAGGCCTAGGCTCGAAGGTAGCCTAGCTATAAAAATAAAAAAGGAAGGAGGGAGTGAAGAGAACAGAAATAGGCATAATAACAAAACATGTATATGATGACAGAAATAGGCATACTAAAAGAATAGGCATATGGTGACATGATTAGGCATAATAACAGAATTGGCATATCAGGAATGGGCATATGAGAATTAAACAGTAGATCAGGTGTACAAGTAGTGGCAGATTTGTTTAGTTATGATTCAAGTTATTAACAGACATAGGTTTAGATCCAAACTTATAAACATGTCAAGATTACTATTAAATGTTTATATCAAAAAATAACATGAACCCACAGGGACTAAATCTAAAGAACTGAGAACTGACTGTTGATGTTGTAGCAGAGATTCTTGTATGCTCATAAGTTGTTGTAGAAGAATAGGCTAGTTTAGTATGAGTTAGGGCAACACCTCATTGTCTCCATTGTTTTTGGTGAATAAAACAATAGAAAGAGGTCATATTTATAGCCTACGGTCAACGAATCTAGTCAAGAAACGAGTCCATGTTCACAGAAATGGATATTCCCCAGATCTGGGTGGGGTCGACACCCCCGTGTAGGGGTCGACCCATGGGTAGGGCTGTAAATTTTATCCGAATGTCCGACGTTCATTCGTGTTCGTGACCAAAATACGTCCGTCCGAGTCCGTCCGATTTTCATTTAGGACACGAGTTAGGACAACAAAATTTGTACGAGAAAAAATCATATCTGGTTCGGGCTCGTCCGAATTCGTCCGAATTACATGTAATTTGGCGTATAGTTGAGAGAAAATCTAGTAAAATGTACAAAATGTGACATAAATAGCCGTGTTTGACCGAGTTCGATCGTGTTCGTGTCCGAAAAACACATGTCCATGTCCGACCGATTTTATTTAGGACATGAATTAGGACAACGAAATTTGTCCGAGAAAAAATTTGGTCTGGTCCGTGTTCGGTCTGATTTTTTTAGGACAGAAACCGAACACACCTCCGTCTGGTCCGGTCTGACCGATTTACACCCCTACCCATGGTCGACACCTATGGGGCATGGGGTCGACCCCTAATGGGCTGATTTCCCTCCCTTTTGTCGCTCTCTGATTTTGATTTTCTGGATGTATTTGTTTATATATATTATGCTTATACGTATACAAACTTCAAACCTTAATATCTTCATACAATGTCTGTTTTACGCAAACTTGGAGTCTATCTTAAGCAGAATTTCGAGACAAACGCAATGGTGTAGTCCATTTTACTTAATTGTCAATATTTAATTAAGTATTCTTAAGTTTATTATTATAATGTTCTTTAAAACTACGGGGTGTTACATTCTCCCTTACTTAAAGGATTTCGTTCCATAAATATCTAAGTTAAGAAGAATGTATATCCTAACATCCATCTACTCATCCACCATTCACAAGCATCCATTGTCCTTAAAAGATTTCTAATGCTTATATGAACATATGCAAATGTGTGTGTATATGTCCTTATACTAATGCGAAAAATCAGGCGGTCTACTGATTCAGTTGACCTCCTTAATGCAATGTATGTTAAGTGTCATGAATCCAACATGTATGCAAATAATCCTAACATATCATTTAAATTCTATATGCATGCAAAATCATCCATCCATATGATGATACCCTCATTTTCATTCATAAAAGAAGAAAAATGCATGCGCATTCATATGCAGTATGAGAGTGATTGAGCCGATCCGGTACCTAATGTGTGTGTATATGCATCCATGAGCAACCACTAGCAAACACTTGCATCCACTTGCATCCATCAAACATAACATGTCTCAAACACATGTTTACATCCATTGGTTCCTTACCTAAAGGTCGAAGATCCGATCGATAGGATATACCTAAATGGCAGAAGCAAGTATGAATAAAAGCTTTGGAAAAGAAGTTAAGCACATACCCTTGAAAAGAAAAGGGTACGAAGCGCAAATCTTGTCTTCAGTCTCCCAAGTTGCATCCTCATGGTCTTCTCCCCACTGAACTTTCATCAATTTGACCTCCCAGTTGTGTAGCTTCTTAACCTCTGATCCAAGAATACGAGTAGGAAATCGTCTAACTATCGCCTCCCATTCCACCTCTACTTCCTCAAGCATACTCGGCTCAACTACTTCTGTGGTATCTTGCAAGCACTTCCGTAAATGAGAAATGTGGAAAACATCGTGAACACCGTCCATCTTTTTTGAAAACTTCACTCTATAAGCCATTTGACCTATTCTTTCCATTATAGGAAATGGTCCTACAAATCTTGACGCCAGTTTCCCTACAGATCCAAAGTGAACCACATTCCTCAAAGGCGATACTTTGATGAAAACCATGTCTCCCACCTCAAACTCAATGCCGGTCCTTCCCTTATCTACGTATGAATTCTACCTGTCCTGAGCTGTCTTCATGCGCCTGCGAATAAAATCAATTTCTCTGAAATTTCTCTAATCGTCTCAGGTCCAAGTAGAAGCCTATCTCTATTGTCTCAATTTGAGATCCTTCTGCGAGAACAGATACTTGTGCGACTTAAGGTCCATGTACAACTCGAACCTCTCTCCAAGTAGATACTGCCGCCAAGTCTTAAGCGCGAATACTATTGCAGCTAATTCCAAAACATGGGTAGGGTAGTTCTTCTCGTGAACTCTCAACTGCCTACCTCCATAACATACTACTCTTCCCTCTTGCATCAGAACCGTACCAAGCCCTGTACCACATGCATTAGTGTATACTGTGAACACTTTGTTCCCGTCAGGTAAATTCAAGATTTGGGCTATTGTCAGAGCCCTCTTCAATTGCTGAAAAACAACCTCACAGTCTATACCCTAAGAAAATGTCAGATTCTTCTTTGTCATTCTGGTGAGTGGGTATGATATTTTTGTGAAGTCCTTAATGAACTTTCTATAATAGCCCGCTAAACCAAGAAAACTTCTCACCTCTGTTGCATTCTTTGGAATCTGCCAATCTTGAACTGCAACTACTTTCGCGAGATCTACCGTTATCCCATCCTTAGAGACCACATGCCCTAGCAATCTCACTTTCTTTCTCCAAAAATGACATTTGGAGAATTTCGCCTTCAACTGGTGCGCACAGAGAGTTTTCAAAACCTCCCTTAAATGTAGGGCATGCTCTTCCTCGCTCTTCGAGAAAATCATGATGTCATCAACAAAGAACACAATGAACTTATTTAGAAACTCCCGAAACACCCTACTCATCAGATCCACAAAACAGGCGGGTGCATTCGTCAGCCCAAAAGGCATGACGAGCCATTCGAAGAAATCATCTGGAGTTCTAAAGGCAGACTTGTCTATACTGTCCTCGGCCACCCTCAACTGATTTAACCCCATGGCCAAATCTAACTGGGAGAAAACAGATGCACCAACAAGTTGGTTAAACAGATCGTCTGTCCTCGGAAGTGGGTGCCTATTTTTCTTAGTGAGCTTATTCAATTCCCTGTAATCCACGCATAAGCAAAGCGAACCATCCTCCATAGTGGCGAACACTACTGGAGCACCCCATTCAGATATGCTTCGCCTAATAAAACATTTCTCAAGTTGCTCCCCTACTTTCTTGCTGAACCCCCCTTTTCTCTTGAAGCCATGTGGCGCACATGCAATGCAACTGGCTTTGCATTGTCCACCAAGTATATACGAAAATCAATCTTGCGCCTTAGAGGTAAGCCCCAAACCTCCTCAAAAACATCAAGATACTCACAGACTTCTAGCATAGATCGTAAATTATCGATAGATGCATCAAGCGACTCTAAGAAACTAAGTATGACAGACCCCTTAGGGTCACATGAAATCTCGAGGGTCCTCCCATGGCGAGTCAAAATTCTAACGACCCTCCTCTCACAGTCCAGAATGGCACCATACATGGCTAGTGAATCCATCCCTAGAATCAAACCATAGCCCATTAAACCAAGCACATATGTGTTGCACTCAAACTCGACGCCCAACACAGATATTCTCAAACCCCGACAAATCATAGACAAATGAGCCGTACCTCCAATGGGGTTTGAGACAACAATGGGATCCAAAACCATACTAGTACTAAGGTGCAGAGACTCAACCACATAATCAGATATAAAAGAAAGCGAAGCGCCAGAATCAATAAAAGGGTTCTAACAGGATGATTGGAAAGAGAAATCAAACCTTCAACAGAAACTTTTCTACCTCTATCCGGTACACTGGCCACGAGAGCATGCACCTGCACTCCAGAAGATCCTGCCCTTTGGCCCGGTCCTTGTTTCTTTGGGCAATCCTTAATAAGATGTCCGACCTCTCCACAATGGTAACAAGCATTCTTCCTTTTTCTGCATTCTTTGCTCAAATGACCCACGCGTCCACAATTATGACATTTCCTCTTTTCTCGGGCTTTGTCATTCTTTTTGCCCTTCTTTTGCTGTTGTTGTTGTTCTTTCTTGGGCCACACTTTCTTGTTTTGTGTTTCATCAATCTTAGCCTCTTTCTTTACGCCTTTATCGTCTTTGTGCATCAATGCCATATCAACGAGTTTCTCAAAAGTTGCTCCCATCGAAATATGAGACATAGCCAACCCTTGAAGGGGTTCATTCAATCCTTTAGCAAACCTCAAAGCTTTCTTGTGCGGGGTATTCACTAGCTCCAAACCAAACATTGCCAATTGATTGAACTTATTAACGTACTCTTTGACGGACATGCCTCCTTGCTTAAGTGCCAAAAACCTTTCCATTTGCATACTTTGCTCGGCTTGAGAAAGAAACTTCATCTCGAATCTCTATCAGAAATCATCCCAAGTCTCAACTGGACGCCCTGCTTGCGTCACTTCCCACCAAAATGAAGCCTCATCTTTTAGGTGCCAACTGAATCTTTCTACGGTCGTCAACCTCAAAAATCCCAAATAAGTCCTTCGTCTCTTTAAGCCAATTCCTTGTTTCTACAAAAGTTTCAGTTCCTCGGAATGACTTTCCTCCCATAGCACAGAAGCCCTTGCATATTTTGGAGAAATTATCCGCTTGTGGAGGAGGTGGAGGAAGAGGAAGAACCGCGGTAGCTGGGGGAGAGGCGTCTGCTTGGCCTTCGGCAGGTGTCGTAGCCTCAAGATACCTACGAAACTAAGTCGGTATTTGAACGCCCTCAGGAGTATTAGGTTCCCCAGACATGCTGAAAAGAAAAGGAAAAGGGATTCAAACAGTGAATCGAAAGATATTTCATATGGCTTTGGGGAATATTTTTTCAAAATAGACTTCTCTTTTGAAAATGCTTTCTTTTAAAACCTTTTTTATAACAATTTTCAAAATCTTTTATTCGATCTGGTAACCTTCAGCTCTAATACCAAACGTGACACCCCATGTCCATTAATGTCACTCTTTATTAGAATGCATTAAGTTTCATGAAGCGTTATAGGTAAACAGAAAAAGAAACATTATAAGACAGATATAAAATAGCAGCGGAATTTAAAACTTTATTAAACAGAAATCATCGTGGCCCAAAAACCAGTTACATCATAAGTCTGAAATACAGAAAACCCATTGCTTCAATTTAAAACTTCTGTCTTGTACTAAAATCATCATAGTACAATAATATATAAAAGAGCATAGTCCCCAAAACATAGCCATATCAGAGAAGACATGAAATCAAAGCAGTACTTCTAAGCAACTCCAAACAGAATGAAAGAGAGAATCAAAATCAAGCCTGAGTATTCCTACCCTGAGAACCTGGGGGGAAAGGAAAAGAGAAAAGAAGAAACAAAATGGGTCAGACATAAAGTCTGGCGAGTCCAGTTACTTTTAACATATAAATAAGTAAAAGCATCATGATAGGCATATAAACTGGATGAGAGAGATAGCAGTATCATAAGGCAGGTATAATAGACTGAGCAGGATAAACATATCAGAATATATCGCGCTTCTCAATACTTTTCTCTGCACCAATACTAGTATAACAGAAAACAGATTATCCCAACAAGAACAAGATGGTAGACTTAGGTGTACTTCTAGTGAAGGGTTTTACCCCCATGCAATAATAACAGCTAGCCCCGCAAAAATGATAAGTGTTACCCCCAACGATAATAACGGGCTCCTAAGCAAGCAAGACTAAATGTACCCTCATTACTACCCCCAATCGATCGGCTCCCTATCCCGTAGACAACCTGTGCTAGCCCCACAGTAGGATGTATCACTTCCTAAAGTGGCAACCCCTTCATTAACGAGATGCATAGCCATCTACTGATGTTACAGTGTCTTATTATTCGAATGCAAGCAGATTCATGCACGCATATGAATCCGACGGAGTGCGTCGTTAACATCCTCACTTAAACGAACCTCTTATAATCAACTCAGTAAGCATGCCCAGACCCCGACCTAGTTCGGGTTTACCATTTGATACCAAGATGCGTTACTGACTGATATAGGTCCCATACAACATATGATACAAGCTTCCCTCTAGGCTTGCATCCCCACTACTAGGATTTTGATAGGTTATGCCTAAAGTTTAACAAGGTTGCATAACCCCAACATATAAAACAGGTAAAGTTTGTCGGGTATGTATATATATAACCCGCCCCCAGAGATTTAACAAGATTAACTTAAACCCCACTGATTCAAGCAAGTTTACTTAACCCCTACTCAATTTGACAGGTTCATGTAACCCCCACGGATTTAAATAGGTTAAGTATTTCAGGTTAACAATTATTATCATATTTCTATTCATGGTTGTTAATGGACTAGACCTCTCATATTAAGTCTACCACTCGTGGATGCTTGATATATCGGGCAGTTTCGGACAGATTTCTACCACAAGTCGGACTTAACCTCATGTCTCAGCACCATAACGTGTACATTTATGCACTAGACCCCTCACATTAGATTTACCACTTGTGGATGCTGGATTTGTCGGGCGGTTCCAAGCAGACTTCTACCACAAGTGCAATCTAACCTCGTGTCTAAGCGCAGTTACAGTTTCTAATTATTGTAAATCTAGGCATGTTCATTATTAAACAATTTTCATGTTTATCCAAGGTTATGCCCCAAAATCCCAGTCTAATTCACGATACAAGTTAGGCACCAAATTAAAGTTTTAGATAAAGGTATATATTATGCCCCCAAATCCCAATCATATTTTACAATAACTTATGCTCCAATTTATCATTCCCAACCATTCCCAATTTCGTGTGCTCGCTTATATCAACTATAGGCCAAGGCTCGAAGGTAGCCTGGCTATAAAAATAAAAAGGGAAGGAGGGAGAGAAGAGAACAAAAATAGACATAATAACGAAATAAGCATATGATGACAGAAATAGGCATACTAACAGAATAGGCATATGGTGACATGATTAGGCATAATAACATAATAGGCATATCAGGAATGGGCATATGAGAACTAAATAGTAGATTAGGTATACAAGTAGTGGTAGATTTGTTTAGTTATGATTCAAGTTATTAACAGGCATAGGTTTGGATCCAAACTTATAAACATATCAAGATTACTATTAAATGTTTATATCTAAAAATAATATGAACTCATAGGGACTTGATCTAAAGAACAAAGAATTGATTGTTGATGTTGTAGTAGAGATTCTTGTATGATTATAAGTTGTTGTTGCAGAAGAATTGGCTAGTTCAATCTGAGTTGGGGCAGCACCTCATTGTCTCCATTGTTTTTGGTGAATAAACAATAGAAATGAGGTCCTATTTATAGCCTACGGTCAACGAATCTGGTCAAGAAACGAGTTCACGTTCACATAAATGGATCTGCCCCAGATCTGGGTGGGGTCGACCGAGGGGTGACACCCCCGTGTAGGGGTCGGCCCATGGGGCATAGGTTCGACCCCTAACGGGCCGATTTCCCTCCCTTCTGCCGCTCTCTGATTTTGATTTTCTGGATGTATTTGTTTATATATTGTGCTTATACATATACAAACTTCAAACCTTAATTTCTTCTTCATACGTTGTCCGTTCTATGCAAACTCGGAGTCTATCTTAAGCATAATTCTGAGACAAACGCAATGGCGCAGTCCGTTTTACTTAGTTCCCAATATTTAATTAAGTATTCTTAAGTTTATAATTATAATGTTCTTTAAAACTATGGGGTGTTACAGGTGAATAGTGTTTTATGGATTTTATTAATTTCTTGAAATCTTTTTGGACTAAACATAATGTTTTGCAGATCAAATATATCAAAAATCACAGATCAAATAGGGTTGCATACAACCCATATCCAATCCTACCTAAGCCACCAAACCGAACCAACCCACATAAACCCAACCTAGCACATTCTAGTTCGGATCGGATATGGATTACAATTTGTAACCTATACTACATATGGGTCAGGTGTGATATTTTATTCCACCCAACCTTATTTCAACCCAACTCAATTGTAACACCTCGTAATTTTAAAATATTAAAATTAAAAAATTTAAGAACACTTAATTTTTAGAAGAAGAAATAAGTGAAATGAGTTACGCCATTGCGTTCGTCTAGGAATTCTGCTTGAGACAGAGTCCGAGTTTGCGTAAATCGGCCTCTTTATGAAGAAGTTATGGAGCTTCGAAATTTCAAGTTTAAACAGAAATTAAATTAAAATAATAATTAATAATCTAAAACCTATTCGAATTTCAAAATAGCAGAATTGGGCTGAGCGGGAAATTTCCCGCTCAGGGGTGTCGAACCCCCAGGAGGAGTAGACACAGGTGTCGACCCCTATAGGGGTGTCGACATAGGTGTCGACCCCCTTATAGGGGAGTCGACCCCTGTAGGCTAGGTTGGGCTGACGTGTTCGGGTGACGATTTTTCAGATTTCAGGGCTTATGTGGCTTCATTTGGTTGGTTGAGTGATGCGTCATTGTGAAATGGATGGTTTAGATTGATCCTAAACTAATCTAAGGGTTCTAATTAATCCTACACATCTATATAAACACCCATAAACCTAAACTAAATTCATTCATAAGCTGCTATGCTGCTGCATCCTGAACTAAGCTAGTCTCTCCTCCAACGAATTAAATCTTAGGAATTGTGAAAAGGGATTATAGAACAACAACGAACAAATCTATTCTTTCTTCTATCATTGTGAGTACAGTTGCTTTCACAAGATAATTAATTAAAATAATTATGATAAGTTGTGATCTGGACTATATGAATATGCCTGTTGAATCATATGCTATTAGCCAGTTCTGTTATCATCTATTTTCTTAATATATGTCAGTTTGTTATCATATGTAATTAGATTCATTTTATGATGTTAATTCCTATGTCTAATTACATATGCTTGATTAGAATCATTCTATGCAAGTTTATAAGCAAGTTATGTTCATCAATGCAAATTTATATGCAAGTTATGTTCATCTATGCAAGTTTATGCTTATATGTTTAGATCCATGCCAGTTCATATGTTTAGATCTATGCCAGATCATATGTTTAGATCAATGTCAGTTCACATTGCCTATGTTAACTGGATCCATCTTATATGCTAGTTCACGTTTATATGCTTAATTAGATTTATGTTGTTCTATGCCAAGTTTATTTTACACATGCTTAATTAGATCTCTATTTTTTATGCCAGTTGGATGGCCTTTGTCTCTTTCTTTTCCTTTTCCTACGAGTTAGGTTAACTGCGAGCCTAAAGTATTATGTGAATTAAACGTAAGAACGACATGGGAACACTGGGGAATAGTTTGGGAAATATTGGATATTATGTAATTGACATAAATTGGTTAGTAACCATGTAATTAACTTGAGACATAAATTGGTATAGTTTATATATATTGAAAATTATGGACATAATTTAGATGATAATTATGAACATAGCTTGAATTGGAAATTATGGACAATTTGAAATAGGGATATTAATTCAAATTGGGGTGAATAATAAAATAAGATAATGAATGCCTAAGGCATGAGGTTAGACTTGGTTTGCGGTATAAGACTACCCGGAACCGCCCGACAAATCCAGCAACCGCAAACGGTAGTCTAATGTGAGAGGTCAAAGGCATAAATTAAATGCGTAATAATTGCAAAGACACGAGGTTAGATTCAAATTGCGGTATAAGACTGCCCGGATCCGCCCGGCAAATCCAGCAACCGCAAAGGGAATCTAATGTAGGAGGTCTTGCAAGGTTACGGTTAAAATGTATTAAAGAACACTTAACCAAGATAAGACATGTACTGGGACATAGGGTTAAGTGGGTGACATGGGTGACATGTGAAATTTAATTAGAAACACTTAACCAAGTTGAAACATGTAAGAAGACATGAATAAGAATGGGTTAAGTGGGAAATCCTAGTGGGGACCAAGCATAGGTGGAAAGCTTGTGTCAAGTATGGGGACCCTTTTCAACCAGTAACCCATTCAGTATCTAAGTGAGCTCGAACTAAGTCGAGGATGGGACACACTTACTGGGTTTGATTGTAAGAGGTCTAAACGGGTTAGCGGTGGCAACGCAAGTTCAATGGGGTCATGAGCGTGCGTGGACCCGGGCTGGTAGGTAAGACGTTGTTGCATCGTGTAGGTATAAGTCGTGCATCTTTAGTAGTATCGGGTTGCCACTTTGGGAGTGATACACCCAACTGTGGGACCTGCACGGTATCTACGAGTTAGGGAGCCGATCGAATGGGGAGGGTAGTGGGTACAACTAGTGGAGATAGGGGCAGGCGGCACCTATGATAGCAGCTAAGGGTACATGAAACTACCATTATTATTATTATCATTATGATTAGTAAGAGTGATCAACTTTCAGAGTAAATAGGGTTGGTGCTGTGTAGTAATTATCCTATAGTAATTAGAAGCGCAATCAACGTTTATCTTATTCATCTTGCTTACCTTGTCATACATGCTTATGTTACAGTCATTTCTTACTTTCCAGTTTATGTTCTTATCTTGTTACTTTAATGATTATATTGTTAAAGTTACTGAACTCGCCAGACTTTATGTCTGACCTCGTTTGTTTCACCCTTTTTCTTTCCGTTTCCCTCCAGGTTCTCAGGGTGGGCCTAGTGGAGTTTGATTTGGATCTTTTTCTCTCTCTTTTGGAAGTGCTTGGATTGTTGAAAGTAAAAGTTCGGCTTATCTCTTTTTATAGCTAATTATGTCGGGATTATGCTGTAACACCCCGAAGATTCTATAACTGTGAAATTAACAAATTAAAGTATAACCAAATTCAAATCAAAGAACCAAGGGAAACGGGATACGCCATTGCGTTCATCTCGGAATTCTGCTTGAGATAGAGTCCGAGTTTGCGCAAAACGGATAACGTATGAAGAAGATATCTTTAATTTAAATATTACAGCAAAACATGAAAAAAGGGAAGTAAGGAGAGGACAATAATTATTATTATTCTAAGACTTATTAACAAAAGCCTCTGTAGCTCAGTTGGTTAAGGCATTGGATTTGTAGCATGGAGGTCGGGGGTTCGAACCCCGGCGGCGACATAATTTTTATCTCTGTTTTAGAGAGGGCCAACTGAGCATGCAAATACATGTACGTATACAAATTCAAATTTTGAAAGGATAAGAACGTACATATAAGGAAATAAAGAAAATATATGTATATATATGAGAATATATATATATATATATATGCAAAAATATATGTATACAATAGATAAAATTCAAATAGACTAAAACAACTCAATTTAAAGTTTAATTTTTGAAAATCGAACCCAGTCCCTCCTGGCTGGCCTGGTCTGTGTTTGGTCGAATTTCTGTGGGTTGCTTTGTCATTAGGGCTAGGTGGCAAGTTTTCATTGGTCTCTCTTCCTAATGAATGGCTATGATCTAACCTAGCAACATCAAGGGTCCTAATCAATCCCTAACCTCTATATAAACAACCCTAGACTAAACCCTAATCTATTCATTCAAATTAAGAACATAGCCGCCATGTTGCTGAGGAACGACAAAGAATAGCCGCCAACTAAAGAGAGGATTAGGGAGAAAGTTCTAAGGCCTAAAGCAATTCAAGCAACCTAAAGCTAATCAATTCAACAAAAGAATTTGCGTCTTCAATCCCTAAACTAGAGAATTCATCAAACCATTGTAAGTAGAGTATTACTTTGGTATTAATAAACAACTGTGTTGATGTGTATGCTTGAATTGTGGCAATGAAAGTAATTCATATTTGTGCAAAATTATGTTATTCATTATAAAGAACTACATGCGGTAGTTCTATGCAAATATACGTTTGGAATATTGCGCAAATTATGTAATCTATGTTGAAGCTACATGTATGTAGTTGAGTGAAATTTATGCAAGTTTGGGGCTTTGTTATTATGTCGTCATGATGTATATTTTTGTGCATAAATCATTTTGCAAGTAATTGAGACAAGTTTGGTTGTTATAGTTCATATGAATCTATGTTGGAATTTTGACACCATAATCCATATA
This sequence comes from Allium sativum, assembly GCA_030737875.1. NCBI lineage: Eukaryota > Viridiplantae > Streptophyta > Magnoliopsida > Asparagales > Amaryllidaceae > Allium > Allium sativum. The sequence goes on from CM060921.1 coordinate 313,030,959, forward strand.
TTAAGTCATGCTTTTGCAAAACTTATGAATATGGCTAGGCTATGAATGATATTTGGCATAATTGAAATCTATGATTAAGTCTATCTTGTTTACAAGAATTATATGATGACATATGTGAGACATGGCTAAGTTAGACTCAAAAATCCCTTTTTTGCAAGTTAAAAGCAAACACCATGATTAGGAATATTTATGCATAAGTATACCATCGTTATGTGATTAAATTTAATTAAGTTGAACTATGCTTTTGTGTTAGTAACAAAGTATCCTCTTTGTAAACATGTAGAAACCTTATGAACATGACTTGTTTATATTTATGCCATGAACGAATTTAACTATACCTATGCCATGTTTATGCTAGAAGTATTTATGCCATGCTTATGTTTGACATTATGCCATGTTTATGCTAGAAGTATTTATGCCATGCTTATGTTTGACATTATGCCATGTTTATGCTAGAAGTATTTATGCCATGCTTATGTTTGACATTATGCCGTGTTTATGCTAGAAGTATTTATGCCATGCTTATGTTTGACATTATGCCATGTTTATGCTAGAAGTATTTATGCCATGCTTATGTTTGACAATATGCCATGCCTATGCAAGAAGTATTTTATGCCATGCTTATGTTTGACAATATGCCATGTTTATGCTAGAAGTATTTAGGCCATGCTTATGTTTGACATTATGCCTAAATAAGAATATAGGTTCATGTTGTAGTTAAACCTATGCAAGTTTACATGCCTTGATTTATGTCACCTATGTTTTATGACCAAAATACATGTCACCACTATGCAAGTACACCAATTTCTATTATGTATTTTCCAACGTCATATGCAAGTTCATGCGCTCACTTTCCCCTCTTTGTGTATACGCCATAAGCCTCCCCTTTTCGCATGGCTAAATTGGGCTTTAAAAGGCTAAGCCCAATATATATAAACGGACGTGTAAAACGGGGGAAAATAACGTTGGGTTAAAAATTAATTAATGAATGAAAATATGAAATAGAAGGGCCCAAAGTCAAGTATGGGTTGGGCCCATGGTTGGTGTAACCTTTACACCATTAACATAATAATGGGCCGCAAATATTTACATATAAGAAATAAAGAAGAATGACAAAATATGTAAATGTAGAAAAGACGATGTGTTTAACCCGAGGTTGGATTGAGTTGTGATGTAAACCTGCCCGGAACCGCCCGGCTGTCCAGTAGTCACAACAATACCTATCCAATGTGGGAGGTTAAACATGGAGCCCAGCAAGGACCCGAGGTTAGACTGAGTTGTGGCGTAAGACTGCCCGGAACCAACCGGCAACAGGCAGCCACAACAATACCTGTCTAATGTGAGAGGTCAGGGCCTTAATAAGACAATTAAGGCCGAGTCAGGATTGTTAGGATTAAGTGAACTAAAGACTTAATCAAAATGGAACATGCTAAACTAAACGGACTGGTGGGGTTAGGTTAGGAAACACTTAACCAACTCAGCATGTTGGCTAGAGATAGAAAACCTAGTAACGGGGGACCCTTTTCAGCAGTAACCCTAGAAGGTGTATCAGGATACCCTGAAACTAGGCAGGGTGGGGCACGATTACTGGGCTGATTGTAAGAGGTCAAATCGACGGCGGTGGTGTAGCAGTGTAGGTTCTAACGGTGTGCGGGCGTGCACGCACTCCGGCGCAGAAAAATAAAGCACTGGACACCAGTAGCATACCTTTGCACTCTAAGGTTGTGTCGGGTTGCCACTATGGGACTTGATACACCCCATGGTGGGACCAATATAGGTAACTACAGACATCGGGGGCCGTAAGACACATGTAACTATGCGAGTAGGAGCCGATCATCGTAGAATGGATCACATCACCCTGATTTTGGGGTGCAAATTGGAAACTAGTTTATATGGGTTCAGAGATTAACATGGGGTACGATAGTATATTCGACCCTAGATAACTTAACCAAGTTTATAATGTTGCCCACTTCTTGTTATTACTTATCATACCCAGTTCTTTATTCATAGACAAAGTAGTACTAGACTTACTCAGGCTTTATGTCTGACTCTACTTTTCTTTCGTCTTCTTTCTTCCGTTTCCCCCCCCAGGTCCTCAGGGAGGGAACACAGCAGCTTGACCTACCTCAACATCCAGCTTGAAGAAGAGAAATGTATTGCTTGGACTTTCCTGTTTTGAACTATGGCTTTGGACAATCCACTATGGGGCTTTGGCAGTTTGTCTATGTTTTATTTATGCTTCTTTAAAAAAATAATGTACTCAAGACAGATTATGAAGTGTTATGTTATGTTTTTGGAAAGGATGTTGTTGTAACACGTATTTGACTTTATGAAATAAAGTTTGTTGTTCTTCCGCTGTTTACAAATATGTGTTCTTATATCTGTCTTGTATATCTGTGACTTGTACTTATAAACCTCCACCAAAATTAGGGCATTCCCTTTGAGAGTGACCCTAACGGAGGTGGGGTGTTTCACTTGGTATCAGAGCATAGGTTTACCAGATAAGATAAAAAGTTTTGAAAAATTATTTTCAAAAAGGAAATTTAAAGAAGCATTTTTAAAAAGAAAAATATTATTTTATTTTAAAAAAAGCAAAGTCCACTCCCCAAAGCCATAGGTATTATCTCTTATCCTTCGTTTTGAATCTATCCTTTTTGTTTCAGCATGTCCCAAGAACTTAACTTGCCTGAAGGGGTGCCAATACCTGGTTGGTTTAGACGGTTCTTAGAAGCAAGGGCCACTCAGCCAGGTCCTACCGTTCCTCCTCCCCCAGCAGAAGGAAATCATCCAGCTGCAGCAGCACCTTTTCCTCCACCTCCTCCACGGGGAAACACATTCGCTAAGATATGCAAAGATTTTAAAGCTATGGGAGGAAGGGATTTCCATGGAACTGAGTCCTTCGTAGCAGCTAGAAATTGGCTGAAGGAAACTGAGGATCTATTCATCATCTTTGAGGTAGAGGACAGACAAAAAGTACAATTGGCGGTGTGGCTATTGAAGGGCGAGGCTTCCTACTGGTGGGAAGTCACTAATGCTGAAAGACCAGTAGAAACATGGGAGGACTTTAGGGCAAGGTTTGAGACCAAATTTCTCTCAGATGCGGAAAGAAGTTTGCAGTTGGAGAAATTCTTATTTCTTAAGCAAGGAGACAAGACTGTCAGAGAGTATGTGAATCAGTTCGATGAGCTGGCTAGGTTTGGGCTTGACCTAGTCAACACCCCGCATAAGAAGGCTCTCCGTTTCGTCAAGGGGTTAAATGAGCCATTACATAGTTTGGCCATGACCCATATACCCATGGGGGCCACGTATGAAAGATTGGTGCAAATGGCATTGCTGAATGAGGAGGATAAGGGCAAGAAGGAGGCAAAGGCAGAAAGCTCTCAAGGGAAGAAAGAGGGTTTGCAGCCTAAGAAGACAGACTTTAAGAAAGGCGGGGAAGGCAACAAAGAGAAGAGGACGTGTAATTTCTGTGGCAAAGTGGGGCACTTAGTAAAGGACTGCCGGAAGAAGAAGGCTAAGGAAAATGGTGGGTGCTTTTCGTGCGGTCAAACAGGCCACAGGGCTAAGGACTGCCCAAGGAAACGAGGACAGGGGCAGGGCACTGGATCCACCCCAGGGGCACATGTTCATGTGCTAGAAGCGCCACCATTGCAACAGCGAGGTATAAATACTTCTGTAGAAAGTGTAGTTTATCTTTATGATCACCCCGTTCGCACTTTGTTTGATTCTGGCGCATCACACTCCTTTATCTCGTCTGCTTTAGTAGAATCTCTGCACCTAAAAACTAGTATGGTAGAGGACCCCTTAATTGTTTCAAACCCAATTGGGGGCCCAGCTCATTTGTCTATGATCTGTTTGGATTTGAAAATTTCTATTCTAAGTGTAGAATTTCAATGTAGTGCCTTTGTTTTGGGCTTTTCGGGGTATGGTTTGATTTTGGGTATGGATTGGCTATCCAGTAATGGGGCCATCCTTGATTGTGAGAAAAGGGTTGTTAGGCTCCTAACTCAGCTCAGTAATACTTTGGAAATTTCTTGTAATCCCTTGTATGCGGTTATGCTTAGTTATCTTGAATCGCTAGATGCCTCTGTTGAAAATTTGCAATCAGTTAGAGTGGTCCGGGAATATCCGGATGTCTTCGAAGAGGTGAAGGGCTTGCCTCCGAAGCGGGAAATAGACTTCCGCATATATCTTGTAGATAATGCAAAGCCCGTTGCGTTGCCCGTTAGACACATGGCTCCACGAGAAAGAAAAGAGCTCAGTAAACAGATTAAAGAGCTTCTAGAGAAGGGGTTCATTAGGTGGAGCATTTCAGAATAGGGCACTCCAGGAGTGTTCGCCACTAAGGCTGAAGGTTCATTTCACTTATGCATGAGTTGTAAAGAATCACCTTAGTAAGTACATTTGGCAACATAGTTGGACTTAGGAAGGGACTCCCTTGTGACCTAAAAGGAGTCCATCATGCTTAGTTTCCTAGAATCATATGTGGTGGTTGGGTTGATTAATTCTTTGGGTGTCAGTCTGATGTTGATTTCGGTCTTCGGGGCTGATGCTTAGAGAGTTCTTCTCCTAATCAATATATATGTGGCATAGATTTCCAGTTTTGACATTGCCTAATGGGCACAAAATTTTTACTTGCTTCTATCATTCGACTATACCTTTAGGTAGGACCATTTCCTATCATTGAGAAAATTTGGAAAATGACCTATAGATTAGAGCTACCCGAGAAATTGGCCGGAGTCCAAACGTTTTTCACGTTTCACATCTCCGAAAATGTCTACATGAGTCTGCTGAAGTGGTAGAGCCAAATATCCTCGAAGAGGCCGAAGTGGAACACGAAGCAACCATAAGAAAAGTTCCAACCCGCATATTAGGAACGGAAGTGAAGAAGCTACGCAACCGCGAAGTCAAGCTCGTCAAAGTTCAGTGGAGCGACGCCGAGGAAGACGCGACTTGGGAAACTGAAGCTAGAATCCGTACAGCCTACCCTTTTCTGTTCGAGGGTACATCTTTGATCTTTCATTTTCCTTAAGTTGCGCTTTTATCTATCTTCTTAGGTATATTTCCTCGACCTTATCTTTTAGGTAGAATCTTTTTGGATGGAAACATGTAGTTGAAACATGTTATGTATGATGGTTGCAAGTGGTTGCAAGTGATTGCTAGTGGTTGCTCGTGGTTGCATATACACACACAATCTAGGTTTTAGATCGGCTCAGTCACTTCATAGTGCATATGCATATATGTTTGTATTCGTATATGATTGAACTTTAATGTGTTGTCATGTGGATGCTACATTTGTATTGAATGATTGTGCACTCATATAGAATCATGAATAGGAAAATTTGCATACATAATGGATTCATGGCACCTACATAATTCGCATTAAGGAGGTCAACTGAATCAGTAGACCACCTGATTTTGCATTAGATAAGTACATGTACACACACACTTCGCATATGATCATGAAGCATTAGAAATCTTTTAAGGACAATGGATGCTCGTGTTTGATGGATGAGTAGATGGATGATTGGATGTTAGGATATACATTCCTCCTAACTTGAAGATTTCGGGGACGTAATCCTTTTAAGTGGGGGAGAATGTAACACCCCAAAAATTCTATAACTGTGAAATTAACAAATTAAAGTATAATCAAATTCAAATCAAAGAACCAAGGGAAACGGGATACGCCATTGCGTTCGTCTCGGAATTCTGCTTGAGATAGAGTCCGAGTTTGCGCAAAACGGATAACGTATGAAGAAGATATCTTTAATTTAAATATTACAGCAAAACATGAAAAAAGAGAAGTAAGGAGAGGACAATAATTATTATTATTCTAAGACTTATTAACAAAAGCCTCTGTAGCTCAGTTGGTTAAGGCATTGGATTTGTAGCATGGAGGTCGGGGGTTCGAACCCCGGTGGCGACATAATTTTTATCTCTGTTTTAGAGAGGGCCAACTGAGCATGCAAATACATGTACGTATACAAATTCAAATTTTGAAAGGATAAGAACGTACATATAAGGAAATAAAGAAAATATATGTATATATATGAGAATATATATATATATGCAAAAATATATGTATACAATAGATAAAATTCAAATAGACTAAAACAGCTCAATTTAAAGTTTAATTTTTGAAAATCGAACCCAGTCCCTCCTGGCTGGCCTGGTCTGTGTTTGGTCGAATTTCTGTGGGTTGCTTTGTCATTAGGGCTAGGTGGCAAGTTTTCATTGGTCTCTCTTCCTAATGAATGGCTATGATCTAACCTAGCAACATCAAGGGTCCTAATCAATCCCTAACCTCTATATAAACAACCCTAGACTAAACCCTAATCTATTCATTCAAATTAAGAACATAGCCGCCATGTTGCTGAGGAACGACAAAGAATAGCCGCCAACTAAAGAGAGGATTAGGGAGAAAGTTCTAAGGCCTAAAGCAATTCAAGCAACCTAAAGCTAATCAATTCAACAAAAGAATTTGCGTCTTCAATCCCTAAACTAGAGAATTCATCAAACCATTGTAAGTAGAGTATTACTTTGGTATTAATAAACAACTGTGTTGATGTGTATGCTTGAATTGTGGCAATGAAAGTAATTCATATTTGTGCAAAATTATGTTATTCATTATAAAGAACTACATGCGGTAGTTCTATGCAAATATACGTTTGGAATATTGCGCAAATTATGTAATCTATGTTGAAGCTACATGTATGTAGTTGAGTGAAATTTATGCAAGTTTGGGGCTTTGTTATTATGTCGTCATGATGTATATTTTTGTGCATAAATCATTTTGCAAGTAATTGAGACAAGTTTGGTTGTTATAGTTCATATGAATCTATGTTGGAATTTTGACACCATAATCCATATATTAAGTCATGCTTTTGCAAAACTTATGAATATGGCTAGGCTATGAATGATATTTGGCATAATTGAAATCTATGATTAAGTCTATCTTGTTTACAAGAATTATATGATGACATATGTGAGACATGGCTAAGTTAGACTCAAAAATCCCTTTTTTGCAAGTTAAAAGCAAACACCATGATTAGGAATATTTATGCATAAGTATACCATCGTTATGTGATTAAATTTAATTAAGTTGAACTATGCTTTTGTGTTAGTAACAAAGTATCCTCTTTGTAAACATGTAGAAACCTTATGAACATGACTTGTTTATATTTATGCCATGAACAAATTTAACTATACCTATGCCATGTTTATGCTAGAAGTATTTATGCCATGCTTATGTTTGACATTATGCCATGTTTATGCTAGAAGTATTTATGCCATGCTTATGTTTGACATTATGCCATGTTTATGCTAGAAGTATTTATGCCATGCTTATGTTTGACATTATGCCGTGTTTATGCTAGAAGTATTTATGCCATGCTTATGTTTGACATTATGCCATGTTTATGCTAGAAGTATTTATGCCATGCTTATGTTTGACAATATGCCATGCCTATGCAAGAAGTATTTTATGCCATGCTTATGTTTGACAATATGCCATGTTTATGCTAGAAGTATTTAGGCCATGCTTATGTTTGACATTATGCCTAAATAAGAATATAGGTTCATGTTGTAGTTAAACCTATGCAAGTTTACATGCCTTGATTTATGTCACCTATGTTTTATGACCAAAATACATGTCACCACTATGCAAGTACACCAATTTCTATTATGTATTTTCCAACGTCATATGCAAGTTCATGCGCTCACTTTCCCCTCTTTGTGTATACGCCATAAGCCTCCCCTTTTCGCATGGCTAAATTGGGCTTTAAAAGGCTAAGCCCAATATATATAAACGGACGTGTAAAACGGGGGAAAATAACGTTGGGTTAAAAATTAATTAATGAATGAAAATATGAAATAGAAGGGCCCAAAGTCAAGTATGGGTTGGGCCCATGGTTGGTGTAACCTTTACACCATTAACATAATAATGGGCCGCAAATATTTACATATAAGAAATAAAGAAGAATGACAAAATATGTAAATGTAGAAAAGACGATGTGTTTAACCCGAGGTTGGATTGAGTTGTGATGTAAACCTGCCCGGAACCGCCCGGCTGTCCAGTAGTCACAACAATACCTATCCAATGTGGGAGGTTAAACATGGAGCCCAACAAGGACCCGAGGTTAGACTGAGTTGTGGCGTAAGACTGCCCGGAACCAACCGGAAACAGGCAGCCACAACAATACCTGTCTAATGTGAGAGGTCAGGGCCTTAATAAGACAATTAAGGCTGAGTCAGGATTGTTAGGATTAAGTGAACTAAAGACTTAATCAAAATGGAACATGCTAAACTAAACGGACTGGTGGGGTTAGGTTAGGAAACACTTAACCAACTTAGCATGTTGGCTAGAGATAGAAAACCTAGTAACGGGGGACCCTTTTCAGCAGTAACCCTAGAAGGTGTATCAGGATACCCTGAAACTAGGCAGGGTGGGGCACGATTACTGGGCTGATTGTAAGAGGTCAAATCGACGGCGGTGGTGTAGCAGTGTAGGTTCTAACGGTGTGCGGGCGTGCACGCACTCCGGCGCAGAAAAATAAAGCACTGGACACCAGTAGCATACCTTTGCACTCTAAGGTTGTGTCGGGTTGCCACTATGGGACTTGATACACCCCATGGTGGGACCAGCATAGGTAACTACAGACATCGGAGGCCGTAAGACACATGTAACTATGCGAGTAGGAGCCGATCATCGTAGAATGGATCACATCACCCTGATTTTGGGGTGCAAATTGGAAACTAGTTTATATGGGTTCAGAGATTAACATGGGGTACGATAGTATATTCGACCCTAGATAACTTAACCAAGTTTATAATGTTGCCCACTTCTTGTTATTACTTATCATACCCAGTTCTTTATTCATAGACAAAGTAGTACTAGACTTACTCAGGCTTTATGTCTGACTCTACTTTTCTTTCGTCTTCTTTCTTCCGTTTCCCCCCCCAGGTCCTCAGGGAGGGAACACAGCAGCTTGACTTACCTCAACATCCAGCTTGAAGAAGAGAAATGTATTGCTTGGACTTTCCTGTTTTGAACTATGGCTTTGGACAATCCAATATGGGGCTTTGGCAGTTTGTCTATGTTTTATTTATGCTTCTTTAAAAAAATAATGTACTCAAGACAGATTATGAAGTGTTATGTTATGTTTTTGGAAAGGATGTTGTTGTAACACGTATTTGACTTTATGAAATAAAGTTTGTTGTTCTTCCGCTGTTTACAAATATGTGTTCTTATATCTGTCTTGTATATCTGTGACTTGTACTTATAAACCTCCACCAAAATTAGGGCATTCCCTTTGAGAGTGACCCTAACGGAGGTGGGGTGTTTCATATGCTTTTTGTTTTATGTACTCTGAAATTAATTTGTCAAGATGGATATTAAGTGTACTTGGTTTTATTGTTGATTTGGTGTTGTAACCAAACTATTTCTCCGCTGCAATGAAGTTGTTTTAGATTTTTAACGTACCAATATATGTATCTGTCTTGTTATATTCTGTTCTATACACTTATAATACTCCATGAAAGTTAATGCATTCCCTTAGTGAGTGACATTAATGGACATCGGGTGTTACATGTGGTTTCAGAGCTGAAGGTTACCAGAACAGATAAAAGATTTAAAAAAACCGTTTTTCAAAAGCATTTTTATGAAGAAGTACTTTCAAAAACATGTTTTAAAGAGAGTATTTTCATTAGAAAAAGTTTATTATGAAAAACATAAACCCCAAAAGCCATATATCTTTCCTTCGATTCTCCGTTTTGAATCTCTTCCTTTTTTCTTTTTAGCATGTCTGGGGAACCCGATATACCCGGGGGCGTACAGATACCCAGCTGGTTCAGAAGGTATCTGGAGGCTAGGGCTAATGCTGCAGGCCCAGCAGACGTTCCTCCTCCCCCACTTGCAGCCACTCCTCCTCCTCCCCGTGTAGACGCTTTTTCTAAGATATGCAAGGAATTCGGGCGATGGGCGAAAAACCTTTTCATGGGACAGAGACGTTTGTTGAGGCTCGAAATTGGCTCAAGGAGGTGGAAGACTTATTTGGTATCTTTGAGATAGATGATGGAAGAAAGGTTCAACTAGCTGCTTGGTTAATGAAGGACGAGGCCTCATTTTGGTGGGAGGTCACAATTGGTGAACGTGCAGTGGAAACTTCGATGGTTTTCCGATAGAGGTTCGAGTTCAAATTTCTTTCACGAGCAAAGTAGAGTTTATATACGGAGAGGATCTTGGCTCTGAAACAGGGGAATTTATCTGTGAAAGAGTACGTCAACAAGTTTAACCAATTAGCGAGGTTCGGCTTAGAGTTGGTGAATACACCGCATAAGAAGGCCCTAAGATTTGTTAAGGGTTTGAATGATCCGCTACACGGATTGGCTATGTCCCACACTCCCATGGGGGCTACCTTCGAGAGACTGGTTGACATGGCAATGATGTATTAAGAGGAGAAAGGTGCTAATGTTGATAAGGCACAAGATAAGAAAGTGGACCCAAAGAAGGCACAACAACAAAATAAGAAAGGTGGTAAGGATAACAAGGGCCAAGGGAAGAAAAGATGTTTTAATTGTGGAACACCGGGCCATCTAAGCAAGGACTGTAGGAAGAAGAAGACTAGTTGCTTCCAATGTGGTGAGGTAGGGCATATGATTAAAGACTGCCCAAGGAGGCGAGGACAAGGGCAAAGGCAGAGGGCAGGACCTACTACTAGAGGGCAAGTTCAGGCTCTCATGGCACCGGCACAGGCGAGGGGGCAGGTTTATGCTCTCATGGCACCAGGACAGGAGAGAGGTAGAAACATTTCTGTTGAAAGTTTGGTTTTTCCGTTTGATCATCCTGTTCATACTTTGTTTGATTCTGGTGCTTCGCACTCGTTTGTATCAGCTTCGTTAGTTGAAACACTGCACCTAAATACTAGTTTAGTCATAGATCCCATTGTAGTCTCAAATCCTAGTGGTGGTTCGTCTCACTTATCTATGGTTTGTCGGGATTTGAGAGTGTCCATCTTGGGCGTTGGGTTTGAATGCAACACCTTCGTTCTTGGTTTCATGGGCTATAGATTGATTCTAGGGATGGATTGGCTAGCCAGGTTTGGTGCCATCCTAGACTGCGAAAGGAGGGTAGTTAGATTGTTAACTCGCTGTGGGAGGACCCTTGATATTTCTTGTGACCCTAGAGGTCCGGTGATGCTTAGCTACCTAGAATCACTTGACACATCCATCGATGATTTGGAATTTGTTCGTGTAGTTCGTGAGTATGGCGACGTCTTTGATAAGGTTCGGGGTTTACCCCCGAGGCACGAGATAGACTTTCGTATATACTTAATAGATAATGCAAAGCCAGTTGCATTACCAGTGCGCCACATGGCTGAATAAGCTAACGAAGAAGAACATACACCCATTGCCGAGGATAGATGATTTGTTCGATCAGTTGGTTGGTACTTCGGTTTTCTCGCAGTTAGATTTAGCTATAGGATTTCATTAGCTAAGGGTTGCTAAGGATAGCATAAATAAGACTACATTTAGGACTCCCGACGGTTTCTTCGAATGGCTCATCATGCCTTTTGGTTTGACAAATGCACCCGCATATTTTGTGGACTTGATGAGTAGGGTGTTTAGGGAGTTTCTAAACAAGTTCGTAGTAGTCTTTGTGGATGATATCTTGATTTTCTCTAGAAGCGAGGAAGAGCATGCCCTACATCTTATGGAAGACTTAGAGACCCTTCGAGCACATCAACTCAAAGCTAAATTCTCCAAATATCATTTTTGGAGGAAGGAAGTGAGGTTCTTAGGACACGTGGTCTCTAAGGAAGGGATAGTAGTGGATCCCGCAAAGGTGGTAGCAATCCAAGATTGGAAGATTCCTAAGAATGCAACAGAAGTAAGAAGTTTTTTGGGGTTGGCGGGCTATTATAAAAAGTTCATTAAGGACTTCGCGAAGATATCAGCCCCACTTACCCATTTGACGAAGAAGAACTTGACTTTCTCTTGGGATGTTGACTGTGATGATGCTTTCCAACGTTTGAAGAGGGCTTTGACGACAGCTCCAGTTTTAGTTTTGCCGGATGGGAGTAAGCCATTCACAGTTTATACCGATGCTTGCGGGACAAGGCTTGGTGAAGTTTTAATGCAAGAGGGAAGGGTGATATGCTATGGTGGAAGGCAGTTAAAGGTCCATGAGAAGAATTACCCTACCCACGACTTAAAGTTAGTCGCTATAGTTTTTGCGCTTAAGTCTTAGCGTCACTATTTGCTTGGTGAGAAGTTCGAGTTGTATACAGACCATAAGTCGCTAAAATACTTGTTCTCTTAGAAAGATCTAAACTTAAGGCAACAGAGGTGGTCGGAGTTTTTAGCATCCTACGATTTTGAGAACGCATATACCCCTGGGAAGGGTTAACGTTGTGGCTGACGCCTTGAGTAGAAAGAGGTTGACTTTGAGTCCTTTGTTCGTAGAGTGGCAGAGTTTGGAGTACATATCTACCTTTGACTTTAGACCCTCTATCGATTATGTGCCTGGTTTGTTGGCATCACTAGAGGTGTAACCTACGCTTTTAGGTCGGGTTGGAGAGGCACAGCGAGATGACCCACAGTTGGTTGAGATAGTAGACAAGCTCATAGGAGGGGAGTCTTCGAGCCATCTTCGTAGGTATGCTATATATGACAAGGGTTGGTTGCGTAGGGATGGTAGACTTTGTGTATCACGAGACGAGAGTTTGAGGAAGACGATTCTTGAAGACTCACATCGTTCTAAGATGACCATACATCCCGGTGGTGACAAGATGTATAGGGACATGAGGCGAGTTTTCTTTTGGGCCGGAATGAAGAAGGATGTGGCTAAGTTCATTTCTAGATGTTTAGTGCGCCAGCAAGTCAAGGTGGAGCAAAAGAAGCCTGGCAGTTTGCTTCACCCTTTAGAGGTTCCACTATGGAAATGGGAGAGCTTTTCCATGGATTTTGTTGATGGGTTGCCGAGATCAAGGAAAGGTAATACAGGGATTTGGGTAGTAGTAGATAGACTTACCAAGAGCGCCCATTTCATTCCCGTTAAAAGTAAAAGAACCGCGACGTGGTTAGCATCTGTTTACCTTCGAGAGATAATTCGTTTGCACGGCATACCTTCTAGTATTGTGAGCGATCGAGATCCCATTTTCACTAGCGAGTTTTGGAAGAGCTTACAAGAGGCGGTAGGAACATAATTGTGTTCGAGCACCGCTTATCACCCTCACAGACAGCCAGACCGAGAGAGTGAATCAGATTTTAGAAGACCTTTTGAGGTTATGCATCTTGGACTTTGGAGGGACATGGGAGGAACACCTTCCGTTAGTGGAGTTCGCCTACAACAACAGCTATCAGTCTAGCATTAGCATGGCACCTTTTGAGGCTTTATATGGACGACCTTGCCGATCACCTACTTGTTGGTGGGAGTCTACAGATAAGATTTTGCTTGGGCCCGACATGGTTAGGGAATCTTCTGAGAAGATAGACTTGATTCGAAGGCGAAAGAAGATGACACAGGATCGACAAAAGTCATACGCTAATAAGAGACGGACCGATCTTGAGTTTGATGTTGGGGACATGGTTTTCATCAAAGTGTCTCCATTGAGGAACGTAGTTCGCTTTGGAGCGGCAGGGAAATTGGCACCGAGGTTCATAGGACCATTCCCTATTATAGAGAGGATTGGACAGATGGCGTACAAAGTAAAGTTTCCAGAGAAGCTTAGTGGTGTGCATGACGTATTTCATTTGTCGCATTTGAGGAAGTGTTTACATGATACCGCGGAAGTGGTGGAGCCGAGCATGCTTAGGGAAGTGGAGCGAGATGCCACGATCAGATGAGCTCGTACATGCATCCTTGGATCAGAGGTCAAGAAATTACGCAACCGAGAGGTCAATTTGGTCAAAGTGCAATGGGGAGATGATCAAGGAGACGCGACTTAGGAGACGGAAGACAAGATGCGTGCATCGCACCCTTTCCTTTTTGAGGGTATGTTCTTAATTTCTCCTTTTTCTACCGCTTTGTTTGTACTTGTTCTATCGTTTAGTATGTCCTCTCGATTACATCTTCAATCTTTAGGTAGGGAAATTCTATGGTTGTAAACATGTGTTTGAGACATGTTATGTTTGGTGGATGCAAGTGGATGCAAGTGTTTGCTAGTGGTTGCTCGTGGATGCATTTACACAAATATTAGGCACTAGATCGGCTCAATCACTTTCATATTGCATATGAATAAGTGTACATATTTAAATTAATGGATGTATATTGATTTTGTTATCGTATGATTGCTGCATTTGAATGAAATGATTGTGCACTCATGTAGAAATAATATGTATCATTAGGATTCTTTTGCATACATAATGGACGCATGGCACTATCATGATTTGCATTAAGGAGGTCAACTGAATCAGTAGACCCCCTGATTTTGCAATGGATAAGGAACATATACACACTTTTTGCATATGTTCATATGACATTAGAAATCTTTTAAGGACAATGGAAGCCTGTGATTGACGGTTGAGTAGATGGATGATTGGATGGTAAGATATACATTCTTCTTGACTTCAAGATTTCGGGGACAAAATCCTTTAAGGTGGGAAGAATGTAACACCTCATAATTTTAAAATATTAAAATTAATAAATTTAAGGACACTTAATTTTTAGAAGAAGAATTAATTGAAATGGGTTACGCCATTGCGTTCGTCTAGGAATTCTTCTTGATATAGAGTCCGAGTTTGCGTAAATCAGGCTCCGTACGAAGAAGTAATGGAGCTTAGAAGTTTTCAAGTTAAAACAGAAATTAAGTTAAAATAATAATTAATAATCTAAAACCTGTTCGAATTTCAAAACAGCAGAATTGGGCTAAGCGGGAGATTTCCCGCTCAGGGGTGTTGATCCTCGCCAGGGGGAGTCGACACAGGTGTCGACCCCCTATAGGGGAGTCGATCCCTGTCGGCCAGGTTGGGCTGACATGTTTGGGTGACGATTTTTCAGATTTTAGGGCTTATGTGGCTTCGTTTGGTTGGCTGAGTGATGTGTCATTGTGAAATGGATGGTTTAGATTGATCCTAAACTAATCTAAGGGCTCTAATTAATCCTACACATCTATATAAACACCCATAAACCTAAACCTTAATCTAAACTAAATTCATTCATAAGCCGCCATGCTACTGCATCCTAAACTAAGCTAGTCTCTTCTCCAACGAATTAAATCTTAGGAATTGTGAAAAGGGATTCTTGAACAACAACGAACGAATCTATTCTTTCTTCTATCAGAGTGAGTACAGTTGCTTTCATAAGATAATTAATTAAAATAATCATGATAAGTTGTGATCTGGACTGTATGAATATGCCTGTTGAATCATATGTTAATAGCCAGTACAGTAATCATCTATTTTGCTAATATATGCCAGTTTGTTATCATATGTAATTAGATTCATTTTATGATGTTAATTCCTATGTCTAATTACATATGCTTGATTAGATTCATTCTATGCAAGTTATGTTCTATGCAAGTTTATATGCAAGTTATGTTCTATGCAAGTTACGTTCATCTATGCAAGTTTATATGCAAGTTATGTTCATCTATGCAAGTTTATGCTTATATGTTTAGATCCATGCCAGTTCATATGTTTAGATCCATGCCAGATCATATGTTTAGATCTATGTCAGTTCACATTGCCTATGTTAACTGGATCCATCTTATATGCTAGTCCACGTTTATATGCTTAATTAGATTTATGTTGTTCTATGCCAAGTTTATGTTACACATGCTTAATTAGATCTCTACTGTTTTATTCCAGTTGAATGGCCTATGTCTCTTTCTTTTCCTTTTCCTATGAGTTAGGCTAACCGCGAGCCTAATGTATTATGTGAATTATACGTACGAACGACGTGGGAATGTTGGGGGTATAGTTTGGGAAACATTGTATATTATGTAATTGGCATAAATTGGTTAGTAACCATGTAATTAACTTGAGACAAAAATTGGTATAGTTTATATACATGGAAAATTATGGACATAATTTATATGGTTATTATGAACATAGCTTGAATTGGAAATTATGGACAATTTGAAATAGGGATATTAATTCAAACTGGGGGTGAATAATAAAATGAGATAATGAACGCCTAAGGCACGAGGTTAAACTTGGTTTGCGGTATAAGACTGCCTAGAACCGCCCGAAAAATCCAGCAACCGCAAATGGTAGTCTAATGTGAGAGGTCAAAGGCATAAATTAAATGCGTAATAATTGCAAAGACACGAGGTTAGATTCAAATTGCGATATAAGACTGCCCGGATCCGCCCGGCAAATCCAGCAACCGCAAAGGGAATCTATTGTGGGAAGTCTTGCAAGGTTACAGTTAAAATGAATCAAAGAACACTTAACCAAGATAAGAAATGTAGTGGGACATGGGGTTAAGTGGGTGACATGTGAAATTTAATTAGAAATACTTAACCAAGTTGAAACATGTAAGAAGACATGAATAAGAAGGGGTTAAGTGGGAAATCCTAGTGGGGACCAAGCGTAGGTGGAAAGCTTGTGTCAAGTGTGGGGGCCCTTTTCAACCAGTAACCCATTCAGTATCTAAGTGAGCTCGAACTAAGTCGAGGACGGGACACGCTTACTGGGTTTGATTGTAAGAGGTCAAAACGGGTTAACGGTGGCAGCAAGTCCAACGGGGTCATGAGCTTGCGTGGACCCGGGCTGGTAGGTAAGACGTTGTTGCATCGTGTAGGTATAAGCCGTGAATCTTTAGTAGTATTAGGTTGCCACTTTGGGGAGTGATACACCCCTCCATGGGACCTGCACGGGTATCTACGAGTTAGGGAGCCGATCGAATGGGGAGGGTAGTGGGTACAACTAGTGGAGATAGGGGAAGGCGACACCTATGACAGCAGCTAAGGGTACACGAAACTACCATTATTATTATTATCATTATGATTAGTAAGAGGGATCAACTTTCAGAGTAAATAGGGTTGGTGCTGTGTAGTAATTATCCTATAGTAATTAGAAGCGCAATCAACGTTTATCTTATTCATCTTGCTTACCTTGTCATGCATGCTTATGTTATAGTCATTTCTTACTTTCCAGTTTATGTTCTTATCTTATTACTTTAATGATTATATTGTTAAAGTTACTGAACTCGCCAGACTTTATGTCTGACCTCGTTTGTTTCACCCCTTTTCTTTCCGTTTCCCCCCAGGTTCTCAGGGTGGGCCTAGTGGAGCTTGATTTGGATCTCTTTCTCTCTTTTTTGGAAGTGCTTGGATAGCTGAAAGTAAAAGTTTGGCTTATCTCTTTTTATAGCTAATTATTTCGGGATTATGCTTTTTGTTTTATGTACTCAGAAATTAATTTGTCAAGATGGATATTAAGTGTACTTGGTTTTATTATTGATTTGGTGTTGTAACCAAACTATTTCTCCGCTACAATGAAGCTGTTTTAGATTTTTAAAGTACCAATATATGTATCTGTCTTGTTATATTCTGTTCTATACACTTATAATACTCAATGAAAGTTAATGCATTCCCTTAGTAAGTGACAATAATGGACGTGGGGTGTTACATCAATCCTATATTTAAAAACTAATTTAATATCAGTCCACTTGAAATTATAATAGTCTAATCCTAGAATATCATTTGTGTATTCTATAGTAAATATACAAAAAACATATTTCATGTCAATCCAAACTAGATAGAATTTGACAAAGGTATTTTAAAGAGTATTTTAATGTATTTCAAAATGAAACACTTGTTATACTATATTGCGAATTAATTTCATATGATGTGTTTTACAATGAAATTTTAATAAAATATGTGTTATAATGAATTAGTTATTTTAAATGTGATATGACAGCTAAAATCTGATATATTATGGTTAATGTTTCAATATTATTATTTAAAATATTCTCTCATATTCTCATATTTTATTAGATTAATCCAACTCAACCCAACCCTACTAAACCTGACCAAATCCTTATCCACCTCATATAGGGTCGGATACGGGTTGAACTATCTTAAACCCATACATATGCGGGTCGGATGAAGTACTTGGTCCAACCCAACCCGTACTTTATGCAGCCCTAGATTCAAACACAGATGTAGAAAATAAAAATAAAAAGCAGTAAAAGGAAAGTACACACTGGGATTTATACTGTTTCGGAGTTACCCTACAGTCAGTCTCACACAACGTTGGATTGTGCAGATTTCTTTTCGATATAATTTTCAGATTTTCACGGTTCTAATGACCACGAGGTCCACCACTACCTGCTTCTGAGTACAGGGTGCTCTCTTGATTTTCAAGACTATAAGATGACTTAATTGATTTCCGGACTACAATCACACCCAATCGATTTACAGGCTACGATCACACCTTTTCTCTATATCAGTTTTGGAGTTTTGACTCGATATATCTTGAACTTGCGATCTTTGATTATAAACAGCCTATAAAGCTTGAGTAGCACTTGAATTTCAGAGAGAGTTTGGTGGAGAATTGAAAGAGAAGAAGATTGATATAATTTCTTTGAAATTCGGCAATGCATAAGTATAGATTTTCATAAATTAAGAAGATTAATGGCAGGAGAAGAAAGAGATAAGAAGTTATTAAAAAAATTGAAATATGAAGCCTATATATAGTTTTCCAACAGCCACAACCATTTAGAAAAGGTTTGAATTCAAAAGACACAACTTTTCAAAATTTAAAAAACAAGTCAATGGTACATAAGTCGACATACCGCTTTGTATATGTCGGCATATACTAGTGTATTTTCAAAATTAAAATCTTAAATCAAAGTAAATAATGTTTAAATAAAATTATAGTGATTTCTAAGTTAAAACAAACTATACTCCTTTAATAGAGTATTTCAAGTAGAAAAACATTTATTAAAATGATTAAAAAATATATATAAAATGATATAAAATTGTGTATGTATATATAATTATGAGTATATTAAAACTTAATATAAATAAGAAAATCAAAAACATAAGTAACTATAATAAAATTAGCATTAAATTTGTAAGTAGAAACCATTTGAATTAGGAGTTAAAATATATTAAGTATAATTTTAAAACAAGAGTTAAATTAAATTTCAGGAGTTAAAATAGATTTAAGAATGTTTAAAACAAGGAAGTAATTTTGAAATCAATTTGAAAATAGATTTAAAAACAATAAAGTAATCTTTGAAATCATTTCAAAATAGTGAAAGAATGCTGAAAATAGAATTTAGTGCTAACCAAAGTTTTAACAGAATATCTAGACATTATTACTCTATGTTTCTTGAACTCTTGATATTCATGAGACTTTTATCTTGAACTGTTCTACTTTGAAATCTTAATTCTTTGTACTATACTGTCTTCAATAATCAATATATGCGTAGATTTCCTGTATATGTATATATATATTTTAGATAACAATGTTAGTATATATTTTATAATAATAATAATTGAAACATGGTTGTTGTCATCAAAACCATAATCATCAACATCTCATTCCCTAACAATCTCCCTCTTTTTTATGATGACAACCTTGATGTATAAAATATGCATACATGTTCATTCTTGATGTCTTGATTCTCTAGTTACTCCCCTTTACTCCATTAACTCATGTTTAAACTACTATAACTCCCCCTTAATCTAAACCCTATTTTATAATTCTCCCCCTTTATCATCAACAAAAATTATATAATCCTATCTTGACTATAATACTCCCCTTAAAATTAAGACAAAGTTCTAATATCTAAAACTATTCTAAGTATTAAGACAAAATATAGTAACTACTTATCCTAAGTAATAACTTGAATGGTTACAAACTATATTTCAAGGAATATAATTCAAACTAAATCAATATGTCTAATTTAAATCAAATCAATTCAATACATACAATCAAGTAATCCAATCCAAATCACACCAATCTTCGAGTTATTTATTTACGAATTCAAATTTTAAAACAATTCAATCAAAACACACAAATTTATGAAGACAAATTCATACATTTGTAGGAACTTCTACCCAACCATCTTCACCGAAGATCGGATCATCTTTTATAACATCCCAGTCTTCGTTGTCTTTGGTGGAAGGTGCTCCGTTGATGTTGTTGTCTTCATCTTTGGAAAGAGAAGTAATCATCCATCGAATTGCATCAAAATCCTTCTCTTGTTGTTTTATCATTTGTATTTGACTCAATTCTAAGTGACACTGATTACGAAGAATGATATAGAAAATATTCTTGAAAGAATTAAGGATTTTTTTCAAGATTTTTACTTAAATTATGAATTTGAGAAGCCATGGAATTGATTTTATTAAGAAATAATGAAAGGGAATAAAGGAGGAATGAATAGAGGAGTTTTTCTAAAAGAAATTGTTATAAATAGGCTCTGAAATTCATTTGAATTGAATAGACACTAGTTAGTTAAAGTAGTTTTCAAATTTAAATAAATTTGAATTTTCTCCAGTTATATGTCGACATATATAAACATCTATATCGACATATGTATGTGTTTTTCAATATTTAAAGTGTTTTATGATCTTATGACTTGTTTTGACTTATATACATATACATATACATACATACATACATACATACATATATATTATAAACAAGAATTAACAGAAATATTAAGCTTCATTTCACACTAGTGATAACGATAAATTGAATTAGTACATAAACATGAAATGGAAATTACGTAAATTTACAAATGAATACAACTTGATTATAAACTTAGAATTCAGCGAAGGAGGATGAGGATAAGCCAAATTTTCTTCCAAGGTTCCCAAAGAACTTGCCCATTTTAGTAGACATCTTTTCAAATTTCTTACTAAATGATCTCTTTAGTGTCTTTTGGTTCTTAGCTAGAATCATTTGGTTTTTGAGAAGGATTTTTCCTGGAAGGTTAACGGGAAATTCAATACTTTTTAAGGAAGTATCTTCTTCCTCTTCTTTGATATCCATAGGATTGGTTTCATCTTCTTATTCCAATCATTCTTGTTTTTTCGCATATGTTTCATATGGATGAAACACAAGTGAAATCTTCATAAGAGAAATATTTCCGAAATTGAAAACTTTTCTAGAAACAAAGTCTTCTCCTTTGAAATCAACATCGAAATATTTGAAAATACGAGTAAGGTAAACTCCATGGTATAACATATTTTCTTTTGACGAAATATCCTTTGGTAGAAACTCACTTAAAATCACTTTATCCCAATTGATGTCATAGTTTTCAAAAATAGCAAAGAGGGCTTTACAAACTTTCAAAGTAGGATTGCTGAAATTTCAGGAACGCGGGATGATGGTATGTTGGAGAAGTAAATTGAAAATTCTTGCTTTAGGACGATAAAATCAAATTTACAATTCCAAATTTTCGTCAGTTACAAAAATATGGTGAGAGGTCTCTAGATCATTTTCATTGATCTTAAATTCCGTGAGATCCATTCCCGTATTTTTATGTCCCAAAATAGCACTTAAATCATCGCAATTCAAAACGATTTGAGTTCCTTTAACACTGCTCCATGTTTCATTTTCGCTTCCTTGATAAAATCACAATTCAAGTTTGCATAAAACATTTTAACAAGATTCGGGTAGCAAACTTCATTGTTTTCCCGAGAATCGACAAGACTTAAAATTTCATTTCCATGAAAAAAGATTCAAGATCATAAGTAGCAAAATCACCAAAATAGCAAATTTTCTCGTAACGATTTTACCAAAGTTTACATTGCTTATGTAATTTTTGATAGCATCCAAGTTGTTGTGAAGGAAAGCTTATATTGTCTTGGTCAGCCTCGTTATTTTTGGTGTGCTTGAGAAAGCCATTAGAGAGTGGTTTTTGAAGAGTATAGGAAAATGAAGATAAGTTTGAATTTTGAATTAAAGGTAGAAAGAGATGATAAGAATAAATAGTTAAATAGAGAATCAAAAGACATATTCTCTGGTAATGGGACGCCTTTTCAGTACATTGGGTTTGGTGAAAAGTTGAAGGAAAAATAAAAAGTTTGAAATTCAAAATTTGAATTTCAAATTCCCAATGGCATGTATATGTTGACATATACAACAATGTATGTCGACATATCCCTTTGAAATTTCAAGATGACTTTAAATTTTTAACTATTTGATTTATTTATAACTCTATATTCTTATTTAATTATTTCATGGAATAATATTTATGCAACACCGCACATTTTTCTGAGCCAAATTTTTGACAAAAATCAAAACTTTAACACATCCAAGAATGGAGCGTATAAATCCAGTACCTGCAAATAATTGAGCATGAGCATAATCAAAGTACGATAAAAATAACTCACAACGAAAACAAAATAGGATAGACTAGTATTAACTCAAGTAACTATCATTTTAAAAGTAATTCACTGTGTCAATGTCGAGCATGAGAGAGAACGAGATCGAAAACCAACTAAACACCTTGTGAGAACCCAACCTTCTCTAGAAAACTGAGAGGTTGTAATGAGGAGGAGGTCAGAACAACAAGTTCTGGTGAACAACAAAAGTACAACATATACAATGCATAGATGTATCTCGTTTGGTTCAACCCAAGATATATGCCTACCAAGGCTAGTAATTCTAACCTAGCCTTGTAAACAATTACGCAAGACCCTAACTACCCTTCCTAGGGTAGTATTCCCAATGATATCGATACCGAGATAGAATATTTACACATATATTTATGAAGCCTTTAAACTAATTATTAGATCGAGAAGTGAACTCTCAACCACAGAGTTTATTTATTCATAAGTGTATACGTAGCCACTTAACGCCTCACTATCGAATGATAGATAGGGTGGATTCTCTTGATCACTTAAGACCCTAGGCGGACCTATTGGTCATTAAATACCTCTCGATGATTTACTCAATGCAATTATAAACTAGAGGACACTAGTTATAGGGTCCAACTAGTTAAGGCTTCCATCATTCACGCATATAAACCCATGCCCCGCATAAGGAGAGAGATAATAAGCAGACACTTAAGGCCGTTACTATTTAGCTGGCCTTGTTGGATATTCTCCTTAACCGCTTAATACTTCTGTAGGATAGGTAGCACTATGGAATGACCATACCGGAGTTTGTGAACTCAGGTTTAGGTAGGATTCTTACACCATTTAAGACCCCTAACAGGATGACCTATTCCCAGGTGGACTCCTCGACCCAATGCCACTTAAGATCCAAGGAAGCGGACTACTCGCAATGATTATCAAGATCACACCCAATTAGCCTTTAATACTTATATTTATGGGAGGTGGGCTACGCGATCACTTAATATCTTTTTATAGGTGGATCTAACCATTTACGACCTTAATCCAAAATTAGGCTACATTATTGAGTTATTCCCGTTTATTTCTCTTTACAGGAATACCATATGTACACGATTAATTATCATCACGGGTTCCTATAGTTAATGATGCTTCACGCCATTAACCTACCAAGTCCAATTCTAACTTTTAGTTATAAGTTCTAGGTTAACTAGCATAAATAAGGAAAGTTATATTCTTTTTAGCAAGGATATTTATTTATTTATTTTCCTTATTGGAATTAGTATTTAAAACAGTAATCGTTTCCCATTAACCCCTGTTTTATTTCCTTTATTATATTTAATAAAGTTATTGTCGTTTATGACCATAACGGTCATATTTTCCTAAGGCATTAATTATCCTTAATTATCAGTCCCGAGATATCTGTTTGTTGTACCTCAACAGACATTACTAGTTTATTTATTTATTTATTTCCTATTGTATACATATATTGTGACACCCCACGTAAGTTAATGTCACTCGTAAGAGAGTGCATTAAGTTTTGTGAAGCACAATAGGTAAACAGTACATAAATTCATAAGGCAAATGCAACGGAAAATTTTATTATTGAAAATAAAACATAGTCTCAAAATAGGTTACATCATCAAACCAGTTACATCAGAAACAAAGAACCTCAAATCTGTCTCATAACGCAAAATAATATAGTGCCATAATATAAAACCATATTCCTCATAGTAAGCCATAACAAAGTAGAAAGTAAGTCAAAGCGGTACATCTCAGAAAGTCCAGATGCAAGCTGAAAGAAAAAGTCTGAATCACAGAGGAGTGCTACCTCTTTGAGGACCCGGTAGGAAAGGAAGAAAGAAGCGAAAACAAAAAGGGTCAGACATAAAGTCTGGCGAGTTTCAGTGATTTACAAATATGCATAAAACAGAGATATCAAGACGGGTAAACAAGACGGGATGAGAAAGCACAATATCAAAAATAGGCAACAAGTAAACAGGATAAACAGGAACAGCTGGAATAAAACAATGATCGAGTAATGCCTCTCATTTATATCCCTAAAAAGGCTGTGTCTACAATAATATTAGTATAACAAGATTAATCGTTAACCTAATTACTTTACAGAAACAGCAAGATTAAACGATAGGATTAGGCGTACCCTAATTTCATAACAGGACTAGGTGTACCCTAATTACATAACAGCAGGATTAGGTGTACCTTAATTACTACCCATGTGATTGGCTCCCTAATACGTAAATACTATGTATCAGCCTCGGCAGTAGGGTGTATCACTCCCTGACCCCATAACTTATATAACACAGACCTATTTAATGGTGTTACAACGGCTAAGTTTCCCTAATTGGACTCATGCACGCTCATGACTCCGTCGGAACGCGCCCGTACCCACCTTCCCCATTTGAACCTCTTACCATCTAGTTTAGTAAAGCATTCCCTGGCCCCTACCTAGTGCGAGGCCCTCTTACAAAATACCAACAGGGATACTGACTAATATGGGTTCGATATAACAAGATTGACACAAGCCAAACCCCCTAAGCTTATGCCTCCCGAGTAACTAGGATTTAAGAGTCCCCAAAACCTGATACAACAGAAGAATGAGGGTCAACTTAGCTTATTAATAATCAGGTTTAACCTAGTAGGCTTAGGTTTACTAATAAGCATGGTTGCAAGATTACATGTTATTATGTGTGTACAACCCTTCCCCAAAACACCTGCCCAGAGGTATGTATAATTACTATA
Organism: Allium sativum; assembly: GCA_030737875.1. Taxonomy (NCBI): domain Eukaryota; kingdom Viridiplantae; phylum Streptophyta; class Magnoliopsida; order Asparagales; family Amaryllidaceae; genus Allium; species Allium sativum. The sequence continues at coordinate 313,055,981 of CM060921.1, forward strand.
GTCATTAAGTTTACTAACCTACATTTGGTACTTACATAATTTCAACATGTCTTTTACTTAATGTTTGTATTAAGTCAAATTTTTACATGTTTATACATATGCATACTGTTCCATTCAGTTATACCACAAATTACATCATGTACAAGTTCATGCATATCATCCATTTTTATCATATTCTCAAGTTACAGCAGGTACAAGCATATGTATATTATCCCTTTCTCGAACTGCAGTCAAACAGACCTCAGATTAATAGTATGCCCAAATTCCCCTTTTTCATGTCATTTCTTATTATCCTAATTTTTACTATACGCAAACTTTAATCGAACATAGCCTAGGCTTCCAAGGAAGGCTTAGCATAAACCAAAAAGGAAAAATAGAGGAATGAGAATAGGATCAAATCACATAGGCAAGACTGGAGATAAAATAAAATAATAGAAATAGGGAAAAGGAAGATAGATACACATAACTAATTAATTATCTGACAGTAAAGGCATATATTTTACTTATAACAATGGCATAAGAGAATAACAATGAAGAACGAGTATATCAATTATCTTATAAACATTGTATGTTCCAAACCCAATTTTACTTAACTGTCGTATTATAGTTCTATGTATTAGATTTTAAAATAACAGGGAACTCACAACGGGTCTTGGTGAAGAGGAGATTATATCTTTTATGCATAAATCTATTTGTCGTTGTAGAAAAGGTTCACTTCTATATTATTGTTGATTGCAAGGTTGAAAGTTGGTTGCATATCTTGAATCTTCTTTATTAATCTAGATTTCAGCAGAGTCTCCCCATCTTATTTTTTTAGAATATGTAATGGAGGCAGAGAGAAAGGTGAAGAATTGTTTGTAAATAAAAATGGGAGAGAGAGCCCTTTTATGTAGATTGATAGAGCCAACCTTTAACCGTTAAATTCTAGGTTTACAATCTAAGCCATACAGTAGCGCTGCGTAAGCGATGAACCTAGCCATAAAATAGTCAAAATACATAATTCGGACTCTGCCCCGAATCTGGGTGGGTCGACCCACCTGCCCCCTCGGTAGACCTATAGGTCGACCCAGCCTGAGGTGGGTCGACCCAGGCCTGTTGTGGGTCGTCCCCTAACGGTCTTCTATGGGCGTTCTTATTTCTGGTTTGAATTATTTTGGATATATATATAACCCTCTTAAGTGTATACAAGCTTCTAAGATTCATAACTTCTTTATACATTATCTGTTTTATGCAAACTTGGGCTCTATCTAAACCAGAATTCTAAGATGAATGCAACGGTAAAGGCAGTTTAACTTAATTATGAAAATTTAATTAAGTAATTCCCAGTTTATTATCTTTACGGTATGTTTATAGTGTATTAAATTTTGGGGTGTTACATTCTCCCATACTTAAAGGATTTCGTCCCCGAAATCTCCAAGTTAAAAATGTTATTATCCTACCAACCATCTACCCATCCATCATCCATAGGCATCCATTGTCCTTAAGAATTTCTAATGCTTGTATGAACATATGCAAAAGGTGTTGCGTGTATATTTACTTACACTAATGTGAAAATCAGGCGACCAATTGATTCAATTGACATCCTTAATGCAATATATGTTTGTGCCATGAATCCAAGATGTATGCAAACAAACCTAATATAACCTATAAAACTCTATATTTTTGCACAATCATTCACTAAAATGTGACATCCATATGATAATTCACCCATTTCCATCCATAGAAAATTAAAATGCACAACATCCATATGCAATATGTAAGTGCTTGTGCCGATCTAGCGCTTAGTGTGTGTATATGCATCCACGAGCAACCATTAGCAAACACTTGCAACCATCAATCATAACATGTCTCAAACACATGTTTCCAACCATTGGATTCTAATTAGGAATCGAAGGTTCGAACGATAGGATAAACATACTTGAATGATAGAAGCAAATGCAATGTAAAAGCTTGGTAAAGAAGTCAAGAACGTACTTTCAAAAAGAAAAGGATAAGAACCGCGACTCCTATCTTTGGGTTCCCACATTGCATCTTCGCAGTCTTCTCCCTATTGTACCTTTACCAATCTGATTTTCTTGTTACGTAGTTTCTTGATCTCTGTCCCAAGAATATGAGTAGGAACTCTTCTCACCGATGCTTCATTCTCAACTTCTACGTCCTCAAGTGTGTTCGTCTCCACTATCTCTGCCACATAATGCAAACATTTCCTTAAGTAGGAAACGTGAAACACATCGTGTATGCCCACCAGTCTGTCGATAGCCTGATCCTATAGGCCATCTGACTTATCCTTTTCACTATAGGGAATGGCCCTACAAATCTCGGCGCCGACTTCCCTACTGAGCCAAAGCGAACTACATTCCTCAATGGTGATAATTTAATGAAGACCATATATCCCACTTCGAATTCCAAGTCCGTCCTCCTTTTATCGGCACATGATTTATGTTTATCCTGAGCTACTGTAAAAACCCGTAACTTCCCCGTAAAGGAAAGAGCGGATAGTTCAAGAACAAGCCACAAAATAGAACGCACACGGAAGAACATTTCATTGTATATTACAACAATGCATCAGATTACAAGAATATACAGAGTATAAATGAATATTACACAGAAATATCAGAGATTTAAATTACATAGCAGCGGAAAATAATTCAATACACAACTAGAAGAGATATACGGATACAAAGCTTTCCGGATATCGTTCCAGCTGTAATCCAGGATCCTGTGAATATAAATCTGCAAAACCAAAACTACTAGCTGCCCGTGTCAAAATAAGGGCACCCAGAGTTTAGGTTAAAACAATAAACTCCAGGTCAGTCATGTGACTGGTGTGAGAACTAAAACAGTTATTAATCTTTATTTTTAAAGTTAGGTAAATCAAGGGACCACGCCGTATAACACGGAACGGGTTTCCTCCCAAGAATACCAATGCAAAAAACGAACAGCGCAATGCTAAATAGAGAAAAATGAAGCTGTTACAAGACCCAGGTCCTATCACACAATGCAACGCAAGCCGGGGGATAGGGTTTTCCCTTATAACAGCCAAAGAATGCTTGATACGTTTTAAAACAAATCATTTGATATTATTATAAGTGCATAGTGTATAAAACAACTTCAAATCATAAGTATCAATCAAAGGCGGCATGGGTACCATATATCATGTCGCCATACTAGGCTCTACAAATAAAACTGCAAATGTCACATATTTGGAAGTTGGATTTCCATCTATGAACCGAGGCCAGGGATCATCCTCTACCGATTCGAGACTGTCTAGCCCGAGTCTCAGGCAAGCGCGCAGACAAGCCTTGGATCGTCAGGGCCGGTCCACCGACGTGGATTATTATGCCTGAACACTACGTCTCTCCGCCCTTTGGGGCGTAAATGAGCCAACAAATGGCTCCATCGGACCCGGATCGTCCGATCAAACCGAGGCGCCTCGCAACAGCAACAACCACACAGGTGTAAGTATATAAATGTCAGGGCTGGTAGGTCACTGACACCACCCTAGCTAGAAAGAAACGCATGCCCTCCCTGAGGTCCGTCTCCCATTTTTGGTTCACCACCGGGGTGTGAGGCTCGCGAATTCACGTTACACAAAGCTGTGCCACACAGGCTGTGCTTTGATCATCACCACAAGACTTTGCTTTTCAACAGAAGCCTCGATCAATTGCCACTTAGGCATGCCACACAGGCAATTCACTCCATGCGTTTGATATCCATCAATATATAACCCCTGAGCTCGTACGTCTCAGAGAATGGCGTTAAGCAAGAGAATAAATTCTCCGCCGCCAAACAGATGTATATTTAATAGAAATCAATCACATGGGCTAAAATCCAATGTCAGACACACAGTCCATTTACAAGTCCGTTCTGGGTCTGAACGAAACCGGAGGCACCTAGTACCCCGCATATCCATCGATCTCCAAGCACGTCTGGACGATCACCAACTGTTTCCTTCTTCTTGGGTGTACAGCCCAATCAAGATCATCAGTTATCACCCAAACGACGTGAAGACCTCCGGTCTTCGACCATCATCTTCATCTTCGACTTATCGTCGTATCGGTTATTCAGAATGGGATAAACCCGGTCTTTCCGAATAACTCGCGTATATTTTAAATAAGTGTTACACAAATACAACATACGCCTCATTCCAATTCATCGGTCACTAACCGTAAATTAATCAAGAGAATAATTCCCCAAATATTAACCCCGAAGGCCGAAACCAACATCAGATCAATATCCAGAAAACCATTCTGCTTGGCTAACCGACAGTTAGTTTCTATATTTCACATTCATAGGGAAAGGTTCCCATTAATTTTATCAAAGATAAATTCTTTAATTTATTCTTTAATCTACTTTTGAATATCAATTCAAACTAGTCGGGATTAACGAACTTTACCGAAGTAATTATTTGTTTTAATTTCCCAATCCCAACCATATTCATCCCATGAAGTAAAACTGGTAATACTTCATATCTAACACCACAGTGTTATCGGTAAATCCAATTACCATTTCACGTTTTAAATCTAATTAAAGATTTAACTATCGCCTGGAGTAAAACTGATGATACTCCATTCTCGATCTTTTCAATCTAATTAAAGATTCATTAAAACTCCACTTAGTTTTAATCGTTAACTGGGTTAAAGAATCAGTGCCATTTAAAACACGGTTCACGATAAACCCAAAATCACATTCCATTAATTATCGGGTTAAAGAACGAGTGTTATTTAAAACACTGTCCACGATAAACCCAAAAATCAATATCAATTCAATTCCAATTAAATATTATTTAATTGGTACACTTCATTAAATCTAAATAAAAAGATTTAATCTTTTCTCAACTGGGTTCAAGAACAGTGTTAATGAAGACACCATTCACGACAAACCCAAATCACATTTGATATTCAATACAAGGCTCTAAATAGAAAATATATCGGCTTATATTCAATATCAAATTCTACGATTAACAAATGTCGTATTGGAAATAGCGATATATATATATATATCTTTCAAATTCACATAACAATATCTGTATCATCACAAAATCCAACATCAAAATAATCCAAAGACAATTTCGATTCAAATCCATTCCAATGCAATCATTGGAAATTCTAGTTATTTTCAAAACCATTTCAAATTCAATTTATTTATTTAAAAATAAATAGAATTATAATTCTAGTTCAAAACTAGTTCATTTCGATAAAAAACTATTTTTATCTTTTCAAATATGGAGTTTTTTCATCCCAATTTTTCCCAAATCATTTCTTACGATTTTACACAAATTATTACTATTTTTAATAATTTTATCAAGGCCCGTACAGTCGATTTCCATCAACGGCCATCGAACTGCACTTACAGCGACCTTTTTCAAATTTGACCTGGACATAATTCCAAATCCAACCGTTAGATTTCTAATATTCGTTAGAAAGCTCTTTTCAATACGAACCCAACGGTTCCGGTTTCAGGAGAATCCGACGGTCGGATCTCCCGCAATATCCGTTCGAAATCAATGGTCGAAATTCGCGAACTGCCGCGACGCGTTCTATTCAGGCCATTATATTATATATAATATATATAATATATACTTCGTCGATTTCAATTCAAAACGTGCTTTATAAATCGTTTTAAATTCATTTCCAAAACGGTTTCAGCTTCATATTCAATTTCAAATCAAAATTGATTATTCCAATATAAATTCATTTCAAATTGATTTCAATTCAAATTGATTTCTAATTCAATTTCAGTTCGTTTTCAATTCAATTCAATTTCAATTCGAATTCATTTCTATTCCATTTCAATTCGAATTCATTTATATTCAATTTAAATTCGAATTCATTTCCAATTCGAATTTATTTCTATTCAATTTCAATTCGAATTTATTTATATTCAATTTCTTTTCAAAATATCAGATTTTGAAATCACTTTCGATATTCATTATAAAATGAATAAAATCGATATAAATATCGTTCACGTCAAAATGGCGTCAATCTAATCAATACGGCTTCATATATTCCTATTTTCAAATATTCTATTTCAAATATTTCTATTTTAAAACTGGAATGAGGCCCAATCAATTACCATATAATGTTATTTATATGGATTTTCTACAACACATGTATATGTCAACAACGATGAATAATCAACCATCATCCAAAGTGCATTCTACACTGTATAAGCATCAAATATAAATATTCAACGCTTATAACAGCCTGTCAATCAATCGATCAACATACAACTAAACAATCGGGATTAGTGTACGTCAAATATCATCCCAATACCCGTGTGGGGTTTCAAGCAATCCAACACAGATTTTTATTTGTGCAGTTGGGCAATGTGTAAAATTTATCGTCCAAATCAATGTCCTTCAAATAGGTGTACATAAACAAACCGTCTGGTTTGTAAATGAATAATTATTCATTCACATTCACGTTAAAAATTATATTTTTAACGATCAAACTATTTTATTCAACCTATGAATATTCTATTCGGTTCATTTATTAAATAAAATGTTATCTTTATTTTTCTAACTTATTTGTAGAAAATTTCGGCGGCATAACGGCACGATACTAGAAACGGGACGAGGCCTAGCCTTATCCCCGGTCTGGTGAAGGCCCACGCCATTCACACATCAATCAAATCAATTTCATTTCACCAAACAATTCAATTCAAACCAAATAATCTAACCAACTACATAACCAAACAATTAAACAAACAAGCCATCCGTGGTCTGTGGATGACGGGTGTCGGGTGCTACTAAACACCGTCTGCATCCTAATATATATTTATAACTAGAAAAATAAATTAAAGAGTGAGAAATTCTCACAGAATAGCTAATCCAACGTCACGACTCTTCTTATGCAGAAATCTTTGCCGCTCTTGCCTCTTGTCAATTTTCACTGCCCGTAGCCACTACATGCATAAAAATTGAATTTTTACTTCGTTATTCAATATATAAAAATCGAATTTTTACTTCGCTATTCAATATATAAAAATCGAATTTTTACTATGCTATTCAATATATAAAAATCGAATTTTTTACTTCGCTATTCAATATATAAAAATCAAATTTTTACTATGCTATTCAATATATAGAAATCGAATTTTTACTATGCTATTCAATATATAAAAATTGAATTTTTACTTCGCTATTCAATATATAAAAATCGAAATTTTACTTCGCTATTCAATATATAAAAATCTTTCTAGCTTACCACTCGAATAAAAATTATATTTTTAGCCTTTCTATAATGTAAAAATTATATTTTGAATCTTCCTATAATGTAAAAATTATATTTTTATCATCTACATATAATAAAAATCATAATTTTATTAATTTAAAAATATAAAGATTTTATCTTTCCTATTGTAAAAATCAAACTTTTATGTAAATTGATAAATAAATAAACAAATTTTTATACATACTAAAAATAAATAAACAAAACAGATTCTATATAGATTAAAATAAATAAATGAAACTTACATTGGAATTTTAGAGAGAGGGGGGGGGGGTCTTCGACTGAACGGCGCCGGAGTTTGCAGGGGGTGGAGCGTCGCTGGCGCAAGGCAGGAGGGGAGGGGGGGTGTCGCAGGCGGTGGCACAGGGGAAAAGGGGGGGGGTATCGCGTCGATTAGGAAGGGGGGTCTGGTTCTCGTGCTGGAGGAGGAGCAAGAAGGTTGGGGGAGAGGGAGCGGGTCGGTTGGAGGTGCGGCGGGTCGGAGCCCTGGGGGGGGGGGGGGCGACGGCGATCCCCTGGCAGCTAGGGTTCCGCGATTATTTATTTATTTATTTCGTTTTCCAGATCCGATAGAACGGGGAAGAGAAGGAGGAAAGGGGCGAGGTCAACTCTTATATAATAATTTATTTAATTAATTTAATTTTTAAATTCCTAAATGTAACCTTTTTATTCGAACTCAAAATTGAACCCGTCGACTGTCGTCCCTAGCGTATTACCCCATTCCGAACACAATGGGATATGTATCATAAGCTGATTCGATCGTTTCGATCAGTTTTCGTTAAAATCAACATATAACTCTATATATTGAATTTGAACGCGCATTTCAATTTACTGGGGTCACATACTAACTCTATAAATTACAGAAAAATATTTTCTAGCTTCGTATTGACGATACGGTCCTAACAAAACTAGTTTCGTCGAATTCTGAGACCGTTGGAAAAATGACCAATTTCCAGTCGATTAAAATCAACTGAAACTGGTAAAACGCGTTTTCCTTTGCCACGCTCACCTATTGATTCGAAAAATTTTGAAATTTGAAACCTAGCAATAACTTTACATCACGGATCCAACAAAAGTGGTTTCGTCGAAATCCGAGGTCGTTTGCAAAATCTCCATTTTTAAGGGCTGAAATTCCATAGCGACTATTCAGAATTTTCAACTGGACATATCTTTTGATCCCCGCTATGAAATTTCGATTTTTCGGATTCGTTGGAAAGATATTCCCAATTAGATCCTAATGTTTTTGGTTTCACTAAAATCCGGATTGTTTTGCACCCGGTACATTCAATTGAAGTTTGAAATCGAATTATCGAACTACCACGCCATTTTCAATTCTATTTATAATTATATATAAATATTATATATTCTAACGACGACGTATATAATATATACGTTCTAAATATATTCAAAATAAATTTTCGTCGATATTATTTAAAATAATTCATTTTAAATATTCAAAATTCGCTAAAATTGCCAAAATAAAATTTTTAAACTAGCCCAGATTTTCGGGTTGTTACAATCTCCCCCACTTAAAACTTTTCGTCCCCGAAAAGGAACAAAGTCGAAAGTGGTTTGATTAATCAACTCTACGTTCGATCTGGCTTCCATTCTCCAACTTTTCAGTTTCTGAGAATCTTCAAATTCTTCAAAAATTTGGCTAACACCCTAAATTTTTGAAAAATTTCGCCATAACCTCCCCTGCACCGGGAGCCACGGGAAAATCCCGAAATTGCCATATAGGCCTTCTGATCTCAAAAAGAAAAAGAAAAAGCCAAGCGGCTAGCCAATAGGCTCATAAAATCATCATCACCCAAACAAAATAGTAAATTATGTAGTAAACATGTACCTATTTGTCAGGCAAACAATTTTTATTCTTCGGCTCTAGCCTCCTTGCTATGACCTGTTCAATGTAAGTACATGTATATGCAAGCAAATGCAGCCAATTTCAATACAATTCAATATTTGATACAATTAGGCATAATGGTTCAAAATTATCAAACAAATAAACAAACAACACAAACATCAATCAATTAGTGAATTTAACGTTTCAAATTCATAATTTTGATATATAGTCAAAAATCAAAATTTTGATGCCAAATCACAACAATATGCCCTATCTAATTTTGGTTCTCACACCAGTCAATTGGAAATATATAAATATCACACCTTCGACTCTCGAACACTAATTCTGATGATGAAGCTTCAATCATCAGAACCATCTCTGGGCGACTAGAGTGTGATTCTATATCTATCCAGTATATTAAAATTCCAAATACACGTTTGCAAGGCGTATATGCAAAATCTTTATATACTGGACTGTCCAAATCAATATAAATAACTAATCAAATACGAATAATTGATTTAAATTTCCAAAACAAAATTTGTTTTCACTTTAAAAATATACTCTTCACACTCGTTCTAGGATACTACTGATCCTATCACTAACGAGTCATTCCCATTGGATATTACTAACCCAATATCTGATGAATTCTTTCGTATGGTTCTAATGTGCCTTGTTCTCTGCTTTGTAAACCAAAGCTCTGATACCAACTGTAAAAACCCTTAACTTCCCCGTAAAGGAAAGAGCGGATAGTTCGAGAACAAGCCACAAAATAGAACGCACATGGAAGAACATTTCATTGTATATTACAACAATGCATCAGATTACAAGAATATACAGAGTATAAATGAATATTACACAGAAATATCAGAGATTTAAATTACATAGCAGCGGAAAATAATTCAATACACAACTAGAAGAGATATACGGATACAAAGCTTTCCGGATATCGTTCCAGCTGTAATCCAGGATCCTGTGAATATAAATTTGCAAAACCAAAATTACTAGCTGCCCGTGTCAAAATAAGGGCACCCAGAGTTTAGGTTAAAACAATAAACTCCAGGTCAGTCATGTGACTGGTGTGAGAACTAAAACAGTTATTAATCTTTATTTTTAAAGTTAGGTAAATCAAGGGACCACGCCGTATAACACGGAACGGGTTTCCTCCCAAGAATACCAGTGCATAAAACGAACAGCGCAATGTTAAATAGAGAAAAATGAAGCTGTTATAAGACCCAGGTCCTATCACACAATGCAACGCAAGCCGGGGGATAGGGTTTTCCCTTATAACAGCCAAAGAATGCTTGATACATTTTAAAACAAATCATTTGACTTGATAAAAAAAAAAACAAATCATTTGATACTATTATAAGTGCATAGTGTATAAAACAACTTCAAATCATAAGTATCAATCATAGGCGGCATGGGTACCATATATCATGTCGCTATACTAGGCTCTACAAATAAAACCGCAAATGTCACGTATTTGGAAGTTGGATTTCCATCTATGAACCGAGGCCAGGGATCGTCCTCTACCGATTCGAGACTGTCTAGCCCGAGTCTCAAGCAAGCGCGCAGACAAGCCTTGTATCGTCAGGGCCGGTCCACCGACGTGGATTATTATGCCTGAACACTACGTCTCTCCGCCCTTTGGGGGCGTAAATGAGCCAACGAATGGCTCCATCGGACCCGGATCGTCCGATCAAACCGAGGCGCCTCGCAACAGCAACAACCACACAAGTGTAAGTATATAAATGTCAGGGCTGGTAGGTCACTGACACCACCCTAGCTAGAAAGAAACGCATGCCCTCCCTGAGGTCCGTCTTCCGTTTTTGGTTCACCACCGGGGTGTGAGGCTCGTGAATTCACGTTACACAAAGCTATGTCACACAGGCTGTGCTTTGATCATCACCACAAGACTTTGCTTTTCAACAGAAGCCTCGATCAATTGCCACTTAGGCATGCCACACAGGCAATTCACTCCATGCATTTGATATCCATCAATATATAACCCCTGAGCTCGTACGTCACAGAGAAGGGCGTTAAGCAAGAGAATAAATTCTCCGCCGCCAAACAGATGTATATTTAATAGAAATCAGTCACACGGGCTAAAATCCAATGTCAGACACACAGTCCATTTACAAGTCCGTTCTGGGTCTGAACGAAACCGGAGGCACCTAGTACCCCGCATATCCATCGATCTCCAAGCACGTCTGGACGATCACCAACTGTTTCCATCTTCTTGGGTGTACAGCCCAATCAAGATCATCAGTTATCACCCAAACGACGTGAAGACCTCCGGTCTTCGACCATCGTCTTCATCTTCGACTTATCGTCGTATCGGTTATTCAGAATGGGATAAACCCGGTCTTTCCGAATAACTCGCGTATATTTTAAATAAGTGTTACACAAATACAACATACGCCTCATTCCAATTCATCGGTCACTAACCGTAAATTAATCAAGAGAATAATTCCCCAAATTTTAACCCCGAAGGCCGAAATCAACATCAGATCAATATCCAGAAAACCATTCTGCTTGGCTAACCGACAGTTAGTTTCTAAATTTCACATTCATAGGGAAAGGTTCCCATTAATTTTATCAAAGATAAATTCTTTAATTTATTCTTTAATCTACTTTTGAATATCAATTCAAACTAGTCGGGATTAACGAACTTTACCGAAGTAATTATTTGTTTTAATTTCCCAATCCTAACCATATTCATCCCATGAAGTAAAATTGGTAATACTTCATATCTAACACCATAGTGTTATCGGTAAATCCAATTACCATTTCACGTTTTAAATCTAATTAAAGATTTAACTATCGCCTGGAGTAAAACTGATGATACTCCATTCTCGATCTTTTCAATCTAATTAAAGATTCATTAAAACTCCACTTAGTTTTAATCGTTAACTGGGTTAAAGAATCAGTGCCATTTAAAACACGGTTCACGATAAACCCAAAATCACATTCCATTAATTATCGGGTTAAAGAACGAGTGTTATTTAAAACACTGTCCACGATAAACCCAAAAATCAATATCAATTCAATTCCAATTAAATATTATTTAATTGGTACACTTCATTAAATCTAAATAAAAAGATTTAATCTTTTCTCAACTGTGTTCAAGAACAGTGTTAATGAAGACACCATTCACGACAAACCCAAATCACATTTGATATTCAATACAAGGCTCTGAATAGAAAATATATCGGCTTATATTCAATATCAAATTCTGCGATTAACAAATGTCGTATTGGAAATAGCGATATATATATATATATCTTTCAAATTCCCATAACAATATCTGTATCATCACAAAATCCAACATCGAAATAATCCAAAGACAATTTCGATTCAAATCCATTCCAATGCAATCATTGGAAATTCTGGTTATTTTCAAAACCATTTCAAATTCAATTTATTTATTTAAAAATAAATAGAATTATAATTCTAGTTCAAAACTAGTTCATTTCAATAAAAATCTATTTTTATCTTTTCAAATATGGAGTTTTTTCATCCCAATTTTTCCCAAATCTTTTCTTATGATTTTACACAAATTATTACTATTTTTAATAATTTTATCAAGGCCCGTACAGTCGATTTCCATCAACGGCCATCGAACTGCACTTACAGCGACCTTTTTCAAATTTGACCTGGACATAATTCCAAATCCAACCGTTAGATTTCTAATTTCTAATATTCGTTAGAAAGCTCTTTTCGATACGAACCCAACGGTTCCGGTTTCAGGAGAATCCGACGGTCGGATCTCCCGCAATATCCGTTTGAAATCAATGGTCGAAATTCGCGAACTGCCGCGGCGCGTTCTATTCAGGCCATTATATTATACATAATATATATAATATATATAATATATACTTCGTCGATTTCAATTCAAAACGTGCTTTATAAATCGTTTTAAATTCATTTCCAAAACGGTTTCAGCTTCATATTCAATTTCAAATCAAAATTGAATATTCCAATATAAATTCATTTTAAATTCATTTCAAATTGATTTCAATTCAAATTGATTTCTAATTCAATTTCAGTTCATTTTCAATTCAATTCAATTTCAATTCGAATTCATTTCTATTCCATTTCAATTCGAATTCATTTATATTCAATTTAAATTCGAATTCATTTCCAATTCGAATTTATTTCTATTCAATTTCAATTCGAATTTATTTATATTCAATTTCTTTTCAAAATATCAGATTTTGAAATCACTTTCGATATTCATTATAAAATGAATAAAATCGATATAAATATCGTTTACGTCAAAATGGCGTCAATCTAATCAATACGGCTTCATATATTCCTATTTTCAAATATTCTATTTCAAATATTTCTATTTTAAAACTGGAATGAGGCCCAATCAATTACCATATAATGTTAATTATATGGATTTTCTACAACACATGTATATGTCAACAACGATGAATAATCAACCATCATCCAAAGTGCATTCTATACTGTATAAGCATCAAATATAAATATTCAACGCTTACAACAGCCTATCAATCAATCGATCAACATACAACTAAACAATCGGGATTAGTGTACGTCAAATATCATCCCAATACCCGTGTGGGGTTTCAAGCAACCCAACACAGATTTTTATTTGTGCAGTTGGGCAATGTGTAAAATTTATCGTCCCAATCAATGTCCTTCAAATAGGTGTACATAAACAAATCGTCCGGTTTGTAAATGAATATTTATTTATTCACATTCACGTTAAAAATTATATTTTTAATGATCAAACTATTTTATTCAACCTATGAATATTCTATTCGGTTCATTTATTAAATAAAATGTTATCTTATTTTTCTAACTTATTTTTAGAAAATTTCGGCGGCATAACGGCACGATACTAGAAACGGGACGAGGCCTAGCCTTATCCCCGGTCTAGTGAAGGCCCACGCCATTCACACATCAATCAAATCAATTTCATTTCACCAAACAATTCAATTCAAACCAAATAATCTAACCAACTACACAACCAAACAATTAAACAAACAAGCCATCCATGGTCTTTGGATGACGGGTGTCGGGTGCTACTAAACACCGTCTACATCCTAGTATATATTTATAACTAGAAAAATAAATTAAAGAGTGAGAAATTCTCACAGAATAGCTAATCCAACGCCACGACTCTTCTTATGTAGAAATCTTTGCCGCTCTTGCCTCTTGTCAATTTTCACTGCCCGTAGCCACTACATGCATAAAAATTGAATTTTTACTTCGCTATTCAATATATAAAAATCGAATTTTTACTTCGCTATTCAATATATAAAAATCGAATTTTTACTATGCTATTCAATATATAAAAATCGAATTTTTTACTTCGCTATTCAATATATAAAAATCGAATTTTTACTATGCTATTCAATATATAGAAATCGAACTTTTACTATGCTATTCAATATATAAAAATCGAATTTTTACTTCGCTATTCAATATATAAAAATCGAATTTTTACTTCACTATTCAATATATAAAAATCTTTCTAGCTTACCACTCGAATAAAAATTATATTTTTAGCCTTTCAATAATGTAAAAATTATATTTTGAATCTTCCTATAATGTAAAAATTATATTTTTATCATCTACATATATAAAAATCATAATTTTATTATTTTAAAAATATAAAGATCGTATCTTTCCTATTGTAAAAATCAAACTTTTATGTAAATTGATAAATAAATAAACAAATTTTTATACATACTAAAAATAAATAAACAAAACAGATTCTATATAGATTAAAATAAATAAATGAAACTTACATTGGAATTTTAGAAGGGGGGGGGGGGGGTTTTGACTTAACGGCGCCGGAGTTTGCAGGGGGTGGAGCGTCGCTGGCGCAAGGCAGGAGGAGGGGGGGTGTCGCAGGCGGTGGCGCAGGGGAAAAGGGGGGGGGGGTATCGCGTCGATTAGGAGGGGGGGTCTGGTTCTCGTGCTGGAGGAGGAGCAAGAAGGTTGGGGGAGAGGGTCGGTTGGAGGTGTGGCGGGTCGGAGCCTGGGGGGGGGGGGGGACGGCGATCCCCTGGCAGCTAGGGTTCCGCGATTTTTTTAATTTCGTTTTCCAGATCCGATAGAACGGGGAAGAGAAGGAGGAAAGGGGCGAGGTCAACGCTTATATAATAATTTATTTAATTTATTTAATATTTAAATTCCTAAAAGTAACCTTTTTATTCGAACTCAAAATTGAACCCGTCGACTGTCGTCCCTAGCGTATTACCCCCATTCTGAACACAATGGGATATGTATCGTAAGCTGATTCGATCGTTTCGATCAGTTTTCGTTAAAATCAACATATAACTCTATATATTGAATTTGAACGCGCATTTCAATTTACTGGGGTCACATACTAACTCTATAAATTCCAGAAAAATAATTTCTAGCTTCGTATTGACAATACGGTCCTAACAAAACTAGTTTCGTCGAATTCTGAGACCGTTGGAAAAATGGCCAATTTCCAGTCGATTAAAATCAACTGAAACTGGTAAAACGCGTTTTCCTTTGCCACGCTCACCTATTGATTCGAAAAATTATGAAATTTCAAACCTAGCAATAACTTTACATCACGGATCCAACAAAAGTGGTTTTGTCGAAATCCGAGGTCGTTTGCAAAATCTCCATTTTTAAGGGCCGAAATTCCATAGCGACTATTCAGAATTTTCAACTGGACATATCTTTTGATCCCCGCTATGAAATTTCGATTTTTCGGATTCGTTGGTAAGATATTCCTAATTAGATCCTAATGTTTTTTGTTTCACTAAAATCCGGATTGTTTTGCACCCGGTACATTCAATTGAAGTTTGAAATCGAATTATCGAACTACTGCGCCATTTTCAATTCTATTTATAATTATATATAAATATTATATATTCTAACGACGACGTATATAATATATACGTTCTAAATATATTCAAAATAAATTTTCGTCGATATTATTTAAAATAATTCATTTTAAATATTCAAAATTCGCTAAAATTGCCAAAATAAATTTTTTAAACTGGCCCAGATTTTCGGGTTGTTACAGCTACTTTCATTCTTCAGCGGATAAGATCAATCTTCTCGGAAGTATCTCGAATCATATCAGGTCAAAGCAGAAGTCTGTCCGTAGACTCTCACCAACAAGTCAGCAATCTTCAAGGTCATCCATAAAATGCTTCAAAAGGTGTTGTGCCTATGCTTGATTGATAACTGTTGTTATAGGAAAACTCAAACAATGGGGGGTGCTCCTCCCAAGTCCCTCCGAAGTCTAGGATACATAGTCTTAGAATATCCTCAAGAACTCTATTCACCCTTTCAGTTTTCCCATCGGTCTGAGGGTGGTATGTCGTGCTCAAATGTAGTTGTCTACCTAACGCCTCTTGTAAGCTCTTCCAAATCTCACTAGTAAAGATGGGGTCGCGGTCTCTGACTATACTGGAAGGTACCCCATGAAGTCAGACTATCTCTTGAAGATATACTGATGTCAACCAAGCCGCTGTCCTCTTACTCTTGATAGGAATAAAGTGAGCGCTCTTCGTCAGTCTATCTACTATCACCCAAATGCCTATACTTCCCTTCCTCGATCGAGGAAATCCATTGATGAAATCTATAGAGACGCTCTCCCACTTTCATTGTGGGACATCTAAGGGCTGAACCAATCCGTCGGGTTTCCTTTGTTCAACCTTTACTCGCTGGAAAGTCAAGCATCGAGCTACAAATTCCGCCACATCCTTCTTTATGCTAGCCCAAAAGAAAACCTTTTTCATGTCTCGATACATCTTGTCACCGCCAGGATGGATAGTCATCCGAGAATGGTGAGCTTCCTCAAGCACTGCCTTTAGCAATTCTCCAATTCTAGGGACACATAGCCTTCCATTTCATATTAGCCATCCTTTCTCGTCCACACTGCATCTAGCTAGGTGACTAGAAGTCTCTCCTCTACCAAGCCTGTCCAAGATGTTTGATATCTGCGGGTCCTTCCGCTCCATAGATCCAATATGCTCCAATAGAGTAGGTTGCACCTCCAATGATGCTAACAATCCCAATGTGAAATCCGTAAATGGCCTAAAATCAAAGGTCAAGATATACTCGAAGATCCGTCTTTCTATGAATAGAGGACTCAAAGTCATCCTTTGCCTACTCAATGCGTCCGCCACTACATTACCCTTGCTCGGGGAATAAGCTACCTCAAAGTCGTAGGACACTAGGAACTACATTCACTGTTGATGCCTAAGGTTGAGATCCTTCTGTGAGAACAAGTATTTGAGCGACTTATGATCCGTGTATAGCTCAAATCTTTCTCCAAGTAGATAGTGTCGCCAAGACTTCGATGCAAACACTGAACGACACCATGCCTTATTCCACAGGCATCCGTGTAGACCGCGAACGCCTTGCTTTCATCGGGGAGAGTCAGAACTAGGGCTGTTGTTAGAGCCCTTTTCAATCTCTGAAAGGCATCCTCGAATCAATGCTCTACGTAAAAATCAAGTTCTTTTTTGTCAATCGGGTGAGTGGGGCTGATATACTTGCAAAGTCCTTGATAACCTTTCTATAATAGCCCGCCAACCCTAGAAAACTTATCACCTCCTTTGCATTCTTTGGAGCCGTCCAATCTTGAACTGCAACGACTTTAGTGGGTTCCGCTGCTACCTAGCCCTTGGAGACCACATGCTCTGGGAACCTTACTTCCCTTCTTCAAAAGTGACACTTAGAAAATTTTGCCTTGAGCTGATGCGATCTGAGAGTGTGTAGAACCTCTTCTAAGTGTAGGGCATGCTCCTTCTCAATCTTTGAGAATATCATAATTTCATCCACAAAGACCACCACAAACTTGTTTAGAAAGTCTCTAAACACCCTACTTATAAAGTCCACGAAATATGCGGGTGCAATGGCTAGTGTAAAAGACATAACTAGCAACTCAAAGAAACCGTATGCAGTTCTGAATGCAGTCTTATCATTACTGTCCTCTGCCACCCTCAACTGATGAAATTCCGTGGCCAAATCCATCTGCAAGAAAACTGATGCACCTACTAGTTGATCAAACTACTAGTTGATCAAAGAAGTCGTCAATCCTCATAAGCGGGCGCCTATTCTTCTTGTGAGCTTATTCAGCTCCTTATAATCCATGCATAGACGAAGTGAGCCATTTGCCTTAGTTGCAAAGACAACTGGAGCTCCCCACTCAGATATGCTTTGCTTAATAAATCATTTCTTGAATAGATCCACCACTTGCTTGTTGGGCTCCCTCTTCTACCTAGGAGCCATGTGTTACACTGGTAGAGAAACTGGCTTCACATTCTCTACCAAGTAAACCTGAAAGTCGATCTCACGCCTTGGAGGTAGTCCTTTAACTTCATCAAACACGTGCGGATAATCTCTAACTATGGGTATAGATCACAAATCATCAGCAGAAGAATCCAGCGAATCTAGGAAAGTGAGCATCACCAACCCCCGTGGGTCCCAGGAAATTTCGAGAGTTCTACCATGACAAGTAAGAACATCACCAATGCCAATGTGAATAAAACGTATTGTCAATGACAGGTCTGCAAATGACATTATTGAAGAAATTCCGCTCTCCAATGCAGCTGTGATATGCATTTTGTGAATGACGTGGCCCATAAAAACTTAGACAATTTGGAACCCGCTGTCTAGTTGTAGACAACTTCATTCACAATTTTAAAGGTATACGTCACAATATTCTGTTACACTGCAGTACTCCCTTTCATGGATATGGTTTTATATTGCCATGTGCTTTGATATAATTGGTTGGAAAAGCTGGCGTCAATTCCGAAAATTTGGTTTGCAGTTATTTCTATTGTAGAATACTCCAGTTTTAAACATTTGCGTTGGAGACAGTTTCATTTTGCCGATGTATATGGGGATTTACATTCACTCCATGCTCTAAAAACGTGCAACCACGTGTGCTCAACATGACAAGACAAGAGAAATAGATTGGAGATGCTCTAAGAAGTCTAACCACTCTTTTCTTCACAATCAAGGATGACACCATACATGGCTAGCCAATCCATTCCTAGAATCAAACTATAGCCCATAAAGCCCAGCACGTATGCGTCGCATTCAAGCTCGACGCCCAAGATAGAAATTCTCAAACCCCTGTATCATGGATAAATGAGTTGTACCTCCTATGGGGTTTGAGATTACTATAGGATCAGAGACTATACTAGTATTAAGGTGCAAACTATCTACTTAAGAATTGGATATAAATGAATGTGAAGCGCCATAATCAAAGAGGGTTCTAACAGGATAGTCAAAAGGGAAATCAAACCTTCAACCGTGATTTTTCTACCTCGATCAGGTCCACTAGCGTCAGGAGCATGTACTTGTCCAGAAGATCCCGCCCCTTGTCATTACTTGCTAGAGCATTGCTTATTGAAGTGTCCTACTTGACCACAGTTAGAGAAGTTTTTCTTTGTCTTTATGCAGTCCTTCACAAAATGACTCATATCACCGCAAACATGACACTTGATATCTTTCTTGATCTGAGCCATGTCATGCTTCTTTCCTTTCTTTTATGCACCTTTCTTCGGCTACCATTTCTTTTACTCAGCCTTGGGCTGTGCTCCTTAGTCTTGACTTCCTTATTCTCCTCATGCATCATGTCAACAAGCCTCTCGAAAGTCACCTCCATTGCATAGAAATCCTTACGAAGCTTAAAGAAGATTAGCCGCTGGTGGAACTACTGCAGCTACTGATGGAGGTGGGGCACTTCCTTGCCTTTCGACATGCGCCATAGTTTTAACATGCCTATGAAACCATGTCGCGATGGGGACGCCCTTTGGAAAGTTGGGAGCCCCAAATATTCAGAAAAGAGAGAAACAAAAGATTCAACAAGAGATCGAGAGAATATTGAATATGGCTTAATGGGATATGTTTTTCAAAAATAAGTTTTTATTTGAAAATACTTTTCTTTTAAAAACAATTTTCAAAACTTTTTCTCTGATCTTGAAACCTTCAGCTCTGATACCAAATGTGACACCTCACGTCCGTTAATGTCACCCATAAGAGAATGCATTAAGTTTCATGAAGCGCAATAGGTAAACAATATAGAAATTCACAAGACATATATAAAATAAGCAGTGGAAAATTTTATTATTGAAAATAAAACATAGTCTCAAAACACGTTACAACATCAAACCTGTTACATCAAAAACCAAGAACCTCAAATTTGTCTCATAATGCAAAACAACAGAGTGCCATAATATAAAACCATATCCCTCATAGTAAGCCATACCAGAATAGAAAGTAAGTCAAAGCGGTACATCTCAGAAAGTCCAGATCCAAGCTGAAAGAGAAAGTCTTAATCAATGAGGAGCGTTACCACTTTGAGGACCTGAGGGGAAAGGAAGAAAGAAACAAAAACAAAAAGGGTCAGACATAAAGTATGGCAAGTTCCAGTGATTTTCAAATATGCATAAAATATATGTAACACCCCACGTCCATTAATGTCACTCACAAAGGGAATGCATTAAGTGTCATGGAGCATTATAAGTAAACAGAACATTATATTACAAGACAGAAAAAGTGGTACTTGAAAATTTTGTAATTTTATTGCAGCGGAAATAGAAATAAGTTGGATTACATTTCCAAATACCAAAATCAAGTACATAATATCAGTCTTGTACAAAACCTTCAGAGTACATAATTTTAAAGCCATAATCCCCAACAGAGAAATGCCATACGCAGAATCAAAGCCAAGCAATACACCTTTCAACTTCAAGCTGGAAGAAAGAGATATCTGAACTAAGATTGAGTATTTCCTCCCTAAGAACCAGAGGGGGGGGGGGGGGGCGGGGACGGAAGAAAAGAGGCGAAACAAACTAGGTCAGACATAAGTCTGGTGAGTACATTGGCTTTAACAATATAATCATTAAAGTAACAGGATAAGAACATAAACTGGAAAGCAAGAAATGACTGTAGAATAAACAGGCATGACAAAGCAGATAAGATGAACAAGATATAACATTGATTGCGCTTCTAATCACTACAGGATAATTAGTACACTGCACCAATGCTAGTAACACCGTATCATTACTAGTTACACCGCACCCTTACTAGTCCCCTACTAAAAGTTGATCCCTCTTACTAATCATGATAACGGTAGTTTCGTGTACTCTTAGCTGCTATCTTAGGTGCCCCTTTTTGCTCCTACCCCCACGAGTTGTACCCTCTACCTTCCTCGTTCGATCGACTCCCTAACTCGCATGTATTATTACTTGTGTCATTCGGCCCCGCTTGTATGTAGATACCTGTGCTGA
This sequence comes from Allium sativum, assembly GCA_030737875.1. Lineage (NCBI taxonomy): Eukaryota > Viridiplantae > Streptophyta > Magnoliopsida > Asparagales > Amaryllidaceae > Allium > Allium sativum. The sequence goes on from CM060921.1 coordinate 313,077,328, forward strand.
CCCCATCATAGGGTGTATCAATTCCCATGATGGAAACCCTACACTATTCAAGATGCACAGTGTATACTACTGATACCCGATGCCTGCTTTGTCCACTCTGGAGAACGTGCACGCCCATACTCCGTCGGAACTTACACTACTGCACCACCTGCCTCTATTTTGACTGCTTATAATCAGCCCAGTAATCACGCCCCACCCTGCCTAGCTCAGGGTACCATGATACATCTATGTGGGTTACTGCTGAAATGGGTCCCCGTTACTAGCATTGGTTAAGTGTTCTCAATTTAACTTAACCCCACCCATTTGCTTAATTAACATGTTGTACTTGTTAAGTGTTGTCTATTCATATGCTACTTAACCTTATGACTGATTTACGCATGTTTATTTAACGGTTAAGTTTGTGGGCCTATATATATACTAATATTACCCACATACCCAAGGTTTACTTAACCCTTCCCTTTATCAAGTCCATATGTATTATTGGTTAAGCTTGCCTTAACCCTATCCACTTTGTTCATGTAATATTGGTTAAGTTGTCTTCTTGTCTATGTTAACTTAACCCACCCACCTAACATGTTGTATTGGTTAAGTTTCGCCTGTCCATATGTTACTTAACCTTTCCATTTTTAGCATGTCTGTTCCTTAGCTTTAATTTATTCATTGAAGCACCAACCTCTCACATTAGAACTGTTGTTTGCGGTTGCTGGATGTGCCGGGCGGTTCCGGGCAGACTTCTACCGCAAACTCATTCTAACCTTGGGTTTTTGGGCTTAATGCGCTAACCTCTCACATTAGATCTATGTTATAGCGGTTGCTGGATGTGCCAGGCAGTTCTGGGAAGTCTTACACCGCAACTCAATCTAACCTCGAGTTAGGCACGTTCATCTTTTAGCCAATTTACATATTTACCATTCATGTCCAAGTTTATATGTAAATTATCCATAAGTGTGGTCAATTCAAGTTATGCCACATTTTCTAGTTACGCCCAAAATTAATTATATAATTACAACCTCTTTTTATGCCAATTACATAATATTCAACTTTTACCCAAACTTTTCCCTAACGTTCCCACGCCGTTCGTACGTATAGTTCATGTGATACGTTAGGCTCGCAATTAGCCCAACTCATAAAAAAAGGAAAAAGGGAAGAAACACATGACATCATAACTGGCATAAACAATATAGATCTAAGACTGCATAAATCTAGTAAACATACAAAAATAGTTCCAATCAACATATGGAATGCGAACTAGCATAGATCTAAACATAAACTTGCACGGATTTAAACATATGAACTGGTATGGATCTAATCGTATAAACATGTAGATCTAAACATATGAACATATGATTCTAAACATATGGACTGATATGGATCTAATCATATAAACATGTAGATCTAAACATATGAACATATAGTTCTAAACATATGGACTGATATGGATCTAATCATATAAACATGTAGATCTAAACATGTAGATCTAAACATATGAACATATAGTTCTAAACATATGGACTGATATGGATCTAATCATATAAACATGTAGATCTAAACATATGAACATATAAAATATGATCTTACATATATGAACATGACTTGCATATAATCTTTCATAACTTGCATAGATCGAGCAAACTTGCATACATAACTTGCACATGTAATTAGGCATATGAATTAACATAGAACATAACTTGCATATAATGAATCAAAACAAGCATAAATCAAAACATAGTTTGCAAAGACATAAACTTTATATGATTTACAAACATTTTCATATAGTCCAATTCATAACTCATCACAATTACGTATAAACAATTATCTTGTGAAAGTAACTGCACTCACAGAAAACGGATCTTGAATTCTGGGATCTGATTTCTGAAATTGCTAAGCTAATCCGCTGATGTAGGCGTTGATTCGTTCATTGTTGTTCTAGAATTCCTTTTCGCAATTCCTAGGCTTTGAATCTTTATCTCTTATCTTTTTATCTTTAATCTAGAATTTGATTTGTTATGGTGGCAGCTAGGTTATTTTGTAGATGAACAACATGGTGGCATCATAGTTTAGGGTTGTGAGGTTAGGGTTTAGGTTTATCTATGTATATATAGATGTCTAGGATCAATATGGGCCTTTAGATCAACCTAGGAGTCATCAAGGCCATCCAAACCCAAGAGAGCCAACCAGAACATGACACATATGCCCTAACACCTCAGAAAATCATCACTGTCCAGATCAGCTCGTTGGAGTCGACCCCTACATGGGGTCGACACCTATGTCGACACCCCTATTGGGGGGTCGACACCTGTGTTGACACCCCTAAGGGGGGTCGATACCCTATGGCGGGACTTTTCCCGCCCAACCTTCTCTGTAGATTTGAATTTCGAACTCGATTTATGTAATTATTAATTTAATTTAATTTCTGCTTAAACTTGAAAAATTCTAACCTCCATAACTTCTTCATACGGAGTCCGATTCACGCAAACTTGGAATCTATCTCAAGCAGAATTCCGAGACGAACGCAATGGCGTAACTCGTTTCACCTAATTCTTCTTTTAAAGATTAATTATTCTTTAATTATCTCTTATGTCCCATTTTAAAATTACGGGGTGTTACATTCTCCCTACTTAAAGGATTTCGTCCCCGAAATCTTCGAGTCAAGAAGAATGTGTATCCTACCATCCAACAGCCATCTACTCAACCATTTATCACAAGCATCCATTGTCCTTCAAGAGGTTTCTAATGCTTTCATGATCATATGCATAGTGTGTGTATATGTCCTTATCTAATGCAAAATCAGGCAGTCTACTTATTCAGTTGACCTCCTTAATGTGAATTATTTCAGTGCCATGAGTCCCTCATGTATGCAATTATTCCTAATCGTATTTTGTAACTTCTACATGAGTGCACAATCATTCATACAAATGCAACATCTATATGATAACACATCAAGTTTCAATCCATATACAAATACATATATGCATATGCAATATGAAAGTGACTGAGCCGATCTAGTGTCTAATGTGTGTGTAAATGCATCCACGAGCAACCACTAGGAAACACTTGCATCCATTTGCATTCACCAAACATAAAATATCTCAAACACATGTTTACAACCATAGGATTTTCTACCTAAAGATCGAGGATGTAAACGAGAGGACATACTAAACGATAGAACAAGTATAATCAAAGCGGTAGAAAAGGGAGAAGTTAAGAACATATCCTCACAAAAGGAAAGGGTAAGACACACGTATCATGTCTTCTGTCTCCCAATCGCGTCTTCTTGATCATCTCCCCATTGGATTTTAACCGACTTGACCTCTCTGTTGTGTAACTTCTTGATCTCTGATCCAAGGATGCATGTAGAAGCTCGTCTAATCGTGGCATCTTGCTCCACTTCCACTTCTTTAAACATGCTCGGCTCCACTACTTCCGCGGTATCATGTAAACATTTCCGCAAATACGACATGTGAAACACGTCATGAACACTACTAAGCTTCTCCGGCAACTTCACTCTGTACGCCATCTGTCCAATCCTCTCCGTAATGGGAAAGGGTCCTACAAACCTTGGTGCTAATACACTCCCCAAAGCGAACTACGTTCCTCAACGGTGACACTTTAATAAAAATCATGTCTCCAACATCGAACTCAAGATCGATTCGTATCTAGTCAGTGTTTGACTTTTGCCGGTCCTGTGTCGTCTTCATTCCTCTTCGAATCAAGTCCATCTTCCCTGAAGTTTCTCTCTGGTCAGCTCAGGCCAATGCAAAATCTTATCCGTAGACTCCCACCAACAAGTTGGTGATCGACACGGTCGTCCATAAAAAACCTAATAATAGCTTAATAACTGTTGTTATAAGCGAACTCCACAAATGGAAAGTGCTCTTCTCATGTCCTTCAAAATCTAGGATGCATAACCTCAAAAGATCTTCAAGGATTCTATTCACCCTTTCTGTCCGTCCATCCGTCTGTGGACGATACGCGATGCTCAAACATAACTATGTACCTACTGCCTTTTGCATATCACCTTTTCCTCTTGCATCGAAAACTGCTCCAAGCCCTGCCTTGCAAGTACCGTTATATATTGTAAACAGCTTGCTCCTATCTAGCAAAGTCAAAACTGGGGCTGATACCTTTGCAAAGCGATTAACCAACTTCCTATAGTAGCCTGCCAACCCTAGAAAACTTCTTACTTCCGTTGCTTTTCTAGGAACCTTCCAATCTTGGATTGCCACCACCTTTGTAGGATCCACTGCTATCCCTTCCTTAGAGACCACATGTCCTAAGAACCTCACTTCTTTCCTCCAAAAATGACATTTGGAGAACTTAGCTTTGAGTTGATGCGCTCTAAGGTCTCTAAGACTTCCCTAAGATGTAAGGCATAATCTTCCTCGCTTCTAGAGAAAATCAAAATACTATCCACAAAGACTACCAAACTTGTTTAGGAACTCCCTAAACACGCTACTCATCAAGTCTACGAAATATGTGGGTGCATTCGTCAACCAAAAAAATAGTATGACGAGCCCTTCGAAGAAACCGTCAGGAGTCCTAAAAGCAGTCTTATCAATGCTATCCTCAGCTACGCTCAACTGGTGAAATCCTGTAGCTAAGTCCAACTGTGAGAAAACCGAAGCACCAGCTAACTGATAGAACAAATCATCTATCCTCGGCAATGGGTGTCTATTCTTCTTCGTGAGATTGTTCGGCTCCCTATATTCCACGCACAATCTAAGCGAACCATCAGTCTTCGTTGCAAAAACAACTGGAGCACTCCATTCCGAAATGTTTCTTCTTATGAACCCTTTCTCAAGTAGCTCCCCTACTTGTTTACTGAGTTCCCTCCTCTCTCTCTCGGAGCCATGTGGCGTACTGGCAATGCAACTGGCTTTTCATTATCTACAAAGTATATTCAGAGCTCTATCTCGCGCCTCGGGGGTAGACCCCGAACCTTATCAAAGATGTCACCATACTCACGAACTATACGAACAAATTTCAAATCATTAGTGAATACGTCAAGAGATTCTAGGTAGCTAAGCATCACTGAATCCCTAGGGTCATAAGAAATATCAAGGGTCTTTCAACAACGAGTCAACCGTCTAACTACCCTCTTTTCACAGTCTTAGATGGCACCATGCCTGGCTAGCCAATCCATCCCTAGAATCAAGCCATAGCCCGTGAAACCAGGAACGAAGGCGTTGCATCCAAACCCAACGCCCAAGATGGACACTCTCAAAACCCGACAAACCATAGATAAGTGAGCCGAACCACCAATAGGATTTGACACTACAATGGGATCCATAACTAGACTAGTATTTAGGTGCAGTGTTTCAACTAACAAAGCATATACAAACGATTGTGAAGCGGAAGAGTCAAATAAAGTTCGAACAGGATGACTGAAAAAGGAAAATCAAACTTTCAATAGAAATTCTTCTATCTCTCTCCTGTCCTGGTGCCATGAGAGCATGAACCTATCCTCCAGAAGTAGGTCCTGTCCTCTGTCCATGCTCTTGTCCTTACCTCCTTGGGTAATCTTAAATCATATGTCCTGCCTCGCTGCAATGGTAACAACCATGCTTCTTCTTCTTCCTACAGTCCTTAATTATATGGCCCGTTATACCAAAATAAAGACACCTTCTTTTGTTGTTCTAGAATTCCTTTTCGCAATTCCTAGGCTTTGAATCTTTATCTCTTTTCTTTTTGTCTTTAATCTAGAATTTGATTTGTTATGGTGGTGGCTAGGTTAGTTTGTAGATGAACAGCATGACGACATCATAATTTAGGGTTGTGAGGTTAGGGTTTAGGTTTAGCTATGTATATATAGATGTCTAGGATCAATATGGGACTTTAGATCAACCTAGGAGTCATCAAAGCCATCCAAACTCAAGAGAGCCAACCAGAACATGACATATATGCCCTAACACCTCATAAAATCGTCACTGTCCAGATCAACTCGCTGGAGTCGGCCCGTACAGGGGGGGGGGGGTAAACACCTATGCCAACACCCCTATATGGGGGTCGACACCTATGTTGACACCCCTAAGGGGGGTCGACACCCCATGGCGGGACTTTTCCCACCCAGACTTCTCTGTAGATTTGAATTTTGAACTCAATTTATTTAATTATTAATTTAATTTAATTTCTGCTTAAACTTGAAAAATTCTAACCTCCATAACTTCTTCATACGGAGTCCGATTCACGCAAACTCGGACTCTATCTCAAGAAGAATTCCGAGATGAACGCAATGGCGTAACCCATTTCACCCAATTCCTCTTTTAAAGATTAATTATTCTTTAATTATCTCTTATGTCCCGTTTTAAAATTACGGGGTGTTACAATAGAGATGTCTAGATAGGTAAACAAGATTGGATGAGAAAGCACTGTATTAAAAAGAGGCAACAGGTAAACATGATAAACAGATTTAACAGGAACAACTGGAATAAAGCATTGACCGAGTAATGCCTTTCATTTATGTCCCTAAAAAAGGTTGTGTCTACACCAATACTAGTATAATAGGATTAGGCGTTAACCTGATTACTTAACAGAAACAACATGATTAAACGACAGGATTAAACAGTAGGATTAGGCATATCATGATTACATAACAGGATTAAGTGTTACCCTAATTACATAACAGCAGGATTAGGTGTACCCTAATTACTACCCATGCGACTGGCTCTCTAATACGTAAATAACCCTGTCAGCCCCAACAGTAGGGTGTATCACTCCCTAACCCAGCAACTTATAGAACACATACCTATTTACTGGTGTTACTACGGCTTAATTTTCCTAATTGAATTCATGCATGCTCATGACTCCGTTGAAAAGCTTCCGTACCTACCATCCCCATTTGAACCTCTTACTATCCAGTTCAGTAAAGTGTGCCTTGTCCTCTACCTCGTGCGAGACCCTCTTACAAAATACCAACAGGGATACTGACTGATATGGGTTCCATGCAGCAAGATTGACACCAGTCAAACCCCCTAAGCTTGTGTCCCCAAAGTAACTAGGATTTAAGAGTCCCCAAAACCCGATACAATAGAAGAACGAGGGTCCTTTTCACTTATTAATAACCAGGTTTAACCTAGCAGGTTTATATTTACTAATAAGCGTGGTTGCAAGATTGCATGTTATTATGTGTGAACAACCCTTCTCCAGAACACCTGTCCAGATGTATGTATAATTACTATAGTGATTAAGTTTACTAACCTACATCTGGTACTTACATAATTTTAACATGTCCTTTTTACTTAATATTTGTATTATGTTAATTTTTACATTTTTATACATATGCATTTTATTCCTTTCAATTATACCCCAAATTATAACATATACAAGTTCATGCATATTATCTTTTTTTATCATATTTATGCATGTTATCCTTTTCCAAAATTACAGTCAAACAATCCTCAAATTAACAATATTCCCCTTTTTCATGTCATTTCTTACTATCCCAATTTTTTCTATACGCAAACTTTAATCAGACATGGCCTAGGCTTCCAAGGGCCTAGGCTTAGCGTAAACCAAAAGGAAAAAATCGAGGAATGAGAATAGAATCAAATCACATAGGCTTATAGGCAAGACTGGAAATAAACTAAAATAATAGAAATAGGGAAAAGGAAGATAGATACACATAACTAATTAATTATCCGATAGTAAAGGCATATATTTTACGTATAACAACGACATAGGTGAATAACAGTGAAGAACATGTATATCAATTATCTTATAAACACTGTATGTTCCAAATCCAATTTTATTTAACTATCATGATATAGTTCTAGGTATCAGATCTGAAAATAATTGGGAACTCACAATGGGTCTTGGTGAAGAAGAGATTATATCTCTTATGTATATATCTATATATCGTTGTAGAAAAGGTTCACTTCTATCTTCTTGTTGATTGCAGGGTTGAAGGTTTGTTACAGATCTTGGATTTTCTTTGTTAATCTAGATTTCAGTATAGTCTCCCCATCTTATTTATTTTCAGAATATGTACTGGAGGCAGAGAGAAAGGTGAAGAATTGTGTGTAGATAAAAATGGGAGAGAGCCCCTTTATATAGAATAACAGATCCAACCTTTAACCATTAGATTCTAGGTTTACAATCTAAGCCATACACGTAGCGCTACGTCAGCGATGAACCTAGCCACAAAACAACCAAAATACAAAATTCAGAATCTTCCCCGAATCTGGATGGGTCGACCCACCTACCCCCTGGGTCGACCCATAGGTCAACCCAGCCTGACTTCGGTCGACCCAAACCCGTTGTGAGTTGTCCCCTAACAGTCTTCTACAGACGTTGTTTCTCTAGTTTGAATTATTTTGAATATATATATATACACACACATAACCCCCTTATGTGTATAAAAACTTCCAAGGTTCATAACTTCTTCATACATTATCCGTTTTACGCAAACTTGGGGTCTATCTGAACCAGAATTCTGAGATAAACGCAACGGTAAAGCCGATTTTACTTAATTCTAAAATATTTAATTAAGTAATTCCTAATTTATTATCTTCAAATTATGGTTATAGTGTATTAAATTTTGGGATGTTACATGTATTTATATATATGTTTATGCACCAGACCTCTCACATTAAGCTGACCACTTGTGGATGTTGGATTTGCCGGGCGGTTCCGGGCTGACTTCTACTATAAGTTGAACTTAACCTCGTGTCTTAGTTCGGTTATTATCTAATTTCCTAATTGGGGATTACAACATTAATCCTAGTCAATTTAGAAATTGTAACCATTATGCTTAACTACCTAATTAAAATTTGTTTTCCCAAATCAATGTCGGTTGCGATATTTATTTATTTATGGCCCTATTTATAGTAATCAATTACACCACAAATATATTCATTTAATATGGATTACATTTACATGTTTAAATCCATAAAATGAATATCATTCAAACATTCATTATTATATATATTTTGTTGTTTGCGTAGATTCGTACGGATAATGTATATATATTTATATTTATATTTTCGTGTGGTTAACGTAGTTATTTTTTATTTCTATTATCGTTAAGTTTGATAATTTAGTTCAACTAACAACCAAACATCCATTTTTGTATTCAATCTTGCAATAAGGATGTAAATCTTACAAAAGACTGTCAACTACAGTTATTGTAAATTATGCCTGAATATAGGAATAAACAGATTTCAAACCACAAGAAATATGTATTATGTATATCTTATAATAGTTGCTGTAAACTACGCACAAATAAATATATATATATATATATATATATATATATATGCGTGAATTTACATAACTTTCCCCTTTTTCAATATTTGACATATTTCTTATTGGTTTCAAATGATGTCTTTTTTATTTTAAAAGAGAAATAAGGCATATTTACAATAACTAAGTTAAAATCCCCTACAAAATTGAACACAAACAGGTTTATATCTTTTTAATCAAAATTACATAATTCGTCATTTAACACTAAAACTAAAGATCTAGAACAAAACTACATCTTAACAATGTTTTATTGAACTGATTTCCAAATCTACAATGTTTTGCAACAACCACTATATATTTCAAACCTAATTGTAGACAATAATTTTAACAATTAAGTAAGCCTACAAACAAAATTATTCAGAACCACAAATCTATACTTTTGGTTTTTGACAACATTCATAAACATATCAGATAGGCATCATTTCAGATTTAACAATATTATAAACATATCTGATAAATGTTAGGCATGTATTTAAGATCTAATACAAATGAGATAATTATGCTATTATAACTTTGTATATAATTTTAACACTCACCTGAAAGCATCCAAATCTGAAATCTGAACAATCTTTTAGGTTTACAATTCCCAAATTCTTACAGATCTATAATTATTCTAAAAAGGGGATACTTTCTAATCTGTAGATTTGTAAGAAAATAGGAAAAGATAGGAGAATATAATGAAGAATAGTTAGACGTCAATCCATATCCTTTTCCATTTAAATATGATATTTTTTTGAGCAGGATTGTTGTGTAGAACGGAATTGCATAGCTGGTTCAAAGATATTTATTATATTAAGTTAATATAATGATCAACATGCCTGACTGCTGGCAATAGTGGTACTGCAAGCCAACATGCATGCAAACCAAGTTACAGGCGCGACGCACGTATATAAACATACATAGTGGATCACACAAAACAATAGACAACAGCAAGTAAAAAAACCTACAAGCTGAAGTATACAGCTCCAAAACAACAGCATGTACAACAAACCTAAAGACTATCATTAGTGAACCAAACGTAAGAACACCAGGCGTGTAGGAAGTGGTTACTATGGACATGGGTAGAAGCGATGATGGCGTATCCCCTTAGCCTCGGAGTTGCCCATAGATTCCTCCCAAATGATGGTTGTATCCATGATGGCTGTGATGAAGGGGCAACCTGAGTACCTGTCCAGAGATGGTATAGGTAAGAAAATTTCTGACATAGATGTAAGTTTGAGGCATAACGTCCATTGAAGCATTTGTTATTGCGTTCAAGCCAAATTATCCAAAAAAATGTGGTAAAAAAAGATTCAATGCTGATTAATGGGGGGAATATTGCCAATATTCGTAGTGATGTATCTAAGGCGGTAGATAGTCGAAGACGTGCGTGGCTACCATGACCCAAAGGTAAAAGCTTAGGTCACAGTAAAAAAGGAGATGGTGAATAAACTCATTGTCTCGATGGCAAAGGACTTAATTGGACTTAAAGGAATTCCTTTATGGATCAAGCTATCTTTGGTATTGATTTTCTCTCTGGCAAGACACCATAGAAAGAAGTGAACTCTCGGTGGCACATTGTGTAACAACCCGTAATTTTAAAACATGACATAAGGGATAATTAAAGAATAATTATTTTTTAAAAGAAAAATTAAATGAAATGGTTTACGCCATTGCATTCATCTCGGAATTTTTCTTGAGATAGAGTCCGAGTTTGTGTAAAACGAATATCGTATGAAGGAGTTATGGACGATAGAAGTTGGGCAGAACAATTAGGAAATAGGCCAGAATAACTGGCGCACTTGTGAAGTGCACCAGAACAAAATTGCACTGGCGCACCTGGGAAGTGCGCCCAGGCCGAGCCAGATCTGCAGAATTCTGGAGAGTTCCATGATGATGTGTCTTTCTGGGATTGGCTGGATGACGTGTTTTTCTGGTCTGGACGGTTCAAATGGTTCCTAATCTAATGTAAAGGTCCTAATTCACCTAATACCTCTATAAATAAACACCTAAACCTAACCCTAATCTCATTGTTATCATCCATGGCGCCTCCATGCTACTCTAATCTAAATTAAAACAAGCCTTTCTTCTCTATCAAGTCAAATTAGAAGATCAAATTCTACAACAACAGTTTAGCTAATCAAATTCAGAATTCAGATATATTCTCTCTCAATTCTCTAAACCTAACGTGGTGAGTTTCTAGATTACTTTTAGGTTTATATAAATAAAAGTATGCTTTGATAGACAATGAATTGGATATGCTGTAATGTATGACTCTGTGTTGATATAAAACTTTATCCTATGTCATGATAAGATCTAATTTCCTAGATCTAATATAACTGTGGTGATTCGATTATGATGTTTATATGGATCTTGACTTGTAACCATGTTATGATCGAAGTACATCTATTAATTTAGATAATTGTGACATTACTTGGATCTAGACTTTTATGCTAATCATCTTTCACTAGTCATATTGTGATACATTGATATATTTTGTAAACTTGACATATGAATCTACCTTTTGATATAAACATGTTGCCATGACTATGCTAGATCTAGGTAATTGAACACCTAATGTTAGATCTAGATCTTATTATTCTTGCTTAAACATCATAGCATTTGCCATAAGTTATTAATTATGCCCATTTAGTTATGATGTTAATCACATGTCTATTCACTTTGTTACTATGCCGGTTTATGATCATGTTTATGTCATGACATGTTGAAATTATCACCCTCGTCATATTCCCTTTTAATTATTATAGCTAGGCTATTTTATAACCTAGATGCTACCAAAATACGTATGAATATGTTAGAGAGAAAATGGGGAAAAAGGGAATTAAAATTGGCATGATTTATGTAATGTTTAATAGGAAATGGTACATGTAAATCAAATGGGGAAAACATAGAAATAGTTACCTATAATGACATAGGTAGATTTGAATTAATTTGGAATGTTTAATAATTTACAATTAGTGATCATAAATTGTACTTATGACACGAGATTAGGTTACATTAGTGGTGGAAGTCTGCCCGGATCCGACCGGCATATCCAGCAGCCACTAATGTTGAACCTAATGTGGGAGGTCTAAGTGCACAAATATGAATCGGGATAAGACCCGAGGTTAGGCCCAACTGTGGAATAAGACTTCCCGGACCCGACCGACATATCCAGCATCCACACATTGTAGGCCTAATGTGGGAGGTCTAGCCCATTATAACCATAATTGGACATGGTAAAGAAATGGACTACTTAACCTAATTTAATATGACTATGGACTTAAGTTAGCTTTAAGTAAAATTGGATGGGTAGTGGGGGGGGGGGTTAAGTAAGTTAGAGGGGATGGGTAATATATATATATATAAAAATATATATAGGCCCATATACTTAACCCAATAAGGTTATGTAATTAAAGACACCTAGTGGTATGCATAACCAGTAGATAGTGTAACAGGGTTATGTAATTAAAGACACCTAAGTGGTATACATAACCGGTAGATGATGTAAGAAAGTTATGTAATTAAAGACACCCTTTAGGGTAAGCATAACTAGTATAGGGCTATGTAACTAAAGACATCTAAGGGTATACATAGTCAGTAGAAAAACCTAGTGGGGATACAAGACAAGGGGGAGAGCTTGTATCATATTGAGAGGGATCCATTTTAGTCAGTAACCCGAAGTGGTATCAAGTAAAGACTTCCGTACTAGGCGGAGAAGGGGCTTGCTTACTGATTGAGTGTGAGAGATCCAAACGAGATGGATGGTGTGGGCGGCGCAAACCGACCGGGGTCATGTGCGTGCATGGGCCGGGCAGAGGGGGCTAATACGACCGTGACACTAGTAGATATAGTTGTGCACACCATGGGTTGCCACTTTAGGAAGTGATACCTCCTACCGTGGGGCCAGCACAGGATATCTACAAGGTAGGAAGCCGATCAATTAGAGTAGTGGTTAGGGTATACTTGGACGTATGACCTAAGTCTACCAACTTATAGTAGAAGGGATCATTTCAATTTAGTTATACTGCTAATAATGAAGAGTTATCATTTGTAAGGCACATATACCTTAACTTGCTTACCTTGTCACACCTGCCATTTATGTAGTGATTTCTCTGGTATCCACTTTATATCCCTATCATGTTGCTTTTAATTATTTACTGGCTAAAAGTAACTAGACTCGCCAGACTTTATGTCTGACCCTGTTGTTTCTCCTTCTTTCTTCCGTTTCTCCCCCCAGGTTCCCAGGGAGGAAATAATCAGACTTAATCAGGAATCAGATATCATCTTTCTAGGAGCGACTTCTGAAGTATGGCTTAAGTTCTTGACTCTACTATGGCTTAACCCTTTTTATTAGGGAAATGATGCTTTTTATTTACTTATGTACTCTAATGGTGCAAGACAAAAGTATTTTTATTGTAATGGTTTTTGTGACTTATGAAATTGTGGACCACGAAGTTATGACTTATGTTTGAAATAAAAGTTTAAATTTTCTGCTACTACCTTATTTATCTCTGTCTTATAATTATTCTGTGTCTGTTTACCTATACCGCTTCATGAAACTTAATGCATTCCCTTAGTGTGTGATATTAACGGACGTGGGGGTGTTTCACTTGGTATCAGAGTTGAAGGTTAGTAGATTGGACAAAAGTTTTTGAAAATTATTTTCAAAAAGGTTTTAAAAGAAAGCATTTTCATAAGGGAAAGTCTGTTTTGAAAGACATTCACCAAAAAACCATATGTAGTATCCTTCGGCCCTTTATCTAAATTTCTTCCTTTTCACCTTTTCAGCATGTCTGGGGAACAAAACATCCCTAAAATCCCAAAGGGCGTCACTATACCCGGATGGTTCCATAGGTATTTGGAGGCCACGGCGCCGGCCGAAGGCCAAAGAGGCTTTCTACCCCAGCTGCACTAGTCATTCCTCCTCCCCCTCCAAAAGCAAAAAACCTCGCCAAGATCTGCAAGGACTTCCGTGCTATGGGAGGGAGGACATTCCATGGGAACGAGACATTTGTGGAAGCTCGGAATTGGCTTAAGGAGACTGAGGACTTATTTGTAATCTTTGAAGTGGAGGACGAAGAAAAATCCAATTAGCTGCTTAGCTGTTAAAGGACGAAGCCTCATTTTGGTGGGAAGTCATCCAAGCTGGGCGTCTGGTAGAGACTTGGGAAGACTTTAGATAGAGGTTTGAAATAAAATTTCTTTCCCAAGCGGAGCAAAGCATATAGATGGAGAGGTTCTTAGCTCTCAAACAAGGAAATTTGACGGTGAAGGAATATGTGAACAAGTTCAACCAGCTGGCAAGGTTTGGTTTAGAGTTGGTGGATACGCCACACAAAAGGGCTTTGCGGTTTGCTAAAGGGCTAAATGAGCCTCTGCATGGGCTAGCAATGTCCCATACTCCAATGGGGGCCACGTTTGAAAAGCTTGTTGATATGGCCCTAATGCATGAGGAGGAAAAGGGAGAAAAGAAGGATGTGAAAGCTGAGGGGACATCGCAGAATAAGAAGATACGGCCCAAGAAGGGGCAGCAACAGCAACAACAACAGCAGTAACAATAGAAGAAAGGGGGAAAGGATGTTAAAGGCAAGGATAAGAGAAAATGTCACAATTGTGGAAAGGAGAGCCACCTGATCAAAGATTGCAAGAGAAAGAAGGCCAGTTGCTTTAGTTGCGGAGAGGTCGGACACTTCTCTAAGGAATGCCCGAAGAAACAGGAATCGCAGGGACAAGGGCAAAGAGCAGGGACTTCTAGAGGGCAGGTGCATGCTCCGGCGACCAGTGCTCCTGAAAGAGGTAGAAAAATTTCCGTAGAAAGTTTAGTTTCTCTTTCAAACTTTCCAGTTAGAACACTTTTTGATTCTGGTGCTTCACACTCGTTTATATCTAGTTCTGTGGTTGAATCTCTGCATTTAATTACTAGTATGGTAGTAGATCCCGTAGTTGTTTCAAACCCCATTGGTGTTTCAGCTCATTTGTCGATGATTTGCTGGGGTTTGAAAATATCTGTGGTGGGCATCGAATTTGAATGCGATGCATATGTGCTCGGGTTTATGGGCTATGGGTTCTAGGAATGGATTGGCTTACCACCTATCGGGCCATTCTGGATTGTGAGAAGAGGGCTATTAGACTCCTGACTCGTTATGGAAAGACCCTCGAAGTTTCTTGTGACCCTCAAGGGTCTGTTATGCTTAGCTTCCTAGAGTCTCTAGATGCATCCATAGATGATTTGCAAACGGTTCTAGTGGTTCGAGATTATCCCGATGTTTTTGATGAGGTACGGGGTTTACCTCCATGACGTGAGATCGACTTCCGCATATATCTGGTGGACAATGTAAAGCCAGTTGCATTACCAGTGCGCCACATTATTCCAAGAGAAAGGAGGGAGCTGAGCAAGCAAGTAGGGGAGCTACTTGAAAAAAGGTTTATCAGACGTAGCATATCTGAGTGGGGTGCTCCAGTAGTATTCGCAACTAAAGCGGATGGTTCGCTTCGTTTGTGTGTTGACTATAGAGAGTTAAATAAGCTCACCAAGAATAATGGGCACCCACTTCCGAGGATTGATGATTTATTTGACCAGCTTGTTGGTGCCTCGGTATTTTCTTAATTGGACTTGGCTACGAGGTTCCATCAGCTGAGGGTGGCTGAGGACAGCATAGATAAGACTGCTTTCAGAACTCCAGACAATTTCTTTGAATGGATAGTTATGCCTTTTGGGTTGACAAATGCACCCGCCTATTTTGTTGACTTGATGAGTAGGGTGTTTTGGAAGTTCCTAAACAAATTCGTCGTAGTCTTTGTTGATGATATTTTGGTCTTCTCCAAGAGTGAAGAAGAGCATGCCCAGCATTTGGGAGAAGTTCTGAAAACTCTCCATGACCATCAGCTAAAAGAAAAGTTCTCCAAATGCCATTTTTGGAGAAAAGAGGTGAGATTATTAGGGCATGTGGTCTCCAAAGAAGGGAGAGCTGTAGATCCCGCGAAGGTGGTTGCAGTGCAAGATTGGCAGGTTCCTAAAAATGCAACCGAGGTGAGAAGCTTTCTTGGGTTGGCAGGTTACTATAGGAAGTTCATTAAGGACTTCGCAAAGATATCAACCCTACTCACCAGGCTGACGAAGAAGAATTTGGCATTTTCATGGGATATAGACTATGACATTGCTTTCCAATAGCTGAAGAGGGCTCTGACAACAGCCCCAGTCTTGACCTTACATGACGGGAATAAAGTGTTTACCGTTTACACTGATGCATGCGGTACAGGGCTTGGTGCGGTTCTAATCCAAGAAGGGAAAGTAGCGTATTATGGGGGTAGACAGCTGAGAGTTCATGAAAAGAACTACCCCACCCATGATCTTGAACTAGCTACCATAGTGTTTGCATTAAAGACATGGCGCCAATACTTACTTAGAGAGAAGTTCGAGTTATACACCGATCATAAATCTCTCAACTATTTATTCTCCCAGAAGGATCTAAACCTAAGGCAACAACGCTGGATGGAGTTCTTAGCCTCATATGATTTTGAGATTGCTTATGCCCCTAGCACGGGTAATGTGGTGGAAGACGCACTAAGTAGGCAAAGGGTAGCCCTGAGTCCTCTGTTTGTGGAAAGAAAGAACTTGGAGTTCATATCAGCTTTTGATTTTAGACCCTCCATCGAAGTTTTGCCTGATTTATTTGCATCCTTGGAGATACGACTGACTCTTGTGGAGAGTTGGTAGCTTCGCAACAAGGTGACCCACAGATTCTAGGCATCATGGATAAGCTCAGAAGAGGGGAGACTTCTAGTCACCTCAGTAGGTATGCCATAGATAAAAAGGGGTGGTGGCGATGAGATGGAAGGCTTTGTGTTCCTCAAACTGGAAGCTTGATAAAGGCAGTCCTAGAAGAAGCCCACCATTCTAAGAAGACCATACATCCAGGTGGTGACAAGATGCATAGAGACATGAAGAGGGTTTTCTTTTGGGCTGGGATGAAGAAGCATGTGGCCAAATTTGTTTCTCAATGTTAGGTTTGCCAGCAAGTCAAAGTTGAGCAAAAGAAGCCCGATGGATTACTTCATCCGTTGGAGGTTCCGCAGTGGAAATGGGAGAGCGTCTCTATGGATTTCAAAGATGGTTTGCCTAGATCGGAGAAAGGCAATACCAGTATTTGGGTGATAGTGGACAGACTTACCAAGAGTGTTCACTTTATTCCAGTTAAAAGTAAAAGGATGGCACCATGGTTGGCAGCAATTTATATTCGTGAAATAGTTCGTCTCCACGGAGTTCCTTCCAGCATCGTGAGAGATCATGACTGTAACGGCGTGATTTTCGATGCCTCAAAAGTCGTGTCATTATTGAAAGAATTTAGAAGATGAGATAGAAAAGATAGAACTTATAGAATAGAAGAATAAGAAGACATCAGAATCTCACAGCGGAATTTCACAAATACATAATATATTACAATACAGGGTCTGATACATCATAGTACATCATCTTAATACAATACCATAGTACAACAGCATAATTATACATCATGATTCAGATAATACAGATGTCGAACTGGATACATAGATATAGATATACTACTGGTCTTGAAGCTGAACTTCATTAGATTCCACTTCCCTACCTGGACTACTTGTCTACTCATAATAAATATTATGGGTACCCAAGAGTTTAGGAAACACAGGAAATAAACTCTGGGTCAGTCAGGGGACTGGTGTGAGTAAACATAGTTAAAAGGATGTAACAGGGAATAAGGATTAAGATTTTCCAATTTGACGGATTTATTTACTTTAGAAATCTTTAGACCAATCCATAACTAATATATGGATAATGACCCAAGTATTTTATATCAAAACGTTTGATATTACGATAGTTTTTATCAAATAAATAATCAACTAGTGAAACGCTTGCATCTCACGTTCATGTATACAGTATACAATCAAAACTGCAGATCGCTTATTGGAGATTGGATTCCAACAGACAAGGTATGGGAGCACCTACCGATCAGTGTACTCTAGAGAGGATACACTGGGGTTCAACAAGAACTTCTTGCAACCCGACCACACATGACTGACCACTCATTTAGCTTGAGTGTATCGAATATATCGCCACCACGGTTATTGGCCATCCAACCGAAATCAGAAGATACAGAATCAAAAAAGAAGAATAAATATGAATTTTCTCTAGATCGATGACAATACACCCTGCTTGGGTATGACCCAATTAGCCTTGCTGCCCAACCCAGCTTTTGTTACTTCCTGGTTGTGAGGTTTGAGGTCACGTTTATACTTCTGACAGATTATTTCTTTAGTTACTTTGAATGCCACATCGTCATATCCGTCAGAAACACTCATTCAATTACCCAAATATATTGCGGGCAGTAAAGCTAAGAGAAATGAATTTCTCTACCACCAACGTAATATACTTACGTAAATTCGATGTGTAGAATTTAACTGATATACGTTGTCAGACACTCATCCATTCGGGTTTGTCCTGGGACTGAACAGACCAAAGATGCTATAGCCTTTGCATAACTTCATCTCCAGTATTCTGATATGCGTCGTATAAATCGAGTCGAAGTGGAATATTTATTCCAGCCTCTTCGAAACGATGTACGAAATGTCCTTTATAGTCAATAAAAAATTATCGGCTTAATCATGATTATTATTCAGTTTACACATTAATTATCATCATATAAACAATATTTGTTTACCTTTTTCATATTAGAATAATCTAATTATCTTTTTTAAAAATGAACAGTTATGGTGTGTGCATTGCACACAGTATTTTATTCAGTTTTGATTATTACTTGGAAATGAGTAGATAATGCACGTGCGTCACACATGGCATTTTTGCATCATTTATCATTGTTGCTTAGACGATGTTTCATACTCCAAATTCCTTTCCTCATGTTTAATTATTCATAAATAATTTAAATTTATAATTTAAATTAATTATTCACTTGTTATTTTTATTTAAAAATTTATCAAACTTTTACAGTCGAACTTTTCATTTCGATCTTCTGCTCCTTCCTTTCCACTTGCCTTCGACCAATTAAATAAAAATTATCTTTTTAATTAATTAATTATTTATTTCTGAATTTTATTTATTTTCTAAATTTAAACTGTTAAAATTAAAAATCTCGTATTTACCGAAGTACCAATGTACCGGTTATTTCAAAGTATCACATACCAGGTTTGGCAAATGCCAAAGTACCGGATCTGGCAAGTGCCAAAGTACCGGTTTGCGAAATGCCAAAATACCAGATTATCGGAAGTATCACATTTCAAAGTACCAGATTATCAGAAGTACCATATTTAAAGTACCAGATTATCGGAAGTACCACATTTAAAGTACCACCCCAAAAACTACTTGCCACAACCGTTCTGTCACCTTGATTTCCCATCCCTGCCAAAGTACCTGAAGTACCGGTTTTCAACCTCTTGTATACACGTGCACGTGCACCACCTTGCCTGTCACCGGACGATGCCCCGACCGCTACCTGCAAGTCACATCCGCACCCCCGATCACCAATAACCAACCATTCCAACTCCAGATCTTCTTCTTCTCGAAATTGTCATCTCACCATTAATCAAAAAAAAAAAAAAACAACAGCAGTTTGACCTTAAAACCCCACCTCTCCAGATTAACTCCATCCATCAGAAGTAACCGCGCCACCTCCAAATGCTTCACCAACCTCGGCCGCTCCTCTAGCCTAGATTCCGGCCCACTCGATCACTGTAATGCCCCTCGCGACTGGTTTAAAAATCGTATTCGAAGGTTAACCTAAAACTGCCATTAAAACCTAATTTAATCGAGAACTCCAAATCTACCCATTATAAAAATTGAACTGTATTTTTCCTATAATCTTTACTTCACTACGCTCCTCCACCCTCGTTGCCAAGGCCTACCACCATCGCCGTCACCTGAATTTGACCAAAATCCCTCTTTTGAACAACTATAAAATTCCCCTTATTCCCACTGCTAAAAATCTTGAAACTTCTTTTATAAATCATGATTTAGCACTGTGATTACAATTATATATTCAGATCAGGATTCTAAAATGTTTGAATTTTCATGTTGACAGTGGGTTTACAAAGAACTTCCTGTTCTTTTGTTTCTTGAGTTTGAAATATTTTTTCTTTATTTTCTCTTTTCCTTTGCTTATATTTACCAACGTATAGAATGTATACATTGTGTCCTATATCTACATCAACCTAAGTGAGTAATTTGGGAGGATTCTCTGCTAAGATCAAGTGTTCGAATGTTTTGTGTTTACAGAACACCATAGCAGTTAAGCTAAAATTTTAACTAACAACAAATAAAATATACTAGTATTCTTATAGATGAAATGGAAGTCCAAACAAGTGCTCATCACGGTGTTTTAGCCTCAGATATTATTTCTTAACAGTAAAACAAATGGTGTTCACAGCAGGATGTTTCTCACAGAGAATGTACATATGTTTAAATGTACGTGTTTTCATATGCATCAAATTAATCTACCTAACACTCTAATCAAATATATACATAGTATAAATTAAAAACATAGAATGAGAACATAATTTACTTACCTTGAAAAGCTTTCCAATTCCCAGACAGTAAGACTTCAGAAATGTAGTTTTAACTTATTGTTTTGCTGTGAAGAAAAGTATGGGTTTTTGTGTGGTATTTTTAGCCAAACTCAAGAGTTTTAAAACAATTTCCTTCACATGGCTCTATAGTGATTTTCCTAACAGCCTTACTCCTCTTGTTTGGCCCCTACTCCATGTTTCAAGGAGACAATACATGAAGCAATCTATTTGTATATCTAGATATCCTCCAATCCCTTTGTCCTATGTTATGTTTCTAGAAACATGTCCCTTTCACCCATGGTTTCATTAAATGCCTATCACTTCTTACATTATAAAAATGGTTTCTTCATCCTTAAGAATTTTAGATATTTTGCTAAAGAATATTTGTATATTCATACAACTTGTATTTAGGTGTTTCTAGGTGATGTTCTCCTACCTTAGTCTTACTATTTTTGGTAACACCACATAAATGGGTATTGTCTTTTCATGACTTGCATTTGTCTTGTCTTATCTATACTAGTTTGTTTATATTTCTGATGCAAGGTCCTTTGTATTTAAAGTGACAAAAGTCCCCTTTTATATGTAATATACGTTATCATATTTATGGATATGTATTAAGGTGTACATATACTTCTAATATGTTTCCAGTGATGGTTTTATTATTACATATTTGTTTTATGTTAATCAAGTTTAAACATAGCCTTAAATATGTCCGTTATTTGTTTATAAATCAATATATGTATTTATATCACTTTAGTTTGTTTTAAATAGCATATTTGATTTTAATTTCCTTATTAAAATCAATTGTTAACAATCGGAAAAAGTCGGGACATTACAGTCCACCCCCCTTAAAAGAATTTTGTCCCCAAAATTAAAGTAAGAAAGATAGAAAGATTTTCCAAAAGATGATACTTTATATCATAACCACTTAGTACATTATAATTATACACTAGTTCCATACTCGTACTAGGCATACATAACATACTACCATACATAGGGTTATACTTGACCGATTCAAGTCATATGCTACCATATAATATACCTATATATATATATATATATATATATATATATAGTTCGACACATCTTTCCATCCTACTCCTCTGACACTGTGTAGGTACCTTTCACGATCCCTTTTCCTTTCATGTCCCCAGTAGTTGACGGCTCATTCATGGTAGCATAAACATTAGTCCGTGGTGCCTTTTTCATCAGTGGGCAGTTCTTGATCATGTGTCCAGGCTGATGGCAGTTAAAACAGAGATTCTTCACCACTAACTCATTCCTTTGATTCTGCTACTGCTGAGGTTTTTGTTGCTGTTGGGGTTGTTCTTGTTCCTTTTCCTTTAGCTCCTTACAAAATCTAGCGATATGTCCATTTTGTTTGCAGTTGTGACACAGAACATTCTTGGAACGATTTTCATACTTCTCTTCCCCTGTATCTCCTTTTTCCTTGTTCTCCCCATTTGGATTGAATTTCCTCTTCCGGGGATTCTCTCCACTGATTTCTCCAGTCTGTGCCTTTTCAGCTGTTGGTTTCTTATCATCCAAGGCTTCATACCTAGGTGCTAAATCCACTAATTCAATAAATGGGTCTTTTAGATGTCCCATCATACGTCCTTGCAGACTATCCTTCAGTCCAGCTACAAACATCTCGTTCTTCTTCAGTGAAGTATTGACCAACTCCGGTCCAAAGCTTGACAGTGCATTGAACTTGTTTTCATATTCGGTAACAGTCATGCCTTCTTGCTTTAGATCGATAAAGTCTCGATACATCCTTGTCTTCCCAGTGGCTAGCAGATAATGGGCTTCAAAAGCTTCTGTGACGGCAAGGAATTTCGCTCGGTCCGAACCAGTCGCTAAACCGATCCAGGCCGTTCGAAACGCCCTATCGTTTGAGAACACGACAAATCAGGACGCATACAGAAGAACATTTCATTGTATATTACAACAGTGCATCAGAATACAAGAATATACAGAGTATAAATGAATATTACACAGAAATATCAGAGATTTAAATTACATTTAAATACATAGCAGCGGAAAATAATACAATACACAACTAGAAGAAGATATACGGATACAAAGCTTTCCGGATATCGTTCCAGCTGTAAACCAGGATCCTGTGAATATAAATCTGCAAAACCAAAACTACTAGCTGCCCGTGTCAAAATAAGGGCACCCAGAGTTTAGGTTAAAACAATAAACTCCAGGTCAGTCATGTGACTGGTGTGAGAACTAAAACAGTTATTTATCTTTATTTTCAAAGTTCGGTAAATCAAGGGACCACGCCGTATAACACGGAACGGGTTTCCTCCCAAGAATACCAGTGCATAAAACAAACAGCGCAATGCTAAATAAAGAAAAATGAAGCTGTTATAAGACCCAGGTCCCATCACACAATGTAACGCAGCCGAGGATAGGGTTTTCCCTTATAACAGCCAAAGAATGCTTGATACGTTTTAAAACAAATCATTTGATACTATTATAAGTGCATAGTGTATAAAACAACTTCAAATCATAAGTATCAATCATAGGCGGCATGAGCGTCCCATGCCACTATGTCGCCATATATAGGTTTACATATAAAACCGCAAATGTCACGTATTTGGAAATTGGATTTCCGTCTATGAACCGAGGCAAAAGATAGTCCTCAACCGATTCGAGACTGCCTAGCCCCAGCCTCAGGATCAGAGCTCGAGTGACCCTAGGAGCGACAGGGCCGGTCCACCGATGTGGATTAAAATGCCTGAACACTACGTTTCCCCGCCCTTTGGGGCGTAAATGAGCCACTAAATGACTCCATCGGTTCGAGAACGACCGATCAATCTGAGGCGCCTCGCAACAGCAACAACCACATAAGTCAAACTCGTCAGGGCGTGTAAAACCACTGACGCCACTTCTAACTAGGAAGAAACGCAGGCCCTCCCTGAGGTCCTTTCTCCCGTTTTTGGTTCATACCTGGTGTGAAACACGCGAGGTAAACGTTACACAAAGCTACGCCACAAAGGCCGTGCTTTGATCATCAACCACAAGACTTTGCTTTTCAACAGAAGCCTTGATCATTTGCATCTTAGCATGCCACACAGGCAAGCCATCCTATGCAACCGATATCAGTCACACAGAATGAAATCCGATGTCAGACACACAGTCCATTTACAAGTCCGTTCTGGGTCTGAACGAAACCGGAGGCACCTAGTACCCCGCATATCCATCGATCTCCAAGTACGTCTGGACGATCACTAACTGTTTCCATCTTCTTGGGTGTACAGCCCAATCAAGATCATCAGTTATCACCCAAACGACGTGAAGACCTCCGGTCTTCGACCATCGTCTTCATCTTCGACTTATCGTCGTATCAGTTATTCAGAATGGGATAAACCCGGTCTTTCCGAATAACTCGCGTATATATTATAAAAGTGTTACACAAACACAACATACGCCTCATTCCAATTCATTAGTCACTAACCGTAAATTAATCAAGAGAATAATTCCCCAAATATTAACCCCGAAGGCCGAAACCAACATCAGATCAATATCCAGAAAACCCTTCTGCTTGGCCAACCGACAGTTAGTTTCTAAATTTCACATTCATAGGGAAAGGTTCCCATTAATTTTATCAAAGATAAATTCCTTGAATTTATGCTTTAATCTGCTTTTGAATATCAATTCAAACTAGTCGGGATTAGCGAACCTTACCGAAGTAATCATTTGTTTTAATTTCCCAATCCCAACCTATTCATCCCATGAAGTAAAACTGGTAATACTTCATATCTAACACCACGGTGTTATCGGTAAATTCAATTACCATTTCACGTTCAAATCTAATTAAAGATTTAACTATCGCCTGGAGCAAAACTGGTGATACTCCATTCTCGATCTTTTCAATCTAATTAAAGATTCATTAAAACTCCACTTAGTTTTAATCTGTGACTGGGTTAAAGAATCAGTGTCATCTAAAAACATGGTTCACGATAAACCCAAAATCACATTCATTAATCATCGGGTTAAAGAACGAGTGTTATTTAAAACACTGTCCACGATAAACCCAAAAATCAATATCAATTCAATTCCAATTAAATGTTATTTAATTGGTACACTTCATTAAATCTAAATAAAAAGATTTAATCATTTCTCAACTGGGTTCAAGAACAGTGTTAGTGAAGACACCATTCACGACAAACCCAAATCACATTCGATATTCAATACAAGGCTCCGAATAGAAAATATATCGGCTTATATTCAATATCGAATTCTACGACTAACAAATGTCGTATTGGAAATAACGATATAAATATATATCTTTCAAATTTCCATAACAACATCTGTATCATCACGAAATCCAACATCGAAATATTCCGAAGACAATTTCGATTCAAACCCATTCCAATGCGATCATTGGAAATTTTGGTTATTTTCAAAACCCTTTTCGAATTCAATTTATTTATTCAAAAATAAATAGAATTATAATTCTAGTTCAAAACTAGTTCATTTCGATAAAAATCTATTTTTATCTTTTCAAATATGGAGTTTTTTCATCCCAATTCTTCACAAATCATTTCTTATGATTTTACACAAATTATTACTATTTTTAATAATTTTATCAAGGCCCGTACAGTCGATTTCCATCAATGGCCATCGAACTGCACTTACAACGACCTTTTTCGAATTTGATTTGGACATAATTCCAAATCCAACCGTTAGATTTCAAATTTCTAATCTTCGTTAGAAAGCTCTTTTCGATACGAACCCAACGGTTCCGGTTTTAGGAGAATCCGACGGTCGGATCTCCCGTAATGTCCGTTTGAAATAAATGGTCGAAATTCGCGAACTGCCGCGGCGCGGCGCGTTCTATTCAGGCCATTATATTATATATAATATATATATAATATATTTCGTCGATTTCTATTTAAAAACGAATTATATAAACAGTTTTAAATTCATTTCAAAATCTATTTCAACTTCCATTTCAATTCAAAGCAAAATTGAATTCTTCTTTATAAATTCGTTTCAAAATTCATTTCTGTTCAATTCAAATTTCAATTCAATTTGAATTCACATTCAATTCAATTCATTTCGAAATCGTTTTCAATTCAATTCATTTCGAAATCGTTTTCAATTCAATTCATTTCGAAATCGTTTTCAATTCAATTCATTTCGAAATCGTTTTCAATTCAATTCATTTCGAAATCGTTTTCAATTCAATTCATTTCGAAATCGTTTTCAATTCAATTCATTTCGAATTCGTTTTCAATTCAATTCATTTCGAAATCGTTTTCAATTCAATTCGAAATCGATAAAATCGATATAAATATCGTTCACGTCAAAATGGCGTCAATCTAATCAACACGGCTTCATAAAGTTCTATTTTCAAATATTCTATTTCAAATATTTCTTTTTCAAATATTTCTATTTTAAAACTGGAACGAGGCCCAATCAATTACCATATAAAGTTAATTATATGGATTTTCATACAACACATGTATAATAGCCTTGAAAAATAATCAACCATCAACCAAAGTGCACTACACTGTATAAGCATCAAATACAGATATTCAACGCTTATAACAGCCTGTCAATCAATCGATCGACATATTTAATCAATCAGGATGAGTGAACTGCATATTTCATCCTAACACCCGTGTGGGGTTTCAAACAATCAAACACAGATTTTATTTGTGCAGTTGGGCGATGTGTGAAATTTATCGACCCAATCAATATCATTCAAATAAGTGTACATAAACAAACCATCTGGTTTGTAAATGAATATTTATTTATTCACTTCACTATTTTCATATTCACGTTAAAAATTATATTTTTAACGATAAAACATTTTATTTCAACCTATGAATTTCTATTCAATTCATTTATTCAATAAAATGATATTTTTATTTTTCTAACATGTTTTAGAAAATTTCGGCGGCATAACGGCACGATACTAGAAACGGGACGAGGCCTAGCCTTATCCCCGGTCTAGTGAAGGCCCACGCCATTCACACATCAATCATATCAATTTTATTATGCAAACCACTATTTTTGGAGTAAGAGTCTAACCTAGCCTTACTCCTTCGCCTTATAACGGCGCACGTCTAATCCTAACCAATTTATCGATTCGATTTTTCACACCACAAACCACATTCAAACCAATATCACAATCAATAACCAAACAGCCAAACAAACAAGTCCATGGTCTGTGGACGATTGTGTCGGGTGCTACTAAACACCATCTGCATCCTAGTATATATATATATAACTAGAAATTTAAATTGAAGAGTGAGGAGTTCTCACTTATAGCTATCCTAGCTCCACGGCTCTTCATTTGCAGAAGTCTTCGTCGTTTCGCCTTTTTGTCACCTTCGCCCGTAGCCACTACATATATAAAAATCGAATTTTTACTTCGCTATTCAATATATAAAAATCGAATTTTTATTTCAAAGTTCAATATATAAAAATCGAATTTTTATTTCAAAGTTCAATATATAAAAATCGAATTTTTATTTCAAAGTTCAATATATAAAAATCGAATTTTTCGTTCGCTATTCAATATAGAAAAATTTTATTTTTCTTTCGAAGTTTCATATATAAAAATTATATTTTTCATTCGAAGTTCAATATATAAAAATCGAATTTTTAGTTCGCTATTCAATATAGAAAAATTTTATTTTTCTTTCGAAGTTTCATATATAAAAATTATATTTTTCATTCGAAGTTCAATATATAAAAATCGAATTTTTAGTTCGCTATTCAATATAGAAAAATTTTATTTTTCTTTCGAAGTTTCATATATAAAAATTATATTTTTCATTCGAAGTTCAACATATAAAAATTAGATTTTCATTCGAAGTTCAACATAAAAAAATTAGATTTTTACTTTTGCTTTCAACATATAAAAATATGGTTTTTACTTTTGCAAGTTCAAATCTTTTTCTACTAAAAGATTAAACTTTTTTCCTATTTTAAAGTTCAAAATAAAATCAGTTTTTCTCTTTCATAAAAATGCAGTTTTTATCTTTTTAGAAAAAAAACAGTTTTTAAAATCTTTTTAAAAAAACCAATTTTAAAGTTCTAACAAATCAGTTTTTTTTTCTTTTAAAAAAAAAAAACAGGTTTTCCCTTTTATACAAAAAATCTGTTTTAATTTCTAAAATAAAATCAGTTTCAAAATCTAAAATAAAACCCGTTTTAAACTTCTTAAATTTCAGTTTTTTTTTCTGTTTAAAAATCGAATTTTTTTTTTAGATTAAAAATAAAATTGAAATCAAATAAATCACGTACCTGCGAGAGAGGGGGGGCGACTCGCCTTCGTTGGCGGCTCGGCGGCAAGGCGGCGCTTCAGGGGGGGGGGGGGGGTCTCCGCAGACGTCGAGACGAGGGGGGGGGGCTTCGTCGGAGCTACTGCGATTGGGGGGGGGGGGAGGGCTCAGGCGGAGGCGGCTTGGAGGAGGAATAGGCGGTGGATCGATTTAGGGGGGGGGCGGTGTCGCTGGCTTTAGGTTTTTTTTTTTTTTCTGTTTGAAATTATAATGAACGGGGGGGGGGGGGGGGCAAGCAGAAGGAAAAGGGGGAGAGGGAAATGATTTTTTTTTTATTTATTATTTAATTATTAAATTTCGCAAAAGGTTGACTTTTACATATGACCTCTTAACGAGGCCCACCGCCTGTCGTCCATAGCGTTTTACCCCCATTCCGAACACAATGGGATATGTATCGTAAGCTGGTTTGATCGTTACAATCAGTTTCCGTTGAATTTTCATTTAAATCACTATATTGAATTTTAAACGTACATTTCAAATTACCGGGGTCACACACTAACTCTAAAAATTCTCGAAAAATATTTTCTAGCTTCGTATTAACGATACGGTCCTAACAAAACTAGTTTCGTCGAATTCTGAGACCGTTTGAAAAATGGCCAATTTCCAGTCGATTAAAATCAACTGAAACTGGTCAAACGCGTTTTCCTTTGCCACGCTCACATATTGATTCGAAAAATTATGAAATTTGAAACCTAGCAATAACTTTACATCACGGACCCAACAAAACTGGTTTCGTCGAAATCCGATGTCATTTGCAAAATGTCCATTTTTAAGGGCCTTATATATATAAAAATATATATAAATTCCACAGCGACTATTTCTAATTTTAAACTGGACATATCTTATCATTCCTAAGATGAAATCTCAATTTGTTAACTTCGTTACAAAGATATAGTTATACAGATTCAAATATTTCTTGTTTCGTTCAATTCTGACTTATATTGAATTCTGTATATTCATTTGAAATTAGAAATCGAATTTTCGAACTACCGCGCCATTTTCAATTCCTTTTAATTATATATAATTATTATATATTCTAACGACGACGCGTATAATATATACGTTCGAATTATATTCAAAATAGATTTCACGTCGATATTATTTAAAATAATCTATTTTAAATAATCAAAATTCGCTAAAATTGCCAAAATAAAAATTTCAAACTGGCTCGCATTTTACGGGTTGTTACAATCTCCCCCACTTAAAACTTTTCGTCCCCGAAAAGGAACAAAGTCGAAAGTGGTTTGATTAATCAACTCTACGATCGATCTGGCTTTCATTCTCCAATTCTTTAGTTTCTGAGAATTTTCAAAATTTCAAAAATTTGGCTAACACCCTAAATTTTTGAAAAATTTCGCCATAACCTCCCCTGCACCGGGAGCATCGGGGAATTTCAAATAGCTTCCCCGGTCCTTCAGATCTCAAAAAGAAAAAGAAAAAGCCAAGCGGCTAGCCAATAGGCTCACAAAATCATCATCACCCAAACAAAACAGGAAATTATGTAGTAAACATGTACCTATTTGTCGGGCAAACAAATTTTATTCTCTGCTCTAGCCTCCTTGCTATGACCTGTTCAAAGATATATATGTATATGCAAGCAAATGCAACCAATTTTCAATATAATTCAATATTTGGTTCAATTAGGCATAATGGTTCAAAATTAGCAAACAAATGAACAAACAACACAAACATCAATCAATTAGTGAATTTAACGTTTCAAATTCATAATTTTGATACATATACAGAAAATCTTGTTTTTGATGCCAATTCACAACAAAGTGTTCTAGCTATATAAGATTTGGTTCTCACACCAGTCTAATGGAAATATATAGATATCACACCTTCGAAACACGAATATAAATACTGATGATGTGGCCACATCATCAGAATTATCCCCGAGTGTCTAGAATGTGACTCTATATCTATCCAGTATATTAAAATTTCAAATACACGTGGATCAGACGTATACGCAAAATCTTTATATACTGGATTGTCCAACTCAATATAAAGAGATAATCAAATACGAATAATTGATTTAAATTTTCAAAACAAAAATTTGTTTTCATTTTGAAAAATATACTCTTCACACTCGTTCTAGGATACTACTGATCCCATCTCTAACGAGTCATTCTAATTGGATATTACTAATCCAATATCTGATGAATTCTTTCGTATGTTTCTAATGTGCCTTGTTCTCTGCTTTGTAAACCAAAGCTCTGATACCAACTGTGACGGCAAGGAATTTCGCTCGGTCCGAACCAGTCGCTAAACCGATCCAGGCCGTTCGAAACGCCCTATCGTTTGAGAACACGACAAATCAGGACGCATACAGAAGAACATTTCATTGTATATTACAACAGTGCATCAGAATACAAGAATATACAGAGTATAAATGAATATTACACAGAAATATCAGAGATTTAAATTACATTTAAATACATAGCAGCGGAAAATAATACAATACACAACTAGAAGAAGATATACGGATACAAAGCTTTCCGGATATCGTTCCAGCTGTAAACCAGGATCCTGTGAATATAAATCTGCAAAACCAAAACTACTAGCTGCCCGTGTCAAAATAAGGGCACCCAGAGTTTAGGTTAAAACAATAAACTCCAGGTCAGTCATGTGACTGGTGTGAGAACTAAAACAGTTATTTATCTTTATTTTCAAAGTTCGGTAAATCAAGGGACCACGCCGTATAACACGGAACGGGTTTCCTCCCAAGAATACCAGTGCATAAAACAAACAGCGCAATGCTAAATAAAGAAAAATGAAGCTGTTATAAGACCCAGGTCCCATCACACAATGTAACGCAGCCGAGGATAGGGTTTTCCCTTATAACAGCCAAAGAATGCTTGATACGTTTTAAAACAAATCATTTGATACTATTATAAGTGCATAGTGTATAAAACAACTTCAAATCATAAGTATCAATCATAGGCGGCATGAGCGTCCCATGCCACTATGTCGCCATATATAGGTTTACATATAAAACCGCAAATGTCACGTATTTGGAAATTGGATTTCCGTCTATGAACCGAGGCAAAAGATAGTCCTCAACCGATTCGAGACTGCCTAGCCCCAGCCTCAGGATCAGAGCTCGAGTGACCCTAGGAGCGACAGGGCCGGTCCACCGATGTGGATTAAAATGCCTGAACACTACGTTTCCCCGCCCTTTGGGGCGTAAATGAGCCACTAAATGACTCCATCGGTTCGAGAACGACCGATCAATCCGAGGCGCCTCGCAACAGCAACAACCACATAAGTCAAACTCGTCAGGGCGTGTAAAACCACTGACGCCACTTCTAACTAGGAAGAAACGCAGGCCCTCCCTGAGGTCCTTTCTCCCGTTTTTGGTTCATACCTGGTGTGAAACACGCGAGGTAAACGTTACACAAAGCTACGCCACAAAGGCCGTGCTTTGATCATCAACCACAAGACTTTGCTTTTCAACAGAAGCCTTGATCATTTGCATCTTAGCATGCCACACAGGCAAGCCATCCTATGCAACCGATATCAGTCACACAGAATGAAATCCGATGTCAGACACACAGTCCATTTACAAGTCCGTTCTGGGTCTGAACGAAACCGGAGGCACCTAGTACCCCGCATATCCATCGATCTCCAAGTACGTCTGGACGATCACTAACTGTTTCCATCTTCTTGGGTGTACAGCCCAATCAAGATCATCAGTTATCACCCAAACGACGTGAAGACCTCCGGTCTTCGACCATCGTCTTCATCTTCGACTTATCGTCGTATCAGTTATTCAGAATGGGATAAACCCGGTCTTTCCGAATAACTCGCGTATATATTATAAAAGTGTTACACAAACACAACATACGCCTCATTCCAATTCATTAGTCACTAACCGTAAATTAATCAAGAGAATAATTCCCCAAATATTAACCCCGAAGGCCGAAACCAACATCAGATCAATATCCAGAAAACCCTTCTGCTTGGCCAACCGACAGTTAGTTTCTAAATTTCACATTCATAGGGAAAGGTTCCCATTAATTTTATCAAAGATAAATTCCTTGAATTTATGCTTTAATCTGCTTTTGAATATCAATTCAAACTAGTCGGGATTAGCGAACCTTACCGAAGTAATCATTTGTTTTAATTTCCCAATCCCAACCTATTCATCCCATGAAGTAAAACTGGTAATACTTCATATCTAACACCACGGTGTTATCGGTAAATTCAATTACCATTTCACGTTCAAATCTAATTAAAGATTTAACTATCGCCTGGAGCAAAACTGGTGATACTCCATTCTCGATCTTTTCAATCTAATTAAAGATTCATTAAAACTCCACTTAGTTTTAATCTGTGACTGGGTTAAAGAATCAGTGTCATCTAAAAACACGGTTCACGATAAACCCAAAATCACATTCATTAATCATCGGGTTAAAGAACGAGTGTTATTTAAAACACTGTCCACGATAAACCCAAAAATCAATATCAATTCAATTCCAATTAAATGTTATTTAATTGGTACACTTCATTAAATCTAAATAAAAAGATTTAATCATTTCTCAACTGGGTTCAAGAACAGTGTTAGTGAAGACACCATTCACGACAAACCCAAATCACATTCGATATTCAATACAAGGCTCCGAATAGAAAATATATCGGCTTATATTCAATATCGAATTCTACGACTAACAAATGTCGTATTGGAAATAACGATATAAATATATATCTTTCAAATTTCCATAACAACATCTGTATCATCACGAAATCCAACATCGAAATATTCCGAAGACAATTTCGATTCAAACCCATTCCAATGCGATCATTGGAAATTTTGGTTATTTTCAAAACCCTTTTCGAATTCAATTTATTTATTCAAAAATAAATAGAATTATAATTCTAGTTCAAAACTAGTTCATTTCGATAAAAATCTATTTTTATCTTTTCAAATATGGAGTTTTTTCATCCCAATTCTTCACAAATCATTTCTTATGATTTTACACAAATTATTACTATTTTTAATAATTTTATCAAGGCCCGTACAGTCGATTTCCATCAATGGCCATCGAACTGCACTTACAACGACCTTTTTCGAATTTGATTTGGACATAATTCCAAATCCAACCGTTAGATTTCAAATTTCTAATCTTCGTTAGAAAGCTCTTTTCGATACGAACCCAACGGTTCCGGTTTTAGGAGAATCCGACGGTCGGATCTCCCGTAATGTCCGTTTGAAATAAATGGTCGAAATTCGCGAACTGCCGCGGCGCGGCGCGTTCTATTCAGGCCATTATATTATATATAATATATATATATAATATATTTCGTCGATTTCTATTTAAAAACGAATTATATAAACAATTTTAAATTCATTTCAAAATCTATTTCAACTTCCATTTCAATTCAAAGCAAAATTGAATTCTTCTTTATAAATTCGTTTCAAAATTCATTTCTGTTCAATTCAAATTTCAATTCAATTTGAATTCACATTCAATTCAATTCATTTCGAAATCGTTTTCAATTCAATTCATTTCGAAATCGTTTTCAATTCAATTCATTTCGAAATCGTTTTCAATTCAATTCATTTCGAAATCGTTTTCAATTTAATTCATTTCGAAATCGTTTTCAATTCAATTCATTTCGAAATCGTTTTCAATTCAATTCATTTCGAATTCGTTTTCAATTCAATTCATTTCGAAATCGTTTTCAATTCAATTCGAAATCGATAAAATCGATATAAATATCGTTCACGTCAAAATGGCGTCAATCTAATCAACACGGCTTCATAAAGTTCTATTTTCAAATATTCTATTTCAAATATTTCTTTTTCAAATATTTCTATTTTAAAACTGGAACGAGGCCCAATCAATTACCATATAAAGTTAATTATATGGATTTTCATACAACACATGTATAATAGCCTTGAAAAATAATCAACCATCAACCAAAGTGCACTACACTGTATAAGCATCAAATACAGATATTCAACGCTTATAACAGCCTGTCAATCAATCGATCGACATATTTAATCAATCAGGATGAGTGAACTGCATATTTCATCCTAACACCCGTGTGGGGTTTCAAACAATCAAACACAGATTTTATTTGTGCAGTTGGGCGATGTGTGAAATTTATCGACCCAATCAATATCATTCAAATAAGTGTACATAAACAAACCATCTGGTTTGTAAATGAATATTTATTTATTCACTTCACTATTTTCATATTCACGTTAAAAATTATATTTTTAACGATAAAACATTTTATTTCAACCTATGAATTTCTATTCAATTCATTTATTCAATAAAATGATATTTTTATTTTTCTAACATGTTTTAGAAAATTTCGGCGGCATAACGGCACGATACTAGAAACGGGACGAGGCCTAGCCTTATCCCCGGTCTAGTGAAGGCCCACGCCATTCACACATCAATCATATCAATTTTATTATGCAAACCACTATTTTTGGAGTAAGAGTCTAACCTAGCCTTACTCCTTCGCCTTATAACGGCGCACGTCTAATCCTAACCAATTTATCGATTCGATTTTTCACACCACAAACCACATTCAAACCAATATCACAATCAATAACCAAACAGCCAAACAAACAAGTCCATGGTCTGTGGACGATTGTGTCGGGTGCTACTAAACACCGTCTGCATCCTAGTATATATATATATAACTAGAAATTTAAATTGAAGAGTGAGGAGTTCTCACTTATAGCTATCCTAGCTCCACGGCTCTTCATTTGCAGAAGTCTTCGTCGTTTCGCCTTTTTGTCACCTTCGCCCGTAGCCACTACATATATAAAAATCGAATTTTTACTTCGCTATTCAATATATAAAAATCGAATTTTTATTTCAAAGTTCAATATATAAAAATCGAATTTTTATTTCAAAGTTCAATATATAAAAATCGAATTTTTATTTCAAAGTTCAATATATAAAAATCGAATTTTTCGTTCGCTATTCAATATAGAAAAATTTTATTTTTCTTTCGAAGTTTCATATATAAAAATTATATTTTTCATTCGAAGTTCAATATATAAAAATCGAATTTTTAGTTCGCTATTCAATATAGAAAAATTTTATTTTTCTTTCGAAGTTTCATATATAAAAATTATATTTTTCATTCGAAGTTCAATATATAAAAATCGAATTTTTAGTTCGCTATTCAATATAGAAAAATTTTATTTTTCTTTCGAAGTTTCATATATAAAAATTATATTTTTCATTCGAAGTTCAACATATAAAAATTAGATTTTCATTCGAAGTTCAACATAAAAAAATTAGATTTTTACTTTTGCTTTCAACATATAAAAATATGGTTTTTACTTTTGCAAGTTCAAATCTTTTTCTACTAAAAGATTAAACTTTTTTCCTATTTTAAAGTTCAAAATAAAATCAGTTTTTCTCTTTCATAAAAATGCAGTTTTTATCTTTTTAGAAAAAAAACAGTTTTTAAAATCTTTTTAAAAAAACCAATTTTAAAGTTCTAACAAATCAGTTTTTTTTTCTTTTAAAAAAAAAAACAGGTTTTCCCTTTTATACAAAAAATCTGTTTTAATTTCTAAAATAAAATCAGTTTTAAAATCTAAAATAAAACCCGTTTTAAACTTCTTAAATTTCAGTTTTTTTTTCTGTTTAAAAATCGAATTTTTTTTTTAGATTAAAAATAAAATTGAAATCAAATAAATCACGTACCTGCGAGAGAGGGGGGGCGACTCGCCTTCGTTGGCGGCTCGGCGGCAAGGCGGCGCTTCAGGGGGGGGGGTCTCCGCAGACGTCGAGACGAGGGGGGGGGCTTCGTCGGAGCTACTGCGATTGGGGGGGGAGGGCTCAGGCGGAGGCGGCTTGGAGGAGGAATAGGCGGTGGATCGATTTAGGGGGGGGCGGTGTCGCTGGCTTTAGGGTTTTTTTTTTTTTTTTCTGTTTGAAATTATAATGAACGGGGGGGGGGGGGGGGGGGGGCAAGCAGAAGGAAAAGGGGGAGAGGGAAATGATTTTTTTTTTTTATTATTTAATTATTAAATTTCGCAAAAGGTTGACTTTTACATATGACCTCTTAACGAGGCCCACCGCCTGTCGTCCATAGCGTTTTACCCCCATTCCGAACACAATGGAATATGTATCGTAAGCTGGTTTGATCGTTACAATCAGTTTCCGTTGAATTTTCATTTAAATCACTATATTGAATTTTAAACGTACATTTCAAATTACCGGGGTCACACACTAACTCTAAAAATTCTCGAAAAATATTTTCTAGCTTCGTATTAACGATACGGTCCTAACAAAACTAGTTTCGTCGAATTCTGAGACCGTTTGAAAAATGGCCAATTTCCAGTCGATTAAAATCAACTGAAACTGGTCAAACGCGTTTTCCTTTGCCACGCTCACATATTGATTCGAAAAATTATGAAATTTGAAACCTAGCAATAACTTTACATCACGGACCCAACAAAACTGGTTTCGTCGAAATCCGATGTCATTTGCAAAATGTCCATTTTTAAGGGCCTTATATATATAAAAATATATATAAATTCCACAGCGACTATTTCTAATTTTAAACTGGACATATCTTATCATTCCTAAGATGAAATCTCAATTTGTTAACTTCGTTACAAAGATATAGTTATACAGATTCAAATATTTCTTGTTTCGTTCAATTCTGACTTATATTGAATTCTGTATATTCATTTGAAATTAGAAATCGAATTTTCGAACTACCGCGCCATTTTCAATTCCTTTTAATTATATATAATTATTATATATTCTAACGACGACGCGTATAATATATACGTTTGAATTATATTCAAAATAGATTTCACGTCGATATTATTTAAAATAATCTATTTTAAATAATCAAAATTCGCTAAAATTGCCAAAATAAAAATTTCAAACTGGCTCGCATTTTACGGGTTGTTACAGCTTCTTTGAACATCGCCCTAGTAAAATCTTCCTTTGGAGTGTTTGCAGTTTGAGCGTCCCACCAGATTGCTATAGCTCCCTCCAGATTCCATGAAGCTAAGAGACGTTTATACTCGTCATCCAACTTTAGTCCCTTAAAAATCTTCTCACATGATCTAATCCATGCTTGGACGTCAACCAGTGATTCCGTTCCCTTAAAGGTCTTTCCTCCCAGAGTGGTGTAATTCTTGCAAATCATAGCAAAGTTTGGCTGCGTTGGAGCTTGGACCACTTCAGTTGTATCCACTTGGGTTTGATTAACAGTGTGCCCATTGGTCGTGGTTGACCTACTTGCTACTCGGCCTCGTCTTCCTTGAGAACTCATTATCAACTTTCTGAGTATACGATTTTAAAGTTAATACTCAATCGGAAGATGTCTAATGGATAACTTAAGTCAATAACTAGGGTAGTCCTATACTAAAATAGTTTTTAGTAAAAATACGCTCTCTCAACACTAATCCAAAGCCTAGGTTTCGAAAAATCTAAGCTTTGATACCAACTGTAGCGACGCGATTTTCGATGCCTCGAAAGTCGTGTTATTATTGAAATAATTTAGAAGATGAGATAGAATAGATAGAACTTATAGAATAGAAGAATAAGAAGACATCAGAATCTCACAGCAGAATTTCACAAATACATAATATATTACAATACAGGGTCTGGTACATCATAGTACATCATCTTAATACAATACCATAGTACAACAACATAATTATACATCATGATTCAGATAATACAGATGTCAAACTGGATACATAGATATAGATATACTACTGGTCTTGAACTTGAACTTCATCATATTCTACTTGCCTACCTGGACTACTTGTCTACTCATAATAAATATTATGAGTACCCAAGAGTTTTGGAAACACAGGAAATAAACTTTGGGTCAATCAGGGGGCTGGTGTGAGTAAACATAGTTAAAAGGATGTAACAGGGAATAAGGATTAAGGTTTTCCATTTTGACGGATTTATTTACTTTATAAATATTTAGACCAATCCATAACTAATATATGTATAATGACCCAAGTATTTTATATCAAAACGTTTGATATTACGATAGTTTTTATCAAATAAATAATCAACTAGTGAAACGCTTGCATCTCACGTTCACATATATAGTATACAATCAAAACCGCAGATCGCTTATTAGAGATTGGATTCCAACAGACAAGGTATGGGAGCACCTACCGATCATTGTACTCTAGAGAGGATACACTGGGGTTCAACAAGAACGTCTTGCAACCCGGCCACACATGACCAACCACTCATTTAGCTTGAGTGTATCGAATATATTGCCACCACAGTTGTTGGCCATCCTACCGAAGTCCAAAGATACAGAATCAAAAAAGAAGAATAAATATGAATTTTCTCTAGATCGATAACAATACATCCTGCTAGGGTATGACCCAACTAGCCATGCTGCCCAACCCAACTTTTGTTACTTCCTGGTTGTGAGGTTTGAGGTCACGTTTATACTTCTAACAGATTATTTCTTCAGTTACTTTGAATGCCACATCATCATATTCGTCAGAAACACTCATTCGATTACCCAAATATATTGCGGGCAATAAAGCTATGAGATACGAATTTCTCCGCCACCAACGTAATATACTTATGTAAATTCGATGTGTAGAATTTAACTGATATACATTGTCAGACACTCGTCCATTCGGGTTTGTCCTGGGACTGAACAGACCAAAGATGCTATAGCCTTTGCATAACTCCATCTTCAGTATTCTGACATGCATCGTATAAATCAAGTCGAAGTGGAATATTTATTCCGGCCTCTTCGAAACGATGTACGAAATGTCCTTTATAGTCGATAAATAATTATCGGCTTAATCATGATTACTATTCAGTTTGCACATTAATTATCATCATATAAACAATATTTGTTTACCCTGTTCATATCAGAATAATCTAATTATCTTTTTCAAAAATGAACAGTTAAGGTTTGTGCATTGCACACAGTATTTTATTCAGTTTTGATTATTACTTGGAAATGAGTAGATAATGCACGTGCATCGCACACGACATTTTTGCTTCATTTATCATTGCTGGTTAGACGATGTTTCATACTCCAAATACCTTTTCTTATGTTTAAATATTCATAAATAATTTAAATTTATAATTTAAATTAATTATTCACTTGTTATTTTTATTTTAAAATTTATCGAACTTCTACAGTCGAACTTTTCATTTCGATCTTCTGCTCCGTCCTTTCCACTTGCCTTCGACCAATTAAATTAAAATTCTCTTTTTATTTAATTAATTATTTATTTCTGAATTTTATTTATTTTCTAATTAAATTTTAAATTTAAACTGTTAAAATTAAAAATCTCATATTTACCGAAGTACCAAAGTACCGGTTATTTCAAAGTATCACATACCTGGTTTGGCAAATGCCAAAGTCCCGGATCTGGCAAGTGCCAAAGTACTGGCTTGGAAAGTGCCAAAGTACCAGTTTTCGAAATGCCAAAATACCAGATTATCGGAAGTATCACATTTCAAAGTACCAGATTATCGGAAGTACAACATTTAAAGTACCAGATTATCGGAAGTACCACATTTAAAGTACCACCCCAAAAACTACTTGCCACAACCGTTCTGTCACCTTGATTTCCCATCCCTACCAAAGTACCCGAAGTAACACCTTTCAACCTCCTGTATATGCACAACTGTGCACGTGCACCACCTCCCCTGTCACCGGACGATGTCCCGACCGCCACCTGCAAGTCACATCCGCAACCCCGATCACCAATAACCAACCATTCCAACTCCATATCTTCTTCTTCTCGAAATTGTCATCTCACCATTAATCAAAAAAAAAAAAAAACAGCAGTTCGACCTTAAAACCCCACCTCCCCAGATTAACTCCGTCCATCAGAAGTGACCGCGCCACCTCCAAACGCTTCACCAACCTCGGCCGCTCCTCCAGCCTTGATTCCGGCCCACTCGATCACTGTAATGCCCCTCACGACTCGTTTAGAAATCGTATTCGAAGGTTAACCTAAAACTGCTATTAAAACCTAATTTAATCGAGAACTCCAAATCTACCCATTATAAAAATTGAACTGTATTTTCCCTATAATCTTTACTTCACTACGCTCCTCCACCCTCGTTGCCAAGGCCTACCACCATCGCCGTTGCCTGAATTTGACCAAAATCCCTCTTTTGAACAACTCTAAAATTCCCCTTATTCCCACTACTAAAAATCTTGAAAATTCTTTTAAAAATCATGATTTAGTACTATGATTACAATTATATATTCAGATCAGGATTCTAAAACGTTTGAATTTTCATGTTGATAGTGGGTTTATAGAGAACCTTCCTGTTCCTCTATTTCTTGAGTTTGAAATATTTTTTCTTTCTTTTCTCTTTTCCTTTGCTTATATTTACCAGTGTATAGAATGTATACCTTGTGTCCTATATCTACATCAACCTAAGTGAGTAATTTGGGAGGATTCTCTGCTAAGATCAAGTGTTCAAATGTTTTGTGTTTACAGAACACCATAGAAGTTAAGCTAAAATTTTAGCTAACAACAAATCAAATATACTAATATTCTTATAGATGAAATGGCAGTCCTCTTGTTTAGCCCCTACCCCATGTTTCAAGGAGACAATGCATGAAGCAATATATTTGTATATCTAGATATCCTCCAATCCCTTTGTCCTATGTTATGTTTCTAGAAACATGTCCCTTTCACCCGTGATTTCATTAAATGCCTATCACTTCTTACATTATAAAAATGGTTTCTTCATCCTTAAGAATTTTAGATATTTTGCTAAAGAATATTTGTATATTCATACAACTTGTGTTTAGGTGTTTCTTGGTGATGTTCTCCTACCTTAGTCTTACTATTTTTGGTAACACCACATAAATGGGTATTGTCTTTTCATGACTTGCATTTTTCTTGTCTTATCTATACTAGTTTGTTTATGTTTTTGATGAAAGGTCCTTTGTATTTAAAGTGACAAAAGTCCCCTTTTTATATGTAATATATGTTATCCTATTTATGGATATGTATTAAGGTGTACATATACTTCTAATATGTTTCCAGTGATGGTTTTATTGTTACATATTTGTTCTATGTTAATCAAGTTTAAACATAGCCTTAAATATGTCCGTTATTTGTTTATAAATCCATATATGTATTTATATCACTTTAGTTTGTTTTAAATAGCATATTTGATTTTAATTTCCTTATTAAAATCAATTGTTAACAATTGGAAAAAGTCGAGACATTACAATGGTCCCATCTTTACTAGTGAATTTTGGAGGAGCTTGCAAGAAGCATTGGGTACACAGTTGTGTTTGAGCACCGCTTATCATCCTCAGACCGATGGGCAAACAGAGAGGGTGAATGTAATGACCCGCATTTTCCAGGGGTATAATTAATTTATTTAATTGTTTAAAATAGTGATATAGGGAATTTAATCGTCGTTAATTAAATAATATGGAATATTTAATTAAATTAAATAATATATTTAATTCAGAAATAATAAAAAATATTGGGAATCACAATATAAGGTGAACTGGGTCATCCCTAAGATTTAATTCATCTTAGAGTTGAATTATATTGACGAATATATTCAATCGACGACAGTTTGAACGTGGAATTATAATATAATTAAAATCGAGCTCGAAATGGCGCTGTAGTTCGCGATTTGGCGATTTGAACTTCAACTAGATGTACAGGGTTCGTTTAAAGCTGGACTTCTGTGAAACAAGAAACGTGTGGAGCTGGTGGACTATATCTTTCTAGTGGAAGAGAAAAATCGGGGTTTCGTCGTGTAGATTTTGATTTATGTCCAAATCAAATTTCAGAAAAGTCGCTATGGAATTCCTTTATAATTTATAAAGGAATTATTTATATTTTAAAAAAGGAATTTCATTATAAATCGAATATCGGGTTGACCCAGGAGTGAATATCAAGTTAGAAATTCATATAGGAATATTCCAGAGCTGTATGGTATTCCACTGTGAATATAGACGATAATATTTATTTTTAAATATTAAATTTAATTATATTCAAATATATTTATATATTTAAATGGGTCATCCAGAGCTTTAAAAATAGCCACTTTTGCAAACAGAGTCGGAATTCGATGAAACTAGTTTTGTTGGATCCGCAATATCAAATAGTTGTTAGATTTCCAGTTTCGTGATTTTTGGGGTCACTGTGTGGCCGTACGGATTTTTAGAGTGAGAAACAGTCGGTTTTCCTATAGTTAAAAATACGCTGTGTGAGCAAACGGAGTCGGAATTCGATGAAACCAGTTTCGTTGGGACCGTAATGTCGAACTGTAGCTACATGACCATTTTCGCGATTTTTGAATATCGTGTGTGATCACACAGATTTTTAGAAGGCAAAACGAATTAACAAAAAAGGAATATACTGGGAATATTCCCTCTATAAAATATCTAGATATTTGTTTCCCTTATAAATACCCCCCCTTAAAATTCTAAACCTAATTCCTAAGTCCACAGTCAACAAAATTTCAGCCGTGATTTATTTCCTTCCAGGAAATCAAATTTGATCTTCTAAAATCCTCATAAAATGG
Organism: Allium sativum; assembly: GCA_030737875.1. Lineage (NCBI taxonomy): Eukaryota > Viridiplantae > Streptophyta > Magnoliopsida > Asparagales > Amaryllidaceae > Allium > Allium sativum. The sequence continues at coordinate 313,119,926 of CM060921.1, forward strand.
AAATCAAAGACTATAAAATATAAAACTTATATACTTTGGTTCCATGAGGGATCCTCTTCAGTTTGGTGCTTCTTTTGTGGGTTACGATGCGGTTTTGCTGAAGCTCGAAACCATACGGGTATGCTAGGGTTATCAATTTGTGATTTGTGGGTGCATCGAATCAAGTTTTGAGGTCATATTTGGACTTAGAAGGTGAAACCGCACTCGTAGGTGGTACTTTGATGGAGTTCGATCCTCTAAAGGGTCGGAAGCTTCCTATGGCAGTGCGTGACTGGGTGTTGATCGCGATTAGGAGGAGGGGTTCGAGCAAGCTGAGTGGGTGCGAAGGTAGATGAGGATTCAAAGAGAAGTTTGATGGTAATGTCGGTTTGAAGGATCATGGAGTGAAAGAGGAGAAAAGGGGGAACAAAGATCGGTATTGGCTGTTGTATTTGGGAGGAGCAGGTCGCGGTCAAGTCTTTTGGGGGAGATGAACGTGGCGGGTCGGGTTTGTTTGAATGGGCCGACACTAAGGGTAAAGCCCAAATTTAAATATCTTAAGTTATTTTAAATTTAAATTAATGTATTTAGTTTAAAAATTCATATCTCTCTCATACGAAATCAGAATGACGAACCGTAAGTTGCGTTGGGATCGTATGGATGGGAGTAACACAATGAGACTGACTGGAAGTCCATCGGAGCTCGTTACAATTTATGGCAAAATAAATTGTCCGATCTAAATGAAAGACAATTAATCGTTTTTAACGATAACAGTCCAATGTGAGTAAAACTCACCAACTCTGAACAATTATATTTTTATAATGTATTTTTAGAACTGTTAATCATCTGCTGATTGCTGTGTGTTGGTTGATAGATTGAACTGCTAGTCAGTTAGTGAAAATTATATATATATATATATATGTAATTATATATATATATATATAAACCGTTAAATATTTATATATTGATTCTGCTATCAGAATAATTTATATTGAACTGAAAGTGATGATAATCATATTGTGTAACATCTGTGGATGCAGGGAGACAGGTTGGAGGAATCCGACTGGATTCCTCAACAGTTATTTTATTGTTTTTTATATATTGTTATATGATGTGATATAAAATTTGTGGGCGATTATATGTACTTGGACGATATTGAACATCGTGATTTGATATGATTGAATACCATAACATACCGAAATGTTGATAAGGGGATTTTCAAAGTGATATTGAAAATAGAATATTTATTAAATGGGATATTTATAAATAAGAGATATTTATAAAGTGGAATATTTATAAATAAGAAATGTTTATAAATTGGAATATTTATAAATAGGAGATATTCAAAAAGGAAATAATTATAAACCATTTTCTTTTTGAATGGAAAGGCCTGTGTGGCGGGTTTGGGGATTTTCCCGATGCTCCCGTTACAAAGGAGGTTATGGCGAATTTTTCAGAGAATTTAAGGAGTTAGAATATTTCAAGAATAAATTTGAAAGGGAAATATTTGTAAACCATTTACAAATAGAATTGAAAAGGAAACGTTATAAAAAGGAAATCATTTTTAAAGTGTAGAACCGTTATTTAAAAGTAAATCTTTTCAAATGAATAAAACGTTGTTAAAAAGGAAATCTTTATAAAGTGAATAAAGTAAATCGAATATGGTATTCGAAAGGAGTTAAATCGAATATGGTATTCGAAGGGAGTAAATCGAATATGGTATTCGAAAGTTAGTAAAACGAATATGCTATTCGAAAGGGGTTAGTCGAGTCGAGTTAGTTGAACAGAGTTAACCAGTTCAGTAGAGTTAACCAGTTCAGTAGAGTTAACCAGTTCAATAGAGTTAACCAGTTGGGTTAAGTAAGTCAAGTTAACCAGTGAGTTAAGCAAGTCAAGTTAACCAGTGGGTTAAGTAAGTCAAGTTAACCAGTGAGTTAAGCAAGTCAAGTTAACCAGTTGAGTTAAGTAAGTCGAGTTAACCAGTTGGGTTAAGTAAGTCAAGTTAACCAGTGAGTTAAGTAAGTCAAGTTAACCAGTTGGGTTAAGTAAGTCGAGTTAACCAGTTGGGTTAAGTAAGTCATGTTAACCAGTGAGTTAAGTAAGTCAAGTTAACCAGTGAGTTAAGTAAGTCAAGTTAACCAGTTGAGTTAAGTAAGTCGAGTTAATCAAATCGAGTTGATCGAGTTAGAGTTACTCAGTTAGAGTTAATCGATTAGAGTTAAAACGAACTAGAGTTAATCAAATATAGTTATTTGAGACAGAGTTAGTCAAACATAGTATTCAGGGTAAGTTGCCATCTCGTACGACTGCTAGCGTAATTCGCAGGGCTATAAATAGCCTAAGGCGGTCGGATGTTTCCTGAGGGAGTCAGGCGTAACCATTGTGATCGCTGCGATCTAGAGTCAAGCGAATGGAGTTAATCGAATCTAGTTATTCGATAGGAGTTAATCAAGATGAGTTAAATAAGTTAAGTTAATCGAATCTAGTTATTCGATAGGAGTTAATCAAGATGAGTTAAATAAGTTAAGTTAATCGAATCTAGTTATTCGATAGGAGTTAATCAAGATGAGTTAAATAAGTTAAGTTAATCGAATCTAGTTATTCGATTGGAGTTAATCAAGATGAGTTAAATAAGTTAAGTTAATCGAATCTAGTTATTCGATAGGTGTTAATCAAGATGAGTTAAATAAGTTAAGTTAATCGAATCTAGTTATTCGATAGGAGTTAATCAAGATGAGTTAAATAAGTTAAGTTAATCGAATCTAGTTATTCGATAGGAGTTAATCAAGATGAGTTAAATAAGTTAAGTTAATCAAATCTAGTTATTCGATAGGAGTTAATCAAGATGAGTTAAATAAGTTAAGTTAATCAAATCTAGTTATTCGATATGAGTTAATTAAGATGAGTTAAATAAGTTAAGTTGATCGAATCTAGTTGTAACGTCCCAGATTTTACGACCCTTTTTAAAATCGAATATTTAAAATCTATTTATATATTTTAGTAAGAAATATAATGGATTTTTAAATTGAGTTTATTTATTTAGAATATATTTCGTTTTGAATCAGATACTGATTTAAACTTGAACTGTTGGGTTAACAAATACCACGTTATTTGTTGTTTTATTTTTAAATTTGGTTGTTTAGATTTAATATATATATATATGTATATATATATATATATATATATGTATGTATGGATGTCCATCAATGTTTTCTTTTGATTCGACATAATGGGTAAAAACCCGAATACATACATTCATCATACTCATAAAACCAAAACCGGATTTTTGACGAAGCTTGGTGGAACATGTATACTGATATGTATGAAAACTAAAAACTGGAACTTAAAAACATATACAAGATAAATGAAGTACAAAGGAGAATAACATATATATATATATATATATTACATTCATATACAGCAATCACATATTCAGAATTTAATGTACAATGTAAAACAGTATAACAATACTATTAGAACAACCAAGAAAAATAACAAATGATTTAGCATTTAAATTCGTTACAATCACAGTACAAGTTCAAAAAGGAAAATATAAACAAAACAAAAAAAAAAAGAAAGAAATCAACAAATCAACTTCTGCATGGTCTCGTCCCTTTCCAGTACTAGAGAATCTATCAACCTTGACCTGCGAAAAGAAAAGAAGAAAAACCCATAAGGGATAACTTCATGACATCATTGTACAACAAAAGAAAATGAAACGAGAAATGTTAGAGAGAAAATAAAATGGGATCATAGGTTCAACAAAGAATGAGATCATCCAATCTAAGGAAAAAAAAACTATGATAATGGAAAACAGGACATCACAATAAAACAGCTAAGACCCTATAGAACGGCTACTCAAACAGCCCAAACAGCTAGTGGATAGCATAAGGGATAGCTGAAACAGCTATCTATAGATTCAAGCCAAAGTAAAGATATGATATGCATATATTGACACATCAATTTCAAACAAATAAAAAAAAAAAAAATATACAGCTAACGAGATAAGACCATACCATAGCCGAATTGAAACCATACATTGTGTAGTTGATGGAACTAGATATTTGTGCAATTAATACATAGATCCTATAAGTACAGTAAACAAAATTGTATGGCCAAATCAAGCAATTAATGCACATGTATGTACAGGGATTCCGTGATACAATATGTATATGGAAACCAAATCTAGTAAAGTTCAGAAAATCTCATTGAAAACCCAAGCAAGAAATTTGATAAACAGTTCACTGTGAAGAATAGGCTGCATAAGTAGTATCCTATAGACTAAGACTCTCAGGCATGTGACAGTGTACCATACTGAAAAAAACAAGCATAGCTATATGTTGATGATGTTAAGGCCGAGGACTGCATGTGAAATTTCTGAATACACAGTCTTGACATTTAAGAGTAAACAACTCAAAAACAATAGCTTCAGATTCCATGTCTTGTTCTTTCGAGAACAGTGAAATAAAGTAGCTTTAAATCTATCTATCTATACACACACACACACATACATATATATATATATATATATATTAAAGATAGCTAATACATACATATACTTGTACAGCAGATTTTATAAATCAATGGACAGGGAAAGTATAAAATAAACAGCCAAGAGAAATAAAATCCATGTATTACACCAGCAAAACCATTGCGGATTCGAACAGATATATATACTGAAATTTTCATGTACAATCCAATTTCCATACATTTAAAAAGGAAATCCGTAGTACAGGTTCAAATCTCTGAATTGAGTTAACAACTCAGCAAGGTTCTATTTGAACAGACCAACCGTACCAAAATCAAACCCCAAGTTCAAGAAAATCCCGACTATAATCACGCAACCAGTACCACAGTTGATAATACAATTGAATGAAGGAACAGCTACCTAAAACCTATCCAAGTTACATCAAAATATATACCAAAGATCCGAACACAAAATCCAACTACGGATTCGAACGTGATTGAAATAACAATTCATACTCATGGATGGACAGTAATCTTATCTAAGAGCGAACCGCAACTATAAATACAGAAGTGTTTCGTTCATCCTAGGACCATTCGAACAACACAACAAACCAGAGGAAAATCAAATAAAAACGTTACAGCAAGTAAAGAATCAAGTATAGGAAAACTTAGCTTTCGAAGCCGCCACAGTTGAAGAACCAGACCTCGACTGGGTTCGCTCGTGGGGTTCTGAAAGGTCTCGGTGGCTCGACAGTGGATGGAGGATCATTGGAGGAGGGTTGAGGAGGCAGTAGGGGGTTGCGACGCCGTGTAGCTCGGAGTTGCCAAGAGAATCGAAGGGGATTAGGGTTTTTCTCGTTCGTTCTGGAGTATTTTATTTTTTGGGTGGCGGCCGATTGAAATGAAAAGGGGACGGGGTGTTAGGGTTTTAAATGTGGAACCGGGTAGAGGGCCTATGGGCCGAATGATTATAAGGTAAGGCCCATCAAATTTCAAAAGAAAATCCAAGGATTAAATTTAATTTTTTTTATAAACTTGTTTTGATGACTTCTCTCTCGTACGTTGTCGGATTTACAGACGGTCAGATGCGCTGGGACCGTGGAGGCGAGCACTTCGAGATGGAGCAGGCGCAGTCCGGATCTGAAGCATCTGAAATTTTATTCAAATTTAAAACGTCAGTCTAATTGATCAGAACAGTCCTGTTATCGACAAATTCCAATCGAGGTGAGTTAAACTCACTCAGCCTCCTAGTTTATATTTTATATAAACTGGGTATTTTATTTTGCGTGTTCTGCTTGTTTGTGATTGACTGTTAGGTGTATATATTGTTGATCAACGATGGTTTAAATTTAGAAATATACACTGTTGGGGATGACCCATAACAAAGTAACTCCTTGGTTTGATCACGTTTATAAAACGTGTTTGAATTTGTTTGAATTGGTTGAATGGATTGTTGTTTGAATTGATGGTCTTTATAAGAATGACGAATGATTGATTTGGATGGTCGTCAAAACATACTTCCATATCTGTTCTAATATTCACCAATGTCTAGAATTGGTTGGGTAATTAGCATCACTGGACCCCAAAAGTCAAACAGTTATAAAATATGGATTTTTATAAGCAGTGAATCGATAAGATTTGAAGTTATAAATATATTTTATAACGGGAATTGGATTTGAAAGATTTTTACATTGGAAGTTATTCAAAAAGGAAATAAAATATTAAATTATTATTATTTATTTAAAGTTTATTGGAAATTTGTTTTATAAGATGAATTCTTAAATCGATAAGGACTTTAAATAAAGGACAAGGAATTATCTGGTGACTAGATATTTGGTTAATTGTAAATGATTAAAAAGAGTTATTTAAATTAATTTCATTAATTTAAAAAAGAGGAATTAAACCAAAAGGGTTTAGAGAAATGGTTATGGTTTGAATTAACCAAGTAAGTTTGAAAAGATGAACAGAGATATATTGGAACTCGGATTCTTTATAAAGAAATAAAGGGCTCCAAACCGAATACGATAGGTTAAAGGGAATTTTTACTTAATGTTTTGAATTAAGTAAAGGGAGGCGAAGATGAAAATGGTTTATGTTAAACCTGGAATTTTATAAGAATTTATAAATGGAATATGAGTTTAGGTGTCGTTTTTGAATTCAAATACTTAAGAAGGAAATTAAGATAAACCAAATGAATTTGGAAAGAGATTTACCAAAAAGAAGATTTAAAAGTGAGCTTGGTAAACGAGATTTGGAAATGGAAATTGAGATATTAATATCGGGTTTTTAAATTATGACTCGTATTTACCTGAAGGTAAGAACGTGGTTGGTCAAGGTCTGAGAGGTAATTAAAATACCCCAACTTGAACGACTTCGGGACGACCCAAAGATAATACTAGTTGGTAATGATGAGAGTGTGCGATAAGATTTCCAAGATAACGGAAATGAGATTTCCCTAGTAATGGAATTAAAAGGAAATTGGGCGATGACTTTAAAGGCCAAGTGATGCTGAGTACTAGACCAGTGAATGTATTTCTTTTGTTTTCATGGATGTTTACTTGATAGTTAAATAACCGACTATCAAGTCTGACCTTTACGATTGTTGGTATGGAAAGTCCGGGATCGAATGTATATTCGAAAACCATTCCAACCGACAATTACGAAAGTATAAGAAGATCAAGCGACGATCGAGATGGAGCATGTGAAGACCATAGATCTTCATGAAGCGGAAGAACCACTTACAATCTCTGATTCGCGCCGGAGATATTCTGGGGTTCTGTCGTGGTTGGGATCTGTGGATTGCAAGGGCTATCGCTACCGATCCATGGGGTGATTCCTATATTGGATGCAGTAGGAGAGTACCTTCGGTTCATCCTGTTCCTGGATGACTTGTATGGACGGATGTCTGACAGAGTATTTCCAAAAGGATTTACATGCGTTGATTTCTCCAAACGTACCATAGTTGATGGCGGAGAAATGGTTATTCTCTAGCCAGATAGCTAGAGTATGTTTGTGGACGTCAATCAAGTGTGATCTGGCGGATCTGACGATGTGGCATTCAAAGTGTGTGATGACCAGATGTGTTCTGACCTCAAGCCTCATCAACTGGGAGATGACAAAAATCGGGCAGGCAGCATGGCTATGTGGGTCGCTCCCATTAGGGTGTATAATCACCTATCTAGAGAAATTCCTTTTGTTTCTAAATCTATCGATTCTGCCCATTCGGGGACGATGGTTTGAGTCCAACCGTCGGTGATATACATTCGATACACTCAAGCGAAATGAGTGGTCGGTCATGTGAGGGCCGGGTTGCAAGACGTTCTTGTTGAACCCAGTGTATTCGCCTCTAGAGATACACGTGCGGAAGGTGGTCCCATACCTTGTCAAGTTGGAAATCCAATATCCAATAAGCACCCGCGGTTTTCAATTGTATACTATATACGGGGAGCGTGAGATGCAAGCGTTCCTCTAGATTTGTTAATTATTTGTATCTAGACATTATCATAATATCAGATTCAAGATATTGATTTCGAAACTAGTTTGGGTTATCGTAAGGTAAAAACCGTCCGTGTTTATGTGTGGATCGGTCTTACGATTATCTTTTTCTTTCAAAAGGATTTTTACTCTAAAATCAAGTTGTGTGATACTCTAAATGCTGTGCGAGTTTATCTCACTCTGGTCCACCAGACTGACCCGGTGTTTTGTAAATGCTCGGGTTAGACCGAGGTGTACAGGTTCAGGTTATCAGATACTGAGAAGTCCGGAGACGAGCTGAAGATGTTCAGATGAATGATATTCCGCTGTGTGATTTTATATATGAGGACAGATTATCAAAACTGTCCAGATGTGTGTTGTACTCTGATATTGTAAGTATTTTCAAAAGCTCTCAATAAATGTTGTTTCTATATTATATTTTGTTCCGCTGCGATGTGAGACTCTGTGTTGTGGTGTTTTTCTTCTTCTTCTATTCTAATATTTCTTTCTTTCTTATCTCACCCTCTAACTTCTTTCTAGACGCTCCAGTGTTTCGGTGTTTGGAGGATCGGTATAGGATACGGTAAAGGTATTTATATCGATTTTCGTGGCCGAAAATCGCTGGGTCGTTACAGTGGTATCAGAGCTATTGGTTGAGTAGTAACCTTGGCTCTGTGGCGTGACTCAGTAGAGATGGGGTTAGCAATACCCTAGACTGAGTGTGAGTGTATATATACGAGTGAACGTATTTGTAGATTTTATAAAAATTTGTTTTATATTGTGGAGATTTATTGGTTGGGTTGTTTATGAGTTCTGGTCGATCAGTTTGATCCACTGTATCGATAGGGGTTTCTAAACACTCAAGTACGATAAACCGACGCAGTATGTTTTAGAAGAGGGTAAATGAAATAATTTTACCCAACGTACATTTTATATAGAAAAAGGAATTTATTTCCTATATTAATGAGGAGTGTTTGTTTGTTCTGGTTGATTTGATTTGAAATCAAAATTGAATTATGAAATAAAGTTGAATTGATTAGAAAAATCAATTAGTCAATTGAAGCAAATATGAGAAATGAAACTGAACATGGTTAGGTAAAACCAATTCAAGAATGAATTCAGATTGAGTGAATGAATTGGGGTTTGAAAATTTATTGGATTAATAAATTGGGATTCAAATAATGGATTGCCGATTGGATTTGGAGGTTTCAAAGAGGGTGAGGCCTAGAATAGCAGTTGGCTATGTCGATCGAGCCTTGAAGAGAAGGTGTTGGAAAATTTCCAATATTTTTGAAAACATATATTTATTATATTGATTTTGATTTAAAATAAATTAGATTTGAAATTTAACGAGTTATAATGTTCTTTCTTACTCTAGCAATTTCGAGGACGAAATTATTTTAAGGGGGGAAGAATGTAACGTCCCAGATTTTACGACCCTTTTTAAAATCGAATATTTAAAATCTATTTATATATTTTAGTAAGAAATATAATGGATTTTTAAATTGAGTTTATTTATTTAGAATATATTTCGTTTTGAATCAGATACTGATTTAAACTTGAACTGTTGGGTTAACAAATACCACGTTATTTGTTGTTTTATTTTTAAATTTGGTTGTTTAGATTTAATATATATATATGTATATATATATATATATATATATATGTATGTATGGATGTCCATCAATGTTTTCTTTTGATTCGACATAATGGGTAAAAACCCGAATACATACATTCATCATACTCATAAAACCAAAACCGGATTTTTGACGAAGCTTGGTGGAACATGTATACTGATATGTATGAAAACTAAAAACTGGAACTTAAAAACATATACAAGATAAATGAAGTACAAAGGAGAATAACATATATATATATATATATATATTACATTCATATACAGCAATCACATATTCAGAATTTAATGTACAATGTAAAACAGTATAACAATACTATTAGAACAACCAAGAAAAATAACAAATGATTTAGCATTTAAATTCGTTACAATCACAGTACAAGTTCAAAAAGGAAAATATAAACAAAACAAAAAAAAAAGAAAGAAATCAACAAATCAACTTCTGCATGGTCTCGTCCCTTTCCAGTACTAGAGAATCTATCAACCTTGACCTGCGAAAAGAAAAGAAGAAAAACCCATAAGGGATAACTTCATGACATCATTGTACAGCAAAAGAAAATGAAACGAGAAATGTTAGAGAGAAAATAAAATGGGATCATAGGTTCAACAAAGAATGAGATCATCCAATCTAAGGAAAAAAAAACTATGATAATGGAAAACAGGACATCACAATAAAACAGCTAAGACCCTATAGAACGGCTACTCAAACAGCCCAAACAGCTAGTGGATAGCATAAGGGATAGCTGAAACAGCTATCTATAGATTCAAGCCAAAGTAAAGATATGATATGCATATATTGACACATCAATTTCAAACAAATAAAAAAAAAAAAAATATATACAGCTAACGAGATAAGACCATACCATAGCCGAATTGAAACCATACATTGTGTAGTTGATGGAACTAGATATTTGTGCAATTAATACATAGATCCTATAAGTACAGTAAACAAAATTGTATGGCCAAATCAAGCAATTAATGCACATGTATGTACAGGGATTCCGTGATACAATATGTATATGGAAACCAAATCTAGTAAAGTTCAGAAAATCTCATTGAAAACCCAAGCAAGAAATTTGATAAACAGTTCACTGTGAAGAATAGGCTGCATAAGTAGTATCCTATAGACTAAGACTCTCAGGCATGTGACAGTGTACCATACTGAAAAAAACAAGCATAGCTATATGTTGATGATGTTAAGGCCGAGGACTGCATGTGAAATTTCTGAATACACAGTCTTGACATTTAAGAGTAAACAACTCAAAAACAATAGCTTCAGATTCCATGTCTTGTTCTTTCGAGAACAGTGAAATAAAGTAGCTTTAAATCTATCTATCTATACACACACACACACATACACATACATACATATATATATATATATATATATTAAAGATAGCTAATACATACATATACTTGTACAGCAGATTTTATAAATCAATGGACAGGGAAAGTATAAAATAAACAGCCAAGAGAAATAAAATCCATGTATTACACCAGCAAAACCATTGCGGATTCGAACAGATATATATACTGAAATTTTCATGTACAATCCAATTTCCATACATTTAAAAAGGAAATCCGTAGTACAGGTTCAAATCTCTGAATTGAGTTAACAACTCAGCAAGGTTCTATTTGAAGAGACCAACCGTACCAAAATCAAACCCCAAGTTCAAGAAAATCCCGACTATAATCACGCAACCAGTACCACAGTTGATAATACAATTGAATGAAGGAACAGCTACCTAAAACCTATCCAAGTTACATCAAAATATATACCAAAGATCCGAACACAAAATCCAACTACGGATTCGAACGTGATTGAAATAACAATTCATACTCATGGATGGACAGTAATCTTATCTAAGAGCGAACCGCAACTATAAATACAGAAGTGTTTCGTTCATCCTAGGACCATTCGAACAACACAACAAACCAGAGGAAAATCAAATAAAAACGTTACAGCAAGTAAAGAATCAAGTATAGGAAAACTTAGCTTTCGAAGCCGCCACAGTTGAAGAACCAGACCTCGACTGGGTTCGCTCGTGGGGTTCTGAAAGGTCTCGGTGGCTCGACAGTGGATGGAGGATCATTGGAGGAGGGTTGAGGAGGCAGTAGGGGGTTGCGACGCCGTGTAGCTCGGAGTTGCCAAGAGAATCGAAGGGGATTAGGGTTTTTCTCGTTCGTTCTGGAGTATTTTATTTTTTGGGTGGCGGCCGATTGAAATGAAAAGGGGACGGGGTGTTAGGGTTTTAAATGTGGAACCGGGTAGAGGGCCTATGGGCCGAATGATTATAAGGTAAGGCCCATCAAATTTCAAAAGAAAATCCAAGGATTAAATTTAATTTTTTTTATAAACTTGTTTTGATGACTTCTCTCTCGTACGTTGTCGGATTTACAGACGGTCAGATGCGCTGGGACCGTGGAGGCGAGCACTTCGAGATGGAGCAGGCGCAGTCCGGATCTGAAGCATCTGAAATTTTATTCAAATTTAAAACGTCAGTCTAATTGATCAGAACAGTCCTGTTATCGACAAATTCCAATCGAGGTGAGTTAAACTCACTCAGCCTCCTAGTTTATATTTTATATAAACTGGGTATTTTATTTTGCGTGTTCTGCTTGTTTGTGATTGACTGTTAGGTGTATATATTGTTGATCAACGATGGTTTAAATTTAGAAATATACACTGTTGGGGATGACCCATAACAAAGTAACTCCTTGGTTTGATCACGTTTATAAAACGTGTTTGAATTTGTTTGAATTGGTTGAATGGATTGTTGTTTGAATTGATGGTCTTTATAAGAATGACGAATGATTGATTTGGATGGTCGTCAAAACATACTTCCATATCTGTTCTAATATTCACCAATGTCTAGAATTGGTTGGGTAATTAGCATCACTGGACCCCAAAAGTCAAACAGTTATAAAATATGGATTTTTATAAGCAGTGAATCGATAAGATTTGAAGTTATAAATATATTTTATAACGGGAATTGGATTTGAAAGATTTTTACATTGGAAGTTATTCAAAAAGGAAATAAAATATTAAATTATTATTATTTATTTAAAGTTTATTGGAAATTTGTTTTATAAGATGAATTCTTAAATCGATAAGGACTTTAAATAAAGGACAAGGAATTATCTGGTGACTAGATATTTGGTTAATTGTAAATGATTAAAAAGAGTTATTTAAATTAATTTCATTAATTTAAAAAAGAGGAATTAAACCAAAAGGGTTTAGAGAAATGGTTATGGTTTGAATTAACCAAGTAAGTTTGAAAAGATGAACAGAGATATATTGGAACTCGGATTCTTTATAAAGAAATAAAGGGCTCCAAACCGAATACGATAGGTTAAAGGGAATTTTTACTTAATGTTTTGAATTAAGTAAAGGGAGGCGAAGATGAAAATGGTTTATGTTAAACCTGGAATTTTATAAGAATTTATAAATGGAATATGAGTTTAGGTGTCGTTTTTGAATTCAAATACTTAAGAAGGAAATTAAGATAAACCAAATGAATTTGGAAAGAGATTTACCAAAAAGAAGATTTAAAAGTGAGCTTGGTAAACGAGATTTGGAAATGGAAATTGAGATATTAATATCGGGTTTTTAAATTATGACTCGTATTTACCTGAAGGTAAGAACGTGGTTGGTCAAGGTCTGAGAGGTAATTAAAATACCCCAACTTGAACGACTTCGGGACGACCCAAAGATAATACTAGTTGGTAATGATGAGAGTGTGCGATAAGATTTCCAAGATAACGGAAATGAGATTTCCCTAGTAATGGAATTAAAAGGAAATTGGGCGATGACTTTAAAGGCCAAGTGATGCTGAGTACTAGACCAGTGAATGTATTTCTTTTGTTTTCATGGATGTTTACTTGATAGTTAAATAACCGACTATCAAGTCTGACCTTTACGATTGTTGGTATGGAAAGTCCGGGATCGAATGTATATTCGAAAACCATTCCAACCGACAATTACGAAAGTATAAGAAGATCAAGCGACGATCGAGATGGAGCATGTGAAGACCATAGATCTTCATGAAGCGGAAGAACCACTTACAATCTCTGATTCGCGCCGGAGATATTCTGGGGTTCTGTCGTGGTTGGGATCTGTGGATTGCAAGGGCTATCGCTACCGATCCATGGGGTGATTCCTATATTGGATGCAGTAGGAGAGTACCTTCGGTTCATCCTGTTCCTGGATGACTTGTATGGACGGATGTCTGACAGAGTATTTCCAAAAGGATTTACATGCGTTGATTTCTCCAAACGTACCATAGTTGATGGCGGAGAAATGGTTATTCTCTAGCCAGATAGCTAGAGTATGTTTGTGGACGTCAATCAAGTGTGATCTGGCGGATCTGACGATGTGGCATTCAAAGTGTGTGATGACCAGATGTGTTCTGACCTCAAGCCTCATCAACTGGGAGATGACAAAAATCGGGCAGGCAGCATGGCTATGTGGGTCGCTCCCATTAGGGTGTATAATCACCTATCTAGAGAAATTCCTTTTGTTTCTAAATCTATCGATTCTGCCCATTCGGGGACGATGGTTTGAGTCCAACCGTCGGTGATATACATTCGATACACTCAAGCGAAATGAGTGGTCGGTCATGTGAGGGCCGGGTTGCAAGACGTTCTTGTTGAACCCAGTGTATTCGCCTCTAGAGATACACGTGCGGAAGGTGGTCCCATACCTTGTCAAGTTGGAAATCCAATATCCAATAAGCACCCGCGGTTTTCAATTGTATACTATATACGGGGAGCGTGAGATGCAAGCGTTCCTCTAGATTTGTTAATTATTTGTATCTAGACATTATCATAATATCAGATTCAAGATATTGATTTCGAAACTAGTTTGGGTTATCGTAAGGTAAAAACCGTCCGTGTTTATGTGTGGATCGGTCTTACGATTATCTTTTTCTTTCAAAAGGATTTTTACTCTAAAATCAAGTTGTGTGATACTCTAAATGCTGTGCGAGTTTATCTCACTCTGGTCCACCAGACTGACCCGGTGTTTTGTAAATGCTCGGGTTAGACCGAGGTGTACAGGTTCAGGTTATCAGATACTGAGAAGTCCGGAGACGAGCTGAAGATGTTCAGATGAATGATATTCCGCTGTGTGATTTTATATATGAGGACAGATTATCAAAACTGTCCAGATGTGTGTTGTACTCTGATATTGTAAGTATTTTCAAAAGCTCTCAATAAATGTTGTTTCTATATTATATTTTGTTCCGCTGCGATGTGAGACTCTGTGTTGTGGTGTTTTTCTTCTTCTTCTATTCTAATATTTCTTTCTTTCTTATCTCACCCTCTAACTTCTTTCTAGACGCTCCAGTGTTTCGGTGTTTGGAGGATCGGTATAGGATACGGTAAAGGTATTTATATCGATTTTCGTGGCCGAAAATCGCTGGGTCGTTACACTAGTCATTCGATAGGAGTTAATCAAGTTAAGTTAAATAAGTTAAGTTAATCGAATCTAGTTATTCGAGAGGAGATTATCGAATATAGTTTATTCGAAGGAGTTATCAATTATTAGTTATTCGAAGTGAGTAGTCGAATATTGGTTATTCGAAGTGAGTTAATCGAATATTGGTTATTCGAAAAGGGGAGTTATCAAATCGAATAGATTAAAGGAGTTAATCGAATATAGTTTATTCGAGTAGAGTTAGAGGAGTTATCGAATATAGTTTATTCGACAGGAGTTAAGTGAATAGTTAGATTAATCAAAGTGAATTAGTTAAGTTAAACTAAGTGAATTAGTTAAGTGAATTGGTTAAGTTAACCAAAGTGAATTTGTCGAGTTAATCAAAGTGATTAGTTCAGTTAATCGAGTTGAATTTGTCAGTCGAGTTAATAAATGGAGTTAGTCAAACCAAGTAAAACCAGTTAGAGTTAATTAATTAAGGTTGACCAGTTAGAGTTAATCAATCAGAGTTAATCAAATAGAGTTAAGTAAAATTAGAACTGACTAGAGATTAGTAAATTGAATGGTTTTCTAAGTGTCTATCTGATGTTGGTTTTGGCCTTCGGGATTTATACTTAGGGAATTGTTCTCATACTAGTTCACAGTCAGGGACTGATAGTTGGGGAAGAGTAGTGATTTGTAAATAAGCAAATGGAAAACGTTTTCCAGTGTTAATAACATATATTTTCTAAACATAGAAAATAAGGCAATGTGAATATATATATAGATATATGTTGATGATTTACCGATATAATTTCCATCTAGAAAAAAATATCGTTGTTTGCACACTTGTTTTTCTTTGATGGTTAAATCACAGACTATCGAAGTTTTGACCATTTTAACGTTGTTAATATGGAGAGACCGGTTGGATTATTATCCGAAGAACCACTCTGTATTGGCATAAGCCTTGCGAATCGTATATGCCAAAGATAATTGAAGACGGAGTAAAATGCAAGGGCTGTTGTATAAGTCTTAGATAACAGTGACTAAGATGGATATACTGAATAGTGCCTTAGGTTTGTCCAGTCCCAGGACAACTTGTATGGACGAATGTCTGACAGAGTATATCCAATGGATCGCGTAAGTTGATATGTTCAAACGTATTCACGTTTGGTGGCGGAGGAATTCGTTTCTCTTAGCTGTATACCCGTGTTATTTTTGGATAAGTCAATTTGTGATTTGGCGGGTATGACGATGTGACATTTTAAGTGAATGAAGATGGATGTCTGACAGAGTATTTCCAGAAAGGTCACGTACATTGATTTCTTCAACCGTACCAAGAGTGGAAGCGGAGAAGGAAACTTCTTTTAGCTGACACGTAATGTACTGTTGTAAACGTCAATTAGTGATTTCGATGGATTTGACAATGTAGCATTCGAAGTGAATCTGATGTAATGATAAAGCGTAGCTTCTAGCCTCATCAACCGGTAAATGACAGAAATCGGGCAAGCAGCATGGCTAAGTCGGTCGCACCGAAGTAGGGTGTATAATCATCTATCTAGAGAATATTCATTTGTTTCTTAAATCTATCAATGCTGTCCCATATATATACGGGAACAGTTGCTGATCCCAACCGTTGGTGATGTACATTCGATACACTCAAGCAAAATGAGTGGTCGGTCATGTGTGGCTGAGTTACAAGATGTTCTTGTTGAACTCCAGTGTATCGTTTCTAGAGTACACTGATCGGAAGGTGGTTCCATACCTTGTCATAGTTGGAAATCCATTATCCAATACGTGCTTGCGATTTTGATTGTATACTATATATGTAGAACGTGAGATGAAAGCGTTTCTGCTAGTTGATATCTATTTGTACATAGACATTATTATAATATCAAAAGGTTTTTGATATAAAGATATTTTGGATTCTCATAAGGGAAAAACCCGTTCCGTTCTGCGGCGTGGTCTTATGAGATATCGTTTACTTGTTCATATACATGTTTAAACTGTTTTACTCACACCAGTCCCATGACTGACCCGGAGTTTACTTTGTTGTTTTCCCTAAACTCTTGGGTGTCCAATTTTGTACGAGCAGTCAAGTAGTCAGGATTTTACATATATACTTGGAGAGCTTGGAGCAGGAGGCTTCAAGATCATATAGCTATAGTTTTTTCCGCTGTGTTGTAAGTGTTGTACTCTGATAAGTGCTATTGTATACATAACTGTTATATTTCAAAGTTATGTTATCTATTATATGTTATTCGTTCCGTTGTGAGGTTCGTGTTACTCTGATGTTGTGTCCTTCTTCTTCTTCTATTCTAAGTTTCTATCTTATCTATTCTCACCCTCTAATTTCTTTTATTAATTACCGGGATTTTTCGATGTTTTGGTTATCGACATCGAGCTTATTTCGATAACCAAAGTCGCTCAAAAATCCGGGTCGTTACAGTGAACGGAATCTTGGAAGATCTTTTAAGGCTGTGTATCCTAGACTTCGGAGGGACTTGGGAAGAGCATCTTCCTTTAGTAAAATTTGCCTATAATAACAGTTGTCAGGCTAGTATCGGTATAGAACCCTTCGAAGCATTGTATGGATGAGCCTATTGATCACTAACTTGTTGGTGGGAATCTACAGAAAGATTATTACTTGGACCAGATATGGTTAGAGAAACGTTTCCGAAAAGATTGACCTTATTCGACGACGGATGAAGACAGCTCAAGATAGGCCGAAATCCTATGCAGACAAGAGAAGGACCGACATCGAATTCAAAGTAGGAGACCTAGTTTTTATCAAAGTATCACCTTTAAGGAATGTGGTTCGCTTCAGATCAGTAGGGAAGTTGGCACATAGGTTTGTGGGACCATTTCCATAACCAAGAGGATTGGCCAAATGACATACAGAGTAAAGCTCCCAGAAAATATATCCGGTTTTCATGATGGTTTCCATTTCTCTCATCTATGGAAGTGCCTACATGACACCGCGGAAGTTGTTGAGCCGAGCATGTTGGAAGAAGTCGAAGTGGAACGGGAGGCGACAGTCAGATGGGTACCCACCCGTATTCTTGGGTTAGAGATTAAGAAGCTGCGTAATAAGGAAATCAAGTTGCTAAAGATTTAATGGGGAGATAACCCAGAAGATGCGACTTGGGAACCTGAAGATTAGATTCGTGCTTCGTACCCTTTTCTTTTCGAGGGTATGTTCTTAACTCCTTTTTCCTAAATCTTATCAGTACTTGTTTCTGTCAATAGAGTATGTCTTATCCATGGTATTTTCGACCTTTAGATAGGAATCCTATGGATGTAAACATGTGTTTGAAACATGTTATGATGGATGCAAGTGGATGCAGGTGTTTTCTAGTGGTTGCTTGTGGATGCATACACACACACATTAGGCACTAAGATCGGCTCAATCACGCTCATATTGCATATAAACATGTGTGCATTTTCTTTTCTTTTATGGATAAAAATGGATGAACTGGCACATGGATGTCGAATTTGGATGGATGGTTGTGCACTCATATATAAATGATATGTATCATTAGGATTCTTTTACATACATAATGGACGCATGGCACTATCATGTTTTGCATTAAGGAGGTCGACTGAATTAGTAGAACGCCTGATTTTATATTAGGATAAGGACATATACACACACTTTGCATATGTTCATGAAAGCATTAGAAATCATTTAAGGGAAATGGACGCCCATGATTGATGGATGATGGATGGTAAGACATACATTCCTTTCAGCTTCGAGATTTCGGGGACGAAATCCTTTAAGTAGGGGGGAATGTAACAACCCATAATTTTAAAACATGACATAAGGGATAATTAAAGAATAATTAATTTTTAAAAGAAGAAATAAGTGAAATGGGTTATGCCATTGCGTTAGTCTCGGAATTTTTCTTGAGATAGAGTCCGAGTTTGCGTAAAAAGGATACCGTATGAAGGAGTTATGGACGATAGAAGTTGGGCAGAACAATCAGGAAATGGGCCAGAATAACTGGCGCATTTGTGAAGTGGGCCAGAAAAAATTACACTGGCGCACCTGGGAAGTGCGCCCAGGCCGAGCCATATCTGCAGAATTCTAGAGAGTTCCATGATGACGTGTCTTTCTAATATTGGCTGGATGACGTGTTTTTCTGGTCTGGATGGTTCATATGGTTCCTAATCTAATCTAAAGGTCCTAATTCACCTAATAAATCTATAAATAAACACCTAAACCTAACCCTAATCTCATTGTTATCATCCATGGCGCCTCCATGCTACTCTAATCTAAATTAAAACAAGCCTTTCTTCTCCATCAAGTCAAATTAGAATATCAAATTCTACAACAACGGTTTAGCTAATCAAATTCAAAATTCAGAATTCAGATCTATTCTCTCGTAATTATCTAAACCTAACACTGTGAGTTTCTAGATTACTTTTAGGTTTAGATAAATAAAAGTATGCTTTGATAGACAATGAATTAGATATGTTCTGTGTTGATATGAAACTTTATCCTATGTCATGACAAGATCTAATTTCCTAGATCTAATATAATTGTGGTGATTCGATTATGATGTTTATATGGATCTTGACTTGTAACCATGTTATGATGGAAGTACATCTATTAATTTAGATAATTGTGACATTACTTGGATCTAGACTTTTATGCTAATCACCTTTCACTTATCATATTGTGATACATTGATATATGTTGTAAACTTGACATGTGAACCTACCTTTTGATCTAAACATGTTGCCATGACTATGCTAGATCTAGGTAATTGAACACCTAATGTTAAATCTAGATCTCATTATGCTTGCTTAAACATCATAGTAATTGCCACAAGCAATTAATTATGCCCACTTAGTTATGATGTTAATCACATGTCCATTCACTTTGTTACTATGCCAATTTATGATCATGTTTATGTCACGACATGTTGAAATTATCACCCATGTCATATTCCCTTTTATTTATTATAGCTAGGCTACTTTATAGCCTAGATGCCGCCAAAATACGTACGAATACGTTAGAGAGAAAACGGGGAAAAAGGGAATTAAACTTGGCATGATTTATGTAATGTTTAATAGGAAACGGGACATGTAAATCAAATAGGGAAAACATAGAAATAGTTACCTATAATGACATAGGTAGATTTGAATTAATTTGGAATGTTTCGTAATTTACAATTAGGAATCATAAATTGTACTTATGACACGAGGTTAGGTTACATTAGTGGCGGAAGTCTTCCCGGATCCGACCGGCATATCCAACAGCCACTAATGTTGAACCTAATGTGGGAGGTCTAAGTACACAAATACGAATCGGGCTAAGACACCAGGTTAGGCCCAACTGTGGAATAAGACTGCCCGGACCCGACCGGCATATCCAGCATCCACACGTTGTAGGCCTAATGTGGGAGGTCTAGCCCATTATAACCATAATTGGACATGGTAAAGAAATGGACTACTTAACCTAATTTAATATGACTATGGACTTAAGTTAAGGTTAAGTAAAATTGGATGGGTAGTGGGGGGTTAAGTAAGTTAGAGGGGATGTATAATATATATATAAATATATATATGCTCACATACTTAACCCAATAGGGTTATTTAATTAAAGACACCTAGTGATATACATAACTAGTAGATAGTGTAACAGGGTTATGTAATTAAAGACACCTAAGTGGTATACATAACTGGTAGATGATGTAAGAAAGTTCTATAATTAAAGACACCATTTATGGTATGCATAACTAGTATAGGGATACGTAATTAAAGACACCTAAGGGTATACATAGTCAGTATTAGTGGGGATACAAGACAAGGGGGAGAGCTTGTATCATATTGGGAGTGACCCATTTCAGTCAGTAACCCGAAGTGGTATCAAGTAAAGACCTTCATACTAGGCGGAGAAGGGGCACACTTACTAATTGATTGTAAGAGATCCAAACGAGACGGATGGTGTGGGCGGCGCAAACCGACCGGGGACATGTGCGTGCATGGGCCGGGCAGAGGGGGCTAAGACGACCGTGACACCAGTAGATATAGTTGTGCACACCATGGGTTGCCACTTTAGGAAGTTATACCTCCTACTGTGGGGCCAACACAGGATATCTACAAGGTAAGGAGCCGATCGATTAGGGTAGTGGTTAGGGTATACTTGGATGTATGACCTAAGCCTACCAGCTTATAGTGGAAGGGATCATTTCATTTCAGTTATACTAGTAATAATGCAGAGTTATCATTAGTAAGGTACATATACCTTACCTTGTCACACCTGCCATTTATGTAGTGATTTCTCTCGTATCCACTTTATATGCCTATCATGTTGCTTTTAATTATCTACTGGCTAAAAGTAACTAGACTCGCCAGACTTTATGTCTGACCCTGTTGTTTCTCCTTCTTTCTTCCGTTTCTCCCCCCAGGTTCTCAAGGAGGAAATAATCAGACTTAATCAGGAATTATATATCATCTTTCTAGGAGCTACTTCTAAAGTATGGCTAAAGTTCTTGACTCTACCGTGGCTTAACTCTTTTTATTGGGGAAATGATGCTTTTTATTTACTTATGTACTCTGATGGTGCAAGACAAATGTATTTTTATTGTAATGGTTTTTGTGACTTATGAAATTTTGGACCACAAAGTTATGACTTATGCTTGAAATAAAAGTTTAAATTTTCCGTTGCTACCTTATTTATCTCTGTCTTGTAATTATTCTGTGTCTGTTTACCTATAGCGCTTCACAAAACTTAATGCATTCCCTTAGTGAGTGACATTAACGGACGTCAGGTGTTTCATATTGATTCTCCAAAGTCTAGGGTAGGTAAAAAGCCTTCCATGGTGAGAGATGCAGCTATAATAGGATTTAATAGTGAAAGTGCACTCAGATGAAGCTATTCGGTAAACTGAATCAGAGTTGATCGATGTTGTGGTTGAGTGAATTATGTTGCACACCTCTTGAATGTCAAGTAGAATGGAAGGTTGGAAATAAGTTGTTGGTAACAAAGCATAAATGCCTTATTGAAAAACATCGTTTATGGTAATGGTAGGGTAAGGGAAAATGGAGAATAATGAAGGGAATAGGTGAGTAAGGGGGCATTCAATGAACCACGTGTCAAGCCATAAGTAACTCGTGAAACCATCACCGACTTTGATGGCAAAGAGATGCTTAATGTGTGGTAAAGCTCTTAGAAGACCCCCTCCCCCCCAAAAAAACGAGATGGGCGGGAGCGTGGACGCGAATGTAAGATGGAGTTTGGATGGTTGTTGTAATAGAGAGAAAGAATGACGGACTTCCATGTGAAAACGCCAGGAGTTAAGCAACGCCAAATCCATTTAGCAAGAAGTGCATGGTTGAGTAAACATATATCAGGAATTCCCAGCCCGCCAGCATTGATACTCATGCAGACTGACTTCCAGTTGACAAGCGATCGAATGGGACCGCTATGCCATAGAAAGGCACGTCTCGCACGATCATTGTGGTTGATAACCCAACATGGTGCCCTATGAACAAAAAACAGTAGAGAGGTAGTGTTGAGAGAACAGACTTCACCAGAACTAAAGGACCCATGGAGGAAAGGAAGAGGCTTTCGAGTGACTTAATCTTGAGTCAATCTTAGAGAAGGGGAAACCAATCATTGCGGCATAGTTTAGTGGGACGAACGAGGTCACCTAAGTAGGACATAGGGAAGTGTTGTAGCTTGCAATTGAGGACATGAGAAATCGTGGGACCGAGGTTATTAGAGTTCCCCAGCATATAGACGAAGCTTTTGGCGAAGTTAATGGACAGACCCGAAATGAGTTCTAAGGAGTATAAAGCATTTTGAGGCAGTGAATGTTATGGGGAGAGGGTGTAGTGAAGAGAATAGTATCACCGGTTATCCCTTTCAAACCCATATGAATTATATTTGAATGATTGTTTATGAATATATTTTTGATTAAGAAGTTTGATTTGAAGAGAAAGGGAAATGGCAGAGCTCCGCTGTTGCCGATAGATTTGTGTGGAAAAGAATGAAGCCTTACCCTTTATTTATAGGAGTTGAATTGGCTATGAACCGTTTGATTTGATTAAATAAAGATCCGTCCATTTATATAATATTATAAACGAAAATAACCTTCGTAACCTAGCCGTCACTGGGATGTACAGGCTCGAAGTGGTCGACAACCCATGCCAAACGGTAGACCGTCCTTCGTTCAATCTGCCCAGTGAAGGCGGGTTACAGAAGGTAATATATTTTATATTTATTTATTTCAGTATGTTTTTTGTATTTCGTCCGTAACTTTTTCATACTGACTCCGTTCGCGAAATTCTGAACATGAAAGTTGACATCCACATTGCAACGATGTGCGCATATGCACAATTACATAATTCATTTCAACCACAAAACATGTATACATAATAAATTCTAAATCGCATCCTCTTACTTGTACGCATTAAATATTTAAAACACTTTTGAAAACATGATGCAAAACATCTTTAATATATTGGCAGTTCTATATGAATGTAATTTTCATAAATACTTTTTCATTCATAGCCCTCATACAATTATGAATAAAAGTGTGAAGCAACCAATTTTGCATCCAAATCCTACCATCCAAAACGTCAATGCATCTAATTGCTTCCTATTTTATTACTCCTAAACCAGAAAAAGGAGATCAAAGCAAAAAAATCCTTCGCTTATAAATACTCCATTTCCCATCCTACAATGGAAATTTCACCTCGGTTACCCAAAATACTCCAAAAATTTCCATCTGTAGACTGTAAAGGAAACTAAAAACAAGCTCTAAGACGTGAAACGAGTTAATTAGCAACTCGTGTGCATCGCTGACAAGGTATGGAAACAACATTTCCAAGATTAAATCAACCTTTTTCTTATTGTCGTTAACGCTTTTATCGCATCGTCGGACCTACTGCACCGCTAGAATGCGCACACAAACCATCTAAAAATCTTCCTTACACTGTTCATGTGACCAAAAATCGAAATTCTTTACAAAATATTTTCCGCTTTAAAATTTCTTGTATTTATTTTGAAATTTTCTTTTCAATACCTTTTCACTTTCCATATGGGATTCGCATAAAAATCAAAATTTCGACAGCGTGCGCTTTGTGCAATTCAAACCGTCTATTTTAACGGGAGCTTCGACCGCAGCAGAGAAAGGGAAAAGTGTTGATGTGCAATGTATGCTTTCTGTCAGAGGTGTTTCAGTTCGAGTTTCGTTTGATACTGGAGCATTGCATTCTTTTATCTGTAATGAGCTTGTTTTCAAGGCTAAAACAGCCTTTTCCTTGTTGTCGTTAGCGCTTTTATCGCATCCTCGGACCTACTGTACTGCTAAAACACGCACACAAACCATTCAAAAATCTTCCTTGCGTTGTTCATGTGACCAAAAATCAAAATTCTTTACGAAAAATAAATTTCCGCTTTAAAACTTCTTGTATTTACTTTAAAAATTTCTTTTCAATACCATTTCACTTTCCATACGGGATTCACATAAAAATCAAAATTTCGGTAGCGCGCGCTTTGCGCCATTCAAACCGTATATTTTGACGTAAAACAGACGTTTTAAACAAGCGCAAACTACCATACCCAAATTCTGCGTTTTCGCGCAACCAAAATAAAAGAAAGTAAATCAGCAAAAAATTTAAGAAAGATAAATTTTTCAAACAACGTTTCCACAAGCTTTAAAAATTTATTTTACGGAAACTTAAACGATTCAAGTCACATATTCGCAAAAAAGAAAGTCAATCACACAAAAATGGGAGGACTGAAATCATACACAAAAGACGCGATAAATTTTAGATTAACAAGGAGCAGTGATTAATTAAACCCGTGGTGAAAAATACAAAACAGGTACTTTGCTATAATTTATCCAACACATAATTCTATTCTTTCCAGCTCTAGGATAACTGTTAATTAGATAAGAAAAATGAGATTTCATTCAAACGGATATGCGTGAATAACATGAGTATTTCCAAACATAGAAATCTCATAAAAAAAGTCATGTGGTTTAAACAACAAATGCTAACAGTTACGAGCACGAATTATCAAAGCCAAGAGCCACATGCTGGAAAGGGAAAACAAAAAGGACGCCAACAAAACAACAACATCGAACCTCCCAAAATACTGCCTATGAACAACGATATGTCTTGCTCCGCAACTGGAGCTCAAACCATTTTTATGACCTTTGTTTAATCATACCATGGTAGCGAAATGCTAAATCTCGTGTTACAAACACTAATGGTGTTGTTAGAGGTTCTCACATCACCATCTCTTCTAATAGAGAATTTGCGATGAGAAAAGAAACATACCACAACACTGATTCTCATGGAAACCCACCAAATATTGCCTAATGACAAAAATGGATAGGTGAAATCACATAAAGTAACTTCATGAGACAATGTACAAGAACAATGAGCTGAATCAAATATAATGCGACACTAAATAATGGTTACACCATCGATCAAGTAGAAGATCAATTCCCGCATCATGAGACAACTCTAGTCATAAATTCCCATCTATAATAGATGTACTAAATGGGTCACACATCTACATGGGCAGTTCGAACATAGATTCTTGAACTCAAAAACCCGACATCAAGAAAAAACGATTTGCTGTAAAATCTCCAAAGGATGTCAAACAAAAGACCATCCAAGTCTGCGTAAAACACGGATGCCTCTAAAATCTCATCAAGATTCTCCTTTGAAAAACTATCCAAAGATAGCTCACTCTTCATCTCTGTAAAACCCCAATTTCGACAGACTGATCAAAAATCCCAACCTACCAAAATCTGAGTTGACTTATCTGGTATCCTCTAGAAAAGACAGAGGTATAAAATATATCAAATCTCATAAAACATCCCACAACGGAATGAAATAAAATATAATATAATCAAATATAGCCTTACCAAAGTAATAATACTGCCTAACCAGTATCTAAAGCTACCATATCTCTGCTATAAACCTAACATGCGAGTGTGTTATGAGGAGGGGGTCAGAACACAAGTTCCGGTGACTAGACTAAATTACACATTCTGAAATAACCCTACATATATCGTTCAGTTATGTTTTCTTGTTTATTTGGTTAGTTTGGGTAAATAGAACTATGGATTCACACACATGCCATACCCATCTACGAGACAGTAGATAAACCTAATATAGCGTATATGTAGCTACCCCCAATATCAAGGTACTTCCCATGGTACCCTTCTCGCACGGTCTTCGTCGTCATGCCTCGGAAGTGTATGCAACTTTCGTCCTACACCGAACGACGTACGGATCTCCATATTACTATGCCACGTTCTATACAGAACTACCATCTCCATGCTACGTAAGCGTACAGACTGTCATATCCAAAATCCTCAATCGAAACAAACCTCAACACAGAGTAATTCCCTAGCGTCCATGATGAACCACCCGGTGCGGTGTGCATGTACCTAGACCCTCACACGTATGTACTATCTACTTTACCCTGAGTCCCGTAATAGGGCTGCATCCAATGCACGGAACTCGGTTGGGAGCCTTTTCCATATTTGTATAGGTTCACTCGAAACGGCATAAGGTACATATATCTAAACTATGGTCTGCATTTTCACGGTGGCTATGGTCCCACATCGACCCCTCCCTTATCCAATGAAAGACTACATCAAGAGCTAAGTGACGTGCCCCTAGCAAACAATCTACGTTTAAATTGGCGTGTAACACCCCGTATTTTCTATAAACGTTAATGTAACAAATCAAAGTATACTTAATTTTTAAGAGAAGAATTAAGGGAAACGGGTTAGGCCATTGCGTTCATCTCAGAATTCTGCTTGAGATAGAGTCCGAGTTTGCATGAATCGGACTTCGTATGAAGAAGTTATGGCCTTCGGAAGTTTCAGCTCAAATTTAAAAACAACTCGAAATTGAATTCAAAACAGAACCCAGAAGCGGGCTGGGCGGGAAATTTCCCGCCCAGGACCCAGGTCAACCACGGGGTCGACCAGGGGGTCGACCTCCCCCCTATAGGTCGACCTGGGGGTCGACCTGCCCTGTTTTTCCAGATCCGAGGCAGAATTCATTTTTATGTATCCGGGCTGATTTCTGGACCAAATTCATGAGTTCTACGCTATATAAACGCCCCCAAACTTCACTTTCTCCACACAACTTCATTACGCCTATACTCTGCCTCAATCCTAATTAAAATAAATCTTATTCTCCATTAAAACAAGTAATAGTTCTTCTTCAAATTGGAGATTCAAATCAAGTTAAAGCTTCAAGAAGGGAATCAAAGGCTAATCCAACGGCTTCGAGCAGCATCATGCGAATCATAGAAAATCACAGCAACGCTATCTTATTATCCTTTTCTAAACCGATCACTGTGAGTTCGGTTATTCCTTAGATTTGAACGTGTAATTGGAATTGTGAATGTAATGAATCAAAATATAGAACTATACCAATTTGCAAATTAATTATCTTTGATTCGTGCTTATGTCAAATCGAAAGTTATTTATGCCTTTGGATTTGATTTACGACTATGACTATGAGACTTTTACCTAAGACTATGACTATGAGGCTTTTGCCCAAGATTATGACTATGAGGCTTTTGCCTAAGACTATGACTATGAAACTGTTGCCTATGAAGCTATTGACTATGACTATGAGTCCTTTGTCTAAGACTATGGCTATGAATTGTCGCCTATGAAATTTTTGCCTACGACTATGAATCATAACTATGAGACTATTGCCTATTACATTGATTAAGAAATTATTGTGATTAGTCGCCCATGACTATTGTGGTTAATTGCCTATGACTATTATAGTTAGTTGCTTATGACTATTCCCATTGTTACAATTAACCGATCATGTTGTACCTTGAACTGGCATTATGTTAGACCAAATCACCTATGCCTATTCCCTTGATTATGTGGATCTCATATTTAGTGTGTCACTTGTCTAGTTTATTCCTATTCACTGTTATGTACATCAAACCCATTGGAACCATTATTTTTGTATTTGGTTCATTCTTGCATGGCTATTCTTTTATGTCAATTCTCGTGCTTATCCCCTATTCCTTGCTTTGATACTATTAGTATCATTTCATGAGTACTTAGAAACTTGTGAAATCATGTTATACGTACGATTACAGCGCGGGAATTTGACCGTAGCTTAATTAAGTTAGTTTGGCATAATAAATATGTTGGCATAGTCTAAATTGGCTATAATAGTGAATGATTTACATGCATATTAGACTTGGGCATAAGTTGATAAATTTAATTGGCCGCAAAGGGTGTAATTGGCGTGTAAACCAAGTTTTGGACATAAACGATAAACTAGAATATTAAATCTAGTTTTGACATGAACCGTAAATTGGAATATTAATCTAGATTGGGCATGAATTGTAAAAGGGGAATATTAAATCTAAAATTGGTATAAACTGCAAGTTGGGCTAATTGATAGGTAAATCAAGTTTTGAGCATAGAATATACATATGCCAATTTGCATGACAAATAAATATAATCTAAGCTAAATTGATTTACGGAAAATTTACATAAATAGTAAATATGTAAATTTAGTAAAAGACGAATATGCCTAACCTGAGGTTAGACTAAGTTGTGGTGTAAAACTGCCCGGAACTGACCGGCACATCCAGTGACCACAACAATATCTGTCTAATGTGGGTGGTTAGTGCATCAAGCTCAGAAAGACCCGAGGTTAGACTGAGTTGTGGTGTAAACCTGTCCAAACTGACCGACACATCCAGTAACCACAACAATATCTGTCTAATGTGAGTGGTTGGTGCTTTAATTAATTAATTAATTAATTAAGGCTCATGAATAAATCAAGCTAGAAATGGTAAGGTTAAGTAATTAGGGAAACACTTAACCGTAATAACATGTTAATTAGATAAGTGGGTTAGGTTAAGTAAATTTAGAACACTTAACCTTTGTAACATGTTAATTAAGCAGATGATAGGGTTAAGTTAACTAAGGTAACACTTAACCAAAATATATAATGACATGTGGTGGGGTTAAGTACTACAAGAGGAAAACACTTAACCAATTATATAACATGATGTATGGGAAGGGTTAAGTTAACACGAGAACAACACTTAACCAATATAACATGATTTGAGGTAGGGTCAAATCAACACCAGAAGGAAACACTAAACCAACATGACGTGACGGGTGGATGGGTTAAGTCAACTTGAATTGATTAATGACACTTGACCAATATAACTTGATGAGCGAATGGGGTTAAGTTAAATGGGAAATACTTAACCAATATAACCTGATGAATGAACATGGTTAAGTTAATAAATCACACTTAACAAATCCAACATGATAAGCAAGAAAGGTTAAGTTAATAAGAAACACTTAACCAACACGACTTGACAAGTAGGAGGTTAAGTACACGTCGGGTAGGTGGGTAATATTAGTAAATATAGGCCCACAAAACTTAACCATTAAATAAACATGCTTGAATCCGTGGGAAGGTTAAGTGCACA
Organism: Allium sativum; assembly: GCA_030737875.1. NCBI lineage: Eukaryota > Viridiplantae > Streptophyta > Magnoliopsida > Asparagales > Amaryllidaceae > Allium > Allium sativum. Next base: position 313,149,371 of record CM060921.1, read on the forward strand.
TCGGGTTGGTGGGTAATATTAGTAAATATAGGCCCACAAAACTTAACCATTATGAAAACATGCTAGAATCGGTGGGAGGGTTAAGTACATCTCGTGTAGGTGGGTAATATTTTTATATATAGGCCCATAAACTTAACCAGCAGGAAACCCTAGTAACGGGGACCCATTTCAGCAGTAACCCACATATATGTATCATGGTACCCTGAAACTAGGCAGGGTGGGGCACGATTACTGGGTTGATTATAAGCGGTAAAAAAAATAGTGGCAGGGGGTACATCAGTGTAGGTTCCGTCGGTTTACGGGCGTGCACGTACTCCGGAGTGGAAAAAGCAAGCACTGGGTACTAGTAGTTATACATTGTGCATCTTGAATCGTGTCGGGTCGCTATCATAAGGCTTGATACACCTTATGGTGGGGCCAACACAGAGTATCTACACGCAAGAGAGGGACGACTGGCACAGACACATGGAAAATTAATACAAAGTAGGTAGCATAATCCCTAGTTGGACCTAGGTCGCGTAAACCCTGAATCCGAGAAGTGTTCAATAGGTAGCATAAACCCCAGTGACCCTGGGTAGCGTAAACCCTGGTTGAATCTAGTAAGCACTCAATAGTAAACCCTAGATTAGATCTAGGTAATAAACGGAATCCCCATAGTAGATGTACACCTGAAGGCAACCGCAAATACGGGGATTGGGATCATGTTATCATATGATCATAGATTACTAGTTTGCACACCAGTTAGGTAGTGCAGAGATATAGAAATCAGTATAAACAGGGTAGTTGCGAAGCAGAGAAGGAGTAGAAGCGCATTCAGTTTACCAGTACATTCAGTTTATCGGTACATTCAGTTTATCTTGCCATATCCCATGCTTATCCCATATTATCTTGTTACTATGGTTTAGTCTTATATTTAGTTTATCTATGTCATGACCCTTTTCCTCGTTTAAATACTAGGAATCACTGGACTTACTAGACTTTATGTCTGACCTAGTTTGCTTTCGCCACTTTTCTTCCGTTCCCCCCAGGTAGTCAGGTAGGGAATAGCTCAGGTTTGTTTGGACCGTTACTCTTTCCAAGCTTAAAGACTCTTTGACGTGTTGCCTTGGACTCTCTCTCTTCTATTGCTATGGCTAGCTCATGCTTTATTTGGGGAAATCATTTTGTGCTTCTTTATTTTTGTAAGCAATACAGGATACTTTGGTGTTGTAAAACAATCTTTGTACAAGCTGTTTATCAATGAAATAAAGTTTTATTTATTTGCTGCTTTAATTGTCTGTCTTGTAATTTATCTGCATCTTTTACCTATAATGCTCCACCAAACTTAAGGCATTCCCTTTGTGAGTGACCTTAACGGAGGTGGGGTGTTTCACTTGGTATCAGAGCTTAAGGTTACCGGATCAGATAAAAGATTTGAAAAATTATTTTCAAAACGATTTTAAAAGAAGCATTTTCAAAAGAAAAGTTTTGTTTTAAAGGCATATTCCCCAAAGCCATATGCACTTTCTTTTGATCCTCTGTTTGAGTCCTTGTTTCCTTCTTTCCTGAGCCTCCGGGGCTCCTGGCTTTCTGGTAGGTAACCTCATCGCGACATTGTTCTGTAGGCTTGATGAGACTATGACACTTTTCAAAGGGCAAATAAGTGCCTAACTTCCATCTGTAGCCGTAATTTTCTTTCGAGCTTTGTAGGATTCTCCATGCGATGGAAGCAGCTTTCGAGAGACATGTCAACAAGTTACACAAGGATGGAAAAGTTGAGAATGAGGGGGTGTGGCTACGGAGCACAACACAAGGATGAAAAACCCATGGATATGGACTTGGCTCACAAAGGTGGGGAGGAAAAAAATAGTAAAACCTAAGACAAGAGGAAGTATCTTTACTAGGGTATAATGGGTCATATAATTGAGGACAAGGGCAAGAATAAGGGACAGGATTTTCCGGAAGGCGAGTGCATGCTCTCACCGCCAGCATACTTAAGAGAGAGGCAGTAAGATTTCGGTTGAAAGAGTTTTTCCTTTTTGATTATCCTGTTAGTACTCCTTCCGATTTTAGCACTTCACATCCATATATATCTACTTCCATAGTTGAGTCTCTGCACCCTAGATATTGTGTAGTACAGGATCCCATTATAGTCTCAAATCCAATTGCTGGTTCAACCCATTTATCTTTTACTTGAGAGGATTTGATAATAGCTATATTTGTGCTTATGTTTTTGGGCTATGGGTTGATTCTAGGCATTAATTGGTTAGCTAGTAATTATGAAACAAGGGTAGTTAGACTTTCGACTTGCCTCGGGAATACCCTTGAGATTTCGTACGATCCTAAGGGATCAGTTTGTCTTAGCTACCTAGAATCACTTTACTTATCTATCGACGATTTTCGATCCGTTGGGGTAGTCCATGAGTACACAAGATATTTTGATTAGGGTAGGGGTTTTGCCCCTAAAACTCGAGACAGACTTCCGCATGTATCTAGATGACACCGCAAAGCCAGTTATGCGATCAACGATAATTCTGGAGTAAGATTGGTAAGGATAGCCAGAGTCGGTAAAGTGCTCAATTGTTTGGCTAGTATCATCTCCCATAGATCGTTTAAATTCGAAGGAGGTATCCCTTGGGTGCTTGTCTGATATTGGTTTAGTCCTTTGGGGTTTGTACTTGAGGGATGTCGAGTTCAACTAGGATGGTTTGCGTGAGAAATAAATGGTTGGGGGCTGGCACCCTAAGTTAGGCTGACCTTAAGAGAGGTAATAAGCACATAGTAACCATTAGCTTTAGACCCTCAGATTTGCAGCATGATGGATAAGCTAAGTAGAGGAGAGACCTCTAATCATCTTAGGTATATAAACTTGGTACCATGATTAACATATGTTTTATCTTGGAAAGATAGTTCGACTACGTTGGATACCCTCTAGCATAGTAAGTAAGTGAGGTCCTATTTTTACTAGTGGGTTTTGGAAATGGAGGCCAAGAAGCTTCGCGATCGTGTAGTTAAATTAGTTAAGGTACAATGGAGTGAAGCTCAAGAAGATGCGACTTAGAAGACTAGATACACGCATCATACCCTTTTTGAGGGTATATCGTTGATTCTTCTTTTTCTGTAAAGTTTATTTACATGCTAGTCTTTATCTTTTAAATATATCCTCTCGGTCCTATTCTCGATCCTTAGGTAGAAGACAATGGATGTAAACATGTAATTGAAACATGTTCTGATTGATGGTTGTAGGTGGTTGCCAGTGGCTGCTAGTGGTTGCTCGTGGATGCATATACACACATTAGGCACTAGATCAGCTCAGTCACTTTCATGTTTGCATATATGTATTTGTAGATGGATTAAAACTTGATGTGTTATCATATGGATGTTGCATATGGATGAATGAATACGCACGCATATAATACTTACATGACTAGGGATAATTGCATACATGATGGACTCATGGCACTGGCATAATTCACATTAAGGAGGTCAACTGAATCAGTAGACCGCCTGATTTTACATTAGATAAGGACATGTACACACACTATGCATAGAATCATGAAAGCATTAGAAATCCTTTTAGGGATAATGGATGCCTGTGATTGAATGGTTGAGTAGATGGATGTTGGATGTTAGGATACATTCTTCTTAACTTGAAGATTTCGGGGATGAAATCCTTTATGGAGGGGAGAATGTAACACCCCGTATTTTCTGTAAACGCTAATATAACAAATCAAAGTATACTTAATTTTTAAGAGAAAAATTAAGGGAAACGAGTTATGCCATTGCGTTCGTCTCGGAATTCTGCTTGAGATAGAGTCCGAGTTTGCATGAATCGGACTTCGTATGAAGAAGTTATGGCCTTCGGAAGTTTCAGCTCAAATTTAAAAACAGCTCAAAACTGAATTCAAAATTCAAAACAAACCCAGAAGAGGGCTGGGCAGGAAATTTCCCGCCTAGGACCCAGGTCGACCAGGGGGTTGACCTCCCCCCTATAGGTCGACCTGGGGGTCGACCTGCCTTGTTTTTCCAGATCCGAGGCAGAATTCATTTTTATGTATCCGGGCTGATTTCTGGACCAAATTCATGAGTTCTACGCTATATAAACGCCCCCAAACTTCACTTTCTCCACACAACTTCATTACGCCTATACTCTGCCTCAATCCTAATTAAAATAAATCTTATTCTCCATTAAAACAAGTTATAGTTCTTCAAATTGGAGATTCAAATCAAGTTAAAGCTTCAATAAGGGAATCAAAGACTAATCCAACGGCTTCAAGCAACGTCACGCGAATCATAGCAAATCACCGCAAGCTATCTTATTTTCCTTTTCTAAACCGATCACTGTAAGTTCGGTTATTCCTTAGATTTGAACGTGTAATTGGAATTGTGAATGTAATGAATCAAAATATAGAACTATACCAATTTGCAAATTAATTATCTTTGATTCGTGCTTATGTCAAATCGAAAGTTATCCATGCCTTTGGATCTGATTTACGACTATGACTATGAGACTTTTGCCTAAGACTATGACTATGAGACTTTTGCCTAAGACTATGACTATGAGGCTTTTGCCTAAGACTATGACTATGAAACTGTTGCCTATGAAGCTATTGACTATGACTATGAGACCTTTGTCTAAGACTATGGCCATGAATTGTCGCCTATGAAATTATTGCCTACGACTATGAATCATAACTATGAGACTATTGCCTATGACATTGATTAAGAAATTATTGTGATTAGTCGCCCATGACTATTATGGTTAATTGCCTATGACTATTGTAGTTAGTTGCTTATGATTATTCCCATTGTTACAATTAACCGATCATGTTGTACCTTGAACTGGCATTATGTTGTACCAAATCACCTATGCCTATTCCCTTGATTATGTGGATCTCATATTTAGTGTGTCACTTGTCTAGTTTATTCCTATTCACTGTTATGTACATCAAACCCATTGGAACCATTATTTTTGTATTTGGTTCATTCTTGCATGGCTATTCTTTTATGTCAATTCTCGTGCTTATCCCCTATTCCTTGCTTTGATATTATTAGTATCATTTCATGAGTACTTAGAAACTTGTGAAATCATGTTATACGTACGATTACGGCACAGGAATTTGGGCGTAGGTTAATTAAGTTAGTTTGGCATAATAAATATGTTGGCGTAGTCTAAATTGGCTATAATAGTGAATGATTTACATGCATATTAGACTTGGGCATACGTTGATAAATTTAATTGGCCGCAAAGGGTGTAATTGGCGTGTAAACCAAGTTTTGGACATAAACGGTAAACTAGAATATTAAATCTAGTTTTGACATGAACCGTAAATTGGAATATTAATCTAGATTGGGCATGAATTGTAAAAGGGGAATATTAAATCTAAAATTTGTATAAACTGCAAGTTGGGCTGATTGATAGGTAAATCAAGTTTTGGGCATAGAATATAAATATGCTAATTTGCATGAAAAATAAATAAGATCTCGGCTAAATTGATTTACGGAAAATTTACATAAATAGTAAATATGTAAATTTAGTAAAAGACGAATGTGCCTAACCTGAGGTTAGACTGAGTTGTGGTGTAAAACTGCCCGGAACCGACCGACACATCCAGTGACCACAACAATACCTGTTTAATGTGGGTGGTTAGTGCATCAAGCCCAGAAAGACCTGAGGTTAGACTGAGCTGTGGTGTAAACCTGCCCGGAACCGACCGGCACATCCAGTAACCACAACAATATCTGTCTAATGTGAGTGGTTAGTGCTTTAATTAATTAATTAAGGCTCATGAATATATCAAGCTAGAAATGGTGAGGTTAAGTAATTAGGGAAACACTTAGCCGTAATAACATGTTAATTAGACAAGTGGGTGAGGTTAAGTAAATTTAGAACACTTAACCTTTGTAACATGTTAATTAAGCAGATGATAGGGTTAAGTTAACTAAGGTAACACTTAACCAAAATATATAATGACATGTGGTGGGGTTAAGTAATACAAGAGGAAAATACTTAACCAATAATATAACATGATGTATGGGAAGGGTTAAGTTAACACGAGAACAATACTTAACCAATATAACATGATTTGAGGTAGGGTCAAGTCAACACCAGAAGGAAACACTTAACCAACATGATGTGACAAGTGGATGGGTTAAGTCAACTTGAATTGATTAATGACACTTGACCAATATAACTTGATGAGCGAATGGGGTTAAGTTAAATGTGAAATACTTAACCAATATAACCTGATGAATGAACAGGGTTAAGTTAATAAATCACACATAACCAATCCAACATGATAAGCAAGAAAGGTTAAGTTAACAAGAACCACTTAATCAACACGACTTGAAGAGTAGGAGGTTAAGTACACGTCGGGTAGGTGGGTAATATTAGTAAATATAGGCCCACAAAACTTAACCATTAAATAAACATGCTTGAATCCATGGGAAGGTTAAGTGCACGTCGGGTTGGTGGGTAATATTAGTAAATATAGGCCCACAAAACTTAACCGTTAAGAAAACATGCTAGAATCGGTGGGAGGGTTAAGTACATCTCGTGTAGGTGGATAATATTTGTATATATAGGCCCACAAACTTAACCAGCAGGAAACCCTAGTAACGAGGACCCATTTCAGCATTTACCCACATAGATGTATCATGGTACGTTGAAACTAGGTAGGGTGGGGCACGATTACTGCGCTGATTATAAGCGGTCAAAAAAATAGCCGTGGGGGGTACGTCTGTGTAGGTTCCGACGGTTTACGGGCGTGCATGTACTCCGGAGTGGAAAAACCAGGCATTGGGTACCAGTAGTTATACACTGTGCATATTGAATCGTGTCGGGTCGCTGTCATAAGGCTTGATACACCTTATGGTGGGGCCAGCACATAGTATCTACACGCAAGAGAGGGCCGACTGACACAGACACATGGAAAATTAATACAAAGTAGGTAGCATAATCCCTAATTGGACCTAGATCGCGTAAACCCTGAATCCGAGAAGCGTTCAATAGGTAGCATAAACCCCAGTGGCCCTGGGTAGCGTAAACCCTGGTTGAATCTAGTAAGCACTCTATAGTAAACCCTAGATTAGATCTAGGTAATAAACGGAATCCCCATAATAGATGTGCACCTGAAGGCAACCGCAAATACGGGGATTGGGATCACGTTATCATATGATCATAGATTACTAGTTTGGACATCAGTTAGGTAGTGCAGAGATATAGAAATCAGTATAAACAGGGTAGTTGCGAAGCAGAGAAGGAGTAGAAGCGCATTCAGTTTATCAGTACATTCAGTTTATTGGTACATTCAGTTTATCTTGCCATATCCCATGCTTATCCCATATTATCTTGTTACTATGGTTTGGTCTTATATTTAGTTTATTCATGTCATGACCCTTTTCCTCGTTTAAATAATAAGAATCACTGGACTTACCAGACTTTATGTCTGACCTAGTTTTCTTTCGCCTCTTTTCTTCCGTTTCCCCCCAGGTAGTCAGGGAGGGAATAGCTCAGGTTTGTTTGGACCGTTACTCTTTCCAAGCTTGAAGACTCTTTGACATGTTGCCTTGGACTCTCTCTTCTACTGCTATGGCTGGCTCATGCTTTATTTGGGGAAATCATTTTGTGCTTCTTTATTTTTGTAAGCAAGACAGGATACTTTGGTATTTTAAAACAATCTTTGTACAAGCTGTTTATCAATGAAATAAAGTTTTATTTATTTGCCGCTACTTTAATTGTCTGTCTTGTAATTTATCTGCATCTTTTACCTATAATGCTCCACCGAAGTTAAGGCATTCCCTTTGTGAGTAACCTTAACGGAGGTGGGGTGTTTCATGGCATGTCCCGCAACCCAAGTCTCGATAGTGAAAGATCGATGGTCTGTAGGTTTATCCTTAGTCTTTCCGCTAACCACTGATTGCCGATGACAGGTACCCGACGATTACTATCCTTTATTTGGCCTGACCAACCTCCTTCCACGAGCGAGACAAACCGTCGAATCACCACTATGCCATACCACCACAACTTTTTGATGGCTAAACTACTATTGCAGTCAAGATATACTCACCGGGTGGTAACACACAGACCTAGCCTCAGCGAGTACATCTTGAGCATGCACCGCAACAGAGGACCACCATGGAGTACCCTACCACGTCCTCGGAAGCCGCATGCTACCTTCCAGTCCCGCAGAGCTAGCAAGAAGAATATTAAGCAGAAGAATGAGATGGACGTGCTCCTCTTGTGCCTCCAAACATCTCGATGACCTACCTCGTTGGGTTCTTCACCTTCGTACATGCTGGTTGGTCCAAGCGCATCACGTTAACGTGTTATTAGACCCTAAGTCTAATCTTCTAATCGTGCACTTATCTTATTTTACCAGGTTGATAATTAACTTGATTATTCACATTTAATCTTTCTATTCAAGTTACCAGATTCTCTCTGAGACCTTTATATCTCAAAAGAACAAACCCTCTCTCTTATTAATTCAGTGATATAACTTAACCCATTTAAGTTCATTAATAAGCCCATAACATGTTATTCCCTATATTGTAATTAACGAAAGTAATCTACAATCTTTTTACATTATTACCATGCCATTCATTGTCCAATTTCATTTTCAAGTTACAATAACATGTTCTACTTAATGTATAATTATGTATATCTTATCTCAATCCACATATTTTTTTTGTTACCATGTTACTTAATATATATAATTAAGCACAACTTATTTCATTCCATAAGTCTTCTAGCTTTACTATTCCTTATTCCGTCATAACAGTCACAACTTATTGTTGTTGTTTACTTAATAACTTAGTTCTTCTTAACTAAGGTTTATTAATAATTTTCCTTTTCATTTATTATAACCTATGTTATAATATCCACTTGTCCCTAGGCAATCCTACCTATTATATTCTATTCGCATTCATATATTTAGTTATAATAGGTTATATTCCCCGTTCATTATTATGCTCTTTAGGTTCCTTAATATAAAGCAACCTCTATTGTTGTAACATCCATTTCTTTACCGTCTTGTATATTTTCACACATACCATTTAATTCTATTAATTACAATTAATATCTCTTATGAACCTAACGGTCATAGTTTCCTAAGACATTAATTGACAATGAAGTATCTTTATTTTATCAATCCCAAAATATCAATTTGTTGTACCCCAACAGACATTACTAATTTATTTATTTACTTATTGTCTGTTGTATACATATATTTTTATATATGTTTAGGCACCAGACCTCTCGCATTAAGTTGACCACTTGTGAATTTTGGATTTGTCGGGCGGTTCCTAGAAGGCTTGTACCACAAGTTGAACTTAACCTCGTGTCTAAATGCGGTTATCTACAATTTCCCAATTACTGCAAATTTTACATACAAATTAGGCATATCTATTCTTTTTCTACTATTCCCAATTTCACTATAATTTGATTTACAATTTCCAATTTCCAATTTCCAATTTCCAATTTCCAATTTCCAATTTGTCACTAACAACATTTTTAGTGACATATTCACTTTTATTGTAAATCTCACAAATTAGTACTACTGTAGTTTTAATCCAATTAATAGATTCATAGAATATACCTATACAACAATAACATTCTTAACATAACTAAAAATGAATTATATCGCAATTATCACAATTTACAGTTGTTTAACATGTTAAGAATGACGGGAATCACAAACGGTAAATACCATTATTTAAAAAGGTATATTTTGAATTCACTCACTAGATAGCTTTACAATCCTTGAATATGATACAGATCTGTTATTCCATGGCTTTCCTAACTGAATCTATAATTGAAACAACCACGGATTCACAAATCTGATGCTAAAAAAAGAGGGAAAGAGAGAGAGAAACCTATTTAAATTAGATTCAAGAACTTACCTCACGTTGATCAAAATTCTAAACGCCTATTTGTAGATTTATGATTCTTATCTTAAAATCTTGAATCAGAACCCCAGTGAACTAATATTCTGAAAAGATTTGGAGAAAGAAGAGAATGGAAGAGCCTTGGCAGCATCTAAGAAACTATAAGTTTAAAGCTAGGCCCTACTAGTCTATTTATAGGTGTACAAGTAAGTCTGGTCTATCAGATTTAATCAATTAAAATCCGAGCCGTTTATATCAGAAATCCACGTCACATAAAACAAATCTGGGCCCGAAAGGGTCGAACCCAGTGTCGACCCACCATAGAGTGGGTCGACCCAGGCCAACTTAGGTCAACCCATCTTGGGTCTATGCAGATTTTCTACATCGTTGTGATTTCTGATTTTAACGTTGGTAAATAACATTAATTACTTGCTTTATATTATTCAAGTTATAACTTATCTTTAAGTTTGAATTTCGTATTTGCATGTATATATACGCATGCAATATTTTGGTATTTAATTTATTAATAACTTCCCATGCAAGTTCCATTTTATAGCTGCTAAATTAATGTAATTTATAAGATTTATTAATGCGTTGTTTTATTCCCTTTCAATGCATTGTTTTATTCCCCTTTTAATGCATGCATTCTAATTTCAATTTGCGTCTAATTTCTTGTCCACTTTTCATGCATGTATTTATTTATGCATTTATTCCTTTCTGTTTTTAACATGCACTTTTTATTTCAACATTCATGCAATCTTTATTTCTTACCCAATTTATTTAATAAAATCGGGGTGTTACATTCTCCCACCCTTAGGAAATTTCATCCTCGAAATTTGGTAAGGGTAAAATTAAGTAATCCTTCACATAAGTTGAAACCATCATTTGTGCATCCAACTTCTGCAACCAATTGTTCTCTTGTGCAAATTATAATACAATATAATATTACATGAATGTAATGAATGCTTAAGCGGTACCTCCTATATGAATGCAAATTTTCCTTGAAAATCTCCTGAAAACATGATGCACCCATCCTAAATATACTGGCAATTTCTATATGAATGCTATATTCCGAAAATAAAAATACTTTTTCGTCTAAATTTTCCTATACTCTTGTAGAGCAAGAGCGTAGTTCATCCATTTTTTACATCCAAAATCCTACCAACCAACTTTGAAATTTTGAATTTCGGAAAAATCTAGTTTTCTAAATTCGATTTCTTATGGTACAAAAAGGTGGAAAACGGAAAACTTGAGATCTTCTATTTTTCTTTTATGTATCTTTTCTATATGTACTTGGATTTTATTCAACTATTATATAAAGATTCCCGATCTTCTTATCCAAGCACAGTTCTTATAAGAAAATTTTCTTTGTTATTGATTTTCATTTTCAACTTACTCAGGAAAAACCATTTTTATTCCCATTTCTAAAAGAATTCCATTTTTCTCTACTGTCATGTTTGTTGCTTTACTAGATTATTTTTGTTTTCATTTTTGTTATGTCATTACTCTTTTCTTAGCTTATTTAACTTAATCCACTGATCTAAGTTTAATTTTTTAAAATAAGCCTTCCGATCCTTCAACTAAAAAAAGAAAAACAAGCATTCTAAACAGCTACTACCAAGGGCTAAGAATCCTAGGAGCATGTCACCATGACAAAGAAAAGTCCAAACCAAAGGATCTAAAAACTTACTTACCCTTTACCATCTGGTAGTCACCACTAGTCCTTGTTGTGTACTAATAGACTTCTCCAAGCAATAACCTAGGCTTTATAATGCTTATGCATTTTACGGGAACTTAGCATTATTTCAAAATTATTCTCGCTATCCACTTCATAGCCTCAAAATATTTCTCGTGCTCCCTAGGTATTAATCCTTACCTACTCCATGATTTTAAAACATGGCTTGGCTTCCTCACTTCATTTTCCTTTCAAAAATTAAAAGTTTCAAAATTTATTTTTTTCCATTAAAACTTACCTTTACCAAACTATAAAAATATGTCATCCTATAAAAAAATCAATTTTTTTTTTTGAAATCATAAAAAATGGAGTAGACAAGGACAACTATTTCTCAATCAGCTTCACAGCCGTTCATGTTTATAATGTCAGTTCAATTACTTACAACTAGGTCCAAACATCTACTCTATTCTAAATTCTCACAAATAGTTTGCCCACCCAACAAAATTTTACTTCAAAGCAATTATTGTCAATAAATTAGAGATTTTAAAAATTTTCTTTACTGAAAACTTAGCTTTTAACAAAATGCAATCTTTTCTATGTTTTGTTTTATAATCCTTGCATACATTATAGCTTAAAAACTAGTGAGCTATACATGCTTTATAATATGCACAATTTTCTGAAAGAATTCATTTTAGACAAAAATTCCATAAGAAATCATCTTTTCCAAAATATATCCCATTTTATTTTATTTTTCCCCGAAACCCAATATGTACTTTTTTCTAACATAAAAAATACTCCCTTTTTGTTTCAAAAATTGTTTCTACACAATTTAGCTAGTAAATATTTTGAGATTGCAACTTTTAACATCAAATTTGAAAAACACCATAAACTACCACCCGAAAGCTTTTAAAATATCAAGTTCTCAAAAGTAAACAATGAGACTAGACTCAAAGTGGGTTTCCAACTTACCTAGATATCACCACAAAGTCATTTCTTCTATATATACATATATATCCCTAATCCATTTTCCTTCTTTCCTTTTCCCTAATTTAAATGGCTCAACTACCAAACCCACAAATCCAAAAATACTTGTATATCCGATACTAATATATGGGATCCATATTTCTAATTAAAGCATATTGTACACTTTTCACCAAACCAACTAAGGGTCTCAAATTTTCATAATCATTTCTTTAGTGTACATAACTGATATCCCTACTCTTTGCATAAACCGCTCTTCTTATTTAGTGGGTTCCTTTATGGATCTAGGTGTATATATATAGTATATTTATATTTTAAAAATACAAATACGTTCACTCACTATCTATACAGAAATCCTAAAACTAAGCTCTGATATTAGATGTAATAACCAGATTTTCGATTGATCGATCTTTTTTCAAAAATCTTAATCTATTGAAATTTGAATTGATTTGTCTGATATCCTGCAGAAAAGACAAAGGTATAAAATATATCAAAGCTCAGAAAACATCTTACAACGGAATTGAATAAAAAATAATATAATAAAATATAGCGTTACCAAAATAACAATACAGCCCAACCAGTATCCAAAGCTAACATATCTCTGCCATAAACCTAACCTCGGAGTGTGTAATGAGGAGGGGGTCAGATACAAGTTCGGGTGACTGGACTAAATTACATATTCTGAAATAACTCTAAAAACTGTTCAATTATGTTTTTTGTTTATTAGGTTAGTTTGGGTTAATAGTACTCAAGGCTTTACACACACGTCATACCAATTTACCACCCATTAGATTAACAAAATATAGCATATATGTAGCTACCCCCAATATCATGGTACTGGATGTGAGAATAATTAATTATAAATGTGAGAATTAAGGGAAACAGGTTACGCCGTTGTGTTTATCTCGGAATTCTGGTTGAGATAGAGTCCGAGTTTGCGTGAATTGGACTTCGTATGAAGAAGTTATGGCCTTCGGAAGTTTCAAAAATTCGAAATTCAAATTTAAACACAGAAGAAAGCAGGGCAGGAAATATTTCCGCCCAGGCTAGGCCAGGACGACCAAGAGGTCGACCCTAATGTCGACCTACCCTACAGGTCGACCTGGGGGTCGACCTACCCCTCGGGCAGACCTGAAAGGATGACGATTTCTGACTCCCTGCTGAGTCATTAGGGCTGAGGTGTTATCCTATCTTGATTGGATGCTCTAGATTATTTCTAGGGTTAATCCGACGTCTATAAGTTAATTAAAACTCTATAAAAGCAACCTAACTCTCAACCCTAAATCACAAAATATTCATACCAAGAGCCGCCATGCCGTCAATGGTGAACCTAGGATAGCCGTCATCTCTTTCAACTCAAAGGAAAGATTGAAGCTACGTCAAAATTAAATCTAATCTAATTCAACTAAGAAAATTCAATGATCTACATCAAAGGAGAGCAACTCAATTTCAGAATACAGTTCCCAGAACTCAAGAATTGTATCAAGTTGTATGTGATGCTGATTTATGTTTATTCATGTCTGTTCTATCGTATATGCCTATGAATCAATTTGGTCTATCATGTTTTGTGGAAATTGGTGAATAAACCTATGATGTTATGAAATTATCATATGTAAGTTTGGTGATATTATACAAGTTTTAGGATGAGTAATATAGTATTATGCCTAATTGTTTAGATCCATTATGCATACATGTTTAGATCTACGACCTTATGATGACATCTATATGTTGTATGTTAATTTAGAAATTATGCCATGTTTATGCAAGTTAAGTGATGCTATCATGTTATGAATACATGCAAGTTTATATGTTAAAAACATGACTATGTAAACCTATATGTTTAGATCTACAACTTTACATGTTAGAACCATATGCCTTTATGTTAGATCAATATTAACATGATTCAACCTATGCAAGTTCACCACTACGCATCTAATTAGATTTTGGTAGTTCTATGTAATACTATTATTTTATGATTCATGTTGCATAGATCTAGTTTGCAAGTTCATAATTAAAATTATATAATGCCAAGTTCATGTGACACATCTGTAGTTAGATCCATATTTTTGTATGATGTTGGAATATTGCAAGTTCATCTTTTTCCCTTTTTAGTTTATTAGTTGGGCTAAAATGTCGAGCCTAACATCTCATGTAATTTGGCGAACGTACAACGGGGGTAACGTTGGGGAAAACATGAGAATTATACATAATTAACATATTTGGCTCATAACCATGTAAATGGTATAATTTACTTACCAAAAATTGTGAATTTGATTTAAAAGGAAAGTGGGCCATAACAATAAATTGTTGACAAATGTACATATAAGCATAAAAGGATAAATATATAATTTAGAAAAGACAAATATTCCTAACCCGAGGTTAGACTGAGTTGTGGTGTAAAACTGCCCGGAACCGACCGGCACATCCAGTGACCACAACAATACCTGTCTAATGTGGGTGGTTAGTGCATTGAGCCCAAAAAGGACCCGAGGTTAGACTGAGTTGTGGTGTAAAACTGCCAGGAACCGACCGGCACATCTAGTGACCACAACAATACCTGTCTAATGTGAGTGGTTGGCGCTCTAATAAAGCTAAGTCAAGAGTAGTAGGGTTAAGTCAATTAAGGAAACAATTAACCAATCCAACATGTTAGCTAAACTGATGGGTGGGGTTAAGGTAAATTTGGACACTTAACCAATTTAATATGTTGACTAGAAAACCCTAGCAACGGGGACCCATTTCAGCAGTAACCCACGTAGATGTATCATGAGACTCTGAACTAGGCAGGGTGGGGCACGATTACTGGGCTGATTATAAGCGGTCAAAAAAAACATCGGCGGTAGTGGATCAGTGTAGGTTCCGGCGGAGTATCGGGCGTGCACGTACTCCGGAGTGGAAAAAGCAGGCACTGGGCATCAACAGTCATACACTGTGCATCTTGAATCGTGTCGGGTTGCCACTATAGGATTTTATACACCCTTTGGTGGGACCAGCACAGGTATCTACAATCAAGCGGGGGCCGAAGGACACATGTGATAAATGTATGCTAGTAGGAGCCGATCGATATAAGGGAATCATTTCACCATGAACACGTGGTGCTAGTTGGAAAAGTATAAATAGGTGCAGAAGAATTAAACATGGGTGCGATGTACATTCGGTTTACCCTGCCTTATATAGTTTAATGTTAGTTTGCTGTTCTGGTACCGTCCTATTTTCAGTTTATTCCTATCATGATATTTTCCTTATTCACACACAGAAAAGTCACTAGACTTACTCAGACTTATGTCTGACCCATTTTTCTTTCATCTTCTTTTCTTCCGTTTCCCCCCTCAGATAGCTAGGGAGATAATAGCTCAGCTTAATTTGGACCGTTCATCTTTCCAAGCTTGAAGACTCGGTGATGTACGGCTTGGAATCTCTTATCTTTGGCTATGGCTTTGGACACACTAGACTTGGGGATTTATGCAGTTTTATTTATGTTATTTGCTTCTTTATGTTTTAATCAAGACAGAGATTATGATGAAGTGTTTTGGAAGTTGTGTTGAGACAATTTACTGTAATGATTTTTGTATTGAACCACGTATGAAATAAATGTTAGTTTTATATTCCGTTGCTTATAATTCTGTCTTGTAAATTTTTCTGTGTCTTTTACCTATAATGCTCCATCGAAGTTAAGGCATTCCCTTTGAGAATAACCTTAATGGAGGCGGGTGTTTCACTTGGTATTAGAGCAAAGGTTTACCAGATCAGATAAAAGATTTTGAAAACTATTTAAAAAAAAACATTTTTCAAGAAAGAGTGTTATTTTACTTTAAAAGGTATAATCCCCCAAAAGCCATATGCACTATCTTTCTATCCTTTGTCTTGAATCTTTCCTTTTTCGGTTCAGCATGTCTGGGAATCTTAACCTTCCGGAGGGTGTACCGATACCCGGATGGTTCAGGAGGTACCTAGAGGCTAGGGCCAACGACTCAGGCCCAGCAGACATTCCTCCTCCCCCAGCTGCAGCGGTTCCTCCTCCTCCTCGTGCAAATGCTTTCTCAAAAATATGTAGGGACTTTCGAGCCATGGGTGGAAATAATTTCAATGGAAATGAATCCTTCGTGGAAGCAAGAAACTGGCTCAAAGAAACTGAGGATTTGTTCGAGATCTTCGAAGTGGATGATAGGAAGAAGATACAGTTGGCAATATGGTTGCTCAAAGATGAAGCTTCCTATTGGTGGAAAGTCACTAACGCGGAAAGACTAATTGAAACTTAGATGGATTTTAGGATGAGGTTTGAAATGAAATTCCTCTCACAAGATGAACGAAGCTTACAGATGGAGAAGTTCTTAGCTCTCAAACAGGGAAGTATGTCGGTCAAGGAATACATTAACCAATTTAATCAGCTGGCTGGGTTTGGATTGGAGTTAGTGAACACTCCCCATAAGAAGGCTCTTCGCTTTGTTAAAGGATTGAATGAGCCACTGCACAGCGTAGCTATGTCACATATACCTATGGGTGTGACTTATGAAAGACTGGTGGACATGGCACTTTTACAAGAAGAAGATAAGGCTGGCAAGAAGGAGATAAAGGTGGAAGCATCTCAAGATAAGAAAGGGGAAGGATCACAGAGCAAGAAGACAGACTCCAAGAAGGGCAGGAAAAACAACAAAACCCATGACAAGAGGAAGAGTAATTTTTGTGGCATTCCTGGACATCTGGTTAAGGACTGCAGGAAGAAGAAAATGAAGATGGATGGCTGTTTCCATTGCGGCGAGGCATGACACATGGCTAGGGACTGCCCAAGAAAGCAACGGCAAGGGCAGAGAGTTGGATCTACGTCTGGAGGGCAGGTTCACGCTCTCATGGCACCTCCATAAGAACAAGGTAGAAATGTTTCTTTTGAGAGTCTAGTTTATCTTTTTGATCACCCTGTTCGTACACTCTTTGATTCTGGCGCATCGCACTCTTTTATATCTACTACTTTAGTTGAATCTCTGCATCTAGACACCAGTTTAGTAGAGGATCCCTTGGTTGTTTCAAATCCAATTGGGGGCTCAACTTATTTGTCAATGATCTGTTTGGATTTGGAATTTTCTATATTGAGTGTGGGGTTTAGATGCAATACCTATGTTTTGGGCTTCACGGGCTATGGGTTAATTTTAGGCATGGATTAGCTATCCAGTAATGGTGCCATCCTCGACTGTGAAAAGAGAGTGGTTAGACTCATGACTTGCCTTGGTAACATTCTCTAAATTTCTTGTAATCCCATGAAATCTGTTATGCTTAGCTATCTAGAACCCCTTGATGCGTTTATTGAGGATTTGCAGTTTGTTAGAGTAGTCCGTGAATACCCGAATGTCTTTGAAGCGGTTAAAGGGTTACCTTCGAAGTGGGAGATAGACTTCTGCATATATCTTGTTGATAACGCAAAAACCGTCGCTCTACCTGTTAGACACTTGGCTCCAAGGGAGAGGAAAGAACTCAGTAAGCAAGTTAAAGAGCTGCTTGGGAAGGGGTTTATAAGGCGGAGTATTTCCGAATGGGGTGCTCCAGTAGTGTTCGCAACTAAAGCGGACGGTTCGCTTCGCCTATGTGTTGATTATAGGGAGCTAAACAAGTTGACTAAGAAGAATAGGCACCCACTTCCAAGAATAGATGACTTGTTCGATCAGCTTGTAGGTGCATCGGTTTTCTCCCAACTAGATTTAGCTACCAGGTTTCATCAGCTGAGAGTGGCTGAAGACAGCAATGACAAGACCGCATTCAGAACTCCGGATGGTTTCTTCGAGTGGCTTTTCATGCCTTTCGGCTTGACAAACACACCCGCTTACTTCGTCGATTTGATGAGCAGGGTTTTTGGGGAGTTCCTCAATAAATTTGTAGTGGTCTTCGTAGATGACATTTTGATTTTCTCGGAGAGTGAGGAAGAGCATGCTCAACATCTAAAGGAAGTCATAGACACTCCTCGTGCACACCAGTTAAAAGCCAAATTATCCAAATGCCACTTCTGGAGAGAAGAAGTAAGGTTTCTTGGACATGTGGTGTCCAAAGAGGGATTAGCTGTGGACCCCGCAAAAGTAGTTGCGGTGCAAGATTGGAAGGTCCCACGGAATGCAACCGAAGTCCGAAGCTTCCTCGGGCTAGCGGGCTTTTAACGGAAGTTCATCAAATATTTTGCGAAAATCTCAGCTCCACTAACAAAGTTGACAAAGAAGAACTTAACTTTCACTTGGGATTTGGATTGCGATATTGCTTTCCAACGCTTAAAAAGAGCTCTAACGGCAGCCCCAGTTCTGACATTGCCAGATGGGAGCAAGATGTTTACCATATACACGGATGCTTGTGGTACGGGATTAGGAGCTGTCTTGATGCAAGAAGGGAAGGTAGTAGCTTATGGAGGCCGATAGCTGAAAATACATGAGAAAAGCTACCCAACCCACGATCTAGAGTTGGCTTCCATCGTCTTTGCGCTTAAGTCTTGTGCCATTATCTCCTAGGTGAGAAGTTTGAATTATATACTGACCATAAATCGTTGAAGTACCTTTTCTCGCAATAAGATCACCTTCCTTTGGTGGAGTTTCCCTACAACAATAGCTACCAAGCCACCATAGGCATGGCACCCTTCGAAGCTTTATATGGAAGACCGTGTCGATCACCAACTTGTTGGTGGGAGTCTACAGATAAGCTCATACTTGGACCAGATACGATTAGAGAAACTTCAGAAAAAGTGGACTTGGTACGAAAAAGAATGAAGACTGCCCAAGATAGACAAAAGTCCTACGCAGATAAGAGAAGGACCGACCTTGATTTTGAGGTTGGGGACAGGGTTTTCCTTAAAGTATCTCCTTTGAGGAACGTCGTTCGCTTCGGATCCGCAGAAAAGTTGGCACTAAGATTTGTAGAGCCGTTTCCTATTATTGAAAGAATTGGGAAGATGGCTTATAGAGTAGAGCTGCCCGAAAGATTGGCTGGAGTCCATAATGTCTTTCACGTTTCTCACTTACGAAAGTGCTTACATGAGTCTGCGGAAGTGGTGGAACCAAGCATATTAGAGGACGTAGAAGTAGAACGAGAGGCGACTGTGAGGAGAGTTCCAACTCATATATTGGGTACGGAAGTCAAAAAGCTACGCAATCGCGAAGTCAAACTTGTAAAAGTTCAATGGAGTGACGCTGAGGAAGACGTGACTTGGGAGACTGAGGCTAGAATACGCGTAGCCTACCCTTTTCTTTTTGAGGGTACATCTTTGTTCTCTTTTCTCCTTAAGTATGTTCATACTCGTATCTATCTTTTTTTAGTATTTTCCTCAGTTCCGTTCTCGATCCTTAAGTAGAAACCAATGGATGTAAACATGTATTTGAAGCGTTTTATGATTGATGGTTGTAAGTGGTTGCAAGTGATTGCTAGTGGTTGCTCGTGGATGCATATACACACACTTTAGTATTAGATCGGCTCAGTCACTTTCATATTGCATATGCATATATGTACTTGTATATGATTGAAACTTGATGTGTTATCATGTGGATGTTGCATTTGTATGAATGATTGTGCACTCATGTAGAAATTATGATTAGGGAAGATTGCATACATTATGGACGCATGATACCGACATGACTTGCATTAAGGAGGTCAACTGAATCAGTAGACCGCCTGATTTTGCATTAGATAAGGACATGTACACACACTATGCATATGATCATGAAGCATTAGAAGTCTTTTAAGGACAATGGACGCCTGTGTTTGATGGTTCAGTAGATGGACGATTGGATGGTAGGATATACGTTCTTCTTGACTTGAAGATTTCGGGGACGAAATCCTTTAAGGAGGGGAGAATGTAACACCCCGTGTTTTCAATAAACCTTATAGTAAAAAATTAAAGAATAATTAATTTTAAATGTGAGAATTAAGGGAAACGGGTTAGGTATTGCGTTCATCTCAAAATTCTGGTTGAGACAGAGTCCGAGTTTGCGTGAATTGGACTTCGTATGCAGAAGTTATGGCCTTCGGAAGTTTCAAAAATTCGAATATCAAATTTAAACACAGAAGAGGGAAGGGCAGGAAAGATTCCCGCCCAGGCCAGGCTAGGACGACCAGGAGGTCGACCCTAGTGTCGACCTACCCTACAGGTCGACCTGGGGGTCGACCTACCCCTCGGGCAGACCTGAAAGGATGACGATTTCTGACTCCCTACTAAGTCATTAGGGCTGAGGTGTTATCCTATCTTTACTGGATGCTCTAGATTATTTCTAGGGTTAATCTGACAGCTCTAAATTAATTAAAACTCTATAAAAGCAACCTAACTCTCAACCCTAAATCACAAAATATTCATACCAAGAGCCGCCATGCCGCCAGTGGTGAACCTAGGATAGCCGTTATCACTTTCAACTCAAATGCAAGATTGAAGCTACATCAAAATTAAATCTAATCTAATTCAACTAAGAAAATTCAACGATCTATATCAAAGGCGAGCAACTCCATTTCAGAATACAGTTCCCAGAACTCAAGAATTCCTTTTTGTTTGTAAGTTTAGTTATCTTTCAGATGCGAATGAATTAAAGACATGGTTTGTAATGAATTATAAAATAGAATTGTATCAAGTTGTATGTGATGCTGATTTATGTTTATTCATGTCTGTTCTATCGTATATGCCTATGAATTATTTTGGTCTATCATGTTTTGTGGAAATTGGTGAATAAACCTATGATGTTATGAAATTATCATATGTAAGTTTGGTGATATTATACAAGTTTTAGGCTAAGTCATATAGTATTTATGCCTAATTGTTTAGATCCATTATGCATACATGTTTAGATCTACGACCTTGTGATGACATCTATATGTTGTATGTTAATTTAGAAATTATGCCATGTTTATGCAAGTTAAGTGATGCTATCATGTTATGAATACATGCAAGTTTATAGGTTAAAAACATGACTATGTAAACCTATATGTTTAGATTTACAACTTTACATGTTAGAACCATATGCCTTTATGTTAGATCAATATTAACATGATTCAACCTATGCAAGTTCACCACTACGCATCTAATTAGATTTTGGTAGTTCTATGTAATACTATTATTTTATGATTCATGTTGCATAGATCTAGTTTGCAAGTTCATAATTAAAAGTATATTATGCCAAGTTCATGTGACACATCTGTAGTTAGATCCATATTTTTGTATGATGTTGGAATATTGCAAGTTCATCTTTTTCCCTTTTTAGTTTATTAGTTGGGCTAAAATGTCGAGCCTAACATCTCATGTAATTTGGCGAACGTACAACGGGGGTAATGTTGGGGAAAACATGAGAATTATACATAATTAACATATTTGGCTCATAACCCTGTAATTGGTAAGGCATTGAAATGGTATAATTTACTTACCAAAAATTATGAATTTGATTTAAAAGGAAAGTGGGCCATAACAATAAATTGTTGACAAATTTACATATAAGCATAAAAGGATAAATATATAATTTAGAAAAGACGAATATGCCTAACCCGATGTTAGACTGAGTTGTGGTGTAAAACTGCCCGGAACCGACCGGCACATCCAGTGACCACAACAATACCTGTCTAATGTGGGTGGTTAGTGCATTGAGCCCAAAAAGGACCCGAGGTTAGACTGAGTTGTGGTGTAAAACTGTCCGGAACCGACCGGCACATCCAATGACCACTACAATACCTGTCTAATGTGAGTGGTTGGCGCACTAATAAAGCTAAGTCAAGAGTAGTAGGGTTAAGTCAGTTAAGGAAACACTTAAC
Organism: Allium sativum; assembly: GCA_030737875.1. NCBI lineage: Eukaryota > Viridiplantae > Streptophyta > Magnoliopsida > Asparagales > Amaryllidaceae > Allium > Allium sativum. Next base: position 313,171,641 of record CM060921.1, read on the forward strand.
CAATCCAACATGTTAGCTAAACTGATGGGTGGGGTTAAGGTAAATTTGGACACTTAACCAATTTAACATGTTGACTGGAAAACCCTAGCAACGGGGACCCATTTCAGCAGTAACCCACGTAGATGTATCATGGGACCCTGAACTAGGCAGGGTGGGGCACGATTACTGGGCTGATTATAAGCGGTCAAAAAAACATCGGCGGTGGTGGATCAGTGTAGGTTCCGGTAGAGTATCGGGCGTGCACGTACTCCGGAGTGGAAAAAGCAGGCACTGGGTATCAGTAGTCATACACTGTGCATCTTGAATCGTGTCGGGTTGCCACTATAGGATTTGATACACCCCTTAGTGGGACCATGTAACACCCTACCTCCATTAAGGTCACTCACAAAGGGAATGCCTTAACTTTGGTGGAGCGTTTTTGGTAAACAGACACAGAATATCACAAGACAGATATAAAAATTTTGCGGCGGAAAATAAATAACTTTATTAAATCACCAAAATATTCTGTTACATAATACCATGAGTCATAAAACCATTACAACAAAACACTTCTGTCTTATATTATCAGAGTACATAGGTATTTAAAAGAAAACATCATTCCCCATATTAAAGAGCAAGCCATATAAGAGACAGAGACTCGAGCCATACTTCAGAAGTAGCTCCTAGAAGATGATATCCCAATCCTGACTAAACCTGGGTGTTTCCTCCCTGAGAACCTGGGGGGGGGGGGAACGGAAGAAAAGAGGCGAAACAAACTAGGTCAGACAAACGTCTGGTGAGTCCAGTAACTTTTAGCCAGTAAATAAATAAAGGTAAACATGATAGGCATACAAAGTGGATAAGAGGATTACGATACAAATGATAGGTATGACAGGACAAATAAGGTAAGGTGTATGCATGATTCACTACTAACTACTCTGCACTATTACTAGTCAAATCAAGATGGGATAATCCCTTCTGCTAATCATGATAACAATGGTGGTAGTTTCGTGTATTCCTAGCTGCTGCCATAGGTGCCGCCTGCTCCTATCTCAACTAGTCGTACCCACTACCCTCCTCCTACTACAAATTGGTAGACTTAAGGCATATGTCCGGATATACCCTAACCACTACCCTAATCGATCGGCTCCCTACTCCGTAGATACCCTGTGCTGGTCCCATAACTAGGGGGTATCACTTCCCTAAAGTGGCAACCTAAGGTGTGCACAATTATACCTACTGGTGTCACGGTCGTCTTGTCCCCCTCTGCCCGGCCCATGCACGCATATGTCCCCGGTCGGTTTGCGCCGCCCACACCATCCGTCTCGTTTTGGATCTCTTACAATCAATCAGAAAGCGTGCTCCTCCCCCGCCTAGTACGGAGTTCTTTACTTTGATACCCCTCCGGGTTACTGACTGAAATGGGTCCCACACAACATGATACAAGCTCTCCCCTATGTCTTGTATCCCCACTGGGTTTTCTACCGACTATGTATACCCTAAGGTGTCTTTAATTACATAGCCCTCAATCAGTTATGCGTACCTATATGTGACTTTAATACATAACCCCTATTCTACCTATCAGTTATGCGTACCTATAGGTGTCTTTAATACATAACTCTATCTATTCCATTAGTTATGCGTACCCCTAAGGGTGTCTTAAATACATAACTTTACCTATTCCCATCAGTTATGCGTACCCCTAAGGGTGTCTTTAATACATAACTTTACTATTCTGCCCTGGTTATGTATACCATTAGGTGTCTTTAATTACATAACCCCTTTTTTTAATGGTTAAGTTTGTGGGCCTATATATACTAATATTACCCACCTACCCTTCAGTTGTACTTAACCCTCCCACTGATTCAATCCTATTTATTTAATGGTTAAGTTTGTGGGTCTATATATACTAATATTACCCACCTACTCATCAGTTGTACTTAACCCACCCACAATCCAACTCGTTTTACTTAACCCTAACTTATGTCTATCATCATACAGTCCATATGTATTAAGTTAGGTTAAGTAGTCTTTAATTTATTATTGAGACATCTAATCGTATTTCACATGCCACCCAAGGCACCCACTTAATTCAACATGCCACCCAAGGCACCCACTTAACCCCTCATGTCCCACTACATGTTTATCTGGTTAAGTGTTTCTTAATTCATTAAGTCTGTAACCTCATAAAGAGTTCCCACATTAGCCTGGCATTTGTGGCAGCTGGATTTGCCAGGCGGGTCCGGGCAGTCTTACACCACAAACGAGCCTAACCTCGTGTCTTTACAACTGTCACGCATTTAGTTTATGCCTAAGACCTCCCACATTAGACTGGCATTTATGGCAGCTGGATTTGCCGGGCGGGTTCGGGCAGTCTTACACCACAAAAGAGCCTAACCTCGTGTCTTAGACGATTAATTACTCCTAATTAATCATCCCCCATTTTGAATTACTTTCCCTATTCAAATTATCAATTAATTCCAAATTTCACTATGGCCATAATTGACTCAATTATGTCCATCTATTTATGGTATGAAAAATCATACCAATTTTCATCACAAATTTATTTTATGCCAATTCTCAATATTAAATCTTCAGACTTTAATTTCTTAAACATTCCTCTTTTGATTAATTAAGTTAATTAATTAATCCTTTCCTTTTTATAGGTGTCATTACCTATCTTATTAACAATTTGAATTTCCTATCCATAAATGGTCATATTCAAATTATACCATTTTTACTCAACTTTACCTATGTCATAATAGGTAATTATTTATATGTTTCCCTACTAGAATCATGTGTCCAATTTACATAATCACTATGTAAATTATGCCTATTACAAATTCCCCTTTTTCCCCGTTTCTTAACTAGCGTAACCGTTTGCGTTTTTGGCATCATCGAGGCTACAAGGTAGTCTCGCCATAACAATAAAATAAAGAGAATGTCAAGGTGATCGTTTTCAGTACAACTTTTGGCATAATCCTGACAACTAGGGAAAATGACATGATAACTTCGCATATAATTATGATTCACCACATAATTAACAACTTGCATGAATTCATAACAACTTGCATAGGTTCATGAATTAACAACATAATTAACAACTAACATAGGTTCATGATTCTCATCATAATCAACAACTTATATAGGTTCATGATTCACAATATAACAACTTGCATGATTCATAACATAACTTCTTGCATAGGTGACTTACATAGATTGATGATCCATAACATAATAACTAGCATAGGTTCATGAATTAACAACTTATCAACTTGCATAGGTAACTTCATAGGTTCATGATTCATAACATAACAACTAGCATAGATTCATGAATTAACAACGCAACAATTTGGATAGGTAACTTGCATAGGTTCATAGTTTCTCAACATAATAACTTGCATAACTTCATGATTCACAACAATAATGAACTTGCATCATCTCATGATTCACAATAATAAACTTGCATAACTACAAACAACATATACCAAAATCATAGTCTACCACGATTCACTTTTATTTATTTAAACCTAAAAGTGACTAGAACTCACCGAATAAGGGGTCTTGAGTTCTGGGATCTGAATTATGTAATTGATTAGCGTTCCCTTGTTGTAGACAATTTCGTTGTTGTAGTTTTAGGCTTGATTTGATTTGAATTGTTGTTTTTAATTTGCTTCTAGTTGGTGGCGGCTACTCTAGGGTTTGGAGTGACAACATGACGGCCACTGATCTAATTTTGATTTGATTCTAGGGTTTGAGTCTATACATGTTTATATAGAATTTTAATTTAATTATAACCGTTGGATGACCCTAGAGTTAAGTCCAGATTAGAACTATCCAGAAACCCTAATGACTCATTAACTAGTCAGAAATGACTCAGCACTGATTCACCGTTCGAATCAGAGCCTCAGAAATCTGTGCATATTTTTACCTCGGCCTGGGCGCACCTTCCAAGTGCGCCAGTGCAATATTGCATAGGCGCACTTCCCAAGTGTGCCAGTGCAATTTTGTTCTGGCGCACTTCCCAAGTGCGACAGTGCATTCTGGCTCGTTTCTTGTTTTTCTGCCTAACTTCGTTCGTCCATATCTTCTTCATACGACATCCGTTTTATGCAAACTCGGACTCTATCTCAACCAGAATTCCGAGACAAACGCAATGGCACGACCCGTTTCCCTTAATTCCCACATTTGAAATTAAGTATTCTTAAATTTAGTTAATCTGATTATTCAAAAATTCGGGGTGTTACAGACCAGCACAGGTATCTACAGTCAAGCGGGGGCCGAAGGACACACGTGATAAATGTATGCTAGTAGGAGCCGATCGATATAAGGGAATCATTTCACCATGAACACGTAGTGCTAGTTGGACAAGTATAAATAGGTGCAGAAGAATTAAACATGGATGCGATGTACTTTCGGTTTACCCTGCCTTATATAGTTTTATGTTAGTTTGTTGTTCTGGTGCCGTCCTATTTTCAGTTTATTCCTATCATGACCTTTTCCTTATTCACACACTGAAAAGTCACTAGACTTACTCAGACTTATGTCTGACCCATTTTTCTTTCGTCTTCTTTTCTTCCGTCCCCCCCCCCCAGGTAGATAGGGAGGGAATAACTCAGCTTAATTTGGACCATTCATCTTTCCAAGCTTGAAGACTTGGTGATGTACGGCTTGGAACCTTTTATCTTTGGCTATGGCTTTGGACACACTAGACTTGGGGATTTATGCAGTTTTATTTATGTTATATGCTTCTTTATGTTTTAATCAAGACAGAGATTATGATGAAGTGTTTTGGAAGTTGTGTTGAGACAATTTACTGTAATGATTTTTGTATTGAACCACATATGAAATAAATGTTAGTTTTATTTTCCGCTGCTTATATTACTGTCTTGTAAATTTTTCTGTGTCTTTTACCTATAATGCTCCATCGAAGTTTAGGCATTCCCTTTGAGAGTGACCTTAATGGAGGTGAGGTGTTTCAGTATCATTCTCGCAAGGTCTCCGCCGTCACGCCTTAGAAGCGTATGCCACTCTCATCCTACGCCGAACGACGTACAGACCTCCATATTACTACGCCATGTTTCATACAGAACTACCATCGCCATTCTACGTAAGCGTACATACTGCCATATCCGAAATCCTCAGTCGAAATAAACCTCAACACAGAGTAATGCCCTAGCATCTATGATACACCAACCGGTGCGGTGTGCGTGTACCTAGACCCTCACACGTACGTAACATCTACTGTACCACGAGTCCCGTAATAGGGCTGCGTCCAATGCATGGAACTCGGTCGGGAGCCTTTTCCATATTTGTACAGGCCCACTCGAAAGGGCCCAAGGTATAGATATCTAAACTACGATCTGCATTTTCACGGTAGCTATGGTCCCACTCGACCCTTCCTTCAACTAGTGAAAGAATACATCAAGAGCAAGGTGACGTACCCCAGCTAACAATCTACAACCAAATTCGCGTGTTCTACAACCAAAGTCTCGATAGTGAAAGATCGATGGTCTATAAGTTTAGCTCTAGTCTTTCCACATCCCACTGACTGCCGATGACAGGTACCCGACGATTATTATCCTTTATTTGGTCCTGACTAACCTCCCTCCACGAGCTAGGCAAACCACCAAATTACCCCAATGTCACACTGCCATAGCCTTCTGACTGCTAAACAATTGTTGCAGTCAAGGTATACTCAACGGGTGGTAATGCGCAGACCCAACCTCTATGAGTACAGCTAGAGCATGCAACGCAACAGAGGACCACCACAAGTACCCTACCACATCCCTTGGAAGTTGCGTGCTTCCTTCCAGTACCGCAAAGCCAACAAGTAGAAGAATCAAATTAACGTGTTCCTCTTGTGCCTTTAGACACCTCGATGATCTACCCCGTTGGGTTCTCCACCTTGGTACATGCGGGCTGGTCCAAGTGCATCATGCTAATGTGTTATTAGACCTTATATCTAATCTTTTAATTGCACGCTTGTCTTATTTTACCAGATTGCCAATTAACTTGATTATTCACATTTAATCTTTCTATTAAAGTTACCAGGTTTGTGATGACCGCCCATAACCCCTACACTAAACAAGAGGAATAATGCGCTGAAAAATGTGCCAGACAACTATGGACAATCATCAGAATAGGTAAACAACATTGAAACCAATCGAAGAACTCACAGCGCAAGGATAAAATATAATAGAACATATACAATAGATAATAGTAATGAAGCATCATATAGCAAACTTTTGAAACTTTCTCAACATCCTGAAAGGTTATCCAACTAGTACCAAAGTTTATACATAAAGCCCCACTACAACCCTTATAGAGCACTCAAATAGCGGAAATAGAAATACTAGATAGTAATAAAACTGGTACGTCAGCCTCTTGCTCACCTCCGCACAGCAACATCGTCCTCACTAATCACCTGTAACCTGCTACTTAGTCTTCCCATCCACAACTGGATGAACAACCCAAGGTAATAAGAGGAGACATAAAACCTTGAATCAGACAACAGTATTAGTGAGCGATAAAACAACAAACAAATTTAAACAATAAAGTATATGAGAATGGATAGATAAACATACTAATCTACCCACGACACTAGAGAAGAACTCAACCCTATCTTCCCCGCATCAAATAGTGATAGCCTTTACGATAAACAATTCAACCATTCATCCATGGAAACCACAACACCCATTCAATCATGGTAGAGCACTCATAACATCCAGATTATATGTATCTCATGTAAACCATCCTAATCAAATTCAACATCCCTCAAGCACAAGCCCCAGAGGCCTGAACCAATATCAGACAAGCACCCAAGAACATCACCTTCGACTTTGGACGACCTACATGAGACGGTAAAAACAGAACAACCAATCATCCATGACAGACTCTGGCTATCACCGCCAAACCTGCTTTGAAACTATCGTTAATCATATAATGGCCAACCTTGCCATATGTCAAGGACTAATGGTAACCCCTGTTCTAGCATAAACTCCATATGTCCAGCCTTGACAACTAGGCCTTTCTACAAGACCCAGGGTACTCAACCTACAACCGGTTTTTTAGACGTCTCTAGTGTACCCTTGCTTCGAGCCTACTAGAACTTACGACAACGATAATCCCTCGGCCTTTGCATCTCTAGTCATCCAACCCGACGACTTTTCATAGCTTAAGCAACCTTCTCGAGCAACCATTATCCATCAACTCACAATCTTTGAGTTGTCACCTCATTCGCTGTTCTACACCGATCAACGAGCACATTCAACACTTCGAATATTCCCACTTGAATTATCCTCGAAGTTATCACCATCACCGAGCCAATTACACCACTACATTGCTGCTAGTGTTCAGGGGGTTGCCCCCAAAAAATATTTTTTTCAGGCCTTTTTTTCAAATTTGATTCGTACCTGAAAATATAAATTTTCATAAAATAACCCTATGCGACCGACCTCTGATGACCGACCCTTGGTGACCGACCCTCCTTGCTCGACCCCAACATGGTGTGACCGACTAGGCTTGCCCAAACCAAGTCTTGCATGACACGAAACCTGTTCGACCCAATCATTCTGGTCGACCCGGAGCGGCTCGACCAGGTCCATGCTCAACCTTATATGCTTGCTCGACCTAAAGCATGACCGACCAGATTTTGGGTGCACGACCGACCCCAACCACCTCCACATCTTGACCGACCAATGCTTAAGACCGACAGTTTATGCTAGACCTTCCTTGCATGACTGACCCACTGTGCTCGACCCAAAACCTGCCTCCTCCAATGCAACTCCAATTTTGACAAAAACTTTACCAAATATGTACGTTCGACAAAACCAACTCATCCAATTCATCCAACATAATCATAATCATGTTATGAAGTAACTAAAAACATGAATATGATGATTATCACTAAAATTATGCAAATCACCCCAAAATTATGATAAATGAACATATAAACTAGATTGCAGACCTAACTTGCATAATTATATGAAATGGCATAGTAATTACCGGTTTGAACTTACTAAATTGGATCATATGGCGACTCATATGAAAATGGTCTTATCATGGTATAGATCTATGGGAAAATGATTGAATTTGATGAAAAACACGATCAAACATTCATATACTTCATTGAATCCATGTGAGAGATGTAAATCACTAACCGATTCCCCAAAACAAGCTAAAATTGTTGAAATAAGAATCTGGATAGCAAGCACCTCACACCAATCCCCTTGATCCGATGAACTCTTGCTTTGATTGATGTAGATCTAGCCTCTAATGGTGTAGATCTATGATTTCCCTCCTTGAATTTTGATTTTTAATGGTGGAAAGGTGTTGGAGGAAGGAGGAGCTCAAGGCCTCCAAATGAGAGAATGGAAAACTAAAACCATTTCCCATATCCCTTACCCCCTATTTATAGTTTCCACCAGCCCACTAATGGCCTCCCCCCAAATCAGCCCATTAGGCTCCCAAAACCTGAACAACCAACTGAAAAATCTTAAAATAGCGATTTCTCGCAAACCGCTGAGCCAAATCTTTAATGTAACCACTCTACGGAAAGACAATCATCAATTCCTTTCCAATGGCACATGTATCACCCTCTAATTCGACCTGAGTCAAAAGTTGTGCCCTATACATGACTGACAGGGGCAAAATGGTCACAAACGAAATTGGTAAAAATTATGGACATGTCTTACATCCCCATAAGCAACATATCAAAAGATGAGAATGATCCAATCCTCAGGGAATAAAATAAAAGTACTTTACGATCCTCCGATACGTAAAATGCGGGCTGTTACATTCTCCCCCCTTAAGAATTTCGCCCCTGAAATTCCAAGTAAACATAGGAAACCACAACATTTCCTCATACTTATCATCCATGAGAAGCGAATTCTATCATCCAAACTAGCAACCATCAAGCCATGCATCCATAGCCTTATCCTTGCACATGGAATTCTATCAAACAACAACAAGATACAACGATATAACGATGATACGATCAAAAGGTCCTACCGATGAAGAGTTCTGGATGAGTCGCTCTCATGCTCTATTCCGTTTCCCACTTACAATCATCGCCATCTTCACTCGATTGTACCTTGACTAGCATAACCGTCTTCCTCCTAAGCTGTCTCGTGTCTTTTTCCACAACTCGAAGCGACTTACGAGGTCTTTCAACTACGGTTTCTACTTCCAAATCTTCGTACTGCTCTAGTGATACCACTACATTTGAGTCATGCACAAACTTCCGTAGAAACAACACATGGAAAACATTATGCACATTCGACATCTTCTCGGGTAACTCCAATCTATATGCAAGCTTTCCAATTCGCTCGACTATCGGAAATGGTCCAACGAATCATGAAGCTAACTTTCCTTTACTTCTAAATCAAACCACATGCTTTAATGGAGAAATCTTCACGAAAACCATATCGTCAACATCGAATTCCAAATCTTTTAGACGTTTATCAGCATAATTTTTCTAATGATCTTGGGTTGCCTTCATTTGTTGCTGAATGATCTTGATACAATCCGAGATTTCTCTTATCGTTTCTGGCCCAAGTATTAACTTATCCCCAGTTTCTAACCAACAAGCTTGAGAATTACACGATCTACCATACAATGCCTCATATGGTGCCATCCCAATACTCGACTGGTAACTATTGTTGTAACACCCCACCTTCGTTAAGGTCACTCACAAAGGGAATGCCTTAACTTTGGTGGAGCATTTTAGTAAACAGAACAGAAACTTACAAGACAGATAAAACAGTACTTGAAAAATTTTAACTTTATTACAGCGGAAACAGAAATTAATATGGTTACATCCTTTCAATTTCAGAATTCAAGTACAAAATATCAGTCTTGTACAAAAGCCTTCAAAATGCATGGTTTAAAATCATAATCCCCATGGAACGGAAGCTATACAGAGCCAAGCCATACTTTAAGCACTTCAAGCAAAGAGAAATCTGGATCAAGCTAAAGTATTCCCTCCTTGGATAACCTGGGAGGGGGGGGGGGGGGAAACGGAAGAAAGGAGGCGAAACAACAAGGGTCAGACAAAAAGTCTGGCAAGTCCAGTGACTTTCAGCATATGAACAGATAATAATAATATGATATGAACATAAAACTGGATGTGAGATAACTGTAACAGGTGTAGCAGATATAACAGAAAAACAGAATGATATAAACTATTGTTTTACACTTCTCTGCACTAATACTAGTATAGCAGAATTAGGTACCACCCTAATGTCTAAATTGAAGTAGGAACGGGTACAGAATACTTTAACAAAAACAGAATGCTAATAATGGGCCTTTACTACCCGATCAGAAACAGACAGAAGCAGAAACAGATTTATCCCTACGGAAACAGAATGTAGAATTAGGTGTACACTAGTAATGGGCCTTTACCACCCGAACAGACGGTACCACACAGAAACAGACAGGTGTTACCACCCAACAGAAACAGACGGTACCAACAGAAACAGACAGAACTAAGCGTACCCTAAAACCCTACCCCAAGCGATCGGCTCCCTAATACATAAATATCCTGTGTCGGCCCCACGGTAGGGTGTATCACTCCCTAAAGTGACAACCAATTGGCACAGACCTATTTACAGATGTCACGGCGTCTTACATCCTCAGAGGCAGACCGGGATCCATGCGCGCACATGACCCGGTTGGAACGCACCATCAACACCCCTCGCCATTATCAGAATGAACCACTTATAATTAGTTCAGTAAGCGTGCCCGGACCCTACCTACTGTTGGGTCAAAGTTTTGATACCAGAAAGGGTTACTGACTAATATGGGTCCCAAACAACAGATGACACAAGTAACTCCCCTCCTAACCTTGTGTCCCCAGACTAACAGATTTCAGATTTATTTGTTTACAAGTTCAGACATACAGAATTCAGATTTACTAGTTCACAAATTAAGTTAACAAGTTTTCAGACTAACGGATCAGATGTACAGATTTTTCAGATTTGTCTAACTTTGTATTGGACGGGTTTACTACACCTATTAATCCCGTTGGTTTATCCCTATTTTCCCCAATACGTTTTAGACGTCATTCTTATCTTAGATTTGCATTAATTAATTATTAATGCCCAGACCTCTCACATTAGGTCGCTAGCTTGTGGCCGCTGGATGGGCCGGGCGGTTCCGGGCAGACTTCTGCCACAAGCCAGACCTAACCTCGTGTCTTAAGCAGGTTATGACTAACTTCTCACATTAGAACCTATTGTTTGCGGCCACTGGATGTGCCGGGCGGTTCCGGGCAGAATTACGCCACAAACTCATTCTAACCTCGAGTTAGCCATGTTTATCTTTGCGGCCAATTAATTAATAATTTACCGTTTATGCGCACGCCCAATATATATATATATATATATATATATATATATATATATATATATATGCCAATTCAGATTATATCAATAACAGTATGATTATATCAACACAGCAGATAACAGATTTTAGCAGATAGCAGATTTTTCCAGATTATATGACTTAACGGATTTAATAGATTTAGCAACTTAGCAGATTTTGGCATATAACAGGTTAGGCATCTCAACAGACAAATTTAACAGATTTGGCATTTCAATCTAATTAGCAGTCTATGCAATATAACAGAACTAGCAGTTTTAGGCAACTTAGCAAATTAGCAAAATAGGCATTTTCAACGGATTCAGTAAATGACAGATTTAGCAGGTTTAATATTTCTAAAGGTTCTATTTACATGCCTTGCCTAAACATAAATTAGGCCTAAATTCATATGCCTAAATAATTGTCGTGATTCACAATAAGATCATATACTTCCATGTTTGCATACATTTACATAGCGCAGAATATGGACATAATTTACCCTATAACATATGTTCTAATTTTTGTTAAACTAACCTTATACAGCAGATTCACATATAAATTATACCAAATATGATCATTAATTACAATGCATGCCATATATGCAAAATTCCCTATTTAGGTGTAATCACAATAGTAGAGATCCTAATTAATGTAAATCTTTTACACCTACGTTTCCATATCCTTCTTCTTATTAAGTCATGAATCATTATGCAAAATATACCCAACAATCTAAATCTTTAAATCATATCTTCTAAAAAAAATCAGATATTGACTTTTATATGCATTTTGTCCAAAGTCTCAAATCATATGTAATCATACAATGGTTCCTCTTTTCTTCTATCATAGAATATGCATAGATCCAAATCTAGTTTACAACATATGCTCATCTTTTTTCTAATTAATTACAGATCTAAATTACAACATACACTATGCATACAACATATATAAATTATATGTTCATAGTCAAATTTATGCATCCAATCCCAAGTCACATGTCCAATATATTTTATGCCTCAGACCTAAAGTCATACATTCAATTCAGTCTTGTCAAATTTCGCATCATTCATTATTTATCCCAAAATTTGCGTTCATACGTTCATCTCTTATGAGATTAGGCACAGGCTCGTGGTAGCCTGGCTATAGAAACAGAAAAGAAGAAAAGGGATACAGAACAGTCACAGAAAAACAGATCTGACAGAAGAGAATATATATACAATCTCAGATTCAGAATTAAAAACATATCAAAATTATAATTAACGTTTATAGCGGAAAATAACTGTACTTGCCTTGATTGGATTAAAGAAAGAACTTTAGTTGTTACAGAATTGTTGCAGAAGCTTTTATCTCAAATTTGAATTTAGGATGATGTTGATTGACTTCTAGTTTTGATTCTAGCAGAGTAGCGACGCCATTTTTATTTTTAATTAGAAGGAGAGAGAGCAATGGAGGCTAGAGAATTGTGTTAGAGACTTAGGTTAGGTAGAGTCTAGGGTCATTTTTATAGAGTTTATGAACTGATTAGGACCATCGATGTTGCTTGGATTGATCGCAGCCATTCATTCGAAAGAGAGACCAATTAGAGCCTGCCACCTAGCCCTAATGACAAAGCATGCTTCTGAAAATCGACCAACATAGACTAGGCCAGCCAGGGTGGACTGGGTTCGACCTGGGTCTGGACCAGGTCGACAGCCCTGTCGATAGCCCTGTCGACCTGGCTAGACCAGGTCGACAGCCCAGTCGACCTGGGTGTCTTAGGCGGGAATTTTCCCGCCCTGGCCAATTGGGCCCGATTTTTAATTTTAAACTTAATTCAGAAACTTCCGGAGGCTATATCTTCTTCATACGGACTCCGTTTTTCGAAAACTCGGACTCTATTTCGCGTATTTTTCCGAGACGAACGCAATGGCGTATCCCGTTTCCCTTAGTTCTTTGATTTCAAATTAATTATACTTTAATTTGTTAATTTCACAGTTATAGAATACACGGGGTGTTACATTCTCCCCCACTTAAAAGGATTTCGTCCCCGAAATCTTCAAGTTTAGAAGAATGTGTCCTACCATCCAATCACCCATCTACTCAACCATCATCCACAAGCATCCATTGTCCTTAGAAAACTTCTAATGTTGTATGAACATATGCAAAAGTGTGTGTATATGTTCCTTATCTAATGCAAAGATCAGGCGGTCTACTGATTCAGTTGACCTCCTTAATGCGAATTATGTCAGTGCCATGAGTCCAACATGTATGCAATAGAATTCTGATGATATATATTATTTCTATATGAGTGCACAATCATTCACTCAAATGCAACATCCATGTGCTGAATCAACCATTTTACATCCACAAGAATTGAAAAATGCTCACCCATCCATATGCAGTATGAGAGTGTTTCGAGCCGATCTAGTGCCTAGTGTGTGTATATGCATCCACGGGCAACCACTAGCAACCACTTGCATCCACTTGCAACCATCAAACATAACATGTCTCAAACACATGTTTACACCCATTAGTTTCTACCTAAAGTTCAAATATTCGATCGATAGGATACAGTCGAATGATGGAAGCGAGTACAGATAGAACGAAAATTTGGTTCCCATTAGACATGGGTCCTAAGTATCGGCCCCAAAGACCGAAACCAACATCAAATTGACACCCAGAGGATCACCTTCTTTAGACAATGTCAAAACTGGAAATCCTATAAAAAGTATTTAGATATTTACAGACTACTGGTACAGATCAGGTTCCCTAATGATTCTTAGGAAGTTAAGCATGATAAAATCATACCCCACGAAAACTCAGAATGTATGCGTCATACTTGACGCCTAACACAGATATCCCTCAAACCCCAATCTCAAACAGATGATCCATAACCCTTATGGGTCTGAGTCTATAGCGGAATTCAGAAATAATACTAGCATTAAAGTGCAGAGTATCGATTACAAAATCAAAATACCAGAATCAGAAAAACTCATAATCAGATAAAGAAATTAAACCTACTATAGAAATTTTCCTATTTCTATCCTAGCCACTAGCCTCAAGAGTGTTCGCCTGCCCTCCTTGTCCTCGTCTCTTCAGGCAGTCCCTAGTGAAGTGTCCCATCTCCCCACAGTTGAAGCAAGCGCCCTTCCTTTTTCTGCAATCCTTGTTCAGATGAGTTGAGCTCCCACAAGTAAAGCACTTTTTCCCCTTCTTATCTTCAGACTTCTCATCCTTCTTTTGTGTTTCCTTTTTGGGTCCCGCTTTCTTATTCTGTGGTTCTTCCTTCTTTGTCTCTTTCGGGCCCTTGTCTTCCTCGTGCAGTAGTGCTATATCCACCAATTTCTCGTAAGTTGCTCCCATGGGTATATGGGTCATGGCTAGGCTGTGCAGTGGCTCATTCAATCCTTTAACAAAGCGGAGAGCCTTTTTATGCTGAGTGTTGACTAAATCCAATCCGAATCTTGCTAGTTGGTTGAACTGGTTGACGTATTCCTTGACCGTCATACTTCCTTGCTTAAGAGACAAGAACTTTTCCAATTGTAAACTTCGTTCAGCTTGCAAGAGGAATTTTGTCTCAAACCTTGTTCTGAAATCCATCCATGTCTCAACCGGCCTCTCGGCGTTAGTGACTTCCCACCAGTAGGAAGCTTCGTCTTTGAGCAGCCATACTGCCAACTGTACCTTCTGCCTATCGTCCACCTCGAAGATAACGAATAGATCCTCAGTTTCTTTGAGCCAATTCCTTGCTTCTACGAATGATTCAGTTCCTTTGAAATCCTTCCCACCCATGGCCCTAAAATCTCTACAGATCTTTGAGAAAGCAATTGCACGAGGAGGGGGTGGAAGAGGGGGATCATTTGCTGGACCTGCAGCGGCGGTCCTAGCCTCAAGATATTGACGAAACCAACCGGGTACATGAACACCCTGGTATCTCAGATGCTTCAGACATGCTGAAATGAAAAAGGAAAGGTTCAATACAAAAAGGACTGAAAGAAAGATATATGGCTCTTGGGGATTATGTTTTTCAAAATAAGCTTTTTTTTTTTTTTTTTTGAAAATACTTCCTTTCAAAACCTTTTTTGAAAATAATTTTCAAAACTTTTTTTATAAAATCTGGTAACCTTCAGCTCTGATACCAAGTGTAACACCCCACCTCCGTTAAGGTCACTCACAAAGGGAATGCCTTAACTTTGGTGGAGCATTTTAGTAAACAGAACAGAAACTTACAAGACAGATAAAACAGTACTTGAAAATTTTTAACTTTATTACAGCGGAAACAGAAATTAATATGGTTACATCCTTTCAATTTCAGAATTCAAGTACAAAATATCAGTCTTGTACAAAAGCCTTCAAAATGCATGGTTTAAAATCATAATCCCCATGGAACGGAAGCTATACAGAGCCAAGCCATACTTTAAGCACTTCAAGCAAAGAGAAATCTAGATCAAGCTAAAGTATTCCCTCCTTGGATAACCTGGGGGGAAACGGAAGAAAGGAGGCGAAACAACAAGGGTCAGACAAAAAGTCTGGCAAGTCCAGTGACTTTCAGCATATGAACAGATAATAATAATATGATATGAACATAAAACTGGATGTGAGATAACTGTAACAGGTGTAGCAGATATAACAGAAAAACAGAATGATATAAACTATTGTTTTACACTTCTCTGCACTAATACTAGTATAGCAGAATTAGGTACCACCCTAATGTCTAAATTGAAGCAAGAACGGGTACAGAATACTTTAACAGAAATAGAATGCTAATAATGGGCCTTTACTACCCGATCAGAAATAGACAGAAGCAGAAACAGATTTATCCCTACGGAAACAGAATGTAGAATTAGGGGTACACTAGTAATGGGCCTTTACCACCCGAACAGACGGTACCACACAGAAACAGACAGTTGTTACCACCCAACAGAAACAGACGGTACCAACAGAAACAGACAGAACTAAGCGTACCCTAAAACCCTACCCCAAGCGATCGGCTCCCTAATACATAAATATCCTGTGTCGGCCCCACAGTAGGGTGTATCACTCCCTAAAGTGACAACCAATTGGCACAGACCTATTTACAGATGTCACGGCGTCTTACATCCTCAGAGGCAGACCGGGATCCATGCACGCACATGACCCGGTTGGAACGCACCATCAACACCCCTCGCCATTATCAGAATGAACCACTTATAATTAGTTCAGTAAGCGTGCCCGGACCCTACCTACTGTTGGGTCAAAGTTTTGATACCAGAAAGGGTTACTGACTAATATGGGTCCCAAACAACAGATGACACAAGTAACTCCCCTCCTAACCTTGTGTCCCCAGACTAACAGATTTCAGATTTATTTGTTTACAAGTTCAGACATACAGAATTCAGATTTACTAGTTCACAAATTAAGTTAACAAGTTTTCAGACTAACGGATCAGATGTACAGATTTTTCAGATTTGTCTAACTTTGTATTGGACGGGTTTACTACACCTATTAATCCCGTTGGTTTATCCCTATTTTCCCCAATACGTTTTAGACGTCATTCTTATCTTAGATTTGCATTAATTAATTATTAATGCCTAGACCTCTCACATTAGGTCGCTAGCTTGTGGCCGCTGGATGGGCCGGGCGGTTCCGGGCAGACTTCTGCCACAAGCCAGACCTAACCTCGTGTCTTAAGCAGGTTATGACTAACTTCTCACATTAGAACCTATTGTTTGCGGCCACTGGATGTGCCGGGCGGTTCCGGGCAGAATTACGCCGCAAACTCATTCTAACCTCGAGTTAGCCATGTTTATCTTTGCGGCCAATTAATTAATAATTTAACGTTTATGCGCACGCCCAATATATATATATATATATATATATATGCCAATTCAGATTATATCAATAACAGGATGATTATATCAACACAGCAGATAACAGATTTTAGCAGATAGCAGATTTTTCCAGATTATATGACTTAACGGATTTAATAGATTTAGCAACTTAGCAGATTTTGGCATATAACAGGTTAGGCATCTCAACAGACAAATTTAACAGATTTGGCATTTCAATCTAATTAGCAGTCTATGCAATATAACAGAACTAGCAGTTTTAGGCAACTTAGCAAATTAGCAAAATAGGCATTTTCAACGGATTCAGTAAATGACAGATTTAGCAGGTTTAATATTTCTAAAGGTTCTATTTACATGCCTTGCCTAAACATAAATTAGGCCTAAATTCATATGCCTAAATAATTGTCGTGATTCACAATAAGATCATATACTTCCATGTTTGCATACATTTACATAGCGCAGAATATAGACATAATTTACCCTATAACATATGTTCTAATTTTTGTTAAACTAACCTTATACAGCAGATTCACATATAAATTATACCAAATATGATCATTAATTACAATGCATGCCATATATGCAAAATTCCCTATTTAGGTGTAATCACAATAGTAGAGATCCTAATTAATGTAAATCTTTTACACCTACGTTTCCATATCCTTCTTCTTATTAAGTCATGAATCATTATGCAAAATATACCCAACAATCTAAATCTTTAAATCATATCTTCTAAAAAAAAATCAGATCTTGACTTTTATATGCATTTTGTCCAAAGTCTCAAATCATATGTAATCATACAATGGTTCCTCTTTTCTTCTATCATAGAATATGCATAGATCCAAATCTAGTTTACAACATATGCTCATCTTTTTTCTAATTAATTACAGATCTAAATTACAACATACACTATGCATACAACATATGTAAATTATATGTTCATAGTTAAAATTAATGCATCCAATCCCAAGTCACATGTCCAATATATTTTATGCCTCAGACCTAAAGTCATACATTCAATTCAGTCTTGTCAAATTTCGCATCATTCATTATTTATCCCAAAATTTGCGTTCATACGTTCATCTCTTATGAGATTAGGCACAGGCTCGTGGTAGCCTGGCTATAGAAACAGAAAAGAAGAAAAGGGATACAGAACAGTCACAGAAAAACAGATCTGACAAGAAGAGAATATATATACAATCTCAGATTCAGAATTAAAAACATATCAAAATTATAATTAACGTTTATAGCGGAAAATAACTGTACTTGCCTTGATTGGATTAAAGAAAGAACTTTAGTTGTTACAGAATTGTTGCAGAAGCTTTTATCTCAAATTTGAATTTAGGATGATGTTGATTGACTTCTAGTTTTGATTCTAGCAGAGTAGCGACGCCATTTTTATTTTTAATTAGAAGGAGAGAGAGCAATGGAGGCTAGAGAATTGTGTTAGAGACTTAGGTTAGGTAGAGTCTAGGGTCATTTTTATAGAGTTTATGAACTGATTAGGACCATCGATGTTGCTTGGATTGATCGTAGCCATTCATTCGAAAGAGAGACCAATTAGAGCCTGCCACCTAACCCTAATGACAAAGCATGCTTCTGAAAATCGACCAACATAGACTAGGCCAGCCAGGGTGGACTGGGTTCGACCTGGGTCTGGACCAGGTCGACAGCCCTGTCGACAGCCCTGTCGACCTGGCTAGACCAGGTCGACAGCCCAGTCGACCTGGGTGTCTTAGGCGGGAATTTTCCCGCCCTGGCCAATTGGGCCCGATTTTTAATTTTAAACTTAATTCAGAAACTTCCGGAGGCTATATCTTCTTCATACGGACTCCGTTTTTCGAAAACTCGGACTCTATTTCGCGTATTTTTCCGAGACGAACGCAATGGCGTATCCCGTTTCCCTTAGTTCTTTGAATTCAAATTAATTATACTTTAATTTGTTAATTTCACAGTTATAGAATACACGGGGTGTTACAATTGTTATAAGCAAACTCAACTAAATGTAGATGGTCTTCTCACGATCCTCCGAAGTCTAACACACAAGCCCTCAGGAGATCTTCCAAAACTCGATTGATTCTCTCGGTTTGGCCATCAGTTTGGAGATGATAAGCCATACTCAAACACAATTCGATTCCCAAAGCTTCTTGCAAACTCTTCCAAAATTCACCCACGAACAATGGATCTCAGTCACTCACTATACTCTTTGGCATACCATGGAATCTAACTATCCATTTCACATAAAGCTTAGCCAATTTCGACGCCGTCCTAGTCGATTCGATAGGAATGAACCTTGCACTTTTGGTCAAACGATCTACAATGACCCAAATCCCATCATTCCCTGCCCTGGTTCTAGGTAACCCATCGATCAAATCCATCGATATTTGCTCCCACCTCCACATAGGAACTTCCAATGGCTGAAGCAAACCACTTGGCTTCTTCTAGTCAGCTTTCACCCACCGACGGTTCATGCATTTGGAAATGTATTCTCCAATATCTTTCTTCATCCCCTCCCACTAGTAGACTCGCTTCATGTGTTGATACATCTTATTACCATCAGGATGAATCGCCAACTTTGAGTGATGACATTCCCTCAAAACCTCATTTCTCAATCCATCAATATTAGGAACAGCTAATCGTCCTTGCATTCGAAGTCAACCTTATCGATCGACTTTGATCTCTTTATCTTCCGGTTCTAGCTTCTGGATAAACTCGACAAGCTTCACATCTCGCTTTTGGCTCTCGCCAATCCTTTTGACAAGAGTAGGTCTTATCGACAAGCTTGTCAACATTTCAGGTTCCAACTCACATCTTGGCCTGAAATCGAACCTTGCCAAATACTCAAGGCTTTTCCATTCCGAAAACATCACTCCTAAACTTGCATGTCTTCGGCTTAATGCATCTTCCACAGCGTTGCCCTTGCCAGGAGTATAGGCTATACCAAAATTATATGACGCCACAAACTCTAACCATCATTGCTGCCGAAGGTTCAAATCTTTTTGGGGGAAAAGATACTTCAACGACTTGTGATCTGTAAACAACTCGAATCGAACTCCCAACAGGTAATGTCTCCATGTTTTCAGAGCAAACACAAACACCATTGCTTCTAACTCTAAATCATGAGTTGGGTAATTCCTCTTATGCGGCTTTAGCTCTCGACTCGCATAGGCCACAACCTTATTCTTCTGCATTAGCACTGCTCCAAGTCTAGTATCACATGCATCGGTGTATACCACCATCTCTTCATTCCCACTCGGAATGATCAACACAGGTGCACTCGTCAATTTCTCCTTCAAGATTCTGAACGCTTGTTCACACTTTGTATCCCATGTGAACACTAGTTTCTTCTTCGTCAATCCTGTTAATGGTGCAGCTATCTTGGAGAAATCCTTGATAAATCGTTAGTAATAACTGACCAACCCAAGGAAACTTCGAACATCCGTCGCATTCTTAGGCCTATCCGAGTCCTGGATTGTTGCCACTTTAGCGGGGTCAACCTCTATCCCATTTCCAGAAACAACATGACCTAAGAACCTCACTTCATTCTTCCAGAAGTGACACTTCGAAAACTTAGCTCTCAGATGATGCTTTCGCAAGATCTCTAACACAACTCTCAAGGGCATCCTATGTTCTTCCTCATTTCTGGAGTAAACCAGAATATCATCCATGAACATAAGCACGAACCTTTTCAACTGATCTCTGAACACTCTATTCGTAAGATCCACGAAATACGCTGGCGTGTTAGTCAACCCGAATGGCATCACCAACCACTCGAAGAAATCGGATGGTGTCCTTAAAGCAGACTTTGGCACACTATCCTTAGCCACCCTCAATTAGTGAAACCCCGTTGCCAAATCCATCAGAGAAAACACTTTGGCTTCATGAAGCTGATTGAACATGTCGCCTATCCTAGGCAACGAATACTTTTTCTTTTTGGTTACCTTGTTCAGCTCATGATAGTCCACACACAATCTTAACAAGCCATCCGCCTTGGTTGCAAATACGACCGATGCACCCCATTCGGATACACTCCTCCAAATGAATCCTTTTCCCAAAAGGTCTCTAACTTGCACCTCCAACTCTCGCTGTTCCTTAGGCGCCATTCGCCTAAGAGGCATAACGATTGGTCTAACACCTTCGACCAAATCGATCCTAAACTCGATCTCATGATGCGGCGGCGATCCTTTGACCTCGTCAAAGACATCTACATACTCATTAGCGATCAACACTGATGATAGGTCTTATTGTGTAATCCCAAGCGAATATAGATAACTCACAAAGACCCCATCTTCTCGCTTATATCTAATCAACACCTTTCGCCCTTCCACATCCCCAATCCTCACCTCTAGCTTATCGCAATTCACCCTTGCTGCATACCTCTTGAGCCAATCCATGCCCAAGATGATCCCAAACCCAAGGAAGTTAAGATCAAAGAAATCACACATAAAAGAGCAACCATGACTCGACAACACTAGACCACGGCAAATCATGCACAAACTGGACGAACCCCCAACTGGATTAATCACGATCAATGGTCTATCACAAATCTCGGGTTCCAAACCCAAGCGACAAACAAGCTCATTACAAATGAATGAATGCGATGCTCCAGGATCAAACAAAGCTCGAAATGAAACACCTTTAACAGAAAGAGTACCTTGCACCATGACACCCTTTCCCTTTTCCTCTGCAGTAGGAGCTCTCGAAGAAGTTGGCACAGCTCCCAAAGCATATGCCTTCACAACCTGCTTGCCCTTAGTTGATTCTGGACAACCTTTCTTCTCATGCCCAGGCCTTCCACACTTGAAGCACGTCTTCTTAGCTTTGGGATTATTGCATTCACTAGCAAAATGGCCTTTCTGTTGGCAATTAAAGCAAATCACCTCACTCTTAGGTTTATTTTGGCCATCCTTTCCTTTCTACTGTTGCTGCTTCCTCTTCTTATTATTACCACCCTGCTGTGGTTTCTGAACTTCTTTGGTTGCAGTGAAAACATTTGCTTCCTTAGGAAGCAAGCACTCATGGAGAATAGTTTTTTCCACAATTTTCTCAAATGAATCGTCAAGATGATCCACCAACGACCTTCCAATATAGGTATCCAGACCCATAACAAACTTCTCGTTCTTTTGGTAAGGTGTATCAATGTATGAACGAGCGTATTTAGACAAGGCCTCGAAATCAGAAACATAATCAAGCACAGAATGACCATTCTATTTCAACTCCACGAACTTCTTGAACAAAGCTGACTTCTGAGCAGTGGAGATAAACTTTGCTTCGAACTTAGCTTGGAATTGCTCCCATGAGATTTCTTCCTCTAGAGTCTCAAGCGTGACTGAATTCTACTATTCCATGGCCCTGCCTTGCAGTTGCCTTGATGCAAGCTTTCTCTTGGTTGCACCATCCAAACTTAAGTCTCCAAAGATACGAACACAAGAATCCATCCACCTCTAAACCTCTTCAGTTGGCTCAGATCCTTTGAATGGTTTCCCTCCTAGAGATGTATAATCTTTGCATAACTTCGCAAAGTCCACAACTCTAGGCAACTGAACTCCTACGTCTACCGTAGCTGCCGCTGGAGCGGGGACCCTTCATATGAATGCCTCCATCATGGCTTCAAACATGGTAGGGTAGTCTGGTTCACCGCCATTTCCCCCTCCAGTATTAGCTCCCCTAGCAGCATGTCTTATTGTTCTTCTACTCATTCTAAATATGCAATTTAGAATAATTAGCCACTTTCAAGAAAAATTGCTAAAGGAAAACAACTGCTACTACTATATATGATAATATATATAGTAAGCATCCAATTGAAATCTACAAGTACGTATCTCATACGTAATTACGTCTTAGAACTTTGGCTAAAAAGGTTAATATGGCTCTGATATCAAATGTGATGACCACCCATAACCCCTGCACTAAACAAAAGGGATAATGCATCGAAAAGTGTGCTAGACAACTATAGACGTCGAAGAACTCACAGCGTAAGGATAAAATATAATAGAACATATACAACAGGTAATAGTAATGAAGCATCATATAACAAACTTTTGAAAGTTTATCAACATCCTAAAAGGTTATCAAACTAGTACCAAATTTTGTACATAAGGCCTCACTACAACCCTCATAGAGCACTCAAACATCAGAAACAAAAATACTAGATAGTAATAAAACTGGTACGCCAGCTTTCTGCTCGCCTCCGCACAGCAGCATCGTCCTCACTAATCACCTGTAACCTGCTACTTAGTCTTCCCATCCACAACCGGATGGACAACCCAAGGTAATAAGAGGAGACATAAAACCTTGAGTCAGACAATAGTCTTAGTGAGCGATAAAACAAGTAGCAAACTTCAACAATAAAGTGTATGAGAAAGGATAGATAAACATACTAATCTACTTACAACACTAGAGAAGAACTCTATCTTATCTTCCCCACATCGGACAGTGACAGCCTTTACGATAAATAATTCAACCATTCATCCATGGAAACCAGAACACCCATTCAATCATGGTAGAGCACTCATAACATCTAGATTATTTTTATCTCATGTAAACCATCTTAATCAAATTCAACATTCCTCAAGCACAAGCCCTAGAGGCCTAAACCAATATAAGACAAGCACCCAAGGAACATCTCCTTCGACTTTGGATGACCTACATGAGACGGTACAAACAGAACAACCAATCATCCACGACAGACTCTGGCTATCACCGCCAATCTTGCTTTGAAACTATCGTTAATCGTATGACGACCAACCTTGCCATATGTCAAGGGCTAATGGTAACCCCAGTTCTAGCACAAACTCCATATATCCAACCATGAAAATTAGGCCTTTCTACAAGACCCAGGGTACTTGACCTACAATCGGTCTTTTAGACGTCTCTAGTGTACCCTTGCTTCGAGCCTGCTAGAACTTACGACAATGATAATCTCTCGGCCTTCGCATCTCCAGTCATCCAACCCGACGACTTTTCATAGATCAAGCAACCTTCTCGAGCAACCATTATCCACTAACTCACAACATTTGAGTTGTCACCTCATTCGCTGTTCTACACTGATCAACGAACACATTTAACACTTCGAATATTCCCACTTGAATTCTCCTCGAAGATATCACCGTCACCGAGCTAATTACACCATTGCGCTGCGGCTAGGGTTTAGGGGGTTGCCCTCAAAATTTTTTTTTCCAGACCTTTTTGTTCAAATTTGAGTCATACTCGAAAATATAAATTTTCAGAAAATAACCCTATGCGACCGACCTCTGATGACCGACCCTCCTTGCTCGACCCCAACATGGTGTGACCGACCAGGCTTTCCCAAACTAAGTCTTGCATGACACGAAACCTGTTCGACCCAATCATTCTGCTCGACCCGGAGCGGCTCGACCCCATATGCTTGCTCGACCCAAAGCATGACCAACCAGATTTTGGGTGCACGACCGACCCCAACTACCTCCACATCTTGACTAACCCATGCTTAAGACCGACCGTTCATGCTCGACCCTCCTTGCACGGCCGAGCCACTGTGCTCGACCCAAAACCTACATCCTCCAATGCAACTCCAATTTCGACCAAAACTTCGCCAAATCGGTATGTTCGACGAAACTAACTCATCCAATTCATTCAACACAATCATAATCATGTTATGAAGTCACTAAAAACATGAATATGATGATTATCACTAAAATTATGTAAATCACCCCAAAAATCATGATAAATGAACATACGAACTAGATTGCGGATCTAACTTGCATAATCATATGAAATGGCATAGTAATTACCGGTTAAACTTATTAAATTGGATCCTATGGTATTCATATGAAAATGGTCTTATCATGGTATAGATCTATGGGAAAATTATTGAATTTGATGAAAAACATGATCAAACATTCATATACTTCATTGAATCCATGTGAGAGATGCAAATCACGCACCGATTCCCCAAAACAAGCTAAAATTGATGAGATAAGAATTCGGACAGCAAGCACCTCTCACCAATCCCCTTGATCCAATGAACTCTTGCTTTGATTGATGTAGATCTAACCTCCAATGGGGTAGATCTATGATTTCCCTCCTTGGATTTTGATTTTTAATAGTGGAAAGGTGTTAGAGGAAGGAGGAGCTCAAGGCCTCCCAATGAGAGAATGGAAAACTAAAACCATTTCCCATATCCCTTACCCTCTATTTATAGTTTCCACCAGCCCACTAATGGGCCTCCCCCCAAATCAACCCATTAGGCTCCCAAAACCTGAACATCCAACTGAAATATCTTAAAACAATGATTTTTTCCAAACCGCTAAGCCAAATCTTTAATGTAACCACTCTACGGAAAGGAAATAATCAATTCCTTTTCAATGGCACAGGTCTTGTCCTCTGATTCGACCTGAGTCAAAAGTTATCCCCTGTACATGACTGAAAGGGGCAAAATTGTCACAAACAAAATTGGTAAAAATTATGGACATGTCTCACATCCCCATAAGCAACATATCAAAAGATGAAAATGATCCAACCCTCAGGGAATAAAATAAAAATATTTTACGATCCTCCGATATGTAAAATGCGGGCTATTACAAGGTTTCCTCTGAGCCCTATATATCTCGAAAGAACGGACCCCTCTCGCTTATTAATTCAGCGATATAACTTAACCCATTTAAGTTCATTAATAAGCCCATAACATGTTATTCCCTAGATTGTAATTAACAAATGTAATCTACAATCTTTTTACATTATTATCATGTCATTCATTATCTAATTTAAAGTTTCAAGTTACAATAACATGTTTTACTCAATGTATAATTACGTATATCTTAACTCAATGCACATGTTTTTCTGTTAACATGTTACTTAATATATATAATCAAGTACAACTTATTTCATTCCATAAGTTTTATTACTTTACTCTTCCTTACTCCATCATAACTGTCACAACTTATTGTTGTTGTTAACTTATTAACTTAGTTCTTCTTAACTAAAGTTTATTAATAAGTTTCTTTTTTATTTATTATAACCAAAGTTTTAATTTCCACTTGTCCCTATGACAAGCCTACCTATTATATTCTGTTCTCATTCATATAATCAGTTATAATAGGTTATATTCCTTGTTTATTATTATTCTCTTTAGGTTTCTTAACATGAACCAACCTCTACTATTGTAACATCCATTTCTTTACCATCTTGTATATTTTCGCACGTACCATTTAATTCTATTAATTACAATTAATGTCTCTTATGAACCTAACGGTCATAGTTTCCTAAGACATTAATTGACAATAAAATATCTTTATTTTATTAATCCCAAAATGTCTATTTTTTGTACTCCAATAGACATTACTAATTTATCTATTTATTTACTTATTATCTTTTGTATACATATATTTTTATATATGTTTGGGCACCAGACCTCTCACAATAAGTTGACCACTTGTGGATGCTGGATTTGCCGGGCGGTTCCGTGCAGGCTTGTACCACAAGTTGGACTTAACCTCGGGCCTCAATGCAGTTATCTACAATTTCCCAATTACTGTAAATTTTACATACAAATTAGACATATCTATTGTTTTTCTATTATTCCAAATTTCACTGTAATTTGATTTACAATATCCAGTTCGTGATTAACAACATTTTAGCATATTCACTTGTATTGTAAAACTCACAAATTCAGTATTACTATAATTTTAATCCGATTAATAGAATCATAGCATAGATCTATACAACATTAATATTCTTAAAATAACTGATAATGAATTTTAT
This sequence comes from Allium sativum, assembly GCA_030737875.1. NCBI lineage: Eukaryota > Viridiplantae > Streptophyta > Magnoliopsida > Asparagales > Amaryllidaceae > Allium > Allium sativum. The sequence goes on from CM060921.1 coordinate 313,198,526, forward strand.
CACAATTACCACAACTTACAATTATTTAACATGTTAAGAATGATGGGGAATGTAAACGGTAAATATACCATTATTTAAAAAGGTATAATTTAAATCCACTCACCAGACAACTTTCCAATCCTTGAATCTGATCCAGATTTGTTATCCCATGGCTTTCCTAACTGAATCTATAATTAAAACAACCATGTATTCACAAATCTGATGCTAAAAGAAGAGGGAAAGAGAGAGAAACCTATATAAATCAGATTCAAGAACTTACCTCACGTTGATCAGAACTCCGAAAACCTATTTGTAGATTTAGATCTCTTATCTTATAATCTTGAACTAGAACCCCTATGAACTAATATTCTATTTTTCTGAAAAGATTCGGAGGAAGAAGAGAATGGCAGAGCCTAAACAGCATCTCAAAAAATATGAGTTTAAAGCTAGGCCTTGCTGGTCTATTTATAGGTGTACGAGAAAGTCTGGTCCATCGGATTAATCAATTAAAACCCATGTCGTTTCTATCAGAAATCCACCTCACACAAAACAAATCTGGGGCCGATAGGGTCGACCCCTGTTTCAACCCACCTTAAAGTGAGTCGACCCAGGCCAACTTTGGTCGTCCCATCTTGGGTCTAGGAAGATTTTCTGCATTGCTGTGATTTCTGATTTTAACCTTAGTTAATAATGTTAATTACTTGCTTTATATTATTCAAGTTATGACCTATCTTTAAGTTTCAATTTCGATTTGCATGTACATATATGCATGCAACTTTTGGTTATTAATTCATTAATAACTTTCCCATGCAACTTCCATTTTATAGCTGCTAAATTAATGTAATTTAAAAGGCTTATCAATGCGTTGTTTTAATCTCTTTTAATGCATTGTTTTATTCCTTTTTAATGCACGCATTCTAATTTCAATTTGCAGCTAATTTCTTGTCCACTTTTCATACATGTATATATTTATGCATCTATTCCTTTTTGTTTTTAACTTGCACTTTTTATTTCAATATGTATACTCATGCAATCTTTATTTCTCACCCAATTTATTTAATAAAATGCGGGGTGTTACATTCTGCCACACTTAGGAAATTTTGTCCTCGAAATTTGGTAAGGGTAAAATTTAGTAATTTCTCGCATAATTTGACACCATCATGTGTACATCCAAGTTTTGCAGCCAATTGTGCTCTTATGCAAAGTGTAATACAACATAATAATACATGAATGTAATGAATGCTTAAGCAGTACCTTTATGTGAATGCAAAGTTTCCTTTAAAATCTCTTGAAAACATGATGCACGCATCATAAATATACTTGCAATTTCTATATGAATGCAATATTTCGAAAATAAAAATACTTTTCACCCAAATTTTCCTACACTCTTGCAGTGCAAGAGCGTAGTTCATCTAATTTTTTCATCCAAAACTGTACCAACCAACTTTAAATTTTTGAATTTTAGAATAATATAATTATCTAAATTCGATTTCTTATGTTACAAAAAGGTGGAAATCGGAAAACTTGACATCTTCCGTTTTTCTTTTATGTACCTTTTCTATTTGTACTCATATTTTATGCAACTATTATATAAAGATTCCCGATCTTCCTATCCAAGCACAATTCTCATAAGAAAATTTTCTTTGTTATTGAATTTCTTTTTCAACTTACTTTGGAAAAGCTCATTATTCCCATTTCTTAAAATTTTACATTTTTCTTAACTATTATGCTTATTGCTTTACTAGATTTGTTGTTTTCATTTTAGTTATGTCGTTAGTCTTTTATTTGCTCATACAACTTAATCAACTTGATCTAAGTTTAATTTTTTAAAATAGGCCTTCTGATCCTTCAACTAAAACAGGAAAACAAGTATTCTACACAGCTACTACCAAGGGCTAAGAATCTTAAGACCATGTCCGCTCTTACAAAGAAAAGTCCAAACCAAAGGATCTAAAAACTTACTTACCCTTTACCATCTGGTAGTCACCACTAGTCCGTGCTGTGTACTAACAGTCTTTTCTGAGCAATAACCTAGGCTCTATAATTCTTACGCATTCTATGATAACTTACTGTTATTTCAAAATAATTCTCGCTATCCACTTCGTAGCCTCAAAATATTTTTTGTCTTTCCAAGGTACTAATCATTACCTACTTCATGATTTAAAAATATGGTTTGGCTTCCTCATTTCTGTTTCCTTTCAAAAATTAAAAGTTTCAAAACTTTATTTTTTTTCATTAAAACTTACCTTTGCCAAACCATAAAAATATGTCATCCCATAAAAAAATTCAAATTTTTTTTCGAATTAGAAAAACTGGAGTAGACAAGGAAACTATTTCTCAATCAGCTTCACAACCATTCATGTTTACAATGTCAGTTCAGTTACTTACAACTAGGTGCAAACATCTACTTTATTCTAAATTCTTAAAAATTATTTTTTCCACCCAACAAAATTTTATGTTAAAACAATTATTGTCAACAAAATAGAGATTTTCAAAATTTTCTTTAGTGAAAATTTTTGTTTTTAACAAAATGCAATCTTTTCTATGTTTCGCTTTTTAATCCTTTCATACATTATAGCATAAAAACTAGTGAGCTATACATGCGCTATAATATGCACATTTTTCTAAAAGCATTCACTTTAGACAAAATTTCCATAAGAAATCATCATTTCCAAAATATACCCCATTTTATTTTAATTTCTCCGAAACCCAATATGTACTTTTTTCAAACATAAAAAATACTCCCTTTTTGTTTCATTTGTTTCTACACAATTTAGCTAGTACATATTTTGAAAATGTAACTTTTAACATTAAACTTGAAAAACACCATAAAGTACCCAAAAGCTTTTAAAATTTCATGTTCTCAAAAGTTAACATTGGGACTAGACTCAAAGTGGGTTTCCAACTTACCTAGATATCAACACAAAGTCATTTCTCTCAAATATATATATATATATATATATATATATCCCTAATCCATTTTCCTTCTTTCGTTTTCCCCGGTTTATAAGGCTCAACTACCAAACCCACTAATCCAAAAATACTCGTATATCAGAAACCGTTATATGAGATCCATATTTCTAAAACACATTGTACACTTTTCACCCAAACAACCTAAGGGTCTCAAATTTCCATAATCATTTCTTTAGTGTACATAACTAATATCCCAACTCTTTGCATAAACCGCTCTTCTTATTTAGTGGGTTCCTTTACGGATTTAGGTGTATACATATAATATTTTTGTATTTTAAAAATACAAATACGTTCACTCACTATCTATACAGGAATCCTAAACCTACGCTTTGATATCAGATGTAACAATCCGAATTCCGACAAGCTAATTTTTTTCCTAAAATCCCAATCTACCGAAATCCGAGTTGACTTGTCTAGTATCCTACAGAAAAGGCAGAGGTATAAAATATATCAAAGCTCATAAAACATCTCACAGTGAAATGGAATAAAATATAATTTAATCAAATATAGCTTTACCAAAGTAATAATACTGCCTAACCGGTATCCAAAGCTACCATATCTTTGCTATAAACCTAACCCGCCAGTGTGTTTTTAGGAGGGGGTCAGAAAATAAGTTCTAGTGACTGGACTAAATTACTCATTCTGAAATAACCCTGCATATACTGTTCAGTTATGTTATCTTGTTTATTAGGTTCGTTTGGGTTAATAGCACTCAAGGCTTCACACACACATCGTTCCCATCTACCACCCAGTAGATTAACCTAATATAGCATATATGTAGCTACCCCAATGTCAAGGTACTTCCCATGGTACCCTTCTCGAATGGTCTCCGCCGCCATGCCTCAGAAGCATACACAACTCTCATCCTACGATGAACGAGATACGGACCTCCATATTACTACACCACGTTCCACACAAAACAATCATTGCCAAGCTACCTAAGTGTACGGACTGCCACATCTGAAATCCTCAGTCGAAACAAACCTCAACACACAGTAATGCCCTAGCGTCTACGATACACCACCAAGTGCGGTGTGTGTGTACTAGATCCTCACATGTACATACTGTCTACTGTACCCTAAGTCTCGTAATAGGGTTGCATCTAATGCACGGAACTCAGTCGGGAGCCTTTTCCATATTTGTACAGGTCCACTCAATAGGGACCAAGGTACAGATATCTAAACTGTGGTCTGCATTTTCACAGTGGCTATGGTCCTACCTCGACCCCTCCTTCAACTAGTGAAATACTACAACACGAGTTAAGTGACGTGCCCCTAACAAACAATCTACATCCAAATTGGCATGTCCCACAACCAAAGTCTAGATAGTGAAATATCGATGGTCTAGGTTTAGCTCTAGTCTTTCCGCATCCCACTGACTACCAATGACAGGTACTCGACGATTACTATTCTTTATTTAGTCCTGACTAACCTCCCTCCACGAGCAAGGCTAATCGCCAAATCACACTATTTTCATATCGCCGCAGCCTTCTGACTGCTAAACTATTGTTGCAGTCAAGGTATGCTCACCGGGTGGTAATGCGCAGACCCAACCTCTACGAGTACAGCCTGAGCATGCACCGAACAGAGGACCACCACAGAGTACCCTACCACGTCCCTCAGAAGCTGCGTGCTTCCATCCAGTCCCACAAAGCCAGCAAGCAGAATATCAAGTAGAAGAATCAGATCAACGTGCTCTTCTCGTGCCTTTAGACACCTCGATGATCTACTCCGTCGGGTTCTTCACCTTCGTACATGTGAGCTAGTCAAGCGCATCAAAATAAAGTTATTAGACCTTATGTCTAATCTTTTAATCGCGCGCTTGTCTTATTTTTCCAGATTGCTAATTGTTACTACAAAATTCAACACCGAAATAGGCTACCGGTGAAGGGGTATCGGACGCCGCCAGCATAAAAGAACAATCCGAAAGTATGACAGCCGACACCATTATTAAAGCATAAGGCTAAGATCAGATATGAATGAAGAATGCCGACAGGGTAGTCTCGATTTGAAAGGGAGCAAACATAGTTTGAGTTCCAAAGGCAAATCATCTAAAAGTGGAAGAAAATGGAAAGAAAGCACTAAATCTTATAACCCGAAACCAAAGAGATGATGAAAGGGCTGTCGGCATTAACTTGTTTAATGCCAATATGAAAGGAAATGGAGGCGACAGAGGCAAAAGAAGCTGAAACATAAGAGGAGCCTTCTAAATGCCAGCTATCGAGATCAAAGCTTGATGATCACCAAGAGGCAGCTTTAGGAATCAACAAGTAATACACCGAAATCATCCTTCCAGAAGACCAAGATCCCTTCCAAAGGTTCACCAAAAGCAAACCAAAGACTCTAAAAAGAAAAGCTATCCACGCTAACTTGCTTAGTGTCAATACCGAAAGGGGTCACGGTTCTCGGAACACGAGAAGTTGAAGCACGAACACTAATACTAGGAAGACTTGAAGACAAGACCGGAATCAAAAGCCTTTCTCAAAGCTATCTATACCAACAGACTTGGTATAGATACAAGAGGAAGAAGTAGCATCAGGGAAAGGTCCCTAAGGTCGAGACCAGTTTTCTGAGAACCGAGACCGTCACTCCGAAGGCTTCGTTATATCCATTAACAATGCCAAAAGAACAAACGAAAGCCAAGGCAACCGGAACCAAAGGGTAAAGGGTGGCGGACACACAACTGCTGCACCCAAAAGAGGCTTCCACTGATGCCATAACAAAAGGAGTCTTGATTTGTCTATAAATAAGACCCCAAGGGTCACATTTTGGGGGCCGAATTCGCATTCCCTAATCTTGTATTCTTTTCTTGTAGAGCAAACACTAATTTCTAAATCGATTTGGGGATTGCCTTTGTAAACACTTATGTACTCAAATCAATGAGCAATAAAGAGTGGATCAACACTTAGCTTAATTCCTATGAGTTGCTTAGCTACTTGCTTTACATGCTACCTTATGTTTTCTACATGGCAGAGGTTTCTCGCCCAAGTCCTACCCTCCCTCAAGATTATCGAAAACCCCCTTTTTACATGCCGTTTAGCTTTCTACCTTGCGTTGTGCTTGGGTAACCCTTATCTCAAGGTAATTGTTGGTCTTTGAGCCTCGTAAGCATTATACTCACCCTCCGTGGGAAGAGTAACTAATCTTTGGGCTCAAGACCTTGATATTTCGGAAATGGAGAACTTACTCAATCTTGTAGGAACTAAATAATCTCATTTTCCCCTTAGGTCCATTTTGCTTAGACCTATCTCCGGTGTTGACGAAAAATATTAACATTTTGGCGCTAGAAGGAGGGCTTGATCCTCCGACCTTGTGGTTAACAACCACATATATAATTGTGTTGTTCCATCCCGAATTGGAATAAGCTTTGAAGAAGCATGATCATGGTAAAAGGGTCCCAATAAGAGTCTTTTGGATCTCGAATGGCTATGTCGGGTACTACTGACCCAGAAGTGACGGAAGAACAAAGGCTAAGAATGGAAGCCTTGCAAATTGTCAAGTGGAAAAAGGAAATAAGAGATACGATCCTGATTATTGGAGCAACAACCCTTCCTACGTAGGACGAACCCCAACATTTACCATTAGTGATTCTACATCAAGGGAATATGACCCATTTTCTCATATAAGAGAAGCTATCTATGCGCAAGACAAAAGAATGGTACTCAAACAAGTAAAAATGAGGGATTTCAACCGTTTCGCTTCCAAATGGACTGAGAGAAAGGTACTTCAATCTCAATACACATTGAAAAGGATAAATGAGGATATGGATGAAGTAATAAGGCCAAGTAACAAAAGGGCTAAGCTCATACAGCAGGAAACAAACTTTACATCAAGACAACCTAACGGATGCTACTTTACCGCTTCAATTGAAAATGTCTATTTCCTAACAACAAATGAGCTTAACTTTTAGCCATCCAAAAAGAAAAAACCCAAGAATGGAAGAAAGTTGGGAGGACCTTACTGACACTATCACATGGTGAACCTTTAGCATCGTCCAAATCAAAAAAGACCGGGTTAAAGCATCGAAAGTGTTAGCCTCTGATCCATGCCTAACTAAGCATGTCCAACCTCTTCTCGTAGAAGATCATGTCCTACCTCTGCTTATGTTCCTTCTTACCTGTATAAGGGAATGAAAACCCTTATCATCACCTACAATGGTCGGGGTAAGGCACCCCTTGGAGGGGGGTAGAGTGTAAGCCTCTATTTTCTCCTACGATGCCTGGGGTAGATCATCCAAAGAGTAAAAATTAATTTTGCGTCTACGATGGCCCGGTTTAAGCATCTAAGCCCTTATTATCGCCTACAATGGCGGGGTAAGGCGCCTCTTGGAGGGAGGTGGGGTAAGTCCTTGGGCCCTGCTTGAGAATAAGCTAGCTAAGCGCACTAGGTGCACAGTCTAAGAGTGTGGCCAACAAAGTACATACATCCTCTGCTTTGACTACCAAAATCCCAGAGAGTGGCTCACGAAGCACGTACATCCTCTGCTTCATAAATCAAACCCAAAAGGGATAACAAAACTAATCGCTAGAAGTGGATTGCTGGTCTTTTAATCCTAATACCTGAATCTGAGTTGGTTCGAAGCTTCTATCAATTCCCAAAAGTGAATTTATGGTCTTCTATTCCAAATACTTGAATCTTGGTTGACACGAGACTTCCGTTGTTGTCAAAAACGGTCCCTGAACTCTTATCGAGTATCTTAGTCTAGGTTATGGTTCGAAATTGCCACATATTACCAAGGGAAAGTACCCTGGTCTTTTCTTATTAATACCCTAATATGGGTCACAAGATTCTAATTCTTATCCCTAAAGAAGAGGTATACTATTAACACCCGAAGTAATGGCTTGATTCTACTACTTAAAATCCTTCAGATGAGGATTGTGGTCTTCCATCTTGCTCAGGGAGATTTTCTTAACTCATTTACATAACAAGTCATTACTCATTATTTCAAGTAAATATGTGATGCGAATAACCACATTCAGAAAAGCATAAATTCAAGTAAGTATTTTAAGCATCCCCAATAGAACCTTATGATATAGGTTGTGCTTTTCTTAAACGCCTCGCGGGGGGGGGGGGAGATTATTTGGGAACACCTACGTAAGGTCATTATCTTAATATGTAAATTATGAATAGGTCCATCATATCATCAGGCATTCATTACTTAAACATAGTCCCACGAAAAACGGATAAATCATCATACACATCCTACAAGTTTAAAATCGAACGGTGTGTGTTAAGTTTGTGTAGGACAATACGATAGGACTCTTAAAAAGAAAGAGCATCCTCATCACTTGTTGTGATCACACATTAGGTGATATCTCTACAATTCACAACTCCATTTATGGTACTATTATTGTAGATTATTGTATATGAAATATGGTAACATCAAGTACCCTACATTCTGCATACCTACTTACAAAGGAATTTTAAAATAAGCATGTCTCTGATAATAAAAATAGCCTAGTTCTGATATCACAAATTATATGTAACTATAATCAAGTTCTTAAAAAAACACAATTTCAAGTGGATAGCATAATTTTTAGGGTAGGAAGCGACTCTCTTAACTTTGTTCAAAGTATTAGCAGAAAGAGTAAGTGAGAAATCAAATGGAATTCCAAGTCCATCGAGTGTGTAAATTGGAGGACACTTGCGGTAATCCCGTTTCCCAACAAGAGGACTGTCGTAACCTCGAATCATCCTCGACCAATATGTACGGATTTCTCTTAGAAATTGTTTTTTTTCCGCTAAGAAAGTCATGGTAGATCCATGGATATTGAGCATAAACCTTCTCAAGGTCCCTTAGGAAACAATACCGTGCCAATGATGAAGACTTAACGAGAGAAAACTTCTCTCGATATTCTCTTCTCAAATTAACGTAATTCCCTATGAGATCCCTAGGAAGCAAACTTGTAGCAAAAGACAAATTTTGAAGAAAATATTAAAGTAATTAGAATAATGACAATTCAAATAATGACAATTCATTACGCTAGACATTGAGAAATACACGCATTACAGACAATTCACCTATTCATACAAAATGGATCCTGTAAAGGTTTCGTATACAAATCGATGCTTACTAAACTTAAATTTGTCTAATGGTAACTCTCTGGGAATAGACGTAACTCATGGGGGGTTCCAGCAATCACCAGGGTGAAGATCAATAACACATTCATCTAGGCATCTTCTATGGAGACGGCTAAGCAAGCCCATGCTATGATCACCTAAAAAGGAAAAAACCATTGTTTCATGTCTACTATAAATTTGATACAAAAAGTTTACTAATATGTCCTTATCTTCGATCAACATCCAAAACAAGGTCGTAAGCTCATCATTTTCTTTCAAAAGTTTTTCGCATCGCAATCGAGCAGTCTTTAGCCTAGGGGAAACTTCTTTCTCTTTGAAAAGCAATAACTTCACAACATTTTTATCAAGAAGGTGATATCTATTGGACAAGATGTTCTATTTACTTGTTCAGTTTTCTGGTAAGACGAGCCACTTTTGATCGAACCATTTCAAGAAGGGAACACCTCAAACCTAATCTTCCCCTCTTCGTCTATGCGGAAAGGGGAGGAGACCGTTTATTGGAAGTAAAAATAAAGAGGATATTGAAGAAGTCATCATACCTCATAAACGGGAGCAGGAACTTGTAAAGGCTCAACAGAATTAGTACTCTTGAATTTTGGATCTTTTCCCATTTTCCGTGGTCTAGTAAGACTAGGAGATCCACCCAGAACTGAGTTGTGTTCGGAGTTTTCAGGATTTCTATCAAGCCCTTCATCTTGACCATCAAGGGCTAGAGAAGTACCACCGGCACTAGTGATGCCGCCGCTGCGATCATCTTCATTTTCAATGATGCTTGTGAGCTTGAGATTATCATCACCAATATAGGCAACATTTGGCACCCTAATGAAATCTCTTCCATTATTAGCATGTGGTTCTTTAAGAGAAATGTCCTCTATAAATAGAAGTTTGGCCACGTCAGTCTCTTCTCTCTATCAGGAACATCGTCCTCTTTCTTCAAACAAGTTCTTTTAGTCATAAATCTTTCCACCAAGGACGTGCCGAGAGAAGAAAAATCTAAGTCGGGGCATTTGTTCTTGTTGTCTTCATAAAGAAGAAAGAAAGCTTCCCCAACATAATTAACCAATATTTTGTCCAAGGTGGTCTAGAGGAAGTAAGAAATTCTTTGCTTAGTGTCAATCACTAGTTTCGCATCCCTGATCAGTAGGGTCTTCTTCTTATCATGCTCGACCTTGAGAGAATTGCTATTTTCATCCAGAAGAGAAATTTTATTTTGTAAAAAGGAACAGCGAGAATCGAGCACGAAAACCTCTTCTTTGGACTTCTCCAAAGCCCCTTTCATCACCCAAGCCTCCTCGGACAAGACCAAGTTGGATTCCTTTTCCATACCAACTGAATATTTTGCTTCAGCAAGAGTAGACTCTAATCTCTTTTTCTCCCTAATTGAATCTTCTTTAGCATGAATAAACGCATCATTTTACTTCCTTAAAGAAAAGTTTTCCTCTTTAAGCCTTGCTAAGTCATAATAAGGTTGGGAAACGTCGTCTTTCATTAGGAACCACCGCTTAATAGCCTATCAGTAGTAAAAAAAATAGCAGTAATAAATATGACAATTGGAATGATTCAGAAAGGCGAGAAAGGTAAAACTCATACCAAGAGTAGTTGTTCAACCAAAGTACGAAAAGGACTGGGAGAATCAAGTTGAAGATAAATATTAGAAAATGTGGAAGAAGAGATAATTTTCTTAACTTTTTCATCAAATCCGACGCTAGTAGGAGGGCAGGGAAATTTCGGGGGGTTAAGATCCTCGGAAGGAGAGGAAAACCCCGTCGCATGATGTAACTCATTTGAAAGTTCAGATGACTCAACAAGGTGAACATTGCAGTAAGGAGCCATCTTTGGAAAGTAGGCCACGAGAGAACCAGTGATCACATCAAGACAGGGAGTTGAACCCGCCGCATTCTTTGACCTTTTTTCAAAGATCCCTCTGGGTTTACATCCATAAGTTTCCTTTTTACGTTTTCTCTAGACCAGAACAAATCCTCCCCAATAGATGAAACTCCAGCCCTGGGGACTAAGTAAGACGATTCCTTTTTACTAGACTCGGTACGGATAACCCCTGAATTACGATAAAAAGATGACTTAATGAAAGAAAATTTCAATGCTATTAAATTCTGGATTGTCATGCAAGAAGCGCACCTGGGTTGTCCAGAAACAGAGGAGAATTGGTTGGAAAAGGAGCATTTCTTCCTAGTGACAAAGAAAGAATCCCTTTAGTGAGTGAAATTAGGGGAGGTTGCCCAATAATGGATTGACCAGGCGACAAAAGGGAGTGTCTTCGGAGGATAGCAAAAGTCAGTAACAAGGACCTATTTCCCAATTTTTCAGAAGCAGCGCCAAGATGGTCTACCAACTTCTTATCTGAAAATCCCGTAAGTTTAGGGGCAACATCTGTAGTAAAAATAGACATGGAATGATGGTTAATAAAAAAAGAGAAAAGAATGTATTTGAGTTTCATACTTGGAGTGTGGAAGCTGCTGGAAATGCTAAAGGGACATCGTACGAAGAAAAATTGGGTTTCCCAGTCTTTGAATCTCACAGTTCCTTCAGATAACAGTTTTTTGTGGGGTTCGAATGAAAATTGGAGATTCACATCACTAAGCTTGGAAGGGAAAACTAGGTAATCGAGAAGAGAGGGGTTTAAAGAGTAATTACCGGACTCTAAGGATAAAAGTTCTAAGACTAGCAAGTAAGTATGAGTATTTGGAGAAAGGTAAATATGAGCAATTCCTAGGTACCGCAAGAATTAGGAGATGAACTCAGGAAAAGGAATAAACCCCCATGCCAGATATGAACAGTGGAGTACGCAAAGTAACTTTCCGGGGGAGAGGAGATGGTATATGTTTCATGAGGAGGAATGGCTTCAACGCTAGAGATGTTAAAGTCCTGAAGAATAGCGTCGACTTGCTCTTGCGATGAAATCAAAGAATGCTTTTAGACAGCGCTAATCTTCTTCAAAGAAGAAGAATCATTGGACAAAGGACAAATTCTATCAGGTTTGGAAGTAATGCATTTCTTTCCCAAGCTGTCAGGTATGATCTGTATATTTTATATAGATCAAGGTAAAACACAGCCATGAAGAGGCAATTTCTACTCTCCTTGGAGCATTCTAATGATGACAATAGGTTATCTCCCATGCATCCACGAGGGAATAGAATAGAAAAGAACATAAAAACGCTTAGTGAAACTGCTAAGTCAACTCGAGATTGATTGCCAGAAATTGATTTTGACTGTTAGGGATGACACCAATTTACGAAAAGCAAGTCTGATAATCACATCACCTCCGATGGACAAGAAGTAGTAAATATTTCAGCTGTATAATCAATGCAACAAGGGTAAGTTTAAGGCCAAATAAAAATATATATTGTGCTTCTGAACCAGCTACACAATTAATAGAGATGGAAAAACTGATTGGATAAAACCATTTCAATCTACTTCGAAAGAAACGAAGTGATACTTTCTTAGGAATAACTTGAATATAGAAATTTGGAACAACTGATACTTTTTCGAGAAAAAAATCAAATGCAGGCAATGATGAAGAAGACGAAAGGAGCTGATATAAGGAAATGCAAAGAGTAAATATATAGGAGGAAAAAAGTGGTTACTTGAGCAAAGTTTGACTTGAAAAGTCGAAAATACCCCTTCACAAGGGGACGGGGCAAATGTTACTACCAAAATTCAACACCGAAACAGACGGTGAAGGGGTATCGAACTGCCGTTAGCACAAAAGAACAACCCGAAAGTATGAGACCTGTAACGACCCGCGGTTTTCGCGATCCTGAGTAATCGACATATAACCCAATGTCGACTATCAAGCATCGGAAACACCAGATAGCCCACGGAAAAAAATTAGAGGATGAGAATTGATAAGATAGAAACTTAGAATAGAAGAAGAAGAACATACATCATAGTCAGAGTAACACGAAACTCACAACGGAACGAACAACATATAATAGATACAAAATTTTGAAATAAAATCAGTATATGTGTACAGTAACATTATCAGAGTACAACACTTAAAAAACAACGGAAATAACAATAGCTATAAAATCCTGAAGCCTCTTGCTCCAAGCTCTCAGTATATCTGTAAAATCTCGACTACTTGATTACCCGTACAAAATAGGGTATCCAAGAGTTTAGGGAAAACATAAACTCTGGGTCAGTCATGGGACTGGTGTGAGTAAAACAATTTAAAATAGTTTGAGTAATAAAACGATATCTCATAAGAACACGCCGTATAACGGAATGAGTTTTTCCCTTATGAGAATCCAAAATAATCTTTATATCAAAATTCTTTTGATATTATAATAGTGTCTATCAACCACAATATAATAATCATCCAGCAGAAATGCTTTCATCTCACGTTCTACATACATAGTATACAATCAAAATCGCAAGCACTTATTGGATAATGGATTTCCAACTATGACAAGGTATGGAACCACCTTCTGATAGTGTAACTCTAGAGAGGAATACATGGGGTTCAACAAGAACATCTTGCAACCCGACAACACATGACCGATCACTCATTTCACTTGAGTGTATCGAATGTATATAACCAACGGTTAGGATCAGCAACCATTTGTGGAATGGGACAGCATTGAATAGATTAAAGAATGAAATGAATATCTCTAGATAAGTGATAATACACACCAATTGGCAGCCAACCACTTAGTCATGCTGCCTGCCTGATTTTTGTCATTTCCCGGTTGTGAGGCTAGAGGCCACGCTTATCTCTGACAGATCACACAATTATTCACTTTGAATATCACATCGTCATACCCGCCAAATCACAAATTGATTTCCCCAAAAATACAATGGGTTTACAGCTAAGAGAAATGAATTCCTCCACCACCAAATGTTCATACGTTTGAAGAGATCAACTTACGTGATCCATTAAATATACTTTGTCAGACATTCATCCATACAGGTCGTCTTAGGACTGGACAAACCGAAGGCACTATTCTGTAAATCCATCTTAGGCAATTTCTACCTAGGATATGACAGAACGACCCTTACACAACTCCTTCTTCAATTATCTTCATCATATTTGATCGCAATGCTAATGCCCATACAGAGTGGTTTTAAGATAATGAATCTGATCCCGGTCTCTCTGTATTGACAACGGAAAAATGGTCAAAAACTTCGATAGTCGGTGATTTAACTATCAAAGAAAAACACGTGTGCAAACAACGATATTATTTCCAGATGGAAATTATATCGATCAATCATCATTTAACGTTTATCTCTTTAGTTAATTAATTTCATTATTTCCTGCTTCCATACATCCAACATTCCTTATTTTCAAAATTTAGAAAATATACGTTATTAATTATTGGAAAACATTTCCATCTCTTTTTCACATATCACTGTCATTCCAGTATTCTTTATCATCAAACATTTCATTTTCTATGATTAGAAAATATCTCTGATTCTATTTGGAAAATGTTTTCAAAACTCATTAATTGGATTTAAATAGATGTTTAAATAAAACATCGCTATGCCATCTCAAACCATTACCTTCATCAACTAAATTCACTTAACCAACCTTTACTATCGAACCTTAACCATTCCTTAGTTAAAGATGGAGTCAATCAAGTTGGGGTATAACTACCTTTCAGACCTTAACTGAACAACATTATTAACCTTGAAATAGACAAAGTTCACCATTTCATTCTTTAACAAACTTCCTTAAGTAACTCTCTTTCGAATAATCTCTATTCAATAACTCTTTCCTTCGAATAACGAATAACTATATTTGATAACCTCTATTCGAATAACTAATATTCGATTAACTCTAATTCGATTAACTCTATTCGATTCATTCTATTTGATTAACTCTAATCGATTAAATCTAATCCATTAACTCTGTTTAATTAACTCTATTTGATTAACTCTAACCGATTAACTCTATTTCATTAACTCTAATCAATTAACTCTAATCGATTAACTCTAATCCATTAATTCTATTTAATTAACTCTAACCGATTAACTCTAACTGATTAACTCTATTTGATTAACTCTAATCTATTAACTCTACTCGATAACTCCTTTCAAATAAACCATATTCGATTAACTCCTTCCTTCGAATAAACTATATTCGATTACTTTCGAATAAACTATATTCGATTAACTCCTTTCGAATAAACTATATTCGATTAACTCCTTTCGAATAAACTATATTCGATTAACTCCTTTCTTCGAATAAACTATATTCGATTAACTCCTTCGAATAAACTATGTTCGATTAATTCCTTTCTTCGAATAAACTATATTCGATTAATTTCTTTCGAATAAACTATATTCGATTAACTCCTTTCTTCGAATAAACTATATTCGATAAACTCCTTTCGAATAAACTATATTCAATTAACTCCTTTCTTCGAATAAATTATATTCGATTAACTCCTTTCGAATACACTATATTCGATTAACTCCTTTTTCGGTTAACTAATGTTCGGTTAACTCTATCCGAATAACTATTATTCGACTAACTCTATTCGAATAACTAATATTCGACTAACTCTATTCGAATAACTCTATTCAATTAATTCTAATTCAATTAACTCTATTTGATTAACTTTAATCAATTAATTCTATTCGAATAACTTATATTCAACTAACTAACATTCGATTTAACTCTAATTATATTTTTATTTGCTGAATTATTTATACAAATCTTACTTTTCCTTCTAACACTTAATATCTCGCTCAAATTCCCTTTTTAAATACCAAGTTCAAATTCCATTTCAAATATTGGTGTTGAAACCGATTTTTACTTCTCTATATAAATTCAGATTTTATATATCCAATTTATCCAATGATAAATATTTTACTTAATTTATAGAACATTATTTATAAATTAAACTTCTTACTTTATCTGTTAAAACAGATTTCTATTAAATATTCACTTTAAATTCATATCATGTTATACCCGTGTGCGAAGCACGGGTCTGAACCTTCCTAGTGTAACATTCTCTTTTTATACAATTCTATTTATTTTATAAATCTTTCCTTTTGAATTCTATTTGTAAATGTTTTAAAAATATTTCCTTTTGAATTCTATTTGTAAATGTTTTACAAATATTTCCTTTTTAATTCTATTTGTAAATGTTTTACAAACATTTCCTTTTTATAAAATCCTTTGATTTTATAAATATTTCTTTTTTAATAAACATTTAAAATTCCCTTTTTCTATTCCAGTATTTCTTATGGTATTTAACGTACCATATAACAATGATCGATATCATTCAAACATAAAAAACCAGCAATAGATTTCATATCACATCATATAACACAATATATGAAAAACAATAAAATAAATGTTGTCCAACCTGTTTCCTTGCATCCACAGACGTTAAACAATATAATAACATCGATTTCATTTCGATACAAAATATTCTTATAAACATAATTAATATTTGATTAACGTTTGATCAAACAATCAACACATAGATATCAATCATCATTTCTTAATTCTAAATATACGTTATAAAAATATGAACTGGTAGAGTTAGTGAGGTTTACTCACATTGGACAGTTATCATAAATAACGATTAACTATCTTTGATTTAGACGGACGTTTTATTTTACAATAAATTGTCACGAGCTCCAATTCCCTCCTGTCAATTCCATGGTGTAGCTCTTGTCCATACGATCTCATCGGATCTTGTTTTGTTCAATTCTGACAAAGAATGCTTAAGTTATAACGATTATAAGTTACATGATATTTTATTTTGAAATAACTTAGTTTAATTCCAAAATGGGCTTCACCTTTTTCCTAAATGCCCCAACCCATCTACGTTAAAACCATCTGCTCCAATTCCATTTTCTTCAGCGCCGATGTCTGCTCCCAATCAACTGGCCATTACCGTACCTTTGCATTGACCAACCTCTTCCATTCTTCAACAAAAATGTAAACAAAAATCATCCACACTTCTCTCATTCAAATCTCTACAACTTTGAACCATCACAGCTAAACTCGACTTAACCAAAAGGAATGCATCGTCTTCATGTTTCAGCGTATGTACAGTGTTCGCGCGAACGGTCTATGTACCAGTTCTCTCCATGAATTTCCAAATGAACTTCACCATTGAACATCTCTTTGAAAACTCTACCTTTCCATCTTACTTTCACCCAACTCGCAGGCTATCCTCGAGTTGCAACATTCAGCAACCTGGCGTTAGCACAGTAGAAGTTGTGAACTTTTCCATCACCAATTCCACCTAAAATTTCATACGGGATGCTAAATCACATGCTGAAACCGAATACGAACTCCAAACATCAAATAACTTCTTCGAATTCATGCTTTGTTAAACCCTAGGCGTTACTGCGCCATCCAAGCGTGCGATTTAGGATGTCGATCTCCTCAAGGACCACATCAACTTAAAGAACACACTGCAGTTTACTCAAAGAATCTAACGGTTTAGATTTTCATTGAGTGTATTATTTTTAAAAATTGTCTGAAGATCGAAATCTTCTAACGTTTGCCAAAAAAGAACGAGGGAGAGTAGCGGCTTGTTTTTTTTTATTGACCAGAGAAAATGTAAATTAGGTTAGAAGGTGTTAAGGGGCTTTTATAGGAAAATTTAATTATTTTATTTTATTTTTAATTGATTATTTTATTCCATTATAATCAATCGCTATATGTATTTACCATTTAAAAATTTCTATGATCACACATCACATCCAAAAATCATGAAAATGGACATACACTTTCAGTTCGACATTACAGACCCAACGAAACTGGTTTCATCGAATTTCGACTCCGTTTGCTCACACAGCGTATTTTTAACCATTAAAATACTGATTATTTTCATATTAAAAATCCGTACGGCCACACACTAATCCCGAAAATTACGAAAATTGAAATATAACAATAATTTAATATTATGGATCCAACAAAATTAGTTTCGTCGAAAACGGAGGTCGTTTGTAAAACTAGCTATTTTTAATGCTCTAAATAATTCCATTTTAAATATAAATATATTTAAAAATAATTAAATTAAATATTTATAAATAAATATTATCGTATATATTCACACCAGAATATCATACAGCTCTAGAATATTCCTATATGAATTTCTAGCTCGATATTTCAAATCGCAATTAAATCAATATTCGATTTATAATGAAATTCCTTTTATATATCGCTATAAATTATAAAGGAATTCGATAGCGACTATTTTAAAATTTGATTTGGAAATAACTCAAAATCTACATAATCAAATCCCTTTTTCCTCTTCCATTAGAAAAATATACTTCACCAGCTCCGAATGTTTCTTGTTTCACTGAAATCCGATTTAAAATGGATTATGTATATCCATTTAATGTTCGAATCGCCAAATAACGAACTGCCGCGCCATTTCGAGCTCGATTTTAAATATAATATAATTTATACGTTCAACTGTCGTTCAAATAATATATTCGTATTCTAATTCAAATTCTAAGCTGAATTAAACAAAATAAATTGTCCAGTTCACATTATACTGTCAATTCACTATTTCCGACTATTTCAGAAATTAAATATATTATTCTATTATTTAATCTAATTAAATATTCAATATTATTTAATTAAACAACCTTTAAATTACTAAACCATTACTTTAAATAATTAAATTAATTAATTATTCGACCGAAAAATATGGGTCGTTACGTTCTTCCCTCAAAATAATTTCGTCCTCGAAATTACTAAGGTAGAAAACAAACCCTATTGACTAGTTAAAAATTAGCTGTTTACTTCTAAATTTTAGTTTCAACTGAACCAATAAATTTCAATTAAAATATTAATTAATTCTTATCAACGAAAATTTTCAAAAATCCTGAAAATTTTCTAACACCTTAAATTTTCAAAAAATTTCGCCAGCACCTCCTTTGTACTGGTCAATCGGTACAACTACAACTCGCCTCTCTAGGCCTTCTCCAACCCAAAAGAAAATCAAACAGCCAAGCGGCTTGCCAATTCGGCTCATCAAAATCTCAAACCCATATATAATATAAACTGGTACCTTTCTGTCGGGCATATCAATATATCATTTCCATGTGTTACCAATTCTGCACATATCAATGTCATCCCAATTATTCGGTTATACCCAAGCCGAATTCTGTTCTTAACTCAGATTCCAATATACATTTCAACTCCTAACTTACCAGTCACATTCCATTTCGGATTATCTCTAATCCAATCTAATTCGATATAATCTATCTCAATTCATTTTCCACTTAAATAGTTTCAATTCAATTTCTATTTCTATTTGCTTTTACCAATTCTAATTTAATTTGTTTCAATTCAAATAATCTGTTTCTGGGAGTTTTTAAACAGCTTAGCCTTTTCCAAAAATCAAAATATTCATTTGGAATATCAAAACAACTTGTTTTCTCACAACAATTCAAAAACAAAAACTTTGGTAGTAATCCGTCACTTACAACTTGAAAATGAACACCGATGATGTAATGATCATCATCGGAATCTATTTTCCAGCTATCGAAGTGAGTTCAATACTATATCACTTTCAAAATCATTTCTAAGCACTTTCATTTTGAAATCCATTTCAAAATATCCTTTTCAATGCTTGTAAAAATTTAAAATCTCCCAGGATTTTAAAATTCACGTATATTTAACCCAGATTCATTTACATACACTTTTATAACCTTCCAGGGTTTTAATTCCAATTCTGATTTAAATTCAGATTTAATTCATCTGATTTCATATATTACACTTATATGAATTTCGATTGGCTATTTATTTAACCATTTCAATTATAATCTCATTCGATTATAATCACAACTTACAAATCCAATATACTATGATATTTCTAATATCACTCATTCTTTTATATCAAAGAATAATTTGGGTAAAATTATTTCATTTACCCTATTTTTAAAACATAATGTTTCGCTTCACCGTATTCAAGTTTTTAAAAACCCTTATCGATACAGTGGATCAAACTGATCGATCAGAACCCATAAACAACTCAACCAACAAAACTCCACAATATAAAACCATTTTATATTGAATAACAAATACGCGCTCATATACATACACTCAACTAAATCTAGGGTATTACTAACCCCATCTCTATTGTGTCACGCCACAAAGCCAAGGTAATTACTTAACCTTCAGCTTTGATACCACTGTAACGACCCAGGGATTTCGCGATCCTGAGTAATCGACATATAACCCAATGTCGACTATCAAGCATCGGAAACACCGGATAGTCCATGAAAGAAATTAGAGGGTGAGAATAGATAAGATAGAAACTTAGAATAAAAGAAGAAGAAGAACATACATCATCATCAGAGTAACACAAAACCCACAACGGAATGAACAACATATAATATATACAAAATTTTGAAATAAAATCAGTATATGTATACAGTAACATTATCAGAGTACAACACTTACAAAATAGCAGAAATAACAATAACTATAAAATCCTGAAGCCTCCTGCTCCAAGCTCTCAGTATATCTATAAAATCCCGACTACTTGACTGCCTGTACAAAATTGGGCACCCAAGAGTTTAGGGAAAACAAAACAAAATAAACTCTGGGTCAGTCATGGGACTGGTGTGAGTAAAACAATTTAAAACAGTTTGAGCAATAAAACGATATCTCATAAGACCACGCCGTATAACGGAATGGGTTTTTCCCTTATGAGAATCCAAAATTATCTTTATATTTTTTTTTGATATTATAATATTGTTTATTAACCACAATATAATAATCATCTAGCAGAACGCTTCCATCTCACGTTCTACATACATAGTATATAATCAAAATCGCAAGCACTTATTGGATAATGGATATCCAACTATGACAAGGTATGGAACCACCTTCTGATAGTGTAACTCTAGAGAGGAATACACTGGGTTCAACAAGAACATCTTGCAACCCGACCACACATGACCGACCATTCATTTCGCTTGAGTGTGTCGAATGTATATCACCAACGATTGGGATCAACAACCGTTTCCCGAATGGGACAACATCGAATAGATTAAAGAATGAAATGAATATCTCTAGATAGGTGATAATACACACTAATTGGCAGCCAACCACTTAGCCATGTTATCGGACCGATTTTTGTCATTTCCCGGTTGTGAGGCTAGAGGCCACGCTTATCTTTGACAGATCACACAATTACTCACTTTGAATGTCACATCGTCATACCCGCCAAATCACAAATTGATTTCCCCAAAAATACAACAGGTGTACAGCTAAGAGAAATGAATTCCTCCGCCACCAAACGTACATACGTTTGAAGAGATCAACTTACGTGATCCATTAAATATATTCTGTCAGACATTCTTCCATACAGGTCGTCTTGGGACTGGACAAACCAAAGACACTATTCTATAAATCCATCTTAGGCAATTTCTACCAAGGATTTGACATAACGACCCTTGCACAACTCCGTCTTCAATTATCTCATCATATTTGATCGCAATGCTAACGCCCATACAGAGTGGTTTTCAGATAATGAATCTGATCCCGGTCTCTCCGTATTGACAACGGAAAAATGGTCAAAAACTTCGATAGTCGGTGATTTAACTATCAAATAAAAACACATGTGCAAACAACAATATTATTTCCAGACGGAAATTCTATCGATCAATCATCATTTAACGTTTATCTCTTTAGCTCATTAATTTCTTTATTTCCTGCTTCCATATATCCAACATTCCTTATTTTCTAAATTTAGAAAATATACGTTATTAATTATTGGAAAACATTTCCATCTCTTTTTCACGTATCACTGTCATTCCAGTACTCTTTATCATAAAACATTTCATTTTCTATGATTAGAAAATATGTCTGATTTTATTTGGAAAATGTTTCCAAAACTCATTAATTGGACTTAAACAGATGTTTAAATAAAACATCGCTATGCCAACTCAAACCATTACCTTCATCAACTAAATTCACTTAACCAACCTTTACTATCGAACCTTAACCATTCCTTAGTTAAAGATGGAGTCAATCAAGTTGGGGTATAAGTACCTCTCAGACCTTAACTGAACAACATTATTAACCTTGAAATAGACAAAGTTCACCACTTCAATCTTTAACAAACTTCCTTAAGTAACTCTCTTTCGAATAATCTCTATTCGATAACTCTTTCCTTCGAATAAACTATATTCGATAATCTCTCTTTCGAATAACTATATTTGATAACCTTTATTCGAATAACTAATATTCGATTAACTCAAATTCGGTTAACTCTATTCGATTCACTCTATTTGATTAACTCTAATCGATTAACTCTAATCCATTAACTCTATTTAATTAACTCTATTCGATTAACTCTAACCGATTAACTCTATTTGATTAACTCTAATCAATTAACTCTAATCGATTAACTCTAATCCATTAACTCTATTTAATTAACTCTAACCGATTTACTCTATTTGATTAACTATAATCAATTAACTCTAATCGATTAACTCTACTCGATAACTCCTTTCGAATAAACCATATTCGATTAACTCCTTCCTTCGAATAAACTATATTTGATTAACTCCTTTCGAATAAACTATATTCGATTATCTCCTTTCGAATAAACTATATTCAATTAAGTCCTTTCTTTGAATAAACTATATTCGATTAACTCCTTTCGAATAAACTATATTCGATTAACTCCTTTCTTCGAATAAACTATATTCGATTAACTTCTTTCGAATAAGCTATATTCGATTAACTCATTTCTTCGAATAAACTATATTCGATTAACTCCTTTCAAATAAACTATATTCGATTAACTCCTTTCTTCGAATAAACTATATTCGATTAACTCCTTTCGAATAAACTATATTCGATTAACTCCTTTTTCGGTTAACTAATGTTCGATTAACTCTATTCGAATAACTAATATTCGACTAACTCTATTCGAATAACTAATATTCGACTAACTCTATTCGAGTAACTCTATTCGATTAATTCTAATTCGATTAACTCTATTTGATTAACTCTAATCAATTAACTCTATTCGAATAACTAATATTCAACTAACTAATATTCAATTTAACTCTAATTATATTTTCATTTGGAGAATTATTTATACAAATCTTACTTTTCCTTCTAACACTTAATATCTCGCTCAAATTCTCTTTTTAAATACCAAATTCAAATTCCATTTCAAATATCGGTGTTGAAACCGATTTTTTACTTCTCTATATAAATTCAGATTTTATATATCCAATTTATCCAGTGATAAATATTTTACTTAATTTATAAAACATTATTTATAAATTAATCTTCTTACTTTATCTATTAAAGCAGATTTCTATTAAATATTCACTTTAAATTCATATCATGTTATACCCGTGTGCGAAGCACTGGTCTGAACCTTCCTAGTGTAAAATTCTCTTTTTATACAATTCTATTTATTTTATAAATCTTTCCTTTTCAATTCTATTTGTAAATATTTTAAAAATATTTCCTTTTCAATTCTATTTGTAAATGTTTTACAAATATTTCCTTTTTATAAAATCCTTTTATTTTATAAATACTTCTTTCTCAATAAACATTCAAAATTCCCTTTTTCTATTCCTGTATTTCTTATGGTATTTAACGTAACATATAACAATGATCAGTATCATTCAAATATACAAAACCAGCAACAGATTTCATATCACATCATATAACACAATATATGAAAAACAGTAAAATAAATGTTGAGGAATCCAGTTGGATTCCTCCGACCTGTTTCCCTGCATCCACAGATGTTAAACAATATAATAACATCGATTTCATTTCGATACGAAATATTCCGATAAACATAATCAATATTTGATTAACGATTTATATATATATCGTTATCTATAATTTCAAACAATCAATCAATCAGCAATTCAATCAAATATCAACACACAGATATCAATCATCATTTCTGAATTCTAAATATATGTTATAAAAATATGAACTAGTAGAGTTAGTGAGGTTTACACACATTGGACAATTATCATTAAGTAACGATTAACTATCTTTGATTCAGATAGATGTTTTATTTTGTAACAAATTGTCATGAGCTCCAATTCACTCCCAGTCAACTCCATGGTGTAGCTCTCGTCCATACGATCTCATCAGATCTTGTTTTGTTCAATTCTGACAACGAATGCTCAAGTTAGAACGATTATATGTCACATGATATTTTAATTTGAAATAACTTAGTTTAATTCCAAAATGGGCTTCACCTTTTTCCCAAATGGCCCAACCCATCTACGTTAAAACCACCCGCTCCAATTCCATTTTCTTCAACACCATGTCTGCTCCCGATCAACCGGCCATTACCGTACCTTTGCATTGACCAACCTCTTCCATTCTTCAACAAAAATGTAAACAAAAATCATCCACACTTCTCTCGTTGAAATCTCTACAACTCCGAACCATCACAGCTAAACTTGACTTAACCAGAAGGAATGCGTCGTCTTCATGTTTCAGCGTATGTACAGTGTTCGCGCGAACTGTCTGTGTACCATTTCTCTTCAGGAATTTTCAAACGAACTTCACCATTGAACATCTCTTTGAAAACTCTACCTTTCCATCTTACTTTCACCCAACTCGCAGGCTATCCTCGAGTTGCAACTTTCAGCAACCTAGCGTTAGCACAGTAGAAGTTGCGAACTTTTCCATCACCAATTCCACACAAAATTTCATATGGTATGTTAAATCGCATGCTGAAACCGAATACGAAATCCAAACTTCGAATAGCTTCTTCGAATTCATTCTTTGTTGAACCCTAGGAGTTACTGCGCCATCCTAGCGTGCGATTTGGGATGTCGATCTCCTCAACAACCACATCAACTTAAAGAACACACTGCAATTTACTTTAAGAATCTAACGGTTTAGATTTTCATTGTATTATTTTTAAAAATTGTTTGAAGATCGAAATCTTCTAACATTTGCTGAAAAAGAATGAGGGAGAGCAGCGGCTTGTTTTTTGTTCACCAAAGAAAATGTAAATTTGGTTAGAAGGTGTTAAGGGGTTTATATAGGAAAATTTAATTATTTTATTTTATTTTTAATTGATTATTTTATTCCATTATAATCAATCGCTATATGTATTTATCGTTTAAAAATTCCTATGATCACACATCACATCCAAAAATCATGAAAATGGACATACATTTTCAGTTCGACATTACGGACCCTAAGAACTGGTTTCGTCAAATTCCGACTCCGTTTGCTCACACAGCGTATTTTTAGCCGTCAAAATACTAACTGTTTTCACATTAAAAATCTGTACGGCCACACACTTACCCCAAAAATCACGGAAATTGAAATCTAACAATAATTTAATATTACGGATCCAACAAAATTAGTTTCATTGAAAATGGAGGTCGTTTGCAAAACTGGCTATTTTTAACGCTCTAAATTAATCCATTTTAGATATAAATATATCTACAAATAATTAAATTAAATATTTATAGATAAATATTATCGTATATATTCACACCAGAATATCATACAGCTCCAGAATATTCCTATATGAATTTCTAGCTCGATATTTCAAATCCTAATTAAATCGATATTCGATTTATAATGAAATTCCTTTCATATGTCGCTATAAATTATAAAGGAATTCCATAGCGACTATTTTAAAATTTGAATTGGAAATAACTCAAAATCTACACAATGAAATCCCTATTTTTCTCTTCCATTAGAAAAATATACTTCACCAGCTCCAAACATTTCTTGTTTCATAGAAATCCGATTTAAATCGGATTCTGTATATCCATTTAAAGTTCGAATTGCCAAACAGCGAACTGCCGCGCCATTTCGAGCTCGATTATAAATATAATATAATTATACGTTCAACTGTCGTTCAAATAATATATTCGTATTTTAATTCAAATTCTAAGCTGAATTAAATAAAATAAATTGTCCATTTCACATTATATTGTCAATTCACTATTTCCGACTATTTCAGAAATTAAATATATTATTCTATTATTTAATCTAACTAAATATTTAATATTATTTAATTAAACAACCTTTAAATTACTAAGCCATTACTTTAAATAATTAAATTAATTAATTATTCGACTGAAAAATATGGGTCGTTACACCTGACACCATCATTGAAGCAGAGAGCTTATATCAGATATGAATGAAGAATATCGACAGGGTAGTCCCGATTCGAAAGGGAACTAAAGCAGTTTTAGTTCCAAAACCTAAAACTGAAAGCAAATGGAAAGAATGGACTAAAGCTATAACACCCCACGTCCGTTAATGTCACTCACAAAGGGAATGCATTAAGTTTTGTGGAGTATTATAAGTAAACAGAACGGAATATTACAAGACAGAGAAAGTTGTACTTGAAATTTTTTATAACTTTATTGCAGCGGAAACAGAAATAAGTTTGATTACATTTCCAAATACCAAAACCAAGTACATAATATCAGTCTTGTACAAAACCTTCAGAGTACTTAATATTAAAACTGTAATCCCCAACAGAAAATGCCATAGATAAGCTGAATCAAAGCCAAGCAATTCTTCTTTCAACTTCAAGCTGAAGAAGGGATATCCGAACTAAGCTTGAGTATTTCCTCCCTAAAAACCTGGGGGGCATGGGGGGGGGGGGGAGGGGGGAACAGAAGAAAAGAGGCGAATACAAACTAGGTCAGATATAAGTCTGGTGAGTCCAGTGACTTTAACAATATAATCATTAAAGTAACAGGATAAGAACATAAACTGGAAAGTAAGAAATGACTATACATAAATATGCATGACAAGGTAAGCAGGATGAATAAGATAAATGTTGATCGCGCTTTTAATCACTAAAGGATAATTACTACACTGCACCAATGCTAATTTCACCGCATCATTACTAGTTCCATACTGAAAGTTGATTCCCATCTTGTAATTGGTAGTCCTCAGGCGTAACATCTAGTAAGAGGTATTCACCCCATACAATCCTTACTTGCCGATACTAAATACTAGATGTCCCCACACTACCCCTTATCGCTTAACCGACCGGCTCCCTAACTCGCATGTATTTATTACTTGTGTCATTCGGCCCCGCTTGTTTACTTGTGTCATTCGGCCCCACTTGTATGTAGATACATGTGCTGGTCCCAGCATAGGCTGTATCAATCCCTATGATGACAACCCGACATAATTCAAGATGCACAGTGTATACTACTGATGCCTAGTGCCTGCTTTTTCCACTCTGGAGCACTGCACGCCCATACTCCGCCGGAACCTACACTGCCGCACCATCCGCCGCTATTTTGACTGCTTATAATCAGCCCAGTAATCGTGCCCCACCCTGCCTAATTCAGGGTACCATGATACATCTATGTGGGTTACTGCTGAAATGAGTCCCCGTTACTAGGGTTTCCTACTGGTTAAGTTTGTGAGCCTATATATGCAAATATTACCCACCTACACGAGATGTACTTAACCCTCTTACTGATTCAAACATGTTTATTTAACGGTTAAGTTTGTGGGCCTATATACACTAATATTACCCACCTACCCAAGGTTTACTTAACCCTCCTACTTACAAAGTCAATATGTATTATTGGTTAAGCTTGCCTTAACCCTATCCCCTTTGTTCATGTAATATTGGTTAAGTGTTGTCCATTCATGTTAACTTAACCCACCCACACATCATGTTTTATTGGTTAAGTGTTTCTTATTAACTTAACCCTATTCATTCATCATGTTATATTGGTTAAGTGTTTTAAATTTACTTAACCCCACCCACTTGTCTAATTAACATGTAGTATTGGTTAAGTGTCCTCAATTTACTTAACCCAACCCACTTGTCTAATTAACATGTTGTATTGGTTAAGTGTTCTCAATGTTGATTATTTATCATTGGATTGGCTTACCAGATATATCCCATTGTGTTCGGAATGGGGGTATTACCCAAAAGGCGACAGTCGTTGGGTCTGATTTAAGGTTCGTAACGATATTGAGTTTTAAAGTGAATTAAATATTAATTTAAATAAATATATAATAAGTGGTTAAGAAGGGTTAAACCCTTATTCTTTCTTCAATCGTGGTCAAAGGAAGAGCCTGCCGCTGCCTCGTCAAAACCTAAATCCCCAAATTGGAAACCCCTCATCGTCGCTTCACCACCGCTGGCCATCGCCAGTCCCCCATCGCGTCAAGCCTCCACCGAGTTGCTCGCCCCATCGTCTCGCCTCGTTTCCTGTCGCCATGTGACATCAAGCTCGACGAGATTGAAGGAGGCTGGTGCGGATTTCGATGGAGAGTGGGTAGGCAGTGTCGACGGTGGTGGATGGTGAAGAGGTGTGGTGCTTGTAACGGTCAAAGGTTAGGTCAACGGGTTCGGGTTTCTCAACCTGGCAAAGAGCATGAAGACAAAGAAAATGCAGTGGCCCTTGGATCAAAATCAACGACGGTAAGAAATTCAGTTTTAAAATGTTTAACATAGCATAAAGAATTGATTCTCTTGAATATAAAAATCTGAATTTTACTTTTGAAATATAAATTCGCTTTGCTTTGAAATATAAATTCGCTTCGCTTTGAAATATAAATTCACTTTGCTTTGAAATATTAATTGGCATTGTTTTTAAAATGGTAGCGTTATAAAAATATAATGTTTTATATATCATTTTAAATTCGTTTTCATAACGATTTCAATTTCCTATTCAATTTCAAATCAAAATTGAATATTATATATCATCGATATACAAATGATAATATTTTCAAAACGTTATATTTTGAAATCACTTCCTTTCATATATTCATTATAAAAATGAATAAAATCGATATAAATATCGTTCGCGTCAAAATGGCGCACATCTAATCAACACGGCTTTATATATTTCAATAACTTCGTTATTCTATTCAACAAATGAATATTTTCTTCAACACATGAATATATATTTTTATTCAACACATGAATATATATATTTCATTCAACACATGAATATTTATTCTATTCAACACATGATTTTTTTTATTTTTATTCAACACATGAATTTTTATTTTTATTCAACACATGAATATATATTTCTATTCAACACATGAATTTTTATTCTATTCAACACATGAATTTTTATTCTATTCAACACATGAATTTTCTTTTTATTCAGCACATGAATTTTCTTTTTATTCAACACATGAATTTTCTTTTTATAATATTCCTTATTTTCGAAATTGGAACGAGGCCCAATCAATTACCATATATTGTTAATTATATGGATTCCCTACAACACATGTATATAATAGCAACGATAAATCATCAACCATCATCCAGAGTGCACCACACAACTGCATAAGCATTAAATATAAATAATTAACACTTACATAGTCTGTCAACCCATCGATTGACATACAACTAAACAATCCGGATTAGTGTACGTCAAATATCATCCCAATACCCGTGTGGGGTTTCAAATCAACACACACAGATTTTTATTTGTACAGTTGGGCGATGTGTAAAATTTATCGTCCCAATCAATATCAGTCAAATGGGTGTACATAAACAAACTGTCCGATTTGTTTACAATTATTTATTTTATATACACTTTAAAAAATATATTTTTAACTATAAAATATTTTCCACTATAAAATATTTTATTCTATTCCACATCACACAATCAAATTCCACAACACAACAATCAAACAAACAAGTCATCCATGGTCTGTGGACAACGGGTGTCGGGTGCTACTAAGCACCGTCTGCATCCTAGTATATATTTCAACTAGAAAATAAAATAAAAGTGAGGAGTTCTCACCTTTGGGGTCCACTCTGTCATTCTTGAATTTTGAACAGTTCAGATTCGCCTGACATTCCAACTCAACCATTTCACGCTGTTCACAATAAAAATCACATTTTTATTCTTGTAATGTTCATACAAAAACCACATTTTTATTCTTATCCTTATATAAAAATCATATTTTTATTCTCTACATTATATAAAAATCATATTTTTATTCTCTACATTATATAAAAATTATATTTTTATTCTCTACATTATATAAAAATTATATTTTTATTCTCTACATCTACTTTAAAAATCGAACCTTCTCGTATATAAAAATATAATCTTTTCTATTTATAAAATCAAGTCTTTTTATTTTTCAAAATCAAATCTTTTTATTTTTAAAGATCTAATCTTTTATATGTTTTCATATATATAAAAATCTTATTTTTATTCGACTAAAAACCATGTCTTAATCTACTTAAAAATCATGTTCTTATGAAGCTAAGGATCGTACTTTGAGCTAAATAAAAATCATATCTTTTATGCGTTAAAAATCTAATCTTTTAGGTGATAAAAATCTAAACTTTCCTAAGATAAAAATATAAACTTTCTTAAATTAAAAATCTCAGCTTTATATAAGTAAAGATTAGATTTTTAAACACGATTTTATATATACAAAACTGAAAATAAATGTAAATCAATAAAAACTCACACTTGGGGCTGACGAGGTGGAGCAAAAGGTGAGAGGTGCGGCGCCGGGGCTCAGAGGTGGTCGGCGCTGGGGTTTTGGTGGTGTGGGGGTGGAGGTTTGGGTTGAAATCGAGGGTGGACAAAGGAGCGAAGTGGGAGGTTATGGGGGTCGCGCTGGGGCATGGACGGAGGGGGGTTTGGGGAGGTGGTCGGCGCGCGCGGTGGGCGATGGCGAGGCTGGCATCGCGATGGAGTTTTTTCTTTTTTTCTGAATCGGTTTGAGTCAACGGGGGGGGGGGGGGGGGGGGGGGGGAGGGAGGAAGGGGGTTAAAGAGAAAAGGGAAGGGATGGGGAGGGATTTTTATATAATTTTATATTATTTAATTTTCAAAAAGCAACTTTTTATTTCGAACTCGAAATCAAACCCACCGACTGTCGTCCCTAGCTAATTACCCCCATTCCGAACACAATGGGATATATATCGTAAGCTGATTCAATCGTTTCGATCAATTTTCGTCAAAATCAAAATATAAATCTATATATTGAATTTGAACGCGCATTTCAATTTACCAGGGTCACGTACAGACTCTAAAAATTCCCAAAAAATATTTTCTAGCTTCGTATTAACGATACGGTCTAAACAAAATTAATTTCGTCAAATTCTGAGAACATTTGAAAAATGGCCATTTTCCAGTCGATTAAAATCAACTAAAACTGGTCAAACGCGTTTTCCTTTGCCACGCTCACATATTGATTCAGAAAATTATGAATTTTGAAACCTAGCAATAACTTGACATCATCCAACAAAAGTGGTTTCGTCGAAAACCGAGGTCGTTTGCAAAATGGCTATTTTTAAGGGACAGAATCCCATAACGACTATTCTGAATTTTCAACTGGGCATAACTTTTGATTCCCACTATGAAATTTCAATTTTTCGGATTCACTGGAAAGATATTCTCAATTAGATTCTAATATTTTTGGTTTTGCTAAAAACCGGTTTATTTTGAATTCTGAACATTCATTTGAACTTTGAAATCGAATTTTCAAACTACCGCGCCATTTTCAATTCCTTTTATAATTAAAATAAAATATTTATATTCTAACAATGATTCAAATAAATATATACGTTCTAATTCTATTCAAAATAAATTTCTCGTCGTTTTTATTTAAAATAATTCATTTTAAATATTCAAAATTCGTTAACATTGCCAAAATAAAAAAAATTAAATTGGCTCAGATTCTCGGGTTATTACAATCTCCCCCACTTAAAACTTTTCATCCCCGAAAAGGAACGAAGCCGAAAATTATTTAACTAATCAACTCAACTTTCCTTAATTTCATTACAGCTTAAGTTCTTCAACTTTTCAGTTTCTAAGAACTTTTCAAATTTTTCAAAAATTTGGCTAACACCCTAAATTTTCGAAAAATTTCGCCATAACCTCCCCTGCACCGGGAGCTTCGGGATATTTCAAATAGCCTCCTATGGCCCTTACCAATCCAAAAAGAAAATGAAACAGCCAAGCGGCTAGCCAATCGGCTCATAAAATCATCCAAACCCAAGAAATACAATAAACATGTACCTATTTGTCAGGAAAACAATTTTATTCTTCTGCTCTAGCCTTCTTGCTATGACCTGTTCAATGTAAGTACCTGTATATGCATGCAAATGTAACTAATTTTCAATACAACTCACTATTTGGTACAATTTGGCTAAAGGTTCAACATTTAATTAATCGAACAATAATCAAACAACACAACCAACAATCAATTATTTGATTATCTTTTCAATCACATAACTTTAATACATATCCAAAAATCAGTTTTTTGATGCCAAATCACAACAATAAGCCCTATCTAGCTTTGGTTCTCACACCAGTCAATTGGAAATTTATAGAAATCCCACCTTCGAAACACGAACATAAATACTGATGATGTCCGGACATCATCAAAATTATCCCCGAGTGGCTAGAGTGTGATTCTATATCTATCCAATATATTAAAACTCAAATACATGCGGATCAGACGTATATGCAAAATATTAATATACTGGATTGTCCAAATTCAACATAAAATAAATAATCAAATACGAATAATTGATTTAAATTTTCAAAACAAAAATTGTTTTCACTTTTATTTTAAAAACATCACTCTTCACACTCGTTCTAGGACACTACTGATCCCATCTCTAACGAGTCATTCCCATTGGATATTACTAATCCAATCTCTGATGAATTCTTTCGTATGGTTCTAATGTGTCTTGTTCTCCGAGCTCTGTAAACCAAAGCTCTGATACCAACTGAGAAAACCCGTAACTTCCCCGGTAAGGAAAGAACGAATTGCTTTGAGAACAACACACATCGGTAAATTATTGTTCAGCTATGGTATATAATTATTTTTAATTATAAACAAGGCCTGAAATGGCGTGGCAGTTTCAAAATTTCAATTCAAACTTTGATTGATTGTACCGGGAGATCCGACCATCGGATTTTCCCAAAACCGAAACCGTTGGATTCGTTTTGAAAAGATCTTTCTAATGATATAAAATTTGTGAAGATCCAACGGTTAGATTTTCAGATATGTGTAAACCAAATCTGAAGAAATACAACGCAGTTGAAAATGACCATTAATCAAAAGTTAAGCCCAGTTGAAAATTCAGAATAGTCGCTATGGAATCTGGCCCTCAAAAATAACCATTTTGCAAACAACCTCTGTTTTCGACGAAACCACTTTTGTTGGATCCGGGATGTCAAGTTATTGCTAGATTCCAAAATTCATAATTTTTTGGATTAATATGTGAGTGTGGCAAAGGAAAACGTGTTTTAACAGTTTTAGTTAATTTCGATCGACCAGAAAATGGCCATTTTTCAAACGGTCTCAAAATTTGATGAAATTAGTTTTGTTAAGACCGTATCGTCAATACGAAGCTAGAAAATATTTTTCGGAAATTTTTGGAGACTGTATGTGGCCCCGGTAAATTGAAATGTGCGTTTAAATTGAATATATACTAATTTATATTTTGATTTTAGTGGAAACTGATCGTAATAGCCAAATTGGGTTATGAAACATATCCCATTGTGTTCGGAACGGGGGTAATTAGCTAGGGGAGACAGTCGTTGGGTCTCGTTTGGAGGTCGAGTAAAAAGGTTGACTTTTTAGGAAATTTAGTTATAAAATAAATTAATTTATAAAACCCCCTCCCTTATCTCCCTTCCCCCAAATCAATTTTTACAGAAAAAAGAAAAGAAAAAAAACTTAAACTTATCGCACGTCGCCCCCCATCCACCGTCGGCCGCCACCGTGACCCCCTCCCTCACCTACGCCGCCCTCCACGCACCCTACCCTCTCTCTCCTTCCTTCTCTAACTCGCAGAACCCTCCCACTCCCAAATTCGAGAACCGCGATCCCCCCAAACCACGACACCGAAGTCGACGCCAGCAGCCACCATCTTTGACGTCCAGACCCCAACGCACCACCCCCTTCCACCTCTTCCGCCAGCTGTGCTCTTCCCCCTCCGCTGAACGATATACTGTGAGTTTTTGGCTCCTTTGATTAGATTTTTTATTTTATTTTTATTTATTTAGAAAAATCATAGGATTTTTGTAACAACCCGGAAATTCTGAGCCAATTAAAAATTTTTAATTTGGCTATTTTAGTGGATTTTAAATATTTAAAATAAATTATTTCAAATAATAACGACGAACATAATGTTTGAATCGATGTTTTAAAATAAATATAATTATTTTTAATTATAAAAGGAATTGAAAATGGCGCGGTAGTTCGATAATTCGATTTCAAAGTTCAAATGAATGTATAGGATTCAAAATAAACCGGATTTTAGCGAAACCAAAAATATTTGAATCTAATTGAGAATATCTTTCCAACGAATCCGAAAAATCGAAATTTCATAGCGGGGATAAAAAGTTATGTCCAGTTGAAAATTCAGAATAGTCACTATGGAATTCTGGCCCTTAAAAATGGGAATTTTGCAAACAACCTCGGTTTTCGACGAAACCACTTTTGTTGGATCCGTGATGTCAAGTCATTGCTAGATTCCAAAATTCGTAATTTTTTGAATCAATATGTGAGCGTGGCAAACGAAAACGCGTTTGACCAGTTTTAGTTGATTTTAATCGACTGGAAAATGGTCATTTTTCAAACGGTCTCGGAATTTGATGAAATTAGTTTTGTTAGGACCGTATCGTCAATACGAAACTAGAAAATATTTTTTGGGAATTTTTCTAGATAGTATGTGGCCCCGGTAAATTGAAATGTGCGTTTAAATTCAATATATAGAGTT
The DNA here is from genome assembly GCA_030737875.1 of Allium sativum. Classification (NCBI taxonomy): domain Eukaryota; kingdom Viridiplantae; phylum Streptophyta; class Magnoliopsida; order Asparagales; family Amaryllidaceae; genus Allium; species Allium sativum. The sequence goes on from CM060921.1 coordinate 313,233,227, forward strand.
ATATTTTGATTTTGACGAAAACTGATCGAAACAGTCAAATCAACCTACGATACGTATCCCATTGTGTTCGGAATGGGGGTAAATAGCTATGGACGACAGGCGGTGGGTCTCATTTTGAGTTCGAAAATAAAAGTTGCTTTTTGGGTAAGAAAATAAATAAATAAATAAATATATATACATAGCCCCCCTAATACTCTCTCCCCCTTCACATCGATTAGCAGATCGATTTCAAATAAAAAAACCCTTGCGCTACCCGACGCCCCTACCTTCGCCGCCGCCCACCGCAAGAGACGTCGCGCCCCTTATCGCCCCCCCCCCCCCCACGCCGACGATCCTCCACTCTAACCCCTCTCTCCGTTCTCCAAAAACCCAACCCCGCCGAACCCCCAAACCACCTGAAACCCTACGCCGCCACCAACGGAGATCGCCACGTGCCTAGCTCCACCTCCTCCCTATATCCGACCACCTACAGCCGCGCCTCAGACCCTCCTTCGATCACCTCAGCTGCTATGGACCCCTTTGCCTCTAAAAATCGAATTTTCACTGTGAGTTTTTATTTATGGTCTATTTAAATTAGTAAATTTCTGATTTTGTTTTTATATAAATAACATTGGCATTAAAGATATAATTTAAACAAATTTATAAAGTTATGATTTTTATTTTATAATAAAAATATGATTTTTATTATGTATGTAGCGCTATAAAAGAAAGATTTTTATACATGTATTGGCAATGTAAAATGATGATTTTTATAATACAAAGACGATATTTTTAATTAGAAAAATGTATAATTTTTGTTAGAAAAATATGATTTTCATAGTATAGAAAGAATAAAAATATGATTTTTATATTATATAGATAGTAAAAATTTGATCTTTATTTATGTAGTGTAATAAAAATCTGATTTTTATTATAGGTATGTTGAAATAAAAATGTGATTTTTATATCGATGATATAAAAATTCGATCTTTATATTAGAATTAGATATAAAAATATAATTTTTATATAGGAAGGAGCGTTATAAAAATATAATCTTTATTATAGGAACACCGTTATAAAAATAGAATTTTTATCTATATAGTAGCGATATTAAAATAGAATTTTTATCTATATAGTAGCGATATAAAAATAGAATTTTTATCTATGTAGTAACAATATAAAAATGTGATTTTTATATATGTAGTGGCTACGGACAATGAAATTGACAAAATGCGAGCACGACGAAGATTTCCTACTTGTGAAGAGTCGTGGCGTTTGGTTTAGCTGTCGGTGAGAACTTTTCACTTTAAATCTTGTCTTCTAGTTAATATATATATATACTAGGATGCAGACGGTGCTTAGCAGCACCTGACACCCGTCGTCCACAGACCATGGACGGCTTGTATGCTTGATTGATGTGTTGTGAAATTTGTTTGTGATGTTGATGTGAAATCGATAATAAAACGTTGATGGTTGAAATAAATTAATTATCGTTAAAAATATATTTTTTAACGTGAATGTGAATAAATAAATATTCATTTACAAACCGGACGGTTTGTTTATCTACACCTATTTGAAGGATATTGATTGGGACGATAAATTTTACACATCGCCCAACTGCACCAATAAAAATCTGTGTTTGTTGATTTGAAACCCCATACGGGTGTTGGGATGATATTTGGCGTACACTAATCCCAATTACTTAATAGTATGTCGATCGATTGGTCGACAGACTGTGTAAGCATTAATTATTTATATTTAATGCTTATGCAGTTGTGTAGTGCACTTTGGATGATGGTTGATTATTTATCGTTGCTATTATATACATGTGTTGTATGGAAACCATATAATTAACATTATATGGTAATTGATTGGGCCTCATTCCAATTAGGAAGATAAAGAATAGAATAAAATATATATATTCATGTGTTGAATATAATAAATAGTCATGTGTTGACGATGCTCATGTGTTGAGAATATTCGTGTGTTGAAACTTATCATGTGTTGAGTAAAATATTTTAACAATTTTTTTTACATCTTTATCATATTTAAGATTAGAAACTAACTGGAAACTAGATAAGATGAGTGGTTTCCTGGGTATTGATCTGATGTTGGTTTCGGCCTTCGGGGTTAATACTTAGGGAATCATTCTCCTACTACTTTACGGTTGGAGTCTGATTATAAATCAAATGATAGATACCATAATTTTATAAAATATATTAAATAACAAAAATAGTCATGTGTTGATAGTGCTCATGTGTTGAGAATATTCATGTGTTGATAGAAATATAGATTCATGTGTTGAATAGAATAAATATTCATTTGTTGAATAGAATAACAAAATTATTGAAATATATAAAGCCGTGTTGATTAGAGTTGCGCTATTTTGACGTGAACGATATTTATATCGATTATATTCGTTTTTATAACGAATGTAGAAAAGGAAGTGATTTCAAAACGTTTTGAAAATATTATCATTTGTATATCGATGATGTGGAATATTCAATTTTGATTCGAAATTGAATATGAAGTTGAAATCATTTCGAAAACGAATTTAAAACGATTTATAAAATACGTTTAAAAGGGAAATCGACAAAATATATAATATATAAATAAATATATATTATATATATAATGGCCTGAATAGAACGCGCCGCGCTGCGGCAGTTCGCAAATTACGACCATTGACTTCGAATGGACGTTACGGGAGATCCAACCATCGGATTCTTCTGAAACTGGAACCGTTGGGTTCGTATCGAAAAGAGCTTTCTAATGAATATTAGAAATTTGTAATCTAACGGTTGGATTTGGAATTATGTCCAAATCAAATTTGGAAAAGGTCGATGTAAGTGCAGTTCGATGGCCGTTAATGGAAATCGACTGTACGGGCTTTGATAAAATTATTAAAAATAGTAATAATTTGTGTAAAATCATAAGAAATGATTTGGGAAGAACTGGGATGAAAACCCCATATTTGAAAAGATAAAAATAGATTTTTATCGGAATGAACTAGTTTTGAACTAGAATTAAAATCAATTTATTTTTGAAATAAATAAATTGAATTTGAAAGTGGTTTTAAAAATAATCAGAATTTCCAATATATGAATTGAAATGGATTTGAATCGAAATTATCTTCGGAATATTTCGATGTCAGATTTCGTGATTATACAGATATGGTTGTGGAAATTTGAAAGATATATTATATATCGTTATTTCCAATACGATATTTGTTGGTTTCAGAATTTGATATTGAATATAAGCCGATATATTTTCTATTCAGAGCCTTGTATTTAATATCAAATGGGATTTTGGGTTCGTCGTGAATGGTGTCTTAAATAACATTGTTCTTGAACCCAGTTGAGAAAAGAATTAATCTTTTAATTAAGATTTAATGAAAGTGTACCAATTAAATAATATTTAATTGGAATTGAATTTAAATTGGTTTTTGGGCTTATCGTGAGCGGTGTTTTGAATAACACCTGTTGTTTAACCCGATTAACAATAGAATGTGATTTTGGGTTTATCATGAACTGTGTTTTAGTTGACATTGGTTCTTTAACTCAGTTAAAGACAGGATATTGATTTGTGGGAAGATTAAAACTAAGTGAGGTTTTAATGAATCTTTAATTAGATTGAAATGATCGAGCATGGAGTATCGCCAGTTTTGCTCCAGAGCGATAGTTAAATCTTTAATTAGATTTGAACGTGAAATGATAATTAATTTTACCGATAACACCATGGTGTTAGATATGGAGTATTACCAGTTTTGCTCCATGGGATGAATAAGTTGGGATTAGGAAATAAAATAAATAATTACTTCGGTGTGGTTCGCTAATCCCGACTAGTTTGGAAAACCATAATATGGTTTGAAATGATACCCAAAGGAAGATTAAAGAATAAATTTAGAAGAATTTATCTTTGATAAAATTAATGGGAACCTTTCCCTAAGAGTGTGAAAATTTGAATAAAAGAATATTCTAAATTGGAATGAGGCGTATGCTATGTTTGTGTAACACGTGTTTATTATATACGCGGGTTATTCAGAAAGGCCGGGTTTATACCCATTCTGAATAATCGATTCGACGATATGTCGAAGATAAAGACGGTGGTGGAAGACCGGAAGTCTTCACATCGTTTGGGTGATTACTGATGATCTTGATTGGGTTGTACACCCAAGATGAGGGAATTAGTTGGTGATCGTCCAGACGTACTTGGAGATCGATGGAGATGCAAGGAAAGTGCCTCCGGTTTCGTTCAGAACCAGAACAAACTTGTAAATGGACTCTGTGTCTGACATTAGATTTTATTCTGTGTTGATTGATCTCTATTAAATATACATCTGCATGGCGGCGGAGAATTTATTCTCTTGCTTAACGCCCTTCTCGAGACGTACGAGCTCAGAGGTTATATATCGATAGACATCAGTCACATGGAGTGAATTGCCTGTGTGGCACGCCTAAGTAGCAAATGATCAAGGCTTCTGTTGAAAAGCAAAGTCTTGTGGTTGATGATCAAAGCACAGCCTGTGTGGCATAGCTTTGTGTATAACGTGAATTCGTGAGCCTCACACCTCGGTATGAGTCAAAAACGGGATACAGACCGTTGGGAGTACACGACGTTTCTTTCTAGCTAGTGGTGGTGTCAGTGCTTAGACTGGCTGACATTTATATATACTTTTCACCTGTGTGGTTGTTGGAATGTGAGGCGCCTCAGATATAGGTCTGATAGGACCGGGAAACGTGTGTTCAGGAATTGCTAATCCTCAAAAGTAAGAGAGGATCAGCCCAGCCGATTCCAAGGACCGCTGTGTGCGATCCTGAGACATTTGCTAGAGTGTCTCGAACGGAGAGGAGCTTGCCCCTTGCCTCGACTCATGATGGAATCCAATTTCCAATACGTGATGATTCGGTTTTATTTGTAGAACCTAGTATGGCAACATGATAGATGGTACCCATGCCGCCTAGGATTGATATTTATGATTGAAATTGTTTTGACACTATACACTTATAATAGTATCGAATGATTTGTTTTAAACGTACCAAGCATGTTTGGCTATTATAAGGGAAAACCCTATCCTCCGGCTTGCGTTGCATTGTGTGATGGGACCTGGGTCTTATAATAGCTTCATTTTTCCAAAAAGCATTGCGCTGTTTTGTTATATGCACTAGTGTTCTTGGGACAAAACCCGTTCCATGTTATACGGCGTTGTCCCTTGAATGACTCTCTTTTAAAGTAAAGTTTTAAATAACTGTTTTAGTTCTCACACCAGTCACATGGCTGACCTGGAGTTTATTGTTTTAACCTAAACTCTGGGTTCCCCTATTTTCCACTCGGGCAGCTAGTAGTTTTGGTTTTGCAGATTTATATTCATAGGATCCTGATTTACAACTGGAACGATGCTCGGAAAGCTCTGTATCCGTGTATTACTTTCAGTTGTGCTTTGTATTATTTTTCCGCTGCTATGTAATTTATTGTAATCTCTGATATTTATCGAATGTGTAATATTTATTCATACTCTGTATATTCTTGTATTCTGGTGGAATTGTTGTAATAAACAATGAAATGTTCTTCTGTTTGCGTTCCGATGTGTGTTATTCTCAAAGCAATTCGTGCTTTCCTTCACGGGGAAGTTTGGGTCGTTTACAGTTGTATCAGAGCTTTGGTTTACAGAGCTCAAGAACAAGACACATTAGAACCATACGAAAGAATTCATCAGATATTGGATTAGTAATATCCAATTAGAATGACTCGTTAGATATGGGATCAGTAGTATCCTAGAACGAGTGTGAAGAGTATATTTTTAAAATGAAAACAATATTGTTTTGAAATTTAAATCGTTTTATTCGTATTTGAATATTTTATTTGCATTGAATTTGGACAATCGAGTATATAAAGGTTTTGCATATACGCGTCATGAACGTATATTCGAAGTTTTAATATACTAGATAGATATAGAATCACACTCTAGTCGCCCAGAGATGATTCTACTGATGACGTACGACATCAGCAGTTTATGTTCGAGTTTCGAAAGTGTGATATCTATATATTTCCATTAGACTGGTGTGAGAACCAAAACTAGATAGGTTTATTGTTGTGATTTGGCACCAAGAACATGATTTTCTGTATATATATCAAAATTATGAATTTGAAACGTTAATCCACGATTTGATTGATGGTTGTGTTGTATGATTATTGTTTTGATTAATTAAATTTTTGAACCATTATGCCAAATTGAATCAAATATTAAACTGTATTGAAAATTGTTTGAAATTGTATGCATATACATGTACTTACATTGAACAGGTCATAGCAAGGAGGCTAGAGCAGATAATAAAATTGTTTGCCTGACAAATAGGTGCATGTTTATTGTATTTCTTTGGGTTTGGATGATTTTATGAGCCGATTGGCTTTTTCTTTTTCTTTTGGATTGAAGAAGGCCATGGGAGGCTATATGAAATATCCCGAAGTCCCCGGTGCAGGGGAGGTTATGGCGAAATTTTTCGGAAATTTAGGGTGTTAGCCAAATTTTTGAAGAAATGGTAGATCTATTCACTCTATCAATAACCGAGGGCTCAATCAAACTCAACAGGTCAGGTTAAACAAACAGGTCAGGTAATCTTATGATATGTTGGGAATCTCTTATGATAATCATAAAGAAAAGTTACAATAGGTTTTTCAAACCAAAAAGACGTTTTCTCTTCTTTAAGTTTTCCCAATTCCCAATTATCTCCCATAGAGCGACCGCTTAGGGGATCTCCGCTCCCTCTTTGGAAACGACTAGACTACCACTGACCTTTCCCGACATGCTATGATACCCCGGGGGTGCGTAGGAGCGAGTCGAGTCCGTATCGCCGCGGAGCAACTGCAGCGTCCGGATATGATCTATCTACTCGGCAATTCATCCGGTGACTTCACGGTCGCCAAAGAAGCCCCAAGAAGCATCAAACAGCTATGCCAATGGTTGTAAGCTACTATTTCTGCAGTGCCAGCTAAGGAAGAAGGGAAGCAACTGGTTTTATATAAGAGTATGCGGGTCGCAGTGACCAGGCCCGGGCGACTGTTTACCAAAAACAATAAATAAAAGGGCGCTCTTTTATTATCAATGCCGAATCGCCATTTCACTGGCTCTAGTATCCACTGGCTTTCAAGGAATGGAATATTACCAAGCACCCTCCACAATTTCGGAGGATTCTTCCATAATGGACTCTGATAAGTGAGATTTTGAACTCCTATACTTATTATGCGTGCACTCCATGCGATTGGCCTCAACTCTAACTGAATCCATAATTATAAAATCCAGATCTCCTCCAAATCGCTGGTATGACTATCGAAATCGTGAGCATCAGCATGATTTGAAAAGTTCTTAGAAACTGAAAAGTTGAAGAACTTAAGCCGTAAAGAAAATAATGAGAGTTGAGTTGGTTTGTAAAACTACTTTCGGCTTCGTTCCTTTTCGGGGACGAAAAGTTTTAAGTGGGGGAGATTGTAACAACCCGGAAATTCTGAGCCAATTTAAAATTTTTAATTTGGCTATTTTAGTGGATTTTAAATATTTAAAATAAATTATTTTAAATAATAACGACGAACAGAATGTTTGAATCAATGTTTGAAAATAAATATAATTATTTTTAATTATAAAAGGAATTGAAAATGGCGCGGTAGTTCGATAATTCGATTTCAAAGTTCAAATGAATGTATAGGATTCAAAATAAACCAGATTTTAGCGAAACCAAAAATATTTGAATCTAATTGAGAATATCTTTCCAACGAATCCGAAAAATCGAAATTTCATAGCGGGGATAAAAAGTTATGTCCAGTTGAAAATTCAGAATAGTCGCTATGGAATTCTGGCCCTTAAAAATGGAAATTTTGCAAACGACCTCGGTTTTCAACGAAACCACTTTTGTTGGATACGTGATGTCAAGTTATTGCTAGATTCCAAAATTCGTAATTTTTCGAATAACTATGTGAGCGTGGCAAATGAAAACGCGTTTGACCAGTTTTAGTTGATTTTAATCGACTGGAAAATGGCCATTTTTCAAACGGTCTCGAAATTTGATGAAATTAGTTTTGTTAGGACCGTATCGTCAATACGAAGCTAGAAAATATTTTTCGGGAATTTTTCTAGTTAGTATGTGGCCCCGGTAAATTGAAATGTGCGTTCAAATTCAATATATAGAGTTATATTTTGATTTTGACGAAAACTGATCGAAACAGTCGAATCAACCTATGATACATATCCCATTGTGTCCAGAATGAGGGTAGATAGCTATGGACGACATGCGATGGGTCTCGTTTTGAGTTCAAAAATAAAAGTTGCTTTTTGGGTAAGAATACACACACACACACACACATAGGCCCCCCCAATACTCTCTCCCCCTTCACATCGATTAGCAGATCGATTTCAAATAAAAAAACCCTAGCGCTACCCGACGCCCCCTACCTTTGCCGCCGCCCACCGCAGGAGACGCCGCGCCGCCCTATCGCCCCCCCACGCCGACGATCCTCTGCTCTAACCCCTCTCTCCATTCTCCAAAAACCCAACCCCGCCGAACCCCCAAACCACCTGAAACCCTACGCCGCCACCAACGGAGATCGCCACCGCGCCTAGCTCCGCCTCCTCCCTATATCCGACCACCTGCAGCTGCGCCTCAGCCCCTCCTTCGATCACCTCAGCTGCTATGGACCCTTTTGCCTCAAAAAATCGAATTTTCACTGTGAGTTTTTATTTATGGTCTATTTAAATTAGTAAATTTCTGATTTTGTTTTTATATAAATAACATTGGCATTAAAGATATAAATTTTATAATTTAAATGAATTTATAAAGTTATGTTTTTTATTTTATAATAAAAATATGATTTTTATTATGTATGTAGCGCTATAAAAGAACGATTTTTATACATGTATTGGCAATGTAAAATGATGAATTTTATAATACAAAGACGAGATTTTTAATTAGAAAAATGTATAATTTTTATTAGAAAAATATGATCTTCATAGTATAGAAAGAATAAAAAATACGATTTTTATATTATATAGATAGTAAAAATTTGATCTTTATTTATGTAGTGTAATAAAAATCTGATTTTTATTATAGGTATGTTGAAATAAAAATGTGATTTTTATAGCGATGATATAAAAATTCGATCTTTATATTAGAAGTAGATATAAAAATATAATTTTTATATAGGAAGGAGCGTTATAAAAATATAATCTTTATTATAGGAACACCGCTATAAAAATAGAATTTTTATCTATATAGTAGCGATATAAAAATAGAATTTTTATCTATATAGTAGCGATATAAAAATAGAATTTTTTTCTATGTAGTAAAAATATTAAAATGTGATTTTTATATATGTAATGGCTACGGACAATGAAATTGACAAAAGGCGAGCACGACGAAGATTTCCTACATATGAAGAGTCATGGCATTTGGTTTAGCTGTCGGTGAGAACTTCTCACTTTAAATCTTGTCTTCTAGTTAATATATATATACTAGGATGCAGACGGTGCTTAGCAGCACCCGACACCCGTTGTCCACAGACCATGGACGGCTTGTATGCTTGTTTGATGTGTTGTGAAATTTGTTTGTGATGTTGATGTGAAATCGATAATAAAACATTGATGGTTGAAATAAATTAATTATCATTAAAAATATAATTTTTAACGTGAATGTGAATAAATAAATATTCAGTTACAAACCGGACAGTTTGTTTATGTACACCTATTTGAAGGATATTGATTGGGACGATAAATTTTACACATCGCCCAACTGCACCAATAAAAATCAGTGTTTGTTGATTTGAAACCCCACACGGGTGTTGGGATGATATTTGGCGTACACTAATCCCAATTACTTAATAGTATGTCGATCGATTGGTCGACAGACTGTGTAAGCGTTAATTATTTATATTTAATGCTTATGCAGTTGTGTAGTGCACTTTGGATGATGGTTGATTATTTATCATTGCTATTATATACACGTGTTGTATGGAAACCATATAATTAACATTATATGGTAATTGATTGGGCCTCATTCCAATTAGGAAGATAAAGAATAGAATAATATATATATATATATATATATATATATTCATGGGTTAAATAGAATAAATAGTCATGTGTTGACGATGCTCATGTGTTGAGAATATTCGTGTGTTGAAACTTATCATGTGTTGAGTAAAATATTTTAACAATAAAATTTACATCTTTATCATATTTAAGATTAGAAACTAACTGGAAACTAGATATAAGATGAGTGGTTTCCTGGGTATTGATCTGATGTTGGTTTCGGCCTTCGGGGTTAATACTTAGGGAATCATTCTCCTACTACTTTACGGTTGGAGTCTGATTATAAATCAAACGATAGATACCATAATTTTATAAAATATATTAAATAACAAAAATAGTCATGTGTTGACAGTGCTTATGTGTTGAGAATATTCATGTGTTGAAAGAAATATAGATTCATGTGTTGAATAGAATAAATATTCATTTGTTGAATAAAATAACGAAATTATTGAATTATATGAGTTGCGCTATTTTGACGTGAACGATACTTATATCGATTATATTCGTTTTTATAATGAATGTAGAAAAGGAAGTGATTTCAAAATATAACGTTTTGAAAATATTATCATTTGTAAATCGATGATGTGGAATATTCAATTTTGATTCGAAATTGAATATGAAGTTGAAATCGTTTCGAAAACGAATTTAAAACGATTTATAAAATACGTTTTAAAAGGAAATCGACGAAATATATAATATATATATATATATTATATATAATGGCCTGAATAGAACGCGCCGCGCCGCGGCAGTTCGCGAATTTCGACCATTGACTTCGAATGGACGTTACGAGAGATCCAACCGTCGGAGTCTCCTGAAACCTGAACCGTTGGGTTCGTATCGAAAAGGGCTTTCCAATGAATATTATAAATTTTAAATCTAACGGTTGGATTTGGAATTATGTCCAAATCAAATTTGGAAAAGGTCGTTGTAAGTGCAGTTCGATGGCCGTTGATGGAAATCGACTATACGAGCTTTGATAAAATTATTAAAAATAGTAATAATTTGTGTAAAATCATAAGAAATGATTTGGGAAGATTTGGGATGAAAACCCCATATTTGAAAAGATAAAAATAGATTTATATCGAAATGAACTAGTTTTGAACTAGAATTAAAATCAATTTATTTTTGAAATAAATAAATTGAATTTGAAATTGGTTTTAAAAATAATCAGAATTTCCAGTATACGAATTGAAATGGATTTGAATCAAAATTATCTTCGGAATATTTCGATGTCGGATTTCGTGATTATGCAGATATGGTTATGGAAATTTGAAAGATATATTATATATCGTTATTTCCAATACGATATTTGTTGGTTTCAGAATTTGATATTAAATATAACCCAGTATATTTTCTATTCAGAGCCTTGTATTTAATATCAAATGGGATTTTGGGTTCGTCGTGAATGGTGTCTTAAATAACACTGTTCTTGAACCCCGTTGAGACAAGAATTAATCTTTTAATTAAGATTTAATGAAAGTGTACCAATTAAATAATATTTAATTGGAATTGAATTTAAATTGGTTTTTGGGCTTATCGTGAGCGGTGTTTTGAATAACACATGTTGTTTAACCTGATTAACAATGGAATGTGATTTTGGGTTTATCGTGAACCGTGTTTTAGTTGACATTGGTTCTTTAACTCAGTTAAAGATAGGATATTGATTTGTGGGAAGATTAAAACTAAGTGGGGTTTTAATGAATCTTTAATTAGATTGAAATGATTGAGCATGGAGTATCACCAGTTTTGCTTTAGAGCGATAGTTAAATCTTTAATTAGATTTGAACGTGAAATGGTAATTAATTTTACCGATAACACCGTGGTGTTAGATATGGAGTATTACCAGTTTTGCTCCATGGGATGAATAAGTTGGGATTGGGAAATAAAATAAATAATTACTTCGGTGTGGTTCGCTAATCCCGACTAGTTTGGAAAACCATAATATGGTTTGAAATGATACCCAAAGGAAGATTAAAGAATAAATTTAGAAGAATTTATCTTTGATAAAATTAATGGGAACCTTTCCCTAAGAGTGTGAAAATTTGAATAAAAGAATATTCTGAATTGGAATGAGACGTATGTTGTGTTTGTGTAACACGTGTTTATTATATACGCGAGTTATTCAGAAAGGCCGGGTTCATACCCATTCTGAATAACCGATTCGACGATATGTCGAAGATGAAGACGGTGGTGGAAGACCGGAAGTCTTCACATCGTTTGGGTGATTATTGATGATTTTGATTGGGCTGTGCACCCAAGATGAGGGATTCAATTGGTTATCGTCCAGACGTACTTGGAGATCGATGGATATGCGAGGAAAGTGCCTCCGGTTTCGTTCAGACTCAGAACAAACTTGTAAATGGACTGTGTGTCTGACATTGGATTTTATTCTGTGTTGATTGATCTCTATTAAATATACATATGTTTGGCGGTGGAGAATTTATTCTCTTGCTTAACGCCCTTCTCTGAGACGTACAAGCTCAGAGGTTGTATATCGATGGACATCAGTCACATGGAGTGAATTGCCTGTGTGGAACGCCTAAGTGGCAAATGATCAAGGCTTCTGTTGAAAAGAAAAGTCCTGTGGTTGATGATCACGTTTCTGTCTAGCTAGTGGTGGTGTCAGTGCTTAGACTGGCTGACATTTTTATATACTTTTCACCTGTGTGGTTGTTGGAATGCGAGGCGCCTCGGATATAGGTCTGATAGGACCGAGAAACGTGTGTTTAGGAATTTCCAATCCTCAAAAGTAAGAGAGGATCGGCCCAGCCGATTCCAAGGACCGCTGTGTGCGATCCTGAGACATTTGCTAGAGTGTCTCGAACGAAGAGGAGCTTGCCCCTTGCCTCGACTCATGATGGAATCCAATTTTCAATGCGTGATGATTCGGTTTTATTTGTAGAACCTAGTATGGCGACATGATAGATGATACCCATGCCGCCTAGGATTAATATTTATGATTGAAATTGTTTTGACACTATACACTTATAATAGTATCAAATGCTTTGTTTTAAACGTACCAAGCATGTTTGGCTATTATAAGGGAAAACCCTATCCTCCGGCTTGCGTTGCATTGTGTGATGGGACCTGGGTCTTATAATAGCTTCATTTTTCCAAAAAGCATTGCGTTGTTTTGTTATATGCTCTAGTGTTCTGGGGAGGAAACCTGTTCCGTGTTATACGGCGTGGTCCCTTGAATGGCTCTCTTTTAAAGTAAAGTTTTAAATAACTGTTTTAGTTCTCACACCAGTCACATGACTGACCTGGAGTTTATTGTTTTAACCTAAACTCTGGGTGCCCCTATTTTCCACACGGGCAGCTAGTAGTTTTGGTTTTGCAGATTTATAGTCACAGGATCCTGATTTACAACTGGAACGATGCTCGGAAAGCTCTGTATCTGTGTATTACTTTTAGTTGTGCTTTGTATTATTTTTCCACTGCTATGTAATTTATTGTAATCTCTGATATTTATCGAATGTGTAATATTTATTCATACTCTGTATATTCTTGTATTCTGGTTGAATTGTTGTAATAAACAATGAAATTTTCTTCTGTTTGCGTTCTGATGTGTGTTGTTCTCAATGCAATTCGTGCTTTCTTTCATGGGGAAGTTCGGGTTGTTTTAATTTATAAGTATGAAAACATAGGATTTTAAGTATGGAAGCTAGGATCTTTATCTATGAAAGCTAAGATTTTTATATATGAACATAAAGCTATGGTTTTTAGTGTGGATAAAAATATGATTTTTGTTTGTAAAGAAGAGTGATAAAAATACGATTTTTATATATATGATAGCGATATAAAAATAGGATTATTATACATTTGAAAGATTATATTTTTGGCTATGTAAAGCTATGATTTTTATTCATATAAAGTTATGATTTTTAGTTATGTTAAAATATAATCTTTATTAGATAAAAATACGATTTTTATCTATATAGTAGCGTAGTAAAAATACAATTTTTATCTATATAGTAGCGTAGTAAAAATACGATTTTTATCTATATAGTAGCATAGTAAAAATGTGATTTTTATATACATAGCGTAGTTATAAAAAAGTGATTTTTATATACATAGCAACAATATAAAAGTGCGATTTTTATATGTGTAGCGAATATGGACAATGAAAGTGACAAAAGGAAACGCGATGAAGATTTCCTACATATGAAGAGTCGCGATGAATTGGTTTAGCTAGTCGGTGAGAACTCCTCACTTTTATTTTAATTTCTAGTTTGAAATATATATTAGGATGCAGGCGGTGCTTAGCAGCACCCGACACCCGTCGTCCATAGAACATGGTTGACTTGGTTGTTTGATTGATGTGTTGTGGAAGTTGATTGTGTGATGTGGATTGAATAAATATTTTATAGTTAAAAATTAATTTTTAACGTGTATATAAAATAAATATTTATAAACAAATCGGACAATTTGTTTATGTACACACATTTGACTGATATGGATTGGGACGATAAATTTTACACATCGCCCAACTACACAAATAAAACCTATGTTTGATTGTTTGAAACCCCACATGGGTATTGGGATGATATTGGACATACGCTAATCCTGATATTTAGTTGTATGTCGATCGATTGATTGACAGGCTGTTATAAGCGTTGAATATTTATATTTAATGCTTATGCAGTTGTGTGGTACACTCTGGATGATGGTTGATTATTTATCGTTGCTATTATATACATGTGTTGTATGGAATCCATATAATTAACATTATATGGTAATTGATTGGGCCTCATTCTAATTTGGAAAATAAAGAATATTATAAAATGAAAATTCATGGGTTGAATAGAATAAAAATTCAAGTATTGAATAGAATATATATTCATGTGTTGAATAAAAAAAATACTCATGTGTTGAGAATATTCATGTGTTGAATAAAGTATAAATTCATGTGTTGAATAAAATAAATATTCATGTGTTGAACAGAATAAATATTCATGTGTTGAATAAAATAAATATTCATGTGTTGAATAAAATAAACATTCATGTGTTGAATAAAAGCCGTGTTGATTAGATATGCGCCATTTTGACGTGAACGATATTCATATCGATTTTATTCATTTTAATAATGAATATTGAAAAGGAATTGATTTCAAAATCGAATGTTTTGAAAATATTATCATTTATATATATCGATGATATGAAATATTCAATATTGATTTGAAATTGAATATGAAGTTGAAATCATTTCGAAAACGAATTTAAAACGATTTATAAAATACGTTTTAAAAGGAAATCGACGAAATATATATAATATATTTATATATTATATATATAATAGACTGAATAGAATGCGCCGCACTGCGGCAGTTCGCGAATTTCGACCATTGACTTCGAACGGACATTACGGGAGATCCTACTGTCGGATTCTCCTAAAACTGGAACCGTTGGGTTCGTATCGAAAAGAGATTTCTAATGAATATCAAAGATTTGAAATCTAACGGTTGGATTTGGAATTATGTCCAAATCAAATTTGGAAAAGGTCGCTGTAAGTGCAGTTCGATGGCCGTTTATGGAAATCGACTGTACGAACCTTGATAAAATTATTAAAAATAGTAATAATTTATGTAAAATCATAAGAAATGATTTGGAAAGAATTGGGATGAAAAATTCCATATTTGAAAAGATAAAAATAGATTTTTATCGAAATGAACTAGTTTTGAACTAGAATTATAATCCATTTATTTTTTAAATAAATAAATTGGATTTGAAAGGGTTTTAAAAGAAACCAGAATTTCCATTAATTGAATTGGAATGATTTGAATCGAAATTGTCTTTGGAATATTTCGATGTTGGATTTCGTGATTATACAGATATTGTTATGGAAATTTGAAAGATATATTTATATCGTTATTTCCAATACGATATTTGTTGGTCGTAGAATTTAATATTGAATATAAGCCAATATATTTTCTATTCAGAGCCTTGTATTTAATATCAAATGGGATTTGGGTTTGTCGTGAATAGTGTCTTCATTAACACTGTTCTTAAACCCAGTTGAGAAAATGATTAAATTTTTTTTTATTTAGATTTAATGAAGTATACCAATTAAGTGGTATTTAATTGGAATTGAATTTTGGGTTTATCGTGAACAGTGTTTTAAATAACACTTGTTCTTTAACCCGATAATTAATGGAATGTGAATTAGGTTTATCGTGAACTGTGTTTTAACGACATTCGTTCTTTAACCCGATTTACAGTGAAATGTGATTTGGAATTTATAAATCTTTTGTTAAGATTTAAAGGAGATTTTCCAAAGTAAAGTTTTCCAATTTAATAAAATAAATTGGAATAGAATGGAATTCGATTTGGTAATAATCGAAGTGAATTTCTGTGGAGGAAGACAACTAATATATCTGGAATTTAAAACGCTTTGCCGTTATTCCATTTATATTATTAGTCGGATATGGAAGTTTATATCGATTATATATATCTATTTGTTTTCCATGAAGATTCCATTGTAAATGGAATGTGATTTTGGGTTTATCGTGAACCGTGTTTTAAATGACATTGGTTCTTTAACCCAGTTAAAGAGAGGATATGATTTCCCCAGTTAAACAATCATTAATATTGATTTTTGGGAAGATTAAAACCAAGTGGATTTTTAATGAATCTTTAATTAGATTGAAATAATCGAGAATGGAGTATCACCGGTTTGCTCCAGGCGATAGTTAAATCTTTAATTTGATTTGAACGTGAAATGGTAATTGAATTTACCGATAACACCGTGGTGTTAGATATGAAGTATTACCAGTTTTACTTCATGGGATGAATAAGTTGGGATTGGGAAATTTAATAAATGATTACTTCGGTAAGGTTCGTTAATCCCGACTAGTTTGGATAAACCACAATTTGGTTTGAATTGATATTCAAAAGAAGATTAAAGAATAAATTTAAAGAATTTATCTTTGATAAAATTAATGGGAACCTTTCCTTAAAGATGTGAATATTTGAATAAAAAGATATTCTGAATTGGAATGAGGCGTATGTTGTGTTTGTGTAGCACTTGTTTATAATATACGTGAGTTATTCGGAAAGACCGGGTTTATCTCATTCTGAATAACTGATACGACGATAAGTCGAAGATGAAGACAGTGGTTGAAGACCGGAGGTCTTCACATCGTTTCGATGATTCCTGATGATCTTGATTGGGCCGAACACCCAAAAGGAGGGAATAAGTTGGTGATCGTCCAGACGTACTTGGAGATCGATGGATATGCGAGGTACAAGGTGCCTCCGGTTTGGTTCAGGCCCAGAAAGGACTTGTAAATGGACTGTGTGTCTGACATTGGATATCATTCTGTGTGATTGATGGATATCGGTTGCATGGAGTGGTTTGCCTGTGTGGCATGCTAAGATGCAAATGATCAAGGCTTCTGTTGAAAAGCAGAGTCTTGTGGTTGATGATCAAAGCACGACCTTTCTGGCATAGCTTTGTGTAGCGTTAATTCGCAAGCCTCACACCCCGGTCTGAACCAGAAACGGGAGAAGGACCTCAGGGAGGACATGCATTTCCTTTTAGCAAGAAGTGGCGTCAGTGGTTTTACACGCCCTGACGAGTTTGACTTATGTGGTTGTTGGATTGCGAGGCGCCTCAGATATATCGGTCGATCCGAGACTGATGGAGTCATTAGACACATTGACACCCCATAGGGTAGGGAAATGCAATGATCAGGCATTTTAATCCACTTCGGTGGACCGGCCCTGACGATCCAAGGGTCGATGAGTTCTGATCCTGAGGGGCAGGCTAGAGCGTCTCGAATTCGGTAAGGACGATCCCTTGCCATGGTTCACAGATGGAAATCCAACATCCAAATACATGATATTTGCGGTTTTGATTGTAGAGCCTAGTATTGGCGACATGATATATGGTACCCATGCCGTCTAGGATTGATACATTTATATTTGATGTTGTTTTATACACTATGCACTTATAATAGTATCAAATGATTTGTTTTTAACGTACCAAGCATGTCTAGCTATTATAAGGGAAAACCCTATCCTCTGGTTTGTGTTGCATTGTGTGATGGGACCTGGGTCTTATAATAGCTTCATTTTTCCAAAAAGCATTGCGCAATTTTGTTATATGCACTGGTATTCTTGGGAGGAAACCCGTTCCGTGTTAAACGGCGTGGTCCCTTGATATATCTGATTTAAAGTAAAGCTTTAAATAACTGTTTTAGTTCTCACACCAGTCACATGACTGACCTGGATTTTATTGTTTTAACCTAAACTCTGGGTGCCCCTATTTCCACACGGGCAGCTAGTAGTTTTGGTTTTGCAGATTTATATTCACAGGATCCTGGTTTACAGCTGGAATGATATTCGGAAAGCTCTGTATCCGTATATCTCCTTCAGTTGTGTTTTGTATTATTTTCCGCTGCTACAGAATGTATTTAAATCTCTGATATTTCTCTGATGTATTATATTTGTTTATACTCGGTATATTCTTGTATTCTGATGGAATTGTTGTAATATGCAATGAAATGTTCTTCTGTTTGTGTCCCGATGTGGCTTGTTCTCAACTCAATCCGGGCTTTCCTTCACGGGGAAGTTCGGGTCGTGACAGCTTGGTATCAAAACACGATTATTTGGAATATAATTTACCGATGTGTGTTAAAAATAACCATTTTGATTAATCAAAATTATTTATCATAGCAAACACGCCCCAAACCCCGTACGACGGTGGCAAGGGTAATCTTTGGAATATAACACAGAGACAGATAATAGCAGAACAGAAATAAATAAATACACCAGATAATGTACAAATAATACACTGGATAAACATAATCAGCAGAGTTACACAGTATACGGGATCATACTTAGTACAAAATACAGTTCAGCTATACATAAATGTCTACAGCGGAAAACAGAACATAATATGTACAATAGGAGCTGAACAACATAAAAAGAGATAAATGATAGAATCCACCTTCAACTCCGGCTATCCAGAAAGAGCCTGCTAAAACCTGAATACAAGGCTGCACATGTAGAAAAAGGGGCACCCGAGTTTGCAAGTGAAACAAACTACGAGTCAGTCATGGGACTGGTATGAGAAATCTACGTAAACATATCTTACAATATGGCCAATCACAGGACCACGCCACTTTCGCGGAACGAGTTTACTCCATTGGATTGCCAGTGCTTTAAAACCAGTAAATATTTTAAACATCGCAATGCTTTTTATAAAAATGAAGCCATTATAAGACTTAGTTCCCATCACACAATGCAACACAAACCGAAGGATAGAGTTTTACCTTATAATGGCCAAAATATGCTTGATACGAGAAAAACAAATTATTTGATATTATTGCTAGTGTTTATATGTTTCAAAAACAATTTCAATCATAACTATCAATCATAGGCAGCATGGGTACCATATATCATGTCGCCATATATAGGTATACAATCAAAACCGCATGGTATCATATTTGGAAATTGGATTTCCGTCATGAACCAAGGCAAAAGATAGTCCTTACTGAATTCGAGACTGTCTAGCCCGAGCCTCAAGCTATAGCCGCAACTGCACCTAGGAGCCACAGGGTCGGTCCACCGATGTGCATTAAAATGCCTGAACACTGCGTTTCCCTGCCCTTTGGGGCGTAAATGAGTCATATGACTCCATCGACTCCACATAGTCATCGATATATCTGAGGCGCCTCGCAATCCAACAACCACACAGGTGAAAATAATATAAATGTCAGGGCTGGTAGGTCACTGACACCACCCTAGCTAGAAGGAAACGCATGTCCTCCCTGGATCCTTCTCCCGTTTCTGGTCCACACCGGGATGTGAGGCTCGCGAATCAACGTTATACACAAAGCTATGCCACACAGGCCGTGCTTTGATCATCAACCACAAGACTTTGCTTTTCAACAGAAGCCTTGATCATCTGCCACTTAGGCATGCCACACAGGAAATTCACTCCATGCGACTGATTTCTATCGATATATAACCTCTGAGCTCGTACGTCTCAGAGAAGGGAGTTAAGCAAGAGAATAAATTCTCCACCGCCAAACAGATATATATTTAATAGAGATCAATCAGCACAGAACAAAATCCAATGTCAGACACATAGTCCATTTACAAGTTCGTTCTGGGTCTGAACGAAACCGGAGGCACTCAATACCTCGCATATCCGTACAATCAACAAGTACGTCCGGGCAGCTACTACTTCAGCCCCTTCAAGGTAGCTACTCCTATCATGAGCATCAGTAGCACCCCTCCATTCGACGTGAAGATCATCGGTCTTGCACCGTCTTCATATCTTCGACTTCTAATCGTCGATCAATTATTTGAAATGAGAATTAACTTGGCCTTTTCAAATAATTCACGTATATTTAGAATTTCAAATCAATTCATTTCAATGGTTAAATTATTCGACATCAATAATTCTGTTCTTTAATGAAATTTTCACGCCAAACACATTCAACCATCAAATATCAAATAAACCGAGCAAATTCAGTTTATTTCCATTCCATATTGTTTATAATATTTTATCATGATTTATCGCTATTTTTATTTATTTAAAAATAGCCACTTCATTCAAACGATGCTTCAGGCCATAACACGGCCGTGGCGCTGTTTTTCTTCAGATTTGATTTACATATCTGAAAATCTAACAATTGGATCTTCACAAATTTTATATCATTAGAAAGATCTTTTCAAAATGAATCCAACGGTTTCAGTTTTGGAAAAACCCGATAGTCGGATCTCCCGGTACAATCGTTTGAAATTACGATTTCAAAATATGAACTACAGCGTCTTTATTCGATTTAATTTAATTATATATATATATATAAATATAATCGACTCTGGCGCTGTTTTTTTCCAGATTTGAATTAAACATTCCAGACAATCCAACTGTTGGATCTTTACAAAGTTGGTGTCGTTGGAAAGATATTTCCAAAGCGAACCCAATGGTTTCCGTTTCGGGAAAATCCAATGGTCGGATCTCCCGCACTAATCGTTTGAAATCACAGTTTCAAAACACGAACTGCAGCTTCGTTATTCGATATATTTTAATTATATTTATATAAATATAATTCATTCTTCGATTTCAAAACCATATTCACTTCATATATTTGATAAAAATGGTATTTTTATCATCAAAAATCTTTATTCAACACATGAATGTTTTTAGCACATCATATTCACAATAAAAATGTAGATTTTATTGTTCAATCTATATATTCAACACATGAATTGTGACGATCCCAAAATCCGAGGGGCGGTATTAAGGATAATCATTGGAATATAACACATCAATCATCATAGCAGAGTACAGATAATAGAAGAAACAATAAATAGAATAATTTTACATGGATATGACAGCGGAATCACAACATGTAACAACATCAGAATAGCACAGCGTAGGATATAACTTAGTAAATAAAAGGGAAGTGATCAGTCATCATCGCCAGAGGCGGAATACATACATGCAGTGAGACATAATAAGGGTATCAGTCTACATCGCCAAAGGCGGTACATATACATACGATAATAAATACTGAAAATAAAGCAGTCTGCATCGCCAGTGGCAGAATCATAATATAAGTACGATAATGGCGGAAAATGTCAAAGTCATCTCTGTGAAGTCAGCCTCGCCATGAGCCAAAATGCACTCTATCCAACAGTACAGAGCCAAAAACAACCTGTCACCTGAACTAGGCTGCCCGTGTGAAAATAAGGGCACCCGCGTTTGCAAAGTGAAACAAACAACGAGTCAGTCATGGGGACTGGTATGAGGAATCTATTTAACAGTTTAAACAACTGTAATAAGCAAATCATAGGACCACGCCACTTTCGCGGAACGGGTTTACTCCAGTGATTGCTAGTGCATTTAAAACAAAGTAAATTCTTTTAAAACAACGCAATGCTTTTTAAAAGAATGAAGCCATTGTAAGACTCAAGTCCCATCATACAATGCAACGCAAGCCGGAGGATAGAGTTTTACCTTATAATGGCCAAATATGCTTAATACGTGTAAAGCAAAATCATTTGATATTATTACTAGTGCATATATGTTTCAAAAGCGAATAGCATCATAAATATCAATCATAGACGGCATAGCTACCATATACTATGTCGCCATACTAGTTCTACAATCGAGTCCGTTATTTCGTATTGGAAATTGGATTTTCGTCATGAGTCGAGGCAAGGGGCAAGCTCCTCTCCGCTTCGAGACATTCTAGCAAACGTCTCAGGACTACACACTCTGGGCAACCCTGGGTCGGCTGGGCCGGTCCTCTCTTACGTTTGAGGATTGGCAATTCCTAAACACACGTTTCCCGGTCCTTACAGACCTATAATCGAGGCGCCTCGCATTCCAACAACCACATAGGTGAAAAATAGATATAAATGTCAGGGTTGGTAAGTCACTGACACCACCATAGCTAGAAAGAAACGTCGTGCTCTCCCAGCGGTCCGTATCCCGTTTTTAACTCATACCGAGGTGTGAGGCTCGCGAATCCACGCTACACACAAAGCCAGGCCACGTAGACCGTGCTTTGATCATCATCCATAAGACTTTGCTTTGCAACAGAAGCCTTGATCACAACATCTTGGCATGCCACATAGGCAGTCCACTCCATACGATTGATTTCCATCGATATATAACCTCTGAGCTCGTACGACTCAGAGAAGGGCGTATAGCAAAAGAATAAATTCTCCGCCGCCAAACAAATATATATTTAACAGAGATCAATCAGCATAGAACAAAATCCAATGTCAGGCACACAGTCCATTTACAAGTCTGTTCTGGGTCTGAACGAAACCGGAGGCGTCAAATTCCTCGTATATCCGTCCAATCAACACATACGTTCAAACGGCTACTACTTCTGTTCCTTCACGGTAGCTACTCCGTTCAGGAACATCAGCAGCGCCCATCCAACCGATACGAAGATCGTCGGTCTTGAATCGTCTTTGCATTTTCCAATTCGAATCGCTCGATAAATTATTTGAAATGAGGGTTAGCTCGGCCTTTTCAAATAATTCACGTAATTAGAATTTAAATCGATTCTTTCCATGGTTATATTATTCGACATCCATCTTTCAGTTCTTTAGTGTTATTTTCGTGTCAAGCACATACAACCATCAAATATCAGACAATTCAAGCCCAATTGGTTTATTTGCAATCTATGTTGCTTATAATATTTATAACGATTTTTCGCCATTTTTATTTATTTAAAAATGGCCATATTTAATTAAACGACGTTTCAGGTCGTGCCGTGGCAATGGCGTTGTTTTCCCTCTAATTTGTTTTACACATATCGGAAAATCTAACCGTTGGATTTCTACAAAGTCTATATCAGTGGGAAGATATTCCCAAAGTGAACCCAACGGTTCCAGTTTCGTGAAAATCCGACGGTCGGATCTTCCACACTAGTCGTTTGAAGTTACGGTTTCAAAATTCGAACTGCAGCGTCGTTATTCGATTTAGTTTAATTATATTTATATTTATATATAAATATAAACGATTCTGGCGCTGTTTTTCTTCAGATTTGAATTAAACATTCCGGACAATCCAACCGTTGGATTTTTACAAGGTTGGTGCCGTTGGGAAGATATTTCCAAGGCGAACCCAGCGGTTGCAGTTTCGGGAAAATCTGATGGTTGGATTTCTCGTACTAATCATTTCAAATTACGATTCCGAAACACGAACTGCATGGCTTCGATTCCTTTTAATTTATATATATAAATATAGTTCATTCTATAATTCCAACTATAGTTCAATCTATATTTTCAACTTCGTTTTCACTTCAAATATTTCACTAACGCCTTAATATTTCGAAAAATTTCACCATAACCTCCTTTGTACGGGGAGGGGTTTGGAAATTTATTGGGCCGTGTTAGGTACCCAATAAATCCTAAAAAGCATCCACATATTTATAGTGATATATTCTTGTGTTTACGGGGGAGCATGTATAGATAATCACTCCAGAGAATAAATTCTCGTCACCTAGTTTCCGTGTGGAAATAAATAGTCCATGTGCCGTATCTAGTAACTAGAGAGACGTGATTATTGTCAACTCCAGACCCGTGTGGTTTTTTTATTAATCTGGCAATTTATCATTATATTTTATATAGTCCATATCAGTCATCAGTTCAACCTGTAGTATAAAATCATCGCCATACAAGCCTCTCGCTCGTATGGTAAATCTTCCACCTCGTCACACAAGCTCCAATTGCTTATGTGGAATATGATGAAGTATGCCTATCGTCAAGAAGTATGCCATGTAGTGTAGTTCAAAATTAATTATTACTATCCTATGGCGATATTTATTATTTCACACAGAATAACCAGCACTCCGCATCCAATGGCATTCACAGGAGTTGATATAAAAACAAAATTGCGCAGCCAACTCATCAAGGTTTACCTATTTGTCGGGCACACAAATAATTTCTTTACTTTATAGCTAATCCATTTTTCCTGTTCAACACATGTATATATATGCAGAACAAAGCTAATAATAATATTTCTAGCAAACTATTATTTATTTCAACACGTGTGTATTTTTATCAAAGCGTATACATGATAAAAGAAATATTTTTATCATCAAAAATATTTATTCAACACGTGAATGTTTTTAACACTTCATTTTCACAATAAAAATGTAGTTTTTATTGTCTATTCATTTTATTTTAAAATACGATAACATTCAACACATGAATTTCAACTCGACGAACGAATTTTAATTCAACACATGAATATTCTCTATAGTTTGTATATATATAAAAATGTGATTTTTTTCGCTAAAACTATTTGTTTAGATTCAAATAATATTCAACACATGAATTTCAACTCAACGAATGAATTGCAACTCAACACATGAATATTCTATATAGTTTGTATATATATAAAAATGTGATTTTTATCGCTAAAGCTATTTGTTTAAATTCAAATAATATTCAACACATGAATTTCAACTCAACGAATGAATTGCAACTCAACACATGAATATTCGCTATAGTTGGTATATATATAAAAATGTGATTTTTATCGCTAAAGCTATTTGTTTAAATTCAAATAGTATTCAACACATGAATTTCAACACAATGAATGAATTGCAACTCAACACATGAATATTCGCTATAGTTGGTATATATATATAAAAATGTGATTTTTATCGCTAAAGCTATTTGTTTAAATTCAAATAATATTCAACACATGAATTTTGATTCAACGAATGAATTTCAACTCAACACATGAATATTCGCTATAGTTTGAATATATATAAAAATGTGATTTTTATCGGTAAAGCTATTTTTTTAAATTCAAATAATATTCAACACATGAATTTTCAACTCAACGAATGAATTGCAACCCAACACATGAATATTTGTTTCAACATATGTAATTTATTTCAACGAATGAAAATTATTCCAACACATGTATATTTCAGAAAATTTCGGCAGCATAACGGCAGGGTAGTTAAAACCGGGACCGTCCCTAGTACGGCTCCTCGCTCTACCTTAAAACCTCGCGATTTTTGACAATGGGGATCATGCATCTAGTTCGCACGCAGGCGACATGTTTTATTTTCAATTCCACAATCCTATTCTAACTTGTTTCAACCACAAGAGGGTATTTTTCAACCACAAAGGTATTTTTCAACCACAATATCAACCACAAACAATTATTTCCAACCATTCGTCATACCATATAATATCACGTCAATCACAAGCAATAAATATCATCCATGCTCTGTGGACGAGGGGAGTATATATATATATTATATTTCTATAATTCACTTGCATTTCATCACAATTCAAAGCATATATGTTTCATTCAACGCTTGTATAATTTATACATCGCTAATATAACTTATACAACACATGTACATGAGGTATACAATGCGTATATAATTTACACTTCGCTTATATAATTTATACAACGCGATTCCATTCACACAATTTAGTTTAGATTCCTCACATTGGTTTTTGCAGTGCTAAAAATCGTAGGAAGATCAGAAAAATCCGCGGCTTCTTCTAGATGGTAGAGAGCCTCCTTGCAGTCACGGTGTCTCCTGTTTCATCGAATTTCGTTAACGAACGAAAAAGATATTATTTTTCAAAGTTTTGCAACGCTTTATAGTGTTATTTTCATTTCAGAATAATAAAGGTCGTACCTTTATTTTTGATTCAGAACTAGGGTTGCAAAATTCGTGAAATCTGTCGATCGTTGCTTCGATCAGGTAGTGCCACGCCCTCGGGCTTGGAGAGACGCGCCTGCGCCTAGGAGTAGGGTCAGCTCGGTGGTCGGAAGAAGGCTGGGTGGCATCGGAAAGGCGTCGACTTCCTGGAGGTGGTTCAGGCGATACAGGCGATGGTGGAGGGCGGCGTTTGGTCGGATGTGAAGAGGGGACGAAGGGCCGTCGAACTGTGGTGGTGGCGCGGGCTAACTACGTCGGAGGTGGTCGGAAAATGGAAGAGAAGGACGGAGCAACCTGGGACGTCGATATCGCCTGGCGGCTAGGGTTTCTCGCGATTTTTTTTAAAGGAAAAATCCTATTGGTCGAGACTTTATAGGAGATTTTAAATAGTGTTTTTTACCGACGAACTCGAAATCAAACCCAACGACTATCGCCCCTAGCTAAATACCCCCATTCCGGACACAATGGGATATGTTTCGTTGGCCAATTCGACTGTTACAGTCAGTTATTTTTCAAATTAAAATATAAAACATTTAATATTTAATTTGAACGTACATTTCAATTTGCCAGGGCCACAAACTGAATCAAAAAATTCCAAAAAAATAAATCTAGCTTTGTTTTGACGATACGGTCCTAACAAAACCAGTTTCATCGAATTCTGAGCTCGTTTGAAAAATGGCCATTTTTAGGTCGACCCATTTTAACAGAAATTGACCAATCACATTTTCTTTTGCCCCACTCACATACTAGCTTCAAAAATTATGAAATTTGAAACTTAGCAATAATTTGACATCCTGGACCCAACAAAAGTGGTTTCGTCGAATTCCGAGGTCGTATGCAAAATATCTATTTTCAAGGGCTATATATGCTATATAGTGACCTTTCTGAAAATTCATTTGGCCATAACTTTTGATTCCTGCTATGAAACTTCGATTTTTCAGATTCGTTAGAAAGGTATTCATAAACAGATTTAAATATTTTCATTTTCGCTAAAATCCGTTATATTTTCCACCCGGTACAGTCAGATAAAGTTTGTATTCAAAATTTCAAACTGCCTTACTATACCCAATTCTTTATTTTATTGAAATATGCTATTTCCATTATTCAAATTCTTTGGTAATAACCAAATTTAAAATTTTTAAATTGGTTCACATTTTCCGGGTTATTACAATCTCCCCCACTTAAAACTTTTCGTCCTCGAAAAGGAAATAACAGCTAAGTAGGAAACAAAATGTAAATGCAAAGTATTGTAAAGGTACCTTGCACCGGAGTTAGTCAGAGATGTCCACTCTGCATTTGGGGTAGGCTTGTTTAATGCTTTCCTCAGTCTCCCAAGTACAGTCTCTAGGATCACTACTCCACTGCACTTTGACTAAATGAATCTTTTTTCTCCTTAGCTCTCTAGTTTCTTTGCCAACTATTTTTAATGGCTCTCTTCTGAGCGCTAATTCTAGAGTTATGTCTATATCCTGTTGCGCTGCTTCTTCCACAACAAGATCTGGATCATGAACATGTTTTCTGAGCTGAGACACGTGGAACACATCATGTACACAAGGCAACCAATCAGGTAATGAAATCCTAAATGCAAGAGTTCCAATCCGTTCTAGTATAAGAAAGGGACCAATAAATATCGGTGCCAACTTCCCAGTCTTGCCAAATCTGATTGCTCCCCGCATTGGAGAAACTCTTAAATAAACATAATCGCCAACGGCAAACGATAAATCCCTTCTTCTCGCATCAGCATAACTTTTCTGTCGGCTTTGTGCGGTTATCAATCACTTCTTAATGAAGTCGACTTTATCCGATGCTTCTTGAATCATATCGGGCCCTAACACCAGTCTATTGCCAGGTTCTACCCAACATGCGGAAGATCTGCACGGTCTACCGTATAATGCTTCAAATGGGGACATTCCCAGACTTGCTTGATAGGTATTGTTATAAGAGAATTCGGCTAAATGTAAGTGATCTTCCCATGAGCCTCCAAAATCGATAACGCAAGCCCGTAGTAAATCTTCTAGAATTCTATTCACCCGCTCAGTTTGGCCGTCTGTCTGAGGGTGATAAGCGGTGCTTAAATTCAATTTGGATCCCAATTCTGTCTGGAATGCTTCCCATAATTTGCTAGTAAACAGGGGATCTCTATCACTGACTATGTTGAGTGGCACTCCATGTAGTTTAACTATTTCTTTAAAGTAAATCTATGCTAAACTTTGAGCCGTTCTGTTGGATCGGACAGGTATGAAATGGGCAGTCTTCGTGAAGAGATCTACGATTACCCATATACCGTCGTTTCCTTTCCTAGTTCGAGGCAAGCCATCAATGAAGTCCATCGAAATTTGTTCCCACTTCCATCCTGGAATTTCTAATGGTTGTAATAGTCCAACCAATTTCTGCTGATCACTCTTAACTAGCTGACAAGTGGAGCATCTGCTAACATACAATGAAATATCTCTTTTCATTGACCTCCACCAGAATGTGCGTTTGATATCGTTATACATCTTGCTCACACTGGGATGGATACTTAGTTTGGACTTGTGGCACTCATCAAGTATTTCTCTTCTGAGCTCAGGAAGATTTGGGATGCAAATTCTGCCCTTTAATCTAAGAACCCCTTTGTCATCGAGTCGGAAACTTGTGGATTCACCTCCCTTGACTCTCTGACTGACTCTTTGAATAAATTCATCGTCTTTCTGAAGGGTCGAGATCCTGTCTATTAATGAAGACGTGATGACAAAACTGGCGATGATTTCATTCTTTCTGCTGAGCGCATCTGCTACAACATTGGCCTTCCCCGGAGTGTATAGAATTTCAAAATCGTATGCTGCAAGGAATTCTAACCAACGCTGTTGTCTCAAATTTAGATCATTCTGAGTGAATAGATATTTCAAGGATTGATGATTGGTAAATAGTTCGAACTTCTCGCCCAATAAATAATGCCTCCAGATTCTCAAAGCAAACACAATAGCTAATAACTCAAGATCATGAGTTGCATAGTTTCTTTCATGCGGCTTTAGCTGACGGCTGGCATAAGCGACCACTTGGCCTTTTTGCATTAGTACTGCGCCCAGCCCTCTAATAGAAGCGTCTGTCCATACAGTCAAGTCTTGGTTGCCTTCTATAATTGTCAATACTGGAGCGGTTGTCAACTTAAGTTTCAGCTCCTGGAAAGCTTCTTCACATTCGGGAGTCCATTTGAATTTCTCATGCTTCTTTGTAAGATTTGTCAATACACCAGATATCTTTGAAAAATCCTGAATGAATTTCCGATAGTAACTAGCCAATCCAAGGAAACTTCGAACTTCAGTGGGGGTAGTAGGTTGTTTCCAGTTCTGAATCGCTGTAATTTTTCTTGGATCTACAGCAATCCCTTCTTTTGATACGACATGGCCTAGGAACTTAACTTCATCCTGCCAGAAGACACACTTAGAAAATTTAGCTTTCAAGACATTTCTCCTTAGAATTTTCAACACTTGTTCCAAATGTTTTGCATGTTCGTCTTCCGACTTGGAGTAGATTAAAATGTCATCAATGAAGACTAGAACAAATTTATTCAATACACCACGGAACACTCTGTTCATAAGATCGACGAAGTATGCCGGAGCGTTACACAAGCCGAATGGCATTACTAACCATTCGTAGAATAAATCGGGACCCCTGAAGGCTGTCAAAGGAATACAGTCTTCTGCTATACGTAATTGGTGGAAACCAGTAGCTAGGTCCATTCTAGAGAATATTGTTGCTCTATTTAATTGATCTAACAGATCATCTATACGTGGCAAGGGATATTTGTTCTTCAGTGTCTGCTTATTGAGATCTCGGTAATCAACACAAAGTCTTAGAGTACCGTCTGATTTCGGGACAAATACTACTGCTGCTCCCCAAGCTGAAAAGCTCGGTCTGATCAGACCTTTCCAAAGTAATTCTCGGGTTTGACTACCTAACTCTTCTTTTTCTTTCGGGGCCATTCTTCTAATTGGATGTACTACTGGTCGGGCGTTAGGAATTAGATCTATCCTGAATTCAATTTCTCTTTGCGGCGGTAAGTTTTCTACTTCTTCAAACACATCCGCATAGTTTTTAACGACCGGTATCTTTTCTAATGAAGGGGGAGTAACTTCTAAAGAAGACCAAAATTCTGTTCTATTAATTTCTGAACCGGGGCATGGTATAGTGATATGCCCAAATTTTGTTTTAACTTTCACGATTCTCTCGGCACATCTAACTTCGGCCTTATATTTTGTCAACCACTCCAGCCCCAGTATAATATCAAATTCGGAAAGGTCCGTGACAATCGAATCAAAAGGAAATCGATATCGAGAAAAGGAAATAGGTAATTTGCAATAGGTACTGAGACTAACAGAACCTCCTATCGGGTTTTGAACTTTAATTGGTTCTTTATGCCTTCTTTGTTTCAATTTTAACTTGTGAACAATGTTACCAGAAATGAAGCTACGTGATGCACCAGTATCAAAAAGTACAGAAATAGGAATATTTTTAATGGTAAGCGTACCTTCCAAGACGTCGGGTTTACCGTATCCATCGGTGGTAGCTGGCGGGGTCTCCCGTCATACGCATGAGCCACTTGTGCATTCTGCTTCAGAGGACAGTTCCTGCTATATTGCCCTTTCTTATGGCAGTTGTAGCATTCGGCTGAGTCTGGATTTGCCTTTGGCTTCCTCGGGGCTTTGCACACATTAGAAAAATGTCTTGGCTTCCCGCAGTTGTAGCAATTTCCTTTGGGGATCTTTCCAGGTTTCTGAGTAGCGGCCACTGTAATGCTAGACTCTGGCTGATCTGCTGAAGCCTTGCGCTTATTTCCAGCTTGGCTTTTGGCGCGGTCTTGGCTGGCGTGCCTTTCATCCACATCTTCATAATTGCAAGCCATTTCTACCAATTCTGAGAAGGAGAGTTTGATGTTGCTCATGGCTCTGTCATGGTACTTGCGCTTTAGCCCAAATATAAATCTCTTGTTCTTAGCTTTGTTGGTCATAATAAGCTCTGGGGCATAGCGCGACAACTAGGTGAATTTATTGAGGTAATCCTGGATAGAGAGTTCTCCCTGCTGGAGATTAGCAAACTGCTCTCGCGTCCTCTCTAAGGCCTGTTCAGGTACATACTTCTCGTTGAACATGGTTTTGAATTGCTCCCAGGTTCTGACAGTACCTGCTGCATCCTTTGAGGTGATGGCATCCCACCACAACTCTGCTTCCTCCTGTAGGAGCCAAATACCTAGACGTGCTTTGTTGTTGGTTCCCAAACCCATGCCTTCAAAGATCTTTTCACAGGTCTTCAACCAAGCAATAGCCTCTATCACTGTACCTGTGCCAGAAAAGGGTTTTCCCCTAAGGTTTCTATACCTTTTCGCTACTCTGTTTAGCTCGAAGTCCTCGGGTGCTGGTGGCTGAACAATAGGGCCTCCCTCAACTACGGGGATATTCCCCCGTCCTCCTTCTACTCCTGCTCGGCCTCCACGGCCTCCTCTAGCTGCTGCTGCTCGTGTAGCCATCAGAGAGAGTACTGTATAAGCAAGAAAAGAGTCAAGCTCACAGATTTGATAATTTTCATATATGATAAAGCAGGGGAATATAAGGAAAGGTAATGATGTACTGATCAAATTGTTTTGCTAATCTGCTTAGCTTATTCTAGGAAATTGCTAATCCTATCTCTAATGAGCTACTCGCCTTAGAACACCACTGATTCTATTCTGACGAGGTGTTTAATGTGTTAGATCCCGAAACTAAGGTTAACCAAAGCTCTGATACCAACTGTGACGCTCCCAAAATCCGAGGGGCGGTATTAAGGATAATCATTGGAATATAACACATCAATCATCATAGCAGAGTACAGATAATAGCAGAAACAATAAATAGAATAATTTTACATGGTATGACAGCGGAATCACAACATGTAACAACATCAGAATAGCACAGCATAGGATATAACTTAGTAAATAAAAGGGAAGTGATCAGTCATCATCGCCAGAGGCGGAATACATACATGCAGTGAGACATAATAAGGGTATCAGTCTACATCGCCGAAGGCGGTACATATACATACGATAATAAATACTGAAAATAAAGCAGTCTGCATCGCCAGTGGTGGAATCATAATATAAGTACGATAATGGCGGAAAATGTCAAAGTCATCTCTGTGAAGTCAGCCTCGCCATGAGCCAAAATGCACTCTATCCAACAGTGCAGAGCCAAAAACAACCTGTCACCTGAACTAGGCTGCCCGTGTGAAAATAAGGGCACCCGCGTTTGCAAAGTGAAACAAACAACGAGTCAGTCATGGGGACTGGTATGAGGAATCTATTTAACAGTTTAAACAACAGTAATAAGCAAATCATAGGACCACGCCACTTTTGCGGAACGGGTTTACTCCAGTGATTGCTAGTGCATTTAAAACAAAGTAAATTCTTTTAAAACAACGCAATGCTTTTAAAAGAATGAAGCCATTATAAGACTCAAGTCCCATCATACAATGCAACGCAAGCCAGAGGATAGAGTTTTACCTTATAATGGCCAAATATGCTTAATACGTGTAAAGCAAAATCATTTGATATTATTACTAGTGCATATATGTTTTAAAAGCGAATAGCATCATAAATATCAATCATAGACGGCATAGCTACCATATACTATGTCGCCATACTAGTTCTACAATCGAGTCCGTTATTTCGTATTGGAAATTGGATTTCCGTCATGAGTCGAGGCAATGGGCAAGCTCCTCTCCGCTTCGAGACATTCTAGCAAACGTCTCAGGACTACACACTCTGGGAAACCCTGGATCGGCTGGGCCGGTCCTCTCTTACGTTTGAGGATTGGCAATTCCTGAACACACATTTCCCGGTCCTTACAGACCTATAATCGAGGCGCCTCACATTCCAACAACCACATAGGTGAAAAATAGATATAAATGTCAGGGCTGGTAAGTCACTGACACCACCATAGCTAGAAAGAAACGTCGTGCTCTCCCAGAGGTCCGTATCCCGTTTTTAACTCATACTGAGGTGTGAGGCTCGCGAATCCACGCTATACACAAAGCCAGGCCACGTAGACAGTGCTTTGATCATCATCCACAAGACTTTGCTTTGCAACAGAAGCCTTGATCACAGCATCTTGGCATGCCACATAGGCAGTCCACTCCATACAATTGATTTCCATCGATATATAACCTCTGAGCTCGTATGTCTCAGAGAAGGGCGTTAAGCAAAAGAATAAATTCTCCGCTGCCAAACAGATATATATTTAACAGAGATCAATTAGCATAGAACAAATCCAATGTCAGGCACACAGTCCATTTACAAGTCCGTTCTGGGTCTGAACGAAACCGGAGGCGTCAAATTCCTCGTATATCCGTCCAATCAACACATACGTTCAGACGACTACTACTTCCGTTCCTTCACGGTAGCTACCCCGGTCAGGAACCTCAGCAACGCCCATCCAACCGATACGAAGATCGTCGGTCTTGAATCGTCTTTGCATTTTCCAATTCGAATCGCTCGATAAATTATTTGAAATGAGGGTTAGCTCGGCCTTTTCAAATAATTCACGTAATTAGAATTTAAATCGATTCTTTCCATGGTTATATTATTCGACATCCATCTTTCGGTTCTTTAGTGTTATTTTCGTGTCAAGCACATACAACCATCAAATATCATACAATTCAAGCCCAATTGGTTTATTTGCAATCTATGTTGCTTATAATATTTATAACGATTTTTCGCCATTTTTATTTATTTAAAAATGGCCATATTTAATTAAACGACGTTTCATGTCGTGCCGTGGCACTGGCGCTGTTTTTCCCCTAATTTGTTTTACACATATCGGAAAATCTAACCGTTGGATTTCTACAAAGTCTATATCAATGGGAAGATATTCCCAAAGCGAACCCAACGGTTCCAGTTTCGTGAAAATCCGACGGCCGGATCTTCCACACTAGTCGTTTGAAGTTACGGTTTCAAAATTCGAACTACAGCGTCGTTATTCGATTTAATTTATTTATATTTATATATAAATATAAACGATTATGGCGCTGTTTTTCTTCAGATTTGAATTAAACATTCTGGACAATCCAACCGTTGGATTTTTACAAGGTTGGTGCCGTTGGGAAGATATTTCCAAGGCGAACCCAGCGGTTGCGGTTTCGGGAAAATCCGATGGTCGGATTTCTCGTACTAATCGTTTCAAATTACGATTCCGAAACACGAACTGCACGGCTTCGATTCCTTTTAATTTATATATATAAATATAGTTCATTCTAGAATTCCGACTATAGTTCATTCTATATTTTCAACTTCTTTTTCACTTCAAATATTTCACTAATGCCTTAATATTTCGAAAAATTTCGCCATAACCTCCTTTGAACGGGGAGGGGTTTGGAAATTTATTGGGCCGTGTTAGGTACCCAATAAATCCTAAAAAGCATCCACATATTTATAGTGATATATTCTGGTGTTTATGGGGGAGCATGTATAGATAATCACTCCAGAGAATAAATTCTCGTCACCCCATTTCCGTGTGGAAATAAATAGTCCATGTGCCGTATCTAATAACTAGAGAGACGTGATTATTGTCAACTCCAGACCTGTGTGGGGTTTTTATTAATCTGGCAATTTATCGTTATATTTTATATAGTCCATATCAGTCATCAGTTCAACCTGTAGTATAAAATCATCGCCATACAAGCCTCTCGCTCGTATGGTAAATCTTCCACCTCGTAACACAAGCTCCAATTGCTTATGTGGAATATGATGAAGTATGCCTATCGTCAAGAAGTATGCCATGTAGTGTAGTTCAAAATTAATTGTTACTATCCTATGGCGATATTTATTATTTCACACAGAATAACCAACACTCCGCATCCAATGGCATTCACAGGAGTTGATATAAAAATAAAATTGCGCAGCCAACTCATCAAGGTTTACCTATTTGTCGGGCACGCAAATAATTTCTTTACTCTACAGCTAATCCATTTTCCTGTTCAACACATGTATATATATGCAGAACAAAGCTAATAATAATATTTCTAGCAAACTATTATTTATTTCAACACGTGTGTATTTTTATCAAAGCGTATACATGATAAAAGAAATATTTTTATCATCAAAAATATTTATTCAACACGTGAATGTTTTTAACACTTCATTTTCACAATAAAAATGTAGTTTTTATTGTCTATTCATTTTATTTGTAAAATACGATAACATTCAACACATGAATTTCAACTCGACGAACGTATTTCAATCCAACACATGAATATTCTCTATAGTTTGTATATATATAAAAATGTGATTTTTATCGCTAAAACTATTTGTTTAAATTCAAATAATATTCAACACATGAATTTCAACTCAACGAATGAATTGCAACTCAACACATGAATATTCTATATAGTTTGTATATATATAAAAATGTGATTTTTATCGCTAAAGCTATTTGTTTAAATTCAAATAATATTCAACACATGAATTTCAACTCAACGAATGAATTGCAACTCAACACATGAATATTCGCTATAGTTGGTATATATATAAAAATGTGATTTTTATCGTTAAAGCTATTTGTTTAAATTCAATTAGTACTCAACACATGAATTTCAACTCAATGAATGAATTGCAACTCAACACATGAATATTCGCTATAGTTGGTATATATATAAAGATGTGATTTTTATCGCTAAAGCTATTTGTTTAAATTCAAATAATATTCAACACATGAATTTTGATTCAATGAATGAATTTCAACTCAATACATGAATATTCGCTATAGTTTGAATATATATAAAAATGTGATTTTTATCGCTAAAGCTATTTGTTTAAATTCAAATAATATTCAACACATGAATTTTCAACTCAACGAATGAATTGCAACTCAACACATGAATATTTGTTTCAACATATGTAATTTATTTCAACGAATGAAAATTATTCTAACACATGTATATTTCAGAAAATTTCGGCAGCATAACGGCAGGGTAGTTAAAACCGGGACCGTCCCTAGTACGGCTCCTCGCTCTACCTTAAAACCTCGCGGTTTTTGACAATGGGGATCATGCATCTAGTTCGCACGCAGGCGACATGTTTTATTTTCAATTCCACAATCCTATTCTAATTTGTTTCAACCACAAGAGGGTATTTTTCAACCACAAAGGTATTTTTCAACCACAATATCAACCACAAACAATTATTTCCAACCATTCGTCATACCATATAATATCACGTCAATCACAAGCAATAAATATCGTCCATGGTCTGTGGACGAGGGGAGTATATATATATATATATTATATTTCTATAATTCACTTGCATTTCATCACAATTCAAAGCATATATGTTTCATTCAACGCTTGTATAATTTATACATCGCTAATATAACTTATACAACACATGTACATGAGGTATACAATGCGTATATAATTTACACTTCGCTTATATAATTTATACAACGCGATTCCATTCACACAATTTAGTTTAGATTCCTCACATTGGTTTTTGCAGTGCTAAAAATCCTCGGAAGATCAGAAAAATCCGCGGCTTCTTCTAGGTGATAGAGAGCCTCCTTGCGGTCAAGGTGTCTCCTGTTTCATCGAATTTCGTTAAAGAACGAAAAAGATATTATTTTTCAAAGTTTTGCAACGCTTTATAGTGTTATTTTCATTTCAGAATAATAAAGGTCGTACCTTTATTTTTGATTCAGAACTATGGTTGCAAAATTCATGAAATCTGACGATTGTTGCTTCGATCAGGTAGTGCCACGCCCTCAGGCTTAGAGAGACGCGTCTGCGCCTAGGATTAGGGTCAGCTCGGTGGTCGGAGGAAGGCTGGGCGGCGTCGGAAAGGCGTCGACTTCCTGGAGGTGGTTCAGGCGATACAGGCGAAGGTGGAGGGCGGCGTTTGGTCGGATGTGAAGAGGCGACGAAGGGCCGTCGAACTGTGGTGGTGGCGTGGGCTAACTACGTCGGAGGTGGTCGGAAAATGGAAGAGAAGGACGGAGCAACCTGGGAGGTCGATATCGCCTGGCGGCTAGGGTTTCTCGTGATTTTTTTTTAAAGGAAAAATCCTATTGGTCGAGACTTTATAGGAGATTTTAAATAGTGTTTTTTACAAACGAACTCGAAATCAAACCCAACGACTGTCGCCCCTAGCTAAATACCCCCATTCCGGACACAATGGGATATGTTTCGTTGGCTAATTCGACTGTTACAGTCAGTTATTTTTCAAATTAAAATATAAAACATTCAATATTTAATTTGAACGTACATTTCAATCTGCCAGGGCCACAAACTGAATCAAAAAATTCTAGAAAAATAAATCTAGCTTTGTTTTGATGATACGGTCCTAACAAAACCTGTTTCGTCGAATTCTGAGCTCGTTTGAAAAATGGCCATTTTTAGGTCAACCCATTTTAACAGAAATTGACCAATCACATTTTCTTTTGCCCCGCTCACATACTAGCTTCAAAAATTATGAAATTTGAAACTTAGCAATAATTTGACATCCCGGACCCAACAAAAGTGGTTTCGTCGAATTCCGAGGTCGTATGCAAAATATCTATTTTCAAGGGCTATATATGTTATATAGCGACCTTTCTGAAAATTCATTTGGCCATAACTTTTGATTCCCGCTATGAAACTTCGATTTTTCAGATTCGTTAGAAAGGTATTCATAAACAGATTTAAATATTTTCAGTTTTGCTAAAATCCGTTATATTTTCCACCCGGTACAGTCAGACAAAACTTGTATTCAAAATTTCAAACTGCCTTACTATACCCAATTCTTTATTTTATTGAAATATGCTATTTCCATTATTCAAATTCTTTGGTAATAACCAAATTTAATTTTTTTTAAATTGGTTCACATTTTCCGGGTTATTACATGAATGTTTTCGACTTCACACATACGATAAAAATATGATTTTTATCGTTCTAGTCCTTTATTCAACACATGATTGTTTGCTATAGTTTGTATATATAATAAAAATGTGATTTTTATTGTTAAAACAATTTATTTCAAAACACGATTATTTTATATAGTTCATACATAAGGTAAAAATGTTATTTTGGGTGTTAAAACAATTTATTTAAAGTACTAATATTTTATATAGTCTATATATATAGTAAAAATGTTATTTTTATCTTTCAAAGAATTTATTCAACACATGAACTTCATTCAACACATGAATTTCTATTCAACACATGAATATAGTTTCAACACATGAAAATAATTCTAACACATGAATATTATTGAAAATTTCGACAACATAACGGCAGGGTAGTTAAAACCGGCACCCTCCCGAGTACGGCTCCT
Organism: Allium sativum; assembly: GCA_030737875.1. Classification (NCBI taxonomy): domain Eukaryota; kingdom Viridiplantae; phylum Streptophyta; class Magnoliopsida; order Asparagales; family Amaryllidaceae; genus Allium; species Allium sativum. Next base: position 313,271,766 of record CM060921.1, read on the forward strand.
CGCTTTACCTTAAAGCCTTGCAGCTTTTGACAATGGGGATTTTCAATATCTAGTTCATACGCAGACGAATTTTCCCATATACTAATCCTATTGGGATTTCAATCACAATCAATCATTTCAAATCAAGCATTCGTGATATTCACCAAATTTCACATCAACTAATAATCCAAACAATATCACAACCAATATATATCTTCCATGGTCTGTGGACGAGGGGAGTGTATATATATAGATATAGATATACGTATATAACTATATTTTGATTTCACTTCAGTATCATTTCAATTTGATTCAACGCATATATCACTTTTACAACGCAATATAACTTATACATCGAACATACAACTTATACAACGCTTATACATGAGGTGTACAACGCTTATATAACTCATACATCGACTATATAATTTATACATCGTTGTTTTCCATATCGTTTATAATATTAGAAATCTCACATTGGGTTTCACTCTTCCAAAAATTGTAGAAGGCTCAGAAAAATATCCGGTCCCTTCTAAAATGTAGAAGACATCCGCATGAGTCCACTGTCTCTTGTTTCACTGGATTTCGACCACATAGCAAAAAGATACGATTTTTATAAGTTTGCAACGCTTTAGAGTGTTAAAACCTTTTTATTTAAACAAGGCTGTACCTTTCAGCAAGTGCTTCAAACCTACGTCTGCGATTTTCACACAAACCGTGAAGTGGTTGGACAATTGGAGAGTGCAGCGTCGTAGGGGGACGTGCGGCGCACGTGCGCCTAAAGTGGGGTCCACTTAGGTGTCCAGAATCGGCCTCGGCGGCGCTGGAAAGGTGGAGACTTCCCGGGGGTGATTCTCCTTCTACGCTCAACGATAAATGATGCTCCTTATATGGATTTGAAGAGGATGGAGAGAGCTTCAAAATCCCCTAAAGGGCGCTCGATTTCGTTGAGAAATGGAAGAGAAATCGAAGAGAGAAGTTTGGGACCTTTTCCGTCATTCATGCGAATGAGTATCGGGATTTTTCGTTGACCGAGAAAGTGGAAGAAAGAATATGATTGACCGGCCTTTTTATTTATATATTTAATTTATTTAATTTTCGAAAATAGCCCTCTTCACATACAAACACCAATTCAAACCCAACGATTTTTGTCGCAAGCTAAATACCCCCATTCCGAACACAATGGGATATGTTTCGTAGGCCCATTCGACTGTTTCAGTCAGTTAACCTTCAAATTAAAATATAAAACATCTAATATTGGATTTGAACGTACATTTCAATTTGCCGGGGCCACATACTGATCCCAAAAATTCTAGAAAACTAAATCTAGCTATGTTTTGACGATACGGTCCCAACAAAACTAGTTTTGTCGAATTCTGAGACTGTTTGCAAAATGGCCATTTTCTGGTCAATCCAATTTATCTGTAATTGACCAAACACATTTTACTTCGCCACGCTCACATATTGACTTCAAAAATTATGGAATTTGAAACCTAACAATAATTTTACATCCTATATCCAACAAAAGTGGTTTCGTCGAATTCTGAGGTCGTTTGCAAAATGTCTATTTTCAAGGGCGATATATTCTCTATAGCGACCTTTCTGAAAATTCATTTGGCCATAACTTTTGATTTCCGCTATGAAACCACGATTTTTAAGATTCGTTAGAAAGATATTCACTAACAGATTTAAATATTTTTGGTTTCACTAAAATCCGTTTTATATTGCACTCGGTATAGTCAGTCAAAGTTTGAATTGAAATTTTGAAACTGCCGCGCCATTTCAATCCTTGTTTATAATTAAAAATAATTATATTTATTTTCAAACATCGATTCAAACCTACTTTTCATCGTTATTATTTAAAATAATTCATTTTAAATATTTAAATCCATTAAAATAACCAATTTAAAATTTTTAAACTGGTTCAGATTTTTCGGGTTGTTACAATTTACTTAACCCCACCCACTTGTCTTATTAACATGTTGTATTGGTTAAGTGTCGCCTATTCATATGTTACTTAACCCTTCTGTTCTAAGCATGTTTGTTCATTGGCATTAATTAATTTACTAATGCACCAACCTCTCACATTAGAACTGTTGTTTGCGGTTGCTGGATGTGTCAGGCGGTTACGGACAGACTTCTACCTCAAACTCATTCTAAACTCGGGTTTTGGGCTTAATACGCTAACCTCTCACATTAGATATGTGTTGTTGCGGTCGCTGGATGTGCCAGGCAGTTCCGGGCAGTCTTACACCGCAACTCAATCTAACCTCGGGTTAGGCATGTTCATCTTTTAACCAATTTACATATTTACCATTTATGTCCAAGTATAGATTTATGTGTAAATTATCCATATGTATGGTCAATTCAAGTTATGCCACATTTACTAGATATGCCCAAAATTAATTATATGATTACAACCCACTTTATGCCAATTACGTAGTGTCCAATATTTAATGTTTCCCAACTGTTTCCCAATGTCAATCGTTCGTATGATTCATATAATACGTTACGCTCGCAATTAGCCTAACTCATAAGAAAAAGGGAAAGAGAGAGAGACATATAACATCCAAACTGGCATGAAACAATATAGATCCAATTATGAACATAACTAGCATATAACAAAGATCCCATTTATGAACATGCATAACAAAATAGATCTAAATTAACATATGAACTTGCATAACAAGTTAGATCTAAATTAACATATGAACTTGCATAACAAATTAGATCTAAATTAACATATGGACTTCCATAACAAATTAGATCTAAATTGACATATGGACCTGCACAACAAATTAGATCTAAATTGACATATGGACTTGCACAACAAATTATATCTAAATTGACATATGGACTTGCACAACAAATTAGATCTAAATTAACATATGGACTTGCACAACAAATTAGATCTAAATTAACATATGGACTTGCACAACAAATTAGATCTAAATTAACATATGGACTTGCACAACAAATTAGATCTAAATTAACATATGGACTTGCATAACAAATTAGATCTAAATTAACATATGGACTTGCATAACAAATTAGATCTAAATTAACATATGAAAATAGACTAGCATGGATCATAAACTTGCATGATCATAACTTACATTGACATAAATTTGCATAATCAATGACTTGCATAAGCATAGACATATAAAATATGAATTTGCATAAACATATAAACTGACATGGATCTAATCATATAAAATATGACTTGCATAGATCTAAACATATAAATAGGAACTTGCATGTATGAATATGATTTTCACATAAACTTGCATATGATTTGCATACAACAATATCATAAAATGAATCTAATCGAGCATACACAATTAGACTATTGAATTAACATCATAAAATGGACCTAATCAAGTATATGTAATTAGTCATATTCATATAGTCCAACTTATAAACCCATCACAATTACGTTCAACAATTATCTTGTTAAAGAAGCTGTACTCACTATGAACGGATTAAAGAAGAGAATAGATTAAGCGTAGAATCCTTTTTCCACCATCCTAAGTTTTAATTCATTGAATAAGAGAAGCTTGCTCAGTCTATATAGCAGCAGCATGGCAGCTTGAGAATGATTTTTGTTTTGATTTAGGGTTTAGGTTAGATGTGATTATATAAAAGTGTAGGATTAATTCTAGCCTTTAGATCAGTTTAGGAGTAATCAGAGTCATCCAAACCAAAGAGATGTGTCACTCAGCCAATCACAGCACGATACATAAGCCTTAATACCTCAGAATTCGTCACCAGGCCAATCAGAGAAGGCCATGTTCCAAAAAACAATCCTTGACCAACAAAAATGTGCCATGTGCGCCATATGATGCGTACACATCATATATATATATATATTATTGTCGATTAACATAAGTGACAAATTATCATATTCTCTTTAATGTTAATTGACATAAGTGACAAATTAGCATATGTATTCATACAAATTAAGATTAATTACATGGTTTCCTAAATTATCATTAAATAAACATAAATGACAATCAATCGAACATAAATGACAAATTACTTGTTTTCTAATCAATGTCATATTAAACATATCAACAAATCAATGTTTTTCTTTTGTTTGTTGCAATCAATTTATTGCATATATTGATTCCTTCTACACTCACAAATTTTTAAATTTGTATCTTTATAACATAATTGCACATATGTACATATATGCATCTATTTATTTAATACTTTTACCGTATGCATTATTGCGTTAAATCTCCTTATTTAACGCACGTACTAATATGTTAATCTTCTTACCTTTAATTTGTCACATACATTTCTTTACATTAATGCTTTTCTATATTTTCTTGCGCACTTTTGAATTATCTTCCTTAATTAATTAATCCATAAATTAATTATATAAAAATTTGGGTTATTACAAAAGCTTATAACCCGAAACTAAAGAGATGACGAAAGGGATACCGGCATTAACTTGCTTAATGCCGATACGAAAGGAAATGGAGGCGACAAAGGCATAAGAGGCTAAAACATATGAGGAGCCTTCCGAAAGCAAGCTATTGAGATCAAAGCTTGATGATCACCGAGAGGCAACTTTAGGAATCAAAAAATAATACATAGAAAGCATCCTTCCGAAAGATCAAGATCTCTTCCAAAGGTTCATCGAAAGCAAACCAAAGCCTCTGAAAAGAAAATCTATCCACACTAACTTGCTTAGTGTTGATACCGAAAGGGGTGACGGTTCCCGAAACACGAGAAGTTGAAGCACGAACACTATACGAGGAAGACTTGAAGGCAAGACCGAAAGACGAAAGACTTGCTCAAAGCTATCCATACCAACGAACTTGGTATAGATACGGGAGGAAGAAGTAGCATCAGGGAGAAGCTCCTAAAGGCCGAGACCAATTTTCCGATGAGACCGTTACTTCGAAGGCTCCGTTATATCCATTAACAATGCCAAAAGAACTGCCGAAAGCCAAGGTAACCGTAACCGAAGGGTAAAGGGAGGCCGACACACAGCTGTTGCACCCGAAAGAGGCTTCTGCTGATCATATAACAAAAGGAGTCCCGATTGATCAATAAATAGGACCCCTGAGGTCACATTTTGGGGGCCAAATTCTCATTCCTCAATCTTGTTTTCTTTCCTTATAGAGCAAACCCTAATTTCAAAATCAATTTGGGGATTTCCTTTGTAAACACTTATGTACTTAAGTCAATGAGCAATAAAGAGTGAATCAACACTTAGCTTAATTCCTACGAGTTGCTTGGCTACTTCCTTTACATATTATCTTATGCTTTCTGCATGACAGAGGTCTCTCGCCCAAGTCCTACCCTTCCTCAAGATTATCGAAAAACCCCTTTTTACAAGCCGTTTAACTTTCTACCTTGCGTTGTGCTTCGGGAACCCTTATCCCAAGGTAACTGTTGGTTATTGAGTTTTGTAAGCATGATACTCACCCGCCGAGGGAAGAGTAACTAATCTTCGGGCTTAAAACCTTGATATCTAGGAAACGATGAACTAACTCAAGCTTGTAGGAACTAAATAATCCCATTTTCCCCTTAGGTCTATTTCCTTAGACCTGTCTCCAGTGTTGACGAAAAATATCGTTAACACTAATTTACTTGATTATTCACATCTAATCTTTCTACTCAAGTTTCCAGGATTTCTCTGAGCCTTTATATCTCAAAAGAACAGACCCCTCTCACTTATTAATTAAGTGATATAACTTAACCCATTTAAGTTCATTAATAAGCCCATAACATATTATTCCCTAGATTGTAATTAACGAAAGTAATCTACAATCTTTTTACATTATTGCCATGTCATTCACTGTCCAGTTTCATGTTTCAAGTTACAATAACATGCTCTACTTAATGTATAATTAATTATTTCCTATTTCAATCCACATGTTTTTCTGTTAACATTTACTTAATATATATAATTAAATACAACCTGTTTCATTCCATAAGTCTTCTTACTTTACTCTTCCTTATTACATCATAACAGTCACAACTTATCGTAATTCTGTACTTATTAACTTAGTTTTTCTTAACTATGGTTTATAAATAAGTTTACTTTTCATTTATTATAACCTATGTTATAATTTCCACTTGTCCCTAGGACAAGCCTACCTGTTATATTCCATTCTCATTCATATAATCAGTTATAATAAGTTATATTCCCTATTCATTATTATTCTCTTTAGGTTCCTTACTATGAACCAACCTCTACTATTGCAACATCCATTTCTTTACATTCTTGTATATTTTTGTAACGGACCAGATTTTTGACCATTTAATTTCATATTTAAATTTTGTTTAAATGTTTTTTTAGAGGAAGACGGGTGTGTATCGTGCCACTACACAACCAGTTACGCGTAGATGCATATAAAGCTAATAATAATATCTGGTTGACAGGCCCAACCAGTAGCAAGCATAGTTTAGACCAAGAAGGTCATAATAGACAATCTAAAAAGTACTGATAATATATACATTAAGCATCTACTTCACATATTAGTGAATAATACACATCCAAAACAAAACGACTTGCTGAGCACAATGCCATATCTGTATGGGAACAACGAACTGCTACCTTGAGTACCTGGCGAATGCGGCATGGGGAGAGGGAGTATGAATCTAGCATGCCTGAATTTTGTTTAAATGTTGATTTGGAATTTAATAACGTGAATTCAACAGTTTGGAATATTAAGTTATTTTCGAATTTCAAATTTTGTTTTGATCGAAAATTGTTATGAGTTAAATTGTGTTCGCTTTCATTAAAAATAAAACAAAATATGTTCATATCTTTTTGAAATATTTGCTGAGTAAAATATCTCAGCATATATGATAAAAAAATCATCACGTATCCTTGAAAATCAAAACGAATGGCTATCCAATCTTTTTAAAAACTTCCAGTTTTTTCCTTTTTCTTTTCCAAGGCATTATGGTCCATATCTGCAAATCTGTCGTCAGATCTCACCAAATATTTGTTCATATCTCATCCAATCAGAGAAAAACTATGCTGCCATGTCAAACAAATTTCGCGCAGCAGTACATATCTTTTGGAAATCTTAACCAAATATATAAAATGATACGTCAACAGTTTTGGCTTTGACTAAAAGAAAGAAATAATTATACGATATATATTTATATATAGAGCGCACGACCTTCATATGAAATTTTCCATTTCTTTTTGAAAAGAAAACCAAAGCACACATTAGACAAAAATATATTTATTGTCTGTCCTTATGTAAACACAATAGATAGTGATGTTTCAAGCATCTGCCTCATCTTATTTCCTCGTTTCTGCAGCAGTAAATTTAGCAGCGATGCTCGTATGAGACTGTAATCCCAGCGTGTCCAACCAAATTTTAGCAAAGTCCATATGCAATCTGATCCAATATCGCAGCGCACGCTGAACGAATCTCAACACGTCCTCATCTCGGTCTTATCATTTCTAAAATTTGCTCACAAATATCGGCTTGATCTTTGTTGTCTGTCCTTGGGTAAACATTTGTGACTGTGGAAAGAAAGCGACATTTCATTTTAAAATGTGTTGCATCTTCGGTTCTTTCATTCAGAAATTTCAAAACGAAAACCCATAGACACTTCAAAAAATCAAATAAAATCTTTTTCAAATCTCTAGGAAAATCTTGAAATCTTATCAAGATCAGCTCGTCCAAAGATTTCTGCAGCATTCACATGCTTTTCTAGATCGTAACCCAATGCCGAGCATATATAAATAGGAGCACCATGTCCATGCCTCTCAAAACATAGAAAACTTAAATGAATAAAAGATCAACCTCTTCTCTTTTCTTCTCCACATGATAAATGTAATTCAGACAAGAAAAAAAGAGTGTAGGCAGTTTTTTTCAAAACACAGCAAGACCTGGAACCGGGTTTTGGTGGATGTTGGTTAATGCTGGGAAGGGACGAGTTGGTCAGAGGGCTTAGGGCATAGAGATGCAGCGACTTGTGAAGGTGGGGTCAGGCTCGATGGTCGTGGGTAGTCTCATGAAGTGTGTATTGTGGCGACAGTCAGAGAGGAGTTCAGCACGTTTTTGTGTCCTGAGGTAGAAAACGAAAAGGAAGATGGGTAGAATTAGTGCTCGGGTAAACCGCGTGGTACGAGGAGAGAAGTGGGGGAATAATCGGAAGTAAAGAGTTGCAGTGCAGGCCTGTTTTATGGGAGAAGAAGAGCATTGAGAGGAAGTGGGCTTTGTTAATTTGGTTACAGTAGCGGGCTTTCATTCAAAGGCTTCAGCATTTAAAAAAAAGTAAAAAAAAGGTGTAAAGAAAGAAGGTGATGGGCTGTTTGTAAATCAGCAAGGTGAAGTTGCATAATGAAGAAAGGGAGTTGGAATATTTGGCAAACGGTAGAAACGCTTGGTCAACACATAGATAAGGTAATGATAATGTAATTAAAGATAGATGAGTGATTAGTTGTTGTATTTGATAAAATATATGATTTAAATTATAACTCATATTGTAATAACCGCAATACGTTCATACGCAGAAGCAATGGGATCGAGTCAACGAATGCTGCACTGTTGTGCTGATTCGGGAAGGAACAAGAACAACCGGAATTTCGTATAATTTTAAATGCTTGTTTAAAATTATACGAACAACGCGAACATTCAATCAAATAATAAAGGTGAGTTAATTCTCACACTTTTCTGGACTGCTATGATGTGTTAAATTCATATAACCATAAGTTATAGTTAATAATATAATCTAGATGTTTGGATGCCTTGGATGCCATTGGTTGTTGTTGACATCTATGTTAGTATCGTATTGGATGATTTATTTTAAAACATTCATTTCATATGCAGTTATTATATGACATAATGATCTGTGATGCAGGGAAGAACAGGTTGGAGGGATCCGACCGGATTCCTCAAATATATTGTGTGTTGTTTATTTTCCGTATTATATTCAATAAATGGTATTGATTATAAGTTCTTGGCAGAAAATGATCTAAATGTTGTTTTTAAGACGTTAATTCACCGTCAGGCGAATTGACGTAATTGAAGTTAAAAAAACTATTTTTATAACTGAAGTGAAGTTTTAAGATTTATTTCTATTTAAAGTAAAGTTTTAAAATAATCAATACTTATAAATGGTTTCAATGTTTTCAATAAGTTGTACTTGTGGATAAATATTTGGAAATTACCGTGCTGAGGAAAAATAGTTAAGGAATATAATTAGATAAATTTAACAAGAGAAGTAAGTGAAATCAATTAATAAATAACTGATGTTTAAAATGAACGGAGTCAATTATTTAATTGGAATTAATAATTAGATTGATCAGTCTTCGATTAATCTAATAAAAATGGTTTAACAAACCATTAGTTTAATAATATTTCTAAAATATTAATTATCTTTTTATTTATGATATTTAAAAATGTTTATAAAATGACAAGTGAGGTTGTTATTATTTGATAATGTCGTTAAGCGATCAACTGATCTATTTTTATGAAGTGAACTATAATTTACTTCAGTTAATAATAAAATTTATTATTTTAATAATGATTAGAGTATTTTACCTTGTTAAATGGAAATCAATTAGGAAGTAATTATGTTTTAAAATGAATCGTGTTAAGAATGAGTTATACCCAAGTTATAAAAACAAGTTTGAAGCTAATGTGTTGTTTTTAAGTAATTGTTACTTAATGATTGGATTTGGTATAAGCTAGGGAATTGGAAAGAGATTTTTGTAAGAGATGAGAAAATGAAATCAAAGTAGAATTGGGAGTTTATAAGGAGGTGAGTAATGCAAAGATTTCAATAAGATTTGTTTTACTTAATATTTTAGTGAAACGTGATTTCGGAAAGGGGAATCATAAATAGAATCCGTAAAAAGATTTAGAATTTGAATTTAAGTTAAGCAAATTGAAAAGGAGATTGGTAAGCAAATACCAAGTTTATAAAGAAGTATAAATCCAGGCGATGAATTTAAAATAAGGTGTACTTAAGGAATTGGATTAAACAAAATGAGTATGAGTTGAAAGAAGATTGGCCAGGGTATGAGGTATAAAAGAATTTATGCAAATGACCGAGTAAATAGTTTTGAAGCAAAATCAAATAGTTATATTATCGGGTTTAAAAGCAAAAGAGATTTTAAGGGTTAAAGAGTTAAATGGGGAATAAATGTGGCAAGTACAAGGAACGGTTAATTAAACCATATTTGTTAGCAAATAGTAAATAAAATGGTAGGGTTTATGTTTAAACTTTTATCCATTCTGAGATAAGAACGTCGTCGATCAAGGTCTGAGAGGTAATTAGCCCCACCTTGAACGACTTCGCTATTACCAAGGGATGATATTAGTTTGTGACGGTAAAGGTGTAAAGGTTTGTTTAAGAGGATATTTCAACGTTTTGCAAGATTTTAAATGTAATGAGACTAATTGTTTTAAAGAAAAAGATGTATAAATAAACATCGGTTGACTCAAGTTTTGAAGCAGAAATATATTGAAATTGAATATATCTATATGTGGTGACTTTTACAAAGCAAAGGAAATAAAATATTTAGTGAATTTAGTGATGTTTTGAAAGAAAAGTAGTGGAGTGGAGTCAAAGATATATTATCATGTTTAAATGTAACGGAAACAATGGAAACTGAAATAAGAATAATAAATCGATTTTTAAGAATCGACGATATAGTTTTAATGAATAAATCAGAGCTGCCAATATACTTGACCGTACTGTTTTGACACTGATAGTTAAAACACCAAACTATCAATGAAATATATTATACTTTTTGACGTGTTGATTCGAAGAGACTGGGATGGGAACTAGACCCAAAACCATTTCAAATCAACGTTTTGTACGAAACTAACTGGAAGCAAATGAAGATGAAACAATTAAAGACCGTCGATCCTCATGAAATGGAAGAACTACTTATAATATTTGGGTAGCTCCTGGAGATAAACTGTGGTTCTATCGTGATTAAAATCTACGTATTTGCAAGGACTACTCGCTGTTGGTCCTTTGGGTGATTCCTAGGATGCGGTAGGAGGGTGCCTTCAGTTCATCCTGTTCCTGGATGACTTGTATGGACAAATTTCTGACAGTGTATTTCCTTAAGGGTCACATACGTTGATCTTTAAAATATATCAAATTTGGTGGCAGAGAAATTCTCTTGCTTAACACCCAGAGTATACTTGTGGACGTCAATTAGTGATTTGACGGATTTGACAGTGTGGCACTAAAAGTGAATGGTGGACAGATATTCTAAAAAGATAAACGTAGCCTCAAGCCTCACAACCGGAAAATGACAAAAATCGGGCAAGCAGCATGGCTAGGTGGGTCATTCCCAAGAAGGGTATATTGTCACCAATCTAGAGAACATTCATATTTGTTACTTCTTTTCATTTCTGTATCTCCCGGGAATTTCGGTGGTCATGACAAAAATCCAAAAGGGTGATAATATATTTGATACACTCAAGTTAAATGAGTGGTCGGTCATGTGTGGGTCGGGTTGCAAGACGTTCTTGTTGAACCTAGTGTATCCCCTCTAGAGATACACTATCGGCAGGTGGTTCCATACCTTGTCATAGTCGGAATCCAATCTCCAATAAGTGCCTTGAGGTTTTTGATTTTATAATAAATATGTAGAGCGTAAGATGCAAGCATTCTGCTTGATGGTTAATTATTTGTGATTTGATAGAGACTGTTATAATATCATTGGAATTTGAATTATCATAGTAAGGTAAAAACCATCCATGTTTACGTGTGGGCTAGTATTACTATTATCTTTTTCTTTCAAAAAGGATTTTCAAAGTTAAACAAGTTGTTTATGCTATGAATTTATCACTGAAAGTATCCCATTCTGATCCGGGTGAATTTTGCTTTGCTTCAAATGTGCTCAGGTCAGGCCGGGTATATTCCAGGTTAGGTTTCGCTTGGAGTTTTCAGAAGAGGAGTTGGAGCGGAGACGTAAACCATGTATTTACTGGTACTAGTTATTCCGCTGTGTGTGTTGATTGATGGGAATGTATACTCTGATATTGTAATCATATATATACTGTTTCATTTTGTATAAAGAATTTTGATATATTTTATTTTATTTCGTTCTGCTATGAGATTCTGATCTTCTTATTCTTCTATTCTAATATTCTTTCTTTCTTCTCTCACCCTCTAATTTCTTTCTATTAACATTATGGGATTTGATACTTGGATTTTTGGGCAAGTAATACGAAGTTATGTATTATTATCGAAAATTCGAGCGTCGAATTTTCCTCGAATTTTCCGGGCCGTTACATTTGGTATCAGAGCTATTGGTTTAGAGATAACCTTAGCTCTGTGGCGTAACTCAATAGTGATATGATTAGTAATATCCTAGATTAAGTTTGAGTATATATATGAGACCTCGTACTTGTAAATTTATTATAAAATTATTTTCGAAATTATTTTTGACCCAATATGGTTTGTAAAGTAATAAAAGTAATAATTTTCTATAAAAATTATAATAAGGGCAATTAGATTGACCAATGTTGATTTAAAAGGAATGTTTGGACTGTATGATTGATTGGATAAATATAGATTTCAAAAGGAATATAGATCTATACTTGATTGAAACCAATCTGGAATGAATAAGTTAAACTTATTGAAATAAAAGTATGATGGCCCTGATTGAATGAATTGGATGGAATTGATTGGTTATTAAAAAAAATTCCATGTGAACTGAATGGAGTGAATGATATGGATTGATGTATTCAATGAGTTGCTAAGAATGACCGTTGAACTGTATATAAAAAGTTGTTGGAATGGATGGTTTGAATGGTAAAATCTAACTGGCAAGGTTATTGAAACTGATGAATTTGGTCTGAGTTAGGAACAGGTGCAGAGAATAATCTATTTTTAAAAACCTGTCCAAGAGAATTCTAGAACTGATCGAATCCAGCTGATTAGAGTTGCATAATAATTGAGCCAACTCAAGTGTAGATTACTGCTTATCTCTTAATAACGCTCGCAAAAAGGTACGCTTATGCCAAATATAATTTTTTTTTTATTTTTTTTAGGTTTTGAATTGGATTTTCCGACCATGTGGGTCGATGGATTTATTTTTTTTCCTGCAATATTGCAGAAGTCCCTCCGTATAAGGAGAACTCTACCAATTTTTTTTTTCAAAATTTACAATGTTAGAAATTTTCAAATCTTTTTCGAAATTTTTGGAATTTGTTTTCTATAGGAATTAATTTGGTTTTATATTGAAACTAATAAGATTAATTTGGAAAGTGAAATTGAAGATTTTAATTTAAATATATTTTGGGTTTGTAGCATTTTTCCTTTACTAGTAATTTCAGGGACGAAATTCTTTTAAGGGGGAAGGAATATAACGGACCAGATTTTTGACCGTTTAATTTAATATTTAAATTCTGCATAAATGATTTTTTAGAGGAAGAATAGTGTGTAGCGTGCCACTACACAGTCGGTTACGCGTAGATGCATATAAAGCTAATAATAATATCTGGTTGACAGGCCCAACCTGTAGCAAGCAAAGTTTAGACCAAGAAGGTCATAATAGATAGTCTAAAAAGTACTGATAATATATACATTAAGCATCTACTTCACATATTAGTGAATAATACACATCCAAAATAAAACGACTTGCTGATCACCATGCCACATCAGTATGGGAACAACGAACTGCTACCCTGAGTACCTAGCGAATGCGGCCTGAGGAGAGAGAGTCTGAATCTAGCATGCCTGAATTTTGTTTAAATGTTGATTTGGAATTTAATAACGTGAATTCAACAGTTTGGAATATTAAGTTATTTTCGAATTTCAAATTTTGTTTTGATCGAAAATTGTTACGAGTTGTAGACTCAAATGACATGTTATGTAATATTAAATTGTGTTCGTTTTCATTAAAAATAAAACAAAATATGTTCATATCTTTTTGAAATATTTGCTGAGTAAAATATCTCAGCATATATGAAAAAAAAATCATCATGTATCCTTGAAAATCAAAACAAATGGCTATTTGAATCTTTTTAAAATCTTCTATTTTTTTCTTTTTATTTTCCAAGGCCTTATGGTCCATATCTGCAAATCTATCGTCAGATCTCACCAAATATTTGTTCATATCTCATCCGATTAGAGAAAAACCATGCTACCATGTCAAACAGATTTCGCGTAGCAGTACATATCTTTTGGAAATCTTAACCAAATATATAGAATGATACGCCAACAGTTTTGAATTTGACTAAAAGAAAGAAAAGATAATACGATATATATTTATTTATAGAGCGCATGACCTTCATACGAAATTTTCCATTTCTTTTTGAAAAGAAAATCAAAGCATACATTTAACAAAATATATTTATTGTCTGTCCTTATGTAAACACAGTAGACAGTGATGTTACAAGCATCTGCCTTATCTTATTTCCTCATTTCTGTAGCAGTAAATTTAGCATCCATGTTCGTATGAGACTGTAATCCCAGCTTGTCCAACCAAATTTTAGCAAAGTCCATGTGCAATCTGATCCAGTCTCGCAGCGCCTGCTGAATGAATCTCAACATGTCCTCATCTCAGTCTTATCACTTCTAAAATTTGGTCACAAATATCAGCTTGATCTTTGTTGTCTGTCCTCAGGTAAACATTTGTGACTGCAGAAAGAAAGCGACATTTCATTTTAAAATGTGTTGCATCTTCGGTTCTTTCATTTAGAAATTTCAAAACGAAAACCCATTGACACTTCAAAAAATCAAATAAAATCTTATTCAAATCTCTAGGCAAATCTTGAGATCTTATCAAGATTAGCTCGTTCAAAGATTTCTGCAGCATTCACATGCTTTTCTATATCGTAACCTAAAGCCGAGCATCTATAAATAGAAGCACCATGTCCATACCTCTCAAAACACAGAAAACTTAAACGAATAAAAGATCAACCTCTTCTCTTTTCTTCTCCTCATGATAAACGTAATTCAGACAAGAAAAAAAAGAGCGTAGGCAGTTTTTTTCAAAACACAGCAAGATTTGGAACCAGGTTTTGGTGGACGTTGGTTAATGCTGGGAAGGGGCGAGTTGGTCAGATGGCTTAGGGCATCGAGGTGTAGTGGCTTGCGGAGGTGGGGTCAGGCTCGATGGCCGTGGGTGGTCTCATGAAGTGTGTAGTGTGGCGATAGTCAGAGAGGAGTTCAGCATGTTTCTGTGTCCTGATGTAGAAAACGAAAATAAAGATGGGTACAGTTAGTGCTCGGGTAAACCGCGTGGAAGCAGGAGAGAAGTGGGGGAATAATCGGAAGTAAAGAGTTGCAGTGCAGGCCTGTTTCGTGGGAGAAGAAGGGCATTGAGAGGAAGTGGGTTGTATTACTTTGATTACAGTGGCGGGCTTTCATTCGAAGGCTTCGACATTAAAAAAAAAGGTGTAAAGAAAGAAGGTGACGAGCTGTTTGTAAATCAGCAAGGTGAAGTTGCATAATGAAGAAAGGGAGTTGGAATATTTGGCAAACGGTAGAAACGCTTGGTCAACGCATAGATAAGGTAATTACAATGTAATTTAAGATAGATTAGTGATTAATTATTATATTAGTTGAAATATATGATTTAAATTCTAAGTCATATTGTAATATTGTAACGACCCGAAAATCTGGGCCAGTTTAAAATTTTTATTTTGGCAATTTTAGCGAATTGTGATTATTTAAAATGAATTATTTTAAATAATATCAACGAGAAATTTGTTTTGAATATATTTAGAACATATATATTATATACGTCGTCATTAGAATATATAATAATTATTTATAATTATAAAAGGAATTGAAAATGGCGCGGTAGTTCGATAATTCGATTTCAAACTTCAATTGAATGTACCAGGTGCAAAACAATCCGGATTTTAGTGAAACCAAAAACATTAGGATCTAGTTGATAATATCTTTCCAACGAATCCGAATAATCAAGATTTCATAGCGGGAATCAAAAGATACGTCCAGTTGAAAATTCTGAATAGTCGCTATGGAATTCAGGCCCTTAAAAATTGACATTTTGCAAACGATCTAGGATTTCGACGAAACCAGTTTTGTTGGGTCCGTGATGTCAAATTATTGCTAGATTCCAAATTTCATAATTTTTCGAATCAATATGTGAGCGTGGCAAAGGAAAACGCGTTTAACCAGTTTTAGTTGATTTTAATCGACTGGAAAATGGACATTTTTCAAACGGTCTCAGAATTTGACGAAACTAGTTTTGTTAGGACCGTATCGTCAATACGAAGTTAGAAAATATTTTTCGGGAATTTTTCGAGTCAGTATGTGCCCCCAGTAAATTGAAATGTACGTTTAAAATTGAATATATAGATTTATATTTTGATTTTGATGGAAACTGATCGAAACAGTCAAATTGGCTTGCGAAGCATATCACATCGTGTTCAGAATGAGGGTAATTACCTAGGGGCGACAGTCGTTGGAGTTCGAATCGTTAAAATTTCAAACGTTAAGAAAATTTAATTAAATATTAAAATAAAGGCTATAAAAGGGATTTTCAAAACTTAAAACCCTAATTTCCCCTTTGAGCAGCCGTCAGCTCCCAGCGATGGACAAAATCGTCCGGTTTTCAACCCCAAATCGCCCCTCATCAAAATCGAATTACACCCTCCCCTCAAAGCGAAAATTATAGAGAAATTCAAGGGCTTCTCATCCCTGTAGGTATCATCGTCTAGCATGAACAAATATGAGTGAATTTTAGGTTCAAAGGTGCGCGGTTTGGGGTGGTTTTCTGGCACAGGTGAAGCGTCGAGTTCGACACTGGAGTGTGGCGAGGGTGCGCTGCACGTAGGGAAGTGGGTGGCGGCCTTGGATCGACCTCCGATCACCGCAGGGAGGCGCGCCAGGCAGATTTTCTGGTGAACGATGGTATCGGCTGAGACGAAGAAGAAGGGTTTAACCGTATGAAAATGTGATTAAGGTAAATTTCTGTTTTTTAAATAAATACATTGTTATAAATATGTTTTTTTTTGTTTGGTTTTCAAAAATTAAATGAGCATATGGATTTTATCAAAATAGAAATATACATTAGTTTTCAAAAATTAAATTAGCATATGGATTGTTTTAAAATAGAAATATGCTTTGTTTTCAAAATAGAAGTCGCAGAATAAAAATATGATTTTTATTGAAATAAAGAAGTAAAAATTTGATTTTTATATATTGAATAGCGAAGTAAAAATTCGATTTTTATATATTGAATAGCGAAGTAAAAATTCGATTTTTATATATTGAATAGCGAAGTAAGAATTCGATTTTTATATATTGAATAGAGAAGTAAAAATTCGATTTTTATATATTGAATAGAGAAGTAAAAATTCGATTTTTATATATTGAATAGCAAAGTAAAAATTCGATTTTTATATATGTAGAGAATCCAGGCAACGAAGGCGAGAACGACGAAGATTTCTACCTAAGAAGAGTCGTGGCATTGGATTAGCTAATCTGTGAGAATTTCTCACCTTTCAATTTCTTTTTCTAGTTATATATATATACTAGGATGCAGACGGTGCTTAGTAGCACCCGACACAATCGTCCACAGACCATGGACTTGTTTGTTTAGTTGCATAAATTAGTTAGATGCTTTGGTTTGAATTGAATTGTTTGGTGAAATGAAATTGATTTGATTGATGTGTGAATGGCGTGGGCCTTCACTAGACAGGGGATAAGGCTAGGCCTCGTCCCGTTTCTAGTATCGTGCCGTTATGCCGCCGAAATTTTCTAAAATATGTTAGAAAAATAAAATATCATTTTATTGAAAGAATGAACTGAATAGAAATTCATGTGTTGAAATAAAATGTTTTATCGTTAAAATATAATTTTTAACGTGAATGTGAATAAATAAATATTCATTTACAAACCGGACGGTTTGTTTATGTACACCTATTTGAAGGACATTGATTGGGTCGATAAATTTTACACATCGTCCAACTGCACAACTAAAATCTGTGTTTGATTGTTTGAAACCCCACACGGGTGTTGGGATGAAATTTGAAGTTCACTCATCCTGATTGATTAAATATGTCGATCGATTGATTGACAGGCTGTTATAAGCGTTAGATATCTATATTTGATGCTTATACAGTGTAGTGCACTTTGGTTGATGGTTGATTATTTTTCAATGCTATTATATACGTGTGATGTATGAAAATCCATATAATTAACATTATATGGTGATTGATTGGGCCTCCTTCCAATTTAGAAAATAAAGAATAATATAAAATAAAGGTTCATGTGTTGACAGTACTCATCCGTTGAGATTAGTCATGTGTTGAACGAAATATTTTAATAATAAAATTTACATCTTTATCAATATAAAATAAAGGTTCATGTGTTGACAGTACTCATCCGTTGAGATTAGTCATGTGTTGAACGAAATATTTTAATAATAGAAATATTTGAAATAGAAATACTTGAAAGGGAAATATTTGAAATAGAAATACTTGAAAGGGAAATATTTGAAAAGGAAATATTTGAAACAGAATATTTGAAATAGAAATACTTGAAAGGGAAATATTTGAAAAGGAAATATTTGAAACAGAATATTTGAAAATAGAAATATATGAAGCCGTGTTGATTAGATTGACGCCATTTTGACGTGAACGATATTTATATCGATTTTATTCATTTTAAAATGAATATTGAAAGGTGATTTCAAAATCGAATATTTTGAAATGAAATTTGAATTAAATTGAATAGAGAACGAATTCGAATTGAATATATAATGAATTTGATTTGATTAGAAAATGAATTGAATTTGATTTGAATAGAAAATGAATTGAATTTGATTTGAATAGAAAATGAATTGAATTTGAATTGAATTGAAAACGAATTCGAAATGAATTCGAATTGAATATATAACGAATTTGATTTGAATATAAAACGAATTTGATTTCAATTGAATATATATAACGAATTTGATTTCAATGGAATATATAACGAATTTGATTCGAATAGAAAACCAATTTGAATTGAATCGAATGGAAAACCAATTTGAATTGAATCGAATAGAAAACGACTTTGGAATTGAATTAAATTGAAAACGAATTCAAATTGAATTGAAAGCGAATTGAAATGAATTCAAATTGAATTGAAATTTGAATTGAATAGAAATGAATTTTAAAACGAATTTATAAAGAAGAATTCAATTTTGATTTGAATTGAAATGGAAGTTGAAATTGCTTTTGAAACGAATTTAAAACTATTTATATAATTCGTTTTAAATAGAAATCGACGAAATATATATTATATATATAATATAATGGCCTGAATAGAACGCGCCGCGCCGCGGCAGTTTGTGAATTTCGACCATTTATTTCAAACGGACATTACGGGAGATCCGACCGTCGGATTCTCCTAAAACTGGAACCGTTGGGTTCATATCGAAAAGAGCTTTCTAACGAATAATAGAAATTTGAAATCTAACGGTTGGATTTGGAATTATGTCCAAATCAAATTTGAAAAAGGTCGCTGTAAGTGCAGTTCGATGGCCATTGATGGAAATCGACTGTACGGGCCTTGATAAAATTATTAAAAATAGTAATAATTTGTGTAAAATCATAAGGAATGATTTGTGAAGAATTGGGATGAAAAACTCCATATTTGAAAAGATAAAAATAAATTTTTATCGAAATGAACTAGTTTTGAACTAGAATTATAATTCTATTTATTTTTAAATAAATAAATTGAATTTAAAAGGGTTTTAAAAATAACCAGAATTTCCAATGATTGCATTGGAGTGGATTTGAATCGAAATTGTCTTCGGAATATTTCGATGTTGGAATTCGTGATTATACGGATGTTGTTATGGAAATTTGAAAGATATATATTTATATCGTTATTTCCAATACGACATTTGTTAATCGTAGAATTTGATATTGAATATAAGCCGATATATTTTCTATTCAGAGCCTTGTATTGAATATCAAATGTGATTTGGGTTTGTCGTGAATGGCGTCTTCCTTAACACTGTTCTTGAACCCAGTTGAGAAAAGATTAAATCTTTTTATTTAGATTTAATGAAGGGTACCAATTAAATGATATTTAATTGGAATCGAAATAGTATTGATTTTTGGGTTTATCGTGAATAGTGTTTTAAATGACACTTGTTCTTCAACCCGATAATTAATAGAATGTGATTTTTGGGTTTATCGTGAACCGTGTTTTAAATGACACCGATTCTTTAACCCAGTTAATGATTAAAACTAAGTGGAGTTTTAATGAATCTTTAATTAGATTGAAATAATCGAAATGGAGTATCACCAGTTTTACTCCAGGCGATAGTCAAATCTTTAATTAGATTTGAATGTGAAATGGTAATTGAATTACCGATAACTCCGTGGTGTTAGATATGAAGTATTACCAGTTTTACTTCATGGGATGAATAGGTTGGGATTGAGAAATTAAAACAAATGATTACTTCGGTAAGGTTCGCTAATCCCGACTAGTTTGAATTGATATTCAAAAATAGATTAAAGAATAAATTCAAGAAATTTATCTTGGATAAAATTAATGGGAACCTTTCCCTATGAATGTGAAATTTAAAAACTAACTGTCGGTTAGCTAAGCAGAATGGTTTTCTGGATATTGATCTGATGTTGGTTTCGGCCTTCGGGGTTAATATTTGGGAAATTATTCTCTTGATTAATTTACGGTTAGTGACTGATGAATTGGAATGAGGCGTATGTTGTGTTTTGTGTAACACTTATTTAAAATATATGCGAGTTATTCGGGAAGACCGGGTTTATCCCATTCTGAATAACTGATACGACGATAAGTCGAAGATGAAGACGATGGTCGAAGACCGGAGGTCTTCACGGCGTTTGGGTGATTACTGATGATCTTGATTGGGCTGTACACCCAAGAAGATGGAAACAGTTGGTGATCGTCCAGACGTACTTGGAGATCGATGGATATGCGGGGTACTAGGTGCCTCCGGTTTCGTTCAGCCCCAGAACGGACTTGTAAATGGACTGTGTGTCTGACATTGGATTTTAGTCCGTGTGATTGATCTCTATTAAATATATATCTGTTTGGCGGCGGAGAATTTATTCTCTTGCTTAACGCCCTTCTCTGAGACGTACGAGCTCAGGGGTTATATATTGATGGATATCAATCGCATGGAGTGAATTGCCTGTGTGGCATGCCTAAGTGGCAAATGATCAAGGCTTCTGTTGAAAAGCAAAGTCTTGAGGTTGATGATCGAAGCAAGGCCTTTGTTGCGTAGCTTTGTGTAACGTTTACTTCGCGAGTTTCACACCTGGTATGAACCAAAAACGGGAGACAGACCTCAGGGGGGACATGCGTTTTCTTTCTAGTTAGGAGTGGCGTCAGTGCTTGAAATGGCTGACGAGTTTGACTCATGTGGATGTTGCTTATTATTACTTGCTGAAAAGCGAGGCGCCTCGTGATATCGGTTTCGGCCGATGCTTCTGGTCGGCTGACGGGCCAGGCTTACGCCCCAAAGGGCGGAGAAACGTATTGTTCAGTCATTATAATCCACATCGGTGGACCGGCCCTGACGATCCAAGGGGCAGTTGCGGCTGTTCCTGAGACACGGGCTAGAGCATCTCGAATCGGTAGAGGATCTTGCCCCTGGCCTCGGTTCATACCATAAATGATAACCCAACTTCCAATACGACGTCTTGCGGTTTTGCTTGTAAACTTATTTATGGCGACATAGTGGTATGGGTCATTCATGCCGTCTATGATTGATACTTATGATTTGAAGTTGTTTTATACACTATGCACCTATAATAGTATCAAATAATCTGTTTTAAACGTATCAAGCATTCTTTGGCTGTTATAAGGGAAAACCCTATCCCCCGGCTTGCGTTGCATTGTGTGATAGGACCTGGGTCTTATAACAGCTTCATTTTTCTTTATTTAGCATTGCGCTGTTGTTTTATGCACTGGTATTCTTGGGAGGAAACCCGTTCCGTGTTATACGGCGTGGTCCCTTGATTTACCTAACTTTGAAAATAAAGATAATAACTATTTTAGTTCTCACACCACTCACATGACTGACCTGGAGTTTATTGTTTTAACCTAAACTCTGGGTGCCCTTATTTTGACACGGGCAGCTAGTAGTTTTGGTTTTGCAGATTTATATTCACAGGATCCTGGTTTACAGCTGGAATGATATCCGGAAAGCTTTGTATCCGTATATCTCTTCTAGTTGTGTATTGTATTATTTTCCGCTGCGATGTATTTAAATGTAATTTAAATCTCTGATATTTCTGTGTAATATTCATTTATACTCTGTATATTCTTGTAATCTGATGCATTGTTGTAATATACAATGAAATGTTCTTTTGTATGCGTTCTGTTTTGTCGTGTTCTCAAAACGATTAGGCGTTTCGAACGGTCTGGGTCGGTTTAGTGACTGGTTCGGACCGAGCGAAATTCCTTTCCGTCACATTTGGTATCAGAGCTTTGGTTTACAAAGAAGAGAACAAGGCACATTAGAACCATACGAAAGAATTCATCAGATACTGGATTAGTAATATCCAACGGGAACGACTCGTTAGAGATGGGATCAGTAGTATCCTAGAACGAGTGTGACGAGTATATTTTTAACGTGGAAACAAATTTTGTTTTGAAAATCTAAATCAATTATTCGTATTTGATTATTTATTTGTATTGATTTGGATAGTCCAGTATATAAAGATTTTGCATATGCGCCTTGCAAACGTATATTCGAAGTTTTAATATACTGGATAGATATAGAACCACACTCTAGTCACCCGGGGATGATCCTGATGATGGTGCATCATCATCAGCATTTATATTCGAGTGTCGAAGGTGTGATATCTATATATTTCCATTAGACCGGTGTGAGAACCAAAATTAGATAGGGCCTATTGTTGTGATTTGGCATCAAAAATCTGATTTTTTGACTATGTATCAAAGTTATAAATTTCAAATGCTAATCAACTAATGGATTGATGTTTGTGTTGTTTGTTTATTTGTTTGATAATTTTGAACCATTATGCCTAACTGAATCAAATATTGAATTGTATTGAAAATTGGTCGCATTTGCTTGCATATACATATACTTACATTGAACAGGTCATAGCAAGGAGGCTAGAGCAGAGAATAAAATTTGTTTGCCCGACAAATAGGTACATATTTACATAATTTACTGTTTTGTTTGGGTGATGATGATTTTATGAGCCTATTGGCTAGCCGCTTGGCTTTTTCTTTTTCTTTTTGAGATCTAAAGGACCGGGGAAGCTATTTGAGATTTCCCGATGCTCCCATTGCAGGGGACGTTATGGCGAAATTTTTCGAAAATTTAGGGTGTTAGCCAAATTTTTTGAAAATTTTGAAAATTCTCAGAAACTGAAAAGTTGGAGAATGGAAGCCAAATCGAACGTAGAGTTGATTAATCAAACCACTTTCGACTTTGTTCCTTTTCGGGGATGAAAAGTTTTAAGTGGGGGAGATTGTAACGACCCGAAAATCTGGGCCAGTTTAAAATTTTTATTTTGGCAATTTTAGCGAATTATGATTATTTAAAATGAATTATTTTAAATAGTATCGACGAGAAATTTGTTTTGAATATATTTAGAACATATATATTATACACGTCGTCATTAGAATATATAATAATTATTTATAATTATAAAAGTAATTGAAAATGGCGCGGTAGTTCGATAATTCGATTTCAAACTTCAATTGAATGTACCGGGTGCAAAACAATCCGGATTTTAGTGAAACCAAAAACATTAGGATCTAGTTGATAATATCTTTCCAACGAATCCTAATAATCAAGATTTCATAGCGGGAATCAAAAGATACGTCCAGTTGAAAATTCTGAATAGTCGCTATGGAATTCAGGCCCTTAAAAATTGACATTTTGCAAACGATCTCGGATTTCGACGAAACCAGTTTTGTTGGGTCCGTGATGTCAAATTATTGCTAGATTCCAAATTTCATAATTTTTCGAATCAATATGTGAGCGTGGCAAAGGAAAATGCGTTTGACCAGTTTCAGTTGATTTTAATCGACTGGAAAATGGACATTTTTCAAACGGTCTCAGAATTTGACGAAACTAGTTTTGTTAGGACCGTATCGTCAATACGAAGTTAGAAAATATTTTTCGGGAATTTTTCGAGTCAGTATGTGCCCCCAGTAAATTGAAATGTACGTTTAAAATTGAATATATAGATTTATATATTGATTTTGATGGAAACTGATCGAAACAGTCAAATTGGCTTGCGAAGCATATCACATCGTGTTCAGAATGAGGGTAATTACCTAGGAGCGACAGTCGTTGGAGTTCGTTTGGAGTTCGAAGCGTTAAAATTTCAAACGTTAAGAAAATGTAATTAAATATTAAAATAAAGGCTATAAAAGGGATTTTCAAAACTTAAAACCCTAATTTCCCCTTTGAGCCGCCGTCAGCTCCCAGCGATGGATAAAATCGTCCGGTTTTCAACCCCAAATCGCCCCTCATCAAAATCGAATTACACCCTCCCCTCAAAGCGAAAATTATAGAGAAATTCAAGGGCTTCTCATCCCTGTAGGTATCATCGTCTAGCATGAACAAATATGAGTGAATTTTAGGTTCAAAGGTGCGCGGTTTGGGGTGGTTTTCTGGCACAGGTGAAGCGTCGAGTTCGACACTGGAGTGTGGCGAGGGTGCGCTGCACGTAGGGCAAGTGGGTGGTGGCCTTGGATCGACCTCCGATCACCGCAGGGAGGCGCGCCAGGCAGATTTTCTGGTGAACGATGGTATCGGCTGAGACGAAGAAGAAGGGTTTAACCGTATGAAAATGTGATTAAGGTAAATTTCTGTTTTTTAAATAAATACATTGTTATAAATATGTTTTTTTTGTTTGGTTTTCAAAAATTAAATTAGCATATGGATTTTATCAAAATAGAAATATACATTAGTTTTCAAAAATTAAATTAGCATATGGATTGTTTTAAAATAGAAATATGCTTTGTTTTCAAAATAGAAGTCGCAGAATAAAAATATGATTTTTATTGAAATAAAGAAGTAAAAATTTGATTTTTATATATTGAATAGCGAAGTAAAAATTCGATTTTTATATATTGAATAGCGAAGTAAAAATTCGATTTTTATATATTGAATAGCGAAGTAAAAATTCGATTTTTATATATTGAATAGAGAAGTAAAAATTCGATTTTTATATATTGAATAGAGAAGTAAAAATTCGATTTTTATATATTGAATAGCAAAGTAAAAATTCGATTTTTATATATGTAGAGAATCCAGGCAACGAAGGCGAGAACGACGAAGATTTCTACCTAAGAAGAGTCGTGGCACTGGATTAGCTAATCTGTGAGAATTTCTCACCTTTCAATTTCTTTTTCTAGTTATATATATATACTAGGATGCAGACGTTGCTTAGTAGCACCCGACACAATCGTCCACAGACCATGGACTTGTTTGTTTAGTTGCATAAATTAGTTAGATGCTTTGGTTTGAATTGAATTGTTTGGTGAAATGAAATTGATTTGATTGATGTGTGAATGGCGTGGGCCTTCACTAGACAGGGGATAAGGCTAGGCCTCGTCCCGTTTCTAGTATCGTGCCGTTATGCCGCCGAAATTTTCTAAAATATGTTAGAAAAATAAAATATCATTTTATTGAAAGAATGAACTGAATAGAAATTCATGTGTTGAAATAAAATGTTTTATCGTTAAAATATAATTTTTAACGTGAATGTGAATAAATAAATATTCATTTACAAACCGGACGGTTTGTTTATGTACACCTATTTGAAGGACATTGATTGGGTCGATAAATTTTACACATCGCCCAACTGCACAACTAAAATCTATGTTTGATTGTTTGAAACCCCACACGGGTGTTGGGATGAAATTTGAAGTTCACTCATCCTGATTGATTAAATATGTCGATCGATTGATTGACAGGCTGTTATAAGCGTTAGATATCTATATTTGATGCTTATACAGTGTAGTGCACTTTGGTTGATGGTTGATTATTTTTCAATGCTATTATATACGTGTGATGTATGAAAATCCATATAATTAACATTATATGGTGATTGATTGGGCCTCCTTCCAATTTAGAAAATAAAGAATAATATAAAATAAAGGTTCATGTGTTGACAGTACTCATCCATTGAGATTAGTCATGTGTTGAACGAAATATTTTAATAATAAAATTTACATCTTTATCAATATAAAATAAAGGTTCATTTGTTGACAGTACTCATCCGTTGAGATTAGTCATGTGTTGAACGAAATATTTTAATAATAGAAATATTTGAAATAGAAATACTTGAAAGGGAAATATTTGAAATAGAAATACTTGAAAGGGAAATATTTAAAAAGGAAATATTTGAAACAGAATATTTGAAATAGAAATACTTGAAAGGGAAATATTTGAAAAGGAAATATTTGAAACAAAATATTTGAAAAGGAAATATTTGAAACAGAATATTTGAAAATAGAAATATAAGAAGCCGTGTTGATTAGATTGACGCCATTTTGACGTGAACGATATTTATATCGATTTTATTCATTTTAAAATGAATATTGAAAGGTGATTTCAAAATCGAATATTTTGAAATGAAATTTGAATTAAATTGAATAGTGAACGAATTCGAATTGAATATATAATGAATTTGATTTGATTAGAAAATGAATTGAATTTGATTTGAATAGAAAATGAATTGAATTTGAATTGAATTGAAAACGAATTCGAATTGAATTCGAATTGAATATATAACGAATTTGATTTGAATATAAAACGAATTTGATTTCAATTGAATATATATAACGAATTTGATTTCAATGGAATATATAACGAATTTGATTCGAATAGAAAACCAATTTGAATTGAATCGAATGGAAAACCAATTTGAATTGAATCGAATAGAAAACGACTTTGGAATTGAATTAAATTGAAAACGAATTCAAATTGAATTGAAAGCGAATTGAAATGAATTCAAATTGAATTGAAATTTGAATTGAATAGAAATGAATTTTAAAACGAATTTATAAAGAAGAATTCAATTTTGATTTGAATTGAAATGGAAGTTGAAATTGCTTTTGAAACGAATTTAAAACTATTTATATAATTCGTTTTAAATAGAAATCGACGAAATATATATTATATATATAATATAATGGCCTGAATAGAACGCGCCGCGCCGCGGCAGTTCGTGAATTTCGACCATTTATTTCAAACGGACATTACGGGAGATCCGACCGTCGGATTCTCCTAAAACCGGAACCGTTGGGTTCATATCAAAAAGAGCTTTCTAACAAATATTAGAAATTTGAAATCTAACGGTTGGATTTGGAATTATGTCCAAATCAAATTTGAAAAAGGTCGCTGTAAGTGCAGTTCGATGGCCATTGATGGAAATCGACTGTACGGGCCTTGATAAAATTATTAAAAATAGTAATAATTTGTGTAAAATCATAAGAAATGATTTGTGAAGAATTGGAATGAAAAACTCCATATTTGAAAAGATAAAAATAATTTTTTATCGAAATGAACTAGTTTTGAACTAGAATTATAATTCTATTTATTTTTAAATAAATAAATTGAATTTGAAAAGGGTTTTAAAAATAACCAGAATTTCCAATGATTGCATTGGAGTGGATTTGAATCGAAATTGTATTTGGAATATTTCGATGTTGGAATTCGTGATTATACGGATGTTGTTATGGAAATTTGAAAGATATATATTTATATCGTTATTTCCAATACGACATTTGTTAATCGTAGAATTTGATATTGAATATAAGCCTATATATTTTCTATTCAGAGCCTTGTATTGAATATCAAGTGTGATTTGGGTTTGTCGTGAATGGCATCTTCATTAACACTATTCTTGAACCCAGTTGAGAAAAGATTAAATCTTTTTATTTAGATTTAATGAAGGGTACCAATTAAATAATATTTAATTGGAATCGAATTAGTATTGATTTTTGGGTTTATCGTGAATAGTGTTTTAAATGACACTTGTTCTTCAACCCGATAATTAATAGAATGTGATTTTTGGGTTTATCGTGAACCGTGTTTTAAATGACACTGATTCTTTAACCCAGTTAACGATTAAAACTAAGTGGAGTTTTAATGAATCTTTAATTAGATTGAAATAATCGAAATGGAGTATCACCAGTTTTACTCCAGGCGATAGTCAAATCTTTAATTAGATTTGAACGTGAAATGGTAATTGAATTTACCGATAACACCGTGGTGTTAGATATGAAGTATTACCAGTTTTACTTCATGGGATGAATAGGTTGGGATTGGGAAATTAAAACAAATGATTACTTCGGTAAGGTTCGCTAATCCCGACTAGTTTGAATTGATATTCAAAAATAGATTAAAGAATAAATTCAAAAAATTTATCTTGGATAAAATTAATGGGAACCTTTCCCTATGAATGTGAAATTTAAAAACTAACTGTCGGTTAGCTAAGCAGAATGGTTTTCTGGACATTGATCTGATGTTGGTTTCGGCCTTCGGGGTTAATATTTGGGAAATTATTCTCTTGATTAATTTACGGTTAGTGACCGATGAAATGGAATGAGGCGTATGTTGTGTTTTGTGTAACACTTATTTAAAATATACGCGAGTTATTCGGGAAGACCGGGTTTATCCCATTCTGAATAACTGATACGACGATAAGTCAAAGATGAAGACGATGGTCGAAGACCGGAGGTCTTCACGGCATTTGGGTGATTACTGATGATCTTGATTGGGCTATACACCCAAGAAGATGGAAACAGTTGGTGATCGTCCAGACGTACTTGGAGATCGATGGATATGCGGGGTACTAGGTGCCTCCGGTTTCGTTCAGCCCCAGAACGGACTTGTAAATGGACTGTGTGTCTGACATTGGATTTTAGTCCGTGTGATTGATCTCTATTAAATATATATATGTTTGGCGGCGGAGAATTTATTCTCTTGCTTAACGCCCTTCTCTGAGACGTACGAGCTCAGGGGTTATATATTGATGGATATCAATCGCATGGAGTGAATTGCCTGTGTGGCATGCCTAAGTGGCAAATGGTCAAGGCTTCTGTTGAAAAGCAAAGTCTTGAGGTTGATGATCGAAGCAAGGCCTTTGTGGCGTAGCTTTGTGTAACGTTTACTTCGCGAGTTTCACACCCGGTATGAACCAAAAACGGGAGACGGACCTCAGGGGGGACATGCGTTTTCTTTCTAGTTAGGAGTGGCGTCAGTGTTTGAACTGGCTGACGAGTTTGACTCATGTGGATGTTGCTTATTATTACTTACTGAAAAGCGAGGCGCCTCGTGATATCGGTTTCGGCCGATGCTTCTGGTCGGCTGACGGGCCAGGCTTACGCCCCAAAGGGTGGAGAAACGTATTGTTCAGGCATTATAATCCACATCTGTGGACCGACCCTGACGATCCAAGGGGCAGTTGCGGCTATTCCTGAGACACGGGCTAGAGCGTCTCGAATCGGTAGAGGATCTTGCCCCTAGCCTCGGTTCATACCATAAATGATAACCCAACTTCCAATACGACGTCTTGTGGTTTTGCTTGTAAACTTATTTATGGCGACATAGTAGTATGGATCATTCATGCCGTCTATGATTGATACTTATGATTTGAAGTTGTTTTATACACTATGCACTTATAATAGTATCAAATAATCTGTTTTAAACGTATCAAGCATTCTTTGGCTGTTATAAGGGAAAACCCTATCCCCCGGCTTGCGTTGCATTGTGTGATAGGACCTGTGAGACGACCCGAACTTCCCCGTGAAGGAAAGCACGGATAGAATTGAGGACAGGACAAAATAGAACGCAAACGAAAGAACATTTCATTGTTATTACAACAATTCCATCAGATACAAGAATATACAGAGTATAAATGAATAAATTACATTCGATAAATATCAGAGATTACAATAAATTACATAGCAGCGGAAAATAATACAAAATCACAACTAGAAGTGATACACGGATACAGAGCTTTCCGAGCATCGTTCCAGCTGTAAATCAGGACCCTGTGAATATAAATCTGCAAAACCAAAACTACTAGCTGCCCATGTGGAAAATAGGGGCACCCAGAGTTTAGGTTAAAACAATAAACTCCAGGTCAGTCATGGGACTGGTGTGAGAACTAAAACAGTTATTTAAAACTTTGCTTTAAAAGATAGTAATTCAAGGGACCACGCCGTACAACACGGAACGGGTTTCCTCCCAAGAATACTAGTGCATATAACAAAACAGCGCAATGCCCTTTGGAAAAATGAAGCTATTATAAGACCCAGGTCCCATCACACAATGCAACGCAAGCCGGAGGATAGGGTTTTCCCTTATATTAGCCAAACATGCTTGGTACGTTTAAAACAAATCATTTGATACTATCATAAGTGTATAGTGTTAAAACAATTTCAATCATAAATATCAATCATAGACGGCATGGGTACCATATATCATGTCGCCATACTAGTTCTACAATTAAAACCGCAATATCACGTATTGGAAATTGGATTTCCATCATGAGTCGAGGCAAGGGGCAAGCTCCTGTCCGTGTTCGAGACACTCTAGCAAATGTCTCAGGACCCCACTATGATCCTTGGATCTTCAGGGCCGGTCCTCTCTTACTTTTGAGGATTGGCAATTCCTGAACACACGTTTCCCGGTCCTTACAGACCTATATCCAAGGCGCCTCGTATCCAACAACCACACAGGTGAAAAGTATATAAATGTCAGGGCTGGTAGGTCACTGACACCACCTTAGCTAGAAAGAAACGTCGTGCTCTCCCTGCAGTCACTATCCCGTTTTTGACTCATACCGAGGTGTGAGGCTCGCGAATTCACGCTATACACAAAGCTACGCCACACAGGCCATGCTTTGATCATCAACCACAAGACTTTGCTTTTCAACAGAAGCCTTGATCAATTGCCACTTACGCATGCCACACTGGCAATTCACTCCATGCGACTGATGTCCATCGATATACAACCTCTGAGCTCGTACGTCTCAGAGAAGGGCGTTGATTGACATAGAAATGTGTTTATTTTATGCTCTTATTTCTTATCTTTTGTATATAAATAAATATTACTTGGGTATTGTTTTGTTACTTTTACAGATATTCCAACCCAGCCCGCATGCAACCAGAAATGTAGAGAAATAGAGTTCAATTTGCGGTGTATTTGCATTTTGAAGAATTGTAGATGAAGATATCACATCTAGTTGCTGTTGAACAAGAAAAGGAGTGATAAAAGGGCTTTGCACATCACAAATCAATGAAGAAATATCAAGGAAGCAAGAGGAAAAAGAGAAAAGGCCCAAATTTGCTTTATTTATCTAAGGCCCGTTTATGTTTCTCATTGTAAACTAATTAGTGGTGTAATGACCAGGCCCATTTACCATTAGGGTTAGGGTTAGGATTTGGCTATCTACCCTATATATACCCTTCTAATGGCATTGTAGCCACCATCCTATCTCATCTCTTATTCCATTGTTCTAATAAAAGTTCTTCTTTCTCTTTTATTTTCTGCATTTTTTTGTTTTCTTAGCAACTAGTGTTGTCTACACGATTAGATTCGGTAGAACGCTATTTGTATTTTGCACTTGTTTGCATTAGTGATTTACCGTCTGATTAGATTCAGCGGAAATCCTAATTTTAATTCTTGTTTGTTATTTCAATTTCTGCAATTTCAATTTCTGCTTTTATTATTTTCTTAGGTCAAATTGGATTTGATTAGATTCAAATCTAATTCATAGTTTCATTTGCTTTCCATTGAAATTGTGATTTGATCGTCGGTTTAGTTAGATCTGTTCTGAATCAAATTACAGTTTTAATTTTGTTTTGTTTTGCAAAATCAACCTCCAAAGTTCGTCTAACACGCCCACGAAACATATAAATAATAAAATTTAACTTTTCTCCCTGTGTTCGACCTGTATGCTACACACCTGTATGCTTGCAGAATTTATTACAAATGTCGCGCTTTTCTAATTCATAGGAAAGCGACGATCAGGCGTTAAGCAAGAGAATAAATTCTTCGCCGCCAAACAGATGTATATTTAATAGAGATCAATTAACACAGAATAAAATCCAATGTCAGACACACAATCCATTTACAAGTTCGTTCTGGGTCTGAACGAAACCGGAGGCACTTTCCTCGCATATCCATCCATCTCCAAGTACGTCTGGAAGATCACTAACTGATTCCCTCATCCTGGGTGTACAGCCCAATCAAGATCATCAGTAATCACCCAAACGATGTGAAGACTTACGGTCTTCAACCACCGTCTTCATCTTCGACATCTCGTCGAATCGGTTATTCAGAATGGGTATAAACCCGGCCTTTCTGAATAACCCACGTATATAATAAACAAATGTTACACAAACACAATGAACGCCTCATTCCAATTCAGAATATTCTTTTATTCACAAAATCACATTCTTAGGGAAAGGTTCCCATTAATTTTATCAATGATAAATTCTTCTAAATTTATTCTTTAATCTTCCTTTGGATATCATCTCAAACTTGTGAAAACCCGTAAC
The DNA here is from genome assembly GCA_030737875.1 of Allium sativum. Taxonomy (NCBI): domain Eukaryota; kingdom Viridiplantae; phylum Streptophyta; class Magnoliopsida; order Asparagales; family Amaryllidaceae; genus Allium; species Allium sativum. The sequence continues at coordinate 313,304,220 of CM060921.1, forward strand.
TTCCCCATAAAGGAAAGCGTCGGATAGTTCGAGAACAAACCACAACAGAACACATACAGAAGAACATTTCATTGTATATTACAACAATGCATCAGATTACAAGAATATACAGAGTATAAATGAATAAATATTACACAGAAATATCAGAGATTTAAATTACATTTAAATACATAGCAGTGGAAAATAATACAATACACAACTAGAAGAGATATACGGATACAAAGCTTTCCGGATACCGTTCCAGCTGTAAACCAGGATCCTGTGAATATAAATCTGCAAAACCAAAACTACTAGCTGCCCGTATCAAAATAAGGGCACCCAGAGTTTAGGTTAAAACAATAAACTCCAGGTCAGTCATGGGACTGGTGTGAGAACTAAAACAGTTATTATTCTTTATTTTAAAAGTTAGGTAAATCAAGGGACCACGCCGTATAACACGGAACGGGTTTCCTCCCAAGAATACCGGTGCATAAAACAAACAGCGCAATGCTAAATAAAGAAAAATGAAGCTGTTATAAGACCCAGGTCCCATCACACAATGCAACGCAGCCGAGGATAGGGTTTTCCCTTATAACAGCCAAAGAATGCTTGATACGTTTAAAACAAATCGTTTGGTACTATTATAAGTGCATAGTGTATAAAACAACTTCAAATCATAAGTATCAATCATAGGCGGCATGAATGCCCCATCCCACTATGTCGCCATACTAGGTTCTACAATTAAAACCGCAAATGTCACGTATTTGGAAGTTGGATTTCCATCTATGAACCGAGGCAAAAGATAGTCCTCAACCTATTCGAGACTGCCTAGCCCGAGTCTCAGGATCAGAGCTCGAGTGACCCTAGGAGCGACAGGGCCGGTCCACCGATGTGGATTAAAATGCCTGAGCACTGCGTTTCGCCGCCCTTTGGGGCGTAAGCGAGCCAACGAATGACTCCATCGGACCCGGATCGTCCGATCTAACCGAGGCGCCTCGCAACAGCAACAACCACATAAGTCAAACTCGTCAGGGCGTGTAAAACCACTGACGCCACTTCTAGCTAGGAGGAAACGCAGGCCCTCCCTAAGGTCCTTTCTCCCGTTTTTGGTTCATACCGGGTGTGAAACTCGCGAAGTAAACGTTACACAAAGCTACGCCACAAAGGCCGTGCTTTGATCATCACCACAAGACTTTGCTTTTCAACAGAAGCCTCGATCAATTGCCACTTAGGCATGCCACACAGGCAATTCACTCCATGCGTTTGATATCCATCAATATATAACCCCTGAGCTTGTACGTCTCAGAGAAGGGCGTTAAGCAAGAGAATAAATTCTCCGCCGCCAAACAGATATTTAATAGAGATCAATCACACGGACTAAAATCCAATGTCAGACACACAGTCCATTTACAAGTCCGTTCTGGGGCTGAACGAAACCGGAGGCACTTTCCTCGCATATCCATCCATCTCCAAGTACGTCTGGACGATCACTAACTGTTTCCATCTTCTTGGGTGTACAGCCCAATCAAGATCATCAGTAATCACCCAAACGACGTGAAGACTTCCGGTCTTCGACCATCGTCTTCATCTTCGACTTATCGTCGTATCAGTTATTCAGAATGGGATAAACCCGGTCTTTCCGAATAACTCGCGTATATTTTAAATAAGTGTTACACAAACACAACATACGCCTCATTCCAATTCATCAGTCATTAACCGTAAATTAATCAAGAGAATAATTCCCCAAATATTAACCCTGAAGGCCGAGACCAACATCAGATCAATATCCAGAAAACCATTCTGCTTGGCTAACCGACAGTTAATTTCTAATTTCACATTCATAGGGAAAGGTTCCCATTAATTTTATCAAAGATAAATTCTTTAAAATTTATTCTTTAATCTATTTTTGAATATCAATTCAAACTAGTCGGGATTAGCGAACCACACTGAAGTAATCATTTATTTTATTTCCCAATCCCAACCTATTCATCCCATGAAGTAAAACTGGTAATACTTCATATCTAACACCACAGTGTTATCGGTAAATTCAATTACCATTTCACGTTCAAATCTAATTAAAGATTTAACTATCGCCTGGAGAAAAACTGGTGATACTCCATTTTCGATCATTTCAATCTAATTAAAGATTCATTAAAACTCCACTTAGTTTTAATCGTTAACTGGGTTAAAGAATCAGTGTCATTTAAAACACGGTTCACGATAAACCCAAAATCACATTCATTAATTGTCGGGTTAAAGAACGAGTGTTATTTAAAACACTGTTCACGATAAACCCAAAAATCAATATCAATTCAATCCCAATTAAATATTATTTAATTGGTACACTTCATTAAATCTAAATAAAAAGATTTAATCTTTTCTCAACTGGGTTCAAGAACAGTGTTAGTGAAGACACCATTCACGACAAACCCAAATCACATTTGATATTCAATATAAGGTTCTGAATAGAAAATATATCGGCTTATATTCAATATCAAATTCTACGATTAACAAATGTCGTATTGGAAATAACGATATAAATATATATCTTTCAAATTTCCATAACAACGTCTGTATAATCCCGAATTCCAACATCGAAATATTCCGAAGACAATTTCGATTCAAATCCACTCCAATGCAATCATTGGAAATTTTGGTTAATTTTAAAACCCTTTTCGAATTCAATTTATTTATTTAAAAATAAATAAAATTATAATTCTAGTTCAAAACTAGTTCATTTCGATAAAAATCTATTTTTATCTTTTCAAATATGGAGTTTTTCATCCCAAATCTTCACAAATCATTTCTTATGATTTTACACAAATTATTACTATTTTTAATAATTTTATCAAGGCCCGTACAGTCGATTTCCATCAATGGCCATCGAACTGCACTTACAGCGACCTTTTTCAAATTTGATTTGGACATAATTCCAAATCCAACCGTTAGATTTCAAATGTCTAACATTCATTAGAAATCTCTTTTCGATACGAACCCAACGGTTCCGGTTTTAGGAGAATCCGACGGTCGGATCTCCCGTAATGTCCGTTTGAAATAAATGGTCGAAATTCGCGAACTGCCGCGGCGCGACGCGTTCTATTCAGGCCATTATATTATATATATAATATATATAATATATACTTCGTCGATTTCTATTTAAAACGAATTATATAAACAGTTTTAAATTCGTTTCAAAAGCAATTTCAACTTCCATTTCAATTCAAATCAAAATTGAATTCATCTTTATAAATTCGTTTTAAAATTCATTTCTATTCAATTCAAATTTCAATTCAATTTGAATTCATTTCAATTCGCTTTCAATTCAATTTGAATTCGTTTTCAATTCATTTCGAAATCGTTTTCAATTCAATTCATTTCGAAATCGTTTTCAATTCAATTCATTTCGAAATCGTTTTCAATTCAATTCATTTCGAAATCGTTATATATTCAATTCATTTCGAAATCGTTATATATTCAATTCATTTCGAAATCGTTATATATTCAATTCATTTCGAAATCATTATATATTCAATTCATTTCGAAATCGTTATATATTCAATTCATTTCGAAATCGTTATATATTCAATTCATTTCGAAATCGTTTTCAATTCAATTCATTTCGAAATCGTTTTCAATTCAATTCATTTCGAAATCGTTTTCAATTCAATTCATTTCGAAATCGTTTTCAATTCAATTCATTTCAAAATCGTTTTCAATTCAATTCATTTCGAAATCGTTATATATTCAATTCATTTCGAAATCGTTATATATTCAATTCATTTCAAAATGAATAAAATCGATATAAATATCGTTTACGTAAATGGCGTCAATCTAATCAACACGGCTTCATAAATTTCTATTTCAAATATTTTATTTCAAATATTTCTTTTTCAAAATAGTTGTTATTATCAAAATATTTCGTTCAACACATGACCGATCTCAAAGGATGAGTACTGTCAACACATGAACCGTTATTTTATATTGATAAAGATGTAAATTTTATTATCAAAATATTTCGTTCAACACATGACCAATCTCAATGGATGAGTACTGTCAACACATGAACCGTTATTTTATAATATTCTTTATTTTCTAAATTGGACTGAGGCCCAATCAATCACCATATAATGTTAATTATATGGATTTTCATACAACACATGTATATAATAGCATTGAAAAATAATCAACCATCAACCAAAGTGCACTACACTGTATAAGCATCAAATATAGACATTTAACGCTTATAGCAGCTTGTCAATCAATCGATCGACATATTTAATCAATCAGGATGAGTGAACTTCAAGTTTCATCCCAACACCCGTGTGGGGTTTCAAACAATCAAACAAATATTTTATTCGTGCAGTTGGGCGATGTGTAAAATTTATCGTCCCAATCAATGTCCTTCAAATAGGTGTACATAAACAAACCGTCTGGTTTGTAAATGAATATTTATTTATTCACACTCATGTTAAAAATTATATTTTTAACGATAAAACATTTTATTCCAACATATGAATTTCTATTAAGTTCATTCTTTAAATAAAATGATATTTTTATTTTTCTAACACATTTTAGAAAATTTCGGCGGCATAACGGCACGATACTAGAAACGGGACGAGGCCTAGCCTTATCCCCGGTCTAGTGAAGGCCCATGCCATTCACACATCAATCATATCAATTTCATTTCACCAAACAATTCAAATCAACTCAAACAATCTAACTAACAACACAGCCAAACAAACAAGTCCATGGTCTGTGGACGATTGTGTCGGGTGCTACTAAGCACCGTCTGCATCCTAGTATATATATATATAACTAGAAAAATAAATTGAAAGGTGAGAAATTCTCACATATAGCTATCCAAACATCTTGACTCTTCTTTGATATAGATCTTCTTCATTCTCGCCCTTTTGTTACCTTCGTCGCCCGCTTTCACTACCTATGTAAAAATCGAGTTTTTACTTCGCTATTCAATATATAAAAATCATATTTTTATTTCGAAGTTCAATATATAAAAACCATATTTTTTTATCGAAGTTCAATATATAAAAATCCTATTTTTATTTCGAAGTTCAATATATAAAAACCATATTTTTCTATCGAAGTTCAATATATAAAAATCCTATTTTTCTATCGAAGTTCAATATATAAAAATCATATTTTTCTATCGAAGTTCAATATATAAAAATCCTATTTTTCTATCGAAGTTCAATATATAAAAATCCTATTTTTCTATCGAAGTTCAATATATAAAAATCATATTTTTACTATGCCACTAGTATAATTTTTTTTTTTTACATACAATAAAAGTTATATTTTCATCATGTCTAAAAATCTACTTCCTTGTCATGTTAAAAAATCGCTATTTTTATCATATTAAAAATCAATTCTTTATCGTTCTAAAAATATAATCTTTCTAACTTAAAAAAAATCCTACCTTTAATTAATTTGAAAAAAAATCCTAACTTTACCCTACATAATTGAATAGAAATTTACCTTTTCCCTTGTACGAATTAAATCTTTGTTGAAGGCTGATTTGGGCGGTTTCCAGCGAATGAGGGAGGTGGTTCAAACTCTTGGACGTCGGAGGGGGTGCAGGCGGGGTAGGCATGTCGGGGAGGTGGCATTGCGGGTGGCAGCGAGGGCGTTTTGGACGAGGGGGGGCCTAGGGCGTTTGCGAGCCAGAATGGAAGAGGACAGGAGTGAGAGGACGGCGAGGTAGGTCGGAGGGCAAGGAGGGGAGTAAGGATCGTCGGAGGGCGCGGGTAGGGGGAAGGGTGCGGTGAACTGTGGCACTCCAATTGAGGTAGAACTGATGGCGTCCGGTAGGTGGAAGGGCGTGTGGAGCGTCTTGCGAGAAGGCGGAGGGGATGAAGGCGATCCTCCTGTGGCGGCGCTCGCGACGGAGAAGGGGGAGGGCAGCGACATCGATGGTGGCGAATCTGGGTGAGGGCAACGGGCGGTTGCTAGGTTTTATTTTTTTTATTTCATTTTTTTTATTTTTTTTATTTTTTGATTCTGAAAAACGAATGTGGGGGGGGGGGGGGCTAGGTAGTTAAGGAGAGAGGAGAGTGGAGGGTTTTAAATTTTAATTTATTATTTTATTTTGCAAAAAGTTGACTTTCACATACGACCTCTAAACGAGGCCCACCGCCTGTCGTCCCTAGCGTTTTACCCCCATTCCGAACACAATGGGATATGTATCGTAAGCTGATTTGATCGTTTCGATTAGTTTCAGTTGAATTTACATTTAAATTACTATATTGAATTTTAAACGTACATTTCAAATTACCGGGGTCACATACTAACTCTATAAATCCCATAAAAATATTTTCTAGCTTCGTATTGACGATACGGTCCTAACAAAACTAATTTCGCCGAATTCTGAGACCGTTGGAAAAATGGCTATTTTCCAGTCGATTAAAATCAACTGAAACTGGTCAAACACGTTTTCCTTTGCCACGCTCACATATTGATTCGAAAAATTATGAAATTTGGAATCTAGCAATAACTTGACATCACGGACCCAACAAAACTGGTTTCGTCGAAATCCGAGGTCATTTGCAAAATGTCCATTTCTAAGGGCCTGAATTCCATAGCGACTATTCAGAATTTTCAACTGGACATATCTTTTGATTCCCGCTACGAAATTTTGATCATTCGGATTCGTTGGACAGATATTATCAATTAGATCCCATTATTTTTGGTTTCACTAAAATCCGGATTGTTTTGCACCCGGTACATTCAATTGAAGTTTGAAATCGAATCATCGAACTACCACACCATTTTCAATTCCTTTTATAATTATATATAATTATTTATATTCTAACGACGACGTATATAATTATATACGTCGAATTCAATTCAAAATAAATTTCTCGTCTATTATATTTAAAATAATCTATTTTAAATATTCAAAATCCGCTAAAATTACCAAAATAAAAATTTTAAACTGGCCCAGATTTTCCGAGTTGTTACAATCTCCCCCACTTAAAACTTTTCGTCCCCGAAAAGGAACAAAGTCGAAAGTTGTTTAACAATTCAACTCAACTTCCATTGTTTTTTATTACGGCTTAAGTTCTTCAACTTTTCAGTTTCTAAGAACTTTTCAAAAATTTGGCTAACACCCTAAATTTTCGAAAAATTTCGCCATAACCTCCCCTGCACCGGGAGCATCGGGGAATTTCAAATAGCTTCCCCGGTCCTTCAGATCTCAAAAAGAAAAAGAAAAAGCCAAGCGGCTAGCCAATAGGCTCATAAAATCATCATCACCCAAACAAAACAGTAAATTATGTAGTAAACATGTACCTATTTGTCGGGCAAACAAATTTTATTCTCTGCTCTAGCCTCCTTGCTATGACCTGTTCAATATAAGTGCAAGTATATGCAAGCAAATGCGACTAATTTTCAGTATAATTCAATATGTAATTCAATTAGGCTATGGCTAAAAATTAGCAAACAACTAAACAAACAACACAAACATCAATCAATTAGTTGATTAGCTTTTCAAATTGATAATTTTGATACATATACAAAAATCATGTTTTTGATGCCAAATCACAACAATGTATTCTAGCTATATTAGTTTTTGGTTCTCACACCAGTCTAATGGAAATATATAGAAAATCACACCTTCGAAACTCGAACATAAATGTTGATGATGCGATCGCTATCATCAATATCATCTCCGGGCGACTAGAATGTGATTCCACATCTATCCAATATATTAAAACTTTGAATATACGTTTGCAAGGCGTATATGCAAATTCTTTATATACTGAATTGTCCAAACAAATAATCAAATACGAATAGTTGATTTAAATTTGCAAAACAAAAATTGTTTTCATTTTCAAAAATATACTCTTCACACTCGTTCTAGGATACTACTGATCCTATCTCTAACGAGTCATTCTAATTGGATTTTACTAATCCAATTATCTGATGAATTCTTTCGTAGGGTTCTAATGTGCCTTGTTCTCTGAGCTTTGTAAACCAAAGCTCTGATACCAACTGTGAAAACCCGTAACTTCCCCGTAAAGGAAAGCGTCGGATAGTTCGAGAACAAACCACAACAGAACACATACAGAAGAACATTTCATTGTATATTACAACAATGCATCAGATTACAAGAATATACAGAGTATAAATGAATAAATATTACACAGAAATATCAGAGATTTAAATTACATTTAAATACATAGCAGCGGAAAATAATACAATACACATCTAGAAGAGATATACGGATACAAAGCTTTCCGGATACCGTTCCAGCTGTAAACCAGGATCCTGTGAATATAAATCTGCAAAACCAAAACTACTAGCTGCCCGTGTCAAAATAAGGGCACCCAGAGTTTAGGTTAAAACAATAAACTCCAGGTCAGTCATGGGACTGGTGTGAGAACTAAAACAGTTATTATTCTTTATTTTAAAAGTTAGGTAAATCAAGGGACCACGCCGTATAACACGGAACGGGTTTCCTCCCAAGAATACCGGTGCATAAAACAAACAGCGCAATGCTAAATAAAGAAAAATGAAGCTGTTATAAGACCCAGGTCCTATCACACAATGCAACGCAGCCAAGGATAGGGTTTTCCCTTATAACAGCCAAAGAATGCTTGATACGTTTAAAACAAATCGTTTGGTACTATTATAAGTGCATAGTGTATAAAACAACTTCAAATCATAAGTATCAATCATAGGCGGCATGAATGCCCCATCCCACTATGTCGCCATACTAGGTTCTACAATTAAAACCACAAATGTCACGTATTTGGAAGTTGGATTTCCATCTATGAACCGAGGCAAAAGATAGTCCTCAACCGATTCGAGACTGCCTAGCCCGAGTCTCAGGATCAGAGCTCGAGTGACCCTAGGAGCGACAGGGCCGGTCCACCGATGTGGATTAAAATGCCTGAGCACTGCGTTTCGCCGCCCTTTCGGGCATAAGCGAGCCAACGAATGACTCCATCGGACCCGGATCGTCCAATCTAACCGAGGCGCCTCGCAACAGCAACAACCACATAAGTCAAACTCGTCAGGGCGTGTAAAACCACTGACGCCACTTCTAGCTAGGAGGAAACGCAGGCCCTCCCTGAGGTCCTTTCTCCCGTTTTTGGTTCATACCGGGTGTGAAACTCGCGAAGTAAACGTTACACAAAGCTACGCCACAAAGGCCGTGCTTTGATCATCACCACAAGACTTTGCTTTTCAACAGAAGCCTCGATCAATTGCCACTTAGGCATGCCACACAGGCAATTCACTCCATGCGTTTGATATCCATCAATATATAACCCCTGAGCTCGTACGTCTCAGAGAAGGGCGTTAAGCAAGAGAATAAATTCTCCGCCGCCAAACAGATATATATTTAATAGAGATCAATCACACGGACTAAAATCCAATGTCAGACACACAGTCCATTTACAAGTCCGTTCTGGGGCTGAACGAAACCGGAGGCACTTTCCTCGCATATCCATCCATCTCCAAGTACGTCTGGACGATCACCAACTGTTTCCATCTTCTTGGGTGTACAGCCCAATCAAGATCATCAGTAATCACCCAAACGACGTGAAGACTTCCGGTCTTCGACCATCGTCTTCATCTTCGACTTATCGTCGTATCAGTTATTCAGAATGGGATAAACCCGGTCTTTCCGAATAACTCGCGTATATTTTAAATAAGTGTTACACAAACACAACATACGCCTCATTCCAATTCATCAGTCATTAACCGTAAATTAATCAAGAGAATAATTCCCCAAATATTAACCCCGAAGGCCGAAACCAACATCAGATCAATATCCAGAAAACCATTCTGCTTGGCTAACCGACAGTTAATTTCTAATTTCACATTCATAGGGAAAGGTTCCCATTAATTTTATCAAAGATAAATTCTTTAAAATTTATTCTTTAATCTATTTTTGAATATCAATTCAAACTAGTCGGGATTAGCGAACCACACTGAAGTAATCATTTATTTTATTTCCCAATCCCAACCTATTCATCCCATGAAGTAAAACTGGTAATACTTCATATCTAACACCACAGTGTTATCGGTAAATTCAATTACCATTTCACGTTCAAATCTAATTAAAGATTTAACTATCGCCTGGAGCAAAACTGGTGATACTCCATTTTCGATCATTTCAATCTAATTAAAGATTCATTAAAACTCCACTTAGTTTTAATCGTTAACTGGGTTAAAGAATCAGTGTCATTTAAAACACGGTTCACGATAAACCCAAAATCACATTCATTAATTGTCGGGTTAAAGAACGAGTGTTATTTAAAACACTGTTCACGATAAACCCAAAAATCAATATCAATTCAATCCCAATTAAATATTATTTAATTGGTACACTTCATTAAATCTAAATAAAAAGATTTAATCTTTTCTCAACTGGGTTCAAGAACAGTGTTAGTGAAGACACCATTCACGACAAACCCAAATCACATTTGATATTCAATATAAGGTTCTGAATAGAAAATATATCGGCTTATATTCAATATCAAATTCTACGATTAACAAATGTCGTATTGGAAATAACGATATAAATATATATCTTTCAAATTTCCATAACAACGTCTGTATAATCCCGAATTCCAACATCGAAATATTCCGAAGACAATTTCGATTCAAATCCACTCCAATGCAATCATTGGAAATTTTGGTTAATTTTAAAACCCTTTTCGAATTCAATTTATTTATTTAAAAATAAATAAAATTATAATTCTAGTTCAAAACTAGTTCATTTCGATAAAAATCTATTTTTATCTTTTCAAATATGGAGTTTTTCATCCCAAATCTTCATAAATCATTTCTTATGATTATACACAAATTATTACTATTTTTAATAATTTTATCAAGGCCCGTACAGTCGATTTCCATCAATGGCCATCGAACTGCACTTACAGCGACCTTTTTCAAATTTGATTTGGACATAATTCCAAATCCAACCGTTAGATTTCAAATTTCTAACATTCATTAGAAAGCTCTTTTCGATACGAACCCAACGGTTCCGGTTTTAGGAGAATCCGACGGTCGGATCTCCCGTAATGTCCGTTTGAAATAAATGGTCGAAATTCGCGAACTGCCGCGGCCCGGCGCGTTCTATTCAGGCCATTATATTATATATATATATAATATATATAATATATACTTCGTCGATTTCTATTTAAAACGAATTATATAAACAGTTTTAAATTCGTTTCAAAAGCAATTTCAACTTCCATTTCAATTCAAATCAAAATTGAATTCATCTTTATAAATTCATTTCTATTCAATTCAAATTTCAATTCAATTTGAATTCATTTCAATTCGCTTTCAATTCAATTTGAATTCGTTTTCAATTCATTTCGAAATCGTTTTCAATTCAATTCATTTCGAAATCGTTTTCAATTCAATTCATTTTGAAATCGTTTTCAATTCAATTCATTTCGAAATCGTTTTCAATTCAATTCATTTCGAAATCGTTATATATTCAATTCATTTCGAAATCGTTATATATTCAATTCATTTCGAAATCGTTATATATTCAATTCATTTCGAAATCGTTATATATTCAATTCATTTCGAAATCGTTATATATTCAATTCATTTCGAAATTGTTTTCAATTCAATTCATTTCGAAATCGTTTTCAATTCAATTCATTTCGAAATCGTTTTCAATTCAATTCATTTCGAAATCGTTTTCAATTCAATTCATTTCGAAATCGTTATATATTCAATTCATTTTGAAATCGTTATATATTCAATTCATTTCAAAATGAATAAAATCGATATAAATATCGTTTACGTCAAAATGGCGTCAATCTAATCAACACGGCTTCATAAATTTCTATTTCAAATATTTTATTTCAAATATTTCTTTTTCAAAATAGTTGTTATTATCAAAATATTTCGTTCAACACATGACCAATCTCAAAGGATGAGTACTGTCAACACATGAACCGTTATTTTATATTGATAAAGATGTAAATTTTATTATCAAAATATTTCGTTCAACACATGACCAATCTCAATGGATGAGTACTGTCAACACATGAACCGTTATTTTATAATATTCTTTATTTTCTAAATTGGAATGAGGCCCAATCAATCACCATATAATGTTAATTATATGGATTTTCATACAACACATGTATATAATAGCATTGAAAAATAATCAACCATCAACCAAAGTGCACTACACTGTATAAGCATCAAATATAGACATTTAACGCTTATAACAGTGTAACGGCTGGAAATTTACGACTCCTCGAGAGTCGGAAATTCCGCGACGTTAGTGAAAGAATTTAGAAGGTGAGAAAGAAAAGATAGAACTAATAGAATAGAAGAAGAAGAAGAACATCAGAATCATCAGAGTAACACGAATCTCACAGCGGAACGAATAACATATAATATATAACATAACTTTGAAGTAAACAGTTATATATATACAATAGCACTTATCAGAGTACAACACTTACAACACAGCGGAAATAACTATAGCTATAAAATCTTGCAGCCTCCTGCTCCAAGCTCTCCAAGTATATCTGTAAATCCCAACTACTTGACTGCCCGTACAAATTTAGGCACCCAAGAGTTTAGGGAAAACAACAAAGTAAACTCCGGGTCAGTCATGGGACTGGTATGAGTAAAATAGTTTAAAACAGGTATAGGATATCTCACAAGACCACGCCGTGAATACGGAACGGGTTTTTCCTTATGAGTATCTAAACAACTTTGACAAGCAATATCATTGTGATATTATAATAATGTCTAAGTACAAATAGGTATCAATCTAGCAGAAACGCTTGCATCTCACGTTCTACATACATAGTATAAAATCATAAACCGCAGGGCGCTTATTGAAGATTGGATTCCAACAGACAAGGTATGGGAGCACCTTCTGAATAGTGTACTCTAGAGGTGATACACTCAGGGTTCAACAAGAACGTCTTGCAACCCGGCCACACATGACCGCTCACTCATTTAGCTTGAGTGTCGCGAATATATTGCCACCACGGTTATAGGCCATCAAACCGTCATCCGAAGATACAGAATCAAAAAGAAGTATAAATATGGATATTCCCTAGATCGGTGACAATACACCCTGCTTGGGAATGACCCAACTAGCCATGCTGCCTAGCCCAACTTTTGTTACTTCCTGGTGTGAGGCTAGAAGCTACGTCTATCTTCAGAACATCTGATCACCATTCACTTTGAATGCCACATCGTCATACCCGCCAAATCACAAATTGACTTATCCAAAAATAACACGGGTATATAGCTAAGAGAAACGAATTCCTCCGCCACCAAACGTGAATACGTTTGAACAGATCAACTTACGCGATCCATTGGATATACTCTGTCAGACCTTCTTCCATATACGTTGTCCTGGGACTGGACAAACTGAAGGCACTATTCAGTATATCCATCTTAGTCACTGTTATCTAAGACTTATACAACAACCCTTGCACTTTACTCCGTCTTCAATTTATCTTTGGCAGATATTGCTCGCAACGCTTATGCCAATACAGAGTGGTTCTTTGGATAATAATCCAACCGGTCTCTCCATATTAACAACGTTAAAATGGTAAAAACTTTGATAGTCTGTGATTCAACTATCAAATGAAAACATGTCGGTGTACAAACAACGATCTTATTTCCAAATGGAAATTCGATCGATCAATCATCATATGTTCATATTTCCTTATTTCATATATTTAGAAAATATATGTTATTAATCATTGGAGAACATTTCCATAGTTTATTTTCACATCACTATTATTTCGCAACTATCAGTCCCTAACTGTAACTAGTATGAGAACAATTCTCTAAGTATCAATCCGGAAGGTCGAAACCAACACCAGATCGTCACTTAGAAAGCCGTTCAACTTACCCTCTCCAGTTAGTTTCTGAATTTGCTTAACTCTATTTCTTAAATTCTTATCATGAAAACATTTCATTTTTTTATGTTTAGAAAACATATCTGACTATATTTGGAAAACGTTTCCAAAACTCATTTACGGATTTCCAATGAACGTTGTATAAAACATCGTTACGCTTAATCCATTTATCGCTTATTCCTTAACTTTATTTCTAATCAACCTTTTAGATCGAACCACAACTATTCCTTTGTCAATTCTGAAGTCAATCAAGTTGGGGTATAATTACCTCTCAAACCTTAATTTAACAACGTCCTTTACTGTGAAATAGATGAAGCTCATCACTCACTTTTTACAATCATCTGTTTACGCAAATTCTTGGATTCAGGTTACGAATCCATTTCTCAAATGAAAACGTTTGATTATAACTATAACGTTATAATTTCTACTTCTGCAATATCTCCTAAATTATAACTTTATCTCCTAACTCGAATAATTTAACAGACGCCTAATTTCTAAATCAATAACTAAATCTTGATTTAAACCCTGGAAGGTAAATAGTACTTTCCCGAATTCGCTATAATCGAATTCGACGTATAACTCTCTTTCGAGTAATCTCTATTTGATTAACTCTTCTTCGAATAACCTATATTCGATTATCTCTCTTCGAATAACTCATATTCGAAATCTCTCTCTTTAGAATAAACAATATTCGAACTCTTTCTTTCGAATATGCTATATTCGAAAATCTCCTTTCGATTTACTAATCGATAACTCCTTTCAATCAAACTAAAATCGATAACTCCTTTAACTCTATTCGAATAACTAATATTCGACTTACTCCTTTGGGTCAACTCATTTGATTAACTCCTTCGAATAACTAATATTCGACTTACTCCTTTGGGTCAACTCATTTGATTAACTCCTTCGAATAACTAATTCGAATAACTTACCTTCGAATAACCAATATTCGATTTACTCTAACTCGATTAACTTAATTCTAATCGATTTACTCCATTTCGATTCAACTTAATTCAAATCGATTAACTTAACTCAAATTGATTAACTCCTTTCGAATAACTAAATTTGATTTAACTCTTTTAACTTTACTCGAATAACTATATTCGATTAACACCTTCTTTCGAATAACTAAATTCGATTAACTCTTCGACTAACTTCTTTGGATTAACCAACTTCGAATAACTCCTTTGGATTAACTAACTTCGAATAACCAATATTCGATAACTACTCTTTGAATAAATAATATTCGATAACTCTTCTCAAATGAATAACATTTGATTTCTCCATTTGAATAAACTATATTCGATAACTCTTCTCAAATGAATAACATTTGATTTCTCCACTCGAATAAACTATATTCGATTACTCTTCTCAAATGAATAACATTTGATTTCTCCACTCGAATAAACTATATTCGATAACTCTTCTTGAATGAATAACATTTGATTTCTCCACTCGAATAAACTATATTCGATAACTCTTCTCTCGAATACACTGTATTCGATAACTCTACTTCGGATAAGTGATATTCGACAACTCTACTCGATTAACTCTACTTGGATAACTCTAACTGATCAACTCTAACTGGTCAACTCTAACTGGTCAACTCTAACTGGTCAACTCTAACTGGTTAACTCTAACTGGTCAACTCTAACTGGTCAACTCTAACTGATCAACTCAAACCGGTTAACTCAAATGGTTTACCCTAACTTGATTTACTTGTCTCGATTAACTGAACTAATCCACTTAGTTTAACTTAGCTAATTCACGTTGATTAACTCTAGCCGATTTACTTAGTTTAACTCAACTAATTTACTTCGATTAACCACTTAGTTAACTTAACTAATTCACTTTGGTTAACCACTTAGTTTAACTTAACTAATTCACTTCGATTAACTCTAACCGATTCACTTAGTTTAACTCAACTAATTCACTTCGGTTAACCACTTAGTGAACTTAACTAATTCACTTTGATTTACTCTAACCGATTCACTTAGTTTATCTTAACAAATTCACTTCGACTAACTCGACCAATTCACTTGGTTAACTCGACCAATTTACTTGGTTAACTCCTATTTATTTAACAAATAAATATCTCCTTTAGTTTAATTCTATTTATTTAATCTCTAAATAAATATCCTTTATATTTCTTTTGACGAATATAATTCCTTTATATTTTGATTAACAAATATATCCCCTTATATTCGATTAACATATATATTCCCTTGTATTTGATTTACAAATATAATTCTTTTATATTTGTTTTCACCAACTATATTCCTTTATATTCAGAATCCTTTTTCTTATATATATATATATATAATCCCTTGATTTTATATAAATAAACTATTTTCAAAATATACTTTGGAAACCCCTCTCCTACATTCTGGTATTTCTCATGGTATTTAACACGCCATATAACAACGATAAATATCGTCCCACCACACAAAATCACATAGATTATATACATCACATTATATATCACAATATAAAAATCACAGTAAAATAACTGTTGAGGAATCCTGTTGGATTCCTCCGACCTGTTTCCCTGCATCACAGATGTTAGACAATACAGCATCACTTATACTTGGATATGTGTTATTCTGATAGCAGAATCACATCCAAATATTTAACAGATTATATATATATACATATATATATATATATATATATATATATAATTTCTACTAACTGACTAGCAGTTCAATCAAACAGTCCACACACAGTCAAACAACGGATAATTAACAGTTCTAAGAACACAACGTGAAAACATAAACTGTTCAGAGGTTGTGAGATTTACTCACCGTTGCGCGTTAACCGTTAAATGTCGGTTTGCGTTATCTGATTCAGTCGGACAATTTATTTCACCATAAATTGTAACGAGCTCGGATTTGCTCGCGGTCAGTCCCATTGTGGAGTGCTCGTCCATACGATCCCAACGCAACTTACGGTTCGTCAATCTGATCTTGTATGACCAAGATATTTGATTTTAAAGTTTTGAACAAAAATGAATTAAAACTTGAATTAAAATCTCGTTGGGCTTTCACTTTAAATCTCGGCCCACTAACCTTGCTTCAAACCCAGCCCGTCCCTTTCCTTTATCTTCCCCGAAACACTGCCGTGGCCTGCTCCTCTTCATTTCCATTACCGCCCCTTCTGGCCTGTCGTTCTCCTCCTCCCTTGCACCGAACTTCAAACCGAGCATTCCACAAACCTCCTCATCGAAATCCGCTCCTTCCTATACCCCGACGTTCGAACTCGAACCACCTTCACAACCTTCGACTTCAGTCTTTCCGTCGAGCCACCAGTAAACGCACGACACAAAGCATGGCCGAAATCCACAAAACCTTCACCACAGATGCAGACAACCACCAGTAACTCAAATCTAATATCAAAAACACAATTTGATGCTTGGATTTCAACTAGGATTGAACCCTAGTTTACTGGACACCAAAACATCACCAAATAACAGACGTCGAACCCTTTATATTGGGTGTAGAAGTGAAGCATACATCCATACAAATTCGAAGATACTTGTTTTGTATTTTATAGAATTTGTTATGCATTTTCTTTGATTTATTTCCCTTGAAACTTTCTTGCTGTGTTTGGGATATACGGGTTATATAGTCTCCTATGGGTTGGTGGCATTTGTGGACGGGAATACAGGCTATGTGGCCTTCTGATGATCCAAAGAAAATGGGATGGATATTTTAAATTTTATTTTTATTTTTATTTATATTGATTTTCTACTAGTATCTACCTTCTAAAAATCACAGTGGTTACATACGATACCTAAAAATCACCAAACTGGACATATAGCTAGAGCTCGACATTACGGTCCCAACAAAACTGGTTTCGTCGAATTCCGACTCCGTATGTTCAAACTGCATATTTTTAAAGGTCGATTTCTCGTCTGTTTCACACTCTAAAAATCCGTACGACCCCACAGTGTCTCTAAAAATCACGAAACTTGGAATTTAACAGCTATTCAACATTACGGATCCAACAAAACTGGTTTCGTCGAATTCCGACTTCGTTTGCAAAACTGGCTATTTTTAACGCTCTGAATAGCCTATTTAAATATATAAATATATTTAAATATAATTAAATTAAATATAAATAAATTTATATTATCGTATATATTCACAGTGGAATACCACACAGCTCCAAAATATTCCTGTATGTATTTACAGCTCGATATTACCTTGTCAGAGGTATATCGACGCTCGATTTCATTTTAAATCCTTATTTAAAATATAATTAAATCGTTATGGTCAGGGCGCTGCATTTCTGATAATTTGATCTGGACGTAACTCAAAATCTACACGACGAAATCCCGATCTTTCTCTTCCACTAGAAAGATATACTCCACCAGCTCCACACGTTTCTTGTTTCACAGAAATCCGGCTTAAAACGAATCCTGTACATTCAGTTGAAGTTCAACTCGCCAAATAACGAACTGCCGCGTCGTTACGGGCTTGATTATAATTATTATTATAATTTATATGTTCAGCTATCGTTTATTTAATCTATTCGTTATTTAAATAATTAAATAACTTAATTATCATACCTTACGAAACGCGCCATTACAGACTTCCCCCCTTAAAATAATTTCGTCCTCGAAATTGCTAAGTTAGAGGACGACCCTATATATTGGAACTCCTAAGATTGGTTTACTTCTCAACTTCAGTTTCAACTGAACCAATTAATGTCGACTAAATATTAATTCCTTCCGATTTACTAAAATTTTCAAAAAATTCTGAAAATTTTCTAACACTTTAAATTTTCGGAAAATTTCGCCATAACCTCCTTTGTATTGGTCAATATGACAAACCACCCCTTGCCTCTCTAGGCCTTCTCCAACCCAAAAGAAAATCAAACAGCCAAGCGGCTTGCCAATTCGGCTCATAAATCTCGTGCTTATATCAAAAATAAATTTGTACCTTTTTGTCGGGCATATCAACTCTTATCACTTTCACCTGTTATCAACCAAACATATACCCAAGGTCGTCTCAATCCAACCTTCAACTCAAACACTTGGTTCTATCCAAGTCAAATTCTATTCAACTCCAATATCAGATTTCAAATTCTTAACCCATCAACTTAATTCCAATCCAGATTATTCTCTAATCAAATCCCGATTTATTTAACTTGGTTCAAGTTTAAATTCCAATGTATTTATTCACTTATGTCTTCTCAATCCATTTAACTTTATTAGTTAAATTTTTAATTCCAGCATTCAAAATTCCTGGGTTTATTTCAAATCAATTTCAAATCCTAACACTAATTCAAAACTTTTGAATTTCTAAACAACTTGTTTTCCTCAACACCATTTGAAAACAAACCATTGGTAGTAATCCGCCACTTAGAAACTCGAAAATTACACCGATGATGTATCGATCCATCCTCGGAATTATTTTCCAGTCATCCAGGTGAGTTCAATACTATATTTATTTTGAATTGAAAAACATTTTCAAAATCTCCCAAGAACTTAAAATTTCCTTATTTTAATTCCAAATATGATTTAAATTCAGATTTAATTCATCTATTTCATATATTACATTCATATGAATTCTGATTGGTCATTTATAACCATTTCACCCTTTTATAATCTTATTCGATTATAATAACAACCAACATAATCAATATACTATAATAATTTCAAGATATATATTTCTTCTATAAACAAATATATTTTGGGAAAAATTATTTCATTTACCCTCTTTCAAAACATACCATGACGGTTCATCGTATTCGAGTGTTTAGTAACCCTTATCGATACAGTGGATCAACTGATCGACCAGAATTCATAAGCCACTCAACCAATGAGTCACCACAATATAAAACCATTTTATTTTGAATAACAATTACGCGCTCATATATATACACTCAAACTCAATCTAGGATATTACTAATCCCATCTCTATCGAATTATGCCACAGAGCCAAGGTAATCACTTAACCTGGCTCTGATACCAACTGTAACGGCTGGAAATTTCCGACTCCTCGAGAGTCGGAAATTCCGCGACGTTAGTGAAAGAATTTAGAAGGTGAGAAAGAAAAGATAGAACTAATAGAATAGAAGAAGAAGAAGAACATCAGAATCATCAGAGTAACACGAATCTCACAGCGGAACGAATAACATATAATATATAACATAACTTTGAAGTAAACAGTTATATATATACAATAGCACTTATCAGAGTACAACACTTACAACACAGCGGAAATAACTATAGCTATAAAATCTTGCATCCTCCTGCTCCAAGCTCTCCAAGTATATCTGTAAATCCCAACTACTTGACTGCCCGTACAAATTTAGGCACCCAAGAGTTTAGGGAAAACAACAAAGTAAACTCCGGGTCAGTCATGGGACTGGTATGAGTAAAATAGTTTAAAACAGGTATAGGATATCTCATAAGACCACGCCGTGAATACGGAACGGGTTTTTCCCTATGAGTATCTAAACAACTTTGACAAGCAATATCATTGTGATATTATAATAATGTCTAAGTACAAATAGGTATCAATCTAGCAGAAACGCTTGCATCTCACGTTCTACATACATAGTATAAAATCATAAACCGCAGGGCGCTTATTGAAGATTGGATTCCAACAGACAAGGTATGGGAGCACCTTCTGAATAGTGTACTCTAGAGGTGATACACTCAGGGTTCAACAAGAACGTCTTGCAACCCGGCCACACATGACCGCTCACTCATTTAGCTTGAGTGTCGCGAATATATTGCCACCACGGTTATAGGCCATCAAACCGTCATCCGAAGATACAGAATCAAAAAGAAGTATAAATATGGATATTCCCTAGATCGGTGACAATACACCCTGCTTGGGAATGACCCAACTAGCCATGCTGCCTAGCCCAACTTTTGTTACTTCCTGGTGTGAGGCTAGAAGCTACGTCTATCTTCAGAACATCTGATCACCATTCACTTTGAATGCCACATCGTCATACCCGCCAAATCACAAATTGACTTATCCAAAAATAACACGGGTATATAGCTAAGAGAAACGAATTCCTCCGCCACCAAACGTGAATACGTTTGAACAGATCAACTTACGCGATCCATTGGATATACTCTGTCAGACCTTCTTCCATATACGTTGTCCTGGGACTGGACAAACCGAAGGCACTATTCAGTATATCCATCTTAGTCACTGTTATCTAAGACTTATACAACAACCCTTGCACTTTACTCCGTCTTCAATTTATCTTTGGCAGATATTGCTCGCAACGCTTATGCCAATACAGAGTGGTTCTTTGGATAATAATCCAACCGGTCTCTCCATATTAACAACGTTAAAATGATAAAAACTTTGATAGTCTGTGATTCAAATATCAAATGAAAACATGTCGGTGTACAAACAACGATCTTATTTCCAAATGGAAATTCGATCGATCAATCATCATATGTTCATATTTCCTTATTTCATATATTTAGAAAATATATGTTATTAATCAT
The DNA here is from genome assembly GCA_030737875.1 of Allium sativum. Classification (NCBI taxonomy): domain Eukaryota; kingdom Viridiplantae; phylum Streptophyta; class Magnoliopsida; order Asparagales; family Amaryllidaceae; genus Allium; species Allium sativum. The sequence continues at coordinate 313,325,565 of CM060921.1, forward strand.
TGGAAAACATTTCCATAGTTTATTTTCACATCACTATTATTTCGCAACTATCAGTCCCTAACTGTAACTAGTATGAGAACAATTCTCTAAGTATCAATCCGGAAGGTCGAAACCAACACCAGATCGTCACTTAGAAAGCCGTTCAACTTACCCTCTCCAGTTAGTTTCTGAATTTGCTTAACTCTATTTCTTAAATTCTTATCATGAAAACATTTCATTTTTTTATGTTTAGAAAACATATCTGACTATATTTGGAAAACGTTTCCAAAACTCATTTACGGATTTCCAATGAACGTTGTATAAAACATCGTTACGCTTAATCCATTTATCGCTTATTCCTTAACTTTATTTCTAATCAACCTTTTAGATCGAACCACAACTATTCCTTTGTCAATTCTGAAGTCAATCAAGTTGGGGTATAATTACCTCTCAAACCTTAATTTAACAACGTCCTTTACTGTGAAATAGATGAAGCTCATCACTCACTTTTTACAATCATCTGTTTACGCAAATTCTTGGATTCAGGTTACGAATCCATTTCTCAAATGAAAACGTTTGATTATAACTATAACGTTATAATTTCTACTTCTGCAATATCTCCTAAATTATAACTTTATCTCCTAACTCGAATAATTTAACAGACGCCTAATTTCTAAATCAATAACTAAATCTTGATTTAAACCCTGGAAGGTAAATAGTACTTTCCCGAATTCGCTATAATCGAATTCGACGTATAACTCTCTTTCGAGTAATCTCTATTTGATTAACTCTTCTTCGAATAACCTATATTCGATTATCTCTCTTCGAATAACTCATATTAGAAATCTCTCTCTTTAGAATAAACAATATTCGATCTCTTTCTTTCGAATATGCTATATTCGAAAATCTCCTTTCGATTTACTAATCGATAACTCCTTTCGATCAAACTAAAATCGATAACTCCTTTAACTCTATTCGAATAACTAATATTCGACTTACTCCTTTGGGTCAACTCATTTGATTAACTCCTTCGAATAACTAATTCGAATAACTTACCTTCGAATAACCAATATTCGATTTACTCTAACTCGATTAACTTAATTCTAATCGATTTACTCCATTTCGATTCAACTTAATTCAAATCGATTAACTTAACTCAAATTGATTAACTCCTTTCGAATAACTAAATTTGATTTAACTCTTTTAACTTTACTCGAATAACTATATTCGATTAATACCTTCTTTCGAATAACTAAATTCGATTAACTCTTCGACTAACTTCTTTGGATTAACCAACTTCGAATAACTCCTTTGGATTAACTAACTTCGAATAACCAATATTCGATAACTACTCTTTGAATAAATAATATTCGATAACTCTTCTCAAATGAATAACATTTGATTTCTCCATTTGAATAAACTATATTCGATAACTCTTCTCAAATGAATAACATTTGATTTCTCCACTCGAATAAACTATATTCGATTACTCTTCTCAAATGAATAACATTTGATTTCTCCACTCGAATAAACTATATTCGATAACTCTTCTTGAATGAATAACATTTGATTTCTCCACTCGAATAAACTATATTCGATAACTCTTCTCTCGAATACACTGTATTCGATAACTCTACTTCGGATAAGTGATATTCGACAACTCTACTCGATTAACTCTACTTGGATAACTCTAACTGATCAACTCTAACTGGTCAACTCTAACTGGTCAACTCTAACTGGTCAACTCTAACTGGTTAACTCTAACTGGTCAACTCTAACTGGTCAACTCTAACTGATCAACTCAAACCGGTTAACTCAAATGGTTTACCCTAACTTGATTTACTTGTCTCGATTAACTGAACTAATCCACTTAGTTTAACTTAGCTAATTCACGTTGATTAACTCTAGCCGATTTACTTAGTTTAACTCAACTAATTTACTTCGATTAACCACTTAGTTAACTTAACTAATTCACTTTGGTTAACCACTTAGTTTAACTTAACTAATTCACTTCGATTAACTCTAACCGATTCACTTAGTTTAACTCAACTAATTCACTTCGGTTAACCACTTAGTGAACTTAACTAATTCACTTTGATTTACTCTAACCGATTCACTTAGTTTATCTTAACAAATTCACTTCGACTAACTCGACCAATTCACTTGGTTAACTCGACCAATTTACTTGGTTAACTCCTATTTATTTAACAAATAAATATCTCCTTTAGTTTAATTCTATTTATTTAATCTCTAAATAAATATCCTTTATATTTCTTTTGACGAATATAATTCCTTTATATTTTGATTAACAAATATATCCCCTTATATTCGATTAACATATATATTCCCTTGTATTTGATTTACAAATATAATTCTTTTATATTTGTTTTCACCAACTATATTCCTTTATATTCAGAATCCTTTTTCTTATATATATATATATAATCCCTTGATTTTATATAAATAAACTATTTTCAAAATATACTTTGGAAACCCCTCTCCTACATTCTGGTATTTCTCATGGTATTTAACACGCCATATAACAACGATAAATATCGTCCCACCACACAAAATCACATAGATTATATACATCACATTATATATCACAATATAAAAATCACAGTAAAATAACTGTTGAGGAATCCTGTTGGATTCCTCCGACCTGTTTCCCTGCATCACAGATGTTAGACAATACAGCATCACTTATACTTGGATATGTGTTATTCTGATAGCAGAATCACATCCAAATATTTAACAGATTATATATATATACAGATATATATATATATATAATTTCTACTAACTGACTAGCAGTTCAATCAAACAGTCCACACACAGTCAAACAACGGATAATTAACAGTTCTAAGAACACAACGTGAAAATATAAACTGTTCAGAGGTTGTGAGATTTACTCACCGTTGCGCGTTAACCGTTAAATGTCGGTTTGCGTTATCTGATTCAGTCGGACAATTTATTTCACCATAAATTGTAACGAGCTCGGATTTGCTCGCGGTCAGTCCCATTGTGGAGTGCTCGTCCATACGATCCCAACGCAACTTACGGTTCGTCAATCTGATCTTGTATGAACAAGATATTTGATTTTAAAGTTTTGAACAAAAATGAATTAAAACTTGAATTAAAATCTCGTCGAGCCACCAGTAAACGCACGACACAAAGCATGGCCGAAATCCACAAAACCTTCACCACAGATGCAGACAACCACCAGTAACTCAAATCTAATATCAAAAACACAATTTGATGCTTGGATTTCAACTAGGATCGAACCCTAGTTTACTGGACACCAAAACATCACCAAATAACAGACGTCGAACCCTTTATATTGGGTGTAGAAGTGAAGCATACATCCATACAAATTCGAAGATACTTGTTTTGTATTTTATAGAATTTGTTATGCATTTTCTTTGATTTATTTCCCTTGAAACTTTCTTGCTGTGTTTGGGATATACGGGTTATATAGTCTCCTATGGGTTGGTGGCATTTGTGGACGGGAATACAGGCTATGTGGCCTTCTGATGATCCAAAGAAAATGGGATGGATATTTTAAATTTTGTTTTTATTTTTATTTATATTGATTTTCTACTAGTATCTACCTTCTAAAAATCACAGTGGTTACATACGATACCTAAAAATCACCAAACTGGACATTTAGCTAGAGCTCGACATTACGGTCCCAACAAAACTGGTTTCGTCGAATTCCGACTCCGTATGTTCAAACTGCATATTTTTAAAGGTCGATTTCTCGTCTGTTTCACACTCTAAAAATCCGTACGACCCCATAGTGTCTCTAAAAATCACGAAACTTGGAATTTAACAGCTATTCAACATTACGGATCCAACAAAACTGGTTTCATCGAATTCCGACTTCGTTTGCAAAACTGGCTATTTTTAACGCTCTGAATAGCCTATTTAAATATATAAATATATTTAAATATAATTAAATTAAATATAAATAAATTTATATTATCGTATATATTCACAGTGGAATACCACACAGCTCCAAAATATTCCTGTATGTATTTACAGCTCGATATTACCTTGTCAGAGGTATATCGATGCTCGATTTCATTTTAAATCCTTATTTAAAATATAATTAAATCGTTATGGTCAGGGCGCTGCATTTCTGATAATTTGATCTGGACGTAACTCAAAATCTACACGACGAAATCCCGATCTTTCTCTTCCACTAGAAAGATATACTCCACCAGCTCCACACGTTTCTTGTTTCACAGAAATCCGGCTTAAAACGAATCCTGTACATTCAGTTGAAGTTCAACTCGCCAAATAACGAACTGCCGCGTCGTTACGGGCTTGATTATAATTATTATTATAATTTATATGTTCAGCTATCGTTTATTTAATCTATTCGTTATTTAAATAATTAAATAACTTAATTATCATACCTTACGAAACGCGCCATTACAAGCAGCTTGTCAATCAATCGATCGACATATTTAATCAATCAGGATGAGTGAACTTCAAGTTTCATCCCAACACCCGTGTGGGGTTTCAAACAATCAAACAAATATTTTATTCGTGCAGTTGGGCGATGTGTAAAATTTATCGTCCCAATCAATGTCCTTCAAATAGGTGTACATAAACAAACCGTCTGGTTTGTAAATGAATATTTATTTATTCACACTCACGTTAAAAATTATATTTTTAACGATAAAACATTTTATTCCAACATATGAATTTCTATTAAGTTCATTCTTTAAATAAAATGATATTTTTATTTTTCTAACACATTTTAGAAAATTTCGGCGGCATAACGGCACGATACTAGAAACGGGACGAGGCCTAGCCTTATCCCCGGTCTAGTGAAGGCCCACGCCATTCACACATCAATCATATCAATTTCATTTCACCAAACAATTCAAATCAACTCAAACAATCTAACTAACAACACAGCCAAACAAACAAGTCCATGGTCTGTGGACGATTGTGTCGGGTGCTACTAAGCACCGTCTGCATCCTAGTATATATATATATAACTAGAAAAATAAATTGAAAGGTGAGAAATTCTCACATATAGCTATCCAAACATCTTGACTCTTCTTTGATATAGATCTTCTTCGTTCTCGTCCTTTTGTTACCTTCGTCGCCCGCTTTCACTACCTATGTAAAAATCGAGTTTTTACTTCGCTATTCAATATATAAAAATCATATTTTTATTTCGAAGTTCAATATATAAAAACCATATTTTTCTATCGAAGTTCAATATATAAAAATCCTATTTTTATTTCGAAGTTCAATATATAAAAACCATATTTTTCTATCGAAGTTCAATATATAAAAATCCTATTTTTCTATCGAAGTTCAATATATAAAAATCATATTTTTCTATCGAAGTTCAATATATAAAAATCCTATTTTTCTATCGAAGTTCAATATATAAAAATCCTATTTTTCTATCGAAGTTCAATATATAAAAATCATATTTTTACTATGCCACTAGTATAAAAATTATATTTTTTTTTTAATTTTTTTTTACATACAATAAAAGTTATATTTTCATCATGTCTAAAAATCACTTCCTTGTCATGTTAAAAAATCGCTATTTTTATCATATTAAAAATCAATTCTTTATCGTTCTAAAAATATAATCTTTCTAACTTTAAAAAAAATCCTACCTTTAATTAATTTAAAAAAAAATCCTAACTTTACCCTACATAATTGAATAGAAATTTACCTTTTCCCTTGTACGAATTAAATCTTTGTTGAAGGCTGATTTGGGCGGTTTCCAGCGAATGAGGGAGGTGGTTCAAACTCTTGGACGTCGGAGGGGGTGCAGGCGGGGTAGGCATGTCGGGGAGGTGGCATTGCGGGTGGCAGCGAGGGCGTTTTGGACGAGGGGGGGCCTAGGGCGTTTGCGAGCCAGAATGGAAGAGGACAGGAGTGAGAGGACGGCGAGGTAGGTCGGAGGGCAAGGAGGGGAGTAAGGATCGTCGGAGGGCGCGGGTAGGGGGAAGGGTGCGGTGAACTGTGGCACTCCAATTGAGGTAGCACTGATGGCGTCCGGTAGGTGGAAGGGCGTGTGGAGCGTCTTGCGAGAAGGCGGAGGGGATGAAGGCGATCCTCCTGTGGCGGCGCTCGCGACGGAGAAGGGGGAGGGCAGCGACATCGATGGTGGCGGCTCTGGGTGAGGGCAACGGGCGGTTGCTAGGTTTTATTTTTTTTATTTCATTTTTTTTTATTTTTTTTTATATTTTGATTCTGAAAAACGAACGTGGGGGGGGGGGGCCTAGGTAGTTAAGGAGAGAGGAGAGTGGAGGGTTTTAAATTTTAATTTATTTAATTTATTATTTTATTTTGCAAAAAGTTGACTTTCACATACGACCTCTAAACGAGGCCCATCGCCTGTCGTCCCTAGCGTTTTACCCCCATTCCGAACACAATGGGATATGTATCGTAAGCTGATTTGATCGTTTCGATTAGTTTCAGTTGAATTTACATTTAAATTACTATATTGAATTTTAAACGTACATTTCAAATTACCGGGGTCACATACTAACTCTATAAATCCCATAAAAATATTTTCTAGCTTCGTATTGACGATACGGTCCTAACAAAACTAATTTCGCCGAATTCTGAGACCGTTGGAAAAATGGCTATTTTCCAGTCGATTAAAATCAACTGAAACTGGTCAAACACGTTTTCCTTTGCCACGCTCACATATTGATTCGAAAAATTATGAAATTTGGAATCTAGCAATAACTTGACATCACGGACCCAACAAAACTAGTTTCGTCGAAATCCGAGGTCATTTGCAAAATGTCCATTTTTAAGGGCCTGAATTCCATAGCGACTATTCAGAATTTTCAACTGGACATATCTTTTGATTCCCGCTACGAAATTTTGATCATTCGGATTCGTTGGACAGATATTATCAATTAGATCCCATTATTTTTGGTTTCACTAAAATCCGGATTGTTTTGCACCCGGTACATTCAATTGAAGTTTGAAATCGAATCATCGAACTACCGCGCCATTTTCAATTCCTTTTATAATTATATATAATTATTTATATTCTAACGACGACGTATATAATTATATACGTCGAATTCAATTCAAAATAAATTTCTCGTCTATTATATTTAAAATAATCTATTTTAAATATTCAAAGTCCGCTAAAATTGCCAAAATAAAAATTTTAAACTGGCCCAGATTTTCCGGGTTGTTACAAAACTAGTCGGGATTGACGAACCACACCGAAGTAATTATTTAGTTTATTTCCCAATCCCAACCTATATATCCCATGGAGCAAAACTGGTGATACTCCATATCTAACACCACGGTGTTATCGGTAAAATTAATTACCATTTCACGTTCAAACCTAATTAAAGATTTAACTATCGCTTTGGAGCAAAACTGGTGGTACTCCATTCTCGATCACCTTTCAGATTTGATAATTTAAATTATCAATTCACATTTTAATCTAATTAAAGATTCATTAAAACTCCACTTAGCTTTAATCTTTTCAAAAATCAATATCCTGTCTTTAACTGGGTTAAAGAACCAATGTCATCTAAAACACGATTCACGATAAACCCAAATCACATTTGATATTAAATACAAGGCTCTGAATAGAAAATATATCGACTTATATTCAATACCAAATTCTGAAACCAACAAATATCGTATTGGAAATAACGATATAAAATATATCTTTCAAATTCCCATAACAATATCTGTATAGTCACGAAATCCAACATCGAAATATCCCAAAGATAATTTCGATTCAGCTCCAGTCCAATCCACGTATTGGAAATTATCGATTATTTTCAAAATCACTTTCAAATTCAATTTATTTATTTCAAAAATAAATTGATTTTAATTCTAGTTCAAAACTAGTTCATTTCGATAAAAATCTATTTTTTTACCTTCTAATGTGGAATTTTCCAGCCCAATTCTTTCCAATTCACATATTATAATTTTACACAAATTATAGATATTTTTGATAATTTTATCAAGGCCCGTACAGTCGATTTCCAACAACGGCCATCGAACTGCACTTACAGCTACCTTTTTCGAATTTGATTTGGACATAATTCCAAATCCAACCGTTAGATTTCAAATTTCTAACATTTATTGGAAAGCTCTTTTCGATACGAACCCAACGGTTCCGGTTTTAGGAGAATCCGACGGTCGGATCTCCCGCAACGTCCGTTCGAAGTTAATGGTCGAAATTCACGAACGGCCGCGGCGCGGCGCGTTCTATTCAGGCCATTATATTATATATATAATATATATAATATATATTTCGTCGATTTCTATTTAAAACGAATTTTATAAATCGTTTTAAATTCGTTTCAAAACCATTTCAATTTCTACATTCAATTTCAAATCGATTGGATTTCAATTCAACTCGAATTCATTTCCATTTTATTTAATTCGAATTCAAATTCGTTTCAATTCAATTCAAATTCAAATTCGTTTCAATTCAAATTGATTTCAATTTAATTTCGATTTGAATTCAATTAAATTTCAGTTCGTTTTCAATTCAACTTGAATTTGTTTTATATTCAATTCCATTCGAAGTCCTTTTATATTCAATTCAAATTCGTTTTCTTTTCAATTCGAATTTGCTATAATATTCATTTCAATTTGAATAAAATCGATATAAATATCGTTCACGTCAAAATAACGCATCTCTAATCAACACGGCTTTATATTTCAATAATTCGTCATTCTATTCAACAAATGAATATTTGTTCTATTCAACACATGAATTTATATTTCTTTCAACACACGACTAATCTCAACACATGAGTACTGTCAACACCTCACTATTTTTGTTATGTAAAATATTTTATAAAACTATGGTATCTATCGTTTGATTTTAATTAGACTCCACCGTGAAGTAGATTCTAATTGTAAATATGATAAAGATGTAATTTATTTTATTTAAAATATTTTACTCAACACATGAATAGTTTCAACACATGATCATCGTCACCACATGACTATTTTTATATTCAACACATAAATTTTCTTTTATAATATTCATTGTTTTCCCGATTGGAATGAGGCCCAATCAATCACCATATAATGTTAATTATATGGATTTCATACAACACATGTATATAATAGCATTGAAAAATAATCAATCATCAACCAAAGTGCACTACACTGTATAAGCATCAAATATAGATATCTGACGCTTATAACAGCTTGTCAATCAATCGATCGACATGTTTAATCAATCAGGATGAGTGAACTTCAAATTTCATCCCAACACCCGTGTGGGGTTTCAAACAATCAAACACAGATTTTTGTTGTGCAGTTGGGCGATGTGTAAAATTTATCGACCCAATCAATATCAGTCAAATCAATGTATATAAACAAATCGGCCGATTTGTTTATAATTATTTATTCACTTTCACGTTAAAAATTATATTTTTAACGATAAAATATTTTATTTCAACACATGAATTCCTATTCAGTTCATTTACACAATAAAAATGATATTTTTCTTTTTCTAACATTATTTTAGAAAATTTTGGCGGCATAACGGCACGATACTAGAAACGGGACAAGGCCTAGCCTTATCCCCAGTCTAGCGAAGGCCCACGCCATTCACACATCAATCAATCCATTCCATTTCACCAAACAATACAATTCAAACCCAACAAACTAACCAACTACTCAACCAAACAATTTAACTAACAAGCCATCCATGGTCTGTGGATGACGGGTGTCGGGTGCTACTAAGCACCGTCTGCATCCTAGAATATATATATAACTAGAAAAAGAGAATTTAGAGTGAGAAGTTCTCACCGATAGCTATCCAACTTCACGACACTTCATTTGTAGAAATCTTCTTCATTCTCGCCTTTTTATCATTTTCGTTGCCCATAGTCACTACATATATAAAAATCACACATTTTTATATTTCGATGTCTTTAAAATAAAAATCACATTTTTATTTATTCACTTTCAATTTAAAAGTCATATTTTTATAATCACTTCATATATTTAAAAATCGAATTTTTACTATGCTATTCAATATATAAAAAACGAATTTTTACTTTGGTGTCATATAGATAAAAATTCCATTTCAAAAATATTGATTTCGCCTTTATAAAAATAAAGTTTTCGCTTTTATATAAATAAAGTTTTCGCCTTTATATAAATAAAGTTTTCACCTTTACTATTTTTAAAATATCGTCTTTTCATTTTTAAAGATTTTACCTTTTCAATTTCATCCCTATAGAAATCACATTTTATTTTGCTACCTATAAAAAGATGATATTTTTAATATTCCTAACATGTAAAAATTATATTTTTACCACTTCTATATAGTAAATATTATATTTTTAATACTTTAAAAATATAAAAATCATATTTTGATTATCTTCCTTATATAAAAATTATATTTTTACTCCACTACTCATCTCAAAATATCGTCTTTTCATATTAAAAATATGGTCTTTTATGTTTTAAAAATATAGTCTTTTCATTTTAAAAAAAACTAATCTTTTATATTTTAAAAATCAAATCTTTTTTTTATAATTTAAAAATCCTAATCTGAAAAATAAATAATAAAGTAATTAAAGTATATAATTAAAAACAAAATTAACATGAAAAAACTTACAGTGTTTTTTTTATAAGAGGGAGGGGGTTCGGCAGTCGAGCGGAGGCCGAGGGAGGGGCGTTTGGGGTCGGCGGTGGTGGCCAGCTGGGTGGAGGAGGTGGCGCTGGGGTGTACGCGGGTTTTGGTGGTTGGATGTTTCGAACGGGAGAGAGAAGAAAGGCGGCCGAGTAGAGGAGCGAGGGGGGGGGGGGGGGGAGGTCGAAGGGGGAGGCTCGCGAATCGATGGCGGAGGAGGGGGAAATCGCGATTGCGATGGGAGGGGCGGTGGAGTCGAACGAAGAGGAGGAGAAGCTGGAGGATGGGGGAAGAGGGGGGGCCACGCCGTAGTGGCGGCGCGCCAGGGGGTCGCGGCGGTGCTGCTGGGAGGAGCGCCTCCCTCCCTTCGTTTCTCTTTCTCTTTTTTTTTCTATTTAAAACTGAATCGGGAAGAATAAGGGGGGGGGAGGGGCTTTTATAAAATTTATATTATTTAATTTATTATTTAATTTTTCACCAAAAAGCAACTTTTATTTTCGACCTCAAAACGAGGCCCACCGCCTGTCGTCCATAGCGTTTTACCCCCATTCCGAACATAATGGGATATGTATCGTCAGCTGATTCGGCTGTTACAATCAGTTTCCGTTAAATTTACATTTAAATCACTATATTGAATTTTAAAAGTACATTTCAAATTACCGGGGTCACATACTAGCTCTAAAAATTGCAGAAAAATATTTTCTAGCTTCGTATTGACGATACGGTTCTAACAAAACTAGTTTCGTCGAATTCTGAGACCGTATGAAAAATGGCCAATTTCCAGTCGATTAAAATCAACTGAAACTGGTCAAACGCGTTTTCCTTTGCCACGCTCACATATTGATTCGAAAAATTATGAAATTTGGAATCTAGCAATAATTTGACACTGCGGATCCAACAAAAGTGGTTTCGTCAAAATCCGAGATCATTTGCAAAATGTCTATTTTTAAGGGCCTGAATTCCATAGCGACTATTCAGAATTTTCAACTGGACATATCTTTTGATTCCCGCTATGAAATTTCGATTGGTTGGATTCGTTGGAAAGATATTATCAAATAGATCCCATTATTTTTGGTTTCACTAAAATCCGGATTGTTTTGCACCCGGTACATTCAATTGAAGTTTGAAATCGAATTATCGAACTACCGCGCCATTTTCAATTCCTTTTATAATTATATATAAATATTTATATTCTAACGACGACGTATATAATATATACGTCGAATTCCATTCAAAATAAATTTCTCTTCGATATTATTTAAAATAATCTATTTTAAATGTTCAAAATTCACTAAAATTGCCAAAATAAAAATTTTAAACTGGCCCATATTTTACGGGTTGTTACAATCTCCCCCACTTAAAACTTTTCGTCCCCAAAAAGGAACAAAGTCAAAAGTGGTTTGATTATTCAGCTCTACGCTCGATCTGGCTTCCATTCTCCAACTTTTCAGTTTCTGAGAATTTTCAAAATTTCAAAATTTTGGCTAACACCCTAAATTTTCGAAAAATTTCGCCATAACGTCCCCTGCACCGGGTGCATCGGGGAATTTCAAATAGCTTCCCCGGTCCTTCAGATCTCAAAAAGAAAAAGAAAAAGCCAAGCGGCTAGCCAATAGGCTCACAAAATCATCATCACCCAAACAAAACCGTAAATTACGTAGTAAACATGTACCTATTTGTCGGGCAAACAAATTTTATTCTTCGGCTCTAGCCTCCTAGCTATGACCTGTTCAATGTAAGTATATGTATATGCAAGCAAATGCGACCAATTTTCAATACAATTCAATATGTGATACAATTAGGCTAATGGTTCAAAATTAGCAAACAATTAAACAAGCAACTCAAACATCAATCAATTAGTGAATTAGAGTTGCAAATTCATAAATTTTGACATATATACAAAAATCATGTTTTTGATGCAAATTCACTACAATGTGTTCTAACTATATTAGTTTTGGTTCTCACACCAGTCTAATGGAAATATATAGAAAATCACATCTTCGAAACACGAACATAAATACTGATGATGTGGCCACATCACCAGAATTATCCCCGGGTGTCTAGAATGTGACACTATATCTATCCAGTATATTAAAACTTCGACTATACGTTCATGACGCGTATACGCGAAATCTATATATACTCGATTGTCCATATTCAAAATAAATAAATATTCAAATACGTATAAAACGATTTAAATTTTAGAATAAAATTGTTTTCATTTGAAAAATATATTCTTCACACTCGTTCTAGGATACTACTGATCCTATCTCTAACGAGTAATTCTAATTGGATATTACTAATCCAATATCTGATGAATTCTTTCGTATGGTTCTAATGTGTCTTGTTCTCGAGCTCTGTAAACCAAAGCTCTGATACCAAACTGAGACGACCCAAACTTCCCCGTGAAGGAAAGCACGGATAGAATTGAGGACATGACAAAATAGAACGCAAACGAAAGAACATTTCATTGTTATTACAACAATTCCATCAGATACAAGAATATACATAGTATAAATGAATAAATTACATTCGATAAATATCAGAGATTACAATAAATTACATAGCAGCGGAAAATAATACAAAATCACAACTAGAAGTGATACACGGATACAGAGCTTTCCGAGCATCGTTCCAGCTGTAAATCAGGACCCTGTGAATATAAATCTGCAAAACCAAAACTACTAGCTGCCCATGTGGAAAATAGGGGCACCCAGAGTTTAGGTTAAAACAATAAACTCCAGGTCAGTCATGGGACTGGTGTGAGAACTAAAACAGTTATTTAAAACTTTGCTTTAAAAGATAGTAATTCAAGGGACCACGCCGTATAACACGGAACGGGTTTCCTCCCAAGAATACTAGTGCATATAACAAAACAGCGCAATGCCCTTTGGAAAAATGAAGCTATTATAAGACCCAGGTCCCATCACACAATGCAACGCAAGCCGGAGGATAGGGTTTTCCCTTATAATAGCCAAACATGCTTGGTACGTTTAAAACAAATCATTTGATACTATCATAAGTGTATAGTGTTAAAACAATTTCAATCATAAATATCAATCATAGACGGCATGGGTACCATATATCATGTCGCCATACTAGTTCTACAATTAAAACCGCAATATCACGTACTGGAAATTGGATTTCCATCATGAGTCGAGGCAAGGGGCAAGCTCCTCTCCGTGTTCGAGACACTCTAGCAAATGTCTCAGGACCCCACTATGATCCTTGGATCTTCAGGGCCGGTCCTCTCTTACTTTTGAGGATTGGCAATTCCTGAACACACGTTTCCCGGTCCTTACAGACCTATATCCGAGGCGCCTCGTATCCAACAACCACACAGGTGAAAAGTATATAAATGTCAGGGCTGGTAGGTCACTGACACCACCTTAGCTAGAAAGAAACGTCGTGCTCTCCCTGCAGTCACTATCCCGTTTTTGACTCATACCGAGGTGTGAGGCTCGCGAATTCACGCTATACACAAAGCTATGCCACACAGGCCGTGCTTTGATCATCAACCACAAGACTTTGCTTTTAAACAGAAGCCTTGATCAATTGCCACTTACGCATGCCACACTGGCAATTCACTCCATGCGACGGATGTCCATCGATATACAACCTCTGAGCTCGTACGTCTTAGAGAAGGGCGTTAAGCAAGAGAATAAATTCTCCGCCGCCAAACAGATGTATATTTAATAGAGATCAATTAACACAGAATAAAATCCAATGTCAGACACACAATCCATTTACAAGTTCGTTCTGGGTCTGAACGAAACCGGAGGCACTTTCCTCGCATATCCATCCATCTCCAAGTACGTCTGGAAGATCACCAACTGATTCCCTCATCCTGGGTGTACAGCCCAATCAAGATCATCAGTAATCACCCAAATGATGTGAAGACTTCCGGTCTTCAACCACCGTCTTCATCTTCGACATCTCGTCGAATCGGTTATTCAGAATGGGTATAAACCCGGCCTTTCTGAATAACCCACGTATATAATAAACAAATGTTACACAAACACAATGACCGCCTCATTCCAATTCAGAATATTCTTTTTTTCACAAAATCATATTCTTAGGGAAAGGTTCCCATTAATTTTATCAAAGATAAATTCTTCTAAATTTATTCTTTAATCTTCCTTTGGATATCATCTCAAACTAGTCGGGATTAACGAACCACACCGAAGTAATTATTTAGTTTATTTCCCAATCCCAACCTATATATCCCATGGAGCAAAACTGGTGATACTCCATATCTAACACCACGGTGTTATCGGTAAAATTAATTACCATTTCACGTTCAAACCTAATTAAAGATTTAACTATCGCTTTGGAGCAAAACTGGTGGTACTCCATTCTCGATCACCTTTCAGATTTGATAATTTAAATTATCAATTCACATTTTAATCTAATTAAAGATTCATTAAAACTCCACTTAGCTTTAATCTTTTCAAAAATCAATATCCTGTCTTTAACTGGGTTAAAGAACCAATGTCATCTAAAACACGATTCACGATAAACCCAAATCACATTTGATATTAAATACAAGGCTCTGAATAGAAAATATATCGACTTATATTCAATACCAAATTCTGAAACCAACAAATATCGTATTGGAAATAACGATATAAAATATATCTTTCAAATTCCCATAACAATATCTGTATAGTCACGAAATCCAACATCGAAATATCCCGAAGATAATTTCGATTCAGCTCCAGTCCAATCCACGTATTGGAAATTATCGATTATTTTCAAAATCACTTTCAAATTCAATTTATTTATTTCAAAAATAAATTGATTTTAATTCTAGTTCAAAACTAGTTCATTTCGATAAAAATCTATTTTTTTTACCTTCTAATGTGGAATTTTCCAGCCCAATTCTTTCCAATTCACATATTATAATTTTACACAAATTATAGATATTTTTGATAATTTTATCAAGGCCCGTACAGTCGATTTCCAACAACGGCCATCGAACTGCACTTACAGCGACCTTTTTCGAATTTGATTTGGACATAATTCCAAATCCAACCGTTAGATTTCAAATTTCTAACATTTATTGGAAAGCTCTTTTCGATACGAACCCAACGGTTCCAGTTTTAGGAGAATCCGACGGTCGGATCTCCCGCAACGTCCGTTCGAAGTTAATGGTCGAAATTCACGAACGGCCGCAGCGCGGCGCGTTCTATTCAGGCCATTATATTATATATATAATATATATAATATATATTTCGTCGATTTCTATTTAAAATGAATTTTATAAATCGTTTTAAATTCGTTTCAAAACCATTTCAATTTCTACATTCAATTTCAAATCGATTGGATTTCAATTCAACTCGAATTCATTTCCATTTTATTTAATTCGAATTCAAATTCGTTTCAATTCAATTCAAATTCAAATTCGTTTCAATTCAAATTGATTTCAATTTAATTTCGATTTGAATTCAATTAAATTTCAGTTCGTTTTCAATTCAACTTGAATTTGTTTTATATTCAATTCCATTCGAAGTCCTTTTATATTCAATTCAAATTCGTTTTCTTTTCAATTCGAATTTGCTATAATATTCATTTCAATTTGAATAAAATCGATATAAATATTGTTCACGTCAAAATAACGCATCTCTAATCAACACGGCTTTATATTTCAATAATTCGTCATTCTATTCAACAAATGAATATTTGTTCTATTCAACACATGAATTTATATTTCTTTCAACACACGACTAATCTCAACACATGAGTACTGTCAACACCTCACTATTTTTGTTATGTAAAATATTTTATAAAACTATGGTATCTATCGTTTGATTTTAATTAGACTCCACCGTGAAGTAGATTCTAATTGTAAATATGATAAAGATGTAATTTATTTTATTTAAAATATTTTACTCAACACATGAATAGTTTCAACACATGATCATCGTCACCACATGACTATTTTTATATTCAACACATGAATTTTCTTTTATAATATTCATTGTTTTCCCGATTGGAATGAGGCCCAATCAATCACCATATAATGTTAATTATATGGATTTCATACAACACATGTATATAATAGCATTGAAAAATAATCAATCATCAACCAAAGTGCACTACACTGTATAAGCATCAAATATAGATATCTGACGCTTATAACAGCTTGTCAATCAATCGATCGACATGTTTAATCAATCAGGATGAGTGAACTTCAAATTTCATCCCAACACCCGTGTGGGGTTTCAAACAATCAAACACAGATTTTTGTTGTGCAGTTGGGCGATGTGTAAAATTTATCGACCCAATCAATATCAGTCAAATCAATGTATATAAACAAATCGGCCGATTTGTTTATAATTATTTATTCACTTTCACGTTAAAAATTATATTTTTAACGATAAAATATTTTATTTCAACACATGAATTCCTATTCAGTTCATTTACACAATAAAAATGATATTTTTCTTTTTCTAACATTATTTTAGAAAATTTTGGCGGCATAACGGCACGATACTAGAAACGGGACAAGGCCTAGCCTTATCCCCAGTCTAGTGAAGGCCCACGCCATTCACACATCAATCAATCCATTCCATTTCACCAAACAATACAATTCAAACCCAACAAACTAACCAACTACTCAACCAAACAATTTAACAAACAAGCCATCCATGGTCTGTGGATGACGGGTGTCGGGTGCTACTAAGCACCGTCTGCATCCTAGTATATATATTTATATATAACTAGAAAAAGAGAATTTAGAGTGAGAAGTTCTCACCGATAGCTATCCAACTTCACGACACTTCATTTGTAGAAATCTTCTTCATTCTCGCCTTTTTATCATTTTCGTTGCCCATAGTCACTACATATATAAAAATCACACATTTTTATATTTCGATGTCTTTAAAATAAAAATCACATTTTTATTTATTCACTTTCAATTTAAAAGTCATATTTTTATAATCACTTCATATATTTAAAAATCGAATTTTTACTATGCTATTCAATATATAAAAAAAACGAATTTTTACTTTGGTGTCATATAGATAAAAATTCCATTTCAAAAATATTGATTTCGCCTTTATAAAAATAAAGTTTTCGCCTTTATATAAATAAAGTTTTCGCCTTTATATAAATAAAGTTTTCGCCTTTACTATTTTTAAAATATCGTCTTTTCATTTTTAAAGATTTTACCTTTTCAATTTCATCCCTATAGAAATCACATTTTATTTTGCTACCTATAAAAAGATGATATTTTTAATATTCCTAACATGTAAAAATTATATTTTTACCACTTCTATATAGTAAAGATTATATTTTTAATACTTTAAAAATATAAAAATCATATTTTGATTATCTTCCTTATATAAAAATTATATTTTTACTCCACTACTCATCTCAAAATATCATCTTTTCATATTAAAAATATCGTCTTTTATGTTTTAAAAATATAGTCTTTTCATTTTAAAAAAACTAATCTTTTATATTTTAAAAATCAAATCTTTTTTTTATAATTTAAAAATCCTAATCTGCAAAAATAAATAATAAAGTAATTAAAGTATATAATTAAAAACAAAATTAACATGAAAAAACTTACAGTGTTTTTTTTATAAGAGGGAGGGGGTTCGGCAGTCGAGCGGAGGCCGAGGGAGGGGCGTTTGGGGTCGGCGGTGGTGGCCAGCGGGGTGGAGGAGGTGGCGCTGGGGTGTACGCGGGTTTTGGTGGTTGGATGTTTCGAACGGGAGAGAGAAGAAAGGCGGCCGAGTAGAGGAGCGAGGGGGGGGGGGAGGTCGAAGGGGGAGGCTCGCGAATCGATGGCGGAGGAGGGGGAAATCGCGATTGGGATGGGAGGGGCAGTGGAGTCGAACGAAGAGGAGGAGAAGCTGGAGGATGGGGGAAGAGGGGGGGGGCACGCCGTAGTGGCGGCGCGCCAGGGGGTCGCGGCGGTGCTGCTGGGAGGAGCGCCTCCCTCCCTTCGTTTCTCTTTCTCTTTTTTCTATTTAAAACTGAATCGGGAAGAATAAGGGGGGGGAGGGGCTTTTATAAAATTTATATTATTTAATTTATTATTTAATTTTTCACCAAAAAGCAACTTTTATTTTCGACCTCAAAACGAGGCCCGCCGCCTGTCGTCCATAGCGTTTTACCCCCATTCCGAACACAATGGGATATGTATCATCAGCTGATTCGGCTGTTACAATCAGTTTCCGTTAAATTTACATTTAAATCACTATATTGAATTTTAAACGTACATTTCAAATTACCGGGGTCACATACTAGCTCTAAAAATTGCAGAAAAATATTTTCTAGCTTCGTATTGACGATACGGTCCTAACAAAACTAGTTTCGTCGAATTCTGAGACCGTATGAAAAATGGCCAATTTCCAGTCGATTAAAATCAACTGAAACTGGTCAAACGCGTTTTCCTTTGCCACGCTCACATATTGATTCGAAAAATTATGAAATTTGGAATCTAGCAATAATTTGACACTTCGGATCCAACAAAAGTGGTTTCGTCAAAATCCGAGATCATTTGCAAAATGTCTATTTTTAAGGGCCTGAATTCCATAGCGATTATTCAGAATTTTCAACTAGACATATCTTTTGATTCCCGCTATGAAATTTCGATTGGTCGGATTCGTTGGAAAGATATTATCAAATAGATCCCATTATTTTTGGTTTCACTAAAATCCGGATTGTTTTGCACCCGGTACATTCAATTGAAGTTTGAAATCGAATTATCGAACTACCGCGCCATTTTCAATTCCTTTTATAATTATATATAAATATTTATATTCTAACGACGACGTATATAATATATACGTCGAATTCCATTCAAAATAAATTTCTCTTCGATATTATTTAAAATAATCTATTTTAAATGTTCAAAATTCACTAAAATTGCCAAAATAAAAATTTTAAACTGGCCCAGATTTTACGGGTTGTTACAACCTGGGTCTTATAACAGCTTCATTTTTCTTTATTTAGCATTGCGCTGTTGTTTTATGCACTGGTATTCTTGGGAGGAAACCCGTTCCGTGTTATACGGCGTGGTCCCTTGATTTACCTAACTTTGAAAATAAAGATAATAATTGTTTTAGTTCTCACACCACTCACATGACTGACCTGGAGTTTATTGTTTTAACCTAAACTCTGGGTGCCCTTTTTTTGACATGGGCAGCTAGTAGTTTTGGTTTTGTAGATTTATATTCACAGGATCCTGGCTTACAGCTGGAATGATATCCGGAAAGCTTTGTATCCGTATATCTCTTCTAGTTGTGTATTGTATTATTTTCCGCTGCGATGTATTTAAATGTAATTTAAATCTCTGATATTCTGTGTAATATTCATTTATACTCTGTATATTCTTGTAATCTGATGCATTGTTGTAATATACAATGAAATGTTCTTTTGTATGCGTTCTGTTTTGTCGTGTTCTCAAAATGATCAGGCGTTTCGAACGGTCTGGGTCGGTTTAGCGACTGGTTCGAACCGAGCGAAATTCCTTTCTGTCACAAATAACCGCAATACGTTCATACGCAGAAGTAATGGGATCGAGTCAATGAAAGCTGCACTGTTGTGCTGATTCGGGAAGGAACAGGAACAACCAGAATTTCGTATAATTTGAAACACTTGTTTACAATTATACGAACAACGCGAACCGTCAATCGAATAATAAAGGTGAGTTAATTCTCACACTTTTCTGGACTACTATGATGTGTTAAATTCATATAACGATAAATTATAGTTAATAATATAATTTAGATGTTTGGATGCCTTGGATGCTATTGATTGTTGTTGACATCTGTGTTAGTATCGTATTGGATGATTTATTTTAAAACACTCATTTCATATGCAGTTATTATATGACATAATGATATGTGATGCAGGGAAGAACAGGTAGGAGGGATCCGACTGGATTCCTCAAGTATATTGTGTGTTGCTTATTTTTCCATATTATCTAAATATGAACTGTTTACCCCCAAACAACATGATATTCTGATTGAATGTTAATGGTTGATTATATATTTAACGTTGGACTGAAATTCAATGTTGATGGGATATTTGTAATCAATAAATGGTATTGATTAAGTTATTGGCAGAAAATGATCTAAACGCTGGTTTTAAGACGTTAATTCACCGTCGGGCGAATTGACGTAATTGAAGTTAAAAAATCTATTTTTATAACTGAAGTGAAGTTTTAAGATTTATTTCTATTTAAAGTAAAGTTTTAAAATAATCAATACTTATAAATGGTTTCAATATTTTCAATAAGTTGAACTTGTGGATAAATATTTGGAAATTACCGTGTTGAGGAAAAATAGTTAAGGAATATAATTAGATAAATTTAACAAGATAAGTAAGTGAAATCAGTTGATAAATAACTGATGTTTAAAATTAACGGAGTCAATTATTTAATTGGAATTAATAATTAGATTGATCGATCTTCGATCAGTCTAATAAAAATGGTTTAACAAACCATTAGTTTAATAATATTTCTAAAATATTAATTATCTTTTTATTTATGATATTTAAAAATGTTGATAAAATCACAAGTGAGGTAGTTATTATTTGATAATGTCGTTAAGCGATCAACTTATCTATTTTTATGAAGTGAACTATAATATACTTCAGTTAATAATAAAATTTATTATTTTAATAATGATTAAAGTAATTTACCTTGTTAAATGGAAGTCAATTAGGAAGTAATGAAGTTTTAAAATGAATCGTGTTAAGAATGAGTTATACCCAAGTTATAAAAACAAGTTTGAAGCTAATGTGTTGTTTTTAAGTAATTGTTACTTAATGATTGGATTTGGTATAAGCTAGGGAATTGGAAAGAGATTTTTATAAGAGATGAGATAATGAAATCAAAGTAGAATTGGGAATTTATAAGGAGGCGAGTAATGCAAAGATTTCAATAAGATTTGATTTACTTAATATTTTAATTAAGTAAAATAAGGTGAAACGTGATTTCGGAAAGGGGAATGATAAATAGATTCCCTAAAAAGATTTAGAATTTGAATTTAATTTAAGCAAATTGAAGAGGAGATTGGTAAGCAAATACCAAGTTTATAAAGAAGTATAAATCTAGGCAATGAATTTAAAATAAGGTTTACTTAAGGAATTGTATTAAACAAAATGAGTATGAGTTGAAAGAAGATTGGCAAGGGTATTAGGCATAAAAGAATTTTTGTAAAAGATCGAGTAAATAGTTTTGAAGCAAAAACAAATGAGTTATATTACCGGGTTTAAAAGCGAAAGAGATTTTAAGGGTTAAAGAGTTAAATGGGGAATAAATGTGGTAAGTACAAGGAACGGTTAATTAAACCATATTTGTTAGTAAATAGTAAATGAAATGGTAGGGTTTGTGTTGTAAACTTTTATCCATTCTGAGATAAGAACGTCGTCGATCAAGGTCTGAAAGGTAATTAGAATACTCAACTTGAACGACTTCGCTATTACCAAGGGATGATATTAGTTTGTGACGGTAAAGGTGTAAAGATTTGTTTAAGAGGATATTTCAACGTTTTGCAAGATTTTAAATGTAATGAGACTAATTGTTTTAAAGAAAAATGATGTATAAATAAACATCGGTTGACTCAAGTTTTGAAGCAGAAATATATTGGAACTGAATATATCTATATGTGGTGATTTTTACAAAGCAAAGGAAATAAAAGATTTAGTGAATATAGTGATGTTTTGAAAGAAAAGTAGTGGAGTGGAGTCAAAGGTATATTATCGTGTTTAAATGTAACGGAAACAATGGAAATTGAAATAAGAATAATAAATCGATTTTTAAGAATCGACGATATAGTTTTAATGAATAAATCAGAGCTGCCAATATACTTGACCATACTGTTTCGACATTGATAGTTAAAACACCAAACTATCAATGAAATATATTATACTTTTTTGACGTGTTGATTCGAAGAGATCGGGACGGGAACTAGACCCAAAACCATTTCGAATCAACGTTTCGTACGAAACTAACTAGAAGCAAATGAAGACGAAGCAATTGAAGACCGTCGATCCTCATGAAACAGAAGAACTACTTATAATCTTTGGGTCGCTCCTGGAGATAAACTGTGGTTCTGTCGTGATTGAAATCTACGTATTTGCAATGACTACTCGCTGTTGATCCTTTGGGTAATTCCTAGGATGCGGTAGGAGGGTGCCTTCGGTTCATCCTGTTCCTGGATGACTTGTATAGACAAATTTTTGACAGGGTATTTCCTTAAGGGTCACGTAAGTTGATCTTTAAAATACATCAAGTTTGGTGGCGGAGAAATTCTCTTGCTTAACACCCAGAGTATATTTGTGGATGTCAATTAGTGATTTGACGGATTTGACAGTGTGGCATTCAAAGTGAATGGTGGACTGATATTCTAAGAAGATAAACGTAGCCTCAAGCCTCACAACCGGAAAATGACAAAAATCTGGCAGGTAGCATGGCTAGGTGGGCCATTCCCAAGAAGGGTATATTGTCACCAATCTAGAGAACATTCATATTTGTTACTTCTTTTCATTTTTGTATTTCCCGGGAATTTCGATGGTCGCGACAAAAAGCCGAAAGGGTGACAATATATTCGATACACTCAAGTTAAATGAGTGGTCGGTCATGTGTGGGTCGGGATGCAAGACGTTCTTGTTGAACCTAGTGTATTCCCCTCTAGAGATACACTATCGGCAGGTGGTTCCATACCTTGTCATAGCCAGAATCCAATCTCCAATAAGCGCCTTGCGGTTTTTGATTTTATAATAAACATGTAGAGCATCAGATGCAAGCGTTTTGCTAGATGGTTATTTATTTGTGATTTGTTAGACACTATTATAATATCACTGGATTTTGATATATCAAAGTAAGGTAAAAACCATCCATGTTTATGTGTGGGCTGGTCTTACTATTATCTTTTTCATTCAAAAAGGATTTTCGAAGTTAAACAAGTTGTTTGTGCTATGAATTTATCACTGAAAGTATTCCAGACTGATCCAGGTGAATTTTGCTTTGCTTCAAATGTGCTCGGGTCAAACCTGGTATATTCCTGGTTAGGTTTTGCTTGGAGTTTTCAGAAGAGGAGTTGGAGCCGAGACGTATTCCACGTATTTACTGGTACTAGTTATTCCGCTGTGTGTATTGATTGATGGGAATGTATACTCTGATATTGTAATCATATATATACTGTTTCATTTTGTATAAAGAATTTTTATATATTATATTTTATTTCGTTTCGTTGTGAGATTCTGATCTTCTTATTCTTCTATTCTAATATTCTTTCTTTCTTCTCTCACCTTCTAATTTCTTTCTATTAACGTTCTGGAATTTGATACTTGGATTTTTTGGCAAGTAATATGAAGTTATGTGTTATTATCGAAAATTCGAGCGTTGAATTTTCCGGGCCGTTACAATTTTCACAAGTACCATTTAATTATACTAATAACAATTAAATGTCTCTTATGAACCTAACGGTCATAATTTCCTAAGACATTAATTGACAATAAAGTACCTTTATTTTATCAATCCCAAAATATCTATTTGTTATACCCCAATAGACATTATTAATTTATTTATTTACTTATTGTTTGTTGTGTATATATATATCTTTATATATGTTTTGGCACCAGACTTCTCACATTAAGTTGACCACTTGTGGATGTTGGATTTGCCGGGCGGTTCCGGGCAGTCTTCTACAACAAGTTGCATTTAACCTAGTGTCTCAATGCGTTTGTATACAATTTCCCAATTACTGTAAATTTTACATACAAATTAGGCATATCTATTCTTTTTCTATTATTCCCAATTTCACCATAATTTGGTTACAATATCCATTTTTTCATTAACAACATTTTCTATAGCATATTCACTTTTATTGTAAATCTCACAAATTCAGTATTATAGTAATTTTAATCCAATTAACAAATTCATAGAATAAATCTGTACAATAGTAATATTCTTAACATAACTGAAAACGGATTTTTTCGCAATTATCATAGCTTACAGTTATTTAACATATTAAGAATGATGGGGAATTTAAACGGTAAATATACCATTATTTAAAAAGGTATAATTTAAATCCACTTACCAGACATCTTTCCAATCCTTGAATTTGATCCAGATTTGTTATTCCAAGGCTTTCCTAACTGAATCTATAATTAAAGCAACCACGGATTCACAAATCTGACGCTAAAAGAAAAGGGAAAGAGAGAAACCTATATAAATCAGATTCAAGAACTTACCTCACGTTGATCAGAATTCTGAACACCTATTTGTAGATTTATATTTTTATCTTCAAATCTTGAATCAGAACTTCTAGGAACTAATATTCTAATGTTCTAAAAAGATTTGGAGGAAGAAGAGAATGATAGAGCATAGGCAGTATCTCAAAAAAATACGAGTTTAAAGCTAGGCCCTGCTAGTCTATTTATAGGTGTATGAGAAAGTCTTGTCCATCAGATTTAATCAGTTAAAATCTAAGCCATTTATATCAGAAATCCACATCACACAGAACAAATCTTGTCCCGACAGGGTCGAACCCTGGGTTGACCCATCTTGGGTTCAGGCAGATTTTCTACACCTCTGTGATTTCTAATTTTAACGTTGGTTAATAAGTGAATTACTTTCTTTATATTATTCAAGTTATAACCTATCTTTAAGTTTGAATTTCGTATTTGCATGTGTGTGTATATATATATAAGCATGCAATATTTTGGTTATTAATTCATTGATAAATTTCCCATACAAATTCGTTTTATAGTTGCTAAATTAATGTAATTTATAAGGCTTATCAATGCGTTGTTTTATCCCCTCTTAATGCATTGTTTTATTCCTTTTTAATTCATGCATTCTAATTTCAATTTACAGTTAATTTCTTGTCCACTTTTCATGCATGTATTTATTTATGCATTTATTCCTTTATGTTTTTAACTTGCACTTTTTATTTCAACATTTATATTCATGTAATCTTTATTACTTACCCAATTTATTTTAAAAAATGCAGGGTGTTACAATGTCTGAAACAATGATTGACTTCATAAAAAATCTATTTCAACAAGATATAGCAAAGGCGAATGCAACACAAACAACAATCATATTCTAAGATCTCGAAGCAAAGGACAAGTGCAAGTCCAACTGCCACGAAAAATTTTCTTAGCCTTGAAGCGGTGAGAACTTTCTGCTCACTCCAATCCAACCAAATGATCTCTCCCTAAGGAAGAAACTTAAACGGTGCGAGTAAGATCAGATAGCACAATTTGGTATGGGCTAAGAAATGGTTGGAGAGAAGAAATTGGATTAGATCTTGGAGTATTAGCAGGGTTAGATCTAATGCACAACTGGCATGGAAAAAGAGGAGATTTGGCGATGACAAAAGAAAGAGAAGAAGGATAAGAATATTGTTCAGCTAGATGAGGGAGGAAGGACGAAAGGAAGAAGTCAAGGGGTGATTTGGATGCAACTTTTATAGTTGAGTCCAAGATCCATATTGTACCAAAACTCATCAATAAGTTGACCACTCTAGGTATAATGCTAAACGATCAAATGTCGAATGTGCTTTGGGAAAAGGTTGAACCTTGACCTTATTAGACCGGGTTAGAATATTAATCGTCCTGCACCTTCTTCTAATGTTTGACGCGATCCGGAAAAAAATGTCCTCATCATGGCATACATAGACCGCAGTCAAAACTTCGAACCAACTTCAAGGATTTAGAATAGTCTCAACAACGATGCTGCGACCACATAACTAACGAACGAATTTCCAAAATAGTCCAGTTAGAAATTCATAATTAAATTAAAACAGATTTCCCCCTACCTTGCTAACAACCAAATAAACGATTCGAAGTCAAATACCCTAAAATCCGGATGAAGGATTTTCCTTAGCTTTTTCGAAGGAAAATTTAAAAATTTCAAAAATGGAATTTATTATAGACTAACGGTTTCATATTTATGAATCCAATTTACTATTATTATTTGTAATAACCCGGAAAAAGTGAACCATTTTAAAATTTTAAAATTAGGTTATTACCAAGAAATTTGAATAATTGAAATAGCACATTTCAATAAAATATAGAATTGGGTATAGTATTGCAGTTAGAAATTTTGAATACAAACTTTGTCTGACTGTACCGGGTGGAAAATATAACGGATTTTAATGAAACTAAAAATATTTAAATCTGTTTATCAATACCTTTCT
Organism: Allium sativum; assembly: GCA_030737875.1. Lineage (NCBI taxonomy): Eukaryota > Viridiplantae > Streptophyta > Magnoliopsida > Asparagales > Amaryllidaceae > Allium > Allium sativum. The sequence goes on from CM060921.1 coordinate 313,352,343, forward strand.
AACGAATCTGAAAAATCGAAGTTTCATAGCAGAAAGTTATGGCCAAATGAATTTTCAGAAAGGTCGTTATATAGTGTATATAGCCCTTGAAAATTGAGATTTTGCATACGACCTCGGAATTCGACGAAACCACTTTTGTTGGGTCCGGGATGTCAAATTATTGCTAGGTTTCAAATTTCATAATTTTTGAAGCTAGTATGTGAGCGGGGCAAAAGATAATGTGATTGGTCAAATTCTGTTAAAAAGGGTCGACCTAAAAATGGCCGTTTTTCAAACGAGCTCAGAATTCGACGAAACTGGTTTTGTTAGGACCGTATCGTCAAAACAAAGCTAGATTTATTTTTCTGGAATTTTTCGATTCAGTTTGTGGCCCTGGCAAATTGAAATGTACGTTTAAATTAAATATCGAATGTTTTATATTTTAATTTGAAAAATAACTGACTGTAACAGTCGAAATGGCCAACGAAACATATCCCATTGTGTCCGGAATGGGGGTATTTAGCTAGGGGCGACAGTCGTTGGGTTAGATTTCGAGTTCGTCTGTGAAAGGGGGTATTTTAGGAATTAAATAAATTAAAAAATTAAAATAAAAGGAGCGGGCCAATCAGAATTCGTCTTCTTCATCGATCTCCCTGTCGCGACGCGGAAAAAGCTCTGAAACTTCTCTCTTCAATTTCTCCACAACCACACAACGAAATCAAGCAAACTCAGATCCATTTTGAAGAGCGTTCAAAGATCTTCAAATCCATAGCAATTTCAGAAATTATCGTTGAGTGTTGAGGGAGATATCGCGCCAGGAAGGTTCGAACTTTGCGCCGCCGCCGTGGGTGCTGGAGACCACCAAGCTGATCATCTCGGGTAGCTTTGGGAAGCTCTTTCCTTCCTCTTCGACGCAGCGCTGGCCGTTCGTCCTATCGCTTCGTGGTTTTGCCGAAAAGTTAAACCCTAGTTTTCGATCTCGAAGGAGGTATACGGCTGAAACCATTTTCAACTGATTTTTACACTATAAAGCGTTGCAAACTTGTAAAAATCGTATCTTTTTGCTATCTTAACGAAATTCGATGAAACAGGAGACACCGTGACCGCAAGGAGGCTCTCTACATTCTAGAAGAAGCCGCAGATTTTTCTGACCTTCCTACAATTTTTAGCACTGCAATAACCAATGTGAGGAATCTAAACTATTTGTGTGAATGGAATTGCGTTGTATAAATTATATAAGCGAAGTGTAAACTATATACGCATTGTATACCTCATGTACATGTGTTGTATAAGTTATATTAGCGATGTATAAATTATACAAGCGTTGTTTGAAACATATATGCTTTGAATTGTGATGAAATGCAAGTGAATTATTATATATATATATATATACACTCCCCTCGTCCACAGACCATGGACGATATCTATTGCTTGTGATTGACGTGATATTATATGGTATGACGGATGGTTGGAAATAATTGTTTGTGGTTGATTTTGTGGTTGAAAAATACCTTTGTGGTTGAAAAATACCCTCTTATGGTTGAAACAAAATAGAATAGGATTGTGGAATTGAAAATAAAACATGCCGCCTGCGTGCGAACTAGATGCATGATCCCCATTGTCAAAAACCGCGAGGTTTTAAGGTAGAGCGAGGAGCCGTACTAGGGACGGTCCCGGTTTTAACTACCCTGCCGTTATGCTGCCGAAATTTTCTGAAATATTTATGTGTTAGAATAATTTTCATTCGTTGCAATAAATTACATATGCTATATGGAATATTCATGTGTTGAGTTGCAATTCATTCGTTGAGTTGAAATTCATGTGTTGAATATTATTTGAATTTAAACAAATGGCTTTAGCGATAAATATATACAAACTATATCGAATATTCATGTGTTGAGTTGCAATTCATTCGTTGAGTTGAAATTCATGTGTTGAATATTATTTGAATTTAAACAAATGGCTTTAGCGATAAAAATCACATATATATATATATATATATATATATATATACAAACTATATAGAATATTCATGTGTTGAGTTGCAATTCATTCGTTGAGTTGAAGTTCATGTGTTGAATGTTATCATCTTTTAAAAATAAATTGAATCGACAATGAAAACTATATTTTTATAGTGAATATGAAGTGTTAAAAATACACACGTGTCGAATAAATATTTTTGATGATAAAAATATTTCTTTTATCATGTATACGCTTAGTTAAAAATACACACGTGTCGAATAAATATTTTTGATGATAAAAATATTTCTTTTATCATGTATACGCTTAGTTAAAAATACACATGTGTTAAAATAAATAATAGTTTGCTAGAAATATTATTATTAGCTTTGTTCTGCATATATATACATGTGTTGAACAGGAAAAATGGATTAGCTGTAGAGTAAAGAAATTATTTGCGTGCCCGACAAATAGGTAAACCTTGATGAGTTGGCTGCGCAATTTTATTTATAAATCAACTCCTGTGAATGCCATTGGATGCGGAGTGCTGGTTATTCTGTGTGAAATAATAAATAACGCCATAGGATAGTAACAATTAATTTTGAACTACACTACATGGCATACTTCTTGATGATAGGCATACTTCATCATATTCCACATAAGCAACTGGAGCTTGTGTGACGAGGTGGAAGATTTACCATACAAGCAAGAGGCTTGTATGGCGACGACTATATAGTACAGGTTGAACTGATGACTGATATGGACTATATAAATTATAACGATAAATTGCCAGATTAATAAAAACCCCACACGGGTCTGGAGTTGACAATAATCACGTCGCTCTAGTTATTAGATACGACACATGGACTATTTATTTCCACATGGAAACGGGGTGACGAGAATTTATTCTCTGGAGTGATTATCAGTACATACTCCCCCGTAAACACCAGAATATATCACTATAAATATGTGAATGCTTTTTAGGATTTATTGGGTACCTGATACGGCCCAATAAATTTCCAAACCCCTCCCCGTACAAAGGAGGTTATGGCGAAATTTTTCGAAATATTAAGGCGTTAGTGAAATATTTGAAGTGAAAACGAAGTTGAAAATATAGTATGAACTATAGTTGAAAATATAGTGTGAACTATAGTTGTAATTATAGAATGAACTATATTTATATATATGAATATAAATATAATTAAAAGGAATAGAGGCCGTGCAGTTCGTGTTTTCGGAATCGTAATTTGAAACGATTAGTACGAGAAATCCGACCATCGGATTTTCCCGAAACCGCAACCGCTGGGTTCGCCTTGGAAATATCTTTCCAACGGCGCCAACCTTGTAAAAATCCAACGGTTGGATTGTCCGGAATGTTTAATTCAAATCTGAAGAAAAACAGCGCCATAATCGTGTATATTTATATATAAATATAACTATAATTAAATTAAATCGAATAACGACGCTGCAGTTCGAATTTTAAAACCGTAACTTCAAACGACTAGTGTGGAAGATCCGACCGTCGGATTCTCACGAAACTGGAACCGTTGGGTTCGCTTTGGGAATATCTTCCCACTGATATAGACTTGGTAGAAATCCAACGGTTAGATTTTCCGATATGTTTAAAACAAATTAGGAGAAAAACAGCGCCAGTGCCACGGCACGACCTGAAACGTCGTTTAATTAAATATGGCCATTTTTAAATAAATAAAAATGGCGGAAAAATCGTTATAAAATATTATAAGCAATATAGATTGAAAATAAACCAATTGGGCTTGAATTGTTTGATATTTGATGGTTGTATGTATATGACATGAAAATAACACTAAGGAACCGAAAGATGGATGTCGAATAATATAACCATAAAATGAATCGATTTAAATTCTAATGACGTGAATTATTTGAAAAGGCCGAGCTAACCCTCATTTCAAATAATTTATCGAGCGATTCGAATTGGAAAATGCAAAGACGATTCAAGACCGACGATCTTCGTACCGGTTGGATGGGCGCTACTGAGGTTCCTGACCGGAGTAGCTACCGGAAGGGGGCGGAAGTAGTAGCCGTCTGAACGTATGTGTTGATTGGACGGATATACGAGGAATTTGACGCCTCCGGTTTCGTTCAGACCCAGAACGGACTTGTAAATGGACTGTGTGTCTGACATTGGATTTTGTTCTATATTGATTGATCTCTGTTAAATATATATCTGTTTGGCGGCGGAGAATTTATTCTTTTGCTTAACGCCCTTCTCTGAGACGTACGAGCTCAGAGGTTATATATCGATGGAAATCAATCGTATGGAGTGGACTGCCTATGTGGCATGCCAAGATGCTGGGATCAAGGCTTTTGTTGCAAAGCAAAGTCTTGTGGATGATGATCAAAGCAAGGTCTACGTGGCCTAGTTTTGTGTATTTCGTAGATTCGCGAACCTCACACCCCGGTATGAGTTAAAAACGGGGTACAGACCGCTGGGAGAGCACGACGTTTCTTTCTAGCTATGGTGGTGTCAGTGACTTACCAGCCCTGACATATATATCTACTTTTAACCTTTGTGGTTGTTGGAATGCGAGGCGCCTAGATTATAGGTCTGTAAGGACCGGGAAACGTGTGTTCAGGAATAACCAATCCTCTAACGTAAGTGAGGACCGGCCCAGCCGCATCCAGGGGTTGCCCAGAGTGTGTAGTCTCGAGGCATTTGCTAAAGTGTCTCGAAGCGGAGAGGAGCTTGCCCCTTGCCTCGACTCATGACGGAAATCCAATTTCCAATACGAGATAACGAATTCGATTGTAACTTATATATGGAGACATAGTGGCATGGGACGCTCATGTCGCCTATGATTGATATTTATGATGCTATTCGTTTTTTTTGAAACATACATGCACTAGTAATAATATCAAATGATTTTGCTTTATACGTATCAAGCATATTTGGCTATTATAAGGTAAAACTCTATCCTCCGGCTTGCGTTGCATTGTGTGATGGGACCTGAGTCTTATAATGGCTTCATTCTTTCTAAAAGCATTGCGTTGTTTTAAAAGAATTTATTTTGTTTTAATGCACTAGCAATCACTGGAGTAAACCCGTTCCGCGAAAGTGGCGTGGTCCTATGATTTGCTTATTACTGTTGTTTAACCGTTAAATAGATTCCTCATACCAGTCACCATGACTGACTCATTGTTTGTTTCACTTTGCAAACGCGGGTGCCCTTACTTTCACACGGGCAGCCTAGTACACAGGTTACAGGTTGTTTTTGGCTCTGCACTGCTGCATAGGGTGCATTTTTGGCTCATGGCGAGGCTGACTTCACAGAGGCGACTTTGACATTTTCCGCCATTACTGTTCTTATATTATGATTCCGCCACGGGCGATGCAAACTGATTTACTTTCCGTATTTCTTATTGTATGTATATGTACCGCCTTCGGCGATGTAGACTGATACCCTTATTATGTCTCACAACATGTATGTATTCCGCCTCTGGCGATGATGACTGATCACTTTCCTTTTTATTTACTAAGTTATATCCCACGCTATGCTATTCTGATGTTATTACATGTTGTGATTCCGCTGTCATATCCATGTAAAATTTATTCTATTTATTGTTTTTGCTATTATTTGTACTCTGCTATGATGATTAATGTGTTATATTCCAATGATTATCCTTAATACCGCCCCTCGGATTTTGGGAACGTCATATTATTCCTCCAATTTATATTACAAACTGAAAAACTTTTTAGTGTCTAAAAATGTCAAAACTTTAAAATCTCAAGTTTTAATTGTGATAATTTAAACAAATAGTCCTATATATATATATATATATATATATAAAGAGAGGGATACTAACAATCATAAGGAATGGGTATAAATCATTTTATTTTTCCAAACAGTTTTAAAAATAAAATTCCCTCGAATACAAGGCCAAGAACTCAAATGAATGTTTTCAATAAAGGAATATCTGGAAATTTAACGAAGTAACGAATGTATATACTTTGTAATTATATTTTCAAATGGATATGACATATTAACATGAATTTCCTGTTTCAGAACAAGAATAGGTCTTTGATTGGAACTACCAAATGAAACCAAAACCCAGAAATTGCAATTATCTCGGTTATACTAGAATTTTGTCCAGTCTCGAAACTCGAATCAACGGAATCCACCATATGCCATTCTCATGCTCTTCACAACGAAATCGCTAACGTACTGTAGGATAAGACAGAATTGGCTGGAAACCCGAACTCAACACATTTAACTCTTAGTCACTTAAAGCCCATTCTATATAATTAGGCCCACGACTAATTCATCGTCGAAATAAATTAAATTCGAGCAAGAAAGATGAAGAAAATAAGAAAAGAAAATCGAATTATGTTCTCTCACAAGTCCTAATTTAATAATTCCTCAGATCGTCTAACCTATGCTCTGATACCAAATGTAACACCCCACACATTCCTGAGCCTAAATTTCGACAAAAATCGACACTCGAACACATCCAAGCATGGAGCGTATAAATATGGTACCTACAAATAAATAAGCATAAGAATAATCAGAGTACAATAAAAATAACTCATAAAGGAAACAAAATAGAATAGGATAGACTAGTAATAACTCAAGTGTAACGACCCAGGGATTTTCGGCCCTGAAAATCGACATAAATACCCTTACCGTAACTCATGCCGACCTTCCAAACACCGAAAACACTGGAACGTTATTAGAAAGAATTTAGAGGGTGAGATAAGAAAGAAAGAAATATAAGAATAGAAGAAAAAAAAGAACCAACACAACACAAAATCAGAGTCTCACATCGCAACGGAACAAAATATAATACAGAAATATAAACTTTATTGAGAGTTTTTAAAAACACTTACAGTATCAGAGTACATCCACATCTCTGGACAGTTATAATAACTTGTCCTCAGATACAATACATAGCGGAATACACATCATATAATATCATACGTCTAGATTCCTCCAGCTCGTCTCTTCACAGCATTCGATAACCTGAACCTGTACACCCCGGGCTAACCCGAGCATTTACAAACACCGGGTCAGTCTGGTGAACCAGAGTGAGATAAACTCGCACAGTATTTAGGTTAATCAACCAACTTGATTTTTAAAGTTTAAAATCTTTTCAAAAGAAAAGGATAATCGTAAGACCAAATCCACACATAAACACGGACATTTTTTACCTTACGATAACCCAAACCATTTTGAAATCAATATCTTTTCTGGTATTATAATAATGTCTAAATACAAATAAATATCAATCTAGTAGAACGCTTGCATCTCACGCTCTACATATATAGTATACAATCAAAACCGCGGGCGCTTATTGGAGATTGGATTCCGACTATGACAAGGTATGGGACCACCTGCCGATTGTGTATCTCTAGAGACGAATACACTGGGTTCAACAAGAACGTCTTGCAACCCGGCCCTCACATGACCGACCACTCATTTCTCTTGAGTGTATCGAATGTATATCACCAACGGTTGGACTCAAACCACCATTTCCCGAAAAGGGACAACATCGAAATAGGTTAAAGAAACAAAAGGATTTTCTCTAGATAGGTGATTATACACCCTAATGGAGCGACCCACATAGCCATGCTGCCTGCCTGATTTTTGTCATTTCCCGGTTGATGAGGCTTGAGGCCAGAATTTCCTTTTGAACATCTGGTCATCATTCACTTTGAATGCCACATCGTCAGATCCTTCAGATATCACTAATTGACGTCCACAAAAATACTCTAGCAGTTAAGCTAAGAGAACGGCCATTCCCCGCCAACCACTATCGCACGTTTGAAGAAATCAACGTACGTGGCCCTTTGGAAATACTCTATCAGACATTCGTCCATACAAGTCATCCAGGAACAGGATGAACCGAAGGTACTCTCCTACTGCATCTCATATAGGAATCACCCCATGGATCAGTAGCGAGAATTCCTTGCAACCCGTAGATTCCGACCACGACAGAACCACAGTACATCTCTGGCTGCAAACTAGAGATTATTAGCAGTCCTTCCGTTTACGAAAATTTACGGTCTTCAATGCTCCATCTCGATCATCTTCTAATATCTTCACGTATTTGGTGGTCGAAATGGTTTCGAATATAAATTCGATCCCGGTCTTTCCGTACCAACAATCGTATTGGACAGATTTGATAGTCGGTGATTTAACTATCAAAATAGACAGTGTTTCAATCATGACAAAAAGAGTTCACTGGTTAAGTATTCAGCATCACTTGGCCTTTTAATTAAACATCATTATGAAATATCCTTTATTTGTTACCTGATAGAACCCAGTGCTTATTTCTGTTGGATAGAACCCCACCTTTACATTATTTCACTGCTAGAAATGAATTCTCACTAACCCCTTTTTCCATCACAACTAATATTACCCTTAGATAGTCCTGATATCGTTCAAGTTGGGGTATTTTAATTACCTCTCAGACCTTGATCAACATCGATCATATCTAAAGATAGATACGCGTTGTAATATAAAACCAATATCTCATCAAATCTCCACACAAATTCCATTTAACTATTTTATTCAAAAGTGTGGTTTCATAAACCTTCTTTTCTTTTGAAAATCTTTTTCTCTACTATACCATAAATTCTTAATTCACTAATTAATTAATCTTACTTTTAATTCTGCCTCTTCAACCAACTCATTTTTATAATTCGAATTTGGTTACAAAATCTCATGATCTGCTCCTTTTTACCAAATTCTCTTTTACTAATTCCTTTCAAACCCATTTGACAATTCCTGCCTTGAAATCTTATTTTAATCCCCTCCCTTCTACTTAACCCATTATTAAGTAACTTAAATGTGTAATTTACACTTTTACACATTAAAGCCCATCTACATAACCTTGATTCATTATAAATCTTTTTGATCGAAATCACCTTTCACTTGACTCAAATAAATAAGTAACATTCATTTCTAAGCTAGTATCCTTGCTTAAGATTCCTTTTTATAACTTGTTGTACAAATTCGGGGTTTAAATATAAAACCTGTTCGTAATTCCTTTTTACCATTCAATTGGATTCCACTTCAATCTCGGGTTCATTTTAAATGAATTTCAATTAGAAAGTATTTTTCTAAAATAATAATCCATTTCGGTAGTTAACTACTTTCGTAATTAATCCCTTTATTTATCAAAATAATATTAAACTCCCTTTTTAAAACCTTATTAAAATTAAACCATATCATTTGATTTATTTCTCAATCTCGTACTTATAAATCTGATTAACATCAGAGCAGACTTTATAAAATTGATTAAAATAAATCAAATCTTAAATAAACCATTTATTTATTCTCCCTCTCTATAAACTTTTATTTAAAATAATATGTTTCAAATCTATCTCCAGTTGCGAAAAATATATTTTATAGGCCATATGTTGCCAGACACTCAACCAATACCGCTCATTGGTTTAAACTGCATAGATGCTGAAATTCCAGTCAACAATCAATACTCAAATCAATCAATAAACAAAACAATTCAACCAATTCAAACCATTAAACACGTTTAATTTATAAACGTGACCAACAAGGTAAGTTACCTTTATTGGAACCAATCATTAAAAACGATTTGGTATTTCACTGAAATTAAACGACTGTTTAATTTCATCAGTTCAATCAACGAATAATTATATAACTAGCAAACAGTCAAGCATCAGCAAGCAGAGCACAAAAATAAAAACCCAATTTATATAAAATATAAGTGGGGAAAAACTGAGTGAGTTTAACTCACCTGGATTTGAATTCATCGATAAACAGTCTGTTTAGCCAAATTAAACAGACGTTTAATTTGACTAAAATTTCCAGTTGCTCTCGATCTTGATTAACCCTGCTTCATCTTGAAGATCTCCTTTCTATGGTCCAAACGTGACAGACCGTGCTCAGATCTGATAAAGGAGGCACGAGATATCGTATTAACAACTTTACACACTAATTTAAATTATTTAAAATATGAAATTCTATTTTAAACTGGCCCTTACCTTCATTTCCGGTCCAACAAAGCCCAACTTGATTCCTCCTTTAAAACCCTATTATCTAATCCGTTGCCCTCATAACACATCAGCCGTCATCAAAATAAACTTTAATGGCCGACTCAAAATCCCTAATTCCCCTTCTTGATTCGGCTACAACGGAGTTTTCCGCCTTGCAACCCTCCTCCTCCACGCAACCGGTCTTCTATCTCCCCTCCGACGCCTCCCAGAAACGAGCGACCCACCTTCGACGAAGACGAGGGCTTTCAACTCGCAAAACCCTGAACCAAGCTAAGTGTTTTTAATTGATTTTCGTTTCTTGTATTTTGATTTTTCAAAGTGTTCGACTTGTTTCCTCTCTAATGTAATTGTTTTCATGATTCTGGGAATTATTGAAACACTCTACGAGTGTATATATTGTAGTTGATTCGAGATGAATGTCCATCAGTGGATCAATCGTAGGTAGTCCAGTTATAGATCCTTAGGCCATTGGGTTTTATTTCCATTTCAGATTTCCGTACTGTTGATGGAATTGATCACTGCGAAATGGTTTAGCTGAGATTTTGTTGAATTAAGTATTGTATATCACATTACAGCTGGTCTGCTCGAAAAACAGTGGTTTATCTTGTAGGTTAAGTTAGATTGCGGCTATCACTTGTTAAGTCAATTTCAGAGATTTTGAATTGTGCAATAGATTTTTTTTCTTCTTATTGCAGCTGTCTGCATTTGACTTTACTATATATATGAATGTAAAAAAATCTGTTCGATTGATGTATAATATATACATATAATTTTCCTTCTTCTTTAGCTGTTCATGTACTATTCTTTAGCCGTTTATCTAGCTGTTTACCTAGCTGTTTCGACTTGATGTATCAAGATACATACTTTTCTTTCTTTCTGTTTCTTATGGGTTATTCTCCTTTCATTACAGCTGGGTGATTCTGATCGAACTGGATGCTTTGCATCTGGTGGTTACGTGATACTTTGCAGGAGGTTTTGGTGACTTCAGATTGAAATCCATGTGCCACTGTCTGCTATGATACCTAGTGGTGTGTAGCTAAGGCCTATCTGAATTGTTTATTTTATTTGGAGATTTGATCTGTGACATGTAAATGTATAGTAGAATGGTCCTTTTACAGGTTTGTACATGAGGTATAAATATGTATTAGCTGTTTTTTCTTTTCTTTTTGTGGCAATAGTTCTTATCCGAATTTGTATATGAAATCGATATCATATAAATGAACACATCTAGCTGTTCATTGCCTATACAGAATTGTCAGTACAAATTTGATGTAAAAATATTTACATATCTTTGTTCTCCCTAACTGTTCAATGACCTTATATATGTTGCCTAAATCATATATGTAACGTCCAGATTGGATAGGTTATCTCTGTCTGGTTAGAGATCCTATTGGTTTAAACTATAACGTCAGTAAACAGATTTAAACTTGTCAACTTATCTTTGACCACTAGATTGGACAGTTAGGCAATTGAACATGTATGGTTATATAAATCCATCTTATTGGGCCTATATTATAGACAGTAATACATGTTTTTTACAAAACATTTATTTCCTATACATGTTCATTACAAAACATATGGCGGTTTCAAGTACCAATAAAAATGCTATGGCCGACGATTTTTGGTTTTGACCCTCTTTTGAACATACGAAGACAAGTTTTTTTTCAAAAATTTATTTCAAGCGTATATAAAGATATTTAATTTATTGAAAATTTGTTTATTACTTTAAATAAAACGTTATATTTATAAACGAATTCCATAGCGACTATTTTAGAATTTGAATTGGCCATAACTTATTATCTAAAACACGAAATCTGGATTTTTCTCTTTCATACGAAAATTATCATCAACAAGATTCTAATGTTTCTCGTTTCACAGAATTCCGACTTATATCGGATCTTGTGTACTCAGTTAAAGTTTGAATCGAAAATTTCGAACTACCGCGACGTTTCGAGCTCGTTTTAATTAATATATAAATATATATATATATATATTCAAACTCTATTTTTAATATATAATTTCGATTAAAAATCCATTATATTCCCAATATAATATTTAAAATAATAAATTAAATTAAATATTTGACGGTCAAAATTAAGGGACGTTACATTCTTCCCCCCTTAAAATAATTTCGTCCTCGAAATTGCTAATGGTAAGAATGGACGTTACAACCCATTAATTTCCAAATCCAGTTAAATTTTAAAATCGAAAACAATTCAATATAGTACATAAATAATTTCCAAAGTGAAGTATTCATTTGCAACACAGGACGGAATTATTCAACTTTAATCCATGTGATTACACTCCAGTTGACTATACTGGAATTTAATTGTAATTCAACTTTTTATTGAACTGTCGATGAATTTATATTCAAGCAATCTAACACTAAATCAATACCAATAAACCATCCATGCACAACCAAACTCAATCAAAATAATTGAATTTTATGCTCAATTTAATATTTTACTTTGGTCTCACATATTTGAACATCAATCGGTTAATATCCGATTGATTTCTGTTTGATTAATTCAAATTCCAAATTTAATTAATTTAATTAAATTTGACCAAGTTAAGTGTCAATTCAAATTTCAATCAAATTTGAATTCTATTCCCATCAATCAAACACATAAACCCATATCTCGATAATTTGACAAATTATTCCTTTTCTATAAAAATATAATTTGGGTAAAATTATTTCATTTACCCTCTTTATAAAACAATACTGTATCGATTGCCAGTTCAACGCTTCTCAACACTTGAACCGATCAAACAGTACAAATCATTTGTATATAAAATTTACAAGTATGCTCTCATATATATACACTCAATCTCGATCTAGGGTATTACTAACCCAATCTCTATTGAGCTACACCACAGAGCCAAGGTTATCACTAAACCAATAGCTCTGATACCACTGTAACGACCCAGGGATTTTCGGCCCTGAAAATCGACATAAATACCCTTACCGTAACTCATGCCGACCTTCCAAACACCGAAACACTGGAACGTTATTAGAAAGAATTTAGAGGGTGAGATAAGAAAGAAAGAAATATAAGAATAGAAGAAGAAGAAGAACCAACACAACACAGAATCAGAGTCTCACATCGCAACGGAACAAAATATAATACAGAAATATAAACTTTATTGAGAGTTTTTAAAAAGACTTACAGTATCAGAGTACATCCACATCTCTGGACAGTTATAATAACTTGTCCTCAGATACAATACACAGCGGAATACACATCATATAATATCATACGTCTGGATTCCTCCAGCTCGTCTCTTCACAACATTCGATAACCTGAACCTGTACACCCCGGGCTAACCAGAGCATTTACAAACACCGGATCAGTCTGGTGAACCAGAGTGAGATAAACTCGCACAGTATTTAGGGTAATCAACCAACTTGATTTTTAAAGTTTAAAATATTTTCGAAAGAAAAGGATAATCGTAAGACCAAATCCACACATAAACACGGACAGTTTTTACCTTACGATAACCCAAACCATTTTGAAATCAATATCTTTTCTGGTATTATAATAATGTCTAAATACAAATAAATATCAATCTAGTAGAACGCTTGCATCTCACGCTCTACATATATAGTATACAATCAAAACCGCGGGCGCTTATTGGAGATTGGATTCCGACTATGACAAGGTATGGGACCACCTGCCGATTGTGTATCTCTAGAGACGAATACATTGGGTTCAACAAGAACGCCTTGCAACCCGACCCTCACATGACCGACCACTCATTTCGCTTGAGTGTGTCGAATGTATATCACCAACGGTTTGACTCAAACCACCGTGTCCCGAAAAGGGACAGCATCGAAATAGATTAAAGAAACAAAAGGATTTTCTCTAGATAGGTGATTATACACCCGAATGGGAGCGACCAACATAGCCCTGTTGCCTGCCCGATTTTTGTCATTTCCCGGTTGATGAGGCTTAAGGCCAGAATTTCCTTTTGAACATCTGGTCATCATTCACTTTGAATGCCACATCGTCAGATCCTCCGGATATCACTAATTGACGTCCACAAAAATACTCTAGCAGTTAAGCTAAGAGAACGGCCATTCCCCGCCAACCACTATCACACGTTTGAAGAAATCAACGTACGTGGCCCTATGGAAATACTCTGTCAGACATTCGTCCAAACAATTCATCCAGGAACAGGATGAACCGAAGGTACTCTCCTACTGCATCTCATATAGGAATCACCCCATGGATCAGTAGCGAGAAGTCCTTGCAACCCGTAGATTCCGACCACGACAGAACCACAGTACATCTCTGGCTGCAGACCAGAGATTATTAGCAGTCCTTCCGTTTATGAAAATCTACGGTCTTCAATGCTCCATCTAGACCATCTTCTAATATCTTCACGTATTTGGTGGTCGGAATTGTTTCAAATATAAATTCGATCCCGGTCTTTCCGTACCAACAATCGTATTGGACAGATTTGATAGTTGGTGATTTAACTATCAAAATAGACAGTGTTTCAATCATGACAAAAAGAGTTCACTGGTTAAGTATTCAGCATCACTTGGCCTTTTAATTAAACATCTTTATGAAATATCCTTTATTTGTTACCTGATAGAACCCAGTGCTTATTTCTGTTGGATAAAACCCCACCTTTACATTATTTCATTGCTAGAAATGAATTATCACTAACCCCTTTTTCCATCACAACTAATATTACCCTTAGATAGTCCTGATATCGTTCAAGTTGGGGTATTTTAATTACCTCTCAGACCTTGATCAACATCGATCATATCTAAAGATAGATACGCGTTGTAATATAAAACCAATATCTCATCAAATCTCCACACAAATTCCATTTAACTATTTTATTCAAAAGTGTGGTTTCATAAACCTTCTTTTCTTTTGAAAATCTTTTTCTCTACTATACCATAAATTCTTAATTCACTAATTAATTAATCTTACTTTTAATTCTGCCTCTTCAACCAACTCATTTTTATAATTCGAATTTGGTTACAAAATCTCATGATCTGCTCCTTTTTACCAAATTCTCTTTTACTAATTCCTTTCAAACCCATTTGACAATTCCTGCCTTGAAATCTTATTTTAATCCCCTCCCTTCTACTTAACCCATTATTAAGTAACTTAAATGTGTAATTTACACTTTTACACATTAAAGCTCATCTACATAACCTTGATTCATTATAAATCTTTTTGATCGAAATCACCTTTCACTTGACTCAAATAAATAAGTAACATTCATTTCTAAGCTATTATCCTTGCTTAAGATTCCTTTTTATAACTTGTTGTACAAATTCGGGTTTTAAATATAAAACCTGTTCGTAATTCCTTTTTACCGTTCAATTGGATTCCACTTCAATCTCAAGTTCTTTTAAATGAATTTCAATTAGAAAGTATTTTTCTAAAATAATAATCCATTTTGGTAGTTAACTACTTTCGTAATTAATCCCTTTATTTATCAAAATAATATTAAACTCCCTTTTTAAAACCTTATTAAAATTAAACCATATCATTTGATTTATTTCTCAATCTCGTACTTATAAATCTGATTAACATCAGAGCAGACTTTATAAAATTGATTAAAATAAATCAAATCTTAAATAAACCATTTATTTATTCTCCCCTCCATGAACTTTTATTTAAAATAATATGTTTCAAATCTATCTCCAGTTGTGAAAAATATATTTTATAGGCCATATGTTGCCAGACACTCAACCAATACCGCTCATTGGTTTAAACTGCATAGATGCTGAAATTCCAGTCAACAATCAATACTAAAATCAATCAATAAACACAAAAATTCAACCAATTCAAACCATTAAACACGTTTATTTTATAAACGTGACCAACAAGGTAAGTTACCTTTATTGGAACCAATCGTTAAAAACGATTTGGTATTTCACTGAAATTAAATGACGGTTTAATTTCATCAGTTCAATCAACCAATAATTATATAACTAGCAAACAGTCAAGCATCAGCAAGCAGAGCACAAAAATAAAAACCCAATTTATATAAAATATAAATGGGGAAAAACTGAGTGAGTCTAACTTACCTGGATTTGAATTCGTCGACAAACAGTCTGTTTAGCCAAATTAAACTGATGTTTAATTTGACTAAAATTTCCAGTTGCTCCCGATCTTGACTAACCCTGCTTCATCTCGAAGATCTCCTTTCTACGGTCCCAACGTGACAGACCGTGCTCAGATCTAATAAAGGAGGCACGAGATATCGTATTAACAACTTTATACACTAATTTAAATTATTTAAAATATGAAATTCTATTTTAAACTGGCCCTTACCTTCATTTCCGGTCCAATAAAGCCCAACTCGATTCCTCCTTTAAACCCCTATTATCTAATCCGTTTCCCTCATAACACATCAGCCGCCATCAAAATAAAACTTTAATGGCCGACTCAAAATCCCTAATTCCCCTTCTTGCTTCGGCTATAACGGAGTTAGTCGCCTCGCAACCCTCCTCCTCCATGCAACCGGTCTTCGATCTCCCCTCCGACGCCTCCCAGAAACGAGCGACCCACCTTCGATGAAGACGAGGGCTTTCAACTCGCAAAAACCTGAACCAAGCTAAGTGTTTTTAATTGATTTTCGTTTCCTGTATTTTGATTTTTCAAAGTGTTCGACTTGTTTCCTCTCTACTGTAATTGTTTTCATGGTTCTGGGAATTATTGAAACACTCTACGAGTGTATATATAGTAGTTGATTTGAGATGAATGTCCATCAGTGGATCAATTGTAGGTAGTCCAGTTATAGATCCTTGGGCCATTGGGTTTTATTTCCATTTCAGATTTCCGTACTGTTGATGGAATTGATCACTGCGAAATGGTTTAGCTGAGATTTTGTTGAATTAAGTACCGTATATCTCATTACAGCTGGTTTGCTCGAAAAACAGTGGTTGATATGGTAGGTTAAGTTAGATTGCGGCTATCACTTGTTAAGTCAATTTCAGAGATTTTGAATTGTACAATAGATTTTTTTTCTTATTGCAGTTGTCTGCATTTGACTTTACTGTATATATGAATGTAGAAAAAATCTGTTCGATTGATGTATAATATATACATATAATTTTCCCTCTTCTTTAGCTGTTCATGTACTATTCCTTAGCTGTTTATCTAGCTGTTTACCTAGCTCTTTCGACTTGATGTATCAAGATACATACTTTTTTTTCTTTCTGTTTCTTATGGGTTATTCTCCTTTCATTACAGCTGGGTGATTCTGATCGAACTGGATGCTTTGCATCTGGTGGTTGCGTGATACTTTGCAGGAGGTTTTGGTGTTTTCAGATTGAAATCCATGTGCCACTGTCTGGTATGATACCTAGTGGTGTTTAGCTAAGGCCTATCTGAATTGTTTATTTTATTTGAAGATTTGATCTGTGACATGTAAATGTATAGTAGAATGGTCCTTTTATAGGTTTGTACATGAGGTATAAATATGTATTAGCTGTTTTTTCTTTTCTTTTTGTGGCAATAGTTCTTATCCGAATTTGTATATGAAATCGATATCATATAAATGAACACATCTAGCTGTTCATTGCCTGTACAGAATTGTCTGTACAAATTTGATGTAAAAATATTTACATATCTTTGTTCTCCCTAACTATTCAATGACCTTATATATGTTGCCTAAATCATATATGTAACGTCCAGATTGGATAGGTTATCTCTGTCTGGTTAGAGATCCTATTGGTTTAAACTATAACGTCAGTAAACAGATTTAAACTTGTCTACTTATCTTTGACCACTAGATTGGACAGTTAGGCAATTGAACATGTATGGTTATATAAATCCATCTTATTGGGCCTATATTATAAAGGATTTTGGACAGTAATACATATTCTTTACAAAACATTTATTTCCTATACATGTTCATTACAAAACATATGGCGGTTTCGGGTACCAATAAAAATGCTATGACCGACGATTTTTGGTGACCCTCTTTTAAACATACGAGGACAAGTTTTTTTTTCAAAAATTTATTTCAAGCGTATATAAAGATATTTAATTTATTGAAAATTTGTTTATTACTTTAAATAAAGCGTTATATTTATAAACGAATTCCATAGAGACTATTTTAGAATTTGAATTGGCCATAACTTATTATCTAAAACGCGAAATCTGGATTTTTCTCTTTCATACGAAAATTATCATCAACAAGATTCTAACGTTTCTCGTTTCACAGAATTCCGACTTATATCGGATCTTGTATACTCAGTTAAAGTTCGAATCGAAAATTTCGAACTACCGCGACGTTTCGAGCTCGTTTTAATTAATATATAAATATATATATTCGAACTCTATTTTAAATATATAATTTCGATTAAAAATCCATTATATTCCCAATATAATATTTAAAATAATAAATTAAATTAAATATTTGACGGTCAAAAATACGGGACGTTACATCAAGTAACCGCCTTTCTAAAAGTAAGTCACCATGTCAATGTCGATCATGAGAGAGAACGAGAACCGAAAACCAACTAAACACCTGTGAGAACCCAACCTTCTCTAGAAAACCTGGGAGGTTGTAATGAGGAGGGGGTCAGAACAACAAGTTCTGATGACCAAGAAAAGTACAACACATATTACAATACACAGATGTATCCCGTTTGATTCAACCTAATATATATGCCAACCAAGGCTAGTAATTCAACCTAGCCTTGTAAACATTTACGCACGGCCTTAACTACCCTTCTCAGGGTAGTATTCCCAATGATATCGATACCGAGATAGAAAATTTACACATATATTTATGAAGCCTTTGAACTAATTATTAAACCAAGAAGTGAACTCTCAACCTTGGAGTTTATTTATTCATAAGTGTATAAGTAGCCACTTAATGTCTCACTATCGAATGATAGATAGAGTGGATTTGTGACCCGTGCTTCCTGGTCGGCCTAAACCGAAGAAGAAGGCGGACTGCTTCGAGAATAAGAAAAATCAGAACACAAACAGAAGAACATTTCATTGCTTATTGCAACAATTTACATCAGAGTACAAGAATGTACAGAGTATGAACAAATAATATACATTTGATAAATATCATAGATTTACACTTTACAATGCAGCAGAAAATAATACATAACACAACTGAAAGAGATAAACAGATACAAAGTTTTCCGAATATCATTCCAGCTGTAAACCAAGAACCCGTGAATATAAATCTGCAAAACCAAAACTACTAGCTGCCCCTGTGGAAAATAGGAGCACCCAGAGTTTAGGTTAAAACAATAAACTCCATGTTAGTCATGTGACTGGTGTGAGAACTAAAACAGTCATTATTTTGATTTTAAAGTTAGGTAAATCAAGGGACCACGCCGTATAGCACGGAACGGGTTTACCCCCAAGAATACCAGTGCATAAAACACACAGCGTAATGCTAAATAAAGAACGATGAAGCTATTATAAGACTCAGGTCCCATCACACAATGCAACGCAAGCCGGAGGATAGAATTTTACCTTATAATAGACAAATATGCTTGGTACGTGAAATTTCATCTTTTATTATTACTATAAGTGAAGAAATCAACTTCAAATATAAATGTATCAATCATAGACGGTATGAGTGCCCCGTCTCATTATGTCCCCATACTAGGCTCTACAATCAAAACCGCAAAATGCCGTATTGGAAGTTGGATTTCCATCCGTGAACCATGGCAAGGGATTGTCCTTACCGCTTCGAGACGCTCTAGCCCGTGTCCTAGGACCCAGACTTAGGTGGGCCCTTGGATCGTCAGGGCCGGTCCACACGGAGTGGATTAAAATGCCTGAACACTGCGTTTCCCCGCCCTTTGGGGCGTCAAACAGGCCGGTATATCTACCAAACCATCCATCGGCTCCACAGAGACCGATATAACCTAGGCGCCTCGCTATCCATCATCCACATAAGTAAAACGTCTAGGCGTGCAAAACCCAGACACCACTCCTAGCTCGAAGGAAACGCATGTCCTCCCAGATGTCCTCTCCCGTTTCTGGTTCACACCGGGGTGTGAGGCTCGCGAATTAACGCTATATGAAAAGCTATGCTATATTAAAGCCGTGCTTTGATCATCAACCACAAGACTCTGCTTTTCAACAGAAGCCTTGATCATTTGCATCTCAACATGCCTCACAGGCAATTCACGCTATGCAATTGATGTCTATCAATCACACAGAATGAAATCCGATGTCAGACACACATCCATTTACAAGTTCGTTCTGGGTCTGAACGAAATCGGAGGCACCTTATTCCTCGTCCCATATGCCCGATACAGGAGAGAGGTCCTCGCATATTCGGTCGATCTTCAAGTACGTCTGGACGATCACCACTTACTACCTCGTCTTGGGTGTACAGCCCAATCAAGACATCAGTAATCATCCAAATGATGTGAAGACCTTCGGTCTTCAACCACCGCCTTCATCGTCGACTCATCGCAGATTCAGTTATTCAGAATAGGATAAACCCGGTCTTTCCGAATAACTCTCGTATATTATAAACAAGTGCTATAAAAACACAACATACGCCTCATTCCAATCCAGAATATTCTTTATTCAAATATTCACATTCTTAGGGAAAGGTTCCCATTAATTTTATCAAAGATAAATTCTTTTAAATTTATTCTTTAATCTTCCTTTAGATATCAATTCAAACCATATTAAGGTTTTCCAAACTAGTCGGGATTAGCGAACCACACCGAAGTAATCATTTATTTCCCAATTCCAACCAATTTATCCCATAGAGGAAAATTGGTAATACTCTATGTCTAACAATACGACATTATCGGTAAATATTAATTACCATTTCACATTCAAATCTAGTTAAAGATTTAACTACCGCTTGGAGCAAAACTGGTGATACTCCATCCTCAATCATTTCAATCTAATTAAAGATGCATTAAAACTCCACCTACTTTTAATCTTCCCAAAAATCAACATTAATGATTATAGAACTTGGGAAATCATATCCTGTCTTTAACTGGGTTAAAGAACCAATGTAATTTAAAACACGGTTCACGATAAACCCAAAATCACATTCCATTTTATTCCAATTACTAAATATAACTAGAAATTCTAATAATCTTAATTAAAAGATTTATTCTTTTCACACAGGGTTTAAGAACAGTGTTACTGAAGACCCCATCCCATCAGTCTCTAGCCGTAAATTAGTAAGAGAACAATTCCCTAAGTATTAATCCCGAAGGCCGAAACCAACATCAGATCGATACCCTTGAAACCATTCAACTTAGCTAATCTCCAGTTAGTTTCTAATTTTCTTAACTCTGTTGGGTTTAAGAATAGTATTATTAAAGATACCATCCTCGACAAACCCAAAATCTCATTCCATTGTTAATTGGGTTAAAGAACAAGTGTTATTTAAAACACCGTTCACGATAAACCCAAAAACCAATTTCAATTTGATTCCAATTAAATGTTAATTAATTGGTAAACTTCATTAAATCTTAATAAAAAGATTTATATCTTTTCTCAACTAGGTTTAAGAACAGTGTTAATGAAGACACCGTTCACGACAAACCCAAAATCCAATTCAATATTAAATACAAGGCTCTGAATAGAAATTATATCGGCTTATATTCAATATCAAATTCTGAAATCCATAAATATCGTATTGGGAATAACGATATATATATATATCTTCCTCTACAATATATGTATAATCACGGTATTCAATATCAAAATATTTCGAAGATAATTTCAATTCAAATCCATTCCAATTTACATATTGGAAATTCTGGTTATATTTAAAACCATTTCAAATCCAATTTATTTATTTAAAAATATTAGATTATAATTCTAGTTCATAACTAGTTCATTTCGATAAAAATATATTTTTACCTTTTCAGTTATGGAATTTTTCATCCCAATTTTTTTCAAATCATTTATTATGATTTTACACAAATTATTGATATTTTTAATAATTTTGTCAAGGCCCGTACAGTCGATTTCCATAAACGGCCATCGAACTGCA
The DNA here is from genome assembly GCA_030737875.1 of Allium sativum. Taxonomy (NCBI): domain Eukaryota; kingdom Viridiplantae; phylum Streptophyta; class Magnoliopsida; order Asparagales; family Amaryllidaceae; genus Allium; species Allium sativum. The sequence continues at coordinate 313,374,274 of CM060921.1, forward strand.
CTTACAACGACCTTTTCCAAATTTGATTTGGACATAATTCCAAATCTAGCCGTTAGAGGTCAAATCTCTTATATTCGTTGGAAAGCTCTTTTTGATACGAACCCAACGGTTCTGGGTTAATGAGAATCCGACAGTCGGATCTCCCGTAATGTCCATTCGAAGTAAATTGTCGAATTCGCAAACTGCCGCGGCGCGTTCTATTCAGGCCATTAAATATGTATAATATATATATATATATATATATATATATATATATTACATCAATTTCCGCTTAAAACGTATTTTATAAATCGTTTCAAATTCGTTTTAAAAATGATTTCAACTTCATATTCAATTTCAAATCAAAATTGAATATTCCATATCATTAATATATAAATGATAATATTTTCAAAACATTAGATTTTGAAATCACTTCCTTCTCGATATTCATTATAAAAATGAATAAAATCGATATAATTATCGTTCACGTCCAAAATGGCGATAATCTAATCAACACGGCTTTATATATATTAAAATATTTTTGCGTTCATCCCAAATCGGAGATCAAAATCTCATTTTGATTATTTACCGAATATTATTTTAAAATATTCCTTATTTTAAAATATTCGTTATTTAAAATATTCTTCTGTTCTGAATTGGAATCAGACACAGTCAATTACCATATAATTTGATTTATATGGATTTCATACAACACGTGTATATCGCAACAAAGATAAACAATCAACCATCATCCAGAGTGTAATACACAACTGCATAAGCGTTAAATACATATAATTAACGCTTACAATAGCCCATCAACCCATCGATTGACATACAACTAAACAATTGGGATTAGTGTACGTCAAATATCATCCTTATACCTGTGTGGGGTTTCAACCAACAAATACTGAATATTATTTGTGAAGTTGGGCGATGTGTAAAATTTTATCGTTCCAATCAATATCCGTCAAATGTGTGTACATAAACAAATCGTCCGATTTGTTTATGAATATTTATTTTATTCTTATACACGTTAAAAATTATATTTTTAACTATAAAATATTTTATTCAACACATGAATATTTTATTCCATTCCACATCACAATCAATTTTCATAACACAATCAAATCAAACAAGTCGTCCATGGTCTGTGGACGACGGGGAGCAGTTCATATGTGCAGTTATAAAATAAATAACTGTACAAGAAATTATAGTGAGAAGTTCTCACCTTTGGGATCCACTCATCCATTCTATATTTCTGAACGGATCTGATTTGCCCGAAATTTCAACGCAATTTTTTCACGCTGTTCATAATAAAAATCACATTTTTAATATGATGATTATATATATAAAAATCATACTTTTGTTATAACGTTATAAAAATCACATTTTTATATTGCTACTCATTTTATAAAAAATCATATATTTATACCGCCATTCATATCATAAAAATCATATATTTATATCGATGTTTTCCTTATAAAAATCATATTTTTATATCAATATTTTCATTATAAAAATCATATTTTTTATATCGATATTTTCATTATAAAAGTCATATTTTTTATATCGATATTAAAACCATGTCTTTTATATGAATAAAAATCCTATCTTTACATAATTAAAACTATAATCTTTTTATATTTAAAAATCTAATCTTTTTATATTTAAACCAAATCTTCTCTATGATAAAAATCAAATATTTTATATAAAAAAACCATATTTTTACCATGTCATTTCATTTTAAAAATCGTATTTTTATCACATTAAAAATCTTAACTTTTCTTAGCTAAAAATCATACCTTTATATGAAATTAAAATCCGAAACTTACAGAATTTTCTAGGGTTTCAATCGCCGAATCCCACATCGAAGCATCACCAATCCACGAAGACTTGAGTAGTGCTTCACGGCGATGAAGAGGAGGCTTGCGGAGGGCTCACGCTCGCTGTCCTTTTTTCAAAACTGAAATAAGTGGGAAAAAGGAGGAAATTAGACAATGGTGGACCCACGGTGGCGTTGCGTGGTCAGGGGGCGGCGGTGTGGGGTCGTGGTGGTCGGGGCGTGGTGCATTGGTCAGGGCGCGGGCCCAGGTGGTGGCGGTTGGCTTACTTGAAGGGGGTTTGGGCGGGTCTGCTCGAAGGAGGTGGAGAGAGGACAGGGGAAGGAGGGGATGGCCGGGGGAGCTCTGCCAGGGGCGGCGGCGGCCGATGCTGGGCGCGGCGGCTGGAGCATGGGCTTGGAGGCGGTGGGCGACGAGAAGCAAAAGGGGGGCGGCTGCACTATTTTGAATTTAGGGTTTTCTCTCTTTTTTTTCTAATGAATTCAAGGGCTTTGAAAATCTATATATAGCTTTTCCACTCGAACCCCAAATTGATCCACTGAATGTCGTCCCTAGCTAATCACCTCCATTCTGTACACAATGGGATATGCCTTGTAAGTCAATTCAACTATTTCGACCAGTTGCCATCAAACTTAAAATATAAATCAATGTATATTCAATTTAAACGTACAATTTAATTTACTGAGGCCACATACAGACCCCAAAAATTCCAGAAAAATAAATCTGGCTATTTTTTGATGATACGGTTCTAAAAAAAACTAATTTCGTCGAATTTGAAGATCGTTTGAAAAACGGTCCTTTTCCAGTCGATTAAATACAAACTGAAATTACCAAACACGTTTAAATTCACCACGCTCACATATTGATTCCAAAAATTATGAAAATTGGAATCTAGCAATAATTTGACATTCTGGATCCAACAAAAGTAGTTACGTCGAAAATGGAGGTCGTTTGCAAAATTTCCATTTTTAAGGGCTATATTTCCATAACGACTATTCTGAATTTTCAATTGGGCATAACTTTTTATTCCCGCTACGAAATTTCAATTTTTCAGATTCGTTGGAATGATATTTTCGTATAGATTTAAATATTTTTGGTTTCACTAAAATCCGGTTTATTTTGAATCCTGTACATTCATTTCAAATTTGAAATTTGAAATCGATTTTTCAAACTGCCGAGCCATTTTCAATTCCTTTTATAATTAAAATAAATATTTATATTCTAACTCTGATTTAAATAAATACATGCATTCTAATTCTATTCAAAATAAATTTCTAGTCGTTAATATTTAAAGTAAATCATTTTAAATATTCAAAATTCATTAAAATTGCTAAAATAATTTTTTTTAAATTGGTTTCTGATTTTCTGGGTTATTACAATCTCCCCCACTTAAAATCTTTTCGTTCTCGAAAAGGAACGGAGCTGAAAGTTGTTTTATTAATCAACTCAACTTTCATTCTGGATTTCATTCTTTAACTTTTCAGTTTCTAAGAATTTTGCAATTCTTCAAAAATTTGGCTAACACCCTAAAATTTCGAAAAATTTCGCCATAACCTCCTTTGTACGGAGAGCATCGGGAAAATCCCCAAACTGCCACACAGGCCCTCTCATCTCAAAAAGAAAAAGAAAAAGCCAAGCGGCTAGCCAATCGGCACATAAAATCATCCAAACCCAATAAATTAGTAAACATGTACCTATTTATCGGGCATACAATTTTATTCCTTTGCTTAGCTTCCCTGCTATGACTTGTTTAATATATATATATATATATATATATATATATATGCATGTACTTTTATGCAATTTCAAACAATTTTCAATCCAGTTTCATATTTGACTTGATTTTGGTACATTTCTCTTATTGGTATTATTATTCCAACAGTTTATATCAATCAAACTAGTAATCATTCAGTACAACCAGCAATCAATTAGTTGATTAAATTTTCAAATGCATAACTTTAATACATAGTCAAAAATCATGTTTTTGAGGCCAAATCACAATAAATAATCCTATGTAAGTTTTGTTTCTCACTTCAGTCAATTGGAAATATATAAAGATCCCACTTTCGAAACTCGAACATATATATTGATGATGCACCTGCTATCATCAGTGTCATCCCCGGGCGACTAGAGTGTGATTCTATATCTTTCCAGTATATTAAAACTTCGAATATACGTTCATGATGCGTATATGCAAAATCTTATATACCTGATTGTCCAAAATAAAATAAAATAATATACTCAAATACGTATAATTAGATAAAATTTCCAAAACAAAATTGGTTTTCATTTTTATTTTAAAAATAACACTCTTCACAATCGTCCTAGGATACTACTAATCCCATCTCTAACGAGTCATTCTTATTGGATAATCCTAATCCAATCTCTGATGAACTCTTTCGTTTGGTTCTAACGTGTCTTGTTCTCGAGCTCTGTAAACCAAAGCTCTGATACAAATGTGGCGACCCGTGCTTCCCGGTCGGCCTAAACCGAACAAGAAGGCGGACTACTTCGAGAACAAGACAAATCGGAACAGAAACAGAAGAACATTTCATTGCTTATTACAACAATTTACATCAGAGTACACGAATGTACAGAGTATGAACAAATAATATACATTTGATAAATATCAGAGATTTACACTTTACAATGAAGTGGAAAATAATACAAAACACAACTGAAAGAGATAAACGGATACAGAGTTTTTCAATTATCATTCCAGTTGTAAACTAGGATCCTGTGAATATAAATCTGCAAAACCAAAACTACTAGCTGCCCATATGGAAAATAGGGGCACCCAGAGTTTAGGTTAAAACAATAAACTCCAGTTTAGTCATGTGACTGGTGTGAGAACTAAAACAGTCATTATTTTAATTTTAAAGTTTGGTAAATCAAGGGAACACGTCGTATAGCACGGAACGGGTTTACCCCCAAGAATACCAGTGCATAAAATAAATAGCGCAATGCTAAATAAAGAACGATGAAGCTATTATAAGACTCAGGTCCCATCACACAATGCAACGCAAGCCGGAGGATAGAGTTTATCTTATAATAGCCAAATATGCTCGGTACGTGAAATTTCATCTTTTATTATTACTATAAGTGAAGAAATCAACTTCAAATATAAATGTATCAATCATAGACGACATGAGTGCCCCATCCCACTATGTCGCCATACTAGGCTCTACAATCAAAACCGCAAAATGTCGTATTGGAAGTTGGATTTCCATCCGTGAACCAAGGCAAGGGATCGTCCTTACCGCTTTGAGATGCTCTAGCCCACGTCTCAGGACCCAGACTCGGGTAGGCCCTTGGATCGTCAGGGCCGGTCCACACAGAGTGGATTAAAATGCCTGAACACTGCGTTTCCCCACCCTATGGGGCGTCAAACTAACCGGTATATCTACCAAACCATCCATCGGCTCCGCAAAGACCGATATAACCTAGGTGCCTTGCTATCCATCATCCACATAAGTAAAATGTCTGGGCGTGTAAAACCCAGACACCACTCTTAGCCAGAAGGAAACGCATGTCTTCCCTGATGTCCTCTCCCATTTCTGGTTCACACCGGGTTGTGAGGCTCGCGAATTAACGCTATATACAAAGCTATGCTATATTAAAGCTGTGCTTTGAGTATCAACCATAAGACTCTGCTTTTCAACAGTAGCCTTGATCATTTGCATCTCAGCATGCCACATAGGAAATTCATGCTATGCAACCGATGTCTATCAATCACACAGAATGAAATCCGATGTCAGACACACATCCATTTACAAGTTCGTTCTGGGTCTAAACGAAACCAGAGGCACCTTATTCCTCATCCCATACGTCCAATGCAGGAGAGAGGTCCTCGCATATCCGGTCGATCTCCAAGTACGTCTGGACGATCACCACTTATTACCTCGTCTTGGGTGTACAGCCCAATCAAGACATCAGTAATCATCCAAACGATGTGAAGACCTCCGGTCCTCAACCACCACCTTCATCGTCGACTCATCACCTATTCAGTTATTCAGAATGGGATAAACCCGGTCTTTCCGAATAACTCTCGTATATTATAAACAAGTGCTATAAAAACACAACATACGCCTCATTCCAATCCAGAATATTCTTTATTCAAATAGTCACATTCTTAGGGAAAGGTTCCCATTAATTTTATGAAAAATAAATTCTTTTAAATGTATTCTTTAATCCTCCTTTAGATATCATTTTAAACCATATTAAGGTTTTCCGAACTAGTCGGGATTAGCGAACCACACCGAAGTAATCATTTATTTCCCAATCCCAACCTATTTATCCCATAGAGCAAAACTGGTAATACTCCTTGTCTAAAACTACGGCATTATCGGTAAATATTAATTACCATTTTACGTTCAAATCTAGTTAAAGATTTAACTATCAATTGGAGCAAAACTGGTGATACTCCATCCTCGATCATTTCAATCTAATTAAAGATTCATTAAAACTCCAGCTAGTTTTAATCTTCCCAAAAATCAATATTAATGATTATATAACTTGGGAAATCATACCATGTCTTTAACTCGGTTAAAGAACCAATGTCATTTAAAACACGGTTCAGATAAACCCAAAATCACATTCCATTTTATTCCAATTACTAAATATAACTGGAAATTATAATAATCTTAATTAAAAGATTTTTTTTCACATGAGGTTTAAGAACAGTGTTACTAAAGACCCCATCCCATCAGTCTCTAACTGTAAATTAGTAAGAGAACAATTCCCTAAGTATTAATCCCGAAGGCTGAAACCAACATCAGATCAATACCTAGGAAACCATTCAACTTAGCTAATCTCCAGTTAGTTTCTAATTTTATTAAATACATTGGGTTTAAGAACAATATTATTAAAGATACCATCCAAGACAACCCAAAATCTCATTCCATTGTTAATCGGGTTAAAGAACAAGTGTTATTTAAAACACCGTTCACGATAAACCCAAAACCAATTTCAATTTAATTCCAATTAAATGTTAATTAATTGGTAAACTTCATTAAATCTTAATAAAAAGATTTATATCTTTTCTCAACTGGGTTTAAGAATAATGTTAATGAAGACACCCTTCACGACAAACCCAAAATCCAATTCAATATTAAATACAAGGCTCTGAATACAAATTATATCGGCTTATATTCAATATCAAATTCTGAAATCCACAAATATCATATTGGGAATAACGATATATATCTTCCAAATTCCTCTACAATATCTGTATAATCACGGAATCCAATATCGAAATATTCCGAAGATAATTTCGATTCAAATCCATTCCAATTCATATATTGGAAATTCTGGTTATTTTTAAAACCATTTCAAATCCAATTTATTTATTTAAAAATATTGGATTATAATTCTAGTTCATAACTAGTTCATTTTGATAAAAATATATTTTTATCTTTTCAATTATGGAATTTTTCATCCCAAATCTTTCCAGATCATTTATTATGATTTTACACAAATTATTGATATTTTTAATAATTTTGTTAAGGCCCGTACAGTCAATTTCCATAAACGGCCATCAAACTACACTTACAACGACCTTTTCCAAATTTGATTTGGACATAATTCCAGATCCAACCATTAGATTTCAAATCTCTTATATTCGTTGGAGAGCTCTTTTTGATACAAACCCAATGGTTCCTGTTTTAGAAGAATCCGACGGTCGGATCTCCCATAATGTCCATTCGAAGTAAATGGTCGAAATTCGCGAACTGGCAGTGGCACAACGCGTTCTATTCATGCCATTAAATATATATAATATTTTTTTATATATTTCATCGATTTCCGTTTAAAACGTATTTTATAAATCGTTTTAAATTCATTTTAAAAACGATTTCAACTTCATATTCAATTTCAAATCAAAATTGAATATTCCATATCATTAATATATAAATGATAATATTTTCAAAACATTAGATTTTGAAATCATTTCCTTTTCGATATTCATTATAAAAATGAATAAAATTGATATAATTATCGTTCACGTCCAAAATGGCGTTAATCTAATCAACACGGCTATATATATATATTTAAATATTTTTGCGTCCATCCCAAATTGGACATCAAAATCTCATTTTGATTATTTATCGAATATTATTTTAAAATATTCCTTATTTTAAAATATTCGTTATTTAAAATATTCTTTAGTTCTAAATTGGAATCAGATACAGTCAATTACCATATAATTTGATTTATACGGATTTCATACAACACATGTATATGACAACAAAGATAAACAATCAACCATCATCCAGAGTGTATTACACAACTGCATAAGCGTTAAATATAAATAATTAACACTTACAATAGCCTGTCAACCCATCGATTGACATACAACTAAACAATTGGGATTAGTGTATGTCAAATATCATCCCAATACCGGTGTGGGGTTTCAACCAACAAATACTGAATATTATTTGTGCAGTTGGGCAATGTGTAAAATTTTATCGTCCCAATCAATATCTGTCAAATGTGTGTACATAAACAAATCGCCTGATTTGTTTATGAATATTTATTTTATTCTTATACACAGTAAAAATTATATTTTTAACTATAAAATATTTTATTCAACATATGAATATTTTATTCCATTCCATATCACAATCAGTTTTCACAACACAATCAAATCAAACAAGTCGTCCATGGTCTATGGACGACGGGGAGTAGTTCATATATGCAGTTATAAAATAAATAACTGTATAAGAAATTATAGTGAGAAGTTCTCACCTTTGGGATCCACTCCTTCATTATATATTTCTAAACGGTTCGGATTTGCCCAAAATTCCAACGCAATCTTTTCACGCTATTCAAAATAAAAATCAAATTTTTAATATGATGATCATATATTTAAAAATTATACTTTTGTTATAACAATATAAAAATCAAATTTTTAGATTGCTACTCATTTTATAAAAAAAATCATATTTTTATACCACCATTTATATCATAAAAATCATATATTTGTATCGATGTTTTCCTGATAATAATATTTTTTTATCGATATTTTCATTATAAAAATCATATTTTTTATATCGATATTTTAATTATAAAATCATATTTTTTATATCGATATTATAACCATGTCTTTCATATGAATAAAAATCCTACCTTTACCTAATTAAAAATCTAATCTTTTTATATTTAAATCAAATCTTTTCTATGATAAAAATTAAATCTTTTTTATAAAAAACCATATTTTTACAATGTCATTTCATTTTAAAAATCGTATTTTTATCACGATAAAAATCACAACTTTTCTTAGCTAAAAATCATACCTTTTTTATGAAATTAAAATCCGAAACTTACAGAATTTTTTAGGGTTCGATCACCGAATCCCACATCGAAGCATCACCAATCAACGAAGACTTGAGCGGTGCTTCACGGCTACGAAGAGGAAGCTAGCGGAGGGCTCACGCTTGCTGTCCTGTTTTCAAAACTGAAATTAGTGGGAAAAAAGCGAAATCGGACAATGGTGGACCCACAGTGGCGTTGGGTGGTCAGGGGGCGGCGGCGTGGGGTCGTAGTGGTCGGGGGGTGGTTTGTTCTTCAGGGCGTGGGCCCAGGTGGTGGCGGTTGGCTTACTTGAAGGGGGTTTGGGCGGGTTTGCTCGAAGGAGGTGGAGAGAGGACGGGGGAAGGAGGGGATGGCCTAGGGAACTCCGCCAGGGGCGGCTGTAATAACCCGGAAATCCGAGCCAATTTTAAAATTTTATTTTGGCAATTTTAGTGAATTTTGAATATTTAAAATGATTTATTTTAAATAGTAACGATGAGAAATTTATTTTGAATAGAATTAGAATGTACATATTTATTTGAATCGTCCTTAGAATATAAATAATTGTTTATAATTATAAAAGAAATTGAAAATGGTGTGGTGGTTTGAAATTTCGATTTCAAAGTTAAAATGAATGTACAAGATTCAAAATAAACCGGATTTTAGCGAAACCAAAAATATTTGAATGTATTTGAAAATATCTTTTGAACGAATCCGAAAAATTGAAATTTCATAGCGGGGATAAAAAGTTATGCCCAGATGAAAATTCAGAAAAGTCGCTGTGGAATTTATATATATTATATATATTTATAATATATATATATATATATATAAAGCCCTTAAAAATAACCATTTTGCAAACAACCTCTGTTTTCGACGAAACCACTTTTGTTGGATCTAGAATGTCAAATTATTGCCAGATTCCAAAATCCATAATTTTTGGGATAAATATGTTAGCGTGGCAAAAAAAAACGTGTTTTAACCGTTTCAGTCAATTTCGATCGACCAGAAATTGGCCATTTTTCAAACGGTCTTAAAATTTGACGAAATTAGTTTTGTTAGGACCGTTTCGTCAATACGAAGCTAGAAATATTTTTTCTGGAATTTTTAGAGACTGTGTGTGGCCTCGGTAAATTAAAATGTACATTTGAATTGAATATACATAGATTTATATTTTAATTTAAATAATTAAACGAAAACTGATCGAAACGTAGAACTAGGTTACGAAACATATTCCGTTGCGTTCGGGATGGGGGTAATTAGCTAGGGACGACAGCCGTTGGGTTTGATTTGAGATTCGAATTACAAATCAACTTTAAGGAGAAAAATTAAAATAAAATAATATAATAATTATATATATCCTTACCCTCCACTCTCTCTTCCCCCAAACCGGTCATCGCAAATCAAAAGAAAATAAAAAAAGGGAAAGAAAGCGCTCGATGATCGACGGAGCAGCCGTTGTTCCCTCCAACGCACCTCCGCCTGAGCAACGCCGCACCCCCTCCCGAGCTCGCTCCTCCTCCTTCCCCTTCCTCTGTTCCCGTTAAAGCCCCAACACCCAAACCCTAAGACCCCCCCCCCCCAAACCGAGAATGCAGCCGCCGCCAGTCCCCTTTTCCTCCACCGTACCCCATGATCTGCGCCGCCCTCTCCAACTGTCAGTCCGACAGTGGGACCCTCCTCCAACCGCCAATACCCAAAAAAAAAACAGTGAGTCTTCTTCAATATCAATTTTATTTTTCAGTTTTAACTAGTAAGCGTGGATTTAAAATTCTGAATTACATATGTATAAAGCGAAGATAATAAAGTTTAGATTTTTATTTATAATAAAGTTTAGATTTTTATTTATCATAAGGTTTAGATTTTTATTTATCATAAGGTTTAGAATTTTAGAAATGAAAGATTAGATTTTTACTAATCTAAAAGATGAGATCTTTTAATATATAAAGTTGATATTTTTATCCATGAAAAGAAACGATTTTTAACATAGAGAAAATTGATTTTTATCATATAAAAGGTTTGATTTTTATACATAGAAAACAAAGATAAAAATTAGATTTTTATGCATAGAAAGCGAAGATAAAAATTTGATTTTTATAATCTAGAAGGCGAGATAAAGATATGATTTTTTTTATAAGTAAAGTTATATTTTTATATAAACAAAGAAAGACTAGATTTTTAAACAAAGAAAGACTGGATTTTATTCAAAGAAAGACAAGATTTTTATACAAAGAAAGATGTGATTTTTTTCTAGCGATATAAAAATTTAATTCTTATATATAATGACCATATGAAAATATGAGTTGTACAGAAAAGATTTAGAATAAAAATATGATTTTTAAAAAATGTGATCTTTATATAATAAAGAAAATAAAATTGTGATTTTAATATATGTAGAGAATGCGGACGACGAAAGTGACAAAAGGCAAGCACGACAAAGATTTTCTACATATGAAGAGTCGCGGCATTTGGTTTAGCCCCTAGGTGAGAATTTCTCACTTTTAATTTATTTTTTAGTTGAAATATTTACTAGGATGCAGACGGTGCTTAGCAGCACCCGACACCCGTCGTCCACAGACCATGGATGAATTGTTTGTTTGATTGATGTATTGTGAAAAACGATTGTGTGTAGTGGAATGGAATAAATTATTTTATGGTTAAAAATATAATTTTTAACGTGTATATAAAATAAATAGTTATAAACAAATCGGACGATTTGTTTATGTACACACATTTGAATGATATGGATTGGGACGATAAATTTTACACATCGCCCAACTGCACAAATTAAATCTGTGTTTGATTGTTTGAAAACTCCACACTGGTTTTGGGATGAAATTGGACATACACTAGTCCCAATAATTAGCTGTGTGTCGATCGATTGATTGACAGACGGTTATAAGCGTTAAATATTTATATTTGATGCTTATGTAGTGTAGAATGCACTCTGGATGATGGTTGATTATTTATCGTTGCTATTATATACATGTGTTATAGGGAATCCATATAATTAACATTATATGGTAATTGATTGGGCCTCATTCCAAGTTGGAAAATAAAAGAAAATTCATGTGTTGAATAACAAGAAAATTCATGTGTTGAATAAAAATAATATTCATGTGCTGAATAAAAGAAAATTCATGTGTTGAATAAAATATATATTCATGTGTTGAATAAAAGATAATTCATGTGTTGAAGAAAATATTCATTTGTTGAATAGAATAACGAAGTTATTGGAATATATAAAGCCGTGTTGATTAGATATGCGCCATTTTGACGCGAACGATATTTATATCAATTATATTCATTTTTATAATGAATATAGAAAAGGAATTGATTTCAAAATCTAATGTTTTGAAAATATTATCATTTATATATCGATGATATGGAATATTCAATTTTGATTAGAAATTGAATATGAAGTTGAAATCATTTTGAAAACAAATTTAAAACGATTTATAAAATACGTTTTGAAAGAAAATCGACGTAATATATTATATATATATATATATAATGGCAGTTCACGAATTTCGACCGTCGAATTCTCCTAAAACCGGAACCGTTGGGTTCGTATCGAAAAGTGCTTTCTAATGAATATTAGAGATTTGAAATCTAACGGTTGGATTTGGAATTATGTCCAAATCCAATTTGGAAAAGGTCGCTGTAAGTGCAGTTCGATGGCCGTTGATGGAAATCGACTGTACGGGCCTTGATAAAATTATTAAAAATAGTAATAATTTGTGTAAAATCATAAGAAATGATTTGGAAAGAATTGGGATGAAAAATTCCATATTTGAAAAGATAAAAATAGATTTTTATCGAAATGAACTAGTTTTGAACTAGAATTAAAATCCATTTATTTTTGAAATAAATAAATTGGATTTGAAAGAGTTTTAAAAACAAACAGAATTTCGAATAATTGAATTGGAATGGATTTGAATCGAAATTGCCTTTGAAATATTTCGATGTTGGATTTCGTGATTATACAGATATTGTTATGGAAATTTGAAAGATATATTTAAATCATTATTTCCAATACGATACTTGTTGGTCGTAGAATTTGATATTGAATTTAAGTCGATATATTTTCTATTCAGAGCTTTGTATTTAGTATCAAATGGGATTTAGGTTTGTCGTGAATGGTGTCTTCATTAACACTGTTCTTAAACCCAGTTGAGGAAAATATTAAATCTTTTAATTTAGATTTAATGAAGTATACCAGTCAAATGTTATTTAATCGGAATTGAATTTGAATTGATTTTTGGGTTTATCGTGAACAGTGTTTTAAATAACACTTGTTCTTTAAGCCGATAATTAATGGAATGTGAATTGGGTTTATCGTGAATTGTGTTTTAACGACATTCGTTCTTTAACCTGATTTACAGTGAAATGTGATTTGGAATTTATAAATCTTTTGTTAAGATTTAAAGGAGATTTTCCAAAGTAAAGTTTTCCAATTTAATAAAATAAATTGGAATGGAATGGAATTCGATTTGGTAATAATCGAAGTTAATTTCTGTGGAGGAAGACAACTAATATATCTAGAATTTAAAAGGCTTTGCCGTTATTTCATTTATATTATTAGTTGGATATGGAAGTTTATATCGATTATATATATGGATTTGTTTTCCATGAAGATTCCATTGTAAATGGAATGTAATTTTGGGTTTATCGTGAACCGTGTTTTAAATGACATTGGTTCTTTAACCCAGTTAAAGACAGGATATGATTTCCCAAGTTAAATAATCACTGATAGTGATTTTTGGGAAGATTAAAACCAAGTGGAGTTTTAATGAATCTTTAATTAGATTGAAATGATCGAGAATGGAGTATCACCAGTTTTGCTCTTGGCGATAGTTAAATCTTTAATTAGATTTGAACGTGAAATAGTAATTGAATTTATCGATAACACCGTGGTGTTAGATATGAAGTATGACCAGTTTTACTTCATGGGATGAATAGGTTGGGCTTGGGAAATTTAACAAGTGATTACTTCAGTAAGGTTCACTAATCCCGACTAGTTTGGATAAACCATAATTTGGTTTGAATTGATATTCAAAAGAAGATTAAAGAATAAATTTAAAGAATTTATCTTTGATAAAATTAATGGGAACCTTTCCCAAAGTATAAAAATATTTGAATAAAAGAATATTCTGAATTGGAATGAGGTGTATGTTGTGTTTGTGTAACACTTGTTTATTATATACGCGAGTTATTCAGAAGACCGAGTTTATCCCATTCTGAATAACTGATTCGACGGTGTGTCGAGGATGAAGACGGTGGTCGAAGACCATATGTCTTCACATCGATTGGATAATTACTGATGATCTTGATTGGGCTGTACACCCAAGAGCAGGGAATCAGTTGGTGATCGTCCAAACGTACTTGTAGATCGATGGATATGCGAGGTACAAGGTGCCTCCGGTTTCGTTCAGACCCAGAACGGGCTTCTAAATGGACTGTGTGTCTGAAATTGGATATCATTCTGTGTGATTGATGGATATCGGTTTCATGGAGTGGTTTGCCTGTGTGGCATGCTAAGATGCAAATGATCAAGGCTTTTGTTGAAAAACAAAGTCTTGTGGTTGATGATCAAAGCACCGCCTATGTGGCCTAGCTTTGTGTAGCGTTAATTCGCGAGCCTCACACCCCGGTTGTGAACCAGAAACGGGAGAGGACATCAGGGAGGGCATGTGTTTCCTTCTAGCTAGGGTGGTGTTAGTGACCTACCAGCCTTGACATTTATATTATTTTCACCTGTGTGGTTGTTGGATTGCGAGGCGCCTCGGATATATCGTGACTATGTGGAGCCGATAGAGTCATTTGGCTCATTAACGCCCCAAAGGGCGGGGAAACGCAATGTTCGGGCATTTTAATCCACATCGGTGGACCAGCCCAGACGATCCAAGGGGCAGTTGCGGCTGTTCCTGAGGGGCGGGCTAGAGCATCTCGAATTCGGCGAGGACGATCCCTTGCCGCGGTTCACAGATGGAAATCCAACTTCCAATACGTGACTTTGCGGTTTTGATTGTAGAGCCTAGTATGGCGACATAGTGGTATGGGGCACTTATACCGTCTATGATTGATACTTATGATTGAAATTGTTTTGGCACTATACACTTATAGTAATAATAAAACATGAAATTTAGCGTATCAAGCATTCTTTGGCTATTATAAGGTAAAACTCTATCCTCTGGCTTGTGTTGCATTGTGTGATGGGACCTGGGTCTTATAATAGCTTCATTGTTTTTTATTTAGCATTGCACTGTTGTTTTATGCACTGGTGTTCTTGGGAGGAAACCCGTTCCGTGTTATACGACGTGGTCCCTTGATATATCTGATTTAAAGTAAAGCTTTAAATAACTGTTTTAGTTCTCACACCAGTCACATGACTGACCTGGAGTTTATTGTTTTAACCTAAACTCTGGGTGCCCTTATTTTCTGCACGGGCAGCTAGTAGTTTTGGTTTTGCAGATTTATATTCACAGGATCCTAGCTTACAGCTGGAACGATATCCGGAAAGCTCTGTATCCGTATATCTCTTCCAGTTGTGTTTTGTATTATTTCCGCTGCGATGTATTTAAATGCAGTTTAAATCTCTGATATTTTCTGTTGTATAATATTTGTTTATACTCTGTATATTCTTGTATTCTGATGGAATTGTTGTAATAAGCAATGAAATGTTCTTCTGTCTGCGTTCGTTTGTGTGTTGTTCTCAAAGTATCCGCTCTTTCCTTCACGGGGAAGTTACGGGTCCTTACATTTGGTATCAGAGCTTTGGTTTACAAAGCTGGAGAACAAGACACGTTAGAACCAAACGAAAGAATTCATCAGAGATTGGATTAGTAATATCCAACGAGAATGACTTGTTAGATATAGGATCAGTAGTATCCTAGAACGAGTGTTAAGAGTAGTGTTTTTGAAATAAAAGTGAAAACAAGTTTTGTTTTGAAATTTAATTCAATTATTCGTATTTGAATATTTATTTGTATTGAATTTGGACAATTCAGTATATAAAGATTTTGCATATACGCCTTGCAAACGTGTATTCGAAGTTTTAATATACTGGATAGATATAGAGTCACACTCTAGTCACCCGGAGATGATTCTGATGATTGTAGCTACATCATCAGAATTAGTGTTCGAGTTTTAAAGGTGTGATATTTCTATATTTCCAATTGACTGGTGTGAGAACCAAAATTAGATAGGGCCTATTGTTGTGATTTGGCACCAAAAATGTGATTTTTTTAACTATGTATCAAAATTATGAATTTGAAAAGTTAATCAACTAATCGATTGATGGTTGTGTTGTTTGATTATTGTTTTGATTAACTAAATGTTGAACCTTTAGCCAAATTGAACCAAAAAGTGAGTTGTATTGAAAATTTGTCGCATTTGCATAGTATACATGTACTTACATTGAACAGGTCATAGCCAGGAGGCTAGAGAATAGGAATAAAATTATTTGCCCGACAAATAGTTACATGTTTATTGTATTTCTTGGGTTTTTGATGATTTTATGAGCCGATTGGCTAGCCGCATGGCTGTTTCTTTTTCTTTTTTGGATTGATGAGGGCCATGGGAGGCTATTTGAAATATCCCGAAGTCCCCGGTGTAGGGGAGGTTATGGCGAATTTTTTCGAAAATTTAGGGTGTTAGCCAAATTTTTGAAAAATTTGAAAAGTTCTTAGAAACAGAAAAGTTGAAGAACTTAAGCCGTAATGAAAATAGTGAAAGTTGAGTTGATTTGTAAAACCACTTTCGGCTTCGTTCCTTTTCGGGGATGAAAAGTTTTAAGTGGGGGAGATTGTAATAACCCGGAAATCCGAGCCAGTTTAAAATTTTTATTTTGGCAATTTTAGCGAATTTTGAATATTTAAAATAGATTATTTTAAATAATAACGACGAGAAATTTATTTTGAAAAGAATTAGAACGTATATATTTATATAGATCGTCGTTTGAATATAAATATTTATTTTAAATTATAAAAGGAATTGAAAATGGCGCGGTAGTTTGAAAATTCGATTTCAAAGTTCAAATGAATGTGCAGGATTCAAAATAAACCGGATTTTAGCGAAACCAAGAATATTAGAATCTAATTGAGAATATCTTTCCAACAAATATGAGAAATCAAAATTTCATAGCGGAAATCAAAAGTTATGCCCAGTTGAATATTCAGAATAGTCGCTATGGAATTCTGGCCCTTAAAAATGGGAATTTTACAAACGACCTCGGTTTTTGACGAAACCACTTTTGTTGGATCTGTGATGTCAGGTTATTGCTAGGTTTCAAAATTCGTAATTTTCTGAATCAATATGTGAGCGTGGCAAAGGAAAACGCGTTTGACCAGTTTTAGTTGATTTTAATCGACTGGAAAATTGCCATTCTTCAAACGGTCTCAGAATTCGACGAAATTAGTTTTGTTAGGACTGTATCGTCAA
The DNA here is from genome assembly GCA_030737875.1 of Allium sativum. Classification (NCBI taxonomy): domain Eukaryota; kingdom Viridiplantae; phylum Streptophyta; class Magnoliopsida; order Asparagales; family Amaryllidaceae; genus Allium; species Allium sativum. The sequence goes on from CM060921.1 coordinate 313,391,826, forward strand.
TACAAAGCTAGAAAATATTTTTCTGGAATTTTTAGAGGCCGTATGTGGCCCCAGTAAATTGAAATGCGCGTTCAAAATCAATATATAGAGTTATATTTTGATTTTGACGGAAACTGATCAAAACGATCGAATCAGCTTACGATACATATCCCATTGTGTTCGGAATGGGGGTAATTAGTTATGGATGACAGTTGGTGGGCCTCATTTGGAGGTCGAAAAAAAAGTTAATTTTTGAAAATTAAAATAATAAATTAAATAAAAAAAGTCAACACTCCTTTTTCTCCTTTACCCCCCCCCCTCTCGTTAATTCTCAGAAAAAATAAGAAAAAAAACCTAAGCCTAACACCCACGAGCCTCCATGTTGATCCCTTCAGCCCCCCATCGCGGCAGCGCCACCGACCTCCTCGATCACCCTTCCCCCCTCGCGCGTTCGAAGACCACCCCATCTGCCTACACGAACCGCAGGACCCACCGCGAGACCCCCACAACACCATAGACCTGGCACCACCCTGCTACCACAACCGACCCCCTCCCCGACCCTCAGTGCCCCTCTCCGCCGCCCTAGCAGCCCTCTCCCTCTTTGAACAGCCAAAGTAAGTTTTTTTTATTTTTTTTATTTACTTGTTTATTTTTATTTAAAAATAATTAGTTTATAGAAATAAAAAAATTGGGGTTTTGATACTATAGTGAAGTAAAGATGAAAATTTTAGCTTGGAGAAAAAAATTTAATTATAAAAGTATGATCATTTATATAGTAGCTTTAAAAAAGACTTCATTTTTATTTTATTTTTATATAATAGAAACAATAAAAATATGATTTTTATATTATAGAAAGAATAAAAATATGATTTTTATATTATAGAAAAAATAAAAATATGATTTTTATATTATAGAAAGAATAAAAATATGATTTTTATATAAAGTAGATAATAAAAATTTGATTTTTATATATGTAGTGAATACGGGCAACGAAAGTGACAAAAGGCGAACGACGAAGATTTCCTACAAATGAAGAGTCGTGGCGTTTGGTTGAGCTAGTCGGTGAGAACTCCTCACTTTTAATTTTATTTCTAGTTTGAAATATATACTAGAATGCAGACGGTGATTAGTAGCACCTGACACCCGTCATCCACAGACCATGGATGACTTGTTTGTTTGATTGTTGTGTTGTGAAATTTGATTGTGTGATGTGGAACGAAATAAAATATTTTATAGTGGAAAATATTTTATGGTTAAAAAATATAATTTTTAACGTGTATATAAAATAAATATTTATAAACAAATCAGACGATTTGTTTATATACACTGATTTGACTGATATTGATTGGGAAGATAAATTTTACACATCGCCCAACTGCACAAATAAAAATATGTGTTTGTTGATTTGAAACCCCATACGGGTATTGGGATGAGATTTGACGTACACTAATCCTGATTGTTTAGTTGTATGTCAATCGACGGATTGACAGACTGCGTAAGCGTTAATTATTGATATTTAATGCTTATGCAGTTGTGTGGTGCACTTTGGATGATGGTTGATTATTTATCATTGTTATTATATACATGTGTTGTATGGAATCCATGTAATTAACATTATATGGTAATTGATTGGGCCTCATTCCAATTGGGAAAATATAGAATAAAATATATATTCATGTGTTGAATAAAATATAAATTCATGTGATGAATAGAATAAATATTCATTTGTTGAATAGAATAACGAAGTTATTGAAATATATAAAGCTGTGCCGTTTAGATTGACGCCATTTTGACGTGAACGATATTTAAATCTGTTAGCCTACTTTGTGAACTAGGCAACACAAAGTCAAGAAACTAACCATTGAAGAGTATTTCAAGTTATAAGACTCCGGTTCGGATCGGAAGGAAACACCACAATTCAGATTGATAGCAGCATATCGGTTCGGATCGGGTAGAATTCTCTGTTCGGATCGGATGTCTCTTACTGGAAAAATTGGAAAAGCATCTCTGTTCGGATCGGAAGGCCAATAAATCTCAAGTGGATCGGAAAGCCATCTGCTTGCCACGACGCTGGAGCGGAGTATGATTAGAGAAGGAGAGACGTCCAAGCTACTCCGGTTCGGATCGGGTATTCCGATCCGAGCCCCCAACCTGCACGTCTCCGACCCGCACCCATGATCCAGGAAAATCTCCTATAAAGTCGCCTGGAGAACCGGACCGGATATGACTAATTCCTACCCCTAACGTCCATCTCATTGATGCGTTGTCAGCTTGATAGCCCATCCGAACCCGAAGAGAGTGCGATGGATGGCACGTGTTCCGACCCGGATTGAATCTCAGGCAAATTCACACCTATAAATACCCCATCTAGAGACAAAGAAAAGGATCTTTTTTGAGCACTTTTGAGAATCCAAGTACATCCATCATCCGAATTCCTTTACTCCCGGAAAATCCAAACCATCTTTCATTTCTTGTTTTAATCATTTGAGTGAACAAAAGTGAGTTGTGAGTGAATCTTAAATTGCCTTTGTATCTGAATTACTGAATATAGTTAGAATTAAGTGGACGTAGGCATTTCTTCGCCGAACCACTATAAATCTTGTGTGCTTCATTTTTATTTCTGTTTTATTTTATCTTGTTTCTAATCAATTTGGGTGTTAGAACCACATTTGGGTCTAACATTTTGGTGCTTTCACTGAGAACAACCTCATCTAAATTCTTTATTTTCCGGGATCTCTTTCTACTTTTTGGACCGTTGAGTTCAAAGAAGTGAATCCTTAAGTTTCTCCACTTTTTTACATTCGTTGAAGCAATTGTCAAAGACTAATGGCCAAAGGAAAAGGCAAGGAAGTTCAGTCTGTTCAAGGAAATGGAGCTGGCGAAGATCAGCAACATGCTGTTGTAACAAGGTCTCGGGGGCAGAGTTCAGCAGCAGGAAGAATCAATGCAGGAAATCCGAACTGACAGCAAGGGGAGAGCTCCGATCCGATCCGGGTAGGGGACTCCGAAGCAGTGCACTCCCCCAGTCTGAACCGACCCGACTTGCTCGCTGCACACCGATCCGACCAGGCACCCCAGCTCCGATCCGACCCGACTTCCTACCTCCGATCCGACCCGATGCTTGGTGAAGCTGGAACATCTACTCGAGTCCCCGCGAATGCTCCAATTCCAGCTGCCAGGGTTGGAGACCAGGTCAATCCATCTGCTCCCATCACTCAAGGAGATTTCTCGCGCTTGCTTGATATGCTTGAGAGCACGAGGGAGGCTATGAGAGTTCATGAGCGCACCAATCTCATGATGCAGGAAAATATGAGGCTCATGAGTCGGGAAATCAATGAGCTCCGCCGGCAAAGAACTCCATCACCGGTTCGTCACACACCCGTAGATCAATCTTCATCTTCCGAGGAAGAGAGGCCCCGTGAACGAAGGCCACTCGAACGACCTCAGAACGTGGAGCAGCTAACGTTTGGATCTTTGGGATCTCGCGAGGATATCGCACGAGCGTTAGGAAACGATAGCCCTACTCGGGGGCAAAGACTCCAGTCCCCTCTTCCCGAGATCGACCGGGAACACAGGGAAAGGAATCGAGTAGAGGCAGCTCGAAGAAGAAGGGCATCTCCAGAGCAAGAGCCCCGAAGGAACTCGGACACTAGGGCCAGGGAACCTGAGCAGCCCCTAACTAGTGCCGATGTGCAGGCAATGGTTCGCCGAATTATGTCCGAGAGCCGGAATTATACGAATGAAGACTATGGCATTGAGCGAAGCCATACACCGTTCACTGATGATATCCTAGATTTCCAGTTTCCCCGACGCTTTAACTTGCCGCAGATGGACAAATACAACGGTAGGACTGATCCGGGACAGCATTTGATGCGGTATTCGTGGCTCATGAACGCCGCTGCTGCCCCTGATGAAGTAAAGTGCAAAGCATTCCCAATCTACCTGGAAGATGTGGCATTGTTCTGGTTTACCCGGCTTCCTCCTCGTTCAATTTCTAATTACAAAGAACTAAGCGAGCGTTTCATGAACCAGTTTCGACTACATGCCCGCAAGTCCAAGAGTGTTATTGAATTGTCGAGGATCAAACAGGCACCAGGAGAATCTTTAAGGGCATATCTAGATCGTTTTAACCAAGCTGTAACTGAGGTCAGTGACCCGCATGAGCCCACTATTCTAATGGCATTGAAGGAAGGAGTCGATCCTGAATCTGAGTTTGGAGACTACCTTTCTGGGAAGAAACCCCCCCACAAGGGCGATATTCTACGAAAAAGCCGATATTTATCTAAGACGAGAAGAGGCCCGGGCAAACCGGAAGAGAAAGTCTGAGATAGCTTCAAAGGAGAATGTGCAGAGTAATATTGCCGTGAAGCAGTCTGGAGAAAGTTCTGGCAAGGTCGAAGTAAATGTAGGAAACAAGGGTGGAAACAGCAATACTGGAAACGGGGGAAACAACAACAACCGTAATTCGAACAGCAACAGGAGAAACAGAAATAGGGGAAGCGACCCTAACAAAAGGCCCCGATTCCAAAACTACGAGAACTATACACCATTGAATGACACCCTGGAAAATATTTACCTGGATACATACAACGTGTTGCAGTATAAAAGACCGCCACCTCGTGATTCGACCGAGAAAGAAATGGCGACAGGGAAATTTTGCTTATTTCACGGAACACATGGACATTCGACCAATGAGTGTCGACATTTGAGGGATGTAATTGAAAAGCTGCTGCGTGAAGGAAAGTTGGATGAGTACAAGGTTGTCCCGAGGGACAGGGGGCAAGGAGAGCAGGCCCCAAAACAAATCCTACCTGCTCCTAAGCCTACCACGCAGCAGAAAGGTAAAGGGATCGTCATCAACTCCATAGTAGGCGGGCCTCACCCGGCAATCCGAAGTTTTAGGTCAATGGACCAATATGTGAATGCTGCCAAGCATCTAGATGTGAATGAAGGTGACGATTTGGAAGATGTCACTCCTATAAAACAACAAAAAACCATGTTCGATGACGTGGTATTCCGCAGCCGAGACAACACGGGAATACAATCTCCCACCAATGATCCGTTGGTTATTACTACCACTATTGGGCCGGCCTTGGTCCATAAGGTATTAGTAGACAATGGAAGTTCCGTTAATATTTTGTTCAAGAAGTCATTTGATCAGATGAAACTTGAGCCCGAAGATCTGAAACCTTGTGAAGGATGGATTAGAGGCTTCAACGGAGCGACGACAGCTCCCATGGGATACATAGAGTTGCCCGTGACTTTAGGGCAAGGAGAACGTAGAAGAGTGCGAATGCTTCAATTCGTAGTATTGGATGTAGATTCGCCCTATAACGCATTTTTAGGGAGACCTGCCCTCGCTGAATTTAGAGTTTGTATTGCCCCTTGGTGCTTGTTACTAAAGTTCCCAACCGAAGCCGGAACTGGAGTAATAAGAGGGGATCAGGTTTCTGGACGGGCCTGCTATGTGGCCGAACTGAAGATGTTGATGAAAGGAGTAAATGCTGAGAGTAAGGATGCCTCATCTCCCTCAAAGGGGGACTCGGCATAGCAATTAGAGAGATTGAACCCAAGGGAGTTGCCCAAAGGAATGCCTGAAGACCTGGATCCTAGAAAAGACGAGGAACCAGAGGCTAGAAATGCAACTCCTAATGAAGCGACAGTGGAAATTCCTGTTGATAAAGCTGATCCTACGAAAGTTTTGAAGATTGGTTCCCAATTGGATCCACGTCGTGCTGAAGAACTGACGGACTTCTTGAAGGCAAACTTAGATGTGTTCGCCTGGACCCATGCTGACATGTGTGGGATATCGCCTTCCATTATCAGTCACAAACTGAATGTAAATCCGAAGCATCCGCCTGTGAAACAAAAGAGACGCATGCTGGGCCCAGAGAGGTCGGCTGCTCTCAAAGAGGAAGTAGAGAAATTGAAGCAAAATGGATTTATTCGAGATTCGACTTATCCCAACTGGATATCGAATCCTGTCTTGGTAAAGAAGCCAAACGGAAAGTGGCGAACTTGTATTGACTTTTCAGATTTAAATAAGGCTTGCCCAAAAGATAGTTTCCCACTTCCCAGGATTGACCAGCTTGTAGACTCGACAGCAGGTCATGAACTTCTCTCTTTCATGGATGCATACTCTGGATACAATCAAATTCCTATGCATGTGCCAGACCAAGAACATACAAGTTTCATTACGAATTTGGGATTATATTGTTATGTTGTAATGCCGTTCGGATTAAAAAACGCTGGAGCTACTTATCAGCGGTTGGTAAATAGAATGTTTTATGATCAGATAGGAAAAACTATGGAAGTTTATGTGGATGATATGCTTGTTAAATCAAAGCAGTCCTCCAGTCATACGCAAGACTTAGCAGAAATGTTTGGTATCTTGCGAAAATACCGTATGAAATTGAATCCTTTAAAATGTTCATTTGGAGTGGCGTCGGGAAAGTTCCTTGGCTTCATTGTGAGTTCCCGAGGAATTGAGATCAACCCTAGCCAAATAGCGGCGATTAGAAATATCAAAGAACCAAGGAAAATTAAAGACGTCCAAAGTCTGGCAGGGAAGGTAGCGGCGCTAAGTAGATTCATCTCCAAAGCCACCGATAAATGTGTTCCATTTTTTGATTTGATAAAAAGGGGAAAGAAGAACTTCCAGTGGACTCCCGATTGTGTCGAGGCTTTTCAAAATCTGTTAGAGCTGTTAGAGAAACCACCAATCTTAGCAAAGCCCGTAGATCACGAAGAACTATTTGTTTATCTAGCAGTATCAGCTCACGCTGTCAGCACAGTTCTGGTTCGAGAAGAAGACAAAGTACAAAGGCCAGTATACTATGTGAGTAAGAAATTAGCAGCGGCAGAGCGCAACTACCCAAAGATCGAGAAGCTCGCTTACAGCCTCCTGATTGCATCCCGAAAACTTCGTCACTACTTCCAAGCCCATCCAATAACCATATACACCGATCAGCCGTTAAGACAGGTGTTGCAGAGACCCGAAGCGTCGGGAAGGTTGATTAAATGGAACATAGAACTAAGCCAGTTTGATTTGAATTTTCAACCACGAAAGTCAATCAGGGGGCAAGCTCTAGCAGACTTTATTGCGGAGTTCACCATTCCAGAGGAAGAAATAATCAATGACCGAGTGGTTAAATCCGAGGATAAGCTAGAGATGAATCCGTGGAAATTATATACAGATGGAGCTAAAAATGACCGAAGATCCGGAGCTGGAATTGTCTTAGTCACTCCGGAAGGACGGTCGTTATATTACGCCCTGCGATTAGAATTTTCGGCAACAAACAATGACTCTGAGTATGAAGCCCTGATTGCCGGGCTGAAACTCGCTAAAGACCTCGGAGTAAAAGTGATGGACATATTTTGTGACTCTAAGATTGTTGTTTGTCAAGTGCGAGAGGAGTTCGCGGCTCGAGGACCTCGACTTGTCGCTTACCTCAAGAAAGTGAAAGAGCTATTAAGTAGCTTAGAACGGTACAACATAACACATATTCCCAGAGTAGAAAACCAGAAAGCGGATAGATTAGCAAAGTTGGCTAGTTCCGACAATCCAGAAGAGACTGAGGTAATTCCAATTGAAACGTTGGAATCGCCAAGCTTTGAGTCAATAGAAATTGAATTCGTTCATGAAGCGGAATCAGAGAAGGAGTCATGGATGACTCCAATCAAGAGTTTTCTTAAGAATGGGACTCTCCCATCGAAGAAAAGTGAGAAAAGAGCTGTAGTTCGCAAAGCTGCCAGATATGTTATACAAGACGATACCCTCTATAGACAGGGATTTTCTATGCCCCTGTTACGATGTATCGCACACGACGACATCAAGCGTGTACTGAGAGAAGTGCACGAAGGTGAGTGTGGAGATCATACAGGAGGTCAAACTTTAGCAAAGAAAATATTGCGGTATGGATACTTCTGGCCTACGATTAACAAAGATGCAGCTGATTATTCACAACGCTGCGATAAGTGCCAGAGATTCGCCAAAATCCCCAGGGCACCGTCAACTCAGCTTAAATCGATGGTGAGTCCTTGGCCATTTGCCACATGGGGAATCGATATCATTGGAGTTTTACCGATTGCTAAAGGGGGAGCTAAGTATGCCATAGTAGCCGTGGATTATTTCACAAAGTGGGTGGAAGCTGAACCCTTGACTAAGATCACCACAAGAAAGGTGATAAGTTTTGTGGTCCGAAATATTATATGCCGATTCGGAATCCCAAGGACAATTATTACCGACAACGGGACCCAATTTGATAGCACTGAATTCAGAAACTTTTGCCAGAAATATAAGATAGACAAACGATATACTGCAGTTGCCTATCCACAATCTAATGGGCAAGTAGAGGCAATAAACAAGGTAATAAAATCCATCCTCAAGAAGCGATTAGAGCGTGCAAAGGCAAAATGGGTTGATGAATTGCCCCTAGCTTTGTGGGCATATCGAACAACGTTTAAAACGGCTACCGGTCATACCCCTTTCTCTCTCTCCTTTGGCTCAGAAGCAGTAATTCCAGTTGAACTGGAAGTTCCTTCCCACAGGGTTACGTATTATGACCCGATGACGAATCAGGCACTTTTACTTGAGTCTCTTGATGAAGTCGAAGAGAAGAGGGACGAAGCAGACTTGCGTGCAGCAAGACATCGGCGTCAGATGGCGCGCTATTATGACAAAAAAGTTCGCCTCAGAACTTTTGAACCCGGAGATTTGGTGCTCAAGAGAGTTTTTCCATCCCTTCCTCACCTCGGCCCAAAATGGGAGGGACCCTTTGTCATCCAACGGAAACTTGATAAAGGAACATTCAAGTTAACGACCGTAGATGGCGAAGAAGTCCCTCGAGCATGGAATGCCCAACACTTAATGCGATATTTGGATTAGAAATGCTATACTTTTTGCTGTTCTTCCTGTAAACTCTGTAATAAGGCACGACTTGCCTTTGGAAAATATGACGATATGAATAAAGGACTATAAAGTGGATGTAGGCTATGACTTAGCTGAACCACTATAAAATATTGTGTGTTATTTACTTTTATGCACTTACATTCGTTAGTTATTCTGTTGTGATTATAAAATACAGGATAACTTAGAGCCTAAAAAGGTTGAAACAGTTTGGGCATAAAAAGAAGCACAATGATTATTTGTGCAATAAGACATAAAAGAATGAGAAAACGACATTCTGAACTCTAACTCTCCGGAGAAAGAGAGAGAGTATAAAAGCGTCTTCGACTGAGCGCTGAGAAAGGAGGATCAACTCCGAACTCTAACTCTCCAGAGAAAGAGAGAGAGTATAAAAGCGTCTCAAACTGAGCGCTGAAAAAGAAATTCTATTCTGAACTCTAACTTTCCAGAGAGAAAGAGAGTATAAAGGCGTCTCCGATCGAGCGCCGAGAAAGAAATCTTTTCCCGTTGAACGACCGGGGGATAAACAAATAGCTGAACTCGAACTCTAACTCGCGAGAGAATGAGAGGGAGTATAAAAGAAATGCCAGGAAAAACAACAGGTGTTGATGACACAGGAAATGCTGTCCCGTTAGAGAATCGGGAGCATTCAGATTGCATGGTTAAGTACTGAATAACTTGTGGAGACTGACTGGGGACACATACACATACACATAACTCCCCTCTCCACAACTTTGTTTCATAACTATAGATGTGCATTTTTACATAAGTGCAGAACTGCTAACAAATAAACATTGCAGAAAGTGAATTATTTTTATTTACAAATGAATGAATTTGTACAGGGAAATAACTGAAAAAGAAAGTGCGGAAGCTGCTGGTGTAGCAGCACTTATTGATTTAAAAAGATGCTGAAAAGATACAGGAGAACCCACTATTTGGGTTTGGGATGAGCCTTTGATTTCTTGGCAGCTTTTTCCGCATCTTTTGCTTCCCTCTTGGCTTCAGTCAAGATTCGCTTTGATTTCTTTTTCCCTGAAGGTGTAGTACTGGAGCCGGCAGACTTCTTCCCGGAGGGCTGGGCACTGGAATCAAGAGAAGATTTTTTAGCAAGTTCTTCGGTAATAGATCTAGTTGAGAGCTTAACAACTAACCTTGAACCTGCATCCACAACTGCGAGGGGCTTGAGGACCTCAGGATCTAACTCTTCAGCTTTTAATTGCAAGCGCTTGTCTTGATCAGCCTTCATGGCCGCCAAGGTAATGTCATCATCGCTTTTTGACTCCCCGGTTATTGTAACCTCTGGTTCCTCATCATGCCCCTCGTCTCCTCCGTCGTCTTTTAGAGCTGCAATCATTTCTTCATCATGGGGAGTAGTGACCTTAGTTGGCTCACTTCTTTCCCCCAGGTCTATTGAAGCAGCCTTGTCTTCCCCTTCTTTGACCCTATCAGCGGGCTTTGTCCCAGTGGTAGTTCCTTGAACTACATCTGTCTTCGCGGAGGATTCAACGCCTACAAAATGAGAAACATCGGTTATCAACTCAGGCAAGAGCAAAGGATTTCTCATCGAACGTTCAGTCATGTAGCCAAAGGTAGTAGTAGCCTTGACAAATTGAGGAGAAAAGATAGGGATACCTTCTGAAGACTTTTCAGCGGGGGTGACTACTACCTCTGGAGTTATTTCAGGAATGGGAGATAGTAAAGTTGTTCGGGGAATCCCCGGGTTTTCGGGATCATACCCTTCTACTTCAGGAGTTACAGGAGCAGAAGAAGAGGAACCAGCTTCAGGAATGGTTTTCTGTTTGGACTTCCGCCTCTCTTCTTCCATGGCCTCAGCAATTAGGCGGCGCCCTTCAGCTAGGCGCTCCGGTTCGTCGTCTCTCAAATATTTCTCCATCAGCTTATCTTCATCGAGGGAATCAACCTTAAGCTCTTCTTTTTCCCACTCGACGATTTGATTCCACACATGAACCAAAGTGGATGGATAGTCCTCGATCCAGGAAATGTTTCGACGACGAATAATGTGCGCGAAGAATTCGATCATTAGCTCGCCGAAACCCTGAATATCGGCCTCCGCCTCTGATAATTGTTTGCGGGTTTCCTCCGCAGATTTAATAGCGCATTCCACATTGCCTTCAGCCAGAGCAGCCCTGTTTTCCGCCTCTAACAATTTTGAAGCCAAGTCAGTGTTTTTCTTTTCTAACTCAGCACTCCTTTTTGCTAACTCGGCGTTTTTCTGCTCAAGCTCAGCATAAGCGAGACGTGTCTTAGCAGCCTCCGATTTGGCTTCGTCAGCTTGCTTCTTCAGCTCGGAACGTTCCTGAGTGTGGGATTCTAGCAAATCATGATAGCGCTTTTGCATGTCCTCAAACTGTTGTTTGAAGTTAGAAGCGTTCTTCTGAGCAATAGCTAGTTGAGCTTGAGTATCTTCTAAATTTTTTCCTAAGGTTTTTAGGGCCTTAGCATCTTCCTCTGCAGTTTTGTGCATTGAGTCAGCATTTGTCATTAGCGTGCGGATGATTCTAGAAAGAGTGCGGGAATACTTGAACATTTCGGTATATTGTTTTTCCACCAAATCAATCTTTGCTCTGGCCTCCTCTGCCCAATTAGAAGAAATAGGTTCAAGGGAAGGTAGAAAGGTCAAAGTCTCGAAGTAGTGCTCGGGAAATTGCTCCTTTAAATATGCCAGCCTTACGGCGGTTCCCGCATCTGGTGGAGGAGGGGCGAGGATTGTTAGTTCAGTGTCCCTTCCTGAAGAAGATTCTGTAGAACCCTTGTCTGTCCGAGGTCGCTTAGTAGCAGGGACTTTTTGCTTACTTCTAGACCCAGTTTCCTTTGGAGGTGTTTTCTCTCTACTCCGCTTTTCATGGGAGGAAGTGGAATCCCTAGATTGTGGTCTATCATCCTCCCTACGACCTTGATAGCTTTTGTATTTTTCTTGTTCCGGTCGAACTGGTGAGCGGGAGCGTGAGGATCGAGATCGATAAGGATCATAGGGTCTTCTTTCCTCCCTGCCGCGGTCATCCCGGCGGTTATATTCGGCATCCTGGGGAGGATTGGACATGCTGCGGCGAAGCTTTCTTATATCATAAGAGGATCGAGACATTGTACCTGCACGATAAGTTAAACGAAGTTTAGAATCGACGAATCCATGGAGAAAGAAGTGCAATGAATGCTAGTGCTACGGCATAAAGTGCATCCTAAGTGATGTGTGTGTCCCCCCAACCAACCCGAGTCTGAAGCTAGACTGGTGCGGGCAGGCTCTTTGGCCTTAGCAGGAGTAGTTTCTTCAGAAGAAGTAAAGACTAAAGGGTCCTTTCTGAAATCTTCTGAAGTATATATAGCCTCGGGTAAGGGGAGATCCCCCAAACCCTGAAATATGTGCTCGTCGGTGCAAGGAACATCCCCTTCGGAAGCGTGAAGTGGTGACCCTTGGGGAGATTTAGATTTGTCTAGCGAGGTAGTTTCCTCGGGGGCAATATACCCTTCACGATGTCTTTTGGCCAGATTAGCCAGTTCATCATCTTGAGTGGAAGAGGGAGAGGGTGAAGTTTGAAGAGGAGCTGCAGGAATTCCCGAGCCTTCTCCCATTTCTGGAACTGTTTCCACTGGAGGAATATATGCATAAGGGACCGTCCCATGACCAATGCTACGGAAAACGGATAGCAGCCCGTGAAAATGAAGGTACTCATCTTTAAGAACCTCGTCAATAGTAAGGAATTTTTGGTCGCCATTGAGGAGACGGTGCATTCGATCAAAGAACGCTTGGTCTGATACCTGTTTGGGATTGTCGACTGCAAATAAAAAGGAAAACAGGTCAGGGTGATGATTCAAGTGTATAGAGTCCAGGGTCAGAAGACCAGTGCTTTACTTGATTTTGTCCATCTTCTGGCGCATCCAGACTGTTGCTTTATATAGAACCACTCTAGTCTGGAATCTCCGGCTTTGCTGCTAAACGGCGTAGAGATTATCTTCCTCTTTGGGACCGACTCAAAGTAACAGAAAGAAGGGGTTTCTCTAGTCCGATGTTTGAAATTATAGAAGAAATGAACATCATCAAACGTAAGCTCCACGCCTAGAATTTCACGATATGCTATGAATAAGGTATGCAGGTAGGCATATGAATTGGGATGCAGCTGCATGGGGGCGATCCGCATTTGTCTTAAGAAGTCGACGATGAAAGGCGAGAATGGAGGAATGGCGCCAACCATGCACATCAGACGAGTGACCGTCATATATCCTTCTGGAGGGTTATGGGGACGGTCAGAACGTGAGGGCACTAAAGTGTCTCTCTTCATTATTCCATACTTCAAGCAAATTCTCACGAGTCGGTCATTGTCAATTGTTGATTCTACGGAATCTGGAGGTGATTCCAATATAATGGCTGAGTCAAATTCATCGGGTGCTCGATTGTCACCAATCCCTCCTTCCTCCTCAAAGCCTAGGGAAACTTCATTTTCTGAAGACATTTCATCGCTTTCCCGATGACCAACTCCGTAATCCGGACCCTCGCTGTCCCATTCTGGGTCAGATGAAGAAGATATATCCTCGAGAGTGGTTTTTTTGGAAGTTTCTGGAGCTTCTTTCCTCTCAGCTAAACGAGAAGAGCGTCTGGGCCTCATTGTCATGGAACTATTGAAGAAGCAATAGCACGGATTAGAGTGAATTATCCCGTGTCCCCTTTTTTGTGTATGTGTGTGAACTAAAGTGTATGCAACAAATGTGGGAAATACAAAATAGAAGTACAGCAATGCAAGACGAAGCTTTAAAGAGAAAGTAATAGTCAGAGTTGTCCTTGATTCTCGTTTATGTTCGCAAGGCACTATCCTAACTGTTCGCGAAGCATATTCGTCTAGAGTAAGCGTTAGTTGAATTAATTGGGTAGTCTTTATGTGCCAAGTTTGATATGTTCGGATCGGTTCGGATATACGTATGATGGCTGGCTCAATACAAACACAGATAGTAATCGGTTCGGATGCGTCATTAGAGCAGGGCCAGTTCAAGATAAGGGAAGCAATGGGTTCGGAGGCAGGACTGATCTGATCGGATCGGATGGCCCGATCCCAACCGAACTAGCACCACTCAACCGATCCATTTACTTCAACCTTCACTTCTCCGACCCGAACCGACGTTTTCTGTCCTCCCTGTCTTTCTAAAGTGTGTAACCCGGACCGACCCCTTATCCTACTTCTTCCTTTCCGTTCCTCCGTCTTCTACCCGAACCGACTTCAGTTGGTCACCACGCTCCTCGTCTTCTTCCTCTTTCCCCCCTTTCTCACAAACAGGTCCATATTATCACCTAAGCTATCGTCAAGGGAAGAAATTTGCCCTCTCCAGCTTCGCAACGCCTCGAAGCGACGGCGCGTCCACCAGTAACGATGTGGAGTTCAAGCGAAGCCTGTGGCTAAACCATCCCAATCCAACACAAATTGAAATCAAGAGCAATTACTATGAAGCTATTCGAGATTAAAGAGCTACCTACGTGTTCGAGTTAAGAAATCTACGAGAGATAGTTTCAGAATATTTGAGTTTCTGAAGTTTTCAATGCTTAGGTCCGAGCGGCAATAGAAACGAAGAAGGAAGGAATGAAGACGGTGATGGGTTTATATAAAGAATGGTGTTGACTCCTCGTCTCCCTATTTTGTCTCGCCCGCTCGGACCGGAGTGGAAGCCCAGTAGCACAACTCTCTTTGAAGGCCCAATGTTTAAGAAATAAATCCACGAATACGCTTCGGATCGGAATCCGAACCGAGTGGAAACTTCACACGTTGATTTAGCATCCGACTCGAATTGAAGAGAAGGAGAGTAAAGGAGGAGCATACCTGCAAGAAGCATTACATGGCGAGATAAGTTCCCAAATTTGCTCAGAAATGAAGAAAATGTGTTCGGGTCGGACGCCGAACCGAACAGAAATCCGTGCATTACTCTTGACAATTCTGGTTAAACGACATCAAAGCACGCTTTGTACAACGAAAGCATCCTTTGAGGGGGCAAAATGTTAGCCTACTTTGTGAACTAGGCAACACAAAGTCAAGAAACTAACCATTGAAGAGTATTTCAAGTTATAAGACTCCGGTTCGGATCGGAAGGAAACACCACAATTCAGATTGATAGCAGCATATCGGTTCGGATCGGGTAGAATTCTCTGTTCGGATCGGATGTCTCTTACTGGAAAAATTGGCAAAGCATCTCTGTTCGGATCGGAAGGCCAATAAATCTCAAGTGGACCGGAAAGCCATCTGCTTGCCACGACGCTGGAGCGGAGCGGAGTATGATTAGAGAAGGAGAGACGTCCAAGCTACTCCGGTTCGGATCGGGTATTCCGATCCGAGCCCCCAACCTGCACGTCTCCGACCCGCACCCATGATCCAGGAAAATCTCCTATAAAGTCGCCTGGAGAACCGGACCGGATATGACTAATTCCTACCCCTAACATCCATCTCATTGATGCGTTGTCAGCTTGATAGCCCATCCGAACCCGAAGAGAGTGCGATGGATGACACGTGTTCCGACCCGGATTGAATCTCAGGCAAATTCACACCTATAAATACCCCATCTAGAGACAAAGAAAAGGATCTTTTTTGAGCACTTTTGAGAATCCAAGTACATCCATCATCCGAATTCCTTTACTCCCGGAAAATCCAAACCATCTTTCATTTCTTGTTTTAATCATTTGAGTGAACAAAAGTGAGTTGTGAGTGAATCTTAAATTGCCTTTGTATCTGAATTACTGAATATAGTTAGAATTAAGTGGACGTAGGCATTTCTTCGCCGAACCACTATAAATCTTGTGTGCTTCATTTTTATTTCTGTTTTATTTTATCTTGTTTCTAATCAATTTGGGTGTTAGAACCACATTTGGGTCTAACAAAATCGATTTTATTCATTTTTATAATGAATATAGAAAAGAAAGTGATTTCAAAATTTAACGTTTTGAAAATATTATCATTTGTAGATCGTTGATGTGGAATATTCAATTTTGATTCGGAAAGAATAGGAAGTTGAAATCATTTTGAAAACGAATTTAAAACGATTTATAAAATACGTTTTAAAAGGAAATCGACGAAGTATATATTATATATATAATATAATGGCCTGAATAGAACGCGCCGCGGCAGTTCGCGAATTTTGGCCATTGACTTCGAATGGATATTACGGGAGATCCGACCGTCGGATTCTCCTAAAACCAGAACCGTTGGGTTCGTATCGAAAAGGGCTTTCTAATGAAAATTAGAGATTTGAAATCTAACGTTGGATTTGGAATTATGTCCAAATCAAATTTGGAAAAGGTCGCTGTAAGTGCAGTTCGATGGCTATTGATGGAAATCGACTGTACGGGCCTTGATAAAATTATTAAAAACAGTAATAATTTGTGTAAAATCATAAGAAATGATTTGGAAAGAATTGGGATGAAAAAATCCATATTTAAAAAGATAAAAATATATTTTTATCGAAGTAAACTAATTTTGAACTAGAATAATAATTTATTTATTTTTAAAATAAATAAATTGGATTTGAAATGGTTTTGAAAATAACCAGAATTTCCAATAATTGGATTGGAATGGATTTGAATCGAAATCGTCTTTGGAATATTTCGATGTTGGATTTCGTGATGATACAGATATTGTTATGGGAATTTGAAAGATATATTAATATCGTTATTTCCAATATGATATTTGGTGGTCGTAGAATTTGATATTGAATATAAGTCGATATATTTTCTATTCAGAGCCTTGTATTTAATATCAAATGTGATCTGGGTTTGTCGTGAATGGTGTCTTCATTAACACTGTCCTTAAACCCAGTTGAGAAAAAGATTAAATCTTTTTATTTGGATTTATTGAAGTATACCAATTAAATAATATTTAATTGGAATTGAATTTGAATTGATTTCTGGGTTTATCGTGAACGGTGTTTTAAATAACACTTGTTCTTTAACCCGATAATTAATGGAATGTGATTTTGGGTTGTCGTGAACGGTATCTTCAATAATACTGTTCTTAGACCCAACGGAGTTAAGAAAATCAGAAACTAACTGGAGACTAGTTAAGTTGAATGGTTTCTTGGGTATTGATCTGATGTTGGTTTCGGCCTTCGGGGTTAATACTTAGGGAATTGCTCACTTGCTATTTTACGGTTAAAGGCTGATAGAATGGAATGTGATTTTGGGTTTATCATGAACCGTGTTTTAAATGACATTGATTCTTTAACCCAGTTAAAGACAGAAAGATTAAAACCAAGTGGAGTTTTAATGAATCTTTAATTAGATTGAAATGATCGAGAATGGAGTATCACCAGTTTTGCCCCAAGCGATAGTTAAATCTTTAATTAGATTTGAACGTGAAATGGTAATTGAATTTGCAGATAACACCGTGGTGTTAGATATGAAGTATGACCAGTTTTACTTCATGGGATGAATAAGTTGGGATTGGGAAATAAAATAAATGATTACTTCGGTGTGGTTCGCTAATCCCGACTAGTTTGAAATGATATTCAAAGGAAGATTAAAGAATAAATTTAAAGAATTTATCTTTGATAAAATTAATGAGAACCTTTCCCTAAGAATGTGAAATTTAGAAACTAACTGTAGGTTAGCTAAGAAGAATGGTTTCCTGGGTATTGATCTGATTTTGGTTTCGGCCTTTGGGGTTAATGTTTGGGGAATTATTCTCTTGATAATTTACGGTTAGTGACTGATGAATTGGAATGAGGCGTATGTTGTGTTTGTGTAACACTTGTTTATTATATATGGGAGTTATTCAGAAAGACTGGGTTTATCCCATTCTGAATAACTGATTCGACGATGAGTCGTAGATGAAGACGGTGGTTGAAGACCGGAGGTCTTCACGTTGTTTGGATAATTACTTATGATCTGGATTGGGTCGTACACCAAAGAGGAGGGAACCAGTTAGTGGTCGTCCAGACGTACTTGGAGATCGATGGATATGCGAGGTACAAGGTGCCTCCGGTTTCGTTCAGACCCAGAACGGACTTGTAGATGGACTGTGTGTCTGACATTGGATATCATTCTGTGTGATTGATGGATATCGGTTGCATGGAGTGGTCTGCATGTGTGGCATGCTAAGATACAATTGATCAAGGCTTCTGTTGAAAAGCAGAGTCTTGTGGTTGATGATCAAAGCACAGCCTGTGTAGCATAGCTTTGTGTAGTGTTGATTCGTGAACCTCACACCCCTGTTGTGAACCAGAAACGGGAGAAGGACCTCAGGGAGGACTTGCATTTCTTTCTAGCTAGAAGTGGCGTAAGTGGTTTTACACGCCCTGACGAGTTTGACTTATGTGGTTGTTGCTGTCGCGAGGCGCCTCAGATATATTGGTGACTATGTGAAGCCGATGGAGTCATTCGTTGGCTCATTTACGCCCCAAAGGGCGGGGAAACGCAGTGTTCAGGCATTTTAATCCACATCGGTGGACCGG
This sequence comes from Allium sativum, assembly GCA_030737875.1. NCBI lineage: Eukaryota > Viridiplantae > Streptophyta > Magnoliopsida > Asparagales > Amaryllidaceae > Allium > Allium sativum. The sequence goes on from CM060921.1 coordinate 313,410,148, forward strand.
CCCTGACGATCCAAGGCTTGTCTGCGCGCTTGCCTGAGACATGGTAGGCTAGATTGTCTCGAATCGGTAGAGGACGATCCCTGGCCTCGAATCACAAACGAAAATCCAATTTCCAAATACGTGACTTTGCGGTTTTGATTGTAGAGCCTAGTATGGCGACATAGTGGGATGGGGCACTCATGCCGTCTATGATTGATACTTATGATTGAAATTATTTTATACACTATGCACTTATTATAGTATCAAATGATTTTTTTTTTAGCGTATCAAGCATTCTTTGACTATTATAAGGTAAAACCCTATCCTCCGTCTTGTGTTGCATTGTGTGATGGGACATGGGTCTTATAATAGCTTCATCGTTCTTTATTTAGCATTGCGTTGTAATTTTTTGCACTGGTATTCTTGGGAGGAAACCCGTTTCATGTTATACAGCGTGGTCCCTTGATATATCTGATTTAAAGTAAAGCTTTGAATAACTGTTTTAGTTCTCACACCAGTCACATGACTGACCTGGAGTTTATTGTTTTAACCTAAACTCTAGGTGCCCTTATTTTCCACACGTGCAGCTAGTAGTTTTGGTTTTGCAGATTTATATTCACAGGATCCTGGCTTACAGCTGGAACGATTTCCGGAAAGCTCTGTATCCGTATATCTCTTCTAGTTGTGTTTTGTATTATTTCCGCTGCGATGTATTTAAATGTAGTTTAAATCTCTGATATTTTCTGTTGTATAATATTTGTTTATACTCTGTATACACTTGTATTCTGATGGAATTGTTGTAATAAGCAATGAAATGTTCTTCTGTCTTCGTTCGTTTGTGTGTTGTTCTCAAAGTATCCGCTCTTTCCTTCACGGGGAAGTTACGGGTCCTTACATTTGGTATCAGAGCTTTGGTTTACAAAGCTGGAGAACAAGACACGTTAGAACCAAACGAAAGAATTCATCAGAGATTGGATTAGTAATATCCAACGAGAATGACTTGTTAGAGATAGGATTAGTAGTATCCTAGAACGAGTGTGAAGAGTAGTGTTTTTGAAATAAAAGTGAAAACAAGTTTTGTTTTGAAATTTAATTCAATTATTCGTATTTGAATATTTATTTGTATTGAATTTGGACAATCCAGTATATAAAGATTTTGCATATACGCCTTGCAAACGTGTATTCGAAGTTTTAATATACTGGATAGATATAGCGTCACACTCTAGTCGCCAGGAGATGATTCAGATGATTGTAGCTACATTATCAGAATTAGTGTTCGAGTTTTGAAGGTGTGATATTTATATATTTCCAATTAACTGGTCTGGGAACTAAAATTAGATAGGGCCTATTGTTGTGATTTGGCACCAAAAATGTGATTTTTTTAAACTATGTATCAAAATTATGAATTTGAAAAGTTAATCAACTAATTGATTGATGGTTGTGTTGTTTGATTATTGTTTTGATTAATTAAATGTTGAACCTTTAGCCAAATTAAACCAAAAAGTGAGTTGTATTGAAAATTTGTCGCATTTGCATAGTATACCTGTACTTACATTGAACAGGTCATAGCAAGGAGGCTAGAGAAGAGGAACAAAATTGTTTGCCCGACAAATAGGTACATGTTTATTGTATTTCTTGGGTTTTTGATGATTTTATAAGCCAATTGGCTAGCCGCTTGGCTGTTTCTTTTTCTTTTTTGGATTGATGAGGGCCATGGGAGGCTATTTGAAATATCCCGAAGCCCCTGGTGCAGGGGAGGTTATGGCGAAATTTTTCGAAAATTTAGGGTGTTAGCCAAATTTTTGAAAAATTTGAAAAGTTCTTAGAAACTGAAAAGTTGAAGAACTTAAGCCGTAATGAAAATAGTGAAAGTTGAGTTGATTTGTAAAACCACTTTCGGCTTCATTCCTTTTCAGGGACGAAATGTTTTAAGTGGGGGAGATTGTAATAACCCGGAAATCCGAGCCAATTTAAAATTTCTATTTTGGCAATTTTAGCGAATTTTGAATATTTAAAATAGATTATTTTAAATAATAACGACAAGAAATTTATTTTGAAAAGAATTAGAACGTATATATTTATATAGATCGTCGTTTGAATATAAATACTTATTTTAAATTATAAAAGGAATTGAAAATGGCGCGATAGTTTGAAAATTCGATTTCAAAGTTCAAATGAATGTGCATGATTCAAAATAAACCGGATTTTAGCGAAACCAAAAATATTAGAATCTAATTAAGAATATCTTTCCAACGAATCCGAGAAATCAAAGTTTCATAGCGGAAATCAGAAGTTACGCCCAATTGAAAATTCAGAATAGTCGCTATGGAATTCTGGCCCTTAAAAATGGGAATTTTGCAAACGACATCGGTTTTCGACGAAACCACTTTTGTTGGATCCGTGATGTCAGGTTATTGCTAGGTTTCAAAATTCATAATTTTATGAATCAATATGTGAGTGTGGCAAAGGAAAACGCGTTTGACCAGTTTTAGTTGATTTTAATCGACTGGAAAATGGCCATTTTTCAAATGGTCTCAGAATTCGATGAAATTAGTTTTATTAGGACTGTATCGTGAATACGAAGCTAGAAAATATTTTTCTGGAATTTTTAGAGGCCGTATGTGGCCCCAGTAAATTGATATGCGCATTCAAAATCAATATATAGAGTTATATTTTGATTTTGACGGAAACTAATCAAAACGATCGAATCAGCTTACGATACATATCCCATTGTGTTTGGAATGGGGGTAATTAGTTATGGACGACAGTCGATGGGCCTCGTTTGGAGGTCGAAATAAAAAGTTACTTTTTGAAAATTAAAATAATAAATTAAATAAAAAAAGTCAACACCCCTTTTTCTCCTTTAACCCCCCTCTCGTTAATTCTCAGAAAAAAAAGAAAAAAAACCCTAAGCCTAACACCCACGAGCCTCCACGTCGATCCCTTCACCCCCCCCCCCCCCCATCGCGGCAGCGCCGCCGACCTCCTCGATCACCCTTCCCCCCCTCGCGCGTTCGAAGACCACCCTCCCTCTGCCTGCGCGAACCACAGGACCCACCGCGAGACCCCACAACACCACAGACCCGGCGCCACCCTGCTACCACCAGCGACCCCCTCCCCTGACACCTCAGTTCCCCTCTCCGCCGCCCTAGCAGCCCTCTCCCTCTTTGAACAGCCAAAGTAAGTTTTATTTTATTTTGTTTACTTGTTTATTTTTATTTAAAAATAATTAGTTTATAGAAATAAAAAAATTGGGGTTTTGATACTATAGCGAAGTCAAGATGAAATTTTTAGCATGGAGAAAAAAATTTGATTATAAAAGTATGATCTTTTATAGAGTAGCTTTAAAAAAGACTTCATTTTTATTTTATTTTTATATAAAAAAGAATAAAAATATGATTTTTATATTATAGAAAGAATAAAAATATGATTTTTATATTATAGAAAAAATAAAAATATGATTTTTATATTATAGAAAGAATAAAATTATGTTTTTTATATAAAGTAGATAATAAAAATGTGATTTTTATATATGTAGTTAATACGGGCAACGAAAATGACAAAAGGCGAACGACGAAGATTTCCTACATATGAAGAGTCGTGGCGTTTGGTTTAGCTAGTCGGTGAGAACTCCTCACTTTTAATTTTATTTCTAGTTTGAAATATATACTAGGATGCAGACGGTGCTTTGTAGCACCTGACACCCGTCGTCCACAGACCATGGATAACTTGTTTGTTTGATTGCTGTGTTGTGATATTTGATTGTGTGATGTGGAATGAAATAAAATATTTTATAGTGGAAAATATTTTATGGTTAAAAAATATAATTTTTAACGTTTATATAAAATAAATATTTATAAACAAATCAGACGATTTGTTTATATACATTGATTTAACTGATATTGATTGGGACGATAAATTTTACACATCGCCCAACTGCACAAATAAAAATCTATGTTTGTTGATTTGAAACCCCACACGGGTATTGGGATGAGATTTGACGTACATTAATCCTGATTGTTTAGTTGTATGTCAATCGATGGATTGACAGACTGTGTAAGCGTTAATTATTGATATTTAATGCTTATGCAGTTGTGTGGTGCACTTTGGATGATGGTTGATTATTTATCGTTATTATTATATACATGTGTTGTATGGAATCCATGTAATTAACATTATATGGTAATTGATTGGGCCTCATTCCAATTGGGAAAATATAGAATAAAATATATATTCATGTGTTGAATAAAATATAGATTCATGTGTTGAATAGAATAAATATTCATTTGTTGAATAGAATAACGAAGTTATTGAAATATATAAAGCTGTGTTGTTTAGATTGACGCCATTTTGACGTGAACGATATTTATATCGATTTTATTCATTTTTATAATGAATATAGAAAAGAAAGTGATTTCAAAAATTAACGTTTTGAAATTATTATCATTTGTAGATCGATGATGTGGAATATTCAATTTTGATTCGGAAATTGAATAGGAAGTTGAAATTGTTTTGAAAACGAATTTAAAATGATTTATAAAATACGTTTTAAAAGGAAATCGACGAAGTATATATTATATATATAATATAATGGCTTGAATAGAACGCGCCGCGGCAGTTCGCGAATTTTGGCCATTGACTTCGAATGGATATTACGGGAGATCCGACCGTCGGATTCTCCTAAAACCAGAACCATTGGGTTCGTATCGAAAAGGGCTTTCTAATGAAAATTAGAGATTTGAAATCTAATGGTTGGATTTGGAATTATGTCCAAATCAAATTTGGAAAAGGTCGCTGTAAGTGCAGTTCGATGGCTATTGATGGAAATCGACTGTACGGGCCTTGATAAAATTATTAAAAATAGTAATAATTTGTGTAAAATCATAAAAAATGATTTGGAAAGAATTGGGATGAAAAACTCCATATTTAAAAAGATAAAAATAGTTTTTTATCGAAGTAAACTAATTTTGAACTAGAATAATAATTTATTTATGTTTAAAATAAATAAATTAGATTTGAAATGGTTTTGAAAATAACCAGAATTTCCAATAATTGAATTGGAATGGATTTGAATCGAAATCGTCTTTGGAATATTTCGATGTTGGATTTCGTGATGATACAGATATTGTTATGCGAATTTGAAAGATATATTAATATCGTTATTTCCAATACGATATTTGTTGGTCGTAGAATTTGATATTGAATATAAGTCAATATATTTTCTATTCAGAGCCTTGTATTTAATATCAAATGTGATTTGGGTTTGTCGTGAATGGTGTCTTCATTAACACTGTCCTTAAAACCAGTTGAGAAAAAGATTAAATCTTTTTATTTGGATTTAATGAAGTATACCAATTATATAATATTTAATTGGAATTGAATTTGAATTGATTTCTGGGTTTATCGTGAACGGTGTTTTAAATAACACTTGTTCTTTAACCCGATAATTAATGGAATGTGATTTTGGGTTGTCATGAACGGTATCTTCAATAATACTGTTCTTAGACCTAACGGAGTTAAGAAAATCAGAAACTAACTGGAGACTAGTTAAGTTGAATGGTTTCTTGGGTATTGATCTGATGTTGGTTTCGGCCTTCGGGGTTAATACTTAGGGAATTGCTCACTTGCTATTTTACGGTTAAAGGCTGAAAGAATGGAATGGGATTTTGGGTTTATCGTGAACCGTGTTTTAAATGACATTGATTCTTTAACCCAGTTAAAGACAGGAAGATTAAAACCAAGTGGAGTTTTAATGAATATTTAATTAGATTGAAATGATCGAGAATGGAGTATCACCAGTTTTGCTCCAAGCGATAGTTAATCTTTAATTAGATTTGAACGTGAAATGGTAATTGAATTTGCTGATAACACCGTGGTGTTAGATATGAAGTATGACCAGTTTTACTTCATGGGATGATTAGGTTGGGATTGGGAAATAAAATAAATGATTACTTCGGTGTGGTTCGCTAATCCCGACTAGTTTGAGATGATATTCAAAGGAAGATTAAAGAATAAATTTAAAGAATTTATCTTTGATAAAATTAATGGGAACCTTTCCCTAAGAATGTGAAATTTAGAAACTAACTGTAGGTTAGCTAAGAAGAATGGTTTACTGGGTATTGATCTGATGTTGGTTTCGGCCTTCAGGGTTAATGTTTGGGGAATTATTCTCTTGATAATTTATGGTTAGTGACTGATGAATTGGAATGAGGCATATGTTGTGTTTGTGTAACACTTGTTTATTATATACGCGAGTTATTCAGAAAGATCGGGTTTATCCCATTCTGAATAACTGATTCGACGATGAGTCGAAGATGAAGACGGTGGTTGAAGACCGGAGGTCTTCATGTCGTTTGGATAATTACTGATGATCTTGATTGGGCCGTACACCCAAGAGGAGGGAATCAATTAGTGGTCGTCTAGACGTACTTGGAGATCGATGGATATGCGAGGTACAAGGTGCCTCCGGTTTCGTAAAGACCCAGAACGGACTTGTAGATGGACTGTGTCTCTGACATTGGATATCATTCTGTGTGATTGATGGATATCGGTTGCATGGAGTGGTGTAACACCCCGTAATTCTATTAATATTAATATTCACAAATTAAAGAATAACTAATCTCAGACGTGAGAATTGTGGGAAACGGGTTGCGCCATTGTGTTCGTCTCGGAATTCTGGTTGAAATAGAGTCCGAGTTTGCGTGATTTGGACTTCGTATGAAGAAGTTATAGCCATCCGAAGTTTCATAAAATTCAAAATAGCTCGTAAGAAATTTAAAATTCAAAACAGAAAGTGCAGAAGCGGGCTGGGCGGGAAAAATTCCCGCCCAGGCAGGTCGACTGGGGAGTCGACACTAGTGTCGACCACCCCCCCCCCCCCCCCAGGTTGACTACCATGTCGACCTCCCCCCCAGGTCGACTATGGTGTCGACCTAGTCAGTCGGCTAGGATTTTGGCTGAGTCTGTTTTTTAACTGAGTGATGATCCTTTAGGGTTTTGACCTAATCTGGTTGGCTGGGATTAGTTCTGAGTTGATCTGACGGTCTAAAATAAATCCTAACTCTATAAATACCTAGGTAGTCTCTCACCCTAATTCATATGAAAAATAGAATAGCTACCGTCATACCGCCGCCATGGAAATCAGTGGAGCCGCCGCCAACTAAGAAGAAAGAAAAGCTATCAAACCCTAATTCTACTCAACTCTAAAGCAAATCTAGGCTATCATTTCTTCTTAAAATGGTGAGTATGATGATCTTAACAAGATTAATATAATTTTAATTAGATTAAGTCATGAATGGATTATGAGTAGATGATGTGAATTGTCATATATGTGTTGTAAACCTTATACTATCATGTATGTTATAAATCCTATGCTATGTGGTGATGATATCCTATATGTTGTAAATCATGCTATGATGATGTTATGTATGTTGAAAGTTTCTATGCTCAGTTGAGATGAATCATACATGTTATAAAATCATGATGTTATTGTCTATACTAATTAGTTCATGTTAATCAAATCATAATGTTGATACTATTTGGGTTATGTTGATCTATATGACAAGTCACATATGCAAGTTTAGGTTGATTAGTAAAAGTTATGAACATATGCCATGACATCTATTATGACATCTAGAATTATGCTATGACATATGTGAAATTCTATGCTAGTTCACACCATCATTATGTTGCCTAAAACCCCATATGCAAGTTCATACATAAATTTGGGTTATGATCATATCATGTAAATTGTGACATTTAACAAGTTGACACCTTTAGATCCTTAACATGTGCAGTTTATGCAAGTTTCACCCCTATTATGATTAGATTCATTTTAATTGTCTATATGTTGTGATAATTTATTTTTGTGTTATAAGTTAGACCATTCGAGTCTAACGTATATTCCGCGTTGAATAAGCGAACGTGTAAACGTGGGGTAGGGGTAATATTAAGGATTTAATAATAAGAGGTTGGGGTGCAATTGATATGATTTTGCATGCCATGAGTGGATGACCATAATTGAGTCAATTATGGACATCATTAAAAGTTGACTTAATTAATAATTTGAATAGCGAATTATTAAAACTGGGGTAAAAGATTATAAGTGATAATCAATGCTTAGGACACGAGGTTGGACTCGTTTGTGACGTAAACCTGCCCGGACCCGCCCGGCAAATCCAGTGGTCACAAATGTCAGCCCAATGTGAGAGGTCCTAGGCCTGAACTAAAGCATAACAGTTGTAAAGACACGAGGTTAGACTCTTTTATGGTGTAAGACTGCCCGGACCCGCCCGGCAATTCTAGCTGCCATAAATGCCAGTCTAATGTGAGAGGTCTTTATGAGGTTATGGCCTGAATGAATTAAGAAATACTTAACCAGATAAACATGTAAGATGGGACATATAGGTTAAGTAGGTGCCTTGGGTGGCATGAGGAATCTAGTGGGTGCCGTTAGTGGCATGTGAAATACGATTAGTAAGACTTAACCAAACACACATGTAAATGAACATGACTAAGAGGGTTAAGTGGGATATACTAGTGGTGACAAGCTTAGGTGGGTAGCTTGTGGGGGCCCATTTCAACCAGTATCCCAAACGTATCTTTGTGGGCTCGACCCAAGTCGAGGACGGGACACGCATACTGGGTTTGACTATAAGAGGCCAAAACGGGGAGCGGTGGCAACGCAAGTCCAACGGGTTTCATATGCGTGTGTGGACCCGGGCTGGTAGGTAAGACGTTGTTGCATCGTGTAGGTATAAGCCGTGCATTCTCAAGTTGTATCGGGTTGCCACTTTAGGGGAGTGATACACCCCACTGTGGGGCCAGCACGGGCATCTACGAGTAGGGAGCCGATCAAAAGTGGGTAGTGGGGTACACCTAGTGGAGATAGGGGCAGACGACACCTATGTAGTCAGCTAGGGGTACGCAAGGATATTTATAAAGTTTCTGTGTGAAGCAAGTGGGATCAACCTTTAGGGTGACTGGTGCGGTGCAGTGTAGTAATGTGTGGTGTAGTTTAGTAATTATTTGTTAGAAATTAGGTATGCCTTTAACGTTATGTTTAACGTTATCTTTATCTGCTCATTCCCTATCTAATAGTTCATAGACATTTACTTGTTTTCCAGCTTATGCCATAGTCTAGTTATTTTGATAATAGTATTGTTAGAATTATCATACTCGCCAGACTTTATGTCTGACCCCCTCCATTTCTATCCTTTTTCCCCCTCCAGGTCCCCAGGTTGGTCCCAGCTCTAGTGGAGTTTGATTGGATTGCTTCATCTCTTTTTAGAAAGCTTGGACCGTTGAAGTAAAGTCCAGCTTGTTATTTCTTTAATGGCTATTTATGTAATGGGGTTATGTATTTTGTCTTATGAAGATGGATATTATACTTGACTCTAATTTAAGGTTTATGATGTAAAAACATGTTTAATTGCCGCTGCAATAAAATGAAGTTTTAGATTTCCAAGTACTACTTATTATCTGTCTTGTTGTAATTTTTCTGTTCTATATTCACTTATAACCTCCATGGAAGTTAATGCATTCCCTTTGTGAGTGAAATTAATGGACGTGGGGTGTTACACGTGGTATCAGAGCTTAAGGTTACCAGAACAGATAAAAATACTTTAGAAAAATAGTTATTTTTGGAAGAAGTGTTTTCAAAAACATGTCTTGATGAGTAATTTAAAGAGGAAAGTTTTTAAGAAAAACATAATCCGCAAATAGCCATATATCTTTATCTTTCGAATTCTCCATTTTGAATCTTTCCTTTTTCGTTTCAGCATGGCTGAAGATCTTAACCTACCTGACGGTGTAACGATACCAGGATGGTATAGGAGGCTATTAGAGGCTAGGGCCGCTGCCGGTCCAGCCAATGTTCCTCCACCACCAGTTGCACCCGTTCCTCCTCCTCGCGTAGATACTTTTGCAAAGACGTGCAAGGAATTCAAGGCTATGGGTGGAAAACCTTTTCAAGGGTCTTTGTGGAAGCTAGAGATTGGCTAAAGGAGGTGGAAGAATTTCTAGAAATTTTTGAAGTAGAAGAAGGAAGGAAAGTTCGTTTAGCAGCTTGGTTGATGAAGGGAGAGGCCTCGTTTTGGTGGGAGGTCACTAATGGGGAGCGTCCTGTTGATTCTTGGGCGGATTTCAGATGTAGGTTCGAGGCGAAGTTTCTCTCAAGGGTGGAAGAAAATCTATATATGGAAAGGTTCTTGACGTTAAAGCAAGGAAGCTCATCTGTGAAAGAATATGTCAATAAATTTAATCAGTTAGCAAGGTTTGGCTTGGACTTAGTGAACACGCCGGAGAAGAAGGCGCTGAGGTTCGTTAATGGATTGAATGAACCATTGCAAGGGTTGGATATGACCCACATCCCTATGGGGGCCACCTTTGAGAAGCTAGTAGAAATGGCGCTCATGCACGAGGAGAAAAGCGCTAATGCTAATAAGGCACCCGAGAAGAAAGGGGACCAGAAGAAACCTCAATAGCAAAACAAGAAGGGTGGCAAAGACAATAATGGCAAGGGAAAGAAGAAATGCTTTAACTGTGGGACACCAGGCCATCTCAGCAAGGATTGCCGGAAGAAAAAGAAGACTGGTTGTTTTCATTGTGGTGAAGCGGGACATCTAGTGAAGGACTGCCCAAAGAAGGGGCAGAGGGCAAGGTCTACCTCTGGAGGACAGGTGCAGGCTCTTATTGCACCAGGGCAGGCAAGGGGACAAGTTCAGGCTCTCGTGGTCCCACCGCTGTAAGAACGAGGTAGAACCATTTCTGTTGAAAGCTTAGTTTTTTTGTTTGATCATCCTGTCCGGACCTTATTCGATTCGGGCGCATCGCATTCGTTTATTTCTACATCATTAGTTGAATCACTACACTTAAACACCAGTTTAGTAGAGGATCCCTTAGTTGTTTCGAATCCAATTGGGGGCTCAGCTCATTTGTCCATGATGTGTTTGGATTTGAAAATTTCTATACTTAGCGTTGAGTTTAGATGTGATGCTTACGTGTTGGGCTTCATGGGCTATGGGCTAATTTTAGGAATGGATTGGTTATCCAGAAATGGGGCCGTTCTTGATTGTGAAAGGAGAGTAGTTAGGCTCGTGACTCGCCTTGGCAACGCTCTCGAAATATTTTGTAATCCCATAAATTCTGTTATGCTAAGTTATTTAGAATTACTTGACGCGTCTGAGGAAAATCTACGATCTGTTAGAGTGGTCCGAGAATACTCGGATGTGTTTGAGGAGGTGAAGGGCTTGCCTCCGAAGCGGGAGATAGATTTTCTAATATATCTTGTGGATAATGCGAAACCAGTATCTTTGCCAGTACGCCACATGGCTCCACGTGAAAGGAGGGAACTCGATAAGCAAGTGAAGGAGTTGCTTGAGAAGGGGTTCATAAGACGAAGTATATCGGAGTGGGGTGCTCCAGTAGTATTTGCCACGAAGGCGGATGGGTCCCTTAGACTGTGTGTGGACTATAGAGAACTTAATAAACTTACTAAGAAGAACAGACACCCACTGCCGAGGATTGACGATCTCTTCGATCAGTTAGTTGGCGCCTCAGTGTTTTCGCAGTTGGACTTAGCCACTAGTTTCCATCAGTTGAGAGTGGCTTAGGATAGCATTGACAAGACTGCCTTTAGGACTCCGGACGGTTTCTATGAATGGCTAGTGATGCCCTTCGGTTTGACAAACGCCCCTGCATACTTTGTTGATCTGATGAGTAGGGTGTTTAGGGAGTACCTTAACAAATTCGTGGTAGCCTTTGTAGACGACATCTTGGTCTTTTCTAAGGATGAAGAAGAGCATGCCCTACATCTTAGGGAAGTGTTGGAGACTCTTCGAGCGCATAGCCTTAAGGCTAAATTTTCTAAGTGTCACTTCTGGATGAAGGAAGTACGGTTCTTAGGGGACGTGGTTTCCAAAGAAGGGATAGCAGTGGATCCCGCGAAGGTGGTGGCCATCCAAGATTGGAAGGTCCCTAAAAATGCTACCGAAGTGAGAAGTTTCTTGGGGTTGGCTAGCTACTATAGGAAGTTTATCAAAGACTTCGCAAAGATATCAGCTCCATTGACACGCCTGACGAAGAAGAACCTAGTTTTCACATGGGACGTAGATTGTGATGATGTGTTCCAACGTTTGAAGAGAGCTTTGACTTCAGCCCCAGTCTTAGTGTTTCCAGACGCGAGTAATCCATTTACTGTTTATACTGACGCTCGTGGGACAGGACTAGGCGCAGTCTTAATGCAAGAGGGCAGGGTAATAGCCTATGGTGGAAGGCAGTTGAGAGCGCATGAGAAGAATTACCCCACACATGACCTAGAGTTGGCCGCTATTGTTTTCGCGCTTAAGTCTTGGCGTCATTATCTTCTTGGCGAGAAATTCGAATTATTCACTGACCACAAGTCTTTAAAATACTTATTCTCTCAGAAGGACTTGAACTTAAGGCAGCAAAGGTGGATGGAGTTCTTAGCGTCCTACGACTTTGAGATAGCATATACCCCTGGCAAGGGTAACGTGGTGGCCGATGCCTTAAGTAGAAAAAGATTATCTTTAAGTCCTTTGTTTGTTGAGCGGCAAAGCTTAGAATTCATTTCGATGTTTGACTTTAGACCTTCCATTGACTTTGTACCCGGTTTGCTAGCATCCTAGGAGGTCAGACCTACGCTTTTGGGACGGATTGGCGAGGCACAGCGAGACGACCCACAGTTGGTTGAGTTAGTAGAAAAGCTCAAAAGAGGGGAGTCATCAAGCCATCTCCGTAGGTATACCCTAGATGATAAGGGTTGGTTACGTAGGGACGGTAGACTTTGTGTACCAAAAGACGATGACCTAAGGAAGACTATTCTTGACGAATCACATCGTTCGAAGATGACCATTCATCTCGGCGGGGACAAGATGTACATGGACATGAGACGAGTTTACTTTTGGGCCGGCATGAAGAAAGATGTGACCGAGTATGTCGCTAGATGCTTGGTGTGCCAACAAGTAAAAGCGGAGCAAAAGAAACCCGGTGGGTTGCTTCACCCATTGGAGGTTCCACTATGGAAGTGGGAAAGTGTCTCGATGGATTTTGTGGATGGATTACCAAGATCGAGGAAGGGTAATACGGGTATTTGGGTTATAGTAGACATGCTTACTAAAAGCGCCCATTTCATTCCTGTGAAGAGTAAGAGGACTGCTCCATGGTTAGCTTCTGTATATGTCCGAGAAATAGTTCGTTTGCACGGTGTTCCTTCTAGCATAGTGAGCGACCGCGATCCTATTTTCACTAGCGAATTTTGGAGAAGCTTACAAGAGGCAGTAGGGACTCAGTTATGTTTGAGCACCGCATATCATCCTCAGACGGACGGCCAAACCGAGAGGGTGAATCGCATTCTAGAGGATCTTTTGAGGCTATGTATCCTAGACTTTGGGGGTACATGGGAAGAGCATCTTCCATTAGTGGAGTTTGCATATAATAACAGCTTTCAGTCTAGCATTGGCATAGCACCTTTCGAAGCTCTTTATGGACGACCTTGTCGTTCACCTACATGTTGGTGGGAATCTACGGATAAGTTCTTACTTGGGCCCGATATGATTAGGGAGACTTCAGAGAAGATCGACTCGATTCGAAGGAGGATGAAAGCAGCGCAAGATGGGCAAAAATCTTATGCGGATAAGCGGAGGACAGATCTTGAGTTTGAAGTTGGGGACATGGTCTTTGTCAAAGTGTCTCCATTACGGAACGTTGTTCGCTTTGGGTCCGTTGGGAAATTAGCACCTAGGTTTGTTGGGCTGTTTCCTATTAAGGAGAAGATTGGACAGATGGCGTATAGAGTGGAGTTGTCAGAGAGACTTAGTGGTGTACACGACGTATTCCATGTGTCACATTTGAGGAAGTGCTTGCACGAGACCGTGGAAGTGGTAGAGCCGAGCTTGCTTAGAGAGGTGGAGATAGAGCGTGATGCGACGATCCGATGAGCTCCTACGCGCATTCTTGTGTCGGAGATCAAGAAGTTGAGGAATCGAGAGGTCAGACTAGTCAAAGTACAATGGGGAGATGATGAGAGCAACACTACTTGGGAGACAGAAGAGAAGATGCGTTCACGATACCCTTTCCTTTTCGAGGGTATGTCCTTTAATTTCTCCTTTATCGCTTAGCTTGTACTTGTCTTACCTTTAGAGTATCCTCTCGCTAGTATCTTTGACCTTTAGTTAGGATCATCCTATGGTTGAAACATGTGTTTGAGACATGTTATGTATGATCGATGCAAAGTGGATGCAAATGTTTGCTAGTGGTTGCTCGTGGACGCATATACACACACTGTTAGGCACTAGATCGGCTCAGTCACTTCATATTGCATATTACATATAAATGGATGTAATTAGTAAAATGGATGTATAATGGTTGTGCTATCATATGGATACCGCATTTTGGTGAATGGTTGTGCACGCATATAGAGATAATATGTAGCATTAGGGAACTTTTGCATACATTATGGACGTATGGCACTATCATGGTTTGCATTAAGGAGGTCAACTGAATCAGTGGACCGCCTGATTTTGCATTAGATAAGGAACATATACACACACATTTTGCATATGTTCATACAGCATTAGAAACTTCATAAGGACAATGGATGCCAGTGTTTTATGGTTGAGTAGATGGTTGTTTGGATGTTAGGATATACATTCTTCTTGACTTGAAGATTTCGGGGTCGAAATCCTTTAAGGAGGGGAGAATGTAACACCCCATAATTCTATTAATATTAATATTCACAAATTAAAGAATAACTAATCTCAGACGTGAGAATTGTGGGAAACGGGTTGCGCCATTGTGTTCTTCTCGGAATTCTGGTTGAAATAGAGTCCGAGTTTGCATGATTTGGACTTCGTATGAAGAAGTTATGGCCATTCGAAGTTTCATAAAATTCAAAACAGCTCGTAGGAAATTTAAAATTCAAAACAGAAAGTGCAGAAGCGGGTTGGGCGGGAAAAATTCCCGCCCAGGCAGGTCGACACAAGTGTCGATCTCCTCCCCCCAGGTTGACTACCATGTCGACCTCCCCCCCCCCCCCCCCAGGTCGACTATAGTGTCGACCTGGGTGTCGACCTGGTCAGTCGGCTAGGGTTTTGGCTGAGTCTGTTTTTGAACTGAGTGATGACCCATTAGGGTTTTGACCTAATCTGGTTGGCTGGGATTAGTTCTGAGTTGATCTGACGGTCTAAAATAAATCCTAACTCTATAAATACCTAGGTAGTCTCTCACCCTAATTCATATGAAAAATAGAATAGCTACCGTCATACCGCCGCCATGGAAATCAGTGGAGCCGCCGCCAACTAAGAAGAAAGAAAAGCTATCAAACCCTAATTCTACTCAACTCTAAAGCAAATCTAGGCTATCTTTTCTTCTTAAAATGGTGAGTATGATGATCTTAACAAGATTATTATTATTTTAATTAGATTAAGTCATGAATGGATTATGAGTAGATGATGTGAATTGTCATATATGTGCTGTAAACCTTATACTATCATGTATGATATAAATCCTATGCTATGTGGTGATGATATCCTATATGTTGTAAATCAAGCTATGATGATGTTATGTATGTTGAAAGTTTCTATGCTAAGTTGAGATGAATCATACATGTTATAAAATCATGATGTTATTGTTTATACTAATTAGTTCATGTTAATCAAATCATAATGTTGATACTATTTGGGTTATGTTGATCTATATGACAAGTCACATATGCAAGTTTAGGTTGATTAGTAAAAGTTATGAACATATGCCATGACATCTATTATGACATCTAGAATTATGCTATGACATATGTGAAATTCTATGCTAGTTCACACCATCATTATGTTGCCTAAAACCCCATATGCAAGTTCATACATAAATTTGGGTTATGATCATATCATGTAAATTGTGACATTTAACAAGTTGACACCTTTAGATCCTTAACATCTGCAGTTTATGCAAGTTTCACCCCTATTATGATTAGATTCATTTTAATTGTCTATATGTTGTGATAATTTATTTTTGTGTTATAAGTTAGACTATTCGAGTCCAACGTATATTCCACGTTGAATAAGCGAACGTGTAAACGTGGGGTAGGGGTAATATTAAGTATTTAATAATAAGAGGTTGGGGTGCAATTGATATGATTTTGCATGCCATGAGTGGATGACCATAATTGAGTCAATTATGGACATCATTAAAAGTTGACTTGATTAATATTTTGAATAGGGAATTATTAAAACTGGGGTAAAAGATTATAAGTGATAATCAATGCTTATGACACGAGGTTGGACTCGTTTGAGACGTAAACCTGCCCGGACCCGCCCGACAAATCTAGTGGTCACAAATGTCAGCCCAATGTGAGAGGTCCTAGGCCTAAACTAAAGCATAACAATTGTAAAGACACGAGGTTAGACTCTTTTATGGTGTAAGACTGCCCGGACCCGCCCGGCAAATCCAGCTGCCATAAATGCCAGTCTAATGTGAGAGGTCTTTATGAGATTATGGCCTGAATGAATTAAGAAATACTTAACCAGATAAACATGTAAGATGGGACATGGGGGTTAAGTAGGTGCCTTGGGTGGCATGAGGAATCTAGTGGTTGCCCTTAGTGGCATGTGAAATACGATTAGTAAGACTTAACCAAACACACATGTAAATGAACATGACTAAGAGGGTTAAGTGGGATATACTAGTGGTGACAAGCTTAGGTGGGTAGCTTGTGGGGGCCCATTTCAACCAGTATCCCAAACGTATCTTTGTGGGCTCGACCCAAGTCGAGGACGGGACACGCATACTGGGTTTGACTATAAGAGGCCAAAACGGGGAGCGGTGGCAATGCAAGTCCAACGGGTTTCATATGCGTGTGTGGACTCGGGCTGGTAGGTAAGACGTTGTTGCATCGTGTAGGTATAAGCCGTGCATTCTCAAGTTGTATCGGGTTTCCACTTTAGGGGAGTGATACACCCCACTGTGGGTCCAGCACGGGTATCTACGAGTAGGGAGCCGATCGAAAGTGGGTAGTGGGGTACACCTAGTGGAGATAGGGGCAGACGACAACTATGTAGTCAGCTAGGGGTACGCAAGGCTATTTATAAAGTTTCTGTGTGAAGCAAGTGGGATCAACCTTTAGGGTGACTGGTGCGGTGCAGTGTAGTAATGTGCGGTGCAGTGTAGTAATTATTCGTTAGAAATTAGTTATGCCTTTAACGTTATCTTTAACGTTATCTTTATCTGCTCATTCCATATCTAATAATTCATAGACATTTACTTGTTTTCTAGCTTATGCCTTAGTCTAGTTATTTTGATAATAGTGTTGCTAGAATTATCATACTCGCCAGACTTTATGTCTGACCCCCTCCATTTCTATCCTTTTTTCCCCTCCAGGTCCCCAGGTTGGGCCCAGCTCTAGTGGAGTTTGATTGGATTGCTTCATCTCTTTTTGGAAAGCTTGGATCGTTGAAGTAAAGTCCAGCTTGTTATTTCTTTAATGGCTATTTATGTAATGGGGTTATGTATTTTGTCTTATGAAGATGGATCTTGTACTTGACTCTAATTTATGGTTTATGATGTAACAAACATGTTTAATTTCCGCTGCTATAAAATGAAGTTTTAGATTTCCAAGTACTACTTATTATCTGTCTTGTTGTAATTTTTCTGTTCTATATTCACTTATAACCTCCATGGAAGTTAATGCATTCCCTTTGTGAGTGACATTAATGGACGTGGGGTGTTACACGTGGTCTGCCTGTGTGGCATGCTAAGATGCAAATGATCAAGGCTTCTGTTGAAAAGCAGAGTCTTGTGGTTGATGATCAAAGCACAGCCTGTGTGGCATAGCTTTGTGTAGCGTTGATTCGCGAACCTCACACCCCGGTTGTGAACCAGAAACGGGAGAAGGACCTCAGGGAGGACATGCGTTTCTTTCTAGCTAGAAGTGGCGTCAGTGGTTTCACACGCCCTGACGAGTTTGACTTATGTGGTTGTTGCTGTTGCGAGGTGCCTCGGATATATCGGTGACTATGTGAAACCGATGGAGTCATTCGTTGGCTCATTGACGACCCCAAAGAGCGGGGAAACGCAGTGTTCAGGCATTTTAATCCACATCGGTGGAACGGCCCTGACGATCCAAGGCTTGTCTGTGCGCTTGCCTGAGACATGGTAGGCTAGATTGTTTCGAATCGGTAGAGGACGATCCCTGGCCTCGATTCACAGACGAAAATCCAATTTCCAAATACGTGACTTTGCGGTTTTGATTGTAAAGCCTAGTATGGCGACATAGTGGGATGGGAGACTCATGTCGTCTATGATTGAAATTATTTTATACACTATGCACTTATTATAGTATCAAATGATTTGTTTTTAGCGTATCAAGTATTCTTTGACTATTATAAGGTAAAACCCTATCCTCCAGCTTGTGTTGCATTGTGTGATGGGACCTGGGTCTTATAATAGCTTCATTGTTCTTTATTTAGCATTGCGCTGTTGTTTTATGCACTGGTATTCTTGGGAGGAAACCCGTTCCATGTTATACGGCGTGGTCCCTTGATATATCTGATTTAAAGTAAAGCTTTGAATAACTGTTTTAGTTCTCACACCAGTCACATGACTGACCTGGAGTTTATTGTTTTAACCAAAACTCTAGGTGCCCTTATTTTCCACACGGGCAGCTAGTAGTTTTGGTTTTGCAGAACAGCTGGAACGATTTCCGGAAAGCTCTATATCCGTATATCTCTTCTAGTTGTGTTTTGTATTATTTCCGCTACGATGTATTTAAATGTAGTTTAAATCTCTAATATTTTCTATTGTATAATATTTGTTTATACTCTGCATATTCTTGTATTCTGATGGAATTGTTGTAATAAGCAATGAAATGTTCTTCTGTCTTCGTTTGTTTGTTTGTTGTTCTCAAAGTATCCGCTCTTTCCTTCACGGCGAAGTTACGGTTCCTTACATTTGGTATTAGAGCTTTGGTTTACAAAGCTGGAGAACAAGACACGTTAGAACCAAACGAAAGAATTCATCAGAGATTGGATTAGTAATATCCAACGAGAATGACTTGTTAGAGATAGGATCAATAGTATCCTAGAACGAGTGTGAAGAGTAGTGTTTTTGAAATAAAAGTGAAAACAAGTTTTGTTTTGAAATTTAATTCAATTATTCCTATTTGAATATTAATTTGTATTGAATTTGGACAATCCAGTATATAAAGATTTTGCATATACGCCTTGCAAACATGTATTCGAAGTTTTAATATACTGGATAGATATAGAGTCACACTCTAGTCTCCCGGAGATGATTCTGATGATTGTAGCTACATCATCAGAATTAGTGTTCGAGTTTTGAAGGTGTGATATTTATATATTTCCAATTAACTGGTGTGAGAACCAAAATTAGATAGGGCCTATTTTTGTGATTCGGCACCAAAAATGTGATTTTTTTTAACTATGCATCAAAATTATGAATTTGAAAAGTTAATCAACTAATTGATTGATGGTTGTGTTGTTTGATTATTGTTTTGATTAATTAAATGTTGAACCTTTAGCCAAATTGAACCAAAAAGTGAGTTGTATTGAAAATTTCTCGCATTTGCATAGTATACATGTACTTACATTGAACAAGTCATAGCAAGGAGGCTAGAGAAGAGGAACAAAATTGTTTGCCCGACAAATAGGTACATGTTTATTGTATTTCTTGGGTTTTTGATGATTTTATGAGCCGACTGGCTGTTTCTTTTTCTTTTTTGGATTGATGAGGGCCATGGGAGGCTATTTGAAATATCCCGTAGTCCCCAGTGCAGGGGAGGTTATGGCGAAATTTTTCAAAAATTTAGGGTGTTAGCCAAATTTTTGAAAAATTTGAAAAGTTCTTAGAAACTGAAAAGTTGAAGAACTTAAGCCGTAATGAAAATAGTGAAAGTTGAGTTGATTTGTAAAACCACATTCGGCTTCGTTCCTTTTCGGGGACGAAAAGTTTTAAGTGGGGGAGATTGTAATAACCCGGAAATCCGAGCCTATTTAAAATTTTTATTTTGGCAATTTTAGCGAATTTTGAATATTTAAAATAGATTATTTTAAATAATAACGACGAGAAATTTATTTTGAAAAGAATTAGAACGTATATATTTATATAGATCGCCGTTTGAATATAATTATTTATTTTAAATTATAAAAGGAATTGAAAATGGCGCGGTAGTTTGAAAATTCGATTTCAAAGTTCAAATGAATGTGCAGGATTCAAAATAAATCGGATTTTAGCGAAACCAAAAATATTAGAATCTAATTGAGAATATCTTTCCAACGAATCCGAGAAATCAAAATTTCATAGCGGAAATCAAAAGTTACGCCCAGCAGAAAATTCAGAATAGTCGCTATGGAATTCTGGCCCTTAAAAATGGGAATTTTGCAAACGACCTCGGTTTTCGACAAAACCACTTTTGTTGGATCCGTGATGTCAAGTTATTACTAAGTTTCAAAATTCGTAATTTTCTGCATCAATATGTGAGCGTGGCAAAGGAAAACGCGTGTGACCAGTTTCAGTTGATTTTCTCCAAGAGCTAAACCTAACTCCGCGACTCTTCTTATGTAGAAAATCTTCTCCGTGCTCGCTTTTTGTCGCTTTCGTCGTTCGTATTCACTACATATATAAAAATCACATTTTTATATTATGTTATAATATATAAAAATCTAACCTTTTTATAAATAAAAATATAGTGTTTTCTTTTATAAAGATACAATCTTTTCTTATTAAAAATCCGGCCTGTCTACTTATAAAAATCCGACCTTTCTACTTATAAATTCGCACTTCCATATAATCACTTCATGTATAAGAAAGATCACATTTTTATATTAAAACCGTATGAGAAATCATATTTTTAATCGCATAAATAAATTAAAAACTGAAATAAAATCTCACAGTCGTCGAACGGAGATGGAGGAGGGTCCATAGTCGCTTTTGGTGGTCAGAGGAGGTTCGGGAAGCTCAAAGACTGAAGGAATATGCCTAAAAAGGGTAAAAATCATATTTTTATGGAGGAGGGGGGGTCAGAGGTAGGGCCTGTCGCCTGGAGGTTGAGGAGAAGGTCGCAGTGGCCACCGGTGGGCTAGGGGGTTGCTCGAGCGAGGTTTTTGCGGTGTTAGGGTTTGGAGATTGGGGGTTTTCAAAGGAGGGAGAAGCTAGGGCGGAGGCGGCGCCTATGGCGGCAGAGCAGCAACCAAGGGAGGGGTGCGATCCTCGGGGAGGCGGTGGAGCAACGCAGTATTCCGCATTTGTTTTTTTTTCTTTATTGAAAGCCGATGGGGAAGAAGGAGAGTGAAGGGAGAGGGAGGCCACGCTTATATAAAAATATATATATTAATTTAATTAATTTTTTTAAAAAAGTAATCTTTTCTTTTGAACTCAGAATCGTGCCCAACGACTGTCGCCCCTAGCTAATTACCCCCATTCCGAACACAATGGGATATGTTTCGTAACCCAGTTCGGCTGTTACGAATAGTTTTGCTTTAAATTAAATTAAAAATCAATATATATTTAATTTAAACATACATTTTAATTTACCGGTGCCGCATACTGACTCTAAAAATTCCAGAAAAATTATTTCTAGCTTCGTATTGACGATATGGTCCTAACAAAACTAATTTCATCAAATTTAAAGACCGTTTGGAAAATGGCCATTTTCCAGTCGATTAAAATGGACTGAAACTGGTCAAACGCATTTAATTTCGCCACACTAACATACTGATTCAGAAAATTATGAATTTTGGAATCTAGCAATAATTTGACATCACAGATCCAATAAAAGTGGTTTCGTCGAAAACCGAGGTCGTTTGCAAAATTTCCATTTTTAAGAGCCATAATTCCATAGCGACTATTCTGAATTTTCAATTGGACATAACTTTTTATCCCCGTTATTAAATTTCAATCTTTCGGATTCGTTGGAAAGATATTCTCAATTAGATTCTAATATTTTTGGTTTTGCTAAAATCCGGTTTATTTTGAATCCTGTTATAAAACCCTGGATTTTGGTGGAGGTTGTAATAACGCAGAAAATTTTGGCGCTTAAAATAAATAAATTAAATTAAGATTTAATTGATGAAATTAGATGTTTGTATTTGGGAATTGGACGATGATCCATTCTTGAATGTGGTATTTATTTTTAAAGTGAAAATACTTTTGTAACCTCAGTGTAAACATTTTTTCCAAGTGTTTTCAAAATCTTCGAGTAATTTGAAAGAGATTTTGGTTGAAATTTAAGAGAAAAATATGGATCTTGTAATTTAATTAAGAAATTCAGTTGGGAAAATGTACTTCGATATTTGATCATGGTTTTGAAATTTAGTTTATTATCAATTCTATTTCTGTAAATGTGAATTTAAATTTTATATTTAATTCTAAATTAGTTTTGTTAAATTTTTATGATATTAATATTTTAAACTAATTCAAAAATATTGTTTGATTAACTTGAGAATTTAGATTTGAATTTGTCTTGTAAAAATTTAAAACTTGTATTTAAAGTATGTATATTGCTTGTATATATATACATAGTATATAAAAATGGATTTAAATAGAAGTTATATTTGAAATTCAAATAATTTTTTTATCTTTCGGATATAGCTGGAATGAAAAATTCTTTTGCAAATTGAATTTTAATAAGAGCATTTTGTCAAGTGCAAGCTTTATTGACGTTATCAATCAATTTCGATTGGTTCAACTTCGGGAAATAAGCAGTAAAAATTAATTTAGAAATCGAAGATTGTTTCGAAATATGAATTTGGGCATATTTACATATTTATAGGAACTAAGTTATTTTAAAATTAGTATAAAATTATGTTTTGTGAGACCAAAAATTTACTTTTGAGCGTGGCTTCGAAGATGTAAGTTTGAATTTTTAATTTAAACTATTAACTGATCAGTCTGGATAAAACGTTAAGCATAGATTTAGTTGTTAGTTGAAATACGGTTGATGCGATTAAAAGGAAAGAAAAAAATTCGTAGAATAAATTATGTGTATTAATGAGTTAACATTAAATTTAATTAATGGTTAGCAGATATTGAATTTATAACCTATTTAAAACAAGTAAACAACGTTGTTTGCTATGTAACTAGGCACTAGTAATGTTCGTTCAAACCACTTACCCATTCAGCCCAACAATTAGATCAAATAATATCTGGTACAGTATACTTAACGATTTGGCTTTAGAGTTTTTTTGCCATTTTTCTTCACAATACTGTAACTTTTAACATCTGTCTGTTTCCATTTGTATTGGTTGCCACGTATCCACTCTTCCAGAGGATTCGATCCACAAGTTTTTATATCATTACCCAAATCAAGAAAGGGGACAGTGGTGGTTCTCATTTGTTTCCCCAAAAAAAACAAAATAAACAAATTTTCTGGAAACCACTATAATGTCCTTCTTCCCAAATCTCTTTCACCAAAATTCCTCCGCCCCCCTCCTCCTATATCGATGCCTCCGCAAGTCTTCTACTCGCAGCTTCCTCCCTCCACCAAATTTAATCGGCCACCATCGAGATGGACTTTGCCTAAATCAGGCATCGTTTTCTCATCCATTCGCCGCCCATGTGACTTGGAGTTCGTACCGACCAATGTAGCCCCCTCCCCCCTACATCTTGTATGAACTCCGGCACCATTCGATAACCGTACCTTGCCTTGATGTCTCCTGCATTTTCTGCTACTTCACAGGTGAGTTCATTTATGTGCATTGCTAGGCTTTAGGGCTTGTATACTTATTTTGGGCATTGGCTTTCTGTCCGCTTTATCTTGTTGTTGAACTTGTATTGAATTGATGTGATGCGTGTTGCACCATGTTGGTGATTGTTTGGCAGTAGGAAATGTAGGAATAATTGAATCTTGTTTGCATCAGAAGGTACTGACATTATGCTTTGATTTTAATATATTGTTGTTGATCCTTAATAATATGAAATCATGACTAACTGGATGAAAATGGTATGGCAAAGAGTTGATAGGAGTATGCTATTTATCATAGTGAATGAAATCAATTTGATATGGTGGTTCATATTTATTGTTAATACTTTTGTGCAAAACAGGAGCGTACAAGTTGATTCGGTTGTATCACTTTTGTCAGTTCATCAATATTGCTTATATTAGAAATGATTTTACTTAAGTTGCTAATCAATTCATATTGTTATTTTTTGTGCGTTGCAGCAACTATATTTTACGTAGTCCAGTAACCAAGTACGACTTGTTAATTTGTTGTACGTTCTAAAATTTTATTTATTTTAGGGACATTAAATTTTCTTTTGTTGGACTGGAAATACTATTTTGTAACCAGAAAATAGTTCTGAAAATATTTCAGTGCTTATATAAGGTTGGACCTTTAGTTTTGAAAATTTCTACTTTTCTATAGCAATCTTGTGTTAAATGTCATCCGCATGTTTAATAATCAAAAATAATAACCTATATATATATATGGCCCGATTAATGATTGGAAAGAGAATAAATATGTTACTATCATGCGGTTGGATATAATAAGGTTCTGTTTGATTCGATCAATGCTAATTTTGTGACTGTTTAAGAATAATGCATTGAAGATAATTTATAGTTTTGCTTGATCAAGAGTCAAGAGAACTTGTGGTAATATATTTCTGCATGGTACAGCTATGGAAAATAAAGGAGCATCTATGTCCTCTTAATTCCTGGTCAAAACTGTATAGTATAAACAAGAGGTATACAGTGAATAAAGGACCTTTCTTACATAATATTGAATGTTAGGACCTTGAAGTTATTTAGTGCAAAACAAAATCATTTGATAGTTCTAGTAAAAGCGTTGAGCCTACTAACACAACATATGCCACGGGCCCTCATGTTTTTGGACTTAATGCATGCTACTGCTGTTAGAATATAATGATGTTTGAGAATTATATACTTGTATGAAGCTTGTTTGATAATAATAATAATAATAACAACAACAACAAAGTAATTAAATTATGAAAATAAGCTGCTGATTTGCAATGAGTGAATAATAATGATAATAGTTGAAGTTTGATTACAGTATATGAAAGCAATATGCATGTAGTTTTAATAATATAAAGTTATTCAAATAATTTTAGCAAAAAAAAAAAAAACATTCTGTTTATCATTAATTCGTTGGAAACAATGAATAAATCACTATTAAAATATGCGCTTCTACCCTAACGCTTTAGATTTAAACAGATATTGCCTCATTGTAAAAAAAGAAATATTAACAAGTACAATAAAGCTGCAGCCTAACAAAGTTTTATCAAAGTAACTTTGTCTGTACACACTCAAACTGGCCATTCGTAAGTTAACATGATTGGCAAAAATATTTTACAAAACTTAGGCAGTGGATGCCTGATGTAGTAGTGAGGGAAGTGGTGGAAAAAGATATGGCAAGTGCAAAGATTTTAGCTCGTAAAGAGGAATAGGCGCCTAAAGATGCATGTCTGTGCGGAGCTCGGCGAAGTTTGTATTCATAAAAGCTTATGTACTTTATTTTTCCGTTGAATAAATATTGTAACTCTGATATTTGTATATATATATATATATATAAATATTTTGCTACCTTTGTTGTGCACTGCGATTCTGTGTTATGTTCCATTTTTAAATCCTGTAAGCCAATAACAACCCGTCGTTTTGAACGCTTTGAACTGGTTAATCACCGATTTGGAGCGGTTAAAATGGCGGGCTGTTACATTTGGTATCAGAGCGAGGTTTTCTAAAACTTAGCTTATTGGGTTTACAACTCATTAGAGATAGGGTGGAAATACCCTAGAATGAGCGGGATTGATACAGAATCACTCTTGAGAGAGTGCAATTCGGGGTTTTGAAAAGAAAACTTCGAAATTGACTAAATGGGATTCGGGCGATGTCCGATTTAAAATGGTTGTTAAATAAGAGTTGAATCAGTTTTGAAATTGGCTCGGATCGGTATTTGAAGTAAAGTAAGAATACATGTAATATTAAATAATTAATACAAACAACTAAAAGTAAATTAGTTATTTTTCTTTGACAGATATATGGTTTGAATCAAGCACAATTTCCTTTGAGATATTCTGTATGATGAGGATTTTGAGTAAACGGATTAGTAACACCAAGCGGTATGGGACGTTTGGTAATACTTTTCTACTTACTCTCTTGACTTTTCATATGGAATATTCAGTTGTTTTTGTACTTTTGGTTATGAAGTATACCGGTAACATAATGTGGTACAAGAGCATGTGTTACTGTTTGAAAGTGTACTTCAATTACTAAAGTGTTTTCTAAGTTGATATGCTTTCATGACGGCACTATTTGTTCTCTTTCACAACTATTATGATTTGGTTCATTTTGTCATGTTGTTTCATATTTGATATTTATTATGAGTATCATATTGATTTATATATGATACTCTGACTTGACTAATTTTATCATATTGTTTTATATATGATAAAGTCGAATATCAGTTTTGTTTGTGATTACCATTTTGCCTTTTGATGTGATGGTTTATTTCTTTTAGTCATAGTTGATTTTTTTTAAAAGTGTTTTGACGTTATAAACACTTTGAACTTCATGGCAAGTTTTATATGAAATTAGTATTTCAAGAATACTTTGATTTTGGGATTGGTATAGATTGGACTCTGTTGCACCAATGGGCCAAAACTCCATCTTGGTCGACCTGATTCAGGTTCGCTACCTGAATCTTGGTGGTTTTAAATTTCGCCCATCTACCACCAAAGGTCAAACGGTCTGCTACATTGGGCAATTTTTTGATCGGGATTCCCGATCGGCGGGTCACGCACTACATCAGATAGAGGCGTGGGGGTCCCACGTGTAGTGCCGTGAACGGGTAGCATACGACCTTCGCCTTAGGCCGTCTTGGTTATCCTGGGTTGATCGCCAGGTGTCGTTATGGCGCTATGAGTGGATTACGGTGCGGATGTCTCGATGCGCGTTCGAGCTCTACCACTGTGATTTTACAATACTAGCGTCTGTTTATTTGGTATTTATGAGTCAAGTTACATTTATCCCATAATCCCCTAATATTTTATTACATTACTATATCTGATTTGATTATATTATCATATTGATTTTATATATGATAATTATTATGAGTATCTTATTGATTTATATATGATACTCTGATTTGATTATATTATCATATTGATTTTATATATGATAATTGTTATGAGTATCGTATTGTTTTATATATGATACTCTGATTTGATTATATTATCATATTGATTTTATATATGATAATTGTTACGAGTTTCGTATTGATTTATATATGATACTCTGATTTGATTTTTCAAACATTAAATGCCATGAAGATTTTGTTGACTTGATTAATTATCATAAGATATTTATTATAAGCATCTTATTGTTATGAGTATCGCATTGATTTATATATGGTACTCTATTTTGGGTTATTTTATCATATTTTCTTTATATATGATAAATGTCATGAAGTGTTTAAGTATGCTAGTCTATTATAGTTTATTTTTTATCACTTTGCTGCATCTGTTATGAGTATCGTTTTGATTTATAAATGATACTCTGATCTAATTATTTTATAAGTGTTATGAGTATCGTGTTGCTTTATATATGATACTAAGATTTAATTTATTTTATCATATTGTTTTACATATGATAAATGCCAAGAAGATTTTATTATGCGATACCCTAGCTCGATTTATTTACCATCTTGGTTCATATTTGACACTCTAAATTGATTTATTTTGGTATAGTGTTTATATATATAAGATAAATGTTAAAAATATCTTTTTGGTTTGAAAATGATACTTCGACTCAAATTGTTAACATAATGTTTGTTATGGGTATCGTATTGATTCATATATGGTACTCTGACTCGAACATATATAATGTTACGAGTATCGTATTAACTTATGTATGATACTCTGATTTGTTTATTATCTTTACAAGTGAAGTTTTCAATATAAGATACTCTAATCCGATCGGGTATTTTATTAACTAACTATATATGATGAGTATTATTTTTGATAAAAAGGTAGTAAATAATGGGTATCATACTGATTTATGTTATCATATTGTAACTGCCACAAAGATTTTACTGGCCTCTCACTAATTTATTTTATCATATTGTTCTTATATATGATAAATGTGAAAATTTTATTGATATTCCGTAATATTGTATTTGGACCCGCGTAAATTACGAGGACGCAATTTCTTTAAGGGGGGAGTATGTAACAACCCAGATTTTGGTGGAGGTTGTAATCAAGCAGAAAATTTTGGCGTTTAAAATAAATAAATTAAATTAAGATTTAATCGTTGAAATTAGATGTTTGTATTTGGGAATTCGACGACGATCCATTCTTGAATGTGGTATTTATTTTTAAAGTGAAAATACTTTTGTAACCTCAGTGTAAACATTTTTGCCAAGTGTTTTCGAAATCTTTCGAGTAATTTGAAAGAGATTTTGGTTGAAATTTAACAAAAAAATATGGATCTTGTAGTTTAATTAAGAAATTCAGTTGGGAAAATGTACTTTGATATTTGATCATGGTTTTGAAATTTAGTTTATTATCAATTCTATTTCTATAAATGTGAATTTAAATTTTATATTTAATTCTAAATTAGTTTTGTTAAATTTTTACGATATTAATATTTTAAACTAATTCAAAAATATTGTTTGATTAACTTGAGAATTTAGAATTGAATTTGGCTTGTAAAAATTTAGAACTTGTATTTAAAGTATGTATATTGCTTGTATATATATGCATAGTATATAAAAATGGATTTAAATAGAAGTTATATTTGAAATTCAAATAATTTTTTTATCTTTCGGATATAGCTGGAATGAAAAATTCTTTTGCAAATTGAATTTTAATAAGTGCATTTTGTCAAATGCAAGCTTTTTTGACTTTATCAGTCAATTTTGATTGGTTCAACTTTGGGAAATAAGCGGTAAAAATTAATTTAGAAATCGAAGATTGTTTCAAAATATGAATTTGGGCATATTTACATATTTATACGAACTAAGTTATTTTAAAATTAGTATAAAAATTTGTTTTGTGAGATCAAAAATTTACTTTTGAGCATGGCTTCGAAGATGTAAGTTTGAATTTTTAATTTAAACTATTAACTGATCAGTTTGGATAAAACGTTAAGCATAGATTTAGTTGTTAGTTGAAATACGGTTGATGCGATTAAAAAGAAAGAAAAAAATTTGTAGAATAAATTATGTGTATTAATGCGTTAACATTAAATTTAATTAATGGTGAGCAGATATTGAATTTATAACCTGTTTAAAACAAGTAAACAACGTTGTTCGCTGTGTAACTAGGCATTAGTAATGTTCGTTCAAACCACTTACCCGTTCAGCCCAACAATTGGATCTAATAATATCTGGTACATTATACTTAAAGATTTGGCTTTAGAGTTTTTTTGCCATCTGTCTTCACAGTACTGTAACTTTTAACATCTGTCTGTTTCCATCTGTATTGGTTGCCACGTATCCACTCTTCAAGAGAATTCGATCCGCAAGTTTTTATATCATTACCCAAATCAAGAAAGGGGACGGCGGTGGTTCTCATTTGTTTCCCAAAAAAAACAAAAAAAACAAATTTTCTGGAAACCACTGTAATGTCCTTCTTCCCAAATCTCTTTCACCAAAATTCCTCCGCCCCCTCCTCCTATATCGATGCCTCCGCAAGTCTTCTACTCGCGGCTTCCTCCCCCCACCAAATTTAATCAGCCACCATCGAGCTGGACTTTGCCTAAATTAGGCATCGTTTTCTCATCCATTTGCCGCCCATGTGACTCGGAGTTCGCACCGACCAGTGTAGCCCCCCCCCCCCCGACATCTTGTATGAACTCTGGCACCATTTGATAATCGTACCTTGCCTTGATGTCTCCTGTTTTTTCTGCCACTTCACAGGTGAGTTCATTTATGTGCATTGCTAGGCTTTAGGTCTTGTATACTTATTTTGGGCATTGGCTTTCTGTCCGCTTTATCTTGTTGTTGAACTTGTATTGAATTGATGTGATGCGTGTTGCACCATGTTGGTGATTGTTTGGCAGTAGGAAATGTAGGAATAATTGAATCTTGTTTGCATCAGAAGGTACTGACATTATGCTTTGATTTTAATATATTGTTGTTGATCCTTAATAATATGAAATCATGACTAACTGGATGAAAATGGTATGGCAAAGAGTTGATAGGAGTATGCTATTTATCATAGTGAATGAAATCAATTTATTATGCTAGTTCATATTTATTGTTAATACTTTTGTGCAAAATAGGAGCGTACAAGTTGATTTCGTTGTATCACTTTTGTCAGTTCATCAATATTGCTTATATTAGAAATGATTTTACTTAAGTTGCTAATCAATTCATATTGTTATTATTTGTGCGTAGCAGCAACTATATTTTACATAGTCCAGTAACCAAGTACGATTTGTTAATTTATTTTACGTTCTAGAATTTTATTTATTTTAGGGACATTAATTTTTCTTTTGTTGGACTGGAAATACTGTTTTGTAACCAGAAAATAGTTCTGAAAATATTTTAGTGCTTATATAAGGTTGGACCTTTAGTTTTGAAAATTTCTACTTTTCTATAGCAATCTTGTGTTAAATGTCATCCGCATGTTTAATAATAAAAAATAATAACCTATATATATGGTGCGATTAATGATTGGAAAGAGAATAAATATGTTACTATCATGCGGTTGGATATAATAAGGTTCTGTTTGATTCGATCCATTCTACTTTTGTGACTGTTTAAGAATAATGCATTGAAGATAATTTATAGTTTTGCTTGATCAAGAGTCAAGAGAACTTGTGGTAATATATTTCTGCATGGTATATTTATGGAAAATAAAGGAGCTTCTATGTCCTCCTAATTCCTGGTCAAAACTATATAGTATAAACAAGAGGTATAGAACTGACAGTGAATAAAGGACCTTTCTTACATAATATTAAATGCTAGGACCTTGAAGTTATTTAGTGCAAAAAAAAAATCATTTGATAGGTCTAGTAAAAGCGTTGAGCCTACTAACACAACATCTGCAACGGGTCCTCATGTTTTTGGACTTAATGCATGCTACTGCTTTTAGAATATAATGACGTTTGAGAATTATATACTTGTATGATGCTTGTTTGATAATAATAACAACAACGACAACAACAATAAAGTAATTAAATTATGAAAATAAGCTTCTGATTTGCAATGAGTGAATAATAATGATAATAGTTGAAGTTTGATTACAATATATGAAAGCGATATGCATGTAGTTGGAATAATATAAAGTTATTCAAATAATTTTAGCAAAAAAAAATACATTCTGTTTATCATTAATTCATTGGAAACAATGAATGAATCACTATTAAAATATGTGCTTCTAACCTAACGATTTAGATTTAAATGTATATTGCCTCATTGTAAAAAAAGAAATATTAGCAAGTACAATAAAGCAGCAGCCTAACAAAGTTTTATCAAAGTAACTTTGTCTGTACACACTCAAACTAGCCACTCGTAAGTTAACATGATTGGCAAAAATACTTTACAAAACTTAGGCAGTGGATGCCTGATATAATAGTGAGGGAAGTGGTGGAAAAAGATATGGCAAGTGCAAAGATTTTAGCTCGTAAAGAGGAAGAGGCGCCTAAAGATGCATGTCCGTGCGGAGCTCGGCGAAGTTTGTATTCATAAAAGCTTATGTATTTTATTTTTCCGTTGAATAAATATTGTAACTCTGATATTTGTGTGTGTGTATATATATATATATATAAATTGTTTTACTACCATTGTTGTGCACTACGATTCTGTGTTATATTCCATTTTCAAATCCTGTAAGCCAATAACAACCCGTCGTTTTGAACGCTTTGAACCGGTTATTCACCGATTTGGAGCGGTCAAAATGGCGGGCTGTTACACCTGTACATTCATTTGAAATTCGAAATCGAATTTTCGAACGACCGCGCCATTTTCAATTCCTTTTATAATTATAAATAATTATATATATTCTAACGACGATTCAAATAAAAATATATGTTCTAATTATATTCAAAATAAATTTTTCGTCGTTATTATTTAAAATAATTCATTTTAAATATTCAAAATTCACTAAAATTGCCAAAATAAAATTTTTAAATTGGCTCAGATTTCCAGGTTATTACAATCTCCCCCACTTAAAACTTTTCGTTTCCGAAAAGGAACGAAGCTGAAAGTTGTTTTACAAACCAACTCAACTTTCATTATTTTCATCACGGCTTAAGTTCTTCAACTTTGCATTTTCTAAGAACTTTTCAAATTTTTCAAAAATTTGGCTAACACCCTAAATTTTTGAAAAATTTCCTCATAACCTCCCCTGCACCGGGAGCTTGGGGATATTTCAAATAGCCTCCCATGGCCCTCACCAATCCAAAAAGAAAAAGAAACAGCCAAGCGGTTAGCCAATCAGCTCATAAAATCATCAAAAACCGAAGAAATACAATAAACATGTACCTATTTGTCGGGCAAACAATTTTATTCCTCTTCTCTAGCCTCCTTGCTATGACCTGTTCAATGTAAGTACATGTATATGTATGCAAATGCGACAAATTTTCAATACAATTCACTTTTTGGTTCAATTTGGCTAAAGATTCAACATTTAATTAATTGAACAATAATCAAACAACACAATCAGCAATCAATTAGCTGATTATCTTTTCAAATTCATAATTTTGATACATAGTCCAAAAATCAGATTTTTGATGCCAAATCACAACAATAAGCCCTATCTAGTTTTGGTTCTCACACCAGTCATCACACCTTCGAAACACAAACATAAATACTGATGATGGAGCTCCATCATCAAAATCGTCTCCGGCCGACTAGAGTATGATTCTATATCTATCGAATATATTTGAGGCTTCTAATACACGTGGATCAGACGTATATTAAAATCTCTATATACTCGATTGTCCAAATCAATTTAAAATAAGTATTCAAATACGTATAATTGATTTAAATTTTCAAATCAAAACTTGCTTTCAATTTAAAAATATACTCTTCACACTCGTTCTAGGATACTACTGATCCTATCACTAACGAGTCATTCCCATTGGATATCACTAATCCAATCTATGATGAATTCTGTCGTTTGGTTCTAATGTGACTTGTTCTCCGAGCTCTGTAAACCAAAGCTCTGATACCAAATGTAAGAACCCGTAACTTCCCCGTGAAGGAAAGAGCGGACACTTTGAGGATAAGACATATCAGAACGCAAACAGAAGAACATTTCATTGTTTATTACAATAATTCCATCAGATTACAAGAATATACAGAGTATAAATAAATATTACACAACAGAAAAATATCAGAGATCACAATACATTACATAGCAGCGGAAAAATAATACAAAACACAACTGAAAGTAATACACGGATACAGAGCTTTCCGAGTATCGTTCCAGCTATGAATCAGGATCCTGTGAATATAAATCTGCAAAACCAAAACTACTAGCTGCCCATGCGGAAAATAGGGGCACCCAGAGTTTAGGTTAAAACAATAAACTCCAGGTTAGTCATGTGACTGGTGTGAGAACTAAAATAATTATTTAAAATTTTACATTAAATCAGATATATCAAGGGACCACGCCGTATAACACGGAACAGGTTTCCTCCCAAGAATACCAGTGCATATAACAAAATAGCGCAATGCTTTTTGGAAAAATGAAGCTATTATAAGACCCAGGTCCCATCACACAATGCAACGCAAGCCAGAGGATAGGGTTTTCTCTTATAATAGCCAAACATGCTTGGTACGTTTAAAACAAATCATTTGATACTATTATAAGTGCATAGTGTATAAAACAACTCCAAATATAAATGTATCAATCCTAAGCGGCATGGGTACCATATATCATGTCGCTATACTAGGCTCTACAATCAAAACCGCAAAGTCACGTATTTGGAAGCTGGATTTCCATCTGTGAACCGAGGCCAGGGATCGTCCTCAACCGATTCGAGAAAATCTAGCCCATGTCTCAGGCAAGCGCGCAGACAAGCCCTGGATCATTAGGGCCGGTCCACCGATGTGGATTATTATGCCTGAACACTGCGTTTCCCCGCCCTTTGGGGCGTAAATGAGCCAAATGACTCCATCAGCTCCACATAGTCACCGATATATCCAAGGCGTCTCGCAACAGCAACAACCGCACAGGTGAAAATAATATAAATGTCAGGGCTAGTAGGTCACTGACACCACCCTAGCTAGAAGGAAACGCATGCCCTCCCTGAGGTCCTCTCCCGTTTCTAGTTCACAACCGGGGTGTGAGGCTCGCGAATTAACGCTACACAAATCTATGCCACACAGGTCGTGCTTTAATCATCAACCACAAGACTATGCTTTTCAACAAAAGCCTTGATCATTTGCCACTTAGGCATGCCATACAGGCAATTCACTCCATGCGATTGATATCCATCGATATATAACCTCTGAGCTCGTACGTCTCAGAGAAAGGCGTTAAGCAAGAGAATAAATTCTCCGCCGCCAAACAAATATATATTTAATAGAAATCAATCACACAGAATAAAATCCAATGTCAGACACATAGTCCATTTACAAGTCCGTTCTGGGTCTGAACGAAACCTGAGGCACCTTGTACCCCGCATATCCATCGATCTCCAAGTATGTCTGGACGATCACCAACTGATTCCCTCCTCTTGGGTGTACAGCCCAATCAAGATCATCAGTAATCACCCAAATGATGTGAAGACCTCCGGTCTTCAACCACCGTCTTCGTCCTCGACACCACGTCGAATCAGTTATTCAGAATGGGATAAATCCGGTCTTTCTGAATAACTCGTGTATATAATAAACAAGTGTTACACAAACACAAAACACGCCTCATTCCAATTCAGAATATTCTTTTATTCAAATATTCTTATACTTTGGAAAAGGTTCCCATTAATTTTATCAAAGATAAATTCTTTAAATTTATTCTTTAATCTTCCTTTGAATATCAATTCAAACCAAATTATGGTTTATCCAAGCTAGTCGGGATTAACGAACCTTACCGAAGTAATCATTTGCCTTAATTTCCCAATACCAACCTATTCATCCCATGAAGTAAAACTGGTAATACTTCATATCTAACACCACGGTGTTATCGATAAATTCAATTACCATTTCACGTTCAAATCTAATTAAAGATTTAACCATCGTCTCGAGCAAAACTGGTGATACTCCATTCTCGATCATTTCAATCTAATTAAAGATTCATTAAAACTCCACTTGGTTTTAATCTTCCCAAAAATCAATATTAATGATTATTTAACTTGGGAAATCTTATCCTGTCTTTAACTGGTTTAAACAACCAATATCATTTAAAACACGGTTCACTATAAACCCAAAATCACATTCCATTAATCATCGGGTTAAAGAACAAGTGTTATTTAAAACATCGTTCACGATAAACCCAAAAATCAATTCAAATTCAATTCCAATTAAATACCATTTAATTGGTATACTTCATCAAATCTAAATAAAAAAGATTTAATCTTTATCTCAACTGGGTTTAAGAACAGTGATAATGAAGACACCATTCACGACAAACCCAAATCCCATTTGATATTAAATACAAGGCTCTGAATAGAAAATATATCGGCTTATATTCAATATCAAATTCTACGACCAACAAATATCGTATTGGAAATAACTTTATCAATATATCTTTCAAATTTCCATAACAATATCTATATAATCACGAAATCCAATATCGAAATATTCCAAAGACAATTTCGATTCAAATCCATTCCAATTCAATTATTGGAAATTCTGGTTACTTTTAAAACCCTTTCAAATCCAATTTATTTATTTTAAAAATAAATGGGACTATAGTTCTAGTTCAAAACTAGTTCGTTTCAATAAAAATCTATTTTTATCTTTTCAAATATGAAATTTCTCGTCCCAATTCTTCACAAATCATTTCTTATGATTTTACACAAATTATTACTAATTTTGTCAAGGCTCGTACAGTCGATTTCCATCAACGGCCATCGAACTGCACTTACAACGACCTTTTCCAAATTTGATTTGGACATAATTCCAAATCCAACCGTTAGATTTCAAATCTCTAATATTCGTTAGAAAGCCCTTTTCGATACGAACCCAATGGTTCCGATTTTAGGAGAATCCGGTGGTCGGATCTCACGTAATGTCCATTCGAAGTCAATGGTCGAAATTCGCGAACTACCGCAGCGCGGCGTGTTCTATTCAGGCCATTATATATATATTATATATATTTCGTCAATTTCCTTTCAAAACATATTTTATAAATCGTTTTCAAAACGATTTCAACTTCATATTCAATTTCTAATCAAAATTGAATATTCCATATCATCGATATTTATAAATGATAATATTTTCAAAACGTTATATTTTGAAATCAATTACTTTTCGATATTCATTATAAAAATGAATAAAATCGATATAAATATCGTTCACATCAAAATGGCATCAATCTAATCAACACGGCTTTTATTCAACACATGAATGTTTATTTTTATTCAACACATGAATATTTATTCTATTCAACACATGAATATATATATTTTTATTCAACACATGAATATTTATTTTATTCAACACATGAATATTTATTTTTATTCAACACATGAATATTTATTGTATTCAACACATGAATTTTCTTTTATTTAACACATGAATATATATTTTATTCAACACATGATTTTTCTTTTATTCAACACATGAATATATATTTTATTCAACACATGAATTTTCTTTTATTTAACACATGAATATATATTTTATTCAGCACATGAATTTTTATTCTATTCAACACATGAATTTTTATTTTATAATATTCCTTATTTTCCAAATTGGAATGAGGCCCAATCAATTACCATATAATGTTAATTATATGGATTCCCTACAACACATGTATATAATAGCAACGGTAAATCATCAACCATCATCCAGAGTGCACCGCACAACTGCAAAAGCATTAAATATAAATAATTAATGCTTACACAATCTGTCAACCCATCGATTGACATACAACTAAACAATCAGGATTAGTGTACGTTAAATATCATCCCAATACCCGTGTGGGGTTTCAAATCAACAAACACAGATTTTATTTGTACAGTTGGGCGATGTGTAAAATTTATCGTCCCAATCAATATCAGTCAAATGGGTGTACATAAGCAAACCGTCCGATTGGTTTATAAATATTTATTTTATATACACGTTAAAAATTATATTTTTAACTATAAAATATTTATTCAATCCACACCACACAATCAATTTTCACAACACACCAATCAAACAAACAAGCCATCCATGGTCTGTGGACGACAGGTGTCGGGTGCTGCTAAGCACCGTCTGCATTCTAGTATATATTTTAACTAGAAAATTAAATTAAAAGTGAGGAGTTCTCACCAAGAGCTAAACCCAACTTAGCGACTCTTCTTATGTAGAAAATCTTCTCCGTGCTCGCTTTTCGTCACTTTCGTCGTTCGTATTCACTACATATATAAAAATCACATTTTTATATTGTGTTATAATATATAAAAATCTAACCTTTTATTAATAAAAATATAGTGTTTTCTTTTATAAAGATAAAATCTTTTCTTACTAAAAATCCTACTTGTCTACTTATAAAAATCCGACCTTTCTACTTATAAAAATCGCACTTCCATATAATCACTTCATGTATAAGAAAGATTACATTTTTATATTAAAACCGTATGAGAAATCATATTTTTAATCGCATAAATAAATTAAAAACTGAAATAAAATCTCACAGTCGTCGAATGGAGAGGGAAGAGGGTCCACGGCCGCTTTTGGTGGTCGGAGGAGGTTCGGGAAGCTCAAAGACTGAAGGAATATGCCTAAAAAGGGTAAAAATCATTTTTTTATGGGGGGGGGGGGGGGGGAGGGGGGGACAGAGGTAGAGGCTGTCGCCTGGAGGTTGAGGAGTAGGTCGCGGCGAACACCGGTGGGCTAGGGGGTTGCTGGAGCGAGGTTTTTGCGGTGTTAGGGTTTGGAGATTGGGGGTTTTCAAAGGAGGGAGAAGCTAGGGCGGAGGCGACGCCTATGGCGGCGGAGCAACGACCAAGGGAGGGGGCGCGAACCTCGGGGAGGCGGTGGAGCAGCGCGATTTTCTACGTTTGTTTGTTTTTCTTTATTGAAACCCGACGGGGAAGAAGGAGAGTGAAGGGAGAGGGAGGCCACGCTTATATAAAAATATATATTAATTTAATTATTTTATTTTCAAAAAGTAATCTTTTCTTTTGAACTCAAAATCGGGTCCAACGACTGTCCCCCCAAGCTAATTACCCCCATTCCGAACACAATGGGATATGTTTCGTAACCCAGTTCAGCTGTTACGAATAGTTTTGCTTTAAATTAAATTATAAATCAATATATATTTAATTTAAACGTACATTTTAATTTACCGAGGCCGCATACTGACTCTAAAAATTCCAGAAAAATTATTTCTAGCTTCGTATTGACAATATGGTCCTAACAAAACTAATTTCATCAAATTTAAAGACCGTTTGGAAAATGGCATTTTCCAGTCGATTAAAATCAAATGAAACTGGTCAAACGCGTTTAACTTCACCACGCTCACATACTGATTCAGAAAATTATGAATTTTGGAATTTAGAAATAATTTGACATCACGGATCCAACAAAAGTGGTTTCGTCGAAAACCGAGGTCGTTTGCAAAATTTTCATTTTTAAGGGCCAGAATTCCACAACGACTATTCTGAATTTTCAATTGGACATAACTTTTTATCCCCGCTATTAAATTTCCATCCTTCGGATTCATTGGAAAGATATTATCAATTAGATTCTAATATTTTTGGTTTCGCTAAAATCTAGTTTATTTTGAATCATGTACATTCATTTGAAATTCGAAATCGAATTTTCGAACTACCACGCCATTTTCAATTCCATTTATAATTATAAATAATTATTTATATTCTAACGACGATTCAAATAAATATATACGTTCTAATTCTATTCAAAATAAATTTCTCGTCGTTATTATTTAAAATAATTCATTTTAAATATTCAAAATTCACTAAAATTGCCAAAATGAAAATTTTAAATTGGCTCAGATTTCCGGGTTATTACATGACTTGACACCAAAAATGTGATTTTTGACTATATATCAAAGTTATGAATTTGAAAAGCTAATCAACAAATTGATTGCTGATTGTGTTGTTTGATTATTGGTTGATTAATTAAGATGTTGAACCTTTATCCAAATTGAACCAAATAGTGAGTTGTATTGAAAATTAGTCGCATTTGCATGCATATACATGTACTTATATTGAACAGGACATAGCAAGGAGGCTAGAGAAGAGGAATAAAATTGTTTGCCCTACAAATAGGTACATGTTTATTGTATTTCTTGGAGTTTTTGATGATTTTATGAGCCGATTGGCTAGCCACTTGGCTTTTTCTTTTAGATTGATGAGGGCTATGGGAGGCTATTTGAAATATCCCGAAGCTCCCGGTGCAGGGGAGGTTATGGCGAATTTTTTTGAAAATTTAGGGTGTTAGCCAAATTTTTGAAAAATTCGAAAAGTTCTTAGAAACTGAAAAGTTGAAGAACTTAAGCCATAATGAAAATACTGAAAGTTGAGTTGATTAGTAAAACGACTTTCAGCTTTGTTCCTTTTCGGGGACGAAAAGTTTTAAGTAGGGGAGATTGTAATAACCCGGAAATCCTAGCCGATTTAAAAAATTTATTTTGGCAATTTTAGTGAATTTTGAATATTTAAAATGATTTATTTTAAATAATAACGACGAGAAATTTAATATGTGAGCGTGGCAAAAGAAAATGTGTTTTAACAGTTTCAGTCAATTTCGATCGACCAGAAAATGGCCATTTTTCAAATGATCTTCAAATTTGACGAAATTAGTTTTGTTAGCACCATATCATCAATACGAAGCTAGAAATATTTTTTCTGGAATTTTTAGAGACTGTATGTGGCCCTGGTAAATTAAAATGTATGTTAGAATTGAATATACATAGTTTTATATTTTAATTTAAACGAAAACTGATCGAAACGTAGAACTGGGTTACGAAACATATTCCGTTGTGTTCGGGATGGGGGTAATTAGCTAGGGACGACAGTCATTGGGCTTGATTTGAGATTCGAATTAAAAATTAACTTTAAGGAGAAAAATTAAAATAAATTAATATAATTATTATATATATCCCTACCCTCCACTCTCTCTTTCCCCAAACTGGTCAACGCAAATCAAAAGAAAATAAAAAAAGGGAAAGAAAGTGCTCGATGATCGACGGAGCAGCCACCGTTCCCTCCAACGCACCCCCGCCAGAGCAGCGCCGCACCCCCGCCAGAGCTTGCGCCTCCTCCTTCCCCTTCCTCTGTCCCCGTTAAATCCCCAACACCCAAACCCTAAGACCCCCCCAAACCCTAAGACCCCCCTCCCCCAAACCGAGAATGCAGCCGCCGCCAGTCCCCTTTTCCGCCGCCATACCCCATGACCTGCGCCGCCCTCTCCGACTGTCAGTCCGACATGGGGACCCTCCTCCAACCGCCAACACCAAAAAAAAAAAAGTGAGTCTTCTTCAATATCAATTTTATTTTTCAGTTTTAACTAGTAAGCATGGATTTAAAATTCTGATTAACATATGTATAAAGCGAAGATAATAAAGTTTAGATTTTTATTTATAATAAAGTTTAGATTTTTATTTATCATAAGGTTTAGATTTTTAGAAACGAAAAGATTAGATTGTTATTAATCTAAAAGATGAGATCTTTTAACATATAAAGTAGATATTTTTATCCATGAAAAGAAATGATTTTTAACATAGAGAAGATTGATTTTTATCATATAAAAGGTTTGATGTTATACATAGAAAACAAAGATAAAATTTAGATTTTTATGCATAGAAAGCGAAGATAAAAATTTGATTTTTATAATCTAGAAGGCGAAATAAAGATATGATTTTTTTTATAAGTAAAGTTATATTTTTATATAAACAAAGAAAGACTAGATTTTTAAACAAAGAAAGACTAGATTTTTATTCAAAGAAAGACAAGATTTTTATACAAAGAAAGATGTGATTTTTTTTTAACGATATAAAAATTTAATTCTTATATATAATGACCATATGAAAATATGAGTTGTACAGAAAAGATTTAAAATAAAAATATGATTTTTTAAAAATGTGATCTTTATATAATAGAGAAAATAAAAATGTGATTTCTATATATGTAGCGAATGCGGACGACGAAAGTGACAAAAGGCGAGCACGACAAAGATTTTCTACATATGAAGAGTCGCAGCATTTGGTTTAGCCCCTAGGTGAGAACTTGTAATAACCCGGAAATCCGAGCCAATTTAAAATTTTTATTTTAGCAATTTTAGCGAATTTTGATTATTTAAAATGAATTATTTTAAATAATTACGACGAAAAATTTATTTTGAATATAATTCGAACGTATATATTTATTCGAATTGTCGTTAGAATATAAATATTTATTTATATATATAAAAGGAATAGAAAATG
The DNA here is from genome assembly GCA_030737875.1 of Allium sativum. Lineage (NCBI taxonomy): Eukaryota > Viridiplantae > Streptophyta > Magnoliopsida > Asparagales > Amaryllidaceae > Allium > Allium sativum. The sequence continues at coordinate 313,451,653 of CM060921.1, forward strand.
GCGCGGTAGTTTGAAATTTCGATTTCAAACTTCAAATGAATGTACCGGGTGCAAAATAAACCAGAATTTAGCGAAACCAAAAATAATAGAATCTAATCGATAATATCTTTCCAACGAATCCAAAATTTTGAAATTTCATAGCGGGGATAAAAAGATATGTCCAGTTGAATATTCAGAATAGTCGCTATGGAATTCTGGCCCTTAAAAATGGGAATTTTGCAAACGATCTCGGATTTCGACGAAACCACTTTTGTTGGATCCGCGATGTCAAATTATTGCTAGGTTTTAAATTTCGTAATTTTTCGAATCAATATGTGAGCGTGGAAAAGGAAAACGCATTTGACCAGTTTCAGTTGATTTTAATCGACTGGAAAATGACCATTTTTCAAACGGTCTCAGAATTTGACGAAATTAGTTTTGTTAGGATCGTATCGTCAATACGAAGCTAGAAAATATTTTTCTGGAATTTTTCGAGTTAGTACGTGACCCCAGTATATTGAAATGCGCATTCAAATTCAATATATAGAGTTATATGTTGATTTTGACGAAAACTGATCGAAACAGTCGAATCAGCTTACGATACATATCTCTTTGGGTTCAAAGTGGGGGTAATTAGCTTTGGACGACAGGCGGTGGGCTTGATTTCGAGTTCGAAAATAAAAGCTACTTTTTGGATTTAAATAAAATAAAAATATATTAATATATATTGCCCCCTTATCTCCTTTCACAGTCGAAATTAGAAATTAAAAAAAAATGGCCGAAGCCACTCTCGTCGATGCCGCCCCAGGTGGCGTCGCACCATCGCCAACCCCTCCCCTCTGTCCCCGCTCTTCCTCCTCCCTCGCCGCCGCTTTGGCTGGCGCCCCACCTCCGCCTCCTCCCCGATAGGCGCGCCCCTCCCCCTTCTTCTTCTCCGCGCCTTCTTCTCCAAAACCGCCCCCCCTTTATCGATGAAACCCACCAGCGAGCCCCTTGCTTTGTACCCCCTGCGCCTCCTCCTAAAGACCGCCTCCGACCAATGAAGCTCCGCCGCGCTATCTCGATTGGAGCACCACCACCTTCGACGACCAAAACCCTAAGACTTTGTGAGTTAGTTTCCCCTTTCTTTTTATTTTGTTTTATTTTATTTGCTATGAGATCTACTTGTTTTTTTACTGAAATTATCATGATTTTTAAACTGAAATTTATTCATATCTTTTTGTGATAAAAATCTGAAATTAATATATATAGTTTTGATTTAAAAAGGTAGTATTTAAATGAAAGAACTTTGTTTTAAAAATGTTGATTTTTGAAAATAAATATCATTGGAAAAGCAAGAAGATTTGATTTTTACAAGTAAAATGGTTCAATTTTTGTTTATATAGAAAGAAGTAATCTTTGAAAAAAGAATAGATTGTTATCAATGGAAAAGAATAGATATTTATAAACGAAAGGGTGATTTTCATTTGTAAACACGAGTTATAAAAATATGATCTTTATTTATACAAAGCGATGTATAAAAATATGATTTTTATATTATAGAGAAAGTAAAAATTCGATTTTTATATATTGAATAGCGATGTAAAAATTCAATTTTTATATATTGAGTAGCAAAGTAAAAATTCGATTTTTATATATTGAATAGAGAAGTAAAAAATGTGATTTTTTTTTCATATGTAGAGAATATGGGCAAAGAAAGTGACAAGAGGAGAGAACGGCGGAGTGGAACCCTCTGTGAGAACTTCTAACCTTTTAGTTTTATTTTCTAGTTAAAATATATACTAGGATGCAGACGGTGTTTAGTAGCACTCGACACCTGTCGTCCACAGACCATGGACGGCTTGTATGCTTGTTTGTTTGATTTTGATGTGTAGTTGCTTGTGTGATGTGATGTGAAATGAAATAAAATATTTATATAGTTAAATATTTTATAGTTGAAAATAGAATTTTTAACGTGTATTTAAAATGAAATAAATATAAACAAATCGAAGGATTTGTTTATATACACACATTTGACTGATATTGATTGGGACGATAAATTTTACACATCGCCCAACTGCACAAATAAAATCTGTGTTTGATTGTTTGAAAACCCCACACGGAAATTGGGACGATATATGACATACACTAGTCCCAATAATTAGCTGTATGTCGATCGATTGATGGACAGAATGTTATGAGCGTTAAATATTTATATTTGATGCTTATACAGTGTAGAATGCACTTTGGATGATGGTTGATTATTCATTGTTGTTATTGTATACATGTGTTAAAGAAAATCCATATAATTAACATTATATGGTAATTGATTGGGCCTCATTCCAGTTTTGAAATAGAAATATTTGAAATAGAAATATTTGAAATAGAAATATTTGAAATAGAAATATTTGAATAGAAATATTTGAAATAGAAATATTTGAAATAGAATATTTGAAAATAGAAATATATGAAGCCGTGTTGATTAGATTGACGCCATTTTGACGCGAACGATATTTATATCGATTTTATTCATTTTTCGATGAATATCGAAAGTGATTTCAAAATCTGATAAATTGAATAGAATTGAATTCGATTGGAAATTGAATAGAAATGAATTCGAATTGAAATTGAAAAAAAATGAATTCGAATTGAAATTGAATAAAAATGAATTCGAATTAAATTGAAATGAATTGAAATTCGAATTAAATTGAAATTGAATTGAAATCGTTTTGAAATGAAATTAAAACGAATTTATATTGGAATATTCAATTTTGATTAGAAATTGAATATGAAGTTGAAATCATTCCGAAAACGAATTCAAAACGATTTATAAAATGCGTTTTAAAAGGAAATCGACGAAATATATATTATATATTATATATATAATATAATGGCCTGAATAGAACGCGCCGCGTCGCGACCGTTCGTGAATTTTAACCATTGACTTCGAATGGATATTATGGGAGATCCGATCGTTGGATTCTCCTAAAACCGGAACCGTTGGGTTCGTATCGAAAAGAGCTTTTTAACGAATATTAGAAATTAGAAATCTAACGGTTGGATTTGGAATTATGTCCAAATCAAATTTGAAAAAGGTCGTTGTAAGCGCAGTTCGATGGCTGTTGATGGAAATCGACTGTACGGGCCTTGATAAAATTACTAAAAATATCAATAATTTGTGTAAAATCATAAGAAATGATTTGTGAAGAATTGGGATGAAAAACTTCATATTTGTAAATATAAAAATAGATTTTTATCGAAATGAACTAGTTTTGAACTAGAATAATAATTTATTTATTTTTAAAAATAAATAAATTGGATTTGAAACGGTTTTGAAAATAACCAGAAATTCCAATAATTGAATTGGAATAGATTTGAATCGAAATTGTCTTCGGAATATTTCGATGTTGGATTTCGTAATTATACAGATATTGTTATGAAAATTTGAAAGATATATATATCGTTATTTCCAATACGATATTTGTTGGTCGTAGAATTTAATATTGAATATAAGCCGATATATTTTCTATTCAGAGCCATGTATTTAATATCAAATGTTATTTGGGTTTGTCGTGAATGGTGTCTTCATTAACACTGTTCTTAAGCCCAGTTGAGAGAAGGATTAAATCTTTTTATTTAGATTTAATGAAGTGTACCAATTAAATGATATTTAATTTGAATTGAATTGGTATTGATTTTCGGGTTTATCATGAAAAGTGTTTTAAATAAAACTTGTTCTTTAACCCGATAATTATTGGAATGTGATTTTGGGTTGTCGTGAACGGTATCTTCAATAATATTGTTCTTAGACCCAAAGGAGATAAGAAAATCAGAAACTAACTAGAGATTAGTTAAGTTGAACGGTTTCTGGGGTATTGATCTGATGTTGGTTTCGGCCTTCGGTGTTAATAATTAGGGAATTGCTCACTTGCTAATTTACGATTAGGGACTGATTGAAATGTGATGTGATTTTGGGGTTTATCATGAACCGTGTTTTAAATGACACTGATTCTTTAACCCAAGTAAAGATTAAAACTAAGTGGAGTTTTAATGAATCTTTAATTAGATTGAAAAGATCGAGAATGGAATAGAACCAGTTTTGCTCCAGGCGATAGTTAAATCTTTAATTAGATTTAAATGTGAAATGGTAATTGAATTTACCGATAACACCGTGGTGTTAGATATGAAGTATTACCAGTCTTACTTCATGGGATGAATAGGTTAGTATGGGGAAATTAAAACAAACGATTACTTCGGTAAGGTTCGTTAATCCCGACTAGTTTGAATTGATATTCGAAGGAGATTAAAGAATAAATTTAAAGGATTTATCTTTGATAAAATTAATGGAAACCTTTCCCAAAATATAAGAATATTTGAATAAAAAGAATATTCTGAAGTGGAATGAGGCGTAAGTTGTGTTTGTGTAACACTTTTATAATATATACGCGAGTTATTCAGAAAGGCCGGGTTTATCCCATTCTGAATAACTAATTCGACGTGGTGTCGAAGATGAAGACGGTGGTCAAAGACCGGAGGTCTTCACCCCGTTTGGGTGATTACTGATGATCTTGATTGGGCCGTACACCCAAGAGGAGAGAATCAGTTGGTGATCGTCTAGACGTACTTGTTGATCGATGGATATGCGGGGTACTAGGTGCCTTCGGTTTCGTTCAGACCCAGAACGAACTGGTAAATGGACTGTGTGTCTGACATTGGATTTCAGTCTGTGTGATTGATTTCTATTAAATATATATCTGTTTGGCGGCGGAGGATTTATTCTCTTGCTTAACGCCCTTCTCTAAGACGTACGAGCTCAGGGGTTATATATTGATGGATATCAAATGCATGGAGTGAATTGCCTGTGTGGCATGCCTAAGTGGCAATTGATCAAGGCTTCTGTTGAAAAGCAAAGTCTTGTGGTGATGATCAAAGCACGGCCTGTGTGGCATAGCTTTGTGTAGCGTGGATTCGCGAGCCTCACACCCCGGTTGTGAACCAGAAACGGGAGAAGGATCCAGAGAGGGCATGCGTCTCTTTCTAGCTAGAAGTGGCGTCAGTGGTTTTACACGCCCTGACGAGTTTGACTTATGTGGTTGTTGCTGTTGCGAGGCGCCTCGGATATATCGGTCTATCTCGAATCGATGGAGTCATTCGTTGGCTCATTTACGCCCCATAGGGTGGGGAGACGTAGTGTTCAGGCATTTTAATCCACATCGGTGGACCGGCCCTGTGGCTCCTAGGTGCAGTTGCGGCTGTAGCCTGAGGCTCGGGCTAGAGAGTCTCGAATTCGGTAAAGGACTATCTTTTGCCTCGGTTCACAGATGGAAATCCAACTTCCAATACGTGACCTTGCGGTTTTAGTTGTAGAGCCTAGTATGGCGACATAGTGGTATGGGGCACTTATGCCGTCTATGATTGATACTTATGATTTGAATTTGTTTTAAACACTATACACTTATTAAAGTATCAAATGACTTGTTTTAAACGTATCAAGAATGCTTTGGCTATTATAAGGGAAAACCCTATCCTCCGGTTTGTGTTGCATTGTGTGATGGGACCAGGGTCTTATAATTGCTTCATTTTCCTTTATTTAGCATTGCGCTGTTGTTTTATGCACTGATATTCTTGGGAGGAAACCCGTTCCGTGTTATACGGCGTGGTCCCTTGATTTACCTAACTTTAAAATAAAGATTAATAACTGTTTTAGTTCTCACACCAGTCCCATGACTGACCTTGAGTTTATTGTTTTAACCTAAACTCTGGGTGCCCTTATTTTGACACGGGCAGCTAGTAGTTTTGGTTTTGCAGATTTATATTCGCAGGATCCTGGTTTACAGCTGGAATGATATCCGGAAAGCTTTGTATCCGTATATCTACTTCTAGTTGTGTATTGTATTGTTTTCCGCTGTTATGTAATGTATTGTAATCTCTGGTATTTATCGAATGTATTTTATTTGTTTATATTCTGTATATTCTTGTAATCTGATGGAATTGTTGTAATATACAATGAAATGTTCTTCCGTTTGTGTTATGATGTGGTTTGTTCTCGAACTATCCGCGCTTTCCTCACCGGGGAAGTTACGGGTTTTTACAGAACTTCTCACTTTTAATTTGTTTTCTAGTTGAAATATTTAATAGGATGCAGACGGTGCTTAGCAACACCCGACACCCATCGTCCACATACCACGGATGACTTGTTTGTTTGATTGATGTGTTTTGAAAAATGATTGTGTGTAGTGGAATGGAATAAATTATTTTATGGTTAAAAAAATAATTTTTAACGTGTATATAAAATAAATAGTTATAAACAAATTGGACGACTTGTTTATGTACACACATTTGACTGATATGGATTGGGACGATAAATTTTACACATTGCCCAACTGCACAAATAAAACCTGTGTTTGATTGTTTGAAAACCCCACACGGGTGTTGGGATGAAATTGGACATATACTAGTCCCAATAATTAGCTGTGTGTCGATCGATTGATTGATAGACTGTTATAAGCGTTAAATATTTATATTTGATGCTTATGCAGTGTAGAATGCACTCTGGATGATGGTTGATTATTTATCGTTGCTATTATATACATGTGTTGTAGGGAATCCATATAATTAACATTATATGGTAATTGATTGGGCCTCATTCCATGTTGGAAAATAAAAGAAAATTCATGTGTTGAATAAAAAGAAAATTCATGTGTTGAATAAAAAGAATATTCATGTGTTGAATAAAAGAAATTTCATGTGTTGAATAAAATATATATTCATTGTTGAATAAAAGAAAATTCATGTGTTGAAGAAAATATTCATTTGTTGAATAGAATAACGAAGTTATTGAAATATATAAAGTCGTGTTAATTAGATATGCGCCATTTTGTCGCGAACAATATTTACATCGATTATATTCATTTTTATAATGAATATAGAAAAAGAATTGATTTCAAAATCTAATGTTTTGAAAATATTATCATTTATATATCGATGATATGGAATATTCAATTTTAATTAGATATTGAATATGAAGCTGAAATCGTTTTGAAAACGAATTTAAAACGATTTATAAAATACGTTTTGAAAGAAAATCGACGTAATATAATATATATATATATATATAATGGCCTGAATAGAACGCGCCGCGCTGCGGCAGTTCACGAATTTCGACCATTAAACTTCGAATGGACATTACGGGAGACCCGACCATCGGATTCTCCTAAAACTGGAACCGTTGGGTTCGTATCGAAAAGAGCTTTCTAAGAATATTAGAGATTTGAAATCTAACGGTTGGATTTGGAATCATGTCCAAATCAAATTTGGAAAAGGTCGTTGTAAGTGCAGTTCGATGGCCGTTGATGGAAATCGACTGTACGGGCCTTGATAAAATTATTAAAAATAGTAATAATTTGTGTAAAATCATAAGAAATGATTTGGAAAGAATTGGTATGAAAAATTCCATATTTGAAAAGATAAAAATAGATTTTTATCGAAATGAACTAGTTTTGAACTAGAATTAAAATCCATTTATTTTTGAAATAAATAAATTGGATTTGAAAGAGTTTTAAAAGTAACCAGAATTTCCAGTAATTGAATTGGAATGAATTTGAATCGAAATTGTCTTTGAAATATTTCGATGTTGGATTTCGTGATTATATAGATATTGTTATGGAAATTTGAAATATATATTTATATCTTTATTTCCAATACAATATTTGTTGGTCGTAGAATTTGATATTGAATATAAGCCGATATATTTTCTATTCAGAGCTTTGTATTTAATATCAAATGGGATTTGGGTTTGTCGTGAATGGTGTCTTCATTAAAACTGTTCTTAAACCCAGTTGAGGAAATGATTAAATCTTTTTATTTAGATTTAATGAAGTATACCAATTAAATGGTATTTAATCGGAATTGAATTTGAATTGATTTTTGGGTTTATCGTGAATGATGTTTTAAATAGCACATGTTCTTTAACCCGATAATTAATGGAATGTGAATTGGGTTTATCGTGAACTGTGTTTTAACGACATTCGTTCTTTAACCCGATTTACAGTGAAATGTGATTTGGAATTTATAAATCTTTTGTTAAGATTTAAAGGAGATTTTCCAAAGTAAAGTTTTCCAATTTAATAAAATAAATTGGAATGGAATGGAATTCGATTTGGTAATAATTGAAGTGAAATTCTGTGGAGGAAGACAACTAATATATCTGGAATTTAAAGGGGTTTGTCGTTATACCATTTATATTATTAGTCGGATATGGAAGTTTATATTGATTATATATATATATATCGATTTGTTTTCCATGAAGATTCCGTTGTAAATGGAATGTGATTTTGGGTTTATCGTGAACCGTGTTTTAAATGACATGGTTCTTTAACCCAGTTAAAGACATGATATGATTTCCCAAGTTAAATAATCATTGATAGTGATTTTTGGAAAGATTAAAACCAAGTGGAGTTTTAATGAATTTTTAATTAGATTGAAATGATCGAGAATGGAGTATCACTAGTTTTGCTCCAGACGATAGTTAAATCTTTAATTGGATTAGAACGTGAAATGGTAATTGAATTTACCGATAATTCCGTGGTGTTAGATAAGAAGTATGACCAGTTTTACTTCATGGGATGAATAGGTTGGGGTTGGGAAATTTAACAAGTGATTACTTCGGTAAGGTTCGCTAATCCCGACTAGTTTGGATAGACCATAATTTGGTTTGAATTGATATTCAAAAGAAGATTAAAGAATACATTTAAAGAATTTATCTTTGATAAAATTAATGGGAACCTTTCCCAAAGTATAAGAATATTTGAATAAAATAATATTATGAATTGGAATGAGGCGTATGTTATGTTTTTGTTACACTTTTTTATTATACACGCGAGTTATTCAGAAAGACTAGGTTTATCCCATTCTGAATAACTGATTCGACGATGTGTCGAGGATGAAGACGGTGGTCGAAGACTGGAGGTCTTCACATCGTTTGGATAATTACTGATGATCTTGATTGGGCTGTACACCCAAGAGGAGGGAATCAGTTGGTGATCGTCCAGACGTACTTGGAGATCGATGGATATGCGAGGTACAAGGTGCCTCCAGTTTCGTTTAGACCCAGAATGGACTTGTAAATGGAATGTGTGTCTGACATTGGATACCATTCTGTGTGATTGATGGATATCGGTTGCATGGAGTGGTTTGCCTGTGTGGCATGCTAAGATGCAAATGATCAAGGCTTTTGCTGAAAAGCAAAGTCTTGTGGTTGATGATCAAAGCACCGCCTGTGTCGCATAACTTTGTGTAGCGTTAATTCGCGAGCCTCACACCCGGTTATGAAACAGAAACGGGAGAGGACATCAGGGAGGGCATGCGTTTCCTTCTAGGTAGGGTGGTGTCAGTGACCTACCAGCCCTTACATTTATATTATTTTCATCTGTGTGGTTGTTGAATTGCGAGGCGCCTCAGATATATCGGTGACTATGTGGAGCTGATGGAGTCATTTGGCTCATTGATGCCCCAAAGGGCGGGGAAACGCAGTGTTCAGGCATTATAATCCACATCGGTGGACCGACCCAAACAATCCAAGGGGCAGTTGCGGCTGTTCCAGAGGGGCGGGCTAGAGCATCTCGAATTCGTTGAGGACGATCCCATGCCTCGGTTCACAGATGGAAATCCAACTTCCAATACGTGACTTTGCGGTTTTGATTGTAGAGCCTAGTATGGCGACATAGTGGTATGGGGCACTTATGCCGTCTATGATTGATACTTATGATTGAAATTGTTTTGGCACTATACACTTATAGTAATAATAAAACATGAAATTTAGCGTATCAAGCATTCTTTGGCTATTATAAGGTAAAACCCTATCCTCCGGTTTATGTTGCATTGTGTGATGGGACCTGGGTCTTATAATAACTTCATTGTTCTTTATTTAGCATTGCGCTGTTGTTTTATGCACTAGTGTTCTTTGGAGGAAACCCATTCCGTGTTATACGGCGTGGTCCCTTGATTTACCTAACTTTAAAATAAAGATTAATAACTGTTTTAGTTCTCACACCAGTCACATGACTGACCTGGAGTTTATTGTTTTAACATAAACTCTGGGTGCCCTTATTTTTCACGGGCAGCTAGTAGTTTTGGTTTTGAAGATTTATATTCACAAGATCCTGATTTAGAGCTGAAGCGATATTCGGAAAGCTCTGTATCCGTGTATTACTTTCAGTTGTGCTTTCTATTTTTTTTCCACTGCGATGTATTTAAATTTAATTTAAATCTATGATATTTTCTGTGTAATATTTATTCATACTCTGTTATATTCTGATGGAATTGCTGTAAAAAGCAATGAAATGTTCTTCTGTTTGTGTCCCGATGTGGCTTGTCCTCAAAGCAATCCGGGCTTTCCCTCACGGGTAAGTTCGGGTCGTTATAGCGGCGACGAGGGCGTGGGCCTGGAGGCGGTGGGCGATGAGAAGCAAAAGGGGGGCGGCTGCGCGATTTTGAATTTAGGGTTTTCTCTTTTTTTTTCTATTGAATTCAAGGGCTTTGAAAATCTATATATAACTTTTCCACTCGAAGCCCAAATCGAACACACCGACTGTCATCCCTAGCTAATCACCCTCATTCCGGACACAATGGGATATGCCTCGTAAGTCAATTCGACTATTTCGACCAGTCTCAATCAAAATTATAATATAAATCAATGTATATTCAATTTAAACATACATTTTAATTTACTGAGGCCACATACGAAACCCAAAAATTCCAGAAAAATAAATCTGGCTATGTTTTGACGATACGGTCCTAACAAAACTAATTTCATCGAATTCGGAGACCGTTTGATAAACGGCCATTTTCCAGTCAATTAAATTCAAACTGAAATTACCAAACACGCTTAAATTAACCACGCTCACATATTGATTCCAAAAATTATGAAAATTGGAATCTAGCAATAATTTGACATTCCGGATCCAACAAAAGTGGTTTCATCGAAAACGGAGGTAATTTGCAAATTTCCATTTTTAAGGGCTATATTTTCATAGCGACTATTCTGAATTTTCAACTCGGCATAACTTTTTATTCCCACTATGAAATTTCAGTTTTTCAGATTCGTTGGAAAGATATTTTCGTACATCTTCAAATGTTTTTTTTCCACTAGAATCTGATTTATTTTGAATCCTGTACAGTCATTTGATATTTGAAATTGAATTTTCAAACTACCGCGCCATTTTCAATTCCTTTTATAATTAAAATACATATTTATCTTCTAACTTCGATTTAAATAAATATATATGTTCTAATTCTATTCAAAATAAATTTCTAGTCGTTATTATTAAAAATAAATCATTTTAAATATTCAAAATTCATTAAAATTTCTAAAATAATTTTTTTTAAATTGGTTCTAATTTTCCGGATTGTTACAGGATTCTTCCGATCACTTAAGATCCTAGGCAGACCTAGTGGTCATTTAATACCTCTTGATGATTTACTCAATGCTATTATAAACCAAAAGACAGTAGCTACAGGGACCTACTAGTTAAGGATTCCATCATTCATTCATATAAACCCATGCCTCCCATAAGGCGAGAGATAATAAGCAGACACTTAAGGCTGTTATTATCTAGCTGGCCTCATTGGATAATCTTCTTATCCACTTAATACTTCCCGTAGACAAGTAACCGTACGAAATGACAATACCAGAACATTTATGAACCCAGGTTTAGGTAGGATTCACACACCATTTAAGATCCCTAACTAGATGACCAATTCCTAGTTGGATTCCTTGACCCAAAGCCACTTACGACCCAAGGAAGCGGACTACTCGCGAAGATTATCACGCTCGCACCTAATTAGCTTTTATTACTTCTATTTATGGGAGGTAGGCTACGTGATCACTTAATACCTTTTTATTGGTGGATTTAACCACTTAAGGCCTTAATCTCTAAGCATGCTACATCATGGAGTTATTCCCATTTAGTTTCTCTTTATGGGAATACCATACGTACATGATTAATTATTTTCATGGGTTCCTATGTTTAATGATGCTTCACGCCATTAACTACCAAGTCCAATTCTAACTTTCAGTTATAAGTTCTAGGTTAACTAGCATAAATAAGGAAAGTTATATCCTTTTTAGCCTACAATATTTATTTAGTTATTTTCCTTATTAGATTTAATATTTAAAACTGTAATCATTTCCTATAAATGCCTGTTTTATTTCCTTTATTCTATTCAATAGAGTTATTGCTGTTTATGACCATAACGGTCATATTTTCCTAAGGCATTAATTATCCTTAATTATCAGTCCTGAGATATCTATTCATCGTACCCCAACAGAATTGCTAGTTTATCTATTTATTTATTGCCAATTGTATACATATACATATACATATATATATATATATGTATATATGTTTATGCACCAGACCTCTTACATTAAGCTGACCACTTGTGGATGCTGGATTTGTCGGGCGGTTCTGGGCAGACTTCTATCACAATCTGAACTTTACCTCATGTCTTAGTGCTGTTATTATTTAATTCCCTAACTGGGGATTACAACATTAATCCTAGTGAATTTGAAAATTGTAACCATTAGGCTTAACTGCCTAATTAAAATTTGTCTTTCCAAATCAATGTTGATTACAATATCTATTTATTTATATATAGCCCTATTTATGGCAATCAATTACACTAATTACTACAACGATCACCACAAATATATTCACTTAATATAGATTACATTTACATGTTTAATTCCATAAAATGAATATCATTCAAACGTTCAAATATTCATTATTATATATATTTCGTTGTTTACGTAGATTTGGACAGATAATGTATATATATTTATTTATATTTTCGCGTGGTTAACACAGTTATTTTATTTTATTTCTATTATCGTTAAGTTTGATAATTTGGTTCAATTAACAACCAAACATTCCTTTTTGTATTCAATCTTGCAATATGGTTACAAATCTTACAAAAGACTATCAACTACAGTTATTGTAAATTTGCCTGAATATAGGAATAAACACATTTCATACCATAAGAAATATGTATTATGTATGTCTTAGAATATTTGATGTAAACTACACACACACACACACACACACACACATATATATATATATATATATATGCATGAATTTACACAACTTTTCCCTTTTCCAATATTTGACATATTTCTAATTGTTTTTAAATAATGTCCTTTTTATTTTAAAAGCGGAAGAAGGCATATTCACAATAACTAAGTTATAACACTCCAATATAATTGAACACAAACAGGTTTACATCTTTTTAATCAAAATTACATGATTCATCATTTAACACTAAAACTAAAGATCTAGAACAAAACTACATTTTAACAGTGTTTTATGGGACTGATTTTCAGATCTACAGTGTTTTGCAACAACCACAATATATTTCAAACCCAAATGTAGACAATACAATTAAGTAAGCCTACAAATAATATTATTCAAAACCATAAATCTATATTTTCGGTTTTTGACAACATTCATAAACAGAACGTATAAACATCATTTCAGATTTAACAATATTATAAACAGATTTGATAAATGTTAGGCATATATTTAAAATCTAATAAAAACAAGATAATTAAGCTATTGTAACTTTATATATAAATTTCCCACTCACCTGATAGCATCCAAATTTGAAATCTGAACAATCTTTTAAGCTTACAATTTCCAAATTCTTACAGATCAACAATTATTCGGAAAAGGGGATACTTTCTGATCTGCAAACTTGCAAGAAAATAGGAAAAAAGGGGAGAATCTGATGTAGAATAGCTTAGATGTCAATCCATATCCTTTTCCACTTAAATCTGATAATCCCTTTCAAATCCATATGAATTATATTTGATTGATTGTTTATGAATATATTTTTGATTATGAAATTTGATTTGAAGAGAAAGGGAAATGGAAGAACTCCGCTGTTGCCTACATATTTGTATGGAAAAAATGAGGCCTTACCCCTTTATTTATAGGAGTGGAACTGGCCATGAACCGTTAGATTTTATTAAATAAACATCCGTCCATTTATATAATATTATATACAAAAATACCCTTAAAATCTTAGGAGTCACTGGGCTATGAAGGCTCAAAGCGATCGACACCCCTATGCCTAGTAGTTGACCGCCGTTCAGCCAACTTTCCCAATGAAGGCGGGTTATAGAAGGTAATATATTTTATATTTATTTATTTCTGTCCATTTTTTGCATTTCATCCATAACTTTTTCATGTAGACTCCGTTCGCGAAAATCCAAACATGAAAGTTAACCATAATTTTGAGCTGAAAGCAACAGTTGAAGTTTCATGGTCAAATTCCATTATTTGCATAAATTCCTATTGTCGAGAATCTAATTAAATAACTATTTATTGTCAAAATTCCGGGTTGTTACATTCTTCCCCCTTAAAAGGAAATTCGTCTCGAAATTTTGACACCTACTTATCCTGTCCTACACATCCAATTTGTGTACATCCCCTTTGCAACCATGTGCGCATGTGCATACTGTACATAATGCATTTCAACCACAAAACATGTATGCACAATAAATTTCTAAATCGGATACTCTTACATGTATGCATTAAATTTTTAAAATACTTTTGAAAACCTGATGCAAAACATCTTTAATATAATGGCTGTTCTATACGAATGCAATTTTCAAAAATCCTTTTTCATTCATAAACCTCACACGATTACGAATAAAAGCATGAAGCTACCAGTTTTGCATCCAAACCATACCATCCAACACATCAACGCATCTAATCGCTTTCTGTTTTATTACTCCTAAACCGGAAAAAGGAAATCAAAGAAAAAAATTAATGTTTCCTTCGCTTATAAATATTCCATTTCCCGTTCTATAGTGGAAATTTCACCTCAGTTACCCAAAATAATCCAAAGGTCTCCATCTGTAGACTGTAAAGGAGGCTTAAAACAAGCTCTAAGATGTAAAACGAGTTAATTAGCAACTCGTGTGCATCGTTGATAAGGTATGGAAACAACATTTCCAAGGCTAAATCAAACTTTTCCTTGTTGTCATTATCGCTTTTATCGCATCGTCGGACCTACTGCACCACTAAAACGCGCACACAAACCATCCAAAAATCTCCCTTACACTGTTCATGTGGCCAAAAATCGAAATTCTTTACGAAAAATAATTTTCCGCTTTAAAACTACTTGTATTTATTTTGATTTTTTTAAATACCGTTTCACTTTTCATATGGGATTTGCATAAAAATCAAAATTTTGGTAGCACGCGCTTTGCACCATTCAAACCATTTATTTTAACGAGAGCTCCGACTGCAGCGGAGAAGGGAAAAAATGTTGATGTGTAGGGTATGCTTTCGTTCAGAGGTGTTTTAGTTCGCATTTCATTTGATACTGGAGCATTGCATTCTTTTATCTGTAATGAGCTTGTCTGCAAGTTAGGTTTGGAACTTGAGATTGTTTATGTACCATTGGTTGTGACTAACCCAGTAGGGGGTTCATTTAGTCTTTGTATGCTTTGTCGTGGCCTAGTCTTATCGAGTCATGGTTGTGCTTTTATGTGTGATTGCTTTTTTTTTAATTTCGCTGGGTTTGAGATTATTCTGGGTATGGACTAGCTTGAGAAGCACACGACTATATGAGAAGCTCAAGGTGACAATCGAGAATATGGACGGCCGAACGGTTGTGATACGCTGACTGTAAGAGGATGGGGTCCTAGTCATCTTTTTATATTCTCTTGCAACTCCATGGGATTGATTGTCATCAGTGCCGATCGCTTGAGAGTTTTCTGATGTCTTTGACGTGGTCAAAGGCCTGCAACCGCAATGGGAAATTGAGTTTCATATTGATCTAGTGGATGGAGCCATACCTATTTCTATGCCTCTTTGGCGGATAGGGACTAGAGAACAACGAGAGTTAGAGGTGCAAGTGAACTATCTTTTGTGTGAAGGATTAATTTGAAGAAGCGTATCCGAGTGGGTGCACCAATTGTATTTGCAACCAAGACTGATGGATCTTTCGATTGTGTGTGGATTACCGTGAGCTGAATAAGGTGACAAAAAAGAATAAGTATCAATTTTCGATAATCGATGACTGGTTTGATCAGCTTCACAAAACCAAAGTGTTTTCCTAAATGGATTTATGCATGGGTTTTCACCAACTTAGAATGGCTTAGGATAGTGTGCCAAAGACTGCTTTTAGGACATTGTTCGGGCTTTATGAGTAGCTGGTGATACCGTTTGGATTGACTAATGAGGAAACATATTTTGTGGATCTTATGAATTGAGTTTTAGAGATCATTTGAATAAATTTGTGCTTGTGTTCGTGGACGATATATTGGTTTGCTCCAGGACTGAAGAAAAACACAAGAAGTATTTGAGAATCATTTAGAAAATCTAGCGATAACACCAGTTGAGAGCTAAGTTTTTGAATTGTTACTTATAGAAGGAGGAAGTGAGGTTCTTGGGTCATGTCTCATCGGGACAATGTATAGTTGTGGGTCATGTTAAGTTTGCAACGGTTCAGGATTGGAATCAGCCCAAGAATGCAATGGATATTAGGAGTTCCCTTGGATTAGCTGGATATTATCAGTGGTTTATCAAGGATTTTTTGAAGATAGAAACATCGTTCACTAGATTGACAAAGAAGAATCAAATCTTCGCATGGGATGCAAAGTGCAAGCATGCTTTTGTGGTCTTAAAAAAGAGATCGACAAGTGCTCCTATATTGGTTATTCTAAGTGGGAATGACAAGATGGTTTGATACCAACGCATGTGGTACTAGGCCGGGAGCAGTGCTAATGCAGAAAGATAAAGTTGTGGCTTATGAGAGTCGACAACTGAAGTTGCGTGAAAAGAATTACCCAACTCTCGACTTGAAATTGGCAGCGATAGTTTTTGCTCTGAAGATAAGGAGGCATTATTTTTTGGGACATAGATTCAAGCTATTTATGGATCATAAGTTGTTGAATACCTCTTCTCGTAAAAGGATTTGAATCCTCGGCAGCAACGGTGGTTAGAATTTCTAGCATCATATGCTTTTGGTATAACTTATACTCCAGGGAAAGGAAATACATTGGCTGATACATTGAGTAGAAGGCATGCGAGTTTGGGATCTATGTTCACTTAATGGAAGTACCTTGATTTTTTGGCTAGATTTTGTAAGACCCCGTAAAATATACCCTAGATAGACATAAGTAATTAAATTAAATAAATTAATAAAAATATGAATAGGCTGAAAATAAGAATTTTAGATAATGGGGAATTGGGCCACGAATTACTATTGTGTTCATGGCAAGATTCTGATCCGTTTTCAAATTTTATTAACTGAAAACGGAGTCAGTATGAAGAAGATATTAACAAAACAAGTTATATGTAAGTTGTTTACACACAAGATTTGAAATTCAAATTGGTTAGATATAAATCCATAATATAATTAATTATAGATTTGCATAAAAGAATATTCCATGATGATTTGAATTTGTGTGCACATATTTATATGCAGAAGAGTACAAAAAACGGAAGGTAGTCAATCTAATTAATCACAAATTAATAAAAATAGGAAAACAACCTAGAGAATAAATCTCCTGGGAAAATTGACCTAATGGGGTTGACTCCTGTATCACCCCACCTCTGCTAGGGTCACTCACAAAGGGAATGCACTAGTTTTGGAGGAGCGTTATCGAGGTAAACAAACACAAAAATATTACAAGACAGAACATAGATAAAACAGTGGAAGAATCAAATGAAAATTTTCATTACTTTCAAGAAGAGTCAAAACCTTTTATATTAAATAGCCAAGGTCATTATTTTCCATTACAACAAATTCTGTCTTGCATAAACAAAGAAGCATAAACTTAAAACATCAAAAGTAGCTTAATTCCCCAAAGGTAGCAGAAATGCAGCCATAGCATAGCTCAAGATCAAACCGTACATGAGCTGACCCGAAAGCAAGCGAAATCCAAGCTAAGTGCTAGAGTTTCCTCCCTGAGAACCTTGGGGGGGGGGACAAAAGAAAAGGAGGTGAAATAAAATGGGTCGGTCATAAAGACTGGTAAGTCCAAGTGACTTTCAGCATAAAAACAGATAAAGGTAACATGACATGTACAAACTGAAAGTAAACACAAGGATGATGACACGATGGGCAAGATAGACTAAGATAACATGATAAATCTAGTACAACATCACATAGTCAAGGTTCTCTGCATCAATTGTACAAGAATCCCAAACCCATATCTTATATTAATCACGAAATGATCCCTTGGCCAAATATCATGAAATGACCCATTACTAGGTCCAACGGAACGATCCACTAGTCGATCGGCTCCCTAAAAGTTCTAGCTCGTCATGTGTTTCTATGTCATACGGCCCTATCACGAATGTAGTCACCTGTGCTAGGTCCACCATAGGGTGTATCAATCCCTATGGTGTCAACCACCGACACGAATCAAGCATGCACAGATAAACCTACTGAAACGAAAAGGAATTTCGCTCGGTCCGAACCAGTTGCTAAACAGACCTAGACCGCTCGAAATGCCCTATCGTTTGAGAACACGACAAAACAGGACGCACACGGAAGAACATTTCATTGTATATTACAACAATGCATCAAATTACAAGAATATACAGAGTATAAATGAATAAATATTACACAGAAATATCAGAGATTACAATAAATTACATAGCAGCGGAAAATAATACAATACACAACTAGAAATGGATATACGGATACAAAGCTTTCCGGATATCGTTCCAGCTGCAAATCAGGATCCTGTGAATATAAATCTGCAAAACCAAAACTACTAGCTGCCCGTGTCAAAATAGGGGCACCCAGAGTTTAGGTCAAAACAATAAACTCCAGGTCAGTCATGTGACTGGTGTGAGAACTAAAACAGTTATTAATCTTTATTTGAAAGTTAGGTAAATCAAGGGACCATGCCGTATAACACGGAACGGGTTTCCTCCCAAGAATACCAGTGCATAAAACAAACAACGCAATGCTAAATAAAGAAAAATGAAGCTGTTATAAGACCCAGGTCCTATCACACAATGCAACGCAAGCCGGGGGATAGGGTTTTCCCTTATAACAGCCAAAGAATGCTTGATACGTTTAAAACAAATCATTTGATACTATTTTAAGTGTATAGTGTATAAAACAACTTCAAATCATAAGTATCAATCATAGGCGGCATGGGTACCATATATCGTGTCGCCAAACTAGGCTCTACAAATAAAACCGCAAATGTCACGTATTTGGAAATTGGGTTTCCATCTATGAACCGAGGCAAAAGATAGCCCTCAATCGATTCGAGACTGTCTAGCCCGAGCCTCAAGGTCAGAGCGCATCGACCCTTGGATCCTCAGGGCCATTCCACCGATGCGGATTAAACTTAAACCCTGAACATGCGTTTCCCCGCCCTATGGGGCGTAAATGAGCCAACAAATGACTCCATCGGACCCGGATCGTCCGATCAAACCGAGGCGCCTCGCAACAGCAACAACCACATAAGTCAAACTCGTCAGGGCGTGTAAAACCGCTGACGCCACTTCTAGCTAGAAAGAAACGCATGCCCTCCCTGACGTCCTCTCCCGTTTTTGGTTCATACCGGGTGTGAAGCTCGCGAATCAACGTTACACAAAGCTATGCCACGAAGGCCATGCTTTGATCATCAACCACAAGACTTTGCTTTTCAACAGAAGCGTTGATCATTTGCCACTTAGGCATGCGACATAGGCAATTCACTCCATGCGTTTGATATCCATCAATATATAACCCCTGAGCTCGTACGTCTCAGAGAAGGGCGTTAAGCAAGAGAATAAATTCTCTGCCGCCAAACAGATATATATATTTAACAGAGATCAATCACACGGACTAAAATCCAATGTCAGGCACACATTCCATTTACAAGTCCATTCTGGGTCTGAACGAAACCGGAGGCACTTAGTACCCCGCATATCCTTCGATCTCCAAGTACGTCTGGACGATCACCAACTGTTTCCATCCTCTTGGGTGTACATCCCAATCAAGATCATCAGTAATCACCCAAACGACGTGAATACTTCCGGTCTTCGACCATCGTCTTCATCTTCGACTTATCGTCGTATCAGTTATTCAGAATGGGATAAACCCGGTCTTCCCAAATAACTCGCGTATTTTTTTTTAAATAAGTGTTACACAAACACAACATACGCCTCATTCCAATTTATCAGTCACTAACCATAAATTAATCAAGAGAATAATTCCCCAAATATTAACCCCGAAGGCCGAACCCAACATCAGATCAATATCCAGAAAACCATTCTGCTTGGCTAACCGATAGTTAGTTTCTAAATTTCACATTCATAGGGAGAGGTTCCCATTAATTTTATCAAAGATAAATCATTAAAATTTATTCTTTAATCTACTTTTGAATTTCGATTCAACTAGTCGGGATTAACGAACCTTACCGAAGTAATCATTTATTTTAATTTCCCAATCCCAACCTATTCATCCCATGAAGTAAAACTGGTAATACTTCATATCTAACACCACGGTGTTATCGGAAAATTCAATTACCATTTCACGTTCAAATCTAATTAAAGATTTAACTATCGCCTGGAGCAAAACTGGTGATACTCCATTCTCGATCTTTTCAATCTAATTAAAGATTCATTAAAACTCCACTTAGTTTTAATCTTTAACTGGGTTAAAGAATCAGTGTCATTTAAAACACAGCTCACGATAAACCCAAAATCACATTCCATTAATTATCGGGTTAAAGAACGAGTATTATTTAAAACACTGTCCACGATAAACCCAAAAATCAATATCAATTCAATTCCAATTAAATATTATTTAATTGGCATACTTCATTAAATCCACATAAAAAAGATTTAATCTTTTCTCAACTGGGTTCAAGAACAGTGTTAATGAAGACACCATTCGCGACAAACCCAAATCACATTTGATATTAAATACAAGGCTCTGAATAGAAAATATCCCGGCTTATATTCAATATCAAATTCTGCGACCAACAAAGATCGTATTGGAAATAACGATATATATATCTATATCTTTCATATTTCCATAACAACATTTGTGTAATCCCGAAATCCAACATCGAAATATTCCGAAGACAATTTCGATTCATATCCATTCCAATGCAATCATTGGAAATTCTGGTTATTTTCAAAACCATTTCAAATTCAATTTATTTATTTAAAAATAAATAGAATTGTAATTCTAGTTCAAAACTAGTTCATTTCAATAAAAATCTATTTTTATCTTTTCAAATATGGGATTTTACATCCCAATTCTTTCTAAATCATTTCTTATGATTTTACACAAATTATTACTATTTTTAATAATTTTATCAAGGCCAGTACAGTCGATTTCCATCAACGGTCATCGAACTGCACTTACAGCGACCTTTTTCAAATTTGATTTGGACATAATTCCAAATCCAACCGTTAGATTTCTAATTTCCAATATTCGTTAGAAAGCTCTTTTCGATATGAACCCAACGGTTCTGGTTTTAGGAGAATCCGACGGTCGGATCTCCCGTAATGTCCGTTTGAAATAAATGGTCGAAATTCACGAACTGCCGCGGCGCGACGCGTTCTATTCAGGCCATTATATATGTAATATATATTATATATATATATATATCGTCGATTACCTTTTTAAAACAAATTTTATAAATCATTTCAAATTTGTTTTAAAAACAATTTCAACCTTTAATTCAAATTCAAATTAAAATTGAATTTTCCCTTATAAATTCTTTCTACATTCACTTCTATTCGATTTCAATTCAAATCGATTTCAATTCCATTTCAATTCATTTTCAATTCAAATTCGATTTCTATTCAATTTAATTCGAATTCGTTTTCTATTCAATTCAATTCGAATTCGTTTTCTATTCAATTCAATTCGAATTCGTTTTCTATTCAATTCAATTCGAATTCGTTTTCTATTCAATTCAATTCGAATTCGTTTTCTATTCAATTCAATTCGAATTCATTTTCTATTCAATTCAATTCGAATTCGTTTTCTATTCAATTCAATTCGAATTCGTTTTCTATTCAATTCAATTCGAATTCATTTTCTATTCAATTCAATTCGAATTCGTTTTCTATTCAATTCAATTCGAATTCGTTTTCTATTCAATTCGAATTCGTTTTCTATTCAATTCAATTCGAATTCGTTTCTAAATATTCGATTTCGAAATCATTTTTCAATATTCATTTTAAAATGAATAAAAACGATATAAATATCGTTCACGTCAAAATGGCGTCAATCTAATCAACACGGCTTTATATATTTCAATAATTCCTTTATTTTATTCAACAAATGAATATTTATTTTTGTCAACACATGACTAATCTCAACGAATGAGTAATGTCCACGTGTGACTATTTTTGTTAAAATATTTCGTTCAACACATGACTAATCTCAACGGATGAGTACAGTCAACACATGAACCTTTATTTTATGGTGATAAAGATATAAATTTTATTGTTAAAATATTTCGTTCAACACATGACTAATCTCAACGGATGAGTACAGTCAACACATGAACCTTTATTTTATGATATTCTTTATCTTCTAAATTGGAATGAGGCCACATCAATTACCATATAAAGTTAATTATATGGATTCCATACAACAAATGTATATAATAGCAACGATAAATAATCAACCATCATCCAAAGTGCACTACACTGTATAAGCATCAAATATAGATATCTAACGCTTATAACAGCCTGTCAATCAATCGATCGACATATTTAATCAATCAGGATGAGTGAACTTCAAATTCCATCCCAACACCCGTGTGGGGTTTCAAACAATCAAACACAGATTTTATTTGTGCAGTTGGACGATGTGTAAAATTTATCGTCCCAATCAATGTCAGTCAAATCAGTGTATATAAACAAACCGTCCGGTTTGTAAATGAATATTTATTTATTCACATTCACTATATTCATATTCACGTTAAAAATTATATTTTTAACGATAAAACATTTTATTTTAACATATGAATTTCTATTCAGTTCATTCTTTAAATAAAATGATATTTTTATTTTCTAACTTATTTTAGAAAATTTCGGCGGCATAACGGCACGATACTAGAAACGGGACGAGGCCTAGCCTTATCCCCGGTCTAGTGAAGGCCCACGCCATTCACACATCAATCAAATTCACCAAACAACCAAACAATTCAATTCAAACCAAAATTATCTAACCAACTACACAACCAAACAATTAAACAAACAAGCCATCCATGGTCTGTGGATGACGGGTGTCGGGTGCTACTAAACACCGTCTGCATCCTAGTATATATATATAACTAGAAAAAGAGATTTTGAGTGAGAAGTTCTCACCGATAGCTATCCAATACCACGAATCTTCGCTGATAGAAATCTTCGTCGTTATCGCATTTTTGTCATCTTCGTTGCTGTATTCTCTACATATGTAAAAATCGAATTTTTACTTTGCTACTCAATATATAAAAATCATATTTTTACTTCGCTATTCAATATATAAAAATCTCATTTTTACTATGCTATTCAATATATAAACTGATTTCTAAAATTAATGTTTTTTTTTCGACTAATCAAAAATCATTTCTTTCCATGACTAAAAATCTCGTCTTTTCACCTACTAAAAATCCACATTTTCCTGTTTTGTTCTAAATAATAAAAATCAAATATTTTATATAAAATAAAAAGTTTCTTTTTAAAACAATGACCTTTAATAAAAAGAATCTGATATTAAAAGCCCATACACTCGAATTAAATTGATTAACAAAAAAAACTAACCTTTTCACGTTAAAAATCCAAGTTTTGGTGGAGGAAGGGGTTCCACGGTAGATTGGGGGTTGTGGAGGAGGCGTAGTGGGTCAAGGGGGTGGCTGGAAGGTCTGATGATCGCGGAGGGGGCTATGGTGGCCGACGGCGGTGGGCTACGGGGGTCTGGCGGCGGTTTACGGTGGTTTGGGGCTTTAGGGTTTGAGGATGGCTGAGGGAGAAGGAAGAGGGGTCGGGGAAGGCGGCGACTGACCTGGGGGAAGGTGCGGTGGCGGAGGCGGCTGACTGGAACGTGGCAGGCGGCGGTGAACCCCGGTGGCGCAGCTTCCAGGAACGATCGAGATTTTGTTTTTTTTCCTTTTATGAAGACTGACGAGGTAAGAGAAAATAGAGAGGGAGGGGGTGTTTGTAAAGAGTTGACTTTAATAAATAATATATAAATTCATTTAATTTAATTCCATAAAGTACCCTTTTATTTTCAACTCGAAATCGAACCCACCGACTGTCATCACTAGCGTTTTACCCCTATTCCGAACACAATGGGATATGTATCGTAGGCTGATTCGATCGTTACAATCAGTTTTCATCAAAATCAACATATATCTCTATATATTGAATTTGAACTCGCATTTCAATTTACCTGGGTCACATACTAACTAGAAAAATTCCAGAAAAATATTTTCTAGCTTCGTATTGACGATATGGTCCTAACAAAACTAGTTTCGTCGAAATCCGAGGTCGTTTGCAAAAATTCCATTTTTAAGGGCCTGAATTCCATAGCGACTATTCAGAATTTTCACCTGGACATATCTTTTGAATCCCGCTATGAAATCTCAATTTTTCGGATTCTTTGGAAAGATATTATCAAATAGATCCTAATGTTTTTGGTTTCACTAAAATCCGGATTGTTTTGCACCCAGTACATTCAATTGAAGTTTGAAATCGAATTATCGAACTACCGCGCCATTTTCAATTCCTATTTATAATTATATATATAATTATTATATTCTAACGACGACGTATATAATATATACGTTCGAATTCTATTCAAAATAAATTTCTCGTCGATATTATTTAAAATAATTCATTTTAAATAATCAAAATTCGCTAAAATCCCCAAAATAAAAAATTTAAACTGGCCTAGATTTTCGGGTTGTTACAATCTCCCCCACTTAAAACTTTTCGTCCCCGAAAAGGAACAAAGTCGAAAGTGGTTTGATTAATCAACTCTACGTTCGATCTGGCTTCCATTCTCTAACTTTTCAGTTTCTGAGAATTTTCAAATTCTTCAAAAATTTGGCTAACACCCTAAATTTGAAAAATTTCGCCATAACCTCCCCTACACCGGGAGCCACGGGAAAATCCCGAAATTGCCATATAGGCCTTCTGATCTCAAAAAGAAAAAGAAAAAGCCAAGCGGCTAGCCAATAGGCTCATAAAATCATCATCACCCAAACAAAACAGTAAATTATGTAGTAAACATGTACCTATTTGTCGGGCAAACAAATTTTATTCTCTGCTCTAGCCTCCTTGCTATGACCTGTTCAATGTAAGTACATGTATATGCAAGCAAATGCGACTAATTTTCAATACAAGTCAATATTTGATCAAATTGACTATATAATACAAATTTTAATAATTCAACCAATAATCAACAACACAACCATCAATCAATTAGTTGATTAGATTTTGAAATTCATAACTTTGATACATAGTCAAAAATCAGATTTTTGATGCCAAATCACAACAATAAGCCCTATCTGATTTTTGTTCTCACACCAGTCAATAGGAAATATATAGAAATCTCACTTTCGTCACTCGAATATAAACACTGATGATGAGGCCTCATCATCAGAATTATCTTTGGGCGACTAGAGTGTGATTCTATATCTATCCAATATATTAAAATTTCGAACACACGTTTGCAAGACGTATATGCGAAATCTCTATATACTGGACTGTCCTAATCAATACAAATAAATAATCAAATACGAATAATTGATTTAAATTTTCAAAACAAAATTTGTTTTCATTTTTTATTTAAAATATACTCTTCACACTCGTTCTAGGATACTACTGATCCCATCTCTAACGAGTCATTCTAATTGGATATTACTAATCCAATATCTGATGAATTCTCTCGTATGGTTCTAAGGTGCCTTGTTCTCAGAGCTTTGTAAACCAAAGCTCTGATACCAACTGAAACGAAAAGGAATTTCGCTCGGTCCGAACCAGTCGCTAAACCGACCCAGACCGCTCGAAACGCCTTATCGTTTGAGAACACGACAAAACAGGACGCACACGGAAGAACATTTCATTGTATATTACAACAATGCATCAAATTACAAGAATATACAGAGTATAAATGAATAAATATTACACAGAAATATCAGAGATTACAATAAATTACATAGCAGCGGAAAATAATACAATACACAACTAGAAATGGATATACGGATACAAAGCTTTCCGGATATCGTTCCTGCTGTAAACCAGGATCCTGTGAATATAAATCTGCAAAACCAAAACTACTAGCTGCCCATGTCAAAATAGGGGCACCCAGAGTTTAGGTCAAAACAATAAACTCCAGGTCAGTCATGTGACTGGTGTGAGAACTAAAACAGTTATTAATCTTTATTTGAAAGTTAGGTAAATCAAGGGACCATGCCGTATAACACGGAACGGGTTTCCTCCCAAGAATACCAGTGCATAAAACAAACAGCGCAATGCTAAATAAAGAAAAATGAAGCTGTTATAAGACCCAGGTCCTATCACACAATGTAACGCAAGCCAGGGGATAGGGTTTTCCCTTATAACAGCCAAAGAATGCTTGATACGTTTAAAACAAATCATTTGATACTATTTTAAGTGTATAGTGTATAAAACAACTTCAAATCATAAGTATCAATCATAGGCGGCATGGGTACCATATATCATGTCGCCATACTAGGCTCTACAAATAAAACCGCAAATGTCACGTATTTGGAAATTGGGTTTCCATCTATGAACCGAGGCAAAAGATAGTCCTCAACCGATTCGAGACTGTCTAGCCCAAGCCTCAGGGTCAGAGCGCATCGACCCTTGGATCCTCAGGGCCAGTCCACCGATGTGGATTAATATTAAACCATGAACATGCGTTTCCCCGCCCTATGGGGCGTAAATGAGCCAACGAATGACTCCATCGGACCCGGATCGTCCGATCAAACCGAGGCGCCTTGCAACAGCAACAACCACATAAGTCAAACTCGTCAGGGCGTGTAAAACCACTGACGCCACTTCTAGCTAGAAAGAAACGCATGCCCTCCCTGACGTCCTCTCCCGTTTTTGGTTCATACCGGGTGTGAAGCTCGCGAATCAACGTTACACAAAGCTATGCCACAAAGGCTGTGCTTTGATCATCAACCACAAGACTTTGCTTTTCAACAGAAGCCTTGATCATTTGCCACTTAGGCATGCCACATAGGCAATTCACTCCATGCGTTTGATATCCATCAATATATAACCCTTGAGCTCGTACGTCTCAGAGAAGGGCGTTAAGCAAGAGAATAAATTCTCCGCCGCCAAACAGATATATATATTTAACAGAGATCAATCACATGGACTAAAATCCAATGTCAGGCACACAGTCCATTTACAAGTCCGTTCTGGGTCTGAACGAAACCGGAGGCACTTAGTATCCCGCATATCCTTCGATCTCCAAGTACATCTGGACGATCACCAACTGTTTCCATCCTCTTGGGTGTACATCCCAATCAAGATCATCAGTAATCACCCAAACGACGTGAAGACTTCCGGTCTTCGACCATCGTCTTCATCTTCGACTTATCGTCGTATCAGTTATTCAGAATGGGATAAACCCGGTCTTCCCAAATAACTCGCGTATTTTTTTTTAAATAAGTGTTACACAAACACAACATACGCCTCATTCCAATTTATCAGTCACTAACCATAAATTAATCAAGAGAATAATTCCCCAAATATTAACCCCGAAGGCCGAACCCAACATCAGATCAATATCCAGAAAACCATTCTGCTTGGCTAACCGACATTTAGTTTCTAAATTCCACATTCATAGGGAGAGGTTCCCATTAATTTTATCAAAGATAAATCATTAAAATTTATTCTTTAATCTACTTTTGAATTTCGATTCAACTAGTCGGGATTAACGAACCTTACCGAAGTTATCATTTATTTTAATTTCCCAATCCCAACCTATTCATCCCATGAAGTAAAACTGGTAATACTTCATATCTAACACCACGGTGTTATCGGAAAATTCAATTACCATTTCACGTTCAAATCTAATTAAAGATTTAACTATCGCCTGGAGCAAAACTGGTGATACTCCATTCTCGATCTTTTCAATCTAATTAAAGATTCATTAAAACTCCACTTAGTTTTAATCTTTAACTGGGTTAAAGAATCAGTGTCATTTAAAACACAGCTCACGATAAACCCAAAATCACATTCCATTAATTATCGGGTTAAAGAACGAGTGTTATTTAAAACACTGTCCACGATAAATCCAAAAATCAATATCAATTCAATTCCAATTAAATATTATTTAATTGGCATACTTCATTAAATCCACATAAAAAAGATTTAATCTTTTCTCAACTGGGTTCAAGAACAGTGTTAATGAAGACACCAATCACGACAAACCCAAATCACATTTGATATTAAATACAAGGCTCTGAATAGAAAATATCCCAGCTTATATTCAATATCAAATTCTGCGACCAACAAAGATCGTATTGGAAATAACGATATATATATCTATATCTTTCAAATTTCCATAACAACATTTGTGTAATCCCGAAATCCAACATCGAAATATTCCGAAGACAATTTCGATTCATATCCATTCCAATGCACTCATTGGACATTCTGGTTATTTTCAAAACCATTTCATATTCAATTTATTTATTTAAAAATAAATAGAATTGTAATTCTAGTTCAAAACTAGTTCATTTCGATAAAAATCTATTTTTATCTTTTCAAATATGGGATTTTTCATCCCAATTCTTTCTAAATCATTTCTTATGATTTTACACAAATTATTACTATTTTTAATAATTTTATCAAGGCCCGTACAGTCGATTTCCATCAACGGTCATCGAACTGCACTTACAGCGACCTTTTTCAAATTTGATTTGGACATAATTCCAAATCCAACCGTTAGATTTCAAATCTCTAATATTCGTTAGAAAGCTCTTTTCGATACGAACCCAATGGTTCCGATTTTAGGAGAATCCGATGGTCGGATCTCACGTAATGTCCATTCGAAGTCAATGGTCGAAATTCGCGAACTGCCGCAGCGCGGCGTGTTCTATTCAGGCCATTATATATATATATTATATATATTTCGTCAATTTCCTTTCAAAACATATTTTATAAATCGTTTTCAAAACGATTTCAACTTCATATTCAATTTCTAATCAAAATTGAATATTCCATATCACCGATATATATAAATGATAATATTTTCAAAACGTTATATTTTGAAATCAATTACTTTTCGATGTTCATTATAAAAATGAATAAAATCGATATAAATATCGTTCACATCAAAATGGCATCAATCTAATCAACACGGCTTTTATTCAACACATGAATGTTTATTTTTATTCAACACATGAATATTTATTCTATTCAACACATGAATATATATATTTTTATTCAACACATGAATATTTATTTTATTCAACACATGAATATTTATTTTTATTCAACACATGAATATTTATTGTATTCAACACATGAATTTTCTTTTATTTAACACATGAATATATATTTTATTCAACACATGAATTTTCTTTTATTCAACACATGAATATATATTTTATTCAACACATGAATTTTCTTTTATTTAACACATGAATATATATTTTATTCAGCACATGAATTTTTATTCTATTCAACACATGAATTTTTATTTTATAATATTCCTTATTTTCCAAATTGGAATGAGGCCCAATCAATTACCATATAATGTTAATTATATGGATTCCCTACAACACATGTATATAATAGCAACGGTAAATCATCAACCGTCATCCAGAGTGCACCGCACAACTGCAAAAGCATTAAATATAAATAATTAATGCTTACACAATCTGTCAACCCATCGATTGACATACAACTAAACAATCAGGATTAGTGTACGTTAAATATCATCCCAATACCCGTGTGGGGTTTCAAATCAACAAACACAGATTTTATTTGTACAGTTGGGCGATGTGTAAAATTTATCGTCCCAATCAATATCAGTCAAATGGGTGTACATAAGCAAACCGTCCGATTGGTTTATAAATATTTATTTTATATACACGTTAAAAATTATATTTTTAACTATAAAATATTTATTCAATCCACACCACACAATCAATTTTCACAACACACCAATCAAACAAACAAGCCATCCATGGTCTGTGGACGACAGGTGTCGGGTGCTGCTAAGCACCGTCTGCATTCTAGTATATATTTTAACTAGAAAATTAAATTAAAAGTGAGGAGTTCTCACCAAGAGCTAAACCCAACTTAGCGACTCTTCTTATGTAGAAAATCTTCTCCGTGCTCGCTTTTCGTCACTTTCGTCGTTCGTATTCACTACATATATAAAAATCACATTTTTATATTGTGTTATAATATATAAAAATCTAACCTTTTATTAATAAAAATATAGTGTTTTCTTTTATAAAGATAAAATCTTTTCTTACTAAAAATCCTACTTGTCTACTTATAAAAATCCGACCTTTCTACTTATAAAAATCGCACTTCCATATAATCACTTCATGTATAAGAAAGATTACATTTTTATATCAAAACCGTATGAGAAATCATATTTTTAATCGCATAAATAAATTAAAAACTGAAATAAAATCTCACAGTCGTCGAATGGAGAGGGAAGAGGGTCCACGGCCGCTTTTGGTGGTCGGAGGAGGCTCGGGAAGCTCAAAGACTGAAGGAATATGCCTAAAAAGGGTAAAAATCATATTTTATGGGGGGGGGGGGGGGGACAGAGGTAGAGGCTGTCGCCTGGAGGTTGAGGAGTAGGTCGCGGCGAACACCGGTGGGCTAGGGGGTTGCTGGAGCGAGGTTTTTGCGGTGTTATGGTTTGGAGATTGGGGGTTTTCAAAGGAGGGAGAAGCTAGGGCGGAGGCGACGCCTATGGCGGCGGAGCAACGACCAAGGGAGGGGGCGCGAACCTCGGGGAGGCGGTGGAGCAGCGCGATTTTCTACGTTTGTTTGTTTTTCTTTATTGAAACCCGACGGGGAAGAAGGAGAGTGAAGGGAGAGGGAGGCCACGCTTATATAAAAATATATATTAATTTAATTATTTTATTTTCAAAAAGTAATCTTTTCTTTTGAACTCAAAATCGGGTCCAACGACTGTACCCCCAAGCTAATTACCCCCATTCCGAACACAATGGGATATGTTTCGTAACCCAGTTCAGCTGTTACGAATAGTTTTGCTTTAAATTAAATTATAAATCAATATATATTTAATTTAAACGTACATTTTAATTTACCGAGGCCGCATACTGACTCTAAAAATTCCAGAAAAATTATTTCTAGCTTCGTATTGACAATATGGTCCTAACAAAACTAATTTCATCAAATTTAAAGACCGTTTGGAAAATGCATTTTCCAGTCGATTAAAATCAAATGAAACTGGTCAAACGCGTTTAACTTCACCACGCTCACATACTGATTCAGAAAATTATGAATTTTGGAATTTAGAAATAATTTGACATCACGGATCCAACAAAAGTGGTTTCGTCGAAAACCGAGGTCGTTTGCAAAATTTTCATTTTTAAGGGCCAGAATTCCACAACGACTATTCTGAATTTTCAATTGGACATAACTTTTTATCCCCTCTATTAAATTTCCATCCTTCGGATTCATTGGAAAGATATTATCAATTAGATTCTAATATTTTTGGTTTCGCTAAAATCTAGTTTATTTTGAATCCTGTACATTCATTTGAAATTCGAAATCGAATTTTCGAACTACCACGCCATTTTCAATTCCATTTATAATTATAAATAATTATTTATATTCTAACGACGATTCAAATAAATATATACGTTCTAATTCTATTCAAAATAAATTTCTCGTCGTTATTATTTAAAACAATTCATTTTAAATATTCAAAATTCACTAAAATTGCCAAAATGAAAATTTTAAATTGGCTCAGATTTCCGGGTTATTACATGACTTGACACCAAAAATGTGATTTTTGACTATATATCAAAGTTATGAATTTGAAAAGCTAATCAACAAATTGATTGTTGATTGTGTTGTTTGATTATTGGTTGATTAATTAAGATGTTGAACCTTTATCCAAATTGAACCAAATAGTGAGTTGTATTGAAAATTAGTCGCATTTGCATGCATATACATGTACTTATATTGAACAGGACATAGCAAGGAGGCTAGAGAAGAGGAATAAAATTGTTTGCCCTACAAATAGGTACATGTTTATTGTATTTCTTGGAGTTTTTGATGATTTTATGAGCCGATTGGCTAGCCGCTTGGCTTTTTCTTTTAGATTGATGAGGGCTATAGGAGGCTATTTGAAATATCCTGAAGCTCCCGGTGCAGGGGAGGTTATGGCGAATTTTTTTGAAAATTTAGGGTGTTAGCCAAATTTTTGAAAAATTCGAAAAGTTCTTAGAAACTGAAAAGTTGAAGAACTTAAGCCATAATGAAAATACTGAAAGTTGAGTTGATTAGTAAAACGACTTTCAGCTTTGTTCCTTTTCGGGGACGAAAAGTTTTAAGTAGGGGAGATTGTAATAACCCGGAAATCCTAGCCGATTTAAAAAATTTATTTTGGCAATTTTAGTGAATTTTGAATATTTAAAATGATTTATTTTAAATAATAACGACGAGAAATTTAATATGTGAGCGTGGCAAAAGAAAATGTGTTTTAACAGTTTCAGTCAATTTCGATCGACCAGAAAATGGCCATTTTTCAAATGATCTTCAAATTTGACGAAATTAGTTTTGTTAGCACCATATCATCAATACGAAGCTAGAAATATTTTTTCTGGAATTTTTAGAGACTGTATGTGGCCCTGGTAAATTAAAATGTATGTTTGAATTGAATATACATAGTTTTATATTTTAATTTAAACGAAAACTGATCGAAACGTAGAACTGGGTTACGAAACATATTCCGTTGTGTTCGGGATGGGGGTAATTAGCTAGGGACGACAGTCATTGGGCTTGATTTGAGATTCGAATTAAAAATCAACTTTAAGGAGAAAAATTAAAATAAATTAATATAATTATTATATATATCCCTACCCTCCACTCTCTCTTTCCCCAAACTGGTCAACGCAAATCAAAAGAAAATAAAAAAAGGGAAAGAAAGCGCTCGATGATCGACGGAGCAGCCACCGTTCCCTCCAACGCACCCCCGCCAGAGCAGCGCCGCACCCCCGCCAGAGCTTGCGCCTCCTCCTTCCCCTTCCTCTGTCCCCGTTAAATCCCCAAAACCCAAACCCTAAGACCCCCCCAAACCCTAAGACCCCCCTCCCCCAAACCGAGAATGCAGCCGCCGCCAGTCCCCTTTTCCGCCGCCGTACCCCATGACCTGCGCCGCCCTCTCCGACTGTCAGTCCGACATGGGGACCCTCCTCCAACCGCCAACACCAAAAAAAAAAAAGTGAGTCTTCTTCAATATCAATTTTATTTTTCAGTTTTAACTAGTAAGCATGGATTTAAAATTCTGATTAACATATGTATAAAGCGAAGATAATAAAGTTTAGATTTTTATTTATAATAAAGTTTAGATTTTTATTTATCATAAGGTTTAGGTTTTTAGAAACGAAAAGATTAGATTGTTATTAATCTAAAAGATGAGATCTTTTAACATATAAAGTAGATATTTTTATCCATGAAAAGAAATGATTTTTAACATAGAGAAGATTGATTTTTATCATATAAAAGGTTTGATTTTATACATAGAAAACAAAGATAAAATTTAGATTTTTATGCATAGAAAGCGAAGATAAAAATTTTGATTTTTATAATCTAGAAGGCGAGATAAAGATATGATTTTTTTTTTATAAGTAAAGTTATATTTTTATATAAACAAAGAAAGACTAGATTTTTAAACAAAGAAAGACTAGATTTTTATTCAAAGAAAGACAAGATTTTTATACAAAGAAAGATGTGATTTTTTTTTAACGATATAAAAATTTAATTCTTATATATAATGACCATATGAAAATATGAGTTGTACAGAAAAGATTTAAAATAAAAATATGATTTTTTAAAAATGTGATCTTTATATAATAGAGAAAATAAAAATGTGATTTCTATATATGTAGCGAATGCGGACGACGAAAGTGACAAAAGGCGAGCACGACAAAGATTTTCTACATATGAAGAGTCGCAGCATTTGGTTTAGCCCCTAGGTGAGAACTTGTAATAACCCGGAAATCCGAGCCAATTTAAAATTTTTATTTTGGCAATTTTAGCGAATTTTGATTATTTAAAATGAATTATTTTAAATAATTACGACGAAAAATTTATTTTGAATATAATTCGAACGTATATATTTATTCGAATCGTCGTTAGAATATAAATATTTATTTATATATATAAAAGGAATAGAAAATGGCGCGGTAGTTTGAAATTTCGATTTCAAACTTCAAATGAATGTACCAGGTGCAAAATAAACCAGAATTTAGCGAAACCAAAAATAATAGAATCTAATCGATAATATCTTTCCAACGAATCCAAAATTTTGAAATTTCATAGCGGGGATAAAAAGATATGTCCAGTTGAATATTCAGAATAGTCGCTATGGAATTCTGGCCCTTAAAAATGGGAATTTTGCAAACGATCTCGGATTTCGACGAAACCACTTTTGTTGGATCCGCGATGTCAAATTATTGCTAGGTTTTAAATTTCGTAATTTTTCGAATCAATATGTGAGCGTGGAAAAGGAAAACGCATTTGACCAGTTTCAGTTGATTTTAATCGACTGGAAAATGACCATTTTTCAAACGGTCTCAGAATTTGACGAAATTAGTTTTGTTAGGATCGTATCGTCAATACGAAGCTAGAAAATATTTTTTTGGAATTTTTCGAGTTAGTACGTGACCCCAGTATATTGAAATGCGCATTCAAATTCAATATATAGAGTTATATGTTGATTTTGACGAAAACTGATCGAAACAGTCGAATCAGCTTACGATACATATCTCTTTGGGTTCAAAGTGGGGGTAATTAGCTTTGGACGACAGGCGGTGGGCTTGATTTCGAGTTCGAAAATAAAAGCTACTTTTTGGATTTAAAGAAAATAAAAATATATTAATATATATTGCCCCCTTATCTCCTTTCACAGTCGAAATTAGAAATTAAAAAAAAATGGCCGAAGCCACTCTCGTCGATGCCGCCCCAGGTGGCGTCGCACCATCGCCAACCCCTCCCCTCTGTCCCCGCTCTTCCTCCTCCCTCGTCGCCGCTTTGGCTGGCGCCCCACCTCCGCCTCCTCCCCGATAGGCGCGCCCCTCCCACTTCTTCTTCTCCGCGCCTTCTTCTCCAAAACCGCCCCCCCTTTATCGATGAAACCCACCAGCGAGCCCCTTGCTTTGTACCCCCTGCGCCTCCTCCTAAAGACCGCCTCCGACCAATGAAGCTCCGCCGCGCTATCTCGATTGGAGCACCACCACCTTCGACGACCAAAACCCTAAGACTTTGTGAGTTAGTTTCCCCTTTCTTTTTATTTTGTTTTATTTTATTTGCTATGAGATTTACTTGTTTTTTTTTACTGAAATTATCATGATTTTTAAACTGAAATTTATTCATATCTTTTTGTGATAAAAATCTGAAATTAATATATATAGTTTTGATTTAAAAAGGTAGTATTTAAATGAAAGAACTTTGTTTTAAAAATGTTGATTTTTGAAAATAAATATCATTGGAAAAGCAAGAAGATTTGATTTTTACAAGTAAAAAGGTTCAATTTTTGTTTATATAGAAAGAAGTAATCTTTGAAAAAAGAATAGATTTTTATCAATGGAAAAGAATAGATTTTTATAAACGAAAGGGTGATTTTCATTTGTAAACACGAGTTATAAAAATATGATCTTTATTTATACAAAGCGATGTATAAAAATATGATTTTTATATTACAGAGAAAGTAAAAATTCGATTTTTATATATTGAATAGCGATGTAAAAATTCGATTTTTATATATTGAGTAGCAAAGTAAAAATTCGATTTTTATATATTGAATAGAGAAGTAAAAAATGTGATTTTTTTTTCATATGTAGAGAATACGGGCAAAGAAAGTGACAAGAGGAGAGAACGGCGGAGTGGAACCCTCTGTGAGAACTTCTAACCTTTTAGTTTTATTTTCTAGTTAAAATATATACTAGGATGCAGACGGTGTTTAGTAGCACTCGACACCTGTAGTCCACAGACCATGGACGGCTTGTATGCTTGTTTGTTTGATTTTGATGTGTAGTTGATTGTGTGATGTGATGTGAAATGAAATAAAATATTTATATAGTTAAATATTTTATAGTTGAAAATAGAATTTTTAACGTGTATTTAAAATGAAATAAATATAAACAAATCGAAGGATTTGTTTATATACACACATTTGACTGATATTGATTGGGACGATAAATTTTACACATCGCCCAACTGCACAAATAAAATCTGTGTTTGATTGTTTGAAAACCCCACATGGAAATTGGGACGATATATGACATACACTAGTCCCAATAATTAGCTGTATGTCGATCGATTGATGGACAGAATGTTATGAGCGTTAAATATTTATATTTGATGCTTATACAGTGTAGAATGCACTTTGGATGATGGTTGATTATTCATCGTTGTTATTGTATACATGTGTTAAAGAAAATCCATATAATTAACATTATATGGTAATTGATTGGGCCTCATTCCAGTTTTGAAATAGAAATATTTGAAATAGAAATATTTGAAATAGAAATATTTGAAATAGAAATATTTGAAATAGAAATATTTGAATAGAAATATTTGAAATAGAAATATTTGAAATAGAATATTTGAAAATAGAAATATATGAAGCCGTGTTGATTAGATTGACGCCATTTTGACGCGAACGATATTTATATCGATTTTATTCATTTTTCGATGAATATCGAAAGTGATTTTAAAATCTGATAAATTGAATAGAATTGAATTCGATTTGAAATTGAATAGAAATGAATTCGAATTGAAATTGAAAAAAAATGAATTCGAATTGAAATTGAATAAAAATGAATTCGAATTAAATTGAAATGAATTGAAATTCGAATTAAATTGAAATTGAATTGAAATCGTTTTGAAATGAAATTAAAACGAATTTATATTGGAATATTCAATTTTGATTAGAAATTGAATATGAAGTTGAAATCATTCCGAAAACGAATTCAAAACGATTTATAAAATGCGTTTTAAAAGGAAATCGACGAAATATATATTATATATTATATATATAATATAATGGCCTGAATAGAACGCGCCGCGTCGCGGCCGTTCGTGAATTTTAACCATTGACTTCGAATGGATATTATGGGAGATCCGATCGTTGGATTCTCCTAAAACCGGAACCGTTGGGTTCGTATCGAAAAGAGCTTTTTAACGAATATTAGAAATTAGAAATCTAACGGTTGGATTTGGAATTATGTCCAAATCAAATTTGAAAAAGGTCGTTGTAAGCGCAGTTCGATGGCTGTTGATGGAAATCGACTGTACGGGCCTTGATAAAATTACTAAAAATATCAATAATTTGTGTAAAATCATAAGAAATGATTTGTGAAGAATTGGGATGAAAAACTTCATATTTGTAAATATAAAAATAGATTTTTATCGAAATGAACTAGTTTTGAACTAGAATAATAATTTATTTATTTTTAAAAATAAATAAATTGGATTTGAAACGGTTTTGAAAATAACCAGAAATTCCAATAATTGAATTGGAATAGATTTGAATCGAAATTGTCTTCGGAATATTTCGATGTTGGATTTCGTAATTATACAGATATTGTTATGAAAATTTGAAAGATATATATATCGTTATTTCCAATACGATATTTGTTGGTCGTAGAATTTAATATTGAATATAAGCCGATATATTTTCTATTCAGAGCCATGTATTTAATATCAAATGTTATTTGGGTTTGTCGTGAATGGTGTCTTCATTAACACTGTTCTTAAGCCCAGTTGAGAGAAGGATTAAATCTTTTTATTTAGATTTAATGAAGTGTACCAATTAAATGATATTTAATTTGAATTGAATTGGTATTGATTTTCGGGTTTATCGTGAAAAGTGTTTTAAATAAAACTTGTTCTTTAACCCGATAATTATTGGAATGTGATTTTGGGTTGTCGTGAACGGTATCTTCAATAATTTTGTTCTTAGACCCAAAGGAGATAAGAAAATCAGAAACTAACTAGAGATTAGTTAAGTTGAACGGTTTCTGGGGTATTGATCTGATGTTGGTTTCGGCCTTCGGTGTTAATAATTAGGGAATTGCTCACTTGCTAATTTACGATTAGGGACTGATTGAAATGTGATGTGATTTTGGGGTTTATCATGAACCGTGTTTTAAATGACACTGATTCTTTAACCCAAGTAAAGATTAAAACTAAGTGGAGTTTTAATGAATCTTTAATTAGATTGAAAAGATCGAGAATGGAATAGAACCAGTTTTGCTCCAGGCGATAGTTAAATCTTTAATTAGATTTAAATGTGAAATGGTAATTGAATTTATCGATAACACCGTGGTGTTAGATATGAAGTATTACCAGTCTTACTTCATGGGATGAATAGGTTAGTATGGGGAAATTAAAACAAACGATTACTTCGGTAAGGTTCGTTAATCCCGACTAGTTTGAATTGATATTCGAAGGAGATTAAAGAATAAATTTAAAGGATTTATCTTTGATAAAATTAATGGAAACCTTTCCCAAAATATAAGAATATTTGAATAAAAAGAATATTCTGAAGTGGAATGAGGCGTAAGTTGTGTTTGTGTAACACTTTTATAATATATACGCGAGTTATTCAGAAAGGCCGGGTTTATCCCATTCTGAATAACTAATTCGACGTGGTGTCGAAGATGAAGACAGTGGTCAAAGACCGGAGGTCTTCACGCCGTTTGGGTGATTACTGATGATCTTGATTGGGCCGTACACCCAAGAGGAGAGAATCAGTTGGTGATCGTCTAGACGTACTTGTTGATCGATGGATATGCGGGGTACTAGGTGCCTTCGGTTTCGTTCAGACCCAGAACGAACTGGTAAATGGACTGTGTGTCTGACATTGGATTTTAGTCTGTGTGATTGATTTCTATTAAATATATATCTGTTTGGCGGCGGAGGATTTATTCTCTTGCTTAACGCCCTTCTCTAAGACGTACGAGCTCAGGGGTTATATATTGATGGATATCAAATGCATGGAGTGAATTGCCTGTGTGGCATGCCTAAGTGGAAATTGATCAAGGCTTCTGTTGAAAAGCAAAGTCTTGTGGTGATGATCAAAGCACGGCCTGTGTGGCATAGCTTTGTGTAGCGTGGATTCGCGAGCCTCACACCCCGGTTGTGAACCAGAAACGGGAGAAGGATCCAGAGAGGGCATGCGTCTCTTTCTAGCTAGAAGTGGCGTCAGTGGTTTTACACGCCCTGACGAGTTTGACTTATGTGGTTGTTGCTGTTGCGAGGCGCCTCGGATATATCGGTCTATCTCGAATCGATGGAGTCATTCGTTGGCTCATTTACGCCCCATAGGGTGGGGAGACGTAGTGTTTAGGCATTTTAATCCACATCGGTGGACCGGCCCTGTGGCTCCTAGGTGCAGTTGCGGCTGTAGCCTGAGGCTCGGGCTAGAGAGTCTCGAATTCGGTAAAGGACTATCTTTTGCCTCGGTTCACAGATGGAAATCCAACTTCCAATACGTGACCTTGCGGTTTTAGTTGTAGAGCCTAGTATGGCGACATAGTGGTATGGGGCACTTATGCCGTCTATGATTGATACTTATGATTTGAATTTGTTTTAAACACTATACACTTATTAAAGTATCAAATGACTTGTTTTAAACGTATCAAGCATGCTTTGGCTATTATAAGGGAAAACCCTATCCTCCGGTTTGTGTTGCATTGTGTGATGGGACCAGGGTCTTATAATTGCTTCATTTTCCTTTATTTAGCATTGCGCTGTTGTTTTATGCACTGATATTCTTGGGAGGAAACCCGTTCCGTGTTATACGGCGTGGTCCCTTGATTTGCCTAACTTTAAAATAAAGATTAATAACTGTTTTAGTTCTCACACCAGTCCCATGACTGACCTTGAGTTTATTGTTTTAACCTAAACTCTGGGTGCCCTTATTTTGACACGGGCAGCTAGTAGTTTTGGTTTTGCAAATTTATATTCGCAGGATCCTGGTTTACAGCTGGAATGATATCCGGAAAGCTTTGTATCCGTATATCTACTTCTAGTTGTGTATTGTATTGTTTTCCGCTGCTATGTAATGTATTGTAATCTCTGGTATTTATCGAATGTATTTTATTTGTTTATATTCTGTATATTCTTGTAATCTGATGGAATTGTTGTAATATACAATGAAATGTTCTTCCGTTTGTGTTATGATGTGGTTTGTTCTCGAACTATCCGCGCTTTCCTCACCGGGGAAGTTACGGGTTTTTACAGAACTTCTCACTTTTAATTTGTTTTCTAGTTGAAATATTTAATAGGATGCAGACGGTGCTTAGCAACACCCGACACCCATCGTCCACAGACCACGGATGACTTGTTTGTTTGATTGATGTGTTTTGAAAAATGATTGTTTGTAGTGGAATGGAATAAATTATTTTATGGTTAAAAATATAATTTTTAACGTGTATATAAAATAAATAGTTATAAACAAATTGGACGACTTGTTTATGTACACACATTTGACTGATATGGATTGGGACGATAAATTTTACACATTGCCCAACTGCACAAATAAAACCTGTGTTTGATTGTTTGAAAACCCCACACGGGTGTTGGGATGAAATTGGACATATACTAGTCCCAATAATTAGCTGTGTGTCGATCGATTGATTGATAGACTGTTATAAGCGTTAAATATTTATATTTGATGCTTATGCAGTGTAGAATGCACTCTGGATGATGGTTGATTATTTATCGTTGCTATTATATACATGTGTTGTAGGGAATCCATATAATTAACATTATATGGTAATTGATTGGGCCTCATTCCATGTTGGAAAATAAAAGAAAATTCATGTGTTGAATAAAAAGAAAATTCATGTGTTGAATAAAAAGAACATTCATGTGTTGAATAAAAGAAAATTCATGTGTTGAATAAAATATATATTCATTGTTGAATAAAAGAAAATTCATGTGTTGAAGAAAATATTCATTTGTTGAATAGAATAACGAAGTTATTGAAATATATAAAGTCGTGTTAATTAGATATGCGCCATTTTGTCGCGAACAATATTTACATCGATTATATTCATTTTTATAATGAATATAGAAAAAGAATTGATTTCAAAATCTAATGTTTTGAAAATATTATCATTTATATATCGATGATATGGAATATTCAATTTTAATTAGATATTGAATATGAAGTTGAAATCGTTTTGAAAACGAATTTAAAACGATTTATAAAATACGTTTTGAAAGAAAATCGACGTAATATAATATATATATATATATATATATATATATATATATATATATATATAATGGCCTGAATAGAACGCGCCGCGCTGCGGCAGTTCACGAATTTCGACCATTAAACTTCGAATGGACATTACGGGAGACCCGACCATCGGATTCTCCTAAAACTGGAACCGTTGGGTTCGTATCGAAAAGAGCTTTCTAAGAATATTAGAGATTTGAAATCTAACGGTTGGATTTGGAATCATGTCCAAATCAAATTTGGAAAAGGTCGTTGTAAGTGCAGTTCGATGGCCGTTGATGGAAATCGACTGTACGGGCCTTGATAAAATTATTAAAAATAGTAATAATTTGTGTAAAATCATAAGAAATGATTTGGAAAGAATTGGTATGAAAAATTCCATATTTGAAAAGATAAAAATAGATTTTTATCGAAATGAACTAGTTTTGAACTAGAATTAAAATCCATTTATTTTTGAAATAAATAAATTGGATTTGAAAGAGTTTTAAAAGTAACCAGAATTTCCAGTAATTGAATTGGAATGAATTTGAATCGAAATTGTCTTTGAAATATTTCGATGTTGGATTTCGTGATTATATAGATATTGTTATGGAAATTTGAAATATATATTTATATCTTTATTTCCAATACAATATTTGTTGGTCGTAGAATTTGATATTGAATATAAGCCGATATATTTTCTATTCAGAGCTTTGTATTTAATATCAAATGGGATTTGGGTTTGTCGTGAATGGTGTCTTCATTAAAACTGTTCTTAAACCCAGTTGAGGAAATGATTAAATCTTTTTATTTAGATTTAATGAAGTATACCAATTAAATGGTATTTAATCGGAATTGAATTTGAATTGATTTTTGGGTTTATCGTGAATGATGTTTTAAATAGCACTTGTTCTTTAACCCGATAATTAATGGAATGTGAATTGGGTTTATCGTGAACTGTGTTTTAACGACATTCGTTCTTTAACCCGATTTACAGTGAAATGTGATTTGGAATTTATAAATCTTTTGTTAAGATTTAAAGGAGATTTTCCAAAGTAAAGTTTTCCAATTTAATAAAATAAATTGGAATGGAATGGAATTCGATTTGGTAATAATTGAAGTGAAATTCTGTGGAGGAAGACAACTAATATATCTGGAATTTAAAGGGCTTTGTCGTTATACCATTTATATTATTAGTCGGATATGGAAGTTTATATCGATTATATATATATATATCGATTTGTTTTCCATGAAGATTCCGTTGTAAATGGAATGTGATTTTGGGTTTATCGTGAACCGTGTTTTAAATGACATGGTTCTTTAACCCAGTTAAAGACATGATATGATTTCCCAAGTTAAATAATCATTGATAGTGATTTTTGGAAAGATTAAAACCAAGTGGAGTTTTAATGAATTTTTAATTAGATTGAAATGATCGAGAATGGAGTATCACTAGTTTTGCTCCAGACGATAGTTAAATCTTTAATTAGATTAGAACGTGAAATGGTAATTGAATTTACCGATAATTCCGTGGTGTTAGATAAGAAGTATGACCAGTTTTACTTCATGGGATGAATAGGTTGGGGTTTGGAAATTTAACAAGTGATTACTTCGGTAAGGTTCGCTAATCCCGACTAGTTTGGATAGACCATAATTTGGTTTGAATTGATATTCAAAAGAAGATTAAAGAATACATTTAAAGAATTTATCTTTGATAAAATTAATGGGAACCTTTCCCAAAGTATAAGAATATTTGAATAAAATAATATTATGAATTGGAATGAGGCGTATGTTATGTTTTTGTTACACTTTTTTATTATACACGCGAGTTATTCAGAAAGACTAGGTTTATCCCATTCTGAATAACTGATTCGACGATGTGTCGAGGATTAAGACGGTGGTCGAAGACTGGAGGTCTTCACATCGTTTGGATAATTACTGATGATCTTGATTGGGCTGTACACGCAAGAGGAGGGAATCAGTTGGTGATCGTCCAGACGTACTTGGAGATCGATGGATATGCGAGGTACAAGGTGCCTCCAGTTTCGTTTAGACCCAGAATGGACTTGTAAATGGAATGTGTGTCTGACATTGGATACCATTCTGTGTGATTGATGGATATCGGTTGCATGGAGTGGTTTGCCTGTGTGGCATGCTAAGATGCAAATGATCAAGTCTTTTGCTGAAAAGCAAAGTCTTGTGGTTGATGATCAAAGCACCGCCTGTGTGGCATAACTTTGTGTAGCGTTAATTCGCGAGCCTCACACCCGGTTATGAAACAGAAACGGGAGAGGACATCAGGGAGGGCATGCGTTTCCTTCTAGGTAGGGTGGTGTCAGTGACCTACCAGCCCTTACATTTATATTATTTTCATCTGTGTGGTTGTTGAATTGCGAGGCGCCTCAGATATATCGGTGACTATGTGGAGCTGATGGAGTCATTTGGCTCATTGATGCCCCAAAGGGCGGGGAAACGCAGTGTTCAGGCATTATAATCCACATCGGTGGACCGACCCAAACAATCCAAGGGGCAGTTGCGGCTGTTCCAGAGGGGCGGGGTAGAGCATCTCGAATTCGTTGAGGACGATCCCATGCCTCGGTTCACAGATGGAAATCCAACTTCCAATACGTGACTTTGCGGTTTTGATTGTAGAGCCTAGTATGGCGACATAGTGGTATGGGGCACTTATGCCGTCTATGATTGATACTTATGATTGAAATTGTTTTGGCACTATACACTTATAGTAATAATAAAACATGAAATTTAGCGTATCAAGCATTCTTTGGCTATTATAAGGTAAAACCCTATCCTCCGGTTTATGTTGCATTGTGTGATGGGACCTGGGTCTTATAATAACTTCATTGTTCTTTATTTAGCATTGCGCTGTTGTTTTATGCACTAGTGTTCTTTGGAGGAAACCCATTCCGTGTTATACGGCGTGGTCCCTTGATTTACCTAACTTTAAAATAAAGATTAATAACTGTTTTAGTTCTCACACCAGTCACATGACTGACCTGGAGTTTATTGTTTTAACCTAAACTCTGGGTGCCCTTATTTTTCACGGGCAGCTAGTAGTTTTGGTTTTGAAGATTTATATTCACAAGATCCTGATTTAGAGCTGAAGCGATATTCGGAAAGCTCTGTATCCGTGTATTACTTTCAGTTGTGCTTTCTATTTTTTTTCCGCTGCGATGTATTTAAATTTAATTTAAATCTATGATATTTTCTGTGTAATATTTATTCATACTCTGTTATATTCTGAT
Source organism: Allium sativum (assembly GCA_030737875.1). Classification (NCBI taxonomy): domain Eukaryota; kingdom Viridiplantae; phylum Streptophyta; class Magnoliopsida; order Asparagales; family Amaryllidaceae; genus Allium; species Allium sativum. Next base: position 313,496,346 of record CM060921.1, read on the forward strand.
GGAATTGCTGTAAAAAGCAATGAAATGTTCTTCTGTTTGTGTCCCGATGTGGCTTGTTCTCAAAGCAATCCGGGCTTTCCCTCACGGGGAAGTTCGGGTCGTTATAGCGGCGACGAGGGCGTGGGCCTGGAGGCGATGGGCGATGAGAAGCAAAAGGGGGGCGGCTGCGCGATTTTGAATTTAGGGTTTTCTCTTTTTTTTTCTATTGAATTCAAGGGCTTTGAAAATCTATATATAACTTTTCCACTCGAACCCCAAATCGAACACACCGACTGTCATCCCTAGCTAATCACCCTCATTCCGGACACAATGGGATATGCCTCGTAAGTCAATTCGACTATTTCGACCAGTCTCAATCAAAATTATAATATAAATCAATGTATATTCAATTTAAACATACATTTTAATTTACTGAGGCCACATACGGAACCCAAAAATTCCAGAAAAATAAATCTGGCTATGTTTTGACGATACGGTCCTAACAAAACTAATTTCATCGAATTCGGAGACCGTTTGATAAACGGCCATTTTCCAGTCAATTAAATTCAAACTGAAATTACCAAACACGCTTAAATTAACCACGCTCACATATTGATTCCAAAAATTATGAAAATTGGAATCTAGCAATAATTTGACATTCCGGATCCAACAAAAGTGGTTTCATCGAAAACGGAGGTAATTTGCAAATTTCCATTTTTAAGGGCTATATTTTCATAGCGACTATTCTGAATTTTCAACTCGGCATAACTTTTTATTCCCACTATGAAATTTCAGTTTTTCAGATTCGTTGGAAAGATATTTTCGTACATATTCAAATGTTTTTTTTTCACTAGAATCTGATTTATTTTGAATCCTGTACAGTCATTTGATATTTGAAATTGAATTTTCAAACTACCGCGCCATTTTCAATTCCTTTTATAATTAAAATACATATTTATCTTCTAACTTCGATTTAAATAAATATATATGTTCTAATTCTATTCAAAATAAATTTCTAGTCGTTATTATTAAAAATAAATCATTTTAAATATTCAAAATTCATTAAAATTTCTAAAATAAATTTTTTTAAATTGGTTCTAATTTTCCGGATTGTTACAGGATTCTTCCGATCACTTAAGATCCTAGGCAGACCTAGTGGTCATTTAATACCTCTTGATGATTTACTCAATGCTATTATAAACCAAAAGACAGTAGCTACAGGGACCTACTAGTTAAGGATTCCATCATTCATTCATATAAACCCATGCCTCGCATAAGGCGAGAGATAATAAGCAGACACTTAAGGCTGTTATTATCTAGCTGGCCTCATTGGATAATCTTCTTATCCACTTAATACTTCCCGTAGACAGGTAACCGTACGAAATGACAATACCAGAACATTTATGAACCCAGGTTTAGGTAGGATTCACACACCATTTAAGATCCCTAACTAGATGACCAATTCCTAGTTGGATTCCTTGACCCAAAGCCACTTACGACCCAAGGAAGCGGACTACTCGCGAAGATTATCACGCTCGCACCTAATTAGCTTTTATTACTTCTATTTATGGGAGGTAGGCTACGTGATCATTTAATACCTTTTTATTGGTGGATTTAACCACTTAAGGCCTTAATCTCTAAGCATGCTACATAATGGAGTTATTCCCATTTAGTTTCTCTTTATGGGAATACCATACGTACATGATTAATTATTTTCATGGGTTCCTATGTTTAATGATGCTTCACGCCATTAACTACCAAGTCCAATTCTAACTTTCAGTTATAAGTTCTAGGTTAACTAGCATAAATAAGGAAAGTTATATCCTTTTTAGCCTACAATATTTATTTAGTTATTTTCCTTATTGGACTTAGTATTTAAAACTGTAATCATTTCCTATAAATGCCTGTTTTATTTCCTTTATTCTATTCAATAGAGTTATTGCTGTTTATGACCATAACGGTCATATTTTCCTAAGGCATTAATTATCCTTAATTATCAGTCCTGAGATATCTATTCATCGTACCCCAACAGAATTGCTACTTTATCTATTTATTTATTGCCAATTGTATACATATACATATATATATGTATATATGTTTATGCACCAGACCTCTTACATTAAGCTGACCACTTGTGGATGCTGGATTTGTCGGGCGGTTCTGGGCAGACTTCTATCACAATCTGAACTTTACCTCATGTCTTAGTGCTGTTATTATTTAATTCCCTAACTGGGGATTACAACATTAATCCTAGTGAATTTGAAAATTGTAACCATTAGGCTTAACTGCCTAATTAAAATTTGTCTTTCCAAATCAATGTTGATTACAATATCTATTTATTTATATATAGCCCTATTTATGGCAATCAATTACACTAATTACTACAACGATCACCACAAATATATTCACTTAATATAGATTACATTTACATGTTTAATTCCATAAAATGAATATCATTCAAACGTTCAAATATTCATTATTATATATATTTCGTTGTTTACGTAGATTTGGACAGATAATGTATATATATTTATTTATATTTTCGCGTGGTTAACACAGTTATTTTATTTTATTTCTATTATCGTTAAGTTTGATAATTTGGTTCAATTAACAACCAAACATTCCTTTTTGTATTCAATCTTGCAATATGGTTACAAATCTTACAAAAGACTATCAACTACAGTTATTGTAAATTTGCCTGAATATAGGAATAAACACATTTCATACCATAAGAAATATGTATTATGTATGTCTCAGAATATTTGATGTAAACTACACACACACACACACACACACACACACACACACATATATATATATATATATATATATATGCATGAATTTACACAACTTTTCCCTTTTCCAATATTTGACATATTTCTAATTGTTTTTAAATAATGTCCTTTTTATTTTAAAAGCGGAAGAAGGCATATTCACAATAACTAAGTTATAACCCTCCAATATAATTGAACACAAACAGGTTTACATCTTTTTAATCAAAATTACATGATTCATCATTTAACACTAAAACTAAAGATCTAGAACAAAACTACATTTTAACAGTGTTTTATGGGACTGATTTTCAGATCTACAGTGTTTTGCAACAACCACAATATATTTCAAACCCAAATGTAGACAATACAATTAAGTAAGCCTACAAATAATATTATTCAAAACCATAAATCTATATTTTCGGTTTTTGACAACATTCATAAACAGAACGTATAAACATCATTTCAGATTTAACAATATTATAAACAGATTTGATAAATGTTAGGCATATATTTAAAATCTAATAAAAACAAGATAATTAAGCTATTATAACTTTATATATAAATTTCCCACTCACCTGATAGCATCCAAATTTGAAATCTGAACAATCTTTTAAGCTTACAATTTCCAAATTCTTACAGATCAACAATTATTCGGAAAAGGGGATACTTTCTGATCTGCAAACTTGCAAGAAAATAGGAAAAAAGGGGAGAATCTGATGTAGAATAGCTTAGATGTCAATCCATATCCTTTTCCACTTAAATCTGATAATCCCTTTCAAATCCATATGAATTATATTTGATTGATTGTTTATGAATATATTTTTGATTATGAAATTTGATTTGAAGAGAAAGGGAAATGGCAGAACTCCGCTGTTGCCTACATATTTGTATGGAAAAAATGAGGCCTTACCCCTTTATTTATAGGAGTGGAACTGGCCATGAACCGTTAGATTTTATTAAATAAACATCCGTCCATTTATATAATATTATATACAAAAATACCCTTAAAATCTTAGGAGTCACTGGGCTATGAAGGCTCAAAGCGATCGACACCCCTATGCCTAGTAGTTGACCGCCGTTCAGCCAACTTTCCCAATGAAGGCGGGTTATAGAAGGTAATATATTTTATATTTATTTATTTCTGTCCATTTTTTGCATTTCATCCGTAACTTTTTCATGTAGACTCCGTTCGCGAAAATCCAAACATGAAAGTTAACCATAATTTTGAGCTGAAAGCAACAGTTGAAGTTTCATGGTCAAATTCCATTATTTGCATAAATTCCTATTGTCGAGAATCTAATTAAATAACTATTTATTGTCAAAATTCCGGGTTGTTACATTCTTCCCCCTTAAAAGGAAATTCGTCTCGAAATTTTGACACCTACTTATCCTGTCCTACACATCCAATTTGTGTACATCCCCTTTGCAACCATGTGCGCATGTGCATACTGTACATAATGCATTTCAACCACAAAACATGTATGCACAATAAATTTCTAAATCGGATACTCTTACATGTATGCATTAAATTTTTAAAATACTTTTGAAAACCTGATGCAAAACATCTTTAATATAATGGCAGTTCTATACGAATGCAATTTTCAAAAATCCTTTTTCATTCATAAACCTCACACGATTACGAATAAAAGCATGAAGCTACCAATTTTGCATCCAAACCATACCATCCAACACATCAACGCATCTAATCGCTTTCTGTTTTATTACTCCTAAACCGGAAAAAGGAAATCAAAGAAAAAAATTAATGTTTCCTTCGCTTATAAATATTCCATTTCCCGTTCTATAGTGGAAATTTCACCTCAGTTACCCAAAATAATCCAAAGGTCTCCATCTGTAGACTGTAAAGGAGGCTTAAAACAAGCTCTAAGATGTAAAACGAGTTAATTAGCAACTCGTGTGCATCGTTGATAAGGTATGGAAACAACATTTCCAAGGCTAAATCAACCTTTTCCTTGTTGTCATTATCGCTTTTATCGCATCGTCGGACCTACTGCACCACTAAAACGCGCACACAAACCATCCAAAAATCTCCCTTACACTGTTCATGTGGCCAAAAATCGAAATTCTTTACAAAAAATAATTTTCCGCTTTAAAACTACTTTTATTTATTTTGATTTTTTTAAATACCGTTTCACTTTTCATATGGGATTTGCATAATAATCAAAATTTTGGTAGCACGCGCTTTGCACCATTCAAACCGTTTATTTTAACGAGAGCTCCGACTGCAGCGGAGAAGGGAAAAATGTTGATGTGTAGGGTATGCTTTCGTTCAGAGGTGTTTTAGTTCGCATTTCATTTGATACTGGAGCATTGCATTCTTTTATCTGTAATGAGCTTGTCTGCAAGTTAGGTTTGGAACTTGAGATTGTTTATGTACCATTGGTTGTGACTAACCCAGTAGGGGGTTCATTTAGTCTTTGTATGCTTTGTCGTGGCCTAGTCTTATCGAGTCATGGTTGTGCTTTTATGTGTGATTGCTTTTTTTTTAATTTCGCTGGGTTTGAGATTATTCTGGGTATGGACTAGCTTGAGAAGCACACGACTATATGAGAAGCTCAAGGTGACAATCGAGAATATGGACGGCCGAACGGTTGTGATACGCTGACTGCAAGAGGACGGGGTCCTAGTCATCTTTTTATATTCTCTTGCAACTCCATGGGATTGATTGTCATCAGTGCCGATCGCTTGAGAGTTTTCTGATGTCTTTGACGTGGTCAAAGGCCTGCAACCGCAACGGGAAATTGAGTTTCATATTGATCTAGTGGATGGAGCCATACCTATTTCTATGCCTCTTTGGCGGATAGCGACTAGAGAACAACGAGAGTTAGAGGTGCAAGTGAACTATCTTTTGTGTGAAGGATTAATTTGAAGAAGCGTATCCGAGTGGGTGCACCAATTGTATTTGCAACCAAGACTGATGGATCTTTCGATTGTGTGTGGATTACCGTGAGCTGAATAAGGTGACAAAAAAGAATAAGTATCAATTTTCGATAATCGATGACTGGTTTGATCAGCTTCACAAAACCAAAGTGTTTTCCTAAATGGATTTATGCATGGGTTTTCACCAACTTAGAATGGCTTAGGATAGTGTGCCAAAGACTGCTTTTAGGACATTGTTCGGGCTTTATGAGTAGCTGGTGATACCGTTTGGATTGACTAATGAGGAAACATATTTTGTGGATCTTATGAATTGAGTTTTAGAGATCATTTGAATAAATTCGTGCTTGTGTTCGTGGACGATATATTGGTTTGCTCCAGGACTGAAGAAAAACACAAGAAGTATTTGAGAATCATTTAGAAAATCTAGCGATAATACCAGTTGAGAGTTAAGTTTTTGAATTGTTACTTATAGAAGGAGGAAGTGAGGTTCTTGGGTCATGTCTCATCGGGACAATGTATAGTTGTGGGTCATGTTAAGTTTGCAACGGTTCAGGATTGGAATCAGCCCAAGAATGCAATGGATATTAGGAGTTCCCTTGGATTAGCTGGATATTATCAGTGGTTTATCAAGGATTTTTTGAAGATAGAAACATCGTTCACTAGATTGACAAAGAAGAATCAAATCTTCGCATGGGATGCAAAGTGCAAGCATGCTTTTGTGGTCTTAAAAAAGAGATCGACAAGTGCTCCTATATTGGTTATTCTAAGTGGGAATGACAAGATGGTTGTGATACCAACGCATGTGGTACTAGGCCGGGAGCAGTGCTAATGCAGAAAGATAAAGTTGTGGCTTATGAGAGTCGACAACTGAAGTTGCGTGAAAAGAATTACCCAACTCTCGACTTGAAATTGGCAGCGATAGTTTTTGCTCTGAAGATAAGGAGGCATTATTTTTTGGGACATAGATTCAAGCTATTTATGGATCATAAGTTGTTGAATACCTCTTCTCGTAAAAGGATTTGAATCCTCGGCAGCAACGGTGGTTAGAATTTCTAGCATCATATGCTTTTGGTATAACTTATACTCCAGGGAAAGGAAATACATTGGCTGATACATTGAGTAGAAGGCATGCGAGTTTGGGATCTATGTTCACTTAATGGAAGTACCTTGATTTTTTGGTTAGATTTTGTAACACCCCGTAAAATATACCCTAGATAGACATAGGTAATTAAATTAAATAAATTAATAAAAATATGAATAGGCTGAAAATAAGAATTTTAGATAATGGGGAATTGGGCCACGAATTACTATTGTGTTCATGGCAAGATTCTGATCCGTTTTCAAATTTTATTAACTGAAAACGGAGTCAGTATGAAGAAGATATTAACAAAACAAGTTATATGTAAGTTGTTTACACACAAGATTTGAAATTCAAATTGGTTAGATATAAATCCATAATATAATTAATTATAGATTTGCATAAAAGAATATTCCATGATGATTTGAATTTGTGTGCACATATTTATATGCAGAAGAGTACAAAAAACGGAAGGTAGTCAATCTAATTAATCACAAATTAATAAAAATAGGAAAACAACCTAGAGAATAAATCTCCTGGGAAAATTGACCCAATGGGGTTAACTCCTGTATCACCCCACCTCTGCTAGGGTCACTCACAAAGGGAATGCACTAGTTTTGGAGGAGCGTTATCGAGGTAAACAAACACAAAAATATTACAAGATAGAACATAGATAAAACAGTGGAAGAATCAAATGAAAATTTTCATTACTTTCAAGAAGAGTCAAAACCTTTTATATTAAATAGCCAAGGTCATTATTTTCCATTACAACAAATTCTGTCTTGCATAAACAAAGAAGCATAAACTTAAAACATCAAAAGTAGCTTAATTCCCCAAAGGTAGCAGAAATGCAGCCATCGCATAGCTCAAGATCAAACCGTACATGAGCTGACCCGAAAGCAAGCGAAATCCAAGCTAAGTGCTAGAGTTTCCTCCCTGAGAACCTTGGGGGGGAACAAAAGAAAAGGAGGTGAAAGAAAATGGGTCGGTCATAAAGACTGGTAAGTCCAAGTGACTTTCAGCATAAAAACAGATAAAGGTAACATGACATGTACAAACTGAAAGTAAACACAAGGATGATGACACGATGGGCAAGATAGACTAAGATAACATGATAAATCTAGTACAGCATCACATAGTCAAGGTTCTCTGCATCAATTGTACAAGAATCCCAAACCCATATCTTATATTAATCACGAAATGATCCCTTGGCCCAATATCATGAAATGACCCATTACTAGGTCCAACGGAACGATCCACTAGTCGATCGGCTCCCTAAAACTTCTAGCTCGTCATGTGTTTCTATGTCATACGGCCCTATCACGAATGTAGTCACCTGTGTTAGGTCCACCATAGGGTGTATCAATCCCTATGGTGTCAACCACCGACATGAATCAAGCATGCACAGATAAACCTACTGAAACGAAAAGGAATTTCGCTCGGTCCGAACCAGTCGCTAAACAGACCCAGAACGCTCGAAATGCCCTATCGTTTGAGAACACGACAAAAACAGGACGCACACGGAAGAACATTTCATTGTATATTACAACAATGCATCAAATTACAAGAATATACAGAGTATAAATGAATAAATATTACACAGAAATATCAGAGATTACAATAAATTACATAGCAGCGGAAAATAATACAATACACAACTAGAAATGGATATACGGATACAAAGCTTTCCGGATATCGTTCCAGCTGCAAATCAGGATCCTGTGAATATAAATCTGCAAAACCAAAACTACTAGCTGCCCGTGTCAAAATAGGGGCACCCAGAGTTTAGGTCAAAACAATAAACTCCAGGTCAGTCATGTGACTGGTGTGAGAACTAAAACAGTTATTAATCTTTATTTGAAAGTTAGGTAAATCAAGGGACCATGCCGTATAACACGGAACGGGTTTCCTCCCAAGAATACCAATGCATAAAACAAACAACGCAATGCTAAATAAAGAAAAATGAAGCTGTTATAAGACCCAGGTCCTATCACACAATGCAACGCAAGCCGGGGGATAGGGTTTTCCCTTATAACAGCCAAAGAATGCTTGATACGTTTAAAACAAATCATTTGATACTATTTTAAGTGTATAGTGTATAAAACAACTTCAAATCATAAGTATCAATCATAGGCGGCATGGGTACCATATATCGTGTCGCCATACTAGGCTCTACAAATAAAACCGCAAATGTCACGTATTTGGAAATTGGGTTTCCATCTATGAACCGAGGCAAAAGATAGTCCTCAACCGATTCGAGACTGTCTAGCCCGAGCCTCAAGGTCAGAGCGCATCGACCCTTGGATCCTCAGGGCCATTCCACCGATGCGGATTAAACTTAAACCCTGAACATGCGTTTCCCCGCCCTATGGGGCGTAAATGAGCCAACGAATGACTCCATCGGACCCGGATCGTCCGATCAAACCGAGGCGCCTCGCAACAGCAACAACCACATAAGTCAAACTCGTCAGGGCGTGTAAAACCACTGACGCCACTTCTAGCTAGAAAGAAACGCATGCCCTCCCTGACGTCCTCTCCCGTTTTTGGTTCATACCGGGTGTGAAGCTCGCGAATCAACGTTACACAAAGCTATGCCATGAAGGCCATGCTTTGATCATCAACCACAAGACTTTGCTTTTCAACAGAAGCCTTGATCATTTGCCACTTAGGTATGCGACATAGGCAATTCACTCCATGCGTTTGATATCCATCAATATATAACCCCTGAGCTCGTACGTCTCAGAGAAGGGCGTTAAGCAAGAGAATAAATTCTCTGCCGCCAAACAGATATATATATTTAACAGAGATCAATCACACGGACTAAAATCCAATGTCAGGCACACATTCCATTTACAAGTCCATTCTGGGTCTGAACGAAACCGGAGGCACTTAGTACCCCGCATATCCTTCGATCTCCAAGTACGTCTGGACGATCACCAACTGTTTCCATCCTCTTGGGTGTACATCCCAATCAAGATCATCAGTAATCACCCAAACGACGTGAAGACTTCCGGTCTTCGACCATCATCTTCATCTTCGACTTATCGTCGTATCAGTTATTCAGAATGGGATAAACCCGGTCTTCCCAAATAACTCGCGTATTTTTTTTAAATAAGTGTTACACAAACACAACATACGCCTCATTCCAATTTATCAGTACTAACCATAAAATAATCAAGAGAATAATTCCCCAAATATTAACCCCGAAGGTCGAACCCAACATCAGATCAATATCCAGAAAACCATTCTGCTTGGCTAACCGACAGTTAGTTTCTAAATTTCACATTCATAGGGAGAGGTTCCCATTAATTTTATCAAAGATAAATCATTAAAATTTATTCTTTAATCTACTTTTGAATTTTGATTCAACTAGTCGGGATTAACGAACCTTACCGAAGTAATCATTTATTTTAATTTCCCAATCCCAACCTATTCATCCCATGAAGTAAAACTGGTAATACTTCATATCTAACACCACGGTGTTATCGGAAAATTCAATTACCATTTCACGTTCAAATCTAATTAAAGATTTAACTATCGCCTGGAGCAAAACTGGTGATACTCCATTCTCGATCTTTTCAATCTAATTAAAGATTCATTAAAACTCCACTTAGTTTTAATCTTTAACTGGGTTAAAGAATCAGTGTCATTTAAAACACAGCTCACGATAAACCCAAAATCACATTCCATTAATTATCGGGTTAAAGAACGAGTGTTATTTAAAACACTGTCCACGATAAACCCAAAAATCAATATCAATTCAATTCCAATTAAATATTATTTAATTGGCATACTTCATTAAATCCACATAAAAAAGATTTAATCTTTTCTCAACTGGGTTCAAGAACAGTGTTAATGAAGACACCATTCGCGACAAACCCAAATCACATTTGATATTAAATACAAGGCTCTGAATAGAAAATATCCTGGCTTATATTCAATATCAAATTCTGCGACCAACAAAGATCGTATTGGAAATAACGATATATATATCTATATCTTTCATATTTCCATAACAACATTTGTGTAATCCCGAAATCCAACATCGAAATATTCCGAAGACAATTTCGATTCATATCCATTCCAATGCAATCATTGGAAATTCTGGTTATTTTCAAAACCATTTCAAATTCAATTTATTTATTTAAAAATAAATAGAATTGTAATTCTAGTTCAAAACTAGTTCATTTCAATAAAAATCTATTTTTATCTTTTCAAATATGGGATTTTACATCCCAATTCTTTCTAAATCATTTCTTATGATTTTACACAAATTATTACTATTTTTAATAATTTTATCAAGGCCAGTACAGTCGATTTCCATCAACGGTCATCGAACTGCACTTACAGCGACCTTTTTCAAATTTGATTTGGACATAATTCCAAATCCAACCGTTAGATTTCTAATTTCGAATATTCGTTAGAAAGCTCTTTTCGATATGAACCCAACGGTTCCGGTTTTAGGAGAATCCGACGGTCGGATCCCCCGTAATGTCCGTTTGAAATAAATGGTCGAAATTCACGAACTGCCGCGGCGCGACGCGTTCTATTCAGGCCATTATATATGTAATATATATATATATATATATATATATATATATATATATAGTCGATTACCTTTTTAAAACAAATTTTATAAATCATTTCAAATTTGTTTTAATAACAATTTCAACCTTTAATTCAAATTCAAATTAAAATTGAATTTTCCCTTATAAATTCTTTCTACATTCACTTCTATTCGATTTCAATTCAAATCGATTTCAATTCCATTTCAATTCATTTTCAATTCAAATTCGATTTCTATTCAATTTAATTCGAATTCGTTTTCTATTCAATTCAATTCGAATTCGTTTTCTATTCAATTCAATTCGAATTCGTTTTCTATTCAATTCAATTCGAATTCGTTTTCTATTCAATTCAATTCGAATTCATTTTCTATTCAATTCAATTCGAATTCGTTTTCTATTCAATTCAATTCGAATTCGTTTTCTATTCAATTCAATTCGAATTCGTTTTCTATTCAATTCAATTCGAATTCATTTTCTATTCAATTCAATTCGAATTCGTTTTCTATTCAATTCAATTCGAATTCGTTTTCTATTCAATTCAATTCGAATTCGTTTTCTATTCAATTCGAATTCGTTTCTAAATATTCGATTTCGAAATCATTTTTCAATATTCATTTTAAAATGAATAAAATCGATATAAATATCGTTCACGTCAAAATGGTGTCAATCTAATCAACACGGCTTTATATATTTCAATAATTCCTTTATTTTATTCAACAAATGAATATTTATTTTTGTCAACACACGACTAATCTCAACGAATGAGTAATGTCCACGTGTGACTATTTTTGTTAAAATATTTCGTTCAACACATGACTAATCTCAACGGATGAGTACAGTCAACACATGAACCTTTATTTTATGGTGATAAAGATATAAATTTTATTGTTAAAATATTTCGTTCAACACATGACTAATCTCAACGGATGAGTACAGTCAACACATGAACCTTTATTTTATGATATTCTTTATCTTCTAAATTGGAATGAGGCCACATCAATTACCATATAAAGTTAATTATATGGATTCCATACAACAAATGTATATAATAGCAACGATAAATAATCAACCATCATCCAAAGTGCACTACACTGTATAAGCATCAAATATAGATATCTAACGCTTATAACAGCCTGTCAATCAATCGATCGACATATTTAATCAATCAGGATGAGTGAACTTCAAATTCCATCCCAACACCCGTGTGGGGTTTCAAACAATCAAACATAGATTTTATTTGTGCAGTTGGGCGATGTGTAAAATTTATCGTCCCAATCAATGTCAGTCAAATCAGTGTATATAAACAAACCATCCGGTTTGTAAATGAATATTTATTTATTCACATTCACTATATTCATATTCACGTTAAAAATTATATTTTTAACGATAAAACATTTTATTTTAACATATGAATTTCTATTCAGTTCATTCTTTAAATAAAATGATATTTTTATTTTCTAACTTATTTTAGAAAATTTCGACGGCATAACGGCACGATACTAGAAACGGGACGAGGCCTAGCCTTATCCCCGGTCTAGTGAAGGCCCATGCCATTCACACATCAATCAAATTCACCAAACAACCAAACAATTCAATTCAAACCAAAATTATCTAACCAACTACACAACCAAACAATTAAACAAACAAGCCATCCATGGTCTGTGGATGACGGGTGTCGGGTGCTACTAAACACCGTCTGCATCCTAGTATATATATATAACTAGAAAAAGAGATTTTGAGTGAGAAGTTCTCACCGATAGCTATCCAATACCACGAATCTTCGCTGATAGAAATCTTCGTCGTTATCGCATTTTTGTCATCTTCGTTGCTGTATTCTCTACATATGTAAAAATCGAATTTTTACTTTGCTACTCAATATATAAAAATCATATTTTTACTTCGCTATTCAATATATAAAAATCTCATTTTTACTATGCTATTCAATATATAAACTGATTTCTAAAATTAATGTTTTTTTTCGACTAATCAAAAATCATTTCTTTCCATGACTAAAAATCTCGTCTTTTCACCTACTAAAAATCCACATTTTCCTGTTTTGTTCTAAATAATAAAAATCAAATATTTTATATAAAATAAAAAGTTTCTTTTTAAAACAATGACCTTTAATAAAAAGAAACTGATATTAAAAGCCCATACACTCGAATTAAATTGATTAACAAAAAAAACTAACCTTTTCACGTTAAAAATCCAAGTTTTGGTGGAGGAAGGGGTTCCACGGTAGATTGGGGGTTGTGGAGGAGGCGTAGTGGGTCAAGGGGGTGGCTGGAAGGTCTGATGATCGCGGAGGGGGCTATGGTGGCCGACGGCGGTGGGCTACGGGGGTCTGGCGGCGGTTTACGGTGGTTTGGGGCTTTAGGGTTTGAGGATGGCTGAGGGAGAAGGAAGAGGGGTCGGGGAAGGCGGCGACTGACCTGGGGGAAGGTGCGGTGGCGGAGGCGGCTGACCGGAACGTGGCAGGCGGCGGTGAACCCCGGTGGCGCGGCTTCCAGGAACGATCGAGATTTTGTTTTTTTTTCCTTTTATGAAGACTGACGAGGTAAGAGAAAATAGAGAGGGAGGGGGTGTTTGTAAAGAGTTGACTTTAATAAATAATATATAAATTCATTTAATTTAATTCCATAAAGTACCCTTTTATTTTCAACTCGAAATCGAACCCACCGACTGTCATCACTAGCGTTTTACCCCTATTCCGAACACAATGGGATATGTATCGTAGGCTGATTCGATCGTTACAATCAGTTTTCGTCAAAATCAACATATATCTCTATATATTGAATTTGAACGCGCATTTCAATTTACCGGGGTCACATACTAACTAGAAAAATTCCAGAAAAATATTTTCTAGCTTCGTATTGACGATACGGTCCTAACAAAACTAGTTTCGTCGAAATCCGAGGTCGTTTGCAAAAATTCCATTTTTAAGGGCCTGAATTCCATAGCGACTATTCAGAATTTTCAACTGGACATATCTTTTGAATCCCGCTATGAAATCTCAATTTTTCGGATTCTTTGGAAAGATATTATCAAATAGATCCTAATGTTTTTGGTTTCACTAAAATCTGGATTGTTTTGCACCCGGTACATTCAATTGAAGTTTGAAATCGAATTATCGAACTACCGCGCCATTTTCAATTCCTATTTATAATTATATATATAATTATTATATTCTAACGACGACGTATATAATATATACGTTCGAATTCTATTCAAAATAAATTTCTCGTCGATATTATTTAAAATAATTCATTTTAAATAATCAAAATTCGCTAAAATCCCCAAAATAAAAAATTTAAACTGGCCTAGATTTTCGGGTTGTTACAATCTCCCCCACTTAAAACTTTTCGTCCCCAAAAAGGAACAAAGTCGAAAGTGGTTTGATTAATCAACTCTACGTTCGATCTGGCTTCCATTCTCTAACTTTTCAGTTTCTGAGAATTTTCAAATTCTTCAAAAATTTGGCTAACACCCTAAATTTGAAAAATTTCGCCATAACCTCCCCTACACCGGGAGCCACGGGAAAATCCCGAAATTGCCATATAGGCCTTCTGATCTCAAAAAGAAAAAGAAAAAGCCAAGCGGCTAGCCAATAGGCTCATAAAATCATCATCACCCAAACAAAACAGTAAATTATGTAGTAAACATGTACCTATTTGTCGGGCAAACAAATTTTATTCTCTGCTCTAGCCTCCTTGCTATGACCTGTTCAATGTATGTACATGTATATGCAAGCAAATGCGACTAATTTTCAATACAAGTCAATATTTGATCAAATTGACTATATAATACAAATTTTAATAATTCAACCAATAATCAACAACACAACCATCAATCAATTAGTTGATTAGATTTTGAAATTCATAACTTTGATACATAGTCAAAAATCAGATTTTTGATGCCAAATCACAACAATAAGCCCTATCTCATTTTTGTTCTCACACCAGTCAATAGGAAATATATAGAAATCTCACTTTCGTAACTCGAATATAAACACTGATGATGAGGCCTCATCATCAGAATTATCTTTGGGCGACAAGAGTGTGATTCTATATCTATCCAATATATTAAAATTTCGAACACACGTTTGCAAGACGTATATGCGAAATCTCTATATACTGGACTGTCCTAATCAATACAAATAAATAATCAAATACGAATAATTGATTTAAATTTTCAAAACAAAATTTGTTTTCATTTTTTATTTAAAATATACTCTTCACACTCGTTCTAGGATACTACTGATCCCATCTCTAACGAGTCATTATAATTGGATATTACTAATCCAATATCAGATGAATTCTCTCGTATGGTTCTAAGGTGCCTTGTTCTCAGAGCTTTGTAAACCAAAGCTCTGATACCAACTGAAACGAAAAGGAATTTCACTCGGTCCGAACCAGTCGCTAAACCGACCCAGACCGCTCGAAACGCCCTATCGTTTGAGAACATGACAAAACAGGACGCACACGGAAGAACATTTCATTGTATATTACAACAATGCATCAAATTACAAGAATATACAGAGTATAAATGAATAAATATTACACAGAAATATCAGAGATTACAATAAATTACATAGCAGCGGAAAATAATACAAGAAACAACTAGAAATGGATATACGGATACAAAGCTTTCCGGATATCGTTCCAGCTGTAAACCAGGATCCTGTGAATATAAATCTGCAAAACCAAAACTACTAGCTGCCCATGTCAAAATAGGGGCACCCAGAGTTTAGGTCAAAACAATAAACTCCAGGTCAGTCATGTGACTGGTGTGAGAACTAAAACAGTTATTAATCTTTATTTGAAAGTTAGGTAAATCAAGGGACCACGCCGTATAACACGGAACGGGTTTCCTCCCAAGAATACCAGTGCATAAAACAAACAGCGCAATGCTAAATAAAGAAAAATGAAGCTGTTATAAGACCCAGGTCCTATCACACAATGTAACGCAAGCCAGGGGATAGGGTTTTCCCTTATAACAGCCAAAGAATGCTTGATACGTTTAAAACAAATCATTTGATACTATTTTAAGTGTATAGTGTATAAAACAACTTCAAATCATAAGTATCAATCATAGGCGGCATGGGTACCATATATCATGTCGCCATACTAGGCTCTACAAATAAAACCGCAAATGTCACGTATTTGGAAATTGGGTTTCCATCTATGAACCGAGGCAAAAGATAGTCCTCAACCGATTCGAGACTGTCTAGCCCAAGCCTCAGGGTCAGAGCGCATCGACCCTTGGATCCTCAGGGCCAGTCCACCGATGTGGATTAATATTAAACCATGAACATGCGTTTCCCCGCCCTATGGGGCGTAAATGAGCCAACGAATGACTCCATCGGACCCGGATCGTCCGATCAAACCGAGGCGCCTTGCAACAGCAACAACCACATAAGTCAAACTCGTCAGGGCGTGTAAAACCACTGACGCCACTTCTAGCTAGAAAGAAACGCATGCCCTCCCTGACGTCCTCTCCCGTTTTTGGTTCATACCGGGTGTGAAGCTCGCGAATCAACGTTACACAAAGCTATGCCACAAAGGCTGTGCTTTGATCATCAACCACAAGACTTTGCTTTTCAACAGAAGCCTTGATCATTTGCCACTTAGGCATGCCACATAGGCAATTCACTCCATGCGTTTGATATCCATCAATATATAACCCTTGAGCTCGTACGTCTCAGAGAAGGGCGTTAAGCAAGAGAATAAATTCTCCGCCGCCAAACAGATACATATATTTAACAGAGATCAATCACATGGACTAAAATCCAATGTCAGGCACACAGTCCATTTACAAGTCCGTTCTGGGTCTGAACGAAATCGGAGGCACTTAGTACCCCGCATATCCTTCGATCTCCAAGTACATCTGGACGATCACCAACTGTTTTCATCCTCTTGGGTGTACATCCCAATCAAGATCATCAGTAATCACCCAAACGACGTGAAGACTTCCGGTCTTCGACCATCGTCTTCATCTTCGACTTATCGTCGTATCAGTTATTCAGAATGGGATAAACCCGGTCTTCCCAAATAACTCGCGTATTTTTTTTAAATAAGTGTTACACAAACACAACATACGCCTCATTCCAATTTATCAGTCACTAACCATAAATTAATCAAGAGAATAATTCCCCAAATATTAACCCCGAAGGCCGAACCCAACATCAGATCAATATCCAGAAAACCATTCTGCTTGGCTAACCGACATTTAGTTTCTAAATTTCACATTCATAGGGAGAGGTTCCCATTAATTTTATCAAAGATAAATCATTAAAATTTATTCTTTAATCTACTTTTGAATTTCGATTCAACTAGTCGGGATTAACGAACCTTACCGAAGTTATCATTAATTTTAATTTCCCAATCCCAACCTATTCATCCCACGAAGTAAAACTGGTAATACTTCATATCTAACACCACGGTGTTATCGGAAAATTCAATTACCATTTCACGTTCAAATCTAATTAAAGATTTAACTATCGCCTGGAGCAAAACTGGTGATACTCCATTCTCGATCTTTTCAATCTAATTAAAGATTCATTAAAACTCCACTTAGTTTTAATCTTTAACTGGGTTAAAGAATCAGTGTCATTTAAAACACAGCTCACGATAAACCCAAAATCACATTCCATTAATTATCGGGTTAAAGAACGAGTGTTATTTAAAACACTGTCCACGATAAATCCAAAAATCAATATCAATTCAATTCCAATTAAATATTATTTAATTGGCATACTTCATTAAATCCACATAAAAAAGATTTAATCTTTTCTCAACTGGGTTCAAGAACAGTGTTAATGAAGACACCAATCACGACAAACCCAAATCACATTTGATATTAAATACAAGGCTCTGAATGGAAAATATCCCAGCTTATATTCAATATCAAATTCTGCGACCAACAAAGATCGTATTGGAAATAACGATATATATATCTATATCTTTCAAATTTCCATAACAACATTTGTGTAATCCCGAAATCCAACATCGAAATATTCCGAAGACAATTTCGATTCATATCCATTCCAATGCAATCATTGGAAATTCTGGTTATTTTCAAAACCATTTCATATTCAATTTATTTATTTAAAAATAAATAGAATTGTAATTCTAGTTCAAAATTAGTTCATTTCGATAAAAATCTATTTTTATCTTTTCAAATATGGGATTTTTCATCCCAATTCTTTCTAAATCATTTCTTATGATTTTACATAAATTATTACTATTTTTAATAATTTTATCAAGGCCCGTACAGTCGATTTCCATCAACGGTCATCGAACTGCACTTACAGCGACCTTTTTCAAATTTGATTTAGACATAATTCCAAATCCAACTGTTAGATTTCTAATTTCCAATATTCTTTAGAAAGCTCTTTTCGATACGAACCCAACGGTTCCGGTTTTAGGAGAATCCGACGGTCGGATCTCCCGTAATGTCCGTTTGAAATAAAGGGTCGAAATTCACGAACTGCCGCGGCGCGACGCGTTCAAGTCAGGCCCTTATATATGTAATATATATATATATTATATATATATATATATATCGTCGATTACCTTTTTAAAACGAATTTTATAAATCATTTTAAATTTGTTTTAAAAACAATTTCAACCTTTAATTCAAATTCAAATTAAAATTGAATTTTCCCTTATAAATTCTTTCTACATTCACTTCTATTCGATTTCAATTCAAATCGATTTCAATTCTATTTCAATTCAAATTCGTTTTCTATTCAATTCAATTCGAATTTGTTTTCTATTCAGTTCAATTCGAATTCGTTTTCTATTCAATTCAATTCGAATTCGTTTTCTATTCAATTCAATTCGAATTCGTTTTCTATTCAATTCAATTCGAATTCGTTTTCTATTCAATTCAATTCGAATTCGTTTTCTATTCAATTCAATTCGAATTCGTTTTCCATTCAATTCAATTCGAATTCGTTTTCCATTCAATTCAATTCGAATTCGTTTTCTATTCAATTCGAATTCGTTTTCTATTCAATCCAATTCGAATTCGTTTCTAAATATTCGATTTCGAAATCACTTTTCAATATTCATTTTAAAATGAATAAAATCGATATAAATATCGTTCACGTCAAAATGGCGTCAATCTAATCAACACGGCTTTATATATTTCAATAATTCCTTTATTCTATTCAACAAATGAATGTTTATTTTTGTCAACACACGACTAATCTCAACGAATGAGTACTGTCCACGTGTGACTATTTTTGTTAAAATATTTCGTTCAACACATGACTAATCTCAACGGATGAGTACAGTCAACACATGAACCTTTATTTTATGGTGATAAAGATATAAATTTTATTGTTAAAATATTTCGTTCAACACATGACTAATCTCAATGGATGAGTACAGTCAACACATGAACCTTTATTTTATGATATTCTTTATCTTCTAAATTGGAATGAGGCCCAATCAATTACCATATAAAGTTAATTATATGGATTCCATACAACAAATGTATATAATAGCAACGATAAATAATCAACCATCATCCAAAGTGCACTACACTGTATAAGCATCAAATATAGATATCTAACGCTTATAACAGCCTATCAATCAATCGATCGACATATTTAATCACTTAGGATGAGTGAACTTCAAATTCCATCCCAACACCCGTGTGGGGTTTCAAACAATCAAACACAGATTTTATTTGTGCAGTTGGGCGATGTGTAAAATTTATCGTCCCAATCAATGTCAGTCAAATCAGTGTATATAAACAAACTGTCCGGTTTGTAAATGAATATTTATTTATTCACATTCACTATATTCATATTCACGTTAAAAATTATATTTTTAACGATAAAACATTTTATTTTAACATATGAATTTCTATTCAGTTCATTCTTTAAATAAAATGATATTTTTATTTTCTAACTTATTTTAGAAAATTTCGGCGGCATAACGGCACGATACTAGAAACGGGACGAGGCCTAGCCTTATCCCCGGTCTAGTGAAGGCCCACGCCATTCACACATCAATCAAATTCACCAAACAACCAAACAATTCAATTCAAACCAAAATTATCTAACCAACTACACAACCAAACAATTAAACAAACAAGCCATCCATGGTCTGTGGATGACGGGTGTCGGGTGCTACTAAACACCGTCTGCATCCTAGTATATATATATAACTAGAAAAAGAGATTTTGAGTGAGAAGTTCTCACCGATAGCTATCCAATACCACGACTCTTCACTGATAGAAATCTTCGTCGTTATCGCATTTTTGTCATCTTCGTTGCTGTATTCTCTACATATGTAAAAATTGAATTTTTACTTTGCTACTCAATATATAAAAATCATATTTTTACTTCGCTATTCAATATATAAAAATCTCATTTTTACTATGCTATTCAATATATAAACTGATTTCTAAAATTAATGTTTTTTTTTTCGACTAATCAAAAATCATTTCTTTCCATGACTAAAAATCTCGTCTTTTCACCTACTAAAAATCCACATTTTCCTGTTTTGTTCTAAATAATAAAAATCAAATATTTTATATAAAATAAAAAGTTTCTTTTTAAAACAATGACCTTTAATAAAAAGAAACTGATATTAAAAGCCCATACACTCGAATTAAATTGATTAACAAAAAAAAACTAACCTTTTCACGTTAAAAATCCAAGTTTTGGTGGAGGAAGGGGTTCCACGGCAGATTGGGGGTTGTGGAGGAGGCGTAGTGGGTCAAGGGGGTGGCTGGAAGGTCTGATGATCGCGGAGGGGGCTATGGTGGCCGGCGGCGGTGGGCTACGGGGGTCTGGCGGCGGTTTACGGTGGTTTGGGTCTTTAGGGTTTGAGGATGGCTGAGGGAGAAGGAAGAGGGGTCGGGGAAGGCGGCGACTGACCTGGGGGAAGGTGCGGTGGCGGAGGCGGCTGACCGGAACGTGGCAGGCGGCGGTGAACCCCGGTGGCTCGGCTTCCAGGAACGATCGAGATTTTGTTTTTTTTTCTTTTAAGAAGACTGACGAGGTAAGAGAAAATAGAGAGGGAGGGGGTGTTTGTAAAGAGTTGACGTTAATAAATAATATATAAATTCATTTAATTTTATTCCATAAAGTACCCTTTTATTTTCAACTCGAAATCGAACCCACCGACTGTCATCACTAGCGTTTTACCCCTATTCCGAACACAATGGGATATGTATCGTAGGCTGATTCGATCGTTACAATCAGTTTTCGTCAAAATCAACATATATCTCTATATATTGAATTTGAACGCGCATTTCAATTTACCGGGGTCACATACTAACTAGAAAAATTCCAGAAAAATATTTTCTAGCTTCGTATTGACGATACGGTCCTAACAAAACTAGTTTCATCGAAATCCGAGGTCGTTTGCAAAAATTCCATTTTTAAGGGCCTGAATTCCATAGCGACTATTCAGAATTTTCAACTGGACATATCTTTTGATTCCCGCTATGAAATCTCAATTTTTCGGATTCGTTGGAAAGATATTATCAAATAGATCCTAATGTTTTTGGTTTCACTAAAATCCGGATTGTTTTGCACCCGGTACATTCAATTGAAGTTTGAAATCGAATTATCGAACTACCGCGCCATTTTCAATTCCTATTTATAATTATATATATAATTATTATATTCTAACGATGACGTATATAATATATACGTTCGAATTCTATTCAAAATAAATTTCTCGTCGATATTATTTAAAATAATTCATTTTAAATAATCAAAATTCGCTAAAATCCCCAAAATAAAAATTTTAAACTGGCCCAGATTTTCGGGTTGTTACACCTACTGATGCCCAATGCCTGCTTTTTCAACTCCGGAGCACGTGCACGACCATAGCCCGCCTGAACCTACAATGGCGCACCAACATAGCCGTCGTTCTGGTCGCTTACAATCAGCCCAGTAATCGTGCCCCACCCTACCTAGTCCTTGGGTACCATGATACATCTAGTGGGTTACTGCTGAAACGGACCGTGTCACTAAGGTTTCCGTCCAATAGGTTAAGTGTTGTCATTTAAATTCGTGACTTAACCCCTATCAGTCTAGCATGTCAAGTTGGTTAAGTGTTGTCATTCAAGTTCGTGACTTAACCCTCCTACGAATCATGTATCAAGTTGGTTAAGTGTTGTCATTCAAGTTCGTGACTTAACCCACCTACGAATCATGTATCAAGTTGGTTAAGTGTTGTTATTCAAGTTCGTGACTTAACCCACCTACGAATCATGTATCAAGTTGGTTAAGTGTTGTCTTTCATGTTCATGACTTAACCCTATCATGTGGCATTAATTCATTAATGCACCCCAACCTCTCACATCAGACCTGTTGTTGTGGTCACTGGATATGCCGGGCGGTTCCGGGCAGATTTACACCACAACTCAGTCTGACCTCGGGTTTTCAAGTGCGATATGACCAACTACCCACATTGGATCCTATTGTTTGCAGTAACTGGATTTGCCGGGCGGTTCCGGGCAGAATTACACTGCAAACTCAACCCAACCTCGAGTTGGCCATTTTCAAGTTCATTCTATTGTCATGTCCATGTTACTATTTTCAAGTCAAGTTCGTGTCAAGTTTCAAGGATAAATTTCATGCCCACATCCAGATTCAAGTTATAACAATGTTCATGTTTCAAGTCTTGCCTATTATCAAGTTCATAATTCATGTTCGTAACTAATTCACGTTTTGCCTAATCTACCCAAATCGTTTTCCCATAGCACGTAAACGTGAATCGATCCATACTACAAATAAATCCAAACCTCAAAATAAAGGGAATAACATAAAACTATGATAGGTAAAAGGGACAAGCATAAAGCGATAAAAAGGGTTACAAGACTTAACATGATATAACTTGAGATAATTGGTTACAACATTACTGTCATATAGGATTTCAAATCTGGCAGGATAAGATGATAGTCACGATAAAAGTTGACATAAAAGAATAGGCATGCAAAAGCAAGCCAAATACAAGGATAATGGATCCATTGGTTTTGGTGTACATAATAGCGAATAAACTAAGCAAGTCACACCCTAGGTATGCGATCCAATAAACTGCAAATTCGATGTACAACATGGGTTTCAACTATGGGCATGAACAATCAACTACAATAGTCTTAGGTAATTAACCCCAATAGTCATAGTCATGGTCATAGGTAGAAATCTCATAATTAAGAACCATAAGCGATTAATCACAATAGTCATGATTAATTATCCAAAATAGTTCTAGGCAATAGTCATAAGAATAACGGTAATAGTTCCAAAGTCATGGTCACAAATAATAGCCTTATGTTCATAATCATAGGTAATAACTCTCATAGTCAGGAGTCATAGGTGATTAGCCACAATTGTCCTTGTCATAGTCATAGGCAACAGTCTTACGTTCACCGTCATAGGCATAGGTATAGTCTTATGTTCACAGTCATAGGCATAGGCATAGTCTTATGTTCATAGTCATAGGCATAGTCTTATGTTCACCGTCATAGTTTTAGGCCATTAACAATAGTTTCAACATCGTAGGCAATATTCCCAATAATCAAGATCCAAGAAGGAAACAAGAATAGATACAAATCATACATAAATCAATTTCAATTTATAACATGGATATTAAGTTTACAGTTTTTATCTAAAAGTAACTGGAGCTTACAGATCGTGGTCTAAGAAATTTAGATGGAGAAGTCAAGTCTAGAAATTAGTCGTTGAATTGTTGAATCGCTGAATCTTGCTTTGATTGTAGAAGCAAATCCCCAATAAGAAATTCCTAGCCGTAGTCTTCAAGAAATAATCTTCACGATTTATTTTAATTTAATTTATTTTAGAGGAGGAAGAAGAAGCCATGATCATCAAGAGTTTGAGCAACATAAGGTTAGAGAAGAATGGTGTAAAGAGAATGAGGCTAGGAGGCTGTTTATTTAGGGTTTCAAACTAATTAGAGCCGTCGATGAAGCTAGAGTTAATCAAGGCCATCCATCTCAAGAGAAGCCAATCAGAAAGTGACAAGTTAGCCCTAGTGAAACAGCAGAGCTTAGAAATTCGACCAGAACCTGACCAGGCCAGCCAGGGTCAAAACAGAAAGCTGTGCAGGCCTCCTGCTCGGCCTGGGCGCACCTGCCAAGTGCGCCAATGCAAAATTGCATGGGCGCACTTCCCAAGTGCTCCAGTGCAATTTTGTTCTGGCGCACTTCCCAAGTGCGCCAGTGCATTTTGGCCCGTTTCTGGTTTTTCTGAATAACTTCGTTCTTCCATATCTTCTTCGTACGTATCCGTTTTACGAAAACTCGGACTCTATTTCAAGCATAATTCCGAGATGAACGCAATGGCATAACCCGTTTCCCTTGATTCTTATTTTAAAAATTAGTTCTGCCTAAAATTCGGGTTGTTGCATTCTTCCCTCCTTAAAGGATTTCGTCCCCGAAATCTTCAAGTTAAGAAGAATGCATCCTATCATCCAATCATCCATGTACTCAAAACATCATCCACAAGCAACCATTGTCCTTAAACGATTTCTAATGCTATACGAACATATGCAGAAAGTGTTTGCATATGTTCCTTATCTAATGCAAATGATCAGGCCTGATTGATCTTCTTAATGCAAAATATGTTTAGTGCCATGAATCCAACATGTATGCAAATAGTCCTAGTCACATAAACACTATATGTGTGCACAAACATCCATCCATATGCAACATCCACATGATAACACATTCAATTTCATCCATAAACAAGTATAAACACTCATGCATATGCAATATGAAAATGTGTCTGAGCCGATCTAGTGCCTAATGTGTGTTATGCAACCACGAGCAACCACTTGCGACCACTTGCAACCATTTGCAAACATCAACCATAACATGTTTCAGTCACATGTTTACATCCAAAAGGGTTCTACCTAAGGTTCTCAAGATAGGATTGAGAAGATAAGCAAGATAAAACAAAGCATCAAGGAGAAGAAGTTAAAGATGTACCCCCAGAAGGTCCTGCCTGAGGGGCTTGCCCTTGCTTCTTAGGGCAGTTCTTGCTGATATGTCCAAGCTCACCATATTGAAAGCACGCACCTATCTTCTTCTTCCTTCTTTTACAATCCTTGATAACATGCCCAACTATACCACAGAAGTTGCACTTCCTCTTATCACGTGACTTGTTATTATTATTGTCATTGTTCTCGCCTCCCTTCTGGAAGTCTTTCTTCTCGTTCTGAGACTCATCCGCCTTAACTTATCACTCATACCTTTCCTATGTAACATGTTAACAAGCCTCACGGAAACTATCTCCATCGTACAGAAAACCCTCTACGAAGCTAGAAAGAAGATCAGCCGCAGGTAAAAACTATTGCGACTACAGATGGAGAAAAGGAAGGAAAAGAGATTCAAATGAGGAAACAAAGGATAGTGCTAATGGCTTTTGGGGAATAGCCTTTAAATAAAAACAAAACTTTTCTTGAAAAATGGTTCTTTGTAAACGGTTTTTGAAAATAATTTTAGAAGGTTTTAAAAACTTTTGCCCAGTCTGGTAACTTTCTGCTCTAATACCAAATGTAACACCCTACCTCCGCTAGGGTCACTCACAAAGGGAATGCACTAGTTTTGGAGGAGCGTTATCGAGGTAAACAAACAAAGAAATATTACAAGATAGAACATAGATAAAACAGCGGAAGAATCAAAAGAAAATTTTCAGTACTTTCAAGAAGAGTCAAAACCTTTTACATTAAATAGCCAAGGTCATTATTTTCCATTACAACAAATTCTGTCTTGCATAAACAAAGAAGCATAAACTTAAAAAATCAAAAGTAGCTTAATTCCCCAAAGGTAGCAGAAATGCAGCCATAACATAGCTCAAGATCAAACCGTACATGAGCTAACCCGAAAGCAAGCGAAATCCATGCTAAGTGCTAGAGTTTCCTCCCTGAGAACCTAGGGGGGGAAACGAAAGAAAAAGAGGCGAAAGAAAATGGGTCAGTCATAAAGACTGGTAAGTCCAAGTGACTTTCAGCATAAAAACAGATAAAGGTAACATGACATTTACAAACTGAAAGTAAACATAAGGATGATGACACGATGGGCAAGATAGACTAAGATAACATGATAAATCAAGTATAACATCACATATTCAAGGTTCTCTGCATCAATTGTACTAGAATCACAAACCAATGTCTTATATTAATCACGAAATGATCCCTTGGCTAAATATCATGAAATGACCCATTACTAGGTCCAACGAAACGATCCACTAGTCGATCGGCTCCCTACAAGTTCTAGCTCGTCATGTGTGTCTGTGTCGTACGGCCCTATCACGAATGTAGTCACCTGTGCTAGGTCCACCATAGTGTGCATCAAGCCATATGGTGTCAACCACCAACACGAATCAAGCATGCACAGATAAACCTACTGATGCCCAATGCCTGCTTTTTCAACTCCGGACCACGTGCATGACCATAGACCGCCAGAACCTACACTGGCGCACCAACACAGCCGTCGTTCTGGTCGCTTACAATCAGCCCAGTAATCGTGCCCCACCCTGCCTAGTCCAAGGGTACCATGATACATCTAGTGGGTTACTGCTGAAACGGACCGCGTAACTAGGGTTTTCGTCCAATAGGTTAAGTGTTGTCATTTAAATTCGTGACTTAACCCCTATCAGTCTAGCATGTCAAGTTGGTTAAGTGTTGTCATTCAAGTTCGTGACTTAACCCTCCTACGAATCATGTATCAAGTTGGTTAAGTGTTGTCATTCAAGTTCGTGACTTAACCCACCTACGAATCATGTATCAAGTTGGTTAAGTGTTGTCATTCAAGTTCGTGACTTAACCCACCTACGAATCATGTATCAAGTTGGTTAAGTGTTGTCATTCAAGTTCGTGACTTAACCCACCTACGAATCGTGTATCAAGTTGGTTAAGTGTTATCTTTCATGTTCATGGCTTAACCCTATCATGTGGCATTAACTCATTAATGCACCCCAACCTCTCACATCAGACCTGTTGTTGTGGTCACTGGATATGCCGGGTTCCGGGAAGATTTACACCACAACTCAGTCTGACCTCGGGTTTTCAAGTGCGATATGACCAACTACCCACATTGGATCCTATTGTTTGCATTAACTGGATTTTTCGGGAAGTTCTGAGCAGAATTACACTGCAAACTCAACCCAACCTCGAGTTGGCCATTTTCAAGTTCATTCTAGTGTCATGTCCATGTTCCTATTTTCAAGTCAATTTCGTGTCAAGTTTCAAGGATAAGTTTCATGCCCACATCCAGATTCAAGTTATAACAATGTTCATGTTTCAAGTCTTGCCTATTATCAAGTTCATAATTCATGTTCGTAACCAATTCATGTTTTGCCTAATCTACCCAAATTGTATTCCCATCGCATGTATACGTGAATCGATCCATATTACAAATAAATCCGAACCTCAAAATAAAGGGAATAACATCAAAACTATGATAGGCAAAAGGGACAAGCATAAAGCGATAAAAAGGGCTACAAGACTTAGCATGATTGTAACAACCCGTAAAATGCGAGCCTGTTTGAAATTTTTATTTTGGCCATTTTAGTGAATTTTGAATATTTAAAATGGATTATTTTAAATAATATCGACGAGAAATTTATTTTGAATATAATTCGACGTATATATTATATACGTCATCGTTAGAATATAAATATTTATATATAATTATAAATAGAATTGAAAATGGCGCGGTAGTTCGATAATTCGATTTCAAACTTCAATTGAATGTACCGGGTGCAAAACAATCCGGATTTTAGTGAAACCAAAAATAATGGAATCTAATAGTGAATATCTTTCCAACGAATCCGAAAAATTCAAGATTTCATATCGGGAATCAAAAGATATGTCCAGTTGAAAATTCTGAATAGTCGCTCTGGAATTCAGGCCCTTAAAAATGGACATTTTGCAAATGACCTCGGATTTCGACGAAACCAGTTTTGTTGGATCCGCAGTGTCAAGTTATTGCTAGGTTTCAAATTTCATAATTTTTCGAATCAATATGTGAGTGTGGCAAAGGAAAACGCGTTTGACCAGTTTCAGTTGATTTTAATCGACTGGAAATTGGCCATTTTTCTAACGGTCTCAGAATTCGACGAAACTAGTTTTGTTAAGACCGTATCGTCAATACGAAGCTAGAAAATATTTTTCTGGGATTTTTCGGGCTAGTATGTGACCCCGGTAATTTGAAATGTACGTTTAAAATTCAATATAGTGATTTAAATGTAAATTTAACGGAAACTGATTCAAACGATCGAATCAACATACGAAACATATCCCATTGTGTTTGGAATGGGGGTAATTAGCTAGGGGCGACAGTCGTCGGGCCCAATTTCGAGTTCGAACGAAAAGTCAACTATATGGAGAATAAACTAAATAATTAAATAAGTAATATAAAACACCTTTACACTCTCAACCCTCCTTCTCTCTCTTCTATTATCAAACAGATCAGAAACCGATCTAAAAAAAAAAAAAATTGGAGAAACCTTCGTCGACGCGCGCCGCTCCAGGCCGTGGCGCCACCGCCGCCGGCCAGCCCAAGTCGCCGGACCTCGCCCCCAAGCTCCTCCCTCTATCTTCTTCGATATCCTCGATCGCTCCTACCCCGCGAGCCCCCTTCCAACCGGAGCTGACGCAACAGCACCACCGCCTCATCGGATCCCCACCACCGCGTCGAACCCCTCCTCGCAACCTCCTCCGCGCCCTCTGGCCACCCACCGACAGTCAGCCCCCCCTGTAAGTTTACTGTTAAAACTGATTTCATGTTAATTTTCAAACTGATTTTAATTAAAAGGTTAAAACAGATTTTTTTTTCTAAAGATTGAAAACTGATTCTTTTTTTTTAAAAAAGGTTTTAAAAGATTTGAATTTTAAAAAAAAGGTTTTAAAAGATTTGAATTTTAAAAGGGTTTTAAAAAATTTGAATTTTTAAAAAGTAAAAGAAAAGATTAGATCTTTGAAATGGAAAAGGCGGAATCTACATTAATAAAAATTCGATTTTTATATATTGAACTTTGAAATAAAAATTCAATTTTTATATATTGAACTTTGAAATAAAAATTCGATTTTTATATATTGAACTTTGAAATAAAAATTCGATTTTTATATATTGAACTTCGAATTGAAAATTCGATTTTTATATATTAAATAGCGAAGTAAAAATCCGATTTTTATATATTAAATAGTGAAGTAAAAATTCGATTTTTACATATGTAGTGAAAGCGGACAACGAAGGTGACAAAAAGGCGAAACGACGAGGACTTCTGCAAATGAAGTGTCGTGGAGCTAGGATAGCTATAAGTGAGAATTTCTCACTCTTCAATTTATTTTCTAGTTATATATATATACTAGGATGCAGACGGTGCTTAGTAGCACCCGACACCCGTCCACAGACCATGGACTTGTTTGATTGGTTGTGTAGTTGGTTAGATTATTTGATTTGGATTTGATTGTTTTGGTGAAATGAAATTGATATGATTGATGTGTGAATGGCGTGGGCCTTCACTAGACCGGGGATAAGGCTAGGCCTCGTCCCGTTTCTAGTATCGTGCCGTTATGCCGCCGAAATTTTCTAAAATATGTTAGAAAAATAAAAATATCATTTTATAGAATAAATGAATTGAATAGAAATTCATAGATTGAAATAAAATGTTTTATCGTTAAAAATATAATTTTTAATGTGAAGTGAATAAAATAAAATATTCATTTATAAACCGGACGGTTTGTTTATGTACACCTATTTGAATGACATTGATTGGGACGATAAATTTTACACATCGCCCAACAGCACAAATAAAATATGTGTTTGATTGTTTGAAACCCCACACGGGTGTTGGGATGAAATTTGAAGTTCACTCATCCTGATTGATTAAATATGTCGATCGATTGATTGACAGGCTGTTATAAGCGTTGAATATCTATATTTGATGCTTATACAGTGTAGTGCACTTTGGTTGATGGTTGATTATTTTCAATGCTATTATATACATGTGTTGTATGAAAATCCATATAATTAATTTTATATGGTAATTGATTGGGCCTCATTCCAGTTTTGAAAAAGAAATATTTGAAAAAGAAATATTTGAAAAAGAATATTTGAAAATAAAGGAATATATGAAGCCGTGTTGATTAGATTGACGCCATTTTGACGTGATCGATATTTATATCGATATTGAAAACGATTTCGAAATGAATTGAATTGAAAACGATTTCGAAATGAATTGAATTGAAAACGATTTCGAAATGAATTGAATTGAAAGCGATTTCGAAATGAATTGAATTGAAAGCGATTTCGAAATGAATTGAATTGAAAACGATTTCGAAATGAATTGAATTGAAAACGATTTCGAAATGAATTGAATTGAAAACGATTTCGAAATGAATTGAATTAAAAACGATTTCGAAATGAATTGAATTGAAAACGATTTCGAAATGAATTGAATTGAAAACGATTTCGAAATGAATTGAATTGAAAACGATTTCGAAATGAATTGAATTGAAAACGATTTCGAAATGAATTGAATTGAAAACGATTTCGAAATGAATTGAATTGAAAACGATTTCGAAATGAATTGAATTGAAAACGATTTCGAATTGAATTGATTTGAAAACGAATTCGAAATGAAGTGAATTGAAATGAATTCAAATTGAATTGAAATTTGGATTGAATAGAAATGAATTTTAAAACGAATTTATAAAGAAGAATTCAATTTTGATTTGAATTGAAATGGAAGTTGAAGTTGCTTTTGAAACGAATTTAAAACTATTTATATAATTCGTTTTAAATAGAAATCGACGAAATATATATTATATATATTATATATATAATATAATGGCCTGAATAGAACGCGCCGCGCCGCGGCAGTTCGTGAATTTCGACCATTCGTTTCAAACGGACATTACGGGAGATCCGACCGTCGGATTCTCCTAAAACCGGAACCGTTGGGTTCGTATCGAAAAGAGCTTTCTAACGAATATTAGAAATTTGAAATCTAACGGTTGGATTTGGAATTATGTCCAAATCAAATTCGAAAAAGGTCGCTGTAAGTGCAGTTCGATGGCCATTGATGGAAATCGACCATACGGGCCTTGATAAAATTATTAAAAATAGTAATAATTTGTGTAAAATCATAAGAAATGATTTAGAAAGAATTGGGATGGAAAACTCCATATTTGAAAAGATAAAAATAGATTTTTATCGAAATGAACTAGTTTTGAACTAGAAATACAATTCTATTTATTTTTAAATAAATAAATTGAATTTGAAATGGTTTTGAAAATAACCAGAATTTCCAATGATTGCATTGGAATGGATTTGAATCGAAATTGTCTTCGGAATATTTCGATGTTGGATTTCGGGATGATACAGATATTGTTATGGGAATTTGAAAGATATATATATATATCGTTATTTCCAATACGATATTTGTTAGTCATAGAATTTGATATTAAATGTAAGCCGGTATAGTTTCTATTCAGAGCCTTGTGTTTAATATCAAATGTGATTTGGGTTTGTCGTGAATGGTGGCTTCACTAACACTGTTCTTGAACCCAGTTGAGAAAAGATTAAATCTTTTTATTTGGATTTAATGAAGTGTACCAATTAAATACTATTTAATTGGAAATTGAATTGATATTGATTTTTGGGTTTGTCGTGAACAGTGTTTTAAATAACACTCGTTCTTTAACCCAATAATTAATGGAATGTGATTTTGGGTTTATCGTGAACTGTGTTTTAAATGACACTGATTCTTTAACCCAGTCAAAGATTAAAACTAAGTAGAGTTTTAATGAATCTTTAATTAGATTGAAATGATCGAAAATGGAGTATCACCAGTTTTGCTCCAGGCGATAGTTAAATCTTTAATTAGATTTGAACGTGAAATGGTAATTGAATTTGCCGATAACACTGTGGTGTTAGATATGAAGTATTACCAGTTTTTACTTCATGGGATGGATAGGTTGGGATGGGGAAATTAGAATAAATGATTACTTCGGTGAGGTTCGCTAATCCCGACTAGTTTGAATTGAGATTCAAAAATAGAATAAAGAATAAATTCAAGAAATTTATCTTGGATAAAATTAATGGGAACCTTTCCCTATGAATGTGAAAATTAGAAACTAACTGTCGGTTAGCTAAGCAGAATGGTTTTCTGAATATTGATCTGATGTTGGTTTCGGCCTTCGGGGTTAATATTTGGGAAATTATTCTCTTGATTAATTTACGGTTAGTGACTAATGAATTGGAATGAGGCGTATGTTGTGTTTGTGTAACACTTTTATAATATATACGTGAGTTATTCGGAAAGACCGGGTTTATCCCATTCTGAATAACTGATACGACGATAAGTCGAAGATGAAGACGGTGGTCGTAGACCGGAGGTCTTCACGTCGTTTGGGTAATTACTGATGATCTTGATTTTTGCTGTACACCCAAGAAGATGGAAACAGTTAGTGATCGTCCAGACGTACTTGGAGATCGATGAATATGCGGGGTACTAGGTGCCTCCGGTTTCGTTCAGACCCAGAACGGACTTGTAAATGGACTGCGTGTCTGACATTGGATTTTAGTCCGTGTGATTGATCTCTATTAAATATATATCTGTTTGGCGGCGGAGAATTTATTCTCTTGCTTAACGCCCTTCTCTGAGACGTACGAGCTCAGGGGTTATATATTGATGGATATCAAACGCATGGAGTGAATTGCATGTGTGGCATGCCTAAGTGGCAATTGATCAAGGCTTCTGTTGAAAAGCAAAGTCTTGTGGTGATGATCAAAGCAAGGCCTTTGTGGCGTAGCTTTGTGTAACGTTTATTTCGCGTGTTTCACACCCGGTATGAACCAAAAACGGGAGACGGACCTCAGGGAGGGCATGCGTTTCCTTCTAGATAAAAAGTGGCGTCAGTGGTTTTACACGCCCTGACGAGTTTGACTTATGTGGTTGTTGCTGTTGCGAGGCGCCTCGGATTGATCGGTCGTTCTCGAACCGATGGAGTCATTTAGTTGGCTCATTTACGCCCCAAAGGGCGGGGAAACGTAGTGTTCAGGCATTTTAATCCACATCGGTGGACCGGCCCTGACGATCCAAGGGTCACTCGAGCTCTGATCCTGAGACATGGGCTAGATTGTCTCGAATCGGTTGAGGACTATCTTTTGCCTCGGTTCATAGACGGAAATCCAATTTCCAAATACGTGACATTTGCGGTTTTATTTGTAGAACCTAGTATGGTGACATAGTGGGATGGGGCATTCATGCCGCCTATGATCGATACTTATGATTTGAAGTTGTTTTATACACTATGCACTTATAATAGTATCAAATGATTTGTTTTAAACGTATCAAGCATTCTTGGCTATTATAAGGTAAAAACCCTATCCTCCGGCTTGCGTTGCATTGTGTGATGGGAACTGGGTCTTATAATAGCTTCATTGTTCTTTATTTAGCATTGCGCTGTTGTTTTATGCACTGGTATTCTTGGGAAGAAACCCGTTCCGTGTTATACGGCGTGGTCCCTTGATTTACCTAACTTTAAAATAAAGATTAATAACTGTTTTAGTTCTCACACCAGTCACATGACTGACCTGGAGTTTATTGTTTTAACCTAAACTCTGGGTGCCCTTATTTTGACACGGGCAGCTAGTAGTTTTGGTTTTGCAGATTTATATTCACAGGATCCTGGTTTACAGCTGGAACGATATCCGGAAAGCTTTGTATCCGTATATCTCTTCTGGTTGTGTATTGTATTATTTTCCGCTGCTATGTATTTAAATGTTATTTAAATCTCTGATATTTTTGTGTAATATTTATTCATACTCTGTATATTCTTGTAATCTGATGCATTGTTGTAATATACAATGAAATGTTCTTCTGTATGCGTTCTGTTGTGGTTTGTTCTCGAACTATCCGACGCTTTCCTTTACGGGGAAGTTACGGGTCTTTACACGTGGTATCAGAGCTTTGGTTTACAAAGCTAGAGAACAAGCCACATTAGAACCATACGAAAGAATTCATCAGATATTGGATTAGTAATATCCAATTAGAATGACTCGTTAGAGATGGGATCAGTAGTATCCTAGAACGAGTGTGAAGAGTATATTTTTAAAATGAAAACAAAATTTGTTTTGAAAATTTATATCAACTATTCGTATTTGGTTATTTATTTATATTGATGTGGACAATCCAGTATATATAGATTTTGCGTATACGTCTGATCCGCGTGTATTCGAAATTTTAATATACTGGATAGATATGGAATTACGCTCTAGTCGCCCGGGAGTGATTCTGATGATTGATATATCATCATCAGAATTTATATTCGAGTGACGAACGTGTAATATCTATATATTTCCATTAGACTGGTGAGAGAACCAAAAATTAGATAGGGCCTATTGTTGTGATTTGGCATCAAAAATGTGATTTTTGTATATGTATTAAAATTATGAATTTGAAACTCTAATTCAATAATTGATTGATGTTTGTGTTGTTTGTTTATTTGTTTGCTAATTTTTAGCCATTTAGCCTAATTGAATCACATATTGAATTGTATTGAAAATTGGTCGCATCTGCTTGCATACATGTATATCATTGAACAGGTCATAGCAAGAAGGCTAGAGCCGAAGAATAAAATTTGTTTGGCCGACAAATAGGTACATGTTTACTACATAATTTCCTGTTTCGTTTGGGTGATGATGATTTTATGAGCCTATTGGCTAGCCGCTTGGCTTTTTCTTTTTCTTTTTGAGATCTGAAGGACCGGGGAAGCTATTTGAAATTCCCCGATGCTCCCGGTGCAGGGGAGGTTATGGCGAAATTTTTCGAAAATTTAGGGTGTTAGCCAAATTTTTGAAATTTTGAAAATTCTCAGAAACTAAAAAGTTGGAGAATGGAAGCCAGAACAAACGTCGAGTTGATTAATCAAACCACTTTCGACTTTGTTCCTTTTCGGGGACGAAAAGTTTTAAGTGGGGGAGATTGTAACAACCCGTAAAATGCGAGCCAGTTTGAAATTTTTATTTTGGCCATTTTATTGAATTTTGAATATTTAAAATGGATTATTTTAAATAATATCGACGAGAAATTTATTTTGAATATAATTCGACGTATATATTATATACGTCGTCGTTAGAATATAAATATTTATATATAATTATAAATAGAATTGAAAATGGCGCGGTAGTTCGATAATTCGATTTCAAACTTCAATTGAATGTACCGGGTGCAAAACAATCCGGATTTTAGTGAAACCAAAAATAATGGAATCTAATAGTGAATATCTTTCCAACGAATCCGAAAAATTCAAGATTTCATATCGGGAATCAAAAGATATGTCCAGTTGAAAATTCTGAATAGTCGCTATGGAATTCAGGCCCTT
The DNA here is from genome assembly GCA_030737875.1 of Allium sativum. Lineage (NCBI taxonomy): Eukaryota > Viridiplantae > Streptophyta > Magnoliopsida > Asparagales > Amaryllidaceae > Allium > Allium sativum. Next base: position 313,532,029 of record CM060921.1, read on the forward strand.
AAAAATGGACATTTTGCAAACGACCTCGGATTTCGACGAAACCAGTTTTGTTGGATCCGCAGTGTCAAGTTATTGCTAGGTTTCAAATTTCATAATTTTTCGAATCAATATGTGAGCGTGGCAAAGGAAAACGCGTTTGACCAGTTTCAGTTGATTTTAATCGACTGGAAATTGGCCATTTTTCTAACGGTCTCAGAATTCGACGAAACTAGTTTTGTTAAGACCGTATCGTCAATACGAAGCTAGAAAATATTTTTCTGGGATTTTTCGGGCTAGTATGTGACCCCGGTAATTTGAAATGTACGTTTAAAATTTAATATAGTGATTTAAATGTAAATTTAACGGAAACTGATTCAAACGATCGAATCAACATACGAAACATATCCCATTGTGTTCGGAATGGGGGTAATTAGCTAGGGGCGACAGTCGTTGGGCCCAATTTCGAGTTCGAACGAAAAGTCAACTATATGGAGAATAAACTAAATAATTAAATAAATAATATAAAACACCTTTACACTCTCAAACCTCCTTCTCTCTCTTCTATTATCAAACAGATCAGAAACCGATCTAAAAAAAAAAAAAATTGGAGAAACCTTCGTCGACGCGCGCCGCTCCAGGCCGTGGCGCCACCGCCGCCGGCCAGCCCAAGTCGCCGGACCTCGCCCCCAAGCTCCTCCCTCTATCTTCTTCGATATCCTGGATCGCTCCTACCCCGCGAGCCCCCTTCCAACCGGAGCTGACGCAACAGCACCACCGCCTCATCGGATCCCCACCACCGCGTCGAACCCCTCCTCGCAACCTCCTCCGCGCCCTCTGGCCACCCACCGACAGTCAGCCCCCCCTGTAAGTTTACTGTTAAAACTGATTTCATGTTAATTTTCAAACTGATTTTAATTAAAAGGTTAAAACAGATTTTTTTTTCTAAAGATTTAAAACTGATTCTTTTTTTTAAAAAAGGTTTTAAAAGATTTGAATTTTAAAAAAAGGTTTTAAAAGATTTGAATTTTAAAAGGGTTTTAAAAAATTTGAATTTTTAAAAAGTAAAAGAAAAGATTAGATCTTTGAAATGGAAAAGGCGGAATCTATATTAATAAAAATTCGATTTTTATATATTGAACTTTGAAATAAAAATTCGATTTTTATATATTGAACTTTGAAATAAAAATTCGATTTTTATATATTGAACTTTGAAATAAAAATTCGATTTTTATATATTGAACTTCGAATTGAAAATTCGATTTTTATATATTAAATAGCGAAGTAAAAATCCGATTTTTATATATTAAATAGTGAAGTAAAAATTCGATTTTTACATATGTAGTGAAAGCGGACAACGAAGGTGACAAAAAGGCGAAACGACGAGGACTTCTGCAAATGAAGTGTCGTGGAGCTAGGATAGCTATAAGTGAGAATTTCTCACTCTTCAATTTATTTTCTAGTTATATATATATACTAGGATGCAGACGGTGCTTAGTAGCACCCGACACCCGTCCACAGACCATGGACTTGTTTGATTGGTTGTGTAGTTGGTTAGATTATTTGATTTGGATTTGATTGTTTTGGTGAAATGAAATTGATATGATTGATGTGTGAATGGCGTGGGCCTTCACTAGACCGGGGATAAGGCTAGGCCTCGTCCCGTTTCTAGTATCGTGCCGTTATGCCGCCGAAATTTTCTAAAATATGTTAGAAAAATAAAAATATCATTTTATAGAATAAATGAATTGAATAGAAATTCATAGATTGAAATAAAATGTTTTATCGTTAAAAATATAATTTTTAACGTGAAGTGAATAAAATAAAATATTCATTTATAAACCGGACGGTTTGTTTATGTACACCTATTTGAATGACATTGATTGGGACGATAAATTTTACACATCGCCCAACAGCACAAATAAAATATGTGTTTGATTGTTTGAAACCCCACACGGGTGTTGGGATGAAATTTGAAGTTCACTCATCCTGATTGATTAAATATGTCGATCGATTGATTGACAGGCTGTTATAAGCGTTGAATATCTATATTTGATGCTTATACAGTGTAGTGCACTTTGGTTGATGGTTGATTATTTTCAATGCTATTATATACATGTGTTGTATGAAAATCCATATAATTAATTTTATATGGTAATTGATTGGGCCTCATTCCAGTTTTGAAAAAGAAATATTTGAAAAAGAATATTTGAAAATAAAGGAATATATGAAGCCGTGTTGATTAGATTGACGCCATTTTGACGTGATCGATATTTATATCGATATTGAAAACGATTTCGAAATGAATTGAATTGAAAACGATTTCAAAATGAATTGAATTGAAAACGATTTCGAAATGAATTGAATTGAAAACGATTTCGAAATGAATTGAATTGAAAGCGATTTCGAAATGAATTGAATTGAAAACGATTTCGAAATGAATTGAATTGAAAACGATTTCGAAATGAATTGAATTGAAAACGATTTCGAAATGAATTGAATTGAAAACGATTTCGAAATGAATTGAATTGAAAACGATTTCGAAATGAATTGAATTGAAAACGATTTCGAAATGAATTGAATTGAAAACGATTTCGAAATGAATTGAATTGAAAACGATTTCGAAATGAATTGAATTGAAAACTGTTAGCCTGCTTTGTGACCAGGCTACCCAAAGCAAAGATCATGTTGACACACCTCTCGGTAAATGCTGTCTGATATGGAATTTCTGGATAACATCGCTCTCTGGCATTGGAAGCATCGTCAAAAGACACAAGGCAGTTTGGTCAAAATCACAACATCAGTATAAACTGGCCGGAAACCCCTATCAAACGACCTCATTTGGATCTATTCACCTCAAATTCTTGTAGCCCTCTGAATAAGCTTCAGTTTGAGCTTTGGTTCGGCTCAATCGGACTTACGGTTTGAAAGTTATGCCCGTTTCCGTGAACGGGTCCAGATTAGCATCAACTCGTGTCATTCCTGGTCGGATCGCGTACCGTGGATCGTGGATACCGGATCGGATCGCCCCCTCTGTTCGCGGAGCGTCCTCAAGCCACGATCCGTCCACTCCAGCTCGCAACCAAGTCTCAGATCGTGAAGCCCATATCACGAACCGAGCCCATATCACGAACCGATCGCCGAACCTGTAGATACATGCACTGTTTTGACCTATTCTTAAGGCCATTCGATCTCCTACTTTTCCGGATCGCATGCCACGTACCCCAGCACGAACCAGTCATCCCAGAAGCTCTCCTACAGCTATAAATACACCTCCAGAGGGCATTTTCAGGGGACTTTTGGCATCTCAACATCCATGGCTGTCATGGCCAACACTTCTCCATGAATAACCACCATCTTCCTAAATAAATTCAATGGATTCGGAGAGAATTATTCATTGAATTCAAGTGATTGAGAGCCAATATTCATTGTAATTGCAACCTATGAGCGAAATGAGAAAATATAAAGTGGACGTAGGCTCGTTAATGCCGAACCACTATAAAAATCCTGTTGTCTTGCTCTTTTCTCTATTTTTCAGTTATTTCTTCATATCCTATGCTCTAAATACGACAATTTGGGTGTTAGGTCCAAATTTTGATCTAACATTTTGGTGCTTTCACTGAGAAATGAATTCTCATTCTATTGGATTGTTGCTCTACTATTTAGATTTGAAAGTCCGAAGAAAGCAGTCCGCCTTCCTACCATTTTTGAAGATTTTGGTGATTTCAGAAAATCAGAAGTTTATGGCTCCGAAGAAAGTAAAGGAATCGCATACTTCGCTGCCAAATGAAGAACAAACAGATAACGCACAGGAGCAGGTGGTCGGTTCGCGGTTCGCGGCTCGCAGGGGGCATCACGAACCACCCCCAGGTGACCTCCTCGATCCGAACCAAAGATTCGAAAATGTGGACACCGCGTCTCGTAGGGGTGACCACGATCCGGTCTCAGAATGTACCCACGATCCGACCAGAAGCTAGAAATTTGAAGGCCTCCGTATATCAGTTCCTTCCATGCCCCTGAAGGCAACCACGAACCGAAGAGGTCCAGCGATCCGCGATCCGGAGAGGCCCAGCGACCCGCGATACGAAGAGGCCCAGCAATCCGCGACCCGAAGAGGCCCAGCGATCCGCGACCCGAAGAGGCCCAGCGATCCGCGACACGAAGAGGCCCAGCGATCCGCGACCCAGAGAGGCCCAGCGATCCACGACCCGGAGAGGTCCAGCGATCCACAACTCGGAAAAAAGATGACGAACAAAGGTCATGACCCGACCCGAGAAAGTGACATTTCTTGGAAAAAATGCGTTTTTCTGATCATTTCAGAAAAGGCTTTGTCGTCCAAAATCGAAAAAATCGTGCGGTGCCCACGATTTCGACCTAACCGGCTAGGTCGATCGCCGCCGGGACTGCGGGGCCCCGGACCCCCGCCGGCGCTGCGCCCGGACCCGCTGACGGCCTCGCCTTCGGCTCGGAGCACGGCTCGCCTTCGGCTCGGAGTATGTTTTCCCCTACAAGTAACAATCAAGATTCAGTAGATAGTCTGAGGATATCAACGGCAAGTTGGTGATGGCTGGAATCCTTCCTAGAACCATAACACCTATTTACTGATGTTGTTCAATGTGAGGAGTTATTGAAAAGACTCAGCATGCTGGCTATGACAATATATAATGATCGTCGCACAGCGACCTCCTCTTCCAGAGCTCCGATGGTGTATAGATTTCGCCAATGCAACTGATAGTGTCCGTGAACGAATAGTGATCACCTAGTTCACATGACTTAAACTTGTCCGACTGGTGAAGTCCCAAATAGCACTAATATGGAGCGGTCCAGGCACTACTCCGAAGACTCGGATGATCATAGCAATGATGTGTCACGCTGACAAGATGCTAGAAATTGACTACGGATCCTATCTTTACAAATCTACACTTCACTTGTATGGTGTGCTGAAAGACATAAGTCCTTCGGTCCACTCCTAGGAGAACTTAGCTCGCCTTTGCAATGCATGACTGCTATCCATTACATTATTGAAGATTGATTTCCATCATATAAGAGTTACATCAACACACTTTGGTCCCCAGAGTTAGGAACCAATTGAACCTCCGCAGGCCGTGATTGGATATATGGATCATTGCTGGGATGATAACAACTTGACTGCTCACCAGCCACCTTATGACATTGGTCAAGAAATGAGAACTTGAGATCAACGCAAATATGAATCAACCATTAGCTCTCCACTTCATACAACAGTTGATATAGGATATACGAACCTTACTTGAAGCCTTGCAAGCCATGCTATTGCATTCAAGCTTATCTGATCGTGGTCTCAACCAACCAGGTCTAGCGGAATTCAGAGCTTACATAGCATATGGGTGTTAACCGTTAAATATCCCTACCAAAGACGGAGTGAGACTGGTCTATGGTGACCAAGTTATTGGAGAAGCCGACTGATTAGGAAGGATGGAATATGCTACGCAACAGAGATTGCGTGAAACCCAAAGACGCTTCCCCTCCAGATGAAATGGAGTGTGAAGGAGGTGTCAATATTGCGAATGATGGGAGCATCGCAAAAGGAATTGCCAAACGACCTACCCGAAGACATAGATTCCAAAGAGGATGGTGATTCGGGATGAAGAAGGGTGACATCTAATAACGCAACTGCACGTGTTCCGACTGGTGACGCCGACCTGACTAAGGTCTTCACATCGGATCTCCTTTAGACCTCTTCCGAACGAGAGAACTTATATGCTTTCTGTAGGCGAGCCTGGATGTTTTCGTTTGGACCAGTGCTAATATTTGCGGGATTTTATCCCATATTATGAGTCATTTCTTGAGTATAAACCTGAAGTGTGCTCCTGTCAAGCAAATAAGACGTATGCAACGGTGCAAGAAATGATCGGCAATCCAACGCCGAAGTTTTGCAGATAACCCCCGAAGGACGACTCGAAAGGAATTCCAGTCGGAGAAACCACAACTTGCAGCTTACCTAGAATGGGCAGAAGAGTTATTGGATGGATTTGAACGTTACAACATACCTCATATTTCATACATAGAAGATCTAAAGTCGAATCATCTGGTCGAATAAGAAAGTTCTGATAATCCAGAAAAGATAGAGATGATCCCCATCAAGACACTATGAAATACAACCATTGATAAAATGGAAGTTGATCCAACGTTGGAGACCAAACCCGGAAAATAGTCATGGCTAACTCCATGATAAACTTCCTACAGCACAGAATGCATCTAACAAGGTGAAGTGAAAGGCGTGCAATCGTTCTTTATGCCTCGAGATATGACATGCAATTCGACATTGCCTATTTCTCTTGGAAGATTGTCCCAAAACAAACAACAACGAGTGCAATTGCCGAATTCATCGCCCTGAATGATTCGACCAAATCACCAGTCAGCCACCCATTAGATGGGAGATGTACATGAATGAAACTTCTGGCCAACGGCGTTCTGAAGTTAGAAAGTGAAGACTTATACTTCCACTCTTTTCATCGATTATCTGCCAAGTGACTCACTCCCCTAAGGCTGGGGGCAACTACAGATTTGAGCATAAATTGCTCGAGATTACATCATTTAATTCGGAGCTGATACATCAAGAATTTGCCTGGCCAATTGACTTAGTCTTGCCTGAAAGTTAGCGAGTTGAAGATCTAGAATGCTTACGCATGAATGCTGGTTGATTGTCGGCGCACCAACCCTTGTCCCCGATATGGGATCGAGGGTATATCAGCAAATTTATGTGATATGATTATCCCACCAGCAGTAATATCCTATTTCCTAGCATGGAAAGTGCAAAAATTTCTATAAGCATGAATCCATTGTTCTCATGCTAATTTACAACCTAACACCAATGCAAAGATGTGCTACCATTAGCAATCCAGTCATGACTTCCTGACACTCTATCCTTACCCTCAGCACGGGGGCAAAAAGGCGATTTGAAGGAGATGCGACCTCATCACTCGCTTATAGTACCTACCTAGCCGCCTTTGCCATCTCAAGACCCCGATCAAGCCCTTTATTGATAGAGATAGGGCGAAGCAAAATGGGCCTGCAATGAATATGCAACGCCATTTTTCACTCAGAATGATACTCATTCCTTTAACAGGATTATTCTATAACCATGACTCTTATATTTGCATGATTTATGAGTTATTGATGTAATTAACTCAGATGAATTAATATGTGGATGGTGTAGGTATCCAGGATTTGCTACCGATCAAACTTGTAACACCCGCATATAGAGCCATAGAGCAATACTATAACAAGCTCGACTGAACTGCTCGTTTACAAAGCCACGCTCTTCGTCTAAAGAATGCTGTATAGCTCAAGGTGGATCCGGGATGACCATCCAATCCTTGGCTCACACGTGGCAGACCACAAGACAATTGAACATAAATCATTGAGTTACAAAGTCATAGTCCGACTCCAGATGGACGTGGTGTGACCGCCTACATGGCTCGATCCTATGCTCGACGCCGCCAAATTACATGAATTCAAATAAAGGAGGCAACATTGCCTCTTAATTTGCTTACTTTTCAATCATAAAATTTGCTTTCACATGCTTTCCGAGTTACTGACGTGACTAATTCGTGCGGTGTGAATAATGCAGGTACCCGAAGTCTGGTGCCAACCATTCCTCCCGTAGACTGTTCGGAGGAACTCAAAGCCTTGGCAAATGCTCCAACTGCTTGTCCGACTGGTTTTGATCCTCGGAGCTTGGATTAAAATGTAAACCTAGGATGAGTTTGATGAGCGTGCATGATTGCAGACCGCTTGATCCGTGACTCTAACTCTCCAGAGCTGAGAGAAAGTATAAAGGACGCAAAGATGACGTCCACAAGGCATGGCGGTGTACCATGATCGGAGCCGCCTGAGCAAAAGTCTAACCTTGGCGACCACCAGGAGAATATAAAAGCGTCCATGATTTGGCGCTGAGAAAGGACTCTTACCCCGCTAAAGGATCGGGGAGCGATGGAACAGCTGAGTCCCAACTCTAACTCTCCAGAGTCGAGAGAGAGTATAAAAGCGTCTATGATTTAGCGCTGAGAACTTCTGCTCCGCTGAAGGATCGTTGAGCAGATCATGAACCGAGCTCGAACTCTAACCCGCTGAAGGATCGGGAGAGTATAAAAGCGCTAGAGATTCAGCGCCCCAGCAACTCTAACCCGCTGAAGGATCGGGAGAGTATAAAAGCGCTAGAGACTTAGCGCCTCGGGAAAATTCCTCCCCCGTTAAAGGATCGGGGGGGGCAGGATGGAAGCTGATCCCAAATCCTCCATGTCCCGACATGGGGGCAACACAGTTATGGTCCTAATCAATCCTCAACAAGACCTGGCCAGGCACTAAGTTAATGATTGATTGGGGGCATGCCTATACATACATACTACTTTACTGCACTTTCACTTATAAGTTGCACTTATAACTTATAATGTTTCATGACTTGTTTGCTTATTTGCGTTTCAAATGTTTAAATGCATAACTAATTATGGAATGCTCGCAGGTACAGGATAATGCGAAAGGACTCTCACCCCGCTGAAGGATCGGGGAGCGACTGAACAGCTGAGTCTGAACTCTAACCTTGGCGACCGCCAAGAGAGTATAAAAGCGTTTATGATTAAGCGCTGAGAAAGGTGCTGGAGACTCAGCACCCCCCATAATTTCTGCTCCGCTGAAGGATCAGGAGAGTATAAATGCATGACGACATATGCCACTCAAGGGATCCTATCCCGTCACACGACTGGGACCAAGAATGAAAATGGAGCTCGAACCACTCGTTTCCGGGAGTGGGGGGCAGCACACGAACACACCAGTACAAAAAGAAATGGAATTTCATTCACTAAGTACAGGCTCACAAAACAAAGCTGGACAAAATGCGAGATCCGAACTCGTACAACAACAGCAGACCAGTAGGGAATAACTAAAGGGCCGCGTCCAGAAGGATGACGTAGGCGTATAATTCTAAGCTGCCTGTGCGACTCACGACGACGACAGAAAAATAAGCCTGGACAGTGAATTGTTCAGCGACATGTTATACAACTTCATACTCGCAACTGGAAGGACCTGGCGAGGCCCTGAGATTTTTTGATGTCTACCCTACCTTAGTACGATCTTGAGCGATCATTGATTCCTTGGCCTTAATACGATTCGACGTAATCGTGGAATTCTAGACATTTATGAATTACAGGCTTCTTTTACCGTCCCAAACACGTCCTACTCCATGTTTGGATAGTATGATCGCTTGAATGCTGAAAGTGACTTCCTCTTCTCATATATACATGTCTGAATTCGAAAGGGAAGTGATCCGACCGCATGTCTTTCGCACTTACCCTATAACTGGGGCCATGGCTATTGAAAATATTTACAAACGGCATAACTTAAGTGCCTGTGTTTAACTTGTGTTGTGATCCTAACAGGCCCCCTTGAAGACCAAGAAACAAATGCAAAGAGAATGTCCATCTGCTGATCCCAACCGACTTCTAGGATGGGAAGCTCATATAAGGCTGGATATATCCCATACAGCAATTGGATAAGATGTAGCTATTTCGCCTCCAACCTCTCCCTTCATGCAGAAAGCAAGTGGGAGCACCCGAGATGAACACGAACCAATCAGCAGTCACACAACGTGCAGCTTCGATTCAGAACGTCATGGATGGAAACACGGGCAATGGAACAACTACCTGCAATAACCCAGATGAAAATACAAGGATCGCAACAAGCTCAGGTCATGCACGACCAGCATTAGTTCCAACTCGAATGAATACTCAAGCGACATTTCATACTCAGCTCCAAGAAAGAACGCAACAACTCGAAAAACAGGAACCCGGTCAGGTCGAATGACTCAAACCATGACCCGGGGGCAATATCGACGTGGAAACAAGAAATCAGCAAAGACCCCCTTTGTAATCTCAGATTCGATGCTGGGGGCACCAGCCAGGATCTTGATAATATGCATCAATTCTTTGATGGCAACCTACTCGCTAGTTTGATTCGGCACCTCTCAAGAAGCTTTTCTTCTCAAGATGATGTGGGTAACGACAATCATAGCCTCTTCACATGGGACATTAGAATATCCTCTTATTCCCACATATTTCAATGCTTCACCACAACGAGACTTCCTCAGAGGCTCTGACGAATTCAACCCTGAGGTGGATAGACCTTTATGACAAAAAAAAAAGTGTTAACGTCGAGACGAATAACCAAGATGCTTTTCCGACTAAAGAATAGAGCACCTTTCAATTCCTGAAATGGTGAGGACAAAGGAAAAGCCCCGGAAAAGAATGACAAAAATGTGCATTTACAAAGAGAACCTATACCACTTATTGAGCCCATGATCTTGTTTGTCAAGCACAATTGAACCGAGCATGAGAAAGAGACTCAATAAGACTGTGTTAACCATTTCGGACTATGCTGAAGCATAAACGGTGGGGCCCAACTAACTTCATAACGACATTTATTCACTCGCATTCAACAACCTTACTTGACTCCGCAATTGATCTGATAAGAGTTTCCGAAGTCGCTGATGCCCGATGAGGCAATCCTCACTATCTGACTAAAGAGAAGAGATGATATCAAAGAAAATGTGATTCGACCATTCGCATGTACAACTCGAACTCTTGCTGACTCAAGAAGAGAACAGGACAACTTGGGTCAACTAGAATAGCTGAACTTGCAACTCAGCTACGGCCTGAATCAACTGCAGAGAGTATAAGAGCTTAAAGACCGTATGCCCCAATAACTTAGTTCACCCCCACCGACGCTGGGGGCATAAGCATTAACTTCGCTTGTCCTCCAGTGGCCCTCATAGCATGAATGCCGATTCGCAAGCTGACATTGAATATGACCCTGGCCTGGCACATGACCTGAAATGTATACACTATATCTTCAGAATGTGACAGAATGCATCTTGCCCGTTCAAATGAGTCAGTTTACGGGTCAAGTGTGACTTCAAAGGTTTAAATCGCTGCTACACCGGATGGAAGGTGTGACAAATTCCTCCACTGCCTTATGATAGTGACGATCGCACGAGCACTGGTTCACATGGTATCAACTACGTCTCTTACTGACTTGCATATGATTATTGAATTGCGAAGCAATCCAGAGCGATCGCGGATTCCTTTGACCACAATCCAGAGTGATCATGGCCTTCAGATTCCCTACTGTTACGATTCAATGCGATTCTAAGATCCTGGATCAATACTAAGATATCAAGTTGATCCAAACTTGAATACAAATGACAAATTCATACGTTGATTCTGATATGCTTCGTCCCAATAGTCCAGTTGTTAGCTCAGAGCCCAAAGATTCTTACATTGCCCCATGATTTGGTTGGCTACTTCATACATTGGCTCATATGAAAAAGAAAGTCCAACCCTACCACGCGCTTGGCTTGCATAGAATGATGATGTTGTTTGGCAACGACCTGTGCATGTAGAATCACGCTCGGGAGCCGATGAGTTAGCATGACATTTGACGGATGAATTAGATCTTTTGATCCGACAAGGTTTAAACAAATTCTTGATCGTCTCGAATACTCCTTCCGTGGAATTTGGCCTGACTATATCCCAGGGAAGCAATGCAGTAGTTGGATGAAGCCTTCTCAAGGATAAATGACGTTCCAGAGAGATTTAGCTCAACATATTCAAAGCACATCTCATCTTCGATAAGATGTACTTTGGGGGGCAAAATGTTAGCCTGCTTTGTGACCAGGCTACCCAAAGCAAAGATCATGTTGACACACCTCTCGGTAAATGCTGTCTGATATGGAATTTCTGGATAACATCGCTCTCTGGCATTGGAAGCATCGTCAAAAGACACAAGGCAGTTTGGTCAAAATCACAACATCAGTATAAACTGGCCGGAAACCCCTATCAAACGACCTCATTTGGATCTATTCACCTCAAATTCTTGTAGCCCTCTGAATAAGCTTCAGTTTGAGCTTTGGTTCGGCTCAATTGGACTTACGGTTTGAAAGTTATGCCCGTTTCCGTGAACGGGTCCAGATTAGCATCAACTCGTGTCATTCCTGGTCGGATCGCGTACCGTGGATCGTGGATACCGGATCGGATCGCCCCCTCTGTTCGCGGAGCGTCCTCAAGCCACGATCCGTCCACTCCAGCTCACAACCAAGCCTCAGATCGTGAAGCCCATATCACGAACCGAGCCCATATCACGAACCGATCGCCAAACCTGTAGATACATGCACTGTTTTGACCTATTCTTAAGGCCATTCGATCTCCTACTTTTCCGGATCGCATGCCACGTACCCCAGCACGAACCAGTCATCCCAGAAGCTCTCCTACAGCTATAAATACACCTCCAGAGGGCATTTTCAGGGGACTTTTGGCATCTCAACATCCATGGCTGTCATGGCCAACACTTCTCCATGAATAACCACCATCTTCCTAAATAAATTCAATGGATTCGGAGAGAATTATTCATTGAATTCAAGTGATTGAGAGCCAATATTCATTGTAATTGTAACCTATGAGCGAAATGAGAAAATATAAAGTGGACGTAGGCTCGTTAATGTCGAACCACTATAAAAATCCTGTTGTCTTGCTCTTTTCTCTATTTTTCAGTTATTTCTTCATATCCTATGCTCTAAATACGACAATTTGGGTGTTAGGTCCAAATTTTGATCTAACAAAAACGAATTCGAAATGAAGTGAATTGAAATGAATTCAAATTGAATTGAAATTTGAATTGAATAGAAATGAATTTTAAAACGAATTTATAAAGAAGAATTCAATTTTGATTTGAATTGAAATGGAAGTTGAAGTTGCTTTTGAAACGAATTTAAAACTATTTATATAATTCGTTTTAAATAGAAATCGACGAAATATATATTATATATATTATATATATAATATAATGGCCTGAATAGAACGCGCTGCGCCGCGGCAGTTCGTGAATTTCGACCATTCGTTTCAAACGGACATTACGGGAGATCCGACCGTCGGATTCTCCTAAAACCGGAACCGTTGGGTTCGTATCGAAAAGAGCTTTCTAACGAATATTAGAAATTTGAAATCTAACGGTTGGATTTGGAATTATGTCCAAATCAAATTCGAAAAAGGTCGCTGTAAGTGCAGTTCGATGGCCATTGATGGAAATCGACCATACGGGCCTTGATAAAATTATTAAAAATAGTAATAATTTGTGTAAAATCATAAGAAATGATTTAGAAAGAACTGGGATGGAAAACTCCATATTTGAAAAGATAAAAATAGATTTTTATCGAAATGAACTAGTTTTGAACTAGAAATACAATTCTATTTATTTTTAAATAAATAAATTGAATTTGAAATGGTTTTGAAAATAACCAGAATTTCCAATGAATGCATTGGAATGGATTTGAATCGAAATTGTCTTCGGAATATTTCGATGTTGGATTTCGGGATGATACAGATATTGTTATGGGAATTTGAAAGATATATATATATATATCGTTATTTCCAATACGATATTTGTTAGTCATAGAATTTGATATTAAATGTAAGCCAGTATAGTTTCTATTCAGAGCCTTGTGTTTAATATCAAATGTGATTTGGGTTTGTCGTGAATGGTGGCTTCACTAACACTGTTCTTGAACCCAGTTGAGAAAAGATTAAATCTTTTTATTTGGATTTAATGAAGTGTACCAATTAAATACTATTTAATTGGAAATTGAATTGATATTGATTTTTGGGTTTGTCGTGAACAGTGTTTTAAATAACACTCGTTCTTTAACCCGATAATTAATGGAATGTGATTTTGGGTTTATCGTGAACTGTGTTTTAAATGACACTGATTCTTTAACCCAGTCAAAGATTAAAACTAAGTAGAGTTTTAATGAATCTTTAATTAGATTGAAATGATCGAAAATGGAGTATCACCAGTTTTGCTCCAGGCGATAGTTAAATCTTTAATTAGATTTGAACGTGAAATGGTAATTGAATTTGCCGATAACACTGTGGTGTTAGATATGAAGTATTACCAGTTTTTACTTCATGGGATGGATAGGTTGGGATGGGGAAATTAGAATAAATGATTACTTCGGTGAGGTTCGCTAATCCCGACTAGTTTGAATTGAGATTCAAAAATAGAATAAAGAATAAATTCAAGAAATTTATCTTGGATAAAATTAATGGGAACCTTTCCCTATGAATGTGAAAATTAGAAACTAACTGTCGGTTAGCTAAGCAGAATGGTTTTCTGAATATTGATCTGATGTTGGTTTCGGCCTTCGGGGTTAATATTTGGGAAATTATTCTCTTGATTAATTTACGGTTAGTGACTAATGAATTGGAATGAGGCGTATGTTGTGTTTGTGTAACACTTTTATAATATATACGCGAGTTATTCGGAAAGACCGGGTTTATCCCATTCTGAATAACTGATACGACGATAAGTCGAAGATGAAGACGGTGGTCGAAGACCGGAGGTCTTCACGTCCTTTGGGTAATTGCTGATGATCTTGATTGGGCTGTACACCCAAGAAGATGGAAACAGTTAGTGATCGTCCAGACGTACTTGGAGATCGATGGATATGCGGGGTACTAGGTGCCTCCGGTTTCGTTCAGACCCAGAACGGACTTGTAAATGGACTGCGTGTCTGACATTGGATTTTAGTCCGTGTGATTGATCTCTATTAAATATATATCTGTTTGGCGGTGGAGAATTTATTCTCTTGCTTAACGCCCTTCTCTGAGACGTACGAGCTCAGGGGTTATATATTGATGGATATCAAACGCATGGAGTGAATTGCCTGTGTGGCATGCCTAAGTGGCAATTGATCAAGGCTTCTGTTGAAAAGCAAAGTCTTGTGGTGATGATCAAAGCAAGGCCTTTGTGGCGTAGCTTTGTGTAACGTTTATTTCGCGTGTTTCACACCCGGTATGAACCAAAAACGGGAGACGGACCTCAGGGAGGGCATGCGTTTCCTTCTAGATAAAAAGTGGCGTCAGTGGTTTTACACGCCCTGACGAGTTTGACTTATGTGGTTGTTGCTGTTGCGAGGCGCCTCGAATTGATCGGTCGTTCTCGAACCGATGGAGTCATTTAGTTGGCTCATTTACGCCCCAAAGGGCGGGGAAACGTAGTGTTCAGGCATTTTAATCCACATCGGTGGACCGGCCCTAACGATCCAAGGGTCACTCGAGCTCTGATCCTGAGACATGGGCTAGATTGTCTCGAATCGGTTGAGGACTATCTTTTGCCTCGGTTCATAGACGGAAATCCAATTTCCAAATACGTGACATTTGCAGTTTTATTTGTAGAACCTAGTATGGTGACATAGTGGGATGGGGCATTCATGCCGCCTATGATCGATACTTATGATTTGAAGTTGTTTTATACACTATGCACTTATAATAGTATCAAATGATTTGTTTTAAACGTATCAAGCATTCTTGGCTATTATAAGGTAAAAACCCTATCCTCCGGCTTGCGTTGCATTGTGTGATGGGAACTGGGTCTTATAATAGCTTCATTGTTCTTTATTTAGCATTGCGCTGTTGTTTTATGCACTGGTATTCTTGGGAAGAAACCCGTTCCGTGTTATACGCCGTGGTCCCTTGATTTACCTAACTTTAAAATAAAGATTAATAACTGTTTTAGTTCTCACACTAGTCACATGACTGACCTGGAGTTTATTGTTTTAACCTAAACTCTGGGTGCCCTTATTTTGACACGGGCAGCTATTAGTTTTGGTTTTGCAGATTTATATTCACAGGATCCTGGTTTACAGCTGGAACGATATCCGGAAAGCTTTGTATCCGTATATCTCTTCTAGTTGTGTATTGTATTATTTTCCGCTGCTATGTATTTAAATGTTATTTAAATCTCTGATATTTTTGTGTAATATTTATTCATACTCTGTATATTCTTGTAATCTGATGCATTGTTGTAATATACAATGAAATGTTCTTCTGTATGCGTTCTGTTGTGGTTTGTTCTCGAACTATCCGACGCTTTCCTTTACGGGGAAGTTACGGGTCTTTACAATGATATAACTTGAGATAATTGGTTACAACATCACTGTCAGATAGGATTTCAAATCTAGCAGGATAAGATGATAGTCACGATAAAAGTTGACATAAAAGAATAGGCATGCAAAAGCAAGCCAAATACAAGGATAATGGATCCAATGGTTTTGGTGTACATAATAGCGAATAAACTAAGCAAGTCATACCCTAGGTATGCGATCCAACAAACTGCAAATTCGGTGTACAACATGGGTTTGAACTATGGGCATGAACAATCAACTACAATAGTCTTAGGTAATTAACCCCAATAGTCATAGTCATGGTCATAGGTAGAAATCTCATAATTAAGAACCATAAACGATTAATCACAATAGTCATGGTTAATTATCCAAAATAGTTCTAGGCAATAGTCATAGGAAGTTAACGGTAATAGTTCCAAAGTCATGGTCACAGATAATAGCCTTATGTTCATAATCATAGGTAATAATTCTCATAGTCAAGAGTCATAAGAGATTAGCCACAATTGTCCTTGTCATAGTCATAGGCAATAGTCTTACGTTCACTGTCATTGGCATAGGTATAGTCTTATGTTCACAGTCATAGGCATAGTCTTATGTTCATAGTCATAGGCATAGTCTTATGTTCACCGTCATAGTCTTAGGTCATTAACAATAGTTTCAATGTCGTAGGCAATATTCCCAATAATCATGATCCAAGAAGGAAACAAGAATAGATACGAATCATACATAAATCAATTCCAATTTATAACATGGATATTAAGTTTACAGTTTTTATCTAAAAGTAAATGGAGCTTACAGATCGTGGTCTAAGAAATTTAGATGCAGAAGTCAAGTCTAGAAATTAGTCGTTGAATTGTTGAATCGCTGAATCTTGCTTTGATTGTAGAAGCAAATCCCCAATAAGAAATTCCTAGCCGTAGTCTTCAAGAAATAATCTTCACGATTTATTTTAATTTAATTTATTTTAGAGGAAGAAGAAGAAGCCATGATCATCAAGAGTTTGAGCATCATAAGGTTAGAGAAGAATGGTGTAAAGAGAATGAGGCTAGGAGGCTGTTTATATATGGTTTCAAACTAATTAGAGCCATCGATGAAGTAGAGTTAATCAAGGCCATCCATCTCAAGAGATGCCAATCAGAAAGTGACAAGTTAGCCCTAGTGACACAGCAGAGCTCAGAAATTCGACCAGAACCCGACCAGGCTAGCCAGGGTCAAACCAGAAAGCTGTGCAGGCCTGTTGCTTGGCCTGGGCGCACCTGCCAAGTGCGCCAGTGCAAAATTGCATGGGCGCACTTCCCAAGCGCGCCGGTGCATTTTGGCCCATTTCTGGTTTTTCTGCCTAACTTTGTTCGTCCATATCTTCTTTGTACGGTATCCGTTTTACACAAACTCTGACTCTATTTCAAGCAGAATTCCGAGACGAACGCAATGGCGTAACCCGTTTCCCTTGATTCTTATTTTAAAAATTAGTTCTGCCTTGATTTATGGTTTTAACATGTTACTAAAATTCGGGTTGTTACAACTCCTTTCCTTTTGGGGGTTGACATGGTAGTCTACCGCCTTTCTAGGGTGTGATCGACTGCTCTTGGTGAAAATGGGTAGGGAAGTCTAGATTTTATAGGGATTTAAATATAATTTACATCAACGGACCACCCAGATTTAGTCTAACAAATCCTACGATCTGTACACACAATTGCAACTACAAATATAGCCCCCTCGCCTAACTCTAAACCCTACTCTCATTCCATTCTGCACCTCCATACTATCCTTCTACCATTGCTGAAATCCAGAAAATTTGGAATTCTTTTCTATTCCTCTAGCCTCCATTATATCTTTTCTTATCTAGATTTATATAGATTTAGATTCTGGAATTTATTTTTATATATAAGATTCTAAGATTTGACTTATATATATATATATTATATTAGGAGGATTGGAGTACTATTTCGAAGGCTGAATCCAGATCTGATACTACAAAAATTCTATTATTCTTCCTTTTCAAACCTCTATGAGTGGAAACTACATAAATTGCTATTTTCTGTCCTTTATAATGTGGGTCTGGATTTTTATGCCTTTATGGGTTTTGGATTTAAACGAAAATTAAACACTATAAATCCTTCAAATCCTGTATTTTGTTTATTGTGGAAATGGTCAACCAAAAGTTATATATTTGGGTTTGTGTTATTGAAATGATGAAAGTTAGGCTATGGGTGTTGTGAAATCCTTAGTTTTTGGGTTTGATTCACCTGATTCTTACTTTAAATATTCATATATATTTATGTACTATAATGTAAGATTTGAGTTTTGTAAATTAATAGGTTTAAGCATCTATTTTAAATTGGTTTGTTTGAGCATATTATATACAGTATACTAAAATCTTAAGTTTTGTATGCGGTATAAAATAAGTAGTGAAGCAGCGCCAAAAGTAAAGTTTTGCATATGTAACTGGATTATTGTTCCTTGTCTGTACTTTTATTATTTAAATAATTATTCAAACCTTGGTTGCAAGTTTTTTTGCATGTGTTGTTATTTCCCTTTTTACCATTGAATGAGAATATACAAGTTGGATCATGTTAATTGATAGGGAAATCAACTTGTATACCTTAATTGTGGTTATTAGGATTGACATTTCAAACGTAAGGTTGTTATTTACGTGCGCTAAATTCACGCCTATTTATTTATATATTTATAGTGTAATAAACATAGTATAACTACGTATTAATTGTGCACTAAATGCATTTAAATTATATAATAGAAATTCAAATTTTCCCATAGGTTATTTGTGTTGTGTGAGTTAATTGCTTTAATTATTAGTAATAACACACAGACACGAGGTTAACCATTACATGTAGTAGAAGTCTGTCTAGAACCGACCGACATATCCAGCAACTACAAGTAAGACTGGTTAATGTGAGAGGTCTAAATGTCATGGGACATTACAATTATTACATTAAGACGCGGGGTTAATCTCAACTTGTAGTAGAAGCTGGTCCGGAACTGCCTGACAAATCTAGCATCTACAATTGGTTGGTTTAATGTGAGATGTGTAGAGCATATATTTGTGTGTGAAGTAGGTCTGCCTTGAGAATGTTTTAAGTGGACGACCTATCTTGTTGGGTATTAAGTGGTTAGGACTAGGTCTTCTTCTAAGGTTCACTCCTTGGTTCTGGACCAGAGTCATGGAACCCGTCCTATTATGTCTTAAATGGTCATTAGGTCTTCCATTCTCTTATAAGGTGCTAAATGGTCCCAGTAGATGATGACATATAAGTGGGGTAGTTCTCCAGAAGTGTCCACTTCTTCTCTAGGGTCTTAGTGAGGGATGTCCTAGGGACAATTTATATGAGAGGCCTAAAGGAACCACCATCTAAAGGAAGTATTAAGTGGCTAGGAGTTCACCCACATGGACAACTAGATAGCAACGAAGGGCCCCCACCAGGAAGGCCTCAAATGATGTAATGTTCCAACCTAAACCTGGTATTAAGTGACTGCTTACTATCTCTCGACCTACTAGGAAAGTATATATCTTTGATAACGTTGACGTTAGAGACGAGGTGTAACGACCCACATTTTTTATCGTTCAAATCGACAATAAACCACACATGTCGACCCGAACAAACCATAAATACAGGCAGTTATTAGGAAAAGAAGAAAAAGAAGAAAGGAGAGAAAAACAATAACAGAATCTCACAGCGGAAGGACAACATATAATACACAATAGCAGTTTAAAAACTGTTGAAATATCTATACATTGACTATCAGAGTTATACATATACAAGTTTCATCACATGGCAGTGGAAATAAAATGCAGCGGAAATACATATATATATATATATATATATATATGATAGATATGTACCAATCTTCGTCAAATGTTTGTTGACCTGAGCGTATTACATAAAAGAAAACACAACAAACACTCGAATCAGCACTAAATCATTCTCATATTAGTCAAATTAAAATACGAAATAACATCAGTGTCATGGGTGCAGTAACTCAAGAGATGTTACGGGATTTTTCCATCTCTCGAGGATCCGTTAAACTAATACATACATAGTATAATACGCTATTATGATAGTGTCTATCCAGTAAAGTAAATATCATAAAAATAGCGTAAGCAAGATTACCATATTACCCTTACGCCGTTTACAGGCATCAACAGTCTATACAGTACCGTAAATTCACCGTACTGGTGTTATCAGAGGGCACTCCATAGAAGGCAATGCTAAATCAAAATCGTATGGGGCTCGATATGGATAAATATGACAAGGCACTCGAGGCAATGCCCAGGGTAGGATTCTACCAATTGCACTCCCGGACCAGTGGTAACGCATAGCAGCCACTACCGCCCACCTCGGATCACACTCCCAAAAAAAAATCAAATGGGCCCAACTCATCATCATCATTATCATTATCATAGAAATAGTATTGAAGAAGTGTGTCCAATCAAAGGTGCTACCTCAATTAGTCATGGTATAGCTCCTGTTTTAGTCATTTCAATTCTAACTCGAAAGTCAGGGCTATTTCGTTATCGTTCATTTTCTTCGATTCAATAATCGCCTCCAAGTCATCTTACTCACTTTGGATACGTCATAACGTTCACAGTTGTCAAAGTGGTATCGACACTAACAGAGAGTATTTCGAATGTCGACTTCGGTCTCTTTAACAACCAACGTTTACATTTTCCACATCGGTTGGATCTTTTACCTTTCACAAAGGTTCGCTTTATATTAAAATATCATATTTTGTTCGAACAACTTTTATATTCAAAAAGAATATAATTTCATATCAACATATCATAATCATTCCCAAACCGATTATATTCTGAACTTGAATATATTTCTATATCCATTCATTAAAATCATATAATATTTCAAACAATCGATTTATATTCAAATAGAATATATTTTATCTCAAAGATTTCAAATTATTCCAAATTGATTTATGTTCGAAATCCATTCATATTCAAACAAAATATATACTTTCACTTCAACTCGTTTAAATCCCTTAGGAGGTCCATTTATATTTGAGTAGGATAAAATTTACATTTCCATATCAAAATCGGTTTAGAAATCGATTCATATTCAAATGGAATAAAATTTATCTCAACTCGATTTGAACAACAGTTTTAGATCCACACACTTTCCATTTGGAAGGATTTTACAATTCATAAGATAATTTTTTTAAAATAAATGCTTATAAGAAATCTTTATATAAATATACTTAGAATACATTAGTCAGAATAAAATAAGATAGTTTGGAACATTATATATATATATATATATATATCAAAAGTTTACAAATAGTTTTAAAAAATAGAATATAAGGATATTTTAGTTGTAACAAATAGTTATAGATAAAGGTTTTAATAAATGAGATTTTTGTAGGGAATAGTTATTTGAAATCAAACAGTGAATATATATATATATATATATGTAATAAAATCCTTTAACCAAAATCGTTCCTTTCTTCTGAACTTCAAACACCTGGATCTATACTCTAGTCTCAAATGGAGTCACATATTTTCAATATTTTATTCCAAAACCATTCAACCCATCTTTCCATTTCGAGGATTCAAAACCATATTCTTATTTAGTTTAAAACAACTCCATATTTCCTCGATTACCTTTATTCCAAAATTTAAATTCAATGAGAATTTGTTAAATTCGAGTCCACCAATTATTGGAATAAATCCCAAACCATAATAAAAATTCAAATTTAATATAACTTCAGATTTGTTTTTGGGAAAATTTCTTTAACCATTTCAAATAATATCCAGGGTTCATGTCATAAAGGAAGAATCAAATTTTTATCGAAAATGACACATTCCTTTAATGGACTTTTCATCAATAAAATTTCGAATATCTAAATTCATTTAACCAACCGATGTCCATATATAATTTGCTATCTTATGGCCAAGTGATTTTAATTCTCGATATTTCAGGGATGAATCAATCATTTCAATCCAAATCAGGGTCACAGATATCTATCATTTCAATCTGTGTTCTTAATTCATTTTAAATCGATAAATCCCGGGTTTATTTGATGCCCGCAACATTAAGGGAAAAAATGGGATTCATCGTTAACTCAACATGCAATACAATGTACCGAATATGAAGCATTAGCAGTGTCAATCAATTCAGTAATAAAATTCAACTAACCATCCATCATAACCATTTCATCCAATTAATCAGTATTAAACTGTTCACGGGTTTGCAAGGATCAGAATTTCCACTAGTAATTAAATTAAATCTAATAACTGATTATTGGCCTAAATTTCCAAATTACCATACTTGCATGTTGGTTTTAAATCAACACATCATCAATCATACACAACCATGCAACCAAACTTATTTCACAATTTAATTTAATAAATATGGGGACAATTCAGTTCATCATGAGTGGAAAATCGCTCGCCTTTGCATCCTCAGTTGATCAAACGTCCAACTAAGGGCCAAAAATTCACTATCTCCAAACGTAGCCAGGTTAGTGCCAAAACATCCGCAATTCCGCCACGATCCCAACGCAACCAACCGCGTCCAAATCCGAGTCCATATGCAAAAGTTATTAGCGTTTTAATATTTGGATTTAAATATATATAAATTAATAATTTAATCTCCTTACCCTATCATAAGTGGACACATCAACAGGGTTAAACCCTTTCTCCCGCTCCTTCAACCATCGTGATACAGCGAACCCGACGCACTGAAGAACCCATCTCAGACCAACTTTGACCGTGGAATTCTCCTAGCTCCGGCAACGAAATCGACCAAGACCACTACCAAACTGAAGCTTATCGGAATCTGCATCTCCCTGTGTCGCCGCCTTCACCTCCGGTGGTCGTCTGTTCATCGGCGACGGTTATGAACGAAAAGGGTTTTAGCCCTTCAACGATGAAATTCCAGAGATCTACTCGACTATAAATCGAACGAATTCCACCGTTGCTCTCGTATGAACTTCCTCTACCAAACCCATATCCCGATTTCTCCGATTGAGCCGTAATTCGAAAACGCCTAATTCAACCTCTAGGATTTTGTGATTTCGTGACTTTGACCGAGTGTTCAGACCCAACCGAGTGTTGCATGTCGAAATAAACTATACCAGAGGCTTCGTATCGTCGAGAGCTTCGATTTGATATATAATTTGCTAGGGTTTGAAGAGATTTGATTTTCGAAGCTGGTATTTTTATTTCTAGGGTTCTTGAGATCTGTTTTGCCATTGGAGAAAAAGATTTTGAAGGAGGAAGTGTACGTATAAATAGAATGGGCTGATGGAGTTCAAGGAATTTATTTATATACACATATATAAGGCCCAAACATTAGAACCAACTGATTATCATATTATACTGATCTCTTTCACATTTTCTCCCGTACGGTCCAACGACAAGTCTGTTCGTAATGCAAATTGGAATCCTATCAAAATTCATCGTTCTGAATCGAATGGTGCAAGTTTCGTCAAATTCCGAGACAGTCGTCAAAACAGTTAAATTTCACAGTCAACTAAATAAATAAAATATTCAATTATTCGATTAACTGTTTTAATTCAAATTAAATATTGATAAAATTCCATTTAAATCAGATTATAACTTAAATAAATTCTATAAATTTATTTCACACATTTTAAATCTTAATTTTATTATTTGAATCTTTGATTTGAATTTCAGTTATTATTTCCCAACTTAGAATTCTCCATTTATAAAATTAAATTTGAATTTCCATTATAAACCAAATAACTCAAATTTATTAAATAAATAAAATATAAATTTTCAAATTGCACCAATTTTAAGTATAAACTAAATTTAAAATCTATTTATACTCCATTCAAATAATCATCATCATTATAATCGACAAAATTTGATTTTTATCCAATATTATTCTATTTTATTTATTTAAAATTTGAAAATTAAATATACAGAAAATATGGGATGTTACACGAGGTCTTAAGTGGCTAGGGGTCCGCCATAGGGTAATAAGTGATAATAGGGATCCACCCGTAAATAAATCTAGGTAATGACCTTTAGTGACCAGATAGAGCCCACCCTTTGGGTTATTAAGTGACTATAACGATGTACACCCTTCTATTAACGTGCGGGGTATTAAATGACTGTAAGGATGTCCACCCTTATATCAACATATAGGCCTTAAGTGACTGTAAGGATGTCCGCCTCATATGTTTAGTTGTATGTGTTTTCTTACGTAGACATAATTTGACAAGCTTATACTACCAAATATAGGAAATAGCTTTCCCTTAACTTATGTGTTTTTCGTTCACCAAAACTTTATGTTTTAACCTCCCTCCTCTTAACATATAGAAAGGTTAGTAGGTGGAAACGCTTGGGATCATTGATGCTTTGGAGATGGAGACCGACGATGGAGGCTTTCAGTTATTTATGGTCGTACCATTATTGTATTATTGAGATAATTATTGAAATACCTTCTATTATTGATTGAGGTTCGTTGTAATTGAAATTTATGATGGATTTATTTATGTTACATCTACTTTGAGATATTATATTTTATCCTATTCGATGTGTGAGATTATGATTTTGATTTAGACTGCTCTGTTATATCCATTTAAATATTTCCTTACAGGAACCAATGATCCATTCAAAATGGCTCTAAGTTCTAATAAGCCTTTTTAAGGTCGAAATTTAGGCTCATTCCTGACGGGTTGTTACATGTGGTATCAAAGCATAAGTTACCCGATTATAGGAAAACAAACGTACGAGAGCAGTGGCGTACGCAGATATTTAGTTCAATAGGGTGAAATTGCAAAAATAGTTTTACCATATTTTCATAAAAAAATAAGGGTAATACTATAGGGCTCGAAAGATTAAAAGCGGGAAATTGACAAACAAGATCTGATGTTTGTGATTCACAGGTGCAAATGTATCGTGCATGTCAAAACATTCCCGCACCGTTTAGGCCTCTATTGTTTCGGTCTTTATAGAAAAAGTGAAAAATTAACACATTTTTGAACTACAAAACCATATCAATATTCAGGTTAAGCATGGAAAAATATCACAAAATAAAAGTTCAAAGATATATCTTTTTAGGTTTAGTATTTCGAATGATATGACTAATTTCAAAATATATCTTGTTCTACTTAGGATGCATTCTTATGAAATTATAGCTTGCTCCTCAAGAACACCACTGACTAAGATGTTAATGATGATCTTAATTGACCCATAATACTTATTAAGTACATAAAACATTTAATTTTTTACTCACATAGACAAATATTTAGCGATAGATATTTGATATTCATGGACCTATCATTTATATGTTATACTATTTGTGGTTAGAATTTTTATAACCTATGTTTAATTTTTGTTAAATAAGTACATTCAATGTTTAAGTTGCCAGTATATAACTAGGAGTTTTTTTGTTGTCTAAGTATTTGTATTCATAAGTTGGTCTACTCTTACTATATGTTTTGAGATTCATTGTATTACTTCCAGGAAAATCTATCCATTTCGTGCACTATCATTACATAATTAAATTTCCTAATGGTTAATCATATAATCTTCTACCTCCAAAGAGGCGCAGGTTAAAAGAATGGGTAATAAACATATAAAAAATGGACTGGACTAAAAACATTTTTTGTTCACTACAACAGAAAATCACGGTCTCTCATTAAGTTTGGTGCAAATTTGAAGTAAAGCCATACATAATATGCACCACCTCCATCAGAAAACTTCATATATACTCAAAACATACAGGCTATAAAAAACAGTGATGCGTGAAACTATAAATTTCATGTTATATAAAAAATAAATAAAAAATCCAGTGGGGGCGACGACCTTCACAAGGCCTAGTGTAAGTACGCCACTGTACGAGAGGCGTACTTGTTATTTTGAAAAAGAATTTTCAAAAGTTTTACTATATATAAGTGTACATATATTTAAAGTATGCATTTCTATAGTATCTATAGGTCCTTCTAAGGAAAGGGTTGACCTTAACTTCTAGAAAAACCTAGAAACCATGTAGTGATTTAGTAGATTCCTTATCGATTTAGAAGCCTATAAGTGAAAAGGAATGAAACTCCTTAATTTATTGAGTCGTTAATGGAGTTCAATTGGTGAATTAATTATGTTTTGTGGAAAATACAAGGAAGGAATAAGTAGAAAGAATTTGGGGTAGGTGTCTATTAGGATAACCGTTAATATGGACAAATTAATGTCCATAACATAAGGATATGTTCAGATTTAAGGAAAAGCGGAAAAATATCTTTTCGCTAATGAAATAAACTTCTATATTATAAATATGTAATTCTAAAATTTTAAAAATCACTAATGTGACAATAAGTGAAAGGATACTGAAATCAGAAAATATTAAGGAAATAATTAGGGCGGTTTATGCGAAGACATGAATATTTTATTTTGAACTAAAAGTCCATAAGAACGAGCATTATTTAATGGTTAAAATGGGCATAAAGGACATTTAAAAAGGCAACAATTAGGGACCAAAAAAATGAAGAACACAGAAGAAAGGATTTAATAAAACAGCAGATTTTCGTAGAATAGTGGGTCAGGAAGTTTATACGAAAAGATCAAAACGTTAAGAAACCTATAACATGACTTTTTACACATCACTAATTATTCTGAAAAAGAAAATTTTGAGGTGATTGTTTAACATTTCATTTATAGGCTCGAGTTACATAATAATTCCATTTGTAAAGAAATTATAAATATGAATGTAGAAATATAAATGTTTTAAAAGAAATTTTGAAAGGTTTACTATTTCTTCTATTAGACCAACTTTTGAGAAAACAAAAAATAAATTCTTTAGGATAATAGAAGGTTTATAGTAAACATTGCATTTATAAGCTTTAATGGAAAAAATGTAAGTTCTAGAAAGCAGCGAGCAATGAACAATTATAACAGTAAAATTACAATTGTCTTGGCCTTAAGGTAATAAGCTTTTAAAATTCAAATGAATTTGAAATGATTCTTTTCTTCAAAATTCTATACAAATTACGATAATAAATTTGACGTTTAATTAGAAATAAAAAGGAAAAATAAAGAAGACACATAAAAGTTTGGTAGGATAAAAGAATTAAATGAAATACCCCACCTCCATTAAGATCACTCACAAAGGGAATGCATTAACTTCGGTGGAGGTTTATAAGTAAAAGTCACAGATAAAGCACAAGACAGATATAAACACACACACACACACACACACACACACACACACACACATATATATATATATATAAGCAGCGGAAAACAAACAAACTTTCATTTCATAAATACGTGTTCATACAAAACATTTCCATAATTGCCTCAAAACAAACTTCCAATTATTACAACCATAATACTGTCTTGATTTAAAACTTAAAGAAGCAGGAAACAAAATTAAAACTGCATAAATCCCCATAGAATGTCCAAAGCCATAGCCCAAAATGAAAGAGATCCAAGCAATACATTCTCTCTCTTCAAGCTGGTTGCAAAATCTGACTAAGCTGAGGTGTTTCCTCCCTGCGGACCCGAGGGAGGGGAAAAGGAAGCGAAAGGAAAATGGGTCAGACATAAGTCTGGTAAGTCTAGTTATAATTCTAGCATGAGAATAATAAAAAGATCATGACTTGTATAAACTGAGAACATGACAATACCAAAATATAAGATAAGATATGGCAGGAAATACTAACTATACTAAACACACTCACTATTACTTCTTTTCACCTACTTACACTGTCTCAATTGGCACCCCATGATCAGGGTGAAGTGAATCCCCTTTTCTAAAGATCAGCTCCTACTCGCATAAACATATGTGTTGTACGGCCCCACTTGATTGTAGATTCCTATGCTGGTCCCACCATGGGGTGTATCAGGTCCAAGGTGGCGGCCCGACACAATTCTAGAATGCATAGGTTATACTACTGGTGCTCAGTGCCCTGTTTGTCTGCTCCGAAGTGTGTGCATGCCCGCACTCTGTTAGAACCCACACTGCTACACCAACCGCCGTCGCTTTTGACCGCTTACAATTAGCCCAGTAATCGTACCCCACCCTACCTAGTTTTAGGGTACCATGATATCTAATTGGGTTACTGCTGAAATGGGTCCCCGTTACTAGGGTTTTCTAGTCAAACATGTTAAGTGGTTAAGTGTCTGTATTAACCTAAACCCACCCATCAGTTTAGTTAACATGTTGAATTGGTTAAGTGTTTTTAGTTAACTTAACCGTACCATCCTCATTCTAGCTTTAATTTATTCATTAAAGCATCGACCACTCACGTTAGACGGGTATTGTTGCGGTTACTGGACAGCCGGTCGGTTCCGGGCAGGTTTACACCGCAACTCAGTCTAACCTCGGGTCCTTATTGGGCTTAATGCCTTAACCTCCCACATTGGATAGGTATTATTGTGATTAATGGACAGCTGGGCTGGTCCGGGAAGGTTTAC
Source organism: Allium sativum (assembly GCA_030737875.1). Lineage (NCBI taxonomy): Eukaryota > Viridiplantae > Streptophyta > Magnoliopsida > Asparagales > Amaryllidaceae > Allium > Allium sativum. The sequence goes on from CM060921.1 coordinate 313,560,399, forward strand.
ATCACAACTCAATTCAACCTCGGGTTAAGCATATTCGTACTTTCTAAATTTATATATTTGTTCTTTTATTCTTATATGTAAATTTGTTAACAATTAAATGTTATTGCCCACTTTCCAAATTCATTATTTTTAGGTATATAATTTATACCGTTTCAAGCCATAAATTATCTGTGTGATTTTTCACCTAGTTATGTCAAGTTTCCTATAATTACCAATTTTTCCCAACGTTACCCCGTCTAAATATTAGGCTAACAATCTTAGCCTAATTTTCCGCTCGCATGATTTTTGACATATAATATTAGGCTTAAAACTTAGCCTAATTTAGCGTACACAAAATTTGCATAAAGAAACCCATTAACATAAACATGACATAGGTGTAAACTTGGCATTTTTGGCATAGTCAATATGAAAACAATAGGGGTGAACTTGCAAAATAGTTATCATGAATGTCATGGGTGTGAACTTGCAACGTAGACTAAGCCACATACATATATGTGAATTTGCAACATAGACTAAATCAACTTACATATATGTGAATTTACAACACAAACTAAATCATCTTACATATATGTGAACTTGCAAATTCAATCACAAACATATGAATAAGTGTGAACTTGAATTATGGCATAGGTTTAACATATACACATAAACATGTAGAACTAACATTTGGTCACATATGTGATAGGATTTTACAACCTAAAACTTGCATAACATGATAAACTACACAACTTGTCATAACAGGTTATACTCCAAGTTCATATACATATGAATAAACTTATCCATTAATTCCCAATTCAACATGATAACAAAATAGAACCATAGACATAGATAAATATCATTCAATTCCACATATAACATAATAAACATCGTTCTATTTTCAATTTATTTCCAAGGCATGACATTGATTTTGATTCACATCCCAAAACATAACTAAACTTACAACAAACGACGAACTTGAGTTCTGGTTTCTGAGTTCTGAATTTGAAATGCTTTCCTTTGGGTAGATAAACGTTGTTTTGATTCTTAATTGAATAAGATTTTGATCGTCTCAAAGCTTTCTCCAACTGATGACTACTCCTAGTTTCCTCCCAGCAGCATGGCGGCTCTAGTACTATTTTATTTGTGTGAATTGAGGTTGAGTGTTGGGTTGTATTTATAGAATTTCAGATTGATTTGAGCCGTCAGATGGTCATAGAGTGAATCCAGACCATACACACCAAGCGGAGCCAATCAGAATGTGACAAATCAGCCCTAGTGACACACCAGAGCTCAGAAATTAGACCAGAACCCCGACCAGGCCAGCCAGGACCTGACCAGGTCGACCCCCTGGTCGACCTGGGTACCCAGGTCGACCCCCAGGTCGACCTGGTTCCTGGGTGGGAATTTTCCCGCCCAGCCCAGTTTGGGTCTATTTTTGAAATTTAAACCGAATTCTGAGTTGTTTGAAATTTAAATTGAATTCTGAAACTTCCGGAGGTCATAACTCCTTCATACGGAGTCCGATTTACACAAACTCGGACTCTATCTCAATCAGAATTCCGAGACGAACGCAATGGCGTAACCCGTTTCCCTTAATTATTTCATTTAGAATTAATCATACCTTAATTTGTTAATTTAATGTTAATAGAAAATTCGGGGTGTTACATTCTCCCCTCCTTAAAGGATTTCGTCCCCGAAATCTTCAAATCTGGAAGAACGTATATCCTAACATCCAATCGTCCATCTACTCAACCAACAAACACAGGCGTCCATTGTCCTTAAAAGACTTCTAATGCTTCATGATCATATGCATAGTGTGTGTATATGTCCTTATCTAATGCAAAAATTAGGCGGTCTACTGATTCAGTTGACCTCCTTAATGCGAATCATGCAAGTGTCATGAATCCATTATGTATGCAAAAAAAAAATTCCCTACTCATAATTTTACATGAGTGCGCAACCATTCATACAAATGCGACATCCATATGAAACATATTAAGTTTCAACCACATACAAATATGAATACATATATGCATATGCAATATGGAAATGGCTGAGCCGATCTAATTCCTAGGGTGTGTGTATATATGCATCTACGAGCAACCACTAGCAACCACTTGCAACCACTTGCAGCCATCAATCATAACATGTTTCAACTACATGTTTACATCCAAATGGGTTCTTACCTAAGGATAAAGGGTAAGACGGAGGAGATATTCCTAGAAAGATAGATACAAGCATAACTTAAGGAAAAAGAGAGATTCAAAGATGTACCCTCAAAAATAAAAGGGTAGGCATCGCGTATTTTGTCCTCAGTTTCCCAAGTCGCATCTTCCTCGGCATCGCTCCATTGAACTTTAACAAGCCTGACTTTGCGGTTGTGTAGCTTTTTGACTTCAGTTCTAAGATTAGAGTTGGAACTCTCCTCATGGTTGCTTCTCGTTCTATTTCAACTTTTTCTAGAATTCTTGGTTCCACCACTTCCGCGGACTCACGTAAACATTACCGGAGATGAGAAACGTGAAAGACATTGTGAATTCCAGCTAACCTTTCAGGCAGCTCTATTCTATAAGCCATCTTCCCAATCTTCTCGATGATAGGGAACGGTCCTACAAATCTTGGTGCTAGCTTTCCTGCGGATCCAAAGCGAACGACGTTCCTTAAAGGAGATACCTTAAGGAAAACCCTGTCCCCAACCTCAAACTCAAGGTCGGTCCTTCTTTTGTCGGCATAGGATTTCTGTCTGTTTTGGGCAGTCTTCATTCTCCTTCGTATCGAGTCCACTTTTTCTGAAGTCTCTCTAATCATGTCTGGCCCAAGTATGAGCTTGTCTGTAGACTCCCACCAACAAGTTGGTGATCGGCACGGCCTTCCATACAAAGCTTCGAAGGGCGCCATCCTGATGGTGGCTTGGTAGATGTTGTTGTAGGCGAATTCCACTAAAGGAAGATGATCCTCCCACGTCCCTCCAAAGTCAAGAACGCACAGTCTCAAAAGATCTTCTAATACTCTGTTCACTCTTTCCGTCTGACCATCAGTTTGGGGGTGACAGGTCGTGCTCAAGCATAACTGTGTGCCTACAGCTTCTTGCAGACTCCGCCAAAACTCGCTCGTAAAGATAGGATATCGGTCACTCACTATGCTGGAGGGTATTCTGTGGAGTCGAACTATTTCCTTGAGATAAAGAGATGCTAAAGATGAGGCAGTCCTTCTACTTTTGACAGGTATAAAGTGGGCGCTTCTTGTGAGCCTGTCCACTATTACCCAAATGCTAGTATTGCCCCTTCTTGACCTACGCAACCCATCAATGAAGTCCATTGAAATGCTATCCCACTTCCATTACGGGACTTCTAGAGGATGAAGCGGTCCTACAGACTTCTTTTGTTCCACCTTGACATGCTGGCATATCATGCACTTAGAAACGAAATCTACCACGTCCTTCTTCATGTCGTTCCAAAAGAAAACTCTCTTTACGTCTTTGTACATCTTGTCTCCACCTGGGTGTATTGTCATCTTGGAATGGTGTGCTTCCTCGAGAACCGCCTTTACCAAATCCCTTGTTTGTGGGACGCATTGTCTTCCATCTCGCCTCAGCCAACCCTTATCATTGATGGAGTACCTATTGAGGTGACTGGAAGTTTCACCCCTAATTAACTTATCAATCACATCAACAAGCTGAGGGTCTTCGCGTTGTGCGGCCCTGACAGAGTCTAATAGAGTTGGTTGCACTTCTAATGTTGCTAGCAGGCCGGGTACAAAGTTGATGGAGGGTCTGAAGTTAAAGCTTGCTATGAACTCCAAGATTTGTCTTTCCACAAAGAGAGGGCTTAAGGTTAGCTTCTTTCTGCTTAAGGCGTCTGCTACTGCATTGCCCTTGCCAGGCGTGTAGGAAATCTCAAAATCGTACGAGGCAAGAAACTCCATCCACCTTTGTTGCCTCAAGTTGAGATATTTCTGTGAGAATAGGTATTTCAACGATTTATGGTTAGTATATAGTTCAAATTTCTCACCTAGAAGATAATGGCGCCAAGACTTCAGCACAAAGACGATGGCGGCTAACTCAAGATCGTGGGTCGGCTAGTTCTTTTCATGAACTTTCAATTGTCTTCCACCATAAGCTACTACCTTCCCTTCTTGCATCAGAACAGCACCTAGTCCCGTACCACAAGCATCTGTGTATACTGTGAACATCTTGCTTCCATCTGGCAATGTAAGAACTGGGGTTGTTGTGAGAGCCCTTTTCAAGCGTTGGAAAGCAATATCACAATCCAAATCCCAATTGAACGCTAGATTCTTCTTTGTTAGCCTTGTGAGTGGAGCTGAGATTTTCGCGAAATCTCTAATGAACTTTCGGTAAAAACCTGCTAGCCCGAGAAAGCTTCGGACTTCGGTTGCATTTCTTGGTGCCTTCCAATCTTGCACCGCCACCACTTTCGCAGGGTCCATAGCTAACCCCTATTTGGACACTACATGCCCAAGAAACCTTACTTCTTATCTCCAAAAGTGGCATTTGGAGAATTTGGCTTTCAGCTGATGAACTCGAAGAGTTTCCATGATCTCCTTCAGATGCTGAGCATGTTCTTCCTCATTCTTTGAGAAGTTCAAAATATCATCTACGAAGACCACCACGAACTTATTGAGGAATTTTCTGAACACCCTGCTCATTAGGTCTACGAAATAAGCAGGTGCGTTTGTAAAGCCGAAAGGCATGACAAGCCACTTGAAGAAACCGTCTGGGGTTCTGAATGCCGTCTTATCAATGCTATCTTCAGCTACCCTTAGCTGATGGAACCCAGTAGCCAGATCAAGTTGGGAGAAAACCGACGCTCCTACAAGCTGATCAAACAAATCGTCTATTCTGGGAAGCGGGTGTCTATTCTTCTTAGTCAGCTTGTTTAGCTCCCTATAATCCACATAAAGACGTAGTGAGCCATCTGCTTTGGTGGCGAACACCACTGGAGCACCCCATTCCGAGATACTCCTCCTTATAAACCCCTTCTCGAGAAGCTCCTTAACTTGCTTACTGAGCTCCTTTCTCTCCTTTGGAGCCATGTGTCTAACAGGTAAAGCTACGGGCTTTGCATTATCAACAAGATATATGCGGAAGTCTATCTCCCACCTCGGAGGTAAGCCCTTCACCTCTTCAAAGACATCCGAATATTCACGGACTACTCTAACCGACTGCAAATTCTCAACAGAAGCATCAAGCAACTCTAGATAACTAAGCATAACAGCATTCAAGGGATTACAAGAAATTTCTAGAGTGTTACCGAGCCGAGTCAAGAGTCTAACCACTCTTTTCTCACAATCAAGAATGGCACCATTACTAGATGACCAGTCCATGCCTAAGATCAATCCATATCCCGAGAAACCAAAAACAAAGGCACTACATCTAAACTCAACACTTAGAATAGTGATTTTCAAATCCAAACAAACCATTGACAAATAAGCTGAGCCCCAATTGGATTTGAAACAACCAAGGGATCTTCTACCATACTAGTGTCTAGGTGCAGAGATTCTACTAAAGCAAATGAAATAAAGGAGTGTGATGCGCCAGAATCAAAGAGAGTGCGAACTAGATGATCATAGAGATAAACTAAACTTTCTACAGAAATATTTCTACCTCGTTCCTGCAGAGGTGCCACCAGCGCGTGAACCTGTCCCCCTGAAGTGGATCCAGTCTTCTGTCCTTACCCCCGCTTCTTTGGGCAGTCTTTAGCCAGGTGTCCAGTCTCACCGCAATGGAAACAACCACCATTCATCTTCGCCTTCTTCTTTCTGCAGTCTTTCGCTATATGTCCAACAATGCCATAGAAATTACACCTTCTCTTTTCACGGGATTTGTTGTTCTTCCTGCCCTTCCTGAAGTCTGTTTTCTTAGCCTGCAAACCCACTTTCTTTTCTTGAGGCACTTCCACCTTTGCCTGTTTCTTGCCTTTATCTTCCTCGTGTAGCAGTGCCATGTCCACCAAGCTTTCATAAGTCGCCCCCATGGGTATATGGGTCATAGCAAGGCTGTTTAGAGGCTCATTTAGACCTTTGACGAAGCGTAGGGCCTTCTTGTGTTGGGTGTTTATTACATCCAGCCCAAATCTGGCCAGCTGATTAAACTGATTGACGTACTCCTTGATCATCATACTTCCTTGTTTAAGAGTTAGGAACTTCACCATATGCAGGCTTCTTTCAGCTTGGGAGAGGAATTTCATCTCAAACCTCATCCTGGAATCTTCCCAAGTTTCCACTGGCCTCTCAGCATGGGTAACCTCCCACCAATAAGAAGCTTCGTCTTTAAGCAACCACACTGCTAGTTGTATCTTTTGCCTGTCGTCAACTTCGAAGATGACGAACAAATCTTCGGTCTCCTTCGGCCAGTTCCTTACTACCACAAAGGATTCAGTTCCATAAAATTCCTTTTGCCCCATAGCCTTAAAGTCTCTACATGTCTTAGCGAATGCATTTCCACGAGGAGGAGGAGGAACCGCTGCCACTGTAGGAGGAGGAATGTCTGTTGGGCCCGCACCGTTGGCTCTAGCCTCTAGGTACCTTTGGAACCAGTCAGGTATAGGTACTCCTTCTGGAAGGTAAAATCTCCAGACATGCTGAAACAAAAAGGAAAGATTCAAGACAAAAGGATACAGAGATAGTGTGTATGGCTTTGGGGAATTATGCCTTTTAAAAACAATGCTTTTTCTTTAAAAAAATGCTTCTTTAAACTTCTTTTGAAAATAGTTTCAAAAATCCTTATCTAATCTGGTAAACCTGTGCTCTGATACCAAGTAAAACACCCCACCTCCATTAAGGTCACTCACAAAGGGAATGCCTTAACTTCGGTGGAGGTTTATAAGTAAAATTCAAAGATAAAACATAAGACAGATATAAACACATATATATAAGTAGTGGAAAACAAACAGACTTTCATTTCATAAATACGTGTTCATATAAAACATTTCCATAATTTCCTCAAAACAAACTTCCAATTATTACAACCATAATACTGTCTTGATTTAAAACTTAAAGAAGCTGGAAACAAAATTAAAACTGCATAAATCCCCATAGAATGTCCAAAGCCATAGCTCAAAACGATAGAGATCCAAGCAATACATTCTCTCTCTTCAAGATGGATGAAAAATCTGACTAAGCTGAGGTGTTTCCTCCCTGTGGACCTAAGGGAGGGGAAACGGAAGAAAAGGAAGCGAAAGGAAAATGGGTCAGACATAAGTCTGGTAAGTCTAGTTATAATTCTAGCATGAAAACAATAAAAAGATCATGACTTGTCTAAACTGAGAACAGGACAATACCAGAATATAAGTTAAGATATTGCAGGAAATACTAACTATGTTAAATACACTCACTGTTACTTCTCTGCACCTACTTGCGCTATCTCAATTAGCACACTATGATCAGGGTGAAGTGAATCCCCTTTTCTAAAGATCGACTCCTACTCGCATAAACATATGTGTCATACGGCCCCACTTGATTGTAGATTCCTATGCTGGTCCCACCATGGGGTGTATCAGGTCCCATGGTGGTGGCCCGACACAATTCCAGAATGCATAGGTTATACTACTGGTGCTCAGTGCCCTATTTGTCTGCTCCGAAGTGTGTGCACGCCCGCACTCCGTTAGAACCCACACTGCTACACCAACTGCCGTCGCTTTTGACCGGTTACAATCAGCCCAGTAATCATGCCCCACCCTGCCTAGTTTCAGGGTACCATGATACCTAATTGGGTTACTGCTGAAATGGGTCCCCGTTACTAGGGTTTTCTAGTCAAACATGTTAAGTGGTCAAGTGTCTGTATTAACCTAACCCCACCCATCAGTCTAGTTAACATTTTGAATTGGTTAAGTGTTTTTAGTTAACTTAACCCTACCATCCTCATTCTAGCTTTAATTTATTCATTAAAGCATCGACCACTCACATTAGACAGGTATTGTTGCGGTTACTGGACAGCCGGTCGGTTTTGGGCAGGTTCACACCGCAACTCAGTCTAACCTTGGGTCCTTATTGGGCTTAATGCCTTAACCTCTCACATTGAATAGGTATTGTTGTGATTACTGGACAGTCGGGCGGGTTCGGGCAGGTTTACATCACAACCCTATCCAACCTCGGGTTAATCATATTCATATTTTCTAAATTTACATATTTGTTCTTTTATTCTTATATGTAAATTTGTTAACAATTAAATGTTATGGCCCACTTTCCAAATTCATTATTTTTAGGTATATAATTTATACCGTTTCAAGCCATAAATTATCTGTGTGATTTTTCACCCATTTATGTCAAGTTTCCTACAATTACCAATTTTTCCCAACGTTACCCCGTCTAAATATTAGGCTAACAATCTTAGCCTAATTTTCCGCTCGCATGATTTTTGACATATAATATGAGGCTAAAAACTTAGCCTAATTTAGCATACACAAAATTTGCATAAATAAATCCATTAACATAAACATGACATAGGTGTAAACTTGGCATTTTTGGCATAGTCAATATGAACACAATAGGGGTGAACTTGCAATATAGTTATCATGAATGTCATGGGTGTGAACTTGCAACGTAGACTAAGCCACATACATATGTGTGAATTTGCATCATAGACATATATGTGAATTTGCAACATAGACTAAATCAACTTACATATATGTGAATTTACAACATAGACTAAATCATCTTACATATATGTGAACTTGCAAAATCAATCACAAACATATGAATAAGTGTGAACTTAAATTATGGCATAGGTTTAACATATACACATAAACATGTAGAAGTAACATTTGGTCACATATGTGATAGGATTTTACAACCTAAAACTTGCATAACATGATAAACTACACAATTTGTCATAACAGGTTATACTCCAAGTTCATATACATATGAATAGACTTATCCATTAATTCCCAATTCAACATGATAACAAAATAGAACCACAAACATAGATCAATATCATTCAATTCCACATATAACATAATAAACATCGTTCTGTTTTCAATTTATTTCCAAGGCATGACATTGATTTTGATTCGCATCCCAAAACATAACTAAACTTACAACGAACGACGAACTTGAGTTCTGGTTTCTGAGTTCTGAATTTGCAATGCTTTCCTTTGGGTAGATAAACGTTGTTTTGATTCTTAATTGAATTAGATTTTGATCGTCTCTAAGCTTTCTCCAACTGACGGCTACTACTAGTTTCCTCCCAGCAGCATGACGGCTCTAGTTCTATTTTATTTGTGTGAATTGAGGTTGAGTGTTGGGTTGTATTTATAGAATTTCAGATTGATTTGAGCCGTCAGATGGTCATAGAGTGAATCCAGACCATACACACCAAGAGGAGCCAATCAAAAAGTGACAAATCAGCCCTTGTGACACACCAGAGCTCAGAAATTCGACCAGAACCCCGACCAGGCCAGCCAGGACCTGACCAGGTCGACTGGGCAGGTCGACCCCTAGGTCGACCCCCTGGTCGACCTGGGTGCCCAGGTCGACCACCAGGTCGACCCCCAGGTCGACCTAGTTCCTGGGCGGGAATTTTCCCGCCCATCCCAGTTTGGGTCTGTTTTTGAAATTTAAAATTCTGAGTTGTTTGAAATTTAAATTGAATTCTGAAACTTCCGGAGGCCATAACTCCTTCATACAGAGTCCGATTTACACAAACTCGGACTCTATCTCAAGCAGAATTCCAAGACAAACGCAACAGTGTAACTCGTTTCCCTTAATTATTTAATTTAGAATTAATTATACCTTAATTTGTTAATTTAATGTTAATAGAAAATTCGGGGTGTTACAGTAAATGTGCTCATTTGAATGGGAACGGATAGAGAATTTATTTACCATAATTTGGGAAAAACTTAAAACAATAACATTGTCATATAATAAGGATATGTAAGGAAGTGATTGTACTGGGAGTAGAGTATATGGTAAACAACTACTCCAATAAATTAATTTAGAAATATATAATTTATTCATGACTATTAAATTAAATTAAATTTTGTAAAGCATCCTCATTGTGCAAATAAATGAATAATTAAGGATTTTAAAATTTTCAAACATACATTAATGTGAAATCTGATAAGAGTATACATACATGGTAGTAAGAATTTTAAACTTTATTGCCAAAAATGACTACAGTCTCAGACTAATGTTTTAAAACATTTTTTTAGCAATGACAACATAAATTGGGAATATAGAAATGATTGTGTTTAAAGGCTTAACTACTACTTAATTTAATGCTGAATTATTAAAGTCTTGTTTTTAGATAAAAACAAGCATTTATCTTAAAACATTTGTAATTTTGAAGGGCAGTAAAGGCTGAGATTCAGAATATAAATGAAAGATAAGCATTAGAATAAGAGAGGTTATTTTAATCTTAATTTAAAAATTTATGGAAATTTAATAGATGTTATAATTTTAAAAAATGGGGTATTTATTTGGAACGTTGTGTAAGAAATAATGAAGTTATTAAGCATTATTATTAAAAGGTACACGAACCTTGAGTAATGCTTTAAAAGTGTTATTGGGTGAAGTAATAATATATTTTGAAAATTTAACAATAAATGTCTTTAGATGGCTTAGGAGACTTAATTCTGCCTAATTCAATCTTAGATATTAGTTAAGATTCTATTTTCTAAAATAGAATAAGCATTTGTTTTATTAGCCATTAAAAAGTTTTATTGACCATTTTGAAAAGTGGTAATGTATGACATTCAAATAGTTAATAAAGATAAGTGTTTAAAAAGAGAAGTATTTATGCTCTTATTTTAAACATATAATTAATATTTGAAAAGTGGCATCTAAATCCTTAGTGCAATATTTTAGAATAATCTCTTAAAAAAGATGTTTTATTAAAACAAGACATGTATTGGCATTTAGCTCATAAGCATTGAATCTTCAACAAAAAATTACATCTCAAGTTTTAATAAGGTACTAAATACCTATTTTTGAATTTATGCGAGAATATAACAGTATTCAAAAGAATATATTTTGTGTAACTACTAAAATTTCACCTTATAAAAATAAATAACTCCGGAATAATGGAGGTAGCTAATTAGGTAAGTTAGAATTAGGTTCTAGGACCAAATAAGGATAAATTGCACAACCTAATCTATAAATTTTAGAGTCTTTCTGTTTGAAAAGGTGGTGAGGTATAGTATTTCTAGAATCAAGGGTTGGCTGTGAACTAGGTTTATCTAAACAATTTAGTCTAGGTACTAATACGTTTATGTCCGTGTCTAGCGATTAGTGTGCATAGATATAAATAGTATAACATAACTTAGCGTAATTCGCGATTTCAGAAAAAAGATTCATGGACATTAATTGCAAATTTAGTGTACAATAGGTTTATAATTAATAAGATCGAAAGAATATTTTGGGGACTGATTTAGAAAGATAAATTGATTTGGAGAAAGTGGATATATTTTCAAGCATGAAGGAGCTTGAAAGAACTAACTAAGTATTTGTGGAATGGAATGGTTTTGACGATGGATGGACCACATTTACGAGAAAGACGAGGGTGGAAGATTTAAACGATCAGATTGGCATCTTAAGGGTTTTTAATAGAAATATTAAGATCTTAATACTATTAAGACCACTTGGTTATAGGAGTAAACTTCCAAAATAATTTTTGTTTAGGTTGTGATCGCTAGTGGCTCCCCGTATTGATTAGATAAGGGTATAATGTGATATAAGTAATGAATCCTTGTTTATGCCCATGATGTTAAGGGTTTAAAACCCTTATTAATTTTTTAGATAAATGAGTAAGAAAGAGAATTTTCATGGAATACTCAACTAAGCGATTTATCATATATGGGATTTGGAAGTTAATGGTAGAATTATATTTGCAGCCTACTAGAAGGAAGCGTATTGGTCTTGTGATTTTTAAGTTTTGAGAAAAGAAGAAGTTTAACTTTAAAGAATGTCATCCTTGGGTATAAGGATTTAAAGCATGAGATTAGGGAATAGCTTAAATGTTAGATTTGCAAAAATCGGCGCCTTCTTATTTTGAATATGACTGCATTTTAATTTGCTTAAGGATGTTTATTTAATTTTTATAAAATAGCCCATTTTTCATTTTTCACAAAAGGACTATATTCGAAATTATAAGGAGTATGCATAAAATGTAAGGGCTGAGAGGTGTAATGTTATGTGTTTAAACGTAGTTTACATTGTCTTTTCAAAATAAAACAATACCCATTCCTTGTAATTTTAAATATGCCTATATTATTGTTTGGGAAAATTTTATGAAAATGACAACAAAGAACCTTTTATTGGAATTTGGATTCCAGCAAATTAGGACATAGGAAAATATTCACGTATTACTATAGAATAAATCGTAGGTTAGTTAAAATTATAAATTTTGATTTAGGAAATTTTTGAATTTTCGTGCCACACCTCAACTAAAGATGAAGGGAAAATTGAAGACAGCTAGAGCTCTGGGGATGAGAGGAAAGGCCTCATGTTGGAATTCTTAATAATAGGAATAATATTTATCTTTATAGGAGTAGTGTGATTATCTTTTGTTAATTAGTAGGCATTCTTAAAGAGTTTCAAGGGGGCCACCTGAAAACAACAAAGTGTTGATGAGATAACCATTGACAAATTTATACTTGAACCAAATTTGTGGTAAGACTTTGGAAAAAGTCTAATTTGATTAGGCAGCTTATGAAGGGTAAAGAGTCAGTATTATATATTAGGCTTTCCCAGATTAGGGGATAAACAATATTGCTGATGATAGAATCCTATGATGTTTATATATTTGATAAGATACCTTCACAGTATAACAATTTTTGGTAGGGCCTAATCAAGAAATGGGGACAAAGGTGGAATCTTCTGAGTCATATACCACCATAGGTGGTGTGGAGCACAGGATTTCAAGACCCCAAAATATTTAGTAAGATCAATTCGATTACCTCAAGGAGAAAAATTCCATGGAAAGGCATGAAAATTTCAAATTATGAAGTCTTCCTCATAAATTTTAGGATTTTATGGTTGCATTGTGTTTGCTAGATTGGATGGTAGAAATTTTTTGCAACATAAATGCAACGAGCACTCATAATAGAAATTTTATGCACGTTATGGTGTTTTGTATACATACAACATCACATGTTATACTTACATGTTAGGACTGAGCTCATTCTAGTAAGCCCGCAGTGCATAATCACATTGTGTCATAGCAATTTATGGATATTTAAAAAATAACTTAGGTGCATAACATGTTTGTTAGAGCGTGTTGTGTTTTTCTCCTCTTCGAAAAGATTTAGGGAAGAAATTTCTTTTAAGGGGAAAGAACATAACACCTAGTAAAATATACCCTAGATAAACATAAGTAATTAAATTAAATAAATTAATAAAATATTAACGAACCGAAAACAAAAAATTAATTGGGAATTGGGCCACGAAAGTATTACTACTCCGTTCGTGATGAGATTTTGATCAATTTTCGTATTTTATTTACTGAAAACGAGTTAGTATGAAGAAGATATTAATAAAATAAGTTATACATAAATTGTTTACGCACTGAAATTCAAATTGATAAATATAAATCCAAAATATAATTAATTATATATTAGAATAAAAATATATTCCACAAGGATTTGAATTCGTTTGTACATATTTATATGCAAAACGGGACAAGAAATGAAAGGTAATCAATCTAATTAATCAACAATTAATAAAATAAGAAAACAACTGGGAGAATAAATCTTCTAGACAAATTCAACCGTCGGGGGTCGACCTGAGGGTCTACCGCCCTTCTAGGGGTAGCCGACCGACCTTGGTGAAACCGGATAGGGATAGCTTGATTTTGTAATGATTTAGTTATAGTTTGCATCAACGGACTGCCCAGATTTAATCTAACAAATCCTCCGGTCTACACACACACTTGCAACTATAAATATTGCACCCAAGCCTCACTCTAAACCCTACTCTCATTTCATTATGCGCCTCCATACTATTCTTCTGCCATTACTGAATTCCAGAAAAGGTTAGGATTCTTTTCTATTCCTCTAGCCTCCATTCTATCTTTTCTATTCTATATTTATATAGATTTAGATTCAGGAATTTAATTATATATGTAATACCCTGTAAAAATATACCTAAACTGAGTTAAAATAATCTAATTCAAAATAAATAATAATAATAAGTAATGAAAATCAAAGATAAAATAATAATATGTTAATAAGCTTTAAAATGGATTTTTTGCAGCATTAGGAATTTGGCCACGAAAATATCGTAGTTGTATTAATGGCGAAATTCTGGCCCAATTTCGTATATATTATGTCAGAATCAGAGCCTGTATGAAAGAATTACATTTAAAATAAGTTGTACATTAAATATATATCCAACAGTGTTTGAAATTCAAATTGTGATATAAATATATGGAATAAAGTATGACCAATAAATGAATGATTGGAATATTCCATTCAATTTGAAATTGTGTATATATAAGTATACAAAAGGGGACAGGAATAACGTTTAAAAGGAAAGATATAAAGGAAAATAAATAACATTATATAAAAAATCTTTTTAGTCATCATTTATGTTCACTGGCCGTTTTGGAGACTATGAGGTCGACTGCTTCCCTAGAAGGGGTGTCGACCGCTGGTTGACCACCCTCCTAGGGATGGTGTCGACCACTTGGGGCAGCCAGTGCCCAATTTGGCCTGGTTGGGTTGGGTTTTTGGTGTTTATTTATCAGTTAACAGCCGGGATTTAATATAAATATTCATATGGCTATTATTCACTCACGCACCTATAAATAACACCGTAAACCTCAAACCTAAACCGAGTTTCCTCCTCCTTCCTTGCCTCCACTTTGTCATTGATTCCACAAAAAATATATTTTAGGTTTTCTTCTTTCTTTCTTAAATCTATTTTCTTTTCTAATTCCTTTCCTTATATTATTTTAATACGATCTGAATCTGTAATCATAAGATTTTTGTATATAAGAATTCTAACTGTTTAATTCTTATATATATATATAAGGGATTGGAGTTTGCATTTGGGTTCATTCTTAAAGGTTTTCAGATGTAATAGGCAAACATCATCAAATCAGTGACATTTCCATACAGTTAAATCACTATGATTGGAAATAATAATTGTTTAGGCATACTCTACATTTCGTAGATTTTTATATTGATTAGTATGCCTAGGGAGATTTGGATTCACGATAATATCAAATTTTAAAACCCCCAATTCTCCTATTTTTATATATGTTTCGCAAAGTTTTCAATAAATGTTTGGGTTTGTGAATTTGTTTGGGTTGTGGATGAAGGACATTTTGGGTGATTTACTTTTGTTTGGTTTGATTTATCTCTTTTCATTTAAAAGTGCTCGTGATGTAAAAAGGTTCGTATTTGATTTAGTTTTATTATTTGAATAGGTTTAGATTTCCATTCTAAATGGATAATTTGAACGTATTCGAATTTGAAACAAATCAAATGTCAATGTTTTTGTGTACAACAAAAAATTGAGTAAATTGGATTAAATAGAGGTCTATTTATATTTGTATATATGTCGTATGAAATTTACACCTTGTTCTTGATTCATTACCCGAATAGTTCTAACAAGCCTAGGATGCAAGTTTTGATAGTTATGTTGTTATTTTTCCTATTACTGCTATCATCAATTATGCCATTATGTCATGTATATAGCGGTTTTATGTGGGAATTAATTTATATTCCTTCAATGTAGACTGAATTGACAATATACACTGTTAAAACGTTTCTTCGTTTGAGCGGAAATTAGCGTTTATCATACGTATTAAATATTCTATTTATATAACGTAATTAACATAATACAACGTAATAATGACATAATAAATGCGTTAGAATAAGGTTAGAAATTTGAAATGTCCCTATATAAATGTTGTTTGTGTGTGCGTATAAAATGGCTTATTTATATATTGAATAATGACACAGAGACACGAGATAAATCGTCATTTGTGGTAGAAGTCTGCCCGGAATCGACCGGCAAATCCAACGACCACAAATGTGATCGACTAATGTGAGAGGTCTTGCTGCTATGTGTTAGGGTTGAGAATCAAGGATCTTGTGGCAAAAAAAATAATAGAGGGAGGGGGATGAATAGTGTTTTAGAGAATTTATAGAAATCTTAACCCATTATCGATTACACGAACTATTATATGAATCATAGAATGAATATCATAAAAGAAATGATCACAAATGCAAATATAAACAAAAGTAAAGTGCAGAAAAGGAAAAAACACACCGAATTTTATAATGCTTCAGATTGCTCCTATGTCTAGTCCCACACAGCGCTGGATTGTGCAGTTTTATTAATATCAATATCTAATTACGACACCCTTGATTTCTTGGGCTACAAGGTTAACAACCCTCCTTTCCTTGATTTCGCGAGCTACAAGGAACACACCCCCACCTTTCCTTGATTTCAGGACTATAAGGAACGTACCCACACCTTTCCACACTCTTTCTAATTACAATATCCATAGAACTCTTGAGTAGCACTTCCAAACAAAGAGTATTTCATAAAGAATGAAAATAGAAGAAGAATGATATAATTTTTCTTGAAATCAGCGGAGTAAAAGTGTATAAACTTGGAATTTTTAGAATAATAATGGTGGTATGTTAAGGGAGGAAGAAGATAATGATTAGATCTAAAAAAAAACAGATTTTAAGGCTTTTTTATAGTGTTCCAAAGGGTGTAACCGTTTACGAAACACTTTAAAATGAAAAGACACAACTTATTAAATTTAAAAATATGTAACGATCTAAGATATTTGAAAATCAAATTTGAATTTGATATGATTTTTTTTAGTTATTTTGGAAGGTTCTAAATAATTGTTGAATTAAACTTTTTGGTGATAATGGTATTTTAAATGATTGAAAATTTTAAATTTTATTGTGAAATTAGTTATAACAATGTTTGTTTAGGAGAACGGCTCGATGTAAGTTGAAATATTGGAACGAGTGGTAATCAAGTTGTTAGAAACGACCAGAATTTGAAATTAAATTATAATTAAATATTCATTTTAAATTTTTGTTCAGTTTCAGTTCGCGTCATCTTAAAATGTTTTATAGAAATTTACTGTAATTTGTATTTTCGAAAATAAGTATATAAATTTTCTAACGTATTTTAGGGTAACTGTGGCCCCTGTTGACACTTTATAGAACTAATCAACCGGCCTATTTTATAACTGTTTTGGGATCGTAGCACATTATTATACGCGCTTATATTATTAGATTGGTGTTGTTGGTTATCGATAATTAAAACAAAAGAAATCGAAAAAAATTCCATTGTACAGTTGAATATTTCTCCCATTCCTTTGTTCCCGTCAAAAAAAAACGTTCCATGCCATATGCTGCATGTATTTCATTGTCGAAATATGTATGAAAAATAGTAATAAAAATAAATAAATTATAACTACATAACCTGTAAAATAAACAGCAAATAAATGGACACTTGGAGATTGGTACGCTAAGTCTTCCTATACGTGTTAATATTTCCTTCTCCTTGAAGACACGTGCTTGCCTGGGAATTTTGAAATTGGCTTCTCCCCTTGCACCTTTATTTTCTTCTTCTTCCCATCACCCTTTAGTTCACTCCTTCTCCCTTTACTTTTTCAAGCTTCCGCCCCTTATTAATTGAAGAAAAAAAAGTGAAGTCCTATGCCGCCCAACTCTCCTCCACCACAACTCTCCACTCAACCATGCACTCAAACCATCCACTGTACTCAACTTCCCATCCACAAGCACACACTACCCCATTCTCACCACCGTGAAGCACCACTGCGCCTCCCAGTGGCCTACACCGCCAACCACTAATCTCTGGTCCACTTAGCTCCTCTTCTACATGGAAATCCGAACCACTTTTCCATCCTTCACCTTTCTAGTTCCAACCTTTCATTGTGAGTGCATCTCCCTCTTGTGGCATCTTCTAGTATTTCCATTCACGAGAGAGAGAGAGAAAAGTGAGACACTTTTTTTCATTGCATGCAAGCTGCCACACCAGTTCTGGCGTGAACCCAATTTTGATCCCAATCCTCTCTTTATAAAAAAAAGGAAAACCACAAAACAGTGGAGAGTGGGATCTGCAAGCTTTGTAGGGAAGAGGAGGAGCTGCATGTCTGGGGAACATATACATGCGCATGGTTTAGATGGGGGTGTGCAAACTCTTTGCTGTGAATGAAGTTATATTGGTAGATAAAAGCCTAGTTTTAAAGAATAAAAAAAGAGATGACGATTCAGTAACGCAAGAAAAAAAAAGCAAAAAAAAGAAGAAGAAGAAGAAGAAGAAGAAGAGGGAAACGCAGAAGAAGGAAAGAAAGAAAACGAAGAGAGGAAGTGCAAGGGAAGGAATACCGCGGAGAGGAAATACGTAGAGAGAGAGAGAGGCATGTAACAAAGTTTGGGTAGGCTATTAATTATGGGAAAGATGACATGTGAGAACAACTAAATCGAAATTTTTAATTTAATTGGTGTGATAAAATTTGAAGTATATATATTTGCTTTGGTAGACATAATTAGTTACATGCACGTTGAATTTATAATCATCGGAAATAATGTATTATTAATCAAACCTACACCGCAATGGACGCACGTTATTTTATAACGCAAAATTTTAGGTTACATAAACATTGATATGATAATTTGTTGATAATATGGTTGTTTGGATGATGGTTGCAGTTATGAAATGTTTGTCGAAGCGCATTAAGGTATAACAAGTATTCGAAAAATTGTTGTTATGTGCATTTAAGGAAACGACGCATGGAATGTTTATTAACTTGATATTATTGATAGAATACTGTTTATCGACCTAATAATATCCTTAGTACTCTGATTCAATAATATACTGTGAACTAAGTGATAATTGGTCTAATTGGCACTTTATTGAATGAATCTGATAGCGTTATTTAAACGTTTTGTTAACTAAGTTATGTTAATGGAAAATAGTCGATTAGTACTTGGGAAATTTGTCAATTTGATTCAATACTATAAGTAATTTATTTGGAAGAAGAACCGATTGATATGTTATTATCAACATAGATTGGAAAAATCATCATCAAATTGAATTGTCAATTTTGAACTAAGTTACAACTTTAATCAATGAATTGTTGGGAAAAATAGACAAACTCTAATTTTTTTGATTTTTAAATCTAATATGGCTTTAGATGACAATTTGAAATAAGATCAGAAAATTTTACGAAAGGTATTGGAACTTCAATCATTTGGTTATGAAATTTGATGCAAGTCTAGAAAAATATTTATAATAATACATTATAAAATGCAACGAGTAATGATTTGGATTCGAAGTTTAAATTAAGGAACATAGCTTAAATTTCGGGTTAACAAGTAAGTTTGTCCCGTTACTAGTTTTGGAAAATTTGAAGTGAATATCGAATATTGTGAAGCGCTTAATATAATAAATAGTTCCAATGTAAATTTGGTTAGATTGGTTTAAACGAAAGCGATCTTCGGATATTTGATATAATTTTTGTGGATGATGACTAATACTATTTGTGGAATTAAATAGTGGAAGTATCGTAATTCCACTTATAGTATCGGTTTAACACGGGAACATATATTGGATGCAAGAAGTTCGATTTCTAACCATTCATATATAGCTAGTATGAATCGTTTGGAATAAGTTGAATGATAGGGTAATAACTTCGTTATAACCAACTAAATTTCATGTTAACCATGTAAGTTAATCTGAAACTAAGTGAACAGAAGAGAAGGGTTGAATGTTTTCGAATCGATTTGATTAACTCGAGATATTCGGAACTTGTATACTCTTTGAATATGAATATGAACGCAAGACATCGGCATGGAAAGGGAACAATTACAATTTAAAGTATTTGTACATTTATATAGGTTTTCAACTATTTAAACATGATATGTTAGTCTCAAAGTATTTAAATAAAACTTATTTGTTTGAAGATATGTATATGTTATAAGTATTATATTTGTATACTTCTTCAAAGTTAAATATTTGTTAAGTAATTATTTTAACCCTTTCTATTTTAAAGTAGTATATATATATACATATAATTTGTTTATAACGAATATAATATTTTTCAAATATTTTATTTAATTAAATTGGAATTGTTTCTGGTCCTGAGTCCTTAGATTTGGATAAAATGAATCCATTTGAATGATTTCGATAAGTTTGAACGAAAGCAGTATTGAAATCATGATCCTTGGGTTATACTGATTGTTCGGAAGTAAGGCAATAAGAAAAGACTATCTATAAAAGATCACCTCTTAAATAATCATTTCTAGATTTAGAAAAGATTAAGAGATGTATGTGTATATATATGATGGAAAGCATTTGTTTTGAAATATGAAGCGTTGGTTATTTGGAAAGACCGGGATCAGAATTTATTTTCCGAAAACCATTCGAAATAACCAAACGACGTAAATAATGAAGATACGAAGACAACGATTGAAGGCCGTGGTTCTTTACATCGAACGGACTGCCTGCTGATTGGTTTCTTTACTGAATAGCTAAGTAGAGTGGTGCCCCTATTACCGAAGTGGCAGAAAGTCCGAATGTATTTGGAGAATTTTTGGATTTTGTTCCACTCAGACACAGAATGGACTTGTATGGATGGTGTTTCTGACATTGTAATTGATAGCATAGCACTGATTTCCATGGATATGTATCTGGTTTGTGACGTACAAGCTCGAAGTGGTTATGTATGGATGGAAATCAGTGGTCATGTTGTGAATGGACAATGTGACTTACTTAAGATATGAAATAAGCTTGTATGATCAGGGCATTGCTTATCTAGGCATGCTTTGTGTATGACGTGATATCGACAAACCTCACACCCCGGATGTTGAGAAACTGGCTGTTAGGTTGTGTATATATATATGAATTGATGATGACCGCTTCAGCAGTGGGAAACCACTTATGAATTATGGTATTGGGTATGTTCGGGGGGCCGTGTCTGGTCGAAAACCATTGATCTACCTCGCGATTTGTATTGGTGTTCGCGTCTGGATGAAAAATCCGTGATTACATTTTGTTTGTGTTCCGATTGATCTTTCGTGCCAGGAATCATCAAGTTGAAAACCCAAGTCTCTAATACGAGCCATACGATTTTGGGTTGTATATATATATGGCAACATAATATTATGGGTATTGCCATCTAAGATTGATACATTTATTTGCGAAATGGTTTTCCACACTATGTAATAATATTGAAAGAGGATTTTCACGTATGAAAGCATGTTCGGTTATCATAAGATAAAACTCGCCTATCTGGTGTGCGCTTGCATTGTGTGATGTGGGACGAGCTTATGATAGCTTCATTTTCCCAAAGTCATTGCGAATTTATATGGACGGGAATTCACATGGAGTAAACCCATTCCGTGTTGGCGGTGTAGTCCGATGAATTTCTCAACCTTAAAATAAATCCTAAAAACAACTGTTTTATGTTCTCACACCAGTCCCATGACTGACCTAGAGTTTATTGTTCCTTCCTAAACTCTGGGTGCCCACTAATTTTTACGGGTAGCTAGTAGTTTAGTTTTACAGTTATAGATCGTTGGAGCAAGATTCGAAGCGCTTCGTGGATTGGAGTTCACGCTAAAGTTTGGAGCTTCCGCTATATCATATTGTTCCTTCTGCTGAGAGTACATTTACTTTTCTTCTGCTGTATAAGTTGTAACTTTGATGTAATATTGTATTATGAAATGAAAAGTTATGTTATTTTGTGCAATATATGTATGTACCCATAACAATTCGTCTTTATGAATGGTTTAAGTTGGTTTAATTACCGATGAGAATCAGGCAAAAAGGCCGGTCATTACAGTTGGTATCAGAACTTTGGTTCATACAAAGCTACGGGGTATGACATATTTTGAATAGAAGATAGAACTTATCAGAGTTATAATATCTCGTTAGAGATAGGGTTAGAAATACCCTAGAATGAGATTTGGAATAGTTCGGTGAGAGAGTGTCTTTTGAAAGTGAATTATTTTGAATTAAGTAAATCAGGTTGAAATAAATTTTAAAAAGACTTTTGAGTATTTTAATCGACCTCGTGATAGGACTATTGGTATATATGAAGATTTCGAATATACGTAGGGCCGGCGTATGTACGAAGCCTTATACATACGCAATAGTTATAGAATCACACTCTAGTCACTCGAGGATGATTCTACTAATGACCATGGCACCATTAGTAGTTATTATCGAGTTTCGAAGTGGGATGACTATATAATTCCAGTTAGGACGTCGAGGAATACTATTTTGACAAACATTATGTATGTTAGATAAATTCAACATAAGGTGGATAGTAATTATAAATGAAGATCAAACCATTTTGTCGACAATTGAAAATATACATTTTGTAAGTGCACGTACGTAAAATAATATATAAGACATTACGTTTAAGACATGTTGAAGTATCACTGCATCTTTTAGAATGACAATGGTTGTAAATCAAACCGTGACAAGATTTGAATATGAAGATCTAGTAAGATATCATTTTGGCCATCTCGACAAATATAAGCAACCGATTCGCATGTATACCTAGTATGAATTTTGGATGACAAATACAAGCTAAACTAAGTGCTTAAAAGTATATAATAATAATAATAATAAAGTATCCCAAGAATAAACTACTTATGATTGCATCCTTAGGAGCGCTTGACTTTCCTATCTTGACTTAAGCTAGTTCCATCGTTTAAATTCGAACCGTTGAGTAGCGTCGTTCATTTCCCTTTACTTAAGCTTGGTCGAATATCTTGACTTGAATTATCTTACTTTGAACTGCCTATACTCACATCCTTGGGCGTACTTGACTTTCTTGTCTTGATCCTGTTTGAGAATTTGGACCAAACTTATTTGATTTTGAGTAGTTCAACTTTTGATTTAGACCATTTTATCTGTTGATGCTCATTTGATATTAAGCTTTTGTTTTGAATACATGGAATTTGACTTGATCCATGTATGTATACCCTTTTGTTTCGATTTTCGAATGAAACCAAGATCGAGTTCAACTAAATAACTTTGATTTATCCAAGACATTATGTTAATGAAACTTAAACAAATAAGTTTTGCATAGAAATTTGGAAGTGTTTGAAATATATAATTTAATTATGCAAGGAAAATGGATTTTGAAAGATGAACCGTAAGGATTTGGTTCCAAATATTGAAACTTATTTCTAATGTTTGAATAATGATAGTTTGAAACATGCACATACTAAATTAGAGTGCGCAGGGAAAGCGTGATGGAATATTTGAATAAGAATGAATAAAGCCCTATAGTATGGTTAAAATGAGTTATGTTGGAAGAGAACAAAAGGGTGCAACTATTCGAATTGTAAAGAGATTTATGAGGTTTCGACTTATGGTTCTTGAAATATTCTATCTTGTGATATACGAAGATATTTGAAACGAAGGAAGTGTAAACGATTTTCGAAAACTTCGAAAACTAGAAAGGCTTGAGTTCATATGAAATTAGATTTGAAAGGCTCGAATGGTTTAAATACGATCATGGATTTCGAAATATGAAACCTAAAGTTGTATACTTGGAAGTCGAAAATTCTGTTGAACAATTTTGGTTTCCAACCAATTAGATGTGATGAATGGTTTATAATAGAAACTTCAACGACTTGAATGCCGATATTTCGAAAATATTTATAAATACCAAAATTATGGTTCAGTATTTGAAAACTTTGGTTTACAACTTCGGGTATGAAATGATTAGGTTTGTTCGAGTAACCATGACTAAAACTGGGTTGTGATGAGGGATTGGATCTCGTATGAGGGGTGGTACTCAGTTGCCCTGTCATGAGGATGAACTTCTCGAACTAATAACATATAAATTTGATCATTGTATGTTTGAAACTTTAAAAGCAAATTGGTCTTGAGATCCCGAAGTAAAAGTATGATTATGAAATAACATTTCAATGGTTTGAAACGGAATGGGATTCAAAGTCAGAGAATTCATTTTGAAGTGCTTTGCAAACTATAATTTGTAATAATAGTTAAACCCCAAACTTCTTTAATCGACCTTTCCAAAATTATACCTTTCTAATATAATGATTTGAGTTTTGTTTAATAAGCTTTCATATAAAGGTATTGGCAAATTTAATCAAATGAAAATTTTCTTATAAGTTGCGTTGATAAATTTAGACTCAATATAAGATTTTGTAGGTTTAACGAATTTATATGTAAGATTTATTTTGCTTACATATAATTTCACGAGCTCTCCTTTTCGCGGACAAAAAGTCTTAAGTGAGGCAGAATGTAACGATCTAAGATTTTTGAAAATCAAATTTTAATTTGATATGAATTTTTTTAGTTATTTTGGAAGGTTCTAAATAATTGTTGAATTAAACTTTTTGGTAATAATAGTATTTTAAACGATTGAAAATTTTAAATTTTATTGTGAAATTAGTTATAACATTGTTTTTTTTGGAGAACGGCTCGACGTAAGTTGAAATATTGGAATGAGTGGTAATCAAGTTGTTAGAAACGACTAGAATTTGAAATTAAATTATAATTAAATATTCATTTTAAATTTTTGTTCAGTTTCAGTTCGCGTTCAGTTTCAGTTCGCGTCATCTTAAAATGTTTATAGAAATTTACTGTAATTTGTATTTCCGAAAATAAGTATATAAATTTTCTAATGTATTTTCGGGTAACTTGGCCCCTGTTGACACTTTATAGAACTAATCAACTGGCCTATTTTATAACTGTTTAGGGATCGTAGCACATTATTATACGCGATTATATTATTAGATCGGTGTTGTTGGTTATCGATAATTAAAAACAAAAAAAATCGAAAAAAATTCCATTGTACAGTTGAATATTTCTCCCATTCCTTTGTTCTCGTCTAAAAAAAACGTTCCATGCCATATGCTGCATGTATTTCATTGTCGAAATATATATGAAAAAAATAGTAAAAATAAATAAATTATACACATTTAACGTGTAAAATAAACAACAAATAAATGGACACTTGGAGATTGGTACGCGAAGTCTTCCTATACGTGTTAATATTTCCTTCTCCTTGAAGACACGTGCTTTCCTGGGAATTTCGAAATTGGCTTTTCCACTTGCACCTTTATTTTCTTCTTCTTCCCGTCACCCTTTGGTTCACTCCTTCTCCTTTTACTTTTTCAAGCTTCCGCCCCTTATTAATTGAAGAAAAAAAAAATCAAATGTGAAGTCATATGCCGCCCAACTCTCCTCCACCACAAGTCTACACTCAACCATGCACTCAAACCCTCCACTGTACTCAACTTCCCATCCACAAGCACACACTACCCCATTCTCACCACCGTGAAGCACCACTGCGCCTCCCAGTGGCCTGCACCGCCAACCACTACTCCTCTCCGGTCCACTTAGCTCCTCTTCTACATGGAAATCCGAACCACTTTTCCATCCTCCACCTTTCTAGTTCCAACCTTTCGATGTGAGTGCATCTCCCTCTTGTGGCATCTTCTAGTTTTTCCATTCATGAGAGAGAGAGAGAAAATTGAGATACCTTGTTTCATTGCATGCAAGCTACCACACCAGTTCTGGCGTGAACCCAATTTTGAGCCCAATCCTCTCTTTATAAAAAAAGGAAAACCACAAAATAGTGGAGAGTGGGATCTGCAAGCTTGGTAGGGAAGAGGAGGAGCTGCATGTTTGAGGAACATATACATGCGCAGGGTTTAGATGGGGGTGTGCAAAGGCTTTGTTGTGAATGAAGTTATATTGGTAGATAAAAGCCTAGCTTTAAAGAAAAAAAAAGAGGAGTAGTCAATAACACAAGAAAAAAAAAGCAAAAAAAAAAAAGAAGAAGAAGAAGAGGGAAACACAGAAGAAGGAAAGAATGAAAACGAAGAGAGGAAGTGCAAGGGAAGGAATGACGCGGAGAGGAAATACGTAGAGAGAGAGAGAGAGAAAGAGGCATGCAGCACAGTTTGGGTAGGCTATTAATTATGGGAAAGCTGACTGGTGAGAACAACTAAATCAAAATTTTTAATTTAGTTGGTGTGATAAAATTTGAAGTATATATATTTGCTTTGGTAGAAATAATTAGTTATATGCATGTTGAATTTGTAATCATCAGAAATAATGCATTGTTAATCAAACTTACACCGCAATGGATGCGCGTTATTTTATAACGCGAAATTTTGGGTTACATAAACATGGATATGATAATTTGTTGATAATATGGTTGTTTGGATGATGGTTGCAGTTATGAAATGTTTGTCGAAGCGCGTTAAGGTATAACGCATATTCGAAAAATTGTTGTTATGTGCATTTAAGGAAATGATGCGTGGAATGTTTATTAACTTGATATTATTGATAGAATACTGTTTATCGACCTAAAAATATCCTTAGTAGTCTTGATTCAATAATATACTGTGAACTAAGTGATATTTGGTTTCTATTCTAATTGACACTTTATTGAATGAATCTGATAGTGTTATTTAAACGTTTTGTTAACTAAGTTATGTTAATGGAAAATAGTCGATTAGTACTTGGGAAATTTGTCAATTTGATTCAATACTATAAGTAATTTATTTGGAAGAAGAATTGATTGATATGTTATTATCAACGTAGATTGGAAAAATCATCATCAAATTGAATTGTCAATTTTGAACTAAGTTACAACTTTAATCAATGAATTGTTGGGAAAAATAGACAAACTCTAATTTTTTTGATTTTTAAATCTAAGATGGCTTTAGATGGCAATTTGAAATAAGATAAGAAAATTTTACGAAAGGTATTGGAACTTCAATTATTTGGTTATGAAATTTGATGCAAGTCTAGAGAAATATTTATAATAATATATTATAAAATGCAATAAGTAATGATTTGGATTCGAAGTTTAAATTAAGGAACATAGCTTAAGTTTCGGGTTAACAAGTAAGTTTGTCTCATTACTAGTTTTGGAAAATTTGAAGTAAATATCGAATATTGTGAAGCGCTTAATATAATAAATAGTTCCAATGTAAATTTGGTTAGATTGGTTTAAACGAAAGCGATCTTCGGATATTTGATATAATTTTTGTGGATGATGACTAATACTATTTGTGGAATTAAATAGTGGAAATATCGTAATTCCACTTATAGTATCGGTTTAACACGGGAACATATATTGGATGCAAGAAGTTCGATTTCTAACCATTCATATATAGCTAGTATGAATCGTTTGGAATAAGTTGAATGATAGGGTAATAACTTCGTTGTAACCAAGTAAAGTTCATGTTAACCATGGAAGTTAATCTGAAACTAAGTGAAAGGAAGAGAAGGGTTGAATGTTTTCGAATCGATTTGATTAACTCGAGATATTCGGAACTTGTATACTCTTTGAATATGAATATGAACGCAAGACGTCGGCATGGAAAAGGGAACAATTCCAATTTAAAGTATTTGTACATTTATATAGGTTTTCAACAATTTAAACATGATATGTTAGTCTCAAAGTATGTAAATAAAACTTATTTGTTTGAAGATATGTATATGTTAAAAGTATTATATTTGTATACTTCTTCAAAGTTAAATATTTGTTAAGTAATTATTTTAACCCTTTCTATTTTAAAGTAGTATATAAATACATGTAATTTATTTATAACGAATATAATATTTTCAAATATTTTATTTGATTAAACTGGAACTGTTTCTAGTCCTGAATCCTTAGATTTGGATAAAATGAATCCATTTGAATGATTTCGATAAGTTTGAACGAAAGCAGTATTGAAATCATGATCCTTGGTTTATAATGATTGTTCGGAAGTAAGGCATTAAGAAAAGACTATCTATAAACGATCACCTCTTAAATAATCATTTCTAAATTTAGAAAAGATTAAGAGATGTATGTGTGTATATATGATGGAAAGCATTTGTTTTGAAATATAAAGCGTTGGTTATTTGGAAAGACCGGGATCGGAATTTATTTTCCGAAAACCATACGAAATAACCATACGACGTAAATAATGAAGATACGAAGACGACGATTGAAGGCCGTGGTTCTTCACACCGAACGGACTACCTACTGATTGGTTTCTTTATTGAATAGCTACAGTAGAGAGATGCTCCTATTACCGGAGTGGCAGAAAGTCCGAATTTATTTGGAGAATTTTCGGATTTTGTTCCATTCAGACATAGAATGGACTTGTATGGATGGTGTGTCTGATATTGTAATTGACAGCATAGCACTGATTTCCATGGATATGTATCTGGTTTGTGACGTACAAGCTCGAAGTGGTTATGTATGGATGGAAATCAGTGGTCATGTTGTGAATGGACAATGTGACTTACTTAAGAT
Source organism: Allium sativum (assembly GCA_030737875.1). NCBI lineage: Eukaryota > Viridiplantae > Streptophyta > Magnoliopsida > Asparagales > Amaryllidaceae > Allium > Allium sativum. The sequence goes on from CM060921.1 coordinate 313,588,642, forward strand.
ATGAAATGAGCTTGTATGATCAGGGCAATGCTTATCTAGGCATGCTTTGTGTATGATGTGACATCGAAAAACCTCACACCCCGGATGATGAGAAACTGGCAGTTAGGTTGTGTGTGTATATATATATATACATATATATGAATTAATGATGACCGCTGCAGCAGTGGGAAACCACTTATGAATTATGGAATAGGGTATGTTCTGGGGGCCGTGTCTGGTCGAAAACCGTTGATCTACCTCGCGATTTGTATTGGTGTCCGCGTCTGGATGAAAAACCCGTGATTACATTTCATTTGTTTTCCGATTGATCTTTCGTGCCAGGAATCATCAAGTTGAAAACCCAAGTCTCTAATACGAGCCATACGATTTTGGGTTGTATATATATATGGCGACATAATATTATGGGTATTATGCCGTCTAGGATTAATACATTTATTTGCGAAATGGTTTTCCACACTATGTAATAATATTGAAAGAGGATTTTCACGTATGAAAGCATGTTCGGTTATCATAAGATAAAACTCTCCCATCTGGTGTGCGCTTGCATTATGTGATGTGGGACGAGCTTATGATAGCTTCATTTTACCAAAGTCATTGCGAATTTATATGGACGGGAATTCACATGGAGTAAACCCGTTCCGCGTTAGCGGCGTGGTCCGATGAATTTCTCAACCTTAAAATAAATCCTAAAAACAACTGTTTTATGTTCTCACACCAGTCCCATGACTGACTTGGAATTTATTGTTCCTTCCTAAACTCTGGGTGCCCACTAATTTTTACGGGCAGCTAGCAGTTTAGTTTTACAGTTATAGATCGTTGGAGCAAGATTCGAAGCGCTTCCTCGATTGGAGTTCATGCTAAAGTTTGGAGCTTCCGCTATATCATACTGTTCCTTCTGCTGAGAGTACATTTACTTTTCTTCCGCTGTATAAGTTGTAACTCTGATATTCTATGTAACTCTAATGTTGTGACGACAAGGAATTTCGCTCGATCTGAATCAGTCGTTAAACCGATCTAGACCGTTCGAAACCCCTGATCGTTTGAGAACAGGACAAATCAGAACACAGACGGGAGAACATTTCATTGCTATTACAACAATTCCATCAGATACAAGAATATACAGAGTATGAATAAATGAATTACATTCGATAAATATCAGAGATTGCAATTACATTTAAATACATCGCAGCGGAAAATAATACAAAAGCACAACTAGAAGTGATACACGGATACAGAGCTTTCCGAGCATCGTTCCAGCTGTAAATCAGGACCCTGTGAATATAAATCTGCAAAACCAAAACTACAAGCTGCCCATGCGGAAAATAGGGGCACCCAGAGTTTAGGTTAAAACAATAAACTCCAGGTCAGTCATGTGACTGGTGTGAGAACTAAAACAGTTATTTAAAACTTATTTTAAAAGAGAGTAATTCAAGGGACCACGCCGTATAACACGGAACAGATTTCCTCCCAAGAATACCAGTGCATAGAATAAACAACGCAATGCTTTTTCGAAAAATGAAGCTATTATAAGACCTAGGTCCCATCACACAATGCAACGCAAGCCGGAGGATAGGGTTTTCCCTTATAATAGCCAAACATGCTTGGTACGTTTAAAACAAATCATTTGATACTATAGTAAGTGTATAGTGTCAAAACAATTTCAATCATAAATATCAATCATAGGCGGCATAGCTACCATCTACTATGTCGCCATACAAGTTCTACAATTAAAACCGCAATATCACGTATTGGAAATTGGATTTCCGTCATGAGTCGAGGCAAGGGGCAAGATCCTCTCCGCTTCGAGACATTCTAGCAAATGCTCGGGACTACACACTCTGGGCAGCCACTGGATCGGTTGGGCCGATCCTCACTTACGTTAGAAGATTAGTTATTCCTGAACACATGTTTCCCGGTCCTTACAGACCTATAATCGAGGCGCCTCATTCCAACAACCACAAAGGTGAAAAGTATATAAATTTCAGGGCTGGTAAGTCACTGACACCACCAAAGCTAGAAAGAAACGTCGTGTTCTCCCAACGGTCTGTATCCCGTTTTTAACTCATACCGAGGTGTGAGGCTCGCGAATTCATGTTATACACAAAGCTACGCCACAAAGACCGTGCTTTGATCATCAACCACAAGACTTTGCTTTTCAACAGAAGCCTTGATCCATGCAACTCAGCGTGCCACACAGGCAATTCATTCCATGCGATTGATATCTATCGATATATAACCTCTAAGCTCGTACGTCTCAGAGAAGGGCGTTAAGCAAGAGAATAAATTCTCTGACGCAAAACAGATATATATTTAACAGAAATCAATCAACACAGAATAAAATCCAATGTCAGACACACAATCCATTTACAAGTTCGTTCTGGGTCTGAACGAAACCGGAGGCACTTTCCTCGCATATCCATCGATCTCCAAGTACGTCTGGACGACCACCAACTATTTCCGTCCTCTTGGGTGTACAACCCAATCAGGATCATCAGTAATTATCCAAACAATGTGAAGACTTCCGGTCTTCAACCACCGTCTTCATCTTCGACTTATCGTCGAATCGGTTATTCAGAATGGGTATAAACCCGGTCTTTCCGAACAACCCGCGTATATTAAAAACAAATGTTACACAAACACAACATACGCCTCATTCCAATTCATTAGCCACTAACCGTAAATCAGTAAGAGAGCAATTTCCCAAATATTAACCCCGAAGGCCGAAACCAACATCAGATCAATATCCAGGAAACCATTCTTCTTAACTAACTTTCAGCTAGTTTCTAAATTTCAATTCTTAGGGAAAAGTTCCCGTTAATTTTATTCAAGATAAATTCTTTCAATTTATTCTTTAATCTTCCTTTGGATGTCATTTCAAACCAAATTATGGTTTTCCAAACTAGTTGAGTTTTGCGAACCACACCGAAGTAATTATTTATTTTATTTCCCAATCCCAACCTATTCATCCCATGAAGCAAAACTGGTAATACTCCATATCTAACACCACGGGGTTATCGGTAAAATTAATTACCATTTCACGTTCAAATCTAATTAAAGATTTAACTATCGCTTTGGAGCAAAACTGGTGATACTCCACTCTCGATCACTTTTCAGATTTGATAATTTAAATTATCAATTCACATTTCACTCTAATTGCGGATTCATTAAAACTCCTTTTACTGGGTTAAAGAACTAATGTCTTTTAAAACACAGTTCACGACAAACCCAAATCACATTCTATTTATTATCGGGTTAAAGAACAAGTGTTATTTAAAACACTGTTCACGATAAACCCACCAATCACTTCTAATTTAATTTCAATCAAATATATTAGAAATTCCGATTATTCAAAACCCCTTTTCAAATTCAATTTATTTATTTTAAAAATAGTTGGGTTTTAATTTTAGTTCAAAACTAGTTCATTTCAATAAAAATCTATTTTTATCTTTTCAAATATGGAGTTTTTTCATCCCAATTTTTCCTAAATCATTTCTTATGATTTTACACAAATTGTTATTGATAATTTTATCAAGGCCCGTACAGTCGATTTCCATCAACGACCATCGAACTGCACTTACAACGACCTTTTTAAAATTCGATTTGGACGTATCTCCAAATCCAACTGTTAGATTTCAAATTTCTAATATTCATTAGAAATCTCTTTTCGATACGAACCCAACGGTTCTGGTTTTAGGAGAATCCGACGGTCGGATCTCCCGTAAGGTCCGTTCGAAGTCAGTGGTCGAAATTTGCGAACTGCCGCGGCGCGGCGCGTTCTATTCAGGCCATTATATTATATATATAATATATATTTCGTCGATTACTATTTAAAACGAATTTTATAAATTGTTTTGAACTTGTTTCAAAAACTATTTCAACCTTTATTTAAAATTCAAATCAAAATTGAATTTCCTATTATAAATACTTTTTACTTTCATTTCTATTTGATTTCAATTCAAATCTATTTTAATTCGATTCGAATTCAATTTCTTTTCAATTCAATTCAAATTCGTTTTCTATTCAATACAAATCAAATTCAATTCATTTTCTAATTAAATCAAATTCGTTTTCTATTCAAATCAAATTCGTTATATATTCGATTCAATTCAAATTGGTTTTCTATTCGATTCAATTCAAATTGGTTTTCTATTCGATTCAATTCAAATTGGTTTTCTATTCAATAAATGAATACTTATCCTATTCAATACGTGAATCTATATTTTTGTCAACACACGACTAATCTCAACGAATGAGTACTGTCCACGTGTGACTCTTTTTGTTATTTAATACATTTTATACATGATAAAGATGTAAATCTTATTGTTAAAATATTTCGTTCAACACATGACTAATCTCAATGGATGAGTACTGTCAACACATGAACCTTTATTTTATAATATTCTTTATTTTCTAAATTGGAATGAGGCCCAATCAATTACCATATAAAGTTAATTATATGGATTCCATACAACAAATGTATATAATAGCAACGATAAATAATCAACCATCATCCAAAGTGCACTACACTGTATAAGCATCAAGTATAGATATCTAACACTTATAACAGCCTTTCAATCAATCGATCGACATATAACTAATTATTAGGATTAGTGTATGCCGTATTTTATCCCAATACCCGTGTGGGGTTTCAAACAATCAAACACAGATTTTATTTGTGCAGTTGGGCGATGTGTAAAATTTATCATTCCAATCAATGTCAGTCAAATCAGTGTACATAAACAAACCGTCCGGTTTGTAAATGAATATTTATTTATTCACATTCTCATTAAAAAATATATTTTTAACGATAAAACATTTTATTCAACCTATGAAAATATTCTATTCAGTTCATTTATAAAATAAAAATGATATTTTTATTTATCTAACTTATTTTAGAAAATTTCGGCGGCATAACGGCACGATACTAGAAACGGGACAAGGCCTAGCCTTATCCCCGGTCTAGTGAAGGCCCACGCCATTCACACATCAATCAAATCCATTCATTTCACCAAACAACCAACTCCAAATCAAATAATTTAACTAATCTATGCAACCAAACAAACAAGTCCATGGTCTGTGGACAGTGGTGTCGGGTGCTACTAAACACCGTCCGCATCCTAGTATATATATACAACTAGAAAAGGAAATTTTGAGTGAGAAGTTCTCACCGATAGCTATTCCAACTCCCTGACACTTCATTTAGAGAAATCATCGCCATTCTCGCCTTTTGTCGCTTTCGTTGCCCGTAGCCACTATATATATAAAAATCACATTTTTACTTCGCTGTTCAATATATAAAAATCGAATTTTTACTTCGCTATTCAATATATAAAAATCGAATTTTTACTTCGCTATTCAATATATAAAAATCAAATTTTTACTTCGCTATTCAATATATAAAAATCGAATTTTTACTTCGTTATTCAATATATAAAAATCGAATTTTTACTTCGCTATTCAATATATAAAAATCGAAATTTTACTTCGCTATTCAATATATAAAAATCGAATTTTTCTATGCTATACGAATATATAAAAATCATATTTTTCTATGCTATACGAATATATAAAAATCATATTTTTCTATGCTATACGAATATATAAAAATCATATTTTTCTATGCTATACGAATATATAAAAATCATATTTTTTCTATGCTATACGAATATATAAAAATCATATTAAAATAAATAAAAATAAATAAAGAAGCTTACAGTGTTAGGATCAGAAAAGAAAGAGGGATAGAGGTCAGAGGGAGCGTCGGAGGGTGGTGGATGGGGTGGCGTGGGTCGTGCGTTCGATTTGGGGGTTAGGGTTTTCGGGAGGGGGAGGGGGGGAAAGGGGGCTGCGCGATGCGCTAGGGAAGAGGGGGAAGGAGGCTGTCGCGAGGTCGAGGTGGGGAGGGGGGCTGTCTCGCGCGGCGGCCGGCACCGCTAGGGGGGTGGCGGTTGCGCGGCTGCGCCTTCTTTTCTCTTTTTTTATTTTTTTTATTTTTGATTTCTTTTTCTGGTATGAATGAATCGAAACAAGGGGGGGCAGAAGTTGAAGAGGGTGAGGGGAGAGAGAAAGCTTTAATTTATTATTTAATTATTTTATTTTCCACCAAAAAGCAACTTTTATTTTCAACCTCTAAACGAGGCCCACCGCCTGTCGTCCATAGCTAATTACCCCCATTCCAAACACAATGGGTTAGGTATCGCAGGCTGATTCGGTTGCTACGATCAGTTTCCGTTAAAATCAACATATAACTCTATATATTGAATTTGAACGCGCATTTCAATTTACCGGGGCCACATACTAACTCGAAAAATTACAGAAAAATATTTTCTAGCTTCGTATTGACGATACAGTCCTAACAAAACTAATTTCGTCGAATTCTGAGACCGTTGGAAAAATGGCCATTTTCCAGTCGATTGAAATCAACTAAAACTGGTCAAACGCGTTTTCCTTTGCCACGCTCACATATTGATTCGAAAATTTATGAAATTTGGAATCTAACAATAATTTTACATCACGGATCCAACAAAAGTGGTTTCGTCGAAATCCCAGGTCGTTTGCAAAACGGCCATTTTTAAGGGCCTGAATTCCATAACGATTATTCAGAATTTTCAACTGGACATGTCTTTTGATTCCCGCTATGAAATCTTGATTTTTCGGATTCGTTGGAAAGATATTCACAATTAGATCCTATTACTTTTGGTTTCACTAAAATCCGGATTGTTTTGCAGTAACAACCCGAAAATCCGGGCCAGTATAAAATTTTTATTTTGGCAATTTTAGCGAATTTTGATTATTTAAAATGAATTATTTTAAATAATATCAACAAGAAATTTATTTTGAATAGAATTCGAACGTATATATTTATTCGAATCGCCGTTAGAATATAAATATTTATAAATAGAATTGAAAATGGCGCGGTAGTTCGATAATTCAATTTCAAACTTCAATTGGATGTACCGGGTGCAAAACAATCCGGATTTTAGTGAAACCAAAAACATTAGGATCTATTTTAGAATATCTTTCCAACGAATCCGAAAAATCGAGATTTCATAGAGGGAATCAAAAGATATGTCCAGTTGAAAATTCTGAATAGTCGCTATGGAATTCAGGCCCTTAAAAATGGAAATTCTGCAAATGACCTCGGATTTCGACGAAACCACTTTTGTTGGATCCGTGATGTTAAGTTATTGCTAGGTTTCAAATTTCATAATTTTTCGAATCCATATGTGAGCATGGCAAAGGAAAACGCGTTTGACCAGTTTTAGTAGATTCTAATCAACTGGAAATTGGCCATTTTTCAAACGGTCTCAGAGTTCGACGAAACTAGTTTTGTTAGGACCGTATCGTCAATACGAAGCTAGAAAATATTTTTCAGGATTTTTTAGAGTTAGTATGTGGCCTCGGTAAATTGAAATGTGCATTCAAATTCAGTATATATTGATTCATATTTTAATTTTAAGCGAAAACTGAATGAAATAGCCGAACTGGCTTACGAAACATATCTCATTGTGTTTGGAATGGGGGTATTTAGTTATAAACGACAGTCGTTGGATTCGATTTCGAGTTCGTACGGAACTATAAATAATTAGAGGATTAAAATAATTAAAAATATAAATCACTATATAGGGTCAGCAACGGTCAAACCCCTCTTTCTCTCCTCCCGTGGTCAACCCGATTCCCAACCGACAAAGGCGAAAACGATGGCTGAAAACTTCAAATTTTAAATCGTTTAAGTCCCTAAATCCGCAAAATAAATTCGAAGAAATTCAAGGCAAGAATTCAAGAGCCTTGTAAGCTCTACACGATGAACGGATGGTATCATTCCTAGCTTCAGGAGTCACGAGAAATCAAAGCTCCAACAGGTCGGGGTTCGAGCGCGTTTTTCCAAGCGTGGAGGAGCTCGAGTTCGTCGGACTTTTGGGTGGGGGACGGCAGCTCCAAGCTCGATGATGTGTTGGCCTCCGATTCTGGTCCGACGCTATGTGGAGGTGGCGCAGGCGGTTTCCCCAAATCGATGAAGACGGCGAGGGTTTCCAGATGCAAACTGCAGTGAGTTTTTAATCAGTTTTTTTTATACATTAAACATTGGTTTTGTTTAATAAAAAAAAATTCAGTTTTTGTTTAATATAAATAACATAGAGAAATATAACTTTGTTTTTAAATATTTAAGCATTGTTTTCAAATTTATATAGAGAATTGTTTTTAGAAGAAAATACAACTTTTTTTTAAAAATAAAATAGCAAGTGTGTTAAAAATAATATATTTTTGTTTGTAAAAAGATTATATTTTTTTTGGTAGAAAAGATTATATTTTTTTTTAAGTTAGAAAAGAATATATTTTTAATTAGCTAAAGGTAAGATTTTACTTATGAAAAGATTCAATTTTTAGAAATGAAAAGATTAGATTTTAGCGAACAAAAAAATATATATAGATTTTTATCGTATAAGAAAAGTTACAAAAAAATTAGATTTTTATCATATGAGAAGTAATGGTAGAAAAAAAATATGATTTATATATATTTATATAGAATAGCGATAAAAATTCGATTTTTATATATATATAGTGGAAATAAAAATTTGATCTTTATATATGTAGTGAAGAAAAAATATGATTTTTATATTTTTAAAGTATTAAAAATATGATCTTTACTATGTAGAAGATGTAAAAATATAATTTTTACATGATAGGAGTATTAGAAATATCATCTTTATATGTGTAGCAAAAATAAAAATGTGATTTTTATAATGTTAAGTTTGAAAAGGCGAAATCTTTATATGAAAAATAGCATGATAAAAATATAATTTTTATCTATATAACATCGTTGTGAAAACAGAATTTTAATCCATATAGCGTGATAGTAAAAATTCGATTTTTATATATTGAATAACGAAGTAAAAATTCGATTTTTATATATGTAGTGGCTACGGGCAACGAAAGTGACAAAAGGCGAAAAAGATGAAGATTTCTCTAAATGAAGTGGCGTGAAGTTGGAATAGCCACCGGTGAGAACTTCTCACTTTAAATTTATTTTTCTAGTTATATATATATACTAGGATGCAGACGGTGCTTAGTAGCACCCGACACAATCGTCCACAGACCATGGACTTGTTTGTTTGGTTGTGTAGTTGGTTAGATTATTTGATTTGAATTGAATTGTTTGGTGAATTAAATGGATTTGATTGATGTGTGAATGGCATGGGCCTTCACTAGACCGGGGATAAGGCTAGGCCTCATCCCGTTTCTAGTATCGTGCCGTTATGCCGCCGAAATTTTCTAAAATAAGTTAGAAAAATAAAAATATCATTTTATTGAGTAAATGAACTAAAAAAATTAATGTGTTGAAAGAAAAGAAAATATTTATATAGTTAAAAATATTTTATCGTTAAAAATATAATTTTAACGTGAATGTGAATAAATAAATATCTATAAACAAATCGGCCGATTTGTTTATATACACTGATTTGACTGATATTGATTGGGCCGATGAACTTTACACATCGCCCAACCGCACAAATAAAATCTGTTTTTGATTGTTTGAAAACCTCACATGGGTATTGGGATAAAATACGGCATACACTAATCCCAATAATTAGTTGTATGTCGATCGATTGATTGACAGGCTGTTATAAGCGTTAGATATCTATATTTGATGCTTATACAGTGTAGTGCACTTTGGATGATGGTTGATTATTTATCGTTGCTATTATATGCATGTGTGGTATGGAATCCATATAGTAAACGCTATATAGTAATTGATTGGGTCTCATTCCAATTTGAAAAATAAAGAATATTATAAAATAAAGGTTCATGTGTTGACAGTACTCATCCGTTGAGATTAGTCATGTGTTGAACGAAATATTTTAATAATAAAATTTACATCTTTATCAATATAAAATAAAGGTTCATGTGTTAACAGTACTCATCCGTTGAGATTAGTCATGTGTTGAACGAAATATTTTAAAAATAGAAATATTTGAAATAGAAATATTTGAAAAGGAAATATTTAAAAAAGAAATATTTGAAACAGAATATTAGAAAATAGGAATATATGAAGCCGAGTTGATTAGATTGACGCCATTTTGACGTGAACGATATTTTTATCGATTTTATTCATTTTAAAATGAATATTGAAAAGTGATTTCGAAATCGAATATTTTGAAATGAAATTTGAATTAAATTGAATAGAAAACGAATTCGAATTGAATATATAACGAATTTGATTTCAATTGAAAATATATAACGAATTTGGATTGAATAGAGAATATATAACGAATATGAATTGAATAGAAAATATATAACGAATTTGATTTTATTATAAAATGAATTGAATTTGATTTGATTAGAAAATGAATTGAATTTGAATTGAATAGAAAATGAATTGAATAGAAAATGAATTGAATTTAAATGGAAAACGAATTGAATTCGAATTGAATTTAAATGAATTTTGAAACGAATTTAAAACTATTTATAAAATTTGTTTTAAATAGGAATCGACGAAATATATATTATATATATTATATATAATATAATGGCCTGAATAGAACGCGCCGCGCCGCGGCAGTTCGTGAATTTCGAACATTTATTTCAAACGGACATTACGGGAGATCCGACCGTCGGATTCTCCTGAAACCGGAACCGTTGGGTTCGTATCGAAAAGAACTAGCTGAAGAATATTAGAAATTTGAAATCTAACGGTTGGATTTGGAGATACGTCCAAATCAAATTTGGAAAAGGTCGTTGTAAGAGCAGTTCGATGGCCGTTGTTGGAAATCGACTGTACGGGCCTTGATAAAATTATTAAAAATAGTAATAATTTGTGTAGAATCATAAGAAATGATTTGGGAAAAATTGGGATGAAAAACTCCATATTTGGAAAGATAAAAATAGATTTTTATCGAAATGAACTAGTTTTGAACTAAAATTAAAACCCAATTATTTTTAAATAAATAAATTAGATTTAAAACGGGGTTTTAAATAATCGGAATTTCTAATATATTTGATTGGAAATGAATTAAAATTCATTTGTGGGTTTATCATGAACGGTGTTTTAAATAACACTAGTTCTTTAACCAAATAATAAATAGAACGTGATTTGGGTTTATCGTGAACTGTGTTTTAAATGACATTAGTTCTTTAACCCAGTAAAAGGAGTTTTAATGAATCTGCAATTAGATTGAAATGTGAATTGATAATTTAAATTATCAAATTTGAAAAGATCGAGAATGGAGTATCACCAGTTTTGCTCCAGGCGATAGTTAAATCTTTAATTAGATTTGAACGTGAAAAAGTAATTGAATTTACCGATAACACCGTGGTGTTAGATACGAAGTATTACCAGTTTTGCTTCATGGGATAAATAGGTTGGGATTGGGAAATAAAATAAATAATTACTTCGGTGTGGTTCGCTAATCCCGACTAGTTTGGAAAACCATAATTTGGTTTGAAATTACATCCAAAGGAAGAATAAAGAATAAATTCAAAGAATTTTATCTTGGATAAAATTAATGGGAACCTTTCCCTAAGAACGTGAAATTTAGAAACTAACTGTAGGTTAGCTAAGAAGAATGATTTCCTGGGCATTGATCTGATGTTGGTTTCGACCTTCGGGGTTAATATTTAGGGGATTGCTCTCTTACTAATTTACGGTTAGTGACTAATGAATTGGAATGAGGCGTATGTTGTATTTGTGTAACATTTGTTTTTAATATACGCGGGTTGTTCAGAAAGGCCGGGTTTACACCCATTCTGAATAACCGATTCGACGATAAGTCGAAGATGAAGACGGTGGTCGAAGACCGGAAGTCTTCACATCGTTTGGGTGATTACTGATGATCTTGATTGGGCTGTACACCCAAGATGAGGGAATCAGTTGGTGGTCGTCCAGACGTACTTGGAGATCGACGGATATGCGAGGAAAGTGCCTCCGGTTTCGTTCAGACCTAGAACGGACTTGTAAATGGATGGTGTGTCTGACATTGTATTCCTTTATATCGTATTCGTTGATCTATGCTAAATATATATCTGTTTGGCGGCGGGGAATTTATTCTCTTGCTTAACGCCCTTCTCTGAGACATACGAGCTCAGAGGTTATATATTGGCAGAAATCAGTAGTACGATATGGATTGATAGTGTGGCATGTTGAGATGCAGTGATCCAGACTTTTGTTGAAAGGCAAGTTTGGTGGATGATGATCAAAGCGCAGCTTTAATATAGCATGGCTTTGTGTATAGCGTTGATTCGCGAGCCTCACACCCCGGTATGGTGGTAAACTGGTGGTTTGATCAGTATGCTTTTTAGTGGATGGGCACCTTAGTGGTGTCGTGGATTCGGTCGACCGAGATGAGCTTAGTGCTCAGGGATATATAGAGTAAGCGGTGTTTTCTCTCGCTGGGACGTAAGCCGCGGTGATACTCTGGTCCCAAATATGCGGATGTGCAGACGGTGTTTTCTCTTGATGGGACGTAAGCCGTGGTGAATTGCATTACGCGATCGATCTTTCGAATCAGGAGCCACCATGATGGAAATCCAATTTCCAATACGTGTATTTCGGTTTTATTTGTAGAGCCTAGTATGGCGACATAGTGGGATGGGGCGCTTATGCCGTCTATGATTGATACTTATGATTTGAAGATATTTTATACAATATGCACTTATTATAGTATCAAATGATTTGTGTTAAACGTATCAAGCATTCTTGGCTATTATAAGGTAAAAACCCTATCCTCCGGCTGCGTTGCATTGTGTGTTGGGACCTGGGTCTTATAATAGCTTCATTTTTCTTTATTTAGCATTGCGCTATTTGTTTTATGCACTAGTATTCTTGGGAGGAAACCTGTTCCGTGTTATACGGCGTGGTCCCTTGATTTACCTAACTTTAAAATAAAGATTTACAACTGTTTTAGTTCTCACACCAGTCCCATGACTGACCTGGAGTTTATTGTTTTAACCTAAACTCTGGGTGCCCCTATTTTCGACACGGGAAGCTAGTAGTTTTGGTTTTGCAGATTTATATTCACAGGATCCTGGTTTACAGCTGGGATGATATCCGAAAAGCTTTGTATCCGTATATCTCTTATAGTTGTGTATTGTATTATTTTCCGCTGCTATGTATTTAAATGTAATTTAAATCTCTGATATTTCTGTGTAATATTTATTCATTTATACTCTGTACATTCTTATAATCTGATGCATTGTTGTAATATACAATGAAATGTTCTTTCGTCTGCGTTCTGTTGTGGCTTGTTCTCGAACTATCCGCGCTTTCCTCACCGGGGAAGTTACGGGTTTTCACAGTTGGTATCAGAGCTTTGGTTTACAAAGCTCTGAGAACAAGACACATTAGAACCATACGAAAGAATTCATCAGAGATTGGATTAGTAATATCCAACGAGAATGACTCGTTAGAGATACGATCAGTAGTATCCTAGAACGAGTGTGAAGAGTAAATTTTTAATGTGAAAACTAATTTTGTTTTGAAAATTTAAATCAATTATTCGTATTTGATTATTTATTTATACTGATTTGGACAATGCAGTATATAAAGATTTTGCGTATACGTCTGATCCGCGTATATTTGAAGTTTTAATATACTGGATAGATATAGAATCACACTCTAGTCGCCCGGGGATGATACTGATAATTGTGATCACATTATCAGTGTTTATATTCGAGTGACGAAAGTGAGATTTCTATATATTTCCTATTGACTGGTGTGAGAACCAAAATTAGATAGGGCTTATTGTTGTGATTTTGCATCAAAAATCTGATTTTTGACTATATATCAAAGTTATGAATTTGAAAAGCTAATTAACTAATTGATTGATGGTTGTGTTGTTTGATTTCTGTTTTGATTAATTGAAATTTTAACCATATAGCCAATTTGATCAAATATTGAGTTGTATTGAAAATGTGTCGCATTTGCTTGCATATACATGTACTTACATTGAACAGGTCATAGGAAGGAGGCTAGAGCAGAGAATAAAATTTGTTTGCCCGACAAATAGGTACATGTTTATCATAATTTACTATTTTGTTTGGGTGATGATGATTTTATGAGCCTATTGGCTAGCCGCTTGGCTTTTTCTTTTTCTTTTTGAGATCAGAAGGCCTTTATGGCAATTTCGGGATTTTCCCGTGGCTCCCGGTGCAGGGGAGGTTATGGCGAAATTTTTCGAAAATTTAGGGTGTTAGCCAAATTTTTGAAGAATTTGAAAATTCTCAGAAACTGAAAAGTTGGAGAATGGAAGCCAGATCGAACGTAGAGTTGATTAATCAAACCACTTTCGACTTTGTTCCTTTTCGGGGACGAAAAGTTTTAAGTGGGGGAGATTGTAACAACCCGAAAATCTGGGCCAGTTTAAAATTTTTATTTTGGCAATTTTAGCGAATTTTGATTATTTAAAATGAATTATTTTAAATAATATCGACAAGAAATTTATTTTGAATAGAATTCGAACGTATATATTTATTCGAATCGTCGTTAGAATATAAATATTTATATATAATTATAAATAGAATTGAAAATGGCGCGGTAGTTCGATAATTCGATTTCAAACTTCAATTGGATGTACCGGGTGCAAAACAATCCGGATTTTAGTGAAACCAAAAACATTAGGATCTATTTTAGAATATCTTTCCAACGAATCTGAAAAATCGAGATTTCATAGCCGGAATCAAAAGATATGTCCAGTTGAAAATTCTGAATAGTCGCTATGGAATTCAGGCCCTTAAAAATGAAAATTCTGCAAATGACCTCGGATTTCGACGAAACCACTTTTGTTGGATCCGTGATGTCATGTTATTGCTAGGTTTCAAATTTCATAATTTTTTGAATCCATATGTGAGCGTGGCAAAGGAAAACGCGTTTGACCAGTTTTAGTAGATTTTAATCGACTGGAAATTGGCCATTTTTCAAACGGTCTCAGAGTTCGACGAAACTAGTTTTGTTAGGACCGTATCGTCAATACGAAGCTAGAAAATATTTTTCAGGAATTTTTAGAGTTAGTATGTGGCCTCGGTAAATTGAAATGTGCATTCAAATTCAGTATATATTGATTTATATTTTAATTTTAAGCGAAAACTGAATGAAATAGCCGAACTGGCTTACGAAAAATATCTCATTGTGTTTGGAATGTGGGTATTTAGTTATAAACGACAGTCGTTGGATTCGATTTGGATTTCGTACGGAACTATAAATAATTAGAGGATTAAAATAATTAAAAATATAAATCACTATATAGGGTCAACAACGGTCAAACCCCTCTTTCTCTCCTCCCGTGGTCAACCCGATTCCCAGCCGACAAAGGCGAAAACGATGGCTGAAAACTTCAAATTTTAAATCGTTTAAATCCCTAAATACGCAAAATAAATTCAAAGAATTTCAAGGCAAGAATTCAAGAGCCTTGTAAGCTCTACACGATGAACGGATGGTATCATTCCTAGCTTCAGGAGTCACGAGAAATCAAAGCTCCAATAGGCCGGGGTTCGAGCGCATTTTTTCAAGCGTGGAGGAGCTCGAGTTCATCGGACTTTTGGGTGGGGGACGGCAGCTCCAAGCTCGACGATGTGTTGGCCTCCGATTCTGGTCCGACGCTATGTGGAGGTGGCGCAGGCGGTTTCCCCAAATCGATGAAGACGGCGAGGGTTTCCAGATGCAAACTGCAGTGAGTTTTTAATCAGTTTTTTTTATACATTAAACATTAGTTTTGTTTAATATAAAATAATAATAATAATAATAAAATTTCAGTTTTTGTTTAATATAAATAACATAGAGAAATATAACTTTGTTTTTAAATATTTAAGCATTGTTTTCAAATTTATATATAGAATTGTTTTTAGAAAAAAATACAACTTTATTTTAAAAATAAAATAGGAAGTGTTTTAAAAATAATATATTTTTGTTTGTAAAAAGATTATATTTTTTTGGTAGAAAAGATTATATTTTTTTATGTTAGAAAAGAATATATTTTTAATTAGGTAAAGGTAAGATTTTACTTATGAAAAGATTCAATTTTTAGAAATGAAAAGATTAGATTTTAGCGAACAAAAAAAATATATAGATTTTTATCGTATAAGAAAAGTTATAAAAAAATTTAGATTTTTATCATATAAGAAGTAACGGTAGAAAAAAAATATGATATATATATATATATATATATATAGAATAGCGATAAAATTTCGATTTTTATATATATGAAGTGGAAATAAAAATTTGATCTTTATATATGTAGTGAAGAAAAAATATAGTTTTTATATTTTTAAAGTATTAAAAATATGATCTTTACTATGTAGAAGATGTAAAAATATAATTTTTACATGATAGGAGTATTAGAAATATCATCTTTATATGTGAAGCAAAAATAAAAACGTGATTTTTATAATGTTAAGTTTGAAAAGGCGAAATCTTTATATGAAAAATAGCGTGATAAAAATATAATTTTTATCTATATAACATCGTTGTGAAAATAGAATTTTAATCCATATAGCGTAAATTCGATTTTTATATATTAAATAGCGAAGTAATAATTCGATTTTTGTAATAACCCGAAAATCTGGGCCAGTTTAAAATTTTTATTTTGGCAATTTTAGCGAATTTCTAACATTTAAAATCATTATTTTAAATAATATCGACGAGAAATTTATTTTTGAATATATTTAGAACGTATATATTTATACGCGTCGTCTTTAGAATATAAATATTTATAAATAATTATAAATAGAATTGAAAATGGCGCGGTAGTTCGATAATTCGATTTCAAACTTCAATTGAATGTACCGGGTGCAAAACAATCCAGATTTTAGTGAAACCAAAAACATTAGGATCTAATTGATAATATCTTTCCAACGAATCTGAAAAATCGAAATTTCATAGCGGAAATCAAAAGATATGTCCAGTTGAAAATTCTGAATAGTCGCTATGGAATTCAGGCCCTTAAAAATAGACATTTTGCAAATGACCTCGGATTTCGACGAAACCACTTTTGTTGGATCCGCAGTGTAAAATTTTTGCTAGATTCCAAATTTCATAATTTTTCGAATCAATACGTGAGCATGGCGAAGGAAAACGTGTTTTGACCAGTTTTAGTTGATTTTAATCGACTGGAAAATGGCCATTTTTCTAACGGTCTCAGAATTCGACGAGACTAGTTTTTTAGGACCGTATAATCAATACGAAGCTAGAAAATATTTTTCTGCAATTTATAGAGTTAATATGTGAACCCGGTAAATTGAATTGCGCGTTCAAATTCAATATATAGAGTTATATGTTGATTTTAACGGAAACTGATCGAAATGATCAAATCAGCTTGCGATACATATCCCATTGTGTTCAGAATGGGGGTAAAACGCTTTGGACGACAGGCGGTGGGCCTCGTTTCGAGGTCATATGTGAAAGTCAACTCTTTGCAAAACAAAATAATTAAATTAATTAAAAAATTAAATCTCTCCCCTTAACCCGCTCTGCCCCCCCCCCCTTTTCTTTCATTCGTTTGATTCAGAAACGAAAAAAAAAATGGAAAGAGGAGGGCGACGGGGGGGAGAGCCGCCGCCACCACATCGCGCCCCCCCACCCCCAGCGATGCTGCCGCCGCCGCTGCTTCCTCTTCTTCCTCCTTCCTTCTTCCCTTCCTCCGTTTCCATCTCCTCCATCAAACCCCCTCCCCCCCCCCCCCCCCACAGGCGTCGCGCGATGCAAGCAGCCCCCCCCCCCCCCAAACCCGCATTCGACCACCTCCGCCTCCCTCTCTTCTTCTTCCTCCCTCTCTCGCCTCCATCTCCCCCTTCTTCTGCATAAAAAACCGCCGCCCCCCCCCCCCTTTTTCTAAACCCTAAGTCGCCGAGCCCCCCCTCTGCCTCAAGCCCCGCCTGAATCGAGCCCCCTCCTATTCCTCTTCACCCCCACTCGCTGTAAGTTTTTATATATTATTTATTTAATTTGTTTTATAAAATTCATTTAGTTTAATTTAAAAAGCATTGTTAAAATCAGTTTTTACCTTTGATGGTGGTGAAGAAAAGATTTTATTCAGTTTAAAAATATGATTTTTATATTTTTAAAGAATTAAAAATATGATTTTTATATTTTTAAAGTATTAAAAATATAATCTTTACTATATAAAAGATGTAAAAATATGATTTTGTTTAGGTAGAGAATTAAAAATATAATTTTTACATGATAGGAATATAAAAATAGCATCTTTATATGTGTAGCGAAATAAAGATTGATTTTTAAAAGACGATATTTTTAAATATGAAAAGACGAGATTTTTATAAATGAAAAGATTAGATTTTTAAAGGAAGAAAGACGATATTTTTAAATGGAGAAAGGTGAGATTTTTACATATGTAGTGGATTAAAAATATGACTTTTATATAGTATGAACTATAAAAATGTAATCTTTATGAGATAGAAAATATAAAAATATCATCTTTGTATATGTAGCGAAATAAAATTCTGATTTTTATTATATATACGGTGAAATAAAGTGGTGACTTTTATAATGATGGAATCTATATTTTTGAAAAGAGGAAGTCTTTATATTTGAAAAGGAGAAATCTTTATAGTTGAAAAGGCGAGTTCTTTATATAGATGATAACGAAGTGAAAATTCGATTTTTAAATATATGAAGTGATTATAAAAATATGATTTTTTAAATTGAAAGTGAATAAATAAAAATGTGATTTTTATTTTAAAGACATCAGTATATAAAAATGTGATTTTTATTTTAAAGACATCAGTATATAAAAATGTGATTTTTACATATGTAGTGAAAGCGGACAACGAAAGCGACAAAAGGCGAGAATGGCGAAGATTTCTATAAAAGAAGTGTCGTGAAGTTGGATAGCTATTGGTGAGAACTTCTCACTCAAATTTCATTTTCTAGTTATAAATACATACTAGGATGCAGACGGTGTTTAATAGCACCCGACACCACTGTCCACAGACCATGGACTTGTTTGTTTGATTGTGTAGTTGGTTAGATTATTTGATTTGAACTTGATTGTTTGGTGAAATGAAATTGATTTGATTGATGTGTGAATGGCGTGGGCCTTCACTAGACCGGGGATAAGGCTAGGCCTCGTCCCGTTTCTAGTATCGTGCCGTTATGCCGCCGAAATTTTCTAAAATATGTTAGAAAAATAAAAATATCATTTTTATTGTGTAAATGAACTGAATAGAAGTTCATGTGTTAAAATAAAATATTTTATCGTTAAAAATATAATTTTTAACGTGGAAGTGAATAAAATAAAATATTCATTTACAAACCGAACGGTTTGTTTATGTACACTTATTTGAAGGACATTGATTGGGACGATAAATTTTACACATCGCCCAACTGCACAACTAAAATCTGTGTTTGATTGTTTGAAACCCCACACGGGTGTTGGGATGAAATTTGATGTACACTCATCCTGATTGATTAAATATGTCGATCGATTGATTGACAGGCTGTTATAAGCGTTAGATATCTATATTTGATGCTTATACAGTGTAGTGCACTTTGGTTGATGGTTGATTATTTTTCAATGCTATTATATACATGTGTTGTATGGAATCCATATAATTAACATTATATGGTGATTGATTGGGCCTCATTCCAATTGGGAAAATAATGAATATTATAAAGGAAAATTCATGTGTTGAATCTATTCATGGGTTGAGTGAAATATTTTATACAATGAAATTTACATCTTTATCATATTTAAAATTAGAACTACTTTACGGTTGAAGTCTAATTGAAAATCAAACGATAGATACCATAGTTTTATAAAATATTCTACATAACAAAAAAAAATAGTGATGTGTTGACAACACTCATGTGTTGAGATTAGTCAGGTGTTGGAAGAAATATAGATTCATGAGTTGAATGGAATAAATATTCATTTGTTGAATAGAATAACGGATTTATTGAAATATATAAAGCCGTGTTGATTAGAGATGCGCTATTTTGACGTGAACGATATTTATATCGATTTTATTCGTTGTATAATGAATATTGAAAAGTGATTTCAAAATTAAATATTTTGAAATGAAATTCAAATTGAATTAGATTAAAATTCGAATTGAATAGGAAGCGAATTTGAATTCGAATAAAATAGAAATGAATTCAAATTGAATTAAATTGAAATTGAAATTTAAAACGAACTGAAATTGAATTGAAATCAATTTGAAACGAATTCGAATTGAATCAAATAGAAGGTAAATTCGAATTGAATTGAATTGAAACGAATTTGAATTTGAATTTGAATTTGAATTGAATTGAAATGAACTCGAATTGAATTGAAATCAAATTGATTTGAAATTGAAGATGAAGTTGAAATTGTTTTGAAACGAATGTAGAACTATTTATAAAATTCGTTTTAAAAGGAAATCGACGAAATATATATAATATATATAATATATATATAATGGCCTGAATAGAACGTGCCGCGCCGCGGTAGTTCGTGAATTTTGACCATTTATTTCAAACGGACGTTGCGGGAGATCCGACCGTCGGATTCTCCTAAATCCGGAACCGTTGTGTTTGTATCGAAAAGAGCTTTCCAATGAATATTAGAAATTTGAAATCTAACGGTTGGATTTGGAATTATGTCCAAATCAAATTTGGAAAAGGTCGTTGTAAGTGCAGTTCGATAGCCGTTGATGGAAATCGACTGTACGGACCTTGATAAAATTATTAAAAATATTGATAATTTGTGTAAAATCATAATATGTGAATTGTAAAGAACTGGGGTGAAAAACTCCACATTTGAAAGGATAAAAATAGATTTTTATCGAAATGAACTAGTTTGAACTAGAATTAAAATCAATTTATTGTTGAAATAAATAAATTGAATTTGAAAGTGATTTTAAAAATAATCAATATTCCCATACGTGAATTGGACTGGAGTTGAATCGAAATTATCTTCGGAATATTTCGATGTTGGGTTTCGTGACTATACAAATATTGTTATGGGGATTTGAAAGATATATTTTATATCGTTATTTCCAATACGATATTTGTTGGTTTCAGAATTTGATATTGAATATAAGCCGATATATTTTCTATTCAGAGCCTTGTATATAATATCAAATGTGATTTGGGTTTATCGTGAATCGTGTTTTAGATGACATTGGTTCTTTACCCCAGTTAAAGGCAAGATGTTGATTTTTGAAAGGATTAAAACTAAGTGGAGTTTTAATGAATCTTTAATTAGATTAAAATGTGAATTGATAATTTAAATTATCAAATCTGAAAGGTGATCGAGAATAGAGTACCACCAGTTTTGCTCCAAAGCGATAGTTAAATCTTTAATTAGATTTGAACGTGAAATGGTAATTAATTTTACCGATCACACCGTGGTGTTAGTTGTGGAGTATTACCAGTTTTCTCCATGGGATATAAAGGTTGGGATTGGGAAATAAAATAAATAATTACTTCGGTGTGGTTCGTTAATCCCGACTAGTTTGAAATGATATCCAAAGGAAGATTATAGGAAAATTTTAGAAGAATTTATCTTAGATAAAATTAATGGGAACATTTCCCTAAGAATGTGATTTTGTGAATAAAAGAATATTCTGAATTGGAATAAGGCGTTTGTTGTGTTTGTGTAACATTCGTTTATTATATACGTGGGTCATTCAGAAAGGCCGGGTTATACCCATTCTGGATAACCGATTCGACGAGATGTCGAAGATGAAGACGGTGGTTGAAGACCGGAAGTCTTCACATCGTTTGGGAGATTACTGATGATCTTGATTGGGCTGTACACCCAGGATGAGGGAATCAGTTGGTGATCGTCCAGACGTACCTGGAGATGGATGGATATGCGAGGAAAGTGCCTCCGGTTTCGTTCAGACCCAGAACGAACTTGTAAATGGATTGTGTGTCTGACATTGGATTTTATTCTGTGTTGATTGATCTCTATTAAATATACATCTGTTTGGCGGCGGAGAATTTATTCTCTTGCTTAACGCCCTTCTCTAAGACATACGAGCTCAGAGGTTGTATATCGATGGACATCAGTCGCATGGAGTGAATTGCCTGTGTGGCACGCATAAGTGGCAATTGATCAAGGCTTCTGTTGAAAAGCAAAGTCTTGTGGTTGATGATCAAAGCACGGCCTGTGTGGCGTAGCTTTGTGTATAACGTGAATTTGCGAGCCTCACACCTCGGTATGAGTCAAAAACGGGATAGTGACTGCAGGGAGAGCACGACGTTTCTTTCTAGCTAGGGTGGTGTCAGTGACCTACCAGCCCTGACATTTATATACTTTTCACCTGTGTGGTTGTTGGATATGAGGCGCCTCGGATATAGGTCTGTAAGGACCGGGAAACGTGTGTTCAGGAATAATTAATCCTCAAAAGTAAGAGAGGACCGGCCCTGAAGATCCAAGGATCATAGTGGGGTCCTGGGACATTTGCTAGAGTGTCTCGAACGCGGAGAGGAGCTTGCCCCTTGCTTCGGCTCATGACGGAAATCCAATTTCCAATACGTGATATTGCGGTTTTAATTGTAGAACTAGTATGGCGACATGATATATGGTACCCATGCCGTCTATGATTGATATTTATGATTGAAAATGTTTTGACACTACACACCTATTATAGTATCAAATGATATGTTTTAACGTACCAAGCATGTTTGGCTATTATAAGGAAAACCCTATCCTCCGGCTTGCGTTGCATTGTGTGATGGGACCTGGGTCTTATAATAGCTTCATTTTTCCAAAAAGCATTGCATTGTTTTGTTATATGCACTAGTATTCTTGGGAGGAAACTCGTTCCGTGTTATACGGCATGGTCCCTTGAGTTACTCTCTTTTAAAGTAAAGCTTTAAATAACTGTTTTAGTTCTCACACCAGTCACATGACTGACCTGGAGTTTATTGTTTTAACCTAAACTCTGGGTGCCCCTATTTTCGACACGGGCAGCTAGTAGTTTTGGTTTTGCAGATTTATATTCACAGGGTTCTGATTTACGGCTGGAACGATGCTCGGAAAGCTCTGTACCCGTGTATCACTTTCAGTTGTATTTTGTATTATTTTCCGCTGCTATGTAATTTATTGTAATCTCTGATATTTGTCGAATGTAATTTATTCATTTATACCCTGTATATTCTTGTATCTGATGGAATTGTTGTAATAACAATGAAATGTTCTCCCGTCTGCGTCCTTTTGTGTGTTGTTCTCAAAGTATCCGCTCTTTCCTTCACGGGGAATGTAACAACCCGTAAAATCTGGGCCAGTTAAAATTTTTTATTTTGGCGAATTTTGATTATTTAAAATGAATTATTTTAAATAATATCGACGGAAATTTATTTTGAATATAATTCGAACGTATATATTTATACGCGTCGTCGTTAGAATATAAATATTTATATATAATTATAAATAGAATTGAAAATGGCGCGGTAGTTCGATAATTCGATTTCAAACTTCAATTGAACATACCGGGTGCAAAACAATCCGGATTTTAGTGAAACCAAAAACATTAGGATCTAATTGATAATATCTTTCCATTGAATCCGAATAATCAAATTTTCATAGCGGGGATCAAAAGATATGTCCAGTTGAAAATTCTGAATAGTCGCTATGGAATTCAGGCCCTTAAAAATGGACATTTTGCAAATGACCTCGGATTTCGACGAAACCAGTTTTGTTGGGTCCGAGATGTAAAATTATTGCTAGATTCCAAATTTCATAATTTTTCGAATCAATATGTGAGCGTGGCAAAGGAAAACGCGTTTGACCGGTTTCAGTTGATTTTAATCGACTGGAAATTGGCCATTTTTCAAACGGTCTCAGAATTCGACGAAACTAGTTTTGTTAGGACCGTATCGTCAATACGAAGCTAGAAAATATTTTTCTGGAATTTTTCTAGTTAGTATGTGACCCCGGTAATTTGAAATGTACGTTTAAAATTCAACATAAGGATTTAAATGTAAATTCAACGGAAACTATTCGAAACAATCAAATCAGCTTACGATACATATCCCATTGTGTTCGAAATGGGGGTAAAACGCTATGGACGACAGGCGGTGGGCCTCGTTTCGAGGTCGTATGTAAAAGTCAACTTTTTTTGAAAAATTAAATAATTAAATAATAAAAATAAATTTTAATTCCCTCTCTCCCCTTCCCTTATACGTGGTCCCCCCCCCCCTGTCGTTCAGAAAATTAAAACCAGGAAAAAAAAAACGCGCCGCCTCCAAATCGATGCCGCTCGCCGACTCCGACCTCCCCTCCGCCTCACTCCCCCCAACCTCTGACGATGGCGCACCCTCCTACGCCCCTCTCTCTTCTACTCCCATTCGAGCACGCACCGCAAGACTCCCAGAGCCCTAGAACGGCCGCGCCGACCCCAAACGCCCACCGCCTGTCCTCCGCTACCTCCCCATCGCCTGCGTGACCCCCCCCTCCGGCCTCTAGAGCTCCGGCGATCCAGGAAATCGTTTGGGTGAGTTTTAATTTTATTTTATTTTGTTTTACTTTATTTTAAACATTTAGTTAAGGTTAGATTTTTAAACTAAATTAAAGAAAGGTAAGATTTTTAAAATTAAAGAAAGGTATTATTTTTAATTATATATTGAACTTCGAATTAAAAATATGATTTTTATATATTGAACTTCGAATTAAAAATATGATTTTTATATATTGAACTTCGAATTAAAAATATGATTTTTATATATTGAACTTCGAATTAAAAATATGATTTTTATATATTGAACTTCGAATTAAAAATATGATTTTTATATATTGAACTTCGAATTAAAAAATATGATTTTTATATATTGAACTTCGAATTAAAAATATGATTTTTATATATTGAACTTCGAATTAAAAATATGATTTTTATATATTGAACTTCGAATTAAAAATATGATTTTTATATATTGAACTTCGAATTAAAAATTCGATTTTTATATATTGAACTTTGAAATAAAAATTCGATTTTTATATATTGAACTTTGAAATAAAAATTCGATTTTTATATATTGAATAGCGAAATAAAAATTCGATTTTTATATATATAGTGGCCTTGGGCAACGAAGGTGACAAAAAGGCGAAACGACGAAGATTTCTATAAATGAAGAGTCAAGATGATTGGATAGCTATAGGTGAGAATTTCTCACTCTTCAATTTATTTTCTAGTTATATATATATACTAGGATGCAGACGGTGTTTAGTAGCACCCGACACAATCGTCCACAGACCATGGACTTGTTTGTTTGGTTGTTTGGTGATTGATTGCGATATTGGTTTGAATGTGGTTTGTGGTGTGAAAAATCGAATCGATAAATTGGTTAGGATTAGACGTGCGCCGTTATAAGGCGAAGGAGTAAGGCTAGGTTAGACTCTTACTCCAAATTTTGTGGTTTGCATAATGAAATGAATTGAATTGTTTGGTGAAATGAATGGATTGATTGATGTGTGAATGGCGTGGGCCTTCACTAGACCGGGGATAAGGCTAGGCCTCGTCCCGTTTCTAGTATCGTGCCGTTATGCCGCCGAAATTTTCTAAAATAAGTTAGAAAAATAAAAATATCATTTTATGGTGTAAATGAATTGAATAGAAATTCATATGTTGGAATAAAATGTTTTGTCGTTAAAAATATAATTTTTAACGTGAATGTGAATAAATAAATATTCATTTACAAACCAGACGGTTTGTTTATGTACACTTATTTGAATGATATTGATTGGGACGATAAATTTTACACATCGCCCAACTGCACAACTAAAATCTGTGTTTGATTGTTTGAAACCCCACACGGGTGTTGGGATGAAATTTGAAGTTCACTCATCCTGATTGATTAAATATGTCGATCGATTGATTGACAGGCTGTTATAAGCGTTGAATATCTATATTTGATGCTTATACAGTGTAGTGCACTTTGGTTGATGGTTGATTATTTTCAATGCTGTTATATACATGTGTTGTATGAAAATCCATATAATTAATTTTATATGGTAGTTGATTGGGCCTCATTCCAGTTTTGAAAAAAAGAAATATTTGAAAAAGAAATATTTGAAAAAGAAATATTTGAAATAGAATATTTGAAAATAGGAATATATGAAGCCGTGTTGATTAGATTGACGCCATTTTGACGTGAACGATATTTATATCGATTTTTAACGATTTCGAAATGAATTGAATTGAAAACGATTTCGAAATGAATTGAATTGAAAACGATTTCGAAATGAATTGAATTGAAAACGATTTCGAAATGAATTGAATTAAAAACGATTTCGAAATGAATTGAATTGAAAACGAATTCGAATTGAATTGAAAGCGAATTTGAATTGAATAGAAATGAATTTCGAAACGAATTTATAAAGAAGAATTCAATTTTGATTTGAATTGAAATGGAAGTTGAAAATGTTGTTGAAACGATTTTAAAACTATTTATATAATTCGTTTTAAATAGAAATCGACGAAATATATATTATATATATTATATATATTATATAATGGCCTGAATAGAACGCGCCGCGCCGCGGCAGTTCGTAAATTTCGACCATTTATTTCAAACGGACATTACGGGAGATCCGACCGTCGGATTCTCCTAAAACCGGAACCGTTGGGTTCGTATCGAAAAGAGCTTTCTAACGAATATTAGAAATTTGAAATCTAACGGTTGGATTTGGAGATACGTCCAAATCAAATTCGAAAAAGGTCGATGTAAGTGCAGTTCGATGGCCATTAATGGAAATCGACTGTACGGGCCTTGATAAAATTATTAAAAATAGTAATAATTTGGGTAAAATCATAAGAAATGATTTAGAAAGAATTGGGATGAAAAACTCCATATTTGAAAAGATAAAAATAGATTTTTATCGAAATGAACTAGTTTTGAACTAGAATTATAATTCTATTTATTTTTAAATAAATAAATTGGATTTGAAATGGTTGTGAAAATAAACAGAATATCCAATGATTGCATTGGAGTGGATTTGAATCGAAATTGTCTTCGGAATATTTCGATGTTGGAATTCGTGATTATACAGGTGTTGTTATGGAAATTTGAAAGATATATATTTATATCGTTATTTCCAATACGACATTTGTTAGTCGTAGAATTCGATATTGAATATAAGCCGATATATTTTCTATTCAGAGCCTTGTATTGAATATCGAATGTGATTTGGGTTTGTCGTGAATGGCGTCTTCACTAACACTGTTCTTGAACCCAGTTGAGAAAAGATTAAATCTTTTTATTTAGATTTAATGAAGTGTACCAATTAAACAATATTTAATTGGAATTGAACTGGTATTGATTTTTGGGTTTATCGTGAACAGTGTTTTAAACAACACTTGTTCTTTAACCCGATAATTAATGGAATGTGATTTTGGGTTTATCGTGAATCGTGTTTTAAATGACACTGATTCTTTAACATAGTCGAAGATTAAAACTAAGTGGAGTTTTAATGAATCTTTAATTAGATTGAAATGATCGAAAATGGAGTATCACCAGTTTTGCTCCAGGCGATAGTTAAATCTTTAATTAGATTTGAACGTGAAATGGTAATTGAATTTACCGATAACACCGTGGTGTTAGATATGAAGTATGACCAGTTTTACTTCATGGGATGAATAGGTTGGGATTGGGAAATTAAACAAATGATTACTTCGGTAAGGTTCGTTAATCCCGACTAGTTTTGAATTGATATTCAAAAATAGATTAAAGAATAAATTTTAAAGAATTTATCTTTGATAAAATTAATGGGAACCTTTCCCTATGAAGGTGAAATTTAGAAACTAACTGTCGGTTAGCCAAGCAGAATGGTTTTCTGGATATTGATCTGATGTTGGTTTCGGCCTTCGGGGTTAATGTTTGGGGAATTATTCTCTTGATTAATTTACGGTTAGTGACTGATGAATTGGAATGAGGCGTATGTTGTGTTTGTGTAACACTTATTTAAATATATGCGAGTTATTCGGAAAGACCGGGTTTATCCCATTCTGAATAACTGATACGACGATAAGTCGAAGATGAAGACGATGGTCGAAGACCGGAGGTCTTCACGTCGTTTGGGTGATAACTGATGATCTTGATTGGGCTGTACACCCAAGAAGATGGAAACAGTTAGTGATCGTCCAGACGTACTTGGAGATCGATGGATATGCGGGGTACTAGGTGCCTCCGGTTTCGTTCAGACCCAGAACGGACTTGTAAATGGACTGTGTGTCTGACATTGGATTTTAGTCTGTGTGATTGATTTCTATTAAATATATATCTGTTTGGCGGCAGAGAATTTATTCTCTTGCTTAACGCCCTTCTCTGAGACGTACGAGCTCAGGGGTTATATATTGATGGATATCAAACGCATGGAGTGAATTGCCTGTGTGGCATGCCTAAGTGGCAATTGATCGAGGCTTCTGTTGAAAAGCAAAGTCTTGTGGTGATGATCAAAGCAAGGCCTTTGTGGCGTAGCTTTGTGTAACGTTTGCTTCGCGAGTTTCACACCCGGTATGAACCAAAAACGGGAGAGGACGTCAGGGAGGGCATGCGTTTCTTTCTAGCTAGAAGTGGCGTCAGTGGTTTTACACGCCCTGACGAGTTTGACTTATGTGGTTGTTGCTGTTGCGAGGCGCCTCGGATTGATCGGTCGTTCTCGAACCGATGGAGTCATTTAGTTGGCTCGTTTACGCCCCATAGGGCGGGGAAATGCATGTCCAGGGTTTAAGTTTAATCCACATCGGTGGACTGGCCCTGAGGATCCAAGGGCCCACCTGAGTCTGGGTCCTGAGGGGCGGGCTAGAGCGTCTCGAATCGGTTGAGGACTATCTTTTGCCTCGGTTCATAGATGGAAACCCAATTTCCAAATACGTGATTCTACGGTTTTATTTGTAGAGCCTAGTATGGCGACATAGTGGGATGGGGCGCTTATGCCGTCTATGATTGATACTTATGATTTGAAATTGCTTTATACACTATGCACTTATAATAGTATCAAACGATTTGTTTTAAACGTATCAAGCATTCTTTGGCTGTTATAAGGGAAAACCCTATCCCCCGGCTTGCGTTGCATTGTGTGATAGGACCTGGGTCTTATAACAGCTTCATTTTTCT
Organism: Allium sativum; assembly: GCA_030737875.1. Classification (NCBI taxonomy): domain Eukaryota; kingdom Viridiplantae; phylum Streptophyta; class Magnoliopsida; order Asparagales; family Amaryllidaceae; genus Allium; species Allium sativum. The sequence continues at coordinate 313,617,689 of CM060921.1, forward strand.
TTATTTAGCATTGCGCTGTTTGTTTTATGCACTGGTATTCTTGGGAGGAAACCCGTTCCGTGTTATACGGCGTGGTCCCTTGATTTACCAAACTTTGAAAATAAAGATTAATAACTGTTTTAGTTCTCACACCAGTCACATGACTGACCTGGAGTTTATTGTTTTAACCTAAACTCTGGGTGCCCTTATTTTGACACGGGCAGCTAGTAGTTTTGGTTTTGCAGATTTATATTCACAGGATCCTGGTTTACAGCTGGAACGATATCCGGAAAGCTTTGTATCCGTATATCTCATTCTAGTTGTGTATTGTATTATTTTCCGCTGCAATTTATTTAAATGTAATTTAAAATCTCTGATATTTCTGTGTAATATTCATTTTTACTCTGTATATTCTTGTATTCTGATGCATTGTTGTAATATACAATGAAATGTTCTTCTGTATGCGTTCTGTTGTGGTTTGTTCTCGAACTATCCGACGCTTTCCTTTACAGGGAAGTTGCGGGTCTTCATAGTTGGTATCAGAGCTTTGGTTTGCAAAGCTCGAGAATAAGACACATTAGAACCATACGAAAGAATTCATCAGATATTGGATTAGTAATATCCAATGAGGATGACTCGTTAGAGATGGGATCAGTAGTATCCTAGAACGAGTGTGAAGAGTAAAATTTTAAAGTGAAAACAAATTTTGTTTTGAAAATTTAAATCAATTATTCGTATTTGATTATTTATTTATATTGATGTGGACAATCCAGTATATATAGATTTCGCGTATACGTCTGATCCGCGTGTATTCGAAGTTTTAATATATTGGATAGATATAGAATCACACTCTAGTCGCCCGGAGAAGGTACTGATGATAGCACGTGCATCATCAGTATTTATGTTCGTGTTTCGAAGGTGTGATTTTCTATATATTTCCATTGGACTGGTGTGAGAACCAAAACTAATATAGTTAGAACACTTTGTTGTGAATTGGCATCAAAAACACGATTTTAGTATATGTATCAAAATTATGAATTTGAAACTTTAAATTCACTAACTGATTGATGTTTGTGTTGTTTGTTCATTTGTTTGCTAATTTTGAACCATTATGCCTAATTGAATCAAATATTGAATGATATCGAAAATTGGTTGCATTTGCTTGCATATGCATATACTTACATTGAACAGGTCATAGCAAGGAGGCTAGAGCAGAGAATAAAATTTGTTTGCCCGACAAATAGGTACATGTTTACTACATAATTTCCTGTTTTGTTTGGGTGATGATGATTTTGTGAGCCTATTGGCTAGCCGCTTGGCTTTTTCTTTTTCTTTTTGAGATCTGAAGGACCGGGGAAGCTATTTGAAATTCCCCGATGCTCCCGGTGCAGGGGAGGTTATGGCGAAATTTTTCGAAAATTTAGGGTGTTAGCCAAATTTTTGAAATTTTAGAAAATTCTCAAAGACTGAAAAGTTGGAGAATAGAAGCCAGATCGAGCGTAGAGTTGAATAATCAAACCACTTTCGACTTTGTTCCTTTTCGGGGACGAAAAGTTTTAAGTGGGGGAGATTGTAACAACCCGTAAAATCTGGGCCAGTTTAAAATTTTTATTTTGGCAATTTCGGCGAATTTTGATTATTTAAAATGAATTATTTTAAATAATATCGACGGAAATTTATTTTGAATATAATTCGAACGTATATATTTATACGCGTCGTCGTTAGAATATAAATATTTATATATAATTATAAATAGAATTGAAAATGGCGCGGTAGTTCGATAATTCGATTTCAAACTTCAATTGAACATACCGGGTGCAAAACAATCCGGATTTTAGTGAAACCAAAAACATTAGGATCTAATTGATAATATCTTTCCATTGAGTCCGAATAATCAAATTTTCATAGCGGGGATCAAAAGATATGTCCAGTTGAAAATTCTGAATAGTCGCTATGGAATTCAGGCCCTTAAAAATGGACATTTTGCAAATGACCTCGGATTTCGACGAAACCAGTTTTGTTGGGTCCGGGATGTAAAATTATTGCTAGATTCCAAATTTCATAATTTTTCGAATCAATATGTGAGCGTGGAAAAGGAAAACGCGTTTGACCGGTTTTAGTTGATTTTAATCGACTGGAAATTGGCCATTTTTCAAACGGTCTCAGAATTCGACGAAACTAGTTTTGTTAGGACCGTAACGTCAATACGAAGCTAGAAAATATTTTTCTGGAATTTTTCTAGTTAGTATGTGACCCCGGTAATTTGAAATGTACGTTTAAAATTCAACATAAGGATTTAAATGTAAATTCAACGGAAACTATTCGAAACAATCGAATCAGCTTACGATACATATCCCATTGTGTTCGAAATGGGGGTAAAACGCTATGGACGACAGGCGGTGGGCCTCGTTTCGAGGTCGTATGTAAAAGTCAACTTTTTTTGAAAAATTAAATAATTAAATAATAAAAATAAATTTTAATTCCCTCTCTCCCCTTCCCTTATACGTGGTCCCCCACCCCCCCCCCCCCCCCCCGTCGTTCAGAAAATTAAAACCAGAAAAAGAAAGAAAAAACGCGCCGCCTCCAAATCGATGCCGCTCGCCGACTCCGACCTCCCCTCCGCCTCACTCCCCCAAACCTCTGACGATGGCGCACCCTCCTACGCCCCTCTCTCTTCTACTCCCATTCGAGAACGCACCGCAAGACTCCCAGAGCCCTAGAACGGCCGCGCCGACCCCAAACGCCCACCGCCTGTCCTCCGCTACCTCCCCATCGCCTGCGTGACCCCCCCTCCGGCCTCTAGAGCTCCGGCGATCCAGGAAATCGTTTGGGTGAGTTTTAATTTTATTTTATTTTGTTTTACTTTATTTTAAACATTTAGTTAAGGTTAGATTTTTAAACTAAATTAAAGAAAGGTAAGATTTTTAAAATTAAAGAAAGGTATTATTTTTAATTATATATTGAACTTCGAATTAAAAATATGATTTTTATATATTGAACTTCGAATTAAAAATATGATTTTTATATATTGAACTTCGAATTAAAAATATGATTTTTATATATTGAACTTCGAATTAAAAATATGATTTTTATATATTGAACTTCGAATTAAAAATATGATTTTTATATATTGAACTTCGAATTAAAAAATATGATTTTTATATATTGAACTTCGAATTAAAAATATGATTTTTATATATTGAACTTCGAATTAAAAATATGATTTTTATATATTGAACTTCGAATTAAAAATATGATTTTTATATATTGAACTTCGAATTAAAAATTTGATTTTTATATATTGAACTTTGAAATAAAAAATTGATTTTTATATATTGAACTTTGAAATAAAAATTCGATTTTTATATATTGAATAGCGAAATAAAAATTCGATTTTTATATATATAGTGGCCTTAGGCAACGAAGGTGACAAAAAGGCGAAACGACGAAGATTTCTATAAATGAAGAGTCAAGATGATTGGATAGCTATAGGTGAGAATTTCTCACTCTTCAATTTATTTTCTAGTTATATATATACTCTAGGATGCAGACGGTGTTTAGTAGCACCCGACACAATCGTCCACAGACCATGGACTTGTTTGTTTGGTTGTTTGGTGATTGATTGCGATATTGGTTTGAATGTGGTTTGTGGTGTGAAAAATCGAATCGATAAATTGGTTAGGATTAGACGTGCGCCGTTATAAGGCGAAGGAGTAAGGCTAGGTTAGACTCTTACTCCAAATTTTGTGGTTTGCATAATGAAATGAATTGAATTGTTTGGTGAAATGAATGGATTGATTGATGTGTGAATGGCGTGGGCCTTCACTAGACCGGGGATAAGGCTAGGCCTCGTCCCGTTTCTAGTATCGTGCCGTTATGCCGCCGAAATTTTCTAAAATAAGTTAGAAAAATAAAAATATCATTTTATGGTGTAAATGAATTGAATAAAAATTCATATGTTGGAATAAAATGTTTTGTCGTTAAAAATATAATTTTTAACGTGAATGTGAATAAATAAATATTCATTTACAAACCAGACGGTTTGTTTATGTACACTTATTTGAATGATATTGATTGGGACGATAAATTTTACACATCGCCCAACTGCACAACTAAAATCTGTGTTTGATTGTTTGAAACCCCACACGGGTGTTGGGATGAAATTTGAAGTTCACTCATCCTGATTGATTAAATATGTCGATCGATTGATTGACATGCTGTTATAAGCGTTGAATATCTATATTTGATGCTTATACAGTGTAGTGCACTTTGGTTGATGGTTGATTATTTTCAATGCTGTTATATACATGTGTTGTATGAAAATCCATATAATTAATTTTATATGGTAGTTGATTGGGCCTCATTCCAGTTTTGAAAAAAAGAAATATTTGAAAAAGAAATATTTGAAAAAGAAATATTTGAAATAGAATATTTGAAAATAGGAATATATGAAGCCGTGTTGATTAGATTGACGCCATTTTGACGTGAACGATATTTATATCGATTTTTAACGATTTCGAAATGAATTGAATTGAAAACGATTTCGAAATGAATTGAATTGAAAACGATTTCGAAATGAATTGAATTGAAAACGATTTCGAAATGAATTGAATTAAAAACGATTTCGAAATGAATTGAATTGAAAACGAATTCGAATTGAATTGAAAGCGAATTTGAATTGAATAGAAATGAATTTCGAAACGAATTTATAAAGAAGAATTCAATTTTGATTTGAATTGAAATGGAAGTTGAAAATGTTGTTGAAACGATTTTAAAACTATTTATATAATTCGTTTTAAATAGAAATCGACGAAATATATATTATATATATTATATATATAATATAATGGCCTGAATAGAACGCGCCGCGCCGCGGCAGTTCGTAAATTTCGACCATTTATTTCAAACGGACATTACGGGAGATCCGACCGTCGGATTCTCCTAAAACCGGAACCGTTGGGTTCGTATCGAAAAGAGCTTTCTAACGAATATTAGAAATTTGAAATCTAACGGTTGGATTTGGAGATACGTCCAAATCAAATTCGAAAAAGGTCGCTGTAAGTGCAGTTCGATGGCCATTGATGGAAATCGACTGTACGGGCCTTGATAAAATTATTAAAAATAGTAATAATTTGGGTAAAATCATAAGAAATGATTTAGAAAGAATTGGGATGAAAAACTCCATATTTGATAAGATAAAAATAGATTTTTATCGAAATGAACTAGTTTTGAACTAGAATTATAATTCTATTTATTTTTAAATAAATAAATTGGATTTGAAATGGTTGTGAAAATAACCAGAATATCCAATGATTGCATTGGAGTGGATTTGAATCGAAATTGTCTTCGGAATATTTCGATGTTGGAATTCGTGATTATACAGGTGTTGTTATGGAAATTTGAAAGATATATATTTATATCGTTATTTCCAATACGACATTTGTTAGTCGTAGAATTCGATATTGAATATAAGCCGATATATTTTCTATTCAGAGCCTTGTATTGAATATCGAATGTGATTTGGGTTTGTCGTGAATGGCGTCTTCACTAACACTGTTCTTGAACCCAGTTGAGAAAAGATTAAATCTTTTTATTTAGATTTAATGAAGTGTACCAATTAAACAATATTTAATTGGAATTGAACTGGTATTGATTTTTGGGTTTATCGTGAACAGTGTTTTAAACAACACTTGTTCTTTAACCCGATAATTAATGGAATGTGATTTTGGGTTTATCGTGAATCGTGTTTTAAATGACACTGATTCTTTAACCCAGTCGAAGATTAAAACTAAGTGGAGTTTTAATGAATCTTTAATTAGATTGAAATGATCGAAAATGGAGTATCACCAGTTTTGCTCCAGGCGATAGTTAAATCTTTAATTAGATTTGAACGTGAAATGGTAATTGAATTTACCGATAACACCGTGGTGTTACATATGAAGTATGACTAGTTTTACTTCATGGGATGAATAGGTTGGGATTAGGAAATTAAACAAATGATTACTTCGGTAAGGTTCGTTAATCCCGACTAGTTTTGAATTGATATTCAAAAATAGATTAAAGAATAAATTTTAAAGAATTTATCTTTGATAAAATTAATGGGAACCTTTCCCTATGAAGGTGAAATTTAGAAACTAACTGTCGGTTAGCCAAGCAGAATGGTTTTCTGGATATTGATCTGATGTTGGTTTCGGCCTTCGGGGTTAATGTTTGGGGAATTATTCTCTTGATTAATTTACGGTTAGTGACTGATGAATTGGAATGAGGCGTATGTTGTGTTTGTGTAACACTTATTTAAATATATGCGAGTTATTCGGAAAGACCGGGTTTATCCCATTCTGAATAACTGATATGACGATAAGTCGAAGATGAAGACGATGGTCGAAGACCGGAGGTCTTCACGTCGTTTGGGTGATAACTGATGATCTTGATTGGGCTGTACACCCAAGAAGATGGAAACAGTTAGTGATCGTCCAGACTTACTTGGAGATCGATGGATATGCGGGGTACTAGGTGCCTCCGGTTTCGTTCAGACCCAGAACGGACTTGTAAATGGACTGTGTGTCTGACATTGGATTTTAGTCTGTGTGATTGATTTCTATTAAATATATATCTGTTTGGCGGCAGAGAATTTATTCTCTTGCTTAACGCCCTTCTCTGAGACGTACGAGCTCAGGGGTTATATATTGATGGATATCAAACGCATGGAGTGAATTGCCTGTGTGGCATGCCTAAGTGGCAATTGATCGAGGCTTCTGTTGAAAAGCAAAGTCTTGTGGTGATGATCAAAGCAAGGCCTTTGTGGCGTAGCTTTGTGTAACGTTTGCTTCGCGAGTTTCACACCCGGTATGAACCAAAAACGGGAGAGGACGTCAGGGAGGGCATGCGTTTCTTTCTAGCTAGAAGTGGCGTCAGTGGTTTTACACGCCCTGACGAGTTTGACTTATGTGGTTGTTGCTGTTGCGAGGCGCCTCGGATTGATCGGTCGTTCTCGAACCGATGGAGTCATTTAGTTGGCTCGTTTACGCCCCATAGGGCGGGGAAATGCATGTCCAGGGTTTAAGTTTAATCCACATCGGTGGACTGGCCCTGAGGATCCAAGGGCCCACCTGAGTCTGGGTCCTGAGGGGCGGGCTAGAGCGTCTCGAATCGGTTGAGGACTATCTTTTGCCTCGGTTCATAGATGGAAACCCAATTTCCAAATACGTGATTCTACGGTTTTATTTGTAGAGCCTAGTATGGCGCATAGTGGGATGGGGCGCTTTTGCCGTCTATGATTGATACTTATGATTTGAAATTGCTTTATACACTATGCACTTATAATAGTATCAAACGATTTGTTTTAAACGTATCAAGCATTCTTTGGCTGTTATAAGGGAAAACCCTATCCCCCGGCTTGCGTTGCATTGTGTGATAGGACCTGGGTCTTATAACAGCTTCATTTTTCTTTATTTAGCATTGCGCTGTTTGTTTTATGCACTGGTATTCTTGGGAGGAAACCCGTTCCGTGTTATACGGCGTGGTCCCTTGATTTACCAAACTTTGAAAATAAAGATTAATAACTGTTTTAGTTCTCACACCAGTCACATGACTGACCTGGAGTTTATTGTTTTAACCTAAACTCTGGGTGCCCTTATTTTGACACGGGCAGCTAGTAGTTTTGGTTTTGCAGATTTATATTCACAGGATCCTGGTTTACAGCTGGAACGATATCCGGAAAGCTTTGTATCCGTATATCTCATTCTAGTTGTGTATTGTATTATTTTCCGCTGCAATTTATTTAAATGTAATTTAAAATCTCTGATATTTCTGTGTAATATTCATTTTTACTCTGTATATTCTTGTATTCTGATGCATTGTTGTAATATACAATGAAATGTTCTTCTGTATGCGTTCTGTTGTGGTTTGTTCTCGAACTATCCGACGCTTTCCTTTACGGGGAAGTTGCGGGTCTTCACAGGGAAGTTACGGGTCCTTACAATTTTTATATATGTAGTGGCTACGGGCAACGAAAGTGACAAAAGGCGAAAAAGATGAAGATTTCTCTAAATGAAGTGGCGTGAAGTTGGAATAGCCACCGGTGAGAACTTCTCACTCTAAATTTATTTTTCTAGTTATATATATATATATATACTAGGATGCAGACGGTGCTTAGTAGCACCCGACACAATCGTCCACAGACCATGGACTTGTTTGTTTGGTTGTGTAGTTGGTTAGATTATTTGATTTGAATTGAATTGTTTGGTGAATTAAATGGATTTGATTGATGTGTGAATGGCGTGGGCCTTCACTAGACCGGGGATAAGGCTAGGCCTCGTCCCGTTTCTAGTATCGTGCCGTTATGCCGCCGAAATTTTCTAAAATAAGTTAGAAAAATAAAAATATCATTTTATTGAGTAAGTGAACTAAAAATTAATGTGTTGAAAGAAAAGAAAATATTTATATAGTTAAAAATATTTTATCGTTAAAAACATAATTTTTAACGTGAATGTGAATAAATAAATATCTATAAACAAATCGGCCGGTTTGTTTATATACACTGATTTGACTGATATTGATTGGGCCGATAAATTTTACACATCGCCCAACCGCACAAATAAAATCTGTGTTTGATTGTTTGAAAACCCCACACGGGTATTGGGATAAAATACGGCATACACTAATCCCAATAATTAGTTGTATGTCGATCGATTGATTGACAGGCTGTTATAAGCGTTAGATATCTATATTTGATGCTTATACAGTGTAGTGCACTTTGGATGATGGTTGATTATTTATCGTTGCTATTATATGAATGTGTGGTATGGAATCCATATAGTTAACGCTATATGGTAATTGATTGGGCCTCATTCCAATTTGAAAAATAAAAAATATTATAAAATAAAGGTTCATGTGTTGACAGTACTCATCCGTTGAGATTAGTCATGTGTTGAACGAAATATTTTAATAATAAAATTTACATCTTTATCAATATAAAATAAAGGTTCATGTGTTGATAGTACTCATCCGTTGAGATTAGTCATGTGTTGAACGAAATATTTTAAAAATAGAAATATTTGAAATAGAAATATTTGAAAAGGAAATATTTAAAAAAGAAATATTTGAAATAGAATATTAGAAAATAGGAATATATGAAGCCGAGTTGATTAGATTGACGCCATTTTGACGTGAACGATATTTATATAGATTTTATTCATTTTAAAATGAATATTGAAAAGTGATTTCGAAATCGAATATTTTGAAATGAAATTTGAATTAAATTGAATAGAAAACAAATTCGAATTGAATATATAACGAATTTGATTTCAATTGAAAATATATAATGAATTTGAATTGAATAGAAAATATATAATGAATTTGAATTGAATAGAAAATATATAACGAATTTGATTTTATTAGAAAATGAGTTGAATTTGATTTGATTAGAAAATGAATTGAATTTGAATTGAATAGAAAATGAATTGAATTTGAATTGAATAGAAAATGAATTGAATTTGAATGGAAAACGAATTGAATTTAAATGAATTTTGAAACTAATTTAAAACTACTTATAAAATTCGTTTTAAATAGGAATCGACGAATTATATATTATATATATTATATATATATATAATATAATGGCTTGAATAGAACGCGCCGCGCCGTGGCAGTTCGTGAATTTCGACCATTTATTTCAAACGGACATTACGGGAGATCCGACCGTCGGATTCTCCTGAAACCGGAACCGTTGGGTTCGTATCGAAAAGAGCTTTCTGACGAATATTAGAAATTTGAAATCTAACAGTTGGATTTGGAGATACGTCCAAATCAAATTTGGAAAAGGTCGTTGTAAGTGCAGTTCGATGGCCGTTGTTGGAAATCGACTGTACGGGCCTTGATAAAATTATTAAAAATAGTAATAATTTGTGTAGAATCATAAGAAATGATTTGGGAAAAATTGGGATGAAAAACTCCATGTTTGGAAAGATAAAAATAGATTTGTATCGAAATGAACTAGTTTCGAACTAAAATTAAAACCCAATTATTTTTAAATAAATAAATTAGATTTAAAAAGGGGTTTTAAAGAATCGGAATTTCTAATATATTTGATTAGAAATGAATTAAAATTCATTTGTGGGTTTATCATGAACGGTGTTTTAAATAACACTAGTTCTTTAACCCGATAATAAATAGAACGTGATTTGGGTTTATCGTGAATTGTGTTTTAAATGACATTAGTTCTTTAACCCAGTAAAAGGAGTTTTAATGAATCTGCAATTAGATTGAAATGTGAATTGATAATTTAAATTATCAAATTTGAAAAGATCGAGAATGTAGTATCACCAGTTTTGCTCCAGGCGATAGTTAAATCTTTAATTAGATTTGAACGTGAAATGGTAATTGAATTTACCGATAACACCGTGGTGTTAGATATGAAGTATTACCAGTTTTGCTTCATGGGATAAATAGGTTGGGATTGGGAAATAAAATAAATAATTACTTCGGTGTGGTTCGCTAATCCCGACTAGTTTGGAAAACCATAATTTGGTTTGAAATGACATCCAAAGGAGGATTAAAGAATAAATTCAAAGAATTTTATCTTGGAAAAAATTAATGGGAACCTTTCCCTAAGAACGTGAAATTTAGAAACTAACTGTAGGTTAGCTAAGAAGAATGATTTCCTGGGTATTGATCTGATGTTGGTTTCGACCTTCGGGGTTAATATTTAGGGGATTGCTCTCTTACTGATTTACGGTTAGTGACTAATGAATTGGAATGGGGCGTATGTTGTGTTTGTGTAACATTTGTTTTTAATATACGCGGGTTGTTCGAAAAGGCCGGGTTTACACCCATTCTGAATAACCGATTCGACGATAAGTCGAAGATGAAGACGGTGGTCGAAGACCGGAAGTCTTCACATCGTTTGGGTGATTACTGATGATCTTGACTGGGCTGTACACCCAAGATGAGGGAATCAGTTGGTGGTCGTCCAGACGTACTTGGAGATCGACGGATATGCAAGGAAAGTGCCTCCGGTTTCGTTCAGACCTAGAACGGACTTGTAAATGGATGGTGTGTCTGACATTGTATTCCTTTATATCGTATTCGTTGATCTCTACTAAATATATATCTGTTTGGCGGCGGGGAATTTATTCTCTTGTTTAACGCCCTTCTCTGAGACATACGAGCTCAGAGGTTATATATTGGCAGAAATCAGTGGTACGATATGGATTGATAGTGTGGCATGCTAAGATGCAGTGATCCAGACTTTTGTTGAAAAGCAAAGTTTGGTGGATGATGATCAAAGCGCAGCTTTAATATAGCATGGCTTTGTGTATAGCGTTGATTCGCGAGCCTCACACCCCGGTATGGTGGTAAACTGGTGGTTTGATCAGTATGCTTTTTAGTGGATGGGCACCTTAGTGGTGTCGTGGATTCGGTCGACCGAGATGAGCTTAGTGCTCAGGGATATATAGAGTAAGCGGTGTTTTCTCTCGCTGGGACGTAAGCCGCGGTGATACTCTGGTCCCAAATATGCGGATGTACAGACGGTGTTTTCTCTTGATGGGACATAAGCCGTGGTGAATTGCATTACGCGATCGATCTTTCGAATCAGGAGCCACCATGATGGAAATCCAATTTCCAATATGTGTATTTCAGTTTTATTTGTAGAGCCTAGTATGGAGACATAGTGGGATGGGGCGATTATGTCGTCTATGATTGATACTTATGATTTGAAGATATTTTATACAATATGCACTTATTATAGTATCAAATGATTTGTGTTAAACGTATCAAGCATTCTTGGCTATTATAAGGTAAAAACCCTATCCTCCGGCTGCGTTGCATTGTGTGATGGGACCTGGGTCTTATAATAGCTTCATTTTTCTTTATTTAGCATTGCGCTGTTTGTTTTATGCACTGGTATTCTTGGGAGGAAACCCGTTCCGTGTTATACGGCGTGGTCCCTTGATTTACCTAACTTTAAAATAAAGATTTACAACTGTTTTAGTTCTCACACCAGTCCCATGACTGACCTGGAGTTTATTGTTTTAACCTAAACTTTGGGTGCCCCTATTTTCGACACGGGCAGCTAGTAGTTTTGGTTTTGCAGATTTATATTCACAGGATCCTGGTTTACAGCTGGGATGATATCCGGAAAGCTTTGTATCCGTATATCTCTTCTAGTTGTGTATTGTATTATTTTTCGCTGCTATGTATTTAAATGTAATTTAAATCTCTGATATTTCTGTGTAATATTTATTCATTTATTCTCTGTATATTCTTGTAATCTGATGCATTGTTGTAATATACAATGAAATGTTCTTTCGTCTGCATTCTGTTGTGGCTTGTTCTCGAATTATCCGTGCTTTCCTCACCGGGGAAGTTACGGGTTTTCACATTTGCACCCGGTATGTTCAATTGAAGTTTGAAATCGAATTATCGAACTACCGTGCCATTTTCAATTCCTTTTATAATTATATATAATTATTTATATTCTAACGACGATGTATATAAATATATACTTTCTAAATAAATTCAAAATAAATTTCTCGTCGATATTATTTAAAATAATTCATTTTAAATATTCGAAATACGCTAAAATTGCCAAAATAAAAATTTTAAACTGGCCCAGAATTTCCGGGTTATTACAATCTCCCCCACTTAAAACTTTTCGTCCCCGAAAAGGAACAAATTCGAAAGTGGTTTGATTAATCAACTCTACGTTCCATCTGGCTTCTATTCCCCAACTTTTCAGTTTTTGAGAATCTTCAAATTCTTCAGAAATTTGGCTAACACCCTAAATTTTCGAAAAATTTCACCATAACCTCCCCTGCACTGGGAGCCACGGGAAAATCCCGAAATTGCCATATAGGCCTTCTAATCTCAAAAAGAAAAAGAAAAAGCCAAGCGGCTAGCCAATAGGCTCATAAAATCATCATCACCCAAACAAAACAGTAAATTATAGTAAATATGTACCTATTTGTCGAGCAAACAAATTTTATTCTCTGCTCTAGCCTCCTTGCTATGACCTGTTCAATGTAAGTACATGTATATGCAAGCAAACGCGACTAATTTTCAATACAGTTCAATATTTGGTTCAATTAGGCTAAATGGTTCAACATTATCAAACAACTAAACAAACAACACAAACATCAATCAATTAGTGGATTAACGTTTCAAATTCATAAATTTGATATATAGTCGAAAATCATGTTTTTGATGCCAATTCACAACAATAAACCTATCTATATTAGTTTTGGTTCTCACACCAGTCTAATGGAAATATATAGAAATCACACCTTCGTCACTCGAAAATAAATTCTGACGACGAGTACTCAACCATCAGAATCATCTTCGGGCCACAAGAGTATGATTCTATATCTATCCAGTATATTAAAACTTCGAATATACGTTCATGACGCGTATATGCGAAATCTATATATACTCGATTGTCCAAATTCAAAATAAATAAATAATCAAATACGTATAGAACGATTTAAATTTTCAAAACAAAATTGTTTTCAATTGAAAAATATACTCTTCACACTCGTTCTAGGATACTACTGATCCTATCTCTAACGAGTCATTCTAATTGGATATTACTTATCCAATATCTGATGAATTCTTTCGTATGGTTTTAATGTGTCTTGTTTTCGAGCTCTGTAAACCAAAGCTCTGATACCAAATGTGACGGCAAGGAATTTCGCTCGATCTGAATCAGTCGTTAAACCGATCTAGACCGTTCGAAACCCCTGATCGTTTGAGAATAGGACAAATCAGAACACAGATGGGAGAACATTTCATTGCCATTACAACAATTCCATCAGATACAAGAATATACAGAGTATGAATAAATGAATTACATTCGATAAATATCAGAGATTGCAATTACATTTAAATACATCGCAGCGGAAAATAATACAAAAGCACAACTAGAAGTGATACACGGATACAGAGCTTTCCGAGCATCGTTCCAGCTGTAAATCAGGACCCTGTGAATATAAATCTGCAAAACCAAAACTACTAGCTGCCCATGCGGAAAATAGGGGCACCCAGAGTTTAGGTTAAAACAATAAACTCCAGGTCAGTCATGTGACTGGTGTGAGAACTAAAACAGTTATTTAAAACTTTGCTTTAAAAGAGAGTAATTCAAGGGACCACGCCGTATAACACGGAACGGGTTTCCTCCCAATAATACCAGTGCATAGAATAAACAACGCAATGCTTTTTCGAAAAATGAAGCTATTATAAGACCCAGGTCCCATCACACAATGCAACGCAAGCCGGAGGATAGGGTTTTCCCTTATAATAGCCAAACATGCTTGGTACGTTTAAAACAAATCTTTTGATACTATTGTAAGTGTATAGTGTCAAAACAATTTCAATCATAAATATCAATCATAGGCGGCATAACTACCATCTACTATGTCGCCATACTAGTTCTACAATTAAAACCGCAATATCACGTATTGGAAATTGGATTTCCGTCATGAGTCGTGGCAAGGGGCAAGATCCTCTCCGCTTCGAGACATTCTAGCAAATGCTTAGGACTACACACTCTGGGCAGCCACTGGATCGGTTGGGCCGGTCCTCACTTACGTTAGAGGATTAGTTATTCCTGAACACACGTTTCCCGTTCCTTACAGACCTATAATCGAGGCGCCTCATTCCAACAACCACAAAGGTGAAAAGTATATAAATGTCAGGGCTGGTAAGTCACTTATACCACCAAAGCTAGAAAGAAACGTCGTGTTCTCCCAACGATCTGTATCCCATTTTTAACTCATACCGAGGTGTGAGGCTCGCGAATTCACGTTATACACAAACCTACGCCACAAAGACCGTTCTTTGATCATCAACCACAAGACTTTGCTTTTCAACAGAAGCCTTGATCCATGCAACTCAGCGTGCCACACAGGCAATTCATGCCATGCGATTGATATCTATCGTTATATAACCTCTAAGATCGTACGTCTCAGAGAAGGGCGTTAAGCAAGAGAATAAATTCTCCGCCGCCAAACAGATATATATTTAACAGAAATCAATCAACACAGAATAAAATCCAATGTCAGACACACAATCCATTTACAAGTTCGTTCTGGGTCTGAACGAAACCGGAGGCACTTTCCTCGCATATCCATCGATCTCCAAGTACGTCTGGACGACCACCAACTATTTCCGTCCTCTTGGGTGTACAGCCCAATCAGGATCATCGGTAATTATCCAAACGATGTGAAGACTTCCGGTCTTCAACCACCGTCTTCATCTTCGACTTATCGTCGAATCGGTTATTCAGAATGGGTATAAACCCGGTCTTTCCGAACAACCCGCGTATATTAAAAACAAATGTTACACAAACACAACATACGCCTCATTCCAATTCATTAGCCACTAACCGTAAATCAGTAAGAGAGCAATTTCCCAAATATTAACCCCGAAGGCCGAAACCAACATCAGATCAATATCCAGGAAACCATTCTTCTTAACTAACTTTCAGCTAGTTTCTAAATTTCAATTCTTAGGGAAAAGTTCCCATTAATTTTACTCAAGATAAATTCTTTCAAATTATTCTTTAATCTTCCTTTGGATGTCATTTCAAACCAAATTATGGTTTTCCAAACTAGTCGAGATTAGCGAACCACACCGAAGTAATTATTTATTTTATTTCCCAATCCCAACCTATTCATCCCATGAAGCAAAACTGGTAATACTCCATATCTAACACTACGGGGTTATCGGTAAAATTAATTACCATTTCACGTTCAAATCTAATTAAATATTTAACTATCACTTTGGAGCAAAACTGGTGATACACCACTCTCGATCACTTTTCAGATTTGATAATTTAAATTATCAATTCACATTTAACTCTAATTGCGGATTCATTAAAACTCCTTTTACTGGGTTGAAGAACTAATGTCTTTTAAAACACAGTTCACGACAAACCCAAATCACATTCTATTTATTATCGGGTTAAAGAACAAGTGTTATTTAAAACATTGTTCACGATAAACCCACCAATCACTTCTAATTTAATTTAAATCAAATATATTAGAAATTGCGATTATTCAAAACCCCTTTTTAAATTCAATTTATTTATTTTAAAAATATTTGGGTTTTAATTTTAGTTCAAAACTAGTTCATTTCGATAAAAATCTATTTTTATCTTTTCAAATATGGAGTTTTTTCATCCCAATTTCTCCCAAATCATTTCTTATGATTTTACACAAATTGTTACTATTTTTAATAATTTTATCAAGGCCCATACAGTCGATTTCCATCAACGGCCATCAAACTGCACTTACAGCGACCTTTTTGAAATTTGATTTGGACGTATCTCCAAATCTAACAGTTAGATTTCAAATTTCTAATATTCATTAGAAAGCTCTTTTCGATACAAACCCAACGGTTCCGGTTTTAGGTGAATCCGACGGTCGGATCTCCCGTAATGTTCGTTCGAAGTCAATGGTCGAAATTTGCGAACTACCGCGGCGCGGCGCGTCGCGTTCTATTCAGGCCATTATATTATATATATATATATATATAATATATAATATATATTTCGTCGATTACTATTTAAAACAAATTTTATAAATAGTTTTGAACTTGTTTCAAAAACCATTTCAACCTTTATTTCAAATTCAAATCAAAATTGAATTTCCTATTATAAATCCTTTTTACTTTCATTTCTATTTGATTTCAATTCAAATTGATTTTAATTCGATTCGAATTCATTTTCTTTTCAATTCAATTCAAATTCGTGTTCTATTCAATTCAAATCAAATTCAATTCGTTTTCTAATTAAATCAAATTCGTTTTCTATTCAAATCAAATTTGTTATATATTCAATTCAAATCAAATTCGTTTTCTATTCGATTCAATTCAAATTGGTTTTCTATTCGATTCAATTCAAATTGGTCTTCTATTCAATAAATGAATACTTATCCTATTCAATAAGTGAATCTATATTTTTGTCAACACACGACTAATCTCAACGAATGAGTATTGTCCACGTGTGACTCTTTTTGTTATTTAATACATTTTATACATGATAAAGATGTAAATCTTATTGTTAAAATATTTCGTTTAACACATGACTAATCTCAACGGATGAGTACTGTCAACACATGAACCTTTATTTTATAATATTCTTTATTTTCTAAATTGGAATGAGGCTCAATCAATTACCATATAAAGTTAATTATATGGATTCCATACAACAAATGTATATAATAGCAACGATAAATAATCAACCATCATCCAAAGTACACTAAACTGTATAAGCATCAAATATAGATATCTAACGCTTATAACAGCCTGTCAATCAATCGATCGACATATAACTAATTATTGGGATTAGTGTATGCCGTATTTTATCCCAATACCCGTGTGGGGTTTCAAACAATCAAACACAGATTTTATTTGTGCAGTTGGGCGATGTGTAAAATTTATCATCCCAATCAATGTCAGTCAAATCAGTGTACATAAACAAACTGTCCGGTTTGTAAATGAATATTTATTTATTCACATTCTCGTTAAAAATTATATTTTTAACGATAAAACATTTTATTCAACCTATGAAAATATTCTATTCAGTTCATTTATAAAATAAAAATGATATTTTTATTTACCTAACTTATTTTAGAAAATTTCGGCGGCATAACGGCACGATACTAGAAACGGGACAAGGCCTAGCCTTATCCCCGGTCTAGTGAAGGCCCACGCCATTCACACATCAATCAAATCCATTCATTTCACCAAACAACCAACTCCAAATCAAATAATTTAACTAATCTATGCAACCAAACAAACAAGTCCATGGTCTGTGGACAGTGGTGTCGGGTACTACTAAACACCGTCTGCATCCTAGTATATATATATATATATAACTAGAAAAGGAAATTTTGAGTGAGAAGTTCTCACCGATAGCTATTCCAACTCCCTGACACTTCATTTAGAGAAATCATCGCCATTCTCGCCTTTTGTCGCTTTCATTGCCCGTAGCCACTATATATATAAAAATCACATTTTTACTTCGCTATTCAATATATAAAAATCGAATTTTTACTTCGCTATTCAATATATAAAAATCGAATTTTTACTTCGCTATTCAATATATAAAAATCGAAATTTTACTTCGCTATATATTAAAATCGAATTTTTACTTTGCTATTCAATATATAAAAATCGAATTTTTACTTCGCTATTCAATATATAAAAATCGAATTTTTACTTCGCTATTCAATATATAAAAATCGAATTTTTCTATGCTATACGAATATATAAAAATTATATTTTTCTATGCTATACGAATATATAAAAATCATATTTTTCTATGCTATACGAATATATAAAAATCATATTTTTCTATGCTATACGAATATATAAAAATCATATTTTTCTATGCTATACGAATATATAAAAATCATATTTTTCTATGCTATACGAATATATAAAAATCATATTTTTCTATGCTATACGAATATATAAAAATCATATTAAAATAAATAAATAAAAATAAAGAAGCTTACAGTGTTTGGATCAGAAAAGAAAGAGGGATAGAGGTCAGAGGGAGCGTCGGAGGGTGGTGGCTGGGGTGGCGTGGGTCGTGCGTTCGTTTTGAGGGTTAGGGTTTTCGGGGGAGGGGGGGCTGCCCGATGCGCTAGGGAAGAGGGGGAAGGAGGCTGTCGCGAGGTCGAGGTGGGGGGAGGGCTGTCTCGTGCGGCGGTCGGCGCCGCTAGGGGGGTGGCGGTTGTGCGGCTGCGCCTTCTTTTCTCTTTTTTTTATTTTTATTTTTGATTTCTTTTTCTGGTATGAATGAATCGAAAGAAAGGGGGGGGGGCAGAAGTTAAAGAGGGCGAGGGGAGAGAGAAAGCTTTAATTTATTATTTAATTATTTTATTTTCCACCAAAAAGAAACTTTTATTTTCGACCTCTAAACGAGGCCCACCGCCTGTCGTCCATAGCTAATTACCCCCATTCCGAACACAATGGGTTAGGTATCGCAGGCTGATTCGGTCGTTACGATCAGTTTCCGTTAAAATCAACATATAACTCTATAAATTGAATTTGAACGCGCATTTCAATTTACCGGGGCCACATACTAACTCGAAAAATTGCAAAAAAATATTTTCTAGCTTCGTATTGACGATACGGTCCTAACAAAACTAATTTCGTCGAATTCTGAGACCGTTGGAAAAATGGCCATTTTCCAGTCGATTAAAATCAACTAAAATTGGTCAAACGCGTTTTCCTTTGCCACGCTCACATATTGATTCGAAAAATTATGAAATTTGGAATATAACAATAATTAGACATCACGGATCCAACAAAAGTGGTTTCGTCGAAATCCAAGGTCGTTTGCAAAATGGGCATTTTTAAGGGCTTGAATTCCATAGCGATTATTCAGAATTTTCAACTGGACATATCTTTTGATTCCCGCTATGAAATATTGATTTTTTGGATTCGTTGGAAAGATATTCACAATTAGATCCTATTACTTTTGGTTTCACTAAAATTCGGATTGTTTTGCACCCGGTATGTTCAATTGAAGTTTGAAATCGAATTATCGAACTACCGCGCCATTTTCAATTCCTTTTATAATTATATATAATTATTTATATTCTAACGACGATGTATATAAATATATACTTTCTAAATATATTCAAAATAAATTTTCTCGTCGATATTATTTAAAATAATTCATTTTAAATATCCGAAATACGCTAAAATTGCCAAAATAAAATTTTTAAACTGGCCCAGAATTTTCGGGTTATTACAGATGTAATATTGTATTTTGAAATGAAAAGTTCTGTTATTTTTTTCAATATATGTATGTACCCATAACAATTCATCCTCATGAATGATTTAAGTTGGTTTAATTACCGACGAGAATCAGGCAAAAAGGCGGGTCGTTACAAAATATGACTGTTGTGTGTCGACATACATGTATGTGTATGTCAACATACACCTTATAATTTTGAATTTTAAAGCATTTAAACTAATATATGTATTCTGGAAATTCCTGAAATAAAACTAATTTTTAAAATATTGTTTTTCAAGTATAAAAAGATAATAAAATATTATCTAAATATATGATAAAAATTATATATAAGTGATATAAAAACTATATATTCATATATACACACTAAAAATAAGAAATTTATAAATCATAAGTTTGAATCCTTGGATGGAAAATTTATTTTGAGAAAAGTTTGAAATCAATTTGAAAATAGTTTAAAATCAATGTGAAAAGAGATAATTTGAAAACAGAGTTTGAGTATTCAAAGTTTTACGTAATATCTAGAATTCATTACACTGATAGTCTTGGAATCTTTAACTCTTGATATTTTGATACTCATGAGTCTTGATTCTCCTTTGAAATCTTAAATCTCTTTAATGTACAGTCTTCAATTTCTATTACCAATGTATAAATCCTGCATATGCATACATACATATAAATATACACATATATATATATATATATATTCTGGATAAAAGTGTTAGTATATATTTTATAATCAATAATGATAATGATTGGAACTAGGTTGTTGTCATCAAAACATCATCAACATTCCATTCTCCAATAATCTCCCTCTGACGATGACAATCTTGGTTATAAAATATTCATACGTGATATTACCTGTTAATCTGATTCTTCGATTACTCCCCCTTTCACCATGAATTCCTTCTAAATCCCCATTTAACTATACCTATTTTATAATTTCTCCCCCTTTATCATCAACAAAAAGCATATCTATCTAAACCCAGAATAATCCTAGTGTATAACTCCCCCTAAACCTATAGTTTTATAACTCCCCCTAAATTTTTGGCGATACTATTATAATTCTACTAAGTAAACTATACAAGAGTATAATGTAATGCAACCATTGTATATTTTAAACCAAACAAACAATCCAAACAATATTTACAAAACAATCTTAACACAAAATACAACAAATACACGAATATACGAATAAATGAAATCCTAATCGATTAGTGTTTCTTAATAATTGGGGATTTGTGAATTGGGCAATGGGGATAATGAAGACAGAATTTCCCATTTTGCTCGATCACATTCCCATCTTTATCGAAACACACCTCTCCTAGGCAAATAACTTGATTGTCTTTTTCCATTTCTTCTCCTAGTGCCTCTTCTTCATCTTCTTCAGCTTCTTCTTCTACTCCCTTGTCTTCTTCTTCCATTTAACTTGCTTGATTATCATCCTCAATGATAATCGGATTAGTTTGATTATCCATAACATACCATTGTAAATTCCTTATAATCATTCCTTTTTTTTCTTGTTCTCTATTCATCCTTAATGTTAGAAGTTGAATGTCAGTCATCATTTGCAGCAAATCCTTCATTGATTCTTCTAATTTCATTATTCTTGCTAATGTAATGCATTGGAATGGACCAATGGAGCGTCCGGGGAAGGAATGGAGTTGTTTTCGTTTGTATTATGAGAGGAGGCCATTATTTAGTTTATTTCAGATTTTAGTCCGAGAGAAAATGAAGAGGAGTAGAAGAAATTTCAAAATTAAGAGTTTAAATATAATTACTACTTTTTGGTGGGAATTAACTTTCAAAAAAATAACAGTTATATGTCGACATGCATGTTTATGTATGTCGATATACATAAAGATGTTTTGATTTTTCAGAATTGTATTATATTTTATACTATATTTATATTAATATATTTAATTACTCTATTTTGATTAAAGAGAAAATGCCTAATTCTCTTCTAGATTTAGTAAATGTTGCTTTGTTTAAAGGTTTGGTTAGTATATCTTCTATTTGTTTTTCTGTTTCTATGAATTCTAGTCAAATTTTTTCTTTACTTACGTTATCTCTTAAGAAATGATGTCTTATATCAATATGTTTAGTCCGCGAATGATGTGTTGGATTTTTAGATATATTTATGGTGCTTGTATTATCACAGTAGATTGGTGATTTATTTATATTTAATCTGAAATCCTTTGGAGTTTGTTGCACATATATTACTTGAGAACATGCCAAAGCAACTGAAATATATTCTACTTTAGTTGTTGACAAAGGATATTGTATTTTTCTTTTTACTAAACTAGGATGCTAGGGAATGAACTAATAAATGACATGTTCCACTAGTGCTTTTACGATCCGATTTACATCCAGCATAGTTAGCGTCAAAATAGGAGATTAAATCAAACGAATCATTTTAGGATAAAGTAATCAAAATCTAATGCATGTTTTACATATCTTAGAATACATTTTACGACTTTAAGTGAGTTTCTTTAGGTTGTGATTGATATCTTGCACACAGACATACACTATGCATTATATCCGGTCTACTAGCGGTTATATGCAATAATGACCCTATCATTTGTAATGACCCGGGATTTTGTCGACTTTGGTTATCGCCATTACTCAATGATGACTAACCAAACATCGAAAAATACTGAATGATTAATGAAAGAAATTAGAGGGTGAGAATAGAAAAGATAGAAACTTAGAATAGAAGAAGAAGAAGAACACAACATCAGAGTAACACGAACCTCACAGTGGAACGAATAACATATAATATATATAACATAACTTGAAATATACATCTGTACTTGAATATACATCATTATCAAAGTACAACACTTACAACACAACAGAAATAAACTATAGCTATATGATCCTGAAGCCTCCTGCTCCAGTCTTTAAGTATATCTGTAAATCCCGACTACTTGACTGCCCGTACAAATTTAGGCACCCAAGAGTTTAGGGAAAACAAAACAAAATAAACTCCGGGTCAGTCATGGGACTGGTATGAGTAAACAGTTTAAAACAATTCCAACAAGTAAACGATATCTCATAAGACCACGCCGTATAATGGAACGGGTTTTCCCTTATGAGAATCCAAAATATCTTTATATCAAAAACCTTTTGATATTATAATAATGTCTATCAACACAATATAATAGTCATCTAGCAGAAACAGTTTCATCTCACGTTCTACATATATATATACAATCAAAACCGCAAGCACGTATTGGGTAATGGATTTCCAACTATGACAAGGTATGGAACCACCTTTCGCTAGTGTTCCTTTAGAGAGGAATACACTGGGTTCAACAAGAACATCTTGCAACCTGGCCACACATGACCGACCACTCATTTCGCTTGAGTGTATCGAATGTATATCACCAACGGTTGGGATCTGCAACCATTTCCCGAATGGGATAGTATCGACAATATATTTTTGGAAATAAATGAAACTCTAGATCAGGTGATTATACACCCTACTTCGGAGCGACCAACTTAGCCATGCTGCCTGCCCGATTTCTGTCATTTACCGGATGTGAGGCTAGAAGCTACGCTTTATCATCACACCAGATTCACTTTGAATGCCACATCGTCAAATCCATCAAATCACTGATTTGACGTCCTCAACCATACATTATGTGTTAGCTAAAGGAAGTTTCCTTCTCCGCTTCTACTCTTGGTACGGTTGGAGAAATCAATATACGTGATCGTCTGGAAATACTCTGTCTGACATCCGTCCATACAAGTCATCCAGGAACAGGATGAACCGAAGGCACTATTCAATACATCCATCTTAGACACTGTTATCTAAGACTTATACAATAGCCCTTGCACTTTACTCCGTCTTCAATTATCTTTGGCATATATGATTTGCAATGCTTATGCCAATACAGAGTGGTTCTTTGGATAATAATCCAACCGGTCTCTCCATATTAACAACGTTAAAATGGTCAAAACTTCGATAGTCTGTGAGTTAACTATCAAAGAAAAACAAGTGTGCAAACAACGATATTATTTCCAGATGGAAATTATATCGATTAATCATCAAACAACTTTTATCCTTAGTTCATTTTACATCTCCTGTTTCCCTATATTCAACATTTGCTATTTTCTACATTTAGAAAATATATCTTATTTACATTGGGAACATTTCCATTTCTTTTTTTCTGTATTAGAAAACATTACTAATTCTTGTTTGGAAAACATTTCCAAAACTCCTACGTTTGGATTAAACAGATGTTTAGACAAAACATCGCTATGCCAACTCAACCATTTCCTTTAATTACTAAATTCACTTTACCATTCTTCACTGCCGAACCTTAACCATTCCTTAGTTAAAACGAAGTGTAACAACCCGGAAATTCTGAGCCAGTTTAAAAATTTTATTTTGGCAATTTTAGCGAATTTTGAACATTTAAAATAGATTATTTTAAATAAAATTGACGAGAAATTTATTTTGAATATAATTCGAATGTATATATTATATATGTCGTCGTTAGAATATAAATAATTATATATAATTATAAATAGAATTGAAAATGGCGCGGTAGTTCGATAATTCGATTTCAAACTTCAATTGAATGTACCGGGTGCAAAACAATCCGGATTTTAGTGAAACCAAAAACATTAGAATCTATTCTTGAATATCTTTCCAACGAATCTGAAAAATCGAAATTTCATAGCGGGAATCAAAAGATATGTCCAGTTGAAAATTCTGAATAGTCGTTATGGAATTCAGGCCCTTAAAAATGGGAATTTTGCAAATGACCTCGGATTTCGACGAAACCACTTTTGTTGGGTCCGTGATGTCAAGTTATTGCTAGATTCCAAATTTCATAATTTTTCGAATCAATATGTGAGCGTGGCAAAGGAAAACGCGTTTGACCATTTTCAGTTGATTTTAATCGACTGGAAAATGGCCGTTTTTCTAACGGTCTCAGAATTCGACGAAACTAGTTTTGTTAGGACCGTATCGTCAATACGAAGCTAGAAAATATTTTTCTGGAATTTTTAGAGTTAGTATGTGACCCCGGTAAATTGAAATGCGCGTTCAAATTCAATATATAGAGTTATATGTCGATTTTGACGAAAACTGATCGAAACGATCGAATCAGCCTGCGATACATATCCCATTTTGTTCGGAATGGGGGTAATACGCTATGGACGACAGGCGGTGGGCCTCGTTTAGAGGTCGTATGAAAAAGTCAACCTTCATGGATTTAAAAATTAAAAATAAATAAATTAAATAATATAAATTTTATAAAAGCCCCCCCTTCTTACTTCTTCTTTCCCGATTCAGTTTTAAATAAAGAAAAACCTACATCTAAATCGCGTCGCCCCCCTCCGCTTGTCCGCCGCCACCTCGCGCCAGTCGCCGGAGCCCCGACCAAGCCCTGCCTCCTCCTTTCCGCTTCTCCCTCCTACCGCGCACCCTCTCTCCTCCACGCATCCCGATTTCAGCGCCCTCCCCGAGACAACCCACCGCCGCTAGCCACATTCGCCGCCCCCTGACGCCTGCCACCGACCTCCGACCACCCGCAGTTCTCAACGTCGCCGCCCTAGCCACTGACCCGACTGCCACGCCCCTTCTCCTCATAAAAATCCAAATTTTATCGTCTTCGACGTTTACATTTCAAACCCCGGCTTGTTTTAGCCCTCCTCCGGCCATAGCTCCGACGTGAAGCCCCTCCACGCTCAAAGATGTTATTTTTACAATAAAAATGTGAGTTTTTATATTTATTTTTATTTATTTATGCACATAAAAATAGGATCTATATATATGATAGCATATTGATGATAGAGTTTTGATTTTTAATATAGTTAAAGTTTGGATTTTTATATAGCTAAAAGATTTGGATTTTGTTAGGAAGAAATTCGATTTTTTAAAAATATAAAAGACGTGATTTTTAAAATATAAAAGACGTGATTTTTAAAATATAAAAGGCGTGATTTTTAAAATATAAAAGAAGTGATCTTTAAACTATAAAAGATTAGAGTTTTGAAATTGAAAAGGCGAGATCTTTATATAGATGATAATGAAGTAAAAATTCGATTTTTATATATTGAATAGTGAAGTAAAAAATCGATTTTTATATATTGAATAGCCTAGAAAAAAATTCGATTTTTAAATACATGAAGTGAGTATAAAAATATGATTTTTAAATTGAAAGTGAACAAATAAAAATGTGATTTTTGTATATGTAGTGGCTACGGGCAACGAAGATGACAAAGATGCGATAACGATGAAGATTTCTATGAAAGAAGTGTCGTGAAGTTGGATAGCTAGTTGGTGAGAACTTCTCACTCTTCAATTTCTTTTTCTAGTTATATATATATATATATACTAGGATGCAGACGGTGCTTAGCAGCACCCGACACCCGTCATCCACAGACCATGGATGGCTTGTTTGTTAAATTGTTTGGTTGAGTAATTGGTTAGTTTATTTGGTTTGAATTGAATTGTTTGGTGAAATGAATGGATTTGATTGATGTGTGAATGGCGTGGGCCTTCACTAGACCGGGGATAAGGCTAGGCCTTGTCCCGTTTCTAGTATCGTGCCGTTATGCCGTCGAAATTTTCTAAAATATGTTAGAAAAATAAAAATATCATTTTTATTGAGTAAATGAACTGAATAGAAATTCATGTGTTAAAATAAAATATTTTATCGTTAAAAATATAATTTTTAACGTGGAAGTGAATAGAATAAAATATTCATTTACAAACCGGACGGTTTGTTTATGTACACCTATTTGAAGGACATTGATTGGGATGATAAATTTTACACATCGCCCAACTGCACAAATAAATTCTGTGTTTGATTGTTTGAAACCCCACACGGGTGTTGGGATGAAATTTGATGTTCACTCATCCTGATTGATTAAATATGTCGATCGATCGATTGACAGGCTGTTATAAGCGTTAGATATCTATATTTGATGCTTATACAGTGTAGTGCACTTTGGTTGATGGTTGATTATTTTTCAATGCTATTAGATACATGTGATGTATGGAAATCCATATAATTAACATTATATGGTGATTGATTGGGCCTCATTCCAATCGGGAAAATAATGAATATTTTAAAAGAAGATCCATGTGTTGAATATAAAAATAGTCATGTGTTGACGATGTTCATGTGTTGAAAATATTCGTGTGTTGAGTAAAATATTTTAAATAATAAAAAAGTACATCTTTATCATATTTACAATTAGAATCTACTTCACGGTGGAGTCTAATTAAAATCAAAACGATAGATACCATAGTTTTATAAAATGTTTTACATAACAAAAATAGCGGTGTGTTGACAGTATTCATGTGTTGAGATTAGTCGTGTGTTGAAAGAAATATAGATTCATGTGTTGAATGGGATAAATATTCATTTGTTGAATAGAATAAAGAAGTTTTTGAAAAATATAAAGCCGTGTTGATTAGAGATGCGTTATTTTGACGCGAACGATATTTATATCGATTTTATTCGTTTTATAATGAATATGGAAAAGTGATTTCAAATTTAATATTTGAAATGAATTCAAATTGAATTGAATAGAAAGTGAATTTGAATTCAAATTGAATAGAAAGCGAATTTGAAATTGAACTGAATTGAAATGAATTCGAATTGAATTGAAATCAAATCGATTTGAAATTGAATGTAGAGTTGAAATTGTTTTGAAACGAATTTAGAACTATTTATAAAATTCGTTTTAAAAGGAAATCGACGAAATATATATAATATTATATATATATATATATATAATGGCCTGAATAGAACGCGCCGCGCCGCGACAGTTCGTGAATTTCAACCATTAACTTCGAATGGACATTACGGGAGATCCGACCGTCGGATTCTCCTAAAACCGGAACCGTTGGGTTCATATCGAAAAGAACTTTCCAATGAATATTTGAAATTTGAAATCTAACGGTTGGATTTGGAATTATGTCCAAATCAAATTCGAAAAAGGTCGCTGTAAGTGCAGTTCGATGGCCGTTGATGGAAATCAACTGTACGGGCCTTGATAAAATTATTAAAAATATCTATAATTTGTGTAAAATCATAATATATGGATTGAAAGAATTAAGCTGGAGAATTCCACATTTGAAAAGATAAAAATAGATTTTTATCGAAATGAACTAGTTTTGAACTAGAATTAAAATCAATTTATTTTTGAAATAAATAAATTGAATTTGAAGGTGATTTTAAAAATAGTCAATATTCCCAATACGTGGATTGGACTGGAGTTGAATCGAAATTATCTTCGGGATATTTCGATGTTGGATTTCGTGACTATACAGATATTGTTATGGGAATTTGAAAGATATATTTTATATCGTTATTTCCAATACGATGTTTGTTGGTTTCAGAATTTGATATTGAATATAAGCCGGTATATTTTCTATTCAGAGCCTTGTAATTAATATCAGATGTAATTTGGGTTTATCGTGAATCGTGTTTTAGATGACATTGGTTCTTTAACCCAGTTAAAGGCAAGATGTTGATTTTTGAAAAGATTAAAACTAAGTGGGGTTATAATGAATCTTTAATTAGATTAAAAATGTGAATTGATAATTTAAATTGTCAAATTTGAAAGGTGATCGAGAATGGAGTACCACCAGTTTTGCTCCAAAGCGATAGTTAAATCTTTAATTAGATTGGAACGTGAAATGGTAATTAATTTTACCGATAACACCGTGGTGTTAGATGTGGAGTATTACCAGTTTTCTCCATGGGATATATAGGTTGGGTTTGGGAAATAAAATAAATAATTACTTCGGTGTGGTTCGTTAATCCCGACTAGTTTGAAATGATATCCAAAGGAAGATTATAGGATAAATTTAGAAGAATTTATCTTGGATAAAATTAATGGGAACCTTTCCCTAAGAATGTGATTTTGTGAATAAAAGAATATTCTGTATTGGAATGAAGCGTTCGTTGTGTTTGTGTAACATTTGTTTATTATATACGTGGGTTATTCAGAAAGGCCCGGTTATACCCATTTTGAATAACCGATTCGACGAGATGTCGAAGATGAAGACGGTGGATGAAGACCGGAAGTCTTCACATCGTTTGGGTGATCACTGATGATCTTGATTGGGCTGTACACCCAGGATGAGGGAATCAGTTGGTGATCGTCCAGACGTACTTGGAGATGGATGGATATGCGAGTAAAGTGCCTCCGGTTTCGTTCAGACCCAGAACGAACTTGTAAATGGATTTTGTGTCTGACATTGGATTTTATTCTGTGTTGATTGATCTCTATTAAATATACATCTGTTTGGCGGCAGAGAATTTATTCTCTTGCTTAACGCCCTTCTCTGAGACGTACAAGCTCAGAGGTTGTATATCTATGGACATCAATCGCATGGAGTGAATTGCCAGTGTGGCACGCGTAAGTGGCAATTGATCAGGGCTTCTGTTGAAAAGCAAAGTCTTGTGGTTGATGATCAAAGCACGGCCTGTGTGGCGTAGCTTTGTGTATAACGTGAATTCGCGAGCCTCACACCTCGGTATGAGTCAAAAACAGGATAGTGATTGCAGGGAGAGCACGACGTTTCTTTCTAGCTAGGGTGGTGTCAGTGACCTACCAGCCCTGACATTTATATACTTTTCACCTGTGTGGTTGTTGGAATGCGAGGCGCCTCGGATATAGGTCTGTAAGGACAGGGAAACGTGTGTTCAGGAATAACTAATCCTCAAAAGTAAGAGAGGACCGGCCCTGAAGATCCAAGGATCAGAGTGGGGTCCTGGGACATTTGCTAGAGTGTCTCGAACGCGGAGAGGAGCTTGCCCCTTGCCTCGGCTCATGACGGAAATCCAATTTCCAATACGTGTATTGCGGTTTTAATTGTAGAACTAGTATGGCGACATGATAGATGGTACCCATGCCGCCTATGATTGATATTTATGATTGAAATTTTTTTGACACTATACACTTATTATAGTATCAAGTGATTTGTTTTAAACGTACTAAGCATGTTTGGCTATTATAAGGGAAAACCCTATCCTCCGGCTTGCGTTGCATTGTGTGATGGGACCTGGGTCTTATAATAGCTTCATTTTTCCAAAAAGCATTGCGTTGTTTTGATATATGCACTAGTATTATTGGGAGGAAACCCGTTCCGTGTTATACGGCGTGGTCCCTTGAATTACTATCCTTTAAAGTAAAGTTTTAAATAACTTTTTTAGTTCTCACACCAGTCACATGACTGACCTGGAGTTTATTGTTTTAACCTAAACTCTGGGTGCCCCTATTTTCCACACGGGCAGCTAGTAGTTTTGGTTTTGCAGATTTATATTCACAGGGTCCTGATTAACAGCTGGAACGATGCTCGGAAAGCTCTGTATCCGTGTATCACTTTCAGTTGTATTTTGTATATTTTTCCGCTGCCGTGTAATTTATTGTAATCTCTGATATTTATCAATTTATTCATTTATACTCTGTATATTCTTGTATCTGATGGAATTGTTGTAATAACAATGAAATGTTCTTCCGTCTGCGTTCTGATGTGTGTTGTTCTCAAAGTATCCGCTCTTTCCTTCACGGGGAAGTTACGGGTCCTTACACGAAGCCAATCAAGTTGGGGTAGAACTACCTCTCAGACCTTAACTAAACAACATTTCTAACATTGAAATAGTCAAAGTTCACTTTAAATTTCTTTAACTAACTTCCTTACTTAACCTTTCTTTCGAATAACTATATTCGATTAAATCTTTTCACTTAACTCTTATCAATTAACTCTATTGGACTGACCTTATTGGATTAACTCTATTTGCTTAACTCAAATCGATTTACTCGTTTCACTTAACTCCTTTCGAATAAACTATATTCGATAACTCCTTTTATTTTTATTTGAATAAACTATTCGATAACTACTCTAACTCTATTTGAATAAACTATTCGATAACTACTCTAACTCTATTCGAATAAACTATTCGATAACTACTCTAACTCTATTCGAATAAACTATTCAATAACTACTCTAACTCTATTTGAATAAACTCTAATAAGTTAACTCTAACTGGCCAGCCCTCACTGATTAACTCTAATCGACCATTTCTAACTCTAATCGATTTCTCTTATTCGAATAACTCCTATTTGATAACGTTTATTTATTTATAAAGATTTACTTTTGGTAATGGTTCTTCACTTTATAAATGTTCTCTTTAATAACGTTACTTCACTTATACAAGTGTGTTGTACCCATTCTATTTAAAACTATCAGTGTTAAAACCAATATCTCTTATCTATATAAGTTCAGACTTATATATTCCATTTATCGAATGATAAATAATTACTAAATTTATAAATATCATTTATAAATTTATCTATTCCATTTATCTGTTTTTCTCCATATATAAGTTCTGACTTATATATGTATATATGTATATATCACAAGATAAATATTCCCTTTTAAATCCTATTTGTTAACGGTTTACAAATATCCCCTTTTTTCTAATCTATTTGTTTTGCAAATATTTTCCTTTAAATTTGTTTGACAAATATAACTCCTTTTTATTTGATTCACCAATATTTTTCTTTAACTCTATTGATTTTATAATTACTTCCTTATATAAAAAATCCTTTTTCCTTTTATATATAAAATCCAGTGATTTTATATAAATAAATGATTTTCAAAATATACTTTGAAAATCTCCTTTTTTCTTTCTAGTATTTCTTATGGTTTTTAACATACCATATAACAACGATAAAAATCGTCCAAACACATATAATCAACAACAGATTATATATCACATCATATATCACAATATATGAATCACAGTAAAATAAATGTTGAGGAATCCAGTTGAATTCCTCCAACCTGTTTCCCTGCATCATAGATGTTAAGCAATATAGATAACATCACTTTCAGTTCCCTATGATATATTCTGTTAAACAGAATCAATATAGAAATTCAACTAACTGACTAGCCGTTCAATCAAACAGTCAACACACAGTCAATCAGCCAATATTTAACTGTTCTAAAAATACAACATGAAATTATAAACTGTTCAGAGTTAGTGAGATTTACTCACTTTGGACTATCATCGTTAATTAACGATAATTGTCGTTGATTCTTGTAGACAAATTTAATTTTTCCATAATTGTACCGAGCTCTAATTCACTCCAACTCGGTTCCAATGTGTAGCTCTCGTCGGTACGATCCCGTCGGGTCCAACCATTCGTAATTCCTCTTCTTTTAGGCCCAACATCCCCGTATAAATCACCAGGCCCATACGTTTACACGTCCTCTCCGCCCCCAAAATCATCGGCCTCTCTTTCCAGATAAAATTACAAAAACCGCTCCTCTGACCCAATCGTTGACCGCCTCACCCCTTCACGTTGGCCACCTATCGGCGCCGCCGTCACCATCCAAGAATTCCGCGTCAAAGTCTCTGTGACAACAAGGAATTTCGCTCGATCCGAATCAGTTGCTAAACCGATCAAGACCGTTCGAAACGCCTGATTGTTTTGAGGACACGACAAATTAGAACGCAGACAGAAGAACATTTCATTGTTAATTACAACAATTCCATCAGAATATGAGAATATACAGAGAATAAATAAATATTACACAGATTATAAATATCAGAGATCACAATACATTACATAGCAGCGGAAAATAATACAATGCACAACTATAAGAGATATACGGATACAAAGCTTTCCGGATATCATTCCAGCTATAAACCAGGATCCTGTGAAAATAAATCTGCAAAACCAAACTACTAGCTGCCCGTGTCAAAATAAAGGCACCCAGAGTTTAGGTTAAAACAATAAACTCCAGGTCAGTCATGGGACTGGTGTGAGAACTAAAACAGTTATTTATCTTTATTTTAAAGTTAGGTAAATCAAGGGAACACACCGTATAACACGGAACGGGTTTCCTTCCAAGAATACCAGTGCATAAAACAACAGCGCAATGCTAAATAAAGGAAAATGAAGCTATTATAAGACCTAGGTCCCATCACACAATGCAACACAAACCGGAGGATAGGGTTTTCCCTTATAATAGCCAAAGCATGCTTGATACGTTTAAAACAAGTCATTTGATACTATAATAAGTGTAAAGTGTTTAAAACAATTTCAAATCATAAGTATCAATCATAGACGGCATAAGTGCCCCATACCACTTTGTCGCCATACTAGGCTCTACAACCAAAACCGCAAGGTCACGTATTGGAAGTTGGATTTCCATCTGTGAACCGAGGCAAAAGATAGTCCTCTACCGAATTCGAGACTCTCTAGCCCGAGCCTCAGGCTACAGCCGCAACTGCACCTAGGAGCCACAGGGTCGGTCCACCGATGTGGATTAAAATGCCTGAACACTACGTCTCCCCGCCCTATGGGGCGTAAATGATCCAACGAATGACTCCATCGGTTCGAGAATGACCGATATATCCGAGGCGCCTCGCAACAGCAACAACCACATAAGTCAAACTCGTCAGGGCATGTAAAACCACTGACGCCACTTCTAGCTAGAAAGAGACGCATGCCCTCCCTGGATCCTTCTGCCGTTTCTTGTTCACAACCGGGGTGTGAGGCTCGCGAATCCACGCTACACAAAGATATGTCACACAGGCCGTGATTTGATCATCAACCACAAGACTCTGCTTTTCAACAGAAGCCTTGATCATATTGCCACTTAGGCGTGCCACACAGGCAATTCACTCCATGCGTTTGATATCCATCAATATATAACCCCTGAGCTCGTACGTCTCAGAGAAGGGCGTTAAACAAGAGAATAAATTCTCCACCGCCAAACAGATATATATTTAATAGAAATCAATCACACAGACTGAAATCCAATGTCAGACACACAGTCCATCTACAAGTTCGTTCTGGGTCTGAACGAAACCGGAGGCACCTAGTACCCCGCATATCCATCGATCTCCAAGTACGTCTGGACGACCACTAACTGATTCTCTCCTCTTGGGTGTACGGCCCAATCAAGATCATCAGTAACCACCCAAACGACGTGAAGACCTCCGGTCTTCAACCACCGTCTTCATCTTCGACACCACGTCGAATCAGTTATTCAGAATGGGATAAACCTGGTCTTTCTAAATAACTCGCGTATATATTACAAAAGTGTTACACAAACACAACATACGCCTCATTCCATTTCAGAATATTCTTTTATTCAAATATTCTTATACTTTGGGAAAGGTACCCATTAATTTTATCAAAGATAAATTCTTTAAATTTATTCTTTAATCTTCTTTGAATATCAATTCAATCTAGTCGGGATTAGCGAACCACATCGGAGTAATCATTTATTTTATTTCCCAATCCCCACCTATTCATCCCATGAAGTAAAACTGGTCATACTTCGTATCTAACACCACTGTGTTATCGGTAAATTCAATTACCATTTCACGTTCAAATCTAATTAAAGATTTAACTACCATCTGGAGCAAAACTGATGATACTCCCTTCTCGATCCTTTCAATCTAATTAAAGATTCATTAAAACTCCACTTAGTTTTAATCTTTAACTAGGTTAAAGGATCAGTGTCATTTAAAACACGGTTCACGATAAACCCAAAATCACATTCCACTAATTATCGGGTTAAAGAACAAGTGTTATTTAAAACACTGTTCATGATAAACCCGAAAATCAATACCAGTTCAATTCCAATTAAATATTATTTAATTGGTACACTTCATTAAATCTAAATAAAAATATTTAATCTTTTTCTCAACTGGACTTAAGAACAGTGTTAATGAAGACACCATTCACGACAAACCCAAATCACATTTGATAGTAAATACAAGGCTCTGAATAGAAAATATATCGGCTTATATTCAATATCAAATTCTACGACCAACAAATATCGTATTGGAAATAACGATATATATATATATATATCTTTCAAATTCCCATAACAATACCTGTATCGTCACGAAATCCAACATTGAAATATTCCAAAGACAATTTCGATTCAAATCCATTCCAATTCAATTATTGGAAATTCTGGTTACCTTTAAAACCCCTTTTCAAATTCAATTTATTTGTTTCAAAATAAATTGATTTTAATTCTAGTTCAAAATTAGTTCATTTCGATAAAAATCTATTTTTATCTTTTCAAATATGTAGTTTTTCATCCCAATACTTCACAATTCATTTCTTATGATTTTACACAAATTATTACTATTTTTAATAATTTTATCAAGGCCCGTACAGTCGATTTCCATCAACGGCCATCGAACTGCACTTACAACGACCTTTTCCAAATTTGATTTGGACATAATTCCAAATCCAACCGTTAGATTTCTAATTTCTCACATTCGTTAGAAAGATCTTTTCGATACGAACCCAACGGTTCCAGTTTTAGGAGAATCCGACGGTCGGATCTCCCGTAATATCCATTCGAAGTCAATGGTCGAAATTCGTGAACTACCGCGGTGCGTTCTATTCAGGCCATTTTATTATATATATAATATATATAATATATACTTCGTCGACTTCCTTTCGAAACAAATTTTATAAATTATTTTAAATTCGTTTTCAAAACGATTTCAACTTCTTTTCAAATTCAAATCAAAATTTAAATTTTCCAATATAAATTCGTTTTAATTTCATTTCAAAACGATTTCAATTAAATTTCAATTTAATTCGAATTTCAATTCTTTTCAATTTAATTCGAATTCATTTTTATTCAATTTCAATTCGAATTCATTTCCATTCAATTTCAATTCGAATTCAATTCTATTCAATTTATCAGATTTTGAAATCACTTTCGATATTCATTGAAAAATGAATAAAATCGATATAAATATAATTCGCGTAAAAATGGCGTCAATCTTATCAACACGGCTTCATATATTTCTATTTTCAAATATTCCATTTCAAATATTTCTATTCAAATATTTCTATTTCACATATTTCTATTTCAAATATTTCTATTTCATATATTTCTATTCAAAACTGGAATGAGGCCCAATCAATTACCATATAATGTTAATTATATGGATTTTCTACAACACATGTATACAATAACAACGATGAATAATCAACCATAATCCAAAGTGCATTCTACACTATATAAGCATCAAATACAGATATTTTACGCTTATAACAGTTTTTCAATCAATCGATCGACATACAACTAATTATTGGGATTAGTGTATGTCATATATCATCCCAATACCCGTGTGGGGTTTCAAACAATCAAAAAAAGATTTTATTTGTGCAGTTGGGCGATGTGTAAAATTTATCGTTCCAATCAAATCAGTGTATATAAACAAATCTCTGATTTGTTTATATTAATTTATTTCATTTCATATGCACGTTAAAAATTCTATTTTTAACTATACAATATTTTCCACTATAAAATATTTTATTTCGTTTCTCATCACATCACACAATCAACTACACATCAAAATCAAAAAAACAAGCATACAAGCCGTCCATGGTCTGTGGACGACGGGTGTCGGGTGCTACTAAACACTGTCTGCATCCTAGTATATATTTTAACTAGAAAACAAAATTAAAAGGTGAGAAGTTCTCACCCAAGCTAAACCAAACGCTGCAACTCGTCATATGTAGGAAATATTCGCCGTTCTCGCCTTTTGTCACTTTCGTTGTCCATAGCCACTACATATATAAAAATCCCATTTTTATATTGTTTCTATATATATATAAATCACATTTTTATACCGTGTTCATGTAATAAAGATTATATTTTTCTCTCGCCATTCTCTATATAAAAGTCATATTTTTATATATAGAGATCGTATTTTTAAATCTCTACTACATATGTAAAAATTACTCCCTTACAACGCTACTTCTATGATAAAAATTATATTTTTATCTTGCTAGTAATATAATAAAAATTATATTTTTATTACTCTACATGAATAAAAATCATATTTTTATTCTTCCTATGATATAAAGATCGAATTTTTATTATCTATATAATATAAAAATCATATTTTTATATCTCCAACATAATAAAGATCGAATTTTTATCTTACTACACTTATAAAAATTATATTTTCGACCTTTCTATAATATAAAAATTATATTTTTAACCTTTCTATAATACAAAAATTATATCTTTAACCTTTCTATAATATAAAAATTATATCTTTATTATCTACAAATCTTAACTTTAAATTTATAATGTTATACATAATTTATCGGTCTCTTATTCAGTAAATAAATAAATAATTTCATTAAGTAGAATAAGTAAAAACTCACCATACAGATTTTTCAGAGAAAAAGGGGGAGTGTTTTCTGTTGCCCGCCGGAGTGGTGGAGGCGGCAAAGGCGAGTGGTGGCGCGGGGCTAGCTCGTCGGTGTCGGCAGAGGGCTCCACTGGGCTGGAGGTTGCGGTTTGGAGAGAGGAAGGGGCTTGGAGGTTCGGAGAAGGGGAGATAGGAGCGGAGGAGGCAGGGGAAGTCGCAGTTGGTCAGAGGTCTGGGGAGCGGGGTTCTGGCGGTCGCGGTGGTGGGCTTCAGCGGGTCCGGGGTCTCGTGTCTGCGCACGACTTTCTGGAGAGAGGAAACGGGGTTCGACGGAGAGAAAAGGGAGGGGCGATGCGCCTTGGAGGCGGCAACGAGGAGGCGTCGGCGATGGGAAGAGGGGGAAGCAATGCGGTGGATCTTGTTTCTTTTTTTTTTTCGTTGACCCACTGAATAGGAGAGAGGGAGATGGAATGGATTTATAAAATTATATTTTAATTATTTAATTAATTTCAAAAAGTAACTTTTTCTTTCGGACTCAGAATCGAACCCACCGACTGTCGCCCCTAACTAATTACCCCCATTCCGAACACAATGGAATATGTATCGTAAGCTGATTCGATCGTTTCGATCAGTTTTCGTCAAAATCAAAATATAACTCTATATATTGAATTTGAACGCGCATTTCAATTTACTGGGGTCACATACTAACTAGAAAAATTTCAAAAAATATTTTCTAACTTTGTATTGACGATACGGTCCTAACAAAACAAGTTTCGTCAAATTCTGAGACTGTTTGAAAAATGGCCATTTTCCAGTCGATTAAAATCAACTGAAACTGGTCTAACGCGTTTTCCTTCTCCACTCCCACATATTGATTCGAAAAATTATGAAATTTGAAATCTAGCAATAATTTGACACACGGATCCAACAAAAGTGGTTTCGTCGAAATCCGAGGTCGTTTGCAAAATTTCCATTTTTAAGGGCTAGAATTCCATAGCGACTATTCTAAATTTTCAACTGGGCGTATCTTTTGATTCCCGCTATGAAATTTCGATTCTTCGGATTCATTGTAAAGATATTCTCAAATAGATTTTAATATTTTTGGTTTCACTAAAATCCGGTATAATTTGCACCCGGTACATTCATTTGAATTTTGAAATCGAATTATCGAACTACCGCGCCATTTTCAATTCCTTTTATATATATAAATAAATATTTATATTCTAACGACGATCTATATAAATATATACATTCGAATTCCATTCAAAGTAAATTTCTCGTCGTTATTATTTAAAATAATTCATTTTAAATATTCAAAATTCGCTAAAATTTACAAAATAAAATTTTTTAGTTGGCTCGAAATTCCGGGTTATTACAGTCTCCACCCGCCAGCATCTTCAAACCTCGGCTTGACTCCCCTCCAGAAATTTACCTACTGCCGTCGAACCCATTTTCCCCCTGTCGCATTCCACCTCCGCTCCTTATCAACCACCAAATGGCCATCGTTCTGACCCTCTGGCTACGGCGACCTCGCCTATCCCCTCGAATTCCTCTCCGGCAACTCAAACCGCATGTAAACCAAAACCCTAGCTCGATGACAGGTTTTCCAGCGAACCCGATGGTGGTTCGAATAATACAAGAGCAACACAAATTTGAAGAGTAACTCGCTTGGATCACATACAGATATATTTTGGGATGTATACCTAAAATTTTGGATTTGTATTTGATTTTTAAGAGAATTGTTTTGATTTCTAAAGAGGATCGGCATTAAAATGTGGCGGCCTATTTTCCTTCTTTACAGAGGAACGAAAATTTAGGTCTTAAGGGATTTGTTGAAGGGTATTTATAGGCAATTCCTTTTAGATATTTACAACTAGATATTTTCAAGATATTTTATATAAATAACCATTTGTATTCCTTTGAGCATTTTAATCTCGCACAGCTTCATAACAAACTCGACTGTAACGAAATTTGATATCCTGCTATATTACACTATTCCGGACTCGTTAAAACTGGTTTCGTCAAATTCTGAACTCGTTTGTAAAACTGGCTATTTTTTTAAAGCTCTGGATGACCCATTTAAATATATAAATATATTTAAATATAATAAAATTCAATATTTTAAAAATAAATATTATTGTCTATATTCACAGTGGAATACTATACAGCTCTAGAATATTCCTATATGAATTTCTACTTGATATTTCAAATCTGGGTCAACCCAATATTCGATTTATACTGAAACTCCTTTTAAAAATATAAATAATTCCTTTATAAATTATAAAGGAATTCCACAGCGACTTTTCTGAAATTTGATTTGGACGTGAATCAAAATCTACACGACAAAATCCCGATTTTTCTCTTCCAGTAGAAAGATATACTCCACCAGCTCCACATGTTTCTTGTTTCATAGAAATCCGGGTTAAAACGAATCCTGTACATTCAGTTGAAGTTCGAATCGCCAATTTACGAACTACAGCACCATTTCAAGCTCGATTTTAATTATAATATAATTATACGTTCAAACTGTCATTCAAATAAAATATTCGTTATTCTAATTCAATTCTAAACTGAATTAAATATCACAAATGATCCAGTTCACACCATATCGCCATTTCAGCCCATTCTGCTTATTTCATAATTAAATATATTATTTAATTTATTATTTTAATTAAATCTTCCCAGCTATTTAATTAAACCACCATTTAATTCACTATATCACTATTTATATAATTAAATAAATTAATTATAATACCTCTGCAAATACGGGTCATTACATCATTCCTCTATATAATTTTTGATCGACATCCTTTGATGTATCGTCTTTACTTAGGGCTAAATTAGTTGCCATAGGTGTAGGTCTTCCATTAGTTGTAGTTAAATTATATTTATTAATTAAATCTCTAGTGCATTTTTTTTATTAATAAATATTCCATTCTTTAGTTGTCTTATTTGTAAGCCTAAGAAGAATGTAAGTTCACCCATATGACTCATCTCAAATTCTCGTATCGCAATGTTTGAGAATTCTTTATTCATTTTATTATTTGTTGAT
Organism: Allium sativum; assembly: GCA_030737875.1. Classification (NCBI taxonomy): domain Eukaryota; kingdom Viridiplantae; phylum Streptophyta; class Magnoliopsida; order Asparagales; family Amaryllidaceae; genus Allium; species Allium sativum. The sequence continues at coordinate 313,657,680 of CM060921.1, forward strand.
CCGAAAATTATATCGTCAACGTAAATTTGTACTAATTGAATATCGTCTTTATTTCTTTTATTGAAAAGTGAATTACCTACTTTACCAATTTCGAAGTTAGATTGTAATAAATAAGTTCTCAACCTATCATACTAGGCACTAGGAGCTGGTTTAATCAGTATAATGCTTTCTTTAATTTATACACGTGGTTTAGAAATTTTTCGTCTTAAAAAAGAGGAGGATGTTCTACATATACGTCTTCTTTAACATATTCTTTTAAAAATGCACTTTTAACATACATTTGAAATAGTTTGAAATTATTATGATTAGCAAAAGCTAGTAAAATTATAATTGCTTCTAATCTTGTTACGGGAGCAATTGTTTGACTATATCCTTGTGCAGCTAATCGAGCTTTATTTCTTACAACCTCACCAAGTTCATTCATTTTATTTTTATAAACTCATTTAGTTCCAATTAAAGTCTTATCCTCTGGTCTAAGAACAAGTTCCCATACATCATTATTGGTAAATTGATTCATTCCTCTTACATAGAAAGGGTCCATGAATCATCGGATGATGCTTCCTTTGGATTCTTAGGTTCAATAGTTGAAATAAAACCTGAATTACTCAAATTATTTTATTGGTTTCTAGTCCTAACGACAGATTCGATATCCCCTAAGAAGTTTTCTATTGGATAGTATCTTAAAAGTCTAATTCTTTTATTTGGTTGATTAATTTCATTATTTATTTCATCGATCTCTTTTTCATATTCATCTTCGTTATGTTATGTTATATTCTTATAATCTTTGCCAAAAGATACATTTAGTGTCTCTTCTATCGTATTAGTTCTTAAATTAAAAACTCTATATGCATTACTTCCTTCTAAATATCCAATGCATATTTCTTTATCAGAGTTCGAGTCAAATTTGTCTAAATTTTCTTTAGTGTTAAGAATAAAACATTTACTCCCAAATATTTTAAAATATGATACTTTTGGTTTCTTATTATATAGAAGTTTATATGGTGTTTTATGAGTTAAGGGTTGTAATGACCCGAACTTCCCCGTAAAGGAAAGCCGAAATTGTCTGAGAACACAACAAATCAGAACACAAACAAAAGAACATTTCATTGCTTATTACAACAATTTACATCAGAGTACAAGAATATACAGAGTATGAATAAATATTATACATCAGAAAAATATCAGAGGTTTACAAATTATAATGCAGCAGAAAACGGATACAGAGCTTTCTGAATATCGTTCCAGCTGTAAACCAGGATTCCATGAATATAAATCTACAATACCAAAACTACTAGCTGCCCGTGTGGAAAATAGGGGCACCCAGAGTTTAGGTTAAAACAATAAAATCCAGGTCATTCATGTGACTAGTGTGAGAACTAAAACAGTTATTTAAAACTTTACTTTACAAATAAGGTAAATCAAGGGACCACGCCTTGTAACACGAAACGAGTTTCCTCCCAAGAATACCAGTGCATAAAACAAAGCACAACGCTTTTTGGAAAAATTAAGCTATTATAAGACCCCGGTCCCATCACATAATGAAACGCAAGCCGGAGGATAGGGTTTTCCTTATAATAGCCAAACATGCTGGGTATGTCTAAAAACAAACCATTTGATACTATTATAAGTGTATAGTGTCAAAACAGCTTCAAATGTAAATGTATCAATCATAGACGACATAATATCCCATGCTACTATGTCACCAATACTAGGCTCTACAATCAAAACTGAAATGTCACGTATCGGAAATTGGATTTCCGTCATGAGTCGAGGTAAGAGATGTACTCCTCGCCGGCTTCGAGACACTCTAGCAAATGCCTCAGGATCTCCCGCAGTAGACCCTTGGATCCTCCAAGGCCGGTCCACACTTACGTTAGTGGATTGGCAATTCCTGAACACACGTTTCCCGGTCCTATAGGACCTTTATCCATTGGCTCCCACAGTAGCTGATATATCCGAGGCGCCTCACAATCCAACAACCACATAGGTAAAAATATAACAATGTCAGGGCATGCAAAACCCTGACACCACCCATAGCTAGAAAGAAACTTCATGTTCTCCTTGGGTCCCTTATCCCATTTTTGATTCATACCGAGGTGTGAGGCCCGCGATTTAACGCTATACACAAAGCTATGCTGTATTAAAGCCATTCTTTGATCATCAACCACACGACTCTGCTTTTCAATAGAAGCCTTGATCATTTGCGTCTCAGCATGCCACACAGGCAATTCATGCCATGCGACTGATATCTATCGATATATAACCTCTGAGCTCGTACATCTCAGAGAAGGGCGTTAAGCAAGAGAATAAATTCTCTGCCACCAAACAGATATATATTTAATAGAAATAAATGAACACAAAATAAAATCCAATGTCAGACACATCTCCATTTAAAAGTTCGTTCTAGGTCTGAACGAAACCGAAGGCACCTTATTCCTCCTCCCATATGTCCAATACAGGAGAGAGGTCCTTGCATATCCGGTCGATCTCCAAGTACGTCTGGACGATCACCACTTATTACCTTGTCTTGGGTGTACAGCCCAATCACGACATCAGTAATCATCCAAATGATGTGAAGACCTCCGGTCTTCAGCCACCGTCTTCATCGTCAACTTATCATCGAATCAGTTATTCAAAATGAGTATAAACTCGGCCTTTCCGAATAACCCGCGTATATAATAAACAAGTGCTACACAAACACACATACGCCTCATTCCAATTCAGAATATTCTTTTATTCAAATATTCACATCATTAGGGAATCGGTTCCCGTTAATTTTACCAAAGATAAATTCTTTTAAATTTACTCTTTAATCTAACTGACATGACCTGAACTTCCCCGTGAAGGAAAGCACCAAGACAAAATAGAACGCAAACGGAAGAACATTTCATTGTTATTACAACAATTCCATCAAATACAAGAATATACAGAGTATAAATGAATAAATTACATTCGATAAATATCAGAGATTACAATAAATTACATAGCAGTGGAAAAATATATAAAACACAACTAGAAGTAATGCACGGATACAGAGCTTTCCGAGCATCGTTCCAGTTGTAAATCAGGATCCTGTGAATATAAATCTGCAAAACCAAAACTACTAGCTGCCCGTACGGAAAATAGGGGCACCTAGAGTTTAGGTTAAAACAATAAACTCCAGGTCAGTCATGTGACTGGTGTGAGAACTAAAACAGTTATTTAAAACTTTACTTTAAAAGATAGTAATTCAAGGGACCATGCCGTATAACACGGAACGGGTTTCCTCCCAAGAATACTAGTGTATAGAATAAACAACATAATGCTTTTTCGAAAAATGAAGCTATTATAAGACCTAGGTCCCATCACACAATGCAAAGCAAGCCGGAGGATAGGGTTTTCCCTTATAATAGCCAAACATGCTTGGTACGTCAAAACAAATCATTTGATACTATTATAAGTGTATAATGTCAAAACAATTCAATCATAAATATCAATCATAGGCGGCATGGGTACCATCTATCATGTCGCCATACTAGTTCTACAATTAAAACCACAACATCACGTATTGGAAATTGGATTCCATCATGAGTCGAGGCAAGGGGCAAGCTCCTCTCCGTGTTCGAGACACTCTAGCAAATGCCTCAGGACCCCAATATGATCCTTTGGAACTTCCAAGGCCGGCCCTCTCTTACTTTTGAGGATTAATTATTCCTGAACACATGTTTCCCGGTCCTTACAGACCTATATCCGAGGCACCTCGTATCCAACAACCACACAGGTGAAAAGTATATAAATGTCAGGGATGGTAGGTCACTGACACCACCATAGCTAGAAAGAAACGTCGTGCACTCCTTGGGTCCGTATCCCGTTTTTGACTCATACCGAGGTGTGAGGCTCGCGAATTCACGTTATACACAAAGCTACGCCACACAGGCCGTGCTTTGATCATCAACCACAAGATTTTGCTTTTCAACATAAGCCTTGATCAATTGCCACTTACGCATGCCACACTGGTAATTCACTCCATGCGACTGATGTCCATCGATATACAACCTCTGAGCTCGTACGTCTCAGAGAAGGGCGTTAAGCAAGAGAATAAATTCTCCGCCGCCAAACAGATGCATATTTAATAGATATCGATCAACACAGAATAAAATCCAATGTCAGACACACAATCCATTTACAAGTTCGTTCTGGGTCTGAACGAAACCGGAGGCACTTTCCTCGCATATCCATCCATCTCCATGTACGTCTAGACGATCACCAACTATTTCCCTCATCTTGGGTGTACAGCCCAATCGAGATCATCAGTAATCACCCAAACGATGTGAAGACTTCCGGTCTTCGACCACTGTCTTCATCTTTGACATCTCGTCGAATCGGTTATTCAGAATGGGTATAAACCGGACCTTTCTGAATAACCCACGTATATGATAAACAAATGTTACACAAACACAACAAACGCCTCATTCCAATTCAGAATATTTTTTATTCACAAAATTACATTCTTAGGGAAAGGTTCCCATTAATTTTATCCAAGAAAAATTCTTCTAAATTTATTCTTTAATCTTCCTTTGGATATCATTTCAAACTAGTCGGGATTAGCGAACCACACCGAAGTAATTATTTATTTTATTTCCCAATCCCAACCTATTCATCCCATGGAGCAAAACTGGTAATACTCCATATCTAACACTATGGTGTTATCGGTAAAGTTAATTACCATTTCACGTTCAAACCCAATTAAAGATTTAACTATCGCTTTGGAACAAAACTGGTGGTACTCCATTCTCGATCACCTTTCAGATTCGATAATTTAGATTATCAAATCACTTTTCAATCTAATTAAAGATTCATTAGAACTCCACTTAGTTTTAATCCTTTCAAAAATCAACATCTTGCCTCTAATTGGGTTAAAGAACCAATGTCATCTAAAACACGATTCACGATAAACCCAAATCACATTTGATATTAGTTACAAGGCTCTGAATAGAAAATATACCGGCTTATATATCAAATTCTGAAACCAACAAATATCGTATTGGAAATAATGATATAAAATATATCTTTCAAATTCCCATAACAATATCTGTATAGTCACGAAATCCAACATCGAAATATTCCGAAGATATTTTCGATTCAACTCCAGTCCAATCCGCGTATTGGGAATATTGATTATTTTTAAAATCACTTTCAAATTCAATTCATTTATTTCAAAAATAAATTGATTTTAATTCTAGTTCAAAACTAGTTCATTTCAATAAAATTCTATTTTTATCTTTTCAAATATGGAGTTTTTCATCCCAGTTCTTTCCAATTCACATATTATGATTTTACACAAATTATCAATATTTTTAATAATTTTATCAAGGTCCGTACAGTCGATTTCCATCAACGGCCATCGAACTGCACTTACAACGACCTTTTCCAAATTTGATTTGGACATAATTCCAAATCTAACCGTTAGATTTCAAATTTCTAATATTCATTGGAAAGCTCTTTTCGATACGAACCCAACGGTTCTGGTTTTAGGAGAATCCGACGGTCGGATCTCCCGCAACGTCAATTCGAAGTCAATGATCGAAATTCACGAACTGCCGCGGCGCGGCGCGTTCTATTCAGGCCATTATATATATAATATATATATATTACATATATTTCGTCGATTTCCTTTTTAAAGCGTATTTTATAAATCATTTTAAATTTGTTTTCAAAAACAATTTCAACTTCATCTTCAATTTCTAATCGATTTGATTTCAATTCAATTCGAATTCATTTCAATTTTATTTAATTCGAATTCTAATTCGTTTCAATTCAATTCAAATTCTAATTCGTTTCAATTCAATTCAATTTAATTCAATTTGAATTCATTTATATTCAATTCGAATTCATTTCAAATTGATTTCAATTCAATTACAGTTCGTTTTAAATTTCATTCAAAACGATTTCAATTCGTTTTTAATTCAATTTCAATTTAATTCAATTTGAATTCATTTCTATTCAATTCGAATTCACTTTCTATTCAATTCGAATCGAATTCATTTTCTATTCGATTCGAATTCATTTCAAATTGATTCAATAAAATTTCAGTTTGAATTTTAATCTAATTTAATTTGAATTTTAATCTAATTTAATTTGAATTTCATTTCAAAATATTAAATTTTGAAATCACTTTTCAATATTCATTATAAAACGAATAAAAACGATATAAATATCGTTCACGTCAAAATAGCGCGTCTCTAATCAACATGGCTTTATATTTTCAAAAACTTCGTTATTCTATTCAACAAATGAATATATACTCTATTCAACACATGAATCTATATTTCTTTCAACACACGACTATTCTTGTTATGTAAAATATTTTATAAAATCATGGTATCTATCGTTTGATTTTTAATTAGACTCCATCGTGAAGTAGTTCTAATTTTAAATATGATAAAGATGTAAATTTTATTGTATAAAATATTTCACTCAACACATCAATAGTTTCAACTCATGAACATCGTCAACACATGACTATTTTTATATTCAACACATGAATTTTCTTTTATAGTATTCATTATTTTCCCGATTGGAATGAGGCCCAATCAATCACCATATAATGTTAATTATATGGATTCCACACAACACATGTATATAATAGCAATGATAAACAATCAACCATCATCCAAGGTGCACCACACAACTGCATAAGCATCAAATATAAATAATCAACGCTTACACAGTCTATCGACCAATCGATCGACATACAATTAAATAATTGGGATTAGTATACGCCAAATTTCATCCCAACACCCATGTGGGGTTTCAAATCAACAAACACATATTTTTATTTGTGCAGTTGGGCGATGTGTAAAATTTATCGACGCAATCAATATCAGTCAAATCAGTGCATATAAACAAATCGGCCGATTTGTTTATAAATATTCATTTATTCACTTTCACGTTAAAAATTATTTTTTTAACGATAAAATATTTTTAACTATATAAATATTTTATTTCCTTTCAACACATTAATTTATATTATCGATTTCACATCAACAACACAAACAAATTTTACAACACATCAATTAAACAAACAAGCCATCCATGGTCTGTGGATGACGGGTGTCGGGTGCTGCTAAGCACCGTCTGCATCCTAGTATATATATATATAACTAGAAAAAGAAATTTAGAGTGAGAAGTTCTCACCGACTAGCTAATCCCAACTTCACGACACTTCAAAAGTAGAATTCTTCCCCGTTTTCACCTTTCGTCACTTTCGTTGCCCGTAGCCACTACATATATAAAAATCACATTTTTATATTGTTGTCTTTAAAATAAAAATCACATTTTTATTTGTTCACTTTCAATTTAAAAATCATATTTTTATAATCACTCCATATGGGTAAAAATTCTATTTTTACATCGCTACTATATAGATAAAAATTCTATTTTTACCACGCTATTCTCTATATAAAGAATTCGCCTTTTCACAAATAGAGATTTCGCCTTTTCAAAAATAGAGATTTCGTCTTTTCAAATATAAAGATTTTATTTTTATTTCATCACTATAAAAATCACCTCTTTATTTCAACATATATATAATAAAAATCAGATTTTTATTTTGCTATATTTATAAAGATGATATTTTTACTATCTTACCTATATAAAAATCATATTTTTATACTTTTACAATATAAAAGATTATATTTTTAATCCACTACTTATATAAAATGGTATTTTTATATTTGCTACTTACATTATAAAAATCCCAACTTTATTACCATAAAAGTCATTTCCTCCTAATTATAAAAATATAATCTTTTTGCTAGTAAAAATCACTCCTTTCTCATAATAAAAATCTAAAATTTTCCTAATACAAAAAAAATCTAAACTTTCCTATTTTATTTAAATATACAAAATCTAATTTTTTTCCTATGTATAAAACCAAATAAAAGATGATTTTTTTCTAAATTATTTAAACTAAATAAAGTGGAATAAAACTCACAGTAGTTTATTGAAGAGGAAGAAGGGGTTCATGGCCATCGTCGGGCTTACTGGTCAAACACAATGGGATATGTATCGTAGGTTGATTCGATCATTTCGATCAGTTTTCGTCAAAATCAACATATAACTCTATATATTGAATTTGAACGTGCATTTCAATTTACCGGGTTCACATACGAACTTTAAAAATTCCAGAAAAACATTTTCTAGCTTCGTATTGACGATACGGTCCTAACAAAACTAGTTTCGTCGAATTCTGAGACCGTTAGATAAATGGCCATTTTCCAGTCGATTAAAATCAACTGAAACTGGTCAAACGCGTTTTCCTCTGACACGCTCACATATTGATTCGAAAAATTATGAAATTTGGAATCTAGCAATAATTTGACATCACGGATCCAACAAAAGTGGTTTCGTCGAAATCCGAGGTCGTTTGCAAAATTCCCATTTTTAAGGGCCCGAATTCCATAGCGACTATTCAAAATTTTCAACTGGACATATCATTTGATTCCCGCTATGAAATTTCAATTTTTCGGATTCGTTGGAAAGATATTGTAACACCCCGTAATTCTATTACGCTAAGATTCACAAATCAAGGCAGAATTGGAATTTAAAATCAGAATCAAGGGAAACGGGCAGTGCCATTGCGTTCGTCTCGGAATTCTGCATGAAAACGAGTCCGAGTTTGCGTAAATCGAAGTCCGTATGAGGAAGATATAGCCTCCGGAAGATTCAGCGAAGTTCAAATTTCAAAACAGTTCAGAAAAGCGAATTCAAATTCAAAATCGACCCAGATTGGGCTGGGCGGGAATTTTTCCGCCCAAGGCACCCAGTTCGACTGGGTAGTCGACCTGGGTCACCCAGGTCGACTGGGTAGTCGACCTGGGTCACCCAGGTCGACTGGGTAGTCGACCTGGGGGTCGACCCCCCTGCTTTTTCCAGCTTTCTGCACCTGGTTCGTTCTGATGTATCTGGTCACGTTTTCTGACCAGGTTCGTCCGCCTAACACTATATAAACAGCCCTAGACTCCTTCTCTATTCACAATTCTTCTCTACCCTTATGCTGCAAAGATTCTTAGTGAACATGGCTTCTTCTCCTCCTCTTAAAAGAATAATAAATAAAATAATATATATAAAATAAATCAAGACGTGGAGATGCTGCTCAAAGACTTTCAAGAAGAGGATCAAGTCAAGCTAGGATTTCAAGTGAAGATTCGAACGACTGCAACGACTGTTTTTCTACGAATCTAATCTAATCTTTGTAAGTCAGTTACTTTTTAGATTTGAACGTTTCTCTCTGTTCGTGCCATGAATTAAAGGAATAAAAGAATATGCCAAATCTCTTTCTCTCTATTCGAATCAGTGCCTATACTCTTGAACCTAATTAAGAACTATTATGATTCGAGGACAAATAAGACTGTGACTATGAAACTATGGACCTTAAAACCATATGCCTATGACTATGAACATTTGCCTATGACTATGAACATTGCCTATGACTATGGACATTGCCTATGACTATGAACATTGCCTATGACTGTGACTGTGACTATGAGGATTATTTCCTTGACTAAGCCTATGCCTTTGATTAGGAAATATAAACTATTGCCTATGACATAACAAGGACATCTGTGATTAAACACCTGTGATTCATGACTAGGAAAGTGTTGCTTAAGTTTTGTGACTATGAAATTGGGTCTAAACCCGATTATCTATTATGTCTATTCTTTGTTATCTTTGGTTTTAGACCATGGGAATTTACCTATTAAGTTAGGTCTACCCATATTCTTGAACCTACGTCTCTATTCTGTCTATTCTTGGTTTTCTTTGGTTTTAGACCTTGGGAATTTACCTATTAAGTTAGGTCTACCCATGTTCTTGAACCTACATCGTTATTCAAAACCATTTTATGCCAGTTGTTATGTTTATCCTTTTCATAGCATCTTTGGTTCATTCCCTATTTCTACAATTCTAGATTTATCTATAATCTAGATTGAATCACGATTATACGAACGGTGGGAATACAGTTTGGGGAAAATATGAAATTTACTAGAAACGTAGTTTTAAAACTTGGAAATTGGCATAAATTGGGAACACGTATTATGGGATGTTCATAAGAATGCAAATTGGATAAATTTGGCATGGATTATAGGATGTGTAATTTAAATCTAGTATTGACTTGTAAATCTAGCATTTACATGAATTGTGAACTAGAATAATAAGTCTAGTTTGACATGAACCGTAATTAGAATGTAAATCAGAATTGGATTAGCTAATTTGGCATGGCTTAAATTTGAAATAGGCCATAATTGGGAGTACTTGTCAGGTTTAGCAAAATCATGGTTAGTGGCACTTAATTTGGTATAGTTTACATACCAAAAAGCATAAATATGATTTAGGAGGGGAAATGGGCCGTAAGAATAAATGATGACAATTTACATTAAAAGAGGAATTAGGAAATAAGTAAACTAGGAATTATTTACTTAAAGAACTTGTCCTAAATGAGAAATGTAAATTTAGACAAATTAAAGGTTTATTAACGACATCTCTTTTAATGGTACACCAGAAAGTTCTAGGGTGACAGAGAGGATAGTGTCTAGGCTTGAGTTTGGAAAATACAAGTTTCCTGCTCTCTCTGGCTATCCCTAACTGATCCGTCGGATGGGATGGTTGCTTTCAAAACCTGATTTGAAAATTAATCAAAACCCTTTGAACTTAGTAAACACGAATAGGCCTAACCCGAGGTTAGACTGAGTTGCGATGTAAACTTGCCCGGAACCAACCAGCACATCCAGTAATCGCAACAATATCTGTCTAATGTGAGTGGTAGCGGCTTTAATTTATTTAGTTAAAGCTAGAACAAGAATGGTAGGGTTAAGTTAATTAATACACTTAACCAATTCAACATGATAACCAAACCAATGGGTGGGGTTAGGTTCATATAGACACCTAGCACAGTTAAGCTAGAATGGGAGGGCTAAGTCTATAGGGACACTTAACCAACTTAACATGGTTACAAGACAAGATTTGTAGGGGTTAAGTAACTAAGGAAACACTTAGCCAAATTAACATGTTAACTAGACTAGAAGGTGGGGTTAAGTAAAGTTAATACACTTAGCCAAATTAACATGACTAGAAGGTGGGGTTAAATAAAGTTAATACACTTAGCCAAATTAACATGTTAACTAGACTAGAGGTTGGGGTTAAGTAAAGTTAATACACTTAGCCAATTTGATATGTTAGCTGGACAAGACCGTAGGGTTAAGTAAACTTGAACACTTAACCATCAGATTGTGATAAAGGAATAGGGCTAAGTCTAAAACATGAAGGGATAATACTTAACCATTAATAACATGTTAGTTAAAACAGACGGGCAAGGTTAAGTTAAAGGAACACTTAACCAATGCAGGGTGAATGGGTAGTGTTAAGTAATAAATACTTAACCAATATAACTTGGTTTGTGGTAGGGTTAAGTCAACATGAATTACTGATAACACTTAACCAGTTTAACAGGATGAATGAAGAGGGTTAAGTTGGCTTGAATTGACTAATGACACATAACCAATCCAAATTGACGGGAAAGAGAACTAAGTAGTAAACCTTAGTTAAGAAAACAATGATTCTGGAAACTAAGTGGTAAATCTTAGTTAGTAAAACTAAGTAGTAATTCTTAGTATAACACGGGAAGGAGAGAATGTCCGTCTGAGTAAAAAGGAGGCTCCAACGAATTGGGTTACGAAGCCGGAGGCTTCGAGGGGACATGAGGGTACTCTTGGTATCCCTCTGTGAGGCTACAGATGATCCTCCTGGGCTCACAGAGGTTAAGGTCTGCGTAGAAGAACCAGGGGTATGCCTTGGTTGCAATACATGGCAACCTAAAGACCAGGATGGACCGGCGTGATTCGGCGAGAAAACGGTAGCCCTGTGATAGCAACTCGTCGTCTACCATCCATCTTGAGTCAATCGAGATACGTGAAGCGGAAAGGCGGAGGACTCCAAAAGACCATATACTTGCTATCTAGTTATGGGTGAGGATGGCCATAGGATAGAGGGGCACTGGGGGCCAGCGTATAGTTCTCATTTTACAAGGTGTGCCTTTCATTAGATGAGGGAGGGGTCAAGTGGGACCATAGCCACTGGAATAAAAACAGACCTTAGCATCTGCATCGGCAGATATCTGAAAGCTCCCGTCCGAGTTCTGTATTCCTTGATTTGCCCTGTTACAGGACTCGGACCGCACATTATAGGACATGTGCATCTAGACAAGCGATAACGATTCGCGATACATGCGTGGGGAATTATAGGAACATATACCACTCTAGGTAGTGTGTCCTAGACTTGGGGCATCATTCGACAGGTAGCATAATCCCTAGTTGGACTAGGTGGCATAAATCCTGAATCCGAGAAGCGTTCAGCAGATAGCGTAAACTCTAGTTAAATCTAGAAAGCACTTGATATAAAACCCTAGAATTTGATCTAGGTAATAAATAATGAATGTATGCCGGAAGGCAATGGAAAATACAGGGATTGGGATCACGTTATCGTTACTAGTTGGGACACTAGATAGGCGGTGCAGAGATATAGAAACCAGTATAACAAGGAAATAGCGAAGCGGCGAAAGTATTAGAGCGTATCCAGTTTATCTTATCTTAGCATATCTTGTGACTACCTTGTCTAATCTTGTTGACCCTATCGTTATGGTGTAATCTTGTATTCAGTTAATTCATGTCATTTTGTTTTTCCATTTTCACATGCTAGAAGTTACTGAACTTACTCAGGCTTTATGTCTGATTCTGTTTTCCTTTCGTCTTCTTTTCTTCCATCCCCCCCCCCCCTAGGTAGGAAAGGAGGGAATAGTATAGCTCGGGTTAAGTTGGATTGCCACTCTTTCCCAGCTTGAAGATTTGCCGAAGTTTTGCTTGGATTCTCTTTTCAGATGCTATGGCTGGCTCTTGCTTGAATTGGGGAATATAAATGTATTTTTATGCTTCTTTATTTTGAAAGACAGATGATACTCTGATATTGTAAAGAAATCGTTGTACAAACTATTTTATCAATAGAGCAAAGTTTTATTTTCCGCTGTTTAATTTCTGTCTGTTTTGTAATTTATCTGCATCTTTTACCCTAAATGCTCCACAGAACTTAGTGCATTCCCTTTGTGAGTGACACTAACGGATGTGGGGTGTTACTCGTGGCATCAGAGCTGAAGGTTACCGGATCAGATAAAAGATTTGAAAAATTATTTTTAAAACGGTTTTTAAAGAAGCATTTTCAAGAGAAAAGATTTGTTTTAAAGGCATATTCCCCAAAGCCATACGCACTATCTTCTCTTCCTCTGTTTGAATTCTTGTCTCCTTCTTTCTTGAGTCTCTGGGGCTCCTGGCTTTCTGGGAGGTAACCTCATCGATGGGCGAAGTAGTGCTCGGCTTCCATCCATAGCCGTAGTTGTTTCACCTATGGGCAGTTTTCTTTCAAAGCTTATAGGGTTTTCCGAACGATGGAGGCAGTTTTCGAGAGATTTGTCAACATGACTACACACGGAAGGGGATGAGGAGTTTGGCTAAGGAGCATAACCCTAGGATGAGGAATTCATGGATGTAGACTTAGCACACGAAGGAGGAAGAAATTATAAAACCTAAGACAAGAGGAAGTATCTTTACTAGGGTATGATAGGGCATATACTTAAGGACAAGGGCAAGAACGAGGACGAGATTTTCAGAAGGACAAGTACATGCTTTCGCCACCAAGCGTACCTAGGAGAAAGGTAGTCTGGTTGGAAGAGTCTAGTTTTCTGTTCGTGCTATTTCCTTAGGTTCTAACGCTTCTCATTTGTTCATATCCACTTCCATAGTTGGGTCTCTGCACCATAGTACTTGTATAGTAGAAAGATCCCAGTAGAGTCTCAAATCCAATTGGTGGTCCGACCAGTTTGTTTTTTTTGGTTAGTAGGGATTTGAGAATAGCTATCGAGTTTGCTTATATCATCTCACGTAGATCGTCTAAATTTGGGGGAGATATTCCTTGGGTGCTTGTCTGATATTGGTTTAGGCCTTTGGGGCTTGTACTTGAGGAATGTCAAGTTCAGTTTGGATGGTTTGCGTGAGAGATGAATAGTTTTGGCAGGCACTCCAAAGAGCACGTAGTGACCTTTCGACTCTTATAGTTATGGCATGGCGGATAAGAGGGAAACCTTTAATCATCTTAGTACGTATACTTGGTACCGTGATTGACATCTGTTTATTTTGGAAATGGAGATCCGGAATTTCACAATCGTGAAGTTAAATTAGTTAAGATACAGTGGAGTAAAGCTCAAGAAGGCTAGATACTAGCATCATACCCTTTTCCTTGAGGGTGCATCCTTGATTTCTTTGTTTTAGGAGCTTTACGCATAATTGTTTCTCTCTTTCCAAAGTATATCACCTAGGTCGTATCTTCGATCCTTAGGTAGAAGCCAATGGATGTAAACATGTATTTGAAACATGTTATGGTTGATGGTTGCAAGTGGTTGCTAATGGTTGCTTGTGAATGCATATGCATACGTATTAGGCACTAGATCAGTTCAGACGCTTTCATATTGCATTTACAGATATGTACTTGTTTGTAAATTGAACTTGATATGTTTTCATATGGGTGTTGCATATGGATGAATGGTCGTGCACGCATGTAGTATTTACATAACTAGGGATGCTTGCATACATGGTTGGACGCATGGCACTGACATGGCTCGCATTAAGGAGGTCGACTGAATCAGTAGACCGCCAGATTTTACAGTAGATAAAGACATATACACACACTATGCATATGAACATGAAAGCATTAGAAATCTTTTAAGGACAATGGATGCCTGTGAGTGAATGGTTGAGTAGATGGGTGATTGGATAGTAGGACACATTCTTCCTAACTTGAAGATTTCGGGGACGAAATCCTTTTAAGTGGGGGAGAATGTAACACCCCGTAATTCTGTTACGCTAAGTTTCACAAATCAAGGCAGAATTGGAATTTAAAGTCAGAATCAAGGGAAATGGGCTGCGCCATTGCGTTCGTCTCAGAATTCTGCATGAAAACGAGTTCGAGTTTGCGTAAATCGGAGTCCGTATGAGGAAGATATGGCCTCCGGAAGATTCAGCGAAGTTCAAATTTCAAAACAGTTCAGAAAAGCGAATTCAAATTCAAAATCGACCCAGATTGGGCTGGGCTGGAATTTTCCCGCCCAAGGCACCCAGGTCGACTGGGTAGTCGACCTGGGGCACCCAGTTCGACTGGGTAGTCGACCTGAGGGTCGACCCCCCTGCTTTTTCCAGTTTTGTGTACCTGGTTCGTTCTGATGTATCTGGTCACGTTTTCTGACCAGGTTCATCCGCCTAACACTATATAAACAGCCCTAGACTACTTCTCTATTCATAATTCTTCTCTACCCTTATGCTGCAAAGATTCTTAGTGAACATGGCTTCTTCTCCTCCTCTTAAAAGAATAATAAATAAAATAATATATATAAAATAAATCAAGACGAGGAGATGCTGCTGAAAGACTTTCAAGAAGAGGATCAAGTCAAGCTAGGATTCAAGTGAAGATTCGAACGACTGCAACGACTGTTTTTCTACAAATCTAATCTAATCTCTGTAAGTCAGTTACTTTTTAGATTTGAACGTTTCCCTCTGTTCATGACATGAATTAAAGGAATAAAAGAATATGCCAAATCTCTTTCTCTCTATTCGAATCAGTGCCTATACTCTTGAACCTAATTAAGAACTGTTATGATTCGAGGACAAATAAGACTGTGACTATGAAACTATGGACCTTAAAACCATATGCCTATGACTATGAACATTTGCCTATGACTATGAACATTGCCTATGACTATGGACATTGCCTATGACTATGAACATTGCCTATGACTATGGACATTGCCTATGACTATGAACATTGCCTATGACTATGGACATTGCCTATGACTATGAACATTGCCTATGACTATGGACATTGCCTATGACTATGAACATTGCCTATGACTGTGACTATGACTATGAGGATTATTTCCTTGACTAAGCCTATTCCTTTGATTAGGAAATATAAACTAATAACAAGGACATCTGTGATTAAACACCTTTGATTAAACACCTGTGATTCATGACTAGGAAAGTGTTGCTTAAGTTTTGTGACTATGAAATTGGGTCTAAACCTGATTATCTATTCTTGGTTATCTTTGGTTTTAGACCATGGGAATTTACCTATTAATTTAGGTCTACCCATATTCTTGAACCTACGTCTCTATTCTGTCTATTCTTGGTTTTCTTTGGTTTTAGACCTTGGGAATTTACCTATTAAGTTAGGTCTACCCATGTTCTTGAACCTATGTCATTATTCAAAACCATTTTATGCCAGTTGTTATGTTTATCCTTTTCATAGCATCTTTGGTTCATTCCCTATTTCTACAAATCTAGATTTATCTATAATCTAGATTGAATCACGATTATACGAACGGTGGGAATACGTTTTGGGGAAAATATGAAATTTACTAGAAACGTAGTTTTAAAACTTGGAAAATGGCATAAATTGGGAACACATATTATGGCATGTTCATAAGAATGCAAATTGGATAAATTTGGCATGGATTATAGGATGTGTAATTTAAATCTAGTATTGACTTGTAAATCTAGCATTTACATGAATTGTGAACTAGAATAATAAGTCTAGTTTGACATGAACCGTAATTAGAATGTAAATCAGAATTGGATTAGTTAATTTGGCATGACATAAATTTGAAATAGGCCATAATTGGGAGTACTTGTCAGGTTTAGCAAAATCATGGTTAGTGGCACTTAATTTGGTATAGTTTACATACCAAAAAGCATAAATATGATTTAGGAGGGGAAATGGGCCGTAAGAATAAATGATGACAATTTACATTAAAAGAGGAATTAGGAAATAAGTAAACTAGGAATGATTTACTTATAGAACTTGTCCTAAATGAGAAATGTAAATTTAGACAAATTAAAGGTTTATTAACGACATATCTTTTAATGGTACACCAGAAAGTTCTAAGGTGACAGAGAGGATAGTGTCTAGGCTTGAGTTTGGAAAATACAAGTTTCCTGCTCTCCCTGGCTATCCCTAACTGATCCGATGGACCGGATGGTTACTTTCAAAACCTGATTTGAAAATTAATCAAAACCCTTTGAACTTAGAAAACACGAATAGGCCTAACCCGAGGTTAGACTGAGTTGCGATGTAAACCTTCCCGGAACCAACCGGCACATCCAATAATCGCAACAATATCTGTCTAATGTGAGTGGTAGCGGCTTTAATTTATTTAGTTAAAGCTAGAACAAGAATGGTAGGGTTAAGTTAATTAATACACTTAACCAATTCAACATGATAACCAAACCAATGGGTGGGGTTAGGTTCATATAGACACCTAGCATAGTTAAGCTAGAATGGGAGGGCTAAGTCCATAGGGACACTTAACCAACTTAACATAGTAACAAGACAAGATTTGTAGGGGTTAAGTAACTAAGGAAAAACTTAGCCAAATTAATATGTTAACTAGACTAGAAGGTGGGGTTAAGTAAAGTTAATACACTTAGCCAAATTAACATGACTAGAAGGTGGGGTTAAATAAAGTTAATACACTTAGCCAAATTAACATGTTAACTAGACTAGAGGTTGGGGTTAAGTAAAGTTAATACACTTAGCCAATTTGATATGTTAGCTGGACAAGACCGTAGGGTTAAGTAAACTTGAACACTTAACCATCAGATTGTGATAAAGGAATAGGGCTAAGTCTAAAAAATGAAGGGATAATACTTAACCATTAATAACATGTTAGTTAAAACAGACGGGCAAGGTTAAGTTAAAGGAACACTTAACCAATACAGGGTGAATGGGTAGGGTTAAGTAATAAATACTTAACCAATATAACTTGGTTTGTGGTAGGGTTAAGTCAACATGAATTACTGATAACACTTAACCAGTTTAACAGGATGAATGAAGAGGGTTAAGTTGGCTTGAATTGACTAATGACACTTAACCAATCCAAATTGACGGGAAAGAGAACTAAGTAGTAAACCTTAGTTAAGAAAACAACGATTCTGGAAACTAAGTGGTAAATCTTAGTTAGTAAAACTAAGTAGTAATTCTTAGTATAACACGGGAAGGAGAGAATGTCCGTCTGAGTAAAAAGGAGGCTCCAACGAATTGGGTTACGAAGCCTGAGGCTTCGAGGGGACATGAGGGTACTCTTGGTATCCCTCTGTGAGGCTACAGATGATCCTCCTGGGCTCACAGAGGTTAAGGTCTGCGTAGAAGAACCAGGGGTATGCCTTGGTTGCAATACATGGCAACCTAAAGACCAGGATGGACCGGCGTGATTCGGCGAGAAAACGGTAGCCCTGTGATAGCAACTCGTCGTCTACCATCCATCTTGAGTCAATCGAGATACGTGAAGCGGAAAGGCGGAGGACTCCAAAAGACCATATACTTGCTATCTAGTTATGGGTGAGGATGGCCATAGGATAGAGGGGCACTGGGGGCCAGCGTATAGTTCTCATTTTACAAGGTGTGCCTTTCATTAGATGAGGGAGGGGTCAAGTGGGACCATAGCCACTGGAATAAAAACAGACCTTAGCATCTGCATCGGCAGATATCTGAAAGCTCCCGTCCGAGTTCTGTATTCCTTGATTTGCCCTGTTACAGGACTCGGACCGCACATTATAGGACATGTGCATCTAGACAAGCGATAACGATTCGCGATACATGCGTGGGGAAGTATAGGAACATATACCACTCTAGGTAGTGTGTCCTAGACTTGGGGCATCATTCGACAGGTAGCATAATCCCTAGTTGGACTAGGTGGCATAAATCCTGAATCCGAGAAGCGTTCAGCAGATAGCGTAAACTCTAGTTAAATCTAGAAAGCACTTGATATAAAACCCTAGAATTTGATCTAGGTAATAAATAATGAATGTATGCCGGAAGGCAATGGAAAATACAGGGATTGGGATCACGTTATCGTTACTAGTTGGGACACTAGATAGGCGGTGCAGAGATATAGAAACCAGTATAACAAGGAAATAGCGAAGCGGCGAAAGTATTAGAGCGTATCCAGTTTATCTTATCTTAGCATATCTTGTGACTACCTTGTCTAATCTTGTTGACCCTATCGTTATGGTGTAATCTTGTATTCAGTTAATTCATGTCATTTTGTTTTTCCATTTTCACATGCTAGAAGTTACTGAACTTACTCAGGCTTTATGTCTGATTCTGTTTTCCTTTCGTCTTCTTTTCTTCCATCCCCCCCCCCCTAGGTAGGAAAGGAGGGAATAGTATAGCTCGGGTTAAGTTGGATTGCCACTCTTTCCCAGCTTGAAGATTTGCCGAAGTTTTGCTTGGATTCTCTTTTCAGATGCTATGGCTGGCTCTTGCTTGAATTGGGGAATATAAATGTATTTTTATGCTTCTTTATTTTGAAAGATAGATGATACTCTAATATTGTAAAGAAATCGTTGTACAAACTATTTTATCAATAGAGCAAAGTTTTATTTTCCCTGTTTAATTTCTGTCTGTTTTGTAATTTATCTGCATTTTTTACCCTAAATGCTCCACAGAACTTAGTGCATTCCCTTTGTGAGTGACACTAACGGATGTGGGGTGTCACAGAAATTCTCAATTAGATCCTATTATTTTTGGTTTCACTAAAATCCGGTTTGTTTTGCACCCGGTACATTCAATTGAAGTTTGAAATCGAATTATCAAACTACCACGCCATTTTCAATTCCTTTTATAATTATATATATAATTATTTATATTCCAACGACGACGTATATAATATATACGTCGAATTATATTCAAAATAAATTTTTGGTCGTTATTATTTAAAATAATTCATTTTAAATGTTCAAAATTCGCTAAAATTGCTAAAATAAAAATTTTAAACCGGCCCAGATTTTCGGGTTATTACAATCTCCCCCACTTAAAACTTATCGTCCCCGAAAAGGAACAAAGTCGAAAGTGGTTTGATCAATCAACTCTACGTTCGATCTGGCTTCCATTCTCCAACATTTCAATTTTTGAGAATTTTCAAATTCTTCAAAAATTTGGGTAACACCCGGAATTTTCGCAAAATTTCGCCATAACCTCCCCTGCACCGAGAGCCAAGGGAAAATCCTGAAATTGCCATATAGGCCTTCTGATCTCAAAAAGAAAAAGAAAAAGCCAAGCAGCTAGCCAATAGGCTCATAAAATCATCATCACCCAAACAAAATATTAAATCATGGTAAACATGTACCTATTTGTCGGGCAAACAAATTTTATTCTTCTACTCTAGCCTCCTTGCTATGACCTGTTCAATGTAAGTACATGTATATGCAAGCAAATGCGACCAATTTATGATTCTATTAGGCTAAATGGTTCAAAATTATCAAACAAATAAACAAACAACACAAACATCAATCAATTAGTGAATTAGAGTTTCAAATTCATGATTTTGATACATATATACAGAAAATCATGTTTTTGATGCCAAATCACAATAATAAATCTATCTTATTAGTTTTGGTTCTCACACCAGTCTAATGGAAATATATAGAAATCACACCTTCGAAACACAAACAAAAATACTGATGATGTATGACAATTATCAGTACCATCTCCGGGCGACTAGAAAGTGATTCTATATCTATCCAGTATATTAAAACTTCGAATATACGTTCATGACGCGTATATGCGAAATCTTTATATACTCGATTGTCCAAATTTAAAATAAATAAATATTTAAATACATATAAAGCGATTTAAATTTTTAAAACAATATTGTTTTCATTTGAAAAATATACCCTTCACACTCGTCCTAGGATACTACTGATCCTATCTCTAACGAGTCATTCAAATTGGATACTACTAATCCAATATCTAATGAATTCTTTCGTTCGATTCTAATGTGTCTTGTTCTCGAGCTATGTAAACCAAAGCTCTGATACCAAACTGACACGACCAGAACTTCCCCGTGAAGGAAAGCACGGTTGCGTTGAGGACAAGACAAAATAGAACGCAAACGGAAGAACATTTCATTGTTATTACAACAATTCCATCAGATACCAGAATATACAGAGTATAAATGAATAATTTACATTCGATAAATATCAGAGATTACAATAAATTACATAGCAGCGGAAAAATATATAAAACACAACTAGAAGTAATACACGGATACAGAGCTTTCCGAGCATCGTTCCAGCTGTAAATCAGGATCCTGTGAATATAAATCTGCAAAACCAAAACTACTAGCTGCCCGTGCGGAAAATAGAGGCACCCAGAGTTTAGGTTAAAACAATAAACTCCAGGTCAGTCATGTGACTGGTGTGAGAACTAAAACAGTTATTTAAAACTTTACTTTAAAAGATAGAAATTCAAGGGACCACGCCGTATAACACGGAACGGGTTTCCTCCCAAGAATACTAGTGTATAGAATAAACAACGCAATGCTTTTTTGAAAAATGAAGCTATTATAAGACCCAGGTCCCATCACACAATGCAACGCAAGCCGGAGGATAGGGTTTTCCATTATAATAGCCAAACATGCTTGGTACATCAAAACAAATCATTTGATACTATTATAAGTGTATAATGTCAAAACAATTCAATCATAAATATCAATCATAGGCGGCATGGGTACCATCTATCATGTTTCCATACTAGTTCTACAATTAAAACCGCAATATCACGTATTGGAAATTGGATTCCATCATGAGTTGAGGCAAGGGGCAAGCTCCTCTCCGCGTTCGAGACACTCTAGCAAATGCCTCAGGACCCCACTATGATCCTTTGGAACCTCCAAGGCCGGTCCTCTCTTACTTTTAAGGATTAATTATTCCTGAACACACGTTTCCCGGTCCTTACAGACCTATATCCGAGGCGCCTCATATCCAACAACCACACAGGTGAAAAGTATATAAATGTCAGGGCAGGTAGGTCACTGACACCACCATAGCTAGAAAGAAACGTCGTGCACTCCTTGGGTCCGTATCCTGTTTTTGACTCATACCGAGGTGTGAGGCTCGCGAATTCACGTTATACACAAAGCTACGCAACACAGGCCGTGCTTTGATCATCAACCACAAGACTTTGCTTTTCAACAGAAGCCTTGATCAATTGCCACTTACGCATGCCACACTGGCAATTCACTCCATGCGACTGATGTCCATCGATATACAACCTCTGAGCTCGTACGTCTCAGAGAAGGGCGTTAAGCAAGAGAATAAATTCTCCGCCGCCAAACAGATGCATATTTAATAGAGATCGATCAACACACAATAAAATCCAATGTCAGACACACAATACATTTACAAGTTCGTTCTGGGTCTGAACGAAACCGGAGGCACTTTCCTCGCATATCCATCCATCTCCAAGTACGTCTAGACGATCACCAAATGTTTCCCTCATCTTGGGTGTACAGCCCAATCAAGATCATCAGTAATCACCCAAACGATGTGAAGACTTCCGGTCTTCGACCACCGTCTTCATCTTCGACATCTCGTCGAATCGGTTATTCAGAATGGGTATAAACCCGGCCTTTCTGAATAACCCACGTATATGATAAACAAATGTTACACAAACACAACAAACGCCTCATTCCAATTCAGAATATTCTTTTATTCACAAAATCACATTTTTAGGGAAAGGCTCCCATTAATTTTATCCAAGATAAATTCTTCTAAATTTATTCTTTAATCTTCCTTTGGATATCATTTCAAACTAGTCGGGATTGGTGAACCACACCGAAGTAATTATTTATTTTATTTCCCAATCCCAACCTATTCATCCCATGGAGCAAAACTGGTAATACTCCATATCTAACACCACGGTGTTATCGGTAAAATTAATTACCATTTCACGTTCAAATCTAATTAAAGATTTAACTATCGCTTTGGAGCAAAACTGGTGGTACTCCATTCTCGATCACCTTTCAGATTTGATAATTTAGATTATCAATTCACTTTTCAATCTAATTAAAGATTCATTAGAACTCCACTTAGTTTTAATCCTTTCAAAAATCAACATCTTGCCTCTAATTGGGTTAAAGAACCAATGTCATCTAAAACACGATTCACAATAAACCCAAATCACATTTGATATTAATTACAAGGCTCTGAATAGAAAATATACCGGCTTATATTCGATATCAAATTCTGAAACCAACAAATATCATTTTGGAAATAACGATATAAAATATATCTTTCAAATTCCCATAACAATATCTGTATAGTCACGAAATCCAACATCGAAATATTCCGAAGATAATTTCGATTCAACTCCAGTCCAATCCGCGTATTGGGAATATTGATTATTTTTAAAATCACTTTCAAATTCAATTCATTTATTTCAAAAATAAATTGATTTTAATTCTAGTTCGAAACTAGTTCATTTCAATAAAAATCTATTTTTATCTTTTCAAATATGGAGTTTTTCATCCCAGTTCTTTCCAATTCACATATTATGATTTTACACAAATTATCAATATTTTTAATAATTTTATCAAGGCCCGTACAGTCGATTTCCATCAATGGCCATCGAACTGCACTTACAGCGACCTTTTCCAAATTTGATTTGGACATAATTCCAAATCCAACCGTTAGATTTCAAATTTCTAATATTAATTGGAAAGCTCTTTTCGATACGAACCCAATGGTTCCGATTTTAGGAGAATCCGACGGTCGGATCTCCCGCAACGTCAATTCGAAGTCAATGGTCGAAATTCACGAACTGCCACAGCGCGGCGCGTTCTATTCAGGCCATTATATAATATATATATATATATTATATATTTCGTCGATTTCCTTTTTAAAACGTATTTTATAAATTGTTTTAAATTCGTTTTCAAAAACAATTTCAGCTTCATCTTCAATTTCTAATCGATTTGATTTCAATTCAATTCGAATTCATTTCAATTTTATTTAATTCGAATTCTAATTCGTTTCAATTCAATTCGAATTCTAATTCGTTTCAATTCAATTCAATTTAATTCAATTTGAATTCATTTATATTCAATTCGAATTCATTTCAAATTGATTTCAATTCAATTACAGTTCGTTTTAAATTTCATTCAAAACGATTTCAATTCGTTTTTAATTCAGTTTGAATTCATTTCTATTCAATTCGAATTCAAATTCACTTTCTATTCAATTCGAATCGAATTCATTTTCTATTCGATTCGAATTCATTTCAAATTGATTCAATAAAATTTCAATTTTAATTTTAATCTAATTTAATTTGAATTTCATTTCAAAATATTAAATTTTGAAATCTCTTTTCAATATTCATTATAAAACGAATAAAATCGATATAAATATCGTTCACGTCAAAATAGCGTGTCTCTAATCAACACGGCTTTATATTTTCAAAAACTTCGTTATTTTATTCAACAAATGAATATATACTCTATTCAACACATGAATCTATATTTCTTTCAACACACGACTATTCTTGTTATGTAAAATATTTTATAAAATCATGGTATTTATCGTTTGATTTTTAATTGGACTCCACCGTGAAGTAGTTCTAATTTTAAATATGATAAAGACGTAAATTTTATTGTATAAAATATTTCACTCAACACATCAATAGTTTCAACTCATGAACATCGTCAACACATGACTATTTTTATATTCAACACATGAATTTTCTTTTATAATATTCATTATTTTCCCGATTGGAATGAGGCCCAATCAATCACCATATAATGTTAATTATATGGATTCCACACAACACATGTATATAATAGCAATGACAAACAATCAACCATCATCCAAGGTGCACCACACAACTGCATAAGCATCAAATATAAATAATCAACGCTTACACAGTCTGTCGACCAATCGATCGACATACAATTAAATAATTGGGATTAGTATACGCCAAATTTCATCCCAACACCCGTGTGGGGTTTCAAATCAACAAACACATATTTTTATTTGTGCAGTTGGGCGATGTGTAAAATTTATCGACCCAATCAATATCAGTCAAATCAGTGCATATAAACAAATCGGCAGATTTGTTTATAAATATTCATTTATTCACTTTCACTTTAAAAATTATTTTTTTAACGATAAAATATTTTTAACTATATAAATATTTTATTTCCTTTCAACACATTAATTTATATTATCGATTTCACATCAACAACACAAACAAATTTCACAACACATTAATTAAACAAACAAGCCATCCATGGTCTGTGGATGACGGGTGTCGGGTGCTGCTAAGCACCGTCTGCATCCTAGTATATATATATATAACTAGAAAAAGAAATTTAGAGTGAGAAGTTCTCACCGACTAGCTAATCCCAACTACACGACACTTCAAAAGTAGAATTCTTCACCGTTCTCGCCTTTCGTCACTTTCGTTGCCCGTAGCCACTACATATATAAAAATCACATTTTTATACTGTTGTCTTTAAAATACAAATCACATTTTTATTTGTTCACTTTCAATTTAAAAATCATATTTTTATAATCACTCCATATGGATAAAAAAATTATTTTTACATCGCTACTATATAGATAAAATTTCTATTTTTACATCGCTACTATATAGATAAAAATTCTATTTTTACCATGCTATTCTCTATATAAAGATTTTGCCTTTTCAAAAATAGAGATTTCGCCTTTTCAAAAATAGAGATTTCGCCTTTTCAAATATAAAGATTTTATTTTTATTTCATCACTATAAAAATCACCTTTTTATTTCAACATATATATAATAAAAATCAGATTTTTATTTTGCTATATTTATAAAGATGATATTTTTACTATCTTACCTATATAAAAATCATATTTTTATACTTTTACAATATAAAAGATTATATTTTTAATGCACTACTTATATAAAATGGTATTTTTATATTTGCTACTTACATTATAAAAATCCCAACTTTATTATCATAAAAGTCCTTTCCTCCTAATTATAAAAATATAATCTTTTTGCTAATAAAAATCACTCCTTTCTCATAATAAAAATCTAAATTTTTCCTAATATAAAAATCTAAACTTTCCTATTTTATTTAAACATACAAAATCTGATTTTTTTTTTCCTATGTATAAAACCAAACAAAAGCTGATTTTTTTTCTAAATTATTTAAACTAAATAAAGTGGAATAAAACTCACAGTAGTTTATTGAAGAGGAAGAAGGGGTTCATGGCCATCGTCGGGCTTACTGGTGGTGGGTGTAGGGCTTCAGGCAGTGGAGCTTTCGAGGGGGGCGTCGCGTTCGACTGGAGGGAGGGGGTGCGGTGGATCGGAGGGCGCGAGGTGGAGGCTGGAGAAGAGGAGGAGGCATGGCAGAGGGGGGGTTCGGGTATGGAGGGCCGTGGCCCTGCCCTGAGCGGCGGTGGCGCTCGATCGGAGGAGCGACAGCTCCTCCGTCTTCGTTCTTTTTTTTTCTGTTATGAATCAGGTTCGAAATCAAAAGGGGGGCCAATGGAGATAAGGGGAAGAGAGAGGAAAGATTTTATTAATTTTATTAAATTATTTAATTCAAAAAGTTGACTTTTTCATAAGACCTCCAAACGAGGCCTACCGCCTGTCGTCTATAGCTAATTACCCCCATTCCGAACACAATGGGATATGTATCGTAGGTTGATTCGATCATTTCGATCAGTTTTCGTCAAAATCAACATATAACTCTACATATTGAATTCTCAATTAGATCCTATTATTTTTGGTTTCACTAAAATCCGGTTTGTTTTGCACCCGGTACATTCAATTGAAGTTTGAAATCGAATTATCGAACTACCGCGCCATTTTCAATTCCTTTTATAATTATATATATAATTATTTATATTCTAACGACGAAGTATATATTATATACGTCGAATTATATTAAAATTCGCTAAAATTGCTAAAATAAAAATTTTAAACCGGCCCAGATTTTCTGGTTATTACACTTCCTTCGGATATCATTTCAAACCATATTAAGGTTTTCCAAACTAGTCAGGATTAGCGAACTACACCGAAGTAATCATTTATTTTATTTCCCTATCCCAACCTATTCATCCCATGGAGCAAAACTGGTCATACTCCATATCTAACACCACGGTGTTATTGGTAAATTTAATTACCATTTCCCGTTCAAATATAATTAAAGATTTAACTATCGCTTAGAGCAAAACTGGTGATACTTCACTCTCGATCTTTTCCCAAATTTGATAATTTAAATTATCAATTCACATTTCAATCTAATTAAAGGTTCATTAAAACTCCACTTAGTTTGAATCTTCCCAAAAATCAATATTAATGATTATTTAACTTTGGAAACACAAACATGCCGCATCGACAATCTACACCATACTATTGGTTTCTGACTATATATAACCTCTGAGCTCGTACGTCTTAGAGAAGGGTGTTAAGCAAGAGAATAAATTCTCCGCCACCAAACAGATATATATTTAGCAGAGATCAACCATACAGTTCAAAATACAATGACAGACAAGTAATCTGTCTTTAACTGGGTTGAAGAACTAATGTCATTTAAAACACAGTGCACGATAGATCCCAAATCACGTTCCATTAATGGAATCTTCATGGAAAACAAATCAATATATAATCGATATCAATTTCTGTATCTGACTAATAATATAAATGGAATAACTGCAAAGCCTCTTAAATTCCATATGTATTAACAGTATTCCTCCACAAAAGTTCACTTGGATTATTATCAATCGAATTCCACACAATTCCAATTTAATATATTAAATTGGAAAAGGGTACTTTGGAAAATTCCCGTTAAATTAAAAAAAAAGATTTATAAATTCCAAATCACATTTCACTGTAAATTGGGTTAAAGAACGAATGTCGTTAAAAACACAGTTCACAATAAACCCAATTCACATTCCATTTTCAGTTCCAATTAAATTTAATTAATTGGTAATTCTTCTTTAAATCTTAATTAGAAGATTTATTCTTTTCACACTGGGTTTAAGAACATTGTCATTTAAAACACAGTTCACGACCAACCCAAAATCCAATCAGTCTCTAACCGTAAATTAGTAAGAGAACAATTCCCTAAGTATTAATCCTGAAGGCCGAAACCAACATCAGATCAATACCCAGGAAACCATTCAACCTAGCTAATCTCCAGCCAGTTTCTAATTTCTTAACTCCATTGGGTTTAAGAACAGTATTATTAAAGATACCATTCACGACAAACCCAAAATCAAATTTGATATTAAATACATGGTTCTGAATAGAAAATATATCGGCTTATATTCAATATCAAATTCTGTAACCAACAAATATCGTATTGGAATAACGATATATATATATCTTCCAAATTCCTCCACAATATCTATATAATTATGGAATCCAATATCGAAATATTACGAAGATAATTTTGATTCAAATCCATTCCAATTCTTATATTGGAAATTCCGGTTATTTTTAAAACCATTTCAAATCCAATTTAATTATTTAAAAATATTGGATTATAATTCTAGTTCATAACTAGTTCATTTCGATAAAATATGTTTTTATCTTCTCAAATATGGAATTTTTCATCCCAATTATTTCCAAATCATTTATTATGATTTTACCAAATTATTGATATTTTTAATAATTTTATCAAGGCACATACAGTCGATTTCCATAAACGGTCATCGAACTGCACTTACAGCGACCTTTTCCAAATTTGATTTGGACATCATTCCAAATCCCAACGTTAGATTTCAAATCTATAATATTTGTTGGAATACTCTTTTCGAGACGAACCCAACGGTTCTGGTTTTAGGAGAATCCGACGGTCGGATCTCCTGTAATGTTCGTTCGAAGTCAATGGTCGAAATTCGTGAACTGCCGCGCCGCGGTGCGTTCAATTCAGGCCGTTAAATATATATAATATATATATTTCGTCGATTTCCATTTAAAACATATTTTATAAGTCGTTTTAATTTCATTTTCAAAACGATTTCAACTTCATATTCAATTTCAAATCAAAATTGAATATTCTATATCATCGATATATAAATGATTGTATTTTCAAAACATTAGATTTTGAAATCAATACCTTTTCGATATTCATTATAAAAATGAATAAAATTGATATAAATATCGTTCGCATCAAAATGGCACATAACTAACAAACACGTCTTTATATATTTCAATATTTTCGTGTCCACCCCAAATTGGATATCAAAATCATATTTTGATTCTTTTTTGAATATTATTTTAAAATATTCGTTATTTTAAAATATTTGTTATTTTAAAATATTCCTTTTTCTCTGAACTGGAATCAGACACAGTCAATTACCATATAATGTTGATCATATGGATTTCATGCACACATGTATACAACTATAATCAAACACAGTCAACCATCATCCAGAGTGCATTCTACACTGTATAAGCATTAAATATAAATATTTAACGCTTACAATAGTCTGTCAACCTATCGATTGACATACAACTAAATATTGGGATTAGTGTATCTCCAATATCACCTCAATACCCGTGTGGGGTTTCAATCAGCAAATAAAGAATTTTATTTGTGCAGTTGGGCGATGTGTAAAATATATCGTTCTAATCAATATCCGTCAAATGGGTGTACATAAAAAAATTGTCCAATTTGTAAATGAATATTTATTTTATTCATATACACGTTAAAAATTATATTTTTAACTATAGAATATTTTATTTCAACACATGAATATTTTATTTATTTCATTCCACATCTCAATCAACTTTCACAACACAATCTAATCAAACAAGTAGTCCATGGTTTGTGGATGACGGGTGTCGGGTGCTGCTAAGCACCGTCTGCATCCTAGTATATTTTATTTCTAAATTTAATTGAATTTAGAAATATCACTTTGCTTTCGGCTTCGCCAAAAATTGTAGCGAGCTCTAAAAAGTCTTCGGTCTCTTCTAGAATGTAGATAACGTCGTCACGAGTCCAATATCTTCGATTTCACTGGATTTTAACAACATATGTTAAGGATACTATTTTTATTCTATAATCATAAATCGCAACGCTTTTATACGTTATAAACAATCAAAATAATCAACTGTCGTATACCTCAGCAACCTATTCAATTCTAGTCACGATTTTCTGGACAATCCGTTGCTCGAGGTTGGAATCGAGTGGGTTCACATCTAAAAGGGAGGATGGGCGCCTAGATCGACGGAGGTGCGGTCATGATCGATGCTCGATCGAAGCTCCTGCGGCGCTCCGAAGTGACGCACTTCGAGGAGGTGAATCTCGCAATATATTCGACGATAGGGGTGCAATGGTTATTGATTTGAAGGTGGAGAGGAGCTCTACAAAAGCTTCAACTACATCGTTCGATTCTAACGAGTGGTTTAGCCGGAAATTAGGAGAGAAGGGGGAAGCAGTAGACGCCTTCGGTTCTAGGTGTTATCGGGTTTTTTAAATATTTTTAGAAAAATTAAATAATGAAAGAAAAATTATAATTGACCCACACTTATAGTAAATTCTAAAATAGGGTTTTCTAATATGAACTCCAAATCAAACCCAATGACTGTCACCTCTAGCTAAATACCCCCATTCCGAATACAATGGAATATGTTTCGTAAGCCCATTCGACTTTTTCAGTCAATTTTTCTATAAATTTAATATAAAACATTCAAATATGGATTTGAACGTACATTTTAATTTGCCAGGGCTACATACTGATTCTAAAAATTCCAGAAAAATTATTTCTAGCTTCGTATTGACGATATTACCCTAACAAAACTAATTTCGTTAAATTTGAAGACCGTTTGAAAAATGGCCATTTTCTGGTCGATCGAAATTGACTACAATTGTCAAAACACGTTTTCTTTTGCCATGCTCACATATTGATTTCAAAAATTATGGAAATTGGAATCTAGCAATAACTTAACATCCTAGATCCAACAAAAGTGGTTCCGTCGAAAATGGAGGTCGTTTGCAAAATGGCTATTTTTAAGGCTATATTTTCCATAGCGGCTATTTTGAATTTTTTAATTGGATATAACTTTTTTTTCCCGCTATGAAATTTCAATTTTTCGGATTCGTTGGAAAGATATTTTCAAATAGATTCTAATATTTTTTGTTTCACTAAAATCCAATTTATTTTGAATCCTGTACATTTATTTGAAATTTGAAATCGAATTTTCAAATTACCGCGCTATTTTCAATTCCTTTTATAATTAAATAAATATTTGTATTTTAACTTCGACTAATATAAATATTTCGTTCTAATTCTATTCAAAATAAATTTCTCGTCGTTATTATTTAAAATAAATCATTTTAAATATTCAAAATTCATTAAAATTGCCAATATAAATTTTTTAAATTGGTTCCAATTTTCTGGGTTGTTACAATCTCCCCCCACTTAAAATCTTTTCGTCCTCGAAAAGGAACGAAGCGGAAAGCTGTTTAACTAACCAACTCAACTTTCATTCTGGCGTTCATTCTTCAACTTTTCAGTTTCTAAGAATTTTCCAATTCTTCAAAAATTTGGCTAACACCGTAAATTTTCGAAAAATTTCGCCGTAACCTCCTTTGTACGGGGAGCACCGGGAAAATTCCCAAACCACCACACAGGCCCTCTCATCCCAAAAAAGAAAAGATAAAGCCAAGCGGCTAGCCAATCGGCTCATAAAATCATCCAAACCCAATAAATTAGTAAACATGTACCAATTTTTCGGGCATACAATTTTATTCCTCTTATCTAGCCTCCTTGCTATGACCTGTTCACACAAATAATGTGCATGCATGCAATTTCTAACAATTTCCAATTCAGTTCAATATTTGACTAAATTTGGCTTAATGGTTCAAAAATTTAAATCAATCGAACAACACAATCAGCAACCAATTAGTTGATTATCTTTTCAAACTCATAATTTTTACATATATAAAAATTCAATTTCGATGCCAAGTCACAACAACAAACCTTATCTAGTTTTGGTTCTCACACCAGTCAATTGGAAATATATAAACATTCCACTTTCGAAACTCGAACATAAATGCTGATGATGCCATAACGATCATCAGAATCATCTCCAGGCGACTAGAGCGTGATTCCATATCTATCCAGTATATTAAAACTTCGAATACATTTTTGCAAGGTGTATATACAAAATCTTTATATATTAGATTGTCCAAATTCAATACAAATAAATATTCAAATACGTATGAAATGGTTTAAATTTTCAAAACAAAAATTGTTTTCATTTTGATTTTAAAAATAACACTCTTTTGACTCGTTCTAGGATACTACTGATCCTATCTCTAACGAGTAATTCCCATTGGATATTGCTAATCCAATCTCTGATGAATTCTTTCGTTTGGTTCTAATGTTCCTTGTTCTCGAGCTCTGTAAACCAAAGCTTTGATAACACGCTGTAACGACCCGAACTTCCCCATAAAGGAAAGCCTGGATTGTCTGAGAACACGACAAGTCAGATCACAAACAGAAGAACATTTCATTGCTTATTACAACAATTTACACTAGAGTACAAGAATATACAGAGTACGAATAAATATTATACACCAGAAAAATATCATAGGTTTACAAATTATAATGCAGCGGAAAATAATACAAAACACAACTGAAAGAGATACACGGATACAGAGCTTTCTGAATATCGTTCCAGTAGTAAACCAGGATCCTATGAATATAAATCTACAAAACCAAAACTACTAGTTGCCCGTGTGGAAAATAGGGGCACCTAGAGTTTTAGATAAAACAATAAACTCCAGGTCAATCGTGTGACTGGTGTGAGAACTAGAACAGTTATTCAGAACGTTACTTTACAAATAAGGTAAATAAAGGGACCACGCTGTATAACACGGAATGGGTTTCTTCCCAAGAATACCAGTGTATAAAGCAAATAGCGCAATGCTTTTTTGAAAAATGAAGTTATTATAAGACCCAGGTCCCATCACACAATGAAACGCAAGCCGGAGGATAGGGTTTTCCCTTATAATAGCCAAACATGCTTGATACGTTTAAAAACAAATCATTTGATACTATTATAAGTGTATAGTGTCAAAACAGCTTCAAATATAAATGTATCAATCATAGACGACATAGCATCCCATGCTAATCAAAACCGAAATGTCACGTATTGGAAATTGGATTTCCTTCATGAGTCGAGGCAAGGGATGTACTCCTCGTCGGCTTCGAGAAACTCTAGAAAATGCCTTAGGATCTCCCGCAGTAGACCTTTAGATCCTCCAAGGCCGGTCCACACTTACGTTAGTGGATTGGAAATTCCTGAACACACGTTTCCCGGACCTATAGGACCTATATCCATCGGCTCCCGCAGTAGCCGATATATCTGAGGCGCCTCGCAATCCAACAACCACATAGGTAAAAATATAACAATGTGAGGGCGTGCAAAACCCTGACACCACCCATAGCTAGAAAGAAACGTCATGTTCTCCTTGGGTCCCTTATCCCATTTTTGAATCATACCGAGGTGTGAGGCCCGCGAATTAACGCTTTACAAAAAGCTATGCTGTATTAAATTTGTGCTTTGATTATCAACCACAAGACTCTGCTTTTCAACAGAAGCCTTGATCATTTGCATCTCAGCATGCCACACAGGCAATTCATGTCATGCAACTGATATCTATCGATATATGACCTCTGAGCTCGTACGTCTCAGAGAAGGGCGTTAAGTAAGAGAATAAATTCTCCGCCGCCAAACAGTTATATATTTAATAGAAATCAATCAACACAGAATAAAATCCAATGTCAGACACACATCCATTTACAAGTTCGTTCTGGGTCTGAACGAAACCGGAGGCACCTTATTCCTCGTCCTATACATCCAATACAGAAGAGAGGTCCTCGCATATCCGGTCGATCTCCAAGTACATCTGGACAATCACCACTTATTACCTCGTCTTGGGTGTATAGATCAATCAAGACATCAGTAATCATCCAAACGATGTGAAGGCCTCCAGTCTTCAACCACCATCTTCATCGTTGACTTATCGTCGAATCAGCTATTCAGAATGGGTATAAACCCGACCTTTCCGAATAACCCGCGTATATAATAAACAAGTTCTACACAAACACACATACACCTCATTCCAATTCAGAATATTCTTTTATTCAAATATTCACATCATTAGGGAATAGGTTCCCATTAATTTGATCAAAGATAAATTCTTTTAAATTTATTCTTTAATCTTCCTTTAGATATCATTTCAAACCATATTAAGGTTTTCCAAACTAGTCGGGATTAGTGAACTACACCAAAGTAATCATTTATGATGTTGCTTAGAGTGCCGAAGACATTATTTTTGAGATTTGGATGGAGAGAAATAAGAGGGTCTTTACTTCTTCTATGTTGTCTGCTGATCAGCTTTTTTCATTCATTAATAATGCCATTTCTAAGCATCTGAAGTTGGATGATTAACTGAAGTTGCTGTTTTGAGAGATGCTTTTTCTTTTGATATGCAATTTGACTTTATGGAGATATTCTTTTTGTACAGCATTGAGTTTTTTGCGTGATTCTTGTATGTATGTTAAAGTTTTTTTTCTCAATGTTGTACATAAGATTCATTGTAATTTTAGTGGACTCTTGTAATCTTTGTTTTGTTGTGAATAAATTTCATTTTCCTTTCAATCATTTATTTTATTTTTGAATCCCAACCTATTCATCCCATGGAGCAAAACTGGTCGCACTCCATATCTAACACCACGGTGTTATCGGTAAATTTAATTACCATTTCCCATTCAAATCTAATTAAAGATTTAACTATCGCTTGGAGTAAAACGGGTGATACTCCACTTTCGATCATTTCCCAAATTTGATAATTTAGACTATCAATTCACATTTCAATCTAATTAAAGGTTCATTAAAACTCCACTTAGTTTTAATCTTCCCAAAAATCAATATTAATGATTATTTAACTTTGGAAACACAAGCATGCCGCATCGACAATCTACACCGTACTATTGGTTTCTGCATATATATAACCTCTGAGCTCGTACGTCTCAGAGTAGGGTGTTAAGCAAGAGAATAAATTCTCCGCCACCAAACAGATATATATTTAGTAGAGGTCAACCATACAGTTCAAAATACAATAACAGACAAGTAATCTGTCTTTAACTTGGTTAAAGAACTAATGTCATCTAAATCACAGTGCACGATAAACCCAAATCACGTTCCGTTAATGGAATCTTCATGGAAAACAAATCAATATATAATTGATATCAATTTCCGTATCTGACTAATAATATAAATGGAATAACGGCAAAGCCTCTTAAATTCCATATGTATTAACAGTTTTCCTCCGTAGAAGTTCACTTCGATTATTATCAATCGAATTCCACTCAATTCCAATTTAATATATTAAATTGGAAAACGTTACTTTGAAAAATTCCCGTTAAATTTTAATAAAAAGATTTATAAATTCCAAATCACATTTCCTTGTAAATCGGGTTAAAGAACGAATGTCGTTAAAAACACAGTTCACAATAAACCCAATTCACATTCCATTTTCAGTTCCAATTAAAGTTTAATTAATTGGTAATTCTTCTTTATATCTTAATTAAAAGATTTATTCTTTTCACACCGGGTTTAAGAACATTATCATTTAAAACACAGTTCATGACAAACCCAAAATCCCATCAGTCTCTAACCGTAAATTAGTAAGAGAACAATTCTCTAAGTATTAATCCCGAAGGCCGAAACCAGCATCAGATCAATACCCAGGAAACCATTCAACCTAGCTAATCTCCGGTCAGTTTCTAATTTCTTAACTCCATTGGGTTTAAGAACTGTATTATTAAAGATACCATTCACGACAAACCCAAAATCCAATTTGATATTAAATACAAGGCTCTGAATAGAAAATATATCGGCTTATATTCAATATCAAATTCTGAAACCAACAAATATCATATTGGAATAACGATATATATATCTTCCAAATTCCTCCACAATATCCGTATAATCACGGAATCCAATATCGAAATATTCCAAAGATAATTTCGATTCAAATCCATTCCAATTCATATATTGGAAATTCCGGTTATTTTTAAAACCATTTCAAATCCAATTTAAATATTTAAAAATATTGGACTATAATTCTAGTTCATAACTAGTTCATTTTGATAAAATATGTTTTTATCGTCTCAAATATGGAATTTTTCGTCTCAATTCTTTCCAAATCATTTATTATGATTTTACACAAATTATTGATATTTTTAATAATTTTATCAAGGCCCGTACAGTCGATTTCCATAAATGGTCCTTGGAATGCAGTTACAGCGACCTTTCCAAATTTGATTTGGACATTATTCCAAATCCAACCGTTAGATTTTAAATCTCTAATATTCTGGAAAACTCTTTTCAAGACGAACCCAACCGTTCTGGTTTTAGGAGAATCCGACGGTCGGATCTCCCGTAATGTCCGTTCGAAGTCAATGGTCGAAATTCGCGAACTGTCGCGGCGCAGCGCGTTCTATTCAGGCCATTAAATATATATTATATATATTTCATCGATTTCCATTTAAAACGTATTTTATAAATCGTTTTAAATTCGTTTTCAAAACAATTTCAACTTCATATTCAATTTCATATCAAAATTGAATATTCTATATCATCGATATATAAATGATAGTATTTTCAAAACATTAGATTTTGAAATCAATTCCTTTTCGGTATTCATTATAAAAATGAATAAAATTGATATAAATATCATTCTCGTCAAAATGGCGCATAACTAACCAACAAATCTTTATATATTTCAGTATTTTCGTGCCCATCCCAAATCGGACATCAAAATCATATTTTAATTCTTTTCTAAATATTATTTTAAAATATTCGTTATTTTAAAATATTCCTTTTTTCTGAACTGGAATCAGACACAGTCAATTACCATATAATGTTGATTATATGGATTTCATATACACATGTATACAACTATAATCAAACACAGTCAACCATCATCCAGAGTGCATTCTACACTTTATAAGCATTAAATATAAATATTTAACGCTTACAACAATCTGTCAACCTATCGAATGACATACAACTAAATATTGGGATTAGTGTATATCCAATATCACCCCAATACCCGTGTGGGGTTTCTATCAACAAATAATGAATTTTATTTGTGTAGTTGGGCGATGTGTAAAATATATCGCCCCAATCAATATCCGTCAAATGGGTGTACATAAACAAATTGTCCAATTTGTAAACGAATATTTATTTTATTCATATACACATTAAAAATTATATTTTTAACTATAGAATATTTTATTTCAACACATGAATATTTTATTTATTTCACTCCACATCACAATCAATTTTCACAACACAATCTAATCAAACAAGTCATCCATGGTTTGTGGACGACGGGTGTCGGGTGCTGCTAAGCACCGTCTGCATCCTAGTATATTTTATTTCTAAATTTAATTGAATTTAGAATTCTCACTTTGCTTTCAGCTTCGCCAAAAATTGTAGCGAGCTCTAAAAATTCTCCGGTCTCTTCTAGAATGTAGAGAACGTCATCACGAGTCCAATGTCTCCGGTTTCACTGGATTTCGACAACATATGTTAAAGATATGATTTTTATTCTAAAATCATAAATGGCAATGCTTTTATATGTTATCAACAGTTAAAATAATCAACGGCCGTATACCTCAGCAACCTCTTCAATTCCTGGTCACGATTTTCTGGACAATCCGTAGCTCGAGGTTAGAATCGAGTGGGTTCACGTCGAAGAGGGAGGACAGGCGCCCAGATCTACGGAGGTGCGGTCACGATCGATGGTCGATCGAAGCTTCGGCGGCGCTCCGAAGTCACGCACTTCGAGGCGGTGAATCTCGCAATATACTCGATGATGGGGGGTGCAACGGGTATTGTAACACCCCGTATTTTCTGTGAACTTAAGAATTACAAATCTGAGTATAATTAAAATATAAAATCAGAATCAAGGGAAACGGGCTGTGCCATTGCGTTCGTCTCGGAAAAATACGCGAAATAGAGTCCGAAATTTCGTAAATCGGAGTCCATATGACCAAGTTATGGCCTTCCAAAGTTCAAAAAAAATTAAACAGCACAGACCAGGTCGACTGGGGAGTCGACCCTAGAGTCGACCTGCCCCCAGGGGGTCGACCCTAGAGTCGACCTGCCCCCGGGGGGTCGACCCTAGAGTCGACCCTAGAGTTTTGGACTCTTGATATCTTGGTACTCATGAGTCTTGTTTCTCCTTTGAAATTGGGAATCCCTTTACTGTACAGTCTTCAGTTTCTTTTACTTACATATAAATCCTACGTATACATACATACATACATACATACATACATACATACATACATATATATGTGTATATATATATATATATTCTGGATAAAAGTGTTAGTATATATTTTATAATCAATAATCATAATGATTGATACAAGGTTGTTTTCATCAAAACATCAACTACATTATATTCTCCAACACCATGGATCATTTAAATTAGTACATTATGACACGAGGTTAAGCCAACTTGTAGTAGAAGTCTGTCCGGAACTACCTGATATATCCAGCATCTACAAGTAGATGGTTTAATGTGAGAGGCCTAGTGTGTGTATATATATACCAATTATGTGTGTAAATAGGGAGGCTTACTACGCCTTGAGAAGGTCTTAAGTGGTTGACTTTCTTCTTATCTAGTTTGGGTCTTAAGTGGTTAGGACTAGGACCATTCTGAAGGTTTATTCATTGGATTTGGACCAAAGTCACGGGACCCTCCCTTATTAGAGTTGAAGTTGCTCTATGGGTCCTCCTTCTTTAAAAGTGGTTTAGTCATGCCGAAACACAGTAAGGTAGTTTACCGGAATGTCCATTTCATGCAGATCGTTGTGAGGCTCAACCTAGGAACAAATTTGGTATTTATGGGACGTAGCATGCTATTTAATTCACCAATTGTCTAAGGGAAGTCTTAAGCGGCATAAGTGTTCTACAGTAATATCAGTTAAGTAGTAACACGAGGCATCCGCCAGAGGGGTCTTAAATGGCTATATGCGGGCCTACCCTAAACCGGTACTAAGCAGCAAGATACTACTTCTCATATTACTTGTGAGAATATATATTTAAGAACATTAACGTACTAGGACGGGGTCTTAAATGGCTAGGGTCCACCTTAGGATCATAAGAGATCACGAGAATCAAGCCTCAATAAATATGTTAGAATGGGCTTTAAGTGACCGAGAATGTCCACTTCGTTGGATCTTCACCCTAAATGCATCAATGGAGGTCCTAAGTGATTGATTCAGATATCCATCTCATTGATTAAAATATTTCTTTGTATGTGTGTACCTATGTGTTTCATAGACATACCTTGATATATATATATATATATATATATATATATATATATATATGTGTGTGTGTGTGTGTGTGTGTGTGTGTGTGTATGTATATATAACCTGCCAAATCTAGGTTATAGTCTTTAAGCAAATATTGTTTTCAGTCACACAGGACTTTATGTTCTGACCCCTCTCCTTAACATATCCAATAAGTTAATAGGTGGGGTAGCAACTCGATGGAAAAAATGATGATGGAGCCTAATGATGGAGGATCCATAGCTATTAGGAATTATGGCAGTATTATGTTGAGATAATTGATTATGATGTACCAATTATTGCATGAGACTCGTTGCAACTGATATTTATGATGGTTTTAAACTAAAGGTACATCTATTTTGAGTTATTATATTTATCCCTACCACCGTAGGAGATTCTGATTTCGTTCTAGTATGCTCTATTATGTCTGTTATACCATTTCCTTATAGGAACCGACGATCCATTCAGAATGACTCTAAGTTTCGATTTGTTTTTTTGGGTCGAAATTTAGGCCCATTCTGGGTAGGTTGTTACATTTGGTATCAGAGCTTAGGTTATTCGATTATGAAGAAATATATACATATGAGAGACGTACTTGTTATTTTGAAAAAGAATTTTCATAAGTTTTAATACATATATATATATATATATATTTGTGTGTGTGTGTGTGTATATATTTATTTATTTAAAGTACACATATCTTTAGAAAATAACATCTGTGAGTCTTTTTAGGAAAGACTTAGCATTAAATTCAAGAATAATCTAGATGCCATATAGTGATATAGCAACTTCCTTGTCAATTTAGAAGCCTATCAGCATACATGGAATGTAAAGTTGAGATAGTGAAAAGGAAATAAACTCGCAAATTTAATAGGCAGTTAATGGAAGTCAAATGGTGATTTAACTATCATTTATGGAAAAGATAAGGAGGAATTTAGAATAAGTGTCTGTCGGGATAGCCGGTAATTATGACAAATTAAGGTCCATAGCTTAAGAATATATCAAGATTTCATGAAAAAACGGAAGGATACCTTTACTTAAATAGAACAAACTTCTGTATTTGTAAGTACAGAATTTTGGAATTCAAAAGAGCAATAAATGGTCGACAAGTGAAAACGGAAAAATACTAAGGAAGTAATTAAGGCCATTTATGTGTAGGTATTAATATTTGAGTCTAAGTTAAATGTCTTTTAGGATGAGCACCATTCAATGAATAATATGGACACAAAGGACACTTATAGAAGCAACGCCTATGAATGTCAAGAATTGGAAAATTAAAGAATACAGAAGAAAAGGGTTAAGATATGATATTAACTTCAGTA
Organism: Allium sativum; assembly: GCA_030737875.1. Classification (NCBI taxonomy): domain Eukaryota; kingdom Viridiplantae; phylum Streptophyta; class Magnoliopsida; order Asparagales; family Amaryllidaceae; genus Allium; species Allium sativum. The sequence goes on from CM060921.1 coordinate 313,698,298, forward strand.
AATGAAGATATCAATCTTTGTTGAAAAGTTTGTAGGTGCGGTAGGAAAATTGAAAGAATAAACATGTTTTCCTAATCGACAAAGAAATATAAAGCCTACAAATATGATTTTTGACATACCATCAATTTATTTTGAAAAACAGAAGTTTTAAGAAATATACTCCCATAAAATAGTTTGTTAGAAAATTTAAAGAAAAGACCAAGAATATTTAGAAACCCATTAATATTAATTTTTGACATAATACAAAATTAATTGAATGAGGAACTTTTAAAAAGAACCGTTTAAACCTCTTGTATATGGATTGGAATTACATAAAAATTCCAATTGAAAAAAAAATTAGAGCTATAAATGTTCATTAGTTCTTCTGTTAGAAAAACTATAAATATGAGTTTTAGCAAAAACAGAAGATGAAAAGGTTACTTGTAAATATTTCCAAATAAGAGCTTTAATAGAAAAAAAATTAAAGAAATAAGCAATAAACAATTCAAATGTTTAATTTGCAATTGTCATGATCTTGATATAATGAACTTTTAAAGTTTAAAAATATCAAAATCTAGTATAGACTGTGATAGTAAATTGACGTTTAATCGAAAATAGAAAGAAGACAAGATATATAAGCTTGGTAAAATAAACGTCGTTGACATATTCAATTAAAAGAGAAAAGATGGTAAATTTATTTACTAAAATTGGGTAGAGTTGAAATAATAAAATCCTCATAAAATGAGAAGCATTTGAGTGCTTGGGGCAGTATAAAGGATAAAAGGCTATTCCAAGGAAGTTGTTGACCATTAAATTAAATTTTGGAAGACCTCTCATTGTGTAAACAAATGAGTAATGGATAGTTATGTTCATTAAGGATTTTCAATATATATATATATATATATATATATATATATATATATGAGAGTTTTAAATTTAGTGCTAAAATGAATGCTGTCTAATATTCCACAATATATTTGAAAGTTAAAGAATAAACTGGAAAAAAAATATGAATAGAAGAATTAATTGCTAATTAATTCAAAGTTAAGGGACTCAGGTCTCATTTTCAAATAATAATGAACATTTCTTTCAACACAATTTTCATTTTAAAAGTCATTAAAGAGTGACGTTCAATACATGAGTAAAAGATGAGTGTTGGAATAAGGAAAGATACTTTACTCTTAAATTTAAGAAATTTTGGGCGTGTAGTAAATATTTGTAAAATGTTATGTAACGACGCGTAAAATCTGAACCAATTTAAAATTTTTAAATTGGCTATTTTAGTGGATTTTAAATATTTAAAATAAATATTTTAAATAATAACGACGAAAAGTAAGTCTGAATCGACGTTTGAAAATAAATATAATTAATTCTAATTATAAACAAGGCCTGAAATGGCGCGGTAGTTTCAAACTTTGACTGAGTGTACCGGGTACAAAACAAAACGGATTTTAGTGAAACCAAAATATTTAAATCTGTTAGTGAAAATCTTTCTATCGAATCTGAAAAATCGAAGTTTCATAGCGGGAAGCAAAAGTTATGGCCAAATGAATTTTCAGAAAGGTCGCTATAGAGTTTATATAGCCCGTGAAAATAGCCATTTTGCAAACGACCTCGGAATTCGACGAAACCACTTTTGTTGGATCCAGGATGTTAAACTATTGCTAGGTTTCAAATTTCATAATTTTTGAAGCTAGTATGTGAGCGTGGAAAAGGAAAAAGTGTTTGGTCGATTTCTATTAAATTGGATCGACCAGAAACGGGCCATTTTTCAAACGGTCTCAGAATTCGATGAAACTAGTTTTGTTGGGACCGTATCGTCAAAACATAGCTAGATTTATTTTTGTGGAATTTTTAGAATTAGTATTTGGCCCCGGCAAATTGAAATGTACGTTCAAATTAAATATCGAATGTTTTATATTTTAATTTGAAGGAAAACTGACTGAAACAGTCGAATGGGCCATCGAAACATATCCCGTTGTGTTCGGAATGGGGGTATTTAGCTAGGGACGACAGTCGTTGGGCTTGAATTGGGGTTCGTGGGTGAAAGAGGGTATTTTCGAAATTTATAAATATAAAAAAAATATCTCATTTGTCCACATCAGCCCTTCTCTCTCTCCGAAACCCCCGATCGACGGTGACTAAAGCTTCCAACCTTCCCGTTCATTTTTTGATCAATCCGTGCAACAAAACACCTTGCTCCTTTGGAGTTATTTGTAGAGCTCAAGACGAGCTTCAAATCCATGTGAAGAGCATCGTTTATCGTTGAGCGTGGAGGCCGAATCACCTACGAGAAGGCGCCGCCTTTGGACAGCCGCCACGACCAGAATCCGCCACCGAGTGCCACCAAACCCCCGTCGATCTGTGCGCCTCTCGGAGCACTACAAGGTGGCAGAGGCCGATTATCACCAAGCTACATGGATTGCAAGAAAAGATCAAACCTAGTTTTGAAGGTTTCGTGGAGGTAACGGCTGATTTTAAAATAAACTATATTATAGCACTTTAAAGTGCTACGGTTTTTGATTTCACTGTAAAAATCATATCTTTTTCGTTTGTTGACGAAATTCAGTGAAACAAGAGACAGTTGACTCGTGTGGACGTCTTCTACATTCTAGAAGAGGCCGCATATTTTTCTGAGCCTTCTGCTATTTTTGGTGGAGTGGAACCCATTGTGAGATTTCTAAATTATAAACGATATGGAAAACGACGATGTATAAATTATATGGTCGATGTATGAGTTATATAAGCATTGTACACCTCTTGTATAAGCGTTGTATAAGTTGTACGTTCGATATATAAGTTATATATGCGTTGTAAAAATTATATATGTGTTGAAATAGAAGTGAAATGCTTATATATATATATATATATATATATATATATATATATATATATATATATACACGCCCCTCGTCCACAAACCATGGACGATATTTATTGGTTGTGATTAGTGTGAAAATTGGTTGATTACGAATGGTTGATTAGAATTGTTTGTGGTTGAAATTGATTGATTGTGGTTGAAAAATACCCGTTTGTGGTTGAGAATTATTTGGTTGAAACCACATAGGATTAGTTTGTGGAAATGGAAAAAAAAATATACATGCCGCCTGCGTGCGAACTAGATGCATGAAATCCCCATTGTCAAAAGCTGCGAGGCTTTAAGGTAGAGCGAGGAGTCGTACTAGGGACGTCCCGGGTTTTAACTACCCTGCCGTTATGCTGTCGAAATTTTGAATAATATTCATGTGTTAGAATTATTTTCATGTGTGGAAACTATATTCGTGTGTTGAATAGAAATTCATGGGTCGAACGACATTTGTGTTTTGAAATAAATTGTTTTATAATAAAAATCATATTCTTACCATCTATATCAACTATATAAAATAGTCGTGTTTCGAAATAAATTGTTTTGCAATAAAAATCACATTTTTATTGTATATATATAAACTATAGAAAACATTCATGTGTTGAATAGAAATTCATTCGTTGAATAGAAATTCATGTGTTGAATGGTATTCGTGTTTTAAATAAACTGTTTTAAATATAAAAATCAATTTTTATTTATACATATAAACTATAGAAAACATTCATGTGTTGAATAAAAATTCATTCGTTGAATAGAAATTCATGTGTTGAATGGTGTTCGTGTTTTGAAATAAATTGTTTTATAATAAAAATCATATTTTTATCATCTATATGAACTATATAAAATAGTCGTGTTTTGAAAGAAATTGTTTTGTAATAAAAATCATATTTTTACCATCTATATCAACTATATAAAATAGTCGTGTTTTGAAATAAATTGTTTTGCAATAAAATCACATTTTTATTGTATACATTAATTGTTAAAAATAGTGAAGTGTTGAAATCGAAGTCAGTTGGATAAAAATATCATTTTTATCAAAGGTATGAAAAGAATATGGTTTTGAAATCGAAGAATCGATTATATTTATATATATAAATATAATTAAAATGAATCGAATAACGAAGCTGCAGTTCGTGTTTTGAAACCGTGATTTCAAACGATTAGTACGGGAGATCCGACCATCGGATTTTCCCGAAACCGAAACCATTGGGTTCGCTTTGGAAATATCTTTCCAATGACACCAACTTTGTAAAGATCCAACGGTTGGATTGTCTGGAATGTTTAATTCAAATCTGAAGAAAAACAACGCCAGAAGCGATTATATTTATATATATATATATAATTAAATTAAATCGAATAACGACGCTGTAGTTTGTATTTTGAAATCGAAACTTCAAACGATTGTACCGGGAGATCCGACCGTCGGATTTTCCAAAAACTGGAACCGTTGGATTCGTTTTGAAAAGATCTTTCTAATGATATAAATTTTGTGAAGATCCAACGGTTAGATTTTCAGATATGTGTAAATCAAATCTGAAGAAAAACAGTGCCACGACCACGTTATGGCCCGAAGCGTCGTTTGAATAAATTGGCTATTTTTAAATAAATAAAAATAGCGATAAATCGTTGTAAAATATTATAAACGATATGGAATATGAAATTTAGAAACTAAGTGAAGGTTGGCTAAGTCGAATGGTTTCTTGGGTTTTGATCTGATGTTGGTTTCGGCCTTCGGGATTAATATTTGGGAAATCGTTCGCTTACTGATTTATGGTTAGTGACTAATGAATTGGAATAAGCCGTATGTGTGTTTGTGTAGCACTTGTTTATTATATACGCGAGTTGATCAGAAAGACCGAGTTTATCCTATTCTGAATAACTGAATCGACGATAAGAAATCGAAGATGAAGACGTGGTGGAAGACCGGAGATCTTCACCTCGTTTGGATGGTAACGGATGTCCTGATTGGGAGGCATCCCGAAATATGGATAATGAGTGGTGATCGTCCAGACGTACGTGGAGATTGATGGGTATGCGAGGTATATAGTGCCTCCGGTTTCGTTCAGACCCAGAACGGACTTGTAAATGGACTGTGTGTCTGACATTGGAATTCATTCTGTGTGATTGATAGCCATCAGTTACATGGCGTGGATTGCCTGTGTGGCATGCTAAGATGCAGTGATCAAGGCTTCTGTTGAAAAGCAAAGTCTAGTGGTTGATGATCAAAGCACCGCCTGTGTGGCGTAGCTTTGTGTATAACGTGAATTCGCGAGCCTCACACCCCGGTATGAACCAGAAACGGGAGAGGACATCAGGGAAGGTCTGCGTTTCTTTCTAGATAGAGGTGGTGTCGGTGATTAAACTGGCTGACATTTATATTATTTTCACCTGTGTGGTTGTTGCTGTTGCGAGGCGCCTCAAATATACCGGTGACTATGTGAAGCCGAAGGAGCCACTCGTTGGCTCATTTACGCCCCAAAGAGCAGGGAGACGCAGTGTTCAGGCATAATAATCCACATCGGTGGACCGGCCCTGACGATCCAAGGGGCAGTTGCGGCTGTTCCTGAGGGGCGGGCTAGAGCGTCTCGAATTCGGTGAGGACGATCCCTTGCCTCGGTTCATGATGGAAATCCAATTTCCAAATACGTGACTGTGCGGTTTTGATTGTATACCTATATATGGCGACATAGTGGTATGGGGCATTAATGCCGTCTATGATTGATACTTATGATTCGAAATTGTTTTTGAAACATATAAACACTAGTAATAATATCAAATGCTTTTTTTTATTTGTATCTAGCATATTTTGGCCATTATAAGGAAAAAAAACTCTATCCTCCGGTTTGCGTTGCATTGTGTGATGGGAACTGAGTCTTATAATGGCTTCATTTTTATAAAAAGCATTGCGATGTTTAAAAGATTTACTTGTTTTAAAGCACTGGCAATCCAATGGAGTAAACCCGTTCCGCTTAAGTGGCGTGGTCCTGTGATTAGCCATAGTATAAAATGTGTTAAGTAGATTTCTCATACCAGCCCCATGACTGACTCGTAGTTTGTTTCACTTGCAAACTTGGGCGCCCCTATTTCTACACGGGAAACCTTGTATTCAGGTTTTAGCTGGTTCTTTCTGGAGAGCTGGTGCTGAAGATGGATTCTATCATTTATCTCTTTTTATGTTGTTCAGCTCCTATTGTACATATTATGTTTGTTTTCCACTATAGACATTTATGTATAGCTGAACTGTATTTGTACTAAGTATGATCCTGTATACTGTGTAACTCTGATGATTATTGTTTATCCAGTGATTATTTGTTCATTATCTGGTGTATTTATTTATTTCTGTTCTGCTATTATCTGTTTATGTGTTATATTCCAAAGATTACCCTTAACACCGTCGTATGGGGTTTTGGGGTCGTCATAACGTGGTATCAGAGATTTGGTTAAGCATAGTTCTGGAATATAACATATTAACGAACTCGTCAGAAATAGAACCAGTAGTGTTCTAAGACGAGTAACTCATTACAGATAGGATCAGTAATATCCTAGTATGAGTAAAGGAAGAATCTGAGATTTATTCATGGCCTGCAAAGAAAATACCAAAATAAAGTAATGGGGCATGTTAAGCTTCCTTTTTCAGAAATGATATACATGGCCTATCAGTATGAAGATCTCCATAAGAAAGGTATGTTGCGTGATGAAGAGGAAATCAGTTCTAGTAACAAAGGGGAGTCTGAGACGGATAACCCTGAGGCCAGTACGATGCCTGAGGTCAGTAAGGAGCCCAGAGCCAAGAGAAAAAGGACTAGATCTAAGAAAGAATCGGTAATGATTGCCACATGCTCAAGCTGCAATAGGCAAGGACATTTGGCGATAAGTTGTAAGTCTTCGAACAAACGAAGGAAGGATGAATCTAAATCCACGAACAAGTTTCAATCAACCCGAGAATGTAATCTTTGTCATCAGGCTGGTCACGTAAAGCAAGACTACCGGATGTTAAAAAAGACCAATGTGGTTCAAGTAAATGAAGTGGCAGAAACATCAACACCCTCAACTAGTCAGGGAAGATCTGATGTTTTAGAAGGCACACTTACTGTCAAAAACATTCCTGTCAAAGTTCTGTTTGACACAGGCGCGTCACGAAGCTTTATTTCAAAGAACGCGGTCAAGAAGTTGGACTTGAAATTGAGGAAGCTCAAAGTACCCATCACTGTCCGTAATCCGGTTAGAGGTTCTCTCGATCTTAGCTGGATTTGTGCGGTGCCTGTCTCTTTTTCCTGTTATAAGTTCCCTACCATCTCTATCATCATGAATTTTACTGAATTCGGTCTTATTTTGGGATTGGATTGGTTAACCAAATATGAGGCAGAGGTTAGATGCGCCGACAGAGTTGTTAGGGCGAAGATTAAATCAGATGATTATATAACCATTCCCTGTGAATGTCAGAATTCTAATAGAAAAGACTTCTGGGCAGCTTTGGATGTTTCTCCTGCTCAAATAGAAAATATCTCTGTAGTCACATAGAATATTCCTGACCTCATCAAGGATATTCATGTTGTAAAGAATTATGCAGATGTGTTCGAAGAAGTTGTCAGCTTACCTCCGTAGAGAGAAATTGACTTTAAGATCGCTTTAATTCCGAACGCAAGTCCAGTAGTGCACGCTATTCGGAGAATGACTCTAAAGGAGAAAGAAGAACTAGACAATCAAACTCGACAGCTAGTATGGAAGGGTCTGATCAGGCCTAGTTTCTCTGATTGGGGAGCAGCAGCGGTGTTTGTCCCAAAGTCAGACGGTACTCTATGACTATGTGTGGATTATCGTGACTTGAATACGCAGACAATAAAGAATAAATATCCATTGCAGCGAATTGATGATTTATTGGATCGTCTAAATGGAGCACAAGTATTTTCAAGGTTGGACCTAGCTACAGGTTTCCATCAGCTTCGTATTGCCGAAGAGTGTGTTCCTATGACAGCATTCAGAGATCTAGACTTATTCTATGAGTGGTTAGTAATGTCGTTCAGCTTATGTAATGCTCCAGCCTACTTCATCGATCTAATGAATAGAGTGTTCAGAGGGGTCTTGAATAAGTTTGTTCTGGTCTTTATTGATGATACTCTAATCTTCTCTAAGTCAAAGGCCGAACATGAAAACATTTGGAACAAGTTCTGGAAATTCCGAGAAGGAATGTATTGAAAGCTAAACTGTCCAAATGTATATTCTGGCAAGATGAAGTAAAGTTTCTTGGCCACGTCATATCGAAAGAGGGAATTACTGTGGATCCAAGTAAAATCACAGCTATTCAAAACTGGAAACATCCTAGTACTCCCACAGAAGTCCGAAGTTTTCTTGGATTGGCTAGTTATTATCGTAAGTTCGTTAAAGATTTTTCGAAGATATCTAGTCACTTAACGAAGCTTACAAAGAAGTACTCAAAATTCAAGTGGACTCCAGAATGTGAGGAGTCTTTTGAGGAGCTAAAGTTAAGATTAACAATGGCTCCAGTGTTAATGATAATCGACGGCAATCAGGACTTGAAAGTCTGGACAGATGCCTCTAGAGAAGGCATTGGCCCAGTATTAATGCAAAGAGGTCAAGTTGTTGCTTATGCTAGCCGTCGGCTGAAGCCACATGAAAAGAACTACGTCACTCATGATCTTGAGTTGTTGGCTATCGTATTCACTTTGAAAATCTGGAGACACTATCTTCTGGGTGAGAAATTCGAACTGTTTACAGACCATCAATCGTTAAAGTATCTGTTCACCCAGAAAGACTTGAATCTGAGGCAACAACGTTGGCTAGAGTTCCTTGCAGCATACGATTTTGAGATTCTATACACTCCAGGGAAAGCCAATATCGTGGTCGATGCGCTAAGTCGAAAGAATGTAATGATCGCCAGCTTTATTATTACGACTTCCTTGATTGACAAGATATCTATTCTTTAGAAGGAGGATAATTTTATTAAGGATATGATCAAAAGGATTCAGAAAAGTGAACCCTCGTGTTTTCAAATAGATAACGATGGGACCCTGAGATTGAGAGGAAGGATTTGCGTTCCCGACATCCCCGAGTTAAAAAGGGAAGTGTAAGACGAGTGTCACAAATCCAAGCTGAGTATCCATCCCAGTGTGACCAAAATGTATAATGATCTCAAATGAACATTCTGGTGGAAGGCTATGAAAAGGGACGTTTCAATATATGCTAGTCGATGCCCTACTTGCCAACTAGTCAAAAGCGACCAACAGAAACTGGCTGGATTGTTGCAACCGCTGGACGTTCCAGGTTGGAAGTGGGAACATATTTCCAAGGACTTCATAGATGGTTTGCCCAGAACCAGAAAAGGAAATGACAGTATTTGGGTGATCGTAGATCGCTTCAGGAAGACCGCCCATTTCATACCTGTCAGATCGAACCGAACTGCTCAGAGTCTGGCGCAGATATATTTCAAGGAAATTGTTAGACTACACGGAGTGCCGATCAGTATAGTTAGTGATAGAGATCCAATATTCACTAGCAAATTCTGGGAGGCATTTCAAGTAGAACTGGGAACAAAGCTGAATCTAAGCACCGCCTATCATCCTCAGACATATGGTCAGACTGAGAGGGTGAATCGTATTTTAGAAGATCTATTGCGGGCTTGTGTTCTAGAATTTGGTGGATCATGGTAAGACCATTTACATTTGGCTAAGTTCTCATACAACAACAGCTACCAAGCGAGCCTGACGATGTCACCATTTGAAGCATTGTCTGGTAGACTGTGCCGATCTCCTGCTTGTTGGGCCGAACCTGGTAATAGGCTTGTATTGGGACCTGATATGATCCGCGAGGCTACCGACAAAGTCGATTTCGTTAAGAAACGATTACTCGCCGCTCAAAGCCGATAGAAGAGCTATACAGATAAGAGAAGAAGAGATATATCATTTGCTGTTAGCGACTATGTATATTTGAAAGTATCGCCGATGAGAGGAGTTATCCGGTTCGGTAAAATTGGGAAGTTGGCGCCCAAATTCATTGGTCCATTCCCTATTCTTGAACGGATTGGAACTCTCGCTTACAGAATTCAATTACCGGATTGGTTCCCTGGAGTGCATGATGTATTTCATATATCTCAACTTCGAAAGCACGTTCATGATCCAGACTTGATCGTGGAAGAAGCCGCACAACAGTATATCGAAATTACTCCAGAACTGGCTGTGAGAAGAGAGCCGCTAAAGATTATCGGCAAAGAAACCAAAGAACTAAGGAACAAGAAGGTTCACTTAGTCAAAGTGCAATGGAGTGGAGATCCACGAGATAGTACTTGGGAAACTGAGGAGAGCATTCAGAAAGCCTATCCTAAGTGTCGAGTAGATATCTCTGATTGACTCCGGTGCAAGGTACATTTACCGTACTTTGCATTATCAAGTAGTTCTCTACTTTGTTGTTATTTTCTTTTCATGGATGTGCACTTTTAATTCTATAGTCTGATTATTTTAAAAGAGTATATGAATAGATTAGTATATTTGTGAAAAGTTAAAAACAAATTGATTGTTGTTTGGGTTATGTGATAGTGGATTTGATTAATTAAATTATTAGAACGATAGTTAATTTAATCAATAAAAGAATGAATGGTAGAATTTATTCGATCAAATCACACATTGAACTGATTTAAAAATAGATAGAAATATATACATGTGCATTATATATGTTTGAACAGGTAAAAGGATTAGCTGTTGAATAAAGAAATTATTTGCGTGCCCGACAAATAGGTAAACCTTAATGAGTTGGATGCGAAATATTATTATATCAACTCCTGTGAATGCCATTGGATGTGGAGTGCTGGTTGTTCTGTGTGTAATAATAAATGTCGCCATATGATAGTAATAATTAATTTTGAACTACACTACATGGCGTACTTCTTGAAGATAGGCATACTTCATCATATACCACATAAGAATTTGGAGCTTGTGTGACGAGGTCGAAGATTTACCATACGAGCGAGAGGCTTGTATGGCGATCACTATATATTACAGGTTGAACTGATGACTGGTATGGACCATATAAAATTGTAACGATAAATTGCCATATTAATAAAAACCCCACACGGGTCTGGAGTTGACAATAATCGCGTCTCTCTAGTTATTAGATACGGCACATGGATTATTTATTTCCCACACGGGACGAGGTGACGAGAATTTATTCTCTGGAGTAATTAAAAATACACACTCCCTCAGGCTTAGACAGGGTGACGAGAATTTATTCTCTGGAGTTATTATCTATACACGCTCCCCTGTAAACACCAGAATATATCACTATAAATATGTGTATGCTTTATAGGATTTATTGGGTACCTAATACGGCCCAATAAATTTCCAAACCCCTCCCCGTACAAAGGAGGTTATGGTTAAATTTTTCGAAAATTTAGGGTGTTAGCCAATTTTTTTGAAGAACTTGAAAATTATCAAAAACTGAAAAGTTGGAGAATGGAAGCCAGATTGAAAGTAGAGTTGATTAATTAATCCACTTTCGACTTTTTCCTTTTCAGGGATGAAAAGTTTTAAGTGGGGGAGATTGTAACGACCCGGAAAATCTGAACCAATTTAAAAATTTTAAATTGGCTATTTTAGTGGATTTTAAATATCTAAAATAAACATTTTAAATAATAACGACGAAAAGTAAGTCTGAATCGACGTTTGAAAATAAATATAATTAATTCTAATTATAAACATGGCCTGAAATGGCGCGGTAGTTTCAAAATTTGAATTCAAACTTTGACTGACTGTACCGGGTGCAAAACAAAACGGATTTTAGTGAAAATAAAAATATTTAAATCTGTTAGTGAAAATCTTTCTATCGAATCTGAAAAATCGAAGTTTTATAGCAGGAAGCAAAATTTATGGCCAAATGAATTTTCAGAAAGGTCGCTATAAAGTTTATATAGCCCGTGAAAATGGCCGTTTTGAAAATGACCTCGGAATTCGACGAAACCACTTTTGTTGGATCCGGGATGTTAAACTATTGCTAGGTTTCAAATTTCATAATTTTTGAAGCTAGTATGTGAGCGTGGTTAAGGAAAAAGTGTTTGGTTGATTTCTATTAAATTGGATCGACCAGAAACGGGCCATTTTTCAAATGGTCTCAGAATTCGACGAAACTAGTTTTGTTGGGACCGTATCGTCAGAACATAGCTAGATTTATTTTTCTGGAATTTTTAGAATCAGTATGTGTCCCCGGCAAATTGAAATGTACGTTCAAATTAAATATGAATGTTTTATATTTTAATTTGAAGGAAAACTTACTGAAACAGTCGAATGGGCCTTCGAAACATATCCCATTGTGTTCGGAATGGGGGTATTTAGCTAGGGACGAGAGTCGTTGGGCTTGAATTGGGGTTCGTGGGTGAAAGAGGGTATTTTCGAAATTTAAAAATATAAAAATATAAAAAAAAAATCTCATTTTCCCACATCAGCCCTTCTCTCTCTCTGAAACCCCCGATCGACGGCGACTAACGCTTCCAGCCTTCCCGTTCATTTTCTGATCAATCCGTGCAACAAAACACCATGCTCCTTTGGAGTTATTTGTTGAGCTCGAGACGAGCTTCAAATCCATGTGAAGAGCATCGTTTATCGTTGAGCGTGGAGGCCGAATCACCTACGAGAAGGCGCCGCCTTTTGACAGCCGCCACGGCCAAAATCCGCCACCGAGTGCCACCAAACCCCCGTCGATCTGTGCGCCTCTCGGAGCACTACAAGGTAACAGAGGCCGATTATCACCAAGCTACGCGGATTGCGAGAAAAGATCAAACCTAGTTTTGAAGGTTTCGTGGAGTAACAGCTGATTTTAAAATAAACTATATTATAGCACTTTAAAGCGCTATGGTTTTTGATTTCACTGTAAAAATCATATCTTTTTCGTTTGTTGACGAAATTCAGTGAAACAAGAGACAGTGGACTCGTGTGGACGTCTTCTACATTCTAGAAGAGACCGCATATTTTTCTGAGCCTTCTGCTATTTTTGGTGGAGTGGAACCCATTGTGAGATTTCTAAATTATAAACGATATGGAAAACGACGATGTATAAATTATATGGTCGATGTATGAGTTATATAAGCGTTGTACACCTCTTGTATAAGCGTCGTATAAGTTGTACGTTCGATATATAAGTTATATATGCATTGTAAAAATTATATATGTGTTGAAATAGAAGTGAAATGCTTATATATATACGCCCCTCGTCCACAAACCATGGACGATATTTATTGGTTGTGATTGGTGTGAAAATTGGTTGATTACGAATGGTTGATTAGAATTGTTTGTGGTTGAAATTGATTGATTGTGGTTGAAAAATACCCGTTTGTGGTTGAGAATTATTTTGTTGAAACCACATAGGATTAGTTTGTGGAAATGAAAAAAAAACATGCCGCCTGCGTGCGAACTTGATGCATGAAATCCCGATTGTCAAAAGTTGCGAGGCTTTAAGGTAGAGCGAGGAGCCGTACTAGGGACGGCCCTGGTTTTAACTACCCTGCCGTTATGCTGCCGAAATTTTAAATAATATTCATGTGTTAGAATTATTTTCATGTGTTGAAACTATATTCATGTGTTGAATAGAAATTCATGTGTCGAACGACATTCGTGTTTTGAAATAAACTGTTTTATAATAAAAATCATATTTTTACCATCTATATCAACTATATAAAATAGTCTTGTTTTGAAATAAATTGTTTTGCAATAAAAAACACATTTTTATTGTATATATATAAACTATAGAAAACATTCATGTGTTGAATAGAAATTCATGTGTTGAATGGTATTCGTGTTTTAAATAAACTGTTTTAAATATAAAAATCACCTTTTTATTTATATATATAAACTATAAAAACCATTCATGTGTTGAATAGAAATTCATTCGTTGAATAGAAATTCATGTGTTGAATGGTATTCGTGTTTTGAAATAAATTGTTTTATAATAAAAATCATATTTTTATCATCTATATGAACTATATAAAATAGTCGTGTTTTGAAAGAAATTGTTTTATAATAAAGATCATATTTTTACCATCTATATCAACTATATAAAATAGTCGTGTTTTGAAATAAATTGTTTTGCAATAAAATCACATTTTTATTATATACATGAATTGTTAAAAATAGTGAAGTGTTGAAATAGAAGTCAGTTGGATAAAAATATCATTTTTATCAAAGGTATGAAAAGAATATGGTTTTGAAATCGAAGAATCGATTATATTTATATATATATATATATAATTAAAATGAATCGAATAACGAAGCTGTAGTTTGTGTTTTGAAACTGTGATTTCAAACGATTAGTGCAGGAGATCCGACCATCGGATTTTCCCGAAAACGAAACCGTTGGGTTCGCTTTGGAAATATCTTTCCAACGACACCAACTTTGTAAAGATCTAACGGTTGGATTGTCTGGAACGTTTGATTGAAATCTGAAGAAAAACAGCGCCAGAATCGATTATATTTATTTATATATATAAATATAATTAAATTAAATCGAATAACGACGCTGCAGTTCGTATTTTGAAATCGAAACTTCAAATAATTGTACCGAGAGATCCGACCGTCGGATTTTCCCAAAACTGGAACCGTTGGATTCGTTTTGAAAAGATCTTTATAATGATATAAATTTTGTGAAGAACCAACGTTAGATTTTTAGATATGTGTAAATCAAATCAGAAGAAAAACAGCGCCACGGTTGCGTTATGGCCCGAAGCGTCGTTTGAATAAATTGGCTATTTTTAAATAAATAAAAATAGCGATAAATCGTTATAAAATATTATAAACGATATGGAATATGAAATTTAGAAACTAACTGATGGTTGGCTAAGTCGAATGGTTTCCTGGGTTTTGATCTGATGTTGGTTTCGGCCTTCGGGGTTAATATTTGGGAAATCGTTCTCTTACTGATTTACGGTTAGTGACTAATGAATTGGAATAAGGCGTATGTGTGTTTGTGTAGCACTTGTTTATTATATACGCGAGTTGATCAGAAAGACCGGGTTTATCCCATTCTGAATAACTGAATCGACGATAAGAAATCGAAGATGAAGACGGTGGTGGTAGATCGGAGATCTTCACCTCGTTTGGATGGTAACTGATGTCCTGATTGGGAGGCATCCCGAAATATGGATAATGAGTGGTGATCATCTAGACGTACGTGGAGATCGATGGGTATGCGAGGTATATAGTGCCTCGGGTTTCGTTCAGACCCAGATCGGACTTGTAAATGGACTGTGTGTCTGACCTTGGAATTCATTCTGTGTGATTGATAGCCATCAGTTACATGGCGTTAATTGCCTATGTGGCAAGCTAAGATGCAGTGATCAAGGCTTCTGTTGAAAAGCAAAGTCTTGTGGTTGATGATCAAAGCACCACCTGTGTGGCGTAGCTTTGTGTATAACGTGAATTCGCGAGCCTCACACCCCGGTATGAACCAGAAATGGGAGAGGACATCAGGGAGGGCCTGCATTTCTTTCTAGCTAGAGGTGGTTTCGGTGCTTAAACTGGCTGACATTTATATTATTTTCACCTGCGTGGTTGTTGCTGTTGCGAGGCACCTCGGATATACCGGTGACTATGTGAAGCCGAAGGAGCCATTCGTTGGCTCATTTACACCCCAAAGGGGGGGGGGGGGACGCAGTGTTCAGGCATAATAATCCACATCGGTGGACCGGCCCTGATGATCCAAGGGGCAGTTGCGGCTGTTCCTGAGCAGCGGGCTAGAGCGTCTCGAATTCGGTGAGGACGATCCCTTGCCTCGGTTCATGACGGAAATCCAATTTCCAAATACGTGACTGTGCGGTTTTGATTGTATACCTATATATGGCGACATAGTGGTATGGGACATTAATGCCGTCTATGATTGATACTTATGATTCGAAATTGTTTTTGAAACGTATAAACACTAGTAATAATATCAAATGCTTTTGTTTTATTCGTATCAAGCATATTTTGGCCATTATAAGGAAAAAAAACTCTATCCTCCGGTTTGCGTTGCATTGTGTGATGGGAACTGAGTCTTATAATGGCTTCATTTTTATAAAAAGCATTGCGATGTTTAAAAGATTTACTTGTTTTAAAGCACTGGAAATCCAATGGAGTAAACCCGTTCCGCGAAAGTGGCGTGGTCTTGTGATTAGCCAAAGTATAAAATGTGTTAAGTAGATTTCTCATACCAGTCCCATGACTGACTCGTAATTTGTTTCACTTGCAAACTCGGGTGCCCCTATTTCTACATGGGCAGCCTTGTATTCAGGTTTTAGCTGGCTCTTTGTGGATAGCTGGAGCTGAAGATGGATTCTATCATTTATCTCTTTTTATGTTGTTTAGCTCCTATTGTACATATTATGTTTGTTTCCGCTGTAGACATTTATGTATAGCTGAACTGTATTTGTACTAAGTATGATCCTGTATACTATGTAACTCTGATGATTATTGTTTATCCAGTGATTATTTGTTCATTATCTGGTTTATTTATTTCTGTTCTGCTATTATCTGTTTATGTGTTATATTCCAAAGATTACCCTTAACACCGTCGTACGGGGTTTTTGGGTCGTCATATGTTAAAATTGAGATATTCATTTGGAATGTTTTACTAGAAATAAAGAGTTCATTTAACCTTATTTAGTAGTGTTTCAAAGATGTTTTGAAAATATGATAATGAATGTCAATTAGACGTTCTCTTATTCTAAGATATTTAGTAAGTGTTTTCAAAACATTAAAAAGGGACAATAAATTTCCTATTGCAACATTGTTGTAATCCTTGAAAAAAATGCTCTATTAAAACTGGGCATTAATTAATATTTTATTCAGTAAGCAATAGAACGGGAAAAGCTGTTCTACTCCTAAAAATCAGAGATTTATGAATGTGTAGAAAATGTTTTCAAAACACTACAAATCTAAAAAGAGACATTTATTGGACATTGTTTCGTAAGAAATAATAGAACTATATTTTTGGAGTGGAAATTCAAATTTTTAATGCTTCAGCATTTAAAAAAACATTGAATGCAAATTTTTGGAATTCGGGAAAACTTAATAAATTATTGTCATAATGGGATATATATGCATGCATATAAATGACAATAGCATACAAATGAATTTATTTAATGTCGCTGCTGAGACTTGTACTATTACAAAAGGAATAAATTTAATTATCGTAAATCAGGCAAATCAGAATTAGGATAGAATAACTTATACAACTAAATATGGAAATTTTAACACCAATCTCAACAAGGATTATATTTAAAAAGTTGGTGAATTCTATAGATTTCCAGAAATAAGATGTAATGACCCGGATTTTTGAGCGACTTTGGTTATCGACATAAACTCGTTGTCGATAACTAAACATCGAAAAATCATGGTAATTAGTGAAAGAAATTAGAGGGTGAGGAAAGATAAGATAGAAACTTAGAATAGAAGAAGAAGAACACAACATCAGAGTAACACGAATCTCACAGCGGAACGAATAACATATAATAGATATCATATCCTTGAAATAAATCATTATATGTATACAATACATTATCAGAGTACAACACTTACAGCACAGCGGAAATAACTATAGGGATACAATCCTAAAGCCTCCTGCTCCAGTTCTTCAAGTATCTGCAAAATCCCGACTACTTGACTGCCCGTACAAATTTGGGCACCCAAGAGTTTAGGGAAAACAACAAAGTAAACTCTTGGTCAGTCATGGACTGGTATGAGTAAAATAGTTTAAAACAGGTATATGATATCTCATAAGACCATGCCATGAATACGGAACGGGTTTTTCCCTTATGAGAATCCAACATCTTTGACAAGAAATATCATTCTGATATTATAATAATGTCTAAGCACAAGTAGATATCAATCTAGCAGAAACGCTTTCATCTCACGTTCTACATATATAGTATACAAATCAAAATCGCAAGCACGTATTGGATAATGGGTTTCCAACTATGACAATGTATGGAACCACATTCGCTAGTGTACCTCTAGAGAGGAATACACTGGGTTCAACAAGAACATCTTGCAACCCGGCCACACATGACCGACCACTCATTTCACTTGAGTGTATCAAATGTATATCACCAACGGTTGGAATCAGCAACCGTTTCCCGAATGGGACAGCATCAACAATAGATTTTTAGAAATAAATGACACTCTAGATCAGGTGATTATACACCCTAATAGGTGTGACCTACATAGCCATGCTACCTGCCCGATTTCTGTCATTTACCGGATGTGAGGCTAGAAGCTACGCTTATCTTCACATCATATTCACTTTAAATGCCACATCATCAAATCCATCCAATCACCGATTGACGTCCTCAACAATACATTATGTGTTAGCTAAAAGAAGTTTCCTTCTCCGCTTCCACTCTTGGTACGGTTGGAGAAATCAATGTACGTGATCGTCTGGAAATACTCTGTCAGACATCCATCTTTATTCACTTAGAATGTCACATCGTCATACCCGCCAAATCACAAATTGACTTATCCAAAAATAACACGGGTATACAGCTAAGAGAAACGAATTCCTCCGCCACCAAATGTGAATACGTTTGAACAGATCAACTTACGCGATCCATTGGATATACTCTGTCAGACCTTCGTCCATTAAAGTTGTCCTGGGACTGGACAAACCGAAAGCACTATTCAGTATATCCATCTTAGTCACTGTTAACTAAGACTTATACCACAGCCCTTGCACTTTACTCCGTCTTCCATTATCTTTGGCATATATGATTCGCAACACTTATGCCAATACAGAGTGGTTCTTTGGATAATAATCCAACCGGTCTCTCCATATTAACAACGTTAAAATGGTCAAAAACTTCGATAGTCGATGAGTTAACTATCAAAGAAAAACAAGTGTGCAAACAACGATATTATTTCCAGATGGAAATTATATCGATCAAACGTCATTTAATATTTATCTCCTTAGTTCTCTTTTCATCTCTTGTTTCCCTATATTCAACATTTTCTTATTTTCCAAATTTAGAAAATATATGTTATTAACATTGGAAAACATTTCCATTTCTTGTTTTCTATATTAGAAAACATTTCTGGTTCTTACTGGAAACATTTCCAAAACAACTACGTTTGGATTAACTCTATTTACTTAACTCTATTTGATTTACTCTATTGGATTTACTTTATTCACTTAACTCCTGTCGAATGACTATATTCGATAACTCCTCTAACTTTATTTGAATAAACTATATTCGATTAACTCCTCCAACTCTATTCGTATTAACTATATTTGATTAACTCCTTTACTATATTCGAATAAACTATATTCGACTAACTCCTTTACTATATTCGAATAAACTATATTCGATTAACTCCTTTGATTAAACTCTAATCGATTAACTCCATCGAATAAACTATATTCGATAACTCCTTCGATTTAACTAATATTCTATAACTCACTTCGATTAACTAATAATCGATAACTCCTTCGAATAACTATATTCGATAATCTCCTCTCGAATAAACGATATTCGAAAATCTCCCCTTTCGATTTAACAAATCGATAACTCCTTTCCGAATAACTAAATTTGACAACTCCTTTCGATTTAACTAATCGATAACTCCTTTCGATTAAACTATAATCGATAACTCCCTTCGATGAAACTAACATCGATACTCCTTTTGATGAAATTAACATCGATTAACTCCTTTCGATGAAACTAACATCGATTAACTCCTTTCGATGAAACTAACATCGATTAATTTAACTCGATGAACTTAACTCGACTCACTTATCTCGATAATATAACTCAAGAACTTAACTCGATTAACTTATCTCGATAATCTAACTCAAGAACTTAACTCGATTAACTTATCTCGATAATCTAACTCAAGAACTTAACTCGATTAACTTATCTCGATAATCTAACTCAAGAACTTAACTCTTATCGAATAACTAATATTCGATTTAACTCCATTCGCTTGACTTCAGATCGCAGCGATCACAATGGTTACGCCTGACTCCCTCAGGAAATATCCGACCGCCATAGGCTATTTACAGCCCTGCGAATTACACTAGCAGTCGTACGAGATGTCAACTTATCTTGAATAACTCTGTTTGACTAACTCTATCTCAAATAACTATATTTGATAACTTCTACTTCGAATAAGTGGTATTCGATAACTTAACTCGATTATCAACTCGAAAATCTTAACTCGAATCGATTAACTCCAACTGATTAACTCTGCCTGGTCAACCCTAACTGATTAACTCTACTGGTTAGCTCTAACTGGTTTTACTTGGTTTGACTAACTCAATTTATTAACTCGACTGACTAATTCAACTCGATTTAACCTAGCTTGATTTTTCTTATCTCGATTAACTGAACTAATCACTTTGATTAACTGGACTAATTCACTTTGATTACCTTAACCAATTCACTTTGATTAACTTAACCAATTCACTTTGATTAACTTAACCAATTCACTTTGATTAACTAACATGATAACTCAATTTGATTAACTTACTCGCTAATAACGTTTATTCCTTTTTAAAGATTTTCTTTTATAATCTATTTATTTCCTAAATAAATGTTTCCTTATAATCCTATTTATTTAACAAATAAATATCTCCTTTATTCTATTTATTCTAACAAATAAATATTCCTTTATTTTATTTATTCCCTAAATAAATAAATCATTTAACTTTATTTATACCCTAAATAATAAATTCTTTTACCTTTATTTATTTCCTAAATAATAAATTCTTTTACCTTTATTTATTTCCTAAATAAATAAATCCTTTTTATCTATTTGTAAATGATTTACAAATATCCCTCTTTCTATTTGTTTTGACAATATTTTCCTTTATATATATTGTTTTACAAATATTTTCCTTTATATTTGATTTCACAAATATATCTCCTTTATATTTGTTTAACAAATAAAACCCCTTTATATTTGACTAACAAATATAAATTCAATTATATTTGATTTACAAATATAATTCTTTTATATTTGATTTACAAATATAATTCTTTTATATTTGATTTACAAATATAATTCTTTTATTCAAAATCCTTTTTCTTGTATAATATAAAATCCATTGATTTTATATAAATAAATTATTTTCAAACTATACTTTGAAAACCCCTTTTCCACACTCTGGTATTTCTTATAGTATTTAACATACCATATAACAACAATAAATATCGTCCAACACACATAATCAACTGGATTCCTCCGATCTGTTTCCCTGCATCCACAGATGTTAAACAACACCAGTATAATATTCTGATAAGCAGAATCAACATATAAATATTTATCGGTTTGTATATATATATATATATAATTTCCACTAACTGACTAGCAGTTCAATCAAATAGCCAACACACAGTCAAACAGACAATTTTTAACAGTTCTAAGAATACACTGTAAAAATAGAATTATTCAGAGTTGGTGAGTTTTACTCACTTTGGACGATCATCGTCAATGATGATAACCATTGCTTGATTCAGACAATTTATTTTTCTATAAATTGTAGCGGACTCCAATTGACTCGCGGTCAGTTCCATTGTGTTTCTCCCGTCCATACGATCCCAACGGATCCTGTTTTGTCCAAATCCGATACCGTATGAAATGTTATGATATTTACAAGTTTGAATATATTTACGAGTAATTAACTTAACTAATATATATTAATGTACATTAATTTACCATTATCCATTAAGAAGTCCACGTCATCCTCTTCTTAATGCCAGCGCACATCCTCTTCTCCTCCACACGTTCGAACCCGACTCCAGCTTTTCTAATGGCCATTACCGAACCTTCTCTCCTTCTAACCCCACCTTCTCTCAATGATTCTTAAAACAAATCACACCATCCACTTTCTCTTCGAAACCTCTCCATCCCCCACCGAAAAGTATAACACTCGCACCCCTCTCCTGAAACGCGTCAACGCCTAGTGTACAGCAGGGAGATCGAAACATTTTATCACCGAACTCAACCGGATTTTGCATGCGAGCTGCAAATCTTACAACAAATCCAAAACCGAACTTGATTTGCATCGATTCTTCCTCATTTAGGCCAAAACTCGAACCTTAGGCGTTACTGTTCGAAAATGGAATCCCAGATATTTCAATCGCACCCTATACGAATGGTGCTGGGTCGAAGCTCCTCCTCTCTTGAGTCCAAAAATACCAATTCGGTTATTTATAGGAATTTGTGGGATTTGTTTGTGATTTTTCTTTTGAGCGAATGTTTGCTGTGAAGAAGAAAAACAATGGCGGAATATCTCGTTGACTAAAGAAGAGAGTTGAATTAGGTTAAAGGATTGGTAGGGGGTGTATTTATAGGCCACTAAAATATCTAGATATTTTTATATTAATATTTTAATATTTTATTTAATTCTTTATATTCATTTTTGACTTCTAAAAACACGTGTGATCACACATGATACCTAAAAATCATGAAACTGGACATGCAGCTAGCGTTCGACATTACGGTCCCAACGAAACTGGTTTCGTCGAATTCCGACTTCGTATGCTCACACAGCGTATTTTACCGTCAAAATACTGATTGTTTTACACCCTAAAAATCCATACGGCCAGACAGTGACTCTAAAAATCACGAAACTGGAAATCTAACAACTATTGGATATTGCGGATCCAACAAAACTGGTTTCGTCGAATTCCGACTTCGTTTGAAAAACCGACTATTTTTAAAGCTCTGGATGACCCATTTAAATATATAAATATATTTAAATAAAATAAAATTAAATATAAATAAATTTATATTATCGTATATATTCACCGAGGAGTATCATACAGCCCCAGTATAAATGTGTACTCGCTATTCCGAGTCCAGATTGAATCGATATCCAATTTACATTGAAAAATCCTTTTATAACGTATATAAAGCGTTACGAGTTATAAAGGAATTTCACAGCGACTTTTCTGAAATTTGATTTGGACATAT
Organism: Allium sativum; assembly: GCA_030737875.1. Taxonomy (NCBI): domain Eukaryota; kingdom Viridiplantae; phylum Streptophyta; class Magnoliopsida; order Asparagales; family Amaryllidaceae; genus Allium; species Allium sativum. Next base: position 313,721,083 of record CM060921.1, read on the forward strand.
CTCAAAATCTGCACGATGAAATCCCGATTTTTCTCTTCCACTAGAAAGATATACTCCACCAGCTCCACGCGTTTCTTGTTTCACATAAATCCGGCTTAAAGCGAACCCTGTACATTCAGTTGAAGTTCAAATCGCCAAATAGCGAACTGCCGCGCCATTTCGAGCTCTATTTTAATTATATTATAATTCTATGTTCAAACTGACGTCGATTGAATATATTCGTCAATATAATTCAACTCTAAGCTGAATTAAATCTAAGGGACGACCCCGTTCACAGAATATTGTGATTTCCAATATTTTTGATTATTTCTGAATTAAATATATTATTAATTATTTAATTTAATTAAATATTCATTATAATTTAATTAACGATGATTTAATTCCCGAAATCACAATTTATATATTTAAATAAATTAATTATAATACCTCTGCCAATGCGGGTCATTACATTCTTCCCCACTTAAAATAATTTCGTCCTCGAAATTGCTAAGTTAGAGGACGACCCTATCTATTTGGTAAAAGTTATCGGTTTACCCCTTATTTCTGATTTCAACTGAACCAATTAATATCGACTAAAATATTTATTCATTCCGACTAACTAAAATTTTCAAAAATTCTAAAAATTTTCTAACACTTTAAATTTTCGGAAAATTTCGCCATAACCTCCTTTGTACAGCCCTATCGGTAAAACCACAACTCGCCTCTCTAGGCCTTCTCCAACCCAAAAGAAAATCAAACAGCCAAGCGGCTTGCCAATTCGGCTCATAAATCTCATGCTTATATCGAATATAAACTTGTACCTTTTTGTCGGTCATATCAACTCTATCACTTTCACCTGCTGTCAATTCAGCATATACCAATGTATTTCCAATCAAACTCCAATCAATTCTTATCCATAAATTCAACCATTCGCTTACACCTAAGTCGATTCTCATTTCAAATCGAAGCCCAATTCTTGATTTCAAATTCTTAACTCATCAATCCAATTTGTCTTGATATCATTCTAACCCAATTTAATTCAATTTTCACCTAATTGATTTCAATTTTAATTCCAATTGCTTTTCCAACCTTCAATTCAAATTGGTTTTAATTCAACAATCTTTTCCTGGGAATTTAAATCACTTTATCATATCAAAAATCAAAGTGTTTATTTCAAAGTACCAAAACATCTTGTTTTTCTCAAACAATTCAAAAACAAAATCCTTGGTAGTAATCCGTCACTTATCAACTCGAAAATGAACACTGATGATGCTGCAGTCATCATCAGAATTATTTTCCAGCTATCGAAGTGAGTTCAATACAATATCACTTTTCAAACCATTTCTGAATATTTCCATTTTGAAATCATTTCAAAATATCCTTTCACAATGTTGTAAATAAATTAAAATCTCCCATGATCTTAAAATTCACTTATATTTAATCCAGATTCATTTACAAACTTCTTTCCAATTTCTGGGATTTCAATTCCAATTCTGATTTAAATTTCAGATTTAACTCATCTGATTTCACATTTCTCACTTATATGAATTCTGGTTGGTTATATATAACCATTTCACTTTATAATCTTACTCGATTATATTAACAACCAATATATCCAATATATTATAATTTTGATATATATATCTTCTCTATATCAAGATATACCTTGGGTAAACTTATTTTAATTTACCCCCTTTTCAAAACATATCGTGACGACCCATCGTATTCAAGTGTTTAGTAACCCCTACTGATACAGTGGATCAAACTGATCGACCAGAACTCATAAACAACTCAGCCAATGAATCTCCACAATATAAAACCATTTTTATATCAAATAACAAATACGCACTCGAATATATACACTCAAATTCAATCTAGGATATTACTAACCCTATCTCTACCGAGTCACGCCACAAATCCAAGGTAATTCGCTTAACTTAAGCTCTGATACCAACTGTAACGACCTGGATTTTTGAGCGACTTTGGTTATCGACATAAACTCGATGTCGATAACCAAACATCGAAAAATCCTGGTAATTAGTGAAAGAAATTAGAGGGTGAGGAAAGATAAGATAGAAACTTAGAAAAAAAGAAGAAGAACACAACATCAGAGTAACACGAATCTCACAGCGGAACGAATAACATATAATAGATATCATATCCTTGAAATAAATCATTATATGTATACAATACATTATCAGAGTACAACACTTACAACACAGCGGAAATAACTATAGGTATACAATCCTGAAGCCTCCTACTCCAGTTCTTCAAGTATCTGCAAAATCCCGACTACTTGACTACCCGTACAAATTTAGGCACCCAAGAGTTTAGGGAAAACAACAAAGTAAACTCCGGGTCAGTCATGGACTGGTATGAGTAAAACAGTTTAAAACAGGTATATGATATCTCATAAGACCATGCCGTGAATACGGAACGGGTTTTTCCCTTATGAGAATCCAACATCTTTGACAAGAAATATCATTCTGATATTATAATAATGTCTAAGCACAAGTAGATATCAATCTGGCAGAAACGCTTTCATCTCACGTTCTACGTATATAGTATACAAATCAAAATTGCAAGCACGTATTGGATAAAGGGTTTCCAACTATGACAAGGTATGGAACCACATTCGCTAGTGTACCTCTAGAGAGGAATACACTGGGTTCAACAAGAACATCTTGCAACCCGGCCACACATGACTGACCACTCATTTCGCTTGAGTGTATCGAATGTATATCACCAACGGTTGGGATCAGCAACCGTTTCCCGAATGGGACAGCATCAACAATAGATTTTTAGAAATAAATGAAACTTTAGATCAGGTGATTATACACCCTAATAGGTGCGACCTACATAGCTTTGCTACCTGCCCGATTTCTGTCATTTACCGGATGTGAGGCTAGAAGCTACGCTTATCTTTACATCAGATTCACTTTAAATGCCACATCATCAAATCCATCCAATCACCGATTGACGTCCTCAACAATACATTATGTGTTAGCTAAAAGAAGTTTCCTTCTCCGCTTCCACTCTTGGTACGGTTAGAGAAATCAATGTACGTGATCATCTGGAAATACTCTGTCAGACATCCATCTTTATTCACTTATAATGTCACGTTGTCATACCCGCCAAATCACAAATTGACTTATCCAAAAATAACACGGGTATACAGCTAAGAGAAACGAATTCCTTCTCCACCAAACGTGAATACTTTTGAACAGATCAACTTACGCGATCCATTGGATATACTCTGTCAGACCTTCATCCATTCAAGTTGTCCTGGGACTGGACAAACCGAAGGCACTATTCAGTATATCCATCTTAGTCACTGTTAACTAAGACTTATACAACAGCCCTAGCACTTTACTCCGTCTTCCATTATCTTTGGCATATATGACTCGCAACACTTATGCCAATGCAGAGTGGTTCTTTGGATAATAATCCAACCGGTCTCTCCATATTAACAACGTTAAAATGGTCAAAAACTTCGATAGTCGATGAGTTAACTATCAAAGAAAAACAAGTGTGCAAACAACGATATTATTTCCAGATGGAAATTATATCGATCAAACATCATTTAATATTTATCTCCTTAGTTCACTTTTCATCTCTTGTTTCCCTATATTCAACATTTTCTTATTTTCCAAATTTAGAAAATATATGTTATTAACATTGGAAAACATTTTCATTTCTTGTTTTCTATATTAAAAAACATTTCTGGTTCTTACTGGAAACATTTCCAAACTCCTACGTTTGGATTAACTCTATTTACTTAACTCTATTTGATTTACTCTATTAGATTTACTCTATTCACTTAACTCCTGTCGAGTGACTATATTCGATAACTCCTCTAACTTTATTTGAATAAACTATATTCAATTAACTCCTCCAACTCTATTCGAATAAACTATATTCAATTAACTCCTTTACTATATTCGATTAACTCCTTTACTATATTCGAATAAACTATATTCGATTAACTCCTTTGATTTAACTCTAATCGATTAACTCCATCGAATAAACTATATTCAATAAGTCCTTCGATTTAACTAATATTCTATAACTCACTTCGATTAACTAATAATCGATAACTCCTTCGAATAACTATATTCGATAATCTCCTCTCGAATAAACGATATTCGAAAATCTCCCCTTTCGATTTAACAAATTGATAACTCCTTTTCGAATAACTAAATTTGACAACTCCTTTCTATTTAACTAATCGATAACTCCTTTCGATTAAACTATAATCGATAAATCCCTTCGATGAAACTAACATTGATACTCCTTTCGATGAAATTAACATCGATTAACTCCTTTCGATGAAACTAACATTGATTAACTCTTTTCGATGAAACTAACATCGATTAATTAAACTCGACGAACTTAACTCGACTCACTTATCTCGATAATCTAACTCAAGAACTTAACTCGATTAACTTATCTCGATAATCTAACTCAAGAACTTAACTCGATTAACTTATCTCGATAATCTAACTCAAGAACTTAACTCGATTAACTTATCTCGATAATCTAACTCAAGAACTTAACTCCTATCGAATAACTAATATTCGATTTAACTCCATTCGCTTGACTCTAGATCGCAGCGATCACGATGGTTACACCTGACTCCCTCAGGAAACATCCGACCGCCGTAGGCTATTTACAGCCCTGCGAATTAAGCTAGCAGTCGTACGAGATGACAACTTATCCTGAATAACTCTGTTTGACTAACTCTATCTCAAATAACTATATTTGATAACTTCTACTTCGAATAAGTGGTATTCGATAACTTAACTCGATTATCAACTCGAAAATCTTAACTCGAATCGATTAACTCCAACTGATTAACTCTGCCTGGTCAACCCTAACTGATTAACTCTACTAGTTAGCTCTAACTAGTTTTACTTGGTTTGACTAACTCAATTTATTAACTCGTCTGACTAATTCAACTCGATATAATCTAGCTTGATTTTTCTTATCTCGATTAACTGAACTAATCACTTTGATTAACTCGACTAATTCACTTTGATTACCTTAACCAATTCACTTTGATTAACTTAACTAATTCACTTTGATTAACTTAACCAATTCACTTTGATTAACTAACCTGATAACTCAATTTGATTAACTTACTCGCTAATAACGTTTATTCCTTTTTAAAGATTTTCTTTTATAATCTATTTATTTGCTAAATAAATATTTCCTTATAATCCTATTTATTTAACAAATAAATATCTCCTTTATTCTATTTATTCTAACAAATAAATATTCCTTTATTTTATTTATTCCCTAAATAAATAAATCATTTAACTTTATTTACACCCTAAATAGTAAATTCTTTTACCTTTATTTATTTCCTGAATAATAAATTCTTTTACCTTTATTTATTTCCTAAATAAATAAATCCTTTTTATCTATTTGTAAATGGTTTACAAATATCCCTCTTTCTATTTGTTTTGACAATATTTTCCTTTATATATATTGTTTTACAAATATTTTCCTTTATATTTGATTTCACAAATATATCTCCTCTATATTTTTTTAACAAATAAAACCCCTTTATATTTGACTAACAAATATAAATTCCTTTATATTTGAATTACAAATATAATTCTTTTATATTTGATTTACAAATATAATTCTTTTATATTTGATTTACAAATATAATTCTTTTATTCAAAATCCTTTTTCTTGTATAATATAAAATCCATTGATTTTATATAAATAAATTATTTTCAAAATATACTTTGAAAACCCCTTTTCCACATTCTGGTATTTCTTATGGTATTTAACATACCATATAACAACGATAAATATCGTCCAACACACATAATCAACTGGATTCCTCCGATCTGTTTCCCTGCATCCACAGATGTTAAACAACATCAGTATAATATTCTGATAAGCAGAATCAACATATAAATATTTATCGGTTTATATATATATATTGTATAATGACGATAACCATCGCTTGATTCAGACAATTTATTTTGCTATAAATTGTAACGGACTCCATTTGACTCGCGGTCAGCTCCATTGTGTTGCTCCCGTCCATACGATCCCAACAGATCCTGTTTTGTCCAAATCCGATACCGTATGACAATGTTATGATATTTACATGTTTGAATATATTTACGAGTAATTAACTTAACTAATATATATTAATGTACACTAATATACCATTATCCATTAAGAAGTCCACGTCATCCTCTTCTTAATGCCAGCGCACATCCTCTTCTCCTCCACACGTTCGAACCCGACTCCAGCTTTTCTAATGGCCATTACCGAACCTTCTCTCCTTCTAACCTCCACCTTCTCTCAATGATTCTTAAAACAAATCACACCGTCCACTTTCTCTTCGAAACCTCTCCATCCCCAACCGAAAAGTATAACACTCGCACCCCTCTCCTGAAACGCGTCAAATCCTGGTGTACAGTAGGGAGATTGAAACATTTTATCACCGAACTCAACCAGATTTTGCACGCGAGCTGCAAATCTTACAACAAATCCAAAACCGAATTTGATTTGCATCGATTCTTCCTCATTTAGGCCAAAACTCGAACCCAAGGCGTTACTGTTCGAAAATGGCATCCCAGATATTTCAATCGCACCCTATACGAATGGTGCTGGGTCGATGCTCCTCCTCTCTTGAGTCCAAAAATACCAATTCGGTTATTTATAGGAATTTGTGGGATTTGTTTGTGATTTTTCTTTTGAATGAATGTTTGCTATGAAGAAGAAAAACAATGGCGGAATATCTCATTGACTAAAGAAGAGAGTTGAATTAGGTTAAAGGATTGGTAGGGGATGTATTTATAGGCCACTAAAATATCTAGATATTTTTATATTAATATTTTAATATTTTATTTAATCCTTCATATTCGTTTCTGACTTCTAAAAACCCGTGTGATCACACATGATACCTAAAAATCACGAAACTGGACATGCAGCTAGCGTTCGACATTACGGTCCCAACGAAACTGGTTTCATCAAATTCCGACTTCGTATGCTCACACAGCGTATTTTTAACCATCAAAATACTGACTGTTTTACACTCTAAAAATCCGTACGGCTAGACAGTGACTCTAAAAATCACGAAACTGGAAATCTAACAACTATTTGATATTGCGGATCCAACAAAACTGGTTTCGTCGAATTCCGACTTCATTTGCAAAACCGGCTATTTTTAAAGTTCTGGATGACCCATTTAAATATATAAATATATTTAAATAAAATAAAATTAAATATAAATAAATTTATATTATCGTATATATTCACCGAGGAGTATCATACAGCCCCAGTATAAATGTATACTCGCTATTCCGAGTCCAGATTGAATCGATATCCAATTTACATTGAAAAATCCTTTTATAACGTATATAAAGCGTTACGAATTATAAAGGAATTTCACAGCAACTTTTCTGAAATTTGATTTGGACATATCTCAAAATCTGCACGATGAAATCCCGATTTTTCTCTTCCACTAGAAATATATACTCCACTAGCTCCACACGTTTCTTGTTTCACATAAATCCGGCTTAAAGCGAACCCTGTACATTCAGTTGAAGTTCAAATCGCCAAATAGCGAACTGCCGCACCATTTCGAGCTCTATTTTAATTATATTATAATTCTACGTTCAAACTGACATCGATTGAATATATTCGTCAATATAATTCAACTCTAAGCTGAATTAAATCTAAGGGACGACCCCGTTCATAGAATATTGTGATTTCCAATATTTTTGATTATTTCTGAATTAAATATATTATTAATTATTTAATTTAATTAAATATTCATTATAATTTAATTAACGACGATTTAATTCCCTAAATCACTATTTATATAATTAAATAAATTAATTATAATACCTCTGCCAATGCGGGTCATTACATAAGATTTGGGTGTAAACTAATTTGCCTATGATAGTTTAGTTAGGAGTTAATATGTTAATAGCCATATCGAACGATTAGCAATATATATAAACAAACATATAGGTAAACTGTTGGCAACGTAATTTGTGATTTCTGAAATTGAATTCATGACTATTAATTGCAAATTTAATAGGCAATGAATTTGTAAATAATAAAATCAAAAGTAAATTTTTGGAGACTGATTTAAAAGACAAAACGGTTTAAAGAAAATGGATATATTATGAGGATCTTGAGGGAATTAAATAAGTATTCAGGGAATGGTCTAGAGGTTTATATGTATATTAATGAATGGACCACATTTATAAAGAGGACAAAGATGGAAGATTTAAAGGAATGAATTGGCATCTCATGGATTCAAAATGGAATTTAGACCTTAACACTATTCAGACCATTTGATTGTAAGAAAAAACTTCTAAAATAATTTTTAGGCTGTGATTGTTAGTGGTTCCCCCGTATTGATTTGATAAGGGTATAAATGTGATATAAGTTATAAATCTCAATTATGCATAAGATGTTGAGATTTAAAACCCTTATTGAGTTCTTAAGATAAATTTGTAAGTAAGAGGAAGAAACTTATGGGGACATTCAACCTAGCGACTTACCATATATGGAATCTAGAAGTTAATAGCGAAATTGGATTTGTGGCGTACATAAAGGAAGTGTATTGGTTTTGTGAGTTTTGGAAATTTAGCCTTATAGAATGTCATCCTCAAGAATAAGAACATAAAGTATGAGATTAAGGAAAAGGCTTAGTTAATTAGGTTTGTATTAGCCTTTTAGTTTGAATATAACCGTGTTTTGGGTTGCTTAAGGATATTTGTTAAATTTTTATAAATTAGCTCTTTTGTCGTTATTCACAAAAAAAGGAAAAAGACTATATTTAAAATTATGAGGAATATACTTAAAATGAAAAGGATGTTATGTTTAATTCTTCGTGTTTGCATGCAAATTACGCTATCCATCCAAAATAAAACAATACCTATTCCTTGTAACTTTAATATGTCAATATTATCATTTGGGCAAATTTAGGAAAATTACAACAAAATACCTTATTGGGATTTAAATTCCAGCAAATTGGAGCATGGTAAAATATTCTAGTCATTAGTATAGATTATATATATAGGTTTGATCTAGAAACTTGATTTAGGAAATTCTTTTTGGGTCAAACTTCACTTGAAGACTGGAAAACAGAATAAAGGCAGCCAAAGCTTTGGGGATAAGAGGAAGAATCTGCAGTATTGACCTCTTAGATAATTGGAATAACAGTAATATTTATAGGAGTAGTATAATTATATTTTTCTTCGGTAATTAGTGGGCGCACTTGAATAATTACAAGGGGGTCACCTAAAATACTAAAGTGTTTTATGGAATAGCCATTAAAAAAATTCTACTCGAACCAAATTTGTGGTTATACTTTAGAAAAAGTCTAATTATATTTGGCAGACTGTGGAGGATAATGAGTCGATATGGTATTTTGGACTTTCCCTAAGTTAGAAAGGTATATGATATTATGAATAGGAACCCATAAAAGTTTTATGTTTGATAAGATACCTTCACGATACAATGCATTTTTGGTAGGGTCTAATCAAGAAATGGGGACAAAGACGGAACCTTAGGAGTTTCATGCCACCATAGAAATTTTGGAGCATGGGACTTCAAGATTTCGCAACATTTATTTAGATTGGTTCAGTACATAAGGAAGAAAAAATAGAGGAAAGGCATGAAAGTATTAAATTTTATAGCCTCCCTCGAAAATTTAGGATTTTTGATTGATTTGTGGTTACTAGGTTGGATGGTAGAAGATGGCTACAATAAATGCACAAAGTACTCATATAGAAATTATATGCATGTTAAGGTGTTTGGCATACATACTACATCACTTATTACACATACACGTTAGGATTGAGCTCACTTTAGTTAGTCTGTAGTTCATAATAACTATGAGTCATGGATGTTTTATGGATATATTTAAAATAACACGTGTAACACCCCACACTTATCTGCACCCAAATTTTGACAAAAATCAAAACTTGAACACATCCAAGCATAGAGCGTATATCTGGTACGTGCAATAAATGAGTATGAGCATAATCAAAGTATGATAAACATAACTTACAGCGGAAACAAGATTGGGAAAATTAGTATTAACTCAAGTAACTACCTTTTTCAAAGTAAGTCACTTTGCCAATACCGAGCATGAGAGAGAAAGAGAACGAAAGCCAAACTTAATCATATGTGAGAACCCGGCCTTCTCTATGAAACCTGGAGGTTGTAATAAGGACGGGGTCAGAATGACAAGTTCCGGTGACTAAGAAATGTACAACACATTCTATAACACAGATATATTCTGTTTGGTTCAACCCAAGTTGTATGCCTAACTAGGTTAGTGATTCTAGCACAACACAATAAATGTTTACGCACGACTTTACTATTTAGCCCAAAGTAGTATTCCCAATTTATATTACCGAGATAGGACATTTACATACATTTTTGTGAAGCCTTTATACAAAATTTAACTGGTTAATTCTATCGAGAGTGGACCCCTAATTCTGGGTTTCTATCTATATCTTCATTCCCTATTCTTTATTATTTAACGCCTCACTATTAATGATAGATAGCGTGGATTCTCCCTGATCACTTAAGACCCTAGGCGGACCTATTGGTCTCTTATTAACCCTCGATAATATATTAAATGTTAACATAAAACTAGGGGGCACTAGATACAGGCCCTACTAGTTAAGGCATTCATCATTCACGCATAAACCCTTACCCCGCATGAGGTGAGAGTAGGTATTCTATCATTCATTATACCTTCTAGCTGACCTTATTAGATAACCTCCTTAGTCGTTTACTACTTCCCGTAGGATAGGCCACCATATCCGACCCTTTTAATTTCCAGGTTTGGGTAGGCCAACACACACCTGCCATTTAAGAACCCTATACTGAAAAACCTATGCCCAAGTGGACTCTTTAACTTTAGTCTCTTAGCCTTTTAGGACCCAGGAAGCAGACTATATGCGAAGGTTATTCGTTTGTCCCTCATTTTCCTTTAACACCTTTCCCTTTTTGGGATAAAGTAGGCTACGTTATTAAGTCATTCCCATTCAACTCCTTTATATGAAAATACTATACGTACATCATTTATTTGTATCACGGGTTTACATGGTTTAATAATGTCTTCCATTATTAACCTACCAAGTCCAACTATATTTTTAATTATAAGTTTTATTGACATAAATAAGGAAGATTATACTCCCTTTTCTCTCACATATTTATTTAATTTCTTCCCCAATTTGGACTTAGTATTTAAACGACAATCAATATCCATTGATCCCCCATTTCGACACCCATTTCTTTTTATTTCCTATTTATTAACCTTTATGACTCTAACGGTCATATTTTCCTAAGGCAACTATTTTCCAGTCCCAAATTATCTATTTGTTGTACCCCAACAGACAATTACTGTCCTTATTTATTTATTTATTTATTGACTGTTGTATATATATATATTTAAATGTCAGGCCTCTTACATTAAGTTGACTACCTGTGGATGCTGGATATGTCAGTCAGTTCCAGGCAGACTTCTACCACTAGCGAACTTAACCTCGTGCCTTAGTACAGTTATATTTATGCATTAGACCCCTCACATTAAACTGACTACCTGTGGTTGCTAGATTTGTTGGTCGGTTCCGGATAGGCTTACACCACAAGTTGAGTTTTACGTCGTGTCTAAATGCGGTTATAATTTAAATTTCCTAATTTGGCGTCCACAACAATTATCCTAATTTATTTTAGGAATTGTAACCATCTTCCGTTTCGCCTTTATTTTCCCTAAATCAGTATTGGTTACAACGGTTATTTCTTTATTTGTCATCTCATTTGTAACAGTTAATTACATTTATTGCTAAAAATAATCACCACAAATATATTAATTCAAAATGGATTATATTTACACATATTTCCATATTTGAACTTTATCCAAACATTCCATACAATTTGTATTTCACCGTTTTACGCTGATTTGGACGTATAATATGTATACATTTATTTTTATGTTTTCGTGCAGTCAATGTAGTTATTAATATTTGTTTATTATTTATTATTTTTCAATATTTATTTTTTAATCAATGATTTGGTCTAATCAATTAACCAAATATCCCCTTTTTACATTCAATCTTGCCAAAAAGGTTTCAAGTCTCACAAGGACCGTTAGCCAAAATCATTGTAAATTATGCCTATTTTGTGGAATTGACACATTTCCAAATCGCAAAAAATATATGTACTATAATTTATTTTGGAATAGTCGATGCAAATTATATACAAAACATGTATTTATTTTTATATGTGCCTTTGCACCAATTTTTCCTTTTTAATTATTTTTGTCATACTTTTGTGATTCTAAAATAATGCCTCTTTATTAAATGAGGAAAACAACATAATTTATAATGCTTGAGCCAAAAACCCGACAATATTGAATGTAAACATGAAATATTTCTTTTATTCTTACAATCACATAATACACAAATTCATCTTTTTTCCTAAATTTACATATTTCATATTTCAGCACTGAACTAAAGATCTAGAACATAACTATAACAATTTATGTTTAATAGGACTGATTTCCAGCTATGTGGCATATACAACATATTCATAATTCATGACATAGCTTGTAGGAATATGTGGGAATATATACAAAAAAATCCTATAATTCATGTTTACACATAATCACAACTTTATCATTTACCAATTCAAATATATTCATAATCAAATCTGATGGTTATCACATTTTACATTATTTAAATAACAGATCTAATAGGCATAAAACATAAATTGGATTCAAACGAAATAGATAAATCATTATATCTGTATTAGTAAATTTCCCACTCACCTTATAGCTTCCAATTTTTGAATTTTGAACCTTTCTAGGCTTACAATCCCCAAATTCTTGTAATCTACAGTTTATCTAAAAAAAGGAAATTTCTAGATATGTACAAATGTAAGAAAAAGGGAAAAGAGCGAAGAAACCTATCGTTGAGCACCCTCTTCCATTAAATCTATTTCTCTTCCCAATTCCATACGAATTTGAATTGATTTGGTATATGTATGAATATATTTTATTTATAAATTAGGTTAGAAGTGGAAGAAAAATGGCAGAGCTCCGCTGCCTTCATAAATTTGAATGGAAAAAGAGTGCGGCTCTACCCTTTTATTAATAGGGGTGGAAATGGCTTAGAACCCTCAGATTAGTTTTAAATTATATCCGTACATCCGTTATAAAAATAAAATAAAACAATCCACCAAAACCTAGCCGTTACTAGGCAGTTTGACGCCCAGTTGGTCGATCTAGGCGGTCGACTGCCGGTCGACGCCATGTCGACTACCTGAGCATCAAACTGCCTAGGTCGGATATTTCGTTCGTAACTTTTTCATATGGACCCCGTTTGCGAAAGTCCAAACATGAAAGTTGACCAAAATGCGTTAAAGTTTCATGGCCAAATTACATTGTTTGTGGAAATTCCTATTTTTCAATTTCTAATAATTAATTTATATCGCTAAGATTTTGGGTTGTTACATTCTTCCCTCCTTAAAAGGAATTTCGTCCCGAAATTCTAACGCCTAAAATCTTATGTTACACAACCAATTTGTGTACATACACTTTGCAACCATGTGTACATGTACATGGTGTACATAATGCAATTTCAACCAAAAGCATGCATGCAAGATGATTCTATTTGGATCCTCCTATATGCTTGCATTAAACTTTTTGAAATATTTTTGAAAGCATGATACAGAACATCCTAAATATACTGGTCGTTCTATATAAGTGCAAATTTTGAAAATTCTTTTTCATCCATAAGCTTTACATAATTACGAATAAAAGTGTGAAGCGACCAATTTTTCATCCAAACCCTACCATCCAAAACGTACGCAGTCTAATTGTTTCCTATTTATTCTCTCCTAAACCTAAAAAAGGAAATTAAGGCGAAGAAATTTAACATTCCCTTCGCTTTCAAATATTCCATTTCCCAACCTACAGTGGAATTTTCACCTCAGTTACCCAAAATTCCCCAAAAATTTCCATCTATAGACTGTAAAGGAGGCATAATACAAGCTTTAAAACATAAAACGAGTCAATTAATAGCTCATGCGCATTGTTGTCAGGTACGGAAACAATGTTTCCAAGGCTAAAACAACATTTTCCTTGTTGTCATTAACGTTTTTATTGTATCGTCGATCATATTGCACCACTAAAACGCGCACACAAAACATCCAAAATTCTTCCTTACACCGTTCATGTGACCAAAAATCGAAATTTTTCATAAAATAAATTTCCGCTAAAAAACTTGTCATGTTTATTTTGAAAATTCCTTCCAAAACCACTTCATTTTCCCAAAATAAGAAAATGATAGAAAAATGTTTTTTTTTCAAACAAAATTCCATAAAAATTTTAAAAATGTATTTTGCTAAAGTTTAAGCAATTCATGTCGCACGTTAGCAAGTAAGGAAGTTAGTCATGCGAAAACTAAAATCACACAAAAGGAAAAAATAAATTTTAGTTTTGACAAGGAACAGTGGTTTATTTATTTTTATACCCGTGACGCAGAACCACTCTTTACTAAAATTATCCAGCATAGAATTTTAATCTTTCCTGCTCTAGGACACTAGTAAATAAACGAGATTTCATTAAATAAATCATGTGTGAATGACAAACATTTTTTTTTTCAATATAGAAATCTCATTACTAAAGTCATGCAGATTTTTGCATTACTAGCAATTTCAACACACACTACACCAAAGAAAAAATGTTGGAAAAGGAAACACACGATACCAGATACGACATGCATAAAGCACGTTCTAATAGCAACAACAACAATAACTAACACTACCCACTATGGGCTGGTCTACCTCCGCTGCTGGAACCAGATCCATTACCTCGTCCGGGACAGGAGCATAGTATAGCGGAGATGTAGCCAATCCCTTGCGCCTGTCAGCGCTTCTCCTCACGAACCTCTCAGAGGTTGACCTGCATGGCTCAGATGGCAGTGATTTCTAGGCTCTCATGACTAGGTTGTTGAGGATGTTGAGCTAGAGAGGGTGCAAGAGCGTCAGATAGTTGGATACCCATCTTCCGGAGAGTGGCGCGACTAATTGCCGTCCGCGCCTTCTTCGTAGGCGTCTGCCCAAAGAGTCTCACCTGGAAGTGTCATAAGATACGGGTAAGAAGATGGCGATAGGATAAATGGCTCTACGGGGTGCCGACGAAAGGCTCATTGAAATGGATCATAAGCACGTGCACCCAATTGATGGCTATGCCACCAAGGATAGCATAAGTAGCGCGACAAACAGAAGGATAAATCCGCTCCAAACTTCCCATCTTCAGGATGATGTTTTGTTGTATAGTGCGCACAACTACACTGGCGACTGTCGCAGACTGGCGGTGGTCCAAGATCCAGGCTCTCTAGCAAAGATACGCTGAAGGATCTGAGGGTCCTCCATCTCAATAGCATCTAGCTCGGCTCCATCTGCTGAGATACCCAAAATCTAGGCCAAGTCAGCATAAGTGAACTCGATGAGGATGCCCATGACCTCAGATCTGATGACGCAAGTCTCATCATCGATATCACCCTCCATCTGGGCATCGAAAAGACGGATACGACGTGGATACAATTCACACTCAAAAGTGTCGAAGCGCAAGATCGGTGCTAGGCCAGCGGAGTCAAACATCTCCTCTAGACCAAATGCGGCGAAGTCGACGAACTTCACCGAGTGACCAATTTAGTACTCATAACTAGCCTGGGATAGGAATTGCTTAATCTTAGCATCATCACAGTTTAGACAAGCAGTTTCTCGGGGCATGAGACCGGGGTATTAGTTGCGAGGTGCCATGAAGGGATCGGCGAAACGGGCAAGAGAAATTGCAAATTCGGGGTATAATCGGGTAGATATTTGCACGAGAAAGATTTTGGTGGTAGTTAGGGGTGAAACGAAGCGGGAGTTACTTAGATTGGAGCTTGAGAAGGAGAAGGGTTTGGGTTTTTCGATGGAAGGGGGTTTGGGGGTGACGGGTCGGTTGAACTATGTTATATACATCATTCAGCACAAAACGAGTTGGGTCGACCACGCTTTTGCTTAGGGTAGCGATCGACCTGGCCCCTAGAGGGCCGTCGACCGCTTTCCCCATGCAGGGCACGGTCTGAACCTCGGCCTAAGGGCTCGTTTTAAATTATATAAATTAAATTTTAATTTTCTATGTACGTCGAAACAACTTCTACTCCCAACCAAATTCTCGTACCAACTTCTATCACTTGTCTACTGAAGAGTTTAATTTTTCCGGCGCCTTTTCCCTACCTCCAAAAAACAATTGTGACCACCGAAACGAACAAACTTAAAACAAAAAATCAGCTAGAAATCCAAAATAAATTTTAAAATGCATTTTCCCCTTACTAGCCGACACAAACTAAGTGAGTCAAATTCCCCAATGATCAAGCTGAAGGATTCTCTTAGCCCTTTCGATTAGAAATTTTAAATTTTTCCAAAAATGGAATTTATTTATAAACTAACGGTTTCGTATTTATAAATCCATTTTATTATTACTATTTATATTCTAGTTTTATACTTTAAACTAGAAAAACCTTTTCATGTCCAAAAATGTTAGAGCTTTAGAATCTTAAGGGTTAATTTTGGTAATTTCAATAAATTATCCAATACATATAGGAAAATAGATACTAAAAATCACAAGGAATGGATATTCATTATTTTCATATTTAGTGCATATTCCTGTCCTTCCTAATTCCATCTTTCTTACCAATCAGGCTATATTTATTAAAATTACACCATAGCTCTAAAATTTTGAAACACAAGTAGATTCCGAAATATAAGGCTGAGAATTCAACTGAATATTTCAACAAAGGTAGATTCCAAATTTCAACGAAGTAACAAATGGATAAACCTCGTGATTATAATTCCGAAATGGATACGACATATTAATATGGGCTTTTTCCCCATTTTGGATCGAGTAATGGTCTTAACTGGAACTACCAACGAAACCATACCCAGAAATCGTGACTATCTCGGTTGTAGCTAGCTTTTCATACTAATATACATTCTTTTCTAGTTTCCAAATCTCGAATCAACGGAATCCACCATATGTCTTCTCATGCTCTTCACGACGAGATTGCCAATGTACTGTGGGGTAAGACAGAATTGGCTAGAAACCCAAACCCAACATATTTCAACTCTTCGTCGCTCAAAGCCCATTATATATAATTAGGCCCATAACTAATTTCTTTGTCGAAATAAATTAAAGCGAGTAAGAAATATGAAGAAAAACAGAAAAGAAAATCTAATTATGTTCTCTTGCAATTCCTAATTTAAATAATTCCTCTGATCGTTTAACCTAAGCTTTGATACCAAATGTAACACCCTACACTTATCTGCACCCAAATTTTGACAAAAATCAAAATTTGAACACATCCAAGCATAGATCGTATATCTGGTACCTGCAATAAACGAGCATGAGCATAATCAGAGTGTGATAAAAATAATTCATAGTGGAAACAAGACAGGGTAAATTAGTATTAACTCAAGTAACGACCTTTTTCAAAGTAAGTCACTTTGCTAATACCGAGCATGAGAGAGAACGAGAACAGAAAGCCAAACTTAATCATTTGTGAGAACCTGACCTTATCTATGAAACCTAGAGGTTGTAATGAGGATGGGGTCAGAACAACAAGTTTAGGTGAATAAGAAATGTACAACATAGTCTATAACATATATATATTCCGCTTGGCTCAACCCAAGCTGTATGCCTCAACAGCTTAATCATTTGTGAGAACCTGACCATATCTATGAAACCTGGAGGTTGTATTGAGGAAGGGATCAGAACAACAAGTTCCGGTGAATAAGAAATGTACAACATAGTCTATAACACATATATATTTCGTTTGGCTCAACCCAAGCTGTATGCCTAACTAGGTTAGCGATTCTAGCCCAACCTAGTAAATGTTTACGCACGACTTTACTATTTAGACCAAAGTATTATTCCCAAATTATATTACTGAGATAGGACATTTACATACATTTTTGTGAAGCCTTTATACCATAGTTTAACTAGTTAATTATATCGAGAGTGGGCTCCTAATTCTGTGTTTCTATCTATATCCTCATTCTCTACTCTTTATTATTTAACGCTTTACTATCAAAGATAGATAGGGTGGACTCTCCCCGATAACCAAATGTGATGACCACCCACAATCGTTGCACTTAACAAGAGGAATAATGCACTGAAATGCATGTCATGCAGCTTGGACGATCATCAAGGTATTATAACACCATCGGAACTTGTCGTAAATCTCACAACGCAAGGATAGAATATAATAGAATATATACAACAGGTAATATTAGTGAAGCAGAAAACACTAATCTTTCATAACAATTAGAAAGTAACATCCATAGGCTAGAATTACAACAATAATGTTTATACAAATTGCCTCACTATAGCACTCAGAGAAGAATAACAAACAGCGGAAATGCAATACTATATATTAGGTAAGAAAATATGCCAGCCTCCTGCTCGCCTCCGAAATGTAACATCATCCTCACTAAGCTATCACCTGCCACCTAGTCTGGTCATCCACAACCGGATGAACAGTCTAAGGTAATAAGAGGAAAACATAAAACCTTGAGTCAGACAAAAGTCTTAGTGAGTGATAAAACAACTAACTAACATCATCAATAACGTATATGAGAATGGATAGATAAACATACTAATCTACCCACTACACCAGAGAAGAACTCAACCCTGTCTTCTCCATATCGGACAGTGATAGCCTTTACACCGAACATTTCAACCATTCGTTCATGGAAACCAGAACAACCATTCATTCATGGAAACCAGAAGCAAACACAACTAGCACTCATAGCATCCATATTATAGGTATCTCACATAAACCATCCTAATCGAATTCAACATCCCTCAAGCACAAGCACAAGTGGCCTAAACCAATATCAGACAAGCACTCAAGAAACATCTCCTTCGATGTTGGACAATCTATGTGAGACTGTACAAATAGAACAACCAACCATCCATGAAAAACTCCGGCTATCACCGCTAATCCTTCTTCGAAACCATCGTTAATCGTATGACGATCAACCTTGCCATATGTCAAGGGCTAATGGTAACCCCAATTCTAGCATAAACTCCATATGCCTTTCAACGATACGTATGTTTGTACAACCTTGACAGCTAGGTCTTTTAACGATACCCAGGGTACTCGACCAACAACCTTCCAGTCTTTTGGGTGCCCATTGTACCCCTGCTTTGAGCCTGCTAGAACTTATGACAATGATAATCTCTCAGCCTTCACGTCTCTAGTCATCCAACCCGATGACTTTTCATAGCTCAAGCAACCTTCTCAAGCAACCATTATCCACCAACTCATGGCCTTTGAGTTGTCACCTCATTCGCAGTTCTACACCGATCAACGAACACATTTCAACACTTTGAACCTTCCTACTTGAATTCATTTCGAAGTCACACTATCACTGAGCCAAATTACATCACTATGACCGACCGGATCAAAAGACATGACCGACTGACCCACCTGAGGCCAACCCAACCACCTCGGACCGACCCAACCACCTCGGACCAACCCAACCACCTCGGACTGACCCAAACACTTTGGACCGATTTGTACATCAATTTCCATCTTCACATCGATCGACCCGGTCCTTCCACCAATAGACCGACCGACCAGCTTCAACCCGACCGAACCGAAGCCACCAAACCCACATTGGTGTCGACCCAAAGACCTGTACTCCCCCTTTGTGCTGCATTCGTACTACACTTTTACTTCACAACCGGCCCATGCGAAATCGACCAACCCATTCCCTGTACAGCCCCGAACCATCTCTGAATTCGACGAAAACTTTGCCAAACAACGAATTCGACAAAACCAACTCATCTAATTCATCAAATACAATCATAAACACATTATTAAATCACTAACAACATGAATATGACCATTTTCACCAAAATTATATAAACTTTACTAAAATCATGATAAATGAACATATGCACACAATTATGGATCTAACTTGCATAAACATATGAGATAACATAGGAATTACCGGTTTTAGCTTGCTAAATTTGATCTTAGGGAGATTCATGTAGATCTACGGAAGATGACTTGAAATTGATGAAAATATGCACATACAACTCATAGACTTGAGTGAATCCAAGTGAGAGATGCATATCACTCACCAATTCCCCAAAACAAGCTAAAAGCAGTGAAATAAGATTCTGAACGGCGAAGAATTTGATCCAAACTCTTTGGTTCGATGAATTCTCACTTCAAATGATGTAGATCTAGCTTCAAATGGTGTAAGTCTTGGATTCCCTTCCTTAGATCTCGATTTTAATGGTGGAAAGGTATTAGTGGAAGGAGGAACACAAGGCCACCAAATAAGATAATGGAGAAAGTTAACTATTCTCCATACCTCTCACCCTCTATTTATAGCTATCCACCAACCCACTAATGGGCCTCCACAAATCATCGCATTAAGGCTCCCAAAACCTGGAGAAAAACTGAAAACCCTTGAAACTGCGATTCCTCCCAAACCGCTGAGCCAAATCTTTAATGTGATCACTCTACGGAAAGGAAAACATCATTTCCTTTCCAATGGCACAAGTCTCAACACCTAATTCTATCCGAGTCAAAAGTTATACCCTGGACAAGACTAATAGCGGCAAAATAGTCATAAACAAAATTGGTAAAAATTATGAATATGTCTCATATCTCCATAAGCAACGTATTAAAATATGAGAATGATCCAACCCTCAGGGAATAAAATAAAAATATTTTACCATCCTCTGATACGTATACGGGCTGTTATAACTTAAAACCCTAGGTGAATCTATTGGTTACTTAATAACCCTCGATAATATACTAAATGTTAACATAAAACTAGGGGGCACTAGCTACGGGCCCTACTAGTTAAGGCTTCAGTCAATAACGCATATACCCTTACCCCGCATTAGGTAAGAGTAGGTATTCTATCGTTCGTTATACCTTCTAGCCAACCTTATTAGATAACCTCCTTAGTCACTTACTACTTCTCGTAGGATAGGCGACCATATCTGACCCTTTTAATTTCCAGGTTTGAGTAGGCCAACACACACCTGTCATTTAAGACAACTATACTGAAAAACCTATGCCTAGGTGGACTCTTTAATCCTAGTCTCTTAGCCTTTTAGGACCCAGGAAGAGGACTATATGCGTAAGTTATTCATTCGTTCCCCATTTGCCTTTAACACCTTTACCTTGTTGGGATAAAGTAGGCTACGTTATTAAGTCATTCCCATTTAATTCCTTTATACGGAAATACTATACATACACCATTTATTTGTATCACAGGTTTACATGGTTTAATAATGTCTTCCATTATTAACCTACTAAGTCTAACTATATTTTTAATTATTAGTTTTATTGACATAAATAAGGAAGATTATATTCCTTTTTCTCTCGGATATTTATTTAATTTCTTCCCTAGTTTGGACATGGTATTTAAACGACAATCAATATCCATTAATCCCCCTTTTTGACACCCATTTCTTTTTATTTCCTATTTATTGCCCCTTATGACTCTAACAGTCATATTTTCCTAAGGCAACTATTTATCAGTCCCAAGTTATCTATGTATCGTACCCCAACGGACAATTACTATCCTTATTTATTTATTTATTTATTGTTGTGTGTGTATATATATATTTACATACCAAGCCTCTCGCATTAAGTTGACTACCTGTGGATGCGGGATATGTCGGTTGGTTCCAGGCAGACTTCTACCACAAGTGAACTTAACCTCGTTCCTTAGAACGATTATATTTATTCATTAGACCCCTCTTATTAAACTGACTACTTGTGGTTGCTGGATTTTCTGGTCGGTTCCGGGTAGGCTTACACCACAAGTTGAGTTTAACCTCGTTTCTAAATGTGGTTATAATTTAAATTTCCTAATTTGGGGTCCACAACAATTATCCTTGTTTATTTTAGGAATTGTAACCATTTTCCTATTCACCTTTATTTTCCCTAAATCAATATTGGTTACAATGGTTATTTCTTTATTTGTTGTCTCATTTATAACAGTTAATTACATATATTGCTACAAATGGTCACCACAAATATATTAATTCAAAATGGATTATATTTACACATAATTCCATATTTGAACCTTATCCAAACATTTCAAACATTCCATAAAATTTGTATTTCACCGTTTTACGCTGATTTGGATGGATAACATGTATACATTTATTTTTATGTTTTCGTGCGATCAACGTAGTTATTAATATTTGTTTATTATTTATTATTTTGCAATACTTATTTTTAAATAAATGATTTGGTCTAATGATTTAATGAAACATCCCTTTTTTACATTCAATCTCACCAAAAAGGTTTTAAGTCTCACAAGGACCATTAGCCAAAATCACTGTAAATAATGCCTATTTTGTGGAATTGACACATTTCCAAATCACAAGAAATATATATACTATGTTTTTATTTTGGAATAGTCGATGCAAATTATAGACAAAACATGTATTTATTTTTATATGTACCTTTGCACTACTTTTCCCTTTTTAATTCTTTTTTCCATACTTCTTTTGATTCTAAAATAATGCCCCTTTATTTAAAAATGAGGAAAACAACATAATTTACAATGCTTGAGCCAAAAACCCAACAATATTGAATTAAACATGGAATATTTCTTTTATTCTTACAATCACATAATACACAAATTCATCTATTTACCCAAATCTACATATTTCATATTTCAGCAATGAACTAAAGATATGGAACATAACTATAACAATTTATGTTTAATGGGACTGATTTCCAGTTCCACGGTACTATGTGGCATATATAACATATTCATAATTAATGACATAGCTTGTAGGAATATATATATATATATAAATCCTATAATTCATGTTTACACATAATCACAACTTTATCATTTACCAATTCAAACATATTCATAATCAAATCTAATGGTTATCACATTTTATAATTATTTAAATAACAGATCTGGTAGGCATAAAACATAGATTGGATTCAAACGAAATAGATAAATCATTAAATCTGTATTAGAAAATTTCTCACTCACCTTATAGCTTCCAATTTCTGAATTTGGAACCTTTTTAAGCTTACAATCCCCAAATTCCTATAAATCTATAGTTTATCTAGAAAAGGGGAAAATTCTAGATCTGTAGAAATGTAAGAAAAAGGGAAAAGAGCGAAGAAATCTATCGTTGAGCACCTCTTCCATTAAATCTATTTCTCTTCCCAATTCCATATGAATTTGATTTGATTAGGTATATGTATGAATATATTTTATTTAAAATTAGGTTAAAAGAGGAAGAAAAATGGCAGAGCTCCGCTGCTTTCATAAATTTGAATGAAAAAAGGGTGAGGCTCTACCCTTTATTTATAGGGGTGGAAATGGCTTAGAACCGTCAGATTAGTTTTAGATTATATCCGTCCATCCGTTATAAAAATAAAATAAAACAGTCCACCAAAACCTACCTGTCACTGGGCAGTTTGACGCCCAGTAGGTCGACTTGGACGGTCGACCCCCATGTCGACCGCCTGGCATCAAACTGCCCAGGTCGGCTGGGTTATATATGGTAAATTATTTACTAATTATTCGATTTATTTATTTTCCTTCTCTATTCGTACTTCTTCCATAACTTTTTCCATACGGACTCCATTTGCGAAACTCTAAACATGGAAAATGACCAGAATTCCAAGACGAACACAATGGTTAAAGTTTCGTGGCCAAATTCCAGCGTTTGTAGAAATTCCTATTTTTTAAATTCTAATTATTAATTTATATCGCCAAAATTTTGGGTTGTTACAACATGGGCGTTTAGAACGAATTGTGTTTTTCGCCCCTTCAGACAGATTTCAGGATGAAATCTTTTTTAAGGGGATGGGGGGAGGGGAGAATGTAACACCCTATAAAAATATACCTAAATAGACTTAAGATAATCTAATTCAAAATAAATAATAATAAGTAATGAAAATCAGCGATAAAATAACAATATATTAATAAACTGATAATTGGAATGTTTGCAGCATTAGGAATTTGGCCATGAAAATATCATAGTTGTATTTGTGGCAAAACTATGGCCTAATTTCAAATATAATATGTTAGAATCAGAGCCTGTATGAAAGAATTACATTTAAAAGAAGTTGTACGTTAAATATATATGCAATAGTGTTTGAAATTCAGATTGTGATATAAAGATATGGAATAAAGTATGACCAATAAATGAGTGATTAGAATATTCCATTCAACTTGAAATTGCGTATATATAAGTATACAACAGGGAAGAAGAATAAAATTTAAAAGGAAAGATTTGAAGGAAAATAAATGACGTTATATAAATAATCTTTCCAGCCATCATTTTTGTTAGCTGGCAGTTTTAGGAACCAAGAGGTCAACCGCTTGAGGGCGGATAGTGCCCAATTTGACCTGGTTGGGTTGGGCATTTGGTGTTTGTTTATCGATTAACAGCTGGGATTTAATCTAAATAATCCTACTACTATTATTCACTCATGCACCTATAAATAACACCGTAAACCTCAAACCTAAACCAAGTTTTCTCCTCCTTCCTTGTCTCCACTTTTTCATTGATGCCAAAGAAAATATATTTTAGGTTTTCTTCTTTATCTCTTAAATCTATTTTCTTTTCTAATTCCTTCTCTTATATTATTTGAATATGATCTGAATCTGGAATCATAAGATTTTTATATATAAGAATTTTAACTGTTTAATTCTTATACATATACATACATACATACATATATATATATATCTAAGGGATTGGAGTTTGCATTCGGGTTCGTTCTCGAAGGTTTTCAGATCTAATAGGCAACCATCGTCAAATCTGTGACTTTCCATACAGTCAAATCACCGTGAGTGGAAATAATTATTGTTTAGGCATATTCTACATTTTGTAGATTTTTATATTAATTAGTATGCCTAGGGAGATTTGGATTCACGATAATATCAAATTCTAAAACTCCTAAATTTCCTATGTTTATATATGTTTCGCAAAGTTTTCAATAAATGTTTGGGTATGTGAATTTGTTTGGGTAATGGATGAAGAACATTTTGGGTGATTTAATATTTTTTGATCTGATTTATCTCTTTTCATTTAAAAGTGTTTGTGATGTAAAAAGGTTCGAATTTGATTTTGTTTTATTATTTGGACAGGTTAGGATTTCCATTCTAATGGATAGTTTGAACGTATTCGGATTCGAAACAATTCAAATGTCAATGTTTTTTTATGTACAACATAGAAAAGGGTAAATTGGATTAGATAGAGGTATGTATATATATATATATATATATATATATATATATGTGTGTGTGTGTGTGTGTGTGTGTATGTATATATGTTGTATGAAATTTACACCTTGTTCTTGATTCATTACCTGAATAGTTCTAACAAGCCTAGGATGCAATTTTTGATAGTTATGTTGTTATTCTTCCCATTATTGCTATCATGAATTATGCCATGTATCTAGGATTTGATACGGGAATTAACTTGTATACTTTTAATGTAGACTGAATTGACAATTTACATTGTTAAAATGCGTAATGTCCCGTATTTTTATTGGTCGGATATTTAATTTATTTTATTATTTTAAATATTTTATTTGGAATATTAATGGATTTTAATATTGAATTCATTTATTAAAAATGAAGTTTGAATGTTAATTTATAATTAAAATTAAATCGAGCTCGTAACGACACTCTAGTTCATACTATTGAGTTTTAAACTTCAGTGGAATATACAGGATCTGATATAAGTCGGAATTCTGTGAAACAAGAAAATTTTGGATCATGTTGTTTATAATTTTCTAATGAAAGAGAAAAATCGAGATTTCGTGTTATAGATTATTAGTTATGTCCAATTCAAACGTTTAAATTGTCCTTATGGGATTATTTATAAATTATAGTGATTATTTTAATAATTTAATTTGATCTAAAAGGGTTTTTGTATGTAACTAGAGTTAATGATTGAATTAAGATATGAAATGAATTCCGTTGAATTCGTATTGACGTTTAGAGTCAAGATAGATATATAGTTTGTTATTATTGGAGAACCGGGTATTTTGGTGTCCAAAATAGCATTGTTTTACGTGTAAAATAGAATATCTGGTATCTAAACGATCTTCGTTTTCAACGAGACTAATTTTATTAAATCCATAATGATCAATTTTAGTAGTATTTCAAGTTTCAAGTTATTTGGATTTATTTTATGGTCATGGGAAATTTAAACACGTGTTTTTCACTTGTGATTTATAAAGAACTTTTTACAAACGACCTCAGAATTCAACGAAACCTATCCCGTCGTGTCCGGAATATCTTTCTATGCTAGGATTACGGTTTTCGGCTCGATCAGAAATCATTTGTAGTGGTTTTAACCTGTTACTTCATAGTGAAGTTTCGTAATAATAAAATAATATAATATAAATTGGTCCCTATATAAACCCATCAGCCACATTTTAACCTAAAAATTTAGTCAAACCATTTTGCGGGGTCAACAGAGACCAAACGCGCCTCCATCTCCTCTTAGAGAACGGCCAGGAAACCATATACTTCTTCCCCGATATTCTCACAATCCGTTTATTGATACATGAGAACTTCTTCAGCAACAATGTTCGGCTAGTCAAGGCCTTTAAGTTGGACGGTTGTGATCGTCGTTGGCGATGCGTGGTAATGGGAAGTAGGGGTGAAAACCTCGTCGTTATGTGGCGTTTTCTGAAGCACGGGAAGCATCGAGTTGCACGATCCTCAAGGAGCAGGCAGGCGGTGTGAAGGCGCGATGACTTGCGTTATCTGATGTAAGGCCGATGGCCTGTGGTTGGTGCGGCGACAATTGAAGAGGGTGAGCGAGATGCAGGTTTTTGGTATCAACAACGTGAAGAGGAAGGTTAGAAACCTGGAGCCAATGATGCAGTGGGGCATGTCGTGGTTCAGGGCGGGAGACAACGGTGGTGAGGCGTGTGGTGTAGCATCATATGATCAATGGTATGACAATGGTTGAAATAGCCTGAACTTGCCCGTAAGCCCGGATTATGTTGAGAACACGACAATCAGAATGCAAACATAAGAACATTTCATTGCTATTACAATAATCACATTAGAGTACAAGAATATAACAGAGTATGAATGAATATTACAGCAGAAAAATATCGGCTATTTAAATTACAAAGCAGTGGAAAAATAATACATAACACAACTGAAAGAATTACACGGATACATAGATTTCCAAATATAGCTTCAGCTGTAAATCCAGGATCCTATGAATATAATATCTGCAAAATAAAAACTACTAGCTGCCCATGTAGAAAATAGGGGCACCCAGAGTTTAGGTTGAAATAATAAACTCCAGGTCAGTCATGTGAATGGTGTGAGAACTAAAACAGTTATTTAAAACTTTACATTAAAATTTGGTAAACCAAGGGAGCACGACGTATAACACGGAATGGGTTTCCTCCCAAGAATACCAATGCATAAAACAAACAGCGCAATGCTTTTTGAAAAAATGAAGCTATTATAAGACTCAGGTCCCATTACACAATGCAACGCAAGCCGGAGGATAGAGATTTCTCTTATAATAGCCAAACATGCTTGGTGCGTTTAAAACAAATCATTTTTATATTACCATAAGTATATATAGTGTCAAAATCACTTCAAATATAAATGTATCAATCATAGACGGCATAGTATCCCATGCTACTATGTCGCCATACTAGGTTTTACAAATAAAACCGAAATGTCACATATTGGAAATTGGATTCCATCTATGAGTCGAGGCCCGGGATGACTCCTCACCGATTCGAGACACTCTAGCAAATGCCTTAGGATCCCCCGCAGTGAACCCTTGGATGCTTCAGGGTCGGTCCACACTTACGTTAGTGGATTAGTATTCCTGAACACACGTTTCCCGGTCCTATCAGATCTATCCATCGGCCCAGTAGTGATCGATATACCTGGGGCGCCTCGCAATCCATCATCCACATAGGTAAAAAACATAAATGTCCGAGCTCCATACTATGACACCACCAATAGCTAGAAAGAAACGTCGTGCACTTAACCGTGTTGTGAAAGAGTAAAATGAATAAGAAAGATATTGAATTTTCTTTGAACCACTTATCTCCCTGCATTCCGATCCCGTTTTTGACTCATACCGAGGTGTGAGGCTCACGAATTAATGCTATACACAAAGCTATGCTATTTAAAGCCGTGCTTTGATCATCAACCACAAGACTCTGCTTTTCAACAGAAGCCTTGATCATTTGCATCTGAGCATGCCACATTGACAATTCGCGCCATGCAACTGATGTTTATCACTATACAACATCTAAGCTCGTACGTCTCAAAGAAGGGTGTAAGCAAGAGAATAAATTCTCCGCCACTAAACAGATATATATTTAATAGAAATCAATTAACACAGAATAAAATGCAATGTCAGACACACATCCATTTACTAGTTCGTTCTGGGTCTGAACGAAACCGGAGGCACCTTATTCCTCATCCCATATGTCCAATACAGAAGAGAGGTCCTCGAATAACCGGTCGATCTCCAAGTACGTTTAGGCGATCACCACTTATTACCTTGTCTTGGGTGTATAGTCCAATCAAGACATCAGCAATCATCCAAACGACGTGAAGTTCTCCGGTCTTCAACCACCATCTTCATCGTCGACTTATCGTCGAATCAATTATTCAAAATGGGTATAAACCCGGCCTTTTCGAATAATTCATATATCTTATAATCAAATGCTATAAAAACACAACATACGCCTCATTCCAATCCAGAATATTCTTGTATTCAAATGTTCTTTTCACAATTTAAACCAAATTAAGGTTTTTCAAAATAGTCGGGATTAGCGCACCTTATCGAAGTTATCATTTGTTTTATTTCCCAATCCCAACCTATTCATCCCATGGAGAAAAACTGGTAATACTCCATTTCCAACACCATGGTGTTATCGGTAAAATTAATTACCATTTCCCATTCAAATCTAATTAAAGATCTAACTATCGCTTGGAACAAAACTTGTGATACTCCATTCTCGATCATTTCCCAAATTTAATTAAATTATCACATTCACATTCCAATCTAATTAAAGATTCATTAAAACTTGTCTTAGCTTTAATCTGGCCAAAAATAAATATTAATTATTATTTAACTTTGGGAAATCAAACATGCCGCATCGACAATCTACACCGTACCATTGATTTCTGCCGATATATAACCTCTAAGATCATACGTCTTAGAGAAGGGTGTTAAGCAAGAGAATAAATTCTCCGCCACCAAACAGATATATATTTAGCAGAGATCAACAATACAATTCGAAATACAATGTTAGACATGTAATCCTGTCTTTAACTGGGTTAAAGAACAGATCAATACATAATCGATATCAATTTCCGTATCCGACTATTAATATAAATGGAATAACGACAAAGCCTTTTAAATTCCATATATATTAATAGTCTTCCGCCATAGAAGCTCACTTCGATTATTACCAAATCGAATTCCATTCCATTCCAATTTATTTTACTAAATTGGAAAACTTCACTTTGGAAAATTTCCATTAAATCTTAATAAAAAGATTAATATATTCCAAATCACATTTCACTGTTAATCGAGTTGAAGAACGAATGTCTTTAAAAACACAGTTCACAATAAACCCGATTCACATTCCATTTTATTCCAGTTACTAAATATAACTGGAAACTCTAATAATCTTAATTAAAAGATTTATTCTTTTCACACGGGGTTTAAGAATAGTATTATTTAAGACACCATTCATGAAAACCCAAAATCCAATTCTTTTATTCAATTCCAATAAAATATTAATTATTTGGAAAACTAATGGCGTCCTTTCTTCCTTCTTTCCCTCCATTCCTTTCGAAATATCCTTTTAAATACAAACCTTTTCTTCTCCCTCGTTCATCTTTATCTTCATCATCTTCTCCTTCTCGTCTGACTGTTAAACCTTCTTCCTTTAATCTCCGCTCTAATCCTGGTTGTAATACAAACTCTCTCCCTGTTTCAATCCATGTCCAACCTCCATCTATCGTGCCTCATCTAATCTTTTAGTCTCTCAACGTGCCTATCATAATCCTAATCGTCATCTATCTTTTGTAGAATTATCTCAACTAGTCGTTGTGTCAGTTCCTAATCATTCTCATCCCCATCACTCTCGTTCATCCTTTTTATCCTCATCTAATCGTTCTTCTGTTCTTTCTAACCATCAAACTGATACAACACCGAAGTCTTATGCTCAGGTGGCAGCTTCTCCACCCTCCTCTCCGTCTAAACCTCCTCTCAAAGCGAAGTTCAGATCACCACTTCCAGACTTCATCTCCATTTTCCAAACTGTGTCATACTTAAAAAAGAGAAAAAATGTCTACAGTGTGCATGCAAACGTCACGTGGCAAGCGCGTGCAGGGATCCAAAATTTTGTTTTTAATGTGATTCACTTGGTCACTCGGTGTCTCGATGATCAAAGAAAACTACTAATGTTGTGAGTGCTTCGATTTCCGCACACAAAGCCGTCAATAAAAGTAATAATCACCAAGTACGCTGGTTCCCTAAGCAAATTAGTAACTCTACACAAAATTTACATCAGTCATTGCTTCAAATTGCTACCCGTCGAGATAATTACCATGTAAATTCAAATATTAAGCATTTCACTGAACCTAATTTTCATCACTCTCCTTCACCGTCTCTATACTTTCAATCTACAAAACACTTTAACATGGTGGATTAATTGAAATGCATTACAGCTAAGACTCTGACTGGAAAGTGGAGTGTGGAAACTTTGCATCAATCTCTGGAAGTAAACCTTGAACATGATAGTCGGCCGATGTAACTTATTTCTAGTTCATTGTCCTACTTATGGTAAAAGAGATCACGCTTTGCTTCAGAAAATATTGACCAAACCAGGAGCAGTTATAAGTTTAGAAGCATTAGATGAAGATGAGAGAGAGCCAGAACCTACATTGGAAACTGAATCATGGGCTAAGGTGGAGGGATTTCCTAAATTCCTTAAATATAATGATGAAGCAATGAAGGAAATTTTAAAACCAATGGGTAGGGTTCTCGCTGTTGATGATTGCGACTAGTGTCATTTCGATCATAGAGATTTTCTGGTGAAGTTGCGGTTTTATGAAGGATATGCTCAAAAAGTGAATTTGCTGCACGTTTTAACAACAAAGTGCAAATTATTAAAGTACAATGTAGTAAGCATGAACATCCTGGTACAAGTCCGGAACTTCTTTTTATTGGTAATGAAGAGGAGCAAGTGGTTCCTTGTATCCATAATTTTCAAGGTTTTAGCTCGGAGGATCGGTTTGATGCTATGATTGAAGAAGCAGCAATGTTACCGCCATACCTTCCATTTATAGGGAAGTGAATATGAATTTTAACTCTCCGGACTATGATAATAAAGAGATGGAACAACCAGAGCAAGATGAAGTGAATCACGAAATGCATGTTGATCTGAATCCTCCTTTCAACCAAATTATTCCTCGTCCTAATGATTTCTCTATGATCCCTATTCAGACTATTCCATTTGATACTAGCTCGATTCCTCCGCCGCAATCCCCTCCTCATCAGTCATGGTCAGATGATCAAGATTAGCCTCAATATCTCTCTTCCATCTTTGTTCGTCGAAGTGGTAGACGTAACAACCCTGAAGTTACTGGTAGTTTTCTGACCCTATTATTTTTTCTTCTACTAGTAAACGTTTGAAAAAAAGATATTAGGCTGCATGGGTGTGAGTTTACGTGATTCACATTATAAAGCCATGCAGGCTTTATAACAAGAGCGTATTAATAGGCATCAATGAAAGTAGTCACAAGGAATATACGGGGTTTGGGGGACCATTCGAAATGACATGCTATTAATCTAGTTTTTTCCCCACTTAATCTAGATGTACTTTTTCCCAATGAAACTAAACTCTCTGATCCATCAAATTATCACTTTAGATTGATTGATGGATCCTCGTTGTCTGGGTGGGCTTATGTCAATGAAGTTGAAACTAGAGGTGGTCTTTTACTGCTTGGAATGAATCTGTGTGGTCTTTGCATCAAACCTTTTCCAATCAATTTGCTCTGCATGTAGCTCTTAATCACATTGCCTCTAACACCATATATTTCTTTTCTAATATTTATGGTCCTTAAGACGCTCATGAAAGAATAAATCTTTGGGATCATTGTAAACAAATGGCTAACTGTTTTCATGGACCTTTGGTAATAGGGGGTGATTTCAATACCATAAGAAATGTTTATGAGAGAAAATCATGTATCATTTCAGCTGACACTGATGCTTTCAATTCATTCATTTTTGATTGTTGCCTCATTGACCCCCCCATTTGTAATCGTTCCTTCACTTGGTCAAGTCACAGATTGAATCCTTCTTTAGCTAAGCTTGACCGATTTCTTTTTAATTCATCTTGAGAGGAGCTTCATTCTCTATCTTTTGTCTCCGGCCTTGTCTCTATCATTTTTGATCATTGCCCAATTAATCTTGATTTGGGCTCCCTCTCTAATTTTAAGCATCCATTTAGATTTGAGCGTTTATGGTTACTTGAACCAACCTTTAAGGAATTTATCAAAATAGTTTGGGAACATCCTGTTCAATCTCAATCAGCTACCCACAAAATTGTTCAAAAATTGAGATCATTGAGAAAATTGATTAAACCACGGGCCAAATTTATTTGGGATCAATTCGCTCTCGATTTTCTAATATCCAAGATGCCATATTGAATCTCAACATCTTGGAGGAATCTCGTCTTTTAAATGATGAGGAATATAGCACATTGAAGAACCTTGAATCTGAATTAGATAGACTGTTCAAGCAAGAAGAAATTCGTTGAAAACAAAGATCCAAATCTAAATGGATTGGTGAAGGGAATAAAAATACAGCTTATTTCATAGAATAGAAAATGGTAGGAGACGAGCAACTTGCATTCCAGAAATCTCCCATGAAGGTCAGTTATATTCAAATCAAGATGACATTCTTCATCTCTTCTCTAATTTTTATCACTCCATTCTTGGTTGCTCATCCTCTGCCATTCCAGTTATTGATCGGAATTTGCTTTACCCTTTTCCTATTGCCATTTTCATTGACCAACCATTTTCTGAAAATGAGATATGGGCTGCTTTAAATGAATTGAATGATGATAAAGACCCAGGCCTAGATGGTTTTGGGCCTTCATTCTACAAATCTTTCTAGGCCGTTGTGAAAAATGATATCATGGCCATCTGTAATGAATTTTATGGTAACCCTAGCCTTATTTCTCGTCTAAATTATGCTAACATTGTTCTTCTTCCCAAATTCTTTGGTGCTAAGTCTCTCTCTAATTTTCATCCCATTAGCTTGCTTAGTACCACTTTTAAGATTATCACCAATTCCCTTGCTAATCATTTTCAATCTGTGATTTCTGGTCTTATTGGCGCTGAGTAATCAGCTTTCATTCAAGGTCGTTGCATTCTCGATTGTATTGCAGCTACTCAGGAGATAATTTCTTATTGTCACAATACTGCTACACCTGGTGTCCTCCTTAAATTAGATTTCTCTAAAGCTTTTGACTCTATCAATTGGGAATTCATTTTACAAATGTTTAGACATACGGGATTTTCACAGTGATGGTGTAATTGGATTGATTGTATTCTTAAGTCAAGTCACTCATTCATTTTTATCAATGGAAACATTGGGGGTTTAATCAAATCCAATAGAGGGCTTTGGCAGGAAGATCCACTATCTCCTCTTATTTTTGTGTTAATTGCAGATGTATTCAATCAAATGGTAAAGAGAGTGATTGCAAATAACTATTTTGATGGAATTCATCTTCCTAATGCATCTCTAGCAATCTCTAACCTTCAATTTCTGATGATACAATCATTTTTTCTTCTCCTGACCTGAACCATATTCTCTGTCTCAAAGTGGTGCTATATGTTTTAGAGCTTATATCAGGTATTTCTATTAATTTATAGAAAAGCTCAATAATAATGTTAGGAAAAGCTTATCATTTGGGTCTGTCTATCTCTTCTATCCTTAACTGTTCTATTCATAATTTTCCAGTATTTTATTTGGGAATTCCTCTTAGGCCTACAAAGTTTCATAGATCGGATTGGTTGCCACTCATTCATAAGATTGAAAAGAGGCTATCCTCGTGGAAGGCTGATTCCCTTTCCTCAGTTGGTCATTTAGTGTTGGTAAAAGCTGTATTATCTTCTTTGCCAACATATTGGATGTCTTTTCATAAACTCCCTAAATGGGTAATTTCGAAAATTGATTCAATTAGAAGTGCTTTCCTATGGAATGGGAACAAAGTCAAAAAATTAGTTAATTGGCACATTGTGTGTTTACATATTGATCAGGGAGGCTTGGGTATAGTTAATCTCTTTAATTTCAATCTGGCTCTTCTATTAAAATGGTTATGGTGCATTGTATGTCCAGGCTCTTTCATATGGAAAGATTGGATTCTTTCTCTATATTATTCTAGCAATTCTCATCTTGTTTTGCACTTTCTCCCCTCTGTTAAGCCTTCTCCATTCTGGTCTGGTGTAATTTCATGTATTCCTTGTATTAAAAATTGGTTTCATGTAAGTCAGGGTAATGGTGAAACTTGTTTATTCTGGCATGATATATGGCATGGCCAGCTCCCTCCCTCTCATGTTTTCCCTTCTCTCTTCCCTCTGTTTACTAATGTGAGTTCTTCTGTGGTGAATTTGATTCATAATGGTCCTTTTTCTCTTTGCCCTTCGTCTATATTTGATGTTCATGTTCTCGATAATCTCCTTGATGTCTCAAGTCTGATCTTTCAAACCCAGATTTCTCATATTCCTGATAGTTATGTTTGGGCTTTATCACCGAGGAAGGGTTTTTCTGTGGATTTTGTGTATAATTATATTAACTTTTATGGAAGATCTTTTTCATTCTCAAGATTATGGAAAATTCGTCTGTCTCCAAAAGTTCTCTTCTTTAATTGGTGCTTTATTCACGGTAAGTTAACACCAGAGCAAAGTTGCACAGGCTCAATCTGATTATTGATCCTCATTGTGCTTTTTGTTCAAGTCATGCGGAATCAATTCATCATTTGTTCTTTGAATGCGAGTTCTCATTTCTAATTCTTACTGCCACTAGCATTTATCTGCTTGGATTTATTCCCAATATATCATCTGTGTTCGACTACTGGCAAAATAATGCTGTAAATGTTGCATTGGATTCCTTTTTATCAGTATACTGTTGGTGCATATGGAAAGAGAGGAATGCAATTGTATTTAACAAACCAGTAAAGCTTTTTGAAGGACTATGCAGACTTAATATTTACTACTTTCAATCATGGATAGGTCAATCTTCTTCAGCTAGATTTATGCTCGCTCTACCAGTGAATAACAGTCCAGCTGAATCTGTGGGCTCAAATCATGGAGACTCGATTCCAGATCTGCATTAACTTGGTTTTGTCTGTATGGTTTAGTAATTTCTTAAGTGGTTCCTTATTTTGGCTTGTATATGTATATGGCATTGCTTTAAGTCTCTCCTTTGCTATTTTGTATTAGCTTTAAATGTTGAAACGTTGGGTGTTTGTGTGTTATTATTTCTTACTCGAATATTAGCCACTAGTTGGGCTTGTCAACTGGTATATATATTATTATAATGCTTAATCAGCTGTGTATCCTCGCGCTACACATCCGTTCTACTCAATTTTTTTTTGGAAAACTTCACTAAGTCTTAATTAAAAGATTTATTCTTTTCTGAACTGGATTTAAGAACAGTGTTATTTAAGACACCGTTCACGATAAACCCAAAATCCAATTTAATTTTAAATACAAGGCTCGGATTAGAAATTATATCGGCTTATATTCAATATCAAATTCTGAAACTAACGGATATCGTATTGGGAATAACGATATATGTATCTTCCATATTCCCATAACAATATCCGTATAACCACGGAATCCAATATCGAAATATTCCGAAGATTATTTCCATTCCAATCCATTCCAACTTATTTATTGGAAAATTCTGGTTATTTTTAAAACCATTTCAAATCCAATCTATTTATTTAAAAATATTGGATTATTATTCTAGTTAATAACTAGTTCATTTTGATAAAAATATATTTTTTTCTTTAAAAACGTGGAATTTTTCATCCAAATTCTTTCCAAATCATTTATCATGATTTTACACAAATTATTAATATTTTTAATAATTTTATTAAGGCCCTTTCAGTCGATTTCCATAAACGGTCATCGAACTGCATTTACAGCAACCTTTTTCAAATTTGATTTGGACATAATTCCAAATACAACCATTAAATTTCAAATCTCTTATATTCATTGGAAAGTTCTTTTCGATACGAACCCAACGGTTCTGGTTTTAGGAGAATCCGACGGTCAGATCTCCCGTAATGTCAATTCGAAGTCAATGGTCGAAATTCGCGAACGGTCGCGGCGCGGCGTGTTCTATTCAGACCATTAACATATCTTTACTAGTAATAAAAATACCTTTCCATGGTGAAGCTTTTTAGGATTGTCAAAAAAACCCTTTGCTCTCAAACCAACTCAGATGAATTACAACATATATCAAAGGGCGAAATGGTACTTGTAACCACACATATCCCCTACCCACTACTTTTTCGGTTGGTCAAACCATGTCCG
This sequence comes from Allium sativum, assembly GCA_030737875.1. Classification (NCBI taxonomy): domain Eukaryota; kingdom Viridiplantae; phylum Streptophyta; class Magnoliopsida; order Asparagales; family Amaryllidaceae; genus Allium; species Allium sativum. Next base: position 313,757,764 of record CM060921.1, read on the forward strand.
CATTTTTCAGTTCTCCTCCACTTTTCCACTCCGTTCTTCCCATCTTCTTTCTTCTTCTTCTTAAAAATAGTAAGCTTAAATATTTCGTTCATGGCGTCAAACCCTTTATTCCTACTCCGCTAACCTCTTCTTTCTTCTGCCTCTTCAGATCTACTCCTACCCCCACCTCACTGTCATTTATGTCCTCTTCACCGCCATTTAGTTTTGATTTCTCCTTCACTCCGCCGCTCCCTGTTTCGATTTTCCTTCCTTGCCCTTCGATAACCGACTTATGTCCAGATCTGTATGTTTACACCCTCCACGATCTTTTTTCCCACCATGACGTCTTCGGCCAAGGTAAAATCCGATTTTACTTCACATTAATGCTCTTCGCTGATTTTATATTCTCGAAATCCGTAGATACCCATGTCTCTACTCATCTTATCACTCCAATAACCTGTCTACTCGAAGAGAGAATACGTAAAAAAAAATTACTTCTTACCTGCTTCTTCAACTGTTCTTACTACTTGCTTTGATTTTTCCAAGTTCTGGCAAATCTGCTATTGAAATTCGTATCTGCCACTGCACAAACTGTATTATTGATTCTTTCCTTCCGATCTACTCAAGTATAATTTTTACTAGCTTTTTGCGATATTTTCTTATATTTACTGTTTATGCCAACTTACTATGGTGACAAAACCCTATTCACTATCCGATTTTAGATAGATAACTTCTGCTACAGGCAATTGATTTTTGACTGTTTGATAGCCTATAATACATGTTGAATGTAAATATCATATTATTTGACAGTTCATGAATTAAACTCTTTTTTTATTGTGGACTGAGGGATATTTGTTCTATTCAACCAACAATAAAAGCTGTATCGGCCTTCAATTGCATAAATGATGCATATGAACGACAGCGTAGCTGTTAGCATGCTTTTTATTATATTTGTTAGTAACTATAATTTTGTATTTACTCTCTGCACTGCAAAAATAATTCCGAGCTATACAAAGACGAAACCCAGTTATTGGTGTTATTAAATAGGGAAACATGATTCTTATCACTTTTTTTACTCTCATTTTTTCCTCCTAATCATTGACAAAATCTTTTAATGGGTTGACACATACAACACTGAATACACGCTAATCAAATGATAAATTGGTTTAATTTGGATATTTTCACAACTTGATTTTTTTTAAATCTTCTAATTTTACAAGTTGATTTTAAATGCCTTTAGCTTATATGCATCTGAACAGGCAATTACGTTTGTATGTACTTTTTGGATTTTCTATTGCTGTATTTTTAAATATCTTTAGTTTTCGAGTAAAGTTAGTTGAATTCATTTAATTGAAGATTTCTTTAAGTAATGTACCATATGATATCATCTATTCTTAGAATGTAGACATTATATATGGGTAGTAAAATGTTGATATAGTGACCAAAATAGGAGAGAACGGTTACATCTATGCATAAATTTGGAGAAAACAAAACAAGGACAATTAATATGTCTTGCACTCTATTATGTGCTTGCTTACCAAATTCTTCGACTAACCCATTTGGTTAGGAAGGCATGTCCTATCACGTAAATGTATGCACGTTAATAATTTATATTGGCAGTTTCATATATTGCATTTCCAAAGTGAATGCTCAGAATAATTTCACTATGCAACTCTGTCTTCTGCTAACTCACATTGTTGGGGTGCTACTAATAATCCTAAGCTGATAACATTAAATAAATGAGTTGTTTGTATATATAATTTTATCCAGAAGTCAACTTTATCCTTTTATGGCATTTATGGTTTATTTCAGTTTCTTAAGTAATTGGGTGAATGTTATTTAATGTGGGGCCAGCTGCTTGATAAAAAAACGAGACTAACAGAAAGGTTGAGCATTTTGTTAATTGATCTTGAGTTGAATCGTGTTATTAAAAGAAATGAAGGAGGTCTGTCAGGTAGTGAGTTTAGAGGTTCGCTACTGTCATGGTTGCTGTACAAAATGCAGATATATATATATACATATATATATATTCACATATACCTATACACACACATATATATCTATATATAATGGAATATTAGAATTGAATTTGAAGCTTTTGAAATGACCGAGTTACCATTTAAATTTTGGCTGGATGCAGGATTTGTGCATTCCGACGTCAGCTAAACCTATCAGATTGGCCATGCCTTCAAGACCCATACCTGTTGAAAGTTTAGTTGGACTTCTACAACAACTAAAAAGGTATTTTTAATTTATTTTTTATTATTGTTTATCGAATATTGTAAGTCATTTTATTTCTTTCCATCTTTGTGTGCACCAATTTAAGTTTGTTTATAATTTGATTTTTCATTCATGATTGCTCAATATTGGTTTTAGAATGCCAAATATTATGCTTTGTTGATTTATGGTTATTTGTGATTAATCTGTACTTTATCTCTAGAATATACAATATACTTTTAGGAACTTTAACATCCACAAAATCAAGATTTTTTGGGGTATTAATACCAATTACATATAAAGAGAAACAAGTGTGTGACAACCCAGTAACTTATTATTGTTTGTAAATTTATTTTTCTGTTGACTTGAAGTTACATGCAAATTTTAACCATATTATTATGAATTATCAAATTTAGTTTGTTTTATTGACTTTAGAGATACACGTATGATTGTATTTTTGATTTCAAGTATGTGTAAAAATACAGTAGAATAAAGCAACGATAGTTGTGAAAAATTGGCTATGACTTGAATGTCAACTTATCTCAATTATTCTTTTACTCATTACTCATTATCAAATTTCCAATTCAAAGGACTCTTCGAAAAAGTAAAAATACGATCTTCCCACTTATCACAACTGATTATATTTTTGGATTTTCCTGATTAAACAGACTTCTCTACTTAATGAACAAAAACATAAAGCATATATACTTTCTGTCAGTTGGCGAAAAGAAGAATAGATGATATTGCATTGGATCAGGTATGACGAATCTCGATGTTGGATGTTAAACAAGTATTACAATTTATATTTTTTCTTAATTGGATCATAAATCTTGGGATGTAAGCTTTATTTATTGTGTCGTTTACAAACTTCGATTATAGCTAGTATTGCATCAAGAAAGAATGCTAGAAAATAATAAGTTCTGCAGTAGGGTTGGTTCACTGTGACTATAGTTCGATAGACATCGAGATCTTTAATTTGTGATTACAACAGTCCATTCCCTAGCAAATATAATTTTAAAGGATTTATTTCACTATGTGCGTAACTAAACGGTTGAGCACAATGAGTAATATAATAACTTATATCAATGAAGTAAAGGTTATATCATGCTAGCATTTAGATTATTGTAGCACTAGATACTATCTACACAAATTATCTTTTTGGATACCTATTCATTGTGAAGCATTTCATCACCATTATCTTTTTGGACACCTATTCATTGTGAAGCATTTCATCACCAGCTACAATAGCTTAAATATTTGCAACACTACCTTGAAGCTCAAAAAATGAACCAGTAAAAGAAGAATTGCAATAGTTATGGATTTGAATCTGTAATTTTAATTTTCATTTTTAGCATCAGAGCATCCACTATAATGAATTAACAGGACTGTTATCTTATATCTACAGCTAGGACTATAAAATTTGTTGATGGAACAATGTACACGGAATTATAGAAAAACAAAGTAAAAAGGGAGTTCACAATTTAGTAGTGGAAGTTAAGGATCAACCTCCAACGCTGGCTGCACTGTGTTCTCTTCTTCTTCTTTCTTCTCGATGTCATATGCCTGGGGTTTGCGACGAAGATTGGCGAGCTTTCCGCCCGTTCTTACTTTAGGTAAACTACTTGCTTTTGTTATATGTCTGAGTTCGCTTTAATTTTATTTTGTTCACTTAACATTGATTTATTCATCAACTACTTTCAAAAAATGATAGTTTCAACTCCTTAGTTTGCAGAAAATTCCATGACATCGCTTATGCCTTCAGTTCGACGTTCAGTAATCAAATTGATAAATAAGAAGCGGATTGGGAAATAAGCGGGCTTGGAGTACACAAGTTTGGAAGCGTAGGGGGCTTCATCCTAATCACTGAGTAGTAGAGGAAGACAAGGTATTGTTTGATCATAGAATTTTTATTTGTTAGTACACAGTTCATTCTAAATTTATTTGTTTGTAGATGGTAGATTTTATTGACTGCTTCTATTAACTATGCTTTCTGATCTTCATCATGAAGTTAACCTTATGCAGATTTTTGTTTATTCCTTTTGTATGAATTTCGGTCATGTACGCAATAATTTTAATATCAATGAATGACAAGTACATTGGTTTTTCCATCTATATGCTAAGTTATTAATTTAGTTGACATTCACATACCTTTTGAAAGACTATACGTTCATTTTGCAAAAATGTCTTGGTTATTAAAGACAAATATAGTGCATTTTTGCCTCCCTGCTGAAACACTTATTTTTGGTCAAAAAACCATACAACATGGGTAATTAGTGTTAATTAACAAAAATTAATTGCTACCTTATGACTGGTCGAAGTATCCATTGACCTGGACAAAGACATGATGATGAATTGATTGTCAATTTAGTTAGTATTCATTAATCTGTGCATGTTTCAGTGGCTCTCTTTATGTTTATCTTTCACATTCATCCGTGTTGTTGTTGTACAACAATTATGACGGTAGTATATTCTATTATGACTCTTTGTACTGTCATGACCATTATACCTGCTTTGCAGTGCAAAAGAATGAGAAAATACTGATTGTTCTATAATTCAGCGTTTTGTTTTATGATGATAGCATCATACTAAGATTAAACTTACATTTAAACTTGGTTTTTGCACACAAAACAGTTTGCACACAAAGCAGTTTGCACCGCATGCACAGTGGTTTTCACCATCCATCTTCTTTCATTTATGAACTAAGTATAAATGCTGAGTTACTCGACAAACTTGATAAATTTTTATGCTACATCTACTTCATCTTTAATCTAAATCAACCGTTTATTAGATTTCCAGTTTCCAATGTATTTAAGATAAATAATCATTTACAGTTTTTTCCTTGCATTCTATGTACACAATTTAAGATAATATTTTATTGTAAATTGCATCTACATGGAAAAATCTTTTTTCTCATGTCTGCCTATCTAAGTTAGTGATTAGTATATTTTATGAGTTAATGTCAAAATTAATGGAAGTTCATATTTCAGCTTACACATTACAACCTCTGCACATTTGAATCTCATGCATTAACATTGAGTCAGAAGCTTACGACGGCTTCGACTGCGCTTCCTGTTGAAAAGTTAACACGTTAGAGCTCCCGTAATACAAAACATCATACTTCTACTACCAATGAAACGACAATTTCGACCGCAACAACACTCAATTTCACACACGTAATGAGATCCAACTTAGCCATGATGATGCCACTTCAGACATTTCTCCTCACATTGACATTGCTGACATTGATGATGATGATTACTGCAACGACCCAACAGTGGTCAGATCTATTTTTAACTTAGTAAAATTTTCTTATTCCTATCATATTAACAGTTTATAAACCCAACTTCTAACTCCTTTTTTCCGTTCCTTGCAACTTGCAGAAATTGATAGGGTTTTTGTTGAGCGTGAATTAATGCTTCTGCTGCTCCTGCTTCTGCTGAGCCGTTTTTTTGCCATCCCATTATATATTTTTTCTGTCGTTCTCCTTTTTTTTGACTTTCTGCTACCAAATAACTGTTAATAGCTGATGCAAACTGCGTTATAAACAGTTATTGTATGTATTTTGCTTCCTCTGTTAACAGCTTGCCAGTTATTTAATATTCATGCTTCTGCTGCATTAAATATCAGTCAAGTTTTCTCCTTTTTTATGCAACATTTAAGTTTCTTCATGCCCACCTGTTCTTCAATTGTGTTATGATGCAGCTTTACTGTTTTTTTCTAAACTGCGTACGTTTTCTTTGCTGCACGAACCATTTCTATTTTGTTACTTCCTTTTCCAGAATTTCTGCATACATAAAGCTGTAATGACTGCTCATTTTAACCTTTATTTTCAGCTTTGGTCATATACATCTATACACACGCCCATCGGGCGTGCATATGTACTGGTATATATATATAATATATTTCATTCGAAACATATTTAATTGATTCGTTTTAAAAACAATTCCCACTTTTATTTCAATTTTAAATCAAAACTGAATACTCCTTATCATCATAATATTTAAATGGTAATATTTTCAAAATATCTTATGAAATCATTTCCTTTTCGAAATTCATTATAAAAATGAATAAAATCGATATAAATATCGTTCGCGTCAAAATGGTGCATATTAATCAACATGGCTTCACACATTTCAATAATTTCATATCCATCCAAAATCGGACATCAAATTCACATTTTAATCCTTTATTAAATATTATTTTAAAATATTCATTATTTTAAAATATTCGTTATTTTAAAATATTCGTTCTTTCTGAATTGGAATCAAACACAGTCAATTACCATATAATGTTATTTATATGGATTTCATACAACATATGTATATAACAACAATAATAACCAATCATCCATCATTCATAGTGCATTACACAACTGCATAAGCGTTAAATATAAATAATAATGCTTACAGCAGTTTGTTAACCAATCGATCGACATACAACTTAACAATTGGGATTAGTGTACGTCAATTATAATCCCAATACCCGTGTTGGTTTCAATCAACAAACAAAGATTTTATTTGTGTAGTTGGGCGATGTCGTCCCAATCCATATCAGATAAATAGGTGTACATAAACAAATCGTTCGATTTTTAAATGAATATTTATTTTCATTTTAGGAGAATTTTATGTCGTTCATATATACGTTAAAAATTATATTTTTAATGATAAAATATTTATTTCAATACATGAATATTTTCTATGTTTCATACATTCAATTAAAATAATATTTTTGTTGTTCAACATTTTATTCAACAATGAATATTTTCTACGTTTCACACATTCAATAAAAAAATATTTTTATTGTTCAACATTTTATTCAACACATGAATATTTTATACAGTTCATATATACATTAAAAATGAGATTTTCAATGAATAAATATTTATTTTAGAAAATTTCGGCATTATAACGGTGCGATATTAAAACCGGAGTAATGTCTAGCACTACCCCTCCCCTGATACTGGCTCGCGCCATACATACCAATCAATTCACAAAACCACAATACAATTCATTTCCAACCTAACCAAATTTCTACAATACAACCCAACCAAACAATCATGGTTCGTACAACAAATAGTGTCGGGGGCTTCTAAGCCCCGTCTGCATCCTAATATATTTTTAAGTGTAAAATAATTAGAGTGAGAAAAGTTCTCATATTGGGATCCACTCCGCCGTGCTTTTCTGACATTATGATTTGTTGTTCTGATCCCAAAATTTACAAACGAGCTCCAATCTTCACACCGTCTTGTTTTTTAGCCTAAGCGCGCCATTTTGGACAACTTTCGCCTAATGGCGTTTCTTCCGAAATTGGTCCATTTCGACAGAAATCGCGAAAAGATAATATTTGGACAATAGACTTTGGACGCATTTTCTGAACAATCCCGCAATCCAAAATCAGACTTCCATATACTCTAATCGAAGAGAAAATCGTGCTCTTTGATTCTGGTAATGTGGAATTTTGGCCAGAAGCAAATCGTTTGGGAGATATTGGCTAAAAAAGGTCGTGGTGTTAATTGCAAAAATTGAAAATTATAAAAATGGGTTATTTGCGAATGGGGGTCCCACTGTCGGGGTTAGGTAGCGGGTGGAGGCGGAATGGGCTACTGGTGGTGGTGGGGGATGCGGCTAGTCAGTGGTGGTCAGAGGTGGGCCATGTCGACTGATTCGGGGGCGGTGCGGTTTTAATTGAAGAAGGAGGAGAGAGGGAGGCGGAGAGGAGGGAGGAGCTAAGGGGGCTGGCGCGACCTTCGGAGGTGGTGGGGGGGTCGCGGCAATGAGGCGGCGGCTGGAGGAGCTAGGGTTCCGTCGCGCCCTTTTCTTTTTTTTTCAATTTGAATGGGGAGAGAGAGAGAAGGAGGGGGAGGGGATCTATACAATTATATACTTAATTATTTTAATTTTCTAAAAAGTCACTTTTTCATTTGAAATCCAATTCAAACCCAAGGATTGTTGCCTCTAGCTAATCACCCCAATTTCGGACACAATGGGATATGTCCCTAAGCTAATTCGACCATTTCGATCAGTTTTCATCAAAATTAAAATATAAATTAATTTAACATTTAAAATTGATTTCAACGTACATTTTAATTTACTGGGGCCACGTACTAACTCCAAAAATTCCAGAAAAATAAATTTAGCTATGTTTTGACGATACAGTACTAACAAAACTAATTTCGTCGAATTTGGAGACCGTTTGAAGAATGGTCATTTTCCAGTCGATTAAATTCAAAGTGAATTGACCAAACACGTTTAAATTCACCACGCTCACATATTAATTTCAAAAATTATTAAAATTGGAATCTAGCTATAATTTGACATTCCAGATCCAACAAAAGTGGTTTCGTAAAAAACGGAGGTCGTTTGCAAAATGGCTATATTTAAGGGCTATATATTATATTAAAAAATATATAAATTCCATAGCAACTATTTTAGATTTTAAACTGGACATAACTTTCAATTTATATTATGAAATCTAAATTTTCCACATTCGTTAGAAAGATATAGTTAAATAGATTCCAATCTGGTTTTACTAAAATCCGATTTATTTTGAATCTCGTACATTCATTTGAAATTTAAAATCGAATTTTCAAACTACCACACCATTTCAGGCTCGTTTTATAATTAAAATAAATTTATTCATTCTAACTTCGATTTAAATAAATTTAAATCGTTATTATTTAAAATAAACCGTTTTAAATATTCAAAATCCATTAAGATAGCTAATATAATTTTTTTTAAATTGGTTCTGAAAATCCGGGTTGTTACAATGGTGGGTGGCATATCAGTTCGAGTTTCAAGGGGAGTATAGGCTGACTGATGTGAATCGCAAACGAGATGATGAAGAATGAGGGTCGGCCGTGTATCCTAAAATGTAGTTAGTTATATTAATAAAGTTTATTAAAGGATTATTATATTTATAACAAGACTTCTAATGGTATTATAATATGGACTGATACAGGAATGAAACAATGGTGAATTAAGGAATGAAGAAACCCGGCTAGTCAGCCTACAGCAATTTCAATTACAAAGTAATTAAACTTTTTTTAATTATTAACATATATAGGAAAGTTAATTAATTTATTTAAAAATCGTATACTTATAATCGTTATCATTCATGCAGCTCGAATGAGGCAACATGCATGATATCGGCTGTCCAAATAGAAGTGTTAAGCAAGAATTTAATTGGCTATGGGATATAATAATTAAAATAACAAAAGGGTAATAATTATTAATTGAGGGAAATAATTGGTTTAATTTAAACAGAGATTTTATTATATTTATAGTCCATGTATATGTTATCAGAATTGGATCAAAAATGAGACGTTGGGACCTTATTACTGAATACTGCATTATGGAACAGAACAGGACGTAATTGGAATGAACTAGATTTTTCAGTTAAATTAAACGTCTGTTCAATCTAACTTAAATGAGCCGTTAAATCAGTAAATCAGATCAAGGTGAGTTAAACTCACTCAGTTCTTCCCACTTATATTATATATAAGTCGGGTTTTTATTTTGTGTATTATGGTTGTTAATGGTTGTCTGTTTGTTAAACATATATCCATTTTTTGACTTAACTGATGAAATTAAACATTGTTGAATTTCAGTGAAGAACCAAATCGTTATTTTAATGATTGGAACCAACTGAGGTAACTTACCTTGTTAGTCACGTTTAAAATAATATAAAGGTATTTAATTTAATGGTTTGAATTGTTTGTTAATATAAATTGGTTAATGTTAAATAGTTGTTATTACTGTTTCAAAAATTATTAGTTTAATTTTGATTATTCTTATCGAATTATTTTATTTGAGATAACTTATTTGGATGTAGGGAAAAACAGGTTGGAGGGATCCAACTGTATTCCTCAAAATTTATTGTTTATTTTCATATTACAATTAAATGAACTTTATGACCAACTAGATTAGCTGATTGATTTGTTATTGATTGTTGAATCATAATTGAACATTTGTTATGATATTAACCAATGGGTAATATTGGTTGAGTAATTGGCATTAGATGGCTTAATAATTAACTGTTTTGGAAATATTGATTTATCGTTAGGTGAATTAACAGAAATGAAGTTATAAAATTTATTTTGTAGCTGAAGATAGATTTTTTGAAATCTTTAATTTGAATAAAAGTTTTGAATGTATTAATTTGAATAAAAGTTTATTTAAAAAGGAAATTTATATTTATTTATTATTTAAGTTATAAATAATTATTAAATGTTTTTATAAATCAAATTCTTATGTTAATAAGATTTATAAGCAGTTGAGCAGAAATTACCGAGTTGTTAAGAATTGGATTAATTGTTTCTAAAAAACAATTAAATGAAATTATTTAAATTAATTATATTATTAATTAATTTAAAGGGAAAATCAATTGGGATTGGTTAATGAGATAACCGTGTTTGAGTTGACTAAGTCAACCGTTTTAAATGAGGTTTTATTATTAAGTTAAATTAGTTTATTTCCAAGTAATATGTTGAAATATCTTAATGAATATTTGTTTAAATTTATTAAGAGATTAAAAGGGAAACTTATTATTTATTTTAGTTAATAAAGCGATTAACTAATTTTGCAATAGTTAATGTTGAAGTAAATTATTATTTTAAATAATAATAATTCAAGTAATCACCTTGTAAATGTAATTAATCGAAGTAAAGAAATCAAGTATTGAAATGGAATCTAGTTGAATTGTGAAAGAGGTATATGAACATGTTTTTATTCAATACCTGAGTTATAAATGAGGTTATAAAAAGGGGTTTTAAGCAAACACGATAGCTTAAAATGAATGTTTATTTAAGACCGAAGTTAAGTAAAAAGGAAATCAAGACAAAATGGTTTTATATTAAACAAAAATTGTATAAACGAGGTTTTTAAAAGAAAATGAGAAGTCAAAGTGTTGATTTTAATTTGGCGATACTTAATAATGAGATTAAGTAAATGAATGGAATTGATACGAGATTTTCAAAAGGGAAAATGATCGACTTAATTAGAAATGTGATAATATGGGTTGATAACGAGTTAAGATAAGAATTGGAACCTAACCAGAGATTGGTTGAGTAATTTTCGGAGTATTAATCTGATGTTGATTTCGGTCTTCGGGGTTGTTACTCAGAAATTTGTTAGCCTACTAATTTACGGTCAGGGACTAATGAATGTTGAAGCATTGAAATGCATGAATAAATAATAGGAATGTTTCCAGCTATAAAGTAAAAGATTTAAGAATATATACATATTAGAATTTCCAAAGTAATGGAAATAAAGGATTTGAGAATATAATATGATTTCTGAAGAAAAGGAAATAAAGGTCTCGAGAATATATATAAAATTATAATGAGATTTCCAAAATAACGAAAACAAAAGGAGATTGCGTGAAAATATAACAGTATTCTTCATGTAAAAAGGAAATGAGAAGCTATGTTTTGAAATGGGTTTTTATGTGTATAAGAGTTGGGTATTGTTTCCAAATAAAGGAATAAAAGAGATTTTGTAATGTTGTTTACAAATGATAAGTTAATGTGATTTCCCTATTTTAAATAACAAGTAATAATGTGGCAAGTGTTGGAAATGGATAATGGAATATGAAGTTTGAGATGAGTATAGTATTTTTTTTCCAAAGTATATAAATTAAATAGTTTTGAGGGTACTCTTATACTAAAATAAAAAGTGAAAAGCTATATTCTTAATATTTAAAGATTTAAGAAATTTCAAATTAACCTTCGTTAATTATTTTTAATTAAAGAAGCCAAGTGATGCTGAATGCTGAATACTGAACCAGTAAATGTATTTTAATTCGTATGAATTAGATGGTTGTTTATTTGATAGTTAAATAATCGACTATCAAAATTTGGCCAAATGCATTGCTGGTACGGAAAGACTGGAATCAAATTTATATTCGAAAAACCATTCTGAACCAATGAATACGAAATCATAAAAATTGAAGATGGAGAATTGAAGACCGTGGATCTTCATAAAGCGAAAGAACTACTTAAAATCTCTAGTTTAGAAGCCAAAGATATACTATGATTCTACTGTGGTTGAATCTACGAATTGCAAGTACTACTCGCTACTGATCTATCGGGTGATTCCTAGGATGTGGTAGGAGGTTTCCTTCGGTCCATCCTGTTTCTGGATGACTTGTATGAATGATTGTCGTACACAATATTTCTTTAGAATCACGTACATTGATTTCTATAAACGTATTTTTGTTAGGTGGCGCTAACACCTAAAATATTTTTGTTGACGTCAATTAGTGATTTGGAAGATCTGACGATGTGACATTCAGAGTGAATGGTGGCAAGATGTTCTAAAGGTATTTATGACCTAAAGCCTCATCTACCGGGAAATGGAAAAAATCGGGTAGGTCGCATGGCTATGTGGGTCGCTCCCATTAGGGTGTATTGCCACCATCTAGAGAATATTATATTTGTTCTTCTTTTCTCTTTTGTATCTCCCGGGAATGGTTATGTTGCTAGCAACCATAGGTGACAATATATTCAGTACTCTCAAGCGAAATGAGGGACCGCTCATGTTTAGCCTGGGTTGCAAGAGGTTCTTATTGAACCCAGTGTATTACTCTCTAGTGATATACTGTCGGAAAGGTGGTTTCCCATATCTTGCCATGGAAATCCATTCTCCTATAAGCGCCCGTGGTTTTGATTGTATACTATATATGCAGAGCATGAGATGCAAGCGTTCTGCTAGATTGATATTTATTTGTATTTAGACATTATTATAATATCAGAAAAGATATGATTTGCAAAATGTTTTGGGTTATCGTAAGGTAAAAACCGTCCGTATTTATGTGTGGATTTGGTCTTACGATTATCCATTTCTTTCGAAAAGATTTTGACTTTAAATTCAAGTTGGATTTTGCTTATTAACTTAGCGAGTTTTTCTCACTTTGGTTCACCAGACTGATCTGGCGTTTATAATTCTCGGGTTATACCGAGTTGTACAGGTTCAGGTTATCGGATGTAGTGAAGAGACGGGTCGGAAGAGTTCAGACGTATGATATTATAGTATTATTCCGTTGTGTGATTATATATGAGGATAGGTTGTTAAACTGTCCAAATGTGTTATACTCTGATGATTGTAAGTTTTTATTTTAAGCTCTCAATAAAGATTTATTTCTATTTTATATTTTGTTCCACTGCGATGTGAGAATCTGTGTTGTGTTGGTTCTTCTGCTTCTTCTATTCTAATATTTCTTTCTTTCTTACCCTCTAATCTCTTTCTAATAACTATCTGGTGTTTTCGATAAATGAGTTTTGGTAAGTAATACGGGTTTATGTATTATTGTTGGAATTCGGGTGTCGAATTCTCTTGCCGGGTCGTTACAAAATGTTTCTTCATTCGAATGGAAATTAGCATTTATCGTACGTATTAAATATTCTATTTATATAGCATAATTAATATAATACAACGTAATAATGACGTAATAAATGCATTAGAATAAGGTTAGAAATTTGAAATGTCCCTATATAAATTGTTGTTTGTGCGTAAATATAAAATGGCTTATTTACATATTAAATGATGACACACAGATACGAGGTTAGTCATCATTTTTGGTAGAAGTCTGCCTGTAACTGATCGGAAAATCTAGCGACCACATGTGAGTTTGGCTAATATGAAGGGTATAGGTACCAAAGGCCATTTAAATTAGTACACTATGACACGAGGTAACGCCCACTTGTAGTAGAAGTATGCTTGGAACCGCTCGGCATATCCAACATCTACAGGTAGAAGGTTTAATGTGAGAGGTTTAGTGTATATATATACCTATTATGTGTGTAAATAGGTAGGATTACTACGCCTTGAGAAGGCTTAAGTGGCTGACTTTCTTCTTATCCAGTTTGGGTCTTATGTAGTTAGGACTAGGACCATTCCGAGGTTAATTCCTTGGATTAAGACCAAAGTCATAGGACTAACCCTAATTAGATTTGAAGTTGGTATATGAGTCCTCCTTCTTTAAAAGTGGTTTAGTCAAAACAATATCGGAGTAGGTTATGTAGGAATGTCCATTTCCTCTAGGAGATTTGTGAGGGCCAACCTAGGGACATATTTGGTATACGTGGGGTGTATCATGCTATTTAATTCACCAACTGCCTAAAGGAAGTCTTTAGTTGCATAAGTGTTCTACCGTAATATCAGTTAAGTAGTAAAATGAGGCGTTCGCTAGAGGGGTCTTTAATGGCTATATGCGGGCCTACCCTAAACCGGTGCTAAGCAGTGAGATACTACTTCTCATATTACTTGTGAGAATATACATTTTAGAACGTTGACGTACTAGGATGTGGTCTTAAGTGGCTAGGGTCCTCCTTAGGATCATAAGAGATCACGAGAAACCACCCTCAAAAAATATATTAGAATGGGCTTTAAGTGACCAAGAAATTCCACCTCATTAGGTCTTCACCCTAAATGCATCAATGGAGGTCCTAAGTGACTGATTCGAATATCCATCTTATTGATTAAAAAATTACTTTGTAAGTGTATACCTATGTGTTTTATAGACATACCTTAACATATACATAACTTGCCAAATCTAGGGTATAGTCTTTAAACAAGTATTGTTTACAGTCACACAAGACTTTATGTTTTCGCCCCTCTCCTTAACCTAATAGGTTAATAAGTGGAGTAGCGACTCTATGAACGAAACGATGATGGAACCTAATGAAGGAGGATGCATAGCTATTAGTATTATGGCAGTATTATTATGTTGGGATAATTATTTCTGATGTACCAATTATTGCATGAACCTCATTGCAACTGATACTTATGATGGTTTTAAACTAAAGGTACATCTATTTGAGTTATTGTATTTTATCCTTTCCGCTATGTGAGGTTCTAATTTCACTCTAGTATGCTCTATTATATCTGTTATACCATTTCCTTATATGAACCGACGATCCGTTCAGAATGGCTCTAAGTTTCGATTAGCTTTTTTAGGTCAAAATTTATTCCCTTTCTGGGAGGGTTGTTGCAATATATATATATATATATATATATATATATATATATATATATATATATATATATATCTGTGTGTGTGTGTGTGCGCGCGCGCGCGTGTGTGTGTGTGTATGTGTGAGCGAGAGAGAGATTCTAAGATTTGACTCTTATATATATATTATATTAGGAGGATTGGATTATGATTTCGAAGGCTGAATCCAGATCTGATAATACACAGATTCTATTATTCTTCCTTCTCAAACCTCTTTGAGTGGAAATTATATAAATTGTTATTTTATGTCCTTTGTAGTGTGGATTTGGATTTTTATGCCATATGGGTTTTGGGTTTAAACGAAAATAAAACACTATAAATCCTCCAAATCCTATATTTTGTTTATTGCGGAAATGGTCAATCAAAAGTTATATATTTTTGTTTGTTTTATTGAAATGATGAAAGTTAGGCTTTGCGTGTTGTGAAATTCTTAGTTTTTAGGTCTGATTCACTTGATTTTTATTTTATGTATTCGTATATGTTTATGTACTAAAATGTAAGATTTAAGTGTTGTAAATTAATAGGTTTAAGAATCTATTTTATATATATTTATTTGAGCGTATTGTATACAATATACTAAAATCCTAAGTTTTGTATGCAAAATAAAATAAGTAGTGAAGCAGCGCCAAAAGAAAGGTTTTGCATATGTAATTGGATTATTGTGCCTTGTATATACTTTCATTATTCAAAAAATTATACATACCTAGATTGCAAGTTTTATTTGCATGTGTTGTTATTTCCCTTTTTACCATTGAATGAGAATATACATGTTGGATCATGTTAGTTGATAGGGAAATTAATTTGTATACCTTAATTTTAGTTACTAAGATTGACATTTCAATCCTATTAGGTCGTATTCACGTGCGCTAAATTCATGCTTATTTATTTATATATTTATAACGTAATAAACATAATATAAATTCGTATTAATTTCGTACTAAATGCGTATAATTCAGGTGATAGGAATTCAAATGTCCCCATAGGTTATTTGTATGTGTGTGAGTTAACGACTTTTATTATTATTAATGACACACAGACACAAGGTTTACTTGTAGTAGAAGTCTGCCAGGAACCGACCAGCATTTCTGGTAACTACAAGTAAGATTGGTTAATGTGAGAGGTCTAAGTGTCATGGGTCATACAATTATTACACTAAGACGCGAGGTTAAGCCCAACTTGTAATAGAAGCCTGTCGTAACCACCCGACAAATCTAGCATATACAAGTGGCCAGTTTAAGGTGAGATGTCTAGTGTGTATTTAAATATGTGTGTGTGTGTGTGTATATATATATATATATGTGTGTGTGTGTCTGTGCATGTGTCAAGTAGGTCTGCCTTAAGAAGGTATTAAGTGGCTGACCTATCATATTAGATATTAAGTGGTTAGGACTAGGTCTACTCGTAAGGTTCACTCCTTGATTCTGTACTAGAGCCATAAGACCTGCCTATTAGGTCTTAAACTGTTGCTGGGTCCGCCTTTCTCTTATAAGGTATTATATGGTCCTAGACGATGATGACGTATGAGTGGGGTAGTTCTCCGGAAGTGTCTGCTTCTTATATAGGGGATTAGTGAGGGCTGGCCTAGGGATGGTTTATATAAAAGACCTAAATGAACCACCATCCAAGGAAAGTATCAAGTGGCTAGGAGTTCTCTCGTAGTGCCAACTGGATAGTGACGAAGGGATCCACCAGGAAGGTCTTAAATGGTGTCGTGTTCCTACTTAAACCCGGCATTAATTGACTGCTTACTATCTCTTGACCTACAAAGAGTATATATATTTGCTAATGTTGACATTAGAGACGAGGTCTTAAGTGGCCAGGGGCCCGCCATAGGGTAATAATTGATAGTAGGAATCCACCCTTAAATCTAGGTAATGGCCTTAAGTGATCGGGTAGCTCCTACCTCATCGGGTATTAAGTGACTGTAAGGATGTCCATTCCTATATTCGCGTGTGAGATATTAAGTGACTATAAGGATGTCTACCCTTATATCAACATGTAGGCCTTTAGTAACTATAAAGATGTATGCCTCATATGTTTAGTTGTGCGTGTTTGCTTGCGTAGACATAATTTAACAAGCTCATACTGCCAAGCATAGGAAATAGTTATCCCTTAACTTATGTACTTTTCATTCACCAGTACTTTATGTTCTGACATCCCTCCTCTTAACATAAAACAGGTTAGTAGGTGGAAACGCTTGGGATCAATAATGCTTTGGAGATGGACCCCGACGACGGAGGCTTTTAGTTATTTATGGAAGTATCACTACTATGTTATTGGGATAGTTATTAATTTACCGTCTATTATTGATTGAGACTCATTGTAACTGACATTTATGATGGTTTTATTTATGGTACATCTACTTTGAGATATTATATTTTATCCTATCCACTGTGTGAGATTCCAATTTCGTTTTAAACTGGTATGTTATACATGTTTCAGTATTTCCTTATATGAACCAATGATGTGTTTAGAATGACTCTAAGTTCCGATGGGCCTTTTCAGGGTCAGAATTTAGGCCCATTCCAGGTGGGTTGTTACGGATTCAATTTATGGCCTCATTATGAGTTAGAGCCTGCAATGTTAGCGAGCTTGTCAATTAGACCTAGTCTCATCGAAAGGATTGGTGAGGGATAAAAGTGAGATGCTAATCTTTTCAATATTCTTCAAGGATTGGAAACGAGGGTCAAATCTGAAGAAATGAAGAGCTATGAGCTCGATCGAGATAGTTTGTGACGGCCGCCTCGCACCAGCCTGCATTTCCTCCAAAAGTGCGCTGTACACATGCCCGACTAGCACAAGACGGTCGTTAGAAGAAAAAAAAGAAGGGAACGAACTAATCAAAGAACCTGTAGAATGTCTCACAGCGCATGGAATAAAATATAATAATAACATACTTGACATAAAACAGGCGAGACAGTGCATAAGCTGATAACTAAAACCAACACCAATCTCAAAGCAGCGGAAATCCAAATACAGCTTATTACAATTTTCCAAATTTACTGTCTCTAAACAAAAGAAAGTTGAAGTAGAAGATACACCAACAATGCCCAAGCAGTGATCTTCAACAATACAGGGAGAATACTATATATGTATATTACGTGGAAGCCTCCTGCTCGTCTCCGGATCATCTACCCGTGCATCACCAGCTAACCTGTCTCTAGTCTGCTCGTGTGAGCACCCAGAGTAATAAGAAGAGACATAAAACTCTGGGTCAGACATAAAGCCTGGTATGAGCGATAAGCATCTAAACAGAATAATAACAGCTATACTAAACCATACCTGAACCTGGACCTGCAACCAAAGAGTTAGTACCACATACCGTACAATACCCCAAGGTGCCATAATAAATAGTGTAAGAATACGGGGGTGGGGTGTGCATGTCACAATGATAGCAAACAAATCATCCATAGCAACCATCCTCACATCTCTCACTCAGTGCGTAAAGCGTACGACATCTACCACTTTGGAACTCTAGACAAACTGAGGTAACGACGAATCCCGACTTGTAGAAACCCTGCTGTGACCAAGCCAAACACTTGGAGTCATGACCAAACATTTCAATGACCCACTTCATTGGTCGTAGCCCTTGGTTCTACCTATGCCATAATGGCCCTGGATCCGCCTTCGCACCTCCTACCATAGTGGTCCAAAGCTATAGACGTCGATAGCTCCTTAACACGCGTCCCGCAGCAGAGCCCAACCATGAAGCGAACTCGTTGATTCCCTTCTGAATCTTGAGCTCTAACTTCTCATTTGGACTTCCTTTGCATCTCGGGTTTGGTCGAATTGGAGTGGGTCCTCAGAAGAGTTGTCGCGCATTAACAGTCCTAGAGTTCTGTTCGGTTCGGTAGTCATCACCATCATCGGGTCGGGTCGGTAGTCCACTTCGGGTCGGGTCGGTGTCTCCCTCCGGGTCGGGTCGGTTCAGTGATTCTCCCCCTTCAGATATCGGTTCGGTTCGGGTGTCTCTGCTTGAGTTCGGTTCGGAGGTAGTTCATCCGATCTGATTCTTCCTGTTTGACTTGTTTGCCTGCTCCGATCCGTCCTGTTCTCTTCCTCCGATCCGGTCTGCTCCCTTACTCCGATCCAATCTGCTCCATCGCTCCGATCCGATCTTCTGTCCAACTCCAACTCTAAGCAATGGCCTTCCTTCCTGCCAAACTTTTTCCAGTGGCAAGTCCCCATCCAGTTCGGATTCCCTTGGTCAGTTCCCTAGTCCGATCCGACCCCTTTCTCCGATCCGAACCGGTTCGGAACCTGCACACTTCTGCAACTTCCCAGCGAGCTTTCTACGCCATTCGACGACGTTTTCGAGCAATTTAACTATTCTAATCAATCATGAAACATACCATAGAGTCATAGCAACATATAATAGCAACCACAAACAGCAAACAACAATTCAAATGAACCAAAATGGATCAAAAGTGGCTAAAACCTCACATTTGCCTATAATCCCTCTTAATCATGTTTAAGCATACGATTAGCAAAACACATCGAAATTAACCCAAATTTCTAACAGAGCCTTAAAACATTATTTTAGAATTTTAAGAATTTTTCCAGAATTTATTTACGTATAAATTCGCTAATCTTCACTAATTACCCTTAATTAACTGTAATTAGTGTCAAAATGATGCTATCACTCACCTTTGCCACAACTAGAACCCCAAAACTGAAATATTCTCTGATTTGACGCTGTTCCCAATCTTATACAGCAGCTCCAACCTTGCTTTGGTGCTTTTTCTTCTTAATTTAATGTTTGCTAAGCCTAATCTTCAATTAGAAGGTGATTTTTGGGTGTTTTAGAGAGATTTAGAGAGTGGAGGCCATGACTAGGTTAAGAGGAATGAAAGTGGCGGCTGGAAAATTTCTAAAGAAATGTTTTCTAACCCTAATCAGCACCTATATCTCCCTAAACCCGAAATTCCCCTTGGGCCTAGCTGCTAATCACCCGTTTAAGCCCAATTAAGCTGTCTTTCACCATCTGAAACTTGTTTCAGCCATATCTCCCAAACGGTGAGTCCGTTTGGCTAATGTAACCACTCTACGGAAAGAGAAACCATCATCCGAAGCCAATGGAAGTGGTTTCAGGTCAAAATTCCTTTCCAATCAAAAGTTATGACCAAAACAGTGCCAACTAGGGGTAAAATGATCATTTAAAAATCGGGAAAAATCATGAACATGGGAAGTGACCCCAATAGTCGTCTCCCAAAGTTACATGACCGTACGAGTTCGTATGTGACAGAAATAAATATTCTACGATTCTATGATGCGTAGAATGCGGGTCGTTACACTCTCCCCCCCTTAAGAAATTTCGCCCCCGAAATTCCTTAACCCGAAACATACAAAGGATCCCGCATGCCTAACAACCACATATAACAATCAAACATGCAAAACAAGCAAACAAGCCTATCCTAGCATGCGGAAAAACTAAATCGAAGTCAAAACCTTACCAGACAAAGAGTTCTGGGTGTGATTTCTTAATGTTCTCCTCTGTCTCCCAAGTACAATCATTCTCGTCCTCGCCCCACTGAACCTTGACTAGCTTCACCGCCTTCCTTCGAAGTTGCTTCATGTCGTGCTCGACAATACGGGCCGGCTTGCGGTTCCCAACCGCCTCGGGTTCTACTTCGAAGTCCTCTAACTGATCAGGTGAAATAGTTATATCTGAGTCGTGAACGAACTTCCTTAGTTGGGAAACATGAAATACGTTATGAACTCCTGCCATCTTCTCTGGTAAGTCAATTCTATATGCCAAATTCCCGACTAGTTCAAGAACAGGGAATGGGCCAACAAATCTTGGTGCCAACTTGCCTTTCCTGCCAAATCGTATTACGCTCTTCAACGGAGAAATCTTGACAAACACCAAGTCGCCAACGGAGAATTTTAGGTCTCTTCGCCTCTTATCAGCATAACTCTTCTGTCTATCTTGGGCTGCCTTCATTCGTTGCTGAATGATCTTGATCTTATCTGAAGTTTCCCTCACTACATCTGGTCCAAGCATAAACTTCTCGCCAGTCTCTATCCAACATGATGGTGAGTTGCACGGTCTTCCATACAAAGCTTCAAACAGAGCCATACCGATACTGGATTGGTAGCTATTATTATATGCAAACTCTACTAGATGCAAACGGTCATCCCATGATCCACCAAAATCCAATATACATGCTCTCAAGAGATCTTCCAAAATACGGTTCACCCTCTCCGTCTGACCGTCGGTCTGAGGATGATATGCGGTACTAAGATGTAACTCTGACCCTAGAGCCTCTTGTAAGCTCTTCCAAAACCCACTAGTGAACAACGGGTCTCGGTCGCTCACAATGCCTTTAGGTACTCCATGAAATCTCACTACCCACTTCATATACAATTCTGCTAACTTAGTTGCCGTTCTTGTCGATTTGACTGGTATAAACCTTGCACTTTTAGTCAGTCGATCTACAATTACCCAAATGCTGTCATATCCCGATCTAGTCCTTGGTAAACCATCGATGAAATCCATCGAGACTTGCTCCCATTTCCATTCGGGAATTTCTAAAGGCTGTATCAACCCACTAGGCTTCTTTTGCTCGGCTTTAACTAGCTGGCAATTCATGCACTTGGATATAAACTTCCCAACATCTCTTTTCATCCCTTCCCAGTAGTAAGTCTGCTTCATATTTCGATACATCTTGTTACCACCGGGGTGTATAGTCAGCTTTGAGTGATGACATTCTCTAAGCACTTCATCCCTCAATCCATTGACATTGGGTACAACAAGCTTTCCATTCTTCCTAAGCCATCCATCTCGATCAAGCCCATACCTGTTCATCTCCTCATCGATGTCCATCTCTAACTTGGAGATGATTTCCAATAGATTAGGATCGTCCCTCTGACTAGAGCCGATCCGTTCAACTAAAGTGGGTCTGATTGTCAAACTTGCTAACATTTCTGGATCCAATTCGCACTTTGGTCTGAAATCAAACCCCGCGATAAACTCCAGTTGCTTCCATTCAAGGAACATAGCCCCTAAGCTGGCATGTCTTCTGCTCAATGCATCAGCCACCGCATTGCCCTTTCCTGGTGTGTATGCGATGTCAAAATCATAGGAAGCTAAGAACTCTAACCATCTCTGCTGACGGAGATTTAAATCCTTCTGGGAGAATAGGTACTTCAACGACTTATGATCTGTAAACAGCTCAAATCTTTCTCCCAAGAGATAGTGTCTCCACATCTTTAACGCGAACACGATCGCTGCCAATTCTAAATCATGGGTAGGGTATCTTCTCTCGTGCGGTTTCAATTGCCGACTTGCATAAGCTACAACCCTACCGCCTTGCATCAATACAGCACCCAGTCCAGTACCACAGGCATCCGTGTATACCGTCATCTCTTCATCCCCCTTAGGAATGACTAACACTGGTGCGCTTGTCAACTTGTCCTTTAGGCTTTTAAATGCATTCTCGCACCTTTCATCCCAAACAAAAGCTTGATTCTTCTTGGTCAACTGGGTCAATGGTGCTGCTATCTTGGAGAAACCTTGGATAAACTTACGATAATATCCAGCTAATCCCAAGAAACTTCTTACATCTGTTGCATTCTTGGGCGTAGGCCAATCTTGTACCGTAGCCACCTTTGCTGGGTCCACGGCAATACCACTCTCTGATACAACATGGCCCAAGAACCTCACTTCCCTCTTCCAGAAGTGACACTTAGAAAACTTTGCTTTCAATTGGTGTTTTCTCAACACCTCCATCGCTACTCTTAAATGTTCCTTGTGTTCTTCCTCTGTCCTCGAATAGACCAAAATATCATCAACGAACACAAGGACAAACTTATTCAACTGATCTCTGAATACCCTATTCATAAGATCCACAAAATATGCTGGGGCATTGGTCAGTCCGAATGGCATGACCAACCACTCATAAAACCCAGACGGCGTCCGAAATGCCGTTTTGGCTACACTCTCAGCTTCCACTCTAAGCTGATGAAAACCTGTCGCGAGATCCAACTGAGAGAATACTCTCGCGCCACTCAACTGATCAAACAAATCATCTATCCGCGGTAGAGGATACTTGTTCTTCCTCGTCACTCTATTCAACTCGCGGTAGTCTACACACAAACGAAGGGAACCATCCGCCTTGGTAGCAAACACAACTGGTGCTCCCCATTCAGAAACACTCCTTCTGATAAATCCCTTCTTCAAAAGATTGCTGACTTGCACCTCGAGTTCTCGCTGCTCCCTTGGTGCCATACGACGAAGTGGCATCACTATAGGCCTGGCATCCTTTACCAAATCAATACGAAACTCAATCTCTCGGTGTGGTGGAAGTCCGGTCACTTCTTCGAAAACATCCGGATACTAGCCAACCACGGGCAAACCTGACAACTCACTATGCGGAATGTCGAGGGAGTTTAGAAAACTAGCCAATACCCCCTTACTGGGTAGACCACCAAACACTATCCTCCGCCCATCATCCGCTCTAGCTGTCACCAACAAGCCCTCACAGTCTACCACCACCCCGTATCTTTGGAGCCAATCTACTCCCAAAATAATGCCAAACCCAGTAAAGCCCAAAACAAAGCAATCACAAACAAACATGCATCCATGACTCGATAAGACCACATTACGACAAATCATGCTAAGGCTAGTCGAACCACCAATCGGGTTCGTCACTACTAAAGGTCTATCGACAATCTCGGGCTCCAATCCCAACCTATCTACCAGGTCACTAGATATGAAAGAACTGGAAGCTCCGGTATCAAACAAAACTCTAACAGGAACATCATAAACAGAAAGCATACCTTGAATGACGACATTCTTTCCCTTCTCCGCCGCAGTCGGGGCATTCGACGAAGAAGGAATAGCATTAAGAGCGTATGCTTTCACCATTTGCTTTTCTTTAGGGGGCTGTAGACACTTGTCCTTGTGATGTCCCATTTGGCCACAGTTGAAGCACTTCCTATCCGCTGGCTTGGCCCGACAATTACTAGCATAATGGCCCTTCTTACCACAGCTGAAGCACTCCACATCTTGCTTATTCTTTTTCTTCTGGCCATCCTTAGTCTGGTTCTGTTTTCTTTTATTCTGGGAACCACCCTTGCCTCCACCACTTATTTGTGTCTTTGGCTCATCTGCGGATGCAACCTCGGTCTTCGGCTTAGGGTAGAGACTCTCTGATCTTAATGCTTTCCCCACAATCGACTCAAACGTCTCGTCGATGTGGTTAATAAGCCTTTCCCCTAAGTACTGATCTAACCCAGTTATGAATTTCTCATTCTTTTTCTCGGCAGTATCAATAAGAGATAACCCATACTTTGACAAAGTGTCGAATTCAGCAATGTACTCCGAGACAGCTCTGCCATTCTGCTTGAGCTCCAAGAATTTCTTAAACAACATTGACTTCTGAGCAGCTGGGATGAACTTCTCACTAAAGCGAGCCTTAAACTGCTCCCAAGTAATCTGATCTTCGGGAGTAGCTGCCTTTATAGCATTCCACCAATTCATTGCCCGCCCTTGCAGCTGACGGGACGCTAGCTTTCTCTTCATCGCATCCTCGATACCCAAATCCTCGAAGATACGTTCGCAACTATCCAACCAATCTTGAACATCCGTAGCCGACTCCGTTCCGTGGAACGGCTTCCCACCAAGACTAGTATAATCCTTATTCAGCTTGGCGAAGTCGACTCTTGGCGCCTGCACTATTGGACCACCACCATTTCCACCATTGGGAGCTGCCCTCTGTACATCTCTAAGCATCTCTCTCATGAGGTCAGTAAACATCGTCCTCATGTCAGCAGCATTCCCATTATTGGCTCCCCTACCAGCACCTCTAGTATCTCGGCTCATCGTCAATCTGAAAAAGGAAATGATTAACGACTCCATAGTGGTGCTAGTGCAGTACGACTTCATCCTTATACTACTAATAGTATATATATATATAGCTTTTAAAAACCAAAGTAATCACAAATACGCTCTCTCGTATACGTATATTATCTCTCCCTGATAACTTCCCTAGGCTAACTACGCAACCTAGAGCTCTGATACCAAGTGTGACGGCCGCCTCGCACCAGCCTGCATTTCCTCCAAAAGTGCGCTGTACACATGCCCGACTAGCACAAGACGGTCGTCAGAAGAAAAAAAAGAAGGGAACGAACTAATCAAAGAACCTGTAGAATGTCTCACAGCGCATGGAATAAAATATAATAATAACATACTTGACATAAAACAGGCGAGACAGTGCATAAGCTGGTAACTAAAACCAACACCAATCTCAAAGCAGCGGAAATCCAAATACAGCTTATTACAATTTTCCAAATTTACTGTCTCTAAACAAAAGAAAGTTGAAGTAGAAGATACACCAACAATGCCCAAGCAGTGATCTTCAACAATACAGGGAGAATACTATATATGTATATTACGTGGAAGCCTCCTGCTCGTCTCCGGATCATCTACCCGTGCATCACCAGCTAACCTGTCTCTAGTCTGCTCGTGTGAGCACCCAGAGTAATAAGAAGAGACATAAAACTCTGGGTCAGACATAAAGCCTGGTATGAGCGATAAGCATCTAAACAGAATAATAACAGCTATACTAAACCATACCTGAACCTGGACCTGCAACCAAAGAGTTAGTACCACATACCGTACAATACCCCAAGGTGCCATAATAAATAGTGTAAGAATACGGGGGTGGGGTGTGCATGTCACAATGATAGCAAACAAATCATCCATAGCAACCATCCTCACATCTCTCACTCAGTGCGTAAAGCGTACGACATCTACCACTTTGGAACTCTAGACAAACTGAGGTAACGACGAATCCCGACTTGTAGAAACCCTGCTGTGACCAAGCCAAACACTTGGAGTCATGACCAAACATTTCAATGACCCACTTCATTGGTCGTAGCCCTTGGTTCTACCTATGCCATAATGGCCTTGGATCCGCCTTCGCACCTCCTACCATAGTGGTCCAAAGCTATAGACGTCGATAGCTCCTTAACACGCGTCCCGCAGTAGAGCCCAACCATGAAGCGAACTCGTTGATTCCCTTCTGAATCTTGAGCTCTAACTTCTCATTTGGACTTCCTTTGCATCTCGGGTTTGGTCGAATTGGAGTGGGTCCTCAGAAGAGTTGTCGCGCATTAACAGTCCTAGAGTTCTGTTCGGTTCGGTAGTCATCACCATCATCGGGTCGGGTCGGTAGTCCACTTCGGGTCGGGTCGGTGTCTCCCTCCGGGTCGGGTCGGTTCAGTGATTCTCCCCCTTCAGATATCGGTTCGGTTCGGGTGCCTCTGCTTGAGTTCGGTTCGGAGGTAGTTCATCCGATCTGATTCTTCCTGTTTGACTTGTTTGCCTGCTCCGATCCGTCCTGTTCTCTTCCTCCGATCCGGTCTGCTCCCTTACTCCGATCCAATCTGCTCCATCGCTCCGATCCGATCTTCTGTCCAACTCCAACTCTAAGCAATGGCCTTCCTTCCTGCCAAACTTCTTCCAGTGGCAAGTCCCCATCCAGTTCGGATTCCCTTGGTCAGTTCCCTAGTCCGATCCGACCCCTTTCTCCGATCCGAACCGGTTCGGAACCTGCACACTTCTGCAACTTCCCAGCGAGCTTTCTACGCCATTCGACGACGTTTTCGAGCAATTTAACTATTCTAATCAATCATGAAACATACCATAGAGTCATAGCAACATATAATAGCAACCACAAACAGCAAACAACAATTCAAATGAACCAAAATGGATCAAAAGTGGCTAAAACCTCACATTTGCCTATAATCCCTCTTAATCATGTTTAAGCATACGATTAGCAAAACACATCGAAATTAACCCAAATTTCTAACAGAGCCTTAAAACATTATTTTAGAATTTTAAGAATTTTTCCAGAATTTATTTACGTATAAATTCGCTAATCTTCACTAATTACCCTTAATTAACTGTAATTAGTGTCAAAATGATGCTATCACTCACCTTTGCCACAACTAGAACCCCAAAACTGAAATATTCTCTGATTTGGCGCTGTTCCCAATCTTATACAGCAGCTCCAACCTTGCTTTGGTGCTTTTTCTTCTTAATTTAATGTTTGCTAAGCCTAATCTTCAATTAGAAGGTGATTTTTGGGTGTTTTAGAGAGATTTAGAGAGTGGAGGCCATGACTAGGTTAAGAGGAATGAAAGTGGCGGCTGGAAAATTTCTAAAGAAATGTTTTCTAACCCTAATCAGCACCTATATCTCCCTAAACCCGAAATTCCCCTTGGGCCTAGCTGCTAATCACCCGTTTAAGCCCAATTAAGCTGTCTTTCACCATCTGAAACTTGTTTCAGCCATATCTCCCAAACGGTGAGTCCGTTTGGCTAATGTAACCACTCTACGGAAAGAGAAACCATCATCCGAAGCCAATGGAAGTGGTTTCAGGTCAAAATTCCTTTCCAATCAAAAGTTATGACCAAAACAGTGCCAACTAGGGGTAAAATGATCATTTAAAAATCGGGAAAAATCATGAACATGGGAAGTGACCCCAATAGTCGTCTCCCAAAGTTACATGACCGTACGAGTTCGTATGTGACAGAAATAAATATTCTACGATTCTATGATGCGTAGAATGCGGGTCGTTACATAGTTGGCTTCGCAAGGATGGAATACTTGTTGTTCCTGATATAGATGGATTGAGAGCCGAGGTTTTAAGGGAAAGTCATCACTCTAGACTGATTATTTATCCTGGTGGTAACAAGATATCGAGATACAAAGAGAGTTTATTACTGGGAAGGTATGCATGGGGATTTCAGAAGATTTATCTCAAAGTGTATGAACTATCAGTTGGTAAAAGATGAACAGAAGAAGCTGGGTGTATTATTACAACCATTAGAAGTTCCTACATGGAAACAGAAACAAACATCAATGGAAACAAGCATCAATTGATTATCGAGGACTAGAGCAAAATATGATGGTATACGGCTTATTATGGATCTCTTTACCAAAAGCGCAAGGTTTATTCCAGTCAAATCTACCAGGATGATATCTAAGTTGGTTGAGTTGCTATTAAATGGATAGTTCGATTCCATGGAATAACTAAGAGTACAGTTAGTGATCGGGATCCTTTATTTATCAGTGGATTTTGAAAGAGTTTGCAAGATCATTTGGAGCTGAGCAACATATGAGTACAACTTATCATCCCAAAACTGATGGTCAGACAGCGAGAATCATAATAGTATTGTAAGATCTTCTGAGAGCTTGTGTATTGGATTTTGGAGGATCATGGGAGGACCATCTACAACTAGTTCAGTCTGCTTACAACAACAGTTATCAATCGAGTACTGATATAGCACCATATGAGGCATTGTACGGTAAACCATGTAATTCGCCTTCTTGTTGGTTAGAGACTAGAGATAAATTGGTACTTGGGCCAGAAACGATAAGAGAAATGATGGATAAGATTGAGATCATTCAGCAATGAATGAAGGCAGCCCAGGATCGCCAGAAGAGTTATGCAATAAGAGAAGAAAGGATTTGGAATTCTCAATATGCAACATCGCGGATTTCTAGTGGTCGAATAATTAATTTATTTGATTATTTAAATATTGTTTTGGAAATTTAAATAACTCGAATTGAATGATTTTGAGTTATTAATTTAATTTAAATAGAGAAATAATAAATTTAATTCTGAGAAAGTCTAAATAAGTTGGATTTGCAATACTATATAAATTCGACGATATAAAAGAATTTAGTTAAGTATAATTTTGAATTATAATAAGGAATTCATTTATTAAATGAAGTTTGAACGTAGTAATTATAATTTAATTAAAACAAGCTTGCAGTGTCACGGTAGATCGTGGTTTTATGATTTGAACTTCAATTGAGTACACAGGATCCAATATAAGTCGGAATACTTTGAAACAAGATTCTTCCAGATCTATTAGATTATAGTTTTCTAATGAAAGAGAAAAAACAAGATTTCATCTAGTAGATTTTTAGTTTTGTCAAATAAATTTTCAGAAAGTGGCTATAGAATCATTTATGAACCATAACGATTATTTAATAAAATAAAAGGATTTTGAATAAATTGAATATCGATTTAACTTGAAATTTGAAATACTGAGTTTAAAACTCAAATTAGTTTATTTTGAAGTTATGTATAATTTTATTTCAATATATACGATAATAATGATTTATTATTATTAAATTCAATTTTTTGGAATTAATTATATTTTACTGGTTTAATATAACGAATAGAAATAGCTATTTTTGCAAACGACCTCGGATTTCAACGAAAAGAATTTTATTAAATCCGCAATGAATAATTATTGCTATATTTCAAGGTTCATGTCAATCAGAGTTATTATGTGAGCGTGCACAATATAAATGTATATCGGTTAGCGATTTAATATTTAAAATTGTGTTGTTTTTGCAAATGGACCCAGATTTCGACGAAACAAGTTTCTTGGGTCTGAAATGTCAAACTATAATTGTATGTCTATTTTTGTCTCAATTGAATTTCGTATATGATTATACGAATTAATAAACGATGAAAAGAAATAGCAATAGACTAAAATTAATATAATAATCGAATAAAAAAATATTTTTTCTACCCTATATTTATCCTAACTCCATCTCCCTAAACCTAATTCCCTCTTCACTCTGAGCAACAACCGCCACCCTCTTTTTTGGAAAATGCAAGCTTTAAATTTCCAAAAGAATCTGAATAAAATCCCTAAAAATATAAAGAGGCTGTCGTTGTGTTGTTGGTGTTTTAGTCTTCATGGGAGTGGAGTTTGAAAAGGAGCACACCAGGTTTTGCCATTTGACAGTGAAGTCGAGCATAATAAACGAGTTAGGATTGGCTTTTTCCTGAAATATATGTGACGATGGGAGAAATCATTATTTGTTTTGGATTCGTGAAGAACAATAACACATTATGTGGATTTTCAGGAATTAAGTAACAGAAAATGTTGCTACTTGTTCACTGTGATGCAGGGAGAAATAGGTTGGGGGATCCAATTGGATTTTTCAAATATTTTAGCATTGTTTACTTTCATATTATTTTTATATGAACTACTTATCCAATCTGTTTGGATGATGATTAGGTTGTTGATGGTTGAATTGAAATTCAGCACTGATGTTTATTAACCAATAAACTGTATTGATTAACTGATTGCCGGCTAATGGCCTATAAGTCCTTGTTTTTAAGACGACTGATTTACCATCAGGTGAATTGACTGAAATGAAGTTATAAAATTTATTTTATAACCGAAGTCAGATTTTGAAATCTATTTTATATAAATTATTTTAAATAAAAGTTTTATTAAAAGAAAACCAATATTTATTATTAAATTTTATAATTAGTTATAAAACGATTTATATGGAAAATTCTTGTACTTAAATAAGTTTTACAAGCCAATGAGCCCAAAATTAGTCTAAGGATTGATTATATAAAGTAATTGTTTCCAAAAAACAATTTAATGGAATTATATTAAATTAATTAAGTTATTAACTAATTTAAGAGGAAGGATTAGTGAGAATCAGTTAACAGTTTAACTGATGTTATCAAGTTGACTAAGTCAACAATGTTGATTGAGATTGATTATTAGATTAATTTGTTTTCAATTAATCTAATAGGAATGGTTTTGACAAATAGTTATTTAAATTTCATGAATGTTCTTGTTAATCTTTATTTAATTGTGTTAAAGGTAATTATCGAATAGTTTATTTTTTAATAAACTTAATTATTATTTTAAATAACCTTTTAAAAGAAATTAACTATTCTATCTTTAGTTAATAAAGAAGTTAACTACTTCTGTTTGACTAATAATGAAGTAAACTACCTTTACTTCAGTTGATGTTGAAATTAATTATTATTTTAATTAATAATAATGAAAGGAATTTCCTTTTTAATTGAAATCATTAAAGAAGGTAATCAAGTGTGATAAAAGTTTAGTTGAATCTTGTAAAGGATTTGGAAAAAATCCAAGTTTTATAAACAAAATTTTATAAAAAGGGGGTTAAAGTTAAGGTGATGATTTTAAAATAAACGTTTACTTAAGAATTCAATTAAGGGAAATGATTGAAATCAGGGAGGCAACATAGCTACATGGGTCATACCCATTAGGGTATATCATCATCTAATCTAGAGAAATCGATTGTCCCTTTTTGTATGGTTCAGAATGAATACGGTTGGAAGGCCAACAACTGTGGTATGATATATTTGGTACACTCAAGTTGAATGAGTGGTCGGTCATGTCTGGTCGGGTTGCAAGATGTTCTTGTTGAACCCCGGTTTACATCTCTAAAGGACACTGATTGGAAGGTGGTTCCATACCTAGTCATGTTGGAAATCCAATCTCCAATACGAGCCGTACGATTTTAGTTATATACTAACTATGTTAGAAAGTGAGATGCAAACTTTCTGGCTATATTCCTATTGTATTTGTAGATTGATAGACATTATTATAGTATCACTATATCTGGATATAAAAATGATTTGGGTATCGTAAGGTATAAACATGTGCCATGTTTATGTGTGGTCACGTCTTACAAGAGTTCCTTTCTGAAAGGTTTTTCAAAAGTTAAGAAAGTTTTTTATGATGTGAGATTTCTCACTGAAAGTATCCCAGACTGGTCTGTGTACGTAATACTCAGGTCAGACTCAGTATCTTTTCCCAAGTAGAACTAGATTTTCTTAGAGCTTCAGAAGAGGAGCTAGAGTCTAGCCGTATTCTCGTATTTTCTCATAATAATATATTTCTGCTATGTGTGTTGTATTTATCAGCATTTTATAAGATGAGTTGGTGATGTACTCTGATGTTGTATTCATGTATATACACTAGTTCTATTTTTTGTTAAAGAGCATTGATATATTATATTTTAGTCATTTCGCTGTGAGATTCATGTTTACTCTGATTCTGATGTGTTTGTGTTCTTCTTATTCTTTTATTCTAACTTTTCTTTCTATTTTCTCACCCTCTAACTTCTTTCCTCTAAATATCTACTTTTTTGTGCATTTTGAGTTGACATGTTTAGTTAAATGTTGGCTTAAACTATATGGAAAAAGTGGGTCGTTACACAGTAGGAGATTAGGTATTTGTGAAAATTGCACTTTTGAGGAATGTTGTTTGCTTTGGAAGGAAAGGCAAGTTAGCTCCAAGATTTGTTTGGTCATTTCCAATTACCATGTGTATTAGGAAGATCAATTATAGAGTGGAATTACCCGAGAAGATGGCCGACATGCACAATGTTTTCTATGTATTTATCTATGGTAGTTTGTGCATGAAACGACTTTGATAGTATCTCCAGATCAGATGCAAGACATAGAGGTAGAGCTAGATGTTTCTAAACCTTGTAAGCCACTTCGCCTCGTTGGGAATGCCACCAAACAACTTAGGATAAAGGTTGTTAAACTATTCAAGGTACAATGGAGCGAAGACGTTGACGATTGCATATAGGAAACATAAGAGAGAATGAGGATGACATAACCAAAACTCTTTGAGTGGTATGTCCTACATATCTATCTTACTTGTGCCATTGTGTCTTCCACCATCATAATTCCTCATGCTAGGGTAGGATTTGGATTGCATGGATTGTTGGATGTTAGATTCGATGATAGATTGGCTACTCATGGATGGTAGGCATGCGAGATACTTTGTTTGCTAGTGCTTGCTTTGAATTTCGGGGGCGAAATTCCAAAAGGTGGACAATGTAATGATCAATCTTTTGCATATAAGATGATTGTAAAATAATTCTATTTAATTTACTGGAGGTCATATCATTCTCAAATTTTAATATGTTGTTCATGGGAATGTGAGACATGTCCACAATTTAATTAAATCGTTTTATGGTCATTTAATCCTTATGACTTACTGTTTTAGATACAAATTTTGTTTAGGACCGAATCAGGTGTTGTAATTTGTCTCTTTGGATCATGATGGCGGTTGGCCATTCCGTAGAGTGGTCACATTAAAATTTTGTCTTATAGTTTTAGGAGAAATCGTTGTTTTAAATTTTTATTTCTAGTTGCCAGGCTGATTGGCAGCAAATGGACTGATTAGTTAGCTCATTAGACTAATGACTTAAGATTATAATAGGTGGTTTAAGCAGAGAATTAAGTTTCTTCTCCTCATTTCCAACTTTAGGTTGAGCGTCTGTGAATCTCCGGTTCAACCTAATTCCCCTAAACCCTAATTCCTTTCATCAATCATTCTATATCACATCAAGAAAGACTGAATCTCGCTATTTTGCATTGAATTCAAGTGTAATCTTCGTTATCTCTTCACTTTCTAGATTTGATTTCATCTCTATTGCATCGAATCATGGTTTAAATGAGTGATAGAGATCTCTCACATGCTTACTACATATTATATGTGTTAATTTGGTTAATTAAACACTTCATATGCTAATTTTACCCTAAAAGTGGATCATGCATGTTCAATTCAGATCTAGACAACCTAAGATAACCTACTTCGATCATATATAATGTAATTCGCTAGATCCATCGTGTTTTACATGTGGTTAATTTCAAATTATGCTATATTTGTTATTACTATATTATGAATCATGTTTGTATGTGTTCATATGATTGTTCATGTTCGACATTTGGTTGAATTGCTATTTGATTTATTGAATTCGTTGTTATGTGTGATTTTTCTTCTTAGAATTGTGTGTCATAGAATTTAAAATTGAAGAACAGAGCAAATCAGAGGTTCTAATTATCGAATTCAAATGAAACATGTGACACCCCACGTATGTTAGTGTCATTCACTAAGGGAATGCATTAAGTTTCATGAAGCGTTATAGGTAAACAGACACAAAATATTACAAGACAGATATAAGATAGATATTAGTGGAAATTCAAATTTTTATTTCAAACATAAATCATAACATTGTGGTCCAAAATACCATAAGTCACAAAAACCATTACAATAATATAACTTCTACCTTGTACCATCAAAGTACATAAATATATAAAAAGCATAATTCCCCAAAAAAAGAGCTAAGCCATAATAGAGATAAGAATTTGAACTATGCTTCAAAAGCAGCTCCAAAAAGATGATAACTGAGTCTTGACTAAGGCCGAGGATTCCCTCCCTACAAACCTGGGGGGAACGGAAGAAAGAAGAGGAAACAAAAAGAGTTAGACATAACGTCTGGCGAGTCCATTTACTTTTAGTAAGTATATAAATAAAAGTATCATGATAGACATATAAGGTGGATAAGAAGGATAACATAATAAAATGGTAAGTGTGACAAGGTAAACATGATGGAGTGTATACGCTTCTTTAATGATTACTCTGCACTACTACTAGTATAACCAGAATGAGATGATCCCTTCCACTCTAAAATGGTAAACTTAGGCATATGTCTAGATGTACCCTAAATACTACCCTAATCGATCAACTCCTTAATTCACGTAGATACCTTATGCTGGCCCCACAGTAGGAGATATCACTTCCTAAAGTGGCAACCCCTCATATTAATAATGCGCACAACCGTATCTGTAGGTGTCACGGTCGTCTTATCCCCTTCTGTCTGGTGACCCGGTTGGCTTGCGCCGCCCACACCGTCCTTCACGTTTGGATCTCTTACAATCAGTCCAGTAAGCGCTCCCCTTTGTCTTGTATCCCCCATTAAGTTTTCATTGGCTATGTATACCACTAGGTGTCTTTAATTACATAATCCTATTATTTCAACAAGTTATGCTTACCCTAAAAGGTGTCTTTAATTACATAACTTTATTATTTCCTCTGGTTACGCATATCACTAGGTGTCTTTAATTACATAACCTTATTGGGTTAAGTTTTTGGGCCAATATGTAAATATTACCCACCCCCTCAGATTTACTTAACCCACCCCCTGTTCAACCAAGTTCACTTAACCCCAATTTTAGTTCATATTCATACAATCCCTATGGATTCAACTCAAGTATTACAATTTGTTACCATGTCCATTTATGGTTATAATGGGCTAGACCTCCCACATTAGACCTACAGCTTGTGGATGTTGGATACGTCGGTCGGGTCCAGGCAGACTTCTTCCACAAATTGTTTCTAACCTCGTATCTTATCCCGTTTCATATTTGTGCACTTAGACCCCTCACATTAGATTCAACATTTGCGGTTGCTGGATATGCCGGTCGGGTCCGGGCAGACTTCCACCACAAATGCAATCTAACCTCGTGTTATAAGTGTTGTTACAGTTTTCTAATTACTATTAAGATAGTGATAAGGTGAACATATAAGCATAGATCCAATGAAATGGTGACAGCTAACTAGTTTTAACATAGCAAAGTTGTTAAGATAAGCATGAAAAGATTTAAATATTAATTTAGAAGTCCAACAGGCTCAGATCTAATATGATAAGCACAAGGAGATCTAAATAATAAGCTAGATCTGATTAATAATTTAGACGTCCACATAATTCAGATCAAATAGTTAAAAGCAGACTCGACATAAATAAGGTTTAAGATCCACATCATAGAATGTCACTAAAGTAACAATAGATCTGACTAGATAGAGATTTAGATCCAAGTTATAACCAATTCAGAATGTCATATGTTCACAATTTACAATGGATCCAGTGTACAAATCCAAACTACAGTTATATCAGGTTTACTTTTAAATATTTAAATCTAAAAGCAAGTAAGAACTCACAGTGTTTGGATTAGAAAATAGAAAAAGAAGCTTGTTGAGATGCGGATATACAGTTGAATCTCAAATTGATTAGCCTTATTTGATTATTGTAGAAGATAAAGGATCCAGTTCAGTTCAGACACTAGCAGCGTTTGGCCTCCATTGAATTCCCATGAAGAAAACAAGAGAAATGGACCTCTATATATGTCTGCCAGCCTCCAGAAATCGACTGCCACCTCAGCCCTAGGGGAGTCATCCCCCCTCTTTATGGGGTCGATCCGGAGGTGACCCCCCTTAAGGGGTCGACACCCATACTATGGGGTCAACCCCCTACTAAGGGGTCAACACCCTTAGGGCGGGAATTTTACTGCCTTTGGGATTTTTGGAATTTGAACTGAAATTTGAATAACTGGACCCTATATATGTATATATATATATATATATAATTCTTCTACATATGTACAAACTTCAAACCTTCATAACTTCTTCATACAGTGTCCATTTTACGCAAATCAAATGTCTATCCTGACTAGAATTTTGAGACGAATGCAATGGCGCAGTCCATTTCCCTTGATTCTAAATATTAAATTAATTATTACTAAATTATCCCTTTTTAGTGTCGTTAAAATTTCGGGGTGTTACAAAACCTAGCAGAGGAGCTCTAGAGGATATCAGGATGGTACTCGGAGATTTTCACTTGAAAATCTTCTAAGTGCGTGGATCGATACCAATCCAATCCCTATAGATCAGTACCGTTCCATCATGGTGGATCATGGCATGATGAAACTTGGAGCGTGGCTTCGTGCAAACTACATCGGGTCATATATAAAATTTGGTGATGATTGGATGGCTCAAAGTGTTAACGCTTGTGTACTCGTTGATGGATCGGTATATAAGGCCTCGTGAAGTATTTCAGCTTGTAACTGGATCAGAAGGAAGTATTCAAGACATGAAAGAAGGGGGAGTAAAACTTAGTCATTTTTGACTAAGTAGACTGGTACTAGTCTACAGTCTATGGATAAGTACCGATTCCTCAGGGTAACGAATTGGGGCCATATATTTTTGCTATGAGGAGCAGTGGTCTTTAGGAGCATGATGGTGGTCTCCGATAGTCGATCGCTCCTACAAGGTGGAAGTTATCGTCAAAGTAATGTTGAGGCTTCGATTGTGAACCCGGGCGAGAGTGGTGAAAGGAGAAAGTGATAGGCAGTTCAAAGTGGAATGAAGCTAAAAGATAATGAACTGACTCGAGTGGGAACCGAGCTAAAAGATGGAGTCGTGGATGCTTATGTGATTGGAAGTGCCGAGGAATTGTTGATAGGTCGAAGGGTTCTAGCAGACTCGAAGCAGAGATATCGTGGGACGCCTACTAAGATCCGAGAGATCGAGTACCTTGGATCGCTTGGGAAGTGATCTAGTTGTCTTAGGAAGAAAAACGTTCGTCGAACGTGCGGTAGTCCGACTAGAACTGGGTTTTTCACTAGCCATTAAAGGATGGCAATGCCCAATCATTAGATATCAATGTATTCAAGGCTTTAGTCGGTGATATCTTGGTAGGCTATCACGTAGGATATTGAAGAGAAGAGGGGATTGGTAATCCTATTATGACTAGTGTCTACTTCTGTGTGTTTGAGTAGCATATTCAATGAGATTATTATGTGCTAACTTTTTGGTTGTAGGGATAGGTCATGTGAGACTTGAACTGTCTATTATCATATTATCCTATGTAGCGTTGGTAGTTTTTAATCGCTCATACCAGACTATTGTATGACTCAAGGTTATGTCTCCTTAGCATGCTTATACACGATGCTGATGAGTAGATTGAGTACAGATGACAGATTGGTTATGATGATGTTGTGCAATGACGAGCAGAAGTCTGACGTATTACTATCCTTACTATATAGCTATTTGGACGATTTCTGTTGTTTTACTTGTTATATACTCTGATGGGGGATGTAGTAAGGCCTGATGTATTCATATATTTAGTTACCGAATTGTTTTATACTTGATATTCTGAGATTTTATGGAGATGGGATGTAATAACCCGGAAAATGTGAACCAATTTAAAATTTTTAAAATTGGTTATTACCAAGGAATTTGAATAATTGAAATAGCATATTTCAATAAAATAAAGAATTGGGTATAGTATTGCAGTTTGAGATTTTGAATACAAACTTTGTCTGACTGTACCGGGTGGAAAATGTAATGGATTTTAGCGAAACTGAAAATATTTAAATCTGTTTATGAATACCTTTCTAACGAATTTGAAAAATCGAAGTTTCATAGCGGGAATCAAAAGTTATGGCCAAATGAATTTTCAGAAAGGTCGCTATAAAGCATATATAGCCCTTGAAAATTGATATTTTGCATACGGCCTCGAAATTCGACGAAACCACTTTTGTTGGGTCCGGGATGTCAAATTATTTCTAAGTTTCAAATTTCATAATTTTTGAAGCTAGTATGAGAGCGGGGCAAAAGAAAATGTGATTGGTCAATTTCTATTAAAATAGGTCGACCTAAAAATGGCCGTTTTTCAAACGAGCTCAGAATTCGACGAAACTGGTTTTTTTAGGACCGTATCGTCAAAACAAAGCTAGATTCATTTTTCTGAATTTTTCGATTCAGTTTGTGGCCCTGGCAAATTGAAATGTACGTTCAAATTTAATATTGAATGTTTTATATTTTAATTTGAAAAATAAGTGACTGTAACAGTCAAAATGGCCAACGAAACATATCTTATTGTGTCCGGAATGGGGGTATTTAGCTAGGGGCGACAGTCGTTGGGTTTGATTTCGAGTCCGTTTGTGAAAACACTATTTAAAATTTCCTATATAGCTTCGACCAATAGGAATTTTTCTTTTAAAAAAAATCGAAAAACCCTAGCCGCCTTAGCTGATTTGGACGATCCAGGAAGCGCCGCGCTTCTCTTCCCTTTTCCGACCGCCACAGGCGACGCTAGGCCGTGCCACCACCACCAGTCGACAGCCCTTCGCCTCTTCTCCACATCCGACCAAGCGCCGCCCTCTATCATCAGCTCCTCCGCCTGAACGACGTCGAGGAAGTCGCCGACTTCCCAGCGCCGCTGCCGCCCCGATTTGCCATCGCAACCCCTCAAACCGCCAGCGTCGTGAAGCCCTCGCCGCCCCCTTCCACGTCAGCACCGCCGATCATCCCCATACTGCACGGATTTTGCAAAAATCCCAAACCTAGTTTCGAAGCAAAAATAAAGGTACGACCTTTATTATTCAGAATTGAAAATAACACTATAAAGCGTTGCAAAACTTTGAAAAATAATATCTTTTTCGTTCTTTAACGAAATTCGATGAAACAGGAGACACCGTGACCGCAAGGAGGCTCTCTACCATCTAGAAGAAGCCGCGGATTTTTCTGATCTTCCTACAATTTTTAGAACTGGAATAACCAATGTGAGGAATCTAAACTGATTGTGTGAATGAAATCGCGTTGTATAAATTATATAAGCGAAGTGTAAATTATATACGCATTGTATACCTCATGTACATGTGTTGTATAAGTTATATTAGCGATGTATAAATTATACAAGCGTTGAATGAAACATATATGCTTTGAATTGTGATGAAATGCAAGTGAATTATAATATAATATATATATATATATATACTCCCCTCGTCCACAGACCATGGACGGTATTTATTGCTTGTGATTGACGTGATATTATATGGTATGACGAATGGTTGGAAATAATTGTTTGTGGTTGATATTGTGGTTGAAAAATACCTTTGTGTTTGAAAAATACCCTCTTGTGGTTGAAACAAATTAGAATAGGATTGTGGAATTGAAAATAAAACATGCCGCATGCGTGCGAACTAGATGCATGATCCCCATTGTCAAAAACCGCGAGGTTTTAAGGTAGAGCGAGGAGCCGTACTAGGGACGGTCCCGGTTTTAACTACCCTGTTGTTATGCTGCCGAAATTTTCTGAAATATACATATGTTAGAATTATTTTCATTCGTTGAAATAAATTACATATATAGAGAATATTCATGTGTTGAGTTGCAATTCATTCGTTGAGTTGAAATTCATGTGTTGAATATTATTTGAATTTAAACAAATAGCTTTAGCGATAAGAATCACATTTTTATATATGTTCAAACTATAGCGAATATTCATGTGTTGAGTTGCAATTCATTCGTTGAGTTGAAATTCATGTGTTGAATATTATTTGAATTTAAACAAATAGCTTTAGCGATAAGAATCACATTTTTATATATATTCAAACTATAGCGAATATTCATGTGTTGAGTTGCGATTCATTCGTTGAGTTGAAATTCATGTGTTGAATATTATTTGAATTTAAACAAATATCTTTAGCGATAAAAATCACATTTTATATATATATAAACTATAGAGAATATTCATGTGTTGAATCGAAATTCGTTCGTCGAGTTGAAATTCATGTGTTGAATGTTATCGTATTTTAAAATAAAATGAAGCGACAATAAAAACTACATCTTTATTGTGAATATGAAGTGTTAAAAACATTCACGTGTTTAATAAATATTTTTGACGATAAAAATATTCCTTTTATCATGTATATATGTTGATAAAAATACACACGTGTTGAAATAAATAATAGTTTGCTAGAAATATTATTATTAGCTTTGTTCTGCATATATATACATGTGTTTAACAGGAAAAATGGATTAGCTGTAGAGTAAAGAAATTATTTGCGTGCCCGACAAATAGGTAAACCTTGATAAGTTGGTTGCGCAATTTTATTTATATATCAACTCCTGTGAATGCCATTGGATGCGGAGTGCTGGTTATTCTGTGTGAAATAATAAACGTCGCCATAGGATAGTAACAATTAATTTTGAACTACACTACATGGCATACTTCTTGACGATAGGCATACTTCATCATATTCCACATAAGCAATTGGAGCTTGTGTGACGAGGTGGAAGATTTACCATACGAGCGAGAGGCTTGTATGGCGATGACTATATACTACAGGTTGAACTGATGACTGATATGGACTATAGAAAATATAACGATAAATCGCCAGATTAATAACAACCCCACACGGGTCTGGAGTTGACAATAATCACGTCGCTCTAGTTATTAGATACGGCACATGGACTATTTATTCCCACACGGAAACGGGGTGACGAGAATTTATTCTCTGGAGTGATCATCTATACATGCTCCCCCATAAACACCACAATATATCACTATAAATATGTGGGTGCTTTTTAGGATTTATTGGGTACCTAACACGGCCCAATAAATTTCCAAACCCCTCCCCGTACAAAGGATGTTATGGCGAAATTTTTCGAAATATTAAGGCGTTAGTGAAATATTTTTGAAGTAAAAACGAAGTTGAAAATATAGAATGAACTATAGTTGGAAATATAGAATGAACTATATTTATATATATAAATATAATTAAAAGGAATCGAAGCCGTGTAGTTCGTGTTTCAGAATCGTAATTTGAAACGATTAGTACGAGAAATCCGACCATCGGATTTTCACGAAACCGCTACCGCTGGGTTCGCCTTGGAAATATCTTCCCAACGGCACCAACCTTGTAAAAATCCAACGGTTGGATTGTCCGGAATGTTTAACTCAAATCTGAAGAAAAACAGCGCCAGAATCGTTTATATTTATATATAAATATAAATATAATTAAATTAAATTAAATCGAATAACGACGCTGCAGTTCGAATTTTGAAACCGGAACTTCAAACAACTAGTGTGGGAGATCCAACCCTCGGATCTTCACGAAACTGGAACCGTTGGGTTCGCTTTGGGAATATCTTCCCACTGATATAGACTTCGTAGAAATCCAACGGTTAGATTTTCCGATATATGTAAAACAAATTAGGGGAAAAACAGCGCCAGTGCCACGGCACGACCTGAAACGTCGTTTAATTAAATATGGCCATTTTTAAATAAACAAAAATGGGGAAAAATCGTTATAAAATATTATAAGCAACATAGATTACAAATAAACTAATTGGGCTTGAATTGTTTGATATTTGATGGTTGTATGTGCTTGACACGAAAATAACACTAAAGAACTGAAAGATGGATGTCGAATAATATAACCATGGAAAAAAATCGATTTAAATTCTAATTACGTGAATTATTTGAAAAGGCCGAGATAACCCTCATTTCAAATAATTTATCGAGCGATTCGAATTGGAAAATGCAAAGACGATTCAAGACCGACGATCTTCGTATCGGTTGGATGGGCGCTGCTGAGGTTCCTGACCGGAGTAGCTACCGGAATGGGATGGAAGTAGTAGCCATCTGAACGTATGTGTTGATTGGACGGATATACGAGGAATTTGACGCCTCCGGTTTCGTTCAGACCCAGAACGGACTTGTAAATGGACTATGTGTCTGACATTGGATTTTGTTCTATACTGATTGATCTCTGTTAAATACATATCTGTTTGGCGGCGGAGAATTTATTCTTTTGCTTAACGCCCTTCTCTGAGACATACGAGCTCAGAGGTTATATATCGACAGAAATCAATCGTATGGAGTGGACTGCCTATGTGGCATGCCAAGATGCTGTGATCAAGGCTTCTGTTGCAAAGCAAAGTCTTGTGGATGATGATCAAAGCCCGGTCTACGTGGCCTAGCTTTGTGTATTTCATAGATTCGCGAGCCTCACATATCGGTATGAGTTAAAAACGGGATACGGACCGTTGGGAGAGCACGACGTTTCTTTCTAGCTATGGTGGTGTCAGTGACTTACCAGCCCTGACATTTATATCTATTTTTCACCTATGTGGTTGTTGGAATGCGAGGCGCCTCGATTATAGGTCTGTAAGGACCGGGAAACGTGTGCTTAGGCATAGTTAATCCTCAAACGTAAGAGAGGACCGGCCCAGCCGAATCCAGGGTTGCCCAGAGTGTGTAGTCCTGAGGCATTTGCTAGAATGTCTCGAAGCGGAGAGGAGCTTGCCCCTTGCCTCAACTCATGACGGAAATCCAATTTCCAATACGAAATAACGGACTCGATTATAGAACTAGTATGGCGACATAGTATATGGTAGTTATGCCGTCTATGATTGATATTTATGATGCTATTCTCTTTTGAAACATATATGCACTAGTAATAATATCGATTGATTTTGCTTTATACGTATCAAGCATATTTGACCATTATAAGGTAAAACTCTATCCTCCGGCTTGCGTTGCATTGTATGATGGGACTTGAGTCTTATAATGGCTTCATTCTTTTTCTTAAAAAAGCATTGCGTTGTTTTAAAGAATCTACTTTGTTTTAAATGCACTAACAATCACTGGAGTAAACCCGTTCCGCGAAAGTGGCGTGGTCCTATGATTTGCTATTACTGTTGTTTAACTGTTAAATAGATTCCTCATACCAGTCCCCATGACTGACTCGTTGTTTGTTTCACTTTGCAAACGCAGGTGCCCTTATTTTCACACGGGCAGCCTAGTTCACAGGTGACAGGTTGTTTTTGGCTCTGCACTGTTGCATAGAGTGCATTTTTGGCTCATGGCGAGGCTGACTTCACAGAGATGACTTTGACATTTTCCGCCATTATTGTACTTATATTATGATTCCGCCACTGGCGATGCAGACTGATTTACTTTCCGTACTCCTCATTGTATGTATATGTACCGCCTTCGGCGATGTAGACTGATACCCTTATTATGTCTCACTGCATGTATGTATTCCGCCTCTGGCGATGATGACTGATCATTTTCCTTTATTTACTAAGTTATATCCTACACTGTGCTATTCTGATG
Source organism: Allium sativum (assembly GCA_030737875.1). Lineage (NCBI taxonomy): Eukaryota > Viridiplantae > Streptophyta > Magnoliopsida > Asparagales > Amaryllidaceae > Allium > Allium sativum. Next base: position 313,801,325 of record CM060921.1, read on the forward strand.
TTATTACATGTTGTGATTCCGCTGTCATACTCATGTGAAATTATTCCATTTATTGTTTTTGCTATTATCTGTACTCTGCTATGATGATTAATGTGTTATATTCCAATGATTATCCTTAATACCGCCCCTCGGATTTTGGGATCGTCACATGGGATTTCCTTTTTGTTATGCTTCACTACTACATTATGTTGTATATTTGTTATTATATATGTTATCCATGCGTTGTGAGTTATACGACATGTTCTGTTTTACTTTACTTTCTCCGATGATCGTCCTTTATTAGCCTAGCACATCATGCAGCGCACCTTTCATATAGTTCAGTGTAGGAGCTATGAGGTGGTCATCACACTTGTTATCAAAGCTTTGGTTAAATGATTTTACCCAACGTTCGAGACCGTAAAAGCGTATGAGAGATTTACTTGTAATTTTATATTGGATGATAGCTATATTATATGATATATGACATACTAGTTTAATAAGCACTTGAGCACAATTGTAGCATTTCTCTTATGTGGACTGATCATTCTTGATTTAGATAAAGAATGAGTCGCCGAAACACGAGAAATGCTGATGGAGATGTACCTGATACAGGAGGGGTAGGTGAGGGTAGTCAATCTGGAGCTACTTTTGTTATGCTCGATTTTTCTGCTATGTTCGAGGCCATGATGATAATGATCATGAGAAGGATACCCAATTTAGAGGTGGTAGTATATGGTGGTGCTCCTATGGAGACACCTAGGGTTGTTGATTTCTGTGCAAGGATTATACTTCTCTGGGTGGTAAGCCATTTAATGGGATTGAATCTACGATTGAAGTGTAGAATTGGTTGGATACTTGTGTTCGTATATTCAGATATTTGAGAATCGATGATGCAATGGAAAGGAAGCTCGTGTCGAGACAGCTTCAAGGATGAGCAATGGATTGGTGGAACTCTATTACTCTTGAGACTCCAGAGGACCAAATTTCTTAGAATGAGTTTAAGACTAAGTTTGAGGAAAAATTTATTTTAACGGTCCAGAAGTCGATTCTCTTTAAAGAAATTGTTGAGCTGAAGCAAGGTGGGAGAACTATGGCTGAGTATGTAGCAGAGTTTTAAGGTTTCTCGAAATATGCTTGTTCTTATGTGAAACTCTGTATCAGAAGAATGGGATGTTTATCATGGGATTGGATGAGTGTCTTGGAAAACAATTGGTAGATCATATTGAGGATCCGTATGAGAAATTCGTTGAAAAAGCTTTGAGGCATGAGATTTTGTTCCCAAAGAAAGGTGGATTTGTTGCTCATAGTAAAGAGGAGTCGAAGTCACATCAAGGTGGCGGGAATAAGAAAACATTGAATGGAATGAGAAAACAGCAGCAATAAGGGAAGGATGGCTAAAATAAACCTAGGAGTGAAGTCACTTGCTTTAACTGCCACGAGAAGGGCCATTATTTCATGACTTCAATGCTCCTACGGCATAAAGGAAATGTTAAAACTGTGAAAAGACTGGGTACTTAAGGAAGAATTGTCCGGAACCACCGAGGGATAAGTAGGATGTGAAGGCGTATGTGTTGGATGTTGTGCCATCTTCTTCGAGTGCTTCGACCGCAGCGGATAAGGGGAAAGGTGTTATTGTGCAAGGTATGCTTTTTGTCAGAGGTGTTTTAGTTAGAGTTTTATTTGACAATGGAGCATCGCATTCTTTTATTTGTAATTACCTTGTTTGCAAGTTAGGTTTGGAATCTGAGATCGTTGATAGACCATTAGATGTGACTAACCGAGTAGGTGGTTCTTTTAGTCTTTGTATTCTTTACCATGGTCCAGTCTTATTGAGTTATGGTTGCTCTTCTGTGTATGATTTCTTTGTTTTGAATTTCACTGCATTTGGGATTATTTTTGGTACGGTCTGGTTAAAGAAGTACACAATTATAATGGATTGCGAGAGGCTCGAGGTGACAATCGAGAATGAGGAAGGAATAACGGTTGTGATGCACTATCTACGAGAGGACAAGGTCCTTGTTAGCTTTTTATATTCGATTGCAATTTTACAGGTGAATTGTCATCAGTGTCGATCGTTTGAGAGTTTACTGATGTCTTTGACAATGTCAAAGGACTGTGACATAATGGGAAATTGAGTTTTGTATTGATCTAGTGGATGGAGCTAGACCTACAGCTATGCCTCTTAAGAAGATGGCGCCTAGTGAACAGCGAGAGTTAGTGGTGTAAGCGAATGATATTTTGAGTGAAGGATTCATTCGGAGAAGTGAATCAAAGTTGGTGCGCCAGTTGAATTTGCAACCAAATCTGATGGATTTTTGTGATTATGTGTGGGTTACCGTGAGCTGAATAAGGTGGTTAAGAAGAATAAGTATCCGTTGCCGAAAATCGATGACTTGTTTGATCAGCTTAACGAAGCCAAGGTGTTTTCCCAAATGGATTTAGCAACAGTATTTCACCTACTGAGGGTGGCTAGAGATAATGTGCCGAAGAATGCTTTTAGGGCATAATTCGGGTTTTATGAGTGGCAAGTGATGCCATTTGGATTGACAAACCAGCCAACATATTTTATGGATCTTATGAATCAAGTTTTCAGAGATAAATTGAATAAGTTTGTGCTTGTGTTCGTGGATGATACGTTGGTTTACTCTAGTATTAAAGAAAAACATAAGATGCATATGAGAATAGTTTTGGAAATATTACAAAAGAATCAACTGAGAGCTAAGTTTTCGAAGTGTCACTTCTATAAGAAGGAAGTGAGGTTCTTGGGTCATGTCGTATCGGGATAAGGATTAGCGGTGGATTCCGCTAACGTTGCAGCAATTCAGGATCGAGATCGACCCTAAAACGCAACATACATTACGAGTTTCCTTGGATTAGCGAGGTATTATCGGCGGTTTATCAAGTTTTTTTTGAAGAAACCGTTGACAGGATTGATAAAGAAGAACCAGGTCTTTGCATTGGATGTAAAGTGCGAGCATGCTTATGTGGTGTTGAAAAAGATACTGACAAGTGCTCCTATAATAGTTATTCCAAGTGGAAACGACAAGATTATTATGTGTACTGACGCATGTAGTACTAGATTGGGAGCAGTGCTAATGTAGAAAGATAAAGGCATGGCTTATGCAAGTCAATAGCTGAAGTCGCACGAAAGGAATCACCCGATTCACAACTTAGATTAGTGGCGATAGCTTTTGCTCTGAAGATACGGAGGCACTACTTGTTGGGGGTTAGATTCGATCTATATACGGATCATAAGTCGTTGAAGTATCTCCTTTCCCAAAAGGATTTGAATTTTTTACAGCAACAATGGTTAGAGTTTCTAGTGTCGTATGATTTTGATATAGCCCACACACTAGGGAAGCGAAACGTAGTGGTCAATGCATAGAGTAGAAGGCATGCGAGTTTGGGAGCTACGTTTACTAAATGGAAGCACCTTGAGTATTTGGCTAGATTCGATTTCAAGCCTCATTGTGATTTAGAGCCTGAAATGTTAGCGAGCTCGTCGAATAGCCTACTCTCATCGAAAGAACTGGCTAAGGCTAGAAGCGAGATGCTAAGCTTATTAAGATTCTTCATAGATTGGAAATGAGCATCAAATCTGAAGGTTCATAGACATCTAATGGGAAAAACTATGGGGTGGATTGGAGAGATCCAACCTCTGTGAACGACTCATGTTTTAGCGATAAAAAATTTAAATATTTTATTTAAGTATTAATCATTAATTGAGTGGTGGTTCCAAATGTGACCTTTCACATACGATTAAATCAGGACTCGAAACCACTTCCATTACATATGGATTGTTCATTATGTGGATAGAAAATATATGGATCGCTATGTTTCAAGTATGGTCCATTAGGTAATCAAAACGATCTCGAAACATGTGTAGATTGTCATTCCGAGGTGCAGTTTTGAATTGTGATGAAAATTATACCATCGAAACCATATCGTTGATGTAATGCACGTCGTCAAGTTTCATAGAGATTGGACGTGTCATTTGATCGCAGCAAAGTAAAAAAAACGTATTTGATTTCAGTTCTAAATTAAAAACATTGAATTAAATAATAATATTCAAATAACCTACACCTTGTTCACTATCCTTCCCTATCTCTCTTCTACTATTACATTCGTATCAAGGCTGCCACTTACATCTTTTCTATAAAAATAATAATAAGAATATCCCAACCTCTATAAATCATGAAACCAACCTCCCTTAACTCCTGTCGAGTTTCTCTATGCATCCATGTCAACTTTGGTAGGTGCGATTACAATTGTCGAGGCCGACATTTTTTGTCGTGAGCTAAGTTTAAGGTGTGGAAGCATTCCATGTGTCAGTTGGCAATGAGGTAAGTACCTTTAGTCATCTCTTTGCAACGTTCTTCTTTGGGAACGATCGTTCGAACTTCAATGGTCTATACAAAGTCATGAAAATGGCCTAGCATGATCACCGTACTGGGTTGCGATCAACTAGGGTAGCTTGAGTATGACGAGTTAGCGACCATCGGGAGGCGCACAATACTAGGTTTCCACCACTATTGACGGATTTCGTTTCATTGGGATATAAGGATGTAACTGGGTTTTGATTTTCACGATAATGGGTTTCAACGTATCAGGATATGCACGACAATTATTTAGAGATTGGTTAAAAGGTGATTACTTTGTGTGTTAATTGTAATTGAGTTAGTTTAATTATTAAAATAATCATAAAAACTTATATCATTAAAGGTAAGTACCCTCTTAACCGTTGTTGGATCTATCCCGACTGTTATAACCATCGGATCGATAGTAGGAGTTATCACGCATTCTGCATCTTTCTCTATGAACACAATATCTTCATATGAGATCTTTTGCTGCTTCATAGGAATAGTGTTGCTCAAGATCAAACATCGCTCTTCCTTCGGGACGTACTTCAAAGAATGTGCATATCTTTCAATATCTTCCCAGCTGCTACCTGCTGGATGAAGACCTCCAGAAATGATATTAATCACCGGCCTTTGGATAGCTTGCACTGGAGCTCCACTACTTGAATTAGGCTGAATAACAGGTGCACTCTGCCACTAGGGATTTGAGGAAGGATCCATAGTCTGTGGCTTCTTCACATATTATTGCAACTTATTCTTCCTAATCAATCGGTCTAACTCTAGAGGTGTCTGCATTTGTTTATGTTGTGGCCGAGCTGATTATGGAAGCGAAAAAACCTTTCGGACTTCATCTGGTTTTCCCCAATCTTCAGCGGTTTCGGATTCAGATAGTTTTCTATGTCTGTAATGGAAGTGAAGATATTTTCTAGGGTGTCCGTTAAAGGAGTCAATTTTGAGAGGCTAAAGAATCGGAGCTTCTTGCCATTCCTGCTATACTTCCCATCATTTCTTCTCTTATGTCCCCCATTACTCTTTTGACCACATTGAGCACCATTATCCTTCTTCTCTGGCACAACACTACTTTTAGCAACATTCTGAATAGGAGAAGGGTAATCTTCTACTCTGATAAATTCTTCAGCCTTCCTAGAGAACTATTCAAGAGTATTAGGCTCCTTCATTTTCATCCATCTCTCGAATTTAGACTTCTTATCCATAGCTTTGTATAATGCCATCAACACCATACGAGGTTCTGGATTCCCCACTTCAGTTATGGAAGCATTGAATGGAGTAAGAAAGGCCCTAACCGATTCAACCGGTCTTTGCCCCACATCATTTAACGACATTACGTCCTTGACATTTGTTGTATACAGCCTAAACTACTCCCTGAATTTCTTCGCTAAAACATAGAAATTATCCACGAACTTTGGCCGTAACTTGGCGAACCAAAGTGACGCTACTCCTCCAAGTAAATAAGGAAATACAAGCACTTTATCTCATCTGTGGCTCGTGCACTATTCATATGTTGGTCATACTTGTATAGGAATAGGTTAGGGTCATCGGTTCCACTATAAGCTGTCATGATTGGAGCATTAAATTTCTTTGGAAATTTGGCCTTCTGAATTCTTTCTATAGGCAGAGTTTTGCTTGGAGCGAAGTCCTATTCTCTTTCATCAGCGTTCCTTTCCATACTCTCCTTCATAATCTGCCTAATCATGCCCAAGATATATCCTTCGTCATCGTGTCGACCCACGTGGTAGATGCCATCTCCTTTACCGGATGCTCGCAGGGGTAAGTGATCGCGGTTAGGGATCCGGGGCCCTGAGCCTTCCTCTTGGGAAGGCACCCCTTTGGTGACTAGCCACTTTACGCAAAGTATATCTCTCGGAATGACTCTTGGCATTAGGTTTGGAAACTTCAATATCATCATCTGAATCGTAAACCTCTTCAACAATATACTCACAGTTGAGATCTGAGGCTGAAGAGTTAACATTATCTTCAGGATTAATTTCAATTTTCTGATTTTCCGCATAGGCTTGAGCAGCGAAAAGAGCTTTTAAACTATGCATCATGGCTTTGTTTGAAGCCTCCTTATACTGAGTCAAGTTAGCAATGGCAGCATCCAACTCTTCTCGGGACACACCAGCTCCCAGAGCTTGAGAATTAGCTGGATGATTGGTTTAAGGAATTGGAGCGTCATTAAAAGCATTATCCGAGCCTCTAACAGACCTACTACCACCTTTTTTTGATGGTACCATGATCTCAGACAATCTTCCAAACTTCATAACAATTCTTTCAATCGGCCTGACTTCTAGATCGTGCAGATCTATCATAGAATGACAGGTTTTCAATCTTCACAATCCATAAAAATCCACCAATGATCTTAACCTTGTGGTCGTAGGTTTGAACCCCACGATGGGCACCAAAAACATTATTGCAAAAATTGCACTAACACCTCAAGGTGTGTTTCAACACTTCACAAATGATCAAAACAAAGTTAACAACAAAATAAGTGCGGGAAAAAGTAAAGGAGAGAGTATTTATAGTGGTTCTTCCTTAGATCTAGTCTACGTCCACTTTAATCGGGGATTCCATTTCGACTCTCATCATTACAAGGTACAAAATCATTTTCATTTTATACATCTTTTATTTCTTTTACAATTCTCTATCTCTTCTCTTCGATCTTTTGAATTCACCATAGAAATGCTTAGATCTCTTTGGTTGCAGAGATTATTGAAGTAGATCTTTGATAATTGAGCACTTTGATGATCTTTGATGATTTCACGATGATGATGGAGACAGTTGATTGAAGCTTGATGGAGCTTTAATGGAGTTTGAGATGATTTCTTGATGTTGAGAAATGAAAATGCAGCCCTTTGGGGTAGAAAAATTCGGTCCCTTAATTATAGGAAGCGACGGGGTATTTATAGGCGAGGTTTAAAGGGAATGGCAAAGTTGTAATTTAGGTGTGTTCAGGTCATTGATCGGATGCCCGATCCATGCTATTTACGAAAATGCCACTGAGCCTAGATTACGGCCAGTCCATGAAAATAATGTGATCCCTTAATGCGCGCCATGCCAAATCATGTATTTCAGCATGTGCAATGTGTGGTTGATCAATGCTTTAAATGCGGCAGATACGCCTGTTCGATGGCCGATCCATACTTAAAAAGCGCCCGATCCATCAATGCTGTACGCGCAGAATAAGTGCTCGATCCATGATGCAGTTTTTCCCGATCCATGGTATTATTTAAGGTCCATATTAAGGTTAAAAATTAGGCTCACATCCGGTCATAAACTTATTGTAAATTCAGTCCTTATTTTTTGAAAATTCACATAAAAAATAAAAATAAAAATTTAAAAGAAATACGTAAATTCGTATTTAAATTTATCATGCACTCGACAAAAAATTTAGATCAAAAAACATCAAATAAGGCATCAAAAATGAAAAAAAAAAGCAAAACCGCGAAACTGCATTTATATGCATAATAGAATGCATATATTTGAATTTTCCTTCATACATCTATGCAAGAATATCAGTCATGAATTTGTGTTGATTTTCATGCATATATCTGTGCTAGTATTGCATATTTCTTGCATAAAAATGTGCAACAATCCGCAAGCTAAATTTCACTTAAGTTTTCTTCGTGCAATACATGCATACATGTGTGCAAGTATTTCAAATAGTTGCACACATGTATGCAAGTTTCGTTCCAGGTTTTCAGCCCAAAACAGCTTATACAATAGTTGCACACATTTATGCAACTATTAGTAATAGTTGCATACATGTATGCAACTTTTTTTTTTCGTGAACTTCCGAAAATATTTCCAGAATTTAGTTTTTTTTATATATATTGTAGCGCATGTTTTTCCGACCAAAACATGTAAAACACGGAAGTTAAAAAATAGGGGGCGGGTTTACATTTAAAACATAGGAGGGATGTGAGCCTAATTAATTTTGAAAATTGGATGTGTGCCTAATATTCACATTATTTAATGCTCGATCCATACCACGAGGTGATGACCGATCCATCAGATAGAGCCTTCCATCGCAGTATTTCGTGTATGATCCATGGCACTTGATTATGACCGATCCATGGTAATATAAGCTACCCATCCATACTATAAAATAATGATCGATCCATGAGTAAAGAAGTGATCAATCCATACCAAAATACATGCCCGATCCATCGAAGAAGACTCAGCCCGATCCATCTTAAAGTATGCCCGCTCCATGGTTAAAATGTAACCAATCCAATAATATAAACACAAGACTGATCCATGGTTTTTTAACTCTATCGATCCATCACATATGAATTTGACTAATTTGAACCATGTTTTAAACAGGGTTAACTTTTGCTCCTCGAAGTTCGTATTTTTGCTTGTGAAAAATTTGAGCTTTGAAATGAATGTCTTTAATATGATTTTTGTCAACACATATTGATGGATTGTGAATAAACACTTTATATGGATTGGATATTTTTATTTATACATATTTTTTAATGGATCGGAACATCTCAACACTAATGAACCGCACACACGTAGACCACTCTGATGGATCGCAAGCTCAAGGCCCACTTAAAAGTTTATGTATATATTTTCTTTTTTTGATTGGTGCCTCTTTACTTTATCTCTTCAGATGAAAAAACATGTTAATGGTGGCCGACATTTTCTGAAGAACTTCCTAACTCCGGTTTGCTATTCTTCCATCGATAGACCCCTACTCCGGCTAGATCGTCGTAGCAATCACTAGTCTTTGAACATCATAGACCCCTAACCTCTGATTCGAACCCAAATATTTTAATTGTTAGCTTTTTATATTCGCTTGAGACTCCATGGGATGGGTTGTCATTTATGTTATCACTAGATTGTTTTATGATGCCTTTGACGTAGCCGAAGGATTGCCACCAAAAAGAAAATTTGTGTTTTAGATTCATCTAGTGGATAGAGTCAGACCTATAGTTAATCCTCTTAGGTGGATGGTGCTTAGAAAATTATGAGAGTTAGAGGTGCAACTAAATGATTTACTAAGTAAAGGATTCATTTAGAGAAGCGTATCCGAATGGGTCATGCAAATTGTGTTTGCAATCAAAGTTGATGAATTTTTGAAATTGTGTATGGATTATTGTGAGTTGAATAAAGAAGAACAAGTATCCATAACTGAGGATTGATGAATTATTCGATCAACTTCATGAATCCTAGATGTTTTCCCTAATGGATTTGCCTATTGGATTTCATCAACTAAGAGTGTCTAAATATAGCATGTCGAAGATTGATTTTAGGGAACCATATGGATTCTTTGAGTGGCTGGTAATGCCATTTAGATTGACCAATATGTTAACGTATTTGTGGATATTATGAATCGAATTTTCAAGGATTAGATGAATAAGTGTGTGCCTGTGTTCGTGGATAGGATCTTGATCTATTCTAGACTTAAGGAGGAGCACAAGATGCATTTGAGGATTGTATTGGAAATCTTGAGAAAGTACTAGTTGAGATCTAAGTTTTCAAAGTGTCACTTTTGCCAGGAAGAAGTGAGATTCATAGGTCATGTCGTATCGGGACAAGGAATAACAATGGATCCTCCTAAGGTTGCAGAAATTCAAGATTGGAATCGATCTAAGAGTGCTATGGTTAGACGTTTTCGGGGTTTGGATATATATTATCGAAGGTTTATCAAGATCTTTTCAAAGATAGCTAGCTATAGAATGGCCATTTTGATGAAGAAGAATCAGACTTTTGCGTCGGATGCAAAGTATGAGCATGCCTTTGTGATTTTGAAGGAATGATTGAGCAGTGCTCCTATATTGGTTATTCTGAGTGGTAGTGGAGAAATGATTGTCTATACTAATGCATATGGTACTAGCTAAGGAGTAGTATTGGTGTAGAAGGTTAGGTTTTCTCTTGTGCTAGCCGACAATTAAAGCCGCATGAAAGGAATTGCCCTACTCATTATTTAGAATTAGCAACGATAACGTTTGCTTTAAAGATATGGAGACATTATCTGCTAGTAATTTTATTTGAGCTATTCATGGATCAGAAGTCACTAAAGTATCTTTTGTCCCAAAGGGATTTGACTTTTCGGCTGCAATGCTGGTTATAGTTTCTAGCTTCATATGATTTTGGTTTCTTATATTTTGAGAAAAATAATGCAGTGGTAGATGCGCTAAGTAGAAGACTTGCTAGTTTGGTAGCTATTTTTATGGAATGGAAGCAACTAACACATTTAGCCGGATTTGATTTGAAATCTCGTTGTTAGTTAGAGCCTGAAATTTTGGTGAGCTTATCTATTAGACCTACTCTCATTGTAAGGATTGGTAAAAGCTAAAAATGAGATACCAGGCTTGTTGAGGTTATTAAGAGGTTGGATATGAGAGTCGATTCCAACGAATAAAGAATTACAAAGATGATCGAGATGGTTGGCTTCATCGAGATGGAAGTTTGGTTGTTCCAGAAATTGATGGATTGAGAGTTGAAGTTATCAGGGAATTCCATCATCCTAGGTTGACTATTCACCTTAGAGATAATAAAACGTATCATGGTATGAAAAGATTTTACTAATGGGAAGTTACAAAAAGGGATGTTGGAAGATTTATCTCGAAATGTACGAATTTTTAATAGGTCAAGTCTGAGAAGGAAACACCAATTGGATTGTTATAGCCATTAGAAGTTCTTACATGGGAATGGGAGAAAGTTTCGATGGAATTCATTGATGGATTGCCGAGGACCAGGGAAAGATATGAAAGTATTTCGATGCACCATCTTCTTTGCACAAAATATATAATATATACTAAACTTTTTTATTGTTATAAGAGGAGGAGGAGCCGAACTAAGGCATGGTGGTAGTGGAGGGAGGTGGAGCCGAATGGAGGAAGGAGGAGGAGAAAAATGAGAGGAGGAAGGGAGTTTCTATGCCATGGAAACCATGGCCTAAAGCTTTAAGAAGAAGTAGGAATGAATGAGAAAATTGAAGAAAATAGTTCTATTTATAGGAAAAATGGAGTAAAGAGAGAGAGAGACACATTAAGGGACGCATGCCATTCATGCATGAAGGGTGCATGCAAAATGACAAGTGTCCTAACACTTGTTAACTTAACAAGAAGAGTGACATGCATTAAGACAAGTGTCCATACACCTATTAACTTAAGAAAGAGGGTGACATGCATAAGGACAAGTGTACATACACTTGTTAATTTAAGAAGGAGGGTGCTTAAGATAACATTTTTACTCAAAATGCTATGGAAACTTAAAGACAACACTTATAACAAAAGCTACCAATGATTCTAATATTCATAAAATTATATCTATATCTGACGAAAGATCATATTAAAAAAATAGTTTAACAAACAAGAATTCGACAAATTTGTTTAAACAAAAGCATGATAATTTATTTAATATTAAAATCAATATATTATGCAAATAAATGTATTAATCTTAGCAAACAAATACCCCAACTTATTATGTTGACGTATGGTATACAATCAAGACCGTACGGGCACGTAGTGGAGATTGGGTTTCCAACATGATGGTTCCTGGTACGAAAGATCATTCGAGGGATCACAAAATTTCTTACGCGCATAATCCTAGTGCTCATGGATAACATCCAGACTCGGACACCGTTATACGAGCCTACCGTACATGAATCAGAGTACCCAACAAATAGCGTCCTAGACTGCGAACTTTGTGGTACCCTTTCATCATCACATCCCGGTGCACCGAACATACAAAACCAACATAAAAATATGACCTCTAGTTTACCATCAATCCGAGGTGTGAGTTTCGTCTAGGTTACGATATACACAAAGCTACGGTTCAATAATCCATGCTTTGATCCTTAGTAGCTAATCATATAACTTAAGTATGTCACGTTGTCCATTCACCACGCATCACTGATTTCCATCGATATATAACCTGTGACCTCATACGTCTCAAAGAATGGTGTTAAGCTAAGAGAATAAATTCTCCGCCACTAAGCAGATATATATTAATAAAGATCAGTGCTACTCAGTCAATTACATTGTCAGAAACACAATCCATAAACGTTTTTCCTGGGTATGAACGAAGCCAAAATCCAAAATTCCTCCAAATACGTCTGTACTTCTTGCCACTTAACTGATATACAATCCATCTACAAATGGGAGCAACCCAATCGAGACATTCAGCAAGTCTCCCTTCCGATGTGAAGGTTCCCAGTCTTCAACCCCATCTTCAAATGCTTATTTACTCCAAACGTAGTTTTATTATTCGGAATGGTTTTCAGATCCAATTTTTGATCCCAGACTTTCCAAATAATAAGCGCAATTTTAAAAACACATTTATGGACCACACAGACATTTAACCAGATATCCTTCCATCTTGGATTTTGTTAATTTAAATTTCTTTAAACCCATTCTCTTTTTATCTTCACCAGAAACCATATATTAACTTTTTCTTTTAAAACACATTTTTAAATCAAAAATAATCTAGCCTCATACCTCAATTAACTTTTAGTTTGATAACTCATTATCCAAATCCGGTTTATTTTGAAAACCCTTAATTCATATTTCAATCATTTCAACCATAATCTCCATTAAAAATGATTTCCCAACATTCAGTTCTTTAATCTTAATTAAAATATTATGCTTCTTTCCCAATATCTTACGTTTAATTTTCTTAAACCAAATATTTGATTAAGCTCCCACTTATGATATGAATTTCCATAACTCAACCTTATCAAGTTTCAAAAATGATATTATTGAAGATATCCTTCACGAAATAACCCAAATCAATTGATACTGAATATAAGTTATATAGAAACTATATCTACTTATATTCGATATCAATTCTCATAATCAATGAATACTATAAGTTGAATAATGATAATAATATCTTCCAAATTCCTCAAATAGTGTACGTTTACACCGCAGAATTTCATATCAAATGTCCAAAGATTATTTCTATCCTACTTATCTTAAACAAATCGGGAAATCCTTACCTTAGTTCAAAAATTTATCAAACCCCTTAATATTGGATCTGGATAGAAATACCATCTACTTATCCTTGATATTAATCTCCATATCCAACTCATATTATAAATGGAATAACGGTAAACTACCTTCTAAATTCCTCGAATTGTAAGAGTCATCATCTACCGAATTAATATAAAACATCCGAAGATTTATCTCCAACAATATCCAATTATTTAAAATTGGAAAACCCTTTTAATATTAAATAAGCTCATTCAATATTAAATATTTTATAATTCTTAAACCTTTGAAAACATTCCACGAATCATTTAAAAATAATTACTTATAGTTCGGAAAACAGTTTGCGGGTTAAAAACTTCAAAATAGATAGTTTTCAAAGAAAGCTTTACAACAGCGTTCCAAAAGCGTTATAAAACAGTTATATTGGCCAACTTGATCATGAAGACTGACTTATGTATCTGACGGTATCCCTTTATGCTTTCAGTTCAACATTAGTAAATGAGGACATCGAATCCAACAACTTGTGTACTATGTGAGTAAAAGACCGATAAAGGCTAAGCGCAACGTAACACCCCACACTTTTCTGCGCTGGAATTTTGAAAAAAGTTGAAAATCAAACCCATCCTAGCATAGAGAATATAAATCTAGTACCAGCGAATAATGAGCATGAGCATAATCATAGTATAATAAAATTATCTCACAACAGAAACAATTCAGGATAACAAGTATTGACTTAGGAAATACCTTAAAAATGAATCACCACATCAATACCGAGCATGAGGGAACACGAACAGAAAACCAAACTTGAACACTTGCAAAGACATGTCTTCCCTGAGATAAAACTGAGAGTTTTTTTGAGGCACATGGGTTAGAAAAACAAGCCCTGGTGAGTAAAAAATGTATAACACTGTCCACAATACGCAAACGTATCCAGTTTGGTTTCACCCAAAATCGTATGTCTAGCAAGGCTTGTAATTCTAACCTAACCTTGTAAAGATATACGCATGACGACTAACTACCATACCCAAGGTAGTATTTCCCAAAGATAACGCTAACGCAATATACTAAGATATAAATTTTACGCACAAGTATGAAGCCTTTAAACCACCACTCAAACAAATACCTAGACTATAAGGCGGGCTCTCCAACTACTTACTATGTTATAAAGGACGTGAGTTATTTTATAATATAAGGGAGGATCGCAACGATTACTTAAGGACCAAAGCAGATCCATTGATTACTTAATATCTTACTTAGTTGTTTACTAAACCCTAATATAAATTACAGGACAGTAGCTACTAAGTCCTACTAATTTTAAGGCTTCCTCATTCACGCATATTCCCAAATCCCGCATAAGGTGAGAGATCGTAAGCGGTCACTTATTACCTACAGGACAGGTAGCGACTAACATCATTTATGACCTTTTCCTGGTAGACCTTTGTGTTACTATCTAACTGGACTTATTAGATAATCCCCTGGCCACTTAAAATTTATGGCAGGATAGGCAGACTTATGGTTCCTCCATAACAGTCATTCAATACCTTATCCCAAGGCGGACTCCAACCCTAATCACTTACTACCTAGAGGAAGCTGACCATTGCAAAGATTATTGATATCGCACCCAATTAGCCATTTAATACTTCTTATTTATGGAGAGGCGAGCTATACGATCATTTAATACTTGTAAGGAGGGACCTTATGACTCCACCCATATGAGGAAGGGTGAGTTCAGCCAGTTAGCACCCAAAAAGCGAACCCCACTACTTAGTACCTCTAATCCCTAAGTAGGATATGTTATGAATTCATCCCTGTTTGGAATAATTTCCAATTACACAATTAACTATCATTACAGGTTCCTATGGTTAATAATAACTCACATCAGTTGTACATATACCCGACAATTGGAAATAGCAGACTTCTGTCAAATAAGGCAACTGATCTCACTTCATTAACCAACTAAGTCCACTCCTTAAATATAATTAAAGATATTGATTCTAGATTTAAACTAACATAAGGTAAGGACAATTCTCTATAACTTCTTATCCTAAGACATTTGATTATTTATTTTCGTATTGAGCTTAGTATTTGCTATGGACATTATTACCCATTAAATCCCCTTTATTCCCATTATTATAACCCATATGATGACCCGAATTTATGGGCAATATACACAACCCCTGTCCATTCACATGATCGATCCATTTATCCAAGAACCAAATTTTCTTTTTCCCTATTCTGTCTCTTGACCTGTTGTCTTTGCCTCCCCATCTTCTTCATGTTCCATTTTCCAGTATCGTCCGACATGCACAAATGCACTGGTGCACGTACACACATTTTCCAACATTCCTACCCTGGTCGTGACCCCTCATGCAAAAGCTACTCTACATCCATACTTTCATTTCTGATGTCAGGTATTGTCTTCGAACATTCCCATGTTATAAATGCGTTAGAATGGAGATCAAATGCCCGTTCAGTTTTGCATAGTTAGGAAAATATGTTTATCTAAAATTGAACCTTCTACATTTGTTCTGTTATAATGGCTTTATTTGCTTGGATGGGAGTTCATAGAAAATTACTTTTTTAGGAAAAGAAAGATGATGAAGATGGTAGTTTAAAGCCGCTAATAGAACCCTTGATATTAGAAGAAGAAATGCAAGAGCAATTGGATCAATTCATAAGCATAATGCATTAGAAATTCCTAACAGGGGAAGATAGTGAGCATCTTGATTACTCAAAATAGATGAAGAAGGGAGACTAGATGACTATTGGTCTAGGGAAGCTAGTCTTGATGCCAAGGAAAAATATTTTGATGAAGAAACAATAGCATAAAAAGATGTTTCTACCAAGAATTTCACTGAACACCCCATCACCGAAAGGCCTCGTTACACCTCCTCTTTCATCTCGTTGCTCCATATAAAATGATCCCATCCACAACACTCTCTTACCAATGCCAAACATATCACTACTTCATGTCATAATTACATGAACTTCCCCATTCTTTTTTTTTTCATTTCATTCTTGCTCCCAATAAACACTTACAAGTGCACTCAAGTGCATACATGCACACACCCACCATCAGCTAACATAGCACGAAAAGTTTTGACACAACATATGATCAAATCGGGTTCTAGCCAACAATAAGGGAGGTATGCAACACTTACAATGATAACGCAAGGCCAACGGTAATATCGGTTCTTATGTTTGTTGCCAAAACCAAGTGAAGTATCAGTTCTTATGCTTATTAACTAGGGTAATATCATTGATTTGGCTGTTAAAGTATTACTGGTGATTTCGAGTATATCATATGCTTCTAGTTATAATGTTGGGTAAGTATCTCATTCGCTGATGGAATTAAGGATTTGGTTCTTTCAAGATTTGTAGGCCTACCCAAACTGATTTAATGTTTTGTTATTGAGTGTGTTATTTCTAGTCATATATAAGAATTGTTTATGCACATAACCAATCTTAATGTGCATTCGTGTGCTGATGTTTCCATTTTCTAAGTGTATTATACTCTGTTTATGTAAGTTTTTATGGCTTAACTACTAAGTTTTCCAAGCAAAAAAAATACACCTGGGTCACTAATATGCATTTTCCAAGCAAAGAACTGAATTGAATCCGAATGTCTACACTATTTTTGCAATATACCAACAAAATTACAATAAAAAAACTAGTTGGATATAAAACATTAACCCATATAAACTAAAACGAATGGAAGGAGAAATTGGAGTCACCACAAATAAGTCCTCTTTTTCATGTTTTTTCCCATTGTTCATAGGTTCTTCTTCATGCTTACAGGTTCATATTTTCCTTCATTTCCTTGCCATGTTTTACTTCCATTTTTAATCCCAAACTTGGTTCGAATTAATTGTGAATACATTTTGTAACTAGGTGTGTATATTTATAGTGCAAACAAATGATTAAACTAATGGGTATAAACTGATTTGCATGGGAAAGGTAATATACTGGTGATGGAAATAACATAGCTGCTATGGTTGATGGAAGAAATGCAGCTATGTATTTGCTATTTTTAGGGTGATTAAAAGAAGTATGCTATTATGTGTAGCTAATTTGAGAGGATGTAGCTAGTGATTGAAAGGAGAAGACATGTACTTGTTAGCAAGCTATAATTTATTCCAATTGACAAAGCATGGCAATCCTATACAATGCAATATTTATTTATATGTAACAACCCGAATACCGACCGATAGATTTTTTTTGTTTTTAAAATTCTAATCTATCGAAACTCGTGTTGGTTTGCTCTGGCATCCTGCAGAAAAGACAGATATTTAAAATATATCAGAGCTTAGAAAAACATCTCACAGTGGAATGGATAAAATGTAATCAAAATATAGCCTTACCGTAGTAATAATATTGCCTAACCAGTATCCAAAGCTATCATATCTCTGCCACAAATCTAACCTACGAGTATGTTATGAGGAGGGGATCAAAACAATAGTTCTGGTGACTGGATTTAAACTACACATTCAGGTTAATCCAACATATACCGTTCAGTTGCATTTTCTTGTTTATTATGTTAATTGGGTTAACAGCACTCAAGGCTTACACACACGTCGTACCATCTACTTCCCAGTAGATTAACCTAATACAATTTATATGTAGTTACCCCCCAATATTAAGGTACACCCCATGGTACCCCACTCACGTAATGCCATAGAAATGTACGCAGTCTCTCATCCTACGTCGGACTGACGAACAGATCTCTATATAACAATACTACGTTCTGCATATATCTGTCAGTGCCATACTACGTAAGCGTACGGACTTCCACCTTCGATCGAATCAGATTCCATCATAGAGTAATGCCCTTGAGTCTACGATATACCACCCAGAGCAGACACGCATGTATCTAGACTTTCCCACGTACGTATCATCAATCGTACTTGATGCCTTAACCACACATAACCTCTATTGTGCACTGAGTCTCGTGGCAGGGCTGTACAAGAAACAAGGAACTCAGTCGGGAGCTTTTCAGATATCTATATACACAAATGCTATCACTAATGGTTAGACCTGTCAGTACTACAAGAGTAGTTGTAACCCCGCCAGTAACTAGGCAACTTGGATCGTCGAATCACCTATGCCACACTACAGTCTTCTGATTGCCCACTATCATGGTAATCAAGGCATACTCACAGGTATAAATGCGCAGACCTAACCTCTATGAGCACAGGAGGATGTTGTCGCAGCACAGAGGGCTACCAGGAGTACCCTCCACGTCCCAGGAAGTCGCGTGCTTCCCCTTCTAGTCCTTCGGAGCCAGCAGAATATCAGCATAACAATGGGAAGAACAAGTAGGTTAATCAGACGGACGTGCGCTCCCCTCATGTCCCATTACATCATGATGATCTACCCTATTGGGTTATTCACCCTCAGACGTACGGACTGGTCCAAGCGCTTTCAGGTTAATGTGTTATTAGACCTTATGTCTAATCATTTAATTACGCGCTTGCTCTTTATTTTCAGATTTCCCTTCAACTTGGTTTCTCCCAGTCATATTGACTTCTTATTCAAGTTACCAAGTTCCTCTTGCTTATTAATTTCAATTATAACTTAATTCATTTAATTTTATTAATAAGCCCATAACATGTTATTCTATATATTGTAATCCAAGGTTTGTAATCTACAATCTCTTTATATTATTCATTGTCTGATTCCATAGTTACAATAACATGTTCTACTTAATATGTAATTAAGTATATTTCAATTCACATGTTTTCTGTTTAACATGTCACTTATTGTTCATGATTAAATATAACTTATTTCATTCCATATGTTTACCATATCCATTCTTATTTAATCATAATTCCATCTTATACTGTTACTACAACTTATGTTTGCTTACTTATTAACTTAGTTCTCTTAACTAAGGATTACTAATAAGTCTCCTTTTCATTAATACAACTTATGTTGTCCTTATCAGTAGATTTTAGAATCTCGTTCTTACAGATAACTCAATTTATAATTAAGTACAACTTATCATATTGCATAAGTTATTCCATTTCCTTTATCGTTCTGTTATAACCTAAGTTATAATTTCCACTTGTCCCTTGGACAAGCCTACCTATTATATAACATTCTCATTAATGTAATTAATTATAATAGGTTATTATCATTCCCCGTTTATTCCAATCATTTTACTATTGTTGCTTTCATTCAATTCCATTTATTTCCATCAATCACAATTAGTGCCATTTATTTCTATCCATATATATATATATATATATATATATGTGTGTGTGTGTGTGTGTGTGTGTGTGTGTGTGTATTTATATATATTTATACACTAGACCTCTCACATTAAGTCGACCACTTGTGGATGTTGGACTTGTCGGGCGGTTTCGGCAGACTTTTACCATAAGTTGGACTTAACCTCGTGTCTTAGCACCATTACATGTATATTTACACACTAGACCTCTCATATTAAATTAACAACTTGTGGATGCCGGATTTGCCAAGCGGCTCCGGGCAGACTTCTACCACAAGTTGAATTTAACCTCGTGTCCAAGTGCATTACAATTTTCTAATTTCTGTAAATTTTCCATATAATTTAGACGTGTCCATTCTTCCCCATTTTTACTGTAATTCTATTTTTTACATGTCGCACTAAATATCATGTTAATTCCATTTTAACTTATAATCATGTCACATGTTCTTTCTGACATGTAATCAACTCTATTCTAAAATAATAACATGTAACTATCAATCATGTAATTATTTTTGTCTAACAATTTAACTTATAATTATCCTAATTTCTACAGTTAAGGGTCCAAGCACATAATATGTCACAGGTTAACATGTAATTAAAACATGTAGGTATACAACAGTAATTGTTTTCATATTTTTAACAAGTTTACATTTCAACAGATTTACATTTCAACATGTTAACGTTTCAACATATGAATATTCCAACATATTAACATATTAACATATTAGTATTTCAACATGCCATATTAACATTTCAACACTTTAATCATTCTAGTAGGTTTACATTGCATATTAACGGGGAATGTCAAGCGATAATATACCATAATTAAAAAGGTATAATTTAAATTCACTCACCTATTTGCTTTCCAAATCCTGAATCTGGTTTAGATCTAGCATTTCATGGCCCTCCTAACTGAATTTAGAACCTAAACAACCAAAGATCCACAATTCTCAACTAAAAGAAAAAGGGAAGAAAAAGGAGAAAATTAAATTGACCAGATCCAATAATTTACCTTACTTCGAATAGGATTCTAAACACCTTCTTTATTCATATTCATTCTTTTCCTCTAGATCTTGAATCGGAATTTTCCTAAACTAATTATTCTATAATTTCTGAAGTGATTTGAGGAGGAAGAAGAATGGATGAGCTTAGGCGACTTCTCACAAAATATGAGATTTAGGTTAGGCTCTACTAGCCTATTTATAAGTGTTCAGGATCTTATCGTACACGCAGCACTGAGTCAACAATGAATTTGGCTAAGAAAACAGTCTAGATTCATTAATGAATCTGACCAAATCTGAGGTGGGTCGACCCCCCTATGGGTCCCGTGAGGTATTTTGGCACAAAAGTTTATTCGTAAATTTTGTTTTAAATGTTTGAATTTCTGGAATTTATTTAAATATTATAGTTACATATAATCTCCGTATATGTATATAAAACTTCCAATGCCTATTTTATGCGTATATATATATATATATATATATATATGCACGCACAACTTTTATTTCGATTTCAAAATTCAAATAATGCTTTTGTCATTATTAATGCTTACCGTATTTCTTTGGTTGCAGCCTTATCTTGAATTTCTCTTTTGTGTATATATATATATATATATATATATATATATATATATATATATATATATATATATATATTTGCACATATATACATATATATTCTCATATACATATATTTTTCTACACTTCCTTATACGTATGCATGCTTTTCCTTATATGTGCGTTTATACATATTTTCTCTTATGAAAATGTGTTTATTTTAACCGTTCCCTTAAAACAAAAATATGGTGCTGGCGGGGATCGAACCTTACACCTGTCACTTGAAAGCCACATGTTCTAACCAACTGGACTACTTAGTCTTTTGTTAACAAGACTTAGAACAATGGTGGCTATTGTTCCTTTCTTGTTTATCCTTTTCCTTTAAACCACTGCATGTAACCTTATCAATTTGCATGCATCTTTTTCTTACATTATTAATGTATAATATTTGTAAATCATTGCATGCAACATATTACACTGCATGCAACTGATTTTTTTCATTCTTTTAACGCATGTATTGCATTATTATTTACATTAATCTTTTTCTTCTTTTTATTACATGTAATCATATATTATCATTATTTTATTCTTCTTTTATATATTTATGTCTATGCATATATACACACATATACATTATTTAATTATCATAAAATGCAGGGTTTTACACTATATATGGCTATGTGCAAGTTTGTAGATTAATGTAGCTGCAACACTTTTGATTTAGAAAGGAATGTTGTGAAGGGGCTTCACACATTAATTATATGTATACGACCATGTTATGCTTTGTACAACCCCTATACTTAATGAATTAAAAAGTCATACTTGGCTTCTAAGTAATGCATACTATTTAAGGGTATGATTTGAAAACATTGACCATTTCCTTCTTTCTTAGCTTGACATTTATACCAGTTTTCAAGTATTCATTTCCAATGGTCCTAGTCTATATGCACAGTTGCTCCATATTGTGCCGCCTTGTCTTTTTCATTTCAGATTTAAGTTAATCACTGTACATATAACAAATTAGATGGTTGGTTTCTCTTTAGATTTGATTCCTTGTTTGCTATAGGAGCATCACAAAGAAAAAAGGCTTATATTGAGTATTTATAGTAGTTAATAAGTTATAATAACAATTTTGTACAATCCAGACATTCTTTATTTATGTGTTTGCAACTTCTCATTATTATTGCATCACACTTTGTCTTGTGAAAGTAGTTATGATTAACTTAAATTTAGTTGTCTATGATCAAAGAATTTAGTTGTCTAGGCTTTTAGATTATTCAAGTTTTGGTTTGTTAATGTATAGTACTATACATATTTCGGCTTATACGAAATGTACATAAGAAATTAAGTTCATATTTTTATCATATACACTTAAGTGAACTTGTGTACATATAAATATGTATATAGGATTTTATAAATTATAATTTGCTATAATATTTCAAATTGAATGTTAACTACATTTTACAAGAGATTAAAACAAATATAAAATAATTTGACCAAACACTGTTTGCTTGAATTAAACACCTATATATAATGGTTAAAGGAATTTTGAACCATTAAAATATGTACTCTTGGAATATTAAATTCAATTTATTATTTTAAATATATTTAACTTAAATCAATTACTGAAGTAATCCATAATAACCTGTATTACAGACTCGGTCAAAATCCGGGCGTTACAATACATGCCAATAATGACACTACTGGTCATATTTCCTAAGGAAATGGACGCTCGGCCAATCAAATTTAATTCCCTAATTGTCCCTTTCCATTAATGACCCTAATGGTCATGTTTCCTGTCACAACAGACAACCTTTTAAATGTCCTTCACATCTGTCCCATTAAGATTCTAATTTAATTGCTGTAACTCCCAAACAATACTATATAAATTTAATTCCATTCAATTCTCATTTGAATATTTTATAAGTTTATTATTTATGTATTTCCCTAGTTGAAGTTACAACTTCTATTCCTAATCACAATTTAAACTATAACCAATTTGGCATTTATTCTCTATTCAATTCATTCCCCAAAAACGTACATGGTTACATGTTTATTACTTATTCATGACCTATTTATTATAGCAATCAACTCCAGATTTATTACAACAATGGTCATAAATATTTATTTCCATTTATTATAGGAATTATTACCCTATATTTATTCCCATAAAATGGAAACTTTTCTAATTCAAACATGCAACATACATTAAATTTAGTAATGATATATTAGCATTATTTACGTAGGTTTGGACTGACAAGATTATTAATTTTATATTTATATTTTAAGCGTGATATTAACGTAGTTACTAAGTTTATTTTATTATCGTTATTATTCCTTTATATTCCAGTATAAACTAATGACTGGAATATTCCTTTTTGTCTTTAATCTTGTATAGGATTCAAAATCTCATGAAAGAATTATTTACTGCATTTATTGTACATTTTCTCCAAACTATTTAAAAAAGGGAAATTAGTGTATCTCAAATCACAAGGAAATAATTTAATATTCTATTTAGAATAGATGTTACAAGCTACATACAAAAATACGTGAATTTGCTCATCTATTCCTATTTAGTTTGTTTATATTCCTTGTAGATTTCAAATAACACATTTTTATATAAAAAACAAGGACAAATTTACAGTAATCAATTAAAAACTCAAAACAATATCAAACACAAACAGGTTTCTAATTTTAAAATCAATATTGCACAAATCATATATGTACACCCGAATCCTATGAATTTTGTGACGATCCCAAAATCCGAGGGGCGGTATTAAGGATAATCATTAGGAAATAACACATTAATCATCATAGCAGAGTACAGATAATAGCAGAAACAATAAATAAAATAATTTTACATGTATATGACAACGGAATCACAACATGTAGGAATATCAGAATAGCATAACGTGGGATACACTTAGTAAAAAGAAAGGGAAGTGATCAGTCATCATCGCCAGAGGCGGAATACATACATGCAGTGACAAAATAAGAATATCAGTCTACATCGCCGAAGGCGGAATACATATACATATAGTGAGAAATACGGAAAGTAAATCAGTCTGCATCGCCAGTGGCGGAATCATAATATACACAGTAATGGCGGAAAATATCTAAGTCATCACTATGAAGTCAGCCTCGCCATGAGCCAAAAGTGCATGCTGTGCAGCAGTGCAGAACCAAAAACCACCTGTCACCTGTGTACTAGGCTGCCCGTGTGAAAATAAGGGCACCCGCGTTTGCAAAGTGAAACAAACAACGAGTCAGTCATGGGGACTGGTATGAGGAATCCATTTAACAGTTAAACAATAGTAATAGCAAATCATAGGACCACGCCACTTTCGCGGAACGGGTTCACTCCAGTGATTGCTAGTGCATTTAAAATAGAGTAAATTCTTTTTAAAACAATCGCAATGCTTTTAGAAAGAATGAAGCTATTATAAGACTCAGGTCCCATCACACAATGCAACGCAAGCCGGAGGATAGAGTTTTACCTTTTAATAGCCAAATATGCTTGATACGTATAAAGAGAAATCATTTGATATTATTACTAGTGCATATATGTTTCAAAAACGAATAGCATCATAAATATCAATCATAGGCGGCATAGCTACCATCTACTATGTCTCCATACTAGTTCTACAATCAAATCCGTTATCTCGTATTGGAAATTGGATTTCCGTCATGAGTTGAGGCAAGGGGCAAGCTCCTCTCCGCTTCGAGACACTCTAGCAAATGCCTCAGGATTACGCACACTGGGTAACCCCTGGATTCGGCTGGGCCGGTCCTCACTTACGTTAGAGGATTAATTATGCCTGAACACACGTTTCCCGGTCCTTACAGACCTATAATCGAGGCGCCTCGCATTCCAACAACCACAAAGGTGAAAAGTAGATATATATGTCAGGGCTGGTAAGTCACTGACACCACCATAGCTAGAAAGAAACGTCGTGCTCTCCCAGCGGTCCGTATCCCGTTTTTAACTCATACCGGGGTGTGAGGTTCGCGAATCTACGAAATACACAAAGCTAGGCCACGTAAGCCTTGCTTTGATCATCTTCCACAAGACTTTGCTTTGCAACAGAAGCCTTGATCACAGCATCTTGGCATGCCACATAGGCAGTCCACTCCATACGATTGATTTCCATCGATATATAACCTCTAAGCTCGTACGTCTCAGAGAAGGGCGTTAAGCAAAAGAATAAATTCTCCGCCGCCAAACAGATATATATTTAACAGAGATCAATCAGTATAGAACAAAATCCAATGTCAGACACACAGTCCATTTACAAGTCCGTCCTGGGTCTGAACGAAACCGGAGGCGTCAAATTCCTCGTATATCCGTCCAATCAGCATATACGTTCAGACGGCTACTACTTCCGTCCCTTTCCGGTAGCTACTCCGGTTAGGAACCTCAGTAGCGCCCATCCAACCGATACGAAGATCGTCGGTCTTGAATCGTCTTTGCATTTTCCAATTCGAATCGCTCGATGAATTATTTGAAATGAGGGTTAGCTCGGCCTTTTCAAATAATTCACGTCATTAGAATTTAAATCGATTCTTTATATGGTTATATTATTCGACATCCATCTTTCAGTTATTTAGTGTTATTTTCATGTCATACACATACAACCATCAAATATCAAACAATTCAAGTCCACTTGGTTTATTTGCAACCTATGTTGCTTATAATATTTTATAACGATTTTTCGCCATTTTTATTTATTTAAAAATGGCCATATTTAATTAAACGACGTTTCAGGTCGTTTCGTGTCACTGGCGCTGTTTTTCCCTTAATTTGTTTTACACATATCGGAAAATCTAACCGTTGGATCTTCACAAATTTTACATCATTAGGAAGATCTTTTCAAAACGAATCCAACGATTCCAGTTTTGGGAAAATCCGACGGTCGGATCTTCCACACTAACCATTTGAAATTACGATTTCAATTTACGAACTGCAGCGTCGTTATTCGATTAAATTTAATTATATTTATATATATATATAAATATAATCGTTTCTAGCGCTGTTTTTCCTTAATTTTGAATTAAACATTCCAGACAATCCAACCGTTGGATTTTTACAAGGTTGGTGCCGTTGGAAAGATTATTCCAAGGCGAACCCGACGGTTGAGGTTTCGGGAAAATCCAATGGTCGGATTTCCCGCACTAGTCGTTTGAAATCACGGTTTCAAAATATGAACTGCACGGCCTCGTTTCGTTTTAATTTTATTTATATTTATATAAATATAGTTCATTCGATGATTTCTATATCGTTTTTCACTTCAAATATTTTTCTAACACCTTAAATTTTGGAAAAATTTCGCCATAACCTCCCCTGCACCGGGAGCATCGGGAAATCGCAAATAGCGTTCCCGGTCCTTCTAATCTCAAAAAGAAAAGGAAAAAGCCAAGCGGCTAGCCAACAGGCTCAAAATCATCACCCAAACAAATCAGTAAATGTGTACCTATTTGTCGGGCACAAAATTTTATTCCTCTTCTCTAGCCCCTTTGCTATAACCTGTTCAATAAATATGCAGATACATATATATACAGTTCTTATCTTTTATCATTTTCTATTCAACTTCATATTTGATTCCGTTTGGTTTAAAGACACCATTTATTCTAATGTTACATACATAGGTGCAAATCATTTCATTGGCTAATTAATGAATATTTCATCTCATATATGTTTATTTTGAACAAGTGGCTATTTTTAACACTTCACTTTTCAACGATTTATGCATACAATAAAAATGTGATTTTTATTGTACAACAATTCATTTCACAACACTGTTTTTCTATATAGTTCTAGTTGGTGATAAAATGGGATTTTTATCATCAAACAATTTATTTCAAAATATGAATACCATTCAACACATGAATTTCTAAACAACGAATGAATATCAATTCAACACATGAATGTTTTCTATAGTTTCTATATATAGATAAAAATGTGATTTTTATTATCGAACGGTTTATTTCAAAATATGAATAGCATTCAACACATGAATTTCTAAACAACGAATGAGTATCAATTCAACACATGAATGTTTTCTATAGTTTCTATATATAGATAAAAATGTGATTTTTATTATTGAACGGTTTATTTCAAAATATGAATAGCATTCAACACATGAATTTCTAAACAACGAATGAATATCAATTCAACACATGAATTTTTTCTATAGTTTCTATATATAGATAAAAATGTGATTTTTATTATTGAACGGTTTATTTCAAAATATGAATAGCATTCAACACATGAATTTCTAAACAACGAATGAATATCAATTCAACACATGAATGTTTTCTATAGTTTCTATATATAGATAAAAATG
The DNA here is from genome assembly GCA_030737875.1 of Allium sativum. Lineage (NCBI taxonomy): Eukaryota > Viridiplantae > Streptophyta > Magnoliopsida > Asparagales > Amaryllidaceae > Allium > Allium sativum. The sequence continues at coordinate 313,828,754 of CM060921.1, forward strand.
TGATTTTTATTATTGAACGGTTTATTTCAAAATATGAATAGCATTCAACACATGAATTTCTAAACAACGAATGAATATCAATTCAACACATGAATGTTTTCTATAGTTTCTATATATAGATAAAAATGTGATTTTTATTATTGAACGGTTTATTTCAAAATATGAATAGCATTCAACACATGAATTTCTAAACAACGAATGAATATCAATTCAACACATGAATGTTTTCTATAGTTTCTATATATAGATAAAAATGTGATTTTTATTATCGAACGGTTTATTTCAAAATATGAATATCATTCAACACATGAATTTCTAAACAACGAATGAATATCAATTCAACACATGAATGTTTTCTATAGTTTCTATATATAGATAAAAATGTGATTTTTATTATCGAACGGTTTATTTCAAAATATGAATATCATTCAACACATGAATTTCTAAACAACGAATGAATATCAATTCAACACATGAATGTTTTCTATAGTTTCTATATATAGATAAAAATGTGATTTTTATTATCGAACGGTTTATTTCAAAATATGAATATCATTCAACACATGAATTTCTAAACAACGAATGTATATCAATTCAACACATGAATGTTTTCTATATAATGAATAAATATAGTTTAAGCATATGAAAATAATTCAAACACAAGAATATTATTCAAAATTTCGGCAGCATAACGGCAGGGTAGTTACACCGGCACCGTCCCTAGTACGGCTCCTCGCTCTACCTTAAAACCTCGCGGTTTTTGACAATGGGAATCATGCATCTAATTCGCACGCAGGCGGCATGTTTATTTTTATTTCATTTCCACAAACTAATCCTATGTGGTTTCAACCAAATATTTTTCAACCACAATTGGGTATTTTTCAACCGCAATCAACCAATATCAATCACAAACAATCCCAAACTATCAATCAATTTTCACAACAATCTCAACCAATAAATATCGTCCATGGTTTGTGGACGAGGGGCGTATATATATATAGATATTTATATATAGCAATTCACTTTCATTTTCAACGATTATAACATTTATATTTAAAGAAATTGAAGAGTGAGAAAATCCTCACCAATAGCTATCCACTAACACGATTCTTCCTTAATAGAAACTTCGCCTACTTCGCCTTCTTGTTGCTTTCGTTGACTGTATCCTCTACATAGGTAAAAATCGAATTTTTACTATGTTATTCAATATATAAAGATTGCATTTTTTTGACTTCGCTATTTAATATAAAGATTATATTTTTATCATTCTCATGATGTAAAAATTATATTTTTATCACTTTAAAAATATAAGAATCATACCTTGCTCCTTCTACCCAATAAAAATTCCATCTTTTCTATTCTTTAAAAATATGATCTTTATTTTTGCAAGTTCAAACCTTTTTCTCTTAAAAGATAAAAACCTTTTTTTTCAAAGTTTAAAATAAAATCAGTTTTATAATTCCTTTTAAAATAGTTTTTATTATTCTTTTAAAAACTGCTTTTATAATTCTTTTAAAACTGTTTTTAGTTTCTATCAAAACAGTTTTTGCCTTTTAGAAAAATCAGTTTTCTTTCTTTTAAAAATACAGTTTATATATTTTAAAGAAAACAGTTTTTTAAAACCTTTAAAAAAACAGTTTTAAAACCCTAAAACAATCAGTTTTTAATTCTTTAAAAATGCAGTTTTTATCTTTTTTAAAAATGCAGTTTTTATTTTCTTTTCAAAACAGTTTTTGTTTTCTTTTCAAAACAGTTTTTGTTTTCTTTTCAAAACAGTTTTTGTTTTCTTTTCAAAACAGTTTTTGTTTTCTTTTCAAAACAGTTTTTGTTTTCTTTTCAAAACAGTTTTTAAAACTCTTTTATAAAAATGCAGTTTTTACCTTATTTAAAAATGCAGTTTTTACCTTATTTAAAAATGCAGTTTTTACCTTATTTAAAAATGCAGTTTTTACCTTATTTAAAAATGCAGTTTTTGTTTTCTTCTTAAAAATGCAGTTTTTATAACTTAAAATAAAAATACAGTTTTATAACTTAAAATAAAAATACAGTAATTAGTTTTAACAAAACAAAATTAAAAATAAAAATAAAGTAAAATGGCTCACCGACAGCTTGCGAAGGGGAGGAGGGAAGAAGAGGGCGGCTCGGCGGCGTTCGGAGGTTCAGGGAGGCGTCGCGATGATGTGTTCGAGGTGGAGGCTCCGATTGGGGGCTACTTCGATTTGTCGAGGGTAGCGTCGTTTGGAGGGAGGAAGGAAGACGAGGCGGGCGGCTCGATCGTCGGCGGTGGCTTCCAGGTCAGGGGGGCGGCGCGATTTAGGTTTTAGGTTTCCCTTTTTTTTTGTGAATAACTGAATCGGGGGGGGGGGGGCAAGCAGAAGAGAAAAGGGGGGATTCTAATTTTTTATTTTATTTTATTTTATTATTTAATTATTAAATTTTGCCAAAGGGTTGACTTTTACATACGACCTCGAAACGAGGCCCACCGCCTGTCGTCCATAGCGTTTTACCCCCATTCCGAACACAATGGGATATGTATCGCAAGCTGGTTTGATCGTTACAATCAGTTTCCGTTGAAATTACATTTAAGTCCTTATATTGAATTTTAAACGTACATTTCAAATTACCGGGGTCACATACTAACTAGAAAAATTCCCGAAAAATATTTTCTAGCTTCGTATTGACGATACGGTCCTAACAAAACTAGTTTCGTCCAATTCTGAGACCGTTTGAAAAATGGCCAATTTCCAGTCGATTAAATTCAACAGAAACTGGTCAAACGCGTTTTCCTTTGCCACGCTCACATATTGATTCTAAAAATTATGAAATTTGAAACCTAGCAATAGTTTGACATCCCGGACCCAACAAAAGTGGTTTCGTCGAATTCCGAGGCCATATGCAAAATATCAATTTTCCAGGCCTATATGTTCTATATACCGACTCTTCTGAAAATTCATTCGGCCATAACTTTTGATTCTCGTTATGAAACTTCGATTCTTCAGATTCGTTAGAAAGGTATTGACTAACAGATTTAAATATTTTTGGTCTCACTAAAATCCGTTATATTTTCCATCCTGCACAGTCAGACTTAGTTTGTATTCAAAATTTCAAACGACCATATTATACGCAATTCTATATTTTATGGAAATAGGCTATTTTAATCATTCAAATTTCTTGTTAATAACCAAATTTAAAAATTTTAAACTGGTTCACATTTTCCGGGTTATTACAATCTCCCCCACTTAAAACTTTTCGTCCTCGAAAAGGAAATAATAGTTAAGCAGGAAATAAAATGTAAATGCAAAGTATTGTAAAGGTACCTTGCACCGGAGTTAGTCAGAGATATCCACTCTGCATTTGGGATAGGTTTGTTTAATGCTTTCCTCAGTTTCCCAAGTACAGTCTCTAGGATCACTACTCCACTGCACTTTGACTAAATGGATCTTTTTCCTCCTTAGCTCTCTGGTTTCTTTGCCAACTATCTTTAATGGATCTCTTTTGAGTGCTAATTCTGGAGTTATGTCAATATCCTGTTGTGCTGCTTCTTCCACAACAAGATCTGGATCATGAACATGTTTTCTGAGTTGAGATACGTGGAACACATTATGTACACCAGGCAACCAATCAGGTAATGAAACCCTATATGCAAGAGTTCCAATCCGTTCGAGTATAGGAAAGGGACCAATAAATCTCGGTGCCAACTTCCCAGTCTTGCCAAATCTGATTACCCCTCGCATGGGAGAAACTCTTAAATAAACATAATCGCCAACGGCAAACGATATATCCCTTCTTCTCGCATCAGCATAACTTTTCTGTCGGCTCTGCGCGGTTTTTAATCGCTTCTTAATGGAATCGACTTTATCCGATGCTTCTTGAATCATATCGGGCCCTAACACAAGTCTGTTGCCAGGTTCTACCCAACATGCGGGAGATCTGCACGGTCTACCGTATAGTGCTTCAAATGGGGACATTCCCAAACTTGCTTGATAGCTATTGTTGTAAGAGAATTCTGCTAAATGTAAATGATCTTCCCATGAGCCTCCAAAATCAATAACGCAAGCCCGCAGCAAATCTTCTAAAATTCTATTCACCCGCTCAGTTTGGCCGTCTGTCTGAGGGTGATAAGCGGTGCTTAGATTTAATTTGGTCCCCAATTCTTCTTGGAATGCTTCCCAGAATTTGCTAGTGAACAGGGGATCTCTATCGCTGACTATATTGAGCGGTACTCCATGAAGTTTAACAATTTCTTTGAAGTAAATCTGTGCCAAACTTTGAGCCGTTCTGTTGGATCGGACAGGTATAAAATGGGCAGTCTTCGTGAAGCGATCTACGATTACCCATATACTTTCGTTTCCTTTTCTAGTCCGAGGCAGGCCATCGATAAAGTCCATCGAGATTTGTTCCCACTTCCAACCTGGAATTTCTAATGGTTGCAATAACCCAGCCAATTTATGCTGATCACTCTTAACTAGCTGACAAGTGGGGCATCTGCTAACATATAATGAGATATCTCTTTTCATAGCTCTCCACCAGAATGTGCGTTTGATATCGTTATACATTTTGCTCACACCAGGGTGGATACTTAATTTGGATTTGTGGCACTCATCAAGTATTTCTCTTCTGTGCTCTGGAATTCCAGGCACACAAATTCTCCCTTTTAACCTTAGGACCCCTTGGCTATCGAGGCTAAAATCTGAGGGTTTTCCTTCCTGGATCCGCTGGCTAATCCTTTTAATGAATTCATCGTCCTTCTGAAGAATAATTATCTTATCTTGCAAGGAAGAAGTAATGATAAAACTGGCAATGATTTCATTTTTCCTGCTGAGCGCATCTGCTACAACATTGGCTTTCCCTGGAGTGTATATAATTTCAAAATCGTATGATGCAAGGAATTCTAACCAACGCTGTTGTCTCAAGTTTAGATCTTTCTGGGTGAAAAGGTATTTCAAGGATTGATGATCGGTGTATAGTTCGAATTTCTCGCCTAATAAATAATGCCTCCAGATTCTTAAAGCGAACACGATAGCTAATAACTCAAGATCATGAGTAGCATAGTTTCTTTCATGCGGCTTTAGTTGACGACTGGCATATGCGATCACTTGGCCTTTTTGCATTAACACTGCTCCTAGCCCTCTAATAGAAGCATCTGTCCATACTGTCAAGTCTTGGTTACCTTCTATTATTGTCAATACCGGAGCGGTTGTCAATTTCAGTTTCAGCTCCTGGAAAGCTTCTTCACATTCGGGAGTCCATTTGAATTTCTCATGCTTCTTTGTAAGCTTTGTCAAAACTCCTGATATCTTTGAAAAATCCTGAACGAATTTCCGATAGTAACTAGCTAACCCAAGGAAACTTCGAACTTCAGTGGGTGTAGTAGGTTGTTTCCAGTTCTGAATCGCTGTAATTTTGCTTGGGTCTACAGCAATTCCTTCTTTTGATACGACGTGGCCAAGGAATTTAACTTCATTCTGCCAGAAGACACACTTAGAAAATTTAGCTTTCAAGACATTTCTTCTTAGAATTTCCAACACTTGTTCTAAATGTTTTGCATGTTCTTCTTCTGACTTAGAGTAGATTAAAATGTCATCGATGAAGACTAGAACAAATTTATTCAACACACCACGGAACACTCTGTTCATAAGATCAACGAAGTATGCCGGAGCGTTGCACAAACCGAACGGCATTACTAACCATTCGTAGAATAGATCGGGACCCCTGAAGGCTGTCAAAGGAACACAGTCTTCGGCTATACGCAATTGGTGGAAACCTGTGGCTAGGTCCATTCTGGAGAATACGGTTGCTCCATTTAATTGATCTAACAGATCGTCTATTCGGGGCAAAGGATATTTGTTCTTCAGTGTTTGTTTATTGAGATCCCGGTAATCAACGCAAAGTCTTAGAGTACCGTCTGATTTAGGGACAAATACTACTGCGGCTCCCCATGCTGAAAAGCTTGGTCTGATCAGACCTTTCCAAAGTAATTCTCGAGTTTGGCTACTTAGCTCTTCTTTTTCTTTCGGGGCCATTCTTCTTATTGGATGCACTACTGGTCGAGCATTCGGAATTAGATCAATTCTAAATTCAATTTCTCTTTGCGGCGGTAAGTTTTCTACTTCCTCAAACACATCCGCATAATTTTTCACGACCGGTATCTTTTTTAATGAAGGGGGAGTAACTTCTAAAGAAGACCAAAATTCGGTTCTATTAATTTCTGAGCCATGGCATGGTATATATATAGGTCCAAGCTTCGTTTCAACTTTAACGATTCTTTCGGCACATCTAACTTCAGCCTTATATTTGGTTAACCATTCCAAACCGAGAATAACATCGAATTCTGATAAATCCATGACAATTAAGTGGATGGGAAACTTGTAACGTGAATAAAAGATAGGCACTCTGCAGTATATACTGAGACTAACAGAACCTCCTATCGGGTTTTGAACTTTAATTGGTTCCTTTAGAATTCTTTGTTTCAATTTTAACTTGTGTACAATTTTACCAGATATGAAGCTACGTGATGCACCAGTATCAAAAAGTACAGAAACAGGAATATTTTTAATAGTAAGGGTACCTCCCAAGACATCGGGTTTACCTGATCCGTCGGTGATAGCTGGCGGGGTATTCCCGTCATAAACATGGGCCACTTGTGCGCACTTCTTCAAAGGACAATCCTTGCTGTAGTGCCCCTTCTTGTGGCAATTGTAGCATTCAACTGAGTCACGGGCCCTTGGCTTCTTTGGGGCTTTGCATACATTAGAGAAATGACCGGGCTTCCCGCAATTGTAGCAGTTTCCTTTCGGGATCTTTGCGGGTTTTTGAGTAGCGGCCGTGGTGATGCTAGATTCAGGTTGGTCAGTTGAGGTCTTGCGCTTAATCCCTGCTTGGCTCTTAGCGCGGTCTTGGCTAGCATGCCTCTCATCCATGTCCTCATAGTTGCAAGCCATCTCTACGAGTTCTGTAAAAGAAAGTTTGATGTTGCTCATAGCTCTATCATGATATTTGCGCTTCAGCCCAAAAATAAATCTCTTATTCTTCGCTTTGTCGGTCAAAACCAACTCTGGAGCATAGCGCGATAGCTGAGTGAACTTATTCAGATAGTCTTGAATTGAGAGGTCTCCCTGCTGGAGATTAGCAAATTGCTCCCGCATCCTCTCAAGAGCTTGTTCTGGCACGAACTTCTCATTGAATAAAGTCTTGAACTGTTCCCAAGTTCGGATAGTACCAGCTGCATCTCCAGAAGTAATGGCATCCCACCACAGCTCTGCCTCTTCCTGAAGAAGCCAAATGCCAAGTCGGGCTTTGTTGTTAGTTCCCATGCCCATACCTTCGAAGATTTTCTCACAGGTTTTCAGCCAAGCGATAGCTTCGGTCACTGTGCCTGTGCCAGTAAAAGGTTTCCCTCCCAGATTTCGGTATCTCTTTGCCACTTTATCCAACTCAAAATCTTCTGGTGCTGGTGCCTGAATAACAGGGATCTCTGCAGCTACGGGGATATTCCCCCGTCCTCCTGCTGCATCTCCTCGGCCTCCACGGCCTCCTCTGGCTGCTGCTCCACGGGTAGCCATCTAAGAGTGCTGTATAAGCAAGAAAAGAGTCAAGCTCACAGATTTGATAATCTTCATAAATGATAAAGCAAGGAAATACAAGGAAAGATAATGATGATGTACTGATCAAATTGTTTTGCTAATCTGCTTAGCTCATTCTAGGACATTGCTAATCCTATCTCTAATGAGCTACTCGCATTAGAACACTACTGATTCTATTCTGACGAGGTGTTTAATGTGTTAGATCCCAGAACTAAGGTTAACCAAAGCTCTGATACCAACTGTGACGATCCCAAAATCCGAGGGGCGGTATTAAGGATAATCATTAGGAAATAACACATTAATCATCATAGCAGAGTACAGATAATAGCAGAAACAATAAATAAAATAATTTTACATGTATATGACAGCGGAATCACAACATGTAGGAATATCAGAATAGCATAACGTGGGATACACTTAGTAAAAAGAAAGGGAAGTGATCAGTCATCATCGCCAGAGGCGGAATACATACATGCAGTGACAAAATAAGAATATCAGTCTACATCGCCGAAGGCGGAATACATATACATATAGTGAGAAATACGGAAAGTAAATCAGTCTGCATCACCAGTGGCGGAATCATAATATACACAGTAATGGCGGAAAATATCTAAGTCATCACTATGAAGTCAGCCTCGCCATGAGCCAAAAGTGCATGCTGTGCAGCAGTGCAGAACCAAAAACCACCTGTCACCTGTGTACTAGGCTGCCCGTGTGAAAATAAGGGCACCCGCGTTTGCAAAGTGAAACAAACAACGAGTCAGTCATGGGGACTGGTATGAGGAATCCATTTAACAGTTAAACAATAGTAATAGCAAATCATAGGACCACGCCACTTTCGCGGAACGGGTTCACTCCAGTGATTGCTAGTGCATTTAAAATAGAGTAAATTCTTTTTAAAACAATCGCAATGCTTTTAGAAAGAATGAAGCTATTATAAGACTCAGGTCCCATCACACAATGCAACGCAAGCCGGAGGATAGAGTTTTACCTTTTAATAGCCAAATATGCTTGATACGTATAAAGAGAAATCATTTGATATTATTACTAGTGCATATATGTTTCAAAAACGAATAGCATCATAAATATCAATCATAGGCGGCATAGCTACCATCTACTATGTCTCCATACTAGTTCTACAATCAAATCCGTTATCTCGTATTGGAAATTGGATTTCCGTCATGAGTCGAGGCAAGGGGCAAGCTCCTCTCCGCTTCGAGACACTCTAGCAAATGCCTCAGGATTACGCACACTGGGTAACCCCTGGATTCGGCTGGGCCGGTCCTCACTTACGTTAGAGGATTAATTATGCCTGAACACACGTTTCCCGGTCCTTACAGACCTATAATCGAGGCGCCTCGCATTCCAACAACCACAAAGGTGAAAAGTAGATATATATGTCAGGGCTGGTAAGTCACTGACACCACCATAGCTAGAAAGAAACGTCGTGCTCTCCCAGCGGTCCGTATCCCGTTTTTAACTCATACCGGGGTGTGAGGTTCGCGAATCTACGAAATACACAAAGCTAGGCCACGTAAGCCTTGCTTTGATCATCTTCCACAAGACTTTGCTTTGCAACAGAAGCCTTGATCACAACATCTTGGCATGCCACATAGGCAGTCCACTCCATACGATTGATTTCCATCGATATATAACCTCTAAGCTCGTACGTCTCAGAGAAGGGCGTTAAGCAAAAGAATAAATTCTCCGCCGCCAAACAGATATATATTTAACAGAGATCAATCAGTATAGAACAAAATCCAATGTCAGACACACAGTCCATTTACAAGTCCGTCCTGGGTCTGAACGAAACCGGAGGCGTCAAATTCCTCGTATATCCGTCCAATCAGCATATACGTTCAGACGGCTACTACTTCCGTCCCTTTCCGGTAGTTACTCCGGTTAGGAACCTCAGTAGCGCCCATCCAACCGATACGAAGATCGTCGGTCTTGAATCGTCTTTGCATTTTCCAATTCGAATCGCTCGATGAATTATTTGAAATGAGGGTTAGCTCAGCCTTTTCAAATAATTCACGTCATTAGAATTTAAATCGATTCTTTATATGGTTATATTATTCGACATCCATCTTTCAGTTATTTAGTGTTATTTTCATGTCATACACATACAACCATCAAATATCAAACAATTCAAGTCCACTTGGTTTATTTGCAACCTATGTTGCTTATAATATTTTATAACGATTTTTCGCCATTTTTATTTATTTAAAAATGGCCATATTTAATTAAACGACGTTTCAGGTCGTTTCGTGTCACTGGCGCTGTTTTTCCCTTAATTTGTTTTACACATATCGGAAAATCTAACCGTTGGATCTTCACAAATTTTACATCATTAGGAAGATCTTTTCAAAACGAATCCAACGATTCCAGTTTTGGGAAAATCCGACGGTCGGATCTTCCACACTAACCATTTGAAATTACGATTTCAATTTACGAACTGCAGCGTCGTTATTCGATTAAATTTAATTATATTTATATATATATATAAATATAATCATTTCTGGCGCTGTTTTTCCTTAATTTTGAATTAAACATTCCAGACAATCCAACCGTTGGATTTTTACAAGGTTGGTGCCGTTGGAAAGATTATTCCAAGGCGAACCCGACGGTTGAGGTTTCGGGAAAATCCAATGGTCGGATTTCCCGCACTAGTCGTTTGAAATCACGGTTTCAAAATACGAACTGCACGGCCTCGTTTCGTTTTAATTTTATTTATATTTATATATTTATATAAATATAGTTCATTCGATGATTTCTATATCGTTTTTCGCTTCAAATATTTTTCTAACACCTTAAATTTTGGAAAAATTTCACCATAACCTCCCCTGCACCGGGAGCATCGGGAAATCGCAAATAGCGTTCCCGGTCCTTCTAATCTCAAAAAGAAAAAGAAAAAGCCAAGCGGCTAGCCAACAGGCTCAAAATCATCACCCAAACAAATCAGTAAATGTGTACCTATTTGTCGGGCACAAAATTTTATTCCTCTTCTCTAGCCCCTTTGCTATAACCTGTTCAATAAATATGCAGATACATATATATACAGTTCTTATCTTTTATCATTTTCTATCCAACTTCATATTTGATTCCGTTTGGTTTAAAGACACCATTTATTCTAATGTTACATACATAGGTGCAAATCATTTCATTGGCTAATTAATGAATATTTCATCTCATATATGTTTATTTTGAACAAGTGGCTATTTTTAACACTTCACTTTTCAACGATTTATGCATACAATAAAAATGTGATTTTTATTGTACAACAATTCATTTCACAACACTGTTTTTCTATATAGTTCTAGTTGGTGATAAAATGGGATTTTTATCATCAAACAATTTATTTCAAAATATGAATACCATTCAACACATGAATTTCTAAACAACGAATGAATATCAATTCAACACATGAATGTTTTCTATAGTTTCTATATATAGATAAAAATGTGATTTTTATTATCGAACGGTTTATTTCAAAATATGAATAGCATTCAACACATGAATTTCTAAACAACGAATGAATATGAATTCAACACATGAATGTTTTCTATAGTTTCTATATATAGATAAAAATGTGATTTTTATTATTGAACGGTTTATTTCAAAATATGAATAGCATTCAACACATGAATTTCTAAACAACGAATGAATATCAATTCAACACATGAATGTTTTCTATAGTTTCTATATATAGATAAAAATGTGATTTTTATTATTGAACGGTTTATTTCAAAATATGAATAGCATTCAACACATGAATTTCTAAACAACGAATGAATATCAATTCAACACATGATTGTTTTCTATAGTTTCTATATATAGATAAAAATGTGATTTTTATTATTGAACGGTTTATTTCAAAATATGAATAGCATTCAACACATGAATTTCTAAACAACGAATGAATATCAATTCAACACATGAATGTTTTCTATAGTTTCTATATATAGATAAAAATGTGATTTTTATTATTGAACGGTTTATTTCAAAATATGAATAGCATTCAACACATGAATTTCTAAACAACGAATGAATATCAATTCAACACATGAATGTTTTCTATAGTTTCTATATATAGATAAAAATGTGATTTTTATTATCGAACGGTTTATCTCAAAATATGAATATCATTCAACACATGAATTTCTAAACAACGAATGAATATCAATTCAACACATGAATGTTTTCTATAGTTTCTATATATAGATAAAAATGTGATTTTTATTATCGAACGGTTTATTTCAAAATATGAATATCATTCAACACATGAATTTCTAAACAACGAATGAATATCAATTCAACACATGAATGTTTTCTATATAATGAATAAATATAGTTTAAGCATATGAAAATAATTCAAACACAAGAATATTATTCAAAATTTCGGCAGCATAACGGCAGGGTAGTTACACCGGCACCGTCCCTAGTACGGCTCCTCGCTCTACCTTAAAACCTCGCGGTTTTTGACAATGGGAATCATGCATCTAATTCGCACGCAGGCGGCATGTTTATTTTTATTTCATTTCCACAAACTAATCCTATGTGGTTTCAACCAAATATTTTTCAACCACAATTGGGTATTTTTCAACCGCAATCAACCAATATCAATCACAAACAATCCCAAACTATCAATCAATTTTCACAACAATCTCAACCAATAAATATCGTCCATGGTTTGTGGACGAGGGGCGTATATATATATATATATATATATATATATATATATATATATATATATATATATATATATATATATATATATATATTTATATATAGCAATTCACTTTCATTTTCAACGATTATAACATTTATATTTAAAGAAATTGAAGAGTGAGAAAATCCTCACCAATAGCTATCCACTAACACGATTCTTCCTTAATAGAAACTTCGCCTACTTCGCCTTCTTGTTGCTTTCGTTGACTGTATCCTCTACATAGGTAAAAATCGAATTTTTACTATGTTATTCAATATATAAAGATTGCATTTTTTTGACTTCGCTATTTAATATAAAGATTATATTTTTATCATTCTCATGATGTAAAAATTATATTTTTATCACTTTAAAAATATAAGAATCATACCTTGCTCCTTCTACCCAATAAAAATTCCATCTTTTCTATTCTTTAAAAATATGATCTTTATTTTTGCAAGTTCAAACCTTTTTCTCTTAAAAGATAAAAACCTTTTTTTTTTTTTTCAAAGTTTAAAATAAAATCAGTTTTATAATTCCTTTTAAAATAGTTTTTATTATTCTTTTAAAAACTGCTTTTATAATTCTTTTAAAACTGTTTTTAGTTTCTATCAAAACAGTTTTTGCCTTTTAGAAAAATCGGTTTTTCTTTCTTTTAAAAATACAGTTTATATATTTTAAAGAAAACAGTTTTTTAAAACCTTAAAAAAAACAGTTTTAAAACCCTAAAACAATCAGTTTTTAATTCTTTAAAAATGCAGTTTTTATCTTTTTTAAAAATGCAGTTTTTATTTTCTTTTCAAAACAGTTTTTGTTTTCTTTTCAAAACAGTTTTTGTTTTCTTTTCAAAACAGTTTTTGTTTTCTTTTCAAAATAGTTTTTGTTTTCTTTTCAAAACAGTTTTTAAAACTCTTTTATAAAAATGCAGTTTTTACCTTATTTAAAAATGCAGTTTTTACCTTATTTAAAAATGCAGTTTTTACCTTATTTAAAAATGCAGTTTTTACCTTATTTAAAAATGCAGTTTTTGTTTTCTTCTTAAAAATGCAGTTTTTATAACTTAAAATAAAAATACAGTTTTATAACTTAAAATAAAAATACAGTAATTAGTTTTAACAAAACAAAATTAAAAATAAAAATAAAGTAAAATGGCTCACCGACAGCTTGCGAAGGGGAGGAGGGAAGAAGAGGGCGGCTCGGCGGCGTTCGGAGGTTCAGGGAGGCGTCGCGATGATGTGTTCGAGGTGGAGGCTCCGATTGGGGGCTGCTTCGATTTGTCGAGGGTAGCGTCGTCTGGAGGGAGGAAGGAAGACGAGGCGGGCGGCTCGATCGTCGGCGGTGGCTTCCAGGTAAGGGGGGCGGCGCGATTTAGGTTTTAGGTTTCCCTTTTTTTTTTTTGTGAATAACTGAATCGGGGGGGGGGGGGGGGGCAAGCAGAAGAGAAAAGGGGGGATTCTAATTTTGTATTTTATTTTATTTTATTATTTAATTATTAAATTTTGCCAAAGGGTTGACTTTTACATACGACCTCGAAACGAGGCCCACCGCCTGTCGTCCATAGCGTTTTACCCCCATTCCGAACACAATGGGATATGTATCGCAAGCTGGTTTGATCGTTACAATCAGTTTCCGTTGAAATTACATTTAAGTCCTTATATTGAATTTTAAACGTACATTTCAAATTATCGGGGTCACATACTAACTAGAAAAATTCCCGAAAAATATTTTCTAGCTTCGTATTGACGATACGGTCCTAACAAAACTAGTTTCATCCAATTCTGAGACCGTTTGAAAAATGGCCAATTTCCAGTCGATTAAATTCAACAGAAACTGGTCAAACGCGTTTTCCTTTGCCACGCTCACATATTGATTCTAAAAATTATGAAATTTGAAACCTAGCAATAGTTTGACATCCCGGACCCAACAAAAGTGGTTTCGTCGAATTCCGAGGCCATATGCAAAATATCAATTTTCCAGGCCTATATATTCTATATACCGACTCTTCTGAAAATTCATTCGGCCATAACTTTTGATTCTCGTTATGAAACTTCGATTCTTCAGATTCGTTAGAAAGGTATTGACTAACAGATTTAAATATTTTTGGTCTCACTAAAATCCGTTATATTTTCCATCCTGCACAGTCAGACTTAGTTTGTATTCAAAATTTCAAACGACCATATTATACACAATTCTGTATTTTATGGAAATAGGCTATTTTAATCATTCAAATTTCTTGTTAATAACCAAATTTAAAAATTTTAAACTGGTTCACATTTTCCGGATTATTACAAATTTGGAATAATAACACTACATATCTAATCAATATTTTTGGACTGATTTCTAGATTCAGGGAGTTTACTGTAATAAAAACCAATCCAAGATAAATTGTAGGCAATATGATAATACTAAAATGAAAGGCCTACAAATTCATATCTAAACTTCGTACATATCATTTCAGATTTGACAATAACAAAAAAAATTAGATAAATTCTAGGCATATAATCTAGATTTAACAAAAACAAATTATATAAGATATTATAAACAATGATTATATTTCTCACTGATCTGAAAGCTATCCAAATATGAATCTGAACACAACTTTTAGGCTTACAATTTCCAAATCTAACAGATCTATAATTTGTATACAAAGGGGATATACATATACCTATAGATATTTGTAGATCTGAAAGAGAAATTGGAAAAGTAGAAGTAAATTTAAACAAAAAGAATTACCTATTCGAAGAACCAACCCTTTTTTATAAATCTGAATCCAATCTCTCCAATTCTTGAGGATTAGATTTATGTATGTTTATATTTTGAATTTTAGAGGAGGTTGGAGAATTGGGAATGGCAGAACTTTGTTGATGCCAGAAGAAAATGTGAGCAAAGAATGGGGGTCTAGCCCTTTATTTATAGTCGTAGAAATGACCCTGAACCTTTAGATTTTATTTCAGAAAAATCCATCCAACGATATAAGATTTATAAAATATAAAATTGCAGCCACCACCATCAAAATTGACCATGGGTCGAACCAGTGGTCGACCATATGGGTCGACCTGCCAGTGGTGGGGACAGGGATATTAATTACCATTTATCTTTTATTTATATTCCATCTGTCTTCGTATTTTATCCCTAACTTTTTCATACAGACTCCGTTCATGAAGATCCAACCATGAAAGTTGACCAGAGTTCCATCACGAACGCAACAATGCAAGTTTCGTTTTTAAATTACATCATTTTAAAAAAAAAATCAATTTTCGGATTATAAATAAATTGCTAATTTAATAATAGCCAACATTCTGGATTGCTACACGCAGCTACCCAAAGATCCAAAAGATGGCTTATAGCATTCTGATAGCATTCATAAAGCTACATCACTACTTTCGAGCTCACCCTATTAAAGTTTGCACTAACCAGCTACTACGACAGGTCCTTCAGTGGCCTGAGGCATCTGGGAGACTGCTCAAATGGGATATCGAACTAAGTCAGTTTGATATTGTCTATATCCCCCGGAGGTCCATCCAGGAACAAGCGTTGGTGGATTTATTTGCAGTACTTATATCTCTAGACGACATTATTGAAAACGTTGATCCGTCTACTTCCAGATGAAAACTATTTGCAGATGGAGTTTGTAACAATCAATGTTATGGTGCTGGAGTTGTCTTGATAACCCTTGAGAATGATTGATTTATTATCCCTTGAAGCTGAACTTTCCTATAACTAATAATGAACTCAAGTACGAAACCCTGATTACGGAGCTCAAGCTTGCAAAGGAGCTGGGAGTGAATTCGATTCAAATTTTTTACGGCTTCCAAATTGTTGTGTGCTAGGTCAGGAAGGAATTCCAAGCCAAGGGAGCACGACTTGCCCTATGCTTTAATCAAGTTCCAGAGTTGCTAGTAGGATTCGAGTATCACTGAATTTCACACATTCCTCGCGATTAGAACGGAAAGCCGAATCTTTGACCAAGCTAACCAGTTCCGAGAACTCGGAGTAAATGGGATTATTCCCAATTAGTACATCGAGCACCACAATTGTAGATCAGATGGAAGTTGACTGGGCGCTAAATGTGAGTCTGAGAGGGTATCCTGGACGACCCCTGTCAAAAACATCCTAAAAACCGAAGCCCAACCTAAGCTGAAAAGTGAAAAACTTACCCGCCTGCATCAAGCTATGAGAGACGTCATTCAGAGACACACGTCAAAAAAGGGTTCTCAATCCCCCTACTTTGGTGTGTAGCCCACGATGATGCCAAACATATACTGCAGAAAGTGGACGAACGTGAGTGTGGTGATCACACTGGGGAGAAGACTTTGGCAAAGAAGATAGGTCGATGCCGCTATTTCTAGCCTACAGTCAATCAAGAGGCGGAAGATTATTCATGAAGCTACGACCAATGCTAAAAGTTTTCCAAGGTTCCAAGAGTTCTGCTTACCTATCACACTCGAATGGTCAATCCATAGTCATTTGCGGTATGCGAGAATAAACATCATTGGTAGGCTCTCAATTTCCAAAGGCACAGAAAAATACGTGATTGTGGCAGTGGATATTTTACTAGGTTGTGTAAGTTGAACCACTAACCACAATTTCGATAAAACAAGTGATCAACTTCATCGTCAATTACATCATATGTTGATTTGGATTTTCTAGGACTATCACAATTGATAATGGGTCCCAATTTAACAGTTCAAAACTCAAAGACTTCTGTCAATGTTCCCACATCGAGAAGAGATAGATGAGACGACCCAAACTTCCCTGTAAAGGAAAGCCTGGATTGAATTGAGAACATGACAAATCAGAATACAAAGAGAAGAACATTTCATTGCTTATTACAACAATTACATCAGAGTACAAGAATATAACAAAGTATGAATAAATAATATACATTTGATAAACAATAGAGATTTAAATTACAACGCAGCGGAAAAAAATTACAAAACACAACTGAAAGAAATACACGGATAAAGAGCTTTTTGAATGTTGCTTCAGCCGTAAACCAGGATCCTGTGAATAAAATATCTGCAAAACCAAAACTAATAGCTGCCCATGTGGAAAATAGGGGCACCCATAGTTTAGGTTAAAACAATAAACTCCAGGTCAGTCATGTGACTGGCGTGAGAACTAAAATAGTTATTAGCTTGATTTTTAAAGTTAGATAAATTAAGGGACCATGCCATATAACACCGAACGGGTTTTAACCCCAACAATACTAGTGCATATAACAAATAGCGCAATGCTAAATAAAGAAAACGAAGCTATTATAAGACTCAGGTCCCATCACACAATGCAACGCAAGCCGGAGTATAGAGTTTTTACCTTATAATAACCAAAAATGCTTGGTACGTGAAATTTCATGTTTTATTATTACTATAAGTGTATAGTGTCAAAAACAACTTCAAATATAAATGTATCAACCATAGACGGCATGAGTGCCCCATCCCACTATGTTGCCATACTAGGCTCTACAATTAAAACCGAAATGTCATATTGGAAATCGGATTCCATCTGTGAACCAAGGCAAAGGGAACATCCTGTGCCAATTCAAGATTCTCTAGCCCGAGCCTCAGGTCTCAGCCGCAACTGCACTCGGATCGTCGGGGCCGGTCCACATTTTAAGTGGATTAAAAATCCCTGAACATGCATCTCCTTGCCCTATGGGGCGTAAATCTGCTCAGTATGTCGACCAGAACATCCATCGGCCCCATAGTGACCGATATAACCGAGGCACCTCGCTATCCAACATCCACATAAGTAAAATGTCTGGGCTTGCAAAACCCTGAAACCACTCCTAGCTAGAAGGAAACGCATGTCCTCCCTGAGGTCCTTCCCGTTTCTGGTTCACACCGAGGTGTGAGGCTCGCGAATTAACGCTATATATAAAGCTATGCTATATTAAAGCCGTCCTTTGATCATCAATCATAAGACTCTACTTTTCAACAGAAGCCTTGATCATTTGCCACTCAGGCATGCCACACAGACAGTTCATGCCATGCGACTGATGTCTATCGATATACAATCTCTAAGTTCGTACATCTCAGAGAAGGGTGTCAAACAAGAGAATAAATTTTCCGCCACCAAACATATGTATATTAGATAGAGATCAATCAACACGGAATAAAATCCAATGTCAGACACACAGTCCATTTACAAGTCCGTTCTGGGTCTGAACGAAACCGGAGGCACCTTATTCCTCGTCCCATATGTCCAATATGGAAGAGAGGCCCTCGCATATTCGGTCGATCTCCAAATACATCTGGACGATCACCACTTATTACCTTGTCTTGGGTGTACAGCCCAATCAAGGCATCAGTAATCATCCAAACGATGTGAAGACCTCCGGTCTTCAACCACCGTCTTCATCGTCGACACGTATCAATTATTCAGAATGGGTATAAGCCCGATCTATCCGAATAACCCGCGTATTTTTTTATAAACAAGTGCTACACAAACACAACATACGCCTCATTCCAATCCAGAATATTCTTTTATTCAAATATTCTTTTTACAATTTTAAACCAAATTAAGGTTTTCCAAACTAGTCGGGATTAGCGAACCTTACCGAAGTAACCAGTTGTTATATTTCCCAATCCCAACCTATTCATCCCATGGAGCAAAACTGGTAATACTCCATATCTAACACCACTGTGTTATCGGTAAAATTAATTAGCATTTCCCGTTCAAATCTAATTAAAGATTCAACTATCGCCAGGAGTAAAACTGGTGGTACTCCATTCTCGATCATTTCATGAATTTGATAAATTTTAATTATCACATTCACTTTCCAATCTAATTAAAGATTCAATAAAACTCTAATTCGGTTTAAATCTCAAAAATCATTACTTAATGATTATTCAAAGTTAAGAAATTAATCTTATCTTTAACTGGGTTAAAGGACTAATGTCATTTAAAACACGGTTCACGATAAACCTAAAATCCAATCCATTAATTATGGAATCTTCACGGAAAATAGATCAATATATAATCGATATCAATTTCTGTATCGGACTAATAATATAAATGGAATAATGACAAAGCCTTTTAAATTCCATATATATTAACAGTCTTCCTCCACGGAAGTCCACTTCGATTATTACCAAATCGAATTCCATTCAATTCTAATGTATTAAATTGGAAAATTTTACTTTGGAAAATTTCCATTAAATCTTACTAAAAGATTTATATATATTCCAAATCACATTTCACTTTTAATCGGGTTAATGAATGAATGTCGCTAAAAACATAGTTCATAATAAACCTGATTCACATTCCATTTCAATTCCAATTAAATGTTCCAATTAAATGTTAATTAATTGGTAATTCTTATCTAAATCTTAATTAAAAGATTTATTCTTTTCACACAGGGTTTAAGAGCAATGTTAATGAAGACACCATTCACAACAAACCCAAAAATCCAATCTCAATTCCATTCCAATTAAATATTAATTAATTGGTAAACTTCATTAAATCTTTGATAAAGGGATTTAATCTTTACACAACTGGGTTTAATAGCAGTGTTAATGAAGACACCATTCACGACAAACCCAAAATCCAATTCGATATTAAATACAAGGCTCTAAATATAAATTATATCGGCTTAAATTCAATATCAAATTCTGAAATCAACAAATATCGTATCAGGAATAACGATATATATATCTTCCAAATTCCTCCACAATATCCGTATAATCACGGAATCCAATTTTGAAATATTCCGAAGATTATTTCCATTCCCAACCATTCCAATTTATTTATTGGAAAATTCTGGTTACTTTGAAACCCTTTCAAATCCCATTTATTTATTTAAAAATATTGGATTACTATTTCTAGTTATTAACTAGTTCATTTCAATAAAGATATATTTTTATATTTACAAACATGGAATTTTTCATCCTATTTTTCCAAATCATTTGTTATGATTTTACACAAATTATTGATTTTTTTAATAATTTTATTAAGGCCCTTTCAGTCGATTTCCATAAACGGTCATCGAACTGCACTTATAGCGACCATTTCCAAATTTGATTTGGACATAATTCCAAATCCAACCATTAGATTTCAAATCTTTTATATTCTTTGGAAAGCTCTTTTCGATGCGAACCAAATGGTTTCGGTTTTATAAGAATCCGACGGTTGGATCTCCCGTAACGTCAATTCGAAATCAATCGTCGAAATTCGCAAACGGTCGCTGCGCTGCGCGTTCTTTTCAGGCTATTAAATATATATATATATATATATATATATAAGATATATATTATATATATTTCTTCTATTTTGATTCAAAACGTATTTTATAAATCGTTTTAAATTCATTTTAAAAATGATTCCAACTTCATTTTTCAATTTTAAACCAAAATTGAATATTCTATATCATTAATGTATAAATGATAATATTTTCAAAATATCTGATTTTGAAATAATTGCCTTTTCGATATTCATTATAAAAATGAATGAAATCGATATAAATATTTTTCGCATCAAAATGGCGCATATTTAATCAACACAGCTTCACACATTTCAATATTTTCGTGTCCATCCAAAATCGGACATCAAAATAAGATTTTAATCCTTTACTGAATATTATTTAAAATATTCGTTATTTTATTCAACACGTGAATATTTTTAATACTTTTCTGAATATTATTTTAAAATATTCTTTATTTTCCAAATTGGAATGAGACCCAATCAATTACCATATAATATTATTTATATGGATTCCATACAGCACATGTATATAATAACAATGATAAACAATCATTCAACATCCACAGTGCATTACACAACTGCAAAAGCATTAAATGTAAATAATTAACGCTTATGATAGTCTGTCAACCTATCGGTCGACATACAACTAAACAATTGGGATTAGTGTATGTCAAATATCATCCCAATACCCATGTAGGGTATCAACCAACAAATACTGAATATTATTTGCGCAGTTGGGCGATGTGTAAAATATATCGTCCTAATCAATATCAGTCAAATGGGTGTACATAAAAAAAGCATCTGATTTGTAAATGAATATTTATTTTCATTCATATACTCGTTAAAAATTATATTTTTAACGATAAAATATTTTATTCAACACATGAATATTTTATTTAGTCCATTTATACAATAAAATGACATTTTTATTATTCAAATATTTTATTCAACGCATGAATATTTTATTTTCCATTTCACCTTACAATCACAGTCAATTTCCACAACACAATACAATCAAACAAGTCGTTAATGGTCTGTGGACGACGGTGTCAGGAGCTATTAAGCCCCGTCTACAACCTAGTATACATTTAACTGTAAAATAGTTAATGAGAAGGAGTCCTCACATTCGTTTCCACTCCTCCGTTCTTTTATTTCTGAATTTCGATACTTTTTGGATTTGAATTTTCCAGAAATTCTGATTTGCTCCAAATCGTTTCTAGTCAGTTCCATGGCATAGTACTTGATCCCATGATTCCAACGCAATTTGAATCATCATATTTCGTTGCTGCTTGAATAAGTTACGGTTTTTTTTAACATTGGATACTTAATACGATAATTAATTAAATTAATTAAATTAAATACCCTTTTAATAGCGTTTTCAAACGTTATATCCTTCAGCGATTTTCTGGAACCACTCAAGCTGTTGAAACCCCCTCCATCGATTTGCAAAACCCGTTTCTGCCGCCTGTAGAGGAGACCGGACCATCATCAGGATGCACCCCCTTGAAGCCCTTGACTCGCGCCTCCTCCGTGCCCAAGCAGGTTGAACTCGAAGCTCCGATGGCTCCAGAAATCGAGCACGAACGTGCGCCTATTAAGGAGAGATTTCTCTCGATTTAACAAACGAAATTCCATCATACTAGTATGGATTGAAAGATCTCAGTCCCCTCTTTAGTTTTTGCTTTGAAACCGTGCTTTAATTCATAAGGGAATTTGCAAAAAATACAGAGGAAGTTTCGATCAGTTTGGGCCTTTGATTTTTGACCGACGGTTAGGGTTTTGGGAAGAAGGAGGGGGGTATTTATAATATTTATTTAATATTATTTTATTTTGTAATTTCAGAAATACATGTCAACTAGAGCCGTCAATTTCTAACACGGCCCGAAACATGACACGTAACCCACACGATAAAAACCCGACTCGACCCGACCCATTTATAAACGGGTCAATTTCGGGTCAACCCGCTCTGACCCGTTTAATAAACGAGTTGACCCGACCCGACCTGTGAACCCGTTTCTGACTCGTCACGACCCGTTTAATTATAAAACATATTTTTATTACTCTACAATCTACAAAACATAGGCCCAGCCCAGTCCACTACCCCTCATGACCCGTGAACCTGTTTATATTTATATTGGTTGGAGCGACCCGTTTACAAACCGTTTGACCCATGAACCCAAATTTGACCCGTTTATGACCCATTAACCCGAATTTAACCCGTTTATGACCCATAAATCCGAATTTGACCCATTTATGACCCGTTTATACCTTATACGGGTTGACCCGACCCGTTTATAACCCATTTACAACCCGGCCCACCATGACCCGTTTACAACCCGACCCGACCCGACCAAATTAAACGGGTTACACGGGTCAGCTCGGGTCAACCCATTTATAAACGAGTCGGGTTCGGGTTGAGCTATTTCTGACCCATTTAATAAATGGGTTGACCTGACACGATTAAAATCAACCCAAACCCGAATTGACGCGACCCGAACCCGACCCAACCCGACCCATTGACACCCCTATGTCAACCAATCCAAACTCCAAATCAAACCCAACGACTGTCGCCCTTAGCTGAATATCCCCATTCCGGACACAATGGGATGTGTTTCGTAAGCCAATTCTAATGTTTTGATTAGTTTTTCTTTAAATTAAAATATAAGTCAATGTATATTTAATTTAAACGTACATTTCAATTTAATGGGGTCACATACTGACTCCAAAAGTACAAAAAAAAATCTGACTTTGTTTTGATGATACAGTCCTAACAAAACTAATTTCGTCGAGTTTGGAGACCATTTGAAAAACGGCCATTTTCTGGTCGATCCAAATTGACAAAACACATTTTTTTGCCACGCACAGATATTAATTCCAAAAATTATGAAAATTGGAATCTAGTAATAATTTGACATTCCGGATCCAACAAAAGTGGTTTCGTCGAAAATGGAGGTCGTTTGCAAAATGGCTATTTTTAAGGGATTTATTATTATTAATATACATAAATAAATTCCATAGCGACTATTATAAATTTTAAACTGGACATAACTTTTTATTCATAAAGTGAAATCTTAGTTACTTACATCTTTTAGAAAGATATAATTAATCAGTTTCAAATATTTCTTGTTTCGTCCAATTCTGACTTATATTGAATTCTGTATATTCATTTGCAAGTTGAAATCTAATTTTCAAACTACCGCGCCATTTCAAGCTCGTTTTATAATTAAAATAAATTTATATGCTCTAACTTCATCGAAAATAAATTTTTAGTCGTTATTATTTAAAATAAAATAAATTATTTTAAATATTCAAAATCTATTAAAATTGCTAAAATAAAAATTTTAAATTGGTTCCGATTTTCTGGGTTGTTACAATATACTATAGTCGCTCACCCACAATCAAATTGACAGGTCGAAGCAGTGAATAAAATCATTAAGTTCATCTTGGAGAAGTGATTGGATAAAGCTAAAGGCAAGTGGACCGATGATCTACCATTAGCACTTTAGGCATATCGAATGACCCATATGTCAGTGATAACCCATACTCCATTCACGTTGATTTATGGAATTGAAGCAGCCATAAAATCGAGCTCGAAGTCTTGAAACACCCCACCTCCGTTATGGTCACTCACAAAGGGAATGCATTAACTTCGGTGAAGCATTATAGGTAAAAGAAACAGATAATTTACAAGACAGACATATAAATAGTGGAAAAACTAGAATTATTTCATAAGCAATGTGGTCTAGTCAAAACATTACAACCATTGTCTCAAAACCCAACTTCCAAGTTATTACAATAAAACATCTGTCTTGATTAAAAACTCAAAATACATAAAGAAGCATAAAGCAATAGTAAAGTGGCATAAATCCCCAATAAAAGTGTAACCACAGCCATAGCCCAAGAAAAGAGAAACCAAGCAATACATCTACTCTCTTCAAGCTGGAAAAGTTCTGAACTAAGCTGAAGTATTCCCTCCCTGTGAACCTGGGGGGAAACGGAAGAAAAGAAGACGAATGAAAACAGGTCAGACATAAGTGTGGTAAGTCCATAGATTTTTCATCATGTAAACAATCAAAAGGATCATGACATGAATAAACTGAATATAGGACAATACCATAGTGACAAGATAACATAAGGCAAGATAAATTGAATATGCTATCGCACTCATTTCCATTTCTCTGCACCTACTAACAAATGTTTCAACTGACATCATATGTTCATAATAAGATGACCCCTTTATCAATCGGCTCCCACTCGCATGCATTTATTGCATGTGTCATTAGGCCCCGCTTGTTTGTAGATATCTGTGCTGGTCCCACCATGGGGTGTATCAATCTCTATGGTGGCAACCCGACACAATTCAAGATGCATAGTATATAACTACTGATGCCCAGTGCCTGATTTTTCCACTTCGGAGTATGTGCACGCCCGAACTTCATCGGGACCTATATTGATGCACCACCCACCGCTATTTTGATCGCTTATAATCGGACCAGTAATCGTGCCCCACCCTGCCTAGTTCATGGTACCATGATACATCTATGTGGGTTACTGCTGAAATGGGTCCCCGTTACTAGGGTTTCCTAATCAACATGTTATAATGGTTAAGTGTTCTCCATGTAACCTTACCCCACCCATTTGTTTAATTAACATGTTGTATTGGTTAAGTGTTGCCTAAGTTAACTTAACCCTACTATTCTTAGCATTAATTCATTCATTAATGCCTCAACCTCTCACATTAGAACAGTTGTTTGTGGTTGCTAGATGTGTCGGGCGGTTCAAGGCAGACTTCTACAGCAAACTCATTCTAACCTCGGGTTTTAGGCTTGATGCGCTAACCTCTCACATTAGATCTGTTGTTGCAGCCATTGGATTTGTCAGGATGTTCCGGGAAGTCTTACACCATAACTCAATCTAACCTCGTGTTAGGCATGTTCATCTTTTAGCCAAATTACATATTTAGCATACATGCCCAAATCTAGATTTTTATATGCTAGTTATCCACAATTGTAGTCAATTCAAGTTATGCCACATTTACTTATTATGCCCAAAATTACTCAATTAACTTATACCCAATTCCCCGCGTTTCAATCATACGTACAACAAGATTCAATCTAGTTTCCGAATGAACCTAGTATTCATAAAATAAAACAAAAAGGGGAATAAAGAAGGAACACAAGAATTGACATAAGAAACAAAATAGGCATGTAAAGGTGTATCCAAATCCAAGAATCATGTTTCCAATAGGCATGTTGTACATTAACAAATAAGTATGGCCAAACTGAGCAAGTTACATCATAGACATAAAGATTCAATAGAATTGAATATAAGAGAATCACCAATTTGGTGTACAACATGATAGGTTCCATTGTTCCAATCACAACGGTCTCATAAGCATAGGTAATTCAGATTTGACAAAAGGACAAACATGAATCAGAATTGATTATCTCACAATTAGGCATAGTGGTGTACAACATGATAGGTTCCATTGTTCCAATCACAATAGTATCATAAGAAAAGGATAAGCATGAATTAGAATTGATTATCTCATAATTAGGCATAGTTCTAGATCTGATTATTATAGTCATGATTTCTATTAGGTGTTCAAATCTGAATAATAACTGAACTTACAGTGAAAGGATTAGAAAAGTGAATTAGTTGACGTTGTAGCGATTCTAATCTTTCTTTGTTGATTGAAGAAGAAAACCTCTACTTTGATTTGAAGCTTTCTCTAATTTGATTTCTAGTTTGGAGAAGATGGAGGCTAGGCTAGTTTAGAGACGGACAGCATGGTGGCATGATAGAAAAGGATTATGAGGTTTAGGGTTAAGGTTGGATGTGATTATATAGGAGTATAGGATTAGTTTGAACCTTTAGATCAACATAGAATCCATCCAGACTATCCAGTCCAAGAAAATGCATCATCAGGCCAATCAGAAGTCGCCACGTAGCCCTACGACTCAGAAAATCGTCACTATCCAAAACAGTCAGCAAGGATCGACCCCTATAGGGGGGTCAACACCTATGTCGACACCCCTATAGGGGGTCGACTCCCATGTCGACACCCCTTGGGGGGTCGACACCCCTGAGCGGGAGATTTCCCGCTCAGCTGCTTTCTTGAGTTTTTGAATTTTGAATCTGTTTTGATTATTTAATTATTATTTTAATTTAATTTCTGCTTACACTTGAAATTTTCTAACCTCTATAACTTCTTCATACGGAAACCGATTCATGCAAACTCGGACTCTATATCAAGCAGAATTCCGAGACGAACGCAATGGCGTAACCCGTTTAACCTAATTCTTCTTATAAAAGTTAAGTGTTCTAAATATGTTAATTTTAATATTCGTACAAAATACGGGGTGTTAAATTTTCCCCTCCTTAAAGGATTTCATCCCCGAAATCTCTAAGTTAAGAAGAACGTATCTGACATCCAATGTCCATCTACTCAACCATCAATCACAAGCATCCATTGTACTTAAAAAGATTTCTAATGCTTTCATGATCATATGCATAGTGTGTGTATATGTCCTTATCTAATGCAAAATCAGGCAGTCTACTGATTCAGTTGACCTCCTTAATGCGAATCATGTCAGTGCTGTGAGTCCATCATGTATGCAATTGCTCCTAATCGTACTTTTTAACTTTTACATGAGTGCACAATCATTCATACAAATGCAACATCCATATGATAATAAATCAAGTTTCAAACCATATACAAATACATATATGCATATGCAATATGAAAGTGATTGAGTCAATCTAGAACCTAATGTGTGTATATGCATCCACGAGCAACCACTAGCAACCACTTACAACCACTTGCAACCATCAATCATAACATGTTTCAAATACATGTTTACAGTCATTGGTTTCTACATAAGGATTAAGAATAGGACCAAGGAGATATACTTAAAAGATAGATATAAGCATGCATAAACTTATGGAAAAAGAGATCAAAGATGTACCCTCAAAAAGATAAGGGTAGGCTGCGCATATCTTGTCTTCAGTCTCCCAAGTCGGGTCTTCTTCAGCGTCACTCCATTGTACTTTTACTAGCTTGACCTCACGATTGCGTAGCTTTTTAAAAACTGTTCCAAAGACATGAGTTGTAACTTTTCTCACCGTCGCTTCTCGTTCCACTTCTACTTCCTCTAATATGCTTGGCTCCACAACTTCTACAGACTCGTGTATGCACTTTCGTAGATGAGAAACATGAAAAACATTATGAACTCCAGCCAGTCTTTCGGGCAGCTCTACTTTATAAGCCATCGTCCCAATCCTCTCAATGATAGAAAATGGCCCTACAAACCTTGGTGCCAATTTCCCTACTGATCCAAAGCGAATGACATTCCTCAAAGGAGATACTTTAAGGAAAACCCTGCCTCCAACCTCAAACTCAAGGTTGGTCCTTCTTTTATCCGCGTAGGACTTCTGTCTATCTTGTGCGGTCTTCATTCATCTTCGTATCAAGTCCACCTTCTCTGAAGTTTCTCTAATCATGTCGGGCCCAAGTATGAGCTTGTCTGTAGATTCCCACCAACAAGTTGGTGATCGACATGGTCTCCTATATAAGGCCTCAAAGGGTGCCATGCCTATTGTGGCTTGGTAGTTGTTGTTGTAGGCGAACTCCACCAAAGGAAGATGATCCTCCCACGTTCTCCCAAAATCAAGAACGCACAAACTCAAGAGATCTTCTAGCACTCTGTTCACCCTTTCCGTCTGACCATCGATTTGAGGGTGATAGGTAGTGCTTAAGCATAGCTGTGTGCCTACAGACTCTTCCGAAACTCACTCGTAAAGATAGGATCTCGGTCACTTACTATGCTAGAGGGTATCCCATGCAGTCGAACTACCTCTTTAAGATAAATGGATGCTAATGATGAGGTAGTCCTCCTACTCTTAACAGGTATAAAGTGAGCACTTTTAGTGAGCATGTCAACTATTACCCAAATACTGGTATTGCCCCTTCTTGACCTAGGCAACCCATCTATAAAGTCCATCGAAATGCTATCCCATTTCCACTGTGGGACCTCTAGAGGATGAAGCAGACCACCAGGCTTCTTTTGCTCAGCCTTGATTTGCTGGCATATCAAGCATTTACAGAAAAATTTAGCTACATCCTTCTTCATGCCATTGCAAAAGAAAACCCTTTTTATGTCTTTATACATCTTGTCTCCACCTGGGTGTATGGTCAACTTAGAATAGCGAACTGTATTCACAAAATCCCTTGTTTGTGGGACACATAGTCTTCCATCCCGTCTCAACCAACCCTTGGCATCTATGGAGTATCTATTGAGGTGACTAGAGGTTTCACCTCTAATTAACTTATCCATCATGTCAACAATCTGAGGGTCTTCACGTTACGCGGTTCCTATTGAGTCCAAAAGCGTAAGACGCACCTCTAGTGTTGCTAACAAGCCAGGTACAAACTCAAAAGAGAGTCTAAAGTCAAAGGTTGCTATGTACTCCAAGTTTTTCCTTTCCACAAAGAGAGGACTTAAGGTTAGCTTTTTCCTACTCAAGGCGTCTGCTACCACATTGCCCTTGCCAGGGGTATAAGCAATCTCAAAGTCATATGAGGCAAGAAACTCCATTCACCTTTGTTGTCTTAAGTTAAGATCTTTTTGTGAGAAAATATAGTTTAATGATTTATGGTCAGTAAACAATTCAAACCTTTCTCCTAGTAGGTAATGACGCCATGACTTAAAAGCGAAAACAATGGCAGCTAACTCTAAATCATGAGTTGGGTTGTTCTTCTCATGTACCTTCAACTGCCTTCCCCCATTACAAACTACCTTACCTTCTTGCATCAAGACAGCGCCTAATCCTGTACCGCATGCGTCTGTGTATACTGTAAACATCTTACTCCCATCAGGCAATGTCAGGACTGGGGCTGTTGTCAGAGCCCTTTTCAATCATTCGAAAGCAACATCGCAATCCAAATCCCAGGAAAAAGTTAGGTTCTTCTTCGTCAATCTTATAAGTGGGGCTGAGATCTTCGCAAAGTCTTTAATGAACTTTCTGTAATAGCCCGCTAGTCTGAGAAAACTTCATACTTCGGTTGCATTCCATGGAATCTTCCAATCTTGCACCGCGACTACTTTTGCGGGATCCACAGCTATCCCTTCTTTGGACACCACATGTCCAAGAAACCTTACTTCTTCTCTTCAAAAATGGCATTTGGAGAATTTTGTTTTTAGCCAATGTGCTCGAAGAGTATCTATAACTTCCCTTAAATGCAAAGCATGTTCTTCCTCACTTTTTGAGAAAATCAAAATGTCATCCACGAAGACCACTACAAATTTATTAAGGAACTCCCTGAACACCCGAATTATCAAGTCTATGAAATAGGCGGGTGCGTTTGTCAAGCCGAAAGGCATGACAAGCCATTCGAAGAAACCATACGGGGTCCTGAATGCGGTCTTATCTATGCTGTCGTCAACCACTCTCAGCTGATGGAATCCGGTGGCCAGATCTAGTTGGGAGAAAACTGATGCACCTACAAGCTGGTCGAACAAGTCGTCTATTCTTGGAAGTGGGTGCCTATTCTTCTTGGTCATCTTGTTTAGCTTCCTATAATCCATGCATAGGCGAAGTGAACCATCTGCTTTGGTTGCGAACACCACTGGAGCACCCCATTCATAAATACTCCGCCTTATGAACCCCTTTTCGAGCAGCTCTTTAACTTGCTTGCTGAGCTCCTTCCTTTCCCTTGGAGCAATGTGTCGAACGGGTAAAGCGACTAGTTTTGCATTATCAACTAGGTATATGCGGAAGTCTACCTCTCGCTTTGGAGGTAAACCCTTCACCTCTTCAAAGACATCCGAGTATTCACGGACTAATCTAACAGATTGCAAGTTTTCAACAGACGCATCAAGAGATTCTAGGTAGCTACGCATAACAGAACTCATAGGAATATAAGAGATTTTGAGAGTATTATTGAGGCGAGTCATAAGTCTAACCACTCTCTTTTCACAATCGAGGATGGCACCATTACTGGATAACCAATCCATGCCTAGAATCAACCCATAGCCCGCTGAAATCCAAAACATAAGCATTACATCGAAACCCAATGCTTAGTATAGAAATTTCCAAATCCAAACAAATCATTGACAAATAAGCTGAACTCCCAATTGGATTTGAAACAACCATGGGATTCTCTACTATACTGGTATCTAGGTGCAGAGATTCAAATAAAGCAGTAGATATAAAAGAGTGCGATGCGCCAGAATCAAAAAGAGTACAAACTGGGTGATCGGAAAGATAAACTAAACGCTCAACAAAAACATTTCTACCTCTTTCTTGCGGAGGTGCAATGAGAGCGTGAATCTGCCCTCCAGAAGTAGATCTAGTCCTCTGCCCTTGCCCTTGCCCTTGCCCTTGCCTTCTTGGGCAATCCTTAGCCATATGTCCTATCTCGCTGCATTGAAAACAACCACCCATCTTCCTCTTCTTCTTTTTGCAGTCCTTAATCAGATGTCCAAGTATACCACAAAAGTTACACTTCCTTTTGTCACGGGGTTTGTTATTCTTCCCGCCCTTCTTAGAATTCGTCTTCTTATTCTGTGATCCCTCCATTTTCTTGTCTATAGGTCCTTCCACCTTTATCTCTTTCTTCCCATCCTTGTCTTCCTCCTGTAACAGTGCCATATCCACCTGTCTCTCATAAGTCGCACCCATAGGTATATGGGACATAGCTAGGCTATTCAGTGGCTAATTCAATCCTTTAACAAAACGGAGAGCTTTTTTATGTGGAGTGTTTACCAACTCCAGTCCGAATCTAGCCAGTTGGCTGAATTGGTTGACGTATTCCTTAACCGATAGGCTTCCCTGTTTGAGTGCTAAGAACTTCTCCATTTGTAGGCTTCGTTCAGCTTGCGAGAGGAACTTCATTTCAAACCTCATTCTGAAATCCTCCCAAGTCTCAACTGGTCTTTCAGCATTAGTAACTTCCCACTAGAAAGAGGCTTCGTCCTTAAGTAACCATACGGCCAATTGTATCTTCTGCCTATCGTCCACTTCGAAGATCACAAACAAATCTTCTATTTCCTTGAGCAAGTTTCTTGCTTCCACGAATGATTCAGTCCCATTAAAGTTCTTTCGGCCCATAGCTCGAAAGTCTCTACATATCTTCGAGAAAGCATTCACACGTGGAGGAGGAGGAGGAACGACTGTAGATGGGGGAGGAGGAACTTCTGCTGGGCCTGCGGCATCAGCCCTAGCCTCCAAATACCTTTTGAACCAGCCGGGTATCTGTAAGCCCCCGGGAAGATTAAGATCCCCAGACATGCTGAAATGAAAAGAAAAGGTTCAAAAACAAAGGATAGAAAGATAGTGCGTATGGCTTTGGGGAATATTCCTTTAAAATAAAACAACACTTTTTTTGAAAAATGTTTCATTAAAACTTCTTTTTTGAAAAATAGTGTTCAAGAATTTTAATCTAATCTGGTAACCATCAGCTCTGATACCAAGTGAAACATCCCACCTCCATTAAGGTCACTCATAAAGGGAATGCATTAACTTCGGTGAAGCATTACAGACATATAAACAGGGGGAAAACTGGAATTATTTCATAAGCAATGTGGTCTAGTCGAAACATTACAACCATTGTCTCAAAACCCAACTTCCAAGTTATTACAATAAAACTTCTGTCTTGATTAAAAACCCAAAATACATAAAGAAGCATAAAGCAATAGTAAAGCGGCATAAATCTCCAATAAAAGTGTAATCACATCCATAGCCCAAGAAAAGAGAATCCAAGCAATACATCTACTCGCTTCAAGCTCGAAAAGGTCTGAACTAAGCTGAAGTATTCTCTCCCTTCGGACTTGGAGGGGGGAAACGGAAGAAAAGAAGACGAAAGAAAACAGGTCAGACATAAGTCTGGTAAGTCCAGTGATTTTTCACCATGTAAACAAGAAAAAGGATCATGACATGAATATACTGAATATAGGACAATACCATAGTGAAAAGATAACATAAGGCAAGATAAACTGAATATGCTATCACATTCATTTCCATTTCTCTGCACTTACTAACAAATGTTTCAACTGGCATCATGTGTTCATAATAAGATGATCCCATTATCAATCGGCTCCTACTCACATGCATTTATTACTTGTGTCATTCGGCCCCGCTTGTTTGTAGATACCTGTGCTGGTCCCACCATGGGGTGTATCAATCCCTATGGTGGCAACCCGACACAATTCAAGATGCATAATGTATAACTACTGATGCCCAGTGCCTGATTTTTCCACTTCGGAGTATGTGCATGCCCGAACTTCGTCGGAACCTATACTGACGCACCACCCGCCGCTATTTTGACCGCTTATAATCAGCCCAGTAATCATGCCCCACCCTGCCTAGTTCAGGTTACCATGATACATCTATGTGGGTTACTGGTGAAATGGGTCCCCGTTACTAGGGTTTCCTAATCAACATGTTATAATGGTTAAGTGTTCTCCATGTAACCTAATCCCACCCATCTGTTTAATTAACATGTTGTATTGGTTAAGTGTTGCCTAAGTTAACTTAACCCTACCATTCTTAGCATGTCCGTTCATTAGCATTAATTCATTCATTAATGCCTCAACCTCTCACATTAGAACTGTTGTTTGCGGTTGTTGGATGTGTCGGGTGGTTCCGGGCAGATTTCTACCGCAAACTCATTCTAACCTTGGGTTTTAGGCTTGATGCGCTAACCTCTCACACTAGATCTGTTGTTGCGGTCGCTGGATTTGTCAGGCGGTTCTGAGCAGTCTTACACCACAACTCAATCTAACCTCGTGTTAGGCATGTTCATCTTTTAGCCAAATTACATATTTACCATACATGCCCAAATCTAGATTTTCATACGCCAATTACCCACAATTCAAGTTATGCCACATTTACTTGTTATGCCCAAAATTACTCAATTAAGTTATACCCAATTCCCCGCATTTCAATCGTCTGTACAACAAGATTCAACCTAGGTCCGAATGAACCTAGTATTCATAAAATAAAACAAAAAGGGGAATAGAGAAGGAACACAAGAATTGACATAAGAAACAAAATAGGAATGTAAAGGTGTACCCAAATCCAAGAATCATGTTTCCAATAGGCATGTTGTACATTAACAATAAGTATGGCCAAATTGAGCAAGTTACATCATAGGCATAAAGATTCGATAGAATTGAATATAAAAGAATCACCAATTTGGTGTACAACATCATAGGTTCCATTGTTTAAATCACATCGATCTCATAAGCATAGGTAATTCAAATTTGACAAAAGGATAAACATGAATTAGAATTGATTATCTCACAATTAGGCATAGCGGTGTACAACATGATAGGTTCCATTGTTCCAATCACAACATTCTCGTAAGCAAAAGGATAAGCATGAATTAGAATTGGTTATCTCACAATTAGGCATAGTTCTAGATCCGATTATTATAGTCATGATTTCTATTAGGTGTTCAAATCTGAATAATAACTGAATTTATAGTGAAAGGATTAGAAAAGTGAATTAGTTCACGTTGTAGCGATTCTAATCTTTCTTTGTTGATTGAAGAAGAAAACCTCTACTTTGATTTGAAGCTCTCTCTCTAATTTGATTTCTAGTTTGGAGAAGATGGAGGCTAGGCTAGTTTAGAGAGGGACAACATGATGGCATGATAAAATAGGATTATGAGGTTTAGGGTTAAGGTTTGATGTGATTATATAGGAGTATATGATTAGTTTGAGCCTTTAGATCAACATAGAATCCATCCAGACCATCTAGTCCAAGAAAATGCGTCATCAGGCCAATCAGAAGTCGCCATGTAGCCCTATGACTCAGAAAATCATTGCTGTCCAGAACAGTCAACAGTGGTCGACCCCTATAGGGGGGTCAACACCTATGTCGACACCCCTATAGGGGGTCGACTCCCATGTCGACACCCCCTGGGGGGTCGACACCCCTGAGCGGGAGATTTCCCGCTCAGCTGCTTTCTTGAGTTTTCGAATTTCGAATCTGTTTTGATTATTTAATTATTATTTTAATTTAATTTCTGCTTACACTTGAAATCATCTAACCTCCATAACTTCTTCATACAGAATCCAATTCACGCAAACTCGGACTCTATCTCAAGCAGAATTCTGAGACGAACGCAATGGCATAACCCGTTTCACCTAATTCTTCTTCTAAAAATTAAGGGTTCTTAAATATGTTAATTTCAATATTCATAGAAAATACAGGGTGTTACAAGTCCCCTCTCGTCGAACTGCATACTATGATCCTCTGACCAATAAGGAGCTCATCTTGGAGTCCCTTGACTTGATTAATGAAAAAAGAGAGGAGGCCAACTTGTGAGCTGTTGAACATAGACATCAGGTCCCTAGATAGTAAAATAAGAAGGTTCATTGCAGAACCATGGAAGTCGGTGACATCATCCTGAAGCATGTCCTCCCTAGTCCCGTTCATATGGGCCCGAAGTAGGAAGGACCTTATGTCACTTAAATGGAAACTTGAAAATATAGCTTTCAGGTTATTGGCTGTTAATGGCGATCGACTTCCAAGAGCATGGAATGTCATGCATATATGACATTATTTCACTTAAGCTTTTATTTTCAGTTGTTTTTGTAAATAGCACTTTGGTTTCGAACAATGTAATAAGCATGACTCGCTAATTGTTTCAGCTTCTAAAATAAAAGCTCCTGTACTTATTCCAAGCTTTATGACTATTTGTAATTATATGGCTAAGTGTTATGATTCGACCAGCTTATGCCAATACTTGAACAAAAGGTGTGACTTGATCACCTAACAACATTCACTTGCACATGATTCAACGAGTGTACTCGATCCCACGACTAGTCGAGTAGAAGTTAACCGAACTCAAGCCAGTTCAGATGCTCGCATCATAATCCTTACCTAAAGAGTAGGGTGAAGGAATGACACTAAAGCGAATGTGATACGACCATTCACGTAATTAACTCTAACTCTCATTAACTTGAGAAAGAGTATATTAGGTAAGCGTGAGCGACGTGCCAAGACTTATGACTGCTTAACCTACCACTCTAACCTGATTAGCGATAGAGAGTATAAAAGCCAAGGACTTTATGTTTGATAACTCTAACTTAGCCTTAAAAAGATCGGTGGAATAAGTACGGACTTGATATAGTTGACTTGTGAATTAACTTCAAGTACGTCCCTGATACAGTGAGCGTAACTCTCCATTTTTTTATAATTAAATAATTAAAATACCTATGAACAACATAAATATTTTTTTGGAATTGCCAGAATTTTTCCTTAAGACTTACACCATTGCATTTATGGAAATTTTCTGATTAATTTACGTATATAATATGTTCCGAACGAAGATCGTACGGAAAAGTTATTAATGTTTGAAGTTCCATGTTGAAAAACAATTATATTGTTAACAAATGTGTATTTGTATTATGTATTTTATTGTAATAATATAGAAACGTGTAAATTTCAGAAATAACACACGTTTGAATTTGAAAAGTTGAATGTGTAGAAAAAATGTGAATTAAGTAAAAAGTAAACGTAATTGTAAATAAAACGTTACAAAGATATAGATGTAATTAATTAAAAATACCAATGTTAAGTAAATGTAATGTTACAAAATATTTAAATGAGGTTCATTAAAGCCTAACTTTATTTAAGCAATAAATTAACAAATGTAACTTGACATTACAACAGAAATAATTCTAGAAAGGTAAGACGTGCATAGACGTGCATGTGTATATATATTTCATATAGATATATGTGGATATTAATTCCAAAGCTAATGCGCGTTTGAAATTCGAAACAAACGCGTGTAATAAAAAGAATGAAATCAAGGGGAATCAAATTAAGAAAGAAATAGAAAGTAGTTAATGTTAAATTACAATGTTGAAAAAATTAATAACGTGCCTCATTAATGACAATAAAAGAGACATAGTTGGAAATTTATTTACTTAATGTAACGTTGAAGTTTAAAAGAGGAGAATTAATTTTAGAATGGTAACACATGATAAGCGTGAATGTATATATTTCATATAACATACAGAGGTACAAATTCCAGAAATAACGCATGTTTGAATTTGAAAATAAACGTTCGTTTGAAATGAAATCAAATCACATAACAAAGGAAATTTAATAATGTTAGATAAGTAATGATATAATTCAAAAAGAGTGAAATAAATACATATAATTTGAAATGGGTAGTCATGCCACCGTGCCATTTTATTCCTTATTCAACACACAGATATTGTCTGATTTTAATTAAACACATAATGTTGTTTTAGACATCTATAAATAAACGTGTAGGCTAGTCTTTAAACTTATATTTTTCCAAATGAGTGCCGAAGCCCTATCACATTTCTTTCTCCTCTGATTCTTCATAAATTAAATATATTAGATTTAAGTTTATGATTTAAGATATTGCGGTGGAAACTTTAGATTTAGAAAGTAGATGTCTAAATTCGTAGTCTGTATGAGTCTACAGATTCAAATGGGTTTAAAAAGAGTAAAACTACAGAAAATAAATCTGGATTCAAACCATATATGGAACTATAAGTGTTTTTTCTATGTGCATGGATTTAAATTATTTATCTTTTTTGTTAATAGTATATAATATCGTCAGATTTCCATGAAATTATTGAATTTAACATAAGTTGTGTTTGGGAAAAATGGTAGAAATAGTTTATGCAAGTTATTCCTTATTGAACTATGAATTGTTAGAAGTGTAATTAAATAATTACTATAAGTAATGTTGCATTTGAGAATTATGGAAAAAGTCTTAAGCGTAAAAATAAGGAATTTTACATCAAACGGAAATTCTAATGAGCAAAATTGGTTTGGAAGTTAGTATTTTGTTAGTTGGTTGGTTGAGAAAAGAGGATATATTTCCTTAATTTATTGTTATAGGAAAAATGGTAAATGTAATCACAAGAATAAAATTAAGAAAAGTATGGTTAGTGCAAAATAGAGGTATTACTGTATTTTGCGCTATCCAAATAATAGGAAATATCTTACAACTATGCGTAATTGTTTATGATATTAATATTAATATAAGAAAATTGATTTTGGTGCAGTTTTTATAGCCAACCAAATGAGATAAGACCACTTTCTATAATTAAACTTACAGTAACGGTAAATTAAGTAAATATGTAATCAAAGGAAGAAAAGGAACATAAAAGACGAGAGTTCACAATCCAATTATTTATAGTTTTTTGTAATTAATTACATACATTCTGAAAATGGCTAGGTAAAAGACGCAGATTTAATTCTTATCGTGCGCACGAAAAATTGAATAATAAGTGTAACTTTGCGGACATGGATTAAAAAAAAGAGAACTAAATTTACGATAAACATGTTTACAAATTGTAAATCTTATTTAGGCAAATTAAAGAGAATTTGTAGTAAGTTATGACATGTGTTGTAATTTAAAATCAGAAAATGAACAAATTATTATGGTAAATAAGAACTATGTCGACGTGTTAGAAAATCATAATAAAAGAAAATTAATATAATCTATTGTGATAAAAGTAGAATATCGTATTCTTAGACTAGGAAGTGAGTCAATAGGTTGGGCTTAGGTCTAGGACTGGGCTAAAAAGAAAAGAAAGAAGAATCAGACAAATCTCAATGTTTGCAAGGAAAATTATAACACGAGGGTTGTAATTAAAAATAAGATCAAAGAAAATAAGAAAGGCTTATTATAAATAAACCTTAAATATGGGATTAAGTTGAATAAGTACGTAACAGTAGTGGTCTGTTCCGACAGTAAATGCTGATACATGAAAATAAGTGACCAACAAAATTAATAAGCGAGAAAATTAGGCTCATACCAGAGGAAACTAGGCAGATAACGCTAATCGGTGCTATAATAAAAGAAAAGCAAGCTAAATGCATAACGATAGATTAGATAAAGGGCCTAATAAAATATCGAGGTATGTTTGGAGCAGTTCGAAGGGAGTCAATAATGAAAGAAGTTTTCTCAGCAGTCTTTATCGTAGCCTTATACCGCTTAAGCTCTTTATCCATGTGGGCCAAGGAATTCTTGTCACAATCTCACTCCTGGTTCATATTGGAAATATCAAGGTCCAAGGACCTAATGATGTCAGACAGATTCTTTGCATACATGGAGGTATCCTGATATTGCCTACATACATCTTCTATCTTTGCTTTGAGCCCTTGTTCAATATCCTGGGGAATGGAGTGAAGAGAAGGTAGGGAGTGCATTTTAACGAAGTAGTATTATGGGAATCGAGCCTCAAGATCATTCTTCTGCTGTTGAGTAGAGGTCTCTAACACTGTAGGATCCATAACTTCTGCAGCCTTAGACTTGTGTTTGCTTGATGTCACTAATGATTCATATTTCCATTTATCCTTGGATTCTGCAGCATTCATGGGATGAAGGTCACTTAAGGAGCCCTTTTGAGGGATCTGGGCCTTGATAATTGATTGCTTGCTTTCACGACTAGGTCAGTTAATGTCTTAATCGACAGGAGAATGGGAACGAAAATGGTGTTTATAGTCGCGATGGCATCTTTACCTTTCCCCCTATCGCGATCCTCTCCATGGTCCCGCTCGTAATTAGAAAAATATTTTGGAGGAATTTCATTCTTTAATGAGCTATGACCGAATCATTTATGATAATCATATTTCCTCAACATTGTACCTGCAAACAAGAATAAGTTCATGTCATAACTAAAGCTATCGCATAGTGGATAAGTGATGTGATGTGCAGTGCTCGTACTATGTGTGCCCTAATGATCCCCTCGACGGTTCCGATGCTAGCATCTTGCTTGACGGCGTAGTCTCCCCGACATTGGTAGAAATGTTTTCCCTTTCAGACGTGTGAAATAATATGCAGGGATCCAAATCTCTAAAATCAAACTGATCTGACGGTAATGGAAAATCACCGAAGCCCGTAAAGGGGTCATCGATGCTAGTAGATGCGGTGTCATGAACCAGAGACTTGGGCTGAGGAGTGTGTTCTAAGGCTAACTTCTCGACCACCTCTTTCTCAACAATAGGAGGTAAACTCTCCTTGTCTTTCTCTTTCTCAGGCATAGCCTCTCAGTTTCGACCAACATGAAACCCTTTAGGGGCACCCAAGATGTGCACTTCATCATGTGGTTCATCGGCAACAAGCCCCTTGATAGGGGGCACGACTGCTTGGGCTTTTACGCCTCCACCCTTGACTAGGGCACCACATAGGACTTTTCTTCAATTGGTGCTAAGCAAGTTGAATCAATACATCAATTTATCAATTATGCAACTTTGTACCTACCTTTGGTCCTTGGGGACTACCCGTAACATAGCCAGTCTCGACTCAAACACTTCGCTGGTAGGCTTGTCAAGATTTCCTACGAAGTGAAAATGCTAAAACTTAGAAAAGATCAAATCCAGGTTGGAAACAAATGAAATATGCAGAAACTTACTACCTTCAAGCCATCACCTGGCGAAACCCTCCAGGTGTGGAATGTAAAATTAATCCAACTTTACACCACTCATCTTACTCCATTCGTCCATTATGACTATGATATTCATAGTCGCTTCAAAATAAGTGAACGATGGAGTATCCTTGCGATGCTTAAAGTTATATAAATATCGGACGTCGCCAATTGTCGGGTCTCGATGAACATGCTTGGAATATAAAATGTGTTGAGTATGAGATAGGCATAAGCTGTCGGCTGTAGCTGCATCGCTCCAAGTTCATCCGACAAAGAATTGTCCTAACGAACACAATTAATGGAGGGATGCAGTCAACTGGTGCACATTTGATGAGAGCATGCCATATATCCTTTTAGAGGGTTGTGCGGTGTCTGGAGAATGGATGGCAGCCGAAGTTGGTCGAACACGATCACATGCTTAGGCTCGTCCATTGCCGTAGGCCATGATCGATGGGATTATTAGGGAGAATAGACCCGAAAAAAGTATCTAGAGTAAAGGAAACTCTGGTAACATCATCCCCACTAGCTTCACCCTCATCAACGGCATGCCCTTCCGTTGGTTGAACTATCGATGACTTGACGTGTACTTAGATCTGAAACGACAACTCAACTCTACCTGACTCGGCAGTTAAGCCGAATCTCGTGCCTGGATCCTCGTATATGATATCTTTTCGAGTTCCAGCATCCAAAAATCAAGTGGAATATCTTTAACTCATGTATTGTACTACTCAATAAATGCCACAAATTAGAGTTGCTAACATATAATCCCCATGCATGAATTAATGCGGGGTGTGTAGTGAAGTGTGAAGATATGCGTAGCTCCATCTATAGAGACAAAATTTGGAGGTTCATCACAAATGAAAACTTGTTTCGAAGTCGATCCTGACTATCCCATGGAGTCTTAATCGTGAAGAGTTGTAGACCAAACTTTCATAGGAGGCAATGCTTTGTTATTTGGGTAATTTATGTTCGTATGCTCTAATCCTAAATGTCCAGATGTCCAAGTATGCTTTAATCCTAATTCTCTAATAGTCCAAGTGTTCGGTTTATGTATAAAGCCACATTATCATTCCCTGCGATTTGCCTAGTCCAGGAGTTTCCATAATCAGATAAGCGAACTAACCGACCTAGTTTGGCCCAATCTCAAATTGTGCCACCTTCAGATTGACCAACTCCGAATCGGCCAGATCTTGGTCGGCCAACTTTGGATTGTCCTGCAATTCTACATATTCGAGCTATGCTAAACTAGCCACTTCAACGCAATTCCCCTTACTTCATCCCTCTTTGTAGCACCCTAGAATTTGGTAATAACTGAATTAGTAATTTAGCTATATTCCAAAAATGGAATTTTTACAAATGATGGAATTGGCCCACGAAACCTATACTATTGCATTCGTAATGGAATTTTGGTCAGCTTTCATATCTGGAACTTCACGAATGGAGTCCATATGAAAAAGTTACGAGCAAAATAGAAAAATAGATGAAAAATAAATAAAATAGGATATATATATGTATCCCCTACCCCTACCACTGCCAGGACACCTAGGCGACCGACCATTGGATTGACCCCTAGTTGATTCAGGTAATGGCTGCTGGGGTTTTTATATATTATATAGTTATATCGATGGACAAATATTTCTGGAATTCAATCTAACATTTTAGGGTCGTTTCTACACCTGTAATTAAATGGCCAGACCCCCATTCTTTTTCTCATATTTTTTGGAGGCAGCAGAGAAGCCCTACCATTTCCAATCCTCCTACCTCTTCTAAAATTCTAAAATATAAATGTATACAAACAAAACAAATAAGAATTGGAGAGATTGAATCTGGATTTATGCAAAAGGGTTAGTTCTATGAATAGGTTATATATATATATAATTTCCTTTTTTTTCTAACTTTTCTTTCAAATCTACAAATATTAATATCATATATATATATCCCTTTTGTATAGAATTTTAAATCAGAAAGTTTTGAAAATTATAAGCCTAAAAGTTGTGTTCGGATTCAGATTTGAATAGCATGAGTGGGAAATATGATCATTATTTATAATATCTTATATAATTTGTTTGTGTTAAATCTAGGTTGTATACCTAAAATATCATATTTGTTTTATTTATGCCAAATCTGAAATAACATGTATAAAATTGGGAAATGGATTTTGTAGGCCTTTCAGTCTAATATTATCATATTGCCTAAAATTTATTTTGGACTTTTGTTATTGTAAACACCACGAATCTGGAAATCAGTCCCAAAATATTGTTAGATGTGTAGTATTGTTATCCTAGATTCGTAGGATTTGGGTGTAAATATGTAATTTGTGCATTTTTGGTTTAAGAATTATAAAACCTGTTCGTGTTCGATATTGTTTGGGGCTTTACTTGATTATTTTAAATTATCCCTTTTTCTCTTTTTAAATAGAAAGGAAATATTTGAAATCTACAAGAAATATAAATAAATCAAATAGGAAGGATGTGTAGACTCATGTATTTTGCACGTAGTTTACATTAGCCATTCCATTCTTGTGGTTTGAAATGTTGGCGCATTCCTCATTTAAAATAGTTTGGGCAAAAATCTATAACAATTACAGTTAATAACCTTTTAAGAGATTATGAATCTCAAACAAGATTGGACACAAAAAGGGTATTCTGGTCGTTAGTTTAGATCGGAATATAATAGCAAAAATAATAATAAAATAAAATTAGTAATTGTGTTAACATCGCGCTTAAAATATAAATATAAATATTAATCCTATCCACCCAGACCTACGTAAATAACTCTATTATAATAAATGAATATTAGTTTTTGTGTGTTTGAAATTGAATGGTTTCCGCTTTGACGGGAATGTATATGGAAAACAAAACCGTGGAAGTAAATAATTGTGACCGTGTTAGTTTTAGATACAGAATTGATTGTTATAGTTAAAAGGTCATGAATAAGGTAATAAATACTGTGACCATGTATGTTTT
This sequence comes from Allium sativum, assembly GCA_030737875.1. NCBI lineage: Eukaryota > Viridiplantae > Streptophyta > Magnoliopsida > Asparagales > Amaryllidaceae > Allium > Allium sativum. The sequence continues at coordinate 313,871,637 of CM060921.1, forward strand.
GGGGAATGGAACTGAATAGGAAATAAATGTGAAAATGGTACAATTTAAATTGTGATTAGGAATAAAGGTTGTAACTCTAACTAAGGAAATGAATAAATAATAAACTTATATATATTCAAACAAGAATTAAATGGAATTAAATTAATATAATATTTCTGAGAGTTACAACAGTTAGACTAGAATTTCAAATGGGACTGATAAATGACATTTAAAGGTTGTCTGTTGCCTTAGGAAACATGATCATTGGGGTCATTAATGGCATGAGACAATTAAGTAATTAAATTGACTTAGTGATCATTGCCTTAGGAAAAATGACATTTGGGTCATTAATGACATGAACTATTATAGTAACGAATGAAATTAAAGGTTTTTTTTGGCAAAGCCGATCGGTTTTTATAGTGATCCATAACACATTTTATTAATAAAATAAAATAAAATACATTAGATACAGGTGATATACTAGGCATATACCAACTATGATCTTCCACACAGGGAAGAAAATGCTAAACTCATACATATTACATGGCCTGTTACATAGCTAATTTCCATGGGATAAATTATGTAGTAACTCATAATGAAGAGTCATTACAAGTATGTTGTGTTAGAAGCATGCTTACTAACCATTTTCTTGTTGGTTCTTCATCATTTCTTTTTTCTTACTCCTAGTGATAGGAGTCATTGGTTGCGCTTTCTCACCCGATCTCTTTGAAACTTGTTCATAGAGGGAGGCAAGAGGGCTAGGTTTGTGCCCTAGAGGTGGTGGAATATTCGCATAAGGGGACACATCAGTTAATGGGAGTTTAACCTTGTCTTTTTTACGACCATAAATTGAAGCAGACCTGGCTTGGTGTTCTATGATATTCTTTTAAGCATCCTAGATATATCTTTCGCCCACTCTTTCTTGAGATCATCATTCTTCAATCCAGGCAAAATTCTTGAGCTTTCACCAAGCTTTAGTTGTAATGTAGCAACTTGAGCCAGACTGTTGTTACCTTCAACAATTTCTTTGTTAAGCAGTTCAGTAATTTGATGAACAAGTGTTTTCAGGTTGTCGTATTCATTCACGTTTTCACTGTTAACTGAGCTACTTTCATGCCAAGCATTCTTATTCTGCTGCAGGTAGAGATCAAGTGTTTTTATAAAGAAATTACATTTGACACCTTAACTACAAATCCTCCATAGGAGATACATCACCACGTTGGATAGTTGGATCAGCATTAGGTTATGTATCACCATTGATATGAATTACACTGCCACCACCATTTTCTATCATATTTTCCACATCCTCACTATAGCCTTGTACTTCATCGAGAAGCTCACTCATTTTTTCCAAACTGTTATCTTTTTCTACCAGACCTTCATGTTTACTTGCCTCACCATTCTCTACCTCCATGTCCTTAGTTGTGCACACTATTTCATTTCCTCCATCAGTGCAACAATTCATGCACCGCAATTCCAGATTGAACAACAACAGGTCCTATCAATGTGTTAATAAAATCTGGCATTTGAATTTCAAGATTATCATGGTCACTGAATTCATCTTCAATTTCACCTTCTACGAGCACCACGGTATGCTCAGTTTTTTCAACATTCTGAGATTCAGATAGAATATTACTGTCATTGCATTCATTAGACAAAGAATCGTACTTCTTACTAGTAGCAACAGCAGGCTTACACAAGTCAATGTTACTTCCTTGTTACATAGTAACATGATTGACCTTCCTCCATTTGTTATGAGATAAAGTGGTGTGAAATCTTACCTTACGGCTACTTTTCATTGGAACCAGTTTGGCTTGTTTCTTGGATGCTTGCACATGCTGTTCAACTTCACCTACAACTTGATGGTTCTTGACTCCATTTCTCATGTTAATTGAATGTATACCATCCGTCTTCTCTTCTTTCTCCAATGCAACTTTATCGCAAACACTTTTCGGGCAATTCTTAATTGTATGAACAAATACCCCACAAGTATGGCAAATGTCCAGCTTCCATATATAGTAAAATTTAACAATGTGCTTAGTGCCATCGTCGAAAAGCACGAATATGGTTTCAGGTAACTCACAAGATGGGCAGATCTCCACCAACGTTTTAGCATAACCAAGCCACATAAGACTTTTAGTCGCCTTATCCATACATAAGAATTTTCCCACATGTGAAGAAAGCCAAGCGATACCGGTTTTCGACCATGCTACCATCGGTAAGTTTGACATTCTGATCCAAACTAGCACATGTCTGATTCCTTTTTCGGAGTTTCCCAAATTGACATCCCATTTTTGAACAATGGAAACCTTGTTTCTAATCACAATTGGGTCGACCTCCAATATTTTATTTCTGTCTTCATGATCAACTAGAAGAAAAAGAATATGGATCCGTTCGGTTTAACTTAAATAGATCCACATGGTTTCCACAATTTCTTTAAATGCGAGACTACAGCTGTGTATGATAATGGCGAATCTTGAAAGAAACCAGCAATGTATTCTTGCCAAACTTCATTACTTGCCTTGACAATATCCTCGGTAGGAATGAGGTTTTTACCTGAGTGTTTGAGGGAGAACGTTGGAGGAGTGAATTCTCCAGCGCTATGTGGCTTCGTTGCAAAGAGTGTCGACCATCTAACATAGGGCAGTGGAGATTGAGAGGGTTTCTAGATGTGCAGAGCAGCCTTTGGAGGAGGGTAGGGGATAGAAAAGGTCGCGCTGGCGGCGGATCTGGCGAGGGAATGGATTGTGGTAGTGGTGGTACGTTATAGAGGATTAACCATATTTAATGGGTATTAATTGACTAAGTCCAATAAGGAAATAAATAATTGAATGTCCTAGGATAGGAAGTTATAGAGGTTTATCCTTAACTTATTCTAGTTTAAATTTCGAATTAATATCTTTAATTAAAATTAAGGATTGGACTTAGTAGGTTAATGATGCGAGGCCAGTTGCCTTATTCGATAGAAATTTGCGCTTTCTAATAGTCTAATGTATGTAAAACTGACGTGAGATATCACTAACCATAAGAGTCTGTGTAACAATCCGCATTCTATGCATCTAGGATCGTAGAATATTTATTTCTTTTTCGTATAAAGTCGTATGGTCGTGTAACTTTGGGAGACAACTATTGGGGTCATTTCCCATGTTCATGATTTTTGCCAATTTTTAAATTATCATTTTGCCCCTAGCCGATATTGTTTTGGCCATAACTTTTGATTGGAAAGGAACTTTGACCTGAAACCACTTTCATTAGATTCGTTTGATGGTTTACCTTTCCGTAGAGTGGTCACATTAGCCAAACGGACTCACCATTTGGGAGATATGGCTAAAACAAGTTTTAGATAGTGAAAAACAGCTTAATTGGGCTTAACCAGGTGATTAACAGCTAGGCCCAAAGGGGAATTTCAGGATTAGGGTTATGAGAGGGCTGGAAGGGTTAGGAAAATCATTTCATTTCAGTTTTCTCAGCCGCCACAAACCTTCCTTAAGCTCTAGCAATGGCCTCCATCTTTTAAAACACTCCAAAACACCTTTTTGTCATCCCTAATCACATATTAGCCTAATCTACATCAAATCAAGGCGGATTAGCATAAGGATTGGGATAGAGCTGCTGGAACACATAGGGATTGGATCCAAATTAGAGATTATTTCAGATCTATAGTTTACTTTGTAGCAAAGGTGAGTGATTTGCATTGTTTTTCACTAATTACGGCTAATTATGGTAATTAGCGAAGATTAGCGAAATTATAACTCAGAAAAATCTAGAAAAAATTCTAAAATTCTAAAACATCATTTTGTGACTCTGATATGAATTTGGGTTAATTTCGACTAATTTTGCTAATCTCGGAATTTAGGGGATTAAGGGGTGATTAGTGATAATTAGCGAATTTATGCATGATTTTAATCTGGAAAAATATTCTAAAATTCTGAAATATTGTTTTAGACCTCTGTAAGAAAATTTGGTTAGTTTGGTTAAGTTTTGCTAATCCTATCATTAATTATGCTTGAACATGCTTAAGGGAAAATATGGGGTTTTGGCTATGTTTGATCCATTTTAACCTATCATATTGATGTTTTGGTGTATGACGTCGCTTTTACTTGTTGCTATGACTGTATGGTATGCTTTGTGATTGATTAGAATAGATAGAATGGTCGAAAACGTCGTCGAATGGCGTAAAATGCTCACTGGAAAAGTTGCAGAAAACAGTGCAGGTTTTCGGATCGGATCGAAGGAATGGGCTCAGATCGGATAGAGGACTTGGCAAGGGATCACCGAATCGAACCGAGGCTGGGCACAAGAGGAAAGTGTGGCAAAAAGGAAGGCCAAAATGGTTGAACTGGGATCGGATCGAGCTACAGAAGTGGGGATCGGATCGGAGCGGATGGGAATAGCAATGGGGATCGGATCGGACCAGAAGATCAAACAAGGGACGGAAGGAAGACAGTTGGCGAACCGACCCGATGCGACATGGAGGACCCGAACCGACCCGATGCGACATGGAAGACCCAAACTGACCCGATGCGACATGGAGGACCCGAACCGACTCGATGTGACATGGAGGACCCGAACCGAACCAACGTACTACTAAGGGACTTGGAGACCCCCGACCCGAACCGAAGCACTTGGAGGATACCGATCCGAACCGACAGAGAAAAGGGACAGAGAACCGAACCGATCCAGTGATGACCAATAACCCGAGGTGCAAAGGTAGTCCAAATGGAAGTTAGAGCTCAGGATCCATATGGGAACCAATGAGTTCACTTTATGATTAGGCTTTGCTGCGGGACGTGTGCAAAGGGGTTATCGGTATCCGTAACCTTGGTTCACTATTGACAGATAGATTAGGGGCTTATAGTGATAGTTGTACGGGATTGGATTCCATCATGGCCCAAAGGATTAGGTGACCAGAGTAAAGGATATCATATGCTTTACGCACTGAGTGAGGGATGTGAGGATGATTGCTATGCTTGATTGTTTGACATCACTATGACATGCACTTCCCCACCCCCGTATTTCTTACACTGTATGTTAGTGGCACCATAGAGTATTGTACGGTATGTAATGCTAACTCTTTGGTTGCAAGTCCAGATTCAGGTATGATTGGATTATACCTGTTATTGTTTTGTTTGGTGCTCATCGCTCATACCAGACTTTTTGTCTGACCCAGAGTTTTATGTCTCTTCTTATTACTCTGGGTGCTCACACGAGCAGACTAGAGACAGGTTAGCTGGGTATGCACGGGTAGCTGATTTGGAGACGAGCAGGAGGCTTCCACGTATGATATATATAGTATTCTCCCTGTGTTGTTGAAGATCACTGCTTGGGCATTAGTCATGCATCCTCTACTTTAGCTTTCTTTTGTTTTAGAGATAGTAAATTTGGAAAGTTGTAATAAGCTGTATTTGGATTTCCACTGCTATATTGGTTTAGTTTTCAGCTTACGCACTGTCTCGCCTGTTTTATGTCAGGATTATGTTATTACTATATTTTGTTCCATGCGCTGTGAGACATTCTACAGGTTCCTTGATTAGTTCATTCTCTTCTTTCTATTCTTCTGACGACCGTTCCGTGCTAATTGGACATGTGTACAGCGCACTTTTGGAGTAAATGTCGGTTGGTGCGGGCGGGCCGTCACAGTCTGTGACCATAGTAAATTGCATGGCGAGAATTATGCCTAAAAGGTTTACTTCAAAGGTTGTAGTCTTAAGTGGTTGTAGGGCACGCCTCTCTTCCAAAAAAGAAACCAAAAGGGAAATGATTCATAGCATAACCTACTTGAAGAAGTATTAGATGATTAATTGGGTGCGAGATCAGTAATCTCCACGACGGTTTGCTTACTCTAGGTAGTAAGTGACTGGGTTAGAGTCTCCCTTGGGATAAGGTATTAAATGTCCATGGGACTACATCCTATAGGAAGTGTTAAGTGACTAGATGATTATCTAATAAGGCCAGTTAGATGGTAATTCAAGGGATCCACCTAGGGATGGTCACAAACGACGTTAGTCATCTACCCATCATGTTGGTCATAAATTACTACTTACTATCTCTCTCCTTATGTGGGGTTTGGGGATAAGCGTAAATGATAGAAGCCTTACATTAGTAGGACTTAGTAGCTAGTGTCCTCTAATTTAGACTAGAACATAGCAAACCATCTAGTGAGGTATTAAGTGATCAATGGATCCACCTTTAAGTTTGATATATGGTGAGGCCATAAGTAGCTATATAAAGATGACCCACTTCATTTATTAATAAGGTATTAAATAGATGAGGAGACTGCCTCTCAATTTTAGGTATTAGTTCGAATGGTGGTTTAAAGGCTTCAAACATATGCGTAAAAGTTCTATCTCAGTATAGTATGATAATGTTACCTTTGGGAAGTGCTACTTGGGAATGGGTCACGTGTAATTCTTACAAGGTTGGGTTAGAATTACTAGCCTTGTTAAGCATATGATTTGGGTAAAACCAAACAAAATGCATTTTTATGTTTTGTGAACAGTGTTACACATTTTCTACTCACCATGACTTGTTGTTCTGACCCCCTCCTCATAACAACTCTAAGGTTTATTTTGGGGACAACCGAACTTAGCAAGTGTTCAAGTTTGGTTTTTGGTTCTTGTTCTCTCATGCTTGGTATGGATATGACGGTTTTCTTTTAAGATTGTTTCCTAATTTGATACTTGTTATCTTACCTTGTTTTCAATGTGAGTTAGTTTTATTGTACTCTGATTTTGCTCATGCTCATTATTTGTAGATACCACATTTATCCTCTCCATGATGGGGTGAGTTCGGCTTTCGATTTTATCGAAATTTGAACTTAAAAAGTTATGAGGTGTTACGTCTGGTATCAGAACTTAGGTTTAGACAATCAGAGGAATTAATAAATTAGGATTAACGAGAGAACATATTTAGATTTCCTTTCTATTTTCTTTGGTCTTTCTTACTTGACCCTAATTATTTTAATGGTAAGATAGTCATGAGCCTACTTATTTAAGATGGATTTAAAATGACTAGGAGTTCAAAGTATTTTGAGTTTGAATATCTGGCCAACCCCATCTTACCCCATAGTATGTTTGGCAAATAGTTTTGAAGAGAATGACAACAACATATGGTGAATCCCATGGGTTTGAGCTTGATGATCGGACGAAAATCTAGCTATAACTAAGATATTTGCGATTTCTAGTTTTTGGCTTCGTCGGAGTTTCAATCGATGTCCTTTTCTTGGTCTTGAAATTTAGCGGGAAATTCATGTTAACATGTCGTATCAGTTTGGAAAGAAAATATTGAAGTGTATCCATTCGATACTTCGTTTTGAAATCCAGATATTCTTTTGTTAGAACCATTTCTTTGAATTCTTGGTCTCATTCTGGAGAAATCTTTATTCAAAAATTTCTCTCAAATTAGACTAAGGAAAATTTTCTATTTAGGTTAGTGTATTTGATTTCTTAAATCGCTCGAGTTGTTTGTTAGCTAGGAAGGGGGAAATCCATTTAATTTTATTCCGGATTTCTAGTTGAAATTTCTATTCGGGAATTCGTTCCGTCGTTTGATAGTGGCAACCGTTCTGAGGCGAATGAGCAGCGTTGGGGAAATTATTTCTCGACTTATCAAATGGAGGACGCTAGCACAAGATTGCCGGAGGAGTCGGCAAGGCAATATGATTTTATTATAACTTCATTTTAATCTTTTCTAGTCGAACCATCCCGTTTGGGTCTAGGTTCAGGTCGCACCCCTAGAGGGGTAGGCGTTCAACCCCAAGCGGGTGACCACTCTTCTTGGCAGGGTCGACCGCTCGCCCAATTCATGTGCGACCCAAACCTGGAATCGATATAAGTATCACTTTCTTCCCTGAAACCTTATTTTCTTTCATCCCCTTCATTTTTGCAGCCGTCGAACCCAACTCCATCACCTCCTCAAGCCCCAAACACAAGCCTCCCAACTCTGTTTCTCCTCTAAATACCACCAAAATTCATGCATGGTAGATCTATCCCCTATATTCCAGACCTATCCTTTCCTTCTCTGATTTTTCATGGTGCCTCCTCGACCTTCCAACATCCTCGTGCAACACCTGGTTTCAAGCCTCAAGACGTCGGGTGACTTGACCGTAGTGAGAGGAAGATAGTGTCCTACTTGAAATGGTGAACTATGAATTTCACCAAGGGCGTGTTGTGAAATTTCTTGATTTCGCTCCTTTCCATCTTAAGGAGTTACTTGTTGCCGCAGGCCTAACACTGATCCTGCATGTGAAGACCCACTATTTTTAGAGGTCCAAAATCAATTAAAAACGTCATCAAACACGCTTACAACTAATTTTAGTTATTAAAAGTAGTGGTACTTATGTATATAAGACTAAAAAAATACTTAAAAGCAGTGAACAATAGAGAAGACCTCATGATGTAATAAATTAAACAATTTACAAAAGTGAACCATCATAATCCATTACATTGAGCATCTATAAAACAAGATAACGTTGATGCATAAGAAATGAAATTAAATAAACAGCCTTTGGATCCAACATACAGACTAAGCTCCCTTCTTCTTCCTTTTCCTTTCTTTTTTCATCGCCTCAAGTTTACAAATTCTGTACAAAGAAGAGGAAAAAAGAGTTTCTACTATATTAGTACGTTAAAATCATAGAATCCATTCAACCATTTCATCCATTCAATCTTTTCATTCATTAAACCATTGCAATCATTGTAATTCAATACAACCAATGTAAACGTTGAAATCAATTTAATCAACATAATTAATGCAATCACTACACCAATGCAATTAAATAAGAACAGAAAATAATATCTCATTCATTTATCATAATAATATTAACATGCAATCATCAAACACCAACAATATCTAATGACAATTCCAACTTATAAAAGAAGAACATAACAAAATAGATACATTTACAAAATTATTATTTATCAGTCAACAATAATATGTCATCGATGTAAGTATTAACCATTCAATGTATACTAATCATTCCAAAATAGTAACACATTCATCAACATCAACGTATGCAAGTCCAAACACTACTAGTAACAAAACATCCGTCATCAAATAACCATAATTAACTAAACGTCAGCTTGCAATATAATGGCAAAACATCACATATTCATTTTTAATGCGATCAGTCATCGTGAAACAAAACATGTAGTAAATAAAACTTAACTATTAAGCATGCATTACAACCTTTCAATCATATTTGCGATAATTTTTTTCTTACAAGTACAAGTTTGTCTTATTGTCTTTCATTATAAAAGGACATTTATTGTTTAATTTATTTGTAGAATTCTCATTGCTTTTTTCTTTCAAAATGTTATATCAAAACATAACCTCACCCAATCACTTTTAAAATCAACTGTATAATAATTTTACACTGAAATAATAGTGATTTCATATTAAATTCTATTAACATACTAAAAATCCTTTTTATTTCAATTAACTCCAATACAACGCAATTTTCAGTAAAACCATATCATTATTTATAAAATCTTATTTTGTTGAATAATAATAAACATTCTTTGGTACTACTTCTGATTTTGTTCGGGAATTAGTAAATAATAACCTTATTTAACATCTCTAAGTAATTCATTTTTACATTAATGAATAATCATATACTCAAATCTGAAACTAATTATAATTCTAATAGTGCATTAATTAGTAATAATTGTAGTAATTTTAGACACAACGCACCCAAAATGTCTCAAATATCAAACAATTGTCAATCATCATGCCATAAAATTATAATCATAAATATTATTCAAGATCTAAATATTTAATATTATGTAGACTACCCTTTCAAATGAACTCTACACTCTCTATTTTATCAATAAAAGCATCTGGCAATTGAAAAGTTTGCAAGCAGAAATTAACTTTAGCTTGTATGACTGTGTGAACTAGTTCCACTTTACTAGCAAAGGATAACAACTTTTAGCTCTAGCCTTTTAGTTTATCTCTTATTTTAGTAATTAGTTCAGTGCATTCAGTGTCAGTGATTTTATTTGAAGATAAAGGTACGCCAAGATATTTGACTGGTAGATTTCCTTCCTGGCATTCAACACTTTTAGAATTGCCTCTTTCTTGATGTTGAATTTGTTGAAATAACATTTGATTTTGAGTTTGTTCACTTTTAAGCCAACATATTTCTCCAAAGACTCAAAAATTCTGATTATAGTTAAGGCTGCCTCTCTAGATGATCGAATACAAATAATCAGGTCATCTGCATATAATAAGTGATCGAGAATGGGATGAAAATAAAAAAAATGATTTCTTTCTTGAATTAAGCAATTTCCATTTGTAGTGAGAAAAATTCCATTGTTACCGTAAACAAATAAGGAGAAAGTGGATCCTCTTATCTGATACCCCTATTGCTACTGATATGACCTTTAGGTATGCCATTAACAAGAATAGAAAAAAGTAAGGGTGGTAATACATTCTTTGATGAGGGCGGTAATTTTGTTAGGGAAACCCATACTTTGTAGCATATGTATGACGAATTTGCGACTAATCTTATCAAATGCTTTATGTAGATCCACTTTAAGGCATAGTTTATTTGCTTCCTTTTTGTTGAAGTTTCTGATTAATTCATGCGCCAGCAATGAGTTATCAGAGATGTTCCTTCCTATATAAATGCACTTTGGCATTCAACAATGAAATCAGGCAGAATGAGGTTGATTCTATTGCAAATTACGTTCGAAAGGATCTTGTATACGACATTACAACATGCAATTGTCTTATAGTCTTTTATTCTTGTGAGATTATCCTTCTTGGGATGAGACAAATAAATGTGTGATTTATTTCTTTAAGAATTTTACCAATTCAAAAGCTTCCTGAATGGATTTTAACAAGTGATTTTTCAGGTCATCCCAATGTCGCTTGAAGAATTCATCACCCAAACCATCTGGCCGGGGGCTGGTATCACTATGAATACTGGCCAGAGCTTCCTAGATTTCGTTGATGGTCACTGGTCGTCGGAGTCTCCTATTGACAGCATCATTCAGCAGTCTCCTATAGTGAATGTTGGGTAAGTCATTCTATGTTTGGCCATTGTACAACTCTGAATAATATTTGATTGCTTCCACTTCCATTACTTGATTACTGTTACAAGGCGAACCATCATGTTCAAAACATTGCATGTTAGAGTTTCATTTTTCTTGATAGAAATTTCTGTATAGAAAATTTTGGTGCACTCGTCCCTTTCAAGAATCCATCGTTCTTTGGCCTTTTGTTTAAGTTCAACAGCCTTGATTTTAAGTGCATCCTTAAGTTTCCCTGCAAAATGTAATAATCTCTCCAGTTGTCATCCTCTTCATTATATTCATATAGTTTGTTCAGTAACTCTTCACACTGATTCTATAGCACTGTGATGTTGTCCTATTCTTTGGGTCTTAGTCAGTTCCATTCCTTCAGGCTAAATTTGTTGTTTTAAGAATGTGTGCAAGTTTATAAAAGTACGATTCTTCCTCTTGCATTACTGCATTGATCTGAACAACTTCCCCATAACCTTGTAACTATGTCCAAGAATTACAATATCTAAACGGTTTGCCTTTAGAAATTTCTCATTTCTCGGTTAGCAAAATATTTAAAGGACTGTGATCACTTGTAGAATTAGGAAGAATGTTAACTGAAATCTCTAAAACATGTTATTACAATCAGCATGCACTAACATTCTGTCAAATTTGCACGAAATTTTCTTACATTCACCACTTCTCCATGTAAATTTCAGACCCTTGTAGACCAGTTCTAACAATCCTAACGCAACCACACAAGCATTGAATTCAGCCAATTTGGACACTCTCAACGTAAGTCCCTCTTTTTCTCATGAATTTTAAGTACAACGTTAAAGTCACCCATCACAATCCACGGGCCACCAATATTTATGCTTATGTCCCTTAATTTGTTCCAAAGATGTAACTGCTGGGAAGCTAAATTACTGGCATAAACTGCAGTTACATTAAGAACTAAACACCCATAATTGGTGGCTTTGATAGTCATTTGTCGTTCATCTTTCACTGTGATTTGGGTACTCCAAAATATGTTTATTCCACGTTAGCATAGTTCTGCCATTCTCTCCCATGTCATTATTATTAGTTGAAACCCATTCATCGCCCATGGTTGTTTCAAAATACTTCATATTATCATAATTAAACTTATTCTCGAAATGCTCAATATAGAAGGAGACAAATTGTGACAGCCCGCCCTGCACCAACCGACATTTACTCCAAAAATGTGAGGTCGTCAGAAGGAAAGGAAAGAAGGAAATGAACTAACAAGGAACCTGTAGAATGTCTCACAGCGCATGGAACAAAATATAATAACAACATACTTGACATAAAACAGGTGAGACAGTGCATAAGCTGAAAACAAACTAACATAGCAGCGGAAAATCCAAGTACAGCTTATGATCCAAAGCCAACATTATTACAACTTTTCAAACCGTCTCAAAAAGCAAAAGCAAGATAAGGGAGGTACACTACTAATGCCCTAGTAGTGACCACCAACGACACAGGGAGAATATCTATGTATTGTAACAACCCGTATTTCGATAACACGTTAAAACAAGAAATCAAGGCAGAATTTAATTATAAAACCTGAATCAGGATAAACAGGTTGCGCCATTGCGTTCGTCTCGGAAAAATACGCGAAATAGAGTCTGAAATTTCATAAATCGGAGTTCGTATGACTGAGATATGGCCTCGCAAAGTTTCATGAAAATTCAAATCCGAAAACAGATTTGAAATTCAGCCCAATTAAGACACCACTCCATTTTTAGGCCTGGTTAAGACACCACTCCATTTTTTAGACTTGACTTCTTCCCCAAGACATGCTTTGATGGCTTGGATTGAATCTAGGTTTAATCCTATGGCCTAAAACACTTGCCTAATCTATAAATAAGACCCTAACCTATCCTAAATCCTCATTATTCATTCATGCAACTAAACTATGGCAAAATTTTACCTCTCATGGCCTCCACTCTCTTCATAAAATTTCTAAATGGTTTCTATGAGAGATTTTCCATGCATACAAGTGTTTTCAAGCTTGTATGAGTGTCATTAGCTTGCATTCAAGTCAAGTTTCTATCTTTGCATCATAAAGCAAGGGTTTTGATCATTTTGGCTCAAGGGTTTTTATGTTAGAGCTTGCATTTTGGGTCTATTTGATTGCATAAGGGCTTTGTCATATCTTTTGTGCCTTCATAGCAATGTAAGCCCTTTCCCTACTCTTAGATATTAACTATGAAGTTAAATGTTCATGTTGCAAGTTTGGGTTTGATCATTGAGTATGATACATGCTATCATGTCATGCAAGTTTATGAAGTCATTATCTTGATCTTGTGAGCTAAAAGCTACAACCTTTATGTTGAAATGTTGCATTAGGCAACATGAGAACCCTCATAACCTTTATGTCAACTTGCATATGAAGTCATAACCCTTATATGATGATATATGCGAGTTATTAGTCATCATTCCATATCTTTTGTCACCATGATTCGCTTATGTGCCAAGTTTGGGTTTATGCATGTTTTGAGGCTTAAGAATGTAACATGCAAGTTAATGAACACATTTGTGCCTCATTTGCCACCATGATTAACTTGTGGCTTAATATCCATTTTTGTCATGCCTTTGCCAAGTCTCTTCTTTTAATCCATTACGTTGTCGTGAACGTATATGCGAGTTTAAAAGCGTTGGATTATGTTATGGGTAATTTCTAATGACATGAAAATACAACTTGAAAACATGACTTGAAATATAACATGGAAGTTGACATGTAAGTATGCATAAAACATAAGCTTGGGAATTTACCTATTAAGTTAGGTCTACCCTTTGGGAATTTACCTATTAAGTTAGGTCTACCCAAATGCTTGAAAACTTGTAACATGTTTTGGGAAACATGATGGACATGACACTTAGATAATATAAGTGTGGCCAACTCGAGGTTGGGTTGAGTTTGCAATGTAAAACTACCCGGAACCAACCGGCCTAACTAGTAGTTGCAAACAATAGGACCCAATGTGAGAAGTTGGTCATGTTGTGCTTGAACCCGAGGTTAGACCAAGTTGTGGTGTAAAGCTACCCGGAACCGACCGGCTTAACTAGTAACCACAACAAAGTCTAATGTGAGAGGTGAAGGTGCATTAAGTAATTAATGCCACATGATAGGGTTAAGTTAATTTGATTAATGACTCTTAACCAAATATGACATGGACAAATGGGTTAAGTAATTTGATTAGGCTAATGATACTTAACAAAACATGACAAGGTTGGGTAGGTTAAGTAACTTGATTTGCCTAATGACACTTAACCATTTTTATATGACTAGTGGATGGGGTTAAGTTAACCAACACTTAATCAATCCAACGCGATAACTTGGTAAGGTTAAGTAAGTTTTCTTAATGACGCTTAACCGAAAAATATGGTTAACGAATGGGGTTAAGATTAGACTCAACTAGTCTAAACATGGAAATCGGATGGGGTTAAGTTAGCCTAGACTTAATTAATCCCACTTGGTAGTTTAATGGGGTTAAGTTAAACACTTAACTAATCTAAACGTGATGAATTATTGTGGTTAAGTGACCTATACTTATCCAATCTAACTCGTTAATTTATTGTGGTTAAGTTAACCAATACTTAACCAATATAACGTGAAAACATGATAAGGCTAAGTCACGAATCGCTTGAATACACTTGACCGATTTGACTAAGTAAATTGATAGGGTCAAGTTAATATATACTTAACCAATCTGGAATGATAATTGGACGAGGTTAAGTCGTGATTTGCTTAATATACTTAACCCACTTGAGCATGGTTTGTAGGGTTAAGCCTTGAACTTGGATACTTAGCCAATTTTGACAGGATTTGTAGACGGGTTAAGTCATGAACTTAAGTGACACTTAATCCATTATGTAAACCCTAGTTCTGAGGATTAGGTGGATAACCGTAGTTAACAAGGATAACGGGAACAATGCTAAGTGGTAAACCTTAGTTGAAGAATAACTAAGAAATGATTCTTAGTCAAGGAAGTTTAGACTAGTTCATAGATAGATGAGTAACCTAATACGGTAGGTCATCGTTTAAGTATACGAGTAGGAGCAAGTATCTGATTTGGATAAAGGCTCCAGCGAACTGGGTAACGAAGCAGCGGCTTCGGGGAACGTGAGGGTATTCTTGGTATCCCTCTATGAGCTGCTAGGTGATTATACTAGGCTCATGAGAGGTTAAGGTCTGCGTTAGAAGAACCAAGAGTATGCCTTGGTTGCTATACGAGCGACCTAAAGACGGGGATGGATAGGGGATAGTCGACGATACACGGTCGTACCCTAGATAGCATTTCGTCAGGCTACCTACCATCTTTGGTCAAGCGTGTACGTACGGAAAGGCAGAGAACACCCAATAGACCATAATTGCTATCTAATTATGGTTGCGGTAAGGCTTGGATGTGGGTTGGCCAGTGTTGTGTTCTCATACAGGATTTATCCTGTCTTGTCTTTCACTAGTTGAGGGAGTGGTCTCGTGGGACCATAGCCACGTATAGGAAAAAACAGACCTTAGCGTCTGCATCGGTAGATAAATTGAAAGCTCCCGACCGAGTCCTGTATTTCCTGGTCTGCCCTGTGACAGGACTCGGATGGCACGATGTGATACATGTGCATACAGTCATGGAAAAACGATTCACGATATATGCGTGGGAAAAAGGGCGCGGTTGGCGGTTAGCGTAATCCCTAGTGGCCCTAGGTGGTTGAACCCAAACCGAGATACGAAAACGTGCAATAGGTAAGCATAATCCCTAGTAGCCCTAGGTAGCATAAGTCCTAGTTGTACAAACGATAATTCATGTTGGAAGACCCTGGCTAGGTTTAGGGTAACAGTCCAAACCGATCTTAAGGATCATGGAACTATGTTAAAGTAATATAGAATCTCATGGGAAAGCCCGTATGGTCTACGGCAAGGGACTGAACATTTACATGGAATAAAACATACAAGTTGAGTAACCTATATATGCGAGATATTAGGTTGACATGGACCATTACACGACTTTTGAGTGAGGGTCATTCTTGGTTAACACATGACACGGTGGGGATACTATTACGGTAGGTGCAGAGCTAAAATACAGGATAGATATCACGGGGCGTTATACGTGACAGATATCTTGGGGATATTATACTTGATAGAAACCTGACGATGTGATACCTTGTTTTATCTTGACATCGTAATTTATCATGACACCTTAGTTTATTTGAGTTCAGTAGTTCATCCTGTTATTTTGATTTAGCTTATCTATCTTGTTATCATGCTTATGTTCATCTCCGTTTCTCATGTCAGTTAAATTTACTAGTTTTTATGCTAATAGTAGATAGGGCTTACTCAGTCTTTTTGACTGACCCGTTTTGTTTCGCCTCTTTTCTTCCGTTCCCCCCCCCCCCAGGTTACAGGGAGGAAATACTGTTGTTTAGTTCGGACTTCTTCTGCTTGAAGGTCATAATGGATGGCTTGGACTTTTCTTGGCTAATGGCTACTTTACTGTTTTTACTTGGGGAATAATTTATGAAAATGTCTTTATGCTTCTTTACTATTGCAAGACAGGTTTTGATGTACTCTGATGTAAAAGGCTTTAGACCTTATTTATTCATGTTATGAAAGTTTGATTTTACTTCCGCTATTTTATATGTTCTGTCTTGTGATATTTCTGTGCATGTTTACCAATAATGCCCCTCTAAAGCTAGTGCATTCCTTTTGCGAGTGACCCTAGCGGAGGCGGGGTGTTACATTTGGTATCAGAGCAGAAGGTTACCAGACTGGGCAAAAGTTTTTAAAGACCTTCTGAAAACTATTTGAAAACCGTTTACAAAGAAGCATTTTTTAAGAAAATTTTCTTTTAAAAGATAAAGGCTATTCCCCAAAGGCCATTAGCACTATCCTTGTTTCCTTAATTGAATCTCTTCTCCTTTCTTTCCTCCATCTGTAGTCACAGTGGTTTTAACTGCGACTAGTCTTTTCTATCTACGAAAGTGCTTTCCATGCGATGGAGGTGGTTCTCGAGAGACCAGTGGCCGCGTTATAAGAAAGGATAGTGAGAAAGAGGATAAAGGATACGAGCGTAAGGATGAGCAACTTGTTGGTATGGCTCAACCCATAACGAAAAAGTATCTTTGGTATGGTGAAACGGGACGGATAGTTAAGTATTGTGGGACAAGGACAAGATCATCGTGAAGATAATTGTATACCCTCACTAGAGTACCTGAGTAGGGGGATAACATCCTTGTTGAAGATCTAGTTATTCTTTTCTATCATCCCGCCAAGACTTTGTTTTGATCCCCGCATCATTTAAGTCCGCTTCGGTAGTTGAGTCTCTGCACCTTAAGTACTAGCGTAATAGAGGATCCCATTTTTGTCTCAAAGTCCTATTGGAGAATCAGTCCATTTATACATGACCTGTTTGGATTTGAGAATGTTTATGCCAAGTGTTGAATTTGGAAATAATGCTTATGTTTATAAGCTATGGATGGATTCTAGGGATGAAGTGGTTATCCAGTAGGGGGTGCCACTCTCGGTTTTGATAGGAGGGTAGTTAGACCTTTTGACTAGCCTTGGTAATGCCCTCGAAGTATCGTGTAACCTTTTTGAGGTTCTGTCATGACTAGTTACTTAGAATCCCTTGATGCCTTTATTGGAAATTTGAAGCCCGATCGTGTGGTGTACGCCGATAAGACGAATGGTTTACTT
Organism: Allium sativum; assembly: GCA_030737875.1. NCBI lineage: Eukaryota > Viridiplantae > Streptophyta > Magnoliopsida > Asparagales > Amaryllidaceae > Allium > Allium sativum. Next base: position 313,889,334 of record CM060921.1, read on the forward strand.
CATTTATGCATGGGTTATAGAGATCACCCTAGTAAGTGCGCTTGATAACCTGGTTAGCATCTGTTTACTTTCAAGAGAAAGTTCTTCTACATGGAATACCTTATAGTATATAAACGAGATCCAAGATTCACTAGTGAATTTTGGAAAGCTTGCATGAGATCATGAGTACGCAGTCATGTTTGCGTCAAGTATTCTAGGAAAAGGATAAGTGCAAGTGGAACGAGAGGCGACGAAGAAATGAGTTCCAGCTCATGTTATGGAAACAGGAAATAAGAAGCTATGAAATCGCGAAGTTAAAAGACGGTCAAGGCACAATGGAATTAAGCTCGAGGAAATACGACTTTGATGGTCAAAGACTAGATACGCGCATGATATCTCTTTTTGGGAGTATATCCTTGATCCCTGTTTTCTGTAGAGCTTACTTGTAGGCTATCTTTTGTGGACATCTTCTTGGTCCTATTTTCTATTACAAACCCCGTAAGGAGTTTGTCTTGTTTATCTTCTCGACCCTGTTTCAGGGAATCCTAGGTAGAACCCTATGGATGTAAACATGTATTTGAAACATGTTATGATTGATATGGTTGCAAGTGGTTGCTCGTGGATGCGCGAATACACATTAGATACTAGCTCGACTCGGTCACATTTCATATTGCATATGCACGAGTATTTATATTTGTTTATGGATGAAATTGAATGTGTTATCATGTGATTGTTGCATATGAATGAATGATTTTGCACGCATATAGTATCTATATGACTATGACTATTTGCATACATGTTGGATTCATGGCACTATACATATTTTGCATTAGAAAGATTATTCAGGCCTGACCATTAGCATTAGCTAAGGAACATGTACACACACGTTTTGCATATATTCATACAGCATTAGAAATCATCTAAGGACAACGGTTGCTTGTGGATGATGTTTTGAGTAGATGGATGATGGATGGTAGGATATGTTCTTCCTAACTTGGAGATTTCGGGGACGAAATCCTAAAAGGAGGAGAGAATGTAACAACCCGTATTTCGATAACACGTTAAAACAAGAAATCAAGGCAGAATTTAATTATAAAACCTGAATCAGGATAAACGGGTTGCGCCATTGCGTTCGCCTCGGAAAAATACGCGAAATAGAGTCTGAAATTTCGTAAATCGGAGTTCGTATGACTGAGATATGGCCTCGCAAAGTTTCACGAAAATTCAAATCCGAAAACAGATTTGAAATTCAGCCCAATTAAGACACCACTCCATTTTTAGGCCTGGTCAAGACACCACTCCATTTTTTAGACTTGACTTCTTCCCCAAGACATGCTTTGATGGCTTGGATTGAACCTAGGTTTAATCCTATGGCCTAAAACACTTTCCTAATCTATAAATAAGACCCTAACCTATCCTAAATCCTCATTATTCATTCATGCAACTAAACTATGGCAAAATTTTACCTCTCATGGCCTCCACTCTCTTCATAAAATTTCTAAATGGTTTCTATGAGAGATTTTCCATGCATACAAGTGTTTTCAAGCTTGTATGAGTGTCATTAGCTTGCATTCAAGTCAAGTTTCTATCTTTGCATCATAAAGCAAGGGTTTTGATCATTTTGGCTCAAGGGTTTTTATGTTAGAGCTTGCATTTTGGGTCTATTTGATTGCATAAGGGCTTTGTCATATCTTTTGTGCCTTCATAGCAATGTAAGCCCTTTCCCTACTCTTAGATATTAACTATGAAGTTAAATGTTCATGTTGCAAGTTTGGGTTTGATCATTGAGTATGATACATGCTATCATGTCATGCAAGTTTATGAAGTCATTATCTTGATCTTGTGAGCTAAAAGCTACAACCTTTATGTTGAAATGTTGCATTAGGCAACATGAGAACCCTCATAACCTTTATGTCAACTTGCATATGAAGTCATAACCCTTATATGATGATATATGCGAGTTACTAGTCATCATTCCATATCTTTTGTCACCATGATTCGCTTATGTGCCAAGTTTGGGTTTATGCATGTTTTGAGGCTTAAGAATGTAACATGCAAGTTAATGAACACATTTGTGCCTCATTTGCCACCATGATTAACTTGTGGCTTAATATCCATTTTTGTCATGCCTTTGCCAAGTCTCCCATTACGTTGTCGCGAACGTATATGCGAGTTTAAAAGCGTTGGGTTATGTTATGGGTAATTTCTAATGACATGAAAATACAACTTGAAAACATGACTTGAAATATAACATGGAAGTTGACATGTAAGTATGCATAAAAACATAAGCTTGGGAATTTACCTATTAAGTTAGGTCTACCCTTTGGGAATTTACCTATTAAGTTAGGTCTACCCAAATGCTTGAAAACTTGTAACATGTTTTGGGAAACATGATGGACATGACACTTAGATAATATAAGTGTGGCCAACTCGAGGTTGGGTTGAGTTTGCAACGTAAAACTACCCGGAACCGACCGGCCTAACTAGTAGTTGCAAACAATAGGACCCAATGTGAGAAGTTGGTCATGTTGTGCTTGAACCCGAGGTTAGACCAAGTTGTGGTGTAAAGCTACCCGGAACCGACCGGCTTAACTAGTAACCACAACAAAGTCTAATGTGAGAGGTGAAGGTGCATTAAGTAATTAATGCCACATGATAGGGTTAAGTTAATTTGATTAATGACTCTTAACTAAATATGACATGGACAAATGGGTTAAGTAATTTGATTAGGCTAATGATACTTAACAAAACATGACAAGGTTGGGTAGGTTAAGTAACTTGATTTGCCTAATGACACTTAACCATTTTTATATGACTAGTGGATGGGGTTAAGTTAACCAACACTTAATCAATCCAACGCGATAACTTGGTAAGGTTAAGTAAGTTTTCTTAATGACGCTTAACCGAAAAATACGGTTAACGAATGGGGTTAAGATTAGACTCAACTAGTCTAAACATGGAAATCGGATGGGGTTAAGTTAGCCTAGATTTAATTAATACCACTTGGTAGTTTAATGGGGTTAAGTTAAACACTTAACTAATCTAAACGTGATGAATTGATGTGGTTAAGTGACCTATACTTATCCAATCTAACTCATTAATTTATTGTGGTTAAGTTAACCAATACTTAACCAATATAACGTGAAAACATGATAAGGCTAAGTCACGAATCGCTTGAATACACTTGACCGATTTGACTAAGTAAATTGATAGGGTCAAGTTAATATATACTTAACCAATCTGGAATGATAATTGGACGAGGTTAAGTCGTGAATTGCTTAATATACTTAACCAACTTGAGCATGGTTTGTAGGGTTAAGCCTTGAACTTGGATACTTAGCTAATTTTGACAGGATTTGTAGACGGGTTAAGTCATGAACTTAAGTGACACTTAATCCATTATGTAAACCCTAGTTCTGAGGATTAGGTGGATAACCGTAGTTAACAAGGATAACGGGAACAATGCTAAGTGGTAAACCTTAGTTGAAGAATAACTAAGAAATGATTCTTAGTCAAGGAAGTTTAGACCAATTCATAGATAGATGAGTAACCTAATACGGTAGGTCATCGTTTAAGTATACGAGTAGGAGCAAGTATCTGATTTGGATAAAGGCTCCAGCGAACTGGGTAACGAAGCAGCGGCTTCGGGGAACGTGAGGGTATTCTTGGTATCCCTCTATGAGCTGCCAGGTGATTATACTAGGCTCATGAGAGGTTAAGGTCTGCGTTAGAAGAACCAAGAGTATGCCTTGGTTGCTATACGAGCGACCTAAAGACGGGGATGGATAGGGGATAGTCGACGATACACGGTCGTACCCTAGATAGCATTTCGTCAGGCTACCTACCATCTTTGGTCAAGCGTGTACGTACGGAAAGGCAGAGAACACCCAATAGACCATAATTGCTATCTAATTATGGTTGCGGTAAGGCTTGGATGTGGGTTGGCCAGTGTTGTGTTCTCATACAGGATTTATCCTGTCTTGTCTTTCACTAGTTGAGGGAGTGGTCTCGTGGGACCATAGCCACGTATAGGAAAAAACAGACCTTAGCGTCTGCATCGGTAGATAAATTGAAAGCTCCCGACCGAGTCCTGTATTTCCTGGTCTGCCCTGTGACAGGACTCGGATGGCACGATGTGATACATGTGCATACAGTCATGGAAAAACGATTCACGATATATGCGTGGGAAAAAGGGCGCGGTTGGCGGTTAGCGTAATCCCTAGTGGCCCTAGGTGGTTGAACCCAAACCGAGATACGAAAACGTGCAATAGGTACGCATAATCCCTAGTAGCCCTAGGTAGCATAAGTCCTAGTTGTACAAACGATAATTCATGTTGGAAGACCCTGGCTAGGTTTAGGGTAACAGTCCAAACCAATCTTAAGGATCATGGAACTATGTTAAAGTAATATAGAATCTCATGGGAAAGCCCGTATGGTCTACGGCAAGGGACTGAACATTTACATGGAATAAAACATACAAGTTGAGTAACCTATATATGCGATATATTAGGTTGACATGGACCATTACACGACTTTTGAGTGAGTGTCATTCTTGGTTAACACATGACACGGTGGGGATACTAGTACGGTAGGTGCAGAGCTAAAATACAGGATAGATATCACGGGGCGTTATACGTGACAGATATCTTGGGGATATTATACTTGATAGAAACCTGACGATGTGATACCTTGTTTTATCTTGACATCGTAATTTATCATGACACCTTAGTTTATCTGAGTTTAGTAGTTCATCCTGTTATTTTGATTTAGCTTATTTATCTTGTTATCATGCTTATGTTCATCTCCGTTTCTCATGTCAGTTAACTTTACTAGTTTTTATGCTAATAGTAGATAAGGCTTACTCAGTCTTTTTGACTGACCCGTTTTGTTTCGCCTCTTTTCTTCCGTTCCCCCCCCCCAGGTTACAGGGAGGAAATATTGTTGTTTAGTTCGGACTTCTTCTGCTTGAAGGTCATCATGGATGGCTTGGACTTTTCTTGGCTAATGGCTACTTTACTGTTTTTACTTGGGGAATAATTTATGAAAATGTCTTTATGCTTCTTTACTATTGCAAGACAGGTTTTGATGTACTCTGATGTAAAAGGCTTTAGACCTTATTTATTCATGTTATGAAAGTTTGATTTCACTTCCGCTATTTTATATGTTCTGTCTTGTGATATTTCTGTGCATGTTTACAAATAATTCCCCTCTAAAGCTAGTGCATTCCTTTTGCGAGTGACCCTAGCGGAGGCGGGGTGTTACATATATCATACGTGGAAGCCTCTTGCTCGCCTCCGAATCAGCTACTCGCGCACCACCAGCTAACCTGTCTCTAGTCTGCTCGTGTGAGCACCCAGAGTAATAAGAAGAGACATAAAACTCTAGGTCAGACAAAAGTCTGGTATGAGCGATAAGCATCTAAACAGAACAATAACAGGTATACTAAACCATACTTGAACCTGAACCTGCAACCAAAGAGTTAGCACTACATACTGTACAACACTCTAAGGTGCCAATAACAATGGTGTGAAGTTACGAGGGTGGGGGTGTGCATGTCATAGTGATGGCAAACAATCAAGCATAGCAACCATCCTCACATCTCTCACTCAGTGCGTAAAGCATACGATATTCACCACTTCGATCACCCTAATTCTTTGCTATGATCACCTTGCCCCATGAAGTCATAAATGGCTTCACTGCACTGATACATAGCCACTAATCCTTTGCTATGTCCACTTGCCTCATGGAGTTATTCACCCCATCTGCACTGGCTCATAGCCTTACCAATCCTTTACTATGTCCACTTGCCCTATGGAGTTATTCACCCCATCTGCGCTGGCTCATAGTCTTACTACGATCACTTTGCCCCTCGAGTCATAATGACTCTACTGCACTGATAACGTAGTCTTGCTACCATCACCTTGCCCCTCGAGTCATGGTGACTCTACTGCATTGATAAGTAGCCCATCATTCATTTCTAGTGGTGAATCGAAGTTCTGAACGTCGACAACTCCTTAGCACACGTCCCGCAGCAAAGCCAAAACATGAAGTGAACTCATTGGTTCCCAACTGGATCCGGAGCTCTAACTTCCCATTTGGATTACCTTTGCATCTCGGGTTATTAGTCATCACCGGATCGGTTCGGATCTCCCCCTAATCATCAGTTCGGATCGGAATGATCCTTCTTCACTGGATCGGATCAGGTCGTCATCACCCCTGGTGGATCGGGTCGGGGTCTCTAGCTTGCCACGGTTCGGATCGGGTGCTCTCTTCCTCTGGGTCGGATCGTGATCTCCAGCTTATCGGATTGTGAGCATCCGTGTCGGATCGTTCAAGTGCAAGTGGATTGTGGCTTCATCAGTTCATGCTGTTCTCCTCCGGTCAGATCGGGGTGCGAAGCGCGAGTGGATCGGGTAAGGGAGCTATTGGCGGATCGTGGGGAAGGGCCTTATGGCGGTTCGGTTCGGGTCCTCCTAACCGATCCGATCCGGTTCGGATGTCTTCCTGCACTTTTTCCAACGAGCAGTTTACGCCTCTCGACTGCGTTTTCGACCACTCCAACTATTCTAATCAATCAAAAAAAAAACCATACAGTCATAGCAACAAGTATAATCAACCACAAACACCAAAGCAACAATATGATAGGTTAAAATGGATCAAACATAGCCAAAACCCCATATTTTCCCTTAAGCATATTTAGGTGAAACTAATGATATGACTAGCAAAACTTAACCAAATCAACCCAAATTCATATCAGAGGTCTAAGACATCATTTCGAATTTTATAACTATTTTTCCAGAAATTTATCATGTTTAAATTCCCTAATTAACACTAATTACCCTTAATTAGCCATAATTAGTGAGGAACTATGCAAATCACTCACCTTAGCCACAAATAAGACTTAGATCTGAAATAAATCTCTGATTTGGTACGAATCCAAATGCTAAACAGCAGCTCTAATGTGGATTTGGTGTTGATCTCTCTTGATTTGATGTTGCTAAGCCCAATCTTAAAGTAGAAAGTGATTTGGAGGTGATTTAGAGGATGGAGGCCATTTTTAGGGTTTCTAAGAGGTAAGTGGAGGCTAGAAAACTGGTATGGAATGAAAACCTAACTCATTTCAGCCTCCCCATAACCCTAATCCCGAAATGGGTTATGGGCCCATTCACTAATCACCCTATTTGGCCCGGTTAAGCAGTTTTTTACCTTCCAAACCTTATTTCAGCCATATCTCCCAAACGGTAAGTCCGTTTCTCACATGTGACCACTCTACGGAAAGGTAAACCATTAAACAAATCTAATGGAAGTGGTTTTAGGTCAAAATTCCTTTCCAATCAAAAGTTATGGCCGAAACAAGATCAGCTAGGGGCAAAACGGTCATTTAAAAATTGGCAAAAATCATGAACATGGGAAATGACTCTAATAGTTGTTTTCCAAAGTTACATGACCATACGACTTCATATGGGAAAGAAATAATTATTCTACGATCCTCCGATGCGTAGAATGCGGGTTGTTACATTCTCCCCCCCTTAAGAAATTTCGCCCCCGAAATTCCCTAACCAAAACACACAAAGGGTCCCGCATGCCTATCAGTCATGAAAAAACAATCAAACATGCAAAACAAGTCTATCCTAGCATGCGGAGTAACTAAATTGTAAAGTAAATCTTATCAGGCAAAGAGTTCTGGATGCGTCTTCCTAATGTTCTCCTTTGTCTCCCAAGTACAGTCATTCTCGTTCTCGCCCCACTGAACCTTGACTAGCTTCACCGCCTTCCTTCGAAGTTGCTTTGTATCATGCTCGACAATACGAATCGGTTTGCGGTTCCCAACCGCCTCGGGTTCCACTTTGAAGTCCTCTAACTGATCAGGTGAAATAGTCAAATCTGGGTCGTGTACGAACTTCCTTAGTTGGGAAAAATGAAATACGTTGTGAACCCCCGCCATCTTCTCTGGTAATTCAACTCTATATGCCAAATTCCCAACTTGTTCAAGAACTGGGAATGGGCCAACGAATCTTGGTGCTAACTTGCCTCTCCTACCAAATCGTATCACGCTCTTCAACGGAGAAATCTTGACAAACACCAAGTCACCAATGGAGAATTTTAAGTCTCTTCTCCTCTTATCAGCATAACTCTTCTGCCTATCTTGGGCAGCCTTCATTCGTTGTTGAATGGTCTTAACCTTATCTGAAGAATCCCTCACCACATCTGGTCCAAGCATAAACTTCTCACCGGTCTCTATCCAACATGATGGTGAGTTGCACGGTCTTTCGTACAAAGCTTCATATGGAGCCATACAGATACTGGATTGGTAGCTATTATTATATGCAAACTCTACTAGATGCAAAAGGTCACCCCATGATCCACCAAAATCCAATATACAAGCTCTCAAGAGATCTTCCAATATACGATTCACCCTCTCCGTATGACCGTCGGTCTGAGGATGATATGCGGTACTGAGATGTAATTCTGACCCTAGAGCCTCTTGTAAGCTCTTCCAAAACCCACTAGTAAACAACGGGTCTCGGTTACTTACAATGCTTTTAGGTACTCCATGAAATCTCACTACCCACTTCATATACAATTATGCTAACTTAGCTGCCGTTCTGGTCGATTTGGCTGGTATAAATCTTGCACTCTTAGTTAATCGATCCACAATTACCCAAATGCTATCATGTCCCGATCTAGTCCTTGGTAAACCATCGATGAAATCCATCGAGACTTGCTCCCATTTCCATTCGGGAATTTCTAATGGTTGCGACAAACCACTAGGCTTCTTTTGCTCGGCTTTAACTAGCTGGCAATTCATGCATTTGGATATAAACTCCCCAACGTCTCTTTTCATCCCTTCCCAGTAGTAAGTCTGTCTTATGTCTCGATACATCTTATCACCACCGGGGTGTATAGTCAGTTTTGAGTGATGACATTCTCTAAGCACTTCATCTCTCAAACCATTCACGTTGGGTACAACTAGTCTTCCGTTCTTTCTAAGCCATCCATCTCGATCAAGCCCATACAAATTCATCTCCTCACTGTCGACATCCATTTCTAACTTGGAGATGATTTCCAATAGATTAGGATCGTCCCTTTGGCTGGAACCAGTCCGCTCTATCAAAGTGGGTCCGATCGCCAAACTAGCTAGCATTTCTGGATCCAATTCGCACTTTGGTCTGAAATCAAACCATGCGATATACTCCAGTTGCTTCCATTCAAGAAACATAGCCCCTAAACTGGCATGTCTCCTACTCAAGGCATCGGCTACCGCATTACCTTTCCCAGGTGTGTATGCGATATCCAAATCATACGAAGCCAAGAACTCTAACCATCTCTGCTGACGGAGATTCAGATCCTTCTGGGAGAAGAGACACTTTAACGATTTGTGATCGGTAAACAACTCAAATCTTTCTCCCAAGAGATAATGTCTCCACATCTTCAGCGCAAACACGATCGCTTCTAGTTCCAAATCATGGGTAGGATACCTTTACTCATGCGACTTTAGTTGCCGACTAGCATAAGCTACAACCCTACCTCCTTGCATCAATACAGCGCCTAGTCCGGTACCACAAGCATCCGTGTATACCGTCATTTCTTTATTCCCTTTAGGAATGACTAGCACTGGCGCACGCGTCAACTTTTCTTTTAGACTCTTGAATGCATTCTCACACACTTCGTCCCGGACGAAGGCCTGATTCTTCTTAGTCAACTGAGTCAACGGTGCTGCTATCTTGGAGAAGTCCTGGATAAACTTACGATAATATCCAGCTAACCCCAAGAAGCTTCTTACGTCTGTTGCATTCTTGGGCGTAGACCAATCCTGTACCGTAGCCACCTTCGCAAGATCCATGGCAATACCATTCTCTGAAACAACATGGCCCAAGAATCTCACTTCCCTTCTCCAGAAGTGACACTTAGAGAATTTCGCTTTCAATTGGTGTTTCCTCAACACCTCCATCACTATCCTCAAGTGTCCCTTGTGTTCCTCCTCTGTCCTCGAGTAAACAAGGATATCGTCTACGAACACAAGAACAAACTTATTCAACTGATCTCTGAATACCCGATTTTCATAAGATCCACGAAATATGTTGGTGCATTGGTCAACCCAAATGGCATAACCAACCACTCATAGAATCCAGACGGTGTCCTAAATGCCGTTTTCAAAACACTCTCATCTGCTACTCGTAGCTGATGAAATCCTGTCGCGAGGTCCAACTGGGAGAACACTCTTGCTCCTTCTAGTTGATCAAACAAATCATCTATCCATGGTAGAGGATACTTATTCTTCCTCGTCACCTTATTCAACTCGCGATAGTCCACACACAAGCGAAGGGAACCATCTGCCTTAGTGGCAAACACAACTGGTGCTCCCCACTCGGAGACACTTCTAATAAATCCCTTCTTCAAAAGATCGCTGACTTGCACCCCGAGCTCTCGCTGCTCCCTTGGTGCCATACGACGAAGTGGCATCACTATAGGTCTGGCATCTTTCACTAAATCAATACGAAACTCAATCTCTCGGTGTGGTGGAAGCCTGGTCACCTCCTCGAAGACGTCCGGATACTGGCCAACCACGGGCACATCTGACAACTCATCATGCGGGATGTCGAGGGAATTTATAAAACTAGCCATTACCCCATCACTAGGTAGACTACCAAACACTACCCTCCGCCCATCATCCGCCCTAACTGTCACCCAAAAGCCCTCACAGTCTACCACCACCCCATATCTTTGGAGCCAATCGACCCCCAATATGATTCCATACCCAATAAAGCCCAAAATGAAGCAATCACAAACAAACATGCATCCATGACTCGATAAGACCAAATTTCGGCAAATCATACTAAGGCTAGTCGAACCACCAATCGGGTTCGTCACAACCAACGGTCTATCGACTATCTCGGGTTCTAGTCCCAACCTATCCACCAGGTCACTAGATATGAAGGAACGACAAGCCCCAGTATCAAACAAAACTAGAACTGGTACATCATAAATAGAAAGCATACCTTGAATGACGACATTCTTTCCTTTCTCCGTCGTAGTTGGGGCATTCGAAGAAGAAGGAACAGCATCAAGAGCATATGCTTTCATAATCTGCTTCTCCTTAAGAGGTTGTGGACACTTATCCTTATGATGTCCCACTTGGCCACAGTTGTAGCACTTCCTATCCGCTGGCTTGGCCCGACTTTCTTTAGCATAATGGCCCTTCTTACCACAGCTGAAGCACTCAACATCTTTCTTGCTCTTTTTCTGGCCATCCTTAGATTGGTTATGTTTCCTCTTATTCTGAGAGTTATTCTTGCCTCCACTGCCCGCTTGCGGTTTCATCCCTTCTGCAGATGTAGCCTCAGTCTTTGACTTAGGGTAAAGACTCTCTGATCTCAAAGCTTTCCCCACAATCGATTCAAAAGTCTCAACGATGTGGTTGATAAGCCTTTCCCCCAAGTATCCATCCAACCCAGTAATGAACTTCTCATTCTTCTTCTCAGGAGTATCGATAAGAGATAGTCCATATTTGGACAAAGTGTCGAACTCAGCAGTATAGTCAGAGACTGCCCTACTATTCTATTTGAGTTCCAAGAATCTCTTAAACAACACTGACTTCTGGGCAGCTGGAATGAACTTCTCGCTAAAGCGAGCCTTGAACTGATCCCAAGTAACCTGATCTTCTGGAGTAGTTGTTCTAATGGCATTCCACCAATTCATCGCTCGCCCTTACAGCTGACGAGACGCTAGCCTTCTCTTCATCGCATCCTCGATACCCAAGTCGTAGAAGATACGATCACGGCTATCCAACCAATCCTGAACATCAGTGGCCGACTCCGTTCCGTGGAACAGCTTCCCACCAAGGTTAGTGTAATCCTTGCACAACTTGGCGAAATCGACCCTAGGCGCCTGCACTACTGGACCACCACCATTTCCAGGATTGGGAACTGCTCCCTGAACATCCCTAAGCATCTCCCTCATGAAGTTAGTGAACATCGTCCTCATGTCAGGAGTATTCCCATGATTGGTCCCTCTACCAGCACCCCTGGTGTCTCGACTCATCATTCAATCTGTAAAGAGAAAACGATTAACGACCCCATAGTGGTGCTAGTGTAGTACGACTTCATTCTTATACTACTAATAGTGTGTATATATATATAGCTTTTGAAAACCAAAGTAATCACAAATACGCGCTCTCATACACGTACTATCTCTCCGTAGTGTCTTTCCCTAGGTTAACTACGCAACCTAGAGTTCTGATACCAAAATGTGATAGCCCGCCCCGCACCAACCGACATTTACTCCAAAAGTGTGATGTACACATGTCCAGTTAGCACAGGACGGTCGTCAGAAGGAAAGGAAAGAAGGAAATGAACTAACAAGGAACCTGTAGAATGTCTCACAGCACATGGAACAAAATATAATAACAACATACTTGACATAAAACAGGTGAGACAGTGCATAAGCTGAAAACAAACTAACATAGCAGCGGAAAATCCAAGTACAGCTTATGATCCAAAGCCAACATTATTACAACTTTTCAAACTGTCTCAAAAAGCAAAAGCAAGATAAGGGAGGTACACTACTAATGCCCAAGTAGCGACCACCAACGACACAGGGAGAATATCTATATATCATACGTGGAAGCCTCCTGCTCACCTCCGAATCAGCTACTCGCGCACCAACAGCTAACCTGTCTCTAGTCTGCTCGTGTGAGCACCCAGAGTAATAAGAAGAGACATAAAACTCTGGGTCAGACAAAGTCTAGTATGAGCGATAAGCATCTAAACAGAACAATAACAGGTATACTAAACCATACCTGAACCTGAACCTGCAACCAAAGAGTTAGCACTACATACTATACAACACTCTAAGGTGCCAATAACAATGGTGTGAAGTTACGGGGGTGGGGGTGTGCATGTCATAGTGATGGCAAACAATCAAGCATAGCAACCATCCTCACATCTCTCACTCAGTGCGTAAAGCATACGATATTCACCACTTCCATCACCCCAATTCTTTGCTATGATCACCTTGCCCCATGAAGTCATAAATGGCTTCACTGCATTGATACATAGCCACTAATCCTTTGCTATGTCCACTTGCCCCATGGAGTTGTTCACCCCATCTGCGCTGGCTCATAGCCTTACCAATCTTTTACTATGTCCACTTGCCCTATGGAGTTATTCACCCCATCTGCGCTGGCTCATAGTATTACTACGATCACTTTGCCCCTCGAGTCATAATGACTCTACTGCACTGATAACGTAGTCTTGCTACCATCACATTGCCCCTCGAGTCATAGTAACTCTACTGCACTGATAAGTAGCCCATCATTCTAGTGGTGAATCGAAGTTATGAACGTCGACAACTCCTTAGCACACGTCCCGCAGCAAAGCCCAACCATGAAGTGAAATCATTGGTTCCCAACTGGATCCGGAGCTCTAACTTCCCATTTGGACTACCTTTGCATCTCGGGTTATTAGTCATCACCGGATCGGTTCGGATCTCCCCCTAATCATCAGTTCAGTTTGGATCAGAATGCTCCTTCTTCATTGGATCGGATCGGGTCGTCATCACCCCTGGCGGATCGGGTCGGGGTCACCAGCTTGCCACGGTTTGGATCGGGTGCTCTCTTCCTCTGGGTCGGATCGTGATCTCCAGCTTATCGGATTATGAGCATCCGTGTTGGATCGTTCAAGTGCAAGTGGATGGTGGCTTCATCAGTTCATGCTGTTCTCCTCCGGTCGGATCGGGGTGCAAAGCGCGAGAGGATCGGGTACGGGAGCTGTTGGCGGATCGTGAGGAAGGGGCTTATGGCGGTAGGGTTCGGGTCCTCCTAACCGATCCAATCCGGTTCGGATGTATTCCTGCACTTTTTCCAGCGAGCAGTTTACGCCTCTCGACGGCGTTTTCGACCACTCCAACTATTCTAATCAATCACAAAGCATACCATACAGTCATAGCAACATGTATAATCAACCACAAACACCAAAGCAACAATATGATAGGTTAAAATGGATCAAATATAGCCAAAACCCCATATTTTCCCTTACGCATATTTAGGTGAAACTAATGATATGATTAGCAAAACTTAACCAAATTCATATCAGAGGTCTAAGACATCATTTCGAATTTTATAAATATTTTTCCAGAATTTTATCATGTTTAAATTCGCTAATTAACACTAATTACCCTTAATTAGGTATAATTAGTGAGGAACTATGCAAATCACTCACCTTAGCCATAAATAAGACTTAGATCTGAAATAAATCTCTGATTTGGTGCGAATCCAAATGCTAAACAGCAGCTCTAATGTTGATTTGATGTTGATCTCTCTTGATTTGATGTTGCTAAGCCCAATCTTTAAGTAGAAAGTGATTTGGAGGTGATTTAGAGGTTGGAGGCCATTTTTAGGGTTTCTAAGAGGTAAGTGGAAGCTAGAAAACTGAAATGGAATGAAAACCTAACTCATTTAAGCCTCCTCATAACCCTAATCCCGAAATGGGTTATGGGCCCATTCACTAATCACCCTATTTGGCTCGGTTAAGCAGTTTTTCAACTTCCAAACCTTATTTCAGCCATATCTCCCAAACGGTAAGTCCGTTTCTCACATGTGACCACTCTATGAAAAGGTAAACCATCAAACGAATCTAGTGGAACTAGTTTCAGGTCAAAATTCCTTTCTAATCAAAAGTTATGGCCGAAACAAGATCAGCTTAGGGCAAAACGGTCATTTAAAAATTGGCAAAAATCATCAACATGGGAAATGACTCTAATAGTTGTTTCCCAAAGTTACATGACCATACGACTTCATATGGGAAATAAATAAATATTCTACGATCCTCCGATGCATAGAATGCGGGTTGTTACACAAATTCCTTGTAAGGTTGTAGAGGTCTAATTTGCAGGCATCATTATTTAGACCTCTCACATTCCAACTTACGATAGACACTTGGAAGTTTGAGAGTTACTCCTCAACTTCCTAGGAGGGACTTCCTGCACGTTGGTCACATCGTTCGTGTCTTTGTTTTTGATAAACTGAGCATCGTACCTTTCATTTTGTTTGGATTACTTATTTGATGGAGTTTCATTGTCTAATGTAGCTGCCATTTCGTTTAATTCCATATGTTTTGTGTATCTTCAGGTGCTTGCCTTTCTAGTGATGCTATATTTGCTTGGGCTGAATCCTGATGTTGTTGGGCCTTTTCAACCATCGGGTCAAGGCCCATCTCCACCTAGACCTAGACTTGCACCTAGGCTGTAACCGTGCTACTTTGACTAGTGTCTGATTGTACATTATAACTAGTAACTACCGGGGGTTCTACAGGGGTTCTACAGTTAGTGATGTGGAAGCTTCATCGCTAAGCTCCACTGTTTTGTTCTGTATATATGCTTGTATATAAGCATCACTAACTGTAGCTTTACCTTTCTCCTTTAACACTTTCTTAATTCGTTTGGTTGTTACTTCAGTTTGGTCATAAGAATGACCAAAGCACACACAATTATTGCACTTAGGAGGCACAAAACTCATATTCTATGTCTTGCACATAGACATTATCTTTACCATCTTTAGCATGCACTTGATTAAGTTCATAACTTGCTTTGATATCCACTAGTACATGGGCAAATTTTAATTTTCGGACATCTCTAATGTTGTCATCCATAGCTAGGGATACACCCACAAGGCTAGCTAGTTTACTAACGCCTCTAGCATTCTGAAGAGATAAATCAAGGTTTAGCATTATAATCCAAATCGGGTGAGATTCTAACATGTCCCTCTCCAACCTCAAATTAGGTTCCCATTTTTTGATAAACATCAATTTACTGTCCAAGAACCAAGATCAATTGTCTATAACTTTTTTACAATCGTCTTCCTTATCAAACTTAATGAGATAAAAACCATTTTCTCGCGCAATACATCCTATTTACCTATTTGTTTCCACTCCCTTTGAATATATGCATTTAGATGAACATAATATGGTCTTTTCCCAACTAGGTATACATAAATAGCATTACCCCCACATAGATCCAGCCTGTTTGAATACTACGTCATCCAATACCGCATATTCTCCAGATTCGTCCACTATTGCATCAAATTTCTCTACACGTCCATTAATTTTTGTGTTACTTGCAAGAGCATCCACACATGTGCGTGAGCAGTTGAGGTTAAAATGTTGATTTGTCCATGATGTCTTGGGGTATTGGCGATTTGTGCTTAGGCCTTGAGCATATTAGTTTCTAGGGTTTGTGTTTGAGGTTGCTGGCTCCACCTACCCACCTTTTTTCTTACTTCTTTTCATCCATCCACCGTCGCAGAACTAGGGTTCTGAACCCCAAGAGTGTGAGCAATCGTGATTTAAGATTTGAAATTATATGTATATATATATATATACAAGAAGAGACAAGAATGAATAATAAATGATAATAATTAATTATAACTAATATAGAAAACGTTAAAACAAAATAGATCTCCCAACGTCGACCCTAGAAGGGGAGTCGACTGCCCCCACAAAAGGGCCAAAGAGAAAGGGGATCGACCGACCGCTCAATCGCCTTCTTATGGAGTCGACCGCCCTCCTGGTCGAGCATGGGAGAAAGGCATTTTTTAAAGGTTTTTCTATAGTATTTCTTCATTGGACTGCCCAGATTAAATCTAACTAATCCTAAGGACCACATATACACTAGGAACTATAAAAAGACCCCTACCTCTGCCCCAAAACCTACCATCATCTCCCATTATGCCTCCATTTAGTCTCCCTGCTATTTTCTTAATTCTAAAGACAGGTTAGGTTTCTTCTCTTCTTCAAACCTATATTCTATCTCTTATAATCTGAATTCTCATATAGATACTGGAATTAAGTATAATATATACATATGAGATTTAAATTCGATTCTTATATATATATATAGGAGAATTTGGAGTACGTTGTTTCGAAGATACAATCCAAATCGTTAGATTCTACACTATTCTTCTCTTTCTATCTTCATAAGTGGAAATTACATCAGTTTTCTATTTTCTATATGATGTTTGTGTAGATTTGGATTTTTAGGCCTAAAGAGATTTGAATTTACACGAAAACAAAACAATAACAAAATCTTCCAAATCTCTTATAATTTGTGAAAATGGTCAATCGATTGTTGTGTATTGGGTTTTGATTATTGATATAATAAAATATAGGCTTTCAGGTGTTGTACAGTTTCTGATAATGGTCCGATTCACTTTCCTGTAAAAATTAGAAATTTTATATATATGTGTGTGCAAAGGCAAAAGACTTGAATATTTTTAATCTAATGGGTTTAAGCATCTATTTCTAAAATAGATATTTTGAATGTATTATATACAAATCATTAAAGTCTTAGTTTTTTGTATATATATGTCGATCTTATGAAAAGTGAAGCAGTACCAAAGAGGAGATTTTACGTATATATTTGAATTATCACACCTTGCCTTTCTTTTATTATAGAAATAACTTTTAAAACTTTGGTTACAAATTTTTAGGTATATGATGTTATTTCCCTATTATTGATTGTGATACACATGTTCACGCCATATTGAGAAATTTAAGGAAATAAACTTGTAAACCTTATTTTGATGTTAGAATTGACATTTCAAATGAATTAGAACATTTATTCACGTGCACTTAATCTACGTTTTATTTACTATTATTTGTTAGCGTAATTAAGGTATTGGTAATGCGTATTAAATTTGTATTAGAAGAATGTTAAATGCATTAAAATAGGAAATTAGAATAATAAATTTCCCCATAGGAAATTTGTAAATGTGTGAGTTTTGATGGCTTTATTAGTATTAATGACACATAAATACGAGGTTAATCCCTACTTGTAGTAGAAGTCTGTCCGGACTGACTGTAATGACCCGCATTGTCAGAGGTATTATAATTTATTTATTTAATTATATAAATAGTGATTTAGGGAATTAAATCGTCGTTAATTAAATTATAGTGAATATTTAATTAAATTAAATAATTAAATAATATATTTAATTCAGAAATAATCAAAAATATTGGAAATCACAATATTCTGTGAACGGGGTCGTCCCTTAGATTTAATTCAGCTTAGAGTTGAATTGTATTGACGAATATATTCAATCGATGACAGTTTGAACATATAATTATATAATAATTAAAATCGAGCTTGAAATGGCGCTGCAATTCACGATTTGGCGGAATGTACAGGATTCGTTTTAAGCCGGATTTCTGTGAAACAAGAAACGTGTGGAGCGGGTGGAGTATATCTTTCTAGTGGAAGAGAAAAATCGGGATTTCGTCGTGTAGATTTTGAGATACGTCCAAATCAAATTTTAGAAAAGTCGTTGTAGAATTCCTTTATAAGTTATAAAGGAATTATTTATATTTTTAAAAGAAATTTCAATATAAATCGAATATCGGGTTGACCCAGATTGAAATATCAAGTTAGAAATCAATATAGGATTATTCTGAAGTTGTACAGTATTCCTCTATGAATATAGACGACAATATTTAATTTTTAAATATTAAATTTAATTATATTTAAATATATTTATATATTTAAATGGGTCATCCAGAGCTTTAAAAATAGCCACTTTTGCAAACGAAGTCGGAATTCGACGAAACTAGTTTTGTTGGATCCGCAGTGTTGAATTATTGCTAGATGTCAGTTTTCGTGATTTTTAGAGTCACTGTGTGGCCGTACGGATTTTTAGAGTGTAAAACAATCAGTATTTCGACAGTTAAAAATATGCTGTGTGAGCATACGGAGTCGGAATTCGACAAAACCAATTTTGTTGGGACCGTAATATCGAACTCTAGCTGCATGTCCAGTTTGGTGATTTTTGGGTATCATGAGTGATCACGGGGATTTTTAAGGACTAGTATGACATTATATAATAAAATAAAATAATTGTTGTGGACCTTAATAAGCCACATACTCCTTCTTAGAGCCACACAAGATTAGTTTCTCCCCTATAAAATCAAATAAGCTACAGCCGCCACTTCCCTTTCATTTACACTGCAAGAATCATGAGAAAACCCTTCCTCAAAAAAATCAAAACAATCCTTTTAAATTTCTATAAATCATGGAAATAGTATATTCAGATTCGTCATGAGTTTCTCTTCGTTTCGATGTATACATTGTTGAACTCGGTGAGTTTTTGATCTCGCTGGAAATAACACAGCGAAGTGCTTATCCCTAGGGTTTACCTTAGTGAATGATTAAATAGTTTATTCGCGAAACCGATATCATTTCTGAGTTTGTAGGGTGTTTTAGCAGCTACCACATATTTTTGGGCATTTCCGGTGACATTTTGGTTCGCTCACTTCCTGTTCGTCGCGGGTTTGGTTTGGGGAAACGCATTTCGAAGTGTGCGTGCGAGTTGGAGGTGTGTATGTCCAGGTGGAAGGGGGTGTGAAGAGATGAAGCATGGTGGTTTCGGTTTAAGGTTCGGTGGTATATCCTTGGAGATAATGGGGTTGAAAGGTGGCTAATGGCCATGATTTTTGTTCGGTGCATGTAGGAGATGAGGAGGAAGAGAGGCCACGAGGTATGGGCTTGAATGGGAGCGGGTTTAACTAGTGTTGGGCCAAGAATGGAAAGGGTGAGGCCCACTAAAGTTTAAGTTAATATAATCTAAGAATTTGTTTAATTATATAACGTATTAAATTGTTAATTGCATATCTTGATCATACGAAATCAGATTGACGAACCGTAAGTTGCGTTGGGATCGTATGGACGGGAGCAACACAATGAGACTGACCGGGAGTGAATCGGGACTCGTTACAATTTATGGTGAGATAAATTGTCCGACTAAATCAAATAACGCGAACCGTTATTCAACGGTTAACACGCCAATGTGAGTAAAACTCACCAACTCTGTACAGTTCTATTTTTACAACGTATTCTTAGAACTGTTAAATATTGTCTGTTTGATTGTGTGTTGACTGTTTGATTGAACTGCTAGTCAGTTAGTGAATATTATATATATATATATATATATAAACAGTTAAATAGTTATATATTGATTTTGTTAACAGAATATTTCATATTTAACTGGAAGTGATGTTGATTATACTTCGTAACATCTGCGATGCAGGGAAACAGGTTGGAGGAATCCAACTGGATTCCTCAACAGTTATTTTACTGAGATTTATATATTGTGATATATAATGTGATATATAATCTGACGTTGATTATGTGTGCTTTGGACGATAGTTATCGTTGTTATATGGTGTGTTAAATACCATAAGAAATACCAGAATGTTGATAAGGGGATTTTCAAAGTGATATTGAAAATAGAATTTTTATAAAATGGGATATTTATAAATAATTTATAAAGTGGAATATTTATAAATAAGAAATGTTTATAAATTGGAATATTTAAAAATAGGAGATATTCAAAAAGGAAATGATTACAAACCATTTTTTTTTTTGAATGGAAAGGCCTATGTGGCGGGTTTGGGTATTTTCCCGATGCTCCCGTTACAAAGGAGGTTATGGCGAATTTTCCTTGGAATATAAGGAGTTAGTCAGAAATCAAAATGAAAAAGAAATTGTTTGTAAAACCATTTACAAATAGGATTTAAAAGTAGATATTTGTAAAACAGTTACAAATAGATTAAATGGGATTATTTATTTATTTAGGGAATAAATAAAGGTAAAAGGATTTATTTATTTGAGAAATGAATAAAAGAAAAAGACTTATTTATTTGCTAGAATAAATAGGATTAAAAAGGAATATTTGTTTGATAAATAAATAGAAATCAAAGGAATATTTTTTTGTTAAAATAAATAGGAATTAAATCTAAAGGGATATTTATTTGGGAAATAGATAGAATTTATTTAAAAGAATATTCAGAAGATGAATTGGAAGTAGAAATCTGTTTTAACAGATAAATATAAGGATTAATTTATAAATAACAGTTTATAAATTAAATAAATATTTATCATTCGATAAATGAAATATATAAGTCTGAACTTATATAGATAAGAGATATTGGTTTTAACACCGATAATATAAGTAAAATGGATACACAACACTTGTATAAGTGGAATAATATTATTTAAGAGAACATTTATAAAGTGCAGAACCGTTACTAAAAGTAAATCTTTATAAATAAATAAACGTTATCAAATAGGAGTTATTCGAATAAAGGAAATCGATTTGAGTTAGAAATAATCGATTAGAATTAGAATTAACCAGTTAGAGTTAACCAATTAGGTTAAACCATTTGAGTTAACCAGTTAGGTTAAACCATTAGAGTTAACCCATTAGGGTTATCAGTTAGAAGTAATCAGTTAGAATAAATCGATTAGAGTTAAAATGAACTAGAGTTAATCAAATATAGTTATTTGAGACAGAGTTAGTCAAACATAGTATTCAGGGTAAGTTGCCATCTCGTACGACTACTAGCGAAATTCGCAGGGCTGTAAATAGCCTACGGCGGTCGGATGTTTCCTGAGGGAGTCAGGCGTAACCATTGTGATCGCTGCGATCTAGAGTCAAGCGAATGGAGTTAAATCGAATATTAGTTATTCGATAGGAGTTAATCAACTTGAGTTAGATTATCGAGATAAGCTAATCGAGTTAAGTTCTTGAGTTAGATTATCGAGATAAGTTAATCGAGTTGAGTTCTTGAGTTAGATTACCGAGATAAGTTAATTGAGTTAAGTTCTTGAGT
This sequence comes from Allium sativum, assembly GCA_030737875.1. Lineage (NCBI taxonomy): Eukaryota > Viridiplantae > Streptophyta > Magnoliopsida > Asparagales > Amaryllidaceae > Allium > Allium sativum. The sequence continues at coordinate 313,910,969 of CM060921.1, forward strand.
TAGATTATCGAGATAAGTGAGTCGAGTTAAGTTCGTCGAGTTAAATTAATCGATGTTAGTTTCATCAAAAGGAGTTAATCGATGTTAGTTTCATCGAAGGGAGTTATCGATTATAGTTTAATTGAAAGGAGTTATCGATTAGTTAAATCGAAAGGAGTTGACAAATTTAGTTATTCGAAAAGGAGTTATCGATTTGTTAAATCGAAAGGGAAGGTTACCGAATATCGTTTATTCGAGAGGAGATAATCGAATATAGTTAATCGAAGGAGTTATCGAATATAGTTTATTCGATGGAGTTAATCGATTAGAGTTAAATCAAAGGAGTTAATCGAATATAGTTTATTCGAATATAGTAAAGGAGTTAATCGAGTATAGTTTATTCGAATATAGTAAAGGAGTTAATCGAATATAGTTTATTCGAATGGAGTTAGAGGAGTTATCGAATATAGTTTATTCGACAGGATTTAAGTGAATGGGGTTAATCAAATAGAGTTAATCAAATAGAGTAAATCAAATAGAGTTAACCCAATAGGGTCAGTCCAATAGAGTTAATTGAAAAGAGTTAATCGAATATAGTTATTCGAAAGAAAGGTTAAGTAAGGAAGTTAGTTAAAGAAATATAAACTGAACTTTGCCTATTTCAAGGTTAGAAGTGTTGTTCAATTAAGGTCTGAGAGGTAGTTCTACCTCAACTTGATTGGCTTCGTTTTTAACTGAGGAATGGTTAAGGTTCGGCAGTAAAGGATGGTAAAGTGAATTTAGAAATTAAAGAAAATGGTTGAGTTGGCATAGCGATGTTTTATCTAAACATCTGTTTAATCCAAACGTAGGAGTTTGGAAATGTTTTCCAAAAAAGAATCAGAAATGTTTTCTAAATACAGAAAACAAGGAATAGAAATGTTTCCAGTGTTAATAACGTATATTTTCTAAATATAGAAAATAGCAAATGTTGAATATAGGGAAACAGGAGACGTAAAATGAACTAAAGAGATAAATGTTAAATGATGTTTGTTTGATATAATTTCCATCTGGAGATAATATTGTTGTTTGCACACTTATTTTCTATGATAGTTAACTCACAGACTATCGAAGTTTTGACCATTTTTAACGTTGTTAACATGGAGAGACTGGTTGGATTATTATCCAAAGAACCACTCTGTATTGGCATAAGCGTCACGAATCATAT